>CM057458.1:370880000-380880000 GCA_016271365.2 Neoceratodus forsteri
AGCCTCTTCTTACTGGTTTGCTGCACAAGCAAGGCCTCCACAGTCCTGTCTAATGACTCACTGATTGGTTTGAAATCAGAGAGTAGTTTCTACGGCAGTTTTAGCCATTTTTTCCATTGCTGTGTTCAGAGCCTGAAAAAGCTTAAAATCCGCTGAGGCACTGGATAGGGGAGGAAGCCTAGAGTTCCCACTCCTCCTTTGGCCATTTCCCTGTTGGTAGGAAGAACGGGAAAAGCTGTGGCCGGTTTGACAGCAGAGGACAAGTGCGAAAAACCTGTTCTTGTTGGCTGGGAGCGGCCAGGTGAGAACCAAGGGAGATCTCGCCAGTGACCTCCATTTGGAAAGAAATTTGGCCACTCGCTCCCCCTCCAAAAGATGATAAACTGGGGTCCTATGAGTACCAGAAATGCCCCCTGCAACACTTTAGGTTACCTTCTATACCTTATCTTTCTCCTAGGAGGCGGAATGTTGATCCTCCCAGGTGAACTGCCTCTTGGGGTAAGAATATAGAGGGGTGAGAATATGGATGGTCCATTTTCTTGTATTCTCTAGAGAGGTCTCATATCTAGTCTTATTTAATTATTTTATGAGGTGTGGTGTCAGAGGGGGCTGCGGATTGCTGAGTCCTCTGGAAGCTGTCGTGTTATATGGACCCGTAGGGACATGAAGATTGAGCCAAGGAGGATCTCTCATGACGTCTTCCCCATTCGCAGACGCTGCCCTCTGACATTATAAGAGAAGCTACCCAGCCAAGGTCATTAGTAGCAGGCAACTAGCCGCGCTGACCTTTTCTTCCCCAGGAAGGCTTGCGTGAGGTCATAATACCACAAGAGGCACTACTTCCCTTAATTCAGCTTACTCCCCCCTTCCTGATGTCATGCTGCTGAAGCAGGTAGAAAGTGTGCTGGCCCTTTAAGAATTGTGCCAGTCCTGTAAAGGCCATCAGAGCTGCCCTTGTGCTGTAGTCTTTTTTCTAAGGTTTCTTATTTTACTCCCCTAGAATATGCATCGATCTGAAAAAACCTAGGCAGCTAGCTCACTTCTTGACAGGTTGGGGAGGGGGGGCAGCACGGTAAACCAAGGCTCCATAATAGCGCTTCTCCCACACTGCAGTGCTCATCAATGGAGTCGCTATGCCATGCAGCAGGTCCGCCATCGACGAGCGGCTGAGGTAATTCAATTGCCAGCCGTCAACGGTTGCCTCACATATATGATAGTTTAAGCCCCTTTTTGCTCATTGGAGTTCCTCATCCCTGCAGCGCTTTGTCAAGCGGTGATTCGTCAACACAGTGCCGCTGACAAGCTGCCGGCCCACCGACGAGTGGGTCAATTAGAATGCCGCCGATGGGATAAAGAAAATATGTGGAAAAGACAGGGCTGCCAGCTGAAGGGAGATGTAGTCTCCCCAAGTGCCATTTATTCTTTGGGCGTGGTCCTTCGCAGGTAGTAAACGGAAAAAACACACACGCGTTATACAGTCGCATACCACACGCACTTTCTGCCTGAAAGCTGAGGGAGTTGTATTCTCCCTAACTCCTCGTAGAAAGTGCGGAAAACAGCCTCACGAAGAGATGGGGCCCATCCCCCTTAAGTTCAGAATCACTCCGGTGCTGTTCTGACCCCCTAAAAATAGATGTTGCGGGTTACTGGGCCCATTCCGATTCCCTGAAAATCAAATCACTCCGGTGCCCGTTTTGATTCCCTGAAACACACTTTCCACTGCACCAAGTAGCATTTTTAGGCCTAACGCAGGGGGAAAAAATACACCCAGGAAACAAACAACCCAGTGAAAATGGGGCCAGACTGTGCAGCTTGCAAGGCTGAGACTGGCACCCACCCTGGGATTCTAAAATACAGCGATTTCTGATCCTCACCGAAACAACATTTCTTAACTTACAGTCTGCTGTCTTCAGTTCTGCCACGTGGCAGAGCTCTGCTTGCAGAATACCTGCCAGACTGAAGGCAGGAAGTAAACTGAGGAGAACAGGAAGTGGAGGGCTGGATGTCCCCTGCTGCAGAGATCCGATTCCTGCCTGTGGATCAGCATCAGGAGGTACAGCCCAGGAGTAAGGAAGCCCGGAGACCAGCTTAGGAGAGAGAAACGGACATGCAGATGCCGCAGGAGGTTCAAAGAATGGCTCCGAAGAGGGAAATTCTGCTGGTGGAAAACTAACTCTCTCAGATATAGGACTAGGAGTGGGAGTGGGGAGATTCTAGGGTCACTAAGAGGGTGCCTTCCTGCAGCATCTGGTCACAGAGCCCACAAGGGAAGGAAACTTACTTGATGTGGTTCTAACCAACAGAGAGAGCATGGAGGGAGTAGGGGTGGGGGCCAGCCTGGGAGATGATGACCACAGCACACTGCACTACGAGGTCAGAGCAGGGTATGAGGCTAGTCATAGAAACAGAAGTTGATGGCAAATAAGGACTGCAAGGCCCATCCAGTCTGCCCATTTCTTTTTCTACCTTATAAATGTGCCATCAGCCTTTGCTCTGTCAATGGTCTATCTTTTCATACTCATTTGTATTGCTCCCTTATGCCTATCCCATGCCTGTTTGAAGCCCTGCACTGTATTCGTATACACCACTTCCTGAGGTAGGCCGTTCCATGTATTCACCGCCCTTTCTGTGAAAAAGAACTTCCTCACATTACCCCTTAATCGGCCTCCCTCTAATCTCATGCTGTGTCCTCTTATCCTGCTATTTTTCTTTTATTAAAACACGTTAGACTCTTTCACCTTGTTAATGCCCTTAAGGTGTTTGAATGTTTCAATCACATCACCTCTCCCCTTTGATCTAGTGGATACATACTGAGCTCTGTTAATCTGTCCTCCTATCTTTTCTGATGCAGTCCCTGCATCATTTTGGTTGCCCTTCTCTGGACTGCCTCAATTTGGTTAATGTCCTTGTGAAGGTGTGGCCTCCAGTACTGCATGCAGTACTCCAGATGGGGCCTAACCAGTGTCTTGTAAAAAGGGATTATTACCTCCCTCTTCACACTTGTGATACCCTACTAATACACCCCAACATCCCCCTAGCCTTACATAGACAGTGTGTCATCAGATAAGGGCCTATGGCCCACCCAGTCTGCCCATTTAAGTTTGTAAGTTCAGTTTATGTTTTCCAGGAAGTCTGTTGCCCCTTACCCCTGACCTCCAGAATTCCTTTATGTCTATCCCATGCATTCTTAAATCCCGTGATTGTTTCAGCCCCCACCACTTCCTCTGGCAGGGTGTTCCACTTGTCCACCACCCGTTCTGTGAAGAAATTCTTCCTCACGTTTCCTCTGAATCGTCCTCCCTCCAACTTCATCCCATGCCCTCTAGTCCTGGAACATCTTTTTCGCTTGTTCGCTTACCTACTACTTTAGTGCCCTGCTTGGATGATTTCAGGTAATCGGTGATGATGAAGATGCCCAAGTCTTTCTTCCCTTGTGACTGCCAGCAACTCCCCTCCCAGCCTATAGGTGGCTTCAGGGTTTCTCTTCCCTATGTGCACGATCTTGCACTTCTTTGCGTTAAACCCCAGTTGCCACTCTTCCGACCATTTTGCTAGTTTATCCAGGTCTCTTCTCACTCTGCCCACCCCATCTGGATCATCTACCCTGTTGCAGATCTTGGTGTCATCTACAAACAGACAAACCACACCCTCCAGTCCATCTGCAACGTTACTGATGAAGATATTGAAGAGAACTGGCCCCAGGACTGATCCCTGAGGTACCCCACTTGTGACTTGCATCTTTTCCAATTGTATACCATTTACTACCACTCTATTTTCTGCCCATCAACCAGTTTGTCACCCAGCTGACCAACTTCTGACCCTGCCCAAGCCTACCCAGCTTATTAATCAATGTTCTATGTGGAACAGTATCAAAAGCTTTGCTGAAGTCAAGGTAGGCGACATCAACTGCTCCCCTTTGGTCCACCACTCTGATTACCCAGTCAAAGAAATCTAAGACATTAGTGTGACAGGACCTTCCTTTTGTTTTGTTTTTTAAGTTCAAGTTTATTAACATCAAGCAGGTATATCATTTTTGTACATTCTATTAATATCCATACATATCTCATGTTATGATTTAATTCTTAGAGTATTCTATATAGTTTGTCTCCGTTATCTCAATACTTCAATAGTTATTGTATTATTGTTGCCTGTAGCAGCAAGGACTCCTTTATTTTTTTAATTTCCAGGAAATTGATCACCATCTCCCTTTAACCTGGATCGGATCACAGCCAGCTCCTCCAG
This sequence comes from Neoceratodus forsteri, assembly GCA_016271365.2. NCBI lineage: Eukaryota > Metazoa > Chordata > Ceratodontiformes > Ceratodontidae > Neoceratodus > Neoceratodus forsteri. The sequence goes on from CM057458.1 coordinate 370,884,243, forward strand.
CTTCAGTTTTATTCTCTCCGCTCCTCTTACTTTTCTCACTTTGGTAGCGAGTCCCCCCTTTTCTACCTTAGAACTAACTATTGGTCATTCGGGTATTGTTTTATTGGAGGATCGCCATATCTCCCATCTAGTCCACCTGTTCAAGTAAGTGGAAGTTTGGTTAATTTTATAGGTGAGTTCTTCCAGTTCTGATATCGTGCCTACTATCCTTATCCACTCCTGTGTAGTGGGGGGTAGGGTCAACCACCTTTCGTGATGGCCTTAGTGTTGCTGTTATTAATATGGACCAGAGGTACACAGAGTCCATATCCTGCATCTCTTCGGGGGGGGTGCCCCAAAATCATCATAGGCCACTCTAATGGCGTCTGCACCGGAAATATTTCTCTAAGTGCCCTAGTAATTTCACCCCAAAAGGTCCGGAGAGCATCACAGGACCAGAAAATGTGTAAATGTCTCGCCTCTAGTGACCCGCATCCCCTCCAACACTGGGCTGTGAGGACCTTCCTTTTGTAAACCAATGCTGTCTTGGATCCTGTGCTCCTATAGATTCCAGGTGTTTCACTATCCTTTCCTTAAGGAGTCAAACCACAACAAAGGCCCTAGACCTCAGGCAAGTAGATTTTCCCAGGATGAGGTAGATATTTTGGGAGGAAGTGGGGGGGAATGGGAGGGGCAGAGGAACTATGGAACAAGATCAAGGGGGGGTGCTCCTTACTCTGCCGGCCCAGTGGCATGGAGGACTGAGGCATCCATACCTTACCTCCCGCCACGCCGGCAAGTCGGCGACCCATGTTCACAGTGTGAGTGGGCCACTGGGGAGGGAGAGGATCGAGCATTCAGAGGACAGCTCTCCTATTCCTGAGAGGGGTGGGGAATGGAGTCAGCTGCTTGCTTGTCACCTAGCGGTAGCTGGCACAACAGACCCACAGACAAAGGGGGCGGATGCAGAGCAGACGCACAGCATGCCACATGCTGAAGCGTATGCAGCTCAGCCGTTGGTGTCACTGCATACCTCCGCGCCACACCTCATGGGACAGGAACAAATGCAAGAAAAAATATCCCGACCGGCGAGATTATGCCAGCCCCTCACAGGCACCGCATCCAGCTAGCTGGTACCATGTAAGAGCCAGAAGGAGAGTCCAGTGTACGCCAGGGTGACAGGGCTGAAGGGGCCGGGGAAAGGGGGCCAGTCGGGCGGGTGGAGAAATACAAGATAAAAGGGGGCCCCTTACAGTGACAGAGCGATAAGTAAGGAGGGTGAGGAAGAACAAGAGGAGGAGGAGGTCGTTGTGGTTCAATAGAGAAGTGAAGGAGGCAATGGGGAGAAGAAAAGGGCATTCAGGGACTATAAGAGTGGACGAAGGGAGGGAAGACAGGGAAACTTACATAGAGAAGCTGAGGGTTGAAGGGCAGAGGATTAGGAAGGCTAAAGCAGAAACAGGAGAGAATTGCTAGGCAGGCCAAAATGTTGGGGGGGACACGAAGATTTTTCAATACATACGGGAAAAGAGGAAGGTAAGGCAGGGGATAGTAAGGATTAAGGGGGAAAGAGGGGATTGCAGGTGGAAGGAGATTTTGAGAAAGCTGAGGTGCTGAATGGATACTTCAGCTCGGTTTTCACAACAGAGAGGGAAGGAAGGGGACCAGCCAAGTGAGAAGGGAAGGGGGGATCCTAGCCCAATCAGTGTGGAAGAGGTAAGGGAGGAATTAGGTAAGCTTAGGGTGAACAAAGCCATGGACCCTGATGACTTACACCCTAGGGAGCTCAGAGAATTAAGGGGGGGGGGTACTTGCGGAACCATTGGCAGGGTTATTTAACTTGTCCCTGGATACAGGGTGGTTACCGGAGGACTTGAAGAAGGCAGACGTGGTGCCACTTCATAAGTGGCAGCAGGGAGGAGGCGGGCTATTATCGCCTGGTCATTCTTATAAATCGGTGGTGGGTAAAGTAATGAGACAATATTGAAACAAAGGGTGGTTAGCCATTTGGAAGAGGGGGGCTACAAGACACTCAGCAGCATGGCTTCACTCGGGGTGAGTCATGTTAGATGAACCTGATCGAATTCTTCGATGAGGTGACGAGGGTGGGGCAATGGACGCGACCTACCTGGACTTCAGGAAGGCCTTTGACACTGTGCCCCACAAAAGACTGGTTAATAAGTTGGGGAGTCTAGGGGTGGAGCAGAAAATAAGATGGGTGGAGAGGTGGTTGATGGGTAGAAGTCAAAGGGTGGTGGTCAATGGGGTGCACTCTGGGGAGACAAGGGTGACGAGTGGGGTCCCCCAGGGATTGGCACTGGGGCCCATTCTGTTCAACATCTACGTCAGCGACATAGCAGAGGGGCTTCAGGGGAAAGTCAGTCTTTTTCACGGACGACACAAAACTCAGCAACAGGGTGTACACCCGGGGGGGTGGAGGCAATGAAGAATGATCTAAGATTACAAGAGTGGTCAGAAACATGGCAGCTAAAATTCAATGCCAGGAAATGCACAGTGATGCACTTACTGAGGAGGAATACACACGGGGGTGGGGGGTGTTAATGGCTGCAACCAGGCAGGAGAAGGATCTAGGAGTTACAATCACTGATGACCTTAGGGTGGAGACCCAGTGCAGCAAGGCAGTGGGCAAAGCTAACAGGATGCTGGCGTGCATAAGGAGAGGGATAACCAGCAGAAGGATGAAGGTGCAGATGCCACTCTACAGTTCCATGGTTAGGCCACACCTGGAGTATGGGGTACAGTTCTGGAGGCCACATCCAAGAGAATACAGACACAGATGGGATGGAAAGGGTGCATGGGCCAAGTGGGAAGACATATGAGGAGAGGCTGAAGGAGCTGGATTAGTATCCTCTGGAGACAAGGGAGAGAGAGAGAGAGACACACACACAGACAGAGGGGGGACGACATGATCGAAACATTCAAATATGTAAAAGGGATCAATAAAGCGGGGGAGAGCTTATTTTCAGGGAAGGTAGATACAAGAACTAGGAGGCATGGACTGAAAGTGGGGGGGAATTAGGGGAAACATTAGGAAGCATACTTCACTGAGAGAGTGGTTAAACCCTGGAACAGTCTGCCGGAGGAGGTGGTGAGGGTTAGTACAGTGGAGGGTCCAAGAAGGCCTAAGACAAACACAAAGGGTTGTCAAGGGGGGGGGGATCTTGGATGGGAGAGGGAGAATGGGCAGAGTCAATGGGCCAGAAGGTCCCCCCCCCCGGACAGGTCTATGAATCTATGACTAGATAAAGATGCACTGGACTAATCCCCAGTGCTTCAGTCAAAGGACATTTGTCAGGGGGTAGGATCTAATAAGTGTGATCACCATACGACAATATCATGACATCACAATTTAACAATTAAAAACTAACGCAAAAAAAAAAAAGTTTAATTTGACAATGCTAATTTACCCCCCCCCCCATCCTTTTGTAGCTCTTTTCGCATTCTTATTCTACCCATGCCAATGTGGTTTATACTTTCATCGTGTGCCATTTTCTATGGGGAACCTTTCACCTAGTATTTTGTATATACAGTATTAAGCATACTGATGAGTTACTCTTTTGTGCAATTTGTCCTAGACAGTGCACCAGTCTGTTTTTCACCTTATATATTGCTTTCAGAAATCTGAAGGTCCCCATCATAACACCCCTCTCCCGTCTGGTCTCCAGCAAATACACGTTTAGTGCATTGAGCCAACCACTGTTAGATCTGTCCTGCTGGCCCTGTATCATCCTGGTCACCTCACTGCACCGCCTCTAGCCTATCCTTAATCTTTCCTGAGGAGAGGACTCCAGGGGGTGCAGTACTCCAGGTGCAGCCTTCCCACTGATCTATAAAGAGGCAGGATCACCCTCTTTTCCTTCTACTGTCAAGAGCTCTCCCGATACAGACCAACATCTTATTTGCATTACTACGTGCCTTACTGCATTGGCTTAACTGTTTAAGGGTGTCATTAATGATGACTCCTAGGTCCCTCTCCTCAGTCGTAGTGCTCAGCATAACCCCTCCCATCCAGTACTCTGTCCTAGAGGTGCTTGCTCCCTAGGTGCATCACCTTGCACTTTTTGGGGTAGAATTTCAACTGCCAGACACCTCAGACCACCTCTTCAGTTTATGCAGGTCACTCTGCATCTCCCAAATTCCCTCGTTACTGCCCACCCCTCCCAAACAGCTTTGTGTCATCTGTGAAGAGACACAACCTGCCCTGGATTCCTTCTCCACTGATGAACATATTGAAGAGGACCAGCCCCACGACTGATCCCTGTGGTACCCCACTTGTGACCTCCTCTTCTGATCTGACCTCATTTAACCTCTGCTGCTTCACCCTCAGCCAATTTCCTACCCAACTTACTGTGTCTCTTGCCACCCCAGATCCTCCATCTTTTTCAGCACTCACCTGTGAGGCACCAAGTCGAAAACTTTACTGAAATCGAAACCGAGTAAGTCCCTGGCATGGCCCCTATCCAATGTCCTCATCTCTGGTCAAAGAAAATTATCAGGTTAGCCTAACAAGACCTCCCTGCCACAAATCCATGCAGTTCACAATCCTGGAGGCCACTGCTCTCCAGGTAGCCTACGGTCTTCCTTAACTAGCAAGTACATTAGCTTTCCCACAACTGAGGTAACACATATTCCTGGGGGACTCTAAACCTCCACTTGCACTTAGCCCTTGCACTTTTGTTCCACACAATATATCATTTTTATTTGTATTGTACTGTATTGTTATCACCCATGCATCTTCTCGTAGATTGCAATCTCTGGAATTGTGCTGTAGCTTGTATGCATTTCATTTTTTGTTATCGTTAACGCTGAACCCATGTTACAGCTTGCGTGCTTCACTTCTACTATAATGTACTTGTACTGTAATGTACTTGTATCCTATATTTTGTGTTATCAGCGCCACTTTTGTGGCCTGGGTCGTGCCTGAAGACGGTCCATCAGATCAGTGAACGTACCCGACTACCAAAGACTTTAAATAAATAAAGACAAAACAGGTCCATAATTCCCTGCCTGCTTCAAGCAGAACTATGTCCACCACTCTCCACGCCCTCAGCACCACCCTGTATGTAACAATCTACTGAACAGCCCTACCAGGGGTTCTTCAGCTAGTTCCGCTGCCAGTTTCCCAAGCACCCTTGGGTGCATTCCATCTAGCCTAATCTATGTTAAGGGCTGCAAATCTTTTCCAGACCCTTTCATTGGTGAATACTGGCTGCCTCATCTCCAGGACTCCTTTGTGGCCTCCTTGACGACAATGCCAAGAGCTACGGTCTTCCTTGATGAAGACATTGCAAAAGTAGTCACCAAGGATGGCTGCTTTTGCCCATCCTCCAATACACTACCTCCCTCAGACAGCCCAACAATTCCCCCTCCTTTCCTCCCCCAATACTGCTAAAGAATTGCTTCTCCCCACTCTTGACCCCCTCAGCAACATGCAGCTGTGTCCACTTCAGCTTCCCTAGCTCTCAATGGCATGCTCACCATTCTTTCTCCTCTGCTTTTCTCTGTACCCGATAATGGCCTCTCTCCAAGCCCTCACTGCTTCCCTGACCCCCCGCCCAAGAGAACCACATTTCCTCTTTTGTAAACATTACTTTTGGTTACTATTCTCAAGCATTTCTCTGATGCTTTGCAAATGGCCCCCTTTACTGCCCCCCAAGCTCTCCTCCACCCCTCCTATGCTGTCTATCCCAACTAACTTGTCCTGAACCAATTCCCTCATCCTGTCAAAGTCCGCCCTTCTGTAATCAAAGGGTAAACTTCCACCCTGAAAACTGTAGCCCAAGAATACGCAACTCATTCTTGCCCATATATCTAACCCTTTTCCCACTTTTCACCCTTTTACCTCTCCGTCAGCTGCTATGAATTACTGTAGTATCCACTTTCAAAACTTTTCCTAGATCATACAGTGCCACTATATTACTGGAATGAAAAGAAGCCATATCCCACTGAAGCCCCAACACCTAGATGAGGCCATGCAAATTACAGAAAAGGGCCATTTTAGGCTATGAAGGTTTTGTCCAAGCCGATGTTGCAGGAAGCAGTGCTCCATACAAACATATAGTACAAAATTGCCAGCAGAAACAGGCCAAGAACCCATAACAGTCCATCAAGTCTGCCTGAGTGCACAGCACAGTTAGTTTCCTGGAGCTGCCCCCTACCCACCAAAAAAAAAAAAACACACACACCCCTTACCTCCTTGAGTCCTCCCCCACCCACAATTCCTGGACATAGCCCAAGGTGATCCAGTACAGTTTAGACAATATTTGAGTATAAATGTTGTGAAGTACAAACAAAACATCTGTCAGTACCACAGAAGTGACACTTTTTTTTTTTTTTTTTTTAAACACTGTTTTCCAAACCCAGAGATGGCATGTGCAAGGGAGTGGAAAGCCAAGTTATCCAAGTTAGAAACCAATAACATTTTTCCTGAAAAGCATACAGGGTCACAACAGGCCACTTGCATGTGGCAGCAGGCCGTCACACACACATTCCTACCACATCACAGTACACACACTTCATTGTTTCAGGAGACTCTGCAAGACAGCCTAACCTAGACTCACAGGAAGAAACACCAGTGCCACTGAGCCACTTCTGCTTACCCAAGGCCTTCTCTCATACTGACCATACCAGCTTCCTACAGGGGGCAGGGCCCATGATGATGGATAGGACTACAAAAACCATCTTGTAATTTAATAAAAGATTGTAATCCAGGCCTACCACAGTGGAAAATGTCCTTTACATTAAAAATCCTGAAATATATGTGCCCATGCATTTCGGTGCGTCATACAGCTGGCAACCAATAAAAACAGCAAAAGCACAGATCAAATGGTCTACCAGTGGTAAAGACAAAGAGTTGTGTTCCCATACACCAGACCAACCTTATGACTAGCTACTATAGCATGCATAAAACACTGACTCTCCCCTCCACCATGTTCAGCGTATACATGCTTTTTATATACATACACACACACGCACATATATACATATATTATAATAATGATGGCATAAACCCCCCCAACTCCCATGCAAATCATTTATAGCCATTTCTACCACACGCACGCAATTCAAGGTTACCACACGTCGTGACCACTGCAATGAGGTGCCAGCACGCCTCCAGCAGGAATGCTGGGGTTTGGGCTACTGACAACGGCCGCCGATTAGCCCTCAGATCCCCAAAGCTCTACAAACACACACACCCGACGGCCCTGTCAGATTGCAGATTACTGTTCTTTTAACCAACGTGATGGCGCTAATAAATGAAAGGGATTTAGTATAACCCAGGACGGTACATTTCTGAGGCTAGCACCGGAGCACAAAGCTCCCTTACGTGACATTTACCGCGCCGCCTGACTACTCCAGAACCGTCTCAAGTGTTGACGCAAAGGAGGGCAAGTGAGATACCCGGGCTTTTGTCTCAGGACTCGAAAGACAAACAGAGAAACCAGCCACGGGGCTCCAGTCTACGTCCGCTGCAAGACGGACTAGGCCAACAAAACAACAACAAAAATATATCAAAAATGCCGAGTGAGCGGCACAACCCGGACTGTGCAACAGCCCTCGAACCGATCCGGTTCCTAGTCCTACTGCTGCCGATAGAGGCACGAACTGCTCGTCTCGGTACGGGGAGGCATACTGCTCCTGCAGCAGTGAAATGCCAACCCTGCTTACTCCAACCAGGCCAACCCGCCGGTAATAATAAATGCAACAGAAATAACTCCCACAAAAGCACTACCCCCGCCAGTATAGGAGCCGGAGAACAGCCACCGGGGCCAAGGTCAAGACAGAGCTGCGGGGCTCCGGAACTCGGCCGGGCATGTAGTGTGCAGGCAATGAGCGGGGACCGGGAAGGGAACTGGGCCGAGACTGCAGCTGACGTGCAGCGGCGGAACCCAGCGCAGCCACAGCGGCTGCAGAGGGAGAGTAGCTGAGGGGTTAGCCACCTACAGCTGGCAGCAGTCACATTCCGCCTCCGCTCCGTACCCCCTTCCTCCCCAGAACCCAGTCTGCCGCCCCAGTGCACCAACCGCCACTGGACGGTCACAGATTGCAAATTATTGCCCTTTAGCACCCCTTATTCTTACCTCTCTCGGCAACCCGCAGCCAATCGTGTCCCCCTTGCTCTTCTCAGCTTCAAAATGGCGCCAATTTGTCTCTAGCTGCACCAATCGAATGGCCGCGGGCAGGCAGGCACGGAGGCACAGCGACCCCTGCCGACCGTTGCCGGGAAGCGGCAGGCTGTCACGTCGGCTGTCAGCGGGAACTGACAGCTGTCAGTCATCCTTGCAAGTCAGACCAATTTGATCTGTCTGCGCCCGGTTTTGGTACTTAAATGATTAAGTGAAATGTACAAAACCCAATAAAAAGCGTTATTACGACAAAGTAGCACAAATAGTCAACCAAGTAAATAAAACAAAGGGCATCATAAACATTAACTAAAATGTAGTGGTAGTGTTTGTGATGTACTGTACATATAAATTATGTTTATTTCCAGTGGCATTTATAGCGCATATAAATATAGTTACAGCATATGAAGCATACTAACCGATAACTCAGTAACATAAAATCAGGATGTCTTGTGACTGGATCACAGGCTTAGGAACCAGGAGGCGGAGACCCAGGTTTTGACATCCACCAGAACAACTGACTGTGTGGCTCACTCACCCAGTGCTTCAGTTCTTCCAGCTGCACGATTTGGTGTAAGGAAGCAAGACCCCACTAAAAACGAGATGTTGCCTTTGTCGGTAAGGTTATCTCAGGTAAATTAGCAGTAAAACATAAACAAATGAACAACTACATAAAAGAAAATCAGTAAAAGCAAGAGCATCACAGGTCACAGTGATTCATCTATAAAATACGTTTTAACAGAAGAACAATTACTTTGACTGTACCAACATCACCACTGCCACACACTCATCTTCACAACTATGACATGTACTGCGGAGCAGGCATCAGGGCTCAGTCCTAAAATGATTGCTTTTCTTATCATTTGTAGATGATCGACCTAAACAATATATATTATTCACTGAGAAATCGGAATTACAAATGGGCCCATACAGACGGATGCTGATAGGCACCATCCTGTACTTCAGTGCACTTAACTGGACCAGGTCTCCTACATCCTACTGATTAATTTCCATAGAGGTTAACCCTGATTCTATGAGCAAACAGAATAGTAGATGGCTAACCATCATCAACAAGGCTGTTCTGACCAGTTAAATAAACCACATAGGTTTCCAAAACAGTCCTTCCCACTCAGAATGATAACAATTAACAGGGTCCTGCAACACCACATAGATCATTTCAGATACATTTTTGAACCAATAGTTGGACCTGCCCCTTGGTTAAGTATAGTGACTGTTTAATCCACAGTACAGCTATACTGGATGCTCTGTATTGGCCAAAACAATTCCTCTGCAGAAATGCCAAAAGACAAATAATGCTGAAATTCCTCCACCCTTAGACTGCGGTGACAGCACAGTTTATTAATCGGTGTCAAATGCTGCTCTCAAAAAGATAGGCATTCATATGTGCAGCTTTAGAGAGAACAGAAAAACATTTGTCTATCACGCCCCCCTTCCCCCACTAGCTCAGTGGCGATACCGTCACCCCTTTTCATTCAAAGTATTTATTTATTTTTTATTTATTTATTTAGTTTTTGTTAACCGGGTAGGTGCACTAGCCATAAAATGACTATTTTCAGGCACGACCCAGGAGAGTACAACAAAAGGAGAACAGTTGAACAACAGCAACATGGGTACAATAGTACAAATAGAGGAACAGTACAGCAGTGCTACAAAAATACAATGGGTAGAAACAACAAAAAATAATGGCAAGCATTATACAGATAATGGCAGTAAGATATATAAGTGCAGAAACCGTGGACCTGACCTGTGGAGTGAAAGGGTTAATAAGATAGTAAGGTTATATAGAGAGAAATGTGAGGAATGTTCAAATATAACAAGAAAGACTGACAGAAGGAAGGTCAGGGGTGGTAATTGGCAAAACAACAGTGGATGGTCAGCAACAAGGTTCAAGAAGGAAGAGAGCTAGTAGTCACGAAGTTATTTACAAAGAGAAGGAAAAATATGGGGAGCGGAAGAGGAGACAGTCTTGGAACTGGATTAGAGCAGGGGTGACATTACTGTTAAGTCTCAGTACAGTACCTCTTGAGTCAAACTTTGAAAATCATAACAGTATCCGCTGATACCATCTGCAGTTGAAATATATATATATATATATATATATATATATATATATATATATATGGAGGCAGTATAGCACAGTGGTTTAAGGCTCTGAGCTGCAAATACATCCAGCAGACCAGACCTGGGTTTGAATCCCACAGATTCTACTTGCATACTGTGTGACCCTGAGCAAGTCACTTAACTTCCCTGTGCTCCCAGGTTGCACCTGTAAAAAAGCTTTCAGCTTAGTGTGTCTCACCTGGTTAAATAAAAAAAAATATATATATATTCTGTGTTCCCCAGGCATTCTGTGAAGTAGTTCTTCCTGATACTTTCTTTGAATCTTCCTCCTTTCAGTGACATTGTGTGCCCCCTTGTCCTCTTATCCTTGTGTATCCCAAACAGTTCTATTTGGTTTAATTATGCTAATTAAAAATTTGAACACCATGGCCATGTCCCATCTGGGTCTTTTATTCAAATAAAAACAGCCCCGGTTCCGTCATTCGATCCTCATAGCCCATGTTTTACAAACCCTCATCCAATTTGGTCAATTAACTCTGCAATTTCACACTCAGGTTGCCGAGGAGCTGGAATTATTGACGGAGAGTAGGTACCCATCTCAAACCTAGAGGCATATATTTATATTTTCTCTCCATGCATAAAGTAGCACTGTAAGTGGGTAAGTGGAAGAAAGAGATTTTATTTTAATTTACAGTTTTTATGCTCTCGCCTGGGACCTCATAGCCACGCAAGACATGTGTGCTGGAGCTGCACATTACCACGCCAGATATCGGCCCGGCCCCTTCTGCCCCACCCTTGGCTATCGCTGGCCACCCCTTCTGCCTACACTTCACATCAGATCTCCACCCAATGGGAGCGGAACTACGGGGAAGGGGCAAACACTCATCCCTCCCAGGGAGAGGAGAGCTGCCTCACAGCAGCTTAATCCTGCTCCTCGCCTTCCCCCCTGCTGACCCCCAACAACCCTGGCTCATTCCCAAACCTGGGTCACCAGTGTGGTGCGAGGTATGACGTCCAGCGCCTCAATCCTCAGTGCCACTGGGCCGGCTGAGGAAAGAGATTTTTAGTTTGGGCACTTTGAGACGTTTCTTTAAATTTGTAACAGGCAGTGTGAGAAACCTAGCTCAAGAAATAATCCTGGGGGTGAGCAGATTAACACAGCCCTGTCAATTAGGTGTGTGATTGGGGAATGTAGTTATCATCGGCTTACAAGGAAACATAGAAGTTGACGGCAGGCAAGGACTGCAAGGCCCATCCAGTGTATCCATTTTTCCTACCTTATGAATGTGCCATAGGCCTTTACTCTGTCAATGGCCTATCCATTCACTCTCATCTGTAACTTGGTAACGTGGTATTAGTGGACAAAAGGAGGTCGAAGCCCATCTAGATTGTCCGCCCACAATGATGTGGGACATTATTACTCATGTTGTGTTTGTGTTAAGCCATATGTCTGTACTTTTTTTAAAGGAAGCAACTGTTTTATAATCTTTAAATTCCTGGGAAAATTTGTTCCACAATCTCAGAGATCTTAAGGAAAAAAAGTTTAATCTTTCAGTTGTATTAGCCATTTTAATATTCACTTGTTTGTTGTGTAGTCTCGGTACAATTTTTCTTTCTGTGAATTGAATTCCGCACTGGATCATTAAAACTGGAGACTGAAGGATTCTGAAAAGAAAAAGGAGATCTCCCCTGAGTCGCCTTTGTTCCAGAAAGTGAAGGCTGTTTTATGAAGCCTTTCAGGGTAACTTAGATGGGCTAAATGGGGAACCATTTTTGGTGTCTTTTCTCTGGATCTTTTCTATTCTGTCTGTGTCTTTTACCAGCTAGGGACTCCAAAGGGGAGACCCATAATCAGAGTAGGGACAGATGTAAGTGCTGTATAAAGGAATGATACATTCTTCAGTTTTTATAGAAAATGTTTTGTTTATCCTTTTAGCAATGAAATAGAGATGGTGGCTACTTTGTTGCAATGATCATGGGATGTTAGTTTATTGTTCATAATGATTCCTAGATCTTTCTCAAAATTAGTAGTTTTTAAAGGTATATTATTTAAACTGTATGATTGTTTGGGATTGTTTTTTCCAAAGTGTAGTGTATTGCTCCTTTATGCCTACACCATGCCTGCTTGAAGCCCTGCACTGTATTCATATCCACCACTTCCTGAGGTAGGCCATTCTATGTATCCACCACCCTTTATGTGAAAAAGAACTTCCTCACATTACCATTAATCAGCCTCCCTCTAATCCCTTGCTATGTCCTCTTGTCCTGATATTTTTCTTATATTGAAACATGCTAGACTCTTTCACCTTGTTAATGCCCTTAAGATGTTTGACTGTTTCGATCATATCACCTCTCTCCCTCCTTTGCTCTAGGGTATGCATATTGAGCTCTGTTAATCTGTCCTCATATGTTTTCTGATGCAGTCCCTGCACCATTTTGGTTGCCCTTCTCTGGACTGCCTCCATTTTGTTAATGTCCTTGTGCAGATTGTGGCCTCCAGTACTGCACACAGGACTCCAGATGGGGCCTAACCAGTGTCTTGTAAAGAGGGATTATTACCTCTCTCTTATGATTTGTGATACCCCTACTACTACACCTGTTATGGTGTGGGTTCTACAAATGGACACAGAGTCAGCAAGTAAGGTGCAACCCACTTGTTTCTTAGTGGGATGTTTATTACTTCATAAACATAAATCTAGCACCATAAAGCAAATTAATACAAAAAAGGGGGGGGGGCACATTAATACAATCCTATAGTACTCTATAGGATCTTTCTCACTGTTGGTCAGAAGGAACTGACCCTATCTGTCTGTTATCTGCGAAGATACTGCTTATATACCCGCCTACCTGAGTCAGGTGACCTAGCATCATCAAATATTAAAACATTAACTAAACTCCCTTTTTTATAGGTTTAAATAACAAGCACATGCCTCAAATGTTAATATAAGTAACATACATTCAACAGTTATAATAATAATCCCCATTTGGGCTACATGTAAGCAATAAGACACTCCAGGGTGTGTGTTAGACACTTTAACACACGGCTAGGAGGCGTAGTGAGACACGAGGCCATTGTCCGAGTGCGTCCAGCTTCCTAGCCGTGTGTTAAAGTGTCTAACACACAGACCCTGGAGTGGCTTATTGCACTTATGAAATGGCTATCAAAAATACAGATGTATGTGATAGCTAAAGTGTATAGTATTTAAAAGTGAAAAAGTTTAATGTTTGTCTTGATTTTTAATAAAATAGTTCCTCCGCCTACTGTTTTTGTTTGTCTTAAGGAATTTTGTCCTACAAAGGCTTCTGTAGTTACATTTGGTTGTCATGGCAGTATTCACCCCCCCACACACACACACAAAAGCAAAGAAGCAGATTCTGTAGCTAACCCCCCTCGTGCAAGCCGTCTCAGATTCACCCCCCACACACACACACACACACACAAAAGCAAAGAAGCAGATTCTGTAGCTAACCCCTCGGCAAGCTGCCTCAGATTCACCCCACACACACACAAAAGCAAAGAAGCAGATTCTGTAGCTAACTCCCTCGTGCAAACCATCTCAGTATGTCCGGTTCTCGGTGAAGTGTTGTGTTGAGCTAGCGGGTTACGAGATGGTGAGAGGAATGCTATGCTTACTGCTGTTGTGCTTCTTGCGCTGTGGAAAACCTGTACTTTTTCCCGATGTAGAGTATGAGTCTGGTATTTGGATGGAGAGCGAGCGAGCGGGCTGGGAGACAGATCTGGCAGTTTGGGTTTTTTTCTGCTGCTTGGCACCTGTCAGCTAGGAACAGGGGAGGGTTCATGCCGCCTGTGTCAGCATGTAATTACACCGCAGTGTTGTGTTGAGCGGCGGGTTAAGAGATGATTGTGATCATGGCAGTTGCTTTTTAAAAAAAAAAATCACACAGGTTGTGCATTTACTTCAGCATGTGCAAGTTAGTGTCACAGGAAGGGTGGCATCGCTTGTGGCACAAAACAAGATGGCGGCTATTTGATTTTTTAACATTCTTTGTGGGCAGCACCACCCATATCAATGCCCAGCTGGCATGACCTGATCTAGCTTTTGTGTGTTAGAAACTTTAACACACACCTGACATCCAATGAGATGCATTGAAACTGACAAGCCATTTCATAAACTACTATCTCAGGGGATAATTGACAGCACAGCTACTATAAATCTGGGCCACCAGAGGCCGCTGTCCCGCTATAGAGGTCTTCAGTTTACCGGCAGAGCTCAATGCAACCAGATGCCTTTGCTTAGAAGACATAACTGTACTTTACATACTATCAACGCCCTGACTATAAATCCACCAGGAGGATTATTAAGGCAGCAGAGTTATGTCTAGATAACACTTGATTCCTTTGTACTTATACTTTATTCCTTTTTGAAGTTCTGTCTGTAATAACTGTACATTACTGTATAACATGTTACCAAGCTGGACCAAAGGAATCCCAAATGTGAATAAATATTTCTGTTCCTTTAGTATATGTCACAGCCTTGGGAGATAATGCTAGGAGACAGGTAGAACGGCAGCAGTAACGTTCTGTAATGACAAGCCGTCGGTTGAAAGTGTACGCCGACGGCTGTCACTTTCGCTGGCTGCTGATACTGGGAAGGAAGAGCCCAAATTATGGGTTTTCAAACAAAACAAACGGTGCAATACAGAAGGCAGTCTGTTAACGCAGTCTTCTGCAGTACCCGGAGCACAGTCGCTGACTCAATCTTGGAGTACTAACTAGAATCAGCTCCACTGTTGAAAGGTGAAGCAGTCGGTTGAAATTTACAAACCGACGGCTATTTTCTCTTTTTACCTCGCAACCCAATGGTCTCTCCTACTACATCGGAGAGCTGAAAATGCAAGCGGTTTTTGGGGAGTTGAACTCCCACAGGAGCCATCTGGGAGGAAACAAGCACCTAAAAAAAAAAAGAACAATGCACTGGCGCTACCCGACAGTAAGCAAGAGCGGGAGAGCTTCGCGATCGTGCGAACAGTCGCATAGTCGCACATAATAGCGCTGTACAATACACAGACGCACATAATAGCGCTGTGCAATACACAGACTTGCAAGCACTAAGTCAACAAGACTTCCAGTCCCGTAGGGTTTTCAGGGGACTCCTGTTCTCTTTTTTTTTTTTTTTTTGTGTGTGTAATCTCTTTTCACTCCCTACCTGCACCAGAGCTGCATCTCCTTCAGGCCATCAAGGACCACAGACATTCCCTACTATCCTCCCCTTCAACCACCTACCTCACATCTGCAGTCCACGGATTAACCCCCCGTGTAACCCTAAAACGGGTGAGTCCCAACTCCTTCGAGGGGGAAGGCATTGGCGGGGAGGAGGCACCAGCACACTATTTTTCCAGTCTCCAGGAGCTGCTGAGGCGTTCGTGGCTTCCAGGGAAGTCTTCGGGGCCGCCCGGGCCCGGCAGCCATCATCCGGCTAAACTTCTGGTGCAGATTTTCCTGGTTTTCTTGTTCCCCTTCTTGTAGTGCTCCCCAGTCTCCACTGGGGGCTGCAACGAGAGCGAGGTCAGACCCAAACCCTCCCCAGGATAGGAAAGCAGTCCGTTGGACGCTCAATCATATCCTCCCCTGCCGACCCCCGACGACCTAGGTCCGTTTCCTAACCCGGCTGTTCTCTTTTCTAATTCAACCAGGCATTTACATCATACCTCTATATCTTGTCAGTGCACAGCAAGGCAATTATTTCTTTAACCTTTCTGAACTGATATCTCAAATCAAAACAATGCAGCACAAGGTACATAAAATAAAAGGGAAAAGGGAATGCTGCTTGCTTATTTTTCACTACCCTTGCAGACAGCCTGACAAATTATATAGCCCATTGACTAATAAGGACCTAGAAGAATACAGAGAAAAATAAAGAGGGGATAAGAGAGGGGGCATGGGGAAGATTTGTAAGGAGGTGGCCTGCCTCCATACAGAAATACAGGGATAGCCGTAGGAGAGAAAAAAATAGTGTTTGCAACCAAGAGAAAAAAAAATAGAAAGGTCCAAAACTATAGTGTCAGGGACTGACCCTGTCACAACACCCCAACATCCCTATAGCCTTACCTACTGCTTTAGTAGTCATCTTGGATGATTTTAGGTCATCTGTGATGATGATGCACAAGTCTCTATCTTCCCTTGTGACTGCCAGCAACCCCCCTCCAACCTATAGGTGGCTTCAGGGTTTCTCTTCTCTATGTGCATAATCTTGCACTTCTTTGCGTTAAACCCCAGTTACCACTCTTCCGACTATTTTGCCAGTTTATCCAGATCTCTTCTCATTCTGCCCACCCCATCGGGATCATCTACTCTGCTGCAGATTTTGGTGTCATCTGCAAAGAGGCAAACCTAACCCTCCTGTCCATCTGCAATGTCACTGATGAAGATATTGAAGAGAACTGGCCCCAGGACTGATCCCTGAGGTACCCCACTTGTGACTTGCATTTCTTCTGACTGTATACCATTTACCACCACTCTCTGTTTTCTGCCCACCAACCAGTTTGCCACCCAGTTGACCAACTTCTGACCCACCCTGAGCCTACCTAGCTTATTAATCAATCTTCTAAGTGGAACAGTATCGAAATCTTTGCTGAAGTCAAGGTAGGCAACATCAGCTGCACCCCCTTGGTCCACCACTCTGATTACCCAGTCAAAGAAATCTATGAGATTAGTTTGACAGGACTTTCCTGTTGTAAACAGCTTCTGATAGGGGACTCAATTATTAGGGGTGTAGACCTGGGGAAGGGAGAGGAGAAGGAAGTAAGGTGCCTGCCTGGTGCCATGGCTTGGAGGGACAGGAAGCGAATCCTCAGGATTGCAGAAGCAGCATCACAGGAGAGGAAACTAGATATCATTGTCCACCTTGGGACAAATGACCTAGCTAGGCATGAGATCAGTGCAGTGCAGGATGAATTTGTGGAGTTGGGGAGGGGCCTCAGACAGGTAGCAAGCACGGTAACCTTCTCAGAGGTGCTGCCAGTCCATGGCAGGGTGAGGTTAAGGTATTGCACACCATGCAGTTTAATGAATGGTTGCAAAACTGGTGCAGAGCACAGGGCTTTGGCTTCATTGGGGACTGGGGTCCACCTGGAGAGATGAAGGTCTATACTAGCATGATGGTCTGCATCTGTCCAGGAAGGAAACACGCCTCTAGGTGACAGGTTTAAAGGCTTCCTTGGCAAGCTTTTAAACTAGCCAAGGGGAGGTGCTGATAGGAAACAGGAAAGTTCAAGCTCCCCGCAAGCATGGCAGGTAGTAGGTAAACACTGAGGTATAGAGCTTGACAGAGGGCAGGACAGGAGTAAATGGAAAAATGGACAAGGGCAATAAGAGCAGGGATGGGGTAAAAAAGGATAAAGCCAACATTAAATGGAGGGCAATGAGTACCAATGCCCGTAGTCTGGGAAACAAGCTTCCAGAGCTAGTAGCCCTGATGGAAGTGGAACACTTGGATATTGTGGCAGTCACAGAGACATGGTACACGGAGAACCATGACTGGGATGTCAACATACCAGGGTACACAATCTACAGAAGGGACAGGGAGGGTAAAAGAGGAGGTGGAGTAGCTCTCTACATAAGGGAAGGGATCAAAGTAACAGAACTAAAAGGTAAAGGAGGAGGACAAGAGGAACTCTGGGTCACACTGGAGACAGGGAATGGCATCACAATCCGTATAGGGGTTGTATACAGACCCCCCGTCTCAAGGGGAGGAAATGGACAAGAAAATGATAGAGGGCATTCTCAAAATGGCTGAAAAAGGGGAGATACTGTTGATGGGGGACCTGAATATGCCAGATGTTAACTGGGCAACATGGACTGCAGCCACATCCAAGAGCAGGGTCATTCTCAATGCCCCACAGGAGATGCCTTAGACAGCTAGTGGTGGAACCCACTCGGAGGGAGCAATATTAGACCTGGTACTCTCAAATGGAGAGAGGATCACAAACTTAGAAGTCGTAGACACCTGGGAATGTTGCACCACTGCACAGTGTGCTTACAATAAACACAACCATGGAGACAAGCCATACAAATACAAGGATACTGGACTTTAGAAGGGCTGACTTTGGCAAAATCGGTGAATACCTGAGGAATGCATTAGCAAATGGCCAGAAAGGAGGGGTGGAAGAACAATGGAGAAAAATCAAAACTGCCATCATGGAGGCAACAAGCCTTTGTGTGAAACAAATAAATAAAACAAAGCGGAATAAAAAACCACTGTGGCTCTCAAAAGAAGTGTCAGGGAAGGTTAAGGAGAAAAAGGCTGCATTCAAAAAGTATAAGGAATCACAGACAGAGCATGACAGGGAACTGTATCAATTAAAGCAGAAAGAAGTGGGGAAGGCAGTCAGAAAAGCCAAGGCCCAAATCGAGGAAAGGATAGCCAACTCAGTTAAGAAGGGGGATAACACCTTTTATAGGTACATTAGGGAACATAGCAAGGTTAAGGGAGGGATAGGGAAGATTAATAAAGGAGAGGGGAGGTGGGCAGAGGGAGACAGTGAAAAGGCAGAGATACTGAATGAATACTTTTGCTCAGTATTCACAAAAGAAGAAGAGGAGGAGTTACCTAAACCAAACAGTAGAAGCACTCTGGATAGAGGGGTTGATACCAGTCCATTTAAAGAAGAAAGAGTACTGAAAGAACTTCTAAAACTCAAGGTGGTCAAATCAATGGGGCCTGACGGGATTCACCCTAGAATCCTAAAAGAGCTAAGGGAGGACCTAGTGACACCACTAACCACACTTTTTAACAAATCATGGGAAGATGATGGGGTGGTACCTGAGGACTGGAGGAGGGCATATGTGATTCCCCTTCACAAAGTGGGAGCAAGGCAGAAGCAGGAAACTACAGACCTGTTAGTTTGACCTCAGTGGTGGGGAAAATGATGGAATCACTTCTGAAAGAAAGAATTGTTGAGTACCTAGAGGCCAGCGGGAACTGGACCCAAAGCAGCATGGATTCACAGCAGGAAGGTCATGTCAGACAAATCTAATTGATTTCTTTGACTGGGTGACCAAAGTAATAGACCAGGGAGGGGCTGTGGATGTGGCCTACCTAGACTTTAGCAAGGCATTTGACACAGTCTCGGCACAAAAGATTAATAATCAAGTTAGCCAGCCTGGGAGGGGTCCCAGGGTGGTAGCCTGTAGAAAACTGGCTGCACAACAGGACATAGAAGGTAATAGTGAATGGAACACATTCTGAAGAAAGGGGTTACTAGTGGAGTACCTCAGGGCTCAGTACTGGGTCCTGTCCTCTTTAACGTCTTTATAGGTGACATTGCAGAGGGTCTGGAAGGAAAGGTATGCCTCTCTGCGGATGACACAAAGATCTGTAACAGAGTTGATACACAAGGGGGGGTAGAAAGGATGAGAAGGGACTTGGCAAGGTTGGAGGAATGGTCACACAAATGGCAACTTAGGTTCAATGCAAAGAAGTGCAAAGTAATGCACCTGGGAAATAAAAATCCAGGAGAAGAGTACACAATAGCAGGGGAGGTACTAACAACAACAATAATGGAAAGGGATCTGGGTGTAGTCATATCAGATGACCTAAAGGTGGGTATGCAATGTGAGAAGTCAGTAGGAAAGCCAGGGGATACTGGGATGCATAGGGAGGGGCATCACAAGTAGAAAAAGGAAGTGGTTATCCCTCTATACAGACAGTTGGTGAGACCCCATCTGAGTACTGCGTGCAGTTTTGAGACCTCATCTACGCAAGGACACAGACAGGATGGAAGCAGTCCAGAGGAGGGCAACTAAATGGTGCAGGGTCTACATCAGAAACCATATGAAGAGAGACTGAGAGAGCTTAATATGTATTCCTTGATGAAAGGGAGGACAGGGGAACATGATAGAAACTTTTAAGTACTTCAAGGGAATCAACAAAGTCCAGGAGGGTAGCATCTTTCAGAAAAAGAGATGTGTAAGAACAAGGGGGCACAATTTAAAGTTAGAGGGGGGACGGCTCAGGGGTAATGTGAGGAAATTCTTTTTCACAGAGAGTGGTGGACGCATGGAACCGCCTTCCTGGAGAGGTTGTGGGGTCTAAAACAGTGGAGGAATTCAAACATGCATGGGACAGACATAAGGCAATTATAGTGGAGGGTTGCAGGAAATAGGCTGTTGGTTAACTAGAATCTGCAGCTTATCCAGTAGGTAGGGAAATGGGCAGACTGGGTGGGCCAAGTGGTCCTTATCTGCCGTCAAAGTCTATGTTTCTATGTTAAACCCATGTTGTCTTGGATCCTGTGCTCCTATGGATTCCAGGTGTTGCACTATCCTTTCCTTATGGCCGGTCTGCCAGCACAGCGGTTAGATTTCAGCTTGCGACGCTGACGACCTGGGTTAAGGAACGGACTCAGGGAGTTGGAGGACCGGCTGTGGGGGGGGATTGAGCATCCTGGGGACTGCTCTCCTCTGGGGGGAGGGAGGGTAAGAGCGTCCAGCACTTGGCGGACCCCTGACAGAGGTCAGCGGTACCGCAATGACCGGCGCCGATTCGCTGTGGGGGCAGGGTGGAAGCTGGACATCATTGCACATCCCCACTCAGGGGAAGAAAGCACAGAAAAATGCTGGCTCCCGGCATGACGGCCCCTGTTCTGCTCACCGTCCACTGCCTCTGAAGCCCACCGGAGGGGGTCCCACTCTTGTGGCCCTGACTCGGGGGGGGGAGGTAATCTGGAGCTTGTCCATGATATCCTAAGTGGTGGAAGCCCTTGGCAGCCCCGCCCAGGAAGTAAGCCTGGTATGGGGCTGCAAACGAACAAGAGGCCTGAAGGGAAGGGAGCTAGGTCCAAAAAAATATATATATATATCCTTTCCTTAAGGAGTGCCTCCATAATCTTGCCCACTACTGAGGTAAGATTGACTGGTCTGTAGTTTCCTACCTCCTCCCTGCTACCACTCTTGTGGAGCAGGATCACATGAGCCCTTCTCCAGTCTTCTGGAACCTCTCCTGTGCTCAGAGACTCACTAAACAATTCTGATAATGGCTCTGCTAGTTCTACCCTTAGCTCCTTTAGTACCCTGGGATGTATGCCATCAGGTCCTATTGCCTTGTCCACCTGAGCTTAGTGAGCTCTTGTAGGACCCTTTCTTTGTGAAGGGACTTGTGCACTCTCCCCACGCGTGTCCGTGGTGCTGAGCTATAGGCCCTGCCCTACCTTCTCCTCAGTAAATACTTCTGCTCAGTATCTACTTAGGATAGATGCTTTTCCTTGGTCCTCCTCCACACATTCCCCCTTATCCCCTTTGATCTTAGCAATACCCCCTCTGGACTTTCTCCTTTCACTAATGTATCTGTAGAAAGTCTTGTCCCCTTCTTTTACTGTTCATGCTAGTGTTTCCTCGGTTTGGGCCTTTGCCTGCCTTACTGCCTTCCCTGCTTTCCTTAGAGAAGTTTGGTATAATATTTCACTTTAGTTGCTTCTTACTGGATTGCTGGTTTTAGGAATGACTGGACACCATAAGTAACTTCTAACAGCTCTGAGGTTTATTCAACAAACATACATTAGATAGATCAGCAGGCCTCAGCAGAACTACTACTACAATCTGCTTGTGCACTTTCTAAAGCCCAGTTTCCCCCCAAGACATACCATTAGCCCAAAACTGCTGGGGGATGTGGACTAAACCATTCTACAGTGTTACTAGGGTAAGTTACCATATACTACATCTCCCCTTCTAGTAAAAGAAAGCAATTACCTTGATTTCGGTTTGCACATCAATGACAATAATTACCAAACAATATTAACATAATGGTTGAGTCTTACTTTGTGATGAGTTAGGGTCTAAAGTCACTGGTACTGAGCTCTGTTGAAATAAGTCTCTACCACTGGCTTAAGTCATAACAAAATTTCTGAACCTCTCAGGAGCTTTAAGCAGACACCCTCTTCTGGTCATTCGAGTAGACTGCACACTGAGTACAGCCTCAGGACTTTCTGGCAAAGTGTCATTGAAAACAACAGGTTCCATCTCAGGTTGCTCATACTCTTGACTAGTGTCCTGTTCCTGGCTGTTGTCCCTGGATTCCACTGTTCGTGACAATACGGATTCAGTTGACTCATCTGCCTGTTGCTCTTCAGCCTCCAAAGTAACCGTTCAGTCTCTCCTCAGGTGTCTCCTGTTCCTGCAGTATCGCTGTCCTGCAGGTGTAATCACACTATAGGATCTTGGCTCATCACGGATTCTTTCCACTGTAGCAGTTTGCCACCCACTAGAAGTCTCTATGCATACCTTTTCCCCTTCTCTGAATGGAGTAAGTGGAGCTGCATTCCTGTCGTAATACTGTTTCTGTCTTCTTTGTAGTCTTTTCAGACATTTATGTGCATCCTTTGGTATTTCAGGTCACAGTGCCCTTGCATTTGTAGGTAATGTTGTCCTCAACATTCTGCCCATTAACAATTGAGAAGGTGTACAGTTCAGTCCTGTGACTGGTGTATTTCTAAGACTGAGCAATGCGAGATGTGGATCGGTCTGATCTTGCATAGACTTCAGATTCTTTTTACTGTCTGGATCATTCTTTCAGCTAAACCATTAGATTGTGGGTATCCTGGGCTGGAGTGAGTCATTCTGAACTCCCACAACTTTGCAAATTACTTCATTTCATGACCTGCACATGGTACATGATCCACTGCCAGTTCTTTTGGAATGCCATGTCTTGCAAATACAGCTTTCAATTTTGCAATAACTGTAGCTGCCGTCTTGTCAGGCATTCTGACAACCTCAGGGTATTTTGAAAAATAGTCCACTACTATTAAGTAGGAGTGTCCCCTAAAGTCAAAATGTCTGCACCAAGCTTTAACCATGTCATGTCAGGTATTTCATGTGGACACATTGGCTCTTTATGGTTGCTGGGTAAGGTTCTGACAAGGTCCACATGCTTCAACCATCATTTCTACTTCTCGATTCATGCCTGGCCAGTACATCACAGCTCTGGCTTGTGCCCTTCGACCTTTGTATTCCTTGATGTGCTGTGTGAAGTCTTTGTAGCATATCTGTTCTCAGCTCTTTGGGTATGATGATTCTTTTACCCACCATTATGAGTTCATTTTCTATGTATATATTGTGTCTCATGGGCCAATAGTGCAGAAGTTTGATGCTGACTTGTTTTTTCCTGTTAGGCCATCCTTTGAGGTGCATTTCTTTAAGCAACTGTAACTCACTGTCCCTCTGTGTGGCCTGTTTTAGCTCCTCTAACATGCTGTCAGGCAGTGTCTCTGTTGCTTGGATTGAGTATATGACCTTTTCACTACTTAGATCAATGTCTCCCTCTGCTGGTTTTCTTGGCACTGCCCTGGACAGAGTGTCTGCAATCAGAATATCTTTTCCTGGAGTATATATTACCTGTATGTCACATTTCTGTATCTGTAACAGCATCCGCTGCAATCTTGCTGGAGCCTTTCCAGTTCGTTTGTTCAGTATGGACTGTAGTGGCTTGTACTCTGATTGTACTTTCACTGACCTTCCATAAACATACTGATGGAATTTCTGTAGAGAGAACACAATCGCTAGCAACTCTTTTTCTATCTGTGCATAGTTTCTTTCAGCACTGGACAATGACCTAGATGCATAAGCTATTGGTCTGTTTCTTTGTAGTAGACAAGCACCTAGTCTGTCCTTAGATGCATCCGCTTGGATTTCAATGTCCTCTTTTGGATCAAAGAATTTTAATACTGGTGCACAAGAAATAGTCTCTTTCAGCTTTTGTAAGGCTTCTTCCTGTGCTGGCTGCCACTGCCACATGACATCTTTTTTGAGTAGCTGCCTTAGTGGTGCAGTGAGGTTTGCTTCATTCGGAATGTACTGCGCCAAGTATCGAGTCATCCCTAACAGTCTCTGTAGTGCTTTTTTATCTTCAGGAGGGGGCATCTCGGCTATTGCTTCTATTTTGGCTTCATCAGGCTGTAGTCCATTTTCGGTTATGATGTGCCCCATGTATTTCACCTCACTCACCAAATACTGTATTTTGTCACTATTGAACTTAACATTGAGTTCCACTGCTCTGTCCATTACTTTTCTCAGACTATTGTCATGCTCTTCCTTGGTAGCTGCAGCTATAAGCATGTCATCAGCTATTACAAAAACACCTGGTATGTCCCCGAAGTGTTCAGCATTTCTCTGCTGGAATACTTCACTCGCAGACCGTATACCAAAGGAAGTCTGTGAAATTTGTACCTTCCCCATGGACTGTTGAATATACATAGGTCTGCAGATTTGTCATCTAATTTGATCTGCCAGTACCCATCTTTTTCATCTAGAGTTGTAAAAACCTTTTTATCTGCAGGTTTACTCTGAATATCCTCCAATGTGGGGATGGAGAAGTGATGTCTTCTGATAGCTTTATTTAAGTCTCTAGGGTCCAAACACACCCTGATCTCGCCATTTTTCTTTTCGGTAATTACAAGGCTATTTACCCATGTTGTAGGTTTTCTTACCTTGCTGATCTCCCCAGTTTGCTCCAGCTGTTCCAGTGTCTGTTTTAGTCTGTCCGTGATTGCATATGGGACTTTCCTGCACCCATGTTTCACAGGAGTAACATTTGGGTCAGTATGTATGTGGTAAACCCCTAGGAATTCTCCTAGGCCTTCAAACACTGTTTTATATTGTGCAAAAAGTTCCTCTTTTGTGCTTGGTGGCTTGGTTTTAAGCACCTTTACTTTGCAAATCATATCCAGGATGACACATGCCTGTTTACCCAGTAGGGAAGCTCCCGATGTATTAGTGACATAAAACTGCAGATTGGCCTCTCTGTCTTGTGTCTTGCACTTTAGCGTCACTTCCCCTTCAGGATTAATTTGTGCTCCTCCATATGCCATTAGGATAGTACTGGTTGGCTTGATTTGTACCTTGCATGGAAACTGCGCAATCACTTCTTTAGTCAGTATATTGGCTTCAGCCCCAGTGTCCAACTTGAACTTAACTGGCTGTGCCATTATCTTCAAGGTAGTGTACCACCCTTCATCTGGTACTTGTGCCTGCACCATTTCTTGTTTTCTTTTTACAGCACCCACAAATAGTGCTTCTACCCCTTTGGTCATTTTCTCATGAGGTTTGTTGGACTTTTTGGACCTGCACATTTTTACATAATGGTTTAGGCCACCACATTTACGACATTCTTGTCCATACACTGGACAAGCCTTTGGCACATGTCCCTTGCCACACCTCCCACACGTGTTTGATTTTTGTGCACATGGCTCACGTGTTGGTAGCTGGCAGTCTGATTTTTGGCCTGTATTACCATCCTGCCTTGAACAATAATTCTTAAATGCTTCCATAACCTCAGCTGCTTTTTTAGCTTGTGGGTCAGCATACGTTATATTGAGGGTATTGTACACCTCGAGGGCCTCATCCCCGATCGTGTATAGCAGGACTGCAATTTTCATTTCCTCTGACTTATCATCTAATCCTGTGGCTGTGAAGTACAGACTTAATAATAATAATAAGCTTTATTTCTCTGCGCCTTTCTTAAAATCAAGGCGCATTACAATAAAATACAAGATAAAAACATAATAAAACAGATTAAAAACCAAATTAAATACAGAGCATTAATCGGCATCCAAATTACCTTCAAATGCCTTAATCCATAAAAAAGATTTTAGGCCCTTTTTAAAACCCTCCACCGTCATGCACACTCTAATCCAACGTGGTAGAGAATTCCAGAGGGTCGGCGCCATGAACATAAAAGCTCAGATGCCGGAAGATTTTAAAGCTACCCTCAGGATCTCTAGCAACCCCTCGTTGGCTGAGCGGAGTGGTCGCGTTGGTAGGTAAGGCACCAGAAGATCTTTCAGGTAATCAGGGCCCAAACCGTGTAGGGCTTTATATGTCAGTAATCCGACTTTAAAGGTGATCCGCCACTGAACCGGCAGCCAGTGCAGATCCTGGAGCACCAGTGTAATATGAGAGGAATGTGAAGTCCCCATTAACAACCAGGCTGCTGAGTTCTGCACTAGCTGCAAGCGGCGGATATCAACCCCAGGAAGCCCAAAGTAGAGGGGGTTGCAGTAGTCCAAACGCGAGGTCACAAAGGCGTGGATCAGCGTGGGTAGGTCACCGGTCGGAACAAGGTGCTTGATCCTGGCGTTGTTCCTAAGATGGTAAAAGGATACCTTAACAACCGCCGACACTTGTGCATGCAATGTCAGCTGATCGTCAAGGATCACCCCCAGGTCTCGTACCCGTTCAGAGGTTGGGAGCTCCACATCCCCCAGGAATAAACCAGAGGTTTGAAGTGCCCTCAACCCCTCAATCCGGTGGCCGGGATCCACAACCATCACCTCTGTCTTCCCAGAATTCAACTTCAACCAGCTGGACCTCATCCAATCCTGGATCTCACTGAGACAGTTGTTAAACACTGAGAGTGCTCTATTCTGGTCAGGCGCAAAAGACAGATAGAGCTGGGTATCATCAGCATAACAATGAAACTCCAGCCCATATCATCTTACAATGTCTCCGAGGGGAAGCATATACACCGCAAACAACATGGGAGACAGCACAGAGCCCTGAGGCACCCCACAGGTCAGAGCGGTAGGATCGGAGGAAAATACCCCCGATACCACCCTCTGAGTTCTACCTGCGAGGAAGGAGGTAAACCATCTGTGCACCAAACCCGACAACCCACAGATGCATCTCAGGCGCTCGAGCAACACCCCATGGTCTACAGTGTCAAATGCTGCTGACAAATCCAGAAGGACCAAAATGGACCGTTTTTTTCTGGTCTCTTGCCATCAGGAGATCATTGAGGACCTGAACCAGTGCAGTCTCAGTGCTGTGCCTCTTTGAAAACCTGATTGAAGAGGATCGTAGATGTTATGGATGGCTAAATGGTTGTCCAACTGGGCTGCCACCACTTTCTCGATTACCTTCCCAACAAAGGGGAGGTTCGAGATGGGTCTGTAGTTTGCTAGGGAGTCGGGGTCCAAGGATGCCTTTTTCAACACTGGTGTCACCACTGCTTCCTTCAGAGAGCGGGGATATTCACCAGAGTCTAGGGAGCACCAGACTATCCTAGCTAGAACCGGGAAGATAACCTCCCCACAGCCCATAATCAGGCCATTGGGACCTGGGTCTAAACTACAGCTTGTGGTACGCATACCCTGGACAATCCTCATAACATCCTCGATTTCCGGCCTTTTGAAGGAACTCCAGGCGAACGGTGTGCTTGTGACCAGGCTGGACCCCGCCAACTCCCATGGAGGGTGCGGGCGCAATCTCGCCCTGATGTCGCCACCTTATCTGCAAAGAATTGAGCAAGCTCCACACACTGCATCTGTGAAAAGGCTCGGACGGACCTGCAGACAGGCTGGGTTGCACAGCCTGTCTACGGTTCGAAAGAGCTGGGCTAGTCGATTCTGAGCAGCAGCAATCTCCGGACAGGAACACTGCCTTCTTATGAGTGATTGCTGACTGATAGAGTTTATAATGCTCTAGGAGTCTAAGATGAGTCGGCATCTAAGCGGTTCCACATCTCTCCAACCTGCGACCTAATCGCGCAGAACTCCCTCAGATCCCGATCAAACCAGGGATCGAGGGCGAAGGGAGAGAGGCCGCACACAGATGGGAGCAATTAAATCCAAAGCAGAGGTGACAGCCTTATTAAAGGCTTGCACCATCGCTTCGGGATTTGAGCTCAACTCAGGAAATTCTGATAGGTCAAGAACCGCAGTTAGACCATCGGGAGTAACATCCCGTAAAGGGCGGTACTTGACCATCTCCACTGGGGTAGGCCTACGCAGGGGGGTGCAAAAATTGAACCTCACAGTGTGGTGGTCAGACCATCCGACTGGTTCCACCCTCACATCGGAGGCCTCCAACCCCAGCAGGAAGACCAGATCCAGCGAATGACCGTGTTTATGAGTGGCAGAGGTAACCACCTGTGAGAGGCCCAACGAACACATCAATTGGAGGAAGTGCTGACCAAATTGCGAGAGTTCGTCGTCGATCCAGGCATTAAAATCACCCAGCACCATCAACCAGGGTGATTCAAATACCAGGTCGACGATGAAGTCCGCCACTTCCTTTAGAAATAGTTTCTCGTCACTGGGTGGACGATAGACGAGCGCTATTCTGTAGCCCCCACCTGCCACTATGACACATTCAAAGGATCTGTGCGCCCACCTTCTCCAGTTTTCTGCAAGATTTCCGGTCAACAACAGTGGTGGAGGTGGCTTAAATTGCTCCATACTGCCAAAAATACTTTGTTATACAGTCTTTTAGTAAGCGTTAGGTACTCACAAATACTGTCTTTTGTTTCTTTTCTTGGCACCACAAACTTCTCTTCTTTCTTGCAACTGCAGCACTGCAAGTTCACTTCTGACACCATATAATATTTCACTTTAGTTGCTTCTTACCAGATTGCTGGTTTTAGGAATGACTGGACAGCATAAATAACTTCTAACAGCTCTGAGGTTTATTCAACAAACATACATTAGATAGATCAGCAGGCTTCAGCAGAACTACTACTACAATCTGCTCGTACGCTTTCTAAAGCCCAGTTTCCCCTCAAGACATACCATTAGCCCAAAACTGCAGGGGGATGTGGACTAAACCATTCTACCCTGTTACTAGGGTAAGTTACCATATGCTACATTTGGTATGCCTCCCTATCTTCGCCCCGCTGCGTTCCCTTATATTTCCTGAAGGCCAACCTTTCGGCTCTGATCTTTTCTGCTACTGTTTTTGAGAACCAGAGTGGTTTCCTCCTTCTTTTGCTCTTGTTTTTCTCCCTAACACAGCGGGATGTTGCTTCAAGTATTGCATCCTTAATGCTTACCCACTTTGCCTGTACCCCCTCACCTGTATTTTTTCTTGCCAGGGCTAGCTTAACTCTGTTGGCAATCTTATCAAAGTCAGCTCCTCTGAAGTCCCATATTTTTGCCTTGGAATGAGATGATTTAGTTTTAGTGGCCAAATTGAATCATACCATGTGATGGTCACTGGCTCCCAGGTATCCTTCTACCTAGAGATCTATGGTTCTTTCCCCATTAGTCAGTACTAGATCTAGGATAGCTCTGTCTCTTGGATTGTTGTACCAGTTGTTTGAGGCCCTCCCCCTGCAGGGAAACCACTATGTGTCTAGTTCTGGTGGATGTTCCTGCTGGTATTGACCAATCTGTATCTGGTATGTTGAAGTCTCCCATTATCAGAACCTTCCCTTTAGCTGTCATGTTTTGTATATCCTTTAACAGTAATGTGTCTGTGTCCTCCCCCACGCCTGTAGACAACCCCAGTTCATATGGCTGTCCCATGTCCTGTTTCTAGGGTGACCCACAGTCTTCTGGCTCCTTATGTATATTCTGAATTTCTGTAGCTTTGATATTTTCACTGACATAAAGGCGCCCCCCCACACACACACACATTTTGCACTGGTCTCTTCTGAACAGTACATAGCCAGGTACTGAAGTCTCCCAAGTGTGGTTACTGGTGAACCATGTCTCGTTAATGGCTACTATGTCCAGTTTAGCCTCTGTCATTGTTGCCTGCAGGTCTGGGATCTTGTTTCCCAGACTGTGACCATTTGTGTACATGATTTTCCATTGGCCAGATTTCGGTGCGTTAGTGGTTTGGCGAGGTCCGGCATTTCCCCTGTGCATTGTATGGGGAGCTGGACCTTTTTCCTTACCTGGGGATAGGCAATTGGGGGACACCAGGAAGGGGAGATAAAAGGAGTAAAATCCATCATGTCCCATCATGCTCATGTCCCAGTGCAGGAGTCAGACAATGCAGGAGTGGAGTGTCTGCCTCAGGTATGTCTGCAGAGCTTCTGCAAGAGATTCTGCAAGGGGGGACACCAGACCAGGTAAGGAAGTAACACACTCCAGGTCAAAAAAGAGTCTATCTATTTTGGACTGTCACTGACAACAACTGAAGAGGCTTTTGTTTTTAAGACTACATTGGAGGGGTAAGTTGTGGGGAAACTAGAAGAAGTAGTGTTTTAATTGTTGTCTGCAGGGTAAATTGAAAGCAGCCACAGTAGCCTATATTTAAGGGCCATATTAAAGAGCATTGTTTTTTTGTTTGTTTGTTTTTTTGCTATGATTTTTCTCCCGTGGGCTGGCACCTGGTCGGCTGTACATCCCGACTGTCCTCCTGGCCTGGACCCCAATATCAGGCTGACTTCCCCTGCATCCCTCATGGCTTGCCCTCTATGGCAGGGTGGTGAGGAGCCCCCCAAACTCAACTCACCTTGATGGATCCAGATCGGTGGAAGTGCCATTCGTTGTCGGGCCGCAGAGATTGGAAGCTCATGCTGCCTGACCAGGAGCCCTTTTCCTTGTTCTTGTGGTCTCCCAGAGGTGGAGCGTGCAATGACACCAGTGATAGTGCCATGCACGCTCCCATACTCACATCCCATCAGGCGTCTGCTCCACCTTTACCCCTCTAGATGCAGCATCAGTGTGCCAGCCCCCAGCCACCGCTAGGGGCCAGGCATGCAATGATGTCTGGTGACTACCCTTCCTGGAGAAGGAGAGCTGTCCCTGGGATGCCCGATCCTTCTTCTCCCCTGCTGATCCCCGGCGGCCCGTGCTCGCTCCCGAACACAGGTCACCGGCATGGCACGAAGTGTGGTGTCCAGTGCCTCAGCCCTCAGCACCACTGGGCTGGCTAAAGAGCATTGTCTTGCCCTATAGTTTGGGCGATGGGTGAGAACTGTTTGGTCTGGGGCCTCTAATCTAGGTGACAATTATAGGAGGGGCTGTCACATTTCTATCTGGAGGCTGGTTTTGTCTTGCTACAGTACTTAATTTTATTTATTTTATTTTATATGGAATTTGGTGACTGGGTAAAACCTGAGAGCATCAGACGTCCATTTTTTGGTGACCTGTAAAGTACAAATAATAAAAATAACAGCAATTTAAGGACTCACTCCTGCAGGTTGCTGCCTTAAAGAAGAGTTTAACTGTTTTGGCCACGGACAACTGAAGAGGATCTGTCCACTACAGCTCTGGCAGCCAATCATCTGCACAGCCATTACTAGCCCTTGAAAAACAGTTACCACTAGTGGCCCCTTCATGCGAAGGACCAAGCGCAAAGGACATCACAGGAGCCTGCCAGGGAGTCAACCAGGAGACAGCCAGCAGCCAGGAACTCTGCCCATGGTATCCCATGTAAAACTGTGTATGCACAGTTAACAGCATAGTGTGTGGGAGCATCGTGTGGGGTCCTGGCTGTAATGTATTGAGAAGTGTACTACAGGTTATTGTAAAGTTCATTTGCAGAACCATGTTTGTGCTATAATTAGTGAACATTTCATTTTCAGGGTTATTTTGTGCTATCATTAAATCATACAGCTGCACTCTGCCTGCATAAGCATTACAAGACAGTGTAGCTCCAGTTTTCTGTGCTGTAGTTAAGCCTACAGCTACACCCTATCTGGGTGAGCACTTCAAGGTAGTTTTAACTCCTGTTGTTTTGCACTATAACCAAGCCTGCAGCTACATCCTATTTGGTGAGCACTACAAGGTGGTTTTGTTTTATCCATGTTTTTATGTTCTGTAGCTGAGCCTTACAGCTAGACCCTATCTGGTTGAGCTCTATGACATAAATTAGATGTCTGTTTAGTATATGTCTTTGTTGGGATAGGATTTAGAGAAGAAGCAATCAGTTGTCCCAGCTGTGGGGCTCTCTTCTCTAGGGATGTACTCTAGAGGAGGGGGCACTGACCCACCTGCAGGACCTTGGCAGAGCTCCAGGCTCAGCTGGTGGCAACAAGAGTAGAAATATCTCAGCTACGTCATCAGGTCCACAGAAGCCCACCCCCACTTCCTCAGAGACCCACTGGTCCAGGGGGGTTGAGAGTGGTGGGGTGGGGGACAGGGAGGGAAAGCAGGGTTAGCCACAAGGAGGTTGTCCTGCCACTGACCATTCAGACAACAAATAGATTCACCCTCCTAGAGGAGGTCCAGGCACCTGACTCTGCTGGGGGGGGGTTCTTCGAGACAGTTGAAGAGAAAGAGCAAGCACTGCTGGCACCCAAGAGAAGCAAGTCTGCCAGGAGAGTCTTAGTGGTGGGGGACTGAATGATTAGGGGGGTAGAGAGGGTGGTGGAGGGGGGATGGATGGGATGGGAATGGTCCAGTGCCTTTCTGGGGCATATGCTGGAGGATGGTGGTGAGGGATCGGGGAACTGGGGGTGCTGATATACGTGGGTATGAACTAGTTGGTGGAGATGGTGAAGTGGAACTTTCATAAACTGGGGGACAGATTGGCAGCACACACAGCCTCCCTGGCCTTTTCTGAAGTCCTCCCTTTATGGGTCAGGGAGGGGAAACAGGATAGGATAAAGAGTGAAGTAATAGAGGACTTTAACAGATGGCTTATGGGATGCTGTAAGGATAAGAGGTACCACTTTTTGGGTAGTCGGGGGGGGGACTTCTGGGACAGGAAGCTCTTCAAGGGTGGTAGACTTCACCTGACAAGAGAGGGAGCTTGCACACTGGGGCAGACATTTGTCTATATAAGACATTTAAACTGACTGCAGGGAATACTGGGTCTAGGGGAACCTCAATGGCAGGGAAGAGGAAGGGGATCCTAGCTAGTACTCCCATACATCTGCAGACTTGTAGCAGCATAATGGGTACAAAGAAAGCTGTGGCCACATACTCAACTAGGTGAAGGGACTTAGGGGAAATGCAAAGGGTGCAAGCACCAAGAAAAACAAGGAGATGGGGCGCTGTTGAGCATGCCTACGGAGTAGACATGTTTCGTCTCGACTCCGCACTTCAGAAGAACATATTACTTATTATTTGCCTTACAAACTTATCATATCAACTAGTAGACACTAATACTCAACAGTTTATTTCAAGAGGAGCAGTTCGGTGTGTGGTAAGACCATGGGCAGAACGAATAAAAGTGGTCAGACTGGTGCTAAACCTCAGCCACTGGCACAGATGTAGGCCCAAGTGCCCACGCTTGAATCTACTGGAATGGAACCACCGTGGAAGGCCCTACAATTGTCAGTGCAGGCCATCTACTATAAGGTGGAGACTATTTTGAGCCGAATTGGGGAGCAGGATATAAAAATCTAGGTTGCTTCAAAATCTGCGGCCACAGCTGAAGTGCAAGCCATTCAAGCCCCTTCGGCGTCTAATAAACTTATTCAAGAAAACTCCCACCTCAGATATAGATTGGAGGCACTGGAAAATGCTCAGTGTGCCTCCAATGTCAGAATCATAGGCCTACCGGAGGGTCGAGAAGTTGTCGATCTTCTTTCTTTGTTGAAGGGTTGGCTCCCCGGGGGCTCTGCAACTTGATCCAGACCTTGCTGCCTTTTTTGTCCGAGCATATCGCATTACTTCTCGGTCAGTGGAAGCACAATGGGACTTACCCTGAACTGTACTGTTGGTGATGAGTGAGGTTGCCTGTCGGAATCGGATGCTTCAAGCTGCTTGAATTGCAGAATGTCTGAACTATGATGGAAGTACAGTGCATCTGTTTCTTGATCTATCTTTTGCCACTCGGGCCCACCGGAAAAATTTGATGGAGTCAGGGCAACGCTGAAAAGACTTGGATTGGTTCACTCTTTGCTAATGCTGACTTGGCTTCATATTTTCTATGGAGGCTGCACCTATTACGTCACAGACCTGGTAGAAGCTGGGAAGCGGGTAGAGAAAATTCAGCAGGAATTTGAGGTGGCCCATGGCTCTGCTCCAGATCATGGACATGTGCAAGATGATCTCAGCTCAGGAGAAGAAGACAGTGGCACATGAGAGATGTAAAGGACTGAATGGATAACGTTGCAGTCGTTGACTTGATTTTTATTCTGTAATTCACATGTAAAAGTCTACATTTCGAAGACTCTTTCCTTGTTTGGACAGTCATGCACTGCCTACTGTTTAAAGTTTAATGCTTATTGATTACTACTCACTTAACAGTCGAACTAGTTCCTCGATTGAACATAATGTAGTTATACCACTAGTTCTTTGTTTTTTATTGCTGTTCTTCTGGAGGGTGGAGCCATGGCTGAACACTAAAAATGTATGGCTACCTTAATGTCTGGGATGGGGTTATATCAACTTTTTATGTTGAGTGTACTACATGTTTGGACTGTCCTTATCTTTGGATGAACCCCTATTCCATGTAGGGTGCAGCCATTCTGCTTTTGATAGAAAATGGATTATGGCCATTTTTATATCCCCATATCCGTGACATAGTTTGTTTTGACTGATCATACTTGTTCCATTTGATGGATCCTGTGTTATATGTGATGTCTGGCAAACAGATGTATCTTGGTATTGTATTTTTTTTTTTGCAAAATGCAATAAACATAAAGTTAAAAAAAAAAAAGAAAAACAAGTGGATGAGAGGACATGCGAAGCACAAGGCTAGTACCAAACCAGGATCAAGGGTCAGATGGAAGGTGTATGTTTTAATACCAAGAGCCTAGGTAATAAAATCAGTGAGCCCCAGGTGCTGATGGCAAACACTGAGGTTGATATTGTGGCCTTAACAGAAACATGGGCTTCGTAAAATAATGACTGGGAACTGATGGTCCCCGGGTACTCAATGTTCAGGAGGGACAGAGGAACAGGTAGAGGTGAAAGAGTAGCCCTTTATGTCAAGGAGGGCATAGAGGTGACAGAAGATGGGGTAGTAATGGAGAGACTGAGTCACTG
The DNA here is from genome assembly GCA_016271365.2 of Neoceratodus forsteri. Taxonomy (NCBI): domain Eukaryota; kingdom Metazoa; phylum Chordata; order Ceratodontiformes; family Ceratodontidae; genus Neoceratodus; species Neoceratodus forsteri. The sequence continues at coordinate 370,919,066 of CM057458.1, forward strand.
TGGATACAACTCACGGCAGCCTGAGACAAGAAATTACACTTGGAGGTGATTTATAGACGGCCAGGGCAACAGAAGGAGAGGGACAGGGAACTCAGAGAAGAGCTGGAAAGACGGATAGCTAAGGGGGAAGTAGTGGTGGTGTGTGATATGAACCTGATGGACATCAATTGGGATGTTCCAGTGGCCAGGAACACCAGAAACTAGGTCTTGCTGGCTGTGTTCCAGGACTGTCTGCTGGCACAGTTAGTTAAGAAGCCCACCAGACAGACCACAGTTCCAATGTGGTGCTCACAAACTCGAAGGTGGTAGGAGCTGTGGGAGTAGAGGAGCCATTAGGGTACAGTGATCATAACTTCGTTTGGTTCAAATTGGCCCTCAGGTCTGCTAAACTGCAATTAAAAGCTGACATCCTTGATTTTAGAAGGGCAGACTTCAATAGGCTGAAGGAGCTGGTCAGGGATAAGTTAGTAGGGGCGGACAACATAGATGGGGTGGAAGAGAGATGAGAACAATAAAGGGGGACATGCTCGGAGCATGCATGAGAACAGTAACCAAAAAGATCAGGTTCAAGAGACCACTATGGTTCTCAACAAAGGTCAGGGAAGTGGTGAGGGCCAAGAAAAAAGCCTTTCTGCAAATTTGTTTTCATATAGCTTTTTGCTCTGCTGCCACCGCCTTGTTCCTTTTGTCGGGTCCTTTACCTGATCATCTTCAGTTCCATCTTCGGCCCCTCCCCCACCATCTGACTGGTGGGGATCTACATGGTGCAGGACCTGAGGGTGTCAGGGCCATCATACTTGGCAGTAGGGAGACATAGTTTTTCCCTGTTTTTCCTCCCTGGTCCCCAAGTTGTGGCATGTTGCGGGTGCATATGTGTGGAGCATGCATGCGCTCCTATCCCACTTCTCCTTCCACTCTACTGACATTACATCAGCCTGCACCTGTCTGCTCTGACACCCAACCTCTCCCAGGTGACAGCCTAGACGGGGATAACCCACCATCCTGATCCAGGAGTGAAGAGCTGCCTGGCGGCTGCTCAATCTTCTCCTAGCCCCCCACGACTGCCAGTGACCTGAGCTCATTCCTGAACTTGGGTCTCTGTGAGGTAAGGCACTTTCCAGTGGTTCAGCACCACCAGGCACCTTCTACACGTTTAAAGAAAAGCAGGGGAGGAGGAATGGGAAGAATATGTGCTGAAAAACAGGGAGGCAAAGAGGGTGGTTAGGGAGGCAAAAGCAGATACTGAGCTGCGTATTGTGGGGGGGGAGTTAAGAGTGAAGAAAAACAGTTCTTCGGGGTATATTAGTGACAAAAGGAAGAAAGGGGGAATGTTGAGGCCCATAGAGGGGATAGGGTGATTGAGGTGGATGGGGAAAGGCCACCATTACTCAGTTTTCACTAGGGAGGATGGTAGTCCCTTGCTAGACAGTGGCATCAAAGCAGCCATTAAGGGAGTCCCAGAGATGAGGCAGCCAGCATTTACTAGCAAAAGGGTCCTGAGAGGACTGGCAGCCCTAAGGATGTTGATAAGGCCCCAGGACCAGATGGGTTGCATCCAAGGATACTCAGGGAATTGGCAGCGGAACTGACTGATCCCCTAGTAGGTCAGTTCAACCGTTCCCTAAGGATAGTGGTGGTTCCAAAGGATTGGAGGATGGTGGATATAGTTCTACTCCATAATGGGTGGGAGACAAGCAGGGAACTACAAACCTGTCAGTCTTACCTCTACTGTAAGAGAACTGTTGGAGTCACTGGTCAAAGTGGATTTCATGAACTACTTGGAGAGCAACGGTTTCCAAGACAGTAAGCAGCATGGATTCATGGCAGGGAGGTCTTGCCAGACTAACCTAATAGTTTTCTTTGACTGGGTGACAAGGGAATTGGATGAGGGTCACACTGTGGATTTGCTGTACTTTGACTTCTGCAAGGCTTTCGACTTGGTACTCTACAGATGCTTGCTGAAGAATATGGAGGATCTGGGAGCAGCTACGGTCATAGTAACTGGCTAGTTAAAGGGGAGGCAGCAGAGGGTAGTGGTCAACAGGATTAAATCAGAAGAGAAGGAAGTCATGAGTGGGGTTCCGGGGGGGGTCTGTCCTGGGTCTGATCCTCTTCAACATGTTCATCAGCAACATTGGTAAGGGGAGCCAGGGCAGGTTATGTCTCTTCACAGATGACACTAAGCTTTGTGGGAGAGTGGTTAATAAAAAGGGGATCAAGGAAATGTGGAGAGACTTTTAAAAGCTGGAGGTGTGGTCAGGGGTTTGGCAGTTGAAATTCAATGCCAGAAAGGGCAAGGCGATGCACCAAGGGAACAAAAACCCCTGGACACAGTATTGGATGGGAGGGATGAGACTCACTACCACTGATGAGGAACATGATCTTGGAGTTATCACCGATTCCCTAAAGCAATCGAGTCAGTGCAAGAAGTCTTATAGCAAGACAAGGCTGGCAATATAGCTTAGAAGTTAGAGTAGCAAGCTGTAAATGAGCTTGGTACATTAGGCAGACCTGGGTTTGATTCCCACAACCTCCACTTACATACTGTGTGACTCTGAGCAACTCTTGGCACTTAAAAGGGAGCTCTTTTAAGAACACTGCCATTTTCTTCTGTAACCCCTAGGTGGTGCTATCCCAAGGGCTACTACCCCTGCCTGTTTGACTACGGACAGGTTGAAGGGCCTAGGTCCTATGCCGGGTGCCTCCACCCAGAGCTCAGCATTTGTAGGTGTTAGACTAACTTGGTCACAGCCCTCTGGGACACGGAGACCCCTTTTTATCCCCTCTAGTGGCTCACACAGTATACCGGAGTTACAGCCCCAATACCCCACATTTACACACTGTTCACTCATATAGATACCACTTACCCTTGAGACTGATTCAGCAGCATGTCTCTGTGGACCCCCTGTAAAGTAAGGTTAATCAACATATACAGCAAAACACAATACTGTTTCCATAAGTACCACCAGCACAGACAGTATATAGTATAACAACAAAAAATCTGATTTATTTAGGGGACAGTAACACGGAAGGGGGATATCAGGTTAATTAGTGGCATTAAATTACAGTACTGTACACACATACAAGGTCTGAAAAGTCACACTCTGGGTACCCAGGTTGGGGGGCTAGCCAGGTCTGTTGCCCGGGGTTGGCCGGCGGGTGCAGATGGATAGGGCCCTGTAGAAGAAAATATATGCACAACACCCAATTGTAATCCGGAGCCGGAGGGCTCAGTCCATGAAACAGTGAAACAACAAGAATTAGATGACATACTCCGTGATCGAAAAACAAGCTGCAGAGGAATACCCTGATTTGTACTCACAACACCCAAGCTGAGGATCGGATGGAGAATGTCCCTCTGGATTGCCAGAAGAGCAGGGCATGAGGACAAGGTCCTTGTGACTGGACCTCACTGCAGTTGATAGCAAACTGATGTAGTTCGAATTAAGCTGGGGTTTACTTCCAGCTTCAGCACACAATTCACTGTACAGGGGATTTGAAATAGCGATTCCCCACAAGCACTATGCACATTTATATGTAAAAGGAAAGTACTATACGAGGCAGGCTGCTCCTCGATTCTGATCGCAATTACTGCAAAATACCCAGGAGCACACACATCAGCTTCAGTTCCTGACAGACCAAGCGCGATTCAGCAATTTCTCCAGTTTTCTACAGGGTGAGCCTGGTTTCCACACTTCTAGTGCTTCTTTCTCCTCACAACTCGGATTCAGTCCAACCGGACACTCACAAAGGTTGCAGACCGAAACTCAGGGCCTCACATGCGCTTCCTGCATGAAACTATACACTACAGAAGCACACAGCTCCTTCTGTCTTCACTGCCACAACTGATCTAATCTTTCCAGTCACAGAACAGGGCATTTCCTTTAGCTCCACACTATTCTGTTAGCTGATTCAGCTGTCACTCACAATAAGACTCCCTCTGTTGGTAGAAAGAGGCGCCAAGGTCAAAACTACATTTTCCAGAGTCACTGCCCATATAATCCCCTTGTGGCTGGCTCAAATTAAGAGTCAAGTTCTGATTCGTCCACAGGCTCCATTTTAGGGCTCCCTTAACCCAACTGACCCAGCACAGCAGTTTAGGTCCAAAATGGAGAGGTAATACACACAGAGTCCCAGCTGCAGTAAAGGCAGGTTAAACAAAGTACAATTTTGCTAATGCTTTAAATGATTACAGGCAAACAGTTACAACTTTCAGATGGGCTCCCTTTGCACCTTCAGCGACCGCAAAATGGAGCAATTACTCCACAGCTCGGGCAGGATTCGAGCATTAAATACACAGTCCCCCCATACAAACTAATTAAGTCTGCAAGTAGACAGCTCTTAAAGAGACAGTACGTGGAGGCTCAAATAGCACTCACTTGCAACCACCGTTAAGCAGCTCAGATGCTGAACACCACTCAGGCTTGGAGCATTCAGGCCAGCTCCTGGAAGACTTTTGGGAACCCCAATTTGCAGGGGGGTTACACTTCTGAGAAAGAACTATGTAAGTTTGAAAGCTTAAGGATATTCTATAAATTTCTGTTAATCCAATAAAAGTTATCAACGCACCTATTTTGTGCATCTTATTGTACAAGGAACCATACAGCAACAAACAATTTTTGACTCTGAGCAAGTCATTTAACCTCCCTAATACACTTCCAGGTCACCACTAAAAACAGGCACTTGTGCCTAGTGGGCCTTTCCCAGTTATCAAAGAATAACAAAAAAATTAGGATGGTTGGATGCAGTGGGAGGAGTATTGATAGCAGAAAAAGGGAGGTAATACTTCTCCTGTATAGATCCTTGGTGAGGCCACAACTAGACTACTACACCCAGTTCTGGGGTCCTCAGTGGCGGAGCTGGGGGGGCGGGGGCCAGCGACCCCCCCTTGACCATTTTGCCTCTGAGTTTGCACCCCCCTCCGACTAGCAGTAAACTAACAGGTGCACCACCCACGTCAGGCCTGACGCCCTCATAGAGGCCGAGGATTTAATCAAATGTTTAGTTCAGAGCCATGGCTCATATTTGAATACCTGATTGAAAGATTACATCCCGCGCTGGCAGGAATGTCTGTGCATGTTTTGTGGTCTGTGCTAAGAAATGACTAGCAAAATCAAAGAAATACACAATTCAGGAATGGTTTATGTATCTGCAGTAAGACAATCGTATTTTGGTCGTTGGACTATGTATCACATACTGGTTGGCGATTTGCCGTTGTTCGTGCAACTCTGCTTTAAAACAAATGAAAAGAAAAAAATATATTTTAAAGTTGTCTCCTTTCAAAACTGTCATTGCGGCAAGCTTCATGTTCTATAATTATTTTAAACATCCTATTTTAAGTATGAATTTCTATTTTTTAATATTTGTCACGATCTGTAATACCCACGTTGACCCAGTAGGCCCCCCCAACATGTGGGAATGCAGCTTATGATTTCTCAACTCTTCGTATTTTTGTCCATGTGTCATCTTAAAAATTTGCTGCATTAGAGACCACACATGACTGTTAGGAGCTGGCGCTGTATGCTCCATTGTGTCTGATAGATGTAGGCAGTGGTTGTCGAGATCAGTGGTACAATTAAAAACTTCTACTTCTATTTTGCATTACATGCTATGAAAATTAAGAGTATTTTTTCTGGATCCCATCTTGTTCTCTCTGAATTTCAGCTGATTTGGTTTCGCCTTGTTCTCTGCTGTCAGGGCCGACCTCAGCATTGTGCCAGCCATGCCCCTGCACCTTGGGGGGATGACGGTCAACCGCAATTGTTTGCATTGAACATTATTTTTAATAGCACTACAGTGTGCATGCATCTGATCCACAAGCATTCCTTGTTTCCATTCCCCAAGGACTCCTACTGCCCCCCCCCAGCCTCTCCCATCACATCACATCACAGAACATTTATCATTTATCATTTATATCATTTATTTTATTTTTGAGATTCGAATCAATGTATGCTGACTGACCTGGCTGGCTCAAGCTAGATGAGGCATTTGGCTTAATCGGACACTCATCCTGTCCTTTGTCTTCTTTTCTCCACAAAATTGTGAATGAGTGTCTGATTAATTTAAGTGCTCCATCTCACACCTCCCCAACTTGTTTTTCATTCTTTGAGCCCACAACAAAAGTGCTGAATCGGACTGCTCATGCCGCAAACTACTCAGTCTGTTAAGACTGAAGATAAGTGACCCTGGTGCCCCACGAGCATCATTTCTTTATTGTCCGTTACTCACACCTGCAAAAAACATTAAGTTATTTAACTTGTTTTTCCAAATTGCATTATGGAGTTATGAGTGTCTTGTGAAAGATGATGTCCTTGACTGCATGTCCTTAAAGAAATATGGTAACGATAGTACCGTACTTACTCTTGTGCTGGCTTCCTCCAGGTTCAGTAAGATTCCTTCCAAACTGGTGAAGTCAAATTCAGTGTTGGCCCAATGTCATCACTCACACTGTACAGCTGATATGATGAGTGAGCGAAATAATGTCACCGCTGTCATGCTAGCCTGAGCCTTCCACGTGCACCCTCTCCTGATCTGAGTGACATCTCATCTGGTGATTGCTGTTTAGTTAAAAAGGATGTTCTCCCTAACCTCTGGCTCTCTCAAACCTGTCCATTCATTTTGCAAAACATTACATTGAGATTGATAATTTTCTAGTTATCTGTATAAAAAATGTATTAAGGCCAGAAACTTAGGTCATTTTAAGGAATCTGCAAGTTTCTATAAGAAATGTAGAACATGAGAATGCTGATGACAGAAAACATATGAAGGTGACTATTTTGGTAAAAGATAAGTGCATGTTGTTGATGAGTTATATCACCTGCAGCAACATGGACAAAGAATGTCATGTCTGAAAAGAGATCAGTGTGGAGAAGCAAATGTTTGCCGCCCTGCACTAAGTAATCCTGCAATGCTAGCAATAGCGAAGAATAGAGTTAATTTTCTATGACAAATGCTCAGCATTTCTTTAATATGGAAACAACTTCTGATGACGTTGAGGTACTACTACACAAAGAAATGACCATGAGTCATGTGTACATCACTGATTTAGTCTTGGTAACAAATAGAAGATGAAATGCAATGGACAGGATGCTAAGGCCATCCCTGACTACTGTCAAACCTGAATATGAACAAGGAAAAAAACATAGGGCTTGCCCTTACCTGCAGAACTACAGAATTATACTACTTGCAAAATGCATCTATTGTAGCTGCTGGGCAAATTATAAGTGAACAGCGATTTTTACTTCATCTCAATCAGCAGTCTTGTTTAGTGTTACAGTTGGTCAGGTTATGCCAAGTCCAACAGTTGTGCTGAAAGTATGCTAACAGTACCTGAAAAAAAAATTACCAGTTTTACATCAAGACAGATGGAGGAAAGAGGGTGGTGGAGGGCAGTGGTCTGCAAATCATTCCCCTCCAAGTCAAAAAGCAATAAAGTTTGCATTTTCTTTGCTACCACAGTATTCCAATTACAGAGCTAATTCAGCCAAATGCAAATACACAGATCGCTGAGCTCTAGCATGCAGGTAGACTAGCAGCTGTAAGTAATAAAAAGCAGAAGCACATCAAATTTCAAATGATCACTTTCGCTCGCTACCATCTTGGCACCCCCAAAATGACTGACTTGCCCCCCCCCGGCTCCCAAACCTAGTTCCGCCACTGGGGGTCCTCACCTCAGGAAGGACAGGGATAGGCTTGAGACAGTGCAGTGCAGGGTAACAAAAATGATTCCGGGCCATCAGGGCATGTCTGATGAGGAGCATCTCCAGGCACTGAACTTGTACTTTCTGGAGACCAGAAGGGCAAGGGAGGGGAGAGGAGAGACATGATAGAGACCTTCAAATTCCTAAAAGGAATTAACAGTAATGTACTGTAGTTTTATTTGTATCTTATGTAACACTGCTCGGGAGGCCATTGTAAATGAGCTTTTACTCAGTTGGCTGTTTGTCAACTATTCCTGTTCTAACTAAAAAAAACAAAGTGAACTTGAACAGGGTGAACTGCGAGGAACTATTTAACTTGAATACCAGCTCACGGTCGCATGGTCATGAATGGAAGCTAGCAGGTAGGAGGTTCAGGAAGGACATGAGGAAATACTATTTTACAGAAAGGGTGGTGGAGCCATGGACTAGGCTGCCAGCTGAGGTGGTGGGTGCAAAGACCATTAGTGGTTTTAGGCATGGCTGGAACAGAATGAATGATATAGTGGTTGCTAAGGGCATCAGACTCGGAGAGGAGATTGGAGGGGGGTGGGGAGGGCTAGGACCTTTGAGGAACAGTAGGCCCCAGGGCTAAATAGGGAACTTGGGCAGACTGGATGGACCTTTGGTCTTTTTCTGCCATCATTGTCTAGGTTTCTATGTTTTTATTACTGTTTACAGTGTACATCCAGCAACAGGGAAGGTAGCTGCAGGTTGTAGAGATACCACAAGTGGGAAAGTAGCATTAGACACCCAGGATACAGTACAAGTAGGAGTGTAGCGTTGTGGTAAAAATTACAGTTAGTAAATTATCAATTACAGATACTTAGAAAGGAGATAAACGGAGACGAGACTGATGGTGAAAGAATTTAATGATTATAACAATAATCACAGCGAGAGATTACAAGTGGTACATTCTTCAAAATAACAGTGTGTGCTGGCTTGCTTATATAGTGGAAGACAACATCATCATTTCCTATGGTTTTCTATGATTGGTTTAAGACAAGCACAAACATCAACTTACAAGGCAATACTCCTTTGGTATATGTATGAGCTCATCCTTGGTCAGCACAAGTATACTGTAGATAGTGTACATTCTATTATTATATGTGGCTAGCAACAGCTGTCACTACCAGTTACCAAAGTCCAGGAGGAAGAAATAGTTTTGGACTTAGGAATGTGCATACAAGCATTTTGGCCTGTCCTGATAAGAACAAACACTAGAGATAGTCAAAAGGGTAATTTGGACACTATCCTGTGTTCCTGTCTTGCAGACACATAAAACAACTGTTTGCTATTACTTACATGGTCAGCACAAATGTCAAAAGGCACTGTAATATTGCAACTTGTGGCTTAGTTTGTCTTGTGGCTTCACAAGTTTTATATGATCCAATTATATAGGTCAACATTTGTTACACAGACACATTATGCTTTCCATGCCCCCGTCGTGTAGGTGTTTGTATCAACAGGGTCCCAGTTCCAGCTGACTAACAAAGTAATGGACTGTTCATACTCACACTTGACATTAGTCTGTTCCACATTAATGTATAGAAAGTCTTATGGCTGCCAGGCCGATGATAATGATGTCTTGGGTCTTTATGGCTATAAACATCAAGTGCAGTATTTTAATTTTTAACCAGCATTGTTTGACACTTTTTTACACCAATCAACATGTACCCAGAATTCTTGTTTCCTTCCTTCAGACCCTTTTTTGACACGTACTTTAACCACATATACCGTACTCTCACCTAACCGTTTGCACACTTGGTACGGTCCTAACCAACTAGCATCCTTCCAAGGATTTTTCTGTTCCCAATTTTGCACCATCACTACATTTCCTTCTTCTATAGGTAGCGCCCATCCGGCTACTGGCTGTCTACCCTTTTTAATCTATGTTTTAGCCATTTGGAGTCTAACATTAGTAGATACTGCTCTTGTTGATGTTGGGTTGCAGCTGACATGGCTCCCCCAGCTGCGGTCATTCCCCGTGTGCTTACAGGTGCCATTTGAATGGTTACTGTCCCACCCCTTTTTCCAGTAAGGAGCTCATCTAACTCATCTTGTTTTTCCTGTAACTCCTGGATCTTGCTTGCAGCATCCTGGAGCTCATTGTACAGGCGCTTAGTCTCACTAGCATGCTCTTGTGACTGTTGTTCTAACTTAATTTGTAAGAGGACATTATTTCTGTTTAACAGACTCAAATCCCCTTGTGCTTTTATTAGCTGTTCCTTAAAATTAATACACTGCTGCTCTAACTCTTAGTGTTGATCTATTGGGACGCTATCTTTATACTTTGATGTGAACTCTTCTAATTGTTGTTGCAACTTAGCATTTTGATCCCTTTCATCCCTCAACTGAGCTACTTCTTTATTTTGGTGACACACAATAGTCTGATTATATTGCCACAGCCTTTGCAATGCATTTGTAAAGATTTCCTTTTCATTTTTTACTCCCTCATTACGAAGGTACACTTGCTGAGTAAAATACAATTGTGCCTGTTGATCATCAGGCACTGGCTCGTATGCTTCCTCCTTTAGGTGTTTTCCTAGAAACCGGCCTATTATTGTTTCCATACTCATTTTTCTTATCTTTTTTCTTGCCTGCTTAGCCTCCACAGCCGGGCTCACCCGTGCACTGGTGCCCCGGTCCGTTTGGCTACATCTTATGCCTCCCTTGTGAGGTCCGCCTTGCAAGTCCCAGCACTTTCACTTACCTACTCTGCCCCATGAGTTCCTACAGAGTTTAGCATTACTTTTTATTTAAACAATTTGAGAAGCATACAAAGAATACATCACCTGATTGTCAAGTGGCTGTGACTGTCTGTGTGTACCTTCGTCTCTCACTTTAAGCCAGCACCACCACGTCTCTGAGCATCGTCACCCTGCTATGGGGCTCGCAAGTTAACTGACCAGTAGTTAGGCGGCCTCCTCACATGCAGCACCAGCGATCCGAGTCATGGCACCAATTGTAGCATTGTGGTAAAAATTACAGTTAGTAAATTATCAATTACTGATACTTAGAAAGGAGATGAACGGAAACGAGACTGATGGCAGAAGAATTTAATGATTATAACAATAATCACAGCGAGAGATTACAAATGGTACATTCTTCAAAATAACAGTGTGTGCTGGCTTGCTTATATAGTGGAAGACAGCATCATCATTTCCTATGGTTTTCTATGATTGGTTTAAGACAAGCACAAACACCAACTTACAAGGCAATACTCCTTTGGTATATGTATGAGCTCATCCTTGGTCAGCACAAGTATAGATAGTGTACATTCTATTATTATATATGGCTAGCAACAGCTGTCACTACCAGTTACCAAAGTCCAGGAGGAAGAAATAGTTTTGGACTTAGGAATGTGCATACAAGCATTTTGGCCTGTCCTGATAAGAACAAACACTAGAGATAGTCAAAAGGGTAATTTGGACACTATCCTGTGTTCCTGTCTTGCAAACACATAAAACAACTGTTTGCTATTACTCACATGGTCAGCACAAATGTCAAAAGGCACTGTAACATTGCAACTTGTGGCTTAGTTTGTCTTGTGGCTTCACAAGTTTTATATGATCCAATTATATAGGTCAACATTTGTTACACGGACACATTATGTTTTAGACCAAAATGAGGTTAGGCTGCAATATAGGGACACACTTCTTTATCCCTTGTTACAAGGAGGGATAGAAAAGGGAACATAAGAGACACCCTACCTAGGTAGGGTAACAGTAAGTTTCAGACAAGCAAAAGAGAGAGGGTAGGAATACAACAGGAATAGAAAGGAGGCAGTAGGGTATAGAGAACTTATAACAGATACTGGGTAAAAGAAGGAAAGATAATGGGTGAGGAGTTGCAGTCTTTTGGGACATTTTCTGTAGACTGAGGTACTGTCCCATTTGTACTCACCTCTCTGGGTTTAGGGCAGAGTTTCTTGGATGCCAAGACCAAACTGGCAAGGGTGCAGAGGACCTTATGCCCCACCCAGGGACCAGCAAGTCTGCCACCACTACCCCAGAGAATATCTAGGCAGAGGCAGAGCAGCTGGACCTTGGTGGGTTCTGAGAGTGTGGGGCTGACGAAAAGCCTCATCCTATACCACTGCAGAATTTATTTGCCCTACTGGTAGGACAGAGCACCTGAGAAGAGGCACCCATAGCCATGAGAAGGGAAGAAGTGGAGGTCCTTTGAAGGGAGGCCTCAAGGGTGAAGGAAGAGGCCCCAGCTGAGGAGGAAGCAGATGCTCTTGGGCTCTGTTGTTAGGGGGATTGACTTGGGAACAGGAGGAGGAAGTGAAAGGGAGGTGCTTCAGCTTGGACGGATGGAGAGCATATCCAGAAGATTGCTAGGGCAGCAGAAGATGGGAGGGAGTTAGACGTCATTGTCCACCTTGGAACAAATGACCTGGCAAGGGACAGGGTAGGGGTAGTACAGGATAATTTCAGGGAACTGAGGAGGGGCCTCAAGCAGGTGGCAAGCACAGTGGTTTTGCTGAGGTACACCTGTGTAAGGCAGAGGAGAGGAGAGGAAAGGGTATTCCACACCAAAACATTTAATAATTGGTTGAAGGCATAGTGCATAGAGGAGGGCTTTGGCTACACTGGGGACTGGGGCCCAACCTGGGAAGATATTTATTTTGTTATTTAGTTTTTGTTTACCAGGTAGGTGCACTAGCCATGGAGATGACTGTTTTCAGGCACGACCCGAGAGGGTACAGTACAAAAACAGCAAACAACACAATATTAATAATAATAAACTTTATTTTTAATGCACCTTTCAAATGTCAAGGCGCAGTACACAGTTAATACAATTTAAAACCAATGCTGCAATCACAGTAAAACATACAATACAGTTAGGGTCTGTCATCCTCCACACCATAAGCCCTTTTCCATAAGATGTCAGCAATGGTGATACAAAGGAATAATGGGCCTCTGTAGAGAAGATGGCCTGGATCCTTCCTGGAAGGGGACTATAGTCCTTAGTGAGAGGTTTAAATGCTACTTGGATGACAATTTAAACTAGCCAGAGGGAGGCTATAAAACCAAGGGGGGCAACAGTTGGTCCCCCCAGATGATGTAGCATTAGGGAGGGAGGGACCAAGGGGAGTAAACTCCCCTAGGGTAGGGGTGCAAAAAGACAGGGGGGGGAACACGGCAGAGGAAAAGGGGGTATAAATCAGGTAAGCAAAAAAAGGAGTAATGAACACAGGAATGGACAACGTAAGAAGAAAGAAGTGGGTCAGGTGGAGCTTCAGGGGACAGCACAGGAATGAGGGAGAAACGCAGGGAAGGAGGAAAGAAGTAAGACATGGAGAGCCATGTGTGCCAATGCGAGGAGTCTGAGAAATACAATTCTGAACCTGAAGACCATCACGGTGGAGGCCAGCCTGGATTAAATGGCCATAATGGAGTTGTGGTGCACTGAGCACCATGACTGGCATATGCCATACCTGGCTACTCTCTGTTCAGGAGAGACAGCGCAGGTACTAAGGGTTGCAGTGTATGTGAGGGAGTCAATCAAGGCAGAGGATGTACAGGGTCACCCACAGGAAAAGGAAGGCCTGGAGATTCTGTGAGTCATCCTACAGGCCACTATCCATACCAGGGTAGTGTACAGACCTCCAGCACAGGCAGAGAAGTTGGAGAAGGTACTTGGGGAAGCTGTCATCAGAATGGCAAGTAAGTGGTAGGTGCTGCTAGTTGGTGACTTCAGTCTGCCAGACATGGAATGGAGCCTTCCAGATGTGACTTTGGCAAGGAACAGGGCCATCATTGACTCCCTACAAGGGGCTTATCTCAGGCAGCTAAGAACCCACTAAGAATGGGATAATGCTGGACTTGGTGCTTATAAACACAAACCAGACTGCAGACGTCATGGTGGGCAGTCCCCTAGGTACTAGTGATCACATTACAGTGTGGTTTAATATAAAGACAAGAACAGAGGCAAAGCACACAAGGATGAAGGTACTGGACTTCAGGAGGGCAGATTTTAAAGAAATGGGAGACTACCTCAGAAACTGCCTCATAGAGGGGGAATTGTCAGAAAGGGGTAGAGACAGAGCGGGAAGGGTGGCAGGCACAGTTTATCGTTAAAAGTTACATTTTAATTAAACCCTAATAGCTTACTCCTGGCACTAATCGAAAGAGGAACATTAGTGCTACCAAGCAGTACAAAAAATATTGTGGTGCAAATTACCTGGCCATTGCAATGGTCCGTGGCAACAAAGCAGGAGCAGACGTGGAGGGAGCCCACTTTAAGGAGTACAAAGCAGGAGGTAGCAAGGATTCGCAGTCCGGTGCAACAGATCAAGATGGCACTTAACCGACTAATGCCACGTTACTTTGCGCGATCCAAGGTTTGGATCACAAGGTAGAGAAGTTTACCTCTGATATGAAACAACTCCACACAAAAGTTGGGGTATTGCAGGAAGAAATGAAGGGGGCAGCTAAGTCAGCAGATAAAGCTCTGGTGGTTGCATTGGGTCTAACGAAGGAGAATAGTTTGCTTCGGAGGTGCCTGGAAACTCTTGAAAACATGGTGAGCTCCACTCACATTCGGGTTCTGGATCTCCCAGAGGAGACAGAAGGAGAGAATCCAGTGACATTTCTGAAAGACTGGCTAAAGAACTTACTTCATCTTGAGATGGAGTTCGAGCTGTTGAAGGCCTACCATATTACACCACATGGAGGGAGACCTTACTCCCCATATGCTAATGCTGGAATTCAGAGCATCATTGGAGTGGGACATAATTTTACAAAAGGCAAAACATCTAAGTCCTTTCTCCTGGCAAGACTCACGAGTGCAGTTATATCCAGAGCTTAGTTATGCCACGAGGATGCGGAGGAAAAACTTTGATGGAATTCGAGCACATCTGCATACCCTTGGGGTGCACCATGTCTTACTTATGCCTGCCAGCCTGCAGATTTCCTATTGAGGTAAGGCATACCAATTTTCGGATGACACAGAGGCCTCTAAACTATTGGAAAAAATTGAGAGACAATTTTCAGCCCAAGAAAGCTCCTCCGACTCGGATGGTGATCAGGACACTTGAATAATTTTGGTTCCATGTCATAATAGTGACCACAAAACAGCGATCACTATTATAGCGAATGTATATCGCCGAAATGCAAATCGGCGATATACACTGTACAGCGATCAGACTTCCGGTTCTAAATAAAGTATTTTGAATTAGGACCCCTCCTCGAATTAGGATTCTCAATTCAGGGGTGCATGTCGAGGAAGGGCGCAAAACCCATACATGAAAAATTAAGTAGCTGTGGCAAAACATTACCTGCTTCCAGACTTGAACCCAGTACCTGCACTGCCAGAGCTAGCCTCCCACACCACCATACCACATGGCTAACTCGGCATCAGCAGGTACACCAGTGCCTGACAACCCCTTTCCTGTCCCTCCCCTTCCCCTCGCTATTCCTGCCTTCCATTCACCCTTAACCCTAGTCGCTTTCACATACCGTCGCTATTCTGCAGGGTAGCCCACAACAAAAGCTCCCCAAATGAGTCACTATAATTCTAGTCGCTCATTTTTGGTCACTCATATAATGTGATACCATATTTTTAGACTCGGATGCTTTCATTTGGTTGGGAAGTAGAAGCAAAAGGACTTAATATGGGACATTTGCAGATTGTGTGGGGGGGTTTGGCATGTTGTTAATAGAAATGGCATAAGTTTATACAGGATCATATTTGGGGAAACGTGGCTAACTTCGGGGCACTTTTTAAAATGGCACCTCAGGCTGCAGGTATATTGTCTTGTTCTCCTCTTCGTGTCCTTTTACCCTTGCAATCTTTTCCTGAGTATTCCTCCTGGTGGAGGTGGATTAACACCTCCGGAACTTAAGATAACTACACCCGAAAATGCATGTTTAGTTTGGGGGTCTCAGTTTATTAACACAAAAAGGAAAAATGAGTTAAATGTATTTTAATGCATTAAGAAGTTGCATTTCTAGCTTTATGTTGTGCACCGTTTTAAGTTGTGCTGGAGGGGTTTGAAGAAACTGGTTATAAACCCTATGTTTAAGAAGAAGGGATGCTTAACCCTTTGAAAGGGTACACGGTTGTGGTAGAACATTTCTAACATCCTAGCTCATTTAGTTTTAGGCATCATTCGGACAGTAAGTTTAAGTAAAGTACATGTTGACTTATATGTATTTTTCTCCAGTGATGTAACAGGGGACAGGGGTGATTGTATATTAGAAACTGTAAAAATGTTGTTTGTGTCTGTAAGGAAGATGTATACAGTGAAGTAACCTGCCTGTTGGTTCAGATGTGTAATTACATAATTCCAATAAAATGTAAGTACAAAAAAAGAAAGGGGTAGAGGCACAGGGCACAGTGCACAGTGGGGAACAATAAGGGAAGGCACAGTTAAGGCAACCAGCCTCTGTGTGAAGGAAGTGAGTAAAAGCAAAAGGAAAAAGAGGCCATTATGGTTCTGTATGGGAAGTAGCCAAGGCAGTGAAGAAAAAAAGGGCAGCATTCAGGAGGTATAAAGAAATGCAGAAGAAGGAGTACAAGGAGGTATACCAAGTATAACAGAGGGAAGTAGGAAAGGCAGTGATGTGAGTACAGATATAGACAGAGGAAAAGGTAGCCAGAGGGCTAGCTAAGGGGTAAGTCTTTCTTCAGATATAAGTGAGAAGAGGAAAGCAAGAGGAGGGATAGTGAGGATTAGGAGGGTGGCAGGGAAAGGCTGCATAGAAGATCAAGAATCTTAGTGGTCCGCATACATAAAGGTGGTGCTAAAGACCCAATGGAGAACTATCAACCCATATCACTCCTTAGCACGCTAGCAAAGATCCAAGAAAGGTCAGTGTATGACCAACTCCAGGGCTACCTGGAACTCCACCACTCCCTATCTGATGTTCAACATGGCTTTGGGAAAAACCATGGCACGGATACTGCACTTGTCCAGCTCACTTCAGATTTACTTCGGCAATGAACAGTGGGCTAGCAACTGGAGCTATATTCATTGACCTAACCAAAGTGTTTGACCTTGTAAATCATGAGATCCCACTGTCTAAACTCAAACATCTTGGACTCCACAACCTTACTTGTAATTGGTTCAGGCACCATCTAAGGCCCTGTTCACATTGGGTTGTCTGAAACGGTTCTGGAGCATTGAATCATTCCAGATCTGTGCCCGCACCTTTTGCGTTCACATCTAACTCACTTTGGGATATGTTTTAATGAACCATGCTAAAAGCCTGATTGGACCTAGGCTATAGCACGGTTCGTTAAAACATTTGAGTGTGGAAATAGTTTTTACTCACAGTGCGAACGTGATTCCATGTTCGGTGGATCTGTGTTGTCCCTGCTCTGTGCCAGGCGCATTGCATGCTGGTAAGCAGTTTGGCTGAAACACGCTACCACATCATGCCACACAGATCCGGTATACTGCAGAAGTCTGAACTGAACAGCACGAATTCATTCAAAACGGTTCCAAAAATGGATTGGACAGTGTGAGCGCTGAAGCACGGTAAGGCTTAATTTGTTTTAAAAAATGTTTTACCTTACCGTGCTATAGTGTGAACGGGGCCTAACAGATCAAAAGCAACTGGTGAAATGAAGGGGACGAGCACCTGACCTAAAGCCATTAACTACAGGGGTACCCCGAAACTCCATTCTGGGCCCATTGTTGTTTATACTGTTCATAAATGATATGCCTGACAATTGTGTGTTGAGGGGGTCAAGCTGCAACTATATGCAGATGATGCCATGCTATATAGAAGTTCAGCAGATGTAACCCAAATAAACCTGGATCTCAACACTGATTTCAAGAAATTGGAGGGATGGCTCTTAGAAATAAGCTTATCCTAAATGTCAAGAGCATGAAAGTCATGCTCTTCAGCTCCAGGCATCTGGGGAGAAAGAGAGACAGTGCCTACTCCAGCTATATTCACTTGTGGGTACTCAGCTGGAAGTGACTAACCCTATGAAATACCTTGGGGTGCAAGTAGACAAGGAGCTTACACTGAAACCTCATGTTGAATTTGTTGAATCTGCGATGAGACTTCATCTATTCAACAGCTACCAGATTGTTTTCTACAGCATACAAGGAACAGTCGGATACACCCACCCACCCTTCCCTAATCCCACCTTCCCCCGAGTGCTCTTGCTTTATAGGCGTGTAGCACCACCCACAACACCTGATAGGAGGTAGTAAGGTACAAAAAAAAAACTCACTGTTCTGTTTTCTTTTTCGTCCACGATTCCTGCCAAGAAATAGGAATCAGCACTATCTCTCAACTAAAACAAAAAAGAAAAGTGGATCTTGTCAGTTGCAAAAACTGCGGTGCACCATACAATAGGATCTACAAATGGCAACCAGGACCCTGCCATGCATACTGCACCATAGCAGATCTTGCAGCCTAACTACAGGATGCTTGGACTATAATATACGACCTTCTATGCAGGGAACTCTATAGCACAACTCCTCAACACCCCCCACCACCAGTACCAGCATGTCAGTCAGGAGCCAGAACTCGAGGCAGGGCCAAGAGACTGGCAGGTGGTAAGGAAAAAGAGGCATCATGGGAGGCCCAGCAAGGAAGCCAAAAACCAGGAGCACTTCCCGGCCATCCAAACAAAAAACAGGTTCGCTCCACTGCTACCATCCACAGACAATGTAATACAAGTTAAAGAAATCAAACCACCAAAAAAGGATAACACACCAATAAAACCAAAACCAAATGCAATAACAACAAAAATACTAAAACTCAAAATCAATCAGTCAGTCAAAATCTTTATTTATCCAGGCGAACATTGAGCAGAGCTCTTTTACAAAATGGACCTGGTTAGAACAGGGTTGGGTAACATTCATCATAAAAATATATAAATACATGTAAATAAGTATATAGACACAAACACAATGGTGCAGTAATAGGGGAGTCAAATGATAAAAGGAAGACAAGGCAAACCATAACAGAGGAGGATTCAAATACAAGGGGGCAGGTCCACCATTGAACCATGCAACTGTATGTAAACCATGTTCTCTGTATAGAAGTACCAGTTAGTTCATTTACCAGGGGCAGTCACTAGTACTAGCCATGAAAATGGCTTGGAGAACCACCAACTAATGGTAGATGGGGTACCAGGAGAGTATGTAATATGTGTTTAAGGATAAACATTGTGAGAAGTGTCCCAAGGATAGGTCGGTAGAACTGATGCGGCATTGGGGGCCTACGGGGAGAGGGAAAGGGGAGTTAGGACTTTTGTAGTATGATTGCGTGTAGATTGTGGATGAGTGCAGTATAGAGTTGTGAAAAGAAGGCTGGAGAAAGCGGGAAGATAGACCAGTATCAAAGGGAGGACAGAGGCATCAAGGTGTTACATGAAAGCATGATGACAGACCAGGGCCAAGAAGGAGACAAGCACTAGAAGTAATTCGTTCATGGTTAAATGGTACAGGTTAGCATGATGACAATTCATGGTCACGGGAAACAATTGCACTGATCATTTCTGAGACGTGAATATAAGAGCTTGAAAGATGGGATGCAGATGGACACAAATATAAACAAAAGCAAAATTCTCATAATCGGGGATTCCATGATCTGAGGAGTGGAACACCACCTAACACAAAATGTTAAAAGTGACATTGTGGTAAAGTGTCTACCAGGAGTCTCTGCAAGTAGGGTCACTAACCGCATAAAGACAATTGTGCAGGAATCAAGGGATGTTACACATATAATAATACACCTTGCCGGCCCGGTGACACAGAGGGTTGAGGCACTGGACGCCACACTTTGAGCCACGCCGGCAACCCGGGTTTGAGAATGAGCTTGGGTTATTGGAGGTCAGTGGGGTGAGGGGTGAAGATGTGAAAAGGCTGCCGGCTGGCAGCTGTCCACCTCAGGAGGGAGTTTCATGGCTCCTTGGAGCACAGCTGCCCCCTTGTGGAGGCCAGAGTGGAGGCGTCACTCCGAGGAGTACCGGTGTTAGGCCGAGGGAGGGCGGAAGAGACCGGCACTGGGGCTGCAGTGCGCATGTGTGCCTCCACGTGCATGCATCACCATTTCTGGGGTCTCAGGATTAGGGCACCTCAGGGAGAAAATGGAGGATAAGACGGGGGCCACCCAAGGATGAAGCCTCCAGGTCAGGCTCTGGGGTTCTGTCAGGGCATACTAGGCGCTACAAGCCCCCGAAAGTACACGAGCTCTGGTAGGTTGGCAGATGACTGGGCGACCCACTGAAGGAGGATAAACACAATTGTAAAAAAAAAAATACACCTTGGTACCAATGACTTGGCAAATCACACAGTTCAGGAGGCCAAGAAACACTTCCAGGACCTGGCCAACAAACTTTCTTCCCTTCTGTCCAAATTAGCCTTCTCAGAAGTGCTGCTAATGTTGGAAAAAGGAAAAAGCACCTAGTGAGTCAGAGAGATTGAAGTAGGCGAATTCAACTCATGGCTGCATGATTGGTGCCCAGACAAGGGATACCACTACATACCGAACTGGCACAACTTTTGGGAAAGAGCTTTTTTAATTATGACAGATTGCACCTAAACAGAGAAGGTGTGCGAGCACTCAGACAAAAATTCAATGCCTATACAGGTAGTTTAAACTAAATAAAGGGGAGTATGATGCGGCTCACACCCCTACCATCGGTGGGCTGGTCATCACTCCCCAAAATGCCAAATGCATGCATACATCCTCAGAAATCAAATCAGAGCCAACATCCGCCTGAACCAGCAACCTCCATAATATCTTGGCTGGAAAGAGCAAACTGGAGCAGTCCAGGAAGAGGATACAACCTCGCACCAAAGAGGATGCACATTCCTGGAAGGCAGTGGTTGCAAATACTAGGAGCCTAACCAACAAACTTCCCGAACTCACAGCCATCTTGGAAACAGAAAAGTTGGACTGGATGGCTGTAACAGAAACGTGGTTCATGGAAAACCATGGATGGGATACGGCCATTCCCAGTTACAATCTGTTCAGGAAAGATAGGCAGGGCAAAAAAAGAGGGGGGGTAGCCATTTACATTTGGGAGGAAATAAAAGCCACAGACGTAAAAGGGCAACCTGGGGACTTCGAGTCACTGTGGCTAATAGTAGACACAGGCAAGGGAAAACTCTTTAGAATCGTCGTCACATGTACAAGCCCCCAAATCAAGGAGATAAAAGAGACAAAGACCGAATAAGGAAATCCACAAAATGTCTGATAAAGGCGAAGTAATACTGGTGGGGGACTTCAACCTACCAGATATTAACTGGAGCACACTAATGGCAACAACAACAAGAAGTAGGGACTTTTTATTGTCACTAGAAGGTGCGAAACTGTGCCAACTTGTTAAAATCCCAGCAAGGGGAGATGCCATTCTCGATCTTGTCCTAACAAACTCGGAAAGGATCAAGGACATCGAAGTGGGATCCCATATGGGCAACAGCGACCATCACATGGTAAGCTTTAAGGTAAACATAACACAGGACACCAGTCACTCAAAGATAAAGGTGTTAGATTTCAGAAAGGCTGACTTCCATAAAATGAGGAACTATATAAGTAGCCAGTTAATGGAAATAGAGGTTGAGAAGGTGGAGGTCATGTAAGGGGGACTCGAGAGCAATAAAGACTGCCACAGATCAATGTGCCAGATGGGTCAGCAAAGCAAAAAGAAAAAGAAATCCGCTATGATTTTCCAAGGACGTGGCTACCACAGTCAAAGAAAAAAAGAAGGCGTACAGCATATACCAGGAAACCAAAACTGAGAAAGACTAAGAGTCGTACAAGGGAAAAAAAGAGTCTAACAAACAAATTAGAAAGGCAAAAGCCCAGACAGAGGAAAAGATAGCAGAAGGGGCACAGGGAGGAGACAAATAATTTTTAGATACATTAGGGAACATAGGAAGGCAAAATGGGGGATAGTAAAGATTGCTACTGAAGAAGGGAAATGCACCAAACATGACACAGAGAAAGCTGAAACCCTCAACAAATACTTTTGCTTGGTGTTTACCAAAGAGCACCCAGAGGACGGCCCAGCCCTGAAAAATCTCAACACCCCAGGACTAGGGGTAGACACGAGTCCCTTTACAGAAGCTGAAGTACAGGAGGCTCTAAATAAACTAAAAGCAGACAAAGCCATGGGACCAGACGAGATGCACCCCAGAATCCTTAAGGAACTGGGGGCAGAATTAGCAGCCCCTATAGCACTTTTATTAATGAAATCCTTGAAGAGTGGTGTGGTACCTGAAAACTGGAAAAAAGCAATAGTGGTTCCACTTCACAAATCAGGCAGTTTCGAAGAGACTAGTAATTACAGACCAGTGAGTCTCACATCTATAGTAGGGAAACTAATGGAGACACTACTCAAGCAGAGGATCACAGCATTCCTTGAAACAAGCGGCCAACAAGACCCTAAACGGCACGGTTTCACAGCAGGTAGGTCATGCCAGACAAATCTGCTTGAGTGTTTTGACTACGCTGCAAAAATAGTGGACGACGGTGGGACAGTAAATGTGATCTACCTAGACTTTAGTAAGGCCTTCGACTCGGTTCCACACAGAAGGCTGGTAAAGAAGCTTGACCACACAGGAGTTGGTACAGAAGTAGTCAGATGGGTACAAAACTGGTTACGAGGCAGAACCCAGAGGTGCAGGTTAATGGAACGCAATCAACGGAAGGCAGGGTGACCAGCGAGGTGCCCAAGGGCTCAGTGCTGGGGCTTCTGCTCTTCAATGTTTTTATAGCAGACATTGTTGAGGGACTGGAAGGGAAGGTGTGTCTGTTCGCAGACGACACCAAGATATGTAACAGGGTGGACACCTCAGGAGTGAGCAAGATGGAAGCTGACCTCAAGAAACTAGAAGAATGGTCTGGAGTGTGGCAGCTGAGATTTAATGCCAAAAAGTGCAAGGTCATGCACATAGGAAAGAAAAATCCAAGAAAGAAGTCTTACCTAGGAGGTGAAAGACTGGCGGCCTCAAACCAGGAACGAGATCTGGGAATCATAATCTCAGATGATTTGAAGGTTAGTAAGTAGTGTGGGAAGGCAACACTGAAGGCCAACAGAATGCTGGCTGCATTGGGAGGGGAATCACGAGCAGGAGGAGAGAGGTGGTACTAACACTGTATAGATCGCTGGTCAGGCCTCACCTGGAATATGGAGTCCAATTCTGGAGGTCTCACCTCAGGAAGAACATTGACTGGGGGGAAGCAGTACAGAGAAAGGCGACAAAAATGATTCAGGGTTTACAGTACATGTCCTACAAGGAAAGACTCAGGGAACTGAATAAGTACTCCCTGGAGCAGAGCAGAGGAGAGAGAAGGGGACATGACTGAAACATACAAGTACATCAAAGGCATTAACAAGGTACAGGCACAGGAACTTTTTCACTTCAAGAAGGGCTCCAGAGTTGGCCCGGTGTTGCTGAGGGTTGAAGCGCTGGACGCCACGCCGGCGACCCAGGTTCGGGAACGAGCCCAGGCTGCTGGGGGTCGGCGGGGAGAAGAGATTGAGTGTCCAAAGGACTACTCTCTCTTTCTGAGGTGGGTAGGGGAGAAGAGTTCGCTCCTGGAGCTGCCTCTGGTGGCAGTCAGGGGCACTCAGCGTGGTGACGCAGTGGATGCAGGGGCAGAGTTGCGGCATAACACTGCCTTGCCATGCCGTGCTCTGAGGGGGAAAGATCTACATAATAAAAAGAAAAAAAAACACTCCTGGGGATAGATGAAGGCACCTCAGCCTCCTCAGCCCACACTCCCAATCCCGGACTAACCTCCTCTCCATGGGTTCGCTGGTGTGCCCGGCACTTTGCCCTTAGACAGAGCGCCGTGGGCGGATAGGGTGGCCCTACCTCCGGAGGGTTCAGACCCGAAGGTGGTGCTGGGGTGCACGAGAGGAGAGGTGTAGTGATGATGGAGGAAGGGAGGTAGAGGCTGGGAGCCACCGAGGTTGCTGGAAGGAGTTCTCTAGGTACAGTAAGTAGAGACAAATAAAGTTAAAAAAAAAAAAAAAAAGGGCTCCAGGACCAGGGACATGACTGCAGGCTGCAAGGAGGGAGGTTCTCTTCCAACACCATGACGTTTTTCTTCACAGAAAGAATGGTGGATGCCTGGAACAGCCTGCCCTAACAGTTTGTGAGGGGTAACACAGTGGGGAGATTCAAGAATGCATGGGATAGACACAAGGCAGGGGTCAATCTTAACATTGTTTTACTAGCCCAAACACTAGTACAGATTGACCAGGGCTAGTGCAGATAACTCTCTACTTGCCCGTCTTGACTAGTGCAGGTTTTCATGGCTATTAATGAAGTTAAAGTCTCTACTTTAGCAGGCTCTAGTTCTCATGCTAATCTCTCTCTCAATGTTCCAGATGGCCTGGTGTGATTAACAGATCATTAAGAGCTGCAATTACCTGACAGTTCAAAAGGGGATTCCACAAAAGACTCAACGTGAGTCATTATCACTCCACTGTTAGGACTTTCAGCTAGTGTCCAGGGTGTGATCAAGAGTAGAGTGCTGTTAAGTCACTAGCTTCCAGTTTCCTGAATGTGTCTCTGTCTACCAATTTGTCCCACATTATTATTTATTTATTTATTTGTAAAATCATTGTGATCAATTGTAAAATTAAGACCAGTGCCCCTCATTTCTCTACATTTTGAGTGTCTGTATCCAACATTTCAGTGATAAAATGTGAAGAGGTATACAGGGTCAGCTCTGCAGGTGGTGGGTTTTATCCCAGCCTCACCATAACTTCCCTTTCCCCTCCAGATCTCTTAACTCTGTTCTTTCCTTAGACACCACTGCAGACCAGACTCTGGAATGACCATTCACAGATCCACAGCTGCCATTACTGACAAGTGTAGGGGGTCCCCAGCTCTTTTAAATGGACCATGCCAGCCATCACTATCCATACGTCCCACCCTTATCCCACCCAGCATGTCCTTTCATCCTAAAAACAAAGCTTTGAATTGTGTATGGTACAAAAATAAACCTTAATAAAATACATAATTTGAATGCTTAAAATAGGCATTCCTGGGGTACATAGATCATTCTATATAAAAATATAGAAATAGAGAAAGTATAGCACCATACCTGTATATTATTTCCCCTGAGCTGATGAAAGGACAGTGTTAAAGAAAAAATCTGTTATTGTTGGGGGCACAGAATATTCACATCAAAGCTTTTAAAAATCAAAATGTCATAGTTTTCTGTTTCCCAAGCCTCTTAGGTTTGTGTAGCTCCCACTCCAAAGAAAACTTAGATGTGCTCCTCACTCACTTGAGACTGTACAAAAACTTCCAGAAGTGCAGGTCTTCAGTTGACTATAGGGTGGGGGCTGAGAGTGTCTTTCTCTGCCTGACTCAGTTCATTGCCCTGTGGGTGGTGGTGACAGTGTGGTGAGGTGCATAGTGATGTCAGCTATTGTGTGTGCAGAGCCAGGACTGCTTGATTGAACATTTGCTGTTGTGATGTCCTCTTGTTTGGTGGTGGTGGGGGGTGCAGAAAGAGGAAGAGAGGAGGCTGTTGTACAAAACAATGGGGAGAGGGGCTCACTGTGCGTGATGGCACTGTAGTCTTTTCTTTCTGCTGGGGAGCTGGAAGCAATGTAGTAGGAGGATAAATGTGCAATGTGCAATAATTGGAGTATATCTTGGTTTGCTTTGTTTCCTGTATAAGTGATCAAAATTTGCCATTATAATTGAGGGATAATGCAACTATCTGCGGGCTAGTGCAATTGTGACTCAACTTGCCCTGCTGGCTAGTGCAAAAAAAGGTTAAGGTTGAACCCTGACACAAGGGAGCCCTGACTACAAAGGGCAACTAGAGTGTCAAATTAAGTCTAAAACAAATGGGCAGACTAGATGGACCTAGTGGTCTCCTTCGCCGTCAACTTCTATGTTTCTCTGAGGTCACTTCACAAGAAACTTGGTATTTTGTACTGACGTAATGGGTATCTGAGTAGTGAAACTCAGTTGACCACTTCTTTCAGCATACTACTGACTGTCTTGCTTTATGGTGCTTGGTGCTTATGGCCACTGCTTCCAGCACACTATAGCCTGTCTTGCTTTATGGTGCCCCACTCCTTCAACTTCTCTGTGGTGCTGTGCTTAGGAGACTAAAGGTGCTGTGTCACAAAGTGGCAGTTTTTGTGGCAGGAGCCCATTCCAGAGACCATCACTTTGATGCTCTCTCAGCTCTAAATTGTTCCTCTGCCTTGCCTTCAAGCTATCCAAAACTGCAGCCCCTCCAAGTCTCCACAGCATCCTTAAGGCTAAAACAGAGTAGGGTACTAAGGTGCTCAACCTGCCTGTTGCTGGAGGTCCTGAGGGCCATTGCATGAGCAGGAGACAGGTCTTTTACAAGTTCAGTGCCATCCCTCTGGAATAGTCTACCACTTGATGTGTTAAATCGCTCCTCTGCAGCTGCATTCAGAAATATGCTATAGGCTCACCTGGTTGTGGCCAGCTATTGAAAATGCAATTGTTGACACTCCCTACTGCACTTTTTACTTGACTGTATAGTTCTGCATGGTACATGTGTATCAGGGTGGTGGGTGTTACGGTGGTCAGCCTTGCAGACACTTAGTGCTATAACATAAACTTTGTCCTTGTATTTGGGTTGTGCAGTGTAATTTGAAGTGTATTAACCTTGGAAATTGCTTGTGTATTATGATTCATGCAATAATGTTGTCCTCTTTTGTGCAGTACTATAACAATTTACCTGATCTGCTTGTGTATTTGATCCTATATGTACTTTTGTTTGTAACCCCTAGGTGGTGCTATTCCAAGGGCTACTACCCCTGCCTGCTTGGCTAGTAGCAGGTTAAGGTGCCTGGGTAATGAAACGGGTGCCTTCACCCGGAGGTCAGGGTTGTTAGTGGTCAAGCTAACCTGAGCACAGCCCTCCGGGACACTGTAAACCCCCTCTTTCCCTTCTAGTGGCCTGAACAATATACAGTAATTACTTTCACAATGACCCTCATTCACCAGGCAATTACCCACACTGTTTGCACTTACCACCAGGGCTGGTTCCTCTAGCTTGACCCTGGGAACCCCCTGTAAAACAAGGTTAAGCACAGCAAATAGCAACAGTACAATACTTTTGGCACAAACTGGAACCACAGTCAGGTTAAGTGCAAACAAAGTTAAATCTAATTTATTCAGGGGACTTGAACAAGGGAGGGGTGTAGTCAGGTTGATTTGCTTAAAAGCTATATTAATCAGACAGTTATGCATGCAGTTCAGAGTCCCTACACAGTCACACACTCTGGGTACCCAGGTAGGAAAACGGTGGGCTAGCCAGGAATGTTGCAGCTGGTTGGGGCCCTGTGATGGAAGAAAGCAACATGCACAACACATACTATTTGTAATCCGGAGCCGGAGGGCTCAGGTCGTAAAAGAAAAGGCAACAGGACAATCAGATGACAACACTTTTAGATTTAGCTGTTGTTGCAGGGAGCTACCCTGATGTTTACTCATGATACCCAATACTGGACACAGGCAGGACGAAATCGAGACTGCAGGCTTTTGAGCTGGAGTGCCCAGAGAAGCAGGGCCCACACGAATCAGGCGTTGAGCAGGGGGCTGATCCTCAGGCCGGTCTCTCATTGATGACTTTCTCTGTGTAGCAGGTATTCTGGCTGGGCCAGTGTAGCAGGGCCCAGGCAAACGGAAATGGATACGGATTCAGTCCGTGGATCTGGATACAGCCTCCAACAAGCAAAACACAGTTCAGATACACAGTGGGGAACCAAATCACGACCCACTATAAGCATACTGCACATTCACGTAAGGAAATTTCACTGTACCAGGTAAATGGCTCTCCGGTCGCAATTACAGAGTCTCTGCACAATCCAGGAGTTCAGAGGTAGCTGGAAGTCCTGACAAGCCGATCACATTCAGCAAATCTTCGGTCTTCTTCGGGTTAAAGCCTGGTTGCAATTCAGTGGCTTAATTCACTCTCCAAATTCGGATTCAGTTCGAAAAAAAGCACAAGTTCCCTCTCAGGGACAGCAGGCAGGCATGCAGGCCAAACTCAGGCCTTTCCACAGTTCTCCCACGCGAATCCAATATGGATTGCTGCTCGAACTATCTTGAGCTGTTACTTCTTCACTTCCCAACTCAGATCTAACTGAAACTGCAAGCAGTGTGGGACTTTCCCCAAGATCCAAATGGTTCAGTTGGCTGATCTGTCTGTCAGTCACAACAAGGGCTCCCCCTCCAGGTTATTTTAGGTGCCAAAAGCCCAAAACTACAATTCCTGCAAGGTTTGGCCCCACCAAGCCCCTGTAGGCAGGCTCCATTTTAGGGTCCCAAATGTACTGATTGGCCCATTCTGACAGTCCAGGACCAAGATGATGGAAACAAACAGAACTGTCCATGTTGCAAAGAAGGCAGGTTAGAACAAACTGCAATATTATTACTACTCTAACAAATGATCAGCAAACAAGTACATCTTCTAACAGAGCTCCCTCTCAAATTAATTATGACTGCAATCCAGGCAGCTCTTAAAGAGACAGTACACGGAGGCTACACAGGCACTCTCTGGCAATACATTTAAACTGCTAAAACACAGGACACCAGCCTGGCAGTGAGCATTTAAGCAAGCTCAAGGAAGACTTTTCAGGAACCCCCATTTATAGAGGGGGTTACATGTTAGTGACTGCAGTTAACTCCGGGTCGCCACAGAAAAGGAGATTTTTCATCTCAGTGGGCCAGCTCGGTCAACAAATTTCAAATAAATAAATAGCTGCCATCCTGAACAGGTACTTCTGCTCAGTCTTCACAGTGTAGATGGTGGTGGGGGAGGAACACCAGGGATTAGTAGGAATTAAAGGGGGGGAGGGTAAGGCGGACACACGTCCATTTTCTGAGGAAAGTGTCCTGAATGGAATTGCAGTTCTGAAGGTGGGCAAGGCTATGGGACTCGACAGAATATACCCAAGAGTACTAAAATGAACTCTGGGAGATGCTAGCTGCCCTACTGGTGGCCTTATTCAACAGTTCACTGGAAACAGGCATGGTTCCCGGAGGACTAGAGAAGAGCAGATATGGTCACTCCACATAAGCGTGGCAGCAGGGTGGAGGCTTATTTATTTATTTTTTGTTGACTGGGTAAATGCACTAAATAAACTCTTGCCTATTTTCAGGCACGAGCCAGGGGGAGGGGGATACAGATGAATGTCAACTGACCTTAAACCAGACTAAGCTGTTTGTGGTATTTTGAGTGAATGGCTAGCAACTATAGACTGGTCAGTCTCACTTCAGTGGTGGGGAAATTAATGGAAACCCTGCTTAAGGAAAGGCTAGTAGAGTATGTTGAATTCAGTGGACTGCAAGACCACAAACAGCATGGATTCATGGGGTGGGGGTGGGGGTCATGCCAGATAAATCTGATTAATTTTTTCAACTGGGTGACCAGACAAATAGATCAGGGGAAGGGCAGTGAACATGGCCTATCTGGACTTCAGCTGGACCTATGACACTGTGCCACACAGGAGACTGATAAAGAAACTGAGCAGCCTAGGGGTGGGATCCAAAGTGGTGAACTAGGTTAGAAACTGGTTAAAACAGATAGGTGACAGAGGGTGGTGGTTAACAGCACTGACTCTAATGATGGGAGAGTGACCAACAGGTTGCGGCAGGAGTCAGTACTTTTATGGGTCCTCTTCAGTGTCTTCATAAGTGACATTGCAGAAGAACTAGAAGGGAAGGCATTCCTTTTTGCAGATGATGCCAAAATGTGTAATAGAGTGAACATTCAGGAAGGGGTAGAGAAAATGCATAGGGGTCTTAGGAAACTCAAGGAGTGGCACAGAACAATGTGGTTGGGGTTCATTACCAAATAAATGCAAAATTGTGCACCTACGGCAGAGGAACCCGTGTGCAGAGTATAGAATGGAGAGAGGAACTGTCAGTCACTAAGCAGAAAAGGGACCTTGGGAACTCACGGCTTCAAAGTGGCAGGGCGGGGGACTTTAGAAAGCCATCTTCCAGGCAGGCAGCACCTTTATTAACTCCTCACCACTGAGCAGTTTATTGTGGATTTAACTTGAGTAAAACCTAATCTGAGCTTTCAAAAGTGTGATAGGGTGCTTCGAAGGAAGGAGGAGGGGGCAACTAGAAGGCATGGGTGAAAGCTGGAGGGGGGAAGATTCAGGGGAGAAAGGAGGAGGTGCTTCTTCACTGAGAGGGTGGTGGAGCCATGGAATGCGCTGCCCAGGGGGCTGGTGGAGGCAGAGACGGTGGATGGGTTCAAGAGGGGGTGGGACAGGTACAGGGGAAGGGTTCTGGAAGCAAAATCCAATGCAGCGAAAATATCCGGAACTGGGAAGGGAGAAGCTAGAGAAGGCGAGAGGGGCAGCAAGGTCAGCTCCCAGTGTGGGGGCTGACCAAACGAGCAGACGCGAAAGGCTGTTAGGCCTATTCTGCTGGCATTTTAGTATGTTAGTAACTATATTCTGCACAGCATTTGGAGCAGTTTGATACCTGAATTGAGATGGATCACACAAAAACGCAACAGCCGGGACCATCTAAGCAACCATAGCAGATTTCTTCTTAGGCCACAGACATGATGGGAAGTATCAGAGCCAGCAACTTTCCCACCTCGACTGAACCACCATGGCAAACCATGATGGAATCAATGCAGAATATGGATGCTAAAATTGAGAGAACCTTACAAAAGCTGGAGTCTCATGCCACCGCCATTCAACAAATAACAGGTTTGGTGGCTGAATCAGATAGTCATTCCACGAAGGCATTCACAGCAGTCAATGCCCTAACCAAGGAAAATTTGCAACTATGAGGAAGAATGGAGGCCTTAGAGAATGAAGTTAGATCGGGGAATGTCCGACCTCAGCCCCCGAAGGAGCTGAAGGCACTACAGTGTTGGAGTTTTTAAGGCAGTGGCTGCAACAGGCTGTCACAGTCCTGGAGAATTTCAAATGGGGGCAGCTTAAAAAAGCCTACTGAGTGAACCCCAGAATGAGACCCTCATCTCCCACCCAACCTTGGACCATTCTCCTGAAAACATCGGGTTCAGAGGTACATGATATTTTAATTCAAGCAGCAAGGGCGGCTTACCCAATCAGCATTAATGGGGAGAACTTCAAACTATATCCGGACCTTTCATACCAAACCAGGGCCTGACGTAAACAGTTTGCTGGCACGAGACAACGCGTTAGAGCCCTGGCAATCATTCACTCCTTTCTGCTGCCAGACAGGCAAAGGATCATATATGCAGGTAAAACACAGCAATTCAATGACCCGGCCATTGCTAAAAAGAATAGGTTCAGAGCAGAATTGGAGGACTCCGAAGACGAGTGACTTTTTCTTTGCTTTGGTGGGCACTGTAGTCAACTTCCACATGTCTGAGAAAGTCTATGTTTATTTTTTGCCTTTCGGTACATGTTTTTTCTGTGTGTACTCTTCATCTTTTGGGTATCTAATTCCTAATTAGGACTGGCTAAATAAGTGAGGTGGCTGACTCAACAACATTTGTCTTAGTTGCTACATATTTGGCCATGCAGTCCTGGTAGTTACGACTGTCATTTTGAAAAGTCATCTCGTCGGATAATGCCCCCTCAGCAGATATAGTTATTAAAATACAATGTGGGATAACTAGTACAGTTCCATTAGGCTACTCAAGTTATATATACAGTATATATACAGTACATATATATATTTCTTACTGTTAACTAAATACTGTGCTCTATGGGATGGGAGCTAAATATCAGGTCTTTTTTGGCTGAATGTTCTCCCTTATTTGAGATTGAAGGTTTAAATAGCAATCCTTGGTGATTGTGGTGATCCTACCTGTTTTTTCTCCCTCAGTAAGCACCTATAGCCACTGAAGAGGCTGGCAAATTACTGGTAACAATATTTGGGATACACTACTGTTTTGAAAATCCTTCGTATTCCTACTGTAATTGAGTACAAGGACATTAGTTATGTCCATCACTATTTTTGGGAGAACAATGCATGTGTATGCAATGTTTACATTTTATTACTGCCTTGTATGAGTGTAGTGATAATTGTAACCTCTAGGTGGCGCTATCCCGAGGGCCACTACCCCTACCTGCTTGGCTAGTAGCAGGTTAAGGGTCCTGAGTTCTGAAATGGGTGCCTCCACCTGGAGGTCAGGGTTAGTAGTGGTCAACTAACCTGGGCACAGTCCTCCGGGACACTGTAACCCCCCTCTTTCCTTACTAGTGGCCGGAACAATACACAATAATCACTTTCACAATACCCCTGATACACCACACAATTATCCACACTGTTTGCACTTACCACCAGGGCTTTCCTCTGGCCCGGCCCTGGGGACCCCCCTGTAAAACAAGGTTATACACAGCAAATAACAGCAGTACAGTACTCTTGCACAAACTGGAACCACAGTCAGGGTAAATGCAAAAATGAGTTAGAGCTGATTTATTTAAGGGGCTTGAACAAGGGAGGGGCGTAATCAGGTTAATTTGCTTAAAGGCTCTCTCAATCAAACAGTTATGCATGCACTTCAGGGTCCATAAACAGTCACACTCTCTGGGTACCCAGATGGAGAATGGTGGGCTAGCAAGGAACGTTATAGCTGGTTGGGGCCCTGTGATGGAAGAAAACAACATGCACAACACACATTATTTGTAATCCGGAGCCGGAGTGCTCAGTTCGTGAAAAGAAAACAACAGGACAATCAGATGACACACTTTTAGATTAGGCTGTTGTTGCAGGGAGCTACCCTGATGATTACTCACGATACCCAAGACTGGACACAGGCTGGACTAAAATTGAGACAGCAGGTGGTTAATCTGGAGTGCCAGGAGAAGCAGGGCCCGCACGATTCAAGCGTGGAGCAGGGGACTGATCCCCAGGCAGGTCTCTCGTTGGTGGCTTTCTCTGTGCAGTGGGGCAGTCTGGCAGGGCCAGCATGGCATGGCCCAGGCCAATGGAGATGAACACGGATTCAGTCCGATTAGGCTGGATAAAGTTTCCAGCAAGCAGAACACAGTTCACACAGTGGGTAACCAAATCACAACCCACTTTCAATACACAGCACATTTACATGTAAAGGATTCTACGGTACCAACAAACAGAACACAGTTCGGAACCAAATCACGACCCACTTTTAATACACAACACATTTACATGTAAGGAAATTCTACTGTATCAGGCAAACTGCTCTCCGGTCACGATCGCAAAGTCTCTGCACAAACCAGAGATTCAAAAGCAGCTGGAAATCCCGAAGGCAAATCGCATTCAGCAAATCTTCGATCTTCTTCAGGTTAAAGCCTGGTCACAGTCCAGTGGCTTAAATTGTCCCCACAACTCGTATTCAGTCCGAATAAACTCTATTTTCCCTCTCAGGGACAGCAGGCAGACAGGCAGGCCAAAACTCAGCCCTTTCACAGTTCTCCCATGCAAAACTACATAGAACTGCTGCTCAAAATCACTTCAGCTGTTACTTCACTTCTCAGCTCAAAACCGAAACTGAAACAAGCTGCAGCAACCTGGGAAATTCCCCAAGATCCAAAAGGTTCAGTTGGTTGATCCTCCTGTCAGTCACAACAAAGGCTCCCCCTTCAGGTGCAAAAAGGCACAAAAAGCCCCAAACTACAGTTCCTAAAGATTTTAACTCCAGACAGCTCCTGCAGTCCGGCTCCATTTTAGGTCTCACCAGTACTGGTTGGTCCAATTCGCAGTCCAGGACCAAGATAGTTGAGATAAACAAAACAGTCCTTGCTGGAAAGAAAGCAGGTTAGACAAACTACATTATCACGCTAAATGATTTTCAACAAATAGTTACATCTTTCAACAGAGCTCCCTCTCAGATTACTTATGACTGCAATCCAGGCAGCTCTTAAAGAGACAGTACACAGAGGCTATACAGGCACTCTCTGGCAATCACATTTAAATTGTTAAAACGCAGGACACCAGCCTGGCAGTGAGCATTTAGGCAAGCTCGAGGAAGACTTTTCAGAACCTTCATTTGTAGGGGGGTTACATAATGATTGCTGTTTTTTAAGAAATCAATAAACATAAAGTTAAAAAAGTGGCAGACAGTGTGACAAAGCAGTGGGTAGGGCTAGTGGTATGCTTGGTTATATGGAAAGGGGTATCTCCAGTAGGAGGAGGGAGGTGATGATGCCACTGTATCGCTTACTGGTGAGACCCCACCTGGAATACTGTTTCCAGTTCTGGAGGCCACACCTCAGAAAGCAGCCTCCAAAACTGGAAACTGTATTCCAGGTGGGTCAGGTTTTATGTGAAATAAAAACTGAAGGACATAGACAGGGTGGAGGCAGTCCAGAGGAGGGCAACTAAAATGGTGTAGAGGTTTTACAAGAAGCCCTATAAGAAAAGACTGAGGGATATCAACATGTGCACCCTGGAAGAGAGAAAAGTGAGAGAGGACATGATAGAGACCTACAAGTACCTCACAGGGGTGAACAGTGTGCCGGAGGGGAGTCTTTTTCAAATGAGAAAGAGCAACAGGGCCAAGAGGCATGCGATGAAGTGGGGAAGGGGAGTTTAAGAGGAATGTGAGGAAGAACTACTTATGAAATTGTCAGCAGAAACAGGCCTCCCAGGCTATCGAATCTGCTCATGTTTGTAGATAGCACCTACTTCACTGAAAGGGTGGTAGATGCCTAGACCAGATTACCAGTGGAAACGGTAGAGATGAAAACAGTAGGTGTCTTCAAGCATGCATGGGATAGGCATAGGGGCATATTAGTAAATAAGCAGGGGGAGGGTCGCTGGAGACCATTTAGGGTCTTCGGAGACAGATTAGGCAGGGTACATCTATGTAGATCTCACTTCGAGGGGGCTCTTGCAGCAGGTTACCCATATGGATTGAAGCTGGTAGGTGCCAGGACCCCACAGAAAACTCCTAGCTAGCAGTGTATAGTGGGGGATCGCCCCCTGACATTGGCCCGCCCCTGACATCTGCCTATGATATAAAAGGGGTGGTCCCTCAGCACCACCTCAGTTCTTTTCCCGCCGTCGACCTGCACAAGTTGGACCTCCACAGATGCCTTCTGCTCAAGTCGACTGCAATTTTCATCATGTTACCTGCACTTTATTGTTTTACTGATTTGTTTTCTAATTACGTACAATCTGTGCATGTCTTCTTCTCCTTTCTTGTCTGTCAAACGGCGGTGAATGAAATGTGCTTGTGGCAAGCAACTGCCCCACAAGGACAGCCATTTGGTGTGCTTACCCTGCCTTGGCCCGAATCACAACATTGAGCCCTGCCAGCACTGCCAAGATTTCAACCAGTGCACCCCTCTTCATCACCAGAAGACTTTGGAATCTTTCCTGCTGCAGCAAAAGCTTTTAATGATGGAGAAGGAGCTTCACCAGAGTATCTCCTCTTCCCCAGCCTCCAGGACCTCTACTTCTTCGGCAAAGGATTTGAAGACGTCTTCAGGAAAGCACAAACACTGGGAGAAGCAAAGGGAGAAACCCTGGTCAGCTTCACGCACAAGTCGGGCACCGATCATGGGTCTTCCTCCCATGGGATGTCGGCCCTCTCCACTCCATCAGCCCTCTTTCCATCCAGGCTGCCAGTGGTCAAACCGCTCATTCTCTTAACAGTCTCAGTGGTGGTTCTTTGGGGCTTGGGTCTTCAACCTCAGCCTCTCAGCCCCCAAAGCTTTGGCCAGTTTAGAACACGGGTACTTGGCCAGGTGGCTGAGCCAGGTCCACTTTGGGCAATGGGTCTTTGCCCGTCACCCTCCCGGTCAAGATGTCTGCAAAGTCGGTTCCGAAGTCAGGGACCAATGCCTGCTCCCGATGCTCAGGGCATGCGGTCACCTCCCCCACGAGAGTGACGCCTCTGATCCGCTTAGGAGTCAGCTCCCCTAAACGAGCTTCTCCCTCCAGACTGGCGCTGGCTGCTTCCCCAGACCAGCATCAGCCTACACCAGTTCTGTTGACGCTGGCCTCACCAGCGTCCCCACATAGAAACATAGACTTTGACGGCAGATGAGGACTGCTTGGCTCACCTAGTCTGCCCATTTCCCTACCTATTGGATAAGCTGCAGATCCTAGTTAACCAACAGCCTACTTTCTCCTACACACCACTATAATAGTCTTATGTCTGTCCCATGCATTCTTGGATTCCTCCTCAGTTGTTGGCTGGACCCGTCATCACACAGCCGACAGGCACAGAGTCATTATGTCGCATGACATAATTCCACATGGCACAATCACGCTGCTTGATTGACACGCCATGAGGCATATATCTTTGTTCTGTGGGGGGCTCTGCCCTCACACCCCCCCGGAGCCCCCCACTAAAGATTCTCAACTCCGGGGGGGTTCAACTCGGGGTACACACAATTCCGGGTTTGTCATAATGCCGCACGCCATTATGTCATGCG
Source organism: Neoceratodus forsteri (assembly GCA_016271365.2). Classification (NCBI taxonomy): domain Eukaryota; kingdom Metazoa; phylum Chordata; order Ceratodontiformes; family Ceratodontidae; genus Neoceratodus; species Neoceratodus forsteri. The sequence continues at coordinate 370,955,089 of CM057458.1, forward strand.
ACATTATGACCCAGTACACAGACGACACCAGGGGGGCTGATGCCCAATCTTTCTACCCCAGTCAGACCGATGCCAGGGGATTCCTTACCTCAGGATCAGATGCCAGTTAACACAACGCCAGTGGAGCCAATGCCAGAGTTACCGCAACCTGACAAACCGATGCTGGGGCCTTCCAAGCCTACTCCACAGATGCCAGTTCCCCCCGGCCTTGCCTCAGTTCCCACCCCCAGAGTTTAATGCACTTTATGCAGCATGGTGGGATTACTTCAAGGACAGTTAGGCTCTGAAGGAGCCCCCAACTCCAACCCTGAGGGACCCTTCTCCCAATCCTCCTAAGGACCAGACTCCTCCTAGGAAGACTCTGACACCAGCTCCTAGGGAGCCTACACCACAGCCAGCAAGGCCTGATATCAGTTGTTCTAGGCCTCATAAGCATAAACCTCTCCCTCACCAGATTCGGGTGAGTCAGGGGGATATTCCTCCTCCTTCTCGTATGACAACTCTGAAGATTCAGATATCCCATCAGAGCCAGAGGAGCCCAAGGATACCCCGTGGTCTCCCTCAGATGACCCAACTTTCATGGATGTGATGAGGCACATCCAGGCACTCATGGGCTGGGACACTGAGGAAGAGGCCCCTGAGGAACGTTGGCTAGCCATTTTCCTTCAAAAGAAGGAGTCCTTGCCTCTAGTGGTTCCCCCTCTAATAGATTCCTTCAAGGATGTCAATAGGGCAGCTTAGAAGCACCCATCCTCAACACCAATGATATCCAAAAAGACAGATTGCTTGTATAATGCCCCAATGGCTGAACCCTTCTATGGGGAGCACCTGGAAGCTGATTCAGTCATTATCAATGCGGCCCATGACTGTTCAAAATGATTCTGACACCTCAGTACTCAGCCTCCTGATAAGGACTCTAGACAGAAGGACTATTTTGGCAAAAAGGTCTACTCTTCAGCCACATGTGCCATCCATTCCCTAAACCTCCTTGCCCACATGGATCAATATCAAAATGCCCTGTGGGAGAAGGCTTTTGAGGTGGCACAAACTCAGCTGGATCTCCCCGGGAAGGCTGAGCTGTTGCACCGCCTCAAGTTGGGCTCTGATGTGGGGACCCACGTCTTCTGATCCTGCTATGATTCTGTGGACTCCGCAGGTAGAGCCACAACTATGGGAATTGGCCCCGACGTCCAATCTAAGATCCTGTACACCCCCTTTAGAGGCCCCGTCTTGTTTGATGAGGAGTCTCAAAATATAGTCACTCACCTCCAAGAGTTGGGTAAGCCTATCCGATCAGTTCATACCTTTTTTTTTATTTTTTTGTTTATTCATTCTCGTATTACAATACCTTTGAGCACATAGCAGCTTTTACAAAGGGTCCACATCAGTGGGAAGGGTGACAGACATACAATGGATGGTATTACATAAAATATTGATAAGAAAGTATTTAAAATGACAATATGACATTAATATTGCAACTAAAATTAAAACTATGAATTGGTAGGAAATCAAAAATAGCCTAATAAAAGGAGGCAGCCCAAGGTGCTTTGTCAAGTAGGTATAGTTAGATTTGGGTGAACAAAAGTTCAGGTAAGTGAAGATAAACAGTGGAAAGAAGATGGAGGGTCAGAGGTTTGAGGTGAAAGAAGGATCAGGGAAGGAGGCAAGAAATAAAGCAGAGCCGTTAAGGTGAAAGTGGTCATTCACAGAGAAAAGGGGAGAAGTAGGTACACAAGGATGTGTCAATACTGCTGAGGTAGTGTCATTTCAGTTAAAACAGTCACAGGAACTGTTAGCTGTAAGATGCTGATGAAGAGTGCCTTTAAATGGTCCCAGTTTTGATAAGGAAGAGATATCTCTGGGCAGCACATTAAACCATAGTGGTGCTCTATATGCAAACGATCATTGCCCTTTTGTACTCCAGCATCTTGGGACAGAGAAGAGTTGGTTGACTAAGTTATGTATGTGCTGGGAGCTGCAAGATGGGTTGAGTAAGTTTGCAACACCAGAAGGCAGGGGCCCAAGAAGTGTCTTTTTAGTTAGCAAGTAGGTTTGATAGTGAGTCCTCCCATTTAGCTGAAGCCAACCTGTTTACGCATACAGTTCACATGTGTGGGTAAGGCGTGCTGCTCCAGTAAGAAGTCGGCATGCTTTATTGAGTGCCACTGATATTCTGCAGAGGGTAGTAGTGGAAGCTGAGCCGTAGATAATCAGACCATAGTCAACAATGGATACTATGGAGCTATAGATAGCTAGTATAAGTGCTTCAGGCGTTAGATTGTGTTTATGTCTATAGAGTAACCCTATCTTGATACTGGCAGACCTGGCAACATTCTCAGCATGCTGGGCATATGATAGTGAGCTATCCATGGTTACCCCTAGATACTTGAAATGTTGAATTTGTTCAAGAGGGACTCCAGAGGAGTTCCTGATGGTTAGGACACTGGATCTGTGTTTGCTGCGAGCACCGCTGAACAACATGAATCGGCTTGTGCTTCCTGAACCAGTCCTCCACTTCCTCAGAGCTGAGTTGAAGTTGGTGTTCCAGTGGTTCAGGGTCAGTATTGCTAGTGTATATGACCGCATCATCTGCACAGAGGAGGATCTGTTGGTGTCAGGAACGAGGGAGATTGTTAAAAAAGGTGCTAAAGAGAAGTGGACCCAGTATGGAGCCTGTGGTACTCCAGAGCAGACATGTTGATGGTCAGAGGTGACATTAGCTATCTTCACCCGTTGGGAGCGGCCTACAGGATAGCTTTTGAACCAAGACACAGTATCTGCCAAGAGTCCAATTGAGGACAGTTGCTTGAGAAGTAGAGCATGGTTCACTGTATCAAAGGCCTTTGTGAGGTCTATGAAGGCCGCACCCACCAATCTACCTTGATCCAGAGATTGGTGAATGAAACTGGTGAATTCTAGCAGTGCTGTGGTAGTGCTATGTCACTTTCTGAATCCATGCTGCTGAGGGCACTGGATTGAGTATTTTTCCATATACTCCACCAGTTGATCCGCAACTATGCGCTCAAATGCCTTAGACAGAGGTGGAAGAATAAAGATAGGTCTATAGTTTGTGCATATATTCCAGTCTCCACTTTTGTGAACAGGGGTAACAAGGGCTGACTTCCAGATTTGGGGGAATTGTGCCAGTCTCAGTGAGAGGTTTAGAATCTTTGCAATGGGCACCTGTATTTCTTCAATGGTAAGGGCAACTAATTTGAGGTCTAAGGAATCACCGCTATGCCTTGACTTCCTGAGTACTTTTATTAGGTATTTCCTGACCATATACAGCGGGACCTCTTTGAAGTAGAAAGGAGGTGGTGCAGGAAGCAAATCATTTGCCCACTGTTCAGTGTCTTCAGTGATGTCCTTGAAGAAGTGTGGTGGGAGGACACTGCCCAGGTCAGTGAATGCATTATTAAAAGCATTGGCTATGGTCAATGGGCCAAGGGTGGGGGCTCCATTAATATTTAGCATGGTGGGTGCAGCCTCAGCATCTTTACCTGTTGCATCTTTTATATTGTTCCAAAAGTTCTTACTGTCATCCCAAGTGTTGGTAAGCTGTTCCATATGATACTTCCTTTTTTCAATGCGAATAGCCCGGATGCACTTATTCCTGGCAGTTTTATATTCTTGTACATCTGCATGCTTGCCAGTAACCTTTGCATGACACCAGAGGTGATCTCTTGATTCATCTGACTAATGAGGTTGGCGGATAACCAGGGATTGATGGTGCCTCGGATTTTCATCCTTTTCAAGGGGGCATGGATATCGCAAGCTTAACTAAAGTGCTTGATGAAGTGGTCCAGAGCTATATTTATATCCTTTGTGGCATCAAGTAATGACCAGTCAATGCTACGGAGGTGTTGTTTCAGGGGTTCCAGGTGTCCCTACTTTAGCACCCTACTGAAAATTGTTTTGGGGGGAGGATTATTGAATTTATTTGACTAGTTACAGGTAATTGGGGGGTGGTTGCTTAATGCGTCAGGGAGAACATTAACGTTTGTGATACAATCTGGATGATTGGACAGTATCCAGTAGAGATGGGTACTCATACCCGTCTTATAATTAGCCCTAGTAGGTGATGGAACAAGCTGAGTGAGGTTGAGTGCAGAGATTGCATCCTTAAAGGAACGACGTACTTCAGGGGAATGCCAGTTGACATTGAAATCACCCATAATTATTGCCTCAGCATTATGGGGCAGGTTCATAACGTACTACATCAAGCTATGGAAGCCTTTGAATTGGTCCGTAGGAGTTATGTAGATGGACACAATTGTTAGAGCTTTATTGTGGGCCCCAGGTAGAACATTGATGGCTAATGCCTGGGTGACATTGCCTAGGCTGTCCATAGGTAATGTATGTCCCATGAGTGTATCCTTGATGTATATGGCACAGCCGCCCACTCGTTTTGTGAGTCTATCATGTCTAAAGATGGTGTAACCAGGTATAGCAACAGCCGAGTCAGGGTTCTTCGGGGAAAGCCACGTTTCCACTATGGACAGGATGTCAGACTTGATAGACCTCTAGGCCTTTATCTGCTGGCAAATTTTGTATGTTCGTATGTTCGTATGTCAGGGTTTTGCTGTGTGACCCAAGCTTGGAGTCTATCTATCTTATATAACAGGCTGCAGATATTGATAGATGCCAACGCAATTGAACCAGTCTTGTTTGTGTTGCTACGTGAAGCAGATCTTGTTGGGCCAAGGCTAGGGTGCACATTTCCAGACAGTAACAACAACATTAGTATGAGTCCAAGCATGAAACCTTTCACTAGTCTGAAATTCAACTTGTGAGACTGACATAAGTTTGAGCTCTTCCTTCTTTATATGTGCATCACAGTAAGGCTAAGTGGTAATGACAGTGGCGAGCAGTGCCCAGATTCCCTGATGGACTGCAGCTGCACCAGGAGCCAAGGAAGAGTCCACAAGATTTTGGAAGTGTATAACAGATAACTGGTTACAATGCCGGGGTCATAGAGGATGTTGTGTAGAAAGGTAATTCCTTGCTGTTGTTGTTGCGTAGGTTCTTGTGGTATACCTTGGCTGAACACAGCAATTAAAGAAGTATTTCTAGTGTGGTGTGAAGAAAATCCATTGCTTTTGGTAGCATGATAGGGTTGTGAGGCATCACAATCTCATAGTTAAATGTGACGTTAGCAAGGGAAGTGAGGCAGGGATTCCAGTAAAAAAATAATGAGGCCCTCTAGAGGTAGGCGCATATAATCTACCAACGGAAAACTAGACAAAAAAAACAGGGTGTTAGCAGAGGAGGGCAATCAAATGTGCAATTAGGTAGAATAGGTGGGAATAGGGGGGTGGGATAGCAGGGGGAGAGCAAAAAGAGCTTACAAAAGGCAGAGGTGGAAAGAGAGAAGTTTAACAACACATTTTCAGTTAAACAGCAATTACTAGACAGTTTTTTGTACCAATAAAATGTAGTTTAACAGTATACTAAGTCCAAAAGAGCTGTAACATAGACATAGAAATGTAGAAACATAAAAACATAGATTTTGACGGCAGATAAGGACCGCTTGGCCCACCTAGTCTGCCCATTTCCCTACCTAATGGATAAGCTGCAGATCCTAGTTAACCAGCAGCCTACTTCTTCCTACCCTCACCCCCTAGAATTGCCTTATTATGACTGTCCCATGCATGCTTGAATTCCACCACTGTTTTTGACTCCACAACCTCCTCCGGAAGGCCATTCCATGCATCCACAACCCTCTCTGTGAAAAAATACTTCCTTAAGTTACCTCTGAGCCGCCCCCTTCTATCTTCAAATTGTGCCCCTTGTTCTTGCACACCTCTTTTTTTGAAAGATGCTACCCTCTTGGACTTTGTTGATTCCCTTGAGGTACTTGAAAGTTTCTATCATGTCCCCCCTCTCCCTCCTTTCCTCGAGGCTATACATATTTAGCTCCTTAAGTCTCTCTTCATATGTCTTCCGGTGTAGACCCTGCACCATTTTAGTTGCCCTCCTCTGGACAGCTTCCATCCTGTCTATGTCTTTGTGGAGACTGGGTCTCCAGAACTGCACGCAGTACTCAGATGAGGTCTCACCAACTGTCTGTACAGAGGGATACTAACTTCCTGTTTTCTACTGGTGATGCCTCTCCTATGCATCCCACTATCCCCAGCCCTCCTTGCCCCTCTCCATTGCTTGCCTCACCTTTAGGTCATCTGATATGACTACCCCAGGTCCCTTTCCATTTTGTTGTTGTTAGTATCTCACCCCCATTGTGTACTCTTCCCTGGGTTTTGTTTCCCAGGTGCATTACCTTGCACTTCTTAGCATTGAATCTAAGCTGCCATACATTTGACCATTCCTCTAACCTTGCCAAGTCCCTTCTCATCCTTTCCACCCACCTTGTGCATCAACTCTGTTGCAGATCTTTGTGTCATCTGCAAAGAGACATACTTTTCCTTCCAGTCCCTCTGCAATGTCGCTTATAAAGACATTGAAGAGGACCGGTCCTAATACTGAACCCTGTGGTACCCCACTAGTAACCCCCATTTCTTCAGCGTGGACTTCATTTACTATTACTCTCTGTGACCTATTCTCCAGCCAATTCTTTACCCAGGCTGTCCTCTTAGGACCCACTCCCAGGCTGGCTAACTTGTATATTAATCTTTTGTGTGGGACTGTGTCAAATGCCTTGCTAAAGTCTAGGTAGGCCATGTCCACAGCCCTTCCCTGATCTACTACTTTGGTCACCCAGTCAAAGAAATCTATCAGATTTGTCTGGCATGACCTTCCGGCTGTGAATCCATGTTGCCTTGGGTCCTGTGCCCCTCTGGCCTCTAGATACTCAACAATTCTTTCCTTCAGAAGTGATTCCATCATTTTCCCTACCACTGAGGTTAAACTAACAGGTCTGTAGTTTCCTGCTTCTGCCTTGCTCCCACTTTTGAGGGGAATCACATCTGCCCTCCTCCAGTCCTCGGGTACCACCCATCCTCCCATGATTTGTTAAAGAGGGTAGTTAGTGGTGTCACTAGTTCTACCCTTAGTTCTTTTAGAATTCTGGGATGAATCCCATCAGGCCCCATTGCTTTGTCCACCTTCAGTTTTAAGAGTTCTTTCAGAACCCTTTCTTCTGTAAATGGGCTGGTATCAACTTCTGTATCCAGAGTGTTTCTGCTGTTTGTTTTAGGTACCTCCCCTCTTCCTTTGTAAATACTGAGCAAAATATTTGTTTAGTATCTCTGCCTTTCTACAGTCACCCTCTGTCCACCCTCCCTCCTTTATTAAGCCTCCACTAACCCTCCTTGGTCTTCCTTCGCTCCCTGATGTACCTATAAAGGTTTTATCCCCCTTCTTAACTGAGTTGGCTATCTTTCCTCGGTTTAGGCCTTTGCTGTTCTGACTGCCTTCCCAGCATCCTTTTGCTTTAACTGATGCAGTTCTCTGTCCTGCTCCTTCTGTGATTCCTTGTACTTCTGAATGCTTTCTTTTCTCTTGAACCTTCACTGCCACTTCCTTTGAGAACCACAGTGGTTTCTTACATCATTTGTTTTTGTTTATTTGCTTCACACAAAGGCTTGTTACCTCTGTGATGGCAGTTTTATTATTCCCATTGTTCTTCCACCCCTCCTTCCTGCCCATTTGCTAGTGCATTCCTTGAGCACTCACCCATTTTAGCAAAGTCAGCCCTCCTAAAGTCCAGTACTTTTGCCTTTGTGTAAGCTGACTCTATTGCTGTGTTTATTGTGAACCATACTGTTCGATGGTATCGCTAGTTCCCAGATGGCTACCCACTTCTACATCTGTGATCCTCTCTTCATCTCCATTTGAGAGAACCAGGTCTAAGATTGCTCCCTCTCGAGTGGGCTCCAATACTAGTTGTCTAAGGTATGCCCCCTGTAGGGAATCTAGAATAACCCCACTCTTCGAGTTGCCTATCCCATGCATTGAGTAAAGCAGAGCAAAGACAACAGAGAGGGCTAGTGAACCTGGCCAGTCAGTGGCCACTGCCCCAGTAAAGTACCCAAACGGGTAAAAGTCTTATTTGGGCCCAGCAGTTGAGATGCAGCAGCAGTACAGGCTACCGTACCTTGCTCAGGTTGTTTGAGGATCCCTGGGGAACCGAGTGAAAGCAGGATCCAGTGGTGGCTTTGCTTCTTGTGTCCGGTGAGGTGGACACACTTTATTATTATTATTATTATTATTATATTGGAAAGCATATTTCAGAGAAAACTCTGCACAAGAACAAGGGGCATGATATGAGGCTGAAGGGTGGAAGGCTCAGGGGTAATGTTAGGAAGTATTTTTTCACTGAGACGGTGGTGGAGCCGTGGAACAGCCTTCCAGCAGAAGTGGTGGGTATGAAAACAATACAGGGGTTCAAGAATGCATGGGATAGGCATAAGGGTACCCTAGAGATGTGCAGAGCAGGAAAGTCGCAGATCAAATAGGATCTGGGGCTGCAGCAGTGAGTAAGGAAATGGGCAGACTAGGTGGGTCGTATGGTCCTTATCTGCCCACAGATTCTATGTTTCTTTGTTTCCATACCGGTCTCAGCCTAAGTCTTCCTAGCGACAGCCTTTTCGTCACAGCTCCAAGCAGTAGACTAGTGGTTAGCAGCCTCGGGGTGCCTTTAAGAGGAAGGTGACTTCCCAAGTCACAGGAGGGTCAGCGCCCAGAGCTCCTAGAACCTCACAGACCACACTGCCTGTCCCCAGCTCCTCTGCCTGACTCCTTACCCAACCCTCCTCCTCCTCCTCCTCCAGCAGAATCCCTTGGGGAGGTAGTTGGGGGTTGCTTCTCTCTTTACAGAGAGGGCTAGAACAGAATAACCTCAGACCAGTGGGTTCTACAGTCAGTGGAACAAGGACATACACTAGATTTGTTGGAGATCTCTGCAGGCAATCATCCAGCTCCCTCCCATTACCCCCAGGTCCATCTCGACTTGATCCAAGACGAGATACAAGCACTTCTGCAAGAACAGGCTATTGAATGCGTTCCACTAGCACAATGCGGGAAGAGACTCTACTCACATTTCTTCCTTGTTCCAAAGAAAACAGGAGATCTGTTCCCAGTTCTGGACCTCAGCCACCTGAACAAATTTATAGAGTACAAAAGGTTCAGGATGGTCACTCTTCCCGGCCTTCTCCCCTTACTTTATCAGGGGGATTGACTCAGCTCACTGGACATGCAGGACGCTTACCTTCACATCTTGGTGTTTCCACCCCACAGGACATTCCTGCACTTCTGCTTCCAAGGAAACCACGACCAGTTTTGGGCCCTGCCCTTCAGCCTGTCCTTGGCCCCATGAGTCTTCACAAAATGCCTCACAGTAGTGGCAGCTGCCTTTAGGAGGGGAGGCCTGTATGTCTTCCCTTACCTGAACGACTGGCTTCTGACAGCTCCTACCAAGGAGCAATTGCTCAGAACCATGGAGGCCACTTTTTCTCTGTTTCGGGATCTGGGGATAACACTCAATCTTCCAAAATCATCTCCTTGGCCAAGTCAAAGATTCCAGTACATAGGGGCGATCCTAGACACCAAACAAGACAAGGCCTTTCTTCCTCCAGACAGGGCAAAACGCCTTCAGATTCAGGCTCTGTTGGTCTCGTCATCTCAACAAGTCCCAGCCAGAATGATTCTAAGACTGCTGGGACATATGGCAGTGGCCACTGTGACAGTACCCCTAGCTCGCCTGCACATGAGGGTGACCCAGTAGAACCTTTGTTTGTACTTGTTTTGTAATACTTGCCACTTGTGAAAATGGGCAGTTATGCTCATCAAGTTATCAAGTTATCAAGTATAAAAATTAAAAATGAAATGAAATGAAACCTCCAGGTCCAATGGGACCAGAGTTCAGACGACTTGGACCTCCCAGTGTCAGCATCCAACTTGGTGTGACAGACCATGATGTGGTGGCTGAACCCCTCCAATCTTTCCGAGGGGGTTCCCTTCTAGTCGGAGTCACCTCAGCAAACTCTAACCAGACAAATTGGTCCAGGGCTGGGGTGCCCATCTTCTAGACTGTCAGACTCAGGAGACTTGATCCCCATTGGAACAACATCTCTACATCAACATTTTGGAGATGCAAGCAATACTGTATGCTCTCCAAACCTTTCAGACACATCTACTCCTGGGTCCTCTCTTGATCCAGATGGACAACATGTCCATGGTCTTTTATATAAACAAGCAAGAGGGCATGCATTCTTACCCCCCTCTGCAGAGAGGCTATGAGAATTTGGTATTGGGCCATAGAGCATCACATGAGCCTGACTGCTATGCATGTTCCTGGTGTTCAAAACACCTTGGCTGACAATCTAAGCAATTTCTGGTCCAAGGTTCTTGAGTGGGAACTTCTTCCCGCAATGGTCAAAGATCTCTTCAACAAGTGGGGCTACCCAGAGCTGGACCTATTCACATCCCCATCCAACGCAAAACTTCCCAGTTTCTGCTCGCTAGATCCAGAGCCTAGTGTCTTCTGGTGAGATGCATTGTCCCTCTCTTGGACAGGGAGGTTTCTCCCCCCCCCACACAATTTGTGCCCATCCCCATTCTCGGGTGTGAGTGTGCGCGTGTGGAGGCACACGCATGCTGTGTTCCGAGACCTCCTGACTTGCCGCCCCCTCACACCTACGCCGCCACTGAACCTCCACCCAGTGGCAGCGGAACTATTGGGGGGGGTCGATGACCTCCCCCTTGAGAGGACAGCTGCTGTTAGGCTGCTCGATCCTGCTCCTCCACCCCCATACCAGCATCCTGACGACCTGAGATTTTTCCCCGAACCCAGGTCACCGGTGCAGTGTGATGTAAGGCATTGTGCCTTAACCCTCTGCACCACTGGGCCAGCCAGACAGGGAAGTTTCTGTATGCTTTCCCTCCCTTTCCATTGCTGCAGAGAGTTCTGCTCAAGTTGCAGTCAGAAGGGGCAGACATGATTCTGATAACCCCCTTCTGGCCACGGCAGATTTTAGTTTCAACTTCTCCAGCACCTTGCAGTGGAACCACCGATTCCCCTGCCTCTGTGCTCCGACCTGCTCTCACAGGAGCAGGGCACCCTGGTCCATCCGGATCTAAGGTCTCTGCATCTTCATGCATGACTCCTGCAGACTTGGTGATTGCCCATTTTAGGGTTCCCCCCAGGTGGCAGAGATTCTAGTGGCCTCCAGGAAGCCTTGCACTAGATCTACTTATGCTATGAAGTGGAAGCGGTTCTGCATATGGGCCACTGCTTGTCAACTGGATCTCTTTACTTGTCCAGAGAATCTCATTCTAGAGTATCTCCTTTCCTTATCTAACTCAGGCCTGAGTTACTCATCCATTAAGGTGCACCTTTCAGCCATCTCTGCATACCATGCACCTATCAAAGGCAAGACCATGGCCAACTTGACCTATCCCACACATTCTTGTGGAGTATTCTGCATCTGAAGCTTCCCATATGGGAACCTGTCCCTCCTTGGGTTCTGTTGTTCATCTTAGAGAAACTTACATTGCCACCCTTTGAGCCTGCCACAAGTTACGAGCTTCGCTTCCTGTCATGGAATGCGTTGTTTTTAGTTGCTATTAATTCTGCTTGAAGGATTTCTGAGCTCTAGGCTCTGATGTGTAAAGAGCCTTATTTAGTTTTTCACAAGAACAGAGTGTCCTTAAGAACTAATCCTAAGTTCCTGTCCAAGGTGGCATCCGAATTTACTCTGAATCAGGACATCCACTTTCCTGTGTATTACCTAGAGTATTCTAACTCAGGGAAGGCCTTACTGCATACTATGGATGTCCACCAGGTGCTTCATTGTTATTTGGACAGCACTCGAGTCATCAGAAAAACTGATTGGTTGTTTGTTTCTTTCACCCCGAGAAAAGAAGGGGCTTCAGTTTCTAAACAGTGCTTATCCAAATGGTTAGTTAATTGCATTGCTTATTGCTGACGTAAATATGACAAGCCTTTACTGGACCCGGTTAAAAGCCACTCTACTAGGGGTGTAGCTGCTTCATTTGCATTTTTCATAAAAAGGTCCTTGCTGACATCTGTGCAGCGGCCACTTGGAGTTCTGTCCACACCTTCATCTGGCAATGCAGTCTGGACATTGCCTCGAGACGCAGAGCAGGTTTTGGACTGGCAGTCCTACAGAGCCTGCTCTCTTGAGAGCCTTATTCTGACCTCTACCTCCTCCCAGATGACTGGGGTCAGTCCTTCCACTACTTGAGACTCAATCCTTATGGTGTAACCTGCTACAAGAGCCCCCTCGAAGTGAGATAATGCAGTTATGCAAAAACTTCCCGCAACAGTAGCTCTTCGAGAGGAGCTCTTGCAGCAGATGCTGCTTTCCCCTCCTTCCACCCCCCCTGGTGACTGCTACTCCATCCTTTTTGTTTCCTCGGTTTCAGAGGAATGCCTCAGTTCTCCATTTTCTATGCTTGCTGGGGTCACTGGCGGGAGAACTGAGGTGATGCTGGGGGACCGCCCCTTTTATACCATAGGCAGATGTTGGGGGCAGGCCAACATCAGGGAGCGGTCCTCCGCTATAGACTGCTAGCTAGAAGTTTTCAGTGAGGTCCTGGCACCTGCTGGCTTAAGTCCTTATGGGTGTAACCTGCTGCAAGAGTGAAGATCTACTGTTACAATAAGGCTCTTACGTAACTGTACTATTGGGTGGGCCAGGAGGTCCTTTTCTGTCAACAAATTCTTTTTTTTTTAACTGAATGCACTTTATTAAGAAATTGCATACATAGAACATAACATGTAAACAGGTATAATGATTCTAATTTAAAAAAAGAAAAAAAAGCAAGAAGAATCAAGAAATACAACATCCCTCAAAAATATGATCATACCCCCTTTCCCAATCCAGACCAGAGCAGTCTCTCAGACACAGACATAATACATCTAGGACTCTGTGCCCAACAAAAGGTTGATCAGGAAGTTGGTGGATCTTGGGGTTGGGGAAATGATGGCCAGATGGGTGGAAAACAGACTGAGGGACAGAACCCAGAGGTTGGTTGTGGGGAGGGAGAGTTATCTGGCACCAGAGAGGTAACCAGTGGGGTCCCACAGGGCTTGGTGCTGGGGCCGATGTTGTTCAGTGTCTTCATCAGTGACATTGGGGATGGCATTAAGGGCAAAATGTGCCTATTCACGGATAACACCAAGCTCTGTGGGAGAGTGGACACAGCTGAAGGGATACAGAACCTACAGGAAGATCTGGCAAAGCTTGGGAGGTGCTCCAGGATCTGGTAGCTTGGCTTCAATGCCAAGAAATGCAATGTTATGCATATTGTAGCCAAGAATCCCAAGACAGAGTACTACCTGGGTTGAGTCCGAGTATCTACATCAGAGGAGGAGAAGGACCTGGGAGTGATGATCACTAGTGACCTGATGCACTCCACGCAGTGCAAGAAAGCAGCAGCAAAGGCAAACAAGATGCTGGGATGCATATCTAGGGGGATCAGTAGTAGGAGAGGGGAGGTTATACTGCCCTTGTACGGGTCACTGGTAAGGCCACATCTAGAGTATGGAGTTCAGTACTGTTGCCCACACCTCAAAAAGGACATTAACCTGCTGGAGAAGGTTCAGAGGAGGACTACAAAGATGATAGCCAGTCAGCAGGGTAAGGCATGTGAGGAGAGGTTAAGGGCACTGAACATGTACTCCCTGGAAGACAGGAGGGAGAGAGAGAGAGGGACATGATTGGGACCTTCAAGTGCTTGAAAGGTATAAATAAGGTTGATGAGGAGAGTCTCTTTAAGCTGAGTGGCAGCCATAACACGAGGGGGCACAGTCTTAAGCTGGAGGGTGGGAGGTTTAGGAGGGAGGTCAGGAAGTACTTCTTCACAGAGATGGTGGTGGACACTTGGAATGCACTGCCGGAAGAGGTCATCTCGTTGAAGACAGTGGGCAGCTTTAAGAGAGGACGGGATAGGCATAGGGGGAAGGTAAGGATCATGGGGAGGGAGGATGGGAGAAGTAGGGAGGGAGAGTAGGGACATTAGCTCAAGCTGTGGACCCTGCAATATGAGCAGACTTGATAGACCAAATTGTCTTCTTCTGCTGGCTTCTTCTTATGTTCATATGTACATAAATAGTGTATCTACTGATCTCACTCCCCACAGAAATTCATATCTGGGGAACTAAAGTAATTACGCTGTTCTGATAAAAAGTAAGCAGCCTGCACTAAGTAGGTGATGATCACTCCCAAGAATTCAATCCTGGAACCTGACAAACTGGTTATCTTTTAGGAGATAGACAATAAGGCATATAAAGGTTCCCATCTCTTTTGAAACATGAAATGGCAACTGGACAGCCTTGCTATCACTTTCTCAGTATTTAACACAAAAATAATTTCCCTGTGCCATTCTTCTTAGTTGGAATATGAGCATCCAACCAGTGTTGTAGGATAACCAATTTGGCTACCGCTGCCACTAAAGCTATTTGCCCCTTTCTGGGTCCAAATATTTGATCATGTAAAGCCCTAAAATACATATTTCGGGATAAATACATCTTGAAGACCCAAAAACTTTGAATCTTAGTGCATAGCCATAGATTATGATAGAGGGTTCCCGCTGAGTCGCAGTCATTTATACATAAGTTGGAGGTTTCTTTACTCATTTTATACAATTTGCTGGGGGTGAAATATAGATTATGCAAAATATAAAATTTTTGTAACCAAAGTCTGTTCTGTTTCACACAGACATAGATATCTCCCCAGACTCTGCGCTAGCCTGCCTCATTCAGGGAGAGGCCCAAGGTAGACTCCCAATATGTGCAACTAATGTCACAAAGTCATCTGTCTCATGTTTGAAGGGAAGAGTATATTGATGAAACAGGGTGGGGTAGTCTCACCAAATAAATTAATAGTTGAAAAGCCTCCCCTGCCACATGAGACCACGGTGGAGGTCCCATAAAGTCTAAAATGCAGTGACATAACTGCAGAAACTTAAAACTAGCTTGGTTCGATATATTATAGGCCTGTTGAAAATGCTGAAATGAGAGAAATGAATCTCCATTTGTGAAATCTGTCACCAAAAGCGTAGGAAATCCTGTCCAGTGACACAGTCTAAGGGGCTAGCCGGCAATTTGGAAGTAAGGATTGGTAAAAACTGGTTGGCCAAGGTCTTTGGCTGTATCAAGGTGAAGCAATCGACACAATTGTTTATGTGCCTTTAAAGATCATATAAATGGAGCCCAACGTAACCTCCCAGGCATCCGGGACAACAGAATAAAAAGTAGTGAAGCTGGATTAATGCCCGATCCAGTACATAGACCTTTCTCAGTTTGCAACCATTGCGGGACATAATCCAGTGACATATTCTCCTGCAAGGCCCCCAACAAAAATATTTACTAGCATGTGAGGCAAGATAGTACAATTCAAAATTAGGTAAATGAAGGACCCTTATCTCTTTAGGAAGAGTAAGCATAGGAGAGGCCTGATGATGGGCCTTCCCTTTCCATAGAAAGTTAGATAGGGTTGAGTGAAGAACACCAGGGCAAGGGTATGTAAATATTAAGCATATGCATGGGATACAGCAAACGGGGCAAAACATTCATTTTAAGTATATTTATGCAGCCCTGTAATGTGAGCGGCAATGATTTCCACCTCAAAAGATCTTGGGTAATCAACTTAAGCAAAGGGTCAAGGATCAAACTTTTCAGTTTATAAAGAACACAAGGTAAAGGTATACCTAAATAAGACAACTGAGAGGGAGATCATTGGAGACCTAACTCCAAAATCGATTGTTTGGAAACTTGTGTATTAAGGGGAAAAACACTAATTTTCCTAATATTTTGTTTGTATCCCACAAAATGACCAAAGGTTGCAACGAT
Organism: Neoceratodus forsteri; assembly: GCA_016271365.2. Lineage (NCBI taxonomy): Eukaryota > Metazoa > Chordata > Ceratodontiformes > Ceratodontidae > Neoceratodus > Neoceratodus forsteri. Next base: position 370,970,864 of record CM057458.1, read on the forward strand.
ATTCAAGATTTCTGGAATAGAATTCTGGGAATATAAAACATGCAAAATTAGCATGAGCCGATAACTTATATTCATGTCCTCTGAGTTGAATTCCCCTGATCCCAGGTGCTGTTTTCAATTTCAGTAACAGGAGCTCCAAATACAAATTAAACAAAAATGAGGACATGGGATAGCCCTGTTGCCTCCCTCTAGCTAAAGGAAGGGTCCCCAGAAAAGTCCATTACAAGACATTCTTGCTGTCAGAGTCATGTATAAAGCCTTTATCCACTGAATGAAAGATTGGGGCGTGCTATAGCGATGTAGAATATGAAAAAGGTATGTCCAGTCAACCCTGTCAAAAGCTTTCCCAGCATCCAGGGAGACCAGGGCCGCAGGCGGTGCTACCTCCCCAGACTCTGTTATTAAGTGAAGTAATTTTCTTAAGGGATCATTAGATAACCTACCTGACATAAAACCAACTTGCTCTGGGCCTGTTAACAGATGCCAGACTTTCCGAAGACTATTAGCTAGAACCCGGGCAAGAACCTTCATGTCTACATTCATCAAAGAGATGGATCAATTATTAGTGATGAGTGTGGCATCTTTACTAGGTTTGGGGATGAGACAAAGGGTAGCTTCTGTAAGAGTATGATCAGATATACCCTGTTCGTATAACTGATTAAAAATGTCTGTTAGAGGGACTGCTAATTCTGTTTTTTTTTAAACTCAGCTTTATTAAGCATATAGATACAGCAGTATTTCACATTGATTACAACATGCAAAGATACAGTCATGTCTTTAAAACCAGCCAGTTGTTCAGGAATAAGCTGTTCTGACCAATCTTTTTTAGTATCTTCTGCTAGCAGAATGAAAGAGGGTGATGCTGTATAAAACTGATGTAATATTTTTAATTTTTTATTTTGTAGTTATGCGCCTTGCTGGTCAGCTCCCCCATCCAACTGCTCCCCCCAGCCCCATTCCCTGGAATTACCGGTGCTTACCTTGCCCGGCGAGAGCCGTCCTGCGAGAGTCGGTCTTCATCCTGCTGACCGGCATATTTTCCCCTCCGATTTTTCTCCCAGGGGTCCTGGCAATATGCACGCATGTGAGTGAGACGCCGCGCATGTGCCGAGTAGCCCTCGGGTTCCAACCCCTTTTCCCCACCCCATGGCCCAATGCCTAGGCACCCTCGGGCCCGTGCCAGCCCCAGCCTCCACTGGGGGTCACCATCAGCCGAGGGATGCCATGCTTCCTTCCCGGAGAGGGAGCTTGCCTTCCGACAGCTCCATCAAGCTCCTCCCTCCCCCCGTGCCAACCTCCGAGGACCCGGGCTCATTCCCGAACCCGGGTCGCCAGCGTGGGTCAAGGTAAGGCACCAACACCTCAACCCTCTACTCCACCGGACCGGCATAAAACTAATGTAATATAAAAAGAAGACTACAATACTAAACCTCCCAACTTCCAGGGAGTAACTATTAATGATAAAATTATATGTAAAAATAGAACTAAGGGCCCAACTTTTGACCGTACATGAACTCCGCCCCCCCCCCAATAATTTTCACCCTGACCTCTCCTGATTGAAAATATGTACCCATCGGGGCTCTGAAGGGTCCCTCACTGATTGACCTCAGATAATCTCAAAAGATAGTGGTCGGTCATCCGTGGGAGGTCTATTGGTCCCCCATATTCCAACAGCCAGGCCTCTCACCCTCACCACTTCATTTCATGTTGTTCAGAACTAAGTCTTAACTTGGCTGTAAGGGCCTCCATCACCAATACCTCCCTTACTCTCCGAATCCAGTCAGCCAGAGTCGGAGGCTCCAACTGTAGCCATTTACTGGTAATGCATTTGAGTGTTACGACTATGAGCATTAAGAGAACTCTTCTGAGTTCCCCCCTTTTGATGTGTGACCATAGGGAGTCCCAATATCCAATCTTCAAATGTTAGAGGGAGGCAAACCCCAATGATGGCCTCCACTGCCATCTGCAAGTTCTGCCAGTACCCTGTACACACTGGGAAGCCCCAGAAAATATGCCAATTGGTTCCTACTTGACTACAGACTCTCCAACAGGCAGCAGAGCCAGAGGCACTGTAATGCTTCGTGATAGAGGGGATATAAAAAAAACTCTAACCAGGATTTGCCAAAAGAATTCTCTCCAAACTGGAGCAGATGTTGCTCACCAGCCCCACTTTAATCAATGTGACCAGTCCTCCTCACTAACGGAAATATTTGCCTCCCTCTCCCAAACTGTCTTGAGTCCCTGCAGGGAATCCCTGCTACCACATGTCAGTAATTTTATAAATATGTGAAATATATCTACTGGTACCTTTTGATAGTTACTGCCACATACAGGAATTCCTCCCAGCTTGTATAAGGCCTTGTGAGGCATTGAATATGGTTCCCCGAGTTAATAAAATGTCTACTTTGCATATAATGCAAAAACTCTGTATTGGGCCAGTTAAATTTATCTTTACCTCTCTAAAATGTGATATATCTGGAACCTTCTATAAATTGCTTGAATGTAAATAGTCCTCGGGCCTCCCACCTAGCATAACCCAGGTCAAGGGTTGGTGGAAAACAGGCTTCTTTATATCTAATAAGTGACAACGGACCCAGTCCCTCAGGTGTTCCTGGGAGTTTCCAGATCTTTTTTTTAGTATATAATGTCTAATCCATTTCTTGTGGATAACCCTTTCAGAGCTGTGTGGGGTCCTGGACAGAGCCAAAGTGAACAAGGGTCTATAACCCACATCTGCATCTTCTAGTAAGTACTATTGGGAAGAGGTTCTTTGCTTGACCCATGTCATTAGCAATGCTCCCAGTGCCACTAAGTACTAATATACTAATATAAAGGAAGGTTAGGAAGGGCTAAGCTGCCCTTCTCCTTCGGAAGGTGCAGCAGTTTTCTGGCCACCCTTGGCTTCTTGTTATTCTAAATGAATATGGAAATGTGTTTATGCACTTTGTTCCAGAAGAGGACTGGCACCCTTATGGGGAGACATTGGAACAGAAAAAGAAGACGTGGCAATATCTATTCATCTGCACAGTGGCCACCCGGCCTACCAATGATAAGGGCAATAAACACCACCTGGCTATATTCCATTCCAAATTTTCCCACAGTTTTTCATAGTTAGAATTAAAAAGCCATGGCCGGCCCAGTGGTGCTGAGGGCTAAGGCGCTGGATGCCTTACCTCGCGCCACGCAGATGACCCATGTTCAGGAACGAGCATGGGCCATCGGAGGTCGGCAGGGGGGGCGTGGAGCTGGATGGAGCGGCTGAAAGGCAGCTCTCCTCTCCGGGAAGGGAAGGTGGCATCGCTCAGCTCTTGTCTGCCTCACAGTGGAGGCCAGGGTGCAGTACAGGTTAGTGGGTGCACAGGCGTTTGGTCAACAGGTGGGCAGAAGGGGACATCACTGGGGCCATCGTACGCATGCATGCCTCCACGCACGTGCATCTCTACTCCTCGGGGCCCCGGGTAATTGGGTGGACAAAAAATGGAGGAGAAAACAATCTAACGGCAGGATGACGCCCGACCCTCCGCAGGCACCGCTCCCGGGCTGGGCATAAGATAAGCCCCAGTAATTCAGGGTTGTCAGGGCTGGAGGGGGCTGGTTGGGATGCATGGGGCAGCCGGCGGCGATAAATAGTGCTGTGATAAAAAAAAAAAAAACTGTGTAAGCTCAACAGTAATCTGTATACCCAGATATCGAATTTGATTTCTGGTGGCCCAACGAAAAGGGAATGTCTCTCTAAAATGTCTGGGACTCTCCCCACTTATCACCAGGGCCTCTGATTTAGAAATGTTGACTTTGTACCTCGACAGTGCATCAAAAGACTGCAAAGTTTGGCAAGGGATGGCAAGGAGGTTTCAGGGGCTCACAGGAATAAGATCGAGTCGTCTGCTTATAATGAACGTTTCTGCTCCCTCCCCCCACCGTAATCCCTCTTATATCTGGGTTACTGCGCACCTTAGCCGCTAGCGGCTCAAGACTGAGAGCAAACAGGAGGGGGGCAAGGGATATCCCTGCCATGTCCCTCTGGACAAAGGGAAGAATTCTGAGCTAATACCACTGGCTCTAACCAATGCCTACGTTTTTTTTTTTTAATTTATGTTCCCCGAGCCCTGGCAGGGGACACTCTCAGGTCCCGCTGCACCGCACTCGCGGACCCCGGAGATTCCTTCATGGCTTGCCCCCCATGGTGGGGCCAGGGAGGTGGTACCACCTCCCCAGAGACTCAATCCAGAAGCCGGGGTCGGCCCTCGACGCAGTGGAACATCATGGGGCCCTGTCAGGCTCCTTTTTCCTTCCTGATTCTCCTGTCCCCCACCCTACCGATGTAACTACATTGGAGCACACCTCCCGGCCCATATTGCCCTCCAGTCACCACTAGAAGGCAATCAGTGAGTGGGATGACGTGGGAATCTCCCCCCGAGAGAGAGTAGAGCAGTCCTCTGGATGCTCGATCCTCTCTCCCCCCAGCTGACCCCCGGTGGCCCAGGCTCATTCTCAAACCCGGGTCGCTGGCGTTAAGTGAGGTGTGGTGTCCATCGCCTCAACCCTCAGCACCACTGAGTCGGCCCTTGCCTTCTGATTTTTATATACTTGGGAGAATACACGCAAGAATTTGGGGCCGAACTGCATTTTTTTCCATGGATACTTTTAGAAATTGCCAATTTACTGAGCTCTTTGAGTTACCCAGAAAACAGGATGAGACACAAGTCCCTGTAACTTACAGTTATGTGGTGGCTTGACACATTGCTTCTGCGGAATCTTCCAGTGATTGTGTCTGGGTTAGCTCTCTCTGTTGCGGGGAAGCCACAGAGTCCTCCTTCTGCTGTTGAAAAGTATGCTTGGGCTGATTTTTCAGCTTTGCCCAAGAACTTGCCTCTTTAGCTACTGCAGGTCTCCTCACCAGACACTGGCCTCCTGAACTGCCACCCACCAGCTGCCACTGGCATTTCTCCAGCTTCTTCAGTGCTCCTGGATCCACCAGTTCTTCCATGGCCACTTCCAGTGAGTGCATGAATTTCTTTGCTTCTTGGACAGTGTCAAATACCTTAGTGCACTTATCTGAAGTAATCTGGAGCCTGGCTGGAAAGTCCACCCATGCCTTTAGCCCTTTGCTATGGAGTACCTTAATTACTGGGAACCAGAGCTTCTGACGTGCCATGGTGGTAGAAGCATAGTCTGGCTCCAGAAACAGTTTTGTGTCCCCCAAAGATTATTTCTTTCTGAGCCCAAGCTTTATGCAGAACCATTTCTTTGACCCAGTAATCAAAAAAAGCCATGATGATGAAACGCGGCCTAGTCTTTGAAGGGGGGAATAACTAATGCTCTGTGTGCACGGATGAGGTTTAGAGGTTTATCTTTATCTAAATTGAGCACCTCCTTGAGCAGGCTTTCCACAAAAGAAGCAGTGTTCCCTGTCTCAGCATTTTCAGGGATGCCATGCAGCAGAAGATTTATTTGGTGGGATCTATTCTCAATGGGGCCTATTCACATATGAACACGCAAAAAGCGCATATCGGGGTGTGCAGCTCCACACCCAAGGGAGTTCCACGTGGGGCCTGCATTCACGACCACCAGCTCTCGCCTGGCTCCCCTATGCAGCCCCGCCTCCCCGGTGCACAGATACATGGGGGGCAGGTAGGTGTGGAGCATGGATCGTGGCAGCCCAGGCAGGGACCCTCAGTGGATCCCTTATGCACCTCTGGTGTCATGTTGCCGGTGTGCAGAGCACCGACCGAGCCATTGTGGGTGGTCTCCCTGCCCACCAGATGTGCCCCAATGGCAGGGACTGCTTTGTTGTGGGTGCTGATGCCCCTCACCGTTCCCTGCCACATCCAGAGACAGCCTCCCTGGGGGGCACGTAGCCGGCCCTGGTGGTTTATGGCTGCCTTCAGGACGCAGAGCCGGCAGACCCCGCGTACAGCACTCTGCAGGTAACTGCGTGGAGTGCTGACTGGCCCCCCTGGACTGCCCCCAGGCCCACCCCCATGCAGAGCTCTGCAGGTGGCCGGAGGATTGGGTGTGTAGGGGGGGTGCATCAGGGTCCTGAATAGGGCAGAGCGGGTGCAGTGAGCGCAGGCAGCTGTACGGTGGCTACACACCTGGGATACGCGGCTCGTAGCCACAGATTGCCATTGTGAATCGCCCTCTAGGTCCTCAGTTTTATGTATTAGAGCTTGTGATCAGTCATGAAGTTGGAGCAAAGCTCCATTATGCAAGTCAACTGTTTCTGCACAGGAGGTAAGATGTTCTTCTATAGACTGGAGCTTTTTACCATGCTGCTTAATTTTAGAGTGATTCTCACGAACCTCTGCCTGAATCACATCAAACGTTTTGCTAAGCCTCCAGAGTTCCCGACACAGCTGCTGGGAGGTTATGGTGAAGTCATCTCTCTCCTCCTCGGATTCGCTCTCTAACTCTGGGTCCAGGCTTTTAGCGGCCTTGCTAATGCATTGCCTTTCGCCAGGGCCTTGGGGGCTAGGTTTAACTTTTGTTGTTTCAGGCCTCCTCCCATTGCAGATCTCAGTTTTCCTCTGGTTGCCATTATTCAGAGCACTTACCACTACTGAAAAAAGTTGATTAGCTGAGCAAGATTGGGTTAAATAGTGACTTTTGTGGAGGAGTTAGTGGGAGCCGATCTACCCTGTGTCTACATGTTGCGGTGCCGCCACCGGAAGTCCCAGGACTGCTAATTCTGTTTGAAAGCTTTTATAAAATTCCACTGGAAACCCATCTGGCCCTGGTGCCTTGCATACTGACAATGCCTGAATAGCCTGCTCTACCTCCACCGCCTATATGAGTCCCCCTTAAAGTGCCTGCAAAGCTTCATTCAGCTGGGGTAGAGGGAGGCCATTCAAGATAGCCTCAACCAACTTGGCAGTGTCATGTTCAGATTGGTCAGGAGTATATAGGTTCTGATTAAACTGTTTAAAATGGGCAGCAATCTGATGTGAATTGGTGATTAAAGGAGTCTGATCATTGTCCCGGATGCCCACAATGACACGCTGGGCCTCCATTTGCCTGAGATGAGGTGTTAGCAGCTGCCTCATTTTTATGTTTGCGTGCACGCATGTGCAAGAAACATAGTGCCATCATCCGAGTTTTCGGAGGTGTGGCAGCCCTCTTCCAATTCAGTCAGTGTGTTTGCAGGCGTGGCCGCAGTTCTCCAATGCCTGCTGGAGCTGTCTATGACAGCAGTCCAAAATGCAGTGGAGTACAGTTGAAAGGGGGAGCTACGCTTCAGTGAGCAGCGATAAGATATCGCCTGCTCATGTGCGCTCCCCCTACACACAATGCACACACACGCATACTGCGTGCTCGCCCCCCACGCACACTGTGTTGGCCGGGGTGCCCAATCCCCGTCGGCTGTGCTGCGCCCCCCAAAACAGTGTTCCATATGCCATGCTGGGTGCCCCACCCCAGTGTGGCCACACATCGATATAACCGACGGGGTGCCCACTTCCGGCCGGCTCCAACGGGTTCCCCCAGAGTACAGGGTACCATGCTGGGGAGCCCACCCCAGCGTGGGGCAAACGTTCCAGTCGCTGTTAATAAAAAACTGAAACTGAAAACGGCCCTCGCTGTCTCTGCCCCACCTGCGCCCACCCACTGCGCACCCCGCCTCACACCTCTCACCCATACTTACCTCCAGACTCAAAGGACGATTCGTGGACCGGGAACACATCTGCACTCTTCAAAGCCGACCGCGAACTGAGGAAATGCTGGTAAGCTGTATGATGGGATAGATAGGGTTTTTTCAACTTTGCTGCATATCTCAGGCATTTTTTGGAATTTTTGCACCAGATTTTCAACATGGGGTTTTTGGGACCCCTTCTCATGAATGCTCTCACTGTCATGGCGTTAATCTGGCCCGAAGGGTGATTTCGCAGTCACTGCGCGAAATCACCTTTCAGGACCAAGTAATGAAATGACACTGCCACTGTTCATAAGGTGGGCTCTCAAAAAGCCTATGTTGAAAATTTGGTGGAAAACTCCTAAAATGACTATTTCAGCGTCGTTGCACAGTTCTCTCATGCGCGCGCAAGAAGTTCGCGAATTTTCAATATTTTCACTCCAGATTTTCAACATTGCCATTTTATTACACTTCTTTATGAGCAGTACAGCTGTCATTTTTCACATCTTGCCCAAAACATGTTTCGCCCATGTAGGCACAATGGTGCAGTCGATTGTCGAAATCAATGTATGGGACACATTAAGAAAATCACAGTGACACTGTTAATGAGCAGAGGTCCTAAAATGGCTATGTTGAAATTTGGTGAAAAATTCTAAAATGACTGTTTTACTTAACGCATGTGCTGCGCAGTTCCTATGCACGCTCATAAGTTTGTGAATTTTCAATATTTTCACTCCAGATTTTCCACATTGCCATTTTTATTACACTTCCTTATGAGCAGTACAGCTGTCATTTTTCACATCTTGTCCAAAACGTGTTTCTGCCCATGTAGTGCACAATGGCGCAGTCAGTGTGCGAAATCAATGTATGGGACACATTAAGAAAATCACAGTGGCAGTGTTAATGAGCAGAGGTCTTAAAATAGCTATGTTGAAAATTTGGTGAAAAAATTCCTAAAAATGACTGTTTTACGAGCGTGCGCTATGCAATTCCTACGCACGCTCGTAAGTTTGCGAATTTTCTATATTTTCACTCCAGATTTTCCACATTGCCATTTTATTACACTTTCTTATGAACAGTACAGCTGCCATTTTTCACATGTCGCCCCAAATGTGTTTCCGCACATGTAGCGCACAATGGTGCAGTCGGTGTGCGAAAGCAATGTTTGGGACAGAGTAAGAAAATCACAGTTATACTGTTCATGAGCGGAGGTCTTAAAATGGCTATGTTGAAAATTTGGTAACAAAAGTCCATAAAATGACTGTGTTACGAGTGAGCATTGCGCAGCTTCCACACACCCTCGTAAGTTCATGACTTTGTAATATTTTCAGTGCAGATTTTCACCAGTGGCATTTTTCCACACTTCCTTATGAACAGCACAGCTGTCATTTTTAACAACATGGCTGAAATGTGTTTTCACGCTTTCAGCGCAGAGATGCGTGGTCGCTGTGGGAAATCATTGTTCGGGACAGATAAAGAAAATCACACTGACACTGTTTATGATTGGAGGTCCCAAAATGCCTGTGTTGACAATCTGCTGTAAAAAATCCCCAAACTAATTACATCACGGGTGTGCGTTGCACAGTTTCTATGCATGCTCGTGACTTCACCAGTTTTTTTAATATTTTTACTGCAGATTTGCAACATTGCCATTTTTTACACCTCCCCATGAACAGTACAGCTGTCATTTTTCACATCCTGTTCGGAATGTGTTTTTGCACCTGTGGTGCTAAATGCCGTAGTCGCTGTACATAAGCAGCTTTCGGCTAACAAACTGATATTGCCACTGTTCATGAGGTGGGGGTCACAAAAAACATGTTGAAAATTTGGAGTGAAAATACCAACGAATGCCTGAGGTGTTAGGGTTTCCAACCATAACGCCCCACCCTGTAGAGAATGACAGGCATCAGGGGTGTGACTTGGGATTCTTGCCTGTAATGCTCATACCATTCCACACCCTGCAGCCAGTGAGAGGCATCAAGGTATGCCTTGGACTCTTTGGCCCCAAAGTTCACCCTATTCTCCTATGCCACACCCATCTCACCGTATTTCCTGATGGAATGGGGTGCGCATAAGGGCCAAAGACCTCAAGGCACACCGTGACACTTGTCAGTGTCTGCAGGGTAGGGTGTGGTGAAATGGCATGGCCGTTATGCCTGACGACCCAAAGGCACACCCCAATGCCTGTCACTCTCTGCAGGGTGGTGGTAGGGTTGGCTTCAGTTCAATACTTCACTGCCATTTGTATTATGCAGCTCTGTAACTTCTGCACTACCAATGCCAATGCCAGCAAGCAAACATTCGGCATTGACAAATGCTTGTTTTACCTTGATCCAGGTATTTGATCTTGCCTTAAACATGGCTAATTCAGCTTGTTCATTAATCAGTTCTGCATATTTTGCCTGCAAGACCTTAAGCTGCCACCATGTGTGATCAGAGTTAGTAGAACTGAGATGTTTCTCAATGGTTCACATTTTCTGTAAAAAGGCAGATGAAGTCTGCTCATGTCGCTACTTCCGAATTGTAATGAGTTGTATAGCCTCACCAGGGAAATGACATTTAGGAGCAGACCAAAGGACATCTGCTCTATCCACAGATCCTAAGTTATCTGCCTATAAGTTAACAATGCATTCCTTAAGTTTCCCCACTGTATTAGGAACTCAAAAAAGTTGAAGATAAAACCTCCAAGTATGATCTGACTCGGCACTGTGAGTCAGATCTACTTGCAGCAGAACAGGTGAATGGTCAGAAAGCACTCGAACACTAAGTTCTCATAACTGTATATGCGGGAAGACCTCGTGTGCTACAAGAAAATAATCAACATATGAAAAGGAACCGTATGGTGCTGAGTAGAAAGAATATTGTCTATCGCCTGGCTGCAATAGGCACCAGGGATCAAGCAGACTCAGCCCATCCATAAACTCCTGAATTGCTTGATGCCCTGGAGACAACCCCTGCCAATGAGAACCTGATATATTCAGATTAGGCTGCAACACCAAGTTCCAGTCTCCGGCAAGAATGATTGGCAAATGCACATACAGTGCAAGTTTGGGAGGCAGACTTGTAAAAAAAGATGGAGTGTCCAGATTTGGCCCATATACCAAACCCAATATTTATTTCAGATTGTCCTGTTCTACCATGGAGAATAATGAAATGGTGCTCCTGGTCTCAGATATCCTGAATAAGATGGAAAGCGACAGAATGGGAAATCAGGATGGCCACAACATGTTTTCTGGGGCTGTTCCCAGCCTCATAAGCCTGGCCAACTCAGTCCCTTCTAAAGAGCATTCTTTGCTCCTTGGAAGGTGAGTCTCTTGAAGACAGGCCACCAAGGTGCCCAACTTATGTAATTGTTTTAAAATTCTGTATCTCTTGGATGTGATGTGTCCTCCTTTGATATTCCACAGTATAATACAGGAAGCACTAGCCATATCCAGTACTAAAAATAGGTGAGACTGAACTGAAAACCTGGTGAGCCAATGCTCTGTCCAAGCCTAGTGGGGTGCACAGGCGTTTGGTCGACAGGTGGGCAGAAGGGGATGTCACTGGGGCCATCGTACGCATGTGCGCCTCCACGTGCGTGCATCTCTACTCCTGGGGCCCCAGGGTAATTGGGTGGACAAAAAATGGAGGAGAAAACAATCTAACGGCAGGATGACGCCCGACCCTCGGCAGGCACCACTCCCGGGCCGGGCATAAGATAAGCCCCAGTAATTCAGGGTTGTCGGGGCTGGGGGGGGGGCTGCTCAGGCTGAATGGGGCAGCCGTTGGCGATAAATAGTGCTGTGATAAAAAAAAAAAAAAAATACTGTATAAGCTCAACAGTAATCTGTATACCCAGATATCGAATTTGATTTCTGGTGGCCCAAAGAAAAGGGAATGTCTCTCTAAAATGTCTGTGACTCTCCCCACTTATCACCAGGGCCTCGGATTTAGAAATGTTGATTTTGTACCCCGACAGTGCACCAAAAGACTGCAAAGTCTGGGCAAGGGATGGCAAGGAGGTCTCAGGGGCTCACAGGAATAAGATCAAGTCGTCTGCTTATAATGAAAGTTTCTGCTCCCTCCCCCCACCGTAATCCCTCTTATATCTGGGTTACTGCGCACCTTGGCCGCTAGCGGCTCAAGACTGAGAGCAAACGGGAGGGGGGGCAAGGGACATCCCTGCCATGTTCCTCTGGACAAAGGGAAGAATTCTGAGCTAATACTACTGGCTCTAACCAATGCCAACGTTTTTTTTTTTTTAATTTATGTTCCCCGAGCCCTGGCAGGGGACACTCTCTCAGGTCCTGCTGCACTGCACTCGCCGACCCCGGAGATTCCTTCATGGCTTGCCCCCCATGGTGGGGCTGGGGAGGTGGTACCCCCTCCCCAGAGACGTAGTCCAGAAGCTGGAGTTGGCCCTCGACGCAGCGGAACATCATGGGGCCCTGCCAGGCTCCTTTTTCCTTCCTGATTCTCCTGTCCCCCCTTTCTACCGATGTAACTACATTAGAGCACACCTCCCAGCCCATATTGCCCCCTAGTCACCACTAGAAGGCAATCAGTGTTGTGGGATGATGTGGGACCCTCCCCCTGAGAGAGGAGAGCAGTCCTCCAGATGCTTGATCCTCTCTCCCCCTAGCCGACCCCCGATGGCCCAGGCTCGTTCTCAAACCCAGGTCGCTGGCGTTAAGTGAGGTGTGGCATCCATCGCCTCAACCCTCAACACCACCGAGTCGGCCCTTGCCTTCTGATTTTTATATACTTGGGAGAATGCACGCAAGAATTTGGGGCCGAATTGCATTTTTTCCATGGATACTTTTAGAAATTTCCAATGTACCCTGTCAAAGGCCTTTTTTGCATCCGTGGATATTACTATTTGAAACTGAGATTGGGATTTTTTGGAGGAAATAAAATTCAATAATCTGCGGATATTGTCAGACAGGTATCTACTGTAAATAAAACCTGTCTGATCTTCATGCACCAATAAAGGAACCACCTTTTGTAATCTATTTGCCATGGCTCCCATAAAAAGCTTTGGGTCAACATTTAATAATGATATAGGTCAATAGGACCCACAGTCCAGGGGATCTGTGCCCTCCTTATGGAGAACAGAAATCTGGGCCAACTGCCAGGACACTGGGATCCACCCCCAATATTTCCTGACAGACTGCTAATAATATTGGAAGCAGCTGGTCGGTGAATACCTTATAAAATTCTGTCATGAAGCTGTCCAGTCTCCGTGATTTGCTGTTCTTCAGGCCTGTCACCTGGGCCTTCAGCTCTTCCAAAGATATATCTGTCTCCAACTGTTCTTTATTGGGACAGGGGAGAGTCTTAAGATCAAGGTTTTCGAAAAAGGAGGCTAGGTTTGAAAAATCGGTATTTTCTCCTGCCTGTAAAGGGAGGTAAAATAGTCAGCAAATATTTTAGTAATTTCTTCTGGGTGACTGGTTGTGTCCCCATTTCTGTGGGGTCCCTTAGCTATAAGATTAACCTACTGTTCTGCTGCTTAGGAAGTGTAGCTGCTAGGAGTCTCCCCACCCAGTTAACCCCCTCAAAATATTGTTGGTGAATGCCTATATACTTCTCCTCTAACTGGGCCGTCAACAAGGTGTTCAAGGCAGCCTTCTTTTCTGCCAAGGCTTTCTTAACTTCTGGGTTCAAAGAAATTGTGTGCTGGAAGTCCAGGTCCGCTAGTTCAGATTCCAAATCTTCCAGCCTGTGTGCTGTCTCCATTTTGGAATCAGCTGTGAACTTTATTTATTTTTTTATCACCTCTCTATTTTTTCCTCCTGCAGCCACAGTCCCTGCCTACCTCCAGCCACTGCTCCTCCTCACCACTGACCCCAGAGTTTGTGCGTTACTAGCTGGCATACACTGCTGTACCCTCAAGAGGGGTCCCCTCCGAGCAGTCCTCTGGACTCTCAATCCCATCCCTCCCCTGCCAACCCCTGACGCCCCGGGCTTGTGTCCGAACCCGGCTCGCCAGTGTGGCGCGAGGTTTGTGGTGTCCAGCACCTCAACCCTCGGCGCCACCGAGCCGGCTCAGCTGTAAACTTTATAGTAACCCCTTGGAGGACCGCCTTCAACGTGTCCCAACGGACTGCATGAGAGGTGGATCCCACTGGGTTAGTCTACAGATAATCCTGAAGAGTGGAATGTATGAGAAATTTAAAGTCTGGGTTATTAAGCAACTCCACATTTAGTCTCCAGTGGGAATTTCAGACAGAGGGGACTAATGTCATAGTGAGTTTTACTAGCGTGTGGTCGGAAAGGGAGCGGGGCAATATCTGGCAGGCAGTTATCGCATGCATCCACTCCTCTGACACAAATATCATATCAATTCTTGTGTAACAGTCATGCCTATCAGAATAGTGGGAATAATCCCAGGATTGGCCATTACGCCACCTCCAGGTATCCTGAAGGCCTGCTATCTGACTCAGTTGGACTAAAGCAGGTCCTGCCAACCTCCATCTATTCCCCATCGTACCCCCCCTTTTGTCCAGACTTAATGACATAATGGTATTAAAGTCCCCTCCTAAGATGCAAAGCCTATCAGCGAAGTCCAAAACCTCCATAAAGATTTTCTTAAAGAACTGGGAGGCTTCTTTATCATCGTTAGGTGCTATAAATTTAAGATCGTACAGGGAGTATCTCTATATGATGCTTGTAATTTCACATAACGCCCTTCCGGATCTGTCTCCACTCCCTCCACATTAAAAGGGCACATTCTATTTATCAATGGGAGTCAGCTGGTCCCCATGTGGACCAGGAACAAGTGCTGGGACAACTTTAAGGCCACGAAGGACTTGGCTATCTTTCAGCAGTATAGGAGGCTCAGGAATGAATGTAAGAAAGCTATTAGAGCTGCCAAGAGTGAATTCTGCAAATCTGCCCTGCCAAGTTCAGTTAGGGACCCTAGAAATTTCTGGAGGAGCATCAAAAATATTGTAAGTGGCTCCTTCAAATGTGGGGTCACTGATATGATTATTGATGGACCAAACGTAATAATCCCCTAACCACTGCCAGTGCCTTCAATTCCCATTTTTCTGACCTGTCTGCATTCACCTCATTATTCTCTGCCTGCACGAGTGAAAGACAAGCTCTGCCCACTGCTTCTCAGCCAGTCCCCACCTCCCGTCCCTTATTTTATTTCAGGGCAGTGACTGTACAGGAGACGCAGAGACTTCTCTGGTCTCTCCCCATACTCGAGTACTGGCCATGATAATATGGAGCCTGAGCTCCTACATCTTGGTGCCACATACATTGCCCTACCGATGGCTCATTTCTTCAGTATGTCTCTCATCTCTGGAATTATCCCTGACCTCTGGAAGGTGGTGAGGGTTGCCCCTGTTTTTAAACATAGTAACCCTAAGATCTTTGACAATTACCAACCCATAGCCATTTTATCAGCCATCAGCAAGCTTTTGGAAAAAGTTGTTTCAGGGCAACTCACGGAGTATATCCAGGCCCATGAGCTTTTGTCACCCATGCAGCATGGCTTTTGCAAAGGGCATAGCACTTCTTTGCCCTTGTTACTGTCTCATCTGAGATCGGGGCAGCCATGGACCTAGGAAAGCTCTCTGGTGCCATCTTCATTGACCTGTCCAAGGCCTTCGACCTAGTTGATCATGCTCTCCTTAGCTCTCAATTTCGGTCCCTTGGCCTGTCTGCCCTGTCCTTAGGTGGTTCTCCAGCTACCTCCAGGGAAGACAGCAACTTACAAAATTCAGTAAGGCCCTCTCGGAGTCCACCCCAGTAACTTCTGGTGTCCCTCAAGGGTCTGTTCTAGGACCCCTCCTTTTCTCCGTTTTCGGCAACAATCTTTCCTCCATCTCTTCACATTGTAGCTCCATACTATATGCAGACGACCTGGTTATCCTCACCCATTCCCATAACATTGGGATCATCAACCACCAACTAAGTGCTGACTTTTGCAACATCCAAGCCTGGACTACAGCCAACAAGCTTGTCCTCAACCAAAAAACCCCAGCCGTGCTTTTTGGATCCCTGGCTAAGATAAAAGCTTCCCCTGCTCCCCTGTGTGCTGTTGGAATTGATGGAACCTCTGTGTTGGTTACTGACTCCATCAAATACCTGGGGGGTGACACTTGACCCCCAGCTTGACCTCGCCCAGCACAACCAAAATGTGTGTAGGACAGTAAACAGCAAACTGGGCCTGGCCTACAGAGCAAAAAACAACCTCACGTCTGCTGCTTGCCTTGCCCTGGCCAGAGGTGTGTTTCTCCCTACTCGCTGCTATGGGTTTATCTTGTTTGCGCAAACTGCCAAGGTGCACCTCTGTAGGTGGGATGTAGCCTACAATAACATTTGTCGCTTCACACTCTCTGTCCCCTGCCTCACCCACCACTGTGACCTGTACAATAAACTTACCTGGCTCTCCCCCGCACAACCACAGGAGCTTTGTCCTGGGAAGTTTCACAGATGAGGTGCTTAGAACTGCCACCCCTCCAGTACTGGCTGTGCTCCTCAAGCCTGCTTCCTCCTCATATTCCCTTAGGTTGCTTGGCTCAGCAGTTTTTAAGGTCCCTGCTACTCGAATGCAAATGGGGGATGGGTTGTGCCGCATGGGAACCCAGAATATGGAACTCCTTTCCCACCCATGTCCACTCCTCCCCCTCCCACACCTGTTTCCGGAGCTCTCTCTCTGGGATTACTTGAAGCTCACCTTGGCATGTGGCTGTCCCATACTGCTGTAATAAACCTACCATCCTAGCTAGGTACTTTTTGCTGGACAACTACGTCTTGCACTTTCTGGTGCCCCTGTGCAGGCTCCGCTAGCTTTACCATATGTATTGCCTGTACACTTTCTTCTGTAACCGTGTTCAGTCCCTAACTGCTTGTGTTATTTTACCTGATGCTATGTGTTTCTCTGTATGAACATGTCTTTCTTTGTACTCTCCTGGGTCGCACCTGAAAAGAGGCATCTGTCTTGTCTAGTGTGCTTACCTGGTTAACAAAATCTAAATAATATAGTGGTACCCCTTCTATGTGGGTGCGCCTTGTAAGAAGAGGCATAAACCTCTCCCACCCACCCACGGTGTAGTTTCTCATGCTCCTCATCTGTAAGGTGGGTTTCTTATAATAGGGCAACATGAGTGCCCATCCTTCCAAGTTCTTTCAAAATCTGGGTTCGCTTGATGGGGCTGTTTATTCCCCGAATATTGTAGGTAACAATATTTAGATCACCCATTGTAAACCAAAACCCAGGCTTGCATCCTAAGTGCCCATTCAGGACCCCGATCTTGAAATTAAGGCCTGAGTACTAGGCCAAGGATCATGGGGAGAAAAAGTAGGAATGTGTGGCCAGTTGAATAAGTGCAACCAGAATAAACGTGACTAAAGAAGAACAAACCAACGTGAAAACTTTTAACCAGAACTGAGGTATAGCCCAGATATGTTGTAAAAATTTGATTAACAAGAAAGAACACTTCCAAGGTACCACATCTACCCCATCATGCCCATGGTGAACCCTGATGATGGGAAGTGCAGTGCAAAATCCAGAATATTCCAGAAAGATACAGCAGATGTGATGCAACCGACACCATATAGATGAAAACCCCTTCCTCCTGCCACTCCCTCTATCCATTTACCCCATTGGAGCAGGCAGCCTGGAGCAGACTGGCAACCAGCCACTCAAATCAAAGCAGCCTGCCGCTCCAACCTCCGAGCCCCCATTTGGTACCCAACTCGCTAATTGAGAATTTTAAGTTAAGGTGTTATATCAAACAGACAAACTAATTATGTAAAGGCACAAACATGTCTGTAGACCAGAAAAATACAAAGAACATCCAAACATTGGAGCCAATTTAGAGTCTCTGAGCTGGTCCAAGAAGGAAGGTAGTCTCTCCTTGATTTCACATGATGGGCTGAGTCATTTCTGTAAGAACTGACTGAGTGGGTGTTAGATTGTAACCTCTTATAAAGTCCCCACCATTATCGTGCAGTCACAGTGGAGCCCGCAGCAGTCATGCAAAAGTTCAAACAACAGTTCTTGAGTTACCCAGAAAATAGGATGAGACACAAGTCCCTGTAACTTACAGTCATGTGGTGGCTTGACACATTGCTTCTGCTGAATCTTCCAGTGATTGTGTCTGGGTTAGCTCTCTCTGTTGCGGGGAAGCCACAGAGTCCTCCTTCTGCTGTTGAAAAGTATGCTTGGGCTGATTTTTCAGCTTTGCCCAAGAACTTGCCTCTTTAGCTACTGCAGGTCTCCTCACCAGACACTAGCCTCCTGAACTGCCACCCACCAGCTGCCACTGGCATTTCTCCAGCTCCTTCAGTGCTCCTGGATCCACCAGTCCTTCCATGGCCACTTCCAGTGAGTGCAGGAATTTCTTTGCTTCTTGGACAGTGTCAAATACCTTAATGCTCTTCTCCGAAGTAATCCGGAGCCTGGCTGGAAAGTCCACCCGTGCCTTTAGCCATTTGCTATGGAGTACCTTAATTACTGGGAACTAGAGCTTCTAACGTGCCATGGTGGTAGGAGCATAGTCTGGCTCCAGAAACAGTTTTGTGTCCCCCAAAGATTATTTCTTTCTGAGCCCAAGCTTTATGCAGAACCATTTCTTTGACCCAGTAATCAAAAAAAGCCATGATGATGGAATGCGGCCTAGCCTTTGGGGGGGACAACTAATGCTCTGTGTGCACGGATGAGATTTAGAGGTGCATCTTTATCTAAATTGTGCACCTCCTTGAGCAGGCTTTCCACAAAAGAAGCAGTGTTCCCTGTCTCAGCATTTTCAGGGATGCCATGCAGCAGAAGATTTATTTGGCGGGATCTATTCTCAATGGGGTCTGTTCACATACGGACACGCAAGAAGCGCATATCGGGTTGTGCAGCTCCACACCCAAGGGAGTTCCATGCGGGGCCTGCATTCACGACCACCAGCCCCTGCCTGGCTCCCCTACGCAGCCCCCCCCCCGGTGCACAGATACACGGGGGGGTGCAGGTGGGTGTGGAGCGTGGATCATGGCAGCCCAGGCAAGGACCCTCAGTGGATCCCTTATGCACCTCTGGTGTCATGTTGCCGGTGTGCAGAGCACCGACCAAGCCATTGTGGGTGGTCTCCCTGCCCGCCAGATGTGCCCCAAAGGCAGGGGCTGCTTTGTTGGGGGTGCCAATGCCCCCCACCGTTCCCTGCCACATCCAGAGACAGCCTCCCTGGGGGGCACGTAGCTGGCCCTGGTGGTTTATGGCTGCCTTCAGGATGCAGAGCTGGTGGACCCCGCGTACAGCACTCTGCAGGTAACTGCATGGAGTGCTGGCTCGCCCCCTGGACTGCCTCCAGGCCCACCCCCATGCAGAGCTCCGCAGGCAGCCGGGGATTGGGTGTGTAGGAGGGGGTGCATCAGGGTCCTGAATAGGACAGAGAGGGTGCAGTGAGCGCAGGCAGCTGTACGGTGGCTACACACCTGGGATGACAAAAGCATAGCCATAGATTGCCATCGTGAATCGCCCTCTAGGTCCTCAGTTTTAAGTATTAGAGCTTGTGATCAGTCATGAAGTTGGAGCAAAGCTCCATTATGCAAGTCAACTGTTTCTGCACAGGAGGTGAGATGTTCTTCTATAGACTGGAGCTTTTTGCCATGCTGCTTAATTTTAGAGTGATTCTCATGAACCTCTGCCCGAATCACATCAAACGTTTTACTAAGCCTCCAGAGTTCCCGACACAGCTGCTGGGAGGTTATGGTGAAGTCATTTCTCTCTCCTCCTCAGATTCGCTCTCTAACTCTGGGTCCAGGCTTTTAGGTGGCCTTGCTAATGCATTGCCTTTCGCCAGGGCTTTGGGGGCTAGGTTTAACATTTGTTGTTTCAGGTCTCCTCCCATTGCTGATCTCAGTTTTCCTCTGGTTGCCATTATTCAGAGCACTTGCCACTACCGAAAAAAGTTGATTAGCTGAGCAAGATTTGGTTAAATAGTGACTTTTGTGGGGGAGTTAGTGGGAGCCCATCTACCCTGTGTCTACATGTTGCGGTGCCGCAACCGGAAGTCCCAGGACTGCTAATTCTGTTTGAAAGCTTTTATAAAATTCCACTGGAAACCCATCTGGCCCTGGTGCCTTGCCCACTGACAATGCCTGAATAGCCTGCTCTACCTCCACCGCCTATATGAGTCCCCCTTAAAGTGCCTGCAAAGCTTCATTCAGCTGGGGTAGAGGGAGGCCATTCAAGATAGCCTCAACCAACTTGGTAGTGTCATGTTCTGATTGGTCAGGAGTATATAGGTTCTGATTAAACTGTTTAAAATGGGCAGCAATCTGATGTGAATTGGTGATTAAAGGAGTCTGACCATTGTCCCGGATGCCCACAATGACACGCCGGGCCTCCATTTGCCTGAGATAAAGTGTTAGCAGCTACCCCATTTTTTTACCTTGATCCAGGTATCTGATCTTGCCTTAAACATGGCTAATTCAGCTTGTTCATTAATCAGTTCTGCATATTTTGCCTGCAAGACATTAAGTTGCCACCAGGTGTGATCAGAGTTAGTAGAACTGAAATGTTTCTCAATGGTTCACATTTCCTGTAAAAGGGCAGATGAAGTCTGCTCATGTCGCTTCTTCCGAATTGTAATGAATTGTATAGCCTCACCAGGGAAATGACATTTAGTAGCAGACCAAAGGACATCTGCTCTATCCACAGATCCTAAGTTATCTGCCTAAAAGTTAACAATGCATTCCTTAAGTTTCTCCACTGTATTAGGAACTCGAAAAAGTTGAAGATTAAACCTCCAAGTACGATCTGACTCGGCACCGTGAGTCAGATCTACTTGTAGCAGAACAGGTGAATGGTCAGAAAGCACTCGAATACTAAGTTCACATAACTGTATATGGGGGAAGACCTCGTGTGCCACAAGAAAATAATCAAGGTATGAAAAGTAACCGTGTGGTGCTTAGTAGAAAGAATATTGTCTATCCCCTGGCTGCAATAGGCGCCAGGGATCAAGCAGTCTCAGCCCATCCATAAACTCCTGAATTGCTTGATGCCCTGGAGACAACCCCTGCCAATGAGAACCTGATATATCCAGATTAGGCTGCAACACCAAGTTCCAGTCTCCGGCAAGAATGATTGGCATACAGTGCAAGTTTGGGAGCCAGACTTGGCCTATATACCAAATCCAATATTTATTTCAGATTGTCCTGTTCTACCATGGAGAATAATGAAATGGCCCTCCTGGTTTCAGATATCCTGAATAAGATGGAAAGCGACAGAATGGGAAATCAGGATGGCGACACCATGTTTTCTGGGGCTGTTCCCAGCCTCATAAGCCTGGCCAGCTCAGTCCCTTCTAAAGAGCACTCTTTGCTCCTTGGAAGGTGAGTCTCTTGAAGACAGGCCACCAAGGTGCCCAACTTATGTAATTGTTTAAAAATTCTGTATCTCTTGGATGTGATGTGTCCCCCTTTGATATTCCACAGTATAATACAGGAAGCACTGGCCATATCCAGTACTAAAAATAGATGAGACTGAACTGAAAACCTGGCGAGCCAATGCTCTGTCCAAGCCTAGTGCAATCTAGTCTGGAGCCCACCCTCTCCATACTATCCAAAGGCATCCCAACAAGACATAATAGCATACTACAAAACATTAAAAAGCTTGCAAATAATGTAAAAAAAAAACAAAAACCTCCAATCGTACAAATCCCCCTTGGCCCCGCAGACCATCTCCTATCCTCATTAGTCCATGATTGGCCAGTGACATCATGGATCAGCTCCAGAAAAGTCTGTACTCAAATAACAGTGAACTAACCCTCCCACCCCCATGTACATTACAAAGGAATCCCCATTAGAAGCTCACAATCAAGAAAGAAAAATGTTATGACATAGCATACAGTCAAAAAGAGAATAACAATTTGACACTATAAAGTGTTTCACAGCCATATATAAGCAATACATTCTACAGACCTATAACATCCCTTACCCTCATCTCTCTTCCATCACAGCAAGAAACGGTGCAAGTAACAAGTCAATTATTGTCAAATGAAGAGATAGTGTTAAATGAAACTGACCCTAGTAAAAAAGTAGATCAGGTCACTACAGATCGTTACTAAATATTTTAATAAAGAAATATGATTGACAACGTGGCACAGAAGGGTAAGGGCAACAAATATTATGCCAAAAGACCATATAAGCCAAACAGTAAGAGCAATCCAAAGACTCTGAACTAGGTTCTAATCTCAATCTAAACGTTAATACAGTACAAAGCTAGTGATAGCTAGAAAACAGCAAACATATGTAACCCCTAGATGACGCTATCCCAGGGGCTACTACCCCTGCCTGATTTGCCACTAACAGGTTGAGGGGCCTGGATCCAATGGCGGGTGCCTCCACCCAGAGGTCAGGGTTTGCAATAGTTAAACTAACTTGGTCACAGCCCTCTGGGACACTGCAACCTCTTTCTTCCCACTAGTGGCCCACAAATATATCAGAATTACCTTCACAGTATACACTTACCCCCAGGTCTGGTTCCGGCACTGGGACCTCCTGTGAAATGAGATACAGTGCAACAATCACAGTACAGTACTTTAACATAGACAAATACCTCAGGCAGTATAACTTTGCTGAAACAAGCAGCTCTGATTTATTTAGGGGATATAACAAGGACAGGGGAAATCAGGTTAATTAGCTTATCACTCTAATAATCTCATTCTATGGCTCTGTGCACAGGCCTATCCCTATCAGTTACTGTCCCTGGGTACCCAAGCCCCAGTGGCTAGTCCAAACTGTGGTAGCTGGTAGGGGCCCTTTCACACAGAGAAAAGGAGAATTAAACAGTCAGCAGTACAGTAATTCCATTTGGATTTAATGTGGCAATCAACAGGAGCAACCCTGAATTAGTACTCACGACCTCCAAATAAGATAGGGTCCTTCAATGTCAGCAGGGCTCACTTGAGGTACACAAACCTCTTCACACATCCATATAAAAGAAAGTACTATACCAGGCAGGCTGCATCTGTATCCCGATCGCAATTACTGCACAATACCCGGGAGAACACACAGCAGATTCAGTTCCTGACAGACCGAGTGCAATTCAACAATTTCTCCAGTCTTCTACAGGGTGAGCCTGGTTTCTACTCTTCAGAGATCCTTTGATTCTTTTCACAGGACGGATTCAGTCCTAACAAGCTGTTACACAAGCTGCAGACCGGAACTCTGGGCCTTACACACGTTTTTTGACTAAAACTGCACACTGAAAAGCATAGGCTCCTTCCTTCTTCACTGCCAAAGCTCAATTGAACTCCAACCGACAAAACCGGCATTTCCTTTGAGTTCCTCCCAGTTCTTGACTGGATTGGCTGTCACTCACAATAGACTGCTGCTGTTGGTCCAAAAAGGCACTGAAGTCTAAACTACATCTCCCAGAGTCACTGCCCATACAATCCTCTGTGGCTGGCTCAGATTATGAGTCCAAGTTCTGATTCGTCCAAGGCATCATTTTAGAGCTAGCTTACCCACACTGATTGGTCCAGTTCAGCAGTTCAAAACTAGAATGGGAACTAGCAGACACAGTTCTGACTGCAAAGAAAGCAGGTTAGACAAACTGTAATTTCATTATTACTCTAAATAATTTCTGGCAAACAGTTACATCTTTCAGATAGGTTCCTTGCACTCCTAGTGACTGCAAAAATGAAGTGAATTGGCAGCAGCTCGAGTGGTACTCAGAGAAGCACACAGTCCCCATACAACTAATTATGTCTGCAAGCAGACAGCTCTTAAAGAGACAGTACCAGAGGCTCTAAAACACTCACTGATAAATGGCTTAAATGCCAAACACCATTCAGGCTTGGAGCATTCAAGCAAGCTCCTGAAGTCTTTTGAGAACCCCATTTGCAGGGGTTACACCTATATATATATATATACATACACACACACTATATATACACACACACACACATATATATAATATATATATACTGTATATATATACACACTTATACATATATAAAATTGCAAAAAACTTTATTAATGTATCTGTTAGGGTTAAACAGACAAAAGTAGGGAAATGTGGTGTTAGGTTTTCCAACCCTAACACCCCATTTCCCCCACCCTGCACAGACCCACAGGTAGGGGGAGGTCTGTCTTGGGGCCGTGAACCCTTACGCTCACCCCATTCTCCTATGCTGTACCCATGTCACCTTATTTTGTAATGGAATAGGGTGAGCGTTAGGGTTCATGGCCCCAAGATAGACACCCTCTTGCCTGTGGGTCAGTGCAGGATGGGGAATGGGGTGTTAAGGTTGGACACCCTAACACCACATTTCCCTACTTTTGTCAGTTTAACCCTAACTGATGCATTAGCAAAGTTTTTTACAATTTATTTCCTCACTTTTTGAGATATTATAATAGTATCCTTATTTTACTGTGGACCCTGTGCTCCCATCCCTCCATACAGAGGCGGACATGAGGGGGGACTAAGGGGCTGAAAGACCCCGATTTACATTGTGATCGGATGTCCTCAGTTGGGTATTGCATGGTATTGCAGGGCAGCCAGAGGTTCCAACTCCCATCCCAGTCCTAATGTCATGATTGGGAGATGGGAGGGAGTAAAAGACAAAATTGTCCCAGGCGAGAGTCGGGAGGAGGATCACCAAGCCGCTAGCTGGGCGCCGGGCAGGTCAGCTCAACTGACTCAGACTTGAGCACTCCGACTCACTGCCACTAAACAAACAAACCCCTTGGAGCTCCCGACCCAATCGAGTTATGTCGTCCCGTGTTGCTGAGCTCTGCAAGAGGACTGTATGGTGCGCCCTTCTGCTCACATGTAAATTTCAGGGGTCTGTTTTGCTCATGGTTTCAGTCTGCAGCAGTTATTTAAATTCCTGATCGGACCTCTCATGGACCGAATGGAGCACAGATGGTCTTATTATGTAAACTGTATATCACATGGGTATAGGCAGGCATACTCCAAGCACTCCATGGTGTGCAATTTTATTTAAGGGGGGTAGCAAATAGGCTCTGAACTACTTCCTTTTTCCATGAACACTAAAAGAAAATACTGAACCTTTCTGTAATTTTATTCATAGGATTCGAAACTAGAAGGACTGGTCACTAATACTCTCTTTGCACCCCAAGGACAATACAACTTTACAGGCTCTGGGCTGGTATGTGGGTGGCTTAGGGAACAATACATGGCATTTGTATTTACCCATGCATGGCAACAACCACTGTCATGAGATACAAAAGTTGTATTTATTGTGCCAAATGAGGCAGCAAACATGGTCGTGGTGTACATCTGTATATTGTCTGGCTACACCCGGTGGGGAGGGCGGGGGGAGCTCACCCTAACAAGGAGGGTAGCAGTGAGTCCACTTGGTGTGCAGATCTGAAATCCCTGGCTACACCCCTGTTATATCATTTACATTTCTTGCTGGGGTTGGAGTCACTGGGATCATGGATGAAAAATGCATGCCTGATCCACCCCGTGAACTCAACTGAACAGAGAAGTACCAGACATATCCCCTGCTTGTATATTTCAGTTTGTATTATTTTACTTTGTATATATCAAAGGAGCGTGTGTTCCCTGCGATTGTGATGGCAGTTGTCATCAGTGGATTCTTGATCAGACCCATGAACTAAGTTGAGCAGACAGGTGCCCCCCCCCCATGCACATAGACGCACTCGTTTCGGTACGGGTTGTGTTTGTTCACTTGAAACATGAATATGCAGAACTTCATTCCTGACAGTCTCGTCATGACTGAGCACAGAGGGGCTCAAAATACCACCCTCGCTCCCCATGGCAGCAACTCGATCAGCTGCATCTGGCTTATTACAGTTGGAGGAGTCCCCAGTTAAAGTAATGGTATTATTAATTTTTAAATCATGTTTTGCTATGAAAAGGGTGTATGTGTGTATTTGTGTTGAGGGAGATGTGGGTAGTCCGTAGTCCATACTACTGCTATAGGATCCCTGTCTTTATGGAGTTTACTGTAAGAAGTTTCCCTTTCAAACCAGTTATGTAAAGTAAAAAAAAAAAAAAATCTACTGGCAAACTAAGAGACGTGCATTTGATGAGGCAGGTACCCCTTCCGGCGATACTGAAGAATTACGGCCAGTTGCACAAGTCGACAAGAAAGTATTACAGTAAGAGGCTTGCGTCTAAAGCGACTCCACTCTGTCACGCCTCTTCCAGTCTATGCCTGAGTCACCGTATAGTCATATAATATAGTACAGTTCCTAGAATAGTCATAATAGTTATAGTAATGTACTGTACAGTGTGTGCAAAGTACAACATTGGACCCGGGGGTGTGTGGGGGCGGAGCGCCCCCACAGAAGATACTAACAGTTCACTAAACAACAAAAGAAAGAAGATGTTCGGGGAGTACATAGCAACAACAATTTAACTCATAGGACTGGGGTGGGGTGGGAAGTGAGCCCCACAGAAAAAGAACTAACAAATATTGTAAAAAAAAAAAAAAAAAAAAAGTCCAAATATTTTTCTTCTGTGGAGGCGCCTGCCCCCCACACCCCCCGGGTCCCACTCTCACTGCATTTACTGTCATGCCTGCTTTGTTTGTTTTGTGGGGCGCCCCGCCCCCACACCCCCGAGTCCTAATTTCACTGCATTTACTGTCATGCCTGCTTGTTTGTTCTGTGGGGCCCCCCCCTCACCCCCAGGTCCTCAGTGGTTATTCTGTACTTTTCGGTAAAAATAATTTGCCTGCATTTAGTGTCATTCCTGCTGTGTGAAAGTGCATGCAGTTTCACTAGCTCCGGCTGGTATCACTCGCTCGTGCAGCTTCAAGAGACACATTACCGAATAGTCTCTGAAAGCTGCGCAGCGATGCGACCTGGCCGTAATCCTTCAGTATTGCCCCTCTTCCTTTATTCTCCTTCTCCAGTGTTTTCAATAAACTATACAATTAAAATTACTAACTCTCCTCGATTCCCTCTAGTGGCGCACCGAGCAAGAATCAACAGATCGGACCAGCAGCCGATGTGCAGGGAACTTTTGGTTTTGCAGTACCTCTTGCTTTATTCTCCTCTCCAGTGTCTTCAAAAAACTATACAGTTAAAATTACTAACCCTCCTCAATTCCCTCCAGCGGCGCACCGAGCAAGAATCAACAGATTGGGCTAGCAGCCAATGTGCAGGGGGAACTTTTGGTTTTGCCTGGTGTGCAGCTTTGCACCTTTTTTTTTTTCGTGTGTGTGTGTGTGTGTGTTTTCACATGTGGTGGGGGCTGCAAGCAGGGCAGTGCGATAAGATCGGGTTGGGTTTCGCGACCCCTCTGCCTCAGTTTTTTGTACCCCCTTCGCTGTAAAAAATAACACGCAAAGAAAGAAAGCCATAAACCTTAAAGTAAGAAAGTCATCTGTTTCTAATGAAGCCCTGCAGTTTTTCACAATGCTTTTGGTAGATCCCTGCCTGCAAAATTCCTCCAAGCCTCGGCTCTTGTTTTTGTTAGGAAAGGGGAGCTCTGACTGGCTCCACAGAGGCAGTTTTGTTCCTTCGCCCTTCTCACTTCTGCCTTTGTCTCATGCTAATCTTTTGTTTTAATTTCACTTTTAAATAGCCTGTACTGCTACTATCCCTAACTTGTGGGGGGGGGGGCAACTTGAAGAGAGGGAGAAAGCCGTCAGTCACTGAAATGGTGTGTGCGGACACAATCACAGACAATCGACTCTGCACACGGCAGTGGAAGCTGCATGTAACCGAGAGCTGCAATATCAACATCATTCAGCATAGCAGGTCAGGCTATACAGCAACAACTATATTACGCATGACATGCGTCTTATAGTTGCTTTTGTTGCTATATAGCCTGCTATGCTGAATAATATTGATATTGCAGCTCTCGGTTACATCCAGGACCCTCCTATACTCCCGCATGTTGTGTGGTGCTCAGGTGCTGGAATTATTCCAGCAGAGTGGAATTTGTGTTGAATAGACTATAGAGACTCGGGATGATGAATCTTATCAATGGATCTAGTGGACACACTGACAGCTAGCTTGACTGAGGCCCGGGTGAACATGCACAAGGCACTGTATCACGTGTGTTGTTCTTCTATTACACACGTGCTACAGTTGTCAGTGCACTGTTCGTGCACTCTCTCACACAGTGGCACATTAGTTCTTCAAGAGGAGAGTCAGTCTTCTGTCTCTCTCTCGCTCGTCGGAAGGAAGGCACTGCTTTCACGTCAAGTTTTTTACACCAAAGCAGAATGGTAGTATTAGTCTAATACCACCAAAAAACAAAATATAATACTTAACAAACTGCTGGAAACAAACAGAGTGATTTTTTGTTGGTTAAAAGTAATCTATGAGGGTCCGGGGAGATGTGAGTGAGGGGGGCTGGGGAGGGGAGGAAGAAGGCTCCTGAGGGGCAAGGGCTGAGTGGAGGGTCTGCCTGCTGAGTGACTGCCAACTAATACTGCTGAGGAATGGATGTGGTTCAACTTAGGGGAGGGAAAAGCTGAAGCTGTGTACTTCAGTGTGTCAGAAGTTGAACTGGCTGGCCCGGTGGCGCTGAAGGTTGAGGCGCTGGACGCCACACCTTGCATCACGCCGGAGACCCGGGGTCAGGTGGAGCCTGGGTCTTCGGGGGTCAGCAGGGGAGGGAGAGAATTGAGCATCTGAGGGACAGCTCTCCTCTCCCGGAAGGGAGGGGGGGCATTCACCCGGTGCTTGGTTGGGCCTCTGGTGGAGGCCAGAGGAACAGCAAGCACAGGAGCACGTACAAGAGAGGGCTGGGAGTGGTGGTCATCAAACGTAACGCCTTAACATCAGGATGCCAACGACTTCCTCAGAAAGGGGGAAAAAACACCGCCGGAGCACGGGTAGACGGAGCACAAAAATACCGACCCTAATGGTGACTGCCTGCCTGACCACCGGGGGACCCGACGAGACATTGAAGCATGGGACGTCCGGGTCCCATCCCATACCCGCCTGGGGAGTATAGCCACGGCTCCATGGGGGAACTCCTGGGGAACCAGGTAAGGCAGGTCGCAGGGTGGTGGATGGTGTCTCCTGAAGAAGCGTAGCTCTGGGGTGAGAGAAGGTGGATAAATAGAAAGTAAAAAAAAAAAAAAAAAGGAGTTGAACTGAATGAGTTGATATAAAAAAGAGAAAGGAACACAAGTGAAAACAAAAAGTGTTTTAAAGTAAGTGTCTAGACTTCCGGTGACATCACCAAGCGATGCGGCTGCACTAAAACAGAGCACCGGGCCCCCGCGATTTAAAAACCTATCTAAAACCCTCCTCAGCAAACAATCTCCATCGCAAAATATAGCGGGGACATCGGTACAGTTATGGCCAATCGAGGAAAATCGAAACCGGGCGTACCGAGCAGCTTGAAACAACAGAAATTGGAGCTCCAAGCCCGCAGCACTACAAGGCCCTGCCACCAGCGAGGCCACCCGACTCCACAGCACTAGATTTAGAGAGCAGCTCCTCCGATGATGAGGAAGACATGATGATCACTTCCCGGCAGCTTTGCAGAGAGCTATGGCGTCTGACACGTTCAATGGATGCCTTTAGGGAAGAGGTAGCCGAGAATAAAGAGAAATTAGTCCAGCATGAACAATGACTCCAAGATATTGATGAGTCCCTGACTGCTCAGTTGGACACCCTAGATTTACACAATGGAGCAGTGGTACAATTACATGACTGCTCCCTCTTTCTTCTAGAGAGGTTGGAAGATTTGGAGAATCGCTCGAGGAGAGCTAATTTGAGGATTCATGGCCTTCCAGAACATACTGAATCAGGGGATATGCCAACCTTTATTGAGAGCCTGCTTAAAGAAGTGCTAAACTTAGAGATACAAGTTTGAATATCATCCGAGCTCATCGTGCTCTAACAGCGCTGCCCAAAGACCCTAAAGCTAGGCCACGATCCGTGGTGCTGGCTTTCTTAGATGACCACACAAAGGAAATGATTCTCCGAAAGGCCTGGTCTCAGAGAGAAATTATTTTCGGAGACAAAAGATTATATATTGAGCCAGACTGTGTCCCTACCACTATGGCAAGGAGGAAAATTTGGTTCCGGGTCATCAAAGAGCTTAGGAACAAGGGCCTGAAGGCCCACGGGGACTTTCCAGCGTGTTTGCGGATCATCTCGGACAGTGGAACAAAGGTCTTTGACTCTCCACCTGAAGCTAAGAAATACTTGGCCTCCTTGGACATTACGCTAGACAAATTGATTGCCCCCAGTCTCATCAGAGAGATAGACTGTCGACAGTGGATCCCAGCGAATAGAAGATCCTCCAGTGCCTCAGCGAACACTGGCTCAGGACTGTGGCCCAAACTCCAAGCCACTGCTTTAACAAAGAAGCGAGCCAGACAAGATTCCCAGTCGATGGAAGATAGAAGAGGGGGTGCCGGTTCTTCTAAGGACTAATAAGTCTCTTCTATATTTCAAAAGGGGATCGTAGTAGTTGTTATGTAATTCCCTATTGGATATCATGGGGACTGATGTTTGGGGGGGGTGGGGAAGAAGATCAGAGCTGTAGTTACTTATCCACTTCACAATGCTTAATTTTCTTAATAACCCCATCCCATTGCCCTCTCCTTAAAACAATGCTAAACCTTTTCTGAGGAGGGAAAAACTATGCTCGGGGAGGGAGGGGGAGGAGGACCTCAGGAGGCAGCAAGAGGTGTAGCCTCGGTCCTCTGCCCCCCCAGACCCCCGCCTTACAGTTTGCAGCATAACTGTGGAGGCGCACTCTGCTGGTGCTTGCAGCATGATCCAAATGCGACCACGCCAGTTGCTCTTTGGCCCTGATGGTGGGGCAAGGCGACACGGTACAGGATTTTATCCTGCACTCTCCCCACTGCTCTACATCTGCAGTGTGGAGGGAAAGGCATGACACTATTGAAGCAAGATATTTTCGCCATATTAAGTTTGTTTTACTTGTTACTAGTTGGTTGGATCTGTTTGATCCACAGAGTTTTTGATGTTATTTCTTGGTTGTGTGCCTGTTTATTCCCCATTGGAACTGTCTGGGCCATGTGGTTTTTCATTTGTCCTCTCTCCGAGGTAGGATCCTTGGGGGGGGGGGAGGGGAATCCTGCACCTATTCAATCATATATGTACCTTTATGCACCTGCCATGGAGGATTTCATTGTTACATCATACAATATTAGAGAACTGAATAGTCCTATAAAAAGAGCCAGAGTCCTCGGGGAGATGAACAGAATGGGAACTCACATTGCTTTGCTCCAAGAGACTCACCTTACAGATGTTGAGCACCAAAAGCTACATCGTAGCTGGGTGGGTCAGGTATACGCCTCTACATATATGGATCACCCCCATCGTAGTGGTACAGCTATTTTAATTCACAAGAACTGTCCCATTCAGGTTATAGCTTTCCATTCGGACCCAGAGGGACAATATATTATCTTACAGACATTTTTGTTGACTACCCCATGCACAATTGTATGTTTATATGCCCCAATAATGGCAAAGAGGCTGCCTCCTTTTTTAAAAAATTCTTCCTAACCAGACTACAGACCACAGACCAACTGTGTATTGTGGGTGGGTATTTCAATACTATTCTCTCCACTTCCCTGGACAAGAGAGGGGGCACCACAAAAGAAAAACTGGGGTCAGCAGGACAATCCCTGCGCAGAATATCCCAGAGCTTAGGCCTGGCAGATATCTGGAGAAGCTTAAATGGGAGATCAATGGATTTCCCACATTATTCTGAGAGACATAACTGTTATACTAGAATTGATCTCCTTTTTCTTACAGAGGAGTGGATGCACACAGCGACATCCTGTCAAATTATGACCCGAACCCTTTCAGACCATGCCCCAGTCAGGCTTACATTAAATCTTATACCCCAAACTTACAACTCACACTGGAGGCTAAATGTTGGTCTCCTCAACAATCAAGAGTTTCAGGACCTGATGGTTAGCACTATCTGTTCCTGTGAGAGGGACAACCCAGTGGGGACAACCTCTCATGTGGTTCGATGGGACGCCCTAAAGGCGGTCCTTAGGGGCACCATCATAGGATATTCTTCACTAGTTAAAAGACGAAGGATGCAGAAAAGGGTGGAATTGGAAAGGGAGCCGGAGGAATTGGAGTTTATGCACAAAATTTCACTGAACAAACAAACACAGCAACAACTGGCTGAGAAACGTTCAGCCTTAGACACTCTTCTCACAGCCCATATTGAAGCCTCCTATAGAAGAGTTCGACAAATGTATTACAAGGGCGGGCAAAGTCTTGGCAGCCACACTCAGGCAGCAGCAGCAGTTAAGCAGAATGATACTTAAAATTAGAGACCAGACAAATCCTAAGTTAATTTTCCTCCCTAAGAAGATAACAGAAACATTTGCCAATTATTATGAAAAGCTTTACTCCCAGGAATCTATACTGGATTTCGAGCGAAACTCACGTCCTTTTATGAGGGTTTAGAAATGAGGGTCCTTTCACAGTCGGCCCTCGAACAACTTGATGGGCCCATTTCAGTGCCTGAACTTCTAGCTCAACTAGCAAATTTGAAAAGTGGTAAGGCCTCTGGGCTGGATGGCTTTTCCTCTGAGTTTTTTAAAGTTTGCTGATCTCCTTCTGCCACTCCTACTCCCAGCATGCTAGGAGATCTTAGATGGGGGCACCTGTTCTGACTCGTGGCGATTGGCTCACATTTCAGTTATTCACAAGGAAGGTAAGGATAAACAGGATTGCAGCTCATATAGGCCCATTTCACTTTTGAATGTGGACTACAAGTTGTTCACAGGCTTGCTAGCTGGGAGGTTCCAGGCCCATATTTCCTCTTTAGTACATGAAGGGATGCAGTATAGCGCAGTGGTTTAAGGCTCTGAGCTGCAAATCTGGTGACATCCAGCAGACCAGACCTGGATTTGAATCCCACAGCTTCCACTTGCATACTGTGTGACCCTGAGCAAGTCACTTAACTTCCCTGTGCTCCCAGGTTGCTCCTGTAAAAAAGCTTTCAGCTTAGTGTGCTACTCCTGGTTAAACAACTAAATAAAAAAGAAAAAGATCAGACAGGCTTCATTACAGGAAGAGTCCTCTTTGACAATATTAGAAGACTGCTTAATATTATCTCCTCCCAAGCCAACTGAAAGATCTTTCAGATAGCCATATCCATGGACGCAGAAAAAGCATTTGATAGGATGAATTGGAACTTTCTAAAAGCTTCCATAGAAAAGATGAAATTCGGCCCTGAATTTCTGCATACAATCTGCCAGCTATACTCTAAACCCCAGGCGATGGTAAGAGTGAATGGGATAAGCTTCCCTTTCTTCCCCTTGGGCAAGAGGCACCAGGCAGGGATGCCTCCTCTCCCCACTCCTTTTTGCCCTGCTTTTGGAACCGTTAGTCAATAAGGTCCGACAAAATTTAAATGTCTCGGGAGTTATGGGGAAAGAAGTGGAGCAAAAGCTCTCACTTTATGTGGACGACTCTATTTTTTTCCTGTCCTCTCTGGAGCAATCGACCCCAGCCCTGTGGAAGGTCCTACAATCCTTTGGAGAGATTTCAGACTATAAAATTAACCTTTCAAAATCATAGGCCCTAGTTTTGAGTGGTACTCCTCCCCGGGGCTTCTGAGACAACTTTCCGTTCACTTGGGCCCCTCGGAGCCAAATCTGTTATCTCGGCATACATATTTCCACCGATCTTTCAAAAGTATTTGTCCTTAATGATGGGAGGCTCTGGGATCAGGTGGGTTGGGATTTAGCTAGGTGGCACCTCCTCCCCCTCTCTCTTGTCGGCCACATCTTGGCACTCAAGATGAATGTCCTCCCTAGGCTTCTTTTTTTGTTTCAATCCCTTCCATTGAAGCTGCCAACTTCTTTTTGGAATAGGCTGACAAGAGAATCCCAGCAGTTTATTTAGCAACGTAAGAGGCCCCGGCAGGCCAGACACCTACTTTTCCTTCCTCGCAAGGAGGGTGGCCTCGCCCTACCCAATTTTTATCTTTACTATTTTGCAGCCCAGATGATCCCAATCCTTTCTTGGGCCAGACAGGGGCATGGGTCCAGATGGTATCAGTTGGAAGATGACTTACCAGATGGGCAACCACTTTTTACTTTGGCAGTGGCCCCACTGTCTCTAGCTAATGCCCAGCAACTTCGGAATAGATGGGTGAGGCTGGGTCTGTGTATTCTGAAGAAGTTTCATAAACTTACCAACACCCCTGGTGGGATAGGCCCATAATCTTTAATCAGATATGAATCAGATTTTTTCCTGTCCATGTTGGATTTGGGGTTTGCATGCTGGGCGGGGGCACGTGATTTACACAACTAATTGAAGGAGACCATTGCATAACATTTTGGAGAGCAAAAGACAAGTTTAATTGGGACAATAGAGAATTTTTCAGGTACATTCAGGTCAGATATTTTATAAATGTCTCAAACCACCTTCTATGGCTCACCAGACCACTCTCCCCATGGGAGCAATTCTTACATGGAGTTGTAACCATTTCAGCCAAAATTAGGCCAGTGATGTACTCATATAAGATGCTATTAGAGGGAAGAGGAGATTCCCTGCTCCAGCATAGGAGACTTTGGGAGAAGGAGGCGGGCATCACACTTAGAGAGTGGGATTGGAACTAAAGATTAAAGGTGGGCTGGAAGGTGACTTCCTCACCAGTATGGCGGGAATTCTACTGGAAGATCCTTATTCATTTTTTCAGAGTGCCCCGGATTACCCAACACTACAATGGGGGAGATTCCTCCTGTTGGAGGAGATGTGGGGGAGAGGGGAAGCATTGACATATTTTCTGGGCTTGTCCGAATTTGGCCACTTTCTAGAGTTACCTGGGAGAAGCAGTAAGACAGATTTTGGGAGTGGCAATCCCCCACACCTTTGAGGATTGGATCCTGGGGACCTCCATAGCCGTGCGGTTAAAAGGAGATAGCCGTAAGGTAGCACTGGTGCTCTTGGCCGTGGGATTAAAGTACATCACCTCCAAATGGCTGAGGATGGAACCTCCCACCCTTCGGGAGTGGATCAGAAGGGTCAAAGAGGTGGTACTGATGGAGTCCTTCACGGTCAGGTTGAGGTTGCAGCAGGATCAGCACCAGCAATGCTGGCAACAATGGGAATACTAGTTATTGCACCATGGAGAGTAGGGGCAGAGGCTTCTAGTTCTCTCTGGTTAGGTGAAAATTGAATCAAATATGTATTAAATACATCTGCACAGCTTATTAAGATTGTTTAAAAAAGTTTGTTCAAAATGAGGGGCATTGTTTTTAGCACACAACCTAATGGTTAAGGCTACTGTTGAGGCCTTTGATGTTTTATTATTAACAATTTGGCTGTAAACTCGGATATCAGCTCCGGACTGGAATGAGTACATACTAAGTTTAAGGATATTCCTAGAATCTTGAAGCTTATTTTATAACAGCTGCAGTACACTATGGACTGGACTGTTTGTGAACTGCACTTTGATTGTACTACACACCTTAAACTTCCATATACTTTTCGGTACTGGATGTATTGGTTTGCGTTTACTCTCAGATTCCACATGTATCTCTGAGAGCATTGAACTTTTTTAAATAAAGTTGAGTTAAAAAAAAGTAAGTGTCTAAACGTTGCTGCTGCAGTGCAGTGCTGCTCGCTCAGTGTTGCTTTGCTTGGTGATTTGGCAGGCTAGGGCTGGGGGCTCTGATACTTAGACAAGATTTTCCTTAAGTAGTAGTAGGATAGGAGGACTCAGTCTACATTACATTACAGAGTGCAGCAGCAGAGTATAGACTATTTTTCTCATCTTTGTTGACATTTATTATTAATGCCAGCCCATTTCCACAAAGAAGGTGTAAAATCACACTGTACTCTGACTGAAGTGGGATGGAGTTGGACCTTTGAGCCTGTACATATATGTGGTTGTGCCTCCCCCCAACTGATTTAGCTTGCTACT
Source organism: Neoceratodus forsteri (assembly GCA_016271365.2). Lineage (NCBI taxonomy): Eukaryota > Metazoa > Chordata > Ceratodontiformes > Ceratodontidae > Neoceratodus > Neoceratodus forsteri. The sequence continues at coordinate 371,006,326 of CM057458.1, forward strand.
GCCTGTCAAACTTCTCTCTCATATAACCTTTCAGTCTGACTAAGGTCAGGTGTGATGGACTTCTGTGCCTGTACACGGGTTTGTGCCAGCCATTTAGCTTGCTGCAGCCTGTCATTTTCCCTCATATAAGCTTTTAGTCTAAGGTGTGATGGACTTCTGAGACTGTACACTGTGTTGTGCCACCCATTTAGCTTGCTGCAGCCTGTCATTCTCCCTCATATAAGCTTTCAGTCTGAATACAGTGTGATGGACTTCTGAGCCTGTACACGGGGTTGTGCCACCCATTTAGTTTGCTATAGCCTGTAATTTTTCTCCCTCATATAAGCTTTCAGTCTGACTAAGGTGTGACGGAGTTCTGACCCTGTACACAAGGTTCTGCCACCGATTTAGCTGGCTATAGCCTGTCATTTTTCTCCCTCATATAAGCTTTCAGTCTGACTAAGGTGTGTCGGAGTTCTGAGCCTGTACACAGGGTTGTGCCACCCATTTAGCTGGCTATAGCCTGTCATTTTTCTCCCTCATATAAGCTTTCAGCCTGACTAATGTGTGACGGATTTCTGAGCCTGTACACAGGGTTGTGCCACCCATTTAGCTGGCTATAGCCTGTTATTCTTCACCCTCATATAAGTTTTCAGTCTTACTAAGGTGTGACAGAGTTCTGAGCCTGTACATGGGGTTGTGCCACCCATTTAGCTTGCTACTGCCTGCCAAACATTTCCCTCATTCTCATTCTCAGCCAGTAGTGGGATAAGGCAAAGGGATTCTTATTTCAGCTGTGTGCTGACCTGAGCGAGATTGTTTTTTGACGTTTCTCAACAAAGATATATAAACTTTGCAAACCATAATGCCTAAAACAAAAAGACAAAAGGTTATGTGTCTGGAATGTGGTTCAGTATTTGACAATGATTACAAAAACAAGCATAATTTAAAAATGCATAGTGAGCTCCTGAAAGCAAGGAGAGTTATTTGTTACAAACTACATACATCTCATTCAGCTGTTGCTGTTTTTTTCGGTGGTAAAAGTGGGACTACATCCATAACACAAGCATGTAGTGATAATAGCCAGAGCATAAATTCAAATGAATCTTCAGATTTTGAGACACCTTACTATGGTGAAGGTGAAGGTGGACTACCTTGTCCATCAGTGGATGTGTCAACAATACCAGCTACAGACACATCTGCAGCTGCATGTTCTGAAGGTAGTACTGGTAGTAGCAACACAATAATTGATCATAGTTGTGCTGAAAAACCTGAAAATACTGTAAACTCCCAGGCTGAGGATGTCGGTGAAATAGGGGACTGGGACCTTGGCAGTGCCAGCTCTTCATTTGTTGTTAATATTACACAATTCCATTTCAGAATGGTTTGAGCCCGACATGAACATAGACACTAGTGAGATAAATATGAAGGACATTGGTAGTACAGATGAGCTAGCAGTGCTACTGTCCATTTACACAGATAACGAAAATGAAGATGATGATGATAGTGAAACAGAAGCATTAAAAAACTCTTATGCTCCCATTTTGCCAACCCTGGAGGAAATAAAACAATGTCCTGCTGCTTCATCATCTGCCTTGAAGCCACAGGTAAAAGCTGTCATTCCGAAAATGAAAAGAATAGATTTTATTATTTGCCTTTTTGCACTTCATAACATATTTCCCCAAATAAATAGTCTCCACGTGCCTACAGTCTCCCTCTATCCATATGGCTGATGCACTAGATCAGGTACAAATATTGAAAAATAGCCTTTCAGAAATGAGGTCAGATGAACACTTTGAAGATATCTATACTTCTTCAGTGAAATTTGCAGAAACACTTAACAGTGACTTCAACCTAGACATTAACCTAAGCGTGTCTTATTGTAGGTGACACATGCAAAGGAATGTAGTAGACAGTCAAAGCAATAAAGAGCAATTGAAAAGTGACTTTTACTATGACACAGTCGACACCATTGTCAGTGCACTGAATGATCAGTTTGTTGAGGTGCCCATCATTAAATCTCTATCTGTTTTTACACCAAAATGCTTCAATAATTCTACCACAGAGGAAATAAAAGCTGCTGCCACGGTCATTTCTTGTACTTACCTTGACATTAATTCAGAGATTCTCATTTCAGAATCACAGCTGGTATATAAAGTACAAAAGCTTCAAAGTCTTGCATCACATCAGATCTGCAATTTCCTTCATGAAAGTGGCTTAACTCAAGCTTATTCAAATTTTATGAAATGCAGCATGTACTTAAATATCCTTCCTGTGACAGTGGCATCTTGTGAGCATTCATTCAGTAAAATGAAGATAATCAAAACTCAACTGAGAAACACAATGTCAAATGAAAGGCTGAGGCACCTCTTTGTCATTAAAATTGAGCGCAGTCATCTGAAAAGCATTCCCGTCAGTGCTGTCATTGACAGGTTCAAGGGCATGAAACAAAGAAGAATGTTGCTGTAGATTTAGCATCATTTGGATAAATCTGTCCTTTCTTCCATACTATGTGTGAGTGTAAGCACAGAGCAGCAGCACAGATTGCAGGTGCAATGAAAGATATTGCTACTTTCTTGTCTTTATACCTTTCCAGCCTCCATTGCAACAACCTGACTCAATTTTTGTAGGGCAGACTTTTTTCCTGAATAATACCTGATTCACTTTTGTAAAACTTTAATCTGGACTTGTAACATGTATTGCAAAAATTAGGACTGATGGCAAATTGGGAACTTACTATTACCCATACTAATATTTTTTTTGTTATCTATACACTGCAAAAGAGCTCCATCCTTCTATGTTTGGGAGGGTGTGTAATGCATGCATCATCAAACACATGATAATGTAAACACATTGATGGATGTGAGGGTGATATGGCTGAGATATCTGTATTCCCCATTGATCGCTAGGTTTGATTCGGCTGATCTGGATAGGCAGGTGTACCCATTCTCCTTCATCACTCCATGTGTGTTTCTCCTGAAGCTCAGCGCTCAGTTGAAGAGGACCTCCTTCTCCACTAAAATAGTCTGAATCCTTGGTTAAGGGTATAGCAAGGGTTGCACTTCTCTGCTAGGACCACCAAACAAGTCCATTTGTGGTGGGTAGGTAACTGGCTGGGTGGCAGGACACAGAGGGTGGTGGTAAATGGCTGTCACTCCACAGAGGGAAGAGTGACCAGTGGGGTACCATAGGGATCAGTGCTGGGACCGGTCCTATTCAACATCTTCATCAGTGACATTGCGCAGGACCTAGAAGGCAGAATTTCACTGTTCACTGATGACACAAAGCTCTGTAACAGAGTAGACACACCAGAGGGTGTAGACAGAATGAGAAGGGACCTGCAGAAACTTGAAGAATGGTCAGGGGTTTGGCAGTTGAAATTCAATGCAAAGAAGTGCAGAGAAAGAACTGGAAGGGGACAGGATCAGTTGTGTTCCAGGACAGTAGCTGCTTCTTGTTGTTTTCACAGGGTTCTTGTGGATTTTATGTGGTAGAAGGTTATTTCTTTTCTTTCTTACTTCTAAGGGGCTAGCAGGGTATTGTTTTGGGGGCTGTTGGAAGTTTGAAAACTGGTTTGGTGGCTGTAAGTGGGCTCATTTGTTGGATGTTCACTGTGTAACAGGCTGCGCTGGTGGAGGCCTATTTCTTCTGATTTAAAACCTATTTGGTGGGATTTGCTTGGAGCTGGTTATTTGAATTGAAGACCTATATCTGTTAATTTCAAGCCTATTTTGATGTGTTGTTAGTGAAGCTGATTAAATTGGAGACCTGTTTCCTTTGGCAGCAAACATATTTTGGGGGCTTTGAGTTGAATTTTGATTCCTTGTTGCTGACTTCAGTAGCTGCAAAGATTACTGCATAGTGGGGGAAGGGTGTTAATGGTCTGGCCAGGTCTCACTCAGCTAATTGACTTGAGGCAGAGCTGAATCAGGTTTGTGGTGTTAGCTGCTTTGTCTTCTCAGAAAGAACTGGAAGGGGACAGGATCAGTTGTGTTCCAGGACAGTAGCTGCTTCTTGTTGTTTTCACAGGGTTCTTGTGGATTTTACTTGGTAGAAGGTTATTTCTTTTCTTTCTTACTTCTAAAGGGCTAGCAGGGTATTGTTTTGGGGTCTGTTGGAAGTTTGAAAACTGGTTTGGTGGCTGTAAGTAGGCTCATTTGTTGGATGTTTCACTGTGTAACAGGCTGCGCTGGTGGAGGCCTATTTCTTCTGATTTAAAACCTATTTGGTGGGATTTGCTTGGGCCTGGTTCTTTGGCTGCTGGGCTTGGAGGGGAGACACAGGGCTGATACACTCTCTCTCAAGTCGGGTGTCTGCCCAAGACCACCCTCCCCACCCCTCCCTCCCCAGAGTTCTGCTAATTTATAGGGGAACACCTGTCCTGCAATTTGAGGAAAAGGCTGCAGGTGCAGCTCATGTAGTTCTAGCCACTGTGGGTTGGATTTAAAGGCTGGGAGAGAGGAGCTTAGGGAGTTGTTCATTTCCCTTATAAGTTTAATGTGTTGTACTGCACCTAGTAACAGGGTTACCAGTGTACAGTGGGACTGTCTCTAAGATTAGTGGGTGACCTGACTAGGCAGTAGGGTGTATCTTGGACTAGGGGGGAACCTGGTGGCTCACCCAAGGAAACCTACTTGGAAGGGGATGGAACCACACGTCATTAGGGCCGGCATCTTTGGGAGGGTGGTGGGGTGCACAGGGTGTGGAGCAGCCATGATACTGGACTGGGCTTGGAAGTTTGGTGGTTGCCCAGTGTGCACCAGCTGGCACAACTTAGGGAGGAGGAGTTGCGGGGATTAGGAGACTTCTGGGGGGAGAAGGGGGGAGGTATGGTTGGGGAAGGGGGCTGGGGATCTCCCACTGGGTTGCACCAAGCACTGGGGGCGGGGGCATAGGGAAAGGAATGCAGGAGAATACTCAGGGGTCACATAGGGACCCTGGCATAGGGGGTCCAAAAGGATACTACCAAGGAAGCAGGCCGGTAACTGGGGACCCTCACAAAGGAGGGACAGAGGGACAACATTCTCAGGGAAGTAGGCAGATGGCCAGGGCTGGACAGAAGGAAGCAAGGCGGGGAGGTAGATCAGATCTTACACTCAGTAACCGCTTCAAATCTCTTCATCTGCTCGAGGATGAGTGGGGTGATGTAGCCATGATAGGGGTGGTTAGAGATGGAAAGGGAGTGGGGGCCCGGAGGCAGGGGCCAGATAGCAGGAAGAACAGGGGGGAACCTGGAATGCAGAAAAATGGGGGGAGCAGTGAATCAGAGCAGGAGGGGAAGGGGGAAGAGGGAGGAAAGTGCAAGGAGAAGGACCAGTTGGGAGGAAAGGTAAAGGAGAAGGACCAGAAGTACAAGGAGGATTCAGTAAAGGGAACTGAGGGTTTAGGCCAGGGAGCACGACAAGCAAGGAGGGACTAAATGGAGACAGGAAGGAAGGAAGGACGAGCCAGGCTAGTTTAGCAGATGGGGAAGAAGGACCAGTCGCGAGCAGTGAGGTGGGAATTAGCAAGGTACAGAAGAATACTCAGGAGGAGGAGGAGAGGCATAGGATTGAAGGGGAGGGGTGGCCATGGTAAATAAGGAGGGGGTGGCATGTGGCACCCAGATAGGGGGAGGAACAAGGAGCCGGCTGGGTGGAGGGGCCGGTAGAAAGGATGAGGGACATGGAAGGGGGGAAATGGAAGAAAAGGAGTGGTCAGAGTGCTCCTGTTGGGGATTCTATGATCAGGGTATCAAATGGGATAGGGAGGAGAAGCCTGGCCAGTTAGGAACAAAATGCTTCCTGGACTAATGGTGCACAGGGCTAGCACGAGGTATATCAGCTGGCAAAGGATTGTGGGATTCCCGGACATACTGGTCCACCTGGTGCAAATGACATTGAGGGAAATAGTGAGCTAGAGATACAGGCAAGATTCAGGAGCTTGCAGGGTCTGTCATGACATAGGATGTACAGTTTCCTTCTCAGAAATCCTGCCAGTGCCAAGGGCTAGTGGGGAACACAAAAGGAAGATTAGGGAGATAAACCAGTGGCTCAGGGAGTGGTGTGAGGCCAGAGGGTATGGGTTGATGGGGGATTGGGGGGGAGACCTGGGAGGATAAGGAGCTGTATGCTAAAGATAGACTCCATCTCAATTTGGAGGGGAGGGGAATCCTTAAGTTGAAAATAGAGGGGTTCATTGGTGAAAAGTGGGGTGGAGGATTGCGGGAAAAGGCCGACTGGCAAAGTGCAGACCAGGGGAAAACAGAATCCCCATGGGAACATGAGCAGGGGAAATGGAAGTATAGGGAAAGGGTGGAAGGTAGTCCTGCTAAATGCCAGGAGCTTGGGCAATAAAATGCCTGAGCTCCAGGCGATGCTAACTGAGGGAGCAGTGGATGTGGCAGCGGTCACTGAGACTTGGGCCACTGCAGGACATGACTGGGACCTGAACCTGGAGGGTTACACTATGTTCAGGAAGGACAGGGGGGAGGGAAGGGGAGGAGGGGTAGCAATGATAGTCAAAAACTGCATTGTTATAAGGGGAGTAGAGGAGGCAGAGGGAACCATGGAGGCAATTTGGGTCACCTTGATAACAAGGGGGGGCAAGAGAGTAAAAATAGGAGTGGTGTATAGACCCCCTGTCCTGGCGGTGGAGCTGGAGGAGAGTCTGGTGGCAGATGTTGGGAGACACTGCAGACTGGGCAGAAGAACGGTGGTGGTGTTGGGGGACTTAAACATGCCAGGAACAGACTGGGAGACTATGACATCCTCTATGACCAGGGAACAGAGGTTGTTGGATGTCTTTCAAGATGCATTCCTAACTCAGCAGGTGGGGGAACCGACCAGGGAGGCGTGGGTACTGGATGTGGTCCTGGCAGACAGTGATCAGATTGGGGGCCTGGAGATAAGGGACCCATTGGCGGGGAGTGACCATGTCACGGTCTGGTTCTGCCTGGACCTAGGAGGGGTAGAAGGCTGCACAAAGACGGAAGTAACCGACTTCAGGGGGGCGGATTTTAAGGAAATGGGAAGGATCCTTAAGGAGCATTTGGATGGTATTGGGTCAGACATGGATGCTGATAGTAGGTAGGAAATTATCAGGAGAGGGGTGCAGGATGCTACCAGCACCTGTGCAAGAGTAAGACGAAAATGCGGTAGGGCCCAAAAACCCTGCTGGTGGACCAGGGAGGTCCAGGAGGTGGTGCGGGGAAAGAAGGCAGCCTATAAGCAATTCAAGTGCTCAAGGAGTGAAAGGGATCGAGGGGAGTACGAGCTGATGGCTAGAAGGGCCACTAGGGTGGTGAGGGCGGCTAAGGCAAGGAAGGAGCAGAACCTGGCCAGGGAAATTAGGAGAGGGAACAAGGGGTTCTTTAGATACATTGGGGAAAAACGAAGGGTGAAGGGGCAGATTAGCAGGATTAAATCAGGGGAGAGATGGGCACAAGACCCGGGGGAGCAGGCTGAGGTACTAAATAAGTACTTCACCTCAGTTTTCACCAAGGAAAATGGGGGTGCTGCATCATACATGGGAGGAGACAGAGATACTGAGAGGGGGGACCCTTGCCAATCGGCGGGTCTGGGGAGAGGGGGAGGCATCACTGGCAGGAGGGGGAGGGCTAAGCAGGGAGAAGAGGTACCGGAAGTGGAAATCACAGCAGAGAGAGTGAGGGAAGCCCTCAGCTCCCTTAAGATGGAGAAAGCACCAGGGCTGGATAAATTACATCCCAGAGTGCTGAAGGAACTTGTGGATGTCCTGGCGAAACCCCTGGCGGAGCTTTTCACCATCTCTCTGAGGACAGGGTGGGTGCCCCAGGACTGGAAGGTGGTGCATATAGTGCCTATCCACAAGGGGGGATCAAGGAAGGTGGCAGGGAACTACAGGCCTGTCAGCCTGACATTGGTGGTGGGCAAGGTGATGGAGGGCATTGTCAAGGAGAGGCTAGGGGGGGACCTGGAAAAGTCAGGGTGCCTGGGAAATCGTGTCAGACAAACCTTGTGGAGTTCTATGACTGGGTGACGAGTGCCTTGGACCTAGATAGACCAGTGGACGTCCTCTTTCTAGACTTCAGCAAGGCATTTGACTCTGTTCCTCACATAAGCCTGTTGGATAAGCTGGGAGAAATGGGGGTGGGGAACCAGATGATCAGATGGATAGGCAATTGGCTCCAGGACTGGATCCAGAGGGTCATAGTTGGCAGGATAGTCTCATCCCCAAGGAGGGTCATTAGTGGGGTCCCACAGGGATCAGTCCTTGGGCCCCTTCTGTTAAACGCCTACGTCTCTGACATAAGGACAGGAATCAGAAGTGAGATGAGTCTCTTTGCGGATGACTCAAAACTGGGGGCAGTGGTGGATGGGGAGGAGAGGAGGGTGGCCCTACAGGGGGACCTGGAGGCTCTGGAAAGATGGTCTAGAAAGTGGAAGCTGAGGTTTAATGCAGGGAAATGCAAGGTACTCCACCTGGGGGCCAGAAACCTGGGCCAAGTGTACACCCTGGGGGCATGCTACAAGTCTCGATGGCTGAGAGGGACCTGGGAGTGGTGGTGGATGTCAAGATGAACAACTCTGAGACTTGTAGGAGGGCAGCAGCCAAGGCCAACAGGATGCTGGGATGCATCGCTAGGGGGATCACCTCCAGAAGGAGGGAAGTGATACTCCCTCTGTATAACTGCTTGGTGAGGCCGCACCTTGAGTACTGCATTCAGTTTTGGAGGCCACACTTAAGGGGGCCATTAAACTCCTGGAGAGGGTCCAGAGGAGGGCAACCAAAATGATTTGGGGCTTGGGGGACAGGACCTATGAGGAGAGGCTCGAAGAGCTAAATATGTACACATTGGAAGAGAGAAGGGACCGGGGGGACATGATAGAGGTCTTCAGGTACATGAAGAGGGTAAATAGGGGAGGAACAGTCAGGGTGCTTCGAAGGAAGAGGAGGGGCCACTAGAGGGCATGGGTGGAAGCTGGAGAGGGGAAGATTCAGGGGAGAAAGGAGGAGGTGCTACTTCACTGAGAGGGTGGTGGAGCCATGGAATGCGCTGCCTAGGGGCTGGTGGAGGCAGAGACAGTGGAGGGGTTCAAGAGGGGGTGGAACAGGTACAGGGGAAGGGTTCTGGAAGCAAAATCCAATGCAGCAAGAATATCCGGAACTGGGAAGGGAGAAGCCAGAGAAGGCGAGGGGGGCAGCAAGGTCAGCACCCAGGGTGGAGGCTGACCAAACGAGCAGACATGAAAGACCGTTAGGCCTATTCTGCTGGCATTTTAGTATGTTAGTATGTTAGAGGTGCAAGATAATGCATATGGGGCACAAAAACCCTGGCACAATATATCAGTTGGGGGGGTGAGGATATAGCATGCACAAAGCAGGAAAGGGATCTTGGGGTTATCATCTCTGATGACCTCAAGGTAGGGAAACAGTGCGACAAGACAGCAGGTAAAGCAAATAGGATGCTGGGATGTATAGGCAGGGGCATCACCAGCAGGAAAAGGGAGGTCATAATTCCGCTATACAAGGCACTAGTGAGGCCCCACCTGGAGTACAGTGTACAGTTCTGGAGACCATACCTACATAAGGACATAGACAGGGTAGAGAAGGTTCAGAGGGGCAACAAAGATGGTGCATGGATTGCATCACAAGTCCTATGAAGACAGGTTGAAGGAACTGAACATGTACACCCTGGAGGAGAGGAGGAGAGAGGGATATGAGGAGACATACAAGTATCTTACAGGGAGGAACAGGGTGCAGGAATACACTATTTTAAGCGATAAAGATGTTCCAGGACTAGAGGGCATGGGATGAAGTTGGAGGAGGACGATTCAGAGGAAACATGAGGAAGAATTTCTTCACAGAACGGGTGTTGGACAAGTGGAACACCCTGCCAGAGGAAGTGGTGGGGGCTGAAAAAATCATGGGATTTAAGAATGCATGCGATAGACATAAAGGAATTCTGGAGGTCAGGGGTAAGGGGCTACAGACTTCTAGGAAAACATAAACTGAGCTTACAAGCTCAAATGGGCAGACTGGGTGGGCCATAGGCCCTTATCTGCCAACACTGTCTATGTATCTGTGTATCTATGTAACACCTCCCAGTAGTTATAGATAAAAAAAATATATATGAAGTACTTTGTTAGACCTGGCATGTGCATGATGGTAATCTACCACATACATGCATGGTCTAAGTACTGTTGCACAGTCTTTTTTTTTTTTATTTAGTTGTTTAACCAGGTGCACTTCCCAGTTCTCCCTTCCCAGTTGTTGCACAGTCTGGACTGGTGCTGTCTACTACTCATTTTAGGCCATATCTGTGTGCATTGGTAGTCATTGCCTATGTGACGCATGGGCACGGCCTTAAAATACCTCATTTTGTGGGGTACTTGTGCATTTGTCTTGCCAAACATAAGGATTAGTGGTAATTTACTGCTCAGTACTCATGATGATATTTGGCTAGACAAAAGGCTCAGATTGCATCTCAGAGCATCAAAAATCTGAAATTTTTCTGGGGGCCTAGGCAGTCCCCAGACCCCCGGCCTATTGAGTTGGATATTTCACAATATCAAGCCCCAGTAGTTATGTACCCAAATGTCCACCTCTGTCTCCATAGATGCATAGATGTATTTATGTATCTAGTTGGGGAAGCCCAGGGATATATGGCCCCTGCGCTTCCAAGTATAGGACAACAGTCACCAAATTGTCACCATAGCCATGTTATTACCCCACTTCAAGTACTCAGTACAGAAAATGTTTCAATCACCAACAAAACGTAACTCCATGCAAGTGCAACGCCAATGTGCAGGGCAGGTGCAAAAACACATTTTGGACAGGATTTGAAAAATGACAGCTGTGACATACATGAGTGTAATAAGAAGGCTATGTTGAAAATTTGGGCTCAAAATATTTAAAATTTAGAAAGTTACGAGCATGCATAGTGAAATTGAAACAAATAGACATAACTATGCCATTTTAATAATTTTGACCCCAGATTTTCAACATAGCCTTCTTATCACCTCACCGCATGTACCCAGTACAGAAAATTTTAAAATCCCAACCAAAACATAATTCTGCACAACTGCAATGCCATTCTGCACCACAGGTGCGAAAACACATGTTGGCCAGGATTTGAAAAATAACAGCTATGACATACATGAGGTGGGGTAATAAATAGGCTATGTTGAAAATATGGGGTGAAAATATTGCAAATGTCCAAAGTTATGAGAATGCAAAGCAAAATTGCAACAAATGGTCATAACACGGCCATTGTTTGTAATTTTGACTCCAAATTTTTAACATAGCCTTCTTATGACCCTACCTCATGAACAATATGAATGTCATTACACAAATCTCACCAGATAGGTGATTTCACCAACCGACCGCAAATTCACCTTTCTGGTGGGAGTTGCCTAATGACAGTCATATTGTTCATGAGGTGGGGTCCCCAAAAGGCCATGTTGAAAATTTGGGGTCAAAATCCCTAAAAAAATGGCTGGATTATGAATCAAAATTGAAATCCCCATTGAAATACATTGAAGCACATTTACCTTAGTTTCTCATATTCCAGTCGGTTGCAGCAGCAAAACGTGTCTTTGATCAGGAGAGCAAGTCTCGAACACTAGACCTCCAGAGATGAGTGACGGTCTGTGGGGTGTCAAGGGGGGATTTGGGGGGGTGCACAGTGGGTGGTTAGGTGGGGTGTGTGGGAGTGATCGTTGATTAACCTTTTTTTTTTTTTACAGGTTAAAAAAAAGACAACGAGAGACAGTTTTCTAATTTTCAGGTCACAACAGACCTGAAAGGGTGGGGGATGCCACTAACCACCAATGAAACAATGGACCAAATTTCAGAGGGTGGGGAGAGGTACCACTAGACACCAGGGATAGGACCGTGCTGGCAAAAAGTCACGGATCTATAAAAAAAATATTTTAAAAAGCAATAAAACAAAGGAAAAAAATATATATGTAAAAAAATATAGGGATTGAGGGTGGGAGGTGCCACTAGATGCCAAGGATATTTAAACAGCCATAAAAGGCTGACACCGACGAGATGGCTCTATTCTTTGGGACCAGATGGTCCCAAAACCATTTTAAATAATGAGATGGACGTGGCAATAATCCTTTTTTGCCATCCCGTTTTCTTTTTCTGCCATCCTTTTCCATGAAAAGGAAATCGGCTGGCGAAAAAGGATTACCCCTTTTGATGACCAGATGGCCCCTTTTCACGCCGAGATGGCCATGCTGGTAATGCTGCTTTTTCTCCAGCCTATTTCCTTTTTCACCATGCTTGTTCATCATGGTGAAAAGGGGAATACTGGCAAGGCCATCTTGTCATGAAAAGGGGACATCTGGTCGTGAAAAGGGGTGATCCTTTTTCACCAGCCAATTTCCTTTTTCACCATGATGAAAAGGAATGGCAAAAAAGGAAATTATCAAGTGATGAAAAAGGATTTAAATTGTTTAGAAAACATTTCTAGGGGCATACAAAGATTGGAAACCACAAAGAACAGCTCATCAACTCCCGATGAGCAAGAAACATACTTGCATGTCTGTAGCAGACATCCCTGGGCACAGTTATGACACTTTTTTGGGGGGGATAAAAAAATAAGATGGCGGCTCATGAAAAAGGAATTTTTTTCTGATGAGCAAGGATTGGCCAGTCAAGAAAAAGGATAATTTTTCATCAGAAAAAAATTCCTTTTTCGTTCCATGCAGCTATCCAAAAGAGTTCACTGAGCATGCTCAGAGCCTGACATTTTTAAATTTAATAACTTTTGAACGGATTAATATTTTTTCACCAAGCCAACACTGACATTTTCTTTGGGGCAAGTCCTTTCTACCCTGAAAACTTCAGACCAAAATTCCAAACCATGGGGCCACAGCTCGACGACAAAAAAACTGCAAAAGAAAATGGCGAATTTTCACATTTTTCACTATGTGCAGCGCAAAATCCACCTAGTCAACTGACACGCAACTTGGGATGTCAAAAGATCTACCCCAGCTGACCATGCATGCAAAATATTGTGGAAATTCATTGAATGGTTGCAAAGTTATTAAAGTGCAAACTGTGAGGTTTAACACTAACGTGCCTGTTCAACCCTAACTATAGGGACGCTACCGTGCTCCTATAATATACTTAGGAGCCAAATCAACACATAACTTAATATTACTGTATAATGGCTGAGGCGTTATGTTCATAGCAAAATGTAATAATTGCATATTTTCCCAATCTAACAATTAGCATGTGTCCGGTCCCAATCAGAACAAGCCACAAAGTTCAGAAGACAAGCTGCAGAGTTAATAGGAACTAATCATTACCAAACCCACTGAGGATTCCTAAACTGTTGCAAGCCAAGTTAGTCAGTAATTAGAATGAAGTCTGCTCTGGCACTTTTCCAAGTCTACAACAAAAAATCTAATTGTTAAAATGCAGTGTCAGTGGCTCAGCAGGTTGCACACTCACCTCTGAGGCCGGAAAATCAAACAGGTGTTGCTCTAGTCCCACACCAGGCACTTGGAGTAAAATCCCAATACTGACACTGTAATGCATCATGGGGGGAATACTGCACTCCTGAGGTGCTGTGTTTCAGATGAGACATTAAACTGAGGTTCTGTCTGCCTGTTCTGGCAGTTGTTTGGGTAGACATTAGAGATACCATAGCACTCCTTGAAAAAGAGTAGGAGAGTTTCCCCAGTGTCCTGGCCAAATTTCCTCCATTCACTAACAGTACCGCCAACAGCTTAATCTGGTTCAATTTCAGTTGGTTACCATCTGTTTCCCGTCCCCCTGGGTGACCCCTGAAAAAGGGACTGCGGCCGGCCCAGTGGCACTGAAGGCTGGATGCCTTACCTCATGCTACGCCGACAACCCGGGTTTGGGAGTGACCTCGAGTTGTTGGGGAGGGAGCATGGGGGAGGGTGGAGCAGAATTGAGCTGCCTAACGGTGGCTCTCCTCCCCGGGGGGGGGTCACCATCCAGCAGTCCCGCTGCCTCCAGGAGGTGGTCCAGTGGTGGTGCAGGTGGGTAATGTGCAACCAGTAGGGTGGGAGTCCTGCATTGTGCGGTGCATGTGTGCCTTCACAAGCCAGCGCTCACACCAAGAATGCGAGGGTGGGCGGAAAAACAGGAAAAAATGGATAAATAAATGAATAATAGAAAAAAGGAAAAAAGGACTGCTAGTCTCAGTGAACCTACCCGGTCAACAAAATTCAACAACAACAACAAAATAGACAAGGCCCTCCTAAGTAATTCGTAAAGTCTAAGTACTGTACATATTAGTCTAATAATATACAAATGTCAAGTGCGGGGAGAGCCTGGAAAGAAATCAGGAAACAATGAGGGAAGCTGTATCGTGGCTTGTGCAGCCAATAAGAACTGCTTCTGACCTGACTAATCAGGCAGGATAAAACATTTGGAAGAAAATCGGTGTCACCAGAAGCCATCACTTCACATCCGGATATGCTGCTGTCTGTGACCTTACTTGCATAGTGAGATCATAAAAAATGTGGATGCAGCATCCTTCCCAGTAAAGTTCTTTAATATCCCTTAGCCTAGCCAAAATATGTGCCTTCTTCAAGTAATTTAGTAAGTGAAAAATCAAGGGGCGAGCTGCTCTTCTTGTAGAGGAGGTCTCAGGGAGCACTGGGCTCACTCGATAATGTAGACCAGGTTGTGTGGAAAGGGTCCAACAAGTTTAGTTAACTGCTGCCATAAAAAAAGAAGAGCACCTGTCCCCTTGGCTCACTCTGGCAGATGCACCAACAGCAAGTTGTTCCGGCAACTTATGCCCTCCAAATCCTCAATTCGGTTCTCTAGTTTGGTGCTCTGTTTATGTAAAGATGTTACTTCAGGTTTGAGCCACGCATGGCAGTCTTCCAATGAACTAACCTGTGCCTCTGCATGGCCAACCCCCCTAGTAAGTTCCTCCAGTGCCGGCCGAATAGAGTGCACTTCTATGGCGATATCCATAATAATATTGCACAAGCTGTCCACGTGCTGTAAAAAACAGTCTTTGGTAAGGATGTCTGATGAGGAGGATTCCAGCATAGTCTGCATCTTATTAGTTTTATGCCATTCAGGTGCCTTCTACCCTGCAGCTAATGATCGATCCTCTGTAGTAGGCTCTGGGGAGCTGATTGTACAGGAGCTTCAAACTCCACAATGAACTCAAAAAAAATCCCAGAAAAAATGACAGAAATGTTGCCCGAGTATTAACAAATGCAGTGAAAAACACAAGCACTCGCAAAAAAATAAAAATAAAAGTGAAGGATGACTATTAACTTAGAAAACCATGGAGCTGAGACAGAATGCGGTCACTCAGAGAAGTGCATCACGTGACTCAGCCAACAAATTCTTTATTTTAGGACAATATTTTCTTCAGCCATGGGTACTAAAACTGCACAATGTTTATTTCATTATCTGTTTCTCCAGTGTCTTGTCTGTCCCCCCTCCTGGCAGCACTCTGCAGCCTTACTTACTGCATCATCACTAACCTAGGCTCACAGTTGTCATGGGTGGTCTGCTCAGTCACTCATGCTAGAGCCTGTGGGGGTACAGATGTCACCTTCTGTAGACCAGACATTTTCTACCTCCCGGTTTTCTCCTAAGTGTACTGCCATACAATTACATGCAGACATGCATGTGGAGGCACCCATGTGTGCCAGCATCCATTGGCCGGCCCGGTCCCTTTCTATATGCTCCAGATGCAAAATCACTTGGCCTGCACCACGAGGCTGCTGAGGAACAGGATGCGATATCCCTCCCTTCCCTGAGGGAGGAGAGCTGTCCTTGGGACACTAGATCCTCCTTCCCCATCCATATGCTAAGCAACCTGTGCAATGTTTTCAAGGTGGGACCTGACCAAGGCTCTGTATAAGGGACTTATTTTACCTCTCAACTTGCTACTGCAGTTTCTCTTGCTGCATGTCATGAATTTGTTTGCTGTGCTAGCTGCATATGTGCCCTGTTGTACACATTTTAAGTTGCTGCTGATCGGTACCTCCAGGTCTTTCAGGTTCTTTTTTTCCAGATGTATCACCTTGCGTTTCTAAATACCGAAGTTCATTAGCCATTTCTCCATCTGCTTCCTAAGCTTGTCCAGGTCCTTCTGCACTTCATTTACTGTATCTGTTGTTGTGGTGCAACTTCTCTTCCCATCTTGGTGTCAATGGCTATTTTGGTGATCCTATTTTGGTGCTTTCATTCAGGTCACTTAAAAATATAATACATAGCATAGCAAGACAGACCATTGCGGGACCCTGCTAGAAAACTCTGCGTTTCATACTGATGTGGGACTACCATACCCGTCACTATACCCTTTACCATCACCTACATTGAAGGAGCCTGCAGAAAGAAGAAAACATTACTAGTCAACTTCCTATACAAATGAACTTTTGGACCTCCTTCAGATCATCTCCAGCTAGGCTGTAAAATGCCATATGACCAGCAAAGTTTAGATGCTTAAAATTTACAATTCTTGGTGCAGCATTTAAGACAGGCAGCAATTCAGAGCAGCTCCTCAGCAAAGTAAGTTACTCAATAAATTAAAACCATATAAAGTTATTAAAATAGCTCATGTTTGTGCTCACTCCATGGAGTGTTGGTAGCAGAATACTCAGATCAAGTTTCATGATGATGGGGCTTTAAAAAGCAACTGTTGCAGCCCTTTCACAAAAGCAGTAGCAGCATGCTTCAGGCCCCAGCGATAGTGGGGCACAGGAATCACCAAAACCAGAGGGAGACTCAGCAATGCAGATGATCTTGAGGATGGTCTAAGCCATAGATCAAAACACTGAATCAGTACTTTTTTTTTTTACTTCCTCCTGGTCTCGGCCTGGAGGAATCCTTTCTTCTGGTCTTGTCGGCTGGGCCCCAACGTACCGGGAACCAAGCATCATGATGCACGATACCGGGACATTTTTTGCCTTTGGTTTTTCTCCTGGTTTGTCCCTACCCCCTGAGGATGCCAACGTGATGGACTCATGTCCAGATGTACGGCATGCTTGTGCATGCCACCGTCAAGCGTCCACAGTGCCCTCCCCACTCCAACTCCCTTGAGGAGCCTTTGCGGCTTACCGCCCATGCTTCCACAGGCAGCAATGCTGCAGGCATCACTGCCTGGTAACCCACCCACCCCTGGAGGACAGCATCCTTTGGGAACGCTCAATCCTACCTCCCCCAGCCAACCGCCGATGACCTGGCTCCGACCCGAACCCAGGTCGCCGGCATTGCGCAAGGTGTGGCATCCAGTGCCTCAACCCTCAGCGTCACCGGGCCAGCACTGAGTCAATACTTTAACTGCAGACTCATTATACTCTTAAGGATACAAATGAGAAAGTGGATGGGGCCAAAGTAAAAGACTTCAAAGCATTAAATGTGACAACAGCCATAATGAAGGAGAATACAGTTTTAAAGTATCGGTTGAAAGTTATTGAGAACCAACTCTGGTCCCACTAATGGCAGGATTGTTGGGTTGCTGCAGAACGTGCAAGGACTGGAGATAAAAAGGCAGCTTGCCTGTTTTAAAGGCAGGCTCTGTTGTCAGCACCCCTCTTTCATCAACTCAGTGCTTAGGGGGTGGGGGTAGGGTAGGTAGGCTGTCCTGGCCTAGAAAGATCATTTGAGCATAGAAGGAGGGGGTGGTGCATGGGGAGGAGGGGAAGGTGACATCACAGGGAAGGAGAAGATTAGGGGAGGGCTAGGGATGACGTCACAGGAAAGGGGGAAACTGATTGGTGGTCCCCAGAAGAGAGAGAGGGGCAAGCAAGCAGGGTACAAAAGAGTGAACACAGGGAGTGGAGCTCACAGTTTTGCTGTTTTCTCAAATTGGAGCAGACAGCACATCAGTTCGGTTAAAATTTTAAAAATTTCTAGGATTAATACAGCGGTGTCTGTAGCATATTAATTGGGTTTAGTCATTAATTTGAGTATTTAAGGGATTAAATCTGGCTACTAGAAGTATAAGTACCCAGCTGTGTGCCAAATGACCCGGAGAGGAGAGCTGCTGTGAGTAATTGGTCTACAGAGCATACAGGTAAGTTTAAAAAAAAAAAAAAAAAAAAAGAAGGTACACCAAGAAAATGAACAGAAGTTTTAGGTGCTTAGCATGATGTGGCACCTCCTCCAGGAGGTTACCTGGGTGGCTGGCTAACGGGGAATATAGATCTCCAATTTTGCTGGCAGCCTGAGAGAAGTGGGCACTTGGTTGGATTGGGGTACACTGCCACGAGGAACCAGGCATGGAGCCAATGCAGGCATGTACCGGGGAGCCTGAGCTTCTGCTTTTCACACATCCAGGCTGTGCCAGAGTGCTCATTTTTGGGGGCGGGTAGTGGCGTTGGCCTTGCTGATTTAAAAAAAAAAAAAAGAAGCTGGAAGTGGGTAAGGTTTACTTTGAGAACACCCCTACTGAGATGAGCTCACCATTTGGTAAATGCTGTGCACCCTCAATCCTTCTGTGCTCCCTCAATCCTTTGTTAACTGCTGCTAATTTTCCTTAGCATCTCTATTGGGGGGGCGCTGCTGGTAGTCAGGTAGGGTGCACTGATGGTCATGACGGGAGGAGAAGCGAGAATGCAAGGCATCAGAGAGTGCTCCTCCCAGTGTGAGTTGCTGATGGGGTTGTTTTGAGTTTGGTGTCGGTCGGGCCACGAGGATACAGGCTTAGCCCCTTGTGGCACACGCTGGGGCCATGGATTGTCATACCAAAATAATAAATATGGAGTGGGAAGCAAGTGACGATGGTGGCATGGACGATTGGGAGCTGGATCACCAGGCCAGATGGGGGGGGATCACTGAAAAGAGGCTGGAGGACTGAGGGATTGGTGGCACCCGATGGCGATTACCGAAAGTGGGTATGCAGCCCCCATGGCTAGGGAAGGGGCACTGTTGTGCATCTGATGGCTCCTACTGGCTGAAGGGGCCAGGCGGTGGGAGTTTGGTGTTGTTGGGAAACTGCATCAGTCCTGGATGGCGGATAACGGCCCACGCGGTGCACGCTTGGCATTTGATTTTCAGTCGCCATCTTAGGTGCATGTGGCAGTCGCCATTTTGAGTCACTGAGGCATAGGTATTTTGGGACTGGGCGACCACCATCTTAAGTGCACGTGGCAGCCTCCATTTTGAATGGGGGGGTCTGTCGGGGGGTGCTGGGGCTGGAGGTTATAACAGCCACCATCTTGGGAGCGCATGGCGGCCCCACAGAATAGCATTAAAAAAATTATATGAAAGCAGGAATGAAGGTTTGAAGAAATAAGGTCTAAACAGGGATTATGGTACCTTTAAAGGCAGAATAGGCCCCCCCCAGCAGGGCAGCTTATGCTGTAGTGGTAGTGGTTGATGTTCAAAAAAAACAAAAACATAAAGCTTAATGGAGCTATAGAATTAGTTACAAGCGACAGCAAAGGAGTCAAAAGAGGGGTAAGGTGGGGGCCCATAAAGCTGGGAACCATATTGAAAAAAAAAAACAACGCAGGGGGGCAGCCAGAGGCGAAGCTAGAAAAGCTGACCATATGTGGGGGAATCTTACTGTGGTATGTCTAACATGTGTTTGTGATTTTTTCCACAGCTTAAGCAAGCCACAGTCGTGATGCCATGGCACCCAGAAAAAGTCCCAAGAGCAAGAAGGACTGCTACAATGCAGTCATGGCCCTGGTGGAGAAAGCGAACAGGCTACTAGAGGTGGCAGATAAGGACCAAGGGGGGCAAGGGGAGAAGCGCAAGGTGGACAAGGGATGGGGAAAAAACAAGGGCAACAAAAAAGTTCCGGGGGACCCAGTGCCCACTCTGGCACCTGAACCAGTGCGCTCTGTTCCCGCCCCAGTACCTGAGCCCGGACTGGAGCCGGCCCCTCTGCCCATACCTCAGCTAGTCCCGCCTGCCCTGGCAGGGTCCAGTGGGTGGCCCTCTGGTGCTGCCTATGCCTATTGGTTTGTCTCTCCCACCGAACAACGTCCCAGTGGGCCCTCTGATGCTGACGCCGACTCCAGAACTGGGACCCCCAAATCCAGGTAATGTGGACCTATCGGTTGAGAGCAGTGTAAAAGAATATGTGGAGCAGATGTTGAAGGCAATGGGGGATATAGGGATGGGTCAACTTGAACAGTTATTGGGAAAATTAAGAAGGGAAAAGAGGGAGAGGAGACCAGGGACCAACTCTAACAGGCCAGATATACCAGAGGTGGGGCCCTGGGATTTAGGATAGGTGATCATATCCTGGTGGTGACAAAAGAAAAAATTTGGAAGGGGGAGTTTGTGGACATCTTTGCAGTGGCCAACACGGACAATTTGGATAAATATGAGGAGAAAGAGAGTTTCAAGAAGAAGGACATGGCAGCAGCTGTGGTCCTGCTAGGAAAAGTGGAGGAAGACAAAACTTTAAAAGGGAAAACGTGGGATAACTGGTCTATGGTATTCACTTATTATACAGCCATAGTCATTGAAAAGAAGCCAGACCTGCCCACACCACTTCTGGCTTACTCAATAATAATAAAGAACGCCTACAAGATGCAGGCAGAGCATTGCTGGATGAAGTACGATGAAAAGTTTAGAAAGCATATGGCACATTTCAGAGATGTACATTGGGATACCAGGCAGGTGGACTTATGGCTAGAGATTTGCACAGGCATGGGCGGGGGGAATGACTGGGACAAGAAGTTGGGGTTCCTTCAGAAGTGCTGCTGGGGGTGCAATAGAGCCTTCTGCTCATGGCCCTATTGCCGGTTCCAGCATGCTTGCTTGAAGTGTGGTGGCACTCATCCGGCCACTAAGTGCAGTACAGGTTGGGAAAAAGGGAGCAACAATATTGATAACCACCCCAATACTCAGTATAACCAGCCCTTTTGGGCTGGACATTCGAGGGGGGTACAGGGGACAGAATTGGGAATGTGGGAGACAAGGCAGAGGCTATAATGTGGGATGGGTGTACCCCCATTATGGGGGACAGCAGGATAGCTAAAGATTGGAGAGTTGGTACATTTATGCTGGCTAGGACCCCCGTTAAGGCTCAAGTGCTCCAAGAATGGTTGCAACATTATCCAGATAAGGCCCCTTTACAAACCCTCCATTGCAGAACTTAAGGATATTTCCATTGGAGCTGGTCCCTAAAAAAACAGAATGGGGAATTCCGGGTGATACATCACCTTTCCTACCCTGAGGGACACTCTGTTAATGATCACATAGATGAGGCTGACAGCAGGGTCACATACGCCACATTGGAAGGGGCTGTTCATCTGATCCAGGCTACCCCTGGAGCATGGTTAGCCAAAACAGTCACTGAAGCATTTAGGCTGCTACCAGTTTGGACTGAGGACTGGGACCTATTAGGTTTTCAGCTAGGGGGGCAATATTATTTTGACAAGGCTATGCCAATGGGCTGTTCTATAGCATGTTCCACATTTGAAATGTTTAGTACATGGTTACAATGGAGTTTCAGAACAGATTCAGATATATGTCCATTATACATTATCTGGATGATTTTTTGCTAGTCAGGAAGGGGAAGACAACACGAGGCTTATGTTAGACAACTTCAGGATGATGTGTCAGGAACTGGGGGTGCTGCTAGCCACAAACAAAACAGAAGGCCTAACTAAGCAGGAGGTTGGAGTTCCTGGGGACTGAGATAGATGCGGAGCAGGGGTTGTTCTGCCTACCAGACAAAAAAATTGCAAATGTTGAGGACCTTAATAACCTCCATAAAGGGGTGTAAGAGGGCCCAGCTGCAGCAGATGCAGCAGCTATTAGGGCATCTGAACTTTGCATGTAGGGCAGTGGCACCAGGCCGCATATTTACACAGTGCCTGGTGCAATCCACCGGGGGGGGGGACAAGGCTGTACCATTGGGTCAGTATCACAAACTGTACGAGAGAGGATTTGGAGGTTTGGGATGATTTTTTATGGGAATATAATGGCAAGACCTTTTGGTAGGATGACTACAGTTGTACACGGATGTAGCCGGTGGCGTAGGAATGGGATTATATTTCAGAGGGTGGTGGATAGCAGAAGCTTGGCCAGCAGAATGGACCATGAGTCGGATTACAAGGGACATAACATTTCTGAAGATATTTCCCATCTGGGTGGCCACATTGGTATGGGGGGAGGAATTGCGGAACCAGCAGGTAACCTTCTGGCGTGACAACCAGGCAGTAGTGCAGGTCCTGAACAAGAGGGGCGCTATGTCCAAGACGGTAATGAAGATTTTGAGACAGCTGGTACTGCAGGTTTTACATTTAAATATGTCCTTTAGGGCTAGGCATGTAGAAGGGGTTTACAATGTCATAGCTGATTACCTCTCCTGTCTGCAGCTGGACAGGTTCCAGGAGGTGGCCCCAGAGGCAGAGGACAGATGCATGCCAGTACCGACTTTCATATGGGCGATTGACTGGAGGGAGCTGAATGGCTCTTCCGCAACTCCTGGGTCCCCAGGACGTTGAAGGCACATGAAGGTTCCTGGCATGTCTTTCAGGCCTTCAGAGAGAGCCTTGGCCACGAGGTAAGTGGGATGGTGACAGACGATCAAGTTGCAAAATTTGTAGTGAATGGGTGGAGACAACAGATGGCGTATGCCACAGTGGTAGTGCATTTAGCAGCCATAGGCATGGTATGCACTCTAAGAGGATGGAGAGACCCAGCAAAAGGTAACCTAGTCAAAAGAACGATGCAGGTCTGGATACAGGTTGTAGGGCGGCCAGTTGACACCAGGCTTCCGATCACGGCATTGCTGTTAGAGAAATTACAGGGGGCATGGAAGAACACATGTTCCTCGCACAGTGAGGCAGTTTTATTTTGTGCCATAGCAACTACGATGTACCACAGGGCATTTAGGGTGAGCGAGGTTTTAGGCCAGGTAAGAAAGACACTAATGAGGGTCTCTTATGAGATGGTGTCACATGGGGAGATGCCAGCATAAGGCTGCATTTAAAGACATCTAAGACAGATCAGGTAGGCAAGGGGGCACTGATAGAACTGAAGCAATGGGTGGGCACAGAAGGGTGCCCTGTTGGGGCCCTGCTTGTGTACGCAGCAGTGTGACCAAAGGGGGCTGGGCCTTTGTTCATACATGGGGATGGATCAAGGGCATCTGGTGCACAATTGACTAGTGTATTAAGTAAGGCCATGGAGTTCTTGGGAAAAGACCCAAAATGTTTTTCATCACATTCATTTCGGATAGGTGCAGCAACAGAGTTAGCGGTGCAGGGGGAGGTTCAGCCAATGAGATCAAGCACAAGGGCAAGTGGAACTCAGATTGTTTCAGAAAGTATGTAAAGGCATGTCAAGAAGTAACAGCACTAACCATCTTTTTCTTTTTTCCCCCTGCAGGAACATGGCACAAGAAGTTGCGCGATTATGGGGAGTGGATGTCATAATAATAAGTGAGGAGCAACATAGCAAAAGAGGGCCATCCTGGAAGGGTGGGGGGATGGGTCAGGAGGGTCTAGGGTAACTCATTCATTGTTTTTACATTTTTCAGGGCATACCTGGAGAAAGGTTTGGATCATGGGACACTCCTTTGTATTTTGAGCTGCAAAATGGGCATCATGGAGGCTCGGGGAGTGACAGTTGTACCAGGACCTATCCAAGATTAAGCTGACTTGGAAAGGAGTCAGGGGGATGTGGTGGGCCCACCTGCTGCCACTGTTGAGTGAGTTGAGGATCAACCATGCGAGACCAGACCTGGTCATTATCCACTTGGGACGAAACAACTTGGGCCCTCAATTCTGGCTGGACATTTTCTTTCAAATAAAATCTGATTTAGCACTCATAAAAGGGTAGTGGCCAGAGATCATGTTAGTGTGGTCGGAGATTGTGCCTAGGAGGGTGTGGCATCATGCGCACAGTCACAAAGCCATGGAGAAACACATGGGTGGCAGCGTTATTTACAGGAATGGGGGGATTCTGCATAAAGAGGGGGCTAGAGGAAGGCATGGATGAATATTACAGGGGGGACGGAGTGCACCTCTCTGGGATGGGGCTGAAACAGGTATTTGAACTAAAAGAGTTTGGGGCAACTTGTGCGATTTTCAAAATAGTATCATTTAATAGAAAAGCTATTGTTCTCTGTTTTGAGTGGATATCTTAACTTATCAAAATGTTATTAATGAATTTAATGACAACCTGGATAATGTTAGGATCTTTGCTAATTGTTTGTTTGGTCCAAGCAGTGGTCCCTAAAACTGGAGAAAATAAAGAACTAGTCCAGGAAGGGAGAAAGCTTGTAGTTAGTCAAATAAAAATTCACTTGAATATGAAACAGGACCATTTAAAGCTAAGTGAAGCTAAAAAAAGAAGAATGAATTTTCAAAAATAAGAACTGAGCTAGACAAGCAAAGAAGAACAGACATAAGTTTTCCCTGGCAACTAAGTAATAATTCCTTGCTAATTGCATTAATTATGAGTAGGGACGTGGAACGTAACCCTGGCCCACAAAAAGAGAACAATATCAAATTTCTCTATGATAACGCAAGAAGCTTAAAAAACAAAACCAATTTACTTAAAGTTTGGGTAAATTCGCAAGAACCCAAACTGTGTGGTTCTAACTGAAACTTGATTAAATGGAACTGTATCTGACTCTGAAATTGCAATGGAGGTTTTTTTTTAGTCATTGGCTGGATAGAACAAAAAAGAGGGAGGGTTTGCTTTATACAAAATGGGGTTTGGGTCAAACTGATACCCTCTACTCAGAAGAAATAGATGGTACTGATTGCTTAATAGTTAAACTTTCACAAATCCAAATGGCCCTTGGAGCAATTTATTCACCTCCTAAAGTCAGAACTAAAGATTTTGAGAAGTTAGCCCAAAAGATAATGGACCATACAATAGGTTTGAAATTATAATAGGTGACTTCAATTCAGCCTGGGGTCATTCTAGAGGAAGAGCCCTTGAGCATGGACTGAGTCAATTAGATCTCAAACAAGTGATAACAAAATACAGCCAGGAAGAGTTCCCTTAAAAGTTCAGGTAGTATTCTGGACTTGGTCTTTGTCTCTCAAAACATCGATGTTAACTATAAACAGCCAGTGCTGGGGGACCATAACACTATTAATTGTGAGATCAATGTAAAAAGCAGACCACAATTAGTCTCAAGAGACACATTTATAAGGAGAAGATGCTTTAAAACCTATAGTGCAGAGCTATCACAAAGCAAACTAGGGAAAATAAAATGGTCAAGACATTTCTTGATGCCAACCTTAGAATTGGCCATTCAGGAATTTAATGATTTGTTTCTGAAGGCATGTGAGGAATCAGCCTCCTTTATAAAAGTACAGCAGAGAAAGACCCATGTTCCATGGATTTTAGTAAAATTAAAAAAGAAATAAGGGTAAAGGCTAGAATTTGGAAATTAGCAAACAAGACTCTGCTTCTTGAACACTGGGAAAAGTTTAAAAAACTGAGAAATGGGCTAAAAATAAAAATAAAACAAGCTAAGGCCCAGTATTAGAAAAGCAAAAGTCAGGACACTATAGGAACTGTTAAATATTGGTACTTGCTAAAATCTTTGGAAAATCCGAGCTTGGCTTATCCACAAATTCAAATAGAAAAAAATGGGGTAATTCAAAATTGTAAAAAGTCAGCTGACACTCTAAATGAATATTTTACTAACCTTCCAGGTGTCACAGGGTTAAAAGAAAGTGAAAAGAACATAAAAATAGATTACCATGAAAATAAAGCAAGTAATCTGATTCCAAAATTTAAATTTAAATAGGTGACATGCAAAGAGATTAAGAATGTTATAAGAAAACTGAATTCAGAAAAGACCCCTGGGAAAGATAACAGAGAAATAAGATTCCTAAAACATGGCTTAAACATAATTGCCCATGTTCTAACAAACCTGTTTAATTGGAGCTTGAAAGAGGGAATAGTTCCAACCATTTGCAAGGAGGCTAAAGTGATACATGTCTTCAAGGGGGGAAATAACTACAAATCCAACAAATTACTGGCCTATTGCTTTATTGCCAGTGGTGTTGAAGGTCTTGGAACAACTGGTGCATGGTCAGCCATATGAGTACCTGGAGAAATATAGGTTGCTGACCATGCACCAGTCAAGATTCAGGAAGGGACATTCCACAGGCACCGCACTCACCAACCTCATTGACCTGGTTGTTACATCACTAGACAGGGGGTGTCAGTGGGAGCGGTGTTCATGGATTTATCCAAGGCCTTTGACACTATAAACCACCAGTTACTGTTGAATAGACCTAGGAATGTTGGAGTCTCAGAAGAATCATGTAAATGGTTCAGGTCCTATTTGGTTGGAAGGAAGCAAGTGACATTGATGGGTAAGGAATTTTCTGAGGAAGCAGCTGTGTTACGTAGAGTCCCACAAGGGTCCATCTTGGGGCCACTGTTATTTTTGATATATACTAATCAGGTGGTCACAGTTGCAGAAAATGCTATAGTCAGAGTATATGTCGATGATATGGTCTTACTTAAAATGGGATCTGACATTAATAAAGTTAAATCTGACTTGCAAAGCTACTTTGTGGCAATTCAGGAATGGTTTGTAAAGTCAAATCTAATATTGAATAGTAAAAAATCTAAGTCAGTGTTGTTTATCAACAATTCCAAGATTAAATCATGTTCCCCAGAATTGGGAATAAAAACAATATCTGGTGATATTTTGCAACAGATCACCGAATATAAGTACCTGGGTCTTTGAGTGGACAGTAGTCTGAAATTCGATTTATCACATCAAAGAATTGGTAAAAAATAATCAATCGTAGATTAGGGGCTTTAAGAAGAGCTAAACATTGTATGGACAGGCATATAAAACAGTCAATAGTCAATCAGATGCTAGTCCCCATAATAGATTATGGTATACATGTTTATGGTCATGCCAGTGTAACAGAACTGAGAAAAACTGAGGTACTGTACAATTGACTGGCTAGGTTTGTTTTACTAGCCGATAAATGGACCCACCATTGTAAGATCCTTATTGAGCTAAATTGGCTCACAATAGAAAATAAATATAAAAAATGTTTAATCAATCAAGTAAGGAACACCATAGTAACTGAAACCCCATTTATTTATTTATTTGAGAAAATGCAAAGGCCAACTCATTCACATAATTTAAGGCGGGATAACATATAATTTAAGGAGGGATACATTACTTAGGGATTACCAGATTAGGACTCCAAGAACTGGATATGGTGAAATTACCTATCTATGTTCAGCTATAAAGGTCTGAAATGAACTTAAAATTCTGATGAAAAACATTTCAGATAGTCAAAGAACATTTAATACTGAGTTAAGACAAGAATTAACCACTCGTTGTATGTGTTTTGACTAGCCCAGAATCCCATTATTACACTAGCAATATTGTATATTAAACTGTTTGTAGGATGTTTATGTTATTGTGTTATTGTGAAATTGTATGTGTAACTTTATGTGAAAATCAGGAGCACCTTGTAAATAAGACTTGTCCTAATGGTGTGAAATGACACCTGTACCTGATTAAAAATAAAGATTGTATTACTACTACTTTAACTCAAAAATGACCGATGCCATTGATTTGTGGAAAAAGAGTAAACAATTGGCTTAGGGTTGGGGGGAAAATGGGGAGGATACTGGGGGGTAGCCAGCCATCCTTCGCAAGCGGGAGGCGACTAGTGGAAGAAAAAGGGGAGAGGGAGGCGGGGGGAAGGGGCAGTAGTGGATACATTGGGCCTTGTAGGATCTGGAATCAGAAAAAGGGGAAGAGTTTACACATGGACCCTGATACAAAAGAAGATGTGGAAATCGACCCCAGGATGTACATCTCTGGGGGAGAAGATTGGATATTTGATATTTAATAATGTAATGGAAATAAAATGTTATGGATTGTTGGATTTGTGAATATATGAATTTGTAAATAATCAAGGATGTTTTGGAATTAGTAAATAATCAAGGATGTTTTGAATAAGTAAAATAATTGCTGACTGAGCACCCACACAAATATTGTTATCTTTGTTTATTTGATGGGGGGGGGTTCTGATGACAAGGCAGCTTGCTTGTTTTAAGGGTAGGTTCTGTTGTCAGTGACCCCTGTCCTGGCCTAAGAAAGAATGTTTGAGCATGGGTGGGGGTGCATGGGGGGGAAGGTGGCATCACAGAGAAGGAGGAGATTAGGGGAGGGCCAGGGATGATGTCACAAGAAAGAGGGAAGCTGATTGGTGGTCCCCAGGAGAGAAAGGGGCAAGCAAGCAGGGTACAAAAGAGTGAGTACAGGAAGTGGAGCTCACAATGTTGCTGTTTTCTCATATTCCCACCCTCCCAACCCAAAAGGAAGTAGGAATTCTAATAGAGAACAAGATGGGTGCGACTGCTGTGGTTTCTCAGCAGATCGAAAGGTATGTTGAAGGTGGACGGCATGGGTGGGGAGAAAAGAATGGGAAGAAAAAGGGGAGGGGGAGGTGGGTGGAAGGGGCAGTAAGTAAAATAATTGATGACTGAGCACCCACACAAATATGGTTCTTTGTTTATTTGATGGGGGAGGGGGATCTGATGACAACTCTCATTTTGGAATGGCTCCCAACACTTGGCATTACCGTTACGATAGCCTACAGGGAAAACCCTCAAACAAAGCTGACACCTGCCAACTATTATAGAACGCTGATCTTGGGCACTGACAGCATGGTAACAAGAGATTCATTACAGGCAACCCGCTCCTTAGCCCCATGGCAGACTGCAAAGCAGCAGGTTTGTCTTTTCCCAGATCTAAGTGTCACCACCAAACCTCAGAGGAAGCAATTTGACAATAGCATTATACAGCAGCTGAGATCTTTGTGAATCCTGCACTCTTTCCTCCTGTCAGCCCACCTCCAGATTCAGTGCAAAGAGAAGATCTTAACAGTTTTTGAAATTCCAGACAGGCTGGGAAGTGGAGTGCAAAAACTGCAAAGGAATTTGTAAACACAGAGTCTAGACAACTCAGAGACTAGTGATTCAAATAATGTGAAATCTCTGAGATAAATAATTCTTTCAGCAGAGATTGCAGTAGATGTCCATTATATCAACTTCTCTTTCTCATATTATGAACATACGAAATTTGCCAGCAGATAAAGGCCTAGAGGTCTATCAAGTCTGCTTGAATGTGCAGCTAGCACCCCTTATTCTGCAGCTGCCCCTCCCTCCCACCCTTCCCTTCATTAACCCTCCCCCTTGTCCTGTCCCATCCTTGTTTGAAGCAGTCCACTGTTCTACTGCATACCACTTCAGCAGGTAACGCATTCCACCCAGCCACTACCCTCTCTGTAAAAAAGTGTCTCCTCATCTCCCTCCTGAACCTTCCCTCGCTCCAGTCTCATATCATGGCCCCTGGTGGCCCTCCCTCCTTACTTTGAACAGCCCTCTGTACCTGTCTTGTTTATTCCTTTCATGTATTTAAAGGTTTCAATCATGTCACCCCTGTCTCTCCTCTCCTCCAGTGAGTACATGTTCAACTCCTTCAACCTCCTCTCGTATGATAAGTCCCCAGCCCCTTGATCATCTTTGTCGCTTGCCTGCACCCTCCAGTAACTTAATGTCCTCTTCAGATATGGACGCCAGTACTGCACGCAGTACTCAGGTGTGGTCTAACTAATGACCTATACAGTGGCAGAATCACCTCCTCCTCCTCGAGGATATACCCTTGCAATACAACCCAGCATTTTGTTGGCCTTGCAGCTGCCTTCCTACATTGTGCCGAGTTGTTCATTGACCCTGTAATGAGCACACCCAGATCCTTCTCCCCTCTGTCTGGGCTAGCTGCACTCTCCCTAGCTGGTAACTCCTCCTTGGGGTCTTCATCCCAAAATGCAGCACCTTGCACTTTTTGGCATTAAAGCCCAGTTGCCAGGTGTCTGACCAGGTTTCAAGCTTTGCCAGATCATCCTGCAACCCCTGCCATCCCCCTAGGTCATCCACCACCGCACCTACCTTGGTATCATCAGCAAACAGACCAATCTTGCTCTTGATGTCCCATGATATGTCTGCAATGAATATCCCAAACAACACTGGTCCCAACACTGAGCCCTGTGGAACACCGCTCGTCACTGCCCTTGGGTGTGAGCTCCCCACCCACCACCACCCTCTGTTGCCTTCCCTGCAGTCAGTTTCCTACCCATCTCACCAGCTTTGCACCCACCCTGTGCCTACTAACTTCCTTCCCAGCCTTCCATGTGGCACTGAGTCGAATGCCTTACTGAAGTCCAGATACAGGACATCCACTGCATGGCCCTGTCCAGTGCCTAGTTACCCAGTCATAGAACTCGACCAGGTTGGTTTGGCAGGATCTGCCACGTATGAAGTCATGCTGTCTGCTGCTGTCCTGTAGTCCTTTGGCCTCTAGGAGGGCCACCAGCATCTCCTTCAGGATAGTCTCCATTAGCTTACCCACGATGGATGTGAGGCTCACTGGTCTGTAGTTTTCCGGTTCATCCTTGGGGCCACTCTTGTGGAGGGGCACCACATGAGCCATCCTCCAGTCCTGAGGTACACACCCGAATGTAGTGAGGCATTAATGGGTCTGCCAAAGGTCCTGCAAGGACCTCTGCCAACTCCTTCAGTACCCTGGGGTGGATGCCATCTGGGCCTGGCGCCTTGTCCACCCTCAGTGCCTTCAAACCCTCTGAACTCTGCTCTCCATGATTTCCCCATCTGTCACCCTCCCCCTGCTTCTGCCATTTCTGCCACCTTAGGTGTCACCCCCCTGTTCTCTTTAGTAAATACTGAGCAAGAAGTACTCATTTAGTGCTTCGCTTTGCTCTCCTGCTTCCACCCAACCTCCTCCTTCCTAATCCTTACTATGTGGTCCTTACAGCTCCTTTTCTCCTGATGTAGTTAAAAGTCCTTCTCCCCTTCTTAATGCCTTCTGCCAGCCTGAGTTCTGTAGATGCTTTGGCTCCCATTACTGCCCTTGTCACCTCCTTGATTCTGTCAAGTACTCCTCCCTGTCCTCCCCTCTCTGTTTTCTTGTACTTCTTAAAGGCAGCTCTTTTCCTCCTTACCTTTTCCATGACCTCCTTGCTCAACCAGATCGGTTTTCTTAGCCTAGCCTTCTTGCTCTGGGCTTTGCAGCAGGTTTGGTTGCCTCCACTATCCCCAGCTTTATGGCTCCCACCTCTGGTTAGTGTCCATACTAGATTGAATTCTGGCCAGGTACCCTTTTACCACTTCCCCATCCTCCCAAAGTTGGCCCTCCTGAGTCCAGCACTATTGTGCCAGATTCCTCCTTCCTTGCCTATATCCAATGTGAGCCATACTGAGCGTGGTCACTCCTGACAGCGGTTCCTCCACTGTAAGTTCTCTCACAAAGTCCCCATTTGCCAGCACAAGGTCAAGGGTATTTCCTAACCTGGTTGGTTCACTGACCATTTGCAGCAGGAAGCTGTCCTGGAAGGCATCCAGCTACCTGCTCCCTTCTGTTCCTGGTAGTTGGGGTGCTCCAGTCCACTCCTGGCATGTTGAAGTCCCCCACAATCACCGCACTACCCTTCTCACAGGTCCTCTTGATCTGTCCCGCTAGTTCCCTGTCTAACTCCTCCGTCTAAGATGGTGGCCTATACACCCCTCCCATTCTAATAATCCTATTCTTAGAATCCTGAATTTGCATCCAAAGTGACTCCGTACTACCCTCCTCCCCTTCCTCCCTTACACACTTCAGTTCTTCCTTCACATATAGTGCCACCCCCCCTCCTTTCCCAATCACTCTGTCCCTACGAAATAATCTGTACCCTGGTACAGACAGGTCCCAGTCATTGTATTGGGTGGCCCATGTTTCCGTGATGACTGCAATGTCCACCTCTCCCTCTGCCATGAGAACCTGTAACTCTGCAGTTTTCCTCCCAAGGCTCCTAGCATAAGGTAACCACCTTCCACCTTCCCCCCATCCTGCCCTCCTTTCCTAGCATCACCAACAGTGCTTGCCTTTTGTCCTTTGTCACTGTTATGGGGGTAGCTCATATGGTTTCCCAACCTGTGGTCTCTGCATATCTCTTCCTACTACCCCACTCCCTAGTTTAAATTCCAACTCCCTCTGTGTACTCCATCATCTGTTTCAACACTTTCTTTCCCTCCTCACTCAAGTGTAGTCTGTCCTTGGCATAGAGACTACTGTCTCCAGGTCCCCCAACAGCCAATACCCTTTAGCACAACACCAGTTCTTTGCCATCCGTTAAATTCCTCTATTCTCCAGCTTTCTTGTTGTACTTGCCTTTAGCACAGTACCTCTGAAAAAGTTACTGATCTTCCTGCCCCTCACATAATTGTGCTAGTTCCTCAAACCTCCTCTGGACTGTATCTACTGTCTTGTCATCCAGGTTGTTTGTCCCAAGATGTATAATTAAATGAAACTGTCCCTACCTTCTAGCATATTTCAGAACAGACTGTCCACCACTTTCCGCTGTCATTCCTGGCATGGCCTCCACCCAAATCACTATGCCTCTCCCCTTGCTACCCACCTAACTCCTCTTAGTATTGAGTCCCCAGCACTAAGATTCCACCTTCTTATTCCTGCTTGCTTCCATTCATCTCCCTCTCTCATTTCAGTTCCTTTCTTCCTCCTGCACATTATTTCCCCTTTTACCCCTGTTGCAATTCTCCCAGCAGAACTTCCCCGCTCAGTTTGGTCCAGGCATTTATCAATTACTCACTCTAATTTCATCATTTCCCTCCTCCACCTTCTTCCTCTCTAGCTGTGCACAACTATTTTCTGAAGGCCCTTCACAAATGCCCGCTCCTCTCTCTTCATAGTAACCTGTTCTCTCCTTTCCACTCCATGACTTTTGCCACTTCTTCACCTCCTCCCCAAGTCCCTATCTCCTCCTTCCATTTGTCTTTTGTCTCCTGACCTGGTTTCCCGGCAATTGTTCTTCCTGGCCTGGGCCCCTTTGTCTCTGCTTCCCTTCTTCTGACCCTCTCCTCACCACTGTTGGCTTAAATTGCCCTCCCTCATCTCCCCTTCTTCCTCCCTCCAGTATTGGGCTAAACCCACCCCGAATCTGCCTTGCCTGTCTTAGTTCCTCCTGCAGACCCTCAATCTCCTTTCTAAGTTTTCCTATGTGTTTGCACACTAAACATCCTCCCACACTCCAGGCAATTTTTAGAAAGATTGGTGCACCGCAGTTGTTGCAGCCTACCACCCTACCCATTGCTGTCGTTGCCCACCAGTGACTCCCCACCCTTCCAGATGCAGGATACCAAACACTCCCCAAGTCTCCCTCTCCTTCCTCTATCAGTGCAAAACATTTTCTTTATTTTCCTTACCTCTTTGTTGCACACGTTTAGATATATTGAGCAACTGCTTTTATATTCCTATCCTTCCTATCCACACTCAAAACAGATTTTAAGTAGCCATTGCACAACCTTCTTCAAACTCCTACTCCTCCTTTCCCCAATGCAATATCAATGCGAAGAAGTAATTAAAGCTCCTAGATTTGCATTTACTTCCCTTCCACTGAGAGAGCAGTCACCTCTTCACTTGCTGCTGTTCCTTTCCTGGATGTCTGCTTTGCTATGACAGCTGCATATCCTTTGCCTATTTGAGGAAGTGATGTCAGAACCCCTGGTATAAAGGAAATAATGGACCAAGGGTGGGACCAGCCCAAGTCTTCCAGAAACAATCAGGTAGCTGAGGCCTCTGGTCAGACCATTAGCACCCTTCCCCAACTCTGCACTCAAACTTTGCAGCTGGTGAAGCCAGCAACAATGAATCACAATTCTACTCAAAGCCCCCAAAATAAGTTTGCTACCCAAAGAAACAGGACTCCAATTCAAACAGCTTCACCAACAACACATCAAAATAGGCTTGGCATTAGAAGATATATGTCTCCAATTCAAAGAAACAGACCCAGTTAAATCACACCAATTATGTTTTAAAACAGAAGAAATAGGTCTCTACAAATGCAGCCTGCCACACAGTGAATCAAACAAATGAGCCCACTTATAGCTACCAAAACAGGTTTCAAAATTCCAACAGCCCCAAACAATACCCTGCTAGCCCCTTAGTAGTAAGAAAGAAAAGAAATAACCTTCTACCAAGTAGAATCCACAAGAAACAATGTAAAACAACAAGAAGCTACTGTACTGTAGATCTGATCTTGTCCCCCTTCTAGTTCCTTCTGAGAAGCCAAAGCACTGATTTCCAAACTCTGTGATTTCCCTTGTGCTGCTTTCAAAATCAGACAGTTCCAAACTCTGTGATTTCCCTTGTGCTGCTTTCAAAATCAGACAGTTCCAAACTCTGTGACTTCCCTTGTGCTGCTTTCAAAATCAGACAGTTCCAAACTCTGTGACTTCCCTTGTGCTGCTTTCAAAATCAAACAGTTCCAAACTCTGTGACTTCCCTTGTGCTGCTTTCAAAATCAAACAGTTCCAAACTCAAAACAAATATTACTTATTATACAAAGGCAAAAATAATTCTTGTGCCCTGACTGCCCTAGAAACAGTGACGTTATCTGACAATAACATTACTGTATCAAGGGCAGGCATGGAAAAGGCTGTATAACCATGTCAGGAATCACACTCTACTTAAACTCCAGACAGAATCCAAACATTACTGCATACTTAAGCCATCATGACTTCACCCCTCCCAAACACCAGTTCTGTCCCTCGCTCCACCAGTCATGGCAAATACCATATTTTAGCACACAAACTAAATTTAATTTTCATGCCAGCTTTTTTTCCCAAACCGAACGGCTTCAGTGAACTGTGTAGACTGTAACTACCAGTTGCATGGTTCACTGAAGTGGCTGGGTTTGGAAAAAAAAGTAACACAAAAAGTAAATGTATTTTCTTTTTTTTTCTCAGGACAAGGTTCCCAGGAACTCCATCTAGACCTCTCCAGATCCGCCAACCCCACTGAGACTTCCACGACCACCAACTACCCTGGCTTGCCCCAGCAAGGTTTGGCCACTGAGATGACCCAACCCTCATGGAATGCATCCAGAGTACCAGCAGCATCACCGCTGCTGACAGGGCTCTCAAGGCTTACCCCCCCGGCTGGGGCCACAGGGGTGGGCCACTTAGCGGAAAACAGTCTTGATCAGGGCTGGGTGTCACAGCGAGTGAAACAGGAACAGAGAGGTGGGTATGATAGGGGACCATCAGCGATTTTTTTTTTTTTTTTTAGTATTCTGACCCCCCTGGAAGGTGGGATGTGCAATGACATCCATGGAATGAACTCAATGTCGGTCCCGCCTCCCCCAATGCAGGTGTCAGTCATTGTGGAATTCCCGGCCTCCACCAGGGGCCCGAAGTGTGTTGGACACACAGACCCCCCCCCAGAGAAGGAGAGCTGTCCCTGGGTTGCTTAATCCTCCTCCCACCAGCTGACCTTCTGACTACCCGACTCCATCACCAAACACAGGATGTCGGCATTGCAGGCGAATACTTTGCAGCTGTGCTGGTGGGCCGGCATGTAGTAAATATATTTTCTATGGACAAAATGCTTCCACCAAGTCGCTTTGACAACTTCATTGTCGAAATCCCTGACAGCGACAGGGGAAATGCTGACAGGTGAAATTTCGCCTGTCAGAAAATCACTGTTTTTTGACAGGGTCTATGTCCCCCCCCCCCGTGCATTCCCCAATTCTAAAATAACCAACTCTGAGTCAGAGTTGATTTGAAGGGGGCGAAACACTGGTGAAACAGCAAAATTTGTACAATGGGACCATGACAGTGACTATTTTTTTTTTTAATTTTGGAAACTGCAGCTCCCTGCACACCGCCAGGAAAAAGGGAAGAAAAGCCAGGATGAATAATAAGTGAAGGGAATGCTGTTGTCCCCCCCTCCCGTTCCCAGTGAAGTTCAACCCTTTTTTTCTCAGTGGTGCCGGAAGTGAGAGCTGTGCCTTAAATACACATTGACATGGGCCTGCAGTGAACACCCCCCTCCCCACTCGCTTCAGAACACCACCAGAGCCCTCTACACAACAGGCGGACAAAGGTAAAGGCAGCAGCTTCTTACCGCTGAACCTTTGATAGGGTGTTTACCCATTGACACTTCGAGTCAAATCCTCCCACCCACCCCTGCCACCCCCACACAAGGTCATCCCTCTTTTTCTGACCAACTGCTGGTCACGTGATCCAGTGCCCTAGTAACTAAGTCCCCAGATTCCCATTTGCAGCTTATTCCCTTACACCACCAGGGTTCAGTCTTGTACTCCCTAATCAGCAGCCACTGCTTCTTCCTGTCTCCACCCCTCCTGCTCCTCTGTATCCTGTTTCACATCCTTTTAGCCCCACCCAACCCCCATCCAGTTATATTTCTATCATCACCCGGCCAGGGGTCTGGAACTCTGCACCCTGCGCTCTGGAGCCCGTGTCCCTACCGCTGTGCTATAGAGCCTCCCTAGTACTCATACAACTCAGTCACAGCCTTATCTGTTTTTTCTGTTTTACTCTCTCGCACTCCACCCCTACATTGCTGAAAAATCCATATCCCTTCCCCAACCCCGAGCCCACACCATGGGACTGTCATGAAACCTAGTGAGTGCTCTTAGCCTACTACTCTTCATTGCATCTTCTTGGTATGTCCACACATCGGTAAAAAAAGCTGACCTTTTGGACGCTGACATGTATCCACACCTATGCCATGGTACTAGTACACAATGGCCTTCAATTGCCCCACCAATGTTGGCTCATCTAGTTAGCTCCCCCCCTTGCCCCCACCCCCACCTCCTCCTAGCCCTGCACACTCGGGCCCTCCCCACACCCAGAACGGCTCCCATGGCACCTCATACCTCACTCAGTAACACCTGGAGCACAAAGCTACTCAAAGAAGTCCTGACTAGAACCGCTGTACTCCTCCTCCTCCTCCTATCAGGAAATATGCACTCCAATCCAGGCCCTATCTCACACACATCCTCCTCATCACACGGCTTGGGCCTCAAAATTGCTTCTATGAACATCTGTAGTCTTCTAAAGAAACATGACTGTCTGCAAGGATGGGTGCTCCAACACCAACCTGATATACTGGCTGTCGTCGAGACCTGGCTCCCCCAAACACAAAGGACGCTGCTGTAGCCTTAAATGGATACCAAATTTTTAGGATGGATCGGCCAATAGCTAGAGGGGGTGGCTGTGTTATATATATTAGGGACAGCATTCCAAGCCAAGTAGTCTGCTCTGATCTGCCCAACCATGGGGCCCAGGCCCTCACTGTCAAAATCAGCACGGGTAATGCCAGAAAGTCACTGCACATCATGACTGTGTACATCTCCCTGCAAAATCAAAAATTGGCCTTCAACTCTGTCACCGACTGTATCTCCCAGTTGCCAGCTGACTCTGAGGTCATTGCATTAGGGGACTTCAATGTCAACTAGCTGTCCCTTAAAGCTGCCCCCTTCAAGGACTCAATGGCTGCCTTGAATCTGACCCAGGCTATTACAGTCCCTATGTGCTTGAACCCTTCCACGGGTACGTCCTCCTTCATTGACCTCATACTAACTAATCACTCGGACAGATTATCCAGTGTCTCTGTGCTGCCCAATGCCCTCAATGACCACCCTCCCACTTTCTGTACTTGGTCACTCGGCATAAACAAGTCTCCCCCCACCAAATTTACACATCGGTGCTACCTAAAAAAAAGTGCATTGGAACAGTTGAAAAACTACCTCTGCAACAGCGATTGGTCACCCCTGGACTCAGCCCAATCTGTGAATGGAGCCCTTTCCCACTTCATAACCACCTTTAATGATGCCTGTGACCGATTCGCCCCTTTCACTAAGCAGCTCATCAAAGGTCCTGATGCTCACTTGATATCCCAGGCCCTCCTGGATCTTATGCGTCATAGAGATAACCTCTGGCATAAGGCCCTTGACTCTGGTAAACCCTCTGATAGGCAGCTGTACAGAGCAGCCTGAAGTAAATGCACCTGGGAAATTTGGAGGGTGAAGGTGGCTGACTACCAGGAAACACTATCCTCCTCCTGGGGATCTGTATGTAAGTTCTGGGACAACATCA
Organism: Neoceratodus forsteri; assembly: GCA_016271365.2. Classification (NCBI taxonomy): domain Eukaryota; kingdom Metazoa; phylum Chordata; order Ceratodontiformes; family Ceratodontidae; genus Neoceratodus; species Neoceratodus forsteri. The sequence goes on from CM057458.1 coordinate 371,044,183, forward strand.
AAAGAGCTGAATGGCAAGGCAAAGTCCCCCCCCCAACTAAGCATTAATGGAATGTCACCCAGGACCCCACTATCATTGCCAACTCCCTCAACAAATCCTTTTCTGACCACAGTAGTGTACTCCCCCCTAATTTCTTTGAATCCCAAACTTACACACTCCCAGTCTACCCTCCTACCTCAGCTGCCCCCCCCCTCGCCTCAAGATATTGTCTACATATGTCAACAAATTTCTGGGAAAATCTAGACATAGGAGTGACTCCTTGGACCTAAAGCTCCTCCTCCTTGCCCTTGACGTCATGCTAGTCCCCCTCACAAAAATGTTAAACCTCTCCCTCGGCCAATTCCCCACCCTCTGGAAACTAGCAGTCATTACCCCCATCCTTAAGGGTGGTGATAGTGCCTCTCCATCCAATTATCACCCCATCTCAATTCTTCCCTCCCTGTCCAAGGTCCTTGAAAAAATTGTCTCGGACCAGCTCACCAACCATCTGGCTAAATATAATCTCCCCTGTCCTAAGTAACATGGATTCAGGAACGGTCACAGTACCACAACCGCCTTGCTAGAATACTCCAGCTTTCTTCACAAAGCCCTCGACCACAGCCACCTGGTGGGATCGGTTTACATAGACCTGACTAAGGCTTTTGATACTGTCAGCCATTCCCTCCTAATTAATACACTTCTCTCCATGGGCCTGGCCCCTGACACTACCTCCTGGTTCTCCAATTCTCCTCCTGCTTCTCCAATTATCTGAGTGGGCATTCCCAGAGAGTTTGAAGAGGAACCTCAATCAGTCAATCAATCAATCAATCAATCAAGTCTTTATTTAACCAGGCATTCATCGTTGAGCAGAAGCTCATTTGCAAGATGGACCTGGGTGGAGCATGAACAATTGTATATACAGGTCAACACAGGTATTTACAAGGCAATACAGATAATACTCTTTACAGAGAGGAAGAAAAAGAAGTTCATATGTACATAGAATTATACAGATATTGTACAGATTACCGGTATTTACATACATAGAAGTGTCTATAGGAAGATAAAGCAGGTTATCTAAGGTTGCAGGAGGAAGTAACGGAAGAAAAAATAAAAATAAAAATATACACCAGGTAGAGGTGAAGGTAGGGGGAAGAGAGGGAGGGAAGTAGGGAGAATGGCTAGGAGGGCACGGTGCACAGAAAGGAGTTGGTAAAGCTGGATGTAGAGAAGGTGAATGGAGAAAAGGAGTAGGTGTGAGCCCGGATTGAATGCTATAAGTATGGGGCATGGTAGGATGTCACAACCCAGGGTAGTGAGCTCCTATCCGAGGTTGGGAAAGGGAAGAATAAGGGGATGGATGGGCCTAGTGTTGATAAGACAGGGAAAGAGAGAGAACAATTATGTTGGTGAGGAGCAAGCTGGGGGGTCAGTACTTAAAATTGGTCTAGGCATGATTATATACCAGTGCAGACACGGTACTGGGTCTGAGGGTGAAGCAGTTACATACTTTCTGACTGTACGGAAATAAAGCATCTTGAAAGCATTTATACCGATTAGAGTGTTTAATTTGAGGGTTTTTGTAGATCGTTCCATAAGGTAGGTAGCACGAAGCTTATGGCTGCCCTGCCGAAGCGGGATTTTGCTTTGGGTACTTTAAGTGTAATAGCTGAGTAACTTCTTAATGCGTATTTCCCAGTTATACTCAGGGGAAGACAGCAGGAGATATAGTAAGGCAGCTTATTAGAGATGGCTCTATAGGTCTAGAGAGCGGCGTTCTGTGGCGCCTGAACTTTAGTGATGTCCATCCCACTGCCGCATATAGGGTGCAGTGATGTGTCAAGGGAGTCCGTGTATAAACCTCAGTGCTTGATGGTAGAGTGTGTCCAGTTTAGCCATGTAAGAGTTGGGGCATTGGCTGTAGAGGAAGTCAGCGTAATCAACCAATGATAGGAAAATGGATTGGACCAGTTGTTTCTTGGCATCTCTGGTGAGAAATTGGCTGATTCTAAAAACAGTCCAAGCCTTTGCAAAGTCGCTTTAGCAAGTCCTCGATATGTTCAATGAAGGAGAGTCTTTGGTCTATCCAAACTCCCAGATACTTGAATTTTGTAACAAATTCTAGTTTTCACCTAGAACTATGGTAATTTGGGGAACTGTCCCACTGGACACAGGGTTAGCTGTACGGATAAAAGGAGAGAGGACCATTGCTTTAGTTTTTGGCATTAAGGAGTAGCTTTTGTGGAGGAGTTGGCTTTGCAAAGGTTGAATTCTGACTGTAGGTCATTGCAGGCAGCTTCAGGTGTTGGGCGACTCACTGAGAGAACTGTATCATCTGCAAACAGATGGATGTTGGCTTCTTTTATACAGTAGTCGATGTTATTAATGTAGATTGCAAAAGTAAGGGCCCTAATATAGAACCTTGAGGTATCCTCTTTGCAGAGTTTTTAAGGGGACAGGCCTCCTTGCTTTTAACTTGTTGAAGGCGCCCTGTAAGATAGTCAGTGAACCAACGCAGAGAGAAGGGGTCCACACCTATGGTTTGAAGGGCGGAGAGGATCAGACTATGGTCGACGGTGTCGAAAGCCTTGCTTAGATCAAGGAAAACAGCACAAATAAACTTCCCCCTCATCGTGCCTCCTTGTACTCTCAGGGGTCCCGCAAGGTTCAATATTAGGACCAATATTGTTTAGTCTCTTTCTAAACTCACTTCCAAATGCCTGCCCTGGCAAAATACTGCTGTATGCAGATGACACCGTCCTTTTATGCAGTCACCCAGACCCCATCCTCCTCCAGCTCGAACTCCAAAAATGCTTCACCGAGTCAGAACCTGGTTCTCAGAGCATAGACTGGTGAGAAACTATAAAAAAATGAAGGTCATGGTCTTTGCCAACTGCCAGAACAAGCATGCTACAACCCCCCTGACTATCCTCAACACCCATAACTCTAGCCTTGATCAAGTCACCTCCTTTAAATACCTGGGCATCACCCTCGACTCTGTGCTCACTTATAGTAACCACTTCCATACTGTATGTTCAATGATTAACACCAGAATTGGCCTCCTTTATAAGCACAAGCGTGCCTGCCCCCCAAGTACTCCACCTTGCGGTTACTTCCTCTGTGCTCTCCCTGGTGGACTATGGTATTGTACTCTATGGCTCTGCCAGCAGCACCACACTACGTAGGATCAAGGTTGCTCTAAATAAAGCCTGCCAGCTTGTAACTGGGTGTGACAGAATGATACATACATGTGACCTCTACCGGATCTCCAAGTGGCTGAACTTTGATGGGAGACTCTGCTACCACACCTGCCTGATAGTCAAAGAGGTCCTCCTCAGGCTTTCCCCACCTGGCCTCTGAAACCTACTCCAAACTGCCCCCTCCACTAGGTCCACTCATCACTCCTCTAGTGCCCTGCTGTCAATTCCCCTATGCAGGACATCACTAGGCCAATGTGCTTTTTCCTACAGGGCACCCCTCTGGATAAATGAACTCCCACCAGGCACAGCATCTTTAATAAATATTGGCCTCTTCAAGTCTGGGCTCAGGGAGGTAACAACAACCACCAGTATCTGCGATTGCTCTTAATCGACAACATCCTCCCAGGGTGCTGCCCCCCTCACTTCCCCCTACTATGCTCACCACCCCCCCCTCCTCCCGTGTCCACTTAATCCAGTCACTGACTGGCACATGTTAAGTCTTGACTTGTTAACGCACTGTATTACTGCCATGTTGAATATATTGTCCCGACTATATTGTAACTACTGACTCTGGGTTACATGCCCGTTGCTTTTCTGTTAATCTGATCTAAACGTTATCTTACTTGTACTGTCGTAAATACCTCTTACGTTATGGACTCTTACAGTTGTGATACGCTGACTCTGGGTAGCCTGCCCGTTGCCATCTCTGTAACCTGTTTTAACATACATTGTTAATTCTATCTCTGTTTGTTGTCTGCCTTATGTACTCCCCTCTTCAAGATGTGGAGCCTTTGCAAAGGAGTCACTGACTCAAAGGGTTGTAATTCTGATCTCACTAATAAATAAATATCTCAAAATTGTCACTGTAATGGTCTTCGCTGTAAACATTTTTTTTACTTTCTCTTTTGGCCCCCTTACTCACTTCGCTCCTAGTCCCTCTCTCAGAGCCCAATGCACCACAGAGCTACACCCACTTGAGAGGCCTGAGGTGTCTGCTCCTTGAGATGCTACTTACTCCTGCTTAACTCTAGAGCCCCTGGATAACCCACTCAGCAGGGCAAGGGAGGCCTTCCCCTTACCTCCCCTGAACATCATGGGAGCATGCACTAGTGGAGTCTGCCCTTGGAATCTCCTGTAGGCATGCTGCTGGAGGCTCATCGCCTGGACCGGGAGCAGGGTACATTTTCCTTGTTTTCTGGTCTCCTCCCCTCTGGTGTCAGCACTCGAGGGGGGCCAATAAGATGGAGACACGCTGAGACATACCTCCCACTCTGGCCCCCGGCTGATGCCAGCCCCTCCTCTACTGTCCAATCCCCAACCACACTGGCACCACCCGTGGTCATCCAGGTGATGGCAGTATCATGGTAAGGGATACAGCCCTCCCCTCCTGGAGAAGGAGAGCAGCAGAGCAGCCCCTCGGGTGCTCAATCCTTCTCCCCCCAGCTGGTCCTCCAGCAACCCTGGCTTGCTACTGAACCCGGGTCACTGGCATCACAAGCGGTAGCACTACCGCTGCACCAGTGTGCCAGCTGCTGTAAAAATGTTGATGTTCCACCGGTATATGAGACAAAACATGTAACAGACAAAATTAAAGCATGGTGTTGAGCTTTAATTGCATGAAGTAACAATGAAGGCAAACAAATATATATGTAAATAGAGAGGAAGGAAGCAGCAACAAAAACTGCAACAGAAGCATAGGTTGGAGATGAAATAACAGCCAGAATGGCACAAAAGAACCTGCATTTGAAAAGAAAACCACATAGAAAAGAATAAAATGATAATGAAGGTGGGGGAGGGAGGAAAGAAAACAAGAGATGAAAAAGGTGAACTAAGTAATAAATAGTCAGATAACTCATGGGTAATAATCACATAAGATATCACTGAATGCAGGTATCCAACACAGCTACCGTGTATAGTACATATAGATGCAGGACTGTAATATCAAAACTTGACTCTAAGAATTTGTTACTTAAATGTATCATCTGAGTTAATGTACTATAAGTGCCAATGACGTTTGCACTGAAGGATTAGTTAAAAAATAAAAACATAAGATGCTCATTGACTGAAAATATAAATCTAGAATGTTGAAAGCACTAATAATAAAAGAACAAAGGAGAAAAGTGTGTGTGTGTGTGTGTGGGTGGGGGGGGTAGAGAAAAAGAGGTGACATAACCGAATGGTAAAATATGGAATAGAGTAAATCACACAGAAAGACAGAAATATGTAACTTTTTATCAACTGCAGTATAAAAATATGACCAAAGTGGTTTATCAAGTATGCATAATCTAAAGTTAGCTACAAAAATTACTTACAGTGACCCTACGAATAGCAGCTGTGGTCACAGTGTCTGTCAGATACAATTAAAGTTAGCCATAAAATTCGCAGGACTCTGCAGTTCAAGAAGCCCTGATTATGGTAAGCAGTGATTGCTCCATGGGGGTGTGCATTTCCATTATTTGTCATTAAAAAAGTTTCCAAATCAATTATAAAGATGTTATCTCACAATACCATTATAAAGAAACCTTATAATGAAGGAAAAATATATTATACGTATCTAACAGATGACCAAAAGTAAATTAAATTATAACTAATATGTGGAATGCTAAAAATTCCAAATTAGAGACTGTCTGTATACATGTAAATAGGCTATATTTGAACATTTAGAGATACTAGTCACTGGATCAAATAATATTTAAATTTCTACAAACAAAAAATACAAACTACATAAAATCCAGCTAAGTATTAATGCATACAAAGTAACAGCAAAAATATGATATGAAACAGGATATGATGAAAAATATGCAAAAATTGAAAATGAATGAAAGGGGGAACTATTCTCAAGAATTTTTGATGTAGTCAGAACCTGATTAGGCATAAAAGAACAAATAAAGTTGACAACCTAATCACAAAAGCAAAAGTATTGTACATGTTAGTTCATGGTCTTGCTTGTGGAATAATATGAGTTAATGTTAAAGTAATAGTATAAATATGAAACCCCCAACTTTCATTGTACCATTTAGACATATAATGGAAATAACACAAAAAATGTATAGAGTCATAAAGCAGAAAGATACTGGTCCAGACAGTTCAATCGATGCAAGACATACAGAGAGAAAAAGAAATGGCATTACAATAGTTCATTGAAACTCCCCAAATTTTGTGTAACTATAAATACAGAGCCCCCCCCCAAATCAGTGATAACATACAAGTATATATTTATTACAAGGGCCAGTACAAGACTGATCTAGGCATTTTATGAACCAAAAAATAGTAATACAAATGCAAATCGCTCATTATTCAAAACAGAATTCAAATACATAAGATAGCAAGGAAATACTCATACGAGGAAGCAAAATGGATAGCAATGCAAATTATCTCTTACAGGACCTTCTGTTCTGCACGTCTAGCAATTTCACCCACACTTCCAAATAATGCTGGACAGCCACAGACCAATGCGCCAGGAAGGTCAGCAAGGTGAAAAATAAAGGGAATCCTCTCTGGTTCTCCAAGGAGGTGGCTACCATAGTCAAAGAAAAAAAGAAGGCGTACATGACATACTGGGAAACTAAAAATGACAGAGACTGGGAGTCATATCAAGAAAAAATGAAAGAAGCAAATAAAAGAATAAGACAAGCCAAAGCACAGACAGAGGAAAGGATAGCAGCAGGGGCCAAGAGAGGTGACAAATCCTTTTTTAGATACATCAGGGAGAGAAGGAAAATAAAGGGGGGTATAGTAAGGATTGTTACCGGCAATGGAAAATTGGCAGAGGAGGATCACGAGAAGGCAGAAATCCTAAATAAGTACTTCTGCTAGTGTTCTGAGAGGAAGATCCAGGAAGTAGCCCAGCACTCACAAAATGCAGCACCTCAGGATCAGGAGTCAACACTAACCAATTCACAGAGCAGCAAGTATTGGAAGCACTAAATAAACTGAAGGTGGAAAAGGCCATGGGACCAAATGAGCTACATCCCAGAATCCTAAAGGAAATGAGGAAATGAACTAGCAGCTCCTTTGGCAAAATTATTCACCAGATCCTTAGAGAACAGAGTGGTACCCGAGGACTAGAAAATGGCTACAGTAGTCTCACTACATAAATCAGGCAGCAGGGAAGAGTCAGATAACTACCGACCAGTTAGTCTCATGTCTATAGTGGGTAAAATGTCACTGCTCAAGCAGAGAATAATAACATTTCTTGAAGCAAATGAGCAGCTGGACCCAAAACAGCATGGTTTTACATCAGGAAGATCGTGCCAAACAAATCTGATTGAGTTTTTCGACTGGGTTACCAGGGCAGTGGACAACAGGGGAGCAGTGGATGTGGTCTACCTGGACTTTAACAAAGCCCTCACCTCAGTTCCACACAGAAAGCTGGTAAAAAAGTTAGACTACACAGGGGTAGGACAGGAGGTGGTAAAATGGGTAACAAATTGGCTGCAAGGCAGAACACCGAGAGCACAGGTTAATGGTAAAGTGTCATCGGAGGGTAGTGTGCCCCAGGGCTTGGTGCTGGAGCTTCTACTCTTCAACATTTTCATAGCTGACATTGCAGATGAGCTTGAGGGGAAGGTGTGTCTTTTCACCAATGACACCAAGCTCTGTAATAGGGTGGACTCCTTAGATTAGATCCAAAAAGAACACCACGAACAGCCGCACTCAGCCCATGCTGCACTCCTGGAGGTAGCCGTCCTCCACAAATTAAACCAAATCCACAATGGTTGTGCGCACAAGGAATAGCCTTGCAAGCATGAACAAATAAGAATTACGGAAGGAAATAAGCTTTGTAACAAAAATGTTTAATGAATTCTATTCATGCTGCAATAATACAGAGACAGTCAAAAAGAACCCCTAGCGCCTCGACTCCCATGAGTCTTCAGTGGGGATGCTGCTAACAGGGAACATATGAGCATTTAATCATTATATCATGAATAATTAATTACTTGCCATGATGTCACTACTTTACTATAAAAGTGATAGGCATTTTTTCATTCATTTTTTTTGGTTTTTTATATATGCTGTGAAACAACCTATACCCAACAAACGCAGAATTCTAATGTAGATCAATATAAGACTAATGTTTTATAGTGCAAAAAAATCACAAATATATACTATAATCATTTAAATATCACTCATTTACAAAAATCATGAAATTATATCTTATAAAAGAAGAAACTGTAGTTAGAAGTACCTGGGAGGACTGATACCAATACAGCCCATCTGTACTCCAAAACATTTATTTCCTGGTAGGATGGAGTTCCAGGAACAAACTTGACCACATAATAACAGAACCTAAGAAGAAGAAATGAAATAAGAGATTAAATAATTATTTAACAAATCTATTATTATGACCTATATTAGAGCATATAGCTTTCATCAAAAAATATGTCCACACTGCACTGCCACATTGCAACAAATGATAGTACAGAAAAGGGACCCAGATAACAGTTAATCACCTTTTATATCTGTCATTATCTATAATTTATTTCAAAAAAGGTTTGATGTCCCATTTTTCATTTAAACCTTCTGGTTTCACACACCTCAGTTTGAAAATCCACCTACTCTCTTGTTGTAGCAAAACATTCGATCTATCTCCACCCAATTTTAATGGTGCTATCCAGTCTATACCCATAAATGTTAAAGTCTCCGGTGAGGATCAGTGGATGTGATCTACCTGGACTTTAGCAAAGCCCTCACCTCGGTTCCACACAGAAGGCTGGTAAAGAAGTTAGACTACACAGGGGTAGGACAGGAGGTGGTAAAACGGGTAACAAATTGGCTGCATGGCAGAACACCGAGAGCACAGGTTAATGGTAAAGTATCATCAGAGGGTAGTGTGGCCCCAGGGCTTGGTGCTGGAGCCTCTACTCTTCAACATTTTCATAGCTGACATTGCAGATGAGCTTGAGGGGAAGGTGTGTCTTTTCACCAATAACACCAAGCTCTGTAACAGGGTGGACTCCTTAGATGGAGTGAGCAAGATGCAATCAGACCTGAAGAAGCTAGACGTGTGGTCTGGAGCATGGCAGCTGAGATTTAATGCCAAAAAGTGCAAAGTCATGCACATGGGAAAAGGAAACCCAAGGACAGCATATTACTTAGGAGGGGAAAGACTAGCAGCCTCAAACCAACAGCGTGACCTGTCAGTCATGATCTCAGATGACTTAACAATGGTAAGACAATGCGAAAAGGCAGCACTTAAGGCCAGTGGCATGCTGGGATGTATAGGAAGGGGAATCACAAGCAGGAAGAGAGATGTGGTCATGCCATTGTACAGGGCTCTTTTCAGGCCGCACCTAGAATACTGTGTCCAATTTTGGAGGCCATACCTCAAAAAGGACATTGGCAGGTAAGAAACGGTATAGAGAAAAGTGACAATAATGATACAGGGGTTGCACAACTTGTCTTACGAAGAAAGACTAAGAGATCTAAACATGTACTCCCTGGAGCAGAGAAGGGAGAGGGGAGACATGATCGAAACCTTCAAGTGCATGAAAGGCATAAATAAATTACAGGCACAGGACCTATTTTACTTCAAGGAGGCCAGCAAAACTAGGGGTCATGATCTGAGGCTAAGGGGAGGGAGGTTCAATACCAATATCAGGAAGTTTTTCTTCACAGAGAGGGTGGTGGATACATGGAGTAGCCTGCCCCTAGGAGTGGTGGGAGCAAAGACAGTAGGGGAATTTAAAGCAGTATGGGATAGACATGGGGGAGCCCTCACAAACAAGGGAAATTAGGGGGGTAGTAAATAAATCCAGGGCAGACTAGATGGACCGAATAGTTTCTGTCTGCCGTCACTTTCTATGTTTCTATGCAGTATTACAAAAGTCAGTAACAAAACTGGTCCAGGCAGTTTTGAACAGACTGAACAATTGGGACATTGTTATATCTATTAAAGTTATGGATATTATTATAAAGTTGAATGGTACTTATACTGGGTATTAGAATGGAGGAAGGCAATTTGGATGACAGTGGGCTCAGGGAGGGTTAGAGCGGTCAGGCAGAGGCACATCCCAGATCCTATTCCACTCAAGAACTCATATGCCACACTGGCAAATGAGGACAACCAAATAGAGGTACCCAGAGAAGTGGAAGGAAAGGATGTGGAGGTTAGCCAAGGAGGTGACCTCAGCGGGGAAAGCAGTGGACCCCAGAGGAGGAGGAAGCTAATCCTGGTGGGGGACTCCATCATAAGAGGGATCTAGCTAGGAACACAGGAGGGGGAGGACAGAGAGGTGAGGTGCCTACCAGGTGCCACGGCATGGAGGGATAGAAGGAAGATCCTGGGGATCACTGGGAAGGCAAGACGGGAGGGTGAGCTGGATGTCATTATCCACCTAGGTACTAATGACCTGGCAAATGGGGAGCCAAAGGAAGTTCAGGAAGAGTTTAGGAAACTGGGGAGGGTCTCAAGCAAGTAGCTACTTCTGTCACTTTCTCAGAAGTACTACCTGTGAGAGGCAAGGGAGAGACATAGGAGTGCATGCACCAGGAACTTTAACTCATGGTTGAAGAACTGGTGCTGTGAGGAAGGGTTTGGATTCATTGGTGACTGGGGACCCACCTGGAGGGATGGAGGTTTGTTCAAGCCTGAGCTTGACATCCATCCTGGAGGAATCCAAGCACTCAATGATAAGTTTAAATGCTACATTGACAAGCATTTAAACTAGCAAAGGGGGTGGCAGGCCAGCAAGGAGGTACCTACTTGCTCAGCCCACAGCTAGCAGTGGAACCAGTGAACCAGAGGAGTGGCTATCTCTGCAAAGCAGTGTGCAAAAGATGGAGATTAGTGCCCAAGAGGTGGATAAGCAGAAAAGGGCAAAATTCAGCAGAAGGGCAGACAGCAAGGAGAACCAGGGATAAATGACAACCAAGGAAGGGGCTGGAGTAGAACAGTGAAACAGTCTAGGGAGGTCAAATCATGGAAAGTCATGTATGCAAATGCCAGGAGCCTTAGCAACAAGATGGAAGATCTGGAGGCTGTCATGGTGCAGTCAGACCTGGACATTGTGGCCATCACTGAAACCTGGTGTAATGAAAACCACGACTGGGAGATGGCCATACCTGGCTACAACATATTCAGAAGAGACAGAGCAGGCAGGAAGGGAGGAGGAGTGGCACTCTATGTGAAAAGTGACATAAGGGCCACAGAGATCCAGGAGGAACAAATTAGGGGAGAGATACTGTGGGTTAAGCTGGAAAGGAAAATGGGGACAGCCATCAGCACAGGTGTGGTCTATAGACCACCAGCCCAGGAGGAAGAAACAGATAGGGAGCTGATGCTAGCCATCCAAAGGATGGCAGACAAGGGTGAGGTAGTACTGGTTGGAGACTTTAATATTCCAGACGTGGACTGGAGCATCCCAGCAGCAGCATCAACTAGGAGCAGATTTATCCTGGACTCCCTTCAGGGAGCCTTCCTCAAGCAACTGGTCATGGAACCAACTCGGCAGAAGGCAATACTGGACCTTGTGCTCACAAACAGGGACAGTGTGATGGGGGTAACAGTGGGGGAGCACCTGGGAAACAGTGACCACCAGTCATTGTGGTTTGAAATCACAGAAAGAGCAGAACCAAACCACACAAAACACGATCCTGGATTTTCGGGGGCAGACTTTGGGAAAATGGGAGATACTTGAAAGAGGCATTAAGGGAATGGGACAGGAATCAGGGGTTGAGGAACAGTGGGCAGTATTTAAAATGGGGATTACAAGAACAACAGAATTATGTATTAAGCAGGTTAGCAAGAGGAAAAGGAAGAGGAGACCATTATGGTTTTCCAAAGAGGTAGCAAAGAAAGTGAAAGCCAAAAAGATTGCATTCAGGCAATACAAAAAGACACAGGCAGAAGGGGATAGGGAGAAGTACCAGGATAAGCAAAGGGAGGCAGGGAGGTCAGTAAGGGAAGCCAAAGCTCAGACAGAAGAACACATTGCAAAATCAGTGGGTAGAGGAGACAAAACCTTTTACAGGTACATAAGTGAAAAAAGAAAGACAAAGGGAGGGATAGTGAGACTGAAGGGGGAGGATGGGGGCCACATGGAGGATGACAACAGTAAAGCTGACATATTGAATAGGTATTTCTGCTCAGTCTTTACTGAGGAAGAGGAGGGTAATGGGTCTGAAGGGAGTACAAGGGGTGAGAATGGTGCAGAAATGGACACAAGTCCCTTTACACGAGAAAGGGTCCTGAAGGAACTGGAAGTAATAAGAGTTGATAAAGCAATGGGGCCAGATGGGGTGCACCCCAGGGTCCTTAAAGAACTAAGAGAGGTGGTGGCTGAACCTCTGGCTATCCTGTTTAGCCGATCACTGGAAACAGGGGAGGTACCCAAAGACTGGAGGACAGCAGATGTAGTCCCCTTATACAAAAGTGGGAACAAAGAGGAAGCAGGGAACTACAGACCAGTCAGCCTCACCTCGGTAGTGGGGAAGATCATGGAAGCACTACTGAAGGAGAGATTGGTGGAACATCTGGTTGTCAATGGACTACAGGACCCAAGGCAGCATGGTTTCACCAGGGGGAGGTCATGTCAGACCAACCTCATTGAATTTTTTGACTGGGTGACTAGGGAGGTGGATCAGGGAGGGCAGTGGACATGGCCTATCTGGACTTCAGCAAGGCCTTTGACACTGTGCCACATAGAGACTATTACACAAACTGGGGAATATGGGTGTGGGCAGGACAGTAGTGTGGTGGGTAGGTAACTGGCTGGGTGGCAGGACACAGAGGGTGGTGGTAAATGGCTGTCACTCCACAGAGGGAAGAGTGACCAGTGGGCACCACAGGGATCAGTGCTGGGACCAGTCCTATTCAACATCTTCATCAGTGACATGGCGCAGGACCTAGAAGGCAGAATTTCACTGGTAAGCTGATGACACAAAGCTCTGTAACAGAGTAGACACACCAGAGGGTGTGAGACAGAATGAGCGACCTGCAGAAACTTGAAGAATGGTCAGGGTTTGGCAGTTAAATTCAATGCAAAAGAACTGCAAGATAATGCATATAGGGCACAAAAACCCTGGCACAATATATCAGTTAGGGGGTGAGGATATGGCATGCACCAAGCAGGAAAGGGATCTTGGGGTTATCATCTCTGATGACCTCAAGGTAGGAAACAGTGTGACAAGGCAACAGGTAAAGCAAATAGGATGCTGGGATGTATAGGCAGGGGCATCACCAGCAGAAAAGGAGGTCATAATTCCGCTATACAAGACACTAGTGAGGCCCCACCTGAGTACAGTGTACAGTTCTGAGACCATACCTACGTGAGGACATAGACAGGGTAGAGAAGGTTCAGAAGAGGGCAACAAAGATGGTATGGATTGCATCACAAGTCCTATGAAGACAGGTTGAAGGAACTGAACATGTACTCCCTGGAGGAGAGGAGGGAGAGGGGATATGATAGAGACATACAAGTATCTTACAGGGAGGAACAGGGTGCAGGAAAACACTATTTTTAAGCAAAAAGATGTTCCAGGACTAGAGGGCATGGATGAAGTTGGAGGAGGATGATTCAGAGGAAACATGAGAAAGAATTTCTTCACAGAACGGGTGGTGGACAAGTGGAACACCCTGCCAGAGGAAGTGGTGGGGGCTGAAACAATCACGGGATTAAAGAATGCATGGGATAGACATAAAGGAATTCTGGAGGTCAAGGGTAAGGGGCAACAGACTTCTAGGAAAACAAACTGAACTTACAAGCTCAAATGGGCAGACTGGGTGGGCCATAGGCCCTTATCTGCCGACACTGTCTATGTATCTATGTATCTATGTAATTTGCCCATTACACCATTCTCCGCATAGGGGGCTCATTTTATCCCTTTGTAACCTACCATTCAGTCACTTTCCCTTTTGGTTGATAGTTGTCAGAAGCACAGTTCAGAGTCTTCAGATTTTTGTGATGTCCAAAATACAATATACATGCTGTGTGATGTCAAACATCAGTTAGCCATCTCATACAATGAAAGAAGAGGACAGAATATAAGTTTTAGTTTGTGTGCAGACTAAAATGTAAAGAAGACTTTGGAGGGCTGGCCCACCAGTGCAGCGGAAGTGCTACTGCGTGCAGTGCTGAAGACCTGGATTCGGGAATGAGCCCAGTGTATCAGAGGGCCGGCCTGAGGGGAGGTTGGATGAGCATCCCATGGACAGCTCTCCACCTCTGGGGGGGGAGGGGAAGATCAGAGGCATCTGGCATTTGAGTGACACCGAATAGTGCCTGGATGTACAGCAAATCAAAACCATGCTTCAGGGGGTGAGGCAGTGGCAGAAGTCTGTGGGGCATGCATGGTAGCATACATGCCCGTGTGCTGATGTACTTGTATGTCCATGTCTCTAGGGGCAAACATAAGCTCGAAACCCTCAAGGCAGTGCAGCATGAAAGCTCCTAGGGCCAGCTCCTAGTCCTCCACCGAAAAGATGCCTGCATAAATCTCAGAAAGGACCCCATGGTTGGTCTCAGTTTCTCCCCTCAGGGAGCTCTGCCATGAAGGGTTAGTCATGGGCTAGCCATCTGGGTACCTTAGGTAGATAGTTAGTGGGGGATGTGAGGTGTGTGTGTGTGTCTGGGGCAGATATGGGGTATATTCCTGCCTGGCTTGAGAGTCATAAATAGAACTAATACAAAACCAAAAAAAAGAAGATTTTGAAAGGAGAGACAATTTAATATTGCCAATTATGCATTATAAAAATGGTACTATGTCCCTGTCCCAACCCTCAGTTTATATTGGGCCCCTTATCTCCTACTCCCCGCAATTACTGGCTTTATATGGTCTATTTTACAGAGGTTGCTTCTACATAGTCTCGTACCATTTCCAACAGCCTCTTAGGAGTAAATGTCCCCTTGTTAGCTACTGGTTATCCAGAGTTCTATTGGTATCTGTGCTCTAGTTGCAGGACATGTCAAAACTAATCCAGCCCCCCCCCCCACTCTCCCACGCTGCTCCTATACAGATCAGCTCCAGGTGATTAAAAGTTGTCTACACGAATATTGGGAGTCTTAAGAAAAAGCTTTCTGATCTTGAAGCATGGTGTGAACTTTATAGACCAGGGAACTGCCCACCATTTGTCAGGGGTTTGCACCCATGTGCAATATTCAAAGGGGGCAGGAGCATGTGCTAAATGTGTTAGCGAGAATGCAAGGATCAATGTGCAAAGGGAGATGCAGGGACATGAATATGGGCACTGCGCAATATTCAGCCTGTTAGCACTGCACCAAAGGAAGAGTGCAGGCTACCTTGCGCTGTGCAATTACTGCTGGGAAGAAGCCAGACTTACTTCAGGCAACCTTAGTGGCTGGCAGAGCCACTGCAGCCAACAACCACATTGGTGGTTGGGGAGCACACCTGCTCCCTTGTGTCTAGTGGCACCCTCACCCTCTGATTCCCAGCCTCATGAAAATTAAAGTATACCCTGGTGTTCTGTGGTCCACCCCCATCCTCCAGTCCCCATTCTTGGTAAAATTAAATTATGCACTGCTACCGGGCACCACAGGAAACCCATACAGCATGTAGAAAGAACACACACTCCCTTTACAGTACAAAGGATGCATGCTCTCTATTAATGCATATCGCAGCCAGCCAAGGTGTTGAGAGGAGGGCTGTGCAGGTCACTGTATGAGCTCCTCGTGGTGCTGGCAGCATCCCACAGCCCTGGCAATTATGGTAAGTGGGGGTAGCAGGGTGGTGTACCGTGTGAAGGCAGTGTGGGGGTGCACTAGACACCAGGGTTTTCTTGTATGAAACTGCGTAGGCGACTGGAGAGTGGGGGGTGCCAGTGGACACCAGGGAAGGTTTTCCTTCTACCAGGACTGGGGATTGGGGGGCAGGGGGACCACTAAACACCAGGAACTGCCTTCTTAACTGGACCATCGATCAGAAGGTGGGGGAACCACTGGACACAAGGGAATAATCTGATTTTAACAGGACCAGGGATCAGAGGGTGGGGGGAGGAACCACTGGACACCAGGGAGTAATCTAATTTTAATGGGGATGGGGATCAGAGGGTAGGGGGACCACTGGACACCAGGGAATAATGTAATTTTGCAGGGAACATGGCTCAGATAACAGCGGGGAACCACTGGGCACCAGGGCCTGCTGTACGTTTTACAGGGGCTGGCGATCAGAGTGGGTGGGGCATGCCACAGGAGAGGTGCAAACCAGCCACCTCTTCCCATATAGATGAGCTCATAATGGGCATGCACATGGCCCCTTAGAGCTTTGTATGCCCAGTGTGCTCATCTGCATGCTGCTGGCCAAATATCAAACCAGGGGCTCCCAGCACTATTGTGTCTGGGGGCGCTGTTCCCTGCACATCGAAGATCCATGTTGGACTGTACTACTCGACTTAGTGCTGTGCCAACAAGCCCTTATATTCAGTCGGATAGCACTGGTGTGCTACCTGACTAAATACAGCATCCTCAGGGTCGTAAGCAAGTGCAAGTGCAGCACAAATCTTTGCGCTCCACTTTTTCCTCTTTTCCAATATCAGGCCCCAGATCTCATAGCGCTCATGGAAACTTGGCTGAAACTCCAGTTCCTTACTCATGAAGTGGTCATCTCTGGATACACTACTCAGAAAGGATGGCATAACAATAAAGAAAGGGAGGGAGTTCTTGTATATACAAGGGCCTCACTCATTGTAAGTGAAATCCCAGTGTCCTCCCAGAACTATTCTTCTTGTGAGAGCATATTCATAAAGCTGCTTCTGGGTGGTATCAAACTTTATATTTGGCTGTATCTACAACCCACCCTCTGTGGCATGGCCTGCTTTTGAAGAATTTCTTGACTATCTTGCCCAGACTGAAAAGGGGTAGATGATCGTACTAGGGGATTTTAATCTAAATTGTTTAGATAATTACACAGGCAGACTCAAATCTGCCATTGTGAAGGCTCATCTCAGATTATTGCTGAGCATACTCGCCTTAGTATGAAGTCAGGTAATCACTCTCTGCTGGACTGGATATTAGCCAGCAGGAGTGATAGGGTTAATAGAGCTGGCCCTCTGGATGAGGCACTCAGTGACCACTCAGCCACCGACTCTGTTTGAAGCAACTGTTTTGTGCAACCCCCTCCATAGTCCATCTTTGTAAGAGATTATTCCCAACTTAATTGCAATGCCTTCCTTAAAGACCTGGCCTCAGTGCAGTGGGGCAACTTAAGTTGGTGTAAAAATGTAAATGTGACAATAGAATTTCTTCTTAATAACTTCCTTAGTGTGGTGAACAATGATGTACCCCTAGTCCAGAGATGTGTTAAGGGACTCTGCTCAATGTGGCTCACCCCTGCCCTATATCAGCTGATGAAACAGCATGGCCTAGCATGGGACAACTATAGAGTCTCTGGTCTGATACAGGATTGGCAGCAGTATCACACACTGAGAAATACTTGTAAAGCCAGTCTCAAAAGTGCTAAGGTGAAATATTTTAAAAGCTTAAAGTCTAACAACCTGCTTGACCCAAATCAATCAATCAATCAATCAATCAATCAAATCTTTATTTATTCAGGCGAACATCATTGAGCAAGGCTCATTTACAAGATGGACCTGATAAGGTCAAGGTTCAATAGTTGGTACATAAACAGATACATCAATGCACTTATATATGCATAACAGACACAGAAAAACACATATATACAATAATCAAGGGTAAGAAGTTGATTAAGACATACAGGACAAGGTAGGTTATATGAAAATTACACTAGAAAATAAAGTATATACATATCCCATTAGAGGAGTCAAGGCATACACACAGCATAATGTAATACTAGGAGGTATGGGGAGTATTTAGGGTTGGTGTAAGGGCCAGGAGTTAGTGGGAGAAGGTTTAGGTAGGTAGGTAGGTAGGTAGGTAGAGTTAAATGGAACTGAGGTACCATAATAAGGGTGGCTGTCTGGGAGGGAGAAATGTGGAGAAAAATTACGCCATATATGGTGGATGTCTGGAAAGGGAGGGTTATGAAGTGACTAGACTAGATCTTGTGGTAGCAGTTGCATTTCTCTGCGAAGAAACCTGTGCAAAGCTGTTTAAAGGATGCTAGAGGTATAAGATTGGTCAGCTTTAGGGTCTTCTGTAGAGTATTCCATGCCATAGCTAGAGAATAGCTGATTGCAGATCTCCTTTGCCGGGTGTTGACTTTAGGTATCTTGAGCATGATGAAGTTGTTGCTTCTTAGGGCATAGGAGCTAGCTGTGACCTGTGTGAAGCAGTCTAAAATATAATTTGGAAGTTTCTTAGACAATGCTCTGTAGATCCATAGTGCAGCATTTCTGTTCTTTCTGAGGTGTAGGGAAGCCCATCCAACTGCAGCATAGAGAGAGCAATGGTGAGTGTTAGATGGAAGATCTGTTATGAACCTTATTGCTCTATGGTACAGGGTATCCAACTTGCTTAGATAGGAGATGGGTCAGTGACTATAAAGGAAGTCTGCATAGTCAACAACTGAAAGAAATGTGGCTGGGACTAACCTCATTTTTGAGTCTCTGGTTAGGAAGTGTTTTATTCTGAAGAATAGGCCAAGCCTCTGCCGAAGTTTTTTCAGCAGTTCTTCAATATGATGTGTGTAATCAAGCCTATCAATCCACACCCCTAAATATTTGAATTTTTCTACATAGTCCAGGCTTTCTCCAAGGATAGTGCATAGCTGGGGGAGATTGCTTAGTGAGGAGGTGTTAGTATAGCTTTGATAGGAGAATAACATTGCTTTTGTTTTCTTTGCATTTAAAAGAAGCTTTTTCTCAAGTAGTTGATATTGCAACAAGGAGAATTCTGCTTGTAAAATTTCACGGGCAATTGCAGGCGATGGGTTGCTGACATACAAAACAGTGTCATCTGCAAAGAGGTGGACAGTGGCTTTGGTGAGATTTGAGTCAATATTATTAATGTAAATGGCAAAAAGGATAGGGCCCAGGATAGATCCTTGTGGAACTCCTCTTAGAAGTGGTTTTAGTGGGGATAGATCACCTTCAGCTTTCACCTGCTGTGACCTATCCATAAGGTAACACCTGAACCATTTAAGGGAGGGTGAATCTAAGCCTATGGAATGCAAGGAAGAGAGTAGCAGCTCATGGTCCACTGTGTCGAATGCCTTGCTTAGATCAAGAAATACAGCACAGACAGTATTCTTTTTATCTAATTCGGTTTGCCAGTCATTTGTAACTTTGGCCAGTGCAGAGATAGTGCTGTGCCTGGCCCTAAACCCAGATTGAGCTGGATTCAATAGATTAGCATCATTAGCACCAAAGAAGTTCTGGTTGCAAGTTAACTGCCTTCTCAAGGGTAGACCTAGTGCCCCCTCAAGCGACAGCATTGCCACTGGCAAAACTCTAAATGACCACCCCCCCTCCACTGGCCATTGAAACCTTTAACAAGTTCTTCACAGACTGGGATAGTTACAAATCTACCCTGTGTAGCCCACTCCCAGCAGTCTACCCACTCTGGCTCTTCAGCTCAACCCTGCTTAGCCGCCCCATGTTCCATTTCAAATTGGTCACAAAGGAGGGGGCCCTAGATCTCTTCTCAGGCATGAAAGATGATAATTCAGCTGAGCATGCTAAGGTTTATACTAAGGTTTTTAGGACAACAGAAGACTATGCGCCCGTAATTGCCATTCTCACTTCACAGTGAATTATATGCGACAATCTTGAACACAGGATCCTCAGACTTATTGCCCCAGTCCTTGCTGGACATACTGCAGCACTCAGTAATATGTTTCTCATTCAGGGAAACATAGCCAGCATTAGGAAAACTGCATATGTTGTCCAAAAGCACAAAGGAAGAAACTGGCCGAACACTATCAGCCTATATCATCACTGTGCACCCTTGCCAAGATACACAAAAGACTAATCTATGATCAGATACTGAAACATCTTGAGATAAATACCATTTTAGCAGAAGTCCAAAATGGCTTCAGAAAACAGCATGGTACTGATTCTGCCCTAGTACGTCTCACGACCGACCCATTCAATGCCATGGAGGATGGATACGCCATGGGGTCTGTCTCTGGGGATCTAACCAAGTTGTTTGGCCTTGTTAATCATGACCTTCTGGTGAGCAAGTCAAGGGATCTGGGCTTCAACCACCTGTCATGTATGTGGTTTCACAGTTACCTAACAGGGAATACAACTTGTTAAATGAGGGGGATAACCAGTCCCCCATGTGAGCAATCACTGATGGTGTTTCCCCAGGGCTCCATCCCCGGTCCCATTTTATTTTCACCGTTCACAAATGACTTGCCTAATAACTGTGGTGAGGCAAACATACTGCTATATGCAGATGATGTAAAGATTCAGTCTGGCCTCCCAGTTGACTTTTGGATGTTTGAGTCTTGATTTCAGTCAAGGTGCTAATACTGAACGCTAAAGAAATTAAGGCCATGCAATTCGGGACTTGTAGGCTGGGTCACAATAGGTAAAATCTATTCAGCATTTTTACAGTGTTGGGGGCACATATTGTTACGGTGGCTACTGCAAAGTATATGGGAATCCAGCTGGATCAAGAGCTTTACCTCAGGGTTCCTTTCAATACAGTGATCAAAACCCTAAACCAGAAACTGGGCCTGCTGTATAGACTGTACCTTTACTTCACTAAGGAGGCCAGGCTATCGATTGCCAACAGTGTCCTTTTACCTGCTATCCCCAATGGAGCATCGCTCCTGTCATCTCTCAATTAGTATGAATATTCCAAACTGAAGTTTGCCTACCATTGCATATCATGTTTTGCTGCCAGTGTCCGCAGCAGGAAACATTACTGTAGGGCTGTCTCTACCCTAAATTGGCTCCATCTGGAGGACAGGCTTCATTTCCCTGTGTTATCTATGGCATACAAACTCCTCTACCCCCCACGCCTCAAAGTCTGGTTGACATCATGGACTTCAAGCCGCTAAGAAGGTGTCTTCAAGCCTTCGATCCATTGGACAGAAACTAGCAACCATGTTGTGGACACTCTCTGCTGCTGGTCAGTGAACTTTTGTGGCTATTGCACCTAGGCTATGGAACAATCTGCCCCCTCCCCATGGTCATGGAATGCCAGACCCTTGTATCCTTTAAATCCACCCTTGAAGGAGTACAATTTGAAAGCAGATGCTGTGCCTGCTTCATCTATCTAATTTGTAAATCTGTCACACTGAATCTGCCTCTGTGCTATGTCCAAATTCTGTTAGTACAATGTGCCTAAGATATTTGTATCAAATAGCCATACTTTCATTTGTTTATATCTAATAACTGGACCTGTTGCACATGTTTTTGCAATGCTAATCCATTGTATTTACTGTATTTGTAATTTACTTATGCACTGTACAGTATGTAATTAGTACCTATATGTAAAGTAAGTATTCTATGTAATTAATTATAATTAATTCTGAGTCTCTCATGAAAAAGGGACAGCTTGTCTCAGTGAGCCTACCCAGTTACCAAAATCCAATAAATGATATGGTAAAATGTTTTGTGTTTTCTATAAGGACATTATAATGTGTGATTATGTCATGCGTATAATCTGTGTGATTTTGAACATGTTTAAAATAAAACTGAACCTTGAAGCTTGCTCCTGCTGCAGAGCAAACTGTGGTTGTCCAGGCCGACAAAGGCACCCCCCACACCTGAGGAGGAGAGAAAGGAAAAAACAGGGAAGTATAACTTCCTGCTGTCCAACTAACGGTATATATCGCTTGAACAGGGCATATTCCTGGTTACTGGGTAAATCCCTGAGGCAGTGGCAGGGAGAGGGAATGAAAACTTGGATGACAAAAGCTGTTAATTTATCTTTAATTAGTCAGGAGACTTCTAAATACCTCCCTACAGTAAAAGGGAGGTTCAATTGCAAATACTTAGTAAGTAGCTTTCAACTTAAAGAGTTAGAAAATTAAACATCCATTAGTTAAATGATCAGTAAAGGTTTACACCAACTCCCACAAGTTGCTTCTAAGAATATTTTATTATTGCTAAATATCCATTTGCAGTGTCCCATGCTTGACAGCTGTGACTGGTATTGCAAATATTTAGATGTCACACCAGTTCTTCATCTCCCCATGTAACAACATGTAACTGTAACAAGATATAACAAGAACATTTTATTTTTTGCGTCTCTCTGTGTCTGACTGAATGTAAGTAAGCAATGACCCACAGCAAGGTATGGGGTTATTGGGGATTAATCAACACCTCGGATGGGCTGTGGGGCACAAGGCCATAGTCTGAGTGCTCTCACAGCACCCTGGTAGTCCTGTTGAACCTCCCCACCCCAACTGGAGCTCCATTCACATTCGTAGCCATATCACCGGTATCCCCAGTGGACAAGCGGCCCCCCCCACCCAGTAGGATGTGGCCCACCCGCTCCCCCCTCCAACCAACTGGATCTGGCGACTGGCACAGCCCTCCTCACACCACTATGGCCAGCTGCCAACTGAACTGTCAATGAGTGTGTGGTGGTTCATCTGGTATCAACGAGCTGGGATGGAGGACATCAATGTGCTCTGGCATCAGTGCATGCAGTGCACATACAGTGGGAGCGTTCTCAGCATCCTTTGGGAGAAGAGGGAAAAACCATCAACTGATTCAAGACGACATCCACTCCCTCACTACAGGCCCCTCACCGCTGACCGAGGTGCACTCTTTCTGAACACTGACCAAGTCTCTGTTTGGGGGGTAGTACCCTCGCTTCCCTAAAGCCCCACCCTGGAGGTAAGTCAGAGAACACTCAAGAATAGAGGAAGTCCCGGAGAAGGCGGGTGATGTTGCAGAATGAGTGGGGAGGACAAATAAGGGCCGGTAAAGCAGCAAGAGGAAAAAGCACACTGGGGGCAGACAACAGTACAATAGTGTTCATGATAAACTTTCGTTATAGTAAACAAGCTTAGTAATCAAACCACAGTATATTTCAAATGGACATCTTATTACATAGTGTAGCTAGTGTGCATTTCCCTTTTACATTTTCTACATTGTGGAACCTGTGTTCCTGAGTCCCAGGTACATATAGTCTCATAGGGCTAGCCAGAGACACCAGAAAGATGTGGGATAGTAAGAAAATGCACTCACCCTCACTGTGGTACAGGGTTTAGAGCTGGCTCCATCTGCTCCTGAAAGCCCTAAACTGGGAGGGTAGCATCCACTGGAACCTGGAGGGCCAGGTGTGGGACATTGAACAGCCCACTCTGGTAAGTATTGCACAGTATATGTTAACAATAATGCTTTATCATTTAAAATTTAATTTTGCTTATGTAATGGTGTGTTTAGTAATGTCACCATTAAACTGTAGAAAACTGTAAAACATCACTGCTACATTGTAGCTGTACAGTGTTTTACACATGCAAAATTATGAATGTACTGTGTACACAGCTGCCTTTCATTAAATGCTTTATTGTGTAATAAATTAATGTTGGTCTACAATGTATCGGTACAGTTATTGATTTCAAACCCCAGGAAATCTTACTGTATTCTGACTTCTGCAGTATGGTCTCACCATAAGACTGCCCTAGAGCCGAAATGGTTAGTAGAACCTATGCTAATCATGGAATGTTAGGCTGGAGCTCAGTTTTCAAACCACTGTCCCTGGTAAACATTCTGCAACTGCCAGATTCTTTACTCCACTTGCCTAGTACAGATGCCTCAGAGAGCCCACCTTCATCTTTCTTGAAGATTTTATTTTTATGAAGTAATATTTATTTCTGTTCATTTTTAAAGCACTGTCCTTGAATTTGATTAGTCTAGGTTTAGTTTTATTCTGGTAAGTTTTTCAGTTTCTTCACGGTTCTTTCTCCGGGGGGGATCCGAACGTTTATTTACATTTTAAAAGTGAATATATATTTACTCCTCACTTGGGCCAGCTATTTTATTTTTGAGAGAAACCGTGGTAACTCTCGGTTCCCTTGTTGGTTGCTAAACCGACCGCATTTAAAAAAAAAAGAGAGATCTTTGTTTATTTGTGTGGGTTTCTGACTCACAGAAAACCTGCATTTTAGTGGGGTTTACTCTTTATGTCACTACCCAAGAAAAGAACTGGCTCAACAGGTTTTCAGCACTGTACAGAGTGTGGGGAACCATTTGCTAAAGCAGATCCTCACTTAGTGTGTGTTGTCTGTCTGAGGTTTGAACACCTCTAGGCAGATTGTGAAACCTGTAAGAACTTTCCTCAGTTGATGCTTGAAAGGCGTTTGAACTGACTGAAGAAAAAAATGTCCGAGAAGGCTGCTGATCCAGCTGCGGATAAAACTTCCTCTCAGAAGGAGAAACCCAAGGAACCGATTGAACAGCCCTCTGACCAGAGTGAAGGTTCCTCGGCTAAAAATAGAACCATAGACACTGCCTCGGCAAAGAAAAAAAGAAGGAAAAACATTCGGTTAAGGAACTACAACCGATGATTCCAGGGGTTCCAACTGCAGAAGCTATAGATAGCGCTATAAGCATTCTTCAGGCACTGCAAACTGGTACCGCAGTTCCGGTTCAGCACCCCGGTTCACAGTCCTCGGTTCAGGACCTGGGTTCTTCCTCGGTTCCCAGTTCACTTGAACGATTTGCTGAAGTTTATATGGAAAGGGAGGATAAGGATGATGAGGATGAGGATTATGGGGAACCTCCTGAGTCAGAAATATCCCCTGATCCTCATCATCCTGACTCCCCTGAGAAGGGAGCTGAGGATTTTTCTTCCCACTTTGCTTTTATGAAGCAAATGGCACAGACTCTTGACCTTTCCACCCAAGAATCCACAGAGGAGGAAGAGGAACCAGACTATATGGAAATGATGGATGTACCAACAACAAAAAGGCTGGTGCTGCCCATCTATAAGTCCTTGAAGAGACAGGCTTCCAAGATTTTGCAGACCCCCCCCCCACTTCTATTCCCCTCATGGACAGGAGGATGCATAGGAAGTACTGGGTGGCCAAGTCTGGAGCAGAATTCCTTTTTGGGCATCTCAGCCATGAAGGGGTGGTGCAGGCTGCTGCAAGAAATCCTATTTGGGTGCTTCTCTGGCTATGAGACAAGTAACCTACATGGCTTATGCATCCAGATACAAGAAGAGTCTCTGGAACACTGTTTTGGAAATAGCTAAGGCTTGCACTGGACCCATGGCCTCAGATTTTTCTGAAGCTGCAAAAAGGGGCATAGAAGCTTCTAAATGCCAGTTTTGGATGGCAGTGGATGCAATTAACATTGCTGCCAGGCAAATAGCAACCTCAGTGTCTCTGAGGAGATTTGCCTGGCTTAGGGCCACTAATTTATCACAGGATACAAAGACAAAGGTGCTGGACTTCCCTTGTGAGCCTACATCTTTCTTCAGTGAGCAAACAGAGGCTTACATGAGGAAGATGGACAAGTATAAAGTGGACTATAAGAGTGTTGCTGCAAAAGAGAAGGAAGCAGCACCACAGAAGTACCAGGGAAAAGGAGGTGGGGTAAATCCCACTACAGGCCCTTCTTCCAGGCTCAGGCATTGACAGCCTACCAGCCCCAGAGTGGGTACTTCAGAGGCAGAGGCAGAAGGGGCAGCAGCTGGGCTGGTCCCAGTACTCAGCAAGGTACACAAGCCAAGCAGATCCCCTGAGGGGTTTGCCAGAGTCGCCTCCCCACTCCCAGTAGGAGGCAGGCTGGCACACCATCTCCAGGCTTGGGAATCCATCACCACAGACAAGTGGGTCCTAGAGGCAGTGGGCCAGGGGCTTGCTCCCAGTTTCAAGGTTTTGCCCAAACTGAGGGCAAGGCTCTTCAGGCCTGCCAGCCGAGCAGAGGCAACTCTGTTGGAGGAGGCAGTAGCAAAGCTGATTCTGGAAAAGGCAGTACAGCCAGTTCCCTTGGCCCAAAGAGGAAGGGGTCTCTACTCAAGGTACTTCCTCACTATAAAGAAAATAGGGAAGTGGTGGCCCATACTGGATCTCAGACACTTAAACAAACATTTGACAAAGCCAAAGTTCAAAATGGTCACTGGCTGCCATTCTCCCTACACTCAGGAAGGGGGGGATTGGCTGTCATCTCTGGACCTAAAAGATGCCTACTTCCATATTCCTATCAGGCAATCACACAGAAAGTACCTCAGGTTCAGATTGCCATCAGGTCACTATCTGTTCAAGGCCATGCCTTTCGGCCTGACATCTGCTCCAAGAGTGTTCATCAAGTGCCTAGCAGTAGTGGTGGCACACCTAAGGAGATGGGGTTACAGTCTTCCCATACTTGGATGACTGGCTGGTGGTAGACCAGTCCCCTCAGCAAGTAAGAGAAGCACTGACCACCATTCAGGATACCCTGTGTACACTAGACTTCCTGGCAAACCAGGAAAAAGTCAGTGCTAACACCAGTTCAGCTCCTGGAGTTCACAGCGGCGGAATTGGACACTTTGAGAGGAAGAGCCTTCCTCCCTCATGGAAGGGTAGATAGCTTAGTACAGCTGGCAAACTCTTTTCAGCTTCATACCCCCAGATCAGCAAGACATTTTCTTCAGTTGTTAGGCCACATGGTGGCATCAACAGCAACATTGTCAGGATCAAGATTCCAGATGAGGGGCATTCAGTTCCATCTCGGCTCACTGGTCTCAGAAAGAGACTCCCTGCCAAAGATGGCACCAGTCATAGGAACCCTGCTTCAAGCTCTGAAATGGTGGCAGAAAAAGGACAACCTCAGGGAAGGTGTGCCTTTCCTCCAGCTGCCACCAGCAGCAGTCTTGACAACAGATGCCTCCCTCCTTGGATGGGGTGCCCACCTAGGGGAGCATACTGCTCACGGTACCTGGCTCCAGCAGGAGTATCTGCTTCACATAAACTTGCTGGAGCTCAGGGAAGTTTGTCTGGGCATTCAGTCCTTTGCTTCAATGCTGCAGGGCAAAGTGGTTCAAGTCAGGACAGACAATACAACCACAATGTATTACATCAACAAGCAAAGGGCCACAAGGTCTTCCCCCCTGTGCACAGAGGCCACGAAGGTATGGAGCCTGGCTTACTCCATGGGGATCTATCTCTCAGCAGTTCATCTCCCAGGGAAGGACAACATCCTGGCAGATGCCCTCAGCAGGATCAACCAGAACCACCACGAGTGGTCATTAAACAGGCAGATCCTGCAAGTGGTGTTCAGAAGGTGGGGCACCCCAGAGGTGGACCTCTTCGAAGCCCCAGACAATCACCAACTTCCACTGTTCTGCTGCAGGCCCCTTGCATGGGGCACAGTGCCTCTGGATGCACTCCTGATGGATTCAACAGGGAAGTTTCTGTATGCCTTTCCCCCATTCCCCCTGCTACTCAGAGTACTAAACAAGCTCAGGGTTCAACCAGAAACAATGATCCTCATTGCTCCAGACTGGGCCAGGCAGCCTTGGTGCTCACTGCTACTTATCCTGTCAATATCCAAACCAATCTCCCTGCCCAGGAGGCACAACCTACTGACATCCTCTCAGGCAGGGTACTGTACCCAAATCTCCAGTCCCTCAGACTCAGAGCTTGGCTCTTGAGGACTTAGAATATGCTGTCCTACACCTCTCAGAGGGGGTGCTAGAGGTCCTCAGGGTATCTAAAAACTTTCCACCAGAAAAACGTACTCGTCTTAATGGAAGAGGGTTTCTATTTGGTGCAGACACAGACAGATTGACCACCGCCAAGCTGGCTTATCAGTAGTTTTGAACTATCTGGCACATTTGCATTCCCTAGGCCTTCGGCCTTCCACCCTTAAGGTGCACTTAGCAGCAGTCTCTGCATACCCTTCCGCTGGAAAAAGGGGCATCCCTGGCTGCTAACCAGGTATTCAGGAAGTTTTCCAAGGACCTACTGCACTTGTATCCCCCTCACAGGGAACCCACTCCTGCATGGGACCTTAACATATGCATTGGCCAGCTAATGCAGCCACCATTCGAACCCATGTCTTCAACAGAGCTTAAGTATGTGACATGGAAAACAGTGTTCCTGGTAGCCATCACCTCAGCCAGGAGGATCAGTGAGCTCCAGGCCTTGTCCACAGAACCAGACTACATAGCAGTCCACAGGGATAAGGTGGTCCAAAGGACCAATAGGAAATTCCTCCCTAAAGTGATCTCAGACTTCCACCTTAACCAGTCCATGACTTTGCCAGTCTTCTTCACTGATCATTCCACCTCAGGAGAACAAAGACTGCATAGTCTTGATGTCAAGAGAGCTAGTAGTTACTACTTGGATCACATGAAGGGTCACAGGCAGGATAAAACCCAGTTCTTCCTGACCTATGGAGAAGTAGGGAAGGGCAAACCCGCCTCAGAGAGGACCATAGCCCATTGGATTGTTGCCTGTATCCAATTTTGCTACAGCAAAGTGGGTAAAGAGCCTCTTGTAGGCCTCATGGCCCACTATACAAGGGGTACAGCTGCCTCTATAGCAGCTGCGAGAGAAATCCCTTGGTTTGAAATCTGCAAAGCAGCTACCTGGAAAACAGTTCACACCTTTACCAAACACTACAGCCTGGATGCCCAGGCCAGAAGTGATGCCAGGTTTGATATAGCAGTACTGCTGAGCTTGTTTCCTAAATAGGTTCTCTACCCTCCTCCAAAGGTACTGCTTGGGTAGTCTGCAGAAGTCAGAATATAGTAAGATTTCCTGGGGTTTGAAGAAAAGAATTACCATAGGAATCTTGTTTCTTCCAAGGGAATCTTACTGTATTCTGAGCTCCCACCCTACCTCCCCTGCTAAAACCTAAGGGCTCTGCAACACAGCTATTCATGCTGTTTGAAACCTGTAGGTGCTTCTTTTTTGGACTTAGTGACTTGAGTCTTAGTGTTGCCCAAATTTTTAAAATAAAGGGGAATAGTTGGTGTTACGTGTTGTTAATTGGTTATTTAATTATTAGTATAGTTTAGATAGCTTGTTATTATGCATGCTCCATATGAATCTGATGGTTGCAAAATGTTTACCAGGGACAGTGGTTTGAAAACTGAGCTTGAGTCTAACATTCCATGATTAGCATAGGTTCTATTAACCATTTTGGCTCCGGAGCAGTCTTATGGTGAGACCATACTGCAGACGTCAGACTACAGTAAGATTCTCTTGAAGAAACAAGATTACTAAGGCCAAGCAGAGGAGGTGAGGAGCATTTTTGTGAGACATCAGGAGGCCTTCATCTTCCCACACAATTGGCAACACTTGCACTGAACCAGTCCCTGCAGTAGTTGCCATGGTCAGTCCAGACCTCTATGAGGATCGGGCAACTGGAGCTCTCTGGGTGGCAACCTGCATACTGGGAGTAAGTATTGTCTTATTTATTACAGTATACTTTGTTATAATTGGTACTGGATTTGAGTAACTGTACCTGACATGCATGATTAGTCAGGGTTAGTCAGTGTTGAGCTGCAACTCCCGAGACTTATAGCATAATAACTTTTGTTTATGACTGTTGCAATAGTTTCCATGTGTCTGTTATGTCAAGTGCTTTCAAATTTATTGAATAATATTTAAAAAAAAGTAATGGGTCTACTATGGTGTTACGTTGTGCTGCATGTGCAGCTGTTTAACTGCACCATTTTTTTTTCTTGAGTCTTGAAGGAGGAGATCAGAACCATGGCCCTGCAGCTGGTGGAGGGAAAGGAGGCGCATGCCCTGAAGTGTGTTGCCACTGACAGGGCCCTGGATAACTTGCCACCCAAGGACCCTCAGGACAAGCAAGGCGGGGACCCAGGAGAAGCTGGACTGGCTGATCCACTGCTATTGTCCATCGCAGTTGCAGAGCAGCAGTCCAGTAGGATCGTCTGCTGTTGCACACAAAAAAAGTAAAAATTAAAGTACAAAAAAGAGTAAAGTACAAAATAATGAAGTACTTAAAGTACAAAACAAAAAAGTAATGTAAAACACAATCAAGTCCTGTACTTCAATAAATAAATACTGTACAGTACATAGCGTAAAACAAAATATAGATAAATAAAACAAATAAATAAACATATAATATATAAAGGAATATTGAACTGGACCGCTCTTGTCTGGGTATTCATTATTGATCTCTTCTACTATTATGTTGGGGTTTACTAAAGGTATCCAACTGTAATTTTAAGTGTAAAGTAATTATATAAAAAGGGGGAAAGTGTTTTTTGCGGGATTGAACTGCGTTGTGTTTGGGAAACTGCAGTGCAACTTTCTCTCTCTTCTCAGGGCCTACCTTTGTTTCACAAACATCACACAGAAGCAGCCATAACTTCAAAATTTCTTGCGGTAGTAACAAGAAATTACGAATACATGTTTTACAAGGTGTCTTCTGAAGTCCCCTTGTAACAATTTGCCATGTATTTTTAAAGCGCGTGTGCTATTTTTTTTTCCAGTATTTTATTCCTGTATCAGCAATGCCTTTAGCAGTTGAGGTAACAAGGTCTTTTATTTAGTGTGCTTTATCTCTGTGCTACTGGCTGGCCCCCATTGGTCCTGCACTCTCACCCAGCCCCAACACCCACCTTCTTCCGGACTTACCTCTCTTCTCCTGGAGTGCAGCGTGGCTCGCCTCCCAGGGTGGGACCATTGGGATGGGCAGCTACCCCCGGATGGAGACTTGGTCACTGATCCAGGAGAGACAGTGCCACATCTGGCAATGTGGGACCTGTGTTGAGGGGTGGACGTCCTTCTGCCACAAGCAGTGTCTTTCCCTTTTCTCTCCTCTCCTGGGATGCCAAGGAAGCTTCCTGAGGCACATGCACATTTTGCATGCACTCACATCAGAGCATGTCCGCATCTCCCCTTCCAGCTCATAGGCTTTGATGCACTGCCTCCTGCGGTCACCCAGGTGGTGGTAGAGTAGTGGAGACTGAGCGCTCTCCCTCCCTGAGGTGGAGTGCATCCAGTGGAATGCTCACCTCACCTCCCCCCGGCTGGCCCTCTGATGAGTCAGGCTTATTTTTGAACCTGGGTCTTTGGTGTCATGAGCAGTAGCACTACCTCTGTGCCGGCAAGCCAGCAAGGTCTTGTGTTACTTTGAGATCATATTCGTGAATCATCAAAAGTTGGGTGGGGGCAGTTACAGTTTTGCCTCTGTGGGAAATATCTTTTGTTCTGCGTAAACGGCAGTGCTCCTTAAATATCAAAGGAGCAGGGTTACCACCTGTCCCACTTTCCGCAGGACAGTCCTGATTTGGGCAGCTGTGTCCTGCAAAAAAACATGAAAAATACTACATGTCCTGACATTACAACAGAAAAAATGTTCTGGGGACTTTCCTCTAAATGCTACAAACAACTATAATACCTTAACTAAAATACTGTAATATAATAACATACACTAGAAACAACTAAAAAATTACAACTCTTAGTCTTAATTCTGATTATTTAGAGAAAACAAGTCTGTTGCATTGGTCGCGGTTACACATTGTCCTGCGAAAAATCAGGTTTCAATAACAAATGTCCCACTTTGGGCTTCATAAAAGGTGGTAACCCTACAAAGGAGATGTTGTGGGTATCAGCAGTGACCAGACACTCCCTGCTGGACAGACTGGGATTACAATAGAGAAATCTTTTTTAATAAACAAAATCCAGTTCAGATTTGTTCTCCAGAGAGATATTCTCCAGGATTCAGAGGTGTTGCCCAATAAATGATGTCAGAATGTGATGAGGTGGGAGGAGTCAGGCCTGCCAGCAGATTTATGAATGGGTATGTTGGGTCTGAGAAGTCAGTTAGGATTTGAAACTTTGAGCAAGCAACAGCAAGGGTTCGAGTCTACCTTAACTCATTGAGTTCCCAGCTGGGTAAGTGTCTAGTCTGCTTAGTGTTTAGATAAAAGTGAGTTAGGTTATTCTGTGTGTTTCTATCTGTTTCAAAAGTTTTCTTTTTATAGCTGTAGAATTACTGTTTCCCCACAGTCTTAGTGTGTATCTTCCTGTAACATATGTAAATATCTTGGAGTATGAAATATTATTTTTGTCTACTTCATGCTTTTTGTGACTAAGATAACCAGGGTAAACTGACAAAAGCTGTGATCCATCTTTGAAGAGAAAGGCTATAATTACCATATTTAAAGTTGGGTGTTCTCAGCTATGACAGAAGGGGTAAGTGATTTGCCCTTTGGTAAGGAGCATTGTACTATGTGGGCAGTGGCTCTGGTGGGATTTAGACCAAGAGATACCGTGAGTGAGAGTCACGCTGCGTGCTGGCAGCATACCCTGGTACCTTTGCAGGCATCTGAAGGGTTGAGAAAACTGGTAACAGTTGCAGGCTGAATTCTAGGCGAGAACCAGTTGGTGACAGCCCTAAATGCCCAGGTTTAAACTTTAAAAGTATAGAACTTCCGGTGACGTCACCTCCCTGATGGCCGCCTGAAGACAGCGCTCCACGTTGGATCTGCGCAACAACCTTGCCTAACAGTGATAATGCAACTCCCAACTAGTTTTAAATACGTGTGCGAGGCATAGCTACCACTAAGTTTAATGGGGGACAGAATAAATACAGTATTCTCCCCATCGAGGATGACGTCTTAGTGCCAGAGATGTCT
The DNA here is from genome assembly GCA_016271365.2 of Neoceratodus forsteri. Classification (NCBI taxonomy): domain Eukaryota; kingdom Metazoa; phylum Chordata; order Ceratodontiformes; family Ceratodontidae; genus Neoceratodus; species Neoceratodus forsteri. The sequence goes on from CM057458.1 coordinate 371,076,749, forward strand.
GACTCCGTCGCTTCAGAAAAACAACAGTCTACTCGGTCCTCCTCTACTAAGATCTCCAGATCGACTAAAATTTCAATGGCTACAAAATTAGATACCATACTATCTGAACTGAAGGACTTTAAAGTAGAATTCCATACCTTTAAAGATTCGATGGCCACATTTCATTCTGATCTTACTGTAACCCCTCCATGGGGGCTTACATTGATTTCCTGTTCTCCTGTCTGCCTCCCGGTGCCTGCTACATCCCCGTTTACTCAAACTGATTATTTCAATTTCATTTATTCTGTTATCTGATTATTGAGTATTTTATTATCTGTTTATTTATTGTTCAGCGCCTTGATACCTAAAAGGCACATTATAAATAAAATGTATTATTATTATTATTATTTGCACCGCCACGATTGTCTGGGTCCATATGTGCCCAGGAAACCCCCAAACAGCCCCTCTTGTTTATGTATGCCCTTTTGGGCATTCAGAGCTCCATGAGGCTGCTGGCATTCCCCCAGGGCCAGTTGGCTTCTCGCACATGTGCTGGAAGTGTCCCTTCTTTTTCCAACCATAATTGTGGTCAAGTGGGAGATTCTCTGGTGGTCCCTGTAGGGCACAGGTTGGGGGTCGGTGACCTGGGCAGGGCCAGAGAGAGAACCTCCAGAATTTTTGTAAGTAAAGAGCACAGATTGTGCTGTTTCTTAATCATGAATATTAATGAGGGCTGCATTAATATTCATGAGCAAGCCTGTTGTAGTGCTGGGACCTTAATTATTAGCACTAACGACAGGCACAAGGGTGTATATAAATGTAAAATAAAGGCAATGTTCAACGGGATGCTAAGGGGGATAAGGAGCTGTGGGGAGATAATGAAAATAAAATAAATGTGCTGGCTGCACCAGACCACTAAAGTGGGCCCTTATAAGCTGCCTGGGGACTGCATATTTTGGTGGCAGCGACAGGCGAAGAAATGCAGTGGAGTGTTTAAAAACAGCAGTATTTTAGAGGGCACATTACTGGCTATTGAATTGTGGGGCTATGATAAAAATAAAATATTTAATCTGGCTGCACCAGAACTTTTCATTTGGAACTGTGATGGACTGCATGGGGACTATAGATACAAGCAGCCACGTCTGCAGAGCAAAAGCCAATTGAAACGCCAGGTTGTAAGTGCAAGGATTGTTAGGACAGTGCCATAGACTCCTTGGACTTTGCCAAAGGCTTGTGGGGAAAAAGCAGGGACTTAATTTAGGCACCAAACAGGGAACCTATCAGGCATTGAAGGAAGCTTATGAATATTAATTTTTGGGACTGACAAGTGATTTCAGTCAATCAGGAGCCCAGATAGCTCCTCAAAACCCAGAGACTTTCCAGGCTGAGTTCAGTTTACTGTGAGCCCCTCCACGGGGGCTCTGGCCCTCAGCTGGAGAAAATGGGCCTAATGGTTCAGAGAGAGCCTCCAAGGAGGAAGGGGCTTCTGCCTTTGCCAGAGGAAGAGTGGCTGCCAGAAATGAGAGTCACTGGCCTGAGGATTGCCAGAATTTGTCCTCCAGCACTAGCAGTTTGCCTTTTCATGTTTTGGGGAAAATGTGGCTGAAACCTGAATCCACCTTCGGCTGTGAGCGAGCTGCATGAACATTTTGCCTCAACATTGAGAGTGCCTATGAAGCCTGTAACTTCAAGGAAAGAAACAGCTTTCTGAATTAGTCAGAGTGAGTAAACATCTTCTTACAAATTCAAGTCAGTGAGAGATCTGTTTGGGGTGGAGAAGCCCAGAAAACCTTGAAGTGCTTAACGTCTGTCTGCACCCTGTGTTCATCCAGCACTTAAGAGATGGATGGAAATCTGAGCAAGTGACCAGAGAAGGGTCCAGTAGTTAGTGAAATGCCGATTATGACTGTGTAAATGTACCTGCAGGACTGAAAGGGAGGTTTCTTAGACATGTGAAGCTTTTTCTGACAGTGCCTGGTAGTCCAGTGAAAGTCTACTGAGAGCTACAACTGCCAGCAAAACCAAGAGGGACTGTGAGGTTGTGTCTTAAGCTTGAGAGAAGCTACAGTAGTTCAGTTGCTAACAGTTAAAGTCTAAATGTGGTGGGAAGCCATGCTTCAAGCTCTGTTTGTTGTCAAGTAGTCCAAGTGGTGGGGAGCCAAGCCTCAAGCTCCGTCTGTCAAGGGTCTCAAGTGGTAGAGAGCAAAGCCTCGCCCTCAAGCTCTGTCCGGTGTCTGATAAACAATTATGTCTTAAGCTCCTGTCTGTGTTTCTGCTTTGAAAAGGAAAAGATGTTGCCTTTGCGTAGACTGTGTGGGTCTGCCCTAACCATAGGGAAGAAGCACCAATGTTGTGAGACACTGTGAACTGAAACTGAGACTGTGAACTGAAAGCTAAAAGGACCATGCTGGCACATGGTTGAAGGACCTGTGACTACTTAAAGTTACTGAAGTGTCTGAGTAGTAATGTGCTGACTAAAAATGTGCTACATGCAATGAGACTGTTTCAGATCAGCCTGGGAAACAGCCTGGTGGTGTGCCAGCTATGCACTGCCATATGCACCTCCCCCTGATGGGTATAGCCTAGACGTGGGGGTCTGAAGCATACCAGTCCCCGTCCCAGCCTGGTCTGCACTGAATGTGACTGCAAGCCCAAAAAGAAGGGGCACCAACTTTCAAGCTGAGAGAAGTTTCCAGAAATGCAAGATGCAAGAGGCTTCAAAGCCAGGGGACACCCATAGCTCCTGCCTGCATCCTCAGCAACACCTCTCAATACTGGATGAGGTCTTCTAAAACGTGAGTAGGCAGACTCACCCTCTGCCATCCAAATGGGAACTGTAAATAGTTATTCAGAGTTTTGCCAAGTTCAGTTATCTAAAGTCTGAGCCAGCATAATTAAAAGGGTGGTAATGTTTCTGCAAAGTTACATTCCAGATAATGTGTCCCAGGAGTGAAATTAAAGCTAATCAGATTTTCTTTAAGGACCCCAACCTACTTCAATGCCGGTGATCACAGCTGCAATGTTTAACAGGCCTGCAACTTTAAAGAACTCTAGTACTGGGTACCAAGAAAAGGTTTTAGAATTGAGGAGTTCTAATTCACATTGAGGATTGGTACCAGTGTGGGCATCTAATACAGGTTCTGCCATCTATGCAGCTAGATAGACAGCACTTAATATCTAAATCCATCAGAAGGATGGTGGATGGCTAAAGAGTTAAAAAAGGGTTTGAATTTAAAGTGAAGAATGATTACATTGATTTTTATTCAAGAATGCCACTAATGATGAAATCAAACGATGCAACTGTTCTTTAGCCTCTAATTCCAGTTACCCTATCCTAACCCTCAACCCCTTGTAAATAAATGTTGGTTAACCGTTTTTTATAAACCTTGGTGTGTGAACATATTATTAGTGAGAGTCAATAATTCCTGAAATAGTAAACGTGGGGTTTTGATGCTTGGGTCATGTGTGGGGTGACTATATGCTATTGTGGGTGGGTACAGCATCCCAGGGGGTTGTACCAGGTATCAGTCTAGCCCACTAAAAGTTATACTCTGGGTGGAGGCACTGCACAATAACGTGATCTTTGGGAAAGAACCAATTTATTATCAGTAATGGGGAACCCAGGCCTCTCAACCTTGGTCAGGCCTGCAAGGCAGGAGTAGTGTAGCCCTTAAATACCTGGCACCAAGGTTACATTATCAATATAGAAACAAAAGTGAGCACTCTCAAGGAAAATACAACTACACAAGATGCATCGATAAAACAGCCTCAGACCACCATGACGTGGTTGATAAAAGTTTGACAGCTATCCATTGAACGCCAAGAGGATGCCGAAAACAGGCACTGTAGAAGAAATATAAAATCATATGCAGTGCCTGAGGGGAGCGAGGGCTTTGATATTATGGATTTTATGGAAAGTCTGTTGTGCACCTCCTTAACATTAGATCTGGAATTCCAATTGGACTTGAAGTGAGTCTATCGGGCATTAGGTCCAAAGCCCACGAGTCCAACTGCCCACCCTAGGTCCATCATCATCCGCTTCCTTAGATTTCAAACTAAAGAACTAATATTGAAGAAGGCATGGACACAGGGGAAAGTATTCTATGGTGACACAAGAATCTTATGGACGATTATGCCCCTCTAACTATGCAATACAGGAGAGAGAATACATTCTTCTCTTCCCAATTTTGCGGCAAAGCAAACTAAAATTCTGGACCCCCCATCCCTCTTGCTTAATCATCCAATTTCCAGAGGGCCAGCAAAGCTACAACACTGCAGCGGCAGCAGCAGCGGACTTACAGAAAAAAGGATTCACCATCCCTCCACGTATGGCATTACCTCAGCGGGTGTCAACACAATGCACTGCTGGAATCTCACTTGCATCAGGCTTTTCTGGACAACATAAAGCCCTAGAACCTCTACAGAAGCTTCTGCAACAGATCGCAGCCCAAGGTACTTGAATGGATTCAGGTGAAGTTGGTTCCCTTAGCACACTGTAAGTAGTTCTGTGTTCTGGGGTCGGCCTCCTGCTACTTTTCCGGGGGGGGAGGTTGCCATTTGAGCCTGCTCTGCCGCTAACTTGATCCTTTGGTTGGGGGCTCTGGGGGGGGGGCACTCTGGACCCAAGATGGGCAGCATGTCCTTTTACTTCTGAAGCGGCTGAACATCCCCAATTCATTAAATTCTTCTTTGAAATATAACTGGGTCATTTTGAGTGTTGGTGGAGCACGGAGAGTAGTGGCTTAGCCCCAGATGGTACTTAAAGTGATGGCCTGTTTCTTTTTTTTTCTTCTTCTTTTTATGGATATGACGGAGAATGATGGGGCCCATTCTTAGCACAGAGGTGAGCGGCTGACCAGAATTATCCCTAAAGCTGTAATTACTCGGCCCATCTTTTTTTTTTTGTTGCTCCTCCCGAGCACCCCCCGTCTGACCACCCCTTCAAGCCTCCTAGGGCACCCCACCACCCCTCCACCCCTGTCGCCATCCACTGCCCCCCATGTTGGCAGTCCCATGGGAAATCCAACGTATCCCTTCATTGGGCGGGTCCTCCCCTTCCGAGGGAGAAGCACTGGTAGGTGCAACTTTTATTGACCCAGGTGCTGTGGGGGTCGGTCCGGGCTGTCCGGGGTTTTCTGGTGACTGGGACTGGAGGCCATCATCCGGTCAATCGGGGGGGGGCATTTTCCATTTTCTAGCCCATCCACTCACCCCAACTGAGTCTACGTGAGGATGGCAACCTCAGGCAGTGATGTGCGGGGGGGGGTGTCAAGGCTTCATGCACCTTGCACATCACCCAATCTACCTTGGTATTCTCCCCCCCCCGACAGTGACACCAACACACCAACACATTGACCTATCAACCCGTCAACAAAATCAACAGGTTGCTGACAGGTCACTGTGCTGGTGCACCTGACACAAGGGCACACACTGTCTCCTGGTGCTGCATCCCCTCCCCGAATCAACTCCAACTGGAGTTAATAATCTAAGTATGGGGTTGTGGGAGAGCAAAACCACTGAAAAAAACAGGACCGGAGACAAATGGGATTTATGGGCCGCAACTTGCGATGGAACGCCATCCGATGATAGGATGCCGGTGCACAAAAGTGTTGTCGAACCGTGCATCGGAGAGCCATCCACCTCCAGCTGCCAAGGCTCTACCCACCCCAGGGAGGGAAGCATCCAGTGGATGCTCTGAATCCCTTCCCTGCCAGTCTCCACCCCTGACACCAGGGCTCGAGGCACAAACTCGGGTTGCCAGAGTGCCAAGCAAACCCCCTTCGCTCGGCGAGACGGAGCTGGCCTGGGCCATCTTTCTTTATATTTTGGGTTCAGTGGCTTCTACTTAGCTGGACTGGCTGGATGGGGCAGCAGTGAGGAAAACTGCCTGGAGAGGTAACCTTCCTCACAGACCTCACTATGCTAATTAGCCTAATGAATACAGAACAGTCACCGGCAGCCAAGTATTTCACAGACCCAGATAAAAACCTTTGTGGTTAGTGATGGGGGGGGGGCTACTGCTGGGGCGCTCTGCTGTCGCTCATGAGCTTATGGCTCCTCTAGTGATTACAAACGGGGGAGTTCACTGTGGAATTAATGCTATTTAGTGCTCACCTATACTTTTGTGCTGGTTGTGTGGGTTCTGAGGGGTGCCTGACCCCTCCTTGTTTGCTCCTGGTAACTGGATTAGCTCTGGCGGGGGGACAGGGAATCTGGATGGTACTCCAAATGGCGGTGGGAGGGAATTTTTTTCTCCCTCTGCATTCGACCTCTCTCTCCCTGGGGGGCCTCCCTTGGTCCAAGAGCTCCAGAGCAATGGCTCTCTAAATCTGGGAGATTGATTTAGACTGCTGTAAGTTATTTGCTTGTAGCCCCTAGGTGGCGCTATCCCGAGGGCTACTACCTCTGCCTGCTTGGCTAGTTGCAGGTTAAGGGGCCTAGGTTCTGATATGGATGCCTTCACCTGGAGGTCAGGGCCGGTAGTGGTCAAGTTGACTTGGGCACAGCCCTCCGGGACACTGTAACCCCCCTTTTCTCCTTCTAGTGGCCTGAACTGTACACACTAATCACTTTCACAATGACCCTTATTCACCAGGCAATTACCCACACTGTTTACATTTACCACTAGGGCTAGTTCCTCTAGCTTGACCCTGGGGACCCCCTGTAAAACAAGGTTAAGCACAGCAAATAACAACAGTACAATACCCTTGGCACAAACGAACCACAGTCAGGTTAAATGCAAACAAAGTTAAATCTGATTTATTCAGGGTACTTGAACAAGGGATGGGTGTAATCAGGTTGATTTGCTTAAAAGCTATATTAATCAGCAGTTATGGATGCAGTTCAGATTCCCTACACAGTCATACACTCTGGGTACCCAGGTAGGAAAATGGTGGGCTAGCCAGGAACGTTGCAGCTGGTTGAGGCCCTGTGATGGAAGAAAGCAACATGCACAACACATACTATTTGTAATCTGGAGCTGGAGGCTCAGTTCATGAAAGAAAAGGCAACAAGACAATCAGACGACAACACTTTTAGATTTAGCTGTTGTTGCAGGGAGCTACCCTGATGTTTACTCACGATACCCAATACTGGACACAGTCAGGATGAAATCGAGATTGAGTTGGAGTGCCCAAAGAAGCAGGGCTCACACGAATCACCGAGGCATCGTTCCTGTTCAAGGCATTGAGCAGGGGGCTGATCGCCAGGCAGGGCTCTCGTCGATTACTTTCTCTGCGTAGCAGGTATTCTGGCTGGGCCAGTGTAGCAGGACCCAAGCAGACGGAAATGGATATGGATTCAGTCTGTGGAGCTGAATACAGCCTCCAGCAAGCACAACATAGTTCAGACACACAGTGGGGAACCAAATCACGACCCACTATAAGTACACAGCACATTCACATGTAAGGAAATTCCACTGTACCAGGCAAATGGCTCTCCGGTCGCAATTACAGAGTCTCTGCACAATCCAGGAGTTCAGAGGTAGCTGGAAGTCCTGACAGGCCAATCGCATTCAGCAAATCTTCAGTCTGCTTCAGGTTAAAGCCTGGTCACAATTCAGTGACTTAATTCACTCTCCAAGTTCGGATTCAGTCTGAAAAAAAAACATAAGTTCCCTCTCAGGAACAGCAGGCAGGCCAGGCATGCAGGTCAAACTCAGGCCTTTCTACAGTTCTCCTGCGCGAATCCACTATGGATTGCTGCTCAAACTATCTCGAGCTGTTACTTCTTCACTTCCCAACTTAGATCTAACTGAAACTGCAAGCAGTGTGAGACTTTCCCCAAGATCCAAAAGGTTTGGTTGACTGATCTGTCTGTCAGTCACAACAAGGGCTCCCCCTCCAGGTTATTTTAGGCACCAAAAACCCAAAACTACAATTCCTACAAGTTTTGGCCCCTCCAAGCCCCTGTAGGCAGGCTCCATTTTAGAGTTCCAGATGTACTGATTGGCCCATTCTGCAGTCCAGGACCAAAATGATGGAAACAAACAGAACTTTCCATGCTGCAAAGAAGGCAGGTTAGAACAAACTGCAATACTATTAATACTCTAACAAATGATCAGCAAACAAGTACATCTTCTAACAGAGCTCCCTCTCAGATTAATTATGGCTGCAATCCAGGCAGCTCTTAAAGAGATAGTACACAGAGGCTATACAGGCACTCTCTAGCAATACATATAAATTTATAAAACGCAGGACACCAGCCTGGCAGTGAGCATTTAAGCAAACTTAAGGAAGACTTTTCATGAAGCCCCATTTGTAGGTGGGTTACACCCTTCCCTGCCTGGAGAAAACTTGGCGTCCGTGTCAAATCTGTACCATCATGCATCAGTTAATATAAACTTATTACTTTACTATACATATTCACTACACTTCACAATACTATATCCATATTGACAATGCTTATGCAAGTTTCAAACATGTGATACTGATTCCACTATGATTAACATACTTGTAACATCATAATACTTTTTTTTTTCAGTTGTTTTACCAGGATTAACACACTAAGCTGAACGCTTGTTTACAGGTGCGACCTGGGAGCACATGGAAGTTAAGTGACTTGCCCAAGGTCACATAGTATGCAAGTGGGGGCTGTGGGATTCAAACCTAGGTCTCCAGATTTGCAGCTCAGAGCCTTAAACCACTGCGCTATACTGCACTATACTGATTCATGTTATAACTTCCTGTACATTAAACAATGTAGGAGGGGGCTCTTCCCTATCAGCTAACTTGGGGCTGGATGGGGCAGGGGCACCATACTGAGAAGGAAGAACAATCAACCTGGAATTGGTCGTCAAGCTCAATTTGGGCAGTGAGCTTGGCGAGACGTAAATCCCTTTGTGAACCACATTGAGAGGCAAATCCACTGGCCTCTCTGGGGAATCATAACTAAAGCATAGTACTGGCTTGACAGCTCTGTCAGTCTTTCTGGGGGGAGCAGCCACAGTCTCTGTACTTTCAGCACTAACTTTGGAGCTTTCGTCACTTGTGAAGGGTACCTCTGCATGGATGGGAATGTCCAAACTGGGAGCACTGTCAGCTCCTTGCTCTGTAGGCTCTGGTTCCACAACACTTTGATCATTACTATCTTCTGACGAGAGCCCAGCTGGCTCATTTTGAGAAGGTTTAGGCACAATTAGGCTTTGTGGCACTGAAATGGGTCTGTCAGCACTCTCATACTGTTCTTCAAGTTCTGATGTGTCACCAGGGAGACTCAGACCATCAACCTCTTCTTTGGGCAACTCACACAGTTCCACAAAACACAGAGAGTCCGCAACCTCAGATGTGATGCTTCTGCACCTCACTTTCAGGGAGCATTGGCTCCAAGGATGAAGCTGGGGGGTTAGGCAGTCCAGAAGGCCCAGCTTTATCCCCACGATTCTGCACAGGATTTCCATGAAACAACTGACTCAGTTCATAGGAGGGATAATAGGCATTACCATAGTCACTTTCATCAGAGATGGACTGACAGTCACTATCATTTTGGGCCTGCTACGGGGGAAACCGTAAATCTATAACTACTGGGGTAGGTTGACTGTCTCTTTTTTGCAGCAGCACGAGTCACCAGCCCAGGGGAGGCAATGTCTGCTGGCTCAGCTTCAATAATAACTTGGCTGATAGGCAGCAAGTGGTTATGGTGCATGGTCTTGATAGCTTTGGAGTTATTCTCTGGGCGTACCTTGTATACTGGTAGATCATCCAACTTTCCAACTACTACATGAGGAAGATGGTGCCACCTATCAGCAATATTGTGCTTGCCATGTAGTCCCAAATTTCATAACAACACACGGTCTCCGGGCCGTAACTCTTGAGCCTTTACTTTCTTGTCGTGCCTCTCTTTGTTGGTGAGATTTCTTTTAGCGGCCATTGTCTGGGCCAGTTGACATGCATGGTTCAATTGAGCTTTCAGTTTCTGTACATACTGCAGGTAGTTTTCAGCTCAGACCCCATCTGGAGAGACCCCAAAACAGACATCAACTGGCAGTCGGGCCTCCCTCCCAAACATGAGGCAGTAGGGGGAGAACCCAGTAGCATCATTTTTGGTGTAATTGTATGTGTGTACCAAGGTGATAATCTGCTGGCTCTACTTATGCTTGTCTTTTGGGTGGAGGGTATCCAGCAAGTCTAGAAGGGTGCAGTTAAAATGTTCTAGTTGAGGGTCCCTCTGCGGGTGATAAGGGGTGGTTCTTGACTTCCACACCCCACACAGAGGGAACATTTCTTTGATTAGCCTACTTTCAAAGTCACTGCCTTGGTCAGAGTGGATCCACTGGTGGGCACCATAGTGGACGAATAATTTTTCCACTAGCACCTTGGCCACAGTAGAGGCTTTTTGATCTTTAGTTGGAAAAGCTTGTGCATACCGTGTGAAATGATCCGTAACCACTAACACACTGCCAATATTCCGTTGATCAGGTTCTAAACACAAAAAATCTATGCAGACCAGTTCCATGGGGGCGCTGGTAGTGATATTGACAAGGGGGGCAGCCCTCTAAGACAGGGCTTTTCTTTGGAGACAATGACTACAGGTCTTTACTTGGTGCTCAACATCGGCCCCCATCTTGGGCCAGTAGAATCGAGATCGTACCAGGTCGAGAGTCCTGTCAATACTGAGGTGCCCCATGTGATTGTGGAGGAACCTCAGTACCAACTGTTTAAAGGTCGTGGGCAGGACCAGTTGTTGCTTGTCTACTAGACTACTACAATCCACTGTCTCTCTGTATAACAACAGATTGAGTAACTTCAACCTGGGGCCTTCTTTAAACAATAGGGCAGTTCACAAGTCGGGGAATGCAACTTAGACACATCTTTCCCTGGACGAATTGCATGAAGTGCGGGTTGAATCATAGGATCTTGGGATTGAGCCCACTGAATACTGTCATTGTCAAGTTGGGGTAATGCACTAATATCTAGACCAGAGAAATGGCAATAGGCAGCTGGTATGCAAGTATCAGGACGGCCCAAGCAATCTACTAGACAGTCCACTGTGTCCGCAGACATCTGTTCATCCCTGTCAAACTTTTGGCACAATGCTTGGATGTCAGGTTCAGACAACCTGACCCAATCACTCTTGGAGACTGGCCTTCATGTAAGGGCGTCAGCAACAATATGGTTCAGTCCTGGCCTGTATTCGACAGCATAATCATTGGTTGATAAAGCAGAGAGCCACCGATGTCCAGTGGTGTCCAACTTAGCTGAAGTCTGTACATAGGTTAATGGGTTATTGTTGGTCTTCACCAATATCTTTGCCCCATAGAGGTACTCATGAAACTGGTCAACAATGGCCCATTTTAGTGCAAGGAACTCCAGCTTGTGCACAGGTTAGTTTCGTTCTGATGGGGTCAAGCTCCTGCTGGCAAAAGCCACTGGTCTCAGACCATCCTCATGGTCTTGATACAGCACAGCTCCTAGGCCCTGCAGACTAGCGTCCATATGCATCACATAGGGCATGGTAGGGTTAGCATAGGCGAGGATGGGGGCATGGGTTAGCTGGTAAATGACTTCGTGGAAGGTTGCTTCACATTCAGGTGTCCAGAGGCCCAAAAGGTTCACCTGTTCAAGTATAATTTCTCTGGTTCTTTGACAGCCCTTTTTGGTATTCTATTTGGTGAGGTAACCCTGGGTGAGGTTCAGGAGCGGGCGAATCACCTTGGAATAGTCTTTTATGAACCTGTGGTAGTAGCCACAGAACCCCAGGAAATGTTGTAGTTCTTTCAAGTTATGGTGCTGGGGCCAAGTAGTCAGTGACATGACCTTACTGGGATCGGTCTCTATCCCTTCTGCAGATACTATGTGCCCCACATACTTCACAGAGGTTTGAAAAAATGGCACTTGTCAATGGACAGCTTGAGGCCGAAGTCTTCCATTCGGTCTAGGACTTTAAACAGTCGGGTCTCATGCTCCTCTAATGTGCGTCCGAACACAATTACATCATCTAGGTACACTAGGCATTCCAGCAAGTTCATATCTCCCACCGCACATTCCATCAGTCGCTGAAAGGTGGCCAGGGCACCTGAAATCCCCTGTGGCATTCTGAGGAATTCGTAGAACCCCAAAGGACAGATGAAGGTGGTTTTCTCATGGTCCTCCGTGGCCATCGGAATCTGGTAATATCTGCTGCAAAGATCCAATACTGAGAACCATTTGCTCCCATTCAAGCAATCCAGGGCATCTTGTATACGGGGCATGGTGTATTGATCTGGGACGGTCTGCCGGTTCAGGGTTTGATAATCAACACACATCCTCAGCAACCCATTCTTCTTACGCACAACCACAATGGGAGAGGTATATGGGCTCCTTGATTCCTTTATCACGCCAGCAGCGAGCATTTCCTGCAGGTGTCTCCTTACATCATCTATGTCCGCTAGGGCGAGGCGTTGGGATCTCTCTCGAAATGGCCGGTCATCATGCAGGCATATATGATGCTCTGCACCCTGGGCACACCCTATGTTCCATTCTTTTAACAAAAACACTTGATCTCTCTGAGCAAATTTCTTGCTACTCCTAGCCTTCCATTCAGCTAGCAGCGGGGAATTACCAAAGTCAAATAAGTCCGGGGTCACTCTCTCCTTTTGGCCAGAGTACTTGTTATTGGGTAATACTGCAGTGTCTTCACAGTGTACTGTAGCTAGAGTGCACCCTCTTTTCATCTGGACCTCCCGATCTGACACATTTTGAATTTGCACCATCACTCGTCATGCATAGGCATGGGCAGGGGCAGGCAAGATGCTGGGTTTAACCAATAATCCTTCTGACAACTTTCCATCACCTGGTCCATGCAACATTAAGATTTTGTTCTTTACATTTCTCTTTAGGTGGACTTCTCCATGGATTGTGAACTGGGCATTGTGGGCCAATACCAAGAAGTCAGGTTCCTCTTTCCACACTATCCCCACTGGCTCATCTCAGTCCTCTTTACTGGGTTTCTGTTGTAAGTCATATGCCCTTTTTACTAAGGCTGGAATTCTTAGGGTCTGTCCAGTCAGTTGCCCTTGTTACTCATGGCAGAGTTGTGCTAGTCTCCCAAACATGTGGGCGCTTGTTCCAATTAACAGGGGAACCCCATCATACAGTCCGGTGGGGGGACACACTAGGGCCAGTGTCTCTACTTGCTCCTCTACACCAGTTACAGTTGTAAGAAAGGACAACCAGAGGTGGACATATCCTAGGTAGGGATAAGACTTGTCGCTCAGCCCCCACACAAGTAAGCCTTCCAGGGATTGTAATGGCACATCAGATAAGTGTTTGTCATACCAGTCCTAAAATACAGTGGTCACTTGCGACCCACTGTCAAGCACAACCTCGGTAGAAATACCATTCACAGCCACAGTAGTCTTCATTGAAGGGCCCACTGTTTTGGACCAGTCTGGAGGGACAACAACAGGGGCCTGGACAGATGATTTAGCCACAGAGGGGTTTGAGTTAGGATGGCCGAAGCCTTCACTGCGGTCATTTCTTGTACCCCTTGACCACTGACTCATTTTCCAAAGCTCTCCTTGAAGCCAGTTCACCACTTTCTCTAAGTCCTTCTGAGACCAGCATTCCCTCTTCATATGGCCATCCTTGCCGCAGTTGTGACAAATAACAGGCTCTCGGGGCATCCTTGGGGAGAACATAGCAGGGGATGCTGGAGCATCGATGGGAGATTGTGATCTGACTTCTGCTGGTAGTGTGCCATGTCTCAAAAGTTCCTTTAAGGTGGCAGTCAATTCCTTGAGCTCAGCTGAGAAGCCACCCTCAGTAGAGGATGTCTGAGGGTGCACCCCAACCCCCACAACAGTTACGTCCTGACAGGGGCCAGGGTCTCTGTCAGCAGGGGATACCTCAGTGAACGCACCCAGTTGTACTTTTCTGACTTCCTTCAACAACTCCTCCCCCCACCATTTAGCCCACGGTGGGACACTCATAGTGGTCTCCATTTCAGAAGGGCCTTCCGGTGCCATTATCACTTGGGCTGCACTCTCCCCATAATTACAATCTCCCTCTTCACCTTCTGCCTCCCGGAGTTATTTTATCAAGTCACAGTATTCAGGTGGGTTACCTCTCCTATCCTGGAGCCTTAACTGGATGATCTGCAGTTTAGAATGCCTGGCATGTTGCAGTATGTGCCCCAATCTCACGTGGTTCAAATCACTGGCGGCTACTCCACCTTTCCAGTAGGCTTTCAGCAGAGCTGTTTCTAGGCGGTAACATACACAGACAAACTTTCCCCCTTCCATTGTTTGGTACCTTGGAATTTCCACATCAAAGTCGCCCCTGACTCAGTGCTCCCAAAATGGCCTTCAAGTACAGATAGGTACTTCTGAGCAGATGCATCAGGGTTCGTGGACCTCAAAAATGTAATGGCTTCAAGGGCGGGGCTCCTCAAACTTTCTATGATTCTTTTCTGCTTCTCAGCCTCTGCACACTGCCACTCAAGTACCAAGGGGGCAACATAGTCAATCCAGGTCTCCCAATCATCCTTCCCCGGGGGGTGGGAAGGGTGCCCGAGAAGATTCTCAGCCTTCGGTAGGAGTCGTGACTAATGGCGGGTACAGATATAGGGGCCAGCATTGGCATGGGCACAGAAGGCGGGGCAGTAATAGGTGCTGGAGTGGGAGGGAGTGTTGGGGAAGGAACACCCCCAGGTGGCAGGAATAGTTTCTTAAAGTTCTCTATGGTTTTCCCTTCCTCCAGCAACAACTTAGCAAATTTCTCCTCAAAAGTCTCAGATAATGGTGGGACCTCATCCTCCCCAGGGTCTTTACTGTCTTTTGTTATCACTCTCCAGGTGGCTAGGACCCCTTCTGAGGCAATAGTCTGTGGCACTTTAGAGCTGTCCATGAGGTCACTACACTCTACCAAGGCTATGAAAGTTTGGGCGATCAAATCAGCCTGTCGACCCACCACCACAGGGTTTTTAAAACATTCAGCTTTGGAGAGTGCTCCCTCTACAGTGTCCTTACTGGTACCCAGGGGAATATTCAGTATAAGTAGAGCATCTCAGTGGCTTAGTAGGTAGCACACTCGCCTCTGAGGCCGGGAGATCAGAGGGCTGTGGGTTCAGTTCCCACATCTGGCACTTGGGTTAATATCCTAGTACTGACACTGTAGTGCAGCATGAGAGGGGTGCTGCACTTCTGAGGTGCCATCTTTCAGATGAGACATTAAACCAAGGTCCCATCTGCCAGGATTGGTGGTAGTTCAGGTGGATGTTAGAGATCCCATGGCACTTATCGAAAAGAGTAGGGGAAGGTTTTTATTAACAAACAGTACAATAAATCAGGAAACGTAATACTGTACAACCTTTGTAAAACAAAATTCAAAATAAGAAAAACAGAACAAAAGGACATATCAATAATAATCAATTACTTAACAGAGAAAATAATGATTCAACCTATTTTGTCCTTCAAAAAAGGAACCTCTTTTCATCTCATAAGCCAGACATTATTGGGCAAATAATTGCGTTTAGAATCACAGTGTAACAACAAATCATGTTCATATGGTGAAGAACTTCAAGCGGTGAGTGATATAACTGTCTGAGAGTAAGGCGACATCTGGCTTGCCATAAATGAAACTTAAACATGGCAAACAGGAGCCTTAATACACCTGTATCAAATAAAGTAGAATGAAGCAAAAAAATCCCCACAACTTCTAGATATGTAACAGTCCACCAGAAAGGCTGGCTCCAACGAGCAGAAAGGGTAGACCAGAATTCTTGCACAAAGGGACGGGAAGTGAAAAAATGGGACATTGTTTCCTCCTGATTTGTGCAAGTATCCCTCGGACAAGTCCTTTCAGTAACCATCTTATGCTTTAAATTCCCCCTAACACTGAGCCGTCCATGACAACTAAGCCATAAGACATCCCATAATCTAGGTGGGATCTGTTTATCTACCAAACTTTTAAGGAGAATAACAACAGAAACATCCGGAACATCCTTAAAAGCGGGGACTATGGAATGTACTGTAGATTGCAGGCTATCATAAATATATTTGCGAGGTTTGCAATACACTTGAGCCGGAAGCAACTTCCATTTATTAAACTTCGATGTCACAGGCCTAATATAAATCGGGTAGTTAGAAGTGTGTATTTTTTTCTGGCTCAATCTAGGCCAGTCTAAGGACAATCTAGGTAACCAATTATATGCAAAAAGCACCCATAATACAGTTTGTGGGCGACAAAGGTCTATTAAATTCCAATGAAAAAAAATACTGTAGTAAAATGTAACTGGATTCACACAATTCAAAACTCCCTGTGCAACTGGAAGATACAACACATCTCTTTTAATGGGATTTAGACAACTTCCCCAAATAATTTGAAAAAAAAGACCTAATAAAGTAGCTTCCAAAACTGAAGGAATGGGGTATACCGCACTGAGGTATAAAAAATGAGGGAGAAGCAAAGTTTTGGCAATTAAAACCTTTTTCTTTTTAGTTTGTTGCCACAATTTCCATAACTTAATTCTGGACTGTTCTGCTTCAATTTTGGCAGACCAATTAAGTAACACATTATCACCTTTACCAAAATCAATGCCTAAAACTCGGACCGGGCCCAGTATAACAGGAATTCCTTGCAACTCCCTAACCTCAGGAATGTCAGAATGCAGTGGATATAAAAAAACTCTTTACTTTATTAAGGGAGGAACCCGCAACATCTGAAAAATTAGAAAAATTACTCAACACCTTTTCTCCAGAGGGCAGATCAGAAGCAAAAACACAGACATCATCCGCATAAGCTGAAATTTTGGCCTCAAGGGTACTATGAGGGGAAACAATGCCAAGGATTCGTACATCTTGGGCAGTAGTATGTAAGAGCGGGTCCAAACTAAAAACACAGAGTAAAGGACTTAGAGGGCAGCCTTGTCTCACCCCCCTACGAATAGGGTCATATGAACCCAAGTAACCATTCACCAAGGGCAAAGCATAAGCATGTTTATAAAGTAAATTAATCCAGGTTATAAAGCGGTCAGAAACACCATAAGCACGTAAAACCTGAAACAAATAACAATGTGGAACCTGGTCAAAGGCCCTTTCTTGATCCATGGACATAAGAAAACCCTTAATAACATCAGCTTTACCTAGTTCAATTAGTTCCCTAAGCAAAAGGAGATTAGCATAAATGGATCTACCTGGCACCGAACAGGATTGATGTAGGGAAATCAAGTTTGGAGCTATGGACAGTAATCTGGCATTCAATATCTTCATTAATATTTTAAAATCTGTATTGAGGAGACTTAAAGGTCTCCAGTTGGTAAGTAAAGTCCTATCACCTTTTTTTTATATAACAAAATCTGAATCGAAGTACTGAAATGGAAATCAATAGTTTGTTGTTGTAAAACCCAATTAAACACTACTGTGAGTATGTCACAAACCAAAGGACTACAGGATTTATAAAATTCTGGGGGTAAATCATCTATACCAGGTGTCGTGTTGTTCCATAAATGGGAAACTTCCCTTTTAACTTCATCCACACTGATAGGAGCAATTAAAGCCTGTAACAGCAAATCAGAACAAGAGGCAATATGGAGAGAGGAAAGGAATTGCTCTGCACCAGAGCTATCCATTGGAGAAGCAGCATATAAATCTGAAAAATGTGAGGTGACTGCCTGCAAGATATCCTGAAATGCAGTGTAACCAGTACCAGCAGTATTAACTACTTCCATCATAAGGCGATCTGCTGAACGCTTATGACTACAATCCAAAACATCTCCCAAAGCAGATTTATTAGCAGAACAGACCCTATGTTCATGCAACAGGGAGGTAGCTCTAGTATATTATAAAGCAGCCATTTCCTTTTTAACATTCTGTACCTGTGCCATCAAAGATAAACCTTGTGAATGTATAGCAGAATATAAGGTTTCCAACTGCATACGTAAAGACAAATATCACTTATATTTAGTCACTGCAGCATATTTAGATGTTTTTTCAGCCAGAGAAGAGATTTCAGATTTAGTGAGAAGCCACCAACCCAATAAATCCTCAGAAAGTCCAGATAATGTCATACGAGCTTTCAACAAATAATGAATTTGGGCCAAAAACCTTTCATCAAGTAATAATAACGAATTCAGTTTCCAATATCCCAGCCCCCAGTTTAGCATGAGGGCCCACCCCTAACGTGGCAGTTACCACCATATGGTCTGAAATCTCCACTGGAATGGTTTGAGCCTTAATCACCTTCAGCGCTGCAGAGACAAAAAGAAAATCAATCCTAGTGGATAAGGAGCCTTTAGAAAAAGTACGTCCACCAGTAGGATGACAAACCCTATAAATATCCTGAAGATGACCCTGAGTAACAATGTGATTGAGACAATGTGTATCGCAGAAATCTTTGTCAGTCAGGGCCCCCCTGTCAGATTTATGCACTACACAATTAAAGTCACCACCCCATATGAGAAAGCGTGACGTGAACAAAAAAGGCTGCACCTCACGAAAGAGGTCCACTTGACCTTTCTTTGTAACTGGTGCATAAATCACAATTAATCTCCAAGTGGTATGTAAATATACAAAATCCAATATTAAAGCCCGACCCATAACCAGCTCAACCAATTTAGTAACATGAAATCCATCACCCTGAAACAACACTCCAACACCACTACTAGTGTCCAATCCTAAAGAAAAAAAAGAGGGACCCCAACGAAAAAGCCTTTTGGCCACAGTAACCAAAGAAAGGGTATTGAGACGGGTATCTTGAATAAGGCAAATGTCACATGCCAAATCACAGAAAAATTGAAAAGTAGGTAAACACCTACGAGCATTGTTAACACTGTTCACATTGAGTGTGGTAACAGTGAGGTGAAATGCCGAGGCCATGAATATGGAAAAAAAAAATAAAAAAAATAACTAATATCAAGTAACCCTTCCCTTTCTAGTACTTCTTCAGGGTCTCACCTCTGACTGCAAGGGCCGATTATCAGTGGGCAACTCCTTAGATTTATCACTCTCAGAATCAGAGGATACCATAGGTTGTGAGGAGGTATCAGAATCAGCATCCATATCTGAAGACTGTGTGTGGCGGGACAGGACTTCAAATTTATTACATAAGGGAAGAGAGCCACCAGGAGAAGATGCTTTACAGGACTTCAAATTTATTACATAAGGGAAGAGATCCACCAGGAGAACATGCTTTAGCCAATTTGGCTCTACCTGTAGTCTGTTTTTGAGCCCGCTTCTTTGCCTGAACACTAGGCTCAGGAGGAGGCATTATAATGGTATCCAGATTCATTTCAGGGACTAACACAGGAACATCAGGGACCAGGGTAACAACAGAAGAGGGAGCAAAAAGGAAAGGTCCCGGACAAGTGGTCGAAGCACATTCTGTAAAGGAGGCACAGGGGAAGGTTCAGCCGATCAAACCACCATCTGGGGAGCAGGTACTTCAACTGTAGGGCATAAAGGGGATCAGAAACCACCAGAACAGACAAGGAAAGGGATTTCACAGTAGCAATATCCTTTTTCTGAGCATTGATAAGGATTACATCCTGGTCCGGGCTATCCTCTCTGTTATGGGAAGCCCAAGGACATGTTCTAAAACCATGACCCAATTCCTCACACAGGTTCAAAAGTACAATCTGCACTAGCATGGCCAAAAGATAGACAAAGGGAACACCGCAGTCTATCACAGGCTGCACTGAGATGGGAAGGGGAGCCACATTTAAAGCAGGTACAAGGTTGCCCCACATAGAAGCAATGCCCCCATTCCCTACCCAGAAACAAACTATTCGGTAAGTGTATTGGACCCACATTAGTATGTTTAAGTCTCACTCTATAACGCCAACCTCCGGTCCACAAGTGTTCAGAGTCAAATATAGGTTGAGGCAACCCCAAGACATCACAGTGTTTAGTCAACCAATGTGTAATATCACAAGCCACCACATTCTCATTCTGAAACAATATGGTTACATTTTTGATAGATGGTTTGGTAAGCGGGATAGCCCTAAAAGGAAGCCACAACTCAGAGTATTTGAGAGTATCGTACTTTGTCCAAAAAAATGGTCTAATCCCCGAGGGATTTGAAAACTAATGTCATATAAGGAAGAACCAGATACATGAATTAGTGCAAAAATTTCTTTAGTAAAAAAACCCAAAGATCCTTTCAAAAGTGACTTTCCCACATAGAGAAGGTCAGGAGCTACATCCAGACCCCCAATATATTGAAGGCGAACTGCATTCCTTCGCTGAAGAGGAGGGGGGGTGTTCCTAAATGCGTCCCGTTTTCTAAAGTCTTCCCAATTAGATTTAGCCCTTTCCCCAGAGTCAGGAGGAGGGTTAGGAGAAGGGTCAGGGAGCGGGACATCCATGTCCATTTGATCACCCCATGTTGGGCCCCGAGAGCTAGGGCCTTCATCACCCGAGGAGGGGGGAGGCAAGGAAGAAACTTTAATGAGCTGTGCAGTATCCATTTCAGAATGTCGAATATCCTCAGCACGTAAATCCAAGTCCAGGTTACCAGGCTGAGAAGTAGGCACATCTACCGAGGGGAGACTTCTGCCCGCCACTACCAGGTATCGGACTATGGGCAGGGTCAGGTATCCAATGCCCCGAATCACCCGGTTTCCATCCCACATTTAGCAGGGAGGCCTTCAATGAGCTAGGTAGTGGGCTGGTAACAGGTAGTAGCGCAGGAGGTGGCAAAACAGGTGATATAGACTGCACAGTGGTAGGTGAGGTACAAGAAGTCAGATTACTCACAATATTGTTAGGTGAAGCTGTCGCCGAGTCAAATAGTGGAGATGTCACATCTAGATCCAGTTCAGCAGGAATCGCAAACTCCAACATAGCGCTGTGCAACGCTAGTGTGACTGGTGCAACAGGAGATTATTCCCGAGTTGGCACCACTAAGGAGCCCGAAGGTACCGCGGCTGTAGAGTAGGCAGGAAGAGTCACAACACCTCCCAGGTCAGGCGCTTGAATCCGGGACCCAGGAGAGGTAGACTCAAAAGGGCTAGCAGAATCAATAACCACCAATACCTGATTTCTATGTGCAGCAAGGAGGGACTTTAACCAGAGTTCGTCAGCAGGCAAAAAATCCGACGAGGCAGAAGCAGACTGAACGGGTAGAGACTCTTCAGGTACGTTGAGATCCTCAGGCAGAGTAGCAAAACTGTCAAATGTCCTCAACACAACAGGCTCCAAAGCTGGACCTGCAGGAGCAGAGTTCTGCTCTCCTGCAGGTACACCAGCAGAGTGACTGAGTCTCACAGACGAATCCATGGTTCAACAGCGCCCCCACACAGAGTAGGGGAATTTGCTTGGTGTCCTGGCCAAATTTCCCTCATTCACTCAAAATACCACCAAAAGCTTAATCTGGTTTAAGGTCAGTTGGCATTCATCTGTATCCCCCTCCCCCGGGTCGTGCCTGAAAATAGGCAGGATTTGTCTAGTGCACTTACCCGGTCAACAGAAACTAAATAAATAAATAAAATAAATAAATAAATACATTTTGGGGGTCGATTTCCTGCCCAGTACACCACCCCACCTACTGGTGTACAGCCATTTCTACTGGGGTAGCCATTAATCTTTAACAGTAATTCGTAATTTTTGGCCACTAGAAGGCACAAAATCCCAGTGGTGAGCCTCCAAGATGTAACCCCTAGGTGGCGCTATCCCAAGGGCTACTACCCCTGCCTGCTTGACTAGTTGCAGGTTAAGGGGCCTAGGTTCTGATATGGGTGCCTCCACCCGGAGGTCAGGGCCGGTAGTGGTCAAGCTGACCTGGGCACAGCCCTCTGGGACACTGTAACCCCCCTTTTCTCCTTCTAGTGGCCTGAACCGTACACAATAATCACTTTCACAATGACTCTTATTCACCAGGCAATTTCCCACACTGTTTGCACTTACCACCAAGGCTGGTTCCTCTAGCTTGACCCTGGGGACCCCCTGTAAAACAAGGTTAAGCACAGCAAATAACAACAGTACAATACTCTTGGCCCAAACTGGAACCACAGTCAGGTTAAATGCAAACAAAGTTAAATCTGATTTATTCAGGGGACTTGAACAAGAAAGGGGCGTAATCAGGTTGATTTGCTTAAAAGCTGTATTTTCTTTTGCATAAAATAGTTTATTCAACCTTTTGTGCACACATATAATCAATTCCATATAGAAGTTCACTTATAACAAGGTGCATGGGTTACAATCTTATATTTTCCATTAAAACATATTACAGTCTTATATTTTATACCCAGTTCCATATTCACGAATTTAAGTACCCCCATGCTGCATCCTGTACACACTTTAACTTCTTAGACCAATCACTTAATTAATACATATGAATAGTGCTATGCTCTGATGTCTGTCAGGACAAAGCCCTTAAATTTTATACATTTAATCCACCTCAAAGAGCCATAGTCTGTTGCTGGGACAAATCTGCCAGGAAAGGGGCCCATTCCCTAGTAAACAGATCTAGCTTATCTTTCACAAGGAGGGAGAGCTTTTCCAACCCCAAAGTATGTAACACAAAAATCCGCCATCCTTGTGCTGTATGAACTATACAGGACACCCAGGTGTTTTGTATACAGTGTCTGGCTAGAATCAGTAATACTCTTACCCATCTCTCTAGCAGGTCCCATTCTCCTTCTTCATCTATCTCTACCCCAAACAAACATACCACTGGTGGAAGTGGGACCATCTTACCCCACATCCTCCATACTTCCAATACCTCTGACTTCCAAAACTGCTGTAATATACTACAGGCCCAGAAACCGTGTATGTAAGTACCTATCTCTTGCCCACACCGTCCACAACAAGGTGATAGCTGGGTGAAACTTGTGTACCATAGCCGGGGGGCTATATATGTAACCCTAGGTGGCGCTATCCCAAGGGCTACTACCCCTGCCTGCTTGGCTAGTAGCAGGTTAAGGGGCCTGAGTCTGAAATGGGTGCCTCCACCCGGAGGGTGGGTGGTGGTCAAGCTAACCTGGGCACAGCCCTCCGGGATACTGTAACCCCACCTCTTTCCCCTCTAGTGGCCTGAACACTATACAGTAATCACTTTCACAATACCCTTGGTACACCACACAAGTACCCACACTGTTTGCACTTACCACCAGGGCTGGTTCCTCTGGCTCGACCCTGGGGACCCCCCTGTAAAACAAGGTTATGCACAGCAAATAGCAACAGTACTGTACTTTGAGCACAAACTGGAACCACAGTCAGATTACATGCAGAAAAAGTTAGATCTGATTTATTCAGGGGACTTGAACAAGGAAGGGGCAAAATCAGGTTAATTAGTGTAAAGGTTATATCAATCAAGCAGTTATGCATGCGCTTTGAGTCCCCTCACACAGTCACACCTCTGGGTACCCAGGTGGAGAAGAGATGGGCTAGTCAGGACTGTTGCCCGGGGTTGCAGCTGGTTGGGGCCCTGTGATGGAAAACACAACATGCACAGTACACAATATTTGTAATCCGGAGCCAGAGGGCTCAGTTCATAAAAGAAACGAAACAACAAGACAATCAGATGACACACTGAGATTAAGCTGTTATTGCAGGGAGCTACCCTGGTATTTACTCACGATACCCAAGACTGGACACAGGCTGGACGAAAATTGAGACTGCAGGTGGCTGATCTGGAATGCCAGGAGAAGCAGGTCCCACACGAATTGCAGAGGTGTCGTTCCTGTTCAAGCCTGGAGCAGGGGCATGATCCCCAGGCAGATCTCTCGTCAATGGCTTCTCTGTGCAGTGGGTAGTCTGGCTGGGCCAGTCTGGCAAGACCCAGACCACATGGAGACAAATTCTGATGCAGTCCGTTTTGGGCTGGATACAGCTTCCACAAAGCAGAACACAGTTCACACAGTGGGGAACTAACTCACAACCCACTAGCAGCTCATAGCACATTTACATGTATGGGAATTCTACTGTACCAGGCAAAGCACTCCCTGGTCACAATCGCAAAGTCTCTGCACACACCAGGAGCTTAGGGGTAGCTGGAATTCCTGACAGGCCGATCACATTCAGCAAAATCTTCGGTCTTCTTCAGGTTGAGCCTGGCCCACTTCAGTAGCTTACTTTAGTCACACAACCTTGGATTTAGTCCAAAATAATTCTCTTCTTTCCCTCTCAGGAGCAGCTAGCAGACATGCAAACCAAAAACTCAGTCCTTTCACAGTTTTCCCATGTGAATCCACTCAGGATTGCTGCCCAAAATACACCTGAGCTCTTCTCATTTCACTTCCCAGCTCAGAACTAACTGAAAATTGCAAGCAGCCCGGGACTTCCCCAAGATCCAGAAGGTTTGGTTGGCTGATTTGGCTGTCAGTCAAAGCAAGAGCTCCCCTTCAGTTGCAAAAAAGGCGCAAGAAGTTCAAAACTACAATTCCTACAGATTTTGACTTCAGACAGCTCCTGTAGTCCGGCTACATTTTAGGTCCCACCAGAACTGATTGGTCCAATTTGCAGTCCAGGACCAAGATAGTAGAGACAAACAAAACAGTCCTTGCTACAAAGAAAGCAGGTTAGACAAACTACATTATCATTATCACTCTGAATGATTTTCAGCAAATAGTTACATCTTTCAACAGAGTTCCCTCTCAGATTACATAGGCTACAGTCAGATAGCTCTTAAAGAGACAGTACACAGAGGCTATACAGGCTCTGATAATCATATTTAAACTGCTAAAATGCAGGACACCAGCCTGGCAGTGAGCATTTATGCAAGCTCAAGGAAGACTTTTTGGGAACCCCCATTTGTAGGGGGGTTACACCCTTCCCTGCCTGGGAAAACTTGGCGTCCTCATCAAGTCTGTACCATCATAACATTGAAAATGCAACATATACAATACATTTATACCATTAGTATGCTATACAAGTACGATCTGATTCATCAATTGGCATAACTTGTCACTTTACTATACATTTCAATGTACTCCACTATATCATTTCCATTCTGACAATACATTATGCATATTTCACACAGGTAAATTGAACATTACTATACAGAATCATGTAATAACTTCTTGTACTCTAAACAATGCAAGAGGGGGCCCTTCCCTATCAGCTAACTTGGGACTGGATGGGGCAGGGGCACTATGGTGAAAGGGCAAAACAAGTAACCTGGAATGGGCCATCAAGCTCAATTTGGGCAGTGAGCTCTGAGAGACATAAACACCTTTGTGGACTACACTGGGAGGCAAATCCACTGGCCTCCTGGGGGAATCATAACTGAAGTGCACCACTGGCTTGACAGCTCGGCCAGTCTTTCTGGAGTGAACAACCACAGTCTCTGTACTTTCAGCAATGGTCTTGGAGCTTTCATCACTTGTGAGGGGTGCCTCTTCATGAAGGAGAACGTCCAAGCTGGGAGCACTGTCAGCCCTTTGCTCTGTAGTCTCTGTTTCTACAACATTTGGCTCATTTTGAAGACACTCTGGCACTGAAGGGGGGTTGTCAGCACTCTCATAGTGTTCTTCAAGTTCTGGCATGTCACCAGAAAGACTCATACCATCAGCCTCTCCTTCAGGCAAATCATACAGTTCCATGATACACAAAGACTCAGCATCCTCAGACGTGATACTTTGCACTTCCTTCAGGGAGCATTGGCTCCAAGGATGATGCTGGCGTTAGGCAGTCAGAAGGCCCAGCTTCATCCCCATAATTCAACATAGGATTTCCACAAAACAACTGACTCAGTTCATATGAGGGGTAATAGGCATTATCACATTCATTGTCATCCGAGTTAGACTGGCAGTCACTATCATTCCGGGCCTGCTGTGGGGGAAGCCTTAAATCGGCAACCACGGGGGAAGGCTGACTCTGTTTCTTTCTTGCAGCAGTACGAGTCACTGGTCCAGGGGGATAAATCCTGGTGGGTTCAGCCTCAATTATAACTTGACCAATAGGTAGCAAGTGGTTACTGTGCATGGTCTTGACAGCTTTGGAGTTATTCTCTGGGCGCACTTTGTACACTGGCAAATCATCCAACTTTCCAACTATGACATGGGGAAGATGGTGCCGTCAATCAGCAATTTTGTGTTTACCATGCAATCCTAAATTTTGCAACAACACACGGTCTCCAGGCTTAAGCTCTTGAGCCTTTACTTTTCTATCATGTCTCTCTTTGTTGGCTAGATTTCTTTTGGTGGCCATTGTCTGGGCCAGTTGATAGGCATGGTTCAATTGAGCTTTCAGTTTTTGTACATATTGCAGGTAATCTTCGGCTCATACCCCATCGGGAGAAACCCCAAAACAGACATCAACAGGCAGCCAGGCCTCTCTCCCAAACATGAGGTAGAGAGAGAACCCGTAGCATCATTCTTGTGCAATTGTATGCATGTACCAAGATGCTAATCTGCTGGCTCCATTTATGCTTATCTTTTGGGTGGAGGGTGCCTAGCATGTCTAGCAGGGTGCGGTTAAAGAGTTCTGGTTGAGGATCCCCCTGCAGGTGATAAGGGGTGGTTCTTGACTTTTGCACCCCCCATAGAGAGAGCATTTCTTTGATTAGCCGACTCTCAAAGTCCTGGCCCTGATCAGAGTGAATTTGCTGGGGGGCACCAATGTGAACAAGGAAATTTTCCACTAGCACCTTGGCCACAGTAGATGCTTTTTGATCTTTGGTGGGAAAAGCTTGTGCATACCATGTGAAATGGTCCATAACCACTAACACATTGCCAATGTTTTGCTGATCAGGCTCTAAACTCAAGAAGTCTATGCAGACTAGTTCTATTGGGGTGCTGGTAGTGATGTTGACAAGGGGGGCAGCCCTCTGAGGCAGGGATTTTCTCTGCAGGCAGTGACTACAAGTCCTTACATGGTGCTCAACATCGGCCCCCATCTTGGGCCAGTAGAATCGAGATCATACTAGGTCAAGGGTCCGGTCAATACTGAGGTGGCCTATATGATTGTGGAGGGACCTCAGTACCAAATCTTTGAAGGCTGTGGGTTGTTTGTCTATTTGGCCACCCTGATCTACAGTCTTTCTATACAACAACTGATTAAGCAGCTTCAACCTGGGGTCTTCCTTAAACAATAAAGCGGTTCGCAGATTAGAGGAACGCAACTTGGACACATCTTTTCCTGCACGAAGGACGTCACATGCAGGCTGAATCATAAGATCTCGGGATTGAACCCACTGAATGCTGTTATTGTCAAACTGAGGTAGTGCACTAATATCTAGCGTACAGAAGTGGTACTATGCAGCCAGTATGCAGGTGTCAGAGGGGCCCAAGCAATCTACTAAGCAGTCCGCTGTGTCCGTAGACATATGTTCACTTCTATCAAACTTTTGGCACAATGCTCGGATGTCAGGTGCAGACAGCCTGACCCAGTCACTCTTGGAAATGTGCCTCCGAGATAGGGCATCAGCATCAATATGATTCAGGCCTGGTCTGTATTCGACAGCATAATCATATGTTGACAATGCAGAAAGCCACTGGTGCCCCATGGCGTCTAACTTAGCTGAAGTCTGTGCATAGGTCAATGGGTTATTGTCAGTCCTCACCAACATTTTTGCCCCATAGAGGTAATCATGAAACTGGTCGACAATGGCCCATTTAAACGCGAGGAACTCCAACTTGTGCACAGGGTAGTTTCGCTCTATCGGGGTCAAGCTCCTACTGGTGAATGCCACTGGTCTCAAACCATCCTTATGGTCTTGATACAGTACAGCTCCTAGACCCTGCAGACTGGCGTCAGTATGCAGCACATAGGGTTTGTTAGGATTAGCATAAGCGAGGATGGGGGCATGGGTGAGCTGGTATATGACTTCGTGGAAAGCTGCTTCACAGTCAGGCATCCAATGGGACCGGAAAAATTCACCTGGGTGGAAATATTCTTTGTCTGGTCCTTTGACGGACCCTTTTTTGTATTTCCGATTGGTAGAAGGTTAACCCTGGGTAAAATTCAAGAGTGGCCAAATCACTTTGGAATAGTCCTTTATGAACCGGTGGTAGTAGCCACAGAATCCCAGGAAATATTGTAGTTCTTTCAAATTGTGGGGCTGGGGCCAAGTAGTCAAGGCTTCAACTTTACTAGGATCAGTCTCTATCCCCTCTGTAGGCAATATGTGCCCCACATACTTCACAGAGGTTTGGAAAAACTGGCACTTGTCGATGGACAGCTTGAGGCCGAAATCTTCCAGTCGGTCTAGTACTTTGAACAGTTGAGTCTCATGTTCCTCTAGGGAGCTCGTGAACACAATGACATCGTCCAAGTATACTAGGCATTCTAGCAAATTCATGTCTCTCACTGCTCGTTCCATCAGTCACTGGAAGGTGGCTGGGGCGCGCCCAATATCCCCTGTGGCATTCTCAGGAATTCGTAGAACCCCAAAGGACAGATGAAGGCTGTCTTCTCACAGTCCTCTGGAGCCATCGGAATCTGGTAATATCCACTGTGAAGATCCAACACCGAGAACCATTTGCTCCCATTCAAACAACCCAGAGCATCTTGTATACGGGGCATGGTGTATTGATCGGGGATGGTCCGCCGATTCAGAGTTCGATAATCAACACACATTCTCACAGATCCATTCTTCTTGTGCACAACCACAATGGGAGAAGCATATGGGCTCCTGGATTCTTGTATCACACCAGCCGCGAGCATTTCCTGCAAGTGTCTTCTCACATTGTCTATGTCTGCAGGGGCTAGGCATCGAGACCTCTCTCGAAATGGCCGTTCATTGTGTAGGCGTATGTGATGCTCCCGCACCCTGGACACATCCCATGTCCCATTCCTTCAATGAAAACACTTGATCTCTCTGGGCAAGTTTCTGGCTAATTCTAGTCTTCCATTCAGCTGGCAACAGGGAGTCGCCAAAATCAAACAAGTCGGGAGTCACTCTATCTGTCTTACCAGGGTGCTTATTGCTGGGCAACACTGCAGTGTCTGCACAGTGTACCATAGCTAGAGTGCATCCTCTGTTCACCCAGATCTCCTGATCTGACACATTATGAATCTGGACCATCGCTCGTCATGCATAGGCATGAGCATGAGCTGGCAAGATGCTGGGCTTAACCAATAATCCTTCTGGCAATTTTCCATCATCTAGCACATCCAACATCAGTATTTTGCTCTTGACATCTTTGCAGAAGCAGACCTCCCCTTGAACAGTACACTGGGTGTTAAGGGCCAGTACCATTGAATCGGGATCCTTCTTCCACACAACCCCTACCGGTTCATCCTGGTCCACTCCCTTGGGGTTCTGCTGCAAATCATAGGCCTTTTTGATCAGAGCGGGAATTCTTAGGGCTATCCCAGTCCATCGAACTTGTTTCTCACAACAGAGTTGTGCCAGTCTCCCAAACATATGGGCGTTGGTCCCAATTAACAGGGGAACCCCATCATACAGCCCAGTAGGGGGACACACTAAGGCCAGTGTCTCGACTTGCTCCTCTACACCAGTTACAGCTGCAGGAAATGACAACCAGAGGCGGACATATCCTAGGTAGGGATAAGACTTGTCACTCAGCCCCCACACATGTAGGCCTTCCAGGGATTGTAAGGGCACAGCAGATAAGTGTTTGTCATACCAGTCCTTAAATACAATGGTCACTTGTGACCCACTGTCCAGCACAGCCCGAGTAGGAATACCATTCACAGCCACGGTAGTCTCCATTGAAGGGCCCACTATTTTGGACCAGTCTGGAGGGACAGCAGCAGGGGTCTGGACAGATGATTTAGCCACATAGGGATTTGAGTTATTACTTCTTGAACCCTCACTGTGGTCATTTTGGGCACTCCTCGACCACTGATTTGTTCTCTGAAGCTCTCCTTGAAGCCTGTATACAACTTTATCTAGGTCTTTTGTGGACTGGCATTCTCTTTTCATGTGCCCATCCTTCCCACAGTTATGGCAAGATATGTTTTCTGGGATTTGGGGTAGCCGAGACATCACACTGAGAGCTGGGGCGGTGGTACTACCAACTGAAAACCTTGGTGCCATCTCTGTCTGCTGTGTGGTGAGCATTTGGAGACATTTCACCAATTCTCTTACTTTCATAGTCAAGACATCGAGTTTCGAGCTGCTGTCAGCAGGAGATGCCTGGGTGGACACCCCCACCCCCATAGCAGATGCAGTTGGATAATGGTCGGTGCCTGTACTTGCAGGAGCCGCCTTCATAAAGAGACTGTTTTTTTGTTTCCCTGAACTCCCTCAGCAGTTCATCCCATGGTGGCACACCCTCACTGGTCCCCACTTCGGAAGGGCCTTCCTATGCCGTGATCACTTGGGCTGCTCTCACCCTAGAATTACAATCCCCCGCTTCATCTTCAACCTCCCGGAGTTCTTTTATCAAGTCACAATAATCCGGTGGGTTATCCCTCCTATCTGGGAGCCTTAATTGAAGGAGCTGCAATTTATAATGCTTTGCATGTTGCAGTATGTGCCCCAACCTCACATGATTTAAGTCATCTGGGTTACCCTGCTTTTCGTAAGCCTTGCAGCACTCTTTCCAGACGAGAAATATATGCAGACAAACTTTCCTGGCCATTGTTTTTACCTTGAAATTTCCACATCAAGTTCTCCCCTGACTCAATGCTCCCAAAATTGCCTTTGAGTGCAGATAGGTACTTCTGGGCAGATGCATCAGGGTTTGTGGACCTCAGAAATTTAATGGCCTCTAGGGTGGGACCCCTCAAACTTTCTATGATCCTTTTCCGTTTCTCAGCCTCCGCACACTGCCATTCAGGTACCAAAGGGCAACACAATCTATCCAGGTCACCCAATCATCCTCCACTTGGGGGGCAGGGAGGGTGCCAGAGAAGATTCTCAACCTCCGGTAAGAGTCTTGACTAATGGCAGGTACAGACATAGGAGCTAGTATTGGCACAGGCACAGAAGGAGGGGCAATAATGGGTGCTGGAGCAGGAGGGGGTGTTGGGGAAGGAACACTCCCAGGTGGCAGAAATAGTTTCTTTAAGTCCTCCACAGTTTTCCCTTCCTCCAGCAACAACTTACAGCCAGACTACTCACTACAGAGTAGAAGGCCCACGTGCATAGGCAACAATTGCAGCCAGTTCCGATACTCTATCTGTATACCCAAATCCCTTTCCCAGAGTCTCCGGGTTTTTATTGTCAAATCTGGTCAGCCCTGTCTGGTATCTCTCACCACTTTCCCTATGAAACCTTTAGGTTCCAGTCTGGATAACTGGATAACTGTTTCAATTCTCTTCAATTCCCCTATCCCCTTGTCTACTTAATCCTGCTATATAGGAGGAATTTGCTCTGTTCTTTGCAGATAAGATTGCCAAAATCAGATCCGAGATCCGTTTGACCCTCTCAAATGGGAGTTGTGATGGTCGGCAGGAGATGTCGGAAACCCAGTTTGTGTGGTCTGACTTCAGCCTCCCCACAATCAGTGACATTGTGATGGTTATCCAATCACTGCATCCGACCAACTGTGATTTGGGCCTGGGCCCCACACGTTTCTTAGTGGATTGTGTGGATAAAATTGGCCCAGTTCTTGCTGAGATAGTCTGGAGGTCCTTGGAGAGGGAGATTTTTCCAGATCCTCTTAAGGAGGCTGTGGTTAAGCCCCTTCTTAAGAAGTCCTCCTTGGACCCGGACTGTCTGGCTAATTACAGGCCTGTCTCTAACTTACCCTTTGTGGGTAAAGTTATTGAGAAGGTGGTCGCATCACAGTTGGATGATCATCTGACCAACAACAATGTCTATGATTCTCTCCAGTCTGGATTTAGGAAAAGGCATAGTACTGTGACAGCACTTGTACGGGTACTAAATGACCTCCTAATAGTGAGGGATCGAAGGACCTGTTCCATCTTGGTCCTTCTTGATCGCTCTGCAGCGTTTGACACTGTGGACCATGGTATGCTATTGGAACATTTGCGATCTATCTGTGGACTGTCTGGTACAGTTCTAGGGTGGTTTCAATCGTACCTCGAGGGTAGGACTCAGAGAGTGGTGTCAGGAATTTTTTCCTCGGCATCAGTCTCCCTATCCTGCGGGGTACCGCAGGGTTCCATTTTGGCACCCATGTTGTTTGCAGTGTACATGCTGCCATTAGGGGTGATTATTAGGCGGTACGGCTTGGGATTTCATTGCTATGCAGATGATACCCAGTTGTACATGTCCTTTGTGCCCAGCCAGGATTGGGGGTGTCCAGCTGACTATCTCAGACCGGGTGTGGAACTTGGGCGATGTATTTGACGATTGTCTGACTTTTAAGTCTCAGGTGTCAGCAGTTGTCAGAACCTCTTTTTATCATCTGAGGAACATCGCCAGGGTGAAGCACTTGGTTCCTCCAGAGGATCTTCCAACTTTGGTCCATGCCTTCGTTACCTCCCGCCTGGACTATTGCAATGCCCTATACCTAGGGCTTACGGGGGTTGAATTTTGCCGCATGCAGCTAGTGCAGAATGCGGCAGCCAGGCTTTTGACTGGTTCTTCTAGGTCCAGTCATATAACGCCTGTGCTCCGTGGACTGCACTGGCTGCCAGTTTGTTGGCGAATCACCTTCCAAGGTCAGTTTGCTGACCTATAAGGCCCTACACGATCAGGGACCTGCTTACCTGAAAGATCTCCTGCATCCCTACTGTCCCCCCCGCTCGCTCTGATCTACTGACGAGGGATTGCTAGAGATTCCCAGGGTTTGCTTAAAAACTTCAGGGGCAAGATCTTTTAGTTTTATGGCCCCGACCCCGTGGAATTCTCTACCTCGTCAGGTACGAAATTGCCCGACTGTCCAGAGCTTTAAAGTAGCTTTGAAAACCTACTTTTTTAACAAAGCTTTTAATGACTGTTAATTATTTAATCTTAATCTTGTTTTAAATCTTGTTTTAAATATTTATTGTTTTATGTAATTTGTAAAGGCGCCTTGGTTTAAGAAAGGCGCCTTAAATAAATAAAGGTTGATTGATTGATATATGCTCTCACTTGGAAATACCTAAACATGTGTTCTCTTTCCAGATTCAACCTTTTTTGTATATCGGAGAAAGAGCAGATCCCCGTTCCACTGCTGGCATCCTCCAGGTTCCTTATACCTCCTTTTTCCCACTCCCTGAAACCAGGGTCTTCCCACCCCAGTAAAAAATATGGATTCCTGGCAATCGGAACTAAATACATATCTACCACCTTCACCCCTCTCTGCTTCAGTAATCGACTCCAGCTATTCAATATTGTTTCCACCAGTGGGTTCCGAACCTCCTGCCTATTATATGCACTTTTTCCCCTTCTCTCTAAGTATGCCGAAAGTCTGGCTCCACATCCCCTTTGCTCGAGATCAAGCCACCGTGCACTGGGGGCAAGTGTATCCAGTCACTGATATACTTTAAGTGAGCTGCAAGGTAATAAGACTCAATATCTGGAAATTTTAAACCTCCTTTCCCTGCATCCATTTTAAGTCGTTGCAAACTGACCCTGGGGAGCTTCCTTCTCCAGATAAAAGTAGAAAACAAACCTTCTAACCTCTTGGTATCCTTCCTGGTCAACCCCACATGTAACATTTGTAAAAAATACACCAATCTGGGAAGAATGTTCATTTTAATTAAATTTAACCTCCCAAGCCACGAAATTGGGAAAGATGCCCATCTCTTCAAGTCAGCTTCTATCATCTTCAAAACTAGGCCATAATTAAGACTGTAAAGAGAGCCCAGAGACCACCCAACCCTGATACCCAAGTATATAAAATACCCTCCCACTCTTTTAAATCCCCAATCCTAATTTAGCCCTGTATTTTTGCGGAGCCTCATGACTTCAGACTTATCTATGTTAAGTTTGTAACCTAAAAATTGTGCAACTGCCCCTACTAGCTGCAAAAGAGTGGTCATAGACCTCTCGGGCTCTGTAATAAACAGCAGCATATCATCCATGTACATTGCGAGCTTATGCTGTTCTCCTGAGAAGCCCTTCACCCCTTGGATATTCCCATTTTCCCGAATGGCAATTGCCAAGGGTTCCACCGCCAAGGCAAATAGCAACAGAGATGGCGGGCATCCCTGCCTTGTACCTCTGCCCAGCTCAAAACCACCAGAAAGCATCCCATTCACCAACACCTTCGCACGGGGGGGGGGGGATCTATACAGTGCAACGCACCCATCCCACAAAAGTATCACCCGGGCCAGCGCCTCAAATAAGTGATCCCATTCCACCCTGTCAAATGCTTTTTCAGCATCCATTGAAATGACACAGGTATCCTCCTTCCATTTTTCTGCCCCCCATATCACATTTAAAAGTCTCCTTACATTATGATATGAGAGACGTCCCTTGATGAACCCAGTCTGGTCTGGGTGAACTATATCAGGCAATACCACCTCCAACCGACCCGTCCGCACCTTAGCAAATATCTTAGCGCCACAATTTAAAAGTGAGATGGGACAGAAAGATGCACATTCCAACACATCTTTCCCACCTTAGGAATCAAACAAATCACTGCATCAGAAAAGGGGTCCGATAATCTCAAGGTCTCTCCCTCTTTTTGCTGAAAAGTATCACATAATGGTCCAGCTAACTGCCCCGGGAAGCACTTATAGTACTCCACTGGGTATCCATCCGGCCCACTGGCCTTACCACTCTGGAGCTTCTGCATAGCCCCTAGTACCTCTAGCCTAGTAATGGGACCATTTAAAGAATCTCTCTGCTCTCTCGTCAGTTCAGGCAATGTCAGAGCCCTCAGGAATGCTTCTCCATTCCCCTTTCCTCCCTCCTTTGTGTACAATATTTCATAAAAAGCTTTAAAGCACTAACTTATCTGCTGGGGAGACTTATGCAGCACCCCCCCCCCCACTATTCTATACATGTGATATCTCCCATTTTGCCTGGGAGAGTCCCATTATTTTAACTAAACTCCCGCCCCTCCGCCCAGGAAAGCAAATTTCCCGACTGAAACAATCAGTTAATTTTGGGTGGGCTGGCAACTGAAGAATCACTGTACAGGTACGTTCTCTGTTTGCCAAGTAGTGACCAGGGGACACATTCCTTTTGAGAGATTAAATATTTGAATGCCATCTTTTGGCCAAAGAACCGAGCGACATCAGTGAATCTGTGAGACACACAGCCACTATATGCAGTTGCGCGCCACTTCACTTTCAATCCTACAGTGTACCGCAAGCGCTACGAGATGGAACTAGTGTGGAGCAACTCAGGTTTGTTTAAAAGATTTGAGTAGGTATTCTGTTCTCCCGGTACACTTGTCATGACCACTGTTTGTTAAACTGAACTGCCAACACGGCAATAGGCAACTGCACTCATGTATGGACATGTCGTAACTCACACTCATGCCTCCGGTGTACAGTTGTTGCTCGCAGTTCAGGCTATAACTAGTGTATATATATATATATATATATATATATATATATATATATATATATATGTACCGATTAGCTGTAAGCTTAGGCTTTTATTTTATTTTTGGAAGCAGACTTTAAGGAGAGTGAACTGGGGATGTTGGTATTTCCACAGGCTGTGTTGATGAGAAACAGGTTTTGTTTGTGCAACTGCAACTCTGTATCAGTGGGAGAAACGTTATGTATAAGTATATGTGTGTGTGTGTATATATGTGTGTGTGTGTGTGTATATATCTGTGTGTTTGTGTATATATATATATATATATATATATATATATATATTTATAAAATGGGGTGGTAAAATCATAGAAATTCCAGTAACATGATTGGACAGAATGCATCACATGACCGTGCATTATTTCCCAACGACCGCACGCCTCCCAGTACAACCGCACACCTAAACTACTTTCCAGCCCTCAAAACCTTCTCACCAGCAGTGAGATCACTCCACGCCTAATGCAGTTAAGCAGCCACATACAAACACACACACACACACACACTGTTACTACTGCACACTGTCTCACCACCCTAAATTCTAAAAAACAACATAATGCAGCCCATTTAACAGAAACCTGTGTATAAAAAAAAAAGACAAACTACAGTTCTCTTTACTTCCTACTCATCAGTTAAAAAATCTCCTTCTACACATGACTCTGCCCGATCGCTCACCACTTTCACTTTTTCTACTTCCGAGTATGCGGATTGAAGGAAGATTAGTTGTAACATGAGTTGAGGTAGTGTCCTTGAGTTAAAAGATATGCAGTTTCCTGCTTTGATTTCTCTCATCATTTGAAATAGTTGCAGAGTGTACACGGAGCAGCGAGATGCTCTAGTGTTTACGGCAGACGCAGTCAGAGCGAGTGCTGCTGCGACAACCTCGCCTGGCTTGCGCCTGCCTTTCGTAGCTGTGCCGACTCACTCCGGCGCCTCCTCGCCCATTGTACATACACTCTGCAGCTTGTTTTAGTGAAATTAAGTGAAAGTCAAAGCAGGAAAACACTTTTATCTTTTTTAACTCAAAAGGACTTACTTTCAACTCAGAACAGCTTGTCACTCCCCGCACGCGCACACCGTCACGCTTATACTTCATCACTCGCTCACTGGACTACTTTTGTTAACTCTGCCAGCATATAATTTACTAGATACACAGAGGCATTATTATAAACCAACGAACCTAACAGGAGGCACACACTTTTCATCTTTTTAAACACAGGACTTACTTTGAACTCTGCCAGCATATCATTTACCAGCTAGACAAGGGATTATTTTTCCACCCACCCCCAAAACATGTGTGGCTATTTTATAAGATAGATATACAACTTTAGGAGTGTCGCCGCTTGATATACGACGCCTTTGGTGAGTTGAATACCCCCGCCCGCGGCCTCGCATCACTAAACCACACCAAGGCGCATGTGATATCAGAGCGCCATCGCACACCCTAGAGTGGTATATCTATTACATATACACGCGTATATATAGTATATACACACACATACACAAATATATATATTCACACACACATATATTTATATATATATATATATATATATATATATATATACACACACATACACATTATATATTTTTTCATAATTTAATGGCCAACTCAGTGCTTACGCATTCTCCCTCCTAAAATGCCAATCTCCCTCCTACCTTCTCAAAACCTCCCTCTTACGCAGTTTTATATTATAACATGTATGCTATTCCTGATTGCTGCAATGTGAGTTGCAGTTTTCCCGCCCTTCATCAGTCTAACCATCAAAGGTCCAGGCCTGTTTCCCCACTCATATAGTTTCCTCTTACCAAATGTCCAAGCAGTTCTGGCCTCCCCACTAAGCAGTGTATTCAGTGCTTCTCTAGTCACTTTCAGTTCACCTCGGTCTACATCCTCCTCCCCTTTCGCAGCCCACCTCTCTAAGTCTCTCACTCTGGCTTCCAACTCCATTCTCCGCTGCTGCATCTGTCTCTTTACTTTAGCCACATATTTTATAATCATCCCCCTCATATAAGCCTTTCCAGCTTCCCAAATAATTCCCTTACTAGTAGGGGCATTTATGTTAGCTGTAATATAATGCTCCCATTGATCCCGTAAATATTCTTTAAACTTATTATCTCCCAACAAATAAACCAGGAACTTCCAAGCCGGTGGGCCCTCCCTCTGCTTGTTCATTTCCAGTAAGAGGATCACCATGACATGATCTGAAATGTGGATTGGGCCATGTTTAACCTCCCTCACCCGTTCATTCCATGCCTGTGGAAGAAAAACATAGTTAATCCGCGACCATGTGCCGTACGGATTCGAATAAAAGGTGTACTCCCTTGCGCCGGGGTTTGTCTCCCACCACCCATCCACCATCCCCAAATCAACCATCCTCCTACGCCATTGACGAATTGCTTCATGCTGTCAGCCTTTTCTCTGGGAGTTGTCCAATAAATGATCCAGGGTGCAATTTAGGTCGCCCCCTCATAATCAGGCCCGGGAACTGTTCCTTAACCATGAGCGAGAGGAGGGACAAGTAGAAAGAGGCCTCAAACACTGCCGGGGCAAACATAGATCCAAAGGTTACTTGCTCCCCCCATAATTCCCCCACCACAAATATATATCGCCCTCCCGTCTGATCTTTAACATGCTGTACCTGAATAGGAAGGTGCTTATGCAGAAGAACAGCGACCCCTCTCTTATGCGCTTTAAATGAAGCTGCAAAACATTTTCCCACCCATCCCTGTGCCAATTTCCCACATTCTACTGCAGTAAGGTGTGTTTCCTGTAGTAACGCTACATGGGTTCCCTGTCTCAATAGGGATGTAAGGAGACTTGTTTTTTTAACCGGGGTCGCTATCCCTCTGACGTTCCAGGAACATATATTTAAATTTTATTAGCCATTAGGAAAGAAACAGTTTTTACTCATATTATTTCCCCCATCATTTGTTGAGTTTCTCCTCTCCCATCCATCCTTTAAGGCACCTAGTTTCTTGCAGCAAATCATGTCCCTCAAAGACATCCGAAGCACCTCAATGTAATAATCATAACTCTGTGTGCAACAATATTTAAAAAGAAAAACAATAACATTAACAAGAATCAAACTATTAAGAGTATAGGCAAACATGCCCTCCCCAACCTTCTTGACAATCAGATTACCCGAACCCCATCCCCCCTTGTATTTTTTCCACATAACTTGCTTACTTTGTCCCCATTTCCCTTGGTTTACATATAATCCCCAATGCCCCATCTCTGACACTAACTGCCAACACTGCGTAAGTGCCAATAATATCCCTCTATGCAGCTGTGTCCTGCTCTCTGCCCCCCCGAGGTATATATTCTCATTGCCCTTCTAAACTCCAATCCCAGCTTATTTCTCCCATAGCATGGAGTTTCATAAACGGTGCCCCCTCCCCCGTGTATTGTTTTGCAATCTTTCAGTGGAGAAATCCCCCGACTACTATGATGACCTGCTATGCACCGGCATACACAGTTAGGTGTGCCATCCCATCCAGGCCGCCCCACATGCATCATACCAATTGCCTATAGTAATTTCCCCCATATACTGCTAGCCCAGCACAGCAGCAGTGTTGCTCCCTCCCTCAACTGGCACTTCCTAAACCTACCCTAGCATTGTGCTTTAGAGGGTGAGAGAAAAAGGAAAAAGGGAAGCCCAGATTGTTCACATTCCCTTGCTCCCCGCTGTTCCCCCCGGTCTTGCCCACATTCTCCATCCCCCTTCCCTCTCCCCACACATCGACCCCCTCCCTCCCATAGCCCTCTACAGATAACCCCCCATATTGCTCCTATTATGTAATATCCCATCAAGGAGAAGAAACAAACAAGTCTGTCCTCAGAAGAAATCGTCATGTGGCCGTGACGAAATCTTCTGTTAGTCCATAACCCCATCACACGTACTCTGCACCTCCATGTACCAGAGAGCGGGAGAAGAGCAAAACCAAGCCCATCTCAACCGGAGAGAACAAACAAGAACAGTGGCACTCAAAGTCATGTAAGTACAAACTCAGTTTCCCCCAATCGAATATCCAGCCCAATGGCAGTCCAACCACCCAATCTTCCAGAGCCTAGGACTTCAGATTCAGATCTTGTATTTCGTCCTGCCTTTTTACGCAAATCCTCCACGAATTTCATCGCTTTCTCTGCTTCCAAAAATGAGTATGTTGCACCCTCATGCTTCACCTCAAGTGTGGCTGGATAAATTAGAAAGTTCTCTGTTTTGAACGAGTGGAGAATAGCCATTGATTCATTGAATTTTTTACGCCAATTCAAAAGCCTTGCTGAGTAATCCTGGGATAGAAAAATACGACCATCCATTAAAAGCTGCCCCTTTTCTCTGTAAGCTCACAACACTGTTTCTTGGTCTTGAAAATGGTGAAACCGCATGATAATTTGGCGAGGCGGTTGGGGCCTGGGCATAACCGCCCGATGGGCCCGTTCCAGCTTCAGCTTCCCATTTTTAAATGTTAGGCCCAATAGCTTTGGCAGGGTTTCTGAACAGAAATTCAGCACGTCCCCTCCTTCCATCCCTTTTGGTAATCTGCACAGCCGGAGATTTAACCTTCTATGGTAGTTCTCCTGATAATCAGCTGCTTCTTTTATCTCTTCTAATTCTTTTTGCAGGGCTAAAATCTGTTCTGGCACCCCTTGCAGTTCATCCTCCATCTGAGATATCCATTGCTCTGCCTGCATCAATCTTGTTCCTTGGGCTGCTTGCAGGGTTAGTACCTCCTGGAGCCTATCATTGATTCTGGTTTCTAATTTAGAGTCTTGACTCCAAGGCTGCAAGAACCTGGCCCATCAGTTCTCGACCCAATGCACTCATCTCCGCAGCTGATAAGGAGACGACTTGATGGCTGTCGGCCTGTGAACAGGCTGCATTTTTCTTTGAGGTTTTGCCAGTCACCTTCTGACTTTTGCCAGCTCCCGACACAGGATATTCCTCCATACCAAGGCAGTACACAGTATTATTGCAAAATAAACCATCACCAAGGGCAATTTTATACATTTTTTTATTTATTTTTACCTCGGCGAGGCGGAGCGAGGTGCAGGCACATCTGTTCTCTTCAAGTGCTCATTAGCGCCCCCTTAAAAGCTATATTAATCAGACACTTATGCATGCAGTTCAGAGTCCCTACACAGTCACACACTCTGGGTACCCAGGTAGGAAAACGGTGGGCTAGCCAGGAATGTTGCAGCTGGTTGGGGCCCTGTGATGGAAGAAAGCAACATGCACAACACACACTACTTGTAATCTGGAGACAGAGGGCTCAGTTCATGAAAGAAAAGCCAACAAGACAATCAGATGACAACACTTTTAGATTTAGCTGTTGTTGCAGGGAGCTACCCTGATGTTTACTCACGATACCCAATACTGGACACAGGCAGGACGAAATCGAGACTGCAGGCTGTGGAACTGGAGTGCCCGGAGAAGCAGGGCCCACACGAATCACCGAGGCGTCATTCCTGTTCAAGGCATTGAGCAGGGGGCTGATCCCCAGGCCAGTCTCTCGTCAATGACTTTCTCTGCGTAGCAGGTATTCTGGCTGAGTCAGTGTAGCAAGACCTAGGCAGATGGAAATGGATACGGATTCAGTCCGTGGAGCTGGATGCAGCCTCCAGTAAGCAAAATACAGTTCAGACACACAGTGGGGAACCAAATCACGACCCACTATAAGCACACAGCACATTCACATGTAAGGAAATTCCACTGTACCAGGCAAATGGCTCTCCGGTCACAATTAGAGTCTCTGCACAATCCGGGAGTTCAGAGGTAGCTGGGAGTCTTGACAAGCAGATTGCATTCAGCAAATCTTCAGTCTTCTTCAGGTTAAAGCCTGGTCACAATTCAGTGACTTAATTCACTCTCCAAGTTCGGATTCAGTCCGAAAAAAAACATACGTTCCCTCTCAGAAACAGCAAGCAGGCATGCAGGCCAAACTCAGGCCTTTCCACAGTTCTCCCACGTGAATCCACTATGGATTGCTGCTCGAACTATCTCGAGCTGTTACTTCTTCACTTTCCAACTCAGATCTAACAAACTGCAAGCACTGTGTGACTTTCCCCAAGATCCAAAAGGTTTGGTTGGCTGATCTGTCAGTCACAACAAGGGCTCCCCCCTCCAGGTTATTTTAGGCACCAAAAGCCCAAAACTACAATTCCTACAAGTTTTAGCCCCACCAAGCTCCTGTAGGCAGGCTCCATTTTAGAGTCTCAAATGTACTGATTGGCCTATTCTGCAGTCCAGGACCAAGATGATGGAAACAAACAGAACTGTCCATGCTCCAAAGAAGGCAGGTTAGAACAAACTGCAATATTACTACTCTAACAAATGATCAGCAAACAA
Organism: Neoceratodus forsteri; assembly: GCA_016271365.2. Taxonomy (NCBI): domain Eukaryota; kingdom Metazoa; phylum Chordata; order Ceratodontiformes; family Ceratodontidae; genus Neoceratodus; species Neoceratodus forsteri. The sequence goes on from CM057458.1 coordinate 371,118,287, forward strand.
GTACATCTTCTAACAGAGCTCCCTCTCAGATTAATTATGACTGCAATCCAGGTAGCTCTTAAAGAGACAGTACACAGAGGCTATACAGGCACTCTCTGGCAATACATTTAAACTGCTAAAACGCAGGACACCAGCCTGGCAGTGAGCATTTAAGCAAGCTCAAGGAAGACTTTTTAGGAACCCCCATTTGTAGAGGGTTACATACTGAAACTTTATTTGAGTAATTCCTTCGATCTTCATAATATGGTTTTGTTTGGGTATCAGCTTGCTATCCCTTTCTATATAGCACCTAGGATATTTGGGCAACAACCAAATTGCTTTGAAAGGGACGAACAACTACTAAGTTCCATTCCATTCACTAGACGGATTTTTTGTTTCTGACATGGGTCAGCATGGAGATTGTGTTTTGGAACTACTGCTCTTAAATTATAGACCCTCTTTTATTATAAGTTATCAGAGATAATAGACTCAAGGAATACTCATATTCAATTACATCTTGGAGGCCCTGAAATAAATTTGTTTACAGTAATTTGGGAAAAATCTCTCTTGCTTTTACTTATCTGGAGCTGTCTCCCTGTGAAAAGCCCCGAAGGCGATCATATGGATGAGCAGCCGATGTGGGGAATAGCTACATACTCCTTGGCTCAGAAGGGCTGATGCACTTTTTTTTATTTTTCTCCCTATCCCTTATCTACACTTTGCATGACATTTAAATTTTTCTCCATTTCCCCATATTTCCCACTTTATGGGGTCAAAGACACCCCGAGGGAGCCAGTTCCCATATGGGACTTGATAACCTCCTTAGGTGGTATTATTTCCCACCTGCTTTAGGGGTGCTTACTACTGCATCCCTGTTCTTGGAAGTCCAGATTATGTTATTTTCCTTTTTCACTAGAGGGGGTGGAGTACATACACCTGCTTCTTCTTGGTTACTATTGATTTGGCCCAATTGGCCATTGCTTTGGTTCAAACAGTGGCTTGAGTTTTCTATGTCTCAAAGGTTATTGTTTTTCACTCATTTCATGTTCAATGTCGATGTGTTTATGTGTCTGTTTTTTCTTATTATAGCTGTGCATTTGGAAGGGTATTGTATACTCTTAGTTTACCCATATATAAAATAGTTCCACCTCCTGGGTCTGTGTGGGTGGCTGTTTGTGTTTGTCTGTGTCTGTAGGTTAGTTTTTGTGGATTTACACGTTTTTCTGCCTGGAGTAACTATGCCATTCTTGCTCACAACATCTGTGAAAGTCTCCTGGACTGAATTTCTGCAAAACATCACCATCAGGTATCTATATTTTCATTTTAAAGTCAACTTTTTGGAAGGCATCCCAAGCAGAAATAAGTCAAGCAACTAAGTCTGACAAACTCACTGATTCTGGGTCCTGCTCTGAATCCACATTTTCTTCTGACCTGCTCCCAAAGGAACTGTACGTGGGCTATTCAACAACCTTTTTGAAGAACAATGGAAACATACAGACAAAAGGACTTCACTTCCTGTATATGCGCAGACACAGTTCATCACCTTCAGGAATTATAACACATTCTGTGACTCTGGACCTCAGCAGCTCAGTTCACAGTTTCTTCTGGCTCTGACTTTGGCTTTGACTTACCACCAGGTATCAGCATTTTCATTTGAAATCAACTTTAAATGTCCAATCATAGCCATCTCAGTAGGCCTCGCTGATCCTTACCTCTCGTCTGACTATTCCCTGATCACCGCAGTGCCTAGCCCTACCAATAATAATGTTTTCACCTCTGATCATGCTGCTCATGTTTTTCTGGCAGTGCTGACTTCTCCAAATAGCACTGATTCTATGAGTTCCCCAAGACCTACTGCTGGTAACCTTGATGAATACCCCCATTACATGCTTGGAATGGCCACCTGCAGTCGTAATATGAATTGCTCCAATCTCCATTACCAAATCATACAATGCAAAAGATTGCTCCTACATCCGAGCATGACATTACCCACTCACTACTGCCCCTTGCTCTTATTATTGAGTGTCTGGTCAGTCCAGACTGGAGCTAGTGAACAGCACAAAGGGAGAAGGGTATGGTTGCTGCACAGCAGATGTCTGAAGGAGCTACTAAGACATCTAATACTGCTTCTCCTGCTTATGTCTGGAAACATACACCCTAACCCTAGTCCACCCTTCTCCAGACCTAGTGGCACAAGCAGATCTGGGACTCTCGCACTAGCCTGCATTAACATTTGCAGCCTGCTCAAAAAACTTGATGCCCTAACTGCCTGGACCATCCAGCACAGTCCAGATGTTTTTGCAATGATTGAGACGTGGCTGTCATCAGCGATCCCTGAGGCTGCTGTTGCAATTCCAGGATATACTGTTTTCAGGCAGGATAGACTATTTAAAAAAGGGGGTGGCTGAGCCCTATACCTGAAAGACTCTTTGCAGGGGCATGCTCTGCCATTGCCCAAATTTGGTGATGACCTACATGTCCTAGCTATCAAGACTGTGCTTGGAGCCCACAACAAGGCCCTGACAATAGCATCAGTTTATATTCCATCAAAATTGACATCATCTAGCCTGGACCCACTTCTAACTTGTATCAATAGCTTAAACCATAATGCTGAAGTTATAATGCTTGGAAATTTCAATGTAAACTGGCTCTCTCCCAGTGCAAACAATTATAAGGATGCCTTATCTGCTACAAATTTCACCCAGCTCATAACCTCACCTACAATGGTCAACTACAGAACTCGGACAAGCACCCTATTGGACTGGGTGCTCACAAACCCCCTTAGACCATATCTCTTATATGGAAGTCCTTCCTGATTCTATAAGTGACCATTCCCTGGTTATGTGCTTATGGTCAAATACATTCAGTAAACCCCTGGCAAAAACTGCCAATAGTCAGATTCTATCCAGAGGGCACCTAGAGCCATTAAAATTGCATCTACAACAACAGGACTGGTCTCTAATTGATACTGCAATTGACATAAACAATGCACTTGAATACTTCATTTCCTGGTTCAGTGCAGTGTGTGATGTCCATGCTCCTTTCAGGAAGCGAAAAATTAAGGGCCTTGACAACCCTTGGATTACAAGTGATCTACTGAAAAAAATGAAATCACAGAACCATCTCTGGGATTGGGCAAGAGCTACTAGCAGACCAGCTGACATACAGGCCTATAAAACAGCCAGGAATACCTGTGCCAAAGCCATTTGCTTGGATAAAGCCAGCTATTATAGGAGTGCCCTATCCAACACATGGAAGGATGGAAGGAAATTCTGGAGCAACATATCAGAAGTCATGGGGAAAGGTTCCAAAGAGGCACCCACGATGCTGAACGCAGATGGTTCCATCATCATTGACCACCTCAATTGCCAATACATTTAATCTGGCATTCACCGACCTTAGTCATGTGCTGCCTGCTAATTTATCTGATCCAAACTCCTCCCTGGCTCCTCATGGTAAACTGGCTAAGAAGCTGGAGCATCCATGTTTCTATTTCAAGGCAATCTCCGAATGTGGAGCCAAAAAATACCTAGGTACTTGGAAAAAACAGAACTAGTGGTGACTCTCTTGACTTGAAGCTCATAGCCCTCACCCTTGATGCTGTCTTGACCCCTCTAACCAAGATTATCAACCATTCCCTCATGCTCTCCCAGTTCCCTCTCAAGTGGAAGTCTGCCTAGTGACCCCAATACACAAGAATGGTGACAGTGCACAACACAGAAACTACAGGCCTATCTCCATCCTCCCTCCCTTATCCAAAGTCTTAGAGAAAATTGTTGCAGATCAACTGGTAGACTACTTGGAAAAATACAACCTGCAATGCCCACAGCAGCATGGCTTTCAGAAAGGTCACAGTATCACCACCACCACACATTGAATTTATGGGCTACATTCATCAGGCACTTGATCAAGGTCAACTTGGCACCACAGTCTCTCAAGCAGGTTTTGGCACAAAAATTCTACAATGCAGTCCACACTTTTCAAGGTAATCCATACACTGTTGCCAATTTTTAAAGCAGGTTACAACTTTTTCCTCACAGAAAAAACAGTCTTTTGGATGGGTGCACCACCACCAGACAAAAAGACCACAACTATACCCTTGCATGGCAACTGTACTCTCTCCCAAATCCTAGGATGAGCCCCCATTTTTGTAATGCCAACCCCCCAATTTTGTACACAGACAAGGCAACCACCACAATTGGCAGAAAAGGTATTACTCCTGGCATTAGGGCAACACCTGGCTCGGGCATCTTAGAGGTAGGGGGAAGGGCACAAAACAACACTTCTATTCAACCCAAGTCGAGAGAGTAGTACCAGGTCTATGGTGTGTCAACTAAGTCTGAGGGGTACCCTAGAATGCACGCAGATCACACAGAGATGGAATGTCCACAAACAGGAATGGGATTGTACTGTATGGCTTTTATTCCTGACAGATGGTAACAGAAACTGGTGGTGCCCCCAGGCTTTTGACAGATACAGACTCTTCCACAAAACACTCTCTTGCAGTATTGAGACTTGTTACACAAGAACACTTCCCAACGGATGTCCATCCCTTTGTTTAGGGGATCTCTGGACTTTTCCAGTGCATTTAAAGAGGTTGTTGCCCCATATGCCTCTTTCCATAGTAACCAGTTAGATCCCTTTGCAACCTGGATTGAATGGTCAGCTCAACTCTGGCCAATGCTACACTCTCTACCATTACATTTTAGGAAAACCAGGATTCTTCAGGCACACTGTGACCACTGAAGACAATACAAACAGCACATCCTAGTGCAAGGGTTCCGAGAACCTGCATCTGAACCTTCTTAAGAGACTGGGTTTCCTGTATAGAACATGGAAAATCTTACAACTGAAACCAGATATACTGCAACCCATAGCTTACTAATAGCCATGTTGCATTATGGCTCTGTAATTTATTCTTTCACTTCTGAAAGAATGTTAATTAAACTTAGGACTACTTATCACAGTATTTTACATTTTGCCACAGGTCATTCTAGGACTACGCATCATTTTTTTTTATATAATACATTTAATTGTTTATCCTTGGTTGAGCTTTTTAATTTTTGTTCTTTACTGTTTTTGCACAAAATGCATCTGGGTCTACTTCCAAACAGTATTACTAGTTTCTATCTCAGAACTGACCACTCAGTGAATTAATGCAATGTAGAAATTTGTTCACAGTTCCCTCATATCATACCAAGTTTGCTCAGACTTCTATAACCTTTTCACCTATTATTCTTTATAACAAAGAGCCCAGTACTATAGTTGGCTGTCCTAAAATGTCTAGTTTTAAGACAACTCTTAGACATCATATGTTGACAAATTATGTGTGTAAGTATTAAAATTGACTTTTTTACAATTATTGTATTTATTTGTTTCCTGTCATTTTGTATGTGTGATGTATTTGTTAACACTGGACATCTGTGAAAATGGGTTTTTAGCCCACAGACCTTTCAGTATAAAATGAAATGAAATGAAAACCTTGTTGAGCTCCTAGCAAGGCACCAGCCAAGACAAACTGAATAGCAAATGAACCTTGTATATTAAGCATAGTTGTACCCACAAGACATTTGTTAAAAACACTTTGAACTACACAGTTCCCACATTCTGTGTTGGTCTTCTTCCAGAGACCTACTCCACAGCAACTTTGGATAGTCATAGCAGTAGCTACACATAACCCCAGGCTGAAGGACTTTTGAAGAACTGAACTGAATGACAGAATCCCAGACAATTTACATTTCAAAATCCATAGCTTTTGTTGTAAAACACACATTCTTTGGTCTGGGCAACACTTGAGGAAATGACATTTTGAGGGGGTTGCCCCATATAGGTTACTCACTCATACCAACTCCAGATGATCTCACAGAGATGTGAAGGAATTCCCCCCCCCGAGGAGCCTTGAAAAAGAAGGTCTCCACCACTAGCCAGTGCACAGACCAATTGCAGACACTTCTAGAGTGAGAAAATACATACAGGGGTCCTCCCTCTGAAGTTAGCCTGCTCAAGGCAGGGACCAACTTATACACTCTCAGAACTCTCCAAGCTCTGACTTCAGACTGCTGAATAGAACACCCAGCTCCAACTAGTCCTGTGTGGCTGTGAAAGTTCTATATGTAAATGAGCTCACTCCAAACAGCAGCAGCCGGGCAAAGAGAGCTTATTTGAAACCATACAAGGATTCAACCTTTTTTGTGTGCTGCTCCACCAACCTCTACTAATAGTGAAGGGATTCTAGTAATCCCAGGGGAACCTGGGTGTTAACATGTGGAAAAAGTTCTGGACCTCTCAGAAAATTAGTATTATCCAATATCTGTGTAGACATCTGGCCTACGATTCTAATTTTGTCCCATCCAACACTTATTATACTTTTCACCATTGGTGACAATTAGGATTGGGGTATCCAACAGCTTCAGAGGCAAATGAAATTACTGGATTAATGATGCAAGACCTATACAGACACGTGTTGGTATCCTTAGCCAGCATCTGAGACTAAGGACATTCAGCTCAGCAAACCACTGGGATACTTTTTGTGCATATATTGTCTCTAACCTTGGATTGTACTAGTTTTTTTCCCAAAAAATATTTACTACCTCATGTATTCATTGTACTTTGTAACATCTTGTGGAATTCTTTATTCCCGGGGTCGCCCCTGAAAAAGGGACAACTCTGTCTCAGTGGGCCTACCCGGTTATCAAAATTCAAAATAAAATAAATATATTTCAATTTTTAAATGAAACCATGGTGCTTTCCTTTGAAGAATTCTAGAATCAGTATGGATAAACCAATTAGGAACATTTTAGATATTTGCAAATTAGGATGTACATTTTGAAACAGGACAGAGACAGAGCAAAGTTGTCAACACTGATGGGGCTTTTATAGAAGTCTATGATAGCTGCCCTTAAAGGGGACTGGTTGGGACATCTTATTGGAAATTTTTATAAGGGACTTCAAAGAGCTGAGTTCAGTTACCTGTAAAGTAACTCTTTAGAGATGGCATAGTGACCTTCAAGGAGATACACTGTACAACTCTTGGCTCAAGCATTCCCTACCAGCTGTCCAAATTACTTCATCTTCCATCTGGAGGGCATTCTCCTGGAAGTGTCATAATAGATACTTCCATGTGCCAGCGGTACAGGAGTCATATGTGGTGAAGCATGGGGGGAGTCCTGGAGAAACTGTGGGGAGGGACAGCAGATCAGGTCCATATATTTTTGGCTTGCCTGTATTTGAGTAGTCATTGGAAGGGGATAGAACAACATCTACAGGAGATTTTTTCCAATTTGCCTGCTCTTACCCCTAGCCTGGTGCTTATGAATACTGTATGCCATTAGTTGATATGCCCATTTGTGGTCCCTCTAGGAAGTTATTACTGTATATAAATGTTTATTTTATTTAGTTTTTGTTGACTGGGTAAGTGCACTAGACAAATTCTGCCTGTTTTCAGGCATGACCCGGGGAAGGGGGATATAGATGAATGCCAACTGACCTTGAACCAGACTAAGCTGTTGGTGGCATTTTTAGTGAATGGGGGGAAATTTGGCCAGAGCACTGGGACATTCTCCTACTCTTTTCGAGAAGTGCCATGGGATCTTTAGCATCCACCTGAACTACCACCAGAACAGGCAGATGGGAACTTGGTTTAACATCTCATCCGAAAGTCGGCACCTCAGGAGTGCAGCACCCCCTCTCATGCTGCACTACAGTGTCACTATTGGGATTTAACCCAAGTGGCTGGTGTGGGGATAGAACCAACAGCCTTCTGATCTCCCAGCCACAGAGGTGAGTGTGCTACCTGCTGAGCCACTGAAACTGCAAAACATTATTGTTGGCAGCATGTAAAGGCATCACATGACAGTGACTGAGAGAGACTGCCCTTACTTTTCAGCAATGGCTTATGATAGTAAAATGCCTACATTATAGGTTACAATGATCACATTTCCTTGCAGAATTGTCTACAATGTGTTCTGGTCATGTGGCAACTCTGGACAACTCAGTTTATGGACCTGGACCCATGGTTTGTACCATAGACAGTTTGTGCTTTTTGAACTGAAGATAGGTTTTTTTCTATGTTGACTGTGGATTACCTCTCATTTAGATTGTGTTCTTTGTCTTTTTTTTTTGTTATTTATAATGTGGTCTAGATTTTGTCAGAAAGGGCATTTATTATTACAAGTACCAGCAGTCCAGCTGAAATATATTGGGACTGTCAAGCAAAAGTATGGCAGCTTAGATTCAATGCAAAGAAGTGCAAAGTAATGCACCTGGAAAACAAAAACCCAGGGGAAGAGAACACAATGGGGGGTGAGGTACTAACAACAACAAAAATGTAAAGGAACCCGGGGGTAGTCATATCAGATGATCTTAAGATAGGCAAGCAATGTGAGAAGGCAGTAAAGAGGGCTGGGGGGATGCTGGGATGCACAGGGAGTGGCATCACCAGTAGGAATCAGGAAGTTGTTATCCCTCTGTACAGACAGTTGGTGAGACCCCATCTAGAGTACTGCATGCAGTTTTGGAGACCAAATCTCTGCAAGGACATAGACAGAATGGAAGCAGTTCAGAGGAGGGCAAATAAAATGGTGCAGGGTCTGCAAACAGAAGCCATATGAAGAGAGACTAAAAGGGCTTAATATGCATACCCTTGAGGAAAGGAGAGAGAGGGGGGACATGATAGAGATGTTCAAGTACCTCAAGGGAATCAACAAAGTCCAAGAGGGTAGCATCTTTCAAAAAAAGAGATGTGCAAGAACAAGGGGGCACAATTTGAAGATAGAGGGGGGACAGCTCAGGGGCAATGTGAGGAAGTATTTTTTCACAGAGAGGGTGGTGGACACATGGAACAGCCTTCCTGAGGAGGTTGTGGAGTCAAAAACAGTGGGGGAATTCAAGAATTCATGGGACAGAAATAAGGAAATTATAGTGGGGGGTAGGAAGAAGTAGGCTGTTGGTTAACTAGACTCCGCAGTTTATCCAATAGGTAGGGAAATGGGCAGACTAGGTAGACCAAGTGGTCCTTATCTGCCATCAAAGACTATGTTTCTAATTAACTCCCTGAATGATCTCAGAATATCAGTTTATATTGACTGTGGTATAGTGTATGTAGTAAGTCTTCCTTTTACCATCTAAGGAACATTGCCAGGGTGAAGCACCTGGTTCCATCTGAAGATCTACCTACTTTGGTCCTCGTTTTTGTCACCACTCATCTTGATTATTGCAACACCCTTTACCTAGGGCTACTGGGGTGGATAACCACTGATTGCAGCTGGTGCAGAATGCGATGGCAAGGCTGTTAACTGGAACTTCCAGATCCAGCCATATAATACCTGTACTGCATGAACTGCACTGGCTGCCAGTACAATGGCAGATCACCTTCAAGGTTGCGTTGCTGACCTATAAAAGTCTACATGACCTACATGACCAGGGACCTCAGTACCTGCAAGATCTGCTGTTACCCTACTGTCTCTCCCATTCGCTCTGATCCTCCAGCAAGGGATTGCTGGAGATTCCCAAGGTATGTTTGAAAACATTCAGAGGTAGATCCTTTGCCTTTATGGCTCCTACCCTGTGGAATTCTCTGCCTCATCGGATACAAGATAGCCTGACTGTAGAAGAAGTTAAGAATTCCCTGAAAGCCCATCTTTTTGCACAGGCTTTTGATGATTATTGCCGATTTACTGGAAATCTGATTATATTATTGCTGCCACACCATGAAAAATTTAAATTTTTAAGTTGTTGTTTAATAAATTGAGTTTTCAAATGTTATGGTATTTTTGTAATGGCGCCCTGAGCTTGGAAGGGTGCCTTATGTAAATAAAATTTGCTTTGCTTTGTTTGCTTTATGTTTGTCTATGTTAAGCCTTATTGAAAAAATGTAATAAAATTTAAATAAAAAGAATCTAATTCTACATTTTTTGTATTTCTGATGCAGCACTGATGTCTGTAACTCTCATTTTTTAGTTCTCTCTCTCTCTCTTTCAGATTCATGTGTTCTTTCTCTCTCTCTCTCTCTCCCTCCCTCCCTCTCTCTCTGTCTCTCTCTCTCTCATTTCCCTGGCAGTGTATTGTTTGGATTTGGTTCTGTTTCAATATGCTGCAGTGCATTCCCTCTCCAGCCCCCTGAAGCCTGCGTTTGGTTTTTCATGATATTTAACACTGGGGAATATATTAATAATTAATTGCAGAAAACTTTGTTAATGTACTAGTTATGGTTAGACCATCAAAAGTAAGGAACGGTGGTGTTAGGGTTTCCAACCCTAACATCCTACCCCCACCCTGTAGGCAGCAACAGGAAAAATCATTATGGTTTGACGTCCCCTGCATCATCGCAAATCAGATATGGGGTGTGCCTCAGGTCTGTCAACCCTAATGCTCACCCCATTCCATCAGTAAAGAAGTTGAGATGTGTAGAGTACATGAGAATGTGGTGAGCATGCCAGCCCATCGGTGCACAGTGGCAGGGTGTCCAGCTGCGATGCCAATGACCCAGATTCGGAAACAGACTCAGGATGTCAGAGGGCAGGCTGGGGAAGAAGGATTGAGCACCCCAGGGATTACTCTCCTTCTCTGGTGGGTTGGGGGGTTGTGTGTCCGGCATGCTACAGACCCCTAGTAGAGGCCCGGGAGAGCTGCAGTGCCAGCACCATATAAGCGGGAGGCCGGGTGGATGCTGGCCATCATTGCACATTCCCACCCCTTATACAGCATGCAAAAATGCTGGCACTGAAAGCGTGACACTTTGCTCTGCTGCCTCCACTGCCTACCATGTCCATCAGGTGGGGCCCCACTCCCATGGCCCCACCCTGGGGGAAATAGTAAGGGCAAGCTACGTTGACCTTGGGAGGGCACCTTCCAGTGGCCCCACAGAGGGTAATCCTTGGGTGGGGAGGTGTGGAGCAGAAACTGAGCCCCTGTGGGGGATTGGGGGACAAAATAAAGAATAAAATAAAAAAAATGTAAAAAAAGAATGCAGTGAGTGTTAGGGTTGACAACCCCAAGGCGCACCCCACACTTGATTTGCGAAGATGCAAGGAAGGTCAAACTGTAATGGTTTTTCTTGTTGCGCCACATTTCCCTACTTTTGACAGTCTAACCCTAACTAGTGATATTAATGAGTTTTTTTGCAATGAATTTCCTTACTTTCTGAGATAGTATAATCAAATCCTCATTTGACTGTGGGCGCGCAGGGCCCAGAGGATCCTGCGCTCCCATCCCTCCATAGATGTGTACATGTATGTTGTGTGGAAGTGCACTGCCCTCCAAGCCCTGTGCTTGCATTTGTATCAAAACAGCAACCAAATTATCAGCATAACCTTCTTATTACCCCATTTTATGGACCTGGTACTGAATATTTTCAAATCCTCACTGAAACATTATTCCACACCACTGAAATGTCATTCCGCACCACAGGTGCGAAAATGGTTTAGCCAGGATTTGAAAAATGACAGTGGTCACGTTTATGAGGTGGTGTAAAAAATGGCTATGTTGAAAATTTGGGGTCAAAATATTTAAAATTACAAAAGTTATGAGCAAGCATAGTCAGATTTCAATGGATGCATATAACTTTGCCATTGTTACATATTTTGACCCAGAATGTTCAACATAGCTTTCTTATGACCCCACCTAATGAACAAGGGTAGTGAATATGTTCAAATCATGCCCAAAAGGTGAGTTTGCCAAGCAACCACTAAATCACCTTTTGGGCTTGATTGGCAAAATTCCACCACTATTGGTCCTGAGGTGGGGTCTCAAAAAGGTCATGTTGAAAATTTGAGGTCAAAATATATAAAATTGAAAAAGTTATGCATCCAGGTTGAAAACCTCATTGAAATACATCGAACTGCACTTACCTTAGTGTCTCATAATGAAGTCGGCAATTCCAGCAGCAAGACATGTGTTTGTTTGAAGAGTGGATGTTTGCCCTGGGACCTGATCAGGTGAGTGAGGGTGTGTGGGGGAGTGCAGGGTGGTGGGTGCTCAGCGGGAGGTTGGGGTGGGAGGTTAGATTAGTGAGAGACTGTTTCCTTTTTTACAGGTGAGAAAAAAAACAGTGATGGACGATTTCCTTTATTACAGGCCATTCAACTATGGAGACAGTGATTGGAGGGTGGAGGGTGCCACTAGACACCAGGGAAACATTGCAAAATTATGGGGATGGCAATCAAAGTGTGTCAGGTGCCACTAGACACCAGGAAAACATTATAAAATACGGGGACATCAATTGGAGGGTGGAGGGTGCCACTAGCCACCAGGGAAGCATTATAAAATATGAGGATGGCAAACGGAGTGGTAGGGGATGCCACTAGACAAAGTCAAAAAAACAGCACTCCAAGCCCGTGCTTAGGATAAATCCAGGTCCAAACTGAATATATTAAATAGTGAAATATTTTATTCAGTGTTCATGCATACAGAAACAGAAAGCTTACTAGCCCCAGCGCTTCTACTCAAAACAGAGTCATCGGTGGTAACAGTTAACTGGTGAAGTGACCCTGTACAGTGGTTCCAATTAAAAAATCAATTAATTAAATGAAAAACGTGTAAGAAAATAAACAAAAAGACCATTTCACTTTAACTAAGAATCAGTGTTGTAGTACATTCTAAACACTAGGTGGGGCAGCTATATTAAAGCGCAATACATCCACAGCTATGTAAATACCATTTTAGATGTAAAACACTGAAGACAATGGCAACAATGAATGAAATGAATACAAATTGGACCAAACCTCTGGCACAGCATGGCAACAGACAGAGAAATAACTGCAAGGCAACTTTGTTATAGGATCTCCTTGTAAGTGAGGACCAAAGGAAGAACACAGCCACTAATTCCCTCCTGTTAGCCAGCAGTGCCCACCCCCACAGCCTGAAAAGTTCCATTCCATTTGGACAGGTACTTAGACTCAGAAGAAACTATAGTTACATCTAAAATTGTATTTACATAGCTGTGGATGTATTGCTCTTTAATATAGCTGCCCCACCTATTGTTTAGAATGTACTACAGCACTGATTCTTAGTTAAAGTGAAATGGTCTTTTTGTTTATTTTCTTACACATGTTTTTCATTTAATTAATTGATTTTTTAATTGGACCCACTATACAGGGTCACTCTTCACCAGTTAACTGTTACCCCTTGATGAAGGCTCTGTTTTGAGTCGAAGTTCTGTGGCTAGTAAGCTTTCTGTTTTTGTATACCTGTTGGTCCTTTGGTGCATGAGCACTGAATAAAATATTTAATTATTTAATATATTCAGTTTGGATTTATCCTGAGCACAGGCTTGGAGTGCTGTTTTTTTTTACTTTGTCCATTTGTGGACTGGCAGCCCTAACCTATACTTGGCGCCCCCACTGTCTTCAAACCCGATGCAGCACACCTTTTTGTTGTGTTTGTCTTGATGCCACTAGACACCAGGGAAACATGACAAAATTACGGGGGCAGCAATCGGAGGGTGGGGGGGCCATTAGACCCCAGGGAAAGATTATAACATTATGGGGATGGTGATCGGATGGTGGGGGGGCAGGGTGCCACTGAAACACCAGGGAAGGAGTACAGTATTATGGGGGTGGTGATCAGAGAGTGAGGGGTGCCACTAGACACCAGGGAAAAGGCAGTGTTATATATGGATCAGAGAGTAAGTGACTACAGCCAATGATTTGAATACAGACAAGTAGACAATCTGCCAAAATGTTATATTTCACACATTCATGATCTCTCCTGAGCAAAATCGCTCAGGAGAGAATATGAATGAGTGAAATATAACATTTTGGCAAATTTCCCCATAAACAGACTATAAAATCTTGCTTAGGGAAAACATTGTACATTAGGGATGTCATCCTTTTGCTAAAACTATCCCTTTACAAGTGTTTTCCAACTTCACTAGTAATAGAAATAAAGAAACAAGATGGTGACCATCGCGAACCAAAAAAAAAAAGTGTTTAGTGAGACCCATTTATGTTTTGTTATACATCAAACTTACAAACCTAAAAACACTCTCACTAACCAATGCGGCAGCTATTTTTTAAATCTTCATAACTCTGGAACTGTTTAACTTTTTTTCACCAAACCTTCGAAAGGCTCTACCTCGACACTGATCACGTGTACCCTGAAAGTTTTGTGTGGAAATTCAGTATTGTGTAGCCTGCACATGAGAGCACAAAAACACAAAACAATAATGTTAAGTATAAGGAAAAAATGGGAACTTTTACAAAATAAGGGATATCCAGATCTCAGAAACCACACAAGATGCTGTCATGAAACTTTCCACAGATTTAGAACTTGCATCCTAGACAACACATGCAAAAGTTCAGCTAATTTCATGAAGTGCCGTCAGAGTCATTAAGGTGCAAAGTTAGGGGTTTAACATTGAACACCCTACTCAGCCTTAACTATGGGGTGCTACCGTGCCACTATAATAATGCACAAGAATGTGCACAGTGACAATGATGTGTGTGACAGACCATGCTGGCCTGTGTGAAAAAGGTGTTTTATGTGACTATAATATAATATTGCCTAGCTGCAGTCATGTTACTGGGTCTGGCAGGCAGCATACAAAAAGGCTACTTGGACTTAAGTTGATGAGTACGAGATACAGCAAATGAAGCAAGACACCAGTGCAAATAATGTGCTAGAGTGTGTATATTACCCTTACTGTTAATTTACTCTTGCTTGTACTTGACCAGGCTCTTCTTGAGCTGGTGAATGTATGTTGTGTTTCTCATTCCTCGTATTTGTCAGACGTGGAACCTTTGCAAAAGAGCACTTGTGCTCAAAGGTGTTTTCCGAATTATAAATAAATAAAAAAGGTAAGACAAGCTAGGTTTGCAAATCCTCCTTATTTTAACATAAAGAAGTAGAGAGGACACTCAGTCAGTTGTTGCAGTTTGCAGAAAGCCAAATAATGCAAAACAGTTCCAATATCAAGTTGTTAAATTTTTTTTTCTATTAACACCACACAACACGTATTCACCCCAGCATTTTATCGATTGAGCTTGTTTAGGGGAGTGTTTTACTGTTTTCATAATTTTACTATCCCTTTCTTTCTTTAAATTATTCATCACACAAATAAAAAAGGCTGCCTGTGTTTATGGCTCTTTTTGCATTCTTTATTTCATGTTCAAGGAAAGCCCAAGGGTTAGGCTTCACAGAACATTTTTGATAAAGCCCCATGCTGGTCTCCTTGCGGGGATCCCCAGCCCACTAAGAGATCAAGATGGTGTTGTCAGACTGTTTTGGTTGTGTGGCCACACTGGCCCGCAGCCCTAATGGGCCAGGTTCAGTAGAGGAGTTGGGTTGCTGCGTCATGTTGGTGGATGGGTAAGACTGAAAAAAAAACCTCCCGTCTGTCTCAATGATGACTCATATAGCCTGAACAGGGTATATCCCATTACCAGTCTTATTACAGTGCATGGTATATCCTTGTCTGATTTATTTATTTTTTGATAACCGGGTAGGTGCGCTAGACACGAAAGTGACTATTTTCAGGCACGACCCGGGAGGTCAACAACATAGGGAGATAACAGTTACATAGAATACAGTGTCAGGAGCCGTGCAATACATCGCAAGCATAAGGTGAGACAAAGTTAGGACCAATAACGATACAAGGCATAACTGGTTTAAAATTATACAATTGGAGATAAGTGCCCAAGTGTGGATTATAATAGTAATAACACAAAATATGAGGTTCAGAGAGAAGAAATATACTGAACGGCGGCATTATAACAACTTACTGAGAGTGAGAGGGTGTTGGTTTGGAAGGGGCAGGGAGAGAGGTAAAGTTGGGATGGGTGTAATGGGGGCTGAGGGAGCAAGGTGTAATCTCACACTGTAGAAGGCGTAACCAAGGCGGCCAGGGCAGGGTAAGTCTAGACCTATGGAGGGTTGAAGCAGGTACATTGAGCACAAGTAGTAAGGAGGGAGCGGTGCAATTTCTTAAACATGGCATGATTAGGTGCAAGGCGGACATCTAGGGGCAGCGAGTTCCAGTAGGAGGGGCCTACATGAGAGAAACCTGATTTCCCTTTGGTAGTTCTACATCTTGGAATGCAAATCAAGGAAAGGTCAGTAGATCGGAGACCATAAGAGTTGGGCTGAGGGATTAGCAGGGAGGCTAGGTAGGTGGGCATACTAGATCGAAGTACACTGTCCATCAGGTTCCCAAGAGAGAGGAGACGTTGTGCAGTAGGAGAAGGCCAGTTGAGATCAGAGTACAGCAAGCAGTGATGTTTTAGTCTGGAGGAAGCAGAGGGGTAGCGGCATATATTGTTGTAAGTAGTGTCCCACCTGTGAAGATTAGCTTTAGTCATATTTGTATAGATTACAGATCCGTAAGAAAGTGATGGAAGAAGGATTCCTCTAGCAATGGCAGTCCTAGCAGTAGGCGTAAGAATATAGCTTGTTTTGTAGGCTAAGCCCAGTTTGGCATTCACAGCCTTACAGGTGGAGGTTATATGGGCATCATAGGCGAGGGATTCATCGAGTAAGACCCCCAGATAATTAAAAGAAGTTACCATCTCCAATGGGTAGCTGTCCGCTCAGGTGACCTGGAAAGATTTATGGTGCTGTTTTAATTTAATAGAG
This sequence comes from Neoceratodus forsteri, assembly GCA_016271365.2. Lineage (NCBI taxonomy): Eukaryota > Metazoa > Chordata > Ceratodontiformes > Ceratodontidae > Neoceratodus > Neoceratodus forsteri. Next base: position 371,134,832 of record CM057458.1, read on the forward strand.
GAACCGAAGAGCATGGCCTTGGTCTTTGCAACATTTAGGACAAGTTTATTATTAGTGATCCAGGATTGAATATTTTGTAGGTCCATGGAGAGCTTATGATTAATAGAGTGGACATTATCTGAGTTTGTATAAAGGACAAGGTCATCGGCATAAAGCAACGATGAACAGGAGGATACCACTTGAGGAATGTTGTTAACAAACATCGAGAAAAGCAGAGGTCCGAGGATACAACCCTGAGGTACACCAATATTGATGAGTGCTTTTTCTGAGGTGGTCGAATTGAATTTCACGGTTTGATACCTGTTTGATAGGTAGCTATGGAACTAAGTTGCAACATTGGGCGAGAAACCCAGGGAGTGGAGACTGGTAAGCAAAAGAGGGTGGTTGACTAGATTGAAGGCTTTTGTCAAATCGATAAAAACTGCACCAGTTAGGTGACCCTGGTCCATAGTTTGAAGAATCTCATTTGTCAGCTGCAGAAGAGCAGTTTGAGTACTATGACCTTTTCGGAAACTGTGCTGGTTTGGGTGCAGGAGGTTATGTTTTGTGAGGTGTTCTGAGATCTGAGCTGAGATGAGCTTCTCAACGACTTTATCTAGTGTTGACAATATTGCTATTGGTCTGTAGTTGGCTATGACTTTTTTGTCACCTGTTTTGAATACTGGCGTGATTCTAGCAAGTTTCCATACCTCAGGCACCACGCCTTTACTCAGGGACAGGTTGAATATGCAGGCCGGAGGTCCTGAGATGAAAGGTGCCGCCAGTTTGAGGAGTCTAGGCTCAAGGCGGTCCGACCCAACAGCAGTACTGTCTGATATAGAATTTAAATGTTTGAGGACATCATTTTTCGATATAGCTTTAAAGTAAAAGGTGGGCATCTGTGAGGTTACTTTTGGGTGGGGGGCTCCAGGTATTAAGTTAGTGGAGGATAGAGTATTTGTGTAGCTCGAGAGGTCGGAGAAGTAAGAGTTAAAAGCATTGGCAATGGTGCCTGGGTCATTGCAATGGATGCCTTTCAATATCATGTCGTTATTTAGTGGCCTTTTGTTACAGCTGAGGAAAGTCTTGACATGAGACCAAAATTTCTTGGGGTCCCCTGCAGCATCCAGCAGAAGGCCTTTGCAGTACTGGCTTTTTGCAAGTCTAATTTGTGATTTGCATTTTGACTGCTGTTCTCTATAGTTGTTATAATCGGCTGGGAGACCAGATGCTTTAAACTTTCTCCAGCATTTATTCCTGTTTTTGAGGGCAGTGAGGAGGTCTTTGTGCAGCCATTTGGTTTGTTTACCATGAACGCGCTGAGTGACGACTGGGGTATGCTTATCCTGAAGGAGGATGAACCTGCTCAGGAAGGCATGCAGGGCAGCCTCAGTACTAGTAGAATGGAAGACAGGGGACCAGTCAGTGTGAGACACATCATATAGGAAATTACCTTGATTTAAGTTAGCATAATTTCTGAAGCATATATAGTTTTGGTGGGATGTGGAGTTTGTGGAGGTGCTCCATATGTAAAAGACGGGGGAGTGGTCACTGATATTGTCTGGCATGGTACCAGATTTTGCAATTCTATCCACACGATTCGTTAAGACCCAGTCAATAAGGGTGCTGGAGTCTGTGTTAACTGATACCCTTGTGTAATCAGTAATGATTTGGTGCAGATTGTAGCTCTGTACCAGAGACTGAAGTGTGTCTTGAGATTTGCCAAGCTAGTTTAGATTTATATTGCCGAGAATGATGAGTTCATTATTCCCCGCATGTGCAGCTGTTTGAACCAGCAAATCAGCTAGGCCTTGTGTTCCACTGGTAGGTGGATTGTAGGCACATACAATGTGGAGTTTTTTATCTCCGAGTCTGAGTATAGCATGGATATATTCACATAAGGAGTTTTTATTGTCTGTTAACATAGTCATATTCAGGTTGCTTTTGTAATAGATTGCGACACCCCCACCGTGTTTGGGAGGTGGTCTGTCGCACCTAAGAAAGGAGTAGTTTGGAAGCAGGCAAAAGGTATCTGGGATCGAGGGTTTTAGCCATGTCTCAGATAGGCAGAGCACATCTGGTTGGTGGTTAGCCACCCAGGCTTCTAGATCTGCTTGATTGCGGAGAAGACTCCTGATATTAAGGTGGACTATGCGAAGTCCCTTCATATTATATCTAGAGCAGATTAAGGGTGATATGCCTGTTGCAGGGCCTGGGTTCAATTCTATGTCTCCAGACAGCATAAGGGCCAGCAATATGAGATACCTTAAGTTATGCAGTGCAATTTTGGTACAGCTCCGCCAGTAGGTACGCCATCGTTTGGCGGTGGATGCCGTAGCATGGTAGATGAGTAGTTTAGGGAGGAGGGCAGGGGTTGTGTCTGTGTCACATTCAGTTAGGATTAGCATATTGGAGTAGGTAAAGTCATTTAGATGCGCATCCCCATTCTGAATATGATCTTTGGTGTGAGGTACAATAGGGACGCTAAGTAGCATCAGAGACAAGAGTAAAGAGGTCATAGTTAGTGATGACCAAAACATGCTATATTCTTTAGTGATAGGCATATTTTTAAGAAAGAGCAGGGATTGAGGGACACAGTAAAGAGCCAGAGGTGATTGTTGTGAGAGGAGCAGTAGTTGTTACTTGGTTACAGCGTGCAGTGGCTTGCCTAGTGTAGGAGTTACATAGGATTCAAAGAAACTAAGTGTATATCCCTGGTAGACAGCATGGAGGGAAAAATATTATATTTAAAATAAATGATTTGATTTCTTAAAATGAAAATGAAATCTAAAAAGAGAAATTATTTTTGTGACAAATATTGCAAGCAAGAAAGAGATAGCAAAATGACAAAAACAGTAAAAACACAGTCCCTTAAAGCAGCAGTACTCGATAATCAGGATGTGATTATCAAAATTCTGCTTTTTGGCTGGATGCATGCAACCATAGTTCTGGTTTCCATATCTGTAAATATTTTTTTCCTAGCAATTCTTAGTTTCTTAGATATTTAAAATTTATTTCCATTGTTGTGGAGCCACAGAAAATATGGCTGGTGTCTAATTTGCAACCGAGCTCCCTCCTCATGTCACATCACGTCTTTTGTTTACTTCCGTGGGACCCTGTGCTGTGCATTCCCATTGTCCCTATGTAGTATTGCAAGTCATGCACATGCGTGGTTGGCAGCAAAGGGTTCCAATTCAACATGGCGTATGGGAGAAATGTAAACAAAAACAAAGAAAAACGGAGCAAATTACAGGGTGGCAGTACAGCAAAAACAAGAAAGACTACCAGGTAAGTGCTCGACCGAGCACAAGAAACAAACTGTTGCAAAAGATCCAATTTTTTTTTATGTAGTACTGCTGCAAGCCCTGTCGGCTAAACACTTGGGCTATGTGGGTATTTAAATAAAACAGGACGATTTTGGGAATGTTGTTTTTGTAAGCTTTATGGTGAATATTTTTTTCAGAAAAAGGCTGTGACTGACTGTGTCCTCTTCTGTTGCTCTTGATGTAATGATGTGCTGACAGTACCTGTTGACTCTCATAAGTGCTGCCTTCAGTAGCAGGTATTTCTTCCCCATCTCCACCACTAGAACTAGAACAAGAGCTGCCAGATGCCATTCCCGCTCTCTCATGAGCTGCTTCCCCAGACAGTTGCACCAGTCCTCACATGCAACCAATCAGCTCATCACGCTGTTCTTGTCAAAAGTGGCTCACTCTGTGGCTATCCATAATCACATGAAGGATCTCACATTTGATCCAGGGATCCAGCATGGTTGCAAAAACATGGTTGCGGCTATCCATCACTTTTGCAAGCCTTGCATCCAGTTCAGCTTGCAGGCACTCAATAAGCACAGCTGCCCCATCTGGAATCTCCCTGTGTTCATGTACATATCTATCCAAGGATATTTTTAGGATATGCACTCCTGGGATCACCTGATACAATATGGTATTTATTTTCTGTTTTTTGACTAACATTAACAAGCAGACTGGATAGAAGTAGGCTCCCCTTTCACAGTAGCTCAGACACTGGTCTGTCTTGCATGTAGCTTCTGCAGGTGCTGGGTCACACATGGACTGCCATCAGTGAACTTCTGAAGTAGTCTCTGATTGGCCAGGAAGTCTCAGGAGGTGTTGAACTATTACTGTTCCAGTGACTAAATATTGAATAATGAAATATGAATAATAAATAATTAGGCACCTGAATAGGAATACTTGGCTGACAATTCAAAATAAGGTATTCACACACCCCTAGCGCATAGCTGCCCAAGAAGATATCTACAAAGGCAAATGTACCTGCCACACTTGGGATGCATTGCATGGGTCACATAAACAAATGTCTTGAACAAACCGAAGACCACTGGGCATATTAGAATTTAAAGATGTTCCCTGGTGTTTCAAAATCCTACTTTTCTAATGCACTCGAAACAGTTTTGAAGGTTGTTTTCTGGCACAAGTACAATCTTAAATATATGGAAGCATTATTAGAGTAATGATTTATCTTTTTGTGTTATGTCCAGCTAAGAATATATACAGGATAACAACAAGGAAATTAGCTCCTGCAATTGCAGCAGTTGGTATCATTCAAGGCCCTTTACCTAACATAGCTGTCTGTGTTTGGTTACACTGTTTATTTAATGTTAAAGTCCTTGCCATTCTGCATGTACTTTTGAATTTTTGAATAGCTTTCTTGCAAGTTTATTATTTATTGGGATGTTTCAATTATTTGTGTCCTTAGCCGACCACCTCTGAAAGAGCAACTTTGAAAGCAGATAAAACCAAGAGCTGCATGGCAATCCCTATATTTCTTTCTTATTCTATATCCATAACCATATTCTACATCTATCAAAAAAGTTTTATGAACATGACATGAGTCTGAAATGGTTTTATGTATAAAAACCTACAAATAGTCCTCTTTCTCTGGGAATATCAGTTCAAGAGTGTGTCATAGTATTGGTAATTTACTCTTTATTTTTGCAAGCATCATGACAAATGATGTGTCTTTCACTTTTTCTTTCACACTCTGCTGACATCCAAAATATTGATGTCATAACCACATAAAACAATTTGACCCCTTCCAGATTTTTTTCATAAAGAGAGATTAAGTCTCACCAATGTACAGTTACTTAAAAACAAGCATGGCAACCCATGCTTTTTGTTGTGGATTTTAAATGTTTAGATGACCATCACGTACTGGGCAAATAATTATGGCTTTGACATGGGGTTGCTGAAACACCAGAGAACGTCTTTAACATAAAAGATAGAAAATCTAGGAATTATAAACTGCAGTATAAGTCTAAAACAACATAAGGACATCATTAATAAGACAAAATGAGTTGCTGAACTGTTAATGACTATTTTACAAATCTCCTAGATAGCATTAGACCATCTAACAGTGAAAAGTTGGAATCAGTAAAATCCAAATGGGATAGTCAGACATAAAAAACTATCTATTAAAATTAGTTAGGTAAATTAAAACTAGACTGGTGTTTAAATCAGTATAAAAAAAATCAATGTTCACAAGGCAACAGGTTTGGATGAAACAGAGAGAAGATTACTAAATGCAGCTGCAAAGGTGATTGCCCCTATCTTGACAAAATAGTTTAACTGGAGCCTAATGGAGGGATACTTCCCCTCTGCTGGGCAGGTAGCCAAAGTAATCCCAATGGATGGGGGGGGGAGACAACAAAAAAACAGGTGTATCAAATTATAGACAACATATTTGTTATTACTAGTATCAAAACGATTAGAGAGACATGTTCATACACAACTTTATGTGGATTTGGAAGAAAAAAATCTAATCACTTCTTAGCAGTCAGGATTCAGATGGTACACTTAACAATCACTGCTTTCCTGGATTTTACAAATATTACTATTTTAGGCTTGGAGCGATGCTGAGCAGTCCCTGCAGCCAGAGCCCATTTCTCTAGTTTCTCTCTCCCCCACTCTGGGTCCAACGGTGGTGCATGGGATGGTGCCATAAAATGTGTCCACCTCCACCTCATCCCATGCCTTGGCCCTCCAGCCACACTACTAACTGTGGTCACTCAGGTGTCAGTGTTGTGGTGGAAGATACAACCCTCCCTCCCTGAAGGAGGACAGCATCCTATGGGGTACTCTATCCTCCTCCTCCCCCAGCAGGACTCGGGATCATTGCTGATCCCAGGTCACCAGCATCACAAATAGTAGCACTACTGCTGTGCTGATGGGCTGACTGACATTTGTCTGGTTTTAAATCTTTGGACAAGAGTCCCACAAGCTCTGTTTTGGCCCCTTTTGTGTAATCATTTTTATAAATGAATTAGCACAGACTGCTGCTCTGATCCATACTAATGTTAATGCGGGTGATACAGTCCTGGTGGTGGCGGGTTATACACCAAAAAAGGTAAATCAAAGGCTTCAACAGAATATTACCAAGATGAGATGTTGGTTCTTAACAATCAAATTTAATTATGAATGGGAGTAAAACTCAGCAGATGTATTTTCGAACAGGATGTAAAGACTGGAGTGTAAAAATCAATGCTCCACAGATAAAATCAATAAATAGGCAATACATAACATCGATTGAGACATGCACATATCTGAGATTTTGCTTAGCAGTTATCTTCTGTTTGATTTACATGTTTAAATATAGAAACAGAATCTGTTGGCAGAAAATGCCCCATTGGCCCATCATGTCTGTCCATCCCCACCAAATTATTTTTGAATGAACTAATGTTGAATAATTCAGTTTGTATAAAGGATTAAATTCACACATTGGGGCACTGAATTGTAAATTCACACATTGGGGCACTCAGTTGTTTAGCAGTGTATTTTATAAGACGTGTGAAGGAAACAGTTATTGATGCCAGTGATTGACTGACTCAGCATTGTATATGCATTGCCCTAAAACTTAATTGCTTAAGTTAGACAAGGTGCAAAACAGAATTACCTGCTTGTTACAGCAAGCCATTTTACATACATACAAACATACAAACATATGAAGAAGCCAGCAGAATAAGGCCATTTAGTCTATCCAGTCTGCCTGAATTGCAGGGCCCATACCCTGTCCTCTGATCCTCCCACCCTTTCCATCCTCCCATCCCATGACCCTTACTTCCCCCTACGTCTATCCCAGCCTCTCTTGAAGCTGGCCACTGTCTTCAACAAGACCACCTCTCCTGGAAGCACAGTCCAACTTTCCACCATCCTCTCTGTGAAGTAGTGCTCGCTAACCTCCCTCCTAAATCCACCCCAGCTTAAGACTGTGACCCCTCATATTTCAGCTGCCACTTACCTTAATGAGACCATCCTTAGCCCCCTATTTATCCATTTCAAGTACTTGAAGGTCTCAGTCATGTCCCCTCTTTCCCTACTCTCCTCCAGGAAGTACATGTTCAGGGTCTCCAACCTCTCATCGTATGCTTTACCTTGCTGACCTGTGATCATTTTCATTGCCTTCCTATGGACCAGTTCCAGCAGGTTAATGTCTTTTTTAGAGTGCGGGCACCAGTACTGTACTCTGTACTCTAGATGTGGCCTCACCAGTGACCTGCACAAAGGCAGTATAACCTCCCCTCACCTACTGCTGATCCCCCTGGCTATGCATCCCAACATTTTATTTGCCCTTGCTTCTGCCTTCCTACACTGCATGGAGTGGTTCAGGTCTCTAGTGATCATCACTCCCAGATCCTTCTCATCCTCTGTTGCAGATACCCAGACCCCTCCCAGGGAGTATTCTGTCCTGGGATTCTTGGCTCCAATGTGCATGACTTTGCATTTCTTAACATTGAAGCCAAGCTGCCAAATCCCAGACCACCTCTCAAACTTTTTGGGGATCATCCTGTAGGCCCTGTATCTCTTCAGCTGTGTCCACCCTCCCACAGAGCGTGATGTTATCCATGAATAAGCACATTTGCCCTTAATGCCATCTCCAATATCACTGATGAAGACATTGAACAACACCGGTCCCAGCACCAAGCACTGCGGGACCCCACTGATGACCTCCCTGGTGTTCAATAACTCTCCCCCCACCACCCTCTGGGTCCCCCTCCTCAGCCAGTTTTCTATCCATCCAGTCATCTTCTCCCCAACCTGAGATCTGCCAACTTTCTGATCAGCCTCTTGTTAGGTAAAGAGTCAAAGGCCATGCTGAAGTCCAGATAAAGGATGTCCGCCGCTTGGCCTTTATCTACTGTCTTAGTGACCCAGTCAAGGAAGTTAGTCAGATTCATTTGACCCAATCTGTCTGCCATAAACCCATGCTAATAAGATTCCAGACTTAGAGGCCATCATGGCAGAGGCTGACCTGGATACTGTGGCCATTACTGAGTCATGGTGCACTGAAACCATGACTGGGACATGGCCATACCAGGCTATACTCTGTTCAGAAAGGACCAGGTGGGAAGGAAAGGCAGGGGTGTGATGCTTTATGTGAGGGAAAGCATAAAAACCATTGAGATACAGGGAATGGGGGGAGGCAGAGGTACTGTGGGTCACCCTGAAGACAATTAATGGAGCCACTATTCAAGCTGGAGTGTTCTACAGGCCTCCAGCACCGGGGGAGGAATTAGATAAGGTACTGATGGAAGTCACTGGCAAGATGGCAGAAAAGGGGGCGGTGCTGCTGGTGGTGCACTTCAACCTACCAGTTGTGGACTGGAGCTTCCCAGCAGTGGCTTCAGGTAGAAGCAGGGACATCCTGGACTCTCTGCAGGTTGCAATCCTCAGGCAACTAGTTAGTGAACCCACTTATAATGGGGCAATACTGGACCACCTGGTACTCAGTAGCAGGGACAGTGTTGCAGACGTCAAGGTGGGAGGCCACTTGGGGATCAATGATCACTGTACAGTGTGGTTCAATATAAAAATAACTACAGAATCAAACCACACAAGGGTGATGGTCCTGGACTTCAGGAGGGCAGATTTTAAAATAATAATAATATTTTTATTTATATAGCACAATTCCAAAAACATATCACAAAATAATTTAAAAAGTCTTACACAGATTCAACTTCAGTTTAAAGTTTTTCACCATTCATAAATATCAGTTATTAAAAGCCTGTTGGAAAAGATGTGTTTTCAAGCTGGTTTTGAAGCTCTCCACAGTCCTGCACTCTCTAATCTGACGAGGTAGAGAGTTCCACAGGGATGGTGCCACAAACATAAATGCTCGAGTCAGATGTTTTTAGCCGCACCCTGGGAACCTCTAACAACCCCTCATCAGTCGAGCGGAGAGGACGGCCGGGGCTGTGGAGAACCAGGAGCTCTTGCAGATAACTCAGTCCCAGTTCATGCAGGGCTTTATAGGTCAGAAGACCGACCCCGAAGGTGATCCATCACTGTATAGGCAGCCAGTGCAGAACGTGCAACACGGGAATAATATGACTGAAGCACGAAGACCCAGTCAGCAATCATGCTGCTGCATTCTGCACCAGCTGCAAGCAGTGGATATCAATCCCCGGAAGCCCCGGGTAAAGGGAGTTACAGTGGTCAAGGCGTGAGGTCACAAAGGCATGGATCAACGTGGGCAAATCATCGAACGGACCAAGGTGCTTAATTCTGGCGATGTTCCTAAGATAGTAAAAGGAAGACTTGATGACTGCTGACACCTGCGCACACAGTGTTAGTCCATCATCAAGGACCACCCCCAGATTGTGCACCCATTCAGAGGCAGGCAGTTGTACACCATCAAGCCAAAGCCCAGATGGTAAACCCACCACCTGCCTCTCTATCCGATGCCCTGGATCCACTCCTTTTCTCCTTATTCGTTAATGCGCTTCCCTTTGACTGCCTCAACTGTCACTCTCTCCTGTATGCCGATGACCTTGTCCTCTTCCACAGTGACAAATCCATGACCGCAATCTCCTCAGTTCTCTTGCACAACTATGCTCGGCCCACAACTGGTTCTCGAAAACCTCCTCTTAATAAATGCCAAAAACTAAATCCATGCTGTCCAGATCTAAGCCCTTTCTGGCCAAAACTAAAAACCACGCCCCCTTACGCATTCTCACCCCAGATGGCCCAGTCCTGGAGGATGTCAACACCTACAAATACTTAGGAGTACTGCTTGACCCTTCCCTCACTTTCAATGAGCATGCAAATTCCCTTGTCAGAAGGTTCCATCAAAAGTTATGTTCTGCCTATAGATTCAGGCAATACCTTACCCCTGAAGCCAGACTAGCCATTGTCCAGGGTAATCTTCTCCCTATTCTTGACTACTGCTCCCCTATTTATGCCAGGACCTCAGCTACTGGTATGGCTAAACTCTCCGCTGCCTACAACAGTGCCTGTTGTTTTGCTTTATTGGCCCCATTCTTCACCCACCACTGTACCCTCTATAATACCCTTGGATGGCTACCGCTACAAGGTCGCTTTGACCTAGCCTTCTGCTGCATGGTAGACAATGTCATCTGCACAGCTCCAGAATCCCCCCTAACTGTCCTTCTGAAAAAAAGAATGCTCCTCCGCAACCTCCGCTCTAATGGTGCTCCCCCTCTAGCTGTTCCTAGGGTATTCACCAACATGGTTAGCAGAGCTTGGTCTGCAGCTGTCCCTTTGCAGTTGTTAGAGGTCTAAACCTCACTTTCAGATTCTTGACGATATTGGGAATGCAAATAATCACAAACAAGTTGCATTCGAGTAATAAACAAGTTTATTACTACAATAGGGATAAATCACAGTTGCCCTAAGCAGTTCTTATCAATACGAACCAGGAGCCAGTGCTAAGCGTTCCCTACACCTCGAGGTTTCTCTGTAGTCTCTTGGGATCTCTCGGGTCTCCGAGGTGTAAAGCCTGTGCATAACATTATATACCTGTGATACTTACTATGGTTACTATAAGATAGAAACATTTCTAGTTACAGAGATGAGCCCTATTGGCTAAATTAGAGGTGGCTCCATGGTCCAAGATAACATTATATAATTCTGTAAAGTCATCAGTTTTAGAACAAAGAAGTTCTTATACAGAGTCTTACATAACAAGGTGTAGTGGTGCACATCACCAAAAGATGGCAATGTTGCCTTATATATTATAATTACTTCAAGGACAGGTGTCTTGGCATCTGACAAGTAAGAAATAGACAGAAAATACATGGTATAATATGTGTGCATTAGCAAGCAAAGTGGATTACAACAATATGCATTTATATCCTGACATCCACTCTTATAACGGTAGATGCCCTTAGCCCTATGTATTAGTATAGCCTATGCCTAAACATTAGCTGTCTACGGTGTACCCCCGAGGGTATCAATTAGGGTGCAGGGACCTCGTGTAACACAGTAGAACAAACTACCGGCTGAACTCCATTCCATTGACACACATTCCAGTTTCAAGTCCTGCCTTAAAGTCTGGTTCCTGGCAAACTCATCCTGCCGCTGCTCCCCTGGGGTCTGTCACCAACCCACACTAGTCAACTCCCCAGCCCAGGGGTTACCCACCTAACCACACTAGTCAACTTCCCTGCCTACAACTGTTATATCGTATTTTTCACAGTAATATTTGACTTCCTTGCCTGTACATATTGTATATATATTTTTTTACTGAGTATTCTGTGTATTACTTGCTCACTGGATGATGCAGTCACACCATTGTACACTGCCTACGATTTGTTTGTTTTGTACCAAATCTCCTCATGTCCGATACCTCATGTCCGATATTGAAACCTTGTATTCACTGTTCTCAAATGGACCTATGCATCAAACCTGTATATTGCGCTTAATATTGTTGCTTGTATCAAACCTGTTTCATGTGTATTACTGTTACCTTGTACTCCACTGTCACCCTGTGCCATGTGTTATGGTCTGGGTTGTGCCTGAAAATGGTCCCTGGGATCAGTGCACTCACCTGGTTATCAAAGTCATAAATAAAATAAATAAATAAAAATACTACCAGCACCTCAGTCTTCCTGGAATTCAATTTCAACCAGCTAGCCTTCATCCAGTCATGGATCTCCACCAGAAAACTGTTAAACATTGAGATTGCACTATCCTGGTCGGGTGCAAAAGACAGATAGAGCTGGGTGTCATCAACATAGCAGTGAAACCTCAGCCCATATCTCCGAGGGGCAGCAAATACACTGCGAACAACATGGGGGACAGTACCAAGCCCTGAGGGACCTCATATGGCAGAGAGAATGGTTCAGAGGAAAAAATCCCAGATTCCACCCTCTGGGACCTGCTGGCAAAGAAAGAATGAAACCATCTGAGAATTGGACCAGCCAGGCCACAGATAACCCTCAGGCGCTCAAGCAGCACCCTATGGTCCACAGTGTCAAACGCTGAAGAGAGAGATCCAGAAGTACCAAGATGGAACGGCGTTTCTGGTCCCTCACCATCAGGAGATCACTGATCACCCGAACCAGAGTGGTCTCAGTACTATGTCTCTTCTGGAAGCCTGACTGGAGAGGATCGAAGATATCATGGATGGTAAGGTGGTTCTCCAGTTGTAGCGCAACAACTTTCTCAATCACCTTCCTAACAAAGGGAAGGTTAGAGATAGGTCTGTAGTTAGCACAGTTGTTCAGGTCCAAAGAAGCTTTCTTAAGAAGCAGTGTTACCACTGCCTCCTTCAGGGAGCTAGGGAATTCTCCCTAATCTAAGGAGCACCAAAAAATCTGTGCAAGGATGGGGCCGATAAACTCAATACACCCCAATAGTAGGTGTGTAGGGCCCGGGTACAAACTACAGCATGTTGGCCGCAAATTCTGGACAATTCACATGATATCCCACATCTCCGGCCAGTCAAAAGATATCCAGGATCACTGGGAGGGAGTGACCGAATACCGACCACCTTCAACTCCCATGGAGGACGCTGAACAGATTTTGGCCCTGATGCCGGCCACCTTATCTGCAAAAACTGATCAAACTCCTCGCACCTAACTTGTGAAAATGCTTCTCGAACCTGCAGACAGGATGGGTTGCACAACCTGTCTATGGTTCGAAAGAGCTGGGCCAGTCAAATTTGAGCAGCAGTAATCTCACCGGACAGGAACTCTGCCTTCTTACGAGTGATTGCTGATTGATAGCATTGGTAATGATCTATCAGTTTAAGGTGGTCAGCTTCAAGGGCTGATTTCCACCAGCGACGTTCTAACCTTCGTCCTACTCGTCTCAACTCCCTCAAGGTTCCATCAAACCAAGGGGACCGAGGGCGGAGAGACAGCGGATGAACATGGACTGGGGCGCTAGAGTCCATGGCCTCAGTAATAGTCTTATTATAGGCCAGAACTAGACTTCCTTGGTCCTCACCTGCCCATGAAACTCCTGATAGGTCTAACATCACCAGAGGCCTTCAGTGGTTACTCCCCTCAATGGTCGGTATCTGACCATCTCCATAGGGGCAGGCCTATAAGGGGGGGGCTGGAGATTGAATCTCACTGTGTAGTGATCGGACCATAAACTGGTTCCACCACCAAGTCAGAGGACTCGATCCCCAGAAGGAAGATCAAGAGAGTGACCTAGCTTATAAGTAGCAGAGGTAACTATCTGTGTGAACCCCAACAAAGACATAAGTTGGAGGAAGTCTTGACCAAACTGCAAGAGTTCATCATCGACCCAGGCATTGAAGTCACCCAGGACCATCAGCCTGGGTGACTCCAGCGCCACGTCAACAGAAGTCTGCTACTTCCTGTAGGAACATTGTCTCACCCCCAGGTGGACGGTAGATAAGAATGATCCTGCAGCCCACATTTGCTACTACGGTAAACTCAAATGATCTGGCCCCCTCAACTGGTATACCAGTAAGGCCCAATTCTGATCTAAAACAGATAGCCACCCCCCCGCACCTGTGGTCTGATCTCGAGCGGTGTGTCACCGAAAAATCATCTGGGACCGCTGCCTCCAAGATGGGGCCTGCGTTGTCATCAAGCCAGTTCTTGGTGATGCAAGCCAGGTCTGCTGTCCCAACAGGATCAGCAATAATTGCTGTCTTGTTTCTAATAGACCTGGCATTGCATAACACCACTCGAGTTGGACAGGGTTCCGGGGCCGACCGAGTTGTCTGCCCAGAAACACTGGAGCTCTTAGCTATGGTAACTAGACATGGAGGACCACGTTGCAGTGACCATTTCACCCCAGGGCGTCTCCTGAACCATACAACCCCGATACGGCCACCCGGCTCCCCCCACTCTGAATTCCAGGACCCCTGCCCATCTCTGCTTCCTACTAACAATACCCAGTGCCCTACAGTACATATAGACTGCTGCAGGCAGGGGAGGAGAGTAAAAGGGCCGGAGGTCCCGGAGTTCGGAGGGGGAGTAGTGCCTGGCTGGGAGAGCCACAGACCAACACATCTTCCAGCAACACAAACCCATACTTCCACCCCTCGTAAAATCTACCCACACTCCCCAAATTTACTGTCTAGATCAATCTTAAACATAGTTAAAAAAACACTCCTCAAAATAAGATATAAAATCCAGGGGAAAAAAACCCAACAAAGTATTATGTAAATGTAATATACTGAAGTCCTCTCACTACTCCAGTTTTTTTTATTGTCCAGTCAATCACCCCCACTACCTCTCATGCAGTGGGAGAAATGCAGTTGATGAAACCAGAGTCCTCTCACCACCACTCCTGTTTTTAGAATCTTGAATAAAGCACCCCCACTACATCTCACGTTGTGGGGGGGGGATAAAATAAAATAAAACTAAAACAACCAATCTTACAAATCCTCAATAAAATCAGGAGTTAATGTTAAAAGTCAGATCTGATCCAGCATTAGGAGATGGGTCCAGGTTAGTCAATTTCAGTGCCAAAGTGCTCCTCAACAGTCTTCAATAACCAAAGCCACGGCGTTAAATCGTCCAACAATTTTAAGAATTCTTCGACATAATTCAAAGCAGTCCAAAACATCGGCCATACCGCGGCAGTTTAGGGCATGTAAATAAGTCTCCGGGGAGGACCCCCCCTCCAAATAACCTAGGACTTCACAGGCTATCCTACCCCACCTCCTGTGGCCTGCAGCTACAATCCCCCAGAGGACAGACCCTAAAGAGTGCCCTGTAAGAGATTTGGGTGAAACCCAACTAAAACTCTGGCTCCCCGAAGCCCAGAGGGCTGCTCCCGCTAGGCCGCAGAAAGCAAGACCGCCACCTGCTCCAGATACACAGAGGAGGCTCCACCCCACACACAGAGCACCCAGACACACCGCTGCTCTGACCTAACTCAGCACTTTCCACTCACACAACTGATGGTAAAAATTCCAGTAATCCTCTCCCAGTTCCTTCATAGATCGAATCAATCAGTCGAAAAATGGGCCACCCATAAAGTATCCAGGATACTCTTCTGTGCCTCCCAAACACAGCGCTCTTGGGCGTCCTGAGTAGACTGAATCAAAATCCAAGGAGTCCTGAACAAATCTTCCTTCAGGCTCACTGCTAATTGTTAGTCCACTGCCATGAAGAACCCAACCGGGAGAAAGTTAATAAAACTGCAGACCATTGCGTATCGCACAGTGAGCCGATATTTCACACAATGGATCGGTATCTCGAAAAACTAAAACGTTTTTAACAAAACTAAAAACGAATAGGGCAGTAGATACAATAAAATACCAGAGCGGTCATCAAATACAAAGGAAAATAAAAAGCAAACAGCACATGAACACAGAGCTCTTATTGGCAGATCAGCCTAGCCGCCATCTTACTCCATGACTAGATGTAGATACTGAATGATAGGTGAATGCCTCAGGGGTAACCTCAGGGGTGACCTAGCAGGGGTGGGTGACCTGGGTGAGGTGCAGGAATAGTGGGCATAGATAAAAGGGAGAACAGTAAAGGCAACAAACCTCTGCATCAAACAAGTGAGAAAAAGCAAGCTGAAAGAGAGACTGCTATGGTTCTTGAAAGTAGTGGCTGAAAAAAGTAAAAGCTAAAAGGGTAGCATTCAGAAGGCATAAGGAGACACAGAGGGAGGAAGTAGAGAGGTGTACTGGGGGAAACAGAGGGAAGCAGGGAAAGCAGTAAGAAGCACAGGTATACTGTTATATGGGTGCTGCAATTAGGGCTCAGCAACCAGTTCACCCGTCTTGTAGGAGAACTGGATTTTGCTGTGCTCGGCATGTAGGGTGCCGTCCAGGAGTTGCCCTCGTCCCATACCTCTGACCTGAGGTGATTATATTTAAGTATGGGGCAAGTGGGGAGAAGCCTCCCACAGTGGGGTGAGGGGTGCCCCCCACAAAAAAACAGACCGTGCCCTGGGGCATTGTGCACACTGGGGGTCGGGTGGCACAATTACCTGGCACAATGTTCACCATTGGCATTGTGCTTGTGCCCTAATGACGGTTGCAGTTTTTCTTGTCACCACGACCTGGGTGAATCAGGAGCACAAAGGCGCAAACTGAAAAGAGAAGGCTGTACGATGCCGGTTCAACAACTAAGTTGTTGACTGCCATCACAGCAATGGATTTATGTTGACCACAACCTGCAGTTGACATAAATCCGACTGGGGACCCTGGTTTTTTCTTCATTGGGGCGCTTCGCTGGATTCTAACTCTGAGTCAGAGTTGGATTGAGGAGAGGGTGCGGGATCGGGAGAGAGAGTGCCAGGGTCTCAGGCGGACTATTACAGCGAAAAAGTCGATGTTGTCGGCATCAACGTTATTGCTGTAATAGTGTTGCCATACAGGGGGCATACTAATAGCCCAGGTGGTAACAAAATGGGACAAGACATTTTTTAGGTATGTAAGTGAGGAGAGGAAGGCCAAGGATGGGACTGTAAGGTTAAAAAGGGAAAGGGGGGATTGTGCAGAGGGGGACCAGGAAAATGCAGACATCCTGAATAAATACTTTTGTTCAATTTGTGAGAAGGGGAGGGGACACAAAAAAGTAACAAAAGCTTTGTAGGGAAGAAGGTGGACACTAGTCCTTTTTCGGAGGCAAAAGTCCTGAAGGGACTTGCCAATCTGAAGACAGACAAAGCAATGGAGCCAGATGGGATGCATCCAAGGGTACTGAGGGAGCTCAAGGAAATACTGGCTGCACGTCTGACAGTTCTGTTTAACAGCTGACTGCAAACAGGAGTGATTCTGGAGGACTGGAGGAGGGCAGATGTAATCCCACTACACAAAAGTGATAACATGGAAAAGGTTGACAGTTATAGGCCAGTCAGCCTGACATCAGTGGTAGGAAAGTTAATGGAATCACTGCTGAAGGAAAGGATTGTGGAATATCTTGAATCCAGTGGTTTACAAGACCCAAGACAGTATGGTTTCACCGGTGGGGGGGGGGTCATGTCAAATGAATCTGATACATTTCTTTGACTGGGTGATTAAGCAACTAGATCAGGGTGGAGTAGTGGATGTGGCCTACCTAGATTTCAGAAGGCGTTCGACACCATTCCACACAGAAACTTGTAAAGCAAGCTGGGTAGCTTAGGAGTGGGTCCAAAGGTGGTAACCTGGATAAGAAATTGGTTAGGGTATAAGTGACAGATGGTGGTGGTAAATGGAGTTCTCTCTGAGGAAGGGAGGATGACCAGTGGGGTACCTCAGGGATCAGTTCTGGGATTAGTCCTCTTTATAAGTGACATTGCAGAAGAGCTGGAAGGGACAGACAGCTTCTTTATGGATGACACCAAAATCTGCTGAAGGGTGGACACTCCGGGGGGAGGGGGAAGAATGAGCAGAAATCTAAGCAAACTAGAGAAGGGGTCAAGGGTATGGCAGCTGAATTTTAATGCGTAAAAGTGCAAAATAATGCACTTAGGGCACAGAAACCTAGGGTTGGAGTACAAAATGGGTGGAGTGGTATTGACAACCACCAAACAGGAAAGAGACCTGGTGGTAATCTTATCGGATGACCTAAAGGTGGCCAGGTAGTATGACAAGGCAGTAGGGAGGGTGAGTGGGATGCTGGGATGCATAGGGAGGGGTATTACTAGCAGAAAGAGAGAAGTGGTGTTGCCTCTGTATAGATCGCTGGTAAGACCCTACCTAGAGTATGGTGTCTAGTTCAGGAGACCACATCTCCAGAAGGACATAGGCAGAGTGGAAGCAGTCCAGAGGAGGGCAACTAAAATAGAGCAGGGTTTGCATCAAAAGCCCTGTGAGGACTGACTAAGGAACCTCAATATACACACCCTGGAACAGAGGAGCAGAAGGGAGTGATATAGACCTTTAAATACCTCAGAAGGGTAAATAAGGTACAGGAGGGGAGTATTTTTCAGAAGACAAAGTGCTCAAGAACAAGAGGACATGCTATGAAGCTGGAGGGAGACAATTCAGGAGAGATGTGAGGAAGTACTTCTTCACAGAAAGAGTGGAGAATTCCTGGAACAGCCTTCCAGCTGAAGGGGGGCCAAAAACAATGGTGGGGTTCAAGAATGCATGGGATAAGCACAAGGGAATCATAGTGGAAAGGAAGGGGTGAGGGAGAAAGAGCTGTAGATCAGGCACGGCCTGCAGTAATAGTGCAGGTAGGGAGAAATGGGCAGAATGGATTGGCCAAGAGGTCCTTATCTGTCATCAAATTCTATGTTTCTATGCTACCTCACATCCTGGAGACCATACTCCTCTAGATACTCTACCAACCTTTCCTTAATTATGGTCTCCCAAAGCTTGCACACAATTGCGGTCAGACTGACCTGTCTGTAATTCCCTGGGTCATCCTTGGAACAACTCTTATGGAGGGTTACTACACATGTCATTTTCCAGTCCTGCGGTACCACTCCCAACTCCAGCGAACTATTGAACAGACTTGCTAGTGGCCCCACAAGCTCCTTTGGGAGCTCCCTCAGTACTCTTGGGTGTATGCCATCCAAGCCTGGCAATTTTGTCCAGCTTCAATGGTAGCAACCCTTTCCTCATTCTATCCTCCTCTACCACCACATCTATGCTTCCCTCCCCACCTGCTCCTCTTCTCCATCCATAGGTACCAGTCCATCTTTCTTCCTGATAAGAAGTATTCATTCAGTACCTCTGCTTTTCCCTCATTCTCTACCCACTCACCCACTTTACAAAGCCTAACAGTCCCATCCTGCTTGTCCCTTTTCTCGCTTTTATAGTGAAAAAAGATATTTTCCTCCTTCTTTATTCCCTCAGCTATCTGCAGTTCATTTTATATGTTAGCCCACCAGACTACTTTAACTGTCACAATAGCTAACCTTAGGTAATTATCCTATGCCATTCTGGCAAAGTGTGGTTCCTCTATGGAGGCACCCGCAGTGGAGATCAAGGAGGATGCTGGGAACCTCCACAAGGAGACCTACAGGAGGGTGGCAAGGGACCCCACAGGGGAAGGAAACAACTCCTGGTGGGGGACTCCATTGTTAGGAAGGTAGAACTGGGGGAGGAAGGGGAGAGGGAGGTAAGGTGCCTGCCTGGCGCCATGGCTTGGAGGGACAGGGAGGCGAATCCTCAGGATTGCCGGAGCAGCTGCACAGAGGAGGGAGCTGGATGTCATTGTCCACCTAGGGACAAATGAGCCTGGCTAAGAAAGGGATTAGAGAAGTGCAGGAAGAGTTTGCGAGGGAATTGGGAGGGGCCTTAGACAAGTAGCACGTCACGGTAACCTTCTCGGAGGTGCTGCCCATCTATGGCATAGGAGGGCTAGGGTGTTCCGCACCATGGGATTCAATCAGTGGTTGAAAAACTGGTGTGGAGCTCAGGGATTTGGCTTCATTGGGGACTGGGGGTCCACCTGGAGTGATGCAAGCCTATACTGGCATGATGGGCTGCATCTGTCCAGAAAGGGAACCAGGATCCTAGGTGATAGGTTTAAATGCTTCATTGGAAAGCATTTAAACTAGCCAAGGGGGGAGGCACTGGAAAGGAGCAGGGAAATCCTAGCCCACCCAAAAAAATCATGGTAGTAAGTGCGGCAAACACCAACATAGAGGTGTCAATAGGGAGAAGGGCTGGGGTAAATGGAGAAAGTGACAAAGGCAAGAAGGACAGGGATGGGGCAAAAGGGAGTAAGGCCATCAGGAAATGGAGGGTAATGAGTACCAATGCCCATAGTCTGGGCAACAAGCTCCCTGAGCTGGTGGCCTTGATGGAAGAGGGATGCCTGGATATCGTAGCAGTCACAGAAACATGGTACACAGAGAACCATGACTGGGTTGTTAACATACCAGGGTACATAACCTACAGGAGAGACAGGCAGGGGAGAAGAGGGGGAGGAGTAGCTCTCTATGTAAAGAAAGGGATAAAAGCAACTGAACAAAAGAGTAAACAGGGAGGAGAGGAGGAAGCACTGTGGGTCACCTTGGAGACTGGAAAGGGCACCACAATCCGCACAGGGGTTGTGCACAGACCCCTATGTCAGGGGGAGGGAATGGACAAGGATATGATAGAAGGCATTCTTAGAATGGCAGAGAAAGGGGAGATACTGTTGATGGGAGACCTGAATATGCCAGATGTTAACTGGAGCACATTTGCTGCAGCCACATCCAAGAGCATGGCCATTCTTGATGCCCTACAGGTGGCAGGCCTCAGACAGCTAGTTTCAGAACCCACTCCTGAGGGAGCAATCTTAGACCTCATACTCTCAAATGGGGGCAGTGAGAGGATCTCAGATCTAGAAGTGGGTTGCCATCTGGGAACAAGTAACCATCAAACAGTGCGGTTCACGTTAAACTCAGCTACAGAGTCAAGCCATACAAAAGTGAAGGTACTGGACTTTAGGAGGGCTGACTTTGGCAAGATGGGAGAGTGCCTCAGAAAAGCACTAGCAAACAGGCTAGAAGGAGGTGTGGAGCAACAATGGGGAATCATCAAAACTGCCATCACAGAGCAACAAGCCTTGTGTGAAGCAAATAAACAAATCAGAACGAAAGAAAAAGCCACTATGGTTCTCAAAAGAGGTGGCTGTGAAAGTCATGAAGAAAAAGATGGCATTCCTGAAGTATAAGGAAACACAGAAGAAGCAGGACAGAGAGCTGTACCAGTTAAGGCAGAAGGAAGCAGGGAGGAAGTCAGAATAGCAAGAGACCAAACTGAGGAAAAGATAGCCAACTCAGTTAAGGGGATAAAACCTTTATAGGTACATCAGCGAGCGTAGAAAGACAAAGGAGGGACAGTGAGGCTGAATAGAATGAACGGTGGTGGGGCAGAGGGGACAGTGAAACAGCAGGGATACTGAACGAATATTTCTGCTCAGTATTCACAAAGAGGAAGGGAAGTGCCTAATCCAATTAACAGAAGCAATCTTGATAGGGGTCGATCCCAGTCCTTTCACAGAAGAAAGGGTTCTACAACGAACTCCTAAAACTGAAGGTGGACAAAGCAATGGGTCCTGATGGAATTCACCCCAGAATTCTAAAAGAATTAAGGGAGGAACTAGTGAAACCACTGGCTACTCTTTTTAATAAATCATGGGAGGATGGTGTGGTACCCGAGGACTGGAGGAAGGCGGATGTGATTCCCCTTCACAAAACTGGGACCAAGACAGAGGCAGGAAACTACAGACCTGTCAGTCTGACCTCTGTGGTAGAGAAGGTGATGGAGTCACTTCTGAAGGAAAGAATAGTTGAGTACCTAGAGGCCAGTAGGCACAGGACCCAAGGCAGCATGGGTTCACAGCGGGAAGGTCATGTCAGACAAATCTAATAGATTTCTTTGACTGGGTGACCAAAGTAGTAGACCAGGGAGGGCTGTGGACATGGCCTACCTAGACTTTAGCAAGGCATTTGACACAGTTCCACACAAAGATTAATAGTCAAATTAACCAGCCTGGGAGTGGGTCCCTGGTAAAACATTGGCTGCACAACAGGACACAGAAGGTAATTGTAAATGGAGTCCACTCTGAAGAAAGAGGGTTACTAGTGGGGTACCTGCAGGGTTCAGTATAGGGTCCAGTCCTTTTAATGCCTTCATCAGTGACATTGCAGAGGACTGAAGGAAAAGTATGCCTTTTGCAGATGACACAAAGATCTGCAACAGGGTTGATACACAAGGAGGCATGGAAAGAATGAAAAGGGACTTGGCAAGGTTGGAGGAATGGTCAAAGTATGGCAGCTAGGATTCAATGCAAAGAAGTGCAAAATAATGCACCTGGGAAACAAGAACCCAAGGGAAGAATACACAATGGGTGGGGAGGTAGTAACAACAACAAAAAAGGAAAGGGACCTGGGGGTAATCATATCAGATGACCTTAAGGTTAGCAAGCAATGTGAGAAGGCAGTAGGGAGGGCTGGGGGTATTCTGGGATGTATAGGGAGAGGCATCAGCAGCAGAAAACAGGAAGTTGTTATCCCTCTGTACAGACAGTTGGTGAGACCCCATCTGGAGTACTGCATGCAGTTCTGGAGACCTCATCTCCGCAAGGACATAGACAGGATAGAGGCAGTCCAGAGGAGGGCAACTAAAATGGTGCAGGGTCTGCAAGAGAAGCCGTATGAGGAGAGACTAAAGGAGCTTAATATGTATACCCTTGAGGAAAGAAGGGAGAGGGGGGACATGATAGAAACTTTTAAGTACCTCAGTGGAATCAACAAAGTCCAAGAGGGTAGCATCTTTCAGAAAGAGGCGTAAGAACAAGGGGACACAATTTAAAGATAGAAGGGGCGGTTCAGGGGCAATGTGAGAAGTATTATTTCACAGAGAGGGTAGTGGATGCATGGAACAGCCTTCCTGAGGAGGTTGTGGGGTCTAAAACTGTGGGAGAATTCAAGAATGCATGGGACAGACATAAGGCAATTCTTGTGGGGGGTAGGAAGAAATAGGCTGTTGGTTAACTAGGATCTGCAGCTTATCCTGTAGGTAGGGAAATGGGCAGACTAGATGGGCCAAGCGGTCCTTATCTGCCATCAAAGTCTATGTTTCTATGTTTCTTACCAGTCTTCATGGCATTATGTGGTTTAAGAGACATCTGTCACATCAAGTCACATTGGCAACAGGGGTGGCATAATTCTGCCGCTCCACTGTCAATGGATAAAATGGGTGTCATGGCTTATAACAAAAATGGAGATTAAGTCGGGATGCCCAGTACCGATAAAAGAAACCTGATGCTGGGTCATGGTAAAAAACTGTTTATTTCACAAATGAAAACAGCTAATCCACAGCAGCATATTCCTGTGAAAGACACCAACGTTTTGCACAGTGACATGCACTTTTTCAGGGCCTCCTGACAAAACTCTAATGAACAAAGCGCTGGGGCACCTGATGTAGTACCCTCTGAGTCTCGCACACTGCAATTTTTCTCATCTACCTGGCATTGCATGGCATTCTGATTTCAGTATAATAAATACTTTAAAGAGCTAATGGAGCCAAAACAGACAGATAGGAAACTAATACAAATTTTAAGAAGTACTCAGTTGTAACTTTACATTTCTGAAGTATTTTTCTTTTTGCTCATTAGCCAGGATGCAAGGTAGCACAGGTTTAGGGGGGAGGGTAGATCATGTCAAACAACTCTGATTGATTTCTTTGACTGGGTCGCTAAGACAGTAGACAGGGACCAAGCAGAAGACATCCTCTATCTGGATTTCAGGAAGGCTTTTGACTCAGTGCCCCACAAAAGGTTAATCAGTAACTTGGCAGATCTCAGGGTTGGAGATAATAAGATCAGATGGGTGGAAAACTGACTGAGGGACAGAACCCAAAGGGTGGTTGTGGGGGGAGAGTTATCTGGCACCAGTGAGGTCCCGCAAGGCTCGGTGCTGGGGCCAGTGTTGTTCAATGTCTTCATCAATGACACTGTGGACGGCATTAAGGGAAAAATGTGCCTATTCACAGACAACACCAAACTCTACGGGAGAGTGGACACAGCTGAAAGGATATAGGACCTACAGGATGATCTGGAAAAGCTGGAGAGGTGGCATGGGATCTGGCAGCTTGGCTTTAATGCCAAGAAATGCAAAGTTCTGCACAATGGATCCAAGAATCCCAGGACGGAGGGATCTACGACACCAGGTCGAAAATAATTTTGCTGACTGACATTACAGCAAAACCTTTATGTTGACCGCATTTGCAGTCAGCATAAAGGTGGTCACTGCCTACTATGTTTTCTTCGGGGGGGGCTTTGTCCCTTGAACCCTCCAAGTGGGGGGCTGTACCGCTGCACCCCCCACAATTAAAATAATCAACTCTGAATCAGAGCTGATTAGGGAAGGGGGTGCAAGACCCCCAGAAAACAATGTCTGGGTCCAGCATCGACACTACCGTGACCTGGCACTGTTGTTGCTGTAGTATTGGTCACTGTTGACATGCCACTGTCGGGGCTGTATACCAGGATGGAGTACTAGCTGTCTGGAATCCAGGTATCTGCATCAGATGAGGAGAAGAACCAGGGAGTGATGATCACTAGTGACCTGAAGCAGAAAGGGCAAATAAGATGCTGGGATGCATAGCTAGGGAGATCAGCAGTAAGCAAGAGGAGGTAATACTGCCCTTGTACAGGTCACTGGTGAGGCCACATCTAGAGTATGGAGTTCAGTACTGGTGTCCAAACCTCAAAAAGGACATTAACCTGCAGGAGAAGGTCCAGAGGAGGGCTACAAAGTTGATAGTGGATCAGCATGGTAAGGCATATGGGGAGAGGTTGAAAGCACTGAACATGTATTGCCTGAAGGACAGGAGAGAGAAAGGGGGCATGATTGGGACCTTTAAGTACTTGAAAGGGGATAAATAAAGTGGGTAAGGAGGGTCTCTTTAAGCTGAGTGGCAACAATAACACAAGAGGGCACATTCTTAAGCTGGAGGGGGAGGTTTAGGAGGGAGGCAAGGAAGCACTTCTTCAAAGAGAGGGTGGTAGACACTTGGAATGTGCTACTGGAAGAAGTGGTCTAATTGAAGACAGAGGGCAGCTTCAAGAGGGCTGGGATAGGCATGGGAAGGAAAGGATCATGGGTAGGGAGGGTGGGAGGAGTGGTGAGGGGACAGTAGCTCAAGCTGTGGACCCTGCAGTACAAGCAGACTAGCTAGACCAAATGGCCTTCTTCTGCTGGCTTCTTCATATGTTCATATGTTCATTAGAAAGTCTTCTGGCTGGCCCATTGGTGCTGAGGGTTGAGGAGCTGGAAGCCACACCTTGTGCCATGCCAGCAACCCGGGTTTGATAACGAGCCTAGGCCATTGGGGATCGGCAGAGAGAGAGAGAGGATTGAGCATCTGATGGACAGCTCTCCACTTCTGGGAGGGAGGGGGGTACAGGCTCGGCACTTTTCTGGCCTCTGGTGGAAGCTGGAGGCATAGCAAGTGCAGATGCATACACAGAGGGTTGGGGAGTGGTGGACGTCGGTGGAGATGCATTGATGTCAGGGTGCTCGCCACTCCCCCAGAACAGGGAAAACAGTGCCAGTGTGCTGAGAGGAAGGAGCACCAAGCACAGATCCTAATGACTCCTGCCTGCCTGACCACCGGAGGGGACCCATCGAAATTAGAATTGTCTTGGGTTGTACATGCCCCACCTCGTACCTGCCTGGGGGGTACAGTCATGGCTCCATAGGGGTCTACCGGGGATCAAGGTAGGACAGTGAATTGGGGCAGATGCACAAGCATCTCTCGACAGAGTGGGACTCTGGGGTGTGGGGGAGAATAAAGAGAGATTAAAAAAAAAGAAAGAACGTTTTCTATGTGATAATATTGTGCTTGGTGTGTGGAGTAGCTCTCAGTCTGGCAGCTGACATCGTTCTCTGTCTCCCCATTACATCATCAACATTGTGACCTCACTGACAGTGACATCACAGGTGACTGACCTGGCAGCTACTGTGTGGCTTTTCCTAAGCAGCAGTGATGTCACAGTCAGTGAGGTCACAACGTTGATAAAGCAGTGGGGGGGGGGGGATAGAAAAAGATGTGTCAGCTACCAGGCAGAGTGCTGTCCCACACATTACACCTACTAATATCAGGTAAACAAACTTCTAATTATCCAAAGGGAAAAGAAAAAGTACCTCAGGTATAAAAAATGATGTCTGACTGCTTTTAAACACTAATAGTAGTTGTAGGCAGCACTAGCTCTTTAAGCATATTTTTGTCTCAGGAGTATATTTCAATTGCAGTTAACAGCAACGCTAGTGTGTGGCCATTCCTGTTTGTTGTTATGGTTTTAAGGTGCCCCTGATCCCCATCGTTCCTCACCAGTGGCAGCAAGGTGACAGTGATGCAGCACTGGTAGTCATGGCATAAGGTGGTCATCTTCCTGGACGAGATGCTATCCAGTACCCCTAGACACAGGAGGGTGACCCAGCCCTTACACTAATATAAAATTGTTGCATGTAATTCTTTCAACCCCATAGTAAAGCATAACTGATCTACAATCGTACTTCAAAGTTCATGCAACTCATGCTGCATATGTAGTATGCAGCATGATTCAGCCAGCCCAGCTGCTTTAATAAAAATATTGTTATACCCGTACTGCGCTGTCCAAGTAAAGCTTTGAGGGTAACAGCTGGAAATGCATATGGGCCAGTGTCAAAGAACACCTGCTTCCTCTGAAATCATGGCCCTTCTCAGCGCAGCTTGTATTGACACTGAGAGGGTTTGAGTAGACACGATGTTTGCATCAGCCCATGAGGAAAAAAGTGTGACCAGAGTGGAGTGCTGTAGCCATACCTAAGCAATGTAAACATGCCTACAGACACCCAAGACATAGACTGGTTTTACATATTTAATCACAACCACAAAATTCACACACCTGATCATTAGCATGAACATGACAAGTATATTCAAGAATAACAAAGGAATATCACGTTGTACACCAGAAAAAATAATGAAATTAAAAAAAAAAAAATCTGCAAAGAAATAGTAATAGCTATATAAGTAAAACAGCTCAAACTGGAAAAGAAAATTTGAACCTTACATCTTTCACCTCACTGCAGGCTGGCAGCTCCTACTGCCAGGGTAAAAATATATTATATATGGGATATCCCATGTGTCGAATAAAAATGTAGCATATATTTTCACCTGTAGGTTTTGACCTCTCCGTCACTCATGAGGTCTATAAAGGTTAAACTCTACAGATAAAAATAAATGTATTATTTTTATTCAGCCCATGGTAAATGTAACTTTATACAGTGGCATTGCCTCTATAGTAAAATTAGATCTTTTAATGAAGATTTAACCATTTCTGTTTGATTTTACTGCTCTGTTGTTAATAAGCATTAGTGGCTATTATGATGTCATAAGGCATTGTGCAATATGTCCTCTCATTGGTTAGAGCTACATTGTGGCCAGCCTAAAGTGAAAATAAGTAAGCATTAAGCCATGACAAAGGAGGGTTCTACTGAGGAATAAATGCCTGGTTGGGGGGTTGGGGCATGAGGCTGCAGGCCAAGTGCCTCCAACCACCCAACAAGGCTTTAGGCCCCCAGTTGAACCCTCCTTTGAAATGATTTAATGTGCTTGTAACATGGTAAGCACTATTAAAACATTTGTGCAATTCTGTTTTTACTCAATTAAGTGTGGTATAGATAAAGTCAGAATATTGGTTACCAGAACTAGTTCTAATATTCAACTGTAAAGGTTTTAAAGTCTGTGTAGATGTTCAACTGTGTGCATGCATGACGCATGGTCTTTATATATTAACATTGTGAGTACAGTTTTAATACAGTTTACATCAATGTTTTGTATAATAACAGACACAAAAGTAAAAAAAAATACCTCCGTTTATAAAAACTGTCTTCTGTATAGTAGTCCCCTTCATTTTTGCTTTCTTTTTTTTTTTCCAATTGTTTAACCAGATGAGACACACTAAGCTGAAAGCTTGTTTACAGGTGCAACCTGAGCGCACAGGGAAGTTAAGTGACTTGCTCAGGGTCACACAGTATGCAAGTGGGGGCTGTGGGATTCAAACCCAGGTCTCCAGATTTACAGCTCCGAGCCTTAAACCACGGCACTATACTGCTTTCCATTTAGTACTGCATTATGGGTAAAGATCACATATTTGCATACCTTTGTATTTGTCTCACTTGTGTACGTATTGTGATTTACAGAGATATATAAATGTTCCTAATGTACCCAGAATTCATTAGTGAATGACAAGAAAAAACAAAGGCAACGACTTCACAGAAGACTGGCTTTATCAATGTAGGTAACTTTTTTTGCCTCTTTGTCTGTGTTACTATACACAACATTACTCTGGAAACTGTTTTTCCACTGTACTGGTTTATACTACATTTACAATGCATAATTCTAGTATTCTATCGGCGATGTCAGAATGTAAACATTAAGACATGATGTTCTTCACAGAGGGACAGGGAGAAAGAGAAAGACACAGCAATAACTGCTGCCTTGTGTGTTTCTGTCTCTGTTTCTCTCCATTCTCTGTGTCTGTCTTTCTCGATGGGGACAGTGACCACTCCAGTCGTGGTGTTCAGCGGGGCAGGTGGGTGGGCATGGACGGAGCATACAGGAAAAAATACAGTACAAAGGACGGCAAACAAAACAGAGACAACTTTGGCCAATTTTCTGCCTCTGAAAACAGACAGTAGGACTTGAGGAGGAGGGTGAAATCCATGACATTGAGGAGCTTTTCATCTGTCTCTCAATGTAACAACATAGACTAGCACCACCTATAGGGTGGGACCGAGACACAGAAAAAAATGGCACAAAGAGATGTGGGAGAGGCAATGATTCTTTTGTGTCTGTCTTTCTCAGTAAGCGTGCTCCCGACGGTAAGCAAGCATTACTAGGGAATTAATGCCTGCTTCATCTTGGGTCATGTGTTGTGTTTCCACCAATCTAAATACTTTATTATGGCAAAACATTTATTGCCATGTTACAAATGCTGATGATTCACCTAACATTGAAATTAATTATTTCTAATTTAGGCCTGCAAGACATGAAAATAAATACATTTATTTACAAAACTGTATTTTCACCGTCATTGTCTAGATTTGTATTTCACTGTAACACTCCCTACCAGCTATAAAAAAATCCATAGTCTAGTGACAAAAGAAAGGAAAGAAAGGTACTTTCCTGATGGTCCTGATGGTCCAGTACCAAAAAGACATGAAAGAAAAGCACTTTCCTGCCATCCACCATTTTATATCAGAAGGAGTTTAATGAAAAATAAATAAATAAAATAACACCTATTAGGATTTATAATGGTACTATGTCATGCAGTGAGCAAGTGATCTCTGTGGGATTGAACCCTGTGTCCCAGGTTCACAACTCTACACTGTTGAACTGCCTCATTATTAAACATATTGCATCTTAACATATTTTGTATATGTTTAAGACACATTGCATTAGTACAGTATCAGTAATAAAGACGTCTGATTTTTTTTTATGTGAGCAAGGCTGTATCTCTGAGAGGGAAAACAGTTTCAATAGCTCACTAGAGATCCATGGATCAAGCTGTCCTTTTACTCTATGTTTTCTTGAAGGGAGGTATGCTTATTAACAGTTGTCATTAATTCATTGTGGAAGAAGTCCCAAGCTGATTCAGTGTCTGGTATTCTGTTGTGATTCTACCCCTGAACGTATGTCAATCCCACAGTGAAACCTTTACAGTGAACGCGTTGATGCCAACAACATCGACAGATTGCTGTGCAGTCTGCCTGGGACCCTGGCATTCTTTCCCCCGGTGGTGCACCCACTCTTTGAATCAAGTCCGACTTGAAGTTGATAATCCTTAGGTGCAGGGGCAGAGCCCCATGCATGGGGGGACTGAGGACCAAAGCCCCCTGAAAAAACATACAGGTTTCCAGATGGATTTATGTCAACCGCAATTTGTGGTCGACATAAATCCGTCAATGTAACGTCAGTTGACAAAATGTTTGTCGAACCGGCGTTGTAGAGCCCCCACCAAGTAATTAAGTATTGCGTAGGTTTGCCAGGAAGCTGTCATGGTAAAAATGTCTGAACAAAAATGTACTAGTATGGGTTTTTGGGGTGGGGGGTGGGGCTGTTTTGTTACAGATTTTCCAGATGCAGTAAGTACAGTAATAAGGCAGTTCTGAGGGCAGTGGAGGCAGCAATCCCATCAATTCTTCTCCTGAAGATCAAATTTAAGACACTATGATTAGTTTCATAGTTTCATAGTTTGATATGAGTTTTGTGGAAAACTTGTCCTTAATGAACTCACCACCTATTTTGTCTTATAGGTGTAACATGTATCTTTTTTCACCCATATACTGATCCAATCTGTATTTAAATATGTTAATGTTATTACACTCTACTATGTATTTTGGGAGTGTATTCCAACTTTGAATGTATCTATGTGTGAAAAAGTCACAATGTTTCTTACTTGTGTTATTTTCTCCCACAAGTCTATATCCGTGGGACCTTACAAACTCCTATACATTCCATCAATCATTCATTCTTGATTGCCCTAAATGTTAAGCAAAGGTCTCCTCTTAATTGTCTATACTCAGTAGAGTATAGATCCAGTTTTTTTAATCTGTCTATGTATGTAAGATGTTGTAACTCCCTTATTTTTTTGTTATGTTTCTTTGTACTCCCTCTTTTAATTTCAGGCTTTTAACAGTATTTGCTGCCGAGAACGGGGAGCAGTATTCCATGTGTGGTCGGACTAAGCTGGTATGTAGTGGGAGTATTATTTTTGACTCTCTACTTTTTATGTTAGATAAAATGCTGCCTAATATTTTATGACATTTTTTTAACAGTTATTCTGGTGTGTGTGTATCTGTGGATAGTTTATTTGTTATTATTATTCCCAGGTCTCTTTCTTCAGTGGTGGTCTCTAGTACCTGGTTATCTATAATATATGTAAAGTTAGGATTCCTAGCACCTAGATGCATCACCTCACACTTAGTGATGTTGAACAGCATTTTGTTGTTTTTGGTCCAGGCTGTTAATTTGTCTAAATTATCCTGGAGTTTCTGTCCATCAGAAAGAGTTTGTACTAGACCTCCTGGTTTACAGTCATCGTCGTACTTAATTAACCACGCATTGTCTGATGTCTGCAGTATACTGATCAGGATATTAAATAGTGTGGGCCCCAAGACAGAGCCCTTGGGCACCCCACTTGTCACATTTCCCCATTCAGAGTGATACCCCTTTATTATCACTTTGTTTCCTATTTTCCAGCCATGATGTAATCCAGTCCACTATACTAGGCTCCAACTTGATTTTGTATAAATATTCTATTAGTGTTTTATGGGATACCTTGTCGAAGGCCTTAGCAAAGTCTAAATATATAACATCCACTGGTACTCCTTTCTCCAAAGCTGCACTCACTGGTTCA
Organism: Neoceratodus forsteri; assembly: GCA_016271365.2. NCBI lineage: Eukaryota > Metazoa > Chordata > Ceratodontiformes > Ceratodontidae > Neoceratodus > Neoceratodus forsteri. Next base: position 371,165,868 of record CM057458.1, read on the forward strand.
AAAAAAGATATCAAGTTGGTGAGGCAAGATCTTCCCTTGGTGAACCCGTGTTGGGAACGGTCTATTATCCTTTCATCTGCCAGGTGATCTACTATTCTTTGTTGTAGGACTCTTTCTAAAATTTTCCCTAAAACTGAAGTTAGATTTGTAGGCCTATAATTTTTGGTTTCTGATCTGGATCCTGTCTTGTGTATTGGTGTTATAAATGCTTGTCCCCATTCTGGAATTGTTTTCCCACTTTTCAGTGATAAATTATAAAGGTATGTCAGTGGTCCCACTAGTTCATCTGATGACTCCTGCAAAAGCCTGGGACTTATACTGTCTGGGCCTGCTGAGCCACTGGATTTTAATCCCTTTATAAGTGTAAGGATTTCTGTTTCTGTAATTGGTATTTTTTTGTAGAGTTAACTATTGGTTTCTATATTTCTTCTTTGGGTTCGTGTACACTTAGGAAGTATGCATTTAATTCAATTGCTATATCTACCTCTTCTGATAGTGTTCCATTTTTATTCATTATTGGACCTATCCCCTTTTTTATCCAATCTGGGCTTTAGTCAGGTAAATGAGAAGATTATCTGACTCAGGTTCTTGATTAGACATAGCATTCTTAGATTTGTTAGAGGTGCTAAGAGAAAAATAGAGGTTAAAGTCTCCTAGTATAAAAGTTTCCAGATCATGTCTATTTAAAGAGTTTACATGTTAAGGATGGAGAGTTTTATCTCTCGTAGATCAGTGGAGAGATTAATCGAGATGAACTAATTATTTACAGTCTGGAAAGTCTCAGGAGGATTTTGTCCAGTATTAAACCTACAACTCTTAAACCTATCAAAATAAAACCCTTCCGACAGGGCAACTTCGGGATACCAATATATACAATTTACAGAAGGACTTGGTTAGTTAGTTAGCTAGTTAGTTAGTTGAAATTACAACAACAGGGATAATTACTTTGTAATGAGGGGTCACAACAGTACTCTCTTCCGATTCCTTACTCCAGTTATTTATTTTTTTTTTTTGTAAACGTTATTTTCAGACTTACAGAGCCATAGCTCATTTACAGAGAAGTAAAATGACAATCACATAGAGAAAACAATCCGGTTGTTCATACAGCATATAAATTAGTTATTAGACATCCTATGCAAACAAAGGCTTTTATAAACTATAGGTACCTTTCATGGACAGAAGATTCTCTAGGTCTATTAGACTTATTAGAAGAGGGGAAACCAATTTTGTGATATTGCCTCCTCAACCTGAGACCACATTTCATAATATTTTGCCATTTGGCACCTTACTGAGAATTGAATTCTCTCAAGTTTCATACATTTATTTATTTATTTAGCTTTTGTTTACCGGGTAGGTACACTAGACAAGTAGTATGCCTATTTTCAGGAACGACCCGGGAGAGTACAGAACATACAAGATACATACAAGGCAACTTAGGAGATACAGCTTATAACAGGAGGTCCATTCCATCAGGGAACTCACCCATGCAGCAATAGATGGAGTGCTCTTTGCCATCCAATATGTAGTCAACATACGTAGGCCAACTGCTATACCCAGTCTCCATAGCTTGAGGTTAAGCTTCGAGCCCCCCAACCCCCCATTGGGAGCCCTAGTAGCACCTCAGCTGGGTCCATTCTCAAGGGAGACCCAAGAATCCAAGACAACAGGGCTACCACCTCTTCCCAAAACCCTTGTATTTTCTGGCATTCCCATATCAGGTGGAAGAAAGTGCCCTCATGGATCTCACATTTTGGACATAGATTAGATACCAAGAGGTCTATTTTATGAGTGAGGGCTGGGGTAAAGTATGCCCGTGAAAACATTATGTACTGAATGACACTCAATTTGTTATTGATCGAGCAATCCATTAGGTTTTTTGGTGATGTAGGTCCAGTCTCCCCCGGTCAGTCCCTCAGGCTAGACATCTGCCTCCCACTAGTTCCTGATTTTCCCTAAGGGATCCTGTAGCACCCCTATCAACATTCTGCAACAAATCCTCATGTGTCTAGAAGAGGGGTCTGAATAACAGCCAATAAATAGTTCCTCCAATGGGGAGCGGGCCAGGAATGCCTCATCAGGGTGATCAGCCAACCGGGTCTCTATTGCCCTCCTAAGTCTTAGGAACAAAAAGAAGTGGGGAACCCCCAGTCCAAATCTCTTGGATACTTCTTTAAAAGATAGAGAGTCCTCCTCCTCCCAGATGTGTTGAACTAGGTGCAGTCCTCTCCTCTTCCAATCTGTCAGCAAATGCCTATCCCTGGCGGGACTCCGATGCCTCTGTCCAACAGGGAACCTAGTTCTGTATCAGGGGATAGAAGTGCCTTGTGTTGTAGTATACCATGGGCAACTTTCCAGGCCCTCCAAGTAGACCTGGTGCAAGGACTGATTGGCTTGTTGGGCCCATCTATTCTTAGGGATCCAACTACGGTGTGAAAGTACAAGGGACAAGTCTCAGAGTCCTCAAACTTCACCCAACCTGGATAAGGACCACCTTCTCTTAGGATATCTTGAATATAGGCCAGCTGGGCTGCTACATAGTAGTGTTTAACACTACAGAGACCAGTCCCCCTTGCCTTACTGGGTGCCACAAAATCTTTCTTGATTCTGCCCTTTTCCCTGCCATAGTAGTGGGTGATTGTGCCCTCTAATGCCTTAATATATTTATTTAGGATACTAATCGGGAGAGACTGAAAAACATATAAAAACTGCAGGAGCACACTCATCATAATTAAGTTAACTCGTCCAATCAGGGACAAGAGAAGAGCTCTCCAGTTAAAATTTTGTTCCTTGACCTTCAAAATTACAGGGGAGAGGTTAGCTTTAGCTAGGAGGGAGAGCCTTACCGGCAGTTGGATTCCTAGGTATTTAATTGAGTCTGAGGGTGGTATATCACATCCCAAAATCTGGATTGGTGACTTCTTTTTCCCCACTGGCATCCACTCACACTTACTACAGTTAATCTTATGACTGGAAAAAGGTCCATATGCGGCAAATATCTGGGTCAGAGCTGGCACCGCCTTATCCGGGTGCTCCAAGAAAAGCAGGATATCTTCTGCAAAGAGGGAGATGACATGATCCCTTCCTCCCCATCTCAGGCCTGTGATTACCCTGGCACCTTATTGCCTCTGCCAGTCGCTTGATCATGAGGACATAAAGCAGTGTGGAAAGGGGACATCCCTGCCTTGTAGCCCAGGCGAGTCGAAACGGGCTGGAGAGGACATTAATAGTTAGAACTTGGGCTTGAGGGGAAAAATAAAGAGTCTGGATCCACCCCATCATTCCTTCCCCCAGGCCATACTTATGTAGTACAGCTAGCATGAAGGGCCACTCCACCTGACCGAAGGCTTTTTTGGTATCCAATGCCAGCAGACCAACTCCCCCCCCCTCCGTTCTGGGACCACTTGTACATGATGTTAATTGCCCTCCTAAGGTTATGTTTTTTATTTTTATTTATATATTTATTTATTTAGTTTTTGTTGACCGGGTAAGTGCTCTAGACAAATCCTGCTTATTTTCAGGCACGACTTGGGGAAGGGGGATACAGATGAATGCCAACTGACCTTGAATCAGATTAAGCTGTTGGTGGTATTTTTAGTGAATGAAGGAAATTTGGCCAGGACACCAGGGAAATTCCTCTACTCTGCTGGCGCTTGGCGGCCGGTAGGGGAGTGTCTGGGTCAGACATGGCCACTGCAGTAATGGAGACGGAGGAGGAGGAGGTGGTGGCTGGCGTCTCTGACTGTGTCAGTCTGCACATTTCACAGTTTCGATCCAGTTTTGCTGATTTGGAGTCGAGAGATGGTGCGACTGGAACAGTCCAGCAGAGAGGAGGGATGGCGGTTTTGTCGACAGGTTGAGTTCTCCTTTGCTCATGTGAGAATCCCAGGATTAGTCAATTTTCTGCTTCTGGTCCTTTAATTCCAGCTGACGAACGAGATGTAGCGTCTGATGTGGTGGAAAGACGTGCTACCCGGAAGACAGTGGTGCGCTTATCGCTTTTGGCTTTGGTGGCAGTGGAGGCAGCAGGTATTCAAAGGAGACAGAAAGAACTGTTTCAATGGGAAATATCGGTGCAGAATCGGACTGGAACTCTCCGACAGCGAGGATTCAGGGTAATGACGGGATGCTACTTGACAATATCGCTGGAAAGAGCCGTGAGTCACTCACTCGGGGAGTAAGTACTGAGCACAATTTTCCCCTTTTCCCCACGGTTCCATTGTCTAAAGAATCAGGTTTTGTCTTTAAACCTACCGAGTTGGATTCTGTGGGAGTGGTTCCTATCACCCCTGTGATTTATCAAACTGCACAGGGCTCACAGGAAGGGGCGACGGATTTTTTCTTTACCAAAAAGGACAAGGACCTTAATTTTCTTTCAGAATCTTTGCAGCCTGCAGGCAGTGATGTCCCTATGGTTTCTTCACCCCCTCAAGGCTTGGGTCAAGCTGCTGACTGGTCCCCACAAGTCAGCGTTAACAGCTGCAGGGTGGAAAAAACTGATACAGGGATTTGGACACGGACTCTGCCTGGGATAAAACATTTGATTTACATAACTCTGGCCTCACAGTGGCAACCTGGGGTTCTCAGTCGAATGTCCTATTGGGAAATCCTGATGTTATACAGGAGTTGTCAGGAAAGGATGCTGGGGTGACTAGCCTCATGCAGCATACTAGTTCTGTGTCTCCAACCTTAAGTAAGGAGGGTAAGGAGGAGGGAAGGCCGAGAAACCTCTTATGTCTAGTCTTTTCTCCCATTGTAAAGAAGCAGCTCCCAGGAGGAATGCTGTCCGTGTCGATACAAGGGGTTTACAGGACAGGCCTGACAGGTATTTTGTTGGTAAATCTCTCTTAAAGAATCCTTAAAGTTTTCTCCTCGAGATGTATTTGCTTTCATTCATCTCGGAGAAGATAACTTTGATGTCAGTTTCGATCTCCTGCCTTATTAGAACTTTTTGGACTAGATATAACCAAGTTAAATTTTCCCGCTATGGACTCCATTTTAGTCATCCCTTGTGAAGCCTCTTATTAAATATATTACTGTTATGTTCAGGAACGAAGGGTTCATGTTGAGGACATTGTTTTTGGTTGTCCCAGAAGTGCAGGTACAGAGTGACCCTGAACCAATTCTAGATTCGAACTGTTCTGGACAGGAGGGTGGAAATTTAAAGTAAAATTCGCCAGACTGCTGAGGTATTGAACACATTCCTAATTCTTTTTGTTGGGTAGGGATAGGGGGTAGTGTTCTATAGTGGTCAGCCGAGGGCCTGTTATAGATGTGGGGCAAACGCATTTATCAAGCTCCTGTGATCAGACGAAATGTGACAATTGTGGAGAAGTAGGGCATGTGACCATGTTCTGTTCTAATGCCATTAAATGTGACCTTTGTGAGGAACACAATCATGCTTTTTGGGATTGCCCATGGGCTGCTCAAAACAAAAATGTGGGTAATTCCGAGTTAATTGTTCAAAAAGCTCAGGAGGCTAGGGACACTCAGGAGACAGGGAAGTCTTTGGTGAAATCCCTTTTGGTTCCACAGAACACTGCAGATTCTTTAAGTGTGTCTGACACTCTGATTCACGGACACCAGCCCAGCTGTTTTAAAAGGAAAGGATAGGGAAAATTATCCTGAAGCATTGCAGCCAGTTTGTTATGCGGAGCCAAAGGTGGATTTACCAGGCCAGTCAGACTCCTCTTTAAAGCCTCCACCGGCTCCCAGACGATCAAGTAGAACCATTAAACCACAGTTACCCCTGGAATCTGACGGTATTGAATCCAAAAACTCATATGAAGCCTTATTATGGGGTGATTCAGAAGTAGATATGGCAGATACCGATTCTCAGGTCTCACTTCAAGAGGGACTAGGGCCTGTTAGGGAAGATTATAAAGGGAAAAAGAAGAAAAGAAGGAAAAAATAAGGATTTGCGGTTTTAGACAGCATAGGCATGGATTTCAATTTTACGTGGGCTACCTTAAACACCCATAGTTTATTAAAGGCTCAGAAACGACGAGCAGTCTTTCATTTACTTCATGATTTAAACATTTCTGTGGTTTTTCTGCAAGAAACTTGGATGTTTACTAATATCCAGTGTATTACTTTTTCAAAAGATTGGCCATGGGGGCCTTCCTTTTGGTCCTTCGGGGAGGAGAGAGCGGATGGCGTGGGCATTCTTTTTAATTCATATAATTTTGTTTTGCATAAATTAATAGATTTGTGTCCAGGGAGAACTCTTATTGTGGAGAGAAAATGGTTCTCGCAAACCATTCGTTTCATAAACATTTATAATCCCCAAACTAAAGCAGGGAGGGTATTATGCATGAAAAATATACAACCTTTCTTAGTGACCACCATCCCCGTCCTTTGGGGAGGGGATTTTAATTGTAGCATTGAACAAAACAGGTCCCACTTAGTGACAGACAAAAAAATTTACTGTGATTCCTCATGTTTAAAGGATATTCTTAAAACCGCAGATTTAATGTCGTGTATGGATAATAGGGTGTCGGGGCCGAAAGGCACTTTTTATAAAAAAGGGAAAGGGTATACTATAGATTATCTTTTTATTTCAAAGAATATTTCTTTCAGCCGTTCACAGATCATTCCGGTTGAATTTTCAGATCACGCTTTATTAAAGGTAAATATCGGTTTTATGACAGGTAGTGGGAGACAACAGTCTCGGTGGAAACTTAATACTACTTTACTTCAGGACACTCTGGTTCAGCAGTCTATCAAACTCATATTACAAGCAAGGTTGTCAGTGAGTTTTCTATATGAGGATGTTGGGTTATGGTGGCAGGAAACTAAAGATGACTGCATTCAGTGGTTGAAACACCATGGTAAAGTATGTCAAACAAATAATTTTTGTCATTATCTGAAGCTACGAGCCCAGTTGCAATTTTGCTTACTAGAGCTAACACCTCTAGGGGTGATTTTCTCCTCAAATAGACGAAATCAAAACAGCCATGAAAGCCTTTCAATATGACAGGCGAAAACTTTACATGCTGTTATGTCTAATCATATGAGGAAATCGGTGTTTGGTGACCCGTTTGAGTTGTGTAAAGGGGTCAAGGAGAATGTGTCCTTACACTCACTGCAGCAGGAGCTGAGACAGTTGTTTCAGTGCAAGGGATAGGGGACATCATTCAACAACATTTCGGACTTAGAGGCGGGAGATTCCTTCCTCAATTCAGATTACTAAACTACTCAGCCCTCCCATAAAACATGGCCTAGAACCAGTTTTTTTCGCACAGCTTAAACAACCTTTTACACATGAGGAAATTAAAAAAGTCCTCAACTCACTTAAACCTAATGTGACCCCAGGACCGGATGGCCTTTCCAATCAATTTTATAAAACGTTTCAGCTAGAAATTATTCATTGTTTAGGACTAGTCTTCAATTTTTTTCTGGAAACAGGAGTAAGTATAAATTCCTTTTCTGACGGGCTGCAAATTTATATTTTTAAGTCAGGGGATAAGAGGGCGTTTAAAAATTGGAGACCTATAACATTGCTGAACTCTGATTATAAAATTCTGATGTCTTTAATTAATAACAGACTCAGAGAATTAGCAAAATGTAGTTTTCGCCCGTGACAGCATTGCGGCATCCCCGGCCGACGTATTCAGTCAGTCTTATGTTTACTCAGAGATTTGATGAGAAAACTAATGCATCTGGTGACAAAGGTTATATATTGTCGTTGGACCTGGAAAAGGCTTTTGACAGAGTCAGTCATCTGTTTTGTTTTCCACCTTGGAATTTTTCATGTTCGATGAATTTATTACAGTTAATTAAGAGTTTATATAGTTCCGGCCGCGTGTTTCCATACATCAAAGGAGAAATGGGGAGGGGCTTCACGGTTAATTGTGGGGTGAGACAAGGTTGCCCTTTAAGCCCTCTGTTGTATAACTTTTCATTAGAACCCTTATTGTGAGCTGTGTGTTTAACCCCCTTGTGGCAAGGAATACGCATTCCAGAGACGACTTTGTCGATTACTATCCAAGCCTACGCAGACGATGTATGCCTTTTCTTTACAGATATTTCACAACTAAATAGTTTTTTTGTTAAATTTGAAGAATATGCCTGCGTAGCTAATGCAAAACTTAACTTGGATAAAACTAAGGGTTTAATATTAGGGATGACCTCTCCAAACCTGATTGTCTGGAACTCTATTAATATAACTTAGAGCCTTTGACAATTTGGGGTTAAGTTTGGACCACAGAATTGTCCGGAGGATAATTGGAAAATGGTATTGGATAAAATGGAGGGTAAAGTCAATAGATGGAAAAGGTTTCGCTTTTCCAAATTGAAAAGAATCCAGGTTTTAAAGCAATTTATTTTGCCCAGTCTGCAGTATTTGGCGGCAGTTTTTCCCCTTACCAGTTCACTATGATACTAGACTTTATAGTATTTGTTTTCAGTTACTATGGGGGAATAGACTAAACCCGGTCAAAAGGTGCTTCACATATTTAGAAAAGGAAAAAGGGGGGTTGGGTATGGTGGAGCCAGTTGTTTTCTGTCTCTCCATTTTTTTTACCTGTTCATTAAAACATGGTTTAGGGGGGTCTTGCAGTCAGGAGGTCCCCTTTTTTAATAGTCTACTGAGTCGCTACTTTACAGCCTGGTTACATTGTGCTCCGAAATTGTCGGTCCATTTAACTTTGCTGGATTATTTTAAGCCTGCTGCACAGAAACTATTTAAGTGGAAGATTACAAAACAACAAATTATGAAAGGCTCTTCCAGGACGCTTTATAAAGAATTAATGTCTGCAAACTACTCGGCAGTTCCTTGTTTTAAAAATTGTCCTATTGAGTGGAATGAAAATATATTGCTTCAACTAAACAACCCCAGATTACCTGACTATATGTGGGAAAATCAATGGCTTACATTATATGGGAAACTTAATGTTAGGGGTACGGCCAAATATAAAGCTAGAGAAGAGAGAATCTGTCCTTATCCAGACTGTATAAACCAAGAGGAAACGATAGAACATTTTTTTCTACAGTGCTCAGTGTCATCTAAATTTTGGGTTTTTTTAGCTGCGGCTTGGAATTTTCCATGGTTGGCCAGGCTTACTTATGATATCTTGGTAATTGGCTCTTTTCCTTTATTTTTACAAAAGTATGACACAGGGACTTTGCGGGTCTTCTTCGCTAGCTTAAGATATTGTTTATGGCAAACAAGATGTCAGTGGGTTTTACATCAAATGAAGCCCTCAGCTAAGGGTTTTAGGGAATATGTCACTAATATTTTGAATAAGGTATTTCTTTCTGACTTGCAGTTGTATAATGAGAAGAAAGTATGATTTTGGTGGAAGGGATTTTCGCATATCATTAAATACAAATAGATTTGGAATTGTTATATTTCTTTATCTGTTTCAGTTTACTTTGTAAATATTTATGACTTTCTCCTTTAGCTGTAGATGCTACACTCTCGACTAAAGTTTATACTATCAGGTAGCACAATTTGTCATCTAGGGGCTACAATGTGTGAATACGGGGGGTCTATTTTTGGTGTTGTTTTAGGCATTCCTTGTTTTTCTGTCTCATTGGAGTATCTGTTTTTGTTAGCTTAGTTTTTTTTATTGTTACCTGATATTGAATGTTATTTGTTATGTTATTTGTTATGATTTCTCATTTTCTTCTGTGGTTTTTATGATGTGTTTATTTCAATAAAATTGCCCCTACTCTGTTGGTGCGCGGTCACCAGCAGGAGTGCTGGACAGTATTCCAAGATGGACGCTGCTACTGTGTTCCGGGAGCAGGATCAGTCTGCAGATTTGAAGGAGACCACAGTGCTTGATAGTTCGTTGGTGCAATTTACTTCAGCAGACCCGGAGGAGCCAGACCTATTTTTGGATGCCTTATCTAATAACGAGGATTCCGGCATTAAACCAGCCAATTTGCCAAAGGAGAGAAAGAAAATTCAATGTTTCAGGTTACGGTAGTTCCTGAAACTGCAATAGTGCCGTTTTCGGCAACAGAGAACCCCAGAGCTACGGGTCTGAATGACGTCATCCAGGAGAATGAGGAAGAGACACTCACTCGTAGTTTCAGCTCGGAGGAGGAGGCGGGAACTTTGCAGCAAGCAGCTCTAGTTCAAGACTCTCCAGTGGCGTTTTCAGGTCAGTCCTGTATTTCACCCATGATTTCTAAAGCCACTAATTCGCAAGATGTAAAAACGATACCGGAAGACATTGTTTTTTCAACGCGGTCAGATCTTGAGGCTCCGCGAGGTAATAGAGAGTCAGTGACTTGTACTCCTTCTACCAATTTGGATTTTGGTTTTGTGTTCCAGCCTGAGAAGGACTTATCCTTTTTTAAATCTCCCACGATTTACCAAACGAAGCCTCATAATCAGGTGGGGGTTACAGAATTTAATTTTCAAAACCAGCTTCATGATACGGAGGAACTGCATAACTTTCCAACTACACCTTTACCTGCATTTTCCATTCCTAAAGATCCTAAACTGATGAGTTCTGTGGTTGACACCCTATTAACACTCAACATGATAATATATGGACACCACAAAGAGCTTTGTTAGCTGCAGGGTGGAAGCAACAGGCTTCGGAGATTGGGCTGCAGACCTATCCTGGGACTCATCCTTTGACTTAAATGTTCATTCCCCTGGCTGGAAACCAGAGGAACTAGAGACAAATGTTGATAATACTGATTCTAATATAAACAAAGTTCCTGAGGCTGTTACACAGCAATCCATTGATAATAGTTTATTTTCTGAACCAGCTATTCTTCCTAGTGAACAAAACCTCTGTTGTCTGATTTGTTTGCTAAAGCTAAAAGAGAGGCTGCACCTAGGCGTAATGCCATTCGAATTAGGTATAAAGGGGGTATGGTTGATAGGCCTGATCGTAATTTCATAGGTAAAATCCTGATAAAAGAATCTTTACATTTTTCACCTAGAGATGTGTTTGCAATCATTAACATTTCTGGAGAAGATACTTATGATGTCAGCTTTCGCTCTGTTGCCTTGTTAGACTTATTCTGGATCTGTTATAACCAAGTCAAATTTTCTCCGTATGGGCCCCTTCTTATTATTCCTCTCTCCAGCCCTCCATTAAGTCTGTAACAATTATGTTTCGAAATGAAGGGTCAGGTGGAGGACATAACTTATTGGTTGTCCAAAATGTGATATTCAAGGAGACCCAGAACCCATTTTAGATCTAGAAGGCTTCTGGACAGGAGGTTGGAAATATAAAGTAAAATTAAGACAGACAGAAAATGGCTTGCACATTCCAAACTCCTTTTGCTGGGTAGGATAGAGGTGTATGTTTTATAGTGGGCAGCCAAGAGCTTGTTATAAATGTGGCTCAAAACCCATCTGTCCAATGTTTGCGACAGCCCACGATGTGACAACTGTAGTGAAATAGGACACGTTACGATACAGTGCAACAATCCCACAAATGTGACTTATGCGAGGGTTCTACCCATGCTTTTAGAAACTGTCCTTGCGCAAGGAATAAATCACAGAATAATAATACGAGAGGTTTCTCCAGCTAGCTCAGGAAGCTTTAACCACAAAACAGCTACTAAATTACAAAAAATCCTGCTAGTAAAAATGAAGAACCAGGGAAGTCACGTCCCTACTCCAGAGGTTACCTCACACCCCTCCTTAAGCCTGATGTTTCTACTATTAAAATTATACATAAACCTTTAGTTACACAAATTCTGCAGCCAGTATGCTATTCAGAGGAAAATGTACAACAGGTACCCCTTCCTCCCAACACCCTTACCCCCTAGGAGGTCCACTAGAAACTCAAAACTTATTCAGCTTCCAACCCCTGACCCAGTAGAAACTAAGAATTCTATTCTTTAACTTTTCATGGGGTGAGTCAGAAATGGATATTGGGGACTCGGATTCCCAAAAGTCAGTTCAAGATGGTACTGAACCTTCACAGGGCAATTATAAAGATAAAAAAGAAAAGGAGGAAAAAATGAGAAATACGTCCTACATCTGCATAACATATGGGTTTTGTTTGGGCTTCATTAAATGTCCATAGCATTTTAAATAGTGCTAAACGTAAAGCAATTTTCCACCTAATCCATGCTTCTCAGATATCCATCTGTCTATTACAGGAAACATGGATGTTTGCTATAGAACATATAACTGCATTCAAAAAGGACTGGCCATGGGGACCCTCTTATTGGTCTTTTGGAGAAGATAGAGCTGATGGAGTAGGGATATTGTTTAATTCATTTCAATTTAGATTACATAAGTTGATTGATTGTATTCCAGGCAGAGTTTTAATTGTGGATTGTAAAACAGATTCACAGGTTTATAGGATAATCAACATTTACAATCCACAAATTAAAACAGTAATGAATTGTATGAAGATCATCCAACCATTCTTGTTTACCACTATTCCTGTTTTGTGGGGAGGAGACTTTAATTGTGCCATAGATGGTTTGAGATCTACTGAAAAAAAATACATTGTGACTCTAATTGTTTGAAATCTATTATTAAATTGGCAGACCTCACCGTTTGTAATCGACTTGAATCAAAACCCCCTCAAAGTACCTTTTATAAAGGAAACAAAGGAACCTGCATTGATTACCTCTTTACATCCAATAATATTCGGGTTTCAAATTTTAAAAGACTTCCATTTGAGTTTTCAGATCATTTATTGATTCAAGTCTCTGTTGCTGTTACACCAGATTATAGTTTTAAGAACCATAGATGGAAGTTAAATGTTTCAATTTTACAGGAAGAATTTGTTAAGCATTCTATTCAGAAAATTTTAAAAGCTAGATTATCAGTCGAGTTTTTATACCAAGATTTGGGTACCTGGTGGAAGGAAACAAAACAAGATTGTATAAACTGGTTTAAAGCCTATGGATATAGGAAACATAACAGTAATTTTTAGATTATCTTAAACTACGTACTCCATCTTCAATACTTATTATCAAAGGCTAATACTACTACTGAAGACTTATCCTTCAGATTTCCAACACTAAATTTCTAATGCGGAAATTTCAATATGATCGTTCTAAAACCCTTCAGGCATTGATTAATAATTATTCTTCTAAATCTGTAATCGGAGATCCTTTTGTTCTATGTAAAACTATTAGGGATGCCACTAACCTAGACCACCTAGTCACTAATACAACTACAATTACTAAACCCAAAGATATTTGTAACTCTATTGCACTTCATTTCCAAAAACTTAGTCCGACTACTATTCCTTCGCTTGTGCAATTAAAGAATATTTCAGGGCTTATCTAACCTAGTATCGATGCTAGTATTATTGACAATATAATTAAACCATTTACAGTTCAAGAACTTAAAGATGTAATTTCTAATCTTAAAAATAATGTTTCTCCTGGACTTGATGGTCTATCGAATGCCTTTTACAAAGCTTTTTCCGTAGATTTAGCCACCTGCTTATGTTTAGTTTTTAACAATTTCCTTAAAGGAGAATTAATATATAGGTCTTTTCAATTGGCTTACAAATTTATATTTTTAAAAAAACTGGAGATAAGGGTGATATCCGTAATTGAGACCTATTACCTTGCTAAACTCAGACTATAAAATTTTAGCTACATTATTAAATAACAGACTTAAAACATGGGCTAGTTTAGTCATTTCACCAGTTCAAAATTGTGGAGTGCCCAATAGAAGAATACAAACTGTTTTGTGCTTTATTCGAGACTTAATTGAATTCTTAACATATAAAAAACAATCTGGAATCATATTATCCCTAGATTTAGAAAAAGCTTTTGATAGGGTGAGTCATCCTTTTTTATTTGAAACATTGGCTTTTTTGGAGATGCCTCATATTGTTTTAGAGTTGTTAAAGAAATTATACATTAATTCTATAATATGCCCTATGATTAACGGGAGAGTAGAAAAGGATGGACTCCAGTCAGGAGTTCAGCCAAGGGTGCCTCTTAGCCCTTTGCTATATATTTGTTCTTTAGAGCCTTTCATCAGACATATTAGTAATTCCCCAAATGGGATGGTTTTTCAGTTCCTAATTCTAACTTTACTTTAAATATTCAGGCTTATGCGGATGATATATGCCTCTTCTTTCATCAGCAACACCAATTCGAAAATTTTTTTCACACATTTCATAAATACGCAACCTTAGCTAATGCTAAGATAAATTTTAGTAAATCTAAAGGTTTGCTGATTGGAGATGACAAAATTCTCCTTTCACGCATAGATCTATACATATTTCATCAGAACCTATTACTATTTTAGGAGTCACTTTCGGACCTCAGAATATGCCAGAACTTAATTGGACGAGAGTCCTTCAGACAGTTGACAGTAAAGTTCAAAGATGGAAACAATATAGATTTTCAAAGCTAAAAAGGGTACAAATCTTTAAACGGTTTTTATTACCTTGTATGCAATACATTGCTTTTCTGTATCCCATACCATCTGTCTTAGAAGTTAAACTATACAGTATAAGTTTTCAGTTCTTCTGGGGGAATAGATTAAATCCAATAAAAAGATGCTATACCTATTTAGATAAATCAAAAGGTGGTACAGGAATGATAGACCCAGTCATATTTTGTCACTCATTATTTCTATCCGCTTCCCTGCGTAATTGCCTAAATGCATCAAAAAATATAGAAACTAGTTGGCTTAGAAGCCTTCTTTGTAAATACCTTTTAAGTTGGACACACACAGCCCCTAAAGTACATGGCAACCTATTCCTCCCATCTTTCTTTAGGCCCATAGCTAGGAAACTGTTTACTTGGCAACTAACTAAGACTCAGATTAATAACACCTCTAGAACTCTTTACAACCTGATTATTTCCTCAATTTATCCATCCTCACCTGCCTTTAAAAATTGTCCTGAGAATTCAAACCATTATGTTTTGGACCAATTAAATAATCCTCGCTTACCTGTACATATGTGGGAGATACAATGGCTGATCATGTATGGCCGTTTACAGGTTAGAGGTACAGCTAAGTACAAAATGAAAGAGGAAAGGTATTGTCCATTTCAAGAATGTATTGCACAAGAAGAAACGATGGAACATTTTTTTCTTCATTGTTCTTTTTCTTCTAAACTTTGGAAATATCTTGCTAATCTATGGGCATTTGATTGGTTAGCAAACTTAAGTTATGATTTATTAATTCTTGGAATTTTTCCTTTAAACTTTCTATCTTTAACAAAAATACTTTTACATATTCTTGGCCTGTCTAAGATTTTGTTTATGGCAAGAAAGATGCCATTGGGTATTATATCAAAAGAAACCTAATTATGTTAGATATAGTCAATATGTACTTTCTGAGATGCACAAAGTTTATCAAAAGATACGAAATATATGACACAGAAAAAGTTAAAAATGGTGGAAAGGGTTTTCCCATTTTATTAAGTTTAAATAGATTAATAATATAATTTGAAAAGATGCTAGCTGTAACCGATTATATCAATACCGAATTTTGTGTTACTTCTTTTGTTTTCTAGTTATTTGTGTTTAGACAGATTTTTTTTCCCTTCTTTACTTTTTCTGTTTTTTTGGTTTTACTATTGTTTGATAATTGTATATATCTTGTACGATGCTTTATTACAATAAAGAATTACCCCTACACTTTTCGATAAGTGTCATGGGATCTTTAACAGCCACTTGAACTACCACCAATCCAGGTAGATGGGACCTCGGTTTAATGTCTCATCTGAAAGATGGCACCTCAGAAGTGCAGCACCCCTCTCATGCTGCACTACAGTGTCAGTACTGGGATATTAACCCAAGTGCCAGATGTGGGAATTGAACCCACAGTCCTCTGGTCTCCCGGCCTCAGAGGCAAGTGTGCTACCTACTGAGCCACTGACACTGTGTTTTGCCTGCTTTCCTTGTACGAAACCTCCCTGATCTGGGTGGATCAATCTGGGGAGGGCTCCCTCCAATCTAGAGGCTATTATTTTGGCTATAAATTTATAGTCAGAGTTAAGAAGTGAAATGGGGCGATATGACCCACATTTTTCTGGGTCCTTCCCTGGTTTGGGCAGGACAGTAATTATGGTGAGACACTGGGAAGGCAGCAGTGTTCCTCCCTCCAGTGCCTCCTGAATTATCTGTAGCATCAGGGGGCCCAGTGAGTCTCATGTCAATTTATAAAACTCAGCCGAGATCCCATCTGGTCCTGGGGCCTTCCCTCTCCCTGCTTTCCAAACAGCTCTTTTCACTTCCTCCAAAGCAACTCGCCTCTGAGGCTGGGAGATCAGAGGGCTGTGGGTTCAGTTTCCACATCTGGCACTTGGGTTAATATTCCAGTACTGACACTGTAGTGCAGCATGAGAGGGGTGCTGCATTTCTGAGATGCCGTCTTTCGGATGAGACATTAAACTGAGGTCCCATCTGCCTGGATTGGTGGTAGTTCAGGTGGATGTTAAAGATCCCATGGCACTTATTGAAAAAAGAGTAGGGGAATTTCCCCGGTGTCCTGGCCAAATTTCCCTCATTCACTAAAAATACCACCAACAGCTTAATCTGGTTCAAGGTCAGTTGGCATTCATCTGTATCCCCTTCCCCCGGGTCGTGCCTGAAATAGGCAGGATTTGTCTAGTGCACTTACCCGGTCAACAAAAACTAAATAAATAAATAAAATTAAAAAGGTAACAGGGGAGTCCAAGCTCTCTCTCTCCAGGTCTTCCAATTGGGGCAACTGAATTTCATTCAGAAATATTCCCGGATCCATTCCCTCAGGGAACTCCGAGGTATAGAGGGAGTAGTAAAAGGCTTTGAAAATGTTGTTACTCTCCTGTTGGTCATAAGTAGGGATGCTGGATTCATCCTCCATCTTTAAAATGGTCCTTTCTGCCCTTTTACCCTTGACCAAACTGGCCAACCATCCCCCCCATCCCTATCAAAATAGAAGTGTGATTTAGTCACCACTAGGTCCCTTTCTATCTTCTTTATAGTCAGTTGACTAAGTTGACCTTTAAGTGATTTAAGTTTTTTAATATTTTGGGGGCTCTGGGACACCATTGTCTCCCCTTCCAATTCCCGAATTTCCCTCTCTAGTTCCCCCCTCCTCCCATAGAAGGGTCTTCTTTTTAAAAGCCGAGTACGAAATTGTCTCTCCTCTCACAAAAGCCTTCAAGGCATCCCATACATTCTTAATATTTGTATCTTCCGGGGAGTTCAATTGAATAAATTCTCCAATCTTTTCTCTAATTTGGGCAATATATTGGGGGTCCAACAATAAGGCAGGGTCCATTCTCCACTGCGGACAAGAGGGCATCCTTCCTGGAGGGAGTACGTTCACCCTAAGGGGGGCATGGTCTGAGACTATCATAGGTCCATAGGATGCATCTATGATGTCTCCCACCATAGCCAAAGGCACAAATAATCTAGCCAAGAATGTACCCCATGCACATGAGAGAAAAAAAGAGTATTCTCTTGTACTCGGATGGAAATGTCTCCCAGCCTCATGAAGGGCTCTACCCTCTATTAAGGCTCTTAGAGCCACTGAGCTTCGGGGGGGGGTCAGATCCTACCACCCAAGTAGTCCAACTGTGTGGCAAGGTATATGTTAAAATCCCCCCCCCCATAATGAGGTTGGCAGGGTATGGGGCAAGGGTTACTGCTAGGTGTATATAAAAATCGGGTGAGTCAAAATTTGGGCCATAGATTGAGGCAAGTGTGTACTTGGATCCCCCTAATTCAATCTACGCCACCACATATCTGCCCTGCGGGTTTGAGCGGACTGAATGAATTCTATGAGGCGAGCCTGGTCTGATCCAGATAGCTACTCCATGTGCCTTCAAGGTGAAAAGCACCACCAACAGGGTACCTCCCCATGAACTGGTGAGGCGGGAGGCCTCCTCCTTATCCAAGTTGATTGCCTGCACAAAGATTATGTTCCCTCACAAATTTTTTATCTGAGTCCATACCCTTTTCTGTTTGACTACCATCTTAAGCCCATTTACATTCCATGTCATGAATATTATTTGGTCCATTTAAACTTTTCATCTCCCCATGTCATTACTCTCTGTCAAGCTTTTACTATACTAATGTACATGTTTTTCAAGGCTCCGAACCATTTGCGAACATTTAACAAAAATCAACCCAACAGTCCCCCCCAATAACCAAGAAATAGGTCTTAAAAACTTATACCCCTCCCTCTGTTTAACTCTCCTCTCAAATGTACAGTCACAAAACAGTAAAATCTTACTATGAAGTTCCCCTCGAACGATTCTCCCAATCCAAGCAAACAGTTCCCAAAACATCCAATACAGTAGGAAGAAGAACCCCCCCCATTTTATCCCACCAAACTTTATACATCCTCTAAAATTCATGGAGTGAGCTAGTGAGTCACTGAAAGACTAAATCAGTAAGCACACTTCATGAATGTTCCTTCCCCTTACTCCCCATCTCCATGTAAATTGAGGGGGCTTTCCCTCTCCCTCCGAGACCAGAGCCAGCCCGTGAGAGGAAGTAGAGGGCCCTCCCACTATCCTGCAAGCCCAACTATGGGCCAGCATCTTTTGGGATTCCAAATCTCACCTTCCCCCCACGGACTCCCAAAGGGAGGTGTCCCCCCATACTGAAAACTTGGGGTGGGTTCCTCTCCTTCTAATGCTCAGACAGTTTAAACCAAAGAACTCTACCATCCACAATAATACTGGTCAGGGGTCCCCACAGCAAGGAACGTTCCTCCATAGTGGGCAGTACCCCCGCCGAGCAGCTGATGCATCAGAGCTCCCCAGAAATTAATAGAAAATTCCAAGAAAATAAAAGCAGTAAAGTTTCCAGATCTCTTTGCCTCCCGAATTGTCTCTTTAAATTGTAAATCCTGCCAGTTTTTATTCCACAGAGCCTATATCAGATCTCTTCTGAAGTTGGAGTGATGGTCTGGTGCTTAGGGCCAAAATAAAGCCCCATGCGTTAGCTCCCTTGGAGGCCCAGCTGAGATGAAATATTTAAACTCAGAGATTTCAGCCCATAGTCTTGCTCGGTCCATTCCCCTGTGTCCTTGCAGTTAAGGATAAACAGGTATGCTAGGGTGTCCACCTAGGGAGTTGCCTCCATGGGCTATCTGGTGATGGAGCAAGCAACTCCGTCTATAGACCAAGGCCTTCACATTAGCCACAGTGGGTGGCAGAGGCAGAACGGGGAGCCCGCTGATCCAGCCATGATAGGCCACCTGCAGGTGTTGTGGATCCCGGTTCCAAAATGGATATGCTCCCACCCCCCACAGGCCCAGAAAAAAGTACCTCCAGATCTCAGGATTAAGGGACCTTCTTATCAGTTCCCTGGAAGGTTTCTCAGTGGTTGCCTCCGCATCTCCTCGAGGTTCCTCACGAACTCCGTGGTCACCCCTGGGTTGTTGAAGGTGTGTTGATTGCTCCCCTGTGGTCGTAGAATCAGCCTCGCTGGGTAGATAAGGGAGAATGGGCAGTCTAAAGTGTGTAACTTCCTCTTAACCTCAGCAAAGGCTTGTCTTTGTAGCTGTAGCTGCTGGAAGTAATCTGTGAAGATGCTGACCTGGGACTGTTGCACCAGCAAGGGGTCTTGTTTTCTCGCTGCATCAGGCACCCTCTGCCTGTCTTAGTACCTCAGAAATTCGACCAGGATGTGGAGTGGTCTCTGCTCCTGTAAGGGTTTAGCCCCAGGGGATCTGTGGGCTCTCTGGATCTCCAGGGATATCTCTGGGGGTAGTTTCAACACCTGGCGTAGCCACTTCTGCATGTAGGCTGCACAGTCTCGGCCTTTCTGGTTTTCCGGCATCCCCACCACTCTGACATTACAACATCGTTCCTGGTTTTCATGGTCATCTATGCTCTGCTTGAGTTGCTCAGTTTCTCAGAGGGCTCTCTGTAAGTCTGTATTCACCCTTGCCGAGTTGTCCTCCTTGGTCCCCAGCCTTGCCTCCAACTCCCCCAGCTGAGTTTCATGTGCTGCTATCATGTCAGACACGGTATTTACAGTCTGTTGCAGGTGCTGTAACTGGGAGGTTACGTTTTCAAAGCCAGCCTCCATGTGGGTTCCCAGATCGTACTTAAGGTCCTTAATAAGTCTCTCCAAAGATTGATAGCCCTCAGCCATTTCTGTAAGTTGATCCACCTCTGCGTGGGGCTCTGATGTGGTTGGGGAGCTCTCCCGCTGGGCCTGAGGAAGATCTTGAATCGAGAAACGTGCTGCCTTGTGGTTAGGGCCTGGTTCAAGCACTGGTGGTTTTGGTGGTTTAAAAGAGATTTTGGCCTGTTTTTTGATTGATTTAGCAGAGGAAGGCATCAGGGCAAATTAAACTCATAAAATATGTTATTTTTGGGAGCTCTGGCAGAAGGATGGGGAAGATTAGCAGTGGATCAGAGACGAGCGCCTGGATTAAGTGTCCATCTTGCTCCCTAGCTAGGCCACGACCCTCCTATTTCTTTGTTTTTATTGGCAAAATGTGTTTACCAATAGAAAATGATGCTATTTGACTTTCTCATCACTGCAACAACCTGAATTATTCTGCTGTACCTACTAGCAACACTTTTGAGGAATCAAAGTATTAATTTACTGGTCTGTGTAAGTGGCATTTTATTATTTCTGTCTGTGACAGGGTAGAATAGGACCCTGTCCCAGTTGTTATGGAGAAAGAGTTTAAATGTAAGGATCTGTTCTATTCCTTTTATGTCTCTTTTCTGTATGGTTGTGTAACCAATTTTCCGGTGAGACCTCGGACTTGATGAACCCGACAATCTCACAGTTCTTTGCCTCTCACTGTCTCTCAGCCCTCCCTTGCTGTCTGTTTTTCCTCCCTGGCATATCTAGATCTGCTGATATAAAAATATGTGCAAATCATTGTATGGAAATGTAACTGATATTGGAATCTCTTGTGCTTGGAAAATATATAGCATTACTGTTGAAATGTATATATTTATAATTTGAGATGACTGCAAAAAGCTGTTGTAAGCTAGAGGTTACCAGAGTTCAGTCTTTAAGCCTTTTGCAAAAGCTGTTCAAAAAGGGCATTGACCCAAAAAGCACACTGTGTTCTAGGAGCTCCTACATGATATTTACAAAAACAGGATGCTTAAGAATGGGGGTTGAAAGGACTTATAAAGGAGCTAAGCTGCAACTGCAGAGAAGAGAAAGGGACACAGAGACTGAAGGAAAACTTTATTTTATTTTGCCTTTCTACATAATTATACTGAACAAGTTTTTTTTTATGTTACAGGTACTGTAAATAAATATTTTTGGTGAATTTTACAACTGCTCCTGGCTTTCCTGTGCTTCCTAACCTGTGCCTCGACGACAGATGGTGTCAGCCTAAGTGGGATTTAAGCCGTGCATACCCTAAGACAGGAGTTTTGTGCATGGGTACTGGACCTAGTACCAAGGAAGCACAGAGGAAGATATTGATGTAGCTTATGATAGACTAAAACAAACTGTAAATGCTGATGCTGTGAAGGTGAATGTTTCCTTAATCTCAGAACAAACTGCAGACATTTGTAATGTGCTAAAGACATTTAACAGTACTTTTACCATGGTACCAGGCTGAGCAAAAGGGGTTGAGCACATAATAGTGACAAGAAATGCTTGCCCTATTAGA
This sequence comes from Neoceratodus forsteri, assembly GCA_016271365.2. NCBI lineage: Eukaryota > Metazoa > Chordata > Ceratodontiformes > Ceratodontidae > Neoceratodus > Neoceratodus forsteri. The sequence goes on from CM057458.1 coordinate 371,187,370, forward strand.
CAAAAGACATACAGGTTGCCAGAGTGGTTAAGAGCTGATGTGGTTAAGAAATACAAAAAATGAAAGAATTGGGTATCATAGAGGAGTCGAGGAGTGCTTGGTCATCTCCAATGATAATTGTAAACAAAAAAGAAGGGGTGCTATAATCTGCCTTGATTTCAGGAAACTTAATCAGGTGTCAGAATTTGACAGTTATCCTATGCCCAGAATAGATGATTTGGTGGACAGACTGGGGAGTACAAAGTATATCAGTACCCTCAATCTCACCAAGGGTTACTGGCAAATACCTTTAGCTAAAGAATCCAGAGATAAAACTGCATTTGCCACCCCATAGGATTCTATCAGTTCACCACCATGCCCTTTGGTTTACATGGTGCGCCAGCTACATTCCAGCAGTACATGGATGTAATTTTGTCCCCTTACACTGGTTATTGTGCTGCGTACCTGGATGATGTCGTGGTGTACAGTTCAGACTGAAAAAGCCACTTGGAACACCTACAGGCACTTATCTAAGCTATCAAAAATGCAGATCTGACTAGTAACCCTACCAAATGTGCATTGGGCATGCAGAAAACCAGATATTTGGGCTATGTGTTGGGAAATGGAGAAGTCAAGCCAGAGGTTTCTAAGATAGAAGCTGTAGCTAACAGCCCTATCCCTAAAACAAAGAAACATGTCAGGTCATTTTTAGGGCTAGCTGGTTATTATCAGAGATTTGTTCCCAACTTTGCTGAGTTAGCTACTTCCCACACTGAACTAATGAAAAAACAGCACCCAAGTAATGTGAAATGGACCATAGAGTGTGATGAAGCTTTTTAGGCCATAAAGGCTACATTATGTTTAGCCCCTGTTTTAAGAAGCCCAGACTTTGAGAAATAATTTCTGCTACAAACAGATGCAACAGAGGTAAGCCTAGGTGCAGTCCTGAGTCAAAATATAGATGGGATGGAACATCCTATTCTGTACATAAGCAGGAAGTTGCATGACAGAGAGAAAAGGTACTCCACCATCGAAAAGGAATGTTTAGCAGCAAAGTGGGCCATGGGGTCCCTTAAGTTTTATTTGCTAGGAACTGACTTTGTGCTTATAACAGATCACAATCCTCTCTGTTAGCTTAACCAAATGAAAGATAAAAATTCCAGAATCACAAGGTGGTACCTGGCACTTCAGCCATTTAAATTCACAGTGATACCTAATTGTAGTAAAGGGAATAGCAATGCTGATTTTCTGTCAAGATGTGGATCAGGAATTGAGGGTTCTAAAGGTTGAAAAACAAATGTTACAGAAAAACAGATGATGTACATGTGCTTAATTTCTGAAAGCAGCAAATGTTAGTAGAGAATTAATAAAAAGTTTTGGAAACCTATTTAATAAAACAGGTTCCCTCTTAAGGAGGGGTGCACGTGACAGGGTGGAATAGGACCCTGTCCCAGTTGTTATGGAGAAAGAGTTTAAATGCAAAGATCTGTTCTATTCCTTTCCTGTCTCTTTTCTGTATGGTTGTGCAACCAATTTCCCGGTGAGACCTCGGATTTGATGAACCCGACAATCTCACAATTCTTTGCCTCTCACTGTCTCTCAGCCCTCCCTTACATAGATACAGTACATAGACAGTGTCGGCAGATAAGGGCCTATGGCCCACCCAGCCTGTCCATTTGAGCTTGTAAGTTCAGTTTATGTTTTCCTAGAAGTCTGTTGCCCCTTACCCCTGACCTCCAGAATTCCTTTATGTCTATCCCATGCATTCTTAAATCCCATGATTGTTTCAGCCCCCACCACTTCCTCTGGCAGGGTGTTCCACTTGTCCACCACCCGTTCTGTGAAGAAATTCTTTCTCACGTTTTCTCTGAATCATCCTCCCTCCAACTTCATCCCATGCCCTCTAGTCCTGGAACATCTTTTTCACTTAAAAATAGTGTATTCCTGCACCCTGTTCTTCCCTGTAAGATACTTGTATGTCTCTATCATATCCCCTCTCTCCCTCCTCTCCTCCAGGGAGTACATGTTCAGTTCCTTCAACCTGTCTTCATAGGACTTGTGATGAAATCCATGCACCATCTTTGTTGCCCTCCTCTGAACCTTCTCTATCCTGTCTATGTCCTTATGTAGGTATGGTCTCAGAACTGTACACTGTACTCCAGGAGGGCCTCCCTTGTGTCTTGTATAGTGGAATTATGACCTCCCTTTTCCTGCTGGTGATGCCCCTGCCTATGCATCCCAGCATCCTATTTGCTTTACCTGCTGCCTTGTCACACTGTTTCCCTACCTTGAGGTCATCAGAGATGATAACCCCAAGATCCCTTTCCTGCTTGGTGCATGCTGTATCCTCACCCCCAACTGATATATTGTGCCAGGGTTTTTGTGCCCCATATGCATTATCTTGCACTTCTTTGCATTGAATTTCAATTGCCAAACCCCTGACCATTCTTCAAGTTTCTGCAGGTCGCTTCTCATTCTGTCTACACCCTCTGGTGTGTCTACTCTGTTACAGAGCTTTGTGTCATCAGTGAACAGTGAAATTCTGCCTTCTAGGTCCTGTGCAATGTCACTGATGAAGATGTTGAATAGGACTGGTTCCAGCACTGATCCCTGTGGTACCCCACTGGTCACTCTTCCATCTGTGGAGTGACAGTCATTTACCACCACCCTCTGTGTCCTGCCACCCAGCCAGTTACCTACCCACCACACTACTGTCCTGCCCACACCCATATTCCCCAGTTTGTGTAATAGTCTTCTATGTGGCACAGTGTCAAAGGCCTTGCTGAAGTCCAGATAGGCCATGTCCACTGCCCTCCCCTGATCCACCTCCCTAGTCACCCAGTCAAAAAATTCAATGAGGTTGGTCTGACATGACCTCCCCATGGTGAAACCATGCTGCCTTAGGTCCTGTAGTCCATTGACAACCAGATGTTCCACCAATCTCTCTTTCAGTAGTGCTTCCATGATCTTCTCCACTACTGAGGTGAGGCTGACTGGTCTGTAGTTCCTGCTTCTTTTGTTCCCACTTTTGTATAAGGGACTACATCTGCTGTCCTCCAGTCTTTGGGTACCTCCCCTGTTTCCAGTGATCGGCTAAACAGGATAGCCAGAGGTTCAGCCACCACCTCTCTTAGTTCTTTAAGGACCCTGGGGTGCACCCCATCTGGCCCCATTGCTTTATCAACTCATTACTTCCAGTTCCTTCAGGACCCTTTCTCGTGTAAAGGGACTTGTGTCCATTTCTGCACCATTCTCACCCCTTGTACTCCCTTCAGACCCATTACCCTCCTCTTCTCAGTAAAGACTGAGCAGAAATACCTGTTCAATATGTCAGCTTTACTGTTGTCATCCTCCACGCGACCCCATCCTCCCCCTTCAGTCTCACTATTCCTCTCTTTGCCTTTCTTTTTTCACTTATGTACCTGTAAAAGGTTTTGTCCCCTCTACCCACTGATTTTGCAATGTGTTCTTCTGTCTGAGCTTTGGCTTCCTTACTGACCTCCTGCCTCCCTTTGCTTCTCCTGGTACTTCTCCCTATCCCTTCTGCCTGTGTCTTTTGTATTGCTTGAATGCAATCTTTTGGCTTTCACTTTCTTTCTACCTCTTTGGAAAACCATAATGGTCTCCTCTTCCTTTCCTCTTGCTAACCTGCTTAATGCATAATTCTGTTGTTCTTGTAATCCCCATTTTAAATACTGCCCACTATTCCTCAACCCCTGATTCCTGTTCCATTCCTTAATGCCTCTTTCAAGTATCTCCCCATTTTCCCAAAGTCTGTCCCCGAAAATCCAGGATACATGTTTTGTGTGGTTTGGTTCTGCTCTTTCTGTGAGTTCAAACCACAATGACTGGTGGTCACTGTTCCCCAGGTGCTCCCCCACTGTTACCCCCATCACACTGTCCCTGTTTGTGAGCACAAGGTCCAGTATTGCCTTCTGCCGAGTTGGTTCCATGACCAGTTGCTTGAGGAAGGCACCCTGAAGGAGTCCAGGATAAATCTGCTCCTAGTTGATGCTGCTGCTGGGATGCTCCAGTCCACGTCTGGAATATTAAAGTCTCCAACCAGTACTACCTCACCTTTGTCTGCCATCCTTGGATGGCTAGTATCAGCTCCATCTGTTTCTTCCTCCTGGGCTGGTGGTCTATAGACCACACCTGTGTGGATGGCTGTCCCCATTTTCCTTTCCAGCTTAACCCACAGTATCTCTCCCCATTTTGTTCCTCCTGGATCTCTGTGGCCCTCATGTCATTTTTTCACATACAGTGCCACCTCCTCCCTTCCTGCCTGCTCTGTCTCTTCTGAATATGTTGTAGCCAGGTATGGCCATCTCCCAGTCATGGTTATCATTACGCCAGGTTTCAGTGATGGCCACAATGTCCAGGTCTGACTGCACCATGACAGCCTCCAGATCCTCCATCTTGTTGCTAAGGCTCCTGGCATTTGCACACATGGCTTTCCATGATTCAACCTCCCTAGACTGTTTTGCTGTTCTACTCCAGCCCCTTCCTTGGTTGTCCTTTATCCCTGGTTCTCCTTGCTGTCTGCCCTTCTGCTGAATTTTGCCCCTTTTCTGCCTATCCAACTCTTGGGCGCTAATCTCCATCTTTTGCACACTGCTTTGTAGAGATAGCCACTCCTCTGGTTCACTGGTTCCACTGCTAGCTGTGGGGTGAGCAAATAGGACCCTTCTTGCTGGTCTGCACCCTTTGCTAGTTTAAATGCTTGTCAATGTAGCATTTAAACTTATCATTGAGTGCTTGGATTCCCTCCAGGATGGATGCAGGCCGTCAGGCTTGAACAAACCTCCATCCCTCCAGGTGGGTCCCCAGTCACCAATGAATCCAAACCCTTCTCACAGCACCAGTTCTTCAACCATGAGTTAAAGTTCCTGGTGCATGCACTTATGCTCTCCCTTGCCTCTCACAGGTAGTACTTGAGAAAGTGACAGAAGTAGCTACTTGTGAGACCCCTCCCAATTTCCTAAACTCTTCCTGAACTTCCTTTGGCTCCCCATTTGCCAGGTCATTTCATACCTAGGTGGATAATGACATCCAGCTCTCCTTCCGTCTTGCCTCCCAGTGATCCCCAGGATCTTCCTTCCATCCCTCCATGCCGTGGCACCTGGTAGGCACCTCACCTCCCTGTCCTCCCCCTCCTGTGTTCCTAGCTGGATCCCTCTTATGATGGAGTCCCCCACCAGGATTCACTTCCTCCTCCTCTGGGGTCCACTGCTTTCCCCACTGAGGTCACCTCCTTGGCTAACATTCACATCCTTTCCTTCCACTTCTCTGGGTACCTCTATTTGGTTGTCCTCATTTGCAAGCGTGGCATATGAGTTCTTGAGTGGAATAGGATCTGGGATGTGCCTCTGCCTGACTGCTCTAACCCTCCCTGAGCCCACTGTCATCCAAGTGCCCCTCGTTCTCGGCATTCTTTGAGGCAGCGGCATTGGACTGGGTGGTCTCTGGATAGGAGTGATGGTACTCCTGACCCAGTTTACTTCTGCTCTGAGTCTGGCTACCTCATCCTGCAGTCCAGAGAGATGCATGCAGATAGGGCAGCACCTCAGTATCCAGAAGGTCTGCCTGAATATGGCTGCCCCACAGCCACTGCATTGCACCACTCCCCACATTATACTGCAATTATACTGCTATTCCACTACTTGTCTGCTACTGAAGCTCTCCTAGTTCCTTTTATAATTTACTGTCCTAAAATCCTGCCACTGATCCTCAGATAATTTTCTTTAAAAAAAGGAAAAGAAACCAATAAATAAATAAATAAATGAGTCAAAACACTTGTCGCTGAGGGTGGGCTTCTTCCCCTTATGCCCTTCTCCTACTACACCCTTCCTATACTCTGTGTTTAGCTCCTGTCAATCAGATTTAACAGGGCATATAATTAAGAGTTGGGGGAAGGAGGGGTCGAAAATTTGCAGCAATTAAAGACAGCACAGAAATACACCACCACTATGTTTTAAATTTTCAACAGCCCAAAAACAATTCTAAGTAAAGACAACAAAGAAAGTACAATGTCACTAAAAGCCCACAATCTAAGTTTAAAAGAATAATAGCAATTACCAGTTACTCTAAAGCACTGAATTAAATATGTTTCCTTCCTTCCCCTTCTGGCTTCTCTGTCTCCTTGCTGTCTGTTTTTCCTCCCTGGCATATCTAGATCTGCTGATATAAAAATATGTGCAAATCATTGCATGGAAATGTAACTGATATTGGGATCTCTTGTGTTTGGAAAATATATAGCATTACTGTTGAAATGTATATATTTATAATTTGAGATGACTGCAAAAAGCTGTTGGAAGCTAGAGGTCACCTGAGTTCAATCTTTAAGCCTTTTGCAAAAGCTGTGCCAAAGGGGCCTCAACTCAGGAAGCACACTGTGTTCTAGCAGTTCCTGCCTGATATTTACAAAAACAGAATGCTTACTAAGAATGGGGGTGGAAAGGACTTATAAAGGAGCTAAGCTGCAACTGCAGAAGAAAAGAAACCGACACTTGGGAATTCAGAGCAGCAGGTTGGTTGGACAGAGGTCTGGGTTTATATTCTGTTTTTAACTGAAATATTGGAATAGTTTGTAAGTGAAATTAGCTCTATGTGGTAAAAATTATTACCCTGAATTACAACTGTTACTTGGGCTGTGATATTGTAACTTTTTGAGGTTTGGGGACAGTTGTTTGTCAGGAAGAATTAGAGGAAATTTAAATGTGTTGTTTGCCTGGTGTTTGGGGAAGGGACATGATGCTAATTACCTTGTCTTTAAATAGAATTACCCTGGCCTCCATTGTTCACTTGGGAATTCAGAGCAGCAGGTTGGTTGGACAGAGGTCTGGGTTTATATTCTGTTTTAACTGAAATATTGGAATAGTTTGTAAGTGAAATTAGCTCTATGTGTAAAATTATTACCCTGAATTAGAACTGTTACTTGGGCTGTGATATTGTTACTTTTTGAGGTTTGGGGACAGTTATTTGTCAGGGTTAATTAGAGGGAAATTTAAATGTGTTGTTTGCCTGGTGTTTGGGGAAGGACATTTGCTGCAATTACCTTGTCTTTAAACAGGAATTACCCTGGCCTCCATTGTTCACTTGGGAATTCAGAGCTGCAGGTTGGTTGGACAGAGGTCTGGGTTTATATTCTGTTTTTAACTGAAATATTGGAATAGTTTGTAAGTGAAATTAGCTCTATGTGGTAAAAATTATTACCCTGAATTAGAACTGTTACTTGGGCTGTGATATTGTAACTTTTTGAGGTTTGGGGACAGTTGTTTGTCAGGGTTAATTAGAGGGAAATTTAAATGTGTTGTTTGCCTGGTGTTTGGGGGAAGGGACATTAGCTGCAATACCCTTGTCTTTAAATAGGAATTACCCTGGCCTCCATTGTTCACTTGGGAATTCAGAGTAGCAGGTTGGTTGGACAGAGGTCTGGGTTTATATTCTGTTTTTACTGAAATATTGGAATAGTTTGTAAGTGAAATTAGCTCTATGTGGTAAAAATTATTACCCTGAATTAGAACTGTTACTTGGGCTGTGATATTGTAACTTTTTGAGGTTTGGGGACAGTTGTTTGTCAGGGTTAATTAGAGGGAAATTTAAATGTGTTGTTTGCCTGGTGTTAGGGGAAGGGACATTAGCTGCAATTACCTTGTCTTTAAACAGGAATTACCCTGGCCTCCATTGTTCACTTGGGAATTCAGAGCAGCAGGTTGGTTGGACAGAGGTCTGGGTTTATATTCTGTTTTTAACTGAAATATTGGAATAGTTTGTAAGTGAAATTAGCTCTATGTGGTAAAAATTATTACCATGAATTAGAACTGTTACTTGGGCTGTGATATTGTAACTTTTTGAGGTTTGGGGACAGTTGTTTGTCAGGGTTAATTAGAGGGAAATTTAAATGTGTTGTTTGCCTGGTGTTTGGGGGAAGGGACATTAGCTGCAATTACCTTGTCTTTAAACAGGAATTACCCTGGCCTCCATTGTTCACTTGGGAATTCAGAGCAGCAGGTTGGTTGGACAGAGGTCTGGGTTTATATTCTGTTTTTAACTGAAATATTGGAATAGTTTGTAAGTGAAATTAGCTCTATGTGGTAAAAATTATTACCCTGAATTAGAACTGTTACTTGGGCTGTGATATTGTAACTTTTTGAGGTTTGGGGACAGTTGTTTGTTAGGTTTATTAGAGGAAATTTAAATGTGTTGTTTGCCTGGTGTTTGGGGGAAGGGACATTAGCTGCAATTACCTTGTCTTTAAACAGGAATTACCCTGGCCTCCATTGTTCACTTGGGAATTCAGAGCAGCAGGTTGGTTGGACAGAGGTCTGGGTTTATATTCTGTTTTAACTGATATATTGGAATAGTTTGCAAGTGAAATTAGCTCTATGTGGTAAAAATTATTACCCTGAATTAGAACTGTTACTTGGGATGTGATATTGTAACTTTTTGAGGTTTGGGGACAGTTGTTTGTAAGGGTTAATTAGAGGAAATTAAATGTGTTGTTTGCCTGGTGTTTGGGGGAAGGGACATTCGCTGCAATTACCTTGTCTTTAAACAGGAATTACCCTGGCCTCCATTGTTCACTTGGGAATTCAGAGCAGCAGGTTGTCTGGACAGAGGTCTGGGTTTATATTCTGTTTTTAACTGAAATATTGGAATAGTTTGTAAGTGAAATTAGCTCTATGTGGTAAAAATTATTACCCTGAATTAGAACTATTACTTGGGCTGTGATATTGTAACTTTTTGAGGTTTGGGGACAGTTGTTTGTTAGGGTTTATTAGATGGAAATTTAAATGTGTTGTTTGCCTGGTGTTTGGGGGAAGGGACATTCGCTGCAATTACCTTGTCTTTAAACAGGAATTACCCTGGCCTCCATTGTTCACTTGGGAATTCAGAGCAGCAGGTTGGTTGGACAGAGGTCTGGGTTTTATATTCTGTTTTTAACTGAAATATTGGAATAGTTTGTAAGTGAAATTAGCTCTATGTGGTAAAAATTATTACCCTGAATTAGAATTGTTACTTGGGCTGTGATATTGTAACTTTTTGAGGTTTGGGGACAGTTGTTTGTCAGGGTTAATTAGAGGGAAATTTAAATGTGTTGTTTGCCTGGTGTTTGGGGGAAGGGACATTCACTGCAATTACCTTGTCTTTAAACAGGAATTACCCTGGCCTCCATTGTTCATTTGGGAATTCAGAGCAGCAGGTTGGTTGGACAGAGGTCTGGGTTTATATTCTGTTTTTAACTGAAATATTGGAATAGTTTGTAAGTGAAATTAGCTCTATGTGGTAAAAATTATTACCCTGAATTAGAACTGTTACTTGGGCTGTGATATTGCAACTTTTTGAGGTTTGGGGACAGTTGTTTGTCAGGGTTAATTAGAGGGAAATTTAAATGTGTTGTTTGCCTGGTGTTTGGGGGAAGGGACATTCGCTGCAATTACCTTGTCTTTAAACAGGAATTACCCTGGCCTCCATTGTTCACTTGGGAATTCAGAGCAGCAGGTTGGTTGGACAGAGGTCTGGGTTTATATTCTGTTTTAACTGAAATATTGAATAGTTTGTAAGTGAAATTAGTCATGTGGTAAAATTATTACCCTGAATTAGAATTGTTACTTGGGCTGTGATATTGTAACTTTTGAGGTTTGGGACAGTTGTTTGTCAGGGTTAATTAGAGGAAATTTAAATGTGTTGTTTGCCTGGTGTTTGGGGAAGGACATTCGCTGCAATTACCTTGTCTTTAAACAGGAATTACCCTGGCCTCCATTGTTCACTTGGGAATTCAGAGCAGCAGGTTGGTTGGACAGAGGTCTGGGTTTATATTCTGTTTTTAACTGAAATATTGGAATAGTTTGGAAGTGAAATTAGCTCTATGTGGTAAAAATTATTACCCTGAATTAGAACTGTTACTTGGGCTGTGATATTGTTACTTTTTGAGGTTTGGGGACAGTTATTTGTCAGGGTTAATTAGAGGGAAATTTAAATGTGTTGTTTGCCTGGTGTTTGGGGGAAGGGACATTCGCTGCAATTACCTTGTCTTTAAACAGGAATTACCCTGGCCTCCATTGTTCACTTGGGAATTCAGAGCTGCAGGTTGGTTGGACAGAGGTCTGGGTTTATATTCTGTTTTTAACTGAAATATTGGAATAGTTTGTAAGTGAAATTAGCTCTATGTGGTAAAAATTATTACCCTGAATTAGAACTGTTACTTGGGCTGTGATATTGTAACTTTTTGAGGTTTGGGGACAGTTGTTTGTCAGGGATAATTAGAGGGAAATTTAAATGTGTTGTTTGCCTGGTGCTTGGGGGAAGGGACATTAGCTGCAATTACCTTGTCTTTAAACAGGAATTACCCTGGCCTCCATTGTTCACTTGGGAATTCAGAGCAGCAGGTTGGTTGGACAGACGTCTGGGTTTATATTCTGTTTTAACTGAAATATTGGAATAGTTTGTAAGTGAAATTAGCTCTATGTGGTAAAAATTATTACCTTGAATTAGAACTGTTACTTGGGCTGTGATATTGTAACTTTTGAGGTTTGTGGACAGTTGTTTGTCAGGGTTAATTAGAGGGAAATTTAAATGTGTTGTTTGCCTGGTGTTTGGGGAAGGGATATTAGCTGCAATTACCTTGTCTTTAAACAGGAATTACCCTGGCCTCCATTGTTCACTTGGGAATTCAGAGCAGCAGGATGGTTGGACAGAGGTCTGGGTTTATATTCTGTTTTTAACTGAAATATTGGAATAGTTTGTAAGTGAAATTAGCTCTATGTGGTAAAAATTATTACCTTGAATTAGAACTGTTACTTGGGCTGTGATATTGTAACTTTTTGAGGTTTGGGGACAGTTGTTTGTCAGGGTTAATTAGAGGGAAATTTAAATGTGTTGTTTGCCTGGTGTTTGGGAAGGGACATTAGCTGCAATTACCTTGTCTTTAAACAGGATTTACCCTGGCCTCCATTGTTCACTTGGGAATTCAGAGCAGCAGGTTGGTTGGACAGAGGTCTGGGTTTATATTCTGTTTTTAACTGAAATATTGGAATAGTTTGTAAGTGAAATTAGCTCTATGTGGTAAAACTTATTACCCTGAATTAGAACTGTTACTTGGGCTGTGATATTGTAACTTTTTGAGGTTTGGGGATAGTTGTTTGTTAGGGTTTATTAGATGGAAATTTAAATGTGTTGTTTGTCTGGTGTTTGGGGGAAGGGACATTAGCTGCAGTACCTTGTCTTTAAACAGGAATTACCCTGGCCTCCATTGTTCACTTGGAATTCAGAGCAGCAGGTTGGTTGGACAGAGAGTCTGGGTTTATATTCTGTTTTAACTGAAATATTGAATAGTTTGTAAGTGAAATTAGCCTATGTGTTAAAAATTATTATCCTGAATTAGAACTGTTACTTGGGCTGTGATATTGTAACTTTTTGAGGTTTGGGGACAGTTGTTTGTCAGGGTTAATTAGAGGGAAATTTAAATGTGTTGTTTGCCTGGTGTTTGGGGAAAGGGACATTCGCTGCAATTACCTTGTCTTTAAACAGGAATTACCCTGGCCTCCATTGTTCACTTGGGAATTCAGAGCAGCAGGTTGTCTGGACAGAGGTCTGGGTTTATATTCTGTTTTTAACTGAAATATTGGAATAGTTTGTAAGTGAAATTAGCTCTATGTGGTAAAAATTATTACCCTGAATTAGAACTATTACATGGGCTGTGATATTGTAACTTTTTGAGGTTTTGGGACAGTTGTTTGTCAGGGTTAATTAGAGGGAAATTTAAATGTGTTGTTTGCCTGGTGTTTGGGGAAGGACATTAGCTGCAATTACCTTGTCTTTAAACAGGAATTACCCTGGCCTCCATTGTTCACTTGGGAATTCAGAACAGCAGGTTGGTTGGACAGAGGTCTGGGTTTATATTCTGTTTTAACTGAAATATTGGAATAGTTTGTAAGTGAAATTAGCTCTATGTGGTAAAAATTATTACCCTGAATTAGAACTGTTACTTGGGCTGTGATATTGTAACTTTTTGAGGTTTGGGACAGTTGTTTGTCAGGGTTAATTAGAGGGAAATTTAAATGTGTTGTTTGCCTGGTGTTTGGGGAAGGACATTCACTGCAATTACCTTGTCTTTAAACAGGAATTACCCTGGCCTCCATTGTTCACTTGGGAATTCAGAGCAGCAGGTTGTCTGGACAGAGGTCTGGGTTTATATTCTGTTTTTAACTGAAATATTGGAATAGTTTGTAAGTGAAATTAGCTCTATGTGGTAAAAATTATTACCCTGAATTAGAACTATTACATGGGCTGTGATATTGTAACTTTTTGAGGTTTTGGGACAGTTGTTTGTCAGGGTTAATTAGAGGGAAATTTAAATGTGTTGTTTGCCTGGTGTTTGGGGGAAGGGACATTCGCTGCAATTACCTTGTCTTTAAACAGGAATTACCCTGGCCTCCATTATTCACTGAGAATTCAAACAGCTTGGATAGTTGGACAGAGTCTGGGTTTTATATTCTGTTTTAACTGACATATTGGAATAGTTTGTAAGTGAAATTAGCTCTATGTGGTAAAATTATTACCTGAATTAGAATTGTTACTTGGCTGTGATATTGTAACTTTTTGAGGTTTGGGACAGTTGTTTGTCAGGGTTAATTAGAGGAAATTTAAATGTGTTGTTTGCCTGGTGTTAGGGGGAATGGACATTAGCTGCAATTACCTTGTCTTTAAACAGGAATTACCCTGGCCTCCATTGTTCACTTGGGAATTCAGAGCAGCAGGTTGATTGGACAGAGGTCTGGGTTTATATTCTGTTTTTAACTGAAATATTGGAATAGTTTGTAAGTGAAATTAGCTCTATGTGGTAAAAATTTTTACCATGAATTAGAACTGTTACTTGGGCTGTGATATTGTAACTCTTTGAGGTTTGGGGACAGTTGTTTGTCAGGGTTAATTAGAGGGAAATTTAAATGTGTTGTTTGCCTGGTGTTTGGGGAAGGGACATTAGCTGCAATTACCTTTGTCTTTAAACAGGAATTACCCTGGCCTCCATTGTTCACTTGGGAATTCAGAGCAGCAGGTTGGTTGGACAGAGGTCTGGGTTTATATTCTGTTTTAACTGAAATATTGGAATAGTTTGTAAGGAAATTAGCTCTATGTGGTAAAATTATTACCCTGAATTAGAACTGTTACTTGGCCTGATATTGTAACTTTTTGAGGTTTGGGGACAGTTGTTGTCAGGAGGTTAATTAGAGGACATTTAAATGTGTTAGTTGCTGGTGTTTGGGAAGGACATTCGCTGCAATTACCTTGTCTTTAAACAGGAATTACCCTGGCCTCCATTGTTCACTTGGGAATTCAGAGCAGCAGGTTGGTTGGACAGAGGTCTGGGTTTATATTCTGTTTTAACTGAAATATTGGAATAGTTTGAAGTGAAATTAGCTCTATGTGGTAAAATTATTACCTGAATTAGAACTGTTACTTGGCGTGATATTGTAACTTTTTGAGGTTTGGGGACAGTTGTTTGTCAGGGTTAATTAGAGGGAAATTTAAATGTGTTATTTGCCTGGTGTTTGGGGAAGGGACATTAGCTGCAATTACCTTGTCTTTAAACAGGAATTACCCTGGCCTCCATTGTTCCTTGGGAATTCAGAGCAACAGGTTGGTTGGACAGAGGTCTGGTTTATATTCTTTTTAACTGAAATATTGGAATAGTTTGTAGTTAAATTAGCTCTATGTGGTAAAAATTATTACCCTGAATTAGAACTGTTACTTGGGCTGTGATATTGTAACTTTTTGAGGTTTGGGGACAGTTGTTTGTCAGGGTTAATTAGAGGGACATTTAAATGTGTTGTTTGCCTGGTGTTTGGGGGAAGGGACATTAGCTGCAATTACCTTGTCTTTAGACAGGAATTACCCTGGCCTCCATTGTTCACTTGGGAATTCAGAGCAGCAGGTTGGTTGGACAGAGGTCTGGGTTTATATTCTGTTCTTAACTGAAATATTGGAATAGTTTGTAAGTGAAATTAGCTCTATGTGGTAAAAATTATTACCCTGAATTAGAACTGTTACTTGGGCTGTGATATTGTAACTTTTTGAGGTTTGGGGACAGTTGTTTGTCAGGGTTAATTAGAGGGAAATTTAAATGTGTTGTTTGCCTGGTGTTTGGGGGAAGGGACATTAGCTGCAATTACCTTGTCTTTAAACAGGAATTACCCTGGCCTCCATTGTTCACTTGGGAATTCAGAGTAGCAGGTTGGTTGGACAGAGGTCTGGGTTTATATTCTGTTTTAACTGAAATATTGGAATAGTTTGTAAGTGAAATTAGCTCTATGTGGTAAAAATTATTACCCTGAATTAGAACTGTTACTTGGTCTGTGATATTGTAACTTTTTGAGGTTTGGGGACAGTTGTTTGTTAGGGTTAATTAGAGGGAAATTTAAATGTGTTGTTTGCCTGGTGTTTGGGGAAGGACATTAGCTGCAATTACCTTGTCTTTAAACAGGAATTACCCTGGCCTCCATTGTTCACTTGGGAATTCAGAGCAGCAGGTTGGTTGGACAGAGGTCTGGGTTTATATTCTGTTTTTAACTGAAATATTGGAATAGTTTGTAAGTGAAATTAGCTCTATGTGGTAAAATTATTACCTGAATTAGAACTGTTACTTGGGCTGTGATATTGTAACTTTTGAGGTTTGGGGACAGTTGTTTGTCAGGGTTAATTAGAGTGGTATTTCAAAGGTTGTTTGCCTGGTGTTTGGGGGAAGGGACATTAGCTGTACTACCTTGTCTTTAGACAGGAATTACCCTGGCTCCATTATTTACTTGGAATTCAGAGCAGCAGGTTGGTTGGACAGAGTTCTGGGTTTATATTCTGTTTTTAACTGAAATATTGGAATAGTTTGTAAGTGAAATTAGCTCTATGTGGTAAAAATTATTACCCTGAATTGGAACTGTTACTTGGGCTGTGATATTGTAACTTTTTGAGGTTTGGGGACAGTTGTTTGTCAGGATTAATTAGAGGGACATTTAAAGGTGTTGTTTGCCTGGTGTTTGGGGGAAGGGACACTAGCTGCAATTACCTTTTCTTTAAACAGGAATTACCCTGGCCTCCATTGTTCACTTGGGAATTCAGAGCAGCAGGTTGGTTGGACAGAGGTCTGGGTTTATATTCTGTTTTTAACTGAAATATTGGAATAGTTTGTAAGTGAAATTAGCTCTATGTGGTAAAAATTATTACCCTGAATTAGAACTGTTACTTGGGCTGTGATATTGTAACTTTTTGAGGTTTGGGGACAGTTGTTTGTTAGGGTTAATTAGAGGAAATTTAAATGTGTTGTTTGCCTGGTGTTTGGGGAAGGGACATTAGCTGCAATTACCTTGTCTTTAAACAGGAATTACCCTGGCCTCCATTGTTCACTTGGGAATTCAGAGCAGCAGGTTGATTGGACAGAGGTCTGGGTTTATATACTGTTTTTAACTGAAATATTGGAATAGTTTGTAAGTGAAATTAGCTCTATGTGTTAAAAATTATTACCCTGAATTAGAACTGTTACTTGGGCTGTGATATTGTAACTTTTTGAGGTTTGGGGACTGTTGTTTGTCAGGGTTAATTAGAAATTTAAATGTATTTGTTTGCCTGTGTTTGGGGAAGGGACATTAGCTGCAATTACCTTGTCTTTAAACAGAAATTACCCTGGCCTCCATTGTTCACTTGAGGAATTCAGAGCAGCAGGTTGGTTGGACAGAGTTCTGGGTTTATATTCTGTTTTAACTGAAATATTGGAATAGTTTGTAAGGAAATTAGCTCTATGTGGTAAAAATTATTACCCTGAATTAGAACTGTTACTTGGGCTGTGATATTGTAACTTTTTGAGGTTTAGGGACAGTTGTTTGTCGAGGGTTAATTAGAGGACATTTAAAGGTGTTGTTTGCCTGGTGTTTGGGGAAGGGACCTTAGCTGCAATTACCTTGTCTTTAAACAGGAATTACCCTGGCCTCCATTGTTCACTTGGGAATTCAGAACAGCTGGTTGGTTGGACAGAGGTCTGTGTTTATATTCTGTTTTTAATTGAAATATTGGAATAGTTTGTAAGTGAAATTAGCTTTATGTGGTAAAAATTATTACCCTGAATTAGAACTGTTACTTGGGCTGTGATATTGTAACTTTTTGAGGTTTGGGGACAGTTGTTTTGTCAGGTTAATTAGAAGGACATTTAAAGGTGTTGTTTGCCTGGTGTTTGGGGAAGGACATTACGCTGCAATTACCCTTGTCTTTAAACAGAATTACCCTGGCCTCCATTGTTCACTTGGGAATTCAGAGCAGCAGGTTGGTTGGACAGAGGTCTGGGTTTATATTCTGTTTTTAACTGAAATATTGGAATAGTTTGTAAGTGAAATTAGCTCTATGTGGTAAAAATTATTACCCTGAATTAGAACTGTTACTTGGGCTGTGATATTGTAACTTTTTCAGGTTTGGGGACAGTTGTTTGTCAGGGTTAATTAGAGGGACATTTAAATGTGTTGTTTGCCTGGTGTTTGGGGAAGGGACATTAGCTGCAATTACCTTGTCTTTAAACAGGAATTACCCTGGCCTCCATTGTTCACTTGGGAATTCAGAGCAGCAGGTTGGTTGGACAGAGGTCTGGGTTTATATTCTGTTTTTAACTGAAATATTGGAATAGTTTGTAAGTGAAATTAGCTCTATGTGGTAAAAATTATTACCCTGAATTACAACTGTTACTTGGGCTGTGATATTGTAACTTTTTGAGGTTTGGGGACAGTTGTTTGTCAGGGTTAATTAGAGGGAAATTTAAATGTGTTGTTTGCCTGGTGTTTGGGGGAAGGGACATTAGCTGCAATTACCTTGTCTTTAAACAGGAATTACCCTGGCCTCCATTGTTCACTTGGGAATTCAGAGCAGCAGGTTGGTTGGACAGAGGTCTGGGTTTATATTCTGTTTTTAACTGAAATATTGAAATAGTTTGTAAGTGAAATTAGCTCTATGTGGTAAAAATTATTACCCTGAATTAGAACTGTTACTTGGGCTGTGATATTGTAACTTTTTGAGGTTTGGGGACAGTTGTTTGTCAGGGTTAATTAGAGGACATTTAAATGTGTTGTTTGCCTGGTGTTTGGGGAAGGACATTAGCTGCAATTACCTTGTCTTTAAACAGGAATTACCCTGGCCTCCATTGTTCACTTGGGAATTCAGGGCAGCAGGTTGGTTGGACAGAGGTCTGGGTTTATATTCTGTTTTTAACTGAAATATTGGAATAGTTTTTAAGTGAAATTAGCTTTTTGTGGTAAAATTATTACCTGAATTAGAACTGTTACTTGGGCTGTGATATTGTAACTTTTTGAGGTTTGGGGACAGTTGTTTGTCAGGGTTAATTAGAGAAATTTAAATGTGTTTTGCCTGGTGTGTTTGGGAAGGACGATTCGCTGCAATTACCTTGTCTTTAAACAGGAATTACCTGGCCTCCATTGTTCACTTGGGAATTCAGAGCAGCAGGTTGGTTGGACAGAGGTCTGGGTTTATATTCTGTTTTTAACTGAAATATTGGAATAGTTTGTAAGTGAAATTAGCTCTATGTGGTAAAAATTATTACCCTGAATTAGAACTGTTACTTGGGCTGTGATATTGTAACTTTTTGAGGTTTGGGGACAGTTGTTTGTCAGGGTTAATTAGAAGGAAATTTAAATGTGTTGTTTGCCTGGTGTTTGGGGGAAGGGACATTAGCTGCAATTACCTTGTCTTTAAACAGGAATTACCCTGGCCTCCATTGTTCACTTGGGAATTCAGAGCAGCAGGTTGGTTGGACAGAGCTTTGGGTTTATATTCTGTTTTTAACTGAAATATTGGAACAGTTTGTAAGTGAAATTAGCTCTATGTGGTAAAAATTATTACCTGAATTAGAACTGTTACTTGGGCTGTGATATTGTAACTTTTTTTGAGGTTTAGGGACAGTTGTTTGTCAAGGGTTAATTAGAGGAAATTTAAATGTGTTATTTGCCTGGTGTTTGGGGAAGGACATTAGCTGCAATTACCTTGTCTTTAAACAGGAATTACCCTGGCCTCCATTGTTCACTTGGGAAATTAGAGCAGCAGGTTGGTTGGACAGAGGTCTGGGTTTTATATTCTGTTTTTAACTGAAATATTGGAATAGTTTGTAAGTGAAATTAGCTCTATGTGGTAAAAATTATTACCCTGAATTAGAACTGTTACTTGGGCTGTGATATTGTAACTTTTTGAGGTTTGGGGACAGTTGTTTGTCAGGGTTAATTAGAGGGACATTTAAATGTGTTGTTTGCCTGGTGTTTGGGGGAAGGGACATTAGCTGCAATTACCTTGTCTTTAAACAAGGTATAGCCTCCATTGTTCACTTGGGATTCAGAGCAGCAGGTTGGTTTGACAGAGGTCCTGGTTTATATTCTGTTTTTAACTGAAATATTGGAATAGTTTGTAAGTGAAATTAGCTCTATGTGGTAAAAGTTATTACCTTGAATTAGAACTGTTACTTGGGCTGTGATATTGTAACTTTTTGAGGTTTGGGGACAGTTGTTTGTCAGGGTTAATTAGAGGGAAATTTAAATGTGTTGTTTGCCTGGTGTTTGGGGAAGGACATTAGCTGCAATTTCCTTGTCTTTAAACAGGAATTACCCTGGCCTCCATTGTTCACTTGGGAATTCAGAGCAGCAGATTGGTTGGACAGAGGTCTGGGTTTATATTCTGTTTTTAACTGAAATATTGGAATAGTTTGTAAGTGAAATTAGCTCTATGTGTTAAAAATTATTACCCTGAATTAGAACTGTTACTTGGGCTGTGATATTGCAACTTTTTGAGGTTTGGGGACAGTTGTTTGTCAGAGTTTATCAGATGGAAATTTAAATGTGTTGTTTGCCTGGTGTTTGGGGGAAGGGACATTAGCTGCAATTACCTTGTCTTTAAACAGGAATTACCCTGGCCTCCATTGTTCACTTGGGAATTCAGAGCAGCAGGTTGGTTGACAGAGGTCTGGGTTAATATTCTGTTTTTAACTGAAATATTGGAATAGTTTGTAAGTGAAATTAGCTCTATGTGGTAAAAATTATTACCCTGAATTAGAACTGTTACTTGGGCTGTGATATTGTAACTTTTTGAGGTTTGGGGACAGTTGTTTGTCAGGGTTAATTAGAGGAAATTTAAATGTGTTGTTTGCCTGGTTTTTGGGGAAGGACATCGCTGCAATTACCTTGTCTTTAAACAGGAATTACCCTGGCCTCCATTGTTCACTTGGGGAATTCAGAGCAGCAGTTGTCTCGGACAGAGGTCTGGGTTTATATTCTGGTTTTAACTGAAATATTGGAATAGTTTGTAGGTGAAATTAGCTCTATGTGGTAAAAATTATTACCCTGAATTAGAACTATTACATGGGCTGTGATATTGTAACTTTTTGAGTTTTGGGACAGTTGTTTGTCAGGAGATATTAGAGGAAATTTAAATGTGTTGTTTGCCTGGTGCTTGGGGAGGGACATTAGCTGCAATTACCTTGTCTTTAAACAGGAATTACCCTGGCCTCCATTGTTCACTTGGGAATTCAGAGCAGCAGGTTGGTTGGACAGGCGTCTGTTTATATTCTGTTTTAACTGAAATATTGGAATAGTTTGTAGTGAAATTAGCTCTATGTGGTAAAATTATTACCCTGAATTAGAACTGTTATGCATGTGATGATTGCAATTTTTGAGGTTTGGGACAGTTGTTTGTCAAGGGTTAATTAGAGGAAATTTAAATGTGTTGTTTGGTTTGGTGTTTGGGGAAGGGATATTACTGTAATTACCTTGTCTTTAAACAGGAATTACCTGGCCTCCATTGTTCACTTGGGAATTCAGAGCAGCAGGATGGTTGGACAGAGGTCTGGGTTTATATTCTGTTTTAACTGAAATATTGGAATAAGTTTGTAAGTGAAATTAGCTTCTATGGTAAAATTATTACCCTGAATTAGAACTGTTTACTTGGCTGTGATATTGCTTAACTTTTTTGAGGTTTGTGATTGTTGTTTGTCAGGGTTAATTAGGAGGAATTAAATGTGTTGTTTGCCTGGTGTTTGGGAGAAGGACATTAGCTGCAATTACCTTGTCTTTAAACAGGATTTACCTTGCCTCCATTGTTCACTTGGAAATTCAGAGCAGCAGGTTGGTTGGACAGAGGTCTGGGTTTATATTCTGTTTTTAACTGAAATATTGGAATAGTTTGTAAGTGAAATTAGCTCTATGTGGTAAAACTTATTACCCTGAATTAGAACTGTTACTTGGGCTGTGATATTGTAACTTTTTGAGGTTTGGGGACAGTTGTTTGTTAGGGTTTATTAGATGGAAATTTAAATGTGTTGTTTGTCTGGTGTTTGGGGGAAGGGACATTAGCTGCAATTACCTTGTCTTTAAACAGGAATTACCCTGGCCTCCATTGTTCACTTGGGAATTCAGAGCAGCAGGTTGGTTGGACAGAGGTCTGGGTTTATATTCTGTTTTTAACTGAAATATTGGAATAGTTTGTAAGTGAAATTAGCTCTGTGTGGTAAAAATTACTACCCTGAATTAGAACTGTTACTTGGGATGTGATATAGTAACTTTTTGAGGTTTGGGGACAGTTGTTTGTCAGGGTTAATTAGAGGGAAATTTAAATGTGTTGTTTGCCTGGTGTTTGGGGGAAGGGACATTCGCTGCAATTACCTTGTCTTTAAACAGGAATTACCCTGGCCTCCATTGTTCACTTGGAATTCAGAGCAGCAGGTTGTCTGGACAGAGGTCTGGGTTTATATTCTGTTTTAACTGAAATATTGGAATAGTTTGTAAGTGAAATTAGCTTTATGGTAAAAATTATTACCTGAATTAGAACTATTACATGGGCTGTGATATTGTAACTTTTTGAGGTTTTGGGACAGTTGTTTGTCAGGGTTAATTAGAGGGAAATTTAAATGTGTTGTTTGCCTGGTGTTTGGGGAAAGGGACATTCGCTGCAATTACCTTGTCTTTAAACAGGAATTACCCTGGCCTCCATTGTTCACTTGGGAATTCAGAGCAGCAGGTTGGTTGGACAGAGGTCTGGGTTTTATATTCTGTTTTTAACTGACATATTGGAATAGTTTGTAAGTGAAATTAGCTCTATGTGGTAAAAAGTGTACCTGAATTAGAATTGTTACTTGGGCTGTGATATTGTTAATCTTTTGAGTTTGGGGACAGTTGTTTGTCAGGGGTTAATTAGAGGAAATTTAAATGTGTTGTTTGCTGTGGTGTTTGGGTGGTGGACATTCTTGCAATTACTTGTCTTTAAACAGGAATTACCCTCCATTGTTCATTTGGAATTCAGAGCAACAGGTTGGTTGGACAGAGGTCTGGGTTTATATTCTGTTTTAACTGAAATATTGGAATAGTTTGTAGGTAATTAGCTCTTGTGGTAAAAATATTACCCTGAATTAGAACTATTGCTTGAGCTGTGATATTGCAACTTTTTGAGGTTTGGGGACAGTTGTTTGTCAGGGTTAATTAGAGGAAATTTAAATGTGTTGTTTGCCTGGTGTTTTGGGGAAGGACATTAGCTGCAATTACTCTTGTCTTTAAACAGGAATTACCTGGCCTCCATTGTTTCACTTAGAATTCAGAGCAGGTTGGTTGGACAGAGGTCTGGGTTTATATTCTGTTTTAACTGAAATATTGGAATAGTTTGTAAGTGAAATTAGCTCTATGTGGTAAAATTATTACCCTGAATTAGAACTGTTACTTGGGCTGTGATATTGTAACTTTTTTGAGGTTTAGGGACAGTTGTTTGTCAGGGTTAATTAGAGGGACTTATATGTGTATTTGCCTGGTGTTTGGTGAAGGGACATTAGCTGCAATTACCTTGTCTTTTAACAGAATTACCCTGGCCTCCATTGTTCACTTGGGAATTCAGAGCAGCAGGTTGATTGGACAGAGGTCTGGGTTTATATTCTGTTTTAACTGAAATATTGGAATAGTTTGTAAGTGAAATTAGCTTCTGTGGTAAACTTTTACCTGAATTAGAACTGTTACTTGGGCTGTGATATTGTAACTTTTGAGGTTTGGGGACAGTTGTTTGTCAGGGTTAATTAGAGGAAATTTCGTATGTTGTTTGCCTGTGTTTGGGAAGGGACATTCCTTGCAATTACCTTGTCTTTAAACAGGAATTACCTGGCTCCATTGTTCACTTGAGAATTCAGAGCAGCAGGTTGGTTGGACAGAGGTCTGGGTTTATATTCTGTTTTTAACTGAAATATTGGAGTAGTTTGTAAGTGAAATTAGCTCTATGTGGTAAAAATTATTACCTAATTCGAACTGTTACTTGGGCTGTGATATGTTTTTTATTTTGTTTGGGACAGTTGTTTGTCTCGGTTAATTAGAGGGACATTTAAATGTGTTGTTTGCCTGGTGTTTGGGGGAAGGGACATTCGCTGCAATTACCTTGTCTTTAAACAGGAATTACCCTGGCCTCCATTGTTCACTTGGGAATTCAGAGCAGCAGGTTGGTTGGACAGAGGTCTGGGTTTATATTCTGTTTTAACTGAAATATTGGAATAGTTTGTAAGTGAAATTAGCTCTATGTGGTAAAAATTATTACCCGAATTAGAACTGTTGCACTAATGATATTGTAACTTTTGAGGTTTAGGGACAGTTGTTTGTCAGGGTTAATTTTAGAGAAATTTAAATGTGTTGTTGCCTGGTGTTTGGGGGAAGGACATTAGCTGCAATTACCTTGTTTTAAACAGGAATTACCCTGGCCTCCATTGTTCACTTGGGAATTCTAGCTCAGGTTGGTTGGACAGAGGTCTGGTTTATATTCTGTTTTAACAGCAATATTGGAATAGTTTGTAAGTAAATTAGCTCTATGGTAAAAATTATTACCCTGAATTAGAACTGTTTGGGCCATGATATTGTAACTTTTTGAGGTTTGGGGACAGTTGTTTGTCAGGGTTAATTAGAGGGACATTTAATGTGTTGTTTGCCTGGTGTTTGGGGGAGGGACATTAGCTGCATTACCTTGTCTTTAGACAGGATTACCCTGGCCTCCATTGTTCACTTGGGAATTCAGAGCAGCAGGTTGGTTGGACAGAGGTCTGGGTTTATATTCTGTTTTTAACTGAAATATTGGAATAGTTTGTGAGTGAAATTAGCTTTGTGTGGTAAAAGGTATTACCCTGGATAGAACTGTTGCTTGAGCTGTGATATTGCAACTTTTGAGGTTTTGGGGACAGTTGTTTGTGGGGTTAATTAGAAGAGAAATTTAAATGTATTTATTTGCCTGGTGTTTGGGAAGGGATGTTAGCTGCAATTGCCTTGTCTTTAAACAGGAATTACTCTGGCCTCCATTGTTCCTTGAATTCAGAGCAGCAGGTTTGGTTGGACAGAGGTCTGGGTTTATATTCTGTTTTTAACTGAAATATTGGAATAGTTTGTAGTAAAATTAGCTCTATGTGGTAAAAATTATTGCCTTGAATTAGAACGTTACTTGGTTGTGATATTGTAACTTTTTGAGGTTTGGGAAAGTTGTTTGTCAGGGTTAATTAGAGGGAAATTTAAATGTGTTGTTTGCCTGGTGTTTGGGGAAAGGGACATTAGCTGCAATTACCTTGTCTTTAAACAGGAATTACCCTGGCCTCCATTGTTCACTTGGGAATTCAGAGCAGCAGGTTGGTTGGACAGAGTCTGGGTTTATATTCTGTTTTTAATTGAAATATTGGAATAGTTTGTAAGTGAAATTAGCTTTATGTGGTAAAATTATTACCCTGAATTAGAACTGTTACTTGGGCTGTGATATTGTAACTTTTTGAGGTTTGGGGACAGTTGTTTGTCAGGGTTAATTAGAGGACATTTAAAGGTGTTGTTTGCCTGGTGTTTGGGGAAGGACATTCGCTGCAATATCTGTCTTTAGACAGGAATTACCCTGGCCCATTGTTCACTTCGGAATTCAGGAGCAGGTTGGTTGGACAGAGGTCTGGTTTATTCTGTTTTAACTGAAATATTGGAATAGTTGTAAGGAAATTAGCTTTATGTGGTAAAATTATTACCCTGAATTAGAACTGTTACTTGGGCTGTGATATTGTAACTTTTGAGGTTTGTGGACAGTTGTTGTCAGGGTTAATTAGAGGGGGTAAATGTGTTGTTGCCTGGTGTTTGGGAAGGACATTAGGTAATTACCTTGTCTTTAAACAGGAATTACCTGGCCTCCATTGTTCACTTGGAATTCAGAGCAGCAGGTTGGTTGGACGAGGTCTGGGTTTATATTCTGTTTTTCTTTGAAATATTGGAATAGTTTGTAGGTAAATTAGCTCTATGGTAAAATTGTACCCTGAATTAGAGTGTTACTGGGCTGTGATAGTAACTTTGAGGTTTGGGACAGTTTGTTAGGTTAATTAGAGGAATTTAAATGTGTTGTTTGCCTGGTGTTTGGGAAGGAGATTAGCTGTATTACTTGTCTTTAAACAGGAATACCCTGGCCTCCATTGTTCACTTTGGAATTCAGAGCAGCAGGTTGGTTGGACAGAGGTCTGGTTTATATTCTGTTTTAACTGAAATATTGGAATAGTTTGTAAGTGAAATTAGCTCTATGTGTTAAAAGTTTACCCGAATTAGAACTGTTACTTGGGCTGTGATATTGTAACTTTTGAGGTTTGGGACAGTTGTTTGTCAGTGGTTGAAATTTAAATGTGTTGTTTTGCCTGGTGTTTTGGGAAGGACATTAGCTGCAATTACCTTGTCTTTAAACAGAATTACCCTGCCCATTGTTCACTTGGGAATTCAGAGCAGGTTGGTTGGATAGAGTTCTGGGTTTATATTCTGTTTTTCTTGAAATATTGGAATAGTTTGTAAGTGAAATTAGCTCTATGTGGTCAAAATTATTACCTGAATTGAACTGTTACTGGGCTGTGGTATTGCTTTGAGGTTTGTGGACAGTTGTTTGTCAGGGTTAATTAGAGGACATTAAATGTGTTGTTGCCTGGTGTTTGGGGAAGGGACACTGTTGCAATTACCTTTCTTTAAACAGAATTACCCTGGCTCTATTGTTCACTTGGGAATTCAGAGTAGCAGGTTGGTTGGACAGAGGTCTGGGTTTTATATTCTGTTTTTTCTTTGAAATATTGAATAGTTTGCGTGAAATTAGCTCATGTGGAAAAATTATCCTGAATTAGAACTGTTACTTGGCTGTGATATTGTAACTTTTGAGGTTTGGGGACAGTTTTTTGTCAGGGTTAATTAGAGGGACTTGTCTGTTGTTGCCTGGTGTTTGGGAGGACATTGGCTGTAATTACCTTGTCTTTAAACAGGAATACCTGGCCTCCATTGTTCCTTGGAATTCAGAGCGGCAGGTTGTTTGGACAGAGGTCTGGTTTTATATTCTGTTTTAACTGAAATATTGAATGGTTGTAAGTACTTGGCTTGATATTGTAACTTTTGAGGTTTGGGGACAGTTGTTTGTCAGGGTTAATTAGAGGGAATTTAAATGTGTTGTTTGCCTGGTGTTTGGGGAAGGACATTCTGCAATTACTTTGTCTTTAAACAGGAATTAGCCCATTGTTCCTTTGGAATTCAGGCAGGTTTGTTGGACAGAGGTCTGGGTTTATATTCTGTTAACTGAAATATTGGAATAGTTTGTAAGTGAAATTACTTATGTTAAAATTATTACCCTGAATTAGAACTGTTACTTGGGCTGTGATATAACTTTTGAGGTTTGGGGACATTGTTTGTCAGGTTAATTGAAATTTAAATGTGTTTGTTTGCCTGGTGTTTGGGGAAGTATTTGCTTTTACCTTGTCTTTAAACAGGAACCCTTCCCCATTGTTCATGGGAATTCAGAGCAGCAGGTTGGTTGGACAGAGGTCTGGGTTTATATTCTGTTTTATGAAGTATGGAATATTTGTATGAAATTAGCTCTGTGGTAAAATTACCTGAATTAGAACTGTTGCTTGGGCTGTGATATTGTAACTTTTGAGGTTTGGGGACTGTTGTTTGTTAGGTTTATTAGAGGAAATTAATGTTTTGTTTGTCTGTTGTTTGGGGGACATTAGCTGTATTATCTTGTCTTTAAACAGGTTACCTGGCTCCATTGTTCACTTTGGAATTCAGAGCAGGTTGGTTGACAGAGGTCTGGTTTATATTCTGTTTTAACTGAAATATTGGAATAGTTCAGTGAAATTAGTTTATGGTAAATTATTACCCTGAATTAGAACTGTTACTTGGGCTGTGATATTGTAACTTTGAGGTTTGGGACAGTTGTTTGTCAGGTTAATTAGGGAAATTAAATGTGTTGTTTGCCTGGTGTTTGGTGGAAGGACATTGCTGCAATTACCTTGTCTAAACAGGATTACCCGGCCCCATTGTTCCTTGAATTCAGGCAGCTGGTTGGTTGGACAGGGTCTGGGTTTATATTCCTGTTTTAACTGGAATATTGGAATAGTTTGTATGAAATTAGCTCTATGGTAAAATTATTACCTTGAATTGTTACTATGTGATGTTGTAACTTTTTGAGGTTTGGGACATTGTCAGGGTTAATTAGAAATTTAAATGTGTTGTTTGCCTGGTGTTTGGGGAAGGGACATTCTACCATCTTTGTCTTAAACAGGAATTACCCTGGCCTCCATTGTTCATTTGGGATTCAGGCAGCAGGTTGGTTGACAGAGGTCTGGGTTTATATTCTTTTTAATGAAATATTGAATAGTTTATGTGAATTATTCGTGGTAAAATTATTCTGAATTAGAACTGTTACTTGGCGTGATATTGTAACTTTTTGAGGTTTGGGGACAGTTGTTTGTCAGGGTTGATTAGAGGAATTTAAATGTGTTGTTTGCTCTGGTGTTTGGGGAAGGACATTACTGCAACTTACCTTGTTCAACAGGAGCTCTGGCCTCCATTTTCTGGGAACTAGAGCAGGTTGTTTGGACAGAGGTCTGGGTTTATATTCTGTTTTAACTGAAATATTGAATAGTTTGTATGAAATTAGCTCATGTGGTAAAAATTATTACCCTGAATTAGAACTACTTGGGCTGTGATATTGTAACTTTGAGGTTTGGGATGTTGTTTGTCAGGTTCAGGAGGAAATTTAATGTGTTGTTGCCTGGTGTTTGGGGAAGGACATTAGCCATTACCTTGTCTTTAAGCAAATTACCTGGCCCATTGTTCACTGGAATTCAGAGCAGGTGGTTGGATAGAGGTCGGGTTTATCTTCTTTTTAACTGAAATAGGAAATTGTCATGAAATTAGCTCTATGTAAAAATTATTACCCGAATTAACTGTTACTGTGCTGTGATATTGTAACTTTTATGTTTGGCAGTTGTTTTTCAGGGAATAGAGGACATTTAATGTGTTGTTTGCCTGTGTTTGGGGAAGGACATTGGCTGCAATTACCTTGTCTTTAAACAGAATACCTGGCCCCATTGTTCATGGGAATCAGGCAGCAGGTTGGTTTGACAGAGGTCTGGGTTTATTTTCTGTTTTATCTGAAATATTGGAATAGTTTGTAAGTGAAATTGGCTCATGTGGTAAAATTATTACCCTGATTAGAACTGTTACTTGGGCTGATATTGTACGTTTTGAGGTTTGTATAGTTGTTTGTCAGGGTTAATTAGAGGACATTAAATGTGTTGTTGCCTGGTGTTGGGGAAGGGACATTCGCTGCAATTACCTTTTCTTTAAACAGGAATTATCTGGTCTCATTTTCACTTGAATTAGAGCAGCAGTTTGTTTTGACAGAGGTCTGGGTTTATATTCTGTTTTAACGAAATATTGGAATAGTTTGTAAGTGAAATTAGCTCTATGTGGTGTAGTGTACCTGAATGAACACTTGGTGTGATATTGTAACTTTTGATTTTTAGACAGTTGTCAGGGTTAATTAGAGGGACATTTAGTGTTGTTTTCCTGTGTTTGGGGGAAGGGACATCCTGCAATTACCTTGTCTTTACTGAATTACCCTGGCCTATTGTTCATGGGAATTAGGTTAGCAGTTGGTTGGACAGGGTCTGGGTTTATTCTGTTTAACTGAATCTTAAATAGTTTGTATGTGAAATTAGCTCTATGTAGGTAATTGTACCTGAATTAGAACTGTTACTTGGCTGTGATATTGTAACTTTTTGAGTTTGAGACAGTTGTTTGTCAGGGTTAATTAGAGACATTAAAGGTTGGCTGGTGTTTTGGGGAAGGGATATTAGCTGTAATTATTTTGTCTTTTTATGGAATTACCTACTTCATTGTCACTTTAATTCTGAGCAGGTTGGTTGATATCTGGGTTTATATTCTGTTTTAACCGAAATATTGGAATAGTTTGCAGTGAAATTAGCTCTATGTGGTAAAATTGATTACCCTGAATTAGAACTGTTACTTGGGCTGTGATATTGTAACATTTTTGAGTTTAGGGACAGTTGTTTGTTAGGGTTTATTAGAGGGACATTTAAAGGTGTTGTTTGCCTTGTGTTTGGGGGAAGGGACATTAATTGCAATTACCTTGTCTTTAAACCAGGAATTACCCTGGCCTCCATTGTTCATTTGAAATTCAGAGCAGCAGGTTGGTTGGACAGAGGTCTGGGTTTATATTCTGTTTTTAACTGAAATATTGGAATAGTTTGTAAGTGAAATTAGCTCTATGTGGTAAAAATTATTACCCTGAATTAGAACTGTTACTTGGGCTGTGATATTGTAACTTTTTGAGGTTTGGGGACAGTTGTTTGTCAGGGTTAATTAGAGGAAATTTAAATGTTGTTTGCCTGGTGTTTGGGGAAGGACATTCACTGCAATTACCTTGTCTTTAAACAAGGATTACCCTGGCCTCCATTGTTCATTTGAAATTCGAGCAGCAGGTTGGTTGGACAGAGGTCTGGGTTTATATTCTGTTTTAACTGAAATATTGGAATAGTTTGTAAGTGAAATTAGCTCTATGTGGTAAAAATTATTACCCTGAATTAGAACTGTTACTTGGGCTGTGATATTGTAACTTTTGAGGTTTGGGGACAGTTGTTTGTCAGGGTTAATTAGGGGGAAATTTAAATGTGTTATTTGCCTGGTGTTTGGGGAAGGACATTAGCTGCAATTACCTTGTCTTTAAACAGGAATTACCCTGGCCTCCATTGTTCACTTGGGAATTCAGAGCAGCAGGTCGGTTGGACAGAGGTCTGGGTTTATATTCTGTTTTAACTGAAATATTGGAATAGTTTGTAAGTGAAATTAGCTCTATGTGGTAAAAATTATTACCTGAATTAGAACTGTTACTTGGGCTGTGATATTGTTACTTTTGAGGTTGCTTGGACAGTTGTTTGTCAGGGTTAATTAGAGGAAATTTAAATAATGTTGTTTGCCTGGTGTTTGGGGAAGGGACATTCGCTGCAATTACCTTGTCTTTAAACAGGAATTACCCTGGCCTCCATTGTTTCTTGGGAATTCAGAGCTGCAGGTTGGTTGGACAGAGGTCTGGGTTTATATTCTGTTTTAACTGAAATATTGGAATAGTTTGGATTAAATTAGCTCTATGTGGTAAAATTATTACCTGAATTAGAACTGTTACTTGGGCTGTGATATTGTAACTTTTTGGGGTTTGGGGACAGTTGTTTGTCAGGGTTAATTAGAGGAAATTTAAATGTGTTGTTTGCCTGGTGTTTGGGGGGAGGACATTAGCTGCAATTACCTTGTCTTTAAACAGGAATTACCCTGGCCTCCATTGTTCACTTGGAATTCAGAGCAGCAGGTTGGTTGGACAGAGGTCTGGGTTATATTCTGTTTTAACTGAAATATTGGAATAGTTTGTAAGTGAAATTAGCTCTATGTGGTAAAATTATTACCCTGAATTAGAACTGTTACTTGGGCTGTGATATTGTAACTTTTTGAGGTTTGGGAACAGTTGTTTGTCAGGGTTAATTAGAGGAAATTTAAATGTGTTGTTTGCCTGGTGTTTGGGGGAAGGGATATTAGCTGCAATTACCTTGTCTTTAAACAGGAATTACCCTGGCCTCCATTGTTCACTTGGAATTCAGAGCAGCAGGATGGTTGGACAGAGGTCTGGGTTTATATTCTGTTTTTAACTGAAATATTGGAATAGTTTGTAAGTGAAATTAGCTCTATGTGGTAAAAATTATTACCCTGAATTAGAACTGTTACTTGGGCTGATATTGTAACTTTTTGAGGTTTGGGGACTGTTGTTTTGTTAGGGTTTATTAGATGGAAATTTAAATGTGTTGTTTGTCTGGTGTTTGGGGGAAGGGACATTAGCTGCAATTACCTTGTCTTTAAACAGGAATACCCTGGCCTCCATTGTTCACTTGGGAATTCAGAGCAGCAGGTTGGTTGGACAGAGGTCTGGGTTTATATTCTGTTTTAACTGAAATATTGGAATAGTTTGTAAGTGAAATTAGCTCTATGTGGTAAAAATTATTACCCTGAATTAGAACTGTTACTTGGGCTGTGATATTGTAACTTTTTGAGGTTTGGGGACAGTTGTTTGTCAGGGTTAATTAGAGAAATTTAAATGTGTTGTTTGCCTGGTGTTTGGGGAAGGACATTCGCTGCAATTACCTTGTCTTTAAACAGGAATTACCCTAGCCTCCATTGTTCCTTGGGAATTCAGAGCAGCAGGATTGTTGGACAGAGGTCTGGGTTTATATTCTGTTTTTAACTGAAATATTGGAATAGTTTGTAAGTGAAATTAGCTCTATGTGTTAAAAATTATTACTAATTAGAACTATTACATGGGCTGTGATATTGTAACTTTTTGAGTTTTGGGACAGTTGTTTGTCAGGGTTAATTAGAGGAAATTTAAATGTGTTGTTTGCATGGTGTTTGGGGAAGGACATTCGCTGCAATTACCTTGTCTTTAAACAGGAATTACCCTGGCCTCCATTGTTCACTTGGGAATTCAGAGGAGCAGGTTGGTTGGACAGAGGTCTGGGTTTATATTCTGTTTTTAACTGACATATTGGAATAGTTTGTAAGTGAAATTAGCTCTATGTGGTAAAATTATTACCCTGAATTAGAATTGTTACTTAGGATGTGATATTGTAACTTTTTGAGGTTTGGGGACAGTTGTTTGTCAGGGTTAATTAGAGGAAATTTAAGTGTGTTGTTTGCCTGGTGTTTGGGGAAGGGACATTCACTGCAATTACCTTGTCTTTAAACAGGAATTACCCTGGCCTCCATTGTTCATTTGGGAATTCAGAGCAGCAGGTTGGTTGGACAGAGGTCTGGGTTTTATATTCTGTTTTTAACTGAAATATTGGAATAGTTTGTAAGTGAAATTAGCTCTATGTGGTAAAATTATTACCCTAGTTAAACTGTTACTTGGGATGTGATATTGCATACTTTTGAGGTTTGGGGACAGTTGTTTGTCAGGGTTAATTAGAGAAATTTAAATTGTTGTTTGTCTGGTGTTTGGGGAAGGGACATTCGCTGCAATTACCTTGTCTTTAAACCAGGAATTACCCTGGCCTCCATTGTTCACTTGGGAATTCAGAGCAGCAGGTTGGTTGGACAGAGGTCTGGGTTTATATTCTGTTTTAACTGAAATATTGGAATAGTTTGTAAGTGAAATTAGCTCTATGGTAAAATTATTACCCTGAATTAGAACTGTTACTTGGGCTGTGATATTGTAACTTTTGAGGTTTGGGGACATTTGTTTGTCAGGGTTAATTAGAGGAATTTAAATGTGTTATTTGCCTGGTGTTTGGGGGAAGGACATTAGCTGCAATTACCTTGTCTTTAAACAGGAATTACCCTGGCCTCCATTGTTCACTTGGGAATTCAGAGCAGCAGGTTGGTTGGACAGAGGTCTGGGTTTATATTCTGTTTTTAACTGAAATATTGGAATAGTTTGTAAGTGAAATTAGCTCTATGTGGTAAAATTATTACCTGAATTAGAACTGTTACTTGGGCTGTGATATTGTAACTTTTTTGAGGTTTGGGGACAGTTGTTTGTCAGGGTTAATTAGAGGACATTTAAATGTGTTGTTTGCCTGGTGTTTGGGGAAGGGACATTGCTGCAGTACCTTGTCTTTAAACAGGAATTACCCTGGCCTCCATTGTTCCTTGGGAATTCAGAGCAGCAGGTTGGTTGGACAGAGGTCTGGGTTTATATTCTGTTTTTATCTGAAATATTGGAATAGTTTGAAGTGAAATTAGCTCTATGTGTAAAATTATTACCCTGAATTAGAACTGTTACTTGGGCTGTGATATTGTAAGTTTTTCAGGTTTGGGGACAGTTGTTTGTCAGGGTTAATTAGAGGGACATTTAAATGTGTTGTTTGCCTGGTGTTTGGGGGGAAGGACTTGTGCCAATTACCTTGTCTTTAAACAGGAATTACCCTGGCCTCCATTGTTCACTTGCAGGAATTCAGAGCAGCAGGTTGGTTGGACAGAGGTCTGGGTTTATATTCTGTTTTTAATCTGAAATATTGGAATAGTTTGGAAGTGAAATTAGCTCTTGTGCTAAAATTATTGCCTGAATTAGAACTGTTACTTGGGCTGTGATATTGTAACTTTTTGAGGTTTGGGGACAGTTGTTTGTCAGGGTTAATTAGAAGGACATTTAAATGTGTTGTTTTCCTGGTGTTTGGGGAAGGGACATTAGCTGCAATTACCTTGTCTTTAAACAGAAATTACCCTGGCCTCCATTGTTCATTGGGAATTCAAGAGCAAGGTTGGTTGGACAGAGGTCTGGGTTTATATTCTGTTTTAATTGAAATATTGGAAATAGTTTGTAAGTGAAATTAGCTCTATGTGGTAAAAATTATTACCCTGAATTAGAACTGTTACTTGGGCTGTGATATTGTAACTTTTTGAGGTTTGGGGACAGTTGTTTGTCAGGGTTAATTAGAGGACATTTAAAGGTGTTGTTTTGCCTGGTGTTTGGGGGAAGGGACATTAGCTGCAATTACCTTGTCTTTAAACAGGAATTACCCTGGTCTCCATTGCTCACTTGGGAATTCAGAGCAGCAGGTTGGTTGGACAGAGGTCTGGGTTTATATTCTGTTTTTAACTGAAATATTGGAATAGTTTGTAAGTGAAATTAGCTCTATGTGGTAAAAATTATTACCCTGAATTAGAACTGTTACTTGGCTGTGATATTGTAACATTTGAGGTTTGGGGACAGTTGTTTGTCAGGGTTAATTGAGGAATTTAAATGTGTTGTTTGCCTGGTGTTTGGGGGAAGGGACATTAGCTGCAATTACCTTGTCTTAAACTAGGAATTACCCTGGCCTCCATTGTTCACTTGGGGAATTCAGAGCTGCAGGTTGGTTGGACAGAGGTCTGGGTTTATATTCTGTTTTAACTGAAATATTGGAATAGTTTGTAAGTGAAATTAGCTCTATGGTAAAATTATTACCCTGAATTAGAACTGTTATTGCAGACAGTGATATTGTAACTTTTTGAGGTTTGGGGACAGTTGTTTGTCAGGGTTAATTAGAGGGAATTTAAATGTGTTGTTTGCCTGGTGTTTGGGGAAGGGACATTAGCTGCAATTACCTTGTCTTTAAACAGGAATTACCCTGGCCTCCATTGTTCACTTGGGAATTCAGGCAGCAGGTTGGTTGGACAGAGCTTTGGGTTTATATTCTGTTTTTAACTGAAATATTGGAACAGTTTGTAAGTGAAATTAGCTCTATGTGGTAAAATTATTACCCTGAATTAGAACTGTTACTTGGGCTGTGATATTGTAACTTTTGAGGTTTGGGGATAGTTGTTTGTCAGGGTTAATTAGAGAAATTTAAATGTGTTGTTGCCTGGTGTTTGGGGAAGGGAATTAGCTACCATTACCTGTCTTTAAACAGGAATTACCCTGGCCTCCATTGTTCACTTGGAATTAGAGCAGCAGGTTGGTTGGACAGAGGTCTGGGTTTATATTCTGTTTTTAACTGAAATATTGGAATAGTTTGTAAGTGAAATTAGCTCTATGTGGTAAAAATTTTACCTGAATTAGAACTGTTACTTGGGCTGTGATATTGTAACTTTTTGAGGTTTGGGGACAGTTGTTTGTCAGGGTTAATTGGAGGACATTAAATGTGTTGTTTGCCTGGTGTTTGGGGAAGGACATTCGTCGCATACCTTGTCTTTAAACAAGTTACCTGGCCTCCATTGTTCACTTGGGAATTCAGAGCAGCAGGTTGGTTGGACAGAGATCTGGGTTTATTTTCTGTTTTTATCTGAAATATTGGAATAGTTTGTAAGTGAAATTAGCTCTATGTGGTAAAATTATTACCCTGAATTAGAACTGTTACTTGGGCTGTGATATTGTAAGTTTTTGAGGTTTGGGGACAGTTGTTTGTCAGGGTTAATTAGAGGACATTTAAATGTGTTGTTTGCCTGGTGTTTGGGGAAGGGACATTAGCACAAGTACCTTGTCTTTAAACAGGAATTACCCTGGCCTCCATTGTTCACTTGGAATTCAGACAGCAGGTTGGTTGGACAGGGTCTGGGTTTATATTCTGTTTTAACTGAAATATTGGAATAGTTTGGAGGTAAAATTAGCTCTTTGTGGTAAAAATTATTACCCTGAATTAGAACTGTTACTTGGGCTGTGATATTGCAACTTTTTGAGGTTTGGGGACAGTTGTTTGTCAGGGTTAATTAGAGGAACATTTAAATGTGTTGTTTTCCTGGTGTTTGGGGAAGGACATTAGCTGCAATTACCTTGTCTTTAAACAGGAATTACCCTGGCCTCCATTGTTCACTTGGGAATTCAGAGCAGCAGGTTGGTTGGACAGAGGTCTGGGTTTATATTCTGTTTTAACTGAAATATTGGAATAGTTTGTAAGTGAAATTAGCTCTATGTGGTAAAATTATTACCTGAATTAGAACTGTTATTTGGGCTGTGATATTGTAACTTTTTGAGGTTTGGGGACAGTTGTTTGTCAGGGTTAATTAGAGGACATTTAAAGGTGTTGTTTGCCTTGTGTTTGGGGGAGGGACATTAGCTGCAATTACCTTGTCTTTAAACAGGAATTACCCTGGTCTCCATTGTCACTTGGAATTCAGAGCAGCAGGTTGGTTGGACAGAGGTCTGGGTTTATATTCTGTTTTAACTGAAATATTGGAATAGTTTGGAAGTGAAATTAGCTCAATGTGGAAAATTATTACCCTGAATTAGAACTGTTAGTTGGGCTGTGATATTGTAACTTTTTGAGGTTTTGGGACAGTTGTTTGTCAGGGTTAATTAGAGGAAATTTAAATGTGTTATTTGCCTGGTGTTTGGGGAAGGGACATTAGCTGCAATTACCTTGTCTTTAAACAGGAATTACCCTGGCCTCCATTGTTCACTTGGGAATTCAGAGCAGCAGGTTGGTTGAACAGGGTCTGGGTTTATATTCTGTTTTAACTGAAATATTGGAATAGTTTGTAAGTGAAATTAGCTCTATGTGGTAAAATTATTACCCTGAATTAGAACTGTTACTTGGGCTGTGATATTGTAACTTTTGAGGTTTGGGGACAGTTGTTTGTCAGGGTTAATTAGAGGACATTTAAATGTGTTGTTTGCCTGGTGTTTGGGAAGGACATTAGCTGCAATTACCTTGTCTTTTAAACAGGAATTACCCTGGCCTCCATTGTTCAGTTGGGAATTCAGAGCAGCAGGTTGGTTGGACAGAGCTTTGGGTTTATATTCTGTTTTTAACTGAAATATTGGAATAGTTTGTAAGTGAAATTAGCTCTATGTGGTAAAAATTATTACCCTGAATTAGAACTGTTACTTGGGCTGTGATATTGTAACTTTTGAGGTTTGAGGATAGTTGTTTGTCAGGGTTAATGTGGACATTTAAATGTGTTGTTTGCCTGGTGTTTGGGGGAAGGATATTAGCTGCAATTACCTTGTCTTTAAACAGGAATTACCCTGGCCTCCATTGTTCACTTGGGAATTCAGGCAGCAGGTTGGTTGGACAGAGGTCTGGGTTTATATTCTGTTTTAACTGAAATATTGGAATAGTTTGTAAGAGAAATTAGCTCTATGTGGTAAAATTATTACCCTGAATTAGAACTGTTACTTGAGCTGTGATATTGTAACTTTTGAGGTTTGGGGACAGTTGTTTGTCAGGGTTAATTAGAGGGACATTCATAGGTGTTGTTTGGCTGGTGTTTGGGGGAAGGGACATTCGCTGCAGTTACCTTGTCTTTAAAGAGGAATTACCCTGGCCTCCATTGTTCACTTGGGAATTCAGAGCAGCAGAGTTGGTTGGACAGAGGTCTGGGTTTATATTCTGTTTTTAACTGAAATATTGGAATAGTTTGTAAGTGAAATTAGCTCTATGTGGTAAAATTATTACCCTGAATTAGAACTGTTACTTGGGCTGTGATATTGTAACTTTTTGAGGTTTGGGGACATTTGTTTGTCAGGGTTAATTAGAGGAAATTTAAATATGTTGTTTGCCTGGTGTTTGGGGGAAGGGACATTAGCTGCAATTACCTTGTCTTTAAACAGAAATTACCTGCCTCCATTGTTCACTTGGAATTCAGAGCAGCAGATTGGTTGGACAGAGGTCTGGGTTTATATTCTGTTTTAACTGAAATATTGAAATAGTTTGTAAGTGAAATTAGCTCTATGTGGTAAAATTATTACCTTGAATTAGAACTGTTACTTGGGCTGTGATATTGTAACTTTTGAGGTTTGGGACAGTTGTTTGTCAGGGTTAATTAGAGGGACATTTAAAGGTGTTGTTTGCCTGGTGTTTGGGGAAGGGACATTAGCTGCAATTACCTTGTCTTTAAACAGGAATTACCCTGGCCTCCATTGTTCACTTGGGAATTCAGAGCAGCAGGTTGGTTGGACAGAGGTCTGGGTTTATATTCTGTTTTCATTGAAAATATTGGAATAGTTTGCAAGTGAAATTAGCTCTATGTGGTCAAAATTATTACCCTGAATTAGAACTGTTACTTGGGCTGTGATATTGTAACTTTTTGAGGTTTGGGGACAGTTGTTTGTCAGGGTTAATTAGAGGGACATTTAAATGTTGTTTGCCTGGTGTTTGGGGGAAGGGACATTAGCTGCAGTTACCTTTTCTTTAAACAGGAATTACCCTGGCCTCCATTGTTCACTTGGAATTCAGAGCAGCACGTTGGTTGGACAGAGGTCTGGGTTTATATTCTGTTTTTAACTGAAATATTGGAATAGTTTGCAAGTGAAATTAGCTCTATGTGGTAAAAATTATTACCCTGAATTAGAACTGTTACTTGGGCTGTGATATTGTAACTTTTTGAGGTTTGGGGACAGTTGTTTGTCAGGGTTAATTAGAGGACATTTAAATGTGTTGTTTGCCTGGTGTTTGGGGGAAGGGACATTCTGCAATTACCTTGTCTTTAAACAGGAATTACCCTGGCCTCCATTGTTCACTTAGGAATTCAGAGCAGCAGGTTGATTGGACAGAGGTCTGGGTTTATATTCTGTTTTAACTGAAATATTGGAATAGTTTGTAAGTGAAATTAGCTCTATGTGGTAAAATTATTACCCTGAATTAGAACTGTTACTTGGGCTGTGATATTGTAACTTTTGAGGTTTGGAGCAGTTGTTTGTCAGGGTTAATTAGGAAATTTAAATATGTTGTTTGCCTGGTGTTTGGGGGAAGGGCCATTAGCTGCAATTACCTTGTCTTTAAACAGGAATTACCCTGGCCTCCATTGTTCCTTGGGAATTCAAGAGCAACAGGTTGGTTGGACAGAGGTCTGGGTTTATATTCTGTTTTTAACTGAAATATTGGAATAGTTTGTAAGTGAAATTAGCTCTATGTGGTAAAAATTATTACCCTGAATTAGAACTGTTACTTGGGCTGTGATATTGTAACTTTTTGAGGTTTGGGGACATTTGTTTGTCAGGGTTAATTAGAGGGACATTTAAATGTGTTGTTTGCCTGGTGTTTGGGGAAGGGACATTAGCTGCAATTACCTTGTCTTTAAACAGAAATTACCCTGGCCTCCATTGTTCACTTGGGAATTCAGAGCAGCAGGTTGGTTGGACAGAGGTCTGGGTTTTATATTCTGTTTTAACTGAAATATTGAAATAGTTTGTAAGTGAAATTAGCTCTATGTGGTCAAAATCATTTCCCTGAATTAGAACTGTTACTTGGGCTGTGATATTGTAACTTTTGAGGTTTGGGGACAGTTGTTTGTCAGGGTTAATTAGAGGACATTTAAATGTGTTGTTTGCCTGGTGTTTGGGGAAGGACATTAGCTGCAATTACCTTGTCTTTAAACAGGAATTACCCTGGCCTCCATTGTTCACTTGGGAATTCAGAGCAGCAGGTTGGTTGGACAGAGGTCTGGGTTTGTATTTTGTTTTAACTGAAATATTGGAATAGTTTGTAAGGAAATTAGCTCTATGTGGTAAAATCATTACCTGAATTAGAACTGTTACTTGGGCTGTGATATTGTAACTTTTGAGGTTTGGGGACAGTTGTTTGTCAGGGTTAATTAGAGGAAATTTAAATGTGTTATTTGCCTGGTGTTTGGGGAAGGGACATTAGCTGCAATTACCTTGTCTTTAAACAGGAATTACCCTGGCCTCCATTGTTCACTTGGAAATTCAGAGCAGCAGGTGGTTGGACAGAGTCTGGGTTTATATTCTGTTTTTAACTGAAATATTGGAATAGTTTGTAAGTGAAATTAGCTCTATGTGGTAAAATTATTACCTAATTAGAACTGTACTTGAGCTGTGATATTGTAACTTTTTGAGGTTTGGAGACAGTTGTTTGTCAGGGTTAATTAGAGGACATTTAAAGGTGTTGTTTGCCTGGTGTTTGGGGGAAGGGACATTAGCTGCAATTACCTTGTCTTTAAACAAGGAATTACCCTGGCCTCCATTGTTCACTTCGGAATTCAGAGCAGCAGGTTGGTTGGACAGGGTCTGGGTTTATATTCTGTTTTAACTGAAATATTGGAATAGTTTGTAAGTGAAATTAGCTCTATGTGGTAAAAATTATTACCCTGAATTAGAACTGTTACTTGGGCTGTAATATTGTAACTTTTTGAGGTTTGGAGACAGTTGTTTGTCAGGGTTAATTAGAGGACATTTAAATGTGTTGTTTGCCTGGTGTTTGGGGGAAGGGACATTAGCTGCAATTACCTTGTTCTTTAAACAGGAATTACCCTGGCCTCCATTGTTCACTTGGGAATTCAGAGCAGCAGGTTGGTTGGACAGAGGTCTGGGTTTATATTCTGTTTTAACTGAAATATTGGAATAGTTTGTAAGTGAAATTAGCTCTATGTGGTAAAAATTATTACCCTGAATTAGAACTGTTACTTGGGCTGTGATATTGTAACTTTTTGAGGTTTGGAGACAGTTGTTTGTCAGGGTTAATTAGAGGACATTTAAAGGTGTTGTTTGCCTGGTGTTTGGGGAAGGGACATTCGCTGCAATTACCTTGTCTTTAAACAGGAATTACCCTGGCCTCCATTGTTCACTTGGGAATTCAGAGCAGCAGGTTGGTTGGACAGAGGTCTGGGTTTATATTCTGTTTTTAACTGAAATATTGGAATAGTTTGTAAGTGAAATTAGCTCTATGTGGTAAAATTATTACCCTGAATTAGAACTGTTACTTGGGCTGTGATTTTGTAACTTTTTGAGGTTTGGGGACAGTTGTTTGTCAGGGTTATGTGAAATTTAAATGTGTTATTTGCCTGGTGTTTGGGGGAAGGGACATTAGCTGCAATTACCTTGTCTTTAAACAGGAATTACCCTGGCCTCCATTGTTCACTTGGAATTCAGAGCAGCAGGTTGGTTGGACAGAGGTCTGGGTTTATATTCTTTTTTAACTGAAATATTGGAATAGTTTGTAAGTGAAATTAGCTCTATGTGGTAAAAATTATTACCTGAATTAGAACTGTTACTTGGGCTGTGATATTGTAACTTTTTGAGGTTTGGGGACAGTTGTTTGTCAGGGTTAATTAGAGGACATTTAAATGTGTTGTTTGCCTGGTGTTTGGGGAAGGACATTAGCTGCAATTCCTTGTCTTTAAACAGGAATTACCCTGGCCTCCATTGTTCACTTGGAATTCAGGCAGCAGGTTGGTTGGACAGAGGTCTGGGTTTATATTCTGTTTTTAACTGAAATATTGGAATAGTTTGTAAGTGAAATTAGCTCTATGTGGTAAAATTATTACCCTGAATTAGAACTGTTACTTGGGCTGTGATATTGTAACTTTTTGAGGTTTGGGGACAGTTGTTTGTCAGGGTTAATTAGAGGACATTTAAAGGTGTTGTTTGCCTGGTGTTTGGGGGAAGGGACATTAGCTGCAATTACCTTGTCTTTAAACAGGAATTACCCTGGCCTCCATTGTTCACTTGGGAATTCAGAGCAGCAGATTGGTTGGACAG
This sequence comes from Neoceratodus forsteri, assembly GCA_016271365.2. Classification (NCBI taxonomy): domain Eukaryota; kingdom Metazoa; phylum Chordata; order Ceratodontiformes; family Ceratodontidae; genus Neoceratodus; species Neoceratodus forsteri. The sequence goes on from CM057458.1 coordinate 371,227,645, forward strand.
AGGTCTGGGTTTATATTCTGTTTTAACTGAAATATTGGAATAGTTTGTAAGTGAAATTAGCTTTATGTGGTAAAATTATTACCCTGAATTAGAACTGTTACTTGGGCTGTGATATTGTAACTTTTTGAGGTTTGGGGACAGTTGTTTGTCAGGGTTAATTAGAGGACATTTAAAGGTGTTGTTTGCCTGGTGTTTGGGGGAAGGGACATTCGCTGCAATTACCTTGTCTTTAAACAGAATTACCCTGGCCTCCATTGTTCACTTGGGAATTCAGAGCAGCAGGTTGGTTGGACAGAGGTCTGGGTTTATATTCTGTTTTTAACTGAAATATTGGAATAGTTTGTAAGTGAAATTAGCTCTATGTGGTAAAAATTATTACCCTGAATTAGAACTGTTACTTGGGCTGTGATATTGTAACTTTTTGAGGTTTGGGGACATTTGTTTGTCAGAGTTAATTAGAGGGACATTTAAAGGTGTTGTTTGCCTGGTGTTTGGTAGAGCCTCCCACCACCCTGTTTTGTAGGCTTTCTTAAATACTGAAAAGCCACTGGGGGTTGGGATTGAAAGGCTGAACATTTCTGTTTTAGGACTGAAATTTGAAGCAACAGCAGCTAGTGGGCCTGTGACATCATACGGTACCTGATGTCTGCTTACACACACTGTTAGTGGGACCGAACACACACTGGACTGTATGTGTTTGTGAGACTTTGGAACTTTTATTGGGGGTTGAAATTGGGGTTGTAAATAACTACAGTTAGTATGGAGAAACTGTATTCAGGGAAAAGGACTGAGAAAATGGGGTGTGCCATTATAAACAGAGGGATAAACAGGGTGGCCATATTCCACCATGGCAGGCATCTTTGGAAGGGTTGTAGGCTGTACAGGCTGTGGGATGGCAATAATTCTAAATTGGGCCTGGAGAGGGAGGCTGCCCACTCTGTAGACAGTTATCTTGTATCAGGAGTGAGGTATATTGGTTAAGGAGTAAGCTGGGGAGCTGGGGGGTGTCCAGGATAAGGGTGTGGATATGGGCAGTAGAAGGGTGGGGCTGAGGGAGGCTGGGGCAGCGCTCTGAAATTACAGGGACGTTATGTTACAGCAAGCAGGAGGATATTAGGGACAGAGGACCCTTAGATAGGGAAGTTGATGCTAAGGGAAAGCGTCGGGTGAACATTCTGAATACAAAGATAGTGGAGGGAGAGGTCAGGAGGGGCTGTTGTGTGGAAGCCTAAAACAGCAGACTGTGGGAAGGAGCTCCTAAGGTGAACAGAGCAAGAGGGAAGTAGAGGGGCAGTTTAGAGGTGCAGTCAGAGGAATCTCGGGTTACTTGATGGAGGCTGACATAGAGTGTCACAATAAATTTGAGCTACTAAGCAACCTAGAGGGGAGGAAGGGTTGGTGGAAATGAGAAAACTTATACAGAGGCCGGGAGGGTCTGATACCCATGAGGCATCACAGACCGGCAATGGAAAGGATAGAAATAGTCCCAGAGGAGAGGAAACATATATGTTAAGCAAATGGGAGATGCAACATATTCCAGACATGAGAGAGGACAGCATGATTGGAAGAGAAACTGGGAGACAAGGAGGTGGGAGAGGCGCCCCTTTCAGCAGGGGTCAGTACCAAGGATGGGGCCCTAGCTAAAGGGACCCACAGAGAGCCTCTGGAGGCAGGGGTACTATTACAAGGGGAGGATGGCGGTGTGGGGTAAGGAGAAACCATCAGGGGCCAGGATAAATGGTTGGATAAGAGAGGTTAAAGGGACACCTATTCAGAGGAGTTTGAGTTAAGCGGGCAAAATAGCAAGGAGGCAGAAAGGGGAGGGTGACAAGGGGTCTCTAGTAAGGCAGGAAGACTCCCACGAAATTGAGATCATGAATAAAGGGGGAGGGGGCTGAGAGGGCATAGTGGAGGCAACCATAAGGATGATGGCGGTGTTAGGTTCTGTTGTTGGGAGACTCGATGATTGGGATATGCAGTGGGAGGGACAGGGAGTGGATGCCATAGCCAGGTGAAGGTAGTGTGTATCTCTGGGCTGACACTGCACAGAGCAAAGTTCATGGTGTATGAAATGGTTAGGGATTGTGGAGGAAGCCGGATTTCCTGGTGCATTTGGGAACTAATGATCTGAGAAATAGCATTTGGAAATCAAGCAAAGGTTCAAGAACTTGCCAGAGTCTGTCGGGATAATGATGCAACATTTCCTTTTAGGAGATATTGCCAGTACCAAGGCCTCAGTGGAGAAAAATGAAGCTCACAGAGGTAAATGACTGGCTCAGGAAGTGGGGTGAAGAGAGGGTTGGGGGTGTTAGGAACTGGAATGGAGTTTGGGAGGATAAGGGACTATATGCCAAGGACAGGTTTCATCTTGCCCCATTAGGGAAGGAAGTCCTTAAACAGGGATGGTTGACTACATACAAGAAAGGTGGGGTTTAAACTTGTGAGGGGGAAGGGATAGGGAGGGGCTGACCAGAAGCCCTCTCCTCCAGATGAGGGAGTAGCCTTCACGCCCAAGGGGAAGGGAAACAGATTGGGGATGGAGGTTTCAGGAGGAGCAGAGGAGGATGGAAGTATAAAGGAATCTGGGTGGGGTTCGGCAAGAGAATCAGGGATAAGGGGTGGGGGTTGGTGTTAGTAAATGCCAGGAGCTTGGGAAACAAGTTGCCAGAGTTCCAGGCCATGCTGTTCAGGAAGTTGGATGTGGCGGCGGTCACAGGCGTGGGCCAACAAAAACCATGACTGGGACCTAAGCGTCAGGGGTACACTATGCTCAGGAAGGATAGAAAGGAGGGCAGAGGGTGGAGTGGCTATGTTCATTAGAGATGACATAGAAATTGCTAGGGTAGAAGAGCAGAGAAACGTGGAGGCCTTATGGGTCACTTACGATCCTCAGCAGGAAATAAGGTCAAGCTGGGTGTAGCATATAGGACCCCGGGATGAGTGAGGTTCTAGAGGATGGTTTGCTGGACAACATCATTGCCCAGTGTGGACCAAAAGGGAAGGAGTGAGTGTTGATGGGGACATAATATGCTAGGTACAAACTGGGGAACCATGTCATCTAAGGTGGCCAAGGAGCAGAGGCTGCTGGATGGCTTCCAGGATGTTTTCTTAACACAGCATGTGATGGAGCCCACAAGGGAGGGCATGTCCTGGATGTGGTTCTGGCAGATGGGGATCTGGTAAGGGACATGGTTGTACAAGACCCCTGACTGGGAGCGACCACAATACTGTCTGTTTCAAATAAGCATGGGGGAGGGGTGAGATCTAGGACACTGGCAGTGGACTTCAGGGGCAGACTTCATGGGCATGGGAAATATTCTCAAGGATCACTTGATGGGATTACCTCAATGACAAGTGTGGAAAGGAGATGGGAGGTCATAAAACAGGGACTTCATGAGGCAGTCAGGATCTGCACTCAAGTTGAACGTAAGGGAGCAAGGTCACATAAACCATGCTGGTGGTCCAGTGAGGTACAGGTAGCAGTCAGAGAAAGAAGGCGGCCTACAAAAATATAAAACAACAAGAGGGATAGGGATAAGGAAATGTACCAGCTTGCATCTAGAAAAAGCCACCCCTATGGTGAGGGAGCAAAGTCCAGTAAAACAGCAGCTGGCACAGGGATACATGGAGGAAAAGAGTTCTTCTGGTACATTGGGGCGGAGAAAAAAGCAGGGCCATCTCAGCAGATTGAGATCAGAAGGAGGGTGGGCGGAAGGGCGAGGACCAGGCAGAGGTATTTAACAAGTACTTGCCTCTGTGTTCACTAGGGAGGGATGGGATATCTACAAAGCAAGGCATGAAGGGATAGAAACATCAGTAAGTGGGATCAGGGAGCAACAAAAATGGAGCAAGAGGGAGAGAGGTACCCCAGGGTGTCACATCTGGGTAAAGATAAAAGGCCAGTAAGGTGGAGGGACGGATGATGCTATCTCTGCCAAAAGGTGTGGTTAGCCCTCAAGGCCCTAAAGAAAGACAAATCTCCTGGGCGGATGGCATTCGTCCGAGTACTATGGGAGTTGGCGGACATACTGGCTGCACCCTGGCGGAGCTTTTCAGCAGGTCACTTGAGACAGGAGGGTACCTAGGGATTGGCGAGGCACATGTGGTACCAATCCATAAAGGGGGTCGAGGAAGTACCAGGTAACTATAGACCCATCAGTTTGACCTCGGTGGTGGGAAAATTAATGGAGTATACTAAAGGAGCGATTGGGGTGTACTTGGAGGAGGTGGGAGGTCTGGATAGTGGCAACATGGGTTTGTGCCAGGTAGATCATGTCAAACCAACCTTGTGGAGTTCTGAATGGGTAACATCAAAACTGGACAGGGGTAAGCCTGTGGATGTATTATTCTTGGACTTCAGCAGGCTTTGACTCTGTCTAAATGGTCTGGTGGAGAAACTGATGGGGTTAGGAGTAGGCCCTTTGATGGTCAGATGGATTGAAAACTGGCTAGCTGGCGCACTCAGAGAGTAGTGGTCTGTGGGGAGCTCTCGAACCCTAGAGAGGTTGGTAGTGGGGTACCGCAGGGCTCGGTCCTGGGTCCGATCCTGTTTAATGCATACATATCGGACATCAGGGAGGGTATAGGGTGTGAAATGAGTCTCTTGCGGATGACTCCAAGATGGGAGCAGTAGTTGAGGGAGAAGAGGAGGTTGGCCTTGCAAGGGACCTGGACACCCTGGAAGCTGGGCTCACACATGGAAATTAATTTCAATATCACCAAGTGCAAGGTGTTGCATCTTGGTCGGGAAACCTAAACACAGGTACACCCTGGGAGGAGGCGCTGGAGGCCTCAATAGGGAAAAAGACCTAGGGGTCATGGTGGATGCATGTATGAATAACTCTGAGCAGTGCAGGAGGCAGCTAGCAAGGCAAACCGGATGTTGGGATGCATCGTGGGGGATCACCTCTCGGAGCAAGGAAGTGATTCTGCCGCTGTACAATGGACTGGTTAGACCACACCTTGAGTACTGTGTACAGTACTGGAGACCACACTTAAGAGGGACATACAGCTCCTAGAGAGGGTACGAGGAGGGCAACAAAAGATGATCACGAGGGCTAGGGGATTTGGCGTATGAGGACAGACTTAAGGAGCTCTGCCTGTTTTCACTGGAGGAGAGGAGAGCAGGGGGACATGATTGAGGTCTTCAGGTACCTCAAGGGAATAAATAGGGTTAACATGGAGGATCTTTAGACTAAAGCAGGGAGGTATCACCAGAGGCATGGTTTGAAGCTGGAAGGTGGAAGGGTAAGAGGGAAAAGAGGAGGAGGTTTTTCACTGAGAGGGTGGTGGACCCTTGGAATGCACTGCCTGGTGAGCTAGTTCAGAGATCCACAGTGGAGGGCTTCAAGAGAGGATGGGACAGACACAGAAAGTGGATGTATCAGATGATGTCCTGTCCCAGGGGGTGGGGATGGATGATACGGGTTTCTGGAGCACTAGGGATGGGAGGTCTGGCACCCAACTAAGGATCTAAAGTTCGAGCAGACTCGATAGACCATAAGGCCTAATCTGCTGGCAAATAGTATGTTAGTATGACACAGAGACTGAAAGAAAACTTTGTTTTATTTTGCCTTTCTACATAGTTATACTGAACATGTTTATTTTTATGTTACTACTACTGTGAATAAATATTTTTGGTGAATTTTACAAATGCTCCTGGTTTTCCTATCCTTCCTGCCCTGTGCCTTGATGACACTGTCTTTGGAGTCTCTGAAGTACAAAACAATGCAGATTTTTCATTTTCTACAAGTACAGTAGTATCTCAAGCACTTGGCAGGAAAACAGAAAATACAATGGTAAGAAAGGAAATACATTTTATAATAACATAATCAAAAGAGATTGTTACATTGTATGTATACAGTAACAGAGTATAGGTATGATACAGTAAGTAACAAGTGTTGCTGTGATTGCCAACAAATTATATATATATAAGACATTAGGTGTTAAAGAAGAGAATGGCATTAAACTACAAAGCTATATTTTCTGTATATATATATATATATATATATATATATATATATATATATATATATATATATATATAGTTTACATATATATACAAAGTCCCAAATGAACTAATCCTTTAATGTGTGTGTGTGTGTGGGGGGATTGAGCTGAACCACAAAGTACATGCCTAGCTCCATTTACTGCTTAATTATGGTCACCCTCTGGGTGGGTTTGATTTCTTAAGGTGGAAGAGACCACTTTTATGGGGCCTGCATGCCTCCCCAGTTCATTTAGTCCACCCTTCTGAGTTTCCCTTTACTTGTCTTCCCTCACTGCTGTTCCCATTTTCTAGGGGGTGAATGGAGGGGCCATTGCTTCTACCCAGGATTCCTCAAAACTACTAAGTTAAGCTCCTTTGCAGCTCATTTGTTATTTCTCACCTTAATTCCTTGGACCCCAACACTGTCCGACTCCTTTACTTGGGGTGCCGCCAACATATTTTCCCCAGCTCCAGTGATATGTCTTCTCTTTTAATTATATAGTCTGTAACAGGCTCTTGTTAGGGCCATAAGCAGTGGGCAGCCCAATCCATATAGGCTCAGCACTCTGTTATTCTAACTGACCTGCAGGCTGAATGCTCCCCACCTTGGGTTGGCCGGGAGTATGCTGGCTCCTATTATGCCTGTACTCGGCCAAGGCTCTCTCATGTGGGTGGAGGGTGAGGTGAGGAGGAGTACAGGGTTGGTTTCAATGTGTTGTTGTTGGCTATATGTTTTATATTTAGCAATGTTAAGCATTTGTTGCACAGTTGTAAGTTTATTCATCTACCTATTATACCTGTTGGTTACTGTTAATATGGGGGAGGAGGCTTTATTGGGAATAGGAATTTTCCGTTGTTCTCATGATATGGTTTATTACTAACAACTATAGACTTCATTTTTAACATGGAGTGTTTGGGGTTGAATTCTCATGTGCAAAGAAAATAGGTACTGTCACATGTTAAGTGCCTTGAGGCTCAGATAACCTTTCTACAAGAAACTAAACTATCTGAAGCAGAATGCCCTAAACTTAAAAAGATTGGGTGGGAGAAGAAGCACACAGCATTGCTACATTTTCCAAAGGGATGTTTCAAGCCCCTTCACAAATCGCTTGGGTGGGAAGTGGTAACACAGAGAACTGACAAGGAGGGCAGATGGGTTATCCTTAAAACCTCCACCCCAGTGGTCACTTAATCTTATGTAATGTCTATGGGCCTAACATAAATGGCCCTGCCTTTTTCGTACACTCAATCAAAACCTGTCGAGATCAATTGCTAAAGTTAATATTATCAGGTCATGATAGATGCCCTCCTCACCAGGAAGGTTGAAGTTGCTCTGGTGGTTTGACATGCTTTTTGGGAAGGTGACAAAAATCCAGTAAGCTTCTAGCATACCGCTTAAAATGCAGGCAAGCCAGTAAGTTGATTGCTGGCCTTAGGGCACCTCTGGCAATATTCATCAATACACAGCCGAGGTAAACTCCATCAAGCAAAAAGTTTATGAAGGTCTTCTTTCTTCAGTAGGATGTCCCTAGGAAAAATTATGATATTCAAGCACCACAAACACTTTTGTACACAGTTTGAATGGGGCTGTTGCCTGTCTCACAGGTAAGATACTGTCACACAGGTCAGCTCCAAAATCAGATCTGCCTCCATGGTGGGAGGAAATACCACAAACAACAGCTGGGAGAAGGTAAGTCCTGGGAGATGGTGAGGTGACAGTGTTTGGGCTGTAAGAGTCCTGAGACTGGACCAGGAAGCTGGCCAGAGAAGGTAGTATAAACAATAACTTAAAAAGTGAACCTCTGTCCCTCTAAAAAATGTGCATGCCTTCTGAATCTTTTCCTCACCCTTAAAATCCTTTCAGCATTTGCGCTTCTGCCCTGCATACCTCCCGAAACATGCACACTTGCCGCTAATGACCCTCCCACTTCTACCCTACCCCTACAACATTTTTACATCGCCACTCTCTCAAGATTTGCACCCATCTGCATGCACCCCAAATTTATACCCATTCCACACCTCTTCAAACATTTTGTACCCCTACCCCACATGACTCCTGAAATGTGTATTACACTACTCTAAAATGTGAACCTTACATAAATTTATAACCCACACCCATCACAAAATCGGCACCTCCTACCTCCTCCCCTCCTAAAATTTTCACCCTTGCTCTGCAGCTTTCTAAAGTTTTAACCCTACCCCACACTTCCACAAAATATGTTCCACTATCCTTACTCCCCCAGGTTTTGTAGCCCTTCTCCTGAATCCTTCTAAAATTCCTTCCACAAGCTGCACACCTTTCCAAATGTTTTTACTCCAAGCCCTGCACTAATAGCAAAATTAGCAAGATTTCTATAATGTATTCCCATGCGCTTGTGTCCCTCCCACAATTTACACACCTAGATTTACACCCTTCAGCAAAGTACTACCCTTTGCCCACACTAATTCAAAGAGTTATACCATTCCAGCATTACTCCCCAGATATGTACTCCATACCAAAGTTGTACCCCCCTACTTCTATACCCTTCATAAAATTTGTATGTCTTACCCTACACCTGTACAACATTTGTACCGGTACACCTTCTCTTCCCAAAGATTTGATCCATTTCTCCTGCACCCTCCTGAAATTTATCACTGAACCCCAAGACATAGAAGCAAAGAATAAAGCCGAAAATAACTGTAAGCTCATCTAGTCTGCCCTGTTTTCCTGCCCAACACTACACCCTGGATACAGGTGTCCAGCCCCTACCTTATTTCTATTTATTATACCCATGTGCTTATCAAATACATGCTTGAAAACTCCCCAATGTCTTTTGCCCCCACCAACTCCTCTGGCAGGCTGTTCCAGGAGTCCACCACTCTTTCTGTAAAGAAGTATTTCACATCCTCTTAACTCCAAGCTTCATAGCATGGCCCTGTGTTCTGGTGCTCCTACTCCTATTAAAGAGACTCCCCGCCTGCACCTTGTTCACCCCATGAGGTATTTAAAGGTCCACTCCTGTCCCCTCTCACTTGCCTCTCCAGGGAGTACATGTTGAGCTCCTGCAGCTTCTTTTGAATGGTTTCCCGTGCACTGCCATACCATTTTAGTAGCCCTCTTCTGGACTGTTTCCACCCTGTCGATGTCCTTGTGTGAGGTGTGGCCTCAGAACTGGATACAGTACTCCAGGTAGGGTCTGACAAGTGAGTGATACAAGGGTAGCAGCATCTCCCTTCTCCTACAAGAGAGACCCTCCCTATGCATCCCAGCATCCTATTCACCTTGCCTGCTGCCCAGTCACACTGCTCTGTCCCCTTGAGATCATTAGATATAAGCACCCCAAAGTCCATTTCTTGCTTGGTAACTGTAAGTACCTTCCCCATACTATACACACAGCCCTCGGGTTTAGGGTTGCCACCTATCCGTTTTGAACGGATAATCCGATTTTTAGGTCCTTATCTGGTTATCCAGTTTTGATTAAATGCAGTCCGGTTTTTGGGTCATTTTGTGTGTTCATATACTCTTAAAACTGATGTACCAAATCATTCACTGTTTTGGCTGCATTTTCATGTCTAGGTTACAAAGAAGTTCTGATGTCACAGTCATTCAGACCTGCCTTTGTTTGTAAAACCAGACTGTCTGAGAGGTGTAAAGTATGGCCATTAAGATCATTAGCAGTAAATTAACTAATCTTTTCAACTCTGCGTTTTAAGTATGGTCTTTTACTGCTATGACAGAAACAGCTTTTACACCTTTTATGTGCTGTCGTACATTTCTTTTGTTTGTCCTATAGTCTGGTATGTTTTGACCCTTTTATTAAATTAATAATCTAACTTTTATTGCCTTTATCACCACATTTGCTCTAATTTTTGTATTACCTGAACATTCCATGATATTAGCTACACTTTTACAGGTCATTCAGATAAACAGCAGGAATGGTGTATCTGAAATTGTGGAATGTCTTAGAAATATGAAAAGAAACAGCAGTAGTTGCTGAGGTAAAGGGGAACATAGTGCAGTATTAAGGGTACCACAAGCATTGATAATTAAGTTATCAAAAATTGGTCAAAGCATCAGAATACATGACTAACATGGAAAGGAAAATGGGAGGCGTTTAACTGAGGGCTGAGCAATAAGCTGTGGCTGAGCTTGGCACATCCAGCAGACCTGAGTCTGATTCCCCACAGCCTCCACTTACATACTGTGTGACCCTGAGTAAGTCACTTAACCTTCCTGTGCTCCTGGGTCACGCCTGTAAAATGGGTTATGTGGCCTATGGGAGGTAACTTGGTTGCAAAGAATAAAATAAATACCTGAATAAATAAATCAAACAAATAACAGTATAACAATGATTTCCTGTCACTAGTAATGTCTATTCCAACATTACAAATGGCTTTGGAGCAGGAGGCGATATACTAGCCAGTCATAAAAAGGGGTGAAGCCAGAGGCAGAGTTTGGGGTATGGTTTAGCATCCGGTTTTTACCTCATCCAAAGGGTGGCAGCCCTACTGGTTTCTCCACCCTACGGTATGACTGTACTTTTGGCATTGAAACCCAAGCTGTCATTCCCTAGACCACTCCTCTAGTTTCCCAGATTTCTTTCCATTCTCTCAACCCTCCTGGTTATCCACTCTGTTGCAGATTTTATGTCATCTGCAGAGAGACACACCTTCCTCTACAGTTCCTCAGCAATGTCACTTATGAAGACACTGAAGAGGAGGGCCCAGTACCAACCCTTGAGGTACTCCATTGGTCACTCTCCTGTTCTTTGGGTGACTGCCGTTTACTACCAGCCTCTGTCTCCTGTCTTTCAACCAGTTTGATACACACACACTATCTTCTCCCTTACCCTCAGGCTACCAGTTTCTTTATCAGCCTCCTGTGTGGAGCAGTGTCAATGGCCTTACTGAAGTCCAGATAAGTCACATCCACTGCCCTGCCCTGATCCACCTCCCTTATTACCCAAGGAAATCTATGAGATTAGCTTGGCATGACCTCCCTCTGTGAAGCTGTTCTGCCTGTGGTCCCACAGCCCAAGTGTCCCCAGCTACTCCAGCAGTCTCTGTTTCAGCAGGATTCCATTAAATTCTCCACCACTGATGTGAGACTGACTGGTCTGTAATTACTGGCCTCCTCCCTGCTGCCACTTTTTGTGCAGAGGGACCATATTGGCCCTCCTCCATTCCTCTGGAACCACCTCCATCTCCACTGAGTAGCTAAATAGTGCTGCTAGAGGGGTGACTATTACTATGCTCAGTTCCTTAAGTACCCTTGAGTGAACCCTGTCTGGCCCTATCATACCCAACACTCCAAAATATGCACACTTTGCAAAAATTGTATTTTACTTTCTGCACCCTCCCCAAATTTGTACCAGTACTACTGCACCCCTCAAAAAATCTGTACTCCCTTGGCCCCACGCTACTCACAAAACTGTACCTCCCCTGCACTCCATAATTGTGCACATCTCCCAAAATGTGCACTAACTACTTTTGTACCCCTTTTAAATTATTACCTCATAGCTCTGCTCCCTCCCAAAATTTGCAACACTACCACTATAGCCTCCCAAAGTCTGCACCCTAATTCCACACTTCCTACAAAGTTTGTAACCTTACGCCTGTCCTTGCCTCAGGACTTGCACCCTTCTTCTATTTGTCACAATTGTCATAACCCAATACCCAGTCCCCCCAAAATGTTTACCTGGTGCCTATGCAGCATTCTCAAAATTGCACCCCTACTTTTCCTCACTTCCAAAAATGTACTTCTATGCCATGACTCCCAAAATGTGTGCCTCCCTTCACTACTCCAAAATTTGCACTCCCAGTTTCAGAAAGGGTGCAAGTACAAAGCTTGGGAAGGTGCAAGAGATGACAATTTGGGAGGAGTGCATGGATTAAAGAACATGTCTTGGAACAGTCTCAGCTAAAAGTACAAGTTTGGGAAGGGATACAGAAAAGATGGTTACATTTGGAGGGGTGGGAGTGAAAGTACAACATCTGAGAAAGGAGGAGTAAAAGATAAAAAATATCAGGGGTTAACTGGGAGACAAAGGCCAGCCGGGGAGGAGGCTTGAGCATCCAGGGATCACTCGCCTTCTCTGGGAGGGAGTGGGGACTGAGGTTCGGCACTTGGCTGGCCTCTGGTGGAGGCCTAAGACACAGCAAGCATCTGCACCATTCAGAGGGTTGGGATGTGATAGATGTTGGTGGTTATGCCTTGACGTCTGGGTGCACATTACAACCCCAGAACAAGGGAAAATGGCTCTAGGAGCACTGAAGAGATGGAGCATTGGTGTAGCCCTCACAACTCCCGCCTGTCTGTCCTGCTATGGGTGCCCAACAAGAAGAAGGATCTCAGGGTGAAGGTCTCCACCTTGTACCCACCTGGGGCATAGCCATGGCTCATGGGAGTTCACCCGCAGGATAAGATAGATGTGAAGAAGTGGGGCTGACACCATTGGTAACTCCGAGGAAGCAGGGCTCTGAAAGTGGAGGGAGGGGAAGGAAAATAGAAAGTAAAAAAAAATATTGGGGGTTACGCATCAAGGCAGGGCCATGTATGCGCTAATCATCTACCCAGCCTGCATAGCTCTATACCTGTATGTACCACCACATGCCTCTGCAGGGTGCCTGTCCACCCCAGAACACTGCTGCACTGGGGGTGGATCATGGAACACAGGCAGGCATCCAGCCATGGGTCTCAGGTGGATCCCTTGCTCAGTGCAGTAAGGGATTCTGGGATGGTGCAGGTCCAAAATGTTAAAAGTATGGGCAAGTGTCTAAAATGGATGACCCCAGTCCTCCATGTGAGCCCAGTGGCCTGGGGCAGCATGGTGGGATATTCCTGTCCCATCACAGCCAGTGGGTGTTATTGGGAGGGCATGCAAAGATACAGCAGGGTACTAGCTGCTGTATCCTGTGCCCCCTTGTCTGGCACTCCATGTGCGGGCATGCACACAGACATCCCCCAGATCAGCTGCAGACATAGCTGTACATCTGGGTGGGGGATTCAGTACAGAAGGAAACATGCCCTTCCATGAATGTTACTGGAGTTCCACCAGACCCATGGTGCCTGACATTCACAGCATTCAGTTTTAGGGTTGCCGTGATCTGCATCACATAGGCAAATCTGCAAATTCATGAATAGACCCCATTGTGAGGATGCAACAAAGAGGTGCACCTTTGGAGAAAGATGAATAAAGGTCTAACAGTGGGAGTCAAGGGTAAATTACAAATTAGGAAGAGGTGCAGGACAGACAGACATATTTTGGAAAGGTTACAAGGGAAGGGATTTGAATTCTGGGAGGAGGAGATTCCATTATTGAGCAGATGCACAAATATCTGGAGTGTGATAGAGCCTCACCAAAGGGTGCATCAGAATAGTATATACCTCTCAAGTGTCCCTGATTTTCAGGGATGTCCCTGATTTTGCCTCAGAATTTTATTTTGTCCCTCCTAAAATTTGTGTTTTTGTGGCTAAACAGTGGGGACTGTAAGCACAAAACAATGTCAAGCATTAAAGTTACAGACTTGTTCTTTTTAGAAACTGCATTTTGCACTAAGCCCCATATTCTACCAGCTTTCTGGGTGGATATCTCTAATTTTGAAGATGTGTCCCTGATTTTGGTCCTTTGTCCCTGATTTTTTAAGCCTTGTCCCTGATTTATGAGGCGGGAGGTTGAGAGGTACTGCAGGAGGCTACATTTAGGGTTAGTCAGTCCATTTCTTTGTTATTATTGTCCCCAAAGTTTTACTGATTATACAAACATACCAAAATAGCCAACAGAAGAACACCCTATGGTCTGTCGAGTCTGATGTATTGTGGTGCTCCTAATTCAGAGGTTACAGTTGGCCACACCTCCCCATCCGAAACCTGACCCCCTCCTTCACCCTGTCCCACCCTTTCTTGAAACCCCCACCATCTTTTGAGTGACGACCTCAGATGGGAGTTTATTCACCCTAACACCACCTCTCTGTAAAGAAGTGTCTCCTGGGTCCTTCTTGACCCTTCCTCCCACCAGCTTATAACAGTGTCCCTTGTTGTCTTGTTTTCACTGAGACAGAAAAAGTTCCCTGATATCCACCTTGTTTAAAACTTTCAGGTGCTTGAAGGTTTTAATCATGTCCCTCTCTCCCTCCTCTCCTCTAGTGTGAGTACATGTTGAGTTCTTTCAGCCTGTCCTCGTATACCCTACCAAGCTGTCCCTGAACCATTTTGTCATCCTCCTCTGAATTGCCTCAAACTGGTTGATATCCTTTTCAGATGATGGTTCCAGTATTGTACATCATATTCCAGGTGTGGTCTCACCAGGGTCTGTACAACAGCAGTATAACTTACTCCCCTCTAGTCATGAGCTGTCTAACAATACAGCCTAGCATTAAGGTCACTGGTGCTGCTGTCCCCAAGAGCCTTTCCTCCTCAGTACCCAGTCAATATGCCACTGCTAAAATAGCACAGCAAGAACTGCACTGTGTAGCGCGTGTAACCATTCAGAGTGACAGGGGTATAATGGCGGTAGTGAATTACTACTACCCTGGCACTGTCCAGGGAGTAGGAAGGGCTGAAGAAGTCTCAGGTGCTGTGCTTGGTTGAGCCACTCCTGTGGTGGGTGGCTAAGGCACCAGCACCTGGTGCAGTGAAGATCTGGGGATTAGGGTTTGGTTCCCTGTCTCCCAATATTTATTTTGGGGCTCAGAAACAAATCCCTCCCAAGTTACACATTATCCCCGAGGTACATACCCCTTGGAGTTGATTATAATAATTCTGGCGTGTGTGGGGAGAAAAGCCCTCACATGGGGGTTGCATGGGTGAAGCCCCTGCAAAACAAACATTCTATATTTTTCCCCATTGGTTTCTGTGGTGTGCATGGCATTTTGTCACGTCAGTGTTTTTACCAACCTTATTTAAGACACAGTATTTTGCTTGTGGGCATTGTCTACCGCACTGTTTTTGTTCACAGGGTTTTGGACCCCATGCCTTCCTTCTCTGATTCAGTGACCTTAACCTCTCTCCCCAGACTGTACTTATCAAAGCTACAGAAATTCAGAATACACATAAGGAGCCAGAAGAACTGTGGGTCACCCTGGAAACAGGAAATGGGACAGCCATAAGAACTGGGGTTGTCTACAGGCCCCTGAGACCAGGGAGGACATAGACACATTACTGTTAGAAGATATACAAAACATGACAGCTAAAGGGAGGTTCTGACAATGGGAGACTTCAACATGCCGGATGGAAGGGGGAATGGAGGAAAAGGAGTGGTCAGAGTGCTCCTGCTGGGGGATTCTATGATCAGGGTATCAAATGGGATAGGGAGGAGAAGCCTGGCCAGTTAGAACAAGATGCTTCCCTGGACTAATGGTGCACAGGGCTAAGAACAAGGTATACCAGCTGGCAAGGATTGTGGGGTTCCCCAGACATACTGGTCCACCTGGGTACAAATGACATTGAGGGAAATAGTGAGCTAGAGATACAGGCAAGATTCAGGAGCTCGCCAGGGTTTGTCATGACATAGGATGCACAGTTTCCTTCTCAGAAATCCTGCCAGTGCCAAGGCTAGTGGGGAACACAAAAGGAAAATTAGGGAGATAAACCAGTGGCTCAGGGAGTGGTGTGAGGCCAGAGGGTATGGGTTGATGGGGGAGTGGGGGAGACATGGGAGGATAAGGAGCTGTATGCTAGAGATAGACTACATCTCAATTTGGAGGAGGGAATCCTTAGTTGAAAATAGAGGTTCATTGGTGAAAAGTGGGGTTTAAACTTGTGAAGGGGGTGGGATGGGAGAAAAGGCTGTCAAGGGGTGCCGATAATGGAGGGACTCTGTCTCCACCCTGGGGACCAGGAGGATTGCAGGAAAAGGCCAACTGGCAAAGTGCAGACCAGGGGAAACAGAACTCAGGGGAACATGAGCAGGGAAATGGAACTATAGGGAAAGGGTGGAAGGTAGTTCTGCTAAATGCCAGGAGCTTGGGCAATAAAATGCCTGAGCTCCAGGCGATGCTAACTGAGGGAGCAGTGGATGTGGCAGCGGTCACTGAGACTTGGGCCACTGCAAGACATGACTGGGACCTGAACCTGGAGGGATACATTATGTTCAGGAAGGAGAGGGGGAGAGAAGGGAGGAGGGGTAGCAATGATAGTCAAAACTGCATTGGCATAGGGGAGTAGAGGAGGCGGAGGGAACCGTGGAGGTGATTTGGGTCACCTTGATAACAAGGGGGCAAGAGAGTAAAAATAGGAGTGGTGTATAGACCCCTGCCCTGGCAGAGGAGCTGGAGGACAGTCTGGTGGCAGATGTTAGGAGACACTGCAGACTGGGCAGAGGAACGGTGGTGGTGTTGGGGACTTAAACATGCCAGGAACAGACTGGGAGACTATGACATCCACTGTGACCAGGGAACAGAGGTTGTTGGATGTCTTTCAAGATGTGTTCCTAACTCAGCAGGTGAGGGAACCGACCAGGAGGCACGGGTACTGGATGTGGTCTCAGCAGACAGTGACCAGATTGGGGGCCTGGAGGTAAGGGACCCATTGGCGGGGAGTGACCATGCCACAGTCTGGTTCTGCCTGTACCTAGAGGGTAGAAGGCTGCACAAAGACGGAAGTAACTGACTTCAGGGGGGGGATTTTAAGGAAATGGGAAGGATCCTTAAGGAGCATTTGGATGGGATTGGGTCAGACATGGACGCTGATAGTAGGTGGAAATCATCGGAGAGGGGTGCAGGATGCTACCAGCACCTGTGCAAGAGTAAGACAAAATGCGTAGGGCCTAAAAACCCTGTTGGTGGACCAGGGAGGTCCAGGAGGTGGTGCGAGGAAAGAAAGCAGCCTATAAGCAATTCAAGTGCTCAAGGAGTGAAAGGGATCGAGGGAGTACGAGCTGATGGCTAGAAGGGCCACTAGAGTGGTGAGGCGGCTAAGGCAAGGAAGGAGCAGAACCTGGCCAGGAAATTAGGAGAGGAACAAGGGTTCTTTAGATACATTGGGGAAAAACGAAGGGTGAAGGGGCAGATTAGCAGGATTAAATCAGGGAGGATGGGCACAAGACCCGGGGAGCAGGCTGAGGTACAAAGTGAGTACTTCACCTCAGTTTTCACCAGGGAAAATGGGGGTGCTGCATCATACATGGGAGGAGACAGAGATACTGAGGAGGGGACCCTTACCAATCGGCAGGTCTGGGGAGAGGGGAGGCATCACTGGCAGGTGGGGGAGGGCTAAGCAGGAGAAGGGGTACCGGAGTGAAATCACAGCTGAGAGAGTGAGGAAGCCCTCAGCTCCCTTAAGACGGAGAAAGCACCGGGCCAGATAAATTACATCCCAGAGTGCTGAAGGAACTTGCAGATGTCCTGGCAAAACCCCTGGCAGAGCTTTTCACCATCTCTCTGAGGACAGGGTGGGTGCCCCAAGACTGGAAGGTGGCGGACATAGTGCCTATCCACAAGGGGATCAAGGGAGGTGGCAGGGAACTACAGGCCTGTCAGCCTGACCTCGGTGGTGGGCAAGGTGATGGAGGGCATTGTCAAGGAGAGGCTGGGGGACCTGGATAAGTCAGGGTGCCTGGACGATAGACAGCATGGATTCATCCTGGGAAATCGTGTCAGACAAACCTGGTGGAGTTCTATGACTGGGTGACAAGTGCCTTGGACCTGGGTAGACCAGTGGATGTCCTCTTTCTGGACTTCAGCAAGGCATTTGACTCTGTTCCTCACGTGGGCCTGTTGGATAAGCTGGGAGGAATGGGGGGGGGAACCAGATGATCAGATGGATAGGCAATTGGCTCCAGGACCGGACCCAGAGGGTCGTAGTTGGTGAGGATAGTCTCATCCCCAAGGAGAGTCATTAGTGGGGTCCCACAGGATCAGTCCTGGGCCTCTTCTGTTCAACGCCACGTATCTGACATAAGGACAGGAATCAGGAGTGAGATGAGTCTCTTTGCAGATGACTCGAAACTGGGGGCGGTGGTGGATGGGGAGGAGGGGAGGTGGCCTACAGGGGACCTGGAGGCTCTGGAAAGATGGTCTAGAAAGTGGAAGCTGAGGTTCAATGCAGGGAAATGCAAGGTACTCCACCTTGGGGCCAGAAACCCAGGTCAGTGTACACCCTGGGGAGGGAATGCTACAAGTCTCGATGGCTGAGAGGGACCTGGGGTGGTGGTGGATGTCAAGATGAACAACTCGGAGACTTGTAGGAGGACAGCAGCCAAGGCCAACAGGATGCTGGGATGCATCGCTGGGGGATCACCTCCAGAAGGAGGAAGTGATACTCCTCTGTATAACTGCTTGGTGAGGCCGCACCTTGAGTACTGCGTGCAGTTTGGAGGCCACATTAAGCGGGACATTAACCTCCTGGAGAGGGTCCAGGAGGGCAACCAAAATGATTTGGGGCTTGGGGACAGGACCTATGAGGAGGGCTCGAAGAGCTAAATATGTACACATTGGAAGAGAGAAGGGACCGGGGGACATGATAGAGGTCTTAGGTACATGAAGAGGGTAAATGGGAGGAACAGTCGGGTGCTTCGAAGGAAGGAGGAAGGGGCCACTAGAGGGCATGGCTGGAAGCTGGAGGGGAAGATTCAGGGAGAAAGGAGGAGGTGCTACTTCACTGAGAGCATGGTGGAGCCATGGAATGCACTGCCTAGGGGCTGGTGGAGGCAGAGACAGTGGAGGGTTCAAGAGGGGTGGGACAGGTACAGGGAAGGGTTCTGGAAGCAAAATCCAATGCAGCAAGAATATCTGGAACTGGGAAGGGAGAAGCCAGAGAAGCGAGGGGACAGCAAGGTCAGCACCCAGGTTGGGGACTGACCAAACGAGCAGACACGAAAGAACCGTTAGGCCTATTCTGCTGGCATTTTAGTATGTTAGTATACAGATTGGTCAACACCAGCAGGAACATCTGCCAGAACTAGACACATAGTGGATTCTGCAGGGGACGGCCTCAAACAACTGGTACAGCAACCCACAAGAGACAGGGCTATCCTAGATCTAGTACTGACTAACAAGGAAGGGATCACAGATCTCCAGGTAGAAGGTCACCTGGGGCCAGTGACCATTACATGGTATGGTTCAATTTGGCTACTACATCTAAATCATCCCATTCAAGGCAAAATATGGGACTTCAGAGGAGCTGACTTTGATAAGATGGCCAACAGAGTTAAGCTAGCCCTGGCAAAAGAAACACAGGTGAGGGGTACAGGCAAAGTGGGCAAGCATTAAAGATGCAATACTTGAAGCAACATCCCATTGTGTTAGACAGAAAAGGAAGTGCAAAGAAGAAGTAAACCACTTTGGTTCTCAAATACAGTAACAGAAAGGTCAGAGCCAAAGGCTGGCCTTCAGGAAATATAAAGGAACACAGCGGGATGAAGATAGGGAGGCATACTGAACTGCCCTAAGGGAAGTAGGGAAGGCAGTAAGGCAGGCAAAGTCCCAAACTGAGGAAACACTAGCACGAACAGTAAAGAAGGTGACAAGACTTTCTAGATACATTAGTGAAAGAAGAAAGTCCAGAGGGGTATTGCTAAGCTTAATGGAGAAAAGGGAGCATGTGAGGAGGAGGAGGACCCTGTAAAGGCATCTATCCTAAATAGATACTTTTGCTCAGTATTTACTGAAGAGAAAGTAGGGCAGGGCCCACAGCTCAGCATCATGGACACAGGGGAGGGAGGTGAGCACTTACTCCCTTCACAAGAAGAAGGGGTCCTACAAGAGCTTGCTAAGCTCAGGGTGGATAAGGCAATGGGACCTGATGGCATACATCCCAGGGTACTTAGGAGCTAAAGGTGGAACTAGCAGAGCCATTAGCAGAACTGTTTAGTGAGTCTCTGAGCACAGGAGAGGTCCCAGAAGACTGGAGAAGGGTTATGTGATCCCGCTCCACAAGAGTGGTAGCAGGGAGGAGGCGGGAACTACAGACCAGTCAGTCTTACCTCAGTAGTGGGCAAGATTATGGAGGCACTCCTTAAGGAAAGGATAGTGCAACACCTGGAATCCATGGGGCACAGGATCCAAGACAGCATGGGTTTACAAAGGAAGGTCCTGTCAAACTAATCTCATAGATTTCTTTGACGGGTAACCAGAGTAGTGTGGACCAAGGGGGCAGTTGATGTCGCCTACCTTGACTTCAGCAAAGCTTTTGACACTGTTCACATAGAAGATTGATAAATAAGCTGGGTAGGCTCGGGGTGGGTCAGAAGTTGGTCAACTGGGTTGGCAAACTGGTTGACGGGCAGAAAACAGAAAGTGGTGGTAAAGCGGTATACAGTCAGAAGAGATGCAAGTCACAAGTGGGGTACCTCAGGGATCAGTCCTGGGGCCAGTCCTCTTCAACATCTTCATTAGTGACCTTGCAGATGGACTAGAGGGTAAGGCTTGTCTGTTTGCAGATGACACCAAGATCTGCAACAGAGTAGATGATCAGATGGGGTGGGCAGAATGAGAAGAGATCTGGATAAACAAGCAAAATGGTCAGAAGAGTGGCAACTGGGATTTAATGCAAAGAAGTGCAAAATCATGCACATAGGGAAGAGAAACCCTGAAGCCACCTATAGGCTGGGAGGAGAGTTGCTAGCAGTCACAAAGGAAGAAGAGACTTGGGCATCATCATCACTGATGACCTGAAATCATCAAACAGACTCCTAAAGCAGTAGGTAAGGCAAGGGGTGTTAGGGTGTATTAGTAGGGGTATCACAAGTCGTAAGAGGAAAAATAATCCTCTTACAAGACACTGGTTAGGCCCCATCTGAGTACTGCGTGCAGTATTGGAGGCCACACCTTCACAAGGACATTAACCAAATTGAGGCAGTCCAGAGAAGGGCAACCAAAATGGTGCAGGGACTGCATCAGAAGACATATGAGGACAGATTAACAGAGCTCAATATGTATACCCTTGAGCAAAGGAGGGAGAGAGGTGATATGATCGAGGCATTCAAACACCTTAAGGGCATTAACAAGGTGAAAAGAATCTAACATGTTTAAATATAAGAAAAACAGCAGGACAAGAGGACACAGCATGAGATTAGAGGGCCGATTAAGGGAATGTGAGAAATTCTTTTTCACAGAAAGGGTGGTGGATGCATGGAATGGCTTACCACAAGAAGTGGTGGCTATGAATACAGTGCAGGGCTTCAAACAGGCATGGGATAGGCATAAGGAGCAATACAAATGACTATGAATAGATGGGCCACTGACAGGCAAAGGCCGATGGCACATTTATAAGGTAGAAAAAGAAATGGGCAGACTGGATGGGCCTTGCGGTCCTTATCTGCTATCAACTTCTATGTTTCTATGTTTCTATGTTTCTATGTTACTTGGTCCTTGGGTTCTTCCTTCCTTTGTGCATGACTTTGTACTTCTTTCCATTGAACCCCAGGTGCCAGATACCTGACCACCTCTTCAGCCTCACCAGGTTCTCCTTTAGGTCCTGCACCCCTTCTTCTGTGTCCACCTTCCAGCAGAGATTGATGTCATACTTTCCTCAATTACTTGTATGCGTGACTACAAGTCAATGTTTTGCTCAGTGGCACTGTTTAATATTTGTTCATCATTCTGCTTGTTTGCACTTGTAAGTTGTCACTGTAACTGCATTCTGTTGTTCGTAATAATTTTAATATTGTAACACAAGGGGGTTTGTGTTACCCTGGGATCTGTAGGTGGGGATATAAACACTTTTATCACAGCCCAGGATGTGCAACAACACAACAGACTGACTGTGCATTTATTGGTAAGATTACCGTGAGAGGTGCATTCAAACATACTTCACCCAATGCCGTGTTACATACCTCCCCTCAGCTTAGCCCCTCGGGGCTGAGTGGCCATGAAAAAGAAGGAGTGGATGTGGGAAAGAGCATCCGCATTCCCATGTTTAGCACCGGCGCAGTGCAGAATCTGAAATCAAAAGGCTGTAAACTCAAAAACCATCGGGTAACCCGAGCATTCTTTTCCTTAGTCTGTCTCATCCATGTGAGGAGCGTGATCAGTCACAAGAAAAAACTTATGGCCCAGCAAGTAATATTTCAGAGACTCAAGTGCCCATTTGATTGCCAGACATTCCCTCTCCACCGTGGCAAAGCACCTTTCACGTGGCAACAGCTTAGCTCAAGTATATTATCGGGTGTTCTTCACCCTCAATGTCCTAGGACAGGACTGCTCCCGAACCAGTGTCAGATGCATCAGTTTGTACAATCATGGGTTTGGAAGTCTGGGGAATGCAGGGCAGGAGAGGACACAGTGCCTGTTTCAAGCTACAGAACGCTTTGTCGGCTTCAGGAGTCCATTTCACCATATTAGGTTGACTGTTATGTGTGAGGTCACTGAGGGGCTGCTATAGTAGCAAAGTTTTGAATAAACCTCGGTAATAGCTAAGTGAGTCCCAAAAATGTCCGTACTTGTTTCCTATTGACCGATCGTGGCCAGTCTTGAATAGCAGCAGTTTTTTTTCTTGCGGCTTTATAAGGCCTCTTCCTATTATTATAACCCAAATGCTGTGCTTCCTCACCCCTAAGGTACATTTCTTTGGGTTGGCTGTGAGCCCTGCCTTTCTAAGTGACTCTGTCATGGCTTGTAGTTTCTCAAGTGACTGTCCCAGGTGTGGCTGTGGATGATGACATCGTCTAAATACACAGCAGCATACTCCTGGTGAGGTCGCAGACCACGAGTCCATCAGGCGTTGAAATGTGGCGGAGCTCCATGTAAACCAAAAGGAAGCATTGTATATTGGTATAAGCCATCAGGGTGGCAAACGCCATTTTCTCTCTGGCGGCTTTGTCAAGGGACTTGCCAGTAGCCTTCGTCAGGTCAAGAGTGCTGATGAATCGGGCGGTTCCCAGTCTTCGATGAGCTCATCCACTCGTGGCATTGGATAGGCATCAAAGGCTGAAATCTCATTCAATTTTCTGAAATCATTGCAGAATCTGACTGATCCATCAGGCTTTGGGACAAGTACTATAGGGCTAGACCAGGCACTGTGAGATTCTTCAGTTACTCCCATCTCTAACATTTTTTAACCTCTTCTTTTATCGCAATTCAGCGTGCTTCTGGTACCACGATATGGCTTGAGGTGTACCACTTTCTCTGGAGGAGTCACAATATCGTGAGTGACAAGTTGAGTGTTACACATCTTTATTTCTGTCAAGGAACTCAAGAGATCTTGCTTCTGACTTGGTGTCAGGTCTCCAACTGTCACTGCGTCTCTAAGATTTTCCTCTGTTGGACGGTTTTGTTTCACTCCAGCAGACATCACGGTCCACCCACTTTTCAACAAATTGATGTGGTATATTTGTTCAGGCTTCCGCCTACCCGTTTGTTTTACCTTATAGTTGACTTGGTTTACTTTTTCAAGTACCTCGTAGGGTCCCTTCCAGGTGGCCAGGAATTTACACTCAGAGGTGGGGACAAGTACCAACACTCTGTCACCGGGCTGCAACTCTCTAGGCGCTGCGGAATGGTTGCTAGGCTCTACTTTGAACTTCTTGGGCCTTTTGCATATGTTCCTTCACAATGGGCATTATGGCATTAATCGCTCTCATTCCTTCCACATGCTCAGTGGCGGTTTGGTGGGGGCAGGGTTGATGCTCCCATGTCTCTTTGCTATGTCTAGGAGACCTCGTGGGTGGTGGGCATGCAGCAATTCAAATGGGGAAAATCTGGTGGATGCTTGGGGCACTTCACGGATGGCAAACATTAAATACGGCAATAACTGATCCCAATTCTGTCCATCTGTCTCCATGGTTTTCTTTACCATACTCTTTAATGTCTTATTGAATCTCTCAATGAGCCCATCTGTCTGTGGATGATACACGGACGTGCGCAGCTGTTTGATCTGGAGGAGCCTGCACAAGTCCTTCATTACTTTGGACATGAAGGGTGTTCCTTGGTCAGTAAGGATCTCCTTAGGAATCCCGACTCAGGAAAACATCTTGTACTAGTTCTCGGCGATGTTTTTGGTGGCCGTGTTCCGCAGGGAATGGCTTCGGGTATCTGGTAGCATAATCCACTATTACCAGAATGTACTGATACCCTTTATGCAGACTTCACCAAGGGTCCTACCAGGTCCATGGCAATACGTTCAAATGGTGTTTTGATGATTAGCTGGGGAACTAGTGGTTCTCGAAAAAGAGGGTTGCGGAGCTCTCTGTTGGCACTCGGACAGGAAATATCGTTCCACCTCAGCATGGACCCCCCGCCAAAAGAAATGACTCAACAGTCTCTTTGTCTTATCCATTCCCAGGTGTCCTCCCAAGAGGTGGCTATGGGCCAAATGCTGTCCGGTGTGCGGAAGGCTGGGGCACGAGTAGCTGCTCTGTCAGTTTGTCGGCTGTTTTGTGTACTCGATACAACAAGTTGTTGTTCATAGCAAAGTGTGGGTAGGGAAGGGTTTGGTCAGGGTTGAAGGGCCTCCCATCCACCACTTTCACATCTCCTCTGGCATACTGGAGTGTGGGGTCTTCGAGTTGGGCTGTCCCAAATTTTCCTCTATCGCGGTCGCCTTCTGGTGTGAAGAGATTGTCCTCTTCTAGGTCCTCTGGGTGTCTTCTATGACATCTGCTTCTCCATCCTCTTCTAGGTCCTCTGGAGTGTCTTCTATGACATCTCTCCTCCGTCCTCTTCATCATTGTCTTCTCCCATGAAGACTTGTGTAGATTAACGGAACATTTATTCCTTCAAGTTTGTCGGACACTGCATACGTTATCGTCCTCATTGTCTTTGCCTTCCTCTTTATCTTTATCTTTACCTATGACATCATGGCCTTTATCCTTCTCTTTGTCTTCGTCTTTTCCTCGGTTCCAGAGTCTTTGGAAGAACGGACAGTCACGTCCTAACAACACGGGGAAAGGCAACTGCTTCACCACTCCCACTGCTCCAGAAAATACACCTTCCTTTGTTTTTATTTCAAGGTGGACTGTGGGACACATCTTGGTGTCCCCATGGATGCACATGATGGAAATGGAGTTGTTGTCACTCACTTGGCTGAGGGGTACTAAAGAGGTTTGATTAGTGTCACCATACTGCGGAGTCCAACAAGGCGTCCACTTCCTGGTTCTGGACTTGTACTGGACTGATACGAGGAGGCTGACTATGATTCCCCAGGAGGACAGTAATGATATTACACTGTTTGGACAGGTTTGCCTCTATTTGCATTGGCTCATCTTTCTTAGGACAGTTCAAAGAAATGTGTCCTGGTTCTCCACATGTGAAAAGGTTCTGGTATCTCGGTTCATCACTCCTTTTCTTACTTTAAATGAGGTCTGATGCCCTCTGCTGGTACTGTGGTCATCTGGTCCACTGGCTCCTTCTCGCCCTTCCATCTGGGTTGTGCGATGGATGACTCTCTTATCTTGTTTTGGTGAGCTCTCTTATCCAGACTGATCTTTTCAGGTCTGGTGATTTTTTAAAAGTTCGGTAGCAGCATAATATCTTTCCACAAGGTCTACCAGCCCCTCTGCGGTACTAGGGTTACCTTGACTGGACGGTTCTTTTAAATCATAGGGTAGAGCTCTGATAAAGTGATCAGTACCACTCTTTCTACTACTGCAGTGGACATCAGGACTTCAGGTTGTAGCCATTTCGAGCTAAGTGGATCAGATCAAACATCTGTGGCGGGGAGGTTTCTCTGGTTGAAATGACCAGGAATGAAATCGCTGAGCTCTCACTGCGGTTATTACCCCTAGACGCACGATTTCTTTTTAGCTTATCATAGTCTTCAGCATCCCCTGGTTCAAGGTCATAATATGCCTTCTGTGCTTCACCACTGAGGAAGGGGGCCAGAATGCCAGCCCACTTATTCTGAGGCCATCCTTCTCGGCTTGCAGTCCTTTCAAAAGTTTTCAGATAGGCTTCCACATCATCACTGGCTGTCATCTTCTGCAGGAAGTGCCCAGCTACAATGGAAGATGCACCTGCTGTTGGGCTTCATCTCCTTTGGCCATCTCTGCAGCAAGCCGCTGTAACTCTAAGCTCAACATTTGCTGTCCCCTCTGCTGCTCTTCCAGCAGCAGTCTATTGGTCTCTGCCTGCTGCTGGTTTGTGGTTTACTGGGCCAGATTCGTTGTGCAAGCTGCCGCAATAGGGTCTCCATAGCTGCTTCAGTGTTTTAGTGTTGTTGTTATCCCACAACCCTTTCTGCTTGTATTCTCCACCACTGTAACACAAGGGGGGGTTGTGTTACCCTGGGATCTTGTAGGTGGGGATATAAACACTTTTATCACAGCCCAGGATGTGCAGCTTACACAGCAGACTGTGCATTTATTGGTAAGATTACCGTGAGAGGTGCATTCAAACATAACACAGGTTGAAAATAAAACAACATAAAATAATACCTAGCTTTTGTTGGCGCTAACTACACAGTGAACTTTGCTCCTCTCTATAACCCATGTAGCTAAGCTGTTTCCTGGGACATACAAACAAAATTAGCACAGAGTCTCTTGTTCTAAGTTTCAAAGGAAAATTATTTACCAGTCTCAGGTTTTCAGCCAGTCCAAAGTCAGAATTCAATTCATTCTTGCAGGCTAAACAAAGGTTCCAAACCAGGCAGTCAGTTGATTCAGAGTTCTCTTTCCAAAGTAAAATCCAATTTGTTGTTGAAGGCCAAACAAAAGTTCCAAACCAGGCAGTCAGTTGATTCAGAGTTCTCTCTTTCCAAAGTAAAATCCTTCTGCAAATGTTCTCCAGCCAGGCTCCAGGTCTGTTCCTAATCAGGTACTGAGACACAAGCAATTGTTTGAGCCCTCTTTTATGCAGGCAATCACTCTCCTGCACCTGCTCTTAATCAAGTACTTAGCTCTGTGAAGTTGTGGTGCAATGCCTTCTGGGACTTGTAGTGTATGCACCACACTTTGTAGTCCTGGCAGAGAAAGTGGAACATACGTGCTGGGAGGTAACGCCTTCCACAACTTTACCCAGTGCCGTTTTACAATATGTTTTGTACTCCCTCTCCTCTCTCCTGGGTAGCACCTGAAATGAGTCTTGGCTCAGCGTGCCTTTCCCTGTTACCAATTTTTAAATAAATAAACAGAATGAAATCCAAATATAGAATATCCATTGCTTGCCCTTATCCACTGTCTTCATTACCCAGTCAAAGAAGTTGATCAAGTTGGCATGACAGGATCTCCCTGGCATAAACCCATGTCATCTTTCGTCCTGTAATCAGTGAAAGCTACTAGATGTTTATCTGTGGTGTTGTATTGATAAAATTCAAGGGATAAAGCTCCTCAGACAGTTGGAAGTTGAGACTGATGTTTACCATTTTACAGCCTGATGTATTGTTTGTGTACTAAGCTGACATGACTGATTAAAATGATGTCATTCTTGCTCGAATGACATCAGAACACACTCAAGATTCTGCCAGCTGGTCTTAAAAAGTTTGAGAGACTTTCTGTAAAACCATCAACCAGAAGAGGCACTAAAATAGCATTTATACACGTGAAATGGCAATTCCAGCATTTTATTTGTGATAACACTCTGTTAAACATTTTATTAGGGAAAATGGGTAATTTTCAAATATATTTGCAGTTGAAGAGCTGCTCATAACACAGTTCTTTCATTAGTATTGATTGTATGTAATTACACTAAAAGATCCATCTCAACCAATAAGAATACAGAGTTACTGTCTAGTTATTCTGCCACAACCATACAATAGAGTCTCCTAACTGGACAGTATGCTAATCCATGCATTACTTTTTTTTTCCCAATTCTTTTCCTCTCCAGTCACCAGCCCCGAAAACTCCCTTGGATGTAGCCTTACCAGCTTTCTCCCACCCAGCATGAGATCCTCCCAGCCCTAGGTCCTCCCTGGAATGCCAACCTACCACTCCTGCCTGATGACCCCCAGCTTGTACCCCTGATGCCTGGCCACTATCCACTACTCTGGCACTCCTTGAAATCCAATCATGCAGGCAGAGTGAAGGCTGGAGGATATCAGGGACCTGGGTGGGCAGGATCCAATGGTGGCCATGGGGGCTGCTGCTGGCTCATTGTCATCCTCCCAGGCACTGGGGTGTTTCCTTGTTCTGTGAGCATGACCACCCCGGAAGCACAGATATGCAATGACATCTAACACAAGATGAGATGTTCCCACACCCAGCCTGCAGACATCTTCATCACCGCCACCCCTTCCCAACATGACTCCCATCTGTAGCACCCCCAGCTTCTGTTGTGAGTCACTGATGATGGGGAGCCACAACCCACCCTCCCCAGGAGAGCTAAGCAGTCCTCTAGATGCTCAGTCCTCTCCTCCTGGCCAACCCCTGGCAATCCAAGCTCGCTCCCAAGCCCAGGTCACCAGCATGGTGCAATGTGTGGCATCCAGTACCTCAGCCCTCAGCACTACCAGACCAGCCATCCATCCATCCATACATTCTAATTGGTGAACACAAACTGCATAACACTGTTAACATTCTGTGACTAACCAGTACAGTAAAATGGCAGCAGGAAGCTTACATTCACTTTCACAATCTCTCTCTCTAAAACTTTTCATCTCATTAACTCTTTTTCTAATTAAGATTTCCTTTTCTGTATACCGTAACAGAGAATTATGTGATAAGGGCAAGTCCTTTATTGTGCTGCACCAAAGATTGATGCAAATATCACCCAAAGCAAAAGGGCAACCAAAACAAACAGAGACCACCTACAGACAGCAACAGTCCTTAGCCACTCCAGAAAAATAAATCAATTTCTTCTTTTTTATGGGGCTATTCCCCCACACCCACCGAAAATAATATAATCAACTCTGGGGGAGGTGGACTCCAAAAAAAAGAAAATGTAATCTTCTGCTGTAGGACCCGAACCTGGGTCTGCTGGCTCTGTTGGTGTGGCTCTGTTGGTGGTGGCTGTAACCACTATACAAAACAACAAGCTCAGCAGGGTTTAGCCACACCTGCCTATATCCTGTCCATAGCGAGTGTAGTTCACTGCTGCACTCACTATACAGGATCCTTCACTCTGTTAGAACAGTTGCCCTAAACATGAGCCGATTACTGAGTCGCTTCATATTGAGTCGCCAATAATACTCGCCATATAGGGTGTTACCCTGTAACAGCTATTGAGGTGCAGGTTCTATTCAACTTTTCCTTGTCCTTCTTTGATTATGTATAATTTCTTTTGTTTGTTTTTAAACTTGCCCAGCTCCTTGGCTTCAGAGGAGGCCCTCACACCCCTCCTACTCCATCCGCCAGGGCTTTCCAAGTCTCACCCCGGTTTCATTATGCTCGTGAGGCCGGGGTGTTTGTAATTTTTCCCCATTTTCTCCCAATTCCTTAAGGACGCTGGTGCAGAGGACATTCATCCAGACAGATATGTCGTGTCAAGTGCCTCACAGCGTTCTCCCTCCCTGACTCCAGAGAGCCACCGTGCCCCCTAATGCCCGTGCATCCACAGGCACAGGCATGTTGGGTACTGAAAGCACTCCTGGTAACCCACCACAGGAGGAGGAGGAGTGCATACATTGGGATGCTCGGATCCTCCTTCTCCCATCTGACCCCGGTGACCCAAGTCTGTTCCTGAACCTGGGTCGCTGGCATGCTGCACGGTGTGGCATCCAGCGCATCAACCCTCAGCGCCACCAGGCCAGCTGATTATGTATAATTTTAATGCTACATTGTTGTTACTTATTTGCTGCTCTTGACTTCAGCAGTACTGTATTTTGCATTTTGACCTTTAGTACATATAAAATAATATATGAACAAACATGCACAACATAGGATAATGGATGAGCTACAGTGAACAACGCTATGTTTACTTTGAGGTTGTCATGACAACAAGTAGACCTCGAGAGCAAAGTTCGAGAGGTCTTTGGTTGTCATGACATCCTCAAGCAGTGAACACAGTTGTTGTTCACTGTAGCCCATCCATTGTCTTTTATAGTGTATGGGCCACAGTGCAACCACGAGTCACTTCATAAGGAGTTTGCTATCAGCACCAGTCATTTAGAGAAAGATATGCATAAGTAATAGTGTTTCACCTGAGATCATGAAGGATCATTTCCCACCCTGCCACACACTTACATTTAGATTGAGAGATACTGTATACCTAATTCATATTCCAAACATAACGGTTTTAATTATTGCCTTTACGTAACATCAAGAAGCAAGATTTAATATTAACACACAAAAAATAATGGAATCCATTCAACTGGCATTGTAGAACTGGTGGAAGAGAGTATACATAACAGGCAGTTTGAAGCGTCCACCAGAAGTGTGAAAGTACTGAGCTGAATAAACAGTGTGTGCAATTTGCCAGGTAGTGGGCATCGCTGGAAAAGGAAACATTTGCCAAAGGTACCTGGAGAAAAACATTAAATAAAAACACTGTCAAACATGTCTTGATTGGGGTTGGGGGTGTAAGGAAAAAGAGGAGAAAGTGAAAGAAGTTGGGGAAAAATAGCTGCAGCCATCGGCAATTGCTTATTTTTCAACTTAAAACTTTCAAATTTCTGTGGGGAAAAAATGAGTGATTGGCACAGCTGTCATGGTAACGACAGCAAAAGGAGATTTTGAAGCTGTTGTACCATCATAGTGACATACTCAAGATGGTACAACTGTTTGACTTCACTACAATGGTGTAAGAAGCTGGGAATTCACTAAATTCCATCATTAATTGCATTCTCCCATGTACTATATGTAGAATAGTGGATGGGTGACCATCCATAACAAGGCTTTGTTTCCATTGAGAGAGCTGATCACGCCAGCGAGACCCAGAGAGAGTGAAGCACAGACGGTACAACCATATTCCATGACCTTTGAACTGTGGTACAATAAGGTTTCCGGTGTTATGGAAATCCATGCAGAACAAACCCTCACTATACAATAATGCAGTAGTTGTCATTGTAACCTCCCAGGCTGTATCTACAAATAGGCATTTATTTGTCTAAGCGTACCTACCTGGTTAACTAAAACTAAAACTATAACAGCTATAGTGGGAGGTGGAGTGAGGTTAAGCTCACCAATAATCATAGCTGGGGCTACATGAACTATGATGTCTAAAACTCTGAAGCAAGGGCACTCACCCTCCTGCTAGGACTCTTTAATGAAGGAATGTTCAAACCATGAATATTATATAAAATGCTGAATAGCTCTTTACTTAAAATGCTGACAGTTGCGGTGGCACTGAGGGCTGAGGTGCTGGACGCCTCACCTTATGCCATGCGGTGACCCATGTTCGAGCGAACGGGCTGCCGGTCAGCAGGGAGGAGAAGGACTGAGCATCCGATGGATTGCTCTCCTTCTCCGGGAGGGGATTACCAGCCTCAGTGTGCTACTAGCTCTGGCGGCAGCTAGGGGGCAGTGCACTGGGAGATCAGAAATAGGGAGGAGATGGGGCAGACATTTGGAGGAGCACATGTGGATGCATGTGCACTCCCTCCGCTGGCATCACTTTACGCCCCACCTCCTGGGGACAAGAAAATGGAAATAGATGCTGGCCGGGCTGAATGAAGCTGTCCCTACAGGTGCCACCCCCGGAAGACGTCTCCCTGATTGTATCTGTGTTGGGAGGTCGAGTCACTCCCCACTATCCTGCCATGAAGGGTAAGTCATGGGAACTCAAGGGAGGGGTCGGATCCTTGGGAGACAGCGGATAGGATTAGAGTGCTGGCCAACACCACAGAGAAATACCACACCAAAAAAAAAAATGCTGACAGTGAAAAGTGCAGAGGTGTAGAGCAGGTAACTTCAAATACAACGCTCTCGATGTTTTACACCTGCACTTGCCTTAGGGTGAGTGCCACTGCTTCAAAGTTTTTGTGAATTTGTTTTAGCTTTAGGCACCTCCCACATCAGCTGTAGTACAGCATCATTCCAGTTTTCACATAAACAATTATGTCCTAGATATAGTTATCACTTTTAA
Source organism: Neoceratodus forsteri (assembly GCA_016271365.2). NCBI lineage: Eukaryota > Metazoa > Chordata > Ceratodontiformes > Ceratodontidae > Neoceratodus > Neoceratodus forsteri. The sequence continues at coordinate 371,259,443 of CM057458.1, forward strand.
ATCCCACCACTATATTGTATCACTATAATAAAGACAGGGCTATCGATCACATATTTCTGTTCAGAAAGTTGTATTGCACAATTCAGTTGATCTTGTTTATAGTGTGATGTTAGTTACATTTGTTTTCCCCAACTCTTTTTCGCTCCCATCGCCAGCCCCCTGGGAGTTCCATCGACGAAGCCCCGCAGTCAGCGCCTCCTCCCAGCCTAAGACCTCCCAGGCCCAGGCCTCCTCGAACATCACCCTGCACTCCCACCTGTGAGAGACCCCTGGCCTCTGCCCTCTGAGGTGGGGCCACCATCCACGTACCTTGGCACTCTTAAATCCAGTCAGCAGGTGAACTGAGGCTGGCGGATATCAGGGACCTGGTTGGGCAGGATCCGGGGGCGTGGGGCTGTTATGGACTCATCATTCTCCCAGGCACTGGGGTGTTTCATGTGTGAACATGACACCCAGAGGTGCGGACATGCAATGATGTCCGCACCATCCTGTGGACATCCGCCAGCACCTCCACCCCTACCTGAAGTGTCCCCCATTGCATCACCCCAGCCTTCATCGAGTCGCTGATGCTAGGGATCCACAGTCCACCACTCCACATGAGAGGAGAGCAGTCCTCCAGATGCTCAACCTATTCTTCCGGAAGACCTCCAGCAACCGGAGCTCACTGTCGAGCCCAGGTTGTCGGCGGATGTGAGTGTGGTGTCTAGCTCCTCAACCCTCAGCGCCACTGAGCCAGCTTTGCTAGTTACATGTTTTGAGCCTCTTTGGAACAGTGATACTCAGACACCTGTGGTATATTGTAAAGTAAACAAACACTCAATCAGCTGTGTCAGTGGCTCAGTAGGTAGCACACTCGCCTCTGAGGCCAGGAGATCAGAGGGCTGTGGGTTCAGTTCCCACAGCTGCCACTTGGGTTAATATCCCAATACTGACACTGTAGTGCAGCATGAGGGGGTGCTGCACTTCTGAGGTGCTGTCTTCGGATGAGACGTTAAACCGAGGTCCCATCTACCTGGATTGGTGGTAGTTCAGGTAGATGTTAAAGATCCCATGGCACTTATTGAAAGAGTAGGGATTTCCCAGTGTCCTGGCCAAATTTCATCTATTCATTAAAAATACCACCAATGCTTAATCTGATTCAATTTGAGTTGCTTACCATCTGTATCTCCCTCTCTCGGTCGCCCCTGAAAAAGGGACTTATAGTTCCAGTAGGCCTACCGGTCAACACAATTCAATAAAAAAAAATATGAACTATTGTTGCCGGTGCAGAAAAGTGGCATAAGATGCTGGGGTGTTCTGCCAGATGAATCACGTCCAAAAGAGGGGAGGTCATCCTGCCACTGTATAGGTCATTGGTGAGGCAAACCTGCAGTACTGCATGCAGTTCTGGTGCCCCTACTTAAAAAAGATGTTAAATTGCTGGAAGGTGTCCAACACAGAGCAACCAGGATGATCCTCGGTATGGAGGACAAACCCTCACGAGGAAAGACTGAGGAAGCTCAACATGTATCCCTGAAGGAACGGATGGATAGAGGGACATGACAGAAACCTTCAAATATATGAAAGGCATAAATAAAGATGGTACAGAGGGAATTTTAAGATTAAGGAGAGGGAGGGACACTGGGGCAAAATCTAAAGTTGGAGGTGGTAGATTCAGAAGGAAATGAGAAAGCACTATTTCGCAGAGTAGTGACATGGTGGAACGCACTGCCTGAGGAGGTGGTATCTTCAAGACGGTGGGCAGTTTTAAGAGGGATGGGACAAAGTCAGGGGAAGGTCGCCAATGAGGCACTGGGGTGAGGGGTAACAGCTAGTATGGGCATGAAATTGGATATGTGGGTGGGGGGAGCAGCTGCAGTGTAACAGACTGCTAGCTGTACACTTGAACAGACTAGATAGACCATCAGGCCTGTATCTGCTGCCATTCTTCATATGTTCGTATGAACCCGAGTCTCCAAGTTAGTGACTTCAGTACTCTTAAGCACAAGGCAACACTGCATCCAGAATCTAAGTCAAGTTTGCAACCTCTTGGCACATCACAGCTGTCAACCGAATACCCAAGAATTAAAAGTCAAGTATCCCACTGGGGTACACATTCAGCTTAACTGAGTGACTGCTAGGCACTCGCAACATACCTTAGTAGGGTTGGGCAAACATAATGCAGTGCACAGATAGCCATTATATGTAATGAAAAGGCTATATAGCATAAAATGATCACTCAGAGTTCTGTTGTCAGAAAATAATTCACAGCCTGGATGTAACCAAGTGTTTCAGTTTATATCCCTCTCAGCAGTTATGTTGCTAGGTGTCATCTTTATCACACCTTATTATTCCTCACAGTAGAAATGCAGTCTCAGTTTAACAAAAATCAACTTGTTTATGAAAGATTATTTTAAATTAGCATGAAATTATTATTACAATTTTTTCTCAGGCTGACATTCAGCAGGGCTTTTCTTTGGCCCAGTGCTTCCATGCCCATGACCTAGATTTGGGAATGAACATGGGAGATGGTGCTAGGTGACCAAGTTGGGGAAGCATGTTGCCACCAGCAGTGTGTCCCAGCCGGGGTTGAGGTGACAAGCGCCAGTGCCACAGCAGCTTTTACTAGTGGGCTGGGAGTTTGTTCTCCCAGTAGGAGTGCACTCCATGTATCTGAGGCACACCCCATACACACTATGCATGCATCTGTGGATAGAGATAGAAAATGGCAGAAAACTCCTGGCTGGTGCAGGATAAAGATTTGCCCTCCACAGAACCCCCCACCACCACCACTGACCATGGCACCCTCTCCACCTGACCTAGGTCTCCAGAGGAGAAAGGGCAAGTCTAAAGGCCCCACCATTGCGGGAGGAACTATGGGTGATAGAGGACAGAGAAAACACTTGCAGAAGGTGAATGATGGATGGGGAGGTTCACCAGACCGGTAGCTTGGTGAAGAACGATAAGACTCATGTGCAGTGTGAAAGAACAATATCTTACTTGACATCATGATCAGATAAACTAGCACCCATTTGATCTGGTTGGACTTTGCCCAGTTGGTGATTGATGATGTTTTGAAGATGGTCCAGGGCTTCATGATCGCTTACTGTAGTTTGGATCCATGTCCGACGCGCCTTCTAGTGGAGTGCATGGAGGCAACTAGACCAGTCCTTGCTGAGGCAGTTAGATGGTCATTAGAGACCAGGGTGCTTCTAAACATCCTGAAGGAGGCAGTGGACACCCCTCCTGAAAAGCCTTTTCTGGACCCTGATTGTCTCGTAAACTACAGGCCTGTCTCTAACCTGCCTTTTGTAGGCAAGGTTATCGGAAGACAATCACCACAGCTTGAGGGTCATCTGACCACCCACAATATTTATGATCCTCTCCAGTCCAGTTTCAGGAAGAGACATAGTACTAAGACTGCACTGGTCCAGGTACTTAATGATCTCCATATAGCGAGGATCGGAGGAGCCATTCCATCTTGGTCCTCCTTGATCTCCCTGCAGCATTTGACACTGTGGATCATGGGATGTTGCTAGAGCATCTGCGGCTTTTCTGCAGGCTGACTGGTACAGTCCTCAAGTGATTCCATTCATTCCTCACTGGCAGGACACAGAGAGTGGAGTCTGGGTGTTTTCCTCTGCCCTCTTCCCCTGCCATGTGGGGTGCTGCAGGGTTCTGTGCTTTTCCCTATGTTGTTCAGCAGTGTATATGCTGCCATTGAGAGACATTAGTAGGCAATATGGGTTGAGTTTTCACTGTTATGCAGATGATACTCAACTGTACTTGTCCTTTGTGCCTGGGAAAACGATGCTGTTTCAGTATTTAACAAGTGCTTCCTGAGATCCAGGACTGGATGAGTGCCAGCGGCTTAGGCTGAATCTGGATAAGACCGAGGTGTTAGTTGTGGACCCAGGTTGCTGGGTGGAGGGATTATTGGCTGGGCAGTCATCCAGGCTTTGGCTGGAAGGCAACCAGCTGAATACTTCTGACGGTGCAAAATCTGGACGACATGCTTGATAGCAGGCTGGCACTTAAGACTCAGGTGTCAGCCATTGTCAAGTCCTCATTTTATCATCTGAGGAATATCGCCCAGATAAAGCACCTGGTACCACCTGATGATCTTCCGACATTGGTGCATGCCTTGGTGACCTTCCACTTTGATTACTGCAATGCCCTATACCTAGGGCTACCAGGGTGGACCTCCATCACCTGCAGTTGGTGCAGAATGCGGCTGCCAGACTGTTGACAGATTTATATAGATCTGACCATGTCTTACCTGTGCTCCGTGCCCTGCACTGGCTGTCGGTGCAGTGGAGGCTCACCTTCAAGGTTGGATTACTGACCTATAAGACCCTACATGGACAGTGACTGCGGTACCTGCAAGAGCTCCTTTGTCCCTACCACCCCTTTGCCCTCTCCTCTCCAACAACAAGGATTGCTAGAAATTCCCAGGGTCTGCTTGACAACTTCGAGCCAGATCATTTGCTTTTGCTGCTCCGACCCTGCAGAATTCCTACCTCATCGGTAAGGGAACAGCCTGCTAAGTCCTTCAAATCTGCCTTGAAGACTTATTTATTTGAATTGGCTTATACTGAAATTTAAACTCCTGCTTTGATGATTTTAAGAAATGTGGTTATGTTTTAAATTGTTTTAACTTGTCTTATTATGATTATGTATAACACTATGATCTATTTTGGTATAACGTTCCACAAATAAAGTTTGGTTTGGTTTGGCTTAGTAAACATTGACAACCAAGTTCTAAATTACAGAACTTTAACTTTAAAGCAGCAATGCAAAGAAAAATGTTTTTTCCAAAAGCTAGTTTCAGCTGCAGTTAAAACAAAATTTGTACATCCTATACTGCGACCATAAGTTTTTTAAGTTTCTTGCTCCTATCCCTTTGCTAGGTCTGTGGTCGTGACAGGTGGCAGTAGAGCAGCAGATCCCCCTCCCTGGAGGAGGAAAGCGTCTGTTGGAATGCTCATCTTCCTTCTCTGGCTTGCCCTCCGTTGGTCTTGGTTCAGTCCTGAACCCGGTCATCAGTGTCACAAGTGGTGGCACTACCCCTGCACCTATGGGATAGCCTACAAAGCTATTTGTAAAATAAATGTGAGGGCCTCTTTTTTCTTGAGAAAAACTACATTAAAACATTTATAAAATACAGTACTTAAATGTTGGTGGAAGTCAAAAATTCTACCACCAAATAAAATGAGAAGATGCCTGGAATCTTTTGTAGTGAAAATAAAAGTAAGGTGACAATGTTTGCCCAGTTTCTTTGCATTGCTGCTTTAGACTGTCACTAGTCACAGCTGTGACATATATCCTCCCAAGTACTATAATTAAGTGGTATGGTATGACAATTAATGATTACTGTGTGATACACCCCAGTACACAAACGACACACGGGAAGCAGAATGGAGGGAGCTGTTACACGGGCCCCCGCCAGAGTGCTTTATTATTATTATTATTAACATTGTTTAGTGGTACTTGGCAGTTCTGTCCCTTTTGTCTCACTGGGTTGTTGAGTATGTATCTGTGATGCCAATATTGCATTACTAATGTTGTGCCCATGCCATTTGAGAATTGTACACAATACTGACTGCAGAAAAAATGTTATTTTAGCAGAACGCTGATCCTAAAAATGTTCCCCTTTTAAAACTTTAAATAAGAAATATCTGATTTGTTTTCATTAAATGACGATGTTAATAAAATAATAAATGTGTAACCTAGAAGTTTGCTCCAGGTGTCAGGGTATGAAAGGCAAAGGGTCAAATATTTAACGTTTCTGTATTTTAGAGACCCAGTGGCCCAGATATTCAAGGGTTGCGCCATGCCCAGCAAGTTCTTGGCGTCTGAACTCAAAAATGCGCCATTCTGCGGAGTATTCAGAAGGCCAGTTGGCGCCCACCAAAACATGCTGAGCAACAGCGCAATGGAAATGAAGGCATGCGAATCAAGGGGCGGGTCCATGCATAAAGTGCACAATGCGATATTCGAACACTCTGCGCAATGCACAAGAGTGGCTCAGCCGGCAAGTTGCGTAGTAGCCGGAATTGAGCCAAAATAAAAGGCTTAAGGAAGCGGTGCAAGAACCCTAGCAGGCCGCAAACTGGGGAGAGAGACAGAGACAGAGAGAGAGAGAGACAGAAGCTGGAAGGGCAGACAGGGACAGTGGGTCCAGGAGGACAGAGAGGCCAGCGGGGTGCCTGGTGCAGTGGAAGCAGCAGTGGGGGCAGCGGGGGTAACACAGGAACAGCAGCCAGGGGGCAGAAGCCAGGGAGATGGACAGTGCCAGCTTCCACATGGAAGCTGTAATAGAGAGGTGAGACACCATGCTGCAGGGGATGGTCGGAGGGCCCATGTTGATATGCCCCGACAGGCGGTATCGCGCCGCATCAGCTTCGAGCTGTACACAGATGTCGAGATCGTGGGCTGGTACCGCCTGAACAGGGCAGTACTGAGACGGCTCTGTGAGCTGTGCAGTGATGTGATGCAGGCACCCTCACGACGGAGTCACGCTCTGTCTGTGGAGACCAAGGTGACAGCCTGCATGTGCCTGCTCGCCATGGGCACCTTCCAGAGGCCGACAGGGGACACCACAGGCATTACACAGTCGGCCGTCACGCATCCTCACCCAATTCCTCAGCGCACTGCTGCCTCATGCTGCAGAGTACATCCATTTCCCCAGCACCGTGGCAGGCGTACAGCAAACATGCAGGAGTTCCACAGGGTAGCACGTATGCCTGGCGTGCTAGGGGCCATAGACTGCACCCATGTGCCTTGGCCGCCCTGGCCCCGGCGGCCAGGCATATCGGAACCGAAAGGAGTTTTCCAGTGTCAACTGCCAGGTGGTGTGTGATGCCACTGGGTGCATTATCAATGTCTGTGCCACACACCAGGCGGAGCACATGATGCCTTCATATGGCACCAGTCTGCACTGTGCCATCGATTCGAGAGTCAGGACATCCCCACGGGTCATCTAGTGGGTGAGCACATGTATGGAATGCAAACTCTGGGCAAGGGTGGAATGACACAGGTGCCATGGTAGTGGCACACAAGGATATGGGCAATATGGACCTGACATGACACTGCTCTCCACTATCTCCACACAGGTGACTGCGGATACCCACTCCGTCCCTGGCTGCTCACACCGTGCAGCCCCCATGACCCCAGTGCAGCTATGCTTCAATGAGGCACATGCCGCAACATGTAACATCATAGGCGGGTGTTTGGGATGCTCAAGGCAAGCTTCCGATGCCTAGACACCTCCGGTGGTGCCCTACAGTACAGCCCCAAAAGGCCTGTGGGATATTCCTGGCCTGTTGCATCCTGCACAACATGGCCAAAGACCATGGGATAGCCTTACAGGTCGAAGAGGGGACAGCAATGGGGACGCCAGTGGCGCCGGTGATGTTGGTGATGAGCAGCCCCCTAGGACGGAGGGACCCGACTGACCCAGCAGGCCCAGCTGCACGGGACACCATTGTAGAAGAGCACTATGCCCAACACAGGTAAGTCAAGGGGACATGTGCAAGCAACACTGTCCATGCGCAAACCACAGGCACACAGGGAACACACGTGCATTAAGGTCAGGGGAGTTGAAGGTTCCAGGCATACCAACACACCATCAGGGAGGGTGAGCACTCATATGACACACACACACACCAGGCAGCGTACATGGGCAGAAGCACAGCACTGCGGAAACGACATTGCCAACACACAGCACCACCGACCACCCCACCACCTGTACTGTCCAAGTACGTGTGTCAGGACCTGGGCACCCTTGCACCTTGGTGTACAGTGCAATGCAGGCATCATCATGCACATGCACCTGTGGACAGCAGTTGGGAGAGTGTGCAGGTGGTCCGTGTGTCAGCGTGGTGAGCAGAGCACCCAGCAGTGCACTGCCCACCATGACACACATTGCACACAGGGCAGCACCAGACAGGGCCCGCACTGGGAGACAGCTCAGTCATGTAGCACTGTCCACGGCCACCGGATGTGTGGGTGGCCCCACCGTGGCCCAGCAGCACTGGCAGGCAGAGCAGGGGCCATATGGGGTGGCGCTGTTGCACCACCAGTCCCACCGCGCGACGCGACCTTGCCTGCACAGGGGTCTGCATCATGCGAACAAACATGCACCAGGGGTGCTCGGGATGCCCACAGCAGAACCCAGCATCGACAGGCCTGTTGTCACCGCGGCGCCGGGAGCGGGAGTGGAGAGCACACTGTGTGGGGTGTGCGGTACAGGGGCACCTGACAGTGTGCCAATGCGTCCGCGACAGAGACCACTGCCTGGGTCAGCCTGTCAATGGCAGCGGTCACATCCGTCCGCATAAGAGACCAGCTCGGCTCAGTCCCGACCACACTCCCTGCTGTGCCGCTCCACGGACACAGACAGTGCCTCCACGGACCTTGCAACCTGCCCCTGCAGCTGTACTGATTCCTGCAGCAGGTGGGTGTGCGCATCCAATGGGTACTGTGCCCCAATGGCATCGTGACCCCCAGGTGTGGAGCGGTCCCGGTGCACAGCACCCTTGAGGGTGGCGCTGTTCACCAGGACCAGGTATGGGCGGATCAAGGGGCGGTGGACATGTGCCACTGCTTGACACTGTACCCCCAGACCTGGTGTGCACGCTGCTGCCGCCCCTCCAACTGCTGAGCCCCCAGGTCCACCTGTTCCACCTCCATGCTGGCAACAGTGCCAGACACCTGCACAGCCACGGTGCTGCCCCACGGTGCTGACAGGCACAGCCTGGGACTGTGCCAGCATGCTGGTACACAGGTGTGAACCAGGAAGGCCCAGGGGCACTTGCTGGCCTGCCATGTGTCCGTCATGGGACACACACCTATCACTGCCCATTGCAGGCCTGCTATCATCAATGGTGCAGGTGCGTGCCACTGCCATAGGCACAGCATGCTGGCATACCTGCATGCCAGACTGCTGAGACACAGGCTGTGCACCCCCGCACCCGTATCACTGACACCAGAGTTGTTGGCCCAGCGTGCATGCTGCTGCGGTGCCTGCTGGCTGGTGGCGGTGGTGGATGGTCCCTCCTCCACGTCCAGCAGGTCTGCATCACTGTCTTGACCCACCACCACCACCATCTCCTGAAGACGAACATGATCTGTAACAGAAAGAGAGTACATGTGAGTGCATGTGAACAACAGCCCCCAACACACCACCATGTCATACCGTGCAGTGATGGGCTTCCACCTGTCTGGAATCCTCCGCGAATGCGCCCGCAATGGCACTTGGCTGCATGGCGAACCAGTGTCTCCTCCATTGGGGTCAGCTGCAACACCACTGGCGGGCCCCACCCATGCCAGCACGTGCAGCCCTGAAGGCTGCCACCTTCTCCTTCAGCCTCCTGCGGTCAGTCCCATCTTCTTCTTGCATTCCTGCACGGGCGCTGGTGGCTTCTGTGCAGGTTGCGCCCGAGCTACCCCTCCCATGCAGCTGCATGTTCCTGAGGGGTGCCCCTCCGTCCACTCAATAGTGGCTCATCCTCCAGGTAGACCTGGAAGAGGGCCTCCGTCTCTGCCGCTGTGAAGTTCGGCCTCCTCCTCGCCCGCTGTCCTCACCTCACCTTGGCTCTGGTCAGTCATGGTGATCTGTATGGGTGGAAGTGGACACCTGTCACTGTGCAGTCTACAGCATTTCCCCATGAGCATAGGTGCCGGCCCAGGGGGCGGAAGCCCCCTTTCTTCTCCGTATGGCAGATACTAATAGAAAGGTGCCCTTTGTCCCTTTCTAAGTGTCCTTTTGATTCTCAGCCCCTCAGCCTTTATCATCCTCCGGCACCCTTGCCCATGAGCATTGTCCTGAGCATCACACAGCATGTAACTCACCTCTCACCTGCAGTAACCAAATCTGGCCAGCACAACCCACTGTCGCATTTTATAGTGCAACACATGCAATGAGGAGTGGCGCAACTTTAATGACATGCTAATCACGCCACTGCGCCTTTGAATGGCTGATCGAATGATTTGCATATGTTGGCTGAATATCGCGAATTTGCGCTTTACTGACTGGAAGGGCCGGCTGAGCCAATGGCGCAGATTTGTGCCTGTGTACATACGCATTGCGATGCCCAGACAGCCATGATAGCGCTCATCGTGCTGCAGACCTGCTGAGCACGATAGGCAATTCAGGCCATGGCCACCATTGTGCCAGTGGCGCTACAGCACTGGGCACTATATGGTGCTGTGGCACTACTGCGCAATAGTCCACTGTGGCACTGTGCGCCAGCTTGGCGTCGCAGGGATGCCTATCGTCCGATGGCGCTGTGCGTAGCCTGCGTCATTGCTGTGACCTGTGTATGCCTTTGCCCCTGGTGCTGTTCACATGCCATGTGTCCGTCCCTACTGTGCTGTCTGGTGACAGCACTATGTGAAGTGATGGCGCTGTTTCGAACAGCGCGATTGGAACCTGTGGTGGTCTATTGCGCAACATCTCCACGTGGGGTTACAGTGCAGCGGGCGCCATATTGCCTGCTGTAAACTGGCTGAGATGGCTGGGAGGAGGCAGTGAGTTGGAGCCCACTGGAGGTGGCCAACCTGGTGGCCCTGGTGGAGCCCCACTGTGAGGCACTCTATGGTGAGGCCCCCTCACCATGGCGATGCCCAGTGTGGCAGCAAGTGGCCACTGACCTGGTGGAGGTCACTGGATGGGGCGGTCTGCTGAGCAGTGCGGCACCGGTACAATGACCTCCGCCGGAGGAACCCGCATGTTGGCCAGGCTGCGGGCACATGCCAGGCAGGGCGTGGTGCCTAGGCCAGGTGAGTGTACCATCTATGCACCTATATTCTCTGTAGGGGTGTGTGTGTGCTTGTGTGGCTGTGCATAGGTGCGGCTGGACACGGTTGGCTGTGTCAGTGTGTGCAGCTGTGCGATGGATGGTTATGGCTGTGTGGTGGGCACTCTCACTGGGGCAGGGGCACTCTGCTTTTGAGTCACACTGATGTTTGTCTCAACATATGTCTCCCACAGGCCGGGATCTGAGGAGGCGAGCACCAGCTGATGAGAGGGCAGGCCAGGGACCCGGTGCCAGCAGGGTGGCACCCTACAGCAGCAGCAGCAGCGGGAGCAACAGCGGCAGACAGAGCTGCTTGAGCAGTGTGAGTATCATGACTTTATCTATGCTATTGCATGCTGGGGGAGACCAGTAGCCCTGCACAATACAACCATGCAGAAAGGGAGGTCATAATTCCACTATACAGGACACTAGTGAGGCCCCACCTGGAATACAGTGTACATTTCCGGAGACCATCCCTACGTAGGGCGTACAGTGGGCAGAGAAGGTTCAGAGGAGGGCACCAAAGATGGTGCATGGCTTGCATCACAAGTCCTATGGAGACAGGTTGAAGGAACTGAACATGTACTCCCTGGAGGAGGAGGAGAGAGAGGGATATGATAGAGACATACAAGTATCTTACAGGGTGGAACAGGGTGCAGAGAAACACTATTTTGAGTTGAAAAGATGTTCCAGGACTACAGGCAATGGGATGCTGTTGGAGGGTGGACAATTCAGAGGACACATGAGAAGGACTGTCTTCACAGAACGGGTGGTGGACAAGTGGAACACCCTGCCAGAGGAAGTGGTGGGGGCTGAAACAATCATGGGATTTCAGAATGCACGGATAGACAAAACGAATTCTGGAGGTTGGGGTAAGGGCAACAGACTCCTAGGTAAACAAAGTGAACTTACAGCTCAAATGCACAGACTGGGTTGGCCATAGGCCCTTATCTGCCAACACTGTCTATGTATCTATGTCTGTATGCACGACACAGGTGACATGCATCACTGTGCAATACCACAGCATGTCTGTGTATGCTCACTGGTGGCCCATGCATGCACTGGGCACATAGCTGTGTAACTGGCATCATACCACATTGCCACGTCACTTGCCAGCCTTGTTTGTACTGTGATGGACGTGGGCAGTGTGTGTGGCAGTGATGCACATAGCTGGTGCCGCCTGTTTGTGATGGCCATGTGCATGTTCACTGTGGGTGGGTGTATGCCATCACAGGTGTGGGACATTGGGCTATATGGCTTGCAGGTTGGGTGGTGTTCAGGGTTGTGGTCAGTCACAGCCATTGACTGTGTTCCCATTTTCCTAGGTCTCGAGGTACTCCAGCGCATATCCAGGATGTCCGGGCCCTCAGACAGATGGTTAGTGATGACCAGGCCATCCTGAGGTCTATACACCGCCATGGCCTGCGGAGGAGGCGGCATGGAACTGGCCGACAGCAGGCGGAGGGCAGGCGTCCGGCTGGCCAATGAGTTTCTTCCTTCCCACTTCTCCCATCCCTACCACCCTGCCTTCCCTCTCCAAGTTTTTAATCCCTCCCCTTGAACACCCTTCCTTGTACCGTCCCCCCTTGTAAATAGTTTCTATTGTTGTTGTTATTTAATATGTTCAATGTACATTTCTATTTTGATATATGAATACTGTGTTGGTCTCTGATTTGCAGCTGGCTATGGGTGCTCAGTTGCAGGTGTGTACATGCCATCTGGGGTGGTCTGGTCCTGGGTGTGTGTGTGTCGTGTGTGTGCGTGTGTGTGTGCGTGTGTGTGCATGGGGAGGTATCTCCAGCATGGCAGTGGCTTTCTGTTGGTCTTGCCATCTGCTGCCACCCACTGCTGGGTGCGCAGGGTGTGTCTGGCTTGAAGGCTTCTGTGCTGCACCAGGTTAACGTGTGCTGGGGGATGCATGGTTTCCTGCAGTGCCAGTCACTGCACATAGGTGGTGTCTTGGGGTCACAGTGCAGGGTGTGCTGTGCGTCACGGGGGCTGATGTGCACTGTGGTTGTCAACCCCCTGTGTGGCACTCTCCGCCTGCCAGTGGTTGTGCTGGGGTGTCATGGCTCTGCTATGCTTTGTTGGCTTGTCCCCATGGGCAAGTAGATCATCCGTCCCACCCCAGTGATGCTGTGCTAGGGTGTGCAGGTGTGGTGTGGGTTCTGCAGTGTGTTCCTAGTGCCCATGTGTGGCATGGCTGGCGGTGGGCCCCAGCCTGCCTCCTGGATGTGCAGTTCCATTGCTCTGGAGGGGCTCTGCTTACGCTATGGCAGCTCTGGACTGCTCAGCTGGGCTGCCCTGGTTAGCCATGGCGCAACATTTTAGCTCAGCTTCTCCTTCCTGGTTTTGCGATGGCGCGGTATGTGCGATATTCAGGCGTTGGTTGCTTGCGCGATTTGCTCTGCTCCATGTTTGAATATCGCATCTCTCTCATTTGCCAACTGGTTTGTCTTGCTCCTGCTGTTGCACTCGTTTTGGAGCAGTTTGAATATCTGGGCCAGTGTATTTATGTGTCCCTTGTTTAGTTACATCACATGGGGTGTCACTGCACAAACTCAACAAACTCCCTAGAGCCCTGGGTGGTGAGAAAAGGGCAGTCTGGTTCACTTAAATTAATTATGCTGCTCCAACCTGGTGATTAATTGATAGATTGATTGTGTTTGGAGGACCTTTGAGCTCAAGAACCCTTTTTCAAAGGTGTCCAAGTCTATCAAGTAACAGCTCTCTCTGAGCTATTCCTTCCATTATCACCACATGCTGCTGCTTACATAGCACAAGGCCAGGTGCTTACTCACACAGTGTAAGGCCTTTTGAACATAGGGACCCTCCTCCCAGTCACTCCAGGAAACCTCACCCTGCTCTATATCAGATGCAGGTTTACTTATTACATTTGGTAGAGTTCTCTCCATAAGCGGATCACTGACCTTGTCCAATAAAAATGGATTACTCATGTTATTTAATCACTGTAGTCACATATTTGTATTAAATATGTAATATTTACACTAAATTGATAAGATATACTGCAGACTAAAGGCACACAGCAACACTAGTAATTTAACAAATAAATGACTGCAAACAGAAGAATTACAACAGAACAACCTTGCTTACGCATACTTAAAACTGCTTCCTTACCCCATTGGTTTCCTAGGCATCAGAGGCGTGGTGCCAGACAAATATATGATCCAAAGGTCCAGTATTCTCCTTTTATATGGTGGGCTCAACTCTAGAATCTGGCTCACAAACAAATCTGATTGTTCTGTGTGAAGATACCTTGTGATATACCTTGCAGGTCCAGGCTCCTTGCCACATCACTTGGAAAGTTCAGCACACTGCTGGAAAATTCCCAATTTTTCTACAAGAACATAAAACCAGATCACGCCAGATTAACTCATGTCAGTGGCCATACTAGTTTAAGATTTAATGCTTATTAAGGATTTACTCTGGACAAACAAGCCCATTACTTTGATTACCAGTAATTGAGAGACTTGGGAACAAGCACCAGTATGGTTCCTCATTGTGTGAGCTGGTTTGTAGTCAGACATCAGACTCTGTCCTATTGACATTTAAAATTGGAATTAGTCATTAAATACCCTGAACAGTAACTGCTTGCCTCAAGGTGATCATCAAATGAGACTTATAACATGGGGCAGGGTAAACTATAAAGCCAATTGGCTAAACAGCACCCCATGAACATTTGTTAATCTCCGTTAATGCACAGTTGCTGAGAAGTGCCTGCGAAGAGAGATCCCAGGGCAGACCTGCACTCACTATGTGTGGAAAATAATTTCCAACAGGCAGTCATTTAAATATATAGCAAAATGGGTGACAATTGTACAGCACAGAGAGACCTGCAGCACACAGTAAAACGTACTGCAGCAGCACAGGCTTTTCTACCTGAATTCATATTTTTGTGAACTGCCTGTATTTTATTGCCTGTCTTAAATTCATTGCTAGACTAAAAGGTTTAAAAATTTACTAGATTGTTTTTCGGGACTATAGTGATTGTGTAACTTTCATCTGTTTTCTTCGCCTCCAGCCAACTCCCTTGGCCCATTCTCTCCCAACAAATTTCTCTACCTTCACCTAGCTCACCTCCTCCCCTCCCTGCTTTTCTACTTTTATTTAACTTAATTTTCAGTGGTGCCTGACCTAACAGCTTTCACATTTGCTACCTGGCTGCCGCCCCCCTCCCCATCACTCTCTCTCTGCTTCCTTTGTCCTCTTTTTCTGTCCCCCACTTCCTGATTTATTTAATTGGCTATGCCTTATCCTGGTCCTGTACAAATTTAACTAATCCTCAGCTCCCTTTCTTCCTCCAGGAGCCCCTGACCCGGCGGATCAGCTCGCCTTCCTCAGTGGCAGCGGCTGGATAAGCCATCCAGCCGTGCCTTCCTCTGCCGCTTCCAGCACACCTTTCTTGGGTAAGCTTTTACTTCCACCAGAGACCCTTCTTGGGATGCTGATTGGCTGTAGCATCGCCTGACCTTCAGCCAATTGTCTGATACAATTACGGCTTTTGCTGTGATTGGCTCAAGCCTATTCTCCTTGCTTTCCAAGGCTTTCTCCTTGCCGGCTTTTCTAGCTGAATTCTTATTTCTGTCTGAAGGTGGTGGTAGTCATTCTGGTGCATAAGGGGGACCTAATACTGCTGTAGAAAACTATAGGCCTATATCCATCCTTTGTCAGTTGGTTAAAATGTAAAAGCATATAGTGTATAACCACCTACAGGACTATCTGGAGCGTCACAATCTACTATCCCGTATCAACATGGCTTCAGAAGGAACCATAGTACCCTAACTGCTCTAATAAAAGTGATCTCAGACATTTTTCTGCCAAGGGACCAAGGCTATGCCACTAGTGCCATATTCATTGACCTCACGAAAGTGTGGACCTTGGTCTTCTACTCCACCAGCTACATGTTCTAGGCCTAGACACTAGTGCAGCAGAACTGGGTCAAAGACCATCTGTCCTGCCATTCCCAAAGAGTTAAGTGGGCTGGTTCCATCTCTGACCTTAGGCCCATAACTCATGAAGTCATACAGGGCCTCTATTTTGGGTCCCTTATTGTTCTCACTCTTCATAAATGACCTGCCCAACTTTGTGGAGGGGCCTCTGTACATCTCTATGCAGATGATGCTATCAACTGTCGCTCCTCCTGATATTAATCTAATCAACAGAGAACTTGTGTCTGACTTCACTTCCTTTGAAGGCTGGTTCAGCCACAATCACCTTGTTATTAATACAGAAAAAAAGAAAAGTATGCTTTTCACCCACCGACCCCCCACCACGTCTGCTCTCCCCCACTTAGTATTACCTTGATCAGTGGTGATACCCTTCAGTATGTCCATTCCTTTAAATATCTAGGCATTACCTTGGACATCGTTGCTCACCCTTAGCTCACATGTCTCCAACGTCACTAACTCTGAACCAGAAACTTGGACTCCTCTATCATAGCCATCCTTTCCTTTCCTCTGCCTCCTGCCACAGGACTGCTTCCTCATCTCCCCTCCCTAACTTTGGTGCTCCTTTACTGCTCTCAACTAATTCCTCCTCACTGTCTCTCCCTGACCCAGGCTTACCATAGGGTGGGAAAGATTTGCCTTGAGGATTAGTACACTCTCACCATTGTGATGTCCTCTCCTCACTGGGCTGGTTACCTTCGAAGCTAAATTGAGGTATTCCTCCTGAGTTTCATGTTTAAGCTTGCTCACAAATTCACACCTCCATGCCTCAGTGAGACTATACACCTAAGACAAGCTCCACATGCCTCTGATCTGCCTCTCTCCCCTTCTCATTAAACCCAAACTATGCCTAGCCATTGCCCGAAGGTCTTTCTGTTCTGGCGGTATCTGACTAGAACCCCTTCCACCCTCTGTCGTGTCCTGTTCCTCCCTCTCTTTGTTCCGATCTAGTCTTTGTGCCTCCCTCTCAGCCTCTGTATCCAGCTCCTGCTTCCGCTGCTCACAGCTCTCCTGCCTTCCTCCTACTCCTACTCCTGTCATTGTACCGCACCCCTATCCCACCGCCTGGCCTTATCCTTCGTTTTTCCTCTTGCTCAATGCTTGGCCCCTTCCCCTCCCTGTACTCCTCCTCCATTTCACTTGGCTTTTAGTCAGTTGCCTAAGTTCTATTGTATATGCCTTGAAATTATGTTATTGAAGTATTTATTCCTTGTATTGTCAAATTTTGTATATACAAATATACTGCATTTCAATTTTGCCATCCTGTATATTGTTCTACCATATTATTGTACTGTGTCTCTGATGTTTCTACATTCGGGTTGACCCTGAAAAAGGACTGTAATTGTCTCAGTGGACTTACCGGTCACCAAACTCAAATAAATAAATATGTCCATGAGTTGCGTTACTTAAAACACTCCAAATCATATTAATCTTTGTGAGAGTTCCCAAAGTTGCGAGAACAGTGTCCAGCGCCCCCAACACCCAGCCGATGCACAGTATCCTGTCCTGAAGGTAGTTATGTGTGGGACAATCATTTGCAAGAGGCAGTCATTGAAATAATTGGCAAGCAGTGCTGATTATTTGTCCCTGTCATCACTGTAGTGCAAGGAGCCATCCAAGCTCTCTTGTATTCTAACAATTCACCATGCTGCTGACGGTGTGCGCTATTACCTGTCCAATGGAAAAGTGACAGAGAGAGAGAGAGAGAGAGAGAGAGAGAGCATGACAGAGAAAGCTTGAACCCTGCTGCAGAAATCATTGGATGTCCCAACGTGAATCTCCCCACAAGCAGACATCTGCAGCGCTGAATGGTTTGATTTGCTGCACGTCTGTGAGGAAAGAGCACAGTACGGAAATGGTCGGTGCTGATCAAGCGCAGAACTTCACCTTGGATCTCACCGGCCGTGTGTTGTGTGGAATTCAGTAAATTGCATACTGCTGGCAATCAGTGCGACAATAACTAGGATGGTCACAACAGATGTCACAGTGGCTTAGCTGTCCGATAATGGGGTTATACCAAGGATTAAGGATCCTCATGCACTCAAGGATAATTTTTGTCAACTTTTGTTCAAAGTTGCCAAGGTGTCAATAAATATAGTATTTGCTATAGTTGTTGTCAGGTGCTTATTTGCACGGCATTTCAGTGTGTGGAGGCATCTGCATGATGACTCCACGTAGGTACCGTACTGCGTCTAAGAAACATTTTGAGTGCATGAGGGATCCGGTATCGCCTAACCCTCTTCCTCCTACCCCCACTGTAATTGCCTTATGTCTGTTCCATGCATTCTTGAATTCCCCACTGTTTTTGACCCCACAATCTCCTCAGGAAGGCCATTCCATGCATCTACCACCCTCTCGTGAAAAATACTCCTTCATGTCACCCTGAGCCATTCCTCCTTTATCTTCAAACTGTGCCCCTTGTTCTTGCACATCTCTTTTTCTGAAAGATGCTACCCTCTTGGACTTTGATTATTCCTTGAGGTACTTGAAGTTTCTATCATGTCCTCCTCCCTCTTCACTCCTTTCCTCAAGGGTATACATATTAAGCTATTTTAATCTCTCTTTGTATGGCTTCTGGTGCAGACCCTGCACCATTTTAATTGCCCTCTTCTGGACTACCTCCATCCTGTCTATGTCCTTGCAGAGATGGGGTCTGCAGAACTGCATGCATTATTTCAGATGGGGTCTCACCAACTGTCTGTACAGAGGGATAACAAATTTCTGTTTTTCACTGGCGTTGCCTCTCCCTATGCATCTCAGTATCCCCAGCCTGCCTTACTGCCTTGTCACATTGCTTACCTACCTTAAGGCCATCTGATATGACTACCCCAGGTCCTTTCCATTTTTGTTGTTGTTAGTACCCTCCCAACTGTGTACTCTTCCCTGGGTTTTTGTTTTCCATGTGCATCACTTGCACTTCTCTGCATTGACTCTAAGCTGCCATACTCTGACCATTCCTCCAACCTTGCTAAGTCCCTTCTCATCCCCCACCATGTATCAACCCTGTTGCAGATCTTTGTGTCATCTGCAAAGAGGCATACTTTTCCTTCAAGCCACTCCACAATGTCACCTATAAAGACACTAAAGAGGACCGGTCCTGGTACTGAACTCCCGCGGTACCTCACTAGTAACCCCCTTTCTTCAGAGTGTACTCTGTTTACTATTAGCCTCTGCGACTGTTGGCGCAGCCAGTTTGTTATCCAGGCTACCACTCTGGGACCCACTCCCAGGCTGGCTAACTTGTTTATTAATTGAATAACAAGTTTGGAGTGATCCGGCCCCAAGTACCTATCTGTATTATCTTTTGTCCATTTAAAAGGAACTTTTGTTTTGAAATCTGGAGGACAGAGCCCCCAACCTGATCACTTCAGATTTGCCTAGATTGACTTGTACCCCAAGAGCTCTCCATAAAGACCGAGTTCTTATAATAAGACTGAGACTGAGGTATCTGGCAAGGTTTTAAAAACAGGAATCATCCGCATAAAAGGGATATTTCGTGATCCCTGTCCTCTGCCCAAATCACTTTTATTTCTTAGTTACTTCACACAGCTATAGCCAGTAGTACAATACAGAGTGTGAAAAGAAATAGTGAAAGGGGGCACCCTGCCTAGTGCCTCTAGTAAGGTAAAACCTCTCGGCCTTGATCCTGTTTACTCTAACCATCACCTGAGGAGATGAATACATGGTCTGAATACTACTGTATTTAGGAGCTTTCATCCCATTCCCATCTCCTCCAGGGTCTGTGGAGGAAATACCAGTCTACCCGGTCAAATGTATTCGGCATCCATAAAGATTGCTACGGTCAGCTCCGGAAACTGGTGTTGCCAAGATATAAGGTTCAGGAATCATCTACCTACACCAACATTTCAAACCAAATAAAATGTATATTTGGAGCTACCTCATGGGATTTCCAATGTATACTATGGGGGGTCCCATTTTTTTGGTGTGTGTGTGTCTTGCAGATGTAGTAGTAGTAGTAAATATTTATTTTCCATTAGGAAAGAGAGACATACACCATTGGGATGAGTCCCATTTACAAGGTGTCCGTGGATATCAAATTGATAAAAGTTTCAGTTCCATGACATAAAACTCACTACAAAAACAATAAAAACATCAAGACCACACATTCATATGACACAAATTATAAAACATTTCATCTGTACATACAGTAAATAAGTTAATGACTCAGTCATAACAGCAACATCTAGTGGTCAATTCTTGCCTCAGGATCTGTTAAATCTATTTTTATTTTGTATAGATTTCTAGTTTGCAAGTTAATGCATTCCAATATTTTATTGATAATTGATTTTATAGAAATGCTATCTCCATATTTCAGATAAGAAATATGCTGTGTTATGTAAACAGATGATCTTTTACAGATTTTCTTTTCTGCTTTATTAATGAGGCTGAGCTACTTTTACTTTTATGGTTAAAGTATCGGTGACACAGTTTGATGTGCTGCTGGCAGACAGCCACTTCACGTGAAAAGCAAGGATTGCAGCTACTATGCAAATAACATGTAACTATGTCTCCAGTGAAATAACAGCTTTTATCTTCCACATGTATTTGCACTCCCATGGTATAGAAGGGATATTTGCTTCATGCTGCTGGTCAAATGACAAACCGACAGCAGACTTACCCATTGTATTAATGACAAACATCATTGTCTTTCTTTGAAGCACATTCCTGTCACAGACAGCACTTAGAGCAAAAGTTTGCAGTTTACTCTCTTCTTTTTCTTTCACTCTGACATGGTGGATTGGGTAGCCCATATTCAGTGGCAATTTTAGTGGTAGATTCACCATGCTCCATGCATCCTGGAATTGTAGTTTCCTGTCAATGAACATCGCTTTATGTTTTTTTTTTTTGACTCAGCAATTTTCTTGTAAAGTTAAAATCGATACAGCTACAATACTTGCTCAAGGTTACCACCTACTCGGTTTTGACCGAATAGATTCGGTTTTCTAGGTCCAGATTCGGTCCTCCTGTTTTCACCACTGCAAATTCGTTTTTATGGTGGGTCAAGCAGCATCTGTGAGATCCTCCACTAACTCTGTTTCATTTTCTTCTCATCTGACTGTGAGCAAGTGTCTGAGATTTCAGCGTGATTGCTTGCTTGCAGTGCTTGCTAATCAGGAAGTGCCTTCAAGTGCAGGCCACATAAAAGAGCCAAATGTGTCCCTGTTTGCCAGTTGTCACCTCTAATGTCACACCAGCAAATTGGAAGGCTATTCCTGGGAAGGGTAAACAATACCACTTTAATTAACACTTTAATTTTTCTGAAACCCTTAGACATTCAGACAGGTACCACATATGGGTTGCCCCTGTCCCAGTGTGGACGTATAATCTGTGTTCCAAAACTTTATCTGCTAATCCAGTTTTATTCAGAGGTAGTACATTTTCAGCCATTTTGAATGCTCACATACTTGTAAAACAGATTCTGTTAAATCCTTCACCATTTTACTTGCATGTTCAGGTTATAGACAAGTTCTGATGTCACTCATGAAGACCTTTGTTTGTATACCAGTCAGTCTGAGAGGTGTAAAGTAGGGCTATTAAAACCATTAGCAGCAAATTAACCTAATCCTTTCCAGGCTGCATTATGATTATGGTCTTTGACTGCTGTGTTAAGGAATACAGTACTTGTTTACCTTTAAATGCTCACCAGTTTTCTTTTTACGGTCTGTCCTATATTCTAATATTTGTTACCCTTTTGTTAAATTAATAATCTAATATTTTATTCCATTTCTAGCAATACTACCTCTCTCTCTCCTCAGTGGTTACTGCTGTCAATTTTATACTTCCTGGATATTCCAGGAAGACCATTCAGGCCTTTCAGATGCACAGCACAGAATAGTGTGGCTAATATCATGCTAAGACACAGAAATGAGAAGAGAGAGAGAGAGAGAGAGAGAGAGAGAGAGAGAGAGAGAGAGGAGTAGCTGATGAGGTGAGATGAAAGGAACATAATCTCAATTTGATGGCACTACCATACCTGTCAAGTGTCCCTGATTTTCAGGGACTTCCTGATTTTGCCTCAAAATTTTCCTTAGTCCCTCCTAAAATTTGTGTTTTGTGACTAAACAGTGGAGATTGTGAGCACAAAATAATGGCAAACATTAAAGTTAGAGACCTGTTCTTATTCAGAAAATGCATTTTACACTAAACCCCTTATTTTACCAGCTTTCTGAATGGACAGCACAAATTTTGAAGATGTGACCCTGATTATGGTCCTTTGTCCTGATTTTTAAGCCTTGTCCCGATTTATGAGGCAGGAGGTTGAGAGGTATGGGCACTGTATATTTAGGTAATTTATCAAAATATTATTATATTTTTACCAGATGAGACACACTAAGCTGAAGCTTGTTTACAGGTGCAACCTGGGAGCACAAAGGGATTTAAAGGAGTAGTCCACCCAGAATTTACAAAAAACATATGTTATGCAGAGTGTTTTGATATGTATGTTAAATCCTAGTGTGTTCTTCCCACTGTCTGCTATTAGGAGTTTTTCCTAAATTAGCCTGCTAGCTGTATGGTAGTTTTACAACCCTGGGATCTCCACCACAAATAGGTTTATTGGCTTTCTTTCTCCCACCATGCACCCTGTCTCATGTGACAATGATGTAGCCATGCCCTTAGATTTAGCATGTGTACTGTGTTAAAATCAGTTTAAAATCACTTCACAACAGCAGAGCTTTGTAACTATTCTTATCCAGGGAGCACAAATGGCATCAGTTACAGTTTAAGCAGATACCTGAAAGCAAGCTAACTGGGGTTTCTGTAAGGCGACAGTTACTAAATATCTCTAATTCACTATGTTTGTTTTCTATGTGCATCAGGTCTTGCTAGCAGGAGTGTTTTAATTGTAGGCCAATTTAGGAAAAACTCCTAATAGCAGATAGAGGCAAGGACACACTAGGACTTAACATACATATCAAAACACTCTATGCAAGTATGTTTTTTGCAAATTCTGGGTGGATTACTCCTTTAAGTGACTTGCTCAGGGTCACATAGTATGCAAGTGTGGGCTGTGGGATTCAAACTCTGGTTTCTAGGTTTGCACCTCAGAGCCTTAAACCACTGCACTATACTGTCTCCGTGCTACAGAGCATGCTTTCTGCTATGTATGACTGACCTGGAAAAATAGGATATTTAACAGCATAGAATAGTTCCTACCACCTTTAAAAACTTCTCTGACATTACAAATAACTTTAGAGTAGGAGCAATGAGAGGGACAGTAGCACATCTTAAAATGGCAGATGATATTTGTAATTATATATTACTCATTTTACTCTCCACCATAATGCATCAACAGATGGTTTAAGGTTTATGAGGACCGAACAGGTCCCTCCCTTACCTTTGGTGAGGATAGATCTAATAAGTTGTTGAAACAAGAATGCATATGGATCTTCAAAATGAATAGTGTAAGACCTAATGGGTTAAATGAAAATGGGATGTGAAACCTTTCCTAAAAAATGAAGGACTAAATTTATCCTTCCTTTTTAAGACACTTGAGCCCAGATATTCAAAACTTTGCCCGGGCTAAATTAGCACTGCCCAGTGGGCAAGCTTAGCCTGGAGCACAAAGCAAGCCAAATTCAAAAGGAATAGCCCAGGGTAAACAGCTTCTGAATATAGCATGGGAATGAGGTCAGGCAAACTGGGCTGGGAGTGCAGGGCAAACTTAGCCCTGGAATAAGACAGCTCTGAATATGGCAACCAGAAAGTGCAAACCACAATAGCAACACAGTGCACAGTGATGTGAAGGGAGGTGGGGGTGAAGTGTTTGGCCAATGTGTGTGCCAGCAAATCGTGGACCCAGTACAGCTGCAGGCAGCAGCATATGTGAAAGTACAGTGTGCAAAACTGTAAATATTCCCTGAACTGTTTGCGCAGTGCTAACACATTTGCATGGGTTTAGCGCGGGGCTAAACTGTTAGCCCAGTGCAAACACGTTTGCCGCGCTAAACTTTGCCATATTCAAAAGTGACATGCAAATGAGCCTACTTAGGTAATCTCTGGGCAAACATCCAAATTAGTATCTCATTATGCCCTGATTTGCATGTAGTTTGCACTGGGCTAGCGGTTTAGCCCTGCACTAAACCGCATAAATGTGTTAGCTGCGCCAAACGGTTGGGGAATATTATACAGTTTTGAACACTGTACTTTCCATGAGCTGCTGCCTACAGCTGTACTGGGACAACATGGCATGGGCACAGATGGTGGTGGTGCTGAATGCAACTGTCACACTGTAGGTCATGCTACAGTGCACAGCAGACACAACAGTAGCAAGGGGCCAGTAGTGTGTGGACACAGCAGTGGCTATGGTGTGTAGGGCAGTGATGATGACTGCACTATACACAGTGAGGCCCAACCTGCAGGTGTTTACTGACAGTGGACATTACTGTTATGCTGTTGTGTGACCCACAGATGCTGCACCTCTGGCATGGGATGCTCACAGTGACATACACATGTCTGGCTTTGTGTGCTGTGGCAGTTGTACAGCTGTGTGGTATGTGGCCGGGGGGCATATATTATCAGAAAGGCACACTGGTGTTGGGGTGTTCCCAATACTGGTCCATGTGGACTGCATAATGTGTCCCAGCCATGTGGCCACACCTGGTCTGTTGCAGCCTAGCCACCCATACACTCTCCTCCTCAACATCCTCCATGCCCACAGTGCTGCATGTGTGAGCTGGCATCTGTTGGTGTCCACAGAAGAGTGGTCCCCAGGTGTGTGCTGTATGGCCACACTGCCATGCTGTCCACTGACAGCAGGGTCACCACTACTGCCTGGCATGGCGAGGACTGGTGGCAGATGATGGCATCGTTGTGATGCCATCAGTTAAGCAGCATGTTTCCTCTATGTTTGGCTTTGTCTATGTGTCATATTTATTTGTTAGGGTGCGCAAAGCCATGCAAACACCATGCAAAGCTGATTGCCCAGGAGTTAAGACAAGCTTTTCCTGGGTGGTAATGTGCACCACGCTAAGTGTTGCGCTAAGACATGCAAAACCATAGCCTGGCTAGTATGAATATAGCACGTGCACCTGTATTCATGTCAGCTTGCCCTTGCATACATTATGATTTTACCGGTGCTAATGCAGTTTGCCCGTGCTATTTGGCCTTTAGAATATAACAGATCTGCGCTAATCCATGCTAAACCTGCACAAACGTTTTTGCCCAGTGCAAAGTTTTGAATATCTGGCCTAAGTCTTTTTGTGCTACCAGGCTTTAAAATGTTCTAACAAAAATGTTTTGACCATGAGTCCTTATAACATTTTGGAATCTTTTTGTCATCCTATTTGTTTATTTGTTGTTTCATTATTGCATTTTAAAAATAAATCTTTGCTTATTCTCGTTTTTCTCATTTTCTCTTTTCTCTTTTCTCTTTCTCCTTTATTAGGATAATGTTGAATCTTGATACAGAGACTGCTTCTATTGGATCCTACATAAATGTGCAAATAAATATGCGAATAAATGTGCTTGAAACTTTAAAAAGGACCAGTGATAAAATAAGATCCTGTACTACTGCAGTTCAGGATAAGGTTTAAATTACTTAAAGATTTTAAGTCTTTTTAACACTTTTATACAGAACCTTTATAAATGTACAATATATGAGGTATTTATAACACTGTTTTGATATAGTAGGTATTATAGCATTTGTTGCAATTTAGTCACTGTGGGGCTTTAAGAAGGACTTATGCATATTCATGAGTTAATGAACTTAAAAGAACCTAATTGTCTAGGTGTTTTGCTTCTCACAGAGTTCCTGTTCTCACAAGGTTACCTGTACCATGCGATGTGGAGTCTCTTATATTAACGCTTCAATAAATGACAGTCCCTGCACTGTTTGGGAACTATTTGTGATTGATTGTATTCCTTTCTCCACTACACTGTTTTTGGAAGTTGGTGAGTGAAGCATTGTCTGTGCTCTTCTACCTTTTGGACTGTGCATTTGTAAGGCTAGCTACCTTGTTTGAGGAGCTGCACGGCTTATTCTAAACAGCTTTTGTTCATGGAGCTTCATTTGGATTTATTCTGCCTTGTCACTACCTGGCCACATTTAGGTCATCTGATATGATTACCCCTGGTCTCTTTCCTGCTTGGTGGTTGCCAATACCACTCCACCCATTTGTACTCTGCCCTGGTTGTCTGTGCCCTAAGTGCATTATTTTGCACTTTTCATACTGAAACCAGCTGTCATACCCTTGACCACTTCTCTAGTTTTCTCAGGTCTCTGCTCATCCTTTCCACTTCCCTGGGTGTCCACCCTATTGCAGATTTTGGTGTCATCCTGAAGAAGCTGACCTTCCTTCCAGCTCTGCAATATCATTCAGAGCTCACTAAATAAACTTAAAGTGATATACACTGGTACCAGTTTGGAGAGGGCAGTGTCTCCAGTACAGGTGGGTTAGAGCACAGTACTATGAATGCACTGTCTGGGTGACAGGCTACTGCTACAGGACTGGACCTGGGAAGGCACTTAAATCGCAATCCAGGAAATAACCAGAATTGGTTCCTCCAGAAAAGGCAAAGGATGAATAGCCCTGTGTATGTAGTCCCATACAGGGACTGAAGAACCAGCCAATACTTTGCCATACCACTTCACTGCCAAACCCCATTTTTCTTTTGGGGCCCAAAGCTATGTAGCAAAGTTGGAACCACTACCATACCACCTTGTATAATCTAGTTTGTATATTTAGAGAGCCATCTGCTTTGAAGAGCTCAAGAAAGAAAAAGGTTTTCCCCCTAACGTGTGCTGATAGTATACATTTGCCTAGCCAGGGGTCTCCCTCCATGTCATGAATCCAATGCCATGGCAGTTTTTTTAACTCCTTAAACTCCTGCCATAATGATCTCTGTCTTCATGCTCTTTCAGCCTCCACTCCCCTCATTCTAAGTTGGTCACTCACCTCCTGTATGGGAGCAGCTGGCATTCTCACGATCCTTACACTTTCTGAGCCAGCATGTGTGCAACTAGGGCTGCTACACTTTATAAGCGTGAATCAGGACATTTCATGCAGCAAACATGTTTTCACAGGACAACATGTAAAATGACCAATGCAACATACTTTTCTCTAAATAATCAGAAGTAAGACTAAGTGTTTTAGTTGTTTATATTGTTATAATTCTGAGACATTTTATTTAAGGTGTCATAGCTTTCTGCAACTTCTACAGGAGTCTTGCAACCTGAAAATGCTCTCTGCCTCAACTTGCCCTTCCTGTCACAATTTTAAATACATAAAATAACACTTTGGAGACAGCTGACCAGCTGTGCAAAATTAATGTTGATTTAGGCATCCAAAAACAGTCTTTCTTGTTTGAATTTCTAATTGTTTCTGTTTTTTGTTTTGTTTTTTATTTTGGCAATGAAAGGAGATCCAGGCTTGTAACATTGACATAGCAGTAATTTAAAGGTCATAAAGCAGGGCCACTGGAAAATGCACCTGCAATTTTTTGCGAATCCGCAATTTCACCATTTTCACAAAAACTGACATGTTCTGCAATTTCTTGCAATTTTTTGAGTTTTATATTGAACTGTGTAAAAAGTATTAACATTTTAATAAAATACTCTCACATATATTGACAATTTTTCATGCAGACTTAGGTGTGGCCAAAACAATGCAGTGCAAAGGTAGGGCAAGGATTTTATGTGACACTGATTTCTTCTGAATCCTTGTCTTGTTTGGTTTCAAATTCAAAGGCCAAGCATAAGTACACTTAAACACTTAACATTTGTTTTGTGTTGAAGTAGACTATCAGAAAACTTTTTGTTGCCACACAGACTGAAACAAAAGATGGGAGAAAAGGTGCAAATTATCCCATTCACTTAAATGGGGTGCTAACTACATGAAGCCTTTTTGTACTAACATACTAACATACTAAAATGCCAGCAGAATAGGCCTAATGGTCTTTCGTGTCTGCTCGTTTGGTCAGCCCCACCTGGGTGCTGACCTTGCTATCCTCCGCCTTCTCTGGCTTCTCCCTTCCCAGTTTCGGATATTCTTGCTGCATTGGATTTTGCTTCCTGAACCCTTCCCTGTACCTGTCCACCCCTCTTGAACCCCTCCACTGTCTCTGCCTCCACCAGCCCCCTAGGTAGTGCATTCCATGGCTCTACCACCCTCTCAGTGAGTAGCACCTCCTCCTTTCTCCCTGAATCTTCCCCCTCCAGCTTCCACCCATGCCCTCTAGTGGCCCTTCCTCTTTCCTTGAAGCACCCTCACTGTTCCTCCCCTATTTACCCTCTTCATGTACCTGAAGACCTCTAACCTTTTGTAAGTGGCAGGGCAAGTTTTTCCTCAAAAGCATACTTTCATTCAGACTAGTTTGATTCAAACAGTGGAGGATTTTTGCATGGCCCTGCCAATTTTAAACTTGAATAAGCTAGTTGCTAACAGTGATCTCACTCTTAGTAACTACCTCCTAGATGTTCACATACAAAGACTACAATAAAAACCTGACTAAAGTCTAAAAACAAGCTTATAAAACACAAACTGTATCTGAACATTTATCTTTAACTAAACAAAATCATTTCAGCCAGAGGTAAAACAAAGGCAAATTACAGGGTACCCAGATTACTGTATGATGCAGTAAAAATATATTGGTATTTTATTACATTTTCTGATAACTCGTAAGGCCCACTAGACACAAGCGCCTGTTTTTCAGGTACAACCTAGGAGCCCTGAGTAGGTTAAGTGACTTGCTCAGAATCACACAATATGCAAGTGGAGGTTGTGGGAATCAAACCCAGGTATGCTAAATGCTGTCACCTCATTCACAATTTGTTACTCTAACCTCTAGATTATACTGCCAGCTAATAAACCCCAGATTTAATGTTTAAATATGTGATTTCAAAAGAGTGTACAGTACCTACAGTACAAATTATGAGCATTAAACACTTTAACAACATTTACTAAAACTCAATTATTAAGCCATTGCTTATTTTTCTTGTACCAAAGTGGGTGAATAGCTGGCAGAGCACTGTAAACAGCTGTTGATTAGGCTTCATTATTCTACAGCCAGAAACAAAAAAAAATATTTCTTCTGGCTTTATTTAATATTGATTTGCTGTGGCTCACTTTATGGAATCTATTTAGCACTGTATAGGCAGATGCTTTTAAATTTTGGAAGATAGGCAATGCTTATGATAGCTTATCAGTTTAGTATTCTTTTTAGGAACATAAAATTTTCTTTATGTTTAACATATTCAGGTGTCAGTGTATTAACATACTAACATACTAAAATGCCAGTAGAATAGGCCCTGCCGGTCTTTAAGCGTCTGCTCGTTGTCAGCCCCACCCTGGGAGCTGACCTTGCTAGCCCCTCGCCTTCTCTGGCTTCTCCCTTCCCAGTTCTGGATATTCTCGCTGCATTGGATTTTGGTTCCAGAACCCTTCCCTTGTACCTGTCCCACCCCTCTTGAACCCCTCCACTGTCTCTGCCTCCACCAGCCCCCTGGGCAGAACATTCCATGGCTCAACCACCCTCTCAGTGAAGTAGCACCTCCTCCTTTCTCCCTGAATCTTCCCCTCCAGCTTCCACCCATGCCCTCTAGTTGCCCCTCCTCCTTCCTTGAAGCACCCTGACTGCTCCTCCCTATTCATTTAGCAATTTATACTGACTAATATATGCTGAGAAAACATTAAAAGATTTATTGATGAAGCACTCAGGGTCTATAGTAGAACCCCTGCAATTTTTGCAAAATGCTCCACAATTTTGGGTAAGCTTTTCTGCAATTTTCCAGTGTCCCTGGTCATAAGGGACTCTTTGTCCATCATGTCTAACTCTCCCAGTGTAAAAAAGAGATGAAATAAATATGCTTTGCAAACTTGTAAAGTTTATATATATATCTATCTATATATATATATATATATATATATATATATATATACACACACACACACACACATACCTAAATGTCTTAATTTCTTTTCCATATTTTGAATGACCTCCCTCTGTCTGTTCCTCATTGCCACTCATATGTATGCTAATAATACAGTGCTTTTTGCATCTGGCTCCTCTTCCCATGACCTTACTTCCCAGCTACAGGTGGATTTTGACAATATTCAGGACTGATTCAGGTCTAACAAACTGTCCCCACAATGCCAACAATGGTTTCCATGACATTTGAGACCAAAAGAGTCTTACCAGACTCACCTCTCTCCCTTTATTACACACCTTTGATGATGCTATGATTGAGGATGTATTCCGGTTTATAGGGGAACAGTCAGCACCAAAGGCCCCACACCCAAGTGTGGGCTGGTCCTAATGCCACTTAGGCTGGGATATTCAGACTGCACCAGGCTGTGGTGCAAGCCTAGGTGCAACACAACTGGGATGCGCAGGCGGTGACAGGGTGATATTCAATGGTGCTGCGCCATGGCCAGCACCATTGAATATGGCACTGTGGCCACCTGCACTGCACATGCGCGTGGACGCGCCAGCAGAAGTGGCCAGAGAGGAGCAGGGGGATGCGCTAGTGCAAGTGCCATGCGCTAGGTGCATCAACCGTGATATTCAGTGGTGGACATGCAAATGGGGCCATAATGCATGCAAAGGCACAAATGGGGCCATTAGCATGTCATTATAACCCATTTGCATGCAGGGCACTGATCCTCAGTGGCTTCTTAGTGCCCTGCCAGGCAGCCGTCGAGGACCGGCGTCCCCTGCCCCACCGGCAAAGCGCTCCAATGCCCGATCGCAGGCATAAGTGAGATAAAAGTCAATATCCTGGTGGTCCAGTGGACTGCTTTCAGCCTGATAGCGGGCATGGTATCAAAATATAACAGTCAATATCCCTGGTGGTCCAGTGGACCACTTCAGCTAGTGATTGGGCATAGGTATAAAATGTAAAAGTCCAAACCATCCCTGGTGGTCGGTGGTACCCCCTCCCCACCGCCCACTGGGCCCCACCTGCTCCCCTGGTCAGCGGTGAGTAACTCCCCGCCTGCAAGCTGCCTGGCCCTTCCCGCCCGACTGACTGTATTTTAGTGCGGCTGTCGCCCGATGGTCCACAGGCGTGAGCCAGTAGGAATCTGACTATGCTATACTACACAATCAGATATGTGAATGGTTCATTCACATATCTGGACTATGTAATAATATAGGTAGTATAGTCTGCCGTCCATTGTGGCCCACTGTGGACCAATGGGCATACAACCGTACTGTATGCAATCGGTCAGCGGGCAACGGCAGCTGCAGTCGAAACTGCCGTCCACGCTGATGAAGGCGGTGGTGAAACTCAATGAACGAAATAGTGGTACAGCTGGTTCCAGAAATAATTCAGACTTCTTACCCTCATTATTCTTTTTCCCACCCAAGCTGCCCTGCCTCCTGGTACTCTCAGCCTGGTCACAAGCCACGGACATCCACTCCTCAGATCGGCCTCGGCCTCCGATACCGGTGGCTTGCCCCACAGCGGGGCTCTGGCACTCCCCTGCATGCCACAGTCTTGGGGCTGGGTCGGTTGGCAGGCCTGAGGAGCTAATTGAAAGCGTGGCAGGCTTCATTTAAGGAAGGCTGGCAGCTATCTAGTTTTCCGTTTTCCGGGAGGCGGGGGTGGTGCAATAGCGCCCGGCATCCGCCCCACCTCCTGTACACTATAGTGCGTGGCAGCTGGGACTCTGGCCTCCGCCAGGGGTCCTCGATGTCTGACACTTCCCCACCTTCCCTGGAGAAGGAGAGCAGTCCGTGGGATGCTCTATCCTTCTCCCGGCCGACCCTCCAGCGACCCTGGTCCATTCCCAAACCGGGTCACTGGCGTCGCATCTGCGGAAAGCCAACCGCTGCGCCCGGACGGGCCGCTGGACTTTTTACATTTTAACACCTATGCCTGCGATCGGGTTGGAAGTGGTCCACTGGACCACCAGGATATTGGACATTTTTATTTCAATACTTTTGCCCACGATCGGGCTGGAAGTGGTCCACTGGACCACCAGGGATATTGGATGTTTTTATTTCTAATACTTATGCCCGCGATCGGGCATGCGGGGTGCTACCATGACGGACAGTGCCGCTGGAGCTCGGTGGCACCCACAGCTGGCAGCTTCCATGTTGCACCCTGCAATACGGCAGCTCACCTGTGGGTGGCCAGCTATTCTCCTGTTTTTGACTCAACTGTGTGCGGCGCGCGGGTAGGGGTTGCGCCTGCATCTGCTCAGCACATTCCGGCTGAATATCGGATGTGCGGAGTATGCATGGCCACACCCCTACTTGCGCCCGCATACATTACTGATGCACCCGGTGCATCGGGATTTGTGCTGTGTACTTTCCCTTTTGAATATCGCACCGCGGCGCATCAGTGGGTTAAGATGGTGTAACCATGGATGGCGCCATGCGCAACCCTTCTGAATATCCCACCTTTGTGTGCAAAAACATTTTATTTATTTATTTAGTTTTTGTTGACCGGGTAAGTGCACTAGACAAATCCTGCCTATTTTCAGGCACGACATGGGGAGGGATACAGATGAATGCCAACTGACCTTGAACCAGATTAAGCTGTTGGTGGTATTTTTAGTGAATGAGGGAAATTCGCCAGGACACGGGGAAATTTCCCTACTCTGAGGTGGGGAACCCTTCCCATGAGGCGTCTGGACTCGGTTCAGAATGTCTCAGTCGATGGCAGGAGTGGAGGTGGTGGGCGATGGTCTAAGGAACCTAATGCAATGCTTGAGGAGGTTGCATTTCCTTCAGCTACTGAACTACAGTTCGGTCCTACAGCACTCAATGAGGAAATAATTCAGTCGAATATACTGGACAACACAGATAGGAATAATGACCTTATGACCGTAACGACAGAGGAAGATAAGAAACGAAACGTCTAGAAAATGGACAAACAGTTTGTACCGGTATGGCAAAAAAAAGTATTAAACAGAACACTGCTGACCTACTTGATGAAACTGCTGATGTTCCAGAGATGGAAGGGACTCTTTCCCTTTTCAGCCGTTATGCTTCCTGGTCCTCAGAGAGCACTGCAGGCGGCGGGTTGGGTTCAGACCCCTGAGGCATGGGTACCAGACCCTCGGTTCCATTGCCAGGAGCAGGATCTACAAGCCAGGCGAGACGTTTCTCTACACAACTGTCAGTGCAGGGACCGATTTGAGACGGACGGAAAGACGCATCACTTCCGCCTTCCTCTGCTGAATCCGGGAGCCGAGTGTATTACAGTCGAATATGGACTTTTCAACAAGGAGAAAACGGCGATGGGAATCCAGAGCGCCAGAGACGACTCCTATGATTTTGGACACCTCTCCATTGGTACCTCTACAGCAAGGTCGATGTGCACAATACGTGACTCTGTTAACACTACAGGTACTGTTCCATCCAGCCCCAAAAACAAGCCTCTAAGCCAGTTAGTTATGCTTCCCTTTTCAAAATGTAGATGCACCGGTTAGAAAACGTTTGTTGCCGCATACATTACAAAGGGGTATGGAACCCCCGACCGTCATTATGTGGGCAAAGCTTTAATAATCGATTCTTTAGGGATTAGCCCTACAGATGTCTATGCTTTATTCATTCTTCAGGAGATCGAAATTTTGATGTTTCCTTCCGAACTGCTGCATTATTAGATAAATTTTGGGCAGCTTATTACACTGCTCGGACAGACTCAGTTTGGAAATATTTTGTGGTCATTCCTCTTACCAGGCCAACGGCCAAAATTGTAACTGTTCTCTTCGAAATGAAGGAGTTAATGTGTTGGACATTGTATATTGGCTAGAACAACGCTGCACAGTGACTGGTGTTCCACGCTGTAATTGATGACAATGGGTTTTGGACGGGAGGGTGAAATTTACTGTACAACTTAAGATTACTGAAGGCGGTACAACACCTCCTAATTGTTTCTACCTCGGCAGGGACCGGGTGTATTGTTTTATCCAGGTCAACCACGTTCCTGTTACAGATGCGGCTCGTTATCCCATTTAAGTTCTGACTGTGATCAATTAAAGTGTGCTTCTTGTGGTATGCTGGGTCATTCGAGTGTTATCCTGCAGGGTACCCCCACTTGTAACTTGTGTGGTGATCTTTCACACATTTTTGAAACATGTCCATGGGCAGCCCATAATACTACAGATTATACTGAACATGATTCATATATAGCCAAATCTTCGGCTACTGCACAACCCCCACAAAGCTCAGTGCACATCATTAGAAATGAGGACGCAGGCCTCCCATCTTCTGTACCACTGACTCCAAAGATTTCTCATCCTTCTGAGAGTTTACCAGATATGGTTAACCCTCCTGCCCCGCCCCGAATCCATGGAGATTCGGTGTGCAGTCGCTGCCCACCATTTCTGGTGCTTCAGTCCCTATTTTGGACCAACCCATTTCTCTCCCAGTAAGTGCGTTGTGGACTTGGGGATAATTCACTATCCCCGCCAGCAACTCGCCGTCTTCGCTCTACCAAACAGGTAGACCCAGTATCTATACCTCCCATCCGGTTTCTAATCCATATGACCCATTACAAAGTTGGGGTGATGCCATGGAAGAGGAGGAGTTAGATGAATCCTCTCTTTCCCATCCTTCCATGGCTGCTTCGGTATCATTGCCAGTAGCTACTACTTCTGGGATTCCTGTCGGAAAAAATCAGTTAGAACAAGGAAAAAATGAGGTATTTATTGTTTTCTGTGGTTTCTTTTTCCTTTTGCTTATGTCCTTTTACGTCTAGCCAGTCTAAATGTTAATAGCATTAGGTCTCAATACAAGCG
This sequence comes from Neoceratodus forsteri, assembly GCA_016271365.2. Classification (NCBI taxonomy): domain Eukaryota; kingdom Metazoa; phylum Chordata; order Ceratodontiformes; family Ceratodontidae; genus Neoceratodus; species Neoceratodus forsteri. The sequence goes on from CM057458.1 coordinate 371,293,901, forward strand.
TGCTGCAACTTTTCAGCATTACAAAGTTTAACTTATGATGTTTACTTGTTGCAAGATGTTAGGTTGTATACAACGGAGGAAGTCACAACAGCCTCACGGAGTTGGGGTTTGGGGCCCTCCTATTGGTCTTTAGGGCAAGATCTCTGTTCTGGTGTGGGCTTTTGTTTTTGTTCTTCAACTTTCCTTTTGCAAAAATAGTAGATTTAGTTCCTGGAAGAGTATTATTATTAGACCTTTTATGGTATGACTCACCATATCGACTTATTAATATCTATGCACCACAACAAAAAGCTGCCAGAGTTCAACTTCTCCGTTTGATTAAACCATTTTTATTAACTAACGGACTATTTTATGGGGTGGAGATTTTAATACCAGCTTGGATATCCCCCAAATAAGAAAACTTATTGTGATGCTTCTGCTTTACATACTATTATTAAAGAGACGAATCTAATTGATATACTAGCCCAATCCGGTTACCTACCTTTTCAAAAGGAAAATTGACCTCCAGAATAGACTTTTGGTTTTGTTCCCAAACTGTTGGGAGTAGCGACCGGTATCACTACACCTATGGCTACCTCAGACCACAATTTAATAGGTTTACGGATACCATTAAGAGAAGTTTTAGCACAGGGTCCTGGGATTTGGAGAGTGAATTCATCTCTGCTCTCACTTCCTGAGTTTCACAAAGGATTTTGGGACCTAATTATAGACCGTATTTCTGTGGAGATCCTTTATGATTCCATTATAGAATGGTGGAACAATACTAAATTATATGTGATATCTTATTTTAAATATTATGCTAGATTTTTAGCTGATACTAGACATCGTACTTCTAGCCTTTTAAGAGCAGAGTTGTTGGACCTCTTCTAAATCCCACCTATATAATATTGATTGCTCTGCTCACATAAAAGAGGTTAAAATTGCTCTAGCTAAAGAACAATATAATAGACAAAAACTATTCTCTTTGAACAAAAATATCGTACCACCGGGCGCAGTGCCAATTCAATCCCTTTGAGGTGAATACAGAAAAATTTAATTGTAAACAAATACATCAATTTGAGATGATCAACAACATATAATTACTGGACAAAACAAACTTATGGAATATGTAACAACTTTTATCAAAAGACTTTTGAGACTCCTGTTGTTGAGTCGCCTGACGGCACTCCTTTTACAGACATTGGATGTACCAGCTTTAACGGCATCACAGAAGTATGAACTTCTGGCCTTTTACTTCTGAGGAAGTGAGGCAGGTTATTTTTAGTTTTAAGGATAGGGTAGCTCCTGGGTCAGATGGTCTTTCAGCAGAAATTTATAAATCTTTATGGCAATGTATGCCACATCAGTTACTGGCTATTTTAATGCCTTTCTGCAAGAAGATCGACTGACAGGCCAAATGTATGAAGGGCTAATGTTATTTCTATATAAGAAAGGAGATAGATGTGACTTGAAAAATTGGAGGCCGATTACCTTACTTAACACTGATTATAAGATTTTTCTAAATTGTTGAGGAATCGGATTTCTAAACTTTTACCATCTTTACTTTCCTCATCCCAATATTGTTCAGTCACCGCAGATCCATTCATGATGCCTTACTACTACTTAGAGAGTTGTTTTCCCATGGTCAGCAGGGAGCTCTTCAGGGTTATTTATTCAATTTTGACTCTCTAAAGCTTTTGATAGTATCTCTCAGGAGTTTATTTGGTTGACACTTAAAGCTTATGGGTTTCGACCATTTTTGTTAATTGGCTTTTTATGTTATTCTTTAGCTTATGTTAGACCATATGTTAATGGTAGAATTGGTTCCCCTTGCTATATTAGTAGGGGTAAGACAGGGTTGCCCTTTAAGTCCTTTATTATTTGTTATTGCCTTAGACCCCATAATTCGACTTCTTTCTAAATCTCCGAGACTCCTAGGCCTTTATGATCATGATAATAATATTCCAAAAGTAGTTTGTTATGCAGATGACTTAGGCGTTCTTGTCCTACTGTCCCGGTCGGCCACCTATTATGTACAATATTACCAGTCTTTTTGTCAGTTATTGACTCTAGTTTAAATTTACAAAAAGTGTATGTTTTAATTTGACTGTGTCTATCGAGAGTGTTGTCTCGATTGCTGATATCGAATAGTAGATTCCCCGCACAAACTCTTAGGACTTTATTTCGGTGTTCCGGATATGGCTAAATATAATTGGGAAATATGTATGAACAAAGGCAGGGAAAGGGTATGTAAGTGGAACAAATGGTATCTAAGTAAAAAACGAAGCTTTTTTGATCAAAACTTGTTTATTACCCATTTTTTACATGTGGCACATGTTTTCCGTACCTAGATGTTTCTTGTACCTCTTCTTAGTCTTTTCTTTTCTTGTTTTTGGGGCAGCCGTCTGAATCCAATTAAACGTAATATTTTACTACATTCCTATAGTCAGGGAGGTGTAACTATGATTCACCCGATAGTGTTCTTTATTCCATTTTTTACTACTAACCTGAAACCTTTGGTTACAGAATCTCTACGACTTTGGATTCCCTTTGTGCATATGTCCTCACTGGAATTTTTCAAGAATGGGTGTAGGTATCTTTCTACATAAAAATAAAGACAATATGTTTTATCTTCAGATTGGACGATAACATTTGACATGTTAAAGACATGGCATGTAACAGTACAGATGATCAAACTCTCACCAGAAAACAGTTATATGCAAATATAGTTACATCTCACTTTAAGAAAACGTTTTTCCAGATTTTACATCAACAGAGCAGACACAGATTGGTAATTGTTTAATTGACCGCATCCCTATAACAATGTGGGATATTGGTTGGTTAGAGTACAGGGTAGAATAAATGTACGTGGTAATCTGAAGCACAAGCAAATTCAGAGAGATATTGTTTCCGAGATTCTTGCACAGACTCGTAGAAACAATGTTTCATTTATATTTCTCCTGTCCATTTATTCTTCGTTTCTGTTTTATGGGCCGACATTTCTGGAACAAAGTATGGCGTCAATGGGATCAGAGAGCTCTTTTTGGTCTTTTCCAGATACTTGGGCATCCTGTAATTATAGTACTTTAAATATTGTGGCAATTGTAATATTATACTGGGTATGGCAGGTCAGATGTTGGTTTTATTTCAGCAACGTTATTTAACCCCGAAGAATTATTTATGAAAATATTGAACTACCTTGATTGCTTTAAAGAGGAGAAAGGAAAACTCTTAAAACAAACATATAGGAACGTTATTGGAATTTCTTTTGATTTACTGTGTTATTTTCTTATGAAATGTTTTCTTCAATGCTTTTTCAGTTCTTTGATGTTTTTCTGTTTTAGAATTTTTTGAAACATTGCTGTATTTATAATTTGTTTCAAACAAAGTCTGTACATATGTTTTGTTTTAAATAAACATACCCCTACTCTTGCGGTAGGGGATTCCTGATCACTGCAATGGAGGACTCAGATGCTGTTTGGCCCTGCTCCTGTGAGGTTCTCACCTCTCCCTCCCAGATGCTGCAAGAGGCAATACCTGTCTGCTGTACTCACCAAGAGGATCTTCCTGGCATACTGATGACCAGAATACTTCTGCTGCCCGAATTCTGCTACACAATTTCTGAATTACGGATACCTCCTTTTCCATGGAAGAGCATGCTACTCAGGTTAAACCCGATTCTACACTTTTATGTTGAAATCTCATGCTTCAGCAGTTACGTCGCAATCTGATGTTCAGAACCTTTTGTCTGACACTTAGCAGTACAATGGCGAGAATTCCCCTGCTATATCCGGTGTTGCTCTTACGGACCTCGGCACAACTGCAGAGTCACCTCCATGACGCAGACCTTCTGATCCTGGATCCCTTTCACCAGCCACCGATTTCTTCGGCTCTGTGGCTTCTTCGACTACTGCCTCTTTGATTTGCGCGCGCTTTGGAATCACCTCTGGCCCGATGACTGTGGACCCTGCTTGGACTGCCTCTAATGCTTTGACCGAGCAGGCTGGATACTGATAAACTCGGGTTCTTGGACTCAGACCCGATGTGGGCCGGACAAGCACGGTGTGTTGTTTTCTCCGAACAGGCCTGCACCTTCACTAAGAGCTCCACCGAGGTACCTATATCTGCAGTTGCTACTTATTCTAATGACCCTGATATTTCTACCCCTGCTTTGTTACCAGGCCTGTTGTGTGTGGGGCTATGTGGGGAGATATAATGGACACTGCTGATGTAATTAATGTTTCTGCTGCTATTGTGAATAATAGTGATGCTGCTGTTTCTCTTACCACTACTAATGGTGCTCCTACTGTTGATACTGACACACAGGCTCGTCATACCACTACTGTTCCTAATCTTCCTGATATCTCTGCTGTGATATCTGTTCTCATAATTCTGGGATACCATCTCAGGCTGGGGACACTTCTGGTTCCACTTTCCTGGGACCCTGTACTCCCTAGTTCTAAGCAATCTGACACTCCCACCCACCCTGCTCTTCCTTCCTCCATTCTCCGCCAGTTGATTTAGCTGGTTCTGTTCTCTCCAGTTCTACCTCTTCTCTTTCTAATCAACCACCCTCAGAGCAATCTACCCTGCCTGACTCTGGCCCTACCTTATTTCCTGGTCCTGTCCCCAATATACTCCATTCCTTATTGAATACTGTTGCACCAAGTTCTCCTATATTGATGATCCTGGGGAGGGCCCTTCCACTTTAGAACCCCTCCCTTGAAACACGCTGCACCAGACAGGGAACTGTACTATCTGATCTGTTTAAAACAAGTTAGAACAAGCTCCCAGACGTAATGCAGTATGCTTACGTTATAAGGAGTGGTCTATCTGTATTTCCTGACTGTTACTATGTGGCCAGAACCCTTTTAAAGGTGATATGCATTTTAAGCCTCTGATATTTACGCTTTAATACATATTTCTGGAGAAGAAACCTTTGATTTTAGTTTTAAAATATGCCACATTAAAGAATTCCTCCTTTGGGTCCTTTTTCTGTCATACCCTCACCAAACCAGCAGTTAGAACTGTCACTATCATGTTTCGAAATGAGGGGTCAGTATCAGTGACATATATCATTGGCTACAGAACAGATGCACAGTTTTATCCCTCCTGAAGCCATTATAGATGAGGAAGGCCTTTGGACAGGTGGCTGGAAGTTTCGTGTAAAACTTTTAAAGGTTAATTCAGAAGTTGTTCACCTCTCTAACAGCTTTTTTCTAGGGAAGGATAGGGTGTGTGTTTTATGGGGCCAACCTAGAGCCTGTTATAAATGTGGCTCCACACGCATCTCAGTAGTACATGTGATTTGCTGGAAATGTAGTCTATGTGGGGTTTGGACACCCTAGCATTTCTTGTACTAATGTGTTTCAGTGTAATTTATGTGATGACAAAGGGCATGCATACCAGCAATGTCCCTGGGCCAGTAAGAATCGGAATGAGGGTGGGATCTGAATGTCCTTGTTCAAAAAGCACAGGATAAAGCCCAAGATCGATCTACCAATTTGATTTCACTGTCTGAGGTCACTGATATATCTCCATCTCCCTCCCCAATATACTGGTTGTACCGGTTGAAACACAGCCCACAAAGGAACCTTCTATTGCTATGGAACTTATTCCTACTACTAAGGAGTCTGTCTTGCACACCCCACCCTCCTTCTACTCAGACCATTGACACCCCTTTATAGACCCAGACGGTTTTCAGATTAGCAGAAGAGTCACCAGAGCGATTTTTCTCAAAACTATACAAACACCTGAAGTTTCTCTTCCAACACTTTTGACTGTCTGAAGGGTGGGAGAGAGGACTCTGATGGTGATTCAAGCCTCTGTATTACCTTCTGACATGGATCTCACTCTTCCTAAGCTACCAGATGTATCTCGCAAAAACTTACTAAAACCAAAAGGGAGTAAAAAGCATAAGAACATGGCTATTATTGATGGAAGTGGTTGACTGATTTCATACTCTGGCTCTTCTTTGACTAGCTTCCTTCAATGTTTGTAGCTTGAAAAGCTACAAAAGGAAGATGTTTTTTCATCTTGCTGCCTCTCTCCTTAGGTGTTCTTTTCTTACAGGAAACATGTCTCACCTCGCTTTTTCAAGTCCAGCATCTTAAATGGGATGGTATAAGTGTCAGTGGCTCAGTAGGTAGCACACTCGCTCTGAGGCCGGAGATCAGAGGGCTGTGGGTTCAGTTCCCACATCTGGCACTTGGTTAATATCCCAGTACTGACACTGTAGTACAGCATGAGAGGGTGCTGCACTTCTGAGGTGCCGCTTCGGATGAGACATTAAACCCGAGGTCCCATCTGCCTGGATTGGTGGTAGTTCAGGTGGATGTTAAAGATCCCATGGCACTTATCGAAAGAGTAGGGAATTTCCCGGTGTCCTGGCCAAATTTCCCTCATTCACTAAAAATACCACCAACAGCTAATCTGGTTCAAGGTCAGTTGGCATTCATCTGTATCCCCTCCCGATTCATTGCCTGAAAATAGGCAGAGTTGTCAAGTCACTTACCGGTCAACAAAAATAAATAAATAAATAAATAAGGGTCCTTCCTATTGGACCTTTTGGAATGATTTTGCTGGACGGGTAGCTATCCTATTTTTTCTCCAGGCCTTTTCAATTTCCCGTGTTATAGATATCTATCCTGGCAGGGCCCTGATTCTTGATTGTACTTTTCAGGGACAACCCTTTCGCATGTATTAATTTTACGCCCCCAGTCAAAACATGCCCAGTACAGTTATTCGATCTCATTAAGCCTTTTGGGTACTAGGAAACATATTATTTGGGGGTGACTTTAATTGCTTTATTGATGTTTCCTGTAGGACAGCAGCTGGAAAAAAGTTTATTGCGACTCCTTGCTTTATCTAATTTAATAAAGACTGCTAGTTTAATTGATGCTTACCAATCCCTGAAAACTGATGCTGGATATACATATCATAGATCTATCTATCATACCCGCATAGATTATTTTTTTCTTCTAGATATTGTATACCACAACGTTTTACTTTTGCCCTACAGAACTTTCAGACTACTTCTTATTGACCTGTACATTTTCATTAGATGCAAACACCATACCCCTTCTCTCCCCCACTTCAATGGAAGCTAAACAATACTCTATTAACCCGGCTTTTGTCCAGTCACAAGTTAGATCTTTTTCAAGCTCGGATCACAGTTCCTCGCGGTTATGATTCTGTATGGAATGGTGGTCGATACTGAAACTAGATCTATGTATACTTTTCAAAATATAGGAAAAGCGTCTGATGCGTGATTCCTACCTTACATATTTAACCTTTAGGAACCAACTCTATAAATTAATGTCTCTTTCTGTCTCTTCCCTGTTGACTATTCTTCAGAAATTCCCACTGTTAACGACATATGTTTTACACATCAATATAATAGTGCTCGTACTTTAGATTTTTTTATGAGTGGGTACATCAGTTTCTCCATCGGCAAACCCGTTCTCGGCTTATACTGCTAGACTTCAGGCTATGGTCATGCATGGCCTTTTTGATGTATTGGGGAAATACTGTTTCTGATATTTCTGTATGCTCTCAATTGTCAACAATCATTTTCGTACACAATTCTGTACTTTGCCCCCAACTCCCTGACTTATCCACAGTTTTTTGGCCCCAGTTCCACGACTTTCTCTGCACCATGTTGAAGACCTTATTGCCCTCATTTCTCAAGAGGAAGTAGCTTGTGCCATTTCCACCTTAAATTACAGGTAGCCCCAGGTCCTGATGGACTCACTCATGAATTTTACAACACATTTAAAGATGATCTCCTGGAAATACTGACCCAAGTTTATAATTATGTTTTACAGGACTCCTCTCAGATTACTAATTTTGGCATCTCTTTTCTCAAATTTATATATAAAAAAGAGATAGCCATTCTTTACTGAATTGGAGACTCTCCACCTTCTGAATACAGATTTTAAGATCTTAACATGAATACTCAGCACCGTTTACAATGGGTTGCACCAGATCTTATAGATTCAGCCCAGTCTTGTGCTGTTCCAGGAGATCGATCACCACAAATTTACTTCTCCTCCGAGAACTTTTTGAAGTAAAACAACATAATACCATTTCAGGATTGGTTCTTTCACTAGATCAGGCAAAGGCATTTGATTGGTTTATCACTCCTATCTCCTTCAGGTCTTGCAACTATAGGTATCCCAGATACCTTTCTTCATTGATTACCCATATTTTTCCTTTGCTTATTTTTCTCCAATGATTAATGGTTTTGTAGGTGAGACTTTACTTCAGAAGGTTGGGGTACTGACAAGGCTGCCCATTTAGCCCACTGTTATATACTTTTGCCCTGGATCCTATTATCCGCAAATTAAATGGGTCTCCCAAATTATAGGTTTAGCACTCCATTATTCCCTTCCCTGTGATGATCACTGCGTATGCAGATGATGTTGTTTTGTTTATGCATGATACCTCATCTGATAATAGGGCAATCCAAGTGTTTCAGACATTTTCTGTTATTTCTGGTGGCATGTTGAACCTTCAGAAAAGTGTATCCATTCCTTGGACCCAGAGTCTGCCACTGTCTCTACAGTTGGTGGCATTAACACCTCTACCTCCCTCAGAGAATTTTGGGAGTTTGGTTTAATATTGAGGATGCAGCAACTTATAATTGGGAAAAACATCTTCAAATTGGAGAATACAAAGTTGGTGTTTGGAAATCTTGGAAGTTAGGGAAAAGGAAGAGAGTTTTAGTGGTTAAGAAATTCATCCTTCCCATTTTTGTTTCTCAGTCCTATATATGCCCTCCCAAACACTTAGAAACCTGCATTTTTAGTGTATGTTTTCAGATGGTTTGGGGTAGTAGACTAACTTAATTAAAAGAGATGTTACATACCTGCCGATTCATCAAGGTGGACTTGGTATGATTCATCCCATAGCCTTTTTCTTTCTTTTTTCTTTTCACCTTTTTCAAAGCATCAGATACACATCTAACATTAGTGATATGTGGATTAGCTTTGCTCTAAGTTCCATTATAGATAAATGGGACATACTTCCACCTTACAGTCTCGTGCTTCTTGTTATCCCTCATATGCTGTGGACAGTTTCATGAAAATAAGATTTTGGAAACTTGAAAATCTTCCATCTTACCATTATCTAGAAGACAACTCTATGATACATTTGTTACTATTACAAAGCCAGTTTTACACTTCCCAATTGCCCTCCTTCCCGACATGACTATGTTTTGTCTGTCCTTCGAGATAAGCGAGTACAGCTACATATGTGGGATGTCTCTTGGCTTTGTTGCCATGGCAAATTACAGGTTCGAGGAAATCTTAAACACAAGTCCTCTCAGGAACGATGCTGCCCTAAACCTTCCTGTTTACACGTTGAAGAAACTATGTTACATTTCTTTTTGAGTGTCAGGATGCTTTATTGTTTTGGAAAACTTTAGCTAATAAATGGAAATGGCCATTTCTTAGCAAAATAACATATCAGGTTTTGATATTGGGTGATTTTTCTGGTACTTGGAATAGATTTCATCCTATTCCCTTAGAGTGATTTTTACCGTGTGTAAATATTATATGTGGCAAGCTCGATGTCAATTTGTGTTACAAAAATTCCGACTGTTCCACTTGTTATTATACAGCATATTGAACATGCTCTATTGCCTGTTATGGAATTAGAACGTCATCAATTTCCTTTACATCGCTTTCAGTCTTTATGGAAGTACATTACTTTTGCATTAGTTATTCCTATTTTCTGTTGCATTATATTGTACATACTTTTGTTTATGTTTTCTTTTAAGACTACAGGGATGTTATGCCTTTATGTATATTTGAATATTATATGATGCATGTTTTTCTTTTTGTTTATTTCTGTATGAAGTCATGATTTTTTGCTTAATAAAATTCCCTACTCTTTTCGATAAGTGCCATGGGATCTTTAACATCCACCTGAACTACCACCAATCCAGGCAGATGGGACCTTGGTTTAACGTCTCATCCGAAAGATGGCACACTCAGAAGTGCAGCACCCCTCTTATGCTGCACTACAGTGTCAGTAGTGCGGGTATTAACCCAAGTGCCAGATGTGGGAACTGAAACCACAGCCCTCTGATCTCCGGCCTCAGAGGCAAGTGTGCTACCTACTGAGCCACTGACACTGACATCAGAACAGGACTGCAGCAGTGGGAGATTCAATAGCCAGCAGTTCATGTTGTAGCTTTTAAACCCTTGACCAGATGTTTTCTGTTCTGCTTTTCTCCGGGGCCATGTACAGTCCTCTGTGACTGTACTTTAGCCCCAGGAGGACAGCAGGACCTAGCAAACAAGAGGCTACTGAATGTCCAACTGCTGCAGTCCTGCTGTGATGTCAGCTTCTGGGGATAATGGGATTTGTAGATAGAGAGACAGATAGGCAGATAGATATTTAAAAATGCCTTTCTGAAAACCAAGACACTTTACATAAGTATAACATAATAAATCAAACATAAATGAGTAAATAAACCAATCATAAGGCAGCATTACAGTGTAGAACAGTATCAATAACATAGCAAATTCAGCCACCTACAAAAGCTTGCCTGAAGAGCCATGTCTTAAGTTTACTCTTAAAAATGGTGACAGAGGGCAACACATGTCAGCTAGTAAACCATTCCATAGAAAGAGGCCATTACAGAAGATGTCAACCTGTAATTAAGCAAAATTAATTTGATTCAATCTACTATATTAAAGTAAACAGTAAATAAAACAAAATGTTTTACACAAAGTGCACATTTGGACCAGCCCACACTTGGGTGTGGGAGCACTTGCTGACCTTTTCCTTTAAGGACCTCAGATTCTGGCAGGACTGACATCTTGATTGCTTGGTGCACATTGATGCCTATACCATAAGCACAATACGAAGCTTGGTGCAGTGTACAGGAACAAAGCAAGTGCCTCCCTGTTCACTGAGATATTGTTTTAAAGACGATTCTCCTATTTTTGACTATGGTGGCATAGTTTACAGTGGAGCTCCCAAAGCTTTCCTTTCCAGACTGGATCCCTCTTTCACTCTTTTGTCATTTTGCCTAAGATTGGCCCCCTCATAGTCACCACTGCTTACTCTACCCTGACCTTTAACTCCCTCTCCTGATGCCAGCCACCTTTCCCATTGTCCTCCTTTATATCCAAATTCTGGTTTGGTTTCCTTCCCTCCTATGTTACCTCCCTACTATCCTCTCCTCCCCCCTCCTTCCTCTTACTCTCACAGCAATGTTTCCCATTCCCTTTCTATTCCATCTAGGAACTCTACTGCTGGTCAATCTGCCTTTTGATATCACATTCGTAAACCTCGGTCTACCCATCCCTATCAATCCACTCTGCCTCTTCTTTTGTGACTTTTTACTCCTACCTGCAACTGTCCATTACCCTCTGCCTCTACCACAGCAGAAAGGAGCGGTACCTCTGAAAGTAAGGGATGGCTCACCCAGTCTGAAAGAGCTCTAGTGGTGTGTACACATGTTTTACTGTTCTGAGATACAGTTTGGAATTATTGTAGATTAGGAGGAAACAGGCTAATACATGCGGTTACTGAATAAACAGGACGCTGTAAGCATTGCACATTTTGAGTGATTATATAAGCTTTGGAATATTATTAAGGAGGAAACAGTTTAATACAGAGAAGAGTTAGACTCATCATCTTGGATGAAACAGGCTACTAAGCTACAGTATCTTTCAAGGTGGTCTATAAAATATGGACTACTACAGAGCACAGAACTGTGTGGATAAATACTTGTGTTATAGAAATGAGTTATTTGACTAAAGAAGGAAACAGAATAAGGAAGGCATGACAGCAATCTATACTATGTGTTATTAACCAGGGCACTATGTGTTATTAACCAGGGCACTAGATATTGAGCCCTACTTGTAGAGCCGGATAGCTGTGCAGCGCAAATAGGTGCGCTGTACAAAATATAGATCCAGTTGACTCTGGCATAATATTTAAACAGATAGTGCAATCCAAACAGATCATGCTGTCTGTTTGAACGTAAAGCTATGGTAGCATGTCGAAAGCAATGAGTCACCATGCTTTGTGCCACGCTACTGGAGCACTGGGCTGAAGACCTCCCCCATAGGGGTAAGTGCCTCACACACTGGTTAGCATCATGGCCCCTATGAAATCTTCCAACCCAAGCTTCCAGATGAGCCCTGAGTGCGCATGGTGCTACCAGGCTGGTTGCATTCTCATTATGGGCTCATCTGCATGTGCCAGGCCACACCCCCCCCACTAACGCTGGTCATTTACTGGAGAACATAAAACAGTTCCCTGGTGGCTGTGGTCCTCTCCCTAACCCCTGAGCCTTTGTGGAATAAAATAAAACAGTTCTCTGGTGGCTAGTGGACTGCCTCCCCAATTCCTGATGTCCCTGCATGCATAAATAACAGAACTCCCTGGTGTCCAGTGGTCCTCCTCCACCAGGAGGCAGCCAAGCACTGAGGAGACCCTTGGATCCCTCCGAGGAGGAGAGCTGCCAGCTGGCAGCTCAATCGGCTCCTCGTCCCCCAGCCGACCCCCAGTGCCCCGGCTCAAGCCTGAACTGGGTCACCAGCATGGCATCCAGCGCCTCAACCCTCTGCACCACCAGTCCGGCTTAATAAGATTTTTGTAAAACATGAAATTATTATATATATTTTGTTACCATAGTAATCACCACTCAGTTCTGATAAAGTGGCATAGCTAGGCCAAAACATCATTTTATGTCCTTATTTTGGTGGAATAAAGCCTGGATTAAAAACAGCTATACACCAGTTGATTTCTGTCATCTGTGCACATTGATGTCACACACGGTAAGCTCAAGCCCAAGCTTCATGCACTGTACTGCAAACAAAGTTAATGGTCCCACCTCCTGCCCACTTAGAGATTGTTTTAAAGATGCTTCTCCCTATTTTTGACTATGGTGACATAGTTGACAGTGGAGCTCCCAAATCTTCCGTTTCAGACTGGATCACCTCTTTCACTGCAACACAGAAACTAAGCACTCCAGTCTGTTGGAAAAATAGAAAAGCTTTATTGGTGGCTATACAAGAAAGCCAAAGCTATTCTGACGCATTCACCAGAACTACCATTGTAGTGACATATTGTGCAAAGCGCAAAAATACAAAGACAGTTAAACTTGTAGAACACACCTTGACCATACCCACGAAATCCAAATCATCCTTTCCAGACTGGATGCACTCTTTCACGCTGTCATATTGCCCAAGACTGTTCCCTTTACCGCACCACTGCTCACTCTACTCTGCCCTTTCACTTGCCTCTCTTGGCGCCAGGCAGTGTTCCCATTGTTCCTCCTTTATATCCAAATTCTGGTTTGGTTTCCTTCCCTCATATGTTACCTCCCTACTGTCCTCTCCCCTCCTACCTCTTACTCTCCACAACAATGTTTCCATTCCCTTTCTATTCCATCTAGAAATCTACTACTGGTCAATCTAGCTTTTCATGTCGCGTTTCTAAACTCTGGTCCACTCTTCCCATGTCAATCTGCACTGCCCCTTCTGCTTTCTTCCTTAAACCTCTTCTTTGTGAGTCTTTTACTCCAACTTGCAACTGTCCAGTACCCCTACCTCTTGACTTCCTTTCTTTCACTCATATTATCCTGGCCATTTGCTCCCCACCCCTGTATAAATAATTTCCCCGTGCCTATTAAAGTCCATTTTTAACTGCTAACGTAACTTGTACCAATTTGCCTTACAATGTTTATGATTATGCTTTTTTTTGCCTTTTTTAAACTTGTGCTTTATTTATCAAAACAGGACACAATTTCAATTATACAAACACTGGCCACAAGATTTGGCCCACATTGATTGTGATTTACATAGAGTAGTTTTTTCATTGTTGGCTCATACCTTTCTTCCACTTACATATTTCCTACTGGCTATTAAATCAGTGTTTTCATTGGGCATGGAGTCCTTACCACCAGGTTTTATCATTTCACTGGACTGTGTGCTCATGTGGTTTTGCTATATTGTTCTTGTCAATGTCATGACAGTCTCAGCCTATTATCTCTTACTCCTACCTTACTCACCAGTGGAGGATTATCGTTCAGGGATCCCGAATAGGACTAGAAAGAAATAAGTAAAAAAGGAGGCAGTATAGTGCAGTGGTTTAAGGCTCTGAGCTGCAAATCTGGAGACCTGGGTTTGGATCCCACAGCCCCACTTGCATACTGTGTGACCCTGAGCAAGTCACTTAACTTCCCTGTGCTCCCAGGTCACACCTGTAAACAAGCTTTCAGCTTAGTGTGCCACTCCTGGTCAAACAATTGAAAAAAAAAGTTTACCTGCAGGAGTACCCTGCCTCAGATCCATGGTGTTACCATACTGTGTCTGCCAAAGAGGGATGTAAAAATAGGGAAGCATTGAAGGGTCTCAGACCACTCCTCCAGATTTCCATGTCTTCTTCTGGAGTTGGGGACTCTTCTTCACCTAGGATAAACTCCTAAAAAATAAATAAATTAAGCCCCATAAGCCTCCACTGATTCAACATTTTCTGGCACGTTTGTCTCCTCAAGTTTCCACATGGATGTTGTTAACTGCCCTAGTACTGAGAGAGTACTTTATTCTTGTATGACTCAAAGAACTCACATCTTTGTAACCCCTTTGTGCTGATACTAGTTATGCCTGTCCCTAGTGGTGACTGCTGCCTTCAGTTATTCACCTTCTCTATTTTGGTCAATTGTCTACAGCATGTCTTCATCCCTGTCTCAAACCCTTACAATGTATATTGCTACGTATCTGAACATAATCAACCTTGAATTAACAAACTGTCCTAGCTGATCTCTTTATGTTTCACCCGATATCTCACTTTACACCTCAGATTCCTCTCTTTCTTTACTGCATAAAGAGTTGTTCTAGTACAGGGTCCCTTCCAGGTTCTCTATTAAATGTGCAAAAGGCAACCACCTAGTACTGAATTTATCTGTTCCCAGGTCAAGCCTGGCTGTCATGTCTTCCATTGCTTTAATTTTTTACAATTACGCCAGCCAGTGACTCAGTCCTGGAGGTTGTACTGACATACATTGTTGTGTTATCGCTTATTACATGCTGCTGCTATTATAATGTTATACATGTACCTCTTGACTCCTCCTCATCCCTACTGGATAAAGTCTGACCATAATATTCCTTATAGTTACTTGTGACAGGTCCAGGATCTTTTGATTTTTCCACCTCACCTCTTTTCAGAATCCCTGTAGAACATCACATTCCCAGAATATATGCAATGCTGTTCTCCTTTCCCCATGCTTCCTTCAACATTGATCTGTGAAAATTGTACCCATATGCTTAGATTTGTCTGGTGTAATGAAAAGTGTGTCAGGAGTTTCCAGAAGAACTCCTCCAGCTCCCTGAGGAGGTTGTGTGATGAACTCCTTGCCAGATCTGTAGCCACTCTTTCTTTCTTACATTCCCATTTCCCTCCCCACTATTGTTGGATCCCTTTGACTCCTTTCTGTCCAGTTTCCTTCTTCAATTCTGTGTATAACTTGGAGACCCTTTGTCTGACCAGTTGTGTTTGGATGAGTGACCTAACCATGTTGACTAACTGGTGTTGTACATCCGTCCTGTCCATTTTACCTTCTTGGGACTGGAGGTATGACTTCACTTCCAAATATCTAAAGAAATCTTTCTGTGGTAATCCATATTCTGTTTGCAATTGCCCAAAAGTTTTCATCCCTCCCCTATTCTAAACTGTGAGATGAACTGCAGGCACTGCCTGGCCCACTATCAATAAGTATGATCCGTGCATGATGGCTGGAATTGGGAATCCTTCCAGATTGGCACCCACTCTGTCTAAGTTTGAAGGATGTGTTGTTTCTTAATCTTTGGCCAATTTGTGAGGTATGTTTTGCCACTTGTTTAAGAGTAGCCACAGGTCTGCATTAGATGTTACACTCCAAACCAGGGTATCCATGTGTTTTACTTTGTTGGTATTCATTTCTATATCTTTCCAAACAGGTTCCTGTGAGATGTTTGAAATGTCTATAAGGGTTCAACTGTGCTGCTCTGTAGTATGCCTGCATCTTTGGAAGCCCATCCTCCCAGCTGCTTATGCCTCTGTAATAAGTCCCATTATATCTTGGGCCTATGGTTATTCCATTTAAATTTCTTAATACTCCTATACATTCCCACCAGTTGCTGGTTGGTATTGCTAGGGGAGGCCCTGATAGAGAAACAAAAATCTTGGCAAAACATTAATTTTAACTGTATTCACCCTATCACTAAATGATAATGGGAGCATCATCCCCCATATGTGCCTGCTGTACTCCACCACCAACTTGCTCAACCTTGAAGAAAGACTCCACTTCCAAACCTGCCTTCTTGTAAAAAGACCCTGCTAGGGCTCCCCCGGGGTCACCACCTCCCTGCAGCGTGCCTTCCCTCAGTCTCCACCTGCAGCACTGTCAAAACCTCCCTTATTGTCCCCAGGGTAAGGACCTCTATGGCCCAGAGATCCTTTTGCTATCGAGCTCCCTCCTGGTTCAATTCCCTCCCAACCAGCATAGCTGACTCCACTAAGCTTGGTCCTTTCAAGGGCTCCCTCAGAAGCCATCTGACAAGTTGGGCAGACTAGATGGGCCGTGGTGCCTTTCTCTGCCATCACATTTCTGTGTATCTGTGTAAGCACTCGCTGCTGCAATCGCATAATCCCCACCTGCCCCTTACCCTCACCCCTAGACTGGGGCTTCCTGTCTACTTTTGCTGTATATACCTGGGGTCTCAGGCAACATCTGCTGCCTAATGTAGTAAAATATCTCTGGTTGCTACCTGATGTGGTACTTGTGTACCTATATTATGACTACTGTGATCTACCTATTACCAAATGTGTACCACCAGTGAAAGCCTGTAACACTGGTTGCTTTTTAATCTAAGCATTATGTACTGTACTGTTTTGTTTGCTGTGATGTATTGCTGTCTTGACGAGGTGCCTTTGTAAATGAGTCTTTGACTCAAAGATCTGTAAACCGATGATCTAATAAATAAATAAAATAAATAAACAATATCAGCAAAGACCTCTGTTTTAACTTGCCATAATTTGTGCACTATAATATTGCAAGGAGCACAGCATTCTTTAATAGCTCCACATTAGTTTAAATGTAAATTGTCATCTTGTACTGCCTAGCGTCAGTTAAACATTGTGTGTTGCACTCAGTGGAGTGCTCAGGAGCCTTACAATACAAGCAGGAAGAGTGGGTTTGTAGTCCCCCAGTACTACCTGGACTACAACTCAAGAGCAACGTGTAGTTTTATTTTTTGGGAACATAATACAATTGTGCTACCACTCTAGGTGCTTATACAGGTGCTAATTCTGATTGGGCTTTCAATATATATATTTTAATTTTTGCTGGCTTGCAAGTGTGCAGGCTGACCCTTGCTCTACTTCGGGTCATGCAGCCTGTTAAAACGAGCCCTGCTATGAGCATGCAAGTGACAGATTTTGTGCACTACAATACTGCAAGGAGCACAGTATTTTTAATAGCTCCACATTAGTTTAAATGTAAACTGTCATCTTGTACTGCCTAGCGTCAGTTAAACATTGTGTGTTGCACTCAAGTGGAGTGCTCAGGAGCCCTGCAATACAAACAGAAAGAATGGGTTTGTAGTCCTCCAGTACTACCTGGACTACAACTCAAAAGCAATGTGTAGTTTTGTTTTCTGGGCACATAATACAATTGTGCTACCACTAGGTGCTTATACAGGTGCTAATTCTGATTGGGCTTTTAAGATATATATTTTATTTTTTGCTGTCTTGCGAGTGTGCAGGCTGACCCTTGCTCTACTTCTGGGTCTTGCAGCCTGTTTAAACGATCCCTGTAATGAGCAGGGCATGCGCGCGTGCTTGTTCAAAGACATGTATGTCTAGCGTGTTATGCGTGTTTGGCATGGCAAGAGCATAATAGTAAGTGTAATCAAATCATCTAAGAACATTTCTATAAATTAAGCGGTGAAAGGGCCATTACAAACAAATCTTATCCCCTTAGGATTTTACACATCATTAGGATGTACATGATATGTGCCTATCATACTATAAACTCTGGTAATCTTCATATAAATAAAGACTTGTGTCTGTAAAGTGTTGTTTTATTGACTCAGGCATTGACTCAGTATGGTTGATTTTATAACCACTATTAGTGGAGCAACAGGCATGAAATGCCACTTCTGTAATATGTATTCCTTGTTTGAAAGTTCCTAAATAATAAACCAAACTACAAATGTATAAAATGTACCTTAAATGAAGAATTACAATTTGAAATAAATTCATTTGGAGACAGATTGATGATGTTAGAAGCAAGTCAAAAAGTATGGCTAATAGACTACAGCCAAATATTAGCATGAAATCTCAATTGACAAACACCATCATTGAAACCCATAATTCAGGGCAAACTGATCTGATTGACTTCCAAACTGGAATTATTAAATTAGAAGCAAATAATATGAAAGAAATAACTTCAGATTTAGCACCTTTAGTTGTGCCACATAGTAATAACAAAAAGACCAGAGAAAATGACCCAGTTGCTAATACAGAGAATGATTGGTGCAGAGTAAACAATTCTAAGGCAGCTAAAAGGGTCATAGAACCAACACATTTGATTTACCCTAACAAACCAATTTAGTTTATTTAATATACATGATGCAGGTCAGGCCAGTATTTTACATACTGAAGAAGTAATCCTAAAGTACCACTTAATTCTAAAACAAATGAATGTACTACTGTTCCCTTTATCACTAAATAATAATGCACTACGTCACCCATCTTGTGAAGCCAATTTGATGGATCTTGGGTCTGATACTTCCAACAAACCATTGTTTGTCTTAGGAGATTCCATAATCAAGAACTTAGACAGATTGATCTGTAACCCTGATAAGGCATCCAGAACACTTTCTTCCTTTGGTGAAGCAAAATAAATTATATCACTTTAATGTTGGACAACATCTTGGTTATCTCTGATAAACCTTCTGTAATTATACATGCAGGAGCAAATGATGTGCTAAAGGAACCACTTAGGAAAATCAAACAAGATATTGTAGCTATGGCTAATAAACTCACTGATCTAAACTGCAATTTTGCTTTTTCTGAGATTTTACCTATTCCTAAAGCCTCAGAGTATATTACAAATAAAATAAAAGCCTTAAATAACTGGTTAGGAAGTTGGTGCATAAAACAACAAATTAGGAGCATTCATTGGGAGCATTTCTTTCATAAAGAGGAACTCTATTCATGGGATGGGCTCCACTTGAGCAGAAGAGGGAACAACTTATTGGGAAAACACATATTGGCATATATTCAAAACAGTTTAAACTAGAACAAAGGGAGATCCCTATCCTTGAGGATTCTCTTAATATTGGTCTTGATTTAAATACAGTTAATGTGGGAAAATCAAAAACTACAAATATCAAACATTATATAGAAAATAATTTAAACATACTGCTCTTAAATGCTAGAAGTTTATTGAACAAAATTGATGAGTTATCACATTTTTGATGACCAATAATATAGACATATGCTGGGTGACAAAATATTGGTTTATAAATGAGGATTGGGCCACTCAAATACCAGGATATGCAAAATTTGGTAAAAATCAGTTAAATCGGAGGTGGAATTGCATTATATGTAAACAATACATTTAAAAGTTATTTAGTAGATAATACTCAAGATCTGGATAATACAAGTGAATTAATATGGATTAAAATAATACTTACTGTAAATCATACAATTACAGTTGGCTTAGGTTATAGAGCACCAAACTTAAAGAAGACAATGCTACATTCATAACCAATATTGAAGACAACATTGTGAATAAAGATTGTATATTAATGGGAGATTTCAATCTACCTAATATTGACTGGGAAAACTGTAAAGGAAACTCCAAACTTGAAACATCAGTCTTAGATCTTATGATAATAAATAACATGGAACAATTAGTCAAATTACCTACAAGAGGAAAAAATACATTGGATTTAGTCTTTTCAAACATTGAAAATGCAAATGCACAAGTTAAGATTTTACCCCCTTGTCAAATAATGATCACAATAGGATCCTTGCAACTATGAGGCTTACATATTCCCCAACACTAGTTGGTTGTTCTGCTATAAAAAAGAAAAACTTTAATAAAGCTAGTTATGTTAGTATTAATGAATATCTTAATAGTTGGAACTGGGCTATTGATCTCTCAGGTTGTGACCTTGATGAAACTTGGAACAAAATTGATGAAAAACTTCAACATTGTATCAAATACTGGGTTCCTATTAGGAAAAATATAACACAAATAGAAGAGTACCTCATGGTGGAACATAAACATAAAAATAAAGCCTACTAAAAGCAGAGACGTTATAAGAAATATAAAGAAATCCTTCAACATCTAATTGGAATTCATATAAAATATCTGCTAATAAATGCAAGAACTTGATAAAAAGCAAAACAAACACTTGAAGAGAAGCTGGCGAAGACTGTTAAAGATAATAAAAATCATTGTTCAACTATATTGATTCATTAAAACAAAACAGTTCCCCTATTTGTCCTTCATTACTTCTGAAGGCATCATAACTGAATAAACTGAAATTGCTGCTCATTTAAATGATTATTTTATTAATGTGTTTAAACCTAAGCATGTAGACTATTCTCAAAAATAACAACCGATATTTCATTTATTCCAAAATCAGAAGAGGAAGTCATTGATAGTATTAACTTATTAAAAACTAGTGGGTCACCTGGTTCTGATGGTATTCCACCAATATTTGTTAAAAATTTAACTGAATCATTGATTGGTCCCTTGACATTACTGTTCAATCGGTCTTTGGACACTAGTACTATTGTACCATTATGGAACAAAGCTGTATTTATCCCTGCATAAAGGTGGTAATAAAAGCCTAGTAGAAAATTATAGACCTATAAGCCTTACTGCGTATTCTGTAAATTATTGGAAAGGATATTACACAATAGAATTACCATTCATCTGGAAGAAATAGATCATGTAGACATTTATCAGCATGGTTTTGTTAAAGGAAGATCGTGTCAAACTAACCATCTACATTTTCTGGAACCAGTTAGCAGTACTGGATAATAGTTTATCAGTGGATATAATATTCCTAGATTTCTCCAAAGCATTTGACTCTGTAAAACATCATGTGCTTATTAAACAACGAGCTATTAAAAGTCATCTAGTAATCATAAACTGATAAATGCTTGGTTAATGGGTTGACACAGCAAGTCTTGGTTAATGGTTATCTGTCAAATTGAGCCCAGTTACTAGTGGGGTTCCTCAGGGCTCAGTACTGGGTCCTATTCTCTTTAATATATTGATATCCACTATGAGTCTTAAATTTAATACATGTTGGCTTGCTAAGTTTGCTGACGATTGCAAATTGGGAAGTATAATATTTAATGCAAACTCAGCAATTAATTTACAAAACAACTTAACTCATCTGGTTGAATGGTCTAAAAGAACGATTTACTGTTCAATGGATTAAAATGTAAAGTAATGCACCTGGGTAAGAACAACCCTTGTTATACATATTCAATTAATAATTTAGACGTTCAGATGACTAATCAGGAAAAGATCTAGGTGTTACTTTATCTAAAGATTTTTCCTTTGATGAACATATAATAAATGCTGCAAAAAAGGCAACAAAATAGTAAGCTGTATCTTAGGAAATATTAAAAGTAGGGACATAAATGTTATCATCCCTTATATGTTGGACTAGTTAGACCTCATTTAGAATACTGTTCCTCTGTGGTTGCACCATATTTAATAAGGAATAAAAACTTGTAGAAAGGATACAGCGTAGCGACAAAACAGTTTCTACATTACGAGCAGCTGACTATAAAACTAGACTAAAAGAACAAATCTCTATTCTATGAAATATAGAAGGTTACATGGAGATTTATGTCTAACATACAAAGCTTTTCAAGATGAAGCAATTCTTGAAACAATAGACCTAGTTAGACATCAATCGTTGGTAAATACTAGATCCCATTCATTAAAATTAAAGGCACCCAAAATAACACTGTAAGAAGAAACACGTGGTTCACTCAAAGTGGTAAACACCTGGAATAAACTTCCTGCCTACATAGAACTTAGTTCTACTCTTGACTCATTTAAAACAAATTTAGACTTATACATGGGTGACACAAGTTTGAATTCCACCAGTGAGACTGGTGGTGAGTCCATTAAGGTAATCTACCTACTGAACTCATACAAATCTTTGAACCTATGAAGTGTTTTGATATTTGTATGCCCAGATAATGCATTTGTCCTGGGTTCCACTTTCCTGGCAGTATTTATTTCAGGTCTCCGCAGATCCCCACTTATTTTTTTTGGGGGGACTTATATTTTATTGAGAAATATCAAACATATGACAGTTACATTGTACACAGAATATAGGTAAAAGCCTCAGAAGAAATACATTTCATGTTCACTTCAATATAAGATCTTACAACTCTATTTCATGGAATTAATTTCTTGTATATTGATATACAAGAAGAAATAAATTAGTATCTCATCTGAGTGGGGATTTTTGTTATCCTAATAAGTTAATTATACTAACTTTTTCTTTCCCCATTATATAGGTTCAAGGCTATCCTAGAGTAAGTCCAACAATGATGTTCCAATTCATGTCCAAGGAGTCAGAAATGATCATTACAGACACTAAAACGTCTTTCAAAATTATTATTCTCCTTCCATTTGCCTGAGAGTCCATTTGTTCTTTCCTATACCTGTATCCGGAGATTTCTCTACTGTCATCCCAATGAATAAAAACCATTTAACATTATGAAAAACAGTTTTAATAAAGTAAGGACAATAAAAAACCTTACCTAATAAATTAAAAAACAGGTGTGTCTTTTTTTCCTTTCTACTCTGCTAAGTTCACATTCAACATCCTGATATGTTACAGATGTTAGTTTAAATTAATTTACCCTTTTCTGTGCACTTTTTGCCCCAACTCCTTATGTAAGTAATTGGTCTGGCACTGTTGTGCCCTTTGCTCAATAAAATAAAAAAAATGGAAGCCACCTTGAGTTGCATTTCTCAACCTGAAGCGTAGTTTAGCTGTTATGGCCTCTAGTCTTTTGATAGTGTTTAGATTAGTTTTCCACTGAGATTCAGAGGGTGGTTTAGGTAATAGTCATTGCTGTGTTATGGCTTTTAGGGCTGCTACTTTTAATATCTGAAATAAATACTTTTGTTTGCTGAATGCAGTTCTTCAGGAGGAGACTCAACACTGCATTAACAAAGGAGAGGCATTCAGAAAGGTGAAATATATGTTTAATAACTTCAGCCACTCTTTCCCAAAGGGCCTTATTTTTTACCTCCCAAAAATGTGGTAGTGTGTCCCCAGCTGATTACAGCCTCTCCAACATTTACCTGAAGGGCTAGAACCAAAGGGTTTAGACATAACTGGTGTGATAAAAACCAAGAGCATACTTTCCACTGCAATTCTCTACAGTGAGCTAAGTTGGTCACTCTATGTGTGGCCTCCCATACTGCCTCCCAGTTTCTTACCTCCAGTGTGTCCCCATCTCTTGTCCCCCAACTTATTTTTATTAGCTCTGTCTTTGTGACATTCATTTTAAATCCTGAAATTTCCTTGTATTCCTTTGCTAAAAGCTAAGAATAACTTAGATTTTCCTAAATTGTCTCATGTAGATCACTGTGTCATCTAGTACATCAAGACCTTACTCTCCACCCCTCCCACCAACACTCCCTGCATCTTACTTTGTCTGACTGCTTCTGCTAAGGGTTCTATGCTAATAGCAAACATGAGAGGGACAATGGACACCCTGCCTTGTCTCCTTCTCAATCCAGAACTGTCTGGACCGTGTTCCATTGCCTTGACTCTCGTAGTTGGACTTTGATAGAGCAGATTAATAATTTTATGAATTCCTCTCCAAATTCCATATATCTTAATGCACTCTTTAGAAATATCCAATTTAGTTTGCCAAATTATTTTTCTGCATCTATCAATATGGCAATTTATGGGTCTTTATTTTTCCTGTCTTCTTCCACAATATTTAGCATCCATCTTATCTGTGAGGTATCTCCCCGGTATGAAGCCTGTCTGGTCAGAGTGTTTTATGGATTGTATAACTTTTGCAATCTGGTGGCCATAATTTTGGAGAAGATTTTTAAATCCTGATTGAGCAAGAAAACTGGGTGGTATGATTCGGCGCGGCTCACTGTCCTTTCCTTTGCTAGTACTGATAACGTGGCCTCCCTCCATGTCCGTGGAGTTACCCTTCTTTTGGCAATGTCTTAGTAGTGTTCCTAGAAAAGGAGTTATTTGCTTATTGAAGGTTTGTAGAAGTCTAAACTAAAGCCATCCAGCCCGGGGCTTTATTGTTTTAAATCTCTTATTGTATTATAAACCTCGATGTTACTGATTGGGTCTTCTAGGGTGGCTGAGGCTTCTGCTGTTAATTTTGGCAAATTTAATGAGTCC
Source organism: Neoceratodus forsteri (assembly GCA_016271365.2). Classification (NCBI taxonomy): domain Eukaryota; kingdom Metazoa; phylum Chordata; order Ceratodontiformes; family Ceratodontidae; genus Neoceratodus; species Neoceratodus forsteri. The sequence continues at coordinate 371,318,323 of CM057458.1, forward strand.
AGGAAATGACCTGCCTTTTCCTAACCACTCCCTCCTCTTGCTTCTCTTTGTATAGTGTTGTATAATATTCCCATAAATTTATTTGCTATCTGATTAACTTCTGTTTTATAGTTTTGCGATCTAGGGTGATCTTTTATTTTTATCTATTGTCCTATCTGCTTCATTCTTCCATAGTCTGTATGCTAATAGGGCTGCAGCCCCTCCGTTTCATAGTACCTGTGTTCTGTGTACCTTAATCGTCCCTCTATCTTTCTATTCAGAATTTCCTGTAGTTCTTTTTATATCTTCGTGAGATCTTATAATTTGTCATGGGATGGTACCTGCTTATACTCTTGCTCTAACAGTTTCAATTTTTCCAGATTCTCCTGTTTCTCCTGCCTCTGCTTCTTAATGGATGCAAAGCAGATGATGGGCCCCAAGACTGCCTTCACTGCATCCTACATGACTTGCTCTTGTACCTCCCCTCCGCATTCACCTCCTTATATGCTTCAATTTCCTGAGTAATTTTTTCTTTAAATGCTTTGTCATTTAATAAAAATTGTTAAATATCCATAATGTGTGTTTGGTCATTTGTGTTGTGAGAGAGTGATTGATATGGGAGCATGGTCTGAGAATATAGTTTGGTTAATGACACTAGACAGGACCCTATGTAGGTTCTGATTTGTGGGTGAGGAACATGTCTATTCTTGAATATTCCTGGCATGGGTGTGAGAAGAAAGTATAGTCCTCCCTCTCTCCTTTATGTTGCTCCCTCCACCACGTCTGCCAGGCCCTGCTCCAACATACTGTCCCTGAGCATTTTGCTGGCTGCTTTGTTAGTTCTGGATGTTCTATCCATCTGTGGGTCTACCACAAGTTAAATCCCCTCATCCCAATCACATGTCCTGCTGGGAGCTGTGCATTTTTGAAAAAGTTGTTTAATGAATTGTGATGCGTTAATGTTAGGAGTGTATATGTTCACCAAATGTATATGCTGGTCCTGTACTTGCCCGATAGTATCATCCATCTTCCTTCCAGTCAGTTTCCATGTTTTGTTTGACAAAACACAGTCCCTTCCTGAGTAAGATTGCTACCCCGTTTCTTTTTGCCTGATGGATGTGAGGAGTAACAGACCTCTCTCACCCATTTTCTTTTAACTTAGAGTGTTCCACATTAGATAAGTGTGTCTCTTGTATGAGAGCTTTATCACTGTTTAATTTCTTTAGCTCTGTTATTATTTTCATATGCTTCACTACTGAGTTTGTTCCTTAATGTTCATGGAAGTTATCTTTAGTTTACCCATTGTCTCTTATTTTGTATTCTAGGTTACCCTCTAGGAATCCAATGAGCATTGGGTGCTTCTTATACATTCTGAATTGTTTGACCTGCCATTTTGAACAACCATAACTAAAAACATTTTCATATCAACATAACTTTCATAGCTATGTATACATCTGTTTCCATTTAGGAAGGGATAATTGCCTTCTCTCTTTTCCCAATTCCACATTTTCATTTCCCCTTCAAGGTGACTTAAGTTTACTGTGAACATAACTGATTCCCTTGTGCTCAGGTTTATTGTAACCCAAGCTTTGCTCACACTGTTCTGGTGAGCTTGGCCTATCTTATAAGAAGATAGTCAGATAATCCCTCAGTTGTGAGACAAGTTAGAAGATATTATTCTCGGGATCCCCGCTCTCTGCCTCAAGTACCTCTTATATAGCTTCACCACCTCCCATTTCTCTTGGTCTGCCTCTCCCTCATCCCTTAGGCTGATCTGTTGGCTAGATTTGCACCACATGAGTGCCTCTGCCTCCTTTTTCTCTAGCACAAATGGAGAGGAAGAGGAAAAGTGACCTCTCTGTACCCATTCCAAAGCCCCGGTTTCTCGGTCAGAGACCTTTCTTCCTTTGTTAAGTGCCACCTGTGTCAAAGAAAGTGCAAAAACATATTTTCTGTTTTGTAAATGCCCTCCCACTGTTGTCTAAGTTTTCTCTCTTTTTCTCCCTAGCGTTCTTGTGGGCCATCTTCTGGCTTGGTCTCAAAATACCCTTTCCTCCAATTCCGAGTATTGCCATGTTATTTCCCTTTTTCTGTTCAATACTATGGGAGTTGCAATCTCCCTCCCCAGCTGCTAGTGCCTTGTCAGTCCTCACATAAAACTATTACTCATTTTCTTTCCCTCCCAGCATTGTGTCTCCCTTAATCTATTCAGCTTCTGTCTTCCTTCTCCCCACCTGAACCCCTTCTCTCCTTGCCCTTCCATCTCATCATTATTTTGCTTTGCTTTTTGGTTTATATTCCCCCGTCAATACCCTCAAGTTCTCTGCCCTTGTATAATGTCCCCATTTTGCTATTCACTTCTGTTGGCTCTGCCATTTCAGTCCCCTGTATCCCTATCTATTTGCCCACTTCAGACCTGCCTTCTTCCTGTAGATGCCCACTCATTCCCTACCCATCCTCTACAGCCTGTTCTTATTTTCAGCCTGTGCCATTCGTTTCCACCCTACCCTCTTACTTCCCCTCTGTCCTTCAATTTACTTTCTTCCTCCCCTTCAACAAGTCATTTTCTTTTCCCTCTCTGTGCCCAAATCCTTAGTAAGCTTTTCTTCCCTTTTTCTTTTTCCATTACCGCTCTGTCTTCCCTCCCCCCATTAACTTAAAGTATTTATTTTCCCACTCTTGGTAACTACCATCTGGGTGCATTGGCATTTCTAAGCCCTGCTGCCTAACAGACCCCTATGCCAGAAACCCATGTAACAAACAAAAAAGAAACCAGTTCACAGTCCTTCATGTTTGCAGTCTCATTTCTTCTGTGACAGCTCCCAGTTGTGCTCTTTATCCTTGCCAGCTGTGGAGGAATTCAGGAGTTGCTCAATGTCCATTTCAGGTGTCTGCAGGCACTCGATTCCAACTGCTGCTTTTTCCACCATGACCTGCTTGGTTCCACACTGTTTGCCTGCCTCCAGCTTTTTCCATCGTGTGGGCCGTGCAAGTAATGCCCACTTTACAAGTTCTAGGGTGCTGCTGCTGCTACATTTTCATAGACCTGCACTCCTTTTCCATAAAATTCTTAGCTTGGGCAGGAATAGCTGTGCTTTTATGTTCTTTTCTCCTAAGCTGTTTAACAATACTCCTTGCCCCTTGTTGTTTTGCCTGCAGAATCAGGGAGAAGTCCTGCTCAAAAACTCTGGTTGGCCATCAAATAATATGCATCCCTGCTTCCATGCTGTCATTAAGATGATCTCTTTTGTCTGAAACTGGGAATCAGACAATTATAGATTGCTGCCAAAGGTGCCATCTTTAGGTGCTATCTTTGGGTTTTAGCCCTAATGAGCGGTGTGCCCATTCCATAGTTAAGTCCAAGTTCTCTGGTAATGTCAGTACTGAGGTGATTGGTGTGTGTGACAAAGCGCTACATACCTCGTAAAGTCGCCGCTCCTTCCCTGACCACATGCAGCCGATGGTTGTTCCTCCTCACCTGGTTCTCTGCAGCCTCCATTCAGACCTGTGTCTCTGTTCCTCTATATGAGGAAAAGCAGCAGTCCTGAGTGTAGCCCTTCTTCGTCCACAATCTCTCCAACCTACTTTTGTGTGTTGGTAACTTTTCTATCCATCATCTTTTAGTGCATTTTTAAATCTGCTAAGGTGGATTCTAGTGTCTGAACAATGGTGAACACTTTCGATGGTTGTGTCTGATGGTGACTGCCCCATCTCATTCTCCTCAAAGTCTCTGTCCAAGTCAAGTGAAGCAACTGTGGTGGGGATTGTGGCCTCAAGGACAGCGGAGCTGCTGACCTCATGGTGAGTTTTTCTTTGTTTGCCATCTGCCACAATTTTGCTGCTGGTGTCATCAGACTAGCCTTGTTAGCTTTGCTTGCCATTCTGGTGCCTTTGCTTTCTTTTCCATCGATCAGGATGCGATATTTAAGGATTTTTATTTGCTTTAACGAGAGCGAGATCCGGATCCATTTCTATGCGCAGTGTCTCAGTGCATGACATCACCAGAAGTTCATCTTTTTTTTAAACTGTTTTAATCAATCAATCAATCAGTCAATCAAGTCTTTATTTATTCAGGCAAAACATCATTGAGAAGAACTCATTCATGAGATGGACCTGTACATAACAAAACTAATAATGATGATAGTATGACAACTAAAGTCTAATAGGATACAATACAAGATTTACATGGTTATAAGAACATACAACAAACTATGACAATGAAGCAATCTAAACCTGCCTAGGAATAGTAGAAGAGCTGTAATTTGTAGAAAACAGAGTAGTAAGTGCAAGAGGAGCAAGGCGGCAGGCAGGATTTTACAGGAAGGAGTAGAGGCCTGGCAGAGGCAGTGTAGAGCACTGTACACAAAGACTCAAGTCCTACAGTTGCAGAGTGCAGGAAAGCTCAGTAAATAGGGTCTTGAAGGTGGATAGTTTAATCGGAGTGGTGATTCTAAGGGATTTTTGTAACTTGTTCCACAAGAACAGTAAGGAATGACTGAAGGTCGATTTGCTAAAGCAAGTTCTGGCTTTAGGAATAGCAAAGAGATATGTATGTGAGACTTCTCAGAGCGAAGCTTCTGGGAGAACAAATGTGAAGGCAATATGGGGGAGCATCTTGGTAATGCTCGGAATGTCCAGAGGCTGCATTTTTCTGATGTCTGTAGTTAAGGGATGTCCAACCTACTAGTCTGTATAAATCACAGTGGTGGGTGGAATAAGGAGCCCATTATAAATCTTAGATCCTGATGGTATAAAGTGTCGAGTTTATTTAGGGCCGAGCTAGTGCCTTGTCCATAAAGGAGATCTGCATAATTCAGTGGAGCGAGAAGTGTAGTTTGGGCGAATCTAGTCTTTGCTTCTACAGTGAGTAAGTGCTTGATCGAAAGAATATGCAGAGTCTCTGCTTGAGTTTCTTTGCTAGTTCATCTATATGAACAGAGAAGGACAGTTGCTGTCAATCCAGATGCCCAAGTATTTAAATTTTGACCGTCAAGGGGTTCACAAAGGAGCGTGGAGATCTGGGGTACAGGGTTCAGGATGGAGGTTTTGGAATTCTTTGAATATGGTGTGAAGAGCATTGCTTTAGTCTTATTAGCATTTAGGAGAAGCTTTAATTGGAGCAGGTTTTTGGAGGCAGTCAAATTCCAGCTGCAGTTCATGGCAGAAATTTTGAAGAGTTGGCCTAGAGATGTACAGCAACATAGAAACATAGAATTTGATGGCAGATAAGGACTGCTTGGCCCACTCAGTCTGCCCATTTCCCTACCTAATAGATAAGCTGCAGATCCTAGTTAACCAGTAGCGTGCTTCTTTCTACCCCACCCCTAGAATTGCCTTATGACTGCTTGAATTCAACCACTGTTTTGACTCCACAACCTCCTCTGGAAGGCCGTTCCATGCATCCACAACCCTCTCTGTGAAAAATACTTTCTTACATTACCTCTGAGCCGCCCTCCTCTATCTTTAAATTGTGCGCCCTTGTTCTTGCACACCTCTTTTTTTGAAAGATGCTACCCTCTTGGACTTTGCTGATTCCCTTGAGGTACTTGAAAGTTTCTATCATGTCCCCCTCCCTCCTTTCCTCGAGGCTATACATATTAAGCTCTTTTAGTCTCTATATGTCTTCTGGTGCAGACCCTGTACCATTTTAGTTGCCCTCCTCTGGACAGCTTCCATCCGTCTATGTCCTTGCAGAGATTGGGTCTCCAGAACTGCATGCAGCACTCCAGATGGGGTCTCACCAGCTGTCTGTACAGAGGATACCAACTTCCTGTTTTCTACTGGTGATGCCTCTCCTTATGCATCCCAGTATCCCCAACCCTCCTTACTGCCCTTTCACATTGCTTGCCCACCTTTAAGTCATCTGATATGACTACCCCAGGTCCCTTTCCATTTTGTTGTTGTTAGTATCTCACCCCCATTGTGTACTCTTCTCCTGGGTTTTTGTTTCCTAGGTGCATTACCTTGCACTTCTTAGCATTGAATCTAAGCTGCCATACATTTGACCATTCCTCTAACCTTGCCAAGTCCCTTCTCATCCTTTCCACCCCACCTTGTGCATCAACTCTGTTGCAGATCTTTGTGTCATCTGCAAAGAGACATACTTTCCTTCAGTCCCTCTACAATGTAAGCATAAAGACATTGAAGAGGACTAGTCCTAATACTGAACCCTGTGGTACCCCACCAGTAAACCCCCTTTCTTCATAGTGGAATCCATTTACTATTACCCTCTGTGTCCTATTCTCCAGCCAATTCTTTACCCAGGCTATCATCTTGGGACCCACTCCCAGGCTGGCTAACTTGTATATTAATCTTTTGTGTGGGACTGTGTCAAATGCCTTGCTAAAGTCTAGGTAGGCCATGTCCACAGCTCCTCCCTGATCTACTACTTTGGTCCCCAGTCAAGAAATCTATTAGATTCATCTGGCATGACCTTCCGCTGTGAATCCATGCTGCCTTGGGTCCTGTGCCCTCTGGCCTCTAGGAACGCGACAATTCTTTCCTTCAGAAGTGATTCCATCATTTTCCTATCACTGAGGTTAAACTAACAGGTCTGTAGTTTCCTGCTTCTTCACTGCTCCCACTTTTGTGAAGGGGAATCACATCTGCCCTCCTCCAGTCCTCACGCATTACACCATCCTCCCATGATTTGTTAAAGAGGGTGGCAGTGGTGTCACTAGTTCTACCTTTAGTTCTTTAGAATTCTGGGATGAATCCATCAGGCCCCATTGCTTTGTCCACCTTCAGTTTTAAGAGTTCTTTCAGAACCCTTTCTTCTGTAAATGGGCTGGTATCAACTACTGTATCCAGAGTGTTTCTACTGTTTGTTTTAGGTACCTCCCCTCTTCATTTGTAAATACTGAGCAAAAATATTTGTTTAGTATCTCTGCCTTTTACAGTCTCCCTCTGCCCACCCTCCCTCACCTTTATTAAGCCTCACTATCCCTCCCTTGGTCTTCCTTCGCTCCCTGATGTACCTATAAAGGTTTTATTCCCCTTCTTAACTGAGTTGGCTATCTTTTCCTCGGTTTGGGCCTTTGCTGTTCTGACTGCCTTCCCAGCTTCCTTTTGCTTTAACTGATACAGTTCTCTGTCCTGCTCCTTCTGTGATTCCTTGTACTTCCCTGAATGCTTTCTTTTCTCTTGAACCTTCACTGCCACTTCCTTTGAGAACCATAGTGGTGTCTTACATTGTTTGTGTGAGCCATTAAATGGATTAGCCTATGGATATTATCAGTGGTCTGTCTGGAGTGAATAAAGCCAGATTAGTCAGTCTGTATTATGGTAGGAGAATCCTTCAACTTTATGGGCCCATACCGACATAAATAGTTTGTAATCCATATTTAATATTCAAATAGGCCTATTTGACAATGGTAATATAGGATCTCTTCTGGGCTTTAGGATAGGGAGACTGCAGCGCATGAGCCCGGGGGGGACCCCACTCCTGTACCTCGTGAAAAGCTATGATCACTAAGGGCAGCAAAAACTTTGAGATGGTCTTATACCATTCTGATGGCAACCCACCTGGACCAGGACATTTTAAGTCTTACTTCCAGAGATTACTGCCTTTATTTCATCCCTTGTAATTGGAGCTAATAATAGTTCTTGCTGATAATTAGAAAGGGTTGGGAGGGTGAGTCTAGAAAAGAACATATCTATTTGAGGTTTCCTTTGGGAATGCAGACTCATTGTATAGGTGAGAATAGAACACTCGGAAGCCCTCCAAAATGTCTGTGGTGGTTGAGACCAGTGTATTATGTTTTGGAGAGTGAAGCTGCATTACACAAAGGCCACCCTGTGCCCTGTAGCTGTCTAGCCAAATTTCTGACTCCATAGGACCTCCCTCATATCGGTATTTTTAAAATAAAACAGTGCTTGGTGTACCTTTTCATCCAGGATTTTTGTAATTCCGCCTTGTGAATTATGATTATGCTCCTTTTATATAATGTATTGCTGTATATGATTACCATTTTTGTAACACGTTAATACTCTTACTTTTTCTCTTTTGAACAATCTTCTTTATCCCTCATCCACAGGATGCATCTGGTAACATGCTGTTATCAATTCAGTAGGTCCTTCCTGGTGAAACTGTTTAAATAAATAAAAACAGATGTATAGATTTTGACATTCTTATATAAGCTGTTGATCAGTGGAGCAGTTGGTATTTTAAATGGCTGACCATTTGACTTTAGGAGGGCTCTACTGTCTCAGAAACAGTACAGTATCTAGTGTATAGCATACTTTTAAAAATACCTCTTTTGGTGTTTTACCATATTTCTATTTACAAAAGCACAGTCATGGGTCTGGCATATCTGACCACAGAAAATTTAACAGTGAGATTTAAAATACTAAATCCAGAAAAATACTTAGCAGCCCTCACCTGAAGAGAGCAGCAAAGTATTCATATTATCAGATTACTACCATTTACTTACAGTCACATTAATCCAGAAGGCCTCTGTGTTATGGAACAAGCATGCATCAGGCACGTGCAGTGGTAGTAATAAAGTATTAAATAAGTTTATTCATTAAACCCAAAAGGACTGCCCAGTTGAGTTGAAGCTCATTTTCAGTGGAACCATATCATTTACACTCAGTTCCAAATAAATTATAAAACAAGATACACATAATATAAAAATATATTAACTTACATATGTTTCAATCCCATCTAGCTTTACATTTATGTAATTCGTATACAATGTAATTCATAACTGAGTCAAGTACACATACGGTAAATTCATTTGGATAAGACACTAACTAATCATTGCTTTTGGGTGCTCAAGAAGGAAAGGAATTTCTTATAGTACGTTACATGATACACTATAACCCAAAGTGCTTTACAGTTCAGAAATGGAGGAAGATAATGGTAGTTTACTCATCTGGTAAAGGTGATTGTGTTAGAATATATCCATGGCACTCAAATTCTTTACAGATTTGGTTATGTTCACCTGATAGGCTAATGATGCACATGTGACTTTGGTCAAATTTCCCCAACTCTGCCTAGGCTCACTGTACTCCCAAGATCCTCAGTTAGATTTCTTCCCAATGTGATTAAATACAAGAAGTACTACCTGAGGGTGAACCTTGTTAGACAGTTATATAGTGACAATAGTTGTAACCAGAATAAAGTGGTAGTTACATAGGGATGCTCATTTGAAAATTTCATTGATGGATAAGACACTCTCAGGACCTGTCCACAAGGCATGCTGGGCTATAGAATGTTTATCCTCGGTCCCCAAAATGTTGCTGTTTTGTATGCATGTGCCCTGAGTGCCATGGATAAATACTACTGTACCACAAACCACCTTTACTAGGTGAATAAACTACCATTGTGTTTTGTATATATCCATTGCACTCCAATTCCTTACAGACTGGGTTCCTTAATAACCAGTACCCGATGAGGTGGGAAGAACGACTGTGCTTGGGAGCTGTAATGTTAACTGGAAACCATGTTTTGCTCCCCAGGCTGACTCTTTGGTATACTGACCTGCCCAGTCTATAGCACCTTGAAAGAATAAATGCTGGCCCAGGTAGCTGTCACACAGATTTCTGCAGCTGAAGTTTGATTTAACTCTGCCCATGAGGCAACGAATAGTCTGGTGGAGCGTGAAACAGTGTCTTTAGGATGCATCGTTTTGGCATGTTGTGTGACTTGTGGACTGTTTTATTTTCCAGCTGGCCATTGTAGTATCTGTTAATGCCATACCCTTCTGTGTCCTGGAGTTATTGCAAATAGCCTCTCTGAGCTTCTGCAGCTGGCTGTTCTATATAAATATGTTGTTAAGGATCATATCATGCTCAGAGTGTGCCATGCCTTTCTCTTGCTATTCAAGTTTATTTATTGAAATGTTTCACCAGGAAGACCGCGCTGAACAAGTTGATTGTCTCCTGGTGTGACCTGGGGAAGGGAACATAGGGATTGTATACAGTGAATTGGTACAACATAGAAACATAGAATTTGATGGCAGATAAGGACCGCTTGGTCCACCTAGTCTGCCCATTTCCTACCTAATGGATAGGCTGCAGATCCTAGTTAACCAACAGCCTACTTCCTCCTACCCCCACTAGAATTACCTTATGTCTGTCCCATGCATTCTTGAACTCCCCACTGTTTTGACTCCACTGCCTCCTAAGGAAGGCTGTTCTATGTATCCACAATGTGCACGTGGGGTTGTCAATAAAGTCCAGACAGCAGTCAGGATCCGATATTTCAAAATTTATTAGAAGCAGAAAAAAATAAAATGGACTTAAAGCAGAACTTGTACATAACTTTCAAAAAAACATAAGGCACAGGAAATCATATCTTTAACAAGAAAGAAAATTCCTGCCAAAAGGCACCTAGAATCTGGCTAGGCATCTGGTAGGTTTGCTTCCTACCACACACTGACTCAACATTTCACATTCACCTCCTTTTATACTAGTGGAGGAGCACATGACTTTGTTAGCTTCTCCCAACTTGCATCATAAAAGTGAGACAACCAGGGCTCAGTCCTATAAGGAGTTGGACTGAGAGGGAGCTGGAAGCACTTTACAAGAGAGTTGTAAGTCTAAGGCATTTCTGCATCACATTAGGAGACTTCAGTCCTTTTAAGTTAAACAGTTTTATCTCTCTCTCTTTAACAGTGGCATGCTTTGCCTTTTCTCTTTTAAAAGTACTAGTTTAACATTTTTTTATAGCAAACAAATAAACACCACTTTTTAAATGATTCTTGGTTGTAATTCTGATATGTACCATAATTCTAAGCTTCTCATACTAAAACTAGCACAAAGGCTGTTAATTTGTTTAGAATTCACCAGATAATGAAAGCATATAACAAACTCTTTTTTAGAATGTCTTGCATACATTCATACGATTGCACAGTCACACGATCGCACAGTCGCATGATCGCACAGTCGAACGTGCAGCACATCTGCAGGAAAATTAATCAAACAGCTTGTACTGCAAGCACAGAACATTCTAAACATTGAGGCTTTATTTAGAGAAAATGAGCTAGAAATAAGGAAAGGGACAGAAAGACTGCTCAAAGCTGGCCAAGCTTGAGTAGGGGATGACAGAGAAGGAAGGAGATAGTAAAAGGAAGAGATTAGAAGAGCAGGAGACTGTTGCAACAGATTTTTACTATTTTAGCCCACAATGTTCTCAAATTACCTCCAAAACATAGACAGGTAATTACACATGCTCTGCATCCATGAGGCATATCCAAGTTCGAGGGGAGTCCTGACCTACCACACAACCCTTTCCGTGAAAATACTTCCTCACAAACATATAACAAAGTGACAGTTTATACAGTGAATTGGTACAAAACATAAAACATACATAGCATAAAATACACATAAGAATACATACAATAGACATGGGTAGCCTATACAGTGAATAATAAGCAGAAAACTAGCAGTTTAGGGCCAAGACCTGGATGGAAAATACACTTGAGAGATACATAGCTAGTAATTACAATTGAATGCAAGCATTAGAATAGGCCTAGTTGCTTAGGGAGTGACCGAGTGGACTAGCTATTAGTATTATGTAAGGCAGGAGTGTGAGGAGAGATTAGATAGTGCTAGATTACAAGATAAATCCGAGGGCAAGTGATCAGAAAGTGCAGTGAGATGGGGCATCCATAGAGGTGATTGGTGAGAGGCAGGTGGAGAGTGGACAAGTGACTGACCTTCAAGTGTATGTGAATAGCACACTGGATTTGCATCTATATAACTGTGTATTGTGCATCCCAGAGTCAATGAGTCCACTGTTCCTTCAATCCTCCTCAAAAGGCAGTGAAGAAATGGGCATCACATATATGGTTATATCTTCCCAGATGCTTATCTGAATATTTGCAGTTCTGTACTGGTATGCCTGGGAGTGTCAGTGTGCCAGATGCCTGAAAGGATTCTCATCTGGAGCCCTGGTGTTTCCCTGCCCCATCTTGCTGTGTCTCATAGTTGGCATGTTCATTTGTGCCACACTAACACCAGTCTAGTGTGCCTTACCAGTTAACAAAAACAAATAAATAAATAATCATGCCCAGAGTGTATTATTAGAGGTGTACATGTAAGGATCAGTTCTATTCCATGACCAGGTAAGTATTTGATGAAAATCCCATTAAAGTTGATATAAGGAGACAGCTGGAGACATATAAACTATGGCTATTTAGTATGGGCCCTAAATGGAAAATTGCTCTGTATTATTTCTCTATACATCTGATGGAGCACCAAGTTGAGATTGAGTTTAAATTATTATTGATGTTTTGCCCACAGGAATACTGTATCGTGAGGTATATACAGGAGGGAGCTTGGTCCTTTGACAGGCCAAACATAGGCACTTCTGTTGCTTGAAATCAGATGGCTACCTGTATGTAGATGCAGTGCCATATACAAGATGATGTTGCTTGGTGCCTCTGTTTTCGTGCATAGGCACTGGCGTGTCCACGCTGGCCTCCTCACAACATGGGGTCATGTGTTCCAAGAGGTTGCTATTGAAGTTCTAGCAATGTGGTTGAATTTAGAAGAAAAGGTTAGAAAACAGACCTATTAAGCTCCAGTGTTGGGAGGCCTTGCCTAACTGAGTGGCATCCATTGTGTATTTAAAGAGCTAGTGTACTACCTAAATCTAATATGTCTTTAAAAGCAGTCAACCATTACCTTTTATAGCGAAGGTACTTTTTTCTTTTCCATTTGGTTAATTAGATGATTGTTTACCTGATATTAGTAGGGTGGTGGTGTGAACAGCATTCTGCTTGGTAGCCGACATATCTAGCTCTTTTACTCCCATATCATTAGCATTCTGACCACAGTGACTGTGACATCACTGCTACTTAAGAACGGCTACTAAGTAGCTGCCGGGTCAGTCACCTGTGATGTCACTGGCAGTGAGATCACAATTCTGATGGTGTAGTGGGAGGAACAGAGATAAATATGTCAGCTGCCAGGCTGAGAGCTAGTCCATATATCCCGCAAAATATTACACATAGAAAACTTTCAATGAGGAAAAAGAAAAATACTTCAGAAATAAAGTTACAACTGACTACTTAAACTTTTAACATTTTCCTGTCTGCCTGTTTTGGTTACACTAGCTCTTTAAGCTATGCTATTTTGGTACAGCTGAGATAGCAGCTGGCACCAGTACGAACTCCATACTCTAGATGTGGCCTCACCAGTGACCTGTACAAGAGCAGTATAACCTCCCTCTCCCATTACTGATTCTCCTAAGTATGCATCCCAACATCTTGTTTGCCCTGTTGCTGCTTTCTTGCACTGCATGGAGTGCTTCAGGTCACAAGCGACCACCACTACCAGGTCTTTCTCTTCCTCAGTTGCAGATACCCAGACCCCGCCCAGGTAATATTCCATCATAGGATTCCTGGTTCCAATGTGCATAACTTTGCATTTCTTAGCACTGAAGCCAAGCTGCCAGATCCCAGACCACCTCTCAAGCTCTTCCAGATCATCCTTTAAGTCCTATATCCTTCGCCTGTGTCCACTCTCCTGTAGAGCTTGGTGTCATCTGCGAATAGGCATATTTTGCCCTTAATGGCATTGACACAGACACCGAACAACATCATCCCCAACACCAAGCCCTGTGGGACCCCACTGGTGACCTCTCTGGAGCTAGATAACTCTCTCCCCACAACCACCATCTAGATTATATCTCTCTGCCAGCTTCCCACCCATCTGGTCAACTTCTCCCCAACCTCGAGATCCACCAACGTCCTGCTCAACCTCTTATGGGGTACAGAGTGAAAGGCCTTGCTGAAATCCAGAAAGAGGATGTCTACCACTTGGTCTCTGTCTCCTGTTTTAGTGACCCAGTCAGATTCATTTGACACGATCTCCCCACCATGAACCCATGCTGCCTTGCATTGAGACCATGCTCTCTAGATATCCTACCAACCTTTCCTTAAGTATGGTCTCCATGAGCTTGCACACGATTGAGGTCAGACTGATCGGTCTGCAATTCCCTGGGTCATCCCTGGGAACACTTTTGTGGAGGGCATCACATGTGCTGTTTTCCAGTCCTGAAGTACAATGCCTGACTCCAATGAACTACTGAATAGGCCTGCCAGTGGCCGTGAGCTTCTCTGCCAGTTCCCTCAGTACCCTTGGATGTACTCTGTTTGGACCTGGTGATCTGTCCACCTACAATGCTAGCAGGCCCTCCCTCACTCTATCCTCCTCTATCACTACATCTGTGTTCCTCTCCTCCCCATTCCTCTTCTCCCTCCTGAAGGCACCAGTCCTTCCTTCTCCCTAGTGAAGATGGAACAGAAGTATTCCTTTAGTATCTCTGCTTTTCCCCGTTCTCCTCTACTGCTCCCCCAACAATCCCATCCTTCTTGTCCTTTTCTTGCTTATATAGTGAAAGAAGGCCTTCTCCTTAATTTTTTTCAGCTATCTGTAGCACCTTCTGTGCCCTTCGCTCACCAGACTTCCTTACTTGCCACTCTAGCCAACCTTAGATAATTCTCCTTATTCACCTCTCTCTTGGTCTTCCTGAATTTCCTATAGGTAAACCTATTTTCCTTACTGCCTTGGTAACCTCAGAACTGAACAGCTAGGTGCTTTGGCCCTTGTTTTCTTCTCCTTAGTCAGACACACTCCTCTGTGGCAACCAGTATTCCTTCCTTAATGATGGGAGTAGCCATTCAGGCTTCTTTTATTGCACTTGATCTGCTGGAATTTTCCAAGAATGCATCTGGGAATTATGTGAATTAGATCTAAGTCCTTCAAAGGTGAACAGTTTTGGCTTTATTATCCAGTGACAGCACTTTACAAAAACTACCACATATCCGTAATAACAGCTTGCACTCAACAAAACTGCCTTGGGCTGGTGAAGGAGAACAAACACATTTTCAAAGCTGTTAGCTTTCAAAAGCAGTTGCAGTTAGATGGTGTGACTAGATTATATATGGGATAGTGTATGATTGTCCATATACAACAACGCTATTCTTACGCCAAGTTTTTCATGACGACAAGGACATTTGTTTTATCTTCTGTTTCTGCACTGGAGGGCTAGGGCATCTCTCAGATGTACCCATGTAGTCTCAGCCTCTACTCCTGCCTGAAACCCCTTCCACCAGGAGTACAATGGCTTACCTACCCTCCCCAAGCCCACAAACTCAGTCAGCCCCTGGATCTAAGCCCCCAGGGCAGGACCACCTCTCCTACCTGGCAACCTTTCTGAAATCAGAAAACCAGTCTGTGAGCTGGGTCGGGGGGCTCAGAAGACCCAGTGAAAAGGTGGTCTGGTGAGTGGGATGTGGGAGTCAGTCCTCAGGGTCACTGTCACCTCCCTGGGTCCTCTGGAGTTTTTCCTTGCATTTCCCAAGACACGGCATGCAATGACTCTGTGCAGCACCGCCTCCTGCTGCCAGCGTCTGTCGTTGTCTTTCCCATGCTCGCATTCCTGAACTTGTGATACCCCAATCTCCATCGGGTTGCCACAGATCGGAGAGTCCCTCAACCCACCCAGGAGAGGACAGTAGTCCTCCAAACTCTTAATCCTCTCCCTCCCCTGCCGACCAAGTCCGTTCCCAAACACAGGTTGCTGGCGTGGGCGCAGGTGTGGTATCCAGCGCCAACCCTCAGCACCACTGGGCTGGCCTGACAAGAACAATGAGAGCGGGCTCAAGAGGTCCCTCTGTCATAATGGAAAACACAAGGTGTATGAATAGCGACGTGTATTTAGGCTACCATACACTATGGTCCCAAACACAAAACTTACTTTCTGTTGTGGGATCAGTCAGTGTCTCCCACCCTCCTCCTGTGATTCATGCCATCCGCCAGCCAGTGTGACTCTTCAACCGCCAGCCAGTGCCACACAGTGCTGATAGGGATGTTTAGTATTATGTAGTTACTAATGCAGAACGAAAGTCATTCTGCATTAGTAGCTACATCACAACTGCAGCTAAGGTTGCTACCCATCATGAGTTTGCCAGGATTGTCCCATTTTCAGTACCTGTCCAGGGAATATGAAAATCTGACTGGGACAATCAAAGTCCTGGTTTTAGATCATACACAATGCGGCACTGCAAAGTCCCTGTTTCACAGTAGGAAAGTCATTGTTTCATGTAATTTCAAGTAAACAATGACTTTTCTACTGAATTTTTCATTTTTATTGTAATTCATGCCCAAAATGTACCCGGCGCAGTGCACCACTGGCAGTCAGTCACTCAGTGTGTGTACTGTCTCTAGGCAATGGGGGTGGTTGTGGTGGTGGAGGCGAGAGCCTGTCACTTGGCTGCGATGACTACGCTCCGACTTATCACCATCCATGAGTGGCACTGACCTCCCAAGTTCAGATATTCCTCCCTAGTGCTGTGAGTGGCCAGCGTGAGTTGACTATTTCCACAGCATCCATCCTATCAGAGACAGAGTTTGGTTTGTTCAGTGGGTAGTGGAGTCTGCTTGACTTGGACTGCATTTCCAGGCACTCTGCACTGCTCACTCAATTTGCCCCTTGACTTGGCTGTCTGATGCCCCGAGCTTAAAAGCTTTTCTTGCCAGTGGTGCTGTGTTCTCATCTCTCGGCCTCTCACAATGGCCCACAGCATTCTGCCACTCGACATTCCCGTGACCCTGTCCTCCCTAGCTGGTGCAGAGTGCAGCAGAAAGACATCAGGGCATGAGGGCAGCGGAAGAGTCTCTCCTCGATCAGCGGCACAGTGCTGCTAGCAGCCTCACGGTGAATCCAATCGACCGCCCGCCATCACCTGACCCTGCTGAGACCATCACCCATGGCTTGTGTTACTCGAAGAACCAGCAGCTGCCAGTGGCATAATGTAAAATCTTGACTTTTAGGTAAGTCTCAGTAAAGTGCAAGCAGGCAAATGCTCTACAAGTGAGCTTCAGACTGTGCTCCAGTTAAGACCAGCAGTGAAAACAAAGAAACTGAGCACCAGAAATTCCAGAATATTAACGACTGCATCAACCTTTTAATTGATATGGTAGTAAAATACTGACAAAACTATAAAACAGCAGCAGCAGCAAACACAGTAACAGTGACTAGTGAGGGAAAAGTAGCACCCCTGACCGGTTTCGCTCTTTGCTTCTTCAGGAAGGTGTGTCTACGAGCTCCTAGGTGCTCCATTTAAACAGGAATTTTGTGCCCCTCAGCAGCAGGATGGCTTGCAATGCTGCTCCGCTCCCTGCAGCTCCGTGCTTGATGTAGGCGTTCGCTTTCTTCTGCTAAAATCTGCTTTATTTTTGCTTCTATTTTAACTTGGTGAATTAAACTTATGTTAATTTAGTACTCGGTTTGCTATACCGATGCCATATTACTCCGATCCTTAGCACCCAGACTGGCTATTGCTAGAGGTATCCTTCTCCCATCTCTCACCTATATGAATGCATCTGAGTCCTCCTCCATAAGTGGGATACCACGATAAAAATATCTGCCACTATGCCTCAGGATCCCCCAGCTTAAATACCACTGTCAACTCTATGTCGGCCTCAAGTGGCCCCCACTATCTGTTTTCAGGAATCTTGCCCTTGGCTCCATAACGACAGCACTGTGCAATCTAATACCCCGCCTCGCTGCTACTCCTCTGTCCTCCTCCTATGGCCTTAGATCAGTTTACCATGCTCTGCTTCACATACCTAGGTGTAAACTGCCAAGGTGCCAGTGCTTTCTCTCATGCTGCCCCTAAATACTGGAATAAACTTCCCTTGATCTCACGGCTCTCACCCACTCATGCACTATTTAAAAAGAAACATTGTCTCTTCTTACCATTAGTGCTCAATGTAATTGTTTCAATCCCCTGCCTATCCTGTCTGTCTTTCAACTACTCATGCAACTGGACCCCATTCCCACTTATCTCCTCTCTCTCTATATCACCCACTTCTCTCTCTTCTTCGACTGCACCTACCCTATATTCTCCCTCACTCTATGTAATTCCATTTGGTAATTGCCTTACCCTCCATGTAGCTGATGCACTACTTGCTTTGTACTAGTGACCTTGGAGATATTTTCATGAATATTATGATGGCACTTATTTTGTACGACAGTAACCTTTGTGTGCTGGCAAGCTGTACTCTTTTGTTTTGATTTTACTTTGCCTATTGTATTTTTCTTTACTCAGATTGCTGAGCATGGTCTCTGTTCTGTATTGTACTGATCTTGTATTGTATTCTGTACTACTACTATGTAACCTCCCAGGTCGTGCCTTAAAATAGTCATTCATATGGCTAGTGCACCTCACCCGTTAACAAAACAAATAAATAAATAAACTCTGAGCATACTGCTAGTATTCGTGTTCTGTTGGTGTACCCAAAGCACTGCATTATAGTGGAGTCCTCGAGAGCAATGGAAAACTGGGAGACAAGAAATGTGCTGAAATGATGAGAGGAGAGAGAACCTGGAGGCAAGGAGGGACTGTCTCACTCCAGGCTGATGGAGGATTACCTAACTATGAAAGCATATTATGTGCTGAGAGAGGCATTTTATTCTATTACAGGTATGCTGTTGTTGCCTGAAAAAGGGGGTACCTCTTCATTTTAAAATATAGTACACCTATGCTCCCTCTTGTGGGCCATTTTGCATTGGTTTCTTTTTAATTCAGGTGTGACGGGATTAAAAAATTCTGTTCAGATGAGCGATTTCTCCATTTATTTCCCCAGATCTATGTCACCAAGACAAACAGGGTGCCAGGAGCCCAGTATCCTGGTTCAGAGTAAGATGTATGGAGAAGGGCTCCAGACACAAGATAAGGGCATGGAGCTTGCTGAAAGGTCCTGTATATGTGTGATTTTATGACTTATTGAGAGAGGTTGGGGTGACTCTGATCAGCGGGTATGCCCATTCTTTTGGTTGTGCCATTACTGAATGAACCATATTTATGGAAGCTACATCATGGATTAGTGATACACTGAGTGTTCATACAGGAAAGGAAACATTGTTTAACTTGGAGTAGCACACTAAGCCAAAGCTTGTTTTCAGATGCGACCTGGCAGCACAAGGAAGTGACTTGCTCAGGATCACACAGTATGCACCTAGGTGGCTGTGGGATTCAAACCCAGATCTCCAGCTCACAGCCTTAAGCCACTGGCTATTCTGCCTCAATATGTCAAGTATGTGAAATTTATTGGTGCTCTGAACCACACGGTTCCTTACCTAACTAAAGTAGTGATATATTTAAACTCATTGGAAGCTGCACTGGTGGCAGAAGCAGTTTGAAGAAAGTTAAGGGTTATTTCCCATGAGGTATGGTTCTCTTTTTAACAGTTACTGCTCTGATATTCAGAAAGACTGAGAACAAAGGATTGGAACTTGAACCCTTTGGGGTTCTCAGTAAATATAACTGCAGAGTCTGAACTTCCACCAATTCTATCCTTACTTTTGGAATTTTTTGTTTATACTGCTAGTTCCACAAGGTTGCTAAGGTAGAGTCTGGCAGTCCGAGATTATGAAATAAAACTTAAAGGCTGGCGCCTCACATGCAGCCTGGATTTCTACTATATTTTTCCTATACAATATGTGGTATTTTAACAGTTAGTACTTTAAATCTGATAGAGGTCTCCAAAATTCATTGGTGTCTTTACCAAATATCAAATTAATTGCTGCGTTAAAATGTAAACTTATTATTGGACAATGGTGCAGCCACTACCTTGTTCTATTTTCTGCAATTTTTATAAAGCGATTTTGAACCTGAATGGATAAACAAGAGTTTGCAAGATATGGAAACAGCACATATACAAGAAGTCCTTTTACAGCTGATAATTGATGGTCTGCTGTGTTTACATGGAGCCTTTAATTCCTGTTAAATTCATGGACTCCTGAGAGCAAATGGACCTACTTGCCCCGGACTATAAATCTGATGGATTCCAGTGTGTAAACAGAGCTTTTCAAAACCTGATTGTCTGAATACTTTTAAAATGTGTTTAAAGGTCCCAAATATCTGTCCTTTGCAGATTTTTAGGATGTGAACTATGAAGTTTCAAAGTCACCTATACCAGTCTGAATTCTCAAGCAGCCTAGTATGTTTTCTTTTAGTTTAAAACAGAGTTTGAATGCAATGGAAAACATTCTGAGCAGTTTTGCACAAAACCTTGGAAAGTTTCAATTGATGTTCAGTTCCACTTCATTTTATCTCAATTTTCTATATTTTATAATATCAGAATGCTGTTATATTTATGGATATGCGACTTAAACTTCTCATTTGATATATGTGTGGTTCTTGAAGCAAGTCTCAGCGTGAGTGCCCCAAGCCTCCTAGTGTAACGCCTTAGTCAACTGGACCTTAGTGCTTTTCAAATGTCCTGCCAGTAATACCTTGTTTGTCCCTATGATTCAATTTCTCACCAAGGCACTTGACCGAGTTTAAAATTGTCTAGGACCAAAAACTTGACCGAGTTTAAAATTGTCTTTGACCAAAAACTGGTGATTCTATGTACCTTACCACCGCTTTGTCAGGGGTGTTACTACATGCCTTACTACTTTGTGACACCTTGGATAATGTTATTCAATGTACTTCTTTACGTTGTTGTTCTGTCATGATGTTTCTGCATTATTCTGTACCACTCTGTATTATGTTGTACCTCCCGGTCGCTCCTGAAAATAGGCATAATACTTGTCTAGTGTACTTACCGGAAAAAAAAGCTAAATAAAATAAATTACTTTTTAAGATCTTACCACATCAGGAGCATTTGCCAATTAACTTGCTCAATATACCTCAAGTTACTCAATTTATTGAGCACCTGCTCATGATCTATTCCACTGAAATATTTTTTGCTACCTTTCCATGGGCATTGCTTGTCTTGTTTGTGGGGATGCGCAGAATTCTGCCTGAAATCTGGGAGAGGTGCCTTATGTATAATACTGAGTGCTCCACCCATTTCCCACTAGGGTGTGTATGGGGTAAAGAAACCATTATTGATCAAAGTTATGCATGATGGGACAGGACCAATTACTATCCTGCATTTTGCCAGTATTTGTGTTTATGGGCTTTAATTACCCAGAGGCATTAAGCAGGATGCAGAGTTGGTGGAGTCCTGCTAAGTCATAAAGAGACTATGTTGCAGAGTTTACACCAGGAGATACCTGAAATGTTATATGTGTTCTTTGGTAACAGACGGTAGGTTTTATGGAGACTCTTTTCAATCAATCAACACCATTAAGCAGGCTCATTTACAAGGTGGACCTGCATTACACAAGGTCAAGAATAACACTGTTATGTACAGATAATAAATAGACATAATTATACAGAAATAGAAAAAATACACAGAGCAAGAACAAGTATTTCAGGTATAGGGTTAACAAGGTATAGGAAGAATGGTATGAGAAGGGAATTAAAACATTCTGAAACAGCTGGCATATTAAAACATTTTCAAACAGCACGCATATCATTGGTCAGGACATATACAAACTTAAGGGGCAGATATGGAGGGGGGCTACAAGACTGCAGCTGTTCTAGGAGGGGTGCTACAGTAGGTGGGCTGGGGACATATGTTAGGAGTCTGAGGGTAAGAAAGGTAGTAGATTAGCAGAAAAAAGGGGGGTATAGGTGGAGACAATCAAGGGGCTGGGTTAGGTGGAGATGTAGTGGGCAGGTAAGGGTAGGCACCTAGCATGCTAAGCATGCAGGAACACAGCATAGCTCCTTAACACTTGACGCCTAAGGTCTTGAAGGTGGTAAGCCAACAGGGAGACTCAGTTTCATAGATTTCTGTAATTTGTTCCAGAGTGAGGGCAACACAAAGCCTATGCTGCCTCTCAAAGTGCTTATTGGCTCTAGGTAGCTTCAGTAAAAGCAGAGAATAGCTTCTCCATGCATAGTTGCCTACCACGATAACAGCAAACAGTCGGGAATGTATTGGGGTAATTTGTTGGTAACAGCCCGAAATCCAGAGACCAGATTTCTATTCCTTCTGTACTGGAGGGAGGTCCACCCCACAGCTGCATATAAGGAGCAGTGGTGGTGTGGTGACAGGTAGGCCAGTTATGAATCTCAAGGCTCTGTGGTATAAGGTGTCCAGTTTAGTAGGACAGGAGGCATTACATTGACTATAAATGAAATCGGCATAATCACTTAGGGATAGAAACGTGGCTTGAACTAACTGTATCTTGGCATCTTTGGTCAGGAGGCAGTTTATTCTAAAGAAGAGACCAAGCCTGTGCATCAACTTTTTAGCAGATCCTCGACATGCTCCACAAAGGAGAGTCTGTGGTCTAGCCAGACCCTAGGTACTTGAATTTCAGTAACAAATTCCAACCTCTCTCCTAGTAAAGTGTTTATGGGCGGTAAGGAGCCAGAGATAGCAGGGTTCGCTGAATGAGTAGTCGGAGAGAACAGTATAGCTTTTGTGGTATTGAGTAAGAGTTTTTTTATTCGGAGCTGATTCTGCAACAAGTTGATTTCTGTTTGTAAATCTCAGGCGCTGAGTTGGGCGTTAGGTACAACACTGTACCATCAGCGAAAAGTTGAATATTGGCCTCCTGATGCCAACATCAATACTGTTTATATAAATGGCAAACAATAGAGGCCCCACGATGGATCTTTGTGGAACACGCCTTTTAGCAGTTTGAGTGGAGAGAGCTCCTCTTCAGCCTTGACCTGCTGAAGCCTATCTATAAGGTAATTATTGAACCAACACAGAGAGGTCTGGTCCAGACCTATCACTTTTAGGGTGGAAAGAAGCAGGCAGTGGTCAACAGTGTCGAGGCCTTGCTAAGGTCCAGGAACACGGCACATACAAATTTTGTTTTCCAGATCTCGAGCAGTCATTAGTCACTTTGGCCATAGCCGTAATGGTACTGTGCTTGGCTTTGAAACCAGACTGCATAGGGTTTAGAAGGTTCTTGTTATCTAGGTAGGTTCTCAACTGAGCATTCAATTTTTCCAGCAGTCTAGACAATATTGGTAGGAGAGATATCAGCCTGTAATTATTTAGGTCGAGGGATCCCGATTTAAACAGAGGAATGACGGGGCAATTTTCCATAGGTGTGGAACAGTCCTCTGGGACAAGGACAAGTAAAATAGGTGTGTGATTGGTACAACTAGGACGTGGTATGCAATCTTTAAGAAGTAGGGGTCGAGAGAGTCAGCACCAGTGCTTTTCTTGGTGTCCAACTGTAGAAGGAGGTCTTTGACCTCTTTCAATGAAGCAGGAAGGAATGAGAAGACTGCATTAGTGGTGCTAGGTTCAGGAATCTGTGCACTAACCTGAGAATGTAACATGGATGCTGGTGAATTGTCAAATGCTAGGCCTGCTATAGCAAAGTGGTTGTTGAAGGCCTAGAGAATCTCCTTGCTATCGTTGATAGTAACATTGTCAGAGATGATTTTCTAGGGAAAACATTTCCAGCTGTATGACCAGACAGCTCTTTGATTGTGGACCAAAATTTAGCTGGGCACTTTGAGGCAGAGTCAAGCTCAGAACGGTAGAAGCTGGCCTTAGCCTCTCTAACCAATTTGGTGCAGGAGTTCCTAGCCTCCTGAAGTGGCACCAATCCTTGGCAGTTTTGATTTGCAGGCTTTTTTCCAGAGTTTCTCTCTCACTAGTAATGCAGCCTTGAGTTCAGCAGAGAACCAACGGCAAGTTCTGGTCTTTACGTGACTTTTACCAAGAAGACAGTTTATTTATGGCACAAGACACTATTTCATGAAAAATGTCATATGCCATACTGACCGATTGGCTAGGTAAAAGTTCTGTCAGTGTACAGACGATTTTAGCTTGATGTAGGCAAATGGGTCAAAGTTGGGTCTGGACCGTCTGGTGGAGAACTTAGATGTGGAGGGGACTGAGTCAGATCTTACACCGCAACGAAGCAGTGATCGCCGACATCCGAGAAAAATATTCCAGCGTAGATAAAGGACTGTGGCTTGCTTGTAAGAAAGACATCCAATAGGTGTTATTCCTGGGGTTTTTCTTGTTAGGACGCATAGGTTCTTCAATGAGTTGTGTGAGCCCAAGAGAGTCACAGAAGGATTTGAGGGTAAGAAAGCCTTGGATAACCAGTCATAATTGAGATCCCCTAGAATAATAGTTTCAAGAGTCTCATGTCCCATAATAGTCGATAGGTGAGACAGGAGCTGGGACCTAGCAGATGGAGGCCTGTAACACCCTACAACCCTGATAGCCATTGAGAGGGATGTTTCAACCTTAAGGGACAGACATTGAAGCCACTTGCGTGGGAGGAGTCAATGGTAGTGACTGTATATTTGTCCTTGACACAAATGGCTACCCCACCACCCCTAGTCTGCCTGTCGGCTCTGAACAGCCAATAGTTAGGGATGTTAACCTCCCTGTCAGGGGTAGAAGATCTCAGCCTGGATTCCAGGACTACCAGCACATCTGGTCTGGCATGAATGACCCAGGTCTGGATCAATGTAAGCTTTTAAGAGACTGCAAACATTAGCCATAAGCTCATTCCTCTAAGCCTTGTAAGGTCGGACGGAGATGACAAGGCTTGTAGGACCAGGGTTAAGTTCAACATTGCCTGAGCACAACAGGAGAAGAAACACAATTTTCTTTAGGGTAGCCAGAGATAATTTGAAAGCTCTAATTCTTCCACGACTGCTTGGAATGACAGAACAAGAGTGTTGGGCCCTGCTATTTACGCAGTGCTGTCCTAAGGATGCAGCTACTAAAACCCTTGCCACATGGCACCAAGTGGCATTATTACTGGGATATAGGGGCATACCCTGTATTGGTAGGGAGGTGCAGGTCCCACCCCAGAAGCTACCTCAGACTGATGCAAGTATGAGGCGCAGGAGTTCAACAAAAGCTATGAGATGAGTTGCTGTACAGATAGCACTGTGACAGAGAGTCTGACTCCCTGTGAGTTATTTCGCCTGGGTGATACACTACATAAGGAACCAGCCATAGGAAGATGAAGAGAGGTGCCAGGTATCAGCCCTCATGTTGACGCCTTATAGTGAAAAACAGTAAGCTAAGGCTACGGCAAAGTGTTTTTATCTGTAGATGGCACAGCCGGATTACAGACTCCTAGAGAATCACCAGACAGAACAAAACAAGTTGGTGTGTGCAGGTATTTGGGGACTTCACAGGGCTGAGCAAGACAGCAGATGGCACCAAGCCTATATAATCACTGAAGATGTCGGTCTCCCTCAGTAGCTGGTACATTAAAAGGAAGTAGGATGCCTAAGTAGGCTGCATCAATGTGGTTCTACACCGCTGCATGAGATGGTAATTGTGTGGTAAAGTAGGCTGCGCCAATATGGTCTTACACCGCTATATATGAAATGGTAATATGCAGTGCTGTTAGCCTATGGAGAGCGTCGACGTGAGAGGCGCTTAGATAGACGGAAAGGAATAGACCAAAGAATGGGAGGGGTGGGGAAGGCTGTCTATATAATAATGAGCCAGGGGATGGGCAGATAGGCGAAAAAATGTGGCTTTGCCGTATCTTTTGCTGGAAGAGTCCGTGCTTGTGGTCTCAGGCGGCAGCTAAGGAAGCGCCTGCCTGCCCGGTGTCCTGGTGTCCCATGGCAGATGAGCTGGAAGCCCTGGAGGATAAGTCTATTGACAGGTAATAAGAGCAGGGTGGATGAGAACTGTGCGGTACCCTTGGGGATTTAACAGAGTTCGGGATGTGGTGGGCATGACTGGCTGGCAGTAGCCTGTAGGAGTGAGCTAGAAAGCCGGGCGGGTTTTAAGTGTATTTAATCAGGACCGGGTGCGCGAGTGGGACGAAAAATCAGGCAGCTAGGGCTTCCTTCCTGGGGGATGGGTGGGTGGGATGACAAAATCTGGCAGCTAGGGCTCCTTTCCTGGAGGAAACCAGTCCCTGAGGGCAAGTCCGTACCTAAGCTCCTGTGAGGGTCTGGTGGCTTCAGACCTGGACTGCGGATGGCAGTCTGGCAGGTTGGTTCGTCAGAGAACCACAGCTGGCTCTCAGACTACCTGAGCTTCTGTGAGGGGCTGGTGGCTTCAGACCTGGACTGTGGATGGCAGTCTGGCAGGTCGGGTTCATCACAGAACCACGGCTGTGGCTCTCAGACTACCTGAGCTTCTGTGAGGGCTGGTGGTTTCAGACCTGGACTGCAGATGGCAGTCTGGCAGGTCAGGTCTGTCAGAGAACCATGGCTGTGGCTCTCAGACTACCTGAGCTTCTGTGAGGTGCTGGTGGCTTCAGACCTGGACTCGCGGATGGCAGTCTGGCAGGTCGGGTTCGTCAGAGAACCATGGCTATGGCTGTCAGACTACCTTTCCGGAGATTAGACATCTTCCTGGGTTCCCTATTTGCTGGACAGAATCACTATGCTAGGTAGGATGGAAATTACACATGGGACCACCTTTTGATATGGGAACTGGTTTAGCTGGTTATAGCATATAGACCTTAGTCAGATAAGATATGCACAAACAGTACTGTCAAATATGTATTGCATCTATAAATGTTATTGAGATGTGACTCATACAGCACATGGCACTATTTTAAGTGATTAATTGGAATTTTATATGTGATCATGCAGTATATATTTTTATGATTCAGGGAATGACTGTGTAATTTTTTTCTGTATTGTAATGACTTGTAGTCGAATGAATAAAACCTAACTTGTACTTGAATAGGGAATTTTATTAAGTGACAGCTGCTGCTGCTGTTTTTATGGTTTTGTGAGTACTATATTTCTTAAAAGGTTTATTTAGGCAATTCTGGTGCTAAGTTTCACTAAAGTGTCTACTAAATATTTTTTAATGAATTGGGGGCTGAGGATGAAGGAAGGAATGACACAAACACCCTGGAATACTGTGTTGTGGTATCAGTTTTATTGTACTGCCATTTCCTGGTCAACTGTGTGGTTCTGATTTGTTCTGCATTTACCTGAAAATGACAAAGAACAAAGTTAAAAAACAGCAACAAACATCACAACTGGGAACCAGTGCAACTTGTCCAAGTAAAGTACAGTTGTGTAAGCACTTACTATAACAATAGATCTTTGAGAGCATCTCTTGCAGCAGGTCATAACACTTGGGAACCTTCTGCTGGAGCACTTGTTTCCGGAAAACTTCTTTGCAGTCGTGCTGGACCGTGCCCTCATGCACCACATGACCAAGATCCGTGCTACTACAAGATGAGTAGTCTGATACTCCTCAGTTCTTGTCCTCATTAGCAACCTGATCATGACCACCAAGGAACCGAGGAGAAATATATAAAAAATGTTTTGGATATAACCACAATAAATATACAGAAGTGTGTATATATATATAATGCAATAGTGGTGGACATAAATCCTATATTATAAATCTCAGCTGCTATGTGATAAATGTGAAATGTTACATTTATACACATAGTAGATGCATCATCACAGATTTATACACATAGTAGATATGTCACAATCACTCCGGAATTGATTTAGAATGTTCAGCATCAGTACCAGTATTAACTATATTCAAATGCAAATAACTTTAACATGAAAAATATAGCATAGTGCTGTGAGTATGAAAGTTGTTCAGCACAAAATTATCTACAAAATGAGTATTTCATTTATAGATACCTTATAAATTGTTTTATAATTGGCAAAAAGGCAGAAAATGCTATTTTTGTTCACTTTTTGACAAACATATGCAAAAATAAGATAAACAATCAAAAGCAAATGTCCCTGCACTGACAGAAAACATCCTATTTATAAATGAAATATCTAATGGTGAGCTGTCAGATAAATGATTTATCTACACTTGCGCTGTTTGACCTCGATATCTCACTCGTGTCTTCACGCCACTCGTGAGGTTACCCGAGATCAAACAGAACTTGTGTAGATAAATCATTTATCTGACAGCTCACCATTGTATATCCTAAATATATTATGGTAGCACAGTAGTGCTGCCATAGTTAGGGTTGAGTACCACATTTAAGGTTAAATGGTGAAATTTTGCACCTTAATAACATTGCCACCATTTAACGGATTTGCCTGAAATTACGAGCAGGGGCGTAACCATAGATCTTGGGATCTGCTAACTTTCATACCAGTCAGATATATGGCTGCGGAGTTATTAGCGACATTCCACAAGCGCATTCACGCTTTTTGTGCATTCTTTGCCGTGCTACGGGTCGCATGGTTTTAGCAACTGGTCCAAAACCTTCAGGGAACGTGGGACGTGGCAGGGTCCCCGATGTGCCATTTAAAGATGTTGTGAAAAACACTGAACGGGTCAAAAGTTATTCAAAACAAGTTTCCCATTATAGTCAATGGGAAAAGTTAACAAAAAGTTTGACAGTGTCGCAAATGCAGTTTTTAGTGTCGCAATGAACCCTGTAGTGTCGTGAGTCAGCCATATTTTTTTCAGTTACTGATCACAGAAATGCTTGGTATTTAAAATTGAACCATCTAGGGGCACAATCTTTTTGTGTTTACCTAGTCAAGCCCTGAGAATGCTAGGCGTGTCTTTATTTTGAGTTAAACACCCCAAAAATATGTTTTTGAAATTTTGGGAAAAGTAGTATCGCACCTGTGACACTTTCATGATTTTTTTTTGCAACACTAAGGCCAAAAGACAGGAACTGTTTGCCACCCTGTTGCAAAAGAACGGTTTGGTCTTTTGGCTAACATTTGAGGGAAGAAAGCCAACATCTCACAGATGTGCCTTTTGGTGGTTTGGTGAAAAATATTGCAGGGATGCAAAGTTATGGTACTAGAGTTGGCGCTTTTTCATAGACTAACGCTAAAATGCCGTGTATTTTGGGGCCCGTATCTCGAAATGGTGCGTAGATACGACTTTCATTGGAAAAATGTTTAGTATTTAGTGTAAATCTAGCCAGGAAAGTCATGACTATATGAAATTTTTATTTTTATTTATCTATGTCGTGCGGTTCCAGAGATATAAGCAATTTAGTATTCCAAGAGCTCATTTTCTGGTCCCAGGCCCATTATTATGCATACATTCTTTGTAGTCACTGTGTTTTTCTATGCAGCTATTGGGAAAACCAGGGTGTGCGCTCAGTTACTGTTACACATAGCGTTTCAACTTGCGTTCCGTACCCGTTTGCGTTAGCGTTCCGTGTAAACCACCATATGCGTTATCCTTTTGTTTCAGTTTGCGCTTGCATTACTCTTACCATTTGTGTCTACAGTACTGTTTCTGTTTGCATTTAGCTGCAATCACCGTGCGCATTACCATTTCGTCTGCACCGCCCTTCTGTTTGCATTTGTCTTTCGTTTTGAGTCACTGTTGTTGTTACCATTACCATTTGCATTTCCATTTCAATTGCATTCCTGTGCCCGTCGCATTACGGTTTGCATTTCCATCCGCTATGCGTTTCTGTTTCTTTGGCATTATTGCTGCCGTTACCGTTACCATTTGTGTTTACAATTGTGGTACCATGACCGTGGTGCGTTACGGTTTGCGTTTCCATACGTGCTTGCATTTCTGTTTCCTTTGGTGTTATTGTTGCTGTTATCATTACCATTTGTGTTTACAATTGCAGTACCGTGACCGTCGCGTAATGGTTTGCATTGCTGTACATGCTTGGTGCGTTTCCGTCTCCTTTGGCATTATTTTAGCTGTTACCATTATGATTTGCATTTCAATGTGGTACCATGACCACGCTTTTCTGATTTGCGTTTCCATATGCCACTTGCGTTCTGTTTCCTTTGGCGTTATTATTGCTGTTACCGTTACCATTTGCATTTACAACTGTGGTACCGTGACCGTGCATGTTACGGTTTGAGTTTCCGTGCGCACTTGCCTTTCTGTTTCTGTTTTTGTGCTATTTTTGCTGTTACCATTACCATTTGCATTTGCAATTGTGGTACCGTGACCATGTGCATTACACTTTGCGCTTCCGACACGCTTACATTTATGCTTCCATTCCCTTGGCATTGTTGTTGCTGTAACAATTAACATTTGAGTTTACAATAGTGGTATTGTGACTATGCACATTACCAGTTGCATTTCTGTACATGCTTGCGTCTCCGTTTGCATCACTGTTTGCTTTGGCGTCACTTTCGTTACCATTTACGTTTGCGTCACCATGTGCATAACCGTTAGCGCTTGCATTTTCGCTTACGGTTTCTATGTCACAAGACATCACGTGGTGGGAGTGTGGGGCCCAAGGGCCCGGCTCTCCACCAACGCATTACATTCACTATTTATAGACCTCATTCTCAAAGAAGGAAATTATGGTAAACTTCTGTTTAATCAGTTAGTTGTTCCACAGTGACAAAAGTGAGGAAATTCGGTGTTAGGGTTGAAAGCCCCTGCACCCCAACCGGCATCAGGGTGTGCGTTGGGGTCATCGGTCCTCTCACCCCATTCTCCTATACCTCGAAGCTTGTTTACATAGTGATGGGGTGAGAGTTAGGCATGACCCCAACTCACCCTGATGTCGGGTGGGAGGCGAGGCTGGGGTGCAAGGGGCTTAAACCTAAGACCGAATTTCCTCATTGTTCTCGCTGTGGAACAACCTTAATTGATGCATTAAACAGAGTTTTTTTGCTATTAATACATATATATATATATATATATATATATATATATATAGAGAGAGATACATGTGTGTGTATATATATATATATATATATATATATACACACACACACACACACACACACACACACACACACACACACACACACAATAGGGGTGAGTATGTAATATTGAGAATAAAAATATGTATTCCCACTGCAGTGGAATAACTCTGTGATGACATCACCACTGTGGGTTTATTTCCTGATAAACTCACAGTGTCTACATCACCAGCAAATATTCTCACAGCGGTGATGTCACCAGAATGAGACTATCTACACTGCAGCCTGCATTTAATAGCTTCACAATTTCTCTTCTCACTGAATCCTGCAACTAACTCAATTAGCATTGTAAAAGACAATCACCTGTGTACCATAGTTATTCTGACACTCCTAGCCCATTACTGTGCTGCTCTAATCTTCAAACCAGCCTCTTTCATAAAGCAGTTTCTCTTTCTGAGTGCTGACTGCAACAGTTTCTCTGTCTGAGTGAAACCTGCAACTTACTGAATTAACAGTCTGTTTCTCACTCCTAGCTGCATGTAACACAATCATCATTCCAAACACGCTCACCTGTTTCTCACAGTGCTTAACAAATCCAGCCCATTCAGAAACACTTACATATACACTAAGACCACACACAAACAGTGCTGTCAGTATAGCCTGGAGGTTAGAGTAACAAGCAATGAACAAACTTTACATTCAGCAGACCAGTGTTTGATTCTCACAACTTCCATTTGAACAAGCAACCATCAAACAGTGTGTTCACTATAAACTTAGCTGTAGAGTCAAGCCACAAAAATGAAGGTACTGGACTTCAGGAGGGCTGATTTTGTCAAAATGGTTGCATGCCTCAGAAAAGCACTAGCAAACAGGCAAGAAGGTGGGGTGCAGCAACAATGGGGAACATCAAAACTGACATCACAGAGGCAACAAGCCATTGTGTAGCAAATAAACAAATCAAAACGAAAGAAAAAACACTATGACTCTCAAAAGAAGTGGCAGGGAAGGTAACGGAGAGAAAGACAGCATTCAGGAAGTACAAGGAAACATAGAAGGAGCAGGACAGAGAACTGTACCAGTTAAAGCAGAAGGAAACAGGGAAGGCAGTCAGAATAGCAAAGGCCCAAACTGAGGAAAATATATCCAACTTTGTTAAGAAGGAGGATAAAACCTTTTATAGGTACATTAGGAAGCAAAGAAAGACGAAGGCATGGATACTGAGGCTGAACAAAGAAGAAGGAGGTTGGGCAGAGAGTGACAGTGAAAAGCAGGATACTAAAAAATATTTCTGCTCAGTATTCACAATGGAAAAGCAGGGGAGAGGTCTAATCCAGTCAATAGAAGCACTCTGGATGGGGGTTGATATTAGTCATTTCAAAGAAGAAAGGGTTCTGAAAGAACTCTTAAAACTGAAGGTGGATAAAGCAATGAGGCCTGATGGGATTCACCCCAGAATTCTAAAAGAACTAAGGGAAGAACTAGTAACACCACTGACTACCCTTTTAATAAATCATGGGAGGATGGTGGTACCTGAGGACTGGAGAAGGGCGGATGTGATTCCCTCACAAAAGTGGAGCAAGACAGAGGCAGGAAACTACAGACCTGTCAGTTTGACCTCAGTGGTAGGGAAAATGATGGAATCACTTTGAAGGAAAGAATTGTGAGTACCTAGAGGCCAGTGGGGCACAGGACCCAAGGCAGCATGGATTCACAGCAGGAAGGTCATGTCAAACAAATCTAATTGATTTCTTTGACTGGGTGACCAAAGTTGTAGACCAGGAGGGGCTGTGGACATGCCTACCTAGACTTTAGCAAGGCATCTGACACAGTCCCGCATAAAAGATTAATAAACAAATTAGCCAGCCTGGGAGTGGGTCCAAGGGTGGTAGCCTGGGTAAACACTGGCTGGACAACAGGACACAGCGGGTAATAGTAAATGGAGTCCACAGTGAAGACAGTGGGTACCGTGAGGGTTCAGTACTGGGGCAGGTCCTTTTAATGTCTTATAAGTGACATTATGGAGGGACTGGAGGGAAAATATGTCTCTTTGCAGATGACACAAAGATCTGCAACAGGGTTGATACAAAAGTGGGGTGGAAAGGATGACAACTTGGCAAGGTTGGAGGAATGGTCAAATGTATGGCAGCTTAAATTCAACGCAAAGAAGTGCAAGTAATACACCTGGGAAACAAAACCCAGGGCAAGAGTCACAATGGGGATGAGATACTGACAACAACAAAATGGAAAGGGACCTGGGGGTAGTCATATCAGATTACCTAAATGTGGGCCAGCAATGTGAGAAGACAGTAAGGAGGGTTGGGGGATACTGGGATGCATAGGGAGAGGCATCACCAGTAGAAAACAGGAAGTTGTTGGCCCTCTGTACAGACAGTTGGTAAGACCATACCTGGAGTACTGTGTACAGTTCTGGAGACCCCATCTCCGCAAAGACATAGACAGGGTGGAGGCTGTCCAGAGGAGGGCAACAAAATGGTGCAGGGTCTGCACCAGAAGACATATGAAGAAAGACTAAAGGAGCTTAAGACGATAGCCTTGAGAAAAGGAGGGAGAGGGGGACATGATAGAAACTTTCAAATACCTCAAGGGAATCAACAAAGTCCAAGAGGGTAGCATCTTTCAAAAATGAGATGTGCAAGAACAAGGGGCACACTTTGAAGATAGAGGGGATGGCTCAGAGGTAATGTGAGGAAGTATTTCTTCACAGAGAGGATTGTAGATGCATGAATAGCCTTTCTGAGGAGGTCAGAGGTCAAAACAGTGGGGAATTTAATAATGCATGGGACAGACATAAGGCAATTTTAGTGGGGTAGAAGGAAGTAGGCTGTTGGTTAACTAGGATCTGCAGCTTATCTGTTAGGTAGGAAATGGGCAGACTAGGTGGGCCAAGCGGTCCTTATCTGCCGTCAAATTCTATATTTCTATGTTTCTAATACTGTGTGACTCTGAACAACTCACTTAACTGCCCAGTGCTCCCAGGTCACCCCCAAAACTTACCCAGTTACCAAACTAAAAGAGTAAACAGGGAGAGAATAGAAAAAAAATTTCCTAAAGGGTACTAGCCCTATTGTATAAATCGCACACATGATGTGCGAACTTGTAGAATATGGCAAACATTTGCACTTGTGCAGAGTGAACTGCATAATATCACCGTGCTTCGGCACTCGTGATATTATCACAGTCCACGCTGCACTCGTGCAAATATTTTCCATATTCTAGAGTCACCCATCATGTATCTCCTATAGATATATATATACACACACACACACACAGACAGGAGTTGAAAAGTAAAGACAAACTCTGCCCCTAGTGTAGACAGGAAAAAGGGGACGGAGGGAGGGTGCATGACCTGCTGCAAGAGATACTCTGATAATCTACTGTTACGTGTAAGTTCTACGCAACTGTACTATCTTTTCGAGACAATTCTTCCAGCAGGTCATAACACATGGAAGATTCCTAGCAGTTATTTGTAAAGCAGGGTGGCAAGCAAGTCTGTCTGTGTGAAAGCAGACTTGGAGGACTGTACTTCTAAACGCAGTCCTCGTGTAAAAAGCCAAGCCCATCAATGGTAATGTACAGGGAGGGCCGGATCCTGGAAGCAGGAGCCAGATCCCCAGTACAGCAGTCTGTAAACCTGCTGTGGCAGTAGCCAGCACCTGTGTGGAGTTGAGTCTTGACCACAGCTGAGAACTGTAGTATACAAGTCATTTTATTATAACAAAGAAAACAGAGGCGGTGACCTAAGTTTGGACAGACCCTGTACCAAAACATTGCAATTCCCTTCAATATCCAGGGTTAATTAAACAAAAGGTAGCACTGGTGTGCACTGTAGCCCTGTTCATTAAGTATGAAAGGGACTATGAACAACCAAGATGCTAATTAGAGCAGCCTCAGGAGCCTCACCCTGCATAAGAGACTGGTAGCTGAATGGTTATTGATACTCAGGAACAACTGAGACCACCTTAGTGAAAAGGTAGGGTCGGTGACAGAAGGACATCCTTTCCTTAAGAAAGGCAGATAGGGTCCTATGTGCACAGAGCCCAGAATGCAGCAATGCAGCCAGCCAGTGAAACTGCAACTCACAGTAAAAGGTTCCAAGATATGAAGCGAGGACTCATGGAACTGCGGGCCTGAAAAAGGACCACTACGTGCCAGTCAGTCTATGACTTTATTAATGGCCCGAGAGGTAGGTGGAGTACTACCAGGGTGCAGGGAAAGAATGTCTCTTAAGAACAATCGTATCCACTAGAAGGACGGGCTATCAATGAAGAGATGGCAAATGCCACCGCCTCGCAAGGGTAAAAGCCATTGTAGACTAGAGGGCAAAGCCATTGTCAACGAGAGGGCAGAACCCATCATGACAAGAGGGCCAAAGCCATCATGATGAGAGGCTGAAGCCACCGCCAACACGATGGTAGAAGCCACCATCGGCGAGAGAGCAGAAGCCACCATCAACGAGAGAAAGCCATCGTTGCCGACAGGGCAGAGGCCATCGTCCAAGAGGGCAGAGGCCATCGTCGAAGACAGGGTGAAGCCATGATGCGACAAGAGGGCTGAGGCCACCTTCAGCGATGCTATAGATGTAATTATACTGCCGGCCTGGTGGCGCAGAGGTTGAGATGCTGGACGCCACACTCGCGCCACACTGGTGACCCGAGTTCAGGAGTGAGCTCGGTCACTGCAGGCGGGAGAGGACTGAGCCCCGCTGAGCTGCTCTCTCTCTCGGGAGGACTCGGGTTGTCTGGCGCTACAGTGACTCCCGGTGGAGAACAGGAGTGCTGTAGTAGTGCTGGATGGCAGGGTCACTGTGTAGCTGATGCAGGCAGGGTTGCCGTCCGCTGCAAAGCGTCAAGAAGTGCACCACGCTTGGGGGGGCAGGGACATACAAGAAGAAATACCTTCCCTCCCTGGACAGGCGATGGCCCTTCCGGTGCTTCCACCACGCCCAGTGCCAGATGCTAGCCACTGCCACTTCCGGTCTCCCCTGGTCATGACGGCCCCTGGTTTGAGAGATTCCGGAACGCTCTGAAGATGGCAGGTATCATGGTGAGAGAGTTCCAGGAATGGAGCGCTACAAATAGAGTTGGGGCAAAAAATAAAAATATGTAATTATACTTACGAAATTCAAAGTATGTTAATCATCGTCATTGTCAGTCTAGTAAAGATAGTCAGCGACAAGTTAATAGAAAAAAGTGTTAAAAGGTGAAGGCACTGCTCAGTCGATCTCCAGAAGAGATGTGTGCAGGTCATGGAAAATAAAGAACTGAGTAGTATTGGGACCACCCTCTCTTTATAGTGCACAGACGTGGTCATGTGGTGTGTGAGGGGCGGTCCCAGGCATGACTGCTAAGAAGTCTTCTGAAACAGTGCCTCTGGCAGAAGGTTCCTGTGTTGTGACCTGCTGCAAGAGATTGTCTCGAAAAAGATCTGATGAATCACAGGTATTGTGAGAGCAGAAAAGGGTGGTGCTTTTTATTCTGGGCAGATTTGACTCATTCTGCTCAAATAAAAAGGGCATCCAGTTTCTGCTCTAATATCTGAATGACATAAGAATCATGCTGCATAAACTGCAGAGTACTTAAGTACCGGTAAATAAAGCCCCAAAACTAGCCACATAGCACCCAAAATCCTATAGCTTCTGGGAGCTGCCAGACCCCTGGCCTTTAAATTACAATGGGTGGGTGGTTCTTAATAGAAACATAGAGGTTTATGACAAAAGGAGATCATGTATGATCTGCAACTTTATATTAGGAAGGAAAAATGGGCAGACTGGATGGGCCAGCTAGTCCTTTAAAAGGATCGCCTGGCCCATCCAGTCTGCCCATTTTCCATGCCCTAATATAAACTGCAGAGATCCTACATGGTCTGACTCCTACCCTCCTGCCCCATTCCCTACCCATGGTATCTCCAGCCCCTGTTCAGACTCCTCCTCATGATACTGTTGGTCAGCAGTCAGCCAGCTGCCCTTGGCTCCCGACCCCACCATTTGGCCATTGGTCAGTCACATTCTCCCAAATCTATGACTTCAAGGGAAAACTAATTTTTCCTCCTGGAGTCGGGGTAGAAAGACATAACAAAAGTTTGTTTTATGTTCAATAAAAGCCCCCAAAACTCACAACACAGCATCTAAAATCCTAGAGTTTTGTGGGTTGGTTCATTACGACATTGTTGGTCAGCACAGCCACTTGTCCTCGGCCCCAACCCCCTTTTGGCCAGTCAGATTCTCCCACACCCATGACTTCAGGGAAAGAATTATTTTTTCCCTGAGTCAGGGTAGGAAAACACACCAAAAGTGTGTTTTTCTTCAAGAAAGCCCCAAAACTCACCACAGAGCCTCTAAAACCCCCAGAGTATCTGGGACGGCGCTTCCAAACCTCCGCCGCTTATATTGGTCTGATGTCCAGGTTTTTTGTACTTGGGAGGTGGCAATCCTAACTGCAGCAGAACAACTTTTTACAGTATATAGTTTTCCATACATCCAACAGCTCAAGCCGGCCTGGTGAAGGTTGAAGTGCTGGACGCCACATTTCACGCTATGTTGGTGACCCGGGTTCAGGAAGATGACCTCCAGGTCATCAGGGTCTCAACATGTGGGGGGAGCAGGAGTGAGCAAGCCGGCAGGCAGCTCTTTTCTCCCGAGGGTGGGTTGTCACCCCACCTCCCGTAGTTCCGCTCCCACTGGGTGGAGGTCTGGTGGGTAGCATAGGCGGAAGGGGCGGCAGTGTTACAGGTGGCCGGAAGGGGCTAAGCTGGCACCACGGTGTGCGTGCGTGCCTCCACACGTATACACAGCCGTGTGCCGGGGCCTCGGGTTGGGAACGGGAAGAAAAAACCTACAACAATACCTAAAAAATCTATGTAGAAAATTCCAACAGCTCAAAGGCAGCAAAGAAACCTAACTGGTTACCCCAGGTGCCATATTAAAACTGTAGAGAATACTAAACAAATTGCTACAGACACAGATAACAGTATGCTAGGGCTCATCAGAAAAACAAAACCCAAATCGCATGTCTTTGTTTTCCTACAAGAAAATCATGGCTCCCCTGAAGAGGTCCACACAGACTATAGTCAGAAAGTGATATAAACACGTCAAACTAAATAAAATGAAACTTGGCACAAACAAAATGAAACGTTCTGAACTTGTAACACCGGTGTGAGGTACTAAACAGCCAAGCCGCGTCGCCCACTCTATACGAAGTCACTGTCCATCACGCTTGCTGTGTAGCCTTCCACCCGTTTCTCCCTCTGTTAGGAATGGTTTACGTCTGTCAGATCCAAAGCACAGTTGTGCAGGAGGGGCGACAGGGGACGATAGAACCGCCAAGACGCCATGATTACATTTCGTACATATTGCGCGACTTGGCGCAGCTGTTGATGCTCACCATCCGCTGTCAACAGAGGGCACACGACAATTTAAGGTATTGATTTGGGGCGCGGGTGGCTTTGCCTGCTAGGTAGGGGCCTGCGGTCGGGACCGAGTAGCCCTAAGGGGTGTTAGTTCTTCTTGGAGGTGGACCCTGCCTGATCAGCGGAGGCAGGGGAGAACCATAGGGCCTCTGTGGTCGACTCTGTTGTGGCTTTCAACGAAAACATTGGAGGGTCGCATTGCATGGTCTAAAGGTTGGCATTGTTATCAAAGAAACATGTTTGTTTTTCGCAGTACCTGCCTGTCTCTGCGTACACACACACACACACGGCTAGTAAATTGTTGTAAAACAGATACAGTTGGCTAGTAAATTGTTTTAAAACACACGCACACTTGCCTAGTAAAATGTTTTAAACACACACACCCCTAGTAAATTGTTTAACACGGATTTTAACATTGACACATGCTGGGTGCAGAGAGTAGTTATTCTGCTTAGCTAGGATGATTTGCTTCTGTTTTTACTTTGTTTTTTTTCATTAAAGAGAAATGATTAGTACTTTCAAAAGCGAAGTCCAAAGCCCTTTCTGTTTAAAACTAGGACAGGACTATTACAGGCTTAGCCTCACTTTTCCTACATTCCTTCCTTTAGCAACAATAACTAGTGGGTCTGATTTACAGTGATGAGCCTTCATTTTGTATTTGTGAGATGAAAGAGAATCCACACCATTGTAGTGCAAAATAATGTTGAAGTTCACAATAACATGATGGCACATAGTACTTATTCTGTGCATTGTAGTTAGTTAGATTATTTGATGATCCTGGATTTTCCATCCTATTCAGAATGTTAGTTCACCCTATGTGGGCAGCCAGGCCAGATTTTTATATCTGGTTCCGAGATAGTACCATACCAAAACAAGGTTATAGTATCTCTAGAGATCTATGGAAGTTCAGTAGCCAGCTGTTGCAAAAATGACATTTTGTTGGTGTACCTCCATAGGGGATGTGGGATGCATTTACTGTTGAGAATGACATTTTACCACTGTGTCGTCATAGGTGATATGGTTCCCATGCATTTCTTATTGTGGAAGTCTAATCACACAGTGTTAAACCTTGGGAATTCCATTGCTCTGCCTCCTCCCTCGCACTACTGTCCTGTCCATCTTGCATCCCTCTTACCTCTCCGAGGGTGTGGCCGGCTTTGCTTGGATGCTGCTGTTGACCATGCCTGTCCCACTTTATCTGCCTTTGATGTAGCCTATGAGCCTGATGCTCTATGTACCCTGATCTGACTTCTCCTGTTGCGTTGTACCCTGTTAATCTACCTGATGCACTGTGTACCCTGATCTGACTGATCTGATGTTTTGTACTTTGTTAATCTTCAGGTCACTGGGAGACTCCTGTCACCATGCCTGTACTTTGCGCTTGCTACCTCATATAGTAATCTACGACCATTGCTGACTTTATTAATGTGCTTGATCCCATTGTAATCTATGTAATTTCATTCTGATGTTACATATGTGCCTGATCCTAATGTATGTTAACCCTGTATATGCCTGATGTTCATTTTATGTACCATTGTAACCGTCCGGTTGCACCTGAAAATAGGCACTGGCTGTCTAGTGTGCTTACCTGGTTAACAAAAGCAAATAAATGTTAACTGCTAAAAGCAACTATGTCTTACCTCTTAAATGTAACTGCTGAAAACGACTATGTATTATGTTCCTCGCTGTCTAGTGTAATGTACCTGTGCTGTATACTACTCCATGTATTATTCCATGTAATTCTGGTCGCCCCTGAAAAAGGGACTCGGGGCCCATGGCTTACCCGGTTATCAAAATTTAATAAATAATAAAATAAATAGCATGCTACTGCCTTGGGGCAGAAGACCCACTTCATTCCCCTCTGCTGCCATATACTTCCTATTGTACAACCCACCACTTACTCCCCATTTTCACTCAGTTCTTCCTATCTCTGCTGACTAATCTTGCCTCCCCTATCACTCCTTGAATGTTTCTTTTGCTGTAACCAATTTTAACCAAGTCTTATGTACTTCGTTAGTTGTCCTTCACTGTGCAGTTTACACTGACTATATGCTAATTTTTACATCATGTTATGTATTTCGGCTGAATGCATCTTTTGCTGACTGTTTGACCTACCCTATATGTAATTTCTTGTAATTTTTTACCTCATGTTAAGTTGTATGGCTGTATGTATCATCTTTACTGACTGACTGATCTGCCATATATGTAATTTTCTTGTATTTTTGCAATGTATCTGTCATTTATTTGTTGTACTCTCCTGGATCGAGCCTGAAAATAGTCATTTCATAGCTAGTGCACTTACCTGGTTAACTAAAATAAAATTGCCTTTAATGTATGTAACTGAACTTAAATGATTAAAACTGGTTTGTTTTTCTTTACCATATGCACAGTTTTGTTATTTTTATTGCTGAATTTGCTGCAACAGTACCTAGGTTTCCTTGTCTCTTTCACCTATTTCCAGGTATCATCTGTAAACAAGACGTATAATTCTAACATTGACTTACCTGCCAAAAGGATTTAAATAACTTGAAGAATTGTTATTCCTTTTGTACTTTGTTAGATATTTCTGGGGTATTATCCTGTATTATACAGCGGGCAGAAGAAATTCCTGCATCCTGATTTGCTGACTGGCACCTTTTACCCGTGGTAAGTCCTACAATATACCAATGGGAAAGGTGCCAACTGCTCGTGAAGTCGCATGACAAACTCCCGAGATCACTGGAGCACCAGAAAGCCAGGAAAGGCAACGGGCAGTGAGGAGAAGCAGAACCTCAGAGCTGACAGTGCCACCATTCCCACTCTGAACCCTAGAATGTCGGCTTCTGTACAGAACAAAATATTTCACCAACAAAGATATGCCCAGCAGTGTTTACTCCTTCCCTGTTACCTCAAACACCTCACTTTCACTCAATATTTTCAGTGTGTCACCAGTTTACGGTAGCTGTCTCCACTGCACTGCAGTTCTCGCTCTCACTCTCTGCTTCTTCCCGGTCTCTGTCAGTTACGCTGTGTAGCTCCAGTGCATGTAATTAACTCCCACTCCCAATCACTACAGTCACCCCATCGAAAAACGAAAAACAGAACACCGACTGGCTGCGTCCAGTCTCACGCCACTACCTCCCAACCAGAAAAAATGCAGTAGCAACACTTGCCTTCCCTCTGTCTTTTAAAATGTACTTTAGTTCAGTATCGAGTTCCACCTCTCGCTGATTTCTCCCCACACTTTTAGGTACAAACAAAAATGCATTCTTTTTTCAATTTTGCATCTTCCCAAACACTGGGACCTCCACTCCCACCTCCCCACACTCCCGATTTCATAAAAAACAGACACAGCGCTGTCTCCCATTTACCACCCAAAACATACTTCTAAATGTGTACTGCCTTTCTCACTCTCTCGTCCTCCTTCACACATCAGTCTCCAGTGTTTCTCTGCCACATATCTAAATGTAAAAAAAAAACCCTGGCAAAGTAACCTTCCTGTCTTAATTGGGACGGGTCCTCAAAATTTCTCACTAGCAAAATGGAACTGTATTTTCAGGCATAAGAATAACTTCAAAACCCATTTAAATAGGCGACAAACTGTATTTTCCTTATTTTTCTTACAAAAATACAGAGGGACTTTAATATAATCGCAATATACACTCAGGAGTGGGTCATGGCAGGATTGACCACTTCTGGTATGGTTTACTCACTTGGCTTCATGCCTCTTGACCAAAACCACACCAGGTGTGGTAAGTCCCGCCATAACCCACCCCTGTCATGATCTATTGCTTAATTATTTTGCAGTCTACATATTTTTCTGTGCTGTTGCATTATGCAGTTTTAACTTGTCTGTGTTACAGTGCTCTAAGCTGCATCATATGTAATGTTTTGCTTTTCTGTCTTACTGTATTGTTACATGTTGTATTTTGTACTTTGCATGGTTTTGCCTGAAAAATGGCATTTCCTGTTTTAGTCCACTTACCTGGTTAACAAAAAGTGGCATTGGGTGCACATTCTTGGTGCTGCAACAGTCCCCAATCCTCCAAACTGAAAATGCCGTCAAACACCCTCCCAACCCACCTGAAGTAATAGTGCCCATTCCAGGTGCAGCTGAGCGTCCCCACCCCCACCCGAGGTTAAAGTCTGGCACTGGGAGCCCATTCTGGAGCTAGGACACTCCCTCAGCCATGCCCCTCAGTAACTGGCATCAGTTTCAGCTCAGCTAGCCACCTTCGACTAAAACTAGTGTTAAACTGTTATTATAACATAATCAGTTTAGCACTGTTTTTAATTGATGTGACCACGAGCAGGTGAGAGGAGGGCTGTTGGTTGCTGTTGGTAAAGGCGGAGGGGATGTTGAAATGGTTGGTTGCCCATAGACAACATGAACACTTGGCACAGAAGGAGGGCTGCCTCTGGATAGTGGGAGTGATTGACATGGGATGGGGATGGGACATGGGATGGGAGGGACTCCAGCTGATGCTTTGTATGGGATGAGGAAAAGGAGGGGTGCCACTGGACAGAAGAGATTGCGTGAGATGGAGTGATAGTGCCTTTGGATACCAGAAATGAGGGTGCCATTAAACACCAGGGATTGCTTGACATAGGATGGGGTGAGGAAGGGAGTGCCACTGCACAATCAAGCAGTGCTTGTTATAGGATTGGCAAATCGGAGACGCCCTGAACACATGGAGTTCTTGGCATTATTAGATGAGGTGAGGGTGTGGTGCCACTGGACACCAGGAAATGAATGGTACAGGAGTGAGAGGGTGCCACCGGACAAAGGATATGTTTGACATGGACTTGGAAGAGGAAGTAGTGTTGCTGGACACCAGGGATTGCTTGGCATAGGATGGGGTGAGGGAGGGGATGTCACTTGATATCAAGGAGTGTTTGGCAGGGGACAGTGAGGTTGCTACAGAGTTCCTGCCACAGAACCAAGGAGGGGTGCCACTGGACAGCACAGGATGCTTGGCACAGAACACACTCTTATGCAAGAACCCCATTTCAGTTTAAAGTTGCACGATACCTTTAAGAACGTGTCAGTATTTTTTCATAGATTTATCAGACCTCCAGAAATATACTGTAATCATTTTGTTCTTTTCAGTCTCATTACACAAATTGAGAATAGGTAAGGCCAAGACGAATTACCCTGCATCTCTTTTACCAATTATTGTCTACTTCAAATAATATGCACTCATTATTTTTGTGCATTACTTACTAGCACTGGTGTTGCATCTTCCTCTTACTAAGCATTGCCTTTACGCAAAATATAGTGCATATTATTATTGTTATGATATTTATTATTGACTGCTGTAAGTTTGCTGCTGCTTCCTGGGCAGGTTTGTAAATGTAACATTAGTCTCAAAGGACTTACATCTATCTCAACTCCATTTCTGCTCACAAAATGGACACCTCAGATGACCCAGTATCACTGTTTATATTTTTCAATTCATTTATGATGGTCTACCCCAGTGAACCAGATGATGGACCACCATAGTCAGAGATGACTAAAAATCAAAATCTAGTCATTTTCCCAAGTTCAGGGTATACTAGTGAGTCTTGCATTTCAGTGATCATTGGACTAAATGGATTCTCGAACTCCTGTGAGTTGTACTGACAAATGCTGATAAAGTCACCAACTCAGTGCCCTTAAAGAGCTAGTAGCACTGCAAAATAGCAGGCAGAACATGTTATTCATTTTTGAAGTTGTCCACTATTACTTTTTATTTCCAAGTGATTTCATTTTTCTGTATGCTCATTACATGGTTTTCTACCAAATAGTATTGCATGTGATGTAAAAAACCATGTTTTACCTGGAAGCAGACATGACTAGTTCTATTCCTTACACTACAACATCAGCGTCGACTCGCTGTACATCACAAGCCCTGCTGCCTGATAGTGTCAGCGAGCTAGTTGGTAGCACCCTCACCTCTGGGCCAGAAGGTCATGCATTCTAGTCCCACATTGAGACTGGGCTCTTATGTTAAAACTCTTGCACCTGAGTGCAATACGTTGGGGGTGCTGTGCTCTTATGGTGTGCCATCCTGTTGGGAAGAGATGTTAAACTAAGGTCTCTTCTGCCCATCTCTGGTGCTGTCTTGGTGGAAGTAAAAGAACCAAGGCACTTTTGCAACAATAGGGAATTGTTTATTGGGGAGCAAATAATGGTGCAATCAGTCAAACAAAAAGGATGCACAAAAATCTGTAGGAATATAAGGAAGACATTATTGAAACAAAGTTAAGAAAGGAAAACAACAACAGAGAACAGTGCACACAAATATAAGGGAACGACAACAATAAAAAAAAAAAAAAAAAAAAAAAAAACAAAATCGGTAGGAAGGAAAGTGCTGAAATACATTCAAAAGAGAGCCTGGGGTAGTGTTTCAGTGATTTATCCACTTGGCAGGAGAAAGTCTGGTACATTCTTCTGCACATAGGTTCCAGATGTCGGATTCCATTATGTGCAAAAGATAAGCACGATCCAAAACCTGTTGTTGCAAGACCAGTTTACAGTGCACTCTCCAGATCATCTCCTTGAGGCGAGAAAGTATCATGAGCAGCATGAAAGGATCATGTCTGGATGA
Source organism: Neoceratodus forsteri (assembly GCA_016271365.2). NCBI lineage: Eukaryota > Metazoa > Chordata > Ceratodontiformes > Ceratodontidae > Neoceratodus > Neoceratodus forsteri. The sequence goes on from CM057458.1 coordinate 371,362,709, forward strand.
AAAACAAAAACAGTGGCCTCACAAATGAGGGTATGGTAGGAAAAGGACAGCCAAAGGGTCGGCCCAAGAGGCAATAAAAACAGCCAAAATTGAAGAATAAATGGGCAGTCAAAATATAAGTGTTGAATAGTTTCAGTTGTATCCTGCAACAATACCTGGGGCAGAATCTTTCTGTGCTGTTTTTGTGTTTATGATTACCCTTAAAATTGTTTTTTTTTTTTCCTCCTCTTTTTCCAGCAGGTTCTCAGTCAAGCTGCACCGGTCACAACCCCCGGCTCCCACCAACTGTCAGTTCTCATACTCCAGTCACCCCAGCTTCCCAGAGGGGTGGGGCCGTGGCACTAAGTTCCCTAATTCCAGTGCTGCGGAACCTGTAACTGGTTGGGAGTGCAGCGCGATTGTGGCTAATTGAAGCCCGGGACGGTTTGTAGACGGAGGACCCACCCCTCCATTTTTCTTGTTTTTCCTCTGGGAGGCGGGATGTCAGTGACGCCCAGCGTCCGCCCTGCCTCCATTGCAGATGAGCGCTGGTAGCTGCGTGACTCCTGGCCAGTGTTCCCATTAAGGCTGCAGATCTGGGGTGCACTGCACCTCTCCAAAAATGTTCAGGGGTACAAAATAAATTATCACGGGTTCATTCTGCCATTTGTACAACATTTTGTGTGGGTACATATACTTCAGACAGAATTATGGGGTACAGTGTACCCTCTTCACACAAAATGTACTTGAATTTCATAATTTGTACTTGAATCAAGTACAGATGGGGTAAATGGGAACACTGCCCTGGCTCCACCAGGGGTCCGTCTTACGCCGGGCACTTCCCCTCCCGGAGAAGGAGAGAGTCCATAGGGCGCCTATCCTTCCCTCTGGCCGACACTCCAGCTTACCTGGAGTCCATTCTCTAACCCGGTCATCAGTGTCACAAGCCGAACCACCGCTGTGCTGCTGGGCTGGCCTTTACCACTCCTTAACATTTAATTTCCCATGGCTGTAGAGCCAGGCCACATCCCAATAATTTGGCGGAAAATGTATAGCATTCAAATACAGTAAAGCCTGTTGACAGATGGCTGGTGGAACCCCAGGCAAAATGTCAATCTCTGTAGGAAGTAAAGTTGTGTAAAAGCTTTTCTATGCCGAATGCAGATAAGATCCCAAGATAAAGTCCACAAGTAATAAAAGTGAAAAGGGCATCAAAAAATCGGGAAAGTGTCGGCCCTTCTCAAACAAAGATTTGGGCTTCCACCATTCTGACTGAAGGCTCCATCCATTCTAGCGAAGTAAGTCCCAAAACCAAGGAATAACGTTATAATGAAAAAATACTATTGGGAAAAAATGACAAAATTCACTATGTCCAATTCTCCTTATCTTACGGTAGATGGAGAATATCCTTTTAATCGGATTACGCTAACTCCCCATACCATCGTAAAAATATACTATGCAAACTGTCTTGAGGTGGAGAAGGAGGAGTTAGATAGCACTGACGTAAGAAAGATAGAAATAAAAGAAAAGTCTCAATAACCACAGCCTGCTTTCTTTAGTCAGTTGACAGGATTCTATTTGGCCACCCGTGAAGCCTTCAGTACCAAGGCCTGACCCCAGTTTTAAAGCAGGCCAATTTGAGCTACTAAAGAGAATACCAAAAATTTTGATAGGTTCCAGTGTGACTGTAATGTTTCCAATGGAGGGAGGAACCACTTCATGAACCCTGATAGAGACTACATGACATTTTGAAATAATAATACTGGATTTGGACAACAAAGCAATATCAGAAATCCGCTGTAAGGCATTTTACGGAGGGAACATCTTAAATAAATGAATGGACATGGTCAGCATGAGTCAAACTTTACTTTGACAAGGAAAGTGGGTGAGGATTCCAGAATCTGGTGAGCTGTACAAATTGCTCACATTAAGGTCCAAGGTCAGTATGTAAAGGATGGGGCACAGTGGGCATCCCTGATACACACACCTGAGCAAGCCAAGGTGAGAACCAAGCCATCCATCAACAGTGGGTATTAATATGGAATGAGAGTCTAGAAGTCAGCCAATAAATAAATTATAGGAAAACCCATATTTTCACAGTACTAAAAATAGATAATCATGGGATTCCTATCAAAGGCTAAGCTTAGCCTGGTCTAAAACCATCAAAAAGGTCCCACATTATGAGCATGACAAGAAGCAATTTGTTCACGAATAAGCAATAAATCATCTTGAATTCTGCAGCCGGGATGGAACAGTATTGAAGTGGATGAATAATTTTAGAAAAGAATCGAGATAATCTGACACAGAAAATCTTAGCCAAGATCTTTGTATCCGTGTTATGGAGGCAAATTAGTCTCCAATTTGAGAGATGTCGACGATCACCAGATTTTAAATAAAATAATTTGAGGGTTTCAGTAATTGAACCTGAAAAGACAAATGCGCCAAGGGAATTAAAAACAAAGTCATTGGGGCAAAGATTAAAGGAAATGATTGATAAAACTCAGATGTTGAGCCATCTATACACAGAGAGATATGTTTACCTAAGGAACAGATGGCCGACAGAACTTCTTCAGCAGTTGGCTGGGTGAAAAAGCATTATCAGGTACCATCACTTATGCAGGTTCAGTGTGTCCAAAACTGAGCAGCCGAGGCTCCAATCGGGAATTGAGTGCCCACTGTATCATGTGAGAAGATCTGAACCACCTTCAGTATACCCGCATGGGAGACATGTTCTGTACCACTGAGTCAACCAAAGAATCCATTCTTCATTTTGAAACCCCATGAAAACAACTGTGAAATACATCTCCTGTCAAATGTCGATTCTAGGTACCAAAAGTCTGTTCAAAGACAGAGATTTCATTCTGTCATATTGAGAAGGACTTCATCTGCTTTGGACAGATTGAATCAGGGCATGAAGGACAGACCCTTTCAGATTGAAGGAAATCAATTTCTAAAGAGTGTATCGAGGTCAAGATAGGCATGGTAGCTGTTTTGCCAGCTGATCTGGAGTATCATCTGGCTAGGTCACCAAAGGCTAGTTTAGTGTGGTCCCACCAAAGGGATACATTGGTATAAAGATGTTGGGACTGACGTGCAAGTCCAGAAAAGGGACCAAAGTACACACTGAAAAGAAGTGTCTTAACAGGACGGTTTTGTTCAACCTCCAGGTAGTTTTCCCATTCAGAAGGGTCGGAGAGACCAAAATTGTACAAAAGGTGGTCTGAAGTTTCTACCGGGCGGTAACTGCTGCCAAATGGGACACTGATGGGAAACAAAACATAATCAGTGCGGTCGCAAACTGCACCTGGTGGCACGTGAGAACCCTCCCACAGGGTGGACAGCACAAAATGCATCAACCAGGTGGGAGTCTTTACAAATGTCCTGCAGACCTAATGAATCACAAAATAACTTGGATGTCTTGGCTCCTGCATCTTGGCGTGAGGATGACAATTAAAGTCCTCGCCAATAATGATTCTGGAAGTACAGACATAAGGCTGGATCAACTTAAACAGAAAACTCTCTCAATTTCGATTGAGGAGCGTAATAACAAACAAAATGTAGTCTGAGTGGTACAGTCAAGCAATAGAGCCCGACCTGGTTGCACATAAAGAACCCTAGAAACTGACGGAGAAAGATGGTTAACAAAATGGCCATCCCTGAGTATGCTTCAGTGTGAAAACAAGAAATACCAGAAGTCCAGAGTCTTTGAGCAGTAGCAATGTCTGACAAGGAACACAACCTGGTATCCTGCAAAAAATCAGGTTAGCATGGGAGTCTCATAGGACCTGGAGAGTAACTTTCCTGCAAAGTAGATTGTAAATGTTGTTGACATTGAGCATTGCAACCCTCATACTAGGAAAAGCGGAAAAATCCACACCAAAAAGGCATCCCAATCCATAGCCTAAGGGTTGGGTATGCTTCTTTTTTTTTTTTTTCGTAAAACTTTACCATTTTGCAGAGTACATATCCATTGGTCAACAGAAGTTTAATACTCTAGTTCCATTTATCAAATTAATCACATCAATCTAACCTTACAGAAGTTAGATTATCATTCTTGTACAATCAGCAGTCCCCAGCCTTCTAACAATAAGAAATAACAGGTTTGTGTAACTTATATGATATCATTTACATAACTCCATACACTGTACATATTTCCAGAGACTAGGATGTACGTAAATAAGACCTCCCCAAAAGGTTAGGAATGTATTTTTGGCCCCATGTGGTCATTTGTCCTAGACATGTCTCTTCTCTCCCAGGTAGTTAAAACATAGGAACCGTTCTGGGTTATGGCTTGTTCTAACTGACCCACATTTTTGGTACTTATCCATCTGATTTCTTACATTACATTGGATTCTTTCCATTTTCATACATTCTAAGAGGGAATTCAACCAAAAAGCTAACGTGGGGACCTCATTAGAAATCCAGTACAGTAAAATACGCTTACTTGCTACTACCACTTCTAGTCTGCGGAGATCCTCATATGGCCTAGTCCGACCTCCATGGCCCACGTAAAGTGCCAGGAGACTCTCCACCAGATCCAACCCCAGCACATTTGCCAAGATTTCCACAACCCCACCCCAGAAAGTCTGAATCCTGGACAACTCCATATCATATGAAAAAAGATCCTGAGTGGACACAACATCTGGGACAAAGGTCCGTTGTCTGGGAATCTCTTCTATTTGCCAGTTCCGGAGTAAAATATGCTCTAGCAAAAATATAATACTGGATCGTCTGGAGTTTATTATTGACTGAACACTTTAATACATTTTATAATCTGCAACCAGTCCCCGTCAGTCCATCTGGTAAAAATCTTGCTCCCATTTTGCCTTTATTGGTCCCATGGGATCCTGGCTGGCCCCATAAGTATTCTATAACAGCTTCATATGGGTTTAAAATTCTCATCCTCTTCCGCCTCTACAAATAATTCTCTATAGGAGACCACATCAGCTTCTGACCCCTAGCCCGCTAGAGCACATTTTCCCAAGCCTAACCCACAAGAAGTAGTGGAAACATTCAGGTTAAAGTTTCTAACCAGAAAGCTAAAATGGACTGCTTGTTCATCTTGCCACAATTGATCCACTTTTATATAAACCCTATGTTTTCCATATTTTAAGAGTGTTAAGATCCCGCCTATTCTTAACAGGGTCATCTAGCAGTGAGGCAGAGAGTTCTAGGCCTGGCAGAAGAGATCTAGGATGCTGGAGCATAGTATGCGCTCTTTCCAGGCCGTAGAGTCGAGTTTGAACAGGGGTTTGGCAATTTGATATGTTCACCAGTGTACAGAAATGTAATCATATTATTATAATAATAGAGAGCTCTCCTCCGTCTTCAAACTCCACCCAACCCGGGTGTGCAAGTTTCTCCTTTATCGGGTCTAGAGTATGAGCCAGTTGCATAGCGACATAATAGTGCTTGACACTGGGAAGCCTTACCCCATTTATCAATTGGAAGCCATAATATTTTTTTTAATTGTAGCCTGCTTTCTCCCGCCAAAGAAGTTGTGTTATGGCCCTCTAGTGATTTAATGTATTTTTTTTTGCTACTTAATTTTATTAATGCACAGATAATACATCAGCTTGACATAACAACAGTTGATCAGTTACCATGTACAACAAAGAGTACAAATTGTATTAATGATCTTATACGTAAATGTCCATATTGGTGTAGTCACTTTTACGGTCCATTTTCTTTGTTCACATATATTTTAGATTATCTTCGTTGTTGCTTATTTAACTCCAATCATTACCCAAACTCCCCAGCCTGAAACAATACTCTTTCCAGAGTTCCAGACTGGAATTACATTTAATATATCGTGGCCATAGGCCATGTGATTGACCAACACTATTTCAGAACATAGAAATTAGATATTATGACTAATTAATTAACTAAATAAATAGCTAGCTAACTAACTGATGGTGCGTATGCATCAATATCATCCATTTTATGTTATTGTTTCTCTCTCTCTCTCTCTCTACCTTCCCCCACAGACTCAGGTCCGAGATGTGGAACCTTTCTCTTGCTAGTCTTTCCATACCCTCCTAAATCTCCACATTAAGCCTCAGATCTGCTGTAATTTTTTCCATCTGTTCAATCTCATTAACCTTATCCCTGTAGGTCTGAAGAACAGGCGGGTCCACAGAGCAATCGATGAATTGTGATGCTCTTTTGAGCAGCCAATCGATTTAATGTATTTCTTAAGTATACACAATGAAAGTGTCTGAAAATATATAGGAATTGTGGCAGAATACTCATTTTAACAAGATTCATCTGCCCCAGTAGGGTAAGAGGTAGAGCCCTCTAGACAATGCATTGTTCTTTTATTTTTGAATAACTGGAAGATTAGCTTTAGCCATATGGGACATTTTGTCAACTGCTTTTATACCCAGGTACTTAAGTGAAGTAGAAGGAGGGATTCTCGATCTCCCAGGGAGAGGGTGGTCCAGATTTCCCATGGGCATCCACTCACATTTGGATCCATTTATCTTATGTCCTGATAATGGACCATAGGTTTGAAAATTTTATACAGAATGGGCATTGCCCTGTATGGATTTTTAAGAAAAGCAGAATATCATCCGCAAATAATGAAATCACGCTTTGTTTCCTTCCGAATAAGACCCTCGATTTGTTCTTCGCTTCTATTTGTCTCAGCCAATGCTTCAATTGTAAGAACATAGATCAGGGGAGAAAGAGGGCACCCTTGTCTAGTTCCTTGGGACAGGGCAAATGGAGTCGATGTTATGTTATTTAAGATTTGAGCTTTAGGGCTCCTATATAATGCCTGGATCCATCCCATAATTCCTTCCCAAACCCGAACTTGCACAGAACTGCCATCATAAAAGGCCTTCTCATGATCAAAGGCCTTTTCTCCATCAAGTGCCAAAAGGCCTTCTCCTTTCCCTCTCCGCCATCTATGCATTATGTTTAGGGTTCTTCTTGGTTATGTCTGGCTTGCATACCCTTTACAAACCCCTGGTCTATATGAATCAATTTAGGTAAATATTTTCCAATGTGGAGCAATAAGCTTTGCTATCACCTTATAATCCGAATTAAGAAAGATATTGGGTGGTAAGAGCCACTTATTGGGATCTTTTCCTGGTTTACGCAGCACCGTGATTGTAGCTAATGTTAGGAGGGGAGTGCCCCTTCTAAAGCATTCTCTATCATCTGAAACATCAGAGGGCCAGTTAGGTCCTACATCACTTTATAAAATTCTATTGGGATTCTATCAGATTAGGCCCAGGTGCCCTACCTCCATTTGCCTTCCAAAATGCCCGCTTTACCTCCTCCAAAGAAACTGGAGAGTCTGTGGTTGCGATTCCTGAGACCCAGAGATGGCATCTGAAGAGGAAACATCACCCCTACTGGAAATTCCGAGGTATAAAAGGAAGAATAAAATGATTTAAAGGTAGTATTAATTTCTTGTTGGTCATAAGTAATATTCCTTGCCATATTTTCAATACAGACAATTGTTCTGTCTGCTCTTTTCCCTTAATTAGACTGGCAAGCCACTTTTCTCCTTATCACCTTCAAAGTTGTTCTGTGATTTATTATTAAATTCCATTCTATTTTTAAAGTCCATTGTGATAGCCACCCCTTAAGGCGTCTCAACTCTCTTGAGGGCCTAATGAATGATTTTCCATATTTGCCCTCTCCAGCCTCCCTATCTCACTCTCCAGTTCCCTCTCCTCCTTGATCAATTCTTACTCCTGAATGTCACATACAAAATAGTCTCCTTCTTATAAAGGCCTTAAAACAGTCCCATACATTAATAATACATGTGTGTTTTGGGAGGTTAAACTCCAAAATTCCTCTGTTTTACTCCTAATCTGTTTAATATATGAGGGATCCTTCAGCAGTGTTGGGTCCATGTGCCACTGAATTTCTGCTTTTGGCCTTTGGTATTAAAATAGTTATTTGCAATGGGGCATGATCCGAGACCACCGGGGCCATATGATGCCTTACTAATACCTCCCAATAGGTCTGGAGGAAGGGACATATAGTCCAATCTGGTGTATAGCCCATGGGCATGTGAGTAGAATGAATAGTCCTGCTCCCCTGGATGCATATATCTCCAAGCTCCTGTAGTGCTCTACCCTGTATTAGGGCTCCAAGGGCTGTGGAGCTCTTAGGAGGGGTCCCGTCCCATCCTTCCCTAGAATGGTCCCATTCCTGTCCAAGAAGTATTAAAGTCCCGGCTAAAATGATCTTATCAGGGAAAGGTCCTAGGTAACCCCTAATCTTGTAAAAAAAAAAAAAACAAAAAAAAAAAAAACTGGGAGTCAAAATTTGGCCCATAAATGGAACCCAAAGTAAGCCTCATAGACCCCAGTTCCACCTCAGCCAACACATATCTGCCCTGGGTATGAGAGAGAGTAGAGAGCACTTTATGGGGGTTCCCAGGCCGAATCCAAATGGCCACCCCCCAGCTTTGGACGTAAAGGGGACACCAACAGAGAACCCCAAGAGGCTGCCAGTTTTGAAGCTTCCACTTTATCCATATGAATTTCCTGCAAAAATAATATCCCCTTCATCTTTTTAATAGTTGTCCATATTTTTCTGCTTAACCACAGTTTTAATGCCATTAACATTCCATGTTAAAAATGTAACCGATCCATAAAGTATCCTTGATGTTCTTATACATATCCTTTTGTGTAACAGGCATAATGGTATATGTGACTCTGAATGAAAACAGAAAAACTGAACAGTCCCCAAGATATCACCCCTTAACCTCTCAACTGTAACATTATAACCTTACAAAAATCTCTCCAACGGGAGAAGACATATCTTTAGAACGGTTACCAACCTTACACTCTTAACCGCCCCTCCCCCACCCCACATTCCATTACTGTACAATCTCTAACTTCGTGGATAGAGCTTTCAGTCCATCAAAACCATTATTTACCGGTATTTAGTATTTCCAGGGCTCACTAATCCGGAGCCTCTATACCTCTTCCTTCCCTCCCATAAGCCCTTCCCCAACTGGCGGGAAAAAATATCCCCATCCTTGGAGACGAGAGGAGGCAAAAGCAGAGGGGACACTTGTAGATGACCTCAACCTCCCAAAGCTGAAAGGACATCCCGTGGCCAGGATGAACAGGGCTTTGCCCCCCATATCCACTACCCCCTTCTAATCCTCTCCGAGCCATTTTCCCCATCTGAGTTTCCCAGGGGTGAAACACCCATTTACAATGATTCACACAGTTTAAAACCAACATTGCTCCAATGACCACATTTATATTTTAAAGAGAGGTAAGTCAGTATTGTCCAACATTACCCCCGAGCCCTCATACAACCCCTTCGCCTGCCTTCCGGAGACGATTCCCATCAACAGTAGCATCTTTTGTCCACCATACCCCCTCCTGGCCCCAGTGTACTAGATATTTAAACATCAACTCTCTCTTCCCACCAGCCGGGGGTATTTAGAGAAAGAAAAATAAATTTGTTGGTTCTCTGACCATTTTTTTTATTTTAAAGCTTCCTCAGTTTAATTTACATAAGCAGAGCAAAGATTGCTCCTACTACCTCCTATACCCGATCTGGTTAAGGGTTCACAATATTCCACACATCTAGACCAGTAGTACTGTATTTATCTTTCATACCTTCATTCCACACATACTAGGGCTAATCTCGAAAATAACTCCATAATAAGCAATGTACCAGTGTTTCCCAAAGGTCACACAGTAACTTAGGTCCAGTATGAGTCATGGTTCATGTATATTCCATAAGACTTTCACCCTTATCAATTGGGCCTAATAAAATATAACATAAACAAACTTCTTCGTGTCCAAAAGGCCACACAAACTGTCTGATTTGCTGCTTGATCTCCCAGCATTACGCTGACAAAATAGGCTCCGCATTGCAGTACAGTTCAACTCTGCATCCCTGCCTTTATAGGCCCTTCTTGGAGTTACGGGACAAAGGGAGAAAACAAAGCCTTGAACAGTCAATCGCTAGGAGTACACCAGCTCTGCATTAATCCCAGCTGTAGGTACCATTTACTCACTTTCTTGTCCTTGTATCGGCAGTAAATTTCTTTAGGGCTCTGCGCCTTCTGTCTTCCTCCAAATCCCCACGAACTGCAGGGCCGCCTCACTGAGGTGAGCGAACACAGTGGTTTTCCTTGAGGCCTTACAACAAGGCGGCAGGGTAAATCAGGAAAACTGGCAATTTATGGCGTGCAATCTTCTTCGCCTCTGCAAATGCCTGTCTCTAATGCTGCAATTGAAAGGAGTAATTGGGAAAATACTCAGCTGTGCTGCACCATTAAGGGACCGTGGGCTCTGGCTTTTCTAGCACTCTGTCGGTCCAAGTACCTGAGAAATTTTACTGTCATGTGGCTGGCGTGGTCTCTGATCCGGAGCGGGTTTGGCCTCAGGCTATCTATGAGCTCGTTTCTCCAGTTTTATCTCAGATGGGAGATTCAGCTCTTGTTTCAACCAATTTTGATATAACTTGCACAATCTCGACCTTCCACAGATTCAGACAGTCCCACTATTCTTATATTACAGCACCTTTCCTGTTTTCATGATCATCATGTTTTGTTTCAGCCTTTCAGTATCTTTCAGTGCTTTTGTAAATCAATATGCATTACATTACTAGTGTCTTGCTGAAAACTCACTCGGCCTCCATTTCCTCAGTCCGCAGCTTGTGAGCATCCACAGTCTCAGATAAAACATTGACGTTTTGTTGAAGATGCTGCAATTGGGATGTTACATTTTCAAATCCTGTTTCCATGCTAGTCCCTAAATCATGTTTTAAGTCTTGTATCAGTCTCTCGATTGATCTGTAGTGCTCTGCCATCATTTGTTCTGAGTGCAGTTCCTGCTGATTAAGCGTGTTTCCAGCAGAGGTCCCAGGCAAGTCCTGTGGATCAGTTAGTCCTGTAGAACAAGATAGGCCCTTGTTGGTTAGCTGAGCTTTAGATCTGTTAAATGAAATCCTTGCTTGTTTTTTCGGAAGTTTTGACATTATTAGGCATTTGTCTTCCCTTTAGCTACTATTATGTAGTCAAAGAACCAGTAATTACTGCAGGATGGAAGAGATATTCAATGGATTGAACCAGGGCTCAAGATTAAGCTTCCATTCTGCTCTGTAGCTTGGCCACGCCCCATGGGTATGCTTCTTCTTAAATGTAACTTTTGATTCTGGGGAAGGAGTGTCCTTCTGCTTTCGAGGTTTCACCAATTTTGGGATCTCGTCCTCTGTGTCCGGAGAACGGTTGTTGCAATCTACTTCAGAGGAGGCATCTGAGTCAATGTCCATGTCGGTATTGCCCCAATTCATCGAAGAAGCACTAGTGCGAATCTGTTCTGTGGGGAAGGGAACCAACGGGAACAAGAGGGTGGGACAACATGGGAGAGGTCTGTTCCAAAGAGAACATTTAAGAGGAACTTCACTGAAGGAAGGAGGTGGAGGCATAGAGGACGATCAGTAAGTTCAGAAGGCATCTTTGGAATGAAGATCTCTGTGGCTGAAGCAGAAGGTGAGCATAACAGGACAAAGAAGACTGACTTTAACTGTAGAGAGAATGATTGGCACGGACTGCTCCAAAGGAGGCAGCATGGGGACAAGGCCCAAGGATACCTGGGGCAGATCTGCTGAAACCAGACTGTCTCTGGGTAGTCGTACTGTCTAGATCAGGTCATTCTGTCGGGGCTTATCTGATTTATGATGAGCAGCCCAGGGACTGGCGTGGAAGAATGACCCTCCATGTGCACAGATTGCATTTCACATTATTTGTGCACTGAGCGGCAGTGTGGCCATGTTCCAGACAATGGCTACAGAGTCTTTGGTCACAGACATTACTGACGAGAGAGAGAGACGACTTGAAGAAGGCCTTCAGTTGTCCCAGATAAAACGAACCCCTCTATCACAGCCAAGGAAGAAACTGTTACGATGGTGGGAGAGACCACAGTCAGTGGCCCGGAGTTGTACTTTACATTTCCAACCTCCTTTCCAGATCCCATACTTATCAAAATCGATTCTGGTGGCCCAGCAACCGCATTTCGCTTTAGCCAGTAGGTGAACACCTTCACAGAACATCACTGTCACAGCAGGAGTAATCGGTCTTGTAAGGGGTATACCCTGGAAAGACAACCAGAGTTCTGAATACCTTAAGAGATTATATGTAGTCCAAAATTGGTCCAGAGAAGAATGGTTAGAAAGCTGACATCATAAAAGAAAGAACCAGAAACGAAATGATGGCAAAGATATCAGCTGGTAACAACCCTAGGGACTCCATCAGGAGTTTTTCAACCAAAAGGAATGGTCAGGAGGAAATTCTTCCATTCCAACATACTTGAGATGAACAGCATTTCATCGAGGCACTAGAGCAGGCTGGGCTGCAAAAAGATCTTGGAGAGTTTAAAAGGAGGATAGGCAGGAGTCTCAGATGGACTGGGGGTCAGGTCAGCTTGGGGGGAAATATGAGCCCCTAGTAACTCTGAGGAGGCTGGGTCAGAGAAAAGCACAGGTGAAGCAGGAGGCACTTGGCCCTGGTCCGATGGTATGTGTGGCTGTCAAGTAACAGGTGCTATACCTGGTTAAACAACTAAAATAAAAAAAAAAAAAAAAGGTGGACTAAGCTCTGACCTCCCAGGAGAGGGCATCTCACAGCTGTCAATCTGATAGACAGGCAACAAGGCAGTGTCCGTAATCCAGGAGTTTCCATCTGGTCCAGTGTGATCCAGTTTGCCATTTGTAGGGCCTTAAGCAGGTTCCAACTAGGCATAGAGGCCTCCGAGGAGTGACAGGCGGATGCAGAGGGTAGAAACATGTCCCCAGCAGCAGTCATTGTAAGTGGTGAAGCACTAAAAGGATGTGGCACAGGATCAGTGGTAAGGGAAAGATTCCTGGGGGACCCCTGAAGTCAGTGGGGTAGCATCAGGTCGGGGTGAAATATGGGTCATCAGAGACAGAGCAGAACTGGCTGTAGAGGGAGCTTGAGTGTCAGAGCAGGAAACGTCCAGGCAGGCAAAACAGGAGACTACTGGTTAACTGGAACTGCAGCCAGTGGCCTTGAGGTGTCAACGGAGCACCTCCCCTGAGGGCAGAGAGGAGGGACTGATGCGACCAAAGACTGTGGCCATAATGCTGTGGGCTGAGCAGAGTTCTCCAGCCAGGGAGACAGAAATGCAGAACAGGTTGGCAGTGAAGTAGGTAAAGACTCGTGGTTGAAGGATCTGAGCCGGTGGTAGCTATTGGATCATGTCCTGGTGATGGAGTCAACAGGAGAGACATATCACGGAAGACAAAACCAGCATACCTGAATGAATGGCAGTGGAGTCCAAGGAAAGATCAGTGCTCGGAGCAGGAGTCGAGACAGGAAGATCCCGATCCAAAACAAGAAAACTCCAGCTGGAAGGCCAGTCCCTGCTAAGGAGTCTGTAGGTCAACATCCCTGCCAAAGAGTGTTCACTGAAAACTGCCAAATTACGTCCGCATCCTGAATGGCCAAATTCAGAACTGCAGGAGTAGTCGATATCCTCGCATGGTGTGGCATGGAACCTGCAACGGGGCCCATCTACTGAAGGCCGTAAGGCAAGCGAGTTGGTGGGCTGCATAGCTGATATCGGGTTCCAATCACCAGAATCCACAAGGAGGGAAAGGAGGTGCATCTGTTGTTTTGATATCCTGTCCTGGAGAAAGGTGTCAACAAAAGAGAAGCCGGAGCATCAAATTGCAAGTCCGGGCGCTCAGAAGGTCGTGGCTGGGGAACCTGTAATGGAGCGACAGCAGGTAGCAATTGAGGCTCAGGAAAAGGCCGGACCTACAGCAGCAACAGCCACTGAAAAAACATCCATTGAAGTTGATGGTAAAATGTCAATACAATCCTAAGTGTTAACAGCAGGTAGCACAGTCCAGCTATTCTCACCAATACCCAGGTTGGCCATCTTGTTAGATGGTCAGCAGCTCCCTACTGACGAGAATAGGGATTTTCCTGGTGTCCTGGCCAACATTTCTCTTCCCTTAAACTGGTTCATGAAGTTGCCCAAGGCTGTGTGTGGGTGTTGATGAGAAATGACTGCTACTGCACGCTCAGTCACTTCACTACCAGCCTAGCATTGCTCGTAGGACTTTGGGATACAGTGTGTATGATGAGCTCTATATAAATGCAGAAACTACTTCTAATTGGTAGCACGTTTCACAGGTTACTAATCAAGCAGCTGGAGATTTGGCTCTTCTTGGTTACTAGTGATGTCACAGTCATTGAGGTCACACTACTGATGATGTATAAGGAGGGCAAAACTGACCGTCAGTCTCCAGGTAGAGTGCTGTTCCACACATCATACTTAGTACTGTCAGATATAAAATCTTCTAATTAGCAAATCAGAAAAAAATACTTCAGATATATATAAAAAAAAGTGACAGCTGACTGCTTCAGAAAGTTATGTTCCGTTTCGGTAGTACTTCAGTTTTTAGAGGAAAACTGTCAAAATTTCTGTTCCCCACCCCAAAGCCTTAATCCCTTAATAAGCTTTTCTAAGGAAAAGCTTTTAATTTATGTGCTGGAACTTACCTAATTTTAATTTTGTAAAGTCTGGGAGCGAACATGATTTGAGGCTGTGAGTTCCATTTAGTGTGAATTTGTATTGAAGTGAGTAGTGCAGAGCTGCACTTGCACACTTAAGGGAACTGTGTAACCTCTGCCATGTTCCCCGAATCCCAGACTTTTACAAAATTAAAATTCAGTAAGGCTTTGAGGGTGGGTAATGGAAGATTTTGACAGTTTTCCCTTAAAGTAACTAAAGGGTAATATTTATGAACAGTGGCCATCAGTTTGAAAGCCCATTAAAATTTTTTTTAATACCATCTCAGTGGCACGGAGGGTTGAGGCACTGGACACCACATCTGCCTTCACACTGGTGACCTTGGTTCAGGAGCAGACCAGGGTTGCTGGGGTCTGGCCATGGAGGAGAGGATCAAGTGTCCAGAGACGGATGTCCTCTCTTGGGGAGGATAGGACATGGTGCTTGGTATCAGCCTGGCCTCTGAGGTTGGCTGGGGAGAAGGCAGCCAGAGACCATCATGTAAAGGACAAGGAGGAGTGGTGGCCACAGATGTCTTGCACACAGAAGTGTGTGCAGGGCTTTCAGGCAGCATTGCACGATGCTCCCTAGGGAAGAAGAGTTGGAAAAGGGTAGTCCCTGGTTCAGCTGGCTGTCTCTGGCTTCCTGCAGGCCCTGCACCCGTGAGCAGCAGGGTCATGCAGCCGTAGCAAGATCATAAGTCCTGGCAGAAAGTGGGGTGAGGGACTGGTGTGTCCGATGGCATGTGGTCATTGGCTGGGCAGGGGGTACAAATTAATAACAACAACAACAAAAGCTACTTTAAATGAGGTATTGGGTTTATGTAGCTGGCTGCAGTCCGGAGATATTGATGACTGTCTGCAGTATATTGATACTACTGTACGTTACCACCTTTTTAGAACCTTGTGGTGTCACGGAGTGTTTGTATGTTCATAATTATGACTTGGGATGCAAACGAGACTAGCTTCTCTCAGAACTTTGTTAGGCCCTGTTTCGGTAGTAGCTGCTTCCTCCATACAAATTTGCCTGCAAAACAGGTATGCTATTTTCAGTATGTTTTATCTGAAAGGAACTACCCTGAATATAAACCCAGGTAGTTTGGGCTGCCTATGTCCCCAGTCTGTGACGTAAGTCTGGACCACATGAACTGCAGTTCATATTGACTAGTCGTTGTGGAGCTGTAATTGCTTGGAGTGCTCTGGTGGGCAGAGTTTGTTGGCTGCTTAAGTGGAGATCCCAGGGGCTGCACACGGGTGGGAGGAGCTGGGGCTGCATCGGCAGCGCATCACTGGAGGGGATTCTTGCTGCATCGACAGCTGTGGTGTTCACCGGGGCATTGGAGCCAACTTCCCGTGGCTGTGGTCGGCAGCGGGCCGGGGCCTGAGGTTTTGAGCCAGAAAAGAGAGAGAGAGAGAGAGCATCGGAGAGGACTTCCCGGCAGCTGCAGTTGGCAGCGGGCCAGGTAGGAAGAAGAGGAGCTGGAAGTGCTGTGGACCAGTCGGAAGTGAGGGCTCCAATTTGAGCTATGGCTGGGCTACATAGACTGGCCCAGCCACCCCATTAATCGCTGGGGAGCTGTAATTGCTTGGAGTTATCCGGTGGGCATAGTTCGTTGGCTGCCTGGGTGGAGATCCCAGGGAGCCGCACACGAGGCAGGAGGAACTGGGGCTGCATCGGCAGCCATGTCAGTGGAGGGATTTCCGTGCTGCATTGGCAGCTGTGGTGTTCACTGGGGCACTGGAGCAACTTCCGCGGCTGCAGTCTGCAGCGGGCCAGGGCCTGAGGGTGAAGAGCAGTGAGAAAGGGCATTGGAGTTGACTTCCCGTGGCTGCAGTCGGCAGCGGGCCAGGGCAGGAGGAAGAGGAGCTGGAAGTGCTGTGGACCAATTGGGAGTGAGGGCGCAAATTTGAACTGTGGCTGGGCAATACAGATGGGCCCAGCCACTTCACTAGTCGCTGGGGAGCTGTAATTTGTGTCCCACACCACCCACCCTGGCCCTGACCTCTATTCAATGGTTGGAGAGGGTGGAGTCTTGGGGAAGGACATGGTGAGACTGGTCGAGTTGGAGCAATAAGAAGCTTGAATTTGTTGCTGGATAGGTGGGGGTGGGCATAAGTTTCATATACTGTATTGGTTTGGTGGTTAATGTTGAGGCTGCAATTAGCATCTTGCAGTTGCTGTTTAAGGATTGCTATAGTCTGGTAGTTGCATACTGTGGGGATTGGGGATAATTGCTGAAAATTATTTACTGCTGGACTTTGCTGGTGTAAAACTGAATATTGCTGGGTATTGTGTGTGTGTGTGTGTGTGTGTGTGTGTAGTGCTGATAGGGGGCCATATTATTCATTTACAAAATGAGGGTGGACTTGGGGGCTGTCAGTTCGGGTATCTTCGTAGGGTGATTCGATTGTACAGGATGTGGGGTGGCCATAATATTAAATTGGGCATGGAGGTTTGGAGGGTGCTCAGTGTGCTTTAGATTGGAGGGTCTTAGGAGGAGATCGGGGATTAGAAGGCAGCTGGAAGGTGGGAGGGGAAGAATGGATGGGGGGTTGGGGTATGGATCATATGTACCTAGATGTAGTGGACTAGGCCAAAAGGGCATATATCGGGGATTGGTGGATCATATGGTCATTCAAGAGAAGTGGGTGGCAGAAAGAAATGTATGGGATGCAACTGTAGGGAGGGGCTGGACAGAGGAACAGATGAGTGAGGGTGGGAGAAAGTATTACGGGGGCAAGTATCAAACTTTCAAACCGATTCACTTTACTATATCCGGAGATGAAGTGGAGGAGGCTGGTGGGAGGGGAGTATCAGGTGGAAAGTGAGGGTTTGGTCAGTAAGCTAAGAGAGGTGGGGATAGAGAAGGGAGCCAGATTCAAAGGAGAGGAAAGAGGAGGGAGGGACATGAGCCTAGGTTGGAGAGAATATGGTAGATGGGGGGCAATGAGGGAGGCGGAATGGAAGGAGGAAGGACTGGGGTCATGCCGGTGTCTAGGCAGGGGTTGTCAATCAAGGGGGGTAGAGAGTTTTCTTGATAGGGCAGTTTCGAGACAGAACCCTCGGAAGAGCTGGAAAATAGGGTAGGGAGAATTTCAGTAGATAGGTGGGAGGTGCAGCTTTGGGGGATGTAGTGGAGGTTTCTTGGGAGTGGGATCGGATGTTTTTAGTTCAAGAAGGAGATGGGCGGTTGAGCTAGGAGGGCATTCTCTGATCACCCGGGAGATTGGGGTGGGGCGTAGGAGCAAAATGTCTGTTGCAGGTGAAAGGAGTATAGAGCATGTACAGGAGGGTGGCCCTCAGGCTGATGGGGAGGGAGGAGCAAGCAGGAGTTGCTGACAGTAGGAGGAGTCTGGATGGAAAAATAAGGGCTTACAAGACCCACAGGCAGATGGGGGTGGAGGTGCAAGGGGTTGATGATAGAAGAAGGAGTTAGGATGGATCAAAAGGGTTATCAAAATGGGGGTGGGATGAAGGTGTTACTGCTGGAGACTCCATGACCAGGGGTATCCAGGGGAGGGGAGTATAAAAGCAGCCCAGTCAAGGCTAAATGTATACCAGGACTATCCGCACACAAGGCTAAATTCCACCTATACTCGCTGACACTGGATTGTGGGGATCCCGGATTTCCTAGTACATCTGGGGACAAATGACTTGGAAGGGAACAGTGAGCTAGAAATACACGCTAGATTCCGGAACTGGCCAGGGTTTGTCACTCTTAGGAAGCAAAATTTCCTTTCTGAGATTCTGCCGGTACCAAGGGCAACCGGGAACCCAAGCTAAAACTTAGAAGGGTAAATCAGTGGCTTAGAGATTGGTGCAAGGCAGAAGGATATGGGTTGGTGGGGGATTGGGGGATACTTGGAGGATAAGAGGCTTTATGCCAGGGATAGGTTACAGCTCAACTTGGAGGAGGAGATCTTGAAATTAAAACTTGCTGGATTTATAGGCGAGAGGTGGGGTTTAAACTTGTAAAGGGGGTCAAATAATAAAAAGACCTCAGGGGGCTGATTGTGGGTCCAGGTCTAGGGCATGAGAGGAGTGGGAGGGACTATCTTGAAATTTCAAGGAAAACTGGGAAAAAAGGGACTGCATAAGGTGGGGGGAACTGGAGAGAGGGAGAAGTTGGGGTGGAGGACAGTCCTAATCAATGCCAGGAGTATGAGCAATAAAATGCCTGAGCTTCAGGCTGTGTTGGCTGAGGAACAGCGGATGTGGCAGCAATTACAGAGACATGGGCCACTCGGCAAAATGATTGGGCTCTAAACTTAGAGGACTACAAGATATTCAGGAAGGATAGGGAGTGGAAGGGGAGTTGCGCTGATTGTCAGAAATGATATAGTGGTTAGTAGAGTGGAGAAGGCAGGAGGGGTGTGGGGCGATTTGAGTAACCCTGCAAACGAGAGGAGGGAAGAAATTGAAGATGGGAGTGGTATACAGGCCCCTGCAATAGAGGAGGCTATGGAGGATAAATTGGTTGAGAACATCAAGGGTCACTGTGACCTTGGAAAGGGTAGGGTGGTGGTCATGGGTGATCTTAATATGCGGGGTGGATTGGGACACCATAACATCCTCTGTAAGCAGGAACAGAGACTGATGGATGTCTTTCAGGATGCCTTCCTGGTCCAACAGGTGGGGAACCTACTAGAGAGGGGCGGATATTGGACGTTGTCCTAGCGGACAATGAACAAATAAGGGCCTGGAGGTGTGCAGTCCACTGGCTGGTGGTGACCATGCCACGTTTGGTTCATGCTGTATCTAGGAGGGAGGACCACACTCATACAATAGTAGCATAGAAACATAAACTTTGACAGCAGGTAAGGACCACTTGGCCTATCCAGTCTGCCCATTTCCTTCCTATTGGATAAGCTGCAGATTCTAGTTAGCCAACAGCCTACTTCCTGCAACCCCCCACTACAATTGCTCTAATGTCCCATACATGTTTGAATTCCCCACTGTTTTAGACCCAACAAGCTCCCCAGGAAGGCGGTTCCATGCATCCACCACTCTCTGTGAAAAAAATTCCTCACATTACCCCTGAGCCACCCCCTCTATCTTTAAATTGTGCCGTTTGTTCTTACACATTTCTTTTTCTGAAAGATGCTACTCTCCTGGACTTTGTTGATTCCCTTGAGGTACTTGAAAGTTTCTATCATGTCCCCGTCCCTTCTTTCATCAAGGGTATACATATTAAGCTGTCTGTCTTTCATGGTTTCTGCTGCAGACCCTACACCATTTTAGTTGCCCTCCTCTGGACTGCTTCCATCCTGTCTATGTCCTTGCGTAGATGGGGTCTCCAAAACTGCACACAGTATTCCAGATGGGGTCTCACCAACTGTCTGTACAGAGGGATAACCACTTCCCTTTTCTACTTGTGATGCCTCTTCCTATGCATCCCAGTATCCCCTGGCTCTTCTCACTGACTTCTCACATTGCTTACCCACCTTTAGGTCATCTGATATGACTACCCCAAGTCCCTTTCCATTTTTGTTGTTGTTAGTACCTCCCCTGCATTGTACTCTTCTCCTGGGTTTGTGTTTCCCAGGTGCATTGCTTTGCACTTCTTTGCATTGAATCTTAAGTTGCCATATGTCTGACCATTCCTCCAACCTTGCCAAGTTCCTTCTCATCCTTTCTACCCCCTTGTGTATCATCTCTATTACAGATATTTGTGTCATCTGCAAAGAGGCATACCTTTCCTCCAGACCCTCTGCAAATCGCCTATAAAGATGTTAAAGAGGACTGGACCCAGTACTGAGCCCTGAGGTACTCCAGTAGTAACTCCTTTTTCTTCGGAGTGTGTTCCATTCACTGTTACCTTCTGTGTCCTGTTGTGCAGCCAGTTTGTTACTTTAGGCTGCCACCCTGGAACCCACTCCAGGCTGGCTAACTTGATTATTAGTCTTTTGTGCACGACTGTGTCAAATGCCTTGCTAAGTCTAGGTAGGCTATATCCACAGCCCCTCCCTGGTCTGTTACTTTGGTCACCCGTCAAATCAATTAGATTCGCTTGACATGACCTCTGCTGTAAATCCATGCTACTTTGGGTCCTGTGCCCTGCTGGCCTCTAGGTACTCAACAGTTCTTTCTTTCAGAAGTGATTCCATCATTTCCCTATCACTGAGGTCAAACTTACAGGTCTGTAGTTTCCTGCTTCTGCCTTGCTCCCACTTTTGTGAAGGGAATCCATCTGCCCTCCTCCAGTCCTCAGGTACTACCCCATCTTCCCATGATTTGTTAAAAGTGTGGTCAGTGGTGTCACTAGGTCCTCCCTTAGTTCATTTAGGATTCTGGGGTGAATCCCGTCAGGCCCCATTGCTTTGTCCACCTTGAGTTTTAGAAGTTCTTTCAGGACTCTTTCTTCTGTAAATGGACTGGTTTGACTTGAGGAAGCAGACTTCTGGGTATGAGTAGGATTCTAAGGAGAGGTTGGACATGATTGGGCCGGACATGGAAGCTGGAAGATTGTGAGAGACCGTTAAAGAAGAGGTACAAGAAGCTACTAGGTCCTATACTAAAGTAAGGCGTAAGCATGGTGGAACCAGTAAGCCATGTTGGTGGACTAGGGAAGTGCATGAGGCGGTAAGGGATAAAAAGGCTGCTCACGATGTTTTAAACAGTTCTAGGGGATAAGGAGCAAGGGAGTATGAACTTTGCCCAGGAAGGTCACCAGAGTGGTAAGGGCGCCAAGGCAGGGATGGAGAAAACCTGGCTAGGGATATCCCGGGGGATTATAGCTACATAAGAGAGAAGAAAAGAGAGGACACAGATCAACAGGATTAAGATTGTGGGGATGGGCTCAGGAAGCAGGGGAACAGACAGAGGTGCTAAAGAGTACTTTGCCTCAATTTTGCAGAGGGTGACAAGGGATCCCTACAGCCTGATGGGAGGGAAGAGAGAGAAGAGCAAAGTGAGGTCAGTCTCAGTTTGAGACCAGTGGATGGAAAGAGGCTAGGTACAGGCTGGGCCAGACCCAGAAGGAGCAGAAAAGTTACATGAGGGAGTGGATTGGGGGTTAGAAATCACAGTGGATAGGGTGAGGGAGGCACTTAGGAAACTAAAACTGATAAGCGAGGGGCCGGATGGATTACATCCGAGGGTAATGAAGGAATTGGTGGAGGAGCTGGCAGCTCCACCGGCTGCACTCTTTAACATCTTTCTGCCAACGGGATGGGTGCCACAGGACTGGAGGGTGGCTTATGTAGTGCCTATAAGAAAGGGGGTCTAGGGAGGAGATGGGGAATTATAGGCCTGTCAGTCTGACGCCTGTGGTTGGCAAAATAATGGAGGGCTTTATCAAGGAGAGGCTTGGGAGGCAGTTGGAAAGGTTAGGACACCAGGATGATAAACAGTATGGCTTTGTCCTGGGAGATCGTGTCAGTCCAACCTCGTGAGTTTATGACTGGGTGACGGGGGCTTTGGATAGACTTAGGCTGGTGGATGTCCTATACCTAAATGTCAGCAAGAGCTTTGATTCAGTGCCCCATAGTGGACTGATAGCAAAAATGGGGAGATGGGAGTGGGAGGACAGGAGCTAATTTGTGTTGAAAATTGGCTTTCGGGCGTTACGAGGTTAATGGTGGGTGAGATACTCTCCTCCCCAGGAAGGTAATCAGTGGGGTCCCTCAAGGTTCAGTATTTGGCCAATCTTGCTGCATGCCTACGCCTCGGATATAATGGAGGGGGTTAGGAATGGGTTGAGTCTCTTATGGATGATTCAAAACTGGGAGCACTGGTGGATTGTGAAGAAGCGAGGAGACAGACCAGGGGTCTGGATATTCTGGAGGATGGTCAAGGAGATGGGGACTGAAATTTAATGCTGGGAAATTTAAGGTACTTCATTTGGGAGTCAATAATCCGGGCCTTGTATTCACCCTGGGAGGTAACACTGCAAGCCACATTGGGTGAAAGGGATTTAGGGGTGGTGGTAGATGTCAAAATGAATAACTCTGAAAATTGTAGAAGAAATGCAGCCAAAGCAAACTGGATACTGGGCTGCATAGCAGGGAATTAGTCCAGAAGGAGGGAGGTGATTCTCCTCTATATAATGCTTTGGTCAGACCGCAGCATGAGTACTGTGTACAGTTCTGGAGACTCCATCTGAAGAAGGACATAGCGCTGCTGAGAGGGTTCAGAGGAGAGTGACCAGGATGATTCAGGGCATGGAGGGAGGACTTATGAGCGAGATTGGAAGAGCTTTGGCTTTACTCAGTGGAGGAGGAGGAGGGAGGAGATATGATAGAGGTTTTCAAGTATATCAAAGGAATAACCAGGAATTGAACCAAGGAGCTGTTTAGGCTAATAAAGGGGAATAACCAGGAGCCATGAGTGAAATTGGAAGGGGAAATTATAGGGGAGTGTAGAAGACATTGTTTTACTGAGAGGGTGGTAGAGCTGTGGAATGCGCTGCCCAGGAGGCTGTTGGAGGAGGGCTTCAAGAAGGGTGGGACAGGTACAAGGGGAAACTGAAACCAAAGAAGATCCTCTTGTGGGATGAGTGGGTGGTATGAGAAGCCACTAGCAGGGCTCTCGGTAGGATTTTTGTTGAAGAGTCCTGGACTTTCTTGAAAAACAAAATGGGGTCCGGACTGAAAATCTGGGAGTCCTTGTGAAATTTTTGGGGTCCCATTGAAATGAATGGAACGAGTCTGGACAGTGCATTTCCGTGTTTTTATTTATATATCCATGTTTTTTTTATATTCCTGAATCACTATGTTGCTAATATAATGCCAAAGTCTTTTTTTTTTCAGCAGACAGTGTTGTTTTGCATTCTCACAAGGTACCAGTGGTGGCTAAGTAACCACAGCAGTAAATGATCACATAAAGATAAAGAATCACCTGTGTGACTGTTGTTCATTCATTTGTTCAATGACTGTCACAAATTACAGTGAGAAAAATGTACTTACAGTTTTGTAGTTCTGGTACATTGAGTTGAATTTACTGCTGCAGTGCAGCTGCCAATTATTTATTTGCCAAACTGCTACATAGTTTACCATTAGATTAGGTACTGACAGTAAGAAGATGTAAACATTAATAGACACTAATAGTCATTGCTGACAGTCACCTATGTCTCCCAGTCAGTCACCTCCTGCCCAGAATACTTCTCCTTTGTTCTCTCCTGCACATTGACATTTTAGATGGAATTATAATCAGCCCCCATTTCAGACTCCCCTGGTAGTGCCCACCCACCAAACATTGCAGAAACCTCCCTCCCAGCTCCCACCCACCAATGATGACTCAGGCTTGTTAGATGACACAATCTAACATGATTGTGTGGTTGCTGCCCGTGGCTTAGTGCAATTTTTAACTGGCTAAACCAGACTGGCTACACTGTCTTGACCTGGCATAAAAGTGATTATTTCTTCGCCTACACCCTCCTGCCCACAACTTCGTGAAACACCCTCCTGCCCACAACTTCTCCCTGCTACTCTCCTGCACAAAATCTCCTTAAATTGTGAGACTACCTCAACCTGGCTGTACCAGAGACATTGGATTTGACTGGGGTGATTAAGCCCTCCCACATTCCCACCCACCCACCCCACCCTCTTAGCCTTGACAGCTGATCTGTTGTTAAGAAGAGACAGTGCAGTGGCACAATCTGGTGGATATGACAACTGAGTCTGCAGTGTGTCTGCTTTCTGTGTGTACGAGTCATGGGTACCTCCGTGCTGGCAGGCATTCTCCTAACACCCTCCTGCCCAGTAGCGTCTCCACACAACTCTCCTGCCCATAACTTCTCCGACTCTCCTCCTGCACATTTCTTACCCACTCCACTCACAACCTACCTTGGCTCAGCAGGTCTCCCAGTTCTGTCCAGTTTAACAGTGGCACAATCTAATCTGGTTGGTGGCATAAATCTACACAGTCTGCTTTTCTAGTGAACTTTTTCATGGCATTAGATTGCCATTTTTCTGTGGCAATTTCTTAACACCTCCAGCCCATAACTTCTCCTAAACACCCTCCTGCCCATAACTTCTCCTAAACACCCTCTTGCCCATAACGCCTCGTAACACCTCCTGCCCATAACTTCTCCAAAACCCTCCTGCATTTTCTTAATTGTGTGTGTGCAGCCAAAGAGAACTCAAGTGCCAGTGTTCATGACTGGATAGCACATGGGTGACTAAAAAGCCCCCATCCCCACCCACCCCAGCCACAATTAACTTGGCTCAGCAGGTCTCCCAATCTGTCTGGTGTGTGGCACAATCAGGTGGTGCATTGGTGGAATTATCTGCATGCGACCGCTACACTGCAAGTGCATGAGTCTGCTTTTTTCTGTTTGAACTTCTTTTTTCATGGCATGCCATGTTTTCTATGGCAATATCTATTCCTAACACCCTCCTGCCCATAACTTCTCCTAAAACACCCTCCTGCCCCAACACCTCCTGCCCATAACTTCATCCGTAACCCAACACCTCTTCCTCCTGCACATTTCTTAACTGTAGTGTACTATTGATGACAGTAGAAGAAGGCACTGTTGCAGACAGACTGTGGAAAGAGCAGAATGGGTTAGGTAACTACATATGACAATAATCTCGGACTGTCCCCAATAAAACAAAACAACAAAAAAAAAACAGGAACTGCATTGGGGTCATAATAGTTTACCCCACCACCACATACACACATCTGAACTTGTTAGACTGTGATCTTCTACCACCAAAATCAAAATGATAATAAATTTAGCAGAATGGGGTATGACCATCCACCCGGGCCGGGCCAATCCCCAGAACTTTAAATCTTGATCCGTCTCTGAACGGGACCTCCACCAAAAGTAGCATTGACCTTAAGGGCTAAATTTAAAAATTGTATCCCCCACCTTTGTTGGAAACAAAACATTTTAATGCTTATCTTCTACTCCTGTGCCCAAGTTCTTCCATCATCCTGTCTCTGGGTCAGTGTCAGTCACTCAAATTGTCTTTGAAACTAAAAAAAAACTATTAAAACAATTATTAAAGCATTTTAAAATGTAAAATAATAATTTTGCACAGTCTTATGGCCTTAAATTTCTTAAGTGCTGGATGAGCATCACATAGTCTTCAGGTTCAGCTCCTTCTTGGGCAATCTGCATGAGCTTGCTCACAGTGTCTGCCTTTAGGGAACATCTACCTTTGGTTTTTATTTTGTTTTGTACAGAAAACCCTCTGTCACATGCCACTGATGTAACAGGTGACACAAGTAAAATCTTGGCCATTGTGACAAAATCTGGGAAAACATCTGAGTAGTTCTCAATTAATTCTTGGCAGACACTACTGAGCAAAGTCGGTCCTTTTTAGATTAGGTTTGAATTGTCCATAATCTTTTCAGCCCTGTGTTGGTCAGTACGTGCTCGAGTGTTTCTTCTTTGAAGGTTGTTTCTTGGAAATAAGTGCAAACATCCTTGAGTTCCTGCAGTCCATGGTCCATTATGTTGGAGTCATCTGGGAGATAATTTGGATTTAAAAGAACATTGAAGTTATGCAGCAGCTGCATTGAAGTTGTCTCAAATCTTGTGTGAAAGTTTTCAGTGAGTTGTGTCAGATATCCCTGAGATGGCGTCTGAAACTGCATTCTGCAGTGATGGCTTGTCATTCACCTTTTGATCCTGTCACATGCCAGGACGTTGGTCTAGTACTTGATATGTGTTCTGTAGCTCTACCCCATTCTGCTCTTTAAGCTGCTGCAGTCTAGTAACTGTGGCTTCTATCATGCTGCTGGCCACGAAATGTCAATAGTGTCTCATTGCATGACTAAAGACAGTTTATTCACCACATCTAAGACATCCATGAAAAAGAAGTGTATAAGATAAAGCAGACTGATTTCAGTTTTGTGTGAACGCCTTTGCTTCTGCTGCACCTTTGCTGCATCATGCTCTAGGGCTTGTAAAAGTGCAGGATATGATCTATGAATTGCTTGAACTGCAGTATGCAGTGACAGCCACCGAAAACTTGCAGGTTCTTTTAGGGACAGATGTCTGATATTTTCATCACTGAGAGTTTCCTGGATGAAACGCAAGGCATGTACCGTGCTGCAGAGTTGCTGCAGTATCTGTACACATTTTGATGGTTACTTGATATTCATTGAATACAGGGTTGTCCCGACATGCTTGACCTGCTGCCAGTGCCAATCTGTGGGCAACACAATGAATCTGAATCAGTCTTGGGTTAACTTTCTGTCTTAACTTTGCACCCACCCATTGTGCATTCCAGTCATGACGCTGGCACTGTCACTTGCTAATGTGATGATCTTGATAGGGTCAGCTGCATTAGCAGTACCGACACGTAACAGTTCTGCCACAATTGTGTCTGCCGTCCCATTAGGTATTGCAATACAGTCAATAAAATGAATTTTGGCCTGTGCTTTGTGTACGACTTCACATAAATGTTCAGTTTTTGTGAATGGTTATATCAGTGGTTTCATCCACTATTACCCCAAGGAACTAAGAACCTGCTAAGTGAGCTTTGATTTCTTCCTGTAGGACTTCGCTTATGGAGTCCAGCATGTCATATCTTGCATCCCATCCAGAGTAGATTGTGCCACTGTCTTGCAAGGCTGGACAGCTATTTTGCTTCTGTGGATTGACAAACACACCAACATTAGTGTCAATCCTCAACAACAGCTGCCACGACCCTGTGCACCGCCCAAAAGATTCCATTCCTCACCTGCAGAGTTATCAGTGTTTCAGACTGGTTGAGTGATTGCCCTCGCTTGGTAAGGTAAGTACATTGTCATTAACTGAGCAACTTTACTGTCATCCTTTGCCTCAGGACCCGAGATCTGCTTCTCAAATGCCACTGGCAAAGATTGTTTTTCTGCTGTTTTCTTTCCAGTTTGCACCAGCAAATGTTCTTGCTTTCCATGTCTGTAGAAAGCAGACACTTGCAAATTACAGCCAGTTGTGGCAAATGGATTGCTTTTTGCCACCTTTCTTGCAATCAACTGCACTTCCCAACAACATTCCCTCTGCTTCCTCCTTTACAAGCCATGGAAATAACTTTGTCCAGCTGTCCCTCCACAACCTTAATTTCTTGCTGCTTTTAGCAGATGCAGTCTGTTCAGACTGATCATCAGTTTCAACATTCACAATGTCAACTGTCTCCTGAGATGTGCTTAAGTCATACTCGAGGATGATGTTGTTTGTTCCTTATCTTTGTGTGGAGGATTCTCTCCACCAAAATAATCAGTAAGGCTTTGTTGAGACATGCTGCTCACGAGGCTTCCCACCCAGCTTCTACTCTCCTCCTCTCCTGGGAGCAATGCTACTTGGCTCCACAAAGGACAAAAACAAAACAAAAAAAAGACACAGTAAACCCTAAGCGACTAAACCGTCGCCAGAAATAGTCGCAATGCCCTAAACTGCCTAAAATAATTGTAAATAAAACAATTTGCCCTTTTCTGTACTGTCTAACACTGGTGCCCAGGAATGTGTGCAGCATGCACCGCACAAATCCTTTGGAGGATCATGCTCTGTCTGACCAATGCATTTGTATTTAAACAAATAAGAACGCTTTTTCTTTCTCTGCCTTCCTCTCTCTCTCTCTCTCCTGCCACGCTTTCTCCCATCAACGCAAAATGGCTCAGGAGCCTGTCGCTGAGCACTCCTCTAGCTGTCTTTCTCCCTGGCAGAACCAAGGCGCAGGTGGCTTGAAGGGGAACTGATCGCATGCCCTCCCGAATACTGCTGCTTGAACAACTTCATCCTCATTTCCTCCCCACCTCATCTGGTGGTGTGTGCCACTTCCAGGGTGCCAAAACCACCAGGTGGCAGGGGGGATAAACCAGTTGCTCATTTCACATGTGCAGTACATGGCCCGCTCAGGACTCCTGGGGCCTGTGCTGGGAGAGTCTCAGACTCTGGCTGGGCGGACAGCGGCCCAAGCACAAAATGGTGTAAAGGACGGGTGCCCGTGGTCCCCGAGAGCCTGCACTAGTTTTTTGCTGGCTTCGAGCAGACTTTGAGTGACCTTTGGCCTATTCTGATGGCTTTTAGTATGTTGTTATAGAATGGGGAAAGGATTTCAAGCAATCTGATTGGTTGTTAGCAGTGCATTAGATGTGTCTAATGCACAGCTAAAACTAGAACCCCCATTTAGAATACACATTTAGGATGTCTAATGCACCCCATCGTGTCTTATTGCTTACGATATCAGTACACTTAGGTGGCCCACTGAATGCGTCTTTTGTTTAATAAGCAGAGACACCGGTTCATTTCAGGTAAGAACACAGTGATTGATTTTCTGTTTTTAGCAAAAGCGTAAGGTTTGAGTCTTGATGCAGTAATGCCACCTCTGAAGAAGACGTACTGTACTCCAGTATGTAGGGGTGTTTCTGCCTTTCGTGATTAGTTTCCACATCAGTATACTCAGTGTTATGTTGGACTGAATGCCTTTTCAATGTCTGATGGCTCTGTGCAGTACTGTATATTGTTGCATCTAGAGCTTACCCTGTGTGTCCAATTTTTGCTGTCCTCTAGAATCTTAGCAGGGTCTTAAACTTAAAAAAAAATTACTATTTCTCTTGAGTGGTGATCTGTGGTGATGAGGAGTTATAAATATGTTGGAGAAGGGAGTTTGTTATGAAAAAGAAAAATGCAACAGGAAAGCACGGCCTTGGAAGTTGGTCTCCTTTAGAGCAGAGTTCCCATTTACCCCAATGATGCGTTATTCAAGTACAAATTATGAAATTCAAGTACATTTTTTTTGTGTAGAGGGGTACACTGTACCCCCATAATTCTGTTGCAGTATCTGTACCCCACAAAATGTTGTACAAATGGTAGAATGAACCCTTATGATTTAATTTGTACCCCTGAAAATATTTGGAGCGGTACAATGCACCCAGATCTGCAGCCTTAATGGCAACACTGCCCTTAGAGGCAACATTGGTTGAGGAAAGGAAACACAAAAGCAGCACACCAGATGCAGAGCCACTGATTTTCCTTTTTCAAAATGTTCATTTTCCTTTGGCAAAATCTTAATATCCATTTTCACCCCCAAATTGGGGAAAATTGGCATGTTTTAACAAACTTTTTCTCAGAATGGAGAAGTTTGGGCGCTCAGTGGGAAGCACAATGTGCTTCCGTCCCAGGACTCAGGGTTTCGTGGCAAGCACAGGAATATCGTATTGAGTGGCTAAGGCTGGGAGTGCTCTCAAGGGAGCATGAGTCATCCGGAAGGAAGATGGCTGGGTTCTGACACAGCAGTGGTGCCCTCCCTCCTACAGTGAGCTGGGGAGTCGGCTCTTCATATTGGGTGTGGCATCAGTCCAGTGCTTGTTTCCATTGTCGAGGCCACCAGGGCTATGCCTGCCATCATGGGGTGGTGGGAGGAACCAAGGGAAGAGGGGGAAAAATCCAGAAAAAGTTTGTCACTTGATCGCCATTTGTGATGGTCTGCCTGGTCCTCTGCGTATAAATCCCTACTGGTCATGATGGCAGCGGGGAGTGGCATTGGGGCTGTGGGCTGGTGAGGGACCTGATAAAAGGAAACAATGGCAATTGTGGGCCAAAGCTCTATGGAAAAGAAAAGAGAAAAAATTGAGGGTTTGTCCATAAAGCTGGTGTAAAGTGGTTTTTTTTTTTTGCATGGTAAAGTGGCACAAATAGAGTTTTTTCATGAAAAATTGATTCTTAAGTGCTGGTTTAAAAATTACATTCTGTTTTTTATGTGTTTTCTGTTAAAATGGAAAATCATTGGCTCTACAAATGAAGGTTTTACTTGAAATAGCAAACATAGTAGTGTTTAAGTAGTGTCAGGAAATAGAAAGTAACGTTACAAGAAATCCTGTCACTTTGAACCAACAGGGTCCTCTTCAAGAACGTGTTGGTTTGAAACACTGAGTTTCTAATACCATTAGTTACTTTCTATTTTCTGGTACTTGTTAAAACACTGCTACGTTTACTATTTGAGTACTAGCCCTCTTTTATTGCATGTTATTTGTTTCCTTACGTGCATGTGTGTTTGAGCTGCTGCACTGTACAACAGAAATGTGCAGGGTATTTTGTTTTGTTTTCAAATCAGCCTTGTTGGGAGGAAATGGGCACTTGCCCCAACTTCACTCTCAGTGACATAACACTTTTCTAAAATAGTGGCATTGTAGTTAGTATCCATATAGGGCAGTCTTGGGCATCATTATCTCTGAACTGCTGCTAGCTACAGGTAAGCTTAATACCTCATTTAAAGGGAAATAGTCAGCACTAATAGCCCTACAGTCAAGTGTGGCTCTGGTCCTATTTTGTACTTTGGCCCCGATATTCAGACATGTGCCGAGCTATTACACAATTGGTTGCTCCTGAGCACAAAACTGATATATTCAAATGAAATGCACATTGGCACTTCTCAGCTGAATATACCATAAAATGCATGTGGCACAACAATGTTGTATTTATTTATTTATTTGTATTTCGGATGACACCTTTGAGCCGAGGGCTCTTTACAAAGGTTCCACGTCAAGACAATAAGGTACAAAACATAACATGATCATTACAATGGAACTTACAAAAAAGACACATAAGGTTACAATAATAGCAGCCAAAGGCATTGTCAAGGAATTGTGTTGTGAGTTAATTATACAGTACAAGTCATAGGCAGCTTAGTGAAGCTTTGTTAGGAGTGGGTTAGTGGAAAAGAGAAAGAAGAGGGGTGGTATGAGAGAGAGAGAGAGGCAGGAGGGAGAAATGGGAGGGCATCGCATTGGGTATGTGGTAGAATGGGAAACAGCAAGGGAGGAGGAAAGGGGTTGAAAAGGAGACAGATTCATCCTATACCCAGTAATGGGGGGTAGGAGAGGAGGAGGAGGAGGAGCTGAGGCAGTGAGGAGGAGTTGCGCCGGCGTAGCCTCCCAGATAGAGTCAGGATATCTGGACTATGATCGCGCCAGCGCATCTGGAGATGCGCAAGGTGCATTTTCCAGATATTCAATCTCAAACATGCAGATGGAGCCATTATGTATGCAAGGCGCAAACAGGGCCATTTGCATGTCATTATGGCCCCATTTGCATGAGCTATGCAGGGCTGGCGCCAGGCACCTGTCCATGCACGCTGTACTGATTCCAAGCAGTGTAGCGGCCCTCACTGCCCGCCGACATGATCCCCATATATGTACTTATAGAACAACCCTGGTGATCTAGTAGCCCTTGCGCCTCATGTCCTGATCCCAGTAAACTGATTATCAGTATCACCCCTGGTAGTCCAGTGTTACCCCATCCCGGAGTCTGATCCCCAAATAATACCCCTGATAGTACAGTGTTACCCACCCCACCCCCATCCCGTGTCCGATCCCATGAATGATGACAGAAGACACCCTGGTGGTCTAGTGGTACCCCCATCCACAGAGGACCCTCATCCCACCTGCTCCCCTGTCCCAGCAGTGGTTTGTGGTCGGGAGGGCAGCAAAACCTACCACGCACACCTCCACGGCTGCCCGCCAAATGACAGCTTACAGTATCACCTGCATGCTCATTGGTCGACACTGCTGACCAATGGGCTTGCAGTGTGTACTGTACATTTCCATTCACAAAGTTCTACTTTGAGAATGGAAGTGTGCAGTACACACTGTAAGCTGTCATTTGGCGGCAGTCGTGGAGGTGTGCGGTGGGTTTTCCTGCCCACCGACTACGACTACTGCTGGGATGGGGGGAGCGGGTGCAGGTCCTGTCATGAGGTGTGGGGAGGTACCACTAGACCACCAGTTTGTCTCTGTCGCCATTCACGCGATCGGACTCTGGGCTGGGCGTGAGGGTAACACTAGGGACTACCAGGGGTGGTATCGATTAATTTCCTGGGATTGGGACTCTAAGATGGAGGGGCCACTAGACCACCAGAGTACGGACATTCTGTGTCCGAGCTGTTCGGGAGTCCAGGCACGGGGGTGGGTAGCCATCCAGAGGTTGGTGGCTGCTGTGTTACACCATGCAATACAGCAGTCCGCCTGTGGGTGGCTGCCAGTTAGTCTTGTTTTTTACAGGCATAATTTGTGCCCAGGTATGCGGCACATCTCTGAGATTGCCGGCAGATGTGCCGCACACCTTGGCTGAATATCATAATGTGCCACATTTACATGGGCATGCCCCCTGGGGATGTGCCACATACATTATAGATGTGCCTCGGTATCTGGAATTGTGCAGTGCATCTCCAGGGTTTGAATATGGCCCTGGGGCACACTTCTGGGTATGAACCCGGTGCAACTAGTTCGCGTGGCGCATCTCCTTTGAATATCCTGGCCTTTGGGTGCAAACTTTTTTTTTTTTTTGACTTACTGTTTACTCCAGTATAGTAGATATAGATGCTATCAAACTGATTCTGCTGACATCCGGCTGACATTTTCTGTAACTACAATACCATAGACCCCTGCAGCTGACATTGGAGCAGGGCTGCAGCAGTGGAAGATTCAGTAACTTGTAGTGCATGTTAGAACTTTATAAGCTCCAGTTAAATGGCTGCTGGAGGACATCAGGACCAGCAAACAAAAGATCTGAAAGCTGGCCCAGTGGCGCTGAGGGTTGAGGCACTGGATGCCACACTCGCGACACCCCTGCCACCCAGGTTCGGTACAATCTCGGGTCATAGGGGTTTGCAGAGGCAGGAGAGGATAGAGCGCCTGGAGGACTGCTCTCCTCCTTTCTCCTGGGAGGGGTGGGTAGTGTCTCCTGCAGTATGGTGCCTTTTAGTGGGACTGGGTAGCTGCAACTTGTGGGGACCTAATGGAAAGGGTATGGGGCTGTGGCAGACATCCTTTGGGAGGGTGCTCATCGCACACGGAAATCATTGCACGTCCACGCCCCAGGAACCAGAAAATGGGGAAAACCCCTCATACCCAGGTAGGTGGCAGGCCTCGGCCGCATCCGTGACGTTCTTCGCTGGGCCCACCCTGTCTCTTCGCTGGGCCCACCCCGTCCGACCTCTGGCTCCTCTCCTCACCCAGCGCCACTAGATTGTCAGAGCACCAGAGGAGTTGATGGCCCCACCTTGGTGGGTTCAGAGGTGGGGATCGGCTTAGCGGGTAAATGGCAGAGGAATGTCCTGGGCCGGAGGTATGGCTGGTGGGGTCTCGGGTAGAGCGGGTTAGAGTGTTGGACCCATTGGCTAAGCTGGAGAGAGACCTATGGGGCCAGAAAAAGGAGGAGTAAATAGTTGGGGGTGGGGAGATAAAGATCACAATTTATAAAAATAGTCTGCATTGTAGTCAGTATAATACAGTTTGGTATACTGCAGTAAACAGTAAAAAACACTTCTGCACAGAGTGCAAAATTAACACCAGCCCACACTGAAGTGTAGGGTTTTTCATGCTAACTGTTCCCTTTAAGAGATTTTTGATGTACTTCCAAACTGTGGTGGCCATGTTTCATACATGTTCATCTTTTATGTCTTTTAGTGAACTGTATAAATTCCCCACCTTTCTCCTCATTAGGTTATATGCCCTTTGTCCTCAGACGGTCATGAGACCTTTTGTGTATAAACTGCCTGCATTGTGTTGGCTATCACCAGATTTTGTAACTTGTCTGTACTAAGAACAGCAGCCTGCATGGAGCTGCACTGATACCACCAGCCTTCTTTTCCATGAGACCAGAACACAGATTTAAAGCCTGGTGAAAGGCAGCTTTCTCTTTTGGGTTTATTCAGAATAATATGTTGAACTTCATGTGTCTTTGGCTGCATTTGTGTGATTTACTGTTCCAAGACTTGTGTTACATATAGCCTTAATGACCTGCGACAGGGGTCATTTCCCAAACATTAATGCATGGTTGTGGGGTCTTGTTACTCGGGCTTCCCACCACCCAACCATGCATTAATCGTTTGGGAAATGACCTCCTGTCGAGGTCATTAAGGCACTTGGTAACATGGAATTATACAATGGGATTACTGTTGTATACTGGTATTCCTATGGAAAAATAGTGAAATCGCAACAATCGTGTATAGTAAAGAACTTCATATCTTAGAAGAAATGCTTCATTTCTGTGCCTTTAAGTAACTCTCAATGTGCCGTTGCACAGGTCACATGCATTAATGTAGTGGCTACCTATTTATTACAACTACTAAGTTTGGGATTATGTAGGAAAACACATATGCAATACTGATTCAACTTAAAAAAAAATTCCTGCTTGTACTGACCACTTTCATTCTTTTCAGTTCTATTCCTACCTCATTCATTTTATGTGGGTGATACATTCTGGAAAAATTTCTAACATGCATCGCTCTTGCACAGTATTCTTAACACAGTGCCACCTATAGGTCAGATTGCGAGTTTCACTGAGGTGCGATCCCGATTTTCTTGCTTTAAAACATAGCAGGTCGTATCTAGGAATTAATGCATGGTTGGATGTGTGTCAGCTGATGTGTTTTGACCAATTAGATTACTTGATTTCAGTGTTGCCATTACTGCCATGTTACAGAAAGGTTTAGTGTTATGTTTTTCAAAGAAGCCCCATTTTACTGTGCTTTCTGTTGTTTTAGATGACTAACAAGAGCAAAGCAGATGGTGGAAAATCAAGCATACCATGCACTAAAAACAGAAACTGGAAGGTAAAACTGGTACAGGCCACTCTAAGTTAATAAAAGGAAAGCATGAGTTGAAACCTTTAAACAGCAAAAGTAATAAAACACATAAAGAGGACCGTCATAAAAATGCAGGTCTCCAAAAGAACAGGACTAAAACTGAAGAGAAAAAAGCACTGTTGCTTACTCAGTTAAGGTTTCAGAATCTAAACCCACAAAAAATGATAAATCTCCAGCTGTCCCAGGACAGGACTTTGTGAAAACAGCTAAACAAAGTGCCTCTGTTAGTGCTGATTCTGAAACGAAAATTGAAAAACCTTCCACTGTACCAGAAGATGACAGTAATAGCAAGGTTACCGGTTTCATAGGACCCCTGTTCAAGCCTACAGATAAAAACCAGCCAGATGAAGGATTAAAAAACAAAAAGTTGCAAGAAAACAGAGAAAAAAGGTACATAGCTAAGGTCAGCTGTCCACAAATCTGAACATTTGGAACAAGCAGAAGAAAGTGCCAGCCAAGCTCCGATTGATGATGTGTTAAGTCAGTTTTATAAAGAACTGAATGAAATTGAAAGTACACCAGACGTCCAGAAAACAGTGAAATTAGGAACAATCAGCTTACAGTAAATCAGTCTACAGCAGAAAGACAGGAACCATTCATGGCAAACAAACAGGATGACCTGTATTTAACACAAGAGGCCAGGCCTACCTTTGGTTATGCTGGGAATCAAAATGCTTATGGTCCCAACCAGTACCAGAATTATGGGGAAAGTGGATGGCAGAACTGTATGCCAGGATTACTGCCTCCTGGACCAGTAGTTCCTACAGGTTGGAGTGGACCAGTGCCTCCTTTTACACCTGAATGGCAGCACCCACCACCTTTCATAGTTCCTCAAGGTCCTCCTTTTCCAAGTTTTAATCCGCCTTTTAATTATCAAAGTCCTAGTGCCCCCACCACATGCACCAATTTTTTTTACCTCCACCTGTTGGCCCATTTTTCATAATAGCAGTGGGTATGAAGGAACATTGGGGGCGGTACCTGGAACTGTGGACAGTCTTTTCAGAATAACCATTACGATATACAGAGTCCAGCAGCTGGCAACTATAGTATGCAAGGCCTGGAAACTGCCAACCCATACCAGACCAAACATAACAGCAGTGACTTTCATGAACACAGAGAAAGACACTGGCTTGGACCCTAACGCCTGAACTCGGGAGGGAAAGCCATCCTCCTTACCAGCAGAGTCACTCAGGACAAAAACACAAAGAAGACAATCTGTGTTTCAATATGCAGAGTGGAGGACAAGGCAGCTGCAATGTGCAAGGCCCAGGAACTGACTTCCATGACCAGCGAAGCCATATCAACAATGAGATTCAAGAAAACAGAGAAAGACTTCATACAGGAGCCATAACTTCTGAAGAAATTAGGATAAACCCTTCTCCACACCAGAATCCTCCAGGACCACATCACAGAGAGAACAGTCCATGTTTTGGTATGCAGAGTGCAGGAGATGATGGCTGCAGTATGCAGGGCCCAGGACTTAGCAACCCTGATGAGCCAAACCATAAAGCGAGGGACATTTATGAGAACAGTAAAAGACAAGTAGAACCAACAACTTCTGAACCAATTAAGACAAAGGATTCTCTACTCCAGAATCATCCAGGACTGCATCACCAAGGGTTAGATGTCAGTAGTAGTGCAGGTTACTGGAACTGGTGACCCTGACTGGCCAAACTATAACTACAGTGATGTTTTTGAAAACAGAGAAACACATAAGGTAAAATCCATGACTTCTGCACCAATTGAAATAAAAGAGCCTCCATTCCAGAATCGCCCAGGACAACATCACAAAGAGAACAGTCCATGTGCCAGTATGCAGAGTGAAGAAGAAAGAAGCTGCAGTATGCAGTGTCCTGAGTTAGCTACCTGACCAGCCCAAACAAAACAGCAGTGATTTTGTTGATGAAGACGAAGTAAACCCTTGGATGGAATCCCTAAAGTCTGATCTAAGAAGGGAAAAGAATTCTCGAAACCAAAAATCTGAATCTAGCAAAGTAAGCAGTTCAGAAAACTTACAGAATGTCCCTGGACTGCATTCTAGAAAGAACAGTCCATGTTTTAGTATACAGCATGAAGAAGAAGGAGCTGCAGTATGCAGTGCCCTGAGAGTTACCAACCCTGACCAGCCCAAACAAAACAGCAGTGATTTTGATCAAGACGAAATAAAACCTTGGATGGAATCCCTAACGTCTGAGCTCAAAAGGGAAAAGAGTTCACGACACCAGAAGAATCATCTAGGACCACATCTCGGAGAGAACAGTCCATATTTCAATATACCGAGTCGAGAAGATGACAGCCCTAGTATACAGCACCCCGAAACTGGCTACCCTGACCAGCCCAAACATAACAGTGATTTTCATGATCACAGAGAAAGACTCTGGCCTGGACCTCCACCTTCTGAACTAGGGATGGTAAACTGTTCTCATTACCAGCAGAATCATCCAGGACAGTACTGCAGAGAAAACAGTCCTGGTTTCAGTATATCAAGTGCAGGAGATGGTAGCTGCAATATACAAGGCCCCAGAACTAGCTACCCTGGCCATTTAAAAAATAACAGCAGAGATGTTTATGAAAAGAGAGAGACTGTGGGAAGAACCCACAACTTCTGAACAGGCGGGTAAACAGTTTTCATACCAACAGAATCATCCAGGACCACATCACAGAGAAAACAGTCCAGGTTTCAAAATACAGGGCATGGATGGCAGTCTCTCTGTATCCAAGGTCTAGGAACAGGCTTCCTGACCAGCCCAGACATAACAATAGTGATTTTCATGAAAAGAGAAAGATCTTGGATATCACTAAGATGTCTGAACCAGGAAGGGTAAACAGCTTACAAAACCAGCAGAATGATCCAGAACTGCATTATGAAGAGAACAGTCTATGTCTCAGTATACAGAGTCCACGAGATAGCAACTGCAGTATGGAAGACCCAGGAACTGTCAGCCCTGACCAGCAAGAACACAACAGCAGTGAATTTAGTGGACACAGAGGACGACAGTGGACTGAACCCACAACTTTTAAACCCAAGACGGTAAACAGTTTTCTTTCCCAGTGGAGTAATTCAGGACTGCATCCCAGAGAGAACAGTCCATGTTTTGGTATGCAGAATGCAGGAGGCGGTAGCTGGAATATGCAAGGACCAGGAACTAGTCACTCTGATCAGCCCAGACATAACAGTGGTGATTTTCATAAAAACAGAAAAAGACCTTGGATGGAACCCCATTGTCTGAACCAAGAAGGTAAACAATTCAGAAAATCGGCAGAATCATCCAGTACCACAAGTCCAGAGATAACAGTCCATGTTTCGGTATACTGAGCCCACAAGATAGCAGCTGGAGTATACAAGACCCTGGAAATGGTTCCACTGATGAGCCAGAACATAACAGCAGTGATTTTCAGGAAAACAGAGATAGACATTGGGCAGAACCCACAAACTTTGAATCCATGAGTGCAAATAATTCTCCATATCTGCAGAATCACCTAGGACAGCATTGCAGAGAAAACAGTCCATGTTCCAATATACAGAGTGAAGATGACAGCTGCAGTATACAAAGCCCTGGAACTGGATATCCTGATGAGCCAGACTACGACGCCAGTGATTTTCATGAAAACACAGAAAGAAATCAAGCAGAATCCATGACTTCTGACCGAAGGAGGATACACGGTTTTATAGACCAGAATCATCCAAGATATCAGAGGGAGAACAGTCCATGTTTACAGGGGAATGTGCTTATATTTATGAGAGGTGTACCCGGCTCAGGAAAGTCCACACTTGCTCGGTAGTGAACTGTTCCAAGTTCCAGAAACCATAATTTTAAAGTAAACCTTTATTTTAACTCACAAGTGCAAAATTACCGTAGCTCTGTGAGTCTCTCATTAGGTTTAATTGTACTTTTTCAATATCTTAGTTCTCTCCTCCTTTCTTTGGGAGGGTGCTCTTTCATATTTATAATGAATCAGACTCCTTGTTGTAGAGCATATCATATGTCTGCTCTATGGTCTTGGAGTATATGGGCTTGTCTTATTTGTAACAGAGAATCAGCTGATCACTGTAGAGCATCTAGGAACTGCTCTCTATCCCATGCTTCTCAGTCTTCAGCTTATTTGTCTGGTTAGGGAGACATGCCCATACTGGGCAGGGAACCTTCTTTCATTTTCAGACTCCATTTGAACTGCAAAATTCTACTGCATCATTATGATCAAACACGGTGTAGTTTTCTTTTCCCCCATGAAGCTTTTACCTTGGTGGTTGATGTAGGTGGGTTCTCAGCCCTATGCCTGTGACCTGTTCTGCACTGTTTTCCTCTGTACCACTATGCCTGAAGTCCCCATGGATTGCTCCCTGAGGTGGGGCCAGAAAGGGAAAGGCTGTCCTTCCCAGTTCAGCACAAGCGGTTGAACTAAGGTTGGGGTGCTCAGTTAAAGAAGTCAATCCAAACAAAGTATCGGCCTCAATCCTCTGTTGTCTACCAACTTAAATGACATTTGCTGCTTCACACTGCTTCTGCCTCTGTATTGTTTCTCCAGTAAAAGATTATTTCCTGGCTCATATCACTCCAGAAACATACTAGCGTTTATTTAGCTTATATGGTGTGAGTAGTACAAACTTAAAGGATGTGCTGGTGGGTCACATCAGGTGAACAACCTAACATTTCACATAGTCAACCTATGCTTTCTCAAAGATGGTGCCTCCAGGTTGTTCACCTGATGTGACCCGCCAGCATGTCCTTTAAGTTTGTGGGGTATAACTCATATGCTAAATAAATGCTTCATGTTTTGGAGCGATATGAGCCTGGAAGTAATCTTTTACTAGAGATACAGTACAGAGCCAGAAGCAGTGTGAAGCAGTGAGTGTTATTTACGCTGCCAGACAGTGGAGGTGTAAGTGCTGATTTTGCCTTTGTTTGAGGGCTATCCCCCACCTGGTGACTTACATCTAGAATTGGTCCAGTGGTCCAGGTGATGGTGCGGGACGGAGGTAGGTGGGCAGGGCTTCATGAAGCCTGAATTTACCATTTCACACTTTCTTACCTTGGGTCCCCTGCGCTGGAGAATGTAAGTGTGTGTAGGTAGGAGGCGCACACATGCTATGGAACCGCAGCCCTTCCTTCAGTGTCACTTGAGCTTCTGGCACTACCCCAGACCTCCACCAGGGGCAGCTGAATGTTGAGTTGCCATGCCTCCCCATTCCAGGAGAGGTGATCTGTCTGACGTTTGTTCAGTCCTCCTCTCTGGCTGACCCCTGCCAACCCAAGCTTGTTCTGGAGCTCGGGTTGCCACTGTGGTGGGAGGTAGGGTGCAGAGCACCTCAGCCCTCCATGCCACAGGGCCAGCTAACACTGCTTAGTTATCATACTTTATGTGAAGCTAAATCAAGCATTTGCTTTTTATCCTGTATTTCTAAGGTCAGTGACCGTTTTTAGTTGATTGGGGATGAAAGGAATGCTTGAGATCCAATAGAAAGGCTTGAAAACTGAAATTAAGAACAGCAGTATAAAAATAGTTAATTGAAATATTATGGGTCACTGTCTCAGTGGGTTACACTTTCACGTCTTGGCTAGAAGATTGTGGGTTAATTTCCACATTCGGAAACTGGGCTCCTACCTAATGCTGACAATTCCGTGCTAACTCGTTCATGTATGTGGTGCCTGCAGATGCCCACTTGTTCCCATCGTGCACTACTGGTTGGCCTCCAGGCATCTGTTTTCCACAGCTGCTGACTCATTTGGATGTCTGTGGTGTCCATACTATTTTCATGTGTCACAGAAACCTGCCAAAGAGTGACTGCACTCTAGTAGAAGCATGGGGGGCAGGATCGGGCAGCTAACCCCACTCACTAAATGGAACAACAAATGATGCTACACCTTGGCGGCCGGTGGCGCTGAGGGTTGAGGTGCTGGATGCTGTACCTCGCGCCATACTGGCGACCGGGTTGGACGAAGCAGACGCCAGGGGTTGGCAGGGAGGGATAGGATCAGTGTCTGGCGGACTGCTCTCCTATCCCGGGAGGGATCCAGGGAACCACCATTCTGTAGCGGCCCCTGGTGACGACCGGGGCACTATCAGAGTGATGGCAGCAAGGGGACAGAGTGGGCAGACATCGGCACGTTGTGCCTTAAGGCGTCCTTGCATGTCCGCTTTGCAAGGCGAAAATCGGTGGAAAACA
The DNA here is from genome assembly GCA_016271365.2 of Neoceratodus forsteri. Classification (NCBI taxonomy): domain Eukaryota; kingdom Metazoa; phylum Chordata; order Ceratodontiformes; family Ceratodontidae; genus Neoceratodus; species Neoceratodus forsteri. The sequence goes on from CM057458.1 coordinate 371,403,904, forward strand.
TGGTGGAGTGACGATCTTGGCGGTTGATGGCCGCCCGGCGCCCCTGGTTCCCGAGAGGATCCTGCCACAGAGTCGTGGCGACAATGGCGGGTCTGTGCGAGTGCCAGACCTGGCCCAGGTGTGGGTGCCGTGACCGGAGATCGCTGGGATCCGCTCCAAGGAGGAGCATAAAGAAATATACAATTAAAAAAAAAAGATAAAAATAATAAAAAATGATGCTACACACAGATGGCTAATGTTCCCACTATTGGAATAAAAACACTGAAGCTCCGAGTTACAGCTACAAACTTTTATTGACATTTGCTTTGGGAGAACACTCTGGTAACAGTGTCCAGGAGTGTGGAGTAATACTTTAATTTGCAGTATTGGCGTCCCTCTGAAGAGAGGATTTTTCAGGCTGTTCCCTAGAAACCAGTGGGAGGTTACACTCTATACCTCCTCTCAGCACAGTAGGATTGAACTGTATTGTGAGACTGTGGAGGCTGGCATAGCTCCTTCTGCCCCAGTCGTTCAGTGAGAGCAGCTTTTTTTTTAACTTTGTTTATTGTTTTACATAAATACATAGTGTTACAGTACAGAAATCAGACATTGTCTCATTAATACAGAAAAGTTTAGTTAAAGACAGTATAGTTCGGTCTAGACATCTAGTTTTGGATTTTGGGGTATATCAACATAACTTGTAAATCTGATCATTGAAAGCCCCAAAAGCTACACTTACACATGAGATGGGGTCAGTGGGGTCTGTCCACATATGATATACCGGAAAAAACAGAAAAATTCAACATCAGCGTTGATTAAAACCCTTACCAAACATGAGAAGACTAAAATCTTAGTGTGCTCCCTCACACTCTGTAACCTCAATTGGAAACTGTTTAAATGAACAGTAAGCTGCAAAAGTTAAACAAACTGAATAATCTGAATAGACTTTCCATATAATTAAACATCTATATAGGTTCATAGATACAGCATTCCCTGGAAAAGAAAGTTAACACACTATGAGTATGCTTTAATATGCTATATTTAGAACCCATTAAAAGTCTCTCAGGATAGTCCAGCAAATATTATTAAACAATTGAGAGTCATTTTTCAGGGTAACTGATGTTACACAGAGTCTTGCCTGGAGAGGTTAACATTAAGATTCAGGTTCTTTACTGTACCCCAGTCAGATGTCCTCTTCCCCGACTCCTGATCAGAAACAACTCGATCACTAGCACTAGAAGCCTTGAACTTTCTCTGGATTTGCTGCGTTTGCCTGCTTCTTCTGGATCTGAAAACTGAAATGTATGGCCCCATAATAAATTCTCAGATCGCTTGGCATCATCAGGGTATGAAACCAGCCCTAAACTTCTCAAGAGACACGAACCCCGTCTAATTTCTTTCTTGGACTCTCGTGGCATAGGAAAGTCTCGAAAACAATGCGAGTATTCTCCTTATAGTTAAGGCGATCTGTATTACTGAACGCCTGAAGAATCTGCTCCTTCACAATTGCACTCGCTACCAGTAATACTGTCCAAGGTAGATCATTCTGTGCCCCAGCAGAGCGCAGTGATATACGGTAGGCTTTAATAAAATGATCCCCAGTGTTTGGTGTATCTGTAGAGCTGTAGGTAGCCAGGATTTCAAAAACAAAAGAAGATGAGGATTCTCAGAGCCTTCTAGCAGCCCAATAAAGTGAACTTTAGGCACGCTATTCATATTTTCTAGTGCCTCTAAACAATATCTGAGTTGCCTGTTCTCTTGTGTGAGTTTGGCTGCAGTCGACAAGGCTTTTACTGCCTGATTTTCAGCAGATGAGGCGGTTTTGTAGCAGCCTCGATCTTCAGGTCCTGCTCTCCCAGTCACTGAAAGACCGTCTCCACCTTTCCATCAGTGGCCTGCATGGCTGCTTGCATAGCCTTCCATGGCGGCTCACCAGAGGTGCTAGTAGACAGAGTAGACATGGCCTGTTGTTCTGTTGAGAACTGATTTTTTGTGCCGCCGGGCCGCTTTTATTAAATCGACCCATGATCGATTCTGGTATCAAAATGTGCAGCCAATTTCAGGAGTCCAATAATGACAGTTTAATTTGGTTGCAGAGCTATTAGGAACCACGTCAGCTCAATAGAAGTGCTCAACAGCACCCCTGGAATGCTTTGTTTTAAGGATGACCCAGGAATTACAGCCAGTCAATATGACCTCCATTGTGGGCAAGCTCATGGAGACCAAACTAAAGGAAAAGTTGGTGGAATATCTGGAGGAGCGTGGTCTCCAGGATACCAGGCAGCATGGGTTCGTGGGGAGATCGTGTCAAACAAATCTGATTGACTTCTTTAACTGTGTCACTAAGACAGTAGACTGGGCAAGCGATAGACATCCTCTTACCTTGATTTCAGCAAAGGCCTTTGACTCTGTGCCCCAGAAAAGGTTGATCAGGAAGTTGTTGGATCTCGGGGTTGGGAAAAGATGGCCAGATGGGTGAAAACTGGCTAGGGACAGAACCAGAGGGTGGTTGTGGGGAGAGTTATCTGGCACAAGACGGGTATCCAGTGGAGTCCCTCAGGGCTCTGTGCTGGGGCTGGTGTTGTTCAGTGTCTTCATCAGTGACATTGGAGATGGCTTTAAGGGCAAAATGTGCCTATTCAGCGGATGACACCAAGCTGTGTGGGAGAGTGGACACAGCTGAAGGGATACAGGACCTACAGGAAGATCTGGAAAAGCTGAGGCGATGGTCCAGGATCTGGCAACTTGGCTTCAATGCCAAGAAATGCAAAGTTATGCATATTGGAGCCAAGAATCCTAGGACAGAGTACTACCTGAGTGGAGTCCGGTATTTTCATCAGAGGAGGAGGTGGACCTGGGAGCGATGATCACTAGTGACCTGAGGCACTCTCTGCAGTGCAAGAAAGCAGCAGCAAAGGCAAACAAGATGCTTGGATGCATATCTAGGAGGATCAGGAGTAGGAGAGAGGGGTATACTGCCATTGCACAGGTCACTGGTAAGGCAGCATCTAGAGTATGGAGTTCAGTACTGGTGCCCACACCTCAAAAAGGACATTAATCTGCTGGAGGCGGTACAGAGGAGGGTGCAAAGATGATAGCCGGTCAGCAGGGTAAGGCATACGAGAGAGGTTGAGGGCACTGAACATGTACTCCCTGAAAGACAGGAGAGAGAGGGGACATGATTGGGACCTTCAAGTACTTGAAAGGGATAAATAAGGTTGATAAGGAGAGTCTAGTTAAGCTGGTGACAACCATAACACGAGGGGCACAGTCTTAAGCTGGAGGGTGGGAGGTTTAGGAGGAAGGTCAGGAAGCACTTCTTCACAGAGAGGTGATGGACACTTGGAATGCGCTGCCAGAAGAGGTAATCTCATTGAAGACAGTGGTCAGCTTTAAGAGAGGCTGGGACAGATATGGGGAGGTAAGGGTCATGGGTAGAGAGGATGGGAGGAGTGGGAGAGGGGCAGGGATAGTAGCTCAAGTTGTGGACCCTGCAGCACAAGCAGACTTGATAGACCAAATGGCCTTCTTCTGCTAGCTTCTTGGTATGTTTGTATATTCGTATGTAATTTCTAGCAGTCTGCCAGGAGCAAGGGCAGTGCACCAAGCTAGATCATAGAAGCCCACCGAATAAAGTGGTGGTAATAAAAGTTATCAGGGTTTTATTGCACAGTTGGAAAACCGGCAGACGGAAGTGTACTGCCGCTACTTCGGTCCTCGGTATTTAAGGGAGTGCCCGCATGAGCAGAGCACCAGCGAGACACTCGCATTCTGCATGTGTCTGCTGTATCAGCTAAGACAGTGGAGACGGCGGGCCAAGCCACCAATATCTAATGCAGGAGAAGGTCAGTATTTTAGACCAAGCTCACCCGAATGTTAAAGATGATGGAAATGATTTTTACATAGTTTTGCCCTTCTATCTTCCTTTCCATGCCAGTTGTGTATTCTGATTTCTTTGATAATTTTTGATAAATAATCTAGTTTTGTGGTGCTCTCAGATCTACAATGAGTTTACTATCTCACCAGCTACTGCTCTTGATTTTCATATTTCTAAGACATTCTATGACATCAGAAACTCCCGTTCTGCTGTTCATCTGAATGGCCTGGAAAGGTGTTTGTGATGTCATTGAATGTTCAGGCAGTATGAAAGAGAGAGCAGCAACTGCTAAGGAGAGAGAATTCAGGGTCCTTAAAAGGCAACAAAATTAGATTATTAATTTAACAAAAAGGTCAACAACATATCAGAATACTGGGTAGCCAATAAAAGAACAGCTAGAGGGCTTCTAGAGGTGTGAAAACTGTTTCCTATCACCTTCAGGGAAGTCTGTTACTAAATAGCTAAGTAAACTGTCTTTAGTGAGCAACCCATGTGGAAAAATTAGGGCACCAGCTGTGGAAATAAGACTGGGAGAAGCTCATAGCAGTTCATTACCTGTCCACAACAACTAATGATGGCTAACACTAGAGTACTGGGTGACAGGAGACTGGAAATGGCACCAAAGCTGAAATACATGTGTCAGCTGGGGATGAGGGAAGCGAATGCCAGTGGCAATATCTGAGGAAGGGAATATAGGGAGGACAGAAAGTAAATTTGTCACAAGGGGAAATATCAAACAATGACTGGTCTACACCGTCCTGCAAAATGACAGGTCAGATGGAGCAAATGGGGAAATACCTGTATTAAATGCACCTGCATAGGGGAGTTGGAAGAAAGAAAAAATACTACAAGAACAAATAAATACAAGCAGGGATTACAGATATTGAGAAATTTATTACTTCAACTAGGAGACTTAAAGGGATACTGTCAACCCCTTAGGCTTAAAAGTGTACCTAGTATAAAAATCACATTTTATGATTGCCAACATTCTGTAAAGATTGTTGATGTAGCTGATAGTTTGATTCTAACTCTTTATTTTCTTTAAAAAAGTAAAAAACGGACTGCCCAACATATTGGTGGTATCACACCAAAACAGGTTTGTTTACATTCCACTTATCATCTCCAAATGCATCTTTCCTGGATTTGGAACATCCACAAAACAGTCTAGCCCCTCATAATGCAGTGGTAGTTTAGGAAGCTACTGCCTTATGAGTGACTGCAGTGTTTGGGTATGTTTCTAATGCTCAGGAAGTATGCAGTAAGAACAGAACCAAGATTGTAAATAAAAACAAGGTTGTTTATAAATATACATTGCCATGCATTTCAGTTCTACTAAACAAGGAGACAGACAAAACAGAACAGCAACATCAGTGAATTTTAGAGAGGGTAAGCAATCATAAAATGTGGGGTTTCAACTGAAATAATATGATGAAAAACAGGTTGACAGTGTCTCTTTAAATCAAACTTATGACAGAAAATCACGGGACAAAAATCAATAAAGGACCTATGGACAAATGGAAAGATGGGCAGGAGGATAGTAACTTTTTTTATACTTTATTTTTATTCATTTTCATAGATATTACATTTGTAGTTACCATATAGCAAACAGACCAACTACTATAAGTAGAAACTCTTTGGGGTAATAAACCCCTTAATCTAAGGATATCAGTTTGCATCTGCTACATATTGTTACATCATTGGGGTATACCAAATTTAGAATTACATAAAAATTAAAACATCAATTTGTGCTATGTATATAAGCCCATGAACTTCATGGCAGTTCCTCCATGTAATAGGATTGCCCAGCAACCCAGTCCAGAACATTACAGCACTCCCATAGGGGACCATTGTAGCCATACATTATTGCTAAATGTGAAGCAGGATAGTGACCTTGATGTAACAAACGAGGATGACTGGTGTAGTGTACTAAAGGCCCCAGGAAAAAAAAAGCAGGGATATTAACACAGCACTAGAGATAGCAAATAGTTTTAGCTTCTGGAAATAGATCCTGATCTTAGAAATGAAATACTATCTTTACAAGGGTCCTTAGCACAGCAAGGACTAAAAGAACAATCAGCGGACGTACTAGGGGACATAAGAAAGCGCAACAGGTTTCACAAGTAATGTATAAGCTAGCCCTAATGATGAGTGTATAATTAATAATCCCCAAATACTGTAGGAAACAGGGTATCAGGAAAACAAACCCATCAAGAGACATCAAATAACCCCTCAAAAACAGGAAGTAATATAGAAAGTGCCATAATTTGGACATCAGTCAGGCGGGCTATCTCCTGGAGATGTTGTAATCATAGGAGACTCAATTTCGACACATGGACAGGGTGATTTGTAGAGATAGGAAGGAACAAGTGACTCTATCTTGTTTACCGGGCAGGAATCAATGATGTAGCAAAATACTCTCTGGATTCCTGGAACACACACACGAACCTATAGTACTACTTCAGTTAGGAACAAATGATATCGACAAAGATGTGTCACAAATACAGAGGGATTTTGAGAAGGTGGGAACCAAACTCAAAAACAAGAATTGCAGTTTAATTATCTCAGAAATCTTACCTGTACCCAGGGCTGGTAGAAATAGTCAACGAAATCCATAGATTAAATGGGTGGTTAGGGAGATGGTGTGTCAGAGAACATTTAGAGTTTTAGAACATTGTCATCGCTTTAAAAATGGGCATAGATTATATGCAGCCGATGGCCTCCACTTGAATCACATAGAATGTAGGGTCCTAGCAGACAGAATAAATCATAAAATATGGCAGCATTTAAACTAAATGGGGGCAGGGAGGAGAACACAACAACAGTAAAAGGGTATGCATTAGCTAGACAGATCTATGTGGAAATCTCTATTGATCAACACTAACAGCCTAAGAAACAAAAGGAAGAACTAGAAATTACATTGAGAGAGAGAACATAACACTGTGCTCCTACAACTGAGACATGGTGGAAAAAAGGATATGTGGGGAGTTGAGATAGAAGGCTACCTGCTGTTTAGGAGAGATGCAGAATATACTCAAGCGGGGCAGTTGTACTTTATGTCAGAAATGACACAACTGCTAGTGAGAGTAACACCACACTGGGCTCAGATGTAGAACAACTCTGGGTGCAGCTAACTCCACTGCAAAACAAACAAATCAATGTAGGAGTATGCTACAGACCTCCTTCCCTAACCAGCCAAAATACCTCAGAGTTCATTAAGCAGATAGGAAGCCAAGATTCAGGGTAAAGGCTTCTGATCATGGGGATTTTAACTTTCCTGAAGTTGATTGGGAATTATGGAGTTCCTGGAAGTGTTAGACAGCTTATGTGTAGAGTGCCATGTAACAGAATGCACTAGAAATAATCACACATTAGACCTGGTGATAAGCAACATGGGTGAGGCACTGGAGAGATGCCACACAGAGAGCCATTATTAGGCAGCGATCTGGCGTGGTAGAATTCTACATCAGGACAAATACCATAATCCAGAAAGGGTTAGCAAAATAAAGAGTGCGACCTGGCTAACTTTAATGAACTAAGGAACTCACTTGCTCAGTGGGATGGGCACAACAAATTTGAAGGCCTACAAGTACATCAAATGTGGATTATCTTAAAACTTTTTACATGAATTGGTGGACAGACACATACCAACCAGAAATAAATACAACCCTAAGGGGTGGATACCAGCCTGGTATAAGTTGAAAATTCAGAAGTTTATTAGGGCTAAAATAGATTATACAAAAATCCAAAAAAAGGGATCCACAAAGAATACTGTTATGTATAAATCCAAACTTTAGAAAATTCAAAATAGAAATAAAAAAGGCTAAATGGTCTATGGAGATGAGACTGGTAAACAAGGTAGGTAATAACAAAAAGCCTTTTATAATTACGTTGGAAGCCTAAAGAATAATAACAAAACATAGGTCCCTTAAACAAGGAACTAAAGCAACTACTGATTGCCTAGCAATGGCCAGTGAATTTAATGCATACGTTCATAGTGTGTACCAGGCTAGTGACATAAGGAAAACTGATGATATGGGCCCCTTAGAAAGTAATTTAGAGTTTACACCAACTACAATCAGAAACAGACTTGAGAAATTAAACCCCACCAAATCTGCTGGATCCAGTGGACTACACCCTAGGTTATTAAAAGAACTGGCTCCAGTGCTATATCACCTATTACATGTTCTATTCCATAAATCTCTAAAGGAAGGACTATTACCAAAAGACTGGACATCTGCTAATATAATGCCAATACATAAAAGGGAACCAGATTGGATAAGTGTAGACCCATCAGCCTCACCATTATCATAGGCAAAAATATTACAGGGTTATTAAAGAATCAATAGACCAGCATCTTTAGGAGGTAGCAAAATTGACATACATCAACATGGATTTCAAAAGGAAGGTCCTGTTTGACAAACTTGATTCACTTCTTTGATCCAGCTAGTCAAGCTATGGATAGAGACATACTGGTGGATTTACTCCATGTAGACTTTGAAAAGGCCTTTGATAGTGTTTCACATTTTGAAGTAATAAACTCCCTTGAGGAATCAAAATTGAATAAATGCCTCATTAGATGGATAAATAAATAAAAATAAAATAACTGCCTGGCTGACTAACAGAAGGCAAGAGTATTCATTAAAGGACAGCTACCTGACTGGGTCCGTGTAACTAGCGGGGTCCCTCAGGGATCTGTTTTGGGACCCACTGTTTTTAACAGTTTGGTATCATCTACTGTATATCTTGTAACAGTAAAGCATGGATGGAAACATTTGTAGACGACATAAAAATAGAAACACTAGTCAGTAATGAATGTGATGCTAAGATGTTTAAAGAAAATGTAGATGCTTTGGTAGATGTGGCTGGGAGTAAAAACTAAAATTTAATATGAACAAATGCAAGATCATTCATTTGGGGGAAAAGGACAATACTCTTATCATATAAATGAGTTACCCTAAATACTACAGCTTCTGAGAGAGACTTGGGGAATTATATTAAACAGTGACTTAAACTCCACTAATAGTAATAATAATAATAGCTTTTGGTGGCCAAAAGGGTTATGGAATACTTGCTTCCATTGGAAGAAACATTAGGAGTAGATCAAGGAGGTAATGATGCCACTGTATACTGCCTTGGTCGCCCTCATCTCAGAGTACTGTGGGCACTTCTGGAGCCACCCTGAAGGGTGTTGAGGTGCGAGGGGTTTAGAGGTGAGCAACTAGGATGGTGAATGGGTTGCAGGGTAGATCCTCGAGGAGAGACTGAGGGCCTTGCAGTTGTATTCCCTTCAGTACAGGAGATGCAGAGGGATATGTGTTTGGTATATAAAGCTTTTGAGGATCCAAACTGAGAGTGTGCAGGATTAAACAGAAGGCCACATACTATAACAAATAGGGACCACCAACTACAGCTGAAGGGCAACACTACTGTAAAAATCAGAGAGGAAATTGGTTCTACCAAAGAGTTGTGACACCGTGGAATGCATTACCACCAACAGTGGTCTCAGTGATTGTATGAATCTATTTAAACATGCATTAGATAAACATAGTGGCGAAATCTGTTCTGTCTCATAAACTGGTCTCGGGCTTCCATACTGATGGGCTATACCTCCTGATGCTATCATGCAGGCAGGAACCAAAATCCTGCAGCCTGGCTATCCTCCCCTCCACTTCCTGGCACACCAGTTTACTTCCTGCCTTCCAAGAAGCAGATACTCTGTAGCAGAGCTCTGTCTCTTATGGCAGGGCTGAAGACATCGGACTATAAGTCTCATTTAAATTTTTGTCTTTGGATATCCTCAGAATTGGACAAAACAGCATTACAAAAGCTCTTTTTCTGTTTGGTTCAGTCTTAGTCTTGCCTGTATAGACTGGCCCACATTCCTAGTCGATTTTTCTCATGATTTGGGCTCAACTGCGTGCTGCACAGCCCACCTTGAAATTCCCTCGGCTCTAAAAAGCCGTTGATCTACATCACGCCCCAGAAACAGGTGCGTGTGTGTATGTGTGTGTGTGTGTGTGTGTGTGTGTGTGTGTGTGTGTATATATATATATATATATATATATATATATGTTATATATGTATTGTGTGTACATATATATATATTTCATGGCAAAGACTGCATTTAATGCATCAGTTAGGGTAAAGCGACAAAAGTGAAAAATGAAATGTTGAAGTTGAGCACCTAACTCCCCCTTCCACAACCCACACACTCATCCTCCACAGACTGACAGATGCCAGTGTGCCATGGGATCGTTGACCCAACTCTCACCCCATTCCATGTGTAAGCAGGTTTACATGCTACAGCAAAGGAGAATGGGGTGATAGGGCCTCATGACCCCATGGCACATCCTTGTGTGTGGGTTAGGGGGTTAGTGCTCCAACCCTAACATTTCATTTCCTCACTTTTGTCGCTTTAACCTTAACTGATGCATTAAATGTAGTTTTGCTATGAATTTACTTACTTTTTGGAAAAGTTTAATGTAACATGTATTGGTGGGCGCTGGTCCCATTTACGCATAGCTATATAGCAGCCCTATACGGCAAGGAAGCCTTGTAACATAAATTTGACAATATCTCATTAACTGTGTGACCTACTAAAAAATTCCATTGCAGGCTTACTCACGGTTTAAAATCTTGTTCCAGCAGCATCAGCGGTAGATCTATGCCGCCAGTAGTGAAACTCTGTATCTCACTGCTTTTGAGATAACGGCGTGGCAGACACCGCAGTGTAATCCTATGGGAAAACATCAACTTCACATGTCATATCTATACAACCACTTAATTCCCCAACACCTAAACAGTATAATTCACACCTGTAGGACATCACCTCAACACCCTGCACATTTCAAGTAAAAGACCAAACCGTTAATGAGCTGTGCAATTCTAAACTTTTACACCTTTAAAAATGTTTCAGTTGTGAGATAACAACATCCTTGGCCGTGAGATAACAGAGGTGGTGGTGGGTGGGGAGCTCTCACACCCAAGGTAGTGACCGGTGTCCCACAGAGGCTCGGTGTTAGGACCAGTGTTGTTTGGGATATTCATTGCAGACATATCATGGGACATCAAGAGCAAGATCAGTCTGTTTGCTGATGATACCAAGGTTGGCGCGGTGGTGGATGACCTAGGGGATGGCAGGGTTGCAGGATGATCTGGCAAAGCTTGAAACCTGGTCAGACACCTGGCAACTGGGGTTTAGTGCCAAAAAGTGCAAGATGCTGCATTTTGGGATGAGGAACCCAAGGAGGAGTTACCAGCTGGGAGTGCAGCTAGCCCAGACAGAGGAGAAGGATCTGGGTGTGCTCATTACAGGGTCAATGAACAACTCGGCACAATGTAGGAAGGCAGCTGCAAAGGCCAACAAAATGCTGGGTTGTATTGCAAGGGTATATCCTCGAAGAGGAGGAAGTGATTCTGCCACTGTATAGGTCATTAGTTAGACCACACCTGGAGTACTGCGTGCAGTACTAGCGTCAATATTCTGAAAAGGACATTAAGTTACTGGAGGGTACAGCGCAGGGCGACAAAGATGATCAAGGAGCTGGGGACTTATCATACGAGAGGAGGTTGAAGGAGTTGAACATGTACTCACTGGAGGAGAGGAGAGACAGGGTGACATGATTGAAACCTTTAAATACATGAAAGGAATAAACAAGACTGGTACAGAGGGGCTGTTCAAAGTAAGGAGGGAGGGCCACCAGGGGCCATGATATGAGACTGGAGAGGAGGAAGGTTCAGGAGGAGATGAGGAGACACTTTTTACAGAGAGGGTGGTGGCTGGGTGGAATCGTTACCTGCAGAAGTGGTATGCAGTAGAACAGTGGACTGCTTCAAGCGAGGATGGGACAGGACAAGGGGAGTGTTAATGAAGGGAAGGGTGGAAGAGAGGGCAGCTGCAGAATAAGGGGTGCTAGCTGCACATTTGACCGAACTTGATAGACCTCTAGGCCTTTATCTGCTGGCAAATTTCGTATGTTAAGTATAAATCGTAGTCGACCTAACAAATCCTAGTCCACGGCGGACATCTGGTCGCGCCAGTCTGGGCCATCTGGTCGTCCTCAGGGACATCTGGTCGCTAAATCTGCTACCTGGTGGTCCCTCACGAATAAAGCTTGTGGACTAGGATCGCGCCTCACGTGCAGGATTTTGCAGGATTGTTGCAGTTCTGCAAAGAAGAATTTTGATTTTTAAAGCCTATTTTTTGACAGTAATGAAGCAAACCAAAGGCATGGCTTTGTGAGGGGTCACCCTGAACAAAACCCCATGCCTCATTTGGCACAAAGGTGCCCATGGAGAAAAGTACGACATTTGTTTGGCTGGAAATCTAAAAACAAGATGGCGGCTCATGAACAAAGAATTTTCCTGACAGACTAGGATTTTTCTTCAGCGACTGACAAAATCTTTGACTGTGAGACCATTTATTTTCGCCTAAAATATACATATACATTTTGAGTGAACTGAACATGATCAGAACTCAAAATTAAAAATGTAATAACTTTGAAATGGATTAATATTTTTTACCAAACCAATGCTGGATTGTTCCTTGACCCAACCTCTTTCTACGTTTCCAAGTTTCAGACCAGAGGAGCACACGGTGTGGTACATGGCACCACCGGAAAAAACACTACAAAACTAGCAAAAGTGCATTTTGGCATTTTGCTGTGCAGAACCGATATGTTTGACTGAAATGCAACTTGCTAACTCAAGAGATCTACCACGAGACCGTGCATTCCAAATTTTATTCAAATTCATTGAGTCAGCTTGCAAAGTTATTAACGTGCAAAATTTGAGGGTTAACATTAAAGTGCCTACTCAACCCTAACTACGCCCTGTAATATATATAGATCACATAGATAGATATTTAGATATCGTATATTGGATTAAGGAGAATACTCCCGTTGACTGCAGTATATTGGGTTAAAGCGCATACTCTCTGTCAGCAGCAGTAACTGGCGATCTCTCATCGTGACAGGAAGCGTTCTTACAGCCGCTCATGGACGCTAACAGCCCCAGTAACTGGCGATCTCCCTCGCCGGCAACTGGGAAGTGTTTATACAGCCACTCATCGACACTAACAGCCCCTTAGCGCCTGTAGTCATCACCGGTGCTCCTCACTGACAGTGCCATACCCACCCCACCCCCCAGCAGCAATTGAGGGGCTAGCAGTCAGCTTTTCTTCAAGGCTTGCATAGCTATAACATTTCACAGGATCAGTTGTGAGCAGCATTTAAGGGGCTAACAAACAGCTTTTCTTCAAGCACACAATATAAACTCAGGAAGCCTCTCGGGAGGGGTCCCAAAGGATAATTCGAATGCCTCCAACTCTTGATGACAAGGCTGGGGCACAACAGCTTACAGCAGTCCCAGTTCTTAGGAGCATGGTGATACGCAAGGGCATTGGAATCAAGCCACAAAATTCCTCCTTTGGCCACCTTACAGGCTTTCACACTGGGGATAGCCCCGAGGCTCACGGGAGGAACCCATTCCTCAGGGACATTGAGAATAGGCCACACTTTGTCAGCGAACAAGCCTGCCAAGGGCAGGAGATATCAAGAAAATGCAAATCCCTCCTTTTGACCACCTTTGCAGGCTACCTCTGTTTTGAAATGCGAGAGAGAGTGACCTGCAGGGCAGAGGACCCGTGGAGGCCCCTCCTCATCTGCTTATTCGAACAGCGGCAGGCGTTCGGACTGAGATGCATGCATTTGCACAGGAGGGCAAAACTGGCCACACCTCGTTGGCCCCAGATCTGATAGAATCCTGAATAAATCATTTGCCCTGGGCCCCCATGCTCAATTGCAGCCTCAAGACCCCAGAACGGAGGGTCCACAGGATGATGACTTGAAAGATAACCAAGTTCCTGTCTTCTGACGAGGAGGAGAACCTCTCTGTGCATCCTGCCAAGACAAGAAAACCATTAGTCCGGCCGGGGAGGCCACTCTATGAGACCGGTGGTCAGAAGATGGATGCATCTTAAGAAGGCCTTCAAGCTTCAGTAATTTAGCTCAAGGCAGCGACAGCTAATCTTTCCTTAGCCAGAGCCCCTCTTTCATGGGCCAAGGGCCAGGTCTAACTTCCAGCTGGCGGAAGATTCTGAGAAAAACAAGGTGGCACTGCAGTAGCTCCAGATCTTGCCAGAGGGCTCTTGCAGTAGGTAATTACATATAGGACTGGCCGGCGGTGGCAGGACCTGAAAATTTCTAGCCTAGCAGTCCTGGCAGGGGACCGCCCCCGATCAGGTGACGGCATCATCACGACGTCGGTATAGGGGCGGTCCTGACGCCTCACCTTCCAGTTCTTTCCTCCGTCCAGCTCGTGCATCGCCGCGGTTAAGTTCATATCCTCAGTCCTGTTACTCGCCGCTTTTTTCTGAATAGTTTTCAGTATAGAATTTTATACTTCTTTCGTCAGGTGAAGCGCAGTGTACGCCCCTTCAAAGAATAAGTGTGACTCGTACGCACCCAACTGCCTCACAAAGACGGGTCACCCTCTGCCTTTTCTGCCCAGGCCCCGACCACGTGGTCGGCGGCGTCCGCACTGCCTCCCGTTCAACGCGCCACCCGCAGATGACGCCAGCAGTCCTCGAAGCCCATCTCCTCAAAAAGATGTCTGCGATGGAGAAAGAGTTGAGAAAACTCGGCGAGGCGTCGACCTCCCTGAAGGGCATAAGAAGCGGGACAAGGAAAGGCACTGGGAGAAGGCCTCCTCTTCCGCGACTCTGGCGGAGTGGCGGCAGGTCTTTATCTCCTCCGAGGATCGCCCGATGGCAGCCTCAGGTTTTGGAGGAGGCATCGGCCGCCCAGACAGGTTCGAGCGAGCCGCGGGTGTCTCGATCAAAGGAGACTCCAGCCCCAGTACGCCGCGGGCCTAGAGCCTCACTGGCGAGGACCTCTCTTAAGCCGGACGTCCGGCTCCTCCGGCGTACACGGAAAAGGCCTCTAAGACGCTCGACCCTTGGGCGGCTCGGCAGTGCTCCCTCAGACTGGGCCTCCTCACATCCTCGGTCCGCCTCCAGGGACCCCCGAGCCGGACACGGCTCCTCTGGCGTCCGCCCGAGTTCCGCCCATAAGCCACCGTCGGCTCCTCGGCGTCGCGGCGGGGTCTCCCGGGCCTATGGCGGAACCTGCCTGTATCTGTCGCTCCAGGCTCCCTGCAGCCTTCGCTGCGTGAGAACCCCAGTCCCCGCCTGACCCGGATTATCCCCTCCGTCCCGGACGAGTCTTTGGACCCTGGGCTACCGTCTGATCCTCTTCCTGAAGAACGGATCTGACGCCAGTTCCCCTGACGCGGCCCGGCGCGGCTCCCTCGGCCTTCGGCCCTACCGGCGCCAGTTCCGACTCGGCCCCTCGCCCGGCGAGTTTTCCTCTTCGCCGGGCCCTCCACCCCACGGGCTATCGGCTGATCCGCCCGTGGGTACCTGGGTGGGGCCATCTGCTCCAACAGCTCCTCCAGTGCCTGGGTATCCGGCGTCGTATCCGGCGGTCTTCCCAGCCTGCAGTATCCTGCGCCCGCTGTACCCAGTGCCGACTCCCCGACACCGCAGTACCCGGCGTACAGTACCCGACTCGGGATACCCGCAGCCGAGTTGGATACTCCCTCGTAGTTTCCTCGATACAATTATCCCCTCCTCCTCCTCCACCGCCCCTAGGCGCGGTGGATCTTCGAGAGACTCTTGCCTCCTGGTGGGCTGAGGCCAGGGCTCAGCTCACCAAGAAGTCAAGAACCATCTTCTGGCGATGGTGCCACCCCGGCTCCCGTGCGCCCTAGGCGGCACTCTCCTCTCCTCCTCCGGTTCCCGGTTTTGCCTCGGGATCCAGAGAGGGCAGGACACGTTCTGGGATCCCTCCCAAGAACCGTTCCTCCCCTAGAGCAGAGTTAGGTAGTGTTACTCTGCTTCAGATTCTTCCTCCCTTCTCTCTCGGACTCCTCAGGCGCTTCCGATGGATGTTCTGAGAAAGGCGACGAACCACGCTCTCCGTCCAAGCCTCGCCGAGGACTCCTCCGGAGGATCCTTCCTTCACGAGTTGCTCAGGAAGATCCAGGAAGTCCATCAGTGGCATTCCTTAGAACCAGATCCTCAGCAGAGTAAAACTGGCGAACATCTGGACTTGCCCTTACGGCTCCTACCTTAGTGCCACCCTGGATCAAGCCTCACGCCCACCTTTGTTTCCACTATTTGGAAGCAACAGTCAGCTTTAGCCTCACTTCCCAGGAAGTCGAACAGGCTATACCAGGCTCTGGAGGGTGTAGACTTTTAGACTCTCACCCCGTGCAGACTCGGGTTGTGATTAGCGCCGCTCACGGCCGGTCAGCACTGGCTGCCAGGCTCGTCTCCCCGGATAAGGAATCTGTCGCTGGATCAGTATGGAAGGAAGATCTACATTCTTCCACACTGGATTAGGGCCCTGAACTATGTAGCTCATATGGGGATTACCAGAAGGCCGTCCTTACCCAGGCGGAATCCAAGATCGACTCTTTGCCCGACTCTCAAGTCAAGCAGGAGTTGGCTGACCTGGTCCGTTCTGCTCGTTTGGCCAGTCTTCACATTCTGAGGGCGACCTACGGCGCAGTGGACACCGCAGAGACAGACTCTCGTTCACTCTAAGTCTTCGGCGTCAGGTCTGGTCGGAGTGCAGTCAGCCATCCAGAGAAGCACCTTCCAGGGGTTCTGTGCTTTTCAGTGGTGATGTCAGGACATCATCACTGATTTACAGGAAGGGCGACCCTTAAATCTGCTGATTCAATGTACCATCCCCATCCCCACAGCGCCGGCCCTTTCGCGAGGCGCAGCAGGCCTCAGCGAAACCTCAGGGAATGCGGGCCACTAACTCAGGCCCCACAGCTGCCAGGCCCCACCACCCAAAAAGGCAGGTGCTCCAGCTGCGGCGCTGCCTCACACCACCTGACTCCTTTCTTCTCCCCGTCTCCAGGCGCCCGGAGGAACCGGTAAGAGGAGGTTCTCCCTCCACCTGCCGGTTGGGAGGGATAACGGATTCATGGGTGCTTCAGATCATAGCAGAGGGCACTCCATAGGTTTCTACAGAAACCTCCACGTCACCCCCTCTGAACTCTGCTTACTCAAGGGACCATCTTCCTTTGGTCAGGAAGAAATCTCTGTGCTCTTGCGAAACAGGCTATAGAGCCGCCCCTCCTCACCTCTACGGGACGGGGTACTATTTCCACTTCTTCCTTGTACCAAAGGAGACGGGAGATCTCAGACCTATTCTCGATCTCAGCTCCCTGAATCTGTATGTGGAATACAAGAGGTTCAGGATGCTCTCCTTCAATCCCTTTTGCCCCTGCTTTGGCCGGGCCAATGGCTTGTGCACTAGATATGCAGGATGCATTGCACATCCCCATTCACCCTTTGCGAAAGTACCTCAGGTTTGCATTCAGAGGGTCCACTACCAATTCGTCAGCTCCCATTTGGTCTTTCCTCGCCCCCAGTCTTTACCAAATTTCTGGCGGTGGTAGCGGCCCACCTGCTTCTTTTGGGAGCTCAGGTTTTCCCTACCTGGACGACTGGCTCCTGGCCCCCTTCCAGGGAGGAACTCCTGCATTTTCTCTCTCACCCAGCAGGTTTTCACTGGCCTGGGTATTACCATCAACCATTCCAAGTCTCACCTGGATCCTTCACAGGCTCCAGTTCATCAGAGCAATTCTCACACAGCTTTGTGCAAGGCCTTTCTGCCTCTGGACAGGGCCTCCTCCAGTCACAGATTTCCCTCCTGTCGGAACACAGGAGGGTCCGAGGTCAGTGCTCCGTCTACTGGGGCTTATGGCGGCGGCCATCCCGACGGTTCAGCGCGCCTCCACATGAGAATCTCAGTGGACTCTTGGATCTCAGTGGGATCAATGAGTAGACGACCTAGATCATCTGGTTCTGATCTCCTCGCCGATGGTAAAGACTTGCAATGGTGGACGGTTCGAGAGAACCTCTTCCAGGGGGTCCCCTTTTTCATCCCCCCATCAGACTCTGACCACGGATGCTTCAGGCGAAGGTTGGGAGCCCATCTGGGTCCTCACCGAACCCAAGGCCTTTGGTCAAAGTTGGAGATAGTTCTCCACATCAACGTGCTCGAGCCTTGAGCAGTGCTGTATGCGCCCAGGCCCTTCACCAATACATCCTTCCTGGTCACCTAGCTGTCCAAATGGACAACATATGCGTGGTGTGGTACATCAACAAGCAGGAGGAACTCGGTCCTACCGCTGTGCAGGGAAGCGATGAGGGTTTGGGATTGGGCAACTCTCTACAACCTTCACCTCATGGCGATCCATGTTCCGGAGTCGACAGTGTCCTGGCAGACAAAGTCGCTCGTCGGCTCTTCCACACAGTGGGAATTGGACGAAAAGGTCTAAAAGCATCTTCCAGACTTGGGGACTCCTCAGATAGACCTGTTCGCTTCCTCCCAAAACGCAAAGCTTCAGTCTTTGCTCGCTTGCTCCAGAGCGAGGCGCTTCTGGAGCAACGCCTATCTCTAAGCTGAAGGACAGATTCGTCTATGCTTTTCACCCAATTCCTCTGGTCCTGTGTCTACAGAAGCTTGCTTTAGAAGGAGCGAGAATGATTCTGATTGCTCCTTTCTGGCCCAGGCAAATCTGGTTCTTCTACAACAATACTCAGAGGTTCCTCCTCTTCCTCTTCCTTTATCTCCAGGATTGCTGACCCAGGATCAGGGGCCCTGGTCCATCCGGGACTCAAGTCCTTCAACTTCACGCATGGCTCCTGCAGACTAGCTCAAGCTCGTTTGCGTTTCTCCTAAGGTGGCCGAGATTCTGATGGAGGCTAGAAAGCCCTCCACTAGGTCCACCTATGCCATGAAATGAAAAGATTTTCTATCTGGCCAGCGCCCAGGAACGTGGAGCCTTTTTCCTGCCCTATGACCATTCTGCTTGAATACATGCGTCATCTTTTCTCGACCTGGGTCTCAGTCACTCCTCTTTGAAAGTCCATATGGTGGCTATTTCAGCCTACCATGTCCCTTTCTCTCATAAGGCATTTGCACAGCTGGAGGTATCCAAACTTTCCTCAGAGGGGTCCTTCATCTCAGGCCCCTGTCGGGCTCCAGCTCCGCCTTGGGACTTAAACTTTGTCCTCGAAAACTTACCCTTCCTCCCTCCTTTGAGCCTGCGGCTTCCTTTACTGAAGTTTTATACGTGGAAGGCGGCTCTTCTTGGTGGCCATTACTTCTGCTGCAGAATTTCGAGCCCAGGCCCTCATATGCAAAACCGTTATTTGATTTTTCACAAAGAATGAGTAGCTCTTCGCACGAATCCTAAGTTTCTTCCGGAGGGTAGCGAATCTACCGTGAATCAGTCTATTGAATTACCTGCTTTCTTCACGCAGTACTCCAATCAAGGAGAATACCTGCTCCATACCATGGATGTTCACAGGATTCTGAGATACTACACCGATAGGACGAAGGATCTCAGAAAGACTGATCAGTTGTTCGTCTCTTTGCTCACAAAAGAGAAGGCAATGCTGTCTCTAAGCAATGCATATCAAAATGGTTGGGCCATTGCATCACTTTCTGTTTATGACAGTACAACAAGACCTCCCGGTCAAGTCAGAAGTCACTCCACTGTGGAGTTGCCGCCTCTGCGACTTGTTTAAGAACGTGTCTGCGGCAGACATCTGTGCTGCCGCCACTTGGACTTCTGTCCATACATTCACTAAACATTAGTTTGGACATTGCCTCTCGCCGTGAGCAGGCTTCGGGTTAGCAGGTCTTGCAGGGCCTCCTTTCTTGAAGTTTGCAAGCTTTCTTACTACCTATTGGAGTAGTTCCTCCTCCGGTGCCTTTTCATTTGTTCCAGACTGCTTAAGGTTCTGTCCTATATGAATTACCTACTGCAAGAGCCCTCTCAGTAAGATAGTACAGTTACGTAAGAACTTACCGTAACAGTAGATCTTTGAGAGGCTCTTGCAGTAGGAATACTCTTCCTGCCCTCCATCCCACAAGGCTTTTCAGCTCTTTTTCCATTGAGGGAAATATCTACTTCTCTCTCGTCCGGCCTTCCGGCCTGTGGCGGGAAAGAACTGGAGGAGGCCTGGGACGCTCTTTATACCGCACGTCGTAGATGCCGGTCACCTGACGTGAGGCGGGTCTCGCCAGGGACTGCTAGCTAGAAATCTTTTCAGGGGTCCGCCGCCTTACCGGGCGCCAGTCCTATATGTAATTACCTGCTGCAAGAGCCTCTCCGAAGATCTACTAGTAAGTTCTTACGTAACTGTACTTTCTTTGAGTTGGCCTCCATTTATTCAGCAGATGTGTCAGAGGCAGCAGCAGCCAGATGCGCTGCTAGAACCATGTTCTATCAAGCTTCAGTGCGGCACAACCTCTGCAACTGCGCGATGTCCCCCCACTGTGATAGAGGTCTTGAGGAGGGGAGGTGGAAGGGCAATATCATAGCAAAGGGTGGAGGGGTGAGGAACACATAACAAGGGTACATGGAGGGGGCACACAGAGGGAAAAATGTGAATAGAACAATAGAGGGAAGAGAGGAAGGTCAGATTTTAGGTGGAGGTGGTGTCCTGAATGCATGGAGTCTTGGAAGCGAGATGGATGACCTGCAGGCACTATTAGCGGACAGGAGGGTGGACATAGCTGCAGTAACCGAGACTTGGGCAACATCAACAACAAGAACAAGGGCTGAATTTGAAGATGGAGGGGTGGCTCAGAGGTAATGTAGAGAAGTATTTTTCACAGAGAGGGTTGTGGATGCATGGAACGGCCTTCGGAGGAGGTTGTGGAGTCAAAAACAGCGGTTGAATTCAAGCATGCATGGGACAGTCATAAGGCAATTCTATGTGGTGGGGGTAGAAAGAAGTAGGCTGCTGGTTAACTAGGATCTGCAGCTTATCCATTAGGTAGGGAAATGGGCAGACTGGGTGGGCCAAGTGGTCCTTATCTGCCATCAAATTCTATGTTTCTTGTTTTATCTCACCATGACTGGGACCTTGTGATCCTGGCTATAAACTATACAGGACAGGAGTGATGGGAAGGGGTAGGGGTGGCGTTTATATCAGGGAGGAATAACTGCAGGGAGAAGTCAGAGGAAGGGGAGGTAGAGCATTATGGGTTCACTAAAGGTCCAATAGAGGGAGAAAGGTGAGGCTGGGGTGGTTTACAGACCACCCAGTCAGGATGAGGAGAGGGACAGGGAACTGAGCTCACAAAATATTGGAAGCTGCGGAAAGGAGGTGGTAATTGTGGGGGACTTCTAACCTGCCCAAAGTGGACTGGAGCATACCATCCACAGCATGTGCAAGAGGAGTCAGGTGCTCCTGGAAGGACTGCAGAGTGGGTTCCTGACTCAGGGCGTCACTGAATCAACAAGAGCTGAGGCAGTTCTTGATCTGGTGCTCACAAATGGGAGCATGTACAGGAAATAATGGTCAGGGAGCCACAGGGTGGAAGTGACCATTGCACAGTGTAGTTCCAGTTTGATATGGGCAGGGAAGCATTCCGACTGAGACTAAAATCTTGATTTCAGGAGTGCAGACTTCAGGCAAATGAGTGAAGTGCTAAGGAGCCATCTGGCGGGCATCAGAAGCGGATATGGGGGTGGACCAAAGGTGGTCCATCATTAAGGAAGGAATACTGGTTGCCACAGATGAGTGTGTTAGGCTAAGGGAAGAACACAAGAGCCAAAGCTCCCAGCTGGTTCAGTTCTGGGGCTGCCCAGGCAGTAATGGAAAAGAGGCAGGCCTATAGAAAATTCAGGAAGACCAAGACAGAGGTGGATAGGGAAAATTACCTAAGGTTGGCTAGTGAGGCAAGTAAGGAAGTCAGGTGAGCAAAGGCACAGAAGGGGCTGCAGATAGCTGAAGGAATTAAGAAGGGGAGAAGGCTTTCTTTTGCTGTGTAAGTGAGAAAAGGACAAGAAGGAAGGATTGTTAGGTTTAAGAAAGGGTGGAGTAGATGGAGGATAATGGGGAGCAGAGATACTAAATGAATACTTCTGTTCCGTCTTCACCAGGGAGAAGGACGGACCAGTGCCTTCAGGAGGGAAAAGAGGCGGGGGAGGGACACAGATATAGTAATAGAGGAGGATAGAGTGAGGGAGGGGTTACTGGCATTGAAGGTGGACAAATCACCAGGCCGGACAGAGTACATCCAAGGGTACTGAAGGAACTGACTGGGGAGTGGGAAGGGCCACTGGCTGACCTATTTAGTAGTTCGCTAGAGTCAGATGTGGTACCACAGGACTGGAGAACAACACAGTAGTGCCCTTCACAAAAGTGGTCCCAAGGATGACCAAGGGAATTACAGACCAGTCAGCCAGACTTCCATTGTGGGCAAGCTCATGGAGACCATACATACCTCTCAACCTCCAGCCTCATAAATCAGGGACAAGGCTTAAACAAATCGGGGCAAAGGACCAAAATCAGGGACACATCTTCAGAATTAGAGCTATTGACCCAGAAAGCTAGTAGAATAAGGGCTAGTGTAAAATGCATTTTCTGTGGAAGAACAAATCTGTAACTTTAATGTTTGACAGTATTTTGTGCTTACAACCCACACTGTCTGGTCATGGAAATGCAATTGTTAGGAGGGACAGAGTACAATTTTGAGGCAAAATCAGGATGTCCCTGAAAATCGGGGACAGTTGAGGAAGTACGAGACCATACTATGCGGGAAAAGGAGAAGTGGTAATTGTGGGGACTTCAACCTGCCCAAAGTGGACTGGAAGTTGCAAGGTGGCCGGTTATTCTACTAGCTTTCTGGGTCGATAGCTCTGGGACTGAAGTCCCCCACAATTACCACCTCTCCTTTCCCCGCATACTAAGGAAATATCTAGAGGAGCATGGTCTTCAGGTTGATAAGCAGCATGGGTTCATGGAGGCGAGATCGTGTCAAACAAATCTGATTGACTTCTTTGACTGTGTCACTAAGACAGTGAACAGGGGCCAAGCGGTAGACATCCTCTGTCTTGATTTCAGCAAGGCCTGACTCTGTGCCTACAAAAGGTTGAACAGGAAGTTGGTGGATCTCGGGTTTGGGAAAAGATGGCCAGATGGGTAGAAAACTGGCTGAGGGACAGAACCCGGAGGGTGGTTGTGGGGAGAGTTATCTGGCACCAGAGAGGTAACCATTGGGGTCCCACAGGGCTCGGTGCTGGGGCCGTGTTGTTCAATGTCTTCATCAGTGACATTATAGGGCAAATGTGCTCATTTGCTGATGACACTAAGCTCTGTGGAGAGTAGACACAGCTGAAGGGATACAGGACCTACAGGAAGATCTGGAAAAGCTAAGGAGGTGGTCCAGGTTCTGGCAGCTTAGCTTCAGTGCTGAATAATGCAAACTTATGCATGTTGGAGCCAGGAATCCCAGGACAGAGTACTACCTGAGTGGAGTCCAGTATCTGCATCAGAGGAAGAGAAGGACCTTGGGGTGATGATTACTAGTGACTTGAAGCACTCCACACAGTGCAAAGAAAGCAGCATCAAAGGCAGACAAGATGCTGGGATGCATATCTAGGGGATCAGTAGTAGAAGTGAGGAGGTTATACTGCCTTTGTACAGGTCACTGGTAAGGCGTCTAGAGTATGGAGTTCAGTACTGGCACCCACACCTCAAAACGACATTAACCTGGTGGAGAAGGTCCAGAGGAGGGCTACAAAGATGATAGCCAGTCATCAGAGTAAGGCATATGAAGAGGTTGAGGGCACTGAACATGTACTCCTGGAAGACAGGAGAGAGAGAGAGAGAGAGAGAGAGGGAGACAAGATTGGGACGTTCATGTGACTTGAAAGGTATAAATAAGTTTGATAAGAAAAGTCTCTTTAAGCTGGTGGCAACCATAACATGAGGGCACCGTCCTAAGCTGGAAGGTGGGAGGTTTAGGAGGAGGAGGTCAGGAAATGCTTCTTCATAGAGGGTGGTAGAAACTTGGAATGGCTGCTGGAAGAGGTATCTCGTTGAAGACAGTGGACAGCTTTAAGAGAGATGGGATAGGCATAGCGGAAGGTAAGGATCATGGGTAGGGAGGATGGGAGAAGTGAGGAGGAAGGGCAGGGACAGTAGCTCAAGCTGTGGAATCTGCAGTCTGATGGACTTGATAGACCAAATGGCTTTTCTCTGCTGGCTTCTTCTTATGTTCATATGGCAAGCAGATGCTTCTCCAAGATTCCGTTGGTCAGTGCTGCCTACGAAGGTTATCTACTGTTCAGCTCCACTCTCAAAGAAGCAGTGTATAATTGGGAAACCACTATGGGCACAGGCTGCAAATAAAGACCAGTGATGAGCCCTGGTCAGCAGGCCCCTGGCAGCATTAAAATTATCTTCTGTCTGGCTCCGCCTTCAAAGAGAAAGAATCAGAAACTGCAATGGCGCACTTGCATGAGTCTGAGACCAGAGAAAAGTCCGGGTTAGCAGGTCAGCGGCGGAACTTTCATGCGAAATTACATCCGAGGCAAAACAGAACTTCTCGAGCAAACAAGCGGGTTTCCTCCGGAACCAGCGTAGCTCGAGGAGGAGGAAGTGTCACCCGACAGGCCTGGGGAGCAACAATATCTATGAAACGCAGAAAACCCATCCTCGAGTAGGGCTCATCGCTGACGGGCTCCAGGCTCAGCCTTGCATGCTGCACAGCCTGGTCCCATTCTCGCTCCAGGGCAGGCTTTCCAGTTTTCATAAGGAATGGGTCCATACCACAACAGACAGATGGGTTTAGACATCATGCAAGGGATACCTAATCGAGTTTGACTAGAGCCACCATTACCTCATGTGGGTACCATTGCCCATTTTGGGCAACTCAGCATAAAATGTGTGCCGTTCCAGCCAATTACAGACCCTCTACCACCGGGGACTATCAAGCGGTTCACGACTGCAGAATTCAACCGGTGCCTCTTCTCGCTTTCTATTGTTCCCAATCGCATAGGGATTCAGACTAGATTGGAATTGAGATTTCTAAACCACTTTGTGCACAACAGAGCCTTCATATGGAGACCCTGCCATCCATCATCAGGGAGCTCCGTCAAGTTGACTGTTTGGCATCTATTGACTTGCAGGATGCCAGTTTACACATTCCATCCAAGAGGCACACAGACAGTCTCTCAGATTCAAAGTGGGGACAGCTCTTTCCATTCAAGACTCTTCCATTCGGGCATTCATCTGCCACAGGAGTCTTCTTCAAGGTCCTAGTGACAGTCATAGCTCGACTTCAGAGCCAAGGGTTACAGCTTTTCCTTATCTGCACACTATTCTCATCAGAGCACTGCATTTTGGAGCGGTACAAGCAGTGGCCGAGGTGCGTGCGTTGCCTCTTGCCTTTCAGAGTTGGTCACAACTGGAAGAAGAGCTCCTTAATTCCAGCGCTGACTTAGAACCATCTGGTGGCAGATTTCAAGACACAAGTGAACAGGATGTTTCCCATGGAAACCAAATTTGAGGACCTGCAGAAGTACATCAGGAGATTTCAGGCGGCCCACCAGCTGCTGGCTCACGACTTCATGCAGCTCATGGGGACTATGGTTTTCTGGCTGATACTGTCCCTGGGCAGTAATTCACCGATTCCACCAGGCAAACCTCCTCAGACTGTGGTCCCAGTCCAGACACAACCATGACCAAAAAATCCCAATTTCTCACCAGATGAGGACCTCCATTCATTGGAGGACTGAGGACCAATATCATGAGAGGTCGCAAAGTTGGGGCTACCACGCCAAATGAGAATCAGTGGTGTACATCAGTCATCATGGCGGCACAAGAAGCTTGTGGATGCTCAGGAATCTCTTCTGCTGTTTCAATGGGCCAAATGTCACCTTGCAAGCCCGAGGGTGTATATTCAGGTCAGGAGGACATCACGGCAGACTGGCTCAGTCGCATGGATGTCCTAATGGAGAATGGGAGCTGAAGGACCGTGCCTTCAAGTCCTCCCAGAGCGTTGGGGCTGTCCTCGGGTAGATCTTTCGGCTGCGACAAAACTCCAAGATTGGGCAATTCTGCTCCCCAGCCAAGGCTGAACTAGCGGTGGCTCAGGATGTCTTTTCCCTAAACTGGAGTCAGTTGGGTCTCCTGGATGTCTCCCCAATACTGCTCCTATCCAGAGTTCTCTCCACAAAGTAAGCTGAGTCGGGCAAAGCTGACAGTAGTCTGTCGCACTGGCCCCATAGTCCATGGTTCCCCTTCTGATTCACCTGTCAAGGCAACCACCTATAATTTTTCAAATCAGCTGGGACCTTCTTCATCAAGGCCCTGTGCTGCATCCCAGGCTGCACAGCCAGTCCCTCTCGGCTTAGAGATTAAGTGGAAACTCTCAAAGAGCTAGGATATACAGCTCCTGTGATTGAGATGATGGTTTACTCGCGTCGCACATCTTCCTCAAAATGTACTATAGGATTTGGCATGAGGATTTGGCAGCGATTCCTGTTAGGGCATCAATCCGACAAACATGAAACCAACCAATATCGTTACCTATTCTGCTCCGTTTCCTTAAAGAAGGATTCATCAGAGGGCTGCAACGCCACCTTGCAACTTCAGATTTGCACTGAGGCGGTCTTGTTAATAGATTCAGGGAGTCTCTGGGTTGTCATCCCCATGTTAGAAGGTTCCTGCAGGCAGCAACTCAAAATGCCCACCAATTAAAACCAAAAGTACCTCTTGTAGACTCAATTTGGTCCTCAAAGCATTGAGCAAGGCTCCATTTGAACCTCTCAAAGTGGCATCCCATCCCTTATACATCTCACAAGGAAAGTCGCCTTTTCATAGCCATTATTTCAGCCAGAAGAATCGGTGAGCTGGGAGCTCTGTCGACTAAAGAACCTTATACTGGATTTCATCAGGACTCTGTAGTCCTCAGAACAGATCTAAGTTTTTGCCTAAGGTACTGTCTCAGTTTCATTGAAACCAGGGCTGACTCTGCTTTCCTTCTGTTCTCACCCAAAAATTACAAGGAGAGAATTTCACTCTCTGGACCCCAGATAGTGAGTAAAGCTTTACATTAAAGAGCGGAGTCAATCATAAACCTAGTTTGTCCATTCTCACTGCGGGTCAGAATATGGGCAGAAAAAAGAAGCTTCAAAGGCTATAGCCAGATGGATCCATTCAACCATCACCACTACACAATCAGACTGGAGTGCGTTGCCTGGGCCATTGAAAGCCCACTCAACCGGGTATGGCTACCTCATGGGCGGATTTTGGGCGCTTCTCCAGCAGACTTACTTGTGGAGGCTACCTGGTTGTCTAGTCACACATTCACCAAGTTTTACAAATTGAATGTGATGGCCTCAGCTGAGGTGTCTTCTGGTCAGCGAGTTGTGTAGGCTGTGGTGGACCATTAAGGCAATACATTCTTCCCACACGGGATGTCAGGGGATGTACTGCTTTGGTATATGCCATCAGTATGGAAGCCTGGGGACCAGCTAGGAGAGGAAAACAAAATTTAAATACTTGTAAATTTTCTTTCTTCATCGGCTGGTCTCCGGCTTCTTCTCTCCTAGAATGTACAAATGTGGCCAGTTAGCTGAATGTTTGGATAATATTTCTCATTTTGTTTCAAGTTTGTATAGTACTACCAGATTTGGACTGCTTTTGGAAGAACTGTTGTGCATGGGAACTGGGGAGGATATCCAGGCACATGAGTTTGATTCCTGCCTGCATGATAACATCAGGAGGTACAGCCCATCAGTATGGAAGCCGGAGACCAACCATCGGAGAAGAGAATTTACAGGTATTTAAATTGTGTTTTTCAATTAAATATCTAACATTGTGCAGGTCAAAAATGGCTAACGCTATATGATCTGGAAAAAATTCTATGAATAAATAATGCAGTAAATTTCCACCAAGAGAGTTAGTTGCCTGGAATACTGCCCCAGCACTTTGCCTATAAAGGCTTTGTCAGGGGCAGAGATCGAGAACTGCCATTGTTTAAATACACCTTGTGTTATGGTATCCTTTCTTACATCACAATAACAAAGCCATCACGGTTTGTGTGACCAAATGAAATACACATTGTTAAAAATTCTGGTAATTACAAACCGCAAAAGTAAAAGCAAACAATACAGGTCATGGAGATTAATGTTCTTTATTTAGAGTCTAGGATTACAAGTACCTTTGAGCCAAGGCTGTTTTACAAAGGTTCCACGTCAATTGAGGTACAATACAAATATTACATAGAGTTGAGTAACAATGCAGAAATGGTGCACAGACATTTTTAAGCAGCTGGAATACATTACATTGAGGGAAAGTGAGTACCAGGAGGCAGGGTAGCCAGAGGTAACTGAGACTTGGAATGGACACAGAAAGAGCAGTGCAGCTGTGGGCATTTGTCAGGCCTCAGAAAAGTGCTTGGGGTGAGGGGCAAAAACAGGATGGGAGGTAGGCTGTAGGAAGAGAAGGCGGGTAGGAGTAGAAGTGTTGGGAGGAGATCAGATTATGAGGGGCAGTCCAGGAGCTAGAGGCAGCTAGGTGGAGAGCGAAGGTTGGCTTTGAATGTGGCATCTAATACTAACAGACTGAGACAGAAATCCTTTTCTAGATAAAAACAAGCAATCGCCCATTTCATTTTTCACGCTATAGTTTATTTAGGTTTTGTTTACGGGTAGTGCACTAGACAAAGGACAATTGCCTATTTTCTGGACGACCCATTGCTTTGAGGATCTGCTATGCTGTCGTATCCATCATCTGGGTAGTCTCAAAGTGAGTGTCAAGCTGGTGGACTAAAAAAGAAGCTAGTGGGATGGACAGTACTTATGATGATTACAGAAACAGCTTATTAATTAATAAATGGCTTCAAATCCACCATTTCATTTAGACCCTTGCGTTAACAGTATCTAAATGGAAAATCCAAATATTCTCCCTTCTAAGTAGCATTTTAACCCTGTCTCACCCTCTCTAGGTGGTTTCACACACTTTAGACCCATACATTTGAGGTATTCAGGGTCCAGAAACAGGAAGCTACAGACCTGTAAGTTTGACCTCAGTGGTAGGGAAAATGATGGAATCACTTCTGAAAGAAAGAATTGTTGAGTACCTAGAGGCCAGGGGCTGGGACCCAAAGCAGCATGGATTTACAGCAGGAAGGTCATGTCAGGCAGATCTAATTGATTTCTTTGACTGGGTGACCAAGTAATAGACCAGGGAGGGGCTGTGGATATGGCCTACCTAGACTTTTAGCAAGGCATTTGACACAGTCCACACAAAGATTAATAATCAAGTTAGCCAGCCTGGGAGTGGGTCCCAGGGTGGTAGCCTCGGTAGCAAACTGGCTGCACAACAGGACACAGAAGGTAACAGTGAATGGAACACATTCAAGAAGGGGTGTTACTACTGGAGTACCTCAGGGCTCAGTACTGGGTCTAGTCCTCTTTAACATCTTTATAGGTGACATTGCAGGGGTCTGGAGGAAAAGGTATGCCTCTTGCAGATGACACAAAGATCTGTAACATAGTTGATACACAAAGAGGGGTAGAAAAGATGAGAAGGGACTTGGCAAGGTTGGAGAAATGCTCAGACATATGGCAACTTAGATTCAATGCAAAAAGTGCAAAGTAATGCACCTGGAAACAAAACCCAGGAGAAGAGTACACAATAGCAGGGGAGGCACTAACAACAACAAAATGGAAAGGGACCTGGGGTAGTCTATCAGATGACCTAAAGGTGGGTAAGCAATGTGAAAGTCGGTAAGGAGAGCCAGGGGGATAGTGGGATGCATAGGAAGGGCATCACAAGTAGAAAAAGGAAGTGGTTATCCTGTATACAGACAGTTGGTGAGAACCCATCTGGAGTACTGTGTGCAGTTTGGAGACCTCATCTACGCAAGGACATAGACAGGATGGAAGCAGTCAGAGGAGGGCAACTAAACTGGTGCAGGAGTCTGCAGCGAAACCATATGAAGAGACTGAAAGAGCTTAATATGTATACTCTTGATGAAAGAAGGACAAGGGGGCATGATAGAAACTTTCAAGTACCTCAGGAATCAACAAAGTCTAGGAGGTAGCATCTTTCAGAAAGAGATGTGTAAGAACAAGGGCAATTTAAAGATAGAGGGGGATGGCTCCAGGGTAATGTGAGGAAATTTTTTTTCACAGAGAGAGTGGTAGATACATGGAACTGCCTTCCTGAGGAGGTCGTTGGGTCCTAAAACAGTGGGGAATTCAAACATGCATGGGACAGACATAAAGGCAATTATGGGGGGTTGCAGGAAGTAGGCTGTTGGTTAACTAGAATCTGCAGCTTATCCAGTAGGTAGGAAAATGGGCAGACTGGGTGGGCCAAGTGGTCCTTATCTGCCATCAAAATCTATGTTTCTGTGTTTCTCTGTTTCAAATTATGGTGTTCAGAAAAATGCCTGCTGACTGGACTGTCCATTTCTGACTAGTAATATTTCTAATGTGTTCTTAGATACTTTCTTTTAACATTACATAAGAAAATCACAACTGCACAAGATATACATGATAAATATGGCAAAAAGACCAAAGTACGGTCTGAACAGTTAACATTTGTCACTGATTTCAGTCATGTTGCAGGCAGAATAGAAACATCATATGGAGAAATTGGCCAATATTACTCAATGTCAGTATGTCAAAAGGCAACGTTGGGAACACCCAGGATAACCTTCGGGTGGGGTAAGAATTTACAGGAAGACTAGTACACACTCAGTTTGTGAATGCAGATACAGCCCCATGTCCTTAGCTACCTAGTAGATCATCTGGATGTTGTAAATGCCATAACAGCAACATCTGTACTTGTATGTTCTCGGGTAAAACCTTGTAATTCCTGGTAGCCTGAAACAAACTGAGGTTAGGATTTCATTTTCTGTAGAAACACATTTGTCATGTATATCTTGTGGTGCATTTGTGGGTTTTCTTATGTAGGAAAGACAATGTTAAAAGAACGTCCAAGAACATGTTAGGAATATTATTAATCAGAAAATGGATAGTCCAGTCAGCATGCGTTTGCTGAAAATCATAATTAGGACCCTAAACACTTCAAATTTGTGGGTCTCAGTATGTATAACCACCGGAGCGAAGTTAAGATGTTACTTAGAAGGAGAATTTTGAATTTTTCGTTTAGATACTGTTTACCCTAAGAATCTAAATGAAATGTGGGATTTGAAGCCATTTATTAAATAATACGTTGTTTCTGTAATCATCTCACTAACTTTTTATTTTTCACCCGTGGGCAGGATAGAACCAGAGTCCACCATCATCCTGATACCTTTGAGACTACCCATCGATGGATAATACATCATAGCAGATTCCCTAGAGCAGGTGCAGCTGAAAACGAAATGAGGGATTGCTTGTTTTATCCAGTAAGGGATTCCTGTCTCAGTCTGGAAATATTATATGTCACATTAATCTATGTGACCTGTATTGTTTCTTTTACTTTTGCTGTTTATACTTGCCAGAATGTTTAACAAATGTGTTTCATTTTGGTCACACAATCTGTAATTGATTGGTTTTATCGTGATGTAAGCAATTGTATCCTGTACAAAGGTCTCGATACTCCATGACAGAAGCAACTGCGAGGCGAAAAGTGCTGAACCAGTATCTCCTAGGCGATTGACTCTCTTAGAGGGAATTTATGCGTTATTTAATAAATAAAAAGTTTTCAGCCGTAACTTGGAGCTTCAGTGTTGTTCCTCCAATAGTGTGAACATTAGGTATCAGTGTGCAGTGTCATTTTTCATTTAATGTCTACATGTCTCATGAATCATGTTGGGCCTCATTGCATAGTATCTGCCAGTAGCAAACAGCCATAGGTATAAACCGCACAAAAAGAAGTGTTGCAAAATATTAAAAAATAAATAAAAAATAGTACTTTAATGCACACAGAGTGCTGAATTGTTGCCAACCCTTCCAGTTTGGCTGAAACTGGACCTAGTGAATGCATATTTTCAGGTTTTAATACTAAACTCAACATTTGCTTCTAGCTACTTAAAAGTGTGGTAAATGCCTTAAACATTGGATTACTAATCAGGATTTGGAGCAAATATAGAAAACAATCAGGGTATACCTGGGTTTCCATCCACCCTACCATGTGGCATAGAAACTCAGCTAAACATGCGTAGCGATCTGTCTTCTGTACTCAAGCATGTAAGTTGTTCTGCCTAATTATAGCTAATGTTTGCTATGTAAAATATTAAAATATAAAATTTTTAACAAAGTTTGTAGTAAAGGTATATTTTATATACAGTTCATTTGTCTTGCAGCTAGCAGCAGTGTGTAGAGTCCATCAATGCACTGCTGGTAGGCAATATTTGTTCCCCTTTTCCATAGTGTCTTGGATAATAAAACAGATTTATGCTGAATATGTATGGGGGATATGCAATGGGCTAATAAAGGGGCACTGTTGACTTTTATTTTTTTTCTTACCCAGCTCTGTGCCACTTCAGATAGGCGATGGAGTTCCCCATTTGTGTGTTCGTGCAGCCTCAGTCTTTCTCCTTCAAGATATTAAAAAACAAATTGTGATTTGTTTTCTTTCTGCAAGCCTGACTTGTTTTCACTGAGTGTCACGCTTCCACTGCGTGCATGTTCACGCCTACCTGTGGAAAGGTGGTGAGGGCCCACTCCCTAGAGAAGAATTTAGAAACTGCTCCCTTCCTGCACAGGAGTGCTTCTATTTTGGTGCAGACTCCAGTTAGTAAGACTCATCACCGTGCAGAGAAGTGGTAACAGTGCTAGGGTTCGCGTGAAAGGAGTTTCTGCAGATGTTGCCGCACAGCACTATGGATAACACTGCATTTTATTATTACAGACCAGAATACCAAAAATGGCAAAATGCTGTAGGGGTGGGACTGAGCTAAAAATAAGCACAGCACACTGACTGTGGAGCTCTGTTTTGAGTGATTTTGTTTCTCTCCTGCTTTGTTTGCTAAGTTGGCAATACACTCACTGCCATCCTAGTTTCAGTTCTTGGTGGCAGTTTCAGATTAGTAAGTGCTGGCAAGTCTGAATGTCCAGTACTCACAGAGACGTACTCCAACATAATACATGAGCTGTATTTGGGTTAAAGCGACTGTAATTCATACAGAAAATGGCAACATACTTCACAGCTCCCCTCCTGCAGGGCAAACGCTTTTCGCCACACCAGTGTATGGTTTTTTTTTCCTATGGTGTTAGGTTCCTTCGGTGGCTGCAGCTGCCCACCAACCTACTGGACTCTGGGGTCCTTCAGGATCTTATGGCGCTTTGGATGTCCCAGCAGACCCCTGGAACCAGCCCGAGGCATCATCCTGCCACAGCCTCAACCATTTTCCAGTTTTTTCCCTCATTACCCTGGGGCCCCAGACAGAGCTGCATGTGCATGGCGTGCATGGGTCCTCTTGCTCCTGTGACAGCCTCATCTTCACACCCCATTGGCCTAATGCCCCAACACCCTTCGGCTGCGCTGCCCCTAGCCTCCACCGCAAGGCAGTCAAGTGCTGAGGAGACACAGGTCCCTCCCTGAGAGGAGATCTGCCTGCTGGCAGTTCATCCTGCACGCACCCCCTGTGCCAACCTCCGATGACCCATACTCGCCTCCCAAACACGGGTCATCGCGTGACTAGTGCACTTTTCCAAGACCTGACGTCAGTCTCAGTGATCCTGGTTTTAAAGCACATGCTTAAAGATATAGTGACCTTAGAAATTTACTAAGTTAAAATAATGATTGCTGTGCAAGTGCCTGTTATGTCTGTTTAAAAAAAAAAAAAAATCTCATAAAGCATATGTTAAAGGCATGTGGGGAGGGAAGGGAAATGGAGGGAGAGGAGAAATGGGCAGAGAAAAAGCAGAATAAAAAGTATGCACATTATTTTCCAGTCATAAGAAAGCTCCTTCTCATACTAAAATACTCAAAATAACCATGTGCATAACTAAAATGCAGCTGATCATGACGACCTGGCAGAGTACTAAAATTTTACTTGAAACTGCCAGAATGTTTCTCTCATTAGAGTGCATTATCTTAATCTCCATGTCTAATTTTGCAAAACACTTTGTCAATAATCTGAAACTGAAATTCATGGTCTTGCTTTCTTTCTTTCAGCATGTAATGCCAAAGCACTAAGGCACACCATCTTATTAATACTGCGGATACGTCAACACATTCTGTAGATGACAACTTCCTTAATTAATTGCATACTATGTTGATCTTTATAACTTGAATGTAAACTGTCTCATCCCTATTGTACCCCTTCACCCCAGGTCGCATCGGGATACAAGCAACCTGTTGCTCGGTGTGCCTTCCTGGTGGAATATTTCAGTAAATAAAATATTCTGTCCTAAAGTCTGCATTCAGTTTTGCCTACATAAAAGGCTGAACAGGAAGTCCAAGAGCTAAATATACAACATTAGTAGTATTACAGGTGTTAAAATCCCTGATAGTGCAAGTGTCACCTGTAACTGACTGAATAAAAGTTTGGCCCCTTCACATAGGTACAATAATTACAGTTGCCACATCTGTGTGTACCGGCTGGTAAATTGTTATTCTGATTAGTGCTGTTTTCAGTATAAACTGTGAACTAACATGTCACCTAAATTCTCCCTTTTTTCTATATGTACTTTTTGCTCCTCAGGTGGAGCAGACATGTACTTCGGCCCTCCTCAGAGGACTCATCTCCCTGGCCAGGCATCTCCAGCACCCATCCACCTGGCCATCCCCACGGTTACCCCATGACAGGGCGGTGGCGGGGACTGGCCTCCCCACCCCTGGAAGCCAACATCTAGATCTCTGGAGGTTGGCGCAGGCACAGCTCAGCCATCATGGAGCCTGCCAGCTCCATCTTTTCCTGTGGTTTTCTCCCTGAACCCATGCATGTGCAGTGGGCAGGGTGACTGTCTCCATGTCCACAGAGGCAGTCCTAGCGCCCTGCAGCGTGGGTCCACCCTGTTCTGAGCATCGCACCTGTGCTGACCCCTAGCTTCTGCTGGTAGTAAGTCTGCAGACTCAATGCTGTGTTCCCCACCTCTGAAGGCGGGCACAGCCGGGCGGACATGCGATCCTTCCTGACGAGCCGAGTCCATTCCTGAACCTGGGTCACGGTGTGAGTGTGAGGTGTGGCGTCCCGGGGCCTCAACCCTCAGCGCCACCGGCTGGTTCCAGTTCTCCCTCTTCTATAGACAACTTTGTGGTGTACACTGAGCCACTTGTTTTAATTTGTTATCATTGCCTAGCAGTATATGCCAGTTCTTCTGTAAAATAGGTCAAATCTGATATGGTTGTGGATAAAAATAGTTATATGTTGGCACTATTTCATATCATTGTTTTCCATTTTGTCTTTGATTCTGGATGTGAATAAGTCTTCTCTTGTCACACTGTTAACTTTTCATATGCTTTCTTAACTACCTCTTTATTGTAACCCCTATTACTAGAACACATTTTAAATCTTCAGAATGAGTGATAAATTTATCCTGTTCACTGTAGTCCTTTTTTTTCTCATGAACTGTCTTCTAGATATGTTTTAGTAATATGGGGAGGGGAGCAACTTGTATAATGGAGCAGTGAATTCATACCAGTGTCTTTACAGAACAATTCTGTAATCAAAGTACCATTTGAGGCTTTAAAAATCATTAAATAATCATTAAACTGAATGGAATATTAGAGTTTTCCAGGTATCTAACAAAAGAAGACAATTCATCCTTGTTTCCTTTCCAGATAAAAAACAAATCATTGATATATCATTTATAAAAATCCATTTGACGATAAAATGGATTCACAGTGCTATCAAAATAACCTGATTTTTCTCAGTGGGATAAATAAATATTGGCGTAATTGGGGCTAATGCTGTCCCTATTGCTGTGCCTTTAACCTGCAAATAATATATATTTTTCAACTTTCTTTTATCCGCCTGAGCTACCCTCCTGTCCACTCCTTGGACCATTGATCAACCCCACAGATCAACACAGAGTCTGCCCCTAGAGTGCCGGTCTCTCCCTGTATTACCTTGATTCCCGCTGTCCCCCAGGTGGGGTGAGGAAGTGCCCATTCTTTCTCGACCTACTTGAGGAGAGCCGGCACAACGAGGTCTGCCCATGAATCGATGGTTTTTCCTGGGAAGCACTGATTGGTCTTCATCTAGGACCGAGGGGTG
Source organism: Neoceratodus forsteri (assembly GCA_016271365.2). Classification (NCBI taxonomy): domain Eukaryota; kingdom Metazoa; phylum Chordata; order Ceratodontiformes; family Ceratodontidae; genus Neoceratodus; species Neoceratodus forsteri. Next base: position 371,439,778 of record CM057458.1, read on the forward strand.
TTTTCCAGTTCTCTTTTCCCCTCAGCCCAGCCCCTGAGCCGCGGTGCAGGACTACGTTCAGAGGTGATGTGCTGCTGCGTCTCCTCCCAAGCAGCTAACAGCATCCTCCTCGACTCTGCTGGAAGGGCCGCCAGAGCCCTTGAGGCTCGTGCTTCCACCCGACTCTCTCGGGACATCGGGTACACATGGGCACTCCTGGTATCTCCCCAGAGGAGGAGAGCATCCATTGGGATGCTCAATCCTCCCCTCTCCCCCCGACCTGAGTCCGTTCCCAAACCCAGTTGTTGGCGCAGTCAGTGTGGCATCCAGCGCCTCAACCCTCAGCGCCACCGGGCGGCACCTGCAAATATATATTGTCCAGAAATAAAAAACAGTTGTATGCAAGTACTTTTTCTGTTAAAGCAATCAGAAATTCAACACTTTCGGTGAGTATTCAGAATTATCATACAAACTCTCCCTGAGAGATAAGATAAGCATCATCGGGGGAACATTGGTGTACAACGGACTATACATCCTTGGTAACAAGGAGCCAGTCAGATTGCACATCAACTTCCTCAAGATTCTAACACATCTACTGTGTCTTTGGTGTAAGATCTAGCTCTTTGTGCAGTACCCTAATGTGGCCATCCATAAACTGTGCAAGTGGCTCAGTAAGTGAGTCAGTACTGGCTACAACTGGTCTGGCTGGTGGCTTGTGTAAGTCTTTGTGGATTTTTTGGGAGGCCATAGATAGCTACCCATACGGATGTGTGACACTTAAAAATCCAAGGCTTTTGGGAAATAAAGAACTTGCATTTTTAAGTGTCATATATCCGTTCAGGCAACTATCTATGACTTCAAAAAGTCTGCATGTGATGCACATTCCATTCTTTTTTAGATTTAATGATTTTGTTTTGTACAATATCTTTATTAAGGTTTTTTACAAAAGAAAAAGTCAACACAACATACAACTGACATACATACAGACAGACAAACACAAGTGCAATCATATACATACAGTCTATCTTCTAGTTCCCAAGTATATTTCATTCTTGAATATTTTTGCAATCTTTAACCCTTTCATCCCAGTCCCAACCTATTCATAGCATCCTCCCTGAGTTATATTGCACCACCATCTATCCTCAAGCCCTTCCCTCCGTGTCAATGCTTCCCTGGGCTTAATGAGGACAGAAAAGAGCCCAGATTCTGGTAAATGATTCCTCCTGTTCTGAACCACCAAAGTTAGTCTCTCCAAGGTCAGTGTCTGAAGAATCAAGTGGTGCCACTGCTGCCCTGTGGGTGGGTGTGGGAGACCCACATATTCTGAATACAATGGTGAGCCAACACATATAAGGTCCTTATCCACCTTATGAAGAGTATCCATTCTCCAGCCTCCCCAACCTCTACCCCAAACAGGCAAGCTAAGGGTCTTTTCCATAATCATACCCACCATTTTTGTTACCTCATTTATTACCTCTCCCCAGAAGAGCTGCAGTACTGGACAGGTCCAGAAGCAGTGGATGTATGTACCTTTCCTGTCCGCACTGATCACATATAGGCTATACCAAGGGTGTGCTTTATTCAGAGTTACTGGTGGGTAGTACAACAGGTGTATAAACTTGTAGCAGGCTTCTTTATATTTGTTACATACCATTATGCCAGCATACAAAACCCTTTCCTCCCAATTCTCCTCAATATAGGTCTCCCCGGTCTGTCTCCATAAAAGTCTCATATTTGCTGTCGTATCCAGGAATCTCTGCTTTCCTATTCTAGCCACCTTCCTGTAAATCCTTTGGGTCCACCTTAGATTGATACACCATGCTTTCTACGGGGTCCATTATAAACCGTCCAGGGTGCTTCCTCTCTAGGTTTCCCACATAAGCCCTGATCTGAAAGTATCTAAATCTGTGTTGCCCCAGTTGAAGATTCTGTTGTAATGTATCAAAGAGCAAAGATCCCCTGCGCAGTAGATTGCCCAGGGTATGTATCCCTTCGCTCCCATTCTTGAAATCCCAACTCCTCTAATATTGGTAGAAAAAAGGGTTGCCTGCTACTGGCAGTAGTAGGGTCTAGCCTCTTTGTGCCAATCCCTGCTTCTTTAATTGGCCCCAGGCTTCCAATACCTGTACTATGAGTGGGTTGCCAGGGTCCCCAGCCCTGCGCCCGACTGCCTTGGCTATGAAGGTGCGCGTGAGTCTCCCAGGGTATCTCCTGCTCCAGGTCCACTCAGCTGGCCACTTAGGTTGATTTACCCAATCTGCAATATATCTTTGTTGTATTGCCAAGTAATAGTTACCTAGGTCCAGGAAATTCCTCCCTCCTTACCCCTTTGTTTTCAGCCTCTGTTGGCTGGTGCTTGGCCTTCTCCCTTTCCATATGAATGCGAGAACATCTTCTCCACCCTCTTTAAATCTCCTTTTGTGAGACCCATTATAACATCTGCATCAAATATAATATTCTGGGTAGAATATTCATCTTGATTAAGTTAACCCTTCTAGCCATGATATTGGGAGCTGTGTCCATCTATGAAGATCCGCCTCTACTGTCTTCAGAAAGTTAGTGTAATTAAGCTGATATAGGGATCCCAGAGATCTGCCCACCTGAACACCTAGGTAGGTGAAGCTGGGCCCTGCAAGTCACAGTCCCCATCCACCATCCCTTCCGCGGGTTCGGGTAGCACACAAGTTCTGACTTTCCCAGATTCACCTTGTATCCTGAGAAGGCCCCAAATTCCTCTATCAATTCCAGCAAGGGAGGCACGAGTCCCTGGGATTAGATATGAATAGAGTATATCATCTGCGTACAAGGCTAACTTTGCAGAGAGCCCCATGCCCCAACAATTCCCTTAATACCCGGATGTCCCCTTATTGCGACTGAGCGGCGGCTCTATGGCCATTGCGTACAGCAGTGGGGATAGCGGGCAACCCTGCAGTGCCGCTCGAGGCTGAATTGCTCTGACATGACCCCATTCCCCAGAGCGTGAGCTGTGGGTGCTACATACATAGCACTCACCCAGTCTATATAGGGCATGGCCCCAAGTTTTCCACAATTCCGCGGCTAAAATGGCCCGATGGAATTAACTGCAGAAGTTGTGGCTGACCCATGAAGTTGCAGCCCACCCCAGCGGAATGTAACAGCCGATCGGAGATTTAGAATCCAGAAATTTGGTCCCAGCACTCCTGAAGTTTCCCTCGATCCCTCGGAAATCTGATTGCTTAGAGCGGAGAAGTTTGTTAATTGAACAGCTGCAGGATGATCAGACCAGGATGTACAGCCAGACCCCAACACATCTCAATGGTTCATTAGCTTCTCGGCAACAGACCACAGTTCGAGTCTGTGTCTTTTATCTTCGTGGAAATCAGCACAAAGCTAAGGCTTTGCTGCGCTGAGACCCACTTGGATCAGGAAATGTAAAATTCAGAACTGCCTGTGGGTCGCCAGCAGAGGACCCTAGTGTTCCTCTTAGGTACTGAATGCGGCTGTGGGGGGTGGGATAGGGGTCTATCAATGGTCACAGCACTCACTTGAAGGTTTTAACAAATGTGCTGCCTTTTTGGGAAGTGCTATTCAAGGTTGGTGGTTGTCAGTAGAACAGCTGAGATGCCAAAAAGAAAGTGTCATCAGTTCATGGTGCAGAAGGCTTCCTTTGGAATAACTGTTGTTGAACTAGTCAGGCTGTAAAAATATTGCTTCCTTCATAAATTCTGTTTCTGTGTACACCGTCATTTTTATTCAGTGTACATCGTGCCCCGAGCACAACAGGTTACTGAACTAACCTCTATTATGAATTGACAGTGCACATAGAAACAGATTTTATGAATGTGAGCAATGTTGTTTCCAACCTGACCAATCTGACAGTAACAGTTATTATGAAGGAAGTCTTCTGAACCGATAACTGATGATTTTGAACTCAGCTGTTCCATCAACAACAGCGACTCCGGCTGAATAGCCCCCACCCCAAACCTCAAATATTAAAAAAATAAATAAAGAAAAGCTGGCCTCTCTCATCCGGTATTATATGTACTGGCCGTCAATGCCAAAAGCTAGCGTACGGTATTAAAGCGTGCCCTATAAACCCTTTTACCTTCTAAATATCTGCCCTGTTAGACTTTTGGCTTTGAAGGGTATACTACAAGAATGTCTAACTACTTATTTTTTGTTTAATTTTCAGAACATGTGCCTGTGGTTTAAAAAACTTTAGATCAATGACAAAGCAGTGAACTATCAGGATAATACAAGCAAGTTGGTTTTGGTGCTGCTTTACTCCCTGCTGCTCCGTGTTCAGCAGCATTTAGAAAACCAAAGTTTAAAGTGTTTTATTTCTTATTGCCTAAATTAGCTGAATGAAACTTGTATTATTTTTGTCCTTTGTACTTAGTTTTTAGCTTTTCTAGTATAGGGAGCCATTGCTTTTGTGCATTTGCTACTTGAAGCTTCAGTCTTATTGAGCCTCGAAAAGATGGTTGCAGTGTTGCTCCACACCCAGCCCTCCATGCTCTGCTCTCCGTTTTGTATTTTAGAGTTTCATTTTAAATCTGCTGAATGAAGCCTGTGGTAATTTGGTTTAAGGTTGATAAAAATAGAGTTTTCCACCATAAGTTAAAATGGAGCGAGGCTGTGCGGTTAAGTTTCACCTGGTGTTGTTTTGGTCTAAACATTGGATTAGCGAAGGAGGCAGGACACATGGAGAATCAGGAGAACAGAGAACTCCATGCTGATATGCTAGTTTTCCTCTCTAATAAAAGGTGCTATGTGAGCTAATGGAGAACAGCAAGCTTTAGCGGTGAGGACTCCTGGGCATCTTAACACCAGGCTCAAGAAAAGGGAGCCAAGATTATGTACCTCAATATTCTCTATAAACCTCACAAGAGATGCTATTTATAGCGATACTTAAATGGAGGCTAGTGAGATGGTAATTTTCCCTATGAGGTATTTTATTTTCCAGTGTATTTTAAGAACTAGAGAAACAGTATTTACACTTTGTGCCGACTCAATGGTTACCTTCTTGGTTCTGGAATTTGTATTTTACCAAAGGTGGCATTTGTAGATAGTGAATTTTGTTTCTGGGCCACGCATTGTATTTGAGGTCTTGCTATTTGTTTTTTGTTTTTTTAGCAAAGTTTCACCATCAGACCAGCAGTTCTAAACTGCTTTCTTGACACCAGAATCTGCAGAGCAGGTGAAACAGATCATTGCTGTATTGTTTTTGTAAATGTTAAAAACAAAACAAATACAAAACAAAAAAAGTTAAACATGTCAGGATGGGACTTAGTGACACACATTCTTGTGGTTACATGCTGCTGCCGGTCATAAATTTATTTTTGTTTTACACAAGAATTAATTGCTGTGTAAATTCATGGTGTCTTCAGCTAAATAGAATAGAATATAGACTGACTCTTCTATTCACATAATAAAATCCATCTGTAAATGCCACTTGTCATGTTTAGCTTCTGATTTATTACCTTTACAAACAACAATTATATATTTTCTTTTTTTATATTTGCCTTCCCCACCACAAACTCAAACCCCCAACAGCACATAGCATGCCAATGTCTCAGTTTCTGTAGCACAAGCCATTAGTGTTACTACTCACTGAAAGCTAAATCCAAGAATGAGTGAACTGCAGAATGGAAGGGAGGGTGCACAAAGCAATCTCTACTCATGAAGAATATTTTCTTTTTCTGATTTGCAGCAAAAATGGAATGCCTGATCAAAAACATTTACTTTTTCCCCTGATCAACTGTACTAATTTGCAGCTCCAGTGCAGAATCTAGGTGACTGTGTTCTACTCCCCCAGCCCCCACATACTGAGATGCTGCAGTTCACACACCCATGGAACAACACGCAAAGAATAATTCATCATGGAGGCTATATCACCTAATAAGATTAATAACTTATAGGCTGGCGGAAATGGAGACATCTGTATCTATTTATGTACTGTACATACCTGAGTTGTGAACTGATGAACAAAGACCCATAATATAGATACAGTTTTTATTCAACTAGAATATAAAAACAGACACCAGCATAATTTTATTATTATTTTTATTTATTTAACCCTGACAATCAGAAGACCATCAACAATGTCTTCTGATTTTAAACATTCAATCAAATCTGCAGCATGGCCATTTTTCACACAACCTCATGAACACAACAGCTGTTGTTTCCTATATCATACTAACATACTAATTGCCAGCAGATTGGGCCTTACGGTCTATAGGTCTGCCGAACCTCAGATCCTAGTTGGGTGCAGGCCCCCCCTTGTGTTCTAGAAACCCCTATCATCCATCCCCACCCCCTGGGCCAGGCCATCATCTGATACATCCGCTTTCTGTGTCTGTCACACCCTCTCTTGAAGCCTCCACAGTGGATCTCTGAACCAGCTCGCCAGGCACAGCGCATTCCAAGGGTCCACCACCCTCTCCAGTGAAAAACCTCCTCCTCTTTCCCCCTCACCCTTCCACCTTCCAACTTCAAACCATGCCCTCTGGTGATACTTTCCTGCTTTAGTCTAAGATCCTCTCCATGTTTACCCTATTTATTCCCTTTAGGTACTTGAGACCTCAATCATGTCACCCTGCTCTCTCTCCTCTCCTCCATTGAAAACAGGCAGAGCTCTTCAAGTCTGTCCTCATCGTCAAATCCCTAGTCCTCGTATCATCTTAGTTGCACTCCTCTGTACCCTCTCCAGGGCTGTTGTCCCTCTTCAAGTGTGGTCTCCAATACTGTCACAGTACTCAGGTGTGGTCTAACCAGTCCATTGTACAGTGGCAGAATCACTTCCCTGCTCTAGAGTGATCCCCCTTGATGCATCCCAACATCCTGTTTGCCTTGCTAGCCACTCTCCTGCACTACTCAGAGTTATTCATACATGCATCCACCATGACCCTAGGTCTTTTCCCCTGTTGGAGGCCTCAGCCCCCCTCCCAGGGTGTTCTGGGTTTAGGGTTCCCTGCCCAAGATGTAACACCTTGTACTTGATGATATTGAAATTTAATTTCCATGCATGAGCCCAGCTTTCGGGGTGTCCAGGTCCCTTGCAGTGCCAACCTCCCTTTTCCCCTCAACTACTGCTCCCATCTTGGAGTCATCAGCGAAAGACTCATTTCACACCCTATACCCTCCTTGATTTCTGATATGTATGCATTAAACAGGATCGGACCCAGGACCGAGCCCTGCGGTACCACTACCGACCTCTCTAGGGTTTGAGGGTTTGAGGCTCCCCACTGACCACTGCTCTCTGGGTGCATCCAGCTAGCCAGTTTCAATCCATCCGACCATCAAAGAGCCTACTCCCAACCCTGTCAGTTTCTCCACCAGACCATTGTGGGGGACAGAGTCAGCCTTGCTGAAGTCCAAGAATAATACATCCACAGGCTTTCCCTGTCCAGTTCTGATGTTACTCATTAGTAGAACTCCACAAGATTGGTTTGACATGATCTGCCTGGCACAGACCCATGTTGCCGACTATCCAGACCTCCACCTCCTCCAAGTACACCCCCAGTCGTTCCTTTAGTATACTTTCCATTAATTTTCCCACCACCGAGGTCAAACTGATGGGTCTATAGTTACCTGGTACTTCCCTCTACCCCCCTTATGGATTGGCACCACATGTGCCTTTCTCCAATCTAGGTACCCTCCCTGTCTCAAGTGACCTGTTGAAAGCTCCCCAGGGACTGCAGCCAGTATGTCGCCAATTCCCATAGAACTCGGATGAATGCCATCGGCCAATTATCTTTCTTTAGGGCCTTGAAGGCTACACACCCTTTCGGTGGAGATAGCATCATCCGTCCCTCCACCTTACTGGCCTTTTATCCTTATCCTGATGTGACACCCCTGGGGTGCCTCTCCCTCCCTCTTGCTCCATTTCTGTTGCTCCCCTGATCCCACTCCTACTGCTTCTATCCCATTGTGCCTTGCTTTGTAGATATCCATCCCCGTCCCTAGTGAACACAAAGAGAGTACTCGTTTAATACCTCTGCCTGGTCCCTCGCCTCTTCCACCCACCCTCCTTCTGATCTCAATCTGCTGAGATGGCCCTTAGTTTTCTCCGCTCCCAGTGTACTGGAAGAACCCTTTCCCCTCCATGTCCCTGTGCCCAGTCGCTGCTCTTTACTGGACTTTGCCCCTCACCATCCGGGTGACTTTTCTAGGTGCAGGATGGTACATTTCCTTTCCTATCCCCTCTTGTTGTTTTATATTTTTGTAGGCTGCCTTCTTTTCTCTGACTGCTACCTGAACCTCACTGGACCACCAGCATGGTTTATGTGACCTTGCCCCTTACATTTCACCTTAGCACAGGTCCCGACTGCCTCCAAGTCCCCATTTTATGACCTCCCATCTCTTTTCCACATTTATCGTTGATGTAATCCCTTAAAAGTGATCCTTGAGAATATTTCCCATGCCCACAAAGTCTGCCCTCCTGAAGTCCACTGCCATTGTCCTAGATCTCTCCCCCTCCCCCATGATTGTTTGAAACCAGACAGTATTGTGGTGGCTTCAGTCAGGGCATCCTCTACAACCAGGTCCCTTACCAGATCCCCATCTGCCAGAACCATGTCAGGACATGCCCTCCTCATGTGGCTCCATCACATGTTATGTTAGAAACATCCTGGAACCCATCCAGCAGCCTCTGCTCCTTGGCCACCTTAGAGGACATGGTTCCCCAGTTTGTACCTGGCATATTAAGGTCCCCATCAACACCACTCCTTCCCTTTTGGTCTACAAAGAGCAAGATGATGTCCAGCAAACCATCCTCAGAACATCACCTATCTCTGGGGGGCCTATACTACACCCAACTTGACCTTACCTCCTGCTGGGGTTCATAAGGTGACCCATAAGGCCTCCGTTTCCCTCTACCTCTTCTACCCTAGCAATTTCTATGTCATCTCTAATGAACATAGCCACTCCACCCTGTGCCCTCTTTCTGTCCTTCCTAAACAATTACCCCCACCGTTTAGGTCCCAGTCATGGTTCTTGTTGGCCCGTTACCGTGACTGCCACCACATCCACCACCCCACCCGAACAGCATAGCCTGGAACTCTGGCAACTTGTTTCCCAAGCTCCTGGCATTTACTAACACCCCACCCTTATCCTGATCCTCTTTGTCCAACCCACCCAGGTTCCTTATACTTCCATCCTCTCTGCTCCTCCTGAAACCTCCTCCCCAGTCTGTTTCCCCTCCCTTGGGTTTGAAGGCTTCTCCCTCATCTGGAGGAGGGGCTTCTGGTCAGCCCTCCTTATCCCCCCTCTCAAGTTTAAACCCCACCTTTCTTGAATGTAGTCAGCCACCCCTGTTTGAGGACTTCCTTCCCTAATGGGGCAAGATGAAGCCTGTCCTTGGCATACAGTCCTTATCCTCCCAAACTCCTTTCCAGTTCTAACACCTCCCCCACTCTCTTCACCCCACTTCCTGAGCCAGTCATTAACCTCTGTGAAATTCATTTTTCTCCACTGAGGCCTTTGGTACAGGCAGTATCTCCAAAAGGAAATGTTGCATCCATTATCCTGGCAGACTCTGTGAAGTTCTTGGAACCTTGCTTGGATTTCAAAACACTATTTCTCTCTAGATCGTTAGTTCCCAAATGCACCAGAAAATCCGTTTTCCTCCACAATCTCTAACCAGAGACACCAGAGACCACCCCTCCCTGAGGGGACAGTCGCGAGGACCTGCTCGAAGCCCTCCTGCCATAGAAGCCCCGAACCGAGACACACTAGAGACCACCCCTCCCCTGAGGGAGACCGAGATCGCGAGGGCCTGCTCTGAAGCCCTCTGCCCCATGAAGCCCAGACCCGAGACACACCAGAGACCACCCCTCCCTGAGGAGACCGGAGGTCGCGAGGCTCTGCTCTGAAGCCCTCCCTGCCCGCAGTAGAGCCCAACCCCGACACACCAGAGACCACCCCCTCCCCCTGAGGAGACGGGAGGTCGCGAGGGGCCTGCTCTGAAGCCCTCCCTGCCTGCAGAAGCCCGAGACCTGAGACACACCAGAGACCACCCTCCCTGAGGAGACTGGAGGAGTCGAGGGCCTGCTCTGAAGCCCTCCTGCCCACAGAAGCCCGAACCAGACACACCAGGTAATTTCTACCTTGATCCAGGCTGCTGCCACCATACCGTTGTCCATCTGGCGCTCTTCTGTAAGCGGCCACTAGCTCCCTGCTCAGCGCATGAATCCCGGCCAGAGTAGCACCTCGAGTTGCTGCCCAGGCTCAAGCAGAACAGAACTGTTACTTTTGTGCCTGATTTTGAAACTTTTAAAATGAACCAGCTAAAACTATTTGCATTTGCCTGTAACTATATTTAAAAGCTTAGAGTCACTGCAAGCCCAGGACCTGTGTTCTATCAGAAATCCCCTCCTGTACAAATCTCACTGGGGACTGTTTGTTAATTTGTAAAGTGCATTTCCAGTTGTAACTGAATTACCCCCTGTGAAAAACTCATTTGGGGACTGTTTAACTTCTAAGTGCATTTCCAGTGTGCAGAATTTCAGTTTGCCCTGCTAGTAATCACCTTCTTTTTGAATCACAATAGTACCTGATAGCCCACAGCCCATTTGAACCAGCTAAAACTATTTGCATTTGCCTGTAACTGTATTTAAAACTACGAGTCACTGCACACAGGACACACCAGGTAATTTCTACCTTGATCTTTTTTTTTGAGACACACAGGTATTTCTACCTTGATCTTTTTTTTTTTTTTTTTTTATTTTTTTTTTTTTCTGAGACACCAGGTAATTTCTACCTTGATCTTTTTTTTTTTTTTTTCGAGACACACCAGGTAATTTCTACCTTGATCTTTTTTTTTTTTTGAGACCACCAGGTAATTTCTACCTTGATCTTTTTTTTTTTTGAGACAACCAGGTAATTTCTACCTTGATCTTTTTTTTTTTTTGAGACACCAGGTAATTTCTACCTTGATCTTTTTTTTTTTTTGAGACACACCAGGTAATTTCTACCTTGATCTTTTTTTTTTTTTTTGAGACACACCAGGTAATTTCTACCTTGATCTTTTTTTTTTTTTGATGACACACAGGTAATTTCTACCTTGATCTTTTTTTTTTTTGAGACACACAGGTAATTTCTACCTTGATCTTTTTTTTTTTTGAGACACACCAGGTAATTTCTACCTTGATCTTTTTTTTTTTCGAGACACCAGGTAATTTCTACCTTGATCTTTTTTTTTTCGAGACACACCAGGTAATTTCTACCTTGATCTTTTTTTTTTTCGAGACACACCAGGTAATTTCTACCTTGATCTTTTTTTTTTGAGACACACCAGGTAATTTCTACCTTGATCTTTTTTTTTTTTGAGACACACCAGGTAATTTCTACCTTGATCTTTTTTTTTTTTGAGACACACACCAGGTAATTTCTACCTTGATCTTTTTTTTTTTTTGAGACACACCAGGTAATTTCTACCTTGATCTTTTTTTTTTTTTTTGAGACACACCAGGGTAATTTCTACCTTGATCTTTTTTTTTGAGACACACCAGGTAATTTCTACCTTGATCTTTTTTTTCTTCTCCATTAGCTCCTTATATTGTTTTGCCACTGAGGGAGCCTGATTAACTTGAACAATTTGCTCCCAATACCTCACTTGTCATATTTTACTGCTCTGTAGTAGCTGTTTTCACTTGGTGATCACCCCTCATTCACTCCCTCATCACCCCTCTCCAATCGCCGAAGCTATCCGCCATTGTGCACTCCCCAGATCAGCCCTCCTCCTGTCAGGCAATGTCCACCCCAATCCCGGCCTGGCAGCACTGGTCCTCCCCTGAAATCTCCTGGGCTGCGCATTGCTTCTATGAACATCTGTAGCCTCCTGAAAAACTGGACTCTCTCACTGCTGGGTGGACCTTCATAAACCTGATGTTGTTGCCCTGGTTGAAACCTGGCTGTCTCCCTCCACTCCTCTCATGTCTGTCTCCCGGCTACACTCACCGGTTGGACGTGTCGGCAGGAGAGGTGGGGCTGTGTCTTCTATTTGAAGGATTCTCTCATTGGGGCTACCACTCCCCACCTGACCTCGACCATAAGGCCCAGGCACTTACTCTAAAGCTGTCCCTGACCCAGCTAGAGGCCCATTATTCCAACCATAGCCTACATACCCCCAAGAACCAATCCCAGGCCCTGGGCCCACTAATTGACTACCCTCACCTCCCTACCCAACTCGTCGGACCAAATCTTGGTGGGCGACTTGAATATAAACTGGCTCTGCCCTCGTCCTCCTCCCATCGTGAGGCTTTCGACTCAATTGACCCTAACTCAACTGGTCACACATCCTACTAGAAAAAACCTAGGGGGACAAGCACCCTCCTGGATGTGGTCCTCACCAACAGGCCAATCCGCATCCACAACATCCAAATCCTCTGACTGCCTCAGTGACCACTCCCTGTGCTTTTCAACTGGGAAACCCTCGGCCCTCATCCCGGTCAAAACCACCTCTCGAGCGCGGCTTAGGCCTGGGGACTCATAGGCCTTGGCGCTTCCTTGCCCATACAGATTGGTCCCTCTGTGAGGGCAACCAACATTGACTTGGCCCTGGCCTTCTTTGTAAGCACTTTCAACTTTGCCTGTGATATCTTTGCTCCCATAACTGCTAGGAGGTCCAAAGTGAAACATGCCTTGGATCACCCTGCCCTGCTGTGGCAACTTAAGCAGCGTGACAATCTTTGGCACCTTGCTGTTGCTACTGGCCGTTCAGCTGACAGGCAGTCCTATGCTGCCGCCCACAGCCAGTGCACCTGGGCCATCTGCAAGCAAAGGCAGAATACTACCAGGCCTCTCTTACCTCCTCCTGGGGAACCCCAGGTGCTTCTGGGACAACATCAAGCAACTGAATGGTCACTCCCAGTCCCCTCTCCTTCTCTTCTCAACATCAATGGTACCGTCTCCTCTGACCCTGCCCTCATTGCACCCCCTCAATAACTCCTTTACCGACCTTAGCTCAGTACTTCCTGGTAACTTTTCAGTCCACCTCCTCCATCTGTACCACCACGATTGCCGCCCCTCTTTCCACCTCGTCGTGTCACCATGCAGAAGCTAGGCCTTACTTGCTAAAAGCCTAAAGGTAACACCATCGGTAATGACTCACTTGATCCCTGCCTTTTACGTCCAGCTCCTGGATCAGGTCCTCTCACCTATTACGTGCATTTTCAACAAATCACTCTGTCTTGGACAATTCCCTCTGCCTGGAGATTGCCACAGTTACCCCTGTCCATAGAGGTGGTGACAGGACTCTTCCGGTAACTACCGACCATCTAATCCCTCTCCCCCTCTCTAAGGCGTTAGAGAATTGTGGCGTCCCAAGTCTCTGACTACCTCTGTAAGTACAATATTCTCTGCCCTGAACAACACGGGTTCAGAGCAGGTCATAGTACCAATACAGCACTCTGGAATTTTCCAACTTCCTCCATGGACTCTGGTGCCCTGGCTGGTGCTATATTCATTGACCTGTCTAAAGCATTTGATACCGTTGCATCCTCTTTGCTCTCCACCCTCGACCTAATAGGCTTTGCCTCAGGACCTGTTTCCTGGTGCACCAGTTCTCTCTGCCGCTCCCCAATGTGTGAAAGTCAGCGGTACTCTCTCTGAAACATGCCCCATTAGCTCTGGGGTGCCGCAGAGCTCAATTCTTAGACCCTACTATTCTCCTCTTTCTTAACTCCCTACCCAGCAGTTATGCAGGGTAAGATGCTTCTCTATGCTGATGATGCTGTTCTCGTTGCCTCCCACAATGACCCCATGCTGCTACAGAACTCCCTCCAACTAGTCTTTGACTCTGCAGCTACCTGGTTCACTGAGCACCGACTTATTATCAACCTTAAGAAAACAAAAGCGATGCTCTTCTCCACACCCCAAAATAAGTACAGCAAGTTTCCCTTAGCTGTCCCTCCACACCAATCTCGTCATTGACCAGGTGCAGTCTATAAATATCTTGGTATAACCTTTGACCCTGCTTTCATTCCATGGACTATATCTGCCCTAAATTCTGTCAGCCAACTCACGGCTAGGCATTCTTCCGGCACAAAATGCCTCCCTCCTGATCCCCTCACGCCTGGCTGTCACCTCCTCTGTCATGTCTCTCATTGACTATGGCCTTCCGGTCTATGGCTCAGCAGATCAGACTGCCCTCAACAAGGTTAGCCTCACAGTTAATAAGGCCTGCAGACTTATCACTGGTGCTCCCAGACTCTCACACATGTAGAGCTGTACACCCTAGCTACCCTACTCAACCTGGAAGAGCGACTCATGTATCAGACATGCCAGCTCACCTTTAAAACCCCTGCGTGGCCCTATCACCATAGGCCTATCCAACTCCATTCACCGTACTGCCGGCCCTGATCACACGCAGCTCGTCCAAACTACCCTAGTTATTCGAGCCAGGACCTCTCAAGGTCAGAGGGCATTCCCCTACCGTGCGCCCCACTGGTATAACTCCTCCCTGCCAGTGTCTCAAACTCACTAACCTTAGCTTGCTTTAAGCACAGGCTCAGAAACTTCCTGCTTAGCTCGAATAACTGCCGCCTAGCCTAGTGTATAAAAAAAAAAAAAAAAAATATATATACTCTGTTGACAATGCTCACTGACTCCCCCTTCCTTTCCCTACTAATTCCTCCTCCCTATCTCCTCCCTTCTACCCCCACCAGCTGTCCCCGACCATAAGTTTTGCACCTTTTGTTATCTTTTGCTTCGTTGGAGATTGTATTCTATTGTAACAAAATTGTAATTGAACTGTAACTTTTTTGTTTTAAGTACTGTGTCCCTTGTACTACTGTTCTGATGTCCTCTTTGTGGGTACCTTTGTAAATGAGCCTCTGGCTCAAGGTTTCTAAACTGATGTTTAACTAACCTTCAACTAAATAAATAAATAAATAAATAACCAGTTCAGTACACCATGAACTTTGCTCTGTGCACTGTCAGCCCAGAGATCGCACTACCTTCACCTGGCTATGGCATCCACCCCCTGTCCCTCCCACTGGATACCCCAATCATCGAGTCTCCATTAACAGACCTTAACACCGCTTATCATCTTATGGTTACCTCCACTATACGCTCTCAACCCCCATCCCCCTTTATTCAAGTGGTCTCAATTCCATGGAGTCTTCCTGCCTTATTAGAGACCCCTTTGTCACCCTCCCTTTCTGCCTCCCTTGTTTTGTCCACTTAACTCAGCCCCCCGAATAGGTGTCCCCTTAACCCTCTCTTATCCGAACCATTTATCCTGGCCCTGATGGTTTCCTTCCCCACACCACCATCCTCCCCCTGTATTAGCAATCCCTACCTCCAGAGGCCCTCTGTGGGGTCCCCTTTACCTAGGGCCCCATCCTTGGTACAGACCCCTGCTGAAGGGGCCCCTCCTCCGCCTCCTTGTCTCCCAGTTTCTCTCCAGTCATGCTCTCCTCCCTCATGTCTGCAATATGTGCATCTCCCCCATCTGCTTAACATTTATGTTTCCCTTCTCCCTCTGGGACTATTTCTATCCTTTCCATTTGCCCGTTTCTGTGATGCCCTATGGGTATCCGACACCCTCCACTCGGCCTCTGTATCAGTTTCTTCATTTCCACCAACCCTTCCTCCCCCTCTAGGTTGCATAGTAGCTCAAATTTGTTGTAACACCTATGCCAACCTCCATCAAGTAACCTGAGTTTCCCACTGACCCTCTTCCTCCCTCTTGCCCTGTTCTCCTTAGGAGCTCCCTTCCCACAGTCTGCTCTTTTCGACTTCCCACAACAGCCCCTCCTTCTCACTGTCTGCTGTTCTAGGCTTCCCACAACAGCCACTCCTGACTCTTCCCCTCCACTCTCTTTATATTTGGAATGTTTCCCCATCGTTTTCCCCTTAGCGTCAACATCCCTGTCTAAGGGTCCTCTGTCCCTAATATCCCCCTCCTGCTTGCTGTAACATAATGTCCTGTAATTTCTGAGCGTTGCCCTAGCCTCTCCCCAGCCCCATCCTTCTGCCCCCTATCCACCCTTATCCTTGGACACCCCAACTCCCCAGCTTGCTCCTTAACAATATACTTCACTCCTGATACAAGACAGCTGTCTACAGAGTGGGCAGCCTCCCTCTCTCCACGCCCAATTGAGAATTATTGCCATCACACAGCCTGTGCAGCCTACAACCCTTCAAAGATGCCTGCCATGGTGGAATGTGGCCACCCTGTTTGTCCCTCTCTGTTCATAATGGCACACACCCCTTTTCTCAGTCCCTTCCCCTGGAATACAGTCTCTCTCTATACTGACCGCGGTTATTTACAACCAATTTCAACCCCACCAATAAAGTTCCCAAGTCTCACAAACACATACAGTCCAGTGTGTGTCCAGTCCCACTAACAGTGTGTGTATGCAGACATCAGGTACCATATGATGTCACAGGCCCACCAGTTCCTGTTGCTTCACATTTCAGTCACAAACAGAAATGCACAGCCCTTCAATCCCAACCCCAGTGGCTTTTCAGTATTTAAGAATACCTCCCCTAACACCAGGCAAACATCACATTTAAATTTTACTCTGATAATCACCATACCTCTCAACCTTTCTTCCCTGAAATGTGTGACATGATGTGACAAATGACCAAAATGTGTGACATATCATCAAACTTGGCACTGCAAGTTCAGAACACTGTTGCTGTCAGTGCACTAATGATAATAATGTTTGCTGATAACAGAGCATAGTAGATAATTATCAATTTCTGCTTTAAAGTCTCAGTGGAAAATGTGGAATATCCCTTCTTCATGTGGGGCAGAGAGTTTCTGAGGGTAAAATGGTGATGTACCTCGTAATATGTGACAGTTGAGAGGTATGATTATCACTGCCAAACAAGTGTTCCCCACCCAGCACACAAGCCCCAATAGTTACAATATCACAGCCCAAATAACAGTTCTAACACACAGAACTAATTTCAAGTACAAAACTATTCAAATATTTCTGTTAAAATGGAAGATAAAACCAAACCTCTTTCTTGAACAACCTCCTACTTCTGGCCAAAAAGCAATTTTGCACTTGTGGTGCAAAATTACATTATCGAGATATTCAAAAGGGTTGCGCATGGCGCAGCAGTGTTGTGTCATGCACAACCCACTGATGCCTGGCCTTGTTCAAAAAAGGAAAATAAGCTGCACAAATCCTGATGTGGAGCGCATCAGTAATGTATGAGCACAGGTGGAGAAGGCGTGCCCATGCATAACCTGCACAGCCCGATATTCAGCCGGGATGTGCAGAGTCATGCATCATGCAACCCCAAGCTGCGCCTGCACAAAGTTAAGCCAAAAAAGGAACAAGTGGTGGCCACCCACAGGTGAGCTGCCGCGTTGCAGGCGCAACACAGCAGCTGCCACCTGTGGGTGGCCACCGGTTCCTGCCGCACCTGGCAGCGCCCCATGCCCATCACAGGCATCCGTGCAAAAGCCCCAGTCCAATATCCCTGGTGGTCCAGTGGACTGCACCCAGCCGATCACGGGCATCAGCAATAGAACCCCCAAAGTCCAATATCCTGATGGTACAGTGGACCGATCGCTGCCCACTCGCGGCATCTGTAACTCATCAAATACCCTACACCCTGGTAGTCTGGTGACCCCACCCACCCGCCCACTGGGGCCCTGCCCGCTCTCCCCCGTCAGCCAGCGGGCAGCAGCACCCCGCCCGCCGCCCGCGCCTGCCAACTGACAGCTCGGTAGGGCTGCATGCCTATTGGTTCACAGCGTGGTCACATATCTGGACTGAGTAGTACGGTATGGGCTGCATGCCCATTGGCTCATGCTGTGAACCAATGGGCGAGCAGCCCTCCCAGCTGTCAATCAGCGAGGCAGCAGGTGGGGTGCCGGCTGACGGGGAGGCGGGCGGTGGGGCTCAGTGGGTGGGTGGGTGGGTGGGGTGGTGGGTACACTAGACCACCAGGGTAGTAAGGGTATTTGATGAGTTACAGATGCCCGTGATCGGGCAGCGATCGTCCACTGGACTACCAGGATATTGGACTTGGGGGGTCTACTGATGCCTATGATTGGGCTGAGTGCGGTCCACTGGACCACCAGGGATATTGGACTTTGGGGGGTTCTGTGTACTGATGTCCGCACTCAGGCTGAGTGTGGTCCACTGGACCACCAGGGATTTTGGACTTGGGGGCTTAATCTTCAGGACAAATGCCGCGATCGGGCACATAGAGGTCCACTGGACCACCAGGGATATGGGGGTCTTTTTACGAATGCCCGTGATCAGGCTGCAGGGGCATCAGTCCCCACGGCTGCTGTCTGGCAGGGGCCAGGCGAGATCCTCGGGGATCGGCGCACCTGCATGCTAATGGCATGCAAATTGGGCCATGATGAGATGCAAATGGCCCCTGTCATGCATAACTTATGGCCCCATTTGCATGTCCCTTTGAATATCACAGGTGCTGTGCATGGCAATGGCACTTGCTTAGCGCATCTCCATGCTCACTCTGGCCGCTTGCGCTGGCACAGTGCCACTCGCCATGCACAGTGGGGGTGGCCAGGATACGATATTCAAAGCTGCTGCACCATAAGCGCTGCTCTGTTGAATATCGCCAGGCACACCCTGGGCGCAACAAAGTTGTGCTGCGCCGCGAAGCTGCACCTGACCACAGCAGTTTGAATATCTAGGCCATTGTGTCCAGTACTTTATAAATGACACCTGCCATGCTCAGAAGGAAGGGTCATAAAAGACTCTTGAAATTTTGGGGTTAACTTTTAAAATATATATTATTTATAAAAATATGAGGGTCTATTTTGTGAATAAGTTGTTTTGTGTATTCTACCATCCCATTTGCAATAGCCATTGCCATGCCATGCCATGCCATGGATACAGTGTCCGGATGCTGCAACGTGGTAATAACATTGTTGCTGCAGAATTGCAGAAATTACAAACCAGTGCATGAAGTTCTGTGCAAATGGTAACCCTGCTGCAGAATTTGGTCACAAAGTGCCTAGAAAAATCGGGGCCTTGATATAGGGATTACCCAGACCAAACCGGGACATCACCTGAAACAGGTATTCCTGTTCCACCCTATCAAACGCTTTTCAGCATCCATCGAGATAATACCCACCTTCTCCTTCCCTGGGTCACTCTCCAAACAATATTTAGCAGCCGGACGTATGTTATGGTATGACTGCTTCCCTTAATAATCTGGTTTGGTCTGGGTGAATAACATCCGCAAAATGGTTTCCAACCTAGTGGCCAAGGCCTTTGCAAGGATCTGACAGTCGCAGTTAAGCAGCGATATAGGCCTATAGGAGGCACACTTATGTTCATCCTTACCCTGCTTGAGTATCAGGCAAACCGCAGCATCGTAAAACATGTCAGGTAGGGTAATTCCCCTGTCCTTCTCCTCCCAAAGACCAGCTAATACCGTCGCCACTTGTCCTCCCAGTAGCTTATAATATTCTACTGGGAACCTGTCTGGGCGACTAGCCTTCCCATTCTGTAGCTTCTGAATAGCCCTCATAATTTCTTACCTTGTAATTGGTTGACCAGTTGTTCCCACTGTACATCTGTTATTTTGGGAAGTTGTACCCTATTCAAGAATTCACTAATCTGCCCACCCTGCTTGATATTTTCTGCCCTTTATAGCTGCTGGTAATAGGCCCTAAAACAGTCTCTTACCTTCCTGGGCTCTCTGTGCAGTGTACCCTGAAAGTCTTCTGCACCCTGTGATCCTGGTCACAACCTTACCACCCTTCATGGGGCGCACCAGAAGGGGGCAGACTTGTGCCCATTCATATACTCGGCGCCTACAGTGAAGCTGAACTCTCCCAGCTTCCTCTTTCAGCAGGTCATTCAATACCTCTCGAGTTGCCAACAAGAGGTTAGCAGCCGCCCTGCTCCCTCTGCCACTCGTTTCTCTAACTCTCTTACTTTTTGTTCCAGTTCTGACCATTTCTGTCTCTCTTGCCTCTTCAACCTTCAAGGTCAAATCATGAAAGCCATGTGTGCAAATGCCAGGAGCCTTAGCAACAAGATGGAAGATCTGGAGCTGTCATGGTGCAGTCAGACCTGGACATTGTGGCCATCACTGAAACCTGGTGTAGTAATAACCATGACTGGGAGATGGCCATACCTGGCTACAACATATTCAGAAGAGACAGAGCAGGCAGGAAGGGAGGAGGAGTGGCACTGTATGTGAAAAATGACATAAGGGCCACAGAGATCCAGGAGGAACAAAATGGGGAAGAGATACTGTGGGTTAAGCTGGAAAGGAAAATGGGACAGTCATCCACACAGGTGTTGTCTATAGACCACCAGCTCAGGAGGAAGAAACAGATAGGGAGCTGATACTAGCCATCAAAGGATGGCAGACAAAGGTGAGGTAGTACTGGTTGGAGATCTCAGTATTCCAGTCGTGGACTGGAGCATCCCAACAGCAGCATCAACTAGGAGCAGATTTATCCTGGACTCCTTCAGGTGCCTTCCTCAAGCAACTGGTCATGGAACCAACTCGGCAGAAGGCAGTACTGGACCTTGTGCTCACAAACAGGGACAGTGTGATGGGGTAACAGTGGGGAGCACCTGGGGAACAGTGACCACCAGTCATTGTGGTTTGAAATCACAGAAGAGCAGAACCAAACCACACAAAAACACGTATCCTGGATTTTAGGGGCAGACTTTGGGAAAATGGGGAGATACTGAAAGAGGCATTAAGGGAATGGGACAGGAATCAGGGGTTGAGGAACAGTGGGCAGTATTTAAAATGGAGCTTACAAGAACAACAGAATTATGCATTAAGCAGGTTAGCAAGAGGAAAGGAAGAGAGACCATTATGGTTTTCCAAAGAGGCAGCAAAGAAAGTGAAAGCCAAAAGATTGCATTCAGGCAATACAAAAAGACACAGACAGAAGGGATGGGGAGAAGTACCAGGAGAAGCAAAGGGAGGCAGGGAGGTCAGTAAGGAAGAAAGCTCAGACAGAAGAACACATTGCAAAATCAGTGGGTAGAGGGACAAAACCTTTTAGGTACATAAGTGAAAAAGAAAAGACAAAGGGTGATAGTGAGACTGAAGGGGAGGATGACAGCAGTAAACTGACATATTGAACAGGTATTTCTGCTCAGTCTTTGCTGAGGAAGAGGAGTAATGGGTCTGAAGGACTACAGGGTGAGAATGGTGCAGAAATGGACACAAGTCCCTTTACGAGAAAGGGTCCTGAAGGAACTGGAAGTAATAAATTGATAAAGCAATGGGGCCAGATAGGGTGCACCCAGGGTCCTTAAAGAACTAAGAGAGTGGTGGCTGAACCTCTGGCTATCCTGTTTGCCGATCACTGGAAACAGGAGGTACCCAAAGACTGGAGGACAGCAGATGTAGTCCTCTTATACAAAGTGGGAACAAAGAGGAAGCAGGGAACTACAGACCAGTCCGCCTCACCTCGGTAGTGGGAAGATCATGGAAGCACTACTGAAGGAGAGATTGGTAGAACATCTGGTTGTCAATGGACTACAGGACCCAAGGCAGCATGGTTTCACCAGGGAGGTCATGTCAGACCAACCTCGTTGAATCTTTTGACTGGGTGACTAGGAGGTGGATCAGGGGAGGGCAGTGGACATGGCCTAACTGGACTTCAGCAAGGCCTTTGACACTCGCCACACAGAAGACTAGTGCACAAACTGGGGAATATGGGTGTGGGCAGGACAGTAGTGTAGTGGGTAGGTAACTGGCTAGGTGGCAGGACACAGAGGGTGGTGGTAAATGGCTGTCCACTCCACAGAAGGAAGAGTGACCAGTAGGGGTACCACAGGGATCAGTGCTGGGACCGGTCCTATTCAACATCTTCATCAGTGACATTGCGCTGGACCTAGAAGGCAGAATTTCACTGTTCGCTGATGACACAAAGCTCTGTAACAGAGTAGACACACCAGAGGGTGTAGACAGAATGAGAAGGGACCTGCAGAAACTTGAAGAATGGTCAAGGGTTTGGCAGTTGAAATTCAGTGCAAAGAAGTGCAAGATAATGCATATAGGGCACAAAACCCTGGCACAATATATCAGTTGGGAGGTGAGGATATAGCATGCACCAAGCAGGAAGGGATCTTGGGGTTATCATCTCTGATGACCTCAAGGTAGAAACAGTGTGACAAGGCAGCAGGTAAAGCAAATAGGATGCTGGGATGCATAGGCAGGGGCATCACCAGCAGGAAAGGAGGTCATAATTCCACTATACAAGACACTAGTGAGGCCCCACCTGGAGTGCAGTGTACAGTTCTGGAGACCATACCTACGTAAGGACATAGACAGGGTAGAGAAGGTTCAGAGGAGGGCAACAAAGATGTTGCATGGATTTCATCACAAGTCCTATGAAGACAGGTTGAAGGAACAGAACATGTACTCCCTGGAGAGAGGAGGAGAGAGGGATATGATAGAGACATACAAGTATCTTACAGGGAGGAACAGGGTGCAGGAATACACTATTTTAAGCGAAAAGATATTCCAGGACTAGAGGCATGGGATGAAGTTGGAGGAGGGCGATTCAGAGAAGCGTGAGGAAGAATTTCTTCACAGAGCGGGTGATGGACAAGTGGAACACCTGCCAGAGGAAGTGGTGGGGCTGAAACAGTCACGGGATTTTAGAATGCATGGGATAGACATAAAGGAATTCTGGAGGTCAGGGGTAGGGCAACAGACTTCTAGGAAAACATAAACTGAACTTACAAGCTCAAATGGGCAGACTGGGTGAGCCATAGGCCCTTATCTGCCGACACTGTCTGTGTATCTATGTAACCTGCCATATATTCTATAATCACCCCCTTATAAAAGCCTTCCCACTTCCCAAACTGTGGCTTTTGACACGCCTCCCCATCGTTAGTCTCTAAATAATACTGCCATTTCTCCTGTAAGTGCTTTCTGAAAGCCTGATTCTTTGCCATATAAGTTGGAAACTTCCATTGTGGGAGGCCCTCTTGTTTCTTCCCTCTCTGCAGTTTCAGGATTACGTCCATACCAATCCCTGGGCACGTAGATATAATCGAGTTTAGTCCACGTTTTATGTGGGTGGGAATAAAAGTGAACTCTTTGGCCCCGGGGTTGGCTGCGCCTGCCGTCTACTAGATCTAGGTCAGCTGTCCGATCTGCCACTGCTGCATAGCCTCCGAGGTCCTCCGTTTACCCTCTGAGTGATCCATTTGCGGGTTGTCCATCGTCCAGTTAAGTCCCCCTCCCCAGAATCACCTGGGAATTTTCTTATTAGCAAATCTAGTAGGGCGTGTAAAACTGCAGGGGCGTAAATACTCCCAAAGGTCATCTTTTCCCCATAAGCTCTTCTGACAGAAAGACATAACAACCTCCTTCCTGGTCTCTGACCACTCATATAACTATAAAGGAAAGGTTTTATGTACTAATATTGCCACCCTCATTTGTGTGCGAATATGAGGCAGCGTAGCATTTTCCCGCCCATGTCCTAATAAGCTTGGTATGCTCCACCTCAGTCAGGTGGGTCTCCTGAATCTGAGCTATTTCGCCCCCTACCGCCTCAAGGCTGTAGGAGTGGCGTCCTTTTGACTGGATTTGCTGTCCTTTCACATTCCACGAAACAACAGTAACAGCTGGTGATTTATCCTTTATCCCACATGAGTCCCTCACGCTGCCCACCCACAATGCCTATATACTCCTTCAATCCATGCATCCGAACTTGTACAAACCACATCAGTACCCATATCATTTGCATAGCCAGTGGAACATCCAATATTATGATTGCACATGAACACACAAAAACCTGTATAACTTTCAAACAAACATCAGCTGTCCCAGCCCTCTCCCTCCCACCCAAATTCCTTCTACTTTCCCTTCAAGACATCCTTCTTCCCTCTATTTGTGTGTGAAACAGGAATCCCCAACATTTCCTGTGCATACCCCCAAGTAAGATATACCAACACTTCTCTCCCTCCTCCCTTCCCCATCTCCATCCATTCCCTTGACACTAATTGCCACAAAGCATAGTGTCTGAATCCCTAATTGATATACATGCCTCGATGCTCCCCTGACTGCCAAATTGTTTACCCTTCATTCCCCGCCCGGTAGAAGATATACCTACCATTCCCCAACCAATCGGACAGTATCACTCTCTGGGATACCTCCGCCACTTACACAATTCCTCGCTTGCAGAAGTGTCCTCCCTTTGTCTCTTCTCCATAATATACCCAACTATTAAAACACTTCCCAAACCCCTGTCCCCCTGTGACCTCTCAGTCCCATATCCACATTTCTCACCGGATGAGTTGAGCCCCCAAACTTTCAGCTTCCTGCCAACAATGTTCCCTTAGATCCAGATAGGCAATCTATAGCTGTCTTATAAAGGCACACAAGCTGCTGCTCCAGACCTCATCCGACCAGAGGTCACTGCAGGATGGGGGACCAGACCACGCACTTAGTTCTACATGCAGTGCTCACCCATACCGGACATCCTCCACGTGGGTTAGCAGTCCAAGCGCCTCCATGCATGCATCCAAATAAAGAGATCCTCCGACATGCACTTCTTATCTAGTGTACCCCATTAGGTGAGCCTGCTAGGAAAGTCCATATAGTTCATCGGTGGGCCACGTGGTAGGCCCGATCCAGCCAGATGCATAGATCCTGCCTTCTTATACAGTCCCCACGTTCTTTTAGGATAACGATAAAAGGAATTGTCCACATTGACCAGGTATACCAGTTCCTCCAAATTCGTGTGGATGCGTTTATAACAGTATTTCACGTGCGCACTCTGAAAAGAAAATTAGGAGTGTTGGAAGTCCGTCGCATCTAGAAAGCTGCACTTCTCCTCCTTCAGCCACCATTACACCACCACGATTACTCTTTCCCCTTCACCCAGCCTTCTTCTGGAGAGCCTTCACAAACTTCTCAGCTATTTCCACCTCCCAGAATGAAAAGGTGGCTCCCTCCTGTTTAATCTTTAAGGTAGCTGGGTAAATGAGAAAGTTTTCTACCTTTAGGCCCGCAGCTGTGCCATTACCTCATTAAACATTTTCCTCTATTTAAGCAAGCATGCTGAATAATTTTGGAAGCAGTAGAGGCCGCTGGCCCTCGAACATCAGTGTGCCCTGCTCACAATATGCTCTCAAGATCGCCTCCCAATCTTGGAAATTGTGAAAGCAGCGTTATCACCTGTCGGAAGGCTGATCTAGTTTGAAATGGACATTCTTAGGCTGAAGGCCCAAAAGTTTTGGCAGGGTGCTGGCACAGAAATTAGCTTATTCGGCCCCTCCTGGCCTTCCATAGATGACCTCTAGTCTTAGGTTTAGGGCGGCGTTGGTAATTTTCTTGGTAATCGTGTGCTTTCCTGAATTCTTCCAGCTCTCTTTGCAGTTGCACCACTTGCCCGGGACGCCACCATATACGTCCTCTCAAGCCATGAAACCTGATCCTCTGCTTCAGTCAGCTGATTCGCATGAGGAAGGTCTGCTGCTCCAAGATTTCTTGTAGTTTTATGTCCAGTTTGCCCTCCATTTTAACTAATCTGAGCTCCAGTGCTGCCAAGACCTACCCCGTTAGTTCCCCCTAGCACTGACTTCAGCCGCTGAGAGGAGATCACGTGGTGCTATCTCCCGTACCTCCAACCGTAGCTTTTACTATTTTTATTAGCGTTGGCTCTTGCCGTTGTTTGAGGACAAATATTCGCCCGTGATGCGTTCTTCCATCAACCTAGATTGTTGAATGCAGTAGAGGTAAATGTAGATTATTTTACTTTTATTTAGCCGTCAGGACAGAGCCGTAGAAGCGTCTGTCTTACTTGCTGCTCATCAGTGTGCCCCGATTTAATGATTTCTAAAGCTCCAAGTAGTACTTTGATTATGGAATTGTTTCACAAAGACACTGGTAAGAATTACTGCTTCATTATACGTGTTGCCACCCCTATACAGGACAGTTCATGAGGATAAAAAAGGAACTGCAGTGAACAGGAGAAATTTATCACCTGTTCTGAGGATTTAAAATGTGCTTTACAGGGCGTTAGGCACATGCAACCCATGCATTTGCATGGGGCCCCAGTCACAGGAGGGCCCCTGGCCTGCTGTCCTGACCTGAGTATAGGCTGGCAACCAACCGCAAGAAAAATGTGATAGCAACTGAACTTTCCCACTGTTTCCTTCAGTCTTGGCTACGGCGCCATCCTGTAGGAAATAATAACCTTTAACTGCTCTGCTGCTCTCCTGACTCTCATATGTTTGATGTCTCGCTACATAGAAATTTTGTTTTAAATAGTTGCATCAGCTGATGTACTCAGAGCTGACAGAGGAAATGAGAGGAGAGGTGCTTTGGAAGGGTGGCTGATGTATTGCATGCAACAATAATCTGTAACATCTGGAAATATATTAGCTAAATTGATTCTGTACATTACGGTTTTGTAAGTAAACACATATGGTTAAGAAAACTGGCCACTGTATGCATTTCATTTATAAATACTGTATAAGCTATTTGCTTTATGTGTGGTTATCTGCTCCTGAATTTTACAAAGCATAGGATTTATCATTAGTCTTTGTCCTTGTTTTTGAATGCCGTTATCTGGTAAAGGCTAGCGATACATTCTCTTGGGGTGGGAGTTTGTATGTGTGGTAGTGTTTTGAGGTTCAGCCTCATGCTCTCCTGG
The DNA here is from genome assembly GCA_016271365.2 of Neoceratodus forsteri. Lineage (NCBI taxonomy): Eukaryota > Metazoa > Chordata > Ceratodontiformes > Ceratodontidae > Neoceratodus > Neoceratodus forsteri. The sequence continues at coordinate 371,466,335 of CM057458.1, forward strand.
ATGCAACTACTAACAGCTGACTTGTACATTGTTTGCTGTTGCTGTCACAGTGTCCTCATAGCCCTGCTGCTGATATGCTGCGATGTTGAAGCAGCTAAGTCAAATAATTAATGAATATTTCTGATTCTTCTGATGCATATGTCATCACGATACTAAATAAATAAAATGGAACTATTTGTATATATATTTCTGATATTCAAACGGAACATAAACTACTTTTACAATAGCATTTTACTTGCTGCAAAAGTTATGGAATAAAATGATAACTTCATAGCATGATCACAACACAAAATAACTTGAAAGGCATGTGGCAGAGGGACGTGAGCAATTCTAGTGGTTGCAGGCTCAGCATGTTTTTTATACGAATGAGAAGGATGTATGTACTTCTGCTTCATACCCCATGACAGAGCCAATCTGCCTGCCAGAACTAATACTGTTCAGTCTCACTAGTACTACGCCTGGTCATTTGTAAAGTGCGTAATGATGCCTACTGAATACATTTGGGGATTCAAAGCTCTCTAGCAGTTGTTTTACAAATGGCCAATTACCCTATTACATTTTTTCCTGTATCCATCAAAATAGATAACTGAGGTCCCCTTGGCCTTCTGGGATGATATGACAGTGAGTACTGTGTGCATGTCATCTGCAGAAAGCGCCTCTGTGGCAAATCATGTTTTGATGTGGATGTATTACCACTCTGGTTATATCAGACAGTGAACTAAGACAAGGGAGAAGTAAACATTGAAACATAGACTTTGACAGCAGATAAGGACTGCTTGGCCCACCTAGTCTGCCCATTTCCCTACCTACAGGATAAGCTGCAGATCCTAGTTAACCAACAGCCTATTTCTTCCTACCCTCCACAAGAATTGCCTTATGTCTGTCCCATGCATTCTTGACTTCTCCCACAGTTTTAGACCACAACCTCCTAGGAAGGCTGTTCCATCGTCCACCACCCTTTCTGTGAAAAATACATCTATCTTGAGAGGTTCCTGCAGTAGGTCTTTACATATAGGACTGCACCCCTGGCATCAGGTTCCAACAGCAAACTTGTAGATGGCAGTCATCAGCGGGACTGCCCCGATATCAGGTGATGTGGCGTCAGCCCGACTATAAAGGGGCAGTCCAGCGCCCATCCTCCAGTTCTTTCCACCGTCGCCTCAGTTATTTGGCCCAGAGTTAGAACAGTGCTCAAGCGCCTGCAGTGTTAGTGAAGTTTCTCTTCACCTCATAACCTTTCTTTTTAGTTTTTTTTTTCGACGATTGATGTCTTCTGGACCAAAGAAGAAGAAGTGCTTGAAGTGTGGAGCCCAAATCCCACATGGGCGACCATTCCTGCCACTTGTGCCTAGGCCTCAAGCACAACACTGATGAGTGCACCATCTGCCAGGCCTTCAACCAGGCAACTCGGACCAGGTGCAAGTGGACCCTCAAGACCCACCCCTAACCTGGCGTCTGGTGTCGATGGAAAAGGAGCTTCAGGAGTTGAGGAAAGGTCGTCATCACCGGCTCAAGAAAAAAAAAAGTAAGGAGAAACACTGGGACAGTAGTCCGTTGACATGCAGGAGGCCTCAAAAACTGTAGTACTATTTCTGGTACCCTGTCCGCCTCATGGTCCAGGCACTTTCTCCCCTCCTGCACAGGTAAGCGGGCAGCGGGGTCATCTCTGGAGGTTTCTGTTCAGTCGCCTCTCAGCTTGGCGATAAGTCACCCCTCGACTCTGTCGAAGGCGCTTCCAACCCCTGCCGGTAAGTCTAGCAGCAGTCTTCCAATCTTCTCTAGCCTGGTAAGGTCCGATCAGTCAGGTCGATGGATCCTCCGTGTATACCGGACCCTTCACTCTCCGTCGAGCGCCACTTTGGCTCCTGACGTCCCGGACAAGTGAGCTGCAGAGTGACTCATCATCCCTCCGGGATCTTCACCCCAGGGATTCAGCCACCCGATCCTGTGTTCTTCCTCCTGTCAGGATTGCTGATTGACCTTTCGTCGGTGTCCCTCCTGGAACTTCCCCTGTCTTTTTCCACCCCGGACAGGAGTCCGTCACGTCTGGGGATCCGAACATGGAGCCTCCTCTCGGGACCTTCTGGGGCACTTCTGGATTCCAGCGCCACATAGTGGCGCTTGCTTCTCCCGGTGGGTCCAGAACCTTCAGGCGGTTTCCGGGCCCAGAGCCCCACATTCCGCCACCAGGCGGCCCACCGTCGGCTCCTCGGTACCGGCGCAGGCCATGCCCTGATGCCTCCAGGATACCCGGCGCTAGGATACCCTGGGTACTCCTGTTACTCTCAAGGATTGCCTGACTATCAGTACCCTTCATGGCAATACCCCAGTACCCAGGCTACCGGGCTTCAGCCTCCTCCACCTCTGGCGCTAGACCACAAGTCAGCCCCATCGTGGTGGTAGGATGCCAGAATCCAGCTCCTCACAGAGATTAGGCAGTCAGCGGGACATCTCCTGCTGAGGCCCCCTCCACCGCCTCCCTCCGGATGAGCATCGGTGCTCTCATTGTAGGATCATCTGGGGTGGATCCTTCCATCCCCAGTGGTTCTGAGCCCTCCGACACAGACTCTGATTCCGAGCCTTCAGATCCTAGGTCCCCGTAGAGGTACCTCCCAAGGAGTCCCAAATCTCCTCCAGAGGACCCTTCCTTGGGGACCTTTTATGCTCCATTCAGGCAGCAGGAGGCTGGCCTTCCAAAGGTGGATCCCCAGCGTAAGAGACTGGCGGAACACCTGGATTGATCCACTTCAGATCCCTCCCTTCCCCGGATGGGTCCTCGTGAGGATCTGGTGACCCGCAGTATGGCAGCAGCCATCGTCTATCCGGCGGTCTCCAGAAAGGTGGATCGCACTTATTATCCCCAGAAGGGTTCAACACCTCACCTCTCATCCTAAGGCTGACTCTGTGGTGATTCGGCCGCTCCACGACCAGTCAGCCCAACCAAAACTGCTAGTTCCTCTCTTCAGACAAGGACTCGTCTGTTGGACCAGTTTGGCCGGAAGATTTATTCCTCTTCCTCTTGTGCCATTCGGTCCCTCGACTATGTCTCCCACATGGTTGCATTCCGGAAGGCATCTCTTTCAGAACTGGAAGGGACCTTCTGGAGGTCCAGGATGAATCCCTTCTTGAAAAGTTACTGGACAAGGTCAGGATGGGAAAGTCCTCTTGCTGTCATGCATTGCGGCAATGTATGACTCAGTAACTAAGCGGCAGCCACGAGGATCTGCCTCCGCCACCTTTCTTGGCTAAGGATAGCAGGTCTGGCACAAGGCGTTCAATCCTCGCTTCTGGGCCGCCTTTCAGGGGTTCCGTTCTCTTTGGCGGCGATGCCAAGATACTATCACGGGGCTGCAGGAGGCGGACTCTCCTTGGGGATGTCCGCTCTGTGTACCGAGACAGGGCAGAAAAAGCAGCCTTTGTCATCAAAGAAGGTGGAATAGAAACCAGGGTAGCACACGGGGCAAAGATCGCCCCGGTTCGGAGCACAAACCCCCAGGCCAGGTTCCCAAGCTGGCCTCCGGGAAGCCCCTCCCTCGGCGTCCTGGCTCCTTTCCCTCCTTCTGCTACCTCCGTTGAGCGAGGAGGAACGGTGGGAGGGAGGTTGGCCTCCATCTGGATGGGTGGAGGTTCATCCCGCAGAATCTTGGTGTTACAACTCATACAGCAGGGTATCTGATAGAGTTTTCGAGATTCAGACCCTCATCCACTGGGATGGTCTTTTTATCCCAGGGATCAGATCCCATTATCTCTCAAGAGATCCAGGCCCTTCTACTAAAGAAGGCAATAGAACCCGTCCCTCAAAATCAAATAGGAAGGTTTTACTCCTACTTCTTCCTAGTCCCAAAGAATACAGGCGATCTGAGACCGATCCTGGACCTCAGCACGCTAAACCTCTTTGTCGAGTACAAGAGGTTTAGCTTGTTGACCCTTCAAGGGCTCTTCCACCTGCTCCATCCAAGCTCTTGGCTGTGCTCCTGGATATGCAGGATGCCTACCTGCACATCCCTATCCTCCTGGCCCATTGCCACTTTCTCCGTTTTACTTTCCTGAGAACCATTTTTGTTCCGAGCACTCCCCTTCGGCCTTTCCTCGGCCCTCGGGTGTTCATGAAGTGTTTAGTGGTGGTTCTGGCTTTTCTTGCCACCAGGGCATTGATGTTTTCCTGTACCTAGGCGACTGGCTCCTCGCAGCACCCTCTCCATACAGCCTGAAAGAGGCTCTCTTTTCACTCTGAATTTGTTTTCCTTTCTAGGTGTCATGGTCAGTCTGCCCAAATCCTAGCTAGTACCATCCCAATGGCTCCAATTCATTGGAGCAGTACTAGATACAGTTCAGAGCAAGGCTTTTCTGCCATCGGATTGAGCCAGGACTCTAGCTGCTCAAGCCACTCTCGTGGCCCAGGCTTGGCGGATCCCAGCACATGCCGTGCTCCGTCTCTTGGGACTGATGGCAGTGGCCATTTCCACAGTGCCCTGGCCAGACTTCACATGAGGGTCACCCAATGGTCTCTCAGGTCCAATGGCATCAGAGAGCAGACTGACATGAACGGAAAGTCATGATCTCCAACAGCCTACAGAGATCTTCGCTGGTAGCAGATCTCTCCAATCTGTCAAGGGAACTCCTTTTCATTCTTCTGTTCCTACCCAAATCCTCACCACGGATGCCTCAGACTTGGACTGGGGAGCCCATCTGGGGATACACAAGACACTGGGGTCTTGGTCTGACCAGGAGCTTATGCTCAACATCAACGTTCTGGAGATCAGGGCAGTACTTTACGCCCTCCAGGCATTCAGTCACTTCTGGTCCAGATGGACAACATGTCCACTCTCTGTTACATCAACAAACTGAGGAACTACTTTCGTACCCTCTCTGCAGAGAAGCAATGAGGGTCTGGTACTGGGTGATTTCAGCACAGCCTTTTCTTGACAGCAGTCCATGTTCCAGGCATCAGCAGTGTTCTGGGGGACAGTCTCAGTCGATCAGTAGACAGCTCATGAGTGGGAGTTAAAGCTAGAGGTGGTGAAGACCTCTTTCTTCGATGGAGTCGACCAGAGATAGATCTGTTCGCCTCCCATTCAATGCAAAACTACCCATGTTATGCCTGCTTGTTCCTGGGCATGGTGCTTTTTGGCAGGGAGGTTTCTTTATGTGTTTCCTCCTTTCCTCTCATTGAGAAGGTTCTGGTGAAACTTCATCAGGAAGGACCACATGTGATCCTAATTGCTCCTCTCTGGCCACGCAGATTTGATATCCTCTTTTACAACAACTGGCACTGGAACCTCAGGTCCCTTGCTGTTTCCCACAACCTTCTGACCCAGGAGCAGGGCACCTGGTGCACCGAGCCTTCAGTCTCTCCACCTTCATCGTGGCACCTGTGGACATAGCAATTTCTTGGTATGGAGTCTCCTCACAGGTTGCACATATTTTGGTAGAAGCCAGAAAACCATCTACTAGATCCATACGCTATGAAGTGGAAGAGATTCTCGATCTGGGCCTCTAGAAGATGCAGGGATCCTTTTCGCTTGGCTGCCCAGGTGTTAAAGTACCTCACACATTTATCTGAGACTGGCTTTAGCTACTCCTCCATTAAGGTCCATCTCTCGTTGTCGGCCTACCACCTCCCGGTCGAGGCAAAACCTTGGCTCAGTTGGAAGTTGCTAAAACTTTTCTGAAAGGCATCCTCCACCTGAAACCTCCAATCAGAATCCCTGTCCCCTGGGACCTGAATTTCATGCTGGAGAAGCTGACCTTACCCCGTTTGAGCCAGCCTCTAGCTGTGACATGCGCTTCCTTTCCTGGAAGACTTTGTTTCTGGTCACAGTCACTTCTGCCAGAAGGTCTCTGAGCTTCAGGCATTCGTCTGCAAGGAACCCTACTTAATTTTTCATAGGGACAGAGTAGTTCTCGGACTAACCCTTCATTTCTCCCCAAGGTGGTATCCCACTCTTAATCAGAGTGTAGAACTGCCTGTGTATTACCCACAGCATTCTATGGGAATACCTGTTGCACACCTGGATGTGCACAGTTCTGAGATACTGCTACATCGGACCAAGGAGGTTCGTGGCTTCACAATCAGCTCTTTGTAGCTTTTGCTCTCAGTGCCAGGGCAATGCTATTTCCAAACAGACCACTTCTAGATTGGTTAGCCAACTACATCCATTTCACTTACCAAAACATGGGAAGTCCCTTCCGGGGCAGTTAATGGTCGCTCCATTGGGAGTGTTGCAACTTATACTGCCTCTTTCAGATGTGTCTACTGCAGAGATCTATGCAGCGACCACGTGGTCGTCTGTCCACACCTTCACTAAGCATTACAGTCTGGACATTGCCTCTGGGCGCAGAACTGGCTTTGGTCTTGCAATTTACAAGGCCTTTTGTCATAAATTCCTGGTGGCGACTTCTTCTCCTCCCGGATGTACCTTCGTATTGTTTCCTTTGGGACTGCTTGATATTCAGTCCTACATGTGAAGACCTTTGCAGGAACCCTCTAGAAGTAAGATATTGCAGTTGCCTAAGAACTTACCGTAACAGTAGATCTTGAGAGAGGTTCCTGCAGTAAGTCTAGTTTCCTCCCACCTTCCCCTACTCCTGGTGTGTTCCTTCATTTTCATCCTGCCTAGCCTATGGGTCTAGAGAGGAAGCATGGTCCCAGGAGTGCTTTACTCCTCCTATTTTCTAGTTGCCTTTCTCTACATCTCCGGTGGAAAGAACTGGAGGGCAGGCGGGACCTCCCCTTCTATAGTCGGGCTGCGTCCACGTCACCTCACATTGGGGCGTCCTGCTGATGACTTGCTTATCTAAAGTTTGCCGTTGGAACCTGGCCGCCAGGGCGTAGTCCTTATGTGAGACCTACAGGAACCTCTCTCGAAGATCTACTGTTATGGTAAGTTATTACGTAACTGCAATTTCCTCACATTGCCCGAGCCGTCCCCTCTGTCTTCAAATTGTCCCTTGTTCTTGCATCTCTTTTCTGAAATATACTACCCTCTTGGACTTTGTTGATTCCACTGAGGTACTTAAAAGTTTTATCAAGTCCCCCGTCCCTCCTTTCCTCAAGGGTATACATAATAAGCTCCTTTAGTCTCTCCTCATATGTCTGTACAGAGGATAACAACTTCCTGTTTTATGCTGGTGATGCCTCTCCTGTACATCCCAGTATCCCCAGCCCTCCTACTGCCTTCTCACATTGCCTGCCAAACTTAAGGTCATCTGATATGATTACCCCCAGGTCCCTTTCCATTTTTGTTGTTGTTACTACCTCCCCACCATTGTGTAATCTTCCCTGGGTTTTGTTTCCCAGGTGCATTATTTGCACTTCTTTGCACTGAATCCAAGCTGCCATCGTCTGACCATTCCTCCAGCCTTCCAAGTCCCTTCTCATCCTTTCACGCTCTTTGTGTATCAACCCTGTTGCAGATCTTTGTGTCATCTACAAAGAGGCATACTTTCCTTCCAGTCCCTCTGCAGTGTCACTTATAAAGACATACAAAGGACTGGACCCAGTACTGAACCCTACTGTACCCCACTAGTAACCCCCTTTCTTCAGAGTGGACTCGTTTCAGTTACCTTCTGTGTCCTGTTGTCCAGCCAATATTTTACCCAGGCTACCACCCTGGGACCCACTCCCAGGCTGGTTAATTTGTTTATTAATCTGTTGTGTGGGACTGTGTCAAATGCCTTGCTAAAGTCTAGGTGAGGCTATGTCACAGCTCCTCCCTGGTCTACTACTTGGTCACCCAGTCAAAGAAATTAATTAGATTCATCTGACATGACCTTCCCACTGTGAACCCATGCTGCCTTGGGTCCTGTGCCCCACTGGTCTCTAGGTACTCAACAGTTCTTTCCTTCTGAAGTGATTCCATCACTTTCCCACACAGAGGTCAAACTGACAGGTCTGTAGTTTCCTGCCTCTGTCTTGCTCCCATTTTTGTGAAGGGAATCACATCCTCCTTCCTCCAGTCCTCAGGTACCACACCATCCTCCCATGATTTGTTAAAAGGGTAGTCAGTGGTGTCACTAGTTCTCCCTTAATTCTTTTAGAATTCTGGGGTGAATCCCGTCAGGCCCCATTGCTTTGTCCACCTTCAGTTTTAGGAGATCTTTCAGAACCCTTTCTTTTGTGAAAGGACTGGGATTGACCCCCTATCCAGAGTGCTTCTGTTAATTGGATTAGGTACCTCCTCCTCTCTTGTGAATACTGAGCAGAAGTATTAGTTCAGTATCCCTGCTTTTTCACTGTCCTTTCTGCCCACCCACCGTCCATTCTGTTCAGCCTCACTATCCCTCCCTTTTTCTTTCTCAGCCCCTGATGTACCTATAAATGGTTTTATCCCCTTCTTAACTGAGTTGGCTATCTTTTCCTCAGTTTGGGCCTTTGCTGTTCTGACTTCCTCCCTGTCCCTTCTGTCTTAACTGGTACAGTTCTCTTTCCTGCTCCTTCTGTGTTTCCTTATACTTCCTAAATGCTGTCTTTTCTCCTAACCTTCTCTGCCACCTTTTTGAGAACCATAGTGGCTTTTTCTTTCATTTTAATTTGTTTATTTGTTTCACACAAAGGCTTGTTGCCTCTGTGATGGCAGTTTGATGTCTCCCTTTGTTGCTCACCCCTTCTTCTAGCCTGTTTGCTAGTGCTTTTCTAAGGCACTGTCCCATCTTGCCAAAGTCAGCCCTCCAGTCCAGTACCCTCACTTTTGTGTGGCTAACTCTGTAGCTGAGTTTATCATGAACCACACTGTTTGGTGGTCACTTGTTCCCAGATGGCTACCGCTTCGGATCTGAGATCCTATCACTGTCCCCATTTGAAGTACAAGGTCTAAGATTGCTCCCTCAAGGTGGGTTCCAAAACTAGCTGTCTGGGCATGCCCCCGTGGAGCATCGAGAATGGCCGTGCTCTTGGATGTGGCTGCAGCAAGGTGCTGCAGTTAACATCTGGCATATTCATGTCTCCCATCAGCAGTATCTCCTTTTCTCTGCCATCCTAAGGATGCCTTCTGTCATATCCTTGTCCTTTCCTTCCCCTGAGATGGGAGGTCTGTATACAACCCCTGTGCAGATTGTAGTGCTGTTTCCAGTCTCTAAGGTGACCCACAGACCTCCTCTCCTCTCCTCTCCTCCCTGTTTACTCTTTTGTTCTATTGCCTTTATCCTTCCCTTACATAGAAACTCTCCTCCCTCTCTCTCTGTAGGTTGTATACGGTATGTTAACATCCCAGTCATGGTTCTCTGTGTACTATGTTTCTGTAACTGCTACAATATCCAGGCATCCCTCTTCCATCAAGGCCACCAGTTCAGGAGCTTATTGCCCAGACTACGACATTGGTACTCGTTCCCTCCATTCTTGATGGCCTTACCCCTTTTTGCCCCATCTATGTCCTTACTGCCTTGTCATTTTCTCCATTTACCTCTGCCCTTCTCCTACCAATGTCTCTATCTTGGTGAGATAAGGATAAAGGGAGAGTGGTGATGATTTTACAGTTACGGCTGGGAGGAAGGCCCCCCACCACCCGCTGGTAGCAGTGTCTCTTAGGGGCCCCAGAATCAAGCTTTGCATGGGGTCCCATGTGGCCAAAAGCCTCAACTGGTGCTTAGGAAGTGTTGTTCAGTGTCTTCATCAATGACATTGGAAATGGCATTAAGGGCAAAATGTGCCTGTTTGCGGATGACACCAAGCTTGCGATAGAGTGGACACAGCTGAAGGATACAGGACCTACAGGGAGATCTGGAAAAGCTGGGGAAGTGGTCCAGGCTCTGGCAGCTTGGCTTCAATGCCAATAAATGCAAAGTTGTGCATATTGGAGCCAAGAAACCCTGGACAGAGTACTACCTTGGTGGAGTCCGGTATCTACATGAGAGGAAGAGAAGGACCTGGAAGTGATGATCACTAGTGACTTGAAGCACTCCACGCAGTGCAAGAAAGCAACAGCATAGGCAAACAGGATGCTGGGATTCATATCTAGGGGATCAATAGTAGGAGAGGAGGTCATACTGCCTTGTATAGGTCACTGGTAAGGCCGCATCTAGAGTGTGGAGTTCAGTACTGGTGCCCACACCTCCAAAAGGACATTAACCTGGTGGAGACGGTCCAGAGGAGGGTTGCTGGCTTTCAAGCAGACAAGATAGACCATTTGGCCTATTCTGCTGGCTTTTAGTATGTTAGTAGCTCAAGCTGTGGACCCTGCAGTACAAGCAGACTAGATAGACCAAATGGCCTTCTGCTGGCTTCTTCGTATGTTAGTAATAGGGTTACAATAAAAGATGGTTGAGAGAGCATATGAAAAAGTTAACAATATGACAAGAGAAGCGTATTCACATCCAGAATCAGAGACAAAATGAAAAAAAATTCTTGTGAAACAGTGCCAATATTTTAACTACTTTTCTCCACAAGCAATTCAGAGGTGGCCTATTTTACAGAAGAATTGGCATATATTAAGAGTTGATTACAAATTAAAAGGGCTGGTTCGATTGTACCCCAAGAGCTGTCTGTAGAAGGGAGAATTTAGGTGACATGTTAGTTCATAGTTTATACTGGAAAAATAGTACTACTCAGAATAACCAATTTACCAGCTGGTACACACAGATGTAGTAACTGTAAGTGTACCCATGTGAAGGGGCCTCAACTTTGTTTGGCCAGTTACTGGTGCACACTGTCAGAATTTTAACACTTGTAATACTACGAATGTTGTATATTTAACTTTTGCACTTCCTGTTCAGCCTTATGTAGGTAAGCCTAAATGTAAACTTCAGGACAGAATGTGTGAACATACTTGTAGCATTAATAAGATGGATGACCCGTAGTGCTTTGGCATTACATGTTTAGTTGACTTGAGTGAGACCCTTTCCATTTAACCTCGGAGACCTATTTGTTAGGTAGTTGGTGAACCAAGTGAGGAGTGGCTGTTTAATCCCAAAGTGCTAGTTTATTATGGAGCATGCCATGGTTTACCAAATCAAATGCTTTGGTGAGGTCAATGGAAATGGCACTGTCCAATCCTTGTTGGTATTTATAAGCCCCCAGCAGTGTGGGATACTGGGGAGCCTGCCCCAGTGTCCTGGAATAGTTTATTAATGTTCTTGGTTCCTGCAAAACAAAACTGTCCTGTGACTTTTTTCTTTTTAAACCTGAAAGAAAGAAAACCATCCCTCATTGTTCCCACTGTCCCCTCCCCATCCGACCCTCCCATTGAGCACCCACCAGCCCACTAGAGGTTGAGCGCTGTCATTCTCTGTGGATTGAGACATGTCTGCACTCTTCAAAGCTGAACCGTGAACTGAGGAATAAAGGTAAGTGCTGTATAATGTATTTCAAGGTGTTTTTAACTTATGTTCATAACTTCACCATTTTAGGAATTGTTTCACCAGATTTTCAACATAACCTTTTGGGACCCCACCTCATGAAAACTGTCAGTGTAATTTCATTAATCGGGCCCAAAAGGTGATTTAACAATTTCAAAACACAGCTCGGCCACTGCCTTGCTGTACTGATCTCTGGACAATTTTAATTTTTTTACTTCCCCTTAGTAAGTACACTTCCTCAGTGATCACCGCCCCTGAGGCCTCCACCAGTCAATTATAGCAACTGTTTAAAGGAGCTCTCCTTTCTGTAACTTCTTAAAGGGTGATCCTCTCTTGAGCTCACTTGTCTCCTCTAAGCAATTCCCGATATTCTTCATGAGCGTGGTGGTAGGATACCCCTGCCTGTTGAAGATAAATCCTTAAGACATCTTTGCTGTCAGGCTGTTTCATGTATCTTTGCGTGCCATCGATCCATGTCTCTTTTAGCTAGTCTAACACTGAGCAGTGATCCTTGAGACTTATAGAACCTAGCTAGTGAGTCTTGGTGCAGTTCGCACCCTGTTAGCACATTAGGCAATCATGGCAGCCCTCGTGTGGTTTCAGTTACTACTCACTTATGTATGGTACTCACGTGATAGACCATTCGAGCAGAATTGACCCCCAACGTAGAGGCATGCTTACCACTGCTAAACTGCCTTTATATTAATACTCATTATAACTTCTGCCACCACTGACCCACCTTCTCACTTTGTGGAATCTCCTCGAGTGGGACTGCTACCTTGTTACCAATGTGTGGCCCTCATCCCACCACCCAAAACCTACACGTCTTGGTGCTGTTCTGGATGGACCATAGGCTCGTATCCCTAGGTCAGTACAAGGGAAACTTTGGACTCGGACCCCACTTAAACTTATACTAGATGCAGAAAGATTCGTGCTTTCAAACTACTCCTTGCTGCCCTAAGGAAAATTGTGTTCCTACTACTTTTGTGTTCAGGTAATGTTGAACTCAACCCTGGTCCCACAAAAGCTCTCATCTCCATCCTACCTTACAAGACTGAAAGGAGTCAGTTTTATGCACGCAAATGTTTGCAGTCTTTTAAAGAAATTTATATAAGTCAGGCATGGATTACTCATGCCGCTGTAAATACTTGTGCTCTCTGAATCCTGGCCGGGCATCCACCCCAGATAGAGAGGTTAACATCCCTAACTACCACCTATTTAGAGCCGATAGGCAGACCAGGAGGCAGAGTAGTCATCTCGTCAAAAACAAATTTTCAGTGTCCATCCTAGCCACTGCCTCTATTGCAGGTGGATTCGAATGTTTGTCCCTTAAAGTTTAACTTTCCCCATCAGTGGCTTTCCGTGTCATAGGCTATTACAGACCACCAGCCTGGGCCACAGCTCCTGTCCCATCTGTCATCTATTATGGGCTCTGTCCCCATTGAAGCAGTTATTCTAGGAGACCTTAAGTATGATTGGTTGACTAAGGTCTCGAAGCAATTCTGTGACTCAACGGGTTCACACAACTTATTACTGAGCCAACTCGCATTAACAAGAAAAACCCAATGAACAGCATCCTATTGAATGTCCTTCTTGTAAGCAAACTATATTCCTTTTCCCATGCCGGAATTTTTCAGCTGATGTTAGTGACCACTGCTTTATTGCTGGTATAAGAAATGATGCTAAACCCTCACCAACATCTAAATTTTCCACTAAAAGGTCCAGACGGTACTTTGATCTCTCTGCATACTTAAATGAATTAAAACTCTTTGCACTGGTAGAGTTTTACCTTGCTAAATCAGTGAGTAATGCCTACGACATCTTCCATGAAATTATAACCAGTGCCCTAAATAACCATGCTCCTCTGGTAAAAGTATGTATAAAAGCTATAACATGTCGTTGGTTCTCAAGCGGACCTCAAGGCTGCCTTACTAAAGAGATCAACTCTGGAAAAAGGCTGCAAATCACACACAGGCGAAGACTGGTGTCTCTTCAGGACAGCTAAACGCCTGCACTAAGATGGTCAGAGAGGCCAAGGCCAATTTTTTCCGATCTGAGCTAGATTCTGCGTCAAATGCCCTACCAATTTCTGGTCCACACCAAAAGAACTGACTGGTCATTCTCCAGGAAATGTGCTTCCTTTCAAAATTAACTCTGTCAATGCTGTAATCAATGAGAAGCGAGATCCTACAGGCCTCAACAATCATTTTGCACTGCAGGCCTAGCATCCGATAACACACCGGTAAGCAGACTGCACCCACAGATCAACACTAAGCTCACGGAACGAGTAACAATATCATAACCTTCTATTCTTACCCACCTCCGTAAAGGAAGTTGAAGATCTTCTCCTAAATTTGGACACTAAAAAGTGCTGGGGCTGACTTCTTTGACCCATATTACTTGAAAATTGCTTATCACATTCTTGCCGTACCTGTCTCTCACTTATTCAACCTGTCCCTATAGCATGAGGTTCCTCCCTCAGTTATGGAAAGTTGCTCACGTCATCCACCTGTTTAAATTGGGGATCCTTGTGACCTAAATAACTATAGGCCGATCTCCTCCTCCCCATACTCTCAAGCTCCTAGAAAAAATTGTGGATACCCAGCTGAGATCTTGCATAGACAGCTCGAACTTACTAAACCCCATGCAGTCAGGAGACTTCCGGTTCGGTATTCCTCCATGAAGCCACGCTTTGTGAGAGCTCCTACCTTGACATTAAATTAACGAGCAAAATCACACAAATATTAAAAATAAATCGATCTTGTTAGAATCGGTTAAATACTGTGTAAGCTTCCGCAATCGGTTCTTACCACGATGTGAGCTTATGAAAACAGATGAACTACACTCGGACGAGGAGGAGGCCTGCTCTAAGTGTACCCCAGGCCCCAAGAAAAACATCCAAGGCTGAAGCTGACCAAGAAAAATACTGACGTTTCGACTGACACAGTCCTGCAAGCCATATCAGATTTTAGGGCTAAGTAAGAGAATCATTAAACAACTTGAGACAGGATATCACCCACCTGGAAAACAGAATATCGAGGCAGATCTCCAAATCTCCCAAAAGCGCCACCCACATAGAAGACCTCAGGCGACTGTCCGTTCCATACTATCAGAACAGCTAGCTATTTTTGCCCTAGGAAGATGCAGAAAACAGGAGTCGACGTCACAACATCAGAATATTTGAAATCCCGGAGGGTGAGGGAGGAATGACCGAGGGCTTTTCAGATTACCTCCTATGACTGGCATTATCTCTCAACCCTGAGTATCAGCTTGATATTGAAAGGGCCCATTGTGCTCTAGGCCCTAAGCCTACTAGCCAGATGCCAGGCCGCGTTCCTTTGTAATCTGCTTCCTCAGCTTCCAAGCAAAAGAAGCACTTTTAATTAAAGTATGGAAAGGGGTAATGTGGGGCCAGGCTCGACTTCTTTTCGACATGACTATGCACCTCTAACCCAAAAGCAGCGCAGAGAGTACGGTTCCTCTTTCCAATCCTGCGCCAAAACAAATTCGATTTAAGACTCCCTACCCTGCCAAGTTGGTACACCTCACCACAGGAACCCAGGTTTACTCTTCAGCCCGAGAGGCAGCGGATCTACAATCAAGAGGCATCATCTCAGAGAAAATCAAAGGCAGATCTTACAGCGTATGAAGCACACTCCCAAACAACAAAACCAGCGAGAGCTTCAGCACAACACAGTCAATCACTGAACTTGTCCAGTTGCTCCAGCAATATCGAAATCCAGCTATGCCTGTTTGAGTCTTCAAAGAAGAGCCTAATTAGAAGTGGTTAAGTGGAGTGGTTTAGAGAGTGCTAAGCTAGGCAGAGGGTATGGGGTTGGGAGAGGAGGCGCAATCGCTGTGCCCTGATGAGTTTCACTAAAAGTGAGTCAGCGCAGCCAAGCTACCACCTTCAGCTTGAGTTTTATCCTCTTGCCTGACTAACACAAAGCGGTTTCTTTGATTGTAGGGACTTTCCTAACTATGGAAAACTGCACCTACTAGAGATTGCTTCTCAGGAATAGCAGCGTTGTGCTCTCCTCCCCCCATGCTTGTGCAGAGTCTCTCCTGATTCCTCCCACACCCCACAGGTAGAACTTGGACCCTTTATTTAAAGCTATCTATCCAGACTTTTGGCTTAACCACTTGCAATTTTAAGCCTTAGTTCAAGTCCATCATCGATCAGTGAAGACGTCTTCAACCCGCGATCACTCTGAGATTGCGCTGGGAAGAGGCGTGAACAGTAAAAGCACCTACACATACTGAGCCTGATTTTACTAAATATCTTCTCCAGATGTTATTCATCAAGGACAAAGGATTACTTGGATTGGGGTTGATGCGGAGATGGGAGGGTTCGGAGGGCGGATGTCTTGGGGTGGTGCTTGTACATGGGAGTGAGGGTGAGACGGGTGAATTATCCTCCACCTGAGAACACCTACCACGGGTCGCTCAACCAGCCATGGCTCCAAAGCTTTTCATTCTCCCCTTAATCTCATATCAAAGATTGCCAGTTCTAGGCTGTGAGGAGCTCCCCTTGCCAGCGGTCCTCCCCACCCGTCTGGGGTGTTGGCTTCTGCCACTGTGGTCTTTTTTCCGGGTTGGTTTGTCCTCCTTTTGTTCCTTCCTCCCGAACATAGGGACAGTTCTGGTTGGGGTGTTCCACCATCCATGCGGTTCTGCTTTGGTGGGATTTCGGCCTAGTCTCCGCGAGGGCCATGTGTCGGGAGAGCTCTGGTTGAGCTGTCGGTTCTTGGGAGGCTGGCCTTGTTGGAGTTCTTCAGCGTTGTTCTGATGCTGAATGGAGGTGAGTGGGGCTTGGCGGTTCTCCCCAAGGCTTCCTGGCCCCAGCAGTCCCTTCCTGGGCACCTTGTGGTCTGCATGGGAGGTCTCCTTCCGGACTCTTTTGGAGGCGAGGTGGTCTAGGGAGGCGGACGGGCTGCGTGAAGTCATTTCACAGCTGAAAAAGGGAACTGAGCCGTCCTGCCTGATCCTTCCTTCTGTAGGATCTTCACGAGTGTTCAGGCCTTCCCTGCTCTTCCCTTCCTTCTGTCCGGCGTGTCTCTGCCTGATCTGTAGCCCTGGTGCTGGGGACGGTTGAGGAGTGTGAAGTCCTCCCCCAAATGCTTTCTGATGACTAACTGGTTTCCAGCGGCTTGGATTGAACCCACAACCCTAGGGCAGAATTATCGCATCACAGGTGAAACCGTTTGGGCTTTCTTTCCCTTATTCTTGTTCTGGCTGCCTCGATTTGGGGAGGGAGGGTGGGGTGAAGTGAGAGGGGATCCCTCAGTTAACGCCTACCAGAGATGGGCGCCTTATAACAGACAAGCTCCAGGCTTTATAGAAACCAAGGTGGGGTCTGGCAGGGTAGGTTTGATGGCACCCCAGATCCCTCTCACTTGACGTTCTGCCACCTTTGATTAGTGTGATGGCTGAACCGGTGGTTCCTGCGTTGACTAATTGAAGTGGGGCCATTTAGCCACCTCACATGCACCTCAGGAGGTCTTTCCCTAGAACCTCGGCCCGACTATCCCTGCTGACCCACTTATTCGCATAGTTCCGGGGGCCAGGCGGGAGGGTCTCCTTTAGACTGCCCCAGCTGAACAAGGGACTTCCATCCTGTTCCACAGGCGCCCCTCAGTCCCTGCTCCTCTGACTCAGTCCATCTTCCCCTCATTCTAATCCCATGAATATGATGATTGGGATGCTAAGGTGTCCCAAATCATTTCCTGATCACCTTGGCGTCAGCTCGGTGTAGAGGTGTGCCAGATGTGCCCCCGTCCTACTGCGAACCTCTACCTTTTAAATTGATGCTCATTAAAATTGAACAGGGGTGGACAATCCCTTGCCCTATTATGTCTACTTAGTTTGAATCCACCTTAAATCCCCTACCTACTAACCCTTACATAATTTGCCAAACCCAGACTAATCAAGGTAGTGAGACTCTCTCACAAACTACAACTGAAATCCACCAAAGCAGTTACTGGTCCATTTTCGGAGTGATCTAGATATCACTCCCTTAGGCTCTGTTCTGATCTTGAATGTTACTCTATCCAGGATCTCGTTAAGAACCCCTTTCTCACCCGAGGGTCCAATTGTTCCTCGGTTAGGAGGCAAGAGAAGCTCAGATGAGCTCCTCCCAATTGGAGAGTCAAAGTGTACATAAGTTCACTCTTCAAAATAAATGTTTCCCAGTATACTAGTTGTTTATCTCTGTTACAGTGTTCAGACCTAATTACTTGTTTAACTATTTGTTAAGGCACTCTAAGAGCTGCCAGATGGTGGAAGGAAAAACACATACACAAAGATTAATATTGTATGAATATGTTTTATTGAAACAGGTACATGATAAAGATAACTGTTTGATGATGAAGCTGTCAAGTTGTATTTGAAGGGTAGCATGGTCGGATTATTCTTCCCTCTTTTCCCGAGGGAAGAAATACAAATTGAATAATTATAAACTCAACAAATGGGCATGCTAAATCCAGTCAAAATATTATCCCTTAAAATAAATAGGATACATGACCCAATCAAATGAGCAAGACTGATGCTGTATTTGTCTAAGCAGACCAGACCTAATTTTTTTTTTTTTTTTTTTTTTTTTTTTACAAGAAACCCATCTTTCCGAGACAGAACACCTTAAGCTGAATTGGGGTGGAAGATACAGGGTGGTCGCCTCATCCCACCCCAGAGGGAGGAAAAGGGTGCAGCAATCTAATTCCTAGAAGTACACCTGAAATCCATCAAACACATATAGATGCCACTAGCTGCTACATAATAATCCAGGGTATACTATATGGTAAACAAATAACCCTAGCTAGTGTATATCCCCCAATCCACCTTTCCAACATATAGGGTTTATATCCACTCTGCTTGACCTAATGCAAGGACAACTAGTCATGGGAGGTGATTTGAATTTAACTACCCCCAACTGGACTGCTCTAAACCCCAAAACTATAGAAATAACAAGGCGGCCAGACAATTTAAATCAACAATAGAACAGTTAGGATTGATTGCTGTCTGGCGGAGGATATTCCTACCCAGGTTTTACTTATTATCCCCCAGATTTAAACGCACTCCAGACTAGATTATATCCTTACAACTTGTGAGCACCTATCTTTAATCCAAGATATTACCATAGGCCCTAAAGTGATATCAGACCATCATCCATTGATCATCTCCTTGGATTTGGGTGAGAGGAAAGAGAACCCTTTGGAGACTTAATCTACTAACACTATCAGACCATGAATTCATTGAAAGCCTTTCCTCCAAGATTTCTCAATTCTTCTCTGAAAATTCAGACCCAGAGATATCCCAAAGCCATACAATGGGATGCAATGAAAGCCACAATCCGGGAGAACTGATACTACATGCCTATAGGAAAAACAAGGAAAGGGATTTAGAATACCACAGACTCCCCAATCTATTAAAAACTACCAGTTGTTGTATAGGGAAGGAGATGCAGACCTTCAGCTCTTGATAAGGCGGCATGACCTCAAAAATACTAGATAATAAAGTACAGCAGTCTTTATACTACTTGCGTCAGACCATACGAGGAGGCCCCAGGAGCACCAAATATCTGGCTAGTAGGTTAAGAGCGAATAAGGCTACTTCAACAATACTTGACTTAAAACCCTACCTCAGGACAGGCATCATTCCCTGCCTCATATCAAAAAGCCTTCACAGACTATTATACTAAATTATACTCCCCTACTAGCACACCTAGCCAAACTGAAATAATACAATTCCTGAAACAAGCAGACCTACCAACTCTCACCCTCCTTCAAATTAACTCCTTAAAAGCTCCAAGTTCCGCATTAGAAATTGAAGAAACAATAAAAAAATAAAATCAGGAAAATACCCAGGACCTGCTGGATACACATCGAATGGTACAAAAACTCAAAAGGACTCAACACTAAACTCCTCGCTCTCTTCAATGCGGTCTCCGGGGTGGTCCCCTTCTCCCTCCAGGGATTATGCAACTATTGCCCCAATAATAAAACCCAACAAAGACCCTACAGACCCCAGATCTTATCACCCAATTTCAGTATTAAATGTTGATTATAAAATCTATATGGCCTTTCTCTCCGCTAGACTCAAAAATATAATCCCTCACATAATATACCTGACCAATCTGGGTTTGTCAAAATTGGGATACATCGGATAACATTGAAGAGCCCTACTATTACAGGAATTTGTATGAACCAGACAAAATCCATCAGTATTTCTTAGTTTAGATGCTGAAAAGCGTTCAATCGTGTATCTTGGTCCTTTTATGGGAAACCCTTAAAATGTTTCACTTTCCCCATAATTTATTGCCTGTTTAAAACAATATACCACTCCCTAAAGCATATATACTGTACGTGTTAATGATTCATTGTCTCAGCCCTTCCCACTCGGAAGGGGACCAGACAGGGCTGTCCTCTCTCCCATATCTTTTATTAGTATAGAACCCCTAGCAGCTCTACTCCGTAACACCCCACAGTTGAAGGAATCCCATTAGGCCAAAAGAATACAAAATAGGATTATTTGCAGATGATATTATGTTAACCCTATTATCATCCAATCAGTCAATCCCAGTCACTTGGAACATCCTATACCACATTGAAAACTGTCAGACTTTAAACTTAATATAAATAAAACTGAAATATTGTCTTTTAATTTCTCCCCTCCCCAGCTAAGAAAATCCTTCCCTTTTAAATGGCAAACAATCAAAATAAAATATTTAGGCCTCCACCTCCTTCTGACCCAGGGGTCCTATAAATATCCAACTATGAACCCCTTACCCTCCAGATACAGGCAGATCCAGATAGGTGGTCCCCAGTTTGCTCTCCCTGCATCAAAGAATATCAATAATTGGATTAATATCCTCCGAATGCTCTATCTCCTTCAGACCATCCATACTTCCCTTCTAGGTTTTATTTTGCCTCTTGGAATAAAAATCTCAGAACTTCATAAACCTCCCAGAATTAGGTTACCCATTTAAAAATTATCTTCTACCCCAGGGAGGCTTAAATCTCCCGGACTTTTATTTATATGCCCAAGCAGCATTCCTTAGAACTCTAGTACTTTGGCTGACTGAGTCTTATAATCCTCCGTGGAAAACTATAGAATTTCAAATCAGTGATTTATCGACATAAAAAAGATCCTGTTTTCTTCTGACAACAGATCTCTTAACCATCGGCTCTAACAGAAATTATGGCTGAAACATATAAACTCTGGAAACAGATCAGAAAAAGTGGACCCTCTCAAAAATATATGAATACTGTAAGCTAATATCACAAGATGAAAAATTTGCCCCAATATACATGGATCATGCTTTCTCAAGATGGTGCGATATAGGTTTATCACATCTCTACCAGTTTCTTTCTACAGATGGAATCATTCCATTTGATAGACTTCAATCCTCATTTCCTCTCAAGAATACAGACCGATTCAGATACTTTCAGATTGAAACCATATCCTCCGAAACACTATAATTCCACCCAAACTACCTGTTCCTACTCCCGAATTACTTAAGCTCTTTATGGAAGCCAATAAAGGAAATTTGGGATCCTACCTGATGGGCCTTATCCATAGAGAGCTTCGGAATGGGCTCACTATTTCCACAACATCCATATTGGCTTCCTGGAATAAAGACCTCCAAGCAGAAATTCCCACGAATCCTGGTTAAGATACTCTTTAACTGAGATAAAATCTATCTCTTACCCCTACTGGAGAATTTGCATGGAAATGCCGTTCAAGATACTTTAACCCCTTCAACACTAATGAAATATCTCCTGAAGCTTACGGAAATGTTGGAGGAAATCGGATGCCAAAAGCCATGCTGGGACATGTCTTCTTGACCTGCCCTTCCTTATGCCCTTTGGTTAACCTTTTCAAATGAACTAACCATTATTTTAATGAACCTATTGAACTTACTGTTGATCAATTTCTAATGGGGATTTATCCAGACCATGCTCCCTGGAGAGATCCTAACTTCCAGTTTGCTTTATAGCGGCCAAGAAGGCTATTACTAGATGTTGGATGAAAACCCAGATCCCTGTTGTCTGGAGTTGGAGGAAAATAATGTCCAAAATGTATAAAGCCAAAACCTTTAATGTTGAACACTGGGGAAGTTCCACCACGAATGCTGAAATGGAGGTGTGGACCCAATATATGCTTCAGAACAGCTGGATCTGAGTATATAGAAACAACCCAAGTTAGAGGAAGTTATTCATAAAGATGTACTAACCCTGATTTGCCATGCTTTTCAGGCTTTACCTGCTAGTAAACCTAATCAATTAACTGTTTAATAAGTATAAGAAAAAGCATATGTGAAAGGTCTTGAAATGTATTTTGCCTTAAGAAAATCTTCAACACAATCCCTGTAATATCCTTTGTGTATTCATGTGGAAAAAATGATTTCTTTTAATAAAATAAAAATAAATAAACCCTATGCAGTCAGGCTTCAGAGCAAAGCACAGTACCATTACGGCCTTGGCAAAAGTAACTAACGACTGGCAATGGGATTTAGACAACAAAAATTCATCTGTGCAGTTTTCCTGGATCCTACAGTGGGCCTTCTACACCGTCGGCCACTGTTTGCTCCTCTCCACTTTACAAACAATGAGGACCTAGACTCCTTGTGTTGGTTCCATGACTACCTCACTGGTAGGCAACAACAAATCAAGGCTGAAGGGAGCTTTCACTTAAACTGATAAAAGAGGTGTCCCTCAGGGGTCCATATTGGGACCATTACTGTTTGCAATCTATATCAACAGCCTGGATGTAGGCATTAAGGAAGCAAGCATTCACCTGTTTGCTGATGACACGGTGCTCTACATAAGCCGTGAATCTCCTGAAGCTGCTTGTGGACCTGCAAACCGACTTTAACATCCTGCGGCACCAGCTCCTCAGTAAAGACTATTACTTAATGCCAAGAAAACCAGGGCAATGCTATTCTCACCAACTGGCCAGGAGGCGTATTCTGCCACTGCTGGTCCATTACCTTCTATCCCCACCTTACTAGGTGAACATCTTGAATACGTGCGAAATTCAAGTATTTGGGTGTCTGGATAGACAATAAACTCTCCTTTGTGGAACATATAGAAGAACTGCTGAAAAAGCTGAGGCAGAGGCTTGGACTCTTCTTCAGAATAAATTGCCTCTTGACCGACGCCAAAAGACAGCTTGTCCAATCCACGCTCCTCTCACCAGTTGACGATGCTGACTTATATATGGCCAGTGCCCAGCCTCACACCTTGCTAAAGTGGAGTACTGTATCATAGAGCTCTGAGATTTATAACAGGCTTCCCTTTTCCACCCACCACTGTTCAGTATATGCAGCTGTGGGTTGGCCCTCCCTTCAACACAGGCGGTACAGAAATGCAGCCCTGTGGACACTCGAACCATCATCAACAAACTCCTGCAATACATTGCTGACTGTCTCCCACTAAGCCTGATTGGGAATTATGCCTTGAGAAGTCACTCTCTGGTTTCCTAAGTACCTAGGGTCGGTGCCAGCTTTGGAAGAACAGCCATAAGCTTTGTCCTGCACGCTTTGGAATAGGATACAGAAATAGCTGAGACTTGGCTCCCCTGTAATCTTGCTATGTTCAAGACCCTGTATGCCAAAACATTTGTGGAGCTCTGTAACTGTTTCCCGTTACTAGTTGTCCAGCTGATGTTTCCGCTCAGTCAAGTCCTTCCCGCTCAAACTAAGTGTTCCCTTACCAAGATTACTCCCTCCTTGTCCATTCTAGTTCCACCCTGCACACCGGGTTCACCTCAGTCCATTTCAGTTCCACCAATACCATGCATCACTGCAACACCCCCCATCGCCCACTCTTATGCCCTGATACCACCTGCTTAGTATCCCAGAATCTCTTTCTGCCAGCGTCCCTGCCTCCTACGCAAGCTTTTCCATATCCCAGGGACTCCTTTACAGGCTATGAACATGTTATTGATGGATAGGATTATAAAGGCATCTCTGTATATATTATTTACCTTTATTTCTACACTGTATATATTTTGTTGTATATGTCTTGCCACTGTTGTTTTATGTATATTTTACTTGTACTCTACTCTGTACCTTTGTCCTTGCAAACTGCAGGTCCACCTTGTAAATAGAGCTTGCTCAATGGTGATCGCCTGGGTAAATAAAGATTTTGATTGATTGATTGATATTATTACTGCGCGAAATCACCTTTCACAAGAGAATTAATGAAATTTCACCAAGAGTGTTTGAGGTGGCATCCAAAAGGTTATGTTGAAAATTTGGTAAACAAATCCTAAAATGTCCCACATTACAAGTGTACATTGACATTTTCTACGCTGCCTTATAAGTTTGGTCATTTTTAATATTTTGACCCTAAATTTTCAGCATAGCCATTTTTCTCACCACCCATGAACATTACATCAGTCATTTTCAGATCCTGGCCAAACGGGTTTTGCACCTGTGGCGCTGAATGGCGTTTTGGCAAGAAAATTTTCAATGCGGGTTCATGAGGTGGGGTCATAAGAAGACTATGTTGAAAGTTTGGTATCAAAATATTAAAAAACGAATAATTTATTAAGTAACGTTTGCAGGGATGTCCGTTGCACCACTGGGAACACACTGCCTTACCATGCCAGTGAGCTGAGTTCAGGTTTGAACTGAGTGAACGGTTTAATGGGACAGGGCTGATGGGGAAGATGCTGCAGCATGCAGCACCATCCCCGGCCTGGGTAGGGACGGAGGCGGAGCAGTGTTTTGGCACAGACCCCACACCCTGTGGTGGGTCAGGGAACCTCACGCCCAAGGTGTCAACATGCATGCTAGTGCCTGCTGGGCCCATGCACTGGGTCAGGACTGTCTCAATATTGTATTTCATTTTGAGCAAAGAGACCAATTCCTCTATCAGAAAAAGAAGGAAATTCATTGCAAAAACTACGTTAATGCAGACATTTGGGTTGTAGAACACAAAAGAGCACAAAGAAGGAAAATTAAAAACATTAGGGATTTGGGTCTCCAGAGTATTGGTGAATCAGTGGTGGGGACTTACTTGGGCTTGTCAACCCTAATGCCCACCCTCCCTGATCAGATGAGGTCAAATGTGATGTCTAGGGCCTCGTCAATCAGTCACTCACACTTTATTTATAAAGTGCTTTTCCAATACCAAAGCGCTTGTACAGGATAAAACAAAATCAACATTAAAACACCCAAAATTAAAACAGGCAGCGCACTAGCTTATACATTAACCAACATCTGCGAATGCTAAATCAAATAAATATGTTTTTAACGCGACTTAAAGTCTCAGTGGACAGGCACTCTGTAATCTGACGAGGTAGAGAATTCCACAGGTCGGGCCACAAAGAAAAGCTCTGCCCCAAGGTCTTTAAACAGACCCTGGGAATCTCCAGCAATCCCTCATCGGCCGGGCAGCAGGCAGAGGGGGCAATAGGGATGAAGAATGTCTTGCAAATAACGTGGTCCCTGTCAGTGTAGGGCTTTTATAGGTCAGCAGCGACCTTGAAGGTGAACCTTCACCTCACCGCAGCCAGTGCAGTTCACGGAGCACAGGCGAGACATGGCTAGATCTTGACAAACACGTCAACAACCTGGCTGCCGATTCTGCACCAGCTGCAGGCAGCAGATGTCTATCTGTGGAAGCTCTAGATATAGAGCATTGCAGTAGTGAAGAAAGCTCTGACAGATGATCACTGTAAGACACTAGGTTGGAGCTGTATCTTGGGCGGCCGGTGGCACTGAGGGTTGGGCGCTGGATGCCACCTTGCGCCATGCTGGTGACCGGATTCAGGAATGAGCCTGGGCTGTCGGGGGTCAGCGGGGAGGGAGAGGTTGAGCATTTGGAGGACAGCTCAGCGCTTGACTGGCCTCTGGCAGAGCCAGAGACACAGCAAGTGCAGAGCGTACAGAGTGGGCCAGGTAGTGGTGGACATCGGCAGAGCCACCTGGACGTGGGGTGCAGGCCACGCCCAGAACAGGGAAAATGACGCCTGGGCACAGAGAGGAAGGAGCGCCTACACAGACTCTAATGACTCCTACCTATCTGACCACCATAGGGACCTGACTAAATTGAAAGGATCTTTGGGTGTATGGGCCCCATCTCATACCTGCCTGGGGGTACAGCCACGGCTCCATGGAGGTCTACCAGGGATTCGGTAAGGCAGGTGAAGTGGGGCAGGTGCATAGGCATCTCTCGACGGAGCCGGGCTCTGTGTGTGAGGAGAATAAAGAGTAAGTTTAAAAAAAAAAAAGTTGTATCCTGTGCTTTGGACAGGAGGCTACAGACTGGTGGGAGGAGGGTGGGCACTGGAGTTGACAACCCCAAGTAAGACCCCATCACTGATTCACCAATGCTCTGGAGATCCAAACCCTAATGTTTTCTTTGCTTTTCTTTGCTCTTCTTTGTGCGCTTTTATATTATACACAGTCCAACGATTACCTGAACCGCTTGGGGGTACCTAATTAGTTTGGATAATCAGGAGATCGGATAAACGGGAGTTAGCATAGCTGTAATAGAGGAAGGGTACAGTAATGCCAGAATAAACTATCTTTATTTAGAAAACATGTTAAAAGTTTTTTTTGGCTGTGTAATCAATAAATTTAGTACATTTTACTCCTTTATTTAAAATAATCTGTTAGCAAGTTTGCTTTTTTTGGTCTTGGGATTTTGGCAGGCTCTCTGTTGCATTGCCTGCAACAGCATAACCTGCACGGATCACAGTCCGGTTGGCTGTTGGTGTATTGGCTGCATTGGGTGAACAGTTCCACAGCCTCCGAATGTGAGGGCACAGTTGCATCAGGCTACTGTCTTCCTTGGCATCTGTTTCTTCACCCTCAGCATCTGCTGCCTCCTCCTCCTTCTGCACAAACTCAAGAATGGCATCCTCAGGCGTGTTCGTGACCCTGCTTGTGTGCATCGCTGTTCGTCCTTACAGGTGAGCATTTTTTCGGTCTTCAGCACCGAGGCAGTGTCCATTGTCAGAACAAAGTCCGGAGCTTGTCCTTTGCTCCTTTAATGTTGCTTGTGGTTGGCGCTCCCTCCATACTCACTTGCTAGAATGGCTGCCCTTTCACCGTTCTCTAGTTGCTCCACGATCCTAAGCTTCTGGGCAACATTGAGAACAACTCTTTGCTTGCCTGCCATCGCTTGTGGTGAGTAACAAACTGTGAATCTGTAACTTTGAAACTGCTTAAGTGCAATTGTTAACAGGGGCCAGATGATACTGCTTCAGACGCTCTACTCTATTAGCGTATATTGATTGAGTAAATGAGCCATTGTTAATAGGGGACAGGTGTTAATCGCTTAAGCTGAGCTTGTGAAGTTTGTTGATTACTGCCACACATTAAACAGAGTAAAGGAAGAACGGACCGCAGTTACAGTGCAGCATTTCAATGTTACAGTCAACCTCGATTATCAGTCGTATTACAGTGAGCTTTAGGGGACTCATACCATGTTCATTAGAAAGGGAGTTCAGATGTGGGGGGTTGGATAATTGGGTTGGACTATATATGGCAGTCACAAGCTGTCTGTCTCTCTCAAAGTGTATGTATACCTGTTTTCCCTCCCTGCTCGCACCCGAAACTAGCCCGGCTCAGTGTGCTTTTCCTGTAACCAAATGTTTAAATAAATAGATATGTGGCAGAACACTGTGCTGTCCCGTCTCCCCAGCCTCGGCCCATCCAGCCAGCTCACTGAACTCACCTGCAACTCAGCTCACCAACATGGGAGGACAACACACTACCTGCTGGACCAATGGCGGCCCGTACACATTCCTTACCTTATTGCACCACATTTTCACCATAGTCTTTTATGCCCCCTTCTGAGCATTTCATTTTCATTTTTATTTCAAAACAAAAGATTATGGACAAAAATTGTCCTTTTCATAGGCTGAAGTGGTCAGTGCCTAAGACAGAATACAAACATTGCAAAACCTTACATATAATTAGCAGTGAAGAACAGTAATTCGATTCCAACATATCATAAAACCTGAAGTATTAAACTAATATAATTGCTGAGCAAACTAGTAAAGTGCCCATGCTTCATTTTGTGTCTAATACTAGATGGCAGGGAGTTCAGAAGGTATCATGTAGCTAGTAAAATTTAGTGTGCCCTATGTTCTTGTTACATTTTGGCAATTTAAAACACTGTTTAGAAGATTATCTGGTGTTGATGTTTGACCTTGTTGGTTCTAACCATATATTTTAAATATACTGTGGAACTTCACCATATGCCATTTTCCAGGCCCAGCTTCAAGCTGGTATTGATTTTTAATTTAAAGTTTGCCACGCAGAAACAGTGTACAAAGTACAAGTATGATAGTCAAATGGAAAGTCAGAAACAAATTTGCATGATTTGTTCATAGGTAGTTCAAGTCTATGTAAGAAGGCTTTAACCACCCCAATAGAATATATAACTAAACCATAGTAAGTTATAGGAAAATATGTGTCATAATAACCAGTTTTTTTGCATCAAATGTGAAATTAGCTCTATGTATGAACAAAAAAAAACACCTGAGTTTCTGATTAACAACTTTAACAAGATTTTCAGTGTGTTGTTGAAAGGTCGGCAACTATTTTGGGTTAAGCTAAATTAATTACTGTATATGCATCAATTTGGTCCAATATAATTCCATCTAATGTTTTAGTTTCCAGTGAAATTTGAGGACCAACATATCTCTTAGGATTAAAAAGCATGGCTTTGGTTTTTTAGTTTGCACACAATTTGTTACTAATAAACCATTTTTGAACAGAATCAAAGTATGTGACTTTTACAGCATGAAAAGATTACAGTGTTATCACGTTCAGCAGAACCTTAGAGGATTGAACAGAAAATGGAAAATCACTGAGACATAAACTAAATAGTAGTGGACCAAGAATTGATCCCTGTAGAGCACTTCGCGTAACCAGAACAGTTGAAAATGTTTACTGTATTACATGATTAAGGCAGGTAATCTTTAAACCAGTCAACAACTGAAGAAGAAAAACCAAGGCGACCCAAACCATTAAGCAGTAATGGATGATGCACAAGATTGAAAGCCTTGGATAAATCTATAGAAATTGAACCTACTTGTTCAGCAGTATCCAAGGCCCTTTGTATATAACTGGTAAATCCTGCTAATGCTGGGATTATGCTTTGGTTCTTTCTGAAACCATGTTGTTCTACAGATTGCTTGTTATATTTTTGCAAGTAATCCATGTGCAGTTCTTTCTAAGACCTTGGATAGTGGTGATAAAACAGATATTGGTTTCTGGTTTGATGTTTCAAAGCTGTCCCCATGTTT
This sequence comes from Neoceratodus forsteri, assembly GCA_016271365.2. Lineage (NCBI taxonomy): Eukaryota > Metazoa > Chordata > Ceratodontiformes > Ceratodontidae > Neoceratodus > Neoceratodus forsteri. Next base: position 371,494,895 of record CM057458.1, read on the forward strand.
AAAAATAATTGAAACAAAGGCATGTTTCCAGACGAGATGAGTGAGAAATAAATCAGTTTTTCTGGGTACCACTAACTTGTGTAATGCCACCTTAAACAATTTTAATTCAGTTCTGTCTGGCCCTACTGTGGTTTTAAGTTCTAATCTTTGTGACTACTTCAAACAAGTTTTTTTCCACTGATTATCTTAAAGCAGAGTAAATGCTGGAATTAGTTGTCAGTGGCAAGTGGATCTGATGAACTCTTCCTACATGGGAAGAGTTCCCCATCTTCTCCACTCTGACTCTTCTGCTGGCCAAGTGGCTTTCTCCTATCACCTCCGTCCCTCTGAATCTGCTCCCTTCCTCCCTCCATCTCTCCCCTTCTCTCCCTGCCTTTAGACTCCACCTAAGGTAACTTCCTGCACCCTCCTGTTTCTTTTACCCTCTCTCCATACCATCTCCCTTAACCCTTACCTGCTCAGTCCCAATTTTATCCCTATGCCGATATGCATGGCACATTTGCCTTATGCATGATTGTTTACTTCTCACTGCTGTATATAAGCTGTTACTGTATTACGCTTGCACATTTATTGCTGCCTCTGTACACCTATTATCCTATAATGTTATGCTGCTTCTGATTTGTAATGTTGGTCTCACTACAACTCCTTCCTGGGTTGCACCTGGAAACAAGTCTCAGCTGTGTGCTCCTTTCTCGGTTACAAACTTTTAAACAAATAAATCAGTAAATATATATAGGTTTTTCGCTTTGGCAGAGATGGGTTCTTCATCAGACTAGAATGGACCCTGATTTCTGTCCCTAATGAGTTTGGGGTCCGGGGGGGGGGAGGATCCGAGGAAAGATTGCCTTGGAACCTTTCCTTGTTTCTGAGGGTATGTATCATATCTGTACAATACATAGCTAATTTTAAGTACTGTCTCATAGATTGAATTCAGGATGTTCTCATTATGATAAATCTGAAGCAAAGCCTATATCTTTATGGAATGTATGTTGTTTCCAGTTCTGTAAGAAAAATGACAATAAAAATATATTAAAAAATCAGTAAATATATAAATAAATGGTGTAGTAGAAACAGTAACCTTTTAAACTTCTCTTGGAAAATAATGATTAACGTCATTAGCTAAATCAGTTGGATCATTGCAGCAGGATCCATTAATAGAGACTGGAGAGATGTTACAATTTTCCCCATCAGTTCCATAATATTACTCCAAAATGAACCTGAATCGGTGATTGAAGAGGATTGTTTTCACAAAATACTTTGATTTCTGTAATCTAGTCTGCTTCTTCATTGATTTAACTCTCTATATCTCATTAAATAAGGAATAAATGCATGTGACCATACAAAACAAGCATGTGTTTCCATTGAGGGGTAGAGATAACAGCATATAGACACTTGAGGCGAAGTGTGAAAGATCCATGCTGTTATCTCAACCTCAAGATGAAATCACAGGAGCGAGTTATGTATGGTCACTGATACTTATTTTTAAAGTGTATGGTTTTAACTTGCCTGTTCTGTTTGCCCTGCTTGTTCAGACACAGAGCTAGCATTACTTTTAATTGTGATGTTGCAGATGGTAGTATGCTACCACGAAGAACTCACCACAATCTCTGTGCTAAATGAAATCGAAAACAGACTGGAGTCGATTTTCAGTCAGTCTGACAGCAACACAAGTGCACCTGAGGATAGAACATGCACAACAACTTAAAAGCGTGTACAAGATTTTTTGAAGTGCCCGATTTCTGTACACAATAAGCCCTAACGCTATACTATATTATAGATGGGAAGCTCCTGACCAATCGGGCGCTCCTTTCCTAGGCGTCAGGCACTGTTATTCTGTGAAGTGTCTTGTGCAGATGCCCTGGAAATGGGCACATTCTGGGAATTTTTTTTTTTATTTAAATATATTGATGCTTTCGTCAATAATATATTAATCATCCTGGGCCACTCGTTTGCTGAAAACAAGTGGTTTCACTTGCCATCAGCATGAGCCAGAACAGCTCAGCCGCATCGCTGTTCTTGCTCAGCTGAAGGTGCGTGAAACCACTCTTTTCAGCAACCAGTGGCTCTAAGGGACGATAACACATAAACTGATTCTGTCTAGTCTCCTTGTATTTGTGCTAATCACTTTCCCTCATCATCTACATTGGTTCTGAAGTAATTCACCTAATTGTATTGCCATTCAGTCTTATGTTTTTGTAAGGGCATAAATGTCACAAATTTTGTTTAAATTCATCGTATCATAGTATGATGGTAAAAGCCAGCAGAATAGGCCCCATGGTCTACTCGTGTCTGCTGGAAGCTACCCCCTACTGGAGCTCACTCCTCTACCCCCAGCCCCATAGGTGGTCTTCCTGGCCTCAATTTCCCCTGTACATGTCCCAACCCTTTTGAATCCCTTCACTGTGGTCTCTTCCACCAGACTGCTGGGCAGTCGTTCCATGGTTCCACCACCTTCTCGGTGAAGAAGTGTCTCCTCGCTCCCCCGTACTCCCCCTTCCAGCTTCCATTCGTACCCCTGGTAGTTCTCCCTTCTTGAGCCTGAACACTTCCTGGCTCCACCCTTATTTATCCCCTTACATATTTGAAAACCTCAATCATGTCCTTCTGTCCCTCCTCTCTCCAGTGCATACAGATTGAGTTCTTCCAGTCTCTCATCATAGGTCCTACCCTCCATGCCCTGAATCATCTTGGTCGCCCTCCTCTGGACCTTCTCCAGCCTTAAGATGGGGTCTCCAGAACTGCACACAGTACTCAAGATGTGGCCTAACCAGGGCATTATACAGAGGAGGATCTCCCCTCCTCCTGGAGTAATCCCCTGGTTATGCAGCCCAGTATCCAGTTTGGTTTTGCTGCAGCTCCTCGACAATTCTCAGTGTTGTTCATTTTGCTCTCCACCACTATCCCTAGGTCCTCTTTGCCTGCCAGACTTGCAGTGTGTTCATCCCAGGGTGTATGCATGTCCCGGGTTCTGAGCCACAGATGCAGCACCTACATTTCCCTGCATTGAACTTCAACCCCCACTTCCTGCCCACCCTAACGGGTATTCAGGATCCCCCCCACGGCTTCCCTCTCCCTGCCTGCCCATCCGCCAGTGCCCCCAGTTTTGAGTCATCCAAAGAGACTCAACCTATTCTAACACCCCACCCTATGTCCGAGACATAGGAATTGAACAGGAGTGGTCTCTGGACCAAACCCTGGGGGACTCCACTGATGACTCTCCTGGGGGAGGAGACTATCTCTCCAACCACCACTCGCTGTATTCGCCCTGTAAGCCAGTTCTCCACCCACCTGAGCAACTGCCCCCACCCCATCCCACCCAGCTTTGTTAGCAGGCTGTTGTGGGGTACCGGGATTGAATGCCTTATTGAAATCCAGATGGAGGGCGTCCACCGGCCTATGTCGGTCCAGGGCACCCGTCACCCAGTCATAAAACTCCATCAGGTTAGTCTGGCATGACCTCCCTAGTTCAAAACCATACTGCCTGTCATCCAGGTGCCCCAACCTTCCAGCTGCCCCCCAGCCTCTCCTTGACAGTGCCCTAAATAACTTTGCCTACCACAGATGTTAGGCTAACAGTCCTGTAATTCCCCATCTCCTCTCTGGATCCCCGTGGATAGGCACCACATTAGCCACCTTCCAATCTTGAGGCACCCACCCTGTCACCAGGGAGGTGTTGAAGAGTGAGGCCAGTGGAGCTGCCAGCACATCAGCCAGTTCCTTCAGCACCCTTGGATGCAGTCCATCTGGCCCCAGTACCTTCTCAATCTTTAGCAACCAGAGGGTCTTCCTTACCCTATCTGCTGTGATTTTGCCCTCCCATCCCACCTCCTCATGCATCTCTCCTCCCCTTCTAGATCACGACCCATCCCTGCCCTAGCCTCATCCAGTCCTTCAGTCTCTAACTGACCTCCTGGTTCAGTGGGCTCCTCTCCCCCTCCATCGGGTTGGAAGGATCCCCACCTCCCATTGTAAAGACAGAGGCAAAGTACTCATTTAGCACCTCTGTTTGTTCCCCAAGCTTCCTGTGCCCATCCCCACCAGTTCTAATCCTGCTGCTCTGTGCCCTCACTTTTCTTTTCTCCCCCTATGTACCATAGACCCTTCCCCCTCTGCAGATGTCCCTGGCCAGGTTAGCTCCTTCTTCACCTTGGCCCCCCTTACCACCCTGGTGACCTTCTTAACCAGGAACTTATCTCTTCCCTCTCCTAGCCCCCTTCCAGGCGCTTTTGGCGCGTATAGGCAACCTTTTTCCCTCACACTTCTGCACTTCGAGTCCACCAACACAGCTTACTGGCCCACATTGTTTGGCGCTTACCTTTGCACAGGCCCTCAAAGCCTCCTGCACCCCTTCTTAATGGTTCTCACAAACCAACAGCATCCATGTCTGGTCTTATCTTTTTTTTTTTTTTATCATGTAAGATTTTATTAAGTTTATCAAGTATCATGAGCGTGAGCAGCCTTCATACACCATGTATACAACATAGACATACATGCCAGTACATACATATCTGTTCTCAGGACATAAATGATTATCTACAGATATGTGCTGCAAATAGTATTCTTTGAGCAGGCATCTCCTAGAACACAGTACAAAGTACAAGCTCCTTCAAGCTTCATGAAATAGTTCTCACACAGTAAAGAACCAGTTGCGTAATCCTTCTACTTAACCCAGCAAGTTGCTCTAGTCTGGTATCAGGGTTCCCAAACATTATCACCTGCCATCCACTAATATAAACATCTGCAACAAGCAGCTATACAATAATGCCCTTATATAAACTAAGATGAATCTATCCATCAAATTAACAGACAGAAGCAAGAAGGCTATAAGGGTCCAAATATATAATACTATAAAATAAGAGTGGAGACAAGACCATACCACATGATCGCTAGTCTACTATAAACATACTATACCGTCATTTATATTAAGGAGATTTTGGAATGGCGAAGTGAGCCGAACAAATATGGGAATGTAAATAAACCCCATTTCTTGTAGTATTTATCATGTAGGCTCTTAGCATACTGAAAACCTCTCGAAGTTGGCCAGTTTAGCCATGGCGGAGTGCCACTGTAGAACCGTTGGGGTGTAGGTTGTCTCAGTGTACCAGAGCAGCCCTCTTAGCTTCATCAAAGCCACTAGGATCCATGCTGCACTAGGTAGGAGAATGGATTTAGTGCCGAGTGTCTCCCAGTAAGAAGGGTGATTTTGAATCTGGATTGACTTACCAACTATCCTGGAGCAGTCCTTGGGACTAGAGTCCAGAGAAGTTTTTGCAAGGTCGGGCAGGTCCAGAGAACATGTAGCAGATGGGCAGGGGAGGGTGGCATTGCCAACACTGGTCCTGTGGTAAGATCTTCAGGTCATGCAGTACTGCTGGGTTTTATACCACCTTAAGAATTTTCAATTGTATTAATTGACTCTTAGAGTCCTTGTAGGCTGTGTGAGCTGCTCTAATGCATAGCTGACCATTGTCGTGGGGATACTGGGTGAGGAGGTCCTTTCCCAGGCGCCCTACTAGCAAGAGTAGCATCTGGTTGGGCATCTCAATTGTCTTATATAGAGTACTCATAACCCTGGCCCTTTCTGGATAGATGAAGAACTCTCAGACAGTCCCAGGAGTTTGTGACAGAAGAGGAGCACTCCTCAACTGTAAAAATCTCCAAAAATGAGGGTCCTAACCCAAATCTATCCTTAATCTGTTCAAAGGACATTAGCACAGAAGAGTTTGGGAGTAAGTAGATCCCTACCACTCGAATGCCCTTCGATGCCCAGTGGGGCCAAGAGAGCGGTTTATGGTCAACCGTGATAAGACGGTTGTTCCATAGAGGGGCATATCTAAGTGGGGGTGGCATTCTGATTTCGGACCCAGTAATTGCCATCGCCTCACCATGCTCTACATGTTTCCGCATAATTGGAGTAAGCCAGTTGCCACCTGCTTCACGCCAGCGAGAAACGGAAAGGGAGTGTCCACTGACAAGGAAGCTCTAATGATACCCACTCGGAGAGGGGGTGAGATGAGGGTAAACCAGGCTGTAGCTTGGGCCATTCTGTAAGCCAGGTGATATCCTCAAACCAAGGAAGACCCAGTCACCTCTCATCCAATGTGCACAGAGTTTTGACCATAGAAAAAGCAACTAAGTTATCTAGGGTCTTAAATAGTTTTGAGGCAGAGAATGGGAAGATTATTCAGTAGATATGACACTCTAGAGAACAGAAACATTCTGATAGCTTCTACCTTACCTTTGAGGGTGATCCAAGCCATTTCCATCGCTGGACCTCCGCCATTAAAGAGGCCAGCAGGAGGAAAAATTTGCAGACTCCAGATCTTTCCAAGCTGTGGTAATAAAGACCCTAGGTAAGGAAAACCTTGTGAGGCCCAAGTAATATCAGTGCCGTAAGAGAGGATTTGGTACAGGCTCGTTTAAGAGGGACAAAATGGTTTTCTTCTGATTGACTGTTAGCCGAGAGACAAGCAAACTCCTGTAGGATTGCTAAAAGTGTGGTAATGGAGGATTGGGGATTAGGCGTGTGAGGAGCATGTCGTCGCATAGGCGTTAACCAGATCATCGACCCTTTTATAGGGATACCTGTTATAGTAGGGAGTTTATAAGTTTCTTAATTAGGGGTCCAAAACAATGAGAAAAAGAAGAGGGGAAAGGTGGCAGCTCTGCTGGGTGCCTCTTTGTAATGGAAAGGGGTGAGTATCTTTATTAGTGACAGCTCTGGCTGCAGGGGAATGATACAAGGTAGAGACCATGAACAGAAGTCTGACCCAAAACCATACAGCGTAAGAATTTTATGAAGGAACCCCCATTCTAGGGTCAAATGCCTGCAAAGTCTATTGCCAAGAGCAGCCATAGGAATTTTAGATTGCAATGACCAGCCATTAAGGTTCAAAACAAGGCCGCAAATTTTCTGCACTTGATTTCCCCTTTAAAGCCTATTTAGAAGGATGAATTACAGTGGGCAGAATCAGAGGCTAATCTGTTAGCTAAATTTTAGCTAAAAGTTTGGTGTCCACAGAGAGAGGAGCGAAATGGGCGAAGTTTGCTGAGAAGGACATCAGGCGATTTTTAGGGATAAGAGTTATTAATGCCCCATGGTCGGAGGGAGCAAGGTATCTTTTGGGCTTCCTGCAGTGCTTGTAGAAGCAGATCAGTGATGTGATCTTGGAGCAATTGGTACAGTTCTACTGATACCCCATCAAGCCAAGCGCCTTCCCTTTGCAATCTGGGATAGTGCTTCTCGGAGTTCTTCCGGACGTGATGGGGGCATCTAACCACGCAGCTGAGCCTCCGAAAGTCGAGGAAGTGGGCCCTGGCACATATTGCTTAATCGGAGGAGAGCTTGTCGTCCGAGAGTGTACTCTGGGATTGGTAGAGCTCCCAATAAAATTTTGCATCTCTACATTTATGGCCTTTGGGGCCATGGATAGTTCTATCTTCTTAACTTCTTAAGCTTAACTTCTTATCTTCCTAAGCGCCAAGATTCTAGAGGAAGTCTGCTGCTTCCATGAATAGTAGACAAGTGAACTTCCTCCTTTGTCCCCACCTTCCCATACCCTATGTTTCGGCCGAGTCAGCTGCCATTCCGCTTTTCTATTTAACAACACGTTGATCTGGTATTTTAGACCTGTGATGGGGACAAAAAGTGAGAGTTTAGCAGTTCTGAGGGAAACTTTAAATTGTTTTCCAGTTTTGCTAGCTGGTCCTGTAGATCCTGAAGAAGAGATGCTCGTGCGCTCCTTGTTTTTAGCAGCTGCATAAGAGATAACTCTTTCCCCTTAGGACAGCCTTAAAGGCTTCCCATACCGTAGTCGCTCTCGCTCTCCAGGGGTATTCAAGGCAAAATACTTACGTGTTTCCTCCTTTATGTACCCGGAAGGTTGCATCTTGCAACAGAGAGGATTGCATCTCCATCTAGTAGATGGGGGCTTTTACCTGGTGGGAAAAAATGATTGCAGCAGGGCATGATCAGATATCAAAATGTTCCTATGGTGCATTGCTTACACTTGGCATTGCAAGCGTGATTAACTAACCAGAAGTCTAGTCTGCTATGGGTACCATGCACATTGGAGTAGAAGGTATAGTCACGCCCCTGCGGATGACTGTTCCTCCATGGGTCTCCTAGGCCCATTCCGACATCAGTGTATTCAAGGTGGCTAATACTTTGGGATGAGATTGCGGTGTGGGGATGGATTTGTCTATGAAAACATCTAGCACCAAATGTGATCACCACTCAGTAGTATGGGAATCTCTGCTCTCTCTTCCGACAGGTCTGTTAAAGCTTGGTTCAATTCAGAATACGGGTCCTCAGAATCTGTATTGGGACCATAAACATTAGCTAATATAACTTTGCTGCCTGGGTAGGACAACCTGGCTGCCAGCCATCCCTGAGTGTCTTGACGCTGGGTTTACGACTGACCACGGGCCCGATCTCCGAGGAGAATGACAACCCCTTGATTTTGTAGTTGTGCAGCTAGACAGGACTGTACCTACAGAACTTCTTCAACCATCGAACCATCCAGCTGGTGAGTTGCGTCTCCTGGAGCAGGGCTACATCAGTCCCCATAGAGTTTAGAATTGTAGCACCTTAGTGCACCCGCCGGGTGAGTGAGTCCCTGATGTTCCAGGAAGCACCTCCACCCCGAGGACCCACTATGATCGCTGTCATAGCGGTGCCCTCTCAGCTACTAGTAAAAGTATAGAAGTACTCACTCTATAGGAGGGCCTAGGTACACAGGCAGCAAAAGAATAAAATAGGGTAACCTGTGACTGCAGGGTATAAAGGCAGACTCCAGTCGAGAGAACTAGTAAGAAATACTACAGGCAGCGGTATGGTCTTGTCTTAATCGGTAGATACCTAGATAGAATAAAGATAGAAACAAAAACAGAGTTATCTATCTTAGCAGTAATTACAGTAGAAACCAGATAGTTATCAAAGTCAGTATATTGTAACAGTAGTATTTATCTTGGATTCCTTAACCTAACTATGTTGGTGGTGTCGAGGTGAACGTGTGAGTAGAGGTAAAAGACCCTATGAGCCACACTGCTTTAGGCACCACAAGAGAGCAATGGGGAAAGGTTACACCAATATATGATAACCTGACCCAGCCTGACTCCATAACATCAAAGCTGGAGAGTCTAGGCATTCGGGTGACCTTAGGTCGTCCAGGTAGGAAATAGGTGGGAGGGGGAACCTCTGTCAGCCACCTGCAAATGAATAAGCTCTTAATAACAAACTAATACATGCTAATGCTCTCCCTTCTAGGACCTAATTCCCTAGGAATAGTGGGCTGTCACTTGTATCTTATCAAACCTGCTCAAACTGTAATATAGTGGTCTACCCCACATATCTCTATACTTGCTAAAGGAATTTCCTGGGCAATAAGCTCATCGCTTCCGTACTGTGCTGTTCCATCAGGGAAAGGGAGAAGCGGGGAGGGAAGGAGGGAGGGTAAGCAAGGGGGCCTTGCAGTTTGCCCTTACCTCTTTGCCCACTGAGGGAGGAGGGGAGGAAAATCTGCAGCCCTAGTAAGAGGCAGATAGCCATAATAGCATATATTGCCCAGGCAGAGAACTGCACATGGTACAGCAATTCAAGTGCCTCCTATATGTTGAAGGCCACAAGGGCTTACGCCCATTTGAAAGCAACCTCCAGCAGAACTGGGATGCTTGTAAGTATCAGAGCACGTCATGGCATCCCCGATTTAAAATTGTCCAGAGCTAGTGGGGCTAACACCCAAGGCAACAGCCTCTCAAAAGTCTTCAAGCCCGGTTTTAACAAGCCGTCAGCTGCCGTGGCTTCTTCCTCATAGACTTCCATTTCGAATGCCCAGTCCAGCGGAGTCGGATCCTCTAAAGGTACAGCAGCCTCTTCCTCTAGTTGATCCTTCTCACTATGTCTGTTCCTGTTTGAGGTAGTGGCTCTGGGCTGTTTAAGGAGGCGACTCTATTAGCCCTAATGCGCCGAGGCGGGGACTTCTGGGCGCTACCTTTGCCTGGCTAGTGTGAGAAGATGTCTCCCAAAGTATTGTTGTGTGACTTATTAGTTGGCACCTCCTGGTCAATGGAAATATCAGTCCCATCCTTGTTCATCTTGTCCCGAGGAATGGAGCCCATAGCTGTTTACTACTGGGAACTCCTTGCTTGGTGAACCCGTCTGGCCCAAATTCCTGTCCCCTGGTTCAGTGCCTCCTTTTCTTATAGTTCCCTGAGGTATATGATTCCTGGGTTCCCAGAGGCGTCTAGGAGACATAGTCTGCAGTAACATGCCAGGTCAGTGGGCCTGAATCCAGGCTTCTCGTCTCCTGGGGATTCCGCGAGGAAAGACTGACCATTTTATTCAGGTACAAAGCAGTGAGGCCCTAAAAGCGATATTGCACTGGCTGCTAGGATTTTTTGAGGGGTTATAAGCTCTGTGTTTCACAGCCACTTCTTGTGTGAAATCTCTGTAGAAAGATATGGTGTTCCCCTTCCATTCCAGCTCTCTAGCAGCAGCAGTAGGCGTTCTTTGACCGAGCATAACAGATAGGCAATAATGGTGCGGGGGCCTTTGGTATTGTTAGGGTTGCCAGAGACACGATGGTCCTCTCTACCCCAATTGGCTCCTTCCAACGGCTCCGCCCAGCAGCTGTGGTATCCAGTCATTCAGGAATCTTTCCATGTTATGCCCTTGACTCCTTCAGGTACCCCTAGAATAATATATTATTCCTTCTGCTTCAGTTTTCCTGGTCCTCTACTCTGTACTACAGCCTGGATAACTTGGTCTCATGATCTCAAGCCTCAGCAATACATGTAGGTGCTGTTTCTCTAGCTCTTCTGTCCGTTGCTCTAACACATTATGCTGATCCTCCAATCTGCGTACGTCTGCCACGTTGGTAAGAGTAAGGCGCCAATTGTATCCCTCTACTTAATAAAGCCTCCAACATTTTAGTAATATTTTCTAAAGCTTCGCCACTTGCAGTTGATTGGAGAAGCGGAAGTATCTTGGTGGGGAGCTTCAGCCATAGTGCAACTCGTGGGCTCCGGCCTGCCAGTCCCTCCTGTAGCCCACAACTAGCAAGTTCTCGCCTTCTCCTTCAGTGGGAAGCAGCAATTAAATCCCACTGGCACTGGACTCCTTGTCAGACTTGCACGGTGATCTCTTGGGGGGAGATGGGGAGGTCAGAACCGCTGCTCGATCCCGCTGAGAGGAGGGGAGAAGAGTATGAGCACTGGTGTACCGAGCTTGGGCCTACTCGACCTACTGCGCGTCGACTCCAGAGTACCAGCGTCCCGTCAGATGCTGGCTAAGAGCGTGGCTCACCTGAATTACATCTCAGCGGTGTTGACAGAGGCAGAGAGGGGTATGGGGTAGCTCAGATAAAATCAGTCCAGCATTTAGTCATTTTGACCAGTTTCTCTGTCAGGCTGGGGCAGAGAGAAAATTTTAGGCAGCCATCTCCTCCGGGTCCAAGCCCGCCCCTCATGTCTGGCCTTATCTCATCCAAGCACCATGAAGAATCCTTCCCATGCCCTCAAAGTCTGCCCCCTGAAATCTGTTACTTCTGTGTTAGGCCAATTTCCTCTCCCCTAGGAACATAAGAAACCAGACCATGGCTGATCACTGCCTGCCAACGGGCTGTTCACCTCAGGCCCTTATGTGGTCATTATCTGCTAGGACAATGCCAGAATCCGATCCTGCCTAGTAGGCTCCCCACATGCTGAACTAGGAAGGCATCCTGGAAGACATCCATCAACCTCTGCTCCCTGGCCACCGAGGATGTCATAGTGCCCCAGTCCGCCCCGGCATGTTCAGATCGCCCATGATCACACCCTGCCCTTTCCGAGGCCACAGTGACCCCTGATGTTCTCAGCCAGATCATCCTTCAGTTCTGCTTCCATTGCGGGTGGTCTGTACACCACCCTGTTTTTAATCCCCTCGTTTGTAGGGTTACCCAAATTGCCTCCACATCTCCCTCTGCCTCCTCGATTCCACTAACTACAATGTAATTTTTGACTATCATTGCCACAGCCCCTCTTCCCACCTCCCTGTCTTTCCTAAACATCGTAGCCCTCTAAATTTAGGTCCCAATCGTGCTCTCTGTGCGCCCATGTCTCAGTAATTGCTGCCACGCCTGCTGCACCCTCAACTAGCGTTGCCTGGAGCTCTGGCATTTTATTGCCCATGCTCCTGGCATTGATCAGACCGCTCCTCCACCTTCCCCAATTCAGACTGAAAAATTCAAATTCAATTCAAAATTGAAAATTCAGTTCAGATTGAAAAAATCAAATGCCAAATCAGTACAGGGTATACAGTCCATGAAGGACCAGTCAACATTGCTTAGTGTACACGTAAAATCAGTTATCCTGTGTTTGGGTAAACACTACCTTTGCCATGGTGGAAGGTAATTTTAGAAATCACTTGACCATACACATTTTATTGGTGAATGATCACTCAAACATCCAGTAATCATAGAATCACAGAAATATGTTGGCAGAAAAAGAACCCATAGCCCATCCAGTCTGCCGAATGCCTCTCCCTCTAGGAAGACCTCCACCCTCTGTACTCTGCCTGCCCCCTGTTGGTTAGTCCATGTGTATTTATTTATTTATTGAAATGTTTCACTGGAAAGCACACTGAACAACAAGTTGCTCATCTCACAGTGCATCCTGGGAGAAAGGGTAGTGGAAATACTTACATGCATACACAGCAAACATTATTACAACAATATTGGCAGTGGTGAATAGCAAATAACAGAAAGAACATATTAAGTGTAGCATATGAGTACAATTGATTAGAGAGGTCACAATGGACAGGTCAAGTGCATTTCATTAGGATAACACCTTAAATTCATGATGCTGGTACCATTTAGTCTGAAAGGAAGAGGTGGATAGGGAGTAACAGCAGAGGTGGAAAGGTAGCGAGGCTGGGAGGCGAGCAGATGAATAGGAATCAAGGTTATAGATATATTGATAGTTGTAGAATGAGAGGAATCTAAAGTTACAGTTATATTGGTAGTTAATAGATACTGAAGGAATGGGCAGGTAGGGATCTGTGCAGGAAAGAAGGTAGGGGTCTGGAAGAAGCTGTAATTCAGAATAGTTACTTAATATATTGATAGAGGTTGGGGAGCAGGTCAGAATACCAGGTAGGTTAATTGCAGTACAATTCTACAGAGAGGAAATTATGTAGGGCTGAAGTTATAGTGGAGGGAGCAGGAGTGGTGAATCTGGTGAGGAAGTGAATTCTACAGTTTTGGGAAGTGATATGAGAAAGCAGTCTGGCCTACAGTGGTAGACTGGGTGAGGGACAACTAAGGAACGGGAGTCGTAAGATCTAAGTGAGTGGGCAGAGGAGGAGGACTGTCAGAGAGGAAGTGAGATAGGATGAGAGCGATCCAAGCCAGAATTTAGAGACAAATTTAGTACAGTGATGGAGGCTTTCTATTTTCTAGTGAGGGAAATGTCAGGAGTGGTACAGTTGACAGTGGTGGATGAGAGGAAGAGGGTCCAGAGCGAAGTGACAGAAGGCATTGAAGAGGGTATCCAATCTGGCTAAGGAGGTCTTGGGAGCGGCTGAAGACTTCATCAAAGTAGTCAAAATAGAAAGGATCATCTTCTGGACAAGTTCTTGTCTAGCCGGGAGAGGGAGGCAGTTCTGGTTCCTGTATAGAGCACCGAGCTTAGCGCAGCTTTTTAAGGATGGCATTCACATGACCAGAGAAGGTGAGGTGTTGGTCAGGCCAAACACCCAGATATCTGAATGAGGAGGTGTCCTCAAGGACTGTCCCATTGAGGGTATGGAAGGAGGGCAGGAGGGAGCCTAGAGAGTGTCTGTCTAGTGCGAAGGTCATGGAGACTATCTTCTTGGGGTTTAGAAAAGTTGATGAACGCAAAACCAGTGCTGAACATTATTGAAGTCCTACTGAAGTCTGTTTGCAACATCAGTGGGGACTGTACAGAGGTGTGAGGACTTTGTCATCTGTGTACATATGTATTGAGGTCGATGTACAGACAGATGGTAGTCGTTAAGAAATATGGAGAAAAGTATAGGACCCAACACGGACCCTTGAGGGACACCAGTGTTGATGGGGGGATGTGGTCAGCAATTCTGACTGATTGGGTCCAACCTACAAGGTGGCTCTGAACTAGTTAGTGGCTGAGCCAGTCAGACCTGCTCAGGAAAGGAGGTTTAGTAGTAGGGTGTGAGAAACCGTGTCGAAAGCCTTGGCTAGGTCGACAAAATTGCAGACGTGATTTGACCACTGTCTATCTCTGAGAGGATGGATTTGCAAGCCTAATCAGGAGGTGGTGGTGGAGTGTTTTTTCCAAAACCAGATTGGAAGGTAGTGAAAAGTTGGAGTTGAGAGATAAGAGAGTTGGGCAAGAACCAAGTATTCTTGCATTTTGGCAAGGGTGGGAAGGAGGATATGGGATGGTAGTTCCCTGGTGAGGAAGGATCACCGCCTTAGGTGAGGAAAGAATAATGGCATGCTTCCAAACAGGTGAGATGGCTGCCATTTTAAATGGAGGGTTTAAGAGATCAGACAGTGGGGCAAAGATAGCCGTAGCTGAGAGATATAGCAGCTTAGGGTCCAGGCCATCAGGTGAACTGCCTTTGGATGGGTTTAAGGCGTGCGAGGCATCCAAAGTGTCAGAAGGCAATTTTAATAAAAGAGAAACAAGTAGACTGGGGCAGTGTTTGTGGTGAGGTGGAGGGGCACCTGGCCTAGTAGATGGTAAGGAGGATAGGAGAGCAGAGGCACAATAGGCTAAGTATGAATTAAATTCAGTAGCAACACTGGGTTGATCGGTAATAAGGGTGTTGTTTATATTGAGGAGGAGGAGGAGTGGAAGGGGGTGGAGAAGAGTGAGTGGATGACTTTTCAGAATTTAGAGGATTGTTTTGTTGGATTGAAAGGTTGAGCTAAAGTAGTCTACCTTAGCCAAATGAGTGGCTTTGTGCACTTGCTGCAAAGAGCACAATATGCGTCATAGTCTTTAGGAGCTTTGAGGCTTTATGTCACTTCCAAGCTTGGTCCCGCACTCTTTGACAAGCTGTGAGCTCAGATGAGATCCATGGAAGGTGGCTCCCACGGACTCCGACATGTCGAACTGAGGCGTGCTGATTCCAAATGTTGAGAAATTTACCTTTAAAGTATTCTCTGGCTTAGTCTATTGAGTTCGTTGAGGCCATAGGGGCCCAGTTTGTATGAGCTAGGTCGTGGAAGAAGGGGAGGTTCAGAGATTTGTATGAGCGAGTCATTAAGGTTTTATGAGGGCCTTGATTCTATGAATTTTATGTACCAGAAAGATCATGAGGTGGTCACATAGGGCATCTGATAATGCACCAGATTTAATGACCCTGTGTTAGGTGTGGGCCCAGTCGATTAAGGAGTGGTTACTCATTTTATGGTTCATGTGAGTTGGATCAAGGATGAGCTGTGATAAGATATGGGCATCAATTTCATTTCGTTACTTTGTTCATGGTGGGGAATAACCAGTTTAAATTGAAGTCATCTATAATATAAACTTTACCGAGGAGGTGTGGATACTGTGGAACTGATGAGGTCTGTAACAACAGAGGAGTAGAGGCCTGGGCCAGTAGGCACCTGCCACAAATATAGGGGATGGAGAAAGGGAGGGATGAGTCTCTTTCTGATCTGTTACCCCAGGTCTTCCCCCAAGCCAGTATTTTGCCTTTGGGTTATTGCCCTATATGCATAATTTTGCATTTTATTTGCATTGAATTACAACTGTCGCTTTCCGACCCTCCTCCAACCTTGCCAGATCCTCCTCATACTTTCCACCACCCCGTTGTATGTCCACTTACTACAGATCTTCATGTCTTCTGCAAACAGACACACTTTGCCATGTAGACCGCTGTAATGTCCCCAATGTATATGTTGAACAGTATGGGTCCCAGCACGGACCCCTGGGGAACCCCGCTCATCACCTTTTCTTCTTGAGTATACCCCATTTACCACAACCTTCTGTGTCCTCCCTCTAACCAATGTTCTACCCAGTTTGTGAGCTTGCTCCACTCCCAAGGTGCCCACATTGCCTACCAGCCTCCTGTGGGAGACGGTGTCAAAGGCCTTCCTGAAGTCCAGGTAGGCCCGTCCACCTGCCCACCCTGGTCCCATATCTCCATAACTCTATCGAAGAATTCAATCAGGTTGGTCTGGCAGGACCTACTACCTGTGAATCCATGTTGATTGTCATCCAGAGGCCCTCCTCAAGATATTCTATCAGCCTTTCTTTAATAAGTGCCTCCATTAACTTACCTACCGATGGAGGTAAGGCTAACTGGGTGGTAGTTTCCTGGCTCCTCCCTTCCTCCCCTTTATGTAATGGCACCACCTCAGCCTTTTCCAGTCCCCGAACCCTTCCCTTGAGCAGTGACAGATTAAATAACCTGTGAGCTGTGCTGCCAGCTCCTGTTTTAAGTCTTTGAGCACCCTCGGTAATCCTATCCGGGCCCATGGCTTTAGCCATCCTCAGTTTTCCCATTTCCTCCAATATCCTATCCTTCATGAACGGACTTGAGTCTGTCTCCTTCCCATCCTTCCCTGCTTTTCAACTCGGGCCCTTTCCCTCCTCCACCATGAAGACTGACGTGAAGTATTCATTCAGAACATTCGCCTTTTCTATATCCCCTCACAGTGCCCCCTTCAGCTTCATAATCCCCCACTTCCCTTCCTTCTGTTACTCACATATCTGAAAACTTCTTATCCCCTTTTTACCTACCTCGCTATATTCTCTTCTGTTTCCGCCTTGCCCTTCTGATCATTTTCCTGCTTACCTCAGTTTTTCCTTATATACTTCCCTGTCCTTCTCTCTCTGAGAGGCTTTATATACCCTGAACGCCTCCTTTCTCCCTAACTGCATTCCTCAGTTCTGTTATGCTTTGGTTCGCATTTTTATTCTCTCAGCTTTAGTAGTTAATATTCAGTTGACTATCCTATTTGTTCCAGTGGCCTAGTTAATTTTGGTAGGTTCATTATCCATTAAAGAGCTAGTGTACTGCCTGAAATAACTGTAACTTTCAGATGTACAGTAGTTAGCTATCTCTTCTTATATCTCAAGTATTTTTCCTTTCTGTTGTTTGCTAATTAGAAGATTTTCTACCTGGCAGTGCTAGGACGATGTATGGAGAAGCACTCTGGAGGCTATAAAATGTCAGTTGTTTTCCTCCTACTACATCAGCACGGAGACACTGAATGTAACTCACTAGTAACCAAGGAGAACCATTTCCACTGCCAGATTATTCTCTTTCACATGAAGCAGCAGGACTGGCTCTTCTTGGTTACTAGTGATGTCATACAATTTCCTGCATTTTGATTGGTAACTTAAGAAAGTCACTGCTCAGACTGCAAGGATTGTGGTGCCTCAGGGTGTTTGGTCACATTTCTAATGATGTAGTGGGAGGAACAGAGCTGACTTTTATTTGTTTAAGTCTCCAAACCATGCTGCTTCAGACAACAGCCCAGTACTGCCAGGAGGAAAATCTTCTAATAAGCAAACAGAAAACTAAAAATACTTCAGATATAGGAAGTTATAGCTGACTGCATCTTAAAAATTACTGTTAATTCCAGGCAATGCACTAACTCTCTAAATACAAATCACTTACTGCATCTCTAGAGTGTTTCCATTTTTGATGGCCAGTTGATATAAAAGTCACCAAATAACATTTTTTGTGATTTATACTTGGCCATTTTGTAACAGTTAAAAAATGGCTGGCCCAGTGGTGCAGAGGGCTGAGTGTTGGGCGCCTTACCTCATGCCCTATAGCGGCGACCCTGGTTCGGGAAACGAACTTGGGTTGCTCGGGTCGGCTGGGTGAGGAAGGATTGAGCGTCCGCCGAGAGCTGTCCTTCCTCGGGGTGGGGGACTCAGCATAGCGCTGTAGACTGACACCCAGTGGAGGCTGGGGTCGCTAACACGCAAGTTTAAATAGGATGGGAATCCACGCGACAGGGCGGTGAAGACTGCCTCCGTGGAGGTGGAGGCAGTTGCCCGCCCATTGCACTTGCGTGGATCTGGGGAGAAAATGGAAAAGGTTTGGAGTTGACAAGCTCAGTGATGGCAGGCTGTGCCTGCGCCTCCCCTGGCAAACTAGATGTTGGCTTCCGGAGGGTGGGGCAGGCCAGCACCCCACCACTGGCCCTGCCATGGGGAGGGGCAACCCGGGGATAGATGGTTGGGGTGGGTGCAGGGAAAAGTGTTGCCAGAGATGAGTCCCTTCCGAGGGAGCAGCTGGAGCCACCTGCCAGCGCGAAGGAGGTGTAAAGTATGTATGGAAAAAAGAATGAGTAAATCCAATTTTGTAACAGAGGAATTACCATACCCTGCCCTTGGCTGTATTAAAAATACTTATTATTCCACCAACAGTGGGACTTGGGCTTTGAACCTGCACTGACATTTCCCCTCACTACTGCAGTCTGTAACCTTCACCACTTGGTCAACACTCCTTAACAACTGCTGGTCAGAAGCTGTTATAACACATTAAGATGACGGTGTTCCTGCTTCTCCTACTGGTCTCCTCCATGACTGGCCTGCTGCTTGCATCAGATTTTTTGCCTCTGTACTAGCAGTCAGTCAGCAGCAGCTGTCCTCCTTTACTGTCACCCCTGCAGGCCTACTGTGCCTCCCTCCCTATGGTTAGATATGAATTGACTCCTTGGGAACTGCTTCTTACCCTCCTCTCTAACTCTGAACATCGCCTGTTTGGAGTTTTCCTGTATTCCTCACCTTTCTCACCCCCATCCTGGCACCGTCCCCTACCTCCTCTCTCCCCTTCTCCTTGCTGGGGACATCGAATGTAACCCTGGCCCCTAAACATACCCATTGACCGCACAAAGTGTCAACTGGACAAGGAAGACTGGTTTGAGAGTGGCACATCTAAACATTTGTAGCCTCCCATCAAAGTTTCCCGACCTACAGGCCTGGATGTCCCTTTATAAACTCCATGTACGAAGACTCACTGAAACCTGGCTAAAATCACATAACTCAGACACCTCTTACCATCTTCTGTGCTATGCCCTCATTCATCTCGACAGACCTGGAAAAGAGAAGGGTGGTGGTTTAAGCTGTATAGTGAAGGAACTTATATCGGCCACCATTGTTAGCCTCTCCGATCCCTCTCTCTCCCCAGTGAATGGCTCTTTGTTGAGTTAACCCTGCACTCCTCTAAAAAATATACCTGGGTGCTGCTAATCCCCCTACTGGAGGTATCTCAGGCTTATCTAACCTACTGAGCGGTCTAGGGCTAACAACTCCAACCAGGGACACTATATTGGTTGGAGATTTCAACCTCAACTGGCTACTCAGCCCAGGAGAAGCGACCATGCTAATCTCCTAAACTCCCGACCTCAAGCCGTCATCTCCGCCCACCAGACATAATGCCCATACACTAAACCACTCCCTACTCGACTGGGTGGCCACAAATCAGGTGGACATGATCCTCCAGGTGAGTATCCTGTCTGATTCTGTAAGTGACCACTCCCCTACTTGCATCATTCTGGCCACCAAAATTAAACGCCCTCCTCCTGAATACCTCTCTTTCAGAAATTTAACTGCCCAGACACCACCAGGCTTCTTGATGATGTAAGAGTGTTAAACTGGTCTGCCCTTTACCTCATTGACAATGTTGAGCTCTGTTAGCTTCTTCACCAATGCCCTCCTTCGGGTAGAAAGACCTCCACTTCCCCACTCACCACTCGTAGGGTGAGGGGTGGGGACTACATCTGTTGGATATCCATGACCTACTGGCCTAATAAAAGAAAGGGAAAGCCAGAGGAAGGCTTACAAAGCGTCCCCTCCCCAACTCTGGAATGCTTACAGGCACCTACACACACCACAAGCAAACGACCAAAACACTAAAGCACTTACTGCCTCAACCTACAAATGAACAACCTTGGCGATCTGCTGCGTTTTGGGGCCTCGATAGGGTCCTTACTCAATCCGAAGACCGCAGCCAAGTCACTCAACTGGCCTCCCCATCAGGCCCCTGACTGATCCCATTGAGATTGCACAGAGCTTTAACAAAATATTTACCGACCTCTGTGTCCACCTCAGTAGACTTCCCCCCACTCACAATCTAGCCCTAGTAGTCAGGCAGATTGCCTCCTTGCAGCCACACCCTTCCTTGCCCCTTCTGCTTTAGAAGCCATAGGCCCAGAAACTTCGTCCAAGCTCCTAAGTCCCTCCCTACCAGGGGTAGCCCTGGCAGTGATGGGTTGTTCCCTCCTTCCCTTAGCTAATCTCTTCTGCAGTCATTTAACCCATCACCTTCCGTTTCAACCTTGCCCTCTCCACGTCCACCATATCTGATTTCTGGAAGCATACTAATGTTGTTCTTACCTTAGAAGCAGGCAGTCCCATTTCTACTGATAACTACAGGCTATCTCCCTCCTCCCACACCAGAGCAAGCTACTAGAGAGATTGTGCACTCTCAACTTCTGAGCACCTTGGAAAATATTCGCTGCTATGCCCCTAAAGGCATGGTTTCTTCAAGCTCCAAACCACCATACTGACCTTAGCTCATACTGACCATGTACTCAGAACATGGATTCAGGTAGGGTTACAGGTGCTGTATTAATGTATCTGACTAAGGCAATTGACCTAGTCGATCACCCTCTCCTACACTCTACTCTCCACTGCCTTGACTGCTCCTCGAGACTTCCTTATTGTTTTGGAGCTATCTCGAGTGCAGGTCCCAGTCAGTTACCATGGGGCTGCATACTCCCCTGCCCTGCTTGTCTCTACCAGGGTCCCCAAGGCTCCATCCATGGCCCTTTACTGTTTTCCATATTTATCAGTGCACTCCCAGCAGAGAGTTTGTCCTGTGAGGCACTTCTATGCAGATGACCTTGTTCTATACCATAGTGACAAGTCACTTGCAAACATCTCCTCCGTCCTTACCCTTAATTATGGTGCTGCCTACAATTGGTTTACTTCGAAACTCCTCTTAAATGAAAAAAGACAAAATCAGTGTTATTTGGCTCAAAACCTTTCCTCACCAAGGTCTCCAAAGCGAAGTCCTCTTTTGTTCTCACACCTGTTGCCCACCCTCGAAAATGTCTCTAGTTTCAAGTACTTGGGCATCAACCTGGACCCTCTTTACATTCACTGATCATGTTAATATTTCCATACATAGAGTTAACCAGAAATTAGAGCCACCTACCAGCTAAGACTATTTCTGTCCCATTAAGCCCCTAGCAATTGTGCAAGGCAACCTTCTACCCCTTATTGATTACTGCTTCCCATATATTCCCCAGTGTCATCAGCCCTGTACTCCAGGCCGAGATCAGTTTACAACAGCATCTGATGCTTTGTCCTCTGCACCCTTTTCTACCCATCATTGTGACTTATACAAATTGCTTAGTTGGTCTCCCACTTCAAGGATGCTTAGACTATGCCTTGGGCTGCCTAATAGACACAACACTCAGAGATGGTCCCCTGTTCCCTTATTCATCCCTACTCACGGGCAAGGTGCCTCCGTGAATCATCCATCCATCCTCCCCTGGTTGTTCTCAGAATCTCCACCTACCTGGGCAGCAAAGCCTTTCCGTGGTCTGCCCCTCCTTATGGAACAAGCTCCTATATCACTCCACTTGTCCTTGTCCCACTTATCCTTCAAAAGCCACTTTAAAGATTGGCTACTACTGGAAGCCAGATGCGCTCGTCCATCTGTGTAGCTGGTGATTCCCTCTCCCCACCTTTGTGGGGTCTTCCAACCTTGACACCTTTCTCTCCAGCTTCTTTCCCACCCCACCTGGCCCTCCCTCCCTGTAGTCTACTCAACTGCACTGTGCTTATTGTGGACTATCGCACTGTTATTGATGCGCCTTTTGAAGGTGCACTTTATATGGTTTTCCTGATAATTTGTCACCTTACTGTATTGTTCTCCATGTTCCTGTGATGATGTATATGGACTTGTCACTAGCCTGCAACTTCACCTTGTACCTTATCATAGTCTCATTTGTATTAATACACTGTGAACTGTAACTCCCTTAACCTCATTGTTAATAGCCTGTACTGTGGCCATGTTACTCCTCCTGTATTCTGTTCTGCTAAATGTGTCATTGTTTATGGCCAGTCGTGCCTGAAAATGGTTCATTGGATCAGCGCATCTACCGGTCGCCAAAGACATAAATAAATAAGTACCAGGAGGAGATGTACAGTGCTACAACCAAATGTTTATATCTGCTAAGAGTCAAACTAAGTGCACAGCTTGGGTTCTTTGATGACATCTCTAATTTAGTGGCACCGAAGTGTTTCTAATATAAACCCTCATTTCGCCTTTTACCTAATCTGTCACAGCTGGTATCCTGAAATAACTAAATCACAGTCCCTTACCCTTGGTGTTAATCATGTCTCTGAGAGTGAGACAGCATCCAGACTGTGTTGTTGAATCCAGTCTTCAAGCTGGTCAGATTTTGGAGCAAAACTTGTAGGCCGATATTCAGAAAAGTGCAAAGCAGAGCACAAAGGTTTGTGTTGCGCTGCTGCAATTTCCCAGGGGTCTGAGGAGGCTGTATGCAATCGGATAGTGCACCGGTGCTATCCAACTGAATATAGTGCCATGTCAGCACAGTGCTAAGTCAAGTAGTGCTGCCTGAACATGGCACCGAAATGGACCTCAAGAGTGGATAGTGCTGGAATGCTGTCTGCAGTTTTCAAAGGAACCCTTGCAGATGAGTCCATTGGGCATGCAAGACGCTAAGGGTCCATTTGCATGCCCATTATGGAGCCATTTGCATGTGTAGCAGAGGCACGTACACCTCTCCCTTTCCCCAGTCCAAGACATTTGTACATTTCTCTGTTCAGTTTAATTTATTGTTTGACAAAATAAAGTTTGTCTTTACAATTAGTACGTGTTATACCTTATTATAATCTACAAATGTTTCAATATAATACAAAACATAGTAGTTCTATAATACTTCAGTTAAATAGTTCTATGATACTTCACTTAAATAGTAATAAATATAGATCATTACGCTAAATATGGCTATATGTTCATTATTTGTCTTTTAGCCACGTTTCTGCTTTCTCGCTATGATTCTACATAACTTAGCTACTTTTCTAACCATAAAACATTATGCGATTTTAATAAACAGTTAAATTGATAACAGGGTTCCATGTCTAATTCTTTTAAGACATCTGTCAATATCTGGTTCCTTTCATAACTATACAATTGACATAAAATAAGCAAGTGTATTGATTGTCATCACTGAGGTTACAGGCACATAAGTTTCTTTTTCTTTATAAAATTTTTGTAGTGTCTGACTATTTATATATCCAAATCATAATTTAGAAATAGCTTTTCTATTCTTTGGATCTGATATTTTATATAGATATTTCTCCATCCCCTAGATCTTTTCTTATTTGCTTTTAGCCAACAACTAAGTTTACAATTTTTTGTCAAATTTACTTCTAAATCAAAGTTTATATCCCGATTTCTGATTCTTATTTGATCCTCTACGATCTTTTAATGGTACCCTACTACATTCGGTGATGCAATCTAATAGTCCATATTAAATTTTCCAGAGTATTCAGGCTAGGAAATGTAAAACCTTTCTGCTTATAACTCCTTTAAATCTATTCTAGGTATACATTTGTCCTGCATGTTATATACCTTCAACCAGTACAAGCATAGTCTTTGTTCTATACTCTGTTTTACTGTTGGTTGTCCCAGCTCTAATCTGACTAAACTGGAGGATGCTCCCCAGGAAGCCCTAATAGCGTTTATAGGATTTATTCATAATAACTCTAAACTATGTATTTTAGTGTGTCCCCAAGTATCCGCTCCATACAACAACTGTGATTTTTAATTTCACATTTAATACTCCTAGGCAGCCTTTCACAGATTGCCCTCCATATTTATACAAACATTTTTCAACTGCTGGATAAAACCTTTTGATTTTTTTCTTTTAGAGATTTAATATGCTCTTGTCAATTCAGGTTAAAACTAAAGACTGTT
Source organism: Neoceratodus forsteri (assembly GCA_016271365.2). Taxonomy (NCBI): domain Eukaryota; kingdom Metazoa; phylum Chordata; order Ceratodontiformes; family Ceratodontidae; genus Neoceratodus; species Neoceratodus forsteri. The sequence goes on from CM057458.1 coordinate 371,518,863, forward strand.
CCCAAGTAATTACATTTTTTACTAATTCTGTTTTGGTTTACACTTTAAAGAACAAAACTTCTCCTGAACCAATTGCTTGTTAAATATCATATATTTTGTCTTTTGATACTTGCTCTCCAGAGATGCTTTCCTGCATCTTTCATATATTTTATTCAGACGTCTTTGTATTCCCAAATTGGTGGTTGAAATAAGGACCACATCATCTGCATATGCCAGGTATGGGCACGGTCTAGAGCCCACTCTGGGCATGTGCAGCTCGAGATCATACAGGCCCTCAATACCTTATTCAAAAATATATTAAACAAGATTGGAGAGAACACAGCCTTGTCTTTAAATCTACATTGGTTGGAAATGTTCTTGGACTGTCACCTCTTATTATATCTCACTATCGTATTATTGTTATCATATAGAGATTTCAAAATATTAAGCATTACAGGATCCATTCCATACTCATTCAAAACTTCCCATAATTTTTCTGTTCACATTGTCAAATGCAGCTTTTAAATCTATAAACACACAAAATAATATTTGTATTTTAATATAAGTATATTTATAAATTAAATGAGTCATCATGAAACATTGATCTATAGTTGAATGTTTGGGCATAAAGCCCACCTGTGCTTCATCTATTGACTCTTTCTTATTTATCAATCCATTATTCTGTTATGCAGAATTTTTGTGAAAATTTTCTGGGATGTATCCAGTAAACTTATTGGCCTATAGTTGCATGGGTCCAATCTGTCGCCTTTCTTGTAAATTGGGATAATGATATTGCTCTTCCATGTTAGGCCTTAATATTCGGTTTTAATATAAAATTATATACTATTTTTAGCACTGCGTCAACAGCTCTGGGTAATCTTTTAATATATCCTGGGGTATCGGTTTGGACTGGGAGCTTTGTGACGTTTTACCTGAATCACCTGTTTTATCTCTTTTCTGTGATTGAATCATTTATTGTGATCCAATCAAACCTATCTTGTGTTATCTTTTGATCACAAAATACATTTTTATAATATGTCTACTAGGTTTTGGAGTCAATGATAATTTTCAATTTCTTATGTATATTTTTCCCAACCATTTGTAACCAGCCTCCAAAACTTTGTATTATCTTTTTCCCAAACAGTTTTTTCAAATTCTGCCCACAGAGTTAATCGATAGTTATCTTTCTTTAATTCCAGTCATTTTTGTAATCCTTTCTCATCTTATTGAGTTCTTTTCTTTTCCCTTTGTTATGATTCTTTTGTAAACTTCTGACCATTTTATTGATCCCTTGTTTACTTTTTTTACATTCTTTATCATACTCCTCCACTTCCTTTTTAGTTTTGCTTTCTGTTACCTTAAGTAAGGTTGTAGAGATACTGGCAACTATTCCTTCAAAAGCCTGAATACAGTGTTCCTTTTCTTTATTATTAATAACATTTATGATTTCCTCCCTTATTCCTGTATCTTGTACCATCTGTATAGATTTATAATTTTCTATTAAATCCCATTTAACCCCTTTTTTCACTCGTATTAATTGTGTATTTTTTTTGTTCTTATTATTGTTAGATGCCCATATGTTCATATTAAGTTCTAATGGGCAATGTTCACTTTCAGCCCTACTTCCAATCTGCAAATCTACTACCAATTGTATAATGTTTACCGTGCACCAACAATGATCTGTTATGGATGTACTTCTTGGACCCATGTAAGTATACGTCCCATATGGATCACTATTTGTTCTTCCATTAATAAGGAGCATACCATTATTATCCATCTCTCTTATGAAGTGTTTCCCTTTCACATATCTTTAAGTCTGCTGTTCTGCGTTCCATCTTAACATGTATTGTATCCCGAGCTGCACAGGCCCAGAATATTTCTTCTGAGGGTTCCAGTCCGTGACCCATCCTGACGCTTAAGTCCCCTATCAAAATAATTCCACACTGTGGTTCCCTGAAATATATTGTTCAATTAATTTCCTAACTTCTTTACATCATTATCACCAGCATAATTGGATCCTTTCGGGAAAATATATGTCTATAATATATATTATCTGATCCTTTGATGTCATTCTAACTACTAAAATATGGTCTGACCCTGTATCCATTTCCTTATGATCAACTTGTTCCATTATTTTACACCACTAAATCAACCCACCAGATAATCTGCCAAATTTCCTGGTGCTTCTAGTGTTCTTCGTGAAAGACTTATATCCATTGATATAAATTTCATGATTTACCCATGTTTCCTGTATACAGATATAATCGAATTTAATTACATGTTCCAAAAATGAAGGATCTGCTAATATTTCCTTATTCCTGTCACATTCCAGAATATCACATTATACCTCTGTACTTGTTCTGTTTTAATATTATTAGTTACCACCCTTAATCTGTCAATCATTTATTTATTGCAGCATTTGTTATCTATTTTCTGTCTTTACATGACTTGTCCAATTATTACTGTATATTTCTTTCTGATTAATTTTGGTTCAACTGTTTCTTCCCCTATCATAAAGATATCAGATTTATCCAGTTTCACTGCATATGTCATAACACTTAGGTGCTCATATTTATTTGTTGTCCAAATTGTCAGTTGTCCATCCTTCTGTCATCTCTTTGCTTTAATAATCCTTTTATTCAAATCCTTATCTTTAAGTAGATCCACTATTTTTTGTTATAATGTAATATTTTGTTTCATTTAAGAAGTTTTCTATTCCAGATAAGGAAATCATCTATTCCTTTCCTATATTGTTGTTTACTGCAAGCTCCTCATAATATTCAGGAAACAAAGTTCTAATGTTTGTAACACTCTCTATCCCAAAGCCTAAATCCTTTAATTTCTGTTTTTGATTTTCAATAACTTTAAGGATGTACTATTGATCTGATAGTAATAATACCAAATCTTGATTCTCAATTGGTCTTCTAATACTCAGTGTATCCAACATGATGTCCTTTCTTTTATTTTTGTAAAGAATAGTACCTAAAATTGTTTTAGGTGTATATTCAGTTTAGTTTCTGTTTCATCTGGCATCAAATTAACATTATAAATTGACAACACATAATCTGTGTCTAATGTCCTTTTCAATAATGCTCTGAGTTTACTTTTTGTTCTTTGTCTTTTTACAATTTAAATCCTATATTTTGCAATCCCCTTTTTCATTGCCAACAGCTATTTCCTCTAAGGTGTCTTCTTTTCTTTTTTTTCCCTTTTGTGTTCTTGTTTATTTTCCTTACATATGTCTTTATTCCTCTTTCTTTCTAAACCTTTTTATTCCTTTTTCCTTCACATTTTAACCATATCCTAGTCTTTGTAAGTACTTATTATTGTTTGATCTTCCCTTTTATACTTTTTATTAATTTTATCTACTTCTTCTCCTTTATTCAATTCCTTCTTATTCTTTCCTTTTCTTTTTTCTTCTTATTTTCTTTTTCCACACTGTCATCTTTATGTTTAAACTCTTTTCTTTTTCTTCTGTTTCACTATTGTTTTGGTCCCATCTCTTACCTTTCTCTCTAACTTCTGATTATTTGTTTGGTCATTTCCTGATGGAAAGGACTCAGAAGCTATTTTCTCTTCATCTTGTGGGTATATATTAGTTAACTCACTCTTCTTAATTACCAATCCACTTTCTTTTATTTTCTCCTGTCCTGTTTTTACTCCACTTTCTTTTATCATTCCCTCTGTTTTCTTCTGTTATTATATTTGAGTATTCAAAGAGATTGTTTGTCTTTACTATCCCCCTGTATAGTTTGATTTCCTAGAAACCCACTCTTGTTTTCCTTTTATTTTATGCTTTTGTTTAATTCCCTTTTCCCACAATTCTGGATTTCTTGACCATATTTTCATGATTACAGTATTCTGGTCGTTATAATCTTCAGGCAACATTACTAATTTTTATAGGATACTTCATGTGATATTTCAGCACTCTTAAAATCTACAATGGTTTTATTTAAATCACCCTCTTAACGATCTCTTGCATTGAGTTCTCCATTAATTTCTCCTCTAATTGGTTAGCTGCTAGTGTATCAAAATCATCCAAACCTTTTCCCTCTTGATTCCTTTCTCCTTTTATTTTTCATTTTCTGTAATTTTCCTTTACATCAATTATCCATATCTTCCCCTAACAAATACTCTTACTACTTCTAGTTTCTACTGGCATGATAAGAAAATGAATAAAAATGGGTAAAATTATCTTTTCATTCAATATAATTTCTCTCAATATTCCTAACACTTTCTCTCTTGGTAAATAGTTATTGGGAAAATAGTAGGATACTAGTAGGATAATAAATAGCCAATATACTGATAAGCCAATCAATAATCGGTCAATGAATCAATTGCCCACTAAATCAATAATTGGCTTAATTATCTTATCTAAGTCAGAATGACATCAGTTATATCAATTATATCATTAATATCCAAAAGATAGTTAAAAGGAACACATCAAACATACAATAGGTTATAGATTTTTGTTTTTTAAAGAAGCAATATATAAAACCACACAGTAATGGGAATGTCCTTCCAATCCTTTAAAATTGGCATGGACTTCTATTTTCCTTCTATAAAGAACTCCAGCATATGAATCTCTCCAGGCAAAAGTTCCTGCTTTTCATAAAGTGACTAAATTCTCCCAATTCAGTTGTTCCCTCAAGTTCTCCAATCTTAGTTTAATTGGATCTCATGAGGGTATTTTCTTTTCTTTAACATTTTATATCTTTCCCTCTATTCCTTCTTAAGGATTTAACTTCAGTTCTTTGCACTATAATACAAATAACATAAGAGACTAATAAAACAATCCAGTTCAAATTCTAATCAGTATTCACTTCTAACTGCTATTGACTTCTAACTTCTAGCTTCTAAGTTCTGACTTCTATATTGTCTTTAAAAACTGATTTCTTTTATAAAATTACAAAACATCTAAAAGTTAACAAAATCCACAGGTAACCCACTTAATCTATATTTACTTACTTTTCTTTTTGAGTTTTAATATGGTCAGTATCGTCTGCTGACAAATAGTTCTTACAGTAGCAAGCACTGCACAAGTTGCGCCGCTACCACGCACTACCTAGTGGATGTCAGCCCACGCATTGCTCTATTAATTTAAGGATATCATCGCATAAAGTCATAGTACCATATAGCATACAATGTACAGCGTCAGCTTGAGACCGCCATTGACTTTTCTAATCAGCATAGTCAGCTGAGTTCTCCCCATGAACGCTGTACCTCCTTCTTTTCCTGCTGCAATCTGAATCTGTCTTTACTTCTAGTGCATGCTCTTTTATATACTTACAATCACCTGACCCTGCAAGCCTATCTGGGTGGGAATTCTAGAACCAGGAAGAAACTAATCTAAAAATATTTTTTAGCTAAAGCGGCTAATATTTTATACTTAAATATAAAAATCAGGACTTCTTAAAGCATCCCAGAAGCATCCATCTGGAGCTCAAAGATACAAATTAGCTCACTCGCTAGCAGTCTTGATCTCCTGGATCTTAAAAACTACTGCATGCTTATCTTGGTTTCATTGTTTAACCAGGAGTAGCACACTAAGCTGAAGCTTGTTTACAAGTGCGACCTAGGAGCACAGGGAAGTTAAGTGGCTTGCTCAGGGTCACACAGTATGCAAGTGGGGCTGTGGGGTTCAAACCCAGGTCTCCAGATTTGCAGCTCATAGTCTTAAATCACTGCGCTATACTGCTTCTTGGGTAAGACAAACTTATGATATATGATGTGGTAAAAAATATATATAACAATCTGTATCCTCATAAGGCAATACACTGTTTAAGAATTTGTAACAGTTCCAGTAAGAGAAGGAGATACAGGGGTAGGCGATAAACCCCAGTGGGCTTTACTAGAACGTCCTCCTAGTGGGAGGGCTACTTCCACAGTAAACTCCACTCCAAGTGGGAGGTGTCCAGAGGCCAAGCCTTCCTTCAGCTAGTCTTGCTCCTTCTTTCTCATTCCTATTCCCACGTTATGGGTGCTAAAGTTGGTCCGGAAAGAACAGGAGCAAATGCTTCTCCTTTAATGTGGCAATGATGGCATACCTTTTAAACAAAAAAAAAGCTTTGCTGCTCCTGCTGCAACTGCACTCCTCACGGTTCAGCGACTCGTCCACATTTCTCTGGTGCATAGTGGTCTCCCACTCATTGATTGCCAGCCTGTAATAGTTAAAAAAACAAGCAAAAAAAAATCCTCCCTGGTGCTAGTGGTCCCCTCCCTCCAATTGCCAGTCCATATTAAAATAAACCCTCCCTGGTGCTAGTGGTCCTTCCCCTTCTGATCCCCAGCCCATCCGATCCCAGCACACAGTAAAGTTACAACTCTCCTTGGTGCTTGTGCACCCCCTTTGTGGGCACTGATCCATGAAAGCAGTAGTCGCGAGTTCCTAATCCTGGTCTGGCCGGCCCACCCTGTGGGCACTGATCCATGGTACCACGGTTGCAATTCATTAATCCCTGGTGTCTACCCACTGTGGCACTCTACCCCCCAAGTCACCTTACGGTATTCTTGGTGCCGCGGGTGTGCGGCAGTGACTGGCGCAGCCCACCTCACCCCTCGGCCAGCCACTGTATGTCCAGGTAGGGAGCCCACCTCTATTTATAGGACAGGGTGCATCACCCTGTCCTATAAATAAGACATGCACCCTGCATGGACATACAGTGGTCGGTCAAGCAGGTGTGAGGAGGGCTGCAACTATTGATGTATGCGCATCGTGGCACCGAGGAAACTGGTAAGGTGATGGGGATTTGGTGTCATGGATGGGGGATGTCACTAGACACCAGGGATTAGGGAATTGCAATGGAGTTCCATGGATCAGTGCCCATGGGGGAGGGGGACCACTAGCACCAGGGAGGGTTGTAACTTTTACTACGGGCTGGGGACTGGGGAACCACTAGCACCAAGGAGGGTTTATTTTAATACGGGCTGGCAAATGGAGGAGGGGGACCACTAGCACCAGGGAGGATTTATTTTTAATACAGGCTGGTGATTGGAGGAGGGGGAACCACTAGCATCGGGAGTTTTTTTTTTTTTATATACTGCAGGCTGGTGATTGGTGGGGGAGAGGACACTAGCACCAGGTTTGTTTTAACTATGGGCTGGCGATAGGGGAGGGTGCCCACGGACCACAGGGTGTGTGTGCTCCCCAGCGGCCAGCTGGCTGCATTACCTCTGGCAGCCACTAGGGTTCCGTGGAGTAAGAGGGGTTTTGTTTGGCGGTGAGAGTGTGTGGCTTAAAAGGACTATGATAAACCCTTTGCGAGTGCAAATCTGTTGAATATTGGCTTGCGCTGATATTCTTGTTCCTGCCCCCCATTTGCATACCCTCACATATTGTGGTTTGTGGGGGCTCTAACCTCGTTTGGTGGCACAACCAACCCTTTTGAATATTGGAACCAGCACAAGACGTGGTTTCGCGAGGCAAACACTAGTTAGCAGCTGAGCAAACTTTTGAATATTGGGCCCCTGATTTTAAATGAGCTATTCTTAAAACCACCTCTAAACAAATTGGTGGGAGAAGAGCCATTATTAAAAGGACTGAGTAAATGGCATACTAGCAGTTTTGTATGCAGTTTAAACCAGTAGTGTCTCTCTTGTTGACATTTAAATTTATTAATTAAAGCAAGGGATAAATTATTTTATTTATTTATTTAGTGAAATGTTTCACCAGGAGGGCACACTGAACGACAAGTTGCTCATCTCACGGTGCGACCTGGGGAGGGTACAATGAGGATAAACTACAGAGATTGATGCAGTGTTGCAAAATTCACATTTGGAATGGCATACAAATAAGAAACACATAGACAGGGTGATTGAGCAATGACTTTCAAGTAGAAGGTAGACATGGGGAGTAGCTAGAAGGCAGTATAACTAATAGAATACAAACAGTTTGGACTAAGCATAGTTGGTATTCAAAAAGCACATATGGTACAATAAGCTTTGGTTACTGCAGAAGTGCAAATAAAATACAAGTGCAATGTAGTAGTAGGGGCTAACATTTAAGTAGAGAGGAGCAGTGAAGAGGGGAGGAGGTGAAGAGGGAAGAAGAGGTGTGAGGCATGCCAGAGGACTGCCCCTTCAGGATGCTGAAAACCCTGCCAGGGGACAGAACTAGGCTAATAGGGTGGTGAGGGGAGAAGATAAATAGGATTGGGAGGGCAGGAGGGAGAATAGGAAGAGAGGTATAACAGAAAACAAGGGGGCGGGTAGAGGCTGATAGTGAGTGCATTGGAGTAGGGGTGAAAGAACTGGAACAAAATTGTAGGAGGAAGATTAAGGAGGATTATAGCAGGAGCAGCTAGAGGAGAGGTGGTTGTGTAAAGGCAGACCCGAGGGAGGAGAAGTGGCGTATTTGAGGGGGAGGGAGTTCCAGACTTTAGGAAACAATAGGAAAAGCCACACTGTCCGATAAGGTGTGAAGCGGCGGGGACCAGCAAGGTACAAGAGTCTGTGAGATCGGAGGGAGTGGGTGGTGGTGGGGGTTGAGAGAGAGAGGTGAGGTAGGGAGGAGTTAGCCCAACCTATATTTGGAGGTGAGTTTGGCACAGTGGAAGATGTGCCTGTTAGCAGGGGGACAGGATAGGCATGATGAAGATCGGAGTGATGAGTCTGGGAGGGGTGTCAAGAGCAAAGCAACAGAAGGAGTTAGAGTGTCCAGTCTGGTCAGGGAGGACTTGGGAGGCACCTAGACTATGTCACAGTAGTGAAAAATAGGAGCATCATCTTCTGGAAAAGTTCATGCGTGGCTGTGGGAGGGATGCAACTACGGTTCCTGTATAAGGCACCAAGCTTGGCATGCAGTTTTTCAGGATGGCATCGACAATGTCCAGAGAAGTTGAGGTGTTGGTCCAGCCAGACTCCAAGGTATCTGAATGAGGTGGTATCCTCTAAGAGTGTCCTGTCCAGGGTGTGGAAAGAGGGCAGGCCAGGGAGCCTTGAGAGTCTCTGCCTAGTGCAAAGGTCATGGAGACTGTCTTCTGGGCGTTTAGGAAGAACTGATGAGAGGCAAACCAGAGCTGAGATAGGGCGAAGTTTCTCAGATAGGTAGGGTCACCGCTGTTAGAAGGGGAGGACCACAGCATGTTTTCAGGATAAGGGAAACAGTTGAGGACGAGAAGAGAGGTTGAGGATAGGAGAGGGGAAGGCTATGGCTGGGGCTAGGAGGAAGAGGAGCTTTGGGTTGATGTTATCAGGTGAGGAGCCTTTGGAAGGGTTAAGAGAAAAGAAGGGCTTTAGTGTTTCATCAGGGGTGACAGCAGAGAAGGAGGAGGAAAGGTAAGAGGAGGGTGGGGCGTAAGAGGGGATGTGAGAGTGGGGAGGGACATAAGGAGAGCCAAGGCACACAAGGTATAGTAAGGTTAAATTCCTGAGCCACTATGCAGGGGTCAGATATAAGGGAGTTTTTATTTTAATACGGGAGGGAATGAGGCGGAGAGGGAAGAGGGTTTGGACCACTTTCCAGAATTTTGAAAGGGTGAGATATTAGTGAGGAAAGCTGATCTTAAAATACTCTGACTTAGCTAGTCTAGTCTTAGCTAGTCTAGTCGCTTTAGTACAAGAGTTTCTTAGCATGTGGTACTTAACTGGGATGTCTTATCTTCCTCCAGGCTTTCTCACACCCCTGGGGCAGGCCAGCAGTTCAGGAGTGATACAGGGCAGATGGTTGCTGTGAAAGAATTTATCTTTAAAGTAGGTGAGGACATGGTCGACAGAGGGAGGCCAAGGTAAGGGGCCCCAGTCAGAGGAGCAAGATCTTGTAGGAGGGGTCGAGGTCTAGGAGTTAAAGACGGAAGTTGCAGGATTTTATGCAGGGATTTGGACCTGTGGACCTTTCTTACCAGGAAGATAGGGTGAAGATCAGTGAGGGCATCTGGAAGGATACCAGATTTAATGACTCTGTTGGGTGGGAGGGTGAGTGCCCAGTCAATCAGGGAGTGGTTATGTGTTTTTGTGATTGAGACAAGTGGGTTCTTGGATGAGTTGGCGAGATTTTGGGCTGTTATGTCATTTTGTGTCTTGGATATAGATGGAGACAGCAAGTTTAAATTGAAGTTGCCAGTAGATATGGAGTGGTCAGAGTGCTCCTGCTGGGGGATTCTATGATCAGGGGTATCAAATGGGATAGGAAGGAAAGCCTGGCCAGTTAGAACAAGATGCTTCCTGGACTAACGGTGCACAGGGCTAAGCACACAGTATATCAGCTGGCAAAGGACTGTGGGGGTTCCCCAGACATACTGGTCCACCTGGGTACAAATGACATTGAGGGAAATAGCGAGCTAGAGATACAGGCAAGATTCAGGAGCTTCCAGGGTCTGTCATGACATAGGATGCACAGTTTCCTTCCCCAGAAATCCTGCCAGTGCCAAGGGCTAGTGGGGAACACAAAGGAAAATTAGGGAGATAAACCAGTGGCTCAGGGAGTGGTGTGAGGGCCAGAGGTATGGGTTGATGGGGGGTGGGGGAGACCTGGGAGGATAAGGCTCTGTATGCTAGAGATAGACTACATCTCAATTTGGAGGAGGAATCCTTAAGTTGAAAATAGAGGGTTCATTGGTGAAAAGTGGGGTTTAAACTTGTGAAGGGGGTGGGATGGGAGAAAAAGGCTGTCAAGGGGTGCCAATAAAGGAGGGACTCTGTCTCCACCCCCTGGGGATCAGGAGGATTGCAGGAAAAGGCCAGCTGGCAAAGTGCAGACCAGGGAAAACAGAATCCCCATGGGAATATGAGCAGGGAAATGGAACTATAGGGAAAGGGTGGAAGGTAGTCCTGCTAAATGCCAGGAGCTTGGGCAATAAAATGCCTGAGCTCCAGGCAATGCTAACTGAGGGAGCAGTGGATGTGGCAGGTCACTGAGACTTGGGCCACTGCAAGACATGACTGGGACCTGAACCTGGAGGGATACACTATGTTCAGAGGAAGGACAGGGGAGGGAAGGGGAGGAGGGTAGCAATGATAGTCAAAACTGCATTGGCATAGGGGAGTAGAGGAGGCGGAGGGAACCGTGGAGGCGATTTGGTCCTGCTGATAACAAGGGGGCAAGAGAGTAAAATGAGGGTGGTGTATAGACCCCTGCCCTGGGAGGGAGCTGGAGGACAGTCTGGTGGCAGATGTTAGGGAGACACTGCAGACTGGGCAGAGGAGCAGTGGTGGTGTTGGGGACTTAAACATGCCAGGAACAGACTGGGAGACTATGACATCCTCTGTGACCAGGGAACAGAGGTTGTTGGATGTCTTTCAAGATCGTTCCTAACTCAGCAGGTGAGGGAACCGACCAGGAGAACACAGGTACTGGATGTGGTCCTGGCAGACAGTGACCAGATTGGGGAGCCTGGAGGTAAGGGACCCATTGGCGGGGAGTGACCATGCCACGGTCTGGTTCTGCCTGGACCTAGGAGGGTAGAAGGCTGCACAAGGCGGATGTAACCGACTTCAGGGGCAGATTTTAAGGAAATGGGAAGGATCTTTTAAGGAGCATTTGATGGGATTGAGTCAGACATGGACGCTGATAGTAGGTGGGAAATCATCAGGAGAGGGGTGCAGGATGCTACCAGCACCTGTGCAAGAGTAAGACGAAAATGCGGTAGGGCCCAAAAACCTGTTGGTGGACCAGGGAGGTCCAGGAGGTGGTGCGGGAAAGAAAGCCTATAAGCAATTCAAGTGCTCAAGGAGTGAAAGGGATCGAGGGGAGCACGAGCTGATGGCTAGAAGGGCTGCTAGAGTGGTGAGGGCGGCTAAGGCAAGGAAGGAGCAGAACCTGGCCAGGGAAATTAGGAGAGGGAATAAGGGGTTCTTTAGATACATTGGGGAAAAGCGAAGGGTGAAGGGGCAGATTAGCAGGATTAAATCAGGGAGGATGGGCACAAGACCCGGGGGAGTAGGCTGAGGTACTAAATGAGTACTTCACCTCAGTTTTCACCAGGAAAATGGGGGTGCTGCATCATACATGGGAGGAGACAGAGATACTGAGGAGGGGGACCCTACCGATCAGCAGGTCTGGGGAGAGGGAGGCATCACTGGCAGGTGGGGGGGCTAAACAGGAGAAGGGTGCAGGGTGGAAATCACAGCTGAGAGAGTGAGGAAGCCCTCAGCTCCTTTAAGATGGAGAAAGCACCGGGCCGGATAAATTACATCCCAGAGTGCTGAAGGAACTTGCAGATGTCCTGGCAAACCCCTGGCAGAGCTTTTCACCATCTCTCTGAGGACAGGGTGGGTGCCCCAAGACTGGAAGGTGGCGCATATAGTGCCTATCCACAAGGGGGATCAAGGGAGGTGGCAGGGAACTACAGGCCTGTCAGCCTGACCTCGGGTGGTGGGCAAGGTGATGGAGGGCATTGTCAAGGAGAGGCTAGTGGGGGACCTGGATAAGTCAGGGTGCCTGGACGATGAGCAGCATGGATTCATCCTGGGAAATCGTGTCAGACAAACCTGGTGGAGTTCTATGACTGGGTGACAAGTGCCTTGGACCTGGGTAGACCAGTGGATGTCCTCTTTCTGGACTTCAGCAAGGCATTTGACTCTGTTCCTCACGTGGGCCTGTTGGATAAGCTGGGAGAAATGGGGTGGGGAACCAGATGATCAGATGGATGAGCAATTGGCTCCAGGACCGGATAGTTGGTGGATAGTCTCATCCCAAGGAGGGTCATTAGTGGGGTCCCACAGGGATCAGTCCTTGGGCCCCTTCTGTTCCAACGCCTACTTATCTGACATAAGGACAGGAATCAGGGTGAGATGAGTCTCTTTGCAGATGACTCGAAACTGGGGGCGGTGGTGGATGGGGAGGAGGGAGGGTGGCCCCACGGGGGACCTGGAGGCTCTGGAAAGATGGTCTAGAAAGTGGAAGCTGAGGGTTCAATGCAGGGAAATGAAGGTACTCCACCTGGGGCCAGAAACCCAGGTCAAGTGTACACCCTGGGGGAATGCTACAGTCTCGATGGCTGAGAGGGACCTGGGGGTGGTGGTGGATGTCAAGATGAACAACTCTGAGACTTGTGAGGGCAGCAGCCAAGGCCAACAGGATGCTGGGATGCATCGCTGGGATCACCTCCAGAAGGAGGAAGTGATACTCCCTTTGTATAACTTCTTGGTGAGGCCGCACCTTTGAGTACTGCGTGCAGTTTGAGAGCCACACTTAAGCGGGACCTAACACACTGGAGGGGAGAGGGCAACCAAAATGATTTGGGGCTTGGGGACAGGACCTATGAGGAGAGGCTCAAGAGCTAAATATGTCGCATTGGAAGAGAGAAGGGACCGGGGGACATGATAGAGGTCTTTAGGTACATGAAGAGGGTAAATAGGGAGGAACAGTCGGGTGCTTCAAGGAAGGAGGAAGGGGCCACTAGAGGGCATGGCTGGAAACTGGAGGGGGAAGATTCAGGGAGAAAGGAGGAGGTGCTACTTCACTGAGAGGGTGGTGGAGCCATGGAATGCACTGCCTAGGGGGCTGGTGGAGGCAGAGACAGTGGAGGGTTCAAGAGGGGTGGGACAGGTACAGGGGAAGGGTTCTGGAAGCAGATCCAATGCAGCATGAATATTCGGAACTGGGAAGGGAGAAGCCAGAGAAGGCGAGGGGGACAGCAAGGTCAGCACCCAGGTTGGGGACTGACCAAACCAGCAGACACGAAAGACCGTTAGGGCCTATTCTGCTGGCATTTTAGTATGTTAGTATGTTAGATATAACTCACCCTTTTGAGAGATGGAAGTTAAGGAGGCAACAAGTTTGGACCGGCAGTAGGCTGGTTACCTGGGCGACAGTAGATGCCTGCTATGAAGATAGAGAAGGGCAGGGCAATGCTAATGGCTGGGCTTTGTAAGTAGATGGTAGGGAGGCTGAGAAAATGGGCGTATTTGAGTGAAGACAAGATATACATAGCTACACTGCCACCTCTGCTGGCCCTGTCCTGTCTGGAGATGGAGTAGCCGGGATGGTGATGGAGTGGTCAGGGATCTTGTCATTAAACGAGGTTTTCTGTTATGATTAGAATGTCTGATGTGAGTGAGGCAACCAATGTTTGCAAGAGGTCAGTCTTTGGTATTAGGCTACAGAAGTTAAAGTGAATGATTTTCAGACCATTAGGGAGGACTAGTGGGGCTTGAGAGTTTTGCATATATGAGGTGGAGGTGGCATGGGCTGCATTAGAGCCAGAGTTAGGGGTGTATGTTACCTGCGCGAGTAAGGGTAGAGCAATGATGAGGAAGTGAAGCTTGGGGTATTTCGAGTGGGACTGGGAATTGGAGATGTTTGGGGGAGGGGCTAGGTGTGAAGATGATTAGAAGGTGAAGAAAAGCAAAGTAGCTAGGTACTGAGAGAATAGTAGCAGGTGAGGGAAATTAGTCCAGTGCTCAAGAAGGAGTGCCGAGGTTATAGCAAGGATAGGGTAGGAGACAGAAGAGATGGGGGAAAGGCGAGCTTGATTTTTAGGCTGGGTAGCATGACATGCAGGAGTAGGTAAGGTGAGGATAAGAAGCAAAAGGGAGAAGTAAAGGAGAAGGAGTCAGCATTATGTGTTAGGGAGATGGTTTAGTTTAATTTTAATTTTAGTTGATTATAATTTGAAGTAGTGTAATTTTTAGTTGTAGGAAGTCTAAGAGAAGCTTAGGATTGGTGGTGTTTGTTGGGATTTTATTATATTTATTGTGTTATAAACTGAGCAGCTAGATGTGCCTGCTTGCCCCTCCTGTCCTGTGCTGTTCAGCCTCGCTCTCAGTGCCCTCCGCCTTTCTCTTCTCCCCACCCCTGTTCATGTTTCCCATAGTTGCAGGCGCTGGGAATTGCTCGTGGGGGAGGGAGTCGGGGTGGGGGCCACCGAACAGTGGAGTGGCGGGGCTCTCCATAGGGTGGTTAGGCCCAGAAGGCCCCTGGGGCGAAATGGTATCTAGAGCGTGGTGATTCAGTTCTGGTTCCCATACCCAAGGGCACCTCCAGTTTGGGAGGGCAAGTGGTTGGGACAACTCGTTAACTCTCATCCAACTCTGGCGTTGTTATGCAATGCCAGATCTGTCTGCAATAAGACTGGCCTTATTTCAGATTTTGTTGCAAGAACAGATCTGGCTTGCATTACGAGACCTGGTTGGATGGGAATGCGGCCCCTTTTAGAGGCCGCTGTTCCCACCGGTGCTCGGTTATACATCGCTCCGAGATTGGATCACCGGGGAGGTTTGTTTCAAGATCGAATTGGGCCTAACTGGTGTACCAGTTGAGGAGGCCAGGTCATTTGAATGTACTGTGGTAGCTGGTGTAGGTGCAGGATTGCCCTCATTTACCGTCCACCAGGTGATGAGAAGCTTTTCTGCAGGAAATAGTAGATTTTGCCACCGACATGGCCTTGGAGTCTCCCAGACTGATGGTTCTGGGCGACTTCAGTGCCTGGATCGACTGACTAATCTTAAGCTTTTTGGTCAACATTTCCTGCAGGAGATGACATCTCTGGGCTTTACACAGGTTGTTTCCTCAGCTACACACAAGGGAGGTCACTCTCTTGACCTGGTCTTCCAGTGGGGATCAAGGCCTCCGATTTGGTGGTGGAACCAGTTGGTTGGTCCGATCACTACTCAGTTGGGTTCAATTTTAGGCCCCCTGGGTAGGTCAGCCCCTGTGGAGTTGGTCAGGTACCTCCCGTTGCGGGACGTAGTCCCTGAAGACCTGATGGCGGTTATTGACCTCTCGTTGTTGGATGAGTTTTGCACTGCTCCTGAGCAGTTGGTAGTGGCCTATAATGGGGCCATCGGCAGCCCTCGATCAGATTGCACCTATCCATGTTGCCCCCTCCCGCGTCGCCCTGGCGCACAGTGGTTTGATGGAGCTCTGAGAGGGGTTGCGGAGGGATGAGGCGTGGGTTAGAGCGCCGTTGGAGGAAGTCGGCCGCTGATGTCTCACCACCTTATTTTGCTAGAGCATTATAACTCTACCAAACAGAAATTTCCTATAAAGGCAGAATTCCTGTCCAGGGAAATTTCTGTCGCACAGAATCGACCAGCCCAACTCTTCAGAACTGTTGACAGACTCTGCAACCCAGTCTGTCAGCAGATCCATCATTTTACTCAAACTGATTGTGAGATCACTCGATTCGTTGTGAATAAGGTTGAAGACATCAGGAGGGAGTGCTCCAACTTCACTCTAAGGTGTTGCCATTGATCGATGTCCTGTTGCAGAGCCTGGAGTTTCCTGGAGTGCCTTTGACCTGCCGGACTTCCGTAGATACTATGAGGATTGTCCAGGAGATGCGTCCCATGTGCTGTAGTTTAGACCCGGCCCTACTTCTCTAATCTTAGATTGTAGTGAGATCATCGGCCCGGTCTTAGCTCAGATTACCGGTGCTCTTTAGATACGGGAGTGTTCCCTAGCTCCCTGAAGGAGGGGTGGTGATCCCCTTCTGAAAAAGCTTCTTTAGACCCGGAGAACCTAACAAACTACAGGAATATCTCTAACCTCCTTTTGTGGAGAAGGTTATTGAGAAAGTTGTGGCTGCTCAATTGGATAACCATTTAACCATCCATAGTTTATACAAACCTCTCAATCTGGTTTTGTAAGAGGCATAGTACTGAGACTGCTCTGGTTCGGTGCTCAGTGATCTCCTGATGGCGAGAGATCGGAGGCACCATTCTATCTTGGTTCTCCTTGATCTATCATCAGCTTTTGATACTGTGGATCATGGGGTTCTGCTCGAACGCCTGAGGTCCATCTGTGGGCTGTCGGTACAGTCCTCAGATGGTTTTCATCTTTCCTCGTAGGGAGACGCAGAGAGTGGTCTTGGGTTTGTTTTCATCCGGGGCCTTCTGTCTGCCATGCGGGTGCCTCAGGGCTCGGTGCTGTCCCCATGTTATTCGCGGTATATATGCTAACCCTCTGAGACACTGTAAGATGGTATGAGCTGAGGTTTCACTGCTATGCTGATGACAATTAGCCTCATTCTGTCTTTCGTGACCTGACCAGCTTGCGCTGTCTCGGTACTGAACAACTGCCTCGCAGAAATCCAAGATTGGATGAATTCCAGCGGTTTAAGGTTGAACCCAGGAAAGACTGAGGTTTTGGTTGTGGACCGGGTCATAGGGTAGAGGATTGAGGACTGGGCTTCCCTCCGGTTTAGTCCTGGGGAGGACCAGATCCTCACCTCTGAACAGGTCGTAACCTGGGAGTGGAGCTTGGCGTTGGTCTGACTCTTCGACATCAGGTGTCTGCAGTTGTCAAGCTGGCCTTTTTCCATCTTGGGAACATTGCCTGGATTAGGCACCTTGTTCCACCCTGTGACCTGCTGGTCTTGGTCCATGCCTTTGTGACATCGCGCCTTGATTACTGTAACTTCCTTTACCTAGGGCTTCTTGGGGTTGATATCCACTGCTTGCAGCTAGTGCAGAAACGCAACGCACGTTTGTTGACTGGGGCTTCTAGAAGATCACACATTACCCCGTGCTGCGCGCTCTGCACTGGCTGCCAATACAATGGTGGATCACCTTTAAAGTAGGTCTTCTGACCTACAAAGCCCTACGGTTTGGATCTGATTACTTGAAAGAGCTCCTGGTGCCTTACACCCCTCTGTGACACCTCCAGCTCTGGCTGGAGGGGTTGCTGGAGATTCGAGGTAAATTTGAAGTTATCTGGTGCTCGTGATTTGGTTTGCTGCACCTACCTCTCTGGAATTCTTTGCCTGGCCAGCTCCGGGAGTGCAGGACGGTGGGGAGTTTTAAGCAGGCACTAAAGACTTTTTATGGGAAAAGGTGTTTCCTGTTTTATCCTGTTTTTATATTGTATGTATTTGAATATGTGTTTGTGTTTGTATTATGCTGTACAGTGCCTTGAGATTTTGAAAGGCGCTTAATTAAATAAATGTTGTTATTATTATTATTTTGGGGAGTGGGTGAGAGGTCATGGTCTGGAGAAAGCAAAAGTAGGAGGGGTACAAAGATGGAAGAGGAACTGACAGGAAATGATGTGGATATTGGCAGAGAATAAAAAAAAGATATTTTTTTTTTGTAGTTACAGCACTGGAAGAGACTCGGTGGATTTCCAGTTGGGCCTCAGTGGTAATAGTAAGCCCTCTAATGGCCAGGTTATATTACTTGCAAATGGGGAAATCAGTAGTTAGTAATTCACAAAGCAGGAGCCCATGTGACAGTTTCCAGCTATAAAGCTAAGTGTCCAGATAGGGCGGGTGGGTGGATGGTGGAATTGAGCCCTTCAGCCACTGGAAGTTAATATTGTGAAGTTTGTCCCCAGAACAAGGGAGGCACAATTAAAATAGGAGCCCCTTAATGTTAACTTTTAGTTCCTAGGTTAATTTGGTCTCATTAAAAAAAAAAAAAAAAAATACAGACCCCAGTTAGAATTGAGAGAGCTCTACAATTTGAAATTAAGTAAGTTAAATTCAGCCCTTAATTAGCTTGGAAGAGCGCTGAAGTTCGAGTAGGAGGTGCAGACCAGTAGAGTAGCATGGGATGGTGCGCGACCAATGGTGGAACAGCTGCCAACTCTGGAGAGCCAATGTAGTTTTGCGACTTTCAAGCGAGCTGCTGTACCTGTAAGCTGCTGGGCAGTGAGTCAAGAGGGTAAGGAGGCGGGCGGCCGAGAGAGGAGTGGGGCCACTGCCTTACGGAGCCCAGAGGACTTCAGCTGTGAGAGAGAGGGAGAAAGGCGGGGAGTTAGTAATTTATTAGGAGGACATAGGAGCCAGCGATTCAGTCGGGGTGGGACAGTGGTGCAATTACAATAGCTGGGAATGTAGGTGTGAAAGGAGGGCAAGAGTAAGGGGAGCCAGGCAGGGAGCCCTGGGGGTTGTTTGTTTTGGTGCCGCAAACATGTTAGTAGACAAAAGGCAGAAAAGGGAGCTATTCAGATATAGTGCTGAGGAGAGGAACAGCCAAGTGTTAGGGGAAAAAGACATTAGCGATAGAGAATACAAAAGGATATAAGCCATGGACGGACAATGCAAATGGGGAGGGGAAAGCTGGCAGCTCTCTGGGAGATTTAGGGCTAAGAGTGGCCAGGGGTAGGACAGGAGAAATAGTTAAAGAAGGATTAGTCAGGAGAGATAGCAGAACTTCAGTAAATAACTTTAACAGAATTAGTCCTAGGTGTCAGACTGTGATTATAACAGGTAAAGCAGGATTTAAAATAAAGCTAGTTCATTTAAATTGGTTCCTAAATTAAGCAGGTAAGCATTGCAGTTGCGACCAAAGAATCCAGCGGAAATGCGGTCAATTGCCAGCATGATTAGCAGTGATTGTTAATCAGTAGAAGCTGGCAATTCAACTAATTATTTTAGTTTTCCTGGTGTCTAGTTGCACCCACCACCACACACCGATTGCTATCATCTTTATATATTTTCTTTCCCTGGTGTCTAGTGGTGCCCCCACCCTCTGTGAATCGCTGTCCCGCTTTTTTTCCCCTGGTGTTTAGTGGCACCCTCCCTCACTATCAGATCGCCATCCCTATCTAAAATAAAGAAAACGGTTCCTATATATATATATATACAGTGGTGTGAAAAGTATTTGCCCCTTCCAGATTTTCTGTTATTGCATATTTGTCACACTGGATGTTTTCAGGTCTTTAGAGAAAATGTAATATTAGATAAAGGGAACCTGAGTGAACAAATAACACTTGTTTTTATTTTTTATTTCACCTATTTAATGAAAAAAGTTAACCAACACCAACTGGCACTGTGTGAAAAAGTAATTGCCCTTACACTTAATAACTGGTTACACCACATTTAGCTGCAATGACTGCAACCAAACACTTCCTATAATTCAATATCAGTCTTTCACATCGCTGTGGAGGAATTTTAACTCACTCTTCCTTGCAGAACTGCTTTAATTCAGTAACATTTGGTAGGTTTTAGAGCATGAACTGCTGATTTCAGGTCCTGCCACAGCATCTCTATTGGGTTTAAGTCTGGACTTTGACTAGGCCACTCAAAACTTTAATTTTACTTCTTTTAGCCATTCTGATGTGGACTTGCTTTTGTGTTTTGTATCATTGTTCTGTTGCATGACCTAACCACGCTTCAGCTTCAGCTGACGGAAGGATGACTGACATTCCTTAAGAATTTTCTGGCACAGAGCAGAATTCATGTTCCTTTAATTTTGGCAAGTCATATAGGTCCTTAGGTAGCAAGCATCCCCACACCATCACACTACCACCACCATGTTTGACTGTTGGTATGGTGTCTTACTGTGGAATGCTGTGTTTGCTTTACGCGAGACATTATGGGATCCATGTCGTCCAAAAAGTTCCACTTTTGACTCATCTGTCCATAGAACATTTTCCCAAAAGGCTTGAGGATCATCCAGGTGCTTCTTGCAAATGAGAGGCGAACATTTATGTTCTTCTTGGTTAGCAGTGGTTTCTGCCTTGCTACTCTCCATGAAGCCCATTTTGCCCAGTCTCTTTCTGATTGTGGAGTCATGAACACTGACCTTAGCTGAGGCAAGAAGAAGCCTGTAGTTCTTTGGATGTTGTTTTAGGATCCTTTGAGACTTCCTGGATGATTTCGCTGTGCCCTTGGAGTAATTTTTACAGGTCACCCCCCTAAGGAAGATTCACTACTGTTCCAAGTGTTCTATTTGAGATTATGGCTCTCACTGTGGTTCGATGGAGTCCCAGAGCCTTAGAAATAACTTTGTAACCCTTTTCCAGACTGAAAGAGGCAGCAAATTTTTCTCGATCTTTTCAGGAACTTCCTTTGATCATGGCATAATGTGCTGGTTGAATCTTTGTGCTAGCAAAGTGACTCTGATGGTAAGGGCCAAAATAAGTGAGGTTTATATTAAGCAGGGCTGGCTGTAATCAAGCCTGGCTGTGTTCAATCAGCTGACTCTAATTATCCTTTTAATTGGGTTGATTTAACTAGGGGCAATTACTTTTACACAGTGCCAGTAAGTGTTGGTTAACTTTTTCATTAAATAAATGAAATAAGTAAAAAAAAAAGTGTTATTTGTTCACTCAGGTTCCTTTATCTAATATTATATTTTGTCTAAAGACCTGAAAACATCCAGTGTGACAAATATGCAATAATAGAGAAAATCGGAAGGGCAAATACTTTTCACGCCTGTATATATATATATATATTTTTTAACACTGCAAAAAGAAGACTGTCCCTCGACGATCGATCACCCTCACCTTCCACTCAGCACCACCACCCACACTCCCCAGTAGACCCCACACATCCTCACTCACTCACTCACTGGGCAAAGATCCACTCTCGATGGAAGACATGTCTTGCTGCTGGAACAGGCTACTGCAATATGAGAAACTAAGGTAAATGCGGTTCAATGTATTTCAATGGGGTTTTCAACTTTGGTGCATAACTTGCCATTTTGCATATTTTGACACAAAATTTTCAGCATGGCCTTTTAGGGGCCTCACTTCATGAATAATGTCAATTGAATTTCACAAATCCGACCCGAAAGCGATTTCACGGTTGCTTGGCGAAATCACCTTTCTGATACGATTTGAAAATTTCATCCACCTTTCATGATGTGGGGTCATAAGAAGTGTTGAAAATTTGGTGTCAAAATATGTAAATATAAGTGTTAAGCATATGTTTAAATTTTACTTTGCTTGTTCGTAACTTTGGTAGTTTAAATATTTTGACTCCAAATTTTCAACATAGCCATTTTTACACCACCTCTGGAACATGACAGCTGTCATTTTTCAAATCCTGGCCAACCTGTCTTTTCAAACCTGTGGCATGGAATGACATTGCGGTGGTGTGGAATCATGTTTTGGCGAGGATTTGAAAATTTTCATAGGAAGGCTATGCTGACAATTTGATCAAAATGTCTGTTGTATCTGTTATACAATAATAAATAATTATATGGTTTACAATAAAAATACCCATTTTAGAAAACTACTAAGCAGAATTGGCTGATTGCTAATCGTTTTCATTTGGATTAGCAAAGGCAGCTAATCAACTTTCCAACACTAATTTCTGCCTTGTAGCGGGAATGTTCCCTCAGTCTTCTGTTCTGTTTACCTGTGTGTTTGTAGACATGAACAGTAACTGCCTCTGTTGCACCCTCCCGATTTCATCAAGATTAAAGAGCTGTGGATTGGAGAAGGGGAAAAAGCCACTGGACCACCAGATATTTTACAAGCTGTGCATTGTACAACAGCGGTTGCAAACAGAGAGTAATGTTTGGTGCGGCAGGTATTTGCCATTAAAAGGGATACAGGACATTTTCTTTTAAATATGGAAAACAAAGTGCTGATTCACTTTGGCTTTTGCACTGACCCAGTGCTGTGCCCTGGAAAAGGGGACAGTGGCACTAGACCCCAGGGCACAATATTCAAAAGATTACTTTGGCGCAAATCCGAGCTTGCCACGCAAACTATGTTTTTGCAATGCACAATATTGAAAAGCCTGTTGCACGGGCAAACAGGGTTTGCACCTGGGCAATATTCAGAGGTGGGGCAATGTAAATGAAGGGTGGGGACCGACCTGAATATTGGCGCAGTCCAATATTCACTATATGTGTGCTGCACTAAGGCTGTTCTGCTTGATCCCTTGCTCGGTGCACATGCAGATCAGAATCTCTGCTCTCGCACAACCTAGCGGTTGGTAGAGGAAATCGTGGCTCCCTCTGACCCCAGCACAGTAGTCCGGTGCTAGTGGCTCCCCTCCCCTGCCGATCGTCTTCCATGGTCAAAAGTGAAAGTTTCCCTGGTGCTAGTGTCCCCCCGATCGCTGTCCGAAGTTAGAATGGAAAGTGGGAAGGGACTACTGGACAGCAGTAAACTTTCAATTTTAACTTTGGGACGGCGATCGTGGGGGGATTGCTAGCATCAGGGAAACTTTAATTGTGAACATCGGGCCAGCGATCAGTAGGGGTGGGGAGAGACGGACTACTAGCACCAGGGAAACTTTCACTTTGACTGTGGGACTGCGATGGGGGTGGGGAGGACAGACCACTGGATGCCAGGGACACTTGTGTCCCTCCCCCGTTTTCACGTTCCCATGCCTCGTAGCACGTTGGCGTGGAGGCACACGCACACTGTGTCTTGATGTTCCCACCCGCTACTTGCCGTCCCACCTACACTGCCCATTGGACCTCCACCCGATGGCAGCAGAACTACTGGGGGCAGCCTCCTGGGAGAGGAGAACTGCCTTTCGCTGCTCAATCCTGCTCCCTCCCCATGTCGGCTCTCTGACCAGAGTTTTTCCTGAACTGGTTCGCGGCGTGACACAAGGTAAGGTGTCCAGCGCCTCAACCCTCTGCGCCACTGGGCTGGCCGACACCAGGGAAACTTTCAGTTTTAACTGGGACAGTGAGCGTGGGGTGGGGGTGCAGACCACTAGCCCCAGAGCAGCTTTCATTGTGAACACTGGGCCAGGTGATCAGGAGGGCATTAGCACCAGGGATAGCTCTCTGGGACTGGGCAAGGGAATCGCCGCCAATCTTACTTGCTGGGCTACCAAGGCAAAGAGCCCCAATGGGCATGCACAAAGCCTCTTAGCGTCGTGCATGCCCAATAACTAATTGCATGAGTTCATTTGAATATCTGACATTCAGCGGCAAGCCATTGCTGATGCCATAGTTAGAGTCATGTCTGCCCAGCTCAAAGTGGCTTAGCACTGGGCTGCATTGGGCATATATCCAGTCCAAAAGCGCCCAGAGTGTGCTATTCCTTCGACTATACCATTTTTTGGACACCTGGGCAACGCGAGGTGGAGTGCAAATATTTGCACTCCACTTTGCCCAGTTTGAATATCAGGCCCCAGGTATTTTATAAGCTGAGTATTGTACTATGTGGTTTGGCAAATAGAGAGAGAGGCTTACTGGAAAGCCTGATTTCTGTAGTTTAAGCTAACTAAATTATCAAAACTATAGCCTAATGTATATTTATGGAAATAAGACACATACAAACATACAAATTTGCCAGCAGATAAAGGCCTTCAAACACCATGAAGTCTTGCTATATTATAACAATAGCAGTCACCACTGCAGCTGAACTGCCCCGGAGAGGAAGGAGTTAACTCCAGAAGATCTGGAGTTCTACAGCCTGGCGCTGTGCCCAAACTCTATCTGGCAGTTTCAAATGAAACTGTCAGATTCTTTACTCCGCTTCACTGAACAGTCGCTCCGGAGATCAGCTCCTTCAGCTCGGTTCATTCTCGGTTCAAGCGGTATTTTTCGGTTCATTTGAACCGCAAAGTTATTATTTTTACCGCATTTCGTTTTAAAGCTCTATCTGGTAACCGTAAGTACTAAAATTTAAGTCTGTGTGGAAAATTAATTATCGGTTCGGTTTTGAACCGATCGGTTGAATTTTTTTCTGCATTTTAAAAGTGTACAGTGGGTTTTGAGTGCGGTTCCGGTTCTTATCGGTTCTAAAAAAGGAATTATAACGTTTTTCAAATACCGTGACACGGTTAGGAACCGATAGGGTGTCTTCTCTGGCACTGC
Source organism: Neoceratodus forsteri (assembly GCA_016271365.2). Taxonomy (NCBI): domain Eukaryota; kingdom Metazoa; phylum Chordata; order Ceratodontiformes; family Ceratodontidae; genus Neoceratodus; species Neoceratodus forsteri. The sequence continues at coordinate 371,543,238 of CM057458.1, forward strand.
CATCAAAAGGGCAAGTTTTGGTTAGGCTGGCATTATGTCTGAGAAACCCAAAAGAAAAACCGGCCCACTGGGTTTCAACACTGTGATGTCTGTGGGGACGCCTTTGCCAAGGCTGACCCACACACCACTTGTGTTTATTGTCTGGGGCTGACCACCTCCTGTCAGACTGCCAGGTGTGTAAAAATTTCCTGCAGCCACCCTGGAGAAGAGATTGGGCGGCTCAGGGAACGAGAGGCAAAAAGTCCGCTGACCCAGATGGCCAGCCCGGTCCAGTACCCACTGGACCAGAGGGAGTGCCCTCTGACCAGGGCGAGACTTCCTCGGGCAAAAGGAAGGCTGGTTCAGAGGAACCAGTCCCAAGTAAAAAGACAAGGAAATCAGTAGGTCTGGAGTCCAAAATTGTGTCTCCAACTGCTGCAGAGATAGCTAAAGCCATTCAGATTGTCCAGTCACTGTCTCAGGGATCTGTAGAACCACCAACAGCTGGTAAAAGGTTGGTTCGTTCAGTCCCAGTGGTTCAGGATTTTGAAGTTGAGGTTTTTATGAACCACAGGAGGGAGGGAGGAATTTGATCAATATATGTGTGGCTGGGGGTCTGGACGTGCCCATTGAACGGACATCTCTCAGACAGACCTTTAGAATCTCCTCCTATTCTGTCTGAGTCCCTTCTTTCTTTATTTTTACAAAAGGTTGCAGAAACCCTCCAGCTTCCTTTAGAGGAGGCTGTGGATGAGCAAGAGGAGCCTGATTATGTGGAAATGATGGATATTCCAGAGTCTAGGAGGTTGTCTATTCCTTTGCATAAGTCATTTAGGAAGCAAACAACAAAGATTTTAAAAATCCTCATTCTGTCCCTCCTGTAGATAAAAAATGGACAGAAGGTATACTTTGTCAGGCTCGGATACAGACTTCCTTACTGAGCAGTGTAGTCATGTAGGTGTGGTACAAGCTGCAGCCTGTGACAAGGCTAATATTCCTCTGGCCTCACATCCTCCTGATAAGGATTCCAGGAAGATTGATGCCATGGCGAAGAAACAGTATATGGCAGCTTCTTTGGGACTCAGGCAGGCAAATTATATGGCTTATGTAGCTAGATATCAGAAATCTAGGTGGGACACAGTATTGCAGTTAGCCAAGCAGGCCCATGGCCAGCTGGCTAGTGAGTTGGAACAGGTGGCTGCTTATGGCATTGAAGCCTCTAAAGTTCAATTTCATACTGCTGTTGATGTTAATGATGTTTCTTCTAGGGTCATGGCCACTTCTGTAGCTTCCGTAGGTTGGCATGGCTCAGATGCACTAATCTGTCCCAAGATACCCAGTCAAAGGCTATGGATTTTCCTGTAGTGGGAAATTCTCTTTGGGAGCAAACAGAAAACTATATGAAAAGATGGATGAATACAGAACTACCTACAAAAGTGCCAGGCTAAGGAGAAGCATGCCATGCCACAAAGGCATGCTCCCAGAGGTAGGGGCAGGCCCTTTTCCAGGCCTTTTACCAATTTCAAGCCTCCTCTGCTGTCTGCAGAGGGTTTCTTCAGAGGCAGGGGTAGGCGTGGCACAAGTGGACCGTCCCCTCCCCTCAGCCTAAGGCTGCTGCTAAGCAGGCACCCTGATGGGGTGTCCAGGACCGATTCTCCTGTACAAGTGGGGGCAGGTTGGCCTATTTCAGCCGAACTGGCTGTCCCTAACTCTACGGACAGATGGGTTCTGGAGGTAATAAGCCAGGGTCTGGTTCTCAGCTTCAAACACTTTCCAAAGATGAGAGCCAGGCATTTTCCACCTGCAAATCCTTCAGAAGCCCTTGCTTTGGAAGTAGAGGTTTCTGCTCTGCTGGACTGCAAAGCAGTGGAAAGGGTTCCTCCTTGCCATCAGGGCAAGGGCTTTATTCAAGATACTTTCTTACCCCAAAAGACAGGAGAATGGCGGCCATTCTAGATTTAAGATACTTGAACAAGCATCTGTTGAAACCAAAGTTCAAAATGTTGACTCTGGCAATGATATTGCCTTCCCTAAGGCCAGGGGACTGGCTAGCTTCCCTGGACCTCAAGGATGCCTATTTTCATGTTCTGATCAGGCCTTCTCACTGAAAGTACCTCAGGTTCGAACTGCCCTCAGGCCACTACCAGTTCAGGGCAATGCCCTTGACCTTACCTCTGCCAAGGGTATTCACAAAATGTCTCGCTGTAGTAGTGGCTCACTTAAGAAGGCAAGGGGTTGCGTGTTTTCCCTACCTGGACGACTGGCTCATTGTGGGTCAGTCTCCAGGTCAGGTGAAATCCCACTTGCAAGTCACCCAGCAGCTTCTCACTTCCCTGGATTCCTGCTAAACTTACCAAAGTCAGTTCTGGAACCAGTTCAGGTCCTAACTTTCATAGGCGAGAATTGAACACAAGGTTAGCCAGGGCTTTTCTTCCCTCGGAAAGGGTGGACAGACTCATCGCCCTGGCATCCTCCTTTACCCTCATGGGTCTCTCGACCAGCAAGGCATTTTCTGCAACTCCTCGGGCACATGGCTGCTTCCACAGCTGTCGTGCAGGGAGCAAGATTCCAGATGAGGACATTCAGTTCCATTTGAGGCCTATTGGTCTCAAGGAAGGACCCCTACCAAGTTGGTCCCAGTTACTCAAACTCTGATCCTAGCCCTCCACTGGTGGCAGGTCCAGAGCAATTTAAGACAGGGGTTCCCTTCATTCCCATTTCTCACTCCCCTCACCCTCACCACGGATGCCTCCCTGTTAGGGTGGGGGGCTCACCTGACCTTGCCACTCAGGGGTATGGTCTCCTCAGGAGTCTCTGCTCCACATCAATCTTTGGAACTCAGAGCTGTCTTTTTAGCTCTTGGTGTTTTCAGATTCTGTCCAGAACAAAGTGGTTCAAGTCAGGACAGACAATACCACCACAATGTGGTACATCAACAAGCAAGGGGCACTCGGTCTTCAGCCTTGTGCACGAAGCAATGAAGTTGTGGTCTCTAGCATCTCCCTGAACACCTCCTGATAGCGGTTCATCTCCGGGAAGGACAATGTCCTGGCGGCGCCCTCAGCAGAATTTCTCAGGGCCATCACTAATGGGCTCTGAATCCACAAGTGCTGGGGTCTGTCTTTTGCCAGATGGGGCACTCCTCAGATAGATCTTTCGCAGCCCCAGACAACCACCAACTTCCTCTTTTCTGTTGCAGGCCTCCAGTTCTGGGCTCAGTCCCTCTGGGCGCCTTTCTGTTGGACTGGAAAGGGAAGTTCCTCTACTTCCCCCCCTTTCCTCTCCTTTTCAGGGTACTAGTAAAATCAGATCTCAACCTTGCAGAGTGATTCTGATTGCCCCAGATTGGGCCAGACAGCCCTGGTACCCTCTGCTCCTGTCCTTGGCAGTCCACCCTGCCCTGAGCCTGCCCAGAGTCCACGACTTACTGGCCTGTGCACAGGGAGAGTGTGGTATCCGGACCTCAAATCCCTCCACCTCAAGGCCTGGCTCTTGAGGAGCTAGAACTTGCTGACTTACACCTTTCTCAAGGTGTCATGGATATTTTAAAGGCTTCAAGGAAGCCTTCCACTAGAGCCACTTATAATTCTAAGTGGAAGAGGTTTTCCATCTGGTGCTCTGAGAGGCAGATTATCCCAGAATCTGCTGATCTTCCCATTCTACTGGACTATGTGGTCCATCTGAATTCCCTAGGCCTTAGACCAGCTACCCTGAAGGTTCATCTGGCAGCTGTCTCTGCTTTTTGTGTCAGCAGGGAAGCCTGCCTCCCTTTCTTCTCACCGGTGTTCTCCAAGTTTTTTAAAGGGTTACTTCATACTAACCCTCCTTTTAGTGAACCAGCTCCGCCTGGGACCTGAATATTTGCATTGCTCAGTTAATGCAACCCCGTTTGAGCCTCTGTCTTCTGCAGAGCTCAAGTATTTAACTGGAAAACCGTTTTCCTAGTAGCTATCACCTCTGCCAGGCGCATAAGTGAGCTACAGGCCCTGTCAGTGGAAGAAGATTTTATCTCTTTCCACAGAGATAAGGTAGTCCTTAGGACTAATAGAAAGTTTTGCCTAAGGTGGTTTCTGATTTCCACCTGAATCAATCTATCTCTCTCCAGTATTTTTCACTGAGCATTCTTCCTCAGGTGAGAGGAGCTGCACAGCTTGGATGTCAAAAGAGCCTTAAGCTACTATTTAGAAGCGCACCAGAGGTCATAGGTTGAATCCCTCCAACTCTTTCTTACCTATGGCGAGGTTGGCAAGGAAACCTGCCACTAAGAGAACAATTGCAAGGTGGATTGTTTCTTGTATCCAATTCTGTTATCAGAAACTGGGTAGAGTACCCCCTCAGGATTGAGGGCCCCTCCACCAGTGGTACAGCTGCGTCTCTAGCGGCTGCTAGAGACATCCCATTCTGGAGATTTGTCAAGCTGCTACCTGGAAGACAGTTCACACCTTTACCAAGCATTATTCCCTGGATGTCCAGTCCAGGAGAGATGCTCGGTTTAGCACAGCTGTGCTTCAGAGCCTATTTCTAAGTAGGTTCTGACCCTCCTCCATGGAGGTACTGCTGTGTAATCTGCTATTGTTATAATATAGCAAAGACTTCATGGTGTTTGAAGAAAAATTACTCACCTTAGTAATTGCTTTTCTTCTCATGAGTCTTGCTATATTCTCCACCCCTCCTCTACCCTCTCAGAACTTCTACTTGGGTAGGGGTGGCGAATTAGTGCAAGCACTGTGTCATGCCATTGTAGTTTTTCCCTTACCCTCTTTTCCTTTGGGTTAGGGATCTAGATTGTTTCATTTAGGTTATTTATATTGCCTCTCCTGGACTTGAGTCTTTGGGGAAGGGGGTTCATATGCTTGTCAAGGGTGGTAAAGCGAACCATAATACCATCAATTTTTGTTATTATGGCTCTGAGTGTTTCTTTTGTTCTTTATATTGTTGTTATTACTACTAGTAGGTAGCCATGGGCTAGTGTAGTTTTCCACACAGACTTTCCGTCCTTTGATGTTAGCTTACGTAAAGATCTGACAGTTTCATTTGAAACTGCCAGATAGACTTTGGGCACAGCGCCCTCGGCTGTAGAACTCAGATCTTCTGGAGTTAACTCCTTCCTCTCCGGGCAGTTCAGCTGCAGTGGCTGACTGCTATTGTTATGATATAGCAAGACTCCATGAGAAGAAAAGCAATTACTAAGGTGAGTAATTTTTCTTATGGTCTATCGAGTCTTTTCGAGTGCAGCTAGCAACCCTTGTACTGCAGCTGCCCTCCCTCTACCTTTTCTCATCCCTTTTAAAGCAGTCCACTGTTCTATAGGATGCCACTTCCGAGCAAGCAGCGTTCTACCCAGACACCACTCTCCCATAAAGTGTCTTCTCATTTCCCTCCTGAACCTTCCCTCTTCCAATCTGAGATCGCAACCTCAAATGTCCCTACTCCCCCTTAACTTGAATAGTTCCTCCGTGCCTGTCTTGTTTATTCCTTCATGTACTTGAAGGTTTCAGTCATATCCCTGTCTCTCCTCCAGTGAGTACATGTTCAACTCCCTCAGCCTGCTCATGTAGGGTATGTCCTCTAGTCCCTGGATCATCTTTGTTGCCCTGCGCTGCACTCCCTCCAGTAATTTAATGTCCCTCTTTAGGTGTGGCGCTAGTACTGCACGCAGTACTCCAGGTGTGGCCTAACCAGTGACCTATACAATGGCAGGATCACCTCCCTCTCCTTGAAGATATACCCTGGCAATACAACCCAGCATTTTGTTGGCCTTTGCAGCTGCCTTCCTGCATTGTGCTGAGTTGTTCATTGAGCCCATTATAATCACTCCCAGATCCTTCTCCTCCTCTGTCATGGCTAGCTGAACCCCTCCCCAGCTGGTAGCTCCTTCCTGGTTTTTGCCCCAAAATATAGCACTTTGCACTTTTGGCATTGAACCCCAACTGCCAGGTGTCTGACCAGGTCCCCCATTTTGACAAATCATTCTGCAACCCTCATGTCATGATTTTGATCAATTTGGTTAAAATGCTAGACTAAGGGCATAGCAAATGAGCAGTAGTTAGCACTATACAGAGCAATGTAGCTCTCTGCCTCTGGCTTCTATTACATAGTCACATTCAGTGGCAATTTTAGGGAGCTGATACGGGTTTTTGAAAAGGAAAGGATATTGTTTATATTTTTCAAATGCTATGAAAGTGCAGTTATTTTAGTTATATAAATGCAGTTTCAGCATCAATGTAAACATTACCCTTTCCTCTACCTCTTTACTGAAGCCAGATGTTTGAACTGTTTACCATTAAAATAGCTTGTTTAAGTATCCTTTAAATCATGATTTTTTTAATATATGTTGTGGATGTACTTGTTCCTTAATGACAAAGTATGTCTACTTTAAATATTGACATGGACGATTTCATGTCTGTTTGTTACCAAAATTCAGAGAAAGTGCTATTTTTTTTAGTCCTCACAATTTAATTAGCATCTATATATGTCTTAATACCAATTCACATTCATCTTATGCTTTAAATCACATTGTGAACATTTCCGTCTCCCCAGCAGTACCACATCTTCCTCACTTTCACATGTTTTATTGGACGATAATAATGCAAGCAGTATATGCAAAACACACTTGCAGTGCCTAGCAGTCAGGAGAGCAAGATGGCTAGTTCACAGTCAGATGCTTCACTTTCTCCTCAGGCTTCTACAGGGTTCAAAAGAGGTCTGCAAAAGCTCACCTTATTAACACTTAAATCACCCTGTGCTAGGTTAACTGTTATGGCGTGACCTAAAAGAAGGTTGCTCAGGATTCTTACTAATGCAGTGAAAATAGTAAATGAAAAGTGACGTATCATTATAATTAAAAACAGTGGCAGTACAAAAATCAAACGTTGATCGCTGTGTTTATTCTCAGTATTAATAATTAGAAACATCAAAGACTCTATCACAGTCTTTTAAATTCAGTTATAAAAAACAGTTACTCTTCAGTCAAAAAAAAAGAAAAGTGTAAGTTGTTAATCAAAATCAGACTATATAGTCTTGGTGGGTAAATACCCTTGTTCAGTTTTGATCACTGTAAAATGCTAAGCAGTTTACATTCTCAGTAAACAAGATTTTGCAGGGAGAGTAATATCTAAAATATCATTCAATTCCTTGTTTCATATATCCAAAAGTAGTAAATTCACTTGGCTTCCTGTTGCAGTAGATGGACAATACAGTGCCCTTCACTTGGCTTTATTTGTTTGAGGGCACAAAACCTTAACAGACTGCCGTCTTTTTGCATGGCAAGCGTGCCCTAAAGCATTTTCATTCCTTGACAGCGAATTACTCCTACCTTATTCTTGAATTCTTGGTTTTAATTTTCAACACAGCAACCAACATATATGCTGTAACGGCATCAGGCTGCATAGACCACATGTTTAGAATTGTAGGTATTGGCATGCATTGATTTCTTTGTCTTGATGGGGAATTAAAACAAATTTTGCCTTTTTGAAAGTAAGCATGTTCAGTTTTGGCACTCAAAAATCCATCTGGCATTTGGTGCCACCAGTCAGTTTTAGGAAGTGACTGATAATGACTTATAACAACATTGTCACCTAGATTTTTTCCTTCAGTTGAGGCTAATGCAGGGTTATGGACCCTCAACAGCTGCAGGAAAGGACTTGCACCTCAGTATGTCTCAGTGACTTCGGACAATTGTTCTTAACAGCTGTTGCTTCTAAATTATACTTGATCCTTTCCTCTTAAGTTCTTATTTTAGACTTGGGTATCAGGGTTTTGTGACGCTCCATTTTTTGCTTTATTATATGCTTTCTTAACATTAGATACAAAGTATCCCTAAGCTACATAAGGGTCTTGTGCTTAGATTTCAGGATTTCTCAAGATCAGAACAATTGAGTCTTCTGTAAAAAAAAAAAAATTGTGCAGGAGGAATTTATGTATGAGTATAAGGTGGCCTGAGGGTACTTCCTGCTTGCAACAGAGTATTGCTTGGGGGAGGGGGGGTGGCCTGTATGTTGCAGTTGTTGTTTCCTTTGGAATTGCTCTCTTATTACAGCATCAAGAAGGTTAGTCTTTTCAGAGTCAAGTTCTGATGTAAATAACAAATTTAAGTCATTGACATTTAACCACTGAAGAACAGTATCAGCCTCTTTCAGTGTGCCATGCCACACACAGATTATGTCGTTGATAAATCAGTGCCACCGACCACCCTGTCAAAAAGGATTAGTTACTGGATTCAAAATAAATTTCTCTTCCCACCAGCCCAGGAAAAGATTAGCATATGATGACGCTAAAGTGACCTCTGTTGCTTCCCTGAACTTGTGGTAGTAGCTCCTTCAAATAAAAAATAATTGTGGGTTGAAATAAACTAAAACAATTCCAAGATGAAATCAGATGACACTGATGCACTGACACTATTTTCCCAACAGAATCTAGTGGCATCAATATCTACGCCATGTTTGATAGTATACAAAGACACAATATCTGTGGTGAGCCATAGATATTCTCCATTCAATTTAAAATCATTAAATTGATTCAGGACTTCCATAGTGTCTCGGAGATTGGCTGGTATTGTCACCATCACCACTCTTTTAGAATAGTCAGTATATTTTATTTATTTTTTAAATCTCGAATTACAACCTTTGAGCCAGGGCTCGTTTACAAAGGCTCCACTTCATAACATGAGGGAGACGAGGACAATATCAGGGTACAATAAACAAGCGTGAATTGGTTACAAAGTACAATGGTGAAAACAAAGAAAATTACAAATGAAGTGCTACAAGGTTCCAGCAGAATACATGGCACAAAAAGTACAAGTTTGCAAGGATTCAGAAGTTACATTGGTTCCAAAATTTACATACAGCGAATGAGCGACCAAGGGATGACCTTGCAGGACACATAGGGAGAAAGTCAGGAAAAGAGTAAGGGAGGATGTGAGGACCAACTGGTGGGTGAAGAGAATTAGAGCAGCCGAGACAGGCATTGTGCGGTGAGGTCCTAAGTGTTAGACCCCACTAACAAGGTGCAGAGGAGTAGGAGGAGGGTTTGGGAATAAGAGCCACAATAGAGCATGAGGCAGGAAACATGGGAAGGAAAAGAAGCAACTTCAGAGGTGGTAGGGAGTTTGTGCAATAAAACTGGGGGAAAGGGAAGAAATGGGAGAGGAGGAAGGGGATCAAGGGAGGGTGGAAGACATAAGGATATGTGTGAGACAGGGTGTGGTCATCATATATCTATTAACTAACCTATCTCTGAGGCAGTTGTACAACCTGGTGGACTAACCATAGACTTGTGTATTTTCGTAAGTGTCAGTAGAGTGGGGCACACTGGGTTTTCATCCTCATATTATTATCTTCCTCTAAACTGATCTGATCAGACCATATTGCTCTTAAAGGGACAGTAAACATTGCAGTGATTGCTCAAACTGTGAACCCATGAAAAGTTATGCTGAACGAGGTATTTGGCTTCCTTTGTAGGTGTCAAATGTCCGAGATATGAATCTTTAAATCATCTGAAAATCAAAACAAGGCAGCAGCCATTTCATGCAATCTTAGAACAGAAAGTGATGTCATTGAGGGGCAAGCTGTAATTAGCAACATAGAGCTAGCCCCTCGGTGACATCGCTCCTGTTTCTAAGACTGCATGAATGGCTGTTGCTATCAGCTGATTTACACATTACTTAGCTATTCATATCTCAAGACTCCTGTTCCCTACAGGTAAACCATTTGAAAGATCTTTTTATGGGCTTTCATAATTTGAGTGATCCCTGCAATGTTTAGTGTCCCTTTAAGTTTTCATCCATTTGTACCTTAAAGGTGCTTGTTGGATTCTTACTGAGCTTCTTACAACAAAATGTATCTGACAGTTGTGTGTAAGTCTCAGCAGAGTAACCCTCGTTTGACATTACCACAATACAGAGTAACTTTTTTTTTTTTTTTGTTTAACTTCTCTCTGTCCCTGCCCAGTGGATTTCTTTATCCACTGGTCTTTTCGGCTGGGCCACTTTACATAGCGTGAACCCGGCATCATTCTGTTTGGGACTGTGAGATTTTTGCCTTTGGTTTTTCCCAGTCTCCCTTACCCTGGAGGACACTGGGCGCAGGGGCGGAAGTCCAGACGACCGACGTGCTTGCATGCGCCCGTTTCCTGGCGTAGGCGTCCTTCCTCCCGTCTCTTTATGAGAGAACCACCTTTGCTCCTGTGAGCCAGTGCATCCACTGTGGCCCCTAAGGAACATGGTGCACAGGACACCCCTGGTAACCCACCCCTAGTGGAGGAAAGCATCCGTTAGGACCCTCGATCCTCTGCCCCCGCGGTTCCGGCGACCCTGAGTCCGCCCCGAACCTGGGTCACCGTGTAATGCGAGGTGTGGCGCCCATCGCCTGAGCTCTCAGTGCCACTGGGCCAGCGAGTAATCCTCTTTTGACATTACCACAATACGCCCCTTTGAAAGCTAGTTTTATTTTAAACTCCCTAATCACTGACTTCCCTCTGGTGGAGGTTTTATGATAAAACTTGGACATCAGTCATCAAGAGTTAATATCCAACCCAGTGAACCTTTTATATGTTAATACTGATGAGCAACAGGAGGTGGGAGACGAAAGTAAATCTTTGATTTAAAGCTGGTACAAGATTTAATTACATTCTGTCCTCCAAGTTCATATACTCCTTGCAATGTAGTATGTCCACAGCATCCTGTAAACTTATTTCATCTTCTTCATTACTTAGTATCATGAAATCTCACTTCACGGGGCTCTTGCAGCGGGCAACACTATTAGGACTAGAAGCCGGCAGGCGCCAGGACCTCATTGAAAACTTCTAGTTAGCATTGTATAATGGAGGAATTCCCCTGACATCGGTCCACCCCAGTTGTCCGCCTGTGGTATAAAAGTGCAGTCCCCAGCCCCAGTCTCAGTTCTTTTCCGCTGTCGACCTGTGCATGTTGGACCTACATGGATGCCTTCTGCCATAGTCGACCACCATTTTCTCCATATTTTACCGCTTTATTTTATTAATATTCTTCATTTTTCAGCATTTTCTTGCATATCTACTTCTCCATCCTCATCTTCAGAGTGGCAGTGGACCAAGTGTCGTGTGGCAAGCAGTTTCCCCACAAGGATGAGCCACACTTCTTGTCTGCTGTGCCTTGGCCGGACCATGACATTGAAGCCCAGCAAGCACTGTCAGGATTTTAACCAGCGCACCAGACCATTCAGCCAGAAGACCCTGTAAGCCTTTCTGCTGCAGCAGAGATTATCAGCGATGGAGAAGGATCTCCATAAAGCACCTCTTCTTCCCTGGCCTCTGGGGCTTCAACTTCCTCTTTATCTCACAAGGAGTAGAAGTCCAACAGAAAGCACAAACACCGGGAGAAGCATAGGGACAAACCCGGTCAGCTTCTTGGTCCAGGTCCCAGCAAATTGGGAACTGGGCCTGGGTCTTCCTCCGCGGGAGGTGTGCCCCTTCCACTCCAGCAGCCTCACTCCCTCTGGGCTCCCAGTGGTCAAACCACCCACTCTCATCACTATCTCGGACAGTGGTTCTTGGGGCTCAGGACTTGTCCCCAGCCTCTCAGGCCTTACCATCAGGCAGGTTCTCTGCCAGGTGGCTACCGGGTCCTCCTTGGGCAATGGGTCTTTGCCCGTCGCCCTCCCAGTCAAGTCATCTGCTAAGTCGTTTGACTTCAGGGACCGACGCCAACGTTTATGCTCAGTGGCATGCACTCACCCTCCCCACCAGAGTGATGCCCTGCCCCCGCCCGGGAGCCAGCTCCCCCGGACAGGCTTCTTCTTTAGGCTGGTGCCAGCTGCATCCACCAGACCAGCATCAGCCGCCTGTCCGGTTGGCGCTGGCTCACTCAATGTTGACTTCCAGCGATGCCTCAGCCATCATCTCCTAAACCTCAACTGTTGCCGGCTGACCCTGTTGTCACTCAGCCGATGCCTGAGGGTCCGACACCGGTCTTCCTGTCAGGCTGGCACCGGATGGTTCTTTGCCCCCAAGGACTGGCGCCCATTGACCTGATGACCATAGAACCAACGCTCTGGTTACCACAACATAAGGAACTGATGCAGGGGCCCCTAGGCCTACCCTGTTGACACCAGCTCCCCAGCCATGGCTCAGAATCCACCACAGATCTTAACTCTGTTTTTGCTGCGTGATGGGCATACTTTAAGGATAAGGAGGCCTGAAGGAGCCCCTACTCCGACTCCTAAGGACCCTCCTCTGAATGTGGCAAAAGGATTAGGTCTCCCTAGAAGTCTACAATGCTACCTATTAAAGAGCCTACCCACGGCCTGATGGGCTGGCACCAGTCATCCGAGGACCCACCGGCAGAGGCATGTCGCCTCTCCATCTCCAGGTGAGTTGGGAAGGTAGTCTTCCTCCTCTTCTTCTGATGAATCCAAGGGCTCTTACCTGCTGTCAGAACCAGAGGAGCCCAAGGACAACCCTCTGTCTCCTCCAGATGACCCTACTTTATGGATGTGATGAGGCACATCCAGTCCCTTATGGGCTGAGACATGGAGGAAGTGGACCCAAGCGATGTTGACTAGTCTTTCTCTGTAAAAGGAGTCATTGCCTTGGTCTCTTCCCCCCCTTATTAATTCCTTCAAGGATGTCAGTAGGGCTGCCTGGAAGCATCCGTCCTTCTACTCCGGTGATATCCAGGAAGGCAGATTGCCTGTATAGTACTCCAAGAGACAAGCCTTTTATGGGGAGCACCCAGAAGCTGACCCTATAGTCATTAACGCTGCCCATTATCACTCCAAGCGGCCCCAGCAACTTAGCATTCAGCCTTCCAACAGGGACTCCAGACAGACCAATTTGGCAAGAAAGTCTATGCCTCTGCCACCTGCACTTTCTGGCCCACATGGTCCAATACTAGAATGCCCTGTGGGAGAAAGCTTTGAGGTAGCACAGGCTCAGCCTGATGTTCCTGGCAAGACTGAGTTATTACACCTTCTCAGATCAGGCTCTGATGTTGGGACTTGCGCCTCCAAGCCTCTTATGACTCTGTGGGCTCTGCAGTTAGGCTACGGCTATGGGAGTTTTTCGTCACTACTCCTGGCTCAGAGTCTCTGGTTTTGCTCCAGATGTGCAGTCCATGATCCTAGATGCCCTTTCAGGGATCCTGTTCTGTTTGGCGAGGATTCCCAAAACATAATTACTTGCCTACGGAGTTGGGCAAGGTTTATGCTTGGTACAAACTCTATACTGATCTCAGCCTAAATCCTTCCAGCAGCAGTCGCTTTATCACCCCTCCAAACAGCAATCTAGGGGCCAACAACCCAGAAGTGCCTTTAAGGGAAAACCTACTACCCAAGCCACTGGAGGTTCAGCCCCAGAGCTCCCAGAACCTCCCAGACTGTGTTGCCTGTCCCGGCTCCTCTGCCTGACTCCTTACCCGACCCCTCCACTGCCCATATCCTTGGAGGCGGTGAAGATCATTTCACCTCTATGTAGAGGGTGGCCAGAATAACCTCAGATCAGTGGGTTCTTCAGTTAGTAGAATTGGGGCACACTCTAGAGTTCTTGGTGATACCCCAGGCAATCCCCTGTGCCCTTCCGTTACCCTCAGGCCCATATACGCCCCATCCAAGAGAGATCCAGGCTCCCCTGCCTACGGTGCCCCAACGAAGGAAGATGTTCAGGGTACAGACCCCCACTCGGCCCCTGCCTGGACCAAGGCTATATGGGGACTACTGTGGGCTCCAGGCAAGGGGGCATGGGACAGATGCTGTAGGCTTACTCCCGAGGAAGTGGAGTGCAGGGTGGTGGGGGGCATTAACAGAAAGTTAAAAAAAACACACAGCATGTACAGTAAAAAATTTTGAAGGCAATACATGCAGCCCAAGGCAGTATATACAGAAGGAACATTTCAGACAGTGTATACAGGAAGTTGCACTTGCAGCATATACAATAATAGAGTCAACAATAGTGATCCAGTCAGGAAATGGGTACAGAAAGAGTATCTAGGCATTTCTAACTCATGCCAAGCTTGTAGGACATGAGTAAGAGGGCAAACAAAACATCACCAGAAAAGGGTAAGGACATGGAACAGACTAGCCAGGGCCAGGACAAGACCAAGAGAGAGCAAAAAGGAGTTTGAGCTGATGCTTGATTGAATAGTATGAAGATGACAAATGAAGTGGCGTGAGAGGTAGTTCCAGATTAAAGGAAGATAGCAGAGGAGAATGAAGATTGCTCAGCATTAGATCTGAAGTGGAATGGAGAAGGTGCGGAAATCATTAGCGTAAAGCAAAGTGAATAATAGGTGGAGTATACAGAGAGAAGTAGAAGTGGAGAGGAGAACAAGTATTTAGAAAGAAAAGACAGTGAAATGAGAGGCAGCAGGAAGCGAGTGCAGGATGGAGTGTTTTAATGTACAGGGAACAGTGATGGATGCAAGAGGGTGTATACCGACAATGTTATAAGTTATATTATGACAATCCAGTCCTTGAGCTATGCTACCTCCTACGATGATGACCTGTATATATCTGTCAGTTGAACTAGCTAGTCTAGAGTGTATAATCTGAAATGTGCTTACTACTGTATGTTTCTAACGCCAAATGATGCATTTCCCACATGTTTGTTTACTGTGACAAAAACTGTACTCTCTTTGCCATGTCTCCTTGACTGTTGTTCTTCATGTTGTACTCTCCCGTCGTTCCTGAAAATAGGCATAATACTTGTCTAGTGTACTTACCCAGTAAATAAAAGCTAAATAAAAGAGGCAAATGGCAGAAGGTATTGCAGAGAGTATCCAGCCTGGCAAGAGGAGGAGATGGTTCAACACCATAGGCCACATCCGCTTAATCAGACAGAGAGTACCATCTTGGTGACATTTTCCTCACGGACTGGGAGTGGTAAGCAGTCCTTGTTGCAGTGGAGGGCACTGATGTTGGGGCTGAACTTTCAGTGAGTGGCACCAATATGGGTGGAGAATTAAGTCTTACCTAGCCACACACTGAGGTACTTGAAGTGGAACCAATTTTGGGGGTGCCATCCTGGTTAGAAAAGATTAGAGGGAAGTGGAGCCTTGCAGGCTTATGAAGCTTGTGCAAAAATGCCATGGACAGAGTTTTCTTGGCATTGACCTGACATTGGTGGGATTGGAACCAGCATTGGATGTTACTGAAGTCACGCTTGAAGCAATATTTCGAGGCAGAGACTCAAGGCAGTCAAGGCATATATAGTATCATCTTATACAAATGAATGTGTAAGCTGGACTCATGTTGAAGGGAGTTCACTAAGGAAGATGGAGAACAAGATGCAACCTAGTACAGAGCCTTTGGGAAACCCAGGATTGAAATTGGGGGGGGACAGGGCAACGCTTAACCTGTACCGGCATGGCAGATGTCCAGGGAGGTACGATCTGAAAAAGCACTGACAGCAAGAACAGAAAGGCCCACACCTCTCAGTTTATTCAGAAGGAGGAAGCAGTTTAATGAAGATGGCAGCAGTGATGTTCCCATACTCATCTCCTTATGGACAGAGTTGCTAACACAGATGAGTGAAGAAACATTGGAATAGTTTAATGGAACCCAGACTGGAATGGTGAGATGAAGTAAGTGAAGTAGAGAAGGTCAGAAAGTTGAGTTTAGGTAAGCTTCTCCTCAGAGCTTGGCAAGAGCAAGGAGAAGTGAGAATGGGTGAAAGTTACCAGGATAACTGTGTTCACTACCTTAGTGTGGTGGAGAACCTTTGCAGACTTCCAGAACTGAGTGACAGAGCAGAGTTTAAAAGGAAGGTTAAGAAGGTGAGTAAGTTAAGAATAGCAATAGCTGGGGCAGAAAGATGGAGTAGTTTAGAGTCATGCCCATCCAAGCTTGTGGCTGACTGTAATTGTAATCTCACCTTATTGGCTAACTGTAATTGTTTTAAATAGATAATTTTTTTGTATAATATTTTATTAGATATTCAGAAAGTGAATAAAATTACAATTGCATATGCTGACATAAAAGGCATAATTGCACATTTCATATTCATTTACATAGTCACCATTCACATTAGTGCAGTGTATAAATGAGGCTTATACAGCCTTTAACCACCTGGCATATGCAAGTGGAGAAACAATAATAAAACAGTAAAGTCCCAATAGGACTACAAACAGCATTTTAAACTGAAAGTGGTGAGATCACCACAATCTATACTGCTTTTTTGCTGTTCAGATTGCAAATCTTTCTTCACAATTTTATTTTGTTTGGTGCAGCTTCTATATTTATGCCCCAGTAATCTGCATCTAATATCCTTAAGGTTGTCATCTGAGAGTATGTACCCCACTGCCCCCCACCTTCAAATTCAGCATGGGCCTGTGCAGCTCCCTTCCCCCAGCATCATTCCTTCTCCTGGGGCAAGGGCCATTAAAATTTGCCCCAGTCGCTCATAAGTTTCTCTTCTCTTGCCCTTTAGTACATATGAGAGTCTATCAGTTGCCAGTACTTTAATGGCCGGTCCCTCCATTGCTCCCACCGCTGGGACTGAGCTAGGATCCACAGATCTCTGTATGCCTTGTCTGGCAACCACTAGCAAGACTCAGCCACCGGGTACAGGCCCCCATTCCCTCCCTCCCAGATCCTCCACCCCAGTAATAGTGACACTGGGGAATTCTCAATTGTTCATGCCTTCTATTCTAGTTAATTCAAGAGCGATAATCCTCTAGTATGCTGCAAGATGGGGACATTCCCAGTAGTAGTTGAAATAGGTGCCCGGGCCCTACATTTATCAACAGCTTGGGGATACACCTGGATAGAACTTATGGACCATACAGGATGGGTAATACAGCCTGTGTAGGAATTTGTATTGCATTTCTTTGAACTTATTGCAAACGAGTAGCTCCTATATGGGAGACCAATACTATCTTCCAATTGTCCTTCTGAGACCAGAACACCAAAATCCTCGCTTCCCACCATTGCTTCCACCCACTGAGTGTCCTCCTGAAAAAGTTCCTATCCAGTTTACCGCCCTTCCCATCAGTCCCTTTTCATGCCTGTTGGTTCCCAAATTTCTCTCTCCACCCTTGTTAAAGGAGTGTCTGCTGTTGATGCCCTATTTAATTTTTGGCAGTAGTTCCTAATCTGAAAGAACTTTAAACAGGTGTGTGTAGGTATTCCCAGCCCCATTTGAAGATCCCTCAAATGTGTGTATTGGTAATTTTATTTAGACGTGGATTCATTAGTCGAAATTGTGTGGATTGTCATACTGTTATACGTTATATGTATGTTTTGTTTGTTGTGGGTCACACCTGTAAAGGGAACTTGTTTTTTCCAGTGCTTACCCATTGAGCGAATAAACAAACAAGCTAAGTCTTGTGGAAATATTGAGGGAGGAAATAGTATGTTTGGTCTCCTGAGGGGAGATGGAAGAGAAGCAACAGCAGAAGTCAGGTGAGAGGAGGAAGCTGAATCTGGAGGGAGAAGTCGAGGTCTTAAAAGGAGGCAGGATTGCACAGGTTGTGAAGTATTTGTTAAAGTATGAGTCCACTTGGGAAGGGGCAGAGATAGGGTAGCCATCCATGAGCAGGACAGAGAAGGAGGTCTGGGAGGAGAATAAAGAGAGAGTGGATCACCTTCCGGCATTTGTCAGGAACTTGGTTGGAAGCAAAATAGTTAGCTTTAACTGCCCTGGTAGCCTTGGCACAAGAATTTCTAAGTTTCCTAGGAGGTGGTCTGGGGAGTATGACAGTCTGAAGTGAGACCATGCAGCGTCCCACATCCTGCATAGACCAGTGAGCTCAGCAGAGATCCTGGATAGGTGAGACAGTCTTATATGGGACTGTCTGAGAGTGGCACGCTTGTCCCACATGCAGAAGAATTTTGATGGAACAGGGCCTCATTGTGTCAGTGACCAAAGAAGGAGGGCCAGTCAGTGGAGGAAAGGTCGAAGAGTAGGTAGTCAGGATTTAGCGACTGGAATGACCGTGACCAGATACCTTTGGGGAGGGGAGCTGAATTCTCCGACATAGGAGGTCATACTGTTGAGACATCTGGTAATGTGCCATCAGCAATTATCCAGTGAAGGTGGGATGAAAGGACACAATTAAGAGAATGGTTGATGAGGTGGGAATTAAGACAAGCTGACTCCATTATAGATTTGTGAGAGATTAAGAGACTAAAGTGTTTGGATTGTAGGTTTGGAAGCTGGGAGATCAAATTAATAGTAACGTCCCCTAGTAGAATCCATTCCCTGAAGA
This sequence comes from Neoceratodus forsteri, assembly GCA_016271365.2. Lineage (NCBI taxonomy): Eukaryota > Metazoa > Chordata > Ceratodontiformes > Ceratodontidae > Neoceratodus > Neoceratodus forsteri. Next base: position 371,561,392 of record CM057458.1, read on the forward strand.
GGAGTGAGAGGTCATGGAAGTGATGGCTTACAGACAGAACAAAGGAAGAGGCTTTGGAGGAGGGACAGACACCACCAACAAAGATACTTTATTCCAAATAGTTTAAATATTTTCAATATTGGTGTCAGTCACTGTTCACAGTGTCAGCCTGCATAAATGTACAACACTGTTCCCAATATTGTTCCCCACCCTCTGTTAAAAATTAACTTTTGTCCAGCCATTGTGGCTTGTGATCCAGAATGCAATCTTAAGTCTAGTTTCTTGAATTGAAAATATTTATTTAATATCTCAATTTTCCACTTCTGTTGTTGGAAGAAATGTTGACCACTTTGATAGGACTTGTAATTGGTCATGAGTTAATTTTTTTGCCTGAAATGTTGTTTCTAGGGATGTGAATATGGTTCATACCCACACTTCTGGCAGTCTTCCTTAAGAGGCTGATTTGCTGGAATGTTTTCAAGCAAAGCTGCTCCACCACCTTGGTATATATCCCTCAGCTCTACCCCATGATGTCAGATCTTCCTTTCTGCTGGACGATTCAGGTCTCCTTCGCAGCTCTGTGTGTGTAGGCCTCACTCTAAGTGCAAATTTTACAACTTGGTAATTTGTTCTTCAACTTTGTTCATAGTGATTCTTCCTTGGTTCCGACATAAGGACTCCCAAGTAGTTTCCAGCGTGAAACATTGTGTCCTGTGTCCATAAAAGATGTCCTGGACAGACCTGCACATGTCATGCTTTTAGTGCCTGGGGGCAACTCACGATGTTGCTGCTTGTGGCCTGTGCCAGGGGATGCATCACGTCCCAGGAAGACTGCCAGGCTCGCATTCTTCTTGGCTTGCGAGCTAGTCAGGGCTTGGTGCTCAAGACTAAGGCAGCTTGAAAGGCAGCCCCGTTGCTGCGGGATCCACAGCCCAGCATGCAGTGATGGAAGAGGTGGCAGCCAAGGCCACAGCGGGCACTCATCAGTCTTGGCACTGTTTCCATTAGAGGCCAGTGTTGGAACACCCTTCATGGGTGAACTCGTGATGTACCTGGCCCTCTAGACCCTCAGGAGAGCTCTGCCCACCATGGGAAGAAGTCCAAGAAAGCCCACCATCAGTCGTTGGACTGGGAAAGGGCATGTTCTTCCTGCTCCTGTTGTGTGACTCCCGACTGCTTGAGCGTCTCGAGTGCTTGGCTTCAGCTAAGCCTCTTTGGTTGAGTGATGGGCTGTTAGCTCCATGGTGATCTTGTTGGACTTGTCGGCACGACACAGGTTCATAAAGCGTCTGAGATTTTTCTTGATACTGTTGACCCATTGTCGGAAGGGGTCAAGGATGACTCTATCTCTAGGACCCTGATCCTGCAGGGCCTTAGTCCAGGAGGTCCAGGAGTGGTCAGTGACTCCAGCCATCCCCTCTCAGGAGTAGCCTACCCTCTGGATTGATCAGTCGTCACTGGTGCAGGTGGTGTACCATGCACCTCCAGCTGCATCTCCATGACATTGACATTCATGTCGATTGTTGGGGTCTAGGTTGACGCCGAGGGACTCCTCACACTCTTGCTCCTGCTCGGCTGGGAGGCATTGCCGCCGATGCTTCTCTTCCTCTTTATCTTTGGATGGAGGGTGGCTGTGCTGGTTCATATGGTGGCACTATAAACAGCTCCTCTGGCAGCAGTGGGCCATGGCTGGGTAGGATAGGACTGTACCCTCAATCCCTAAGGTTGGTTGGTCATCACCAATCACGCCCATGCCAGTCCTGCTGAGACAGCTGTCGCCCATATGCATCTTGCCACCTTTACAGGTGGAACCGCTCCACAACAGCCCTTATGGGGATCCCTTTCTAGGGACTCCTGTCAGGCTACTGCCTTGCCAAGCCATTTGTTATGGAAATTTCCCACTCTGACAAATCTTGAGTGGTGCAAGGTGGTAAGAGGTCGAGGACCATCTTCAAGTCCTAGGATGACTTCGTTTGGTCCTCTATGCAGTCCCTCAAGGACTCGTGATGTTGGACTGTGATTCAGTTCAGGAACTGACAACTGACCATGGGCCAGTGTCATTCAGGGCTTTTCTCAGGCTTGTCTGAGTCCATGGAAGTTCCGTGAGTCAGTTCAGAAAAGGACCAAATAACCCTTTCCCATGCTGCAGCGACAGTCATCATGGAGACATCCCAGACAGCTGCAGTGCCCACATCCCCAGTCTCTAGGATTCTAACTCCGAGTCGGAGTTGGATGGGGGCAAACACCCAGCGAGCAGTCCCGATCGCCACAGACCACCACAGCGACTGGTGGATTTTGCCCGATTCCTGTCGCTGTGGTGGTCTTCACGATCAGGAGTTGCTGCAGCAATGGTATACATTCACTGACATCCTTGATAGGACAGATCTCCGGGATTGCCTTTCCTGTGGCCGAGGCCATTCTTGGAGCGATGCTGGAGCCTTGGCAGAATCCAGCTTCCTGCCTGGCATCCTAAGCCCGTATGGTCCACAAGTATGCGGTCCCTAGCAGCACTTTGCCCAGAATTTTGGACCACCCCTTGGCCAAGGGTCTGGTTGCTGACTCCATTTTTCATGATATCGGCAATACTGAGGACATGGACAAGCCACCTGACGAGGAGTACAAAAAGCTTGACCATGTGGTGAAGAAAGTTTACACACTGAATCCTCCTTAGGTCTCTGTCAGGTGAGTTACCGCTGATGATGGCCCATTTTGGTCTCTCCTGATGGAAATGCTGGAACTTGTCCTCCCTTACCTGCTTGCCGACAGACAGCTTGTGGTAAAAGTGGTTTGAGACCAGGATCAAGTGCTGGCTAAACATCAGCTTCAGATGGCCTTGAACATTGGTGACTCCTGCACCCATTCCATGGCAGCAGCTGTCGCGATGCATCGCAGGGCCTGGCTGATGATTTCCATTTTCACTGCAGACACCCAGCACAAGTTGACTGATGTTCCCTGTTTGGCAGCAACCTCTTTGGTCCCAGGGTGGATGGACACCTCACTAGGGTTGAGAAGTGTAGTGCTACCCTAGACTCTGTGACTTCTTCCCAAAAGGACTCAAAGGGTAGAAACAGAAGAAGAAACTTTCAGTTGGGGCTGGTCCGCCGGTGCAGCGGTAGCACTACCATTCATGATGCCGGTAACCGGCTCAGAATATGCCCGGGAGTTGGAGGGCGGTCTAGGGGAGAGGCTTGAGCATCCATGGACTGCTCACCTTCTCAGAGGAGGGAGGGGATGAGGCTCTGTGCTTGACTGGCCTGTGGCGGAGGCTGGAGGTACCACAAGCATCAGGCCATTTGAAGGGAGGGGTGTGATAGACATTGGCAACCGCCTTGGCGTTATGGCGTGTCACTCCCGCCAGAACACAGAAAATGGCTCCCTGCACTCGGGAAGACTGAGCACCCAGCACAGATCCTAGTCCTCTACCAGCCCTGGTGTCCCGACGAAACAAGAATGTTCAAGGTAGGGCCCCACTGCCCCGCTTGGGGGACAGCCAGGGCTGCATGGGGTTAGCATCGCAGGCCCAGGTAAGAAGGGGACAGCTGCCTTGGAGACTCCTGATGAGCGGAGGCAGGGGAATATAAATAGAAAGTTCATTTATAAAAAAAAAGGAAACTTCGGTTTTGCTCTTCTGTCACAGCAGACTCTGCAGCAACAGGCCCAGCAGGTGCAGTTTCAGGCTTGGTGCCCCAAGACCAGGTTCTCCAGTCAAGGTCCTAAAAAGAGCAGGGTAGGGGTAGTGGTGCCCCTGCAGCAGCAGTGGCTGGTGCCCCCTGCAAAACTGTCTAGTGACGGGTCGGGGGGCCCTCTTCTCCTGCCAGTGATCCAGTCCCTGCCTCAGCTCACCATTGGGGGTCGGCTTCACCACTTCTGGCATCATTGATCCATAATTACCTTGGACAAATGGCTCCTAGACATGTTAGGCAAAGCTTACCTATCAACTTTAAGGCTGTCCCACCTTACTGACCCCGCACTCCATGTGAGTCTGTAGTGTCGCAGGACACACTGTCTGCTCTCAGGAGGACATGGCTCAGCTTCTTGCTAGAGGAACCATAGCCTGTGACTCCATTGCAGTCCAGGGATTCATGTGCAGGTTCTTCCTGGTCCCGAAACAGATTGGGGGGCTAGGGCCCCATTTGGATCTTCCCAGTCTGAATCAGTTTCTTAGGCAGGGCAAGTTCAGGATGGTCTTGCTGGACCAGATAATTCCATCTCTGGAGCAGGACATATGGTTATTGTTTCCTGGACCTCCAGAACATGCTCTTCCACATCCCAGTCCATCCTACTGGCGGTACCTTTAGTTCTGTGTTAGAGGGTTTTCTGTCAGTTCCAGGTCATGCCCTTTGGCCTCTCCTCTGCACCTGCGGTCTTCACCAAGTGCATGGCAGTGGTGGCAGTATTCCTTTAGTGTCAGGTATACCCCTACCTGGATGACTGCCTGATAGCTATCCATTCAAAGATGCTGTGGAGAGTCCAGGGACCTGGCCCTCCAGACCTGCAGAGACTTGGGCCTTCTGGTAAACCCAGCCAAGTCCAAACTGATTCCCTTGCAGGTGATTTACTTCCATGGGGCAGAGGTAAACTCCTGTCAGCCAAAGGCCCACCCTCCTGTGGACTGGGCATCGATCTTTCCTCCTTTGCCTGCTCATTTCAGGTTGGGTGTTTGCGTCTGCCCAGGACTCCTGCAGCTGCTGGGGTACATGGCATACTGCACCAGTGTGGTCAGATGGGCTCGCTGGTGGATGCAGCACCTGCAGGGAGCTGGGCAGTGGCCTCAGTGGCCCCAGCGCCTGGCCACCTGGACCAACTGGTCACAGAGACCCAGCCAGTGTGGGATGCCATCCAGTGGCGATTTATCCCAGACATCTGGCGGAAGGAGACCCATTTGTCCACCCAGAGCTAACAGTTACCCTTATGACAGGCGTATCTCCGTCACCAAGTCAGCCTGCTGGAGCTCCATGCAGCGTGGTAGTAGTTTGATGAAATTTGCTCCTCTTGTCTGGGGTCAAGTCATGCAAATTCAGATGGACAATGCCACAGCTATGTTCTGTCTGAACAAACAAGGTGGCATGCACTCCATTCCACTGTGTCGGGAGGACCTCCACACCTGGACCCTTGTGTGCAGCTTGAGTGCAGATCTTCTGGTGATCCATGTCGTGAAAGCACACAACCAGCTTGCAGACACCCTTAGCCGGTGAGCTAGATGTTGCACAAATGATCACTGCATCAGGCGGTGGTGAACTAGCTGTTCTCTCCTGTGGGCGACTCTCTGGTGGACCTATTTGCCTGCAGGAAGAAGCAAAGCTGAGGCTGTTTTTGTCCACCCCTCAATCTGGGACACTGCTGGGGGATGCCTTGTGAGGCCCTGAACTCCTGGCCTCCTGCACTTTCCTTTCATTTTCCCGATCCACAGGGTAGTGGTCAAGGTGCAGAGGACAAGCCACCGATGATCCTGATCACTCTGGACTGGCCTCGCAGTTCTGTTACCTGGATCTCCTCACCTTAGCAGCAGGCCCCAGTGGCAGTTGCCTCTGCACCTGGACCAGCTGACATGTCAAAGGGAAGATCCTGAACCTCACAGCCTGGCTACTGAGTGACTATAGAGTTCCAGGCTGTAGTTACTTTGGAGGATGTGCTCCACGTTGTGGAGAATTCAGAAAGGAGTCGACTCACCAGTGTTATGCCTTTAAGTGGAAAAAGTTTTCCATCTGGTGTCAGAGCAAGGACCTTGATCCCGTGCCTGCCTCTTGGCTAGCATTTTGGAGTTATCTTCTCTCAGCTGGGGCTGGATCAAAAACCCTCAAGGTGCACCTGGCAGCCATCTCTGCATACCGGGCATGAACTGGTATGCCAGCTGGTAGTGGAGGAGAAGGTGGTTGGGTGCTTTTCAAAGGCCTAGACACCTGAAGCCACGGTCGTGAACCACCACCACCTTGGGACTTGGTCCTGGTTTTGTCAGTGCTGATGGGCAAGCTTTTTGAGCCTATGTCAGGTGTGAGATGCCACACCTGCGTGGGGCTCACCTTTTTTGGTGGCTATCACCTCCACGCCAGAAGGATCAGTGAGCTGGAGTGCTCTCCATGGAGCTTCCATATTTGCTCCTCCACATGGATAAGGTAGTCCTTCGCCCCCAGCTGAAGTTCCTCCTGAAGGTACTGTAGTCTCGGAGTTTCACCTTAACCAGGTGATCTTCCTGTCTACTTCACTAACTCTTCTTTGGAGGCTGACTGCAGGCTGTATACCTTGGATCTCTGGAGGGACTTGCTTACTGTAAGGGCGTATGGCTGGAATTCCAGGTGAGGCTTACCAGCTCTTTGTCGCATTATGCTGAAGCCGCACCTGGCGGACCGTCCGTTAAGAGGATGATTGGCAGCTGGATCGTCTTCTGCATCAGCCTCTGTTATTGGTTGGCTGATAGGGAGCCTCCCTGGGGCTTCGGCTCATTACACCAGACTGCTGCCTCAGTGGCTGCTTCCATGGATGTCCCTATGCAGGAACTCCGAGGGCTGCTACCTGGAAGTCAGCATATCCTTCATCTCCCATTACAGCATCGACCTTAAGTCATACTGGGATTCTGCTTTAGGACCTTGGTTCTCCAATCTCTGTGGCCAAATAGGGGTGCACACCTTGCCCATCCTCCCGGGCTGTTAGGAGTCTGCCAGAAGTGTGGCTAAGTGAACCATATCCACTTCCCTAGGAAGGAGGAGCTCGCCTGTAACTGTAATTCTAGGAGTGGTATATGGTTCACATCCTCATAACTATTCACCCTCCCGGGCAAGTGGCACACAGATCCCTGCTTCCAGCATTCTAGATCTGGCGTCCAGTGCAGAGCCAAGGATGTACCACCACCCGGATGGTGGAAGGAGGAGCTTCAGCGTGAAGATGTTTCAGCGAATCAGCCTCTTAAAGGAAGTGTGGATGTGAGCCATATACCACTTCTAGAACTACAGTTACAGGTGAGTAACCACTCTTTTCTAGGGATGTGGATATGGTGTGCATGACACTTCTGGCAGTGTCCTTTCCCCTTTAAGGTTTGCTGGAACATCTTCAAGCTGGCTTTTCCCACCACCTGGGTGGTAGCTCCTCGGCAGTGCCCCATGACGCCCAGGTTTTCCTTGCAGCTGGAAGAGGAAGGTTCTTTTCTGCTCTCACTCTGAAGAGGCCCTTTAGGAACACAGAAACATAGAATTTGACGGCAGATAAGGACCACTTGGCCCACCCAGTCTGCCCATTTCCTACCTAATGGATAAACTGCAGATCCTAGTTAACAGCAGCTTACTTTTCCTACCTCCACCTCCTAGAATTGCTTTAGACTGTCCCATGCATGCTTGAGATTCCACCACTGTTTTTGACTCCAAAACCTCCTCCGAAAGCCGTTCTATGCATCCACAACCCTCTCTGTGAAAAAATACTTCCTTACATTACCTCTGAGCGCCCCCCCATCTTCAAATTGTGCCCCTTGTTCTTGCACACCTCTTTTCTGAAAGATGCTACCCTCTTGGACTTTGTTGATTCCTTGAGGTACTTGAAAGTTTCTATCATGTCCCCTCTCCCTCCTTTACTCGAGGCTATACATATTAAGCTCCTTAAGTCTCTCTTCATATGTCTTCCGGTGCAGACCCTGCACCATTTTAGTCTCCTCCTCTGGACAGCTTCCATCCTGTCTATGTCTTTCGGAGATTGGGTCTCAGAACTGCACACAGTACTCCAGATGGGGTCTCACCAGCTGTCTGTACAGAGGGATAACAACCTCCTGTTTCCTACTGGTGATGCCTCTCCTATGCATCCCATTATCCCCCACCCTCCTTGCTGCCCTCTCACATTGCTTGCCCACCTTTAGGTCATCTGATATGACCACCCTGTCCCTTTCCATTTTTGTTGTTGTTAGTATCTCACCCCCCCAATTGTGTACTCTTCTCCTGGTTTTTGTTTCCTGGTGCATTACTGTGCACGTCTTAGTATTGAATCTAAGCTGCCATACATTTGACCATTCCTCTAACCTTGCCAAGTCCCTTCTCATCCTTTCCACCCCACCTTGTGCATCAACTCTGTTGCAGATCTTTGTGTCATCTGCAAAGAGACATACTTTTCCTTCCAGTCCCCTGCAGTGTCACTTATAAAGACTTTGAAGAGGACTGGTCCTAATACTGAACCCTGCGGTACCCACTAATAACCCCTTTCTTCAGAGTGGACTCCATTTACTATTACCCTCTGTGTCCTGTATTCTCTCCCTTTGCTTTTATTTTTCAGATTTTCAATAAAAACTTTGTCTTCAGGCTATTTCTTCTCGCTGTTGACATGGATGACGTAAAGTTTGTTCTGGGATTCAGAAATGTGCCTGCAGGCAGATGATGTCCTGGACAGATCCGCATACCATGTCGTCACTGGCTGGGCCACAAGCACAATGCAGTAATTGCTGCACTTTCAACCTGTCCACTTTGGAGGATCGCTCATGCCCACCTGTTCTTAGGTTGTCTTGATGATTGAGGACCACCGGTCCAAATCTAATGACGCTCAGGTGGTCTCAAGTGTAGGTCCCGAGCAACTTATGTATTTGAGGAGGCAGTGGCTCAGGCTGCAGCTCATGTCTCTCGGCTTTAGCCTTTTTGCCGCTCTCCTGGGTGCCTCCTTTACTGGAGCATTCAAGGAATTGTGCCAGTTCTTTTCCATTCATGGGCAGGGTTCCTCGTCCAGCGCAAATCAAAATCTAAAAAGAGACCAAGAAATGGTTTCACTGTCAATCGTGGGATCAGGAGTGCTCTTGCGAACATATAAAACTTGCCAGCAGGAACAAGCTACGGTCCATCAAGTCTGCTCGTATGTGCAGCTAGCACCCCTATATTTCAGCTGCCCCACCCCTCCCCACTCACCTCCTGGAACTGCTCAGTGACATTTACCCAGCCCCCTTCCGTGCCCTGTTCCATGCTCTTTTGAAACTCCCACCATCCTACACATGCCACTTCTCTGGCAGAGCATTCCATTTTGACACAACCTTCTGAAATAATGCTTCTCATCTCCTTCCTGAACCTGCCTCCCTCCAATCTCAGCCTGTGCCACCTCGTGTCCCTTCCTTCCTCTGCTTAAACAACCCCTCTGCACCAGATTTGTTGGTCCCCTCAAGTATTTGAGGGTCTCAGTCATGTCACCCTATCCTTCTGTCTCCAGGGTGAACAAACTTGAGTCATCCAGCCTTTCCTCGTAGGTTCTGCCCTCCATCCCCTATATCATTTTCGTCACCCCACTGCACCCCTCGAGAGCTTGACGTCCCTCCTCAGGTATGGATGCCAATATTGCATGCGGTATTCCAACTGTGGCCTGACCAAGGACCTGTAAAGGGCAGGATCACCTCCTTGTGCCTGGGTGAGAATCCTCGCGGATGCACCCCAGCATCCTATTGGCCCTAGCTGCCACCCTCCTGCATTTCCAGCGTTATTCATGCTCCCATTACTATGACCCCAGGTCTTTCTCCTCCTCAGTGACCCCCAACGCACTTACCTCAGCCAATATTCCTCCTCTGTTCCTCACCCTGAAGTGCATAACCTTGCACCTCTTTCATGCTAAATCCCAGCTGCCACCTCGCTGACCATCCTCAAGCCTGGTGAGGTCATCCTGTAGCCTCTGCCACCCTTTATGTCATCCACTACAGCTCCTCTCTTGGTGTCATCCGCAAACAGACTGATCTTGCTCTCTACCCCTTGTGCTATATCCGATATGAACAGTCCAAACAACACCGGCCCCAGCACAGAGCCCTGTGGCACACCACTGGTCACTGCCTTGGGAGATGAGAGTTCTCCCCACCACCACCACCACCCGTTGCAGTCTATCCCCAAGCCAATTTCTGATCAATCAGCCATCATGGCAACCCCCATCCTCGTGTTCAGCTTTTCCCCAGTTGCCCATGAGGTACAGAGTCAAAGGCCTTGCTGAAATCCAAATATAGGACATCCACTGCTTGGCTGTTGTCCAGTTCCTTGTCACCCAGTCATAGTATTCTATCAGGTTGATCGGCATGATCTCCTGAAACGAACCCATGCTTGCCCATACTGGAGATCATTGAGCTCCAGGAAGGTTACTAGTCTGTCCTTCAAGATTGATTCCATTAGCTTACCCACTATGAAAGTGAGACTGACAGGTCTGTAGTTGCCAGGCTCATCCTTTGGGCGCTCTTGTGGATAGGCACCACATGAGCCAGCCTTCACCTGCAATGCGCACATCCGTGTCCTCTTGTGCCTCTGATTACTGCGCTTCTCCAGAGGTTCCGACTTTAGTCAATTCCCTTGGCCCAGGCTGCTGGCCCCACGGTCTCCCTGTTGGAATAGTTGGTGGGGCATAGGCTCGATCTTCCGCTGAGATCTTTCTTGAGCCAGTAGACCTGTTGTTGCCTGAAGAGGCCGATACCTCCTTATCCAGGACTCGATCTTGCCTCTGACTCGGGACGGATCAGTCAGCTGATCCGTCACCATCCTCGGAGGTTCTGGACCCTGAGATCCTCGGCGTGCCCAGCCGTCTCGAGGTCCACTGTTGGTCCCCTGGCCAGTCGAGTAAGCGGTCCTGCTCTCCATCCCCAAGTCCGAGCAGCCTTGGCGTCCTCTTCTGGTGCTTGGCAAAGTGGCGTCACTGCTATACCTTATCACTACTCCTCGGGTGGGGAGGCTTCAGCGCAAGTTGCGTCGAGCTGAGGACTTGATGTGGCAGCAGCTCATTTTACTGGGATGAAGCCCATTCTGACTTTGACCCCAGCCATCACCTGGCTCTCGTCACAGGGGCCGACACCTTCTCTGCCTTGGCAGGGAGTTGACCTGTCAGGTCCCAGCTTGGCCTCCACAGGCTTCTCCTCTGATTTGGGTTGAGCCACCACCCAAACAGCGAAGACTAGTGCTCCGATCAAAGAGTCTCGCTTTGCCTCAGGTCTTCCCCATCGGCTGTCGGTCACCGTCCCCTGACCATCCTTGGAGGGTCAGTGGGGACTCTGGCATTAGACCCTCTTTGATGAATCCTTGGAATGGAGGTTTTCTTTGCACTCTCATCGGTGGACATGGAGTTGACTGGGGATCTCTCGACAGAGAGGCCCCACCTCTTTTATGGGCCTGCTCCATCTCATCTCCGTTCGGAGTTCACGGGTCTCAGATGGGCCGTTCGAAGTGGGCATGTTACTTGTTCACTGAGATCCTGGACGGTGTGTAGTTCCTGGGGAAGCATTCCTGGGGAGGCCATTCTGGGCCCTCGCGTTGGAGCTGTGGCAGCATCCGGCCTCCTGCTCTGCGCCATCGGCCTGGATGGTCCATGAAGTATGCAGTCCCTATTGGGTCCCTCTCAGGTTCATGGAGCACCCCTGGCTGAGGATCTTGTGGCAATTCTGTGTTCATGTGCTCAAGCAACGTGGGTGATGTTGACAAGCTGCTGGATAAGGAGTTCAAGAAACTGGACCACATGGCCAAGAAGGTCTGTGCTGCCTCCTGTCTCAGCCTTTACCAGGTGAGTTCGGCCCTTTCATGGCCCACTTTTCTCATACTCTTCTGGGCAAAGTGATGGGGTTCTCCTCATCTTCGGTGGACCTCCAGACCACGGTCAAGCAGGTCCGGGACCAGGGCTGAGCTGTGGCCAAACAGCTCCAGACTGCTGTGGACATGACAGCTCGTGTGCTCAGGCTGTGGTGGCCATGCACTGCAGGGCTTGTCTGCAATCTTGACCTTGCAGTGGATACCCAGCACAAGCTGGCAGATGTCTCCTTCCTGGGTACCGACTTGTTCGACCTGGGTCGAGACACCTCACCTGCATCGAGAAATCCAGTGCCACCTTGGACTCAGTGACATCTGCCCAGAGGATCCCAAGGGCTCTAAGCAGCCAAGGAAGCAGCCTTTTGGCCCCTCTCTGCTCTTGTGGCCAAACCAGCCCAGACCCAAGATGGACAGTAGGCTGAGGCCTGGCAACCTCGTCTAAAGTCTGTGTCCACGGTGTTCACAAGCCTGGAGGATGAGGCCTGGTGGCTCTTCAGCCAGGCCCTCCTCCGCCTCCAAGCCTGCCAGTGATTGAAGGAGGGGTGCCAGCTTCATGCCGCTTACGCCTCCTGGGTCCTACCGTAGGGGTCGGCTCCTCCACTTCCTTTCTGCCTGGTCCGCTGTTACCACGGACAGGTGGGTCCTGAGGTGGTCGGTCAGGGTCTGCCTCAGGAGTTCGAGGCGTACCACCCTGCCGAGCCTGCCCCATGGGAGGGCATAGTGTCTGTCGACATCCTGTCGGCCCTTCAGGATGACTCAGCCCAGCTGCTCCACAAGGAGGTCGTAGCTTTGTCTCTGACCTCGGAACACCCAGAGTTTGTCTCCAGATACTTCCTGGTGCCAAAACAATCGGGAATAGGCTGGCACCCCATGTTAGATATGCACGACCTGAACAAGTTCATCAAGCCTGTGCACTTTCAGGATGGTCAGTCTGTCTCGGATCATACCATCTTCGAGCAGAACATGTGGTTTTGCTCCCTGGTTCTTCAGGACATGTTTTTCATGTCCCAATCCATCACCACCACCAGTTCCTCCATTTCAGGACGGAGGGAATCCTCTGAGTTCTAGGCCAGGCCATTTGGCCTGTCTTGACCCAGGGTCCTCACCAAGTGCATCACTGTGGTGGCAGCTTACCTGAGTGCCGGAAGTCGGTTTACCCTGCCTGGACGACTGGCTGATTGCGGGTCCCTCAGGCAGGAGGTGGAGTTGTCCAGAGGACCTGGCCCTCCAGACCTGCGTCTCCCTTGGCCTTCTGGTCAATGAGGCCAAGTCGTAACTCTGTGCCCTTGCAGGTTTTCAATTTAATCGGAGCAGAGCTCGATTCTTGCAGAGCAAAAGGCTCTTTCCTCTTTGCCCGATCATTTTGGGTTGGGCAGTTGCACCCTGCTTGGGACTTCTGTGCCTCCTGAGATTCATGGTGGCTTGCACCAGCATGGTCCCATTGGGCCCGCTTAGAAAATGCACTCTCTGCAATGGGAGTTAGCCTGCCAATGGTCTTTGCACAAGGGCCACTTTGACCAGCCAGTCACTGTGACCCAGCTGATGTGGGATGCCCTCCGGTGGTGGTTAGTCCTGGAACATCAGCAGGAAGGTATCCCATTTGTCTGCCCAGAGCCAGCTGTCATCCTAACAACCAATGCCTCTCTCATGGGCTGGGGTGCCCCTTGAGGAATACAGAGTCCGGGCTCTGGACCCTGAGTGTCACGTGCCACATCGACCTGCTGGAGCTCAGGGCAATTTGGCTGGCGCTGGCTGCTTTTGCTCCACACATTCGGAGACAGGTGGTTCAGCTCCAGATGGACAACACCACGACCATATACTACCTGAACAGGCAGGGTGAGGCGCACTTCCTTCCTCTGTGCAGGGAAGCTTCCTGTGTGGACCCTCGTGCACAGCTGGAAGGCCGATCTCCTGGCCATTCATGTGGCAGTGTCTCTCCAACCAGCTGGCGGACGCTCTTAGCAGTGTGGGTGGGTGTCTCTGGTGGTCTGTTCACACAGAGGTTGTACACAACCTGTTTTCCCAGTGGGGCACCCTGGTGGACCTGTTTGCTTCCAGGAGAGCATAAAACTGAGATTATTCTGTGCCCCCCAGCATGGAATGCTGCAGGGGATGCCTTCTCGAGGCCCTGGACCCCGGGCCTCATCTATGCCTCCGCTTGCTCCATAAAAACAAGGTGTTGCTCAAGGCAAGGAGGACAAGGCACAGTTCCAGGCTTTGGTCTCTCCTAAGATGTCCTCGCTGTAGTCGAGGCATCTTGAAAGATCTACCCAAAATGCTATGCCTTCAAATGGAAGAGATTCTCCATTTGGTGCCAGGTAAGGCTCGACCCCTTATCTTGTCCGTGGCTAGCATTCTTGACTACCTTTGGTCCCTCTCCCAGTGGGCCTTCGGTCAGCGACACTTAAGGTGTACTGGGCAGCAGACTCTTCCTACTGGATATGGGTTGGTCAGCAGTCGGCAAGAGAAGATCCGATGTTTTTTAAAGGCCTTGACCACATTTCCTCAGGTGCGTGAACCACCTCCACCTTGGGACTTGTTGTCAGACAGCAAAGCTCATGGGCAAGCCATTTGAACCAATGCACAGGTGTGAAATATCTCCCCGCTGTAGAGACTGCCTTCGTGGTGGCTATCACCTCAGCCAGACGGATCAGTGAGCTCCAGGTGCTCTCAGTGGAGTCTACTTACCTGGTCTTCCACAGGGACGGGGTTGTCCTTCTCCCCAACCGAAGTTCCTCCCAAAAGTTGTGTCGGTTTTCACCTTAACCAGGTGATCCAATCTCTGGTCTATTTCTCCAGCCACACCTCGGAGGCGGAGCACAGGCTCCATGCCTTGGAGCTGCAGTAGTACTGCCTATTACAAGGAGTGCGGCTGGAGTTCAGGGAAGGTTTGCTAGCTATTTGTCACCTACACTGAAGCCGCACCTGGCAGACTGGCAGCTAAGCAGACGATTGGCAGGTGGATCATATCTTGCATCGACCTCTGCTATAGACCCTTAGATTGGCAATCACCTCCTGTCTCCTGTCGCTAATCGACTATGGGCTGCCCATCTATGCTGCAGTCGACAACACTGCACTTGCAAGAGTCCAGCTCTCTATAAACAAGAACCTGCAGGCTAATGTTGGGAACCCCTAGGTGCACCCATACGTGCCTGTACTCCATCACCAGTCTTGCTCAACCTGAAGAAGACTCTGCTTCCAAATCTGCCTTCTTGTAAAAAGACCCTGCTAGGGCCCCCGGGTTGCCACCTCCCTGTAGCGTGTCTCCCCTCAGTCGCCACCCACAGCACTGTCAAACTTCCTTATTGTCCCCAAAGTAAGGACCTCTATGGCCCAGAGATCCTTTTGCTATCGGGCTCCCTCCTGGCTCAGTTCCCTCCCAGCCAACATAGCTGACTCCACTAACCTTGGTCCTTTCAAGGTCTCCCTCAGAAGCCATCTGACAAGCACTCGCTGCTGCAACTGCACATAATTCCCCACCTGCCCTTACCATCACCCCTAGGCTGGGTTTGCCCTGTCTGCTTTTGCTGTATATGTCTGGGGTCTCAGGCAACATCTGCTGAATAATATAATAAAATATCTCTGGTTGCTACCTGAAGTGGTACTGTGTACCTATATTATGACTACTGTGATCTACCCATTACAGCTTGTACCACCAGTGAATTCCTGTAACACTGGTTGCTATTTTAATCTAAGCGTTATGTACTATACTGTTTCGTTTGCTGTGATATATTGCTGTCTTGATGAGGTGCCTTTGTAAATGAGTCTTTGACTCGAAGGTCTGTAAACCGATGAGCTAATAAATAAGTAAATATAATACATAAATAGGTTGGTTGGTAGGGAGCTTCCTGTAGGGCTTAGGGCTCATTCAACCCACCATACTGCTGCCTCGGTGGCTGCTTCCAGGATGTCCCTATCCAGGAAATCTGCAGGGCTACTACTTGGAGGTCAGCACACACCTTCATTTATCAGTACCACATTGACCTTGAGTCACACTGGGATGCTGGTTTTGGGGCCTCAGTTCTCCAATCTTTACTCCCTTAGTGAAGTTGCTTGCCCTCCTCCGGAGAACTGCTAGGAGTCTTCCAGAAGTGTGGATAAGTACAACATATTCATGTCCCTAAAACAGTTTACTCACCTGTAACAGTAGTTCTTGGGTGGTATATTGTGTACATCACACTGACCCACCTGACCTCCTCGGCAAGTGGCACACTGGTCTGGCTTCCAGCGGGCAAGATCTGACATCACGAGGCAGTGCGAGGAGTTACCACATGGGTGGGTGGGAGGAGCCAGCTTGAAGACGTTCTGGCAAGCCTTAAAGGGAAAGGACACTGCCGGAAGTGTGGATGTACACTATATACCTCTTCTAGAACTACTAGTTAATTACTCCTTAACTACTGCTCTGACTTTACCACTGTTGTGGTTATATTTCTATAGAGTATTGGTAGGTGGTATAGTGTGGGTAAGGATTAAGGGTGTTAGTGTGGTTGTGGTATGTATGTGATTAAGAACTGTGTTTGTATTTAGAGGGTGTAAGGTGAGTGTATGTTTTAGTTAGGGTTTTCTTTCTTTTCCTTTCCTTTTGTATTAGATAAATGTAAGTGGGTTTATAACAGTTTAAGTGTGGGAAGTAAGAAATGTGTATGGGTCTGGGCCCTTTACGTACCATCTATGCTACGTCCTGCTGCATGACCTCTGCCACTTTGTGGATGTTCCCCTCCGGCAGTTGTGGTGAGACTGCCGGGAGGTGGGGGATTGAGAGGAGGCGTGAAGTGCATGCAGGGTACTGCTAGCATAGTGGGGTGGTCTGGAATAGGAGCGCCCTGGTTAAAGCCCTGAGAGGGGCCCTGCATGTTGGGTTCCAGTCCCAGGGCTCCTACCAGACTGTGTGGGCAGGTAGCTAGAGGGCCAACAATCTCTGTTAGTTCCTTTCAGGCGGGTGCTCTGCAATGCCAGGTCGATGAGCAATAAGACCGCTGTTATGGCGGACTTGATTTCTTTAGTCGACCCCAGGCACATCCACTGAGACCTGGTTGGGGGATGGCCGCTGGGCCAGTTTTGGAGGCTTTGTTTCCTGCGGGTACTGTAGTGCATTGCCCGAGGTGGGAATGCAGGGGCTGGGGAATAGCCATCTGTTTTACATCTAGCCTGAACCTCTCTGTGCACCCACTGGGTTCTACCACGCCATTTGAATGTGTGTGGTGCATGGGGTCCAGGTGCAGGCTGCAGGATTCTTCTAATTTATCATCATCTGGGACAAGGGGAGATTTCCTGCAGGAGGTAGCAAACAGGGTGTTGGAGTCCCCATATGGTTAATCTTTGGGGATTTCAATGTCTGGATTGGCGGCTAATCCTCGCTTTTCATTTATGAACTCCTCCAGATGATGACATCTCTGGGCCTGACACAGGTAATTACCTCTACGACCCATCAACACAGCCACACCTTGGACCTGGCTTATTCTCACTGGGGCTTGATGTTACTGACATCGATTGATCGGGTTGGGAGGGTGTGGCCAATCAGGGATCCAGGATGGCAGCTTAACCTTGGTGTTGTGCTCAATCCAGCATTATATCTTGCCATCCCACTCCTTAAATAATAACTAGATGGCGATTCAACATCAACTACATAATTCTAGCACTACGGCACCGATATGGCTAAAAACAGTCCCATTTGAACTTTAAATCGACTAGGAAGGCACGGAGAACGAGGGCCTAGACCCACCGACCACGCAAGTCCAGGCTCGGCAGCTGCAGCCATCACTACTACACCAACACAATCCCTAGAAAATTAATTTCAGAGCTAAAATTCGATTTAGCTGTCTGCATGAACTCTGGTTGACATTATAGTGCAACTTACCCACTTCCAGTACCCTTGGAGATGGTTGAGCAGCACATACAAGGAATGGCGAGCTGGAGGAGCAGTGGGGACACAGGACGATAATGTTCATCATCTGAAATCTCTCTGAATAAAGCCCTCAAAGAAAATGAAAACTGAAAGCTACAATGGACTCCCAATGAACTGAGAGTGCTGGTGTAATATTCGAATGGTCGGCCTGCTGGAGGGCTTGGAGGGGAACAGTTGTATCACCTATATCCAGAGCTGGTTACAGCAACACCTTCAGATTCCTGAGTCATCCTCACTCGAGATCCAGAGATCACAGGTCTCCGGGTTGAAAACCCGCCCCAAGGAACGTCCTTGGCACATCATTATAAAACTTCTGCAATACCAAGATCTCCAACTGATTTTTGGATGCAGCCAGTCAGAAAGGACCATCACAGTATAGAGGAGCCAAATTAGTATCTATCCAAATTATTTCCATCAGCTGCAAGCGAAAGGCAAGCATTTCAGAAGGTGAAGAAAAAGCTGCATACCCTGAATTGGCCCTTAGCTCTGATCTACCTGGCATGATTGATCATCCATCGGCAGGGTAAGGCAGCCAAGGCATTTATGAGCCCAAGCGCCGCAATGGAGTTCATAAAACTGAGGAAAGACAGAACCAAGCTGTACCCAGCCCACGGGAGGAGAGTATGAAGACCTGAACTTATTTCTTAAAGGTACTGTAATTCCTTTGATGCTAATTCAAGAGAGGGTCATCGGGTGGGGTGGGGGAGAGGTCTACGTGCCTCTGTGGCCTGCAACTCCATCGAGGCCTGTAAGGCTGGGATGCGGTTACTCCCTTGCACCTCGGGCTCTGGAGGCCTCCGGTGAATTTTGGGAGGGCTTCCTATTCCGTTGAACTTACTCCCAAGGAAACTGTCTGTCTTTTGTTGGCGCTCCCTCTACCAGACAAATAAAACTTAATTGAGGGTCCTGACAGCGTTAAACCCTGAATTTACCAGGTGGACTGGGAACAATGTCGGTTCTGCCACTGGCAGACAACACGGACCTGCTCCTGGTTATTTGTTGCATTAATATTTGAGTAGTGTCAATGAGGCACAGGTCAGGAGGCATAGGAAAACCAGGAGCAGTTGTAAAATTCACAACAAGTGATTTATTAATAATAACTGTAAAATAAAAAAATAGTATAACTATTTACAAAGGCAGTATAAACAAAGAAAGTCCATCTGGGTTTCTTCTCAGTTTCCAATCTCAGTCTCTCTCCATCTCTGTTTCTCTCTTGCAAGAAATTGCAGATCTGGTTTATAAGTCTCTACAACCCCGCTCGTTAAGAAAACAGCATGCTTCTCACAGTGTTCTTGTAAGTTTCAACAAGTGCAGCAAAAGAACATTGTGACCCGAACAATGACCTCTTGAGTACAACTTCTCAGAGAGTTTGCAAACAGGTTAACCCTTGAGTTCCAAACAGCTTTTGCAATCATTTCAACAGTATAACTATATACATTTTAACAGTAAAACTAACTGTATGCAGTTTTAAACAAAGGGATCACAGTTTCAGTGACATTTCGTAAAATGATTCACAGATATTTTATACCAGCAGATATACAAGGGGAAGAAAAGGTAGCACAGCAAGAGAAGGTAGAGAGATAGCGAGGGAAATTGCAAGACCGTCAGGCGATCAAGTCCTAGGTTTGCAAGAAAATTTGGTTGCAACCAGATAGACAAGAGACAAAAAAGGAGAGAATAGAACAGATCCTTGCATTTAAACACTTTCTCCAGAACTGGGACAGGGCCCTTTTCAACCCTGTCACAGGTACCCTTTAACTAAATCAATCGGTCAGAACGGACTGGTGAAATTTTGTTAATGTTGATGTTGTTTGACCCTTTCTCCACAGGTTGTGTGTGAATGTAAAATGATCTTTATGAGTTGGGTCCTTGGAATCCAACTTGACTTGCCTGTAACTTATAGAATCCAGGAATTGACTTAAATGACTACTGAATCATAAAGATGTTTATTGGTTGAATTACCAAACTTATAATTATCTGACTGCATAATAGGAGTGGAGTGCGAACATGGGGGACTTACGGCTTGATGAACAGTAGACCAATATAGGTTCCATAGTTCTAATGGTTTTGGGGCCTTGGGAGGAGAAGAACTTTCTGAGATGTGGGTGGACTTGTCTTCCCCACCATAACCTGTGGGGGGGTACCTGCAGTTGAGTCATGGTAGCGGACCTGGATGGATGGAAGAGTGATTGTAGACAATCTGTAGTATGCATAGTGGGGGAGTGATGGAGTCTGGGGCAGTTATCAGTTTAGACCCCAAAGGCTCCAGTCCTTCTCCTTGCCTGGCTTGATCTACTGATGCCGGTGTTTCTATAAGACACCAACTCTTACTGGGCCTCCTGAGGCTTACCAGGCTCGCGTCTGAGAGGTTGATCTGTGCTCCAGGATGTATGGGGATGTGGACAGGGGTTGTGGTGGTGGTTCTCCTGCCTCCCCACCCTCTTAACAATGTAATAGCTCTAGAGCACTAATATAGGCTCACACTCGTACTGTTCAATAGGATTGATCAGATGGCAGGATGCGAGTAGTGGGTACTACAAGCTTTCCTGGGAGGAAGGCATATGGGAGGAAGGTTCTATTCACCTGTTGTGCTTCTTTTGATGTTCATGTTTGGAAAGGGTTGGGAGGGTGACTGGTAGATAGGCGGGAGGGGCTGTTTCTGAGGGGGATTCCAATGGGATACTGTTTATGGGAGGTTTGGGAAAGTTTAAAGTTGGTTGAAAAATGAAAAGTCAGCTTTAGAATGTTTTACTTTACCAAAGCAGCTGTTGGATTACTTTACAGGTTGTAGAAGTTATATTGGCTTCATTTTTTACAATGGGGACCCTAAACACTCTGATTGGAGGATCTCAGTCTTACTGACTTCTCTTTGGCTGGTCTCCATTTTACCTTGCTTTGTTAGAGCCACTTATCAGTACTGCAACCCCTGAGACTTTTTTCCTACTTTCCCATTTCCAAATTATATTGCAAAACCACTAGAGGGCAAACAACAGTCTCTCTCTGTGGGGCAACACCTAATATGTGCTCCTTCCTCTTATAAGGGGTACTCCTCCCTCATCGCACTCTGACTTTTCTCCTCCCTGTCTCCCAGTTGGTGAGCCCAGTGTATATAGCCCTCTGGGATTGTGGCAGCAAGGAACACGGTGGCAGTTTGAACCAAGGACTCTTCTTGATCCTCAGGCGCCTTCCCTATGGATCCAGGTGCCGCTTTCCTGCCGCCCCCACCTGAAGCCAGCGCCACCTGCCCGGACAAGGTTTGAGCAGAAGGAACCACCAGAAAGCCATAGGAATCAACCCGAAAAAGGCGTCCAATGCCGTCCGGGACAAGTGCTTCTCTCCTGCTGACTCAAAGCCACTGAGCAGTGGTCCGTGCTTACGCTAAGGTGACTACAGCCTCCTGGGCTTGTGGCAGCAAGGAACTGTGTCGGTGGTTCAAACCAGGGACTCTTCTCGACCCTCGAAGCCTTCCCTACAGATCTGTGTGCTGCTCTGACAGCGCTTCTCTCCTGGGGACTCAAAGCCACTGAGCAGCGGTCTGTGCTAGCGCCGCTCCCCATCCACCCAAGATGGACACTTACTTATATAGCTAATTCTAGTCACATGACAAACAGCCTACTTTACCATTTGCTCGTTATAGAACTTGCCCACTAAAACCATTTTTAACACTTGAGTGATCTACTGCCAGTACTGCGCATCAGGCTATTTCAAGTGGTTGTCTCCCACAGTTCTACTTAACTACTCCACATTTAAATTGCTGTATTTAACTATGGAAGGAAGGCCTCTCCCTGTTAATACTGAGCCTTGCTCTATTTCTACTAACACTCCTCACAGCTAGGCAGGGCTCACTTGCTAGTCAGGGCTCACTTGGCAGTGCAAAACCAACCTATGCACTGTTGGATTTTATCTACTTTAACCTACAGTATTATCGTGAAGCATAATGATACTACTCCTCTGTTACTCCTAGATTTCTCCTAAACCTGGCTGTTGACTTTTCCTCCAAACTATTCTGGCTAAATACGCTCCTGGCTCCATCCGTTTTCCCACGGAAAATCCGGTACCTAGTGCTACTGGCCTTATTCAAACAACATGAAGTCTTGCTGTATTCTGACTATTGCAGTTAGGTCTTGCCTTTCAACTGCCCCAGAGAACAAAGAGTTAACTTTCCATGGCCAGCACAGAACGTTCAGCACAAGCTCGGTTGAAGCCTCTGTCTGCTGTTGTTTAAACTCCAACCGTCAGATTCTTTACTCCACCTCACTGAACAGTCGCTCCGGAGATTTCTCCTTTTCCGGATCAAAAAAGTCGGTTAAAGTTGCGTTTTTTGCTCGGTTTCTACAATTTCTGCTACTGAACCTGACGGTTTAAGTCTCTGTCTGTGGTACCGTGAGTACTAGATAGGTTTTACATTTAGTTTCTGTGTGGAACTTGTAAACATTGGATCGGTTCGGTTTAAACCGATCAGATTGGTTTTAAAAACTTTTGAATTTATTAGAGTGTGGTAACCGGTTTGTATCGGTTCTAAAAAAAAAACGGATTTAATTACGTTTTTTCCAAGACCTGTAATACGGTCAGGAACCGATAGGGGTGTCTGCCTGGCTGGATTGTCAAAAAGGGTAAGTTTTGGATAGGATTGGCCATGTCTGAGAAACCCAAGAAAAACGGGCCCACTGGTTTCAATCATTAGTGTGTGTGGGGAAGCCTTTGCTAAGGCTGATCCCACCCACCTGTGTTATTGTCTGGGGTTTGACCACCTCGATTCAGACTGCCAAATTTGTAAATGTTTTCCCAAAGCTACCCTGGATAAGAGAGTAGGTAGACTGAGGGAAAGGGGCGAAAGTCCACTGACACAGATGGCCAGCCCGTTCGGTTCCGACCAAACCAGAAGGAGTGCCCTCTGACCAGGGCGAAACTTCTTCACAAAAGGAGAGCCGATTCTGAGGAGTCGGTTCTGGTTAAAAGAAAGAGAGGGGAAAATATCCGTTTGATCCACAAATTTTCTCCGATCGCTGATGAAATAACCAAAGCGATAAGGATAGTTCAGTCGCTAACCTGGTTCCGGCCAAACCAGCACCATCTGTCAGGGCTCGGTTCGAGTCGGTTCCACAGTTCCGGATTATACTTTAGAAGAATTTTATGAACGGAGGAGGAGGAGGGAGAGTATGAGGATAATGATGATGATGGTGATTATGAAAGTCTGGATGTGCCTATTGACCTGGACATCTCCCAGACAGACCTTCAGGTGTTTCTCCTCCTAGGCTTTCTGAGTCCCCTTCCCACGTTATGTTTTACAAGAAAGTGGCTGAAACCCTCCAGCTTCCAATGGAAGAAGCAGTAGAGGATCAGGAGGAGCCTGCTGTTGTTGAGATGATGGACATCCCAGAGTCCAGGAGATTGTCTATTCCCACCATAAATCTTTTGGAAACAGACATTTAAAATTTAAAGACTCCTAATTCCATACCTCCTGTGGACAGAAGAATGGACAAGAGGTATATCCTTTCAGGCTCGGACACGGAGTTCCTTTCCCAGCAATGCAGCCATGTTGGGATAGTGCAGGCTGCTGCCTGTGATGAGGCAAATATTCCTAAGCTTCACCCCCAGATAAGGACTCCAGGAGGATTGATGCCATGGCAAAGAAGCAGTACATGGCAGCATCTTTGGGACTCAGGCAGGCTAACTATATGGCCTACACAGCTAGATACCAGAAGTCCAGGTGGGACACTGTGCTGGCTCTGGCTAAACAGGCCCCTGACCAGCTGCAAGGAGCTGGAGCAGGTGGCTGCGGATGGGATTGAGGCATCCAGGTGCAGTTTCATGCTGCTGTGGACTCCAGTGATGTTTCATCTAGAGTCATGGCTACATCTGTGGCCCTTGGAGGATGGCTTGGCTCAGATGTACTAGCCTATCACAGGATACCCAGGCTAAGGCCATGGATTTCCCTGTCATCGGTAATTCTCTGTTTGGGGAGCAGACAGAGAACTACATGAAGAAGATGGACGAGTACAGGACCACCTACAGGAGTGCTCAGGCCAAAGAAAGGCAAGCCACTCCTCAGAGACAGCATTCCAGGGGCAGGGCAGGCCCTTTCAAAGGCCTTTTACCAAGCTCAGGCCTCGTCTTCTGCTTATGCTCAGAGGGTTCTTCAGAGGAGGCAGGCGAGGGAATGAGCAGGCCTGCTTCCACCCCTCAGCCTAAAGCCCTGCCAAGCAGATACCTGATGGGTCTGCCGGGCTGATTCTCCAATACCTGTAGGGGCAGGCTTGCTTACTTTGTCCAGGACTGGAAGTCTTTGACATCAGACAAGTGGGTCCTGGAAGTAGTAAGCCAGGGACTAGTTCTCAGCTTCAAAAATTCCCAAAATGAGAACCAGATCCTTTCCACCTGCAAATCTATCAGAGACCCTTGCCCTAGAGGCAGAGGTTTCTTCCCTCCTGGCTCTCAGAGCCGTAGAAAGGGTTCCTGCCCTACACAGGGGCAAAGGATTGTACTCCAGGTACTTCCTAACCCCCAAAAGACAGGAGAATGGTGGCCCATCCCGGATCTAAGATGTCTGAACAAGCACCTTTAAAACCAAAATTCAAAATGGTGACTCTGGGAATAATTCTGCCTCTCTAAGGCCAGGGACTGGCTATCCTCCCTGGACCTCAAAGATGCCTATTTTCACATTCCCATTAGGTGCTCCCACAGAAAGTACCTCAGGTTAGAGTTGCCCTCAGGCCACTATCAATTCAGAGCAATGCCCTTTGGCCTAACATCAGCCCCAAGGGTGTTCACAAAGTGCCTGGCAGTAGTGGTTGCTTGCTAAAGAGAAAAAAGATCTCCATCTTTCCATACTTGGATGACTGGCTCATAGTGGGTCAGTCTCCAGACCAAATCAAGTCACATCTGCAAATAACTCAGCAAGTGCTCACTTCCTTGGATTCCTCCTCAACCTTCCAAAGTCAGTTCTCGAGCCAGTACAGCTCCTCACCTTTATGGGGGCAGAGCTGGATACAATAAAACAAAAGCCTTCCTTCCTCTGGACAGGGCAAGGACCCTTATAGAACTGGCCTCTTCATTCACCCTTCAGGTGTCTCGACCAGCAAGGCATTTCTTGCAGCTCCTGGGCCACATGGCAGCCTCTACAGCAGTGGTCCAGGGGTAGATTCCAGATGAGGGACATTCAGTTCCACTTAAGAGCCTTTTGGTCCCAAAGAAAGGATTCCTTACCAAACTAGTTCCAGTGACTCAACCCTGATCCAGGCTTTGCAATGGTGGCAGGATCAGGACAATTTGAGACGGGAGTTCCTTTTGTCACTCAGTCTCATTCAGTGATACTCACCACAGATGCCTCCCTGCTGGGCTGGGGAGCCCACTTGGGATCTTACCACCAAGGGCTGTGGTCACCTCAAGAATCTCTGCTTCACATCAGTCTCTTGGAACTCAGAGCAGTGTTTCTGGCACTGCAAGCCTTTCCAAATCTGTACAGAACAAGGTGGTCCAGATCAGAACAGACAATACCACCACAATGTGGTGCATCAACAAGCAAGGAGGCACTCAGTCTACGGCCTTGTGAACAGAAGCAATGAAGTTGTGGTCTGGCCTATTCCTGCAAACCTCTCTGATAGCAGTTCACCTCCCAGGGAAGGACAATGTCTAGCAGATGCTCTCAAGCAGGATATCCCAGGGCCATCACGAATGGACCCTAGATCCCTAGTTTTGGAAGTGATTTTCTCGAGATGGGGCACTCCACAGATAGATCTTTTGCAGCCCCAGACAATCACCAACTTCCTCTCTTTGTTGCAGACCCCAGTCTTGGGCTCAGTCCCCTGGATGCTCTGATTCTGAACTGGGAAGGAAGTTCCTGTATGCTTTTCCCCTTCCTCTCCTGTTCAAAGTGCTAGTCAAGATCAGGTCTCAACCATGCAAAGTGATTCTGATTGCTCCAGACTGGGCCAGACAACCCTGGTACCCACTGTTGCTGTCCTTAACAGTCCACCTTCCCTCTCTTCCCAGGAATTACAACCTGTTGACATCCTCTCAGGGAGGATTTGGTATCGAACTTCAAATCTCTCAATCTCAAGGTATGGCTCTTGAAGAGTTAGAGTTTGCTGATCTACACCTTTCTCAAGGGGTTCTGGACATCCTTAAGGCTTCTTGAAAGCCTTCCACCAGAAAGACTTACAACTCAAATGGAAAAGATTCACTATTTGGTGCTCTAATAAGCATATTTCTCCAGAATCTGCTGGGTTGCCTACAGTCCTGGACTATATGGTTCATCTTAATGGCTTGGGACTTAGGCCAGCTACACTAAAGTGCATCTGGCAGCTGTTTCTGCCTTCTTGTCAGTAGGCAAGCCCTCTCCTCTGTCAGCCCATCCTGTGTTTTGTAAGTTCTTCAAGGTTGCTGCACACCAATCCCCTTTAGGGACTCTGCTCCTGCTTGGGACCTTAATGTTTGCATTGCTCAGCTTATGCAACCACCCTTTGAGCCTTTGACCTCTGCAGAGCTTAAGTACTTGACTTGGAAAACTGTGTTTTGGTAGCCATTACCTCTGCCAGGTGTATCAGTGAATTGCAAGCCCTGTCAGTGGAACCTGATTTCATCTCTTTCCATAAAGATAAAGTGGTCCTAAGAACTAACAGGAAGTTTTGCCTAAGGTGGTTTCAGATTTCCACCTTAATCAGTCTGTGTCTCTCCTTGTTTTCTTCACTGACCGTTCCTCCTCTGGAGAGGAGGCTGCACAGCTGGATGTTAAAAGGGCCCTCAGCTACTACATAGAGTGCACCAAGGGTCACAGGTTTGAGTCCCTCAGTTGTTCCTCACATATGGAGAGGTCGGTGAAGGCAAACCTGCCACTAAAGATCTATTGCCAGGTGGATTGTCTCTTGTATACAATTCTGCTATGAAAAACTGGGTAGAACACCACCCTCAGGCCTGAGGGCTTACTCTACTAGAGGTACAGCTGCTTCCTGGCTGCTGCCAGGATATTCTATCTTAGAAATTTGTCAAGCAGCCACCTGGAAAACAGTCCATACATTCACCAAGCATTACTCTCTGGATATCCAGGCTAGGGTGATGCTCTGTTTGCACAGCAGTACTTCAGAGCATATTCCCAAAGTAGGTTCTATACCTCCTCCATGGAGGTACTGCTTAGTAGTCTGCAATAGTCAGAATACAGCAAGACTTCATGTTGTTTGAAGAAAAATTACTCACCTTAGTAGTGTTGTTTCTTCTAATGGAGTCTTGTATCTGTATTCCGCCTCCCCTCTCAGAACCTGCTTTTGGGATGTGGGTGGGCAGAAGCAGTGTTGGCACCTCTAGAGGTGCCCCTTTTCACCCTCCTTTATTTTGGGTGTGTGTTGTGTTTTGTTTTTGGGTTTCCTGACTTGAGTCTTTGCTTTGAAACCAAAAAAACTTTCTTAATAAATTTAGTTGCCAGTTGGCTAGTGTGAGTCTTACAGTTTCACACAGAACTTCTAGTGGTATTGCTCGTAAAGATCTGATGGTTGAGTTTAAACAACAGCAGACGGAGGCTTCAACCGAGTCATACGAACATTCCATGCTGGCCATGGAAAGTTAACTCTTTGTTCTCCGGGCAGTTGAAAGGCAGGACCTAACTACAATAGTCAGAATACAGCAAGACTCCATTAGAAGAAACAACATTACTAAGGTGAGTAATTTTTCTTATTGTCTGTGGACATCGAAACAAACCCAGGCCCCCAGTCCCCTCTATTACTTGAATATGGACTGGCTGAATGCAAAAGGCCTTCATATAGCACATTTAAACATTAGAAGCCTTCTCTGCAACCCAGAGACTTGAGACTTGGATATCTGCATATGATCCTGACATTGTTGCCTGTCAGAAATGTAGCTTAAGCCTGCCTCTCAGACTCTTCTTGCTCCCTACCAGGCTATACTGTGATTAGAGGTGACAGGATGTCTGGCAAAAGGAGAGCGGTGTGCCAATCTATGTCAAAAATCATCTAAATGTGTCCCTAGTGAAACACTAGACTGTCACTGCTTGTGAATCTCTACATGTCCTTCTTCTCCTTGGGGATAAAAGCTTCACCTGATATATGCCTATAATCCCCTAAAGGAGGTCAGTTAGGCTGCTCTGAGCTGCTTGAGCACTCTTCCTCTGCTGTTGGCCAGAATGAATTAATTATTCTCGGTGACCTCAACCTAAATTGGTTGGGAAATCTAAAAATACTTTACAATCTTTGGTGCATGCACAATATACAACAGATGATTGAAGATCCTACCAGACTGGTGCAGTCTGCTGCTGGAGTCACTTATAGACAGGATACCTAACCGGCTGGACAAGATTACTGCCTCAGGATTACTTCCAGACTCAGCAAGAGACCACTGCCCTGTGTTTGCATATAGAACAACTGAGGCTGCTGCCCTATCACCGTGCTATATCACGTTCAGGGATTTGCTAATTTTGATCAGCCAAGCTTTCTAGATGCATTCTCTTCTGTAAACTGGGCCCTATTTTTCCAGTCACATAATATCGAGACCGCCCTGAATCATTTTATGTCTATATTCCTACCCCTTCAGGACATACATACACCAAAGCGTACATGGCATGTTAGGACCACACAGACTAGATGGTTGCATAAAGAACTCCTTGCCTCCCTCCAGACACGTGATAAAAGCTGGATCCGTTTTAAAATTTCTGGTAGTCATATAGACTGTGACACCTACAAAGTACAGAGGAACATGTGCAAAAACAAATTAGTAATGCGAAAGCTTCTGCAAGAGTCTCTACTTGAAGCTTCTGGGACCCTAGGAAATTCTGGTGCATATAAAATCCTTTCTGGGATCACATCAGTCGCCTTTTACAAATTATATGATCCCTAAATGGTGTCACTGTAACGACTCCTCTTACCATTGCAAATTCCTTCAATAAATACTTTACTGACCTCTCTAAGTACAACACCTCTTTCTCCCAGTGAACCACATCCCTTAGTGCTCTGCTGAAACTAGTGCCTAAGCGTCCACCTTTCTATTTTAAGATTATTATGAATGCTGATGTCCTAAAACTACTCAAAAAACTCTGACAACACTAGTACAAGCTCTGACTGCCTGGAGCCTAAACTACAAGCTAGCTGCTCCCTTTATTGCAGCTACAGGGCTAAAATCTTCGCCTTGTCACTCTGCCATGGTAGTGTACCAGACATTTAGAAGGTAGCAAAAGTTACCTGGTCTTTAAGAAAGGAGACAAAAGGACATCTCCAGTTATAGGCCCATTGTCATTCTTTCAGCACTTAACAAAATCGTGGAGAAATTAGTGGCTGTGCAGGTCCCCGAGTTCTTCTCCAAATACAGCCTCCTATCACCTAGTAAGCATGGCTTCCATAAAGGGCACAGCTTCTCTATGGCGCTACTACAATTCAGTAATGATGCCCTACTGCGATGGATCAAGGCAAAATGACAGGTGGAGTGTTCACGATCTCTGTAAGGCGTTCAATCTCGTTGATCACCCCTCCTACTTACCCGTCTTGGCTCCCTTGGCTTCTCCACAAAAGCTGTACAATGGTTTCACAGATATTTAAGCAATAAAGCCAACATGTTAAATTTAACTCTGTGGTGTCTGACTCTGTGCCTGTAAGTGTTGGCGTTCCTCAAAGCTCCATTTTGGGGCCTGTTCTCGTCTCAATTTTTAGAAACATCATACTTCAATTACCCCTGGGTGCTCAACTATTTTACATGCAGATGATCTTGCACTTTACACTTCCTCGGCTCATATAAAGAAATAAATAGTCATCTAAACTCTGCGTTTCTAAAAATCCAAGACTGAATGCACAACAATAGACTTGTTTTAAACTTAAGTAAAACACAGGGCATGCTCTTTGGATCCCCTACCAAACTCAATGCCAGTCGCAGCATCTTTAATGTCTCCTGTGCAAATGGCTCCTCTCTTACGGTGGTAACCTCTTTTAAGTGTTTAGGCATCCTACTTGATGAATCACTCGATTTGAACACATCATCCAAGGCTCCTAGCTCATCCGCCCTCGAACCGTGGCCACCAGGTGGTTGGCGCTGCAGAAGCAACGCCGAGACCACAAAGCCAGACACAGCGAGCTGAGCGAGACCCTTCCAGGGCTCCCAGTTCTTCCGCGCCTCGAACCGTGGCCACCGGGCGATCAGCGGCGCTGCAGAAGCCGGCCTTGAGACCACAAAAGCCAGACACAGCTAGTTGAGAGGTACAGCAAACCGCAAACCAATCGGAGCGTGAGTGCCTTTGCCAGGCTCACTCTGATTGGTCCCTTTTGCTTCACCATTCTTCACTGTCTAGCGGAGCACAAAGGCGCACTTTACTAGCCAAACAGACTGAAATTTATCTCTGTAGACTGTTTTTACTGCCTAACTGCTAGAAATTGTTAAATCTTCACTGAAAAACAGTTTTACCTGTTAGTTAACTAGATGTTAGAGTTATTACAGCCCTTTCCTTGAATTGGTACTGCAGGCAGACTCATGATCATAGCAAAATCGCCCTATTTAAGTGCAAATTTCTTCTATCTCTGGCTTGTGAGACCCTTTGTCCTCCTCCAGTACTAATTTGGCTCCTCACTCCTTCCCTCTTCAGCGAAACCCTTCCAGGGGCTCCCAGCTCTTCTGCCGCTCGAACCCACGGCCACCGGGCATTCAGCTGCAGAAGCCGACACCGAGACCACAAAGCTGGACACAGTGAGCGGAGAGATGCAGCCAAACGCAAATTTTCGCCCCCCAACCAACCCCCGGCACATTTCTATATAGATGTCTTGCTCCGCCCTTATTCCTATTGGCTCCTTATGGCTACCTTCCTTTTTTTTTTGCCCATTCCTACTGATCTATTATTATTCTACTCTGCTAAGAAGTGGGACACATCATGAGTAACTTTCTAAACCAACTTAAGGAGCCCTCCTCCTTCTCTAGGAGTGCTACCTGCCTCCCCACACTAATCACCATGTCATTATGCTTCCAGATCCTTACTGCTCTATGTATTCTGCCTATAATAGGAATTCACTAGACTGGACTTACTCTAGTGAGGAAATCCGTCCTGAATCCATACAGTGTACACACATCAGGTACATACTGGCACCTGCAACACCTCTGTACCATTATACCCCCACCAAATCAGGTGGCACATCAGGTGTCATCAAGCAGCCAACTTCAACCGAATGGTACCAGCTACCCTCCCATAGTAATGTCACGTCGTGGCACCTCACAGAAGGGTCTATGCTACGTGATGCTAGGTCAACATAAGACCAATAGTATACCCATGCAAACCTACCTGGATACTACATCTACCAGGAAAGGTCAAAAATGTCAAGTCTTCCTTGCGATCCCAAGAAAACTTGTGCTTCTGCTGTTACTATGCTCAGGCAATGTAGAGCTAAATCCTGGACCTATGATCAACATCACTTCACCTGCAAAATTCTCCAAAATAAAAGGAATTAGCTTCATGCATGTTAATGCATGCAGCCTTCTAAAAATTCTCCTCCATCCAGGCTTGGATCACCCACACCGATCCTGATGTTTTGTTATATCAGAGTCATAGCTACGCCAGCCACACTGGATATGGAGGTTGGAATACCTAACTACCTACTATTCAGAACCGACAGACAAATCAGAGGCGGCAGAGTTGTCATCTATATCAAGGACAAATTCTCAGTCTCTATACTCTATTCCTCCTAATGCGCTGGGCTTATGAATGCTTATCCTAAAAATTGAAATTACCCTCGTTAGCCATTTGAATCATTGGCTGCTACAGGCCACCCTCAGCTGGACCCCAGCTCCTGACTCATCTATCTTCCTTGCTGGACTCCTGCAACCTAGAAAGTGTAATATTGGGAGACCTTAATTATGACTGGTGAACCAGTGCCTCATTACCTCTCAAATCCCTCTCGACTCCCATGGACTCTCACAGCTTATTAATGAACCAACACGCATTAATAAGAAAAACCCAGCTAATAGTACCCTGATAGATGTCCTACTAGTAAACAAACCTCACCTCTACTCACATGCTGGTATCTTCCATGCCGGCGTCAGTGATCACTGTTTATTGCTGGAGTGAGAACAAATCACATGCCCAAAAATACTTTGAAATTCTCCACCAAGCGATCAAAGCGAAACTTTGACCCATGCCTATGCCAGTGACCTTAAGGACTCCCCACTCTGGCAGAGTTTCTACCTCGTCAAACAAGTGAACAATGCATACACCATATTCAAGAAATATTAACACAGGCCCTCAACACCCATGCTCCATTGGTCAAAGCTCGTTTAAAGCCTAGAACCCATCGCTGGTTTACACCACAGCTAAAGCTACATTGCTAAAAGAACAAGCTGTGGAAACCACTGTAAATCTCAGCTTGACAAAGACCGGTGTCTTTTCAGAGCTGCCAGGAACTCTTGCACAAAGTTGACCAGAGAGGCTAAGTGCAACTACTACTGTACTGAGCTAGATGCCACTTCAACTTGCCCAACCAAATTCTGGTCAGCAATAAAGACCTCTGTGGTCATACGTCAGAAGCACTCCCTCTAAATCTCCTCCAACAATGTCCTTCTTAGCGACAAAAAGGAAATTTTGCAAGCATTTAACAACCACTTTGCCTCAGCTGGACTAGCCTCGATAACTCTCCTGTCTGCAACCTGCGCTCTCAGATGCCTGCACCACCACCTGAACCAAATTTAACAAATGCTCACCTTCTCCTTCTCACCTGCTTCTCTGAAAGAAGTCAAGAGTTACTCCTTCACTTGGATACCAAGAAAAGCGCGAGGGCGGACTGACTAGACCCCTACTTCTTAAAAGGTGGCCTGGTATGTATTGGCAGTGCCCATTACGCATTTGTTCAACATCACTATCCCAGGGGTCTCTACCTATCATATGGAAAATTGCCACATTATCCCATTATTTAAATTTGGGGATCCTGTGATTTAAACAATTACAGGCCAATTTCAGTACTCCTATGCTATCTAAACTGTTAGAAAAAATAGTGAATGCACAGCTACGAGCCTTCTGGAAAACTCAAACTTCCTAAATCCGTTACAGTCAGGCTTTCGGTCAAAACACAGTACAGTTACAGCGCTGGCCAAGGTAACAAATGATTGGCAAAACGACCTTGATAACAAAAATTTGTTTGCGCTGTGTTCCTTGACCTAAGCAAGGCCTTTGACACTGCAGATCACCCTTACTCTTATCCACTTTAAAAGCCCTAGATCTTGACTCTACTTCCCTTGGATGGTTCCAGGACTATCTTAGGGACAGTCTCCAGCAGGTTAAAGCAGATGGGGAGCTATCAGTCTCTAAACCGTTAGTAAGAGGTGTCCCCCAAAGCTCTATCCTGGGTTCAATACTCTTCACCATATACATAAACAGCATAGACTTAGGCATAAAGAAAGCTAGTATTCACCTGTTCGCGGATGACACAGTTCTATACCTAAGTGGGTCAACCCCAGAAACTGCCCACAGACCTGCAACAAGACTTTGACACCTCAATACCAGCTACTGGAAAAAAAGCTACTTCTGGAAGCTAAAAAAACCAAGGCAATGATTCTTTCCCCGCCAACACTTAGCCTTACCTGTCCATTGGCACTTACCCTCTATCACCACCTTACTGGGGAAAACTGAGTATGTCCCCAAATTCAAATATTTGGGACTTTGGCTGAACCACAGACTTTCCTTTGGGAACACCTGGAGGACATGGTAAAAGCTAAAAGCAGAGGCTGGGGCTCTTATACTGAATAAACCGTCTCCTGACACCTGTAGCAAAAAAGAGCTCGTCAGACCACCTTCATCCCCTTGCTGGACTACGACCGACTTCATCTACAGCCACTGCAGTACCTCTCCTGGACAAACTGGACGTCTTATACCACAGAGCATTGCGCTTCATTGCCGGCCTCCTCCTCTACCCACGCTGCTCTCTATACACTGCTGTGGGGTGGACCTCTCTGCAATACAGAAGAAAAGAAATGCCACAGTTTGGACCTTTAAAGCTATTACCTCAAAACTACTACACTATATCTCAAATTCTTACCTCTAAGTGATCTTTAGACCTCGCCTTAATTAGCTGCTCACTGTGTTCCCTAAAGATACCCAGGGCCATACGTGCATTGGGAGAAATGACCTGCAAACATCTCAAATGTTAACCCTGTGGGCAATACAAAAATTACTAAAACTAAAACCCCAGTAAGTGTCTCATCATTTAAAACTTTATATGCAAAACTAATGAAAGAGGTCTGTCAAATTTCGATACTGTGCCCTGGAACTGCTCTTGGCTTCCATAAGGTGCTTATGTTGTTATGTTAATACTGTATAATCTATGCCTTACCACACTAAATGCGCTGTGTTGAATCTTTAACATTACTGCTCTTATCTCCCACAAGGTGTTTATTTTGTTATGTTAATACTGTATAATCTATGCCTTACCATGTTTGGTATGCTGTGTTGAATCTGTGGCCCCATTTTCTTCTAAAGCTTGGGCGTAGCGATATGGTTTTGACCCGCATTATGAGTTAGGGTCCACTCGATATCAGACCCTCTGGGGAGATACCTGATAGTGGATGCACCAGTGAAAGAAGATATGCCTTCTGTTGTATGGGCCAAATTATGACTCCCTGATTTTTCCATCACATGGTGATAACGCTGGCTCCATACCAGGACAGTATAGTTATGGGGGTGACTTCAGCACCTACTGGGATGCAACACTTGACTACTCCGGTAAGAAAGTGCGACCCCTGCCCAAAGAGTGTTTTAGCTCTCAAAAATTAGGCCACAGAGAGCCCTGGTGGAAGGCTGGAGGTATTCCTATCCAACTAAACAAGAATGCTCCTTTTATTCACTCCCACTGAATATACACTAGATTGGACTATCTTTGATCTACCCTCCATGATGCAGGCGAGGTGAAGCCTCCTATGGGCCAATTTTGGTGTCTGACCACGCCCTTTGAAAATTACACTGGTGCTCGGTCAGGGTTCCCCACAACCCGACAGTGGAGACTAGATCCTACCTTACTAGATGACCCAGCATTTGTTAACACATTTCAAACTGTTTAGGAGAATTTTTGGCTGACACCTCCATTTCAAACACATGGGATGCAATGAAGGCATACATTGGGGAGAAATCCTCTCTATGCCACCTTTAAGGGAAGGAGGAAAGGGAGGAGGAGAGACTGTTGAGAAGGGTATATTGTTCTTAGAACAACAGATGAATCGAGGTGATAAGACAGTAGAAAGAACTGTATTAAAACAGATGAAAGGCACTTTAAACTAAAAGCATCTAGATGCATAGGCGTGCCCTGTTGCATACCAAGTCGCGTAACTACTTTGAAGGGACAAATCTTGTAAATGGCTGCATGGCAACTCAAAAAGCAATGATCGGATAGAATAATCTTGAGATAGAGATGCTAGGAGGGACATTTCAGTCGGATCCTAAGGTAATAAATAACACATTTCGTCAGTTTTACCAGCAGTTATATACTTCCCAGACCCCACAGCATAGTAACTCTGAAACCTTCCTCGGGAAGGTGACTCTCTCCCATCCTTGGAAAGTGAGAGGTGGATAACGCTGGACCAACCGATCACTAGAGAAGAGGTAAAAAGAAACATTGGTCCTCTAGGAATAAGGCCCCAGGCCCCGGCGGCCTCCTGACTGAATTCTATAAAATCTTTTGGAGCGACCTTGAGGAACCGATGCATCAAATGGTCCAATCAGCTCTAGATGCAGGGGTTGCCTCGTACACAACTCCTGGCCACAATCACCGTATTGCCCAAGCCAGGAAGGACCCTAAGAGTGTGGCTTATATAGGCTGATTTCTTTATTAAATGCGGATTATAAGATCTTAGCCAAAATCCTGGCAGGCCAAATTCAGGAAGTCCTCCGGCTTGGTGCACCCAACAGAGGTTGTGCGGACAGACAGAGCAAACACAGCATATACGTACACTGAACATTATGTGACTTTGGGGGGTGGGCGGTGGCAGCGGCAGCCAGTGCTTCCTTGCACGCTGCGTGGAAAAAGCCTTCAACCGTGTAGAATGGCCCTTTATGTTTGCGGTGCTGGCTAAATACAATTTTGGACCCGTATGCATTCCTGGATTAACAGCTTATATCACTCCCCTCAGGCCCAGATCCTGACAAATGACACTATCACTTCACCATTTGAACTAACTAGGGGAACCAGACAGGATGCCCTTTCCACTCCGTTATATGTCCTGACCATAGGAGGCCCTGGCTGCTGCTGTCAGAGCACACCCGGATATTAAGGATTTCCGAAAAGTGGATGCAAACCACGTCATCTCCCTTTGCAGACAATGTTATGCTATTTCTGGCACAACCAGACACATCCCTGATGGCCTTAACTAATCTCGTTGAACAGTATCTGTACACTAAGCAAAATGCTAGAAAATTGTGTACCGACAAGTCCAGGAATGTGTTGAACAACATAATCTCCTTGTTCGTGACAACACGATTTAGAAAACTATATGGCACAGAGACTGCCTTGGTTAGCCTTATGTCTGACATACTGCAGCCCAAGATACTGGCCAGCTAACTGGTGCAATCTTATAGACCTTACCAAGGTCTTTGATCTGGTGGACCATCAATTGCTCATCTCGCAGCTCAGATCCCTTGGGTTGGACAACCACTCAGTACAGTGGTTCATAGACTACCTCATGGTAGATCTCAAATAGTCAGATGGCTGGGGCGAAGTCAGACAAGTGCTCCATCTCTGAAGGGTTCCCCAAGGTTCAATATTGGGGCTCTACCTATTCTCCCTATTTGTCAATAACTTGCCTAAGCACTGTGGAGGTGCCAAGGTGACCTTTATGCAGATGATGCCGTGTTGTATAGAACTGCTCCAGATGCAGCCAGCTAAATCAACTTCTGAAACAGGACCTCTCCATATTGGAAGGCTGGTTCCTGACTAATCGGCTAGCCCTCAATGTAGAAAAAACCAAAGCCATCCTATTTGGACCCAAAGGCTAGGCCTTGATAGATCAGCTTACTGTCCCTCTGCCTGTCCAGTGGTTCTCCTATAGAGGTTGTGGATTGCATTAAATACCTGGGAGTGTATATTGATCAAGACTGTTCCTTCAAGGTTCATGTTGATCAATTAACCAAGGCGGCTGAACCAGAAGCTTGGTCTCCTGTATCGTTTGAGCCCTTTTCTCCTCGGACGTCTAAGTTAAGGGTAGCCACCAGCATGCTACTGCCCACCCTGTTCTATGGGGCCCCAGTGCTACACTCACTATGAAACACGGAGATGCAAAAACTGAAAATATTGTATCATAGAGTGGTGCTTTGCCCTGGGTGTTCCGCCCTTAGAACACCACTGTAAAATTGCACTCACTAAATTGGCCTTCCTTTGAGCGCAGGCTAATGTACCCTTCCCTATGTCTGGCCTTCAAGCTTCTACAAACAAATGACCCCTAGTTTGAGTTGCACCGTGTTGCTTAAACATCCTTGAAGAACCTTGAGTTCCTCTAATCGGCAACTCCTCCCGCCCTAGAGTCCGGACATGTGAAGGTCTTCGTCTTCGTGACATACATTCCATCCCTCTGGAATAGCCTTCCTAGTAATCTCAAGACTGCAGCCCCTTGGGGGTTTTAAAAAAGGCCTCAAGACCTACCTGCTGGGCTAAGCCTCTGTGCATGCCACCGCTGAGAATCATTGCATTACAGTGGGTACCTCTGTAGCCACTGACAGCCGCCTGGCATACCTTTACTCCCATTGCAGGACCTTCACCACCTGATGAGGCACTTGTAACTGTAATTTCTGTGAAACTGTCCGTTTCAATTAACATTATGTAACTGTCATTCTTGTGAAACTGTTTTACTCATCATGTTAACCTTCAAATGTACCTAACCTGCCTGTGAATCGTACAAAATGTCCTGTCTGTAATGTCTGTATTACTCAATTTCCCTTGAGTTGTTCTTACTGTTTATTTCTCCTGTAACCTGTACTTAATCCCGGGTCACCCCTGAAAAGGAACTTAATGGTCTCAGTGGGCCTACCTGGTCACCAAAATTTTAAATAAAATAAAATATGGACCACTCTCGGGCACAAGATAAATTGGGGAAAGTGTGAATGCCTGCCCTGGGTGATAAAGTTCCCACATTACAGTAGCTGGGATGGATATTTCCTCTCTGCAGAGATTAAATACCTGGGGATCGGACTACCCCAAAAACTAGCAAAGTTATAAGACCTGAATTATAAGCCCTTATAAATAAAATAAGAGACGATTGTAGGAAATGGCAGACACCTCTCAACTCTCCTGGGCCGTGTTAACTCTGTAAAAATGAATATACTTCCCAATGTTTATACCTGTTTCAAACATTGCCTATACATCTTCCCAGTAAATATATCAAAGCAATTGAAGGGGCTATAACCTCGCTAATTTGGCAGCGCCCGACGCGTATAAGAAGAGCAGTCTTATGGCAGCTGGTAAATAGGGAGGTTTGGGACTTACCAATATCAAGTTATATTATACGGCAGCACAGTTGGCTCATGTACAAGATCTGGTTTCACTGGGATCCCTTCATAAAGCCTGGGTAGACTTAGAAACCTCAGAGGAGGGATCCCTATATAACCAATTATTAACTCCAGCAGTTTTTGTTGTTTTTTTGCAAGTCTACTTATTAAGTTTTCTCAACACATTACATCAGAAAGACAAAAGAGACATATACTACTCACTACATTGGACATTAGACATAAAACAGGAGAAAAAAAAAAGTCACTACTATTAGACATACAGATAGGACGACAAAAACACAAATCCCTGGTTATTTCATTGTTACATTATCCCAAAGGTTCATAATACAATAACATAATCATAATATAAGACTAATGGGTTGATACAGTATTAGTAAATGTGACCGAGTGTGTGGATCCATTCCTAAGCCCTAGCACATTGCCCCCTCCGTTGTTCCTCTCTGCCACTTCATACCCTTTCACAGGGGGTCAAGAACCTCAATTCCGCATTGTGCTTAATAAGCGGGAGGGCCCTGAGACCCATCAAAAGGAGGCCCCAAAAGACAATTGTGCCAGCGAAATGTCCCTCCAGTTTGGATGGGGGAACCCATATTCTGTCCGCATAGTCTCAATGCCCCTAGGCATCCCAACCCGACGGAGCATTATATTTTCAGAGATGCTCAGTCTCCAAGAACAGGGCCCATTCCCTCATAAACCTCTCCTCCCTCCCCTTACTACCCAAGTGAGCCTCTCAGGGCCAGTGACCGTAAGACCAGTCTCCTCCAGTCTGCCACTGTAGGCCCATTTCCGAAACCCAAGTATTCTGAATGCAGTGCCTAGCCAGCACAAGCACCACTCTGGCCCATCTAGGTAGCTCCTGCCATTCTTCCTCTCCTGCTTTCCTTTCCACCCCAAACAAGCAGATCAAGGGATCACGGAACAGGCGGCCCCCATCTCCTATTCACCTCCTGTACTATCTTCCCCAAAACTTGACCAGGACTGGACATGACCAAAAGCAATGGTAGAAGGTGCCTAGGCCCCTACCACACCTCTTGCAATCGGTGATACCTCAGGACGTACCGGTGTGCCACATAGCTGTGTCGCTCTGTGCAAGAATTTAAAGAAAGCCTCCTTGAATTTATTACATATCATAATTCCCTCAGGCAATCCCATACCAGCTCCCAGTTACTTTGAGATATGAGCAGGCTCAAATTCCTCTCCCATAAGGCTTTTGTGGGGCCAGTCATATCTGGCAAATTTAACTTGCCTAACTTGGTAACCTTCCCAATGAACCCTTTCGTCCTTCCTGGCATGGCAGAGCATTTGCTCTATTCTATTCAGGTGCAATCCCTCCCCCCTTACTCAGCTCCCTGGTATCGCCCTCACCTGGAGGTACCTATATAAGTGTGAAGTCCCCACTTTTATCTCTCCCTAATCTTGTTGAACTCTCAACTCCCTTTTTCCAACAGGGTTCCCACACGCCACCTCCTCTCCCATTCCAGGAACCCTCCATCCTCCACTCCGGGATGAAAAAGTTCCTTGCAACTGGGAGCAGGATTGTTTCCCTCTGAGCGAGTCCCTCTAAGTCTCTGTGAGTGGCCCCAAGCCTCCAGCATCTCCCGCACCAAGGGGTTAACCTTCCCTGTTCTTCTGTCACCCTCATGACTGCTATGTAAGTATGCGATAATCTCCCGGGGACCCCCTCTTGTTCCAACCCCACCCAACTAGCCACCTCCGACCTATGAATCCAATCCCTACACTCCTAAGTTGTAACCGACCTATAATATGCACCCATGTCTGGAAAATTAAGCCTCCCTAGACCTGTCCATCTTAAGTCTTGCCAGACTTATTCTGGGTTCTTACCCTGCCATATGAATTCAACGAACCCTTTCTCCAACCTTTTGACATCCTTCTGTATTAATCTCACCTGCAACATTTGCATCGGGTATAATATCCGAGGCATAATATTCATTTTGATGAGATTAATCCTCCCAATCAAGATATGGGCAGGTGTACCCACCTTTTCAAATCCGCCAGTATCCCTTAATTAGTGGGTGATAGTTCAGACTGTATAATTCTTCCCACCTTACGCCCAATATGTAGCCCTAAATACTTAAAATCAGACTTAACCACCCTAAAACCTCTCTGCTCGCCTCCAGACTGATTTCAGGAAATCCCATTATTTAAGACTTCTGATATTGATCTTGTACCAGAAAAGTCAGAAATTCATAATAATATCCATCAGGTGCCGTAAGGATACCCCATATCCCCTAAAAACAGAAGCATATACGTCAGCATGGTAGCCACCTTGTGTTCTTCCCCTCTCCATCCTTACTCCCCACCACGCCCCTCATGCTGACGTATCGCCTCCAGGGTTTGGTTCAATGTAAGAGCGTAACAATAGCGTAAAGCTGGCACCCCTGTCTAGTTCCTCCCTAATTCAAACTTTTCAGATAGACACCGTTCACTATCACCGTGCACAGGGTTTCAGATACATAGCTTTGACCCACCTATGAATGAATCCCCCAGACCAAACTGATTCATTACCTAAGAAGGTAATCCCATTCCACTCTGTCGAGCGCTTTCTCTCCGCATCCACGAAAGCACCCCCTCTGGGTTCCAGCTTGTCCCTTCCTCAGATAACATTTAATAATCTCCGCACATTATGATAAGACTGCGCCCCTTAATAAAACCGGTCTGGTCTGGGTGGACTACGTCCAGTAGAAAGCTCTCAACCTCAGGGCCAGTACTTTAGCCAGGATCTTCGTATCCACATTTAGGAGAGATATTGGCCGATAGGCGAACACTCTGAACCCTGCTGCCCACTTTTTGGATCAGACAAATATTGGCCTCTCTTACACGAGTCAGGCAGCGTTGGAACCTGTCCCTCCTCCACACCCCAAATAAATCCTTCAACACATCTGCTACCGATCCCCAAAATCCTGTAGTACTCAACGCGGAATCCATCTGGACTGCAGGCTTTCCCTTCCTAAAGTTTCTGCATGGCCCTTAAGATTTCCTCCCATGATATAGGCGGTTCAAGAACTCCTTCTGTTCTTCTGACATCCTCGGTATAGGCACCCGTCCAAAAATTCTCGGGTTTCCTTTTCCATTCCACTTGCTCTGCCCTATATAATTTTTATAAAATTCGCAAAACACCCTGCTATTTTCTTTGACCTGGTCATAACCACCCCCTTCCCTTTAATCTGCAGAATCCTAGTTGGACACCTTCCGCTTTCATCAATCTTACCAGCATGGGGCGGGCTTATTGCCCCACTCAAAGATCCTTCTCTGGCATCCAAACCATGCCTTCCCTGCTTCCTCTTTCAAAGGGAATTTAGGGCTTCCTAGCTGCTGTCAGCAACTTCCCGACTTCCCCTTTTCTCCTCCTCCTACCCTCTTTTCCAACTCCTTAACTTGCCTCTCCAGTTCTATCCTCTTATTTCTTTTCTGTTTCTTGATTTTACCTACATATGCCATGATGGCCCCTCTCATGTAGGCCTTACCTGCCTCCCAGAGGTACTCTTGGACACTTCTCCTGTATCATTCGTCTCTATATAATACTTCCATTGTTCTGCCAGATGTTCTTTAAATGCTCTGTCCCTTGCCAGGTACAAAGGAACTTCCAGACTGGAGGACCTCTCTCCCCCCCCAGATTCTCAGTACCACCATGGCATGATCTGAGATAATAATGGGACTGTGGCTAACCTCTTTATTCTCCCCATCCAGCTTCTGGAGTGCGAATATATAATCCAATCGGGACAACGTTTTGTGAGGGTTGGAATAGAATGTATACTCTGTTCAATAGGATTAGCGGCCTCCAGCAATCCACCATGTCGAGGTCCGCTATACCAAATTGCCACTGGCTCATGGCCTCTGTAACCCTCCCTTTCCTTCAGAATGATCCATCCTTGCATCCATCACCCAATTAACCCCCCCAAAATCAGACCAGGAAATTGTTCTTTAACAAGCAAGCCAAGCAAAGAGGAATAAAACACGGGTCATATACAGCGGGCGCATATATGCACCCAAACATGAGCATTTCACCTTGCCAGACCCCGTGACAAAACATATCTCCCCTCCCTAGGATCTCTTACAACCCTCTTTAGCTCGAACCCCAGATTTTATGCAATAATATTGCCACCCCTTTTGTGAAGTGAAAGGGCATACAGCACTTCCCGCCCAGTTCCGCACCAACAGGCGTGCTCCAGATCTGTCAAATGGGTCTCCTGTAGTATAGCCACTTGCACCCCTACGCCTCAACGCAGTCGAAAGTGCCGCTCATCTTTACTGGGCTTGCTATGCCTTTTACATTCCAGGATATAACATTTAGATCCCCATTTCACCTCAGAAAACTTTCAACTCCAGCAGTTTTAATGAGAAAATGGGCAAGACCAAAACCCTGTTACACGCTCAACTATTAAACCTGGGTTCAGGCTCCATAAAATTATAGGCTACAAACCTACTCTATCATCGGATGCTTCCCTAGTAACAGTTCTAGGGCCCCTATGGCAAAATTCTGTCTAAATCCATTAAAATATTAAATTATTGGCATCAGAGGTTTTTACCGTTTCCCAACTATATAGAAGGAAGTATAACAGACTTCCCATTGCTCAAGAGGAAACTCGGTCTTGACACGTCTCATTATTTTGTGTACCTGAAGATCAGCACTAGACTCGGTCATTTGCTAGACAACTCACAAGATCTTCTCCAGATTAAAAGATCCCCACTGGAGGAGATATTTATGCAGTCATCTTGCCCGGTCCTTTGAGGCCACTGAGCAAATGTTATAGGCTACTGGTTGGGCTGTCCCTGATCCCTTGCCCAGATGAAGGGAAAGCGTACAGGGGACCCGCTGGAGAGGTTGACTGAGGTGGACTGGTGCATCATTTTCAAGAAGGGTATGGCTTGTTCGGTAAACAACAAGCTGAGAGCCATTCACTATAATATTTTGTACAGAACATACTTTACCCCAGTCTTGGCACACAAATTGGACTCCACCACCTCAAATGCATGTCCAAAATGTAAAGTGGCACCAGGTACTTTCTTTCACTTGGTGTGGTCCTGCCCAAGGTCTATTGCTTTTGAGAGGAGATATTGGGTCTGTTGTCCAAGGTACTAAAAGTGCCTGCCCAGTTGACCCTATAGATGTACTTCTGGGTCTGCCACTGGGGGTGAAGGAGAGCAGCTACTGAAGCATCCCTCAGACGCCTTGGCATTGTAGTAGGGAAGCAGGTTCTGGCACAGTATTGGATGTCTGTCGCAACCTCCAATATCTCACTGGGTACAATCCCTGATGCAAAGCATGAAGCTAGAGTACACACAATACCTGGTCAGGAACCAGCCCCATATATATCGAA
The DNA here is from genome assembly GCA_016271365.2 of Neoceratodus forsteri. NCBI lineage: Eukaryota > Metazoa > Chordata > Ceratodontiformes > Ceratodontidae > Neoceratodus > Neoceratodus forsteri. The sequence goes on from CM057458.1 coordinate 371,604,562, forward strand.
ACATTTGGATGCCCCTAGAGGAGGCTCTCGCATGCCCTGGTTTCCACTTTTTGAACAACCCTCTTAGTTATGCTCTAGAAATGTACAGAAGCCACTATTGGCATTCCATAGAGACTATGAGAGGCCCTCTAGATACTTGTCCATCCGTTTACTTTTTCTATTTATTTACATGCACTGTCCATAAGGTGGTTATGGACCAAGAAAAGATTATTGTTAGAGCATATTTTAAATCTTGAGTGTCCTACATATCCTAGCAAGGTTGGGCCCTAATTAATGAGAACACCTTTAGTTTGTATTAACTCTTAAATGTACTCTGAACCTTAAGGGACACTGTCAACCATGTTTGCATCATACTACTTCTAGTTGAAAACCCACATTTCTGATTCGTACCTTCTCTAAAATTCATTGGTGGTGGTAGGTGTTTAATCTGCATCCTTTCATAGTAGAACTGAAATGCAGGGTAATGGAATAATTATAGTCAGCCTTGTTTCATTTCAAATCCTGGATCTACTTTTATTGCTTACCTCCTGAACATGAGGAACACCCCAAGGAGAGCAGCCACTCGTGATGCAATAACCTCCTCTCCTCCCACTGCATCTTGAGTGGCTGGACTGTGCTGGGGGTGTTCCCACGTCAGAAAAGATGTAGTTGAGTTGATCAAGGAATGTGAACAAACACATTTCAGTGTGGTAACACCAGTATGCTATGGCAGTCTGTTTTTCACTTTAGAAAGGAAAAAGGTTCAGAATCAAACTACCAGCTATATCAGCACATTCTACAGAATGTGAACAATCATAAAAGTGTATTTTAAACAAAGGACAGTTTGAGGCCTAAGGGGGCTTGACAGTGTCCCTTTAAGGTTAATATCACCATATATATTGCTGTAATGGAATTTAATTGTTTTATTTGTTTAATATATAATGCTGACTTTTAAATAAAGTTTACAAAAAAAAAAGGAAGATTGATTGAGTCGTTTGGTCCTATCACTGCACGGTGAAATTCATGTTTGGGCCCCTCCCACCTCTGTTGAGATGATCCACTACCACCTGTTAAGGGACTGTCCCCAGAGGACTTTTAGCATGATGGATTTTTCTGGCATGAGTACTCCTGTGTGAATGGCATGAGTGAGCGGTGGCAGCCTATAATGGGGCTGTTACCAAGGCACTTGATGCCATCTTCAGTCCCTCTCCAACCCAGGTCCTCGTTTGAGACCCCATGGTTTAATAGAGTGAAACCGGTCGGGAGTTCATTCTTTGTCCACACTTCTCAGGATTCCACCTGTCCTCTTCCATGAGTACTCCAGTCAGCTGCAGCGAACAAGTTGTCAAAATGCACTCTCACTTTGTTTTTGTCAAAATATTCTTTGATCTGTGGAAGGAAACTTATGAATTTGCAGACCATATGATAGTCACTCCAAGTCTTAAGTGGCACAGTACAGTGGTACAGTTCTGTTATATATCAGACTAGATTTCGGGAACAGAAATTTTACTTAACAAATAGATCTTTAATATTTATTTCAGATTCTGATTGCATGTCAGTATTTGAGGCAGTGGCAGCCTATAATGGGGCTGTTACCCCATTATAGGCTCCAGTCTGGCTAACAAGATGACTGACCTCACTGCCACAATAGCTGAGGCAGGACTAGACTGGGTTGCCATGACGAAACATGATTCACAAACAGTCACGGTTGGGAGGTGACTATCCCGGGTGTAACTTGCTCAGGAGAGATAGGACTGGGAAAAAGGGAGGAGGGTAGCTATTTATGTTAGGATACCATCAATGTTATAGAAATGCAGCAGGCACAGGGAAGCGGAGGATCTATGGATCACTATCGGGACCAGAAGCGGAAACCCATTCGGGTAGGAATAATCTACAGACCCCCAAATCAGGAGGAAGCCAGGGATAAGGAAATCCTGGAAACCATCCTCAGATGTCAGGCAAAGGGACATGGTGCTGGTGGGGATTTCAATCTGCCGGATACAGATTGGAGTACCCACACAGCAACATGACGAAAAAGCAGAATTCTTAGTCACAGTACAGGAAGCAGGCCTAAGTCAACTAGTGACAGCACCCACAAGAGTATGCAATTCTAGATCTGATATTCACAAATAGTTATAGGGTTCTGGGTGTTGAAGTAGGGAACCACCTAGAAACAGTGACCATAACATGGTATGGTTCAGGGTAAAAGGGCTGAAGACTCCACACACTCCAAACTGAAGGTCCTTGACTTCAGGAGGGCAAACTTCACAAAATGAAGGCCTGCCTGAGGACAACCTTAATGCTTGCCAACAGAAGGAGGCGTTGAGGAATTTTGGACAAGGTTGAAGGATGCAATAACCGTGGTCACATCACAGTGTGCCTGTCGGGTTAGTAAGAACAAAAGAGAAAACCCACTGTGGTTTTCCAAGGAGGTGTCAACCATGGTGAAAGAAGCGCATAGCCTTCAGAAAGTATAAGGAGTCAGGGACTGAGGCAGACAAAACAATACAAACAGAAACTAAAAGAGACAGGAAAAGTGGTAAGAAACACAAAGGCTCAGACAGAGGTTAGGAAAGCTCAGGAAGCAAAAAAGGGTAACAAAACCTCTACAGGTACATATGACAAAAAGGAAGACCAAAGGGCATTGTTAGAATCACAAAAAGGATGGACAACCCACAGAGCAAGATGGGGAAGGCAGAGGCACTCAGTGAGTACTTGGTTTAGTTTTCACACAGGAAGTGGACCAAAATAAGCATAAAGAAGTGTCCAACTAAAGGAATAGACATGGGTCCTGTCACAGAGTAAAGGGTCCTAGAGGAAGTAGACAAGTTTAACATAGGTAAAGCTATGGAGTCAGATGGAATACACCCAAGAATACTTAAAGAACTTGGGAAAGAACTCAGCCCTCTTAGAATTCTTCAACAAATCGTTGAGGAGCGGGAGGGGCTGGAAGACAGCAACAGTAGTACCACTCCACAAGAGTTTGAAGCAAGGAACAGCCAGGAAACTACTATCCGTTAGTCTAATGTCAGTCCTGGGAAAACTGATGGAGGCCCTGCTGAAGGAAAGAATTGTAGCTTTTGGAGCAAACTGGTCAGCTCGACAAAAATCAACGGTTTCATGGCAGGAGGTCCTGCCAGACAAACCTGGTTGATTTTTAAATTCGGTCACCAAAACAGTGGATCAGGGTGGGGCAGTGTATGTGGTTTACCTGGACTTCAGCAAAGCTTTTAACTCTGTTCCGCTACAGGAGACTAGTCATAAAATGGAGAACATGGGAGCTGGGCCGAGGTAACAAACTGGGTCAGAAACTGGTTACGTGGGAGAACTCAGAGAGTACTAGTGAATGGCACTCTGTCAGAAGAAGAGAGGGTGACTAGCGGGGTCCCAGCGGGGCTTGGTTCTGGGCCGATCCTCTTCAGCATATTCATCAGCGACATTGCAGATGGACTGAAGGAAAGGTGTGCCTGTTTGCAGATGACTCAAAATCAGCAACAGGGTGGACACACCAGAGGACAGCATAGCATGGAAGCTGACCTCCGAAAACTGGAGGTGGTCCAGGACCTGGCAATTGAAATGCAAGGTCATGCACCTGGGAAACGTAACCCAGGAAACTGCATTCGTTGGGAGGAGAGCAGCTGGTGGCTACTAGGCAGGAGGCGAGACCTGGGGGTGATCATATCAGATGACCTCAGGTCAGTAATCGATATGAAAAGGCAGCATTAAAACTAGTGGCATCCTGGGATGCATGGGAGGGCATCACAAGCAGAAGGCATGAGTAATCAACACCACTAGCATCCCTGGTAAAGGCGTCACCGGATACTGTGTCCAGTTCTGGAGGCCACACCTCAGCAAGGACATAGATAGGCTGGAAATGGTACAGAGAAGAGCAACAAAGATGATGCAGGGCTTGCATCAGAAACCGTACAAGGCAAGACTAGATGATCTCAAGTTGTACTCCTTAGAGCAATGCAGGAATCATGGGGACATGATTGAAACATTTAAATACCTTAAAGGCAACAACAGGGTGCATGTGCAGAACTTCTTTCAGTTAAAAGACTACAACAGGACTGAGGCATGACCTTAGACTTAAGGGAGGAAAGTCCAGGAGCAGTATGGGAAATTCTTCACAAACACGTTTAAGAAACCATGGAATAGCCTGCGGAGGGGTGGTGGGATCCAAGATGATGGGGAATTCAAGCAGGCATGGGACAGACAATGGGATACTCAAGAAGGCAGCTAAGCAAGGGAGGGATGGAAACCAAGGGCAGACTTGATGGATAATACAGTCCCATCTGCCGACAACTTCTATGTTTTGGACTGAGCGTTTTGCAGCTCCCTGTCTCTTCTGTGCATCAGTTTCTTCTGTCTGTAGCCAGTACAGCTCAGTAACTGATCATTGTGAAAACGCTGTATTGGCGTCACCAACAACACATGCATTCCTTGATTTAGGGATACTGCACTATAGCAAAAAGAAAAAAAAAGACCAGAAATAATTTAAAAGCAGAGCCAACCTGAGCCCCAATAAAAATTGCTCTCCTTCATAGTTAAAGCAGCGATTTTTCCAGTCCCTTAAAAACTAAATTTGCTGTGGTGAAAGTATTTTTATTATTTTATTTATTTTATGTAGAATTTTGTTGACCAGGTAAACAGTACTGGGCCACATGGCCCTTTTACAGGCTCAACCCAGAGTTAATTAAAAATATGCATAAATCTATGATGCAGATAAAAGGCATGCTAGTACAAGTATACACTAAACATAAACTCAGTCATAAAATATACATAAAACAAAATGTGCATACTTTGAATACACAGTACATTATAGACAATACAAGAGAAACTCTCGCACTAATCCAGACAATCAAGAAAACCCATCCTGTTTTCAAGCTCCTACTATTTTAAACTTCATCTACATTTACACTGTGCATCATCTTTAATTACATTTTTAAGGATGTCTTAAAGTTATGACTATTTTTAAATTTCACATATCTGGAAGTGCATTCCACGTTTTTATGGCTACTTGCTTAAAGGCTTTCTGTTTCACAGAAACATAGACTTTAATGACAGATTAGGACCGCTTGGCCCACCCAGTCTGTTTATTTCCTACCTATTGAATAAGCTGCAGATCCTAGTTAACAAACAGCCTACTTCCTCCTACCCCTCACTATAATTGCCTTATGTCTGCTCCATGCATTCTTGAATCCCCCACTGTTTTGACCCACAACCTCCTCAGGAGGCTGTTCCACGTCCACACCCTCTCTGTGAAAAAAATACTTCCTCACTTTGCCCTAGGCAGTCCCCCTCTATCTTCAGATTATGTCCCTTATTCTTGCATCTCTTTTCTGAAAGATGCTACCCTCTTGGACTTTGTTGATTCCGTTGAGGTACTTGAAAGTTTCTATCATGTCCCCCCTCCCTCCTTTCCTCGAGGGTACACATATTAAGCTTCTTTAGTCTCTCTTCGTATGGTTTCTGGTGCATACCCTGCACTATTTAGTTGCCCTCCTCTGGACTGCCTCCATCCTGTCTATGTCCTTGCGGAGATGGGGTCTCCAGAACTGCATGCAATATTCAGATGGCGTCTCACCAACTGTCTGTACAGAGGATGACAACGTGTTTTCTACCAGTGATGCCTCTCCTGTGCATCTCAGTATCCCCAGCCCTCCTTTCTGCGTTTTCACATTGCCTGCCTACCTTTAGGTCATCTGATATACCTTTCCATTTTGTTGTTGTTAGTACCCTCCCACTGTGTACTCTTCCCTGGGTTTTGTTTCCCAGGTGCATTACTGCACTTCTTTGCATTGAATCTAAGCTGCCATACTTTTGATCATTCCTCCAACCTTGCCAAGTCCCTTCTCATCCTTTCCATCCCCCCCACCCCATGTATCAACCCTGTTGCAGATATTTGTGTCATCTGCAAAGGGCATACTTTTCCTTCAGTCCTCTGCAATGTCACTAATAAAGACATTAAAGAGGACCATTAATACTGAACCCTGCTAGTAACCCCCTTTCTTGGAGTGGACTCCATTTACTATTACCCTCGTCCTGTTATCTAGCCAATTTTTACCCAGGTTACCACCCTGGGACCCACTCCCAGGCTGGCTAACTTGTTTATTAATTTTGTATGGGATTGTGTCAAATGCCTTGCTAAAGTTTAGGTAGGCCATGTCCACAGCCCTCCCTGGTCTACTACTTTGGTCATCTAGTCAAAGAAATCTATTAGATTAGTCTGACATGATCATCCGATGTGAATCCATGCTGCCTTGGGTTCTATGCCCTGCTGGCCTCTAGGTACTAAACTTTTCTTTCTTTCAGAAGTGATTCCATCATTTTCCCTACCACTGAGGTCAAACTACCAGGTCTGTAGTTTCCTGCCTCTGACTTGCTCCCACTTTTGTGAAGGAGTCACATCTGCCTTCCTCCGTGCTACACCATCCTCCCATGATTTGTTAAAAGGGTAGTCATCAACTGGCGGTGGCACTGAGGCGCTGGACGCCCTTACCTCCACTCGCCCGGCGGCCCATGTTTGGGAATGAGCACGGGCGCTGGCAGGGAGGAAGAAGGTTGAGCGTCCGGTGCTCTCCTTCTCCGGGAGGGATGCCAATAGTTGATCCTAGACTGGTCCCTAGCAGGGCTGGGGGCAGCTTCGCCCGACACTGCAGGAAAGGGTGGAGATGGGCAGGCAGCCTGGAAGTCGTCGCAGGCTCGTGTGCACTCCCCATTGAAATGTCATTACATGCGCATCTCGGGAGCCAGTTGAAAGCCAGGAAAATGATCCCAGGTTGCAGTGGAGTGAACAGCCACCGACCGGGCCCTGACCCTGAATGGTGCTTCCCGGATGCTGGATCCTATTAGAGGTGAGTTGAGTTGGGGATCCTCACGCCCTGCCACGGAGGAACCGTGGGGAAGATGGGGATTGTCTGCCTGATGTCGAGGTGCGGGGCTGGGTGGGTGGCTGCAGATGTGAGCCAACTGGTGGGGACCAAGGACAGAAACAGATTAACGTTAAAAAAAAAAAAAGTAGTCATCACTAGTTCTCCCCTTAGTTCTTTTAGAATTCTGGGTGAATCCCATCAGGCCCCATTGCCTTATCCACCTTGAGTTTTAGGAGTTCTTTCAAGACCCTTTCTTCTGTGAATGGACTGGTATTGACCCCCTATTCAGAGTGCTTCTGTTGTTTGGTTTAGGTACATCCTCCTCCTCCTCTTCTTTTGTGAATACTGAACAAAGTATTTGTTCAGTATCTCTGCCTTTTCACTGTCACCCTCTGACCACCCCCCTTTTATTAAGCCTCACTATCCTCCTTCATCTTTCTTCGCTCACTAATGTACTTATAACGGTTTTGTACCCCTTCTTAACTGAGTTGGCTATCTTTTCCTCGGTTTGGGACTTTGCTATTCTGAGTGCCTTCCTGCTTGCTTCTACTTTAACTGGTACAGTTCTCTGTCCTGCTCCTTCTGTGATTCCTTATACTTTCTGAATGCTATCTTTTTCCCTAACCTTCCTGCCACCTCTTTTGAGAACCATAGTAGTTTTTTCCTTCATTTTGTTTTGTTTATCTGCTTCACATAAAGGCTTGCTGCCTCTGTATGGCAGTTTTGATTTTCCCCATTGTTCCTCCACCCCTCCTTCCTGCTCTTTTGCTAGTGCATTCCTTAGGCACTCTCCCATTCTGCCAAAGTCAACCCTCTGAAAGTCCAGTACCCTTGCTTTTGTATGGCTTGACTCTATGGCTGTGTTTATTGTGAACCACACTGGTGGTCGCTTGTTCCCAACCGGCCACCCACTTCTAAATCCGAGATCCTCTCACTGTCCCCATTTGAGAGTACTAGGTCTAAGACTGCTCCCTTCCAAGTGGGTTCCAACACTAGCTGCCTGAGGCATGCCCCTGTAGGGGCATCAAGAATGACTCTGGTCTTGGATGTGGCTGCAGCAAATGTGCTCCAGTTAACATCTGGCATATTCTGGTCTTCCATCAACAATATCTACCCTTTTCTGCCATTCTAAGGATGCATCCTGTTATTTCCATGTCCATCCCCAAATACAGGGGTTGTTATACAACCCTGTGCGGATAATAGTGCCATTTCCTGTCTCCAAGGTGACCCACAGTGCCTCCTCTCCTCCTGCTTACCCTTTAGTTCCGTTGCTTTGATCCCTTCCCTTATATAGAAGCTGCTTCTCCTCCTCTTTTACCCTCCATGTCCCTCCTGTAGATTGTGCACCCGGAATGTTGACATCCCAGTCATCGTTCTCTGTGAGCCAGGTTTCTGTTACTGCCACGATATCAAGCGTCCCTCTTCAATTAAGCCCACTAGTTCATGAAGCTTGTTACCCAGACTATGGGCATTGATACTCAATGCCCTCCATTTTTAATAGCCTACCCCTTCAAACAATATAAAGTCTTGCTGTATTCTGACAATCTGCAGTTATCTCCAGCCTTTAAACTGCCGGAGAGTATAGGGTTAATTTTCTATGCAGTGCATAGAATGTTGAACTCGAGCTCTGTTGAGATCTCTGTCTGCAGCACTTTGAAACTCAACCGTTAGATTATTTTCTTCGCCTCACTGAACAGTCGCTCCAGAGATTTCTCCTTCTGCTCAGTTCAAAGTCGGTTAAAGTTGTCGTTCATTCGAATTTAATTCTGCATTTCGGTTCAAGCTCTGTCTGATACCGTGAGTACTAGGTAGTTTTCTGTTACTTTGTGGAAATTCTAAGACTTGTGTGATCGGTTTGCTGAACCGATCCATTAGTTGATTTCTTGTGTTTTCTTTAGTGTGTAGTTACGGTCCTTATCGGTTTAAAAAACATGTTTTAAATGTTTTTCAATACCCGTGACACGGTTAGGAACCGATAAGAGAGTCTTGCCTGGCGGTTGCTGAAAAAAAGGTAAGTTTGGTTAGGTTGGCCATGTCTGAGAAACCCAAGAAAAGCGGACCCACTGGGTTTCAACACTGCAGTGAGTGTGGGAGGTCTTTGTTAAGGCTGATCCCCACACCACCTGTGTTTATTGTCTGGGGTTTGAACACCTCGATACAGACTGCCAAATTTGTAAAACTTTCCTAAGTCTACCCTGGAGAAAGATTAGGTAGACTTAGGAAAAGGAGGCTGAGAAGTCCGCTGACCGGATGGCCAGCCGGTTCGGTTCTGACCGAACCAGAAGGAATCCCTCTGACCAGGCGATACTTCTTTGGGCAAGAGGAGAGCCGATCCTGAGGAATCTGTTCCTATGAAAAAGCGTAAAGACAAGTCAGCGGTTCAGATCCGGAGGTTCATGTTCCGACTGCTGATGAGATTGCCAAGCGATTCAGATTGTTGAATTGCTTTGCCCGGTTCCGTCCGATCCGGCTCCGTTAGCTAGGGGCTTGGTTCAGTTGGTTCCACGGTTCAGGATTATGCCTGTGAAGATTTTTATGAACCGAATTTGAGGAGGAGGGATTATGAACAAGATGATGACTATGATGGAGCAGAAAGTCTGGATGTGCCCATTAGAACGGACATCTCCCCAGACAGACCTTCTGGTGTTTCCCCCTAGGCTCTCTGGTCCCCTCCCACTATCTGTTCTACAGGAAAGTGGCTGAAACTCTCCAGCTCGTATGGAGGAAGCCACAGAGGATCAAGAGGAGCCTGATTTTGTTGAAATGATGGACATCCCAGAGTTCAGGAGGCTGTCTATTCCCTGCACAAATCATTTGGGAAACAGACACAAAAATTTTAAAGTCTCCTAATTCTGTACCTCCTGTTGATAGAAGAATGGACAAGAGGTATACTTTATCAGGCTCAGACACGAGTTTTCTACCAGCAATGCAGCCATGTTTGGGTTGTGCAGGCTGCAGCCTGTGACAGGGCTAATGTTCCTTGGCTTCACACCCTCCAGATAAAGGAGGACGGATGCCTTGGCAAAGAAGCAATACATGGCGTCCTCTTTGGGACTCAGGCAGGCTAATTATATGGCCTATGCAGCCAGGTACCAGAAGTCCAGATGGGACACTGTACTGGCACTGGCTAAACAGGCCTCCCCAGCTGGCCAAGGAGCTGGAGGAGGTGGCTGCGGATGGGATTGAGGCATTTAAGGTACAGTTTCATGCTGCTGCTGTGGACTCCAGTGATGTGTCATCAAGTCATGGCTACATCTGTGGCTCTTGAGATGGCTTAGCTCAGATGTACTAGCCTCTCACAGGACACCCAGGCTAAGGCCATGGATTTCCCTGTGGAAGGTAATTCTCTGTTTGAGGAGCAGACAGAGAATTACATGAAGAAGAGAGGAATATAGGACCACTTACAGGGTGCACAGGCCAAGGAAGGCAGGCAACTCCTCAAAGGCAGCAATCTAGGGGCAGGGGCAGGCCTTTTTATAGGCCTTTCTACCAAACACAGGCCTCTTCTCTCTTTTCATAGAGGGGTTCTTCAGAGGAAGAAGTAGAAGGATGAGCAGGGCTGCATCCACTCCTCAGCCTAAGGCCCCTGCCAAGCAGACACCCTGATGGGCCTGCCGGGTCGACTCTCCTATTGCTGTAGGGGGCAGGCTGGCTTACTTCCTCCAGGACTGGGTGTCTGTTACTTTAGACAAGTGGGTCCTGGAAGTAGTAAGCCAGGGACTGGTTCTCAGCTCAAAAATTTCCAAAGATGAGAGTCAGGTCTTTTCCACTTGCATGTCTTTCCAAAACCCTTGCCCTAGAGGCAGAGGTTTTGTCTCATCTGGCCTTGGAAGCCATAGAGAGTTCTATCCTACACTGGGGCAAGGTCTGTCATCCTGGGACTTCCTTACCCCAAAAAGACAGGGGAGTGGCGACCCATCCTAGATCTAAGGTACCTGAACAAATGTCTTTTTAAAACCAAGGTTCAAGATGGTGACTCTGGGAATAATTCTTCCTCTCTAAGGCCAGGGGACTGGCTAGCTTCCCTGGACCTCAAAGATGCCTACTTTCACATCCCCATCAGGTGCTCCCACAGAAGTACCTCAGGTGCAAGTTGCCCTCAGGCCATTACCAGTTCAAAGCAGTGCCCTTTGGCCTAACATCAGCTCCAAGGGTTTTCACAAAGTGCCTGGCAGTAGTAGTGGCCTTTTAAGAAGGCAAAAATTTCCATTTTCCATATCTGGAAGACTGGTTCATAGTGGGTCAGTCTCCAGGCCAAGTCAAGTCGGACCTGCAAGTGACCCAGCAAATGCTCACTTCCCTGGGATTTCTTCTCAACCTCCCTAGTCAGTTCTCGAACCAGTGCAGCTTCTTACCTTTATGGGGCAGAGCTAGATACTGTCAAAGCAAACCTTTCTTCCATTGGAAAGGGCAAGAGTTCTTATAGAACTGGCTTCTTCCTTCAGCCTTCAGGTATCCCGACCAGCAAGGCACTTCCTTCAGCTCTTGGGCTACATGGCAGCTTCTACAGCAGTGGTCAGGGGCAAGATTCAGATGAGGGACATTCAGATCCATCTGAGGGCCTTTTGGTCCCAAAGGAAGAATCCTCTTACCAAACTGATTCCAGTGACTCGGACACTGATCCAAGCTCTTCTGTGGTGGCAGGATCAAGACAATTTAAGCACGGGGTCCCGTTTGTCACTCAGACTCATTCGGTGGTCCTTACCCGGATGCTTCCCTTTTGGGGTGGGGAGCTCATCTGGGGCTCTCACAGCCCAGGACTGTGGTCCCTCAGGAGTCCCTTCTTCATATCAATCTCATGGAACTCATGGCAGTTTTCTGGCCCTGCAAGCTTTCTCTCAGTCTGTGCAGAACAAGGTGGTTCAGGTCAGAACAGACAACACCACCACCATGTGGGACATCAACAAGCAGGGAGGCACTCGATCTATGGCCTGGTGCACGGAAGCCATGACATTGTGGTCCCTGGCTTATTCCTGCAGACCTCTCTGATAGCAGTCCACCTTCCAGGGAAGGACAGTGTGCTAGCAGATGCACTGAGCAGGATCTCCAGGGCCATCACGAATGGTCCCTGGATCCCCTAGTGTTGAAGAACGATTTTTTCAAGGTGGGGCACTCCAGAGATAGATCTCTTGCAGCCCCAGACAATCACCAACTTCCTCTGTTTTGTTGCAGACCCCAGTCTTGGTTCGGTCCCTCTGGATGCTCTGATTTTGAACTGGGAAGAAATTTCTGTATGCCTTCCCTCCCTTTCCTCTACTGTTCAAGGTTGTAGTCAAGGTAAGGTCACAACCTTGCAAGTGATTCTGATTGCTCCAGACTGGGCCAGACAGCCTTGGTACCCCTGTTGTTGTCTCTAGCAGTCCATCTTCCCTGTCTATTCCAGGAATTACAACCTGTTAACCTCCTCTCAGGGAGGATTTGGTACCAATCTTCGGTCTCTCAATCTCAAGGCATGGCTCTTGAAGAGTTAGAGTATGCAGATTTGCACCTGTCCCAGGGGTTCTGGATATTCTCAAAGCCTCTCGAAGCCCTCCACCAGAAAGACATATAACTCCAAATGGATAAGATTCAGCATTTGGTGTTCCAAAGCATATCTCTCAGACACTGCTGAACTGCCTACAGTTCTGGATTATAGGTCCATCTTAATGGCCTAGGCCTCAGAGCAGCTACTCTCAAGGTACTTGTCAGCTGTTTCTACTTTTCTGTCAGTGGGAGGCCTTCTTCACTATCATCTCATCCTGTGTTCTGTAAATTTTCAGGGATTGCTTCATACCAATCCTCCTTTAGGGTTCCTGCCCCTGCCTGGGGCGTAAATGTTTGCATTGCTCAACTTATGCAACCTCCTTTTGAGCCTATGTCCTCAGCAGAGCATAAATACTTGACTTGGAAAACTGTGTTTTTGGTAGCCATTACCTCTGCAGGCGTATCAGTGGTGCAAGCCCTGTCAGTGGAACCTGATTTTATCTCCTTTCATAGAGATAAAGTGGTCCTAGAACCAATAGGAGGTTGTTGCCCAAAGTGGTTTCAGACTTCACTTGAATCAGTCTATGTCTCTCCTGTCTTCTTCACTGATCATTCTTCCTCAGGAGAAAGGAGGCTACACAGTTTAGATGTTAAAGAGCCCTTAGCTACTACATAGAGCATACCAAGGGTCACAGGTTTGATTCCTCCAGTTGTTCCTCACTTATGGGGAAGTGGGAAAGGGCAAACCTGCAGCAAGAGAACTACTGCCAGATGGATTGTGTCGGGTCCAGGGGCACCGACAGCGGGTGCTTGAGCACCCACAAAGTTTAAATGAGCACCCCCATCGTCCGTCCGACTCCCAGCCATATGACCCTGCACCACCCAGTCCACAACTTTCACAAGTCGGAGTACCCACTCTCGATCCGACTGTCCCATGTAATGATTTCCAAAATTACAATCCCTCTGATAGGTTAAATTGTCCCTTCCCTACCCGTAGTAGAAGGTATAAAATGTAGTGCAACTACACTTACAATAGGCAAGGGCTGCACCTTTATTTCTGTGGAAGTAACCAAGCCTAACAGACTTTGCAGACAACTTTGACTCAATTATCCGGAACAAAGCCGCAGTCTATTAAATAAGAAATTCCTCTACTGGGGACAAAAGCGGTCCGACTTTAATGGTTTGGTGAAACATTAAAGACAAATCTGCCTGAAAGTGCCGAATTACCCTGCACTGTGGCTAATAAAAGAGGCAAAGCAGGAAACAAGAACATTAAGAGTAACGTGCTCACCTGCAGCTCGGTGCCATGAATCGAACCATGGACGGATCTGCCACCACCAGTGCCTCCACGAACCGGGGCTCCGAGACGAAGCGTCGAGCTCTGCCCTGCAGTCTCCGTCCTGCAGCCGGGAACCCGGGCAGTTGCATCCAGCCCGACCTGCGGGATACATGTTCCCTTCAAGCAGGTCCGACCCCACCGCCGCCCTACCGTTCCGCTATCCTCTTGCCAGAGAGTTGCACGGCTCCCTTCTGGTCCCAAACCCCTTGTCCCGATCCTGTGGGTCCCCCTTCCTTTGGAGTCGATGGAGTTGTGGGGCTCCATCAGCGCCCTGGGGCCCCGGACTGACAGGCTCAATCAGGTATTCAGCCCCTTGGTACATGAAGAGGCCACGGATCCCGCCACAGAGGCTGACAGCAACCAAAGAACTGCGGTCCTGGTTCACTTGGCGAGTAGAAACAGCGCATTGCATTGGTAGTCCCAATCCCAAGTCTGCTTCCTCTAGCCCCTGCCCCTAGTCGGACACCCTTCAGACCCTGTCTGTCAAGTCTATCCCCTCAGCTGATGCTTCCTGAGTTGCCCCCTCTGGCTCCTGTCCCCTAGTCTAGCGCCTCTTTCATCTGACCCCGAGTTTGTACCAATCCTGCTGATGCCTCAAGACCTGCCCACGGACCCGCCTAATGTCCCATCCTGCCGGTGCCCCGTGCCCCAAGCTGCCGCCACTGACATGTTGTATCTTCAGAACCGGGAAAGAAAGCTGTCGTCTGGGAAGAGTGGAGTAAGAATTCTGGCCAAATGCAGAATACCGATGGTATCAGCTGGGTTGGATCAATGCCCTCTGGGAACCTCCTCCTGATGCCCCCAGGCTGGCCAGGCAGCACCTGCTCCCTCGCACTGGGGGTGCTGGGTAGGTAGTGCCAGAGGCAACAGGGAGACAATCAGCAGGAGTGCAGAGCTTAGCTGGGTGAGGCTTGGTACCCAAAAGGGGCAGTAGAGCTCTGGTACCAAGGGGACACAGCAACCCTGGCACCCTGACACCTCCTCCTCCCTTCCATTGCTTTCCAAATCGTACAAAAATGCTCACTGTTTTAGTTCCCAGTGCAACTGGTGAATGGAAAAATAGGAAACATGCGACAATTGTTTTTTTTTTTTAAAATAAGCCGCTTCTCCTTTATAAAGTAAGAAAAGGGCACGTTATTTCCTTCCACAGATTGTCCCCAATGGTGAAATGACCCGCGTCTGACCCCCAAACAGTTTGGCTCCGGGTTTCTCCTGCAGCCCAGCATCCAACAATGTTATCCCTTATCCCTTGTCTGAGGTGAGTGCAGCGATGTTACTCTCTAGTCCGTCTCTCCGTTGGAGCAGAAGTGTTATCCCTAGTCCTGTCTCTCAGTTGGTGCAACTACCCCCGTCCGTCTCTCAGGTGCAGGTTGCAGCGATATTACCCCCAGTCCCAACTCATTGGTGCAGGTTGCTGAATATTACCCCCTACTCCAGTGTCTCTGTTGGGTGCAGCTACCTGCCTTGTCGGTCTCTCCTGTGTAAGTTACAGCGATGTTACCCTAGTCCTATCTTTTGGTGCAGGTCACATCACAACAATGTTGTTACCCCTAGTCTGTGTCTCCGGTGGATGCAGCTACTACCCCTTAGTCCCTTCTCCGGTGCAGGTTCAGCGATTTTACCCCTAGTCTGTCTCTCCGGTGGGTGCAGTGATGTTACCCCCAGTGGAGTCCGTTTCTCCGGTGAGTGCAGAAATGTGCCCACTATTCCGTAACTCTGGTGCAGCTTCTGCTTGCAGCGGTGTTACCCCCAATCCCATCTCTCCCTTTGATGCAGCGATGTTACCCCCAATCCCTTCTCTCTGGTGGGTGAAGAGATGTTGCCTGGAGCCCGGCTGTTCTCGGGTGGGTTCTGAGGAGGGTACAACGGCCTTGTCCGTAGCTCGCCTGCTATAGTAGTAATTAACTCCCTCTGTGCAGCGCCGAATGGAAAGTACAACAACACAATGGGAATAGAAGTGACTAGCTGTACAGGACAACTGGGGACCTTCGTGGAGCTTAAGGCACATTATCCGACATCCCATCCCCAAGCAAACAAACAAACAGACACACACTGTATTGGGCTGGGGGCCTGGGCGGGTTTGCCCTTCTCCGTTCTCCCCATAATAAGGTGTATTTACCCAAACCACCTGCGTGCCGTCTGGCTCATACTGTACTCCGTCTGAGTCCGCTCGCTGCAACTGTCTGGCTCCTCTCCAATCTCCGGAATGATACGATATAGACTAGAGACACATGACTCGTCAAGGAGACGGTCATGTGATGCAGAGAGAGCAGCTTCAACTGAGAGCTGCATATCACATGCAGGAGTGAGTTGCAACTTGCGTTAGCACGCAGTGAGGATCCTCCATTGCTGTGTGAGCTGAGTGAGGAGGAGCAAGTCATTTTTCGTGTTGTGGGCGTGATCGTCGTTGCATGGACCTGCTGCTGAACCAATTCTTTAGCTCTAGCTAGCTAGCTAACTAAGGCAAGGGACCAAGCAGGGAGGGAGGGTACTACCGCGCCCTGTTGCAGACTTAAAAAAATAATTTTAAAACTGCAGTGCTAGAAGCGAGCCTAGACTAGATAGTGTGTTCAGTTTGGTTGAGTTTTGTGACACACACTGTAGTCTGCAAGTTGCAACACTGTCTGAAGGACTCAGGACAGTCACATACTAGTAGCAAACAAAACAGCATCTTTAAAAAATTCTGCAGTGAGTTAGGGCTAGGGCCAGGCTCAGGCTGTGTGTGTGTTGGTGTGGTGTGTGTGTGGGTTGTCTTTCATCTGCAGACTGCAGCAAAGTTAGCCAGCTGCAGTGGGGGAGTCTCAGTCTGGAGAGGAAGGAGAGTTGCTGGCATTGCTGCTTCAGTTTGAGTGAACTGAACAGTCAGTTGGTTAGTCATTGTTTGCTGACTGTGACACTGTTGGCGTGCTGCAGCCTAGTACTTCTGTCTAGTCGGGACTCGTGCCCATACCCAGTGGCAGAGCCTGACCATCCAAAAGTGAACAAAATCAAGTCAGAGAGGGGTCTCCTGTCTAGTCCCTACCAGTGTCTGACCGTCCAGAAGAAAAATACAAGTCAGAGTGCTGATTGCACAGCACGGGTGTCTTCTGGGCCATATAGTCCAAGTGACAATAGGCAATAGTGCTCTGTCTGTGGGTGCTTGTGAAGTCTGTGTGAGAGGGTGAGCAGCTGAGTCTTATCCAGCAGCCAGTCACAGTCCTCCTGTCCAGTCCCTACCAGTGTCTGACCGTCTGAAAGAAAAAATACAAGTAAAATAGTAAAGTCAGAGTGCTGATTGCACAGCACCGAGGTGTCTTCTGGGCCGTATAGTCCGACAATAGGTAGTAGTGCTCTGTCTGTGGGTGCTTGTGAAGTCTGTGTGAGAGGGTGAGCAGCTGAGTCTTATCCAGCAGCCAGTCACAGTCCTCCTGTCCAGTCCCTACCAGTGTCTGACCGTCCAAAACCAATAAAAAAAACCCAAATAAATCAGACTATTAGGATTTAAGAGGGTCCTTGTATCAAAAACAAAGTGCTGTGAACTGATTGCCTAGTGTTATTCTGACCTCCACTGAGTTTGACTTTAATGTTTTAATCATATTCTGTCCAGAACAGTAACTAACAGTGTAACCTATTCCGAATCAACACAAGAGAAACACACACTGTAAGTTAAAATGGACAAGTTTATTAAAAATAGGCTAAACAGAGTGAGGCAAGCAGTACAACAACAGCACCATCAACAAGTGACGTAGCAAGTTGTGAGACTGAAGCTGAGGAAACAGCAGCTGGGCCAGCTGCACAAGTTCACATTGCTAGGGATGTGGACGTGGTTGATGTTGAGGAGCCATGTAGCAGCAGCACTCTGTCTGTAAAAGAAATAACAAGACAGTCACAGGAGGAATCATTAGTAGTCGCCAAGAAAAGGCAGAACCTTTCAAGAAAGGTGGCTTGACCGGTTCAAATGGTTACTGTATGATTCCAATAAAAAAAACCTTCTGTTCAGTATGTAAAGAGGCAAGAGAAAAAACTGCTCACATTTTCCACAAAAGCTGATGAAGCATTCACAGTTACTGGTTATAGTGCATGGCATAAGGCAATAGTAAGATTTGAATCTCATGAAAAAAGTGGCTGCCACTGTGAGGCTGTAATGAAAACACATGTTAAGCAAAATGTGTACAGCATTATGTCTGATGCCAGTAGGCAGCGAGCAGTAGATGCAAGGATTGCACTTTTAAAAATGATGACAACTTTAAGATTACTGGCCCGACAGGGAACTTGCTATCAGGGCCATACAGATGAGAGTTCAAATTACATGCAAGTGCTAAAAGTCGAGCCACTGATTGTCCACAGTTGCAGCAGTAGTTGTTATAGGATGGCTACAAGTGGTTGTCTCACGACATAATGAATGAAATGCTGGACATTATGGACAAGATGTGCAAAACACAATTGTTTCCAAAATCAAAGCAGCTCAGTATTTTGCTGTAATGATGGATGAGACAACGGACATTACTGTTCACGAGCAAGTCTCAATATGTTTCGATTTGTTACTGAGGATTTGAATTGAAGAAGCATTTTAGGATTTCATGAAACACCAGCTGTAGATGCTGCTACACTATTCAGTATCCTTAAAGATGTTTTATTACGTTTTGACTTGGATATAAATAAATGCGAGGTCAGTGTTATGATGGAGCTGCTACTATAGCTGGTATTCACTCTGGAGTGCAGGCTAGGCTAAGCGCTGTTGAGCCTAGGGCCCTTTTAAATAGATTGTTTGGCACATTCCTTGAACCTTGTAGTACAGGGATGCATCAGCAAAATACAAGAATGTCGAGACATACTAAATCAGTTACAGAACTCATAACATTCATTAGAGACTCTCCAAAATGGCTAACTTTTTTGAAAACATACAAAGCGGTATGGAAGACACTAGGCCTGGCTCTTTACAACCATTTGCTCCAACAAGGTGGACAGTGAGGCAAATAGTTTAAATTCGATTCTAGAAAACTATTTAGCGTTATTGGAATTTCTGGACAGTGTGTGCGTCAGAGAATACTAGAATGTGGGGCAAAAGCTGGAGGGTTCTTGGCACAGCTCGATCATTTAAAGGATTTTCTTCATGAGTCTTCTCTAAAAATTTTCTCTCACTGTGATAGCATAAACACAGCCCTTCAAGCAACCTCTGTTCAATTTCTAAAAGCTAATTGTATGATTCAAACTCTTCTCGACACTATGCAACAATACAGAGGACAGTTTGACAACTTCTGAGTACAGTGGATGGAAGAGCTGAGGAACTGCAGTTAGGCGAACCAGTTCTTCCGTGTCAGCGCAAAGTTCCTCGTCATATAGATGATGGCTCTCAATCAGTTACTGATGCATCCCCAAAAGACCACTTCAGGAGAATATTTTCCAAGTGATTGATCAGGTTGTTCTTTCAGTCAAAGATAGATTTCAGACTCTAGCTCAGAAGCTTATGTTAAATGCAGAATGATTTGCGATAGGACAAGGCCCATTAGATTCCATATCTAATTTTTATGGCAATGACTTAGATGCAGGGCATCTGCAACTACCGTGACATGTTCATTGACATTGCAAAAGCTAGTGGGAAAACTGTTGATTCATTGCAAGATGTGTACTGTGTCATCACAGAAAAACAAGCCATTCGTGATTTACTGCCAGAGTTTATAAAATTTATTCAGATCTTACTGACAGTACCAGTATCAACTTGTACAGCTGAGCGTTCTTTCTCAGGACTCAGGAGACTGAAAACATATCTTAGATCAACAATGTCACAGAGGCGCTTAAATAGTGTCGCTCTGCTTCACATTCATCAGGAACACACTGATGCATTAGACATGGACACAATAGCTGATGAGTTTATTGGGAGAGCAACAGTTCATAAGAACACCTTCTATATGGTCAAATAATGTAATCATTCATGGCTTTGCCATTTACAGTTATGTTTACTATTGAAAATCATCAGCAACTGTCTCTAGCAACTTACAATTACTCCTGCTTTTGACCTGGCTAGTCCTAAAAATTGTAATACCATTACACTGACAAATGCTTCCCCTTCCCTGGTCGTTTCAGAAATGAGCTCTGCCATGGTACCTTTCCGTTATCAACTTTAAAATAAATAAATAGCAGTGCTAAGTAGAATCCTTTGAGCACCTGGTGGCATCAAGAGCCATTCAGGACACTCTTCCATGTCTTCTTGCACCACCTGGAGGTATCAGAGACTTCCAGTGGAAGAGTGCCATGGAACAAGACTCTTTGATACCCCAGGTGCTGTAAGGTTGCCCTTTGTGATTTAAGATACAGCATCACCACTCCACAGAGTGCAGGAGTGCCCTCTTTGTTGCTTCCATGTGCTGCAAGAAGACATGGAAGTTCCTTGTCTTTACAACACCTGGATAATGCATGAAGAGTCTTCCAGAGCACTCTTGCACACTGTGAGTGGTGACACTGTCTGCAACCTAAATTCACAAAGACATCCTAAGAACACCAGGGGGCATGAAAGGGCCCTCCAGGGCCTCTTCTATGTCTGCTTGCAGCACGGGATGCATCTAGGAGCCCTCAAGGGCATTCTTATACCCTGTGGAGTGGTGGCACTGTACCCTAAAGTCACAAAAGGCATCCTTAGAGCACCTGGGAGCATCAAAGAGCCCTCCATGGCACTCTTCCCTTGGAGGGCTCTTTGATGCCTCAAGTTCTGCAAGAAGACATTTAAGAGTGCCCAGAAGAGCTCTTTAATGCCTCCAGATGCTGCAAGTAGACATGGAAGGAAGAGTTTCCTGGAGGGCTGTTTGATGCCTCCAGCCTCCAGGCTCTAGCTGCTGCAAGAAGACATGGAAGTTCCTTGTCTTTCTGCAGCACCTGGTGAAGCAAACAAAAAATCTCAAAGGGCAGTCCTTTTAGCACCTGGAGACATCAAAGAGCCCTCCAGGGCACTTTTTACACCCTGTGGAGTGGTGGCACTGTTTGCAACCTGCAATCACAAAGGACATCCTTAGAACACCAGGGGGCATGAAAGGCCCTCCAGGGCACTCTTCTGTGTCTTCTTGCAGCACTTAGTTATCAAACAGCCCTCCAACCCAGGAAGAGTGCTATAGAGGGCTCTGAAATGCCCCAGGTGCTCTGAGGATGTTCTTTGTGATTTTAAGGCACAGCACCACCACTCAACAGGGTGCAAGAGTGCCCTAGAGGGCTTTTGTTGCCTCCAGGCCAGGTGCTGAAAGAAGACATGGGACAATGTCTGACTTGGGCTCCTTTATGCCTCCAAGTGCTGCAAGAAGACATAGAAGAGTGCCCTGGAGGGTCCTTTTATGCCCCAGTTGCTGTAAGGGTGTTTATTGTGATTTTAGGTTGCAGACAGTGCCACCACTCCACAGGGTGCAAGACTGCACTGGAGGGCTCTTTCATGTCTCCAGGTGCTCAAAGGATGCCCTTTGAGATTTTAGTTTGCCTCCATTCGATGCTGAAAAAAGACAAGACTCTTCCATGTCTTCTTGCAACACCTGGAGGTGTCAGTGAGCCATCCAGGGCACCCTTGCACCCTGTGGGTGGTGCCACTGTCTCAACCTAAAATCACAAAGGTTCCTTAGAGCACCTGGGAGCATGAAAGGGCCTCCAGGGCACTTTCCTATGTCTTCTTGCAGCACATGAAGGCATCAAAGAGCCCTTGCTGCAAGCCAGGGAACAGTGCCATAAAGGGCTCTGTGATGCCTGGTGCTCTAAGGATGTCCTTTGCGTTGCCGGTGCCGCACCACTACCACTGAACATGGTGCAAGTGCCTTAGATAGAGGCTTTTGTTGCCTCCAGGTGGTGCATGAAGACATAGAAAAGTGCCATGGAAGGCTCATTCATGCCATCAGGTGCTCTAAGGATGTCCTTTGTGATTTTAGGTTGCAGACATTGCCACCACCCCACAGGGTGCAAGAGTGCCTGGCTGGAGGCTCTTTGATGCCTCCAGCTGATAAGAGATGCCCTTTGAGATTTTAGTTTGCATCTACCAGGTGCTGAAAAAAGACAAAGAAAATTCCATGTCTTCTTGCAGCACCATCCTGGAGACATCAAAGAGTCCTCCAGGGTGGTCTTCCATGTCTTGTTGCAGTTGCAGCACATGGCTGAGCCTGGAGGCCTCAAACAGCCCATGAAGTGCACTCTTCCATAAGTTCCATGTGTTCTTGGAGCACATGGAGGCATCAAAGAGCCCTCTAAGGCACTCTTGCACCCTGTGGAGTGGTAACACTGTCTGTAACCATCACTAAGGGCATCCTTAAAGCATGTGAGGGCATCAAAGAGCCCACCACCCAGGCACTCTTCCATGGGTCCTTAACTGGAGGCATCTAAGAGCCCTTCAGGATACACTTGCACACTGTTGAGTGGTGGCACTCGTCTGCAACCTAACATCAGTACTCTGATATGCTTGCAAAACTGAGAGCATGAAAGATCCCTCCAGGCGGGCACTCTCTTATTGATCCAGCACCTGCTCAGGCATCAAATAGCCCCATTGGTACCCTGGCATCCTCTACATTGGAGTAGTTGTGATGGTAGCATACTCATTCAAAATGTATCAAAAACCACCAAAATGCACCAGAAAGCATGAAAACCCTATAGCTTATGGGGCCTAGAGCCCCAGACCTGACCTTTTATTAGGACTCTGAGCACCCACAAACTTTTAAAACCTGCCACCCCTGGTCTGGTCTACAATTTTGCTATGAGAACTGGGCAAAATTCCACCCCTCAGGCCTGAGGGCTCACTCTACAAGAGGTACAGCTGCTGCCAGGGATATCCCTCTGTTGGAAATTTGTCAAGCAGCCACCTGGAAAACAGTCCATACCTTTACCAAGCATTACTCTCTGGATATCCAGGCTAGAGTGATGCGGGTTTAACACAGCAGTACTTCAGAGCCTATTCCCAAAGTAGGTTCTCTCCCTCCTCCACAGAGGTACTGCTTGGTAGTCTGCAGATTGTCAGAATACAGCAAGACTTCATGTTGTTTGAAGAAAAATTACTCACCTTAGTAATTGTGTTTCATCTAATGGAGTCTTGCAGCATTCAACCTCCCTCCTCCTCCCTCTCAGAACCTGTTTTTGGGAAGTGGGTGGGCAGGCGCAGTGCAACCCCAGGGTGCTTCTTGCACATCCTCCTTTTTATCTGGGGGTTTGTATTACAGTTGGCACCACTTATAGCGACCACGCTAATGCGAACAGCAGCTTATTTCGGCAAATCCAAAAACCATTTGCCAATTCAATAGCCGACAATATAAAAACTCTGGTTATAACGATCTAGAGCTGCCTGGTATATCGGGCAATTTGAAGTGCAGCTACTGTAATTAGCAGTGCATTAAAATCTGATCTCAGCCCCATCCATAGCTCTGTTTTTAAAAAAAAAAAGAGCAATCCCTACTCGATACCCTCTCTCCTTTTCCCCATGAAGAGCTCGAACAGTAGAACACAGCGAGCGGAATAGGAATTGTTAAGACTGAACCCAACCAGCGAGCGAGGAATAACAGCCGCCACCAGTGCAGCCTCAACGGAGGCGAGATGAGCCCCGCCAGCAGGCAGGGCTTAGCTCACTAACGATGGGTAGATCAAGATGGAGAGGGAAATCGGAAGTCGAGGTGTCATGTCCATGCTTGGAGGAGAATGTCTGTCTTACATGCTTTTAAAGACTGGAGTTCTGGTTTTGTGTAGGGAGGCGTAAAAGATGAGCTATAAGTGGTGCCGACTGTACTGTATCGCTGAAATGGACTCCAGAGAAATTAATGGCTACCTACTTAACAAGTAGATTAGAGTACAGTGCAAAGCTGAGTTGTTTTTTTTTTTTTTTTTAAGCGTTATACTGACCAGTGTCTATAACGGGCAGATTCTGCTTACGAATGTGCCCGTTGTGGCGGCTTAGTACTGTATTATCTTTATTTTAGATAGGTTTTGGGTTTCCTGACTTGAGTCTTCCTTTGGAATCCAAAACTTTCTGTTGCCAGTTGGCTAGTTAAAAATTCTACAATTTCCACATAGTATAGTTAGTGAGTGTTTGCTTGTAAGAATCTGACGGTTGGGTTTCAAAGTGCTGCAGACAGAGACCTCAGCCGAGCTCGACTCATAGCGTTCTATGCACTGCATAGAAAATTAACTCTATACTCTCGGGCAGTTTAAAGGCTGGAGCTAACTGCAGATTGTCAGAATACAGCAAGACTCCATTAGAAGAAACAAAATTACTAGGGTGAGTAATTTTTCTTTTAGCCCTATCCTTTACTTACTGCCTTTGCCTTTTCTCCATTTACCTGCCCTGCCCCTATTGACCTCTCTACCATGGTGTTAACCTCGCTAACTACCCTGTTTTTTTAGGGGCTGGGAATTCCTGCTCCTTTTCAGTGTCTTCCCCTTGGCTAGTTTAAAAGCTTGCCAGTGATGCATTTAAACCTATCACCTAGGATCCTGGTTCCCTCCTGGACAGATGTAGACCATCGCTCCAGTGTAGGCCTGTATCCTCGAGGGTGGACTTCCACGCCCGCAGTGAAGCCAAACCCCTGTGCTCACGCACCAGTTTTTCAACCATTCATTGAATCCCAGGGTGCAGAGTACCTAGCCTCACCTATACCATAGACAGACAGCATCTCCGAGAAGGTTATCGTGCGTGCTACTTGTCTAAGGCTCCTCCCCAACTCCATCAACTCCTCCTGCAGAGCTCTGATCACATTCCCAACTAGGTTATTTGTCCCTTAGTGGACAATGACATACAGATCCCTCTCCCGTGCAGCTGCTCCACGATCCTGAGGATTCGCTCCTGTCCCTCCATGCCATAGCGCCAGGCAGGCATCTTACCTCCTCCCCATTTCCACCCCCCAATGATATGAGTCCCCCACCAGGAGTTGTTTCCTTCCCCTGTGGGATCTTGCCACCCTCTTTTTATTTTATTTCCTTTGGTAACTGGGTAAATCCACTAGGCACAAGTGCCCGTTTTCAGGGGTGACCTGGGAGCACTGGGTGGTTAAGTGACTTGCTCAGAGTCGCACAGTATGCAAGTGGAGGTTGTGGGAATCCAAGCCAGGTCTGCTGGATGTACCAAGCTCATTCACAGCTCGTTACTCTAACCTGTGGGCTATACTGCCAGCTCTTGTGGGTCTCCTTTGTGGAATTCCCAGCATCCCTCTTGGTCTCCACTGTGGGTGCCTCCATAGAGGAAAAAGCAGTGCCAGAAAGTCATATGAATTGTGGAGAGGTACAACTGGACGTATGTGCCTCTGTTCCACCACCCTCATCCCTCACCCTCCCTGAGCCCATCATAGTCCAGCCACACCTTATTCTTGGCAACCTCTGAGTGAATGTGAAGTTCTTTACAGATTTCACAAAGGAATAGTGTAATAATATCTTGAGACCTTATGGCTTTGTTGCTTATTTTCACTCAAAAAGGCTAGCATAGGGTTATCAGATATACAGTGTAAAGTGTTTTAACACAAAGCATGACATCTGAAGTCTGTCTCTTTTTTCAATGGACGACCAATCAAATTTATTGTACATGCTGCAGTGGTGTTCCTTTGTTTCGCCCTGAGGGCAAATCTGCATATAGTGTTGTATAAGCAAACTTTTTTCTGACACCCCCAAACACACAGCACTAAATTCCCATATTCCAATATTGGGAAAAGACAAGTTTGGGCTATTATATATCTTGTTTAGTTCGTCAAAAATCCGTATCTGCATATAACGCACCTGTCTTTGGATGCACTTGTTCTGTTACATTATCTCGTGTGATGTAACATTTAATTAGCTATCTAGGACTACTAAATATCTGAATTATGTTACCATTTCCAATTTAGAGTAGTATACAGTATGAATTTCAAATGGTTCTGTTACTGTTTTCAGTTTGTGGTTTGTACAAAATAACATCGCTTTTGTTTTCTTTTGATTCAAAGCGAGCCAATTTGTTTGAAGCCATTTTGTCATTTTTTCAAATTCACACTCTGTATTTCTTTCAAAATTTGTTAAATCTTTATCTGCAGTATATATGAGGTGCAAGGACAGGAAAAACTGATCTCACACTTTTATCAATGAGCAGTCAAGACATGATTCTTCCTTTGATAAATCATTTATAGTGTATGGTGGGCAGCTGTTCACATGGAAATCCATGCCTGGAACAGCGTTGTTGTCCTTCACTCGGGTGCGTCATGATCTTGTTGTGCTGCACCGGTGCATCCTGATGCAACACAACAAGATCGAACACATTCGCACATGCGCAATAGGCGGCGCACCGCGGCAACCGCGGGCGGCACTTTGGCGGCAGACACGAAGTAACTTCCCAAGTGTTCACGGTGGTATTTATGGTTGCCCATACACTATAAAAGATTGTGTATGACAACCATACACAAACAAGGCAGTTTGCGATCTTGAGGTTTCGTGAGAACGACCTCGAGCTGCCTCGAGGTCTCAGGTTACCACGGAAACCTCTCGATCGAACCGTTTTGTTGTGTATGCTTGCGATACACAATCCCTCTATGTTCATGCTGATAAGTTGGGTGTTCACCAAGCCATAAAGTACACCCACAGTACACCCTTCTCTATGATTCAAGCCACCCTGGCTCTTTGCCAGGAGTTAACAGGTTCAGTCTGGCTTGTCTTTTAATGCTAAGCATAGAGTCACATGGTTCTCTACAATTACCTACTGATTTGTTTTCACTTTAATATCTAGAAAGATTCAAGTTAAAGGCGTGTCAGGCTGAACAGTGAACACTAGTACAATGAACCCACATCAAAAAAAACACCATAATACTGTGCTTATATAAGAAATATGTATGTTGTGTGTGTGGGGGGATTCTACATCCAAAATGTAGCATACATCTGGTCCAAAATTATGGGGTTAAAAACTACTGGCTTATTAATGTAATGCTTCTTAAGCTCAAAAATCTTAATGATTAGCCGGCCCGGTGTCCCTGAGGGTTGAGGTGCTGGACGCCACACTCGCACCACACTGGCAACCTGGGTTTGGGAATGAACCTGGGTTGTTGGGGTCGGCCAGGTGGGAGGTGGATTAGCGTCCCAGGTCTGCTCTTCTCCGGGGAGGGTGGGGAGGGACACTTGCACATGTGCTGGCTCCTAGCGGTGGTTGGGGGCTAGTGCAAGTTGTGGAGCAAGAAGAGTCGGCACAGCCGGCGTCCATGCGATGCGTGGGGCGCCTGCCGCAGCATCATTGGTGTCATTGCATGCCTGTGCTGTGAGTGGACCAAGGAGGAAAATGTAGCCCAGTCCTCCAACATGTGATGGGCTGCCTCTGCGGCGTTACACTGATCGTTCTCACGGCTCCTCGGTCCTGACTCCTGAATGGTCTTCCGTTATGGTAGCGATCTGACCAACAACAGGGTAAGAGGGTGAAGGGGTTGTAGCTAGGCACGGCGATCGATGGGGGGAACCATGGACCACCCCCCAGCCGAGGAGGTAAGGCACTAAAAAAAGATGATTAGCAAGGAAAAAAAAAAAAATCTTAATGATTAAAATATACTCACATTATAATAAAAGCATGACCTTAACACAATTATCATGACAAATAATCTGACTATAGTGAAAGGCCTGAGCAGCTATGATAGCTATATTGAAACAGGGATCTGGTTGTAGTGCAAATTTAGACAGTGAAAGGTCAGAAAGTAGCTAAGCTTGGGGCCTGGTCAAGTGGTGATTCAGTTGAACCTGGTAGATTCTGGTACTGCAAAGAATCATGAGCACACAAAAGTGAGGACAGGGATCAGGATTTGGTGCAAAAATCCCAATGGCAGAAAAATTTCCTGCAAAACTTGTGTTTTGCCAATCCATTTGAAAATTGAGACTAAGACCAAAAGTAGGGTGGATAGTACATAGAGGAACTGATCAAAACAACAAACAAGTCGGCCTGGTGGTGCTGAGGTTGGCGCTGGATGCCACACCTTGTATCACGCCCGGTGACCCAGGTTCAGGAAGCGAGCCTGGGCCATTGGGGAGTCGGCAGGGGAGGGAAGAACTGGCGTCCGATGGACAGCTCTCCTCTCCCGGAGGGGAGGGGCACTCGCTTGGTGCTTGGCTGGCTCTGGCAGAGGCCAGAGGCATAACTAGCGCAGGAGCACACAAAGGGCTGGGAGTGGCAGGCGTCAGCGGGAGCGCCTCAGCGTTAAGTGCTGGCCGATTCCTCAGAAGGAGGAAAAACACACCACGGAACATGCATTAGGCCGGGTACCAGTGCCACACCCTGATTGCGACTGCCTGCCTGACCACCGGGGGACCCGGCAGAGACATTGAAAGATATCGGGACGTTGGGGTCCCATCCATTACTCGCCTGGGGGTATATCCACAGCTCCATGGGGAACCCCACAGAGTTCAGGTAAACGCGTCTTTGGGTGGTACCTATGTATCTCCTGAGGCAGCGTAGCTCGGGTGAGAGAAGGTGGACAAATAGAAAGTTAAAAAAAAAAAGAAGATTTAAAAATATTAATTATACATTGTGTATAAGAATACGAAGCCTCGAATTTGACAATTTCTGTATGCAATACAGACAGAAAAACAGTATAGATGGTTCACTACATGCAAGGTCTGCTGTGTCTATCTGTTAATCAAGTAAGGTTTTAACTGAAGCGTTATCATTAAGTCCAGGGTACTGCAGTGCTGTCAAGGTGTATTGCCAGTAAGTTTCTCTTTGAAGCAATAAATTGTTTAGGTTCCCTCCCTAAGGCCCAAAGTTACTTTTCAAGTCCGATGAATCTAAAACTGACCAGTGCCTTTTTCTGCAACATGAACTGCTAATGCATTAGTAAGGTTCCTTTGAAGGTGCCTATTATTGATGGCTCCTCGATGTTCCCCATACGTTGTTTGAACTCTCACAGTCTTACTGATATAAAAGCTTTGCTGGCATTGCATTGACCATATATACCACTGACTCAGTATTGCATGTGATCAGTCCTTTGATTTTAAATTGATGCAAGACATTTTGACTTGAAAATTGTTTTTCTGGGGAACGGACTACACAGGTTGCAGTTGCCACATGGATTGCTTCCAGTAGGTCTGTTTGCATCGCATGATTTTGTTCTTGTATGTAGACTGTGAGTTAATTGGTCTCCAATGTTTGTACCTCTTTGGTATACCACTCGGGGCCACTACTGGTGACAGAATCCAACCTTTGTCCATTCGTAATGTATGCCAGTGTTTCTCTAGGATTTTCTGATGGCAGAGGCCTGTGGGGAGTAGGTGGTCATAAAACAAACATTAGTCTGTGTAGTGCTGTTGTTGGCTATAGAATCACCCCTCTCCCTTTCTGTCAGATTCCTAGCTCTTTATTCTCCTTTCTGGATTGATTTCTGCAGTATATATCACTGAGTTGTCTGCATACAACAGCATATGCGGTTTGTACAGATGGTAGGGAGTTCATTGATATAAAGGGAAAATAGCATAGGTCCCAATATTGAGCCCTGTGGTACTCCATATCAACATCCGTTAAATCTGATAATACACCATTTGCCCGCTTTTGTTGCTTCTTGACAGTTGGATAACTGTGCTTCCAGTTCGCTATGGGGTCCCCAAAGCCAGTACTGAACAATTTTGTATCTAACAAAGGGTGGTCCACAAGATTGAAGGCCTTGGTCAGGTCCACGACGCCACTCCAGTGTACAAACCTTCCTCCATATTCTCTTATAGATCCTTTGTGAACCTGACCTCCTCCAAAACCATGCTAAAAGATTGTAAGTTTATTGTACTTCTCCAGATACTCCATAATCTGCAAATGTAAAAGCATTTTCTGAATTTTCCCAGTCGAGGATAGTAATCGAAATGGGCCTACAGTATAATTACTTGTGTTATTTGTTTGACCTCCCTTAAGATTGGCGATACATGTGCCTTTTCAAAATATCAAGTACAGTTTGTGTTGTTAAAGATTTATTATATAATACTTGCAAAGGAAATGCAAGTTCTTCAGCTGCATATTTCAGTACCTTAGCCTCAATTAAGTCAGAACCAGGCCCTTTCTGCTCATTTAATCTTCTGAGACTCTTTAACACTTCTTGCTTTGTTATATCTTTAAAATAGAACATTGGAGAAGTTCAGATTTTTTTCCTTTTCTGTTTGCTGTTCACCAATCACCCTTGAAGTTAAATATTTAGACAAATCCATAAAGCCTTTGATTAGGCCATCCCATTGTCTTTTAATTGTTTTAAATTTATGTTTATTATGTTGGCAGTTTCTAGTATTGTATCTGCACTTTGATAATTTTGAAAAGTGCACTATAAATAAAATTTGATTTGATTTAAAGTTTTAATTTAAGTAATTCACTATTTCCTTGTTCTCCGTTAACTCCGTATCTTCTTTTAGTAAACTAATTATACTTTTCCTCGTTTTTGGTGCAATTAAGTTGTTTACATGTTCCCAAAATTACTTTTTGTCCTGAAAACTCGACTTTTGCTCATTGTTGTAAAACTCTACTTTTGCCCTTTTATCTCCTTTTGCATGTATTCTTGATTGTCTGAATAAATTCCAATCCCTTTCTGTCTTTTTATAGCATTGCCCAAGCAGTTTCTCTGTCCAAAATAAGTTTGATTAATGTACCATTCATCCACGTATTATTTATACCTCTTACTCTTTTCTTTTTCAGTGGGGCTCTGTTATTGATTATTGCATTTAGTTTTTTAAAATAATTTAACAGTAATATTTACATCATTAGTGTGTCTCAAAATATTCCAGTTAGTTTACTTTCCGCTAAGTCTTTTTCTATATTAATTAATTTTTCATTTGTTAATGCCCTAGTCTCCACTGTCATACTTCTCCTTTTGGCCTTTTATTACTCCTAATATAAAATCTGGGTAGGTGGTCACTAAGAAAGTAAGAATACAACCAAAGTTGAAAATGAAAAAGCACCAAATACTTGCAACACACTGGGAGTTTTAAATATCTTCATTTTCGATTTTTCTTAATGTCATCTCTCTGTGCTGTCTCTATTTGTGAGGACCAAATCCAGAATGGCCTTCTTCCTGTGTAGTCCTTCACTTTCTGTACCTGGAGTGCATCCTGTAAGGCCTCTGTCAGTTTCTGATTTCATGCACTCGCTGCTATAGGGGCACTCCAGTTCATGTTTTGCATGTTGAAGGCCCCCAGCTCCTCATCTTGCTATGCTGCCTCTTTATTACCTCTTCTATCTCTGTTTGCTTCTTCCTTTTGAGATGGTGATCTATATGCTTGTCCAACCTGATAATGCTCACACATCCATGACTACCTTATACCCACAGTGCTTCCGTATTGATCGCCTGTAGCCCTGGTACCCTCCATCACATAAAAGACCACTCTTCCCCTTTCTGCTGCCTCCTGTCCCTCCTGAAGACTGTGTCTAGCATTGTTAGTTCCCAGTCATGCTGAGTAGCCCATGCCTCCGTCCACAGCCACCAAGTCTAAGTGAGCCTCTACCATCAGTGCCTTCAGGTCACAAATCTTATTTCCCAGGCTGGTGGCATTCTATACACTGCTCTCCAAAGTTTGTGTCTCACCTCTTAGTGTCCTTGGTAGTTTTCTCCTTCCATCCTTTTCTGCCCCTGGATCTTGACTTCAGCCTCTTCCTTCTCTATGTTGCAATGACTCACTATCTCCTCTGTCTTGCAGTCTCCTCGAGTTCTTGTCTACCTGTCTTATGTATTGTTCTAACTTCTGTACCTCTCCTCTTTCTTATTTTCCCTGTAAGTATCCCTCTCTCCTGTCTGTGTGCTGTATATTCCCTGCTACCCAGGATAGTCAGTGTGTACTGGAAAGTCCCAGTTGTGGCAAATACAGGGAATTGGCTTCTGGTGGAAGCCTGCTGGAGGTGTATCTAGTATAACTGGTCCAGGACTTGACAAGGGAAGAGGCCCTGCTGGATCTGGTACTCACTGAGAGTGAGAAGATCCGAAATGAGGTAGTCCAATAAATACTAGGATCCACTGACCACAAGACCGTGAGCTTTGAGACCCAGATGGGGCCGCTAAGGGGACTAGTTCAATAAAGGTATTGGATTTTAGAAGGCAGATTCGGACAGCATGTGGGGGCTGTTTAGGGAAAGCAAGAAGAGTGTGGGACAGGTAAAAGAAGGGTAGAGGAAAATTGGGAAGCCTTTAAAAAGGAATGCTAGAGTAAGCAGCTGCTGTAGCCTTCACGGGTGGCAGTCAAGCAGTGTAGCTAGCTTGAACACCCCCTCCGCTGAAGAAAATCAGTCTGATGGATACTTCTCCAGCCTTCAACTGGTCAGGTTGACAACTCAAGCTCATTCTTTTTTATTTTTATTTTATTGAGGTATGTATATACACTGTTTCATAACAATCATCGTAGCAAACAGATGAAATAAGAGTTTAAATAAAAAAAATATATATATTACTATTTGAGGAAATGAGGAATAGGAAAAATAAAAATCTATACAAATCACAAAGTCCACTTACATAAATACATTTCAGGGTGGAAAAGAGAGTATCCATAAATAGAATTTGATATTTGTATAAATTAGTGTACAAAATCATCTTTAGACCATTGCTCTATATTTTGTTAAACAGTTTCACACTGGCTCAAAATCGCCAAAATACTCTGTTGTAAAGTGCTGATAAGAATAACTGTCTCCATTCAAACTTGGAAAGGGAGTAGAAAATACTTGACATTTCTAATTCTTCAAAATAACTTTCTTAACTGCCATCAAATCGGCTCTAAGAATTAATCTTTTGTCCCTACAAAGCCTTTTAATATTAAACATTTCGAGAATGGCAAATTTAGGATCCTGCCAGTGTGGAAAGAAAAGGCTTTTCGGCTAAGAATGGAAAATGCTTCAGACCACCAGACTGAAATTAATTTACAATCCCATAGAGAATGCAGAATGTCTGCAATGGATTCTCCACGGTGCCAAGAGTTGTTCTGGGAAACCTTTATTTTGAATAGCCTGTAAGGGAGTAATAGGCCCTATCAAGTATTTTATATTGGATTGCCCTATCTCTAGTTAATTTATACTGGGCAACTTCATTACAGGCCAGGTCCCATTGTTTGGCTGTACATATGTAATTTAGGTCTTTATCCCATTTTTAATTGTTTTCTTATAAATGCTCATAGGGGTTATACAAATTATTTGATAACCAAGAAAACACTCAGATTGATTTACTTCCCAATATTTTCAGTAGGGTTTGTCCCATTCTCTTGTTGTTTGGGGCTCGCTCCCATTGCTTATAGTCCTTATTATATAGACTGCTTAATTGATAGTAAAACAAAAACTGATAGGGGCCCAAATTATATCTTGTGCTGAAGGAGGTCCAATCCGTCATGATGCCATCGTCAAAAGATCTTTCCACTTGTTTATTCCTTTACTTTCCCACCGTTTATTGAATAGAACTGCACCTTTTAATTTATAATTGGGGTTGTTCCGTGTTGGATTGTCAGGACATAAATGAACGTCCCACCTGGTTCTTTTCATATATCTTAATACTGCATCAGCTAGGTGTCTCACTATATAGCTTTGGGATAGCTTGAATTTCCTGGCCGTAAATAATATTAAAGATAGGTCTGCTTGTTGTGAAAAAGAAACTGAAAACACATTATTTATAAAAGAAATAGTTGTCTGATCTTGTTCTTTAGTATATGCCCAATTTATCACCAGTTTCATTATATAAGCTAGATAACATTTTTCAGGGTCTGGACAGGCTAGGCCACCTTGATACAGGGAGGCATAACTTGTTCCAGGGCACTCTTGGAGATTTTCCATTCCAAATAAAGTTCATAAGTAACTTGATTACTTTTGAAACCATGTGCTGGGAATGGGGTCACCACCATTTGTAGTCTGTAAGATAAAAACTGGACTGCCATCATCTTAATTATCTGAATTTTACCTGTGAGGGATAGTGGTATTTTACCCCAAATTGTAACCTGTCCCTTAAGGAGTCATATAGGTAATTAAAATTCAGTCTAAATAAATGCTTAATGTCATTATGAATATAAACGTCCAAATATCTCATACCATCTTTTTGAACAGTGACATTTAGATGCTGCTTTGTTGGCATTACATCTGGTACATGAAAAGTGACCATTTCTGTCTTGGTCTCATTGACCTCATATCCAGCAACCCTAGAAAATTTCTGAATTACGAAACCAATTTTTTACACTTTGTTTTGGATTCTGTAATGCCAACCAGACGTTATCTGCAAAAGCATTTAATTTTAATTTTTCTAAACCAGTTTTGATGCCCTGAATATTGGCATTATCATTGATTTCAGCAAGAAGAGGTTCTAATCCAATGACAAATAAAGATGGTGACAGGGGACATCCTTGGTGGACTCCTCTGTGTAACTCAAAATATTCTGATAAATTGCCATTAACTTTTGCTAATGCCAGAGGTTTTGCATAAATTGCTTGAATATTGCTAATGAATTCCATTGGAAAACAAAATATTTTAACATGCTGAACAAGTAAGACCACTCTAACATGTCAAATTCCTGGTGGCATCTAGCGCCATCAAAACAGTTGGAGTCCCTAAATTCTGTAAATACTCTATTCATAATCAGAGGGGTGCTACGTGGTGCTGTAGTGCACCAGATGCAGGGTTAGGCAGCAATAAGGAGCTGCAACTGCCCTCGTTTCCCATGGGCATGGCGTCTTAGTTCGGCAGGAGTTAAACACTGAATCTTGAATGTGGTCTTCGCTTTTTTCCTTGATGGCGGTCCATTGTATTTTCAGCTTTCTCGGTGCAAGACACTTAAACCAGCTGCATAGTAAACTTCGCCTGCAACTATGAGTGATTTAGATGCAGTAGCTTGAGAAGCTTGTCTGGTGTGGTCACTGGCATATGGCAATTATTCTCGCATTGTCTCTGGAAACTGAGCTGTACAAGTAATTAAGAGTTGATCTTTCTCAACTTGAAACAGCGGTAGCAGTCCGGCATCATTTTCAGTACTGGAATTGGTCCTTTCAGATGTTTTTCTCAAGTTAATCTGCATTCTCTTTGAACCCAGCGGAGACAAGCGATAATGGGCAGTGAGTCTGAAGAAATAAAGCTTACCAATCCTGGTCACTAAACAAGGCAACCAGGTGGTGGAGACCCGAGAAGGCGCCAAGTGGTTAAGTAACCACATTTTCTACATCCCCATTCATTTCTCTTTTGAGTCTACTAACAATTGTGACTGCGATGTGACTGTGATGGGATGCTCCCTTTAAGTAATTAAAAGGAAACAACTTTTCCCTTATTCTGATTTTGACTCTTTTGAATGCTTGGTGGAACAACCTTGTTAAATCCTATACCTTATGTTCAGTACTACTAAACTTAAGTGGGGAGCCCTTTCTAATAAATTCATTCATGTGGGACTCTGATTATGATGACAAACTAAAAGGAAAAGACTTTCAAAACTCTTTCAAGACACAAAGAGAACTCTTAGTATGAAAAGGGACAGTCTGCCACAGAAACAGGTACAACATCTGATCAGCCTGGCTTGAAGGCCTATACAGAGGCAAGAGGTAAAAATTAAAGCGGCAGAAATTGCCATTTAAGAACTGTTGTGAGTCAGCCAGTCCCAAATCCTCTAAAATGACATAGAATTTTTTGATTGCAGATAAGGACCGCTGGCCCACCCAGTCTGCCTTTTCCTACCTAATGGATAAGCTGCAGATCCTAGTTAACCAACAGCCTACTTCTTCCTACCCCCACCCCTAGAATTGCCTTATGACTGACCCATGCATTCTTGAATTCCACCACTGTTTTGACTCCACAACCTCCTCAGGAAGGGTGTTCTATGCATCCACAACCCTCTCTGTGAAAAATTACTTCCATACATTTCCTCTGAGACCCCCATCTTCAAATTGTGCCCCTTGTTCTTGCACACCTCTTTTGTGAAAGATGCTACCCTCTTGGAATTTGTTGATTCCCTTGAGGTACTTGAAAGTTTCTGTCATCCCCCCCCTTTCCTCGAGGCTATACATATTAAGCTCCTTAAGTCTCTTTCATATGTCTTCGGTGCAGATCCTGCACCATTTTAGTTGCCCTCTTCTGGACTGCCTCAATCCTGTTTTATGTCTTTCGGAGATTGGGTCTCTAGAACTGCACCAGTACTCCAGATGAGGTCTCGCCAGCTGTCTGTACAGAGGGATAACAACTTCCTGTTTTCTACGGTGATGCCTCTCCCTATGTATCCCAGTATCCTCCAGCCCTCCTTACTGCCCTCTCACATTGCTTGCCCACCTTTAGGTCATCTGATATGACTACCCCAGGTCCCTTTCCATTTTGTTGTTGTTAGTATCTCACACCAAAAATTGACCCGAAAAAGAAAGAAGAAGGGAAACTGCTCCTTCAGCAGTTAAACTTACAAATTCTTCGGATACTACTGGAAGCTCTACTTTTAAGGGGGAATTTAACACCGCATAGATGTTGCAGAATATTCTTCTCATCCTTTAGAGGAAGAAATGTGGAGGGCATCTAACAACTCGGATGGGATTCAAAATGAAACGGGCCTCAGTACTTCAGAGTCCTCACAGGAATCTCCACCTTGTTGGGCCCAGCAACAACTAAAAACTATGGGTGACTTACAACTCTCTTTGGGGAACTGCAATCTCTGCCAGATTCAATTAGTTTTATCAGATAGTATTCAGAAACTGGACATAAATCTGGAGCAGGGTATGAAACGATTGCTGAGGTAGAGAAAAGACATTCTGACCTTGAGGATGCAGTCTTCCCCTTAACACAAGAAATTAAAGAATTTAAAATACACCATGAGACACTTAAGTGGAAAATTGATGATCAAGAGACTCGAGCCAGGAGAAAGAACATTCGGGTCTTTGGGGTTGTCACTGAGTGGGAGAAAGAAAAACCACTTAAGGATATTTTGATGGACATCTTTGCTAAATTGGGAGTGTCGGAGGTGGAAACCCCAATAATTGGGTGCATTGGTTAGGAATAGTTAAAATGACAATCTAGGCTGGTGATTGTTAAAATGTTAACATCAGATGGAAAAGATATGATTATGAAAGCTTTTATGGGTCAAAAATGTTGTATTTCAAGACCAACCCATCTATCTTAGAAATGATTTCGCCAAGTTACTGTGGGATCAAAGGAAATAAAATTGTGGGCATTCAGCAGAGGCTATTTAAAGAGAATATTAAGGCCTTTGTGATTTTTCCAGTTAGACTTAAGGTGTTTTGAACAACCAAACTCTGCTTTATAATTCTCCTCCAGATGCTTTATCTGACTTGAAGCTTAGGCTTCCAACCATTTCTGAGGTTTTGAAAATGGATAATTTTCTAAATACGCTGCTGTAATTAGATTTACAAAGGTAGTGTGGTGAAACATGAGGGAGGTGACTAGCCCATGTATTTGACCTTGTTACCAAGTTTTGAAGGAGGGATATGCAGACATAGGTCTTGGGCATAAAGAGGGGAGACAAAAAATCAAAATGAGGGTTGAGTCAAGTAGCAGCAGATGGAAATGTAATGATTATGCTGTTGGGGTTTTGATTAAACTTACTTTGATTGATGGCACTGGTGAAAGTCTGCACCTGGAATATTAATGGGATAAACTCAACTCATGAAGCACACCAGGATTCTGGCTAGGATTGAGAAAAGTAAAGCTAATGTCACTATACTGCAAGAGATCTTTTAAATGGGAAGGAAATTGAGAAACTAAAGCAGAAGTACCCAGGCCATATTTTTATTCGCTTAGGTGCGACTAATAGGAGTGCTGGGGTGGCCCTGTTACTGGACAGAAATTTTAAGGGCAAGTGATTGGTTCTGTATCAGACAAGCAAGGGAGAATTGTTCTGGTAAATATAAAACTAGAAAATCAAAGGAACATAATATTTGGTTCTCTGTATGGTCCTTCTAAGGGATATGCTTATTTCCTAGCTGAATTAAATAAATTGATGTTTACTTGGAATGGGGTCACTTTATACTGGGGATTTGCACTGTGTGTTAAGTAGTTCTCTTGATAAAACATCTAAGGGCTGTAGTTGGGATAAATATAAGGCCAGTTTATTACAAAATGTTCTCCTATCTAATAACCTAGTAGATATTTGGAGAGAGCTGCATGCTAAAGTAAGGATTTTACTTATTTTTCCCCATAGATATGGATCACTCTCCAGACTGGATTATATTTTCATATCTCAAGAACTACTTGTAGAGACTTTGGGGGTTAAAGCCACTTCGAAACCAGACTGATCTTTGATCACAGCCCTGTAAGATGTGATTTTTGTCTGGATATGGATTCTGGGATTAAAAGAAGGATTTTGGTGCTTCAGTAATAACTTACTCAGAGATAAATTCTTTTGGAAAAATCTCAGTCTGTTGACCAGTTTAAAACTGACAGTCAGGTACTGGAGGGAAATATAATAAATTGGTGGGATGCCTTCAAGGCCACCACATTAAGAGGTGAAATAATATCAGAAACCTCATGGAGGAATAAGCTAAGAATAGACAGACAGAAGGATCTAGAAGATGGATTACATGCCCTGGAAAAATCTATGAAGGAAGGTAATACCACTAAAGTTAAAAAGTACAGGAATTAAGTAATCTTATAGAATCCACTGATTACTACAACACCAGGAAGCAGTGGGCCAGATACAGTATGAACTGGAAGAGTAACAGTGAGCTTATAGGGAAAATCCTAGCAAAGAGAATACAAGCTTTAGAGGAGAAAAAGTGGAAATAACTCTATACAAACATCAGATGGCCAGTTAGTGGCAGGTCAAGAGATATTATCAGAACTGTATAAGTTTTACTCCCATTTATACACCCCTGACTGCCTTCCATCGCAGGAAGAACTGGTTTATTATGAGAAATTCACTGAAAAAATATTAATGAGACTGTAGCTCAAGTTCTCATTCAACCTATTTCTGAAAAAGAGGTGAGAGACACCCTTCATCAGATGGCCAAATCTAAACTGTCAGGGACTGATGGATACACCTTGGAATGTTTTCTAGCATTTAAAGATCAACTAGCTACCCTTCTCTGTGAACTCTATAATCAGATACAAAAGCATAAGATTATACCCTGTCCTTTTCCCAGGCGTACGCTCTCTATTATTAAAACAAGGTAAGCCAAGTAATAAGGTTAATAGTTATAGACCCATTGCCATTCTTAACATGGACTATGAAGTCCTTGCAAAATTCTCAATAATAGACTACTTCCCCTCCTCCCCAGATTAATCTATCCAAATCAAACGGGTTTTATCCACAACTCAAGCTCATTTCTGAACTTGGGTCACTGGCGACACAGTGGTGGTGCTACTGTACCACCAAGTGCCACTACTGCCACATTTCTTTTGCCCCAAAACAAATAAATTATGACAGAGACTAACAGTTATTTTATTTATTTTACCTACCTAAAACTCAGTGAGGCAGTCAGAACAAAGCCCTAGTCCCGCTTAATCTGCTGCCCAGCCTAGCTAGCCTGAGCCATTGCTGAACTAGGACTACTATGAATGTCTCACTGATAGGTTTAGATCGATAAAAAGCAGAAAATCCACCGTCGGCAGCAGGCATGGGCCTGGGCCCAGCTGGTCTTTTGGGGCCTAAGACAGTGCTACATAGCACTGTCTTGGGCCCTGGTAGCCTTGCTAGGCACTGGGCCCTGGCCTTCTTCTGGTGGTAGACTTTTTCTTTTTACTTATCTATCTAAAATCCATACTACTGCCACATAGCATTTTTAACCCAAAAACATGCTGTAGGAATGGATAACGTTATGAAGCCAATGGTGAACATCAAGTGGTGTATATCATTGGCTTCAAAAATGACCTAGTGCAGAAAATATTTGGTAGCTTGTGCCAACACACACAAAAAAGCAGGGTAATGCACATTAGGAAAAGGAACTCAAAGGTACAGTATGAAGTGGTGGTGGGGTTGGTACATGAATGCATGACTGAGGGAGAGGACCTAGGGACCATGATATCATAATGCATACTAACAGAGCTGTGGGAAAGGCAGACAGGGTGTTGGGGTGGATCAGGTGGGGAATCAACAGCAGATTCTCAGAGGTAATTCTCCCACTGTGCAGAACATGGGTAAGACCACATTTGGAATACTGAGCAGTATACTGGAGTCTACACCTGGGGAAAGGCTGCGACAAAGTGGAAGCAGTACAGGGCAGGCAGGGCAACCAAAATGGTTCAGGTTCTAGGGGACATGACGTGCGAGGAGAGGATACATGACTTGGACATGTACACCGTTTGAGAAGAGAAGAGCAAGGAAGGCGTGACATGATAAAAAGTATAAGTACCTTCATGAGATAAACAGGGTTGACGTCAAGGCAATTTTTTCCTTGAGCTCAGTACAGTCAGGGACGAGGAGAAATTTATTCAAACTGGCAGGAGGGAGATTCAAGAAAAATATCAATAAACACTTTCCAGAAAGAGTGGAACAAACTACCAGAACAAATGGTAAAAGGCACAATCGCTGAGCAGGTTCAGTTGGTGGTGGGGAGGGACAGGCAAATGGGCTTTGTGTGTGGTGGGGGCATAAAATTGAAGGGCAGGATGGCCCCTATGGCCAGAGCAGAGTAGTCGGGTAGTGTGGGCAGACTGACTGGATAAGCCTGTAGGCCTCTTTATCAGTAAGAATTTTGTAAGTATGTAGTGTTGGAAGGAGGTCCACCTGGCCTGCCATAGTTCAGTAGGTGCACTTATCCTCAACTGCTTTGCTTTGGTTTACCTAGTTTATACTAGTCCTGATGTAATCTATGAACCTCTGCCCTAATAGAAGGATATTCATTCAGTATTTATTTTTTTATTTAAATATTTGGCCAGGATGGAGCACTGCGTTGTAATCAGCATGTTTCCAGGTAGGTCCTAGGAAATGCATGTTGAATACAGCGAAGGATAGTCATTATCATTATGTACAGTTCTGCAGCCTTGTACAATACACAGGCTAACTAGTACAATTCCAACTGAGCAAGGTAGGACAGTTTCTTAGAAGGATGGAAGTACTGGTGTAGCAGCCTTATCCATAAAGGAAGGTTCCATCAGGGCTTTGTGGATAGTGGTGGTGGTGGTGGTGCGTGGATGTGGGGGTGAGTGAAGGGGAAGAAAGGGAAACCTAAAGCTTGACTTTCTATCGGCCATAGTTTGTCAGTTTATTACTAGTTAAGACAAGTCATTTTGTAATGAGATTACTGTAATAGCATGGTTTTGAAATGTAGCCTCGATCTTTGTACTGATACTAAAATATCTGTTGTTGTTAGCTCTTAAATATTTATTTTTATCCACAGATCACTATTCGAACAAAGTGCCAATGGTGTAGTGCTAAGCACGGATGACTATTTTTCTCTTGGTGAAGGTTATAAATTTGATGGTCAGCGGCTTGGAGATGCTCATGATTGGAACCAGGACAGAGGTGGGATTTCAGTAATTAAAAGCATTGATTGTTCACCCCCAACCCAATCATATTACTGTTTTCTTTTATACCTTATTTATCCTCTTACATTTTCTGGAACATCAGCATTTGTGCAAGTGAAAGGCTGGTTACAGGAGGATGGATATATACAGGTCTGATATAAATCTGATTTGTGAAATTATAGAAATAACTGTTGACAACTAGTTGTGACCTGACTTGAAAATTAGCTAAGTTTTCAGCTGGTAAAACTTTTTTTTTTTGAGGGTCATTCTCTTTTTGTATTGGTGGTATATGTAATCATTGCAAATATTAAGGATCAGTGATTATAGAAAAGATAATGGACAAGGTAGAGGAAGATGCAACAAATACATTGATACCAAAATCAGACGTAAAATCCGAGCATTGATCATTTAATCATATATAAAGTTAAAGACACATTTAGCATACCTACTTTTAACAAAAAAGCACATGGTGTAGCACATAACATATCATTTGACAAGCCTCTGACACCATTGGTAAAACAGTGAATGAACTACGTAACATTTGGACACAGTACTGTATATATTTCGTGTATTTTCTGTAATTCTTTTCCCCTTTTCTTTTATTACTGAGGACAGCTGCATGAACACAAGGCAGCTATCCACTAGACTTTATTTGCTTTGGCTGTCTGTCTAAAATTGATATCATAATCAACTGTTAATGACATCATAACTATCTCAGTGGGAACAGATTGTGATGTCATAAACAGAACTGAGATGTGAGGTGTAGACAAGCAGCTAGAGCAGACAGGATATACGTCCTGTTTTTTTTTTTTTTAAATGTCCTTAGTGATTAACCTATAAAGGTGAGAACTACAGAAAAAATATGAAGCTGAATTTTGTCTGAATATTACTTTTTTTTTTTTAAAGTTGTCCTAATGGTGTCAGTGGCTCTTTAAAGGCATAGTGCATGTGACATTGGTCTGAGAAATTCATTTAGCCCCTGGATAGGACTCTATCCCTATCCTGTATTTTGCTCTATATAGTGTCCCATTTACAGCTTTATCCTTGAGAAAGTTCCTTGTAGCTCTTCATATGAAGCTTTTCTTCTACGTTTTGATTTGCCTCAGTCTTCTCTCATACTTAATGTTGCTGTCTTAGAGTGTACCTAATTCCCCATTGGGAAAAGGAGGTTATATAAACAATAATTTGGTGACTGCATTTCAGATAAGTAGTAATGCACAACACTGTGGTATATTGTGGAATATTGTCATGACTCAGGTGCGTTGTGTTGTCTCATGACTCATGCACCTGAGAAATGATATATCCCATTATATAACACACCCTGGTGTATTATTGCTATTATACAATGAAAGAAGAGGTGAAACGGTCATA
The DNA here is from genome assembly GCA_016271365.2 of Neoceratodus forsteri. NCBI lineage: Eukaryota > Metazoa > Chordata > Ceratodontiformes > Ceratodontidae > Neoceratodus > Neoceratodus forsteri. The sequence continues at coordinate 371,646,869 of CM057458.1, forward strand.
ATTTTCAATTCAGTAGAATTAATTTGAGAAAAATAGTTCCAGATTTAACTTTTTTATCTCTCTATTTTATCCTCCTGCAGCCACAGTCCCTGCCTACACTCCAGCCACGCTTCTCGTCACTGCCGACCCGAGTTGTGCATGCCCAGCTGGCATACGCTTCTGTACCATTGAGAGGGCCCCTCCCATGCCCCACGCCCGGCCAGGATCCACTACCGTATCGCCTCTGTCCAAGCATTTGCCAGCCAGTGAAGCTGCAGCTATCAATCTGCCGCGAGCTTTGTGCTGCCATTTCCTCCTATTTTGGTCCCTGAGTGCGGCGTGCAGTGACGTTGCGAATGTGCTGACGTCAGCTGCACTTCACCTTGCTGCACCACTCCATGTAGTGCCCCGGTCGTCACCAGGGGCCGCTACAGAAGCGGTGTTCCCTGGATCCCGCCCTGGATGGGAAAGCAGTCCTCCGGATGCTCAATTCCATCCCTCCCCTGACAGCCTGGGCTCGAGTCCGAACCGGGTTGTCAGGCGTGGCAGTGTGGCGATCCAGCTCCTCACCCTCCAGCATGCAGCAGGCGGCCCAGATTTAACTTTTTAAACATTAAAAAGTTTGAGTTTGCAATTAAACAGGCAGTGCAATTTAGTTTGGCAAAACATTTACCCTATTTTTTCACTATAAAAGAGGCAACTTCCCGTTTTATATGGGGTGACAGAATGTTCTAGTTCCAACAGAATTTGAGTGTGTTATAAATGTTTTAATTATTTTTTTTCTCACGAAAAAGATGGCGGAACTTCTCGTGACGCCATGACATGGTAACAGCTTAACAGCAGAGCTCTGTCTCTCCTGGGCATCTTCATAATAAAACATCACTTTTAGGCAAGAGAACTAACTAAATCAATATTTGGGAAATGCAGCTTTGCCTGAGGAGGGAGTCAGGGCTCCATCACCAGATGACTTTGCAGATGGTGAGGGATTTATCTGAATAGTGAAGGCTTTCAGGTGTCAATCAGATGGAGACCTTTAGGATTGGATGCCACAGGATCCAGGGCACTACAGAAACAAAAGGCTCTGATCCTCAAGGAGCTTGGGATTTTCGGAATGAGGTGCGGCTCATGACAGCCCTACGGACAGACTTGGACAAGCTGGAGCAATGGCTAGAGGCTACGGAGGAGCAATGTACAACAACCGACTCGACGACTGGATACCACTGAGCGGGCAGTGGTACACTTACACTGCATCATCCAACAATTACAAGACAGGGCCGAGGACTTGGGCACAAAATCACCACAATAACCTGCAGATTACGGGACTGGAGCAGAAGGCACCGATATGCTACAATTTCTCCCGAACTCTTTAAAACAGAGCTTGACATTCCACCCACTTGTTCCCTGAAATTGACCACTGCGCCGGGCCTTGGACCCCAGCCTGGCACGGTTGGATGCTAGGCCCACATCAAGTTGTGTTGCGGTTGCTTGGATTCCAGGATAAAGAAATGGTTTTGCATAAAGCATAGTAAATGGGCACTGTTTACTATCAGACTGCACGACTGTACTTTGATAATGATTACCCCAGTTATTGCCGCCAGAGCAGAGCCTATGTGCCGATAATGAAGGCCTGAAACAACGTAACGTCAAATTTGGGCCCCCTGTCCGGCTTGTGTGTTTTTTTTTTTCCATAGAGTACACTGTCCTTTGACTTGGCTGAGGAGATGCTGACCGAACTTGCCCACAGGAAGATGGAGGTCCCCCTTCGAAGGGACTTACCATGACACCTACAACCTCATTGGCGAAACTAGCACAGAAGCTCTGGACCCAATCCACCCTGAAGGAGCAGAGAAGACAACAGGGAGTGGCAGATCTACAGAAAATTGTTTACTCATTGAAGCAGAATAAAATCCCGCCCAGCAGCAAGACTACACCACATCATAGAAAGATGAACACCTTGCAGGGGGTCTCTGTAGGTAAGTTCGGTTTGCACCCCAATAATGTTGCCTTGACCGTGAATCTCCTGGTCACCCTCTGGCATTGTAGTAGCCCATTATTAATTTACTAAAGTCTAGATACATGTATGGGATTTCAATTCTCCAAGGATGCCTAGCGGTTGAGGAATGCTTGTGCAGGGAGACTTTTGAGTCCTTTATCCCCCTGCTCCGATGCTCATGTAGTTACTGCTGCTGTCGTTTGGGGTGCTGAGGAGGAGATGGACCTGTGGATTTTGTGCTTTGGGTCGATCTGTTGCTTTGATGGGTATTGCGGAAGTGTGGTTTTGGGCTGCAGGCGCTGGACGTCCAAAGGAGTCCACAGGATAAGCTGCAGAGTTTAGGCCTCTTCCTCATGGCATTAACAAGATGGCGCCAGCCACAAGGCAGTTGATCATGTCGGTTCCAGTTTCCAGAAGGTCCATCAAGATGGCCTGTCCCATTAAGGCAGTGGTGGTCCCTGGGTTCTGTCACAGTGCTTGGCTGATGCGCAATGCAGGGCGCCAGTAATTCACAGTGTACTCTCCTCACGATCCATTCGCCGAGAAGCTGTTGTTGTCAAGGTGGGACGGTCCAAGGGATGTATGTGTGTGGTGTTCTGAGTTGGGGAGGCTGCTGTGACTCTGAAATCCAGCATCTAGTATCCTTTTCTTAAAATCTCTCAGAATACCCATAAGCCAGACCAGGAGGCTCCTTTAAAGGGGCTGCCGGATCAAAGAAAACACTGCACTGACATTGGCTACCTTGCCTGTTCTTCTAGTGGCCAGGATGTATTCTATCCTCACAGACAATAACACTATTCAAATCTGTTAAATATTGCTGTCTGTCAGCCTATTTTATATGAGTTCTCAGAAGCAGCTCAGTCCTGGCTCTCTCACGCTCATATTGAAGCTGCACCATGAGTCATGGGGCGTGCCTGTTTTCTTTAGACAATAATCTACTGCATGTTTACTCCTTTATAAAGGTGAGGGCTCTGCAGAATGTGGGGGGCTCTGGATGGACTGTTTGATGCTAGTGACCACAGTGAAGGGTGACTGTGGAGGTGTTAGAGTTGAAGACACTCTGGTGAGGAGGAAGTTAACTCACTTGGGGCTAGGTAACATGATGAGACCCTGAGGGCTCCCATTTTTATTAGTTATTTTCCGGGTTGGGAGTAGGCATCATTCAAGGGCATCAAATAATTACACAGAATGTAGTTGTGTCTTCACCCACTAATCTGGGGCATTGAGGGGTGGGATCTGGGCTGCCAGCTGGATCCCCAAGTCATAAAGAGCTACATTAACTTTCAGGGACCAATACAAGCTATATAGGTATAGACCCACTCTGTGACAAGTGGAGGCAGCATTGGATCTGATGCTTGTTTTTGCTTGGGGAGAGAGAGGCACATGGGGACACCAGATAGGTAATAAAGCTATCTTGGGGAGCAGGAGTATTACTGGGCCTACTGCAGCGTAAATGATGGATTGCATACACTTGTGGACACTAGCTCATTGTAGCACCAGGGCACAGCCAAGTGATACTCGAGATTGATAGATCTTACTGAGGGACTCTTGTAGCAGGTAACACCTTTAGTACTGAAGCCAGCAGGTGCCAGGACCCCACAGAAAATTTCTAGCTAGCAGTATACAGCGGTTGCCCTGAAGTCAGCCCGCCCCAGATGTCCCATATGGTATAAAAGGCGCGTCCCCTAGTTTTTCCCCACAGTCGACTGTGCAAAATCGGACCTCTGTGGACACCTTTAGCTAGTCGACTGCCAATTGCAATTGTGCTTACCTAGGTTTTATTTTCTTCTTTAAAACAATTTAGCTTCAAGATTTATCTTGCATATCTTCTTCTCCATCTTCCTCAGTTGAGGCGGTGATTGAAGTGTCGTGCAGCAAGCAGATCCCTCACAAAGATGGCCATTCAGCCTGCCTCTTCTGCCTAGGTCTGGACCATGACATAGAGGCCTTGCTAAGATTTCAACCAAGCGCTCCAGCTCTGCCGCCAGAAGACCCTTGAAACCTTCTTGGTTTCCAAAAAGCTAACCGAGATGGAGAAGGCTTCTCCTAAGGAGTTCATCCTCTTTCCCAGCCTCTGGGGCCTCTGCCACCTCTTCTCATAAGGAGAGGAAATCAAATGGCAAACACAAGCACTGGGAGAAGTATAAGGAGAAACCCGGTCGGACTCCCGCTCGCGGTCCCTGACCAGGTCTGCAGCCTTTTCTGGGTCTCCCTCCTCACCCCCGCCAGAAGGTCGGTTCCTTCCACTGCTCTTTCACCCTCCGAACTCCCAGTGACCAAACCTCCCTCCCTGATTAATATAGTGGGAGAAGGTTCTTGGGCGCAGGACTTCGTCCCATACCTCTCAGCCTCTCAAGCTTAAGCACATAGTCCCCGTGGGTTCTAAGCCGAGTGGCTCGACTGAGTAGATCTTGGGCAGCAGGCTCTTGCCTGTCACTGTCCCTGCCAGGGTATCTGCCGAGTCCTCTTCGGCGTCCGGGTTGACTCCAGCAGGCGACGCCCAGGACTGACGCCCTCCACCAGGAAAGAGAGGCCTACATCCTGCTCTGGAGCCAGCTCCCGATTCTGCCAACTCCTCATTGGTGGCCTCCGGCTGAATCGCCAGTCCAGCCTCCGCCTACGCGGTACCTGCGATGCCGGCTTCCGCATTCGCCTCGGGTGACCTCGTCCACCATCTACCTAATTTTCTTTAATTTCTCATTCCTCTTTCTTAGTTTATGTCTGCATCTCACTCTTAAGCTTTTCCTCTAACTCGTTTAACTAGCTTTAAACTTACCATGGCTGATATTATTTATGCCTTAATCTACTCATGGTTTCTTTACATATGTATCAATTATAGTCATATGGTCTTGTGTGTGGTGAGTCGCAACATTCTAAGTAATCATCTTTTCTCTGTGTAATTTAAACTTCATGATTAGACAAGTTGTTATTTTGTTTGGTTAAGAATATGTTCACCTTGTTATTTATTGGTTTATTTATGCTTTTTGACACATTACATTGTACCTGTTTAATATATTAATTATAATTTACTAGTATGATATTCATATACCATAGAAGATAAGGATGAAAATGGGAATAATGAAATGTTTAATTTCATGACCTTTAGTTATGGCTAACATTGCAATTCTTTTTAGCTTTTTGTTTTATAGTAATTGTACTGATGTATTTTGCTCTTTGGCAGTATTTTTTATAGGTTATGTTCTTTTAAAACAATAAAAATGTTGTTGACAAAAAAAAAAACCCTCCTAAGTTGCCGGCTGGGTCTGATGCCCACCTTCAACCCGATACCCAAGAGCCTGATGCCCAATGGCCAGATGTCGGGTCCAGACCGTCCGGCGGCTCTTGCCTCTGGGTCCAATGCCCGATAACCGGCTCGCCCTGCTCCGACACCTGAGTTTACCCCAGCCTGATGACCAGACACTGGGGCCCTCTAAGCCTAATCCCAAGTAGGACACACCAACCCTGCCACCCAGTCCTCCTCAAGATTTGAACAAACTTTTCATGGCCTGGTGGGCCTATTTCAAAGACAAAGAGGGCCCCTGAGGAACCCTCCAAACCTACTTCTGGGGCTACCTCGGACAAGCCTTCGGTTTGCCCATCTTCCCCTCCACCTCTGGGGATCACTCCGAAGCCAGATGGGGAGATACCCTTCCTAAAGAAGCGGCTGCGCAAGCAATCCCGTTTGCCTTCCCCCTCCCAGGTTCAGGGATTTGGATTGTTACTCTTCCTCTTCTTCACACCGCAGTGACTTGGACCTTCCTTCGGAGCCTGACGGCCTATCCCTCGCCCCGCCTGACGACCTATCCTTTATGGATGTAATGCTGCACATCCAGCAGTTGAACGCCTGGGACACAGAGAGCTGAATCGAGTGCTGGCGGTTGGCCACCTTTCTCCGGAGGAAGGACACCCACCCAACCCATGGCCGCTCCCCTCCCCCGAGTCCTATAAGGACACATCAGCAGAGAGGCCTGGGCGCCCTTTCCATGCCGCCATCTCCAAGAAGTCAGACCAGCTCTGTTGTGCTCTTAAAGAGGATCTTTTACAAGGAACTTCCAGAGGCAGACAGTGCCATAATATAATTAGTGCTGCCCATGATGGCTCCAGGCACCCTACACACCTGGGTACACACCCTCCAGACAAAGACTCCATGCAGTTTGAGCAGTTGGCCAGAAAGGTTTATTCCTTGGCCACGTGCTGCTATAAGGTCTCAATTTTCTTGCCCACATGATTCAATACCAGAGCGCCTGTAGGACAGGGCGGTGGAAGTGACTTAATCCATACCAGATTGCCTAGGTAATGCAGAATTGATGGCCATTGTAAAATTGGGCTCGACATAGGCAACCACATCCTTCTCGAGCCTCTTCACGATACTGTGGACTCGTGGTAGGGCCGCAGCCTCTGCAGTATGTATCCATCGCTATTCATGGTTGAGAGTCTCGGTTTTGCATTGGGTGTGCAATCTAAAATCATGGATGCACCTTTCAGGGGGCCAGTTCTGTTCGGTGAGGACTCACAAAACATCATTACTGCCTGCAGGAATCAGGGAAGGCTATTCGATCTATACACACTATGTACAAATCCCAGCCCAAACAGCCTCCTAAGCATCCTTTGGAGGAATGTCAGACAGCAACCCAGAGGACAAAATCAGAGAGCAGGATTTAAGCATAAGGCTTCCACCCTGCTTCTGGAGGTTCTGTCCCTAGGGCCCTAAGAACCTCTTAGGCCACGCTGCTCCTCCCGGCTCCTCAGCTTGACTCATTGCCCGACTCCCTCCTCCAGCCGAAGCCTTAGGGGAGATGGTAGGGTTAATTTCCTTGTACGTAGAAGGATGGCATCAGATAACCACAGATCTGTGGGTCCTGTAACTCACTGAAAAGGGCATACTCTGGAGTTTACAGAGCTACTCCCAGACAACCCACTGATCCCTCCCATTACTCCCAGGCTCAGCGCTTTTATCGAGAGGAGATTCAGGCTCTCCTGCAAAAGTGGGCCATAGAGCTAGTCCAAGGACCCTAGTTTTCCATTTTACTGGTAACACTGGTAAAAATCACAGAATCCTGCTTGGTTTCGGATTTTAAATTCTTGTACTGGTGCTTCACGGAAATTGCATGTCACTGCACAGAATCCCTAAGATTTCAGCATCTTTTTATTTTTTCTTTCTATGCCCCTTTTCACAGCATCAATCTCCACTTTTCAGGGATCCCTAGGCTGTGTATCGCCTAGCTTCACCCCTGGTAATGCTAGGAGCTCCTGTGGGCCTGCCCCCATCCTGCCTCGGTTGTACCCCTAGGCAGGGAGGAAGGGACCCTGGTCATCCCTCCACAGTCCTTTAGTTTGCGTCCGGGCAGCACAGTCAGTCCTGCGTGGAGCTTGGTTATGATGTCTGGGATAGCCAGGTCCCTTCTACCAGTGGCCGATGTGGGGTGTTTGTTCCTGATTTTCTGGTCTCTGTCCCTGAGGGCAGTGGCACTCAAGGGATTCAAGGAGGTAGGGCACGAGACATGCCATTGCTACAGATCCTGGCCAGCATCCTCCCATCCTGATTGCTCTGCAGCCCCATTGCACAACCACCCATGGTCACCCATGTGGCAGTAAAGCAGTGGGACCTGCAGCCCAGCCTCCCAGCCAGCTGTCCAGCAACCCGAGTTTGCAACTGACCCCTGGTCGCTTGCATTGCAAGCAGTAGGGTACCACAGCGCCTATGGGCGGCCCAGATTTCAGCATCTTAAATGAAAACCACACTGCTTTGTTGTAACCAGCCATGCTTCAGTTTTACCACCCATGCTTCCCACCAACCTCTCCACCAGCTGAGGACTGCTTTCCTTTCTGAAACCACAGTTTTCCTTTAGTATGCACCTAAACATCTTTTATTATTTATATTACACTGGATGATACTTGTATTTATTTTATTGTACCAGCACACATGGGCAGGGCCACTGGAAAATTATGAAAAGTAACCTGAAATTGCAGAGATTTTTGCAAAACTGCGGGAAATTACGGGAGTTCTACTATAGACCCTCAGTGCTGCACAATAAATCCTTTACTGTTTTTCTGCAGCATATATTAGTTGGCATAAAGTGCTAAATAAATACACTGCCACTTGAATATGTTTTAAATATGAAGAAAAACTTATGTACCTAACATGAATCATAAATGGATAAGATGTGTTGTCTCTCTTCTAAAATTTAAAACATCTACCTCATAGAGTGCTAAATAGATTCTATTTAGTGAGACACAGAAAATCAATATCAATGCTTGCTGTGCCGTGGACTAATATATCACTCCAAAATTCTATATGTTTTAATTCTGTTGCCAGCCTAAGGGTTAAATAAATCCAGAATAAAAAATTGCATCTTGTTTCTGGGTGTAGAACAATGAAGCCTGATCAAAAGCTATTTACAGTGCTCTGTCAACTATTCACTCACTTTGGTGTAAGAAAAATAAGCAGATGGAGTGGCAAATAATTCAGTTTTAGTAAAATGTTGTAAAGTGTTTAATATTCATAAACTCATCCTGAACTACAGCAAAACTAAGGTCATGGCATTCTGCAGCAAGCCGGAGCAAGTATAAACCTCTGTCCTCACCATCAAGAACCACATGGGGACTTCACTTGAACATGTTCCTGAGTTTAAATATCTTGGCATCACCTTGGACAGTTCCCTTTCTTACATGCGCACATTGGTAATGTAGCTAAGGCTGTCAACATACGGATCGGCCTGCTCCATAAGCAAAAACACTGCATGACACTGATGCCCTTAGATAGGCCGTCTACAGCTCCGTCGCCCCCCATCATCGAATATGGTCTGCTCATCTATGGCTCTGCTTCCCTACTGCCTCCGGAGGATATCTGTGACACTCAACAAGGCCTGTAGGCTTCTAACGGTGCCGCCCCCCTAACACACACCTGTGACCTGTACGCCCAGGCTGGATGGCTACCACTCCTTAATAGAATACAGTACCAGACCTGCTTGTTAACCAATACAGTTCTCCTCTGGCTCATGCCTTCAGGAGTGGCAAAGCTCCTTACTGCCAGCAGCAGTACCCAGCTTACACGCAGTGCTCTATATCAAACCTTCCAGGTCCCCAGATGCCGGACCACAGTGGGTCAGAGGTCTTTCACGCACAGGGCTCCTCAGTGGTATAATAACCTTAACAAAGAGAAACAACTTACGCTTGGTCACTTTAAAAGGCAACTCTGACTATCTCGCCTCTACCACTCAGTGTGACTGCATCTCCTAAGTAACTGCCTCTTCATTTTGCCCTCGTCAAGGTGACCTGTAATCTCCCTTAGCTTCACTCTTTTGGCACCAGTTTCCCCACTCTTGCCCCCACCCCCCCCCACACACACACACACCACACTGCCTCACCCACCCCTCCCTCTCTATGGCACTTTCAAATATGGGTCCCTCCAGCCCATCCACCTTGCACTTTGCCACCCACCTCTACCCGACAGTGGCCCTTTAGCCTGCCTACTTCTTTCTCCTCGCTATACTAACTATATACTGTTCACCCTGAAACTTGTCTGAAGCTGGCTTATGTTGTCTCTCTCCATTTTGGCTATATAATAAATGCTTAGACATCTTTGTGTTTTTAAGACTGTAACCGTTGTTGACCTTTGTATGTATGTTACCCTACATCCTTTGATGTGGAACCTTTGTAAATGAGCAGTTCCTGCTCAAAGGTATTTGTAATCCTAGAGTTTAATAAAAATAAAAAACAATAATTTGCACTGTAGCTATTGTACACTATTACTGAAATCACATATTAAATAATTATATCTGGGGTTATTGTGGCTGGCAGTATAGTCTAGAGGCTAGAGTAACAAACAGTGAATGAACTGGGTACATCCAGCAGGCTTGGGTTTGTGTCTCATAACTTCCACTTGCATACTGTGTGACTCCGAGCAAGTCACTTAATCTCCCAGTGCTCCTGGGTCACTCCTGAAAATGGGCACTTCTGCCTAGTGAGCCATATATATATATATATATATATATATATATATATATATATTTAAAAACAATATATGTTTACTGCATCATGCAGTAGTCAGGGTACCTTGTAATTTACCTGAGTTTTACTCTTACTGCAATGATTTGTTTAGAGTAAAGATAAATGTTCAGATACATTTTATGTGTTTTATAAGTTTGTTTTAGACTTTAGTCAGGTTTTTATTGTATTCTTTGCATGTGAGCATCTAGGTTGTAAGCACAAGATCACTGTTACCAACTAGCTTATTCAAGTTTATAATCAGCAGAGCCATCCCAAATCCTCATTTGTTCGAATGAAAACTAGTCTGAATGAAAGTATGTTCACAAGGAAGAAACTCCTTACCACTTACAAAAGGTTCCTCAGTTAGCACCCCATTTAGGTGAATGGGATCATTTTCACTTTTCTCCCACCTGCTGTTTCAGTCTCTGTGGCAACAAAAGTTTTCTGACAAAGTGTTTCAACACAAATCAGATGTTAAGTGTTTAAGTGTACTTATACTTGGCCAGTGGATCTTAAAACCAAACCAGACAAGGATTCAAAAGAAAGCAGGGTAACATACAACCATTCCCCCACCTTGCACTGCATTATTTCAGCCAAACTCAAGTCTGCATGCAAAATTGTCAATATGTTTGAGAGTATTGTATTGAAAATGCTAACACTTTTACACAGTTCAAAGTAAAAACTTATGGGTGCAGTTTTCAGTGGCCCTGCTCATGAGGAATCTGACTAGGCAGCAGGGGTGGTGGTGTCGGATTTACAGTTTAACTGCTCCTGCATTTAACCCTTTATTCCCTCAGCTGATGTGACTGCTCGCCAACCTGAAAGTAACGTTTTGTGTATTATATGCCTAAACATTTTCACACTAGATGATTTAAAACAACATTAAAAGCTGCTAAGTCCAGTAGGGCCAAACAACATGGACAGGAGTGTCAGGTTTAAAGTTTAACTGCTGTGCATCTAACCCTTGATCAGCTGATGCAACTGCACAGTGCAAAGCTAAAAAGGCCCATAGGAAGGCAGCAAACTTCTGCATCAAACAAGTGAGCAAAAGCAAGAGGAAGAAGAGAACACTGTGGTTCTCAAAGAGGTGGCAGAAAAGGAAATAGCTAACAGTGTAGCATTCAGAAGGTATAAGGAGACTCAGAGGGAGGAGGATAGGAAGGTGTTTCTGGGGAAACCGAGGAAGCTGGAAGAGCAGCAAGGAACATGAAGGCACAAACTGAAGACAGAATAGCCCAGGCAGTGAAGAAGGGAGAAGAGACATTTACAGTAAGTAAGCGTAAAGGAGAAAAGACTGGGTGGCATCATAAGAATAAAAAGGGAAGGAGGGACTGTGCAGAGGGGACCAGGAAAAGGCAGAGATCCTGCACACATACTTTTGTTCATTGTTCACAGAGGATGGAGAAGGGAAGAGCCACAAAAAGTAACAGGAGGAGACAGGTGAACAGTGTCCATTTTCAGAGGAGAGTGACCTGAAGGGACTCGCTAATCTGAAAGTGGACAAAGGAATGGGGCCAGATGATATGCATCCAGGGTTACTGAGGGAGCTCAGGAAGGCACTGGCTGCACCTCTGACAGTCCTACTTAAAGAGCTACTGACACCTCAAAAACACTTTGAAAAACATAATTAGGCATAATTTAGCTTGCATTTGATGGTATTCTATATATTTCTCTTCCTCATTATTTATTACTGAGTAACTTTACTTGCACGAGTTTGTGATTTTTGTACCTTTTATTTCCCTAGAGTTTATCTGCCTCTGTAGATTAGTCCCTACTTTGTCATAATATCTGTTGTGTCATCAAAATCTGTTGCCATGGGAGTAACTGTGATGTTGCAAGCAGGGCATTATGACCTCCAGTAGGGAGAAGCAACAGGAATAGATGAACTCTTCAGGAGCAAAGATCCTGTTTTCATGCAGATGACCTCAGTAATAAATAATGGGAGGAGGAATACAAAACTAATGTGAAATACAAGCTTAACTGTGTCTAAACGTTCTGTTTTGTTAAATTTCTCCTGAAGGTGTCAGCTGCTCTTTAACAGTTCAATGGAAACAGGAGTGGTTCCAGAGTACTGGAGGAGGGCAGATTTCCTGCTTCACAAAAGTGGTAGCAGTGGAAGAGGCTGGCAATTATAGGCCAGTCAGCCTGACTTTATTGGTGGGGAAAGTTAATGGAGTCACTGCTAAAGGAAAGGATTATGGAATATCTTGAATCCAATGGGTTACAAGACCGAGGCGCATGGATTCACAGTGGAAGGTCACGTCAGACTAATCTGGTAGATTTCTTTGACTGGGTGACCAAGGTGGAGCAATGGACATGGCCTACCTAGATACACGTAAGACTTTCGAAACCGTTTCACATAGGAGGCTAGTAAGCACATTGGGTAGCTTAGTAGTGGCTGCAAAGGTGGGAAACTAGATAAGAAATTGGTTAGAGGATAGGCGACAGAACGTGGTAGTAAGCGGAGTTCACTGTGAGGAAGGGAGGGTGACCAGTGGGGTGCCTCAGGGATCAGTGCTGTGACTGGTCCTATAAGTGACATTGCAGAGGAAGTGGAAGGAGGGTCTGTATCTTTACGGATGACACTAAACTCTGCAGTAGAGTGGACATGGGGAGGGTGATGAGCAGAGACCTGTGAAAACTCAAGGAGTGTTCAAGGTATGGCAACTGGGTCTGAATGCGATAATTACAAAGTAATGCTCTTGGAACAGAAAACCCAAGCGGAATACAGAATGGGAGGAGTGGTACTGACAACCACCTGACAGGAAAGAGACCTGGGGTTATCATATCAGATGATCTAAAGGTGGCCATTCAGTGTGACAAGGCAGTTGGGAGGACTAGTGGTATACTGGGTTGCATAGAGAGGGTATTACCAGCAGAAAGACGGAGGTGGTATTGGCTCTGTATAGATCACTAGTAAGAACTCACCTAGTGTACTGTGTGGAGGCGGTCCTGAGGAGGACAACTAAAATGGTGCAGGGTCTGCATCAGAAGCCCTATGAGGAGAGATTAAAGGATCTAAATATGTACATACTGAAGAGGGGAGAGGGCATATGATGGAAACCTTTAAATACTTCACAGGGGCAAATAAGGTATAGGAGGAAGTTTTTTCAGATAAAAGGGTGCTCCACGACAAGGGGCATGATAAGATGCTGGAGGGTAGATTCAGGCGGGTTGTGAGGAAATACTTCTTCACAGAAACACAGAAACATAGAAGTTGATGGCAGATAAGGACTGCAAGGTCCATCCAGTCTGCCCATTTCTTTTCTACCTTATGAATGTGCCGTAGGCCTTTGCTCTGTTAATGGCCTATCTATTCATACTCATTTGTATTGCTCCCTTATGCCTATCCCATGCCTGTTTGAAGCCCTGCGCTGTATTCATATCCACCACTTCCTGAGGTAGGCCATTCCATGCATCCACCACCCTTTCTGTGAAAAAGAACTTCCTCACATTACCCCTTAATCGGCCTCCCTCTAATCTCATGCTTTGTCCTCTTGTCCTGCTATTGTTCTTATATTGAAACATGTTAGACTCTTTCACCTTGTTAATGCCCTTAAGATGTTTGAATGTTTCAATCATATAACCTCTCTCCCTCCTTTGTTCTAGGGTATACATATTGAGTTCAGTTAATCTGTCCTCATATGTTTTCTGATACAGTCCCTGCACCATTTTGGTTGCCCTTCTCTGGGCTGCCTCAATTTGGTTAATGTCCTTGTGAAGGTGTGGCCTCCAGTACTGCACAGTACCCAGATGGGGCCTAACCAGTGTCTTGTAAAGAGGATTATTACCTCCTCTTCCGACTTGTGATACCCCTATAATACACCCCAACATCCCTCTAGCCTTACCTACTGCTTCAGAGGTCTGCTTGGATGATTTCAGGTTATCTGTGATGATGACGCTCAAGTCTCTTTCTTCCCTTGTGACTGCCAGCAACTCCCCCAGCCTATAGGTGGCTTCAGGGTTTCTCTTCCCTATGTGCATGATTGTGCACTTCTTTGTATTAAACCCCAGTTGCCACTCTTCTGACCATTTTGCTAGTTTATCCAGATCTCTTCTCATTCTGCCCACACCATCTGGATCATCTACTCTGTTGCAGATCTTGGTGTCATCTGCAAACAGGCAAACTTTACCCTCCAGTCCATCTGCAATGTCACTGATGAAGATATTGAAGAGGCCCGGCCCCAGGACTGATCCCTGAGGTACCCACTTGTAACTTGCATCTCTTCTGACTGTATACGTTTTACCACCACTCTCTGTTTTCTGCCCGTCAACCAGTTTGCCACCTAGTTGACCAACGTCTGACCCACCCCAAGCCTACCCAGCTTATTAATAAATCTTCTATGTGGAACAGTATCAAAGCTTTGCTGAAGTCAAGGTAAGCAACATCAACTGCTCCCCTTGGTCCACCACTCTGATTACCCAGTCAAAGAAATCTATGAGATTAGTTTGACAGGACCTTCCTTTGAAAACCCATGCTGTCTTGGATCCTGTGCTCCTGTGGATTCCAGGTGTTGCACTGTTCTTTCCTTAAGAGTGTCTCCATAATCTTGCCCACTACTGAGGTAAGACTTACTGGTTTGTAGTTCCCTGCCTCCTCCCTGCTACCACTCTTGTGGGCGGGATCCTAAAGCCCTTCTCCAGTCTTCTAGGACCTCTCCTGTGCTCAGAGACTCACTAAAGAGGTTCTGATAATGGCTCTTCTAATTCCACCCTTAGCTCCTTTAGTACCCTGGGATGTATGCCATCAGGTCCCATTGCCTTGTCCACTGTGAGCTTATCGAGCTCTTGTAGTACCCTTTCTTTTGTGAAGGGACTAGTGCACCTCCCTCCCCCTGTGTCGATGGTGCAGAGCTGTGGGCCCTGCCCCACCTTCTCTTCAGTAAATACTGAGCAGAAGTATCTATTTAAGATAGATGCTTTACATGGTCCTCCTCCTCACATGCCCCCTTAGCAGTACCTTAGTAATACCCACTCTGGACTTTCTCCTTTCACTAATGTATCTATAGAAAGTCTTGTCACCTTCTTTACAGTTCATGCTAGTGTTTCCTAAGTTTGGGCCTTTGCTGCCTTACTGCCTTCCTGCTTCCCTTAGGAAGTTTGGTATGCCTCCTATCTTCATCCAGCTGCGTTCCTTATATTTCCTGAAGACCAGCTTTTTGGCTCTGACCTTTTCTGCTACTGTGTTTGAGAACCAAAGTGGTTTCCTTCTTCTTTGCTCTTCCTTTTCTCACTAACACAGTGGGATGTTGCTTCAAGTATTGCATCCTTAATGCTTGCCCACTTTGCCTGTACCCCTCACCCATATTTCTTTTTGCCAGGGATATCTTAACTCTGTTGGCCATCTTATCAAAGTCAGTTCCTCTGAAGTCCCATATTTTGCCTTGGAATATGACGATTTTGTTTTAGTGGCCAAATTGAACCATACCATGTGATGGCCACTGGCCCCAGGTGACCTTCTACCTGGAGATCTGTGATCTTGTCCCTGTTAGTCAGTACTAGATCTAGGATAGCCCTGTCTCTAGTGGGTTGTTGTACCAGTTGTTTGAGGCCCTCCCCTGTAGGGAATCCACCATGTGTCTAGTTCTGGCAGATGTCCCTGCTGGTGTTGACCAGTCTGTATCTGGCATGTTGAAGTCTCCCATTATCAGAACCTCCCTTTAGCTGTCATGTTTGGTATATCTTCTAACAGTAACATGTCTATGTCCTCCCCTGGTCTGGAGGCCTGTACACAACCACAGTTAGTATGGCTGTCCCATTTCCTGTTTCAGGGTGACCCACAGTTCTTCTGGCTCCTTATGTGTATTCTGAATTTCTGTAGCTTTGATATTTTCATTGACATAAAGGCCACTCCACCCCACTTTTGCACCTCGGTCTCTTCTGAACAGTACATAGCCAGGTAATGAAGTCTCCCAAGTGTGTTTACTGGTAAACCATGTCTCTCTAATGGCTACTATGTCCAGTTTAGCCTCTGTCATTATTGCCTGCAGGTCTGGGATCTTGTTTCCCAGACTACGAGCATTGTGGACATGATTTTCCATTGGTCAGATTTCGGTGTGTTAGTTGTTGGGCGAAATCCGGCATTTCCCTGTGCATCGTATGGAGAGCCGGACCTTTTCTTTAGCTGGTGATGCAAAATGAACTACAAACATGCTGAACTCCTGTTTGACCACTAGCTGAGGGGAGGGTGTTCTTCCCATTTGATGTTTTGGTGCTGCACCTCTGCCCATTTGCTAGTTTAAATATTCTGCAAAGACATCAAACTTCTGCCCCAATGCACTGACTCCCTCCTTAGTCAGATGCAGTCCCATCAACTTTAAAGAACTTTTGCTCCCAAAACTGTTGCTAGTTCCTACAAATTTGTGTCCTTTTCCTGGCATCAGCCCTTGAGCCACATGTTTAGCTCCCTTTCTCCCCTTCTCTGACCTTCCGTCCATCTGTCCCCTCTCCCAGACTGGCAGGATCTCGCAAGGAGATGCTGGACGAAATGGATGATAGTTTGTCACCCAGCCTGGTCAGGTGTTCTTTGGTCTCCACAACTGACCAGCTGGTGAGATCATTAGTCCTATGTGTACCAGGACATCAATGTTTTCTCCTGCTTCCTGAACAGTTTTAGCAATGCGGTCAGTGTCTCTCCACGCTGATGTACCTGGGAGACATCTGACCATTACCTCTGGCTGGAGATACGTATCAACTCCCTGAATCATGGAGTCTCCTATGATCAGAAGTTTTTGGATTTCCTTTTTGCTTTTTGTTTTGGTTCCTGTTTTGGTTGTGTTTTGTTGTGCTAGCTGAGACTGTGCTGCAGTGTTCTCTGCCCCTTTGTTTGATTTCAGAGATAGAGGCAGATACCTGTTTATAGTTTTATATGGTTTGTGGAGGTGATATGTTGGAGAGCACCGAGTGATGGGGCACCCGATTTGCCCCTCCTAACCACTTGCCAGCCTCCTGACCAACTACCCTTTGCTGCGAGGTGCTTCTGTTGAATGTTGGGGAAATGGCAGGCTGTTCTTATATTTCTTCTTGAATATGCAATTTGGTAGCGTAATCTCTGCCCATGCTGCCTGGAGCTGAGCCCTTAGATCTCCAATGGCCCAGCATGTACGACAGTGTCCTAAATCCTGTAAAACTGCCCTTCTGAAAGTGTTCCACAGTACCTGCAGTTAATGATATCCATTCCAGGTAAGTTGCTGGGTTTATAAGCTGGTCAGAGTGGAGAGAAACAGTGGCAGATTCTTGGAACAGTCTTCCAGCAGAGATGGTGGAGATGAAAATAGTGGTGGGGTTCAAGAATGCATGGGATAGGCACAAGATAACCTTTGAGAAAGGGAAGTTGGGTGGATGAATGGGCTGGAGATCAAGTAGGATCTGCAGTGATAGTATAGGCATGGAAAAATGGGCAGACTAGGTGGGCCAGCGGCCCTTATTTGCCAACAGATTGTTTCTTTGTTTCTATGCTGGGCCAATGGGTGCCCTAAAAGAAACACATTTTTTAAGTATTTTTACTCTGAGTACTTTTCTATGCACAAGTTTTGAGTTCCACTAATAGTTCATCATATAGTGATGCGGTCATAGAAATAAATCTTGTGGGATGTTCCTTCAATGTTATAAACCCATTATAAAGTTGTAAAGTAGCAGCATGTCTGATAGATGTCTGGTTACTAAATCTGCTCTCAGTCTCCTTTCCTGAGTAAGCTAGCTCTGTATTGCAGCACCTCACATAGAAATAGACAGCCACCACAGACAAAGACCACTGCTCCATTCAGTCTAACCCTAACAAATCCAGGACATATTGTCTATACAGGGTTCTAACCCACACTGTCCACCCATGCTCCCCTCTACCACTGTCACCTAAACAACCACTAAGCTCTTCACTCTCTCCACCTGTGTTTGAAACCATTGATAGTTGTGCCACCCACGCATCAGCTGGCAGACTGTTCAGTGGCTCCACTGCCCTTTATGTAAAATAAAGCGTTCTCCGACTTGCTTCTTGAATCTATGTCCTGTCAGTTTCCACTTGTTCCCCTATGTTCTTGATCCATGACTGATGCTAAATAGTTCCTCACAGTTTATTTTATTCATTCCTTTCAAGGACTTGAAGGTTTCTATTATATCTCCCTCTCTCGTCTGGCCTCTAGCAAGTACCTGCTCAGTGCCTTGAGATGATCCTCATAAGATCTGCCCTGCTGTCCTTGAATCATTTTGGTCACCCAGTGTTACACTGTCCCCAGCATGTCCTTATCTTTCCTTAGGTGAGGACTCCAGAACTAGGCACAGTACTCCAGGTGGGCCTCACCAGTGACCTATAGAGGTAGTAATCCTTCCTTCTGCTGTCAGTACCCCTTCCCATAAGAACATAAGAACACGCCGGCAGATGGGGACCATGTGATCCATCTAGTCTGCCCTAGAAGCTACCCCCTGCCTATGCAGCCTTCATCCTAACTTGTCCTTTTTGTCTGTCCCATACAGGTTTGAACTCCCTGATTGTCTTTGATGCTACCATCTCCTGGAGCAGGCTCTTCCACAGGTCTATCACTCAGCTCTGTGAAGAAGTACTTCCTTAGGTTGTTTTGAATCTTCCTCCTACCAGTTTCATATCATGCCCCTTGTATGCGTGCTGCCATGTTCTGTTGAAATAGAATGCCTGTCTGAGCTGCGTTAAATCTCCTCACATACTTAAAATGTTTCAATCATGTCCCTGTTTCTTTTCAGCTCAAGGGAGTATAGGTTCAGCTCCCAGTCTTGCTTCATACAACCTGTGATGCAGTCCATGCACCATCTTAGCAGCCCTTCTCTGCACCGTTTCCAAACAGTCAGTATCCTTCTTGAGGTGAGGTCTCCAGAACTGAGCAGAAGCACTCCAAGTGTGGCCTCACCAAGAACCTGTAAAGGGCATGATAACCTCCCTCTTTCTACTAGAAATACTCTACTTATACATCCAAGGATGCCACCTGCTTTCTGTGCTGCTTTCTCACATTGTTTTCCTACCTTTAATTTGTCAGTGATGATTATGCCAAGATCTTGCTTAGTTTGTGGCTCCTCAAGGTGATGTCCTCCCAGTGTGTTCTTTTTCCAGGGTTCCTCTTTCCAAGGCATTACCTTACCTTTTTTTTTTTTTAGAGAACTCTTTTCTGCCACTTGAGCCCAGGGAACTCTCTGGCATCCTTGGAACTCACATCTCTACCTCCTGCCTGAGACCTCCTAGCTCCCTCCTCTCATGTAACCTGACACAACCCCTGGATCTAAACCCCTTGGAGGAAGGACCGCCCTGTCCGCCCAGGGTGCTCTTTCTACCATGTAGAGTGTTGGCCACAGTCGGCCCCAGGAGAGGAGAATGGGTCCGGCATTGGAGTGTGGACAGTGGAGCCAAGGTGCTGTCGCCTAGCCCGGGGTGGTGAATTTTGCTGCTTGCTGTTGTCTGGCCCTGTGGAGTGCGGCTATGCAAGGCGACGGCGTGCGCAGCTCAGCCCTTGCTGATGCAACTGCAGCTCGCTGTGTGTCCCCGACCACCGCCAGGGACTGCTCATGGGCGGTAGCTCCCTACAACCCTCCCTGGGAAAGAGGCAGTCCAACAGGCGGCAGTCTGTCCCCTCCTGCTGATCCCCGGCGACTCAGGCGCGTTCCCGAACCCAGGTCGCCAGCATGGTGCGAGGTGTGGTGTTCAGCGTCTCAACCCTCAGCGCCACTGGGCCAGCGACTACCTTACACTTTCTGGCATTAAATTGTAACTGCCAGTCCCTGGACCAGTCTTCTAGCCTTCTAAGGTCAGCTTCCATGTTGTCTGCTCTTTCCTTGTGTCCACTCTGTTGCAGAGTTTTGTATCACCTGCAAACAGGCAAACTTTCCCTGTTAGTCCAGTCGCTATGTCTGCTGTAAATATGTTAAATAGGATCGGGTCCCAGTACCGATCCTCTGAGAACTACCACTGGTCACACTACCCTCCCTTGACAGTGATCCATTGACTAGCACTCACTGAGTCCTACCGTTCAGCCAGTTACTGATCCAGCTGACCATCTTCTGGTCAACTCTCTCCGTATGTTCCAGCTTGTTGGTTGGCCTTCTGTGAATGCGGTGTGTCACAGGCCTTGCTGAGTCTAGGTATACAATGTCCACCACCCCTCCCTGATCCAATGTTCTGGTGACCCAGTCGAAGAAGTTGATCAAGTTGGTTTGACAAGAGCATCCTGCTTGGAAGCCATGTTGCTTTGGGTCCATTTTCCCAGTATCTGTTAGTGCGCCACTATCCTCTCTTTTAGTAGTGACTCCATCATTTTCACCACAACTGAGGTCAGTCTAACAAAGCGGTAATTTCCTGTCTCTTCTTTGTTTCTGCTGTTGTGTAAGGGCACAACAGTTGCCTGTTTCAGTCCTGAGGTATTTTCCCACTGTCTAGTGACTTGTTGAAGAGTTCAGCCAGTGGTGCGGCCAGTTCTCTCGGAGCTCCTTTAGTATCCTAGGGTATATGCCATCCAGTCCCATGGCTTTTCTAGTTTCAGTTTAAGCTCTTTTAGGACCCTCTCCTTTGTGAAGGGGCTAGTATCTGCTCCCTGAATATCTTCCTTTGTCCTGCTCAGCGTAGGATCTTTGCCATTGTCTTCTTTGGTGAAGACAGAGGAAAATAACTAATTTAGCACTTCTACCTTGTCCTTGTCACTCTCTGCCATCTTACCGTCCTTGGTTGCTTTTGGACTATTCCTGTCTTAGTTTTCTTTTTTTATCTTGTGTATCTATAGAGGTTTTGTCTCCTCAACACCCTGTGCTGTTTTCTCTTCCATCTGTGCTTTTGCCCTTCTAACAGCTTTCCCTGCCTCTTTTAGTTCATTCTTGTATTCTTCCATGTCTGCTTTGCGTTTGTTTGCTTGAATTGTGTAAAAGCCTTTTTTCTCTTTGATTTTGGATGCTACTTAGTGAGAGAACCAGAGGTCTTTTCCTTCTTTTGGACTTGCTGATCTGCTTAGTGCATACAGTTGTTACTGTATGCAGAGCAGCTCAGAAGTGTTCCAGCAGTCCTCTACATCTCTTGTGACTCCTCCTTCTAGCATGGGTGTAATCATAGTTCTCATTTTGGGAAGTTGGCTTTTCTGAAATCTAATACCTTGATTTTGGTGCGTCTGTTTTGCTACATATTGTTCACAGTAAATCAGATTGAACTGTGAACATGGTCCCTAGATTGGCTCCCACCTCTGCTTCTGGGATCCTTGTGCTGTTTTGTCAGCACCAGATCCAATATTGCTTTGTCTCTGATGGGTGAGTTCACCAGTTGATGCAAACCTGCTCCCCTTAGTGCAAAAAGGAACTCTTTGTTCTGAGGATGCTGTGTATGAGGACCAATCCACATCTGGTGGATTGAAGTCCCCCACCAGCAACAACTTGCCCTTGTCCGCCATCTTCAAGATGGTTTCCCAGAGCTCCTTGTCTCACGGCCTCCTGGGATGGAGGTCTATATATGACTCCCTACCGGATGGGGGCTTTGTCCCGGCTCCTAGTGTAACCCAAAGGGCTTCTGCTTTACTGTGTTTTCCGTGGATTTCTGTTACACATATCATCTCTGACATACAATGCCACCCGCCTCCGCCCTTCCTTTCCTCGCGATCTTTCCGTAATAACACATACCCTGGGATGTGGCGTCCGGGAGTGGTTCCCAGTGAACCATGTTTCCTTAACAGTGACCCAATCTAACTGTGCATCTGCCATTACAGCTGTGAGATCAGGGATTTTGTTTGGCAGTCTAAGAGCATTGACGCAGATTGCCTTCCATCCCCTTCTGTTTTGGTCATTTGCATTTTTAATATGTTTTGGTTGTGTAATTTTGTTGAAATGCTTGGTCGGAGTACATTTGGTGCGATGTTTGGTCTGAGTACGATTAGGCGCATCCTTGTGCTGAACTAATTGGTGATGGGGGAGGGGCATTTGGCACCTTTTGCTAGGGGTGCCTATGCCCCACCCTCCACTAGTTTAACTGACCGATGTGAACGTCGGAACATAAGGGAGGCAGTATAGCACAGTGGTTTAAGGCTCTGAACTGCAAATCTGGAGAACTGGGTTTGAACCCACAGCCCCACTTGCATACTGTGTGACCCTGAGCAAGACATTTAACTTCCCTGTGCTCCCAGGTCACATCTGTAAATGAGCTTTCGCTTAGTATGCTATTCCTGGTTAAACAGTTGGTAAAAGCGTCAATTTTTGCCCTAACGCTCGGGTCCCCTTCTTTGAGAGGTGTAGACCATCGAATTTAAAGAACTCCCATTCCCAGAAGTCCTGCCATTTCCAATAAAATGGTGACCTTTTTCCTAGACATCAGTCCTTTAGCCAGGTGTTTAGCTCAGAGATGTACCCTTCCTGATCTTCTGCCTGCTGTCTCCTTTTTCCAGACTGGCAGAATTTCAGAGAAGGTGATAGTGGACGAAAGGGAAGCAAGCTTGTGGCCCAGCCTGGTGAGATTTTGTTTCGTTTCCTCTACTGACTTACTGGCTGGGTCATTTGTACCTATGTGGAGAATGACAAGTGTGTCTCGATCAAAGCCTCGAACAATTTCCTCTATGTGGTTGGTGTCCCTCCATGCCGATGTTTATATATGTTTGAAGAGGTTTGGTACCTTCCTGTATTGAGTATTTTGTGCCAGTTGTACAAGACCTGACCTGTTGCCAGCCCCTGACCTGTTTGTCCTTTGGGGTAAAGGTATTGCTGTAGTGCACCTTGAAACTAAAGTTTTACGCTGTTGCCCAGTGGGGCCAGTTTAGTATGTCGTGGAGGTATTTTATCTCTGCCCATGCTGCATGATGCTGTGATTGAGGTCTCTGATTGTGGAGCATGTCTAACAGTGCCCCACTCTGTAAATGAAGTCCTTGGTAAAAAGTGTGCCACAGCTGTTGCAGTTCAGGAGGTTCATAGTGGCCTTTATTTCTCTGTTTAGGTTCCTGGCAAGAGAAGTAGATTGCCATTTTGTAAGTAGGCAAGATCACATCCTCCTTCTTCAATTCCTACAAAATTCTACTGCGTTTGATATTATTTGTACCCTTGACATCTGCAAAATATATCTTAAGGTTCGCCATAAATAATGTAAAAATTTGGTGGGTATGCAACCTCCCCCCAACTCGCACCATTATTGGGATTTTGAACCAAATAAAATAAAAATGACACAATTACAGAACAAGATATAGCACTTACAAACATCGACTTAACAAGAACAGTAACAGAGACCCTTTAAACTTAGGGCTAACAGTAAATTTAACCTGTGGTTAATCTGGGTATCCCAGCAACCACTGTCAAGCTACTAGTTGAAGCTAGATGCTTCTCCTAGCAGAGGGAATATAACCCCAGAGGGAAAGGCCACCCAGTCCAGTTAAGAACTCTTTTTCTGCACCCACTTGAGCCGTGGGAACTCTCTCTGGCATATTTATGCGTCTCTACCTCCTGCCTGAGACTTCCTAGCTCCCCATCTCTCGTGTAACCTGACACAACCCCTGGATCTAACCCCTCCCCGGAGGAAGGACCGCCCTATCCGTCCAGGGTGCTGTTTCTGTCATGCAGAGTGTTGGGCCATGAGTCAGCCCCAGGAGAGGAGAATGGGTCCGGCATTGGAGTGTGAACAGTGGAGCCCGAGGTGCCATCACCTATCCCCGGAGTGGTGGATTTTGCTGCCCAGGTCAGCGGTTCTAGCCTCGCCCAAGTCTCTAGACCAGTTCCCTCTAAATCAGTGTTTCCAGGGGAAGGTAGCCCAGTATCTGAAGCTCCCAGGTACATCATTAAAGAACTAGGTGTGCTACAGTGGAGAGAGACCATGTTAGAATACCATCCTGAGAGTATCTTGTCCCTCGGGTTTCCATAGAACCCTCTACTCCTTAGAACACAACCTTTAAAGAAAGAAAATAAATCTTTTTTTTTTTTCACCTTTTTTCTTCTTTCCAAATTCTCCTTCTCTCTTCTTTCCTTCCTATTGAAAAGATAAAATAGAAATGGAAACTGTCGCTGTTATGGTGAGCAGATAAATTTCCAAGTGGTGATAGGAAAAAAGATAATTTTGATAACTTATACTTGAGCCATATACACAGTATTTCTGACCTTCAAATAATTTTTTTAAAGCCCACTCGATTGTTTTTTTTTTAATATCTTCTTTATTTAGGTTTTACAACATATATATAGACATGTCACCCAGATCCAAATAGCTAATTTCGTTTATACAGTACATAAAGTCTCAGCTTGGTTACAAAGAACTGTAGCTCTATAGGAGGGAAGGTACATACAGTTCTGGTTTTATTTATAGGGGTTTGGCAACTAGCAGCATTATCCAACCTGGCTGTAAGGCAAAGGAAAAGAGGTTAATCCCCTGGACCAAAAGTCCGATTGGTTGCACCTGGGAGAGAAAGTTCAAACGTGGTTCGGATTACACCATGTGTTATGCCTCTGGCCCATCTTTAATGTTGTTGTAACCTTTTTAATGAACATGTTTTCATTCTTCAGCTCCCATTTTGGGTTACAATCTCGAGTGATGAAATTGAGTGCTTTTGGGTAATAAACCGCTTAAGAGACTCTCTTCACATACTCCCGAATCACTCATTAGCAGTCTTCGCTCAGCTCCATATGGCTTTTCCCTTACCACCGGATATATGGTGGCCTGAGAAGGGGTGGGGGCTGTACTGGAGGTCTCCTTCATGCCGATGTAGAGGCAAGTTCGGTGGGTTTAGGTTCTGCTTCCCTAGGGGAGAATGTAGGGTCTTTAGCATGTAGTATATTTGCCATCTGGCAGTAAACTTTTTCTTAGTTATTTAGACTTTTTGCGTAATTTTTTCCGTGGTATATATTTGTCTTGTGATGTTGCACCTGTCCTGAATCGTGGGGACTTTAGAAGTCAACCACAATTTAAGTAATAACTTTCTTAGCCACATGAACAAGGAAGGAGGAGTAACTATCTAGTATTTGGGCCTCGTGAGGGTTTTAGGAAAATGAAAATAAGAACATCTCAATGTCAAGTGGAGTTGTGGATCTAATACTTCTTGCAGGTGAGTCTGAATAAGTGCGAAAAATGGCCCCAGGGATGGGCAGTCCCACATGATGTGGGTATGGTTTGCCTTGAGTTCCCACACACAGGCGCCAACATGCAGCTAGCGGGTTGAGGAAAAGTGGCTGGTAATTGCAGGGGTTCTGAAGTATCAACCAGGTTTTTCCACGCAAACTCATGACACTGGTGTGGCGCCAGTCCTCGGTGTTATCTGAAAGCCTGAATCCATTGTGTGCGGATGTTGTTAATATGGGGATAACTCTGTACATTCAGTGCTTGATAATATAGCGATATTAGATGGCCCTGTTTCAGGGTTTTGTTAAGGGTGACTTGGCTGTGGATTAAAGATGGGCATTGCTCGTGTTCCCAGATTATCAGTGGGAGGCTATCCACATAGTGCTGGAGTTGCAGATAGGGATAGAAATCCCGGTGTGGCAAGTTGTATTTCTTTAGGATCTCTGTGTATGACCACATCGTACCTTGGGACATTATCTGCCCCAGGTATTTCAGGCCATGCTTTTCCCACTGCCGAAAGCTGTTGTCTGAGTTGTTTGGAGGGAAGTTGCTCAAGCTAGAGAGCGGGCATATAATTGGTAGGAAGGTGTCAGCCGGTGTGTTTTTTGTTTTAATGGTCTGCCAGGGCAGGCGGGCGGCGTAAGCCAAGGGTTTGTATGTTGAAGTAGTGCCCTGTTATTTTCTTTTGATATAAGACATGGTAGTAAGTATGGTCACCCAGCAGAGCTCAGTTCTGTGTCCAACCAGTGTGGGTTGGATGTTCTAATTGCCGGGACATTAAATGTGTCAGTATTGCTGCTTGTTGGTAATATCTTAGGTCTGGAGTGCCAGTCCTCCTCCTTGAAGTGAGGATCTTTAGACGGACTCGGGGTTTTGTTTGGCCCAAATGAACTTCGTGATGAGATGGCTCAGTTCTCGAAAAGTCTTTAGTGGGAGATGTATGGGGATATTTTGAAATAAGTATAGGGCTCTCGGGAGTGTTATCATTCTGACTAGGTCTATCCTCCATGCTAAGCCCAAGGGGAGTGTTGCCCATGAACTTAGGTCAGATTTCAACTCGAGATGAAAGGGTATAGTTATACTTGTAGTATTCTGTAGGTATTTGGTGGATGTATACGCCTAGATATTTATGTTTTTGTAGATTCCACCTGCCTGGGATGCTGTCTTGTATGTTAGAGAGCGGGAGTAATAAAAAAGGCAGTCCGCTTTTAGCAAAGTTCAACTTGTACCCTGAAACCAAACCAAAAGAGTCCAGGATCTGTTTAACTGTGGGAAGGGATTGTTCAGGGTTCTGAAGGTACAGAAGAACATCATCTGCATAAAGGGCAAATGGGTGCTCGCTCCCACCTATCTCCACTCCCTCTATTCCTCAGGCTTCTCTGATCTGTTGTGCCAGAGGTTCGATGAATGCTGCAAATAACAGAGGGGAGAAAGGGCATCCCTGCCTAGTTCCCTGTGTAGAGGAAAGTAGTTGGAGTGGTGCCCATTCACTCTTACCACTTGATTGTTGATGTTACCTCAGTCCTTAATTAATGCTTAATAGCCAGGGTGTCAACCTGCTAACTTTAAAAAGGAAAAATGCATCCAAACAGAAATGTGAAAGGAAATACAAACAGGTGCCCCTCAAATGCAATCATTGGATTTATAGCTAAATAACTGTTGCAGGTTGATGTATTTAATAGGTAGTCAGTGTCTTGACCAAAACTATTATAGTAACTAAGCCAGTCAGAAAGTCTGGTGTTGATAACTTCGGAGACATAATCCCATAGCTAAACCAAAATTGTTTTACTATTAAACAACATTTTCTTCAGAATGAACTGACCTTCATATTCTGGCAATATTCTGTGAGCCTTTGTCCATAATTGTCCAAACTTAAACTGAGGATTCTGCCATGTGTCATAAGCATTACAGCTCTCTGAAAAGTGCGATTAGCCATACAATTACTGGAGAGGAACAAATTAACTAGTGCACTTAGATCAGTCCTACACCACAGGAAGTTGGACCAACCAAAAAGTTCTCCGTTTCCGATACTCTCAAACTTTTAAAAACTCTGAAGTCTACAACTAGCCCAGGCCCGATGGCATCACATCTAACTTTCTTATGGGAACACATAATAACATTGCTATTCCACTTACCATTATCTTTAATAAATCTCTTAGAGAGTCTAATGTCCCCCAGACTGGAAAACAGCCATTGCAACACCAATCTTTAAAAAGGCGCATCCAAGGCTGAAAACTACAGACCCATCAGCCTTACATCCATTCCATGCAAACTATTAGAAAAGCATATAAACATCTTATTGAAGAAGAAATGCAGGCATTAAAACTAAATGACGTTACACAACACGGATTTAAACCCGGCATTCCTGCATAACAATTTGTTATCTTTCTATAACCTAGTCAGTAGCTATCTCGATCTAAATACTCCAGTGGATGTTATTTTGCTTGACTACAGTAAGGCATTTGACAAGGTCTCTCATTCCATATTAATAAAAAACTAGTAGCATTAGGTTTCTCCAAATGTATTGTGTCTTGGGTTAATAGTTGGCTCTACAATAGAACTCAAACAGTCAGGATTAATAGTGCACTATCGGATGAAAGGTCTGTGACAAGTGGAGTCCCTCAGGGCTCGGTGTTGGAGTCCCACTCTGTTTAGCATTTTATCAGTGACCTTCTCATTTCATCACAGAACATCTTATCTAAATTTGCAGATGATACTAAATTGGGAGGACCTGTTGACAATGAAATCAACAGGAGTACTCTAATAAATGACCTCAAAAAATTTAATCCTGGTAACTATCTAGATGTCATTTAATGCATCTAAATGTTCTGTGCTACACATTGGTAAAAAATCCCAAACAAATATACCATCTTAATAATACTATTCTTAGGAATCCCTCGTTGAAAAGACCTGGGTATACTTAGTCGATAATAGGTTGTCTTTTCAAACCACCTTAATAAAGTTGCTAATAATGCTAATGCTCTTTTACGTAGGATCAACAATACTTTCATCCTTAAAACTGAGGAATGCATTATGACCCTGTATAAAACACATGTTAGACCCCACTTGGACTATGGCTCATCCCTGTGGAGTCCTTATTTAGCCAAGGACATTACAAAATAGAAAAAGTCCAAAGAAGGGCCACAAAAATTATACCTCACCTTTCTCGACTCAATTATGAAACTAGGCTTCATAAAACCAAACTATACTCTTTGGAATTTAGAAGGTTAAGGGAGATCTTCTTCAGTTATTTAAAATCTTACAATCTGCTACATTAATGAGATCATGTGGATTGTCTTTTACATCCAGAAAAATAGTAGCTAGAATACATAACAAACAAATTGATATTGAGAAAACAAGAACAAACGGAAGACAGCAGTTTTTACTATTAGAGCTCCAAGAGTTTGGAATTCTCTGCCACAGGAAATTGTTGATTGCCAGAATATTAATACATTTAAGCTCAAACTTGATAAATGGCTTCTGGACAGAACTTAATTTACCAATGATCCACACTGTGTGGAGGACATTCTCGATGGGCTTTGGCCTTCTTTTGTCCAAATTACCAAGTTACCAAGTTTGACTCCCTAAGTTACAGCCCTAAATTGTTCTGAGCTGCAATAAAATAAAAAGTTTTTTAACTGTGTAACCGCTGTTCAGATGTGGGCTAAATCTTCACCTCACACTGCTTCCTATATAATCCTCACTCGGGTCGGGACCTTGCACACCCTGAACATTTATATCAGGTATGGCGTACACTTACTGCAGTTTCCGGTGTGCTTTTCGAGTGGATCCAGCGAGCTATATCTGAGTGGAGAGGTAGCAGAGTCTATCCGTGTTCTGCCTGGTTTACTGCCACCTGGTGCCACAGACCATAGAATTTCTTGGTGTCTTGTTCTGCTTCGTCTTCCTTTAGGTCTGGCATGGCTATCTCTAGGGTTTCCAGTAAAGGTGTCGCAGCTGACAAGGTATCAACAATTCAACTCCTGCTTTGTCTTCCACCCACAGCCTAGTGGGGTATCTGAGCCTTCAAACCTTTTTTCTCTGAGTTGTTTCACTACATACAAAACTTTTTTCTTCTTAGCTAACATGAGTGGAGGGTAATCCTGATCCACGTAGACCTTGGCCTAGTCTAAATTTAAATCTTTTTCCAGGCTATTTTCAGTATTTGATCTTTCACTGGATATTTTAGAAATGTTATTAATATGGATCTGGGTGGTGCACTTTGTTTGACTTTGGGACAACGCGTGCGCTCTCTCAATGTCAAAGGGAAGTCTTCCCCAAGATCTAGTTCTTTCTTAGCCAGTAGTCCATGAATTGGGCTGTATCATCTTGCTCTGCTCCTCCAGTATCCCGAACACCCGAATGTTATTCCGGCATGTCCTGGCTTCAGCATCTTCTGCTCTGAGGGTTAATGCCCTTTCTCTTTTATGAAAGTAGGCCAGTGATCTCCTTGCGTGGTCTCCATGCTGGATTCAATATTTGTAGAGCAGGCTTCTAATTTTTTAAAATCTCTTTGTATCCCGACACCTTACCATCAATCGTTTGGAAGGAGTCACAGAATTTTGTAGTATCAGCTCTAGAGATCATGGAACCTGTATCCGAGCCTGAGTCGTCCCCTTCCTCTGCCGAACTGATGAATAGTGAGGATCTCGATGGGGTAGGGCTCAGAACAATAGGCCGCTGAGATGGTGTGCCTGTTGGTCGAGAATTCCGAACCCACCAGAGCCGATTTGAGCACCCCATTAGCAGAAGTATCTAGCTGTTACTTGGACTGTAAATAACTTTTGGTAAAACTGAATATGGTGACCAGTTGCACTAGATTCTGCACCCAGGAGACTACGCTTGTAGGCTGCCATTCCATTACCTTATGTCACGGAAATCGATTGCATACTTTATTTGGGTGTTTAAGGTTGAAGCTACAGAGTGACAACATTTGGGGATACAGCTAGTCACAAGTTAGAGATGGAATGTGTGCTAAAGAGAGAGTATTAATGGGTCTGGGGACCTAAAGGTAAGCAGGTCCACAGGACTAGATGGGATGCACCCAAGGGTGCATAGGAAAGCAGGCCCCAGTGACACTCTTGGGAGAACTGTGTAACAAATGAGTACAGTTCAGTTTCAGTTTATTGTTCGATTAACAAAAAGTTACAATATGTTTTCTTTTTAATTTATGTTTATTCTTTGCAACTGAACTAGGAGATACAGTTAATAGTCTTACGTGGTATTGGAATGTTACAGGAAACCCTATAAACAACAGTTCACGTATAGTAATGACCCGTATTCTTTGCACCAAGGAAGTGGGGAAACAAAACAGGCAGTACTGTAGGAAATGTTTCTACAAATTGTAAGCCAGAACAAAACTGGTTCAAGAGCTACCTATCAGGCTGATTCAGAGGGTCATTTGGAAGGAGAGCTATCTGACCCTCTTCCCATCAAGAAGGGTGCCGCGAGGCTCAATTCTTGGCCCCATCCTGTTCTCTCCTCTGCATGACCTCAACCGTCACTGCGGGGATAGCTCAATTGTTCAATACGCTGATGATACAGTCATCTACCGGTCCATGTCTACCCTCCAGGACCTGGGCCCTCTCCTCCAAGGGACCTAAATACACTTGAGGCCTGGTTTACATCTAACAGAATGGTCCTCAACGCAGCAAAACAAAAGCCTTTCTGTTTGGCCTAGATCCTCGGCCAGGACAGGACCAATTCCTTACAACTAACTTCCCTTGCTGGAAAGAGTATAGACATTGTAGACAACATAAAATACCTTGGGCTAACTATTGAGCAAGGTCTCACCTTTAAGTCCCACGTAGACCAGGTAACTAGGTCTATCCACGGCAAACTTGGCACCTTGTACCAGCTAAAAACAACTTATCCTGGAAGCAAAGCGAGCAATTGCCTCCAGTGTCCTCCTTCCTACATTAACGTATGCTGCCCTGCAATTCAGGGTATGTCAAAGCATGAGGTCGACAGGCTTCAGGTCCTGTACAGCAAGGTGGCGAGGTTTGCGACACTGAGTCACCAAGAAGCCACCCCTGCATCTCGCTGGCCCAGCTTCAATGGCCTTCCTTTGAGGCTCGTCTTCAGTACCCCCTGCTCTGCCTTGCTTACAAACTGCAGCACCTGGCTGCCCCACCTAGGCTTACAAGAATAATCACTCCTAAGTCTAACCCTCATATACTCGGGACCACCGGACTGTCCCTACTAGCAATCCCAGAGTCAAGACTAACATGGGAGGCAAATCCTTCGCTCACACTGCCCCTAAGCTGTGGAACACTCTCCCACCTTTAGTACAGAAAGCCCCATTGCTGTTAAACTTTCACAGAAGGCTCAAGTCCCACCTGCTTGGGGCAAGCTCGTGCCATTGTCAGGGTATTGGATAGTCACCCTGGTCCCACATCCTACACCAATCCTCCTTTTCTCACCCAGAATGACCCCAAAAGCATGCCTCAACTCCTTAATTGTTGCACTTATGTTCAATATATTGAAATATTGCCTTTATTGTAACCTTGAATTTCATGTCTACTTTCTCTGCATCCTGTGCTACCTGACTGTATTGTACTGTTTCTGTCTCCGAGTCGCCCCAGAAAAGGGAACTTGGGGCTCAGTGAGCCCACCGGTCATCAAAATTCAATAATTTAATTAATTAATTAATGTAGGTAACTATTACAAAAGATATTAACTGCAACCCTGTGGTTGATTTTTAAATCTGTAGAACACTCTTATTTAGAGGTAACTATTATGTGTTAACATACAGTCTGCTAATCTTGATACAACAGATAGGCCTAAGGGCAAGAACCTCCTGGGTCAAAAAAACAAATTCAAATTTAAACATACAGGTAGTGAACTGTGGAATGAGAAGAGGGAGTTCAGATGTGAGGAAAAAAAGTGAGTTTAAGCTCCCTGTATTCATTTATAAAGAATATCTGAATAAAATTATTTGTGCACATTCTCTGTGTATCTAATAATCATCTTGACAATGCACTATCTGCTCTCTTGATTACATTTTTATACATTTATGTTGTAAGCAAAATCTGACGTGCTTTGTTTTTCCCTTCCCAGATGTATGTGTTTACTTATTGTGTATTGTATAGTATGACTGATGTATAAAAAGATTTTGAAAAAGCTATTAAATAATGAGTTGTAAAAAAGAAAAAATTTAAACGCATAAACACCTGTATAAATGTTTTTGTTTATTATAGGCAGCTTCCCTAGACTAGTGATCCTAACAGAGTGATATAATATGTTCCAAAGTCTCATCAGAAATAGGGTCCTCTAAATGGTGAAACTGCCCACTTAACAAATGCAGAACAGTATATCTGGCATAAAAGTTCTTAAATCTGTAGGGAGCTGGAAAATGAGGTCAGAGAAGTAAAAGTTCCATGCAGCTAAGCACCTCACCCCACCGTTCCTTGCTGTCTCCATGAGGTAGCCACATACAGTCTGTGAATCTTCTTCCTCCCTGGTTGCAGCAGCTTCATCTTTTCAGGAGTGAAACTATTTGGCAGGCTATATTTTGAGCCCCTCTCATGTTAGTTCTGTGGACGTTTAGAACGAGGTCGTCTTCAGGCAGTTGCTCCTTCCTTTGAACCAGTCTCACAAATTGTAAGAGGTTATCTCCTTCAACCTCCTCTGGAATGTCTACCAGCATGATGTGCAAGGCCTGGCTTCATTCTCAAGGGCCTCCATCCTGCTGCATATCTGGAATTCTCTGTCGTCAGTTTTGTGATGGCTGCGGAGTTGAATTAGAACAGGTGTCAGCATCAGGTACTGTGGTATACAGGGCTTTCATCTGGGCATCTTGGGATTCCAGCTATTGAAAGGTATACAACGCTTTTTGATCCATGGATTTTACAGCTTCGGTACCATGTGCCAGGGTAGCTCTACACCGATGGCCTCAGATATCCCAGTACTCATTGAGGGCTCCATTGATGGTTGTCTTTATTTTGATCCTCCTCAGTCACTCCCTTATTTATTTTTTATTTATTTAGTTTTTGTTGACGGGTAAGTGCACTAGACAAATTCTGCCTATTTTCAGGCTCGGCCCGTGGGAGGGGATACAGATGAATGCCAACTGACTTTGTACCAGATTAAGCTGTTAGTGGTATTTTCAGTGAATGGGGAGATTTGGCCAGGGCACGAGAAATTCCTACTCTTTTCAAGAGTGCCATGGGATCTTTAACATGCACCTGAACTACCACCAAAACAGGCAGATGGGACCTCGGTTTAACATCTCAACCCAAAACGGCACCTCAGGAGTGAAGCATCCCACTCATGCTGCACTACAGTGTCAGTATTGGGATTTAACCCAAGTGCCTGGTGTGGGAAGAACCCACAGCCTTCTGATCTTCCGGCCTTAGAGCGAGTGTGGAACCTGCTGAGTCATTAGGTCACTCCATTCTGAGTTTAGGCTCAAATTACTTCACTGAGTGCAAGCAATTAGGACTTATAACTTGTATGCCAAAAAGAAAGTTAAAATAAGTTCACTTAAACATGGGAAGATTAGCAGGAGCCCTTGTGAAACACATCCTTTCAGGTGTCTAGCTGTCTAGGCCCCCAATTCATTACAATATTAAAACAACACAAACATATATGTGTATAGTAATAATAAATTAAAAGTGTTGAGAAAGTGAATAGATGTTCTAGAATTTATTTTAACGAATCACTAGCAAAGTGCATGATGCCAGTTGACTCAAGGCTGGCAAACATGGTCCCCATTCACAAGAGCAGGGATAGGGAGACTCTGTGAAATTACAGTCAAGTGAGCCTGACATGTACAGTATAGTTGGCAAGCTACTAGAGACGATCATAAATAAGCTGGATGGGGAAAAGTAAAAGGATGTTAGGAAGTATTTTTCAGAGAGTAGGTGATAATATGGAATAGTCTGGCTTCCAAGACTTGTGCATAACATGCGATTACCAAGTTCAGCAACTGGTGAGTTGGAGATTTTAACTTCTCCATAATGTATTTCCCAGTACTGACTCTCTGTGGCTGATCCGAGTATAGCGTCAGTCGTGGGGGGATTCGAGGAGGCCATTCGAGCGTCTGCCTGGGAAAAATGTCTGTGTCTGAAGTCAGCAGGATTACACGGAAAAGTAAGGAAAACATTTTTAAAAAACTGAAAGTGCAATGGTGGGCTGTCCCACAACCATAGGTGTTGGGTAGTTACTTGACGCTCCCCATAAGTCATGGGATGACAATTTTAATTATTCAATAGCTTTCTAACCCCAGGAATTCTTCAATATGATTAACTCTTGTAGTCAGCCTCCTGTATTGAGCTGCCCCAGAGATGAATGGAAGTTATGCAAATCATGGAACATCTATCGGCTCTGCTACCAAACTGTTGCTTTTACCAACTACTGTGTTCTATAATGCTCAGATTTCATTCTCCGCCTGCCTTGTTAGATACCGTGGAGACTGCTCCTCAGTGTGACTGAGAAAACATTTCTGTTCATCAAATGTATGTATGAACATTTTAATTTTATTTCTGCTGCCTTTACATATTTTTTTTAATATAGTTCTAGTTTTAGTTATTTTTACTTCAGTTTGCAGTTCCTCATCAGTTCCTTGCGACTGTTGAGGAACCAGCGAGGGTTCTTATTTTATTTGTTTTAACATTAAAAAGTTTTAACAGAACTTAAGTGGGTTATTTTTGGGTTTGTAGTGGTTGTCTCTTTATTTAAGTTACTGGTTTCTTTGGGTCAGAAACCAACCGCTATAGCTTTGAACTACCTGTTGGGGTTTCTACCTGTTCAAACTCATTTGGAAACCGCCTTAAATTCTGTTTTCTTGGAATTTTATAGTGTTTATAAAATAAGTGGGTATGGGGGAGCACTGCTGAGCAGCTTCTTGGAAGCAGTAACTTTTCGAGCTCCTTGGAACTGTTAATTAAAATATATATTTGGAGTGGAGTTTCCATTTAAAGAGGGGTACAAGTGGTGTATGAATGATACCAGTATTGAACTATGGGCAAACGGAAGCTGCTGCCTCATCTTTTGATTTTTTTGTTCAAACAAATGCAGCAGCAGAGGAAGAGCGGCTGGTGTTGGCTAGTGAGCCGAGGCATCGATTGACCTGCCTCAAGGAGGAGCGCTCACTTTTTTATTCAGACTTCGTCAATCAACTTGTTAAATCAGTCCAAGAAATCAATAAGAAGCTGAACTCTTTAACACCCCGTGTGTCGCTTTTGAGACTAGGATGGATCAATGTGAACACATGGTTCAGAGCAGAGACCTCTGTTCTTAAGGCCTGCTATGTGACCACATAACTCATTAAAAAACTATCTACTACGTCAGCATCTGAGGTGGTGAAAACCAGGCCCAGAAGAGGAATCTCTGTGTGTGGGACTATCAGAGTCTGCTGGGGTTGACTGCGTCACTTTTGCTTGCTCTTGTCTGCCTTATATATTAGGTGTATCTGAGGAGGACCCCCGATTTCTATTGAGAAGGTGTGCGGTATTACACCGAGGTGGGCTTTGGGGACTTGACGACTCCCAGAACCTTGCCTATTGTGTGCATGGGTGTAGGAGACCGGGACCGAATCCTAACTTTGGCAAGAAGACGCGGGCACTCGGATATGGAGAGGACACTTTACAGATCTTCCGGATTTATCCTATAGTACCAGACAGAGACGAAGGGCTTTCGATGGTATCTGGGTTGCCTTCAGTGCATGAAAATTCAGCATTGCTCCTGCTTCCAGCACGGTTGAGCGTAACCTGACAGGGAAGTTGTACCAATTTAATGAGCCAAAGAATGCAGAGAAAGTTCTTCAGCATGTTGAGTAGGAACTGGAGGGTAGAAGGAGATGCTCTTTGAATGATGACTTCAGCTAGCTAATGCTTTCATAGGACTGTAAATCTTGGACCGGTGTGAGCTGGGGTTGGGCACATGAGGTTGGCATCGAATGTGTGACTTTTTATTTTTATTATTCTTTTCCTGAGTACAGAAGCTTAATTCTGCTGCAAAGGACTTGATAGGAGTTTCAGTATATGATTTGTGCCCATCCAGGCTTAAACCCCTTTGTGCGCACACATACTTTGTTTTATTTGCAGACTTTTATGTTTGCTGCATTCTGGGTTTAATGGGCTGTAGTATGAGCTCTTAAATAGACTGTGGACATATTCTTTCCCACAGAGTCATGTAATATACCATTGCCACAGTACGTATTCTGAGATGTGGTACTCTCTTGTTTATGATTTTTCCTCATGTAACCTGGGAGATTACATGTTGTTTCTGTACTTTTGATGGGGAATCGTTTTGACCTAGCTGTTACATGAGTCTAATGGAGCTAGTTGTGTATATGATATTTTGGGAAATTTTATTCCTCTTCAGTCTCCCTTAGATGTATGCTCTGGAAATGTATGTTCCCCTGTCCTGGAGTTTCGCTGCCTACACTTACCTTGTTAGTCCATTTACTCTTATTGTATATTGCTTGTTTGTCTGCGATGGAAGCGGACACCTTGTCTTGCTCTATGGATTTACTACTTTGTATTTTGTGTGCGTGAACTTTTACTACCAGTATTTTGAATTTACTGTTGTATTTTCTCTTGGCACCATTATTAAATTGCTCAACTGTTCCATGTGCTTGGCTTAAGCTTACTTCTGTGCCATTGTATGTGTAGGTTGTGCCTGAAAGCGGTCCTTGGGATCAGTGCACCTACCTGGTTATCCAGGGACAGGCTACCCCTGCCATTTGGCTTTACTTAAGCTCCCAGAGCATTCACAAAGTGCCTGGCAGTAGTGAGGGGCACACTTAAGAGGCAGGGAATCACAGTGTTCCCATACTTGGACGACTGGCTAGTCATGGGTAAGTCTACAACAGGTGAAGGAGGCTATCAAGGTCACTCAGTACACACTGGATTCGCTGGGTTCTTAATCAATGCCAAGAAGTCTGTCTCAATCTACCCAGGTGCTAAATTTCATTGGGGCAGAGTTGGATACTCTGCAGGGAAGGCATTCCTCCCGTGGGACAGGGTAGACAATATTCTCCAACTGGCAGGTTCCTTCACTCTCAGCAGACCAAGACCAGCAAGGCAAATCCTGCAGCTGTTGGGGTACATGGCGCAGCAACAGGAACAGTGCAAGGCTGCAGATTCCAAATGAGAGACATTGTTTTACCTCAGGGCACACTGGTGCCAAAGGGAGACCCTCTCTCAAAGCTGATACCAGTTCAGGGACATTGTTATAGGCTTTGCAATGGTGGCAAGACAGGAGCAACCTCAGGGAGGGGTCCCATTTGAAAGGAGTCCCTACCCTGACGCACTACAGATGCCTCCTCCTCCTAGGGGGGGAGCACATCAAGAGCATACAATGCATGGTACGTGGTCCCTCACAGAGTCACTCCTGCACATAAACCTTCTAGAGCTGAAGGCAGTACTTCTGGCACTGCAATCATTTGCATCCCTGGTAATGGGCAAGGTGGTGCAGGTCAGGACAGAAAATACCACAACAATATATTACATCAACAAGCAGGTGGGACAAAATTCAGCCTGCTATGCAGAGAGCAATGAAAATATGGAGTCTGGCATACCCTTATAGGTGTCCCTGTTGGCCATCCGCCTTCCAGGAAGGACAACACTCTGGCAGATGCACTCAGCAGAATCAGCAAAACCACCACAAATGGTCTTTAAGCAGACAAGTGCTGGAGGTGGTATTTCACAGGTGGGACACTCCGGAGATAGGCCTCTTAGCCTCACAGGAGAACCACCAGTTGCCCTATTCTGCTGCAGACCTTCAGCAAAGGGCACAGTGTCCATGGATGCCCTGGTGTTGGACTGGTCAGGGAGGAGCCTCTATGCTTTCCCTCCATTTCACTGCTACTCAGGGTCCTGATCAAGCTCAGGTCCCAATCAGCTACCATGATACTGATAGCCCCAGGTTGGGCCACGCAGCCATGGTACTTGCTACTGCTCTCTCTGTCTGTGGTAAAGCCCATACACCTCCTCTCAGGGTAGGATTCTGTATCCGAACCTCCAGTCTCTCAGGCTCAAGACTCGGCTCTTGAGGACCTAGAGTATGCAGGACTACAACTTTGTGAGGGCATACTCAGGGTTCTTGGGGAGTGGGTTGTAGGAAGCCCTCTACCAAGAAAACCAAGCATCCAAATGGAAGAGGTTCTCTCTATGGTGTAACTCCAGTAGGAAGTGCCTTCTCAGGCAGGTCTTCCTGCCACATTGGACTATCTTACCCACCTACACTCATTAGACCTACAGCCCACTACCCTTAAGGTCCACTTGGCAACAGTCTCAGCCTACCTTTCAGCTGGCAAGGGTACTTCTATGGCTGCTAATCCTATTTTCAAGAAATTCTTCAGGGGTTAGCTCACCTGCATTCCCCCATTAGGAGCTGGTGCCTTCCTGAGACCTCAACATTTGCATAGCCAAGTTAATGGAGCCCCATTTGAGCCCATGGCTACAGCACATTTAAAGTTTGTCACGTGGAAAGCCATATTCTAGTGGCCATCACCTCAGCAAGGAGGGTAAGTGAGCTACAAGCTCTGTGCATAGAGCAGAACTGTATCTCCTTCCACAGGGACAGGCGGTCCTCAGGACCTACAGGAAATTCCTTCCAAAGGTGGTTTCTGACTTCCACCTGAATCAGTCTATCACTTTGCCAGTCTTCTTTACTGAGCACTCTAGTTTAGGGAATGCAGGTACATAGCCTGGACGTCAAGAGGCACTCAACTACTGTATTGATCACACCAAGGCCCACAGGCAGGACAAGGCAGCAGCTGTTCCTGACCGACTGGGATGTGGAAAGGAAGACCAGCTTCTAAAAGTACAATTAATTACTGGATAGTGCAGTGCATTCAGTTTTGTTACAGTAAAGTGGGTAGAGCCCCCAGTTGGCCTGAGGGCATATTATACAAGAGGCACAGCTGCTACAATAACAGCAGCCAGAAACATTCCCCTATTGGAAATCTGCAAAGCAGCTACATGGAGAACAGTACATACTTTTACAAAGCATTACAGTCTGGACACACAATCCAGAAGTGATGCCAGGTTTAGCACACAGCAGTGCTGCAGGGCTTGTTCCCTAAATAGGTTGTGTGCCCACCTCCAAAGGTACTGCTTTGTAGACTGCTAGAGTTAATCACATTGAAGAATTCCTGGGGTTAGAAGAAATAAAATTACTCACAGAAGTAATCTTGTTTCTTCCAAGTATCTTCAATATGATTAACTTCGCCCTACCTCCTTCCAGAACCAGTTAGCCTCTGCATTACAGCAGGTGTCTTATTGTTATAAGAGTCTTATGCTGGATATGTTGTATTTGAAAACCAGGTGGCCCTGTTTGCCTTCTTATGGTCCTATCTGGTGTTTTCAGGGGACAGAGTGAAAAAGGGTTGTTACTGTTTTAAATTTTTATCATTAGTTACAAACAACCTACCCACTGGTGCCCAGGACTCACTCACTGCTTCCCCAAACAGCCAGGATGTGACCT
The DNA here is from genome assembly GCA_016271365.2 of Neoceratodus forsteri. NCBI lineage: Eukaryota > Metazoa > Chordata > Ceratodontiformes > Ceratodontidae > Neoceratodus > Neoceratodus forsteri. The sequence goes on from CM057458.1 coordinate 371,686,279, forward strand.
ACCTGGACCCTCTGCCACATAGCGGCCCGGCTAAGGAACCTCGGCGCCCCAGGACTACTTGTACGCGCTTCCTCGAACAGTCAGGTATGCTTGTGGAGCTTCAGAGACTCAGCCGGCTTGAATGCTGCTGCTGTGAATGGGTGACTCTTGTGTCCTCCTGACTCCCCATTGGATGCCGCTGCTTGCTGGCTCTGAGCTCAGTTTTAATTTTATTTTAAATCTAGCAGCTGTTCTGTACTCCAAACTATATGCACTGTATTTTTGAATTATTAGCTTAGCCTCTGTGACTCTTTCCAGCCTTGCATAGCATACAGTAGTAAATTCTGCTTGAGCTGGTTAATTAATTTAGTCAGTGAGCCTGCACTTCTGCAGTCACTGTTTACTTCCATAGAGCTGCTCTTCTCCACAGGCCAATATTTTGTCCCACCCTCCACTCTGTCCCCGACCTCTGTTAAATACCCTCATCCCCACTAAGCACTCACACATTTCTCTGCTCCCTCCAGGAACCACTCTAAAAGGACCCGTTTCTTCTCTTTTACTACCCCTTCCACGTGTTTTACTACTCAGCTCCCTACTTAGCATTGCCCTACAGTACACCATATGTCATTCGTCTTGTCCCACCATTATGTTCTCTCCTCTACAGTCCCAGATCAGATCTGCTGTCTCCTCTTCACACCTCTCTCTTCTTCTCGAAATCTCCATTATGGTCTCACTGCTCCACTATCCACTCCTCAGCTATCGGCTAGTTGGTTTGCTCATGCTGTTGCTCTTTACACTCTCTGACATCCCACCTGATCCTGTGACCTCTACAGATTTACGCCCCTGGATGGCTGCTGTCCTCATGCTTATAGTACCACTTCGTCCCATCTAATAAATACATTTCCCCACTTTTACTGGCCTTGGCGACTCATCCAGGCAGGATTATTGGCATGAAAATCCATGGCTGGCTACGCTGCTGGCACTCCTTCCACAGTTCTTCAATATAAATAAGCTCAAAACTTCTTACCAGCTCCAGAAAGGCATGCAGAACACATTGTTAAGCTATTAAGAGAGAACCTCTGGAGGCTTGCACTACTTCTTTTGCTGCTTTCAGGAATATCCATCAAATCCCGGTCCTCAATTTCATCCCTCTTCTCCTAACAGAACTACTGGGTCTCTCGATCGCCTCAATCAGTATTTGGAGCCTCCTCCACAAAATGGACAGCCTGAATGCTTGGATCCAGCAACATAATCCAGACATACTTTATGTTGTAGAGGCATGCTCTCCCCAAGCATAACCGATGCCTCTGTTTTGCTCCCAGCATATGAGCTTTAGAAAAGACCACTCGTCCAAGCAGGGTGTGTACAATTTACTTAAGGAACAATCTACAAAGGGTTAGTCATGCCACTGCCCAATTTGGGTGACCACGTACAAAGCGCTAGCAATAAAATTGTTCCTTAGCGTGCATAATAAAACCCTTACAGTCATGTCAGTTTATATTCCCCTAGGCATAAGCACACTGGCTTGATGTACTTCTGGAGTGCCTAGACTCATTGAGTCTCAACACTGAAACTATACTTCTCTGGGACTTTAACGACCAATGCCTCCCCAGAGACCTAAGGCCTTCAAGGATGCACTCACTGCAATCCACCTTAGTCAGTTAGTTCGACACACCGACCAAGAGCTAACTACACTACTGGTACCAGCACCTCACTGACTGGGTGCTATCTAACCGCCCTAGCCATCTATCAAATCACTGCTCAAACCCCAGGAAATCTTACTGTATTCTGACTTGTGCAGTATGGTCTCACCATAGGACTGCCCGGAGCCGAAATGGTTAATAGAACCTATGCAAATGATGGAATGTTAGGCTCGAGCTTGGTTCTCAGATCACTGTCCCTGGTAAACAGCTTCTAAACCATCAGATTCTTTACTCCGCTTGCCTCAGTAAGACATCTCCGAACAGTTCTCCTTCATCGCTTGAAAACTTTATTTTTCTCAGTTTTGTATCAAGTAAACTTTGTTTTATTGGTATTCTTTTCACTGTCCTTGGTTTTCAGGTAGTAATTGTTTAGATTTTTAAGAGGGTAAGTAGTTGTTTTCTTCTCGGTTCTTTAACTGTGAAGAAACCGACAGTCTCCCTGTTTCTGTGTTATTTGTAATTTTAGTTTAATCTTTATTTCCGACTCGGTATAGGTTAGTTTTTGTTTTTTTTTTTAACGGAGTAATTCCTGGGTCGTGGATCTTATTTCAACCAGGGTGACTCCTGGTCTTGTTTACTTTAAAAATTCAGGGTAACTTCTGGTTCTTCTTATCTGTTTACAGCCGTTTAAAAAAAAAAAAAACACAACAAAAGTGTGTGGTATCTGGCTTATGTCACAGAAAGCAAAAGAGTACAGGGCCACAGGTTTCCAGCACTGTACTGAGTGCTGGGAACTGTTTGCTAAAGCAGAGCCACACCTTATCTGTTTGTTCTGTCGAGGGTCTGACCACCTGTAGACGGACTGTGAAATTTGTGCCAGTTTCCTCAGTCTACTATAGATAGAAGACTGAAGCGACTGAGAGAAAATGGCTGAAAAGACTGCTAATCCAGCCGTTGAGCAACCAGACAAATCAGAGTGGCTGCCCTGTGACAGGGTGCTAGCTCTACTAAAAACTAACTGCGGATAAGGCTGCTGAACTGAGCGTCATGGCGAAAAAAAGAAAAGCACTAGGAACCGCAAGCTAAACCAACCGTTGTTCCTTTGGCTGAAGAGATCGCTAATCGCGATTAGAATTATACAGTCCCTTTAGTCCCGGTTCCGGTTGGTAGGAAACCGTTACTCAAACTCCCAGTTCACAGGCAATCCCCAGTTTAATGGACCACAGTGGGGAGCCTTTTGTATACACTGATTTTGGTGATGAGCCTGAAGATGAAGATGAGGATGAGGACTATGGGGAGCCCACAGACCCAGATATTTCCCTGATCCTCACAGGTCAGATTCCCTGATAAAGGGAACTGAGGATTTAGCATCCTGTTTTGCTTTCATGAAACAAGTGGCTCAGTCTCGACCTCCCATCCCAAGAATCTATAGAGGATGAGGAGGAAGAGGACTAAAGAAATGATGGATGTCCCACCATCAAAAGATGTTTCCTTCCTTCATAAGTCTTTAAGAAAGCAGACCATGTAGGTCCTGCAGACTCCCATGTCCCACCTACAGATAGAAAGGTGGACAGGAAGTACTAGGTGGCAAAAACTGGGGCTGATTTTCTTTTCGGACACCCAGCCATGAAGGTATGGTACATGCTGCAGCTTGTGATAAAACTGGCATCCCTGTGGCCTCCCACTCTCCAGAGAAAGATTCTAGGAGGGTGGACTCCATTGCCAAGAAGGTTTGCCTGGGACCTTCCCTGGCTGTTAGGCAGACATCTTATATGGCCTATATAGCCAGGTACCAGAAAATATGTGGTCCATGGTGCTAGAGATCACCAAGGCAGCCCTCCTCCCATGGCTGCTGAGCTGGAGGAAGCTGCAAGAGGGGCATTGAAGCTTCAAAACACAGTTCAGGATGGCAGTGGATGCCAGTGACACTGCATCCAGACAAATGCTTCTGCTGTGTCACTAAGGAGGTTCACCTGGCTCAGAACCACCAACCTCACACAGGATACTCAGAATAAAGCAAGGGACTTCCCTTGTGATCCTGTGTCTCTGTTTGGGGAACAAACAGAGGCATACATGAAAAAATGGATGAGTACAAGGCTGTCTACAGAAGTGCAGCAGCTAAAGAGAGAGAGCTGCCAGTCCCCAGAAGCATCACACATGGGGTGGCAGGGCTAGAACTCCTTACAGGCCTTTTTCCAGCCTCAAGTTTTCCCCAGTACCAGCCTAGGGGATACTTCAGAAGGAGGGCAGTGGTCGCACCCTAGTGTCCAACCAGTAGCACAGTCCAAACAGACACCCTAAGAGGACTATCCGGGTCGTCACCCCAATTCCAGTAGGGGCAGGCTGGCCGCTATTTCAGGAGTGGGAAAATATTACCACAGACAAGTGGGTCCTGGAAGTAGTGGGCCAGGGACTTGTCCTCAGCTTCAAAGGCAATGCCAAGGCTGAGGTCAGGGGCTTTCAAACCCATCTTCTCCATCAGAAACAGCCTTGCTGGAATCAGAGGTTTCAAACCTCCTACTGCTTGTGGTAGCAGAACCAGTTCCCCAACCAGTTGGGAAAGGGACTATATTCAAGGTACTTCCTCACAGTAAAGAAAATAGTGGAGTGGTGACCCATTCTGGATCTCAGATATTTAAACAAGCATCTGGCATAAACAAAATTCAAGATGGTCACTCGGCTACCATATTACCTTCTCTGAGACAGGGAGACTGGTTAGCATCCCTGGATCTGAAGGATGCCTATTTTCATATCCCAATCAGAAGGTCACACAGAAAATACCTCCGGTTCAGGTTACCCTCAGGACATCACCAGTTCAGGGCAATGCCTTTCAGACTCGCATCCACTCCAAGGGTGTTCACAAAATGCCTGGCTGTGGTAGTGGCACATTTAAGGTGACAAGGGGTGTCAGTATTCCCTACTTGGACGACTGGCTCATAGTGGGCCAGTCATACCAGCAAGTAAAGGAGTCTTTGTCAATAACACAAGACACTCTCTCTCCTCTCGGGGTTCTTGGTGAACCACAAAAGTTGGTTCTAGAACCAGTTCAGCTGCTCAGATTCATAGGGCAGAGCTGGATACACAAAAGGGATGGCTTTCCTGCCTCAAGACAGGGTGGACAACCTTATCCAGGTAGTCGATTCCTTCAAACTTCACTTCTCCAGACCAGCAAGGCACTTCCTGCAATTGTTAAGCCACATGGCAGCTTCTACAGCATCTGTGTCAGGGGCCAGGTTCCAAATGAGGGATATTCAGTTTCACTTAAGGAACACTGGTCCCAAAGAAAGAACTCTCTTTCAGAGCTGGTTCCAGTCACAGTCACTTTTCTGCAAGCCTGCAGTGGTGGCAGGAAAGAAGCAATCCTCAGACAAGGGGTGCTCTTCCTGCAGCAGATCCCTCCTGATACTTACGACAGATGCATCCCTTCCTAGGGTGGGGAGCACATCTGGGGTACCACACTGATCATGGTACATAGAAAAGCAGGACTCTCTCCTCCACATAAATCTTTTGGAACTCAGAGCAGTTCTGGCTCTTCATTCTTTTGCCAGTCAGGTCAAAGAAAAGGTGGTCCAGGTCAGAACAGACAACACAACTGCCATAAACATAAACAAGCAAAGCGGGAACAAGGTCAACTCCCCTGTGCACAGAGGCAATGAAAATCTGGGCATTGGCATAATCCCTGAATTTTCTCTCTTAGCTGTCCACCTTCCAGGAAAGGACTATGTCTTGGTGGACGCCTTGGCAGAACAGATCAGAACCACCACAGTGGTCACTGAACAAATGGGTCTTATAAACCATTTTCAGGAGATGGGGCAACCCAGAGGTGGATCTGTTTGCAGCCCCAGACAATCACCCACTCCCAGTATATTGCTGTAGGCCTCCATCAAGGGCACAGTTCCTCTGGATGCACTTCTGCTGGACTGGAAAGGAAGGTTTCTGTATGCTTCACCCTTTCCCTCTGTTACTGAAAGTAATAAACAAACTCGGGCTTCAACCAGCCTCGATGGTCCTCATTGCCCCAGATTGGGCCAGACAGCCTTGGTACTCCATGCTCTCATCATTGTCAGAAGCCAAGCCAGTCGGTCTCCCAGGATGTACAACCTACTGTCATCCTCACAGGGCAGGATCATGTATCCCAATCTGCTATCCCTCAGACCCAAAGCATGGCACTTGAGGACTTAAGAGTATGCAGATCTGCACCTCTCAGAAGGAGTCATGGACATACTGAGAGTTTCCAGAAAGCCTTCTACCAAAACAACCTATGTCTCTAAATGAAAAGATTTTCTTTCTGGTGTCAGGGTAAGGGCTTGGACTGTCCCAGGGTAGTTCTCTATAGTCCTGGACTATATGACCCATTTGCATTCCACAGATTTAACTATTTCCACCTTGAGAGTGCACTTGGTAGCTGTTTCAGTTTATCTATCAGCAGGTAAGGCATATTCTTTGGCTTTGAAGCCAGTGTTCAAATTTTTTTAAGGGGTTATTGCACTTGCATCCACCACAGGTAACCTACCCCCATGTGGGATCTGAATATCTGCATTGCTCAGCTTATGCAACCCCTTTGAGCCCATGGCTTCAGCAGATCTCTGATATGTCACTTGAAAAAGTGTTTTTGGTAGCCATTACCTCTGCCACAAGGATCGGTGAGCTCCATGCACTTTCTACAGAGCCTGGTTATATTGCTGTCTGTAGAGACAAAGTAGTTCTGAGGACTAACAGAAAATTCTTGCCCAAGATGGTATCAGATTTCCACCTTAACCAGTCTACTATCTTGCCAGTTTTCTTCACAGACCATTCCACCTCAGGTGGCGTAGACTGCACAGTCTGGATATGAAAAGGGCAGTTAGCTACTGTCTTGACCACACAAAGTGTCATAGACAGGATCAAACCCAGTTTTTCCTCACTTATGGAGAGGTGGGGAAAAGGAAAGCCTGCCACAAAATGGTCCATTGCTCGATGGATCGTAGCCTGTATTCAGTTTTGCTATGGCAAGGTAGGTAAGCAACCACCTCGGGCCTCAGGGCTCATTCAACCAGGGGTACTGCAGCTTCTGTAGCAGCTGCTAGAGATATCCCTCTAGTGGGCATATGCAAAGCTGCAACCTGGAAAAACAGTCCACACATTCACCAAACATTATTGTTTAGATGTCCAGGCCAGAGGTGATACCAGGTTTGGCACAGCAGTCCTGCAGAGCCTGTTTCGAAATAGGTTATAGGCCCACCTCCAAAGGCACTGCTTCATAATCTGCATAAGTCAGAATACAGTAAGATTTTCTGGGGTTTGAAGAAAAATTACTCACCTTAGTAATCTTGTTTCTTCTAAGGAATCTTACTGTATTCTGAGATCCCTCCTTCCTCCCTGCTAGAAACCTATGCTCACTGCACTACAGCTGTGGTACAGTTGTTGCAAACCTGGGGTATCTGAAGTTCTTGTTTTTAGCATTTGTGACTTGAGTCTTAGGGATGCCATTTGGGAAGTTTTTCCCTAAAGGAAGGGATAATTCCTTAAAATTTTCCCATACTGTCGTCTGGGAGGGTTGTTGTTATTACTATTATTATCATTATAGTAGTAGGAAACTGTTTAGTGCATGCCTTGGTAAGAATCAGGGAGGTACTAACAACAATAATAATGGAAAGGATCTGGGTGTAGTCATATCAGATGACCTAAAGGTGGTATGCAATGTGAGAAGTCAGTAGGGAAAGCCAGGGGATACTGGGATGCATAGGGAGGGCATCACAAGTAGAAAAGAGAGTAGTTATCCTCTATACAGGCAGTTGGTGAGACCCCATCTGGAGTACTGCGTGCAGTTTGGAGACCTCATCTATGCAAGGACATAGACAGGATGGAAGCAGTCCAGAGGAGGGCAACTAAAATGGTGCAGGGTCTACATCAGAAACCATATGAAGAGAGACTGAGAGAGCTTAATATGTATACCCTTGATGAAAGGAGGACAGGGGACATGATAGAAACTTTTAAGTACCTCAAGGGAATCAACAAAGTCCAGGAGGGTAGCATCTTTCAGAAAAGAGATGTGTAAAAGGGGGCACAATTTAAAGTTAGAGGGGATGGCTCAGGGGTAATGTGAGGAAATTCTTTTTCACGGAGAGAGTGGTGGGCGCATGGAACCGCCTTCCTGGAGAGGTTGTGGGGTCTAAAACAGTGGAGGAATTCAAACATGCATGGGACAGACATAAGGCAGTTATAGTGGGGTTGCAGGAAATAGGCTGTTGGTTAACTAGAATCTGCAGCTTATCTAGTAGGTAGGAAATGGGCAGACTGGGTGGGCCAAGTGGTCCTTATCTGCCGTCAAAGTCTATTTTTCTATGTTTAGAAGCTGTTTACCAGGGACAGTGATTTGAAAACCGAGCTTGAGCCTAGCATTCCATCAGTTCTATTAACCATTTCGGCTCTGGGGCTGTCCTGTGGTGAGACCATACTGCATAAGTCAGAATACAGTAAGATTCCTTTAGAAGAAACAAGTTTACTAAGGTGAGTAATTTTTGTCTTCTCGATGCTCTAGCGACCACTCGCCTGTTCTGTTCCAGTGGTCCAATAACTTACCAAGCCCCAGTGAGAACAGTCATTAACAGGGTTCTCATCTCGGGCCGCCTAGACTCTTTGAGAATGGATCTTGGGGACATGACTGGTCCCTAGTCTACAATTCAAGGAATGCCGACTCTGCTCTAGACCACTTCATTTGCCTCTCTAACGAAATTTGTGACCGGCATGTCCCATTGAAAACACAGAAAGTCAAAGGCCAATGCAACCCCTGGTTCTCCCCTGACCTTCTTGACCTGTTGAAAGCTAGGGATCCACCTATCGCTAAGGGCTTGGGCCTCTGGCAAACTGGCTGACACACAACACTATAAGAAAGCATGTAATGACTGCACTGGGCAATATAACGGCAAAAAATCAGTACTAAAGGAAGCCTTCTCCAAAACATGGAGTAATGGCAGAAAATTTTGGAACAACTTTAAGGAAGCAACTGGAAAAAACAGTAAATATGCCCCTGCCATGCTCAGTATTGGTGGCATACCGTTTTGGATCCCAGGACAATTGCAAACTCGTTCATCAATGCTTTCACGGACTTGAGTAGGGTGCTGCCCTGGATTTCTTCAACCTGTCCGACACTGCTAGAGCAAAAAAGCCCAAGCCCCCTCCTATCCCTCTTTCTATTTCAAAACCATCAAAGCCATGGAAGCCGAAAATACCTCCAAAAGGTTCTGGGCAAATCTAGGTATAGCAGCGATACCCTGGACCTGAAATTTGTTGACTTGACCTTGGGTGAAATTCTGGTCCCACTTACTCATATTCTCATCGTTTCACTCAGGTACTCTCACTTCCCTGGAAAGTGGAAATCTGCAATTGTGACACCAGTCTTTAAGAGTGGTGACTGTGCTGTAAGTTGCAACTACCGCCCAATTTCTATTCTACGCATCTCTCAAAAACACTTGAGAGACTAGTCATGAACAGGTTAGGGAATACCTTGGAAAGTATCAGCTGCAGTGCCTGGAGCAACACAGATTTAGAAAGGGCACAGCACCACTACTGCACTGCTTGAATTTTGGGCTACATACACAACTCCCTTGACCAAGGTCTTCTTGTTGGTGCAGCCTACATTGACTTATCAAGCGTTCGACACAGTGAATCACACGCTACTGACCAAACAGCTTGAGATCATTGGTCTCTCCCTGACACGGTGGAATGATTTTCCAGCTACCTGCAGAACAGGACACAAGTTAAGATTGGCAATACTCTATCCGATAGTCGGCCAGTCAGCTCAGGTGTTCCACAAGGGTCCATTCTGGGTCCACTCTTATTCAACATCTTTCTAAATCAACTCCCATCCACCTGCCAGTGCCATCTACTGTTCTGTGCAGATGGCGTTGTTCTGTTTGTTAGTGACTCAAAACCCCTCGCTCTCGAATGCAAACTCCAGAGCAACTTCTGAGCTGTTGAAAGGTGGTTTAAAGACCAGAAACATGTGGTGAACTATACTAAAACGAAAACCATGATGTTCTCCACCACCCAAAATTGGTACAGATCCCACCCACTTCTTATTAAAAACAATGTGGGCTCCCTCTGGAACTAGTGCAACACTTCAAATATCTGTGGATCACGCTGGATAGCACAATGTCTTTCGACCTCCGTTGATAGTCACTAAGGCCGTCAATACTACATCGGTTTGCTGCACAGGCACAAGCACAGTCTAACTCCTGAGGCTCTTAAGCCAGCGGTCCATAATTCTCTGGTGACCCTCATAGACTATCGGCTGGTAATTTATAGCTCAGCTACAGATACTGCCCTTCAGCACACAGAAGTAGCTTTAAACAAAGCGTGTCAACTTATTCAGGGACCAAACACCTGCGCACATATGTGACCTGTATGCCCAGACTAACTGGCTACGGTTCTCAGGTAGACTTCTCTACCAGTCCTGTCTACTGGTGAAAAAAGTCTGTCTCAGCATGGCATCCCAGGGTCCAGGATCTTCTCTCCCCAATGATAATCACTGCCACTTTTCGTAGTCTGGATAGTTGACTCTTCAAATTTCCCATTGTCGCACCTCCTTGGGTCAAAGATCTTTTGCCTACCATGCCCCTGGATGGCTGAACTTGCTACATGCAGACATTTCCTCACTAACAGTGATAGGGCCCTTTAAAAGAAAACTGAGACAGCAGCTGATTGCGGATGCCTGCTGCGACTGTTTTTAATAACCTACTTGCTGCATCTACTAGAGTCTGTGTCCTGGGCTCAAGGTCCTGTCCAATAGCCGGACCACTCTGACATTACTGATGTTGCACCTATCCTGTCTCCTGTTGGCTCCCACTAAAGCCTGAAATTTAATCACTTCGCTGTTATTTCCCTTTAGCACTTCTGCACTTTTGTTCCCGCCTGCCTACCTAATCCCTCTACCTATATCCCCACCCCTCACGCCTAATTTCTCTGTTCATCCTCCCCTTCCCACTTGCATGCCCAGTAACCAGTACTCCCCTCTGCCTTCGCCCCTTAGCAAGATTCTTACAGCCTGGAGAGCTGATCTCTCTCAATTCAGTCGTAGCCCAGTAGGCTTTCCCCTCACTTATCCTCCTCCCCCAGTTCCTTTCCTACCTCCATTTGTAATAATACCTATGTTATTGTAACCGACTGCAGCTGTCTGTTCATAGCCTTGTAATAATGCCTTTGTTATTGTAAGTGACTCTGGCTATTTGTACATAGCCTACGACTGTGATGTTATTAGTTAACAGCCATTCCTGTACAACTGATGGTTACATTGCTCTCCTTTGTCTGTATTACATTCTTATTATTTGTTTACCCTGACGTGGAACCTATGAAATTAAATTGTCCTCAATGGTGTTATCCTAGACTTCAAATAAATAAGTAGATCAGTAAGGGGGTCTACACTCATGAGCTTCATTGAATCTGGCGTTCTAGAATGCAACATTTGGTAAAGGCAGCAGCTTGAATGGTGTACAGGCAATAGATGTTCCATCATTTGCATAAGTTCCATTAATCTCCAGGGCAGTTCAACACAGGAGGCTGACTGCTAGAGTTAATCATATTGAAGAATACCTTGGAAGAAACAAGATTACTTGGTGAGCAATTTTTCATCTCTAACAGTCTGTGTACTTATAAACTATGCAGTGGGTTTTGATTTCATGTGTAGACAAGCTGCCAAAGCAGATGAAGTCCACAGAACAGTAATCCTGTCTTCATGGCTTTGGGAAGCTAAACACAGATTGTGTGAAATATAGGCAGCAATGTACAGTAGGGCTAGAAATTAATTTTAAAAGTGGTTTTCCCCACAGAACACCATTCACAAGCTTTGGTATTCTCTTGAAAACTGGCATACCAACCGTATTTTTGTATACCACCATTCAATTGTTTATTCACAGCATTTAACAATTACGTATGCAGTTGTTTCTAGCCTAAACAGCCCTATTTAACTAAATTTGAAAACAGTTTAAATTTCTCATGCATCTTCTACGTGGAGGTCCCAGAGAGAGTCCTGCGAGTCCTGCAATGGAGTTAATCTTATTTTAAATGTGACTTTGAGTAAATAGATTAAAACAAAAAAATATATATATATATATATATATATATATTTTTTTATATATATATACATATATATACTGTGTGTGTGTGTGATATATATGTATTTATACACACACACACACACATAGGATACATGATGCGGCAGGGAGTGGGGTATGGAAATATCTTCCTCCTGCAGAGTGAGCACTGGATACTCATGAATGCCAAAGGCACAGTGACAGTATCCAGAGCTCACTCTGCAGAGAATGAAGATATTTTCCATACCACACAATCTGCACATCATGTGTTCGATGATACAATAGGGGTACAAGTTCAGAAGTATTGTTATGATTTTTGTGTTCTGTTGCTGTTTGTGTGTGTGAGATTTTCTGAATGGGCTGTGGCGTTACAAACTCTGGGTTGAAAGCTGAGTGTGTTTTGCAATGCTAAGTAGAGTTAGCTTCCAGGCAGCAGTGAGAAAGAAACTGTTTTGTGAAGCTGTGTGCTTTAGAATTTTGGCTGCAGTCAGCTGAGAGTATCATAGTAATGGGCTGGGAGTGATAGAGTGTGGAAGCATGTGACAATGTTTTGCTGTAGTAATTAAGTTAGCTGCAGGCTGGACCGCCAGTCATCCCAAGATTGACAGATGACTGGGTGTGTCATTGGGGTTAATGAGGCCTAAATGTTGCCCCATTTCTTGTGTAATCATATTGAGAAGCAACAGTGAACAGAATGGAGTAACATTTAGGGCGTCTAACTGTGTGCCAGTCATCTATCAATCTTGGGATGATTGGCGGGTCCACAGGGGGCAACCCTAAAGATTTTTATTTCCTGACTTTTGTGTTTTAACCCTAAATGATGCATTAAGCAGTTTTGCATAAATTTCCTTACTTTTTGAGAAAGAATAGAAAACTAAGAACTTGCGGAAGTTGGTGTGCGCTGGCCCTTGCCCTGTGCTCCCAACTAACTTGTAAACGTCTCATCAACACCTCCAAATTTAAATGTAAAAGACCAAACCGTGTCCGAGATACAACATGTTAAAGTTTGAGATTTTCATTCATCTGAGTTGCAGAATTCCGCACCTGTTGACATTTTACAGACACAACAACTGAAAAGTGCATCCATGACATAAGGCTAGGTACCTTATCAATTTCAAGGCACCATCACAATGCAAAACACTGTCTGCAAAACTTACATTCGTCACACAATATCTCCAAAAAATATTTTCTCTGACACACAAACACCGTAATTCACATGTACAGGACATGCTGTCATCACCCTCAAATTTCAAGTAAAATGACCAAACCTTTCGAGATATTTAAACTTAAAGATTGTGAAAATTGGCCTATCTATTCCAGTATAAAATCTTGCCATCTTGTCCCTTCCTCGTGATCAGAGATCGAGATCAAGAATTTGCAGGCTCGCGATCAAAGAATAAAAATGGTGAAACTCAAGTTTTAGGCAGAATTACATGAAACCACCGCCATGCCTCAATAGAATAAAGCCCCCTGAGCAAAACCCACCCTTATTTGTGTTCCTAGGCCACCCCTGGGCTGAGAAATTTGAATTTTCAAAGGGCCATCTAGTCGCCCGTCACGATGCAAGATCGCGATCAAAGAATTTGCAGGCTCGCGATCAAAGAATTTGCAGGCTCATGACCAAAGAATATAAATTGGTGAAACTCAAGTTTTAGGCAGGATTACATAAACCACCACCATGCCTCAATAGAGCGAAGCCCCTGAGCAAAACCCACCCTCATTTGTGTTCCTAAGCCACCCCTGAGCTGAGAAAATATAACTTTTCCTCGTGATGCAAGATCGCGATCAAAGAATCTCACTAACAGAGAATTTGCAGGCTCGTGATCAAAGAATTTAAAATGTTATAACTCTATCTTTTACCATTTTAGGTGAAACCAAAGGCATGGGTCGATAGATCGAAGCTCCGTGAGTAAAACCCATGCAAGTTTTACTTCAATAAGTGACCCAGAGCCGAGATATTTGATTTTTGTGACCGAATTTAAAAAACAAGATGGCGGACCTCGCGATCAAAATTCTCGGGACAAAGATTCTTTGACCATGAGGCTGCAAATTCTTTAACTGCCAGGCAGGACAAGATGGCCCAAACCCCATTCTTTGTTTGCAAAACAACCATATAAATTTTCCATTGACTTATAATGGGGCTTAAAAGTGCTATAACTTTTGAATGCCTTAATACGTTTTCACCAAGCAGCGGCATGTTAGACCATCGAAACTCTTTCAGATGAGCTATCTACTTCACGGCATGCCACATGCTGACGGCATGAGGCCATGGGCAAAATCCCCAAAACTGGCAAAAGTGCATTTTCAGTGTTTTGGTGTAAAGGTGTCAGTCTGACGAAACGAAATTTGGCAAATCAAGAGATCTACCATACCCCACCAGCGCATGCCAATTTCCAGGCAAATCCGTTGAGCGGGTCCAGAGTTATTAACATGTAAAGTTTTGACTTTAACATAGAAGTGCCTTCATAACCCTAAATATAATGGCGCGACAGCACTATAATATATAGTTGTGCAGCCACTTCTATATTAAACCCAAACTTTGCACTTTAATAACTTTGCAACCGCTTGTCTGATCTGCCTGACATTTTTCATGTGTGGTGTGGTACCATAGATCTCTGGATCTAAAATTTTTGTTGCGTCAGATTTTCGGTTATGAGTGTTGGAAAGTGTGAAAAATCCTCAACTTTTGAATTCTTTGCCCACCTCTACAGACTGAACGGTTTCTCTGACTGGCCTAAACTTTTCAGGGTATATGGGGACTGGGCCAAGGAAGTGCCTTTGAAGATTTGGTGAAAAATATTAATCCGTTCACAATTTATGAAAGTTTAAAGTTTCAAATTATAGCTTATGGGAAAAATATATTTCAAACAACATGAAGTCTTGCTATATTATGACATATGCAGTGAGTCCCAACCTTGAACTGCTCCGGAGGTGAAAAGTTAACTTTCCATGCCAGGCATGGACGCTGAGCTCAAGCTCGGTTGAAAACCCTGTCTGTTGTTCTTCAAACTCAAACTGTCAGATTCTTTACTCCACCTCACTGAACAGTCGCCCGGAGATTTCTCCTTCTGCTCGGTTCATTTTGTTGGTTAAAGTATTATTTTTATCGGTTTTTGACAATTTAAACATAACCGGTCGGTTCAAGCTCTGTCTGTGGTATTTGTGAGTACTAGATAGGTTTACATTTATTCTTCTGTGTGGAACTTGTCAGCAGTTTTATCGGTTCGGTTTGAACGATCAGGTTGTTAATATATTAATCTGTCCTTTAGAGTGTAGTTACCGGTTCTTTTCGGTTCTAAAAAACAGATTTTATTCGTTTTCCACGACCCGTGACACGGTTGGGAACGATAAAGGGGGTCTTATCTAGCGGATTGCCATAACCCAGGTAAGTTTGGTTAGGCTGGCATTATGTCTGAGAAACCCAAAAGTAAAAACCGGGCCGACTGGGTTTCAACACTGCAGTGTCTGTGGGGAAGTCTTTGCTAAGGCTGACCCCCACACCACCTGTGTTTATTGTCTGGGGTTGACCACCTCAATGCAGCCTGCCAGATTTGCAAAAATTTTCCTGCAGCTACCCTGGAAAAGAGAGTTGGTAGGCTCAGGAAAGGAGGCCAAAGTCAGCTGACCTGCATGGCCAGCCAGTTCGGTTCAACCAAACTGGAGGAGTGCCCTCTGACCAGGCGAGACTTCCTCGGGCAAGGAGAGCCGACTCGGAGGAGTCGGTTCCAGCAAAAGGACTAGGATATCAGCTGGTGTGGAGCCAAAACTTTCCTCTCCAACTGCTGAAGAAATAGCCAGCGATTAAGATTGTCCAGTCGCTTTCCCTGTTCCGACCGAACTGGCACCATCAGGTAAGCGTACGGTTAGGCCAGTTCCACCAGTTCAAGAGTCGATTTAGGAATTTTATGAACGGAGGAGGGAAGAAGGAGTATGAGGAGAGTGAATGTGGATTTGAAAGTCTGGATGTGCCCATTGAACGGACATCTCCCCAGACAGACCTTCAGGAGTGTGTCCTCCTAGGCTTTCTAAGTCCCCTTCTCATTTTATGTTTTATAAAAAGTGGCTGAAACCCTCCAGCTCCCTATGGAGGAAGCTGT
The DNA here is from genome assembly GCA_016271365.2 of Neoceratodus forsteri. Classification (NCBI taxonomy): domain Eukaryota; kingdom Metazoa; phylum Chordata; order Ceratodontiformes; family Ceratodontidae; genus Neoceratodus; species Neoceratodus forsteri. The sequence continues at coordinate 371,702,068 of CM057458.1, forward strand.
GGATGATCAAGAGGAGCCTGACTATGTGGAAATGATGGATATCCCAGAGTGTAGGAGACTGTCTATTCCTTTGCATAAATCTTTTGGGAAACACAGTAAAAATTCTAAAACTCCTCACACTGTGCCTCCTGTGGATAAGAGAATGGACAAGAGTACACATTGTCAGGCTCTGATCAGGAGTTCCTTACACAACTATGCAGCCCTGTTGGGTAGTGCAGGCTGCAGCCTGTGACAAGGCAAATATTCCCTTGGCTTCACACCCCCTGAAAAGGACTCCAGGAGGATTGATGCCATGGCAAAGAAACAGTACATGGCAGCATCCTTGGGACTCAGACAGGCAAATTATATGGCTTATGTTGCTAGATACCAGAAATCCAGATGGGATACTGTTATGGCTCTAGCAAAACAGGTCCTGGCCAGCTTGCCAAGGAGCTGGAGCAGGTGGCTGCTGATGGTATTGAGGCATCTAAGGTGCAATTCCATGCTGCAGTGGACTCTAATGATCGTCTTCAAGAGTCATGGCTACATCTGTGGCACTTAGCAGAATGGCTTGGCTCAGATGTACTAGCCTGTCTACAGGATACCCAAACTAAGGCCATGGATTTTCCTGTTGTGGGTAATTCTCTGTTTGGGGAGCAGACAGAGAATTACATGAAGAAATGGATGAGTATAGGACCACCTATAGGAGTGCACAGGCCAAGGAAAGGCAGGCCACTCCTCAAAGGCAGCCTTCCAGGGGCAGGGCAGGCCTTTTCATAGGCCTTTTACCAAGCCCAGGCCTCCTCTTCAGCTTATGCCCAGAGGGGTTCTTTAGAGGAGAGGCAGACAGAGTACAAGCAGGCCTGCTTCCACCCCTCAGCCTAAAGCCCCTGCCAAGCAGGCACCCTGATGGGGTGGCCAGGGCGATTCCCAACTACCTGTAGGGGCAGGCTGGCTTACTTTGTCCAGGACTGGAAGTCTCTAACATCAGACAAGTGGGTCCTGGAAGTAGTAAGCCAGGGACTGGTTCTCAGCTTCAAAAATTTCCAAAGATGAGAACCAGATCCTTTCCACCTGCAAATCCATCAGAGGCACTTGCTCTAGAGGCAGAAGTCTCTACATTCCTGGCTCTCAGAGCCATGGAAAGGTTCCACCCTACACCAGGGCAAAGATTGTACTCCAGGTACTTCCTTACCCCAAAAAAGAGGAGAATGGCGGCCCATCCTGGATCTCAGATACTTAAACAAGCACCTTTTAAAACCAAAATTCAAAATGGCGACTCTGGGAGTTATTCTACCCTCTCTAAGGCCAGGGACTGGCTAGCGTCCCTGGACCTCAAGGATGCCTACTTCCATATTCTCATCAGAAGCTCCCATAGAAAGTACCTCAGGTTCGAGCTGCCTTTAGGCCATACCAGTTCAGAGCAATGCCCTTTGGCCTCTCCTCTGCTCCAAGGGTATTCACAAAATGCCTGGCAGTAGCAGTTGCATACCTAAGGCGGCAAACAGTTGCCATCTTCCTTACCTGGACGACTGGCTCATAGTAGGCCAGTCTCCAGACCAAGTCAAGTTACATCTTCAGATAACTCAGCAACTGCTTACCTCTCTAGGTTTCCTTCTGAATCTTCCAAAGTCAGTTCTAGAAGCCTGTCCAGCTCCTCACCTTCATAGGCGCAGAACTGAACACAGAGGAAGCCAGAGCCTTCCTTCCTTTGGACAGGGCAAGGACCCTGGTCTCTCCTGGCCTCCTCATTCACCCTGCAGGTCTCTCGACCAGCAAGGCATTTTCTACAGCTCCTGGGGCACATGGCTGCTTCTACAGCAGTAGTGCAAGGAGCAAGATTTCAGATGAGGGACATCCAGTTCCATTTGAGAGCCTTTTGGTCTCAAAGAAAGGACCCTCTAACCAAGTTGATTCCAGTAACTCGAACTCTGATCCAAGCCCTATAGTGGTGACAGGATCAGAGCAATCTGAGACAAGGGGTTCCTTTGTCACTCAGTCTCACTCTTTAATCCTTACTACAGATGCATCCCTCTTGGGGTGGGGAGCTCACATGGGCGACCTCACTACCCAGGGACTGTGGTCCCCTCAGGAATCTCTGCTCCACATCAACCTGTTGGAGCTCAGAGCAGTTTTCTAGCACTTCAAGCTTTTTCCAAATCTGTTTCAGAACCAAGTTGTACAGGTCAGAACAGACAACACCACTACAATGTAGTACATCAGCAAGCAAGGAGGCACTGGTCTCGGCCTTGTGCACGAAGCAATGAAGTTGTGGTCTCTGGCTTACTCCTGAACACCTCCTTATGGCAGTTCACCTCCCAGGCAAGGACAGTGTCCTGGCAGATGCTCTCAGCAGGATTTCCCAGGGCCATCACGAATGGTCACTGGATCCTAGTCCTGGAGGTAATATTTGCCAGATGGGGCACCCATGAGATAGATCTTTTGCAGCCCAGACAATCACCAACTTCCTTTTCTGCAGGCCCCCAGTGTTGGGCTCCAGTCCGTCTGGATGCCTTAGTTCTCAATTGGGAAGGAAGTTTCTCTGTGCTTTTCCCCTTCCTCTCCTGTTCAAAGTGTTAGTCAAAATCAGATCTCAATCCTGCAAAGTGATTCTGATTGCTCCAGATTGGGCCAGACAACCGTGGTATCCACTCCTACTATCCTTAGCAGTCCATCTTCCCCTGTCTTCCCAGGAATCACAGTCTGTTAACCTGTGCTCAGGGAAGGGTTTGGTACCAGACCTCAAATCTCTCAATCTCAAGGCCTGGCTCTTGAAGAGTTAGAGTTGCTGATCTACACCTCTCCCAAGGTGTAATGGATATATTGAAGGCTTCTAGGAAGCCTTCCACCAGAGCTACTTACAATTCCAAATGGAAGAGGTTTTCCATGTGATGCTCTGGAAGCATATTTCCCAGAATTTGCTGATTTACCCACAGTCCTGGATTATATGGTCCATTTAAACACTTTGGGGCTGAGACCAGCTACCCTAAAGGTGCATTTGGCAGCTGTGTCTGCTTTATTTCAGCAGGTAAACCCTCTTCTCTTTCAGCTCATCCTGTATTCTCTAAGTTTTTAAGGGATTGCTTCACACCAACCCTCTATTCAGGGACCCTGCCCCTGCCTGGGATCTTAATGTTTGCATTGCTCAGTTTATGCAACCTCCCTTTGAGCCCTTGTCTTCAGCAGAGCTTAAGTATTTGACTTGGAAGACTGTGTTTCTGGTAGCCATCACTTCTGCCAGGCCGCATAAGTGAATTACAAGCTTTGTCAGTGGAGCCTGATTTTATCTCCTTTCATAGAGATAAGGTGGTCCTCAGGACTAACAGGAAGTTCTTGCCTAAGGTGGTTTCAGATTTCCACCTTAATCAATCTATCTCTTCCAGTGTACTTCACTGACCATTCCTCCTCTGGCGAGAGGAGGTTGCACAGCTTAGATGTGAAGAGCCCTTAGTTACTACATTGGGCGTACCAAGGGTCACAGGTTTGACTCCCTCCAGCTGTTCCTCACTTATGGTGAGGTTGGTAAAGAAACCTGCCACTAAAAGATCCATTGCCAGGTGGATTGTCTCTTGTATCCAATTCTGTTATGAAAAGCTGGGTAAGGTTCCTCCTCAGGCCTGAGGGCTCACTCTACCAGAGGTACAGCTGCTTCCCTGGCTGCTGCCAGGGACATCCCCATTCTAGAGATTTGTCAAGCAGCTACCTGGAAAACAGTTCACACTTTTACCAAGCATTACTCTCTGGACATCCAGGCTAGGAGTGATGCTCGGTTTAGCACAACTGTGCTTCAGGCCTATTTCCTAAGTGGGTTCTGTCCCTCCTCCATGGAGGTACTGCTGTGTAGTCTGCATATGTCATAATATAGCAAGACTTCATGTTGTTTGAAGAAAAAATTACTCACCTTAGTAATGTTGTTTCTTCTAATGGAGTCTTGCTATATTATGACCTCCCTGCCTGCCCTCTCAGAACCTCTGTTTTTGGGATGTGGGTGGGCAGTGCAGTGTTGGCACTTAGTAGATGCTCACCTTGTTATTTCACACCTCCTTTTTGGGGGTGACTGGGTGTTGTGTTTTCATTTTTTGGGTCTCTGACTTGAGTCTTTGTTTTGCGACCAAAAATCTGTTCTTATATTTAGTAGCCAGTTGGCTAGTGTAGGTTTACAGCTTCCACAGGATCTTAGTGAGTTTAGCTCGTTAAGATCTGACAGTTTGAGTTTGAAGAACAACAGACAGAGTTTTCAACTGAGCTCGAGCTCAGCGTTCCATGCCTGGCATGGAAAGTTAACTCTTTCACCTCCGGAGCAGTTCAAAGGTTGGGGACTCACTGCATATGTCATAATATAGCAAGACTCCATTAGAAGAAACAACATTACTAAGGTGAGTAATTTTTTAGTTCTACTCAAAGCTTTTGAAAGCTTTCGTGAAAACAAAAAGTTGTCAAGCTATGCCAAAAATCTTTTGAGCTGCTGCCATCTTGTTGGCGATGGACAAAATGATTATAGTTCAAATTTGGGTGGGCCTAGGAAAACAAGTGACAGTTCTATTTACTTAGTCGGACCCTGAGCTACAAAGCACAACCTTTATTCTGGGATAAACTCCTCCAGAAATGTCTTTTCTGAGATCGTCTCCCGTAGTGTCACAAAATCGCGACAGAATGGATGCAACACTTTCATAAATCACAACAGTGTCGTTCCCGACCCGTTCTTTAGCATTTTTTGCGAAGTATTGCAATTCACGACACTGTTATATCAAAAACAGAGGAATTCTTTGTCACGCCACTGTACCTAAGCGGTTGGGGATTGTGGGTTGAAATTTACAGTGTGGTAAACCCTGGGTCCTCTGATGTGCCTTTTGTTGGTTTGGTCCCAAACCATTCAACTTCCTAGTTAGCTGCTGCATTCTGAAGCTGAGAAATTTCATATAGGCTAACATGGTGGTGTCACGTCACATTTCACCACCCGTTCTACTAAACAGTTCAAGATACGGATTTTCTGATTGCCAGCTTAGTTCACCCTTAGGTGAACTAACGTGTATAGGTTTCAAAGTGTTGATTACAACTGCAGTGGAATTTTTTCATAGCTTCTACGGTTACTAAGATATTGCCAAATTAGTGTTCCATGGGTTCATTGTCATGTTTGTAGGCTTGTGTTATATCCCCATACGCATGTGTAAGTGGGAGCGCAGGACCCAGAGGCCACGTTATCACATTTGCATACCACTATGTAAATATTTTAAGCGTTAGGGAGGCGGAGGGCCAGCGCTCACAACCACATACCAGTTACATTCACTACATTTACAATGGTAGCATTGTGAATTTTTCAGTAAATTTGTGAAAGGCAGACTATGGAACACACTACTGACATATCGGTGTCTGCACAACCTTTCAGCGCCCATGTCTGGAAAGTGGGTTAGGAAAGTGTTAGTGGTGTTGCAACAGTACCTTTACTTCAGAGAAAATACCAGTAGTGTTGCAACAGTACCACTATTAATAAATTGAAAGTCACAGTACTGTCACAACACTTTCTCTTGTTTCGCGAAAGTACCATTAGTGCTGAGACACTGCCTTGTATTTCACGAAAGTGACAGCACTACTGCAACAGTACTCTTTAGTTTCACAAAAGTATTATATGTTAACTTATGGGACTTTTGTGAAAGTAGTGAAATTCATAAAATTAAAGTGCCAAATGAGCAATTTCTTTTGCATTTCATATCAAACAAACAGCTAGCACTTTTTGCTGAAATATGCAGTATGGCAGGGCCTGTAACTAAAGATGTGGCTATAAGTGGGGCAGCGGGGCCAGAGGCCACGCTCCCCATATATCATATCATTAGGTAAACAAATGACACCATGAAGGGAGCACAAGGCCTGGAGGGCCCACTCTTCCACAAACACATACCAGTTACCACTTACATTACACTTCTCAAAAGAAGGAAAATTTATTGCAAAAACTTTAATGCATCAGTTAGGGTTGATAGTACACTGACAAAAGTTTGGAAATTCAGTATTAGAGTTGTCACCCCTACCACCCATCCCCACCCCCCTTACACCAGCAGGCATCGGAGTGTGCATTGGGGTCATCGGACTAACTCTCACCCCATTCTCCTACTGCACTACCTCAGCTTGTTTACACATGGAATGGAGTCTGAGTTAGGCCAATGACCCCAATGAGCACCCCGACGCCTGTTGGTGTGAGGAGAGTGAGAGTGGGGATAGGCCTAGGGGTTGGTAACCCTAACAACAATTTCCAAACTTTTGTCAGTGTACTATCAACCCTTACTGATGCAGTAACAAAGTCTTTGCTACATATATATATATATATATATATAGTGTGCACAAGTAAAAGACTAAAGAACCTCAGTGCAAAAGCACTGAAGCAAGGGTTACCCAGAAAGGCATTGGCAGCGAAGCCATATAATGTATATGTGTGTGTGTGTGTGTGTGTGTGTGTGTGTGTATATATGTATATATATATATATATATATATATATACATCTGCAAAAACTTACGTTAAAGTGTCAAAAGCTGGGAAATTCGATGTTTGGGTTACCAACCTACCAACCCTCCACACACCAGCAGGCTTCAGAGGTGTGTCTTGGAGTCGTCGACCCAACTCTCACCCCATTCCATGTGTAAACAAAATGAGATAGTACAGTATAGGAGAATAGGGTGAGATTTAGGCCCAACAACTCCAAGGCACACTGCAACGCCTGTTGGTGTGTGTGGAAAATGATGGTGGTCAGGTTGATAACCCTAGCGTTGAATTTCCCAGCTTTCCGATGAAGTGGGCTGGGGGGTCAAAGGAGGTATTCAACCCTAACACCAAAGTTCTCACTTTTGTCCCTGTGGAACAACCCTAACTGATGCATTAAACAGAGTTTTTGCCTCTAATTTCCCTTCTTTTGAGAATGATGACAAATAGTGAAAGTAATGCAGCAGTGGGAGCCGAGCCCGATGTCTTGTGACATAGTAACAGGAACAGCAACACAAACAGAAGTGCCAACAGTGGCGCACATGGTAACGGAAATGTAAATGGTAAAGGAAACATTAAAAGAAATGCAAGCAAAGTGACGCCACAGTGAACAGTGATGCAAACGGACATTGAAGCGCATACGAAAACACAACTGGTAACGCGAACAGTGATGGCATCGGTATTTTTAATGGAAACGTTAAGTGTTGCAGCAAAAGAACACAAAAGGAGCAGAAACGAAACGTGAACGTGAGCCACATGTAAACACAAACCATAACGCAACAGCCACAGTACTGCAATAGTAAACGAAATGGTAAAGTTAACATGAAGAATAACGCCAAAGGAAACAGAAATGGAAATGAGAATGGAAGTGCATGCGGAAACGTAACCCGTAATGTGCATGGTCACGGAACCGCAATTGTTAACGCAAATAGCAATGGTAACAGCAACAATAACGCCTAAAGGAAAGAGAAATGCAAATGCAAGCGTAGTATAGAAACGCAAACCGTTATGCACGGTTATGGTACTGCAATTGTAAATGCAAATGGTAATGGTAACAGCAAAATAACTCCAAAGGAAACAGAAACGAAACAGAAATACAACGCAGTATGAAAACACAAACCGTAATGCACGTGGATGGTACCCATAGTGCAAATGAAACTGGTAATGTGTAACAAATAATGCAAAAACGACACAGAAAGCATAAGCATAATGACATAAACCGTAACAACACATGGTGGCATAGACAGTAATGATGCCACAAACAGTAACGGAAACGCAACTGGAAACGCTTAACTGGCAAGTAACAAAGGGCACACCCTTCTTTCCCCCAAATGCATTGGAAAACACAGTGAAAGCAAAGAATGTATACATGACAATGGGCCTCGGAGCAGAAAATGAGGACTTGGAATATTAAATTGCTTATATCTCAGGAACCGTACAACGTAGAAAAAAAATGTAAATTTCCTATGAATTATGACTTTCCTGGCTAGTTTTGTACTTAGCCTCCATTAGGGGCTAAGCATTTTGAGACGAAAAGTATCTACCGCACCGCTTCCAAGACACGGGGCTGAAAGGTGCTGACGGCTCTGTAATGTTATCCAATGGGAAAAAGCATTAACTTCGCGGCCACTGTGCCACCCTGTAATATTTTTCACCAAACCACCAAAAGGCACATCAGTGGGATGTTGGCTTTCTTCCCTCAAATTTCAGCCAAAAACCAAACCGTTATTTTGCAGTGGGTCGGCAAAGGATTCCTGTAATGCGATGGATGCCCGTAATGTTGTCCTATGGGAAAAAGCGTCAAATTGGAGTGCCGTAACTTTTGCCGCCCTGTAATCTTTTTCACCAAAATACTGAAGGTACATCTGTGAGGTGTTTGGCTGCACTTCCTCCAAATTTCAGCCCAAAAGACCAACCGTTCTTTTTGCAGCAGGGTGGCAAAAATTGCTGTCATTTGCCATAGCCTGGAAAAGTAGTGTCACAATTTAAAGCTTGCAAAAATTTGTGACAGAGTGCAACACTACTTTGTGAAAGTACTTTTCCAGAAACTTGAAAACATATTTCTAGGGTGTTTAACCTCAAAATAAAGACATGCCAAGCATCCTCAGGGTCCGACTAGGTAAACACGCAAAGAATTGTGTTGCTAGAGGGTCCCAAATTTAAATGCCAAGCATTTTTCTCATCACCAACTGAAAACAAAATGGTGGATTTGAGAAAGTAAAAGGCCATTTGCGAAAGTGAAAACTGCATTTGCGAAAGTGTTGAACTGTTTAACTTTTCCCATTGACTTATGGGAAATTGTTTTTGAATAACTTTTGAACCGTTAATATTTTTCACGAATTCTTCAAAAGGCTCACCGGGGACCCGCCACCACGTTCCTGAAGTTTTGGACGGTCCACAAAACTGTGCGACCTGTAGGGATGAGCAAAGAATTTAAAAAGCATAAGCGGCATGCAGATCACGCTTAATAACTCTGCAGCCTTATATCTAAACAGTACAAAAGTTGGCAGATCCCAAGATGTATTGATTCTTGATCGTGGTATTCCAAATTTCAGGCAAATCCATTGAATGGTTGCAAAGTTATTAAGGTGCAAGATTTTAGGTTTAACATGTAAATGGATCCTCAACCCTAACTATGGTAACACGGTAATATTTATGTATATTGTTTTCTTAAGTGGAGGGTGCCACTCGGTACAGCTTCTCTTGTCCCCTTCCTTTCAGCTCACCCCACCCACTTTGAAAATACATGGCAGCATGGGGTACCCATCCCTGGTGCTGCCAAAGATGATCCCGACACTGGGGTTCCCATTCCTCAGTGAATTTTTTCTTTTGTAAGCTGAAAAAAAAAATGGTCCATCGGCGATTTAACCCCACCCGACCGCCCACACACACCCTCACATGTCCCGCAATGCATTCACCTGCGTTCTGAGTATGACAGCAGCAGAACTTTGAAACATGAAGCCACAGCTGGAGTCATGCTGCTGGCTTCAGTTAGAGCTGTTAGTTGCCAGTCCCCTGATCTTTCTGTCTCTCTCTCTCTCTCTCTCTTGCTCTCTCTTTGTGCCTCACTCTAATTATCTGTATCTATATACATCTCTGTCTGTCTGTCTGCCTATCTGCATATCTATCTGCCTAATTTCTTAAGCAGACTGGGGTGACCACCCCAGTACCACTTCTTTCTCCTCCAAGTCTCCCCTCACCTCCAGTTCCCTATTGTCAGCTTCTGTCCTCCTTCAATAAAGAAAACCATCCCTTGAACATTTTTTTTGTTAACAAAAAACAAAACAAATAAAAAAAGTCTGTCAGCTTTCTGCCCCCTGACACCCTCACTCACCTGAACATATCTCACGATGTAGAGCCACCCTCCGATCGAAGACAGGTCTTGCTGCTGGAACCGGCAACTGCGAGTATGAGAAAATAAGGTAAGAACAGTGTTGTACTTATCGTAATAGTAGATACGTGAGAATTTCTTTCAGCAGGCTACACCTAATGAACTACAGCCGCCAGACACTAGGACCACATGGAAACTTTCTGCAAGCAGTCTGCTAGGGGCTGCCCACAGTGACATCCTCGTCAGCGCTCCCATTTAAACACAAAAAAAGACAGCCCTCACTGTAGATTTTTTAAGATGGTCAGTGCATGTTTTAATCAGAGCAGGTGCCTCACAAAAATCAGCCCTGCACTTCAGTCCTTCGAGCGGGCCTTCTAGGGGCATATCCAGATACGCCCCAGAAAGCCTGCTGAAGGGTTGAAGCTCAGGGCCGATTTTTGTGAGGCACCTGCCTGATTAAAACATGCACTGGCCATTCTGAAAAATCTACAGTGAGGGTTGTCTTTTCTTTGTGAATATTGCAGTCGGCAGCCTTGAGATAGCACCACCAAACCTGGTGCACCACTTTCCTGTTTAACTCCCATATAAATGGCAACCCCTGCCCTCCTTAGTTCCCCACCAGAGATCATGCTCAGGCGGCCTCCTTCTAGGGAACCAGGAAGGAACTTATGGTTCTGCCTACCAAGCGAGGCTGGAAACAGCAGGTAGACTATCCTGGAGAAAATGCAGCAGTTATAGAGCTTTAAATCCAAGGGGATGGAGGATGGAGCGGCATTGCCTGATGAAAGAAATTCTCTCAAGATCTACTGTTATAGTAAGTACGTAACTGTTATATTTTCTTCGAGGATATCTCTTCATCAGGCCACACCTATGGAACGAGTATCGAGCAGTACTGGCAATAAAACAGTCTGGGTGGCTGGAGCCTGTAGGCCCTAAGAAAGGAGGCCTTGAAATACAGCTAGGTGAAAACCTGCCATTTTTGAGAAGCAGTGTCCATATTGTAATGTTCAGTGAATGTGTGACAGTACTCCAGGTGGCAACTGCTGAGATTTCTGCAGCCGACATATTTTTGAAGCGGGCAACAGCAGTGACCATGCCCCTTTGAAATGGTTCTGAACAACCCCAGGAAGTTCCTTACCGTACTTCCTATAACAAAAGTAATACATTTGGCCAGCCATTGTTTAGAAACAGGTGCACCTTCTTTTCCAGGGGTAAAGGAAACAAAAAACTGTGAAGACTTACTGCAGTCCTTCGTACAGCATGTATAGTACCTGAGTATTCTATGTACAGCTAAAGTATGGAGCAATACTCACCCCGGATCGGCATGCTCAGGAAAATAAACTGGCAGGTGGTTGGTATGATTTAAAGTAATCTCAGAGACCACCTTAGGAAGAAATTTAGGATTGTACATAAAGGCACCCTGTCTTTATGAAAAACAATAAAGAGCTCACACATTCGGGCCTGAAGCTCTGAAGTCCTTCAAGCAGAAGTAATGGAAACTAAAAATAACGCTTACAAGTCTCTCTCTCTCTCGCCTCTCTCTCTCTCTCTCTCTCTCTCTCTATCCCCTCCTAGCAGGGTAAATAGTACTAGAAGAAAATAACGTAGTCACATTATCTATGTATAAACACTATTCCTGCTTTTGTTCCAGAAATTGTCAATTTTGAAAATAAATCCTCTAGATAATTGTCCTGCACCAGTTTTCGTGTGCATTTCCAATGCCTATGTTGTTTCACATTTTCTGTGTTCTGACTTGTATTACAGCCAAGCGATGGATCAAGGAAAATCTCTGTAATAATAAGAATACAAATATTGAAGCGTGGGAGATGAAGCCATATGTGGAGATGGTAAGTGGTATGCTGTATCACCTTAAACTTACTGAATTGAAAAAACAAACTTATTGTTATAATTTTGAAAATTATCCTTTGAGAATCTCAGCATTACTTTATCGACATGTTAGCTCTGCTTTCCAAAGGGATAACAAGAGCTTTTATAAGCAGCAGGATATAGTGTCCTGTTGTTGACTTTTACTTCAGAGTAGTGCCTGTCAGCTGCATGAGGTAGTGCTGAGGCAGAGGAAACACCTCTGTTTGACACAGACTATAGGCGCTTACAACCCCAAAGAAACGTCATTTATTTATTTATTTATTTGAGATTTCGAATGTCAAGGCCAGCAGTGAACTGAGCTCAAGGTGAGAGATGGCAGTGCAGCTTGCCGTGTCAACATCTGCCAGCACTGACTGCCTCAAAAGAACTGGTATGGAAACTTCCACTCCATTTGGCGTTTGAACAACTCATTATTGTAGGATGATCGCTTCATTGATTTTATTAATAATCATATACAGCAAATGATGGCAGAAATGACTCCTTTCAGTTTCAACTTCCACATTGTGGGATACTTTAAAGGATGTACTACAGGAGAAATTATTTCTTACGCTTTGCCACCTGGAGCAGGAATATCTTGCTCTTACAGACCAACTGCAATCCCTAAAAGCCCTTTACAGAGAAGACAATGCCACCCTTCCTGTCCAGATTAACACAGTAAAACACTTGTTCCAGTCGATAATAAATTATAAGGTTCAACAAGCCCTCGAATACCTTCATGTCACATCATACTGGGAGGCTAAAGGCTCTCTTTGCTGGCCAGTAAGCTTTGGACACAATGCCGTGCTGCACACATTCTTCAGATACAGAACCTGCTACAGGACATATGACACATGAGAAATCTAAAATTCAGCAAATTTTTTAAAAATTACTATACGTACTTGTACCATTCCCCCACTTCAGCTGACCCTGCAGCTGTTAGACACTTCTTAGTACACTTCCCTTTGTAAACTGACCACTGTTCAACAGGAGGCGTCTCACAGCTCCTGTTACTGGTGAAGAACGTCTCACCCAATTAAAAACTATGAAATCCAGAAAATATCCTGGCCCTGATGGTTATTCCAGTGAATGGTACAACACCTTTTCTGATTCTCTCATTGTCCTTATTTACTCGTGTTTTCCATGCGATGGCGGCGGCAGAATCCCCACCCTCTTGGCTTTTTGCTACTATTAGTCCAATTCCTAAACCAGGCAAAGACCCTCTAACCCTTCATCTTATAGGCCTATTTTTAGTTTTGAATACAGATTACAAACTTTATATGGCCATTTAGGACTAAAAGACTGGAAAGAATTCTCCCAACCATTATTCTCCCTAATCAAGCCGGATTTATTTGTAAACGACACACCTTAGATAACATCTGTTGTACTCTCCTTATTGAGCATGTTGTCTCCTATCAAATTCCTATGGCTTTACCTAGTTTAGATGCTGAGAAGGCATTCAATAAGGTCTCCTGGAGTTGATTTGTGTACCGGTCCGTCTTTCCTTCCTGACTCTTTCTTGCTATGTCTTCAACAGCTCTACTCCTGTCCTTTTGCCTCTATTTGCATTACGGAGACTATTCATCTTCCATTGCTTTACAACCAGGCACTCTGCAGGGCTGCCCGATGTCTCCATTGTTAATCACTTTATTTCCTAGAACCACTAGCAATAGTCATTTGTACTTTGGAGGCAGTATTGTGTAGTGGGTTAAGGCTCTGAGCTGCAGATCTGGAGACCTGGTTTGAATCCCACAGCTGCCAAGGTGCATACTGTGTTGATTCTGAGCAAGTCACTTAACTTCTGGTGCTCCAAGGTTGCATCTGGAAACGAGCTTGGCTTAGTGTGCTACTCCTGGTTAAACAGTGTTCCCTACTAGTAGGTGGTATGGTTTATAAAATTGTGTTATACGGCATTCAGTCTTATTAACCACTCTTTTTGTGTTTGAGACTAGGTGAACTGGGTTTTCTGATAATGTGGTTGCTTGGTTTAAGGACTGTTTAATTAATTGTTCTGTCTTTTAGTGTTGGAATTTCTACTTCTTCTATTTTTCCTATTCACCCTGGTGTGCCTCAAGGTTCTGTTTTGGGTCCTCTCCTGTTTTCTTTGTTTATTAACCCGTTACCTTCTATTTGTTCTACTTGTGATAGTTTACGCTGATGACTTGATTCTCTTTCTCAATCTCATTCTGTTTCTGCACTGACTTCGTCTCTGGAGAAGGATTTTCTGTTTGTCACTGGTTTAGGAAAATGCACTTGTCTTGAACACAGTTAAAACTAAGGCCATGATGTTTGGAACTCTTCCTCAGCTGAGAATCAACGAACCTTAACCTTACATGATGAACATGGGATGTTTTGGAACAAGTTTTCGAGTTTAAATATTTGGGGTCTTGCTCGATCCAGGTTTAACATTTCAACCTCAAGTTAAAATTGTCGAAGGCTAACTAAAATTGGGAGTGTTATATAAAATGAACCGGCTCTTTACTTTGGAAACTAGGAGGGCAACAGCAACTGGGGTACTTTTACTTCACCTTGATTTTTATTTATTATGTATTAGGTCTAGGATTACAATACCTTTGAACCAGGGCTCTTTACAAAGTTCCACGTCAGGTTACAGTTCAAAACATAAGACATGTAAGTCAGATTACAAATTCAGTCAGTAGGACAAAGTGTAAGCTAAACAGAGTTACAAAGCATCTGAGAAACAAAATAAGTTTTGGAGGCTGGGTTACAAGGAGATAGTGGATGAGGTGCAGAGAGGAAGAGTAGAGGAGGCAGAGAGCTACAGAGTAGGAGGAGCGCAGCCAGAGGCATTGTCATAGACATAACATGGAGAAGTGCATGCTAAGGGGTAAGTAACCAAGTGCTAATAAGACAGAGAACTGCATAAGGTTAGGGAAATATTCATGGGATCAGCGGTGGAGGCAGTCACAGGAGCTAGAGGCAGTGAGAAGACCTTGATTTAAATGCACCAAGGGTAGGAGTGGAGGAAATGTAACTGTTTAAACCATTTAGCCAGCTGGGCGCCTTGTAGGCAAAGATCTTTGACCTTGTGAGGTACCACAATGTGGAACCTGCAGGAGCTGTGATTCAGACCCCTGGCTGTGAGGGGGTTATTGCTAGGGTACAGGAGTGCACACACCCAGGGAGCACAAGGCCCATAGTTATTTTCTTTGCCATGGTACAGGTTGGGTACTTTATCTGACTGGCGAGTTGCAGCCATCCAGTTTGTGCATAAGGCCGATATAAGTGTGGAGGTGGTGGGATCCAGTGAGAAGTCGGGCAGGCCTTATTGAGGGAGGTGGATATGCGTCATAAGAGCGGTAGTGGGGCAGAGCCATAGATGATAAGCCCATAATCAATAATGGAGACAACAGAGCTCTGAGCATGCACATTCAGGGTTTCTGGGGTAAGATGTTGCCTATGCCGAGAAGAGAAGGCCAAGAGTATTTGCTGCTTTGGCTACAGTGTCAGTGTGGGCACTGTGAGTTAGATGAGGGTCTAGAGTGATCCCAAGTTACTTAAAGGCTTGAACCTGTTCCAAGGTGACTCCATGAATGGTTTTGATGGATGGAGGTGCAGCTTATGCTTGTTATGAGAGCTGCTGAACATCATAGACTTTGTTTTCTTATGTTGAGGACCAGATTTTGATTTGAGAATCAGTTTTGACAAATGTGAAGCCAAGCTGAAGGTTGTCTTGTAGAGGCTTTGGATCCTTGTGGGAGGCAAGAAGTACAGCATCATCTGCATAGAGGATGATTGTTTTGGAGCAAGAATTTGGCTATGCTGGGAGTTTATATTATAATTTATCTGTTGGAGAAACTCTGGCTTTAACAACGCTGTATAACAACATTTGTCATTTAGTGTTGGATGATCCTTCCTATGCATCATTGCTTGCTTTATTCCTCCCTTGGATGGCTCCCACTCTATTCTCGATTCACTTATTTTTGTTTTTAGTTTTTAAATCCCTATTTTGTTTAGACTTGTACCCATTAACTAATTTAAGTATTCAGCATACAGTACTTCCTTGAATAATTTAAGATATTTCAAGGGTACTCTTCTTTAACTAAGCCCACCACAACTAAAGTTGATTCTCGGGACTTTTCAGCCTCTCGCCCGCCCCCCATGGAACAGCTTGCCTGTGGATTTATGTAGTATTTCTTTTTGTATTGTTTAAAAGTAAGTTAAAAGACTGATTGAAAGTTTTGTGTGAATGTAAATGTTATTAATATTTGTATTTTGTCAACTTATCGTATTGTAATTTTTATTGTATTGTTATATGTTTGTGTCAGGTTGGACCTGAAAAGGGCTTGTCCCAGTGTCCTACCTGGTTAACAAAATAAAACAAACAAACAAATGATATTCTTCTTACATTATTGGATCCAGATCATTCTATTCCAGGTACATGGTCTCTTATACAAACCGTTGGGGCTCTCTTGGGGTTTAAGCTCAATTTGCACAAGATGGAAACATTATAATGACTCTCCCTCCCCAGGTCCATGCCTCCTTTCCTTGGAACTGGCAGAAGACAAAACTTAAATATCTTGGGATTACTATCCCTTGACTTGCGTAATCATAGTCTTTTAAATTATGAACCTCTTATGGAGCAGATAAGAAGACCTAGATACTTGCAGTAGATTAGGTCTCTTCTAAAATAGAAACTATTCATATGACTATTCTTCTTCACTTACTATACTTATCCCAAACTCTCCGATTTTCCTGAACCTTATTATTTTTCTTTCTGGAATAAATGGATTTCTGCATTTTTTTTTGGGGGCACGCCCCGGCTGTGTTACTCTGTCCTCAAACTCTTTGCTCAAAGGAGTGTATGAATCTTCCGAATCTCCATTTTATGCAAGGGACACTCACTTAAATATTATTTTCAAATGGCTTCTCCCCAGGCTACTCCTGACTGGAAAAATATAGGACAGACCATAAATGTTTTGTTTGAATTGGGTCGCTTTTTACGCCGGATCCTTACTCCCTTTACGTTTTCACTGCCCAAACTTTGAAGGTCTGGTTTAGCATTAAGCATCATCCTTCCTTCCTTGTCCTGGTCTTTTATTTTTGTAGAATTTGGCTAGGGATGAGGACTTTCTACCTCTGCTATTGATCTCACATTTCCCAGATGGAGACGCTGTGGTCTCCACATATATCAATTTTTAGATAACCATGGGGTAGGTGGTCCTGTTTGAAAACTTCAACAGACTTATGGTCTTACCAGTAGAGAACATTACCGATAATTACAATATGTACATACGGTTACATAAACATAAACAATATACTAAACTTCCCACTGTACTCCCTACAGTACTAGCCATAATAATGGATTTTCAGAATGACCGCCGCTGGGAGCATGTGATTGGGAACGATATAACGGATTGCAAGAATTCAGCACCAAATCAACCTGTTCGATCGTGGACAAATGGAACCAGGAACTTCAAGTTTCCATCAATTATGCCAAATGGGAGAGTTTGGCTGTAACGCCTACAAGATTACCTCATCTCCCTATGGAGCAATTTGCATGGAGGTGTCATTCACAGTATTTCCGCAACCCCGCTATTCTTCAGCATTTTCTTCCGTATGATTATGGGGATTGTTGGCGGCATTATGGTGTAATCCAGCTGACCAAGCTCATATTTTTTATTTTTTGTCCTGTCTCAGATAGATCTGCTGACTATTCAATCCTTTAAGGTGACTCCTGACTTTATTTTGATGTCATTACTCCTTCTAATCAGTGTTTACCTTTAAATCCTTGCTTTGGATATACATAATGGCAGCTAAAAAGCAATTCTAGGGACATGGATATGTTGTTCATCCACACTGTTTGGCAGGTTCCTTGCCGCTTTAAATCTTGCGGAAGGTCTTCAAGCTGGCTCCTCCCACCCACCGGTGGTAGAACTCTCGGCTCCACCCCATGATGCCAGATCTTCCTTACAGCTTGGAGCTCAGGTTCCCTCCTTAATGCTCTGCGTATAGACTGGATCCTAATTCTTGGTTGCCTAAAACTCATTCTTAAGTTTCAAGACTTCAGTCAAATTACTCTCGCGGCTCGATGGACAATTGACTCGGTTTGCAGTGCCCATTAGGGTTACCACCTTTAAGAAGCCCAAAGTGGGACATTTCTTACTGAAACAAGATTTTTGCAGGACAGTACGTAACCTCACCAATACAACAGACTTGTTTTCTCTATATAATCAGAATTAAGGCTAAGTATTGTAGTTTCTTGGTTGCTTCTATTGTTTCTTATCATTTTAAGGTATTTTAGTTAAGATATGATAGTTTTCTGCAACATTTAATGGAAAATTTGAAAATATTTTACTACTACTACAAAGTCAGGACATGTAGTATTTTCATGGTTTTTGCAGGACACAGCTGCCCAAATCAGGACTGTCCTATGAAAAATAGGGACAGGTGGTAACCCTAGTGCCCATGTGGGCAGAAAATGTCCAGGACGGATCCGCACTCCACGTGCATCTACTGCCTCGGCCTAGACCATGACCCGCAGGCCTGTGAGTTATGCCATTTGTTTTCAGCCAACATCCTGGAAGACGCTGCCCGGTTACAGCTTGGGTGCCCGAGCGCTACCGCGGTGAAGTCAAGGAGGCCCGTTGGGCGGTGTCCGCGGCTGGCCGGTTGAGCAGCTCGAGCAGATGATCGCCCTCGAGGAGGAGGCGCCCGATCAATCTTCTTCTTCCTCGGGTCGCGGCATTTATCCCGCTCTTTGGGATCCTCCTACACAGCTTCCTTTAAGGAGCTTTGTCAGTCCCTTTCCATGAAGGGAGTGGGGCCATCGGGACATTCTTCTCGGTCCAAAAGAAGGACTCAAAAGGTAAGTCCACTGTCGGCGTTAAGTAGGAGTGGGAGAGGTCCCTTTCCGGACAATCGACACTCGACTTGATTCGAGGTTGCAGCTAAGGCTGCCGGCTTCCTGATGTCCCGTTAGGTCAGCGGCCGAGACACCCGTCGACACAGTCGAGATTTTTCTCGACCCGTTGGTCAGGCTGTCGAATGGTGAAGCCGACAACCCTTCTTCACGGTTTCCCGGTGGAGACCGAGACTTGTCTGCGCCTCCCTGCGCCGAGTCCCGGTCAAGGTTTCCAGAGCCGAGGGAAGAACGGGTGTCCCCCGCCTTCCCAGACCTGTCCTCGGAAACACCGAGGGTCTCAGTCTCGGACCTCATCTCAGTCCAGCCGATCCCGCCGACATCAGCAGTCTTGGTCTCGGCACAGGCAGCGCACCGCCCTCGCCTTCCTCCCTCAGAAGAGAGAGGCTTCAGCTAAAAATTGCATCCACGCCACGAGGACCTGATGTGGCAGCAGTTACTTCTGTCCGGAACAAGCCGGCGCCATCGCCTTCCCGGCCATCAAGTGGCTGTCACCAGCAGCCAAAACAACCCCTCGCTGTAGTCGGGTGCCCAAGCCTGGGCGATTGTTTGGCGAAACCAGCTGCCCGATTGTAGTGGAACCTCTACCTCCACAACCGAATCGGGCGCCACCAAGGTCTCGGTCGGGTCAAGGTCTGCCCCACAGGTTGTCGGGTCACCCTCACTCCCGACCATTCTCGGCGGAGTGGAAGTGGCTCAGGCCCCAGGAAGCTCTTGGCGGACTCACCGAGTCTGGCGGCGACTCCTCCCTGTTCTCCAGGCCCATTGACCTGGAGTCCTCCGGGGCCAGTCGATGGGACGAGGGCCCATCGTCCTTATGGGTCTGCCTTCGCTCACGGGATGTAGCTCAAGCCCGTATCTAAGCGGGCCAAGTATCCCTGACAGAGATACTGGACCGGGGATTCACCCACAGAGGCCTTTCCGGTGGCTGAAGCCATTGTTGGCCCAGCCTTGGAGCTTTGGCAGCGGCGGCCTGTCCTGTGCCTTCAGCCAGGATGGCAGGAAGTATCACGTCCCTACCAGCTCTTTGTCTGGTTGGAACACCCTCCACAGGGGTTGGTCACCGATAGCGCTTTTGCCTCCGGGAACGCTAGGGATGGGATAAGCCCCCGACAAGGAGTCCAAAAGCTGGACTCTGCCGGGTGCAAGGTGTACACTGCGCCCTCCCTTGGCCTCCGCCAGGCCAGCTCGGCCATGCGATGGCACACTGCCCCACGCCTCATGGGCTCTCTGGACGAGTGATCCTCATCTCCCAGCCGACCTGCAGACCACAGTCCGGCAGGTACAGGGCCAGGGAAGGGCGGTGGCAAAGCAGCAGCTCCAAACAGCTCTGGACATTGGAGACTCCTGTACTAGATCAATTATGCCACGGTGGCCATGCACCGCAGAGCATGGCTGAGGATATCCACCTTCAGGCGGATACCCAGCATAAACTGGTGGATGTCCCTTCCTGGGGACCGACCTCTTCAGCCCTGGGTGGAAGGTCACCTCCAGGCGATTGAAAAGTCCAGTGCCACTCTGGACTTGGTCACCTCCGCCCAGAAGCACAAGGGCCGTTGACAACAGCAGCATAAGTCCTTTCGTCGCCTTCTGCGCCTCGTGCATGTCCGGCCCACCAGCACCAGCACTAAGGCCAGCAGGCTGGCCATATTACTAAAACCTGCCTGCGGCTTCCTCTAATAGGAAGCAGGAGGTAGGGCCCAGGAGGTCCCTCGGCCGGTCCCTCCTCTAAGCCTGCCCAGTGACGGGTTGAGGGTGTCGCCCCAGCCTCGTCCAGTCCCCTGGGTTCCCCTGTGGGGGACAGCTCCGCCACTTCCTTTCCACCTGGTCCGTTATCACGACGGACCGTTGGAGTGTGGAGGTGGTAGGAAAGGTCCTGCCCCTGGAGTTCGAGCAGGCCCGCCCTTCCGAGGTGTCTCCCTTGGAGGGGGGCTACGGGGTCCGCAGAGCCTTTTGTCGGCTTGCCGAGCCGATATGCCCTGCTCCTTGAAAAGAGGTGGTCAGGAAGGTGGCGGATCCTCCTCCAGACCCGGGGTTTGTGTCCAGGTACTTCCTGGTTCCAAAGCAGACGGGGGCTGCGCCCAATTCTCGACCTACCGACCTGAACAGATTCCTAAGGTCTCGGACCTTCAGGATGGTCACTCTGGCTCAGATAATCCCATCCTTGGAGCAGGCGTGTGGTTCTGTTCTCTGGACCTTCAGGATGCGTTCTTTCACGTCACAATCCATCCGTCCGACTAGAAATTCCTCCACTTCAGGGCAGAGGGATCCCTCTCTGAGTTCGGGCTATGCCCTTCGGCCTTTCCGTAGCTCCCAGGGTCTTCACCAAATGCATGGCAGTGGTGACAGCATTCCTTGGCCTGAAGGGTCCGGTGTACCCTACCTGGACGACTGGCTGATTGCAGCCCCCTCCTGAGCGAGGTGGAGCAGTCCAGGGATCTGGCCCTCCAGGTTTGCTCTCAGGTTGGCCTCCTCATCAATGAGGCCAAGTCGGAACTCATGCCAAAGCAGGTGATGCAGTTCATCGGGCAGAGCTCAACTCTCTACCAGCCAGAGCATGGCTCCGGCAGACAGGGCCGAGGTTCTTTCCTCCTTTGCCCAGTCATTTCAGGTTGGGCAATTGCGCACTGCCGGACTTCCTGCGACTCCTGGGCCTCATGGCGGCCTGCACCAGTGTGGTCCGTTGGGCCTGTTGGTACATCGTCCCCTTCAATGGGACTGGCAGCGAATGGTCACAGCACTGATCCGATGGATCAGCTAGTGACAGTGACCCAAGGGATGTGAGCAGCTCTCCAGTGGTGGACCGTTCCAGCATATCTGCAGGAGGGCATCCCGTTAAATCCGCCCCAAGCCGACGGTCTTTCTATCGACCGATGCCTCTCTGATGGGTTGGGGTGCCCATCTGGGGAGCACAGATCGCACGCCTGTGGTCCTCTTGGGAGTCCCGATGCCACAGGCTTAGGCTGGGGAGCTCATCTGGCTGACCATCAGACTCAGGGCACTTGGACAGAAGTGGAACAGGGTCTCCATATCAATGTCCTGGAGATGCGAGTGGTTCTTCATGCTCTACAGGCCTTCCAGACTCCTCTCCTCCCCAGTACGCTGTTGGTGGACAGACAGACAACATGTGTGTAGTGTATTACATCAACAAGTGGGGGTGGGGAGAGAGACTCGCCTTATCCCTGTGTCGGGAGGTGATGTTTTGTTTTGGGCCATCAAGCATGGTCTTGAGCTCTTGGCTGTTTATGTGCCACATGTCCAAAACCTCCTGTCGGACAGTCTCAGCCGCTCATGGGTGCAGGCTTACAGGAACTCCTGATCCCAGTTGTCAAAGATCTCTTCAACAGGTGGGGTTGTCCAGAGTTGGACCTTTTTGCATGCCCACTCAGCGCAAAACTGATGCTTTTCTCCTCGCACAGTCCTGGGCCTGGAGTTTTCTGGCAAGATGCATTGTCCCTCACTTGGAAGACAAGATTTCTGTATGCCTTCCCTTCCTTCAAGCTCCTACAGAGGGTCCTGCTCAAGCTCCAGTTGGAAGGGAGGAGTTAATTATAAGTTCCTTTCTGGCCATGTCAGATTTGGTTCCCCTTGCTGCAACAGCTAGCAGTGGAACCTCTAGTGCCTTGCCCCTGTGTATCAGTTTGCTCTCTCAGGATCGGCACCCTGGTCCATAAGGATTTAAACTCCTGTATCTCCATGTGTGTGGCTCCTGGGTGACCTAGCTTTCATCTGCTTTGGGATATCCTCGAGGGTCTCAGATGTCCTGGTGGCTGCTAAGAAACCTTCCACCAGTGCCACTTATGCCATGAAATGGAAACATTTCACTGTTTGGGCTGCTTCATGCCAGCTGGACCCTTCACCTACCAAGTGAGTCAGGTGTTGAGTACCTTTGCTCCTTTTGAACTCAGGTTTGGAATACTCCTCTCTTATAGAAACACAGAAATTGATGGCATATAAATATCGCTAGGCCAACCTAGCCTGCCCATTTTTTCAACCTGCTGCAGAAACCATGAGCGCCACTTGATCTCTTTCCTATTACTAAGGTTCCCTGTGGCCATCCCATACATTTTTGAATTCCTACCACCTCCACTGGGAGGCTGTTCCATCCATCCACCACCCTTTCTCTAAAGAAATACTTTGTCATGTTACCCTTTAGTCTCAAGTTGCATCTTTCTGCCATCTCTGCATACCATGCACCTATGAAGGCAGGGCTGTGGCTCAGCTTGAGGTGTCCCACACCTTTCTGTGGGGCATTCTGCATCTGAAACCTTCCTTCGGGACCCAGTCCCTCCATGGGACCTCAGCTTATGTTGAAGAACTCTCGGTACCTCCCTTTGAACCGTACAAGTTGTGAGCTGCGCTTTCTGTCATGGAAGGCGCTCTTTTAGCTACTGCTACTTCTGCTCAAAGAATTTCCAAGCTTCAGGGTCCCATGTGCAAAGAGTCTTATTTGTTTTCACAAAGACAGGGTGTCTTTGTGTACTAATCCTAAGATCTCAGTTTGAGCGTGAGCTCTTGCAGCAGGTTACAACATAAGGACTGAAGCGGCAGGTGCCAGGACCCCACAGCAAACTTCTAGCTAGCAGTATACAGTGGGGACCACCCCTGACATCAGCCCACCCCCACATCAGCCAGTGATATATAAGGGGTAGTCCTCCAGGCCTACCTCAGTTCTTTTCCTTCGTCGACCAGCGCACATCAGCTCCACGGACACCTTCTGCTCTAGTTGATTACTGTGTTTTATTATTTTCCTAAAAACTTAGATTTTCTTCAGTTTCTCACATGTCTTCATCTCCAGCCTTGTCAGTAGAAATGCGGTGGCCTAAGTGTCCTTGTGGCAAGCAGATCCCATTGAATGCGGTCACTCTTTCTGCTTCTTCTGCATAGGCCTGAAGCACTACACTGAGGCCTGTGAACACTGCCTGAAGTTCAGCCAGAGGACCTGGATCCTCTGCCAGAAGGCCTTTAAGCTTCTTGCTCGAAAAGATGGTTGCATTGATGGAGAAACAAATCCAGGATAAAGTTCCTGCTCCTCTCCGATTTCTGGGGCCTCCACCCCTTCATCCTCCCACAGGAGAAAAGTCGGATGGAAAGCGTAAACATAGGAGAAGCATAAGAACAAGTCTTCCTCCGTTCCCAGTCTCCTCATTGAAGTCGACCGGCTCCAGGTCATCCTTCACGGGAGGTCAGACTCTGTATCCACAGCAGCCCTTTCTCCTTCTGAGCTCTTCGTGATGAACCCTCCCGCCCTCAACCAGGCGTCAGGTGGTGGTTCTTCTGGGTCATGGAATTGTTCTCGGCCTCCCAGCCTCTGTTGCTTTGGATCTTCCACCAGCCTTGGGCCAGCAACCAGGTGGCTCGCCTGGGTCTTCCTTGGTCTTTTCCGTCGTCTACCCAGCCTCGACATCCGCTAAGTTGGCCCCCAGCTCCAGGGATAACGCCACTTAGTGGTGCCAGGGCATGCATCCGCCTACTCCGGCAGAGTGACGCCTCTACCCTTTCAGGTTGGCTTCCCAGGCATGTTCCTCTAGACTGCAGCCTCGGCATCCCCGACCGGTGCTAGTCCACTCCTGTCCGGGCGTTGAACCAGGTGACACCTACTCCATCATTGCCCAATTGCCTTGAGTCACCCATTGACCCTAACAGTTCAGTTTGGCCGACGCCAGAGGGCCTGCTGTCCAGCCTGACGACACCTACCAGGCCAATGCCAGATAACCTGACACCCACTGGGCTGATGCTAGTTAACCCGGACCCCAGGGTGAAATGCCTGGGTTGCCTCTCTGAAGGGACTGACAGGGGACCATCTGGCGTCCCCCACGAACACTGTTTAACTTTTCTAACCCGCAGAATACTCTGCTGGACCTGTCGTGCCTCTTTACTTCCTGGTTGAATGCTGTAAAGGGACCTGCTACCAAAACCTGCACCCATTCAGAACAAAAGTCGAAAACTCACCAACCCCTAAAAGATTCAAGGGTACAGGTCTCAAAATTAAAGCATCATTTTATTTAAGGCATAAAAGCACAAGTCACCTGGCGTGTTTCGGATGAAGCGGCATCCTTTTTCAAACCCTGCACCCCTCTAAGAATAATCCCTCGGGGTCCAGCCACAGGCTCCTCCTCCTCGGGAAGTCATCTCCACAACCAAGAAGCCTACCCCTCTCCCGAGCGATGGGGGCAGGGGTCCTCCAAACATCATGGGCAAAAACACTGCTGCTCATTCTCTAGGTCCTTGGACAGGCACAGGCGTCTGTCTCATGGTCGTAGGTGTTCAACATCTAGGTCTTCTTCCTCAAGGGAATCGGGCTGTAGCTCTTCCTTCTCCTTATCAGTGTCGTCCAAATCTGGGATATCTCCTTCTCCTGCTAACCCCAAGGCACCCCTAGGTCACCACCCGATGACTTAACTTTTCTGGAGGTCATGCATCACATCCAGTCTAACATGGGCTGGGACACTGCAGATTTGGACACAGAGAGGTGCTGTTTGGCTGTTTTCTCTGACAAAGGATCCAAAGCCTATGGTGGTTCCTCCTCTGGTGGACAACTTCCGGATGTCACCAAATCAGCATGGAAACACCCATCCTTCACCCTGCTGTTTCCAAAAGGCTGACCATCTATATAACGCTCCTGGGACAAACCCTATTTTGGTGAGCAGCCAGTTGAGGACTCTGGTTATCACAGTAGCTCATGGCAGGTCTAAGAGGCCGCGTCATCTAAGCACCCAGCCTCCGGACAAGGACTCTAAACAGGTGGATCAGCTTGGCAGAAGGTCTCTGCCACCTGTGCCATCCACTCTTTGAAATGTTTGGCCCGTGGTTCAATACCAGAGCGCCCGGAGGAAAGGCCGTGGAACTGGTCCAGACTCAGGATGGTCCCAAAAGGCTGAGCTGCTCCATATTTTAAAGTCAGGGTCGAGCGTAGGTACCCACATATTATGTTTCTCCTAGAACACAGCAGATGCTGCAGCCAGGACAGCAGCCTCCAGCATTTGCCTCTGTTGCTATTCTTGGCTCCACATCTCAGATTTTATCCCAGACATCCAGGTAAAGTTAATGGATGCCACTTTCAAAGCTCAGTCCTTTTGGTGAGGACTCTGAGAAGGTCATTACTCATCTCAGGAATCTGGCAAGGCTGTCAGATCTGTTCACACCATGTACAGATCCACATAGAAACAGAACCGTCGCCAGCCATTTCATCAGTCGTCCAGGCAGCATCCCCAAGGCCAACAAAACAGAGGTGCCTTTAAGCGTAAGGCCACCTCTCAGGCCTCAGTATGTTCAGGAATCCCCAGAACCTCCATGCCCGTTTGCCTGCCCCTGGTTCTTCAACCTGACTCCTGCCCAACCCCCTCCTTTGGCAGAATCCTGGGTGAGGCAGTAGCAGGTCACGTTTCTCTCTGTCTAGAGGGATGGCATGGAATCAAGACATCAGTGTGTTTTCATCTGGTAGAGAAAGGACATGTCTTGGAGTTCACAGAAATGCCCTAGACAATTCCCCCTCCCAAATAAACTCCCTACTCTCTGTCACATCTCTCCCTTATCCAGGAAGAAATCCAAACACTCTTGCTGAAGCAGGCCATGGAGACAATTCCGTCATCTCAAAGGGAAAGGATTTTATTCCCACTTTTTCTGGTCCTGAAGAAAACTGGGGACTTACAGCCCATCCTGGATCTCAGCCACCTGAACAAGTGCATGGAGTATAAGCGGTTCAGGATAATCACCCTTCAGGCCTGCTCCCCACCCCCTTCATCAAGGGGACTGGCAGTGCTCCATGGACATGCAGGATGCATACCTCCATATTTTGGTCTGTTCCATTTACTTACGCTTTCAGGGCAACCATTATCAATTCCACACCCCTGCCATTTGGCTTGTCCTCAGCACCCTGTGTCTTTCTGAAGTGCCTAGCAGTTGTGGCTGCAGCCCTCAGAGAAAGAGCCATTATGTCTTTCCCTAGCTGGACGACTGGCTCCTGGCAGCTCTGACCAGGGATTGGCTGCTCAGCACCGTGACAGACACCTTCACTTTGTTTGAACTTAGTCATAACCTGAACCTCCCAAAATCTTCTCCGTGGCCCAGCCAAAGACTGCAGTACATTGGGGCAATTCTGGACACCTGAAGGCAAGGCCCTTCTGCTCCTGGACAGAGCAGAGCGGCTTCAGGAACAGGCTCACCTAGTTTCCTCAGCATGCTGGTCCCAACTAGAGTATTTCTGTGGCTGCTAGGGCACATGCCAGTGGCCATCATGACAGTACCTCTTGGCCTGCACTTGAGAGTTCCCCAGTGGACCTTGCGGGTCCAGTGGGATCAACGCATGGATGGGTTGGAGCAACTAGTCACAGACTCTATTCCAGTGCACAAAACTCTGGCCTGGTGGTTGAACTCTGCCAATCTTTCAACACGGATCCTCTTTCGTCAGGAGTCTCCTTCTCAGATCCTGACACGGACGCATTCAGCCTGGGCTGGGGTGCTCATTTGGCAGTCCATCAGACCTGGGGCACTTGGTCCATGAAGGAGCAACATCTCCATATCAATATTTGGAGATGTGGGTGATTCTTTATACCCTCCAGGTTTCCAAGATGAATCTGCACCGGGCCCTCTCCTAATTAAGACAGACTACAAATCAGTGGTATTCTCGTAAACAAGCAGGGGAGCTCACTCTTAAGCTGTCTGCAGGAGGCCATGAGAGTCTAGTATTAGGCCATCAAGCATCATCTGGAACTCACTGCCATGCATGTCCCAGCGTACAAAACACCTTGGCGATGAGTTTAAGCTGGTCTCGGTCCAATGCACATAAATGGGAACTCCTTCAGTCTGTGGCGAAAAGCTATTCGACAGGTGGGGCTGGCCAGAGTTGGGCGTCTTCACGTCCCTGCTCAATGCCAAACTGCCCAGTGTTTGCTCGCTAGATCCAGGGCCTGGTGTTTTCTGGCGAGGTGCATTGTCCCCTCTTGGACAGGGAGGTTTCTCTATGCCTTCCTCCTTTCCACTACTGCAGAGAGTCCTTCTCAAGCTGCAGTCATAAGGAGCATGGATGATTCTGATAGCTCCTTACTGGCGGCGTCAGATTTGGTTCCCTCTACTTCAGGAGCTGGCAGTGGAATCCTGATTCCCTGCCCTGAGCTCAGGCTTGCTCTCCCTAGGAGCAGGATACCCTGGTCCATCCGGACCTCCAGTCATTGCACCTGCACACATGGCTCCTGCAGACCTAGCTGTGACTCACTGGGGTTCCCCAGAGTGGCGGAAGTCTTGGTGGCTGCTGAAAGCCTTCCACCAGACCCACTTATTCTATGAAGTGAAAGTGGTTCTGCCTTTGGTCTTATGCTCACCATCCTGATCCGTTCACATGTTCGGTGAACTGCATTTTGCAGTACCTCCTTTCTCTATCAGACTCAGGCTTGAGCTACTCCTCCATTAAGGTGCACTTATTGGCTATCTCTGCTTATCATGCACCTGTAGAGGGCAAAACTCTTGCCCAGCTGGATCTCTCTCTCATAACTTTCTGCAGTGTATTCTATACCTCAAACCTCCCATCAGGGACCCTGTCCCCTATGGGATCTTGTTTATTTTTTTGAGAAACATAGGCTGCCTCCTTGAACGGACACGAGTTGTGAGTTATACTTTCTATCATGGAAAGTGTTATTTTAGTTGCTATTACTTCTGCTCAAAGAATTTACAAGCTTCAGACTCTGATGTGCAGAGAGCCTTGTTTAGTTTTCCACAAGGACCGGTGTACACTGAATCAGGACATCCATCTCCCTGTTTACTATCCAGAATATTCTGATCAAGGGAGGCACTACTTCATACTCTGGACGTCTACCAGGTGCTTCGTTATTACTTAGACTGCACCTGTGCTCTCAGAAAATCTGAACAATTGTTTGTTTCGTTCACCCCAATGACTGAAGGGCTCCAGTTTCTAAACAGACTTTGTCTAAATGGTTGAGTTAACTGCATTGTTTATTGTTATAGGAAGTATGACAAGCCTTTTCTGGGACGGTCAAAGGCTATTCTACCAGGGGTGTGGCAGCTTCCTTTGCATCCATCAAAAATGTGTTTGCAGCAGATATCTGCGCAGCTGCCACTTGAGTTCAATACACCGTTCATTCGGCATTACAGTTTGGATATTGCCTCTCGCTGTGGGGCAGGCTTTGGCCTTGGTGTCCTACAGACCTGCTCTCTTGAGCTTTCCAGGCGACTTTTACCTCCTCCCAACCTTGGGGGTTGGTCCTTTCACTGCTTGGGACTCCATTCTTGTGGTGTAACCTGCTGCAAGAGCTCTCCTTTAGTGAGATAGCACATTCATAAGAACTTTCCATAACAGTAGATTTTCAAGAGGAGCTCCTGCAGGTGCTGCTTTTCCTCCCACCTTCCCCCTGGTAACTGTTTCTTCATTGTCTGTTATACCTTTCCTCATTTTGGAGGAACCTCCTCGTTCGCCATTTCTATGCTTGCCGGGTCTCCAGCAGGAGAACTGAGATAGGGCAGAGAGACACGCTACTCATATACCATTAGCGACATCGGGGCTGGGCCAACGTCAGGGCAGTCCCCTCTGTATACTGCTAGCTAGAAGTTTTCCGTGGGGTCCTGGCACCTGATGGCATCAATCCTTATGGTGTAACCTGCTGCAAGAGCTCCTCTTGAAGATCTACTTTTATGGTAAGTTCTTAGGTAACTGCATTTTCCTTCCCAAGGTAGTGTCAGAATTTACTTTGACTCAGTCCACCCACCTTCCAGTTTATTATCCTGAGTACTCAAATTAATGGGAGGCTTTGCCATACTTTGAATGTACATAGGATCTTATGATACTATATGCACCACACCGAGGTACAAAAGGAAATCTAACCAGTTGCTTGTTTAGTTCATCCCTAAGAGAGCAGGCCTGTTCCAAACAATGTTTGTCTAAGTGGTTAGCCAACTGCATTGTTTATTGTTACTGTAAGTACAACAAGGACCTTCAGGAAGTGGGTAAAGGCCATTCCACAAAGGGTATGGCGCTTCCACTACCTGTTTCAGAAATGTGTCTGCTGCAGACATTTGTGCAGCTGCTATCTGGAGTTCTGTCCACACTTTCACCAAGCATTACATTTTGGACAGCACCTCTTGGTGTAGGGCCACTTCGCCTAGCAATACTTCAGGGCCTCCTGTCCTGAGCTCTTGGCTGCTGACCCATCCTCCTCCCGGTGCTATTCTCCTGGTCTTCCCAGAACTGCTCAGAACTTAGTCCTACTGATGTTGGCCTACTGCAAGAGCCTTCCTCAAAGTAAGATAGTACAGTTACATAAGCACTTACTATAACAGTAGATCTTCAAGAGAAGCTCTTGCAACAGGCCCTGCTTTCCACCTTCCTCCCTCCTTCCTTCCCCTGCTGTTTCCTTGTTCCACTCACATGCGTCTGTCTTTTGGCTCGAGACCTTCTTGGTTCTCCATTGCTGCCGCTCTGGGTCTCATGCAGGAGAACTGAGGGAGGGTATTGAGGACTGCCGCCTTTATGGTGTAGGCTAATGTCAGAGGGACGTCGGCGGTGGGTGGTCCCCGTGGTAGACTGCTAGCCAGAAAGTTTTCCGTGTGATCCTGGTGCTTGGCAGTCAAGTCCTACTGGGGATGGCCTGCTGCAAAAGCTTTTCTCGAAGTTCTGCTGTTGGGGTAAGTTCTTACGTAACTGCTTTTGGGTGGGATTTGAAAACAACAGCTGTGAGGTTTATGATGCAGGAAAAGGCCATGTTGAAAATCTGGGGTCAGAATGAAAAAAAAAAAAATTAAGTTATGAAACAAAGTTGAAAGGTATTTCACTGTTGTACGAGCTCCTTACCTTTAGGACCAAAGCCTGCTAACCCAACACCAGTGAAACCGATGCCAGGGTTACCATGACCAAAGAACTGATGCAGGGGCCTCTAAGCCAGCCCCACAGACACCGTCTCACCGGTTCTGCCTCAGAACCAGCCCACGATCTTAACGCCCTTTATGCAGCCTGGTGGGCATATTTCAAGGATAAGGAGGCCCCAACTCCGACTCCGAAGAGCCCTCCTCCCAATTCACCTAAAGAGCGGCTCCCCTAGGAAGGCCTCTGCACCACCTTCTGAGGAACCTACTCCACAGCCAGACAGAGCTGGCACTGGTTGTCTGAACCCACTAACTAAGGCATCGTTAGTCACCCTCTCCCTCACCAGACTCTAGCGAGTCGGGAGGTATTCCTCCTTCTCATCTTATAATGATTCAGGGGACTCTGCCCTGCCGTAAGAACCAGAGGGAGTCCAAGGACACCCCAAGGTCTCTCCAGACGACCGATCCTTTATGGATGTGACGAGGCACATCCAGGCCCTCTGCTTGGGACACAAGGAAGTGGATCCCGCGCTATATCGGCTAGCCGCTTCCACGTAAGAAGGAGTCATTACTCTTAGTTGTTCTGCTACTTCTTATTGACTCCTTCAAGGATGTCAGTAGGGTTCGCTTATACACCAATCTACTACACCGACGACATCTAAGAATGCAGATTGCCTGTATAATGCTCCAAGGAATGAACCTTTCTATGAAGAGCACCCAGAGGCTGATTTGTTGTTATTAACACTGCCCATGACTGCTGTAAGCGGCCCCAGCATCTTAGCACTGAGCCTTCTGACAAAGATTCCAGGCAGATGGAATATTTTGGGAAGAAGGCCTATTCATCGACCTCTTGTACTATCTGTTCCTAAACTTCCTAGCCCACAGGGTTCAATATCAGAATGCCCTGTGGGAGGAAGCTTTGAGGTGATACAGGCTCATCCTGATCTTCCTTGAAAGGCTGAACTGTTGCACCTTCTGAAGTCGGGCTCGAATATAGGGACTCGTGTTCTCAGAGCCTCTTATGACTCCATGAGCAGAGCTCGCTACTGGACTTTGCCTTTGTCATTGCTTCTGGCTTAGAATCTCAGGGTTTGCTGCAGATATCCAGTCTAAGATCCTGGATGCCCTTTCAGAGGACCCGTCTTGTTAAAAAACTTCTCAAAATATAATCCTCGTCTCTTAAAGAGTCGGGCAAGGTTCTCTGGTCCATTCAAACATTGTAATGGTCTCGGCCCTAATCGTCCCAGTGGCAGTCCTTTTGTCGCTTCTCAAGCAACAATCCAGAGGCCAACGTCCCTGAAGTGTCTTTAAGAGGAGGCTACTTCTCAGGCCATATGAGGTTCGGCTCCCATAACCTTCCATGCCACATTGCCTGTCCCTAGCTCCTCCACTGACTCCTTCCCCAATCCCTTCCCCAGCTGAATCCTGGGGAGGCGGTGGAAGGTCATTTTCCTCTCTACAGAGAGGGTTGGCACAGAATAACCTCGGATCGGTGGGTTCTGTAGTTAGTGGAACGGCACACCCTAGAATTTTGGTGATTCCTCCAGACAATCCTTCCATTACCCTCTGGCCCAAATCATCCTCATCCAAGAAGAGATCAAAGCGCTCCTGAAAGCGGGCCGTAGAACCTGTCCCACCAACACAGCCAGGAAGGCATTCTACTCGCATTTCTTCCTGGTCCCAGAGAGACAGGAGACTTCGTCCCATCCTGGGCCTCAGCCA
This sequence comes from Neoceratodus forsteri, assembly GCA_016271365.2. Lineage (NCBI taxonomy): Eukaryota > Metazoa > Chordata > Ceratodontiformes > Ceratodontidae > Neoceratodus > Neoceratodus forsteri. The sequence continues at coordinate 371,734,126 of CM057458.1, forward strand.
TCTGAACCAGTTCATAGAATACAAATGGTTCAGGATGGTCACTCTTCCTGGTCTTCTCCTTACATCATCGAGGATTGGCTCTATTCTCTGGACATGCAGGACGTTTATCTTTACATCTTGGTGTTCCCACCCTACAGGAAGTTCCTTCACTTCTATTTTCAAGGAAACCACTGCTGGTTTTGGGCTCTACCGCTTGGCCTGTCCTTGGCCCCATGAATCTTTACAAAATGCCTTGCAGTAGTGGTAGCAACCTGAAAGAGAACATCTAAGATTTTGGTAGTGGCTTTAAAATAAGTTAGTCCATTACCTTATGATAGCGACACTCATTTGAGCCCAGAAAGGAATTTTTTAATAAGCCCACTACAGAAGGAAGACATTGAAAATTGTACTGAGCAGATAGCGAGTTGAACTCTTCCACTTCCTGGTCAGCGGCCCCATCCCTGACTCAAATGTTTTGTGATGTCTAACCAGGCATATAGGGAGGGTGCCCACATTGTAGTCAAAGAGGACATTTTCTGAACTGTTTGATGCTGTATATACTAAAAGTAACCTTTGATATATAATGAGTCACTGCCCAACTAACAGAGGCCCTATTAGTTGAGCAATTACTTTTATGTATAACAAAAGTTGCTTTAACATACATAAAACTGTTTAAAAATTTTCTCCATTGACTTCTATGTAGCACACCCTGTGTTCTGCCTGGTTAGACATAACAAACTGCCTGAACATGGGGTGGGGCTGGCAGGTCATGGAACTGAAGGGGTTGCCTGGCCATCTGTTCAGCACAATTTTGATCACTTCTCTCCATAGTTGACTTAAGGAAAACATTCCTTTCTGTGCTCAAATGGCTATCCCCAGAAGAAGGTAATGAACTACTATATTTAAACTGCCATTACCGAAATCTTAGACATTTCCTTTAATGAGGAAGGCCATTATATCTTCCCTTACCTAGACGACTGGCTTCTGACAGCTCCCATCAAGGAGCAGTTGCTCAGAACCATGGAGGCCACTTTCAGTCTGTTTTGGGATCTGGGGATAACTCTCAACCTCCCCAAATCCTCCTTTTGGCCAAGTCAGAGATTTCAATACTTTGGGGTAATCTTGGACACCGCTCAAGACAGTCTTTTTCCCTCAGACAGGGCAGAATGCCTTCAGGCACAGAGCTCAGCTGGTCTCATCGTCTAGCAAAGTTCCAGCTAGAGTCTTTCTAAGACTACTAGGACACATGGTGGTAGCCATGGCAACAGTTCCTGGCTCGCCTGCATGATGGTAGCCCAATGGAACCTTCCAGGTCCAATGGGATCAGCACACACACGATTTGGATCTTCCGTGTCAATATCCAACTCTGTGCGACAGACTATGACGTGGTGGCTGAACCCTCCAGTCTCTCCAAGGGGGTTCTGTTCAAGTCAGAGTCACCCCGACAGATCCTGACCTTAGATGTGTTGGGCCAGGGCTGGGCGCCCATCTAGTAGACTGTCAGACTCTGGGGACCTGGTTCCCCATTGGAGCACATCTCCACATCAACATTTTGGAGATGCAGGCGACCCTGTATGCTCTGCAGACCTTTCAGATGACTCTCGTCTGGGGACATCTTTTGAGCCAGATAAGACAATATGTTGGTGGTCTTTACATAAACAAGAAGAGGGTAACGATTCTTGCCCTCTGCAGGAGGCCGTGAGAGTTTGGTATTGGGCTATAGAGCATCACCTGAACCTGTGGTGCATGTTCTAGATGTTGAGAACACCTTGGCTGACAGTGTCAGCCATTCTCGGTCCAAGGCACATGAATGGGAGCTTCTTTTCTCAATGGTCGGGCTCTCTTTGACAGATGGGGCCATTCAGGCTGGACCTCTTTGTGTCCCCATCCAGTGCAAAACTGCCCAGTTTCTGCTCGCTAGATCCAGGGCCTGGTGTTTTCTGGTGAGACATTGTCGCTCTCCTGGACAGGGAGTTTTCTGTATGCCTTCCTCCCTTTCCATTGTTGCAGAGAGTTCTGTTCAAGTTGCAGTCAGAAGGGGCGTAAGATGATCCTGATAGCCCCTTACTGACTGCTCCAAATATTTATTTATGTATTTTGTCCAGGATTACAAATACCTTTGAGCCAAGGCCCTTTTACAAAGGTTGCACATCAGTTACCTACAAACAACACGAGAACAACAGTGAAAAACAGTAAACAATGCATGTTACAATAGAGCTATTGAAAGGTCTATTGTTGGAAGAGTAAAGTGTAGAGGCAGAGGAAAAGAGCGGTGGTTAAGAGAGGCAGCTAAAGTGAAAAGGAGGAACATGGCTAGAAAACATGAGCCCACAGGGATAGGGTCGGTCAGGCGCCGTGGTGGCAAAGAGGCAAGTATGAAAAGAGGGTTAGGTCGTGGATACAGTCAGTGGCATTTGTTAAACAGAGAGATGGAAAGGAGTGACTGAGGGAAGTGGAATAGTGCAGGGGAACGTGTATAAGAGGGCAGAGTGCTATAAGGGGGCAAAGAGAGGCTAAAGAGGTGATATGAAAACCTGAGAATTTAAGCGGCACCTCAGGAGCTGGGGGGAGGGGAATTAGCAGAAAATCAGGCAGGACAAAGCCTGGTAGGTCATGAGCTAGGAGAGGCAGTCACAGGAGCTAGAGGCAATGAGATGGGCTCAGAGCCTGGTTTTGAACAGACCTAGTGTTGAGGCAGAGGAGATGATGTGGCTGAGTCCATTCAACCATAGAGGAGCCCTGTAGGGAAAAGGATCGTTGGCCCTGTGTAGTTCAACAGTGAGGAACTTGGTAGAATCTGGGTTGTCAAGCTCCTGCTGTTCTGTCGATTGGTGTTTTGATGTATCAAGGCAGTAACACTGGGAGGGGTGAGGCCAAGGTTAGTTTTTTTTTTCCCCGCCATAGCACATGTAAGATACTTTATCTGGTTGGAAGTTGGAGCCATCCGGATTGTTCATAAAGGGCACAGGTGTGGATGAAGCGTGGGCACCAGTTGTGAGTCGGCATGCTTTATTAAGGGCAGTTGTTGTACATCAGAGGGCGGACGTCATGGAGGAGCCATAGATAATGAGGCCATAATCAATAATTGACACCACAGAGCTCTGGACGGCAATCTTCAGGGCCTCTGGGGTGGCGTGTTGCCTATGCTTATAGAGTAATCCAAGGCATGTGTTGGCAGCTTTAGCCACGCTGTCAACGTGAGCCATATAGGAGAGATTGGGGTCAAGCAGAATCCCTAGATATTTGAATGAGTAAACTTGTTCGAGGACGGTCCCCTGCTTGGTGGAGATGGCAAGGGGTGTTGCTTGTAGCGGTTATGTGAACTGCAAAAAGCAATGACTTGGTTTTCTTGTGATTGAGGACTAGTTTATGATTGGAAAATCATGTTTCTACTGGCACTGAATCCGAGTTGAAGGCTGTGTTGAAGTGGTGAGAGGTCCTTTGCGTGGAAAAGACAACAGCATCATCCACATATAGGATGATATGTTCCGAGCAGGATTGTGGCAGGGAGTTTAAAAAGGCTGAAAAGGAGAGGCCCAGTATGGACCCCTGAGGAACTCCAGAGTGGACAAGCAAGGTGTTCGAGGATAGCACTGGCAATTTTACTCCTTGAAGCGGTTGTCAAGGTAGCTTCTGAACCAGCGGGCTGCGCTGGTCGAGGCCAGCAAGGAGTAGTTGGTCATATAGCAGCCAGATGGACGGTGTCAAATGCCTTCGATAGGTCGATGAAGGCAGCCCCAGTAAGAAGACCTTTATCAAGGGAACTATGCACTGCACCAGTAAATTCAAGCAGGGCAGTGGTGGTACTATGCCTCTTTCTAAAACCGTGCTGTTGTGTGCACAGAATATTTTATTTGTCCAAATAATCAGTGAGCTGGTCCGCAACAATACACTCTAGGGCCTTGGATAGTGGTGGCAATATGGAAATCGGGGTAGTTTGAGTGGCAGGTCTTGTCCCCACTTTTGTGGACCGTGTCACAGTGGCAGTTTTCCATATTTCAGGAATGTACTGGTAGGTTAAGAATTTTAGTTAGGGGACTGTGGACCTCGTCAAGTGTAAGTGATAGCAGCTTAAGGTCCAGGGTGTCACTGCTGGTTCTGGAAGTAGAGATAGCTGAGGCGATGTGGCGGTGAGCTTCATTCATCTTAATCTCCTGAAATAAAAATGAGGGTGGTTTGACAGGGCTTAGGGTGTGTTAGAGGGGTGTGGCTGACTGTGAAGAAATCAGGTGGGTTCCACTTCTCCAGCAACTAACAGCGGAGCCCCTGATCTCCCTGCCTCTGTGCTCCAACCTGCTCTCCCAGGAGAAGGGCAGCCTGGTCCATTTGACCTCAAGTCACTGCACCTTCATGCATGGATCCTGCAAACTTAACAGTTGCCCAATTTTGGGGTTTCTCCACGGGTGGCAGACCTCCTAGTGGCAGCCAGGAACCCTCCACTAGATCTACTTATGCTATGAAATGGAAGGAGTTCTGCATTTGGGCCACCGCCGCCACCTGGATCCATTTACCTGTCTGAAGAATCTCATTCCTAATACCTCCTTTTCCTATCAGACTCAGGCCTGAGTTACTCGCCATTAAGGTGCACTTATCATCTATCTCTGTGTACCATGCACCTATTGAAAGCAAGACTCTGCCCAGCTGGACCTCTCCCACACCTTTTCATGGGCATGCTGCATCTGAAACCTCCTATCAGGGACCCTGCCCCCAGATCTTTTGCTTATTTTAGAAAAACTTACTTTGTCTTACTTTGAGCTGCACAAGCTACACACTACGCTTTCTGTTGTGGAAAGTGTTATTTTAAGTTGCCATTACTTATGTTTGAAGGATTTCTGAGCTTCAGGCTCTGATATGTAAAGAGCCTTATTTAGTTTTTCACAAGGACAGGGTGTCCTCGAGGACCAATCCTATGTTTCTTCCTAAGGTGGTGTCTGACTCTGAATCAAGACATCCATCTGCCTGTGTATTAGCCAGAATATTCGAATCCAGGGAGGCTTTACTAGATACTCTGGATGTCGATCGGTGCTTAGCTATTGTTTGGATCGCACCTGAGTCATCAGGAAAACTGATCAGTTATTTGTTTTGTTCCCTGAGGAAAGAAGGGACTCCTGTTTCAGAACAATGTTTGCCCAAATGTTAACTGCATTGTTTATTGTTACTATAAATATGACACGTCTTTCGGGCCGGTTAAAGGGCAATTTACCAGGGGTAACTGCTTTGTTTGCTTCTTTCAAGAAACGTGTCCATTGCTGACATTTGTGCAGAGGCCACTGGAGTTCTGTCCACACTTTCATCTGGCATTACAGTCTGGACATTGCATCGAGGCGCAGAGCAGGTTTCAGACTTGCAGTCCTAAAGGGCCTGCTCTCATGAGAGCCTTACAGTGACTTCTACCTCCTTCCAGCTGACTGGTCAGTCCTTTCACTACTTGGACTCAGTCCTAACAGTGTTACCTGCTGAAAGAACCCCTCAAAATGAGATAATGCAGTTATGTAAGAACTTACGTAACAGTGGATTTTCTAGAGGAGCTCTTGCAGCAGGTAGTGCTTCCATCCCCTGGTGACTGTTTCTGCATCTCTGTTACCTCTTTTTCCCCAGTGTAGAGCAACCTCTTCAGTTGTTCAGTTTCTGTATACTCTGGGGTCTCCAGCGGAGAACTGAGGTTGGTCTGGGAGACTGCCCCTTATACCATAGGCAGATGTCGGGGCTGGGCTGATGTCAGGGGTGGTCCCCGCTGTATACTGCTAGCTAGAAGATTTCCATGGGGTCCTGGCGCATGCCAGCTTGAGTGCTAATGGTGTTACCTGCTGCAAGAGCTCCTCTCGATGATCTTCTGTTACAATAAGTTCTTACATAACTGTACTGTCTTGTCTCTTCTCTCCTGCAGGATGTACATGTTGAGATCTCTGTCTCTTTTCATAGGGTTTCTGGTGTAACCTTGCACCATTTTAATTGCCCTGTTCTGGACCGCCTCCACCCTATGTCCTTTCTGAGATGTGGCCTTCAGAACTGGCGCAGTACTGCAGGTGGGGTCTCACCAATGACTTATACAGTGGTACTACCAGATCTTGACTTTGAGAGGGCTCTTGCAGTAGGTAATTACATATAGGACTGGCCGAAGCGTCAGGACCCTGGAAAAATTTCTAGCTAGCAGTCCCTGGCGGAGGGACCCAGCCCACGTCAGGTGACCGGCGTCAAGGAGCGTCGGTATAAAGGCGGGTCCTGGGATTCAGCTTCCAGTTCTTTCCCACCGTTAGCTCGCGGCAGCTCGAAAGCTTTGTGCTCGCGGAGCCCTACCTTAGTCGCTTTTTGCCAAAATAATTGTTTTTCGACTAACGCCAGTACTATCGCCAGTGTATGTCATCCCCTACACCCTCTGAGCACAGAATAAGTACTGATTCATTGTGGCGCCCAGCGACCCGCTGGGGCGGCCACTCCCTGTGCCTGTTCTGCCTAGGCCCGATCACCCGTCGAGAAGTGCCAGCACTGCCTCAGTTTCAACGTGGCTACCGGAAAAGGCGGCAGCAATCTCTGGAAGCCCATATTCTAAAGAAGAAAATGAGTTCTATGGAGAAGGAGCTCAAAACTGAGGCAGGCGTCCACTTCCCAGAAGGCCATTGGAAGAAGGAGAAGGAGGCCTGCACGGGACAAGGGGCTCCTCTGCAGCGTCTCCCTCGGGGAGTGCTGGGACACAGGTAACATCCCTCCTGGGGATCGCTCCTGGCGGCCACCTCGGAGGTTTCCGAGGCGTCCAGCCCGCCCGTCTGGCTCGCCAGGCCTTGCGGGCACCTCCGGCAGTTGGAGGCCTCCGCCCCTAGTTCGACCACAGGCTCATTGCCTACCACTGTAGTTGACGACAAGCTGGGTGTCGGCTCCTCTGACGTCCACCCAGAGAGGGCCAGTAAGGCGTAAGAGGCCCTCCGGGCGAGGCGGCCTCCACTCCACTGGACCAGGCTGATGCTCTGTACTCGGCCGCCTCCGGTGATGGCTTTCATAAGTCAGGCGCGGCTCCTCCGGCGCCGCCAGAGCTCGCCCCAAAGCCTCACGTCGGCTGCGTCCGACGTCCAGCTAGTGAAGAACCATACCCGGTTCCCCGCAGCCTTCGCTGCTGTCTGGGGAACCAGAGTCTCCAACTCGACCCCAGGGACTTTTCCCCTCCGTCCCGGGTGAAGCTGGGGATCTTTGCCTCCGTCAGTCCTTCCTCCACCTGGTGTGCGGACCTGCGCCGGCTCCCCGGACGCTGGCTCGGCGCTGGCCCCTCCGGCGTTGGTACCTCCGATGCCAGGGAATCTGCCGTCGGCTCTAACGTCGGCCTTACCGACTCCGGAAACATTCCTCTCCCATCAGGCCCTCTGTCCTCCGGGCTCTACACTATGGACCCGCCCGGTAGAGACCACCGCGGCGGGCCGTCTGCTCCGCAGCCCCCAGCTCTCGGGTACCCTCCGTCCTATTTGGCGCGGCAGTGTACCCGGGACCGCAGTATCCAGTGCCACAGTACCCGATGCGGGCTTTCCGGCCTTGCAGTGCTTGGCCGCCACAGGCCCTGCGGGTTTTGGATACACTCCATACGATTACAACCTGTATCTTTATCCCCCACCTCCTCCTCCTCCACCGCCCTCACGGCCCGGTGGACCTGCAGGAGACTCTGGCCTCCTGGTGGGCGGAGGCCAAGGCTCAGCTCACCAAAGGTCAAGAGCCGCCTTCCGGTGATGGTGCCGTCCCAGGTTTCTGTCGCCCGAGGCAGCACTCCTCACCACCTCCGGACTCCAGGGTTCTTCCGTCTGGATCCAGAAGGGCAGGACACGCTTCCCCAGGGACTCCCAAGGGGTTCGTTCCTCCCGGGTCGGGAAAGGAGTCTTTCTCCTCTTCATCCTCCTCTTCACCTCGGACTCCTCAGACTCTTCCGACGGTTGCTCGAGAGGCGGCGAGCCACGCTCTCCGTCGAAGCCCAAGTCAAGGATTCCTCGAAGTCTCCTCAGAGGATCCTTCTTTCCAGGGTTGCTTAGGAAAATCCAGGAGGTTCATCAGTTGCTTTCCCTGGAACCAGATCCTCAGCGTCTAAAACTCACTGAACATCTGGATCTGCCCGTGACAGCTCCTGCCTTGGTACCACCCTGGATAGAGCCTCATGCTGACCTCGTTACCACAATATGGAAACAGCCGTCTGCCTTAGCCCCACTTCCTAGGAAGTTGAACTGGCTATATCAGGCTCAGAGGGTGTTGATTTCCTGGATTCTCACCCTCATGCCGACTCGGTTCGTGATTAGCGCCGCTCACGGCCAGTCGGCGAACCCTAAACATCTTAGCTCGTCACCACCTGATAAGGAATCCGCCTTCTGGATCAGTATGGGAAAGATTATCTTCCTCCATGCTGGGGATTAGGCCCTGAACTATGTCGCCATATGGGGGACTACCAGAAGGCCATCCTGACTCAGGCGGAAGCCAAACTGGACTCCTAGCCTGACTCCCAAGTCAAGCAGAGTTGGCTGATCTCGTCCGCTCTGCTCGTTCGGCCCAGTCAGCACATGCTACGTGCGACATACGATGCAGTGGACACTGCTGGGCGGACTCAGCTTTCGCTGTGAGCCTGGCATCATGCTTGGCTCCGTGTGTCAGGGCTGGTCCGGAGGTGCAATCTGCTATCCAGGAAGCACCCTTCCGGGGGTCGGTGCTTTTCAGGGGGTGATGTCAAGGACATCATCACTGATTTACAAGAAGGGGCGGCACTGAAGTCAGTTGATTCCATGTACCGTCCCCATCAGCAGCAGCGCCCGTCCCTTTCGCAGATGGAATCGACAAAGGCGAAACCCCAGGAAGGCAGGCCACAAAACGCCGGGCCCTCACAGCTGCCAAGCCCCTCCACCCAAAAAGCAGCGGGTGCTTCAGCTGCAGCGCTGCCCACACCACCTGACTCCTTTCCTCTCCACTGCCTCCAGACTCCCGGAGGAACCGGTAGGAGGAGGTTTTCCCTCCACCTTCCGGGATGGGAGGATAACCACAGATTCTTGGGTGCTCCAGATCATAGCAGAAGGACACTCATAGAGTTTCTTCAGAAACCACCCACACCCCTCTGAAGTCATCGTATTCACGGGAACATCTTCTCTTGGTCCAGGAGGAAATTTCGGCTCTTCTGCTGAAGCAAGCAATAGAGCCTGTCCCCCTTCATCTAGAGGGACGGGTTACTATTCCCATTTCTTCCTGGTCCCAAAGAAGACAGGAGATCTCAGACCAATTCTGCATCTCAGTTCCTGAATCTTTATGTAGAATACAAAGGTTCAGGATGCTCTCTTTGCAAAGCCTTCTGCCCTCCTCCGGCAGGGTGAATGGCTTTGTGCCCTGGATATGCAGGATGCTTATCTGCACATTCCCATTCGCCCATCTCCCATAAATACCTTCGTTTTGCGTTCCAGAGGACCACTACCAGTTCAAGGCACTCCTGTCTGGTCTATCCTCGGCCCCAGTATTTACCAAATGCCTGGCAGTGGTGGCGGCCACCTGCGTACCAAGGGGTGCAGGTTTTCCTGTACCTGGATGACTGGCTCCTGGCGGCCTCGTCCGAGGAGGAACTCCTGCGTTCCTCTCCCTTACCCAGCAGGTTTTGCCTGCCTGGGTATTACCATCAACCATTCCAAGTCTCATCTGGACCCATCCCAGAGGCTACAGTTTACTGGGCGATTCTCGATATGACCATGGGCAAGGCCTTCCTGCCTCTGGACAGGCGTCCACCCTTCAGACCCAAATAAGTCTGTTGTCCGACCGCAGGATGATCTCTGCAGGTCGGTCCTTATGTCTCGGGCTCATGGCGGCTGCTATCCGGCGGTGCCTCGTGCTCGACTCCACATGAGGATTTCTTAGTGGACTCTCGCCCTCAATGGGATCAGCTAGTGGATGACCTGGATCACCCAGTTCTGATCTCCTCGCCGATGATTCGAGACTTGCAATGGTGGATGGTTTGAGAGAACCTGTTTCGGGGTTCCTTTCTTTCATCCTCCCTCTCCCAGACTCTAACCACAGGCGCCTCAGGCGGTTGAGAGCCCATCTAGGCCCTCATCGGACCCAGGGCTCCTGGTCCAAGCTAGAACAAGCTCTCCATATCAGTGTGCTCGAGCTTTGGGCAGTGTTATACGCTCTCCAAGCCCTTCACCAATACATCCTTCCCGGCCACCTAGCCGTCAGGCCGGACAACATGTGCGTGGTGTGGTATATCAACAAACAGGGAGGGACTGGTCCTACTCTCTATGCAGGGAGGCAATGAGGGTTTGGGATTGGGCAACACAACATGACCTTCACCTCACGGCAATTCACGTTCGAGAGTCGACAACACCCTGGCAGACAAGCTAAGTCGCTCTTCTGCTCTGACTCATAAGTGGGAACTGGACCAAGGGTCCTAGACAATATCTTCCAACTTTGGGGAACACCACAGGTCGACCTGTTCCATCCCCAAGCATAAAACTTCCGTCTTCTGCTCGCTCGTTCCAGAGCGAGGCGTTTTGGGCGGCGCTCTGTCTCTAGACTGGAGGACAGATTAGTCTATGCCTTTCCCCAATTCTACTTATCCCACAAGTCTTGCAGAAACTAGCTTCAGAAGGAGGCGAATGATTCTGATCGCTCCTTTCTGGCCCAGGCAAGTCTGGTTCTGTCTTCTACAACAATATTCAGAGGATCTTCCTCTTCCTCTTCCTCTATCTCGAGGTTTGTTGACCCAGGATCAGGGGACCCTGGTCCATCCAGGCCTCAAATCCCTTCAACTGCATGCATGGCTCCTGCAGACTTAGCCCAATCCCGTTTTGGAGTGTCTCCAAAGTGGCGGAGATTTTAGTGGAGGCCAGAAAACCCTCCACCAGATCCACTTATGCCATGAAGTGGAAAAGATTCACTATCTGGGCGCTTCCAAGAACGTGGAACCTTTCTCCTGTTCAGCGGGGCTTCTGCTGGAGTATCTACGTCATCTGTTTGACCTGGGTCTCAGTCATTCTCTCTGAAGGTACATGGCGTGCCATTTCGGCCCATCGTGTTCCCTTTGCAGACAAGAGCTTTGCTCAACTGGAGGTCTCCAAGACCTTTCTCAGAGGGGTCCTCCACCTGAGGCCCCCTATCCATACTCCTGCCCCCTTGGAACTTGAATTTTGTTCTCTGAGAAACTTACTCTCCTCCTTCAACCTGCAGCTTCTGCGGATTTGAAGTTTCTTTCATGGAAGACTCTCTTCTTGGTGGCCATTACTTCTGCTCGGAGAATCTCTGAGCTCCAGGCCCTGATGTGTAAAATCCGTACTTGATTTTCCACAAGGAAGTGTTGCTCTTAGCAGAATCCTAAGTTTCTCCCTAAAGTAGTAGCTGAGTCTACTCTAAATCCAGTCCATAGAGTTACCTGCCTTTTTCGCAGTACTCTAATCAAGGGAATATTTACTCCATACTATGGATGTTCACCGGATTATGAGACTACTACACCAACAGGACGAAGGATCTCAGAAAGACTGATCAATTGTTCGTCTCTTTTGCTCACAAAAGGGAAGGCAATGCTGTTTCCAAGCAATGCCTGTCTAAGTGGTTAGCTCATTGCATCACTTTCTGTTATGACATATACAACAAGACCCTCCGGGTCAAGTCAGAGGTCACTCCACAAGAGGAGTAGCTGCCTCAGTGGCTTGTTTCAAGATTGTGTCTGGCAGACATCTGCGCTGCCGCCACCTGGACTTCTGTCCTTACCTTTACTAAACACTACAGTTTGGATGTTGCCTCTCGTAGAGCAGGCTTAGGGCTGGCTGTTTTGCAAGGCCTCCTATCTTGAGACTTGCACAACCAGACTTACCTTTTGGAGTAGTTTCCTCCTCCCGGTGCCTCTCTTTGTTCCAGACTGCTTGGGATTCAGTCCTATATGTAATTACCTACTGCAAGAGCTCTCGAAGTAAGATAGTACAGTTATGTAAGAACTTACCGTAACAGTAGATCTTGAGAGAGGCTCTTACAGTAGTCTTCCACCCTCCATCCCCTAGGCTTTTCAGCTCCTTTTCCATTGAGGAAATATCCGCTTCTCTCGTCCGGTCTCTCTTGGCCTGTGGCGGGAAAGAACTGGAAGGCGGCGCTGGGACCGCCCCTTTATACCGGCGTCTCCTGGCGCCAGTCACCTGGCGTGGGGGCAGTCCCTCACCAGGGACTGCTAGCTAGAAATTTTCCGTGGGGTCCTGCCACTTGCGCGTCAAGTCCTATATGAATTACCTACTGCAAGAGCCTCTCTCGAAGATCTCCTGTTACGGTAAGTTCTTACGTAACTGTGCTTTCTAGGGACATGGATATGTTGTTCAGTCGACACTTACTGGCAGATTCCTTGCCGCTTTAAATCTTGCCAGAAGGTCTTAAAGCTGGCTCCTCCCACCCACCTGGGTGGTAAAACTCGGCTCCACCCATGGCACGATCTTCCTTACCACTTGGAAGCTCAGGTTCCTCTGCTTGCGTTCTGCGTTTTAGGCCTGGATCCAAACTCTTCGGTTAACCCGAAACTAATTTTCAAATATACAAGACTTTGTCTTTATCTTCCTCATTGGCTGCAATGGAGAAATCGACTCAACGGTTCGTCGGTGCCCTGAGCGAAAGAAAGATGTCCGGACGATCCGCACTCCACGCGTCTACTACCTGGGCTTGAACACAATTCACAGGCCTGCGACTTGTACAAGTCCTTTTGGCCACGGTCTTAGAGGATCGCGCTGCCAGACTGCAACTTGGGCACCCCAAGAAATGTTATCCTCCGGTCAAGTTGAAGCAGAGGCCCGTTGGGCGCTGTCCGCAGCTGTACACTCGTGCAGGTGATCGCCTCGAGAAGCAGCCAAGCTGCTGCATCATCTTCATCGCCGCGGCATTTATCCCCGCTCTCCTTGGGCTCCTCCTACATGGCTTCATTCAAGGAGCTTGTCAGTCCATCTCCACCATGGAGAGGGACCTCGACATTCCTCCTCGGTCCAAAAAGAAGGACTCTAAGGCAAGTCCAACGTCAATGTTTAGGGAGCAGGAGAGGTCTCCTTCCCCAGACAGTCGACCCTACCTCGGTCGAGGTTGTGGCTAAGGCCGCTGGCTTCACGGTGTCCCCATCAGGTCAGCCGGCCGAGACACCCTGTTGACGCAAGTCGAGATTTTTCTCAACTCAGTCGGACGGGCTGTCGACGGGAGAAGTCGACAGCCCTCTTCACCGGTTCCCCGGTGGAAACCGAGGACTTGCCTGTGCCTCCTGTGCCGGAGTACCCGGTTAAGGTCTCTAGAACCAAGGAGGAGCAGGTTTCCCCACCCTCTCAGACCCACCCTGGAAACACCGAAGGTCTGAGTTTCGGACCTCTTCCAGGTCCAGCCGATCCTGCCGACATCGGCGGTCTCGATCTCGGCACCGTGGAAGCGGTGATGCTGCTTATCCTCGCAAATTGCGTCAAGCGCCTGTGAGGATCTAATTGGCAGCAGCTTCTTCTGACCAGGAATAAGCTCGACTCTGTCACCTTCACCGCCATTATTTTTGTTTATTTGTTCATTTCAGAGATCAGATATACCTTTGAGTCATAGGCTCCTTTACAAAGGTTCCACGTCACATGTAATAGATACAGGTACACAATATAGAATGCAGAATATACAGGACAATAAATGTTACAGAGTAAAGACTTTTTTTTTTAACAAAAATAAATTAGCTAAAACTTCAGAATAGACAGTTAGAAAGAAATGGAACTTAACATCCTGAGGAGGCGGAAATTGAGATATACGAGGAGGCCAGCCAGAGGCCCTTGTCAAGAAGTAGAGGGACGGGGAACTGGTTCATGTGCAGTCGCAGATTGTAGTGGAGTGAAGGTGGGCCCTAAGGTGCAGTTTGAAGTGACCAATTCTTTGATCAAGACGCAAGGATGAGGGTAAGTTATTCATCCACACGGTGCTCTGTAGCAAAAGATCTTTGGAATTGGGTTGTACGACAGGGAGGAACAGAGAGACGCTGGGAGTCAGAGCTACGTGTGTGCTGAGTTTTTGAGTCCAAGGTGATTAAATGGGAGAGAGCAACCCGGAGAGGCCAAGGAGATTTTTTTAGCAAAGACACAGGTGTGGAATTTTATCCTGTTGTCTAGGTTAAGCCAGTTGGTGTCCTGGTACAGATGCATGGTATCGTAAACCTGTCACACCCTAATATCAGGCGGCGGCCTTGTTTAGGACAAGTCTAAGACTATCAAGGGCTGAGGAGCTAGCCCACCGAAAGTCAGAAGGCCATAGTCGAGCAGGAAAGTATCGAGGAGGAGATAACAAGCTTAAGGGCTTCTGGGGTTAGGCAATGTTTAAAGCGGTGCAAAAGCCCTAGTCTAATATTTAGGGCCTTGGATAATTGCTGAATATGCCCATGATAGGTAAGACCAGAATCCAAAGTGATGCCTAGGTACTTAAAGGAATGCACAAATTCCAGGGGGTCTGAGACGCAGATAATATTTGAGGAAAAGCGTCCTAGCCTGGGGTTCTGCTGATGCCGAAAAGCATACCTTGGTTTTTTATAGTTAATGGGAAGGCGTGCGAGACAAACCAGCTTTTGACAGCCTTGAAGGAGGACTGGAGGGAGTGGTGGAGTTGAGAGGGGTCTGGGTTGTTTTATTTTATTTATGTATTTATTACAGAGATCAGAAATACCTTTGAGTCAAAGACTCCTTTACAAAGGTTCACGTCAGATAGAATATCTACAGATATACAATACATTGAGGACAGCTAATCAATACAGTACTTGTTACAGAGTAGAGCTATGTTAATAACAGGAACAGTTAGGCTAACAATCAAGAATTAGTACAGTTTGAGGCAGTTGAAAAAAAACTGGGCTTAACATCCCGGGGTTGGAGATTAAGAGCTGTTTGCAGAGGCAGGCCAGAGGCCACTGTCAGAAATAGACAGAACAGGTGGCACCGATTCACGTACAGACGAGTCACTTGTGGAGCGAAGATGAGCCCTGAGGTCCGCTTTAAAGTGACCAATTCAATGATCAAAATGCAAGGAGGAGGGTAGGTTATTCATCCACAAGGGAGCCCTGTAACAAAAGGATCTTTGGAACTGAGCTAAGTACAGGAGGGGATGGAGAAACGATGGGTGTCAGAGCCACGGGTGTGCTTAACTTTGAGTCCTTAGTGATTAAAGGTGAGTGCCGTGGGGAGAGGCCAAGGTAATTTTTTGCCAAGACACAAGTGTGGAATTTGATTCTGTTGTCAAGGTTAAGCCAATTGGTGTCATTATATAGAACACAGGTATGGGTGAGTCTGTCACATCCTAATATAAGATGACAGGCCTTGTTTAGGACGAGTCTAAGACTATCAAGGGCTGAGGAGCTAGCCCTCCAAAAATCAGGAGACCATAGTCTAGCAGGAGACTACCGAGGAGGAAATAGCAAGCTTAAGGGCCTCCCGGGTAAGGCAATGTTTATAGCGGTGCAAGAGCCCTAGCCAGATATTTAGGGCCTTGGATAATTGTTGTATATGCTCATGATAGGTAAGGCCAGCGTCCAAAAGTGATGCCCAGGTATTTAAACGAATGCACAAATTTAAGAGTCTGGGGCGGCTGATAGTATTTATGGGAAAAGCCCAATTCTGGAATTCTGCGGATGTGTGAATAGCATACACTTGGTCTTTTATAGTTAATAGTAAGGCGTTGTGAGGAGAACCAACTTTCAACAGCCTTAAAGGAGGACTGGAGGAGTGGTGGAGTAGGGAGTGGTCAGGGCTGGAGGAGAATATGACAGCATCATCTGCATATAGTAGTAAGTTGGAGGTGCAGGATGTGGGGAGGGAGTTTAGGAAGAGGCTGAAAAGGAGGGACCCAAAATGGACCCTTTGGGACCCCAGAGAGGACAGGAGATTTAGGGTGATAGGGTATTTCCAATTTTAACTTGAAGGGTCCGTTGGTAAGATAGTCAGCGAACCATCCCACTGCTTCCTGTGAGAGACCCAGGTTGAGCAAAGAGGTTTGGAGTAGTGAATGGTGGACGTATCAAAGGCCTTGGTGAGGTCAATGAAGATCGCACCTGTGATGTGGCCTTTATCCAGTGCAGTGTGGATATGAGATGTTAGATCAAGCAGGCAGTAGTCATGCTGTGACCTTTAGGAAACCATGTTGTTGTTTGCAGAGTAGGTCATATTTATTGAGGTGGTCAGTGAGCTGATCCGACACTGTCCTCTCTAAGGCCTTGGAGAGTATGGAGATAGGGCGGTAATTGTTAGCAGAGGAGCCGGTCCCCATCTTTAAATATGGGCGTGATGTAGGTGGATTTCCAAATGGCAGGGAATTTGCCTAGGGAGAGGGAGAGGTTTAAAATGTGGGTGAGAGGGGCAGGGATTTGCTTAAGGAGAGCCGAAGAATTCTGAGGTCAAAGGAGTCGGCGTTAGAGGGCGTGACTAAGGGCAGCCGTAGATATGGTTCAGCTGACATGGGAGTGATGTAGCTAAGGAAAAGGGGGGCACCTGGGTGCGGGTGGTGAGCTTAGGAGCAGGTGGGTCATAGAAATTTGGGGGAGAACGTGGCTAAGGTTGGAGAAAGCATCACTGAACGCTGCAGCAATGAGAATAGGGTCAGAGGTCAAGGACCCATTTGACAAGACTTGGGAGGGGACCAGGTTGGGGACCTTACATAAATTTCCTTAATGTTGTTCCAAAACTTACGGCCAGAGCCCCAGGACAAGGTTAAAGCGGATTTATAGTGTTCTGCTTTTGCCCTACTGAATGGCCCAGGTGCACTTGTTCCTAGCCATTCTATAATTCTGTCTATCTTGGGGAGGCGGACTCGATGGAGAGGTACCATAGTGAGTCTCTGGTTCGCATTAAAGTCTTGAGCCGTTCAGTGAACCAAGGTACATGGTTGCCTTTAACCATTCTTTTCGTGAATGATGCATAGAGATCACAGATATTATTGAAGGACCGGGTAAATAAGTCCAAGGCAGTGTCTAGGTTTACAGTATTAAAAATGAAGGACCAGTCCACATCTCTGAGGTGTGCTTTTAATTGTGCCAATTTTCCAGGATCAAGTTTATGCTTGCACAATTATTCTGGGAGGTGCATACATAGATACATAGATACATAGACAGTGTTGGCAGATAAGGGCCTATGGCCCACCAGTCTGCCCATTTAAGTTTGTAAGTTCAGTTTATGTTTTCCAGGAAGTCTGTTGCCTTACCCTGACCTCCAGAATTCCTTTATGTCTATCCCATGCATTCTTAAATCCTGTGATTGTTTCAGCCCCACCACTTCCTCTGGCAGGGTGTTCCACTTATCCACCACCCGTTCTGTGAAGAAATTCTTCCTCACGTTTCCTCTGATATCGTCCTCCTCCAACTTCATCCCATGCCCTCTAGTCCTGGAACATCTTTTCGGCAAAAATAGTGCATTCCTGCACCCTGTTCCTCCCTGTAAGATACTTGTATGCCTCTTTCAGATCCCTCTCCTCCTCTCCTCCAGGGAGTACATGTTCAGTGCCTTCAACCTATCCTCATAGGACTTGTGATGCAATCCATGCACCATCTTTGTTGCCCTCCTCTGAACCTTCTCTACCCTGTCTATGTCCTTACGTAGGTAAGGTCTCCAGAACTGCACAGTGTACTCCAGGTGCGGCCTCACTAGTGTCTTGTATAGTGGAATTATGACCTCCCTTTTCCTGCTGGTGATGCCCCTGCCTATGCTTCCCAGCATCCTATTTGCTTTACCTGCTGCCTTGTCACACTGTTTCCTGCCTTGAGGTCATCAGAGATGATAACTCCAAGATCCCTTTCCTGCTTGGTGCATGCTATATCCTCACCCCCCAACTGATATATTGTGCCAGGGTTTTGTGCCTTATATGCATTATCTTGCACTTCCTTGCATTGAATTTCAACTGCCACACCCTGACCATTCTTCAAGTTTCTGCAGGTCCCTTCTCATTCTGTCTACACCCTCTGGTGTGTCTACTCTGTTACAGAGCTTTGTGTCATCAGCGAACAGTGAAATTCTGCCTTCTAGGTCCTGTGCAATGTCACTGATGAAGATATTGAATAGTACCGGTCCCAGCACTGATCCCTGTGGTACCCCACTGGTCACTCTTCCCTCTGTGGAGTGACAGCCATTTACCACCACCCTCTGTGTCCTGCTGCCCAGCCAGTTACCTACCCACTGCACTACTGTCCTGCCCACACCCATATTCCCCAGTTTGAGCAATAGTCTTCTATGTGGCACAGTGTCAAAGGCCTTGCTGAAGTCCAGATATGCCATGTCCACTGCCCTCCCTGATCCACCTCCCTAGTCACCCAGTCAAAAATTCAATGAGGTTGGTCTGATATGACCTTCCCTGGTGAAACCATGCTGCCTTGGGTCCTGTAGTCCATTGACAACAGATGTTCCACCAATCTCTCCTTCAGTAGTGCTTCCATGATCTTCCCACTACCGAGGTGAGGCTGACTGGTCTGTAGTTCCCGCTTCCTCTTTGTTCCCACTTTTGTATAAGGGACTACATCTGCTATCCTCCAGTCTTTGGGTACCTCCCCTGTTTCTAGTGATCGGCTAAACAGGATAGCAAGAGGTTCAGCCACCACCTCTCTTAGTTCTTTAAGGACCCTGGGGTGCACCCCATCTGGCCCCATTGCTTTATCAACTCTTATTACTTCCAGTTCCTTCAGGACCCTTCTCTGTAAAGGGACTTGTAGTCCATTTCTGCAACATTCTCACCCTTTCACTCCATTCAGACCCATTACCTTCCTCTTCCTCAGTAAAGACTGAGCAGAAATACCTGTTCAATATATCAGCTTTACTGTTGTCATCCTCCACACAGCCCCCATCCTCCCCTCAGTCTCACTATCCCTCCCTTTGCCTTTCTTTTTCACTTATGTACCTGTAAAGGTTTTGTCCCTCTACCCACTGATTTTGCAATGTGTTCTTCTGTCTGAGCTTTGGCTTCCTTACTGACCTCCCTGCCTCCTTTGCTTCTCCTGGTACTTCTCCTATCCCCTCTGCCTGTGTCTTTTGTATTGCCTGAATGCAATCTTTTGGCTTTCACTTTCTTTGCTACCTCTTTGGAAAACATAATGGTCTCTCTTCCTTTTCCTCTTGCTAACCTTAATATATAATTCTGTTGCTTTGTAATCCCCATTTTAAATACTTCCCACTGTTCCTCAACCCCTGATTCCTGCCCCATTCCTCTTAATGCCTCTTTCAAGTATCTCCCCATTTTCCCAAAGTCTGCCCCCTAAAATCCAGGATACGTGTTTTGTGTGGTTTGGTGCTGCTCTTCTGTGATTTCAAACCACAGTGACTGGTGGTCAATGTTCCCAGGTGCTCCCCACTCTTACCCCCATCACACTGTCCCTGTTTGTGAGCACAAGGTCCAGTATTGCCTTCTGCCGGTTGCTTCCATGACCAGTTGCTTGAGGAAGGCACCCTGAAGGAGTCCAGGATAAATCTGCTCCTAGTTGATGCTGCTGCTGGAATGCTCCAGTCCACGTCTGGAATATTGAAGTCTCCAACCAGTACTACCTCACCCTTGTCTGCCATCCTCTGGATGATCTTGGAATTTTGCAGGACCAGGAGCAGAACACAGGAGAGTGGTCGCTGAGGGCGTCTGGGAGGATGGTAACATTGGTGATCTTGCCAGGGCGATTGGAGAAAATGAGGTCCAGCAGGGAGGAGGATCCAGTATGTGGATCAAGACGGTAGGGAAGTGACCATTTGAGAAAGATCTTGGGCTGTGAGAGATCAGTGTAAGGATGGCATCATTACTTACAATTGATATTAAAATCCCCAAGAATTAGTAGTTCCGACTGAGATGGTAGTGTGTCCAGATACGTAGTGCAACGCCTAGGAAAGTTGATTTTTGGTCCCTTGGGGAATGTAAGCTGTTGTTGTGTATAAAGGGTTATGGGCTCTACCAGGGTCAGTTTGACAATGAGGGCTCTGTGTGCCACCCCAGCTGGGGGCATGGAGAAGGTGACCTTGTAAGGTATCCTTGTGTAGAGGGCACAACCACCCCTCTCTTACCATGTCGATCAGCACGGTAGAGGGTAAACCCAGGTAGAGATATAGCGGAGTCCGGAGTCCGAGGGGAGCCAGGTTTCAGTCAATGCTATGACATCAGGTTGGTGCATCAGAACCCAACCCTGGAAGGAGTCCCACTTTTTAGGATGCTGCAAATATTGAGAGAAGCAATGCGCAGCTGACCCTGTTTACGTTGGGAGGCAACATAACCTTGGTGGTCCAGGATTAGATGGATATTCCCCGACAAAAGGAGGAGGAGTAGCATGAATCTATAGATGGGGTATCTGGGGCACTTCCTCTTATTAAAGCGAGATATCTGGGTATGAGGTTTAGTGGTGGGGACGGAGGGATAGGTAGTGCTTGTGCATTCAGGTAGGCCTGAAGGAGGTAAGGGGAGGTAAGGGTGGCCAACAGTGTTACCAGTCCTGGTCGCTGAGACAGTACAGCACCTGGGAGTGGCCATGGTGGGCTGGCTAGAGAGGCAACGAGGGAGAGTAAGGGAGAGAAATCTGTTTGCCAAGCCCCTGAACAGGGGTCATGGGGGGCGGTGGGTAGCCAGTAAATCCCAAGCAGCCAGCTGTTCAGAACGTGGACGCATGTAGAGGAGGGGGACAAGGAGTAATAGGATAAGACTGGGAAGGACTGGACAGTGGTGATCAAGTGGCAGAGCAGCAGGATAATAGGGAAGCATCATGACACTAGGAGGTTGGAAGCTGTGGGTAGCAGTGAAAACAGGAGATAAGCCAATAGAGCAGCCTCTAGTGGCTAAATGATATAAGCTGCTAATGGAGAACTTGGCTGATTGGTTAAGACAGCCTATAAAGGGAGTGCTCACCAAGGGTGGTGGTGGGGGTGTGCTCACCAAGGGTGGTGGTGGTGGGGGTGGTGGGGGCCGGCGCCCTGCGTCGGCGGGGAAATTCAGCACAAACACTGAGGGCTTTGTAGTAAGCAGCAGCACGGAGGTTTCATCATGGCGTCCCGTACCTTGCTGTGTTCTGGTGGTCGGGGTGGGAGGGCGCCGCTGTCTCTGGCCCCTCACGACCTCTGCCGGCCTGTGGGGAGAGAAGGACAGGTAAGGATTATTTATAAGGACATGGGGGTTTCAGTAAGAGAGCAATTAATGCGAACGAAAATGGCACCAAGAGGTTCAAGCAGGCAGTCTCTGCACTAATTATAACATTACAGTGCACAGGTAACTGCTGCTATAAAACGCTTGTAACGCACCAACTATCAGGCAGTGATAAAATAAAGTAAATTTAAGGCTGCTGTCTCTGCCTCAGCTTTACATTAAAATGAAAAAATGCGATGGTAACAAAATGAGCAGGTCTTAAGGCTCCGCAAAACCTGCGGTACTGACAAGATGAGCCTAGGTGAGACTTTTACAACAAAACTGCAGTAATAACAAAACGAGCAGGACATTAAGGCACCACTCCGCCTGGTAGAAAACCCAGTACTGGTAAAGAGAGAGCCCTATGAGAGACTATTCTCCACATATGCCCACAAAAAAGGCGCCAGTTTCAAATTCAGCACAAACACTGAGGGTTTTAGTAGGCAGCAGCACAGAGGTTTCACTCATGATGTCCCATACCTTGCTGTTGTTCGGTGGTCGGGTGGGGAGGCGCCGTTGTTCTCTGGCCCTCACGACGTCTGCCGCCTTGCTGTGGTCGGGTGGGGAGGGCGCTGCTGTCTCTGGCCCTCACGACCATTAATGACTGTCACCGGAGCGGCCAAACAACTCCTCATTGTAGTCGAGGAGCCAAGCCGGCACCAGTTGTTCAGCCGAAAACTGGCTACGCCACCCATTGTTGTGAACCCCGCCCACAACTCTAATTGGGGCCTCCACTCAAGGATTCTCGGTCGGGTCAGGGCTTCCCATTGGTTGTTGGTCACCCTCACTTATGATCGAACTTGGCAGGTGGAGGGTGGCTCAGGCCCTCGGCAGCTGTTCGCAGACATCTCAGAGTCTGACAACGACTCCTTCTTGTTCTCCAGGCCGCTTGACCTGGAGTCCACGGGGTCAGTCAGTGGATGAGAGCCCATCCTCGCTTCCTGAATGCTTCGCTCATCTCAGAGTCCACTGGGATGAAGCTGGAATCTATTTCAAAATGGGCCAAATATCCCCTCACAGAGGTACTGGACTGAGGGGATTCCCCACGGAGGCCTTCCCGTGGCCAAAGCCATTGTTGGCCCAGCCCTGGAGCTATGGCAGCGGCCAGCTTCTTTCCAGCACCTTCGGCCAGGATGGCTCGAAGTATGCTGTTCCCACTGGTTCACTCTCCGGTTTCTTGGAGCACCCTCTGCAGAGAGGTTAGTGACTGACAACGCTTTCCAGCGCTCGGGAATGCTTGGGATGTGGACAAGCTACCCAATAAGGAGTCCAAGAAACTGACTACTCCAGGCGGAAAGTTCAGTCGGCTTTCTCGCTAGGCCTTCGGCAGGCCAGCTCAGCTGTTCTGTTGGCACACTTTTCACACGCCTTTGGGCTCCCTGGATGAAGTGATTCTTCATCTCCGGCTGACTTCAGACGATGGTCAAGCAGGCGCTGGATCAGGGAAGGGCGGTGGCCAAACAGCAACTCCAGACTTCCCTGGACATCACTGATTCGTGTGCCGGTTAGTAGCAGCTGCAGTGGCCATGCGCCGCAGAGCTTGGCTGTGGATGTCTGCCTTTACAGCAGATACCCAGCACAAACTGGCAGACGCTCTTGGGTACCGACTTGTTCAGTCCCAGGTGGAGGGTCATCTGCAAAGGATCAAGAAGTCCAACGCCACCTTGGACCTCGGTCACGCCTGCTCAGAAGGACAAAGACCGCCAGCAGCAGCGTAAGCCCTCTTGGCCTTCAGCCCCTGCGCACGCCTGGCCCAGCAACACCAGCATCAGGCCAGCAGGCTCGCAGTTGTCACCCCAAGCCAAGCCTGCTGCTTCCTCCAACAGGAAGCCGGGCGGGAATGGTCCAGGAGGCTCCTTGGCCAGTCCTTCCTCCAAGCCTGCCCAGTGACCGGGTTGAGGGGTGTCGCGCCAATCTCGTCACTCCTCCCCGGGTTCCCCATAGGAGCGGCTCCGCCACTTCCTTTCCACCTGGTCCGATATCACCACGGACCGCTGGGTGCTGGAAGTGGTAGGAAAGAGTCTGCCTCTGGAATTCGAGCAGTCCCCACCCTATTGTGCCGTCACCCCATGGGGGCTATGGGGTCCACAGCCTCTCTTTGGCTCGTCGAGCCGACATTGCCCTGCTCCTCTAGAAGGAGGTGATCATGGAGGGACGGATCCTCCATCAGACCCAGGTTTGTGTCCAGGTACTTCCGAGTCCCAAAGCGGACAGGGGCTGGTGCCCATTCTAGACCTACACGACCTGAACAAGTTCCTAAGGTCTTGAACCTTCAGGATGGTCACTGTGGCTCAGATCATCCCATCCTTGGAGCGAGGCGTGTGGTCCTTTCTCTGACCTTCACGACGTTCTTTTCATGTCCCAACTCATTCCGTCCACCAGGCGATTCTCCGCCCAGAGCGGAGGATCCCTTTACTTGTTCCGGCCATGCCCTTCGCCCTCTCCAGCTCCCAGGGTCTTCACCAAATGCATGGCAGTGGTGACAGCATTTCTGCAGCGCGAAAGATCCAGGTGTACCCCTACCTGGACGACTGGCTGATTGCAGCCTCTTCCAAGCTGGAGGTGGAGCAGTCCAGGGATCTGGCCCTCCAGGTCTGTTCTCAAGGTTGGCCTCCTCATCAACGAGGCCAAATCGAACTCTTGCCAACGTGGTGATTCAGTTCATTGGGGCAGAACTCGACTCTCTTCGAGCCAGAGCATTGCTCCCGGCGGTCAGGGCCGAGGTTCTTTCCTCCTTTGCCCAATCATTTCTGGTTGGGCAGTTGCCCTGCCGGGACTTCTGTGCCTCCTGGGCCTCATGGCAGCCTGCACCAGCGTGGTCCATTGGGCCTGCTGGCACATGCGCCCCTTCATTGGGGCTGGCTGCCAATGGTCACAGCGCCCGACTTTGGACCAGCCAGTGATAGTGACCCAGGAGATGTGGAACATCTCCAGTGGTGGCTCGTTCTAGCTTATCTGCAGGAGGGTATCCAGTTTGTCCGCCCAGAGCCAACGGTCACTCTAACAACCGCCCCTCTCTCTGATGGGTTGGGGTGCCCATCTGGGGTGCTCAGAGCCTCAGCCTCTGGTCTCCTCAGGAGTCTCGTGCCCATCAACCTTCTGAGCTCGAGTGGTCCGACTAGCCCTCACCACCTTCGCTCTGTTTGTATGGGGTCAAGTGGTCCAGGTCCAGACGGACAACACCACAACCATGTACTACCTAAACTGCCAGGGCGGGACGACTCCTTGCCTCTGTGCAAGAAGGCTCTCCGCACTTGGTCTCTCGTGAGCAGACTGAAGGCAGATCTCCTAGCCATCCATGTGACAGGAGTCTCCAACACTCTGGCCATTGCCCTAGCCGGATAGGTGCTGCATCTCACAAGTGGTCTCTCCTGCCGGAGGTAGTACACGATCTCTTCTCCCACTAGGGCACACCTCAGGTGGACCTGTTTGCCTCCAGGGAGAATGCGGCTGAGGCTGTTTCATGCCGCCCCCTCAGCAGGACTCGCTACAGGGGATGCCTTCTTGAGGCCGTGGACCCTGGGCCTCTTCTCGCCTTTCCCCATTTCCCTGATCCACAAGGTGCTTCTCAAGGCAAGGAGGACAAGGCACAGGTGATTCTGGTAGCCCCAGACTGGCCCCACCAGTTCTGGTATCCAGATCTCCTCAGCCTCAGCTCCAGGCTCCCGAGGCGGCTTCCAGCCTGCCCGGACCTGATCTCAGTCAACCAGGGAAGGTACCCCACCCGACCTTCAATCCCTGCACCTGACGGCCTGGTTCCTGAGCTGGCTAGAGTTCCAGGCCTTGGGTCTTTCCAACGAGGTCCTCAACGTTGTTGAGGCATCCCGTATGAGTCGACCAGAAAATGCTGTGCCTTCAAATGGAAGAGATTCTCCGTTTGGTGTCAGAATAAGGGCCTGGACCCTTCCTCCTGTTTCTTGGCCATTCTGGACTACCTATGGTCCTTTCTCAGCTAGGGCTTGGTCGGCTGACCCTTAAGGTGCACCTGGCAGCTATCTCTGCTTACCGGCGCAGGCGGAAAGCAGTCGGTGGCACAGGAAAAGGTGGTCGGGGAATTTTTCAAAAGCTCTTGATCACATATCCTCCGGTACGAGAACCTCCACCTCTGTGGGATCTACTGTGGGTACTGGCTAAGCTCATGGGCAAGCATTCGAACCGATGCACAGGTGCGATATCTCCCACCTGTTGTGGAAGTCTGCCTTCTTGGTGTCTATTCGTCCAGCCAGAAGGATGGGAGAGCTTCAGGCGCTTTCCATCGAGTCT
Source organism: Neoceratodus forsteri (assembly GCA_016271365.2). Classification (NCBI taxonomy): domain Eukaryota; kingdom Metazoa; phylum Chordata; order Ceratodontiformes; family Ceratodontidae; genus Neoceratodus; species Neoceratodus forsteri. The sequence continues at coordinate 371,759,455 of CM057458.1, forward strand.
CCTTATCTGGTCTTCCACAGGGACAAGGTTGTCCTGCCTCACCGAAACTCCTTCCGAAGGTGGTGCTGGAGTTTCACCTTAACCAGGTGTTGACTCTGCCGGTGTTCTACCCCAGTCACACCGGAGGCGGTAATATAGGCTCCATACTTTGGACCCTAGAAGAGCTCTTTTATTATAAGGAGCGGATGGCTGAAGTTCGTGGAGAGGTTCGCCAGCTGTTTGTCACCTACACTGAAGCCGCACCTGGTAGACCTGCAGCCAAGTGGGACGATAGGCAGGTGGGTCACCTCATGCATAGATCTCTGCTATAGGTTGGCGGGCATTGAGCTCCCAAAGGGATAAGAGCTCATTCTACCCCCATACCGCTGCTTCGGTGGCTGCTTCCAGGGACGTCCCTATCCAGAAAATCTGCAGGGCTGCTACCTGGAAGTCAGCACATACCTTCATTACCCACTACCACATCGACTTTGAGTCACGCCAGGATGATGGTTTTGGGACCTGGGTTCTCCAGTCCTTATTTCCCAAGTAGGGGTGCATGTCTTGCCTCCCTTCTCCTGGAGAACTGCTAGAGTCTGCCAGTAAGTGTGGATTGAACAACATATCCATGTCCCTAGAAATGCAGGTTACTCACCTGTAACAGGAGTTCTAGGAATGGTATATGTTGTTCATCCACCCAACCTCCTGGCCTCGACGTGCAACCTGGCTTCCAGCGGGCTTGATCTGGCGTCATGGGGTGAGCCAAGAGTTTTTCCACCTGGGTGGGTGGAGGAGCCAGCTTGAAGACCTTCCGGAAGATTTAAAGCGGCAAGGAACCTGCCAGTAAGTGTGGATGAACAACATATACCAATCTTAGAACTCCTGTTACAGGTGAGTAACCTGTATCTCCTCCTCATGCTGGTGATACCTCCAACAATATCGCTCCCTATTTTATACTTGACTCTTATATGCCCAGTTACTTTCAACTTAAAATCATAACTACTTGATTTTTTGATATTTCGATCCTAACTTTTGTTTTATAAATAACTTTATTGGTTTTATTTAAAAAAAAAAAAGTTACAGTGTAAAAGGACAAGATTCCTAACATAGTTAACCTAGCTGGGATTAGTAAATTAAGCCCTTGGATGAACAGACTAAAAATAATCCAAATGCAGTCTGTTTAGAATGTTAATTAAGTTTGACCCTAAATATTTTTTTGCATTATCTGTTTATTTCCCTGGACAGACCGGTCGTCTCTCTCCTTCGGCGACCAAGCCACCCCTGCCTCTGCTCCCCCATTGCCATCCTGCTGACCATCACCCTGTCGATTCTCTGGCTGACTCAGTGTATCCTTCACCAAGGGCCCCCGGTGGGTGCTACCGTGGAGGAGAGACTTTCCAGTGCCTGTAGGCACTTCTTCAGTCTGTGTTGGGGTTTGACGAGGGCACAGTCGACATTGGCTTTGTGGTGGTCGGAAGGCGGGTCGTCTTCATCCAGGCGGCCAGGCAGGCATACTTTCGAGTTTTTCCCCTCAGCCCCCTGGAATGTCGCTGCAGCATCTGGGCGTGACTGTGGTCACCACATTGTAGCGCATCTTGCAAAATTAGCCACCAGGAGCCGCCCAAGGGCAATACATTCTTGGCCTCCCCTCAGAGCATCCAGAGGACGCTCTTGAGCCCTTGCTGACGGCCTCCGCTCCTGTTGTCCTGGCCTTAGCGCAAACCCGGTTGCCAAAGTGTCAGGTGATCACCTGGTGCCACGGGCCAGCTCTGACCTTTAATGTGTAACATAAACTTTTTCACCTTACCTTTGAGCTGACAGCTTTCGCTTTTTAAATCTGCCCAGACTTCATTTCACTGTACGCACCATGAAACAACACTTACGGACAGATTTGAAAATGATAGCTGTCAAGTTCATGAGATGGGGTGAAAGAAGGCAATACTGAAGATGTGGGGTTAAAAGCTTAAAAACAAAGTTATGAGCAAACATTGAAAACGGAAGTAATTTGTAACAATGAATAGCTGATATGAGTCACACAAATGACTTTTTTCCAAAGCTTTTGAACATAACTTGGCCATTTGGGGTACGATCAACCCTAGAATTTCAGGGTGGGCAAATTGGCACCTCACCTCATGGACACATAAGTGTTCTTTTGGCTGTGTACTCCCAAAATGTGTTTGGGGTGAATCTGTCTGTCTACTGTATCTATCGATTAGTCACGTTGAAATGAACACTTAAAGTGTAACCTATCTCATGCCCCCATTTCTTTCTTGCCTGCTTCCAGGACGTTCTTCTGCCACCCAAGCAAGAATACCATTTGATATTTGTCTAACTCTTTATCCTATTTCATTGATAAAGCAAAACAGTGACTACAGTAAGGGCCATCTTCCATTGTATACAGTACTCTTAAAGCGAATAAGTCACTGTATTCTTTCTCCAGACTCTTCCACTCATGCCCAGTAGAACATAATTCCAGGTCTGGGATAAACTAATATCTCTTTTCCTGTGGCAAGGAAAGTCTCCCAGGGTTAGGTATTGCATTCTCCAGCTTCCACGAGACATTGGGGAGGGGGGTAACCTTCGAATTTGTGTCCACTACACCCAGAGCAGCAGTTGCGGATCATCCTTTACTCGCTGGCAGCTACGTAGCCGGATGTCCTGGAAGCGCGCTCACTACACCAAGTGATATCCATGACCTTACTCCATATCTCTTTGGCAATCCACCCACTTGTACCCCATGCACTAAATTTTTCCAATACACAGCAGAACTCTTTCGGCAGTGGATGCTGATACAGCGGCATTATTTTACTTCAGTGGAGTGTCTGTTCCTACAAGTATTAGCATATGATACTGTTTACCCTCCAAATAAACTGGATATAGCGCGAAAATGGCATCAATATGGTATTAGGTATACATTTCAATTGGTAGGACCCATGGGTCTCCTCCCTTTTGTGACGCTCCAGGCAACATACCTTTTCCTGCAAACAGAGTTTTATAGATTTCTGCAAATTCGATCCTATCTACAGCCACAAGAGGAAGCTCTGGCTCATATAACCAATAAACCTTCCCCGTAATCCATATATTTCAGTCCTGTCTCCAGGGATGTACATTGGAGCACATCATTAGTGTCTTATATGAAGCACTCAAGATTCGTTGACAGAGTCAACAGACAACATATACGGTAAATGGAACCTGGAACTTACTTCCGCTTGCTACCTGGAATAAATATGCCTTCCCATCTATAAAATTTCAACCATTACATTTTGGAAAGAGTACTTTTGGAAATGTAGATCTTGATACTTCGTACACCTGCAGTGGTTGCCAAATACCTTGGCCGTCAGGCGGTCATTGTTAGGCGTGGATGTGGGCATACATTAGCAGATCATCCCTGTGTCCTGTGGTTATTCCTGTTAATTCGACCGTACTCACAGGATATGATTAGAGCCTTGGGAGCATGTTTGATTGCTTGAGCTTGTTAACTCCTTCTGCATACTTACCACCACGCCAGTGACTCATGCATCAATAAACAAGAATACCTGTAAACAGCTTACTTTGCTACTGCTAGTAGCTAAGAAAGCATTTACTAAGCTATGGCATACAACTAAAATACTCACACTTGATAATTGGCATGCACTCGTGCTGGAACTCTACAGTTTAGAAAATATCAGCTAGATTAGGAACTGTACTCTACCTTTGAGACTAAGAACGCAGATGGGTACTATACCAGTTAGCTAATTATACTGATTTTGTGCCATAGGGAGGAACTCTCTTCTGCAAGTTTACTTGATCGCAGTGGTTTAATCACCGCAGACTAGGCGACAGATCAGGACACTGTGCTTTCTTGCCTGACTTCTTTTTCTCTATTCCTTGTAGTTCTAGAAATGTTTCTTCTTTTGTTTCAGAGTTTGTATAGCTATTCATTGATTGTCTTAGGGTTTTCATTTCCAGATTGTCACAGCCATTGCACTGGAGCTGGCAGCCAATTAAAGCAGACAAGAGATCAGAGATGTAAGCCCATTAGAGGTTTTCAGAGGACTCTGCACATTACTTCAGATAAATAATGGTACAAGAACTCTCAAATATAATTTGTGGAGGTACAGTATAAATTAGGGTATTTGCAGCTGGAAATGTCAATAGAAACATAGAAGTTGACAGCAGATAAGGACTGCAAGACCCACCCAGTCTGCCCATTTATTTCTACCTTATGAATGTGCCATAGGCCTTTACTTTGTCAATGGCCTATCTATTCATACTCATCTGTATTGCTCCCTTATGCCTATCCCATGCCTGTCTGAAGCCCTGCACTGTATTCATATCCACCACTTCCTGAGGCAGGCCGTTCCATTCATCCACCACCCTTTCTGTGAAGAACAGCTTCCTAACATTACCCCTTAATCAGCCTCCTCTAATCTCATGCTGTGTCCTTTTGTCCTGCTATTTTTCTTATATTGAAACATGTTGATGTTTGAATGTTTCAATCATATCACCTCTCTCTCCTTTCCTCTAGGTTATACATATTGATCTCTGTTAATCTGTCCTCATGTTTTCTGATGCAATCCCTGCACCATTTTGGTTGCCTGTTTCTGGACTGCTCCCATTCTGTTAATGTTCTTGTGCAGGTGCGGCCTCCAGTACTGCACGCAGTACTCTAGATGGGGCCTAACCAGTGTCTTGTAAAGAGGATTATTCCTCTTACGACTTGTGATACCCCTACTAATACACCCCTACATCCCTCTAGCCTTACTTACTGCTTTAGTGGTCTGCTTGGATGATTTCGGTCATCTGTGATGATGATGATGATGCCTATGTCGCTTTCTTCCTTGTGATTCCCAGCAACTCCTCTCCCAACCTATAGGTAGCTTCAGGGTTTCTCTTCCTATGTTCATGACCTTGCACTTCTTTGCACCCAGTTGCACTCTTCAGACCATTTTATTTGTGTCCATTTTCCCATTAGAAGTTATACTGTACGCCACTAGAGGGACACAGTCTTTATCTAAAGCGATCCTTGCCTGTTGTTCATATAGATATTCAGTCCAAAGTAGGTTGCTGCACTCAAAGCTACGGGGGTCACATACATGGGTGACAAACCCTTCATAAAAATACTTCACAGATCCAGACCTTGTCGCTCTTTACGGAGAAAAAACAAAACTCCATATATCAACCAAGTAGTCCATTTAGTAAACACCACTGTGGGCTTCCACAGTGCTGTTTTAGTCAATCACTACTTGGTTGATATATGAAGTTTTGGTTTTGCTCCTTATAAAGAGCGCATACAGGTCTGGATCTGTGTTTATATAGATATCTTTCTAAACTACAGCTATCCCTCCATCTGATCAGCCCCCCGCACTTCCTGCTTACAAATTCTTCCTGTTCCTAAATCAGTTATTCACCAAATTCTCAACAGTGCATCCCCTACTGTCCTCTCTCCCACTTGTTGTGCTCATATCCCTCTATCACCTCCACTTGCTCACTACTCATCTGTTCCTAATAACTCTCCCAACCCCGCCAGTTGCTATCTCCAATTTCCTACCCACATCCATGCTATCACTCCCTTCCCCCATTTGAAATATGGTCTCACTCTACCACTATTTCTCATGCGGCTTTGATAATGGTGTCCATTTTCACTGCGGTTCTCCACCTTGTTCTTCCTCACTCACCCACCCTTCTCCTCAAATCACCCAACCTCCTCGCCAGCCCTTCAAACTCTCCTAAGCTCCACTTTCTCTTGCGTTCTCTTCTCTTGCTCTTCGCTGGGGATATCCACCCCAACCCAGGCCCTATTTCCCTAGCTCCTCTGGTGCTTCCTTCTGTTATACCCCCCGCTCTCTTCTTTCAGCCCTTCTACAGGCCTTAAAGGTCCTACATCTAAACACTTGCAGCTTGTTGCAAAAACAGACCAGAGTGAGACCATGGTGTGCACTCTAAAACAAGACATTCTAATCATCTCAGAAACTTGCCTAAAAGCACTATCCTGACCACTCGGTCTCCATTCCTGGCTACTCACTGCTAAGGTAAGATCGTGCTGGCAGGGGTGGCTGTGTGGCCATTTATGTCCTAGCTTCCATCCAATATTCCATCATCTCTGCATCCTCAAATCCTGAGACACATGATGCCCTAGCTATCTCCCCTTCACTCTCCCAATCTTCGTAGCCAGCATTTACTGCCACCCAAATGTCCATCCTTCCGGTCGGTTAAACCTCCTAATCTCCATCACTTCCCTTGCTCGCTTTGGGGAATTATTCATCCTGAACAACTTCAATATAAGTTAGTTGTCACCTAAAACTACCAAAACTGAAAATGAAATCTGAGCCCTAAACCTCTCCCAACTGATCTCCAAACCCACTCACCCAAACCACAAGACACAACAATACTCCCTATACTCCCTACTCGACTGGGCCCTTACCTCCCTACCCACCGTAGTCATCACCTCTGGCATCCTCCCGATGCTCTTTAACCATAACCCAATATTCATATTTAGGAAAGTCCACAGAACTAAATCACCATGCAAAACCATACAACTGTGCTCTTTCAAGTCTCTTGACCTTGAACCTCTCCTGAGTAACCTTGCCATTTCTGACTGGTCCCCTAACCTCCTTCCCCTTGGTTGATAAGGCCCTTGCCTACTTCAGAGAAATCTTTCTTGTAAACTGGAACACCTTTGCCCCACTCACACAAACCAGAGTCAGAGGTACCATTTCGTTGGATAACCCCTAAACTTCTAGCCCGCCTCAGGCTAGAATCAAGCCTGGGCGTCATAAAGCTGCCCAGCATCCTAGTGACCTTACGAGTTACCGCATGCTCCAAAACGTTTGGACCAGGGCTACAAGGTTAGCCAAGTCCGAATATATCAAATCTGTCTTCATCACCAACATAAATTCCCTTCAAAGTTCTGGAAGGTGGTCCATGCCCTATTTACCCCTCATCTCGCCCACCCATCCCCAGTATTTAAAGTAAAATGCCCTCTAGAGTCCGACCCACCAGCTATAATCATGGAATTTAACTCTACTATACCTCCTGTGCCACTGAGATACTGAAATCCTCCCTCCACCAGTGTGCCCCTCCACCACTCTCCCACCTCCCTTCTCTTCGCTACTGTAACCCCAAACGATGCCCTAAGTGCCCTCCTCACCATCAACCCCTCTAAAGGTGCCTCCCTGATGGCATCAACCCAAAACTCCTCTCCTCTCTGCTTCAGCCATTGCCTACCCCTCTCAATAATCCTAAATCTCTCATTCTCTACTGCCTTGGTCCCTCTTCATGGAAACATGCAGTGGTCCTCCCTCTACCCAAGGGGTGACCCCTATACACTGGCAACTATCTCCCCATTTCTCTCCTCCCTACCCTTGCAAGCTTCAAGAACACATTGTCCTCTCCCAGTCACCTGTTTTCTATTTGACACCTCCTTTTCACCCCTTTCCAGTCTGGTTTCAGGAAAAACACTCAACAACCACTTCTCTCTTACAGCTCACAGACTCCATCCTAACAGGGATGGACAATAGCCAAATTTTGCCATTTTTGTCGACCTGGCCAAGGCCTTCACAGTCTCACTCCCTCTCCTCGACTCACTCTTGGCAGCTGGCATATCTCCTCCACCAGAAACTGGTTCAAGGCTCACCTTATTGGCAGAACCCAGTAGTTAAGATCTTGGACACGACTTCCCTCCCTCCTGATTAGTACTGGCGCATCCCAGGGCTCTGTATTAGGGTCCCTCCTATTCTCCATCTTCTTAAATGACCTGCCTTCTGCTGCTCCCTCCTCCGCTATACATATGTATGCTGATGAAACAGTCCTGTATGCATCCGGCTCCTGTTCTGCTGAGGTTACAACCAGCTTACAACACGACCGACAAGGTTCAGCTCTGGTTTGCTAACATCAGCTTTTCCTCAGTGCCAAGAAGACCGTCTCCATGACTTTTGGCACTAGGCAGAGACACTCTAGGCTTCCATCCCTACCCACTTTCCACACCCTTGATGGGAATTTACTTGAGAACACATCCTCCTTCAGGTACTTAGGTGTTTGATTGGACCATCACCTAAACTTTTCTGGACATATTGATGCCATCCAGAAAAAACTGCACCCCAAGCTTGGTGCCCATTTCAGGAACCATAGTTGCATCCCTCCCACGTAGGTGTGAACTTGTTCAGAAGATAATACTGCCCATTTTCGACTACTGTGATGTAGTCTGTGGTGCTGCCCCAAGTCCTTCCTGGCATACTGGACACCCACTGCAATTCCTTCTGCGCTTTGCCCTGGATGGCCCCCCCGCCCGCACCACCACTGCGATCTTTATTGTGCCTTATCCTTCCCCTCTTACAAATAGGCGACTCACCCACTGTGCTAAATTCACCTGCAAGCACTGGTTGGGTGAGCTCCTCCTATCTCACCTCCTCCCTTCTTTATAACAACCCCACATCCTCCCATTCCTTAGATCAGCCGACTCCCACAGCCTGGTAGTCCCCTGAGATCCACCCTAATTGGCCAACGGTTACTCTCCCGCTTCCCAAAATTTGGAATTCCTCACCCCTCAAATCCGGTACTCATCCTCCGCCTACTTCATCAGCTCTGCCCTCAATAATTACCTTGTACCGAGCTGCTCCTGCCATGTCCTCACTAATTCCCTCCTCTAAGCCCTGAATAAACCCTATCCCTCCACTGTCACCTTCATTTTTACCCTGTGCACTCACACACCCCAAATTTCTAGCTCTCCTCTCCTTCCCAAAATTGCTCTCCCTTACTGGCCTCCTTGATCTCTCATAGAATGTAAGGGACCCCGAATGCTCCCCATGGGTCCATGCATCCTCAAGGATCCTCTCTTGGGTTAGGTCCTATTCCCCGCCTAGCATTTAAGTCACACCTCCTCATTGTCTTTCTCCCCCTCTTTAAATCCCTACAGCCTTATCCCCTTTCTGTCTAGCCCATAGCCCCCTTGCAGGGTTCCCCACATCCTGAAGGGGTCTGTCCGGGACACAGCTTATCCCATTCTCTCTCTGGTTCCCTCCCCAAGTCCTCTTGCAGGATTCCTCACATCCTGAAGGGCTTTCCATGGACACTACTCTTCCCCCTCCCCCACCTCACCCTTTCTCTCCTTTCCCCATTTCTTTCACGTAAGCACTTGCTTGCTGATTAACACAGCACTTATTATTGTCCACTCTTTCTACATATTATGCACAACACTGTTTAAACACTGTTTGTAACACCTGCCTTACAACTGTATGTAATGTTGATCATGTAACTTGAAAACAACTCTTCCCCGCATCACCCTTCCCTCTCCTTTCCCTCTTTTTTCACGTAAGCACTTGTTTACTTATTAACCTGGCACTTACTGTTGTTCACTCTTTCTACCTATTATGTGCAACACTGTTGTAACACTGCCCTTACAACTGTATGTTGATGTTGATCTTGTAACTAAGGTTTAATGTCGCACTCCTGTTGTACCCCTTCCCTCAGGTCGCACTGGGAGACGAGCGACTTTATCGCTCAGTGTGCCTTCCTGGTGAAACATTTCAATAAATACATTTTTCCAGATCTCTTCTCATTCTTCCCACCCCATCTAGATCATCTACTCTGTTACATATCTTGTTGTCATCTGCAAACAGGCAAACCTTACCCTCCAGTCTGTCTGCAATGTCACTGATGAAGATATTGAAGAGGACTGGCCCCAGGACCGATCCCTGAGGTACCACTTATGACCTGAATCTCTTCTGACTGTATACCGTTTACTACCGCTCTCTGTTTTCTGCCCACCAACCAGTTTGCCACCCAGTTGACCAACTTCAGACCTACCCAGCTTATTAATCGATCTATGTAGAACAGTATCGAAAGCTTTGCTGAAGTCAAGGTAGGCGACATCAACTACACCCCTCTGTCCACCACTCTTGTTACCCAGTCAAAGAAATCTATGAGATTATTGATAGGACCTTCCTGTTGTAAACCTATGCTGTCTTGCATCCTGTGCTCCTGTGAATTCCAGGTGTTGCACTATCCTTTCCTTAAGGAGTGTCTCCATAATCTTACCCACTACTGAGGTAAGACTGACTGGTCTATAGTTCCCTGCCTCCTCCCTGCTGCCACTCTTCTGGAGCGGTATCACATGAGCCCTTCTCCAGTCTTCTGGGACCTCTCCTGTGCTTAGAGGGTCACTAAACAGTTCTGCTAATGGCTCTGCTAGTTCCACCTTTGGCTCCTTTAGTACCCTGGGTTTTTACCCTCAGGTCCTATTGCCTTGTCCACCCTGAGCTTAGTGAGCTGTTGTAGGACCCTTTCTTTTGTAAAGGGACTTGTGTACACCTCCTTCCCCGTGTCCATGGTGCTGAGCTGGGCCCTGCCTACCTTCCCTCAGTAAATACTGAGCAGAAGTATCTATTTAGAATAGATGCTTCTCCTTGGTCCTCCTCCACACACTCCCCTTGTCCCCTTTAATCTTAGCAATACCCCTCTGGACTTTCTCCTTTTACTGATGTATCTATAGAAAGTCTTGTCCCCTTCTTTTACTGTTAGGTGCTAGTGTTTCCTCGGCTGGCCCTTTCCTGCCCTTACTGCCTTCCCTGCTTCCCTTAGGAAGTTTGGTATACCTCCCTATCTTCGTCCCACTGCGTAACCTTATATTTCCTGAGGCCAGCCTTTTGGCTCTGATCTTTTCTGATACTGTTTTTGAGAACCAAAATGGTTTCCTCTTTCTTTGCTCTTGCCTTTCTCCATAACACAATGAGATGTTGCTTCAAGTATTGCATCCTTAATGCTTGCCCACTTTGCCTGTACCCCTCACCTGTATTTCTTCTTCCCAGGGCTAGCTTTACTCTGTTGGCTATTTTATCAAAGTCAGCTCCTCAAGTCCCATATTTTGCCTTGGAATGGGATGATTTAGTTCTAGTGGCCAAATTGAACCATACCATGTGATGGTCACTGGCCCCAGGTGACCTTCTACCTGGAGATCTGTGATCTTTTCCCCATTAGTCAGTACTAGCTCCAGGATAGTCCTGTCTCTTGTGGGTTGTTGTACCAATTGTTTGAGGCCCTCCTTGCAGGAACCCACTATGTGTCTAGTTCTGGTGGATGTTCCTACTGATATTGACCAATCTATAGCTGGCATGTTGAAGTCGCCCATTATCAGAACCTCCCTTTAGTTGTCGTGTTTTCTATATTTTCTTACAGTAATATTTATGTCTCCAATCGGTTTGGAGACCTGTAGACAACCCCAGTTCATATGGCTGTCCCCTTTCCTGTTTCATGGTGATCCACAGTTCTGGCTCCTTATGTATATTCTGAATTTCTGTAGCTTTGATATTTTCATTGACATAAGGGCCACTCCTCCCCAACCCTTTTGCACCTCAGTCTCTTATGAACTGTACATAGCCAGGTACTGAAGTCTCCCAAGTGTGGTTACTGGTGAACCATGTCTCACTAATGGCTACTGTGTCCAGTTTAGCCTCTGTCATTGTTGCCTCCAGGTCTGGGATCTTGTTTCCCAGACTGTGGGCATTAGGAACATGATTTTCCATTGGCCAAATTTTGGTGCTTAGTTGTAGGGCTTAGGTTTGGCTTTTCTCCCTGCACACCCATGGGGAGCCAGACCTTCCCTTACTTGGTGATGCAAATAAACTACAAACATACTGAACTCCTGTTTGATCACTAGCTGAGGGAGAGGGGTGTTTTTCCATTCAATGTAGTGGGTGCTGCACCTCTCTCCCCATTTGCTAGTTTAAATATTCTGCAAATATATCAAACTTCTGCTCCCAATGCGCTGACTCCTCCTTAGTCAGATACAGTCCAACTTAAAGAACTTTCGCTTCCAAACTGTTGCCAGTTACCTGCAAATTTGTGTCTCTTTATCCTGGCACCAGCCCTGGAGCCACATGTTTAGTTCCCTATTTCCAGTTCTCTGACCTTCCGTCTGTTGCTTCCTGCACAATTTTAGCAATGTGGTCAGTGTCTCTCCATGCTGATATTACCTAGGAGACATCTGAACATTACCCCGGCTGGAGGTAGGTATCAGCTCCCGAATCATGGAGTCCCCTATGATCAGAAGTGTTTTGATTCTTTTTGTTTTGGTCCCTGTTTTGGGGCGAGTTTTGTAGTGCTAGTTCTTGTGCTGCAGTGTCCTGCTCTGCAGTATCCACTGCCACGTTGTTTGATTTCGGAGATAGAGACAGATAACCTGTTTGTAGCTTTTACATAGTTTTGGAGGTGATTCGTGGTGAGCTTTGAATGATGGGGCACCTGATTTGCCCCTCCTAACTGCCTGCTGGACCAACTACCCTCTTCTGACGAGGTGCTTCAGTTGGATGTTGGGGAAATGGCGGGCAGTTCTTGTAATATATCCTCCAGAATATGCGATTTGAGGTGCTAGTCTCTGCCCATGCTGCCCGGAGCTGAGCCCTTAGATCTCTGATGGTCCAACATGTAGGACAGCATCCTAAATCCTGTATAACTGCCTTTTTGAAAAGTGTCCTAGTACCTGCAGTTAATAATATCCATTCCACTTGAGTTGTTGAGTTTAGAACCTGGTCCGAGTAATTAGAAGGAAAATGAAAGCAAAAGTTTTTTTGTTTTGTTTTGTTTGTTTTGTATAACTTATTATAACAAGTTAAATTAATTGTATCCCTGTAAGTGAGGTCACTGTGTGGATACCCTCTGGTCCTCCCTTCCTGCTTTGCTACAGGAAATGTCACAACTGTGCTACTATATAAAAGAAGTGTAGCTGGGGTTGGTGGTTGGGCCCTTCCTGCCGAAAAACAAGAACCCACGGATGAAAGAAACAAGGCGGTAAGAGCAGAAACAATCAACCAACAACAAATGCAGTCGCTCTGTCCTCTGTCTGTATCTCGTATATGCTCCTGTAATTAGCCCTGAAAGCTTAGCCTAATGATAAATAAAACTGTAAAACCTGTAAGCACCACCTGTAACAATTTCACAGAGAAGATATATCCTGCAAGAAACACTTTGCTACAGAGAAAATAAAGCAGTAAAAAGTAACAAAACCTGTAAGCACAACCTGCAGAACATTTTAACAGAAGATATACCTTGCAAAAAGCAATTTGAATCCGAAGATTACAGCAGTAATCTGTAAGCACAAAACAGTAACAAGCCTGTAGGCACACCTGTAACAACGCAGTTGAAAGTATACCCAGCAACAGCAGTTTGAGTCAGAGAACAATAAAGCAAAATGTAAGCAAAAAACAGTAACAAAACCTGTAAGCAAAAGAAAATAGTAAACACAGTAAATCTGCCTAGCCAAAAGAAGCCTTATTTTTTTTCCGTGCTCTGATATTGTTGTTCCTTGCTGTGTCCTTACAAGCAAACCTAGAAGAAAAGAGCTCAGGTGAAGCTAGGTGCCTTTGCCAGCAAACCTAGTCTTACACATTAATGTGGTTAGCTGGTGAATTATAGCACCAGTTCTTTGTTAGATAGCTATTGTTGTTATAGCCAACAGCAAAGTGACAACTTGAGACAAGTGTTTTGTATCAGATGCTGTTCAACTGATTGCTTTGTATACTATTTTATAAACTGCAATGAAACTTTGATTTTTAAAAAGTCACATTCCTTGTTTTTTCTAAATTCAGGGATAATAAAAATTGAAACAAATTGAGCCCTCTTGTAGCCATTTCTATAAAAGCACTGGAATTAATGCGTAGCAAGGTTAATTACTGGACCTACTAACTATGTAATCAACAGTTAATGAGCAAGTATTGACCCCACAGAACCAAATTATTATTTCTTATGCACATTCCAGGGTAAATGTATTTACCGTTAGAATAACTGATGGTCCAGCCTATCTGCGTGAGTGGAAGGCCAGCTGCTGGTGACCCGGTTTGGGAATGAGCCTGGAACACTGCAGGGTCACTGGGGAGAGGCAGGAGCTTCTCTGCGTGCTTACCATTTCCTGGGTGCGGAATGGACCTATCCCCACTGCAGCAGTGTTACCTAGGGGCCCATCGATTGAAGTCAACTGGGATGGCAGTAAGAGAGATAGACGTTTACGCCTGCTGCACGTGCCGGTGTGTGCACAGCAGAGTTCAGATAATAAAATAAAATAAACTATAAGTCCCTTTTCCCGAGCACTCTGAGAAATAGTCAATGTAAAACAGTATCAAAAGCACAGTTTGGTCAAAATGGGGCTGAAAGGAACTACCTTGCAAGTTGCCCATTTTAGGGTCAAGGAAAAGTCACAACTGCTAAGTGCACCAGATATCACAGTCACTTATCAGTCAGCTTAGGGATTCCCTGTCATATACTTTTAGCACTTTCCTCTCTGCTTCAGCTTAGTTGGGTGACTGCCTCTGTAGTTCCATGAAGGGATTGTTTTTATTATTGACAGTAAATTAAAACTGCAAAGGAACCAAGATTTTAGAAGATTTACAGTTCTCTATCTCCCATCAAAGCCTTACTCTTTGTACATGTGGCATAGGAGTAGTCTGGAAAAATAAAACTTAATCCTTAAAGTTTGACATTGCCTTGTTCCCTAACTGCATAAAGAATGTGACGCCACATGTCCAACAGTTTAGTCACCAGCAACATCATTGGTGGTGAAGCGATCTGAAAAGTGGTAGGGCCAAGAATGTAGAGGGTAAATTCTCCTTAGGAATAAACAGCACCCGTGAACAACATAGTGTGTGGCATGTTGCTATGAGAACAGGCTCTGCGGGATAATGCGATAAGCTCTGAAAACACCTAGTGATGAGCCCAAACCCAGTGCCTTAGGGTACTATCGCTTTTAAAAACTTGACCAGGTCAGAAGCCTCTGAACCCTCTGAAGTACTCAAAATACATCCGTCGAGAGCACTGGGAAAGTATTTTTAACTCCTTCCAGATGAGTACAAATGAGGCCTTGCTCCTCTAAAGAAAAAATTGCAGGCAGCCAAAATCGGTCTTTCATTATATGCGTCCAATTTAAGGTAAGTTTGTTGGACCCATTTAGTCAGGACCATTATAGCCTGTTGCAGAGAATCCAAGAAAGGAAGTGCTTCAGCACCAGCAACCAACAATGAAGGCTCAAGAGCTGTCTGCTTTCTTGAGCCACTTCCCCAACTGACAGGACAGCATTGTACTGCAAAAATAAGGGACAGTTTGCTTAGACCCCACCGCCGCCACTTCCCGACACAAATTCAGCACGGGTGGGTCACTACAATGTGGTACAGGAATATACCATAGCATCCAGGTTCTGCTGCCCATCTGTACACATAATGCTTAAAGCAGCAGTATATGTTAGTTAGCAAAAAAAGAAAATCATGTTTGTTTTTTGTTTGTTTGTTTTAACCTCTTAGGGCCGTGGACTGATATATCAGTCCATAACGCAATATGTTCTAATTCTGTTGGCAGTGTAAGGTTAAGCTAAAATGTCTTTCTGACATCCTTGGATTTATCATCTATGTATTTTAAATTCCTCTTAGATATTTTTAACACGGCTGTTGTAACTTATTTTATAATTATTCAAGTCCATAAAGATGGCCACAACTTACAATTTTGAAAACTGTATTCCATTAAGGTTACCTTTTTGATCACCGCCAGAGTTCAATGAGGTTGATAGGAGTACATTTTCTTTGCTGCTACAACTGCTCCGTCTTCTCAACTGACAACCCCTGAGCAGCCTGAGCCGCCATCCACTGGAGTAACAGTCCTGTTTGAGCCTGCTTGTTGTCTTCTTTCCCTAACATCAAGTGGCGGAGCTGTCTCCAAGATAACCTTGGGTCACACAGCACCCACTTTTCCTTTGGGGAATCCTTTCTTCTTGCTGCCTAGCTGCGCATTCTATGACTCACGGTCCTGACTGTCAGCAAGTAATCCAGTTGGTTTACTCTCTGCTGCTCCTCAGATTCCCACTTCAATCTCACGTGCATGTCCTCATCGTACCGACATCAGCGTAATGGTGCTGTGGCTAATGTTAGCTGCCTGGAAACTGATTGTGCTCTGCTGCTAAGCCAACACGAAATACAGGATAAAAAGGCATCCTGTATTGATTTAATACGGACAGACAATGTTTTATTAAAATATGAGGTGTCCCTTAAATACAGTACTGTAGCTGGTCGAGCAGCGTGAGGGTTGAGGCACTGGACACCACACTCATGCTGGGCGGCGACCCAGGTTCAGGAGCGAGCCTGGGTTGTCTGGTCGGCTGGGGTGGGAGGGCAAGAAGCGTGTCCAAGACGCCGCAAGGCAGCTCTCTCTTCCTGGGAGGGACTGGGGCTCCCGGCCACTGACTGCCACCCAGTGGAGGGCGGATGGTGGCACCGACCTGAAGGAGCTCCAGCGATAGCCCAGGGGAGGGCCGAAGGTGCTGAGTCGAGCGTCTCAGGGCATGCGTATGCCTCCATGCGTGCCACGCGCCCATGTGCTGGGGAACAGGGAGAAAGCGGGGCAGAAAATATAAATAAAAAACACAGGACTGTTGGCAACCCTAATTGTGGGCTCCTTGACGACCCATCACTCCAAAGTCTGTAGTTATCGGTTGTATGGTTAAGTATGTCTCTCTTAATTCAGATATCAAACAAAGTCTGTTAAGTTGCTAGCCTTACCCCACAGAACATTATTTTTAAACCTAAGTTAATAAAATACTTCCCTTGTTTTAAATTGAACTATCAAAGGCACACTTAGAAAGGTAAGTACTATTACCCTAACATTTTTTTATCATTATTTAATGTTTTGGTGTTTGGCCTCCAAACCATTGCCTCTCTCTTCCTTCACTTTCTGCTGGCAAACATGGCAACCATTTTTTAAAATATTAAGTTTCCATGAAGTTTATTACCCATACAACTATGGATGGGCTGAGCTCAAATTTTCAGTGTTTGTTAAATTTTCAGCCCAGTTAATTCCTGAGTGACCAGGCAACAAGTGAGAGGAAAAATTGGGGCTTCATGTAAAAGTTACCAGGAAATCTTATTTGTAGTAACACAATTACACAAGCGCTGTCTTGTTTTCATAATTTATATTCAGTCCTATGGCTTCTTCCATGCAATTGTAGTTTTGTTATCTCCTATATTAGTTTATTGTTCACTTGTAATGAAAACTGGCTTCTTTTGACTAGGTTAGTTAAGTTATGCCTTTATTTTGGTTTCACAGTAATGTCTTCCATGTTTTGTTTCTCTCTACTGCAATAGGCCCTTGAAAGAGGCTATACTGTGGAGTTCCAGGAACCAGACACCTGGTGGAAATTCAATCCTTCAGAATTAGAAAGGTAGAATTTAGATTTTTAAAGCAAAATTGCCCAAGTACTATCATATAGCAAAATGACACATCATATTTACACTGTGTTTGAAAGAACTGTTTTTGTGAGTTTTTAGTTATGTAACTCAAACTATTGTACAACAGAAGCGCAGTGTAGAGCTCACTCTGGTTGTTACAAACACATTAGAGCTAATTGTTATTACATACTGTCCTCATACAGTCCAAAAATGGCAGAATAATTTGCAAATGATTTTCCAGCTAAAGATCATAGTTTTATTTATTTATTTATCCAGTTAGTGAGTAACCACACCTCTCAAGTGTCCCTGATTTTCAGGGATGTCCCTGATTTCACCTCAAAATTTTATTCTGTCCCTCCTAAAATCTGTGTTCCCCTGACTAAACAGCGATGATTGTAAGAATAAAATTATGTCATAAATACAGTTGCAGACTTCTTATTCTTCAGAAACTGTATTATACAATGAGTCCCTTATTCTGCCAGCTTCCTGAATGGATAGCACCAATTTTAAAATGTGTCCCTGATTTGGGGCCTTTGTCCTGATTTTTAAGCCTTGTCCCTGATTTATGAGGCAGGAGGTTGAGAGGTATGGAGTAACCACCCCAGTCTGGGATAGACATCTAATTTCCAAGCGTCTGTGGTGTCTATAGATAGTCTGTGCGTGGCGCTAAAGAGAACAGTGTACAGTTAGCAGTAGTTTCAGTAGATTCAGATTATACAATTTAGCAGTTTTTATAAACTACTTTACGATGTAGCTCACTGCAGATAGTACCTGCGTGAACATGTTACCAGACTACACTAGGAAAGAATGTGTAAACAAAAAGCTAGTATCAAAGGACAGAGGCAACTTCAAGCATAGTGTTTGGTAACACTAATCAGTAAGAAACTTAATTTATGGAAACTTTGCTTCCATTGTGGAGCCACAAGTCGAGCTTTACACTGCAGAAAACCTGACACAATTGATACAGAATAGGAAAAAATCCTTTAATAAGTTTTTTTTTTTTGTAGGAGGAATACACATAGAGTCCCGTGAGAAGATTGCTAAGATGGTGGACGATTTAAACCTCATATGTCTGTAGATATTGTCTTGAATTCTGTGCAGCCACAATTTAAAAGTGCACCAAGACCCTCTCCGAAGAAAAGAGGTGGGAGGCTCGATGGACCCTGGAACCCTAACAGGGTTACAGATTACTGAGACCTAAAACACTGTCTGACACAAAACAGTAATCCAAACATTTGTTGCAGTTTTGACCTTTTAAAAACATTTTCAAGTGGCAAACTAGAACTTCATTTACTTTAACCGTAACAGGTAACAACTTTTGATTGTTTCGAGCTGGCTCTCGGGGATACAGGTAACCGGGGTTGAACTGTGGCCACTTTTTGGATATAAAAATCGTTTTATTATGTAACATTTGTACATAAGAATACGATCAAGAATGGGATCAACAGTAAATACTAAAGAAAATAAAATGGTTTATTTTAAAAAAATTTGGAATATAACATTAATAAACTGTACATAGTAACTTTTATAAAAGATTGCTGGTAAGAAATAGACATCAAACACTTTCATCAGTGCTTTACTCTGCTTTAAACAAAAAAAAGATTTTTGATTTGGTATTTGCTTAAAAAAATTTTTGATTTGGCATTTACCAGTAGAAATAGGTTAGATCTGTCCTCTGCTGGTCAGAAAACAGTTTGCATAGTATTTATAGTAGTGTAGTGCAAAGCTAGTTTAGTTCCCATTTTGTGTTAGAATAGCACTGATGCGATTCATGTGCTGTACTGTGCTAGAGAAGTGTAAGTTTAGGAAGCATCGGTGATATTTCTGTGTCTGTAGACTCAGTACATTGTGTACATAATAAGATATTAAGGTTACCTCAGTTGTTTAATGCCTGTGCCCCTCCCCATTTGTCTTAAAATTTCCCTGAATCCCACCCACTTCTTATTTCCAGTGGTGCTGAGTGTACTGGTACCAGTATTGAAACCTACAGGTAGTAACTAGGCTGAAGAACTGTTACTGCTGTTCCTTACAATGCCCTGGCAGGGAACATAGAAATGCTAGATGATACATAATCAGAATGTATCCATAGCCCACGTGCATTGCATAGTGTTATTTGAAAGCCTGACCCATCCAATCAGATTTATCTGCAACTACCTGACTGCCTTCACCTCTTGCTCATGGTTCCTCCAGTTGTCAGAGTTTTTTCCTGCCAAAGGATTGTCTGCTCTGTGTTTCTTTCGATTCAGTTTACCACTCTGTTTTGATTCCAGCACTGTTTTTGCTTTCAGTTTGGTACCAGCACCACCTCCACACTGAGTAAATACATTTAAAGGTGTTTAGTTTTCATCTGTTTCATAAAAGTTTGCCCTGGAGGGTTCCATCCGTTGATCATGGTCACCCAGTTCATTGAAACTTTCTGGTAGATTAAAGGTGATGTGCAGAGATATGCAGCAATCTGCTACTGTCCCCACATACCTTTCAGTGTTGCTGTGGGAGTCGGGGGCTGTGATGAACATTTTCAGAAATACTTATACTTTAAAATTGCTGAAACTATAGTCGAGCATTGAGCGCTGTGTGGGTCCCAGTTGAGCGCGCGCAAGTTCTCATGGCA
Source organism: Neoceratodus forsteri (assembly GCA_016271365.2). Lineage (NCBI taxonomy): Eukaryota > Metazoa > Chordata > Ceratodontiformes > Ceratodontidae > Neoceratodus > Neoceratodus forsteri. The sequence continues at coordinate 371,779,216 of CM057458.1, forward strand.
TCCCCCTTTAGTGATGTGGATGACACCACTGCTCTGAATGTAGGAGCAGTGGGCGGGAGCTTAATATACTTATTTTATTGCTTCCACAGGGTCTTGATGCCTAAAATAATGTGAGAGCAATGGCCTGTCCAGGTGTTGCTGTAAGTATTATGTTAGGCATCAAGACCCTGAAACTCCGACCACTGCTGCTACAGTCATACCATTGATTGTATTTACCTGTATGTGCTGCTGTGTTCTCTGTATTGTTTGCCACACTGTGGCCCGGGTCATGACTGGAAAGGTCCTCTGGAGCAGTGCACTTACCTGGTAAACAAAGAAATAAATAAATTCAGAGCAGTGGTGTTATCCATGTCACTAAATGGGTGGAATATCCATGAGAACTTAGGTAATAACTCAGATTGGACCCATGGCATCCACATTCGGACTAATTTCAGAGTTTTTAAATATAAGTACTGTATTGCCTGAAAATGTTCATCACAGCAGCCCCCAACCTCACGAAAGCAGCATTGAAAGGTATGTGGGGATGGGAGCAGGCAGCTGCGGTCTTGCATGTCACTTTAATAAAGTACACATTTGGCACAACAAACCTTTTAATTCAGGCCATGAACATTGGAATGTCGGGGCCCAGATTTTGCCACGATGTTTCTTGATTGCCCTAGCTGCTACAAGACATTCTGCAAATCCACATATTTTCAGCCAAGATGATACAGTAAATGAATATTCTACAAGTAACTTCCTCTCTTTCTCTCTCTGTTCCAGTCTTGGGACTGAGGAGGACCAGTCGATTCCCCGGACCCATCAATAGGAGTTTGACACTGATCTTTCACAGACCAGGCCTGTTCAGATGGATATGTTCGAAAGCATCACAATTCCAATTTTGTAGTGGTCCCAGTGCCAGGACCAGTCAGATTCAGAAACTGTGCACCATAGTGGTTTCCAGTCTTCACCAGCACCATATGCAAGTCAGTCCTGGGCACCAAATCAGCAGATCCCGCACCTAAACCAATTGTGTTTCAGTTCAGAAACTGAGTGTTCTATCTATTGCAGTTCCTGTTCTTGCACTAAATTAAATGGCCTCTGGTGCCAGATCAAGATGTTTGGGTCTCAATCCTCGGGGACTTTGCGACATGGTAACATTGGTCCCTCGCTTTACTGGAGCCCATGGGGAAAAATGGTTTGGGTCCCCAGCTGATCTCCCTTTGCCCTTATCACTTGCATCCCAGTATGGGGGAAGGGTTCACTTTAGGTACCAGAAAGTCAACACTGTTGTGATTCTCTGTCCTAGTTTTGTTCTGGTTTTGGTGTCCATATCCTACGAGGGTTCGATTTGTCATCTTACAGGTGGCTGCCTTTGGACAACAAAACCACCATGTCCTTTATAGCAGGTGAATCTTGTTTGGTGTCTCCATGTAAATCATGTTGGGTATCTTAGAAAAGGTTATTTATAATTATGTATTGTGTTACATGATTATTGGTAAATTGAAGCATATTTTTAATTATAAAATTTTCCGGAGACCATTGTAAATGGGCTGATGATTGACTGTTTTGTGACATCCTTCCTTCCTTCTTTTTTTTTATTTTGAATGTTATGGCGTCCAGTTACCTCAGGATACGGCCTTACAGGGCCTCTCCACATCTCTGTAGGTACCCTTTCATCCTGATGGGTCTGCTGCTTATCCCTGGTAGGTATTTGCTCCCAGGTCCTGAAGTGATCATGTGGACTGGGATTCAAGTTCCAAGTCTGTCTCAGGAGCTGAAGATACCATAGATAGCACACTTGTTGCTGAAAACCCCAGGAATCCTCACTGTGCTTAACACCTGCATCAGTCCCTGGATTGAGCTGTCCCAGAGATTGGATTTTATGCTAATTATGGAATTTTAAATGAAATTCAAACCTCTGATGTGTGATCACTCTCACGCTGCCCTCTAATGTCAGATTTATTTCTCTGCCTGAGGAAGAAGTCACTTCAAAGACATCTCTCAAACCTTCAGTGCCGTTTACAGTTTATTGTTTTAAATACCTTAAGTTTCTAAGCTTTATTTAGTTACCGATCATCTGCCTTAGTTAGTTTATATTTTTGTATTTTTTGCTCTATTCTCCATTTCTGATCAGTTCCTCGAACGGAGAAAGGACTTTCTCACGGTTTCCTGCTTTAGGAAACTGCTTTCTTCTGACCGAAGATAACAATAACATTGTTTTATTTTTCCTTTTCTGCTTTGTGGCTATGGTTTATGTCTCTGTTCCTTCTACTGTGGGAACTGAGACATGACTGACATTCTGTGTTGGAATTGGGGGGAATTTGCAGTTCTAGCTTTTAAAGGAAGTCGAACTGAAAACTAATATTTTTTACTTTTGGGAGCTGAGACATTTTTGAGTTGTCTGGATTGGCATGACTGACAGAACCCGAAAGAGAACAGGGCATGCAGGCTTAAAAAGTTGCTTTAAACTCCTGGTTAGTAGACTGCCACAGTTGTGTTTGAGGTGCCTGGGTCCAGATCACAGTTTTTCATATTGTGAATTTTGCATTAAGTTTTGCCCTAAAACTATTAAGAAAAGGCTAAAAACTAGGAGACCTGGCCCTGGGCATGAGGAAACTACCTCCCCCAGTTGGATGATGGCTGGCCCCTCAAAGGCTCTTACGGTGACCAGACACCCACCACAGAAACAATACAGTGGCAGGTAAGTTCGGGTCGCTGGGGGCTGGGAAGGGATGGCCAGAATGGGGTCGGCAGAGGATGAGGCACACAAATAGATGATAATAAAATATATATATATATATATATAGGAGACCTTATGGTTTCGGTCACCTCCACGTCACCAAAGGCTCCGATAAGGTCCAGCCCTCAAAGTAAGCAGAAGGACAAGTCTGCCAAGGATGGATCAGAAACCAGGATGTCTGAGCGAGAGGACCCTGAGACCAGTAAACATAAAGAGCCTCTGAGCTAACACTGGAGATTGTGCCTTCAAAGAAAAAACAAAAATTAAAACATGTCGCTGCTCCTCGCCCTGAAGAAGGAAAGCATATGTAAGATGACAAGAATAAATGCCCTCAATAGAGGACATTGTTCCAGGCTTTCTAGGCTGTGGGATCTCTCATGGGCATGACACCCCCCCCGTTCTAGTACCTGTTCCCAGTACCTGAGGAGGAAGGTCTGTGTTCTATGAAGAGGAGGAGGAAGGAGAACCTGTAGTGCCTGTTGGTTCCCCTGAGCAGGAATTCGGCTCCCCTCTTCATGCCTTGGATGACTTTTCCTCACATTATTCCACTGTGAGACAAATGATCAATACCCTCAACCTCACTACTCAGGAAACTGCTGAGGATGAGGTGGAACTTTGGATATGATGGGTTTCACCTCTACCAAGAGGTCACTTTTACCCATTCATAAATCCCTAAAAGGCAAACTGCAAGCTCCTGGCAGCTCCCACATATACCCTTGGTACTGATAAAAGATAGAAAAGAAATACCAGGTGTACAAATGGGATGCTGAGTACCAGTATTCACACTCTAATCATGAGGAGTGGTCAAGGCGGCAGCCTGTGATAAGGCTAAAGTTCCCCTCTTATCCCAGCCTCCAGACAAGGACTCCAGGAGACCATATGGCATGGGAAAGAAAGTTTGTACTTTAACGTCCCTACTTTTAAGATATGCAGCTTATATGGCCTACACAGCTCAGTACCAAAAGCTCTCTGGAATTCCATTTTGGCTTTGGCGACAAAGCAACCGATGACTTGGCACAGGATCTCTCAGACACTACAAAAACTGCAATAGATGCCACTAAGTACCAGTTTCACATTGGCAGTGGACACTAATGGCATTGCCTCAAGAGTTATGGCTCATGCTGTGTCCCTCAGGAGGTGTGCATGCCTCAAGACTACTGATCTCTCCCAGGACACTCGGGCAAAAGCAGTGGACTTCCCTTATGAGGGAGATTCCTGTTTGGTGACAAGGCGGAGGAATATTGAAAAGGTGGTTACAGAGCCACCTACAAGAGCAGTACTGAGAAGAAAAGGCCTCCACTTCTAGCAGGCCTTTTGGAAGGGAGGAAGAGGTAGGGATACTTTCCCGTGGTTTCCTTGCCTATGATTACTCTAGCAAGGGATTTCTTCAGGGGCAGAGGTAGAAGGGCTCTAAACATGCTGACACTGCTACAGGCGCCCAGAGCAGGCTAAGCAGAACCCTGCTTAGTTTGTCCAGGTCAACTAACCATTGCTAGTGGGGGGCTGACTCACTGTTTCCAGGAATTGAAAGACATTACCACAGACAGGTGGGTCCTGGAAATAGTGAGTCAGAAATTAATCCTGCAGTTCCAAAACTACAGGTTCACAGAAAACGTCATACCGCCCACCACAACAGAGAAAATACTGTTGAGGGGTGGAGTAAGAAAGTTAAGGCCAAACAAATACAGCAGAAAAATTTCCCTCACTCACAGTGGGAAAGGTCTTTACTCAAGGTACCTCTGAACAGAGAAATGTGGTATGGCAACACTTTTAGATCTGAGATACCTGAACAAACACCTGAAAAGGAAAAGTTCAAGATGGTAACACTGAGATCAGTAATCCCATCCCTACTACAAGGGGACTGGCTGGGATCTCTGGACCTGAAAGAAGCCTATTTCATATTCCAGTCGGCTCTGTCACAGAAACTATCTAAGATTCAGGGTAGGAGCGGTCACTGTCAGTTCACAAAGTGTTTGTCTGTGGTGGCAGCACATCTGAGAAGGCAGGTGGTGGTGGTCTTCCCTTATCTGGATAACTGGCTAGTCACAGGGAAGTTCCACCATGAGGGCCTTCTCCTCCCTCAACGCACCTTAAGAACATAAGAATGGTGTCGGTAGATGGGGACCATGTTATCCATCTAATCTGCCCAAGGTGGTGCCCCTCCCTTGGAAGAAATGGGCCTCATAATAAATGCTCAAAAGTCCCAGACAGAACTAGTGCAGGTACTGGACTTTATAGGTGCAGAGTTGGATGCCCTCCAAGGTAAAGGTATTCCTCCCTCAGGAGGGCACAAAACCTAGTAAGAGCTAGCAAAGTCTTTCCGGTTAGGCCAGCCCAGGCCTGCAAGAGACTTCCTCCAGCTGTCGGGTCATATGGCCTCACCCACAGCAGCTGGCGACAGGGCCAGGTTCCAAATGAGACACATCCAGTAACGCTTGAGGTCCTTTGGTCCCAAAGGTAAGACCCTGTATCAAGGCAGGGATTCCTTGACAGCAGTTCTACCTAAATCCTCCTCTGAGTGCACAGTCTGGGCTCCTTTCTTCACTGAGGCAGCTTCTCTCCTCGCTCACTCTTCTCAGACCCAGCCAGCAGCTGCTCTCTCAGCATAAGGAGCTGTTGGAACACTTACCCAAATTCCTGACTGCTGTATGTAAATCAGCATTTGTATCTGACTAATAGAAGCTCTCAGATGGAAGCAATAGCTCAGACACAAAGGGCACTCCTAGGAGGCATATCTGAAAAACAGTCCAGCCCCTAGCCTTACTGTCTGCTGAGCTTCACTGATCTTCACCGACTGCTGTATCCACTACTGAAATAGTGGTCAGCTAATAGAAAACTGTCAGCTAGAAACAACCAAGCAACAGTTCCGACACAAGGGCAACCCGTACGTGGAGGCATCACATAAGTCTTGCTCCAGCCTAGCATTACTGTTTGCTAAGCTTCTGTAATCTATCACTGATCTGTATATATAAATGTTTTGGTCCACTCACAGCCTCTACCTCTAGTTGTCCATATATTTCTTTCATTCATAACAGCTCAGGACAACAGCACACCCCAGCAAAATAAGCAGACATCCCTTTTTTCATCTGAAGATTACCTCTAGGCAATCTGCTTCTCTTCTAAGAGAATGTAAACAAAGAAATAAAGGCCACTATGAACTTCTTGAACTGAAATAACTACGTACACACTTTTACCAATGACTTCATTTGCAGAGTGGGGCACTGTCCAACATGCTCCACAATCAGAGACCTCTAATCACAGCTTCATGCAGCATGGGCTGAGATAAAATACCTCCACAATATACTAAATCGGGTATCCGGTGAATATAGTGCAACCACTATAGCGGCGTGTCAAAATGCACTGTCATTTCAGTGAGGACCACAATAGCATCTAGCAATGTAGTGCATGTACACAGTCGCATAAATCTGGGGTAATAAAAATGCAGGACACCCCAGCCCATCTGATTTTTGGAGATTGAGGCGAAAAGGATGTGCGCTTCCTGAAGAGCCAGAAAGGCAGGGATTTGCACCCTTGATGGCTTTATTTATCGGCGAGCGCATCACGTCCTCAAAATCCTACTGGAAATGCTTGGTATCGATAAGGGGTTCTGTAGTACACGGCTGCATCTAGATGGTCCTAAGGTCCTAAAACTAATTGGGAGCATAATCATGTACCAGATCCGCTTCTGTTTCTGTGAAGGAGGCAATAGCGATATGAAAGAATAGTCAACAACAACCTGCGAGACAACACACCAAATAGTTGCTGCAGGTATCTCACAAATGACAGCTATTGTTTCAAGCCAACTGCCTGCTGTACCTTTGTTAAAACTTACAATAAGGAGAAACAGACATATAAATTCGCAGCCTCCCCTGAGCCAGCAGATGTTGCATCGCTTGTCCTACCCCCTGAATGTGTGCAGACTTTACAGAAACAGAACTTCCCGATGCATGATTCAGGTCCATCTGCTGACAGGTTATTGATTTTCTCTACCACTACTGACCTAGCACACCTTAAAGCGTCACCTCACTGGTTTGCAGATGGAACATTCAAATGTTGTCCATCAATATTCACTCAACTCTACACAATACATGTTATCAAATACAACAAAGTCATCCACTGGTTTATATTCTGATGGCTAATCGTACTGCTGCCTCTTATAACAAAGTTTTGCTGAATTACAAAGGTTATGTGGCACATTGCATCCTGAGACTATATTAATTGATTTTGAACTTGCAGCGATTAAAGGCTTTAAACTTGCTTTCCCGAGGCTGCAATGCGTGGTTTTTTTCCACTTTTGCCAGGCGATGTGGAGAAAAATTCAAGAGTTGCCTGATGTCTACAGTAAATACATGACCAACCCTACATTCTCTTTGCAAATCCGATTACTCCCTGCTTTAACATATGTTCCTCTATAAGATGTACTGACTACATTTGATGATATTCTGAGTACAGAGTTTTACAATGAAAACAGTGAACTACTGAGTCCTTTGATTGATTACTTTGAGGATGGGTAGACCCTTGGGTCATGGTGGGAGAAGTGGGGCCATGTTTGCACCAATTGTGGAACTGATATGACTCTGTGCAGTCCGACTTGCCACGCAATAAACTCTGTGGAGGCATGGCACAGAAAATTTAATCATTTTGTAGGGCACACCATCCATCGATCTGGAAGTTCATTGACTATCTAAAAATGGAACAGCAGTGTAACACAACCTCGATGGAGCAGCTAGTGGCGAGCAGTACTGTGTGTGAAATGAGAAAAAGTATAAGGACACTGCAAAGCAAATTTGTGACATAGTGCAAGAATACAGGGAAAGACCTAGAGCTGAGTATCTGAGGGGATAGCTTATAATTTTCAGCTGCAGGCCTAGATGCCAAAACAGTACAGCTACTATGAACTGACTCTGACTGAACTGACTCTGCCATTGCACTTAATACTTTTTGAGGAATTACTAGTTGGGTGTATTGTATATTAAATAAAGATTACCTTTTAACTGCAGTTGCTTCCTGCTGCTGTTATTCTGTGCCATTTTGAAAGGAGTCGTGAGACAGGAAGGGAGAACGAGGACAGGAAGGAGAGCAAGGGACGGAAGAGACTGTAGGTGGAACTGCTGAGAATAACACTAGTTGTGAAGAACATAATAGACAGGAACACACAAACATATGAGACCTTGACCCGACCTATGACCCGATATCAGTACTTCTTAAAGAAGGGACGGTAGGGTGTATTTCTTTTGCTGATTGAGTCAAGTGCTATTTCTTTTTTGTTAAGGCAAACGCTGTTGCTATTATTTACACTATTACTACTACTCACGCTTTGAGCATAATTGCTAACATGACTGCGCTCATATGCTGCACAGCGCTAATTCGATTATGATGATATTAACATTGAACCCAAATCGGCCCCCACTGGGCAACAGTGTAAAACCTTTAGTTTCAATGCACACTGTACCATTACCCCTACCCCAAAGGACAGACAGGCCAGGGCTGGCAACAGGTCGGTCTCGTAAAACTGGCACAAAATCCTTAATACAGGAAGGTACCAAACCTATTCAGACATTGAATAGGTACACTGCGCTTCTACCATGATAGATAGCGTAGCAGCGTCAAAAATTCTGTGAAACCAGAGCAGTGCGGAGGAATAGCACACAACTAAACCCACTAAAAGGACAAAATAAACCAGTACTAATAATCAGAGACTCAATGATTAGTGTTGTAAAGACTATTCCAGCAGAACCATGCTTCAACTATGGTAAGATGCCTCCCAGAACATCGGCATGGAGGGATACCAATCGCATAGAGAAATTGTTTGAGGCATTGATCGAGACACACATGTCATTCTCCACATAGGTACGAATGACCTAGCCAGTAAGTCAGTAAAGGAAAGGAAACAAAAACTCACCAGGCCGGGCGACAAGCTTGCTTCCTTCGTCCACTATCACCTTCTCAAAATTCTGCCAGTCTGGAAAAAGAAGACGCCTGGCAGAAGATCAGGAAGGGACATCTCCAAGCTAAACACTAAAGGACTGGTGCCAGGAAAAAGGTCACCACTTTATTGGAAAATGACAGGACTTCTGGAAATGGGAGTTCTTTAAATTGACTGACCTACACCTCTCAAAGGAGGGGACCCAAGTGCTAGGGAAAAATTTGACATTCCCATTGGTCAGTTAAACTAGTGGATGGGGGGTGACACAGGCACCCCTAGCACAAAAGGGTTGCCAAATGCCCTCCCCATCACCAACTAGTTCAGCACAAGTATGCGTCAATCATACGCGGACCAAATATCGCACCAGACATACTCAGACCAAGCATTTCAACAAAATTACACAACCAGAACATATTAAAATGCAAATGACCAAAACAGATGGAGGTGGAATGCAGTGAGCGCCAGTGCTTGTAGTCTGTCAAACAAAATCCCTGATCTCACAGCCAAAATGGCAGATGCACAGTTAGACTGGGTTGCTGTTATGGAAACATGGATCACTGGAATCACTTCTGGGATGTCACCATCCCAAGGTATCGTTATTCTGGAAGATTGCGAGGGAAAGGGGTAGCATTGAATGTCAGAGATGACATATCACGCAACAGAAATCCAGGAAAAATACAGTAGCAGAGGCTCTTTGGGTTACACTAGGAGCCGGGGACAAATCCCTATCCAAGTAGGAGTCCAATACAGACCCCCATCCCAGGAGGCTGGCGTAGACAAGGAGCTCTTGAAACCATCTCGATGATGGTGGACAGAGGCGAGAGTTGTTGCTGGCGAGACTTCAGTCTACCAGATATGGATTGATCCTCATACACAGCATCCTCAGACTAGAGCAGAGAGTTCTTTTTGGACTAAGGGGAGCAGGTTTGCGTCAACTGGTGAATTCACTCACAAGAGACAAAACAGTATTGGATCTAGTGCTGACAAACAGCACAAGGATCCCAGAAGCAGAGGTGGGAGCCAGTCTAGGGACCAGTGACCACAGTTCAATATGGTTTACTGTGAATAATATGGAGGAAAATAGTCACACCAAAATCAAGGTACTAGATTTCAGAAAAGCCAACTTCCCAAAATGAGAACTATGATCGTATCCAGGCTAGAAGAAGGAATCACAGGAGATGTAGGGATGCGGAATACTCTGAAGGCTGCTCCATACAGTAACAACTGTATGCACCAAGCAGATCAGCAAGTCCAAAGAAGGAGAAGACTTCCCTAGTTCTACCACAGTAAGTAGCATCCAAAATTAAAGAAAAAAAAGGCTTTACACAATTCAAACAAACAAAACACGAAGCAGACAGGAAGAATACAAGAACAAATTAAAAGAGGCAGGAAAGCTGTTTGAAAGGCAAAAGCACAGCCTGAAGAGAAAACAGCACAGGGTGCTTGAGGAAGACAAAACCTTTTATAGATACATAAAAGAAAAACAAAAACTGAGGGATGAATAGTCTGACTAGCAACCAAGGAAGGTAAGATGACAGAGAGGACGAAGACAAGGCAGAAGTGCTAAACGAGTTCTTTTGCTCTGTCTTCACCATAGAAGACAGTGGCAAAGGCCCCACACTGAGCAGGACAAAGGAAGATACTGGGGCAGATACTAGCCACTTCACAGGAGAGGATCCTAAAGAGCTTAATAAACTGAAAGTGGAAAAGCCATCAGACCGGTCGGCATACACCTAGGATATTGAAGGAGCTCCGAGAGGAACTGGCCGCACCGCTGGTTGAGCTCTTAAGTCACTAGACAGCAGGAAAGTACCTCGGGACTGGAAGCGGGGCAACTGTTGTGCCCTTACAGAAGAGTGGAAACAAGGAAGAGGCAGGAAAATACCACACTGTCAGTCTGACCTCAATTGTGGGGAAAATGATAGAGTCAGTACTAAAGAGAGGATAGTGGCGTACACAGATACTGGAAAATGGACCCAAGTCAACATGGCTTCACAGCAGGACGCTCTTGTCAAACCAACTTGATTGACATGTCGACTGGGTCACTAGAACATTGGCTCAGGGAGGGGCGGTGGACATTGTATACCTCGATTTCAGCAAGGCCTTTGACACCATTCCTCACAGAAGGCGAACCAACAAGCTGGAACAACGGGAGTTGGCCAGAAGATGGTCAGCTGGATCAGTACCTGGCTGAATGATAAGACCCAGTGAGTGCTAGTCAGTGGATCATTGTCGGGGAGGAGGGTGACCAGTGGCATCCTGCAGGGATCAGTACTGGGACGATCCTGTTTAACATATTATAGCAGAAATAGCGAATGGACTAACAGGGAAGGTTTGTCTGTTTGCAGATGATACAAAACTCTGCAACAGAGTGGACACAAGGGAAGGAGCTGACAACATGGAAGCTGACTTTAGAAGGGTAGAGGATTGCTCCAGGGACTGGTAGCTGCAATTTAACACCATGAAGTGTGAGGTAATGCACTTGGAAAGAGGAACCCTGGAAAAAGTACACACTGGGAGGACAGCAACTTGAGGAGACACAAGCGGGCGAGATCTCTGCATAATCATCACTGACAAATTAAAGGTAGGAAAACAATGTGAGAAAACAGCACAGAAGCGGGTGGCATCCTCGGATGTATAATTAGAGATATTTCTAGTAGAAAGAGGAGTTATTATGCCCTCTACAGGTCCTTGGTGAAGCCACACTTTGGAGTACCGTTCAGTTCTGGAGACCTCACCTCAAGAAGGACACTGACCATTTGGAAACGGTGCAGAGAAGGGCTACTAAGATGGTGCATAGACTGCATCACGGGTCATAGAAGCAAGACTCGGGGCGGGGCTGAACTTATACTTCCTTGAGCAGAGGAAACAGCGGGGACATGATTGAAACATTTAAATATGTGAGGAGATTTAATGCTGCTCAGACAGGCAATCTATTTCAACAGAACGGCAGCACACATGAGAGGGCATGATTAGAAACTGGTAGGAGGAAGGTTACAAAGCAACCTTAGGAAGTACTACTTCACAGAGAGAGTGATAAACTGGAACAGCCTGCCTCCAGGAGGTGGTAGCATCAAAGACGATCAGGAGTTCAAACTCATATGGGACAGACATAAAGGACAAGTTAGGGACGAAGGCTGCATAGGGAGGTTAGTTTCTAGGGCAGACTAGATGGATTGCATGGTCCCCATCTGCCGACGCTTTTCTTATGTTAAGGCTGGTGCCTGTGTCAGAGTCCTCTTAGGGCATCGACTGGTGGAAGAAGAAGGCAGCCTCAGAGAGGGTGTTTTCTTCCTCCAGCAGTTGCCCATTGTAGTGCTAACTACAGATGCCTCCCTCTTGGGCTGGGGTGCCCACCAGGACAGCTTGACTGTAAGTGGAGTGTGGACCTTACAGGAGCCCCAGGAGTATATAAATCCAGAGCTCAGAACAGTATATCTGACTATAGGCTTTCACCTCCCACATCAGAGATCGGTGAGTCAGGTCAGGACAGAAAATACCAGCCACGATATATTGAATTGGCAACCAGGAGGAACCAGATCTTCAAAGTTATGCACAGAAGCAATGAAGATTTAGAATCTGGCCTGTTCCTAGGTGTAGCTGTCAGCAGTTCACCTGCCAGGGAAAGACAGTATGGTTTTATTGATTTATTTTTTAATTTTGTTTTTGTTGACCGGAAAAGAGGACTCGTTAATTCTGCCTATTTTAAGCCTTGTCTCAGATCTGCCTATTTTCTGCCTTATCCCAGATGTTGGCAGATTCCTGAGCAGAATCAGCCAGAGGCATCACAAATGGACCCTGAATAAGCAGGTGTGGCTGCAGTGGTCAGAAGAAGGGTACACCAGAAATAGACCTGTTTGCATCATGGGAAAACCACCAGCTTCCCATGTTCTGTTGCAGCCCCTTCAGTGGGCTCAGTCCTTCCTAGTTCTGGATTGGTCAGGGAGTTTCTTTATGGCTTCCCTTCTTTTCCATTCTTACTGAGTATTGTTGAAACTGATGGAGCATTCTGTAACCACGATTCTAATAGCTCCGGATTGGGCCAGCGGACTTGGTACTCTGCTCCTTTCCCTCTTCATCAAACATTCCATCAGTCTTCCCTGAGATACAATCCGCTGACCTCCTCTCAGGGCAGCATAACTTTTCAGATCCTAGAACTCTGCATCTCAAGCATGGTTCTTGAAGAGTTGATTTTCTGGCTTAAACCTTTCTGAACAGGTTTTCCAAGTGCTGATTTCAGGAAGCCAGCAACAAGGAAAATCTATGAACTCAGGTGAAAAAGGTTTTCCTTTAGTGTTCTCCTAGGCTTCCACCCACCCACTTCAACAACTTTGTTGTCGACATCCCCCTACAGCAGCAGTTGAAACAACGACAGTCTGTATTTTGCTTATCAGGACAACACTGTTTTTTAAAGGGGCTGTGCCTCCTGCACGCTCCGATCTTTAGATAATCAACTCCAAGTCGGAGTTAATTTGGAAGGGCAGATCACTGGCGAAACCAGCACGGTGTACAGTGGACCTTTACAGCAACAGTCTCCAATCTGTTCAAATTGTTGCTGTAGTGGCCTTTCGCTGTAAAGGTTTCGCCACAATAACATGATATCTTCTAGGCAGCTAAATCCATTGCAAGCAGACCTGCCCACAATCCTGGATTACCTAGTATACCTTCAGTCCCTGGGTCTTGGGCCATTAACCTAAGATACATCTGGCAGCAGTGTCAGCCTGTGTTTCAGCTGGCAGAGGGAAAATAGTGGCTTCTTCACTTGTCCCCCGCGCTGTCAGGATCCAGTCCCACTATGGGATCTGAATGTGTGCATTGACAAGCTAATGGCACCTCCTTTCAAGCCCATGGCTACTGCTGATTTAAAATATATCACTTGGAAGACAGTTTTTCTAGTGGCCATAACTTCTACCCAGCGGAGTGCAAGCTGCACACAGATCCTAATTGCATCATTTTCCACAGGGCGAGGTACTCTTAAGGACAAACAGAAAATTCCTCCCTGAAGTGGTGTCTGAATTTCATCTGAACTAGTCTATTACTCTCCCAGTGTTCTTTACTGCAAAATCCAGCTCTGGGAGCAAAAAGCTTCACAGTTCGGATGTTAAGAAGCACTCTCTATTACGTGGACCACATAAAGGAGGTCAGGTCGTCTAATACTTTGATTTTTGTAACATGAAGAAATTGGCAAAGAGGCCAGCATCCAAGATAACAAATGCCCGCTGGATAGTCTCTTACATACAACAAGACTGGCAAGCTGCCTCTTCAAGGCCTTAGGCACACTCTACACGTAGCACATCTACCTCTTGGCAGCAGCAGGAGCAGTCCTTGCAAGAAATTTGCAAAGCAGCTACCAGGAAAGCAGTGCATACCTTCACAAAGCACTGTTGTCTGGACGTACAGTCCAGAAAGGATGCCAACATTGGCACTGCTGTCTTGCAGAAACTTTTCCCAAAATAGGTTTCTGTACCCAGCCTCCCAAGGTACTGCTTTGTAATCTGCAGGTGTTGAGCATAGTGAGGATTCCTGGGTTTGACAACAATTTACTCACCATAGTAATGTTTCTTCAAGAGAACCCTCACTATGCTTAACAAACCCATCACTACTTCCCTTTCAGAACCTGGCAAAGGTTCTCACAAGCATCACTTCTTTTCACATTGCTTGAGCATGACTTGTTGCATTCCTTACAATTAATAGAAACATAGACAATGATGGCAAAAAAAGACCAGAGGTACTTCTAGTCTGCTCAAGTTCCTATAATCCCTGGAACCTGCTGTTCCTCCAGGATACTAACACTCACGTCCTCTCTCTATTCTCCTACTTGGTCCTATGCCCTCAGTAACCACTATTGCCTTCATTATGTTTCCAGCCCTGCTTGAATCCCTGACTGTTTCGCACCACCACTTCAGCCAACACCGACTGTCCCAAGGTTCCACCACCCTTTCTGTAAAGTAGTACTTCCTCACTTCTCTCCTGAACTTACCTCCTGTTAATTTCCATTCATGTCCATATGACATAAATTGGTATTCAGGCTAAATAGTTCACGCAGTTCACTTTAATTCCTTTCAGGAACTTGAAGGTCTCTATCATATCTCCATCATATCTCCCTCCCCGCCTGGTCTCCAGTGAGTACACATTTAGTGCCTTGAGGCGCTCCTCATAAGATCTGCCCTGCTGGCCCGGAATCATTTTGTTACTCTGCGCTGCACTGTCTCCAATGTATCCTTATCCTTTCCAATGTGAGGACTCCAGAACTCCGTGCTCTAATCTTAAAATCCATTCTGACACACTTTTGAGTTCACAGACACTCAAATTTTTTAGAATTATTTTTGATAGATTTAGCTAGTTGAGTGGTCACTGCTCCCTAGCTCCAGAAATAAATCTGATGTTAGAGGGAAGAGTGGAGCATGACCACACAGCATAGGTTTGAATTTCATTCTGTGATTCCATGATTAGCATAAAATTTGATTCTCTGGGGCAGTTCAATTCAGGGACTTGATGCAGATATCAAGTATAGTGAAGTATTCCTTGGAAGAAACAACATTACTGTGGTGAGTAGTTTTTCTTCTGTGGCAGTTGTTATAAGGAGATCCTCTTCGAGGATGATTCCCTCCATTGAGGCACATCTTGGAACTGTAAGCCATTGGCGTCAGGACCACCAAACGGTTGCTGGCTGGGGCCACCCGTCAACGTGCATGTCACCACCTGTATAACATGGGTGGGCCCCATCATGCCTTAGTTTCTTCTCCCACTGCCAACTATTCATCAGTCCACCACTACTGAAGAATGCCAGCAAACTTTGCAGATTTAGCTACCCCTTCTGCTTTTTGTTTTACTTTAACATTTATGCTGCCACTGATACAAAAGGAACAGCTGTTCCACTACTGTCGTTGTGGTGAAGTAAAGGTTTATAAGGACAACACTCACAATGTGTCGTCTGCTACCTAAGCATCTGTCATAACATGAAGCCTGCAACATTTGCCAGAGTTTTAATCAGGCTACACAGAGCGTCAATAAAAACCTTAGAAGTTATGTGGACACTTAAGGCAAAGCATGGCAAACAGCGTGTGTCCTCAGATGAAGTCATCATCCCACTACTTCCCTCACAGCTCACTGTCAATTTACGACTCCCTGTGGTCAACTGTGGCACCTGCAGAATCGTCAGAATAGGACAAAAAGGAGAAGTCTGCTAAATCAGCAGAAAAGTGTCACCATGCTGATAAAGCAGTGGCATCATGAAAAGGATGCTTCTCCTGCCAGGTCTTACTGTTCTCGTAAAAGAGGCAAGTTGGCTGAAAAAGACAGATGTTCTTCAAGGATATCTCTTTCATCAGGCTACACCTATCGAACTTATAGCCACCAGGCACTAGGACCACACAGAAAACTTTTGCAAGCAGTCCACTAGGGCCACCCACTATGATGTCAGATGTCGACTACTACATAAATGTTTGCGGCCCTTTCCCTCTCAGTTCTTTTCCAGCCATCAATCATACTCGTCAGACCATGCATGGTAACTACACACTTTATACACGCTACAGTCGCCACTTTATTTTCTCACCATAGTTAAGCAATCACTTTTATAAGTGATTCTCAATAGTGTGTATGTCATCTAAGGAGCTGTTGAAACTGTTCCTTTATTGTGAATCGGTGAAAAGATACACACCAGAGGTTCACGATGTCTGTGTGTGTTGCGTCTGCTCAGACATAATGTGCAGGCTTTGCCCAATTTGCAAAGGGTTCAACACAGCCACCTGTGATGTTGAAAAGGTGCTTTGGAGATGCACCTTTCAAAACAGCAGGTAGCCCAAATGGAGAAGATCTCCAGTAAAGAGTTCCTCCACATCACTGGCTCACTCCTCGGGATCCAAGTCCTCAAAATCCCAGGAGAAATCATCTGGAACCCTCTAGCATAAGCACCGGAAGAGGGAATAAGAAGGAAAACCTCCTTGGTATGCTCTCAGTTGCTCCTTTATACAGGTACAACCACTACATCACCATCGACTGTTCAGTGGCGATGCCACCCGCCGCCCTGACCATCGACCTAACTTCCAGGTCAGAGCAAGCTATAGGCACAACCAGGCCTAGTATGGCTGGTGCATCGATGCCAGGAGGGGTGGGCTTTGCCTCCTCTGTTGACTTCCATCGGTGTACCCAACGTCCAGGCAGTGCTGTCCTTTATAGACATGCCTAGGAGCCTGTTTCCTCCTGTACCACTCCCACAACAAGGCATCCTAGGGCTGTGTCTCAGCCCCTCCTTCAGCACCGACTGCCTCTAGCACACTCTCTGACCTGTCGACCAGACCAACAGCAACTTCAAGTGCTGTCCTGAACTCATGATGCAGGGGTGATGAGGGGCTGAAGTGTATGTAGAAAGTCCTTATGAAAGGACTAGTTCCACTGCTTCTACGTGACAGTGAAGACTCTGGTTTACACCCAAGGCCCCCAAAGGACCCATCTTTTATTACCATGATGCAGCAATCACAAGCTGCCGTGGGGTTTTATTTGGAGGAACAGGATACAATCAAGAAAAACCTTATTGATTTCTTGGAGTTACCTGATGCTCCTCCTATAGCAATACCACCCTCTTCCCTGCCCTGGAGGATGCTACCTTTGCTGCCTGGCACAGTCCGAATGTTGGCACCTGTGTGATCGACGGGTACATTTAGGTAGGGTAACAGAGCAGACTTAAGTAGGCCAGAGACCCTTATCTACCAACAGGTTCTATGTTTCTATGAATATGATTCCTGCCATACCAAGAAAGACAGATAAGATGTATATGGACCCTCAGGAAACCTTGTTTTCTAGGGACATGGATATGTTCTGTCCACAATCTGGCAGTGTCCTTTCCCTTTAAGATATGCTTCAGGCTGGCTTCTTCCACCCACTCAGGTGGTAACTCCTCTAGCACCATCCCGTGATGCCAGTTCTTCCTTTCCGCTTGGAAGAATAGGTTCTAACCCCAGTAATACTCAGGTATTCATAACTTCTGCAGTGACCCTTTAAGACAGAACTGCCCAGAGAGAATGGAACACATGCAAATGATGGAACCTTTTGCATGTGACAACTTTTCAAATGCTGCCTTGAACTAACTGCCTTACTTCTAAGCCCCTCAGATTTCAAAGGCAGTCGAGCCTGTTCAGTTCAGCAGAAAGGAAGGGGTTTTACTAAAGGTATTCCTTACCACAAAGAAAAATGGGGAGTAGCGGCCTATCTTAGACCTTAGGGTACTAAACAAATATTTGAAAAACAAAGTTCAAATGTAACATTGGCATTGCTTCTGCCAACACTTCAAAAGGAGTTTGGGTGACATCACTGGACCTAAAAGATGCTTATTTCCACATCCCCATAAGAGTCTCCCAGAAAATACCTCAGGTTCAGACTCCCATCAGGTCACTACCAATTCTCAACCCTGCCATTCGGTCTCACTTCAGGTCCAAGAGTGTTCACAAAGTGCTTGTCAGTGGGTTGTGCACACCTTCAAAGGCAAGGTGTCACAGTGTTCCATATTTGGACGACTGGCTGGTGGTAGGAAAATCACCACAGCAAGTCAGACAGTACCTGCAGATCACCCAGAGGCCCTTGGGAGTCCCTAGGGTTTCTGATAAACCACAAAAATATGTCCTATCTGCATAAGTGCTGCAGTTTATAAGGGTGAGATCAACACCCTGCAAGCAGGGCCTACCTGTCTTTAGACAGGTAAGAAGTATCCAGTTGATTGCAGGCTCATTCAGCCTGCACAAGCCAAACTGCAAGGCAGTTCCTACAGCTCCTGGGCCACATGGCTGCGCCACAAGCACAGTCCTAAGTTCCAAGTGCAAGACATCCAGTTCCACCTCAGGGCACCCTGGTGTCAAGAGAGAGACCCTCTCTCAAAACTGATCCCAGTAACAAAACCTTGTTACAGGCACTTCATGGTGGAAAGGGAAACCAGTCTAAGAGAGGGTTCCCTTTCAGCAGGAGCCCCATCAGTTCTCACAACAGATGCATCTCTACTGGAGTGTGGCACCCATTTGAGGGACCACACAACCCCTGGCATTTGGTCAAGTGCAGAGTCACTCCAGCACATAAACCTGCTGAACTCAGAGCAGTGTTTCCTGCACTAAAGGCCTTCACAACACTAGTACAGGGAAGGTGGTACAAGTCAGGACGAACAGTACCACCACAATGTACTACATAAACAAGCAGGAGGTACAAGGTCAAGCTCTGTCTTCACAGAAGCCATGAAAATCTGGAACTTGGCATACTCTGGAAGTTTCCTACTGAAATCTATCTGCCAGGAAAGACAGTACCCTCATGAGATGCTCCAAGTTGAATCAACCAGGCCCATCACGAATGGACCCTGAACAGGTAGGGTGGGGCACCCCAGAGGTAGACTTGTTCACGTCCCACGGAACCACCACCTGCCACAATACTGTTGCAGACCACCAGATCATGGAACAGACTCCTGGATGCTCTAGCTCTGAACTGGTCAGGGAAACACCTGTGCTTTTCCTCCCTTCCCTTTGGTGTAAGAGGACATTGCTCAAACTTGGGTCTCAGTCAGCATCAATGATCTTGATAGCACCAGACTGGGCCAGGCAGCCATGGTACTCTCTGTTGCTCTCCATGTCTGTGGCAGAGCCAGTTCACCTTCCTTGGAGACACAGTCTGCTAACCTCCAACCAGGGGAGGCTTCTGTACCCTGAACCTCAGGTCACTCAGGCTCAAGGCATGGCTCTTGAGGACCTAGAATATGCAGGTTTGCATCTTTCTAAAAGTGTCTTGGACATTTAAGGGGTTACAGGAAGTCCTCCACTAAGAAAACTTAGGTTTCAAAATGGAAAAGGTTTTCTGTTTGGTGTTCAACTAGGAAACTGGTTCCAGCACATGCTGGGGCCCCAGCTGTGCTTGACTATCTTACCTATTTACATTCACTAGGCTTGCAGTCCAGTACCCTCAAGGTCCACCTAGCTGTAGCAACAGCTTACATATCAGCTGGACAGAATGCTCCAGTGGCTTCAGATCCTGTCTTCAAAAGGTTCTTTAAGGGCTTGGCCCAGTTGCACCCCCTCTCCAGGGAACCGTGCCAGCATGGGTCCTAAATGTGTGCATAGCTAAGCTCATGGGGCCTCCTTTGAGCCCATGTCTTCATCTCATTTGGAATATATCACATGGAAAACAGTTTTCCTAGTGGCAATGACTTCTGCAATAAGAATCGTGAGCTCCAGGCTCTCTATATTGAACAGGACTACATTTCATTCCACAGGGACAAGGTGGTCCGGAGAAAGAACAGAAATTTCTCCTAAAATGATCTCTCATTTCCACTTGAGCGAAACCATTACTCTTCCTGTCTTTTTCACTGAGCACTCTACTTCTGGTGAAAGGAGACTCCACAGTCTGGATGTTAAGAGAGCTCTTATCTACTATATGACAGCCACTAAGGACCACAAACAGGACAGAAGACAGTTGTTCTAGTGCGTGGATATGTTGTTCAATCCACACTGTCTGGCAGATTCCTTGCTGCTTTAAATCTTGCCAGAAGGTCTTCAAGCTGGCTCCTCCACCCACCCACCCAGATGGTAAAACCTCGGCTCCACCCCATGATGCCAGATCTTCCTTATAACTATAAGCTCAGGGTCCCTCCTTAGCGCTCTGCGTTTAGGCCTGGATCCACACTCTTGAATTTCTGAGACTTATTTTAAAATTTACAAGACTTCAGTCTTCGTCTTCCCTCGCGGCTGCGATGGACCAATCGACTCCCAGCTTGCAAGGTGCCTGTGTGGGCAGAAGATGTCCCGGACCGATCACTCCACCTGCGTCTACTGCCTGGGGCTTGGCCATGACTCGCAGGCTTGCAAAATTACCAAGTCCTTTTGGCTTAAGTCTTGGAGGACCACACTGCCAGACTTCTTCTCAGGCGACGGAAGCGGTATCCACGGTCAAGTATAAGGAGGCCCGTTGGGCGGTGTCCGCTGGCGCGAGCTCCATGGAACAGTTGGAACAATTGATTGCCCTTGAGGAGGAGGCGGCCGGGCCGCTTCTTCTTCCTCCTCGGCCAGCATTTATCCGCTCTCTTTGGGCTCCTCCTACGCGGCTTTGTTTAAGGAGCTTTGCAGTCCCTCTCCACCAAGGAGAGGGGTCATCGAGACATTCCAGTCGGTCCAAGAAGAAGGACTCTAAGGTGAGTCTCACCATCGGCGTTCCTGGGGCGGGAGATCCCCTTCACCGGACCGTCGACACTCTCGACTTGATCGAGGGTTGCGGACTCCGGCCGCTGGCTTCTGATGCCCCTGTCAGGTCAGCTGACCGAGAGATCCGTCAACGCGGTCAAGGTTTTCTCTACCCATCAGGCGGTTTGTCAACTGGAGAAGCAGGCAACCCTACTTCACGGTTCCCCAGTGGAAACCGAGGACTTGCCTGTGCCTCCTGTGCCAGAGTCCCGGTTAAGGTCCCTGCACCGAGGAAGGGCGGGGTTCCCCGTCCCTCTCTGACCCACCCTCGGAACCCCGAAGGTCTCGGTCCTCTTCCAGGTCCAGCGGTCCCGCCGATGTTGGCGGTCTCGGTTTCGGCACCATGGAAGCGGCGTGCTGCTCATCTTCATAATCCTCTTCTGAGATAGGCTCCAGTGCAAGTGCGTCGGCGCTACAAGGATTTAATGTGGCAGCTCTTGTTGTCCAGGAATAAGCCGCCTCAGTCACTTTCTCCGGCCATTAAGTGGCTGTCACGAACAACGAAACAACCCCTCATAGGGTGAGAGCCGACCCGGCACGCTGTTCGGCCAAAGCCAGCTGCTCTACCCACTGTGTTAGAACCTCCGCCTCCAAACCGAAGACTGCGGCCCCGACCAAGGATTCTCGGTCAGGTCAGGGCTTACCCACAGGTTGTCAGTCACCCTGACTCCTGATCGACCTCGGCAGGTGGAGGGTGGCTCAGGTGCCTGACAGCTGTTTGCAGACTCCTCGAGTCTGGCGGCGACTCCTCCTGTTCTCCAGTCTGCTTGACCTGGGTCTGCAGGAGGCCAGTCGGTGGGCGAGAGCCCATCCTCGTTTTAGGTTTGCTTGGCTCATCTCGGAGTCCACCAGGATGCAGCTCGACCCGTTTCAAAGCCGGGCCAGGTATCCCCTCATGGAATTCTGGACTGAGGGGATTCCCCTCTGAGCCTTTCCTGTGGCCGAAGCCATTGTTAGCCCGGCCCTGGGTTGTGGCAGCGGCCAGCATCTTGTCCCCGCCTTCAGCCAGGATGGCTCGAAGTACGCCAGTACCCACGGCTCACTCTCCGGTTTCTTGGAGCACCCCTCTGTGGAGGGTTAGTGACCGACAGTGTTTTCGGTGCTCGGGAGCGCTCGGGGCGTGGACAAACCTCCGATAAGAAATCAAAAAGCTGGATTATGTGGGGTGGAAGGTTTCACGCTGCTTCCTCCCTAGGTCTTAAGTCAGGCTAGCTTGGCCATTCTGATGGCACATTTCTCTGCACCCTTATGGGTTCCCTGAATGAGGTGATTCCTCATCTCCGGCTGACCTTCAGACGACTGTCAACAGGTGCGGAATCAGGGAAGGGCAGTGGCAAAACAGCAGCTGCAAACTTCATTGGACATAGGTGATTCTTGTGCCCGATCAGTAGCGGCTGCAGTGGCTATGCGCTGCAGAGCTTGGCTGCAGATCTCCACCTTCACGGGCGGACACCCAGCACAAGCTGGTGAGCGTTCCTTCCAGGGCACCGACTTGTTTGGGCGGGGTGGATGGCCATCTCCAGAGGATCGAAGTCCAGTCCCACCTTGGACTCTGTCACGTCTGCCCAGAAGGACAAAGCCGCCAGCAACAACGTAAGCCCTTTCGCTCTTCTGCCCTGTACGTCCGCCCAGCAGCACCAGCACCAGGGCCAGCAGGCACACACTTGGAGCCCTAAGGCCAAGTCTGCCACTTCCTCCAGTAGGAAGTATGGATGCAAGGTCCAGGAGGTCCCTCAGCAGGCCCTTCCTCCAGGCCTGCTCAGTGACGGGTTGGGGGTGTGGCCTAACCTCGTCAGTCCTCCCGGGTTCCCTTCGTGGGGGACTGCTCCGCCACTTTTTCCGCCTGGTCCACTATCACCATAGACTGCTGGGTGCTAGAAGTGTTAGGCAGTTGTCTGCCTCTGGAATTCGAGCAGTTCCTCCTTATCGAGCCATCGCCCATGGGGGCACCGGTTCTGCAGCCTCTCTGTCGACTCATCGAGGCGACATTGCCCTGCTCCTCCAGAAGGAGGTGATCAGTGAGGTGGCAGACCCTCCTCCAGACCCAGGGTTTGTGTCCAGGTACTTCCTGGTCCCAAAACAGATGGGGGCTGTCACCTATTCTCGACCTGCACGACCTGAACAAGTTCCTAAAGGCAGCGTACCTTCAGGGTGGTCACTCTGGCTCAGATCATTCCATCTTTGGAACTAGGCATATGGTTTTGTTCTCTGGACCTTCAGGGACGCATTCTTTCACATCCCAATCCGTCCATCATCAGCGGTTCCTCAGTTTCGAGCAGGAGGATCTCTTTATGAGTTCAGGCCATACCCTTCGGTCTCTCTCCAGCTCCCAGGGTCTTCACCAAATGCATGGCAGTGGTGACAGCATTCCCTGCGGTGCCGAGGGATCCGGATGTACCCTTACCTGGACATCTGGCTGATTGTAGCCCCTCCAGGTTGGAGGTGGAGCAGTCCAGGATCTGGCCCTCCAGGTCTGCTTTCAGATGGGCCTCCTCATCAACAGGTCCAAGTCGGACTCGTGCCGCCATGAGTGATTCAGTTCATTGGGGCAGAGCTCGGCTCTCTTGAGCCAGAGCCTGGCTCCGGCGGACAGGGCGAGTCCTTCTCCTTGCCCAATCATTTCTGGTTGGGCAATTGCTTCTACCTGGGACTTCTCGCCTTCTCGATCTCGGCCGCCTGCACCAGCGTGGTCCATTGGGCCGCTGGCATATCGCCCCCTGCATTGGGGCTGGCTCGCCAATGGTCACAGCGCCTCGGTCCTCTGGACCAGCCAGTGACAGTGACCCAGGAGATGTGGGACGGCCTACAGTGGTGGCTCGTTCCAGCTCATCTGCAGGAGGGTATCCCGTTTGTTCACCCGTGCTGACGGTTACTCTGATGACCGGCGTCTCTCTGATGGCATGGGGTGCCCATCTGGGGAGCTCAGAGCCCATGGCCTCTGGTCCCCTCAGAGTCTCGATGCCACATCAGCCTGCTGGAGCTCCAGCGGTGCATCTATCCCTCACCGCCGTTCCGTTTATGCGGGGTCAAGTGGTTCAGGTCAGATGGACAACACCACGACCATGTACTATCTCATCCGACAGTGCGGGATGCACTCCTTGCCTCTGTGCAGGAGGCTCTCCACTTGGTCTCTCATGATCAGCCTGGAGGCAGATCTCCTAGCCATCCATGTGGCAGAGCCTTCAACAGTCTGGCCGATGCCCTCAGCCGGATAGGCGCTGCATCTCACGAGTGGTCTTTCCTGCTGGAGGTAGTACAAGATCTGTTCTTCCATTGGGGCACCCTCAGGTGGACCTGTTAGCCTCCAGGGAGAATCGTGCTCAGGCTGTTTCATGCCCGCCCCTCAGCAGGGCTCACTGGGGGATGCCTTCTCGAGGCCGTGGACCCCGGGCCTCTTCTCGCCTTTCCCCATTTCCTTGATCCAGAAGGTGCTTCTCAAGGCGAGGAGGGACAAGGCAGGTGATTCTGGTAGCCCTAGACTGGCCCCGCCAGTTCTGGTACCCAGATCTCCTCAGCCTCAGCTCCAGGCTCCCGAGGTGGCTTCCAGCCCACCCGGACCTGATTTCAGTCAACAAGGGAAGGGTCTCCATCCGGACTTTCAATCCCTGCACCTGACGGCCTGGTTCCTGGCGGCTAGAGTTACAGGCCTTGGGTCTTTCGGACGAGGTCCTCAACATCGTTGAGGCGTCCCGTCAGAGTCGACAGAAAATGCTATGCCTTCAAATGGAAGAGATTCTCCATTTGGTGTCAGGACAAGGGTTGGACCCTTCTTCCTGTTCCTTGGCTAGCATGCTGGACTACCTGTGGTCCCCTTTCTCAGCTAGGGCTTGGTCGCGACCCTTAAGGTGCACCTGGCAGCCAGCTCTGCTTACCAGGCACGCTCCAGGGGTATGAGTGTCACTTTCTGGCACTATTTTTTTTCTATGTTCACAGTGGTTTCCCCTTTTCAGGTGATTCTGACATTTTGGGGTACCTCTTAATGTTTTACCCTCGGTTGAAGGGTTTATTTGGGGTTAAGGGTATGATTATCATTATTGTTCTTATTATACTTAGTCTTGAGGGCCTGTCTTTTCCATGCGTCTAGGAATTCTGAGGGGTTTAGAACTAAGGCAGTTAGTTCAAGAGCATTTGAAAAGTTGTCCCGTGCAAAAGTTCCATCATTTGCATGTGTTCCATTCTCTCTGGGCAGTTCTGTCTTAAAAGGTCATTGCAGAAGCTCTGATTACCTGAGTTTCACTGGGAAGAAACATTACTATGGTAAGTAATTTTTCTTCCCTCCTTACCGCTTTGCATTACTGAGGCCCTATAAACCTTCTCAAAACCCTTTTAAGAGTTTTCAGCAAATATTTGTCTTCTCTGTTTCTACCCGCTCTGATGGGCGACACAAAAGTCCACTCTGGGTTTCCGGTTCTCGCAGAAGATGCGAAGTCCGACCTGCACTCCTCGTGTGTATACTGCCTGGGCCACGAGCATGATGTGCAGGCCTGTGATTTTTATTACGCCTTTTGCCTTTGACTCTGAAGGATTGCCTCGCCCCTTGCTTCTTGAACATTTGAGTGAACGGGATCAGCCTGTCCACTCTGAAGAGACACAGAAGGCAGTTTCCATGGCTGTGGGTTCTGCCAAGCAGTTAGCAGCCATGGAGGAGGACGACGCTGGACCCGTGGCACATTCCTCCTTGGCTTCAGTCTTCATGCTGCTTCAGCTGGGCATGTCATTCTCCAGTGTGTTCCAGGAACTGTGTCGGTCCTCCCCTACTTATGGAGAGAGTCCTCGGGCTCTAAGAGTCAAAAATCGAAATAATCTAAGGAGAATGAGACCAAGCAGTCTTGTCGTGCTCGTTGTATTGAGAGAGCACTCTTAGGCCTCTGATTCCCACATTTCTTTGGAGCTCCGGCTTGGGCCAAGACTCTCATTTTGGGTCACCGGGCTCCATGGTACTCCCTCAGCCGGGCCAGTTGGCCAAGAATTGGATAGACTCTTGTGATGAGATCTTTCTTGAGCTGGTCGAGCCGATCCTTTCTTCAGAGGAGGTTGACACCTCTTTCTCTCTCAAGGACTCCCGTCGCCTTCCACTCCAGAGCTTCCTGACCAGTGGGTGGGTTGGCAGTCACTGACTCTCTCTGATCGATCCTGCTGGTCCCCCGGTGTCGGACAAGGTTCCGCTCTGGTAGCCTGGACTCAGCCAGCCTGCACCATTCTTGGTGTCGTGCTCTAAGCCATCGGACAAGCAGCACTGCCACTATTCCTCTTCATCCTCAAGCGAAGAGAGGCAAGCTGCGACAGCGCTATGAGGAGTTCATGTGGTAGCAGCTTCTGTTTTCCTGGGTGAAGCTACCTTGGCTTCCCACCCAGCTAGAACTGTGCTGCCATCACCAAAGCCACAGCAGACCCTCTCCGCTTCTCCACCGATGGTGGTGGAGTCGCCACCTGTGCCAAAGGATGGTGTGCTGACCAAGGATACTTGGCCGAGAAAGGGCTTCCCATCAGCTCAAAGTTACTTTCACCCCGACCATCCCTGGCAGGTGAGCAGTGTCAGGGCAGTAGGCCTCTGTTTCATGAACCCTCAGAATCGAGGGTTCATCTCTTCACTCCTGCCTGATGGATGTGGAGTCGGACAAGGATCTCTCTGGAGCAGGGCCTCACTTTGTTCATGGGACTTATCCGCTTGATCTCAGAGTCTAGGGGCCTCCAGCTGGAGCCCATTCAGAAGAGGAAAAGTACCCCTTGACCTAGATCTTGGACTGGGGTGATACTCCGATGGAGGACTTCCTAGTCCAGGATGCTATCCTCGCTCCTACTCTGGATCTGTGACAACACCCAGCCTCTTGCCGGTACCTTGGCTCGGATGGCCCGCCAGCAGCAGTCCCTACGGTTCCCTCTCAGGATTTACCAAGCAACCCTTAGCCGAGGGCTGGTGGCCGACTCTGTCTTTCGGCACAGGGCAATGTGGGGATGTGGACAATTTCCTGACAAGAAGTCCAAACAGTTGGACCACTTGGCCAGAAGGTGTATGCTGCCTCTTCGCTCAGCCTCAGGCAAGCCAGTTCAGCTCTTCTTATGGCCCACTTTACACATGCCTTCCAGGGTCCTTGGACAAGGTGCTTCCCACCTCCTGCAGATTTGCAGACTACTATCAAGCAAGTCAGAGAACAAGGCCATGCCATAGCAAAGCAAAAGTTCCAGATGGACATGGACATTGGCAATTCCTGTGCCTGGTCCATGGTCATGCAGTTGCCATGCACCACAGGGCTTGGGTGTGCAGCTCTACTTTCACCACTGATGCACAACATGGGCTGGCAGAAGTGCCCTTTTGGGAACGATTTGTTCAGTCCTGGTGTGGAGGGCATCTCACCAGGATTGAAAAGTGCCACCCTGGACTTGGTGACATCTGCTCAAAAGGACCAGAAGGGCTCCAAATATGCCAAGAAAAATCCCTTTCAGCCTGCCTCAGCCCTATGGCCAAATCTGCCCAGCCCTAAGCTGGTCAGCAGCAGGCCTGGTATCCAAGACCCAACTCTGTGGCATTGGTTGTCCAGAAGCCAGGAAGTCAGGGATCCGTGGTCCCTTGACGGACCCTCCTCTGCTTCCAAGCCTGCCCAATGATGGAATTCAATGGTGGGGTGCTCTCCTCCTTCCTGAACCCCTGGGTCCTCCCATGGAGGGCCAGCTCCACCACTTTTGTTTCCGCCTGGTCTGCTGTCACAACAGACAGGTGGGTTCTCAAGGTGGTCGGCCAGGGTCTGCCTCTGGAATTTGAGCAGTACCCTCTCAGCAAAGCCATGCCCCACAGGAAGACATGCTGTCAGTTGACATCCAGTCTGCTGTTCGGAATGACATTGCCAAGCTCCTGCTCAAGGAGGTGGTAGCTCGGTCCCGGACTCTCCACAGCATCCAAGGTTCATGTCCAGGTTCTTCCTGGTCCCCGGGGAGGTTAGGTGCCCCATTGTAGATCTGCACGACCTGAACAAATTCATCAGGTCCTGCACTTTCAGGATGGTCACTCTGTCTCAGATCATACCATCCCTGGAGCAGGGCATGTGGTTCTGCTCTCTGAATCTTCAAGATGCATTCTTCCACGTCCCAATCCATCCGTCCCACCTCGGTTCCTCCGCTTTTGGGCGGAGGGCACCCTATAGGAATTCCAGGCCATGCCATTTGGCCTGTCCTCTGCCCCCAGGGTCTTCACCAAGTGCATCACAGTGGTGGCTGCCCACCTGAGGCGCGGGAGTCGGGTTTACCCCTACCTGGATGACTGGCTCATCATGAGGCCCTCCAGGCAGGAGGTGGAGCGTCCAGGGACCAGGCCCTTCAGACCTGCATCTCTGGGCCTCTTGGTCAATGAGGCCAAATCGAACTCTCCTTCGCAGGTGATTCACTTCATCGGGGCAGAGCTCGACTGTTGCAGAACCAGGGATCGACTCCCAGTGGAAGGGTGGGGCTTTTACCTCCTTTTCCGATCATTTCAGGTTGGCCAGTCTCGCCCTGCTCGGGACCTCCTCGCCTCTTGGGCTACATGGCTGCCTGCACCAGCATGGTCCAGTGGGCCTGCTGGAGAACGCCCCCTGCAGTGGGAGCTGGCTGGCTGGTGATTTCAGCACAGGGTGACTTTGACCAGCTGGTCATGGGACCCCCATCAAATGTGGGATGTGCCCAGTGGTAGCTAATCCTGGAACATCTGCCGGAAGGTATCCTATTTGTCTGTCCGGGCCAACAGTCATCCTGACAACCGATGCCTCTCTAATGGGCTGGGAAGCTCACCTGGGGATCATGGGCTCTGGTTCATCCAAGGAGTCCCAATGTCACCAGCGTGCTGGAGCTCAGGCGGTTCAGCTGACGCTGACCGCTTTTTGCTCACATCTAAGGGTCAAGTGGTGCAGGTCCAGATGGACAACACCACGACTATGTACTACCTCAACAAACAGGGTGGTACGCACTCCCACTATGCAGGGAAGCCTTCTGCATCTGGACACTCGTCGTAGTCTGGAGGCAGATCTTGGGGGCCATCCATGGCCAGTGCCTCAACCAGCTTGCGAATCCCTAGCCAGATGGGTGAGGCATCACACGAGTGGCTCTTTCATGCCGAGGTAGTGCAGAACCTGTTCTCCCACTGGGGCAAACCTCTGGTGGACCTGTTTGCCTCCAGGGAGAATGCCAAGCTGAGACTGTATTGTGCCCGCCCCTCAACAAGGAACACTGCAAGGGATGCCTTCTCGAGGCCCTGATATGAGTCTCCTCTGTGCCTTCCTCCATTTCCCTGATCCACAAAGTTCTGCTCAAGGTGAGGAGGGACAAGGCACAGGTGATCCTAGTGGATCTGGACTGGCCGCCAGTTCTGGTACCCAGATCTCCTCAGCAACAGGCTCCCATGGCGTCTCCTACTATGCCGGACCTGCTCTCGGGTCAGTCGAGGGAAGGTACTCACCTGGACTTTCTAACCTGGTACCTGAGCGACTAGAGTTCCAGGCTTTGGGTCTCTCCAAAGCGTACTCAGTGTTTTGAGGCATCTCGGAAGGATTCAACCCAGAAATGTTATGCCTTCAAATGGAAGAGATTCTCCATTTGGTGTCAGGGCAAGGACTGGACCCTTTGGCTTGTCGGTGGTTAGCATTTTAGACTACTGTTGATCCCTCTCGGTTGACATTATAGACTACCTTTGATCCCTCTCTAAAGGCGGGGCCCTACGGTTGTGACCCTTAAGGTGTACCCATGGCCATCTCTGCCTTCTGGGAGCAGGCGGTCAGCAGTCGGTGGCACAGAGAAGGTGATCTGGTGCTTCTTCAAAGGCCTGGACCACATTTCCTCTCCCGTGCTTGAACCTACACCACCTTGGGATCTACTGCTAGTCTTGCAAAGCAGAGCAACAAGATCCAGGCGATCTTGGTGGAGTCTCCTTATTTTTGGTCTTCCACAAGGACGAGGTGTCCTGCACCCTAGCCCAAGTTCCTCCCAAAGGTTGTCAGATTTCCACCTTAACCAGGTGATTAATCTCCTGTGTATTTCACCAGCCACACCTTGAGGCTGAGCACAGGCTCCATACTCTGGACCTGATGCAAGCACTCACATACTACAAATCCCAAGCACTGCTGGAGTTGGGGAAGAGGTTCGCCAGCTGTTTGTCACCTCACGGCAGCCAGGCGGACAATTGGCAGGTGGATAGTATCCTGTATTGATCTCAGCTTTAGGTTGGCAGGTAGGAGTCTCCCAGAAGGCTAAGGCCTCATTCCACCCAACATACCTCTTGTGTTGGTGGCTGCTTCAGGCTGACCTTACAGGAAATCTGCAGGGTTGTTACCTGGAGGTCAGCACATCTTCATCTCCCATTACCACATGACCTCAGTCATGCTGGGATGCTGGTTTTGGGGCTTAGTTCTCCAATCTCTGTTCCCTAAGTAGGTGGTGTGCGCCTTGCCTCCCTCCACCTGGAGAACTTCTAAGAATCTACTAGATTGTGTGGATAGAACAGCATATCCACGTTCCTAGAAAAACACGTTACTCACCTGTAACAGTAGATCTTCAGGGAATGGTCTCTTGCAGTAAGTCATTACTTTTGGGTGTTTCCAGCAGAGAGGCTGTGACACGGCAGCTCTTCTTGCAGTTTATACCAGGGACCGCCCACATGACATCATCTTCCTGCTTCCTGTTTAAGCGTGGCAGTCTCTGGTATCCTCAGTTCATTTTCCGCCATCTTCAGCTTGCACAGCAGCTAGAACAACTTCTGAAAACAGCAGTCAACGATAAGAAACAACATCAAGATTCTACACAACCGGGGCTCATCCAACAATAGCTCCCCCATCAATGGATCTACATTTCTGGACACACATAGACCAGGTACCCTCCTCACCTTCTATGTATTTCTTGCTCATTGATGGTCACCACACCGTCAACGATGCATCTATATATTGACGACTTATAACCTTCAACATCCTTATTGATGGCTACCACCGTCGGCGATGCATTTCTGTTCTCAGCGGCTGCCACAGTCGATGCATGTATGTTCTCATCGGCGGCTACCACTGTCGACAGTGCATCTGTGCCCTCATCAAAGGCTACAACCATCGAATGTATCTCTTTTCTCATCAGCGTTCTAAGTTGACGATGCATCTATACTTTCATTTCCATGTTCTCATCTACAGTGATCACCATCAACAAGGCATCTATCTAGTCTCATTGGCGCTGATACCATCAATGTTCTCATCAATGGCTACCCCCATCGACGCTGCATCTCTATTATCATTGACTACCAAAAGAAAAGATGCCTCCCTATTGCTCATGGGCGGCTATCTCCCGTCGATGGTACCTCATTATTCTGCCTACTCATTACGGGGCGTTGCACTCCCTCATCACTTGTGCTTCCAGCACACAAAAAAAAGGCAATACATAAATAACCCTTTCTGGGTTCCATTAAAGTCCCAGAGCATGAGAGACCCTCCACAACCTGTGTACTTTACACCTAGTCGACTGCCACCGCTCCAGGTGTCCCTCCGTCGACAGTCGCCCTCATATTCATTCTTTTTTTTTTTTTTGTTTTTTTGTTTTAGTTGTTTAACCAAGAGTTGCACACTAAGCTGAAAGCTTTTTACAGGTGCGACCTGGGAACACAGGAAGCTAAGTGACTTGCTCAGGGTCACACAGTATGCAAGTGGAAGCTGTGGGATTCAAACCAAGGTCTGGTCTGCTGGATGTTACCAGATTTGCAGCTCAGGGCCTTAAACTACTGCGCTATACTGCCTCTTCTTTCTTAGTAAATGGGGCTTTAAAAAAAAACAACAATGGCTTATGCCATGTTTCTACCCTCATCCTCGTAAGTGGACAATCACAGGGGTCAGGCGGACAGAGATCAGGACTCTGGTTTTCATCACGCGGGGCAAGACCTGCTCAACCTACGTCCACCCTCTTTTGTGTTCCGACACTCCCCCCCCATTCTCAGAAGGAACTGGTCGCTTCACTGTAGTACGGCACGCCTGCTCCGATCCATGGGGCAGGTTGACCTCGCGATCTCCTCCTCTTCTTCCGCCTAAAACTCCTCATGATGACTGGGTTCCATTCCCACCCTGGTCACTTCCTCATCATGTGGAAGACTATTTTCAGATAAACAAGAACTCCGGTTAAACTTCACGGTGACCTTGAACACAGCGATTTCCAGGAGCTGGACTTTCTGTCTCAGTCTCAGAAATCTCTTCTTTGGATGTGTGCCTGCCTAGACTCGCAGCAGCCTCCCTGATGACCCTTCATTCTACAAAATAATGATACAAATATAGAAAGTCATGGGATTCTCTATGACAAAAACATGACAAAGTGGGGATATGGCAGAATACCTTGCTCTGCCAGAGGAGCCTATTTGGGTGGTTTTCCCACTAATTACAAACTTACCAGAATGCCATGCTGGCTGCCTCGCATCACCCTTCAGCTATCTAAACTGTTCTACATAAGGTGGATTATATTTATCCAGCTCCTCTGGTTCCTGTCTTCCTTCGAGCTTTCCTGGAAGTGGCCCTGTTCTGCCACTCATCACATGAGCTCCTTACCACCTCATAAAGAAGCCTGAAGACTTGACTTTCTGGAGAAACTGGCTTTTCTTTTCCAGTTCCATGAATATCAGAATTCCAAATTATATGGGTCATGTGATTAAAATACCACCATACCCTTGAGTCATCGACCATTGAGATTATCACTCACCTTCCTCCTTCACCTGAATGTGGGGTGATTATTGGCTACTATATTAAACTACTACTGCTAATTCCTGTCACCTACCCAGGTGGGATCTGATACTGGCCCGGTACCTCAGCCTGTCAGTTGTTGGCATTTCTTTCTTGCGCCATTCTTGGCTCCGCTTTTCAGTATTTATGCCTGATGGGCAACATAAAATACCTAAGACCCTCTTTTTAATGGGTTTAAGTTCTTCGGGCTAGGTACTCAAATTTTACTGGATGATTTATAGGCATCAGGCAGAACTCTGCATACAGTTCATGGCATGTACCATACTCTGCATACAACCCACCGTACTCATTCCTCTTCCTACTGATAACCAATACTGGTGGCTCTGGAGGTCGTACTCAATCCACATGAGGCAACACCTCTGCTGCCCATGGCTCCGCCCCCACTGTTCGGAGGAGCTGGGCAGCCTGACGCCTAATAGTGATTCACTTGGATTTTTCTTTTCCATCCCTCTCGACCTTCCGAAGCCATGGGCTGTCTTTTGCCCTCCATTTACAGGCCGGGCACACAATCACATCATTGAATGGGTACTCCAGATTATACAGAGGGTCATACTCTGGAATTTATCTCAGGCCCCCTCATCCTCCCTGTCATATTCATTATAACCCTCAGATCATATATCTATCCTTTAAGAGGATTTGAGGGCTCTACTGGTGACGCATGCTGTTTCTCCAGTACCCTCTCACGTGAAGTTCTACTCCCACTTCTTCCAGGTACCCAAACGACCTGGAGACCTCAGTCCGATCACGGGACCTCAGAAATCTGAACCTTTCTCTCCAGTACAAAGCGGTTTGCATAATGACCTGGACATCCATCATGCCTATACTGAAAACAGTAAGACTGAATTTGTGCCCTAGATATGAAGGTGCCTGCCTGCATCCTTCCTGCTCATCATGAGGTTTCTTCATCTCTGCCTGCTAGGTTAACACCATCAGTATCAAGCACTCAGGTTTGACCTCTCCTCAGCCCTGAGTGTGTTCACCAAATACCTAGAGGTAGTTGTAACAGCTTTAAGAGAAAGGGCACTTTATCTTCCCATATCTAGATAGCTGGCCTATCAAAGCGGAACAGCTTTGCTTTCTCACCTAGAGGCTACCCTGCAAGTATTTTCACACTCTAGGGATCACAATCAGTTGACCATAGTCCACACTGACTGACTCTGTCTCCAGTACATTGGAGCCATCCTAGATATAGTCTCAGCCAGAACTCACCAGCCAGCTGTCCGACATACCACACCCTTGTCTCTGGCATCACGCAACAGACAGGGAGGCAGTATAAGCGCAGTAGTTTAAGGCTCTAATCTGCAAATCTGGAGACTTGGATTTGAATCCCACTGCCCCATTTGCATATACTGTGTGACCCTGAGCAAGTCACTTAACTTCCCAGGTTGCACCTGTAAAAAAGCTTTCAGCTTAGTGTGTCTCACCTGGTTAAACAATTGAGGAAAAAAAAAAGACTTAGAAAGTAGTCACAGCTAGATAATTGCTATGCCTTCTGGGTCACGTGCTTGCTTCCACCCCTACAGTAGCCCTTGCCAGTCTTCATATGAGACCTCTTCAGTGAATCCTCCAGAATCTGTGGTCTCAAAGAACAAGAAAAGTTTTCAAGCCACTTCAGAGTCACTTCCTCCTTGCTGTCGGCTCTGCCTTGATGGATAATCGAAACCAATGTATGAACAAGGAATGCCTTTTCTGTTCCTCCTTCCCATGAGCGTCCACCACAAATGCTTCCTGACAAGAGGAGCACACCTGGTTCTTTATCGACACAGGCGCGGGACCACTTCTCTCCCTCAGCATCATATAAGTCACTTAAACGGAGGCGCTCCACTTAGCCCTTTCAGCATTCCAGCCTTCTTTGACTTCTAGACCATTGCTGATCCAGTCGGACAACACTGCAGTGGTGTTCTGCCTCAACAATCAAGGAGAGTGCTCCAATCTTCACCTCTTGACAAAAATTAAAGAACCCTGTTACATCCCGACCTGAAGGCTCTACACCAATAGTTCTTAGACTTTGTCACAGTGAGCCTCCCAAATCCATGGAAAAGATTTTGAACCTCCCCAAAACTTGAAATAATCTTGGGCCTCCCAACAAAAATAACATACTGTACTGCGCAGTACACCATGAATAAACTGAAATCCCTTTGAGTACTTGGATCACATTCAGTTATTTGTCTTATACTGATGTGGAACCTTGAACAAGAGCTCCTGTGCTCAAAGGTGTTATCTGAATAACAAATAAATAAAATAAACAAATATTATTCAGCTTATTTTAACCTCGCCCCGGTCAACCTACTTACTCCACTATTTTCATTCTTGAATCGTTACCCCTTGTTGCAGTACCTTCATGGGTCAGATTGCTTTCTTTGTTTCCTCTCTATATGAAATAACCTTACTGCATACCTTACCTCTCCTCCTCTCGTCTGCTAAGCAATTTCTCTGGGAGTACTTTGCTCCTTCCTGCTATTGCTCTTAGCACTTCTATGCTCAGTCTTTGTATTTGAGCTGTTCTGCTGTCAGTCTACAAATTGATCAATTACCAGCACTCATTATTATTTTATTGTTCGTATTTGTTTGCACTATTGTTCATTGTGTATTTCCTGATTGTTTTGCGGTTACCTTTTGAAATGTATGCACTCCCTACCCTTCCCGGGTACACCGGAATGAGCTTCGCTCATTCACCTTCCTTGTCACTAGTGATATCCTCAGGAAAGGGATTCTCCATCTGATGCCTTCCCAGTGGCCGAGGCCATAGTTTATCAACCTTGGAGCTTTTGGTATCATCCAGCCTCCTGCCCTCGCCTTCGCTCTTATGGCCACAAGTATGCGTTCCCATCGGCTCCCCTGGGTTTACACAGCATCCCTCAGCTGAGGGATTGGTGACGAATCTGTGTTCAGGTGCTCGGGCAACTTGGGAGACACGGATAGACCTCCAGACAAAGAGTCCAAAAAGTTGGACCATGCAGCCAAAAAGGTAAGTACTGCTTCCTTGCTCGGTCTCCGACAGGCAAGTTCAGCTGTCATCATGGCACACTTCTCCCATGCCCTTTGGGCTCTCTGGATGAGGTGCTTCCTTATCTCCCTGGACCTTCAGACCACAGTTAGACAGGTCCATGACCTTTCCTGACGAGACACCCAGCACAAACTGGCGAGGACGTTCCTTCTTGTATACTGACTTTCGGTCCGGGAATCGATTGTCACCTTAAGCATATTGAGAAGTCCAACACCAACTTGATTCCATTACTTCCACCGGAAAGAACCCCAGGGTTCTAAGAAATAGCAGAAGAAGTCCTTTCAGCCTTCTGCCCTGCAGCCAAGCAGCCCCAGTATCAAACTGGGCAGCAGCAGGCTCAATCCTGGCGCCTTGGCCCAAGTCCGGGGCTTCGCAAACCGTAAACCCAAAGGTAGAGGTTCCAGTGGCCCCACTGCCGGCTCTTCATCCTCCAAGCCTGCACAGTGATGGGATGAGTGCAGCCACCCCATGCCTGTCATAACCACTCTGGGTCTTCCCTTGAGGGGGGCCAGCTGTGCCACCTCCTTTCCGCCTGGTCCGCTGCTAAAATGGACAAGTGGGTCTTGGAAGTTGTCGATCAGGGTCTGCCTCTGGAATTCGAGCAGTAACCCCCCAAGCCAAGCCGTGTTCCACGGGAGGAAAAGGTATCCTTCCATACTCGGTTGGCTCTCAGAGACAACATTGCCCAGCTCCTTTCTGCAAGGAGGTAGTGGTCAGAGTCATGGGCCCCCCTCTCAAACCTAGGGTTCATTTCCAGGTACATCCTGGTCCCAAATGGATGGGCGTTGGTGCCCCATTCTAGATCTGCACTACCTGAATCAGTTCTTCAGGTCGCACATCTTTTGGATGGTAAGTCTGTCCCAGATCATACCATCCCTCGACAGAGCATGTGATTCTGCTCACTGAATCTACAGGATACATTCTTTCTCATCCCAATCTGTCCATCCCACCATATTTTCCTCTGCTTTAGGGTGGAGGAACCCTCTATGAGTTCCAAGCCATGCCATTGACTTGTCTTGGCCCCAGAGTCTTCACCAAATGCATAGCAGTGGTGGTGGCCCATCTTAGGTGTCAAGGGGTCAGAGTGTACACTTATCTCGACGACTGGCTAATAACAGGTCCCTCAAGACTGGCGCTGGAGTGGTACAGGGATCTGGACCTCCACACCTGCCTCAGGCTTGGCCTCCTGGTCAGTGAGGCCAGGTTGGAACTCGTGCCCTCGCAGGTGATTTGCTTCATTGGGTCAGAGCTCGAGAGCCAGAGCCAGGCTCCCGGAAGATAGGGCGGAGGTTCTCTCCTCCTTTGCCCAGTCATTTCTGGTTGGGCAGTTGCACCTGCCTGGGACTTCCTGTGACTTCTGGGTTACATGGCAGCCTGCACCACCATGGTCCGATGGGCCGGTGGCATATCGCCCCTGTCAGTGGGAGCTGGCCAGCCAGTGGTCTCAGCGACACGGTCATTTCAACCAGCTGGTCACTGTGACTCGAAGATGTCGGACACCCTCCAGTGGTGTACTGTCGTAGAACATCTGCTGGGAGGGATCCTGTTTGTCCGCCCTGAGCCAACGGTCATCTTCATGACCGATGCCTCTCTCACAGGCTGGGGTGCCACATGGGGAATCACAGAGTCCACGGGCTCTGGACCCCAGGAGTCTCGGATCCCCATTAAACCCATGGTTTAATGGCTAAACTGTGAATTAAAGAGGCGAGGCGAAGGTTGGAAAGACACTGGTGGAAAACTCACCTGAGGTGGACAGACTTAGATTGATGGACCATTACAGTGTCTATCAATCAGCCATTTCCATAAGAAGGCAGAGTTCCTGTCCAGAGAAATTGCTATGGCAAAGAACAGACCAGACCAGTTCTTCCGGACTGTGGACAGACTGTGCAATCCAGCCTGTCTTTACTCTGGTGAACATTGTCACAAAACAGTGTGAGAAGTTTGCACAGTTCTTTTCTGAAGAGGTGTCCAACATCAGGAATGAGATCAGCCAGTGCCTTCCCATTGGACCTTGCATTAGTCAGCCGGGTGGTACTAGTGCTCAGCCGATCTGGTCCACCTTTAGCCAACCAGTAGTCGTGGATATAGTGAGGATCATCCAGACTCTGCGGCCAACCTACTGTAGTTTGGACCCGGGCCCTACGCCTGTTAGTGGGCGTGTAGGGGTCATAAGTCCAGTCCTTGTTAGGATAGTGGAAGGATCTTTCCAGATCCTTAAAGGAGGCAGTAGTTCGCCCGTTTAAAAAAAAAAAAAAAAAAAAAACTCTTGATCTCCTGACTGCCCAGCTAACTACAGACCAATCTCGAACCTACCCTTTGTTGGGAAGGTTATTGAGAAGGTGGTTGCACTGCAGCTGGAGGATCATTTGACCAACCACAATATCCCGACCCTCTCCAGTCTGGCTTCAGAAAAGGCATAGCACTGAAACGGCCTTGGTGAGGGTACTAAATGACCTTCTGATGGCCAGAGATTGGAGAGCCCATTCAATCTTGGTCCTCCTTGATCTCTCAGCAGCATTTGACACTGTGGACCATGGGGTACTGCTCGAGCACCTGTGGTTTTTCTGTGGACTGAGAGAGGCGGTCCAAAGTTGTTTTAAGTCCTTCCTCAAGGGTAGATCTCAGAGTGTGGTGTCGGAATTTATTCCTTGGCCCTCATGGACTGCCCTTGAGGGTTCAAAGGGCTCGTGCTGTCCTCCTTGTTATTTGCAGTGTATTTGCTTCCAGTAGGGGACATTATAAAGGCGGTACAGTTTGAGCTTTCATTGCTATGCTGATGATTCTCAACTGTACATATCCTTTGTAACCGACCAGGAATTTGATTCCGTTACGGTGTTTAATAACTGCATACTGGAGATTCAGAACTGGATGAGTGCCAGTTGGCTTTGGTTGAACTCGGAAAAACTGAGGTATTGGTTGTAACCCTGGTCATAGGATGATAGAGGCATGGCAGGAAAACCATCAGGATTAAATCTTGGTGGGATCCACTTATTGCTTCTAGCCAGGTGTGAAACCTGGGCATTGTTTTGATGAAGGCCTGACCCTGAGCCGCAGGTTTCGGCTGTAGTCAAATCTTCCTATTACCATCTTAGGAACATATCCCAGGTGAAGCATCTAGTCTCACCCAAAGATCTTCCGACCTTGGTTCACGCCACGCCTTTGTCACCAGTCGCCTTGATTACTGCAGTGCCCCTACCACGGGCTACCAGGGGTAGACATCCGCCACTTGCAACTAGTGCAGAACGCGACCGCCAGGTTGCTGTCTGGGCGTCTAGATCCAGTCATATCCGCCTGTGCTGCATGATCTGCACTGGTTGCCATACAATGGCGGATTACCTTCAGTCGCGTTGCTGACCTATAATGCCCCTACAACAGGGTCCCCACTACCTGAAAGAGCTCCTGTGTCCTTACTGTGTCCCCCACTTGCCTCGATCCTCTGGCGAGGGGTTGCTAGAGATTCCCAGGGTATCCTTAAAACATCAGGAGGAAGATATTTCACCTTTATGGTTCCTACCTGTGGAATTCTCTACCTGCCAGATATGAGAAAGTCAGACTGTAGAGGATTTTAAAAATCTATTTAATCAGGCCTTCTCAGGAATATTTTGAAGTTTACTGGATGTGTTTTAATATGTTTTTATATATGTTTTATGATATGTGGTGTGTTTTAATGTTATAATATAAAGGCACCCTGAGCATTGGAAGGCGCTTTATATAAATAAAAGTTTGATGGATTGATTGAAACTGCTGGAGCTTTGAGCAGTTCAGTTGGTGCTGGCTCCATTCACTTTGTTCCTTCGGGGTCAAGTGGTTCAAATCCAGATGGACAACACCACGACCATGTACTGCCTCAACAAACAGGGTGCACGCACCCCGCCGCCAGCAGCGAAGGCCACATCTGGACCCTCGTGAGCCAGCTGGAGGCAGATCTCCTAGCCATCCATGTGGCAGGAGCCTCAAACAAGTTGGTGGATGCCTCAGCTGTGTGGGCGGGCGTCCCACAGTGGTCTCTCCATCCAGAGGTAGTTCACAGTTTGTTCTCCCAGTGGGGCAACCCTCAGGTGAACCTGTTCACCTCCAGGGAGAACACCAAACTGAGGCTGTTTCATGCCCACCCTCCTCAGCAGGGATTGCTGCAGGGATGCCTTCTGAGGCCATGGACCCCAGGCCTCTTCTATGCCTTCCTCCACTTGGTCCACAGGGTGCTTCTCAACATCAGGAGGGACAAAGCAAGGATGATCCTTGTAGCCCCATCTGGCCCCGACAGTTCTGGTATTCAGACCTCTTCAGCACCAGGCTCTCAAGGCGTCTTCCAGCATACCGGACCTGCTCTCCATCAGTCGGGGAAGGTATTCCATCCGGACCTTCAATCCCTGTACCTGACAGCCTGGTTCCTGAGTGGCTAGAGTTCCGGGCCTTGGGTCACTCCACTGATGTACTCAGTGTAGTGGAGGTATCTAGGAAGGAGCTGACCCGGAGGTGCTATGCCTTCACATGTAAGAGATTCTCCATTTGGTGTCAGGCAAGGGCCTGGACCCTTTGCAGGTGGCTAGCATTCTCGACTACCTTTGGTCCCTCTCCAAAGGAGGTCTTGATCTCTGACCCTTAAGGTGCACCTGGCAACCATCTCTCCTTCCAGCGCGGCCGGTCAGCAGGCAGTGGCACCGGAAAAGGATGTCTAGGCGTTTCTTTAAAGGCCTCGACCACATTTCTCCTCCGTCGTGAACCACCATCTCCATGGGATTTACTGCTGGTTTTGGCAAAGCTCATGGGCAAGCCATTTGAACTGATGTACAGGTGTGAGATGTCACATCTGTCGTGGAAGACCGCCTTCTTGGTGGCTATCATGTCAGCCAGAAGAACTGAGGAACTACAGGCACTCTCTGTCGAGTCTCCCTATTTGGTCTTCCCTAGGGACAAGGTTGCCTGCACTCCCACCTGAAATTTCTTCCAAATGTGGTGTCAAGAGTTTCAGTTGAACCAGCTGTTGACTCTGCCGGTCTGCTACCCCAGTAACACCTTGAGGCCGAGTACAAACTCCATACTTTGACCTGAGATGAGGCTCTCTTATTATAAGGAGCGAACGGCTGAAGTTCGAGGAGAGGTTCGCCAGCTGTTTGTTACCTACGCTGAAGCCAAACCAGGCAGACCTGCAGCAAAGTGGATGATCGGCAGGTGGATAACATTATGCATTGATCTCTGGTATAGGCTGGTGGGCAAGGAGCCTCCTGTAGGGATAAGAGCTCATTCTACCTGCCATACTGCTGCGTTGGTGGCTGCATCTAGGACGTCCTATTCAGGATATCTGCAGGACTGCTACCTGGAAATCAGCAAACACCTTCATTACCCATTACCACATCGACCAGAGTCACGCTGGGATGCTGGTTTTGGGGCCTCGGCTCTCAATCTCTGTTCCCCAAGCAAGTATTGGGTTGGGGCGCCTTGCCTCCTTCTTCGGAGAACTGCTAGGAGTCTGCCAACAAGTGTGGATAAGAACAACATATCTACAGAAACTAGCCCTAGAAACACAGGTTACTCACCTGTAACAGTAGTTCTAGGAGTGGTATATGTTGTTAATCCACACTGTTGGCATGTCACCTCCCTTTAAATCTTGCCAGAGACGTCTCAAAGCTGGCTCCTCCCACCCACCTCAGTGGTATAGGCCTCGGCTCTACCCCATGGCACCATTTCAAACAACATGAAGTCTTGCTGTATTCTGGCAATTGCAGTGATTCCCAACCTTAAACTGCCCGGAGAACAAAGAGTTAACTTTCTATGCAGGGCATAGAATGCTGAGCTCGAGTTGAGTTGAAGTCTCTGTCTGGGTGATTCAACCCTAAACCGTCAAATTCTTTACTCCGCCTCACTGAGCAGTCGCTCAGGAGATTTCTCCTTCAGCTCGGTTCAGAAAGTCAGTTAAAGTTCAGTTTTAGATGGGTTTTAAACGAAAAAAGTATTATCCACATAGTCGGTTCAGTCTCTGTCTGTGGTGCCGTGAGTACTAGATAGGAATTGTTCTTTCTCTGTGGAACTTGTAAAGGTGCGGCTCAGTTTGTCTGAACCGGCCATTTGATAGTGAAATTTGTTTGTTTACTTAGTGTGTGGTTACGGTTCTTATCGGTTCTAAAGAAAAATGTGTTTTCAACGTTTTTTCCAGTACCAGTGACACGGTTAGGAACCGATAAGAGTCTTGCCTGGCGGTTGCCAAAAAAAGGTAAGTTTGGTTAGGTTGGCCATGTCTAAGAAACCCAAGAAAAAACTGGGCCACTGGGTTTCAACACTGCAGTGAGTGTGGGGAGGTCTTTGCTAAGGCCGATCCCACCACCTGTGTTTTTGTCTGAGGTTTGACCACCTCGATTCAGACTACCAAATATAAAAACTTTCCCAAATCTACCCTTGAGAAGAGATTAGGTAGACTGAGGAAAAGGAGGCCGAGAAGTCCGCTGACCGGATGGCCAGCCCGTTCGGTTCGACCAAACCGGAAGTGCCCTCTGACCAGGCGATACTTCTTGGGCAAGGAGAGCCGATTCGAGGATCGGTTCCAACAAAAAAAGCGCAAAGATAAATCAACGGTTCGGATCCAGAGGTTCATGTTCCGACCGCTGAAGAGATAGCAAGGTGATTCAGATTGTGGAATCGCTCCATCTAGTTCCGACCGATCCGGCTCCTTCTGGCAGGGTTCGGTTCGGTTGGTTCCCAGTTCAAGTATACCCTTGAAGATTTTATGAACGAATTTGAAGAGGAAGGGAATATGAGGATGATGATGTAAGTGAAGGTCTGGATGTGCCTGTGGAACCGGACATCTCCCCAGACAGACCTTCAGGTGTTCCCTCTCCTAGGCTTTCTGAGTCCCCTTCTCACTACAATGTTTTACAGAAGGTGGCTGAAACCCTCGAGCTTCCTACAGAGGAGGCTGTGGAAGATCAAGAGGAACCTGATTATTTAGAGATGATGGACATCCCAGAGTCCAGGAGACTGTCTGTTCCCCTCCATAAATCTTTTGGAAACAGACACAAAAATTTAAAGTCTCTTAACACTATACCTCCTGTGGATAGAAGAATGGACAAGAGGTATACACTTTCAGACTCAGACATGGAGTTCTTATATCAACAATGCAGCCATGTTGGGGTAGTGCAGACTGCTGCCTGTGACAAGGCAAATATTCCCTTGGCTACACCCCTGACCAAGGACTCCAGGAAGATTGATGCCATGGCAGAGAAGCAGTACATGGCATCTTCTTTGAGGACTCAGGTAGGTGAATTACATGGCCTATACAGCCAGGTACCAGAAGTCCAGGTGGGACACTGTACTGGCACTGGCTAAACAGGCCTCCCCAGCTAGCCAAGGAGCTGGAGGCGGTGGCTACAGATGGGACTGAGGCATCTAAAGTTCAGTTTCATGCTGCTGTGGACTTTAATGATGTGTCATCAAGAGTCATGGCTACATCTGTGGCTCTTTGGAGGATGGCTTGGCTCAGATGTACTAGCCTCTCATGGGACACCCAGACTAAGGCCATGGATTTTCCTGTAGTGGGTAATTCTCTGTTTGGGGAGCAGACAGAGAATTACAGTACATGAAGAAGATGGATAAGTCAGGACCACTTACAGGAGTGCTCAGGCCAAGGAAAGGCAGGCAACTCCTCAAGGCAGCAGTCTAGGGGCAGGGCAGGCCTTTTCAAAGGCCTTTTACCAACACAGGCCTCTTCTTCCTTTTCTCAGAGGGTTCTTCAGAGGGAGAGGCAGAAGGGGGATGAGCAGGGCTGCATCCACTCCTCAGCCTAAAGCCCTGCTAAGCAGACACGATGATGGGCCTGCCTGGGTCAGCTCTGCTATTCCAGTAGGGGGGCAGGCTGGCTTACTTTGTCCAGGACTGGATGTCTGTTACATCAGACAAGTGGGTCCTGTAAGTAGTAAGCCAGGGACTGGTTCTCAGCTTCAGAAAATTTCCAAAGATGAGAGCCAGATCTTTCCACCTGCAAATCTCTGGAAACCCTTGCCCTAGAGGCAGAGTGTCTTCTCTCCTAGCTTTAAGAGCTATAGAGAGAGTACCTACCCTGCACTGGGGCAAAGGACTGTACTCCAGGTACTTCCTGACCCCCAGAAAAAGCAGAGGAGTAGCAACTTATCCTAGACCTAAGATATCTAAACAAACATCTTTTAAAACCAAAGTTCAAGATGATAACTCTGGGAATAATCCTTCCCTCTCTAAGGCCAGGGGACTGGCTAGCCTCCCGGACCTCAAAGATGCCTACTTTCACATTCCCATCAGGTGCTCCACAGAA
Organism: Neoceratodus forsteri; assembly: GCA_016271365.2. Taxonomy (NCBI): domain Eukaryota; kingdom Metazoa; phylum Chordata; order Ceratodontiformes; family Ceratodontidae; genus Neoceratodus; species Neoceratodus forsteri. The sequence goes on from CM057458.1 coordinate 371,823,072, forward strand.
AGTACCTCAGGTTGAGTTGCCCTCAGGCCATTATCAGTTCAGAGCATGCCCTTTGGCCTAACCTCAACCCCAAGGAGTTTTCAAAGTGCCTGGCAGTAGTAGTTGCCTTTCTAAGAAGGCAAAAGATTTCCATTTTCCATATCTGGATGATTGGCTAATAGTGGGTCAGTCTCCATACCAAGTCAAGTCTCACCTGCAAGTGACCCAGCAAGTGCTCACTTCTCTAGGATTTCTTCTCAACCTTCCCAAGTCAGTTCTCATACCAGTCCAGCTTCTTACCTTTATAGGGGCAGAACTGGACACCTCCAAACAAGAGCCTTTCTTCCTCTAGAAAGGGCAAAGGTTCTTATGGAACTAGCTTCTTCAAATCAACCTTCGGGTATCTTGACCGACAAAGCATTTCCTCCAGCTCTTGGGCCACATGGCAGCTTCAACAGCAGTGGTCCAAGGGCAAGATCAGATGAGGGATATTCAGTTTCACCTGAGAGCTTTCTGGTCTCAGAGAAAGGACTCCTTACCAAACTGATCCCAGTGACTCTGACCTTGATCCAAGCCCTCCAGTGGTGGCAGGATCAGGACAATTTAAGACAAGGTGATCCTTTTGTTGCTCAGCCTTGTTAGGTGGTCCTTACCACGGATGCTTCTCTCCTTGGCTGGGAGCCCCCTGGGGTCCCTTACCTTAGGGGCTGTGGTCCCCAAGAATCCCTTCTGCACATCAATCTTCTAGAGCTCAAGGCAGTTTTCTGACTCTAAAAGCGTTCTCACAGTCAGTACAGAACAAGGTGGTTCAAGTGGAACAGACAACACCACCACCGTGTGATACATCAACAAGCAGGGAGGCACTCAGTCCATGGCCTGTGCACAGAAGCCATGAAGTTGTGGTCCCTGGCTTATTCCCTACAAACCTGTCTTGTAGCAGTTCACCTTCCAGGCAAGGACAATGTGCTAGCAGATGAACTGAGCAGGATTTCTCAGGGCCATCACGAATGATCCCTGGACCCTCAGGTGTTAAAAGTGATTTTTTCAAGGTGGGGCACTCCAGAGATAGATCTATTTGCAGCCCCAGACAATCACCAACTCCCTCTCTTTTGTTGCAGACCTCCAGTCCTGGGCTCAGTCCCTCTGGCGCCCTGATCCTGAATTGGGAGGGAAGTTTCTGTACACCTTTTCCCCCTTCCCTCCTGTTCAAAGTTTTGGTAAAAAATAAGGTCTTAACCATGCAAGGTGATTCTGATTGCTCCAGATTGGGCCAGACAGCCCTGGTACCCCTTTTGTTGTCCTAGCAGTTCATCTTCCCCTGTCTCTTCCCAGGAATTACAACCTGTTAACATCCTCTCAGGGAAGGATTTGGTACCCGGTCTTCAGTCTCAATCTCAAGCATGACTCTTGAAGAGTTAGAGTTTGCAGATCTGCATCTTTCCCAAGGGTTCTAGATATCCTCAAGGCTTCTAAAGCCCTCCACCAGAAAGACTTACTACTCCAAATGGAAAAGATTCAGCATTTGGTGTTCTAGAAGCATATTTCTCCAGACAATGCTGAATTTCCTCACAGTTCTGGATTATATGGTCCATCTTAATGGCTAGGCCTCAGACCAGCTACTCTCAAAGGTACACTTGTCAGCTGTTTCTCGTTTTTGTCTGTGGGGAAGCCTTCCTCACTATCTTCCCATCCTGTGTTCTGTAAATTTTTTAAAGGATTGCTTCACACCAATCCTCCTTTTAGAACCCTGCCCCTGCCTGAGATTTGAATGTTTGCATTGCTCAATTTATGCAACCCTTTTGAGCCTGTGTCTTCAGTACTTGACTTGGAAAACTGTGTTCTTGGTAGCCATTACCTCTGCCAGAGTATCAGTGAATTGCAAGCACTGTCAGTGGAACCTGATTTTATCTCATTTCACAGGGATAAAGTGGTCCTTAGAACCAATAGAAGATTCTTGCCCAAAGTGGTTTCAGACTTCCATTTAAACCAGTCTATGTCTCTCCTGTTTTCTTCACTGATCATTCTTCCTCAGGAGGAGGCTTCACAGTTTAGATGTCAAAGAGCCCTTAGTTACTCGTAGAAGCGTACCAAGGGTCTGGGTTTGACTCCTCAGTTATTCCTCACTTATGGAGAAGTGGAAAGGCAAACCTCCACCAAAGATCTATTGCCAGGTGGATTGTGTCTTGTATACAATTCTGCTATGAAAAGCTGGGAAAAACTCCACCCTCAGGCTTGAGGACTCATTCCACAAGAGGTACAGCGGCTTCCTGGCTGCTGCCAGGGATATCCCTCTCTTAGAAATTTGTCAAGCAGACACCTGGAAACAGTCCATACCTTTACCAAGCATTACTCTCTGGATATCCAGGCTAGAAGTGGTGCTCAGTTTGCACAGCAGTACTTAGAGCCTATTCCCAAAGTAGGTTCTGTCTCTCCTCCTTGGAGGTACTGCTTGGTTGTCTGCAATTGTCAGAATACAGCAAGACTTCATGTTGTTTGAAGAAAAAAATACTCACCTTAGTAATTAAGTTTCTTCTAATGAGTCTTGCTGTATTCTGACCCTCCTACCTCCCCTCTCAGAACCTGTTTTTGGGAAGTAGGTGGCAGGTGCAGTGTTACACCCAGGGTGTTTTCTGCTTGCAGCCTCCTCCTTTTGTTTGGGTGCTGATTTATTATTGTTTTTTTAGTACTTTGGGTTTGTTTTTGGTTTCCTGACTTGTCTTCCTTGGGAATCAAAACTTTTTCAACCAGTTGGCTAGTAAAATTTTACAATTTCCACATAGAATTTTTAGTTTAGTTAGCTCGTAAGAATCTGGCGGTTTAGGTTTGAATCACTCCAGACAGAGACTTCAACGAGCTCGAGCTCAGCATTCTATGCCCTGCATAGAAAGTTAACTCTCTGTTCTCGGGGCAGTTCAAAGGTTGGAAATCACTGCAATTGTCAGAATACAGCAAGACTCCATTAGAAGAAACATAATTACTAAGGTGAGTAATTTTTCTTCTGCCCCTCCTAGCCCGCGTCGCGGTGGGTACTACCCCCTCTCACCACAGAAGACCAGGGGCAGACACACCAGGGGAGCTACTTGGGTGTGTCTGTTGTGGAGTGCCAGATCCTGCCTTCATCGTGCTTGTGGGGACTGGTGTGATTATTTTTTGCCTTCCACCCCACGGTGCAGGTGTGCAATGACGCCAGAGACTTTCTCTGTGTCAGCACCTGGCATGTCCAGCGTTGGCCTGCGTTGACCCCAAGCAGACCATGCTATGCACCAGCCACTGCCAGGAGCCAGTACTACAGCGGTCATCCCATCCCACCTTCCCCAGAAGAGGAGGCAGTCCCTGGGATGCTCAGTCCTCCTCCTTCCAGCCGACCCCAGCACCGAGGTTGCTCCTGACCCCGGGTCACTGGCATGAGTGCGAGGTGTGGCGTACAGCGCCTCAACCCTCCGCACCACCAGGCCAGCAACTTCTTATGCTTTTGTCCGGTTCGACATTCCTCTTTTAGCTGCCGTACCCGCAGATGACTCCGAATCCGTCCCCCACCCCCACCCACCGCAGTGACCCCTGGATTGCCCCAGGGCAGAGCCTGTGGAAGTGCTAGGTTGCAGCGAGGATCCAGGTCCGCCACAAGTTGGGGGCCTCATTAAAACAGACCAGAAGCATGTTTCTAGGGACATGGATATGTTGTTCATCCACACTGTCTGGCAGGTATCCTTGCCGCTTTAAATCTTGCGGAAGGTCTTCAAGCTGGTTCCTCCCACCCACCCGGTGGTAAAACTCGGCTCCGCCCATGGCGCAGATCTTCCTTACCGCTTGGAAGCTGAGGTTCCCTCCTTAGCGCTCTGCGTATAAGACTGGTTCCTATTTCTTGGTTTCCGATTTAAAAGTTTTGCATTATAGACTTTGGTCTTCTATCCCTCGCGGCTGCGATGGACAATCGACTCCGGTTTTGAGATGCCCTTGTGGGCAGAAGATGTCTCAGACGGATCCGCACTCCACGTATGTCTACTGTTTAGGCCTTGAGCACAACCGCGAGGCTTCCGACCTGTGCTCTTCCTTCTCAGCCCTCGTCCTCGAAGACCATGCTGCCCGTTTACAACTGGGCGCCCTGAAGCGTTTTCCTCCGGTGAAGTCAAAGAGGCCGGTCCAGCGGTTTCGCGGCGGTGGGCTGGCGGATCAGCTAGAGCAGATGATCGCCCTCGAAGAGGAGGCAAGCGGGCGCATCTTCCTCGACCGCAGCATTTATCCCGCTCTCCCTGGGTTCCTCTTACACAGCTTCCTTTAAGGAGCTTTGTCTGTCCCTCTCCACTAGAGGAGAGGGACCAGCGTCTGCTGTACCTTCTTCTCGGTCCAAGAAGAAAGACAAGGTAAGTCCCTCCGTCGACACTCTTGGGAGGCGGGAAAGGTCCCTCTCCCGAGTTGTCAGCCATCGACCTGGGTCGATCGATTCGGCTCGAGCCACTGGTCTCACGGTGTCCCGTCAGGTCAGTTGACCGAAACTCCTGTCGGCACGAGTCGAGATCTTCTCGACCCATTGGACGGATTGTCGACCAGCGGCCGAAAATCCTCTCACGGTTCCCCGGTGGGAGTTGAGATCCAGCGGGCTTGCCAGTGCCTCGGTTCGGGCCCTCGGGTGAACCCTCCCGAGCCGAGGGAGGGCAGGTTCCACCCGTCCCCTCCCTTTGCGTCCTCGGAAGGCCGAGGTTCGGTCTCCGGACTTCTTCAGCGGTCCAGCCAATCCCGCCGTCAAGGCGTCCTACAGCGATGCCGCCCGCTCGTCCTCGTCCTCCTCCTCCTCCTCCTCGGATGAGGGCAGGCTTCGACATAAGTTACATCGGCGATCACGAGGACCTCATGTGGCAACAGCTCCTTCTGACGGGGAACAAGCCAATGCCGCCGCCTTCCCGGCCATTAAGTGGCTGTCACGGGCGGCCAAAACAACCTTGTCTTACCGAGGCCTGTTCCAGGCCGGTTGTTCGGCCAAAACCAGCTGCTCCACCGATTCGGTGGAACCTCCCGCCTCCACAGCCGCTGTTTGGGGCTCCGACCAAGAACTCTCGGTCGGCTCAGGGTCTGCCCCATGGGCTGTCGGTCACCCTCACTCCCGATCGCCCTCGGCAAGTGGAGGGTGGCTCAGGCCAGGCAGCTCTTTGCGGACTCTTCTGAGTCGACTGACGATTCCTCCCTTTTCTCCAGGCGAGTGGACTTGGAGTCCTCTGGAGGTCAGTCGCTGGGCGACAGCCTCGTCCTTCCTGGGTTTGCTCAGGCTCATCTCGGAGTCCACCGGGATGCAGCTCAACCTGTATCCAGACGGGCAGTATCCCTCAAGGAGATATTGGACCAGGGGATTCCCCTACAGAGGCCTTTCCTGTGGCCAGGCCATTGTGGGGCCCAGCCTTGAGCTCTGGGGCGCCTGCTTCCTGCCCCTGTGCCTTCGCCAGGATGGCCAGAGTATGCAGTCCCTACCGGTCCCTGTCCGGTTTCTCAGAACATCCCTCAGCCGAGGGGTTAGTTACCGACAGCATTTTCGGCATGCCGGAAACACTAGGGACATGGACAAACCTCCCAACAAGGAGTCCAAGAAATTGGACTATGCCGGGCGAAAAGTCTCGCTGCGTCCTCCTTGGCCGTCAGGCCAGCTCGGCCGTGCTTATGGCATTTCTCCCATGCCCTGTTGGGCTCCTGGACGAGGTAGTCCCTCATCTCGGCTGACCTGCAGACCACACGGTTAGGCAGGTGCGGGACCAGGGCAGACGTGGCCCAGCAGCAACTTCAGACTGCTCTGGGCATTGGAGACTCATCACGCCAGGTCAGTCGCGGCTGCAGTGGCTATCGCCGTCGGGCATGGCTGAGGATATCCACCTTCACAGCGGATACCAGCACAAATTGGTGGGCGTCCCCTTCCTGGGGACCGACCTCCTCGGCCCTGGAGTGGAAGGACACCTCCAGAGGATCAAAAGTCAATGCCACTTTGGACTCGGTCTCATCCGCTCAGAGGACAGGGCCGCAGACCACAACCCAAGCCCTTTCGTCCGTCCGCACGCGCACGTCAGCCCAGCAGCATCAGGGCCCAGCAGGCTCGCGCATGGCGTCCCAAACCCAAACCTGCGGCTTCCTCCAGGAAGCAGGAGGTAAAGGCCTGGAGGTCCCTCGGCGGTCCTTCCTCAAGCCTGCCCAGTGACGGGTTGAGGGTGTCGCCCCAACCCCGTCGCCTCACCCCAGAGTGCCCCCGTGAAGCGGCTCCTCCACTTTCTTTCCGCCTGGTCCGTTATCACCACAGACGGTGGGTGTTGGAGGTGGTGGGAAAGGGCCTGCCTCTGGAGTTCGAGCAGGCCCCACCCTTCAGACCGTCGCTTCTCGGGGGCCTTGGGGTCGAGCCTCGCTGTCAGCTCGCTGAGCCGACATTGCTCTCCTCCTCGAGAAGGAGGTGATAAGAGAGGTGGCGGACCCCCTCAAACCCAGGGTTCGTGTCCAGGTACTTCCTGGTTCACAAAGCAGACGGGGGCTGGCGCCCCATTCTCAAACCTACACGACCTAAACAAGTTCCCTCGGTCTCGAACCTTCAGGATGGTCACTCTGGCTCAGATAATACCATCCTTGGAACCAGGCGTGTAGTTCTGCTCTCTGGACCTGCAGGATCGTTCTTTCACGTCCCTACCCGTCCGTCACATCAGAGGTTCCTTCGCTTTCGCGGAGGATCCCTTCGAGTTCAAGCCATGCCCTTCAGCTTATATCCAGCTCCCAGGGTCTTCACCAAATGCATGGCAGTGGTAGCATTTCTCACGGTGCTGAGGGATCAGGGTTACCACTTACCTGGGCGATTGGCTGATAGCAGCCTCCAGACAGGAGGTGGACCGGTCAGAGATCCTGGCCCTCAGGTTTGCTCTCAGGTCGGCCTCCTCATCAACGAGCCAAGTCAGACTCGAGCTGAGCAGGTGATTCTTTTTCATTGGGGCAGGCTCGACTCTCTTGAGCAGGGCGGCTCGGCGGACAGGGTCGAGGTTCTTTCTCTTTGCCCAATCATTTCTGGTTGACAGTGCGCCCTTCCCAGGACTTCCTCGCCTCCTGGGTCTCATGGCGGCCTGTACCAGCGTGGTCCGTTGGGCCGCTGGAACATCTGCCCCTTCAGTGAGGGCTGGCCAGCCAGTGGTCCCAACCTTGTGATCCATTGGACCAGCTAGTGGCGGTGACCCAGGGGATGTGGGCGCTCTCCAGTGGTGGACCGTTCCAGTTCATCTGCAGGAGGGCATCCCGTTTGTCCGCCCGAGCCGGACGGTCTCTCGACCGATGCCTCTCTGATGGGTTGAGGGTGCCCATCTGGGGAACACTGGCGCCGGCCCTGGTCCCGAGGTCCCGATGCCACATCAACCTGCTGGAGCTCCGGCGGTCCACCTAGCTCTCACCGCCTTTGCTCCGTTTCTTGGGGTCAAGTGGTCCGGGTCCAGATGGACAACACCACGACCATGTACTATCTAAACCGCCAGGGGCGGAACACGCTCCATACTTCTATGCAAGGAAGCTCTCCGCATCTGGTCACTCGTACGCAGCCTGGAGGCGGATCTCCTAGCCATTCATGTGGCAGGAGCCTCCAACACCCTGGCCGATGCCCTAAGCCAGATAGGGGCTGCGTCCACAGTGGTCTCTCCTGCCGGAGGTAGTACAAGATCTATTCTCCCATTGGGGCACACCTCAGGTGGACCTGTTTGTCTCCAGGGAGAATGCGGCTGAGGCTGTTCCATGCCTGCCCCCTCAGCGGGGATCGCAGGAGGATGCCTTCTCGAGGCCGCGTGGACCCCGGGCTTCTACGCCTTTCCCCATTCCCCTTGATGCACAAGGTGCTTCTCAAGCAAGGAGGGACAAGGCGAGGTGATTCTGATAGCCCCAGACTGGCCCCCCAGTACTGGTACCCAGATCTCCTTGGCCTCAGCTCCAGGCTCCTGAGGCAGCTCCAGCTCGCCGGACCTGCTCTCAGTCAATCGGGGAAGGTATTCCATCCGGACCTTCAATCCCTGCACCTGGCGGCCTGGTTCCTGGGCTAGAGTTCCAGGCCTTGGGTCTTTCTGATGAGGTCCTCAACGTAGTTGAGGCATCCCGTCAAGTCGACCAGAAAATGCGGCGCCTTCAAATGGAAGAGATTTTCCATTTGGTGCCAGGGCAGAGGCCTGGACCCTTCCTCCTGTTCCTTGGCAGGCATATTGGACTACCTTTGGTCCCTTTCTCAGCAAGGGCTTAGGTGGCGTGACCCTTAAGGTGCACCTGGCAGCCATCTCTGCTTACGGGCGTGGGCCGGGAAGCAGTCGATGGCGCAGGAGAAGGTGGTCTGGCACTTTTCAAAGGCCTTGATCACATTTCCTCTGGTGCAAGAACCTCCACCTCCGTGGGATCTACTGCTGGTACTGGCAAAGCTCATGGGCAAGCCATTCGAGACCAATGCGCAGGTGTGAACTCTCTCACCTGTCATGGAAGACCGCCTTCTTGGTGGCTATCCGTCAGCCAGAAGGATGGGAGAGCTCAGGCGCTTTGCATCGAGTCTCCTTACCTGGTCTTCCACAGGGACAAGGTTGTCCTGCGGCCCCACCGAAATTCCTTCCAAAGGTGGTGTCGGAGTTTCACCTTAACCAGGTGTTGACTCTGCGGTGTTCTACCCCAATCACACCACGGAGGCAGAATATAGGCTCCATACTCTGGACCCTAGAAGAGCGCTCACTTACTATAAGGAAGCGCCACGGCTGAAGTCAGGAGAGAGGTTCGCCAGCTATTTGTCACCCTCACGCTTGGCCGCACACTGAGACCTGCAGCCAAGTGGGCGATAGGCAGGTGGGTCACCTCCTGCATAGATCTCTGCTATAAGTTGGAGGCATGGAGCCTCCCAGAGGGATAAGAGCTCATTCTACCCGCCATACTGCTGCATCGGTGGCTGCTTCCAGGGACATCCCTATCCAGGAAATCTGTAGGGCTGCTACCTGGAAGTCAGCACACCTTCATCACCCATTACCACATCGACCTTGAGTCACGCCAGGATGCTGGTTTTGGGGCCTCGGTTCTCAGTCTCTATTCCCTAAGTAGGGGTGCGCTTGCCTCCCTCCTCCCGGAGGACTGCTAGGAGTCTGCCAGACAGTGTGGATGAACAACATATCCATGTCCCTAGAAATACAGGTTATTCACCTGTAACAGGAGTTCTAGGAATGGTATATGTTGTTCATCAATGTCCGACCTCCCCGGCCCGACGCACAACCTGAGCTTCCAGCGGGCCAGATCTGGCGTCATGGGGTGAGCCGAGATTTTACCACCCGGTGGGTGGGAGGAGCCAGCTTGAAGACCTTCCGCAAGATTTAAAGCGGCAAAGATACCTGCCAGACAGTGTGGATGAACAACATATACCATTCCTAGAACTCCTGTTACAGGTGAGTAACCTGTATTTTTTCCTTGTGTTGGGGGGCATGTCAATTGGAGCCACCACGCTACCACTTCATGTGTTTGACACACCTCCCTAGTGATTAGTTGGTTTTCCGGTGACTGTGTGTCCTGTGGTCACCCAGGACCACTGAAACCAGAGTCCTCTACCCCTCCCCTTTGGGGGGTGGAGAGCATGCTAAGGCAGCTCAATCACCCCACCCCAGCTGGCCTCGGCGTGCAGATCCATTCCATTGCACTCAGGGCGCCTGTGTCACAGTGGTAAATCTTTCTGCTGCGCCGACAGTCCGGCTCCACCAGAGCCACTTATTCCATGAAATGGAAGTGGTTTTGCTTTATGGGCTCGTCTCACCAACTGGATCCTTTGCATGTCCAGTAAATCAGGTATTGAGTATTTGCTGTCCTTGTCAGATGCAGGCTTGCAGTACTTTTCTATCAAAGTGTACTTGGCTGCCATTTCAAGTCAAGTTCAAGTTTATTGAAGGGATAATACACGTTATGGCCGAGCTCATTTGCAAGGAGGTCCCTTGTACAAAGAACAACGTAATACATAGATGAGTAAACACAATGGCAGCAACAATACAAAACCATTTTGAGATATCAACAGTCTTAACAGTTTAAAGTGAATATTATGTACATCACTGCAGGTTACATAAGAATATAGCATGTACAATCTATACATGGTCTTATTTATTTGTTTATTTCAAAAGTTTAACCAAGAGACATACTGAACCGTAAACAATTAGTTTCCAGAAGCGTCCTAAGCGAGAGGAGAAATGGATATTCATACAGCGTCAAAATATTTACACAGTATATACGCTCATATTAAGACTCACTTTTATACAATATGCCATAAATTAAACAGTGTGTAATATACATTGAATGTACAAGAGCACATACTTACACAATATACAATAAGAAGAATATGATATGTACATGGTATATACATATACAGTAGGATATGGAATATACAGTATTTGACAACAGGTCTTTAAATAGTAAGGAGATATAAGGAGCTGGAGATATGCTACAAAAGCCACAGGAACAGTATAGCCACTAAATTAGAGGATAGAGAGTTAATAGGTGGAGAGAGATGGGGTGGTAGGCAGGTAGAGGTTACTAGATATCATATTAACGGCAGTGGCAAAGGTCCGTCACTAATTTGACAGTAAGGGATTTGAATGCGCTGGAAAGGAATTAGGATATGTAGCTTGAGCATAGTTTGGAGATTGTTCCACATTGAGGGAAGTACATGGCTACAGGCTATTTTACCATAGCGTGTGCAGAATCTAGGTACGTTAAGGAAAATGTATGCACTCTTTCTTATCGCGTATGAAAGTTGTGAGAACAATGTAGGAGAGTAGTAATATAGGGAGGCAGTTTATTTAAGAGAGCCTTATATACCCACAGATAGGTATGAATGAGTCTCCTGGTGGCCAAGGAGGACCAGTTCACCTCTTTATATAGAGCACAATGACGGGTTCTAGCAGGAAGGTTGGTGATGAAGCGGATAGCCCAGTGGTAAAGTATGTCTAGTTTGTGAAGGTAGGAGGTTACACAATTTTGTAGATTATGTCTGCATAGTCCAAGAGGGGCAGAAAGGTGGCCTGGACTAGCCTCAGCCTAGAGGTCCAGGAAAAGAGTGATTTGTTTCTAAAGAAGAAACCAAGCCTTAATCTAATTTTTTCTTAAGGCATCAGTGTGTGAGGAGAAAGAGGTCAGAGTCGAGCAGAAAGCCAAGGTGCTTAAAACTGCCCACTACTTCCAGTATATCGCCCAGTAGATTAGTGATAGGTGGTGGATGACCACTTGGAGGATCGGTGGTGGAAATATATAACTTTGGTTTTCTTTCCGTTCAGTAACAGTTTGGAGAGGGTTAAATTACATTGTAATTGATTAAAATCGGACTGAATATCGGAGTGAATTTGTTCAAATGAGGGTTTAGATATGTAGAGCACAGTATCAGCGGCAAGGAAATAGATGTTAGAGTGTGTAATGTTGCTCTTCAAACTGTTGACATACAGGAAGAAGAGCAGGGGACCCAGTATAGAGCCATGAGGACCCCGTCAGCGGAAAGTAAGGAGGAGATATTCCACTGGCTTTAATTAGCTGCTGCCTGTTGTCTAAGTAGTTGGCAAACCAGTTTACCCCAGAACGTTCAAAGCCAAAGTCCTAAGTTTGTCCAGAAGAATGTAGGTGGTCAGCTGTATCGAAGGCCTTGCTTCATACCTCTCAACTGTCCCTGATTTTGCCTCAAGATTTTCCTCTGTCCCTCATAAAATTTGTGTTTTGTGACGGAACAGTGGGGACTCAAATCACAAAATAATGTTAAACATTACAGTTACACAAGTGTTCTTGTTCAGAAAATGCATCTTAACACAAATCCCTTATTCTATCAGCTTGCTGAGTGAATAGTATCAGTTTTAGGATGTGTCCCTGATTTTGGGTCTTTGTCCCTGATTTTTTAAGGCTTGTCCCTGATTCATGAGGCAAGAGGTTGAGAGAGTATGCCTTGCTTAGGTCAGAAATATGACCCCTGTAACCAGTTTGTGATCCATAGCCTCAATCCAATCATTCATTACTTTAGCCAAGAGCACATATGGTGTTGTGGTGGCGATGAAACCCAGATTATAGGGGTTGACCAGTTGGTACCTATCCATAAACTCCCTGCCTGTGTAGTAACACATTTTTCAGCCCTTCCATGTGCCTATTGATGGCCATATGGTTGCTCAGCTGAGGTGGCCCCTGCTTTTGAGAGGCATTCTGTACGTGAAGCTTCCTATCCACAATCCAGTCTCAGCTTGGGACATGAATTTTGTGTTGGAAAAGCTTACTTTGGCACCTTTTAAGCCTGCCACAACTTGTGGTCTGCATTTCTTTTCTTGAAAAGCATTGCTTTTAGTTGCTATTATTATTTTTTTTTTTTTTAGTAATTTCTGATCTTACTTCAAGAGGTTCCTGCAGTAGGTCTTCAAATATAGGACTGCGCTCCGGCATCAGGTTCTGGTGGCAAACTTGTAGCAAGCAATCATCGGTGGGGACCACCCCCAGCTTCAGGTGACATGTTGTCAACCCAACCATAAAGGGCCATCCGCGCCCGCCCACCAGTTCTTTCCCGCCCATCGCTCAATTGAATTCGAAGCAGGCGATGGTAGAACAGCGATCAATCGCCTGCGTTAGTAGTAGCGTTTTCAACATATTCCTCTTAATTTTTCACGATTTTTTTGATGAGGTGTATGTCTTCTCATCTCAAAAGATGTACACTAGTGCGGAGCCCAAATCCCGCTGCGGGATGACCACTCCCTCTGCCTGGGGCCTAAGCACACCTCTTCTGAGTGTGCCATTTGCCAGGGGTTCAACCAGGCCACACGGGCCCGATGCAAGCAGACCTCGAGGCCCACCTTCCACTCAAAGGCTAGCTTCTATGGAAAAGGAGCTCCAGGAGTTTAGGAGCAGTCTTCCTCTCCGCCCCAGAAAAACAAAAAAAAAGAAGGACAAGGAGAAGCACCAGGAGAGAAGCCGTCCCTGCAAGGAAGACCTTCCACTTCAAAACCAAAAAAAACTGAGTACCAGCACTCTGTCCGCTTCTGCAGGCCAGATGCCTTCTCCTCCCTCCTGCCGAGGTGTGCAGGCAGAAGGGGTTTCTATCAGTTCTCCCACTCGTAGCACCACCAATAAGTCGTCCTGCCACGGGTGCCCGGCCCAGACCAATAAGCCTGACCGCAGTCCTTCCACAGCCAGCCTGGTCGCGTCTGATAAGCGGACGATAGATCCTCTGTCGACTGCACAGGCGCATCTGCTCTCCTGTTGGGCTCCTTTGAGGACCCCAGCCCGGGACAAGTGTGCGGCGTGGGGATACTTCATCCCTGCCGATATCTATCCCCAGGGATTCGCCACCCGTTCCCGACCTTTTCCTTCCGTCGGGATTGTTACGGACCTGTCATTGGGTTCTCTTCCAGAGCTCCCCTCGCCTAGGTCTTTTCCACCTACTGATTCTCGCCCTCTCAGGGATCCATCACTGGACCGGGATCTTTTAGGCATCGAGCCCTCCTCTCGGGACCCTGAGGGGCGCGCCTGATCCCTTGCTGCTGCCCAGCGATCTTTCGGCACCTCCTCGGCAGGGCCTTCTGCTGCTCCTACGGGACCCTCTAGCGGTTTCTGGGGTCTGACCTCCTGTTCCACCGCCCGGGCAGCCCTCTGCCAAACCCATATGTCGACACTTGGCACAGTGCTCCAGCGCCGGGATACCTGATGCCAGGATACCAGACACCTGGATATCTGATGCCTGGATATCCCTTGGACTTACCAGAATACCAATACCCTTGTGGTACCATACTGCTTACCAGCCCTTGGCCAGGTACCAGCCTCCTCCTCCTCCACCACCCGCCTGATCATGAATCTGTCCCGGCGTGGTGGCGAAGCTAGTACTCAACTCCTAACTGAACTTAGACAGTCCCAACCGATTGGAGGAATTCTTCTACCCAGAGCACCTCCCCTCCAGTTCCTGTGGGACATGCTGTGGGTTCTCTGCCAGTGGGTGAAACCAGGTTGGACCCTTTCATTCCCAGTGGCTTGAAGCCTTCGGATGAGGACTCTTAATATCAGCTGCTCTGAACCCCATTCACTGGTAGAAATCCATCCAAAAGAATCCCCCAAATCTCCCCGGAGGATCCTTCTTTTGGGGCCTATTGAGAACCATTCAAAAAGCAGGAGGCTGACCATCCAAGGAAATTGATCCTCCAGCGCAAAAGGCAGGTGGAACATTTGGACTTGTCCACCACTGACCCTCTACCCATCCCCCTTGGATGGGTCCACAAAAGATCTTGTCCGACAATCTGGCATCAGCCCTCATCCATACAGGCTGTTTCCAGGAAGGCTGGCCGGAATCTACTTCCCTCGGAAGGGATCTCTCCACCTCACCAACCATCCCTAAGCCGACTCTATGGTCATCACAGCCCCGCGCATGACCGCCGGCTCAGCCTAAGCACTTGAGTTCCTCCCCACCAGACAAGGACTCAAGACAGCTCCGACCAATTCAGTAGAAATATCTATTTGTCCATCTCCTGTGCCATCTAGTCATTGAATTACATATCCCATTATGGTGGCTTTTCAGAAGTCCTCTCTCTTGGAACTGGAGAGGGACCTTCAGAGACATCCTGATGAAAATCTCAGAGAAGCTGCTTGACAGGTTCGCATGAACAAATCTTCCTGCCATCACGCCCTCTGGGCCACTTATGATTCTGTGGACTCCGTGGCCCAGGCTGCAGCCTTGGGAGTCTGCCTTTGGCACCTATCATGGCTGCGCCTGCATAAGCTTGGACTAGGATGTTCAATCATCCTCTTGGATGCACCTTTCAGGGTTCCGTCCTCTTTAGGCGGCAACATGAAAGATATCATTACAGGGCTGCAGGAGAGTGGTCGATATCTCAGAGACGTCGCTCTATGTACCGGACGGGTCAAAAGAAACAGCCCTTTCATCGCCAGAGAAGATGGAACAAGAACCAGAACAAGTGTCACGGCAAGGGATGCGCCACTGGTTCTGGAGCCCAACCCCTCAGGCTAAATTCGCCAAAGCAGCCTCTGGATCTAAGCTCCGCTCCCCTCAGTGTCCTGACTCGCTCCCACTCCCTCCGCTTCCCTCAGAGGAACCGGCAGGAGGGAGGTTTGCCTCCACCTGAAGGGTGGAAGACCATCACCGAGACGTATGGATGCTCCAACTGCATACAAGAGGTCACTCCATTGAGTTCCTGGAGATCCCACCTCCAAACCCTCCAGGAAGGTCCTTTTCCCCATCGGATCAGATCCCCATCGTCCACCAGGAGATTCAGGCCCTGCTCTGGCGGCCTTAGAACCTGTCCCTCAAAATCAACTAGGAAGGGATTTTACTTCCATTTCTTCCTAGTTCCAAAAGACAGGGATCTGTGACCTATCCTGGATCTCAGCACGCTCAACCTCTGTGTGGAGTACAAGAAGTTCCGCATGCTGACTCTTCAGGGACTCCTTCCCTGCTCCAGTCAAGCACATGGCTGTGCTCCCTGGATATGCAAGATGCTTATCTTCATATTCCCATCCATCTGCCTGCTGTCGCTTCCTTGATTCTCCTTCCGGGAGAACCATTTTCAATTCAAGGCACTTCCCTTTGGCCTGTCCTCAGTGCCCTGGGTTTTCACCAAGTGCCTCCACGGTGAGTAGCGGCGTTTTCTTCGTCCACCAGGGACATGTATGTGTTCCCATACCTGGACGACTGGCTCTTTTCAGCCCCATCTCCGGCCAGCCCTAAGGAGGCTCTCTCCTTCCTCTGGATCTGTTTGCCCAGCTGGGCATCTCGGTCAGTCTCCCCAAGTCCCACCTAGTACCCTCTCAGCACCTCAAATTTATTGGGCGGTACTGGATACAGTCCAGAGCAAGGCCTTCTTGCCGCTGGATCGAGGCAAGACCTTGGCTTCTCAGGCCACTTTGGTTGCCAAAATGCAATGGACCCCAAGCGCACTCAGTGCTCCATCTTTCAAAAACATGAAGTCTTGCTGTATTATGACAATTTGCAGTTCGCTCCAGCTCTTGAACTGCCCCAGAGAGTGAAGGATTAAACTTCTATGCCAGGTATAGAACGTTGGCTCAAGCTCGGTTGAAAACTCTGTGTCCTTTTGAAACCAAACAGTCAGATTCTTTACTCCACCTCTCTGAACAGTCGCTCCAGAGATTTCTCCTTCTGCTTACAGTTCAAGCGGTTAAAATGTCGGTTTTAGTCCGATTTTTCGTTCCGTTTTCGGTTCGAGACTCTGTCTGTGGTACCATAAGTACTTAGATTAGTATTTGGACAGTTATTGTGTGGAAATTGTAAACTGTTCTATCGGTTAGGATAGGAGTCTTGCCTGGTGGTTGTCATACAAAGGTAAGTTGGTTAGGTTGGCCATGTCTAGAAACCCAAGAAAAAACCAGGCCCACTGGGTTTCAACATTGTAGTGTGTGTGGGAGGTCTTTGCCAAGGCCGATCCCACACCACCTGTGTTACTGTCTGGGGTTTGACCACCTCGATTCAGACTGCCAGATTTGCAAGAATTTCCCTAAGTCTACCCTGGAAAAAGGTTAGGTAGAGTTAGAGATAAGGAGGCTGAGAAATCCGCTGACCCGGAAGGCCAGCCCGGTTCGGTTCCTACCGAACCAGAAGGAATGTCCTCTGACCAGGGCGATGCATCTTCAGGCAAGAAGAAGAGCGACCGGAGGATCAGTTCTAAAAAGAAAACCAAAAGGATAAATCGGCTGGTTTGGATCCAGCACTGCATGATCTTATCTGTGTCAATCTTCACCATTCATCACAAATGGGTACTGGCGGAATCAGGACCCTCACGGATACCTTTTTTTTAAAGGATGGCGGAGTCGGCGCGGCATCGAGCGCCGCCCTCAAGGCCGACGTACTACGTGGCGCTCGAGGATTAGCTGTTAGGCTGTGTCGATTCCGCCTGCCTACCAGTTCTTCATCTCCGCCGTCCGAGGTCGCCTCGTGGAAGCCATCTGAAGAAATTTGACAGTTTTAGGCCTTAGCCTTTGCGTTTGTGCGTTGACAGTCCGTCGGTCTCCTGCTAGTTCTGGGTTCTGCCTCCACTCGGCGTCGCGGTAAGATCTTTCCATTTATTTTAAAGTATAGCGATGTCGAGTCTATTTTTGTGTTTTTTCCGAGGTCATGTCGCAGTCGGAGGGCAAGAAACCTTCTAAGGCGGGCGGCCCCTATGCGTCGGTGCCTGTGCAGCCGCAAGTACTCCGTTACCGACCAGCATGACTGGTGTCTCGTGTCTTGGCCGCTTCATGACATGGATTCGTGTGACGCCTGCTTCTCCATGGACCGCGCGTCCTAGAACAGCGCGCGTTTAAAGTAAAGGCGAGCTCGCCAACTTTCGAGGTAGGGTTCGCTCTCGTCGGGCCAAGCCAGCTCTCTCGGCCTTTCCTCCAGGTCCCCTCCCGATTCTATACGGACCGAGGAGGAGGGAGCCTCGGCTTCTTGTAGCCTAGCCTTGGCGAGGCTCCTCCCGCGGCGCGGGAGGCCCATCCCGCTTCTTCCTGGGAGCAGGCGGGAAGCGCCGCTATGTAATCGCCCTTCAGGGTGAAGGCTCCCCTGGTGTTGCTCCAGCGATCCGGAGGCCGGGTCGACACCGTCCTCGGCGCGTCGGCCTTGGCGCGTTCACAGGTGCCGTGGGCGCACAGAGACGCCCGACTTCGACTCATCTGGGCTTTAGCCGGTGCCATTCACAGCACCGGCGCTGCTTTCAATGACGCCATGACCCTGGATCCAGCGTCGCCTTCGCCATGTCTTGCTCGGCGAGGTTGAGCACGGCACCCGAGTGGGCCTTCGCCGATCGTCTGTCGGTGCCGCCCTCGGCGCCTGTTGTGTGCTCTCGGTGCCGCTGAGTGGCGCCGAGGAGCCTAGCGGTGCCATGTTCAGCGCCGAGTCCGCCTTCAGACCGTCAGCGCGCTGGTCCTCGGTGCCGTTCGCGGCGCCGAGAGCCTGGCAGTGTCGTCGGCACGAGGCTGTTGCTGGGGCAGCCCGTCGGTGCCGTCTCTGTTCCTGGTACGCCCGGTGCCAGTGGACTTAACGGCGCCGCCAGCTGGCCCTGGCTCAGGACCTTTGGCCTGAGCTGCCTGCCGCCTTCTGTCAGCCCCGCTTGCGAAACTGTGGAAGGCTGTGAGTGCCGCCTCGGCCACTGCTTTGACTACTGAGCTTCTTGGTAGATGCCTTCCTCGCCCTCCTACCCGTTTGGCATAGGGCCTCAGACTCTACCTCTTCTCAGAGTCGGATCGGGCAGGCATCACACCCTTCAGGGGTTGTCTGCAGAGGAGGCGAGGCGGTGGTCTCGACGACAAGTCACAGCCAGCCCCTTCTGAGGAGCATCAGGTTCTCCCGAGGTTGGGGTCAGTGGTACTGACCAGCAGGCTATGGTGCATGCCACCATTGCCATGCAACCTGGCCTTGAGGGTTCCTTGACCCCTCGGCGGTGGTACCCCTCCCGTAGTGTGTCTCGATCGCCCAACTTTGGGGCCCATCGGAAGTCTACAGGAGGGAGGGTGCTGCTCCTGGGTCTCCCCTTCGGGGCAGCCCAGAGCTGCCAGCTACATAGGCTGGCCCTCTCGAGACCAGGACCCTCTTGGACTCTGAGGGGTGGGGTGTGGGTGCGTCGGCCTTTCTCTGGGTCTACCCGGCCCTGGATGAAGCAAGTGTGGACTTCCGCCTTCCTTCCGGTTCCTTGAGGGGTCCCATTCTTTGGAGGCAGGGGATCGTCCTTCTGGATCTATATGGCCCAGTCGCCTCACTGGGGATTCTTCTGGGCGCAGCCTAGGCAGTACCAACATGGTTGTACAGCTGTCGGCTGCAGGTCTTCGGGACACCCTCCTCGGGTGTCCATGGTCCGCTCCTAGCCCTGGCAGAGGTCACCGACTTCTTCTCTCGGCTGTGCCCCATCCCTCTGCCGCATTCTCCAGCGCCCAGGCATTCTTGGTCCTACCAGCCCTCTCACCTGGGAGCAGTTCAGGCGGTGGCTGCTCGGTTCCCTGCCTACGTTAGGGCCATGGACAGCCAGGTTTTTCAACCTCCCCGAGCAGCCACCCTCGGGCATGGTGACCTCCAGCTCCTCATCCCCTCTTCTGGGGAGAGGAACCATCTGTCCATATCTCTCCTGCCGCTGATCTCTCCAGTATCAGCGCTTCCTCGTGAGGATGATGGAGGACCTAACCTTTCTCCCTGTCGGTCAGCAGTCCTCAGCATGCGGCGCCACGCCTTTCTAGGCGATTTCGGTCGCGGCCACCCTTGTGGTGCCGCCTGGCCTGCTCCTTTCAAGAGGCGTCCATGCGTTTCTGGCAGAGGCCCTTCTCCGGAGTTCCTGCCCCAAAGGACCTCAGCCAGAGGTATTGCGCTCCCCGAGTCTCAGGTTCTATGCCTCATCCGCAGTCCGGATTGCGCACCTGGACACCCCTGGCTGGCGTCGCCCTCCACCGTGACCGGCCCCAGATCAGGACTCTTTGGATTTTGATTTCTGGGGAGGAGGACTTCTACTCAACGCAGTTGCTTCTTTCCATCTCTGCTCATCAGGCCCACTATGCAGCCTACAACAGGTTCTTGTGGTCAGCACTAGGTCAGATCCTAGCTGCTTGCCTGACTCTGAGCAAACCAGGCAACCATCGCACTCTCTGCCGCGTGGCCTGGAGCTAGCAAGGCACCAAGCAAGGGCATCTTACAACGCCAATGAGGGTAGCTACGGTCGCAGGGACAGCGATCTGCACCAGGAGATCGGCGTGGCTTCTCCTTTCCCGGCTGTCATCCTTGGCCCGGTAGGGGTGATTTGCTCCGCTCACCAGGAACCTATCTCTTTTCCGTAAGGCGGGGCAGCGTTTGTCAGGGCAACTTCCTTCCCCCTCCGGAGAGCCCCATCTCGCTCTCCCCAATCTCGGGCCTCTTCAGGCCCTGAAGGTTCCCCAGTGTGTCACCCACTGAGGGCTAAGGGACTCTGTCCCTTAGGGTGCAATGAATCAACCCCCTTCGGGGCTTGGTACTCACCCATCTGTGATGAATGGTGAAAATTGACACAGATAAGATATAAAAATTATGTACCTACACGTAATTATGATCTTTCTGTGTATCTTCACCATTAGTCACAATCCATCCCTCCATCCCCTGGGGCTTCAGTCTCTGGATCTTCCTCCTCTGTGCCTACCCCTCTTTTGGAGGGGAAGAGTTGGGACACACAGGGGGTAGTTTCTTCCCTAAAGGGTACAGTTCGAGTGGCACTCCTTCTGTACTACATATCTTCACTCCTACGGGTGAGAGAGCTGGTGGTTGCCCTCCTTCTGTTATCCATCTAACTTAAAAAAAAAAAGAACTTCCCTTTTTTCACCAAATATCTTTACAGAGAGTACTGAGTCCCTGTACCCTGTCCTTCTCCAGAATAGCTGACTTTGCTTTTGGGGTATTGCCAGTTACTCTGTGCCTTGAATTCTGGCAAATGAGCTTTGCTACTCCTTGCAGTTCCTACAGTCTAGTGACGGACAAGGGTCCTGGATCCTTGTTACCTCTCCTCTCCCCCCCTTCCTTTTCAGAGATTGGGGCCCCTATACAATCCCCTTAGTCTTACTTCCTCTATGCTGTCCTCTCAGTCGTTATTTCTCCTTTTAGTTCAGTTTTCTCTTCTTTTTCTGTCCCTTGGACTCTCTTGTCCCACTCTCCATCCTTCCTCTTACCTCTCCGGTGACTCAGAACTGGTAGGCAGGCGGAGTCGGCACACAGCCTAAGCGGCTAATCCTCAGCGCCTCGTAGTACGTCAGCCTCGAGGTGGCGCCGATGCTGCGTCGACTCCGCCTATCTTTTTAAAAAAAAAAAAGTTCTCGCGGTCCTGACCTCCGCCAGTGCCCATCTGTAATGAATGGTGAAGATACACAGAAAGATCATAATTACGGTAGGTACATAATTTTTATTTCCAACCGCATGAAGAAATAGCCAACCGATTGGGATTGTGGAATACGCTTCATCCGGTTCCGACCGATCCAGCGTCTTCTAACTTAGGGGTTTGGTTCTGTTAGTTCCCCAGTTCAGGATTATTCCCTGAAGATTTTTACGAATCAGAGTTTGATGAGGAGGGATTTTGAAAGGATGATTATGACGGTGAAAGTCTGGATTTGCCTGTGGAACTGGACATCTCTCAGACAGACCTTCTGGTGTTTCCCCCTAAGCTTTCTGAGTCCCTCCCACTTTCTGTTCTACAGAAAAGTGGCTCAAACCCTCCAGCTTCCTATTGAGGAGGCTGTAGAGGATCAAGAGGAGCCTGACTACATAGAGATGATGGACATTCTAGAGTCTAAGAGGCGGTCTGTTCCCTTCATGGGTCATTTGGGAAACAGACACAAAAATTTCTTAGGTCTCCTAACTCTGTACCTTCTGTTGACAAGAGAATGGACAAGAGGTACACTTTGTCAGGCTGAGATCATGGAGTTTCTTTATCAGCAGTGCAGCCATGTTGGGGTAGTGCAGGCTGCTGCCTGTGACAAAGCAAACATCTCCTTGGCTTCACACACCCCAGACAAGGACTCCAGGAGGATAGATGCCACGGCAAAGAAGCAGTACATGGCATCATCTTTGGGACTCAGGCAGGCTAACTATATGGCCTATACAGCTAGGTACCAGAAGTCCAGGTTGGACACTGTACTGGCACTGGCTAAACAGGCTTCCCCCAGCTAAACAAGGAGCTGGTGGGGTGGTGGCTGCTGATGGGATTGAGGCATCAAAGGTGCAATTTTTATGGTGCTGTTGACTCCAATGATGTGTCATCAAGAGTCATGGCTACATCTGTGGCTTTTCGGAGAATGGCTTGGCTTAGATGTACTACCTTTTAGGATACCCAGGCCAAGGCCATGGATTTCTCTGTGATGGGTAATTCTCTGTTTGGGAGCAGACAGAGATTACATGAAAGAAATGAATGAGTACAGGACCACTTACAGGAGTGCCGGGCCAAGGAGAGGCAGGCAACTCCTCAAAGGCAACAAGCTAGGGGCAGGGGCAGGCCTTTTCTCTAGCAAGCACAGACCTCTTCTTCCTTTTCTCAGAAGGGGTTCTTCAGAGGGAGAGGAAGAAGGGGGATGAGCAGGGCTGCATCCTCCTCTCAGCCCAAGGCTCCTGCCATGCAGACTCCTGATGTGTCAGCCCGGGTCGACTCCCCATTCCAGTAGGAGGCAGGCTGGCTTACTGTGTCCAGGACTGGATGTCTGTTACCTCAGACAAGTGGGTCCTGGAGGTTGTAAGCCAGGGCTGGTTCTCAGTTTCAACAATTTTCCAAAACTGAGACCCAGATCCTTTCCACCTGCAAATACTTCAGAAACCCTTGCTTTAGAGGCAGAGGTTTCATCTCTACTGGCCTTAAAGGCCATAGAGAGGGTTCCTGCTCCATACAGGGGCAAAGGTCTGTACCCAGGTACTTCTCACCCAAAAAAGAGGGAGTGGCAACCCATCCTAGATCTAAGATACTTAAACAAGCACCTAATAAAGCCAAAATTCAAAATGGTGTCTCTGGAAACAGTTCTTCCCTCTCTGGAGTCAGGGAACTGGCTAGCCTCCCTGGACCTCAGGGATGCCTATTTTCACATTCCCATCAGGTGCTCCCACAGAAAGTACCTCGGGTTGGTTGCCCTCAGGCCATTTCCAGTTCAGAGCAATGCCCTTCAGTCTAACTTCAGCTCCAAGAGTGTTTACAAAGTGCCTAGCAGTAGTGGTGGCCTTTTAAGAAGGAAAAGGATTTCTATTTTTCCATACCTGGACAACTGGCTTCTGGTGGACCAGTCTCCAGACCAAGTCAAGTCAGATCTGCAGGTCACCCAGCAAGTTCTCACTTCCTGGGGTTCCTTCTCAATCTTCCCAAGTCAGTTCTTGAACCAGTACAGCTCCTCACTTTTATAGGGGCAGAGCTGGACACCCTCAAAACAAGAACCTTCCTTCCTTCCTTTGGAAAGGGCAAAAGCCATCTCTTAGCTGGCCTCTTCCTTTCTCCCTCTGGTTTCTCGACCAGCAAGACATTTTCTGCAGCTTCTGGGCCACATGGCAGTTTCCACAGCGGTGGTCCAAGGGCCAGGTTTCAGATGAGGACATTCAGTTCCATCTGAGAACCTTCTGGCCCCAAAGGAAAGATCTTACTTGAGATACAGCTCTTGCAGCAGGTAACACCATTAGAACTGAAGCGGCAGGTGTCAGGACCTACGGAAAAATTCTAGCTAGCTATCTTCAGCGAGGACCGCCCGGCCTTGATCCGCCTCCGGCGTCAGGCGTGGTACATAAGGGGCGGTCCCACCAGAATCCCAAGTTCTCCCGCCGAGACCCCTGCCACAGGATGACATCAGAAGGGAGACCGAGGATCCACCGTCAGAAGACAATCAGGAGAAAATCCGATACAAGCAGGAGCAGAGCCCTGCCTCCTCTAAGGAAAGGTGGGCGGGAAGGTACCTGCTGCAAGAGCTGTTCTCGAAGATCTACTGTTACAGTGAAGTTCTTACATCAACTGTACTATCTTACTCGAGATACAGCTCTTGCAACAGGCTTACATAGGACTGATTCCCAAGCAATGCGCTACCAGAAGATCCGGGAGGAGGTAGAAAGACAGAAATAACATTCCAAGCCCTGACTCAGGACAGGAGACCCACAGCACCGCTAGGCGAAACCGGCTCTTACGGAAGCGTCCAGACTGTAGTGCCTGATAAAGGTATGCACAGAACTCCAAGTGGCTGCAGCGCAAATAGCCGAAATGGAGACATTCCTAAGTGCTGCAAAGGAATGGCCATACCCTGGTAGAATGACCCGGATAGAACCCAGGAGGGCTTTTGTTTAATCTCGTAACGTACGAAATACACTGGACAAGCCAGCGGGACAAAGTCTGTTTGGATACTGGTTGGCGTTCATTCTCTGGGAGAAGGAGACAAAAGCTGATCAGAACCCGAGGGTTTAGTTCTGTTAAGGTAATACCTCAGGCTGCGGTGAACATCCAGGGTGTGGAGCAAAGCCTCTCCTCTATTAGAGTAACTCGGAAATAGACCGGAAGGTCGATATCCTGGTTTAAAGGTGTCAGAAACCACCTTAGGCAGAAATTTGGGGTTAGTCCTCAGGGATACTCTGTCCCGGTGAAAAACCAAATAAGGCTCTTTGCACATGAGGCGTGAAGCTCAGAAATCCTTCTGGCTGAAGTAACAGCAACCAAAAATAACGTCTTCCATGACGAAGCGTAGCTACTTAATCGCGGCAGGTTCAAAGGGAGGAGCGTGAGCTGTTCCAGGACAAAGAGCAGATCCCATGGAGGCTGGGGTCCCTAATGGGAGGCCTAGGTGTAACACTCCTAAGAAATTCGAGAGGCGTTCAATTGAGCTATAGTACGCTGTCCCACGGAGGTGATAGGCAGAAATGGCACAAAGATGTACCTTAATAGAGGAGTAGGCTAGCCTGAATGAAAAAGGAGAGGAGATAATCCAAAACTACTCACGGGACAACCTAAAGGGAAGGGTCACGAGCCCATGACCATAAACAAGCGGCCATTTCATGGCATCGTATCACGTTGCAGCTTTCTAGCTGCGAGAGAACCTCTGCAACCTCTTACGAGACCCGTGGCGCAAGAGCCCTGAAATATAAAGGAATTACAGTAGTCCAAGCAGGTTGTAACAAAGGCATGAACCAAAGTCAGACAGACAACGCGTTTGGACTACTGTTACTATACCAAAACTCAAGGATTGATATCCGCCCGCCTGCAGCTAGTGCAGAACGCGCCAGCCAGGCTCTGACTGGGACCTTGAGAACCAGTCATATTACTACTGTGCTTCGCGAACTGCATTGGCTGCCTGTGCGGTGGCATATCATCTTTAAGGTTGGTTTACTAACCTTTAAAGCCCTACGATCAGGGACCGGTTACCTGAAAGATCTTCTGATTCCCTATCACCCCTCCGCTCCGCCAATGAGGGATTGCTAGAGATTCCCAGGGTTCGTTTGAAGTTATCAGGATCTCATGCTTTTGCTTACTCAGCTCCTACCCTGTGGAATTCTCTACCTCAGGGACTGTGTTCCCCTCAGGAATTCTTTCTTCACATCAATCTCCTGGAGCTCAGGGCAGTACTTCTTGCCCTACAAGCTTTTCTCAGTCAGTACAGAGCAAGGTGGTTCAGAAGGTCAGGATGGACAACACTACCACCATGTGGTATTTCAACAAGCTGGGAGGTACTCGGTCCACGGCCTTGTGCCGGAGGCCATGAAAGTATGGTCCCTGGCTTATTTCCTGCAGACCTCTCTAGTAGTGGTCCACCTCCCAGGAAAGGACTATGTGATAGCAGATGCATTGAGCAAGATTTCCCAGGGCCATCACGAATGGTCTCTGGATCCTTTAGTGTTGAAGGTGATTTTCTCAAGGTGGGGCACTCCGGAGATGGATCTCTTTGCAGCCCCAGACAATCACCAACTTTCTCTGTTTTGTTGCAGACCCCCAGTCTTGGGCTCAGTCCCTCTGGATGCTCTGATTTTGAACTGGGAAGGAAGTTTCTTTATGCCTTCCCTCCTTTTCCTCTGTTGTTCAAGGTTCTAGTCAAGGTAAGGTCACAACCATGCAAAGTGATTCTGATTGCCCCAGACTGGGCCAGGCAGCCTTGGTACTCCTTGTTGCTGTCCTTAGCAGTCCATATTCCCTGTCTCTTCCCAGAATTACAATCTACTAACCTCCTCTCAGGGAGGATTTGTTACCCCAATCTCCAGTCACTCAATCTCAAGTCATGGCTCTTGAAGAGTTAGAGTGTGCAGATTTACATCTGTACCAAGGGGTTCTGGATATCCTCAAGGCTTCTCGAAAGCCTGCCACCAGAAAAACCTACAACTCCAAATGGAAAAGGTTCAGTATTTGGTGTTCCAAGAAGCACATTTCCCCAGACACTGCTGAGTTGTCTACAGATCTTACTTGAGATACAGCTCTTGCAGCAGGTTACACCATTAGGACTGTGGCGGCAGGCGTCAGGACCCAAATTTTCTAGCTAGCAGTCTTCAGTGGGGACCGCCTCGGGTCGGTCCCACCACGAAGTCAGGCGTAGTACACAAGAGGCGGTCCCCCACAATCCCAGTTCTTTTCCTGCTGTCGACATCAGAAGTATTGGCCTCTCGGTCCTTTTCTAGCGTCACGATGACCTTTAGAGCTACAGACGGTTTCGCCTTCCTTCACAACTCTGGATTCAACTGATGTCCTCTCCAAATACTTCTCTGGAGGGTCACAATCAAAGTGTGCCTGCGGCAAACAGAACCCCTTCAAGGACCCACATTCGGCCTCATGCGCTGCCTAGGCCCGGAACACGCACGCAGTCTGCTCCTTTGCCGGGCTTCAACAGCCCACCAGGATCTGCCACCAGAAGGCCCTTCAAGCGTTTCTCTTAGAGGAGAAACTGAAAACCATGGACAAGGAACCTTCCTCCGGGGTGGTCAGGTAAAACCCACAAGCACGGAAAACACAGGGAGAAGGAAAGGCCCAGGTCCCTGCAAGGGCCTTGATTCCAAGCCCGCTCGCAATCGGACCACTCTCCTCCAGGGCTCAATTGCAACCTCCCCGTTCAGGTCAGATCCTCCAGCGGCTTCTCTTTCTGCAGCCCTTAAGACTTCCAGGCCGTCGGCATCTTCCACTCCATCTAAGGCCTCGTCGAAGTCTGGGAGTGCTACAAATCATCTTCCCGCTGGCGGGACTCCGGCGCCAGGTCGGTTTCCTAACCTTCACGTGGGTCGGACCGGTTCCTCGCAAGACCAAGGACCTGGCGTCCCTCAAGCGGACGTCCGGACCCGACGTCAGCCCACCCGACTTCGGCCAAGCATCACCCGGTGCTCCCAGGAGCCGACAACACCAAAACACCCGTGCCCGGCCAGGCGTTCGCCTCAAGGCGTCGGCCAGGGGACCGGCGTCGGCTACCCCAGAGAGGAACCGCACCATCATCGCTGGCTGGCGCTGGTCGGGAAGGACTCGTCGGAGGGGATGCCACACAGCCTGAAGACCAGGCGGGCGACACTGGAATGCTGGGCTCCTATGGGAACCTTCCGGGCGGGGAGACCCCTGGGACCCGGCGGCCGAGCCGGCGACAGGCCACGGTGCGGGCCCGTCATCGAGCATGAACTTGGCAGAGGTAAAGGCTCTTTACCTTCTGGTGGGACACCATCAGAAAAGATGTGGTCGCCACACATCCTCCTCCTACTCCGACTCCGCCTCCTCCGCCCAAGGGGCCTGTAGGACGGCCGCCAAGGAGCAAACACCACCTCCTCAGGGCAGATCCTCAGACAGGAGAAGACCTCCTCCAGATCCACCTCAGGGTCACCCAGTCCTAAGAGACCCAGACGACGCTGGTACACCCCATCTGGGGAGGATTCTAGATCTCACACCTCAGGGTGCTCCAGATCTCCTTCTCCCATCAGCATTCCCTCTCGGACCCACCACGACCTACCTAGGTCTCCTCTGGATGATCCCTCTTTGCAGAGATCATGAGGCACATCCAGGAGAATATGGGTGGGATGCTGAAGAGTTCGACCCCTGAGAGACAACGCCTCGCCCGCTACCTTGGCAGAAAGACCCAAAGCCTGTGGTAGTGCCCCTGGTGGATACCCTGCGGACATCACCAAGGCTGCCTGGAAACGTCCGCATTCCACTCCAGCGGTGCGAAGAGGCTGACCGCCTACAAGGCCTCTAGGGAGGACCAGTATCTGGCGAACCATCCTCTGGCTGACTCCTGGTTATCACTGCTCGCATGACCCGTCACAAAGACCTCAGCATTTGAGCACACAGCCACGGACCAGGAATGCAAGCAATTGGATGTCCTGGGTAGGCGCCTGACGTGACTGCGACTTGCGCCATCGGGTCACTGAATTACCTCCTCACATGGTTCAATTCCAGAATGCACTGTGGGAACAGGGACAGGACCTGGTCGAGAAGATGCCCGATGGTGACCAAAGGAGGAGCTCTTGAACCTCCTCCACACGGGTTCGGATGTGGGGACCCAGGTGCTCAGAGCCACATATGATTCTGCGGACTCTTCAGCCAGAGCTGCAGCCTCAGGCGTGTCTCGGAGACACTCTTGGCTCCGTGTCTCTGGTTTACCCGGATGTCCAGAAGAATATCTTAGACTTCCCTTACAGCGGCGAGGTCCTATTTAGTGAAGCCTCCGAGAGGTGATCTCCAAACTTGGGACGCAGGGAAGGCAGTCAGATCTGTACAGGCCCAGTTCCTTCGTAGGAACCAGAGCTGCTTTCATGGCTGGCTACAAAGACAACAGCCATGTTCCAGCCAACAACAGAGGGGCACTTTCACCCACAAAGTCCAGGCCAAGTCATCCCCAGGCAGAGGCCAACGATTTGCAAAGTCGGCACAGCCTGCGGATTGAAACGCTGCCACAGCATGACTCTTCCCAGCCCCGCCCCCTCAGGATCAGCGGGAACAGAAAGTCGGGGTCGATTGCATGCCACTTGCCAAGGTGGTGATCGATCACCACCGACAGGTGGGTTCTACAATTGGTCAAAAGGCCACTATATAGAATTGTAGGCAGTCCTCCCACAAGACCTCCCCTGCTTTCCCGATATTCGGGTCAGCATGCCCTGCTTATACAGCAGGAGGTGCTCGCGCTTCTGGAAAAAAGCCTTAGAGCATGTTCCGGAGAACCAGAGAGGACTAGGTACTATTCTCACTTCTTCCTGGTTCCAAAGAAAACAGGGGACCTCTGTCCAATACTGGACCTCAGCGACCTCAACCTGTCGGTCGTTTACAACGCTTCGCATGGTGACCCTTCCAGGCCTAATTCCCATGCTGAAGAGAGATGCTTTTCTGGCGTCTTTGGACATGCAGGGCGCCTACCTGCACATTCCGATTGCTCAAAGCGCACGGAGGTTCCTGCGCTTCAAGTTTCAGAGATGCCATTATCAGTTCCGAGCTCTTCCTTCGGGCTGTCATCAGCACCTTGCATTTTTACGAAGTGCATGGCGGTGTAGCGGTGTCTCTGAGGAGACAAGGCCGCCATCGTGTTCCCATACCTGGACGACTGGCTTCTCATGGCACCTCCAGGAGGCACTGATGACGCCATTCACTGCACCCAGTCCCTTTTTCAATCACTGGGTATTCTCATCAACTACCAGAAGTCACTCCTGGTGCCATCCCAGAAACTGTAGTTTATAGGAGCAGTTCTGGACACCATCAGAGGAAAGCTTTTCTTCCGTCGGACAGAGCGGAACACATCAGATCCTCATCAGGGACCTGTCGGAAGAAGACCATCCTGGCCAGATCGGTTCTTCGCCTGCTCGGACACATGGCTGCGGCCATTGCAACAGTCGCTGGCATGTCTCCCATGCAGGTAACCCATTGGATGCTAAGGGTGCAATGGGACCAAAGGCAAGACCATCTGCAGCAGCCAATTGAATCACGAATGCCGTGATTTGGGATTGGCAATGGTGGCTAGACCGAGAGAACCTCTCCGAGGGGGTTCCCTCATAGCACCATCTCCACTGTGACACTCTCCACAGGCGCCTCAGGACTCGGTTGGGGAGCACCCGGATGGTGTTCGGTCTCAGGGCCTTTGGACAGCCCAGGAGTCTCATCTCCACATCAACATTTTGGAAATGAGGGCAGTCCTTACGCTCTGCAAGCCTTCAAGTCAGAGATCCCACTGGGTACACTCCTGTAACAAACAGGCAATACCACGGTGATGTGTGCCTCAACAAACAAGGAGGCACTCACTCCTACCCCTTTGCAGGAGGCCATGAGAGTGTGGGAGTGGATATTGCAACACGGCGAAACTTAATTGCAGTACACGTCCTGGGAGTGGACAACACCGCCATGAACAGTCTGAGTCGCTCTCAGGCCAGAGTCCACGAGTGGGAACTTCTACAGGAGGTTGCAGAGGATCTGTTTCACAGATGGGGCACTCCAGAGTTAGACCTTTTGGCGTCCCCATCCAGCGCCAAAACTGCCAATTTTTGCTCGCTAGATCCAGGGCCTCGTGCTTTCTGGCGGGCAGCGTTGTCCCTCTCCTGGGTGGGCAGAGTCCTCTATGCCTTCCCTCCTTTCCCGTTGTTCATTTTGAGCACGCCTTTCTGGCCCAGACAAATTTAGTTCCTCTTCTGCACAGCTATCCCAGGAACCTCCAGTTCCTTGCCAATCAGCTCCCATCTATTGTCTCAGGAGGCAGGTTCATTGGTCTACCCAGACTTACGTTCATTGAACCTACAGCTTGCTCCTAGAGACATAGCCATGATAGCAATCTGGGTCTCTAAGAAGTGGCAGATGTATCTCTGCCGCCAGAAACCGCAACCCACGCAACGTATGTCATGAAATGGCATAGATTCTGTTTGTGTGCTCAAGCGCTTTTCGCATTAGACTGTCCCGAAAAGCTGGTTGTTAGAAATCTGTCAAGCAGCCACCTGGAAAACAGTTCATACCTTCACCAAGCATTACTCTCTGGATATCCAGGCTAGGAGTGATGCTAGGTTTAACACAGCAGTACTTCAGAGCCTATTCCCAAAGTAGGTTCTGTCCCTCCTCCTTGAAAGTACTGCTTGGTAATCTGCAAATTGTCAGAATACAGCAAGACTTCATGTTGTTTGAAGAAAAATTACTCACCTTAGTAATTGTGTTTCTTCTAATGGAGTCTTGCTGTATTCTGACCTCCCTCCCTCCCCTCTCAGAACCTGTTTTGGGAAGTGGGTGGGCAGGTGAGTGTTGCACCCACAGGGGTGTCTTTAGCCCCTCCTGTTGTGTTAGGTGCTTTGTATTTGTTTTAATTAGGAGTTTTAGTCCTTATTGCCTGGTTTTTGTTCTTTGGGTTTCCTGACTTGAGTCTTTAAGGAATCCAAAGTCTTTGTTACCAGTTGGCTACTAGAGTTTTACAATTTCACATTATATAGTCGGTGAGTTTAGCTCGTAAGTTTTGGTTTCATAAGGACACAGACAGAGTTTTCAACCGAGCTCGAGCCCAACATTCTATGCCTGGCATAGAATTTTAACCCTTCACTCTCCGGGGCAGTTCAAGAGCTGGAGCTAACTGTAAATTGTCGGAATACAGCAAGACTCCATTAGAAGAAACACAATTACTAAGGTGACTAATTGTTTCTTTGGGTCTAATGGCAGCGGCCATTCCTGCCATCCCTGGCCAGGCTGCACATGAGGGTTACCCAGTGGTCTCTTTGGGTCCAATTGGATCAGCGAGTGGATGACATGAAGCAACTGGTCATGGTATCCAGCAGCCTTCAGAAAGACCTCCTCTGGTGGCAGGACTTCACCAACTTGTTGGTGGGGCTCCTTCACTCTCTGGCTCCCTCCCAGACCCTCACATTGGATGCCTGCGATAGGGGTTGGGGAGACCATTTGAGGGACCACAGAACTCAAGGTTCGTGGTCTCCTCAGGAGCAACACCTTCACATCAACATCCTGCAGACCAGAGCAGTCCTCTGTGCTCCAGGCCTTCCAGTCATTACTCTTCGGGAACACTCTTGGTCCAGACAGACAACATGGCGACCGTCCAACAAGCAGGGGGTACCCGATCGTACCCTCTTTGCGGGAAGCAGTGAGGTATGGTACTGGGCTCTTCATGTGGCCTGTTTCTGACCGCAGTCGGCCGTCCCAGGAGTAACAGAACCATGGCTGGCGGTCTCAGCCAATCAGTGGCCAGGGCTCACAGTGGGAACTAAAGCAGGAGGTAGTGAAGACCTGTTTCTTCGATAGGGTTGGCCAGATAAAGATCTGTTCACCTCCTAATTCAACACAAAACTACCCATCTTTTGCTCGCCCATTCCTGGGCATGGTGCTTTTGGCGAGAGCACGCTGTCTCTCTCTCTCAGACAGGGAGGTTTCTATACACGTTTCCTCCTTTCCTCTCATACAGAAGGTTCTGTTGAAACTCCAGGTAGAGGGCCCACTTGATTCTGATTGCCCCTCTGTGGCCGAGGCAGATTTGGTTCCCACTGTTACAACAACTAGCATTGGAACCGCCGGTCCTTCTGCCCGGGTCTCATGACCTTCTATCTCAGGAGCAGGGCACCCTGGTACATTCAACCTTCAATCTCTCCATCTTCATCGTGGCACCTGTGGTCATAGCAGTGGCTCACTATGGAGTCTCCTATCAGGTTGCTAAGGTGCTGGTGGGAGCTGGCAAACCCTCCACTAGATCTACCTACGCCATGAAGTGGAAGAGATTTTCCATTTGGGCCACAGCCAAATGCTTGGACCCTTTTTCTTGCTCGGCTTCCCAGGTGTTAGAGTACCTCATACATCTTTCTGAGTTGGGCCTTAGTTATTCTTCCATTAAGGTCCGTCTTTCTGGGTGTTAGCCTACCACCTTCCAGTGGAGGGCAAAACCATAGCACAGCTAGAGGTTTCTAGAACTTTCTTGACGGGTATCCATTACATCAAACCTCCAGTCCAGAACCCTGTCCTCCCTGGATCTTAATTTTATGTTGGAGAAACTTACTTTGCCCCATTTGAACTGGCAGCAAGTTGTGATATGCTTCCTGTCATGGAAGACTCCGCTTTTGGTTGCAGTTACTTCAGCTCAAAGGGTTTCAGAGCTTCAGGCCTTTGTTTGTAGAGAGCCTTATTGAGGACGGGTGGTCTAAGGACTAATCTGTCATTCCTACGAAAGTGGTTTAGAAGACGACGCTTAACAAAGCGTTGAACTGCCGGTCTGTTATCCTCAGCAACAGGGGTAATATCTTTTGCACACCTTTGATGTGCATTGGATTTTGAGCTACTATACCTCCCAGACTAAGGAGGTTCAAAAGTCGAACCAACTCTTTGTGGCATTTGCCTCCCAGTGGCAGGGCAAGGCCATCTCTAAACAGACCATTTGTAGGTGGCTGGCTAACTGTATTCACTACACTTACCAGAAATACGGAAAACCCTTCCGGAGGCGGTTAAAGACCACTCCATTAGAAGCGTGGCCACCTCTACCGCTTTTTTCAGGAATGTGTCCACTGCGGAGATCTGCACAGCAGCCACTTGGTCTTCTGCCACACCTTCACTAAGCATTACAGTCTGGACATTGCCTCTAGGTGTAAGTTGGTTTCGGCCTTAGCAGTCTTGCAAGGTCTTCTGTCTTAGGCAGACCCTTGAGTTGGCAGACATTTTCCTCCCCGAACCTCCTGCTCGACTCCTTCTCTTTCTTAGACTGCATGGAATTCAGTCCTGTATGTGAAGACCTACTGCAGGAACCCTCTTGAAGTAAGATATAGCAGTTATGTAAGAACTTAACCATAACAGTAGATATTCGAGAGAGGCTCCTGCAGTTGGTCTAGCTTCCCACCCACCTTCCCCAGCTCCTGAAATCTTCCTTTTTATCATGCCTAGCCCTCAGGTCCTACCAGGCACAGTGTCTCAAGAGTTGTTACTCCTTTCTTTTGCTGTCCTCTCTAGGTCTCCAGTGGAAAGAATTGGAGGGCGGGCGCGGACCGCCTTTTATGGTCAGGACAGACCTGCAGCCAAGAGGGGTGGCACAGCTATTTATTTTAAAGATCACCTCCTGCTCTCTGTAATAAACTCATCTGCCCTCCTACACTGTGAAGCGCTTCATGCCCGCTCTCACATGCAGGACCAAAATACTTCATATTGTCTCGTGCCTACAACCCCCAAGAAGTGGCCAGAAGGGCCTGCGTGATGAAACCTCACTCCTGTCTGGAAGAAATTAAGATCTTACTTCGAGAGGGCTCTTGCAGTAGTAGTTATATAGGACTGGCGCTTGACTGGCGCTTCAGGATACCTCAAAATTTCTAGCTAGCGGTCCCTAAGTGACCGCTTCACGTCAGGTGATCGGCATCATCGACGCCGGTATAAAGGGGTGGTCCCAGATGCCCGCTTCTTCCAGTTCTTTTTCCCACTCAGCTCGTAGCACCGCTGTAAGTTCTTATCGGTCCAGTCCTGTTACTTTTGCCGTGTTTTCTGAATAAGTTTTCAGTATAGAATTTTATTCTTCTTTCGTCAGGTGAACGCCGGTTTATATGCGCCCCTTCAAAGAATAAGTGCGACTTATGCGGCACCAACTGCCTCACAAAGAGGTCACTCCTCTGCCTTTTCTGCTTGTCCCGACCACGCGGATCGACAAGTGTCCGCACTGCCTTCGATTCAACGCGCCACCCACAGATGATCGCCAGCAGTCCTCAAGCCCATCTCCTCAAAAAGAAGATGTCTGTGATGGAGAAGGAGTTGAAGAAACTTGAGCAGGCGCCGACCTCCCTGAAGGGCATAAGAAGCGGGACAAGGAAAGGCACCGGGAGAGGCCTCCTCCTCTCAACTCCGGCGGAGTCGCAGGCATAACATATCCTCGCGGGATCGCCTGACGCAGCCTCCAAGGCTTTGAGGAGGCGCCGCCCGCCTGGCGGGTTCACTGCTCGAGCCCCCGCCGGTATCTCCGGGCAAAGGAGACTCTAGCCCCAGTGCAGCCGCAGAGCTCGCGCCTACTGGTGTGGGCACCTCCCTTGCCGGACGCCGGCTCCTCTGACGACGCCGGAGAAGGCCGCTAAGACGCTCGACCCTTCGGGCAGCGCACGGCAGTGTCCCTCGGACCGGCCTCCTCCCATACTCGGCCCGCCTCCGACGGAACCTCGGAGTCGGACGCCGCTTCTCCGGCGCCCACCGGATTCGGCCCATAAGCCACCGCCTGCTCCTCCAACGTGCGCCATGCTGCCATCAGGGGAGCCCCAGTCCCCCTGCCTGACCCCGGGATTTTTCCTCCGCTCCCGGGCGAGGCTCGGGACCCAGGCTACCGTCCGATCCTCTTCCTGAAGAGCCGGATCTGACGCTGGCTCCCCGACGCCGTCCTCCGACGCCAGCCCCGACACCGCCCCCGCCGACGCCGTTCCGATACCGCCCCTCCGATGCCGGGCGGGGATATTCCTTCCATCGGGCCCTCCACCCCACGGGCCTTTCCCAACTGATCCGCCTGTGGAGTACCCGGCTAGGCCATCTGCTCCGGCAGCTCCTCTAGTGCCTGGGCATCCGCCGCCATATCCGACGCCAGTTTTCCCAGGTCCGCAGTATCCTGCGCCACAGTACCTGGTGCCGACCCCTTCGCGCCGCGAGTACCCGGACGCCGCAGTACCCGGCTCCGTATACCTGCAGCCAGGTTACGGATACTCCCCTACGGATTCCTCCTACACCTATCCCTCCTCCTCCTCCACTGCCCCTAGGCCGCTGGTGGATCTTCAGGAGACTTGCCTCCTGGTGGGCTGAGGCCAAGGCTCAGCTCACCAAGGAAGTCGAGAGCCGCTTACGGTGACGGTGCCACCCCTGCCCCGTACGCCCAGACGGCACACCTCTCCTCCTCCGGATTCCCGGCTTTACCCTCGGGATCCAGAGAGGGCAGGACGCGTTCTGGGTTCCCCTAAGGAACCCGTTCCTCTCCCTAGTCGAGTTAGGGAGTCTTACTCTGCTTCAGATTCTTCCTCTTCTCTCTCGGACTCCTCGGAGGCTTCTGATGGATGTTCCAAGAAAGACGACGAGCCACGCTCTTCGTCCAAGCCCCGGCCGAGGACTCCTCCAAGTCTCCTCGAGGATCCTTCCTTCACGGAGTTGCTCAGGAAGATCCAGAAGATCCATCAGTGGCACCTCTTAGAGCCAGATCCTCAACGGGTTAAACTCGCTGAACATCTGGACTTACCCTCACGGCTCCTACCCTAGTGCCACCCTGGATCGAGCCTCACGCCCACCTTGTTTCCATGATTTGGAAACAACCGTCGGCTTTAGCCCCACTTCCCAGGAAGTTGAACAGGCTTATACCAGGGCCGGAGGGTGTAGACTTTTGACTCTCACCCCGTGCAGACTCGGTTATGATTAGCGCCGCCACGTCGTCAGCACACCCAAAACACTTGAGCTCGCCTCCCCGGATAAGGAATCTCGCCTTCTGGATCAGTATGGAAGGAAGATCTTGCTTCTTCCACACTGGGATTAGGGCCCTCAACTATGTAGCACATATGGTGGATTACCAGAAGGCCGCCCTACCCAGGTGGAATCTAAGATCGACTGCTTGCCTGACTCCCAAGTCAAGCAGGAGTTGGCCGACCTGGTCCGCTCTGCCTGCTCGCCAGTCGTCATATTTTGAGGATGACCCACGATGCAGTGGGCACCGCAGGACGGAGTTCTGCCTTTGCCGCAGTCTCGGCCGCGCATGGCTCCGTGTGTCAGGTCTGGTCCCGGAGGTGCAGTCAGCGATCCAAGAAGCACCTTTCAGGGTTCTGTGCTGGTGGTGATGTCAAGGACATCATCACTGATTTGCAGGAGAAGGGACGGCCCTTAAATCTGTTGATTCAATGTACCATCCCCATCCCCACAGCGCCGCCCCTTCGCAGACGCAGCCGGCCTCAAGCGAAACCTCAGGAAGGCGGGCCACTAAACAGGCCCCCACAGCTGCCAGGCCCCGCCACCCAAAAAGCAACGGGTGCCCCAGGCTGCGCGCTGCCTCACGCCACCTGACTCCTCCTCTCCCACCGCCTCTGGCAGCCCGGAGGAACCGGTAGGAGGAGGTTCTCCTCCACCTTCCAGGTTGGGAGAGGATAACATCGGATTCATGGGTGCTTTGATCATAGCAGAGGGCACTCCATAGAGTTTCTACAGAAACCTCCGCACACCCCCTCTGAACTCCCGCTTACTCCAGGGACCATCTTCCTTGGTCAGGGAAGAAATCTCAAGGCCCTTATGAAACAGGCTATAGAACTGGCCCTCCCTTACCTCTACGGGACGGGTTACTATTCCCACTTCTTCCTTGTACCAAAGAAGACAGGAGATCTCAGACCTATTCTTGATCTCTCCGCCTCTGAACCTGTATGGAATACAAGAGGTTCAGGATGCTTTCCTTCAAACCTTTTGCCCCTGCTTCGCCGGGCCAGTGGCTTTGTGCACTAGATATGCAGGATGCGTGCCTGCACATCCCCATTCGCCCTTCGCACCGAAGTACCTCAGGTTTTGCTCCAGGGGTCCACTGCCAATTCCCGGCGCCCCCTTGGTCTTTCCTCGGCCCCGAGTTTTACCAAATGCCTGGCGGTGGTAGTGGCCCACTCCTCTTCGGGAGCTCAGGTTTTTCCTACCTGGACGACTGGCTTCTGGCTGCCTCATCCAGGAGGAACTCCGCATTTTCTCTCCTCACCCAGCAGGTTTTCACCGCCTGTGCATTACCATCAACCATTCCAAGTCTCACCTGGAACCTTCACAGAGGCTCCAGTTCATCGGGCATCTCGACAATCACTGTGCAAGGCCTTTCTGCCCCAGACAGGGAGCTCCTCCAGTCACAGATTTCCTCCCATCGAACGCAGGAGGGTCCCGGCGAGGTCAGTGCTTGCCTACTGGGGCTTATGGCGCTGCCATCCCGCGGTTCTGCCTGCTGCTCCTCCACAGGAGAATCTCAGTGGACCTCCGATCTCAGTGGGATCAACGGTAGACGATCTAGATCATCTAGTTCTGATCTCTCTCCCGTGGTAAGAGACTTGCAATGGTGGATGGTTCGAGAGAACCTGTTCCGGGGTCCCTTTTTCATCCTCCCCGATCAGACTCTGACCACGGACGCCCTGGCTAAGGTTAGAGCCCATCTGGGTCCTCACCAACCCAGGGCCTATGGTCAAAGATGGAGATAGTTCTCCATATCAACGTGTTCGAGCTTCAAGCAGTGTTGTATGTCTCCAGGCCCTTCACCAATTCATCCTTCCCGTCACCTAGCTGTCCAAACGGACAACATGTGCGTGTGGTACATCAACAAGCAGGAGGGACTCGTCCTACCCGCTGTGCAGGGAAGCGATGAGGGCTTGGGATTGGGAAACGCTTACAACCTTCACCTCACGCGCATCCATGTTCCGGAGTCGACAATGTCCTGGCAGACAGACTAAGTCGTCAGTCGCTCTACCACACGAGTGGGAATTGGACCTAAAAGTTCTAAAAGCATCTTCCAGATTTGGGGACTCCTCAGATAGACCTGTTCGCTTCCCAAAACGCAAAGCTCCAATCTTTGCTCGCTCTGCTCCAGAGCGAGACGCTTTCTGGAACGACGCCTGTCTCTAAGCTGGAAGGAGAGATTCGCCTATGCTTTTCCCCAATTCCTCTGGTCCCTCGTTGCTACAGAAGCTGGCTTTAGAAGGAGCGAGAATGATTCTGATCGCGCCTTCTGGCCCAGGCAAATCTGGTCTCTTCTACAACAATACTCAGAGGTTCCTCCTCTTCCTCTTCCTTTATCTCCAGGATTGCTGACCCAGGATCCGGGACTCAAGTCCCTTCAACTTCATGCATGGCTCCTGCAGACCTAGCTCAATCTGCTTTTGCGTTTCTCCTTAGGTGGCGAGATTCTGGTGGAGGCTAGAAACCCTCCACTAGGTCCACCTACGCCATGAAATGGAAAAGATTTTCTATATGGCTGTGGCCAGGAACGTGGAACCCTTTCCTGCCCTGTGACCATTCTGCTTGAGTACATGCATCATCTTTTGACCTGGGTCTCAGTCACTCCTCTTTGAAAGTCCATATGGCGGCTATTTCAGCCTACCATGTCCCTTTCACTGACAAGGCATTTGCCCAGCTGGAGATATCCAAACTTTCCTCAGAGGGGTCCTTCATCTCAGGCCCCTGTCCGATTCCAGCTCCCTATGGGACTTGAACTTTGTCCTCGAGGAAACTTACCCTTCCTCCTTGAGCCTCGCGGCTCGCAGACTTGAAGTTTTATCGTGGAAGACGCTCTTCTTGGTGGCCATTACTTCTGCTCGCAGAATTTCTGAGCTCCAGGCCCTGATGTGCAAAACCCTTATCTGATTTTTCACAAAGAACGAGTAGCTCTTCCATCTAATCCTAAGTTTCTCCCAAGGTGGTAGCGGAATCTACCTTGAATCAGCTTCATCTAATTACCTGCATTCTTCACGAGTGCTCCAATCAAGGAGAATACCTGCTCCATACCATGGATGTTCACAGAATTCTGAGATACTACAACGATAGGACTAAGGATCTCAGAAGACTGATCAGTTGTTTGTCTCTTTGCTTCCAAAGAGAAGGCAATGCTGTCTCTAAGCAATGCCTATCAAAATGGTTGGCCCATTGTATCACTTTCTGTTATGACAAGTACAACAAGACCTTTCGGGTCAAGTCAGAGGTCACTCCACTCGTGGAGTTGCTGCTTCTGGCTTGTTTCAAGAACGTGTCTGCGGCAGACATCTGTGCTGTCGCCACTTGGACTCTGTCCATACCTTTACTAAACATTACAGTTTGACATTGCCCTTGCCGTAGAGAGCAGGCTTGGTTAGCTGTCTTGCAAGGCTCTTCTTGAGACCTGCTAGATTATTTACTACTTTTTGGAGTAGTTCCTACTCCCGGTGCCTTTCATTTGTTCCAGACTGCTTGGGATTCTGTCCTATATGTATTACTGCTCAAGAGCCCTCTCGGTAAGATAGTACAGTTACGTAAGAACTTACCGTAACAGTAGATCTTCGAGAGGCTCTTGGCAGTAGGTAATACCTCCGCCTCCATCCCCTAGGCTTTTCGAGCTCCTTTTCCATTGAGGAATATCTGCTCTCTCTCGTCCAGGCCTGTGCTGAAAGAACTGGAAGGCGGGCGTCTGGGACCGCCCCTTTGCACCGGCGTCAGATGATGCCGGGTCACCTGATCGTGGGTGGCTCCGCCAGGACTGCTAGCTAGAAATTTTTCCATGGGTTCCTGCCACCGCCGCGCCAGTCCCATATGTAATTATCACTGCAAGAGCCTCTCTCGAAGATCTACTGTTACGTAAGTTCTTACGTAACTGTACTTTCTCATACTTGGGGACCTAAACATAAACTGGCTGGGAAGCTCCCAGCCTATCCCTGTCCAAATTACAAAGTTCATACCTGCACCAGCTGATCGCTGAACCTACAAGGACTGTCCAACACTCCAACACCAGTACATTACTAGACAGGATAATGACTAATCACCCGGAACATATAGTCTACTCAGGCATACTAGCTGACCACTCTCCCACTTTCTGTATCTGGGATAAAGGAGGCTGGTACCTACTCAGCCCTAGTACATTTCCTTTCATAATTATGCATCTTTTGACTCTCAGGCCTTTCTGCTAGACGTCGCTAGCACTGACTGGTCCTCTCCTGTGAGTCTAGTGATACTCAGTCTTCTCTTGGTCTCTTCCTGGCCAACTTCCTAGCACTACAGGACAAGCACTGCCATCTTGTAACACGCCAGGTAAGAAACAGGCAAACCCGATGGCTAAAATCAGATATACTCAGTAAACTCTCACCAAAGAAATAAAAGATGGCTCCGCTTCAAAAGCTCCAGCCTATCAGCTGACCTTATCCCTTACAAGACTCTGCGTAATGCCTGCAAAAGGAGATCAAACAGACCAAAAGCTCCTTCTGCAAAGACCCTTTAATAAACTCCTATGGTGACTCCAAAACTTCTGGTCCCATATTAAGTTCTTCCTAGGCTCAAACTTATCCTCCACCCCTGATGACATGTCACTAAATGAAGTCCATTGTAACAATCTGCGCTCTACTGCCAACTTTTTCAATGACAAATTCTCTGACCTAACCAACTTTACCTCCACCTTCCCCACCAATCCAACTTTAGCAAATCCGACAAATGCTACTGGACCAAACATTTTCTTTAAGTCCGTCTCCAGACTTGAGGTACTGAAACTGCTTAACAATATCTCTGAGCATGCGCTGCTGGTTCTGACAATCTTGAACCCAAACTTCAAAACTAGCTGTGCCTTTCATAGCTGCTCCTAGCCAAAATCTTTACTCTCTCCTTATGCCAGGGTCATGTCCTGATATTTGGAAGATGGCAAGGATTACCCATTTTTAGAAAAGGTGACCCAAAGGACCCATCTAATTACAGACCAATAGCTATCCTGTCTGTTCTCGGGAAAATTGTTGAAAAGCTTGTAGCTACTCAAACTATTGAATTCCTCCAGAAATATGACCTTTAACTTCTGCCCAGCATGGCTTCGTAAGGGTCATAGTACCACTACTGCTCTACAAATTCACATCTGATGCCCTGGTGGCCATGTACTCTGCTTCTCTCACTGGGGCCATTTTCATTGATATGACTAAAGGCGTTTGACCTAGTTGACCACTCCATCCTCCCTCGCCACACTTGATCACTAGGTTTCTCACCTAACATTGTGAACTAGTTTGGTAGCTACCTGACTGACAGAACACAAATTGTGAAATATAACTCCACCCTCCTGACAAAGCCACTACTAATATTGGTGTGCCCAGGGTCCATACTTGGTTCACTGCTTTTCTCTATTTTTATAAACAGTGTACCTCAAACCTCATGGAAACCAGCTCCTGTTGTGTCGGATGACATTGTTCTGTACTCTAGCTAAATGTATTGAGGACATAAATCTGAAGTTCTCCACAACTTCCAACTTCTCCAACAGTGGCTGGTTAGTCACAAACTAGTCCTAAATGAAGCAAAACCCAAAATATGCTATTCAGCTCCAACATTAAACTTAAACACTCCCAACACAAGTTTAAAGTCTCCACAGTAAGTGGTACATCAGTAGATGTGGTAACTGTTTTAAATACCTGGGGGTCACACTGGATCCACTACTAAACTCTGTTCTCCATATTCAGAGGACCTTCAGCTCTGTCAATTCAAAACTTGGCATTGCCTATCGAACCAGCTATGCCTTCACCCTCTCTGCCAGGCTTGCTGTAGCCCATGGGATACTCCTACCCTCACTTACCTGTGGGGTCACTACCTATACCTCTGCTAGCAAATCAAGTCTTCATAAGTGAGATGTTACCTACAATAATGCATGTTGCTATGCATCCTCCTCTGATCAACTGAAACACAATTGCCTCCTTTTCTCTGACCTTGGTTGGCTTCCTCCTCATGCGTCAAGGTCTTGTTCTTTCAGCTCCATCATTGACAACATTATTAGGTCACAAATACCAAAAACCCTAGCTAAACTCTTCCAAAACAGGCATCCTGTTATGACC
Organism: Neoceratodus forsteri; assembly: GCA_016271365.2. NCBI lineage: Eukaryota > Metazoa > Chordata > Ceratodontiformes > Ceratodontidae > Neoceratodus > Neoceratodus forsteri. The sequence goes on from CM057458.1 coordinate 371,864,911, forward strand.
TTGCTCTGCTGACAATGCCCCTGTCTGTATCCTAAACATACTACCACCAGAGGCACTAGTGCTTTTGCCTGTCAGGCCCCAGTACTGGAACTCCCCCTCTAACCATTCGTCAAGCCTCTTCCCACACCTCATTTAAGAAAGCACTACATCACCATCTCATCTCGTCCTGTACTTGCTCCTGTGTTCAAACCACCATAGACCCTCAACTTAGATTCTGCATCCCCTTGCCTCTTCTTAGTTTTGACCGTGATATATGCCTTCAGCACTTTCTCTCAATCCGCAGGGCTACTCCCATAACCCTGCTGTCTCTATCTTCCTACCTCCTATCATATCCCTACATACTTTCCTCTATTTTTTCCTTCACTGCTATTCTACTACTGTTTCCTTCCTAATTTCTTTCTTTCTTTCTTTTCAGTCCTGCATTGGTTGCAAAAGGTTACTTTCTTAGTTCCTTTCTTTCAGTATCTACTCTGTTTTGTTTGCTAAAATGTCACTGTAATTTATCCTCCTCATATTAGTATGAGCCCTAATTTTTGCAATTGTCTGTGATGCTTACATACCTGTGATAACTGTATTACCAATGTTGCTACCTGCTTGTATGTACCAATTACTTTGACCACTTCTAAACTGTACTGCTACTGTATTTTCAGAAGTTTGTTTTTCTATACCCTCCCGGTGGTGCCTGAAAATAGTCATTGTTATGGGTAGTGCACCTACCGGTAAACAAAAATAAAAAAAATAAAATGGTCGGGCTGACGTCCGTCACATGACGCCAGGGGCGGTCCCCACTGATGATTACTAGCTCAAGTTTGCCATTGGAACCTGATGCCAGGGCGAGTCCTATATGTGAAGATCTACAGGAACCTCTCTCGAGATCTACTGTTACAGTAAGTTCTTACGTAAGTGCTATTTTCTTCTCCTGCTCACCAGGGAACTCTCTCCGTGAGCGCTCACACCACCAAAGCTCTACCTCCCCATCTGAAGCCTTCCGACTGGTTCCTGTCCTCGGCCCTGATCTGACGGACCCTCCCGGTTCTGCACCCCCAAGGTAGGGCCACCTTCCACCCTGGCACTCTGTCTGAACTCTAATGTGCCTGACAGGTAGAGGAGAGCCAGTTGGAGAAGCCCGGTGTTTGGGAGTGTGGCCTTGGAGTACCAGAGGCCACCATCGCCTGTCCCTGAGCCGGGGCTTTTCAGTGTTTCTTTTCTCCCTAGAAGTGCAGCTGTGCAATGACATCAGCACAGCCATACAGTAGACATCCACCGCACTCCTTCCCTTTCAACAGCACCACGGAGCCAGTACCCGGTCTCCCCTGTGCGGGTGCTCCCTGGATCGCTCCCAGGGAGGGGAGAGGAGAGCAGTCTATGGGATGCTCAATCCTCTCCCACCCCTGCCGACTACCAGCCTCTGGGCTCATTTCTGAAACCGTGTCGCCAGTGTGGTGTGAGGTTTGGTGTCCAGCGCCTCAACCCTCCGCGCCACCAGGCCAGCGAGGTTAATATTACTTCTCAAAAGAATTTCAGAGCTTCAGGCACTAATGTGTGAGCTTCCTTATTTGATTTTTCACAAAGACATGGTGTCTGAGTTTACTTTGAATCAAACTGTCCACCTGCCAGTTTATTTTCCTGAAACACGCTAGTCCTGGGAAAGCATTGCTCCATACTTTAGATGTACCTAGAAACTCCGATTATTACATACACCACACAAAAACTGCAGCAGGTTCTCACAGCTTTTGTTTCCTTCACCGCTGGGAAAGAGACGTGCCTGTTTCTAAACAGTGCCTGTCCAAATGGCTGGCCAACTGTATTACTTTCTGTTATAGGAACACGGTAAAAACTTCATGGTGTTGTCTGTGGTTATTGTACCAGAGGCATGGCCACTTCTGTTGCCTGCTTCAAAAATGTGTCCGCTGCAGAGATCTGTGCAGCTGCCACCTGGAGAACTATCCACACCTTCACTAAACACTACAGTCTGTACATTGCCTGACCGAAAAGGGCAGATTTTGGCCTAGCTGTGCTTCAAGGCCTCCTGTGGGCTCCAGCCACCCAGACCATTCACTATAAGTACTGGTTGGCACTTGTTCCATATGTGTGGTCTGATGAAAGTGATATACCATAACAGTAGACCTTTGAGAGAATATCTTTCATCAGGCCATGCCATCTCACCCTCTGTCCCCCTAAGATTAGAGTTCTACAATTCCTGTCTCTTTCTCCAGGACAGTTTACCTGCTGTTCCCTGCCTCACCTGGTAGGCGGAACTACAGGTTCTCTCCTGGATCCCTAGAGGGAGGTCCTCTGAGCATGATCTCTGGTGGGAACTGAGTAGGGAAGGGGCTACTCATGTTTATATGAAAGAGCCAACATAGGACATTATCCTGGGTGGCCCCTAGCAGACTGCTTTCAAAAAGTTTCTATGTGGTCCTAGTGGTTGACTCACTATAGTTCCGAGATGTGGCCTGATGAAAGAGATTCTCTCAAGATCTACTGTTCTGGTAAGCACGTAACTGTTCTATCTCGAAGTAGGCCGTCCCAAACAGGCACAAATAGAATGCTGCAGTTGCTAGCTTCTGAATTCTACTCCCAGCTCCAAGCCATGTAGAAGCTGCAAAAGAAGCAGAAAGTTAGTCATACATTGCAAAGTCACAAGCACTTTTATACATTCCCAATCATATTTATCCCAAAACATGTGTGTATAAAAACAGAACATGACATGGACCCAACTGAAGTTCTCATATTTATATTCATTTGATACTGATGATAGCTCACTTATGGCTTTGCCACTCATGTGATAGCATAATTTAATTGACTGCTAATGAAGATAAAATCAGGCCATGTCGTATCCCAAATATATATATAATATATATATATATATATATATATATATATATATATATATATACACACACACACAAATATATATATACATAAATTATATATTAGAGTTGCGTAACACGCTCACGTTAAACCAAATCTGTCACCTTAATAACTTTGCTCTGTTCAACGATTTACATGAAATTTGTAAACACGGTCTCTGCATTCCAGTAACTCTTGATCCTGTAAGTTTTATGTAGATCGGTGCAGGGTCGCAAAGTTAGAAAGGTTTAAATAAATCAAAGTCTCCGCTTTTGAAAATGTTAAGACTTTTTGCCAACCCATAACTTAAGCATTTGTCAATGCTGAGGTTCGTGTTGGTATTGCTCTTGTACATGCCTCCCATATGTTTTTCTGTATATTACTTTGTCTTGCATTTTAAGGGTGAAGTACAGTTGGAAACCTAATGCTCGGCGTTTGTTGGTGTTTTGCTCCAAATTTTCAACATGGGCTTTTGGGACATCACCTCATGAACAATGCTAGTATCATTTTATTACTCAATCCCAAAGGTGATTTTGCACTGTAGTGTGCCAGTCGGTGTACAGGTGTGAAAACACATTTGGGCAGGATGTGAAAATGACAGCTGTACTGTTAATGAGGAGATGTGAAGTAGCAATGTTGAAAATCTGGAGAGAAAATGTGAAAAATGGTGAAGTTACAAGTGTGTGTAGAAACTGCATGATCACACGCACAGTCATTTTTTGGAATGATTTCACCAAATTTTCAACATGGCCTTTTGGGACCTCTCCTCACGAACAGTGGTACTGGAATTTTGTTAATCTGTCCCGAAGTTGATTTTGCACAGCAACCGTGCCATTCTGCGTCACAGGTACAAAACACATTTTGAGAAGGATACAAAAATGACAGCTGTACTGTTCTTAACGGGTGTGAAAAACAGGTGTTGGAAATATGGAGAAAATCTTAAAATTGCTGACGTTTTGAGTACGCGTAGAAACTGCGCAATGGAAACTCATAATGCAGTCATTTTGGGAGTTTTTCACCAAATTTGCAACAAGAGTGTTTTGGGATCCCACCTCATGAACAGTGGCACTGTCATTTTGTTAATTGGTCCCAAAAGGCAGTTCTGCACAGTGACCACAAAATCACCTTTCGGGACCAAGAAACGAAATGACAGTGACTGTGTTTATGAGATGGGGTCCCAAGAACCCCATGTTGAAAATTTGGGACCAAAACTCCCAAAATGGCTGAGATATCAACCTAAATTGACCCCCAAATTCACTGCCATTATAGAACTTACCAGCATTTCTTCAGTTTGCGGTCGGCTTTGAAGAGAGCAGACGTGTTCCCGTTCACTGAAGATAGCTGCTCCGACCTCCGGAGGTAAGTATGGGTGGGGGTGCAGGAGGTCGGTCACAGAGGAGGGGTGCGGTTGGGGAGGGGCCTGAGCGGCAACTACGCGAGGACCGCTTTTCTGTCTTTTCAGGTTTTTTTTTGTTTGTTTGTTTTTGCAGGGAAACAATGGATTCTAGGGACGTGGATATGTTGTTCATCCACACTGTCTGGCAGGTTCCTTGCCACTTTAAATCTTGCTGGAAGGTCTTCAAGCTGGCTCCTCCCACCCACCTGGATGGTAAAACTCTCAGCTCCGCCCATGATGCCAGATCTTCCTTACCGCTTGGAAGCTCAGGTTCCTCCTTAACGCTTCTGCGTGATAGACTGGATCCCAATTCTTCAGTTCACCCAAACTCATTTTAAAATTTTCAAGACTTGGTCATCTTTCTCCTCGCGCCATGCGATGGACAAATCGACTCGATTTCTAGTGTGCCTTGTGGGCAGAAGATGTCCAGGATGGACCCGCATTCCACGTGCAAGGCCCACTGCCTCGGCCTAGAACACGACCTGCAGGCCTGCGGGTCATGCCGTTCATTTTCGGCCAGCCCTGGAGGACCGCGCTGCCTGGTTACAGCTTAGGCGCGCGAAGCGCTATCCGCTGGTTAAGTCGAAGGAGGCCTATTGGGCGGTTACCGCAGCAGCTGGCTCAGCTGAGCAACTCGAGCATATGATCACCCTCGAGGAGGAGGCAGCCCAGGCCACATCATCCTCTTCCTCGGTCGCAGCATTTATCCCGCTCTCTCTGGGTACCTTGTATTCAGCTTAGTTCAAGGAGCTTTGCCAATCCCTCTCCACAGAAGGGAGAGGGGCCATCGAGACATTCCTCTCGGTCCAAAGAAGGACTCAAAGGGTAAGTCCCATCGTCCAGTGTTCGTGGGAGGCGGGGAGAGTCTCCTTCCCCAGACAACCGACTGTCGACTTGGAGGTCGAGGTTGCGGCTAAGGTCGCTGGCTTCACGGCCCCCATCAGGCAAGCCGGCCGAGACACCCGTCGACGCAGTTGAGACTTTCTCGACCCATCGGACAGGCTGTCGACTGGTGAGGCCGACAACCCTTCTTCACCGGTTCCCCGGTGGAGACCGAGGATCTGCATGCGCCTGGTGCAGCAGTCCCCGTTAAGGCTTCTGAGCCGAGGGAAGAGTGGGTATCCCCCGCCTTCCCAGACCCGCCCTCGAAACATCGAGGATCTCGGTCTCGGTCTCGGACCAGCTGATCCCATCGACATCGGCGTCTCGGCACCAAGGTAAGCGGTGCTGCTGCTCTTCCTCGCCTTCCTCCTCGGAAGAGGAGAGCTTCAGCACAGATTGCTTCGACGCTGAGGACCTGATGTGCAGCAGTTACTTCTGTCCGGAACAGATCGATGCTGCCGCCTTCCCAGCCATCAAGTGGCTGTCACCCGAGCGGTCAACAACACCGGCTGTAGTCGAGGTGCCCAAGCCTGGGCCGGTTGTTCAGCCGAAACCAGCTGCCCCACTCAATTGTGGTGGAACCTCCGCCCACAACTCAAATCGGAGCGCCGACCGAGGGCTCTCGGTCGGGCCAAGGCCTGCCCCACAGGTTGTCGGTCACCCTCACTCCCGACTGTCCTCGGCAGGTGGAGGGTGGCCCAGGCCCCAGGCAGCTCTTCGCAGACTCCTCCGAGTCCAACGACGACTCCTCCTGTTCTCCAGGCCCATCGACCTGGAGTCCTCCAGGGGCCAGTCAATGGACGAAGCCCATCGTCCTTCATGGGTTTGCTTCGCTCATCTCGAGTCCACCAGGATGCAGCTCGAGCCCGTGTCCAAGCGGGCCAAGTATCCCCTGACAGAGATACTGGACCAGAGGATTCACCCACGGAGGTCTTTCTGGTGGCTGAAGCCATTGTTGGCCCAGCCTTGAGCTCTGGCAGCAGCCTGCTTCCTGTCCTGCGCCGCCAGGATGGCCAGGAAGTATGCGTCCCTACCGGCTTCTTGCCCGGTTTTTTGAACACCCTCTGCCGAGGGGTTGGTCACCGACAGTGTTTTCCGCTCCGGGAATGTTAGGGACGGGACAAGCCCCCCGACAAGGAGTCCAAAAGCTGGACTACGGCCATGCAGGGTGTACGCTATGGCCCTCCCTTGGCCTCCGCCAGGCCAGCCTCGGGCCGTGCTGATGGCACACTTCTCCCACGCCTCATGGGCTCCCTGGATGAGATGATCCTCATCACCTGGCTGACCTGCAGACCACGGTCCGGCAGGTGCGGGACCAGGGTAGGGCAGTGGCTAAGCAGCAGCTCCAAGCGGCTCTGGACATAGGAGACTCCTGTGCCAGATCGCTGCCATGGTGGCCATGCTACCGCAGAGCATGGCTGAGGATATCCACCTTCACGGGCGGATACCCAGCACAAATTGGCGGATGTCCCTTCCTGGGACTGACCTTCGCCCTGGAGTGGAAGGTCACCCAGCGGATCGAAAAGTCCAATGCCACTTGACTCGGTCACCTCTGCCCAGAAGGACAAAGGCCACCCAGCAGCAGCATAAGTCCTTTCGCTTCTTCTGTGCTCTGCACGCCTGGCCCAACAGCACCAGCACCAGGGCCAGCAGGCTCGCGCTACATCCCAAACCCAAGCCCACGGCTTCCTCCAGTAGGAAGCAGGAGGTAAAGGCCCAGGAGGTCCCCCAGCCAGTCCCTCCTCCAAGCCTTGCCCAGTGACGGGTTGAGGGTGCCGCCCAGCCTGCCACCCCCTCGGGGACGGCCCGCCACTTCCTATCTGCCTGGTCCGCATCACCACGGACCGCTGGGTGTTGGAGGTGGTAGGGAAGGGCCTGCCTCTGGAGTTCGAGCAGGCCCCACCCTTCGAGCCGTCACCCTCGGGGCCACGGGATCCGTAGCCTCTGTCAGCCCGCTGAGCCGATATTGCCCTGCCTCGAAAAGGAGGTGATCAGGAAGGTGGCGGATCCTCCTCCAGACCCGGTTGTGTCCAGGTACTTCCTGGTTCCAAACGGACAGGGTCTGGCACCCCATTCTCGACCTGCATGGCCTGAACAGGTTCCTAAGGTCTGACCTTCAGGATGGTCACTCTGGCTCAGATAATCCCATCCTTGGAACGAGGCATGTGGTTCTGTTCCCTGGACCTTCAGGACGATTCTTTCATGTCCCAATCTGTCCGTCCCACCAGAGATTCCTCCACTTAGAGCAGAGGGATCCCTTTACGAGTTCCAGACCATGCCCATCGCCTTCCCTAGCTCTCAGGGTCTTCACCAAATGCATGGCAGTGGTGACAGCATTCTCTGCGCGCCTGAAGGGTCCGGTGTACCCTTACCTGGATGACTGGTTGATTGCAGCCCCTCCAGAGCGGGAGGTGGAGCGTCCAGAGATCTGGCCTCCAGGTTTGCTCTCAGGTTGGCCTCTCATCAACGAGGCCAAGTCAGAACTCGTGCCAAAGCAGGTGATACACTCATTGGCAGAGCTTCGACTCTCACGAGCCAGAGCACTGCTCCCGGCAGACAGAGCCGAGGTTCTTTCCTCCTTTGCCCAGTCATTTCAGGTTGGGCAATCACGCCCTGCCCGGGACTTCCTGTGCCTCCTGGGCCTTTATGGCAGCCTGCACCAGCGTGGTCTGTTGGGCCTCATGGTACATGCATCTCTTCAATGGGGACTGGCCAGCCAATGGTCACAGCAGCTCATCCCTGGATCAGCTAGTGACAGTGACCCAGGGGATGCGGAACGCTCTCCAGTGGTGGATCGCTCCAGTACATCTGCAGGAGGGCATCCCATTTGTCCGCCCTGAGCCGGGACGGTCTCTATCGGATCGATGCCCTCTGATGGGTTGGGGTGCCCATCTGAGGAGCACAGAGCGCACGGCCTCTGGTCCCTCGGAGTCTCGATGCCATGTCAACCTGCTGGAGCTGAGCGGTCCGCTCATCCTCACCACCTTCTCGCCTCCGCTTTCTACGGGTCAAGTGGTTTAGGTCCAGACGGACAATACCACAACCATCTATCTACCTAAACCGCCAGGGCGGAGCCGCGCCCATGCCCTGTGCAGGATGCTCTCCGCATTTGGTCACCGTGGCGCAGCCTGGAGGCGGATCTCCTTCCATTCATGTGGCAGGAGCCTCCAACACCCTGGCCGATGCCCTAAGCCGGATAGGGCTCGTGCTCATCAGGGCCTCTCCTGCCGGAGGTAGTACAAGATCTCTTCTTCCACTGGGGCACACCTCAGGCGGACCTGTTTGCCTCCAGGGAGAATGTGAAGCTGAGACTGTTTCATGCCCGCCTCAGCAGGGCTCGCTGCAGGATGCCTTCTCGAGGCCTTGACCCCTGGCCTCTTCTACGCCTTTCCCCATTTCCCTTGATCCACAAGGTGCTTCTCAAGGCAAGGAGGGACAAGGTGCAGGTGATTCTGGTAGCCCCAGACTGGCCCCGCCAGTTCTGGTATCCAAATCTCCTCAGTCTCAGCTCCAGACTCCCGAGGTGACTTCCAGCCCGCCCGGACCTGATCTCAGTCACTCAGGAGAAGGTATTCCATCCGGACCTTCAATCCTCACACCTGACGCCTGGTTCCTGAGCGGCCAGAGTTCCAGGCCTTGGGTCTTCCTAACGAGGTCCTCAACGCCGTTGAGGCTCCCGTAGGAGTCGTACCAGAAAATGGTATGCCTTCAAATGGAAGAGATTTTCCATTTGGTGTCAGGCAGGGTCTGGACCCTTCCCCTGTTGCTTGGCAAGCATTCTGGACTACCTGGTCCCTCTCTCAGCTAGGGCTTGTCCACGACCTTGCAGGTCACCTGGCATATCTCTGCTTACCGGGCGGGCCGGAAGCAGTCGGTGGCGAGGAGAAAGTGGTCGGATGCTTTTCAAAGGCCTTGATCACATATCCCTCCTGGTGCGAAGCTCCACCTCCGTGGGATCTACTGCTGGTGTTGCTAGCTCAGGGCAAGTTTATTCGAACTGATGCACAGGTGTGACATCTCTCACCTTCTTGGTGGCTATCAGCCAGAAGGATGGGAGAGCTCCAGGCACTTTCCATCGGGTCTCCTTATCTGGTCTTCCACAGGGACAAGGTTGTCCGCGCCTCACCCGAAATTCCTTCTGGAAGGTGGTGTCAGAGTTTCACCTTAACCAGGTGTTGACTGCGTGTGTTCTACCCCAGTCACACCTCAGAGGCCGAATATAGGTTCCATACTTTGGACCTTAGAAGAGCGCCGCTATTACAAGGAGCGGATGGCTGAAGTTCAGGGAGAGGTTCGCCAGCTGTTTGTCACCTATGCTGAAGCCGCACCTGGCAGACCTGCAGCCAAGTGGACGATAGGCAGGTGGGTCACCTCCTGCATAGATCTCTGCTATAGGTTGGCGGGCATGGAGCCTCCCAGAGGATAAGAGCTCATTCTACCCACCATGCTGCATCGTCGGGTGCTTCCCAGGATGTCCCTATACAGGAAATCTGTGGGCTGCTACCTGGAAGTCAGCACAGACCTTCATCACCCACCACCACATCGACCTTGAGTCACGCCGGGATGCTGGTTTTGGGGCCTCGGTTCTCCAGTCCTTATTTCCCAAGTAAGTATTGGGGTGTGCGCCTTGCCCTCCTCCCGGAGAACTGCTAGAGTCTGCCAGACAGTGTGGATGAACAACATATCCATGTCCCTAGAAATACAGGTTACTCACCTGTAACAGGAGATCTTACTTTGAGAGGGCTCTTGCAGTAGGTAATTACATATAGGACTGACGCCTGCCTGGCTGCAAGACCCCACGAAAATTTCTAGCTAGCAGTCCCTGGCGGGACTGCCCTCACGTCAGGTGACCGCGCGTCATCGCGTTGGTATAAAGGGCGGTCCCAGACCGCCTTCCAGTTCTTTCCCCGCTCAGCTCGTGCAGCACCGCTGTTAAGTTCTTATTGCTCAGTCCTGTTACTTCGCTGCTTATTCCAACAAGTTTTCAGTATAAAATTTTATTCTTCTTTCAGGTGAACGTCAGTCTATGCTCGCCCCTTCAAAGAATAAGTGCAACTCGTGGCGCCCAACCGCTCCTCACAAAGACGGTCACTCCTCTGCTTTTTCTGCTTAGACCTCGACCACGCAGTCGCACAAGTGTCCGCTACTGCCTTCGATTCCAACGCAGCCACCCGCAGACAACGCCAGTAGTCCTCAAGCGATCTCCTCAAAAAGAAGATGTCCGTGATGGAGAAGGAGTTGAAGAAACTCGCAGGCGCCGACCTCCCTGAAGGGCATAAGAAGCGGACAAGGAAAGGCACCGAGAAGGCTTCTTCCTCGCGACTCGTCCGGAGTCGCGACAAGGTAACATCCTCCGGGATCGCTCACGGCAGCCTCCAAGGCTTTGAGGAGGCGCCGGCCCGCTCCATCGATCTCGCTCGAGCCTGCCGGGTGTCTCTGGGCAGAAGGAGACTTAGGCCCCCAGTAGCAGCCAAGAGGCTCGCGGCCTACTGGGTGGGCACCTCCTTGCCGGATCGCCGGCTCCTCTGACGACGCCGAGAAGACCGCCAAGACGCTCGACCTTCAGGCAGCGCGCGGCAGTGTCCCTCGGACCGGGCCTCCTCCCATACTCGGCGCACCTCCGACGAGGGACCCCAAGTCGACGCCGGGATTCAGCCCATAAGCCACATGTTGGCTCCTCCGATGTGCGCCGGGCTCGAGCCTACAGCAGACCTGCTGCTGGCCTGTCGTACCAGGCTCCCCGCAGCCTTCACTGCCATCAGGGGAGCCCCAGTCCCCCGGCCGACTCCCGGGATTTTTCCTCCGTCCCCCGGGCGAGGCTCAGGACCCTAGGGCTACCATCCGATCTCTTCCTGAAGAGCCGGATCTGACGCCGCCTCCGGTGCCGACCCCACCACCGCCCCACCGACGCCGGTTCTGATACTGGTCCCTCCGCCGCAGGATATTCTCTTCCATCGGGCCCTCCACCCCACGGGCTTATCCCGACTGATCCGCCTGTGGAGTACCCGGCTGGGCCGCCTGCTCCGCAGCTCCTCCAGTGCCTGGGCATCCACCGCCATATCCGACGCCGGTTTTCCCAGGTCCGCAGTATCCTGCACCGCAGTACCCGTGCCGACCCTTCGACGCCGCAGTACCGCCCGGTATACCTGCAGCCGGGTTATGGATACTCCCCTATGGATTTCCTCCACACCTATCCCTCCTCCTCCTCCACCGCCCCCTAGGCCGCCTGTGGATCTTCAGGAGAGACTCTTGCCTCCTGGTGGGCTGAGGCCAAGGCTCAGCTCACAGGAAGTCGAGAGTCGCCTCACGGCGACGGTGCCACCCCCGGCCCCCTGCACGCCCCAGACGGCACACTCCTCTCCTCCTCCCGATTCCCCGGCTTTACCCTCGGGATTCAGAGAGTGTGACACGCTGCCTCTGGGTCCCCCTAAGGAACCTGCCTCCCCTAGCTCTAGTTAGGGAGTCTTATTCTGCTTCAGATTCTTCCTCTCTCTCCTCGGACTCCCCTCGGAGGCTTCCGGTGGATGTTCCGAGAAAGACCACGAGCCACGCCTCCATCCAAGCCCCGGCTGAGGACTCCTCTGAAGTCTCCTCCAGAGGATCCTTCCTTCACGGAGTTGCTCAGGAAGATCCAGGAGGTCCATCAGTGGCACTCCTTTGAGCCAGATCCTCAATGGGTTAAACTCCGTAACATCTGACTTCACCTTATGGCTCCTACTCCTAGTGCCAGCCTGGATCGAGCCTCACGCCCACCTTTGTTTCCACGATTTGAAACAACCGCCGGTTTTAACCCCCACTTCCCAGGAAGTTGAACAGGCTATACCAGGCCCGGAGGGTGTAGACTTTTAGACTCTCACCCCGCAGGCAGACTCGGTTGTGATTAGCGCCCGCCACGGCCGGGCCAGCACACCCAAAACACTTGAGCCTCCCCGGATGAGGAATCTCGCCTTCTGGATCAGTATGGAAGGAAGAACTACGCTTCTTCCACACTGTGGATTAGGCCCCAACTATGTAGCACATATGGTGGATTACCAGAAGGGCCCTACCCAGGCGGAATCTAAGATCACCCTGCCTGACTCCCAAGTCAAGCAGGAGTTGGCCAACCTGGTCCGCTCTGCCTGCTCAGCCACTGGTCATACTTTGAGGACGACCTACGACGCAGTGGACCGTGAGATCTGAGCCCCGCCTTGCTGGGGCCCGCGCCATGCATGGCTCCGGTGTCAGGTCTGGTCCCAGAGGTGCAGTCAGCCATCCAAGAAGCACCTTTCAGGGGTTCTTGTGTTGGTGGTGATGTCAGGACATCATCACTGATTTGTAGGAGAAGGACAGCCCTTAAATCTGTTGATTCAATGTACCGCCCCCATCCCTCACAAGCCATTCCTTTCGCAGACGAGTCGGCCTCAAGCGAAACCTCAGGGAAGGCGGGCTACTAAACGCCGGGCCCCTACAGCTGCCAGGCCCCCACCACCCAAAAGCAACGGGTGCCCCAGCTGCGGCACTGCCTCACACCACCTGACTCCTTCCTCTCCCACCACCTCCGCAGCCCTGAGGAACCGGTGAGGAGGGAGGTTCTCCTTCACCTTCCGGGTTGGGAGAGGATAACATCGATTCATGGGTGCTTCAGATCATAGCAGAGGGTACCCATAGAGTTTCTACAGAAACCTCCGCCACACCCTCTGAACTCCGCTACTCAAGGGACCATCTTCCTTGGTCAGGAAGAAATCTCGGCGCCCTTGCAAAACAGGCTATAGAACCCGGCCCCTCACCTCTACGGACGGGCTATTTTTCCCACTTCTTCCTTGTACCAAAGAAGACAGGAGATCTCAGACCTATTCTCGATCTCAGCCTCTGAACCTGTATGTGGAATACAAGAGGTTCAGGATGCTTTCCTTCAAACCCTTTTGCTCTGCTTCCGCCGGGCCAATGGCTTTGTGCACTAGATATGCAGGATGCGCACCTGCACATCCCCATCTCGCCCTTCGCACCGAAGTACCTCAGGTTTATGCTCCAGGGGTCCACTACCACCCGGCGCCCCGCTTGGTCTTCCTCGCCCCCAAGTTTTTACCAAATGCCTGGTGGTGGTAGCGCCTACCTGCGCTTTGGGAGTTCAGGGTTTTCCCTACCTGGACGACTGGTCTCTCATGGCCTGCCCAGGAGGAACTCCTACATTTTCTCTCCTCACCCAGCAGCTTTTCACCGCCTGGTATACCATCAGCCATTCCAAGTCTCACCTGGAACCTTCACAGAGGCTCCAGTTCATCGGGCAATTCCGACACATCACTGTGCAAGGCCTTCTGCCTCCGGACAGGGAGCTTCCTCCAGTCACAGATTTCCCTCCCATCGGAATGCAGGAGGGTCCCAGCGAGGTCAGTGCTTTGTCTACTGAGGCTTATGGAGGCGGCCATCCCGACGGTTCCGCATGCCTCCATATGAGAATCTCTCAGTGGACTCTCCAATCTCAGTGGGATCAACGGGTAGACGATCTAGATCATCTAGTTCTGATCTCCTCGCCGATGGTAAGAGACTTGAAATGGTGGATGGTTCTAGAGAACCTATTCCGGGGTCCCTTTTTTCATCCTCCCCCGATCAGACTCTGACCACGGATGCTTCAGGCGGTTGGGGAGCCCATCTGGTCCTCACTGAACCCAGGGCCTATGGTGAAACATGGAGATAGTTCTCCATATCAACGTGCTCGAGCTTCGAGAGCAGTGCTGTATGCTCTCCAGGCCCCTTCACCAATTCATCCTTCCCGGTCACCTAGCTGTCCAAGTGGACAACATGTGCGTGGTGTGGTACATCAACAAGCGGGAGGGACCGTCCTACCCACTGTGTAGGGAAGCGATGAGGGTTTGGGATTGGGCAACGCTCACAACCTTCACCTCACGGCGATCCATGTTCCGGGAGTTGACAATGTCCTGGCAGACAGACTAAGTCGTCATTGGCTCTACCACACGAGTGGGAATTGGACGAAAAAGTTCTAAAAAGCATCTTCCAGATTTGGGGACTCCTCAGATAGACCTGTTCGCTCTCTCCCAAAACGCAAAGCTTCCAATCTTTTTGCTCGCTGCTCCAGAGCGAGACACTTTCTGGAACGACGCTTATCTCTAAGCTGGAAGGAGAGATTCGCCTGTGCTTTTCCTCAATTCCTCTGGTCCCTCGTGTGTTTCAGAAGCTGGCTTTAGAAGGAGCGAGAATGATTCTGATCGCCTTTTCTGGCCCAGGCAAATCTGGTCTCTCTTCTACAACAATACTCAGAGGTTCCTCCTCTTCCTTTCTCTACAGGATTGCTGACCCAGGATCAGGGGACCTTGGTCCATCTGGGACTCAAGTCCCTTCAACTTCATGCATGGCTCCTGCAGACCTAGCTCAACTCTCGCTTTGGGCTTCTCCTAAGGTGGTCGAGATTCTGGTGGAGGCTAGAAAACCCTCCACTAGGTCCACCCACGCCATGAAATGGAAAAGATTTTCTATCTGGCCGTGCCAGGAACGTGGAATCCTTTTCCTGCCCTGTGACCATTCTGCTTGAGTACATGCGCCATCTTTTGACCTGGGTCTCAGTCACCCTCTTGAAAGTCCATATATTTCAGCCTACCATGTCCCATTCACTGACAAGGCATTTGCCCAGCTGGAGGTATCCAAAACTTTCCTCAGAGGGGTCCTTCATCTCAGGCCCCTGTCCGGATTCCAGCTCTCCCATGGGACTTGAACTTTGTCCCCGAGAAACTTACCCTTCCTCCTTTGAGCCTGCGGCTTCCACAGACTTGAAGTTTTTATCGGGCGGACGTCTTCTTGGTGGCCATTACTTGCTCATAGAATTTCCGAGCTCAGGCCTGATGTGCAAAATCTCTTATCTGATTTTTCACAAAGAACGAGTAGCTCTTCACAAATCCTAAGTTTCTCCCAAGGTGGTAGCAGAATCTACCTTGAATCAGTCTATCGAATTACCTGCATTCTTCATGCAGTACTCCAATCAAGGAGAATACCTGCTCCATACCATGGATGTTCACAGAATTTGAGATACTACACCGATAGGACTAAGGATCTCAGAAAGACTGATCAGTTGTTTGTCTCTTTGCTTCCAAAGAGAAGGCAATGCTGTCTCTAAGCAATGCCTATCAAAATGGTTGGCCCATTGTATCACTTTCTGTTATGACAAGTACAACAAGACCCTCCTGGGTCAAGTCAGAGGTCACTCCACTGTGGAGTTGCCTGCCTGCGGCTTGTTTCAAGAACGTGTCTGTGGCAGACATCTGTGCTGCCGCCACTTGGACTTCTGTCCATACCTTTACTAAACATTACAGTTTGGACATTGCCTCTCGCCATAGAGCAGGCTTTGGTTTAGCTGTCTTGCAAGGCTTCCTTTCTTGAGACCTGCTAGATTATTTACTACTTTTTGAGTAGCTCCTCCCCGGTGCCTTTCATTTGTTCCAGACTGCTTGGGATTCTGTCCTATGTGTAATTACCTACTGCAAGAGCCCTCTCAGTAAGATAGTACAGTTACGTAAGAACTTACTGTAACAGTAGATCTTCGAGAGGCTCTTGCAGGTAATACCTTCCCGCCTCCATCCCCTAGGCTTTTTCAGCTCCTTTTCCATTGAGGGAAATATCTGCTTCTCTTGTCCGGGCCTTCCGGCCTGTGGCGGAAAGAACTGGAAGGCGGGCGCCTGGGACCGCCTTTTATACCGACGTCATGACGCTGGGTCACCTGATGTAAGTAAAGCCCGCCAGGACTGCTAGCTAGAAATTTTTTCCTCAGGTCCTGCCGGGCCGGCGCCAGTCTTATATGTAATTACCTACTGCAAGAGCCTCTCTCTGAAGATCTACTGTTACGGGTAAGTTCTCACGCACCGTACTTTCTGGGAATGGTATACATGTTCATCCACACGACCCAATCTCGACCTCCCTGGCTTCAATGCCCAACCTGGCTTCCACCGGCTAGATCTGGCCATGGGGCGGAGCCAGAGTTTTACCAACCGGTGGGAGGGTGGGTGGGAGGAGCCAGCTTGAAGACCTTCCGGCAAGATTTAAAGCGGCAAGGAACCTGCCAGACAGTGTGGATGAACAACATATACCATTCCTAGAACTCCTGTTACAGGTGAGTAATTATTGTTGGCACACTGTGGGCTCCCAGTGTGCCAGAATACTGAGGGATTCATTGCTGACCCGGGATTGGGCATCCCGAGGTTGGAGGTTTTGTGGGGGAGGGTGGAGACACATCCGACACCGGGAGGGCATCTGGTGTCGGAAAATTGATTAAATGCTGACCTAGGGATTGGGCCTCCCGAGGTCGGAGGTTATGTGTATGTGAAAGTTGGGACAGACACATCCGACACCAAGAGTAGTCATCTTGGTGGCAGAAAACACAGCAGCGTGGAGGAGGCAGGCAGGAAAACACTCCTCCCAGCCAGCATGATCAGATCACGCTTATAGGAGCTGTCACGTCGCAATCAGCTGTTTGCTCTGTGGTGACCTGCAGATCAAAGGAAAAAGCCGCTCCTGATTGGTGTGGCTTTTTCTTTCAAGTGCAGACCACTGAAGGCAAAACAGCTTCAGGACCAGCATGACTGAGGATTGTGTGATGTGCTGTCAAGCCCCTGCAGAGCATGCTGCATTGACAGTGTCACGCCCTCAAAGCCTACCTCCCAAGGAGTTCAACACGCATGCGCCAACTCAAAAATAGGAGGCTTTAAAACCTGAAACTTTCAGGTTTGATAGCGTTGATGCAACGTGTGTGCTTTTGTTGTTTTTAGGTCCTGCAGTTGAGTAGTTTTTAAATATTTAATAAAAATGTTCAGTTTCTGAGCATGCACAGTTCAAAAAAACAGCGTTCTATTTATAACTGAATTTTTGAAAGCAACCTGTACTATAGGACACAGCTGTCTTTAATAAACAACAGCTGTGTCGGTATAGTCAACCCCTGCTGCTATCGCCACTCATAGGTCAAGGATGGGGCTACTGTCATTGCGCCCCACCAGTTCGACTGTGCCCATAATGTGAATTTGCGGTGTCTCTGCACAAAATCACCTTTTGGGCTGAGTAACGAAATGAAAAGTGTTCAAGAGGTGGGGTCCCAGAAAGCCTATGTTTAAAATTTGGTACAAAACACCTGAGTTGCATGTTGTCATTTAAAAATTTTATGCACACTTGTAACTTTGGCAATTTTTAATATTTTCACCCAGATTTTTAACATAGCCATTTTTTTCACACCACCTCATGAACAGTACAGCTGTCATTTTCACATCCTGCCCAAATGTATTTTCACACCTATGGCGCGGTCGTTGTGTGAAATCAACTTTAGGCATCGCAGAATGACAGTGCCAGTGTTCATGAGGCGGGTCCCAGAAAGCCCATATTGAAAATTTGGTGGAAAAATCTCTAAATGGCGAGTCACGAATGTATGTTGAAAATTTTCTACACAGACTCATAACTTAGAAGTTTACAATATTTTGACTCAGATTTTCAACATACTGATTTTTTCACTCCGCCTCATGAACAGTATAGCTGTCATTGTTCAGATCCTGTCCAAAATTTGTTTTCGCACCTGTGGTGTGGAATGCCATTTCAGCATGGATTTGAACATTTTCACTCTACGGGTTTATGCGGTGAGGTCATAAGAAGACTATGTTGAAAGTTTGGGTTCAAAATATTAAAAACAGAGAATTTATTAAGTAATATTGTTTGCAGGATGTCCATTGCACCCTGGGGAACACGCTGCCTTACTGTCCCAGTGAGCCGAGTTCAGGTGTGAACTCAGTGACTCGGTTTACTAGGACAAGGTTGATGGGGAAGGTGCTGCAGCATGCAGCACCGTCATGGCCTGGGTAGGGACAGGGTGTGTATTTTACGCAAACGCCACTCTGTGGTGGGTCAGAGAAACTCACCTAAAAAGGTATCGACATGTGTGCCAGGGTCTGCAGGCCCATACACCGCATCAGGACTGTCTCCAATGTTGTATTTATCTTATTCAGGACTCAAGAATGAGGATACAGTTCCACTATCACAAAAAGAAGGAAAATTTGTTGCAAAAATTACATTCAAACAACATGAAGTCTTGCTGTATTCTGACTATTGCAGTTAGGTCCTGCCTTTCAACTGCCCCGGAGAACAAAGAGTTAACTTTCCATGGCTAGCATGGAATGTTCAGCGAGCTTGGTTGAAGCCCCTGTCTGCTGTTGTTTAAACTCCAACCGTCAGATTCTTTACTCCGCCTCACTGAACAGTCCTCTGGAGATTTCTCCTTGCTTGGTTCAAAAAGTCGGTTAAAGTGTCATGTTCACTCGGTTTCTACTGAATTTCTGCTACCGAATTTGTCAGTTTAAGTCTCTGTCTGTGGTACCGTGTGTACTAGATAGGTTTTACATTTAGTTTCTGTGTGGAACTTGTATTTCGGATCGGTTCTGCTGAACCGATCAGTTTAGTCTTAAAAAGTTTGTGAATTTACTTAGTGTGGTAACCGGTCCGTGTCGGTTCTAAAAAATGGATTTAATTACGTTTTTTCCAAGACCGTAACACGGTCAGGAACCGATAGGGAAGTCTTGCCTGGCAGATTACAAAAAGGGTAAGTTTTGGATAGGATTGGCCATGTCTGAGAAACCCAAGAAAAAACCAGGCCCACTGGGTTTCAACACTGCAGTGTGTGGAAGCCTTGCTAAGGCAGATCCTACACCACCTGTGTTTATTGTCTGGGTTTGACCACCTCGATTCAGACTGCCAAATTTGTAATATTTTCCCAAAGCTACCCTGGATAAGAGAGTAGGTAGACTGAGGGAAAGAGAGGCCGAGAAGTCCGCTGACCTGATGACCAGCCGGTTCGGTTCCGACCCGAACCAGAAGGAGTGCCCTCTGACCAGGGTGAAACTTCTTGGGGCAAAGAGAGCCGATTCTGAGGAGTCGGTTCGGTTAAAAGGAAGAGAAGAGAAAATCATCCGTTCGGATCCAAGAAATTCATACTCTGACCGCTGATAAGATAGCCAAAGCGAAAGGATAGTAATTGTACTGCCCGCCAACCGCACCATCTGGCAGGCTCGGTTCGTCGGGTTCCCCGGTTCTGGATTACACTTCAGAAGAATTTTATGAACCGGAGAAGGAGGAGGGAGAGTATGAGGATCATGATGGTGATTATGAAAGTCTGGATGTGCCTATTGACCCGGACATCTCCCCAGACAGACCTTCAGGTGTTTCTCCTCCTAGGCTTTCTGAGTCCCTTCCCACTTTATGTTTTACAAAAGTGGCTTCCAATGGAAGAAGCAGTAGAGGATCAGGAGGAACCTGATTTTGTTGAAATGATGGACATCCCAGAGTCCAGGAGACTGTCTATTCCTCCGTAAATCTTTTGAGAAACAGACAATTAAAATTGTAAAGACTCCTAACTCCATACCTCCTGTGGACAGACAAATGGACAAGAGGTACACCCTTTCAGGCTCGGACACGGAGTTCCTTTCTCAGCAATGCAGCCATGTTTGGGTAGTGCAGGCTGCTGCCTGTGATAAGGCAAATATTCCCTTGGCATCACACACCCCAGATAAGGACTCCAGGAGGATTGATGCCATGGCAAAGAAGCAGTACATGGCAGCATCTTTGGGACTCAGGCAGGCTAACTATATGGCCTATACAGCTAGATGCCAGAAGTCCAGATGGGACATTGTTCTGACTTGACAACGGGCCCCTGACCAGCTTGCCAAGGAGCTGGAGCAGGTGGCTGCAGATGGGACTGAGGCATCCAAGGTGCAATTTCATGCTGCTGTGTACTCCAGTGATGTTTCATCTAGAGTGATGGTTACATCTGTGGCCCTTTCGGAGGATGGCTTGGCTCAGATGTACTAGTTTATCACAGGAAACCCAGGCTAAAGCCATGGATTTCCCTGTCATTGGTAATTCTCTGTTTGGGGAACAGACAGAGAACTACATGAAAAATGGACGAGTACAGGACCACCTACAGGAGTACTCAGGCCAAAGAAAGGCAAGCCACCTCAAAGGCAGCACTCCAGGGTCAGGGCAGGCCTTTTCAAAAGCCTTTACCAAGCCCAGGCCTCCTCCTCTTCTTCCTATGCTCAGAGGGGTTCTTCTCAGAGGGAGAGGCAGACTGGGAATGAGCAGGCCTGCTTCCACCCCTCAGCCTACAGCCCTTGCCAAGCAGATACCCTTATGGGTCTGCCCAGGCCGATTCTCCAGTACTTGTAGGGGCAGGCTGGCTTACTTTGTCTAGGACTGGAAGTCTCTGACATCAGACAAGTGGGTACTGGAAGTAGTGACTAGGGACTGGTTCTCGGCTCAAAAATTTCCCATGATGAGAACCAGATCCTTTCCTCCTGCAAATCCATCAGAGACCCTTGCCCTAGAGGCAGAGGTTTCTTCCTCCTAGCTCTCAGAGCCATAGAGAGGGTTCCTACCCACACAAGGGCAAAGGATTGTACTCCAGGTACTTCCTAACCCCCCAAAACAAGAGAATGGCGGCTCATCCTGGAGCTAAGATATCTGAACAAGCACCTTTAAAACCAAAGTTCAAATGGTGACTCTGGGAATACTTGTCCTCTCTATGGCCAGGGACTGTCTGGCCTCCTGGGCCTCAAAGATGCCTATTTTCACATTCCCATCAGGTGCTCCCACAGAAAGTACCTCAGGTTCGAGTTGCCCTCAGGCCACTATCAGTTCAGAGCAATGCCCTTTGGCCTCAACATCAGCCCCAAGGGTGTTCACAAAGTGCCTGGCAGTAGTGGTAGCTTCTAAGGAGAAAAAGATCTCCATCTTTCCATACTTGGACGACTGGCCCATAGTGGGTCAGTCTCGACCAAGTCAAGTCACATCTGCAAACAACTCAGCAAGTGCTCATTTCCTTAGGATTCCTCCTCAACCTTCCAAAGTCAGTTCTCGAGCTAGTACAGCCTCACCTCATGGGGCGGAGCTGGATACAATAAGGGCAAGAGTCTTCTTCCGCTGAACAGGGTAAGGACCCTTATGGAACTGGCTCTCTATTCACCCTTCAGGTGTCTCGACCAGCAAGGCATTTCCTGCAGCTCTGGGCCACATGGCAGCCTCTACAGCAGTGGTCCAGGAGCAAGATTTCAGATGAGGGACATTCAGTTCCACTTAAGAGCCTTCTGGTCCCAAAGAAAGGATTCCTTACCAAGCTAGTCCTAGTGACTCGAACCCTGATCCAGGCTTTGCAATGGTGGCAGGATCAGGACAATTTGAGGCAACGAGTTCCTTTGTCACTCAGTCTCATTCAGTGATACTCACCACAGATGCCTCCCTGTTGGGCTGGGGAGCCCACCTGGGGACCTTACCACCCAAGGGCTGTGGTCACCTCAGGAGTCTCTGCTTCACATCAATCTCTTGAACTCAGAGCAGTGTTTCTAGCACTGCAAGCCTTTTCAAATCTGTACAGAACAAGGTGGTCTAGATCAGAACAGACAATACCACCACAATGTGGTGCATCACCAGCAAGGAGGCACTCGGTTCACGGCCTTGTGCACAGAAGCAATGAAGTTGTGGTCCCTGGCCTATTCCCTGCAAACCTCTCTGATAGCAGTTCACCTCCAGGAAGAACAATGTCCTAACAGATGCTCTCAGCAGGATATCTCAGGGCCATCACGAATGGACCCTAGATCCCTAGTTTTGAAAGTGATTTTCTCGAGATGGGGCACTCCACAGATAGATCTTTTGCAGCCCCAGACAATCACCAACTTCTCTTTTGTTGCAGACCCCAGTCTTGGGCTCAGTCCCCTGGATGCTCTGATTCTGGATTGGGAAGGGAATTTATGTATGCTTTTCCCCTTCCCTCTCCTGTTCAAAGTGTTAGTCAAGATCAGGTCACAACCATGCAAAGTGATTCTGATTGCTCCAGACTGGGCCAGACAGCCCTGGTACCTATGTTGCTGTCCTTAGCAGTCCACCTTCCCTGTCTCTTCCCAGGAATTACAACCTGTTGACATCCTCTCAGGGAGGATTTGTATCCAACCTCAAGTCTCTCAATCTCAAGGCATGGCTCTTGAAGAGGTAGAGTTTGCTGATCTGCACCTTTCTCAAGGGTTCTGGATGTCCTTAAGGCTCTCGAAGCCTTCCACCAGAAAGACTTACAACCCAAATGGAAAAGGTTCACTATTTGGTGCTCTAATAACATATTTCTCCAGAATCTGCCGGGTTGCCTACAGTTCTGGACTATATGGTCTATCTTAATGGCTTAGGACTTAGGCCTGCTACACTTAAAGTGCATTTGGCAGCTGTTTCTGCCTTCTTGTCAGTAGGCAAGCCCTCTCTCTCAGCTCATCCTGTGTTTTGTAAGTTCTTCAAGGGATTGCTGCACACCAATCCCCTTTAGGGACCCTGCTCCTGCTTGGGACCTTCGTTTGCATTGCTCGGCTTATGCAACCTCCCTTGAGCCTTTGTCTTCTGCAGAGCTTAAGTACTTGACTTGGAAAACTGTGTTTTTGGTAGCCATTACCTCTGCCAGGCGATCCGTGAATTGCAAGCCCTGTCAGTGGAGCCTGATTTCATCTCTTTCCACAGAGATAAAGTGGTCCTAAGAACTAAGAGGAAGTTTTTGCCTAAGGTGGTTTCAGATTTCTTAATCAGTCTGTGTCTCTTCCTGTTTTCTTCACTGACCATTCCTCCTCTGGAGAGAGGAGGCTGCACAGCTTGATGTTAAAAGAGCACTCAGCTACTACATAGAGCCACTCGAGGGTCACAGGTTTGAGTCCCTCCAGTTGTTCCTCACATATGGAGAGGTGTAGAAGGGCAAACCTGCCACTAAGAGATCTATTGCCAGGTGGATTGTCTCTGTATACAGTTCTGCTATGAAAAACTGTAGAACCCCACCCTCAGGCCTGAGGGCTCACTCTAAAGAGGTACTAGCTGCTTCCTGGCTGCTGCCAGGATATTCCTATCTTAGAAATTTGTCAAACAGCCACTTGGAAAACAGTCCATACATTCACCAAGCATTACTCTCTGGATATCCAGGCTAGGAGTGATGCTCGGTTTGGCACAGCAGTACTTTCAAAGCCTATTCCAAAGTAGGTTCAGTCCTCCTCCATGGAGGTACTGGCGTAGAAGTTGTAATAGTCAGAATACAGCAAGACTTCATGTTGTTTGAAGAAAAATTACCACTTTAGTAATGTTGTTTCTTCTAATGGAGTCTTGCTGTTTTCTGACCTCTCCGCCTCCCTCTCAGAACCTGGTTTTGGGATGTGGGTGGGCAGGAGCAGTGTTAGCACCCTAGGGTGCCCTTTTTCACCCTCCTTTACTTTGGGTGTGTGTTGTGTTTTGTTTTTGGATTTCCTGACTCGAGTCTTTGCTTTGAAACCAAAAAAAAACCTTTTATTAAATTTAGTTGCCAGTTGGTTAGTGTGAGTTGTACAGTTTCCACACAGAACTTCTAGTGAGTATTGCTCAGAAGATCTGACAGTTGGAGTTTAAACAGCAGCAGACAGGGCTTCAACTGAGCTCACGCTGAATGTTCCATGCTGGCCATGGAAAGTTAACCTCTGTTCTCCGGGCAGATGAAAGGCAGGACCTAACTGCAATAGTCAGAATACAGCAAGACTCCATTAGAAGAAACAACATTACTAAGGTGAGTAATTTATTCTTAATGCAGAGATTAGGGTTATAAAATGCAACGCACAAGCAAGGAAATTAAAAACATTAGGGATTTGGGTCTCGGAGCATTGGCTGAATCAGTGGTGGGGTCTTACTTGTGTCATCAACCCTAATGCCAACCCCTACCCTGGATCAGACGAGATCAAATGTGATGTCTTCACACAGGGCCTGTAAACTCTGACAGATTATGTTGGCCATACTGTGTCACTATGAGGCACTAAATTGAGCTGTATCTTGTGCTTGACAGGATGCTACTGGGGTTGGGCATTAGGGTTTGACAACCCCAAAGTAAGATGCCACCACTGACTCACCAGTACTCCGGAGACCCAAATCCCTAATGTTTTTCATTTTTGTCTTTGTATGCTTTGCTTTTATAACCCTAATCTCTGCATTAACGTTGTTTTTTGCAACGAATATATATATGCAGGGCCCTTGAGAGGGCGGAGAGCTTGGGATATTCCCAGGGCCCAATAATAAAGAGGGGCCCATGCTGCCTGGCATGCTAGTGTACGTAGCTGCATAGGGCCCCAGAGTCTGAACTTTTCCCAGGGTCCGGAATTCTTCTCACAGGGTCTATGTGTGCATGCGTGTGTATGTGTGTATAGATTTTATATATATATATATATATATATATACACACACATACACACACATGTGTATATATATATATATATATGTGTGTATGTATGTATATATACATACATACATATATATTCAGTACATGGTTAGCCTTTGTTCTGTATAAAAAGACCTGCTCAAAACCTTGTGCATATTCTAAACTGTTGTGCACATTTTAAATGGTTGTTCTATGAAGTTCAAAGGTCATACAATTTTAAATTTCTAATTTATTCCGCGACCTAGCTACTTATTAACCACCCAGTGCAAAACGACATTTTACTTTCAAAAATTAGATTTTGATCATAGAACAGAACAAAAAATGGTAAGATTTGTTGTTTTCACTCACTGTGGGTCTGTCACTGTGGTGTAAAACCATATACTATAAAAATAAAATATGGGCAAACACATAATCTCAGCATATGTTTCTATCTCGGTTGTGATGACAGCATGAACCTCTCGAACTTCACTCTCGAGGTTCATGTGCTGTTATTTCAACCTCGATGGAAACACAGCCTTGTTGTGTATGGTTGCCCATACATTATTCTCTCTCTCTCTCTCTAGATAGATAATATATATGCACATACATACACATAGATACAGTACATCTTTTGCAAAAAACGCATTAATGCAACATTTGAGTTCAGACTAAAATGACAAAAAGTAGGAAATGTGGTTTAAGGTTTTGGCCTAAAACCCCAGTGCCACCCTAAAGCAAATCGGGTGGAGTCTTCCTAGGGTTGTGAACCCTAAAGCTTCACCCCATTAGGTGTGTATGTTTCTGGAGAGTATAGAATGGGTGAGCTTTAGGGTTGACAACCCCAGAAGATACCACTCCTGATTTGCTTTAGGGGTGGCATTGGGGTTTTAGGTTGGAAACCCTGAAGCCACATTTCCTACTTTGTCGCTTTAGCCCGAACCCCAAATGTTGCATTAATGCAGTTTTTGCAAAGAATGTCCTTACTTTTTGAGATAGTACAATGGTATCCTTGTTTTCCCGCCCTGCACTCCCATCCCTCCATAGGTGTGTATATGTATAGTTTATGGAAGCACAGGACCCTCTGGGCCCTGCTCTTCCATTTGTAAGACAACAGCAACCATACTATCAACATAGCCTTTCTATTACCCCAGCTCATCAACGCGATAGTAAAATGATCAAATCCCACTAAAACGCCATTCAGTGCCACCGCAGTGTAATTTCGTGGCAGTGGCATGAGAAGACATTTTGGGCAAGAGTTGAAAATGATAACTGTCACATTCATGAGGTGGTGTAAAGAAATGGCTATGTTGACCGCTTTTAGTTAAAATATTGAAAATTAACAAAGTTATGAGCGAGTGTAGTGAAATGTCAGCAGATGCACACAACTTGAACTTTTATCAGATTTTGGCCCCAAAATTTGAACATGCACTTCTCATGACCCACCTCATGAACAAGTATGGTGAATATATTGAAATCTTGTCCGTGCAGCCACTCAGTCTGGCCAAATAAGGCGGGCATCTTCAATCCATACACTCAGTTCAGTAAGCATCAGTGATAGGCAAGATCATGAATGACAGCAGCTATGGCAGATGGTTCCATGTTGGTAATGGCAATGGCATTGGTGGTCCAGTTGTCAGCATGGACAGGTTGCTGTATGGGGCCTGTAGAACTTGGGATGAAATGGCGCCAACAGTAGCAGAAGTGACAGCGAACTGCATCAGGTCGCCAGCACACACAACTTGAGGATGGGATACACAGGATAGAAAAATGTGTCTGCAGATTGGGAAAGATGGGTTGCATTTTATTTGGCTGGATCTAGGACGTGTCAGCAGATGGGAGGGGATTGGGAAGCATTCACTGGAATGTGAGGGGAACTGTGTGGTATGGTTGCTGCCACTGGGTTGACCAGGATTTTGGAATTGGAATTACCACAGCTGTGGGTGGCTGGTGTACATGCTGACAGCAGCAGCATGTAGCCAGGACAGAGATACCCAAAACTTTTTTGTTTACAGGTTGATTCCCACACACACACCCCCCACACACATACACACACAGACACTTTCTGTTATGTATCACTACCTGTCCTCCCTGCACACACCCAAACCCCTGGATGGCAGAAATTAGGTTAACAGTAGCTCTGATAAATCCTGTAACTGCACCAAAGTAACAAATGTATTGGAGCGATCTAAATGCCTATAGCTTGTGGTGGTTTAGGCAGTCCCCAGATCCATGGTTTATAGTTAAGATAATCCACCTTGTGCATGCTCCTTTTTAAAAAAGGTCAGCTGTTTCTCCAGCTTGTAAGTGCACTTTTTATGGCTGTATAGTGAGAGCTATGCTGACATATGGAGAAAAGGAGTAGTGAGAAAAGAATATCTCTGTGTGTGACTGCATTCTAAACGCATAGCAGTTTATGTACTCCACGCTCTGCCCAGAGAGTGGAGTCAAGCCATTAGCATGTATCAGTGCATCTCTTCTCTACCCCTCTACAGCTCTTCAATGGGGTGCTTCCTCTGTCTTTCTGTCACTTTCTATCTCTCACTCTTGGTCAGTTCCCCACCCCTCTGCAGCTCTCTGTGTCTTTTATCTTTGTTACTCTGTTCCATGCCCCCAGTTTTTGTTTTCATTTGAAGCAACAGAGCAGCTATAACTTTTAACTTCCCTTCACCTGTTCTCTTCTCCCCACAAATTTCCAGCACCCCAAGAATACCCCCCAACTCAACAGTGTGGACACTGGTGTTCTCCGGCTCCAAATATCAAGCCAAAACTGGGGTGCCCAATCCCAGTGTCAGTAGGTAGCTGCAGTAAAGAAAACTGTCCCTCAGCATCTTTTAAAACAGTCCCTCATCCTGCACCGCCATTCAGACCCCAACCCAACCCCTCACTCAGCACTCTCCACCCCTCACTCTCCTACCCTGTACTTACCTACCAGGAGTCCAACTCTTAATCCTCTCTGACTGGAAACGATCTTAACTCTTCAAAGCTGAGCTGGGAACTGAGGAAATCGAGTAAGTGCGGTTATTATATTTCAGTCTATTTTGAACTTTTTCTCACAACTTGATCATTTTTAATATTTTGTATCCTACATTTTCAACATGGCCTTTTGAGTCCTCCATGAAAAGGGTAGTGACATTTTAATCTGTTAAAAGGTGATTTTGCAGTTACTCCACAAAATCACCTTTTGGGTGGGATTTCAGCCGTATCGCCTATTGGGTTCATGAGGTGGGGTCATAAGAAGACTGTGTTAAACATTTGGGGTCAAAATATTAAAAACAAAAGTTATGCAGGTAAGTTGTAATTTTTCTACACTTGTTATTGGTACTTTTCAGTATTTTGACAGCAAATTTTCAACACGGCTTTTTTTCACTCATCTCATGAACATGACAGTTATTTTAAAATCCTAGCCAAAATGTTTTTTAGCACTAGTGGCGAGAAATGATGTTTTGTCAAGTATTTTATAAATGACACCTGTCATGCCTCAGATGGGGCAGGAGAAAAAGGCTATGTTGGAAATGTAACAAATGTGCCTCAGAAAATTTATGAAGTTACATTGTTTGCAGGGTGGCCATTGTCCAAGTGGGAACCACTATGCCTCCTTGTGCCGGTGACCTGAGTTCAGGTGCGAGCTCAGTGAGCTGGCCGAATAGGCCAAGCTAAGGGAGAAGTCACTGTTGTAGCGGCAATGGCTGCAACCTGAGAGGAACATATAGTTTTGGTGCACAGATGACACCTTATGGCAGGCTGGGTACCTTCCTCACAAGCAGTTCATGTGCATGTTGAGGCCTGATGTGCCCATGTTCTGTGTCAGATATCCTTTATCAGATTAAAGTAGTAGCAGCTGTTTTGGCTGTGACCAGAATTTGTTTAAAGGCTGGTTACTCCACTGTCACCATTGTTCTCATAAGATCAGAACAGGCTTTCATGCGTAATGAGAAGAGAGAATTTACTTCATTAGTTGTCTTTTGTTGTTTCCAGGAGCCATTTAAGTTGGCAGCCAAGAAGTTGAAAAGGTTAGTTTTCTTGTAAATTTACACCAACCCCAAAGTATGAAGACAGTATGCAGAATCAGAGCAAATCTGTAGAACCTTGGTTTTGTTTGTTTTTAATACAAAATTTTTTCTTGTGCACTAGTGCAGCAGTCCATGTTTTTATGTGTTTCTATGTACTGTTGATGTGTTCCTATAGCTATAAGGGTGCATTCTTGACTTATTTGGGTGAAAGAACTGCTAAACCAACATGTAAGAACTTTAAAGAGCACCTCTTCATTTTTTTTTTTTTTATCTCCACTCCTGGACAACTCCTTCCAGCATCCTCGGGTACCCAGCCTCTACCTTCCCTGTGACTAGTCCTTTTCCCTCATGCCACCGAGCACCGCCTCGGTCTGAACCTCCAGAGGTAGGGGCCCATCCAACCAGGGCGCTCTATCTTATTGGGCAAAGTGCCCGCACACAAGTGGCCCTGTGAGAGAGATAGCCCAGTGTTGGAAGTGTGGCTGTCGGGCAGACGAGGTGCCTTTGATCTATCCCCAGGAATGGGGTTTTCTCTCTTTTCCATGTTTCCTAACCCCTGCAGAGTGCGGCTCATCAAGGCAACGTAATGCTGCACCCACCGCATTCGCTGTCTGTTCATCCACACTGTCTGGCAGGTTCCTTGCCGCTTTAAATCTTGCCAGAAGGTCTTCGTTGGCTCCTCCCACCCACTGGTGGTAAAACTCTTGGCTCCACCCCATGATGCCAGATCTTCCTTATCGCTTGAAGCTGAGGTTCCCTCCTTAACGCTCTGCATGTAGACTGGATCCAATTCTTCGGTTTGCCCGAAACTTATTTTAAAATGTTCAAGACTTGGTCAACTTTCTCCCTGGCGGCTGCGATGGACAAATCGACTCCCGGTTTTGGCGGTTCCCTTGTGGGCAGAAAATGTCCAGGACGGACCTGCACTCCACGTCGTCTACTGCCTTGGCCTAGAACATGACCACCCGCAGGCCTGCGAGTTATGGCGTTTTCGACCAGCGTCCTGGAAGACCGCCTGCCCGGCTACAGCTACCTGCCAGCTGGTTGAAGGAGGTCTAGCATGGTTACCGCGCGGCTGGCTCGGCTGAGCAACCTCGAGCAGATGATCACCGAGAGGAGGGCGCACAGGCCGCATCATCCTCTTCCTTGGTCGCGGCATTTATCCCGCCTCTCTGGGTACCTCTATATTCAGCTTCTTTCAAGGAGCTTCGCCAATCCTTTCCACGAAGGAGAGGGTCATCGGACATTCCTCTTGTCCAGAAAGAAGGACTCAAAAGGTAAGTCCCATCGTCCGGCGTCATGGGGGAGGGAGAGGTCCCTTCCCCGACAGTCGACACTCGGCTTCAGTCGAGGTTACGGCTAAGGCCGCTGGTTTCACGGCATCCCCGCCATGTCAGCCGGCTGAGACACCTGTCGGTCGGTCGAGATTTTTTCTCGACCTGTCGGACAGGCTGTCGACTGGTGAAGCCGACAACCTCTTCACCGGTTCCTCCGTGAGACCCAAGGACTTGCCTAGGCCTCCGTGCCGCAGTTCCCGTTAAGGCTTCCGAGCCGAGGGAAGAGCTGGTGTCCCGCCACTTCCCAGACCCATCTCGGAACGCCAAGGATCTCGGACTGGACATTGTCTGTCCAGCCGATCCCACTCACATCAGTGGTCTGGCACCGGCAGGCGGCTCTGCCGCCGTCTCGCCTTCCTCCTGGAAGAGGAGAGGCTTTGTGCAAGTGCGCCGACGCCACGAGGACCTGATGTGGCAGCAATTACTTCTGTCTGGGAGCAAGCCACCTGCCGCTTCCCCGGCCATCAAGTGGCTGTCACCCGAGCGTCAAACAATCCTCATTGTAGTCGAGGTGCCCAAGCCTGGGCCAATTGTTCGCTGAAACCAACTGCCCCACCGATTGTGGTGGAACCTCCACCTCCACAACCGAAATCGGGGCACCAACCAAGGACTCTGTCGGGTCAGGGCCTGCCCCACAGGTTGTCAGTCACCCTCACTTCCGACCGCCTACGGCAGGTAGGGGTGGCCCAGGCCCCAGGCAGCTCTTGGTGACTCCTCGGAGTCCGACGATGACTCCCCGTTCTCCAGGCCCATTGACCTGAGTCCTCCGGGGCCAGTCGATGGACGAAGCCCATCGTCCTTCATGGGTTTGCTTCAGCTCATCTCAGAGTCCACTGGGATGCAGCTCGAGCCCGATCCAGCGACAGGTATCCCCTGACGGAGATACTGGACTGAGGGATTCACCCACGAGGCTCTTCCGGTGGCTGAAGCCATTGTTGGCCCAGCCTTGAGCTCTGGCAGTGGCTCTTCCTGTCCTGCGCCTCGGCTAGGATGGCCAGGAAGCATGGTCCCACCGGCTCTTTTGCCCGTTTTGGAACACCCTCTGCCGAGGGTTGGTACCAACAGCGCTCGCGCCCGCTAACGCTAGGGATGTGGACAAGCCCTGACAAGGAGTCCAAAAGCTGGACTATGCCGGACGCAAGGTGTACGCTGCGTCCTCCCTGGCCTCCGCCAGACCAGCTCGGCCGTGCTGATGGCACACTTCTCCACGCCTCATGGGCTCCTGGATGAGGTGATCCCTCATCTCCGGCTGACCTGCAGACCATGGTCCAGCAGGTGCGGGACCAGGGTAGGCGGTGGCTAAACAGCAGCTCAAATGGCTCTGGACATTGGAGACTCCTGTGCCAGATCGGTTCTGCTGCGGTGGCCATGGCCGCAGAGCATGGCTGAGGATATCCACCTTCACGGCGGATACCCAGCACAGACTGGTGGATGTCCCTTCCTGGGGACAGGCCTCTTCGCCCTGGAGTGGAAGGTCACCTCAGCGGATTGAAAAGTCCAGTGCCACTCTGGACTCGGTCACCTCCACCCAGAAGGACAAAGGCCGCTGACAGCAGCAGCACAAGTCCTTTCGTCCTTCTGCGCCTGTGGCACATCTGGCCTAACAGCACCAGCACCAGGGTCAGCAGGCTCGGCTTGGCATCCAAAACCCAAGCCCACGGCTTCCTCCAACAGGAAGCAGGAGGTAAAGGCCCAGGAGGTCCTCGCTGGTCTCTCTCTAAGTCTGCCCAGTGACGGGTTAAGGGTGTGGCCCCAGCCGCTCACTCCCTGGTTCTCCGGTGGGGGGACGCTCCGCCACTTCCTTTCCGCTAGTCATTATCACCACGGACCGCTGGATGTTGGAGGTGGTAGAAAGGGCCTGCCCCTGGAGTTCGAGCAGGCCCCGCCCTTCCGAGCCGTCCCGGGGCTAGGGGTCCGCAGTTTCGTCGCTCTCACGAGCCGATATCACCCTGCTCCTCGAAAAGAGGTGATTAGGACGGTGGCGGATCCTCCTCCAGACCCAGGGTTTGTGTCCAGGTACTTCCTGGTCCCAAAGCGACGAGGGGCTGGCGCCTTATTCTAAACCTGCATGACCTGAACAGGTTCCTAAGGTCTCGGACCTTCAGGATGGTCACTCTGGCTCAGATAATCCCATCCTTGGAACGAGGCGTGTGGTTCTGTTCTCTGGACCTTTAGGGACGATTCTTTCATGTCCCAACTGTCTGTCCCACCAGAGATTCCCTCCGCTTCAGGGCGGAGGGATCCCTCACGATTCTGGGCCATGTTTCGCCTTTCCCTAGCTCCCAGGGTCTTCACCAAATGTATGGCAGTGGTGACAGCATTCCTGAGGCGCTAAGGGTCCGGTGTACCCTACCTGGACAACTGGTTGATTGCAGCCCCTCCAGAGTGGGAGGCGGAGCGGTCAGAGATCTGGCCCTCAAGTTTGCTCTCAGGTTGGCCTCCTCATCAACGAGGCCAAGTCGGAATCGTGCCAAAGCAGGTAATACAATTCATCGGGCAGAGCTTGACTCTCTCGAGCCAGAGCATGGCTCCGGCGGACGGGCGGAGGTTCTTTCCTCCTTGCCCAATCATTTCGGTTGGGCAGTCGCACCCTGCCTGGGACTTCCTGCGCCTCCTGGGCCTCATGGCGGCCTGCACCAGCGTGGTCCGTTGGGCCCGCTGGTACATGCATCCCTTCAATGGGGCTGGCCAGCCAATGGTCACAGCACCTCGATCCGCTGGATCAGCTAGTGACAGTGACCCAGGAGATGTGGAACGCTCCAGTGGTGGACCATTCCAGCACATCTGCAGGAGGGCATCCTGCTCATCCACCCAAGCCAATGGTCTCTCTATCGACCGATGCCTCTCTGATGGGTTGGGGTGCCCATCTGGGGAGCACACGGCCTCTGGTCCCTCGGAGTCCCGATGCCACAGCAACCTGCTGGAGCTCGAGCGGTTCGTCAGCCCCTACCGCCTGCCTCCATTTCTATGGGGTCAAGTGGTTCGGGTCCAGACGGACAATACCACCTATATGTACTACCTAAACTGCCAGGGCGGGACGCGCTCCATGCTTCTGTGCAGGGAAGCTGTCCGCATTTGGTCACTCGTGCACAGCCTGGAGGTGGATCTCCTCGCCATTCATGTGGCAGGAGCCTCCAACACCCTGGCCGATGCCCTAAGCCGGATAGGGGCTGCATCCCTTGAGTGGTCTCTCCTGCCGGAGGTAGTATAAGATCTGTTCTCCCACTGGGGCATGCCTCAGGCGGACCTGTTTTCCTCCAGGAGAATGCGGCTGAGACTGTTTCATGCCCGCCTCAGCAGGGCTCACTGCAGGGGATGCCTTCTCGAGGCCGTGGACCCCAGGCCTCTTCTACACCTTTCCCCATTTCCCTTGATCCACAAGGTGCTTCTCAAGGCGAGGAGGGACAAGGCGCAGGTGATTCTGGTAGCCCCAGACTGGCCCCGCCAGTTCTGGTATCCAGATCTCCTCAGTCTCAGCTCCAGGCTCCCGAGGCGGCTTCCAGCCCGCCTGGACCTGATCTCAGTCAATCAGGGAAGGTATTCCATCCGGACCTTCAATCCCTGCACCTGATGACCTGGTTCCTGAGTGGCTAGAGTTCTAGGCCTTGGCTCTTTCCGACGAGGTCCTCAACATCGTTGAGGCGTCCCATAAGGGTCGACTCAGAAAATGCTACGCCTTCAAATGGAAGAGATTCTCCATTTGGTGTCAGGCAAGGGCCTGGACCCTTCCTCCTGTTCCTTTGCAAGCATTCTGGACTACCTGTGGTCCCTTTCTCAGCAAGGGCTTCAGTCGACTGACCCTTAAGGTGCACCTGGCAGCCATCTCTGTTTACGGGCGCGGGCGGCAAGCAGTCGGTGGCACAGGAGAAGGTGGTCGGGCGCTTTTCAAGGTCTTGATCACATATCCCTCGCAAGAGAACCTCTACCTCCGTGGGATCTACTGCTGGTATTGGCTAAGCTCATGGGCAAGCCATTTCAACCGATCCACAGGTGTGACATCTCTCACCTGTCGTGAAGACCGCCTTCTTGGTGGCTATCACATCAGCCAGAAGGATGGGAGAGCTTGGCGCTTCCATCAAGTCTCCTTATCTGGTCTTCCACAGGGACAAGGTTGTCCTGCGCCCCTACCCGAAATTCCTTCCGAAGTGGTGTCGGAGTTTCACCTTAACCAGGTGTTGACTGCCGGTGTTCTACCCCAATCACACCTGAGGTCAATATAGGCTCCATACTTTGACTCCTAGCAGAGCGCCGCTATTATAAGGAGCGGACGGCTGAAGTTCGGGAGAGGTTTGCCTGCTGTTTGTCACCTACGCTGAAGCCGCACCTGGCAGACCTGCAGCCAAGCGGACGATAGGCAGGTGGGTCACCTCCTGCATAGATCTCTGCTATAGGTTGGCGTGCATGGAGCCTCCCAGAGGGATAAGAGCTCATTCTACCTGCCATACTGTTGCATCAGTGGCTGCTTCCAGGGATGTCCTATACAGGAATCTGCAGGCTGCTACCTGGAAGTCAGCACACACTTCATCACCCACTACCACATCGACCTTGAGTCACGCCGGGATGCTGGTTTTGGGGCCTCAGTTCTCCAGTCTTTATTTCCCAAGTAGAGGGTGTGCGCTTGCCTCCTCCTCCCAGAGAACTGCTAGGAGTCTGCCAGACAGTGTGGATGAACAACATATCCATGTCCCTAGAAATACAGGCTACTCACCTGTAACAGGAGTTCAAGGAATGGTGTATGTTGTTCCACACGACTCCACCCGACCTCCCGGCTCGACGCACAACCTGGCTTCCAACGGGCTAGATCTAAGGCCATGGGGCGGAGCTGAGAGTTTTACCACCCGGTGGGTGGGAGGAGCCAGCTTGAAGACCTTCCGCAAGATTTAAAGTGGCAAGGAACCTGCCAGACAGTGTGGATGAACAACATATACCATTCCTAGAACTCCTTTTACAGGTGAGTAACCTGTATTTTTACCTATAAATAATATGATGCAAAAAGTTTGACAGTGTCCATTTATACAGCCCCAAAAGGAAGGAGGGAGCATAGTTTGCCCCAGAGGGCTGGCCACACAATCCTCTCCACTTCCTGACTCTTTAATCCTCCCTGCACTCTGACATTTTGTGACGTCATTATAGGTCTAATGCTGGCAGCTGGGGTGTGCTCCATTCTTTTGATGGAGCGTCATTTTCAAATGTAATTACCCGATTTACAATCAGGAAGTCACATTTGAAAAGACGCTCCATCCATGTGATGGAGAGTGCCCTCACTCGACCTATAAAGACGCTACAAAAGGTTACAGCATGGGGCAGATTGGAGAGTCAGGAAGTGGAGAGGTATCGGTAGGCCAGCCTCCGGGGGTGGGGGGATTACGATTCCTTCCTTCCTTTTGGGGCTGAATTAAGAAAAAGCAAAATAGCCTGGAGGAGCTCCCAAAGAGGTAAGGGAGCTTCCTGCTTAATGTTTTTACACTTGCCGGCCCGATGGCGCTGAGGGGTGAGGCGCTGAACGCCACACCGCGCCACGCCGCGACTCCGGTTCGGGAACAAGCTCGGCCATCGGGGGTCAGCAGGGGAGGGAAGAGATTGAGCGTCCTGAGGACTGCTCTCTCTTCCCGTGGTGGGCTCTAGGGGATGCGCTCGCACAGGCGACCTTTGGTGGAGACTGGGGAAATGCGAGTTTGCGTCACCACGCGTGCGTGGGGAGGTGCTATGGCAGGCGCAGCGTTCATGCCAATGATGCCATTGCATGACTGAGCATCGGAAACAGAAAACAGAAAAAAACTCCGGAGGATAGGCGAAGGCACTGCTGCCAGCTCCACACTCAACACTGGGCCCCTCACTCTCCTGGCCCCTAGACTTCTGACTTCAAGGCTCACTGTACTATAAGATAGAGTGCCTTGGGAGGATAGGGCAGCCCTTCCCTGTGGGGCTTAGATCCTGGGTGCAGCCTGGTCGGAGTAAGGGAGTAGTTGCAGTTGCCACAGCAGGGAGATAGAGGGCTGGTTGATAGATGCTGAGAGAGTTCCTCTGGCTAGGGCGAAGAAATAAAGTATAAAAATAAATAAATGTTTTACACTTGGGAAAGGTGCTCTTTAATGAAGATTAGCAGTGCCTATAAACCTGCTTTTGTAGGTCTTGATATAATTAGATGTACAGCTCTTTAATCATGGATGCATCATGTTATTATCCTTCTCTTTCTTCCCTGTTGCACTTTGACCTGCAGCCCTTTTGCTGCAGGTTTCCAGTGGAGAGCAGCTCAGAGTGCAGCAGGTCAGTAGAGGCATTTCTTGCTAGATGGGCCTACTCCTGCTCCTTCTCTGAATAAGTAAGCAGTAGCCACGTATAGGGTGCTGTTATTAGGATTAACACAGGTGCTGAGGAACGAGCCTGCAGGCTGAGTGTCCTCAGAGCACCTGGTGTGTGTTTATCCCCAACAGCAGCACACCCTGGAGTGGGTTATTGCACTTTAACATGGGTTATGTTTAAACAATGAAAAAATATTCAGAATGGTGGGGTTTTTATGTTTAAACAGCAAAAACAGAGGTGTATCCTGCCACCTTACAAAATAGTCCCTACAAAAACTGCATCCTGCACTCCTGTTATGCACACAGAAATATCACACGTACACTATTCACAGGATTTGTGACATTTCTGGTGCATAATATTGGCGGTACATTGCCTACCAGTTGTACCATCCCCGCCCCCCAAAAACTTACTCACATACACAGCAGTAATCTCTCTACATGACAGTACCTCACTGCTACTTGCACATCAGCATGTAAGAGAGGAGACGCAATTCATTGCAGTGCCTACTTCTGAATTACTGTGCATGCCATTTGTTTATATCTGTACACAGACAGCTGCTGTAGCAGGACAAAGTGTCAACGGCTAGGCACATCACTACCTGTAACACCGCTGTCTGACATATATCTTCTGTGTCTTGCTGCCATTGTATCTCTGTACAGTTCAGGTGCCTGGGACTGTGGGTTGCCACACAGCTGTCTGTATCAATAAATAAAGCAGTGGCAGCGCATGGCAGCAGGAACAACTACAGTCTGCATGTTCACAACTACCTGTCGCCTGTGTCCACCACTCGCCTCCTCACTTTCTCTTCCTCTGTGCTCTGGCACTTGCTCACCGCCTCCCTGTCACAGCATACATGACATTGTTTTGCGGCCATGTTGGGGAGGGGAGCAGGAACAGGATCGCAGCCACGACTGATGCAACTTGGGCAACTGAAAAGTGACTGTTTCTCCTTGGCAGTACCAGTGTGTGACAAGGAGATTGCTGTAGGGACACACCTTGCTGCTCACTTCAGGCATTGGCTCTAATCTGCGGTAATGATGTGGGCACAGCTGCATAACACCAGACGGTGGGGGGATCATGACCATCACACTGGGACAGTTAAGGACAGAAAGAGGTATGTGTCGGGGGACACTGTATTGCTCTGCCTCTCGTGGTCTGCTGAAACTTGCCATGGGACTGTCACCACCAGCCGCTGTACACTGAACGATATTGACACCGAGATGCTGCAGCACAGATGTGGCGGGCAGCATCACAGAAACGTGGTGCTGAGAGGAACAGAAAGAGACTACGAGACTGAACCCGGTTTTGTACAGGGTGTGGGTGTTCTCTCTGCCTTTGTCTGTCTCTGCAGTGTGGAGCAAGTGATCACTAGCAAGCCATGGCTGTGGAAGAAATATCAGGTCTGTGGTACAGTTACACAGTTGCACAGACACACAGTGTGGGGACATGTGCTCAGTCCCCAGAGAGCCGGCACAGGTGGATGGAGATCCATACAGCAAGGCAGGGAACATGCTGAAGCCGCTTGGAACACCCAGGAACATTGTGGCAGGAGCTGACAGAGCAACCAGTGCTGGAAGACTTATCTGCACACGTGCCACCATACCTAACCCATGCCTCTAAGTAGCACTCCCTCTCCAAATTCATTGTGGGGGCTTCACTGTT
This sequence comes from Neoceratodus forsteri, assembly GCA_016271365.2. Classification (NCBI taxonomy): domain Eukaryota; kingdom Metazoa; phylum Chordata; order Ceratodontiformes; family Ceratodontidae; genus Neoceratodus; species Neoceratodus forsteri. The sequence continues at coordinate 371,902,540 of CM057458.1, forward strand.
GACTCAGTCCTTGAGATCCATGGGGCGGGTGGGTGGAAGCCATGGCAGCATGGGACAGTCGTGACAACATGTTGTGTGCATGCATTTATGCACAGAACTGTGCGCCTTGGTGGGTGCCACTGTTCGCGATCACTGTGTGAGGATCCGCATCACGGATCACTGGATGTTTCTGCATGCAGATAGCCGCAGTCACGACTTACACTGCTCTGTGTGATAACTTACAGAATGGCCTCTGTACCCTGATGCACACTGCACTGCTCACTGAGCTGACTGAGACAAATGGCTACCATTCACGTTGAAGCTGTACAAGTGAAAAGAAGACCCGTGCTGCCCAGTAATCTCAGATAGAGGGACCGCATCACTTAAACTGTACCAATAAGGGTGCTTTAATGCACTGTCATCTGACGCGGTATTCACAAATCGGGTAGCTCCTCTGTCTACCCCATGTTATAATTAAAGATAGCAGGTCGGAAGGGGGGCGGGTGTTGTGGAGCCCAAGCTGAGAGGCAGCAAATTTCTAAAGCTCTGTACAAACAGCTTTATTTTCCTTAGAAATCATCTATTTGGAACAGACTGCATATTCGATTGAGGATTCCTGGGCTACTATTATGGGCAATCCAAAAAGGATCGTGGCAGAGGAACCAAAGGAAAAATTGGGTAATATCTCACAGCCACCTAGACCCGATAGAAGGGCAAGCAACAGCTACTCCAGACACCGAGGAAACTCTGACTTCTTTAGGTGCTAAGATACAACGGTTAATTTCGACAGTATCGGACTTGCACTCAAAAATTAATTTCTTCGGGTCCCAAGTGACTGCAGTGGAAACAACAGTAGACCATCTGAAGGTTTCTGTTCAAGAAACAAAAGTCAAGCAGACTTGCCAAGTATAGCCACGTCAATGTCACAAGGAAAACACGTGACTTCAGATCTGCTGGAATCTCTGGAAAATCAGGCTAGGGCCTCACATCTACATATTTTGGGCCTCCTGAGGGATTGAGGGTGATTATTCCTTCTTTTTCTACAGGAATGGCTACAAGAAAAATTGGTGCCGAGGGACAAAAGCAACAATTTGCCTACAAAAGCATACTGCATCACTCCTAGGGGTATCGGGAAAAATACGAGGTACTCCGTTACACTTTTAGTGGTCACTGCGCATTGGGACAAGGGATAAGGTTCTCCGGATGGCCAGGCAGATGGGACCCTCACGCAAGATGACCGCAATGTCTACATTTTTCCAAACATAAGTTATGTGACACAGATGCATCACAAGAAGTTCGATGGAGTTCTGGCCAAACACTGAGCGGCCTCAGTATCGCGATACCATGATCTACCCGGCCAGACTTAGAATTGTTCACTTAAGGTAAAGTCTGATCTTTGCAGACCCTACTGACGAGGAAAATAGGCCTTTGCGCTTTTAAAATGAGTCACCAGCGAAGCAAAATCATGGATGAAGAAATTTCAGTCGGAACACGGAGAGACACTTGACTTATTCTTTAATTCGAGCTAAGTATAGCTCTGATTTACTTTTAAATTGCTCTCTGTAGTATTGTTTTCTCCAGCTAGAAGTTGCAGGTTATACTGTAGGTCCTCTGGCTTCTTATTGGGAGTTCACCTGCTATAGTTCTTATGGTGGTCCCCTAAGAAAACTGGGAGAAGTTCTGTTAATCAGTAAAGTATTTTATTGTTATTTGTTTAAATATTTCATTGAGATCGGTATTGCCTTTAATACAAAGTGCAATTAGAAACAGGAGACGCTCCAAGTGGGTATTTTGAAATAAACAGAAACTTTTCTATCTTGATGTTATCAATGGGACTGTTGGTACTTCAGTTTGAACTTGTGTAGTTAACGATCCCATTCTGTAATAAGCTGCTGCAAATGCTCTTTTTTTTCAGAAAGAAAATATCAACTTTAGGAACATGTATGACACCACTAGCCCTTAATTGGGCATGCTATTATGGGACTTTATTACTGGACTTCCGTCGCTGTACAAAGTCATACTGCTCATGGGCATAGCTTCACAGCATAGAAACATAGAATTCGATGGCAGATAAGGACCGCTTGGCCCACCCAGTCTGCCCATTTCCTACCTAATGGATAAGCTGCAGATCCTAGTTAACCAGCAGCCTACTCTTCTATCCCACCCCTAGAATTGCCTTATGGCTGTCCCATGCATGCTTGAATTAACCACTGTTTTTGACTCCACAACCTCCTCCGAAGGCCATTCCATGCATCCACAACCCTCTCTGTGGAAAAATACTTCCTTACATTACCTCTGAGCTGCCCCTCTATCTTCAAATTGTGCCCCTTGTTCTTGCACACCTTTTTTGAAAGATGCTACCTCTTGGACTTTGTTGATTCCCTGAGGTACTTGAACGCTTCTATCATGTCCCCCTCTCCCTCCTTTCCTTGAGGCTGTACATATTAAACTCCTTTAGTCTTTCGTCATATGTCTTCGGTGCAGACCCTGCACCATTTAGTTGCCCTCCTCTGGACAGCTTCCATCCTGTCTATGTCCTTGAGGAGATTGGGTCTCAGAACTGCAAACAGTACTCCAGATGGGGTCTCACCAGTTGTCTGTACAGAGGATAACAACTTCCTGTTTTCTACTGGTGATGCTCTCCCTATGCATCCCAGTATCCCCCAGCCTCCGTATTGCTCTCTCACATTGCTTGCCCACCTTTAAGTCATCTGATATGACCACCCCCAGGTCCCTTTCCATTTTTTGTTAGTATCTCACCCCCATTGTGTACTCTTCCCTGGGTTTTTGTTTCCCAGGTGCATTACCTTGTACTCTTAGCATTAAATCAAAGCTGCCATACATTTGACCATTCCTCTATCCTTGCCGAGTCCCTTCTCATCCTTTCCACCCCACCTTGTGCATCAACTCTGTTGCAGATCTTTGTGTCATCTGCAAAGAGACATACTTTTCCTTCCAGTCCTCTCCAATGTCGCCATAAAGACATTGAAGAGGACCGGTCCTAATACTGAACCCTGCAGCACCCTACTAGTAACCCCTTTCTTCAGAGTGGACTCCATTTACTATTACCCTCTGTGTCCTATTCTCCAGCCAGTTCTTTACCCAGGCTATCGCCTTGGGACCCACTCCCAGGCTGGCTAACTTGTATATTAATCTTTGTGTGGGACTGAGTCAAATGCCTTGCTGAAGTCTAGGTAGGCCATGTCCACAGCCCCTCCCTGATCTACTACTTTGGTCACTCAGTCAAAGAAATCTATTAGATTTGTCTAGCATGACCTTCCTGCTGTAAATCCATGCTGCCTTGGGTCCTGTGCCCCTCTGGCCTCTAGGTACTGACAATTCTTTCCTTCAGAAGTGATTCCATCATTTTCCCTATCACTGAGGTTAAACTAACTGGTCTGTAGTTTCCGCTCTGCTCTGCTCCCACTTTTGTGAAGGAATCACATCTGCCCTCCTCCAATCCTCAGGTACCACCCCATCCTCCCATGATTTGTTAAAGAGGGTAGTCAGTGGTATCACCAGTTCTCCCTAGTTCTTCTAGAATTCTGGGATGAATCCCATCAGGCCCCATTGCTTTGTCCACCTTCAGTTTTAAGAGTTCTTTCAGAACCCGCTCTTTTGGGCATATTTACTTATGTATGTTTTATAAGATTAAGCTTTACTATTCCTCCCAGATGAGGTATCAAAATGTCTGTGATGCAACTTTTCTTTGATTTAAGGGAGTCTGTGCACTCCCAGTGTTGTGTAAAAATTATTTGGGTCGGTCTGTGACAGGAAATGTTATTCTTGGCAAATAACTGAAAATAATAATAAAGTTTAAAAAAAAAAAAAAGGGCGGGCCAGGCATAGAACTGAACAGAGCAGTAGACCTCAGGAAAGGCTTTTGTTTTATTCTTCTTCATTTTTGAGGCACAGACCTCTACAAAACAAATTCTGCTACTCACTAGTAATTTGATTTTGAGTGTCCTTTATTTTACCCTTCAGATTTTGTGGTAGGTGGTAACATGAACTATTTTATAAGTCTGCATCTTAGTGACTGTTTTTTTTTTTTGCTGAATTTATTTATAGAAGAAGAACAAGAAGGATTAGCATTCACATGGCGATTTTTATACACAGTGTATCCCAAAGCGCTTTACAAGCAATGCTAGACTGGTAGTGAAGTGATTGAATGTGTAATGGTGGCTATATTGTGCATCTGCACCCACACACAGCCTGGACAATTGCATGAACCAGTTTATGGGAAGGGAATGTTGGCCAGGACACCGGAATATCCCCTGCTCTTTGCGAAGAGTGCCCTGGGTTCTTTTACTTCCACCTTGACACTACCAGGATGGGTAGAAGCGACGCCGGTTTAACGCCTAATCTGAAGGAAGGCACACCCCAGCAGTACAGCACCCCAAATACTGCACTCGGATGCCAGCATTTTAAGGTGCAAGTCCAGTCCGCGTGCAGGACGAGAACCCACAACCTTCTGGTCCAGAGGTGGATGTGCTACCAACTGAGCCACGCTGACATATTTACATTTTTTTTATTTGAAATATCAGATATACTGCTGAGCCAGAGGCTGCTTACAGAGGTTCCACGTCATACATAGAATACAGGACATTGTAAAGGTATACACAGGGTAATAACATTGAGTTACAGCAATACAGTAATACAAAATGACATGACTACAAAACATAGATTGAGGAGCCAAGATACAGTGCATAGGAAAGGCTTAGCCACTAACAGAGACGGTATCAAAATACAGTTTTTTTGGGGGTGGTTTAGTCTTTAGTAACTGGTAAGGCCCACTAGGCACAAGTGCCTGTTTTCAGGGGCGACCTGGGAGCACTGGGAGGTTAAGGACTTGCTCAGAGTCGCACAGTATGCAAGTGGAGGTTGTGAGAATCAATCCCAGGTCTGATCTGCTGGATGTACCAAGCTTGTTCACAGCTCATTACTGTAACCTCTAGGCTATACTGCCAGCCCATACAATATTATATTTATAAGCAAGTGCCATTAGTGGGTAGAAAAGTGCATCGGGGAGAGAAGAATACAAAGGCAGTCAGAAAAAGGCAAGTAGGAGGATGAGTGGGTAAGGAGGATAGGTGAGAAGTAAGAGAATAGTGAGTGGAGACAGTGTGGAGCTGGGGAGAATTATGGGCAGTTAACAGTTTAGTGAGAGGAGGTGCTGCGAAGTTTAGTTTTAAAAGGGCTTGTTTGTCAGTGGCCAGAACATCATGGGGCAGGCTGTTCAACAGGTAGGGGCCCGTATGGAAAAGTACACTGCCCAAGAGCAGTTTTACAGAAAGGAACAAGGTACGAGCCTTTTAAGGTGCTCCTGGTAGTACAGAGAGGGGTGGGAGTCAGAAAATGAAGGATCGGGGGACTGGCAGGACGCGACTTTTGGGCTATTAAGCAAGTATGGTATGTTAATCTTTAAGTCCAACCAGTGTACTTGCTGGTAAAGGTCACTGGTGTGGGTAAGCCAATGTGCTCCAAGAGCAAGCTGGCAAACTTTGTTAAGAGAGACTTTGATCCTGTTGAGGGTAGCGCCAGATGCAGAGCCATAGATTACTATGACATAGTCTACTATGGAGAGTACTGAGCTAGTGGCAGCAAGACGGTTGTCATTAGTTAAGCATTGTTTATGCCTATACAAGAGGCCGATCCTAGTATTAACAGCTTTGCAGACTAAGTCAACATGGCCTTGAAAGGAAAGGGTGGAGTCAAGCATAACCCCAAGGTACTTAAAGGTGTTGACCTGTTCTGACAGTTGGAGATGGTCATTAAGAATTGTAAGGGGACATTTTTGTGTTTGTTTTGTGCGCTTGCAAATAACATTGATTTAGTGTTTTGTAGTTTATGATAAGCTTGTGTTTAGTAAACCATGACTCTAACTCATAGAAATTAGCCTGAAGAGAGCATTGTAGTATGGACGGATCCAAGTGACAAGTACAGACAACGGCATCATCAGCGTGAGAGTAATAGGTTATCAGAGCAGGCTAGAGGGAGGGTATTTAGAAAGAGACTGAAGAGGAGAGACCCAAGAATAGACTTCTGTGGGACCCCAGAGCGGACAGTTAATGAGGAGGAGAGGGTTACCGATTTTCACTTGCTGGGAGCCGCACATTGAGATAATTCGCAAACCAGGAGGTGGCTTCAGGGAGACGCTGATTGAATGGAGGGATGAGACCAGGAAGTCATGGTTAACTGTGTAAAATGCCTTTGTCAGGTCAGTGTACATGCACCCTACTAACTGGCCCAGATCTAGGGCTTTGTGGGCAAAGCTGGTGTATTCCAAGAGAGCAGTTGTGGTACTGTGTCCCTTACAGAAACCATGCTGTTGGGCGACAGGAGGTTGTGCTCTGCTAGGTAGTCAGGCAGTTGATCTGATACAATTTTTTCCAGTGCTTTAGAAATGGGGAAGAATGGAATTTGGGCAGTAGTTGCTGTGGGCAGTTTTGTCACCACTCTTATGGATAGGAGTGACGATAGCAGATTTCCATAGGGTGTGGAATTGACAACAGTGGAATGATCACAAAGTATAGCCAGTTTTTTTCACAGAATATTAAAGTTTAACTTTATTTTTTATTAATTTTTTTTTTTTTTATTTTGCCCTTTATCCTGGCTGGACCACCGCCTACTTCCTCCGCCTGGTCACGGCCCCGGAGACCTCTACCACCACCTATAGCTGCAGAGGACCCTCGGTCACCCCGGCTTACCCCGGTGGGGCGCAGGCCATCTTAGTGACCCGGAACTGTGACTGGTTGGGGTCCCGCGGCGGCGGTGGCGATAGCAAGGATCTCCGGGAGGGCTTCATCCACGGGTGGTCCTGCCCGCCTTCTTTTCCATTTTTCTCCCAGAGGAGGCGGGGATGTGCAATGAGCGCCAGCGTCTGCCCTGCCTCCACCCCCGTCAGCGTCGGCTGCGTGAGAACTCCCGGCCTCCATGGGAAAGTCCCGGCGCTCCGGGCTACCACACCTTCCCCTGGAGAAGGAGAGCTGTCCAGCGGACGCCGATCCTACTCCCCGGCCGCCCTCCACGACCCAGATCCGCTCTCGAACTCCGGTCACGGCGCTAAAGCGAAATCCCATCGCTGCGCCGACGGGCCGGCTAGAAAGTTTAACTTTATTGAAGTAATCACACCAAAACATTGATCAACGTGGACAATTATTTTCCAAGAAATCTTCTGAATATCAAAGGGCTAGTTCATCCCATGCTTCCTGAATGATTTGCATAGTTCTGGACATCCTGGGCCTTTCCTGGTGGTTAATGACCAGTCAGTGTCTCTCTGGGGTCTTTCACCCCAACTGGTAATTAGTCTGTCAGGAAATATCTGTTGAAACTTAGGTCATCATTGCTATTGTAAAGCCCATCTAAAACAAACAAAATTTACAAAGCTCCTGATCTTCCAGGAATCGGTCTTCCATTGATTCACACTAATGATTCTGACCTGGAGGTGCTAGGAGCTCGCGGAGCCAAAACTTTTCAGGAGGGCTGGTGCCTAGGTAGGCTATGTGCACGGGCGGCACCGGAGACTGGTTCGCACTGCATGGCTTACCCGCACCACCCTCAACTGCCTTAGTTCCTTTTTTCCCGCCAAGTGTGCTTCAGTTACTACGTTGTTCACCTGCTGGGAGTCAGAACTTCACATCTTCACGACAACAAAATTCAGTTCTTCTCAGTTTTACTATTTCAGATTAGGTTTTGTTACTTTTACAAAAAAAAATGACTTCAGTCTCTCTGCCCTGCCAAGTCGACGGTCGATGGCCATGGATGGTGTCAGTAGGAAGCCTCCTTTGGCAAGCTGCTCTGGCAGCAGGGTTGTGTCCAGTCCACCTCCCTCTGCAGGAGGGTTCTGGCAACAGGCAGTCCTGTGTTCAGGAGGGAGGATAGCCCATCGCCAGGACAAAGAGAAGCGGGCCTGCCCTGTCCCGGTCAGGGTCACGATGCCACTCAGCCTCAGTTCTTCCTCTTCCCATAGGAAGAGAAGAAATGATGCTGCTCGAAGTTGTCCTCTGTGAGGTCTGCAGCAAAGTCTTTGATGTCCCACCACAGAAGGCCATCAGCAGTGCAGTTGGTGTCTCTGACAGCTTCTGCTCATGGCAGTTTGAGGTCTGGGGCCCAGAGTTGTGCCCGATCTACCTGTGGGGAATCTGGTGGGCAGTTCCACCACTGGGCAGCTCTTATGGAGCAGAAGGTACAGCATCTGGCTCGTTAGTCTCTGCCCATGGAGCTGGTTCCAGGCCCTTCGGGCTGGTGGTCCTAGAACCATTGGCACGGCCTTCAAGCCAAGTAGAGCCTTTGGCTCCATCAGTGGTCCCAGTGCCCTTGTCAGTGACTTTGCTGCTGACTCCTGTCCCACTGGCTGCACCCCCATTCAGCATCACTGCTTTTGACTGGCCTTGGCACCTTTGCAGTCACTTCAGTGCCAGCTGGGTTGTCGGCACGGTTCTAGGTCGCTTGTGATCTGGACCAGCACCAGCTTCACTGCCTTCCTCGGCACTGTCATTGAGGCACAGATCAGGAAGTACAGGAAACCAGAAGCAGTTATAAAATTAGCAAGTAGTGTTTTATTATTATCAGTAACAATAGAATAAAAATATATAATTGTGCAGGATAGCTCTTATACAGTCAGTTCAAACAAAACAAAGTCATTCATCTGAGGGTATGTCTAATTCTAAATTTCAGTCACATGCTCTCTCTCCAAGAAAAGACTACTCTCTTTTTATAAGAAGTCTTTGCCTGGAAATTAATTTCTGCATCCTGAACTTAAGAAGCAGTATAGTGCTGTGGTTTAGGGCACTAAGCTGCAAACCTGAAGACCTGGGTTTGAATCCCATGGCCCCACTTTCATACTTCATAACCTGAGCAAGTCACTTAACCTCCTTGTGCTCCCAGGTCACACCTGAAACAAGATTTAGCCCCTAGGCATCCCAGAAACAATCAACCACTGTTGGAAAATGAAAACCACCATGTGATCAAGAGGAGCAGAAACACAAGTGTAAAACACCTCCGTCGCTAAGCATACCAGACCTCTGTCCCTGTAAACTGATTTGAAGTGAGAGAGTCCTGAAAAAATAGCTAGATGTTAGATTTAAACAGACTTAGAACTCTTCAGTTTCCAGTCTAGTTGACGTGATTCCTCTGCCCGCCGAATAGCTCAGCTGCAAAAAGCTAGGTGTTAGATTCAAACAAAGCTTAGTACTCCTCAGTGAGCCCTGAAGTTCTACCTGGACAGAAGTAAAACTCCAGGCAGTCTAAACAACACTTTATCTGTCATCTGCCTAAGCCATTGCTATGCTCTGGTGCGGGTCAAGCTGGAAGGCCATGTACGTGCTCACACCACCAGAGTGGTTGCCACATCCCTTGCAGAGATTTGCTCTATTCCTACGGTATATTTGCAGAGCTGTGAGCTTGGAGCATAGTGCACACCTTGTCAAGCACTATGCCCTGGATGTCCATACCAGGCAGCACGCATCCTTTGGCAGCATCATCATTAATGGACTTCTGTCCTGAGTGAGACTTGGCTCTACCACACTAGTCTGGGTGATTTATTTTGTCTGAGCTTGGTACTCTGACCCATTAATGTGAATAAGTGGTGAAGATTAATTCTTGGAAGATATGAAAATCATGTACACACCTTAATTCTTGATCTTCTAGGAATATCTTCACTATTGATTCTCATATCATCTCCCAGGGTCATTCCAGTCTGTTTATTGGTCTTCATCCCTTGTTCTTAGTTTGGAGTCTAAAGACACTGTGTTTCTGAACTGTTGACTTTTCTTGCACAGGACACCAGGGCTATCTTATGTCCTTAGGTTAAGTGCATAAGTGTTAGGTCATGCTGCACCTCCTCAGTAAAAAAGGTGCTGAGGCAGTTGAGAGCTGGTGCCGAGGTAAGCCATGCAGCACAAGCCAGTCTCGTGGTGCCGCAGCGTGCATGCAGCCTACCTCAATGCCAACCCTCCTGAAAATTCTGGTTCTTGCAGGATCCTAGCACCTCCAACTCAGAACCCATTAGTGTGTATCAATGGTGAAGATGTTTCTAGAAGATCAAGAGTTTCAAGTATGTAATTTCCATTTTTTTATTGCTCCTTGGTTTCATATTACCATGTACCCCATTCATCTGCCTGAGGGGTTAGTTAACCTTGCAGTCATTTCCTGGTAGTTAACCTGTAGTAACCAGTTGGGTTATGCTACTCAAGCTCCAGCAAACTATCTAAATTACAGTTTTATTAAATGTTTTGGCAGTTTCATTCTAGCTTAGTTCAGCACATGTTAGATCTTACAGGGAACAGAACTGTCCCATGAAGCAATGCACTGTACTGGAAATAAAAGATCCAGAGCTTGAAATCTGAGGGGAAAAACTTTTAAGCACTTTTTGGTGACACATATTGTTTTATCTGGTTAATCCTCTGCCCTCCTTGATGACCTTTAGGGTGTGTTTGCAGTTCTACACACCCTACGACTGACATTAGTAATGGACTCACAGCGGGAACTTAAGAGTGCCGATCTGTTGCACAGTTACTGCCAATATGGCAGCAGGTAGCACTGCTGACATGCTGGTACTGCTTACCCTCCCCATGCCCATGAGAACCACTAAGGGGTAGCTGTACCCAGGAAAGCCTGACCCTGCCTCTGCTGGTTAGCACCAGACATCAAACTAAGGTTGTCTGGCTGGCAAGCGGCAATATAGCCACTATGCTGGCCAGCTGGCTTGACAGGTCATTATTTTATTTAGTCTTTTTGCTCCTGTTCAAGCTCCACTCACTCAGCCCATGGCCACTTCTCAACCAGCTCTGAGAGGCTCTGCCATGTACCATGCATGGCTGGATACTTGGGGTGACCCAAACAATTTTGAAGACATAATCTGGTGCTGCTCGTGTGGGTGGCTTGTGGTGCTGTGTCTGAGATTACAACTTGTATCATCCATGGCCAGGGTGTTTTCCTATATTGTTTCGTCCCCCCAAAGAGGTCTGGAGCTAGGGCTCCAGTGCACGCCATGCACACACATTGGTGCATGCAGGCAGAACCAGCTGACCTCTTCCCTCCTGGTCTCTGCAGCTTGCACTACCACCTGTGGTTACCCAAGTGGCAGTGGTGTGGTGGAGTTCATCACCCACCTCCCTCAAGAAGGAGCACGTACTCAGAGATGCTTCCTCCTTCTCTCCCACTGGCTCTCTTGACAGCTCAGGCTCATTCCTTTGACCATAGTCGCTATGCCAAAGCATTTTCAAAGTTGAAATATGGAATTTAGGTTCTGTGTTTCAAGATTTGGCATCTGCCCCCCTTTCAGTTACAGAGTCAAAAGTGGCCTAAAGAGGGTTAATAGTGTTTCCTTTAAAATCAGGTTCAGTTAATATTTTATTCTGTGCCCAGCCATTTTCACAGTGGTATGCAATTGAACTTCACAAATGTACTTCTTGGTTTTAGTTACTTTGATGACTGCCACAGTTGCATACTGGCTCCTAGATGACCTGCTCAAATAATGGTCTGCCTCGATATAGCAAAAAATAGGTGAAATGTAATTTACTTGTTTTAATGCACACTTGTCTTTTGAGATTTTGCGTTCTGGTTAAAGTTAATTGAAGGGTAGTGTATGTGACATTTACCTGTGTATGAAGTTTATATGACATTTTAGGGCTACAGTTAGAGGAGGAGAGCTCTAAAAGGCAGTTTGTCTAAACACAAATTTGGACTGGGATTGAGGTTTGATAGTGAAAATTATTGTCCTGAATGTGAAAAAGTGACTCCGAGAAACAAGCTCGGCTTCACAGTGAAATGGAGTCAGAATGATACACACAATACCGTCTTTTATCGTGACCATCTGAGCGAGTGTCTCAGATTGCTTTTCACCGTGAAGTCAGAACTGTTGTTTCAAATAACATGAAGTTCAGCAGTTTCGACATATGCAGTTAGCCCCAGCACTTGGGCCAACTGCATATGTCAGAATACAGCAAGACTGCATCAGAAGAAACACAATTACTAAGGTGAGTCATTTTTCTTCTCACAGTAGCTTATTTCATGATGGCACCGGTGGTCTCTGTGTGACTGGGGTGAAAAGTGACCACAAAGAGTTATAATGCCTGAAGCCACAGGCAAGGGCATTAATGCTACAACAGGTAACTCAGTCAGTCTGACTGACAATAGTTTTCCACTGTTAACTGAGAACTGTGTCCATATTTGTTTATTAATACTCATTTTAAAGGGACATTGTCAACCCCTCAGGCTTCAGAGTGTCCCTAGTTGAAAACGCACATTTTATGATTGTTCACATTCTGTAGAAAGTTGATGCAGCTAGTAGTTTGATTCAACCTTTTTATTTTAAAGAGTGAAAACTGCCCACCATACTGGTGTTACCACACAAAAATATGTTTGTTTACATTTCTTGACCAACTCCACTGCATCTTTCCTGGACTCAGGAACACCCCAGCACAATCTCGCCATTCATTATGCAGATCATAGATACATAGATCATAGACAGTGTCGGCAGATAAGGGCCTATGGCCCACCCAGTCTGCCCATTTGAGCTTGTAAGTTCAGTTTGTTTTCCTAGAAGTCTGTTGCCCCTCACCCCTGACCTCCAGAATCCCTTTCTGTCTATCCCATGCATTCTTAAATCCCGTGATTGTTTCAGCCCTCACCACTTCCTCTGGCAGGGTGTTCCACTTGTCCACCACCTGTTCTGTGAAGAAATTCTTTCTCATGTTTCCTCTGAATCGTCCTCCTCCAACTTCATCCTATGCCCTCTACTGAGTGGCACCCAGCCTTGTGCTTCAAATCACTGAACTGATGTTACTGCATACTTCCTGAACATTAGAAATACTCTGATACAGTGCAACCACTGATGATACAATAGTCTCCTCTACTCCATCTGCATAATGAATGGCTAGATTGTGTTGGGGTGTTCCTGAGTCAGGAAAGATGCAGTGGAGTTGGTCAAGAAATGTAAACAAACATATTTTTGTGTGGTAACACTAGTATGGTGGGCAGTTTTTACTCTTTAAATAAAAAGGGATTGAATCAAACTACCAGCTGCATCAACTTTCTCTACAGAATGTGAACAATCATAAATGTGTGCTTTCAACTAGGGACACTCTGAAGCCTGAGGTTGACATTGTCCCTTTAAAATGAGTATTAATAAACAAATATGGACAACAGTTCTCAGTTAACAGTGGAAAACTATTGTCAGTCAGACTGACTGAGTTACCTGTTAGCATTAATGCCCTTGGCCTGTGGCTTCAGGCATTATAACTCTCTGTGGGTCACTTTTCACCCCAGTCACACAGAGACCACCGTGCCATCATGAAATAAGCTACTGTGAGAAGGAAAAATGACTCACCTTAGTAATTGTGTTTCTTCTGATGCAGTCTGCGCTGTACTTCTGACATATGCAGTTAGCCCAAGTGCTGGCTAACTGCATATGTCAGAATACAGCAAGACTTCATGTTGTTTGAAACAACAGTTCTGACTTCACGGTGAAAGCAATCTGAGACACTCGCCAGGTGGTCACGATAAAAGACGGTATTGTGTGTATCATTCTGACTCCATTTCACTGTGAAGCCGAGCTTGTTTCTGGAGTCACTTTTTCACATTCAGGACAATAATTTTTCACTATCAAACCTCAATCCCAGTCCAAATTTGTGTTTAGACAAACTGCCTTTTAGAGCTCTCCTCCTCTACTGTAGCCCTAAAATGTCATATAAACTTCATACACAGGTAAATGTCACATACACTACCCTTCAATTAACTTTAACCAGAACGCAAAATCTCAAAAGACAAGTGTGCATTAAAACAAGTAAATTACATTTCACCTATTTTTTTTTCTATATCGAGGCAGACCATTATTTGAGCAGGTCATCTAGGAGCCAGTATGCAACTGTGGCAGTCATCAAAGTAACTAAAACCAAGAAGTACATTTGTGAAGTTCAATTGCATACCACTGTGAAATGGTTGGGCACAGAATAAAATATTAACTGAACCTGATTTTAAAGGAAACACTATTAACCTCTTTAGGCCACTTTTGACTCTGTAACTGAAAGGGGGGCAGATGCCAAATCTTGAAACACAGAACCTAAATTCCATATTTCAACTTTGAAAATGCTTTGGCAGCCGACTATGGTCAAAGGAATGAGCCTGAGCTGTCAAGAGAGCCAGTGGGGAGAGAAGGAGGAAGCATCTCTGAGTACGTGCTCCTTCTTGAGGAGGGTGGGTGATGAACTCACCACACCACTGCCACTTGGGTAACCACAGGTGGTAGTGCAAGCTGCAGAGACCAGGAGGGAAGAGGTCATGGAGTAGAGGAGACTATTGTATCATTGCACTGTATCAGAGTATTTCTAATGTTCAGGAAGTATGCAGTAACATCAGTTCAGTGATTTGAAGCACAAGGCTGGGTGCCACTCAGTAGAGGGCATAGGATGAAGGTGGAGGAGGACGATTCAGAGGAAACATGAGAAAGAATTTCTTCACAGAACAGGTGGTGGACAAGTGGAACACCCTGCCAGAGGAAGTGGTAGGGCTGAAACAATCACGGGATTTAAGAATGCATGGGATAGACAGAAAGGAATTCTGGAGGTCAGGGTGAGGGGCAACAGACTTCTAGGAAAACAAACTGAACTTACAAGCTCAAATGGGCGACTGGGTGGGCCATAGGCCCTTATCTGCCGACACTGTCTATGATCTATGTATCTATGGGTGTAGCTACACTTTCCCATGCAATTCAGTTCCATTAAGCAAGGAGGAAGATATAACAACCATCAGCATCGATTAATTTTATAGAAGGTAAGTTATCACAAAATGTGGGTTTTACCTAAAAATAATATGATGCAAAAAGGTGGACAGCATCCGTCTTAATGGCAGATTTATACAGCTGTTTGTGGAGCTCAAGTGCAGCGCCTGTTAATTAGCATCTGGCATTTAATATTCTACATCTCCTTTTTAATGAGCAGCAACCATGTTTAACCAGCAGTGGCACTTCATATTCTAATTAGTAGCAGTGTTTAAGATCTTTATGGTCTTTTAAGATTAGCAGCAGCTGGGTTAAAGAGCTAGTGTACTGCCTCAAATTAATATTAGTTTTAGAAGCAGTCAACCATTACCTTTTAAATGTGATTTACATTTTCTTTCCTTTGGTTAATTAGATGGTTTATCTGATATGAGTAGGTGTGATGTGTGGAGCAGTACTCTGTCTGGCAGCTGACATATCTAGCTCTGTTACTCCCATGCCATCATCAGCACTGTGACTTGACTGACTGTGGCATCAGTGCTACTTAGGAACAGCCTCTCAGTAGTTGCCAGGTCAGTCACATGTGATGTCACTGTCAGTGAGATCATAATGATGTAGTGGAGGAACTGAGGCAGACATTTTAGCTGCCAGCCTGAGAGCTATTCCACACATCCAGCACAGTGGTACAAACAGAAAAGTTTCTAATGCACAAAAGGAAAAAGAAAATATTATAGAAATAAAACGTTACAACTGACTACAACTTAAAATTTGTATCATTTTCTTGTCTGCCAATTTTGGTTCCACTTGGCTGTTTAATGAATGCACTGTTCATGCTCTAAAGACTACTGACTAGCGAAGGGGCAATAGCTTAAAGACTATTGCCCGCTGTCATAGCAGCAGGGCTGTGTGACTGGTCTAGCCAGTCAAATGCAAATTATTAAAGAAGTTAAAAATATTTCTCAGATTTCCTTTTTGCATATTTTCAGTCAGATCATTTGTGTGTATAGCATCTGTAAATGACCTGAGAATATGCAGTATTTTCAATAAGTAAGGAGTGGGACCATAATCTTTATATTAAGTTTTAGGGCCACTGTTCAGGTATAGAGTTTTGAAAGGGAAACTAGATAGAGCAAAAGGATATGCAGTGACCTGACTGAGATATGTAGTTCATTTACACAAGTGAGAGGTGGGACCATAACTTACACAGTGAGTTACAAAACTGGCAAATTGCATGTTTTCTGTCAAGTCTTCACTTATTCAGTTTATACAGAACTTACGTATTTATTTATTTATTTAGTTTTTGTTGACTGGTAAGCGCTAGCCAACAAGTGACTATTTTCAGCACCACTCCGGGAGGTACAGTTACAGAACACAGTGATACATAAGAGATTACACAAAGCAGGATACATTTGCAGGATACATAAGAAATTACACAGAGCAGGATACATTTGCAAAGGACAAAGTCACACAGTGTAGTCAAGCATAGCAATAAGGATAAAATTACATGTATTCAGTTGTTGAGAACTAGGGAGAGGTGGTAGGGACAGGTGTGGGTAGGGGCAGGAGGAGAGAGACAGGGGTGGTAAGGAAGAATAGGCAAAAGGGAGGACAGGAGGGAGGTTAGGCGCCAAGTGCGGCATTAGCGGAGAAGGTTACCACCTGTGGCCGGACGGTGGAACCGGGAGTCGGCAAGAGAGACGGAGAGGTCGGGGAACAGGACAGTGAAGCTATGGGTGCAAAAACAAAGAGAGAGAGGGTGATGTGCAGGGAGGCGGTGGGGACTAGGTGCAAGGGTGAGGAGGATTTGAACTAAAGGAATGGGGAGGGTAGGGTGGGAAGGGCAGTATAGGGGAAAGGGATGAAGGGCACGGAACAGATAGGGAAATGAGTGGGGTAGGGAGATAGAGTGCACCTAGTAAGAGCAGGCAGCGGAGCAGAAGAAGGGAGGAGGACAAGAGGCGAGGCGTGAAACGGCATTGGCGGGGTAGAGTAGTAACCTGGGGCCGAGCCGTGGAACTACGAGACGGCAGGAGAGAGAGGAGTCACGCAACTGGTGGGAGGCGGGTAAATAGGAGAGGGGAGGGGTGAGGACTGAGCATAGGGAGAAGAGGAAGAATAAAAGAAGGAGGGAAAGCTGGCAGGGAGAGGGGCAGAAAGGTGAAAGAAAGGTAGGAAGGGTGCAAGTTACGGCATTAGCGTTACAAGGTAGCAACCTGTTACCGCCGGTGGAACCGAAAGACGGCAGAGAGGGGAGTGGAGGGCGGTTAGAGGGGAGGAGGCGGCAAGAGCAGGAGAGGGAGGGGCAGGAAAAGGGAGGGGGTAATGACGGGTACTGGAGAAATGGCTAAGTGGGAAGGGAAGAGAGCGGGCTGGGAAAGTAAGTGTTACAGGAACAGAGGGTGCAGGATAAGGAATGAAGGTGGGGAAGACAGCTCAGGAGCGAGGGCAAGCTAAGTGACTAGGCAGTAATTAGAGGCTTACAATTGGCATCAGAACAACAATGTTATACAGTATCAACAAACATGAAACATAAAAGCAAAACAACCAAGAATAAAAAAAGCGCAAGTGCCTATAATACATAATAGGGAGGAGGAGAACAGGTTAGGGCATGGGATTCAAGAGGATCAAAACAAACACATTTGTCCATCGAGGTAAGGAAAGCTCTGAAATTGTGCTTAAATGCATCATGAGAAGGAGCATTTCTAGTCCCTGGGGCAGCAAGTTCCAAAAGTGAGGGGCAGCATAACTGAAGGCTCCCAGCCCTTTGCGGGCAGAGAGGAATATTCATAAGGACTTGTCAGAGGATCTAAGGTCCCATGAAGGTATAACCGTTGAGTAGTTTTGAGAGCTCAGCTGGCTTTGATGCTCTGATGATGGTGTCCGAAAGGTTGCAGAGAGGTAATATTGCCTGGTGGAGGAGGGAGATAGCCAGCCCAGGTCTTTGTATAGCTGACAATGGTGCTTCAGGCGCGGTGCTTTAGCTGATACCTGCAAACATTGTTGAAGTGTGGTGTCCCATTGGTGCAGAGCAGTTTTGCTGGCCATGGTTAGGATGGAGCACCGTGAGGTGAGGGTTGGTAACAGGATTCCTCTAGCAATTGCCAGTTTAGCGGCAGGGGTAAGCAGGTAGTTAGTCCTGTAAGCAGCCCCTAGCTTACAATTGACAGATTTACAAGTTTCTTGGATGTGCAGCTTTAGGTCAAGATTTTGGTCAAGGTGAATGCCCAAGTAGCGAAAAGAGCTAACAGACTCCAGAGGTTACCATTAATGTCAGGCACAGAGAGAGAGAGGAGCAGGTTCTTAATTGTGTGGGATCCAAATAGCATGGCTTTTAGTTTTGGAGTTAAGGACAAGGCGTTGTGTGTAGCCAGCGCTGCACCAAGTGGAAGTCTGTGGTAAAGGCAGCATTCAGGTTGGTGATATTGTCAGAGTGGGCATAGATGACAGGTCATCAGCATAAAGTAGTGAGTGGCCAGAGGTTACTACATCAGGGAGATTGTTTACAAATAGTGAGAAGAGGAGAGGACCGAGAATGGAGCCCTGAGGGACGCCAATATTGATAACAGCACTGTCAGAGATCGCCAGTTGAGTCCTATATAAAATGTTAAATGATGTCCTTTTATGAAGATAAACAGTTTTTGTTTGAGTTTAACAGCTGACTTGAGGGCTGTGTAGACAGACATTCTAAATACCATCAGCACTGTTCAGGTTGCACTCCCATGTATTGATTACATGTTTCACTGTGATAGGCCTACTCTAAGAATACCAGATGATGCATCTAGAGGGAGAATATATAATTATTTTCACTGTAGCAGCATTATCAACAAAAACATCCAATTTATTTGAATACATAATCCTTCAGGATTTGAAATCCTTGTAGTGTCTCCAGCATGTACATTGCCACACTCAGTTCTTGTACTGCTGTCATGAAATCTGAAGTTCTTGTACAGAAATGTATATTGACAGTTTTTTAGATGATTTATAACTTTGTATATATTGGTGATAAACCTGACACCTAAAATATTTGTATAATTAAATATGTATGAAGTAGTGTTTGATGAAGCATTAAATTAAGATGAAGTGTGTGTTTTTTTCCTGCGGTGATCTGAAGCATAAAAGATTTCCAAGAATTGTTTATGTGGTATGTTGCTGTTAAGAATTTAGTTTTCAAGAGACAATATTACTGTAAACATTTTAGCACTTTTGAAACTGTAAAAGGGACAGTGATGCACTAACATTTATTTTCCCTAATTGACATTGTGCAAGCAAAACTACTTGGGACTGCAGATCCTCTCCTGCACATGTTGGAATGGTAACTGAAGTGAACTGTTAAAGAAGATAATGGAAATGCCATGGCTTGTAGTGACTAGCCTGTCATGATAAAAATCAAATGGTTCATCTCTGTGTGTACTGTATTCTAAGCTGCTGTAAACTGTTCTGGTGATTACACAGTTGATGCTACTGCTACAATTGCTATATATCACCAGAAGAAACTATAACACCATGCAATTCGGAATCGACATATTTTATTGGGACATCAGAAACAGACAGAAGAGACTGTGGCTTAGCATCTGATTTGAAGGTTGATGACTTCCAGCTGCACGTGACTTCCAGCTGTGCATCACCCTTTAATACTACACTGCATTGTCGGTGGATTACGGTAGTTTATTTTGTATATTGCCTTTCATACAGAAAACTTTCATATGTTTAGTGAAAACAAAACACAACACAACAAGCTGAGCTATGGAACAGTCCCAAATAATGCTAAAAAGAAAAGTGGGAGGCAAAAAAATGTGTGCTTACGCTAGTGAAGGCAAAGGAGAGGAGACGAACAGTCACAGTATTTAAAAAGATGAACAGACTGGAATTGTTCACCCAAATGCAAATACAAGCACAAGGGCTAATCCACTGAAGCTGGCTGGGGAGAAGTTCAGAAGGAGGACTGAATGTGCTTTTATGGAGTGGTGTACAAATGGAACAGACTGCAGAATGAGGTGGTCTGCATTAAAACAGTTGGGAGCATTCAAACAGATGTGGGACAGGTACAGGTCCTGTTAAGATCAGGAATATTGAGAGTGTGGGAGGGTAAGTGAGATGGACGCCGATAAGGCCATCACACACATAACAGCAAGACTGGTTAGGCCTTTTCTCTGTTGCTGTCATATTCTCTGTTTCTGTGAGGTGGAAGCAGGTGGCTGTGCAGACAATGACATCTTTGGGAAACGTTTCTGCCACCCGCAATAGACAGGCTATGGGAGGAACAGAGGATTGTTGCAAAGGAGTGAAGGCAGATATGCAGGAGTGTAACAGAATATCTTACTGAGATACAGCTCTTGCAGCAGGTTAACACCATTAGAACTGAAGCCGGCGGGTGTCCAGGACCCCACGGAAAAATTCTAGCTAGCTATCTTCAGCGGGGACCACTTGTGCCTTGATCCGCCTCCGGCGTCAGGCGTGGTACATAAGGGCGCTCCCACCAGAATCACCAGTTCTTTCCGCCGTCGACTTGCATGCCTCGACCCTCGGTCTTAGTCTCAGTGCACGACGCTGGTTGCTGAACTTTCCTACCGGGAATTTACTCCTATGAATATTTTTTCGCTGATGTCCTCTCCCGACTCCGGCATACATCAAGTGTGCTTGGGAAGCAGATCCCTTTAGGACCCCCACACAGCCTCGTCCAGTGCCTGGGCCCAGAGCACGACTCCCAGGCCTGTTCCCTCTACCAAGGGTTTAATAGTCGTACGAGGATCTGGCGACAGAAGGCTCTTCAGGCGTTCTGCTAGAAGAAAATTGAGAGCCATGTCCTCTAAGGGGAATCTTCAAATCCCACAAGCACGCTGAAAAGAAGAGAAGGAGAAGGACACTTCCAGGTCTCCAACTCGGGCCTCCGAGTCCCGCAGCTCGTTCAAGTCAGACCAGTCTCCATCCAGGGCTTCTTCTCTCCCCGGCTGCGGTTCCAGTTTCCTCGCCTTCTCAGGCCCCTCCTGCCAGGCCGTCATCCTCCTCCACCCCCAAGGCCTCGGGCGAAGTCCAGGGCGTCACCACCACCACCACCACCATAAGTCGGGCTCCCGCCCGTCGGCACCCGACACGTCCGATCCTCTTCAGTTCCGCCCGAAAGCTTTAGAACTTACCCCTGAAGAGGCCGGTAGACCCGCGCTGGCTCGACCTCCGTCGACCGCGCGTTACCCCTCCTCAGAGCCGTGCGTCGGCCGTGAGACCGTCGTCGGCCAAGTCTTCCCATCGACGCCGGGTTGGGGACCCGACATCCGCCACGCCTGAGAAGAGGACTCCTGTGCCTCCGACTGTCGTTGGGCAGGAGTCGCTAGCGAGAGAAGATGTGATGCAGCCCGAGGACCAGAAGGCGACCCGACCTCGTGCAGTCTCCCAGGGCTCCCTCGCCCGCCGCCCGAGGTCTCTGTGGAGCTGTCGCCGGGACCCGGCGCCGCGCGCCTGGGCGCGCCATCGGATTGTCTTTAGCGGATGTGAAGGATTCTTCACATACTGGTGGGACACCATCAAGAAGGACGTGGCGCCCACCGCTCTTCCTCCTCCTCCTCCTCCTCCGGCTCCAGCCCCTTCGCCTGTTGGGTCGGTTAGCCTTCAACTCTCCCAGGGAGTCCAGATCTCCTCCCGGGTTTGATCAACAAAGAGGAGACCTCCGTCAAGATCTTCTTCTGGTTCACCCAGCCCAAGAGATCCAGGAGACGCCGACGTTCACCGTCGACGGAGGACATGGGATCAGTTTACCCTCTAGATCCCCATCTCCAATCTCCATCCCTTCTCCGACCCACGTGAGCGCCACGGTCTCCTCCGGATGACCCCTCATTCATGGATATCATGCGCCATATCCAGGAGAACATGGGAGTGGGGCGGAAGAAGTTAGACCCCGAAGGTTACGCCTTGCCAAGTATCTTCGGCAGAAGGACCCCAAGCCTGTGGTGGTGCCACCTTTGGTGGACACTTTTGTGGACGTCACCAAGGCGCGTGGAAGGTCCACATTCGTGCACGGTGGTGCCGCAAGAAAGCTGACCATCTATACAAGGCTCCTAAGGAGGACCAGTATTTGACGCACCAACCTCAGGCCGATTCTCTGTCATAACAGCCTCACATGACCGGTCACAGAGGCCACAGCATTTGAGCACCCTGCCACGGATCCAGAATCCAAGCAATTGGACTCTCTGGGCAGGCGCATATGCTTCCGCTACCTCGCGCCATCAGATCCTTAATTACTTGACCCACATGGTTCAGTTTCAGAACGCTCTGTGGGAACAGGGTCTGAGGTAGCTGAGAAACTACCCGGGTGAGCAGAAGGAGGAGATGCTCCAGCTCCTCCGCCGGTTCAGATGTGGGACCCAAGTGCTTAGAGCAGCGTGACGATTCTCTGGACCATCGCCCGAGCAGCAGCTTCGGCGTTGCCTCCAGAGACACTCCTGGCTTCGTGGTTCCGCTTCACCCCGACGTCCAGAAGAACATTATGGATGCCCCTTTCAAGGGAGATGTTATTGGTAATCCTTCGGAGAAGATTATTACCAAACTACAAGAGGCCGGAAGGCGGTGAGGTCGGCACAGGCCATGAGTCGCCCTAGGCTCGGTTCCTTCAGAGAACCAGCCATTTTCGTATGGACACAGAGGGCAACAGCCCGGCTCCGCTACACAACAGAGGGGCTCTGGTTTCCGCGAGAACCCAGGGTAAACAGCCCGCTAGCAGAGGTCAGCGCACCCTAGGCCGACCCAGCCAACGGGCCCATCTGCCACCACAGCATGACTCCTTTCCGCCCCGCCTCAGGATCAACGGAAATTATGGTTGGGGGTCGATTTCAACTTCCTGCCGGAATGGCAGGCGATCACCACCGACAGGTGGGTTCTGCAGTTGGTCAGTGTCGGCCACTTTATAGAGTTCGCAGAAAAGCCACCTCGAGGCCTCCTTCTGCTCTCCCGGTATCCGCCAGCACGAACCCATTTGGCAAGAAGTACGCGCTCCTAAAAGGGGCGATAGAGTACGTCCCCGGGAACCAGAGAGGACAGGGATATTATTCTCACTTCTTCCTGGTTCCCAAGAAAACAGGGGACCTCCATCCGATTCTGGACCTAAGCGACCTCAATATGTCGGTCGATACAAGAGATTCGCATGGTGACCCTTCCGGTCTTATCCCCATGCTGAAACAAGGCACCTTTTAGCATCCCTAGACATGCAGGACGGTACCTGCATATCCCCATAGCTCAAGCGCATCAGAGGTTCCTGCGCTCGAGTTTCTAGGCCACCATCTTCAGTTCCGGGCTCTCCCGTTAGGGCTGTCATCCGCACCAAGGGTCTTTACCAAATGCATGGCAGTCGTGGCAGCATCTCTATGAGACAGGGCCACTACGTGTTCTCGATCTCAGGACGACTGGCTTCTCATGGCCGCCCAAAGAGTCGCTCTTGCTCGCGATCCAGAACACTCAGGACTTGTTCCGATCGCTGGGCATCCTCATAAATCACGAGAAGTCTCTCTTGGTACCGTCGCGAAGCTGCAGTTTATAGGCACAGTACTGGACACGGTCCAGGGAAGAGCTTTTCTTCCGCCGATTAGCGGAAACGCATCAGGTCCATCATAGGGGCTTCCTATCGAACCAGACCTGCACGGCCAGGTCGGTCCTTCGTCTGCTCGGACACATGGCTGCGCCATTCCTACAGTCCCCTCTCACACCCACTACGCGAATAACCCAGTGGATGCTCAAGGCGCAATGGGACCAAAGGCAAGACCATTTGGAGCATCCGGTCAGATCACGAAATCCGTGATCCGTGACTGGCAGTGGTGGCTAGCCCCAGGTCGCTTTCAAAGCGTCCGTTTGCAGCGCCGTCCCGAGATAACCCTCACCACGGACGCTTCAGGTCTCGGGTGGGGGCACATAGATGGGGTGAAGTCTCAGGGTGCATGGACCCCATTGGAGGCTCATCTCCATATCAATGTCCTAGAGATGAGGGCGGTCCTCTATGCATTTCAGGCCTTTCAGTCGATAATTCCACCGTGCACTATCCTGCTTCAGACAGACAACACGGCGGTAATGTATTACCTCAACAAGCAGGAGAGGCGCCTCTTACCCTTGCAGGGAAGCCATGAGGGTGTGGATTGGGTAATCGGACACGCGCAAACCTGATTGCGTTCACGTTCCCCGGTGGACAACACGATCGCAGACGGCGTGAGTTGCTCCCAGGCCAGAGTCCACAGTGGGAACTTCTTCAGGAGGTGGCAGAGGATCTGTTCCTTCGATGGGGAACTCCAGAGCTGGATTTATTCGCATCCCCATCCACCGCAAAACTGCCCAATTTTGCTCGCTAGGTCCAGGGCCTGGTGTTTTCTGGCGAGACGCGTTGTCCCTCTCCTGGGTGAACAGATTCCTCTATGCCTTCCTCCTTCCCGTTGATCCAAAGAGTTCTTCTCAAACTGCACAGGGAGCACGCAAAATGATTCTGGTGGCCCTGTTCTGGCCCAGACAGATATGGTTCCCTTGCTGGCACAGCTATCTCAGGAACCCGCCCCTGCTACCGCTCAGCTCCCACCTACTGTCTCAGGAGAAAGGTTCATTGCTCCATCCGGATTTATGCTCTCTGAACCTGCATGCTTGGCTCCTAGAGACATAGCCTATCTTAGCTCACGGGTCTCGCAAGAGGTTGCAGAGGTTCTCGGCAGCTTAGAAAGCCGCAACGAGCGCTACGATGCCATGAAATGGCGCTGCTTTTTGTTTATGGTCACGGGCTCGTGACCTTTCCCTTTAGGTTGTCCCATGGGAGTAGTTTTGGATTATCTCCTCTCCTTTTTCATTCAGGCCTAGCCTACTCCTCTATTAAGGTACATCTTTGTGCCATTTCTGCCTATCACTCCGGTGAGACAGTGTACTATAGCTCAATTGGCGCCTCTCGGAATTTCTTAGGGAGTGTTACACCTTAGGTCTCCCATTAGGGACCCTGTGCCTCCATGGGATCTGCTCTTTGTCCTGAACAGCTCACGCCCCTCCTTTGAACCTGCCGCGATTGCGAGCTACGCTTTCTGTCGTGGAAGACGTTATTTTTGGTTGCTGTTACTTCAGCCAGAAGGATTTCTGAGCTTCACGCCTCATGTGCAAAGAGCCTTATTTGGTTTTTCACCGGGACAGAGTATCCCTGAGGACGAACCTAAATTCTTGCCTAAGGTGGTTTCGACACTCACTTTAAACCAGGATATCGACCTTCCGGTCTATTTCCGAGTTACTCTAATAGAGGAGAGGCTTTGCTCCACACCCTGGATGTTCACAGCCCTGAGGTATTACCTTAACATAACTAAACCCTCTTGGGGTTCTGATCAACTTTTGTCTCTCTTCTCCCAGAGAATGAAGGGCCAACCAGTATCCAAACAGACTTTGTCCCGCTGGCTTGTCCAGTGTATTTCATACTATTACGAGATTAAACAAAAGCCCCTCCGGGTTCTATCCGGGTCATTCTACCAGGGTATGGCCACTTCCTTTGCAGCACTTAGGAATGTCTCCATTTCGCTATTTGCGCTGCAATACTTGGAGTTCTGTGCATACCTTTATCAGGCATACAGTCTGGACAGCGCCTCTCGGCGAAGAGCCGGTCTCGCCTAACGGTGCTGCAGGGTCTCCTGTCCTGGAGTCGGGGCTTGGAATGTTATTTCTTGTCTTTCTACCTCCTCCGGATCTTCTGGTAGCGTTACTGCTTGGGAATCAGTCCTAATGGTGTTACCTGCTGCAAGAGCTGTATCTCGAGGTAAGATAGTACAGTTACGTAAGAACTTACCATAACAGTAGATCTTGAGAACAGCTCTTGCAGCAGGTACCTTCCCGCCCACCTTCCCCTTAGAGGAGCAGGGCTCTGCTCCTGCTTGTATCGGGATTTTCTCCTGATTGTCTTCTGACGGTGGATCCTCGGTCTCCCCTTCTGATGTCATCCTGCGGCCGGAGAACTGGAGATTCTGGCGGGACCGCCCCTTATGTACCATGCCTGGCCGTCGGAGGCGGGACCGGCATCGGCGGTCCCGCTGAAGATAGCTAGCTAGAATTTTTCTGTGGGGTCCTGGCGTCTGCGGCTTCCAGTTCTAATGGTGTTACCTGCTGCAAGAGCTGTTCTCGAGATCTACTGTTACGGTAAGTTCTTACGTAACTGTACTTTCAGTGACCCTGGGCAATGTTGAAGTGAATTTTGAAAGGAATAGGGAACCAGTGGGGTCAAGGAGAATTCAGGGATGTGATAACACTCCTTGGTGCATGTGAGGTGTTTTGAATACTGAGATCTTTGAAAACCAAAGTGGAAGGAGCTGTACTAGTTAAAGCATGATGACATAAAATCCTGGATGAGCATCTCAGCACAGGGAGATTATTTAAACAATAAACCACTCCAGGTGTGGGTTATGCTGGGATTTACCTACACCTTTATGGCCTTGTGACAAAATCCACAGCATGGGTAAATTACATAACCCACACGCTGGAGTGGTTTATTGTGATTATACAATGTCACCCTTTTTCTTGGTGACAAAGAAAGTTTTGTACTTTAAATTATTTTATTGAATTTATTGCTGCATCAAAAACAATAGCTCTGTGTTGCATGTATGGAGCTGCAGGGCAGAGCTGGCCAGTGTCTTCATGAGTGGCTGCAATTTGGCAGTGTATGGGGGAGGGAGAATCCGGCAGCCTACATTTCTGCCGCAGTTCATAAGAATCTTTCCTGGCCCTGTTCAGCTTCTGGGCGGAGAAACTTACTAGATAGTATTTTTCTTTCTCTGCCCTCTGCCTTGCCCTGAACAGTGGAGAGGGTCTGAGGTCAGAGGGTGCTGATCAGTGGCAGCGACACAGATTTGAAATATGGAGCCTTTGTCTAAATCATGCTCCTGAACTGCTGTGACTGCCCTACTGGTGTTCCTCTTCGCAGTCCTGGGACTGGAGGTGAAGAAATTGAGAGATGGGATGAGGAATCATGTCAAGTAAGCCCCTTGTGTTACACAGATTTGGTAGGCAGGGTTGCGGTTCTCCACGTTTATGGCTGATCCAACATGGCAGTTTTAATGTTTTCATTTGGGGGGTAGATTGATTTTTATGTGGTTATTAGAAATGTGACTGAGTGGGTCTTCATCTGTGAGTTATGCTGGGCAGGGTTTAGTTAACTCTAAAATTGATTAGTGTTTTGCTCATAAAGTTCTAAAACATTGTGAAAATGCATAGCACTTGCCTCACTGTGTTTAACAAACATAACACTTCTAGAAAACCTATATAAATACTTTCTGTACAGTTAGTATTGTCCCAAGAAAAAATTGCTAATCAATTATTTAAAACCCTGCTGGGATTTACCGTGGATGAAAGACCCAGTTATCCAACAAGGTTTCATTTTCAAACATACCATTGTATAATTTTATTTAATTTTTGTAACTGGGTATGGGCAGAGTGTACAGTGAAAAAGCTGATTTACAGTGTGCAATAACAGGTGTACAGTTACTGTGAGAACTGTACAAAAGCAAGTAATGAAAAGAGTGATAATGTAAATCAGACAAACTGAAATAGCAAATAAAACAAAATACAAATTGCTAGTTAAATTCACATAACGTTTACAGGTAGTTTGGGCTAAGACAACACAATCAAGTACAGCTACAAGCAAGACATCAGTAAGTGATTCAATATGCTCTTTCTAAAGAGATACTGAAAGGGGAACAATCAAAGAATATTGAGACAGTGATGGACACGAGATGCTTATGAGGTGATGATAGCAGACCTGCACACACTGGAGATGTGGGGGAAGCTCAGAATCAGGAACATGAGGTCTGGGGCAGAGGAAGTGAAGCTGATCTAGTTGGTTACAGTCTGCATAATGGACAGGAAGGATCAGAGTGTTGCGTTATATGTCTGGAAAAGAATTCAGCAGAAAAAGAGAGGAGTTGGAATATGACTCTGCAGAAAGCTTGTAGCAGGAGGTAGGATATACAGGAGGCAAGAAGACAATTCTTGGAGCATGTGACAACAGTGTATGACTT
Source organism: Neoceratodus forsteri (assembly GCA_016271365.2). NCBI lineage: Eukaryota > Metazoa > Chordata > Ceratodontiformes > Ceratodontidae > Neoceratodus > Neoceratodus forsteri. The sequence continues at coordinate 371,930,233 of CM057458.1, forward strand.
GAGGTGGCAAACAAAAAGAGCCCAAAAGCTATGGGACCCATGTTTCATGCATTATTTCAACTTACAACACTGATAGAGAGATGGAAATTGCATATAGGGAATTCAGGATGGATTTCTTGTAGTCCGTTTTCAGCATATCGGCATACAGATAGGGATGTGGTTTTAGATCTGTTGCTGAGTACAAGCAGTAAGGGATGGAAAGCCAGTGGATAACAATGACCATAATAGGGGTGGTGATAGTGAGAAGCTGCTTTACCAAAAAGTCTGGACACAATTTCAGGCAAGCTAGTTCTGATAAGATTGAGGGGATGGCTGTGGGTACATTGATGAGTATGGCACTGAGCATGAATCCTAATACCAGATGGGAGATTCTGAAGCAGCATGTAATGGAGGCAATGACTGTATCTGCTCTCGACAGGCAACAAGAGCAAGAGGGCTAGGTGAAGACCTTGGCAGGTAAGAAGGGAAAAAGAGTATGCCTGGTAAGTATAAGGATTCTGGGGATAGAGCAAGGGAAGTAGATTGTAGGGCATTACAGAAAGAGTACAGAGCTATAATTACAAGCCAAGGCAGGTAAGACTGCATAGGGGATCAAGGAAATAGTAAACCCTTTATCAATAGGTAGGACCAAAACAGGGAAAAAATAAATCACCTGATCATGGGGCAGGGGCACCATTGAACAAGGTAGGTGTAATTGCAGAGATACTTATTAAAGACTTTGAGTAAGTATTCAGCAACAAGTTGAGGCATGACCAGCTTGTGGTGGATAATATGTAGGCTTAACAAGAAGCAGTATAGACAATGCCAGCGTTATTAGTTAAGTATCTGAAGGGTGCGAATCTGGGAAAATTGCAGATCCAGATGGTATTCAGTCAAGGGAATAGTGGAGTTGAAAAATGTTGCAGGGCCCTTCATTGATACATTTCAGAACTCATAAGCCACGGAAATGCCAGAAGACTAGAAACAGCAACTGCCTTCTTTCTTTACAATAAGAGAGGAGGTTGGACCCAGGTAACAGCAGACCTTGACACCTTACCAAAGTAATTGGCAATGTTTCAGTGAATCAAAAAGATATTGAGGTTCAGCAAATGGAAGGGTCTGTTCTGTAGTATACCATATGGTTTACAAAGGTATATCCTACCTCTGTTTGAATTTTTCAAGGAGATAAACTAGAGTGAAGGATAATGGAGGCCAGGCCATGGATGTAGTTTATCTGCTCATCAGCAGAGCTTTGACAATGTACTGCACAGAAAACTCCTGGAGAAAGTATTGTAATATGGATTTCATAAAGTATACAGAAGGTGGATAGCAAAGTTGCTTACTGGTAGGAAGCAAAGAGGTAGTGGTGGATAGTCACCATTTAGAGTGACAACATTGTCCAGTGGTCATACCCAGGATTAATGCTGGATACAGTCATTAACATTCAGTATTCAGTTTCATTTTTGTTTGAAGCAGGTGGTGGGCTGGGCTGCGTGACACATTGCAGCCACAACTGAGCTGTAAGCACATACAGTTGTAACCCCTGGGTGGTGCTGTCCCAAGGGATACTACCCCTGCCTGCGTGGGCTGGCGCAGGTTGAGGGCCTGGGTACTTGAAAACTGGTGCCTCACCTGGAGGACAGGTTTTGTGGTAGCGTAGCTGACCTGGGTACAGCCCTCAAGACACTGTTAACCCCTCTTTTCCCTCTAGTGGCCTAAGTGATTCACAGAATACACAATTGCAATTTGCCCTGGACAACGGTTTTAACCCCACATGTTGCACTTACCACCAGGGCTGGTTCAGCAGGCTCGGCCCTGAAGACTCTTTGTAAAATAAGATTTAGCAAGGCAACCAACAGTATTTCAATGCTGTTCGGTACAGAGTACACCACAACCAGTTTCAGTGCAAAAATATTTAGATCTGATTTATTTAAGGGCAATAACAAGGAAGGGGCAAAATCTGGTGGTTGATTCAAGATCTGAATAATTCAGGCTATAAGGCATGCACTCAAAGGTCCCTGTAACACAGTCACACTCTCTGGGTACCCAATTAGAACTCTGGCTAGCCTGAAGCATTGCCTGGGGTAGGCCAGCATTGCAGCTAGTTAGGGTCCTGTGATGGAAAGAAAACATGCATGCACTTTAACCCACAATTTGTAATCCGGAGCCAGATGACTCAGTCCCAGAATGATTAGCAGCAATTAAATCAGTTGACACGCTGATTTGAGCTTTGTCATGAGGAGTTACGCTGGTGTTTACTCACGCTACCAGTACAGGATGCAGGATGGATGAACTGGAGACCTCAGGATGAAATGCTGGATTGACAGGAGGCATGGGGCCCACGAGAAGCTTGCCGTGGTGCCGATCCTATTCATTGGTGTTGAGCAGGAGCTGAATCCCAAGCGGGTCTAGGTCAGTTGTTTCTCTGCAGCGTGAGTGGCTATCTGGGCCGAGGTGGCAAGGTCCAGACCAGGTGAACAGTTTGGAGACAGTTTGGTAAGTGCTGGATACAGCTTCCAGCAAGCATGACACATTCAAGCAGTGGGAACCAAACTGGAACCCACTACCAACATTCAGCACACTTATAGTAAAAGCAAGGTAAATACCACAGTTCAGATGACAGTCCGGTTGCAATTCAGTGTCTCTCAAACCGTATGCTCTGCGGCAGTCTTAAGTCCTGACAGGCCATCGCACCGAGGCAAATCTTTGGTCCACTTCAGGAGGATTCAGTTTGTTGCAAATCAGGGTCCAATCACAAAAGCTGCAAATTCGGAAGAAGTCCATTACGGGCTCAAGGTCTCTTCACTTATGAAAATGGTAGAAGGCAGGCCAAAGAGAGCCTTCCCACCGATTTCTCCCTGCGCACCACACAGGAGCAGCTGCTCAAATCACTGCTGTTCACTCTTCAGCTCTAACTTCAGACTGACACTGTGCTGCAGCACCGGGACTTCCTTCTGATCCAAAGGGTTTGGTTGGTTGATCTATCTGTCAAAGCAAGGGCTCTACTTCCAGGTCCATTTAGGCACCAAAATGCAAAACTACAATTCCTACAGAAATTCAATCCCACAAGACCCCTGGGGACAGACTCCATTTAGGGTCCCCAAAGATACTGATTGGTCCAAACTAGCAGTCCAGAACCAAGATGGTGGTGATTAACAGAAATGTCCATGCTGCAAAGAAGGCAGGTTAGACAAACTACAACATTGTTATTATTGCAGATAATCAGTAAACAGTCACAGATTCCTGTAGGGCTCCTCTAACACCACAGCCCATGGAACTCGAGCCTGAAACTACTTGGCTCCTACCCAGATTAATTATACTCTTAAGAAATAGGCAGCTCTTAAAGAGATAGGCATGGAGGCTAACTGGGCACTTGCATGCAACCACTTCTAAAGTGTTAGAACACAGAATGCCAGCCTGGCAGTGGGCATTTAGGCAAGCCCAAGGAAAAGTTTTGGGAACCCCATTTGTGGGGGTACATAATACATGAGAATAATGGATGGGTAGGTGGTTATAATGAGGATTTTACACTCCGAGGTGTGGGTAGCTTGTGACTGTGGACCTCAGCAGTTGATCATTTCATTTGGCTTTTGACTTACCACCAGGTATCAACATTTTCAATTGAAATCAACTTTTAATGTACTTGTCTCTAGGGCTATCTATCCATAACCATTTTGAAGAACAAATGAAACATACAGACAAGGCTTGCACCTACTGCATATGCCCAGGCCACAGTTAGTCATCGCAGGCATTTAACATACTCTGTGACACTGGATTTCAGCAGTTTACCATTTCCTCTGGATATGACTTTTCATTTAGTTCTTTCTCCTTGGTAAGAGACAAGGAGGCTAAAATTGACACTTCAATTGTGGCAGCTTGTGGGTTATCAGTCCACTTCATTTAGTGCCTTCTCTTTGGAGAACTTACTACAGGAGAGGATTTGGTGGTTTTTGCCACATCGGCACCTGCTGTGTGGAGGACAGTCGGTGGCTGCATCAGCAGCCACAGGGAGCACGAGGCTGCAGTCAGTGCTGGAGGAGCTGCTTGGCTGCATCAGCGGTGATAGGAGCTGTGGTGGTCGAAGAGAAGCCCCAGCCTATCTGGCCAATAGTGCGAGTTTGAGTTTGCAGCCAGGCATTAAAAACTGAACAGCCCGACCACAACTCAGAGCTGACTGCATGAAAGGATTTTCTCCCATCCACCACAGCAGCCCGACCTCTGTAAAATTCAGGTGGGAGGAGCCTGCAGGAGGAAGCCTAGTGGACTGGGCCCAAGAGGACTGTGCTACATTTTCCACAAAAGGCCAAATCACTTGAAACAAACCAGACAGAGCACACTGGAGAGCTGGCCTTGTAAAAGGTACTGTTAACTGTGGGGCTGTGGTCAGGGGCAGTCTGCAAAGGTATGCTAACGCCTGGCTTAATCTCAGGTAGTAGGGGTGGAAGAAGGGAAATGTCCCCAACAAGCTGGATGGGATATACTGGACCAAGGGGAAGCAGTCTGAAACAAGGGGCTGCCTGAAATGGCTTGAGAGTGTAATGCTTAATCTTTGCATTTTGTGTTGGGGAATCTCTGCATTGTCTGTATTTTCTGTTTTGAGTGTTAACCTAGTGAGTGGCTGCATTTCTGATGTAAAACAGTTATGGTTTCACCCAGTGACTAGGATGTGAAAGGAACCTATACACTGGTGCATACAGTACTTGTCATACTGGGATACCTTGGTGGGGGCTAGGGTACTAACATGGGGAGAACTGTGGGATGCAATGGATGTGGGGCAGCAGTTTGGATGAATGTATTGTGGCAGCTGGGAGGATGTCCAATATGCCACAGGTTAAGCAGGCTGGAGGAGGAGGTGAGGATTAGGAGGAACTCGGGATGGGTGAAAGGATGATTGAGTCAGAGGCAGGGGACTGGGAGCAAGGAAGAAACACACAGGCGGGCGCAAGGGTGGAAATGGGTCAAGAGAAGGGGAGGGTGGCAGGCATCAGTGGGGACAGGCAGTCCAGTAATGAAGGATGGGCTAAGGTCAGGTCTACCAGCAGGGAAGGATCACAGGACAGGCGAGAGAGTTCAGAGCCAGAATGAAAGGGAACAGATTCAAAGCACTGTTGATGCTGAATGGGGAGGAAGAGATGCAGGGGAGGAGAGGGAGGAAGAGATATAGGGGAGGTGAGAGCGTACAAAGATGAAAAGAGATATGGGAGGCCATAGGGCTGAAGAAATGGTTAAGAGCCAGGAGGGGTAGGGCAGCAGCATGGCTGTCGTGTGTGGGGAGGGCAGGGGTGGAAGGATGGGAGGCAATGGAAGCAAGAGCAGTGATCCTAGGGAAAGGAAGCCAGAAATGAGTACATGGGGAAGGGGGCTTAGTGGTTCAAGGAGGAAGGGGTGTGTTAGTGGTGGGGACTCCAGATCAAATGGAGCAGTAGCGAGGAATGGCATAGTGCATATGGGTGGAAGACATACCAGGTCTAAGGGCAGACAGAACAGGCAAGCAACTCTAAGATGTGTGAGGAGGGAAGGGAGACCGCACATAGTGGTGCATGTGGGGACTAATGACCTGGCATTGGAGACTGTGGAGGTGGTGAAGGGAAGGTTTGGAGAATTGGGAAAGCTGTGCGAGGAAGGAGGCAGGTTGCCTTTTCGGAGGTGCTCCCAGTACCCGAGCGAGCACAGTGAGATGGAGAGGATTAGGGAATTCAACGTGTGGCTGGAGGAGTGGTGTAGATCAAAGAGTATGGGGGAGGGATGGGGCAGACCTGGGACAATAATGAACTATATGCAGGAGATAGGCTGCATCTAAGTCAGGAGGAAAGGGGGTATTAAAGCAGAAGCTAAAGGAGTGTATATAGCAACAAAGTGAATTTAAACTAGCTAGGGATTGGACCATAGGCAAGGTACCCAGGGTCCAGATGAGCCTGCCCCTAAGCTAGTAAGAAGGTTCTTGGGATTTAGTCCAGAAAGGGGATCTGGAAAGGAGGAAGGGTGACAGGATGGAGGGTGGTCTCCGTGGTCTGAAGCCTTGGTAACAAAAGCTGACAGAGCTACAGGTGCTCTTGGCTGTGAGGGAGTGGACATCGTGGCCATCAGAGAAAGCGTGGGCCACAGAGGTGGGACCTGGCAATCCCAGGGTTGACTGTACAGAAAGGACTGTGGGAGGGGTGTGGCTGTCTACATGCAGGCGGGATCAAATGTACAAGTGGCGAAAAGGAAGAGAGGGATATGGAGGCAATGTGGTTACAGCTCCTGAACTCCAGGGAAGGAAGTTGAGGTTTGGGTGGTATATAGGTTGCCATCCCAGACAGTGGAAAGGGACAGAATTGGGGAACAAATCAGTAGGGTATGTAGGAGGAAGAATGTGGTCATAGTCAGGATTTCAACCTGCCAGGGGTGGACTGACTGTGCCAGTCACTCCAGTGCCAGGGAGAGGGTCCTCTTGGATGCATTCGAGGAGGGGTTCCTGACACAGCTGGTTGCCAAACCCCAAGACGGGGAAATTCTGGACCTGGTACTGTCTTAATAGTGAGGGACGTAAGGGTGGAGGATTCAGATTGCTGACAGCAGTCATCAAACAGTGTGGTTTAACATCTCTATGAGCTGGGAGCTGGAAGGGTTCTGCAGCAAAGATGGTGGATTTCAGGAAAATGGGGAATTGCTGAGAGGAGACTCAAAAGAATAAAATGGGGATGGGGACAGTGCAGAAGTGAGACATAATAAAGCAAGGAATCGGAGGCAATGGAAACATGCATCAGGCTAGAGAGTAGAATAGGGCAAAGAGACCATGCTGGCTGAACAGAGAGGTGATAGAGGGGCTGAGAGCAAAAGAGCGACATACCAGTGGTTCAGAAGGATGAGGGAGGAGTATAACAAATAGTCCAAGAAGGTGACCAAGAGGCTAAAGGTGCAGAAAGCCACTAGAGAACTCAGATTAGCGCAGGAAATTAAGGAGGAAAGAATGACTATTTAGATATGTCAGGGAGAAAAGGAAGTGCGGGGACAGTGTAGTGAGGCTAGAAACATAGAAGTTGACGGCAGATGAGGACTACTAGCCCATCCAGTCTGTCCATTTCTTCTTCTGCCTTATGAATGTACCATCAGCCTTTGCTCTGTCAATGGCCCATCTATTCATACTCATCTATATTGCTCCTTACGCCTATCTCATGCCTCTTTGAAGCCCTGCACTGTATTCATATCCACCACTTCCTGAGGTAGGCCGCTCCATGCATCCACCACCCTTTCTGTGGAAAGAATTTCCTCACACCCCTTAATCGGCCTCCCAGGATTAAAAGGGAAGGAACAAGCGAAGCACTGAAGACTTCTGCTTAGTGTTCATAAGGGAGGGTCCATTACCACCTGATCGGGGGATGGGGTGTGAGTTAACAGGCGGTAGGATAGAAAGTAGCAGAGTCTTGGAAGGGCTAAGGCACTGAAGGTGAATAAAGCACATGGGCCAAATGGTATCCACCCCAAGGTGCTGCAGGAGATGGCAGAGGTTCTAGTGGAACCACTGGCAGACCTGTTCAGCACCTTCCTGGAAACTGGGGAGGTGCCTCAGGACTGGGGATGGCCCATGTAGTACTGTTACACAAAAGCAGTCCAAGGGATGAGCCAGGAACTATAGGCCAGTAAGTCTGATGTCCATAGTGGGAAAGCTCATGGAGACAATACTAAAGGACAGAATGGTGGTATTTCTGGAGGCGACAACCTGCAGCACAGGAGGCAGCATGGGTTCATTTCAGGAGATCCTACCAAACCAGTCTTGTACAGTACTATGACTGGGTGATGAGGGAGTTGGATGGGGGCCATGCTGGGATGTGCTATACTTGTGATTTCAGCAAGGCCTTCGATTCAGTGCCCCATGGGAGACTATGGGTGAAGTTATCCGGGTGGAGTGGAGACAAAGATGGCATGTTGGATCTCAAACTGGCTAAGGGGTAGGCTGCAGAGGGTAGAGGGGTTGTCTCGGAGCTTAGATCTGTGACGAGGGGTGCCACAGGGCCTGTGTGCTGTTTGGGTTATTCATCTCAGATATTGAACAGGGGGTGGTGGAGCAGGATTAGCCTGTTCGCTGATGACACCAAATGGGTGCAGTAGTAGATAATGAAGAGGGATGGGTGCAACTACAGAGGAACTTATCCAAGCTGGAGGAATGGTCAGGAAGTGGCAGCTGGGGTTCATGAGAAAAATGCAAGGTGTTGCATTTTGAGGCAAGGTACCCAAGGAGAGAATACTGGTTAGGGCGGATCAAGTTGGGGAGCACCAAGGAGGAAAAGGACCTGCTGGTATTGATAAAATCAAGCATGAACAATTCTGCCCATAGCAGGACGATGGCGGCAAAAGCAAACAGGATGCTAGGGTGCAGAGCACGTGGATTCATGTCCAGGCACAGGAGGTGATTTTGCCCTCTGCAGTGCACTGGTTAGGGCCTCACTTGGAGTATTGTGTGCAGTTCTGGAGGCCTTATCTGAGCCAGGACGTCAAGCTGCTGGAAGGAGTGCAGCGAAGGTGACGAGGATGATTCAGGGATGGAGGGAATGAATTGTGAGATGAGGCTAAAGGAACAATATGTACGCACTGCAAGAGAGGGGGGACATGATCAAGACATTCAAGTACCTGAAGGGGTAAAAAAGGGGTCAGAGAGGTGTTGAAACCAAGGAGCCGGAAGGAGACTATGGGCATGGGCTGAGAATGGCGGGAGGGATTCAGGAGGGAGATGGAAGTTACACTGACTTTAAAGTGTCTGTTGGAAGCTCAAACTTACTGCAAAGAACAAACTGCAACTCCATTTAGACCTGGAAACCTGATTAAGGCATAATACTGCAGAGCACTTGGTAAGAAGTGAGATACACTTTCTACAAAAAGTTTTATTTGTATTTTCCTTATTGGCATTAAGCAGAGAATTGCAGGATTCCTTTAAAAGGGTAGTAATTTTATAACCAGAGTGAGATATAACTGAATTTGCTTGAGTGCGGGGTTGAGACCTAGCATTTTGAAGGATATTTTGTAACATTTAAGTGTCCTGCTGGCTGAGGAGTGAGTTCATTTTATCCTTGGACTCAGTAGAGTGGTTTGGTTTGTGTTGGAGCCGTGGTCTAGTAAATTGTGGTGTTAGTTGTATTACTATAAAGGACAGTACTCCCAGGGGTGGTGGAGCAGTTGTGTATCTGATTGTTTCCAGCAGTCACCAGTGGCTGTGCACTACCCACCCAGGCGTGGCATTTCCTTTATAGCCACAGTTCTGACATCACTTCCTCCAATAGGTCTTGGGGCAGAAACTGTCATATTCCTAATAACCCGCAGAACGTGCATAAAGAGTAGTTACACAAAACAAATAATAATACATATATAATTACATATTGTATAGAATAAGGGAGCGGGACATGTGGGGGTGGTGCAATGCACTGGCTGTGGGGCAGCAGTTTTCCGGAAACATTCTGGAAACTGCGTTGCTGTCCTATTGTAGGCAACTGTCAGCTCTTAGAGAGGAGGTTGCCCACCTCCAGGCTGAACTAGCAAGGACTAAGGAGGCCGCCCCTCCAAGAGCACCACTGACAACCACTGAGTCAGATGTTTCGGAGTATGAAGAGCAGTAGGACCACAGTGGGTCTTGGGAGGCGGTGGTGGACCAGAGTAAAGCCCCCAGTTGTACCTTCTACACAAATCAGATGCCATTCAGGCAGAGCAAGGTTCCTCTATGATGGCACCCTCGGGTGGAGACCCAGAAGAATGCTGAGGACATCCACAAGGGAGACCCACAAAAGTGTGGCAAGGGACACCACAGGGAAGGAAACAGCTACTGATAGGGGACTCAATTGTTAGGGGTAGAACTGGGGAAGGGAGAGAAGGAAGTAAGCTGCCTGCCTGGTGCCATGGCTTGGAGGACAAGAAGCAAATCCTCACAATTGTGAAGCAGCATCACAGGAGACAGAACTAGATATCATTGTCCACCTTGGGACAAATGACCTAGCTAACATGGGATCAGTGCAGTGCAGAATGAATTTGTGGAGTTGGGGAGGGGCCTCAGACGGGTAGCAAGCACGGTAACCTTCTCAGAGGTGCTACCAGTCCATGGCAGGAATGAGGCTAGGTACTGCACACCATGCAGTTTAATGAATGGTTGCAAACTGGTGCAGAGCACAAGGCTTTGGCTTCATTGGGGACTGGGGGTCCACCTGGAGGATAAGGTCTATACTGGTATGATGGTCTGCATTTGTCCACAAGGGGACCAAGCTCTAGGTGACAGGTTTAAATGCTTCCTTGTAAGCTTTTAAACTAGATAAGGGGAGGTACTGATAAAAGGCAGGAAAAGTCAAGCCTCTCCCCACAAAACAGGGCAGGTAGTAGAGTAAACACTGAGGTACAGAGCTCAACACAGGGCAGGATGGGGTAAATGGTAAAATAGATAAGAGCAATAAAAGCAGGGATGGGGAAAAAAGGATCAAGCCAACATTAAATGGAGGCAATGACTACTAATGCCCGTAGTCTGGGAAACAAGCTCTCTGAGCTAGTAGCTTGATGGAAGATGAACAATTGGATATTGTGGAGTCACAGAAACATGGTACACAAGAACCATGAATGGGATGTCAACATACCAGGGTACACAATCTACAGAAGGGACAGGGAAGGCAAAAGAGGAGGTGGAGTAGCTCTATACATAAGGGAAGGGATCAAAGCTACAGAACTAAAAGTAAAAGGGAGGACAAGAGGCACTCTGGGTTACCTTGGAGATGGGAATGCATTGACAATCCACACAGGGTTGTATACAGACCCCTGTCTCAAGGGAGGAAATGGACAAGAAAATGATAGAGGACATTCTCAAAATGGCTGAAAAAGGGAGATACTGTTGATGGGGGACCTGAATATGCCAGATGTTAACTGGAGGACATGTACTGCAGCCACATCCAAGAGCAGGTCATTCTCGATGCCTGCAGGGGCAGACCTTAGACAGCTAGTGCTGGAACCCACTTGAGAGGGAGCAATACTAGACCTGGTACTCTCAAATGGGAGAGGATCACAAATTTAGAAGTCAGTAGACATCTGGGAACAAGCGACCACTGCACAGTGTGCTTCACAATGAGCACAACCATGGAGATAAGCCATACAAAAACAAGGATACTGGACTTTAGAAGGGCTGACTTTGGCAAAATGGGTGAACACCTGAAGAATGCACTAGCAAATGGCCAAATAGGAAGGGTGGAAGAACAATGGAGAAAAATCAAAACTGCCATCATAGAGGCAACAAGTCTTTGTGTAAAACAAATAAAGAAAACAAAGCAGAGTAAAAAACCACTATGGTTCTCAAAGAGTGGCAGGGAAGGTTAAGGAGAAAAAGGCTGCATTCAAAAGTATAAGAATCACAGAGGAGCACGACAGGGAACTGCATCAATTAAAGCAGAAAAGTAGGAAAGGCAGTCAGAATGGCAAAGGCACAAACCAAGGAAAAATAGCCAACTCGGTCAAAGAGGGGATAAAACCTTTTATAGGTACATTAGGAGCATAGAAAGGTTAAGGAGGGATAGTGAAGATTAATAAAGGAGAGGGAGGTGGGCAGAGGAGACAGTGAAAAGGCAGAGATACTGAATGAATACTTTTGCTCAGTATTCACAAAAGAAGATGAGGAGCAGTTACCTAAACCAGACAATAGAAGCACTCTGGGTAGAGGGTTGATACTAGTCCATTCACAGAAGAAAGAGTCCTGAAAGAACCCTAAAACTCAAGGTGGACAAAGCAATGGGGCCTGATGGAATTCACCCAGAATCCTAAAAGAACTAAGGGGGACCTAGTGACACCACTGACCACACTTTTAACAAATCATGGCAGGATGGGGTGGTACCTGAGGACTGGAGGAGGGCAGATGTGATTCCCTTTACAAAAGTGGGAGCAAGGCAGAAGCAGGAAACTACAGACCTGTAAGTTTGACCTCAGTGGTAGGGAAAATGATGGAATCACTTCTGAAAGAATTGTTGAGCACCTAGAGGCCAGCAGGGCACAGGACCCAAAGCAACATGGATTTACAGCAGGAAGGTCATGTCAGATGAATCTAATTGATTTCTTTGACTGGGTGACCAAAGTAATAGACCAGGGAGGGCTGTGGATATGCCTACCTAGACTTTAGCAAGGCATTTGACACAGTCCCGCACTAAAGATTAATAATCAAGTTAGCCAGCCTGGGAGTGGGTCCCAGGGTGGTAGTCTGGGTAGCGAACTGGCTGCACAACAGGACACAGAAGGTAATAGTGAATGGAACACATTCCAAGAAAGGGGGTTGCTAGTGGAGTACCTCAGGGCTCAGTACTGGGTCCAATCTTCTTTAACATCTTTATAAGTGACATTGCAGAGGGTCTGGAGGGAAAGGTATGCCTCTTTGCAGATGACACAAAGATCTGTAACAGAGTTGATACACAAGAGGGGTAGAAAAGATGAGAAGGACTTGGCAAGGTTGGAGGAATGGTCAGACATATGGCAACTTAGATTCAATGCAAAGAAGTGCAAAGTAATGCACCTGGGAAACAAAACCCAGGAGAAGAGTACACAATAGCAGGGAGGTACTAACAACAACAAAATGGAAAGGGACCTGGGAGTAGTCATATCAGATGACCTAAAGGTGGGTAAGCAATGTGAGAAGTCAGTAAGGAGAGCCAGGGGGATACTGGGATGCATAGGAAGGGGCATCACAAGTAGAAAAAGGAAGTGATTATCCCTCTATACAGACAGTTGGTGAGACCCCATCTGAGTACTGTGTGCAGTTTTGGAGACCTCCATCTACGCAAGGACATAGACAGGATGGAAGCAGTCGAGGAGGGCAACTAAAATGGTGCAGGGTCTACATCAGAAACCATATGAAGAGAGACTGAGAGCTTAATATGTATACCCTTGATGAAAGGAGGGACGGGGGACATGATAGAAACGTTCAAGTACCTCCAAGGAATCAACAAAGTCCAGGAGGGTAGTATCTTTCAGAAAAGAGATGTGTAAGAACAAGGGGCACAGTTTAAAGATAGAGGGGACGGCTCAGGGTAATGTGAGGAAATTCTTTTCACGGAGAGAGTGGTGGATACATGGAACAGCCTTCCTGAGGAGGTTTTGGGTCTAAAACAGTGGGGAATTCAAACATGCTTGGGACAGACACAAAGCAATTATAGTGCGGTGTAGCAGGAAGCAGGCTGTTGGTTAACTAGAATCTGCAGCTTATCCAGTAGGTAGGGAATGGGCAGACTGGGTGGGCCAAGTGGTACTTTTCTGCCGTCAGTCTATGTTTCTATTTGCATGTGTTCCATTTCTCCGGGCAGTCCAACCCTACAGGCTTACTGCATAAAGTTAAGAATACACTGAGCATTACATGGGGTTAAAAAAATACTTACCATAGTAATTGTGTTTCTTCCAAGTGATGCTCAGATATTCTTAACTTCAAACAACATGAAGTCCTGCTGTATTCTGACAATTGCAGTGATTCCCTACCTTTGAACTGCCCTGAGAACAAAGAGTTAACTTTCTATGCAGGTCATAGAATGCTGAGCTCGAGCTCTGTTGAAGTCTCTGTCTGGTGTTTCAAACTTAAACCGTTAGATTCTTTACTCTGCCTCACTGAATGGTCACTCCAGAGATTTCTCCTTCAGCTCGGTTCGAAAGTCTGTTAAAGTTTCAGTTTCATTGCTTTTTAAACGAAAAGTTATCCGCATAGTCAGTTCAGTCTCTGTCTGTGGTGCCGTGAGTACTAGATAGGAATTGTTCTGTTTTTCTGTGTGGAACTTGTAAAGTGTGGCTCGGTTCGGCTGAACCGACCATTTGATAGTGAAATTTTGTGTTGTTTTACTTAGTGTGTGGTTACGGTTCTTATGGTTCTAAAAAAAAAAAAAACATGTTTTAGTGTGTTTTTCACAATACCTGTGACACGGTTAGGAACCAATAAGGAGTCTTGCCTGGCGGTTGCCATAAAAAGGGTAAGTTAGTTAGGTTGGCCATGTCTGAGAAACCCAAGAAAAACTCGGCCCACTGGGTTTCAACACTGCAGTGAGTGTGGGGAGGTCTTTGCAAGGCCGATCCCACACCACCTGTGTTTATTGTCTGGGGTTTGAGCACCCCGATTCAGACTGCCAAATATGTAAAACTTCCCAAAATCTACCTTTGAGAAGAGATTAGGTAGACTGAGGAAAAGGAGGCCAAGAAGTCCACTGACCCGGATGGCCAGCCAGTTCAGTTTCGACCGACCAGAAGGGTGCCCTCTGACCAGAGGCGATACTTCTTCGGGCAAAGGAGAGCCGATTCCGAGGGATCGGTTCTGACAAAAGAAATTGTAAAGACATATCGACTGGTTCGGATCCAGAGGTTCATGTTCCGACGCTTGAAGAGATAGCCAGAGCGATTCAGATTGTGGATTCGCTCCATCCGTTCCGACCGATCCGGCACCTTCTGGCAGGGGTTCAGTTCGGTTGGTTCCCCGGTCCCAGATTATACCCTCGAAGATTTTTATGAGCCAAAATTTGAAGAGATGATGGAAGTGAGGGTTTGGATGTGCCTGTGGAACCGGACATCTCCCAGACAGACCTTCAGGTATTTTCCCTCCTAGGCTTTCTGAGTCCCTTCTACTTGATGTTCAACAGAAGGTGGCGAAACCCTCCAGCTTCCTCTGGAGGAGGCTATGGAAGATCAAGAGGAGCCTGAATATGTAGAGATGATGGACATCCCAGAGTCCAGGAGACTGTCTATTCCCTCCACAAATCCCTTGGGAAACAGACACAAAAATTTCTAAAGTCTCCTAACACTATACCTCCTGTGGATAGAAGAATGGACAAGAAGTATACACTTTCAGGTTCAGACACGGAGTTCTTATATCAGCAATGCAGCCATGTTTGGGTAATGCAGGCTGCTGCCTGTGACAAGGCAAATATTCCCCTGGCTTCACACCCCCAGACAAGGACTCCAGGAAGATTGATGCCATGGCAAAGAAGCAGTACATGGCATCTTCTTTGGGACTCAGGCAGGCAAATTACATGGCCTTATACAGCCAGGTACCAGAAGTCCAGGTGGGACACTGTACTGGCACTGGCTAAACAGACCTCCCCAGCTAGCCAAGGAGCTGGAGGCGGTGGCTGCAGATGGGATTGAGGCATCTAAGGTTCAGTTTCATGCTGCTGTGGACTCTAATGATGTGTGATCAAGAGTCATGGCTACATCTGTGGCTCTTGGAGGATGGCTTGGCTCAGATGCACTAGCCTCTCGTGAGGACACCCAGGCTAAGGCCATGGATTTTCAGTAGTGGGTAATTCTCTGAGGAGCAGACAGAGAATTACATGAAGAAAATGGATGAGTACAGGACCACTTACAGGAGTGCTCAGGCCAGGAGAGGCAGTCAACTCCTCAAAGGCAGCAGTCTAGGGGCAGGGGCAGGCCTTTTCAAAGGTCTTTTACCAAGCACAGGCCTCTTCTTCCTTTTCTCAGAGGGGTTCTTCAGAGGGAGAGGCAGAAGGGGGATGAGTAGGGCTGCATCCACTCCTCAGCCTAAAGCCCCTGCCAAGCAGACACCCTGATGGGCCTGCCCGGTCGACTCTCCTATTCCAGTAGGGGAAGGCTGGCTTACTTTGTCCAGGACTGGATGTCTGTTACATCAGACAAGTGGGTCCTGGAAGTAGTGCAGGGACTGGTTCTCAGCTTCAGAAAATTTCCAAAGATGAGAGCCAGATCTTTTCCACCTGCAAATCTCTTGGAAACCCTTGCCCTAGAGGCAGAGGTTTCTTCTCTCCTAGCTTTAAGAGCCATAGAGAGTACCTACCCACACTGGGGCAAAGGACTATACTCCAGGTACTTCCTGACCCCAAAAGACAGAGGAGTGGCGACATCCTAGACCTAAGATATCTAAACAAACATCTCTTAAACCCAAAGTTCAAGATGGTAACTCTGGGAATAATCCTTCCCTCTCTAAGGCCAGAGGACTGGCTAGCCTCCTGGACCTCAAAGATGCCTACTTCACATTCCCATCAGGTACTCTCACAGAAAGTACCTCAGGTTCGAGTTGCCCTCAGGCCACTATCAGTTCAGAGCAATGCCCTTTGGCTAACCTCAGCCCCAAGGGTTTTCACAAAGTGCCTTGCAGTAGTAGTTGCCTTTCTAAGAAGGCAAAGATTTCCATTTTCCATATCTGGATGATTGGCTAGTAGTGGGTCAGTCTCCAGACCAAGTCAAAGTCTCACCTGCAAGTGACCCAGCAAGTGCTCACTTCTCTAGATTTCTTCTCACCTTCCCAAGTCAGTTCTCAATCCAGTCCAGCTTCTTACCTTTATAGGGGCAGAACTGGACACACTCAGAGCAAGAGCCTTTCTTCCTCTAGAAAGGGCATGGGTTCTTATGGAACTAGCCTCTTCTTTCAGCCTTCAGGTATCTCGGCCAGCAAGGCATCCTTAGAACCAATAAAAGGTTCTTGCCCAAAGTGGTTTCAGACTTCCATTTAAACCAGTCTGTGTCTCTTCCTGTTTTCTTCACTGATCATTCTTCCTTAGAGAGAGGAGGCTACACAGTTTAGATGTTAAAAGAGCCCTTACTTACTACATAGAGCGTACCAAGGGTCACAGGTTTGACTCCTCCAGTTGTTCCTCACTTATGGAGAAGTGGGAAGGGCAAACCTGCCACCAAAGATCTGTTGCCAGGTGGATTGTGTCTTGTATACAATTCTGCTAGGAAAAACTCCACCCTCAGGCCTAAGGGCTCATTCCACAAGAGGTGTAGCTGCTTCCTGGCTGCTGCCAGGATATCCCTCTCTTAGAAATTTGTCAAGCAGCCACCTGGAAAACAGTCCATACTTTACAAGCTGTTACTTCCTGGATATCCAGGCTAGGAGTGATGCTCGGTTTGGCACAGCAGTACTTCAGAGCCTATTCCCAAAGTAGGTTCTGTCCCTCCTTCTTGGAGATACTGCTTGTAGTCTGTAATTGTAATACAGCTAGATTTCATGTTATTTGAAGAAAAAATTACTCACCTTAGTAATTATGTTTCTTCTAATGGAGTTCTGCTGTATTCTGACCTCCTCCTGCCTCCCTCTCCGAACCTGTTTTTGGAAGTGGGTGGGCAGGTGCAGTGTTACACCCTTGGGTGTTTTTTGCTTGCACCTCTTCCTTTTGTTTGGGTGCTGATTTCTTATTATTTGTAGTAGATTGGTTTTGGGTTTCCTGACTTGAGTCTTCCCTGGGAATCCAAAACTTTTTTCAGTCAGTTGGCTAGTAGGAATTTTACATTCCACATAGAATTTTTAGTTAGTTGGTCTCAGAAGAATCTGATGGTTTAAGTTTGAAACATTCTGGACAGAGACTTCAAACGAGCTCGAGCTCAGCATTCTATGCCCTGCATAGAAGGTTAACTCTTTGTTCTCCGGGCAGTTCAAAGGTTGGGAATCACTGCAATTGTCAGAATACAGCAAGACTCCATTAGAAGAAACATAATTACTAAGGTGAGTAATTTTTCTTCCCTCCCTTCCTCCCTTCCAGAACTTCAGCCTCTGCACTCCGCATGCTGGTGCCACTTATCACTTGACACCCTTGAGAACATTATCCTCTGCACCTGTACAAGTTAGGTGAACCGAGCTGATTGTGTTTATTTTGGTAATTTTTCTGGCATGTTGTTCTAACTTAATTCAACTTTTTCCCTCCAGTTGGAGGATTATTTTTAATAAAATCCAGATTATTGGGTAACCCCAATTTTAGTGATAAGAATTTCTTAGTAGTATTACATTATCCTGAGCCATCTTTTCAGGCTCTTTTATAAAATCTGAAGAGGTCAGAACACAGGCAGTTAATAGAGGCAGTGTTTGAAAGATGCTCACGTGCAAAGTGTTCCATCATTTGCATGTGTTCCATCTCTCCTGGCAGTCCAACCCTACAGGCTTACTGCATAAAGTTAAGACTATCTGAGCATCACTGGGAAGGAACACAATTACTATGGTAAGTAATTTTTCTTTCTTCACAGAGAATAGTTGCGTAGGTGGAACGCAGTACCAGAAGGAGTGATGCAAAATGTGGCTGGCTTTAAGAACGCTTGGGACAGGGTACAGGGGTGAGTAAGGTTGGGCAAGAAGGACAACCATGGGTGGTTAAGAGGATTGGGGAGGGCAGCTGCCTGACTAGGGAGCTAGCTGCACAATCGAGCATACTTTGGTAGATGGGTAGGTCTGTTCTGCTGGCACCTTCATATGTGTTCATATGTATGTTCATACATAAACCCCAAGAGTGAAGCTTGATGTGTTTATTACAGCATCCTACACTGGGGTCTGTAAAATCGGAGTTTGGCCACCTACCCATTCTTTCTGCATCTGTCCGGGGGTGGTGGGGCAGGATCCTAGGTGATAGGTTTAAATGTTTCATTGGTAAGCATTTAAACTAGTAAAGTAAGTCAAAACTTTATTTTTAAGCGCTTTTCAAAACCAAAGCGCTGTACAAATAAGTTAAAACCACACAAATAAAAGACAACAAACAATTAAACAAGCATTTATAAAATCATTCACCATAAGCTTTAAAAAACAAAAGGTTTTGAGCTCGATTTAAAACTCTCGATGGTCAGGCATTCTCTCATCCGATGGTAGAGAATTCCACAGGGAAGGGCAGCATAAGAAACGCATGTGCCCCAGATGTCTTTAAGCTAACCCTGGGAATCTCTAGCAATCCCTCGTCGGCGGATCGGAGGAGCGAGAGGGCAGTAGAGAGTAAGAAGATCTTGTAGATATTAGGGTCTCTGTTCATGTAGGGCTTTATAGGTCAGTAACCTGACCTTAAAGGTGATCTGCCACCAAATTAGCAGCCAGTGCAGTCTGCGCGCATAGCGTAATATGACTAGTTCTAGAAGTACCAGTCAGAAGCCTGGTTGCCACGTTCTGCACTAGCTGCAAGCAGCGGATATCAACCCCGATAGCCCTAGGTACAGGACATTGCAGTAATCAAGGCAGGTGGTCATGAAGGCATGGACCAGTGTAGGAAGGTCAGCCAGAGGAACCAGGTGTTTCACCGGGTGATAGTCCTAAGATGATAAAGGAAGACTTGACAATGGCAGACACCTGCGATTTCAGGGTCAAGCCAATCAATAATAATGCCAAGTTATGCACCGGTCTGAGGTTGAGAGCTGGACATCATCAAGTCATAGGCCTGATGGAAGCCCAGCTCTCTACTACTTCTCAAGGTGACCGGATCCACAACCAGCACGTTGGTCTTATCCGAATTTAACCTCAGCCAGCTAGCACTCATCCAGTCTCTGATCTCTTCCAGACAGCTGTTAAGCACAGAGATCACATCATCTTGTCCGGGAATAACGGACAAATACAGCTGGGTATCATCTGCAAAGCAGTAAAACCAGACTGTATCGTCTAATGATATCTCTTAATGGCAGCATATAAACTGCGAACAACATGGGTGCCAAAATGGAGCCCTGCGGCACTCCACAGGACAGGGAGATGGTGTTAGAAGAATCAATTCCAGTGACAACCCTCTGTGTCCTGCCTGCGAGGAAAGATCGAAACCAATGTAAGAACTGTGCGGAGAGCCCACAAAGAAGCCGCCAAGCACGCCATAGTCCACAGTATCAAATGCTGCAGAGAGATCAAGAAGGACTAGAATAGTACGAGCCTTTTGATCTCTCACAATTAGATCATTTAAGACCCGGACAAGGGTGGTCTCAGTGCTACGCCTTTTCCTAAACCCAGACTGAGAGTATCATAGACATTGTGATTCGTAAGATGGTCATCCAGCATTGATGCAACCACCTTTTCAATAACCTTACCCACAAAGGGCAGGTTAGAATAGGTCTGAAGTTGGCTAGGCAGTCTGGGTTCAAGGAGGTTTTAAGGGTGGTTGAATGACTGCCCCTTTAGGGGATATGGGAAGACCCCTGCTCTAAAGACTTCCAGACAATTTCAGCAAGGATCAGGCAGATAATATCTAGCAACCTAATAATAGTGGCGTAGGGCCCAGATCCAAACTACAGCTGGTTGGTCATACAGCCTGGAAGGAAGCACCAAGTTTTCCCATCATCAAAATGCTGACCTCCCACAGCTACGGCACAATACTGACGAGGTATTGTGCCGCCTTTAATCCTTGTTTCTGTGGGGACCCGTCCCACACCCCCATGAGACTCTAAGATTCCAACTTCAGGTCAGAGTTGGTCCAGGGAGGGCGGAACACTGGGGGAATGCGAAACAAGGAAAATGGACCATTACCACGAATGTCGCCGTAATGGTCCTTTCATGTTTTACCGTCGAGTGTCGATGAAAAGTGGTGATATGGTCTGGACAGTCCTCACAATGTCCATGAACTCTGGCCTGCTAAAGTCAAACCAGGTAGCACATGTCGTCTCCTCGCCGATCTCTGCAATCCCTTGAAAAGGGAGCTGGGCGATGCCCGACCTAATGCTGGCAATCCTATCTCGTGAAGAACCGAGCAAGCTCTTCACACTTTGTGAAAAATCTCTTCCAGACTGCAGACAGAATGGATTGCACAGTCTGTTGACAGTCAAAAGAGTTGAGCTGGTCGATTCCGCCACAGCAATCTCCCTGGACAGGAACTATGCCTTCTTATGGGTGATTGCTGATTAATAGACAATATAATGGTCCATCAATCCAAGTCTGTCAGCATCCGGGCCGGTTCTGCCAAGCCCTTTCTAACCTTAGCCCTACTCTTCTCACCTCCTTCAAGGACCCATCAAACCAAGAGACCCTCGGGTGCTGGGTGAGTGGACAAACTCTCGAACAGGCGCAGTTGAATCGAGGGCATCACCACTGCCTTATTATAGGCAAGTCAGGTACCTTGGTTCATGCACTCAGTTGATGGACCCAATGGGTCCGTACCGTCGATAGGCCTCTGGGGTAACTCCCTCAAAGGGCGATACTGGACCATCTCCGTAGGGGCAGGCCTATTTGGGGTGCTCCAGGTTGAATCTTATGGTGTGATGGTCCATCCAGACATTTGGTTCCACCCCAATTGCATGATCTCCATCTCCAGGAGAAACACAAGGTCAATGGGTGACCCCTATATGGGTAGCAGAGGTAACCACCTGTGTAAGACCCAACATAGTCATGAGTTGGAGGAGGTTATTTCAAAGTGTGAGAGTTCATCGTCGCCCAGGCATTGAAGTGCGCCCAGTATTAACCACCTGCGGACTCCAGTGCACGTTGACAACGAAGTCCATAAACTCCTTCAGGAATTCTCTACCATCGCTGGGTGGATGGTAGATGAGGAGAATCCTGAACCCTACATCTGCTTCCAGGATACACTCAAGGATCGAGTGCAACCCACTGGTACATCCACAAGACCCAGCTCTGTTTTAAAGAAAATGACTACACCCCACCCTTACGATCCATCTCGGGCGGTGTATCACCAAGAACCCAGCCAGAGTAGCAGATGCCAAAATAGGGCCTGCATTCTCATCCAGCCATGTCTCGGTGATGCCTACCAGGTCAGATGTTACAAGAAGATCAGCTATAATAGCGGTCTTGTTCCTAATTGACCTGGCATTACCCAACACCATCCGGGTTGGATGGGTTTTCAAGGAGGATCCCAAGATTTGCCCACAATTTGCGGAGCCCTTGGGTATGGGAATCGGCAAGAAGCATCCTTTCCTGATCCCATTTCGCCTCCAGGGCATCTCCTAGTCCCCACTGTCTCTATCTGCCCACCCTCTCCATTTCCCACTCTTCCCAGTCCATACACCCTCAGACATCTCCTCATTATCCCCAATGCATGACATCTCCTCTAGACATCAGCTAGTAATGGGGACAGTGAAAGGGTGCAGATCTCGGAGTAGAATGGGAGAATAACGCCTGACTGTCTTAAGACCCTCCCAGGACATCTTAATCAAATAAATAAACCAAATTATACTATCACACTACAACACTATAATTATCAATCACATATATACATCCACCTTTAACGTAGCATAACCCACACAACCACACACCCTACAAATATCCAATCAATCATACATAGACACTGCACCAAATCAATTAAAAAATAAAATCAATTATTACCACACTAAAGTAAACTAAAATAAGTAAACAAATTGTTTAAATTATAGTCTGATTAACTCCAGTGAATCCTGTAGGGAGTCCAGTCCCTTTTTGTCCAAATCAATCCATGCAATTCCTGACAGGAAATGGTACCATCAAGCTGCTCTCCAGTATTAGATCCAGATTTAATGTTTTTATTATAAGGCTGAGGGATCTCTTACTTCCGTCACACCAGACTTTATTCTAAGACTCGCTCTCACCAGAAGTCTTTGGGAAAAGTACCATTAGTTCATAGCCAGTTCAGTGTAGTAGCCTTACCAAAGCCTACAAATTATGTATGTAGATCCAATACCATTCTAGGTACAGAAAAAGAAGAGTCAAATATTGTGAGGGAAATGACCACCCTACAGGAGGTCGCCGCTCAGCCAGGTCCAGAACAGTGGCCCCGGCACTGAAACCACCCACCAGTAGATCCCCCAGTAAGCCTAGGAGGCACCGATTGCTCACGCCTGTCCTTCAGCAGGTGTAGAACTGGCGTCACTCGTTCAAAACCCAGCCAGAGCAGCGACAACCCCAGGTAGCTCACCCCACAACTCACACTTCACAATAGCCCCAAGTTTAAAATAACACAGGGTAGATATATACTTAATGGATCCAACAGGTGCAAACACAAAGTCCAACAGATAAAAACTCCCCAAAGATTCAAAGAGCTCACCACACCAGATAATCAGAGGTTTAGTCTAGTACTCCATCAGACTTATCAACAGTGTTCCAAACCAGGAAGTGTCAGCTCCCCTTAATCTGCACAATCTGACATTACAGTCCAAAGCGTTCCAAGTTTCAGTTCAAATCAAACTGTGTTAAATCTGGTCCATCAGCTGAATCATGTTCCAATACTAAATCAAGTTCCAATGTGAACACTTTCCAAGGGGAAGGCACTGAAACGGAGTAGGAAATCCCAGCCTCCCCACAAAAACACAGTAGTTAGAGAGGTAAACACCAATGTAGAGAAGTCAGTAGGGAGCAGGACAGGGGTAAATGCAGAAAGAGGCAGTAAGGACGACAGGGCTAAAAGGGTAAGGCCATCAAAAATGGAGGGTGATGGGTACCAATGCCCGCAGTCTGTGTAAGAAGCCCTGAACTAGCGGCCTTGATGGAAGAGGGTTGCCTGGATATTGTGGCAGTTACTGAAACATGACTAGGATGACAGCATACCAGGATACACAATCTACATGAGGGACAGGGTGGGTAAAAGAGGAGGAGTAGCCTCATATAAGGGAAGGATTAAAGCAACAGAACTAAAGAGTAAACAGGAAGTTCATGAGTCACTATGGGTCACCCTGGAGACAGGAAATGGCACTAAATCTGCATGGGGTTGTGTACAGACCCCCATCTCGGGAGGAAATGGACAAGTAAATGATAGAAGGCATCCTTAAATGGCAGAAAAAGGGAGATATTGTTGATGGGGACCTGAATATGCAGATGTTAACTAGAGTACCTTTGCTGCAGGCACATCTAAGAGCAGGGTCATTCTCGATGCCCACAGGGAGCATGCCTCAGACAGCTAGTGTTGGAACCCACTGGAGGGAGCAATCTTAGACCTGGTACTCTCAAATGAGGACGGAGAAAGGATCTCAGATTTAGAAGTGGTAGCCATCTGGGAACAAATGACCACCAAACAGTATGGTTCACAATAAACACAGCCATAGAGTCAAGTCATACAAAACAACAGTATTGGACTTTAGGAGGGCTGACTTTGGGAAAATGAGTGTGCCTTAGAAAAGCACTAGCAAATGGGCAAGAAGGAGGGTGGAGGAACAATGGGGAATAATCAAAACCGCCATCACAGAGGCAACAAGCCTTTGTGTGGAGCAAATCAGCAACACAAAATGAAGGAAAACCACTATGGTTCTCAAAAGAGGTGGAGAGAAGGAGAAAAGATAGCATTCAGGAAATATAAGGAAACACAGAATGAGCAGGACAGAGAACTTTATCAGTTAAAGCAGAAAGAGGCAGGAAGGCAGTCAGAATAGCAAAGGCACAAACTGAGGAAAAGATAGGCAACTCTGTTAAGAAGGGGATAAAACCTTTTATAGGTACATTAGGGAGTGAAAAGACCAAGGGAGGATACAGAGACTTAATAAAGGGAAGGAATGTGGGCAGAGGGTGACAGTGAAAAAGCAGGGATACTGAACGAATATTTCTGCTCAGTATTCACAACAGAAGAGGAGGAGGTATCTAAACCAACAAGAGAAACACTCTGAATAGGGTGGTCGATACCAGTCCATTCACAGAAGACAAGGTTTTGAAAGCACTCTTCAAACTGAGGGTGACAAAGCAATGGGGCCTGATGGGATTCACTTCAGAATTCTAAAAGAACTAAGAGTAGAACTAGTAACACCACTGACTACTCTCTTTAACAAATCATGGGAGGAAGGGGTGGATGTGATTTCCACTTCACTAAAGTGGGAGTAGGGCAGAGGCAGGAAACTACAGACCAGTTAGTTTGCCCTCAGTGGTAGGGAAAATGATGGAATCACTTCTGAAGGAAAGAATTGTTGAGTACCTAGAGGCCAGTGGGGCACAGGATTCAAAGCAGCATGGTTTCACAGCAGGAAGGTCATGTCAGACGAACCTGATAGATTCTTTAGGTGACCAAAGTAGTAGACCAGGGAGGGGCTGTGGACATGGCCTACCTAGATTTTAGTAAGGCATTTGACATGGTCTCGCATAAAGATTAATATACAAGTTAGCCAGCCTTGGAGTGGGTCCCAGTATGGTAGCCTGGATATAAAACTGGCTGGACAACAGCACGCAAAGGGTAATAGTAAACTGAGTCCACAGTGAAGAAAGGAAAGTAACTAGCAGGATACCGCAAGGTTCTGTACTGGGACCGGTCCTCTTTAATGTCTTTATAAGTGACACTGAATAGCACCTGGAAGGAAAAGTATGTTTCTGCAGACAACACAAAGATCTGCAACAGGGTTGATACACAAGGTGGGGTGGAAAGGATGAAAAGGACTTGGCAAGGTTGGAGGAATGGTTAAATATATGGTAGCTCAGATTCAATGCAAAGAAGTGCAAGGTAATGCCTGGGAAACAAAACCCAGGGAAGTGTACACAATGGGGGTGAGATAAAAAATCGAAAGAGACCTAGGAGTAATTATATCTTCAAACAACATGAAGTCTTGCTATATTATGACAATTGCAGTTTGACCCAACCTTTGAACTGCTCGGAGGTGAAAGAGTCAAGTTCCATGCAAGGCATGGAATCTTGAGCGTAGCTCGGTTGAAAACTCTGTTTTGCTTCAAACCTAAACTGTCAGATTCTTTACTCCGCCCACTGAACGGTCGCTCCAGAGATTTCTCCTACTGCTCGGTTCATTTGTTGGTTTTAAAGTGTATAATTTTCGGTTTCAAACCACATTTGTTTTAAAATAAAACCGCAACCGGTCGGTTCAAGCTCTGTCTGTGGTATCTAAGTAATTCAAAGTTTTACATTTATTCTGTGTGGAAATTGTAACGATATTATCGGTTCAGTCCTGAACCGTCAGGTTGGTTTAAAATTACTTAAATTGCTTTAGAAGTGCGGTTCCCGGTTCTTATCGGTTCTAAAAAATACGGTTTCATTACGGTTTTTCCACGACTCGTGACACGGTTTGGAACCGATAAGGGTGTCTGCTTGGCTAAGGGCCGTTAATGGGCAAGTTTTCTGGTTAGGCTGGCATTATGTCTAGAAACCCAAAAGAAAACCGGCCCACTGGGTTTCAACACTGTGATGTCTGTGGGGAAGCTTTTGCTAAGGCTGACCCACACACCACATGTGTCTATTGTCTGGGGTTTGACCACCTCAATTCAGACTGCCAGATTTGTGTGAATTTCCCTGCAGCTACCGGGATAAGAGAGTTGGTAGGCTCAGGAAAAGGAGGCTAAGAAGTCCGTTGACCCGATAGTTAGCCTGGTTCGTGCCAACCGAACCAAAGGAGTGCCTCTAACCAAGGTGAGTCTCCTCGGCAAAGGAGAGCTGACTGACGAGTCGGTTCCAGTTAAAGGACTAGGAAGTCAGCAGGTTTGGAGCCAAAATCCTTCTCCAACTGCTGCAGAGATAGCCAAAGCGATCAAAATTGTCCAGTCACTTTCCCTGGTTCTGACCGAACCGCACCATCAGGCAAGCTGTCGGTTCGGTCGGTTCCACCAGTTCAGGAGTATGATATAGAAGAATTTTATGAACCGGAGGTGGGGGAGAGATTATGAAGAGAGTGAATGGATTTTGACAGTCTGGATGTGCCCATTGAACCGACATTTCTCCAGACAGACCTATGGAAGTTTCTCCCCAGGCTTTCTGACTCCCCTTCTCATTATATTTTCTATAAGAAAGTGGCTGAAACCCTCCAGCTTGATGGATATCCCAGAGTCTAGAAGACTGTCTGTTCCTATGCACAAATCCTTCAGGAAACAGACAGTAAAAATTTTAAAAGCCCCCATTCTGTACTTCCTGTGGACAAGAAAATGGACAGGAGGTACACTTTGTCAGGCTCTGACACGGAGTTCCTCTCACAACAATGCAGCCATGTTGGGTTGTACAGGCCGCAGCCTGTGATAAGGCAAATATTCCTTGGCTTCACACCCTGGACAAGGACTCCAGGAGGATTGATGCCATGGCAAAGCAGCAGTACATAGCAGCATCTTTGGGATTCAGACAGGCAAATTATATGGCTTATGTTGCAAGATATCAGAAATCCAGATGGGATACTATTATGGTCTAGCAAAGCAGATCCCTGAACAACTTGCCAGGGAGCTGGAGCAGGTGGCTGCTGATGGTATTGAGGCATCCAAGGTGCAATTCCATGCTGCAGTGGACTCTTATGATGTATCTTCCAGAGTCATGGCTACATTTGTGGCTTTGGAGAATGGCTTGGCTCAGGTGTACTAGCCTGTCACAGGATACCCAGGCTAAGGCCATGGATTTTCCTGTTGTGGATAACTCTCTGTTTGGAGAGCAGACAGAGAATTATATGAACAAAATGGATGAGTACAGGACCACCTATAGGAGTGCACAGGCCAAGGAAAGGCAGGCCACTCTCAAAGGCAGCTTTCCAGGGGCAGGGGCAGGCCTTTCATAGGTCTTTTACCAAGCCCAGGCCTCCTCTTCAGCCTATGCCCAGAGGGCTTCTTCAGAGGAAGAGGCAGATGGGGTACGAGCAGGCCTGCTACACCCTCAGCCTAAAGCTCCTGCCAAGCAGGCACCCTGATGGGATGGCCAGAGCCAATTCTCCACTACCTGTAGGGCAGGCTGGCTTACTTCATCCAGGACTGGAAGTCTTTAACATCAGACAAGTGGGTCCTGGAAGTGGTAAGCCAGGGACTGGTTCTCAGCTTCAAAAATTTCCAAAGATGAGAGCCAGATCCTTTCCACCTGCAAATCCTTCAGAGGCTCTCGCCTTAGAAACAGAAGTTTCAACCTCTTGGCTCTCAGAGCTGTGGAGAGGGTTCTCCCTACACCAGGGCAAAGGATTGTATTCCAGGTACTTCTTACCCCAAAAAGACAGGAGAATGGCAGCCCATCCTGGATCTCAGATACCTAAACAAGCACCTTTTAAAACCAAAATTTAAAATGGTGACTCTGGGAATTATTTTACCTCTCTAAGGCCAGGGGACTGGCTAGCGTCCCTGGACCTCAAGGATGCCTACTTCCATGTCCTTATCAGAAGCTCCCACCGAAAGTACCTCAGATTCAACTACCTCAGGCCATTACCAGATCAGAGCAATGCCCTTCGGTCTCACCTCTGCCCCAAGGGTATTCACAAATGCATGGCAGTAGCAGTTGCTCACTTAAGAAGGCAAGATTGCCATCTTTCCTTACCTGGACGACTGGCTCATAGTAGCCAGTCCCCAGAACAAGTCAAATTACACCTTCAAGTCACGCAGCAGCTGCTCACATCTCTAGGTTTCCTTCTCAGTCTTCCAAAGTCAGTTCTACAGCCAGTTCAGCTTCTCACCTTCATAGGCACAGAACTGAACACACAACAGGCCAGAGCCTTCCTTCCTTTAGAAAGGGCAAAGACCCTGGTTTCTCTGGCCTCCTCCTTCACTCTGCAGGTCTCTCTGGTCCAGCAAGGCATTTTCTGCAGCTCCTAGGGCCACATGGCTGCTTCCACAGCAGTAGTAGTGCAGGAGCAAGATTTCAGATGAGGGACATTCAGTTCCATTTGAGAGCCTTCTGGTCTCAAAGAAGAGATCCTCTATCCAAGTTGATCCTAGTAACTCGAACCCTGATCCAGGCCCTACAGTGGTGGCGGATCAGAGCAATCTGAGACAAGGTACCTTCATCCCGCAGTCTCACTCCTGACCCTTACTACAGATGCATCCCTCTTGGGATGGAGAGCTCACATGGGCAACCTCACCACCTCAGGGTTGTGGTCCCTCAGGAATCTCTGCTCCACATCAATCTGTTGGAACTCAGAGCAGTTTTTCTAGCACTTCAAGATTTTTCCACATCTGTTCAGAACAAAGTGGTACAAGTCAGAACAGACAACACCACTACAATGTGGTACATCAACAAGCAAGGGGCACTCGGTCTACGGCCTTGTGCACTGAGCAATGAAGTTGTGGTCTCTGGCTTATTCCCTGAACACCTCCTTATGGCAATTCACCTCCAGGCAAAGACAATGTCCTGGCAGATGCTCTCAGCAGGATTTCAGGCCATCATGTAATGGTCTTGGATCCCTATCCTGGAGGTGGTGTTTGCCAGGTGGGGCACCTCAGATAGATATTTTTGCAGCCCCAGACAATCACCAACTTCCTCTTTTTGCTGCAGGGCCCCAGTGTTGGGCTCAGTCCCTCTGGACGCTTCCTTCTCAATTGGGAAGGGAAGTTTCTCTATGCATTTCCCCTTCCCTCTCCTGTTCAAGGTGCTAGTCAAGATCAGATCTCAACCTTGCAAGATGATCCTGATTGTCTCCAGATTGGGCCAGACAGCCCTGGTATCCACTGCTGCTGTCCCTAGTAGTCCACCTTCCCTGTGCCTTCCCAGGAATCACAATCTGTTAGCCTATGCACAGGGAGGTTTGGTATCCGAATCTCAAATCTCTCAACCTCAAGACCTGGCTCTTGAAGAGTTAGAGTTTGCTGACTTAAATCTTTCTCAGGGTGTACTTAATGTTTTGAAGGCTTCAAGGAAGCCTTCTACCAGGGCTACTTATAACTCCAAATAAAAGAGGTTTTCCATATGGTGCTCTGGTAAGAGTATTTCCCCAGAGTCTGCCGGCTTGCCCACAGTTCTGGATTATATGGTGCATTTAAATGCTTTGGGGCTGAGACCAGCTACCCTAAAAGTGCACCTGGCAGCAGTCTTTGCTTTCTTATCAGCAGGTAAATCCTCTTCTCTCTCAGCTCATCCGGTTTTCTCCAAGTTTTTCAAGGGTTGCTTCACATCAACCCTCCATTCAGGGATCCTGCCCTGCATGGGATCTTAATGTTTGCATTGTCCAGCTCATGCAACCTCCTTTTGAACCCATGTCTTCAGAAGAGCTTAAGTACTTGACTTGGAAGACTGTGTTTTTAGTAGCTATCACTTCTGCTAGGCATAAGTGAACTACAAGCATTGTCAGTGGAACCTGATTTTATCTCCTTTCATAGGGATAAAGTGGTCCTCAGGACTAATAGAAAGTTCCTGCCTAAGGTTGTCTCGGACTTTCACCTGAATCAATCTATGTCTCTTCCTGTGTATTTCGCTGACCATTCTTCCTCTGGTGAGAGGAGATTGCACAGTTTAGATGTCAAAAGAGCTCTTGGCTACTACATAGAGCTGCACAAGGGTCACAGGTTTGATTCCTTCAGCTGTTTCTCACTTATGGTGAGGTAGGTGAAGGAAACCTGCCACTAAAAGATCTATTGCCAGGTGGATCATTTCTTGTATCCAGTTTGTTATCTAAAACTGTAAGGTTCCCCTTCAGGCCTGAGGGCTCATTCTACCAGAGGTACAGCTGGGCCCTTGGCTGCTGCCAGGGACATCCCTATCTTAGAGATATGTCAAGCAGCTACTTGGAAAACAGTTCATACTTTCACAAAGCATTACTCCGTGGACAACCAGGCTAGGAGTGATACTCGATTTGGCACAGCTGTGCTTCAGAGCCTATTCCCTAAGTAGGTTCTGCCTCCTCCATGGAGGTACTGCTATGTAGTCTGCAATTGTCATAATATAGCAAGACTTCATGTTGTTTGAAGAAAAAATTACTCACCTTAGTAATGTTTCTTCTAATGGAGTCTTGCTATATTATGATCTCCCTCCCACCTGCCCCTCTCAGAACCTCTTGTTGCTGTTGGGATGTGGGTGGGTAGTGATTTGTTGGCATCTAGTGCTTGCCATTGTTGTTTGTTGTTGTTGAATTTTCATTTTCTTGGTCCCCTGACTTGAGTCTTGTTTTGGGACCAGAAATGTGTTAGTGCTTAGTAGCCATTTGGCTAGAGTAGGCTTACAGTTTCCACACAGAACCTTAGTGAGTTTTTCTTGTAAAGATCTGACAGTTTAGGTTTGAAGCAAAACAGACAGAGTTTTCAACCGAGTCCTACACAAGATTCCATGCCTTGCATGGAACTTAACTCTTTCACCTCCGGAGCAGTTCAAGGTTGGGTCAAACTGCAATTGTCATAATATAGCAATACTCCATTAGAAGAAACAACATTACTAAGGTGAGTAATTTTTTCATATGACCTAAAGGTGGATAAGCAATGTGAGAAGGCAGTAAGGAGGGCTGAGGGATATTGGAATGCATAGGAGAGGCATCAACAGTAGAAAACAGGAAGTTGTTATCCCTCTGTACAGACAGTTGGTGAGACCTCATCTGGAGTACTGTGTGCAATTCTGGAGACCCCATCTTTGCAAAAGACATAGAGTGGAGGCTGTCCAGAGGAAGGCAACAAAATGGTGCAGGTCTGCACCAGAAGCCATCTGAGAGAGACTAAAGCAACTTAATATGTATACCCTTGAGGAAAGGAGGGACATGACAGAAACTTTCAATTATCTCATGGGAATTAAAGAGGTAGCATCTTTCAGGAAAAGAGATGTTCAAGAACAAGGGGCACAATTTCAAGATGGGATGGCTCAGAGGTACTGTTGAAGTATTTTTTCACAGAGAGGGCTGTGGATGCATGGAACAGCCTTCCTGAGGAGGTTGTGGAGTCAGGAACAGTGGGAGAATTCAAGAATGCATGGGATAGACATAAGGCTATTCTAGTGGGGGTAGGAGGAAGTAAGCTGTTGATTAACTAGAATCTGCAGCTTATCCATCAGAGTAGGAAATGGGCAGACTAGGTGGACCAAGTGGTCCTTATCTGCTGTTAAATTCTGTGTTTATTTTGTATAATTGCTGGGGATTGTTTTTCTACCAGCAATTATACAAAATAAAGAACTATCTCTATGGAGCCAAGCTACGGACTGCTGGAGTTTTAGTGTGGTCCTAGCAGCTCGACTCCTGAAGTAAAGCAGTGTTTACTTTTTACATTTCTAACTGAAAATAAACATTTTCTGTGCCTAGTCATATTTTTGCTAAAAAGATCTTACTAACTCCTACTGTCTGCGAACTGCAGAGCATTGAGGAGTGGGGACGGGAGAGAAGAGAAAGTTCATGGCTAGTGCATGCGCCAGCTAAGGAAACCAGGCGCATGTTTTGTCAATGAAACCAACTGGTTACAATGATAAAATTGCAACCCGTTTCCTATGGGAAAAATGAGAGACAGTTTTACAAAGCACTTTATAAACAGTGGGAGGAGGAGGTCAGCAGGCTGTTGGTTTTAAACTTATATTTTATTGTTTTCACATAAAAGCAACAACATAAGATTGTTACTTCCTACCAAGCATACAATACTTCATACTAGCAGCCATTCAGTGGAATAAAGGTTTAACATCAGCTTAAGTAGTCTTATTTAAAGATAGGTGGGGGTTGAGTCCCAATGATAGTCCATATCAGTTGCCGAACATAGGCTGCACCTTGCAAGAATGAGATGATCAAACATTAAAAAGTCCATAGCATTTTATATTCAACCTAATATTCTTCAGGTGAAGCTACCTCTGGCTGGAAGCTGCAACACTGGACAGGATTTGCAAGAAAGTGAGTTATGCTCACAACAGAGGAGATGAACCTACAATTGTCTTTGGTTTGAAGCAGATTCCTTAGGAAAGTTAATATTCTTCAGGTGGAGGATACTTCTAATTGAAAGGTGAAATAAGGAACTTGGAATTGTCAGAAAAGGCAGTCTTTCAATCAACAGAGGGAGGTGGACTTGCTTTACTTTTGTTACAATTGTTAAGATTTTCAGTGCAGGAAGAGTTTAAACCCACAGGGACTGAATACTGTTTACTGTGTCTGTCCTTGTGCACAGCTGACATGTTTTGGGGCTGACTGCTTTTAGAGCACAAGTCACCAGGCTGTTTTGGGGCTGGGGAGGTTTACCTGTGTCTGACGGGATGTTTGGATTTTCTCTGTTTGATTAGCAGGGTATTTTCTCTGTCAAATTGTCGTAGGGCATCTTGCTGACAGGAAGGCACTCTTCTCAGCGATAGGTCAGAGCTTTTAGCTGATTGTTTCGTGAGGGCACAGTTTAGGCCCAAACCCTTCCCACCCCTCACCCCACCCACCCCGGAAATAGTTCCTTTATACCTGGGGTTCTGACATCATTTCTCAAGAGGGCAAGGTGCATATCACTGTCATATCCTCTCTAGCACACGGCACTGACAATATAAGCATACACATAGACACATAGACTTTGACAGCAGATAAGGACCACTAGGCCCATCTAGTCTGCCCATTTCCCTACCTACAGGATGAGGCCATAGATCCTAGTTAACCAACAGCCTATTTCTTCCTACCCCACAAGAATTGCCTTATGTCTGTCCCATGCTTTCTTGAATTCTCCCACAGTTTTAGACCCCACAACCTCCTCAGGAAGGCTGTTCCATGCATCCACTACCCTCTCTGTGAAATAATACTTCACATTGCACCTGAACCCCTCCTTCTATCTTTAAATTGTGTCCCTTGTTCTTGCAAGTCTCTTTTTCTGAAAGATGCTACCCTCTTGGACTTTGTTGATTCCACTTGAGGTACTTAAGTTTCTATCATGTCCCCTCTCTCCCTTCTTTCCTCAAGGGTATACATATTAAGCTCCTTTAGTCTCTCCTCATGGCTTCTCTTGCAGACCCTGCACCATTTTAGTTGCCCTCCTCTGGACTGCCTCTATCCTGTCTTTGTCTTTGGAGATGGGGTCTCCAGAACTGGACACAGTACTCCATATGGGGTCTCACCAACTGTCTGTACAGAGGGATAACAACTTCCTGTTTTCTGCTGCTGATGATCTCTCCTATACATCCCAGTATACCCCAGCCCTTCCTACTGCCTTCTCACATTGCTTGCTAACCTTAAGGTCATCTGATATGATTACCCCAGGTCCCTTTCCTTTTTGCTGTTGTTACTACCTCCCACCCATTGTGTATTCTTCCTCTGGGTTCTTGTTTCCCAGGTGCATTATTTTGCACTTCTTTACATTGAATCCTAGCTGCCATACTTCTGACCATTCCTCCAACCTTTCCAAGTTGCTTTTCATCCTTTCCACGCCTCCTTGTGTATCAACCATGTTGCAGATCTTTGTGTCATCTGCAAAAGGCATACTTTCCTTCCAGTCCCTCTGCAATGTCACTGATGAAGACATTAAAAGGACTGGACCAATACTGAACCCTGCAGTGCCCCCTAAGTAACCCCCTTTCTTCAGAGTGGACTCCATTTGCAATTACCTTCTGTGTCCTGTTGTCCAGCCAATGTTTTGCCAGGCTACCACCCTGGGTCCCACTTCCAGGCTGGTTAATTTGACTATTAATCTTTTGTGTGGGACTGTGTCAAATGCCTTGCTAAAGTCTAGGTAGGCCATGTCCACAGCCCCTCCCTGGTCTACTACTTTGGTCACCAGTCAAAGAAATCTATTAGATTAGTCTGACATGACTTTCCCGCTGTGAACCCATGCTGCCTTGGGTCCTGTGCTCCACTGGCCTCTAGGTACTCAACTATTCTTTCCTTCAGAGTGACTCCATCACTTTCCCTACCACAGAGGTCAGACTGACGGGTCTGTAGTTTCCTACCTCTGTCTTGGTCCCACTTTTGTGAAGGGAATCACATCCCGCCTTCCTCCAGTCCTTGAGTACCACACCATCCTCCCATGATTTATTAAAAGAGTAGCCAGTGGTTTCACTAGTTCCTCCCTTAATTCTTTTAGAATTCTGGGTGAATTCCATCAGGACCCATTGCTTTGTCCACCTTCAGTTTTAGGAGTTCTTGCAGAACCCTTTCTTCTGTGAAAGGACTGGGATCGACCCCCTATCAAGAGTGCTTCTGTTAATTGGATTAGGCACTTCCCCTCCTCTTTTGTGAATACTGAGCAGAAATATTCATTCAGTATTCCTGCTTTTCACTGTCCCCTCTGCCCACCCACCGTTCCTTCTATTCAGCCTCACTATCCCTCCCTTTGTCTTTCTACCTCGCTGATGTACCTATAAAGGTTTTATCCCCTTCTAACTGAGTTGGCTATCTTTTCCTCAGTTTGGGCCTTTGCTATTCTGACTTCCCTCCCTGCTTCCTTCTGCCTTAACTGGTACAGCTGTCTGTCCTGCTCCTTCTGTGTTTCCTATACTTCCGGAATGCTATCTTTTTCTTCCTGACTTTCACAGCCATCTCTTTTGAGAACCATAGTGGCTTTTTCTTTCATTTTGATTTGTTTATTTGCTTCACACAAGGCTTGTTGCCTCTGTGATGGCAGTTTTGATAATTCCCATTGTTGCTCCACACCTCCTTCTAGCCTGTTTGCTGAGTGCTTTTCTGAGGCACCTCTCATCTTGCCAAAGTCAGCCCTCCTAAAGTCCAGTACCCTCACTTTTGTATGGCTTGACTCTGTAGCTGAGTTTAACGTCAACCACACTGTTTGATGGTCACTTGTCCCTAGATGGCAACCCACTTCTAATCTGAGATCCTCTCACTGCCCCCATTTGAGATACGAGGTCTAAGATTGTTCCCTCATGAGTGGGCTCCAAAACTAGTTGTCTAATACCTGACACCTGTAGGGCATCAAGAATGGCCCTGCTCTTGGATGTGGCTGCAGCAAATGTGCTCCAGTTAACATCTGGCATATCCAGGTCTCCCATCAACAGTATCTCCTTTCTCTGCCATTCTAAGAATGCCTTCTATCATATCCTTGTCCATTCCTTCCCCTGACATGGGGGTCTGTACACAACCCCTGTGCAGATTGTGGTGCCCTTTCCAGTCTCCAAGGTGACCCACAGTATAATATGTATATTTCTATATAACAAACCAATCTCTCACACACACAAAAAAAAAAATAAAGGTAGACAGACATGTGAGGAGTAGCACAATGTAATGGCTGTGGGGCAGCAGTCTTCCGGGAGTCCTTCTGAGGCTGAGATGCTGCCCTGTTTGCAAACAACTCTCTGCCCTGAGGGAGGAAGTTGCCCATCTTCAGGCCACACTGGACAGTAGTAAGGGAACCTCCCCCATCCAGGGAGCACCACCACCACCTCAGAGGTTGTGAAGAGCACAACAGTTGGACCACAGTGTGCTCAGGGAGGGTAAGGGTGGTGGAACAGAGTCACACCCAGTCAGTTTTTCCACTCCACAATCCATATACCATTCTGGGGAGCATAGTTCCCCATGGATGCATCAGCAGAGGAGACTAAGGAGGTTGCAGACAACTGTCACAAGGGAGGCCCTCAGGAAGGAGGCAGAGGACACCACAGGGAAAGGAAGCAGCTCCTGGTGGGGACTCAATTATTAGGGGCTAGAGACATGGGGAGCAGGGAAAACTGGGCCAGGTGCCCGCCTGGTGCGCGTGGCTTGGAGGGTCGAGGAAGCGCATCCTTAGGATCACGAGAACAGTTGCACGAGAGTCTGAGCTGGACATCATTGTCCACCTAGGGACAAATGACGGCTCATCATGAGATTAGAGCAGTGCAGAAGGACTTTGTAGAGTTGGGGAAGGGCCTAAGACAAGTAGCACACACAGTATCCTTCTCAGAGGTGCTGCCTGTCAGTGGCATGGGTGAGGAGAGGGTACTTTGCACCATGCAGTTTAACGAATGGTTGAAAAAAAATGGTGTGGAGCACAAGGGTTTGGCTTCATTGGGGACTGGGGTTCCACCTGGAGGGACACTAGCCTATACTGGCAGGATGGTCTGCATCTGTCCAGGAAGGAACAAGTCTTTTGGGCAATCTGTTTAAATGCTTCATTGGCAAGCTTTTAAACTAGTCAAGGGGGAGGCACTGATAAGCAGAGAAAATCCCAGCCTCCCTACAAAACAGGGTACTGAATGAGAAAAAGACCAAGGTAGAAAGGTCAGTGGGGGATGCTGCTACAGAAGGTAAAGCCATCAAAATGGAGAGCAATAGTACCAATGCCCGTAGTCTGGGTAACAGGCTTTCTGAATTAGTGGCCTTGATGGAGGAGGAACATCTGGATATCGTGCAGTCTCAGAAACATGGTACACACAGAACCATGACTGGGACCTAAACATACCAGGATACACTATCTACAGGAGGGACAGGGAGGAGGACTAGCTCTCACATAAGGGAAGGAATCAAGCAACAGAACACAAGGGTAAAAGGAGGAGAAGAAGCACTGTGGGTCAATCTGAGACAGGCAATGGCACCACAATCCGCACAGGGTTGTAGAGCACGACTCTCGGGGAGGAAATGGACAAGGAAATGATAGAAAGTATACTTAGAATGGCAGAAAAGGGGAGATATTACCGATGGGTTATCTGAATGTGCCAGATGTTAACTGGAGTACAGTTGCAGCAGCCACTTCTAAGAGTGGGATTATTCTAGATGCCCTACAGGGGGCATGCCTTAGACAACTAGTATTGGAACCCACTGGAGGGAGCAATCTAGACCTGGTTCTCTAAATGGACGTGGAGAGAGGATCAGATGTGGAAGTGGGTAGCCATCTGAAAACTAGCAACCATCAAACAGTATGGTTCACAATAAACACAGCAATAGAGTCAAGCCATACAAAGGCAAAAGCACTGGACTTCAGGGAGGGCTGACTTTGTTAAAATAGGTGTGCCTAAGGAATGCACTAGAAATGGACAGGAAGGAGGGGTGGAAGAACAATGGGGAATAATAAAACTGCCATCACAGAGGTAACAAGCCTTTGTGTGAAGCAAATAAACAAAACGATGCAAGAAACCACTGTGGTTCTCAAAGGAGGTAGCAGGAAGGTTCAAGAGAAAAGAAAGCATTCAGGAAGTACAAGGAATCACAGAAGGAGCAGGACAGAGAATTGTATCAGTTAAAGCAAAAGGAAGCTGGGAAGGCAGTCAGAACAGCAAAGGCCCGAACTGAGGAAAAGATAGCCAACTCCAGTTAAGAAGGGGGATAAGCTTTTTTAGGTAATACACTCAGGGAGCGAAGGAAAGACCAAGGAGGATAGTGAGGCTTAATAAAGGGAGGGGTGGGTAGAGGTGATGGTGAAAAGGCAGAGATAGTAAACAAATATTTTTGCTCACTATTTACAAATGAGGGAGGTACCTAAAACAAACAATAGAAACACTCTGGATACAGAAGTTGATACCAGCCCATTTACAGAAGAAAGGTTCTGAAAGAACTCTTAAAACTGAAGGTGGACAAAGCATGGGGCCTGATGGGATTCATCCCAGAATTCTAAAGAACTAAGGGTAGAACTAGTGACACCACTGACTACACTCTTTAACAAATCATGGGAGGAGGGTGTACCTGAGGACTGGAGGAGGGCAAATGTGATTCCCCTTCACAAAAGTGGGAGCAGGGCAGAACAGGAAACTACAGACCTGTTAGTTTAACCTCAGTGATAGGGAAAATGATGGAATCACTCTGAAGGAAAGAATTGTTCGAGTACCTAGAGGCCAGAGGGGCACAGGACCCAAGGCAGCATGGATTCACAGTGGGAAGGTCATGCCAGATGAATCTTAATAGATTTCTTTGGGTGACCAAAGTAGTAGATCAGGAGGGCTGTGGACATGGCCTACCTAGACTTTAACAAGGCATTTGACATAGTCCCACACAAAAGATTAATATACAAGTTAGCCAGCCTGGGAGTGGGTCCCAAGATGATAGCCTGGGTAAAGAATTGGCTGGAGAATAGGACACAGAGGGTAATAGTAAATGGAGTCCACGCTGAAGAAAGGGGTTACTAGTGAGGTACATCAGGGTTCAGTATGACCGGTCCTCTTCAATGTCTTTATAAGCAACATTGCAGAGGACTGGAAGGAAAATATGTCTCTTTGTAGATGACTCAAAGATCTGCAACAGAGTTGATGCACAAGGTGGGGTGGAAAGGATGAGAAGGGACTTGGCAAGGTTAGAGGAATGGTCAAATGTATGGCAGCTTAGATTCACTGCTAAGAAGTGCAAGGTAATGCACCTAGGAAAAAAAAAAAGCAGGGAAAAGAGTACACAATGGGGGGGAGTGATACCAATCAACAGCAAAAATGGAAAGGAACTGGGGTAGTCATATCAGATGACTTAAAGGTGGCAAGCAATGTGAGAGGGGAGTAAGGAGGCTGGGGGATACTAGGATGCATAGGGAGAGGCATCACCTGTAGAAAACAAGTGGTCCTTCTCTGGCCAAATTCTATGTTCATGTTTCTATGTATGGGTCCCACCTTAGGGTGCAAACCACTTTGGGCTTGTGGTACGAGGACAAATGCTGTAGGTGACTCCCAGAAGTGGAGTACAGGGAGGAGCATAAATCTAAAATAAAAGTTAGCAGTAACCCACGGCAGGATGTGAGGACATGAGGCAGACAGAGTGTCTGGGTACAGCACCCCAGGTGTGGATTAAATGCCTATAACCCCACACCCTGGATTGGGTTATTACAGCTTATAATATGTTATGTGAAAACACGAGAAAGGCCACAAAAGGATTTTTTTCATTTTATTTTTACACTTGTAAACAGGATGAGCAAAACTGCCCATTTTCACCAACATAAGTTACAAAACGTACTTAAGCCATACATTATATTACACACAGACAAAATAATACACATAGTACAAAATACAGAAGATAAAACAATTAACAGTTAATTATTTAACATAAATAGGTGCATTTTCCATCAACCAATGTTTCAGTCTAGTTTTAAATACCACATTGTCGTATTTTCTATAATATCAACAGGTAATGAATTAAAAAACAACAACAAAGGAGCCCTATATAAAGTAGATCTCTGGACAAAAAGCAGATAGAAACAGTGAATTTCATAGGCAAATTTAGTCTGGGATCTAGTACCACAAGAATTAAGAAACCTAGGAAATAATGAAACTACAGGAGATATGAGGCCATTTTTACCTTAAACGTCATAATATCCAGTTCATACAAAATCTTATTTTTAAGAGATGAGCTATTGTATGCTTAAATAAAAAGCGATGTCTTCGAAAAGGGCATCAAGCATGAAACGTAAATTAGTTTTATAAGTTACCATAAGTTTGTTGAATAATTGACCAGAGAAAAAAAAAAAAATAATACCATAATCCAGAGCAGTCATCAAAACTATTTGTAAGTAAGAACCTAGATTCCTGGTCAAAACTGCTTAACTTTATAAAGTGAACCTAATCTCTGATGAAGAGTTTTCCTTAATTTATTCAAATGAGATTCAAAAGTTAGTTTTGAATGAGAATTATCCCAAATATTTAAAACTATCTACCAATTCAATCACATTTCCATCCTGTGTAACAATATGATATAAAACCATTAGGCTCAATGGCCTTACTTGAAAACAACATGACTTTAGTTTACCTGAATTAAATACCATAGAATTTGAAAGCAGCCATTTTTGAAAGGAATCAAAGTCGGAGTGAAAATCAGCCAGAGTATCATTAAAGGTGGACCAATACTATAAATTATCAAGGCCATCAGTATAATGTATCATTAATGAGTAAGAACACACCAAAGGGCAGAATTCATGTAAATGAAAAATCAACTAGCCAAGAATTGACCCTTGAGGTACCCACATTTAATAGTACTAGGAGAAGAAATAATATCACCTATTCCAGTACAATGGGATCTATGGGAAAGATAATCATAATACCAAGAAATAACATTATCAGAAAATAAACATAAAAAGAATATCATTTAGTAAACCATGTTCAACCAATTGAAGGCCTTGGTGTGAGGTCCACAAAAAGCACCGTAACAGTCTGCTTCTTTGTCAAGGGCACCCTGAATGACACCCGTGAACCCCACCAAGGCCGTCTCAGTATTATGGTATGGTTAAAGCCATGTTGACAAACAGAATGCAAATTATATTTTGTAAATACTCAAAAGTTTGATCCAAAATAACTTATTCCAAAAATTTGAGATAGGGATGATAGCAAGGAAATTGGGCAGTAATTGGACAACAGAGTAGGATCACCAAATTTCAGAATAGGGGTGACTATAGTTGTCTTCCAGAGACTAGGAAACCCCAGTAGACATAGAGAAATTAAATAAACTGAAAGTGGATGAAAGAAGGAATTATTGCCAACTTAATCATTCAAAATCTAGTCCATCTAAAAATGAAAATGGTATCCATTTTAAACACATATTCTTTAATTAAATCAGGAGATACCTGATTAAAATGAAATTCAAAAGGTACCAATTCATTTACCAGCTTTGGGGGCACTAGGAAGGTCACCATAGGAAGAAATTTCTTGGACAGGATCCTATACGATGTAAATTACCAAAAATTGTATTGATAGCTTCAAAACAAATGAAGTATCACTAATTAGTATCCCAATTAAACTATTTAATATATCCCAGGTTTTCTTGTAATTGCCAAAAGATTTATTTTGTTCAGAAAG
Source organism: Neoceratodus forsteri (assembly GCA_016271365.2). Classification (NCBI taxonomy): domain Eukaryota; kingdom Metazoa; phylum Chordata; order Ceratodontiformes; family Ceratodontidae; genus Neoceratodus; species Neoceratodus forsteri. Next base: position 371,971,047 of record CM057458.1, read on the forward strand.
AAAAATGCAGTTTTAGCTTTACAAATTGCAAATTTACTTTGATTCCTTAGAGACTTATATTTCAACAAAGAGAAGGATCCAAACTTTGTTTATATGATTCTCAACTTTTATCCCATGATCTCATGAGATGTAACAAATCAGGTGTAATCCATTTATGTTTAGTAGCCTTAATTTGCATTTTCTTCAGTGGTTCAAGCCTGTTAATCACCCGAGATAATGAGAAATGAAAACATCCAACATAGAATCAAGGTTCTTAATGGACTGAAACCCAGTCCAATCAATATCAGAGCAGGCAGTATCTACCAGCTCAGATGTAAGGAACCTAGTTTTCTAAATTCAATGTACTTAGGGGTTGATTAACTAGCTTAACCAAAACTGACAAAAGACTGGACAGTGATCACTCAATACATCAGGCAACATGCCAGAAGCATTGATCCGGTCAGGATGGGTAACAACAATCCAATCAAGTAAAGTTCCCAAACCAGTTTTGGGGTTAAATCTAGTAACCTCATTGACCAACTGAAATAAACCCAGATCAACCAAAAGATCCTTAGCAGAACCACTGGACTCTGCTGCCCAATTACAATTAAAGTCACCAAGAATAGCTGGCCGGTGATGCTGAGGTTAAGGTGCTGGGCACACCTCGTGCCATGCTGGCAGCGGTTCGAGGAATGAGCCGGGAATTGGCAGGGAGGGAGAGATCGAGCATCCAGGGGATTGCTCTCTTTTCCTGGGGGTGAGTGCGGGGTGCATTGCTGTTGGAGGCGACCTCTGGGTGACTAGAGGATCGCCGACTGAAGGCGCAGCGTGTATGCCCAGGCAATGCCATGGCAGTTCGGTTCTGCTGGCCGGGCTCCATAGGGAAAGAGGGAACCAAAAGTAAAATCCCTGGCTCACTGAGGAGATGATGAGGGCCCCAGGGATCTCCATCTCATCCCTAATGCTGGGCCAGGCCATACTGGGATCAACGGCCGACCTCACAGGGATGGACCCTCTAATTTCAGAAAAGACGCCGAGGGTGGGCGGGCCCTGTTCCAGGGGTGATCTGGAGTGCTGGGAAGTTCCTCTGGGAGGGGTAGACCGGTGATGGCTGGCCACAATGAAAGGGAGAAGGGAGGGCAGGTTGAGTGGACACCTCAGAAGGATGCCATGGAGAGTACGGTGCATATATAAAATTTAAAAGAAAAAAGTCACCAAGAATAATCCATTCTCTATGGGCTGGAAATACATGTTTGACTTCTGAGATGAGGTTCAGTCCAGACTCAATCCTTCTATGGGGTACATAGATAGAACTAACAATGAGATGCTTGTTATGACCCAAAGCAGATTTATAGAAATTAAATCACAACCAGAATTACATGGGAATGTGGACAATAGTAAACTTAAATTTATTTTAACATAAATCATAGTCCCACCCCACGTCTACCTTCCTATCTTTTCTACAATGGTCTTAGCCCTCCAGAAATGGCTGCATCTTTAACATTATCATTAAGCCATGTTTCAGGTAAAGTAACAATATCAAAACCATGTTGCTCAATCCAGGCAACAAATAAAGTCCATTTTGCTGGTAGTCTCTGAACATTAAGATGAACAATTTCTAGGTGGAATCCAATAGGGATGAAACATTTTTACAGTGTCCAATACTCCAAAGGTAACTGGGCCAGGATGGGGATGCACAGTACCAGAAATCAATAATAATAAAGCCAACATCCTCTGTAACCTAATGTTATTCTGAAAATGTCTCTCCTTCTAGTTGAATGCCTAACACATTTAAAACAACCATGGTAGAAGAAAGCATTCAATTAACAGTAGGGAGTAAACACTGTGAGAAAACCCACTTCATACTTGGATTTATCTGGGAAAAACCCATGAAACATTCTGGGTAGAGGAAAAGGAACAACTGAAATTAGAAAACTCTAGTTCAGTATATGACCCTCTTTATACTTAACAGGGTGTTAACACATAGAAACATAGACTTTGATGGCAGATAAGGACCGCTTGGCCCATCTAGTCTGCCCGCTTCCCTCACCTAGAGGATAAGCTGCAGATCCTATTTAACCAACAACCTATTCTAGGGACATGGATATGTTGTTCAATCCACACCTTGCTGGCAGGTTCCTTGCCACTTTAAATCTTGCTGGAAGGTCTTCAAGCTGGCTCCTCCCACCCGATCCGGGTGGTAAAACTCTTGACTCCGCATGACGCCTAGATCTTCCTTACCGCTTTGAAGCTCAGGTTCCCTTTTGCTCTCTGCGTTTTAGGCCTGGATCCAAACTCTTTGGTTTACCCAAATCTAATCTTAAAATTTACAAGACTTGGTCTTTATCTTCCCTCGCAGCTCACGATGGACAAATCGACTCCCGATTTCGTCGGTGCCCTGTGGGCAGAAGTGTCCCGGACGATCCGCACTCCACGTCGTGTACGCCTTAGGCTTGAGCACATTCGCAGACCTGTGACTTGTGCAATTCCTTTTCGACCCGGTCTTAGAGGATGCGCTGCCAGATTGCAACTTGGGTGCCCGAAACATTATCCTCTGGTCAAATCAAGAGGCCCGTTGGGCAGTGTCCGTAGCTGCGGGCTCAGCTGAACAGCTCGAACAACTGATAAGCCCTCGAGGAGGAAGCGACCCAGGCCGATCATCATCTTCTTTGGTCGTGGCATTTATCCCACTCTCTTTGGTCTCCTCCTACATGGCTTCGTTCATGAGCTTTGTCAGTCCCTCTCCACCAAGGAGAGGGGTCTTGGGACATTCCTCTCAGTCCAAAAAGAAGGATTCTAAGGGTAAGTCCCACCGTCGCGTTCGTGGGAGTGGGAGAGGTCTCTGGAATTTGAGCAGTCCCCACCCTATCGAGCCGTCACCCATGGGGAGCTACGGGTCTTAGCCTCTCTGTCAGCTCGTCAAGCTGACATTGCCCTGCTCCTCCAGAAGGAGATGATCAGGGAGGTGGCGGATCCTACACCAGACCCAGGGTTTGTGTCCAGGTACTTCCTAGTCCCAAACAGGACGGGGCTGGCCCCATTCTAGACCTACACAACCTGAACAAGTTCCTAGGGTCTCAGACGTTCAGGATGGTCACTCTGGCTCAGATCATTCCATCCTTGGAGCGAGGCATGTGGTTCTGCTCTCTGGACCTCAGGGCGCATTCTTTCACGTCCCAATCTGTCCATCTCACCAGCAATTCCTCCACTTCAGGGCAGAGGATCCCTTTATGAGTTCCAGGCCATGACCTTCGCCTCTCCAGCTCCCAGGGTCTTCACCAAATGCAGGGCAGTGGTGACAGCATTTCTGCGAGCACTGAAGGGTCCGGCTGTACCCTTACCTGGATGACTGACTGATTGCAGCCCCTTCCAGGCTGGAGGCAGAGCGGTCCAGGGATCTGGCCTCCAGGTCTGCTCTCAGATTGGCCTCCTCATCAATGAGGCCAAATTGGAACTCATGCCAATGCAGGTGATTCAGTTCATTGGGGCAAAGCTCAACTCTCTACAAGCCAGAGCATGGCTCCCAGCAGACAGGGCCGAGGTTCTTTCCTCCTTTGCCCAGTCATTTCTGGTTGAGCAATTGCACCCTGCCTGGGACTTCCTGCACCTCCTGGGGCTCATTGCGGCCTGCACCAGTGTGGTCCATTGGGCCCGGCTGGCATACATCCCCTGCAGTGGGGCTGGCCCGCCAATGGTCACAGAGCTCCAGTCCTCTGGACCAGCCAGTGATAGTGACCCAGGAGATGGGGAGCGCTTTCCAGTGGTGGATCGTTCCAGCTTATCTGCTGGAGGTATCCCATTTGTGCCCAGAGCCGGCGGTCACTCTAATGACCGGCGCCTCTCTGATGGGTTGGGTGCCATCTGGGGAGCTCAGAGCTCACGACCTCTGGTCCCCTCAGGAGTCTCGATGCACATCAACCTGCTGGAGCTCGGGCGGTCCGACTAGCCCTCACCGCCTTTGCTCCGTTTGTACAGGGTCAGGTGGTCCAGGTCCAGATGGACAACACCATGACCATGTACTACCTAAACCGCCAGGGTGGGACGTGCTCCTTGCCTCTGTGCAAGGAGGCTCTCCGCATTGGTTTCTCATGAGCAGACTGGAGGCGGATCTCCTAGCCATCCATGTGGCAGGAGCCTCCAAAACTCAGGCCGATGCCCTAAGCCAGATAGGTGCTGCATCTCACAAGTGGTCTCTCCTGCCAGAGGTACTACACGATCTGTTCTCCCACTGAGGCACACCTCAGGTGGACCTGTTTGCCTCCAGGAGAATGCGAAGCTGAGGCTGTTTCATGCCCACCCCCTCAGCAGGACTTGCTGCAAGAGGATGCCTTCTCGAGGCCGTGGATCCCGGCCTCTTCTATGCCTTTCCCATTTCCCTTGATCCACAGAGTGCTTCTCAAGGTGAGGACGGACAAGGTGCAGGTGATTCTGGTCTGCCGGTTGTGGTATCCAGATCCTCAGCCTCAGCTCAGGCTCCCAAGGTGGCTTCCAGCCTACCCGGACCCTGATCTCAGTCTGCCAGGGAAGGTACTCCACCGGACCTTCAATCCCTGCACCTGGCGGCCTGGTTCCTGGCGGCTAGAGTTCCAGGCAATGTTATGCCTTCAAATGGAAGAGATTTCCATTTGGTGTCAGGATAAGGGTTGGACCCTTCCTCCTGTTCCTTGACCATCATCCTGGACTGCCTATGGTCCTTTCTCAGCTAGGGCTTAGGTTGTCGACCCTTAGGTGCACCTGGCAGCCATCTCTGTGCTTACCGGGCGGGGCAGGGAAGCAGTCACTAGCACAGGAAAGGTGGTCGGGCGCTTTTTCAAAGGCCTTGATCACATATCCTCTGGTGTGAAGACCTCCACCTCTGTGGGATCTACTGCTGGTATTGGCTAGCTCATGGGCAAGCCATTTGAACTGATGCACAGGTGCAATATCTCCCACCTGTCATGGAAGACCACCTTCTTGGTGGCTATTACATCAGCCAGAAGGATGGGAGAGCTCCAGGCACTTTCCATCGAGTCTCATATCTGGTCTTCCACAGGGAAAGGTTGTCCTGCGCCTCACCGAAATTCCTTCCGAAGGTGGTGTCAGAGTTTCACCTTAACCAGATGTTGACTCTGCCTGTGTTCTACCCAGTCACACCTCGGAGGCAGATGTAGGCTCCATACTTTGGACCCTAGAAGCGCTTTATTATAAGGAGCAGACGCGAAGTTCGGGAGAGGTTTGCCAGCTTGTTTGTCACCCACGCTGAAGCCGCACCTGGCAGAACTGCAGCCAAGCAGACAGTAGGCAGGTGGGTCACCTCCTGCATAGATCTCTGCTATAGGTTGGTAGGCATGGAGCCTCCCAGAGGAATATGAGCTCATTCTACCCGCCATACCGCTGCTTCGGTGGCTGCTTCAGGGACGTCCCTATCCAGGAAATCTGCAGGGCTGCTACCTGGAAGTCAGCACACACCTTCATTACCCACTACCACATCGACCTTGAGTCACACTGGGATGCTGGTTTTGGGACCTCGTTCTCCAGTCCTTATTTCCCAAGTAGGGGTGTGCGCCTTGCCTCCATCCTCCCAAAGAACTGCTAGAGTCTGCCAGTAAGTGGATTGAACAACATATCCATGTCCCTAGAAATACAGGTTACTGACCTGCAACAGGAGTTCTAGGAATGGTATATGTTGTTCATCCACACAACCCACCGACCTCCCCCGGCTTTGACGCACTACCTGGTTTCCAGCAGGGGGGATCTGGCATCATGGGTGGATCCGAGAGTTTTACCACCCAGATGGGTGGGAGGAGCCAGTTTGAAGACCTTCCGCAAGATTTAAAGCAGCAAGGAACCTGCCAGTAAGTGTGGATGAACAACATATACCATTCCTAGAACTCCTGTTACTGGTGAGTAACCTGTATTTTCTTCTACCCACCACAAAAATTGCCTTATGTGTGTCCCATGCATTCTTGAATTCTCCCACAGTTTTAGACCCCACAACCTCCTCAGGAAGGACGCTCCATGCGTCCACCACCCTCTGTGAAAAATACTTCCTCACATTGCCCCTGAGCCACCCCTCTATCTTCAAATTGTGTCCCCTTGTTCTGCACATATCTTTTCAGAAAGATGCTACCCTCTTGGACTTCATTGATTCCACTGAGGTACTTAAACATTTCTATCATGTCCCTCTCCCTCCTTTCCTCAAGGGTATACATATTAAGCTGTTTTAGTCTCTCCTCAGTATGGCTTCTCTTGCAGACCCTGCACCATTTAGTTGCCCTCCTCTGAGCCGCCTCCATTCTGTCTATGTCCTTGTGGAGATGAGGTCTCCAGAACTGGATGCAGTACTCCAGATGGGATCTCACTAACTGTCTGTACAGGGGATAACACTTCCTGTTTTCTGCTGGTGATGCCTCTCCCTATACATCCCAGTATCCCCCAGCCCTCCCTACACGCCTTCTCATACATTGCTTGCCAACCTTAAGGTCATATGATATGATTACTCCCAGGTCCCTTTCCATTTTGTTGTTGTTACTACCTCCCCCATTGTGTAATCTCCCCTGGGTTTTGTTTCCCAGGTGCATTACTTTGCACTTCTTTGCATTGAATCTTAGCTGCCATACTTCTGACCATTCCTCCAACCTTGCCAAGTCCCTTCTCATTCATTCCATGCCTCCTTGTGTATCAACCCTGTTGCAGATCTTTGTGTCATCTGCAAAGAGCATCTTTTCCTTCCAGTCCTCTGCAATGTCACTTATAAAGACATTAAAAGGACTGGACCCAGTATTGAACCCTGCGTTACCCATTAGTAACCCTCTTTCTTCAGAGTGGACTCCATTTACAATTACCTTCTGTGTCCTGTTGTTCAGCCAATGTTTTATCAGGCTTCCACCCTGGGACCCACTCCCAGGCTGGTTAATTGACTACTAATCTTTTGTGTGGGACTGTGTCAAATGCCTTGCTAAAGTCTAGGTAGGCCATGTCCACAGCCCCTCCCTGGTCTACTACTTTGTCACCCAGTCAAAGAAATCAATTAGATTTGTCTGACATGACCTTCCCACTGTGAACCCATGCTGCCTTGGGTCCTGTGCCCCACTGGCCTCTAGGTACTCAACAATTCTTTCTTTCAGAAGTGATTCCATCACTTTCCTACCACAGAGGTCAAACTGGCAGGTCTGTAGTTTCCTACCTCTGTCTTGGTCCCACTTTGTGAAGGGAATTACATCAGTCTTCTTCCAGTCCTCAGGTACCACACCATCCTCCTATGATTTGTTAAAAGGGTAGTCAGTGGTGTCACTAGTTCTCTGCCTAATTCTTTTTAGAATTCTGGGATGAATTCCATCTGGCCCCATTGCTTTGTCCACCTTCAGTTTTAAGAGTTCTTTCAGAACCCTTTCTTCTATGAAAGGACTGGGATCGACCCCCTCTCCAGAGTGCTTGTGTTAATTGGATTAGGCACCTCCCCACTTCCTCTTTTGTGAATACTGAACAGAAGTATTCATTCAGTATCCCTGCTTTTCACTGTCTCTATCTCTGCCCACCCACCATCCATTCTATTCAGCCTCACTATCCCTCCTTTGTCTTTCTATGCTCCTGATATACCTATAAAGGTTTTATCCCCTTCTTAACTGAGTTGGCTATCTTTTCGTCAGTTTGTGCCTTTGCTATTCTGACTACCTCCTGCTTCTTTTAACTGGTACAGTACAGTTCTCTGTCCTGCTCCTTCTGTGTTTCCTTATACAGTACTTCCTAAATGCTATCTTTTCTCCCTTACCTTCACCACCACTTCTTTTGAGAACCATAGTGGATTTTTCTTTCATTTTGATTCAACATATTATTCAACGTAGTCAAACAGCTCAAAACAAATAACCAAAATATAATCACTAAACTTAAAAAGGACTCCTTATATAAAGTAAAAAACAAAACAAATTAAAACTGTAATCCTTAGTACCTAATAACTATGATCTTAAAGTAGATGAACAGACACAATTGTTGTATCAGGGCAAAAGCATAAATCAACCCCATACAAGGCTAAAAACACATACTCACCCATAAAACTATGGTACAGAAAAATACTGCACCAAGCTCTACATTATATAAATCTAATAAAGAAAAGTCTTAAAACTACAGACTCATTTTAATAACTAAGCCAGTAAACACTCACGTAAATCACCTTGTGCAAACTAACAGCCAGAAAATAAAGTGATTTTCTCTGAGGCCTCACTATGCACTTACTGCTTGGCATGACGTAATTTAAACACAGAAGCCCCTCCCCAAACAGTAAAGTCAGAAGTCTTTTCTCCTGTTTAAACATAAAACATGTACTGTATCCTGTCACCGTGCAAAATAGTCCCTAAAATGCACATTTCACTGCTCTTATGCACATAGAAATGTCCACACACACTACTACATGATGTGTGACATTCTTGTGCATAATATTGTGATAGTAGATTGGGACCCTGTCCCAGTTATTACGGAGAGTTTGAATGCTGGGATCTATTCTGTTCTCTCCTTTTCTGTTTCTTATCTGTCTGGTTCACAACCAAATTTTCCTGTGAGACCTAGGATTTGATCACCCCAACAGTCTCGCAGTTCTTTGCCTCTCGCTATATCTCAGTCTTCTCTTGCTGTTCTGTCTTTTCCTCCCTTGCATATCTGCGGATATAAAAATATATGCAAATCATTATATGGAAATGTAACTCATATTGGGATCCCTTGTTTAGAAATTGTATAGTGTTCATTTTTGAAATGTATATAATTATAGTTTGAGAAGATTGCAAAAGTTATTGGAAACTCAAGAGGTTACCTGAGAGCAATTTGTAAGCCTTTTGCAAAAGCTGTGGAGGTGGACCCTCAGTTCTGGGACACTGTTCCTGCCAGCACGTGCCTGAAACCTACAAGAATATTTTAGAAAAAAACAGGATGCTTCTTAAGGAGGGGATTGCAAGGACTTATAAAACAGAGCTGCAATTACTTGCAAGAGACACACAGAGATTGAAGGAAAACTCAGATGGATCTGTTTATTCTGCCTTTGTAAATAATTATTCTGAACAATTGTTGTTTTTTTATGTTACTACTAGTACAGTACTGATAAACACTTTTGCGAATTCTACAACTGCTCTTGGTTCTTCCTATGCTTCCTGACCTGTGCCTCAATGACAAATATGTTGTGGTACTATACATGTAGGACACTTCCTGCCCCCAACTGCACCTGCATCTCTGAGAACACATGGACATACAGAGCGAGACACACACACACACACACACGAGACTGCTGTAATTCTACACTAATGCTCTTGATGTGTTTGTCACTGTGTGTTTTGTCGATGCTAATGCCCCCCTCCACCACCACCAAACTGCACATGCAGCTCAGAGAACACAGGAGCTGCAAAACCAGGCCTGTGGACAACTTTGCCCAGATATAGGATACTGAAGCAGTTTTCCCACAATCTCCATATCACTGTTTAAGTCTCTCACTCCATGGTTCACCATGGGAGCAACCACCGCGGGGAAACCCAATGAACATGGCACTTTTTCTCTCACCCTGTCGGTTTCTCTCCCTGCCTCCTGAATTGTTTCTGTCTCTCCCAGGTTCCTTCATCTCACAGAGGTGACAGACAATACAGCACGACTCTGACACAGGACAAAGTAGAGAATGGAGAAGTGTGTGTGTGACAAAACAGAACTGCTTCCCCAAATGAAATGCAGTCTGCCTCTCTCACTCTCTCTCTCTCTCTCTCCTCGGTGTGGCACTCGGCATCTCAAGACAGACAATTGCTGCCACTGTGACGCTCTCTCCCAGCACCATGCTGCATAATCACGTGCTGGTTGCTGTGGTCTGTCACTGTTTGTGCCTGGGGCGGGGACACACTCACTGTTGGTGCCAACAGGACTTGCTTGCATTTCTATGTTGATCAGTTCTTACTCTCTGATGCATGCAGATACACACACACCACAAATCTCATTGCCAGAGAGAGAGTCAGGTTCACAATCCTGGGCAACCAGGCATGTGACTGTCTGACACATGCACAGCCCAGCGACTCTTCATCATGACACACTGGTGGGTTTACTGTGTGGGTCACTGAGCGGAGCTCAACGGGCAGGGCAGTGGGAAGCAACATACATGGTTCTCTGCTGGGGTGAGAGGGCTGCAGATGCCGCTCACTAACTCAGAATTTTAAATGGCCACTTACTACTGAACTGGAACTGAGATAATGAGGTCCGTCAGGCTCTGTGGATTCTGGTCAAGGCGAAGCATCACTCTGACTGTGCAGGTACAGGCATTTAATCAACAGTCAGGCGGTGCTTCCTGACCAATAAAAGTTGTTGCTCAGCCAACCCATGTTATAAAGTGCTATAATTTGTTGGCTAAGGCAGACTGTCACAATTTGTGTTTAAGGTGACTTGGCCCTGAGCACCTTTTTCTGACTGTGAACTCTGCAGTAAGTTTTGCCGTAAAACTCTTAAGAAAAGGGCTAAGAAATAAAAAATTGTAATGGCTTCTCAGTCTGCCTTTATATCACTTAAGCACACTGATGAGGGTCCCACATCTTACAGCAAGCTAAAAGAAAGGCCTGCCAGAGACGTTCTAGAGTCTAGGGCTCCTGAAATAGGGAACCTAATACAAGCCAGCATACAAGACTGTCCGAGCAGGTTCCAGAAACAGTTACTGCTAAGAAAAAAAAAAAAAAGATAAATCTGTCGCTGCCCTCCTCCTAAAGAAGGAAAGAAGCTGTCAGTGAGCAGACCCTAAAATGCCCTCTGTGGAGGATATGACTCAAGCTTTGCAGTTTTGTCAGGCTTTTCAGGCCATGGGATCGCTTAAGGGCATGTCGGTTCCCCTCCTGTTCTGGGGTCCTCCTCGATTCCAGAGGACCCAGGGGCCAAGTTTTACTGTGATGAGGAGGAAGAAGAGCCCATAGAGCCCAATGGCTCTCCTAAACAGTTCATTTATTCTCCCTGGGGCCAATAGGATTTTTCCTCACAGTATGCATTTGTGAGGTAGATGGTCAACACCTTCAACCTCTCCATCCAAGAGACTGTGGAGGATGAGGAGGTGGAGTTTTGGACATGATGGGTCTAACCCAGCCAAAAGATTGTGCTTTCCAGTGCATAAGCTCCTTAAAAGGCAACTTGTAAGTTATTACAGACTCCCACCTCCACCCTGGGCATTGGAAAGGAGTACCACCTTGACAGGCAAGATGCTGAGTACCTCTTCCCACCCTGACCACGGAGTGGTAATGCAGGCTGCTACCTGTGATAAGGCCAAGTTTTCCTCTCTACCCAGACCCTGGACAAAGACTCCAGAAAGCTGGATAGTATGGGAAAGATGGCTTACACTTCTGCTTCCCTGCTGCTGAGACAGGGTGCCTATATGGCTTATACAGCCCAGTTCCACAAAACTGTCTCAAGCTTTATCCTGGCCATGAGCAACAAAGCCTCCAGGGATGTGGAACAGGATTTAACAGATACTGCAAAATCAGTCCTGGATGCAACTAAGTACTAGTTCCATAAAGCAGTGGATACAATGACACTGCCACCAGGTTCATAGCCCATGCTATTTCCCTAAGAAGGTTTACCTGGCTCAGGACTACAAACCTCCCTGGACACCCAAACGAAGGCCATCGACTTTCCCTGTGAGGGTAACTCCTTTTTGGTGACAAAATAAGGCATACTGAAAAAGGTGGAGGAGTATAAAGCTACCTATAAAATTGACACTGAGAAGGAAAAGGCCTCCACTTCCATAGGCCCCATGGAAGGAGAGTAGGGTAGGAGTTACTTTCCTGCAGTTTCCTCCCTTATGATTTCTCTCAAATGAGGGTTTCCTTTAGGGGTAGGGGCAGAAGAGGCTTCAGATGGGCAGACTCAACTTCAGCACCTAAGGCTGAACTCGAACAGAACCACTGGCAAGTTAGTCCAGGTTGCCCATCCATTGCCAGTAGGGAAAGGTTAGCTCTCTTCTTCCAGGAGTGGAAACACATCACAGAAAAGTGGGTCCTGGAAATGGTGAGCCAGGGACTCACACTGCAGTTCAGAAAATTCCCAAGACTGCAGGTTCACAGAAACTTCACAGCTGCCACTCTAACAGAAAAGATTCTGCTGGAGTTAGAGGTCAAAAGTTGCTGCAGGCAAAAGCAGCAGCAGGAGTTGCCCCCCACCGAGGGAAAGAGCCTTTACTCAAGGTACTTCCTCACCCAGAAGAAAAATGGGGAGTGGTGACCCATTTTGGATCTCAGGTAACTGAACAAACAATGAAAAAGAAAACAGTTCATGATGGTAACCCTGGCTACAGTGATACCATCCCTTCAACAAGGGGTCTGGCTGGGCTGTCTGGACCTGAAAGATGCCTATTTTCATATTCAATGAGACCCAGCCACAGGAAGTATTTAAGGTTCAGGGCAGGAACTGGTCACTATCAGCCCTCCCTTTGGTCTCTCCTCAGCCCCACGGTGTTCACAAAGTGCTGGGCCATGGTGGCAGACACCTCAGAAGACAGGGAGTGCAGGGTTTCCCTTCTCACCCAGGAATCCTTCAGTATACTTGATTAATGCAGTTATGCCAGCTAGGTTCAGCTGCCCCAGAGGTGAAGTCTATGCTAATGACTGCAGGAATTAGCCAGTTAGAAGAGAGAGGCAGAATGCTCTTGAGAGGACTCAGTCAGATTTGTTTCTCCTCTGACCAGAAAGTGTGCCCTGGAACTTTCTTTTCAGACTTCGATTGAAATCATTCCTTTTGTGTTTTTCTAATTTATGCTGTTTTCGAGTACTTTTTACCTTTTTTCCGCTTCTAATTTTTTCCACATTGATGGAAAACTTCACTTTTTAGCGCCTCCAGTGCATTTTTCTGACTGGAATCTTTCACACCTGAGGTAAAAAATTGCACATATTACTTTTTAACTAATTTTTCTGCACATGCTCAATTTTTAACATTTTCCTGCATTTTACTTCATTTTTCAGCAGGAAGATAATTTTGTTCTTGTTCCTCAGGGCCTCTTCCTCTCTCTTGAGGCACAATTCCTGGGTCTCCTGACTAATTGCTGAGTCAGGGACACCTATTTTGGCTTTAGGTTACTCAGGGCTAATACTATTTTATCCAGATTTCTGGGGTCATTCACTTCCCTTTGGGTTGATTTTTCTTTCAGTCATTCTCAATAGTAAAAGCCTCAGGGCTAAAATAAAAGAGAAACAGGGACCAAAAAAAGGTTTCTCAGACTGCCTCTCCCTCCATTAAAAATCCAGAAGAGGAACCTCCTCTCATTACAAAAATAAAGATGGGTCCTCTAAGGACCCCACATAAAATAAGTCTGAAAAAATAATAATGACCAAGGCAAAAAAGACAATCTCATAGATACATACATTTCAGCAGGTTTCCAATTCAGTGCCTACAAAAGAAACAAAAAGAAAAATATATCACTGCCTCTCCTGCTGACAAGCAAAGGAGACACCAGTGCCACAAAAGATATTCCTCTATGGAGGAACTAGCTAAGGCTTGGCTTTTATATCAAACCTTGCAAGTTGCGGTTCTCTTTTGAAGCCCCAGCTGGTCCCCCTACTCCTACTCCTATTCTTTCTGACCCTGATCTTGGCCAGGGCAATTTCTATGAGAGGAACGATGATGAAGAGGAGGGTAAACCCTAAATTCTAAGGAAACTCCTGACCCAAGAGTTCGCCAGGGCCAGAAGGATTTTTTCTCATTTTACTTTTCTTCAACACATGGCGGAAACTCTTGACCTCACTATTCATGAGTTCACCAAGGAAGAGGAGGAGGTGGAAGACTATTTGGATATGATGGTCTTCTTTCCCTAGAAAACTGCTCCTTCCAGTTCACAAGTCCCTTTGAAGGGCTACTTTTAAACTTTTGTACTAGGGGTATATAAAATAGAAAAGGAAGTATCAGCTAGCTTAATCCAATGCTGAATACCTTTATACACATCCGGATCATAAAGGAGTGGTACAGGTGGCACCTTGTGACAAAGCAAAGGTGGCTCTTTCCTCAGAGCCCCCAGAAAAAGACTCTTAAGAAGCTAGATACTATGGTTGAGAAATCTTACACCACAGCCTCATTAATGCTTCACCTCTGTACATACATGGCATACACAGCTCGGTATTAAAGGTCTCTGGAACTCTTTTCTGGCAGTCAGCCAGTAAGCCTGAGTGGCTCAGGAATTGGAAAAATTGTTAAACAGCCTTAGAAGCCACAAAATACCAGTTTCATATGGCTGTGGACACTAATGACAGTGCATCTAGGGCCATGACTGTTGCAGATGATTTGCCTGGTTAAGGACTATTAATCTCTCCCAGGACACCCAAAGTAAGGCTATGGATTTTCCTGTGATAATAACTCTCTGGGGTCAAAACAGAGACTTCCATGAAAAGGTGGAGGAGTACAAGACCACCTATCAGAGTAATGTGGTTAAAAAAACCTTCCACCTCCTTCAAATGGGGAGGGATAGGGGTTACTATCCTGCGATTTTCTATCCTATGCCAATGCCTATGGCCTTAGATTACTCTCAGATGAGAGACTTATTTAGTGGAAGAGACAGGAGACCTCAGACACAGGCTGCTTCCACCCCTTCCACAAAACTTCAGACCAAGCAAAATCCCTAACTGCAGGCCTCAGGTCACCTCACCTTCACCAGTAGGTGGAAGGCTAACCCCTACCTCCACCAATGGCATCTCATCACCACATACAAGTGGGTGCTGGAGGTGGTGGGACAAGTCTACCCTGCAGTTCAAAGCATTTCCCACTTGGCAGGGCCACAAAACTTTAAAACTCCTAACTCCTACAGAAAAAATCCTGCTGAATTAGAGGTAAAGTCTCTCCTGTCAGCAAAGAGTTCCTATTTTCCCAGTGCAGGAAAGGACTCTATTCCAGATATTTTGTCACCCAAAAGAAGAATGGAACTGGTGACCCATACTAGACCTCAGTTTTCTGAACAAGCACCTGTACAATCCAAAATTCAAAATGGTCACCCTGTCAGTGGTGATTCCTTCTTGCAACAGGAATACTAGCTAGCCTCTGTGGATCTCAAGGATGCCTACTTCCATATCTCAGTAAGGCCTTCACACAGAAAGTTTTTCAGATTCATACTGCCTTTGGTCACTACCAGTTTGCAGCTCTGCTGTTCTGCCTTTCTTCAGTTCCCGGAGTCTTTACAAAGTGCCTGGCAGCCTATCTCAGAAGGCAGAAAGTATCTGTCTTCCCTACTTGGATGACTGGCTGATCATAGGCAGGTCTCCCAAGAGGTCAGGGACTCTCTCAGCCTTACACGGCACACCCTGGAGTCCCTGGGCTTCCTGATCAATTCAGAAAAATCCCATCTTGAACCAGTGCAACTGTTGGAGTTCATAGGAGCAGAGCCAAACACAAAACAAGGGAAAGCTCTATTTCCACTGGACAGGATGCACAACCTTTAAAAAAGTGAACTCCTTTGTCTTGGGTCAGCCAAGACCAGCCAGACACTTCCTCAGACTCCTCCTGGGCCACATGGCCTCTACCACAGACAAGTCCCAGGTACCAGATTTCAGATGAGGGACATACAGTATCATTTGGGAGCCCACTGGTTGCAGAAAGGGATTCTCTCTCAGCTCATTCCAGTCACAAGGATCCTGCAAGCCTTGAACTGGTGGAAAGACATGGAAACCTCAAGAAAGTCATCCCCTTCCAACAGAAAGAATCCCCAAAGTGGTCACTACAGATGCTTCCTCCAGGCTGGGATGCTCATCTGACAAAGCAGTCCAAAAGTGGGGTGTGTACCCCAGGAAGTCCAGGTGCCATAAATCTCCTCAGACTCAGAACTGTGTACCTAGCAATCAAAGCCTTTGCACCCCAACTAAAGGGCTTAATCTGTCCAAGTCAGAACAGACAACACCACTGCTATGTTTTACATCAAGCAGGCAAGGCACAAGATTCACAAAGCTCTGCATGGAGGCCATGAAGATCTGGTCTCTGGCTTACTCCTTGGTCATACAACTTTCTGCCATTCACCTTCCAGGCAAGGGCAATGTCCTGGCAGATGCTCTCAGTCGCATCAGTTAGGGTCACCATGAATAGACCCTGAACAGATGAGTACTAACCACAGTTTTCAGGAGGTGGGGCACTCTAGAGATAGACCTCTTCACCTCCAAACTCAATCACCAGCTTCATCTGTTCTATTGCAGGCCTCAAGTCCTAGGCACAGTACCAGTGGATGCCCTGACTCTGGATTGACGGGAACATTTCTGTACACCTTTCCTCCATTCCCCTTGATCTTCAGGGTTCTCTTGAAACTCAGGAACCAGCCAGCCACTGCGATTCTGGTGGCCCAGACTGGGCATGGCAGCCTTGGTACTCCCTGCTCCTTGCTCTGTTGGAAAAACAACCATTCTGTTTATGCCTGAGCCACTGTCTCCTGACCTTGCCTCAGTCAGAGATAACATACCCAAGCATAGGGTTCCTTCACCTCAAAGCTTGGTACTTGAAGAACTAGAGTTCCCAAACTCTCAGTGTTCGAACAGGTTCTCAGAATACTTTGTCTAGCCAAGACGCCTAGCACCGTAAAGACTTATGCTGCAAAATGGAAGAGATTTTCCTTCTGGTGTAAAGACAGACAAATCCACCAACTGCAGGCCAGCCTGCCATGGACTATTTGGTGCATTTGAAGGCTTCAAGCCTTTTCCTTGAAAGGTTCACTTGGCAGCTATTTCAGCCTACATTTCTGCTGGGAAGGAGAAATCAGTAATTCCCACCCATTTTCAAGCGTTTTTCAGAGCCTACTGCACACGTCAACCCTTACTTAGGAACCTGCTCCCTCTGGGACTTGAACATGTGCATAGTTAAATTAATGGAGCCCCCATTGATCCCATGGCTTCTGCAGATTTAAAGTAATTTAAAGTAAGTCACTTAGAAAACTGTTTTCCTAATATCCATAACCTCAGCCAGAAGGATTTCTGAGCTGCAAGCCTCTATATGGAACCTAACTTACATTATCTCCCACAAAGATAAAGTAGTTTTCAGGACTAACAGAAAATTCCTTCCTAAGGTAGTGTCAGAATTTCACCTGAATCAATCCATAACACTCCCTGTCTTTTTACAGACAAATCCACTTCTGGTGGCGCAAGCTCCACAGTCTGGATGTCAAAAGGGCACTGATCTACTATCTGGAGCATACTAAACAGCTCAGGTCCTCGTGATACCCGCTCTTCCTCACCTGTGGTGAAGCAGGCAAGACAGGCCAGTCTCCAAGAGGTCTGTCTGTCAGTGGATAATCTCTTGCATCCAATTTAGCTGTGTCAGTGGCTCAGTAGGTAGCACACTCGCCTCTGAGGCCAGGAGATCAGAGGGCTGTGAGTTCAATTCCCACATCTGGCACTTGGGTTAATATCCCAGTACTGACACTGTAGTGCAGCATGAGAGGTGCTGCACTTCTGAAGTGCCGCTTTCAGATGAGACGATAAACCGAGGTCTCATCTGCCTGGATTGGTGGTAGTTCAGGTGGATGTTAAAGATCCCATGGCACTTATCGAAAGAGTAGGGGAATTTCCCGTGTCCTGGCCAAATTTCCTCATTCACTAAAATGCCACCATCTTAATCTGGTTCAAGGTCAGTTGGCATTCATCTGTATCCCCCTCCCGGGTCATGCCTGAAAATAGGCAGGATTTGTCTAGTGCACTTACCCGGTCAACAAAAACGAAATAAATAAATTCTGTTACAGTAAGGCTGGCAAATGGCCACTTCAGGGCCCACTCCACCAGGGGCACTGCAGCCTCAGTAGCATCTGCAAGTGACATCCCTTGCTTGATATGACAGCACATAAGGACCACTTGGCCCACCTAGTCTGCCCACTTCCTACCTGTTGGTGTCATCGAGGCACAGGTTAGGAAGCATAGGAAAACCAGGAGCAGTTTCAAAATTCACAAATGACATTTTATTTTTCTCAATAACAGCAAAATAACAAAATTATTCAGTATAACTATTTACAAAGGCACTACAAACAGCGAAAACTAAGTCCTTCTGAGGTATCTCTTAATTCCAAGTTTCAGTCTCTCTCCTTGTCTCTCTAGCAAAAGCATTGCTGCTGTCTTTGTAATTCTTTGCCTGTGAACCTCGTTAAAGATGTTCTGCTTCTTACAGAATGTTCTTGTAAGTGTCATTCCTTGCAGGTGCAGCAAAAGAACACTGTAACCCAGAACTAACCTTTTGTTCACAGCTCTGCAGAGAGTTTGCAAACTGCATCTCAGGTGAACCCCTTGAGTTCCAAATAGCTTTTGCAATATTTCAACAGTATAACTATATACATTTTCAAACAAAGGGATCCCAGTATCAGTCACATTTCCGCATAAAGATTTACATATTTTTTTATAACTGCAGATATTCAAGCGGGATAAAAGACAGAAATAGCAAGGAAGGCAGAGAGATAGCGAGTGGTAGAGATTGCTAGAACTGTCAGAGTGATCAGTTCCTAGGTCTCACAAGAAAAGTTGGTTGAGCAACCAGACAGTCAAGAGACAGAAAAGGAGAGGATAGAACAGACCCTTGTTAAACTCTTTCTGCATAACAAATGGGGCAGGGCCTTATTAAACCCTGTCACATACCCCTTCTTTAATAGGGAATCTTTGTTTAAAAAACAGGTTTACAAAAACATTCTTTAAATTCTCCTTTAACATCACAGTAGCTGATAATCGTTACAGTTCAGTGCATATGCAGTATAGCAAACAGAGAAGTTTTAACTCTCACATTTTTTCAACCTTTGGAATTCTCAATTCCTGATCCATATCTTGACACAAAATCAGCATTGACATTCTCTTTCCCAGATTTGTGCATCACCTTATATTTAAATGGCTGTAGCTCCAGGTATCACCGTGTGATTCTAGAATTTTTATCCTTCATTTGGTTAAGCTAACAGAGAGGATTGTGATCTGTTAGAAGTACAAAGTCAGCTCCTAGTAAGTAAAACTTAAGGGACTCCATGGCCCACTTTGCCTAAGGCATTCCTTTTCAGTGGTGGAGTACGTTTCTCTCTGTCATGCATCTTCCTACTTATGTATAGAATAGGATGTTCTTTCCCATCTATATGCTGACTCAAGACTACACCTAGGCCTACCTCTGATGCATTAGTCTGTAGCAGAAATTGTTCTCAAAGTCTGGACTTCTTAAAATGGCTGAACATAATGTAACCTTAATGTCTCGAAAAGCTTCATCACGCTCTGGGGTCCATTTCACATTATTTGGGAACTGTTTCTTTGTGAGTTCAGTGAGGGAGTACTTAACACAGCAAAGCTGGGAACAAATCTCTGATAATAACCAGCCAGCCCTAAAAATTACTTGACATGCTTCTTCGTTTTGGGGACAGGGCTGTTAGCTACAGCTTCTATCTTGGAAACCTCTGGCTTGACTTCTGCAGTTCCCAAAACATAGCCCAAATATCTGGTTTCCTGCATGCCCAATGCACACTTGGTAGGATTAATTGTCAGACCTGCCTTTTGATCAATTGGATAACTGCTCATAGATGTTCCAGGTGACAGACGAGAGACAGAAGAGAGGATAGAACAGACCTGTCCTGAGAGTTAAGACAGTGACCTTGATGCATGCATTCCACAGGAAGGGAGACAGAAGAGTTCAGAGAGAGACTTCACCAGATGCAGGTGAAAGACTGTCTTATGCTAAATGGCTTCTGATTAATCTTGTATACCACTATTAATGTGATAAAGATGACTACTACCTTTTAGCAAGTCTGTTGTGCCTGAATTACAAACAAGACAAGACCCTTGCATTTAAACCCTTTCTGCATAACAAATGGGGCAGAGCCTTATTCAACCCTGTCACGACTGGATAAGCTGCAGATCCTAGTTAACCAACAGCCTACTTCCTCTTACCCCCTCCTCTAGAATTGCCTTATGGCTGTCCCATGAATTTTTCAATTCTCCACTGTTTTTAACCCCACAACTCTCTCAGGAAGGCCATTCTATGCATCCACCACCCTTTCCACAAAAATATTTCCTCACGTTGCCCTGAGCCATCCCCATCTATCTTCAAATTGCACCCTTTGTTCTTGCACATCTTTTTCTGAAAGATGCTATCCTCTTGGACTTTGTTGATTCCCTTGAGGTACTTGAATGTTTCTATCATGTCCCCCTCCTCCTTTCCTCGAGGGTATACATATTAAGCTCTCTAAGTCTCTCTTCATATGGATTCTGGTGCAGACCCTGCATCATTTAGTTGCCCTCCTCTGGACTGCCTCCATCCTGTCTATGTCCTTGCAGAGATGGGGTCTCCAGAACTGCAGGCAGTACTCCAGATGGGGTCTCACCAACTGACTGTACAGAGGGATAACAACTTCCTGATTTCTGCTGCTGATGCCGCTCCCTGTGCATCCCAGTATCCCCAGTCCTCCTTACTGCCTTCTCACATTGCTTTCCTACCTTTAGGTCATCTGATATGACTACCCAAGGTTCCTTTCCATTTTTATTGTCAGTACCTCCCATTGTGTACTCTTCCTTAGGTTTTTGTTTCCCAGGTGCATTACTTTGCACTTCTTTGCACTGAATCTAACTTGCTATGATTTTGACCATTCCTCCAACCTTGTCAAGTCCCTTCTCATCTTTTCCACACCACCACCCCATTGTGTATCAACCCTGTTGCAGATCTTTGTGTCGTCTGCAAAGAGGCATACCTTTCCTTCCAGTCCTCCAAATGTCACCTATAAAGACATTAAAAGAGTTGGTCCCAATACTGAACCCTACGGTACCCTGCTAGTAACCCCCTTTCTTCAGTGTGGACTTTGTTTACTATTACCCTCTGTGTCCTGTTGTCCAGCCAATTTTTACCCAGGCTACCACCTTGGGACCCATTCCAAGGCTGGCTAACTTGTATTAATCCTTTGTGAAGGACTGTGTCAAACGCCTTGTTAAAGTCTAGGTAGGCTGCGTCCACAGCCCCTCCCTGGTCTACTACTTTGATCACCCAGTCAAAGAAATCTATTAGATTCATCTGACATGACCTTCCCACTGTGAATTCATGCTGCACTGGTCCTGTGCCCTGCTGGCCTCTAGATACTCAACAATTCTTTCTTTCAGAAGTGATTCCATCATTTTCCCTCCACTGAGGTCAAACTAACAGATCTGTAGTTTTCTGCCTCTGCCTTGCTCCCACTTTTGTAAAGAGGAATCACATCTGCCCCTCATCCAGTCCTCTGGTACCACACCATCCTCCATGATTTGTTAAAAGGCTAGTTAGTGGTGTCACTAGTTCTCCCTTAGTTCTTTTAGAATTCTGGGATGGATCCGTCAGGTCCCATTGCTTTGTCTACCTTCAGTTTTAGGAGTTCTTTCAGTACCCTTTCTTCTGTGAATGGACTGGTATCGACATCCCTATCCAGAGTGCTTCTATTGTTTGGTTTAGGTACCTCTCTTCTTCTTTTGTGGATAATGAGCAGAAGTATTCGTTAAGCATCCCTGCTTTTCACTGTCTACACGCTGCCACCCTCTTTATTAAGCCTCACTATCCCTCCCTTGGTCTTTTTTCACTCCCTAATGTCCCTATAAAAGGTTTTATCCTCTTCTTAACTGAATTGGCTATCTTTTCCTCGGTTTGGGCCTTTGCTGTTCAGACTGCCTTCCCTGGTTCCATCTGCTTTAACTGGTACAGTTCTCTGTCCTGCTCCTTCTGTGTTTCCTTATACTTCCTGAATGCTATCTTTTCTCCTAATCTTCCTCACAACCTCATTTAAGAACCAGAGTGTTTTTTTCCTCCGTTTAGTTTTGTTTATTTGCTTCACACAAGGCTTGTTGCCTCTGTGATGCCAGTTTTGATTTTCCCATTGTTCCTCTACCCCTCCTTCTTGCTTTTCTGAGGTACTCGCCATTTTCCAAAGTCAGACCTCCTAAAGCCCAGTACCCTTGCTTTTGTATGGCTTGACTCTACAGCTATGTTTATCATGAACCACACTGTTTGGTGGTCACTTGTTCCCAGACGGCTACCCACTTCTAAATCTGAGATGCTTTCTCCATCCCTGTGTGAGAGTACCAGGTCTAAGATTTCTCTCTCCTAGTGAGTTCCAACACTAGCTGTCTAAGACATGCCCCCTGGAGGGCATCAAGAATGACCCTGCTCTTGGATGTGGCTGCAGCAAGGTGCTTTAGTTAACATCTGGTATCTTCAGGTCCCCATCAACAATATCTCCCTTTTTCTACCATTCTAAGGATGCCTTCTGTCATTTCTTTGTCCACTTTCTCCCCTGAGACGGGTCTGTATGGTCTGTATACAACCTCCATGCAGATTGTGGTGCCATTTCCTGTCTCCAGGATAACCCACAATGCCTCCTGTCTTCCTGTTTACCCTTTAGTTATGTTGCTTTGATCTCTTCCCTTATGTAGAGAGCTCCTCCTCCTCTTTGTTTTACCTTCCCTGTCCCTCCTGTAGATGTGTACCGTGGTATGTTGACATCCCAGTCATGGTTCTCTATGTACCACATTTCTGTGACTCGCCACAATATCCAGGTGTCCCTCTTCCACCAAGGCCACTAGTTCAGAGAGCTTGTTAACCAGACTATGGGCATTGGTACTCATTGCCCTCCATTTTTTATGGCCTTACCCTCTTAGCCCCATCCTGTCCTTACTTCCTGTTTTTCTTTTTGGCACCACAGTCTTGTAGAGCCTCCTTCCAAAGTGGTTCTCTTCCGCCTCCCAACTGCACTGCTTTGTAATCTGCATTAGTTAAGTATACGACAAGGATTCTTGGGGCGAGAAGAAAAATCTGCTACTTTTAGTAATATTATTTCTTCCAGGGGATCCTTCCATATACTTGACCTTCCACCCAACTTCTCTCAAATAACCTGGCTGAGATGTTTCTGCATTCCTTACTTGTGCCAGATTGTTCTCACTATTGAGTTTTAACTGTTTGGTAACTCATATTTCCTTGTACATAATTAGCCTGATGGTGGGTTCTTTTCCTCCTTGTATTTTTCGCTAGTACTAGCTAAAGATAGGCTTTGGTGCCTTTGCCCCAGCTTTTAAATGAATCTGAGTCTTCTCAGGCATCTACAGACAAATCTCTCTCTTTTCTGAACGAGCTAATTCCTGCAATCATTAGCACAGACTCCACCTCCAGGGCAGCTGAACCCAGCTGGTATAACTGCATTAGTCAAGTATACCAAAGGATCCTGGAAGAAATAATATTACTAAGGTAGGTAATGTTTCAGTGCCTCTCTCCTCTTGACACAGAGCAGGCTGGAAGGTCTTGGTTTCCTAAATGTCCAGAAGTCCCAGGTAGAGCCAGTTCAAGTGCTGGAGTTCATAGTAGAGTTTGATGCCCTCCAAGGGAGGGCTTCAAACAACATGAAGTCTTGCTGTATTCTGACTATATGCAGTTAGTCCCAGCACTTGAACTGCTCCAGAGAGGAAAGAGTTAACTCTATGCCAGGGCATAGAATGTTGAGCTCGAGCTCGGTTTTCAAACCTCTGTTGCAGGTACTTTTCAGTGTAACCGCCAGATTCTTTACTCCGCTTTACTGTGAAGTCACTGAGATCCTCTCCTTCACTTCGTTCAGTTGTGGTAAAATCGGTCAGTTTAGTAAACTGCTTTTTATTATTTCGGTCTTTACATCTCTGTCCCGGCACAGTAAGTGTATTAGTAGGTAGTAGAGTGGTTTAGCAAGAAATTGTTTTGTTTTCGGTTTCTTTCTGGTCGGTCCGTTGGGAACCAAAGTGATTTGTTGTTTCTGTTTTTACAGGTTTTTAGTGTGGTTTTCCGTATCAATCGGTTCCTGAAAAACGTTGATTTCTCTGATTCTTTCTTCTGACCCATGACACGGTTGGAACCGATAGGTTTTAGTAGTCGCCTGGCTTGAATGCTGGTAAGGGTAACTTTGTATTTAAAGGCATGCCTGAGAAACCCAAAAGAAAACTGGGCCCACTGGTTTCAACACTGCACTGAGTGTGGGGAGGCTTTTACAAGGCTGATCCCCACCTCCTCGTGTGTTTATTGTCTGGGGTTTGATCACCTCAAAGAAGACTGCCAATCTGCAGGAACTTTCCTAAGGCCACTGTGGATAAACTTTAAGTAGGCTGAAGGAAAGGAGGTTGAAAATCCGCTGACCCAGATGGCCAGCCTGGTTTGTTTCCAACTAAACCAGAGGGGTGCCCACTGACCTGGGCGATACCCCTCAGCAAGAGGAGAGCTGATTCTGCGGAATCGGTTCTTACAAAGAAAGCGCAAAGTCAGCCAGTTCGGATCCCGGTTCCCATGGTCCGACCGCTGACTGAGATAGCCAAAGTGATTGCTATTGTGCAGTCACTTTGCCGGTTCCCGAATCGAACCAGCACTGACACAGAGATGGTTGTCTGGTCAGACTTGTCTGCTTCCGAATATGACCCAAAGCATTTTATGAGGGTGAGTGGGAAGGAGACAAAGATGATGAAGATGAGGGTTATGAAGACCTTGATGAGCCTATCGAGCCTGACATCTCCCCAGACAGGCCAGGCTTTCTGAGTCCCCTTCTACTTCTTGTTTTACGAGAAGGCGGCTGAGACTCTCCAGCTTCCAGTGGAAGAAGCTGAACAGGATCAGGAGGAGCCTGACTATGTTGAGATGATGGATGTCCCAGAGTCAAAAGGGTGTCTATCCTCTGCACAAGTCCCTGGGAAACAGACCCAAAAATATTACAGTTTCCAACATCCATACCTTCTGTGGATAAGAAAATGGACAGGAGGTATGCTCTGTCAGGCCCTGGTACGGATTTCCTTATTAACCATTGCAGCCATGTTGGGGTAGTGCAAGCTGCAGCCTGTGTCAAGGCTAATATTCCCCTGGCATCTCACCCCCAGATAAGGGATTCCAGGAAAGTGGATGCCATGGCAAAGAAGCAGTGCTTGGCCAGTGCTTGGCATCCTCTTTGTGACTCAGGCAATCCAATTATATGGCATATACAGCCAGATACGAAGAGTCTAGGTGGGATACAGTTCTGGAGCTGGCTAAGAATGCCCCATCCCAGCTAGCCAAGGAGCTGGAGCAGGTGGCTGTGGATGGCATCAAGCTTCAAAGGTCCAATTTCATGCTACTGGGGACTCAAATGATGTTCATTCTGGGTCATGGCACATCTGTTTCCATGAGGAGATATGCCTGGGTCAGGTGTACCAATTTATCTCAGGATACCCAGACCAAGGCCATGGATCTTCCTGTCACTGGTAACTCTCTGGGGAACAAACAGAGATGTACATGAAAAAGATGGACGGTACAGGACCACATACAGGAGTGCTGCAGTCAAGAAAAGCAGACCACTCCTCAGAGCAACAATCCAGGGGTGGCAGGGGAGGCGTTTTCACAGGCCTTTCTACCAGGCCCAGGCCTCCTCTTCTTTCAGCAGAGGGGTCTTTAGGGAAGAGGTAGAAGGGGATGACAAGGGCTGCATCTTCCTCTCAGTCTAAGCCCCTGTCAAGCAGACACCCTGATGTGTCAGCTAGGGTCGCCTCCCCATTCCTGTAGGAGCAGACTGGCTCACTTTTTCCAGGCCTGGAAGTCTGTCACTTCAGATAAGTGGGTCCTGAAAGTAGTGAGCCAGGGTCTTGCTCTCAGTTTCAGCAGGTTCCCAAAGTTGAGAGCAAAGGCTTTCTGGCCTTCATCAGAAAAGAGGAAACAGAGGCCTTAGAAATAGAGGTTTCTCCTCTACTACTTCTGCAGGCAGTGGAGAGGTACCTCTCTTTCACAGGGAAAAGGATTGTACTCCAGGTGCTTCTTCACCCAAAAAGACAGGAGTGGCGACCATCCTGGATCTCCACGGTACCTAAACAAATACATACTAAAGCCAAAGTTCAAGATGGTGACTCTGGGAATTATTCTTCCCTCTCAGACCAGAAGACTGGCTAGCCTCCCTGGATCTCAAGGATGCCTACTTCCACATACCTATCAGGCAGTCCCACAGAAAGTACCTCCAGTTCAAACTGCCTCAGGCCATTACCAGTTCAGAGCAATGCCTTTCGCCCAACATCTGCCCCAAGAGTATTCACCAAATGCCTAGCAGTAGTGGTGGTCTTCCTCAGAAGACAAGGCATCTTACTGTTCCCTTACCTGGACGACTGGCTCATAGTAAGTCAGTCCCCAGACCAAGTCAGGTCAGCTCTAGGGGTCACTCAAAATCTTCTGCACTCCTAGGATTCATCCTAAATCTGGAAAGTCTGTTCTGGAGCCAGTTCAGCTTCTCACATTTATAGGAGTGGAGCTGGACACTGTTCAGGCCAGGGCATTCCTTCCTGTCTCAAGGGTCCAGTCCTCATCTGTCTGGCTTCCCTTTCATCCACTGGTGTCTCGGCCAGCCAGACACTTCTTGCAGTTGCTAGCCACATGGCAGCCTGCACTGCAGTAGCGTAAGGGGCAAGGTTTCAGATGAGGGATATTCAATTTCACTTAAGAGCCTTTGGTCTCAGAAAAATGATCCTCTCCAAGTTGGTTCAGTGTCTCTAACTTTGGTTAAGGCCCTCCGGTGGTGGCTGGAAGAGGACAATTTGAGGCAAGGTTCCTTTCCTCAGTCAGGTTCCCACAGTGACTCTCACCACAGATGCTTCTCTGCTGGGATGCGGAGCCCACCTGGATCAGCATACCACTCAGGGGACCTAGTCCCTTCAGGAGTCTCTTCTACACATAAATCTTCTTGAACTCAGGGCTGTCTTTCTGGCTCTTCAAACATTTTCAAGTTTAATTCAGGGAAAGTGGTGTAGATCAGGACAGACAACACCACAACCATGTGGTACATCAACCTGCAATTGGGGGATTCGGTCCTTGTTATGCGAGGCCATGAAAATATGGTCACTAGCTTATTCCTGCAGGCTTCCCTGATTGCTGTGCATCTCCCAGGAAGAACAATGTACTTGCAGATGCTCTCAGCAGGATTCTCAAAGTCACCACGAATGGGCCTCTGAATACTCTCATTCTTGGATCATTTTCAAGAGATGGGGCACTCCAGAGATAGATCTCTTTGCAGCCCTGGACAACCATCAGCTCCTCTGTTCTGCTGCAGGCCCCCTCTGTGGGGGTCTCTTCCTCTAGATGCCCTCCTGCTGGATTGGACCAACAGGTTTCTATGCTTTTCCTCCCTTTCCTCTGATATTCAGAGTTCTAGTCAAGATCAGGTCCCAACCCTGCACTGTCATTCTGATAGCCCCAGATTGGGCCAGACAGCTTTGTATCTCTCTACTGTTGTCACTATCAGTGACAATTCCCTGTGCCTTCCCAGACAGTTCAACCTCCTCACCTCATCTCAGGGAGGATATTGTACCCCATCTTCACACACTCAGGCTCAAGGCCTGGTTCTTGAGGAGCTAGAATATGCAGACCTGCATCTCTCACAATCAGCTCTGGATACCCTTAAGGCTGTAGGAAACCTTCCACTAGGAACACCTATGATTCTAAATGGAAGAAGTTTGGGTTTTGGTGTTCCCAGAGGCACATCCAGCCAGATTCAGCTGATATTGCCACTGCCTTAGATTATTTGGTATATCTTAACAGTTTAGGCCTTGGGCCTCACCACTCTCAAGGTGAATTTGGCAGCTATTTCTGCTTTTCTTTCAGCTGGAAAGGGCTCTTCTCTAGCTTCCACCCAGTTTTCAAGAAATTCTTAAAGGTTTGGTCCACATCAATCCTCCTTCAGAGATCCTACTCCTCTATGAGACCTGAATATCTGTATTGCACAACTGATGCAGCCTCCATTTGAACCCCTTTACGAGCTGAGCTCAAATACCTGACTTGGAAAACTGTATTCCTGGTTGCTATTACTTCTGCCAGGAGAATCAGTTAGTTACAGGCTCTATCAGTGGAACCTGATTTCATCTCATTCCATAGGGATAAGGTGGTCCTTCATACAAATAGGAAATTCCTCTCTAAAGTGGTATCAGACTTCCATCTGAACCAGTCTATGACACTACCAGTATTTTCACTGATCACTCCTCTTCTGGAGAGAGGAGGCTACACAGTCTTGATTTAAAGAGGGTTCGAGTTACTACTTAGAATCCACTAAGCCCCATAGAAACAACTGCTCCCAGCTGTTTCTCGCTTATGGGAGGTGGGTAAATGTAAGCCTTCCACCAAGAGAACTTATTGCTAGGTGGATTGTCTCTTGCATTCAGTTCTGTTACTCAAAGTTGGGGAAAGAGCCACCGTCAGGCCTGAGGGCTCATTCTACCAGAGGTACAGCTGCTTCGGTCACAGCAGCTAGACATACCCTTAGTGGAGATCTGTAAAGCAGCCACCTGGAAGACTGTTCACACATTTACCAAGCATTACTCCCTGGACTTTCAGGCAAGAAGTGATGCTAGGTTTAGTACTGCAGTACTGCAGATCCTGTTCCCCAAAATAGGTGCTGTAGTTCCCTCCTCCTTGGGGGTACTGCTTGGTAGTCTGCATATAGTCAGAATACAGCAAGACTTCATGTTGTTTGAAGAAAAATTACTCATCTTAGTAATTGTATTTCTTCTAATGGAGTCTTGCTGTATTCTTGACCTCCTCCCTCCTCCTGGAACCTAGTTGTTTTGGGATGTGGGTGGGCAGGCTCAGTGTTGCATCCCAGGGTGTACCTGGTGCCTCTTCTAATTGAGGGTGTTTTCTTGTTCCTATGTTTTGTTATAGTTTGTTTATTACCTACTTGGATTCTTTTTGGGATCTCGACTTGAGTCTTTGGACCCTAAATTTATGTCTTTGCCCTTTGGCACAAAGATTTAAAACAATTTCTGGGTTGCTAGTTGGTTAGTATAGGGCTCAAGAATCTGACGGTTACACTGAAGAGTACCCGAACAGAGGTTTGAAAACTGAGCTTGAGCTCAACTTCTATGCCTTGGCATAGAGTTAACTCTTTCCTCTCCGGAGCAGTTCAAGTGCTGAGGCTAACTGCATATAGTCAGAATACAGCAAGACTCCATTAGAAGAAATACAATTATTAAGGTGAGTAATTTTTTCTTGCTGCTTCTGGACAGGGTGTAAAATGTTATAAGTCTGGTGAAGTCCTTTGTCCTGGGCCAGCCCAGGCCTGCAAGACACTTTCTCCAGCTTTTGGGTCATATGGCCCCTCCACAGCTCTGGTGGCAGGGGCAAATTTCAAATGAGAGACATCCAGTACCACTTAAGGGCCCACAGGTACCAAACACAAGACCCACTCTCAAGGCTGGTACCTCTGACATCTCTCTAAGAGCTCTTACCTGGTAGAAGGAGAAAGGCAACCTCAGGAAAAAGTGTCCTTGCAGCAGAAGTTTCCCATGGGTTATTTTAACAACAGATGCTTCCCTCGGCAAAGATTCCCAGCAGTGGGCTTGGTCCCAGTGGATGCTCTGACCCTGGACTGGTCAGGAAGATTCCTGTTTGCCTTCCTTCCTTTCCTCTCTTGCCAAGGATGTTGTTGAAGCTGAGGAGCTAGCCACTGGTGGCTGCAGATTGGGCCAGGCAGGTCTGGTTTTCCTTTCCTGGCCCTCTCCATCAAACAACCCACCCATCTCCCACTGAGGTACAACCTGTTGACTATGTCCTAGGGCAGAATCACCTTCCCAAACCTCAGGTCACTTCCCTCAATGTATGGTTCTTGAAGAGCTAGAATTTTATGACTTTCACCTTTCTGAAGGAGTCCTGAAAGTCCTTAAAGTCTCTAGGAAGTCAGCCAGTAGGAAAAGTTCTGTTTCCAATTTGAAAAGATTTTCCCTGTGGTGTGCCTCTAAGCAGCTCAGTCCTCTAAAGGCAGATCTGCCCACACTTCTAGATTACAGGCCCTCTACCCTGAAGGTCATCTGGCTGTTGTATCTGCCTGTGTCTTTTCAAGGGTAAGAAGAAAACGATGGACTCACATCCCATTTTCAGGAAATTCTTGAAAGGACTCCTACACCTGTATCCCTGGTTAGGAACCCAGTCCCTCCCTGGGATTTGAACATGTGCATAGCAAAGCTCATGGAACCTCCCTTGAGCCCATGGCTACTGCTGATTTGAAGTATGTCACCTGGAAGGCAGTATTCTTAGTGGCCATATCTTCTGCCAAAAGGGTCTGCAAACTGCAGGCCCTCTGCACAGACTCAAATTACATCATCTTCCTCAGGGACAAAGTAGTCCCAAGGACTAACAGAAGGTTTCTTTCTCAAGGTGGTGTCCAAGTTTCGCCTGAACCAGTCCATCACCCTTCCAGTGTTCTTCACAACAAAATCCAGTTCTGTTGAGCAAAGACTTCACAGCCTGGATATTAAAAGGTCACGTGTTACCACGTGGATCATACTAAGGACCCAAGATCTTCCTACTCACAACTGTTCCTCACACATAGTGAAGTGGGCAAAGGTAGACCAGCCTCAAAGAGAACTGTTGCTCACTGGATAGTCTCCGCATCCAGTTCTGTTATAGCAAAGCTGGCAGGTACCTCCACGTGGCCTGGGCATACTCACCCATGGTAGCTCTCTGCTCTTGTGGCAGCTGTGTGATGTCCTCGTTAGAAATTTGTAAAGCAGCTACCTGGAAAGCAGTATACACCTTCACAAACCACTGTTATCTGGAAGTGCAGTCCAGGAGGGATGCAAGGTTTGGCATCTTTGTCTTGCAGAACCTTTTTCCTAAACAGGTTCTGTACCCAGCCTCCGTATTGCTTTTGTAGCTCGCATCTAGTACGCATAGTGAGGGATTTCTGGGGTTGAAGAAAAAGTTACTACCATAGTAATATTGTTTCTTCCAAGGCATCCTCTCTATGCTTAACAGTCCCACCTCCCTTCCAGAACCTGGAAAAGGTTCTACAGGAATAACTTTTTTTTTCTTGTTCTTATTTTTCGCTTGAGCATTACTTCTGCATTGTTTACAATCAGTTTTTGTTGTTTGTTATCACATAGTCCACCATAGTTTGTCCTGTGGGACCAATCATGTGGAGTTTTGCTTTTCTATATATGCTTTTCTTCAGGGTTAGTTTAATGGTCCTACCCCAGCTATCGAAATAAATCTGTTGTTGGAGGGTAAATTAGAACGCCACCACCGACAGAGATTTGAGTTTCATTCCACAATTCCATAATTTACTCTCTGGGGCAGCTCAAATCTATAGGCTGATTGTACTAGTAAGCATAGTGAGGGATCCTTGGAAGAAACCATATTAGTATGATAAGTAATTTTTTCTTTCTGTCGTCCCCGAGGCTACAGCAAATGTGGTCACATGCGAGTGAAGGTACACGTGTGCCAGAACCACCAGCCATGTTCCATCCATGCCCCCACACCAGCCTTCCAAGCATTGGCGCTACTACCGACCACCACCTGGTGGCAGCCAAGAGCCAGAACAGCTTGCCTTCTCGATTCAGGGAGACAAGAGCTGCCAGACAGCTGCTCATCCTTCTCCCATCCCTCCCTTCTCTACCAGGCCAACCCCCAGTGACCCAAGCTCATTTCTAAACTCCAGTCACTGACATGGGAAAGGTAAGGTGCTTTGCAGCTCCTCAGCTCTCTATACCACTGGGTCAGCCTACCAGAAGCCTTCTTAAGGAAAGAAATAGAACATTTGTTCTAGGGACGGGATATGGTGCACTATCCACACTTAGGCAGCTTTTCCTTACCTTTAAATCTTGCCTGAAGGTCTTCAAGCTAAGCTTCTCCATCCACCCAGGTGGCATCCTCCTCGCACCACACCATTGTATCAGATCTTCCTTTCTCTTGGAAGCATCAGGTCTCCTCCTTCATAGCTCCTGCATGCTGCGTAGGGCCTCCTTGGTCTTCAACTATTTCTTTCCAAACAGTGTTCAAATGGAGAGTGACAACCAGAAAGCTGGTCCAGGGTTCAAGTGGTGCACTGCTTGCAACCAGAAAATGTTGCACACTGATCTTCACACCTTGTGTGTGTACTGTCTTGAGGGCCCAGCATGATCCACAGGCTTGTAACCTGTTCTGGTCCCTTCAGCACTCCATTGAAGGACCATTATGCCCACCTCCTCTTAGGCTACCGGACAAAAGAGATCCTCCTGTTCATTCCAAGGACACCTGTAAGACAGTTCCCATGGTGGTGCTTTCGGTGGCACAGCTCATCATTTTGAAGAGGCTGCAGTGGGCACGCTACGTCTCCTCACTCCTCCTGGTGGGCTTGGGGCTTCATTCATTGGAGTGTTCTGGGACTTATGCCAGACCCTTTCTAACCATGGGGAGGGCCCTTCCGGAGGTGTACAAATCTCTGGGGCCTCTAAATCTCAGAGGTCCCATCACAGATCATGAGACTAGAAGCAGGCATGCTCTTCCTGCTCTCGCATTCTGCCTGTGGCTCAACACCAGTTGAGCCGTCAGCTTGCCATACTTCAGTTGTTCCTGTCCAGGCCACTGGTCCCTTGGTGTCCCCATTGGGCCTGTCAGTTGTGACACGGGTCGACCAGCCAGCCAAGATTTTTCTCAACCCGTTCAATCCGTTGTCAGAGGACAGTGGGATGACTCACTCTGAGGACCTCAGTCCTCTTGGCCCTCTCTCAGGAGGGGTCAGATAAGCCTGCCAATCCATCTGTCTTTCCTTGGCAGATTAACCCTCGGGGGTCCTCGGGCCCTGCTCCAGTTGATCACACGGTGTCTTCCTCCCTGTGTGTCCTTCCCAATGACCTAACTGTTATCAGTCGAGGTCTCGATCTAGCTCTCGATCGAGATCAAGGGAATCTCAGCATTCCTGCTCTCAGTCATCAACCAAGAAGCACCATCTCACGCTGTTCATCTTTGAATGAAGACAGGCATCACCTCAAATTGCAGCATCCTTATGAAGAGCTGGTGTGGCAACAATGGATACTCAGCCTTGGCCAAGCTCTTCCTTAACTGCTGACATTCCCATAAGTCACCTCCGCTGGCCACTCCAGTCATACCGGTCGAGCCAGTGCTGGCTTCTCCACCCTGTTCATGTGGAGCCCTCACAGTCCTTACACAGGGCCCTCACCAAGGCAGTCTGCAAGCTTCCAGTCATCTCTCTGTCAAAATTAACCATTCAGATGAGCCCCATGTTGTCCAAGGGAGTGTGGGTCACAGGCAGTGTTCAAGGAGCCTCAGATTCGGAGGACTCCTCCATGCACTCCCTTGGACTCTGGCCTTCGACCATGGGTCCACTGAGGAGTTCACCACTAGTACAGACTGGTCTCCTTTGGGGCCTTGCTCCGACTGATCTCCAGGTCCATGGAATCCCATTGGAGCTGGTTCAGGGAAGTGGGCCAAGTACCCCTGACTGAAATCCAGGACAGGAATGACTCCCCGTGGGTTGCCTCCCTGTGGCGGAAGCTATTCTCAGTCTCGCTCTTGAGCTGTAGCACTGTCCAGCCTCTTGCCTGGTGCCTTTGGCCCATATGGTCCACAAATCTGTGGCACCTACTGGGTCTCTCCTGGTTTCACTGACCATCCTTTGGCTGAAGGATTGGTGGCAGACTTGGTGTTTTGGTGGACAGGCAATGTCAGGGATGTAACCCCTGACAAGGAGTCCAGAAACTGGACCATGCAGCTTAAAAGTCATGCCACTTCCTCACTGGGCCTTTGACCAGGCTAGCTCTGCTGGCTGTGACAGGGAGCTCTTGCCACTCTTGAGGACCACCTTTTCTTAAATCTGTTGCAATAGTTCTTCTATTTCTTAGTCTATTCTATCCTTTACAATTTCTAGTCCATAAAGTTGGCCACTTATGGGCACCCCTCCCCTTTCTTGACTATGCTATAGTGTCCTCTTTAATTTTCCTTTTCCCTCACAGGTCCTCGTACAGGAGGTTATTGTGGTGACCACAAACGTATGTAAAACAGGTTGTGTTTATCATTGATTTGGTATGTAATAGCACTATGTCATAAAATACCTTGATGTATATACCTTATGTTTATGAAACTAGTAAATGTTAAAAATACCATGGCACTTGGTATTTTTGATAAAGTAAAACATATTAGGTGACTATTATAGAAATTAAGTTAGTTGTGCTATTTAAAATGCATGTAAATTGCTGTAAACTGAACAAGTCTGAAATGTCATGGTGATTTACATATATCCCATGATGCTTTGCATTATGGAAGTATGTATGATGTTGTATTTCTTTGAAACTTAATTTGTTGCCAATGCCCTTTGGGGTAACCCTTTTTCAGTGATTCTGCATTGAGATTTTTGTTTTAGCTTTTTTTTCTTTTGAGCCCCACTACCCAAGCAAATGGGGCCCACATAGGGATGAAGGGTTTTCACTGAAAAGTGGTTAGATCAGAGATCAGTGTCAGTAGGTGCTGGCTAAGTGCAGAGAAAGACATACATAGTTTGTTGCTGCAGACTGATGAACTGAAGAAGGAATATGGCCTTGCAGAAACTTCTTTCTTGTATTTTGAATAAACATCACACAGAGCTTGTGTGTTGAACCTGAAGTTCGGTTTCTGGTCCATCTGTTATCCCACAACCCCACCACACTGGCATGATTAGCAACTTCACCCATGCTCTTGTGGGTGTTCTGAGCAGGTTCTTCTCTGCCTTCCTGCTGACCTGCAATTGGCAGTTAAGATGGTCTGGAATCAGGGACATTCTGTCACCAAACAGTTCCAAACAGCCTTGACATCGGTGACTCCAGCGCCGTCCGTGGCCACTGCAGTCGCCTTTAGGCACCAAGCATGGTTATGGATCTCCACCATTATGGGAGAAACCCAACATAAGTTGATGGATGTTCCCTTTTTGGTACTGACCTGTTTGGTCCAAGAGTGGACAGTCTCCTCATTTGGATCGAGAATCCAATGCCACCCTGGATTCCATAATGTCCTCTCAGAAAGATCCTAATTGCAAGAAACAAAAAAGAAGCCCTTTCAATTTCTGCCATACCCAGCACCACAACCCAGACCACTGCTGATGGGTCAGAGGTGTCACTCTTCCGCATGTCCTGCTCCTGCCTTGCATTCCTGGGAGGGTTGGCTCCACCATACCTGGCATGCCTGGTCCGTCCATCACACTGACCAAATGGGTGCTTGATGGTGGGTCCCAGTCTGCCTCTAGACTTTGAGGCTCTCCCACCCTACTGAACCCATGCCCCACAGGAGGCCGTGGTGTCCTTAGCCATACTGTCTGCTCCTTCGGGAGGACATTGCTCAGTTCCTTCAGAAAGGTGCTGTAGCCTGTGTCCTGGACTCCATGTCTAGTATGGGCTTCATTTCCAGATATTTCCTGGTTCCCAACCAGACAGGGCTGGCATCCCATATTGGATCTTCACAATCTCAATCAGTACCTGAGGAAGTGCAAGATCTGGATGGTCACCCTGAACCAAATCCTCCCATCCCTAGAATGGGACATGTGGTTCTGCTCTCTGGACCTCCAGAATGCCTTCCTCCACACACCGATCCATCCATCCCACGGGGTTCCTTCAGTTCCACATGGAAAAGGTGCTATATGAGTTCTGTGTCATGCCATTTGGCTTCTCTTGGCCCCAGGGTCTTCACCAAGTGCATTGTAGTGGTGGCAGCATTCCTGCAGCATGGAAGGGTCCAGGTGTATCCCTACCTAGATGACTGGTTGATTGCCGGTTCCTTTGGGAGGAAGTGGAGAGGTCCAGAGACCTCGCCTCCAGACTTGTTCAGCCCTAGGCTTGCTAGTCAACACAGCTAAGATGGAACTTCACTCCTTACAGGTTATTCACTTCATCAGGGCAGAGCTCAACTGCCTGCAGGTCAAGACCTGACTCCCAGTGGACCAGGCGATAGATCTTGCCCCTTGCCCGATTATTTCAGGTTGGGCACTCATGCCCTGACTGGGACTTCCTGCAGCTGCTGGGGTACGTGGCTTTCTAAACCAGTATGGGCCGATAGTGTGGTCTGGTGGGCCTGTTGATGGATGCACCCACTGCAGTGGGAGCTGGTCTACCAGTGGTCTCAGCACCTTGCTCACCTCGTCCCAGTGATGCAGCCAATGTGGGATGCCACCCAGTGGTGACTTTTCTTCAGACATCTGCAGGAAGGAGTCTTGTTCACCTGACTACAGCTGACAGTCACTCTAACGACTGATGATATCTCTGGTGGGATGGGAACCACCTGGGGATCACAGGGACCATGGTCCCTGGATCCCCAGGGAGTCTCAAAATTCTAGCAACCTGCTGGAGCTCTGCACAGTGTGCTTTGTTCTGATGGCCTTCATTCTATCCATTCAGGGTCAAGTCATGCAAGTTCAGATGGAAAACACATTCCGTCCAGTTGTGTTGGGAAGTCCTCCACATCTAGACCCTCGTACACAGTCTGGGCGCTGATCTGTTTATTTATTTATTGAAATGTTTCACCAGGAAGGCACACTGAGCAACAAGCAGCTCATCTCCCAGTGCGACCTGGGGAAGGGTACAATAGGAATGAGACATTAAACATTCAAGTTACAAGATCAACATTAACATACAGTTATAAGGCAGGTGTTACAAACAGTGTTGCATAACATGTAGAAAGCGTGGACAATAATAAGTGCCTGGTTAATAAGTAAACAAGTGCTTACATGAAAGAAAAGGAGAGAGGGTGAGGGGAAGAGTCGTGTCCCTGAGACCCCTTAGGATGTGAGGAACCCTGCAAGGGACTGGTGGGACCAGAGAGAAGGATAAGGCAGTGTTCCAGAGAGAGACCCCTTTAGGATGGTGGGGAAGGGAGTAGATCAGAGATACAAGTTCCTTGGGGGGTAGGAGGGACACATGGAGAGCATTTGGGGTTCTTTACATTCTGAGAGATATCAAGGGAGGCCAATAAGGGGAGCAATTTGGAGAAGGAGGGCTTGAGATTTGGGGGCTGGGTGTGCACGGGTAAAATGAAGGTGACGGTAGAGAGGTAGGGTATGTCCAGGGCTTAGAGGAGGGAATTAGGTAGGGACATGGCAGGAGCAGCTAGGTGCAAGGTAATTGTTGAGGGCAGAGCTGATGGAGTAGGCAGAGGGATGAGTGCCAGATTTGAGGTGAGCAGATTCCAAATTTTGGGAGGCAGTGAAAGTAACTGGATTGGCTGATTTGTGTGGATCTGCAGGGGACAACCAGGTATGGGAGTTGGTTGCTCTAAGGAATGGGAGGGTGGGGTGTTATAAAGGAGGAGGTGAGGTAGGAAGGGAGCTCACCAACCAGTGCTTGGAGGTGAATTTAACACAGTGGGAGAGTCACCTATTTGTAAGATAGGGAAGGATAGGGCACGATAAAGATCACAGTGATGGGTGCGAAGGAGGGCATCCAGGGCAAACAGCAAAGGAATTGAAGAGGGTGTCCAGTCTGGCCAGGGAGGACTTAGTGGGCGCACTATAGACTGTGCCACAGTAGTCAAAATGGGCAGTATCATCTTAGAAACATAGAAACATAGAATTTGATGGAAGATAAGGACCGCTTGGCCCACCTAGTCTGCCCATTTCCTACCTAATGGATAAGCTGCAGATCCTAGTTAACCAGCAGCCTACTTCTTTCTACCCCACCCTCTAGAATTGCCTTATGACTGTCCCATGCATGCTTGAATTTAACCACTATTTTGACTCCACAACCTTCCTCCGAAGGCCATTCCATGCATCCACAACCCTCTCTGTGAAAAATACTTCCTTACATTATCTCTGAGCCGCCCCATCTTCAAATTGTGCCCCTTGTTCTTGCACACCTTTTTGAAAGATGCTACCCTCTTGGACTTTGTTGATTCCTTGAGGTACTTGAAAGTTTCTATCATGTCCCCCACTCCCTCCTTTCCTCGAGGCTGTACATATTAAGCTCCTTTAGTCTCTCTTCATATGTCTTCTGGTGCAGACCCTGCACCATTTTAGTTGCCCTCCTCTGGACAGCTTCCATCTTGTCTATATCCTTGCAGATTGGGTCTCCAGAACTGCACACAGTACTCAGATGGGGTTTCATCAGCTGTCTGTAAAGAGGGATAACAATTTCCTGTTTTCTACTGGTGATACCTCTCCCTATGCATCCCAGTATCCCCCAGCCCTCCTTACTGCCCTCTCACATTGCTTGCCCATCTTTAAGTCATCTGATATGACTACCCCAGGTCCCTTTCCATTTTGTTGTTGTTAGTATCTCACCCCATTGTGTACTCTTCCCTGGGTTTTGTTTCCAGGTGCATTACCTTGTACTTAGCATTGAATATAAGCTGCCATACATTTGACCATTCCTCTAACCTTGCCAAGTCCTTCTCATCCTTTCCACCCCATCTTGTGCATCAACTCTGTTGCAGATCTTTGTGTCATCTGCAAAGAGACATACTTTTCCTTCCAGTCCTTCTGCAATGTCGCTATAAAGACACTGAAGAGAACCGGTCCTAATACTGAACCCTGCAGTACCCCACTAGTAACCCCTTTCTTCAGAGTGGACTCCATTTACTATTACCCTCTGTGTCCTATTCTCCAGCCAATTCTTTACCCAGGCTATCATCTTGGGACCCACTCCCAGGCTGGCTAACTTGTATATTAATCTTGTGTGGGACTGAGTCAAATGCCTTGCTAAAGTCTAGGTAGGCCATGTCCACAGCCCTCTCTGATCTACTACTTTGGTCACCCAGTCAAAGAAATATATTAGATCTGTCTGGCATGACCTTCCTGCTGTGAATCCATGCTGCCTTGGGTCCTGTGCCCTCTGGCCTCTAGGTACTGACAATTCTTTCTTTCAGAAGTGATTCCATCATTTTCCCTATCACTGAGGTTAAACTAACAGGTCTGTAGTTCCTGCTTCTGCCCTGCTCCCACTTTTGTGAAGGGGAATCACATCTGCCCTCCTCCAGTCCTCAGGTACCACCCCATCCTCCCTGATTTGTTAAAGAGTGTAGTCAGTGGTGTCACTAGTTCTACCCTTAGTTCTTTTAGAATTATGTGATGAATCCCATCAGGCCCCATTGCTTTGTCCATCTTCAGTTTTAACAGTTCTTTCAGAACCCTTTCTTCTGTAAATGGGCTGGTATCAATTCTGTATCCAGAGTGTTTCTATTGTTTGTTTAGGTACCTCCACCTCTTCATTTGTAAATACTAAGCAAAATATGTGTTTAGTATCTCTGCCTTTTCACCGTCACCCTCTGCCCACCCTCTCCCTTTATTAAGCCTCACTATCCTCCCTTAGTCTTCCTTGCTCCCTGATGTACCTAAAAAGATTTTATCCCCTTCTTAACTGAGTTGGCTATCTTTTCCTCGGTTCGAGCCTTTGCTGTTCTGACTGCCTTCCCAGCTTCCTTTGCTTTAACTGATACAATTCTCTGTCCTGCTCCTTCTGTGATTCCTTGTACTTTCTGAATGCTTTTTTTCTTGAACCTTCACTGCCACCTCCTTTGAGAATCATAGTGGTTTCTTACATCGTTTTATTTTGTTTATTTGCTTCACAAAGGCTTGCTACCTCTGTGATTGCAGTCTTTATTATTCCCATTGTTCTTCCACCCTCCTTCCTGCCCATTTGCTAGTGCATTCCTTAGGCACTCACCCTTTTTGGCAAAGTCAGTCCTCCTGAAGTCCAGTTCTTTTGCCTTTGTATGGCTTGACTCTATTGTTGTGTTTATTGTGAACCATACTGTTCGATGTTCTCAGTTCCCAGATGGCTACCCACTTCTACATCTGTGATCCTCTCTCTCCATCTCCATTTGAGAGAACCAGGTCTAAGATTGCTCCCTCTCGAGTGGGTTCCAATACTAGTTGTCTTCTGAACAAGTTCACGCCTAGCCATAGGAGGGATGCAACCACGGTTCCTGAACAGGGCACCAAGCTTGGGGCACAGTTCTTTCTGGATGGTGTCAGTAGGTCCAGAGAAGTTAAATGCTGGTCCAATCAAGTACCTGAAGGAGGATGTGTCCTCAAGTAAAGTCCTGTCAAGGGTGTGGAAGGTGGGTAGGGAGGAAGCCTAGAGAGTCTCTGCCTTGTGCCAAAGATCATGGAGACAGTCTTCTTGGCATTGAGGAAAAGTTGATGGTTAAAAACCAGAGCTGAACCTTGTCAAAGTCTTGCTGTAAGCTGGTTGTAACCTCATCAGGACCGGAGTCAGATGCATACAGGACTGTATCATCAGCATACATATGTATAGCATAGGATGGGTAGCAAACAGAGGAAGGTCATTTAA
Source organism: Neoceratodus forsteri (assembly GCA_016271365.2). Lineage (NCBI taxonomy): Eukaryota > Metazoa > Chordata > Ceratodontiformes > Ceratodontidae > Neoceratodus > Neoceratodus forsteri. The sequence continues at coordinate 372,010,952 of CM057458.1, forward strand.
GAAGATGGAGAATAGGAGGGGTCCTAATACCAAGCCCTGGGGACTCCAGTGCTAATCGGGAGGGAGGAGAAGTGGCATCCAAGATCTTAACTGATTGGGTTCTGCCAGTAAGGTAGGCCTTGAAACAGTTTGTGGCAGATGGAGATAGGCCAGCTGCCATGAGGAGTCAAGGAGAAGGGAGGAGAGACGGTGTGTCAAGGCCTTTGGCAGGTCAACAAAATGGCAAAGGTAATTGGCCATTGTTAGGATGGAGTCTGTGAGCCATAGGAGAGAGGTGGTGGTTGAGTGTTTTTCCTGAAACCAGACTGGAAAGGGGTGAAAAGGAGGTGTCAGATAGAAAAGAGGTGAGTTGGGAGAGGACAATGTTCTTGAAGCTTGGCAGGGGCAGGGAGGAGAGAAATGAAGGATAGTTGCCAGGGGATGAGGGGTCACCCCTTTGGGTAGAGGGAGAACCACAGCATGTTTCCATGAAGAGAGTTCTGAGGAAGTAGAGAATGAGAGATTTGAGATTATTGAGAGGGGTAGGCAATGGCTTGAGAGGGAGAGAGTTTTGGGTCAAGGCCATCAGGGAGTCACCTTTAGAGGGGTTGATGGTGAGGAGGGCACTTAGGGCATTGTTTGGGGTTACAGTAGCAAAAGAGAAGGGAAGGTAGGAGTGGTGGTGGAGGGGCACACGGTAGAGGGTGGGGTGGGGAAGGTAGAAGGGAGGGATTTCAGAGCTCAGGCACAGGAGGTATAGTAGGAGTTAAATTCTGCAGCTATAGCTGGTGGGTCGGACACTAGTGAGCTATTTACTTTAAGAACCGGGGTGATGGGTGAGATGAGGGGTAAATAGGGTGTGGACCACCTTCCAGAACTTTGAAGGGAATTTATGTTGGTGATGAAGACAGATTTGAAATATTCAGACTTGGCTAACCTTAGCCCTGGTGCAAGCATTTCTGAGCATGCGGTAGTTTGTAAGGTCACTATGATGCTAGGTAGCTTTATGACACTTCCAGGCTTGATCTCTAGCCATGAGGCAGGCCAAGTTCAGGGTTATCAAGGTAAGTGGTTACCTCTGACTCTGGTTTGTTTGAGTGGGGCAAAGGTGTTCCAGTTTACAAGAAAGACTTCTTTGAAGTAGGCAAGGGCCTTATCAACTATTGGGAAGAAGGTTAAGGGGACTAGTCGAAGTGGCAAGGTTACTCAAGAGGTTCAAGGTCAAGAGACTTGAAAGAGCATAGTTGTATAGTTTTGTGTGGTGATTTAGTTCTGTGGACTTCCCTAACTATGAATATTGGGTTATGGTCACTGAGAGCATCAGGGAGGATGCCAGAGATGATAACACAGTGGAGGTGGGAGGTGAGGTCCAGTCCAGTAGGGAGGTTGTTGTGTCTTGTGGTTTGGGTGGGTGGGTTCGCAGATCAGTTGGGAGAGATTTAGGGCTCTGATTTCATTTTTAGTTTTGGTAGTTTTAGGTGACAATAAATTTATATTAAGTCACCTAGGATGAATGATTCTCAAGAGCGAGCAAGGAAGTGATGGAGGTTAGGAGGTCTAACACGACATCAAGGATGGACATTTGGGTAAGGTATATGCTGGCTAAGAAGATTAGGAGAGTGAAGGGAGGGTCACATGGATAGCTAGGGCATCATGAGTCTCCAGATTGCAGGATGAGTAGATGATGGAATAGTGGATGGAGACTAGGACCTAAATGGCCACACCGCCACCCTGCCAGCATAGTCTTGCCTTAGCAGTGAGCAGCCAGGAATGGAGACCAAGTGGTCAGGGATAGTGCTCTTTAGCCAACTTTCTGAGATGATTAGAATGTCTGGTTTTAGAGTGCACACCATGGTCTGAATCTGGTCTATTGTTTGCAACAAACTGTGGGTGTTTAGATGTAGGATCTTTAAGCCCTTTGGGAAGCTAAGAGAAGAGAGCTGGGGAGGTAGTAGAGGAGGAAGCACCAGAGGAGCAAGGGGCAATAGGGCCTGGGTTGGGTGGATATCCCGTAGAGAGCAAGATGAGGGCGAGTATGAGAAAGTGGAGCTTAGGGGATTTTGAAGGGACTGGTGAGGAGGTTGGGAGTTTTGAGGAGAAGGAAGTGGATGAGTGAGGAAGAACGTGGAGAACCGCGAGTGAAAGTGGACACCGTTATCAAAGCTGCATGAGGAATAGTGGTAGAGTGAGACCATATTTCAAATGGCGGGGAGGAGTGAAGAATTTGGGTTGGGGATTGGAGATGGTAACTAATGAGGAAGGGAGAGTTATTAGGAATAGGTGAGTAGAGAGCAAGTGGAGGTGGTAAGAGAGGGATATGAGCAGAACAAGGGGAGAGAGGAGAATAGGGGATGCATTGTTCATAAAGGCAGAGAAATTAGTGAATAATTGATTTAGGAACAAGAAGATTTGTAAGCAGGGAGCATGGAGGAGGGCTGGTCAGATGTAGGGGAGCTGTAGTTAGGAAGGTATCTATATGAACAACAGGTAGGGTTCTTTTAGATAAAGATTATGTCTCTCTAGTGGTAGTACAGTCCAACTTGCTAATGGGAAAATGGACACTTAAAAGCACAGGAGTGCTTTGTCCTGCAATTTCAGTTATACAGGAGTGCCTGGCACTGTAGATACATAAAACAGAGTTGCAGTGCGCCAAGCGCCAAAAATACAGGGTAGAGCTGAGTCCAACAGAGAAGCAGAAGGCCGTAGCAGCCAAAGGAGGACTAGAAACAGCCATAGAAGGACCAGTCAGATTACAAGCTGAGAGGTCCTAGAGCTGGAAAAGAGTACCTGAGCAACAGCTGATCTGCTGGTGATCCATGCAGCTGGTGCCTCCAACCAGCTAGCGGGAAGCCCCTCAGCCAAGTGGATGAGATGTCTCACAAGTGGTCTCTTCAACAGGAGGTAGTCAATCACCTGTTCTCTCAGTGGGGAGAATGCAAAGCTGAGGCTGTTTTGTGCCCACCTTTCATGGTGTGTATCACTACTAGGGATGCTTTCGCGAGGTCCTGGGCCTCATGCATGCTTTCTCTCCTATCCTTGATCCACAAGGTGTTGATCAAGGTGCAGAGAGACAAGGTGCAGATGATCCTGGTGGCTCCAGATTGACCACGCCAGTTCTGGTACACAGATCTTCTCAGCAGCAGACCTCCATGGTGCTTGCCTCTGTGCCCGGACCTCTCTTGCCATCAAGGGAAGGTCTTGCACCTGGACCTTCAATCCTTGCACTTGACAACCTGGTTCCTGAGTGATTATAGAGTTCCAGGCTTTGGGTCTCTCTGACAAGGTCCTCCATGTTGTTGAGGCCTCTCGGAAGGAGTCAGCTCGCCAGTGCTATGCCTTCAAGTGGAAGAGGTTTTCCATTTGGTGCCAGGGCAGAGGCTAGACCCCTGTCTTGTCCTGTGGCTAGCATTCTGGACTATCTGTGGTCCCTCTCTCAGTCTGGCCTAAGGTTGACAACCCTAACCATCTCTGCATACCGGTCTAGGGCCAGTATGCCAATGGTGGTGCAGGAAAAGGTGGTTGGGTGCTTCTTTAGGACCTAGACCACTCGTTCCCACTAATGCATGAACCTCCTCCACCTTGGGACTCATTACAGGTTCTGGCAGTGTTCACGGGCAAGTCCTTCAACCGATGCACAGGTGCCACATCTCCCACCTGTCATGGAAGACCACCTTCTTGGTGGTTATCGCCAACCAGAAGGATCAGCGAGCTCCAGGTGCTGATGATGGAGTCTCCATACCTGGTTTTCCACAAGGACAGGGTTGTTCTCTGCCCCGACCCTAACTTCCTCTCATAGGCTGTTTCGAATTTCAACTTAACCTGGTGATTAACCTCCCAGTGTACTTCACCAGTCCAACCTTGGAGGCCAAGCACAGGTTCCACATGTTAGACCTCAGGCAAGCACTCGCTTTTATATAGAGCGATGGCTGGAGTTCTGGGAGAGGTTCGCCAGCTCTTTGTCACCACGTTGAAGCCATACCTGGCAGACTGGCAGCTAAGTGCTTGGGATACACTGTGTATGAAAAGCGAATATAAATGCTGATTCTTCTTTGAAGCAGATGACTGTATCATGCATTGACCTTTGTTATAGGTTGGCTGATAGAGAGCCTCCCATTGGGCTAAGGGCTCATTCCAGCAGACATACCATTGCTTCAGTGACTGCTTCCAGGATGTCCCTATCCAGGAGATCTGCAGGACTGCTACCTGAAGTCAGCTCACACCTTCATCTCCCATTACCACATGACCTTGAGTCACACCGGGATGCTGGTTTTGGGTCCTCAGTCTCCAATCCTCTTTCCAAAATGGGTGTGTGCTTTGCTCTCTCCTTCCATAGTGCACCATATCCACATCCCTAGAAATGAGGGTTACTCACTTGTGACTGTATTTCTAGGAGTGGTTTATGGTGCACATCCACACAACCTCCTCTGGCAAGTGGCACACGAATCCTTGCTTCCAGCATACAAGATCTGATGTCACAGGGTGGTGCTGAGAGGATACCACCTGGTGGGTGAGAGGAGCTTATCCTGAAGCCCTTCAGGCAAGATTTAAAAGTGGAAGGAAGAGCTGCCTAAGTGTGGATGTGCACCGTATACCACTCCTAGAAAGTACAGTTGCATACTTACCATAACAGTAGATCTTCGAGGGGTATCTCGTGCAGCAGGTAATACACTTGGGTCATCACCAGAGGGTGCTGTGGTGCACAGCAGCTCTTTTCTATTAATCTTTTCCAGGGCCGCCACACATGACATCATCCTGCTCCTATATAAGAGTGGGCAGTCCCTGGTATCCTCAGTTCCCGCGGATTCAGCTCACTAAGCGAGGACCGAGGGAGAGCTGAGATACTATAGGTATCCCTTCCAATACATTTGGATCAGAAGCTGTTCTCTTAGAGAAGAAGGTGACAGAGGGAGGGATCATACCTGCTGCAAGAGATAGCCCTCAAAGATCTACTGTTATGGTAAGTATGCAACTGTACTATCTTCCACAGGGATAATCTCTTGCAACAGGTAATACACTTGGGATAATTCCCAGAGGTAAACCCAAGAAGGGGACAGTTATGACAGAAGGCCTTGTAGGACAAGCGCACCAAAGGCCATCATACAGCGAAGCAATGTCTTAAGTTGTAATACTTCATGAAAGTATGTATTGTGGACCATGTGGCTGCATTGCAGATATCTGTGATAGAAGCCCCTTGAAGCAGGCTGCTGTAGTGGCCATGGCTCGGGTAGAATGGGTATGGACAGGTCCGGTAATGGTTTGTTATGTTTCTTATAACAGTTACACAATGTGCCAACCAATTGAGAGGGTCTGTTTAGTGACTGGGAAACCTTCCCTGGTTGTGGCAAAGGTAACAAAATGTTGAAGAGTTTTTCTGAAAGATTTGGTATAGTTTATATAGTATCTCAAAATACAGTGAACATTTAAAGTGTGTAGGAGGCCTGATTAGAGTGCTCAGGGTAATATACTGGCAGTTCTATGGACTGGTTTAAGGTGTGTTCAAGACCACCTTAGGTAAAAAAAAAGGATTTGAACAAAGAGTCACTCTGTCTTTGTGGAAAATTAAGTAAAGCTCTCTACACATTAGGGCATGAAGCTCAGAAATTTGGCGAGCTGAAGTGACAGCAACTGAATATATTGTTTTCCAGGAAAGGAAGCAGAAGTCACAAGTAGCCACCAGTTTGAAAGGTTCGAGGTCAGCTTTTTCCAATAGGAAATTCAAGTCCCAGGGAGGAGGCCATCTAATGGAAGGTTTGAGGTGTAACATTCCTCTGAAGAACATCTTGGCAAGATGGTGTTGATTAAGTAATCTCCTTTCTAAAGGCTCATGAAAGGTCAATGAACCTTAATAGAGAAGTAGCTCAAGCCTGCCTTGGCAAGTGAAGCCAAGTAGTCCAATACCTTAGTCAATGGACATGAATAGGGTCCTACGACTGGGAAGCAGCCCATATGGAGAAGCATTTCCATTTAGCATTATATTTTTCCCTGGTAGATGGTGAGGAGACTTTGAAGATGGGCTATGAAAGCATCCTCATGAGTCAAGCATGAAGGTGTAGTGCCTTCAGGTTGGGGTGAAGAAGGGTTCCCTGATTTTGAGTCAACAGATCTGGCCTGATTGGCAGTGGGAAGGATTTGCTACACAGAACTGTTGAAGTAGGGAAACCACACCTGCTGAGGCCACAGAGGGGCTATGAGGATCATGGTGGCAGGTTCGAGTTGTAGTTTCAATAGAATCCGTTGCAGGAGTGGGATGGGGGAGAATGTAAGAAGAGTCCTGTTCACGGTTGGGACAGGGCATCTATAGACAGTCCCTTTCTGTTCAGATAATGGAATAGTATCTGGGAGTTGGTGATTGCTGGGGAGACAAAAGGTCAAGGTGCGAGATCCTTCATAACCAAAAAAATAATCTGAAGAACTTTGTGATGAAGTGTTTACTTGTGCATAGAGGTCTGGTGATTGAGAATGTCAGCCAGGGTATTGTGGCATCCCGGAAGGTGGATGGCAATCGATAGATGTTGGAGTAGGGCTTCCTGCCAAACGCCATCATCTCCCTGCAGAGAGTGTGGGATTTGGTACCTCCTTATTTGTTCAGGTAATACACCACTGAGATGTTGTTTGATTGGATTAGTAGAGGCCCCAGGGAAAGGTAGAGGCAAAAGCCTGAAGGGCAAAGCAGACTGCTCCCATTTCCAGTAGATTTATGTGAGGAGGAATGGAGAATTGGGGCGATCTGCCCTGTGTCCTGTAAGGGCCCAGGTGCACCCCCAGCTGTGCGAGGGAAGCATCCGTGGTCAACGCCTGCTGGGAGGAGGAGATTGAAGGGCATGCCTTAGGATAGGTTGGCATAAAGGTCCACCAGCTTAAGGCCGAGCGTAGGCTGGGAGTGACTTTGATTCTGTCTTCAAGTCCCTGTATTTTGCCGCCACTGATTCTGATGAGTGCATTGGATTGTCTCATATGTAGATAGGCAAAGGCCACCATGGAGATGGCTGTAGCCATGTGTCCCAAAAGGCATAAGAAGCATCAGGCTGTGATAAATTGTTGAGTTTGTATCTGGGAAGCCAGAGACAGAAGTCTGTCCTGTCTGTCAGCAGGGAGGTAGGTCCTGGGGAAGTAGTGTCCAGGACGGCTCCTATGTACTGAGCGACTGGGTAGAAGTTGGGTTGGATTTGGGCCCATTGACTGTAATCCCTAGGGACCAGAACAGAGTGAGAGTCACCTGAGGACAAAAGCAGAGAGGTTGTGGAGTCTGCCTTTATAAGCCAATTGTCCAAGTACGGAAGACAAAATGTCCGTCCCATCTCAGGGTTGCCGCCACTACCACTAGGCACTTGGTAAAGACTCTCAGGTGGATGAGAGACCAAATGGGAGTGCCTGAAATTGGTACTTTGTCCTAGCAGGTAAAAGCGCAGGAATCAGTGGTGGCAGTGGATGGGGCTATGTAGGTAGGCATCTTTCATGTCTAATTCACAAAGCCAATCCCTTGTTTTAACATTGGCAGGACGGATGTTAAAGTGACCATCCAAACCTTTTACTGAATATGTAAATTCAGTTGTCTGAGGTCTAGTATGGATCTGAGATCCCCAGTGCATTTGGGTACCAGAAAGAAATGGGAGTAAAATCTCTGATGGTACGAAGGAGGAACTGGTTATACAGCATTTTGTGAAGAAGTTCCTGAAGTTCCTGTTGATGAATTGGGATATGGTCGGGTGCGTAAAGGACAGTGTGGGAGGGTGAGGAGGAGGCACTGAGGTGAATTCCAGCATGTGCCCCTTCCATACGATCTGAAGCACCCACTCATCTGATGGTATCACTTGCCAGGCCTCCAAATGGAGGGCAGAGTGACCGCCCATGGCTTCCCAAGGCCTGGTCGAGGAAGTCTGGGCAGTGCCCCATTTGGTCACTGGAGTGAGCTGACCAGCCCCACCGAGGGTGGGTCTGTAGCCCTCGGAGGTAGGAGGACGGTCCTGGAAGAAGGCTGGGAATGACCATGGAATCTACCTCTATAGGTACCTCAATGTTTGACAGGTTTCCTGGATTGGAAGGAGGACTCAGAACGGTATTGGTAAGATGGTTGTGAGGTGTGACATGCCATGTACCGTATGTAAGGTCCGACCTGAAGCTTGGAGATCATTCAAAAGTGTTTGGGTACCTGGACCAAAAAGTTTAGAGCTATTAAAAGGGCATTTACCACTTTATGGTGTATATCGGAGTATATCCTGATACACGCAACCAGGCATGTCACCTGAGGGTAATGCCTGTAGCCAACACATAGGCAGAAGTATCCACCACATCATACCCTGAGCGGAGCAAATGCTGAGAGATGGAATTGCCAGTGGAAATTGTTGCCAATAATTGCCTCTTCCGAGATGGAGGAAGTTTATTGACTAGTTCTATAGCAGAGGACCAGAGGGTACATTGGTATTTAACCATGTGTCCCATATAGTTTAAAATTCTGAGATTCATGGTACCCACCTGGAATACCTTCTTCCCAAGGTAATCGATACGGTGGGATTCCTTATCAGGGACAATAAGCTCATGTGTTTTGGTTATTTAGTATGATCGTGAGCTGCTGTGATTACTACTGAATCTGCTTCAGGAGTAACAGAAAGGAAAGAATGGTCCAGAGGAGCCTGGTAAAGGTGATCTGCCTATCTGGGAATGTCAGGAGCTGCTGAGGGTTGGTTCCAAGCCGCCAGTACAGCGCTTTTGATAAGTTTGTATAAGTGGGGGTACCACTACTACAGGCTGTTTAGGTAGTGTGAGATAATCTGCCATATCCTTTCTCTGTTTATCATGTTCTGTAGTTGAAAATCCATGATTTTTTAATTTGGACCATCATGTCATGAAAGGATAGGTCATCAGGAGAGGAGGCAGCTGCATGTCTGGAAACATCTTTGTGTAAGGAGGAAATTGTGAAAGAGAGGACAGAGATTCGGAGTCCAAGTCCTGAAGGTCAACATCCTATAGATGTTCTGGAAAGCCTTCCACAAAATCTGCCTCTTCTGAAAAATACTCTTCCTCGTAGGGAGGGAGGGACCAGGTTGAGAGGATTCCCTGTCACCTTGGAAGCATTTGAGGAGGAGGGTGGGAGAACCGAAGGATGACCCGCCTCCCCTGGAATGGGAGGTTGAGAATGCCTCATCATTTCCAAAACCTGTTGTACCACTGCAGCTGTATCCAGTGAGGTAGTATGAGAGGGTAGGATAGGTGGCTTCTGAGAAACCAGAGGGATTGTGGAAGGAAATAGGATTTGAGGTATAAACAAGTCTAGTCCCTGGGTGGTAAATACCAGGGTCCTGGTCCCTGACTGTCTGACCCCTGTGAGAGAATGGTTGTGAAGGAGATGGGGCAGTAGAAATGGTAAAACCAGTAGTTCTCCCCATGAAAACCTGGCCCATCGTCGATGGGCAGTGAATGGGAGGTAGTAGAATGTTCAGTTAGGCTTCCGCAAACACCACTCCACCATCACCACCCTTCTAAGTGTAACTGATTCCATCCCTCTGCCATGGATAATAGCCAAGTCACAGCCACCATATTCATAGAACTAGCAAAAGCATTCGACTCTCTCCCACCTCCTGCTACTCAGCAAACTTATTTCTTTCAGCATTGCCCAACCTGCCATCGCCTGGTTCACTCATACCTCAACAACAGGCAACAATGCCAATCAGCTCAAATAGGCAACATCTCTCCTCCTCTCCCTATCGTATCTGGCGCCTCCCAAGGCTCTATTCTTGGCCCCATCTTCTTCTCTCTTCATAAACGACCTTCCTCTGCCTGCCTCGCCTCCAACATGCATCTTACGCAGACGGCACTGTCATCTTTGCCTCGGCCCCTACTATGACAGTGTCTTACTCAACCTCCAAATTACTTCAATAGAGTCCAGTCCTGGTTCCTTGGGAACTTGCTTACACTCAGTGCAAAACAAATGGGCACAATGGTCTTTGGTTCCAGGCAGAAGCTGGCTACCCTCCCAGCCACCCCTCCTTGATCACCACCTTGGATGGCTCACCTCTGGAGATAGTCTCAACCTTCAAATACCTGGGAGTATGGCCGACAGCCACCTCAACTTCACCACCCACGTCGAGGTGATCTGCACTAAACTCTGGCCAAAACTTGCCATCCTCTGTCGCCATAAATCTAGCCTACCTATCCATACCGTTGCAAGCTTCGTACGTAAAACTATCTTGCCAGTTATTGACTATGCAGTCATAGTCTATGGAGCGACCGACCTCCTCTCTCTCCAGACTTGACATCCTTCTCAACTCCTTCTGCCACTTCACCACTACCTCTCCCCACTCACTAAACCATTGCCTACTCTGCCTCCACTCTCCTGGCTCCGCTGTCCCACAGGCGTACCACCCAGCGCTTCCCTCTTAGCTAAATACTGGCTTGGTTTCTCCCCCACCTCACCTCCTGCCTCACCCAGCCACCTCCCTAAACTACCCTCTTCACCACAGAAACCCTGCATTTTCCACCTCCCGCCCTTGCACTGTTGCCGCCAAGCTGCCTTCTTGTACTGCCTCCTCCTTCTGAATAACCTTTCCCCAACCTCCACCTGGCTCCTTCTTGTTCAGCTTTTACTCGGCTTCTCAGGCTTCTCCCCACCCCGCACTGTCCTAACTGCTCTAACGGACCAACGATAGCAGAGGCACCACACAGTCTATACTCACCCATCCTAGCTGCCAATTCCAAGCTGACCTCACCTATATTCTGTCACTTTACCGGTTTAGGTGTATATCACCGATAATGTATCGTACTCTTTGAATAATGCTTGTGCAAACTGATCTGTACTCCACTACTTTTGTTATTCTCTGCAAGTTGTACCTGGGTCGCACCTGGAAACAAGCCTTGGCTCAGTGTGCCTTTCCGGTCATCAAATTTTAAATAAATTAATTAATTAATGAAAAGCAGACATTGATGGGAAACAAGTCGTCAATGAGACATCCATGGGATTCATATAAGGTTCCATAGAAACCACTGAAAGGGTGCTGGAAAGTGCCATTGGCGAGGTATAAACTCCCATTGGCGATAGAGCAGTTCTGGGGCATCGTCAATGGTGGGCCACCTGTAGCAGTTTGCCACGACGAGTGTCTGCCCATTGATGATGAGGATGATTTATACTTGTCACATTTATGCTTATTGTGTGAGTTGTGTAAGTTAAGGGAGAAAGGGTGTGTATAGTACATATGAGGATTCTTGTGACAGTGCAAGGGAAGTAGAGTACGGGACATTACAGTATGAGTGCAGAACTATGACTGCAAGCCAAGGCAGGTCTGGAAAATAAGATCACATAAGGGATCAAAAGGAATAATAAACCCTTTTTTCAATAAATGGGAACACAAAGAGAGTGTGAATAAGAGCACCTGAGAAGAGGATATCAGTAGAGCATGGCAGGGGTAATTACAGGGACACTGTTTAAATACTATGAGTAGGTGGATATTCAGCCAGCAAGTTGGGGCATGGCCAGCTGTAGTGGAAGTAATGGGAAAGATTCAGGTCAAACAGGGCAGTACTGATCATGCCAGAGTTAGTATCTAAAGGGTGTGAGTCTAGGAAAATAGGTTTCAGATGGTATTCAGTTGAAGCAGTATAGTAGGGGTTGCAAAGGGTTCTGGCTGGGCCCTTACTGATACATTTCAGGACTTGGACTTCTTGCAGACCAGGTTAATGCCAGAGTACTAAAACAGCAAATGCTATTTCCCACTACAATAAGAGAATGAGGTTGGTCCCAGGTAACAGCAGACCTTGACACCTTAACAAGATTATTTGCAGTGTGAGTGAACCATAATTATAAAATTGGTTTCAGAAATACTGCAGTCTGATGGGGTGACAGCATTCTAAGACTCTTACAGTAATATCTAATCTTCTTCAAATATATCTCCTCCATTGAGCCACTTCATGGAACTGTAAGCTGTTGGCATCAGGACCACTCAGAAATGTTTGTTAGCTGGGGTCATAATACCTTAGTTCTTTCTCCGCCATCAACCACTCATTGGTCCACCACTGCTGAAGGACCCTGTTGAACTGTATCACTACTCTTCTGCTTCTTAGTTTTTGTTTAATTTTACAAAGTAAGTGTTTATGCCCTAATGAAAACAAGGAACTGATGTTCCACTATTGTTGTTGCAGCAAAGTAAAGATTTATAAGGACAGTACCCACAACGCAGTGCATCTGCTGCTTAGGCCTCTCACAACGTGAAAGGTCTGCATATGCTAGTGTTTAACCATGCTAAACTAAAATTTGGCATTTGCTTCTGGAGAAGCTGGAGTTCTCATGCAGCATCTGAACTTCGTCGGCTGCCAGCAACACACCAACTGACTGTTAGTGTAACCCCTGGCCATGCCTTATTGCTTAAAAGTTGTACAGGTTCAGCAAAGGGAAGAGGTCTGTTCTCTAGCATGCCATATGGCTTGCAAAAGGTAGATCCTGCAAAACCAACCTTATTTTTTGTTTGTTTTAAGTCGATAACTAGAGAGTTGGATAGCTGCCAGGCCATAGATGTAGACCTTCTGGAAATCTGCAAGGCTCTGACACTGTACAGCATAGAAAGCTCATGGGAAAGTAGCCTAATATGGACTCCACATAATGCACAGAAGGTGGATAGCAATGTTGCTGACCGGTAGGAAGCAAAGAGTAGTGGACAGTCACCATTTATAGTGATAAGATGGTCTGAGTAGTATACCCCAGGGGTCAATGCTGGATACATTCTTTAACATACATTATTTCTCACTAAATCATTAATACACCTAGTCCAACTCTTGTATCATCTCTAAGTGAAGGATGATGCACGAACTTAGTTTTCAAATCAAAACTCTCTCTGCTGATATCAAGTGGCTAGCCTATCCCAACACAAAACAAAAGTTTGGTGAGCACTTAAAGTTAGCAAGAAACTAATAATTTATGTTTAATCAGACTAAGTCCTCTCCTGCTCATACCTAACCACAAGTGACTATCTGGAGTTTAGTCCAACAACGTTCAAAATTGTGGTATTGGATGCATAATGCCTTAAAAGGCCATGTCAACAGAAAATCTCAGGAACTACTGTCTGCATGGTGCAAGGACAATGCTCACTAGAGGTTGGCTAAACCCCAGATATTAAATACGACACACAAAACAAAAGTTTGGTGAGCACTTGGGTCAGCAAGAAAATAATAATTCACATTGAATCAGACTAATGTCTTTCCTGAACACTGTTTTTCTTTTATTTAAAGTTGAGTACAATACAGGATGGGCTCTATGAGAACAAGTCTCATTTACAGAATGCCCAAGTCATTAAACAATAAATACACAGATTACCTTAGACAATACTAATCATACAAATGTATATGAAAACTTCCTGCAGCATCAACCACAACATTATGAAAAACAGGACTGTCCTAAACTGTGTCAATTAAAGCAATTACATGTAAGTTGTTTCTGTACCAACATCTTTATTAATTCATTTTGAAAATACAAAGAGACAATGAATTCCATAACTGAGGGGCAGTCCGCTCCATGAAAGTGGTGCATCATACGAAAACATTTTCCAAAGTGGGTTTGAAACTTTGGCAGACAGAAGCCTATGTTGAGACACATTCCTAAGACTATAGTTATAGGCAGGGACTATAAGCCTGTAAGATAAATAATTGGAGTCTGTTTATTTGCAGCTTTGTAAATTAGAGACAGCCAACAACAAGCACGTCTGGAAACCAGAGATAGCCAATTTTGCTGGGACAGTAAGGTGCAATGGTGTTCATTCCATTTGGATTTTAGGATCGACCATAAAAGCTGATGACAGACAGTGTTCACTAGAGAAAGACTTGAAGTATTAGCATGATGGTAAACGATGTCACCACAATCTAGGGAAGAATAGCTTGGACAAAATTATGTTTATGATCCAATATTAATAGATAGTGCCTGGCCCATTTTAAATGGTCCAGGCATTGCTAACTTTTAAGATGGTTTTGTCAATATGGGATTTAAAAGTTAGGATGAACTGAAAGTAAGCCCAAGATATTTAAATTTGATTACAAGTTCAAGGGGCTTGTTATTTAAGATACTAGAAAAGGAGGAATTTGTCTGGGATACAGCAGACTGGAGCCCAAACAGCATAAGCTGAGTTTACTATTTAAGAGTAAAGATTATAACCAGCCTGCTGACACAGCAATTGGATTACTGTTTGCAGTGTGGCGAGGGTTCGGGAACAAGCCCGTGTCACTGGAGGGTCGGCCGGGGTAGGAGGATTGAGCACCCAAGGGGTGCTCTCTGGGGAGTGAGGCAGGGAGGGATGCCACTCCTGCTGCAACACCACCATCTGGGTGCACACAGGAGGAGGTGCAGAGGAGGGTGCCATGTGGGAGGGGAGGATATTGGCTGAGTCCAGAGCGTGTCACGTCTCACGTGCACCTGCCTTCTCTGATCTCCTTGGCCACCAACATCCTCAGGAGGAAAAGGAGAAAATGACCCCACAGCTGTGCCTGGTGATTTGATGGAGGTGCGGTACTGTCCGTAACATTGGTCAGAGGTCTGACACATATAGTTTTAGTGGGAGGCTGCTGGACCTCCCACTTCTCTGCCCGGGGTGATCTGCAGCAGGATGGTGGCTGAGAAGACCAAGCTCTGGCGCTTAGGTTGGCCCCCACCATGGGAGTCCCGAGGAAGGCCAGTTGCAGAGAGAAGGGGCATGAGCATAAAAAAAGAGTAAAGATTATTGAAACCATTGTACAATTTTGTCAAAATCACCCTGAAGAATTGAAGACAGAAAAGAAAGATGGGTGGACTTGACAAAGATGTCAGCACAAAAGTGGTCAAATATTTTATTTCATAGTTGCTTTAAGCTTCTTAAAATGTTCTAGTGCTTTGCAAACCTCACATCAGTGCAAACATCACAAAAGTCAGTTCAATCCACCTAGTTACAAAAAGAAATGTATGCCTTACCCCAGCGGAGAGTCACCTCCTAACCCTAGTGCTTTGCTCTTGCAGAGCTTCATCAGGTGCATGCTTTTGTGGTTAACATATAGAATAATGGCTGGCTAGAAGAAACAGATGATGCAGTACTTTTACTAATCGATGCAGAGAAAGCATTTGACAGACTAGAATGGAAATACATCTTTGTAACCATAAAAGAGATGGGTTTTGGTGCACAGCTCAGCAGATGTCTACAATTAATCCGACCAACAGCCAGAACCAAAACAAACTATAATTTTTCACTTAGAATTACATTACAGAGAGGTACAAGACAGGATGCCCCTGTCCCTCTGATATTTGTAATAGTAATAGAAACTTTAGCAACAGCAATTAGATCAAACATACAGATACAAGGTATAAAGATTAAAAATAGCACACACAGGGCCAGATATTCAAAACTTTGCCCTGGGGCTAAATTAGCACTGTCCAGCGGGCAAAATTAGCCCGGAGCAAAAGCAAGCTATATTCAAAAGGAATAGCCCAGTGCTAATCCTGCTGAATATAGCAGTCTAAGGAAGCCGGGCAAACTGGTCTGGGAGTGCAGGGCAAATGTCCGGGAATAAGACAGCACTGAATATAGCAACAGGGAAGTGCAAACTGCAGCTGCAGCTCATTAGACTCTGTAGCAAGCCAGTGTTGCAGGTGGAGAACATTGTGTGTGATTGCACAGAGATGTCTCACATCTACTACAAACAACAATGTAAGCCACACACTGCAGAACTGTGCTATGCTGAAGTGAGGTTGCCTGGGGCTAACCTGACTGCACAGTGCTAACACATTAACCAGTGCAAACTGGTTTGCCTGGGGCAAACAGGAGCTATATTCAAAGCTCCCATGCAAATGAGCCTACTTAGGTAATCCGTGGGCAAACAGGCACATTTGCATCTCATTATATGCTGCTTAGCATACATTACCATGCAGTTTGCCCAGTGCTACTGCATGGTGCAACAGCTCCACCTGTTGGTCGGAATGGAAGTACAGGCTGGATGCTGCAGGCCAAGGCATGCCCACAGCATCCCCTGTTGGTCGGAATGGTCTGCAGAGCAATATAGCCATAAAGATATATGTACTGTGTATATATATATATATATATATATATACTGTATATATGTATGTATATATATATATATATATATATATATTTACGTGTGTGTGTGTATGTATATATATATATATATATACACACACACACACTACCTGAGGACAACCCCATACCCCTCATGTGTCCGTCATGATGAGGGTCATCCCTCATTTGGCCCCTTACAACTGCTCTGTCCCTCATGGAAAAGGTGCTGCCCACACAGTGAATGTGCTGTGCATACTGACTGCACTGCATCAATACTGTACAGTCAACAGCACTATATCCGAAGTATATATTGTATTAGTCAACACTATGGTGTCACAGTGTGCTGACCCTGTATCGCCATGATTGAGGATAGGTTCCTCATTCTGAGGGTCTGTGTCCCTCGTTGTCCCTCAACTTGAGTGTCCAAATATGTCCATATTCTCATTTCAGTGACACGGTTTACAGGTATGACAGCCCTCCCCATTGATCCCGACTCCACAGCACAGAAAACCTGGTAGTCTAGTGGACCCCCCCAGCACGAATCCGATCCCTTCCGCAGTAACAGAAAAGATTTCCCGGTAGTCTAGTGGCTCACCCACCCCCAGTACGAATCCCAACCCCGGGTCTGGTGGTGAAGGAAAGATTTCCTGGTAGTCTAGTCACCCCAAGCATGAATCCGACCCCAGTACATGTATTTAGCATTTTATCCCTGGTAGTCTAGTGGTCCCCAAGCATGAATCCCGACCCCTGGTATATGTATTTAGCATACTTTTCCCTGGTAGTCTAGTGGTGCCCCCACCCCCAGCACGAATCCGACCCCGTCTGTGGTGAAGGAAAGATTTCCTGGTAGTCTAGTGGTCCCCCACCCCCCAAGCATGAATCCCGACCCCAGTACATGTATTTAGCATATTTATCTCTGGTAGTCTAGTGGTCCCCACCCCAAGCACGAATCCCACCCCTGGTACATGTATTTAGCATACTTTTCCTGGTAGTCTAGTGGTCCCTCCACCCCCAAGCATGAATCCCGACCCCGGTACCTGTATTTAGCATATTCTCCCTGGTAGTCTAGTGGTCCCCCACCCCCAGCATGAATCCCGACCCTGTCTGTGGTGAAGGAAATATTTCCTGGTAGTTTGGTGGTCCCCACCCACCCAGCTGTGCACCTCCCATTACCCCAACACGGCATACCTCTGGAGCCTATTCAATACAGTAGCACTCCTGAATACCGCAGTCAGCAGCTGGCCATGGTGGAGAAAGGAGGGCTGGAGCCGGTCGCCGCTCCAGAGGTATTCCATGTTCGGGGTAATGGGAGGTGCACAGCTGGGTGGGGGAACCACTAGACTACCAGGGAATTATTTTCCTTCACTGTGGACGGGGGTCAGGAGTCATGCTTGGGGGTGGGGACCACTAGACTACTAGGGAAAAAATATGCTAAATACATGTACCGGGGTCAGGATTTGTGCTTGGGGGTGGGGAGACCACTAGACTACTAGGGAAAAATATGCCAAATACATGTACCGGGGTTGGATTTGTGCTTGAGGGGTGGGGTGACCACTAGACTACCAAGGATAAATATGCTAAATACATGTACTGGGGGTTGGGATTCATGCTTGACGGGGACCACTAGACTACCAGGGATAAATATGCTAAATACATGTACTGGGGTTGGGATTCGTGCTTGGGGTGGGGGACCACTAGACTACAGGGAAAATATGCTACATACATATACCGGGGTCAGGATCATGCTTGGGGATGGGGAGGCCATTAGACTACTGTAGAATTCTTTTATTTAACCTGGGATGGAGTTGGAAAGAACTTCGTGCAGTGGGGTAGGGGCACAACTGCATTAACACCAGCTTATTTCGTGGTATCTAGCTCCGCCACAGGTTGTGCTAATGCCTGCAGCATGGTGCTATACATTTGAATATGCCGCTGCTGGCATTCATGGGCACTCCCTGTCCACGCCCCTGCATACCATTAACTATTAGCCAGTGCTACCACATAGTGCCGGGCGCTAAGAAAGCTTTTTGAATATTGCAGCCTCACGCAAAGCCAGCACTATTCTGCTTCCGCCTTGCGCTTGGCACAACGGTTTGAATATCTGGCCCAGGAACTGAGCTTTTATGCAGACGATGCCCTTCTTTATGTAACACAACCAGAAACATCATTAAAATAATTCATAACCCTTACAAATAATTTTGGAAAAATTCAGGATACCAGATAAATTGGACTAAATCAATAATTTTAAATTTAAATTTTCAAATGAATATAAATATACCAAATCATTACATTTGCCAACAAACTAATACACAAATTCAATATCTGGGAGTTAACGTAGTCAAAATAGATCAATTATTTGAAGTAAACTACAGCATAATCATAGATATACAAAATGAACTTAATAGATGGGTAACATTAACTTTAATTGTAATAGGACAAATATATAGTAAAATGAAGATATTACCAAAGCTTATCTTTCTTTATCAGGCTCTATCCATTCCCAATGTCCTTTAAAAGTAAAAACAATAACTAAGTTTATTTGGAAAAACAAAAAATGAGAATTGTGTAAAATTAAAGGGGCTTAGCACTGCCAGCTATGTATAAATACTATAAATTATTTTAGTCATGTCCAACTGTTAGTTATCTGGGCCACTATAAGTATTACTCAAATCAGCACCGATGGAGCAGGATATTCATCCATACCCAAAAATAAAAAGGTACTCTTTTCTGGCAAGGGCAGATATTCAAGCACTGCGCCAGGCAAAAACCGTTTGCAGGTTTAGCGCGGGATTAGCGCAGGTCTGCTATATTCAAAAGGCCAAATAGTGTGGGCAAACAGCATCAGAACTGGGCAAAATTATAATGTATACGAGAGCAGGCAGCATGAATACAGGTGCAATACTATATTCAATGACTAGCACTAAGCTAAGTGGTTTACGCGCAACCTAAGCCGTGACACTTAGCGTGGTCACATACCGCCCAGGAAAAGTTCGTCTTTAATCCTGGCAAGCAGCCTCTTATGCCGACACTGTGGCTTTCTGGCTTAGCTTAGCACTTAACAAATAAATATGACACATAGATAAAGCCAAACATAGAGGAAGCATGTGCTAACTGATGGCATCACAATGATGCCATCATCTGCCACCAGTCCCTGCCATGCCAGACAGTAAGTGGTGACCCTGCCACCAGTGGACAGCATGGCAGTGTAGCCATACAGCACACCTCGCGGACCGCACTGCCGTGGACACCAACAGATGCCAGCACACATGCAACACTGTGGGCATGGAGGATGTTGAGGGAGCATGTAGGTGGCGAGGCTGTGCTACAGACCAGGTGTGGCCACAAGGCTGGGACACATCATGAGTGTACATGGGCCAGTATTGGGAATACCCCACACCAGTGTGCCTTTCGGATGATATATCCCCCGCCACATACCTCACAGCTGTACAACTGCCATAGCACACAAAGCCAGGAATGTACATGTCACTGTGAGCATCCATGCCACAGGTGCAGCATCTGTGGGTCACACAACAGCGTAACAGTAATGTCCAGTATCAGTAAACATCCGCAGGTTGGGTTCTCACTGTGTATAGTGCAGTCATTATCACTGCCCCACACACCATAGGCATTGCTGTGTCCACACACTACTGACCCCCTGGCTACTGTAGTTGCTGCTGTGCACTGTAGCATGCCCTACAGTGTGACAGTTGCATGCAGCACCACCATCACCTGTGCCTATGCTGTCCTGTCCCTGGGGTACAATATGCTATGCTGTACTGTTTACATGTAGCCTGCAGCTATCATCGTGCACTGCCAGACTGACCTACAGGTGGAGCTGTGGTTGGACCTGGTCAGCCCTGTACTTCCAGACTGACCTACAGGTGGCTCTGTGGGACCCTGCAGTAACGCTGGGCAAACTGCTATGCAAATCAGGGTATAATGAGATGCTAATCCAGTTGTTTGCCCAGAGACTACCTAAGTAGGCTCATTTGCATGGCACTTTGAATATGGCATATTTAGCTCGGCAAACGTGTTTGCTCCGGGTTAACTGCTTAGCTCGCACTAATGCCGCGCTTATTGTGTTAGCGCCGGGCGCTAACGGGACGGGAATATGATACAGTTTTGATCACTGTTCTTTCACATCTGCTGCTTCCTGCAGCTGTACTGAGTCCATGCATTTGCTGGCACACATATTGGCCACGTAGTTCGCCTGTATCTGCCCTCATGTTGCTGTGTACTGTGTTGTTGTTCTGGTTTGCACTTCCTGGTTGCTTTATTCAGTGCTGTCTTATTCCAGGGCAATGTTTGCCTGCACTCCCAGCCCAGTTTGCATGGCCTCATTACCATGCTATCTTCAGAAGCTTTTTGCCCTGGGCTATTCCGCTTGAATATAGCTTGCTCTGTGCTCCAGGCTAAGTTTGCCCACTGGGCAGTGCTAATTTTGCCCCAGGGCAAAGTTTTGAATATCTGGCCCAAGAAGTTTAAGAGAATGTATGACAACGAAAACACAACTCAAGCATGGATAAAAGCACATCAGATTTTAAAAGAACCTACTACCATGTCTCCCTATGCACCAATCAATTTAAACTATAACTTTATACTTTCTACAACAGGAAATGTCTTAAATCTGGAAAGACAAAGGGTTACAAGAAATACAGCAGATCGTAAAAATAATCAACTGAAATCATTCAAACAGCTTCAACATGAATTCAATATACCAGTCATTACTTTCAGTATCAACAAATTAAAAAAACTATATTAAAATGCAGAAAAACAGCAGAACTATAATAATCGACATTAATTAAAATATTTAAGGAAAATAAATTATAAGCAAAAATTGATAGCCATGATATATGAAACATTAGAGGAAAAGGTCAATAAAGAATAAGAAAAGAATGGGAAAATGTACTGGGAATAAATATAACAGATAATTTATGGCAAGAAATAATATAATCTTTCTCCACAAAAGTAAAGGCAAGTAAACTACAACAAATTCAGGTAAATACAGTATAAAGAACGTACACTCCATCAAGATTACATCAATTTAACAAAAATATTTCAGAGATATGCCCGAGATGTGATATTACAGCTGGTACTTTAACACATATGCTACATTCCTGTCCTTGTTTATCTAACTTTTGGCCCACCTAGTCTGCCCATTTATGCATGTAACTTTGCTTCTTCAAGCTTCTCCAGAATTGGGTTTCCCTTCCCTGACTACCAGGATTCCCGCTGCCTATCTCATGCATTCATAAATTCTGTAATCGTTTCAGCCCCACCGCTTCCTCTGGCAGGGCATTCCATTTGTCCGCCACCCTCTCCATGAAGAATTATTTCCTCACGCTCCTCTCAGTCTCCTCCTCCAGTTTCATCCCATGTCCCCTAGTCCTGGAACTACTTTTGGATGAAAAATTGTGTTTTCTGTACCTTGTTCCTCCCTGTTAGGTACTTATATGTCTCAGTTATGTCCCCTTTTCCTCCTGTCCTCCAGGGAGTACAAATCCAAGTCTTTGAGCCTGTCCTCATAGGTTTTGTGATGTAATCCTTGCACCATCTTGGTTGCCCTCCTCTGAACTGCCTCCACCCTGTCTACATCTTTATGCAGGTAAGGCCTCCAGAACTGGACACTGTACTCGAGCTGTGGCCTCACTAATGTCCTGTATAGTGAAATTATGACCTTCCTTTGCCTGCTGGTGATACCCCTGCCTATGCATCCCAGCATCCTGTTTGCTTTACCTTCTGCCTTGTTGCATTGACTCCCTACCTTGAGGTCCTCAGAGATGATAACCCCAGGTCCCTTTCTTGCTTGGAGCATTCTAAACTCCAGCTGATATGTTGTTCCAGTGTTTGTGTGCCTCATATGCATTATCTTGCATTTCTTTGTGTTAAATCTCAGCTACCACTCTTTGGCCAGTCCTCCAGCTTCTGCAGATCTCTCCTCATTCTATCCACACCCTCCAGCATGTCCACCCTATTACAGAGCTTTGTGTCATCAGTGAACAGGCAAATTCTCCTTCTAGGCCTTCTGTAATGTCACTGATAAAAATGTTGAAGAGGACTGGACCCAGCACTAATCCCTGTGACACCCAACTGGTCACCCTTCCTTCTGTGGAGTGACAGCCATTAACCACCCCCAGTGGCCTGCAGTCCAGCTAGTTTCCCACCCACCGCACCACCTTCCTTTCCACCCATGTTCCCCAGCTTATTTAACAGCCTTTTATGTGGCACAGTGTAAAAGGCCTTGCTGAATTCAGGTAGGCCATGTCCACTGCAACCCTCCCGATCCACCTCCCTTGTCACCCAGTCAAAATTAAATGAGGTTAGTCTGGCATGACCTCCCCAGTAAAACCATGCTGCCTTGGGTCCTGTAGACCATTGGTAACCAGGTGTTCCACTATTCTTTATTTCAGTAGTGTTTCCATGATCTTTCCTACTACTGCAGACAGGCTGACTGGTCTGCAGTTTCTCGCCCATACAGGGGACTACATCAGCTGTCCTCTGGTCTTGGGTACCTCTCCTGTTTCCAGTGACTGGCTAAACAGGGTTTTCAGAGCTCCACCACCACCTCTCTTAGCTCCCACAGCACCCTGGGTGTACCCATATGGCCCCATAACTTTATCGACTCTTAATCCTTCCAATGCCTTTAGGACCCTTTTCCTTGGAAAAGGACTTATATCCATTTTCTTGCTCTTCCTCCTTACTGCTCCCTTCTGGCCCATTACCCACCCCCTTCTCTGTAAAGATTGAGCAGAAATATCTGTTCAGTATGTCTGCTTTACTGTTGTCATCTTCCACTCTATCCCCGCCCTCCCTTTCAGCCTCACTATCCCTCCTTTGACTTCCTTTTTCACTTACATACCTGTAAGAGGTTTTGTCCCTTTAACCACTGATTTCACAATGTGCCCTCTGTTTGTACTTTGGCTTCCCTTACTGCCCTCTCTGCTTCCTTTGTTTCTCATGGTACCTCTCCCTGGGAGCATTTTTCACCACAGCAATTGTTTAAAATAAAAATACATCTGTTGTCAGCCACGGTCCAATCAGGATGAAGCACAGTCTATGGTCGGAAACATTCCTCTTTTTTTTTCATTTTAAATCCAGTTAGTGGAGGCAGTCCATGAAACAGCCAGTTACTTTTTATTTAACTTATCACTGGGTTCAAGTTGCAGTGAAGTGTCCGGCAGTAGTTATGGTGGCTGGCGGTTGAGGTAGGAGAGACCGGAGGTTGGTGCATGTGTGGAATGTGAAAACCTTGTGTGTGTTGCCATTATAACCAGCTAGTTGTAATGGCAATTATAACCAGATTTCCTTAGGAAAATATGTTAACCAGTAATTATATGCTCTTTACATACCTGGAGGGGAGTGCCATGTAATGATTTTACTGTTCCTACATAAAAGCTGAACTCTTATCATTTCCAAAGGTATTTCAAGTGTATTGCATACGGTGGCAAAATCTTAAAATATAATTGTGCGTGGACAGCCAGTTCTGAGTGCTGTATGATCATTTTTGTAAAATATAAAATGTGTATGGACTGTCTCCCATGAGAAGTGCTGAAACAGCATGTGAGATCATGCACACACAACACACACACACACACACACACACAGGTTTTAGACACAAGAGGTTATATGGCAGGCCACAATCTAATTACAGACTTTTCTAAGTAAATTATAGCTTTAGCTGCTAAAAGGGAAATCAGCATCCCTTTTATGATGTTAGGGAGGAAACCAGGTTTAGCAAACTGGTGCGAAGTCATAAAGGCTTGATGTCTGTGTGAGAAGGGAAGCTGATCAATAGATCAAAGAAATGTCATTTGAAAACATGAATTATGCTGAGGGTGCAGAATTCAATACTTGAAAAAGACATCCTGTTTTTATATAGATATATATGTTTTATATATTCTGACAGAGGGGAGCTAAGTGACCTCACACAAAGGGGTTGGCAAATATTTTTTTTTAAACATTATTCTGTTTTCCTTCAGAGACACTTCTTTCTAGACTCTGACAGAGAAACATCTTTGGAGCACTTTAAGCAGGTATTTAGAGAGACAGACAAATCTAAGTACTGTAGTAAGAATTGCACTGTTTAAAACCTTGTTCTTTTAAAAGATTTGTTTGTTTTGTGATATAATAGTTCTAAATATTATTATCTATTTTAGTAAAAACTCTAATTTTAGCGAATACTTGGTCTGTCTTTAATTTCTTTCCTTTACAAGTAGAGTATATATGGTTACAGCAGACACTGTGCATAAGCTTGAATGGTGATACCACACTGGAAAAAGGTGAGAATAATCGGAGGTCTTTATTAAAGTTTGGGGTTCATTTTGTACACCTGGTTAGGTGCCTGTAGGCAAAGATATCTGGCCCCTGAAGACAGATATATCTGAGCCTGTGCATTGGGTATGCTAGCTAGAGGTTCACAGTTTGAATCCTCTAAGACTTGAGACCAGAGGTTGATTCGAACCCACAAAACAGACAAGAGGGTTACCTTGTTCACAAGACTGCACTCGGAGGTTGGCACTTTAGGAGTAGAGGGCTGACCTGCTGAGTGGGTTTGTGACAATAATAAGAAAAGCTAAATTTGCAAATAAGGACATTTTTCTAGCAGTTGAAGACACTGTCTGTCTACAAGCAGTCCATGGTATATCATGCTGTATTCAAGATGCTAGTTTTTTGCTCCACTGGGATATCACAATATTGTCATTAATATCCTTATTTGAGTAATTCTAGCAGGTGGGGGCTTTTGTTTCTGCAAGCAGTCTTTATAATTCCAGTTGTGCTTGTCCAAATGGATTTTAAATTGGCAGGCCTGCTTTTCCCTCATTTACAACTTCTTTGAAGGTCTGGGTGAGTTTTGCCACTGACAATATCAAAAGAAATTTAAAGGGTGTATAAGGAATGTCTTTGCTGTAGTTCTTCTGCCTTTTTACCCTGTCTGGTGTCTCCAGTACATTAGGGTTCTTTCTGCTTTCAGTTACCAACCTCCCCGCATTGCTGAGTTGCTCAGTTTTGCTTTTGTCTTGGGTTCCCAGTATTTTTACTGCTGCAGTGGATGGAGCCCTGCAGATGTCTTGCTATCACAGTAGAAAATGGAGCTCTATCCTTCAGGGATACAACTGCAAGCAGTGCTGGCTGTTCACTGAAAGTCTCACTCATGCAGGCATATCCTTTTAAACATGATGGGATAAGTGGACAAAGTTAGCTCAGAGATCCCTCTCCTTCCAGGGGTCAAAGTGGATAAATGACCTACCTACCACCCTATTAGAGTGTGGTAAGATCGCCAGTTCAGAGTTGGTCTCCATCTCAGTAGTCTCGCCAATATCTGCGGTTGCTCCACCTAATACCCAGCATGCCCTCTTCACCCTCCCACTACTGTCCTTCATCCTTCTCTCACATCCCTTTCCCTAGCATCCACCCTCCCACCTTCACCCCCACACCCTCCCCACCTTTACTTTCTCCTTCCCTAGCCCCACTCCACCCCCCACCCTTGACAATGCCTAGCCCTGGCTGATTTTCCCTCTAAAAACTGCGACCTGGACTCTGTCCCCAAATGTACTCTGCACTTTCTCAAGCACTGTACCACATTCTAGTTGTGTTGTCATTGATATGTTTATCTTGATGGCGGGCGGTGTGCCACGATCTGTGAGCGCTGTTATGTTGCTCCATTTTTTGTATTTTATTTTCTTATTTTAGCGCTTTTGGTTGTTTTGTGTTATTATGTTTCATTTTATATTTTATGTCTCCTATTTTGTTCTGAATTTATTTATTTTATGCGGGCAGTAGAAAGTCCGATTATCGTCTGACTGTCGTAGAGTCTTTGAGTTCGTCTCGCTCAATTCTTAGCGTAGTTCTTTTGGGACTTGCTACAGCGGTGTGGAGTGGAGGACTGGAATGGTGAATACAACTGTTGACTGAGGACTGTCTAATAGAGGGGAGCAGAGGTTTTAATCGAGAAACTAATATCGGGAGTGAGGATTTATAGCCCCTGGAGATTTTGTTTACTGTTTCTGTTTGCTGGTTGTTGGCATTCCAGTTTGGCTGTGCCTGAAGAGGACTGACTCCTGGGATTAAGGAGATAAGTGGTCTTTTTGGGCCACTGTTCATTGGAGTGCAGCGGAGGGGCCCAGGAGTTGTGTGTTAGGAGGCTTTGCCACCTCCTGGATTTTCCCGGATTTACTTGTTCCCTAGCGGGGTCTTATTTATCCAGCGCATGGACCTGCACTCATCCTATTCATTCTGGGAAAGAAGAGAGTCTGGGGAAGTAAGTTCTTGGACCTGTTAGGTTCTCTGTTTGTGGCGGTGGTGCCGCGGACACCTGTCCTCTCTAGGGTGGTGGGCTGGAGACTGCTGCTATTTGGCGGCAGTTCCCCAGCACTTCTGATCCGACTGGAACAGCTGAAGAGCTGACCAGGTGGTGGTAAGGTCCGTGGCGAGGCGGGTTGGTCCATGAAGTAAGTCCCTGGCGCAAGCAGTGGTGGTTTATCCCGTCCCTTTCCTCCTTATTGATTCACTCCTGGACGACAACAAGAAAGTAAGACCTCTGCTTTTTAATTCTTATTTGCTGCTGCTACTACCTTATTTTTTAGTGGTGGAACTGATCCTGGTGGGGTTCTTTGAAGGATACAGGTGGGTGTCGTTACTTGGTGGTGAGAGCCTCGAAGGCCTGCTACTGGCTCTGTACTTTGATTAATTGCTCCTGGATCTGCCTGCCTTAGTTTATTATTGTGTCTTGGAGGGCTTCCTACCTTTACTGTCCCCTTAGATGGTGAGAGCTCCTTGGGGGCTGAACTGGGGTGCATCTCTGGGACTCTGGCCTTAACTTTAATTTGTGTCCCCTGGTTACTGATTCCATGAGTGAGAGTCTGTGGCTTCATAGTTGGACATTCTGGTGGTGGAAGGTGGGAGCTCCACTGTTTGGAAAAGACTTTTAAAATTAATTTGGACTGTATATTGCTTAATTAATTATTTTTGCTGTTGGTTTGTGTCGTCTAATTTATATCAAGTGGATTTTGTTTGTTGCTTTTGTTTCATTTATGATTTAGTTTTCTCTTTAGTTTGATTTTAATTCTTGTATTGTTCTTTGATTTTATTTTATTATAGGGAGCTTAGTTATTATTATCACGTGCCATGTTTGTGGATGATATCTATTGTCATTCTACCCCCCCGTCTTGCTATACATCCTGCGCTCTTCATGCCTCTATGCCCTTTCTTTCCCGTCCATTGCTTTTCCTATATACCAATGTTGTAGGGCCAGGAATAGCTCATGGGAGGGTGTCGTGGGGCAGGGGGGCGTGAACAGTGCAGATGGAATGAATGGGGTGCTCGTATCCGAGTGGTTAAGTCCAGAAGATGCCCTGGGGTGAAATGAAGTGCTGAACGGGATTTCCTTGTTTGGTCTCCATACCAAGGGCACCACCTTTGTAAATGGTGGGCAGGTGGTTGGGGCGTCCCAGGAGTAATACACAATAAAAAAATAAGAGTCTGAGGCTTAGGAAATTCCAGTAATTCAAAATGTCAAATGTTAGGTAGCATGACATACCAGCTAAGGGCAATCTTAGAAATAAGCACTGCAGGTGAGAGAGAAGGGGTTATGCAGGCAGGAAGGCCACTGTCAGAGGGTAGAGGGTGAGGGAAGAGCTCTAAAGGGAAGGAGGGGAGGATAAAAGTCAGAAAATGCCTGGGGGAAGGGAAAGGGGCAAGGGGTAGGCAGGTAGAAGGGGCAAGGTGGGAGAGGTGGCTGTCAAGACTAAAGTAGAGGGCAGTAAGCAGTGGGCCCTGATTAGGCGAGGCAGTCACAACGACTAGTTGAAAGGAGATGAAGTCGGAGTTGTCTCTTAAAAGGCCAAGAGCAGCAGCAGTAAGAGTTTTTATTGAGAGTATTGTACCACTGTGGTGCTCTGTGGGCAAAGGCCCTCTGGCCCATGGTAGTCCGCATCTGGGGACAAGGAAGGTCAGTTGTTGTGAACTTCTAGTTTGTTGGGTGCTGTGGTGGTCAATGAGGAGCTTTTCAATGCCTGGGGCATGACCCCAAGGAGGACTTTTTCTGGCTAAGAGGCAGGTTTGATACTGTATCCGGCTGATGAGAGGAAGCCATCCTGCATGAGTGTACAGGTCACAAGTGTGTGTAAGTCGGTCAGCTCCAGTTAGCAGCCTGCATGCTTTGTTGAGTGCAACTGTAATTCCCAGGAGGGCAGAGGCGGAGGCAGAACCATAAATTGCTAGCCCATAATTGATGATGGAGGTGACAGAGCTGTTGATAGCTAACTGGAGAGTGTCAGGAGTCATGCAGTGTTGTGCCTGTAGAGCAGGCCTTACGGATGTTGGTGGCTTTGGCGACAGAATCTATGTGCCGATGGTAGGAGAGTGAGCTGTCCAATGTGACACCTAGGTATTTAAAATCAGGAACGTGTTCAAGTAAGGTCCCTGTTTGGTTTAGGGATGGTGAGGTCATGGGATTTGTACTTGCTCCTGGCATTGTAGAAGGTCATAACCTTTGTTTTGCTGTAGCTCGTGACCAGTTTGTGTGACTTGAACCATTCTTGATGCACATGAATTCAAGCTGTAATTGTTTCTGAGGAGCTCTGCGTTTGGTGGTTGATGAACATGACTGCGTCATCAGCATAGAGCAGTAATTTCTGGTGGCAGACACTGGGAAGGTCGTTGAGGAAGAGGCTGAAGAGTAGTGGCCCCAGGATGGACCCTGTGGGACCCCTGAAAGGACTGGCTTTTCTTCTGAGGTGACACGGCAATCCTAACCGCTGGACCCTCTCCCAAGGTAGCTTGAAAACCAGAGCAGTGCTTCATTAGAGAGCCCAGTGTTTGATAATTGCTTGAGTAGGAGTGGGTGGTTCACAGTATCAAAGGCTTTTGTAAGGTCGATGAATACTGCCCCTACACAGTTTCCTTGATAAAGCGTGGTATGGATGAAGCCAGTGAATTCTAATAGTGCAGTGGTGGTACTGTGCCCTTTTCGGAAACCATGTTGCTCAGGACACTGAATGTCATATTTTCCAGGTACTTGACTAGTTGGTCTGAGCCGATGCTTCCAGGGCCTTAGACAATGGAGGGAGGATGGAGATAGGTCTGTAGTTGGAGTGCAGTAATTTGTCTCCACTTTTGTGTACCAGTGTGATGGTCACCTGTTTCCAGCAAGATGGGAACTGGGACATCCTTAGTGATAGGTTGAGGACCTTTGTCAGGGGTTCAAGGACTTCTTCAAGGACAAGTGCTAACAACTTCAGGTCAAGGGAGTCACCGCTGTAGCCTGCGTTGTGAATGGCCTTCTGAATATAGGTTCTGGCTTCACTGGGATCTTCTTGAAGTAGATTGTGGGGCAGGGTGTGGAGAGGAATAGTTGCAGGAGGGTTACTACCAGAGGGGCATCAAAGAAATTAGAAGGAGGACACTATCCAAGTTGGAGAATGCATTGTTAAAGGTGTTGGTGATTGTGTACAGGTCAGATGTTGGTGTTCCATTTATGCTGAGCATGGTGGGTGGTGACTTAGGGTCCTTGCTGTAAGGTCTTTCAAGTTACTCCAAAATTTGTTTCCATCACCCCAGGAGTTGGAGAGAGCTTCCTTGAAGTATTTGCATTTGGCACTCTAACTGCCCATGTGCACTCATTTCTGGCAGCTTTATATTTATGAATATCCCCAGGTTTGGATGTTGCACGGGCACAGTGCCAGAGATGATCCCTATGTTTGAGTAAAGTGATTAGATCGGGGTTATCAAGGGTTAGCTCTGCCCTGACCTTCAGCTTTTGAGAGGTGCAAAGATATTGCAGGCCGCAGTGAAGTGGTTGATGAAAAGGTCTAAGGCTTGGTTTACATCAATGGCAGAGTCGACTGGTGTCCAGTCCAGGTGGCTTAGGTGTGTCTTTAGTAGCTCAGGTACCCTGCTTTAACACTGTGGTGTGGATTATTTTAGGAGGGGCTTAATGAATTTGTTTGTCCAGGTACATGTGACGGTGAGTGGTCACTGATCCCATCAGGAGCACTGAGACTTTTGAGATTCGTTCAGGGTGATTAGTAAGGATCCAGTCCAGAAGTATGTGTGACCCAGTCCTATAGTTGCATCTGTGGGGATGGTAACAAGCTGGGTGAGGTTCTGTGACGTGACAGCATCCTTGTAGTTTCTGGCCTCCAGCAATAGCCAATTTATGTTGAAGTCACTTAGTACTATGAGTTCAGAGTTATGGTGTAATCCCTGTAGGCTTTCCAATATGCTCATAAATCCATTGGGCTGATCTTTAGGGGTAGGTACACAGAGGCAATGGTGAGCTCCTTGTTGTGCACCCAGTAGAACTTTAATAGCGAGAACCTCGCGAGGGTGGTTTAGGTTTGAGAACCGGAAGACTGGACCCAGATAGGAATTCCTCAGGTAGATGGCACAGCCCCCACCTTGTTTAGAAACCTTGTCCTGGCTGACTATAGAGTATCCAGGGATGGTGACTGCAGCGTCTGGTATCTTGGGGTTAAGTCATGTTTCGACAACAGTGAGTACATCAGGCTATGTTGCTGGACCCAGGTTTGCAAGATGTCAAGTTTGTTAGAGGTTGCAGACATTAATTGAGGCTAATGTGAGGACCCCTCCACTTTTTGTGGCATGGGGTGCTGGCTGTAGGCCCCAGGTTAGGATGAACATTTCCAGATATCAGAAGTAGCATAAGTAGTATCCTAAGAAGGTACGCTTTAATCATTTTGCAGACTAGTTTTGTTGTGAGGCATCTAGTCCTCTTTGCCTTGCTGGTCTGCGTTTGCCCGTGATATTGCAGAGCACAATATATAAAGCCATGTTCTCAGAGGTGCCATGTGATTGATGAAAAGTAATCAAATCCACAGGAAATGGTGAACTACTGGGGACCAGAAAACTGTCATTGTAGCTCAAAGACCCAGAATGTGATAAATTCCTGAAGGGGTTAAATTCCTGAAGGTGATGAACATTGGCCTGATGCATAAACAGGATGTAAAATCCATTGTTAGTATCTTCCTTTGTTCTCCAAAATAGTTTTGAATAGACCTCAAAGACAAGTACACATCCTTAAGAACAAGTCAGACAGAAATGTGGATTCAATGCAGCACTCCACAACTCAGTGATTGTATAACAGATTTACTGGCCTTACTTTTGGCTTTGATGGCTTCCAAAAGTTGATTTATGATGAGAATGCCAATACCTGGTGGTGATGTTTTGCAGTTTCTTGGTCCAGGAAAGGTTCATAGATGTTATGTCCAAGAACGGTCCAGTTCCTCAAGCAGAAACACACGAAAATCCACAAAAACTAAACTACTGACAGAGACAAACACAAACATCCAGCCACACAGGCTCTAGAGGAAATTATTACAGGGAATAGAACTGGGAGAGCAGGAAAACTGATGTAAGGTGCCTGCCTGGTGCCATGGCACGCCAAGTCAGATGGAAATGTGGATTCAATGCAGCACTCCACAACTCAGTGCTTGTATAACAGATTTACTGACCTTACTTTTGGCTTTGATGGCTTTCAAAAAGTTGATTTATGATGAGAATGCCAATACCTGGTGGTGATTTGATTCCTTCTCTTATGTAGAGAGCTACTCCTCCTCCTCCTCTTTTACCCTCCCTGTCCCTCCTGTAGATAGTGTGTCCTGGTATGTTTACTTCCCAGTCATGGTTCTGTGTGTACCATGTTTCTGTGACTGCCACGATATCCGATGTTCCTCCTCCATCAAGGCCACTAATTCAGGAAGCTTGTTACCCAGACTCACGGGCATTGGTACTCATTGCTCTCCATTTTTGATGGCTTTACCTTCTGTAGCAGCATCCCCTACTGACTTTTCTACCTTGGTCTTTTTCTCATTTAGTACCTTGTTTTGTAGGGGAGGCTGGGATTTTCCTGCTGCTTATCAGTGCCTCCCCTTCACTAGTTTAAAAGCTTGCCAATGAAGCATTTAAACCGCTGCCCAAAGATTGTTCCCTTCCTGACAGATGCAGACCATCCTGCCAGTATAGGCTGGTGTCCTCCAGGTGGAACCCCAGTCCCCAATGAAGCCAAACCCTGTGCTCCACACCATTTTTCAACCATTTGTTAAACTGCACAGTGCAAAGTACCTCGCCTCACCCATGCCACTGACAGGCAGCACCTCTGAGAAGGATACTGTGTGTGCTACTTGTCTTAAGCCCCTCCCCAACTCTATAAAGTCCTTCTGCACTGCTCTGATCTCATGATGAGCCAAGTCATTTGTCCCTAGGTGGACAATGATGTCCAGCTCCAGACTCCCGTGCAACTGTTCTCGTGATCCTAAGGATGCGCTTCCTGTCCCTCCAAGCCATGGCACCAGGCAGGCACCTTACTCAGTTTTCCCTGCTCCCCCAGTTCTAGCCCCCTAAACTTGAGTCCCCACCAGGTGCTGCTTCCTTTCCCTGTGGTGCCCTCTGCCTCCTTCCTGAGGGCCTCCTCAGACAGTTGTCTGCACCTCCTTAGTCTCCTCTGCGGGTGCATCCATAGGGAACTATGCTCCTCAGAATGGTGTATGGATCGTGGAGGAACAACTGACTGGGTGTGCCTCTGTTCCCACCACCCTTACCCTCCCTGAGCCCACTGTGGTCCAACTGCTGTGCTTCTTCGCAACCTCTGAGGTAGTGGTGGTGGCTCTGGTGCTCCTGGATGGGGAGGTTCCTTGCTACTGTCCAGTGCGCCTGAAGACGGGCAACTTCCTCCTCAGGGCAGATAGTTGTCTGCAAACAGGGCAGCATCTCAGCCTCCAGAAAGACTCCCAGAAGACTGCTGCCCCACAGCCATTACATTGCACTACTCCCCACATAACCATATAAATAAAAGAAAATGAAACATTAGCTTATTGAACCAATTTACCTTGTTTACAAAACCTCATAAGGATTATAAGAGGCATTTAAGTGGCTTCAAGGTATCTTTATTTCCCAACTCCACACCTCAGGAGTCCTCTCTAAGGGAGGTGTGGTAGGAGGCCAGTATGTTGGTCTCTCGCCAGGCGCTACTCCACCCTATTAATCTGTGGGGTCCCTGACTGGGATGACTCCAGTCGCCTAGGTGACTGTTGACTGTCTTCCATTCATTCCCGACATCAACTTGTTTAAAAACTATAAACTACAGTGGAGAGGGGATCTACATATGGAGGATCAACCAGGGCCTCCAAATCTGGCTTGGGGGATTTTCTCCCTGTACCACTGTCGTGTTAAACTCCACCCCTCACCAGGAGCCAAGGCACACCATGCAGCCCCTTCAAGAAGTGTGGGAGGCTCCATCCTCCCGACTTCAATTGCCGCTGCCCTTAACCACCATCTTATGGGTCGCCGCCATAGACGTTCCTCCTCAACCACCAGGGAGGATTTGACCTGTGCCCATAACGAGGGGTCCTTATTTGTCCCGACTCCTTTATTTCACCCTTACAATTTCACCTCCTGGGGAGATCGAATATTTCACCGGAGCCTAAATCTTCCTTTTTCCTTAGGCCAAAGCTGTTGTCAGAAGGACTGTCTGAGAGGGGATTCAGGAGCAACGTCTGGCATCGCTTCTACCCACCCTCGAAGGATATTATCTTATTGCTTTTGAGCCTGACAGGGTGGGTTTCTGTAAGCCCTCTTAGTATTTGGTGTACAGGTCATGTGGCCTCAGAGCAATGCTCTTGTTAAATGGGGATACCTATCACATTGGCCCCTGATTGGTGGACCCTCTGTGGCTACCAAGGAGTACCTTAATTTCCTTCTGTGGAGCTGTTAGCTCCTCGAAATGAGCAAAACCACTATTATATTTCAGTATGCCCCTCCCCAGCCAAGGGTGAACTCCACGCCCTCCTCCCTCCATATGACCCATCAGAATAAACTCTGTTTTACTTTCAAATCATGTTTACATTAGCATTTTATATAAAATCTCCTTTTAGACCTGCACGACCTTTCCAAATATGAGTTCATCCACCTGCAGTAAGAGGAGGCTTAGGGTGCTGCACTGTCTGCCGTGTGTCTTACCAATACTGGCTTCCCTCTGCTGATTGAAGTGCGTAAACCCCACATATTGCCTCCACTACCTCATTGCCTCTTGTCCTCTGTTCAAACACAAGTTACAGACTGACCAACAGAGGGCAAAAGAAAAGAAGAAGGGTGTACTTATAGTTCCACACGGTTCAAAACTTAAGTCCTCCGATACCACTTGGACTGTGGAACCTTGGAAAGAAGGCAGATAAACAAGAGTAAGTGGACAAAACTGTTTATACAGATTTTTTCAACCATTCACCGAGGAGGAAGAATCTTCCATCTGGACTTCCACGGGCTGAGATCGGGGGGCCTGGCTGGGGAACGATCTGCTGTAGACACTGTCCCACACTAAAATGGTGTCCTCTGTGCATTGAGGTCGAGCTCCTTTGTTCCCTTCCTCTGCCATGATTTTTTTCACCACGGTGTGCATGATGGTCGACTGCGCTCTGTGGTGGAATCATCATGCCCTGCTGTTGCCCAACTACAGGCCTCTGCTAATTCCTGAATCTCTGCCAGCCTTCAGGCATAAGTACCTTTATCCTGGCTAGGTATTTAAGTTTTGCTGAGAAGCCTGCTTGTCTCATTATTTTAACCACTTGGAGTGCTTTCTGTCGGCGAGCAAGTGTTTGAGGTGCATAATCTTGGTCAAAATAAAGACGTGTGTCCCCAAAAAGGATTTGCTTTTTAGCCTAGGCTGCCCTGATGACTTCTTCTTTTGTTCTAAAGTCAATAAAGGCCAGTATTATTGAGCGTGGGTGGCCTTTGGGTCTTTCAGCTTTGGCACTAGTGAGCGTGGGCAAGGATTATGCCCAGATCTTTATTTTTATCTATGTCGAGCAACTCCTTTAGCAGGCTGTCAATGAATTGTGGCATAGGACCGATTCAGTTTCTCTGGAAGGTCATGTATCCTTATATTGTTACGCCTGTTTCGATTCTCTAAATCCTCCAGCTGCTGTTGTAATTGTAGGTCTCGGTGATGTAAATCTCTCAGTGCTGCATTATGGACATCTGTGACCTCCGTGTACTCTGTCACTGTCTCTCTAGCTGTTCTGTTTGACGGTTAGCTCCGCAATATTTTCTCTGTCCTCCAATGCTTTTGTTCGATTCTTGTGAGGGTATCACATATTTGTTGCAAAGTGCTGCATAGCATCTTTGAAGTTATGGTAAAATCTTCATCCAGCTTCTTGAGGGCAGTATGAATTGCTCTATTAACTCTGAGATTTCGGCCCATAGCGTGGCCTGGGCCTGTGTGCTCCGTGCTGGGAATTTCAGTTTAGGTGCAGAATCGGAGGTAGATTCTTTATGTTTTAGTTTTGGCGACATGGTAGGAAGTTGATGGTAGGATCCAGTGCAATGAATAGTTTACGCTGAGAGTTAGATTCCAATGGATCTTCTTTTGTATGTCGGGAGGCCTCTGTTTAAGCTGCCCATCCCGCAGGCAACCGGAACCGGAAGTCCGACAGCCAGTTTATGTTAAAATCTCCCATGATAATTGTCTCTGTGAGGTGAATTTGTGAGTGGATATGGTCAAGATGACTGAGGAGACCAGTGGCCGGGTCTTTGGGAGGTATGTAGACTGAGAGTACTGATATTGTTTTATGGTGAGCCCCAACAGCACTTTTATCGCCAGTACCTGGGTATTGCCACTGAGATCAATTGGTGGCATAGTATACGCTTTAGGGAATTTTTTAGAAATATAGCGCAACCACCCTCACGTTTGGTCAGCCTGTCCAGCCTGAATATAGTGTATCCTTGTATAGCTACTGCAGAGTCCGTATTTTGGGGTCATCCATGTCTCAACGACAGATAGTATGTCAGGGTTGTGCTGAGTTACCTAGACTTTTAGGAGCAATTTTGCTTAAAAGGCTACAGATATTAATTGTGGCCAGTTTAATGGTACCTTGTTTAGGCGTGCATTGTAGGTGGGAGGTGCTTCAGGACCTGGATTAGGATGAATGTTTCCAGATAGCAGAAGTAGCATAATGGCTATCCTGAGTAGGAGTTCCCTTCGAGCCTTGAGCCCTGGAGAAACATTTAACCTTATGCGAACACAGTGAGGTTTTGTCTTTCCTGGGTAATGAGGATGGTGTGGTCCTTAAGGACACAGTGGCAGGGATGTGATCCACCTGGGGATCAAATATTTATAGGGGCAGGATCATTGAAGTAGACCAAAGCCCTTTATTAATAGTGAAAAGTTCCCAGATGAGCAACCTATTTGACGTGAAGGTTTTTCAAGATTTCAGTATTGGGTGAGTAAACCAAACTATGGCTTGTCTTGCTTGTGGGAGTGGGCAAAGACAGAAATAGGAGAATGGAAAGGCACTCAGTAAGAGTTTAAAATTAGGGGCCATGTAAGGTTAAGCCACGAGAAAGGATGGGTCTACTGGAATTAATCCATGGTTGGGGAGTTGGGGCACAAGGCAAGGCGAGTGCATCCAACCACCCAACCATAGATTAATTCCACTGTAGACCCATCCTTTTGAGTGCTTAATCCACTTGTAACATGGCTAGCTATTTAGAGGTTACTCTGTATTATTAGTATTACACAACACTATTATGAATAACAAACTGCAGTGAAAATATAACTTTCCTCTGTCTCGCTACTGTCTCTGTAAGCTTCTATACTGTTCCAAATGTGCACATGCACATTACAGATTTTGACTCTATTAATATACTGATGTGTTTTTTCACACTTACATGAAGTGGGTATAATATGCAGCACTCACATGCACACTCCTGACTGTTCGCGATGTCTTTTCTGTCTCCATGTCTTTCTGCGTTCAGATCTCTTCTACTATGCTTCTCTGTTTCTTTGCTGTTGCACTATGGGTAGTACTTGTCCACATTCCCATGCTGCCATACAGAGCGCAGTACAGCTACGGCTTACGGGCACTTTGCTGCTGTGTCATACCATTTCTCCTATTCCAGCTCCCTCCTACTACTGCTCATTACACTGCTGCGCTGATTCCGTGCTCTTCCCTGGCTGTTCTAGTGACTGCGATTCATCTCTTTCCTTGTGCCTGCTCACATTCTTTTTTAACCAACCCTCCTGTCATTCTATTTAACACTTTGTCCTATGATTCCTTTTCGTGCACTCACTGCCATGTGTCACATCACTTGGTCTGCTGTCAGTCAAAGCCGACGAGGTAAGCCCTTCAGTGTTGCGCTTTGTACACAGTGCTCTCTGTTGATCGAGTCTGTGCAGCGCCAGCTCCATGCTAACCATTGTCTAATTATTTCAGCACGCCTCGCCGCTACCCCGATCTACTGTGGTGTTAGACCATGGTTAATGATGTACCACATGATGTGATTGTTGCAATCTGATTTATTTTGTTGTGCTTTTTCTGCCATGTTACAAGGTTTTATTTATTTATTTATTTTGTTTTGGTGACCGGGTAAGTGCACTAGGCAAACAATGCCTATTTTCAGGCACGACCGGGAGAAAACATTTTACAGACAAACAATAAACATGTGACGCAGCACATGGAGGCAGTACAAAACCGAATAAAAACAGTGTGTATAAGTACATTGACATTCTGAATACTGAAGGTTAAGATACTGTGAATACAGGGAAAAAGCAGGATTAGTAACAAAAGAAAGTACAACATGGGAAGGTAGAAAGTTACAGTACAATAAGTGCCATGAAAAGTAGAGAGGGGAGAGAGGAAGGAAAGAGAGGATGAAAGAGCGTGGCAGGTGTAGGTTGTGAGAGGAGGAAAGTAGAAAGGAGGTAGATAGGATGGAGATGGGGAGAGGGCAAGAAAGAGTGTGGGTTCAAGGTAGGTTAAAACAGGTGCAGGGATGTAAGTGTGAAGGTGTTCCCAATGTAGTTTCTTAAAGACAGCATGGCTATTTGTTTGACGGATAGAGAGGGGTATAGAGTTCCAGTATTTAGGAGCAGTATAGGAAAGCAGCATTTAGTGCCCATCTTAGTTCTAATCTTGGAACACGCAGAAGGGTTTTATCATTAGAACGTAATTTATGAGTGGGAGGTTGTAGTTCAGTGCGGAAGAAAGGGATAGGGGAGACCTGCTCTGGTGACAGAGTCAATTAGTGATCCAAAGATCAGAAGACGATAGGTGGAAGGGCTAGCCATTTTAAGTCCCGATAGAGGTGGCAGTGGTGCTTGAAACGTGGTGAGGCAGCGGCATAGCAACAGATGCTATTATAAGTGGTGTCCCATTTATGAAGGGAGGTTTTGATGTGGATAGGAAGATTGACGAGCCATATGCTAGTGTCAGTAGAAGGAAACCTTGAGCCACTGCTAGTCTGGCTTGAAGGGTAAGTGCATAACTGGTACGATAGGCACTTTCTAGCTTAGCATTTACCGACTTACAGATAGTAGAGATATGAAGGTCAAGGTCAAGAGATTCGTCCAAGGTGACACCAAGATATTTGAAGGAATTGGTAGAAGGTAGAGAAGAGCGTCCGCACAGGAGATGATATGGGGATTTGGATTAGCTTTGAGTCTGGCTTGAGAGTCAAACAACATTGAGTAAGATAAGTTACTTAGAGAGTGAGCAGGAGCGGTAGTTGTGTACATACATTTAAAATGAGACAGGCCAGGGTACAGAAAAAAATAAAATAGTCCGTGGTGATCAGTATGCAGCCGATGGTAGAGGAGGACTTGAGAAATGGGGGAACTATATGTGTTTAATAGCTGCCAGGGTTGGTGAGGTGGTTTCTATGGCACAGCAGTAGGGTGGAGGACTATGATTTGTTAGGCGTAATAATCTGCTTTAGGAAGAAGGACCCAGGAGAAGAAGTGCTTAGGGATAGCAGTGGAAGAGGAATGCAACTTCCAAGAGTAGTTGCCCTCTAGTGGCTTTGCAGTATACTTTGCAAATGGAAAAGTAGACATTGACCAATACTCGTACTGTATCTTATACTTGTATCCTATGCATTCATGTTAAGCATACCTCTCAACTGTCCCTGATTTTCAGGGATGTCCCTGATTTTGCCTCAGATTTTTCCTCTGTCCCTCGAGAAATGTGTGTTCTTGTGACAGAACAGTCTGGATTAAAAGCACAAAATAATGTCAGCCATTAAAGTAACTGACTTGTTATTCTTCAGAAATTGTATCTTAACACAAACCCCTTTATTATATTAGCTTTCTTAGTGAATAGTACCAGATTTTAAGATGTATCCCTGATTTGGGGTCTTTGTCCTGATTTAAGCCTTGTCCCTGATTCATGAGGCAAGAGGTTGAGAGGTATGATGTTAAGTATGTAATTTGCCTCGCCACATCTGTGGGCCTGGTCGCTACTGAAAACAGTCCCTTGGATCAGTGCACCTACCCGGTCACCAAAGACATAAATAGATAAAATGTGATTTTTAACCATTAAGTTTGAAAATTAACAGCACAGAAGTTACTACACTGCAAGATGTGTATGACATTGGCAGTTAGCTTCCTAAGGCTACAATCCAAAATGGATATTATTACAGTAGGCTAATACATACCTCTCAACCTTTGTCCCCAAATGTGGAACATTGCCTGTCATAATGTGGAACAAATGGGCAATAGTGGAACACTTAATCAAATATTTACCAAGAAGTTCAAAACACTATTAAAATGTTGCATTTATGTTGAGAATGTCTGTTATCAACTGAATAAGTTATTTTTTCCATGATTTACTATGGATATTTGCTTTAAAATGTTGACTCTGAATATGTAACAGGACCTTTTCTGAAACAAAATGAGGAACGTTCCTCGTGATGTGGTACAGTTGAGAGATATGGGCGAATACTGTAACGTTCGAGTATGGGTATTGCAACGTATTTTATTCAGCAAACAAAAACACTGCAATCAAGTTCCTCCCTCCCTTCCAAGAGTCCTTGACCTCATCAGCCACGCCCCAGAGGTGGCGCCATTCGGTAGAGTACAGTATGAAGCATATAGCTTTCCGGACAATCGAGTTGACGCTGGCAAGTTCTCATATGGGCGGTGGCGACGTCATTTCTTCCTTGTGTTTTGATGCGTAATCATATCACGTGTCAAATCCTAATATTTACAAAAAAAAAGATAACCAGAGGAGAGACAGGGGTGTGAATGCCAGCGATCCGAGGACATGCTATAGTTTCTTCGTCAAAAAACACTCAAGAAGATGGATGAGCTCCTGGCTCAGTCTTTTGAACATCTGAGTTTGAGTTCAGATCGGAACCGCAGATCTAGGCGTCCTGCTCCTGCACGTAAACAAATGTATCTTCTTCGGGACTTCAGGATCGGGGAAGACAACTTTAGCGAGGTGGTATTTCTTGTGCTGTGGTTAACCTAAAACAACAGTCCCTTTGTGTTATGTTTCACAGTTGCACCTAGACAGTTGGAGTTTGACATGTGTCCTAATATTTTTGTTGTTGCTGCTTTACAAGCACGTTTTAGGATATATTTTAGTTTGGAACTCTGTGTGTATATCGATTGGGGAATACTGCACAGTACGTTGAATGCATGAAGGTATGCTTTCCCGTGCACATGTAGTTTGCAGTTATTTCGGACAAATATGCAGAATCGCAGTTTAATGTTCAGACACGTTGCTTCGAAGGGATGCACGTAAGTTGAAAGTTTTGCAGCTGTGACTTTGGGCTTACAAACGGTTTCTGCTACGTTTATATTTGTGTATATGGGAATGAAGGGCCGATTTTTTTGTTTGGTTTACGCTAGAATAAAAGTGTAAGATTGGTGTAGGTGGGAAACTGATTCTTTCCCCCACGTTAAAAGACCTAGTGTCCCTTAAAATTGCTCTGCAGGTGAGAGAGCTGTGAGTCTTTACACGACCCTATGTATTAGAAAACGGATTAATTTCAGTTTTATTTTTTATACTGGGAAGTATGCGAGCAAAAATACTCATTTTCACAAATGTCCAGTGGTACATAAATTTGATGATACAGAGGAAAAGATAAAACAATATTTGCATATTTACAGTAGGGAACTGTGTCTATGGCAGGGTCATCTAGATTAAAAACAAATACAGAGCACACAACAGTAGAGCCTGTACGGATACATACAAACTCTGAGGTAACTCAAGGGGTTGGTGGACATTCAGGGGGTTACCTACCAGGGCAGGCACAAGTGCTGGATTGGAGGAGGTGGTCCTTGAGGGAGGTGGTGAAAGAGACAATTGAACTATAAGCCTGACATTCAGGGGGCAGTGTATTGTAAAACTTATGCACTTGTACGTGATAGAGTTCTGTGCATGCTTGGTGCGGTAAAACGGGTGTCGAAGATATAACAGGTAGCCCTCTTGTATTGCTTTGGGAACCGCAAGGAAAAAGGGAGTTAACACTGATTGGCATCAGGTTACGGCGAACTTTGTGTAGGAAAGAGAGCATTTTGTTGAACCTGCCTTCAAGGGTGAGCCTGTTGAGGAGGCATAGGGGGTACAGTGATGGGTCATCCAGGGGAGGCCGGTCACAAAGCATGCAATATTATTGTTGTAACATGGCAAAATAGTATTAGTGGAATCCAGAAAGCGGATAAGACTAACGGTGGCAGGGCAGAGGAGCAACACGGCATTATGAAACGACAATGTCGTGTTGCTTGTGAACCACATAAAGCAGCCACGGAGGAAATGGGCAGTGGCAAGTAGGAGACCAGAACCGAAAAGAAGGACCACGCTCAAATAGCAGGGAGGGACACCGCAGGAGTAGTGGGAGAAGTCAGAGATGGACATAGGTAGTAGTAGAAGCTGGGAAATTGAATTGCATAAGTGCTAAAATCTGAAGAATGTTCAGGGTATGTGGAGCAATGCTCAGAGAGAGAGGATTCGCTAGGAGAAACGACAAATCGAAATACTAGCAAGGAGGGAACACAGACAAGCTGTGAGAGACAGCAGCCAATGGAGGGAAGATCGAGTGACACAACATCCAGAAACGGATTGAACTTTAACAAGTTGACAGAAAACAGGACAGTCAACGGAAGTATGCACCCCAAAACAGAGAAAGAGAAGAATCGAGAGAGACCATGCAAATGTGAGAAGGCAGATGAAGCGATGTCATGAAACAATGTTGGTAGGCAAAGGAGAAAAGCAGCAGGAAGGTAACCAGCATGACAGTATGCAAATGAGATACTCAGAGAGACCAAGGACTAGAAAAGTAACGATGCAGGTCAGCCTAGGAACAATATCAAACTAACAGGCCAGAAATGTTGCAAATGTATCCAAATGCTTAAGAAACACGAATTGTACCTGGCGCCGGAAAAAACAAAACATATCTGTATGTTAGTGAAGTTCATGCAGAAATTGAAAAAATCTGTCCAAAGCTTGATTACTGTGATTGTCTTTGCATACTATAAGCAGTGACAGAGTCAGAAGATATACACCCTGGTGCACACTATGATACAAGCGCATTAATCACTCGAAGGTGGCATCTCATCGGGAGTTAATGCATGGTTGGTCGCAGGCACTTGACCAACTATGCATTAACTCCTCATTAGATGTCACCTTCATTGTGGATTCATGCTACTTGTAACATGGCAATAAACTGAATGGTGCAGTTGGGAGCGCGATTGGGTGAAGCGCATCATGAGGGCAAAGTCGGAGCGGGATTAATCCAGCATACCCGCCGTGTTCAAAAGTGAAGTACTACCAGCAGCCAGACAGCTAGGTAAGCAGCACCGGCAGAGGTGAGGATTGAGAGTGAGATAGGCCAGTCTGGGCAGGGAGAGGGCGACAAGCTAGACAGAGTCGGAAATGGGAGAGGGAGAAGAAGCAGCCACGCACAGGAGGAATATATAGGAGAGTCCGATAGAGAAATACAGCACATGTAGTGGGAACATCGGACAACTCTCACAGCAGCAAGGAGAAGTGACCGAGGCAAGATGCTAATTTTCAGCAAGCCGCACAACACGGCGAGGCAGCAGTCCACCGCAGACCTCCAATGACCGTATGACAGTAATACCCACGTGAGAGCGCTAAATAATTGGGACTACCATGTGAGGCACACTGTTTTCTTTAAGTAGAACTAGTCAATGTTTTCACCGCATCAGCATATTAATGCAGTTCTGTAACACGTTGTGGAAGTGCAGTACAAACCTTTGCGAAACACACTGACTCCCTGTGTAATGTTGTTGTTCCAGTAGCAAATACTGTCCTCGTGACTCTGTGCTCGGTGGCCCATATTACAAGTGTATTGTTATCAGTACGGTATATTCATGCGATTAATGCATGGTCGGCTGCCTGCCTCAGCCTCCGCTCGGCCACAACCCTGCCAACCATGCATTAATCCAACATTAGATGCCACCTTTGTCGTGGCTTAATGCTTACATGTGGTCCTGAGTTTTGAGAAAAGGGGAGATGTGTTAGTGTGGAGCAGACAATAGAGCCATAATCGAAGAGGGTCAAGAGAAGGGAGCTGGTGAGGTGTAGTCTGGAGATGGGGATAAGGGATTTTCTGATTCGGTATAAGAGACCTTAGCCTCATATGGATTTTCTTGATGAGGTTGGTAATAGGGATATTGTGGGTCAAGTGGGGGTCTAGTATAGTCCAAGGTATTTGAATTAGTGACATCTTCTGTGGCGTTACCAAGATTGTCTGAGAGGGATCGGCCCATGACTGGGGCTTTTCTGGGCCAGAGAAGATCAAAACTTGGTCTACTTGGAATTGAGAACCATGCCTTTGGCAGAGAACTAAGTGTGTACCTTGCTGAAGTCAGCCTGCAAATTACTGAACATTGTGTCAAGTTAGTGTCTGCAGTAGAGGGCGACATCGTGAGCGTAAGGACTAGTTGGGTGGTTTGGCAGATGGAAGGAGGTTATTGATGAAGAGTGAGAACAGGAGCGGCCCAGGATGGAGCCTTGGGTACCAGTATTTAATCGGACATTCAGCAGAAAAATGACTGTTGATATTAGTTTTCTGAGATCTGCTGGAGAGGTAGCTCCACCGATTTGATGACGTTTTCAGATTTGTGCAAGCCCTTGAGGGTGTCCAGGAGAAAGCCATAGTCAGCCTGGTTGAACGCCTTGGTCAGATCCACGACGGAGCCTGTGTGCTGGCCCTTATCGCTTGCCTTCAGGATATCACTGGTAAACCTGACTAGGGTGGTTTCAGTGCTGCCTGATGTGAAACCATGCTAGGCAACAGAGAGTGTTATTGCAGTCAAGAAGGCGGTGAGCTGGGAATGAACAACTTTTCAATGATTTTGGAGAGTGGGCAAGGAGGGAGATAGGTTGGTAATTTCTACTTCATTCCTTGATCCTGACTTGAACTGTGGTTTGATGGTAGCTGTTTTCCAGGTGCTAGGAAAATAGTTGGAGCAGAGTGAGCAGTTTAGTATGCTAGTGATGGGGGCGCTGTTGAATTAATGGCCAGTTTAAAGATTTTAAAGTCAATTCCGTCCACCCTTTGCTGGATTTAGGGTTGTTACTTCAGATAAGCTTTTATGGTGTCCAAGGGTTTTAGGACTCTAAAGTAGAATCTGGGGCTGAGCTCAGACATAGTATTGGGGCAGGGGGTAGGGAGTGGATGCGGGGGTTATATTTATCGAGGTCAACAAAGAATGAGTTGAAAATGTTTGCTACTTGAGGGGTTGTTAGTCTGCTTTGCCACCTTGGATCAGAGTGATAGGTTCGTATTCTTTTGTTTCCCAAGTAGTGAGTTAAGTAGCCCAAAGTTGGACGGGAGTTGGATGTTTCCTGAGATGTTTACTATGGAAGAAGTCAAGTTTGGCTTTTAAATGTCTGATTTGCACTTGTTTCTGAGT
Organism: Neoceratodus forsteri; assembly: GCA_016271365.2. Taxonomy (NCBI): domain Eukaryota; kingdom Metazoa; phylum Chordata; order Ceratodontiformes; family Ceratodontidae; genus Neoceratodus; species Neoceratodus forsteri. The sequence continues at coordinate 372,055,616 of CM057458.1, forward strand.
ACTTTGTAGAGGGAGAGCTGGGCAGGGTCTCTGTGCTTGGTGTAATGGACCCAGGCCTTGTCTCTGGCCCTTATCAATTTAATGATGTCTGATGATACCTATTCATTAACACGTCCGTGACCCTGATTTTTTTGAGAGGGCGATTTGTCACATACACTGTTGAGGATGGTAGAGAATCTGTCAAGGATAGAGTCGAGGTTACCTGGCACATGGCACAGCGGTGAACGACCAGTCAACTAGGCTGAGATTGTGTGTTATATTTTGATGGAGTTATTTGTCCAGCATCTAGAGAAGAGGAACTTTGGGGGTTGGGGCACTGGGCTGACCATAGACAGTAGGTGGCACAGTGATCACTGATGCAGTCTGGCAATACTCTGGAGTTTGTGATGCGGAGGGGTTGGAGATCAGTTGATTAGCAGTTGAGTCCCTGCCTTATAATTTGACCTTGTGGGTGTGGAGATGAGCTGGTGAAGGCCGAGGTCGGCAATGCAGGATTTGCTGGTGTTGGCTTGGCTGGAGACCCAATTTATATTGAAGCCTTGAGAAGAACCCACTACCTGTTAAGAGGGAGGTTGTGTTTGAGGGCTAGCAAGGACTCCAGGTCAGAGGCAGGGGTTTCGGGGATGGGCGGTAGTGAGGGTCATGGTTTTATTTTTCCAGAGAAATAGGTTAATGGAAAGGGTCTCAAGCAGGATAAACTCAGAGCTGAAATTGTGTTTGGTGAAAGAGAACTTATTGGAAATAGCAGCATGCAGGCATCCCCTATTTTTCCCTGTCTGTCTTTCCTGACAGAGGTGAATCTGCAGAGTTTGATCTCCTGTCGATGATTTTGTGAGGGAGCCAGGTTTCTGAGAGTGCAATAACGTCAAAGTCATTTACTGATACCCAGGTCTGGAAAGCGTCTATTTTAGCTGGGATACTGTATGTTCAGGTGGACTATGCTAATATTTTTCCTTTATTCTGCAGAAAACACCATGTAGCTCATCAGAATGAGAAGCTGGTGTTCCATTATTCAGCTATCACCAGACAACAGATTGAACAATAGGACTGTTTTGTAATGCCAGTACTCTTATGATACTGAAAAAATTGTTGTATCTTTGTGTCTGATAATGTGCCTTACACTACGAGGGCCAGTGTCCAACAGTTCGGTACAAAAGATTGAGAGAGACATGGTTATGTCAGTGTAGACTATAACATAGCAGCTAAAGCAGACAGCATTTGCTTGTTAATATGAGTAGTACCTTTGAACTATAAAGCGAGTTTTATAGCTCAAAGGTATTGTAATCCAAGATTGTTATAAGTTAATAAAACAAATATACAGCAGTCTGAGTGACCTATATTCTGCCCGTTTTAGCAGTGGAATCTTGTATCAATCATTTTGCAGTAACAGGGCAAGTCACTAGTCATCCAGAATCTCTTGTTACAGTTTAGTGGGAATGTTGCATGAGTCAGTAAGGAAGATAAGAATTCAGGAAGGAAGTAGGGTTGAATGTCCTAACGGACCGTCCCCACTGCTTAGTGGTTAAATAAACTTGTGTAGTTAGTACCATGTAGGTATATGGTTCCTTTTGAATGCATCTGTGCTAGGCACAGTCACCACTGCTGATGGCAGCTCATCTCAGGCATCAGTAACACTTGGGGAAGAAATATTTTCTATGATCATTTCTGAGCATGCTACACTGTTGTTGTGTGAATATCTCCTTGTTATATTTGTAGCAGATTTTATTTGTAGATGCAGATTTCTAAACAGTGAATTATTTGATGCTTTAAAACTAAAAATCATGTTGCCTGGCAGACTGTCAAAATACATATTGAAAGAATAGATTCTGCCCAAAGTGTTTTAAGTAAATTGTTCAGTTCTTCATTATTTGCCCCATGTTTACTCCTTTTTATGTTTATTTGCCAAAGGCTAGCAAACATATTGCAGTTGGTTTGACCTGTTAAAGGACTTTTGGAGGACTGGCCTCCTCCACCTATCACAGCTTCAGCACACCCAGTTTACTCCTCAATTCCTCTCACTTTCCACCATTCTGCTGCTTTTCCATTTGAAGGCTTGGCCAATCATATGGCTGGAAAATACAAGGTGGAAGTGAGGTTTCCTGTACATCTTGTACCTCCTACTGCCAATGTTTCCTGTTCAGTTTGTTCCTCTTCAATGGTACAGTCTAATGCTTTGTTTTTGTCCTATCCTGGGGATGTCAGAGATGTTTCACAATGCCCACAGCCTTTTCCTGTCTGTGGCCACCATGTAAGTATCCACGTCTGCCAGTACTGCCCACTTCCTCGACCCAGCTGCACAAATGACTTAACTGGCAGCTTGTGCCCAGCACTATTGCCGTATCCCCCACCCCAGCTGCACAGTTACTTTTACCAGTGGTGGGTGCTCAACTCCACTGCTGGTACTCACCCTCCCTATCTGCCTGAGCTCTTAATAATGCATCTTCTTTGGGGTATCTCACTTATCAGGTCACACCATAGGAACTTCACTGTTGAAGAAGCAGGATCCACATGGAAGATTTTCAGCAGTACAACTGGGGCCCCCACACTGATGTCGTGATGATGTCACCAACCCTATAAAAGCCCTGCTCCTCTTCAGTTCTTTCCCACCACTAACTTGTTTGCATGGGTCTCCACGAAGCTCCGACACAGTTTTGTGTCATTTTTGCCTGTATTTTTTTTTATCTTTTATATTAGAATTTCTTTTAATAAGAGAGTTCCTTATTTTGTTTATGTTGAGAGGTAATCCTCCGACTTCTCTCTTCCGTTGCTGCCAATGCGGAAAGAAGATTGCCTCCACAGACTAACACTCTCTCTCTTGCGGCCATGCGCCTGCTCTCTGTCTCTGTTGTTTTGGGCCTGACCACGAAGTCTCTGACTGTGAGCTCTGCCAGAGTTTAATCAGCAATCCTCAGGCTGACGCAAAAAGGCACTTAAAATGTCCTCATGGAATAACAGGTAGCCTGTTCCGGGCAGGGGTCCTCCGGGTCCTGTCTTCTCAGTCGCCGGCAGGGTCATTGTGCTCCCAGGCTGCTAAGACCTCATATAAGTCCTTAGGGAAAAGTCATAAAACGGAGATCAAGTTGCTCCCCGTGGCAGTCCCACTCCCAATTGCTCGCCTTCTTGGTCTGGGGTAGTCCGTCGACTGCAGCTGTGTCAATGCACAAATGTGTTCTCCAGGTCTCTGTCCCTACCAGACCCATACTGTCAGTGCCTCCACCCGACCTTCAGGGCAGCCAGTCGTCACGCCCTGGGTCATTGACTCTTCTTTGTTAATGATGGGGTTCATCGACGGCCTCCCATCAAGGGCTATTGTCTCTGCGGCCCTCTGGTGGGTTGTCGCCTCCGCGCCCATTGACCCCTCCTCCATCGACACTCCATCGACACAGCTTCGATGGTCACTGACCTCAACAAAATTTTGACTAAATTCACTTCAGTGATAGTCCACCACACTAAGCACATACAGGCCTACTCGCCGCGCCATCGACGGCACCACGCAGGTCTACCTCGGTCGATGGTCTCCCAAGGCTGTCGCCAGTTCTACAGATGTTGGACCTTGATCTGGAAGAAGTCAACGCCATGGAGGAGTACCATCCTGACCTTATCCTTCCTGATGAGGAAGAAGAAGAACCCTCTCCTCAGACAGATCCACGGCTTCCTCAGTGAGCAAGGATTCTGTCAAGCATACTCTCGGTCTTCTCCAGAGGACCCTAATTTCTTCAATATCATGAAGTAGTTGACCTCAGCCATGGGCTTCCATACCGAGGACGCAGGATGCCACCAGAAAAGATTTGGTGGACTTGCTGGAGATTCCAGTGTATCCATCTAAGATCGCTCCTCCTATTCTGCCAGCCTTGAGGAATGATGCTACTGCTGAAGCTTGGCACAGGATGTCCCGGACCTCAAAAGTGGGAGTCTTGGTAAATTTCCAGGATCCCCATTTAAATACATGTGAGCTGCCCACACGGCTTCTAATGTAAGATGTGTAGAGCACGTGGCGTGCTCCTTGGTTTCTATGGGAACATGTTTTAAACCAGAAGAAAAATTACTCACCTTAGTAATTGCTTTTCTTCTCATGGAGTCTTACTATATTATAACAATAGCAGTCAGCCACTGCAGCTGAACTGCCCTGGAGAGGAAGGAGTTAACTCCAGAAGATCTGAGTTCTACAGCGCGAGCGCTGAGCCCAAAGTTTCATCTGGCAGTTTCAAATGAAACTGTCAGATCTTTACGAAGCCAACATCAAAGGACTGAAAAAGTCTGTGTGGAAAACTACACTAGCCTATGGCTACCTACTAGTAGTAATAACAACAATATAAACAACAAAGAAACACCCAGAACCATAATAACAAAGATTGATGGTATTATGGTTCGCTTTACCACCCTTGACAAGCACATATGAACCCCTTCCCCCAAGACTCAAGTCCAAGAAGGGGCAATAAAAATAACCTAAATGAACATCTAGATCCCTAACCCAAAGGAAAACAGGGTTAGGGGAAAACTAAATGGCATGACACAGTGCTTGCACCAATTTGCCACCTCTACCCAAGTAGGAGTTCTGAGAGGGCAGGAGGGAGGGGAATAGAATAGCAAGACTCATGAGAAGAAAAGCATTACTAAGGTGAGTAATTTTTTCTTCAAACACCATGAAGTCTTGCTATATTATAACAATAACAGATTACACAGCAGTACCTCCATGGAGGAGGGTCAGAACCTACTTAGGAAATAGGCTCTGAAGCACAGTTGTGCCAACCGAGCATCTCTCCTGACTGGACATCCAGGGAATAATGCTTGGTAAAGGTGTGAACTGTCTTCCAGGTAGCAGCTTGACAAATCTCCAGAATAGGAATTTACAGCCGCTAGAGACGCAGCTGTACCCCTGGTGGAGTGGGCCCTCAATCCTGAGGGGGTACTCTACCCAGTTTCTGATAACAAAATTGGATACAAGAGACAATCCACCTTGCAATTGTTCTCTTAGTGGCAGGTTTCCTTTGCCAACCTCGCCATAGGTAAGAAACAGTTGGAGGATTCAACCATGACCTCTGGTGCGCCTAGATAGTAACTTAATGCCCTTTGACATCCAAGCTGTGCAGTCTCCTCTCACCTGAGGAAGAATGCTCAGTGAAAATACTGGGAGGGAGATAGATTGATTCAGGTGGAAATCAGAAACCACCTTAGGCAAAACTTTCTATTAGTCCTAAGGACTCATTTTATCTCTGTGGAAAGAGATAAAATTCTTCCACTGACAGGGCCTGTAACTCACTTATGGCCTGGCAGAGGTGATAGCTACTAGAAAACGTTTTTCCAAGTTAAATACTTGAGTTCTGCTGAAGACAGAGGCTCAGAAGGGGGTTGCATTAACTGAGCAATGCAAATATTCAGGTCCCAGGCGGGAGCTGGTTCCTAAAGGGAGGGTTAGTGAAGTAACCCTTAAAAACTTGGAGAACACAGGGTGAGAAGAAAGGAGGCAGGCTTCCTGCTGACACAAAGCAGAGACAGCTGCCAGATGAACCTTCAGGGTAGCTGGTCTAAGGCCTAAGGAATTCAGATGGACCAAATAGTCCAAAGAATGGGAAGATCAGCAGATTCTGGGGTAATCTGCCTCTCAGAGCACCAGATGGAAAACCTCTTCCACTTAGAATTATAAGTGGCTCTTAGTGGAAGGCTTCCTTGAAGCCTTTAAAATATCCATAACACCTTGAGAAAGGTGTAAATCAGCAAATTCTAGCTCCTCAAGAGCCAAGCCTTGAGGTGGAGGGACTTGAGGTCCGGATACCACACTCTCCCTGTGCACAGGCCAGTAAGTCGTGAACTCTGGGCAGGCTCAAGGCAGGGTGGACTGCCAGGGACAGGAGCAGAGGGTACCAGGACTGTCTGGCCTAATCTGGGGCAATCAGAATCACTCTGCAAGGTTGAGATCTGATTTTCACTAGTACCCTGAAAAGGAGAGGAAAGGGGAAGGCATACAGGAACTTCCTTTCCAATCCAACAGAAAGGCATCCAGAGGGACTGAGCCCAGTACTGGAGGCCTGCAGCAAAAAGAGGAAGTTGGTGGTTGTCTGGGGCGCTAAAAGATCTATCTGAGGAGTGCCCCAACTGGCAAAGACAGACCCCAGTACTTGTGGATTCAGAGCCCATTCGTGATGGCCCTGAGAAATTCTGCTGAGGGCATCTGCCAGCACATTGTCCTTCCCTGGAGATGAACCGCTATCAGGGAGGTGTTCAGGGAATAAGCCAGAGACCACAACTTCATTGCTTCGTGCACAAGGCTGAAGACCGAGTGCCCCTTGCTTGTTGATGTACCACATTGTGGTGGTATTGTCTGTCCTGACTTGAACCACTTTGTTCTGGACAGAATCTGAAAAGACCAAGAGCTAAAAAGACAGCTCTGAGTTCCAGAAGATTGATGTGGAGCAGAGCAGCCCCGTCCAGAACACTGCATTTTGATGATTCGAAGTAGGGAAGGGACTTCAGGGCTGTAGATAGCATTATAATGCTATTGGGGCTGCAGCAATCTTTGCATACTATTGTATTTATTTTTATTTATTAAGATATTGAATGACACCTTTGAGCATGGACTCATTTTCAAAGGTTCCTTGTCAGGAAAACAGGACAAGTAGAGACAAAAAACATACATGAGTAAAGTTACAAACATACTATACTATAAGGCATACATAAGGAACCATCAAAGACATTGTCTAGTATTGCTTGTATATATTTAAACAGCAGGATATTATATTAGGCATTGTACAATATATGTCTAGTGGAAATTGCTTTAGAGGTAAATGCAGAGGCACTTTGGGTTGTTAAGGTAGAGGTGAGAGGTGGAAGGCAGCTCAGGGAGCATTGTCAAAAGGGGGAATATAAGGGAGTAGAAGGGTGGGCGAGGAAAGGGAGGGGAGGAATAGGCATAGAGGTGGGTAGTCGGAAAAGAAGAGGGAGGAGAAGATATAGGTGGAAAATGTAAGGTAAGTGGGGATGGGGCGCGTTGAGGAGGGGTAGAGGGGTGGGGCAATACGCTTGGAGTGGGAGCAGAGAGAGGTGGGTGGAGGGGAGGTAAAGTGTGGAGCTAGAGATGGAGAAAGAATAACACTACGAGCACACCATAAGGTATGGGATAGTGCAAGCAGGGAAGGGGTGGCGGGAGATCGGGGGGAGGCTAGAAGGGGGGGGCAAACCTGGAACAAATTAGGAGAAGCAATCACATGAGGCACTGGCTATAAGGTGCTGGTGAAGAATGTGCTTAAAAGCTCCTAGCGTGGCAGTGTTGGTAATTTCTGACGGAAGAGAGTTGAACCAGCATGAGGCTCTAACTATGTAAGAGCGTTGTACTTGCGTGGTCCGGCAGCAGGGAATGTTAAACATTAGATACTCCGATCTTCTGGTTTGACGGGAGACACAGTAGGGGGTCAGTAAAGTCTGAACCGCAGAGGGCATGAGACCCATCGAGGTCTTCTTTGCTAAGATACAGGTCTGGCACTTGAATCTGCCAGTTAGCTGGAGCCATTTTGCCTGCTCGTAAATATCGCATGTGTGGACAAGGCGGGTGGATGCAGTGAGGAGATGACAGGCATTGTTAAGGTCTTAGGTTATGTGCTGGAGTGCAGTGTCGGTAGCTGATCCGTAGATCGCAAACCCATAGTCGATAATTGAGATAATTGAGCTCTGAATAGCAAGGTTTAGGGCTTCAGCCATAAAGCAGTGCTTATGCTTATATAAGAGCCCTGTGCGTGTATTCACGGTTTTGGCAACGTGATCAGTATGTTTGCTGCATGCAAGAGTGCAGTCATGGGTCACACCAGTTGTTTAAACAGATACACGTGCGCCAGAGTTACGTCGGTGCTGTTGTTGATTGTTAGTTCTTGGTTTTTGTGTTTGTTGTGGGTTCCATGGAGCAACATTGTTTTAGTTTTTTTGTAATTAAGGATGAGTTTATGTGATTTAGACCAGGTCTCAACTTCCGCAAAACTATTCTGCAGCTGAGACTGTAGAAAGGATGGGTCAGGGTGGCAGGTGTAGATTACTGTGTTGTCCACATACGGTAGTATTCTATCATGGCAGAAGGCAGGGAGATTGTTTAAAAATATGCTGAAAACCAAGGGGCCCAAACTGGATCCTTGAGGGACTCCAGAATGGACCGGGAGAGAGGTAGAGAGAGAGATTCACTGATCCTGCCTGACCTGTTGGGTGCGGTCACTGAGGTAGCTTTAAAACCAGTGGGTGGGGTCTATAGAGAGTCCAAGAAGAGGTAAGTGTTCTGTCAGCGGAGTGTGGTTTATAGTGTCAGACGCCTTTGTCAGATCAATGAATGTGGCACCGACCAATTGTCCAAGATCAAGGGCATTGTGGATGTATGAGGTGAATTCAAGAAGAGCAGTAGAGGTGCTGTGCCCTTTTTGAAAACTGTGCTGCTATGGACATTGCAGGTTATATTTTTCCAGGTACTCAACAAGCTGCTCTGCAACTATCCATTCCAAAGCTTTGGAGAGGGGGGAAGGATGGAGATTGGCCTGTAATTGCTAGTTAAGGTCTTGTCACCACTGCAGCTTTCCATTTTAGTGGGAACTGAGAAAGCATAAGAGAACGGTTTAGGATTTTGGTGAGTGGGGACAGGACTTCGTCAATGGTGGGGGTGAGAAGTTTCAGATTTAGGGAATCATTACTGAATTTGGATCTCCCAAAAACTTTGATTAGGTGTTTTTTTTGCTAGACTCTCAGGGATTGCTTTAAAGTAGAAAGGCAGGTGCCCCTGCTTCCTTCCTGTTTATCAGGGGATATAGTGTCAGGGGTGGGGGCAAAGAAATATGGGGGTAGCACGTGACTAAGGTCCGTGAAGGTAGCATTGAAAACGCTGGCCATGGGTGCTTGATCCAGGGTGATGGTGCCATCTATGTTAAACATTGAGGGGGCCACTTTGAGATCTTTCCCTGTTACTTCGGAGAGGTTGCTCCAGAATTTCATCCTGTCTTTCCAAGTGCTGGCAAGGGCACTCCTATAGTAGTTGGCTTTCTCGAGGCAAATAGCTCTAGTGTAGGCATTTCTTATTGTTTTGTATGCATGGGTGCTGGCCTGGGTGTCAGACGTCTTAGCTCGGTACCAGAGATGGTCTCTGGACTTCATTTCTTTAGGAAGATCCGGAATGATCCATGGGTTACTGACACTCTTGGTCTTACGCTTTTTGGATGGGGCATGAGCATCGCAGGCAGAGTTGAAACTGGAGATAAAATACCCAAGTGCAGTATCCACATCAGGGGCTGTGTCAACTGGTTTCCAATCATGTTCCCATAGGAGAGTTTTAAGGAGCCCTAGGTGACCAGGAGCCAGTTTACGGCTGTTGATAGTCTTTGGAGGGGGGTTGGAGAATTTATTAGACCAAGTGCAAAGGACTGGAGAATGGTCACTTAGAGAGTCTGGGAGAACTTCAGTTTTTGTGATGCGAACTGGGGGTTGGTGAGCACCCAATCCAGTAGTGTGCTGGTTCCTGTTTTATAGTTCACCCTGATGGGTGATTGAACCATTTGTGAGAAGTTGGCTGTGGAAGGAGCATCCTTATAGCTGTTCGCATTGGGGGCCAGCCAGTTGACATCGAAGTCCCCAATCATGATTAATTCTGTGTTCTGATTGAGGAGGTTGATGCAGTCAAGGAGGGAGTGAAGGCCCTGGTTAGTCAGCTTGGGTGGTATGTAGACTGAGGCCATGGTCAGGTCCTTGTGCGCTCCGAGCAGTACCTTGGTGGCAAGAACCTGAATGTCGTTCCCAAAGAAGGACGTGGACAGAATATGTCCCGTAAGGGACTCTTTAGTAGAGAGCACAGCCCCCACTTTTCTTGAATTGCCTGTCTTGCCTGAAAACAGTATAACCGGGAATAGTAATTGCGGAATCGGGGATCTTCGGGGACAGCCATGTCTCGATCCCTGATAGGATGTCTGAGTTGTGCTAAGAGACCCAAGTGGTGAGGATATCAAGTTTAGTGAGGAGGCTGCAGATGTTTATGCTTGCCAGGAGAGCCTCCCAGCCTTGCAGTTACCCCCTAGGACCATGCAGTGGGGGGCCAGGTTGGGGTGGATGTTGCCAGAAATAAGCAGCAACAACAAAATTTGGCGTTTTAAGAGGGCTTTGAGGTAATTCCTATGAGGCAGCAGGATCTGTTTTTTAGAGGGTCGTTTCACAACTGGTCGTTTTGTAGAGCAGAAACCAGTTAATAAAAGCGATGAGCTAAGAATCAGGGGAGCATGTATAGTGGGTGGGAGAACAAACCAGAAGTGAAGGGGTCTGGGTGAGAGCTGAGTAGAATAAATCTGGGAGTTGTAGCTTGTAGACGTCCCACGTGTAGACTATGGAAATTCATTAACGGACTGAAGACAGGTAGTGTAAGGGTTGTCCTACCCAACCAGTATGGGAGAGTAGGGTAAGAAAGGTAAGCATACTTAGCAAGATACAATTTGGTCCCATTTTAGAGCATAAGAGAGGCCTCAGAGTAGTAGAGCACAGGATTGCTGTGGAAGTCCTTTAAGAGATGGGGAGTGTCTGAAAATTAACAGCCAATGGGGGTGAAGGAAGAGAAAGAGAAAGAGGGTGGGATTTAATTGGATTTAATAGAGATCAGGGCCAGGGAGAGCGAGTGGGATAAAAATCAGCTAACAGAGAAAAATATAGAGGGAGAAAACAGAGAGACAAGCAGGGTCCGAAGCCTGCGAGGGGGCAACCAATTAGGTTGCGCCAGTCCCTGCGAGCGGCCAGTCAGATCCAGCTGAAAGGCGCCTGAAATTGAAAATGTAGCAGTCAGAGATGTTCTGTACCTACAGAGGGCTTCCTGAGGTAGCAGCAGAGGTAGCGGGCAGTGGCAGTAGTAGAAGCCGCACCGATGTGGAGATCAGCACCCATTCAACGGCTAGGCTGCTGTGAGAAGGGAGAGCATTAAATTTAAGAGTGGCAAGCGGGGGTGGGGGTGAGACAAAGCGGGACTGCAGACAGGAGACAGCAGGGGTTCTGGGGTGGCAAGGAGGAAAAAAAGAATTAATTGGGGTTGGGGGGCTGGTCAAAGGAAAGGCACCAGCAAGGAGAAAGCGGGGGGCAGGATGGGGCAGTGCTTGACTGCAAAGGGGGTAGCAGAGGAGGAGGAGAGAGGCAGGAAAATAAGAATGAGCAGGGAGAATCAAAATTAAGCGGCAGGTAGTTGGCAGAAAGAGATTCAGGAAAATAAGGAAAGAATATGGCACTGAGAGGAGAAATAAGAAAAAACTCAGGGAGCAGGGTTTTACAACAGCATTGGATTAATACCGTAGCTAAGCCATTAATTTCGTAACATTTCCAGGGTAGTAGTCAGCATAAGGATTAAAACATCAAGCTAATAAACTACTGGATTGGCAAAATCAAGTGCATAAAAAAATCAGCTAACAAAGAAAAATACAGAGGGAGAAAAGAGAGACAAGCAGGGTCTGAAGCCTATGAAGGAACAGCCAATCAGGTTGCTCCAGTCCCTGCGAGCAGCCAATCAGAGAGATTCAGCTGGAAGGTACCTAAAATTGAAAATGCAGCAATCAGAGATGGTCAGGTACCTGTAGAGGGCTTCCCAGGGTAGCAGCAGAGGTAGCGGGTGGTGGCAGTAGTAGAAGCCGCACCGCTGTGGAGATCACCACCCATTCAAGGGCTAGGCTGCTGCAGAGAGCTTCCCAGGATGGCAGCAGAGGTAGTGGGCGGCGGCAGTAGTAGAAGCCGCACTGCTGTGGAGATCAGCACCCGTTTAAGGGCTAGGCTGCTGCAGACGGCTTCCCAGGGTGGCAGCAGAGGTGGTGGGTGGCGACAATAGTAGAAGCCGCACCACTGTGGAGATCAGTACTAGTTCAAAGGCTAGGCTGCTATAGAAGGCTTCCCGGAGTGGCAGCAGAGGTAGCAGGTGGTGGCCATAGTAGAAGCCGCACTGCTGTGGAGATCAGTGCCTGTTCAAGGGCTAGGCTGCTGCAGAGGACTTCCCAAGGTGGCAGCAGAGGTAGCAGGCGGCAGCAGTAATAGAAGCTGCACCACTGTGGAGATCAGCACCCATTCAAGGGCTCGGCTGTTGTGAGACTGCTGCGACGACTGTTAAAATAGGTACTTGTGTTAAAGGAGGGTAGTATTACACATGTTACTCTCTTTAGCATGTACAAGTGCCTTTTATAAGTTTCAGTAGTATGCAAAGGCTGCTGCTGCCCCAGTAGCATTATTATAATGTTATCTATGTTCGCATCATGCAAAATGCAGTTTTCTGGGCGGGGCTGCGGTGGGTACTTGGCGGCTTTGGAGAAACTCGGAAGTACAATTACGTTTCTGGTAAGTTAAAACCTATACAACCCTTGGACAAAAAACTAAAACTATGGCTAGTTTACATGGACATGAGCTGCCTGCTCCAGAGGTGTCAGGTGCTCAAATAGTTATGTAATTTCTACAGATGACATGCCAGAAACATAAGATGCATAAATATGTATATATCTATATAGTAGTTTTTTTTTTCTGTCAAATCTCATACCCAGTACTTTAGAAAAAAATGTTATTACTCTTTTCACTCCCATCATCGATGTAGCCCCCTTCTGCCCTGACTTACATCCCTGTCCTGTCCTTTTGCTGGCACTTACATCCAGCCTCACAGGGCCTCAGTTCAGCTTCTGCCCTGTGGTGGTTTCTTCAGCGCTTCTTCATTCGGCAGTCACCCCCCTCTCCCCCCCCCCCAAAGCCATCTCATGCTAAAGGTGGAGTGGCCAGTCCCAAAGGCAGGGCCTGAGAATGCCAGGCATCATCCTTCGTGTCTTGGGATTTTTCAGCAGTTGTGCCTGTCCCTCTTAGATGCTGGCAGAGAAGGCACCATGTGGGCATGCACATACATATGCATGGCTGTGCACAGTGCCAGCCAGCATCCTCCTTCCCCGCAAGCTGCTCCGACTCTACAGCCACCTGAGGTCGCCTATGTGGCAGTATCGCTGAGGAACCTGCAGTCCTCCCTCCCCATATGAGGAGAGCATCCTCTCTGGGACCATTCACTCCTCCCTTCTCAGCCAGTATCCCAGGCTTGTTCCAGAAGTCAGGTCGTTGGCATTGTTAGCAATAACCCTATCACTGGGCTGATGGGCCAGCTATACCCAGTACTTTCTGTGAAGCAGTTCTGACATTTTCTTCCTCCTTTCAGCGACATTGTGTGTCCCCTTATTCTCTCAACCTTGTGCATCCTAAATTTGGTCAGATGCCGTTATCCTCCTTTCTGGATGTTTTACAAACCGGATCACCCCCCCCCCCGTTCTTTTTTTCCATGAAAGAACAGACCCATTTCTGTCAGCTGGTCCTTACAACCCATGTTTTCAGACCTTCAACCATTTTGGTCACTATCCGCTGTATTTTCTCAGTCGTTCCAGGGGTCAACCTTAACCTGTTTTTGCAGTAGTCAGCAGGACACGTTGATTCAGAATTGCAGTTGCCCGCAGATAGTTGCACTAGCCCACAGTTATAATAGTACATTTTGATCCTTACATAGGAAAAAATGCATGCCAAGAAATACTCTGATAATTGCACATTTATCCTGCTCCCACATTGCTTCCTGCCCTAGCAGGAAAAAAAGACCACAATGCCATCACTCATAGTATGTCCCCCATTGTTTTGTACCATGGCCTCCTCTTTCTGCACCCCCCCACATACACACACACAACCCAGCAAATGTTCAATCAAGCAGTCTTATCTCTGCACACAAAATAGCGGACATCATCATGCAGCTTACAACACTCTTACCACCAACCACAGGGCAATGAACAGAGTCAGGCAAAGGAAGACACTGTCAGCCCGCACCCTGTGATCAACTGGAAGCCAGCACTTCTGGAAGTTTTAGTACAGTGTCAAGTGAGCCAGGAGCACATCTTCAGTTTCTTTGGGGAAGGGGGCTACACAAACCTAAGGGGCTTGGAAAATAGAAAACTTTATAACATTTTTATTTTTAAAAGCATTGATTTTGACATGCTCTGCCCCAACAATAACAAGATTTTTTTTTTAAACATTGTCCTTTCATCAGACCAGGGGAAACAGTACGCAGGCGTGACACTGTTCTACCTCTGTTTCTATATACAGTAGGATGATCTGTACACCCCAGGAATGCCTTTTATAATCTTTCAAATTATGCATTTTATTATGGTTTATTTTTGTACCATACATGCTCCAAAGCTTTGTTTTTAGGATGAAAGGACATGCTGGGAGGGATAAGGGTGGGACTATGGATGGCATTGGCTGGCATGGTCCATTTAGAAGAGCTGGGGACTCTCTACATTTTCCAGTAATGGCAGCTATGGCTCTATTGATGGTCATTTTAGAGTCTGGTCTGCAGTAGTGTCCAGGAAAGGTACAGAGTTGAGCAATTTGGGGGGAACAGAGAGCAGCTATGGAGAGGCTGGGATGAAACCCACCACTTGCAGGGCAAACCATGTATACCTATTAGAAACATAGAAACATAAGAGAAAATGACGGCAGATAAGGACTGCTAGGCTGATCTAGTCTGCCCTTAACCCTATACTCGGTTATGGCCTCTGGCCCTAACTGGTCAGTGGCCTCCCCTCCCTTTGCCCTACCTCCAAGATTCTCTTGTGCCTGTCCCAGGCATCCTTAAATCCCACCACTGTGCTCACTCCCACCACCCCCTGTGGCAGACTATTCCATGTGTCCACCACGCTGTCTGTGAAGAAAAACTTTCTCACATTCCCTGTTAGCCTGCCCCCTTCCAATTTCATGTCCTCTTGTTCTAGTACTCCTTCTGTATTGGAAGAGGTCTCCCCCCTGCACCTTATTTAACACCCTTAAGATACTTGAATTTTTCTAATCATGCCCTCCCCCCCCCCGAGCAGCTACATACTGAGGTCCTTTAATCTCTCCTCATAGGTTTTGTGTTGCAAGCCCCGTACCATCTTGGTCACCCTTCTCTAGACTGCCCCCCACCGTGGCAATGTCCTTGCAAAGGTGAGGCCTTCAGAACTGCACAATGTACTCTAAGTGTGGCCTGACTAGTGTTTTATACAGTGGCATCATTACCTCCCTCCTTCTGCTAATGATGCGTCTACTTATGCAGCCAAGCATGCCGCTGGCCCTCCCTGCAGCCTTGGTACTCTGCTTAGTCATTTTAAAGTCATCTGATATGATAACTTCAGGTCCCTTTCTTCCTTGGTGATTGTCAGCAACTCCCAACCCATACTGTAGCTCTCCCCAGGGTTCCCATGTCCCAGGTGCATAATTTTGCACTTGTTTGAATTAAACCTTAGTTGCCACACCTCAGACCATTTCTCCAGCTTCTCTAGGTCCCTCTTCATTGTCTCCATCCCATCAGGAGTATCTGCCATTGCAGATCTTGGTGTCATCTGCAAACATAGATACATAGATGTTGGTGGCAGATAAGGGCCTTGTGTCCCATCCAGTCTGCCCTATCCCTCTTCCAAATGCTTAAGGTTTCCTAGATGCTACAAGCCCCACCCCCTTCGCCCTAGCTTGATAATTCCCATGTGCCTATCCCACGCATTCTTGAATCCTGAACCGTGGCCACCCCTACCACTTCCTGGGGGAGACTGTTCCATCTCTCCGCCACCCTTTCAGTGAAGTAGAATTTCAAGTTCCCGCTAAGTTTTCCCCCTTTTAGTCTCATACTGTGCCCCATTGTTCTGCTGTTTCTCTTCATGTGAAAGATGCTCCTCTCTGGTACCTTTTTGATCCCCTTTAGATATTTGAAGGTCTCTGTCATGTCCCTCCTCTCTCTCCTTTCCTCCAGGGAGTACATACTGAGAGCTCATAGTCTATCCTCATACAACTTATGCTGCATCCCCGACACCATTTTTGTCGCCCTTCTCTATACAGTCTCCATCCTGTCTGTGTCTTTTTGGAGATGGGGCTTGCAGAACTGAAGACAGTTCTCCAGATGAGGCCTTACTAGGGAATTGTACAATAGTACCACCGCTTCCTTCCTACTTTGGAAACAATTCCCAGTCTCACAAATCTTCAAATGTACTGGCAACATCAGCTGTTGGTACAAAGGCCAGTGACAGAAGCATGTGCAGATGAAATGAGAAGTCAGAGTCATTACAACACTTTTCTTGCACAAGGGGGTATTTTTGTATCTTACGCCACGCCACTTGCGCAAAATAAAAAAAGCAACCTCTGACATCAGTATTTGGGTAAGCAGATGTAAATGCTTTCCACGCACATTTTTCAAAATCCATAATGGCTGTGTTTGGGTTAAGGGATGAGCATAGTGCCTTCAGTTATGCAAATACTCGGGCATAGGAGGTTGTTCTTCGGGAGCACATAAGCACATAAACTGCTGTGACCACTGTCCTTGACTTTAAGCCATGCGGAGTGTATAGTTGGTCAAAGAGTACAGGACATGATTTAAATATACCATCCGACATCCAATCAGAACAGTCCTGAAGGAATCTCGAGTTAGCATCTGTGGCAAACATAAGAAAGCAGTCTTGCGCTTTCCCACTGTCATAAATTAGGAAACGCGCACCAGAACTTATCAAGGTGAACTCTGGTGGTATTACTAGTTCCTCCACCGTACTTGTAGTTGCTGGACACACATGCTCAACCTGCTTAATTTTTTGCACAATTCTTTTTATAAGCTGCACCCCAGGTGAACGACCTGCCACAGAATCTGGTGCACTGATGGTGCACTGCACAACTACCTGTGATGTTGTTTCCACACTGCCACAGGCGCATTCTGTAATGTTTGCTGTAACCTTTCTTACCCCAACATCACCTGCATCAGGAACATGTGTGTGCTCTTTAATCTGCGCTGTAACCTTGTTTGCCCCAGTGTGGAGTCTGACAAGACAGCTATATTTATGTGTCTCAGTACATTGCCAATAAACTTTTCCAGATATCTCCTTGTCTTTGTGGTATATAAACTCTGCATACAGAGTGAGGGGTCTACCTTTTTGACTAGTTATCAATTCCACCTCCATTCTTGCAAGCCTGTAGAACAGTGAGTGCACGGTCATAACCACAGACCAATTTAAACATTTTTTTAATGGTCTACAGCTGTGCTTTGTCATGAGCAGTGCTAGGGCATTCTGGAAGAAGGACGTAAACAGGAAGTAGTGGAGCAACAAATCATGACTGCATACAGGAGACAGGAGATATAGTGAGCATGGAGTTCATGACTATTATTTTTATTATATTTTAAAAGTTGATGGTGGCAGCTGTTAGAGAGGAGGGGGCAAATCATTGCCGCAGATCGCTATTATTACGGCACTGCAAATATGTACGGCGCTATAAAGCCACGGAGCTATAATAGCTCTTGTTATTAAATACTCGCTGATGTGGCGATCACAATTTTAAAATCACAATTTTCACATGGAACCTATGCCATCTGGTCCCATTGCCTTGTCCACCTTCAGTTTTGTGAGCTTCTCAAGGACCCACTCTACTGTGAATGAACTGGTGTCCACCTCTTCCCCCTCTTGGCATCTGCTGCTCAGCTGTGGTCCCTGACCCTTCCCCTCTACAGTGAATACTAAACAGAATTATTTATTTACTATTTCTGCCTTTTCCAGCCAGGTCTCCCTCCTTGCACACACCCTCATCCCTTTTGAGCCTTACAATCCCCCCGCCCCTTCATTTTTTCTTCTATCGCTGATGTATCTATAGAATGTCTTGTCCCCTTTTTTTACTGTCCATGCTAATGCTTTCTCTGTCTGCACCTCTGCTCTTCTAACTGCCTTCTCCACTTCCCTTAGACCCTCTAGGTACGCCTCCCTGTCTTCTTTCCTTTGGGTCTCCTTGTATTTCCTGACCCTGCCCTTTTAGCCCTTACCTTGTCTGCCATCTCTTTCGAGAACCATAGTGGCTTCCTCCTTCTCTTCCCCTTGGTCACCAACATGATGCATTGGTTCGTCACTTCCACTGTGGCCACTTTTAGTTGTGCCCAGTGCTCCTCAACCCCCCCACACTTATGTCCCTCTCCTCCAGAGCTATCTTGATACACCTCCTCATTTCAGTGAAGTCTGTCCTCCTGGAATCTAAGAACTTTGCCTCTGTGTGACACGATTCGGTCCCTGTCCCCATGCTAAACCACACTACGTTGTGATCACTGGATCCCAGTTGTCCTTCTACATGGACATCTGAAATTCTGTTCCCTTTGGTCAGTACTAGGTCCAGAATTGCCCTGTCCCTGGTGGGTTCAAGCACAAGTTGTTTGATTCCTTCCCCCTGTAGAGATTCTAGGATATCCCAGCTCTTGGCTGAAGTAGCTGCTGGAGTAGTCCAGTCTATGTTTGGTATACTGAAATCCCCCAGTAGTAGAATCTCCTCCGTTGCCGCCATCTCGCGTATGTCCTCTAACAGTTCCCTATCTGCTTCCGCCCTCTGTGATGGCAGCCGGTAAATCACCCCTGTGCGTACTGCTGTGCCATTGCCTGGCTCGAGGGTGACCCACAGTGCCTTTGCCTCCCCCCGTCTACCCTGCACCTCTGTAGCCTTTATGCCTTCTCTGACGTACAGGGCCACCTTTGACGCTTTTTTACCTTCCCTGTCCCTCAGGAACAGTGCATAACCTGGTACATTAATGTCCCATCCATGATTTGTGGTGTACCAAGTCTCCGGTATTGCAGCTATGTCCAGTTCCCCCTCTGCTAGTAAGGCCTCCAGGTCTGGAATTTTATTCACCAGGCTGTGGGCATTCATTACCATGGCCTTCCATGATTTTCTGACTATCCTTTCCCTACTCCTGCTGTGTCTCCCCTGCTTCTCTTGCCCCCTCCCCCAAGGTTGTGTCTTCCCTGTGTTCAAACTGTCTTCGTGCATCTCCGTTCCTGTCTTTCCACCTTCTGGGGGTGGGCTACTATTTTTTTCCCTCCTTTCTGTGCCCTCCTTTGGCTACTTTAAATGCCCATCACTGAAACATTTGAACTGTTCATTGAGGACAGCCTTCCCCATCCTGGACAGATGCAGCCCATCTCCGCTGTACAGGTCTGCATCGTTCCAGGTGGGTCCCCAGTCCCCAATATAGTTGTATCCCTTCTTGCTGTACCAGCTCTTCAACCACTTGTTGAAGGTGTCAGTCACGGAGATTCCCCGCCCCCACCATGTACAGGCAGCACCTCTGGAAATGTCATGGAGCTTGCTACCTTCCCCAGGCGCCAACCCCCAGTCTTCCTGAAGTTTTCCTGCATCTGCTTTAGGGCTTGTCTTGCTGTTGGATAGATCATTTGTCCCCAAGGTGGACAGGGACCTCCAACACCCCTCTCATTGCTACTGCCTAAGCAATCTTCTGGATCCGCTCTCCCTCGCTCCGAGCTGTGCCTCCTGGAAGGCACTTGACCTCCTGTTCCTCCTTGATAGCCTTTCCCAGGTCTACTCCCCGGACAGTTGAATCCCCCACAAGGAGTAACTTCTTCTTCCTTTGGGGTCCTCTTCCTCTCGTCCCTGGGGCTCCCTCCTAGTGGCCCCTTAAATTTATGTATTTCAGATCTCGGATTAACCATTTGAGCTCAGAGCTCTTTACATTGGTTCCACGTTAGTACATTTAGAACAAGTAGATGATTACACAGAGGATTGAGACAAACAAGGCTATAGAACTGGAATGAGAACATTTAGGTACATTTGGTCCATAAACAAAGGAATGCAAAAAATACAGTGAAAACTAAAACTGGAATAAGTAAACACAGTCAGATACATACAGGAACAGACTAAATAACTGTGCCCAACAGGGAACCTGTTAGTTGTCAGCAACACAAGGGGGTTAGCGCATAGAAGTGCTGGAGAGGCGGGGTGGGGGGTTGAGCCCCAAGTGTATGGTGTCCGAGAGAGAGATCTGTTTGGCAGAGGGGCAGATGATGGGAGATGCCTTTGCTAGGTGCTAGCAATGGCAGACACATTGAGATTCCTGTATTAAATGGTTCTTTAGGTTCTTTTTGAAGGTCCACAGAGTGGGCAGGCTAATAATGTTCTCATGAACCACAACGCTGCCAGATAGGCAAAGGACCTTTGCCCTTGAGATGTCCGACTGCAGTTCTGAATTTTGGGTGGGCCTGGGATTAGTGCTGGGAACTAGGAGTTGTTGGACCCTAGTCGGGAGCTGACCAAGGCAGATCTTTTTGGCCAGGAGGCAAGATTGATATTTTAAGCGACCAAAGGGCGTTAGCCAGTGAGCCTTTGCATAGAGATCGCAGGTGTGGGTTAGTCGGTGTGCTCCTAAGGTGAGCCCGCAGGCATTTTTATACATCAGAGGGCAGTATCTGTGGCAGAGCTATATACTGGCAGTCCGTAGTCCACTGGGGAACCCACTGAACTGTGGACCGCTATGCTGAGGGCTTCAGGGGTCAGGCTCTGCCTATAGGGATAAAGTAGCCCTAAGCGTTTGTTGATTGCTTCAGCTGTGATGTCTATGTGTGGGGCGTAGGAGAACGAGCTGTCAAGAGTGATTCCGAGATATTTGAAGTGATGAACACGTTCACGAGGAACACCACCCCTATCTCATATTGATAGTGGGTAGTTTTTGTGCTTGTTCTTAAGGCTGGTGAACAGCATGTTTTTTTTTTTGTTTGTTTGTTTTGTTTTTTGTAGTTCATTATCAGTTTATGATTTTTGAACCACAACTCAACGCTGGTGAAGTCACGTTGTAGCTATTGCTCAAGAGCAGTGGGGTCAGAGCCATTAGAAAAGATAACCGAATCATCCGCGTAGAGGAAGATACTGACTGGCTAAGGGAGGCAATTCAGAAATAGGCTAAAGAGCAGGGGGCCCAGTATTGACCCCTGTGGAATGCCTGAGCACACAGGCTTGGTGTCAGAGAGAAAGGTATCTATCCTGACTTGCTGAGAATGGCAGTGTAGATAGCGGCGGAACCATGCAGCCGCCTCAGGGGCAAGGTCTATGGCAGTGAGTTGGTCAATTAGGAGGGCATGGTTGACCATGTCAAAGGCCTTTGTTAGGTCAGTATAAGGATATGGGTGACAGGGGACATGATTTCTTCGAGTGAGAGTGAGATTAGTGTCAGGTCAAGGTTATCCCCACTGAATCTGTCCTTCCCAAGCACTTTGCGCAGATATTTCCTGGCTTCTCCGGAGGTAATAGTCTTGAAGCGAAAGGGGGGATGTGATGAGGATTGCATTGGTGCAGCAGGGATGGTGGGGAAGAAAAAATCGGCGGGGAGAACGTGCTGCAAGTTGGTGAAGGCATTGTTAAAGGTGTTGGCGATAGATTGAGGGTTAAGGATGGGGGAGCCATAAACGCAGGGCATGGTAGGGGCCGTTTTGGGTTCCCGTCCAGTGACCTCATTTAGATTAGCCCAGAATTTACGCCCATCATTCCAGTCTTGGTTAGGGCAGCTTTATAGTATACGTTTTTGGCTAATCGGATGGTCCTGGTACAGTTGTTCCTCGCACGTTTGTAGTTCAAGATATCAGACTGCTTGCCAGTGGCCTTAGCTATATGCCAGAGGTGGTCTCTATTTTTCATTAGTTCAAGAGTATCAGGGCACATCCAGGGGTTAAAGTAGACTTTGATCTTCCACTTTTTTATGGGAGCGTGGTGTCACAGATTGTATTGAAGAGGAGGATAAAATGGTCAATCACGTCTTCAGCATCAGAAGCCTCAAAAACCGAGGACCAGTCAGCATTGAGGAGATCCATTTTGAAGCAGTCAGTGTGACCAGGTTTGAGAACCCTGCTGGCGATTGTTCTTGGAGGCAGTTTGGAGAAATTATTAGCCCAACTGAACATGACAGGGGAGTGGTCACTGATGTCGTCCTGGAGGACGGAGGCATTAGCGGCATGGTCAGGTCGGTTGATGAGCACCCAGTCAATCAACGTACTAGTGCACGTCCTGTAATTAGTCCTAGTGGGTGTTTCAATGAGCTGGGTAAAGTGGATAGCTTGAATTGCATCCTTGAATTGGTTAGCTTCAGGGGAAAGACAATTAGTATTGAAATCACCTAAGAGTATAATCTCAGAGCTTAGGGTTAGGCTTCCAAGACGGTCTGTGACGGCATGGAAACCTTGGGCTGAGTTCTTCATGGGGTTGTAGACAGAATTGTGACAGTTTTGTTGTGGGCCCCAAAAAGAACCTTAATGGCAAGGGCCTGGGCGAACGACCTTAGGCTGGGTAAATTCAGGACTGTGCCCTGAAGGCTGTCCTTAAGGTAGATTGCACAGCCGCCACCTCTTTTAGATTTATGATCGTGCCTAAAGATTGAATAGCCTGGCAGACTGGTGGCTCCATCGGGGATCTTGGGAGTGAGCCATGTCTCTACCACAGACAGTACGTCTGGATTATGTAGGGCTACCCAGGCTTGAAGGTTGTCAAACTTTGCTGTCAGGCTGCGGATGTTTAGTGACGCAAAGGTTAAGGTGCTTGGTTTCGGTGCACTCAACCCCTGATATAGAGGGGGGGCTGGGATTAGGGTGGATGTTGCCTGAGAGCAGTAGTAACAGGAGTACCAATCTGACCAGGTAACTTTTAAAGTGTGTAAGGTTAGCTTTGTGCTGTATTTGTGGATTCATTCGAGCTGCATACTTATCAGAGAGAACGGGCAGTTTAGGCAGGACTGTGGGAGGGGGAAGCCCTGGCCGAGCTGGATGCGTTCTGGGCCAGGTAGGTCAGGGTGTATCGTTATGCATGCAGTTCGAACGTGGGCCACAACTATGCACGGACGTTATAGTTCTGTAGCTGTTGCCATGGGGTGCTCCGTGATAAGAGGATCAGCTGATTTAGGGTCATTCAGCGAATGCAAACAGAGAGTGGGCAGGAGTATAAGAATTAGCATTAGTCTGGTTGCCATGTCCAAGATTGGAAAACGGTGGTGGCGCAGCAAGAATGGTCTTGGGAGGGGGAGGAAAGTAAAAGAGATTAAGATGTGATGGAGCTAGGAGGGTGTCCTGGCCTTATAGGCTGCTGTGTACCCTTACAGTTTGGTGGTGACCTAAAAAGGAAGATGTCTTTAAGGGGAGGACAGGACAAGTGTTAGGCCTAATAGCTGCACTCTGTGTCTTTTAAGTGTGCAGTATTAGTAAGAAGGAAGGATGAAGATTGCCTACGGGTGGTGCCGAGGGGGAGGGAGAGTATTTAATAAAGGCTAGAGGTGGAGGAGCAGGTGTGGGCATAAAAATTCAAGCAGCAAGGAGACAGTTTGAGAGAAAGTGAAACAGAAATTGGATTATTTGCAGGGCAAAGCTTACAACAGTGACCCAAATGAAATCTAGTCTAAACAGAAAAAACTGTATCACTGTAAACTTAGTTTCTGATCCAGGGTAGATTATCACTGGACCTTAAAACAGAGAAAGCTGTAATACTTTAGAATCTACAAACCTGTAGCCTAAAAAAAGCTTGCACTTCAGACTACCCTTGGAGTGCAAAATTGCTATAAACAGGCTTAGGTTCACATTTAAATTAGAATTCACAGGACAGATTGGAGAGCCTTAAACGGCATCACAGCCAGTATGTAATATTAGCTTAAAGTCCAGAAGGAGATGAAATAGCAAAGAAATTAAAGAACTGCAGCAGCCTGTCAGCAGGCAGAAACGATGGATTCTGGCCAGTCAAGTTTCAGCAGTGTACCTTCGGTCTGGTGATCGGCAGGCACTACAGCGAGGAAGGCAACCGGCAGACAGAAGAGGCCCACCCGGCTGCTTGCAGCAGCAGAGGCACCCGTGTCAAGGGTGACGCTTCGGACGGTGTGGCAGGCAGTACAGTGAGGAAGGCAACTGGCGGACAGAAGAGCCCCGCCCGGCTGCTTGCAGCAGCAGAGGCACCCGTGTCAAGGGTGAAGCTTCGATCTGGTGATCGACAGGCAGTACAGCTGCAGGAAGGCAACCGGCGGACAGAAGAGGATCACTTGGCTGCTTGCAGCAGCAGGGGCACCCGTGTCAAGGGTGAAGCTCCGGTCTGGTGATCAGCAGGCAGTACAGCGAGGAAGGCAACCGGCAGATAGAAGAGGCTCGCCAGGTGGCTTGCAGCAGCAGAGGCACCCGTGTCAAGGATGAGGCTTCAGTCTGCTGATCGGCAGGCAGTACAGCGAGGAAGGCAACCGGCGTACAGAAGAGGCACGCCCGGCTGCTTGCAACAGTAGAGGCACCCGTGTCAAGGGTGAAGCTAAGGGGATTAACGTTTGTGGCTGTCCTGCTCTTGTAGAACAGTGTAATAGTTTCTTAGCTGGACTGGATGGGATGTGCCTCTGACTCCCCCCCCATCCTCCGTGAGCCCACCATTGTCCATCCCTCCCTCTGACTTGGCATACGTGGTGACAGTGGCTGGTGTCTTGGTGGCCTTGGTGGCAGTGGCTGGTGTCATGGTGGCCTCTGGGTATGGGCGACGGTCTCCAGTACTCCTGCCAGCTCAGCCCGGAGACTGGCCACCTCTGGCCTCAGCCCAGAGAGGTGCCTACAGATGGGACAGCACTGCAGTACCCAGAATGATCTTCTGAAGATTGCTGCTCCACACCCACTGCACTGCACCACTCCCTGTATCCTGCTCTGTTTCTTAATTCCTTCCCTCCTGACCTGTTTTTTTTTTTTATTTCCACTAACTATCTACTACTTACTGTGTTCCCTTTCTACAGATTCACCCCCCAATTGCAGCCCCTATACCAGTGAGTCTGTTTGCTCTGCTGTTCCTCTAGCCACTGCTGTGCCCTTAAGAAGGGGTGGCTTGTGGGTGAACTATAAAGGTGGACCGCCTGGAAATGGGTGGGAGAAGCCTTTGTTCCCTGGATGGACGAAAAACAATCAACTGAGTAATCTGGCGTCCTGGGGAAAAAACAAACAAACTGACAAACTGCTAGCAGGCAGTAAACGGCAGTTACAGTCCCTAAGAAAATCCCAAGTCACAGTGTTACTCCCCTGTTAATTTAATACAGACTGCCAACCAACCTAGCTTTTCCTCTGTCACCAGCTAGTTTCCCAACCCCCAAAATCAGTGTACCTCCCTTAATCACTCCTCCCTAGTGCTCCAGTCCCGGTCTCCTCGCCGACGCCGTTCCGCTCCCAAAGTCAGCTCAGCACAGGTCCATTGTGTGTCAGCTGTGCCCATCTTTTATTTTTATTTATTTATTTATTGGAACATCAGTTTAACAACCTTTGAGCCAGAGGCTCATTTACAAAGGTACCTCGTCACAGAGAGGACAAAACAGTGCAAACAACATACATACAAGAAAAACAGTGTACTGTTAAGAGACAAGGTGAGCTGGAAAAGCATGAGTCGGACCAAGGAATTCCATACCATTACAGTTGAGCATTACAGGATTGTACAGGATTACATTAAATAGTTGATACAAGCCAAATAGTGCAGTAGGCTGACAAAGGCAGCTAGGTGGAGGAAAATCAGTGTAGAGGCATGCGGGGAGAGGAGAGGCAAATATAGGTAGAGATAGTCAGAAGGTCTGTGAGCCGCTCAGTGAGCTTTGTCTAGACAAGAATAGGAAAAGGACTTAGAAGCAGCCTCAACTGCAGTAGTGAGCAGGTGTTTTCTAAGGAGGTTTAAAGTGAGAGATCGTGGAGGCATCAGTGATACTGGAGGGGAGAGTGTTATACCAAGTACGAGCTCTGTAAGGGTAGGCCCTTTGCCCTTGCAAGGTTCTTGGCCTCAGTACAACCAGTGCAGTTTTGCAGGAGATTCGGGTGTGCACTAGAGGGTTAGCTCGGTGGATAGAGGCAGTCAGACCAGGTGGGGATAGCCCAAGGAGAGACTTTTTAGTGAGGAGGCAGGTTTGGTAATGGAGGCGTTCGTCTAGTTGAGTAGATTAGCCAGGGTGTATAGTTGGCAGGTATGGGTTAGTCTAGGTGCCCCAGTTATCAGCCTACATGCTTTGTTTAAGGTGAGGCGGATCTTGTGGAGGGCGGTCTGGTCAGCTACCCCAACACAGGTAGGCCATAGTCTACTAAGGATAGAACAGAAGACGTGACAGCGAAATGAGGGCGCAGGGAGACAGTTTTATGACGTAAAGGATGCCCAGCCGAGTGATGGCTGAGGCAAGGGCAGAGATGTGGGCATGAAATGAGAGAGCAGGGTCAAAAGTTATCCCTAGGTATTTATACGAGAGGACTTGCTCAATTGGGAGTTTTGAGCTGGAGTGGACTTGGAGTGGATAATTTCTGGATTTATTTTGGGGGTGGGCAAAGAGCATGGTTTTGTTTTTTTTAAGATTAATTACGAGTCGGTGCTTAGTGATCCAGGCTTCAGCGTCATTGTAGGATGCTTGCAAAGAGTCCTGACGGGAGATGTGGTTACGGTCCAAGGCAAAGAGTACAGCATCATCTGCATAAAGTAAGATTTTGCCGGTACAGTCACCTGGCAGGGAGTTGAGAAAAGAGTAAAGGCCCAAGAATGGAGCCCTGCGGGACTCCAGAGCGGATGGGACAGGCGCTGGAGAGTGTCCCATTAATTTTAACACATTGTGAGCGGGCAGACAAGTAACTGGAGCACCAGAAAACGGGCCGAGCGGCAAAGCCTAAGTGGCAGAGGGCATCCAGCAGGAGGGGGTGGGAGACAGTATCGAAGGCTTTAGATAAGTCTATGAACACTGCACCCGCTATGGAACCAGAGTCCAGAGAGGAGTGAAGAAAGTTAGAGAACTCAAGGAGGGCGGTGTTGGTGCTCTGAACCCATGTTGTTCAGGGCAGAGGATGCTATATTTGTCTAGATATTCAGAGATTTGAGAGGACACAATTTTTTCTAAGGCCTTTGAGAGAGGAGAGAGGGTTGAGATAGGCCGATAATTACCAGGGAGAGTCCTATCCCCACCCTTGTGTGTTGGAGTGACAGTAGCAATTTTCCAGGCAGAGGGGAATTGTCCTAGGCAGAGAGATTTGTTAAAGAGGCTGGTGACTGGTGAGATAACCAGATCCAGAACCTGATGGAGGAGACTGGGATCAAGGAGTCACTACCAATAGTATTGCCTTTAAGGCCTTGAGTAGGTAAGGTCTGACTCCCGGGGCAGTAACATGGTGAAGGTAGAACCAAGGGCGAGTGAGAGTAGGGACAGACCGGAAGGGAGGGGGTCGAAGAAGTTGTCTGGGAGCACAGGGCTAAGGTCAGTGAAAGATTTGTTGAGGTGACTGGAAATGAGGACTTGGTCTGTGGAGATGGAACCATCAATGTTGATATTTGAGGGTGGAGGGGGACGCTTGCCCTGTCTTTTCTCCTGTTTTTGTACCTGAATGTATTCGTCTGAACCAATTACTGTATCAATGTACCTATTGTACCCTTTTGTACTCTCCCGGGTCATTCCTGAAAATAGGCATAAAACTTGTCTAGTGTACTTACCAGGTAAACAAAAACTAAATAAATAAATAAATTAAGCAGTTTGATGTTGTCCCAGAAGGTCCTGGCATTCCCCCATGAGGAGGTGAGTGAGGCTTGATAATGTTCAGCCTTCGCCTTGCGGATGGCCCAGGTACATTTGTTCCGGGCTGCTGCATAGGCCTGCCTGTCAGCAGGACGGCCAGTTTAGTTGTCAATGTGCCATAAGTTATCCCTATTCTTAAGAAGTTGGCGCAGGGGGGCGTAATCCAGGGGGCGTGCCTTACTTTGGACTGGCATGCAGTTAGTGGTGCAAAAATGTCACAAGCATTGTTAAAGGTATGGGTAAAAAAGGTTAGAGCCGTGTCCATATCAGGGGCGTATTGTATAGGAGACCAGTCAGTATGGGCTAGGAGATGCTTAAGGCCTTTCAGCCCACCTGGTCTCAGCCGCCGCCGAAGGGTGGATTGTGCTGAGGATTTGGGCGAGGAGGTTGACCAGCAGAAAAGAACAGGGGAGTGGTCACTAAGGCCATCAAGAAGGATTTGGATATTGTAGATACGGTTAGGATGGTTTGTGAGGACCACATCAAGGAGTGTGCTAGTGCCTGTTCTAGGATTCATTCTAGTAGGCTGGGTAACCAATTGAGTAAGGTCAATAGCTGCAAAGGTATCACGGGAGGTGGAGGATGAGCCAGTTGATGTTTAGATCCCCCACCAGGATTTGGTCGGAGGAGTGGGGTAGGGAGGTGAGATAATCAATTAGTGGACCTAGTGCCTGCGCTTGATTTTTCGGAGGTATGTAAGCTGTAGTCAGATAGATGGGACCCCTAGAAGGATCAGGAGACAATTTTAGGGTTAGGGCCTGAGCCCTGCAATCAAGGACACGGGCTGGGAGGGCTAGTCCAACGAGTGGGTCTTTGACATAAACAGCACAGCCCCCACCTCGCCTACCAACACGGTCCTCCCGATAGAGGGAGTACCCCGGGAGTGAGACCAGGGAGTCGGGGGTTGAGTCAGACAGCCAGGTTTCCACTATTGAGATGATGTCAGGTTTATGGACTGCAGCCCAGCATTGGAGTAAGTCGAATTTTTTAAGGAGGCTACATACGTTCATAGAAACAATATGAAGTCCAGAGGATTCCACCGAGGGGCTTTTGTATGCTGGGCCTGGGTTAGGATGTATGTTACCAGTTAGGAGTAGAAGGATGAGAACAGCCCTGGATAAGGGGTGGTGGAAGGAGAGTTTACACGGGAAAGATAGGAGGAGTAGGGGAGTTTCAGGGTGCAAGGGGTAGGTAGGGGGGCACAAGCTGGGAAGGCTTGAAAGATAAGTCCCCAGGGAGCAAAGGGGAAGCAAGGTAGTGACTAGTGGAGGGTGAGGTGGACTAGGGCTCATTGAGAGAGTGGAGGAAGAAGGTGGGGGAGGTGCAGAGGCCCAGAAGGAGGGGAGAATAAGAGGGCGAGTGGGAGCACAAGAGTAGTGAAGCTGCAGGGTAGTAGGGTCACCAGGGTCAGATGAAGGCATAAGGAGGAGGAGGAGAGAGAAGCAGGTAGGTCGGAGGTAAGTGGGCATTATCAATGATGTCCTGTGGGCAGGATAATAGGAAGTAAGAGAAGAGGGGGAGTAGTCGGTCACTAGCATTAGTGCCACTCTGGTACAGTGGATAGAGTCCCCGCCTCTGGTGTGCAAGGTGCCAGGTTCAAGACTCCCCAGGGAATAGTTGGGAAATGCCCAGGGTAGAGTCGTTGTCCACAGTCCAGGAGGCAGACCAACTGCACTGTGAAGGCCCACAACTGGGGGGCTAAATGGTGACTCCTAGTGGCCAAGAGTGGTTATAGGCCGGTGATGGGTAGATGGTACCAGGGGCCCAGAGAGTGCTGGGAGGGGGGAAGAACAGAGAGAGAGAGGGGTATGGGAGGGCACAGAGATAGGAGAGGAGGTAGTAAGGGTGGTTGGGAGGGGGAGGAGAGAAGTGAGATAGGAGGGTGGAGAAGACACAGGGATAGTGTAGGGATTAGCTAGCTAGATGCTAACCGCCAAGGGCACGGTGACCTCTAGCAGGTATAACCTGCAAATGGGAAAGTGAGGACTTAGTATTTCAGCAAACAGGAAGTGATGTAATGGGGTGGGCCAATAAATTGAGGGCCGCCTCTGGGTGGCTGGGGCGGGCTAGCACCCCACAGTAGTCTTCTGGTAAAGAAGCAGGTAAGCCTTTACCTAAGGGCCTTTTTCTGAAGCAGCAGGCTGTATTGTGGGCTCCATAAGGGAGCAGGAGCTTCCGTCGCTGCCACGGTCGGCAGAGTGCTGGGGGAGGGGTTCAGGCTTATAAGGAGCAAACAAACAAAGGGAACAGAGTTAATATGCAGCGGGAAAGAGAATTCAAAAGCACACCAGACTGCGCATGCGTGGGCTATGTCCCGATTAGGCCCACACTGCGCATGCGCAGAAAGCTAGCAATATGGCCACACAGGGGAGAAACAGGTAGGCGACAAACAGAATCCAACTAAGCAGTAATAGTCGCTGATAAATAGCCAACAGTAAAATACAGTGCTGGTAGAGCAGGCAGTTAACAGAATTAAAGTCCCTAGTTGAAGTATAGCCAAGCTGGAACAGGCAGGTAAACGCAGAGACAGAATAAAAAAAAAAAACTATCAGAATTTAGCATTTTGTCATTGAAATGTTGGATACAGACACTTAAAATGTAGGGAAATTAGGTGTACTGGTCTTAAAAATGTGGCACAAGTCATCAGACACAGACATTCAGAAAACTGGAAGCTAGTGACTTAACAGCTGTCTACCCTTGATCACATCCTACACACTAGCTGGAAGTCCTGACAGTAGGCACATTGAGTCTTTTGCAGAATCCCCCTCTTGAACTGCCAGATAATTGCAGCTCTTAATGAGCTGTTAATCACACCAGGCCATCTGGAACACTGAGAGAGATTAGCACAAGGACTAGAGCCTGCTAAATTAGGAACTTTTTTATACATAGATACATAGACAGTGTCGGCAGATAAGGGTCTATGGCCCACCCAGTCTGCCCATTTGAGCTTGTAAGTTCAGTTTGTTTTCCTAGAAGTCTGTTTCCCCTTACCCCTGACCTCTAGAATTCCTTTATGTCTATCCCATGCATTCTTAAATCCTGTGATTGTTTCAGCCCCCACCACTTCCTCTGGCAGAGTGTTCCACTTGTCCACCACCCGTTCTGTGAAGAAATTCTTTCTCACGTTTCCTCTGAATCGTCCTCCCTCCAACTTCATCCCATGCCCTCTAGTCCTGGAACATCTTTTTCGCTTAAAAATAGTGTTTTCCTGCACCCTGTTCCTCCCTGTCAGATACTTTGGAGGCAGTATAGCACAGTGGTCTAAGGCTCTGAGCTGCAAATTTGGTGACATCCAGCAGACCTGACCTGGGTTTGAATCCCACAGCTTCCACTTGCATACTGTGTTATCCCTGAGTAAGTCACTTAACCTCCTTGTGCTCCCAGGTTGCTCCTGTAAAAAAGCTTCAGCTTAGTGTGCTATACCTGGTTAAACAACTAAATAAATACTTGCATGTCTCTATCATATCCCCTCTCTTCCTCCTCTCCTCCAGGGAGTTCATGTTCAGTTCCTTCAACCTGTCTTCATAGGACTTGTGATGCAATCCATGCACCATCTTTGTTGCCCTCCTCTGAACCTTCTCTACCCTGTCTATGTCCTTACGTAGGTATGGTCTCCAGAACTGTACACTGTACTCCAGGTGGGGCCTCACTAGTGTCTTGTATAGCGGAATTATGACCTCCTTTCCTGCTGGTGATGCCCTGCCTATACATCCCAGCATCCTATTTGCTTTACCTGCTGCCTTGTCACACTGTTTCTACCTTGAGGTCATCAGAGATGACAACCCCAAGATCCCTTTCCTGCTTGGTGCATGCTATATCCTCACCCCCAACTGATATATTGTGCCAGGGTTTTGTGCCCCATATGCATTATCTTGCACTTCTTTGCATTGAATTTCAACTGCCAAACCCTGACCATCCTTCAAGTTTCTGCAGGTCGCTTTCATTCTGTCTACACCCTCTGGTGTGTCTACTCTGTTACAGAGCTTGTGTCATCAGTGAACAGTGACATTCTGCCTTCTAGATCCTGCAATGTCACTGATGAAGATGCTGAATAGGACCGGTCCCAGCACTGATCCCTGTGGTACCTCACTGGTCACTCTTCCCTCTGTGGAGTGACAGCCATTTACCACCACCCTCTGTGTCCTGCCACCCAGCCAGTTACCTACCCACCACACTACTGTCCTGCCCACACCCATATTCCCCAGTTTGTGTAATAGTCTTCTATGTGGCACAGTGTCAAAGGCCTTGCTGAAGTCCAGATAGGCCATGTCCACTGCCCTCCCCTGATCCACCTCCCTAGTCACCCAGTCAAAAAATTCAACGAGGTTGGTCTGACATGACCTCCCCCTGGTGAAACCATGCTGCCTTGGGTCCTGTAGTCCATTGACAACCAGATGTTCCACCAATCTCTCCTTCAGTAGTGCTTCCATGATCTTTCCCACTACCGAGGTGAGGCTGACTGGTCTGTAGTTCCCTGCTTCCTCTTTGTTCCCACTTTTGTATAAGGGGACTACATCTGCTGTCCTCCAGTCTTTGGGTACCTCCTCTGTTTCCAGTGATCGGCTAAACAGGATAGCCAGAGGTTCAGCCACCACCTCGCTTAGTTCTTTAAGGACCCTGGGGTGCACCCCATCTGGCCCCATTGCTTTATCAACTCTTATTACTTCCAGTTCCTTCAGGACCCTTTCTCGTGTAAATCAACTCTTATTACTTCCAGTTCCTTCAGGACTCTTTCTCTTGTAAACCATCTTCATTAACAGTCATGAAAACCTGCACCAGTCAAGATGGACAAGTAGAGAGTTAACTGCACTAGCCCTGTCAATGTATACTAGGTCTTGGGCTAGTAAAACAATGTTAAAATTGACACCTGATTCATGTCGTTATCTTTCCTCAGGTATGGGGGCCAGAGCCGCACTCTGTATTCGAGGTGGGGTTTGCCCAAGAATCTGGAGCACAATACTCTGGTATTATGTCACTTGTGTTGGCTTCCCATCAGGCACTGTATTGGTTTTAATATTCTCTGCATCTCTTATAATGAACCAAGAAAATAGATGGGTCTTGTATCTTTACTGATTTGCTGCTCTCTTACAACCTTGTTTGGCCTTATGTTCATTTTACTGCAGTCTCCTGTAGGGTTCTTTGCCATAAACTCGCAATGGCTAGGAGTAGATCCTTGTCATGTATTACTCCTGGATTTGGAATGTTTTGCCTCTGAATATTAGGGCCCCTGATTCTTTTAGTGCACCCATTTCATTTTATTTAAGTCTTTGGTAATCAGGTAAGGCCCACTAGACACAAGTGCCCATTTTCAGGGCTGACCTGGGAGCACTAGGGAGGTTAAGTTACTTGCCTAGAGTCACACAGTATGCACTTTGAGGTTGTAGGAATTCAACCCAGGTCTGTACGATGTACCAAGCTCATCGCTCGTTAACATCTAGGCTATACTGTCAGCTATCAAGCCCTTAATTAATCGTTTATAACTTCACTGCAAAGCATTTAAGGCGCTTTTACACACAGGTTTTTAAAATGAAATGAGCGTTACCTGTGGCGCCGTTGTACTCTGTTGTGTTCTTAGGATCCTTTCTACACTCCGCGAGTTTTCTGACAGCTCCTCCATTTGTGTTTCGACACCCCCACAGAGCTTGCTGCTCTATAGCTGTTTGTGCACTGCTTCGGAATGGCTGTTTTACACAGCCAGATGAAATGGAACACATTGGTGCAAACCGTGAGAAGCAGAGATTGCGGTTTGGACGAACGTTCACCACGGGAACTAAACAGATGCACTTTACACACAAGGGATGTAACAGAATACTGTTTCTGTAACAGTCATTCTGTTATTCATTTATTCATTACAAATTGGGTTTACAACCTTTGAGTCAGAGACTCATTTACAAAGGCACCTCGTCGCGGGGGGGGGCAGACATCAAGACAGTTATTACAGTGTAGATTAAAACAGAGGATAACGTTACAGGTGCAATAAAAGGAACATTTAACATAAATATACTTAGGTTACATAATGTAGTAGTTTATATGTTACTTAGGTTACATAATGTTACAAAATTGTGAATTGCACTCATGGATATAGTAGGTCCTCAGAGAAGACAGCAGGTTACATCCCTGTTTGGACCTAGTAGGGAAGGAGTAGGTCTGGGGGAGGGAGTAGCTGTCCAGTGGATGTTGTCGAGCCAGGGGGCAAGACGGGCAGGAACCACAGGTTACAACAGGGGGTTAGCTGCACCTACAACAGCAAGTATTTAAGATATGGTTCTGAAGGGCTGTTTTGAAGGAGCCAATTCTGGGCAAGTTGGAGATGCAGCTTGGGAGGGAGTTGAACCAGGTGGGGGCTCGGTAGAGGAAGAATTTCTGGGCACCTTGAAAGTGGCCTTAACAGAGCTACGGGTGGTGACGGACGAAGATGGCTGCTGTAAGGAGGTGGAAACCCCCGGGGGGGGGGGAGAGTGCTAGCAGTGATTTCTTAGCGAGAAGGCAGGTCTGGTAGAGCAGTGACTCCTCAAAGTTGAGAAGATTGGTGGTAGTATAGAGAAGGCAGGTGTGAGTTCGGCTGGGGTCACCAGTCAGGAGCCTACAGGTCTTACTGATGGAGAGTTGGATTTTGGAGAGGGCAGTGTTGTCAGCTGCAGCATAGATGGGCAAGCCATAGTCCACGAGGGACAAGATGGAGGAGGTGATAGCCTGCCTGAGGCCAGCCTGAGGCAGGCAGTCCCTGTGCCGGTATAGCAGGCCAATCTGAGAGTTAATGGCAGCTGACAGGGCATTAATGTGGGTGTGGAAGGAGAGGGCAGTATCGAAAGTGATGCCTAGGTACTTGTATGTGGTCACTTATTCTAGCGGGTGCAGAGTGCTGGGGATAATCAAAAGGGGGGTATTTTTAGCTTTATTTTGTTGGTGAGAGAAGAGCATTGATTTGGTTTTCTTTAGGTGAATGACCAGTCTGCGGTCGCCGAACCACCTTTCCGCTTGGTTGTAAGCTTGCTGGAGGGATAACTGGAGGGAGGTGGGATTGGGATGTGAGGCAACGAGGACTGCATCATCGGCGTAGAGGAACATTTTACCGATACATGAGCTGGGAAGGGTGTTGAGGTAGAGACTAAAACGTATTGGACCCAGGATGGAGCCCTGAGGGACCCCGGAGCGAACGGGAAGAGTGCTTGAGAGGGAGCCGCTGAGCTTGACACGCTGGGATCTAGCAGAGAGGTAGCTAGAGAACCAGGAAGTGGGACCACCAGAGAAGCCATGTTGGTGGAAAGAGTTGAGTAAAAGGGGATGACAGACAGTGTCAAAGGCCTTGGAGAGGTCAATGAACACTGCTGTTGCAAGGCTGCCAGAGTTGAGAGCAGCGTGCAGATGTTGGGAGAATTCCAGGAGAGCCGTGGTTGTACTTTTGTCCTGGGCAAAAACCGTGCTGTTCTGGGCACATAATGTTATACTTTGTTAGGTATTCAGAGAGCTGGATCAACACCACTTTTTCAAGGGCTTTAGAGAGTGGAGGGAGGATGGAGATGGGTTGGTAATTATTGAGGGTGGATCGGTCCTCACTCTTATGTATGGGTGTGATTTCAGCTGTTTTCTAGGCACTTGGGAACTGACCCAGGCATAGAGACCAGTTTAGAAGGTCAGTCAGGGGGACTAGGACTTCGTCCAAGACCATACGGAGGATCCTAGAGTTGAGGGGGTCACTGCTGGGGTTATTGCTGCCTAAGGCTTTTAGCAGGTGCAGCCTGGCCTCTTGGGGGGGATAGTGTATGCAGGTAGAATGGTGGGCGATGCAGGACCGGAGGGAGAGAGGTGGGGATTGGGTCAAAGAAGCTGCTGGGGAGGACCGAGCTTAGGTCAGAGAAGGCAGCGTTAAGGCAATCGGCTATGAGGAGTGGATCTGTGGTGGGGGTGCCATTGATGGAGAGCTGAGATGGTGGGGGGGCGGGACTTCCCATTTAGCTCTTTCATATTATCCCAGAAGGTCCGGGCTGAACCCCAAGTGGAGGTGAGGGTGGTCTGGTAGTGCTCTGCCTTAGCCCACGTAATGGCCCAAGTGCACTTATTGCGTTCTGTGTTGTAGGCCTGTCTGTCAGACACCTTTCCAGATTCTACAGCAATGTGCCAGAGATTATCTCTGTTTTTGAGTCTCTGGAGGAGGGGTGGGGTGATCCATGGGGCATTGCATTTTTTGGAATGGATCCTGGTGAGGGGGCGAAAAGGTCACAAGCCTTACAGAAGGCATTTGTGAAGTGGTCAAGAGCTGAGTCAATGTCAAGGGCACGCTGGATAGGGGACCAGTCTAGCTGAGCTAGGTATTGTTTTAATTTTCTGAGGACGCCGAGGCATAAACGGTGGCATAGAGTGGCCCGGGACACTGGCTTCAGAGTGGAGGATGACCAGAGACAGTGGACTGGGGAGTGATCATTAAGAGAGTTGGGGAGGACGGTGACATCCCGGATTTTGTAGGGGCGGTTAGATATAACAACATCTAGGAGAGTGCTGGTGCCAGTAGAGTGGTTGAATCAGGTGGGCTGGGTGACTAACTGGGAAACATCCAGGGCAGCAAAGGAGTCCCTTATATGGGAGGCAGTGGAGGCAAGACAGTTAACATTGAGATCACCTAGGATGACTTGCTCCACTTTGTGAGGGAGATATGTGAGATAGTCAATGAGGGACTGGACCACTTGGTTTTAATTCCTTGGGGGTACGTAGGAGACCGTGAGGAAGAAAGGGCCTCGGGCCAGGTCAGGTGTGATTTTTAAGGTGAGGGCTTGGGCTCCATAATCAAGTGTAGGAGCTGGGAGTGCCTGACCTATAAGGGAGTCCCTAGAGTAGTGCGCAACCACCACCGCGTTTGCCTACTCGGTCTTCC
The DNA here is from genome assembly GCA_016271365.2 of Neoceratodus forsteri. NCBI lineage: Eukaryota > Metazoa > Chordata > Ceratodontiformes > Ceratodontidae > Neoceratodus > Neoceratodus forsteri. The sequence goes on from CM057458.1 coordinate 372,091,813, forward strand.
CTGTAGATGGTATATCCAGGGAGAGTGATAGCGGAGTCAGGGGTGGATTTGGAGAGCCAAGTCTCTACCAGTGCAGTTATGTCAGGTTGATGTTGAACGACCCCGCGCTGGAGGGCAGCAGATTTCTTTAGGAGACTACAAATGTTTAAGGATGCAAAGCGGAGGCCTGTTGCAGTACAGGGTTTAGAAGAGCTAGACGCAGTAGGTCCTGGGTTTGGGTGTACATTGCCAGATAATAATAGCAGTGTAATTATTCTGGTTAGTGGCCGGTGGAGATGGAGACCCTTGGGTCGACACCCAGCTGAGGACTTTACAATCAGTGTGCATGGGATAGATAAAGTGTGAAGGGTGGGAATGGCAGAGGAGAGCTGGGTCCAGGTCAGGCCTTGGAGGGCAGAGGGAGTGGGGGTGTTGGCAGGGTGTGTCGAGGGTGGGGGAGGGTAGAGTCACTATGGGGTAGTCTGGGGATGAGGTGCCTAGTGTGGAGGAAAAGTGCTCCAGTCAGTGTGAGGTCTGTACCAAGAGGGCAAAGGAGAGCAGACTTAGTAATGGAGTGTAGGTACCCATAGCAGCTGAGCAGTAAAGGAAGAGTGCCAGGAGTAGTAGAGAGTAAGGAGATGTAGAGCAGATTTGGAATGGTTGGGGGAAAAACCCTCTAGTGGGTGAAAAGACTATAAGCTGCAAATGGGAAAAATCAGTATCAATCAGTAGAAGAGGGAGGGGCAAAGACAGATGAATAGTGATAGACTGACCACACAATAAGTGAAATGAGACAGGAACTATATTGTGTTGGATTGGGTAAGTTAGCTTATAACTGGGCCCTCTAGTGGCTAAAGGATATAATCTGCTAATGGAAAAGTCAAAAAAAACAAACAGGCAGGGAGGTTCTGAAGCAAGTTTTTTTGTTGGGGGGGGGACACTGCAGCAGCCTCAATGGGACACTGAGGTCAAAGATGCAGCCCACAGACTTACAGCTCTAAGATAAGGGGCACAGCGCTTAGGGCACATAGCAAAATCACAGTACCTTAAGACCTCTCTCAAAACTTAAATCAACTCTTAAGAAATCTCTACATGAGACTAAACATTACTTAAAGTGGGAAATCAAGAACATGTCAAGAAGAGGTCTGTCCTAGCATTAATTTCTTGGCAGCAGTTCCTAGAAGACTTCTGGATTGCTGCACAAAGTGTGAGAAACACTGGCAAACAGGGGCAAGTGAGATTCCCCAAGGGGTAGATGCCAAAATTCAGGGTTCCAAGCCGTACCTTGCTTGGAGGGTGAGCTCCGGGCAGCGTCTCTTTGTTCTCCTTACCAAACTGCAGAATGCAATTTGTTTGAGAGGAGAGAGCCTGAAAGGGCAGAGTTGTCCCCTTGCTTGGAGGGTGAGCCTCGGGCAGCTTCTCTCTGTTCTGCTTACCAAACTGCAGAATGCAGTTTGTTTGAGAAGACAGAGCCCGAAAGGGCAGAGTTGTCCCCTTGCTTGGAGTGTGAGCCTTGGGAAGCTTCTCTTTGTTCTGCTTACCAAACTGCAGAATGCAGTTTGTTTGAGAGGAGAGAGCCCGAAAGGGCAGAGTTGTCCCCTTGCTTGGAGGGTGAGCCTCGGGCAGCTTCTCTTTGTTCTGCTTACTAAACTGCAGAATGCAGTTTTTTGAGAGGCGAGAGCCCGAAAGGGCAGAGTTGTCCCCTTGCTTGGAGGGTGAGCCTTGGGCAGCTTCTCTTTGTTCTGCTTACCAGACTACAGAACGCAGTTTATTTAAGAGGAGAGAGACCGAAAGGGCAGAGCTGTCCCCTTACTTGGAGGGTGAGCCTCGGGCAGCTTCTCTTTGTTCTACTTACCGCTTACCACACTGCAGAATGCAGTTTGTTTGAGAGGGGAGAGCCCGAAAGATACTGTTTCCGTAACAGTCATTCCATTATTCATTCCGTTATTCATATTCGAGGTGGGGTCTGCCCAAGAATCTGGAGCACATTACTCTGTTATTATGTCACTTGTGTTGGCTTCCCATCAAGCACTGTATTGGTTTTAAAAATCTCTGCATCTCTTATAATGAACCAAGAAAATAGAAGGGTCTTGTTTCTTTTTATTTTTTTATTTTTTTCAGATTCTGTTTTCTCCCCTTTCCTGGCTCCGGATCTTGCCACTCCTTCAGGCATCCCTAGGTTCCCTGCACCATCTCCAACCTCCCTGGGCGCCCTTACCACCTCAAATCGCAGCCTTACCTTGAGGTAGCTCAGCGTTACCCTTCGTCGAGTGGGTCCCTCTCCTTTGAGGGGGAAGGCACCGTTGAGGGTGGCCCAGCACACTATTTTCTTATTGGCCTCTTGGCGCTGCTGAGGCGAGGGCTGACCCTGCAGGAAGTCTTTGGACGTGACTCAAACTGGGTGCTGTCATCCGGCCAATCCGGAGCGGTGTTTCCTGTGTTCTGGTGTTATTGTCCCTCCTGCACCTCTACCTGTAGTGCCCCTAGTCTCCACCAGGGGTCACTACTGGAGCGAGGCGTACCACCCAACCCACCCCAGGAGAGGAGAGGAGAGCAGTCCTCCGGACACTCGATCCTCTCTTTCCCCTGCCAGCCCCTGGCGTCCCAAGTCCATTCCCGAACCTGGGTCGCCAGCGTGGTTCGAGGTGTGGCATCCAGCACCTCTGCGCCACCGGGCCGGCGAGTCTTGTATCTTTCTGATTTGCTGCTCTCTTACAACCTTGTTTGGCCTTATGTTCATTTTACTCCAGTCTCCTGCAGGGTTCTTTGCCATAAGCTCACAATGGCTAGCAGTAGATCCTTGTCATGTATTACTCCTGGATTTGGAATGTTTGCCTCTGAATAGTAGGGCCTCTGATTCTTTTAGTGCATCCATTTCATTTTATTTAAGTCTTTGGTAATCAGGTAAGGCCCACTAGACACAAGTGCCCATTTTCAGGGCTGACCTGGGAGCACTAGGGAGGTTAAGTTACTTGCCTAGAGTCACACAGTATGCACTTTGAGGTTGTAGGAATTCAACCCAGGTCTGCAGGATGTACCAAGCTCATCGCTCGTTAACATTTAGGCTATACTGCCAGCTATCAAGCCCTTAATTAATCATTTATAACTTCACTGCAAAGCATTTAAGGTGCTTTTATACACAGGTTTTTAAAATGAAATGAGCGTTACCTGTGGCGCCGTTGTACTCTGTTGTGTTCTTAGGATCCTTTCTACACTCCGCAAGTTTTCTGGCAGCTCCTCCATTTGTGTTTCGACACCCCCACAGAGCTTGCTGCTCTATAGCTGTTTGTGCACCGCTCCGGAAGGGCTGTTTTACACAGCCAGACGAAATGGAACCCATCGGTGCAAACCGTGAGAAGCAGAGATTGTGGTTTGGATGAACGTTTACCACGGGAACGAAGCAGATGCACTTTACACACAAGGGATGTAACGGAATACTGTTTCCACTAGATCTTGGGCTAGTAAAACAATGTTAAAATCGACACCTGATTCGTGTCATTATCTTTCCTCAGATATGGGGGCCAGAGCTGCACACTGTATTCAAGGTGGGGTCTGCCCAAGAATCTGGATCACATTACTCTGGTATTATGTCACTTGTTTTGGCTTCCCATGAGGCACTGTATTGGTGTTAAAATTCTCTGCATCTCTTATAATGAACCAAGAAAATAGAAGGGTCTTGTATCTTACTGATTTGCTGCTCTCTTACAACCTTGTTTGGCCTTATGTTCATTTTACTGCAGTCTCCTGTAGGGTTCTTTGCCATAAGCTCGCAATGACTAGGAGTAGATCCTTGTCATGTATTACTCCTGGATTTGGAATGTTTTGTCTGAATATTAGGGCCCCTGATTCTTTTAGTGCATCCATTTCATTTTGTTTAAGTCTTTGGTAATCAGGTAAGGCCCACTAGACACAAGTGCCCATTTTCAGGGCTGACCTGGGAGCACTAGGGAGGTTAAGTTACTTGCCTAGAGTCACACAGTATGCACTTTGAGGTTGTAGGAATTCAGCCCAGGTCTGCAGGATGTACCAAGCTCATTGCTCGTTAACACCTAGGCTATACTGCCAGCTATCAAGCCCTTAATTAATCATTTATAACTTCACTGCAAAGCATTTAAGGCGCTTTTACACACAGGTTTTTAAAATGAAATGAGCATTACCTGTGGCGCCATTTTGTACTCTGTTGTGTTCTTAGGAACCCTACTACACTCCATGAATTTTCCTGCAGCTCCCGCCTCCATTTGTGTTTTGGCATCCCCACAGAGCTTGCTGCTCTATAGCTGTTTGTGCACTGCTTCGGAATGGCTGTTTTACACAGCCAGACGAAATGGAACACATTGGTGCAAACCGTGAGAAGCAGAGATTGCGGTTTGGACGAACGTTCACCACGGGAACGAATCAGATGCACTTTACACACAAGGGATGTAACGGAATACTGTTTCCGTAATAGTCATTCCATTACATAAACCTATGTGTAAAAGTGCCTTTGAAGATGCTTGGAATAAAAGGCTCCATGAATGAAGTGCAAGGGTATGCCAAGTAGATTATGTGGTAATGGCAGTTCACAGAATCACAGTGAGATTTCAGATTGTTTGGTTAGTTCAAATGGCACACTATATCATATAGTTTCAGGAGTTTCGGAAGTACTTGTTGCGAGTGTGTTTATGTTGACCCTGGATCAAAAAGACGTTGCATTTGTGCCCCTATGGCTTGCAGTATTCAGGCGACCATAGGGAGCTAAAACTGCAGCTTAGCTGTATGCCTTATTCAGCAGATGTGTGCTGCCCCTGCATAATTTCTATCTTCAGATATATGTGATGTATAAAGATCTGTACAACACGACTGCGCTAGTTATAGCCGAAAACAATAGAGTTTTAAATAGCTTAGTGCCCCCCCCAAGGTTTCACTTGTTCTATCAGAAACTTGCCTGATTAAGCTGGCTTAGTGTCATGGAGGGCTAAGATGCTGAATGTCTTACCTATAACCATGCTGGTGTTCCATGTTTGAAAACAAGCACAGGTTGCCGGGGGGGGGGATCTAGTGTCACAGGGATAGCGCTCCCAGGGAGTGGTTACCAGCTACCTCTGACTGCCACCAGGTGGAGTCCTAGTGGAAATGCAGGGCAGCGAGCATCTCAGAGGGAGGGGCTGCGGTTCTGCAGTGTGTCTGTGGGCCTCCATATGCATGTCCCGACATGTCGCCGTGGCAGGGAAATGGGAACCTGAAAATGGAATATGAGGACAGGTGGGCTTCATGAGGCCCTGTCCGCCGTTTCTCATCCCACGTCACCACCTGACTACTGGGGACATCTGGATTTGAGCAACAAGGAAGGAGGACAGACCTCCCTTTCCTAGCCCCGACTCATAGGGCAAGCTTTTAGGGACTTAGCCCCTGGTGGTGAGGGGGAGGCAGGTACTGGTCGGAAGGGGTGGGGATGGGGCTGACAGCCTGCCCCCAAAGGTAAAAAGCTTTGTGGGGGAAAAAACAGAAAGTTGCCCAGTTGGCCTGGCATTTAAGACACTCGCTCACTTGCTACTTGGGGGACGCTTGTGGCCTTCATGATATCTGCTTCTGGATTCTGGAATTGCCTTCCTTCCCTAGTGAGGCATTCTGATTCTCATGGTTCCTTTAAACTGTCCCTCCTTAGGCGCTACCATGATTTATCTGCCTGTGCTTTGCAGGAACTCAAGGAAAAGCTCGCTGTACCACTGACAGCCTTTTTCGACAAGTCACTGGAAGCAGGAGTGGTTTCATGGGACTGGAGGAGAGCTGACATAGTCTCACTTCATAAGAGTGGTAGCAGGGAGAAGGCTAGCAATTACAGACTGGTCAGTCTCACATCAGTGGTGGGGAAATTAATGGAAAACCTGTCAAAAGAAAGGATAGTGGAATATCTTGAACCACTGGGTTACAAGACCAAAGGCAGCATGGATGTGGGAGGTCATGGCAAATGAGCCTGATAGATTTCTTTGACTGGGTGATCAAGGAAATGGATCAGGAAAAGGCAGTGGACAAGCTTACTTGGATTTCAGCAAGGCCCTGAACACGGTGCCACATAGGAGACTGTTAAAAAAACTGGACAGTCTAGGGATGAGAGTCAAAGTGATAAACTGGGTAAAGAACTGGTTAATGCATAGACAACAGAGAGTGGTAGTAAATGGCACTTACTCTAATGAGGGGAGTGTGACCAGTGGGGTGCTGCAGGTTTCATTGGAACCAGTCCTGTTCAGTGTTTTCATAAGTAACATCGCAGAAGAGCAAGCCGGGAAGGTATGCCTTTTTGCAGATAACACCAAGAGCGGTAATAGTGTGGAAGCTTGGGAAGGGGTGGGGAGAATGAGTAGCGGCCTTAGGGCCTTAGAAACTTGAGGAGTGGTCAAGGGCATGGCAACTGGGGTTCAGTGCCAGAAAATGCAAAATCATGCACTTGAGGCATAGAAACCCAGAAGCTAATTATCATATGGGGGGGTGCGGGGGAGGAACTGTTGGTTACTAAGCAGCAAAGGTACCTTGGGGATATGATCACCTGAAGGTTGCAGGGCAGTGTGACAAGGCAGTGGACAGGGCCAGTCGGATGCTGGGGTGCGTAAGGAGAGGTATCATAAGCAAAAGGATCGAGGTGGTATTACCACTGGTAAGACCACACCTGGAATACTGTGTCCAGGTCTGGAGGCTGCAGAAAGGACACAGGGTGGAGGCAGTCCAGAGGAGGGCAACTAAAATGATACAGGGGCTGCACGAGAAACCGTACGAGGAGAAACTGAGGGATCTCAACATGTATACCCAGGAGGAAGAGGAGAAGGGGGGGGGGACATGTTAAAGACCTACAAATACCTAACAGGTGTGAGCAGGGTACGAGTGAGGAGCCTATTTCAAACGAGTAAGGACGTGAGGAATACTACTTCATGAAAATGCGGTGGACGCCTGGTACAGCCTGTCACCAGAAGTAGCGGGGCAAAAACAGTTGGGGGGGTGTTTCAGACATGCATGGATAGGCATAGGGGAATAGTAGTTAAATGGGGGGGGTGAGTTAGGGTCTACAGAAACAGAATAGGCAGAGAAGGTATGGGAAGGCTGCTGGGCCAAGCATTCCTTTTCTGCTGACAGATTCTGTTTCTGCGTACTTATTACTGACCTGCTATATCTCATGGTCTTACATGTACATTGATTGATTACTGTAATTTGTTGTTCAACGATATTGGTCTGTCACAAACTTGTAACTTGTTTATTGTGTCATGTTTGTAAACTCTGTTCGCCCCAGGTCGTACCTGAAAATGAGCACTTTCTTGCCTAGTGTACTTATCTGGTTACCAAAAACTAACTAAAAAAATTCCTGAGCCAAGGTTCTAGTTGGCTAGCAGCAGGAAATTGAGAATACCTTGTCTGCTAGATGCCCCTTTCTCCAGGGTGGGTCTCCTGTGCTGGCTACAAGAATAGCTGCCTCTTGGTGGCTGGGAGCCACTCCTTGAGAGCATATTCTTAGTCCTACTTCCATTTACCTGATATTGATTCTAGATGGTAGCCCATTGTTGAAGAGGTGGCACTGAGATGCCAACACTAGGTTCCGATCAGATGTTGAATGTGTAGCACTACAAGGAGCATGTTTCTGGGGAAGCTGGGACTCGTGGTTGTTTGATGCTTGTGGGGCCCACACTTTTCATTCTTAGGTCCACTGAGCAGTAGTTGCCGACTAGTAGTGCTAAAGCCTTGGGAACTTAGCCTCATTTGTGGTGGCTCCAGACAGCTTGTGAAATCAGCAGGGTGGGATCAGGGATCAGAGTGTTCTGCAAGTCCCTCTAAGGATGAAACAGTGGACAGTAGAGGGTTCCAGCCTGTGGGGTCCGCATTGGTGGCTGGTAAAAGCAGGAGTGGGAGTTTTACTGAACGGGAAAACCTGGAGAAAATGAATGATAAATAAGAAAGTTGCCAGATAAAAGAATTTTGAAAAATAAAGCAAGGTTCAGTCTGTTTAAGGTGCCGACTTTGTAATACTTGCAGACTGTGACAAAAATGTTTTTATCATTTTTAAAAGTTTCTTGGGGGGGTCATGTTCAAAGTGCAAGGCAAACAGTTTGAATAAGGTAACATGTTTAGGTACTGTGGCTTCAGTATTTTTACTTATTTTTCAGGCAACTGAAACATCAATTTCATGGGGCTGTGATACTTAGCACGGATGACTACTATGTTAATAGAGATGGAATCTATGTGTATGATCCAGATGTACTGGAAGAAGCACATGCATGGAATCAAGCCAGAGGTAACAAATGCTCAGTCTGCATCCTTACAGTCATATTTGATGTTTATATCTGTACATTTTTCTGACAGATACTGTAAATAATGCATTGCATTTCAGCTAAGACAGCACTGAAGCAAAAGAAATCTCCCATTATTATAGACAATACCAACATCCAAGCTTGGGAAATGAAGCCATATGTGAACATGGTAGGGACGACTATTATTATATTTGACTTTACCGTAGTAAAGGTTTAGTTTTTAACATGGGACATGCAAGGTAATACACCTATGGGTGAGGAATCTAGGTTGCATGTACACCCTGTGTGGCGCAACAGCGGACAGCAAAACTAAGGAAAAGGTGTAACTGAGGGCAGTAAGCTAAAGGCAGACAGATAATGTACTGCTCACAAGAGCAAATGCAGTGATGGAGGTGCATTGTAAGAGGGTTAAGGAGCAGGTCAGGGGAGGTGAACTGTCTGTAAAAGGCTTTAATTAGAGCTCACCTGGAGTTCTGCTTCTGGTCACCGCACTACAGGAAGGACATTGAAGATGGTCTAGCATAATGTCATCAAACTGAGTAGCAGCTTAGGAGCACATGGTGTAAGGAGATATTGGGCATACTTCCATTTATTTAGCCTAGAGAAGAGAAGGTTGAGAGGGGCATGGTCACAGTTTTCAAAATACTAAAGGGGATTATCAGTTATACAAAGATGCCTGAGCTGTTGAGTGCAAACAGAACTAGAGGGCATGTATTCAGACAGAAAGGTGGGGGGAGGAAGATACAGGGAAACATTAAAAAGCCTTGCTTCAAGCCAGCCGGATGGTGCTGGCTGGTAGTGCATCACACTGCTGGGCAGACAGCCAGGATGGATTCTCGACCACCATGCTCTGGGCTGGGGAGTTTTGGATATACTACAGAGGCAGTGTGTACATACCACATGGAAGGACGATTGTTGCTACATGCTCTGCAACTCCTCCTGTGGATCGAGGGAATCCTTGACATTGTGGGTGATTATGCAACATCGGCTCCTCCACCACAATCTGGTGCAATTTCGGCAGTGCCGGTGTTTGTCCTGGAGAGGATTGAGGACCTTTCCTTTTGTATTTATTCTTTTTCCTCTCTGAACTGTGGCAGCGCCCAACCCGCCTTCAGCACGGTCCCCACCAGTCCCATCACCCCACCTTCTCTGGGGCTTACCATTCCTCTGAATACCCCATAGATTTCCACAGTGGTGGGGCCATCAGGTGGGAACAGGTTTCTTAAGTGCCCAAATTCAGTTGGAAGAGTGTCCAGTGGGTAGGTGTGCAGTCTATAAGGGATGTGTATTTTATCCTCCTGGCTGCCAGGTTTTTCTAGTTATTCTGGTTCTCCACCCCCCGGGATTTCGGCACAACACACTCCATGGCACAGAGTACACTGCATGTCCCCCTTTACTGAGTCCTCCTTATCATGCCACATGCAATACCTCACCAGACTGTGGCCAGCTACTCCCCGCCCAAGAGGAGGCAGTCACCTGCTGGGATGCTCACTCCTCCTCTCCCCATCAGACCTCTGGATCTTCTCTTGGGGTATCTCAGTCATCAGGTCACACCATAGGAACTTCACCGTTGGTGAAGCAGCATCCACATGGAAGATTTTCAGCAATACAGCAGGGGCAGCAGACATCATCTGTGGCCGTCACCAACTCTATATAGGTGTGAACGGCCCCACTCCCTTCTCAGTTCTTTTCCTCTGTCGACTTGGTTTGCATGGGTCTCCACGGAAGCTCCAATGCAGTTTTGCGCCATTTTTGCCTGCAGCTTTAATTTACTCAGTTTTTGTTTTATAATGTCTTTTTATTAGAGACTTCCCCATTTAGAGGTAATCCTTCTCCTCCCCTCCTCCGTCGCTGCTGTGGTAGACAGAAGATCGTCTCCACAGATTACATTTTTTCTTTGTGTCTGCTGTCTTGGGCCTGACCTCATCGTCTTGGACTGTGAGACTTTGTTGGATTTCTTCACTACCTGCCCTCGGGCACAGAAGAAGGCTCTTCAAAAATTCCTAATGGAGCAGTTCTGGACAGGGATCCTCCGGGGTCCCTCCCTCCCCATTGCAGGTAGGTCCTTCAAGCTTGCAGGCCTCCAAGGCCCAGGACCAATCCTTGGGGATTAGTCATCAGACAAACTGTGACCGGGACCGCATCCCCCAGTGTTCCCACTCCCTGATGGCTCCTTCTTTAGGGGGTTCCTCGTCGATGGCTCCACCCTCGTCGAGGGTCGCTGTCCAGGTCTCTGCCTTTATCAGACCCATACCGACGGTATCATCACCCGCCTAGTTGGGTGACAGGTCGTTGACTCTTAGGTCGGTGGCCTCCACTCTGTCAGTGACTGGCTTGTTGGCGACAGCCCTCTTGTCACGGCCTGAAGCTCCTCCAGGCCCCCAGGTTTTGGACTCTTCAGGCTCTCAAGCCCGTCAGCGGGGTCATCTTACCTTGTGCCATCGACCCCTCTACTGTCAACGATGCCTTCTACCATTGTCGACCTTAATGGTACCTGTTCAGTCGACGACTGGCTTGTCGATGACAGCCCTCCCATCCCAGCCTGATGTTTCTTCAGGCCCCAGGCTTCAGACTGTTTGGGCTCTCCAGCCCCTTGATGGGGTCATCATGCCCTGTGCTGTCAACCCCTTCTGCCATCGATGATGCCTTGTTTCGTCATCGACCTCAATGGTACCAGGTCCATTGATGACTGGCCTGTCGGCGACAGCCCTCTCATTGTGGCCTGATGCTTTTCAAGGCTCCCGGGCTTTGAGCTCTTCAGGCTCTCAAGACCCGTCAATGGGGTCATCATACCCTGTGCTGTCAACCCCTCTGCCATCGACAACGCCTTAATGGTACCTGCTCCCTCAATGACTGGCTCATCAGGAACAGCCCTCCTGTCATGGCCTGATGCCTCTCCAGGCCCCCGGGCTCTTTGGGCTCTATCAACAGGGTCATCGTGCCCTAGGCCATCAACCTCTTGGCCGTCAGCGACCTTAATGGTATCTGCTTCATCAACGACTGGCTCATTGGTGATAGCCCTCCTGTCATGGCCTGATGCTTCTCCAGGCTCCCAGGCTTTTCAGGTTGTCAAGGCTTGTTGTCGGGGTCATCATGCCCTGTGCCAGCAACCCCATAGCCATCGACAACACCTGCTACCATCATCGACCTTAATGGTGCTGTACCGAGGACCCCTCCACTGTCGAGGATGCCCTCTACCATTGTTGACTTTCAGGGCACTCACTTCATTGGTGACTGCCTTGGCTATAGCCCTCCCATTGTGGCCTGATGCTCCTTCAAGCCCTGGGCTTCAGGCTTTTTGGGTTCTCCAGGCCCGTCGACAGGGTTGTCGTGCCCTGTGCTGTCAACTTCTCCACTGTCGATGACGCATTCTATCATCGTCGACCTTACTGATAGCCCTGGCCAAGATCTCCACTGTCTTGGTCCATCAGCTTGGCGCATTGTGACCTGGTTCACTCACACTGTCGATGGGTTCTTCCCAGCAGGCCACTGTCAATACTTTGCTCTTTGGATCCTGAACCTGAGTACATTAACGTCGAGGTGGGCTACCATCCAGACCTCTTGTTACTGGAGAAAGAGGAGGAGGATGAAAAAGAAGCCCCCTTCTGGCAGCTCCACTGCTCCCTCAGTGAGCAAGGACTCAGTCAAGCATACTCCCAGGTCTCCTCCTGAGGATTTTACCTTCCTTACTATGCGGCCCAGTCAGTATCCAGCACTGGGGCCGTTTAGGCAGCTGTTATGCATCTAAGGTGCCCAGGCACCTTGGCTGCCTCCCACCCCGACAAGGTACCCCACGGGCTTGTCCTTGGGGCAAGAGGGTTTCTGCTTCTTCTGCCTTGGGGCTGAGAATTGCCTGTTATCTCTCCCACTGGGTGGAATATCAGATTCAAACAACATGAAGTCTTGCTGTATTCTGACAATAGCAGTGAGTCCCAACCTTCAAACTGCCCCGGAGATGAAAGAGTTAACTTTCCATGCCAGGCATGGAACGCTGAGCTCGAGCTCGTTTGAGACTCTGTCTGTTGCTGTTTAAACTCAAACCATCAGATTCTTTACTCCGCCTCGCTGAACAGTCACTCCGGAGATTTCTCCTTCTGCTCGGTTCAATTTGTCTGTTAAAGTACCGCTTTTCTCGGTTTTCGACTGAATTTAAACCATAACCTGTCGGTTCAGTCTCTGTCTGTGGTATTTGCGAGTACTATATAGGTTTATATTATTTTCTATTCTGTGTGGAACTTGTAAACGGTTCATCGGTTCGGTTTGAACCGACTAAGTTGTTAAAAAATCTTTATTTGTACTTCTAGTGTGTGGTTACCGGTTCTTATTGGTTCTAAAAACAGATTTTATTACGTTTTTTTCCACGACCCGTAACACGGTCAGGAACCGATAAGAGGGTCTTGCCTGGCGGATTGCCATTAAAAGGATAAGTTTGGTTAGGACTGGCACAGAGTCTGAGAAACCCAAAAGAAAAACCGGGTCCACTGGGTTTCAGCACTGTAGTGTGTGTGGGGAAGTCTTTGCTAAGGCTGACCCCCACACCCCCTGAGTTTATTGTCTGGGGTTTGACCACCTCAATGCAGACTGCCAGATTTGTAAAAATTTTCCTGCAGCTACCCTTGAAAAGAGAGTTGGTAGGCTCAGGGAAAGGGAGGCCAAAAAGTCCGCTAAACCGGATGGCCAGCCTGGTTCGGTTCATACCGAACCAGAAGGAGTGCCCTCTGACCAGGGCGAGATTTCTTCGGGCAAAAGGAGAGCCGATTCTGAGGAGTCGGTTCTGGCTAAGAACAAGAAAGGAAAAATTAGCTGGTGTGGATCCAAAACTTTCTTCTCCAACCGCTGAAGAAATAGCCAAAGCGATAAGAATTGTGCAGTCGCTTTCCCATGTTCCAACCGAACCGACACCATCAGGGAGGCGCTGGGTTCGGCCGGTTCCACCGGTTCAAGATTATGATTTAGAGGAATATTATGAACCAGAGGAGGAGGAAGAGGAGTATGAGGAAAGTGAATGTGGTTTTGAAAGTCTGGATGTGCCCATTGACCCGGACATCTCCCCAGACAGACCTTCAGGAGTGTTTCCTCCTAGGCTTTCTGAGTCCCCCTCCCATTTCATGTTTTATAAAAAAGTGGCTGAAACCCCCAGCTTCCTATGGAAGAAGCTATGAATGACCAGGAGGAGCCTGACTATGTGGAAATGATGGATATCCCAGAGTTCTAGGAGGCTGTCTATTCCTTACACAAATCTTTGGGAAACAGACATTTAAGATTTTAAAGACTCTAATACTATACCTCCTGTGGATAAAAGAATGGTCAAGAGGTATACATTGTCAGGCTCAGATACGGAGTTCCTTACACAACAATGCAGCCATGTTGGGTAGTGCAGGCTGCAGCCTGTGATAAGGCAAATATTCCCTTGGCTTCATACCCCCCAGACAAGGACTCCAGGAGGATTGATGCCATGGCAAAGAAACAGTACATGGCAGCGTCCTTGGGACTCAGACAGGCCAACTATATGGCCTATACTGCTAGATATCAAAAATCTAGATGGGACACTGTCATGGCTTTAGCAAAACAGGTCCCTGGCCAGCTTGCCAAGGAGCTGGAGCAGGTGGCTGCTGATGGTATTGAGGCATCCAAGGTGCAATTCCATGCTGCAGTGGACTCCAATGATGTGTCATCTAGAGTCATAGAAACATAGATTTTGACGGCAGATAAGGACCGCTTGGCCCACCCAATCTGCCCATTTCCCTACCTATTGGATAAGCTGCAGATCCTAGTTAACCAGCAGCCTACTTCTTCCTACCCCCACCCCTTAGAATTGCCTTATGACTGTCCCATGGCTACATCTGTGGCACTTCGTAGAATGGCTTGGCTCAGATGTACTAGCCTGTCACAGGATACCCAGACTAAGGCTATGGATTTTCCTGTTGTGGGTAATTCTCTGTTTGGGGAGCAAACGGAGAGTTACATGAAGAAAATGGACGAATATAGGACCACCTGTAGGAGTGCACAAGCCAAGGAAAGGCAGGCCACTCCACAGATGCAGCACCCAAGGGGCAGGGGCAGACCTTTTCATAGGCCTTTCTACCAAACCCAGGCCTCCTCTTCTGCCTATGCTCAGAGGGGGTTCTTTAGAGGGAGAGGCAGAAGGCGTACAAGCAGACCTGCTTCCACCCCTCAGCCAAAACCCCTTGCCAAACAGGCACCCTGATGGGTTTGCCAGGGCGATTCTCCACTACCTGTAGGGGGCAGGCTGGCTTACTTTGTCCAGAACTTGGAGTCTGTAACATCAGACAAGTGGGTCCTGGAAGTAGTAAGCCAGGGACTGGTTCTCAGCTTCAAAAAATTTCCAAAGCTGAGAGCCAGATCCTTTCCACCTGCAAATCCCTCAGAGGCACTTGCCCTAGAGGCAGAGGTCTCTTCCCTCCTGGCTCTCAGAGCTCTGGAAAGGGTTCCACCCCTACACCAGGGCAAAGGATTGTACTCCAGGTACTTCCTTACCCCAAAAAAGACAGGAGAATGGCGGCCCATCCTGGATCTCAGATACTTAAACAAGCACCTTTTAAAACCAAAATTCAAAATGGTGACTCTGGGAATTATTCTACCTTCTAAGGCCAGGGACTGGCTAGTGTCCCTGGACCTCAAGGATGCCTACTTCCATATTCACATCAGAAGCTCCCTACGAAAGTACCTCAGGTTCGAGCTGCCCTCAGGCCATTACCAGTTCAGAGCAATGCCCTCTGGTCTAACCTCTGCTCCAAGGGTGTTCACAAATGCCTGGCAGTAGTAGTTGCTTCTCTAAGAAGGCAAAGATTGCTATCTTCCCATACCTGGATGACTGGCTCAAGTAGGCCAGTCCCCAGACCAAGTCAAGTTACACCTACAGATAACTCAGCAACTGCTTACCTCTTTGGGTTTCTTCTAAATCTTTCAAAGTCAGTTCTAGAGCCTGTTCAGCTCCTCACTTCATAGGCGCAGAGCTGATACAGAAAAGGCCAGAGCTTTCTCCCTGGACAGGGCAAGGACCTTATCACACTGGCCTCCTCCTCAATCACCTTGCAGGTGTCTCGACCAGTAAGGCATTTTCTGCAGCCCTGGGGCATGTGGCTGCTTCCACAGCAGTGGTGCAGGGAGCAAGATTTCAGATGAGGGACATTCAGTTCCATTTGAGAGCCTTTGTCTCAAAAGAAGGACCTCTGACCAAATTGATCCCAGTGATTCTAACCTCGATCCAGGCCTTACAGTGGTGGCAGGATCAGAACAATCTAAGACAGGGAGTTCCCTTTGTCACTCAGTCCCACTCCTTAATCCTTACTACAGATGCCTCCGGGTGGAGGGCTCACTTGGGCGACCTGACTACCCAGGGGTTATGGTCCCCTCAGGAATCTCTGCTTCACATCAATCTGTTGCAACTCAGAGCAGTATTTCTAGCACTTCAAGCTTTTTCCAAATCTGTTCAGAACAAAGTTATTCGGGTCAGAACAGACAATACCACCACAATGTGGTACATCAACAAGCAAGGAGGCACTCGGTCTACGGCCTTGTGCACAGAAGCAATGAAGTTGTGGTCTCTGGCTTATTCCCTGAACACCTCCCTCACAGCAGTACACCTCCCAGGCAAAGACAATGTCCTGGCAGATGCTCTCAGCAGGATATCTCGGGGGCCATCACAAATGGTCACTGGATCCCGTGGTCTGGGAGGTGATATTCTCCAGATGGGGCACCCCACAGATAGATCTTTTTGCAGCCCCAGACAATCACCAACTTCCCCTTTTTTGCTGCAGGCCCCCAGTGTTGGGCTCAGTCCCCTGATACTTTTAGTTTTCAGTTGGGAAGGAAGTTCCTGTATGCTTTCCCCTTCCTCTCCTGTTCAAAGTGTTGGTCAAAATCAGGTCTCAACCCTGCAAGGTGATCCTGATTGCTCCAGACTGGGCCAGACAGCCCTGGTATCCTCTCCTGTTGTCCTTAGCAGTCCATCTTCCCTGTCTCTTCCCAGGAATTACAACCTGTTAACCTGTGCTCAGGGAGGGTCTGGTACCGAATCTCAATCTCTCAATCTCAAGGCCTGGCTCTTGAAGAGTTAGAGTTTGCTGATTTACACCTCCCAAGGTGTAATGATATTCTGAAGGCTTCTAGGAAACCTTCCACCAGGACTACTTATCATTCCAAATGGAAAAGATTTTCCAATGATGCTCTGGAAGGCATATTTCCAGAGTCTGCTGATCTGCCCACAGTCCTTGATTATATGGTCCATATGAATAGTTTAGCTTTA
This sequence comes from Neoceratodus forsteri, assembly GCA_016271365.2. Lineage (NCBI taxonomy): Eukaryota > Metazoa > Chordata > Ceratodontiformes > Ceratodontidae > Neoceratodus > Neoceratodus forsteri. The sequence continues at coordinate 372,108,331 of CM057458.1, forward strand.
GACCAGCTACACTAAAGGTGCATCTGGCAGCTGTTTCTGCTTTCATTTCAGCAGGTAAGTCCTCTCTGCTCAGCTCACCCTGTATTCTCTAAGTTTTTCAAGGATTGCTTCATACCAACCCTCCATTCAGGGCCCCTGCCCCTGCTTGGGACCGTAACGTTTGCATTGCTCAGCTTATGCAACCCCCCTTTGAGCCTTTGTCTTCAGCAGAGCTTAAGTACTTGACTTGGAAAACTGTGTTCCTGGTAGCCATCACTTCTGCCAGACGCATAAGTGAGTTACAAGCCCTGTCAGTGGAGCCTGATTTTCTAGGGACATGGATATGTTGTTCATCCACACTGTCTGGCAGGTTCCTTGCCACTTTAAATCTTGCCGGAAGGTCTTCAAGCTGGCTCCTCCCACCCACCCGGGTGGTAAAACTCTCGGCTTTGCCCCATGACGCCAGATCTTTCCTACCGCTTGAAGCTCAGGTTCCTCTTAACGCCCATGATAAGACTGGTTCCTACCCTTTGAATTTTCGAAATTAAAAAAGTTTTGCTAAAAGACTCGTCTTCTCCTCGCTGCCGCGGCGGACAAATCGACTCCCAGTTTCCGGAGATGTCCTTGGCGGGCAGAAGATGTCTCGACGGATCCACACTCCACGCAAGGCCTCACTGTCTTGGGCCTTGAGCACGACCCGCAGGCTCTGCGACCTGTGCTCTTCCTTTCGCCCACGCCTCAAGACCGCGCTGCCTGTTTGCAACTGGGCGCCCCGAGAAGAGATTTCTCCGGAGTCAAAAGAGGCCCTGCCGGCGGTGTCCACGGGCGGCGGGCTCGATGATCAGCTCGAGCAGATGATCGCCTCAAGAGGAGGCTGTGCGGCCGCTTACCGGCTGAGCATTTGTCCCGCCTCTCTGTGCCTCTTATTCGCTTCTTTTAGGAGCTTTGTCTGACCCTCTTGACTAAAGGTGAGGGTCCAACTTCTGGACCGCTTTCGGTCCAAAAGAGAGACAAGGGTAAGTCTTACTGTCGACGCCTTGGGAGCGGGAAGATCCTCTCCCCGAGTGGTCGGCCTCGACTTCTCGGCTTCGCCACTGGTCTCGCTGCAGTCCCCATCAGGCCAGTTGACTCAAGACTCCTGTCGACACGGTCGAGATTTTTTCGACCCGCTGGACGGGTTGTCGGCTGGAGAAGCGAGAATCTCCTCTCCCGGTTCCCTGGTGGGAGTTGTAGATCCCGGCTGGCTCGCTCTGTGCCTCGGTTCCGAGCCTCGGTTGAATCGTCGCAACCAGGGGAGTGCCGTTCCCCGCGACACCTCCCCGCACCGCCCTCGCATAGCTGAGGTTCTCGGTCTCGGACGCTTCCTGTCCAGCCGATCCCGCGGCCATAGGCGGTCTCCAGTCTCGCACTGCTGGCAATGGCGCCGGCCATCCTCTCCTCCTCCTCGACGAGGGAGGCTTCGCTAAGTGCGCCGGAGGCATGAGGAATCCCGTCACTCTGACCGGAATAAGCCGACGCCGCCTCCCCGGCCATTAAGTGGCTGTCACCGAGCGGCCGAACAACCTCGCTTTAGCTGAGGAGCCTGTTCCCAGGCCTGTTGTTCAGCCAACCCAGCTGCCCCACTGATTCCGTGGAATCTCCGCCCACAGCCGGCGAGTTGGGGCCCGACCAGAAATTCTCGGTCGGCTCAGGACTGCCCCATAGGCTGTCTGTCACCTTCACTCCCGACCGCCTCAGCAGGTGGAGGGTGGCTCAGGCCCGAGGCAGCTTTTGAGGACTCTTCCGAGTCCGGAGACCATTCCTCCCTTTGTCCAAGCCGAATGGACTTGGAGTCCCAGGAGACAGTCAGGGACGATAGCCCTTCGTCTCTTCCTAGGATTGCTTCGCTCATCTCGAGTCCACCGATGAAGCTCAACCGTTTCTAGACGGGCCAGGTACCCTCATGGAGATGCTGGACCAAGGGATTCCCACGGAGGCTCTTCCGTGGCCGAGGCCATAGTGGGTCCGCCTTGAGCTCTGGAGCGCCCGGCTCTGTCCTGCGCTTTGGCCAGGATGGCACAGGAAGTATGCGGTCCCCACCGTTCCCTGTCCGTTTGAACACCCTCGGCTGAGGGGTTGGTTACCGACAGCGCTTTTGGGCGTGCCGGGAATGCTAGGGATGTGGACAAACCTCCCGACAAGGAGTCCAAGAAATTGGACTATGCCGGGCGAAAAGTCTATGCTGCGTTCTCCCTCGGCCTTCGCCAGGCCAGTTCGGCCGTCCTCATGGCACATTTTTCTCATGCCCTGATTGGCTCCCTGGATGAGGTCGTCTCTCATCTTCCCGCGGATCTGCAGACCATGGTCAGGCAAGTACGGGACCAGGGCAGGGCAGTGGCCAAACAGCAGCTCCAGACTGCTTTAGACATTGGGGACTCATGCCAGGTCTGTGGCGGCTGCAGTGGCCATGCGTCGTCGGGCTTGGCTGAGGATATCCACCTTTACTTCAGATACCCAGCACAAGTTGGCGGATGTTCCTTTTGGGACTGACCTCTTCGGCCCTGGGGTGGAAGGTCACCTGCAGAGGATCGAGGTCCAATGCTACCTTGACTCGGTCTTTCCCTCAGAAGGACAAAGGCCGCAAACCACAGCCTAAGCCCTTTCGTCTCTTCAGCCATGGCGCGTCCGCCCAGCAACGCTAGGGATGGCAGGCTCGGCTTGGCATCCCAAACCTGCTTCCAGGCTTCCTCCAACAGGAAGCAGGAGGAAGGCCCAGGAGGTCCTCGCCGGTCCCTCTCTAAGCCTGCCCAGTGATGGGCTGAGGGTGTCGCCTCAACCCCGCCACCACTCCCAGGTTCTCTGCGGGGGACGGCCCGCACTTCCTTTTCCGCCTGGTCCGTATTACCACAGACAGGTGGGTACTGGAGGTGGTGGGAAAAGGCCTGCCTCTAGAATTCGAGCAGGCCCCGCCCTTCAGAGCCGTCGCACCTCGGGGGGCCTCGGGGTCCGCAGCCTCACTGTCGGCTTGTCGGGCCGACATCGCTCTCCTCCTCCAAAAGGAGGTGATCAGGGAGGTGGCGGACCCTCCTCAGACCCAGGGTTTGTGTCCAGGTACTTCCTGGTTCCGAATGGATGGGGCTGCCGCCCATTCTCGACCTTACGACCTGAACAAGTTCCTAAGGTCTCGAACCTTCAGGATGGTCACCTGGCTCAGATAATACCATCCCTGAACACGGCATGGTTCTGCTTCTGGACCTGCAGGACGTCTTTTCACGCCCCGATCCGTCCGGCACATCGAGATTCCTTCGCTTTCGAGCGGAGGGATCCCTCTTCGAGTTCCGAGCCATGCCCTTCGGCTTGTCTTCAGCTCCCAGGGTCTTCACCAAATGCATTGCAGTGGTGACCGCATTCCTGCGGTGCCGAGGGGTCCGAGTGTACCCTTACCTGGATGACTGGCTGATAGCAGCCCCTTCCAGGCAGGAGGTGGAGCGGTCCAGAGATCTGGCCCTCCAGGTTTGCTCTCAAATCGGCCTTCTCATCAACGAGGCCAAGTCGGAACTCAAGCCGAGCAGGTGATTCTGTTTATCGGGGCAGAGCTCGACTCTCTTCAAGCCAGAACACGGCTCCCGGCGGACAGGGCCGAGGTTCTTACCTCCTTTACCCAATCATTTCTGGTTGGGCAATCGCGCCCTGCCCGGGACTTCCTGCGCCTCCTGGGTCTCATGGCGGTCTGTACCAGCGTGGTCCGTTGGGCACACTGGCACATGCGCCCCCTTCAGTGGGGACTGGCCAGCCAGTGGTCACAACGCTGCGATCCATTGGACCAGCTAGTGATGGTGACCCAGGAGATGTGGAATGCTCTCCGGTGGTGGACCGTTCCATCTCATCTGCAGGAGGGCATCCCGTTTGTCCGCCCCGAGCCGACGGTCTCTCTATCGACTGATGCCTCTTTGATGGGTTGGGGTGCCCATCTGGGGGAACACCAGGCGCACGGCCTCTGGTCTCTGCAGGAGTCCCGATGCCACATCAACCTGCTGGAGCTACGAGCGGTCCACCTAGCTCTCACCGCCTTTGCTCCGTTTCTCCGGGGTCCAGTGGTCCGAGTCCAGACGGACAATACCACGACCATGTACTACCTAAACCGCCAGGGCGGGACGCGTTCCATGCTTCTATGCAAGGAAGCTCTCTGCATTTGGTCACTCGTGTGCAGCCTGGAGGCGGATCTCCTAGCCATTCATGTGGCAGGAGCCTCCAACACCCTGGCCGATGCCCTGAGCCAGATAGGGGCTGCATCTCACTAGTGGTCTCTCCTGCCGGAGGTAGTACAAGATCTGTTCTCCCACTGGGGCACACCTCAGGTGGACCTGTTTGCCTCCAGGGAGAACGCGAAGCTGAGGCTGTTTCATGCCCGCCCCCCTCAGCAGGGCTCACTGCAGGGGGATGCCTTCTCGAGGCTGTGGACCCCGGGCCTCTTCTACGCCTTTCCCCCATTTCCCTTGATTCGCAAGGTGCTTCCCAAAGCAAGGAGGGACAAGGCGCAGGTGATTCTGATAGCCCCAGACTGGCCCCGCCAGTTCTGGTACCCAGATCTCCTCAGCCTCAGCTCCAGGCTCCCGAGGCAGCTTCCAGCTCGCCCGGACCAGCTGTCAGTCAATCAGGGGAAGGTGTTCCATCCGGACCTTCAATCCCTGCACCTGACAGCCTGGTTCCTGAGCGGCTAGAGTTCCAGGCCTTGGGTCTTTCCGACGAGGTCCTCAATGTTGTTGAGGTGTCCCGTAAGGAGTCGACCAGGAAATGCTGTGCCTTCAAATGGAAGAGATTTTCCATTTGGTGTCAGTGCAAGGGCTTGGACCCTTCCTCCTGTCCTTTGGCAAGCATCTTGGACTATTTATGGTCCCTTTGTAGTCAAGGGCTTAGGTCGACGACCCTAAGGGTGCACCTGGCAGCCATCTCTGCTTACCGGGCGCGGGCCGGGGAGCAGTCGGTGGCGCAGGAGAAGGTGGTCTGGCACTTTTTCAAAGGCCTTGATCACATTTCCCCTCCGGTGCAAGAACCTCCACCTCCGTGGGATTTACTGCTGGTACTGGCAAAGCTCATGGGCAAGCCATTCGAACCAATGCACAGGTGTGAACTCTCTCGCCTGTCGTGGAAGACCGCCTTCTTGGTGGCTAGCAAGTCAGCCAGAAGGATGGGAGAACTCCAGGCGCTCTGCATCGAGTCTCCTTACCTGGTCTTCCACAGGGACAAGGTTGTCCTGCACCCCCACCCGAAATTCCTTCCGAAGGTGATGTCGGAGTTTCACCTTAACCAGGTGTTGACTCTGCCGGTGTTCTACCCCAATCACACCTCGGAGGCCGAATACAGGCTCCATACTTTGGACCCTAGAAGGGCGCTAGCTTATTATAAGGAGTGCACGGCTGAAATTCGGGGAGAGGTTCGCCAGCTGTTTGTCCCCTACGCTGAAGCCGCACCTGGCAGACCTGCAGCCAAGCGGACGATAAGCAGGTGGGTCACCTCCTGCATAGATCTCCATAGGTTGGCGGGCATGGAGCCTCCCAGAGGATAAGAGCTCATTCACCCGCCATACTGCTGCATCGGTGGCTGCTTCTAGGGACGCCCCTATCCAGGAAATCTGCAGGGCTGCTACCTGAAGTCAGCACACCTTCATTACCCATTACCACATCGACCTTGAGTCACGCGGGATGCTGGTTTTGGGGCCTCGCCTCCAGTCTTTATTCCTGCACGGGTATGCGCCTTGCCTCCCTTCTCCTGGAGAACTGCTAGGAGTCTGCCAGACAGTGTGGATGAACAACATATCCATGTCCTAAATACAGGTTACTCACCTGTAACAGGAGTTCTGGGAATGGTATATGTTCATCCACCACATTCATTCTCCCCAGCTCGACGCGACAACCTGAGCTTCCAGCGGGCCAGATCTGGCATCATGGGGCGGAGCCGAGAGTTTTACCACCCGGGTGGGTGGGAGGAGCCAGCTTGAAGACCTTCCGGCAAGATTTAAAGCGGCAAGGAACCTGCCAGACAGTGTGGATGAACAACATATACCATTCCTAGAACTCCTGTTACAGGTGAGTAACCTGTATTTATCTCCTTCCATAGAGATAAGGTGGTCCTCAAGACTAACAGGAAGTTTTTGCCTAAGGTGGTTTCAGAGTTCCACCTTAACCAATCTATGTCTCTTCCTGTGTACTTCACTGACCATTCCTCCTCTGGTGAGAGGAGGCTGCACAGTTTAGATGTGAAAAGAGCCCTTAGCTACTACATAGAACGTACCAAGGGTCACAGGTTTGACTCCCTCCAACTGTTCCTCACTTATGGTGAGGTTGGTAAAGGGAAACCTGCCACTAAAAGATCCATTGCCAGGTGGATTGTCTCTTGTATTCAATTTTGTTATGAAAAACTGGGTAAGGTTCAACCCTCAGGCCTGAGGGCTCACTCTACCAGAGGTACAGCTGCTTCCCTGGCTGCTGCCAGGGATATTCCTATTCTAGAGATGTGTCAAGCAGCTACCTGGAAAACAGTTCACACTTTTACCAAGCATTACTCCCTGGATATCCAGGCTAGGAGTGATGCTCGATTTGGCACAGCTGTGCTTCAGAGCCTATTTCCTAAGTAGGTTCTATCCCTCCTCCATGGAGGTACTGCTTGGTAGTCTGCTATTGTCAGAATACAGCAAGACTTCATGTTGTTTGAAGAAAAAATTACTCACCTTAGTAATGTGGTTTCTTCTAATGGAGTCTTGCTGTATTCTGACCTCCCCCCCGCCTTCCCCTCTCAGAACCTCTGTTTTTGGGATGTGGGTGGGCAGTGGTAGTGTTGGTACTTAGGAGGTGCCCCACCTTGTTGTTTCACCCCCTTTTTTCTTTGGGTGAGTGGGTGTTGTGTTTTTTCATTTTTTGGGTCTCCTGACTTGAGTCTTTGTTTTGGGACCAAAAAATCTGTTTTTATGTTTAGTAGCCAGTTGGCTAGTGTAGGTTTACAGCTTCCACACAGGACCTTAGTGAGTTTAGCTCATAAAGATCTGACGGTTTGAGTTTAAACAGCAACAGACAGAGTCTCAACCGAGCTCGAGCTCAGCGTTCCATGCCTGGCATGGAAAGTTAACTCTTTCATCTCCGGGACAGTTCGAAGGTTGGGACTCACTGCTATTGTCAGAATACAGCAAGACTCCAGTAGAAGAAACAACATTACTAAGGTGAGTAATTTTTTCTTACTGTTTGTCAGAAGGGCAAGGCTGCTGCCCTAGCCTTTCCTGTTTGCCCTCAAGATAAGAGGCTCTCAGGTGCTTGCAGAGTGCAGAGATTTTTTAACATGCACCTCCTCAGGACACTTTGTAATATCTACGATACGTGTGCCAGGGCTGCTGCCTCAGGCCTTTGCCTTCAGAGGCACCTCTGGTTGCGGTCTCTGGTATTCTGGCTAATGTCCAATAGAGGGTGCTTAATGCCCCTTTTAACAGTTCCAACTTGTTGGACCAGATGTTCAGGACATCATTTACTGGCTGCAGGCATCTGGCAGGGCTATCAAGTCTGTCAACTTGCTATGTCATACTCAGCCATGGAGCAAACGGCACCCTCCCTTTCGTAAGGTACCCCATCATCCGGGGCAACCTCCAGGCCCTAGGGTAACCAAAGAAACTCCTCCGTCTTGCCTGCTACCTCCTACTCAGGTTCCACTGTCATGCACCGTAGGAGTGATGGACCAGCCTGTGCTGCCTGTTCCACCTCTGCCTGGCTCCTGGCAGAACCCTCCCTCTTCTGGTCCTCGACCAAGAGGTAGCGGTTGAAGGTAAGTTCTCCCTCCATCTCAGTTGTTGGAGAATCATCTCTTCAGATGCCTGGATCCTTCAGATTGTAGACAGGAGTCACACTCTGGAGCTTGTAGAGACCCCCCAGAAACCCTCCACCTACTCACTGGATGGGATCTGCAGACCTACTGGTACATCCATTACATATGGGCACCCTTCCGAGCTGACGACCCCTTCTCAAGCAGGGTGACCGACTGTGCTCCCGGGATATGCGGGACACTTACCTGCATATCTCTGTCTTTTTATCACACAGATGGTTTCTACAGTTCCTCTTTCAACAGGAGTTCTATCAGCTCTTCATAATCAACATCCTGGAGAAGTGGACAGTTCCATATACCATGCAGGCTTTTCAGAACCATCTTTTCTAGGGTCAGCTGTTGATCCAGATGGACAGTCATAGCGTTGCCGATTACACCACCCAGCATGGGGAGACTCACTGCTATCCCTTATGCATGGAGGTCATGAGAATATGGTACTGGGCCACAGACGACAGTCTCATCCTCTCGACGGACCATGTCCCTGGCTTGCAACACACTCTGGCCGTTTGCCTCTGCAGGACTAAGTCCAGCATGTATGAGTGGGAGCGCCTTTCCTCTGTCGCCATCGTCTTTTCGCCAGATGGGGTAGTCCACAGTTGGACTTTCTTTTTGTGTCCCTACTTAATGCAAAACTGCCCAGTCTCTGCTCGCTAGATCCAGGGCCTAGAGTTTTCTGGTGAGACGCATTGTCCCCCTCCTGGAATAGGAGGTTTCTTTATGCCTTTCCTCCTTTTCAGAGGGTACTAACCAAGCTCCACTTGGGCCAGCATGGTCCTGGTGCCCCAGTTCTTGCCACAGCAGGCATGGTTTGTGTTTGCTGTAACAGCTGGTATGGGATTCCGTGGTCTCTCTGCTTCTACTCAAGGACCTGTTGACACAGGATCCAGAGACCCTGGTCTGTCCCAATCTCAAATCCTGTGTCTGCATGCTTGGCTCCTGAGGACATAGCCATTGCCTGGTTGGGCGTGTTACAGAGGGCACCGGGTGTTCTCATTGCAGCTCAGAAGCCCTCCACTTGGACCACTTATGCATGAAGTCATAAAGGTTTGCTCTGTGGGAGGCCAAGTGTCAACTGGACACCTTTTTTCTGGACTACCTAGTGTCCCTTTTTGGGCTCTGGTCTCCAGTACTCTCCCATCAAGATGTTCCTCTTGGCTGTATCGGCCTCTCATGAACCAGTGGGTGACCGCACTAAGGCTCAGTTGGAGGTGTTCCATACACTCCTCAGGGACATCCTGCATCTGAAGTCCCAATCTGTTCTCCTGTTCCAGTTTCGGCTTTGAATTTTGCTTTGGGAAACACTGATCCTTTCCAATCCAGCTGCACCTTGTGGGTTACACTTTCTCTCTTAGAAAGCGTTTGTTTTAGTGGCTATTACCTCTGCTTGGAGGTTCTCCGAGCCTCAGGCTCTTTGGTGCAAATAGCCCTATTTGGTTTTCTACAGAGACAGGGAGGCACTCTAAGTTTCTTCTTAAGGTGGTGTCTGGACCTTCTCTGAACCAATCTATCCACTTTCCAGTCTTCTTTCCTGAGCATGCCAACCCAGGGGAAGCATTGCTTGGTATGTTGGGTATATGCAGAATCTTTGAAATATTATCTGCTTCAGACTAAAGAGCACAGAAAGTCGAAGCAGCTTTTTACTCCTTTCGCCGCAGGTAGAGAGGGCACTCGGGTTTTAAAACCACGTTTGCCCAAATGGTCGGCACATTGTATTGTGCTTTGCATCAGCAAGCATGGCGAAAAGTTGCCCGGGATAGTGAAAGCCCAGCCACAAGTGGCATGGCTACATCAGTGCTCTGTTTCACAGCGATCTCAGCTGCTGAAATTCGTGCTGCTGTCCCCTGGCGTACCGTCCATATTTTCCCAAGCTCTGCAGTGTGGACACTGTCTCTAAGGCCCATGCAGATTTAGGCAGGGCTGTGTTGCGAAACATCTTATCTTGAATTTCAGTTGGCCTTCCTCCCAGACTGTTTCCTTGCACTTGTAACTGCTTGAGATTCGTTCCTTCGGTGTGACCAGATGACTGAGATACCCCTGTAGAAGATAGAAGTTACGTAAGAACTTACTGTAACATGGAGATCTTTGCGGGGATCTCAGTCATCTGGTCTGCTTTCCCTCCCACCATCCCCGTTTAAGGGGTTCTTCTCTCAGAAACTGGTTTTCTGGCATATCCAGCCTTTTATTTTGGCTTGAGCATCTCTCTCCTCGGTCCCCTTTGGCATGGGTGTGCTTCTTTGTCTCTGGGGGGAAAGAACTGCAGAGGGAGTGGGGCCACTTACGCCTATGTAGGGTTGGTGACATCGATAGATGATGTTGGGGTGGGCGGCCTCAGTTGGTTTGCTGAAAATCTTCTGTGTGGATCCTGCTTCACTGATGGTGAAGTTCCTACGGTGTGACCTGATGGCTGAGATCATCTTGAAGATCTGCTGTTACGTTAAGTTCTCATGTAACTGTTCATTTTCTGCGCTCACTTCTGAATTTGAAGAGGGTGGACCTTAAAACTCGAGGAGAAAAGCCCTGCCATTGGCCTTAAAGAAGGCCATCCTCTGCTCCAAGTTACTGCCCTCACCCTCATTTCCACCTCATCCTGAATACCACCAACTTCATATATATGGTGCCTTCTGGGTTGCATGTTCTAGCCCAGGGCCCCACTGGAGGAAGTAAGCTGCAGGGCTGTGTCACTGGAGGGTCTGGATAAGTAGATGGCAGAGAGGTCGGTGGTCTGACCAGATCATGTGGAGCTGGAGCTCCCTGAACAAGTTCACAGGTTTGGACGATGCCTGGTAGTGATAAACAGTAAATTCAAAAGCTAGCATTACTTTATTCAAGGTGGTTAACATGTGGAATAACCTGTCCAATGAGTTTGTGGTAGCTGGCACTGTTCAGACTTTTAAAGTAGGATTAGACAGATTACCTGAGGGAGGATGGCATTGAGGGTTAAACAGCATAAGTAGGGTTAGCATTACACAGCTGATAAGCTTGTATAGCTGTCCATACTCAAATTGAGTATAGTCACTGATGTGTGGCAGGAGGGGCAAACGAGCTGGAACCCAAGAGACTTTCATCTAACTTGGCTGCTTTCCTACACATAACATCATAAAGTATAGTTTCTTATTGGTAACTCTTGATCTTCCTGAGTATCTCCACAGGTTGTACCTGAAAATAGGCATTTTTATGTCTAGTGCACCTGCCTGGTAAACAAAAGCTAAGTAAATAAATTACACTCTTTGGTCTTAGCCAGAAGCACCAGCAATCCATGGGAGAGTGAAACACACACATTCTCTCTTACTTTAACCTTAGGTTGTAATAAAGAAGCAACTAGCCAGATTAGTCTGTTGGTGAAAGCGGCAGCATTGACAGCTGCAGTGCTGGCGATCCAGGTTTTGGAATGACACCAGGTTGTTGGTGGGGGGTGGGAATGAGTATCCTACAGCAGGCTTGCCTCCTGCTGGTTAAGAAATTGTCACCATTGTGTGGGTGCCACCAGGAAACCTACTGGTGGCGCAGGTGATGCGAGGACTGCAGTGGGTGGGCAACGTGTGGCCATGCATTGCACTTGTCTGTTGCATGTGGTAGCCCATTGTACCTGCATCTCAAGGGGGATGGAGAACATGAGAAAAAAGTTCCCTTAACCTGGCAGTAGGACTCCTTGGTATGCTTGGGCTCCAAACCACACCCAGTGTCCACCCAGCATGAAGGGGTCACCAGCCACTGAAATGTGTCCAGAGTGGAGGTGACATTTCCTGAAAGCTAGTGTAAAGGGTAAGCCATGGGACAGGAAAGTAGACTTTCTGGGTTTAGGAGGGTGACTGGGCTGAACAGGGGAAGTGGCAGACATAAGCAGATGGGAGCTGTAGCTGGGTTGGGGGGAGGGGAACACTAATAATTAACAGCAACAAAAAAATTACCAAAACTTTTTTTTTCAACTCAGTCTTTTATTGCGCATTGATAAAAGTAGTTACAAAAAAAAAAAAATTAGACACAGACAGAGATATAATACATACTACATATGTCCACAGTTCGGGCTAGCCAGTGCTCCACATAGCTATTAACTGAGAACATGGTTTATTATATACAGCTGGTGCATGAGAGATTACCATCTCAAAATAACATACAAGTCTTAAAGAATTGTGGTACAGTCCTTACCACTGTACTGGTCTGGATTAGTTCCTTGAGCAGATGTAAAACCGGAGATAACAGGTCGTTCCAGAACTCTAGATCATTATTGCTGCTCATCCAGCTCAACTGCTAACATAGTTATACAACATAAGATGTTAAACCAGCAGCATGTAAAAATTACAAAAAGGAGAACGACGACTAAATGTCAAAGATGAAAATATAAAGTCTATATCAGAAAAAGAAACTTAATACATTTTTTTTTTGTTTGTTTTTTGTAGAGGGAGAAGAGAGTAAGTCGGTAGGAGATGTAATAACCACTCTCTTGACTTAGTCTTCCTCCTGGGGATCGAAACCTCGGATCTGGGAGTGGAACCAGTAGGATGGTCCGATCATTACACCGTAGGGTTCAATTTTAGTGCCCCCTCTCGAAGGCCTACCCCTGTGGAGATGGTCAAGTATCGCCCTTTACGAGATGTTAGCTCTGAGGGCCTAACGGCGGTACTTGACTTATTGATTATTCCGGTGGCAAACAGTGACCCAGAGGACCTCATGGTGGCCTACGATACAGCCATTTTGGGTGCCCTGGATGTCGTTGCTCCTGTCCGAGTTCGTTCTCTCTCTCCCTTCGCCCTCGGTCCCCATGGTTTTTGATGGGACTTTGAGGGAGATGCGGCGATTAGGACGAAGGTTAGAGTGTTGCTGGCGGAGATCTGCCCTTGATGCCGAACACCTTAGATTGATGGACCATTATCAAACCTATCAATCTGCTGTCACCCGTAAGAAGGCAGAGTTCCTTTCCAGGAAGATTGCGGCAGCTCAGAATCAACCAGTTCAGCTTTTCCAAACTGTGGACAGACTGTGCAGCCCAGCCTGTCTACAAGTCTGGAAAGTGTTTTCGAAGATAGAGTGTGATGAGCTTGCTCAATTCTTTGCGGCTAAGGTGGCTGACATCAGGACAGCCCTCCGACTGGCACACGCTATGGGCATTGCTTCTGATCAGTGCTTGGCCACTAGCCTCCAGCTTTCCTGGAGTACTTTCGATCACCCGGAGTTCATGGATGTCATGAGGATTATCCAGTGTGCGTGCCCTACGTACTGTAGTTTGGATCCAGAACCAACTTCCCTGATTTTGGGTTGTATTGATTCCATCGTTCCAGTCCTTGCACGGATAGTCTGGTGCTCCTTGGAAATGGGTGAGTTTCCTAGCTCCCTGAAGGAGGTGGTGGTAACACCCCTCCTGAAGAAAGCAACTTTGGACCCAAACTGCCATGCGAACTACAGACCGATCTCTAACCTTCCCTTTTAAGGGAAGGTGGTTGACAAGATAGTGGCCATACAGCTGGAGAGCCATTTGACCATCCATGACATCTGTGAACTTCTCCATTCCAGTTTTCGAAAGTGGCGTAGTACGGAGACAGCACTGGTTCGGGTGCTCAGTGATCTCTTGATGGCTAGGGATTGGAAGAATCGTTTCATCTTGGTCCTTCTAGGTCTCTCATCAGCGTTTGACACTGTGGACCATGGGGTTCTGCTCAGTCATCTGAGGTCTGTCGGGTACAGTCCTCAGATGGTTTATATCTTTCTTCACCAGAAGAACTCAGAGGATGGTGTCCAGAATTTATTCTTCAGACCCAATCCCCGTCATGTGGGGTTCCTCAGGGATTGGTGTTGTTCCCCCATGTTGTTCGCAGTGTATATGCTGCCCCTCAGAGACATTGTAAGGAGGTATGGGCTGAGGTTTCACTGCTACGCTGATGACACCCAGCTCTACCTTTCTTTTGCACCTGACCAGGATGGAGCTCTCTCAGTCTTTAACAGCTGCCGCACAGAAATCCAGGAGTGGATGGATTCGAGCTGGTTGAAGTTGAACTCAGGAAAGACTCAAGTGCTGGTTGTGGACCCAGGGCACCAGATAGGGGGATAGGGGGTAGGTTCACCCTCGGGACTTTTTCTTGGGGGTTTATCACTCCCGGCCTCTGAACGGGTGCGAAACCTGGGGGTAATGTTTGACGAAGGGCTGACGCTGAATTCGCAGGTGTCGGCCGTTGTTAAGACCTCTTTTTACCATCTGAGAAATATCTCCAGGATTGAGCACCTTGTTCCGACTGGTGACCTTCCCATGTTGGTTCACGCCTTTGTGTCCTCACACTTGGATTATTGCAACTCCCTGTACCTAGGGCTACCTGTGGTGGAAATCTGCCATTTGCAGCTAGTGCAGAACACAGCGGCCTGGCTTCTGACAGGAACCTCTCAGTCCTGCGTGGTCTGCACTGGCTGCTGGTACTATCGCGGATTACCTTTAAAGTCCTACACGGACAGGACCAGGACTACTTGAAAGAGCTTCTGGTACCTTACCGCCCTGGGCGATCGCTCCGCTCAGCTGGCGAGGGGTTGCTAGAGATCCCAAGGGTTTGTTTAAAATCTTCTGGGGCCCGGGCATTTATGCACGCGGCCCCATTTCTTTGGAACTCTCTACCCCACCAGTTACGTGAGTGCGTAACCATGGAGGATTTAAATGTGCTTTGAAAACCCATCTCTGGCACCAAGCATTTGGTGACTGATCGGATGTATTTACTTAATTTAGATGTTCTTGGTTTTATTTAACTAAGCTGCTGTGATATCTATAATAGTTCATATTTTTTTTAAATTTTGTTAGGCGCCTTGGTTTTGGAAAGGTGTCATAAAAATAAAGTTTTATTATTATCAACCCCTATCAAAGAAAGAAGTATTACTGAGGGCGGTTTTATATTAAGGGGGGGTTCCATCTCTAAGGGACAAAGTCAGGGTAGTTATCTAACTGAAATAGTACCCACCTGTGCCACTTAATCTCAAATGCAGGTATGCGGTTCCGCAATCTTGCTGAGATTCTTTCCAGTGTGAGAGCACGCCACTTGTTTTGGGTTCGTATTTAGTGGTATGCCATAATTTGGTAATGGCCTTCTTAGCAACCAATAACAGCAAAGATATCTGTTTATGAGTACTCATACTTATTGTTCCATCATCCGAGGGAGTAGCAGTGAGTATATATGCTGGGTTAAGAGGCTTGGACAATCAAAAATACTCTCTGTGTCTCAGATGACATCTTGCCAGTATGAGTGGATTAGTGAGCAAAGCCACATAATATGTGAGTGATCCGCGAGGGTGTGACCACAGCCATGCCAACAGTAGCCTGCCTAGGTGCTTGGCAACAGTATCGGAGTGGGGGTGAAAATACCTGGATCTGCACTTCCATGAATGCTCCTTCCAGTAGGTAATAGTTGAGATTTTATAAGCAGAAAAAGCAAATTTGTTCTATTTGCTAAGTGAGATGTCAAAAGATAATTCTATGCTTCACCTGCTGCGGATTGCATCAGTGGACTCGAGTGATGTAGCCTACAGAGCTTTGTAAAGGCTACTAATAAGGTGGTACTGTGTGGACCCAGGTATAGAACTTTTTGTTGTTATTGGTTTTGATGTATATGGCCCCAACTGCCAGAGTTTCCTTTGTAACAAGAAGGAGCACGAGAAAAAAAAAATACTGAGTGGCAAAACAGATGGGGCAGAAATAGGAATTAACTGCCTCACTTTTCCAGATATTGAGGTTGCTGACCAACTCCCATGGGAAAACTGACATTTTTGGGGGGAGTAGATGAGCAATGTGTTGATGACCAGAGGTAGAACTAAGCAGTAGGGGTACTAGTTTCACACTAGGGATAGGTTGACAGGTCAGCTGCCAGAGAGGTACCCATGAGCAGTCAGACTGTGGTGGAAAACATATATTTGTTCTTGAGTCGGGGTGTACACCCACAAAAGGACCCTGGCTGAAAACAGGCTGTGAGATGAAAATAGGAGGTTGATCAGTGTACCCCAAGGTAGCTCCGTGTGGAATAATGTATGCAGTACTGAATTCTGCAGGGTCCGTACTCTACGGCCTTGCAAAATGCTTGCCATCCTGTTCGACGCTATACATAGCTCTGTGGTAATTACTATGGATGGCACCATGGTCAGCCCCAGCCATGGTACTGTATCAGTATGTTGCTCATCAGCACCTTGTCTTGTACCCTTTAAGTGAAAGACTTTGGCACAGCTGATGGTGCTGTTGGCACTGTGGCCACTAGTATGACCAGGTTCTTGGGCAGAGCCCTAGTGAACTGTGTGGCCAGCATCGAAACACCAGAGAATTCGGTTTTGGATGAGGCTTGTGCCTATTGCAGCAGCCACTCAAAACGGGTGGAGGGCCTGAGGCCATCATTATATATTGCAAATTATCCTTACAGAAAGGATCAAATATTCTGTATAGTTACATCGGCCGTTACAAGATGTTTGTAAAATTAAGCCCTTAATACATATTTCTTATATGAGGTCCCTTAAGGGATGCATGATCTAATGGCTGATATTATGTAAGATGGAGAGATGGATGTATCAGCACTATAAGTTGTTCTTTACCTGTAAGCACTATCAGTTTATATGAGAAATCCTTTAATAAAAGTATTATTTCAAAAGGGGTGGAGGACGAAAGAAGAGGTGCTAATTCCATGTCCTCAGATTCCTGGCTGATGCACAGTGAAGATGGATACTTACAGTCTGAGGGAGGCTGGATGGGATGATTGCTACCTCCAGTCACCTTAAGAGAAGAAGTGGGAGATGAAGTTGACAATAGTGTCAGGGACACCAGCCTGATCATAGACCAACAGCACTGTCCCTTGAATTGCAGGGTGGTGGTTTGGATAATCAGTCATGAGAAGTGCAGTCTGCAAGGCTGTAGGAGTATTGATACAGTGCCATATTGTAGTATGGTCCAAGGCATTGGAAACAAACTAGGCACAGATCCTTAGACAAAATCTGTTCTCAGAAAGACAAAAATGAAAAATTGGCTTACCTGGCATAATGGTTAGTGGTGCAAAGGATACAGTTGATGAGACAAACACTTAAAAGTCTAGATAAAGAAATGGTCTGATATTCTGCTTTCACAGGGACCTGGGCTCTCAACAGCAGGAAAAAGAGGAACTGAGGTGATTGGGACTATGGTTCTCAAAAGAGGTGGCAGGGAAAGTCAGGGAGAAAAAGGTGGCATTCAGGAAGTATAAGGATGAGAAGGGACTTGGCAAGGTTGGAGGAATGGTCAGAAGTATGGCAGGTTGGATTCAATGCAAAGAAGTACAAAATAATGCACCTGGTTAACAAAAACTCGGGAAGATTACGCAATGGGGAGGAGGTAGTAACAAAAACAAAAAAGGAAAGGGACCTAGGGGTAATCATATCAGATGACCTTAAGGTTAGCAAGCAATGTGAGAAGGCAGTAGGGAGAGCTGGGGGTATACTGGGATGCATAGGGAGAGGCATCACCAGCAGAAAACAGGAAGTTGTTCTCCCTCTTTACAGACAGTTAGTAAGACCCCATCTGGAGTACTGTGCAAGGACGTAGACAGGATAGAGGCAGTCCAGAGGAGGGCAACTAGAATGGTGCAGGGTCTGCAAGAGAAGCCATACGAGGAGAGACTAAAAGAGCTTAATATGTATACCTTTGAGGAAAGGAGGCTGAGGGGGCCATGATAGAAACGTTTAAGTACCTCAGTGGAATCAGCAAAGTCCAAGGAGGGTAGCATCTTTCAGAAAAAGAGACGTGCAAGAACAAGGGGACACAATTTAAAGATAGCAGGGGGCGGTTCAGGGGCAATGTGAAGAAGTATTTTTTCACAGAGAGGGTAGTGGATACATGGAACAGCCTTCCTGAGGAGGTTGTGGGGTCTAAAACTGTGGGAGAATTCAGGAATACATGGGACAGACATAAGGCAATTCTTGTGGGGGTTAGGAAGAAATAGGCTGTTGGTTAACTAGGATCTGCAGCTTATCCTGTAGGTATGGGGGCCGGATTTTAAGGAAATGGGAAGGATCCTTAAGGAGCATTTGGATGGGATTGGGTCAGACATAGACTCTGATAGTAGGTGGGAAATCATCTGGAGAGGGGTGCAGGATGCTACCAGCACCTGTGCAAGAGTAAGACGAAATGCGGTAGGGCCCAAAAACCCTGCTGGTGGACCAGGGAGGTCCAGGAGGTGGTAAAGGAAAGAAAGCAGCCTATAAGCAACTCAAGTGCTCAAGGAGTGAAAGGGATCAGGGAGTACGAGCTGATGGCTAGAAGGGCCACTAGAGTGGTGAGGGCGGCTAAGGCAAAGAAGGAGCAGAACCTGCCCAGGGAAATTAGGGAGAGGAACAAGGGGTTCTTAGATACATTGGGGAAAACAAAGGGTGAAGGGCAGATTAGCAGGATTAAATCAGGGGAGAGATGGGCACAAGACCCGGGGGAGCAGGCTGAGGTACTAAATGAGTACTTCACCTCAGTTTTCACCAAGGAAAATGGGGTGCTGCATCATACATGGAGGAGACAGAGATACTGAGGAGGGGGGACCCTTACCGATCAAGGGTCTGGGTAGAGGGGAGGCATCACTGGCAGGTGGGGGAGGGCTACAGGAGAAGAGGTACCGAAGTGGAAATCACAGCAGAAAGAGTGAGGGAAGCCTCAGCTCCCTTAAGACGGAGAAAGCACCGGGCCAGATAAATTACATCCCGGAGTGCTGAAGGAACTTTGGATGTCCTGGCGAAACCCTGGCGGAGCTTTCACCATCTCTCTGAGGACAGGGTGGTGCCCCAAGACTGCGAAGGCTGCATATAGCTCTTATCTACAAGGGGGGGGATCAGGAGGTGGTAGGGAACTACAGCCTGTCAGCCTGACATCGGTGGTGGGCAAGGTGATGGAGGGCATTGTCAAGGAGAGGCTTGGGGGACCTGGATAAGTCAGGGTGCCTGGACGATAGACAGCATGGATTCATCCCGGGAAATCGTGTTAGACAAACCTGGTGGAGTTCTATGACTGGGTGACAAGTGCCTTGACCTGGGTAGACCAGTGGACGCCCCTTTCTAGACTTCAGCAAGGCATTTGACTCTGTTCCTCACGTGGGCCTGTTGGACAAGCTGGGAGAAATGGGGGTGGGGAACCAGATGATCAGATGGATAGGCAATTGGCTCCAGGACCAGACCCAGAGGGTCGTAGTTGGTGGGATAGTCTCATCCCCAAGGAGGGTCATTAGTGGGGTCCCACAGGGATCAGTCCTTGGGCCCCTCCTGTTCAACGCCTACGTCTCTGACATAAGGACAGGAATCAGGAGTGAGATGAGTCTCTTTGCGGATGACTCAAACTGGGGCGGTGGTGGATGGGAGGAGGGAGGGTGGCCCCACAGGGGACCTGTAGGCTCTGGAAAGATGGTCTAGAAAGTGGAAGCTGAGGTTCAATGCAGGGAAATGCAAGGTACTCCACCTGGGGGCCAGAAACCCAGGCCAAGTGTACACCCTGGGGGAAATGCTACAAGTCTCGATGGCTGAGAGGGACCTGGGGGTGGTGGTGGATATCAAGATGAACAACTCTGAGACTTGTAGGAGGGCAGCAGCCAAGGCCAACAGGATGCTGGGATGCATCGCTAGGGGGATCACCTCCAGAAGGAGGGAAGTGATACTCCTCTGTATAACTGCTTGGTGAGGCCGCCACTGAGTACTGCATGCAGTTTTGGAGGCCACACTTAAAGAGGGACATTAACCTCCTGGAGAGGGTCCAGAGGAGGGCAACCAAAATTATTTGGGGCTTGGGGACAGGACCTATGAGGAGAGGCTCAAGAGCTAAATATGTACACATTGGAAGAGAGAAGGGACCGGGGACATGATAGAGGTCTTCAGGTACATGAAGAGGGTAAATAGGGAGGAACAGTCAGGGTGCTTCAAGGAAGGAGGAGGGGCCACTAGAGGGTATGGGTGGAAGCTGAAGGGGGAAGATTCAGGGAGAAAGGAGGAGGTGCTACTTCACTGAGAGGGTGGTGGAGCCATGGAATGCACTGCCTAGGGGCTGGGTGGAGGCAGAGACAGTGGAGGGGTTCAAGAGGGTGGGCAGGTACAGGGAAGGTTCTGGAAGCAAAATCCAATGCAGCAAGAATATCCGGAACTGGGAAGGGAGAAGCCAGAGAAGGCGAGGGGGACAGCAAGGTCAGCACCCAGGGTGGGGGGCTGACCAAATGAGCAGACACGAAAGACCGTTAGGCCTATTCTGCTGGCATTTTAGTATGTTAGTATGGAAATAGGCAGACTGTGTGGGCCAGGCGGTCCTTATCTGCTGTCAGAGTCTATGTTTCTATGTAGGGGCAGCCTGGGAGCACTGAGGAGGTTACGTGCTCAGGCTCACACAGTATGCAAGTGGAGGTTGTGGAAATCAAACCCAGGTCTGCTGGATGTATCACGCTCATTCACAGCTTGTTACTCTAACCTCTAGGCTGTACTACCAACCCCACATATTCCACACATTCCTGGCATGGTTTTTTCAAAGTAGGGGAATTGCAGAACCTTTCTAGTGTCAGTTTCCTTCATGGATTCAAACTCTTCAGTTTTTGGTCCAGAGCCACTAGGACCCCAGGAAAAGCGTAAATTTTGGGGCTGTTGATGCCGGTTCCCAGACATAATTTATGGCATGGTGCACATACCCACAGTATACAAAGTGGTGCCAGCTGCAACTGCCTTTAGTTCATTTCCCCCATCATTGTAGCACACCGCTCACTTTGTTGGGGACCAGAACTTTGTCTTCTTAAACAGCATTCCTATGTAATTTGTCATGCAATCTGTCTCAGCTTTTTGTTGTTTCAGTTTATTTCACCTTTTGTCTGTGCCATTTGCTTTTTTTGCAGCTTTGGTGCCAGAGCAGCCTTATCCTTCATTTTATAACCGTTATGTCAGTGGGGCTTCATTTAAAACATACTGCCACAACAGAGTTAAGCTCAGGACCCCCATTCCTCTTGGCTGGTGTGTCTTGGTACTGAGCACAATGTCAGACATTGTCCAGATTTCTGTTCAGTGTTCAAATGGGCCTACAAGGATAGGGTAGCACATATGGGATCTTCTAATCAGGCCCACAAGGATAAAGCAGCACATGTGGGGTCTTCTAATCTACTTGGAGTGATACGAATTAAAAATGGTGCTGCTAATGCTCGGTGTTAGGCTCCCAGGCTTCTCAACCTCGTTGTCATAAAAGAAAAAGAAAAGACAACATAGGTCCCATTTCAGTTTGCGACACTGGTTTGGGGTCTCCTGTGCTGGACATTGTGTAAGAGGTGCCATTGTCATTGAAGCTGCCACCATCATCCTTTGTGATGGGGAGTGACTTCGGTGCCCTCCACTTCCTCTGGCCTGGCACCTCTGTCTGGGTTTCCCCTGCTTCCTAGTAGATGAATTTTGGAAAACCAGTTCTGCATGGAAACAGCCCTTTTGGAATAATAGCTTCTCTGCATTTCAGAAACGGTGCCATCCTATGTGCTGTCTTGGCACTGATCATTCCTCTTATGTCTTCTACGCTAATAGAAGAATTTGGATCCAGTTTGACTTTATAGTAACTATGGAGGCTAAGGGTCATGAGGAAACTATTCTTTACAAGGAGCCACTACCTGCACGGCAGCAGCAATCTGTGTGTGCCCCACTAGAGGATCTTATTTCCCACTCCCCTAGTCAAAAATATGTATAAAGCTCTTTGGATGAGACAGTGGCTTTAGAAGAACCTAAGAAAGTCCAGTTGGAATATTTAAATGTTCTAACAATGCCCACTTCACTGGTGCCTCCTGTTTAGCATTCTTTAGAGAATGGTACTCAAGCAGCCTGGAACAGGTATGCTTCATGCCTGAAATGAAGCTCACAACCTTTGGAGCCTTGTTGTTGTAGTTGTATCTTATTTATTGGGTTCTTGGATAACACCTGTGAGCGGATGTTGTTTTGTAGGTTCCACGTCAGTTGAACAGAAAATAGCAGAGAACAACAAATTATACATTTACAGAAATGGTACAGTAAGGTACAGAAAGGTTCACACAAGTAGACACTGCTGAGGCATTGTACAATGTATGCCTTCGTCTGTGAGTTCGAACACCTTGGAGAAGATAAACACAGAGAAGGTAACTGACAAAGGTGACATAGTGAAGGAATGGAGGGAGAGAGAGGGGTGTGCCATGAGATGGGGTTCCGGGGTAGGCAGGGGCAGAGTGGGGATCAGTGGCGTGCTGAGGTTGGGAGGTGCCCCCGGGTCAGGAGGTGCATCTAAGTGCAGCAGGTGATTACTGTGGAAGGGGGGTAAGCGGTATCTGAGACACATTTTGTAATGAAGGGTATTGCACCTAGCTACTTTTCCGTGGCTGTTTCCCTGATTCACGGGTGGTGGAATACATGATTGCAAGACTAGTTTGTTTCTGTAGCACTGTGGTCCCGTGGTACAAGATTTACTTTGAAAAGTTCATGCCTGGAATATAGCAGACAAAAGTATTTGGTGACGCAGTTTAGATAAGGTTATTAAATGTAGCTTATATAGTGTATATTATTATGGCTGCAAATAATAAATCAGTGCTCCTAAGGAAGTATTTGTACAACCACCTTATTGTGAGTTGCATAAAATTGATATAATAGGGGAAACAGTATCCCGTTCAGTCACTTTGGGCCTCAGAGTGGAAAATTGCCATTCTCACTTGGCTAATCAGGGCTGCTCAGTCTAGTCCATACTGAAAGCTATCACAGAGAAGTTGCTAGAGTTGGCCTCATAGCAGGAGTTAGTGGATACTGCCCATGACTTTGAGTCCAGTACCCACCAGATTAGAGCAGCCTGTGTCAGATTGGTGCTGTTCTTTTCTCTTGGTCATGTTTCTGAACCCGAAGTGTTTTGATCAGGGGATCAGTTGGAGCAGTTCAGAGGGGGTTTGTAACCCAGCAGCCTGCACCTATTTGTTGGGGGTAGTGGGAATTTATGGTAAAAGAACCTACCTCTGTGACACTATTTCTGCTTGGTTCAAATGGGTGAGGAAGACTCTGAAATTTCTACATTTTTAACCAAAATTGTAATTTTAAATTCCTTATTATTGCCACCAAACATTCTGTGGTGTTTTTACAGGAGTCTCACAATGTTTCCTTTTCTGTATTCCACTTGCATATAGCAGGAAACATGTTTGGCGTGCTTGTCTACTTATGGGCCCTTTCAGCTTTCAAGTGCTTCTGCTGTCACATGTCCTGGTGCCTGCTCTGCTGTAGGTGTGAGCTCCGGAGTACCCGAACAAGGATTTAGCCAGACAGGCCCTTTTTAAGAGGATTGTATATAGGGTCTGCAAGGCAAACTAGGAGGTACTGACTGCAAGCAGTTAGAACTTAATAGGACAGTTGGGGGCAGCAGAAGGCTGAGACAGCCAACTGAAAAGGCTTACCCCAATGCAGGGTGAGGAACCTGCAACCTACTGTAGCGTGGGGGGCCAGACCTGATGTGAATTCTGAAAAGAAGGGTCTGACAGAGGGACAGAACTCAGAACCTGATGTGGTACTGCAACAGTGTAATAGGAAACAATGCCTGACAAAAAAGACAGAGCCTACAGCCTATTGAAAAGCTAAAACAAACCGTATGTCAAGAGGCAAAACAAGGGAATAGGTTAAATGTGAACTGTTAAATCTGCTAAATAAAAGACATTTCTGATTGAACTTCTGGAAAATTATTGTGGAAACTTCATTCTTTGAGTGTTCCCATTAGCCTAGCCTCTTAGTTTGTGCTACCAGGTTTACACTGACCTATACGTTTCTTTTGCTGCGACGCTGGTGGCAGCAGCAGGAATCTGTAACAGAAGGCATTCTTGGATCAGACCCACTGGTTTTGGGAATGATGTTCAGCTGTCATGAATATATCTTTCGATAGGTTGTACTTCTTTGACCAAAATATAGAAGAGGCCCTTAATGAGTCCAATGACACTGAAAGACATGAAAACATCCATGCTGCTCTCTAATAGGGGAGTGGGGGTTCTTTCAGCACCAGTGTCCCTTTTGTGGCTAACCCAACCAGAACCAATGGGGCTTCCAACATCAAGGTAATAAACCCAGGCTTTTCACACAAAAGCATGAGCCGCAGCAAAAAGTGGCACAGCAGGTGCAAGCCCCGAGCACCGCCCTTAGATGGGTTGCAGGCTGGAGTGCCACCTCAGCTGCTTGAAGTGTACCAGTGGGGTGGTGATGGTTTGAAACAGTTCTGTCAGCAGTAGGAGATCTGTTCCACAGACAAGTTGGTCTTGGGAATTATCTGGGATGGTTACTGTTTGGTACTGGAAGAGCAGAAACTAGATCATCCACCAGGAAGTGTGTCACGGCTTCAGGGTCCCATGGCCGATCATCTTTCCTTTCAAGTAGTAGGATTGTTTGCACTACAGGGCAGTGGAGAACATTTTGGAGTCAGAGAAGGGCAAAGGCTTCTAGTCCAGATATTTTCTCATTCCCAAGAAAACAGCTGGCATGTCCCGAGTTTGAGACTTAACACATCTGAATGTTCATAGAAAATGCAGAAAGTTCAGAATGGTGTCTTTTGGATCCTTGCACCATACAAGAAACAGCAGGACTAGTTGGCTTTACTGGACTTGAAGGATGAGTACCAGCTCATCTCTGTCAGACTGAGCTACTGCAAGTATCTCAGATTTTGTGAGGGCCTTGAACACTACCAGCTGCAAGGCCTGCCTTTTTGGCTGGCCTTGGAGCCACATCTTTTATAGTTGCTTTGCAGTTCAGGTGGCACATCTGAGGAAATGGGGGATACGAGTTTTCCCTTTCCGGATGATTAACTTATAAAGAGCTTTACCGGGGACAAAGCTGGCTGCAGACTGAGTGTATGGAAATTTAATATAATATGGTGAAATTATTTAATCTGAAGGTCAGGGATCTGGGAGCCACCTAGGCCCTGTAAGCTCTGGAGGGATTAAAATGCAACATCTCCTGCGGCTGCCTTCTAGACCCCTCCACAGAAGATTGCAGCCATAACTCCTTTACAGTTCCCATCCGAAAGGGTCGAGAGGGCACTTGGACAGCACTGCCCTGCCCTGTGAATACACCTGTCCTGCGGCTGCCTTCTGTACCCCTCCACAGAAGACTGAAGCCTTACCTTATTTGCAGTTCCCATCCAAAAGGGTCGAGAGGGCACTTGGACAGCGCTGCCATGCCCTATGAATACACCTCTCCTGCGGCTGCCTTCTACACCCCTCTACAGAAGACTGCAGTCATACCTCCTTTGCAGTTTCCATCCGAAAGGGTCCTTCTTTGCAGTTCCCATTGGAAAGGGTCGAGAGGGAACTCGGATAGCGTTGCCCTCCCCTGTGAATACACCTCTCCTGCAGCTGCCTTCTACATCCCTCCACAGAAGACTGCAGGTAAAGATCACAACTGGGACACTACGCAGCTCGTGGCGTTCGGTGCCATCTTTGTTCCGCTGACTGGGACTGATAGACTGCATCTAGTTGATTAATCATGTTAAATGCCTGATTTTACTAGTAATTCTGCTGTTACTTTAATGCATTTCTGTGCCAAAAAGCCTGTTTTACTGAACCTGCATTTGCCTGCCATTCTATGTTGTTTCTACTATGCAGCTTACCCTGTATAAGTCACGTCAAGTTTATTAGCAGGAATAACTCCATTGAGCATGCTAATTTACAAGGAGGTCCTGAACAGACAATTTGGTACAAGATATACAACTAGCAAACGGTACAAATGCACAAATAATATTTTACATTAGTCAACACAATACAACAGGTTAGATACATGGATGAACAATAGAAAAAAAAATATTTTTATTACTTCATTTATACAGTTAAAACAGTCACTTTAGTCATTCTGAAGTTGGCAACAAGTGCAAGGGTATAAGTACTAGATTTTCATAAGTAAGTATGTTAACCTGAATAATGGGAGCTTTTAAAACCAGAGCAGGTAAGGGAGATAGGTATGTTCAAATAGGAGTTTGATTGTGAGATAGACATGAAGATAGGTGACGCGACAGAGGGGATAGACAGAAGGACAGAAGGCGCGAGTATGGGATGCGAACTTGTCCTCTGTAGTAAGTTGATGCTATAGCCATCTCTAATGAGAAGAGGGTATGATAGTGACATAATTAGGAGGATAAGTATATGATAAAATTGTTTTTGAGACTGACATATACAGGAGTCATACAATTTGCTGTTGACAGGGTTTTTAAAAATATTTAGTGATACAAGATTTTGAAGTTTGAGGGTAGCTTGTGCTTTAGTCCAAGTAGCTGGAAGGGCACTGGATATAGCCAGTTGGGCGAAGGAGCGGGAGTGTGGAACATCCAGCAAAATGAGTGAGCTGCTCCATAGTGGATAATGACAGGTAGATCGCTGAAAAAGGCCGGATATGTAGAAGGGGAGTTTTAGCAGGAGGGCTTTGTACAGCCATGTGAGTGAGCAGATGAGCTGTCTTGTGGACAGGGAAGTCCAGTCCATGGAGGCGTATAAATCACAGTGATGTGTGCGATGGTGGGTATTAGTGATAAATTGTATAGGCCTATGGTAGAGTACATCAAGCTGTTGAAGAAGGGAGTCTGAGCAATGTCCATAGATTACATTGGCATAATCAAGGAGCGGGATGAACATGGTCTGTACCAATGTCAGCCTAACTTATATTGAAAAAAGGGATTTATTCCTAAAAAAGAAACCAAGTCTTTGCTTTAGTTTTTTTGCGAGTGAAGTGATATGGACTGAGAACGTTAGGTGATGGTTTAATTCACAGTCACGATATTTAAATTTGTTGCTAGCTTCAAGGTTGTCACCAAGGAGGATTTTGATGGGCAGCAAAGAGGAGAGAGCTTTTGGAACTGCGGTCAGATGGTTGGAGTGGAAGTACATGATCTTAGTTTTCTTAGTGTTTAATAGAAGTTTAGACCATAAACGATTTTGTTGGAGGAGGTCAACTTCAGCCTGAAGCTCCGTGCATACTTCGCTCACTGAGGGTTTGGAGATATAGAGGACTGTGTCCAGTGGCGGAGCCAGGCTTGGGAGCATTTGGGAGCCGGGGGGGGGTGCCATTCAGTCAATCACAGGCTCCACAATGGGCACCAAACAGTGAATAAAGATGGTGGTGGGGCGCCACTACTCACACTGGGGCAGCCAGGAGGGGCGACCAACCCCCCCCCCCAGCTCCGTCACTGACTGTGTCATCTGCGAATAGATGTAACTTAGCTTTGTTGACATTGGGTCTGATGGAGTTTATCTAAATCATGAACAGAATAGGCCCAAGGATTGAGCCTTGCAGTACTCCCCTTGTAAGGGGGAGGAGTGGGGAGAGTAGGGACTACCAGGGGGCATTCAATGAGGCTAGACAGTCAGAGTCTGAGGGGGGGAAACAAGGAGATGTTACTTCCCCGAGAGGGTGGTGGAGCCCTGGAATGCGCTGCCCATGGAGCTGGTGGCTCAGGCTGTTACAA
Source organism: Neoceratodus forsteri (assembly GCA_016271365.2). Classification (NCBI taxonomy): domain Eukaryota; kingdom Metazoa; phylum Chordata; order Ceratodontiformes; family Ceratodontidae; genus Neoceratodus; species Neoceratodus forsteri. Next base: position 372,135,551 of record CM057458.1, read on the forward strand.
CTGTGGAGGGGTTCAAGAGAGGCTAGGATAGGTATAGGGGGAGGGTGCATCCCAGAGCCCCGCCGGGGGTTGGAAGGAGGGCTGTGATGGTGCCCTGGGCATGCACTGATCCACGGGCAGACTCGATAGACTATTGGGCATAATCTGCTGGCTTTTTTTTTTTTTTAAACCTTGTATTTATCCTCCTACCTGCACCGTCCTGCCACTCTTTCAGACCCCCTCAAGTAGCCTTCCTCAACGGCGCCTGAGCTCCCAGGGTCTGCTCTCAGGGGTGTTCGCTCAAGAACCCCTAGGTATCCTGCATACTTCAGGGCAAGGGAAGGACTCCCAAACTTTCCACCCACAGCAGTGGAGCCACCGAAACACAGTGGAGTCTGCCCCAGTGAGCGCCCATGACGCGGTCCGGCTTACAGGGGAGTTGTCACCTAGGAGTGACGGGCTCCATTTTTCACTTGTTCTGATGACCCCCCCCCCCGACGTCAGTGTGCAATGAGGGCCAATGAGCATGGAGGCATGCTGAGACGTGCCTTCTGCTTCGCCCCTCTGCTGATGTCTGCCCTGTCCCTGTACTGCTACTCCATCCTACCGCACCTTCCACCCAGGCTCCCCTGGGTGGTGGTATTGCGGCAGGAGCTTGCAAGTAACCCCCCACCGAGAAGGAGAGCAGCCGCTGGGCGTCAACCTTTCCACTGTCGACCCCCAGCGACCCATGCTCGTTTCTGAACACGGGTCGCCGGCGTGATGCGCGGTAAGGCGTCCAGCGCCTCAGCCCTCAGCGCCACCAGGCCAGCTAATCTGCTGGCTTTAAGTATGTTAGTATACCTTCCACCTTGATCTGCTGCTGTCTTCCCGACAGATAGCTGGTGAACCAGCTCAGCGCGGGTTTGGTAATACCGTGGCAGTTTAGTGAGTGAAGAAGTAAAGCATGATCAACTGTGTCGAAAGCTTTACTAAGATCCAGGACTACAGCCCCTGTGATCTGTTTCTTGTCCATGGCAAGGAGCCAATCGTTTGTAACTGATGCAAGGGCAGTGGTAGTACTGTGCGCAGGTCTGAAGCCAGAATGGGTTGGGCTTACTAAATTTGTCCTATCGAGGTAATCTATTACTTGGGTATTAACTAGCTTCTCAAGGAGTTTGGAGAGTAGGGCTAGGAAGGAAATTGAGCAGTAGTTGTTCAGGTCCATAGGGTACTCTGATTTGAATAAAGGTAGCACATGTACAATTTTCCAGATTTCTGATACAATACTTGAACTAGTGGACAAATTGAACAGGTACAGGATAGGTGCAGTTAGGTACTGGAACCCAGATTTAAGGAAATAATGTCCTAACCGATCAGCTTCGGCACCTTAATGTATATCCAGATGAAGTAGCAGGTCTTTTATCTGTTTAAATTGGAATGGGGTGAATGTGAAGATATTGTTGGTGGGTGTAGGGTGCTGTGTAGGTAAGGCTTGGGTTTAGAGTGGTAGCTTTGGAGGTGTTGAAAGCTAGCCCTGCAGTAGAGAAATGGACGTTGAAAGAATTTAGGATATCTGACTTATCTTGACAGTGTTGCACCCTGGTAGGTGATCTTGTTGGGAAGTGTGGATGCCTGTTTGATGCCCTCTGCTAATTTTACTATACCCCAAAACATGCAGGGATTACCCTTCGCAGATTCGAATGTTGAGAGGTAGTGGTTTGCTTTGGCAGCCCTAACCAGTTTGGTACACTCATTCCGGCTAGCCCTGAATACTGCCCAGTCCAAAGGGAGTTTGGTCTGACTGGCTGTGGACCAAAGACAGTCCCTTTTGTTTAGTGCAGACTTTAGCTCAGCTGTGAACCACAGGCAAGAATGCTTCCGGGTTCTACATTTTTTCATCGGAGCATGCCTGTTGATACCACTTAGGGTGTAATTGAAAAGGGAGGCTGCATCATTGACATTTGAAGCCAGGTAGAAGTCTGTCCAGTTTATACTTCTGAGGTCAACTAAGCAATCAGGTAGGTTGAATTTGCGGAGGCTCCTTTTCCAAATAAACCTGCTGTTTGACTTGACTGATGCCAGGCCTCTAAAGCAGCCCACAGTGCAGTAATCGCTGGCATTGTTGTGAAAGACTGCAGTGTGGGTGAACTTGTGGGGTCTGTTGGTAAGGATTAGGTCGCGCAACAAACCATTTGTGGAATTTTTGGGGTTAGGGCGACTGGGCGAGTAATGTCTGATATTAGGTGAAACCTGATTCATCTCAGAAATCTCTGATTTGTTTACTTTTGGTGTTGGTGTTTAACCAAGCAAGATTTAGGTCACTGAGGATGATGATTTTGTTTTGTTTCAAGTCTGTTAATTTACGCAGGTCATTTAGGAGCTCCATGCCACCTGATGGTAACCTGTAGCAGCCTACCACAGATAGTGTCTCAGTCGGTGAGATTATTAAATTTAGTGCCAGTGACTCAAATTCCTTGGGTGTGGTGACACTGTGAATTTGTCTTTGATGTAAATATCTACACCCCCACCCCTGGAATGCCTATCACTGTGGTAAATGTTATAGGATGGAAGTGAAATCTCTGTGTCTGGGATTTAGCTTTTTAGCCATGTCTCTGTTAGAACAAGGATGTCTGGTTTTGTTTGGGAAACCCAGGCATGGGCAATGTCTTATCTTTTTTAGAAGACTACACAAATTGAGATGCAGACACTTCAGACCATTTATGGCTGCAAAGTCAGAAGGTGAGGCTACTGACATTGGAGGGCCAGGATTTAATTCAACGTTTCCAGCACAGATCAGAAGTAAGAAGATCAGAGTCTTGAGCCATCTACATAATAATTTGGATTTAGTGTAGTGAATATACCTGCGTAAGGAGTGCGAGCAAGGCATCCGGATATCAATGCTGGTGAAACAGGAAGGATACATTGCGTAAAGAAGTAGTGATGCCAGAGATGAACGAAAGTACTTGGAAGTCTGGTGCACCACCAGGGAAGCTGTGGTTGTGTCCCAGAGGGGATTATTTGGGAGGAGGATTAGTGGCATTAATGCAAGATGACAGTGCTTTAGTGTTAAAAACATTTTGTCAGCTGGCACAGGACCTAAGGAGGGGCAATTAGTGGAGGGTTGGGGGTGAAAGAGAGGAGTTAGCTAAAGGATAGCATAACAAGGAGGGGAGGATGCATAGCAGACATTCTTGCAGTATGAGTTGGGAAGATGTCAGAAGACAAGTTGCGTGAGGGAGAGGAAAACTCTGGGTGTGCTTACTTATTTTAGAATAACAGAAAGTTTCGGCAGAGGGGCTGAGAATGTGCTAATAGAGAGAAACAGTTTCAGCAGAGGGGCTGAAAATAAATGACAGGCAAAAGGGGAAACAAAAAGGGAAGATATTGTGATGCCTTTAGTGGCCAACTCTTATTTATTTATTTATTTACGAGTTTTACCAGGAAAGCATACTGAGCAACATGTTCGATTCCAGATGCGACCTGGGTGCCGAGACCCACATACATAAATTGGAAATGCTTAGAAAGTACAAAATGAGCAAATGCTTGGACATAACATTTTAGGAGAAAATTACAGCCAAGGGTAGGATACATACAATCAGTATAAACAGTATAATGGCACAGAGGGTAGAGTACTGTACAATACGTATTAGTTAATAGCAGTGTGACATTTGGATAAAATTCTTAGTTGAAACAGGAGCAGCTGGAGGTGAAGTGTGCCCTGAGTAATTGGTTACGTAGGTAGGTGTTTGGTGCGGGTCTGATGGGGACAGGTAGGACGTTCCAGGACTGAGGTATGCGGTAATTAAAAGTGGCCTGGCCTTTGGATGTGCTCGTAAACGGGACCTGGAACAGTTTAGGGTCTGACCTTCTAAGAGAGTACATAGGTGTAATAGGGGATAAAGAAATGTGTCCCAATAATTTCAGCCTAAACCTCATTTTGGTCTAAAACATAATGTGTTTGTATAACTAATATTGATCTATAAAGCTAAATTATATCAAAACTTGTAAAAGCTACAGGTTTAACTGATCCATAACTTGTAATATTCAAGTGTCTTTTGATATCTGTACTGACCATGTGAGTAATGGCAGACAGGTGTCTTAAGTGTCTGCAAAGACAGAAATACAGGGAGAGAGTTCAAGTTACCCTTCTGATTACAGACTAAAAAGCTTGTGTGCACATTCTTAAGTGCAAATCTATTTCTTCCTTCTAGATCTTAATAACTGGTAATGACTATTATTATTATCCTTATATAGTAGTATAATTTACACTATCAATACATTTGTGCTGAGGTCATGCAAGAACTAAAAAGAGTATTGCCTTGTAAGTTGATGTTTATATTTGTTTGTACCAATCATAGACAACCACAGTACTGTCTTCCACTATATAAGCAAGCCACTATACACTGTTAGTTTGAAGAATTAAGAATTAATTAAGAATGAAGGATGTACCACTTGTAATCTCTCACTGTGATTATTGTTATAATCATTAAATTCTTCCGCCATCAGCATCATCTCCGTTCGTCTTCTTTCCAAGTATTTGTAATAGATAATTTAAAAATGGGAATTTTTTGCCCTCCGCTACAATAGGTGATGGTTGTTGGGAGAGGACAGAGGTCAGGTAGGGGGGAAGGGAGTGGGACCAATATTTGGCTGTGAATCTAGCGCAGTTGGATTGTCTGCAGTCATGTAGGGTTGGTAGGGTTAACGAGCTGTAGAGGTCGCAGTGGTGTGTTGATTGGGGGCAGCCGAAGATGAAACGGCAGAAGGAGTGGAACAGGGTGTCTAGGCTGGCCAGGGCAGACCCGGGGGCGATGCCGTAAACTATATCACCGTAGTCAATTATGGGAAGGATCATTTTTTGCACAGTGGCATGTCTTGTCTGTATGGGGAGGCAGCTTTTGTTACGGTGCAATGCGCCAAGTTTAGGGAGCAGCCAGTTATGTAGAGAGGTGATGTGGGCTGAGAAATCTAGATGTTGATCTAGCCAGACACCCAGGTATCTGAAGCTCGTACAGTTTTCCAGGGGAGTTCCGTCCAGGGTTTTGAAAGTGGGGGCTGGGGGCTTGACGGGAGAGTCTTTGTGGAGTACCAAAAGTTAAGGATATGTTTTTTTTTAGAGTTAAGAAATAGCTGGTTAGACCTGAACCAGTTCTGGATGGCGTTGAAATCCTCCTGGAGGCGGGTAGCTACACTGAGTGTTGTGGGACCAGAGGTGTATAGGACAGTGTCATTTGCGTACATTTGAATGGAGGAGCAGGAGCATGCTGCTGGGAGATCATTTAGAAAGACGGAGAAGAGTAGTGGACCCAGGACTGAGCCTTGGGGACCCCTGCAGGGACAGGCAATGGGTGTGAGGTGTGAGAGGCTATTTTGACTACTTGTCTCCTGCCTACTAGGTAGTCATGGAACCAGTTTGTGGAATGAGTAGAGAGTCCTTCACAGATGAGTTTGGAAAGGAGTAGGGAGTGGGAGACGGTGTCAAAGGCCTTGGCTAGGTCAATGAAAATGGCAGAGGTGATATGTCCTTTGTCCATACTCGTGAGGATGTCACCTGTGATGCGAAGCAGGGAGGTGGTGGTTGAGTGGGATTTACGGAAGCCCGATTGGAAAGGAGTGAAAAAGGAGGAGGCGTCTAGGTACGGAGAGAGTTGGGACAGGACCAGTCTTTCCTGTAGTTTGGCCAGGATAGGAAGAAGGGAGATGGGTTGGTCACCTTCTTTTGGCAGAGGAATAATGGTGGCCAGCTTCCAGGCTGTCGGTGTCTTGCCCAGAGTGAAAGATAGATTAAAAAGGTTGGCTAGGGAGGCGGCTATGGCTGGGGCAGAGAGGTAAAGCATCTTAGCGTCCATGGATGTAGGGCATTTCCCTTTGTTTTGGTTTAACGCCTGAAGGGATCGAAAGACATTTGCTTGGGATACTGTGTGGAAAGAGAACGATGTGGTTGTGGGGGCAGTTTGAGGGGTGCATGTGTGTTGGGGGGGAACCGTAGGGTGAGTGTGGGGGAGGGAGGAAAGGAGCTTTTCAGCGCAGCTGGCGAAGTGTGTATTAAAAGCTTCAGCTACGTGGATTGGGTCGGAGACGAGGGAGCCCTGTACTTGTAGTGTCGGGGTGCAGGTTGGGTGGGATGGGGGAGAGCAGGGTTTTTGAGAGATTTCTAGAAGTCAGTTGGATGATTTATGTTTTTGCTGAAAGCCGATTTTTTTCGTTTAGCGAATGCTGTTTGTACACGCGTTACGATGGGCTCTGTAAGTAGCGAGGGGGGCCTGAGTGCCCAGCTTTTTGTAGGCTTTCCAGGTGCGGTCTCTGGCATGGCATTTTCTGATTATATCAGCCGAGATCCAGGGGAGATGCGCTCCTCGGACTCTTTTCGTACGTAATGGTGTGTGTTTGTCCCAAATTTTAAGGAAATTTGTTTTGAAAGCCTCGAGAGCTATGTCAGTGGAGGGCGCCACTGAGATGAAAGAACAATTTATCTGTCTAAGGTCCGACAGGAGGGAGACTAGGTTGAGGAAGTTGTATGACCTGGTGATTAATGTCTTTGGGGGTGGGGCAGGGGGACTGTGTATCTTCCTGATCATAAAAATCATATGATGATCACTTATGGAGTCGGGTAGGAGGCCTGCACTTAGTATCCTATGAGGGTGGGAGGTGAGAGCCCAGTCCAGCAAGGTGTGGTTTTGGGTTTTGTGATTTAGCTTGGTGGGAGCAGAAATGAGCTGAGAGAGATTTTGGGCATTGATTTTGGTCTTTAGGTGGAGTTTATCTGTGCCGAGCCAGTTTATATTGAAATCGCCGGTGACGTGAAGCTCACCCCCAGCAGCTAGAGACTGTAAGTTACCCAGATGGGAAAGGATGTCCTCGGGGAGTGCAGGGGGGGCAGTATGAGCCAGCCACATAGATGGGGTTGGAGCTAGGGAGAGAGATGTTGATGAGTAGTGAGTCAGTGTTTCCAGGGGATATGGGGATGTCCACTACAGTGAACTGGTGACTGTTTGCGATGTACATTGCTGTGCCACCACCTCTCTTATTACCTTGGCGGTCACACCTGATTATTGTATACCCTGGTAGGGATACTTCCGTATCAGTGTGATGCTGTTTTAGCCAGGTTTCAGAGATGACTAGGATGTCGGGGCGCAGGGTTAAGGCAAGCGGTTGCAGTAGGGAGAGTTTAGATAGAAGGCTGCAGGTGTTTAAGTGGATGATGCGGAGGCCTTTTGGGAAAGAGAAAGGGGAGTGGGTGTTAGAAACTGGGGTGTTAGGACCAGGGTTTGCCTCTATGTCCCCTGACATGAGTAGGAGAAGGGTGATGAGGTGTTTAAGTTTGACCCAGGGAGGTTTAGGGCAAGATGTAGTGGTTCGAGAGGTAGGGGTAGTGTGGCTGGGTCGATAGGTGGCAGAGTGTAGAACCAGATGGCCCATATGAAACGAAGGGGCTAGTATAGCGGCACTAATGATACTGTAGTGGTCATTTGTCTTGGCTTGATTAAGTGTGTAGGCAGTGTAGCAGGGTTGTGGGGTTAGTTTTGGGGGCATAGGCAACGGCTGTACCTCGCATGAGAGAATAGCTGGTGGCAAGGGGGATTTACTTGCTAGTTGGAGGAAAAGGAATAAAGTAGGTAACAACAGCATCCTTGCTTGGGAAATAATTGGGAGGGTGTAGATTTTGGATTGGAGCCCTCTGGTGGTCACAGCTGATAAGCCGCAAGTGGAGAAGTGGGCTAATAGGTTTTAACAATCATGTGACCTCAGCCTATAAAAGGAGGAGCTCACCAAGGGTGGTGGGGAGCTGGCGTGCAGCACCGGCGGAGAAGAAGCTCACAAATACAGAGAATCACTGTGCAGACTTGTCTGTGGCAGCAGTTCTTGGGGATTCAAAATGGCGCCAGAAGAATGGCTTTCCTTTTTTTCTGTTTCTTCGATTTACCTGGGTGCTTGAGTGGGGGTCAGCGAGCAGGAGCATCCAGGGGAGGGTTGGGCAACCCTCATGACCCATTCTGTGGCCCAAGCGTCTTTGTCTGCAGGGAGAGAGAGAAGAAGAGGACTTTTATAGCCAGGTAAGTGGGAGGAGTGCCAGACAAAAATCCAGCTGCGGTGGGTCCCAGGGACTAATTTTGGCGCCTGAGAAGTGTATTGCAGCGTGGGAGTGAAACGCTCCCGAAAATTACAGGAGCACTTTTTCAAATTCAGAGTGCCTTAACGCACATAAAGGAAAAAGTTTTACTTGCTTGTGGGTCCCAGGGAGCTGTAAATGGCGCCTGAGAAGTGTTTGCAGCGTGGGAGAGAACGCTCCCGAAATTTACAATTGGTATATTTGAATCGGAGCTCAGATTCACGCAACCCAGGTGCAAGATCTAACTTTGCAGGACTTGAGATAAGCAGAAGGAAAATCCCAGCCTCCCCCTACAAAACAGGGTACTAAATGAGAAAAAGACCAAGGTAGAAAGGTCAGTGGGGGTTGCCGCTACAGAAGGTAAAGCCATCAAAAAATGGAGAGCAATGAGTACCAATGCCCATAGTCTGGGTAACAAGCTTCCTGAACTAGTGGCCTTGATGGAGGAGGAAGATCTGGATATTGTGGCAGTCACAGAAACATGGTACACACAGAACCATGACTGGGACGAAACATACCAGGATACACTATCTACAGGAGGGACAGGGAGGGTAAAAGAGGAGGAGGAGTAGCTCTCACATAAGAGAAGAAATCAAAGCAACAGAACAAAAGGGTAAACAGGGAGGAGAAGAAGCACTGTGGGTCAATTTGGAGGCAGGCAATGGCACCACAATCCGTACAGGGTTTGTATACAGACCCCCCTCTCAGGGGGAGGAAATGGACAAGGAAATGATAGAAAGTATACTTAGAATGGCAGATAATGGGGAGATATTGCTGATGGGTTATCTGAATATGCCAGATGTTAACTGGAGTGCAGCTGCAGCAGCCACTTCTAAGAGTGGGGTTATTCTAGATGCCCTACAGGGGCATGCCTTAGACAACTAGTATTGGAGCCCACTGAGAGGAGCAATCTTAGACCTGGTTCTCTCAAATGGAGATGAAGAGAGATCACAGATGTAGAAGTGGGTAGCCATCTGGGAACTAGCAACCATCGAACAGTATGGTTCACAATAAACACAGCAATAGAGTCAAGCCATACAAAGGACAAAGTACTGGATTTTAGGAGGCTGACTTTGCCAAAATGGGTGAGTGCCTAAGGAATGCACTGGCAAATGGGCAGGAAGGAGGGTGGAAGAACAATGGGAATAATAAAACTGCCATCACAGAGGTAACAAGCCTTGTGTGAAGCAAATAAACAAAACGAACGAGGTAAGAAACCACTATGGTTCTCAAAGGAAGTGGCAGGAAGGTTCAAGAGATAAAGAAAAGTATCTGGGAAGTACAAGGAATCACAGAAGGAACAGGACAGAGAACTGTATCAGTTAAAGCAAAAGGAAGCTGGAAAGGCAGTCAGAACAGCAAAGGCCCAAACCGAGGAAAAGATAGCCAACTCAGTTAAGAAGGGGGATAAAACCTTTTATATGTACATCTGGGAGCAAAGGAAGACCAAGGGAGGGATAGTGAGGCTTAATAAAGGGAGGGAGGGTGGGCAGAGGGTGACTGTGAAAAGGCAGAGATACTAAACAAATATTTTTGCTCAGTATTTACAAAGGAAGAGGGAGGTACCTAAAACAAACAGTAGAAACACTCTGGATACAGAAGTTGATACCAGCCCATTTACAGAAGAAAGAGTTCTGAAAGAGCTCTAAAACTGAAGTGGACAAAGCAATGGGGCCTGATGGGATTCATCTCAGAATTCTAAAAGAACTAAGGATAGAACTAGTGACACCACTGACTACCCTCTTTACAAATCATGGGAGGATGGGGTGGTACCTGAAGACTGGAGGAGGGCAGATGTGATTCCCTTCACAAAAGTGGGAGCAAGGCAGAAGCAGGAAACTACAGACCTGTTAGTTTAACCTCAGTGGTAGGAAAATGATGGACTTACTTCTGAAGGAAAGAATTGTTACGTATCTAGAGGCCAGAGGGCACAGGACCCAAGGCAGCATGGATTCACAGCGGAAAGGTCATGCCAGACAAATCTGATTTTTGACTGGGTGACCAAAGTAGTTGATCAAGGAGGCTGTGGACATGGCCTACCTAGACTTTAGCAAGGCATTTGACACAGTCCCACACAAAAGATTAATATACAAGTTAGCCAGCCTGGGAGTGGGTCCCAAGATGACAGCCTGGGTAAAGAATTGGCTGGAGAATAGGACACAGAGAGTAATAGTAAATGGAGTCCACTCTGAAAAAAGGGGGGTTAGCAGTGGGGTACCACAGGGTTCAGTATTAGGACCGGTCCTCTTCAATGTCTTTATAAGTGACATTGCAGAGGACTGAAGGAAAATGTCTCTTTGCAGATGACACAAAGATCTGCAACAGAGTTGATGCACAAGGTGGGGTGGAAAGGATGAGAAGGGACTTGGCAAGGTTAGAGGAATGGTCAAATGTATGGCAGCTTAGATTCAATGCTAGAGTGCAAGGTGCACCTGGGAAACAAAACCCAGGGGAAGAGTACACAATGGGGGGTGAGATACTAACAACAACAAAAATGGACAGGGACCTGGGGGTAGTCATATCAGATGACCTAAAGGTAGGCAAGCAATGTGAGAGGGCAGCAAGTAGGGCTGGGGTGATACTGGGATGCATAGGGAGAGGCATCACCAGTAGAAAACAAGAAGTTATTATCCCTCTGTACAGACAGCTGGTGAGACCACATCTGGAGTACTGCGTGCAGTTCTGGAGACCCAATCTCTGCAAAGACATAGACAGGATGGAAGCTGTCCAGAGGAGGGCACTAAATGGTGCAGGGTCTGCACTGGAAGACATATGAAGAGAGACTTAAGGAGCTTAATATGTATAGCCTCGAGGAAAGGAGGAAGAGGGGACATGATAGAAACTCTCTAAGTACCTCAAGGGAATCAACAAAGTCCAAGAGGGTAGCATCTTTCAAAAAGAGGTGTGCAAGAACAAGGGGCACAATTTGAAGATAGAAGGGGGTGTCAGAGGTAATTTAGGAAGTATTTTTCACAGAGAGGGTTGTGGATGTATGGAACAGCCTTCCAGAGGAGGTTGTGGAGTCAAAAACAGTGGTGGAATTCAAGCATGCATGGGACAGTCATAAGGCAATTCTAGGGGGTGGGGGTAGGAAGAAGTAGGCTGCTGGTTAACTAGGATCTGCAGCTTATCCATCAGGTAGGGAAATGGGCAGACTGGGTGGGCCAAGCGGTCCTTATCTGCCGTCAAATTCTATGTTTCTATGAGAGCTAAAAGACAGGGCAAGTGTGAGAGAAATACTCCCAAGCACAAAATAGTGAGTAGACAATGCAGCAGTTATTTTTTCAGGCAAATAAAGCAAGTTCCTTAAGGGTACCTTACGATGTTTTTTTTTAATAGGCAATACTTTCATCAGGCACAAAGCAAGGTCCTAAAAGGTTACTATTACTATGGTTTATAACAAAATGCTTATAATAGACAGTTTATGCAGGTACCATTAACGTTACTATTTCGATGGGCACACGAGACCCTACAGTGATTAAGCACTACTGTATTTTACAGCTTATTAAGGCACTACTGCAGTGGGCAATAAATTCAGGCTATACAGTAAAAAAAAAAAAATGCCCTGATTAAAAACAGTCTCCACTCGTGTGCCGACAGAAAAAAGAAGCTCACAGACACAGAGAATCACTGTGCAGACTTGTCTGTGGCAGCAGTTCTTGGGGATTCAAAAATGGCGCCAGAAAAACGGCTTTCCTTTTTTTCTCTGTTTCTTCCTATTTACCTGGGTGCTTCGGGGGTGGGGATCGTCGAGCAGGAGCGTCCAAGGGAGCGCTGGGCAACCCTCACGACCTGTTCTGTGGCCCAAGTGTCTTTGTCTGGGTGCTTCGGGGGTGGGATCGGCTGACAGGAGGCGTCCAGGGAGGCTGCAACCCTCACGACCCGTTCTGTGGCCCAAGCGTCTTTGGGTGCTTGGGGTGGGGGTAACAGCAGCAGTGGCCCAAGCCGCCTTTGTCTGGGTGCTTAAGGGGTGGGATTGGCGAGCAGGAGCGTCCAGGGGAGGGCTGGGCAACCCTCACGACCCATTCTGTGACCCAAGCGTCTTTGTCTGGGTGCTTCGGGGGTGGGGGTTAGCGAGCAGGAGTGTCCAGGGGAGGGCTGGGCAACCCTCACAACCCATTCTGTGGCCCAAGCATCTTTGTCTGCCAGTGAGCAAATGGAAAATCAGGCACTTAAAAAACAAATAAAAAAAGTTCTGAACAAATAATAAGCACTGAACAAGTCTTTCGGGGGCAGCACTGATAGGGAGCAGTGAAAGCTCACAGAGAAAAAGGTCCTGGTCCCAGTATTTTCTGGACACGCTGTGGTGAACTCTTACCTTCTGGGGAATGCAGGGGTGGGCTGTTCGGCGGACAGATGGCGCTCTGCGGGAGCCGCCAGGGCACGAGTTCCAGGGAGTCTGGAGCCCGGTAAGGGACTGGTGAGAGCCTTCTGGGGAGTGCAGGGATGGGCTGCTTGATGGGCGGACTGCGCTCTGTGGAGCCACCAGGGCACGAGTTCCGGGGAGGCTGGAGCCCAGTAAAGGGCTGGTGAGAGCTATATAAGAATGCCCTGTATTCACAGCACTGTATATGACTGCCTTTGAGTATTTATACATGCATAGTATTTTGCTCCAAATTAGTGTCAGACTTCAGGGCTCCTGTTCCACATAGCCAGCAATCTTTCCTCCTGTACCTCCCAGTTTCCCATTTCACCCATCCTTCCCCCTGTACTGATCCCTTCCTCCATAGGTCAGGTTACATTTACCTGGGTCCTTTTTCTGTCTCCACAGCTGTACCTCCTTTGCAGTTCCCATCTGAAAGGGTCAAAAGGGCACTTGGGCAGCACTGCCCTCCCCTGTGAATTTTATTTATTTATTTTATTTATTGGATATTCGGATTTATAACCCTTGAGTCAGCGGCTCATTTACAAAGGTACCTCGTCGCAGAGAGGACACACATGGTTAACATAGTTTACAGAGTACAGTCAAGACAGAGTAACAGATTTTTAAATGTTTACAGAATACAGACATACAGAGTCAACATGGTATTACATAGGTTGCATGAACAGAGATACATATTATTATATACAATTGCTTGAACATGTGTAGATAAACATTTCAAGTAGTGCCAGCAGGTACTTGCAGAGAGAGAGAGGATCCCGGGGGTGGGGAGGGGTGTTCAGCCCAGTGGGCCATGTCAGTAGTGCCAGAGGAAACAGCAGAGCATGTTTAGTGACAGGTGCAGCAGCGGGTGTTGAACAGCAGGTCTCGTAAGGCAGCTTTGAAGTGGGCAATTTTGGCGGTGTTGGAAATGGCTGCGGGGACTGAGCTGAACCAGGTAGGGGCTCTGTAGCTGAATGACCTCTGAGCCCGGGAGGTCCTAGTTCTGGGCACTAGTAGAGTGACCTTGTCCGAAGTTCGGGTGGAGGCTCTGGGGTGTGTAAATTGGATGGAGACAGACACCCCGGGGGTGGGAGAGCCCAAATAGGATCTTCTTGGTTAGCAGGCCGGTTTGGTAGTGGATGCGTTCGTCGAGGTTTTGGAGTTTGGCCATGTCGTAGAGTTGACAGGTGTGGGTGAGTCTGGGGGCAATGGTCAGTAGCCTGCAAGCCTTCTTTTAGCGTGAGTCTAATCTTGCTGAGGGCAGTGGAGTCAGCAGCACCATATACTGGGAGGCCGTAATCAATTAGGGGCATTATTGCGGACGTGATGGCAAGCCTGAGGGCATCAGGAGGGAGGCAGTCCTTGTGCCGGTAGAGGATGCCAAGGTGCGCATTAGCGGTGGAAGCAAGGGCAGTAATGTGGGCATGAAAGGTGATGGCCCAGTCAAATGTGATTCCAAGGTATTTGTACGAGTAAACTTGTTTGAGTGGTTGACAAGTGCTGAGGAAGATTTGGAGGGGACTTTTGCTGGCTTTGTTCAGGGGGTGGGCAAAGAGCATTGCCTTAGTTTTTTTTGAGATTAATTACTAGTCTGCTCTTCTTAAACCAATTCTAAGCATCATTGAAAGAGTGCTGGAGGGAGTCTCGGAGGGAGGTGAGATTTTTGTGAGCTGCATAAATCACGGCGTTATCAGCATATAGCAGAATATTGCCAGAACAGGCACTAGGCAGGGTGTTTAGGTACAGGCTAAAGAGTAGTGGGCCCAGGATAGAGCCCTGGGGAACCCCTGAGTGGATGGGACAGGTTTCTGAGAGCACCCCATTGATTTTGACATGCTGGGAGCAGGCTGATAGGTAGCTCACACACACCAGGAGAGGGGTCCAGCGGAGAAACCTGTATGGTTGAGGGCATTTAGTAAGAGTGGGTGGAAGACAGTGTCAAAGGCCTTAGAGAGGTCAATGTACACTGCCCCAACTAGTGAGCCATGGTCCAGGGAGGTGTGTAGGAAGTTGGAGAACTCCATTAAAGCTGTGCCTGTACTGTGACCAGCGCGGAAGCCATGCTGTTCTGGACACAGGATGTTATATTTTGCAAGGTATTCGGTGAGTTGGGTAGCCACCACTTTTTCTAAGGCTGGGGGGGGGGGGAATGGAAATTGGCCGATAGTTGCTGGGTGCGGACCAGTCACCACCTTTGTGGATAGGTGGGACTGTCACAGTTTTCCATGCTGTGGGGAATTGCCCCAGACAGAGGGATCGGTTCAGTAGTTCTGTAAGTGGCACCAGGACCTCATCCAGGACCAGCCGGAGTATTTTTGGGTCCAGGGGGTTGCTGCTAGGACTGGTGCCTTTTAGTGCTTTAAGCAGGAGTGGTTTGGCTTCCCGAATGGATACCTTGCGTAAGTAGAACCGGGGGTGCCGTGGATCTGAAGGTGGTGGGTTGTGAGTAGGGTAGAAAAAGTTACTCAGGAGGACAGGGCTAAGATCAGTAAAGGAGGAGTTAAGGCAGATGGCAGTGTCGGTGGGGTCAGTGATGATGGTGCCATGGACTGTAAGGTGTGCTGGGGGGGAGAGCATGACTTCCCAGTTATTTCTTTTATATTGTCCCGGAAGTTCTGGGCGCAGCCCCATGAGGAGGTGAGGATGGCCTGGTAGTGGTTTGCCTTGGCTTTGCGGATGGCCCATGTGCACCTGTTCCGGGCAGCATTATATGCCTGTCTGTCGGTAGCCCGACCAGTCTCGGTGGCAATATGCCAAAGGTCATCCCTGTCCTTGAGTAGTTGGAGTAGGGCAGGGTGACCCAGGGTGCAGTTTGTTTTGGAGCGGATCATGGTGAAGGGTGCAAAAGATCACAGGCTTGTAAAAGCCTGTGAGAAACAGGTCGAGGGCAGAGTCACGCTCATTGCCTGGCGGGTGGGAGACCAGTCAATGTGAGCGAGGAACTACCTGAGTTTTTGCAGTCCTCCTGGGCAAAGGCGCCTGCGGTGAGTGGTTTGGGCTATGAGTTTGGGGGTGGGGGTAGACCAGAGGAATAGGAGAAGGGAGTGGTCGCTTAAGGAATCTGGGAGGACGTGAATATCTTAAACCTTTTGGGGTTGGGTTGAGACAATGATGTCTAGGAGGGTGCTTGTCCTTGCCTTTTGGTTACATCTGGTGGGTTGTGTGACAAGTTGTGTTAGGTCCAATGCAGCAAAAGTGTCTCATCGGTGAGGCAGTGGGACTGAGCCAGTTTACATTGAGGTCTCCTACTAGGACTTGTTGAGCCTTATGGGGGGGGGGGGAGAGATATTCGGTGAGAGATGATATTGCGGGAGTCTGATTCCTTGGGGGGATATAGGAGACTGTGAGACTGTGAGATAGAGGGGGCTCTTGGATGGGTCTGGGGTGAATTTGAGGGTGAGGGCCTGGGCACCATCTACAAGCTTGAGGGCTGGGAGGGCGTGGCCTATGAGGGTGTCACGAGCATAGAATGCATAACCGCCTCCACGTTTACCTACTCGATCCTCGCGAAATAGGGTGTAGCCTGGGAGGGAGACAAAAGAGTCCGGGGTGGACTTCGTTAGCCAGGTTTCTACTAGGGCTAAGATGTCTGGTTGGTGTGATATAACCCAGAACTGAACAGCAGCAAATTTTTTAAGCAGGCTGCATACGCTCATGGAGGCACTCCGGAGTCTGTTGGACTTAGTTGGTGGATTGGTGGGGGCAGGGCCTGGGTTTGGGTGGATATTACCAGAGAGGAGTAGTAGTATGACCAAGGGTCTAGCCCTAGGGTGGCAGTTTGTTAGTTTCTTATGAGTACGTTGAGGGGCTGGGCAGGCAGTGGCTGAACAGGGAATGGGCAGGGTTTGGAAGGTCTAGAAGATGCAGAGGTAGTGGAGCCAGAGTCAGAGGTGGGGTTGGGGGGGGCAGCATGGGTCGTGGATGCAGGGGTCTGGGGTGCATTGACATGGTGGTGTGTGTGGGTGAGCTATAGTGGTTAGGTATGTGGGCACCACAGACCATGGGCAAGGGCTGAGGTCTGGCTGGTGGGAGGTGGGTTCCAGGATGTAGAAGAAGATGATGCATATTAGGTGGAATTTAGTACTCATGATACCAGGTAGCCTTGGAGTTAGGGCACAGTGGCTGAGAGGGGGGAGTCAAAGCTTTAAGAGCTGTAGAAATCAAGTCAGAATTGTCTTGGTTTGCTGGCTTGGTGAATGGAGCTGCTGACTTCGGTCGCAAAGGTGCTGGGTTCGAGACCTGGGAAGGACAATGGAGTGCCTTTTTTTGGGTTAAGGAGCAAAAGCTTTAAGATCCAGTAGAATTATGTCTTGGCTTGATGGCCTGGTGGTAGAACTGTAGGCTTCAATCCCAAAGGTACTGGGTTTGAGACCTGTGGTAGGACAGCAGAGAATTTTGGTATATTTAAGGAGCAGAAGCTTTAAGAGTTTTCAGATTCAAAAGAATTATATGTTGGCTTGGTGGCTTACAGGCAGCGCTGCTGACTTTGGGGCTAGGTGAGCGGGGTTTGACGACAGCAGAGAGAATTTTTTTCCTAGGTGAATTATGGTGCCAAGAAGCCATAAGAGCGTTAGGGAACCAGAGTAGTCTGTATCAGCTTGTTAGTCCTGTGTCAGAGCTGCTGACTCAGGTGTCAAGCATGCAGGGTTTGAGACCTGCAGCAGAAGGTATTTTTTAGCTGAGTATGGGGCCAAAAGGTATGAGTTATGGATCAGAGGGAGTCAATAGCCTAACTCATTGGCTTAGTGGTAGAGGGTTTGAGACTCACAAGGGGCAGAAGTAGATAATGTGGGAGTAGAGATTAGGAGGGTGTAGGTGAGGAGGAAGTAGTAGTTAGGAGGGGTGCTATAGTGACTCCTAGTGGCCAGTGCCAGTAGTAGCTGTAGGTAAGGAGTGGAGATGAGGGGAGAGAGAGAGAGATAGAGTGGTGCCTGGAGGTGCACAGCAGCAACCCCTAGTGGTCAGCGAGTATAAACTGCAAATGGCAAAGTGGACACTTAGTAATTGGAAGGAGAGGTCATGTGACCTGTAAGCAGCAAAAAATTAAGGGACGACCCTGGATGGGTGGGGCACAGCGCGGACGGGGTAACACCTCTCTACAAACAGGCTGGATGGAAGGAGGCTTTACCTCTTAAGGCTCTCTGCAGGCTCCTCAGCTGGGCAGTGTCACCTCTCCTGCGGCCACCTTCTACACCCCTCCACAACAGGACTACCCACCCACCCACTCCTCCTCCCACCCTCCCAGGGTGATGTGAGGAGGTTCTGATAATGGGAGACTTCAACATGCCAGATACCGATTGGTCAATACCAGCAGGAACATCTGCCAGAACTAGACACATAGTGGATTCCCTGCAGGGGGAGGGCCTCAAACACTTTGTATAACAACTCGCAAGAGACAGGGCTATCCTGGATCTAGTACTGACTAATGGAGAAAGGATCACAGATCTCCAGGTAGAAGGTCACCTGGGATCCAGTGACCATCCCATGGTATGGTTCAGTTTGGCCACTAGAACTAAATCATCCCATTCCAAGGCAAAAAATATGGGACTTCAGAAGAGCTGACTTTGATAAGATGGCCAACAGAGTTAAGCTAGCCCTGGCAAGAAGAAGTATAGGTGAGGGGTTACTGGCAAAGTGGGCAAGCATTAAGGATGCAATACTTGAAGCAACATCCCATTGTGTTAGGGAGAAAAGGAAGGAAGAGCAAAAGAAGGAGGAAACCACTTTGGTTCTCAAAAACAGTAGCAGAAAAGATCAGAGCCAAAAGGTTGGCCTTCAGGAAATATAAGGGAATGCAGCGGGACGAAGATAGGGAGGCATACCAAACTTCCCTAAGGGAAGCAGGGAAGGCAGTAAGGCAGGCAAAGGCCCAAACCAAGGAAACACTAGCACAAACAGTAAAATAAGGGGACAAGACTTTCTATAGCTACATTAGTGAAAGGAGAAAGTTCAGAGGGGGTATTGCTAAGATCAGAGGGGATAAGGGGTAGTGTGTGGAGGAGGACCAAGGAAAAGCATCTATCCTAAATAGATACTTCTGCTCAGTATTTACTGAGGAGAAGGTAGGGCAGGGCCACAGCTTAGCACCATGGAGACGAGGAGAGAGAGGTGTGCATAAGTCCCTTCACAAAAGAAAGGGTCCTACAAGAGCTTACTAAGCTCAGGATGAACAAGGCAATAGGACCTGATGGCATACATCCCAGGGTACTAAAGGAGCTAAGGGTGGAACTAGCAGAGCCATTAGCAAAACTGTTTAGTGAGTCTGAGCACAGGAAACCTCCCAGAAGACTGGAGAAGGGCTCATTTGATCCAGCTTCACAAGAGTGACAGCAGGGAGGAGGCAGGGAACTATGGACCAGTCAGTCTTACCTCAGTAGTGGGCAAGATTATGGAGGCACTCCATTAGGAAAGGATAGTGCAACACCTAGGATCCAAGATAGCACTGGTTTACAACAGGAAGGTCCTGTCAAATGAATCTCATAGATTTCTTTAGGTAACCAGAGTGGTGGATCAAGGGGGTGCAGTTGATGTCGCCTGCCTTGACTTCATTTTTATCATCGCACTATTTTTCCTCCTCCATGCAGAGCAGCCCCCCCAGCGACCTCTGTCACCCGCACCCCAGGATCAGGTCTAGCGTGTAAATTCATACGCCCATCCACACAGGCCGGCCAGTGAACAGGACTCCCCCAGGGATCTGCGGCACAGACACCCTGTGGCTGTGCCTCATGTCTCCGGGGGTGCAGGGCTCAGCCATCAGCCGCCATGGTCACCCCACCATTTTACTCTAGATTTTTACCCCCGAGGGCGGACGTGCAGTGGCATCAGCACATCTATGTGCAGACGCCTGCCACGCTCCACCCCCTTATCGTGCCCGCAGCTGTGGTGCACCCAGCTTCTGCCAGGTGCCACTGCAGTGTGGTGCAGATCCCTCACCCACCCCAGAGGAAGGAGAGCAGTCATGGGATGCTCGATCCTTCCTCTCCCCTGGTGGCCCAAGTCTGTTGCATAGAAACATAGAATTTGACGGCAGATAAGAAACACTTGGCCCACCTAGTCTGCCCATTTTCCTACCTGATAGATAAGCTGCAGATCCTAGTTAACCAACAGCCTACTTCCTCCTATCCCCCACTAGAACCGCTTTATGTCTATCCCATGCATTCTTGAATTCTCCCACTGTTCTTGGCTCCACTACCTCCTCAGGAAGGCTGTTTCATGCATCCACAACCCTCTCTGTGAAAAAATACTTCCTCACATTACCTCTGAGCCGTCCCCCCTCTATATTCAACCTGTGCCCCCTTGTTCTTGCACATCTCTTTTTCTGAAAGATACTACCCTCTTGGAATTTGTTGATACCCTTGAGGTACTTGAAAGTTTCTATCATGCCCCTTCCCCCTTTCTTTCCTCAAGGGTATACATATTAAGTTCTTTAGTCTCTCTTCATATATCTTCTGGTGCAGACCCTGCACCATTTTGGTTGCCTTCGTCTGGACAGCCTCCACTCTGTCTGTGTCTTTGTGGAGATGGGGTCTCCAGAACTGCATACAGTACTCCAGATGGGGTCTCACCAACTGTCTGTACAGAGGGGTAACAACTTCCTGTTTTCTACTGTTGATGCCTCTCCCTATGCATACCAGTATCCCCAACCCCTCCTTACTGCCTTCTTACATTGCTTGCCCACCTTTAGGTCATCTGATATAATTACCCCCAGGTCCCTTTCCATTTTTGTTGTTGTCAGTATCTCACCCCGCATTGTGTACTCTTCCCTGGTTTTTGCTTCCCAGGTGCATTACTTTGCACTTCTTCGCGTTGAATCTAAGCTGCCATACAACTGACCATTCTTCCAAACTTGCCAAGTCCCTTCTCATCCTTCCACTCCATCTTGTGTATCAACCCTGTTGCAGATCTTTATGTCGTCTACAAAGAGACATATTTTCCTTCCAGTTCCTCTGCAGTGTCATTTATAAAGACATTAAAAAGGACCGGTCCCAGTACTGAACCCTGCGGTACTCTGCTAGTAACCCTCCTTTCTTCACTGTGGACTCCGTTTACTATTACCCTCTGCGTCCTGTTGTCCAGCCAATTTTTTATCCAGGCTACCACCTTGGGACTCATTCCAAGGCTGGATAACTTGTATATTAATCTTTTATGTGGGACTGTATCAGATGCCTTACTAAAATCTAGGTAGGCCATGTACACAGCCCCTCCGTGGTCTACTACTTTGGTCACCCAGTCAAAGAAATGTATTAGATTTGTCTGACATGACCCTCCCACTGTGGATTCATGCTGCCTTGGGGCCTGTGCTCCACTGGCCTCTAGGTACTCAACAGTTCTTTCCTTCAGAAGTGATTCCATCATTTTCCCTACCACTGAGGTCAAACTAACTGCTCTGTAGTTTCCTGCCTCTGCTCTGCTCCCACTTTTGTGAAGAGGAATCACATCTGCCCTCCTCCAGTCCTCAAGTGCCACCCCATCCTCCCATGATTTGTTAAAGAGAGTAGTCAGTGGTGTCACTAGTTCTACCCTTAGTTCTTTTAGAATTCTTGGGTGAATCCCATCAGGCCCCATTGCTCTGTCCACCTTCAGTTTTACTAGTTCTTTCAGAACCCTTTCTTCTGTAAATGGACTGGTATCGACCCCCCTATCCAGAGTGTTTCTCTTGTTTGGTTTAGGTACCTCCCCCTCCTCTTCCTTTATGAATACTGAGCAGAAATATTCATTCAATATTCCTGCTTTTTCACTGTCGCCCTCTGCCCACATTCCCTCCCCTTTATTAAGCCTCAGTATCCCTTCCTTGGTCTTTCTTCACTCCCTAATGTACCTCTAAAAGGTCTTATCCCCCTTCTTAACAGAGTTGGCTATCCTTTCCTCGGTTTGGGCCTTTGCTATTCTGACTGCCTTCCCTGCCTCTTTCTGCTTTAACTGATAACGTTCTTTGTCCTGCTTCTTCTGTGTTTCCTTATATTTCTTGAATACTATCCTTTTCTCCTTAACCTTCCCTGCCACCTCTTTTGAGAACCATAGCATTTTTTTCCTTCGTTGTGTTTTGTTGATTTGCTTTACACAAAGGCTTGTTGCCTCTGATGGCTGTTTTGATTTCTCCCCATTGTTTCTCCACCCCTCCTTCTTGCCTGTTTTCTAGTGCTTTTCCAAGGCACTCTCTCATTTTCCCAAAGTCAGCCCTCCTAAAGTCCAATACTCTTGCTTTTGTATGGCTTGACTCTATGGCTGTGTCTATCGTGAACCACAATGTTTGGTGGTCGCTTGTTCCCAGATGGCTACCCACTTCTAAATCCGAGATTTTTTCTCCGTCCCCATTGGAGAGTACCAGATCTATGACTGCTGCCTCCCGAGTGGGTTCCAGTACTAGCTGTCTGAGGCATGCCCCTAGCAGGGCATCAAGAATGACCCTGCTCTTGGATGTGACTGCAGCAAAGGTGCTCCAGTTAACATCTGGCATATTCAGGTCCTACATCAACAATATCTCCTCTTTTTCTTCCATTCTAAGGATGCCTTCTATCATTTCCTTGTCCATTCCCTCCCCCCTGAGATGGGGGTCTGTATACAACCCATATGTGGACTGTGGTGCCATTTCCTGTCTCCAGGGTGACCCAGAGTGCCTCATCTGCTCCCTGTTTACTCTTTAGTTCTGTTGCTTTGATCCCTTCCCTTACATAGAGAGCTCCTCCTCCTCTTTTACCCTCCCTGTCCCTCCTGTAGATTGTGTATCCTGGTATGTTGCCATCCCAGTCGTGGTTCTCTGTGTACCATGTTTTTGTGACTGCCACAATATCCAGGCATCCCTCTTCCATCAAGGCCACTAGTTTAGGGAGCTTGTTACACAGACTGTGAGCATTGGTACCCATCACCCTCCATTTTTTGATGGCCTTACCCCTTTTAGCCCCATCCCTGTCCTTACTGCCTTTGCCTGTTTTTGCATTTACCTCTGTCCTGCTCCCTAATGACTTCTCTACCTTGATGCTTACCTCGCTGATTATCGTGTTTTGTGGGGGGAGGCTGGGATTTCCCTGCTTCTTTTCAGTGCCTCCCCCCTTGGCTAGTTTAAATGCTTGCCAATGGAGCATTTAAACCTATTACCTAGGATCCTAGTAGCCCCCTGGACAGATGCAGACCATCGCGCCAGTATAGGCCTGCATCCCTCCAGGTGGCTCCCCAGTCCCCAATAAAGTCAAAACCCTGAGCTCCACAACGGTTTTTCAACCATTCATTGAATTCCATGGTGTGGAGAACCCTAGCATCACCCTTGCCATAAACAGGCAGCACCTCCGAGAAGGTTACCATATGCGCTATTTGTCCAAGGCCCCTCCCCAACTCTGCAAACTGTCTTGCACTGCTTTGATCCCATTCTCAGCCAGGTTATTTGTCCCTAGGTGGACAATGACATCCAGCTCCCTCCCTTGTGCAGCTGCTCCCATGATCCTGAGGATTCACTTCCTGTTCCTCCAAACCGTGGCGTCAGGCAGGTGCCTTACCTCCCTCTCCCATTCTTCCCCCACTTCTACCTCCCCAATGATCGAGTCCCCCACCAGGAGTTGTTTCCTTCCCCTGTGGGGTCCCATGCCACCCTCCTGTGGGTCTCCTTGGTGGAGGTTCCCAGCATCCTCCTTGGTCCCCACTGCAGGTGCCTCCATAGAGGAACCACAATACTAACATACTAAAATGCCAGCAGAATAGGCCTAACGGTCTTTCGTGTCTGCTCATTCTGTCAGCACCCACCCTGGGAGCTAACCTTACTGCCCCCCTAGCCCTCTCTGGCTTCTCCCTTCCCAGTCCCAGATATTCCTACTACGCAGGACTTTGCTTCCAGAACCTTTCCCCTGTACCCGTCCCACCCCCTCTTGAACCCCTCCACCGTCTCTGCCTCCACCAGCCCCCTGGGCAGCGTATTCCATGGCTCCACCACCCTCTCAGTGAAGTAGCACCTCCTTCTTCCCCCCCTCCAGCTTCCATCCATGCCCTCTAGTTGCCTCCCCTCCTTCCTTCGGAACACCCTGACTGCTCCTCCCCTGTTTAACTCCTTCATGTACCTGAAGACCTCTATCATGTCTCCCCCGGTCCCTCCTCTCTTCCAGTGTGTACATATTTAGCTCTTCGAGCCTCTCCCCATAGGGCCTGTTCCCCAGGCCCCAGATAATTTTGGTTGCCCTCCTCTGGACCCTCTCCAGGAGTTCAATGTCCCTCTTTAAGTGTGGCCTCCCAAAACTGCCGCCAGTACTCGAGTCTTGACCTCACCAAGCAGTTATACAGAGGGGTATCACTTCCCTCCTTCTGGAGGTGATCCCCCTAGCGATGCATCCCAGCATTCTGTTGGCTTTGGCCGCTGCCCTCCTACAGATCTCAGAGTTGTTCATCTTGACAGCCACCACCACCCCCAGGTCCCTCTCAGCCATTGAGACTTGTAGGATCCCCACCCGGTGTACACTTGGCCTGGGTTTCTGGCTCCCAGATGCAGTACTTTGCATTTACCTGCATTGAACCTCAGCTTCCACTTTCTAGACCACCTTTCCAGAGCCTCAGGTCCCCCTGTAGGGCCTCTCTCCCCTCTTCCCCATCCACCACCGCTCCCGGTTTTGAGTCATCTGCAGAGAGACTCATCTCACTCCTGATACCCTTCCTTATGTCCGAGACTTAGCATTGAAAGGAGGGGCCAGAACAGCATAGAAATTGTGGAGAGGTACAGCTGGAGGGATGCACCTCTGTTCCACCACCCTCTCCCTCCCTGAGCCCACCTTGGTCCAGCTGCTCCTCTTTCTTGGCAACCTCTGAGGTAGCGGCGGTGGCCCTGGTGGTGCCTGGGTGGGGGAAGAGGTTTCACAAATCCTAACCAAGTCAGCCTGGATATGGGCAACCTCCTCCCTCAGACCAGAGAGGTGCCTGCAAATAGGGCAGCATCGCAACCTCCAGAATATCTCCCGGAACACTGCCGCCCCACAGCCATTGCACTGCACCACTCCCATCATGTCTTATTTTGTGTCCCCTCTCCTGTTGCTCTGTATGCTTACTCTCTCTCCTCACAGTTCTCACCCTTCCTGTTCTTGGACAGTGATTTCCTGTATTCTTCAGTAGTCTCCTTCTTACTTGCTCAGAGTCAGACCTCCAGCAGCTGGGGGGAGAAAGAGATACTTTTTTCCTTCAGGGTTGACAAAACTAATGTTTATGTATGCTCCTTCCCTTCCTACTGCCAAACAGGAAGTTCCTGTTGTCAGTCAAATCCAGTGGTTATAAAAATATAACTGGCTTAGGGTGGGAGGGTGGAGGGCAGTTAGTAAGAAAAACTGTAGCTTTTTTAGTCAGCTGCTTTCTGCTCTAAAGGCAAGATTTCTGTCTTCCAAAAGCTAGCAGCAGGAAGTTGTAATTGGAGTCACCTGCTTTTCTACTGCCTATGCCACACCCCCAATTAACTTCTCTCTCCTCCTACTGATTTGGCAAACTAAGTTGATACAGTACCCTTCCCCAGTACAGAAACACACACTATTTTTAACCCTACACTTCTAATAAAGTATCTGTTTGCTTAATCCCAACAGGCACGGACTCCTGCTGAGACAGAAATGTTAAATTAGTAAGAAAAACTGTAGCTTTTTTAGTCAGCTGCTTTCTGCTCTAAAAGTAAGACTTCTGTCTTCCAAAAGCTAGCAGCAGGAAGTTGTAATTGGAGTCACCTGCTTTTCTACAGCCTAAGCCACACCCCCAATTAACTTCTCTCCCCTCCTACTGATTCCCGAACCCAGGTTGCTGGCATGGCGCGAGGTGTAGCATCCAGCACCACAACCCTCAGCGCCGCCGGGCCGGCACCTACCTTGACTTCAGCAAAGCTGTCGATACTGTTCCCCATAGAAAATTGATTAATAAGCTGGGTAGGCTCGGGGTGAGTCAGAAGTTGGTCAACTGGGTGGCAAACTGGTTGGCAGGCAGAAAACAGAGAGTGGTGGTAAATGGTGTACAGTCAGAAGAGATGCAGGTCACAAGTGGGATACCTCAGGGATCAGTCCTGGGGCCAGTCCTCTTCAATATCTTCATCAGTGGCATTGCAGATGGACTGGAGGGTAAGTTTTGCCTGTTTGCAGATGACACCAAGATCTGCAACGGAGTAGATGATCCAGATGGGATGGGCAGAATGAGAAGAGATCTGGATAAACTGGCAAAACAGTCTGAAGAGTGGCGACTGGGGTTGAACGCAAAGAAATGCAAGATCATGCACACAGGGAAGAGAAAACCTGAAGCTACCTATAGGTTGGTAGGGGAGAGGAGTTGCTGGCAATCACAAGGGAATAAAGAGACTTGGGCATCATCATCACAGATGACTTGAAATCATCCAAGCAGACAACTAAAGTAGTAGGTAAGACTAGAGGGATGTTGGGGTGTACTAGTAGGGGTATCACAAGTCGTAAGAGGGAGGTAATAATCCCTCTTTGCAAGACACTGGTTACTGCGTGCAGTTCTGGAGACCCCATCTCTGCAAAGACATAGATTGGAGGCTGTCCAGAGGAGGGCAACCAAAATGGTGCAGGGTCTGCACCAGAAGACATTCGAAGAGAGACTAAAGGAGCTTAATATGTATACCCTCGAGGAAAGGAGGGAGAGGGGGGACGTGATAGAAACTTTTAAGTACCTCAAGGGAATCAACAAAGTCCAAGAGGGTAGCATCTTTCAGAAAAGAGATGCAAGAACAAGGGCACAATTTGAAGATGGGAGGGTGGCTCAGAGGTAACGTGGAGGAAGTATTTTTTCACAGAGAGGGTTGTGGATGCATGGAACAGCCTTCCTGAGGAGGTCACGGAGTCAAAAATAGTGGGGAAATTCAAGAGTGCATGGGACAGACGCAAGGCAATTCTTGTGGGGGGTAGGAGGAAGTAGGCCGTTGGTTAACTAGGATCTGCAGCTTATCCATTAGATAGGGAAATGGGTAGATTAGGTGGTCCAAGCAGTCCTCATCTACCATCAAATTCTATGTTTCTATGTTTCCTAGGCCCCATCTGGAGTACTGCATGCAGTACTGGAGGCCGCACCTGCACAAGGACATTCATAGAGGCAGCCCAGAGAAGGGCAACCAAGATGGTGCAGGGACTGCGTTAGAAAACATATGAGGACAGATTAATGGAGCTCAATATGTATACCCTAGAGCAAAGGAGGGAGAGAGGTGATATGGTTGAAACATTCAAACATCTTAAGGGCATTAACAAGGTGAAAGAGCCTTAACATGTTTCAATATAATAAAAATAGCAGGACAAGAGGACACAGCATGAGATTAGAGGGAGGCCAATTAAGGAGTAATGTGAATAAATTGTTTTTCACAGAAAGGGTGGTGGATGCATGGAATAACCTACCTCAGGAAGTGGTGGATATGAATACAGTGCAGGGCCTCAAACAGGCATGGGATAGGCATAAGGGAGCAATACCGATGAGTATGAATAAATAGGCCATTGACAGAGTAAAGGCCTACGGCACATTCATAAGGTAGAAAAAATGGGCAGACTGAATGGGCCTTGCGGTCCTTGTCTGCCGTCAACTTCTATGTTTCTGTGATGCTCCTTTTATAGTGATGGGAAGCAATCAGCTCACTTTCATTCCCCGCCCCCTTCATTTCTTCTGGTACTTCGATCTGGGTACACACACACACACACACACACACACACACACACGCACACTTGGCTCCTTCCAGCCAGAGTCTGACCTGTTTTCACCTTTCACTCTGTGGGGTATTGTGGTGTTGCAAAGTCTGTTGTACCAGCTAGTTTGCTTTCTTCTGCTACTAAACTCCCTTCCTTGACCCTCCTCACCTTGCCAATCTACCCTACCTCCTACTACTACTACTCTCCTCCCTCAGTCCAATACTTCCACCACCTTGCAACTCTCCCTTACCACTACCCTTGCCCCCCCAAATCAGGATAAGGTATGCTGACCGAAGAGCAACATTTTGCTAGCGAAGTACATTACAGCGCCAGTTCAGCGTTGCCGCTGTAATGTACCTGTGGACCCCGGCACTGCTTCTCCGGGTCTTACAGCCCCTTCCCCAAATCAACTCCGACTCGGAGTTAATTATATTAAATACAGAGTTCAGGGACGAAGTCCCCAAAAAAAGTTTTCCTCATGATTTATGTCACGAACAATTGTGATCGACAGAAAGACATTGCTGTAATACCGGTCGTCAAAATGTTTGTCAGACCGGCCTCGTAGACCCTCAGGAGAATGTAACCCATTGCAACCGCCTTGTTGTTTTGGTGTGCCTTGTTTGGGTTTCACCAGGCTGCTTAGTACGGCACCAACATCCTAGCAAAAGAACAAGACTGCCTGAAATACTTTTCATCCCATATTTAATCCGCCTCCTCTCCTTCCCTCTCCCACTTGCTGTTTGTTCCTCACCAACCCTGCTCACCCCTTGGCCTCATCTCTAAACGAGACCACTGTCTCCTGATCCACTTTGTATCCTCAATAACACTGATATGGTCTTCTCCTCACACCCCCCACTGTATTTCACTCCCATTTCTTGCTCCCCTCCTCCTGCTTGACGGAGATATGGAATGCAACCCTGTACCAAACAACTCCCCCATCTCTCATAACAGCTCAACTGTGGGACGTAAACATGGTCTAAAGATCATCTATTTAAATATCTGCAGCTGTCTGCCTAAACTTCTGGAGCTGGAGGCCTGGGTCTCTCTTTATAAGCCTGACATCCTTGGCATATAAGAGTCCTGGCTAAAACCTTCCACCCCGATGCTCTCTGCTATCTGACTGGTTGCTCCTTTATTAGACTTGACAGTCATGGAGTTTGCAAGGGCAGCGGGGTTCTCCTTTACTTCAAAAACTCCTTTACTGCTACCCCATACAGTCAATCCGCTACTGACTCCCCCACTGAATGGCTGTTTGTAGAACTGCCCATCAAGGCCACTAGAAAACTGTACAGCGATTGCTGCTACAATCTACCGAAATGCGATACTGACAGTCTCTCTCACCTGCTGTCTAACTTTGGGTCCCTCTTTTCCCCCATAGGGACACCATAATACTAGGTGACTTCAGTATCAACTGGCAAGATAGCACTCACTCTAACTCCTACAACCATCTCAACCGATTCAATCTCATCCAACTCATCACCACCCCCACCCAGCTCAATAGCCAATCCCTAAATGACTCCACCATTGACTGGATTTTGACTAGGGGGTCGAGTAAAGTTACCTTTATTATCCCTTTTCGACAGACCTCACTAGGGCAACAGTCCTTCGAATACAGGGCCCCCTGCTGGCTAAATTCCCTTAACTCAGAGCTGATTGAGGAAACGAAACTACACCCATTTAAGGCCAAGCTGCTGCAGTACCTGGCCACTCTCAGTAATTGTGACTGCGTCACCTGTGCATAATCCTACTGCTATTGGTAGCTTATCTGTCCTGCATAGCACCCATTTCCCCTCCCACTTCCTCCCCTGCCTGGTGTGACCCCATTGAGCACTTAACCCCATGTCCCCTCTTATTCCCCCGCCACCTTCCTGCTTTCTCTCTCAAATACTGATCCCAGTTTTCACCCCCGGTTTCCCCTCACCTTACCTCCTCCCACTTAAAACCCTTTCCCTTATCCTCTCTCCCCATCACCAGCCCTGCCCTGCCCTATCACCTATTTACGGTAACACTAGGTAGATTCCTATGTACTAGCAGAGCCATTAGCAGAATTGTTTAGTGAGTCTCTGAGCACAGGAGAGGTCCCAGAAGACTGGAGAAGGGCTCATGTGATCCCGCTCCACAAGAGTGGTAGCAGGGAGGAGGCGGGGAACTACAGACCGGTCAGTCTTACCTCAGTAGTGGGCAAGATTATGGAGGCACTCCTTAAGGAAAGGATAGTGCAACACCTGGAATCCATAGGGGCACAGGATCCAAGACAGCATGGGTTTACAAAGGAAGGTCCTGTCAAACTAATCTCATAGATTTCTTTGACTGGGTAACCAGAGTGGTGGACCAAGGGGCAGTTGATGTCGCCTACCTTGACTTCAACAAAGCTTTTGACACTGTTCCACATAGAAGATTGATAAATAAGCTGGGTAGGCTCGGGGGTCGTAGAAGTTGGTCAACTGGGTGGCAAACTGGTTGACTGGACAGAAAACAGAGAGTGGTGGTAAATGGTATACAGTCAGAAGAGATGCAAGTCACAAGTGGGTACCTCAGGATCAGTCTCGGCCAGTCCTCATCAACATCTTCATTAGTGACCTTGGAGATGGACTAGAGGGTAAGGTTTGTCTGTTTGCAGATGACACCAAGATCTGCAACAGAGTAGATGATCCAGATGGGGTGGGCAGAATGAGAAGAGATCTGGATAAACTAGCAGAATGGTCAGAAGAGTGGCAACTGGATTTAATGCAAAGAAGTGCAAAATCATGCACATAGGGAAGAGAAACCCTGAAGCCACCTATAGGCTGGGAGGGGAGTTGCTAGCAGTCACAAAGGAAGAAAGAGACTTGGGCATCATCATCACTGATGACCTAAAATCATCCAAGCAAACCTCTAAAGCAGTAGGTAAGGCTAGGGGGGTGTTAGGGTGTATTAGTAGGGGTATCACAAGTCGTAAGAGGGAGGTAATAATCCCTCTGTACAAGACACTGGTTAGGCCCCATCTGGAGTACTGCATGCAGTATTGGAGGCCACACTTCACAAGGACATTAACCAAATTGAGGCAGTCCAGAGAAGGGCAACCAAAATGGTGCAGGGACTGCATCAGAAGACATATGAGGACAGATTAACGGAGCTCAATATGTATACCCTTGAGCAAAGGAGGGAGAGAGGTGATGATCTGAGGCATTCAAACACCTTAGGGGCATAAACAAGGTGAAAGAGTCTAACATGTTTAAATATAAGAAAAATAGCAGGACAAGAGGACACAGCATGAGATTAGAGGGAGGCCGATTAAGGGGGAATGTGGAAATTCTTTTCACAGAAAGGGTGGTGGATGCATGGAATGGCTTACCACAAGAAGTGGTGGCTATGAATACAGTGCAGGGCTTCAAACAGGCATGGGATAGGCATAAGGGAGCAATACAAATGACTATGAATAGATAGGCCACTGACAGAGCAAAGGCCGATGGCACATTTATAAGGTAGAAAAAAGAAATGGGCAGACTGGATGGGCCTTGCGGTCCTTATCTGCTGTCAACTTCTATGTTTCTGTGTTATCCAATCCCACCCTTCTGACTACTCAACCCCCTTGTTCTGTCACCCCCTTTGTCTCTGCCTCCACCCTCCCCCTGTGCTCATCTATTCTGTCCTCCCCCTCCTTTGGTCACCACCACTTCTCTGACCCTCCATAACTGTACCTGCATGCTCTAAAGCTCAGCTACCACTTATAAATTGCTTGTCCACCTTAGGTATGCTCTTAGTACTGTTGCAATAAAGTCGACCTCTCCTACCTGATGTATTTTAACTGTACTTGTTTGAAACTGTATCTGTATGTACCATAATGTACTTGCCTGCTGTATATACCCCTACCTGTTTTGTAATGTCTACGTACCTTGTCTATTGCCTTATGACGTGGAACCTTTGTAAACAAGCTTTTAGCTCAAAGGTGTTATCCGAGATTCGAATAAATAAATAAATAACCGAGAAGATAGGCTCACTCAGATCTTATCTGATTCCATCAGCGACCATTCACCTACCTACTGTATTTGGTCCACAAAATTCCCACCCCCTCCAA
Organism: Neoceratodus forsteri; assembly: GCA_016271365.2. Classification (NCBI taxonomy): domain Eukaryota; kingdom Metazoa; phylum Chordata; order Ceratodontiformes; family Ceratodontidae; genus Neoceratodus; species Neoceratodus forsteri. The sequence continues at coordinate 372,166,669 of CM057458.1, forward strand.
GTACCTGATTTTCAGGGACTGTTCCAAACATACCACCTCACAACTTCACACTGACATCATGTCTATTAACTGGTCTCCCCTTTACATAATGAAAGATGTCTCCTCTGCACTTAGCTTCTTCGTGACTGCCCTCTTTAGTATCTACATAGATATATAGACAGTGTTGCCAGATAAGGGCCTATGGCCCACCCAGTCTGCCCATTTGAGCTTGTAAGTTCACTTTATGTTTTCCTAGAAGTCTGTTGCCCCTTAACCCTAACCTCCAGAATTCCTTTATTGTCTATCCCATGCATTCGTAAATCCCGTGATTGTTTCAGCCTCCACCACTTCCTCTGGCAGGGTGTTCCGCTTGTCCACCACTCATTCTATGAAGAAATTCTTCCTCACGTTTCCTCTGAATCATCCTCCTATAAATTTCATCCCATGCCCTCTAGTCCTGGAAAATCTTTTTCGCTTAAAAATAGTATATTCCTGCATCCTGTTCCTTCCCTGTAAGATACTTGTATGTCTCTATCATATCCCCTCTCTCCCTCCTCTCCTCCAGGGAGTACATATTCAGTTCCTTCGACCTATCCTCATAGGATTTGTGATGTAATCCATGTACCATCTTTGTTGCCCTTCTCTGAAACTTCTCTACCCTGTCTATGTCCTTGCGTAAGTAAGGTCTCCAGAACTGTACACTGTACTCCAGGTGGGTCCTCACTAGCGTCTTGTATAGTGGAATTATGACCTCCCTTTTCCTGCTGGTGATGCCTCTGCCTATGCATCCCAGCATCCATTTTGCTTTACCTGCTGCCTTGTCACAATGTTTCACTACCTTGAGGTCATCAGACATGATAATCCCAAGATCACTTTCCTGCTTGGTGCATACTATATCCTCACCCCCCAACTGATGTATTGTGCCAGGGTTTTTGTGCCCCATATGCATTATCTTGCACTTCTTTGCATTGAATTTCAACTGCCAAACCCCTGACCATTGTTCAAGTTTCTGCAGGTCCCTTCTCGTTATGTCTACACCCTCTGCTGTGTCTACTCTGTTACAGAGCTTTGTGTCATCAGTGAACAGGGAAATTCTGCCTTCTAGGTCCTACGCAATTTCACTGATGAAGATGTTGAATAGGACCGGTCCCAGCACTGATCCCTGTGGTACCCCACTAGTCACTCTTCCCTCTGTGGAGTGACAGTCATTTACCACCACCCTCTGTGTCCTGCTGCCCAGTCAGTTACCTACCCACCACACTACTGTCCTTCCCACACCCATATTCCCCAGTTTGTGTGATAGTCTTCTGTGTGGCACCGTGTCACAGGCCTTGCTGAAGTTCAGATAGGCCATGTCCACTGCCCTCCCCGATCCACCTCCCTAGTCACCCAGTTGAAAAATTCAACAAGGTTGATCTGACATGACCTTTCCCTGGTGAAACCATGCTGTCTTGGGTCCTGTAGTCCATTGACAACCAGATGTCCCACCAGTCTCTCCTTCAGTAGTGCTTCATGATCTTCCCACTACTGAGAGGTGGGCTGACTGGTCTGTAGTTTCCCTCTTCCTCTTTCTTCCCACTTTTGTATAAGGGGACTACATCTGCTGTCCTCCAGTCTTTGGGTACCTCCCCTGTTTCCAGTGATCGGCTAAACAGGATTGCCAGAGGTTCAGGCACCACCTCTCTTAGTTCTTTAAGGACCCTGGGGTGCACCCCATCTGGCCCTCATTGCTTTATCAGCTCTTATTGCTTCCAGTTCCTTCAGGACTCTTTCTTGTGTAAAGGGACTTGTGTCCATTTCTGCACCATTCCCACCCCTTGTACTCCCCTCAGACCCATTACCCTCCTCTTCCTCAGTAAAGACTGAGCAGAAATACCTGTTCAATATGTCAGCTTTACTGTTGTCATCCTCCACGCAGCCCTCATCCTCCCCCTTCAGTCTCACTATCCCTCCCTTTGCCTTTCTTTTTTCACTTACATAGAAACATAGAATTTGACGGCAGATAAGGACCACTTGACCCACCCAGTCTGCCCATTTCCCTACCTAATGGATAAGCTGCAGATCCTAGTTAACAAGCAGCCTTCTTTTTCCTCCCCCACCCCCTAGAATTGCCTTATGACTGTCCCATGCATGCTTGAATTCCCCCACTGTTTTTGACTCCACAACCTCCTCCAGAAGGCCATTCCATGCTTCCACAACCTCTCTGTGAAAAATACTCCTTACATTACCTCTGAGCGCCCCTTCTATCTTTCAAATTGTGGCCCCTTGTTCTGCACACCTCTTTTCTGAAAGATGCTACCCTCTTGACTTTGTTGATTCCCTTGAGGTACTTCAAAGTTTCTATCATGTCCCTCTCCCTCCTTTCCTCGAGGCTATACATATTAAGCTCCTTAAGTCTCTCTTCATGTCTTCCGGTTGCTGACCCTGCACCATTTTAGTTGCCCTCCTCTGGACAGCTTCCATCCTGTCTATGTCTTTGCGGAGATTGGGTCTCCAGAACTGCACACAGTACTCCAGATGGGGTCTCATCAGCTGTCTGTACAGAAGAATAACAACTTCCTGTTTTCTACTGGTGATGCCTCTCCCTGTGCATCCCAGTATCCCTCCAGCCCTCCTTACTGCTCTTTCACATTGCTTACCCACCTTTAGGTCATCTGATATGACTACCCCCAGGTCCCTTTCCATTTTTGTTGTTGTTAGTATCTCACCCCCCCAGTGCGTACTCTTCCCCTGGGTTTTTGTTTCCCAGGTGCATTACCTTGCACTTCTTAGCATTGAATCTAAGCTGCCATACATTTGACCATTCCTCTAACCTTGCCAAGTCCCTTCTCATCCTTTCCACCCCACCTTGTGCATCAACTCTGTTGCAGATCTTGGTGTCACCTACAAAGAGACATACTTTTCCTTCCAGTCCCTCTGCAATGTCGCTTATAAAGATATTGAAGAGGACCGGTCCTAATACTGAACCCTGCAGTACCCCATTAGTAGCCCCCCTTTCTTCAGAGTGGACTCCATTTACTATTACCCTCTGTGTCCTATTCTCCAGCCAATTCTTTACCCAGGCTGTCATCTTGGGACCCACTCCCAGGCTGGCTAACTTGTATATTAATCTTTTATGTGGGACTGTGTCAGATGCCTTGCCAAAGTCTAGGTAGGCCATGTCCACAGCCCCTCTCTGATCTACTACTTTGATCACCCAGTCAAAGAAATCTATTCGATTCGTCTGGCATGACCTTCCCACTGTGAATCCATGCTGCCTTGGGTCCTGTGCCCCTCTGGCCTCTAGGTACTCGACAATTCTTTCCTTCATTCTTTCTTACGTACCTGTAAAAGGTTTTGTCCCATCAACCCACTGATTTTGCAATGTGCTCTTCTGTCTGAGCTTTGGCTTCCCTTACTGACTTCCCTGCCTCCCTTTGCTTCTCCTGGTACTTCTCCCTATCCTGTTCTGCCTGTGTCTTTTTGTATTGCCTGAATGCAGGCTTTTTGGCTTTCACTTTCTCCACTACCTCCTTGGAAAACCATAATGGCCTCCTCTTCCTTTTCACCTTGCTAACCTACTTAATGCATAATTCTGTTGCTCTTGTAATCCCCATTTTAAATACTGCCCACTGTTCCTCAACCTCTGATTCCTGCCCCATTCCCCTTAATGCCTTTCAAGCATCTCCCCATTTTCCCAAAGTCTTCCCCCCTAAAATCCAGGATACGTGTTTTTGTGTGGTTTGGTTCTGCTCCTTCAGTGATTTCAAACCACAGTGACTGGTGGTCACTGTTCCCCAGGTGCTCCCCCACTGTTATCCCCATCACACTGTCCCTGTTTGTGAGCACTGGGTCCAGTATTGCCTTCTGCCAAGTTCGTTCCATGACCAGCTGCTTGAGGAAGGCACCCTGAAGGATAAGCATTTCCCTTTAGCTACAAGGAGAGTGCGTGGGAGTGATACTCGCTGGCTCACCAAGGACCTTATAAGACTGATGAAGGAACATGATGCCAAATGGGCATCTTTTAAAACTACCTCTTCCCCTTAGCTGTGGAATGAATATAGAAACCTGCGTAACCACTGTAAATGACTTATCAACTCCAGTAAAACTGCTTACCTCCGCAACCTTCAATCTCACAGTCTTGGTAACCATAGATATTTCTGGTCATCAGTCTGCTCCCTGCTGGCCCCAGGGGCTAAATTGACAACTCTTCTCCAACACAGCACCCCTAACAGTCCATTGACTGACCTGGCAGATGTTGCTTATGCACTCAACAGCAAGTTTACTAACCTGAACGAATACCTCTGCAAACTGCCCTCTCCCAATCTCAACCCTCCCCCCAGACCAGCTTACCTCTCACCCCCATAGCCCCCCACTCTACTTTAGGGCCATCTCACCCAGTGATACACTTAAGCTCCTCCTGAGCCTCCCAAACGAGGGTAGTGCTGGTAGTGATGGTCTCTCCCCTCACTTTCTTATAATTGTGGCCCAAGCAACTGCTAAACCCCCTCACCAAGATTTTCAATCACTCCCTCGCCACAGCCTCTGTTCCCCTCGGTATGGAAACGGGCTAGGGTCATCCTTGTCTTTAAATTCGGAGACCCTAGTAACATGGACAACTACCTCCCAATATCCATACCTTCCCCCCTAAGCAAACTACTGGAAAATATTGTCCACCACCAGGTCACAGACTACGTGACTAAATATAACCTCCTCTGCCCCCAGCAGCATGGTTTCAGAAAAGGCCACAGCACTACTATGGCCCTGGCCTGTTTCTCTGACCATATTCTCTGTAAAATGGATGACAGGATGCTTACTGGAGCGGTCTCTGTGGACCTCTCCAAAGCATTTGACATAGTAAACTACAGTATCCTCCTTGACAAACTTGATAGCCTTGGATTGTCCTCTGCAACTATGAACTGGTTTCACAACTACCTTTCTGGCTGCACCCAAATGGTCTGTACAGGTGGTACTATCTCCTCTGTATTACCCTTCTCCACTGGTGTCCCGCAGGGATCTATTCTGGGGCCCGTTCTGTTCTTTCTCTTCATAAACTCTCTCCCCCAGGACTGTCTCTCCTGCTACTCCATGCTATATGCAGATGATCTTATCCTCTACCAGAGTGATAAATCCCTAACCAACCTCTCCACTTCACTTACCTCCAACTACAGTAATAAAACCCACAAATGGTTCACTATAAACCGACTGCTGGTCAGTGCCAAAAAGACAAAAGCAATGCTTTTGGGCTCCATGCCCAGGCTAGCCAAACTAACTCAAGCCCACAACACTCTCAGCATCCTATCCCCTGATGACTCGCCCCTAGAGACTGTCAGTTCCTTCAGATACCTGGGCATCACACTCGACCCTGCCCATACCTTCTCCAACCACATTTAGATCCTCATCCGCAGTATTAATTAGAAACGGGGGATCAGCTACTGCCTAATCCATTACCTCATTCCAGAAGACCGGCATGCCATTGCCCTGTGTAACTGCCTCCCTCTGTTGGATTACTGCTTCCCCATCTACTCCCATACCTCCTCTACTAACCTGTTAAGATTAAGCACCATCTATAACAGTATCTGCTGATTTGCCCTTATGGCTCCGTACACCACACACCACTGCACCCTCTATTAGGCCCTTGGCTGGGTCCCCCCTCAAGCCAGATGTAGCTGTCTCCTGGCTTGTACCATTGACAAGGCCATCCATAATCCAGCTACTTACCCTCTCTCCTCCCTCCTCCAGCCTAAGGCGTTTCACGTTGACCTCTGCCTCGCTGCAGGCCCTATGCTGGAAAGCCCACAAGTCTACTTGCATGGGCCAGAGGGTCTTCTCGTCCACGGCCCCAACCCTTTGGAATAGCCTGCCCTCCTCCTTTAGAGCTCTTGATTCCCCATGGTATTTCTACTCTCTCCTCAGGTCCCACTTACTGTCCACTTCCACTTGCTCTTGCTGCCCTGGCCGCTTTCATTTTGTAACCATTGTCCCCCTCCCCTGGCCTAACTCTGCAACAACCTTACGTAACCCTGTTTATTTGTAACCATCCTCTGCCATGCCTAAAGGTTGTATTGAAATTGCCTGCTAGTTCAGTGTTATTTTTGCTGTGTTGTAATTTTTATTATTAGCTGTATCTACCCCCTTTTTTTTTTTTTACCACCTATGTACAATTTTTCTTCCTGTTCTTAACTTCCCAGTGCTTTACTGTTGTCTCCTGATGCTTTGTACTTGCTGTATTCCTGTGCATCTTCATGGCCTAGATCGTGCCTAAAAACGGTTCCTGGACCAGTGCACCTACCAGGTCAACAAACAAATAAATAAATAATCTGGCATTTTAAAGGGCTGTTTCCCTTAAAAAAAAAAAAAAAATTTTTACTTACATAATTTTTATTTTTTCTGTTTTAGATTATGTCTGACTTGTTACCTTAACACAGAACGGAGCCAGCCACACAAAGTTCCATTCATGCAAACATTCACACAAAAGCAAATAATTATTATTTTTTTTTTTTTTACCCCATACCCCTTATGCCAGCCTACAACGCCATCATTTCCTCCCAGCCTTACCAGTCACTCTACTTCCCCATGGCTTGCCTCCCACGTGCAGGTCAGTGAATCGCCCCAGCTCTGCTGCATTATGGATCCAGATATGGCTGAGGGGTCGAACTCGCCTGTGTGGGGCCTGGGGCAGGCCAGAGTTCATCCTGCCTTGGTCTGTGTTTTTTCCTCCCTTTTTCTCCTTCACCCTAGTATGTTAACAGCTCTGGTGTGCAGGCGTGTGCTCATGACCATGCATAGCATGGCAGCAACCAATGTCCCCCCAACATCATAGCCGCACCCTAACTGTGGTCACCCAGGTGGTAATGTAGCTGTAGAGTAGGCTTGCAACCCCCCCCTTGCTGAAGGACAGTGTCCATTTGGGATGCTCAGTCCCCCCCCCCGAACTGGTGGCCCCAAGTGACCTAGGCTTGTTCCTTAACATAGGTCGCTGGCATCTCAAGTGGTAGAACTAGAGGTGGTTGTTGGGGGGAGGGAGTTATCTGGCACCACAGAGGTAACCAGTGGGATCCCGCAGGGCTCGGTGCTGGGGCTGGTGTTGTTTAGTGTCTTCATCGGTGACATTGGGGTTGGCATTAAGGGCAAAATGTGCCTGTTCACGGATGACACCAAGCTCTGCGGGAGAGTGGACACAGCTGAAGTGATACAGGACTTACAGTTAGATCTGGAAAGACTGGGGAGGTGGTCCAGGATCTGGCAACTTGGCTTCAATGCCAAGAAATGTAAAGTTATGCATATTGGAGACAAGAATCCCAGGACAGGGTACTACCTGGGTGGAGTCCGAGTATCTGCATCAGAGGAGGAGGAGAAGAACCGGGGAGTGATGATCCCTAGTGACCTTTGAGCACTCCACGCAGTACAAGAAAGCAGCAGCAAAGGCAGACAAGCTGCTGCGTGCATATCTAGGGGGATCAGTAGTAGGAGGTCACATCTAGAGTATTGAGTTCAGTACTGGTGCTCACACCTCAAAAAGGACATTAACCTGCTGGAGAAGGTCCAGAGGAGGGCTACAAAGATGATAGCAGGTCAGCAGGGTAAGGCATACAAGGAGAGGTTGAGGGCACTGAACGTGTACTCCCTGGAAGATGAGAGAGAGAGGACATGACTGGGACCTTGAAGAACCTGAAAGGGATAAATAAGGTTGATAAGGCGAGTCTCTTTAAGCTGAGTGGCAACCATAAAATGAGGGGTACAGTCTTAAGCTGGGGGGTGGGAAGTTTAGGAGGGAGGTCAGGAAGCACTTCTTCACAGAGAGGGTGGTGGACACTTGGAATGCGGTGCTGGAAGAGGTCATCTCGTTGAAGACAGTGGGTGGCTTTAAGAGAGGCTGGGATAGGCATGGGGAAGGTAAGGATCATGGGTAGGGAGGATGGGAAGAGTGGGGAGGAAGGGCAGGGACAGCAGCTCAAGCTGTGGACCCTGCAATACAAGCAGACTTGAAAGACCAAATGGCCTTCATCTGTTGGCTTCTTCATATGTTTGTGGTCTGTGCTGAAGGACTGGCAATGCAAATAATCTTTCTGTAAATAACTTACTCAGGATTGTTTTTATACATTTTTTATGTTTGCTTGCACACATGTGCAAGAAACATCTTGTGGTAGTAGCACATTTCTGAGGTGTGTCAGTGTTGTGGCCAATGCAGGGGATGATTTAGTGGGTGCGTCCCATAGCCACCAATTAGTAAGCATGCTGGCGATGACAGCAAACTTCAGAGAGAGCCAAAGAGTTGAAACAAATCTGACGCTGCAGTTAGGTGCTGTTTCGTCACTGCAGCAGCAGATGGGAAGACTCTGGCCATGCACATTACAGTGCACAGTAATGTGCATGGCTGGAGTTACGAGCAGTTGCTCAGTGTGCCTTTCCTGGTGAAACATTTCAATAAACAAAACAGCGGCAGCGTGACTTTCCACAATGGCGGCTCCTGCCACTGGCCACACACTCCCATAAAGCCGACATCGGGAGTGCCCAGTCTCCATGTCAGCATGTATTCTACCCCCCCCCACCACCACCACAGCCACATTGTGGCACACTGGGAGCCCACACCCCAGTGTGTATATCAAAGCATATGAAATTGCTGGCAGAAAAAGGCCTACAGGTCTATTAAGTCTGCCCAATTATGCAGCTCTTAGTTTCATATCACTACAGCTGCCCCAACCCCTGCCCAAACCCCTTCCTTCCTCCTCTTTCCCGGTTCTTCCCCCCTTTGTGTTTTTGTCTGTACTAACCCTACCCTTGACTCTATCCAAACCTTGCTTAAAGCTATCCACTGTCCTTTAAGTGATTAACTCCTCCAGCAGTGCGTTCCAACCCGCCACCACTCTGTCTTTGTGAAGTAGTGCCTCTTCATCTCCCTCCTAAACCTTCCCCCTTCCAATTTCAGACTGTGCCCCCAGTGACCCTTCCCCCCTTTAAGTGGAACAATCCTCCCTCCCTGACTTTGTTTATGCCTTTCAAGTACTTAAAGGTCCCTATCATGTCCCCTTTTTCCATTCTGTCTTCCAGCGAGTACATATTAAACTCTTTCAACTTTTCCTCGTATAGCAACTCCCCTAATCCCATTATCATTTTTTTTTTTTTTTTTTTTATTTAAAGAGACAGGTTTTACATGTTCAGGATTACCATAGTCCTATTCCAATGTCTTATTATTGTTGTTCTCTCTGCAGTTAAATGGTAAGTGACTTCTCTAATATCACTCATCATTCAGTACTTGGCAGTATTATATTTGATCTAAACTTGCCCTTGTATTTCTTCTTCAAGGCAGGCGGCTGACTCTTTTTCCAAATTTATAAAGCTTTTGGGGTTCCCTCTTCCCTTAATCTCCACCCCCTCAAGGGACAAATTCTGGGTCTTTTGAAGACGTGGCACACCCATCTATGCCATTTTATTTCAAAGGGAGGTAGATTGTTATATAGTTTGGCTGTTAAGTGTTCTGAATTGTAAATCTGTTTAATTATTTGTCGCCAATTTTCAATTGAGGGAATCTGGTCAGTCATCCATTTTCGGATTATAGCCTTTCTGGCTGCCAGTAAATACACTGGAAGCAAAGTGCAGTCCTAACATGGTCTGTGAGGGGGATAGATTGATTAGACTGCTACTTCTGCTGTTGGCTCAATGTCCTCCCACAGGCATTCTCCCAATTCAAGCTGTAAAGCGCACCAAAATGGTGTTAATTTAGGACAAAACCAGAAGATGTGGCCTAGATCAGCTAGATTACAATTGTACCCCCTCCAACATAAGCCATAAGACGCAGGGAGGTATTTTGTTAGTATCTCTGAAGACCAGAAGTTTTGGGATCGGGATTTCCATGCAAATTCCCTCCATATATTAGAGAAGGTAATTTTAATGGCTTTCAGGGTCCCGTGATCATTTTTGTAGCTCTATGCTGCACCCCCTCCAGTAATCTCACATCCTTTTTGAGGTATGGGCACCAGTACTGTACACAGTATTCCAAGTGTGGCCTCACCAGTGATCTATACAATGGTAGAATGACCTCTCCTTTCGAGAGGTGATCCCTCTGGCAGTGCACCCCAGCATCCTATTTGCCCTTGCGGCTGCCCTCCTACATTGTGTAGATACCTTCATGTCCCTCGTGACTATTACCTCCAGGTCCCTTTCCTCCTCTGAAGTCACTACCTGCACTCCCCCCAGCCAGTAGCTGTTCTTGGGATTTCTGGATCCAGGGTGCATGACCTTGCACTTCTTAACGTTAAACCCCAACTGCCACTTCCTAGGCCAGTGTTCGAGTTTAGCTAGATCCTCTCTGAGTGCCTGCCTCTCTTCTTCATTGTCTACTTTTGCACAAATCTTAGTGTCGTCCGCAAACAGGCAGATCTTACATTTGACTCCCTCTGCAATGTCTCCAGTGAAGACATTGAACAAAACAGGGCCCAGCACTGAACCCTGCAGTACCCCACTCATTACTGGCTGTGTCTTGGCCGTCTCCCCTCTTACAACTACACTCTGTTGTCTGCTCTGCAGCCAGCTCTCAACCCACCCCACTAGTTTTTCCCCTCTCCCATGTCCCTCAGCTTGCTTATTAAGCTCCTGTGCGGATTCGAAAGCCTTGCTTAAGTCCAGATACAGGACATCCACAGCATGGCCTTCATCAACTGCCCTAGTGACCCAGTCGAAGAAGTTGGATCAGGTTAGTTTGGCAAGATCTTCCTGTGACAAACCCATGCTTTCTCATCCTGCAGGCCATTGCTATCGAGAAAGGTTATCAACCTGTCCTTCAGAATGATCTCTATCAACCACTATGAAAGTCAAGCTCAGTCTGTAGTTACCGGTTGGTCCTTGGGTCCACTCTTGTGAAGAGGCACCACGTGAGCCATCCTCCAGTCCCCTGGGTACATTCCCCGTCTCCAAGGAGGTGTTGAACAGGTCCATCAGAGGGCCTGCTAACAATTCTGCCAGTTCCTTCAGGACCCTTGGGTGTACCCCATCCGGTCCTGGTGCCTTGTCCACCCGCAGGCATTTAAGGCCCTTCAGAACTCTATCCTCTTGGATGATCACGTCTGTTATCTCTGCCCCCCCCAATCCTTGCCCCCTTTCCCCTGTGGTATTGGGCCATCCCTTTCTTTTAACACTGAGCAGAGATATTCATTGAGTACCTCTGCCTGATCTTCCCCTTGTTCCACTCATCCTCCCTCTCTCTTGATTCTAACAATGTCATCCCTACAACTCCTCTTCTCCCTTATGTATTTAAAGAACCCCTTTTCCTCCAGTCCGGTGGCATAGAGGGTTGAGGTGCTGGCGTCTTACCTCGACCCACGCCGGCAGCCGGGGTTCGGGAATGGACTCGTGGGAACCGGGGGTCGGCAGGGGGCAGAGAGGATTGAGCATCCAGAGGACAGCTCTCCTCTCCGGGGGTAGGATCCGGGATCGCATCGCTCAGCAGCAGCCCCCAGTGGAGACTGGGGGCACTATCTGAGCATGCACTGACAGGACAAGAAAAAACAGGAAAAATGGCTCCTGAAGTGAGTAGCTTGATGGCCGTCTGCAGTTTCGCCGCAGCACCCGCCTTGATCCGTGCTCCATGGGGAGTTATGAGACGGGGCTCGCTGTGGCCCCGCTGCGGGGGGGAAGCTGCAGAGTCTGGGTGTCCGCAGCGAGGCAGGTGGCAGCTGGATGTCCTCGAAGGGGGAAGCAGCTCAGGCAGCCAAGGAGGGATAAATAATAAAAAAAAAAAAAAGAACCCCCTTTTCCCCTCTCTGATCCCACTTCAGCTCCTTTGCTGCCTTGGCTGCCCTGACAGACCTGGTCACCTTCCTAGATGCCTTTGAGAACGCTTCTCTGTCTTCCTCGTGCCCAGATTTTTGAATTTAATAAAGGCCAGTCTTTTTTTCCCTCACCTTCCCCTCCACTTCCTTGCTGAGCCAGCTAGTTTTTTTTGACCTGGGACTGCTTACTCCGAAATTTGGCACACGTGTTTGTAGCCTCATTCAGCCGCTTCCTAATGATTGCCCACTTCCGTTGAGCAGCCATATCTGGATTAATTTCAGCTAAATACCCCTCTAGGATGCTACCCATTCTGGCAAAATCTGCCTTCCGAATCCAACACTCTTGTCCTGGTCTTAGCAGACTCCCTCCCTGTGTTGAGGAGGAACCACACTGAGCGGTGGTGGCTTCCTGCTAGAGGGTCCTGTACTACCACATTCTGGACTTGGTCTTCATTTGTTAGCACCAAGTCCAGTATGTTCCCCTTCCTAGTAGGATCTATCACCCTTTGCACTAGGTAACTGTCTTGGATAGCCTCCAGCAGCATCTGTTTCCTGGCGTGTATTGTAGTTATTGTCTGCCAGTCAACCCCAGGTAGGTTGAAGTCTCCCACTGTAACTGTATTCCCTTTGCCACTGACCTTCCTGATTTGCTCCACCATCTCCCTGTCCACCTCCTCGTTCTGTGAGGGTGGCCTGTACACCTCCCTCCCCATCCTGAGTTTCTTACCTTTAGGGCTTTGGAGCAATACCCATATGGCTTCTGGCCTCCCCTCATTCCCTTCCTCCCAGGTACACAGTATCCCCTCTCTGACATAAATAGCCACCCCTTCCCCCACCCCCGGTCCCTGCGGAACACCTTGTATCCCGGGATTGTGAGGTCCCAGTCATGGTATTGGGTGGCCCAGGTCTCTGAGATGGCGACAATATCTACCTCCCCTCCACCATCATTGCCTGGAACTCTGCCACCTTGTTTTCTAAGCTCCTTGCATTCAAGAATGCTACAGTCCACCTTGTGTCCTGCCCCTCCTCTTCCCATCTCTCCCCCTTCCACTTTTGTCTTGGTAACTTCCCCTCATTCTCTCTCCTCCTTTCTGGAGGCAGACCTTCCAGTTCCCCTGGAAGGTGCCTCCTCTGCTATCCAACTCAGCCCCTCCCCTCCTCAGTTTAAATCTGTGTTGTTTTAATGTACTTCTCCAGCCCCTGTGTGAATGCCCTTGTACCCTCGATGTTGAGATGTAGCCTGTCCTTGGCATAAAGCCCCATATTGTTCCATGTCTCACCCCACCCCCACTACCCCGTACCCCATGTCTGCACACCAACCCTTCAGCCACCCATTAAACTTCTGTATTCTTAGCGTTCTCACTGTGCTTACCCTAGGTACCGGGAGTACCTCTGAGAACATCACTGAGCTTTCCACTCGATTGCAGATACCCTCCACTTCCCTGAACCTCTTCTGCACTTCTTCCACTGTACTGCCCTCTAGGTCATTTGTTCCTAGGTGCACAATGATATGAGGCTTCCCTCCCACCTTCTCCACACATTTCTGAATGCACTGCCCTAGTCTTCCCACTGTCATATCAGGCATACACTCCACCCAGGTTCGGCTCTTCCTCGCTCCCTTACTTCCCCATCTCACCCCCCGAGCATAGAGTCCCCGAATACAAGTACGTGCCCCCCCATCCCTTGCACTTCCCCCATGGTTTGCCCTCCTATGAACCCCTTTTCCTCAGTGTCCTCTGCTTTCATATCCTGCCCTTCCCCCTCCTTTCTCCTCCAATTGTGCCTCCACCTGCTCTCCTCCTCCTCCATCCTTTCTGTGCTCGCTCCCTTCCCCAACCACTCCCCCACTACTTTACATCCTCCCACTACCCCCTGCATTTAGCCTCCACCTCCTCCCCCCTTCCCAACATGTTTTGACCTTCCTCTCCCTTTGTTTAGTGTGTTCATGCCAACTTGACCTACTTCCCTGCCCCTCCCCGCTTTTACACCACCGTCTTCCCTCTCTTCTTGTACTGTATATTCCCCCCTTCCCTCCTGGTCACCTGACTCTTGTTCTGTGGTGGCTTCCCCAACTTCCTGCTCTGTTTCATCAACCAGTACTGCGTACCTGTTTGTTGTCTCCAACCTTCTGCCCCGCCCTCCCCTGAAATCCCTTCCTGCCTCTGCTTACCCTGAACCTCTTTCCTACTTCCTCTGTGTCTACCAGTGTTCCCCTGCCACCTGCCAACAACCACTTTTGGTGCTCCTGGGACCTTGTGGATTTGGCCCCCCCGGCCAAGCACCCCTTCCAACCCATGGCAGCCTGGTCTATCTTGCGACGGAACTCTCCCTTCCCCTCTGCCCCATCTCCTCCTCAACCCCTCGTACCTGTCCCCTCCCCCCAGTTCCTGTCTCAAGCTCTCTTCTCTTCAGCGCTAATTGAACATCCTGCACACTGGACAACCCCCCCCACCTTCCACCAGGTTCCCAGAAACAGTGCTGCCACACACCCACTGCAGCTCACAACCCTCCCAGCCTCCCTGTGTCCCCAACTCCAGTCATCCCTACCTCTCTACTCCTCCCCCCCATTCCCCCACCTACCTCCTTGCCCTGGCCTCCACATCCCCACTGTCTTAGTCTCCAAATATTCCCCAGCTCTTTACAGTTGCATCCGTATTCCTATAAGGGCTGTAAACCTGCAGCACTGCCCCAAAACTCTTGCTCTCTCTCCTTCTGTAGGGGACTTATAGCTTCTATCTCCTCCTCTTGTATGTGCCCTTTGGACGGAGTTACTGGCTACATCCTTCGTAATTTTGCCTATATATCAGCTAGGCTACTGCTTGTGATGCCAAACTGATCCTGCCTGTTTAAGTAGGTGTAGCTTGACTTTCCAGTATAATGGCAGTGCACCTGGGGGTGGTTGGGTACTGGGGGTGGGTGGGAGAGCAGCTCCTTTGGTACACGGTGTCTACAAAAACAATCAGGTAAAAAAAGACATATTTCCATAAACTACAGGGCAAAAACACAGCTCTAGTTCAACATGCCAGCAAACAGTTTTTCCTACTCCTGCTCGCACAAAATGGAGACACAAACTGAAGGTCTGTTAGGCATACACTTGAATTTCAGCCTTCACTAATCCCCTGTTGAAATGTGATACCTGCAGTTTAGGTACAAACCTCAGCCAATTTCAAACACTCACCCACCTTCCAGCAAACAGTTTCTCCTCCTGCTCACACAAAATGGGGACACCAGTTGAAGGTCTGTTAGGCACACACTTGAATTTCAACCTTCATTAATCCCCTGTTGAAATGTAATACCTGCAGTTAAGGTACATACCTCAGCCAGTTTCAAACACTCACCCACCTTCCAGGAAACAGTTTCTCCCACTCCTGCTCACACAAAATGGGGACACCAGACATTTTTTTTTATTTTTCTGACACCGGGATGTCCACTTCCGGTGTTGGATGCCCCCCACCCTCCAAGCTCAATTTCTTTGCTGACGGGGGGTGCCAAATCCCCGTCGGCATCATGTCCCCCCCCCATGCTTGCTGACAGGGGTTCCCAGTTGCCGTCGGCATCATGACCCCCCCCCCAAACTCATGTGGCACACTGGGAGCCCACCCCAGTGTTCCCAAAAGTTTTTTTTTTTAACCTATAAATAAAGAAAATGGTCCCCTGAAGTCTTTTTTTGTTTGTTGAACTGTAAAAAAGAAAACAGCCCACCGTGGTCTCCCAGCACCCCTCCCCACCCAACCCTCCCTCTGCGCACCCACCTCCCACACCCTCCCTCACCCATACTTACCCTCCGAGGTCAGGAGCAGTGATCTTCTGTGGACCAGGACACATCTGCACTCTTCAAAGCCGAACTAAGAACTGAGGAATCTTGTAAGCGCTGTACAATGGGACTTAATGGGGGGGTTTCAACTTGGGTTAATATCTCAGCCATTTTTAGGAATTTTCACCCCAGATTTGCCACATGTGGTTCTTGGGACCCCTCCTTGTGAACATGTCACTGTTGTTTTGTTTCTCGTTCTTGAAAGGTGATTTCGCAGTCGCTGCGCGGAATGACCTTTCGGGACCAATTAACAAAACAACAGTACCACTGTTCTTGAGGTGGGGTCCCAAAAAGCCCATGTTGGAAATTTGGTGAACAAATTCCATAAAAATGACCATGTTACAGGCGTGCATTGCGCATTGTCTACGCACACTCGTAACTTCGCAAGTTTTTAATATTTTCACTCCAGATTTTCAATATTGCCATTTTTTAACACCTCCTTATGAGACGGTACAGCTGTCATTTTCACATCCTGCCAAAATTGTTTTCAGACCTGTATAGAAATGGCTGAGTGCTGTGTGAAATAAACTTCGGGATGGATTAACAATCACAGTGCTACTGTTTGTGAGGGAGGTCCCAAAAGCCCATGTTAAAAATTTGGTGAGGAAATTCCAAAAAATGACCATGTTATAGGCATGCGTTGCGCAGTGTCTACGCAGGTTCGTAACTTTGAACATTTTTCATATTTTCACTCCAGATTTTCAACACTGCCATTTTTTCACACCTCCTCATGAACAGTACAGCTGGCACTTTTCACATCCTGCCCGAAATGTGTTTCTGCACCTGTGGCACCGAATGGCATAGTTGCAGTGCGAAATCACCTTTCAGGATTGAGTAACAAAATGATAGTGCCACTGTTCATGAGATGGGGTCCCAAAAAGCCCGTTTTGAAAATTTAGAGCGAAAATACTAACAAACGCCCAGGGCGTTGAGGTGTCCAACTGTAACGCCCACCCTGTAGAGACTGACAGGCGTTGGGGGGGTGGTGGCTTGGGTTCATCGGCCATAATGCTCACGGCATTCTACTCCCACTCTACAGCTACTGACAGGCATCAAGGTGCGCCTTGGGGTCTTCGGCCCCATAGTTCACCCCATTCTGCTATACTGCACTCATCTTGGCTTATTTCCTTATGAAATGGGTTGAGCATAAGGGCCGTATGAGTTGCAGTGGCATCAGCATTATGGCTGACGACCCAAAGGAACGCCTCGACACCTTTCAGTCTCTGCAGGGTGAGGGTGGGGGTTGGCGTTGGTTCAATACTTCACTGCCATTCCGATTATGCATCTCTCTAACTCCTGCATGACCAATGCCAGTGCCAGCAAGCAAACATTCGGCATTGACAAATGCATGTTATTGACAGATGTAATATTGGCCTGGACATGGGGGATGATGCCCTACTCTTACAGTAAGTGCCATGGGATCTTTAACTTCCCCATGGACAACCACAAGAGAAGAGAAAATGGGACCTTGGTTTAATGTCTGGTCCAAAGGACAGCATCTCAACAGTGGAGCACCCCCAGTGCTGCACTGCCCAGTCTGTGTTGTGTATTATCCTCTGTTCCTACAGTGGCGCTAGAAGCCACACCCTTCCAATCTTCCATTCATAGAGGAGAGTGTGCAACCTACTGAGCCACTGACCCAACTAACATGCAGCATATTGTGTTAAGTGGATGGAACCTGACTAATCAATTTTATTTTTGTTCAAGCAGAGAGGGAATGCACCTCCTGTAGCTGATTATCCATTAAAGTATACTGATTCAACTTATTAAGAGAGAGAGAAGTGAGGACGGTTGAGATAACTCCATAATCCAGCAAACAAAGTCTAGCTCTTGATAACTGCAAGGGACAAAAAATATTTTAGGGGTCTGATTTCCTTCGCTGATTCTGAATCTGAGGTTGGGGGAAGGGATCTGACCTCTGACATGTTACCCTGCCCACTTGCTAGGGATCAGACAAAGGTAGCAGCACAACTAGTGTACTACTTTCTTATTTCCATGGGCATTTTATTGTACTTACCCAGGGTTTAACTAGTTCTGACTCACATTCCATAGGAGCTGTCTTGGACTCCACTCAAGTCAAGTCTTCTTTGCCAAAAGACTGAGTGGAGTTAATTATGTGGATGGCCTGTTACATCAGAACCAAGAGTCATGCACTGGTGCCCACTAGGCAGAGAATGCTCAGTCTCAAGCAGTCACACATTTTAGTTTCTCTCACAAGGCTACACATAAGGACCTCTTAGTGGATGCCCCTTAGCAGCCAGTGGTCTCAGTCATCCCAACCGTCGAAGCTCTTCACTCGAGTGACAAACCAGTTGACTTGATCTCGTCTGTGGTGGACCAGAAATGAAAGCCTTCTTGCTACCCCAGAATACCCAAGTGACAATGGATGCATCCTGTCTGGGTTAAGGAGCTTACTGCCAGAGTCTCGAAACTCAGGGCACATGGTCAGTCTGAGAGCAGCATCTCCAAATAAAGATGTTGAAAATGAAGGCAGTCCTGTATAGACTGCAAGCCTTGTTGAACTTAGTCCAGGACAAGTTAAAACATCTCCAGATGGACTAGTGTGTCATGTACTACCTCAGCAAGCAGGGTGGACCCCCTGTGTAGGAAAGCAATAAGAATATGGAAGTGGGAACTGGAGACAACTGTTCTGATCCAGGTCACCCATCTGTTGCTACTGGAAAATATTCTGGCAGACGGTCTCAGTCAATTGTTGGCAAACGCACACAGGTGGTCTCTTGCAGAGGACGTGGTATGGTCCCTTTTTGATGACTGGGTCAAGCTGAAAATATACCTTTTTGCATCCCGCCACAATGCAAAACTGAAGCTGTACTGCTCCAGAAATGTAGTGTGTGGAGCTTTCTGTCAAGATGCAGTTAGGCTGCAGTGTACAGGTTAATTTCTCTATGCCTTCCTGCCACTCCCATTGGGTAAAAGGATTCTCATTAAAACAGGAGGCAAAGAGGGTTAAATAATTTTGGTTGTTCTATGTTGACCTAGACAGATATGATACCCTTCGCTACATCAGATGCAAATTCAGAGTCTGCTGAATCTCCCATTGAGAGCCAACTCAGAAATGTAGAAAGTCAGGAAAGTTGCAACAGTACCAGCCAGGATGCAGTACAGCAGTGCTGCAGCATACCACAAAATGCTACAATATATTGCAGGAAACAGTGTAATTCAATGGCAATTAAGCCCTTTTGGCATGCAGTATTTTGTGAAATGCCATGTACTGCAAGTTACTGGATTGCATCGTAGTTGGCTTCACCATACTTACTGTTGCTCTTAATCTTACGGAGTTTCTCTTCTTTTTTTTTTCTTTCTTTTCAATCTAGATTTTTCTCCCCTTCCGGCGGGGCTGGCAGGCGGCTCCAGCCCCTCCCTTGGAGGGGCTCAGTCTCCAGTCCCCGAGTCTGGCTCCTGCCCTCCTGGAAGATCCCCCACGGGTTGCCCCCCTTCCCCATGGCAGGGCTGAGGGCGAAGGACATCGACTTTCCTTTCCCCCCAGAGACCAACATCTAGACTCCGGAGGGCTGGCGCAAGAGCTGTGGGGTCATCATAAAGCCTGCCAGCTCCAAGTTTTCACTTTTCTCCCCCCCCTTTGCCATGGCCGCCCAAGTGTGGGTGGAGGCACGCACATGCAGAGATCCATGGCACCCTCCCTATTCTAGCCATTCCTGTGTGCACTACCCTCGGGCCTCCACCTGGGGGCAGCCTTGCAGCGGTTGCGAATGGGTCCCAACCCAGGAGAGGAGAGCAGCTCAGCAGCCGCTCAGTCCATCTCCCGCCCCCCCCGATCCCCGACAGCCAAGGCTCATTGCCGAACCCGGGTCACCAGCGTGGCGTGAGGTGTGGCATCCAGCACCTCAGTCCTCAGCATCACCAGGCCAGCTCTAGAGTTTCTCTTCTAAAGAGACATATTCACCCACACAATGTCCCCTGGACTCACTGTGTGTGTGTGTGTGTGTGTGTGTGTGTGTGTGTGTGTGTGTGTGTGTGTGTGTGTGTGTGACACACGCATGTTTGTTTTTCTTTTCCCCAGTAGGTATGTGGGATGTGAAGATACGCTGAGTTTTTCATCCCTTCTTACAGGGACATAGAAGCAATTCTCTTAGACTTACTGTAACTTCTTTTTATGTTAGCGCCAACATTGTCAATGGGTGATCCTTACACATGGATATATATGCACCCCAACCAGTGGTCACTGGCATAGCTATAGTGTTAAGAAGCTGTTCATGCAGCTCAGAATGTTGGCATCCTCTGTGTTTCGAAGTGTCCAGTTCCTCAGTCATCATCTATTGCAAAGCATAAAATGCTAGCTACCGGGAACATTCCTTACTATTAATAATACCAAACAGCTCTCAGAAAGTTTCACATAACAGAATTAAAGAAGATGTCTGTCTTACCTTGGCAGTGGCTAAGTCACCCTTTTTCCTTCATTGGTTTCAGCATGGAGATGTGTTCTAAGCAGCCAAACTAGTCCTATCCTGCATTTGATTCTGAACTTGGCAATGGAAAATACTTTGCTATTTGCTCCAATGAAGTTGCTGAACAAAAAAAATAATTAAGTGGTTTCACAGGACATCGGTAAAGGCTTGGCCACCTGCATATTAGAAGCGAGTAATAATGAACTGCAAATGTCATTTTTATATTATTATTAATTTTCTGACATTCTCCAATCCATTTGATTAATATATATTGAGCAGTATTTTCTAGGAGAGTTACAAGGATTCTTGAGAGTGGTCCCATTGGCAACACTGGAGCTAACAGAAAAAGAAATTCTAATAAGTCTGATAGAATTTCTTCTTTCTGTGCCGCTCCACATTGTCAATGGGTAATCCTTACATATGGGTTCTAAAAGGCAGCACCAGTCGGAAAAAAACTGGGAGGGGGAGAATATTGGTCTCCATGTGACCCTGGAGGGGCAGAATTTATCTACCATTTATATCTGCTTATTACACCCATGTGTCCTCAAGTTGCGTCAGTCGAATATTGTACATAAAGCCTATGGAGGAAGCACAGTGTCACCCTACAGCATTATAGCATTGAACCTTCTGCCATTTCACCCCCTGAGGTTGAGACCTTGTGGAAGAACTCCCGAGTAAAGCTGGTCATGTTAGGCCTTTGCTGTGCAGGCTCTGAACTACTTTGTCAAGATGACTTTGGAAGCTTTGGCCTTTCTTGCTGTCCCAAGGTGCAGGAAACGTTGTCCAGAGTGTGGAATTCTGATGGTCTGTTGAGATAGATTTTTACCAATGTGTAATGTACAGCTATGAAAAAAGGCACACAGTAAAAGATAGTATGCCCTCCAGAACGAGTGACAAGGAAACCAAGGGAGATGTCATGAAAGTAGCATGGATGACTATAGACAGTCCAGAGAATGTGATTGCAAAAACAGAAGTAAGATCTTGAGTGACTGACTGTTCGACACAGTTTAGCAATCTCTGAAAGAGTGCCTAGAGAAACTGCTTGAGGAACCCCAGACTGCCCCTATAGCTGATCTGGTGTATAAGAACTTGAGTACCAAACCTTTCTCTACTCCAGAACATGGAAATCCAGACTCTGAATCACTGTAACTTAGTGAGTTTGAAGACTACCTCTTGAGGACTAAGTGATAACCGCAGACCAGGTCCCAATGTAGGATAAGACTGCCGATGGTCTTGCAATAACATAACATGTCTGTGATGGACCTTTTTGGATGGCTAGACTGATCGTCAGAAAAAAGAATGCTTGATGGACGCTCACCCTTGGAAGAGGTGACCTCTGCCCTGGGAGAAAAAAAAAACTGCAGCCTGAGAAGATCGCAGAACCCTCAGGACCCTGAGAGGGGGGGAAGGGAGTACTGATCAGAAAAACAGATATTCCCCAAAGAAGTGGTCACAGCTTCTAGTTAATCTCCCTCACAAGTACCCTCTGACTGGCTTGAGGTGAAATATAAATATGAAAAGGATGGAACTGTAACTAGCTAAAGTCTGGACAATTCTTACCTGCAAGAGTTTGTGATCCTGCAATAATGTTCCATCTACAAAGGGAGCAATGCTAACATATTGGAAGAAATTATCAAAGTGCCCACATTAGGAGCTCTGCCCTAGTACCGAGTCAAAATGGGGTGCTTGATTCTTCTGCTGCTGACATGCAGAGGCATCTTGGGTTTGTAGTATGAACTTATGTCACCAGCATGGCAAGCAGCTCCCAGACCGCTGCACAACTGGCCCTGCTGTGCATTGCAAAAATGTAAAAAAATCTGTTTGCAGCACTGGCATTTAGACATGCAGATCTGTAGTAGCAAAGCATCATCATGCACTATGGATGATGAGGCACGGTGCCAGCAGTGAACTGTATAGGGAATACATTTATTTATTTAAGTGTTTCACCAGGAAGGTATGCTGAACAGTAATTGCTTGTTTCCAGATACGTACTGGGAGTAGGGGGAATTGGAGATGCAAGTAGAGCAGTGCAAAATATAATTGAGTTATTTTTGGCAATGTGGTATATTCAAGATACAATATTGTGCGAACTGTAAAGTGCAATAAAATACAAATTAGAGAGGACAAAATACATGTGAGTGGTACAAAACGTGAGCAGCAACAGTCAAAGCAGAGATTAATGTTTTACAATATCAGGGTACAAAGGAAAATATTTTACAATAACAGGGTACAGCCTGGATACTGTAAATAACAGCGTATAGAGGAGAGTAAAAGGAAGTAGTCCTAGTGAGCATCTAGGAGATAATCTCGGGTGCTATGTAGAGCATAGCTGCGACTGGGCACGGGGGGGGGGATTAGAGAAGGTCCAAAGGCACTGAGCAGCACAGAACTACAGAAATGGTCAGGAGGTTTGGCATGAGCATGAGTGTAATGTGTGCACACGCAGGAGGGCAGAGAGAGCTTTGGGAGAAGGTGCACTGCTGGTATTAGAGGGGAGGGTGTTCCATAGTTTAGGACAGCGGTAGGAAAAGGAGGATTGACCAACAGTAGTGGAGCAGTGTGGGATGGTGAATTAATGAGTCAGTGTGCCAGAGGGACTAGGAGTTCAGTGATGAGGCAGAAATGACAGAGGAACAATAGGAGGGGAGATTACTAGTCCAGAATTTAGCCATGAAAGTAGCAGAGTGTTCCAGACGCCTGGACTCCAGTGAAGGGAGGGACGTGGCTATATAAAGATTGTAGTGGTGAGTGCGAGGAGGGCAGGATAGTATGAAGTACTGTCGGTGTCAGTGGCTCAGCAGGTAGCACACTCACCTCTGAGGCCAGGAGATCAGAAGGCTGTGGGTTCTATCCCCACACCAAGCACTTGCGTTAAATCCCAATGCGGACACTGCAGTGCAGCATGAGGGGGGTGCTGCACTCCTGAGGTGCTGTCTTTTGGATGAGATGTTAAACCAAGGTCCCATCTGTCTGTTCTGGTGGTAGTTCAGGTGGATGTTAAAGATCCCATGGCACTTCTCGAAAAGAGTAGGGGAATTTCCCCGGTGCCCTGGCCAAATGTCCCCCCATTCTCTAAAAATACCACCAACAGTTTAATCTGGTTCAAGGTCTGTTGGCATTCATCTGTATTCTCCTCCCCTGGGTCATGCCTAAAAATAGGCAGAATTTGTCTAGTGCACTTACCCGATCAGCAAAAGTTCAATAAATAAAAGTGGCAGAAGGAACTGAAAAGAGTATGCAGTCTGGCCAGAGTAGTTTTGGGGGTAGTGCTGTAGACTATGTATGCATAGTCAAAGGTAGAAAGGATCATTTTCTGCCCAGTGGCGCATCGGGCTGATGGAGGAATACAGTCCTTATTTCTATATAAGGCACCAAGCTTGGGGTGAAGGTTCTCGTGGACAGCATCTGAAAAGTCCAAATGGTGTGAAGGTTCTTATGGATAGCATCCACGTGTGCTGAAAAGTCCAAATGGTGGTCTAGCCATACCCAAGGTATCTGAAGGAAGTAACATTCAAACAACATGAAGTCTTGCTATATTATGACAATTGCAGTGAGTCCCTATCTTCGAACTGCCTCGGAGGTGAAATAGTTAACTTTCCATGCAAGCATGGAACTTTGAGCGCGAGCTCGGTTAGAAGGCTCTGTCTGCTGATCTTCAAACATAAACTGTCAGATTCTTTACTCCGCCTCACTGAACAGTCGCTCCGGAGATTTCTCCTGCTGCTCGGTTCATTTTGTCGGTTTAAAAGTATTATTTTATTGGTTTTCACCCGAAATTATACCGCAACCAGTCGGTTCAAGCTCTGTCTGTGGTAATGTAAGTAATAGATAGGTTTTACATTATTTTTCTCTGTGTGGAACTTGTAAACATTTATCGGTTCGGTTGAACCGATCAGATTGTGTTTTAAAATTGCTAGTCCTTTTTTAGAGTGTGGTTCCCGGTTCTTATCGGTTCTAAAAAAAACGGATTTCATTACGTTTTTTTCCACGACCTGTGACACGGTTGGGAACCGATAAGAGAGTCTTGCTTGGCAGATTGCCATAAACGGGCAAGTTTGGTTAGGCTGGCATTATGTCTGAGAAACCCAAAAGAAAAACCGGGCCCACTGGGTTTCAACACTGTAGTGTCTGTGGGGAAGCCTTTGCTAAGGCTGACCCTCACACCACCTGTGTCTATTGTCTGGGGTTTGACCACCTCAATGCAGACTGCCAGATTTGTAAGAATTTCCCTGCTGCCACCATAGAAAAGAGAGTTGGTAGGCTCAGGGAAAGGGAGGCCAAAAAGTCCGCTGACCCGGATGGCCGGCCCAGTTCGGTTCCAACCGAACCAGAGGGAGTGCCCTCTGACCAGGGCGATACTTCCTCGGGCAAACGAAGAGCTGGCTCTGAGGAGCCAGTTCCTGCAAAAAGGACTAGAAAATCAGCTGGTGTGGAGCCAAAAGTTCTTTCTCCAACCGCTGAAGAAATAGCGAAAGCAATCCAAATTGTCCAGTCTCTTTCCCCGGTTCCGACTGAACCAGCACCATCAGGGAGGCGCTCGGTTCGGCCGGTTCCACCGGTTCAAGATTATGATTTTGAGGAATTTTATGAACCGTGGTGGGGCAAGAGGACTATGAGGAGAGTGAATGTGGTTTTGAAGGTCTGGATGTGCCCATTGAACTGGACACCTCTCCAGACAGACCCTTAGGGGTTTCTCCTCCAAGGCTCTCTGAGTCCCCTTCTCATTTTATCTCCAGCTCCCTGTTGAGGAAGCTGTTGATGACCAAGAGGAGCCTGATTATGTAGAAATGATGGATATTCCAGAATCTAAGAGACTGTCTATTCCTTTGCATAAATCTTTTCGGAAGCAGACAGTAAAAGTTTTAAAAACTCCTCACACTATACCTCCTATAGATAAAAGGATGGACAAGAGGTATACTTTATCAGGCTCTAATACGGAGTTCCTCACACAGCAATGCAGCCATGTGGGAGTAGTGCAGGCTGCAGCCTGTGACAAGGCAAATATTCCCCTAGCTTCACACCCTCCTGAGAAGGACTCCAGGAAGATTGATGCTATGGCAAAGAAACAGTACATGGCAGCATCCTGGGACTCAGACAGGCAAATTATATGGCTTATGCTGCTAGATACCAGAAATCCAGATGGGATACTGTGCTGGCTCTAGCAAAACAAGTCCCTGACCGGCTGGCCAGAGAGCTGGAACAGGTGGCTAGAGATGGTGTTGAGGCATCTAAGGTGCAATTTCATGCTGCAGTAGACTCTAATGATGTGTCATCAAGAGTCCTTGCTACATCTGTGGCACTTCGCAGAATGGCTTGGCTCAGATGTACTACCCTGTCACAGGATACCCAGTCTAAGGCCATGGATTTTCCTGTTATGGGCAACTCTCTGTTTGGGGAGCAAACAGAGAATTACATGAAGAAAATGGATGAAAATAGGACCACCTATAGGAGTGCACAGGCCAAGGAAAGGCAGGTTACTCCTCATAAGCAGCTTCCCAAGGGCAGGGGCAGGCCTTTTCATAGGCCTTTTTACCAATCCCAAGCCTCCTCTTCTGCTTATGCCCAGAGGGGGTTCTTTAGAGGGAGAGGCAGACAGGGTTCAAGCAGGCCTGCTTCCACCCCTCAACTTAAAGCCCCTGCCAAGCAGGCACCCTGATGGGGTAGCCAGGGCCGATTCTTCTCTACCTGTAGGGGGCAGGCTGGCTTACTTTGTCCAGGACTGGAAGTCTCTAACGTCTGACAAGTGGGTCCTGGAAGTAGTAAGCCAGGGACTGGTTCTCAGCTTCAAAAAATTTCCAAAGATGAGAACCAGATCTTTTCCACCTGCATCTCCATCAGAGACACTTGCCCTAGAGGCAGAGGTCTCTACCCTCCTTGCTCTTAGAGCCGTGGAAAGGGTTCCACCCCTACACCAGGGCAAAGGTTTGTACTCCAGGTACTTCTTTACCCCAAAAAAGACAGGAGAATGGCGGCCCATCCTGGATCTCAGATACTTAAACAAGCACCTTTTAAAACCAAAGTTCAAAATGGTGACCCTGGGAATTATTTTACCCTCTCTAAGGCCAGGGGCCTGGCTAGCGTCCCTGGACCTCAAGGATGCCTACTTCCATATTCTCATCAGAAGCTCCCATCGACAGTACCTCAGGTTCGAGCTGCCCTCAGGCCATTACCAGTTCAGAGCAATGCCCTTTGGCCTCACCTCTGTTCCAAGGGTATTCACCAAATGCCTGGCAGTAGCAGTTGCATGCCTAAGAAGGCAAAAAATTGCCATCTTTCCTTACCTGGACGATTGGCTCATAACAGGCCAGTCCCCAGAACAGGTCAGCTTACACCTTCAGGTAACTCAGCAACTACTTGCCTCCCTAGGTTTCCTTCTGAATCTCTCAAAGTCAGTTCTAGAGTCTGTCCAGCTCCCTAACCTTCTTAGGCATGCAGAACTGAACACACAGGAAGCCAGGGCCTTCCTCACTCTGGACAGAGGCGAAGACCCTAGTCTCCTGGCCTCCTCATTCACCCTGCAGGTCTCTCGACCAGCAAGGCATTTTCTGCAGCTCCTGGGACACATGGCTGCTTCCACAGCAGTAGTGCAAGGAGCAAGATTTCAGATGAGGGACATTCAGTTCCATTTGAGAGCTTTTTGGTCTCAAAGAAAGGATCCTCTTACCAAGCTGATCCCAGTAACTCGATCCCTGATCCAAGCCCTACAGTGGTGGCAGGATCAGAGCAACCTGAGACAAGGAGTCCCTTTTGTCACTCAGTCTCACTCCTTAATCCTTACTACGGATGCATCCCTCTTGGGGTGGGGGGCTCACATGGGCGACCTCACTGCCCAAGGTCTGTGGTCCTCCCAAGAAACTCTGCTCCACATCAACCTGTTGAAGCTCAGAGCAGTTTTTCTAGCACTTCAAGCTTTCTCCAAATCTGTTCAGAACAAAATTGTACAGGTCAGAACAGACAACACCACTACAATGTGGTACATCAACAAGCAAGGGGGCACTCGGTCTACGGCCTTGTGCACCAAAGCCATGAAGTTGTGGTCTCTGGCTTACTCCCTGAACACCTCCCTTACGGCAGTTTACCTCCCAGGCAAGGACAATGTCCTGGCAGATGCTGTCAGCAGAATTTCTCAGGGCCATCACGAGTGGTCCCTGGATCCCCTGGTTCTGGGAGTGGTATTTGCCAGATGGGGCACCCGCCAGATAGATCTTTTTGCAGCCCCAGACAATCACCAACTTCCCCTCTTTTGCTGCAGGCCCCCAGTCTTGGGCTCAGTCCCTCTGGATGCCTTAGTCCTCAGTTGGAAAGGGAAGTTTCTCTATGCCTTCCCTCCCTTTCCTCTCCTATTCAGAGTGCTAGTCAAAATCAGATCCCAATCCTGCACGGTCATTTTGATTGCCCCGGATTGGGCCAGACAACCCTGGTATCCACTCCTACTGTCCTTAGCAGTCCTTCCTCCCTTGTGCCTTCCCAGGAATCACAATCTGTTAACCTGTGCCCAGGGAAGGGTTTGTACCCGAATCTCAAATCTCTCAATCTCAAGGTCTGGTTCTTAAAGAGTTAGAGTTTGCTGACTTACACCTCTCACAAGGCGTAATGGATATATTGAAGGCTTCTAGGAAGCCTTCCACCAGGACTACTTACAACTCCAAATGGAAAAGGTTTTCCATATGGTGCTCAGTGAAGCATATTTCCCCAGACTCTGCTGATTTTACCCACAGTCCTGGATTATTTGGTCCATCTGAACACTTTGGGGCTGAGACCAGCTACCCTGGGAGTGCATTTGGCAGCTGTGTCTGCTTTTATTTCGGCTGGTAAATCCTCTTCTTTTTCAACTCACCCTGTATTTTCCAAGTTTTTTTTAAGGGATTGCTTCACACCAACCCTCCATTCAGGGATCCTGCCCTGCCTGGGATCTTAATGTTTGTATTGCTCAGCTTATGCAACCCCTTTGAGCCTTTGTCTTCAGCTGAGCTTAAGTACTTGACTTGGAAAACTGTGTTTCTAGTAGCCATCACCTCTGCCAGGCGCATAAGTGAATTACAAGCTTTGTCAGTGGAGCGGATTTATCTTCTTTCACAGAGATAAGGTAGTCCTCTGGACTAATAGAAAGTTTCTGCCTAAGGTGGTTTCAGATTTCCACCTTAATCAATCTATATCTCTTCCAGTGTACTTCACTGACCATTCTTCCTCTGGTGAGAGGAGGCTGCACAGCCTAGATGTGAAGAGAGCCCTTAGTTACTACATAGAGCGTACCAAGGGTCACAGGTTTGACTCCCTCCAACTGTTCCTCACTTATGGTGAGATTGGTAAAGGGAAGCCTGCCACTAAAAGATCCATTGCCAGGTGGATTGTCTCTTGTATCCAATTCTGCTACGAAAAACTGGGAAAGGTTCCTCCCTCAGGCCTGAGGGCTCACTCTACCAGAGGTACAGCTACTTCTCTGGTTGCTGCCAGAGACATCCCTATTCTAGAGATATGTCAAGCAGCCACTTGGAAAACAGTTCACACTTTTACCAAGCATTACTCCCTGGATATCCAGGCTCGGAGTGATGCTCGGTTTGGCACAGCTGTCCTTCAGAGCCTATTCCCTAAGTAAGTTCTGTCCCTCCTCCATGGGGGTACTGCTGCGTAGTCTGCAATTGTCATAATATAGCAAGACTTCATGTTGTTTGAAGAAAAAATTACTCACCTTAGTAATGTTGTTTCTTCTAATGGAGTCTTGCTATATTATGACCTCCCTCCCTGCCCCTCTCAGAACCTCTGTTTTGGGATGTGGGTGGGCATTACAGTGTTGGCGCTTTCTTTATGCCACTTTGTTGTTTCACCCTTCCTTTGGGGGTGAATTGGTGTTGTATTTTCATTTCTTTTGGGTCTCATGACTTGAGTCTTGGTTGGAGACCAAGAAGTGTGTGTTTATGTTAGTAGCCAGTCAGCTAGTGTAGGTTTACAGCTTCCAGACAGAGCCGTAGTGAGTTTTTGCTTGTAAAGATCTGACAGTTTATGTTTGAAGATCAGCAGACAGAGCCTTCTAACCGAGCTCGCGCTCAGAGTTCCATGCTTGCATGGAAAGTTAACTATTTCACCTCCGGGGCAGTTCGAAGATGGGGACTCACTGCAATTGTCATAATATAGCAAGACTCCATTAGAAGAAACAACATTACTAAGGTGAGTAATTTTTTCTTCTCTATCAAAGTACCATCCAGCTTGTAGAAAGCTGGGGGGGGGGCTTTAAGGATAGATAGCCTCTGTCTGGTGCCAAAGGACATGTAGACTGTCTTTTTACCGTTCAGAAACTGTTGATTCGACTGGTACCATTTCTGAACCTTATTGAAATCTTGTTGCAGTTTCGACGGGGCATCACCATGAGATTTGCTAGACCTGTAGAGGATTGTATCATCCACATGCATATAGATTTGGTAAGAGGAACACGCAGAGAAGTCGTTAAGGAAAATGGAAAATAATATACGGCCAAGTACAGAGCCCTATAGGACACCAGTGGTGATAGGGAGTGGTGAAGAGAGGGAGGAGGCAGTATTGACAGATTGGCTTCTGCCTGTCAGGTAGGAACTAAACTAAGCTGTGGTGGTGGGGTTTAAACCAGCCCCAGCAAGTGTTTGGAGGAGGAGAAGAAGAGCGTGGGATACCGTGTTGAAGGCATTTGCTAGATCGACAAATATGGCCAAGGTTATGTGACCCAGATCCATCTTGGACAGTATGGAATCTGTGAGGGGTAATAGGGAGGTGGTGGTAGAGTGAGACTTGTGGAAGCCAGACTGGAAAGGAGTGAAAAATGAGGTGGAGTCAAGGTAGGAGGTGAGCTGGGCAAGCACAATGCGTTCCTGAAGTTTTACTAGGTTAGAGAGTAGGGAGATACGGCGATAATTCCCAGGGGAGGTGGGATCACCACATTTGGGAAGGGGAATGACTGTAGAATGTGTCCAATTGGTGGGAACTGATGATAGGGTAAAAGAAAGGTTGAGAAGCGAGGCCAGAGGACCGGCTATAGTAGGTGCAGAGTGGTGGAGTAAATTGGGGTCAGGGCCATCTGGGCTCTTGCCTTTATAGGGATTTAAGGCTAAGAGGGCCTTGAGGGCATTATTTGGTGTTATGGGAGAGAAATAAAATTGATTAGGGGTGAGAGGGTGAAGAGCAGCTAGGGGGACGAGAGGAGAGTAGCAAGGAGGCACAATATGTGAAGAAAGTGTTGAAAGTAGTTGCGACAGTTGGAGGATCAGAAATAGTTGCATTACCATGGGCAAGAGCAGGGATCGGGGGACTGGAGGGTGGCAAGAATAAAGATTTGACTACCTTCCAGAACTTAGAAGGGTAGTTTAGGTTGGTATGAAAAGATGTGGAGAAGTACCTGGACCTGGATAAGTCAGGGTGCCTGGACGATAGACAGCATGGATTCATCCCGGGGAAATCGTGTCAGACAAACCTGGTGGAGTTCTATGACTGGGTGACAAGTGCCTTGGACCTGGGTAGACCAGTGGATGTCCTCTTTCTAGACTTCAGCAAGGCATTTGACTCTGTTCCTCACGTGGGCCTGTTGGATAAGCTGGGAGAAATGGGGGTGGGGAACCAGATGATCAGATGGATAGGCAATTGGCTCCAGGACCGGACCCAGAGGGTCGTAGTTGGTGGGATAGTCTCATCCCCAAGGAGGGTCGTTGTGGGGTCCCACAGGGATCAGTCCTTGGGCCCCTTCTGTTCAGCCTACATATCTGACATAAGGACAGGAATCAGGAGGAGATGAGTCTCTTTGCAGATGACTCAAACTGGGGGTGGTGGATGGGGAGGAGGGAGGTGGCCCTACAGGGGACCTGGAGGCTCTGGAAAGATGGTCTAGAAAGTGGAAGCTGAGGTTCAATGCAGGGAAATGCAAGGTACTCCACCTGGGGGCCCAGAAACTCAGGCCAAGTGTACACCCTGGGGAAATCACAAGTCTCGATGGCTGAGAGGGACCTGGGGTGGTGGTGGATGTCAAGATGAACAACTCTGAGACTTGTAGGAGGGCAGCAGCCAAGGCCAACAGGATGCTGGGATGCATCGCTAGGATCACCTCCAGAAGGAGGGAAGTGATTCTCCCTCTGTATAATCTTGGTGAGGCCGCACCTTGAGTACTGCGTGCAGTTTTGGGAGGCCACACTTTAAAGCGGGACATTAACCTCCTGGAGAGGGTCCAGGAGGGCAACCAAAATGATTTGGGGCTTGGGGGACAGGACTTATGAGGAGAGGCTCGAAGAGCTAAATATGTACACATTGGAAGAGAGAAGGGACCGGGGGACATGATAGAGGTCTTTAGGTACATGAAGAGGGTAAATAGGGGAGGAACAGTCAGGGTGCTTCGAAGGAAGGAGGAAGGGGCCACTAGAGGGCATGGGTGGAAGCTGGAGGGGGGAAGATTCAGGGGAGAAAGGAGGAGGTGCTACTTCACTGAGAGGGTGGTGGAGCCATGGAATGCACTGCCTAGGGGGCTGGTGGAGGCAGAGACAGTGGAGGGGTTCAAGAGGGGGTGGGACAGGTACAGGGGAAGGGTTCTGGAAGCAAAATCCAATGCAGCAAGAATATCCGGAACTGGGAAGGGAGAAGCCAGAGAAGGCAAGGGGGACAGCAAGGTCAGCACCCAGGTTGGGGACTGACCAAACGAGCAGACACGAAAGACCGTTAGGCCTATTCTGCTGGCATTTTAGTATGTTAGTATGTTAGTAAGTATTCTGCCTTGGCATATCTAGTGGCTTTCATGCAAGTATTGTGGAGTTGTCTGTAATGGAGGAGGAGAGTGGGAGTTCTGGAGTGTATGTAAGCCTTCCAGGCCTGATCTGTGGCCCACATACATACCAGCTGTTCGGCAGTAATCCAGGGAAGGTGAGAGCCTTTGACCCTGGTTAACTTAAGTGAGGCATAATGATCCCAAATTTCCATGAATTTAGATCTGAAGTAGCTGAGGGCAGCGTCAATGGAGGTTTCCACAGAGATGGGTTGGGTTTCAGTCTGACTGGTGTAGGTCATGTAGTAGAAGAGCTAAGTTTAGGGAGCAGAAAGAGCACATATGGATCAGTTTGGGGAGGCTTCAGGCTAACGGATTCTGCGGATGTAGTAAATCATGTGGTGGTTGCTAAGAGTCTGGAAGGTCGATATCCTGGTGTGGGTGAGCGGTGAGGGCCCAGTCAGTGAGAGTATGTTTTTGAGATTTATGGTTGAGTCAGATAGGAGAGGTAATTAGTTGAACCAGATTTAGGGATTTTACTTTGGAGGGTATAGCGGAGTTGGTGGATGAGGTCCAGTCCTCATTCAGGTAACCTAACAGGTAAAGCTCACCTGAGGTGGACTGAATGGTGATAGTAGTAATGATATCTGTTACGGTAGCTGATGGGAGACCTGGGCGACAATAAATGCCTGCAATGACTGTGGGCAGTGTAAAGGGGAGAGATAACTTAATTAAGAGACGTTCGTATTGGAAGGGGGATGAGATTAACAGGACAGGAGAGTATTGCAGGTTAGGTGAGACGAACATTCTTCCACTCTTTCTAGGTCTGTCCTGTCTTAAGAGGGAGTAGCCTGGAGTTGTGAGAGGTGCATCTAATATTTTCTTGGACAGCCAGGTTTCAAGACAGCAATATGACATCCAGCTGTAGGTTTAGCATGATTGGCTGGATGAGAGCGAGTTTGGGGAGAAGGCTTCGAATATTGAGGTGGGCAATTTTTAAACCCTTAGGAAGGTGCGGGTTGATAAGAGGGGTTGGACCAAGGTCTGGTTCTACAGTATGTCTCTAGCAGAGAACAGAAGAAGGGTGATTAGTAGTTTGACAAAAGTGTAGACTAATTTTCAGCTTTAGAGTGAGAAGCATGCGTAGGTGGAGGAGGAGGAGGTTTTGGAGGAGTGGAGAAGACATTGGTGTAATTAAGAGTCACTAAAATGGATGTGGGGGAAGTATTGAAGGGGGGGTCATGGGTAGATGGTAGGAATAGGATGCTCTGGAAGCATGGAGTGAGTATGGACGTGGGATGGATAGGTGTGAGGGGGCAGGGTATGCAGGGCTCAGAGATGGGGGAGGAAGAGCAATAAAGGGAGATGAGTAGGGACTAGGCAGAAAAGGACAAGTTGAGGCATGATGGATGGGAGCAGAAGCTTGTAGGTGGGGTAGAAGGAGAAGTAGAAGGAGAAGATATTCTCAGTGAGAATGAGCTATAGTCACAACTATACAAGTTGCTTAGTGTTGTAGTGCCACCTGTGACCACTAGGTAGCAGAGAATAACAGGAAATGAGAGAGGGACCCTCCTAACAGGCTGTGTGGCCTAGAGGATTAGAGCAGCGGCTTGTGACTGAATTGGGTCTGTGAGGCACAGGTTTGAGACTGCCTTCTGAAGGGAGGTAGGGAGCCATAGGGCAGAAAAATTCGGTGGCGGGGGGGGGGAGGAGAGGAACTTTAATCTAGCAAGGGTGGGAAAACTAGTGAAAGAGTAAAAATGTTACAACCCACACTGAGGATGAATAGCAACCCCTAGTGGTCAAGAAATTTATATATATTTGTTTGGAACTTAACGTTTATTCAAATTTGATTGAACTACAAGTGCAATTCCAACATATATCAAATACAGTATCACATGCACTGTTGTCAGTCATTTGATATTATACATTTAAGCGGCATAATCTATCTATACTCTGTTGTGCAATGAAATATTGTCCTAAGCAGATCAACTTAATTCTAATGTATGCTTGTTTTCTTTTATAGGTATAAAGGTTTCCTTATCAAGTTACTACAGTGCACAAAGTTATCTAAAATTCCATGATTTCCTCACATGAGATGTGGTCAAGAAATAGAACAAGCTAGTGGGAGAGTAGGGAGATAGCGTAAGCAGGGCGGTCACATGACACGGTCATGTGATATGGGGCTGCTATATAGGAAGTGACAACGGGGGGTCATGTGATGAGGGGCTGCTATATAGGAAGTGACAACCGGGGGTGGTGCGTGGTGCAGCCACCACAAAAGCGGCAGTGGGTTACACCAACAAGCAGTGGCACCCAGATATTGTTAGATGTTTTCAGTGCCTGCTTGTGTAGCAGGCAGCTCAGTGTTGCTCCATTTGGAGAGGGAGGGATGAGCCTCTGTCATGGCTCACGCTAACTGCTGGACATCCTGCTTGTGTAGCAGGCAGCTCAGCAGTACTCCGTTTGGGGAGGGTTGAGGGAGAGATGAGCCTCTCTGTCCTGGCTCACGCTAATTGCTGGACAGGCAGCTCAGTGTTGCTCCATTTGGGGAGGGAGGGATGAGCCTCTGTGTCCTGGCTCACACTAATTGCTAGACGTCCTGCTTGTGTAGCAGGCAGCTCAGCGTTGCTCCATTTGGGGAGGGTGGAGGGAGGGATGAGTCTCTGTGTCCTGGTTCACACTAATTGCTAGACATCCTGCTTGTGTAGCAGCAGCTCAGCGTGGCTCCGTTTGGGGAGGGTGGAGGGAGGGATGAGCCTCTATGTCCTGGCATACATAGTGGGTTGTAGTGGAATAACATTTGTCTCCACTAGTGAGTGGTAAGACCCACCCATAACTCACGAGTGATGAAACCACCAGTTAGTTGTGAAGGCCTTACCACTCAAGTGGTGGAGTTAAATGTATGATTCAGCTGCAACCCCAGGCCGGTTGTCCCAGCAATGCCCCCGCCCACAGATGGCAAAGGCCTTCGAGTCGCCTTCATTAATATATGCAGTCTCCCTAAGAAAACTGCAGCCCTTCTATGTTGGGTCACCCAACACTCCCCGACATTCTCCTGCTTGCTGAAACCTGCCTCCTCCCGCACGCCTGACTCTGCCATCTCCCTTCCTGGCTTTACCATTTTCAGGGCCGATAGGATGGGCAGCAGGCGTGGGGGTGTGCCATTCTACTTGTAACTCGGGCCTTGGGCTCGCACTCCCCAATCCTGAGCTAAACCATGGGGCGCAAGCCATCACCTTAAAAATCTCACCCTACCCTGGACGTGGCCCACTCTATCTAACTGCGGCTTATCTACCCCCGGGTTCTCACAAAGACTCTGCGGCCACCTCTCTCCTAGACTACCTGGCGACCTTACCCCCGAAAGCTGAACAATTAATCATGGGTGACTTAAATTCCAATTGGCTCAGCCCGTCGGCTGATAACTTGAAGAATGAGCTTGCTGCCCTTGACCTGTCCCAAATGGTCACTCAGCCCACTAGACTTAACAAAGTCACAGGAACTAGCTCTCTCCTGGATGTTATCCTCTCTAACCGGCCTCATAAAATAGTCTCCGTTGAAGTCCTTGCGGACTCACTCAGTGACCACTCCCCTGTCATCTGCTTCTGGTCCTCCCCCACCCTCTGCCCTGGGTACAGTAGGATCCCTCGCCGCCGTTTTCTCCCCGGAGGTCTCACCAACCTCAAACGTCACCTCGCCCATACCGACTGGTCCCCACTGGACAGCGCTCCTGACGTTAACTCTGCCCTAACCTACCTCTCCACTGCCTTCAACCTCGCCTGTGACCTGTATGCACCCCTCAGCTCTCCTAGGACAAAAAAACGGACTGCTGCTTGGATAACTCCTGCACTGATCCAACAACTAAAACAGAGAGATAACCTCTGGCACTTAGCCAACGACTCTGGTAGGCCTGCTGACAGACTAGCCTACAGGACAGCCACAATCAATGCACCTGTCAATCAAGCAGGCTAAAAGCTAAATTCTATCAGGCTGCATTGACATCTTCCTAGGGCTCGTCCAGAGCCTTCTGGGACAACATTAAAGATTTAAATGGTAAGACCGCTCCCCCCTCCATCCCAGATTGTCATAAATGGGACTGTCTCGACTGACCCCACCAGTATAAGCTGACTGCCTTAACAAAACCTTCACTGACTTAAGTGCTGTCACCTCCGGCCACTTTTCAGACCCGGTTGCACAACCCACCACCCCTATCTCCAGGCCACAATTCCACTTCAGTGAGATCTCACCCCACGATGCCAAACCTTTCTTAATAAAATCCTCGCCTCTCAGAACCCTATCAATGACCCTCTTGACTCCAGGATACTTCCCGTGCTGTGATGTCATGCTTACCCCGCTGATGCTTATCATTAACAAATCCCTCTGCCTCGGCCAATTCCCTAAGGCCTGGAAGCAAGCTGAAGTAACCCCCATCCATAAATCTGGGGACCGCACTCTGCCTAATAACTACAGGCCCATCTCCATCCTTCCCCCCCTATCCAAAGCCTTAGAAAAAATAGTGAACACACAGCTCTCTGAATATCTTACTAACTACAGCCTCCTTTGTCCAGAGCAACATGGTTTCTGCCCTGGCCATAGCACGTCCACTGCCCTTCTGGAATTCTCCCACCACATTCACTCAGCACTTGACAAGGTCATCCTACAGGGGCAGTCTTTATAGACCTGTCCAAGGCCTTCACACGGTGTGCCACCCCTGCTACTAAACTCCCTTAGCATACTGGGTCTGCAGCCGGTCCCCTGAAGTGGTTCACAAGCTACCTACACAACAGGTCCCAAAAGTCAAGCTAAATGGGACCCTCTCCCCTACCTTCCTGTACACTCGGGGTCCCCAAGGCTCCATCCTTGGCCCGACCCTTCAGCCTATTCCTGAACACCTCCCCAGCTCCTGTTCCAGTAAAATTTTACTCTATGCTGATGATGCTGTTATCCTTGCATCACACCTGACCCTCCCTCCAAGACATGCTGCAAGCGCCTTCCTCCAAACCGAAAACTGGTTCAATAAGCACCGCCTAGTCCTGAACCTAAAGAAAACTAAGTCCATGCTATTCTCTCATCGGCAAAACAATGCCAGGGACTTTCCCCTCCACATCTCCACCAGCATGCCCCTCCCTCTTGAGCAAGTCTCGTCCTACAAGTACCTGGGCATCACCTTTGACACCGGCCTAACTTTCCACGCCCACCTTAAAGCTTTGGCATCTGCAATGAACTCAGGATCGGTCTTCTCTACCACAAAGACTGTCTCCAACCCGCCTAAACTTGCCATCACCTCTTGAGTATTATCACTGGCTGACCACGGACTCGGTTTACGCAGCTGCTGATGCCTCTGCCTTATCTAAAATCCAGACCTCCATCAACAAAGCCTGTAGACTCCTTACCGGTGCCCACAGCAGAACCCACACCTGTCTGCTATACTCCGCCACAAAAATACTCACTCTGGAGGAAAGACTGAAATATCAAACCTGCCTACTGGCCAAAAAATCCATGGCAGGTCTCTGCCCTCCTGGGGTCTCTGGACAGCGGGCTGCAAAATCCTTGCCAACCCGGTACGCCACTGCAGCCACTTTCATCATTCCCAGAGCAAGGACCTCCCGCTGCCAAAGATCTTTCTACCACCTTGCCCCGTCCTGGTTCAACTCCCTTCCTGAAACCATCTCCAAGATCCCAGGCATTGGCCGTTTCAAAATCGCCCTCCGCCAGCATATTATTAACAACCGATGCTGTAAATGTCTGTAGCTGCACTGTGCGGTCCTTCCTAATACTTTCCAAGCACCTCATGGCGGGTCCTCTTTTACTCTACATATTATTTGCGACATGTTGTTAATTGAATAACGTACCTACTGTTGTTTTACCAATGTTAGCACCTTACACGAGTTGCTCCAGTACAGCTCGCTGTCTGCACTCTCCAAATGTATATTTTATGTATCTAACCTGTCTGTCATCCCTGTCCTAACACCACTCTATTTGTCGTCTCCCCCACCTTTCTTGACGAGGTACCTTTGTAAACGAGTCTTTGACTCAAAGGTTGTAAAACTGATCTTACAATAAATAAATAAATAAAAATAAATAAATAAAATTATGTATACATAGATGAATTAACCCTCAGGTGTATAGAATGGGCTGATTCTTAACACCAAGTGGGATCTAAGACATCATCTGAGCTCGAGAGTGAAGTTTGAGAGCACTGTATGTCACAGAACCCACAAGATACATTAATTAGCCCAATCTTAACATTAGAATTTGTTTTATTTTGTATAATATAAGTGTTACTTCATTTTGTAGAAATATTGTTTGGAATAAGCTGTGTAAGCTCACACTGTATTTGCAATCTTTGATTGACAGCTTCAATGGGAAAATTATGTTCTTAAGTTCTGGTCCAGTTGATTGACAGATTTGGTTAAAAAAGTCATTGTTAACCTTAAGCTGTTAGGAATGATGTTTTGAAACCAATGACAGAATGAGGTAACCATGTATAACAAAGCTTTAATATTCTCCTTGGAGCTCTAACTATTTTGTGTTTGTTGAGGCTGGTTTTATGTCCATGCTAGAATTTTAAAACTCAAAAATGTCCTTATATTTGCCAGCTCTGAGTCCTCAATGGTTTGCACTTCCAAATAAAATGAGGAGCCCCATACACAGTCCCAGTATTGTGACACAGAATGGCCATAAAGACCACGTTGTAACATAGTTCTGCTTTTGACCAGGTTGTGATTTACATAGCCAGATCACAGTCCTTTCACTGCACTGTTGCCAGTGTTACATCACAAGAAAAGGGGCTGGGATGCAGATGAAGCACTATGCTATGGACAGACATGCACTGACACCACACACACACACACACACACACACACACACACACACACACACACACACACACACACACACTGGTTGCATGTCAGAGCACTGTGAAGAACTGCGGGAATGGGAAGTGTCTGCAGTGGACCGAGATCTTTGAGGGGCCAAGGAGAGGGTCCCACTCAACACCAGGTATATTTTATTGAGAGGACCATTTGGGTGGCCTCTGGATCAGCAGGGATGACCAGTGAGGGACCACATAAAACTGTACAAGGTATGGGTTGGGAGGGTGGGGAACTGCATGACCTCTGGGCATGGCATCATGTTATGAGACTAGTACCATGCCCAGATGTCCGTAGAAGTCACAGTTGACATGTTTGTGGTCAACGACCACAACATGGCAATCATTATTTGCATTGTGACTTAGTTGCTGGAGTGACTTTTCACCCTGATGACTAAAATTTCCCTTTTGTGTATGTCAGGATGTTTGTTCCTTCCATATGTATTTTTGTACTTCATGTTGCTGACCAGCCCCTATCTTCTCTGGCCTGCCCAGCCCCTTCACCCATCTTCCCTGGGACTTACCACTGATCTGTTTGTTTCCCCCCCAGATTACCCTCCTGTGGTGGGGTCACTGGGGCTGGCCATACCCCTCTGGAGCACAATCCATATAGCTCCAGAGGAGGAGGAGGATCCTAGTTGGTGGTGTGGAGTCTGTGGCAGACCAGAGCACCATCTTGCTTGGTCAGAGGTCTCCTCTTTGTTTTCTCCCTGGGGCCACCTACTCATGCAGTGATGTACGCACATATCAATGTCTGATGGCGAGCCCTCTCCTGACCGGATGCTACTGCTGCGCTGGCACCTGGCTTCTGTCAGGTGGCAGGCAGGTAACGGTGTGCCTCATCCCTCCTCCCTGAGTGAGCAAAGCAGTCCTTGGAATGCTCTATCCTTTTGCCCCCAGCTGCCATGAGACCCGAGTTTGTTCCAAAGCCAGGGTAGCTCTACTGTCTTGCTGCCTGGCTGTACCAGTATGGCAGTTAGTAGTGGTGTGGTGGCATTAAACAGGCAGCCTTTCGCATTCGGATTTTGTGCCACCACCACCAATTGTTAGTGCTTATTGGTCTCCAGCATGCTGTATTCCATATTGCCATGTCATAAGCAGCCTTGTTTACCTGGTCTTGCTGCTGCAATACACAGTATATCCCATTTTCATTCACATATGACATGGAAATGAAACGGGACTTCAGCAGAAATGACTGCATAAGCAAGTATGCCTATTTTTAGTGGCTCCAAAATGCCTTGGGTGCCCATTGGGAGGGCGTGATGATAAATCCTGACAACATGGGGAAAGGAGGAGGAGGAGGAGGAGAAGGAGCATTTTATGCAGCTCGTTACAGACTTTTTATTTTTAAAACAGTTGACAGCATCACATGGCAGATGTTGCTATGGCACTGCTGAAAAAAAAGATTATGGCGTAGACAGGATGGAGGCAGTCCAGAGGAGGGCAACTAAAATGGTGCAGGGTCTACAACAGAAGTCATACGAAGAGAGACTAAAGGAACTTAATATGTATACCCTCGAGGAAAGAATGGAGAGTAGGGACATGATAGAAACTTTCAAGTACCTCAAGAGAATCAACAAAGTCCAAAAGGGTAGCATCTTTCAGAAAGAGATGTGCAAGAACAAGGGAACACAATTTGAAGATACAGGGGAGACAGCTCAGGGGCAATGTGAGGAAATATTGTTTCACAGAGAGGGTGGTGGACGCATGGAATGGCCTTCCTGAGGAGGTGGTGGGGTCAAAAACAGTGGGGGAATTCAAGAATGCATGGGACAGACAAGGCAATTCTGGTGGTTTTCTGATGGCCAGTTCTCGAGTGGGAATTGGTGTCTGCCTCAGGACCCCTTGCCTACACGCTTTCAGCATCAACTACTAGCATTGCTAGTAATGCACATAGCACCAGAAGGTAGAGTGGAGAAAATTTAAAGGAAACATATGTTAGTCACCTAAGGTACGTTGCATCCGATCTTTGTGATTCCTTTGAATCAGAACAGGAGAAATGCTGTCTAGCCATCTCTGTTCTGACAGGCAGAAAATTTAATGCCAGAACCTGCTAGTCTCTAAACAAGGGTGAGTAAAAACACAGGACCAAAACAGACTTCCATAGAATGTGTTAGATCTGTTTTTTATAGGCAACAGAGTCAATATATTTAGATAGTGGTCAGGTTTTTGAAAGACTAAAGCTTCCACTCACATTCTTCTGTTTAAAAACAGGCACTTGAGAAGGAATATGAAGTTTTAATCAGAGAACCTGAAACACGGTGGAAGTTCAATGTCAGAGAACTAGAAAGGTACTGGCTCTTTCAGTAATTCTTTTGCACCCATAAAAGGTTCAGTTAACCCTGGTTTGTATTGCAAAATGCAGTACAGCGCAGGCTTCTGCTAGTCAGGATTTGGTTTGGATGTGAAATGAAATATGGATTTAAGATCAACAATATGAAATTGACTAAATTTGATCTAGAAAAGTTAATTTATTATTTCGATGCTCAGAGTGGAGCACTACTAGAAGATAAAATTACTCACCATAGTAATGTTTTCTTCCTCTCAGGAATCTATCGGTGAGATTTACAGTAAGCATCATCATCATCCTGCCAGAGTGTGATGCCCAGGAGATAGAACTTGCGCTAATTCTAGAATTAGTACACTTGCATGGCCCATGAGGAGCTAGAATTCTCATGAACCATGCCCTCAGGCATAATGTTCTGAGGTGTGGTAATGTTGCAGGTTGATTGGAGAACTGCTGGATAGGATCGGGAGCATTGAGTACCAAGCTTGCCTGGCCTGGTCCGGCACTATCAGGATCATTGTTGCTGGTGTTCTCCTGAGCTTTATGAGCACTTTGTGTATGACATTCTCAACCGCCATATTTCATTTACTGACCCCGGGCTCTAACCCTATCCTGTATTGTTGAACATGGTAATGTACTGTTGGAAGCCCCTAAACAGCCGGCCTCTATTGTGTAAACCAATGATTTCCTATCTAACGAATGGCATTTAACAAATTGCTATGATGTTAATCTCTGTCGTATTGTAATGTCTCTGGTTTGTTGAATCTTTAGCACTCTGTTACGTTGTTATGTCCTGTCCAGAATGACGTGGAGCCTTTGCAAAGGAGTCCTTGACTCAAAGGTTGTAATTCCGAAATGTTCAATAAATAAAAATAAAATAAATAAAAAGACTGGGAATGGTAGGAATGGATACAGGAATACCCCAGTCCAGTTCAGAATTGTGGCCTCCTCTGGGACAGCTTCTCTTTTCAGTTGGCAGCCAGTTACGTAACACTACCCGATGTGTTTCTAGTAGCCAGCGCAGTCTGCACATACAGTGACAGATCACTATGAATTTTGATGCTTTACATTACGGACCCAGCATGAAATAGGTTGGTGAAATTAATTCAGGCAGATAAAAAGACTGTAAGAACACGGAGGGTTCTGCTGATATCATAGATAATATCAAAGCTA
Organism: Neoceratodus forsteri; assembly: GCA_016271365.2. NCBI lineage: Eukaryota > Metazoa > Chordata > Ceratodontiformes > Ceratodontidae > Neoceratodus > Neoceratodus forsteri. The sequence goes on from CM057458.1 coordinate 372,208,677, forward strand.
GACTAATCCTATGATGTCACCAGAAATGAAAGTTATGTATTTAGTGTAACTGTTGATCTTCCAGAATGTCTTCATCATTTACGCAGAGGGAACACAGAGGGAGAAGGATAAGGAGGCATATCGGGGAACAGAGGGAAGCAGGGAAAGCAATAAGGAACACAAAGGCACAAACTAAAGAGAGAATAGCCCAGGAGGTAACAAAAGGGGACAAGACATGTTTTAGGTATGTAAGTGAAAAGGGAAGACCAAGGGTGGGATTGTGGGTTAAAAGGTAGGGGGGAACTGTGCGGTGGGGGGACAGGAAAAGGCAGACATAGGCTGTTGGTTAACTAGGATCTGCGGCCTATCCTGTAGGTAGGGAAATGGGCAGACTAGATGGGCCTAGCGGTCCTTATCTGCCGTCAAAGTCTGTGTTTCTATGTTTCTATAAATAGGTTTGCTCAGTGTTCACAGATGAAGGAGAAGGGAAGGGGAGGTGCCACAAAGTAACAGAAGCTGTGGAGTGTGGGAGGTGGACACTAGCCCTTTTTCTGGCCAAGAGTCCTGAAGGAACTTGCTAATCTGAAGGTGGACGTAAGAACTCTGGTCTCTCATCTGACTTCTTTGACTGTAGAGCTAGGAGAAATGCCTTCAAAAGGGATATTCGCTTGGCTAAGAGCACCTTGTGCAAAGGTCTTCTGATTGATGTGGCAGGGGACTCGAGGAGATTTTGGGCCCACAGAGTCCTTCCTTGGTGCCAAACATTTTCAAGTGGCAAATGATATGGTTCTCAGTGGTGTTCACTGCAACAACCCTGTCACCATTGCAGACTTCTCTGATCGTTCTAATTACACAGCTCCTTTCTCTTCCATACCTTCTTCCAGACCCCACTCTGATGCACAATCCACTCATTTACTCCCGCCATACAGGTTCCATGATATAACCAAGTACTTAAATTACTCAACGCTATTTGATAGTACTAGTGTTGGCTCAGATGGGCTTGAGCCTAGACTTCTGAAACTTGCTGCCCCTATTATCACCTCTCCCCTTGCCAAAATATTCAACCTATCTCTCTGCAGTGGCTCAGTTCCCAGTACCTGGAAGATTGCTAGAATAACACCTGTTTTCAAAAAGGGCGACCCCAAGTCAGTTTCTAATTACCGGCCCATCACCATCCTATCAGTTCTTAGCAAAATCTTAGGGAAACTGATGGCCTGGCAAACTATTACCTTCCTCCTTATCTGCAACCTTCTCTCTGACTCCCAGCATGGTTTTCACAAAGGCCAAAGCACTTCCACAGCCTTCCTCAAATTTACTAATGATGCCAAAATCACCATGAACAACGACCTTCTAGCAGGTGCGATTTTTATATATATGACAAAGGCATTTGACCTGGTTGACCACACCCTTCTACTTACCATGCTACGGTCACTCGTTTTTTTTCCTCAGACACTGTGGCCTGGTACAATAGCTACCTAGCCAGCTGGTACAATAGCTACCTAGCCGACAGGAAACAAGCAGTCAAATTAATAGGCATTGCTCCCACCCCTTTAACATCACTAATGTGGAAGGTACTCCCTTGGATCAAATGCAGCACTTTAAATACCTGGGGGGTCACACTTGACAGCACTATGTCATATGCACAACATATAGACAATACTACCAAGGCTATGAACGTGCGCATTGGTCTACTGTATAGGCATTGACAAAGCTTGACTCCGGAGGCTCTGTATCTTGCTATCCTTAGTTCAATGGTGTCACTCGTTGACTTCGGTTTTGTAATTTATGGTTCCGCCTCGGAAACAGCCCTCCATCGTATTAAAGTGGCCTTAAAAAAAAAGCCTGCCGACTTGTTACGGAGTCTAGGCGGGCTTACACATACAGCACGTGTGACTTGTATGAACAGGCAAACTGGCTCCAGTTCTCTGAAAGACTCGGGTTCCAACCCTGCCTTTAACGGGTGGTGGACAAGTGGAACACCCTGCCAGAGGAAGTGGTGGGGGCTGAAACAATCACGGGATTTAAGAATGCATGGAATAGACATAAAGGAATTCTAGAGGGCAGGGGTAAGGGGAAACAGACTTCTAGGAAAACAAACTGAACTTACAAGCTCAAATGGGCAGACTAGGTGGGCCATAGGCCCTTATCTGCCGACACTGTCTATGTAGCTATGTATCTATGTATCTATGCCTGTTGGCCTAAACAGCTAGACTCAGTCTGTTGCCGCCTGGTGTACAGATGCTTCTCACCCGCTTTGAAAACAATCGCTGCACCAGAAACTCAGAAAGCATGATTTTTAAAATTCTCAGATTCCGTACCTCATTAGGTCAGAGGGCTTTTGCCCACCACACTCCTGATTGAATTAATACACTTCCTCCTCACATCTCCTCTGCTGCTACCTTAGGCACCTTTAAACGAAAGCTTAGGAAACATTTAGTCATGATGGCCAGCTGTGATTGTTTCCACTAACTCATCGTATGGCACAGTAGTGGTCTCACCCCCGTTTCCTCAACTGGTCCCTAACTCATACTGTCTGGTTTCTCTACTACCTTGTCCTACATGTTGGCAACATACCAGGTCCATTCCCTCACATCCCTTTTAATCTCTCTCCTATCAATTTTCCCTCTCATCTTCCCCTATATTTTCTCACCATTGTCTCTGCAGCGGGTCTTAACTGTCTCCTCATCACTTGTTAGTTTCCTCTCTACCTATATCCTATGTGATGAAGCCTCCTTGGTTGGGTTTCGCCTCACTTATGCCAGTGCTTCCCGTGAATTCTTCCTGGATTGTGTTTTGTACTTTCTCACCCTGTGACTTTGTGACAGTAATGGCATACAATGTACAATGCCTTACTAACATACTAAAATGCCAGCAGAATAGGCCTAACGGTCTTTCGTGTCTGCTCGTTTGGTCAGCCCCCACCCTGGGAACTGACCTTGATGCCCCCCTCGCCTTCTCTGGCTTCTTCCTTCCCAGTTCCGGATATTCTCGCTGCACTGGATTTTGCTTCAAGAACCTTTCCCCTGTACCTGTCCCACCCCGTCTTGAACCCTTCCATCGTCTCTGCCTCCACCAGCCCACTGGGCAGCACATTCCATGGCTCAACCACCCTCTCAGTGAAGTAGCACCTCCTCCTTTCTCCCCTGAATCTCCCCCCCCCTCCAGCTTCCACCCATGCCCTCTAGTTGCCCCCTCCTCCTTCCTTCGAAGCACCCTGACTGCTCCTCCCCTTTTTACCCCCTTCATGTACCTGAAGATCTGTATCATGTCCCCACGGTCCCTTCTTTCTTCCAATGTGTACATATTTAGCTCTTCGAGCCTCTCCCCATAGGTCCTGTCCCCCAAGCCCCAAATCATTTTGGTTGCCCTCCTCTGGACCCTCTCCAGGAGTTTAATGGCCCTCTTTAAGTGTGGCCTCCAAATCTGCACGCAGTACTCGAGGTGTGGCCTCACCAAGCAGTTATAGAGAGGGAGTATCACTTCCCTCCTTCTGGAGGTGATCCCCCTAGTGATGCATTCCAGCATCCTGTTGGCCTTGGCTGCTGCCCTCCTATAAGTCTCCGAGTTGTTCATCTTGACATCCGCCACCACCCCCAGGTCCCTCTCAGCCATCAAGACTTGCAGCATTCCCCCGTGTGTACACTTGGCCCGGGTTTCTGGCCCCCAGGTGCAGTACCTTGTATTTCCCTGCATTGAACCTCAGCTTCCACTTTCTAGACCTTCTTTCCAGAGCCTCCAGACCCCCCGTGTAGGGCCACCCTCCCCTCCTCCCCATCCACCACTGCCCCCAGTTTTGAGTCATCTGCAAAGAGACTCGTCTCACTTCTGATACCTGTCCTTATGTCAGAGACGTAGGCGTTGAACAGGAGGGGGCCCCCACTAATGACCCTCCTTGGGGATGAGACTATCCCGCCAACTACGACCCTCTGGTTCCGGTCCTGGAGCCAATTGTCTGTCCATCTGATCATCTGGTTCCCCACCCCCATTTCTCCCAGCTTATCCAACAGGCCCTCGTGAGGAACAGAGTCAAATGCCTTGCTGAAGTCTAGAAAGAGGACGTCCACTGGTCTACCCAGGCCCAAGGCACTCGTCACCCGGTCACAGAACTCCTCAGGGTTTGTCTGACACGATTTCACTGGGACGAATCCATGCTGTCTATCGTCCAGGCACCCTGACTTTTCCAGGTCCCCCCCCCCCAACCTCTCCTTGACGATGCCCTCCATCACCTTGCCCACCACCGATGTCAGGCTGACAGGCCTGTAGTTCCCTTCCACTTCCCTTGATCCCCCCTTGTGGATAGGCACTATATGCTCCACCTTCCAGTCCTGGGGCACCCACCCTGTCCTCAGAGAGATAGTGAAAAGCTCCGCCAGGGGTTTCGCCAGGACATCCACAAGTTCCTTCAGCACTCTGGGATGTAATTTATCCAGCCCCAGTGTTTTCTCCGTCTTAAGGGACCTGAGGGCTTCCCTCACTCTCTCTGCTGTGATTTTCGCCTCCACTACCTCTTCTTCTTGCTTAGCCTTCCCCCCTCCTGCCAGTGATGCCTCCCCCTCTCCCCAGACCCGCCGATCGGTAAGGGTCCCCCCTTCTCAGTATCACTGTCTCCTCCCATGTATGATGCAGCACCCCATTTTCCTTGGTGAAAACTGAGGTGAAGTACTCATTTAGTACCTCCCCCAGGTCTTGTGCCCATCTCTCCCTGTTTTAATCCTGCTAATCTGCCCTTCACCCTTCGTTTTCCCCAATGTATCTAAAGAACCCTTGTTCCTCTCTAATTTCCTGGCCAGGTTCTGCTCCTTCCTTGCCTTAGCCGCCCTCACCACCCTAGTGGCCTTTCTAGCCATCAGTTCATACTCCCCTCGATCCCTTTCACTCCTTGAGCACTTGAATTGCCTATAGGCTGCCTTCTTTCCCCGCACCACATCCTGGACCTCCCTGGTCCACCAGCAGGGTTTTCGGGCCCTACCGCATTTTCATCTTACTCTGGCACAGGTGCTGGTAGCATCCTGCACCCCTGTCCTTATTATTTCCCATCTACTGTCAGCGTCCATGTCTGACCCAATCACATCCAAATGCTCCTTAAGGATCCTTCCCATTTCCTTAAAATCCGCCCCCCTGAAGTCAGCTACCTCCATCTTTGTGCAGCCTTCTACCCCTCCTAGATCCAGGCAGAACCAGACTGTGGCATGGTCACTCCCAGCCAACGGGTCCCTTACCTCCAGGCCCCCAATCTGGTCACTGTCTGCCAGGACCACATCCAGTACCCGCGCCTCCCTGGACGGTTCCCCCACCTGCTGAGGTAGGAACGTGTCTTAAAAGACATCCAACAACCTCTGTTCCCTGGCCACCGAAGATGTCATAGTCTCCCAGTCTGTTCCTGGCAAGTTTAAGTCCTCCAACACCACCACCCTTCCCCTGCCCAATCTGCAGTGTCTCCCAACATCTGCCACCAGACTCTGCTCCAGCTTCTCCGCAGCGCAGGTGGTCTATACACCACACCTATTTTTACTCTCTTGCCCCCCGTTATCAAGGTGACCCAAATCGCCTCCACGGTTCCCTCCGCCTCCTCTACTCCCCTTATGCCAATGCAGTTTTGACTGTGTGCTCCCTCCTCCTTCCCTCCCCTCTGTCCTTCCTGAACATAGTGTAACCCTCCAGGTTCAGGTACCAGTCGTATCTCCTGCGGTGGCCCAGGTCTCAATGACTGCTGCCACACCCACCGCTCCCTCAGTTAGCATCACCTGGAGCTCAGGCATTTTATTGCCTAAGCTCCTGGCATTTAGCAGGACTACCTTCCTCCCTTTCCCTATACTTCCATTTCCCCTGCTTGTGTTCCCATGGGGATTCCGTTTTCCCCTGGTCTGCACTTTACCAGTCAGCCTTTTCCCTCTGCCTTTGCTCATTGTTTTTTGTTTAGGATTACTTTCATATATATATATTTTCAATTGTTTTATATATATATATTTTTTTTTTTTTCAGAATTTGTTGTTGTAGTGCTGTAATTGCATCTCTGTTTTCTTTTCTTATTCTATCCTGATGTGGAACCTATGTAATGAGCTTGTTCTCAAATGTATTAATTCGAGATCACAATAAATAAAAAAAAAATTAAATAAAAAAAATTCAGCTCCACCATCTTTGATCTTGCTACCATAAATATTGGAGTTCCTCAGGACTCCATACTTGGTCCCCTCCTCTTCTCTGTTTTTATTAATGACATCTTTCTAAATACCTCCACTTGCTCGTCTCTTCTTTATGCGGACGACCTAGTTCTCTACCTCAGCGCCAGGTACATCTCTGAAATTACTGCCACCCTCTCATCTGACTTCCTTAGTATTCAGTCTTGGCTCTCCAATAATATGTGTGTTCTCAATATTAGCAAAACCCAGGCCATGCTCTTTGGATCTGCCCCTAGACTTGGATCCAGCCAGGGACAACCGCAAGTCTCATGTGCGGATGGCTCCCTCTTGGATAATGTTAGTTCTTTCAAGCATTTTGGCATCATGCTTGACCCTTCCCTGGATTTTGGTCAGCATATTTCTGCCACTTGCAAAGCTGTCAGTACCAAAATTGGTATTGCCTAAAAAAAACAGCTATGCGCTAACTCCCTCAGCTCATACTGCCATTGCCTACAGTATTCTTCTCCCAGCTCTTGCTTATGGCCTAGTAACTTATACTGGGGCTTCAAATACCAGCCTTCACAAATGGGACACCACCTACAATAATATTTGTGATTCTGCTGTAGCATCTCCCTGCCACACTCATCACTGTCAGTTATACTCTGACCTAAATTTGCCTTTCCCCACCGTCCACCATCTTCTCTCCTTTGGCTCCCTTATTGAGAATATCATTAAGTCTGGTACTTCCTCCTCTCTAGTCATCATGCAACACTTTGTTTATGACCTCAGATCAGCTGAACAAACCCTCCTCCATGTCCCCAAATGCAAAACGACCGTTGGTGCCCAAGCTTATTCCGATGCTGCTCCACAGTTCTGGAACTCCCTACCTTTAGACATCCGGCTTGCCCCTACTAGAGTCTGCTTCAAAAAAATCACTCCGTGATCACCTGATAGTCTACCCCCTGTTCTTGTTTTTCATGCTCCTTGACCCTTCGCTGTATGATGTGACCTTCCTTGGTTACTCTTATCCTTCTTTACCCGCCTCTCCTCCCTTCCCTGCTATACCTTTATCCTTTACTTAAACCCTTCTTTCCTACTCTTTCTACTGTAGATGCTTCTTCATGCGCCATGCTCAACCTGCTGCTTCGTATAACTTCTTTTTTTTAAACTTTATGTTTAGTACGTAATTCATAAAAAAAATAACATAAAAATATCCAAATGCAAGATATCATCATATCTCTTACAAATACCTTCAAGTACAGAGGAAATGGTAATCTACACATTTTAGTAATTGGTTGTGGGGTATTCCGTAAAAGTTCAATTAAGTAAAAAAGAGTGTCCAACATAGCTGCATCCTGCAAGGTATGTGGTGGTCAAAACCATATAATAATATCCAAACATGTACTAAATTCAACAACCAGTGTTGATGTGACCCCTTAGCAAACATATTACTAGAATTCCAAACATTTTTAGCCCCCAGTTTTACCCTCCAAAACAGCGAGGCAGCAAATCGGTTTGTATACAGTAACTTCTGTACTCCCCCTTCCAACCTGGGATTCATAATGTTATGTACATATTTCAACTTGATGTTTATTTCTGTCTGTATCTGATCATTCACTCAAATGAAATCGTATGTCAACTGCTCATTCCCATGTGTACTGATTGTATCTCCCATTTAATGTGTTTTATGCTGTCCCTAAAATAAAATTAAAATTGTGTCCATTTTCTTCCACCAGAGGAAAAAGGGAATTAATTTCTGGTACATGTAAAGTTGCAGGGCTGAACACCAAAGGGATTCAAGATGTGTCCATCTCCCCCAGTTACCCATGAAGGCTAATAGCCCAGTTAGCATAGGAAGAGAGAAACACATATTATACAATGGCAAGAAAACATCCTGGATGCTGATTGACTAGCTGGAACCTTTTACCTGTGATAAATCCTACGATGTACCAACCTGCCACATCATTTTTGAAATGCATCCGACCCCCAACATCAAATGAAAAACCACCATATTCTCTCCCACTAAGTGCGACCATAAAGTGTGAGTTTCAAATCTGAAGAAGAGAAAAACGCTCCATCAAAAGAACAAGCCTGCAAACTGGCTTCAAATCCAGGCTCGCATTGAATATCAAGCCTGCCTTCTGGCTAAGAAGGCAGATCTTGGTCTCCTGCCACCAGGTTCCCTTCAGCTTTTCAGTCCCTTCCGGGGCACTCGGAGCACATGAAGTTCTGTGAGCCAAACTTTTACTGTCCCTCGCTGTCGAACCTCGTTCCGACAGTGATCCATTGATTAGAGCTGCTAATTTATTTAATTCCTTCCTCCTGAAGTTAAACTGACTGCAACCTTGGGACCATTTAAGCGGAAGCTGTGTCAATTCCTGGTTTCTAGAGCATCTTGTGACTGCTGTGCCTAATCTCTGCTGACCGCTAAATGCACTGGGACCTCCTTCTTTTGCCATTTGCCACTGTATAGCCCTATCCTGTTGCTGCACTATTCCACTCACAGCGCTTCCTCCCTTATCCCTTCCCATTCCTGCCCTCTTTTCATCCTACCTCATCCCCTCTCCCTTTACCCCTCCACTCCCACTTCCCCCTTCTCCTCTGTTTCCTCACCTTGTTTTCTCCTCTACCCCCCCACCCCCATGGATCTTTCCTGCTTAAGCTTCATTGTGGACTCTCCCTCCTTGTTCTTATTTTGCTCCTTCTGCCCCCCAATTCCGCCCCTGTACTTCTCTCCTTGTAATCCCTTTCACCCCTCTTCAGACAAGGCCACTGGCTACACGTGACACAATATTTATCTTGCCATATTGTTCTTTTGTTTATATAATTATTTTCCTCATGTTGTACTACTTACTGAAACCTTTATAATTTGCTATTCTTGTGACTTGACGTGGAACCTCTGTAAAAGAGCCCTTGGCTCAAAGGTCTTTCCGATTTGTTAAATAAATAATAATAAAAAAAAAGAATGCCTCTCTTTTTTTTTCCAGTAGCTCATGTCCGCCTCACCACTCAGTTATGGTCGGCTATGCAAAACAAAAAATACAGTTCACCCCGAACTTCACAACACCGAACCGCCTGGAAACCCCAGTGTCATAGCAGCCCCTGAACAGTGTGCACATGCCACCACCTGAAACAAAAAGCTCTGTCTCCCAAAACAATTTGTTGAAAAAAAAAAAAAGAATAAACACAGTACTTTAAATAACAACAGGTGCTTCTTCTTGCCTCCAGATCCTGTCACAGTCGCTCCCTCTCTGTCTCCAGCCTCCGTAGTTAGCGGTCACTCCACACTCCTCCATCCCGTAACAGTCATCCCCACGCTAAAGCACTGCCATTACCTCCCCGATTTGAGTACGTCAGGTTGCATGGTCCACAATTTGTACATCCTTTCAACATCCTAACAAACAAATGAAATAAAAAAAAAATTTAAATGAAACAGCTCTCAGTACAGTTCATTACTTGCCATGCTTCCGCACAAGTGAAGACTGGGCAAAAACGAAGCCAGTGCTCCTTGCTTCAAACCAGTCATTCATGCTCAAACTTCAAAACCTGTCCTGGCTCCTACAAAAAAAAAAAAACGGAACTGGGACACAGTGAACACAGTTCTTCTGGGAATCAAACAAACTGAAGCTCATTTAACCTCTATGCAGTACTGCCAGCCCCTTACCAACACCGTAGCAACACAGCACTATTTTTTCTGGTGTAGCAATACAGTCACTAAAAATAATATACAATGGGGAGAAAAAAACATTTTTTTTGTGTGACCAAAAAAAGGTAACATTATATAATCGCAATAAACCACTTTCGAGGTGTGGGTTATGCTGGGATTTACCACGGCTGGCCAGGATTTGACCACTTGGCCTGCAACCTTGTGGCCAAACCATGCCAGCCATGAGAAATCCCAGCATAACCCATAACCTCTCATGGTTTATTGCTTAACCAACCAATAGAGGAATAACCTTGCATGGCCAAAAGATAAAACCGTCAGAAGAAAGTGACTTGCTTCTCCTGCAACAACAGGAATGTACCCTGTGTGGAAGCCAAAACAACTTGATTCAGTCTAGTGCACTGCACCCATCTAGACAGTGCTGCTGCCAAATGGAGTTAGATTTGGATAGTGTCCAGAGACACAGGTTGCATTTGGCAACTAATAGGGGTATACCACATAGAAGAGGATTCACCCCAGGCAAGGAGGAGGAGGACAGGAAAAGAAAGGAAGGACTAAGCTACCTCCTCTTTGTTTTTTTTGGGGGGGGGTTGGTTTGGGGGACCCTGAAAAGGGACCCTCACCCTAGTTTTAGTACACATGCATAATTTTTTTTTTTTTTGGTAGGGATGGAAACTCATCATTGGATCCAAAGCACTCTCTTTTTTTAACAAACCACCCCACATGGGAGAGAGCAACTGGGAGAGATGTGGCACTAGATGGTGCTAGCCATTACAATCAAGGTGAGCTGCCCAGAGGCCTTGACTCTACTAGAGCAGTGGATTGTGGGTGGATGTAGTAATCAGTGGTGAAGATATTCTGGAAGATCAACAGTTACGTTAAATATGTAACTTTTTTTTATCTTTATCTTAAAAGAATCAATCTCCATTGTTGTTTTCCACTTATGGGTCAGAGTATCAAGCTGCACCTTCTTCCTGAGGGAGGAGCTGGCTCTGCATGGGGGGGGGGGGCGCAATGCCACCTGAGGGCAGAAGCTCCTAACAAGTCAAGTGAGACTTGAGACTGGTCAATGCCAGTTGGTCGCTTCTTTGGCACAAGATCAGGAGGGTTCCTCGACAGTTCCCTCCTGCCCCTAGGGGAGAAGTGAGCATTCCTGGAAGTGCGAGTTAAGCACCTTACGGTGGGCCAAAGGTGCCCATCGGGAGAGACAGAGCAAAGCTGTTCGCCTGATGCAGACTGTGGACTTGTGGTTCTTACCAACCTGGAGGCCACATTGTTGCCACTTCAAGATATCCTCAACTGGTGTTGTTCTGCTTCCAGGCCCCAGGTAGAAAAGTCAGTACCAGCCTGTCTCGATCTGTGGCAGTCTAACGAAGAGTGTGTTTAGCTGCAACCATAGGCAATGGTTATAAGTCACTATATGTGCCTGGTGTGCAGAAATACACATTAGGGCACGTGCCAAGGCAAAAGCCTTCCTTCCAAGAGCATCCACCTGAGTGGAATCTGCTTCTGGAGGTCAGTCTAGCATGAGGCGCTGTGGCCCCAACAGAGTCTGCATTACTGCAAGCTCCGAGGAGTGGTGAGGCACATTTCCTTCAGACCCTGTGGGTGGGCGATACAGGGCTCCAGATAAGGTGAGTACTGACCTATTTTACTCACCTCATTTTAGGAAATACTCTTCATAAATTTTTCTAGTGAGTAACAATACTCACCCAACATTTGTAAATGCACCCCACTCCACCGGACAGTGCTTCACAGCATAACTAGTAATTCAAATGGAGATGTTTTTTCAAGATTTACAGCACTCGTGTGCATCCCAATTTTGTTTTACTCACTATATTTTAAAACTGGTGAGTAAATTACTCCTGCCTGACATTATTGTGTGTAGTACTGTTGGCACGAGATCAGTTCTTATCTAGAAAAAAACAAAACACTATATTGCTTTTAAAGATGTACTTCTCACTCCACTCCGTCAAGACATTTGTATGCATCTGAATTTTGTTCTCCGTAACTCACTTTCAAAATGAGGAGTGCAGTACTCATCTCCAAAGATCTTATCTGGAGCCCTTGATACCACATGAGGAGTTCTCTAGGGATGGCTGGGTTGGAGAGGGGAAACCTCCACACTACCCTGGATGCTTGATCCAGGGCTCTAGGTCCTGGAGGAATGACAACAGTGTTGATACTGGGAACCCTGAGGGGTTTCAGTGGCAGGACTGCTGAGTCACGGCTTGTAAAATCATGTAGGTCGAGCACCTGGAACATCTGCACCACAGATCACTGGTACAGGATGTACTCAGCAGCAGAAGGAAGATGGACAGATGATTCATTGTCCTCTGAGGAGGATGTCATTGGAGATGAGGCGCCACTTCCGGTTGTCATCAGTGCCTTATAGAAAGGGCCTGTAATGGGCCCAGTCAGCCTTTCTATGCCAGTTCTCAAGGCACCGGTAAAGGCCCTTGTTGCTCCCACATTAATGGCCCATCTAGGGAAAAATGAGACTGCTGGTCTCAAGGGCCTAGGCTTGGGCTGTGGAACTGGGTAGGGGGCCTCGCCAAGTAGGAGCCTAACAGATTCGCTCGAAGGATGTTTTCCTACATTGGTGCCCATGGGGAGAACCCCCAGGTAAGGAGATGGGAGCCATACAGTTCCCACAAGGTGGCACCAGTCCTCATTGGTGATGCCGATGTCCAGCAGCTCCAGGGAAAACGCCATCACAAGGCCATCATCCAGCCCCAAGTTGGTGCCCTGTCTGGCACCAGGCTCAGGAGCGGTGACATCCTCACAGACAGGGTCCTCTGCATTGCTGGAGCTAGCATCATCCTCAGCTCCTTGTTCAGTGTTGAATTAGATGTCATACTTGGTGCTGTCACCCTCATTGGTGTCACAGTTGACACCAGAGTAGGGGACAACCTTCAAGATGACGTCGTTGTCAGCAGTTCACTCAGAGCCAGGCCCAGAACTGGCACCACTGCCGTCACTGCTTCTGTCACCATATCCAGAGCAGTCACCCCCCTTGGTGCCGATGGCATCGCAGCGACACCAGGGATAGTGACACTATTAAAACCATCAGCAGAAGGGCCAACAGTCCTGGTGCCGGTCCCTCTCCTGACACTGTAAACTGCTAGTATCAAGAGGAGGCCCACTATAGTTCTTGGTGCCATCCATCCCGTCGCCACTATAAATGGGGACAACAGTATTAGTGGCTTCAGAAGACAAACTGAGGGTGTCCACCAGTGTAAACTGAGCATATAGCTACTGCCTCTCCAACAGGGACATTTGCTGTTCATGGAAGGCAGACTGTGAAGCGTTTGCAGTCGACCACCTAGAAGGAGTCGACTGTCCACCGGACCCATCCACTGGAGTCTCCCATGCCTCAGCATGGTGAGGTCAAGGAGAACTGTGTGCTTCCATGGAACCAGAGGTCCTGGTAAGAGGCTCTGGGAAAGGCCTAAAGATGTGTTCTTGGATGCACGCATGCGAGACCTGCCTCTCAAGATGGGGATCGGGTGACCCCTACCCCACCTTAACATGTTGTTCTCTAGGGTACGGCAGCAATCCATGGAGAAGCAGGCGAGGGGGGGGGATGGCCGCAGCAAGCGCAGCAGCACTGTGAGGGAGTTCCTTTGTGGAGTTTCATTAAATCACAAGTAATAGCTCTTCTGAGATTTTTACCTATGTCAGACAGATGTCTGAAAAGCTGAAAGCGAGAGCTACTTCTACATCAAGTGAGGAGTTTGCCTCTCCACTTGTACTAAAGAAAAATATGAACGCAGTTATACAGAAATAAACGTACTGAACATATATTCTCATTTGAAAATAGATGGCAAGTCCTCAAAACCACTAATGTTGCATTTGTAAAAGAAAACTTTAATTTGCATAAGAAAACAGAAAATCTGGAAGACCAAGTTCTGAACAAAGACCTTGGATTCATTGGACTACCTAACTCATTAGAAGCTGACTTTGAGAGTGTAAGAGAGCTTATTTAAGATATTTTCATTGAAGTATTTGAATTACCACCAGAGAATCTACCAGTTATCTCAAAGGCATTCAGATTACATAAAAGGGCTACCAAAAGATTGCAAGAAAATAACATACCATCAGCAGCGGAGACTCGGGTGTCAGATATCATCAATGCTAAATCCACCATACTTCATTAGCTTTGCGTTTGATTCAGACAGGGACTTGCCTGCTAAACTGTCTTGCATCAGAGGAATTCTACCATACAAAACTTACAGATTTTTCATGTACTCTGACTTTTCCTTCCAAATGCAGCAACACAGGAGAAAATAACTTTATTATCGGCAAGAAGTTTTGGAAGATGGATATCATCTTTCATCTGTTAGCACCTGCTAAGGTGCGACTATCTGTAAAAGGGAAGCAGTATATATTATTCAAAGTAGATCAAATAGTGTTTGTTATCAGAGCATAGTTCGAAGAAGATTCATCTAAAGAAGGTGAAATCCCATGGATTCAGATAAGGAGCTGTCTACAGCACTACAAGATGTTGAAAAAGGAATGATTTGATCTGAAGATTTGACTGGAAGACAAGCCTAAAATAGATTGGAGGCTCTTTTGTTTGTTCCCTATTAATTGTTAAAATCAGTTATAGTAGATTTTTCTTTTCCTTGTCCTAACACCCGAAAAGGGAGTATAAAATTGTGAATTTTAAAGGAAAGCTGACTTTTCCTACACTCCCCACCACCCAAAGCCATAACCCCCGGTTTTTGCATAAAAGAAATTTTTTAAGCAGTACAACTTGCATTACTCTCATTTTGTAAAGACTGTGATCGGGAAATATGACAAATGCTGTACAGTGACATTTCACTTTATGGTGCGGCTCTGTACTGCGCTTGTATGCCTTTTATTTATTTATTTATTTAAGAGTTTAACCAGGCAGGCATACTGAGTGGAGAACCACTCGTTTCCAGATGCGACCTGGGGGATGTGGGGGATAGGGAGGCATTGAAAAGTACATACAGATTTACTATACATTGTTATACAGAATACAAGGATGAGGCAAAAAAATGGTGCAAAATACAAGCAAGCGGTATGGAGACACACCGTAACCTGAAATGGCACCACACATCACCAGCCATGTTTCCTGATCACAGTCTTTACAAAATATGAATAAATTAAGCTGCAGTGCTTAAAAAGGTATCTTTATGCAAAAACCCTAATCGAGTGCTTTGGGTGGTGGGGAGTTTAGGAAAAAGACAGCTTTCCTTAAGTTTTTGACAGAATTAGGTATAACAGTCTGAATGCCCTGAGCCCAGAAGGAGAGTAAAGTCTACCCATCAATTTAAAAGATTAATTTTAATAGGTCTGTTTAATATAAATAAATAAGTGAATGCTGAAATAATAGGAAATGTTTTCTTATATTTTTTTCCTTTTGGTATCATCTTGCCTTCTCCACATGTAATGGACCGGAGACCATCATATTACTAGAGTTCATCCTAGAGTTCTAAGGGGCAGATAAAGGCTAATGCCCATGTTTATTACCGCCACCCCCAACTAAATCAGTGGTAGTATTTAACGTTAGAACTTGATGACATTTAGGCATCTAATCTGTTCTTGAATGTTTCCTTGTTTTTGCTCAGTATCACATCCAGTGGAAGACTAGTCCCTAACCTGATAACTCTCTGTGTAAAAAAACATATTATGCAAGTTTTATTTGACTACGTTTTGTATCTTAAAACTAATAAAAAATACATTTTGAACAAATAAAAATAAAGTTGATCAGAAATGTATTTCTGACATTCTTGGTTCGTAATCGGCATCTTTTTAATTTTCTCAGATTATAAATAGCTTTACAGCTTTCATAACTAAAAATTAAAAAACAAAAAGAGAGAATCAGGTATCGCATGTATCCATGTCATGCTCTGGTACAAAACAGGCCGCACACTGATGCTGGTCCTTGGAAGCCACTGTTTTCCCACTGCGGCAACGACACATGGTAGGAGGCTGACACACTTTCTTTTTTGATGATGTGACCCCTTTTTTGCCAGATTTTGGCATTGTAGAAAAATAAACACAGATGACACCGTGAATAAAGGATGATGCAGCATGGATCAGTGGTGACACGGTAAATTGAGGTGCTACACTCTCGCACTGTGCACTTGATGGTGGCAAGAACAGAACTGAAGCTGGTGAGAGCCGACAATGGATATTGACTAGCGCACACCACATAGGGTGTGTGCGGGCTTCATGACCAGTAGTCATTGCTAGCAGACTGGCCAAAAGCTTTGCTCTAATGGGGTCCTACTGCCTCTGTCCCAGACCCATACGCAGGAATCAGTGGTGAAGACTGATTCTTGGAAGATTCCATTCTAGCCTTGTTAACAGTTATTCTTTTTTCAACTCTATCTGAGCCTTTAGATTTATACAGCAAGCCAACCAATTGCATTGAATTACTATCTGCCTGTTTTCACACTGGCTCCTTATATTCTCCAACCACTAGAGGGACTTAGTTGCTCATTGCTGCAAATCAACACTCATACCTGGCTGAATATTAACCTTCTCTTTGGACTAGCTCATATTTCAATCTGTTAAGTGAAATGCTATTTCTGAAGCAGTTCTTGTTTTTTCTCTCCAGCTCTCCTCCATCTGCACATTTTAAGTTCCAAAGCAGTTTGTGGCTCCTATTGTATATCTGCCACT
This sequence comes from Neoceratodus forsteri, assembly GCA_016271365.2. Classification (NCBI taxonomy): domain Eukaryota; kingdom Metazoa; phylum Chordata; order Ceratodontiformes; family Ceratodontidae; genus Neoceratodus; species Neoceratodus forsteri. Next base: position 372,225,099 of record CM057458.1, read on the forward strand.
ATTATAACTACCCCATGGCCATCATCTGTTCCCTCCCCTTTCCCATCCTAACCCTTCTTCTCTTTCTTTCTACTACTCCCTCCTGTTTCTTCCCCGCCCCACTCCAGTATCCCCCCTACTGCTTTCTGCCCTCTCTGCTTTATTACTGCCCCTTCCACTGGCTACTCTTATCCTCCCCATCTCAAAAGTTCCTCCTATCACACTTTTCTGTTTCACCCAGGGCTTCTAAATAGCTCCCTCATCCACATCGAAGCCATTCACCATCTGTGCTCCCCCTCCCATCCACATCGCATTCCCCTCCCCAAGGCTACCCTCGTAAGCATAAACATCGTACCCCTCACCTCCACTTTCTGGTGCTTCTCCTACTTCTGGCTGGCAATGTTGAACTCAATCCTGGGCCCCAATCCTATCCCCCAGCGTACCCAAGAGGTCTGGAAATTTTCCATATTAATATCCCAGCAGCCTACTCCCTAAGCTGGATGACTTAAAAGTATGGGTCACTCAGCATCCCCCTGATATACTTTGTATCTCGGAAACATGGTTATCGTCCCGCGGACCTTCCTCTATGCCCATCTTTGTGGGTTTTCTCTATGCCTCTCCAAAACTTCTGCCATCCTCCCTTGTCTCCTGTGTCACTGCTGTTTCCTCCCTTGCTTCTTCAGGCGAACTCATCCTCCTGGGAGACTTTAATTTAGACTGGCTCTCACCCTTCTCACTCAACGTCTGTCAACAGATTGAGGCCTTAAACTTGTTCCAGTTAATAAAAGAACCCACATGCCGTAATCCTCACACCCAGTCACACTCCCTGCTCGACTGGGTGCTTTCAGCTCACCCCCGCCACATCAGCTCCACTGGCATACTACCTGATGCTCTCAGTGACCACTGCCCCACCTTCTGTATCAGGAAGATCCATATCCCCCCCCCAACCCTTCGAAATATATCCAGTACCGATCCCTCAACCTTAGCAAACTGCTCCAAGACCTGGCAACAGCCAACTGGTCACCTGTTTTCTCCTCCCTCACTGTCAATGCTAGTCTCGCACATTTCACTTTCATCTTTCTAAATGTTTGGGATACCCATGCCCCTCTAAAGACAATCAGAGTAAAGTACTCTCATCTTCCTTGGATCACCCCAGAAATCCTAACCATGTGCAAATCCTGTGACCTCGCATGGTCTGATTTTAAAATCTCAAGTGACCCTGCCGACCTTCAGACCTACCGCACCCTCCATAACATCTGCACCAAGCGCATTCGACAGGCCAAGGCAGAATTTTTCAAATGTCGTCTGCAGGCCCCATGCAGCAGTCCGTCTTCCTCTTGCATAATATCTGATCACTCCTCTACCCCTCCCATGCATCCCCCCTCCCACCCTCTGTTAAGTGAGTTCACTTATGTCTGACCCCACCCTTGTTGCAGAACTTCTAAATACTGTTCTTCACTACCTCTCCATTCCACAAGATCCCCTCTTCCTTATCCAGCCCCTCCCTCTCCCTCATGGTCCCCACTTTCCAGTTGCCACTGATATCCCTCTGAGGTCTCTTAAAGCTCTTGTCTCCCTCAACCCTACCAAATCCAGCCCTGATGGCTTGCACCCCAAGCTCCTTACTCTCCATGCCTCCTCCACTGTCACCCCCTTAACCTTTATTCTCAACTTGTCTATCTTCTCTGCTACCGTTCCCTCGGCCTGAAAGTTTGCCATGGTCCTCCACCTCTTCAAAGAGGGTGATGCCACTGTCCCTGGCAACTACCGCCCTATTTTACTTCTCCCTGCACTTGCCAAGGTCTAAGAGTCCTTGGTCCTCTCTAGACTAAATGATTTTCTCCTGGCCTGTAACACTCTATCCCCTGTCCAGTCAGGATGTAGGAAGCATCACTCTACCTCTACCTCCCTTCTATGCTTCACAGATGCCATCCACTCTGCTGTGGATCAAGGTTTGATTACCTCAGCCATTTTCATTGACCTTGCGAAGGCCTTCAGCTCTGTGTCCCACCCTCTCCTCCTAGATAAACTTAATGACCTGGGCATGTCTCCATCTTCTGTGTCCTGGTTCCATTCTTATTTGATGGGCTGCTCTCAATCTGTCAAAATCAGCAATGCTCTATATCCCCCCTCCCTATCTTGACCAGTGTACCCCAAAGCTCAATTGCCAGGCCTGTTCTTTTTCACTGTTCATTAATAACCTCCCCTCTGCTTGCTCCCATGCCAAGATCCACATGTATGAGGACAACACCATCCTCTTCCTTTCTGGCCCTTCCATTTCAGCCATCCAAACACCTCTGCAAAATGATTTTCCAGCTGTTACCTCCTGGTTCAACGTTAACTGTCTAAAATTAAATGTTAAGAAAACTGTTATGATGTCATTCGAAACCAAGCAGAAACTGGCTAAGCTTCATACCCTACCCTCCTTCCACTCCGAAGCATCCACTCCCCTTGAAAATGTCCTCACCTGTAAGTACCTTGGAGTCTGGTTCGACCCTTCACCCAACTTCTCCTCCCACTTTAGCGTTCTCCACTCAAAACTGTGACCTAGGACTACTCTACCGACACAAAGCTAGCCTTCCCCTCCCTGTTAGACATGACCCTCTGGTTAAATGGATCCTCCCTGCCTTCGATTATGTTGTTTTCAGTGCCGTCCCTGCAACCTCTCTCTCTCTAAACTCAATGTGCTCTACCACACCTTCTGCAGATTTGCCTAGAACTACCCCCCATCTGACTCACCTCTGTGACCTCTACTCCTCCCTTTCCCTCCAATCCCTCACCTAGAGACGCTTCTTTCACTGCGCCGCCTTCATATCTAAGTACTGGTTCGGGACTCTCCCTACATACCTTGCCTCTGTCTTCTCAAACCTGCCACTCCTCCTGTACAATCTATGGTCAATCAGCACCTATTCCTTCACCCTCCCACATGTCCACACCTCAGCTGGCAAACTGGCCTTCTCCTATAGGCTTCCTTCCTCTGAAACAGCATGCCCCCCAAACCCACCTCACTCCCTCCTTTCCCACCCTTAAGCGCCTGCTCAGACCTTCCCCCTCCACATCCTGCACCTGTCCCCCACTTCTAATGCTTCTTCTCTTCCTGCCCCTGGCTAGCTTCTCCTCTACTCCATCTCTGCGTCTATAGGCTCTACCCTGCCTTTGTGTCAGCAGGCTTCCTAATTGTTTTACCCTGTATAGCTGATCTACTACTGTATACCTGATGTTTATTTATACAACCCACTATTGTGTACATATATATTTTGTAGTTTACTATATATAATTGTAAATACTCACTGTTTATTACATGTCTTTGTTTTTTGTACAAACTTCTTTTTGTATACTGTTTTTACCATTTACTTACTTTTTGTTATCATCTGTTTTGTACCCCTGCCCACGGGTCGCACCTGGAAATGAGCTTCTGCTCATGGTGCCTTTCCCAGTTATCAAATTTTAAATAATCAAATAAAACTCTCATTCTTTAGCTGCTGAAAACTGCCTCAGCACTCTACTGTACTTTCCTGAGACTGATCGGCACTAAATCTTTTACTCTGCATCAGACAGAAGCGTAGTGGAGGCTGCATTCAGGAGCTGAAGATTGGGTGAACAGGAGATAAGTTGATTTTTAAACAAAATAGAAGCTGGATGGGGGATTAAAGTGTGTTGGGGAGGAGGTAAAAAATAACCAACGTTTTTTAAAAAGCTATCACAATCCTGACATCACTCTGGTGAGTAATGGGATTCCAGATATTAAGATAATGTACAGTATAATGACTTTTAAAATGGCAAATGTACACAATAGTTGACCATATATTTAAAATGTATGTGCTGTATGCAAAAAATACATCTAAACAAAGATCCAGAATGTTACTGATTTTACTTAGCTGTGCATACAGTACACTGTTATAATACCAATTGTACGGAAAGGCATCAAAGTGCCCTAAACAGAAAGAGGACCTTACTGGAAATGAGATGAGGCATCACAGCTAGGCTGTCCTGTATAAATACATTGCTTTTAAGCTGAAAGGTATCTTTGATGTTGTTTTACTTGATGCCGATTAGAAAGAACAGTATGTACGATGCATAAATGATACAAGAAGGCATACATTTTCCAATTTATGCAGTTTCTGTAAACTTACATTCAGTAGCCCCAAACCCAGCACATAGTATCATGGGTATTAAGGGGTGGGTGTGTGTGTGTAGGGGGTAAGATGACTAGGAAAGGTTTCTGCTGGTTCTGCATTCTGTTTGATACGTCACTACTCAGACCTCACCACAGCTGACCGACACACTAAATGTAAGAATAATCTTTAAAATCTGCACAAAGGAATACACATAACAACAGACACTATGACTTGCCACCTAAAAAATAACCAGTGCTGGATTTCCGGTGATGTCACGGACTACATGGCAGCTTAGCCTGAGAGCTCTGGGGGGCGTTTACTAATTCATGGTAAAATATAGCTGATATACCGACACCTAATTAATTTATCCAATAGAGTGTACAGGCGATGGCATCTAATAAGATGAGAGGAAAAAATACCCACACTGCTAAAAAAAAAATCGATGATGGAGCAGGAGAAACGCCCAAGCCTACAAGCCAAATCCAGACCTTTCTTTCCAGTTTCCAGCATAGCGGACTCGGAAGACAGTATAGAACTCAACGAGCAGCACACAATTATGACCAATCTGGATGGCATTATTAAAACATTACACCGAGTTGAGCCCACGGCAGCAGATCTGTGGGCCGATATGAAAAAAATAGATACACGTACTACTGCTACAGAACGAGTGCCCGGTAACCTGGCAGACTCCACAAGTCAGCATGATTGAGCAATTTTGTACTTACTGGCTAGGGAGATGGAACTTTAATGCAAGTTAGACGATCAAGAAAACAGGGCTCGCCTAAATAATTTTCGGATATATGGGGTCCCTGAGGACAGGGAGCAGTCTTTTGACTCTGTGGAGGACTTTGTCATGCATATCCTGCAGGACATACTGAAAATTCCTAAAAACGTCCCCCTCCTGATTGAAAGAGCACATCGCTCACTAGCTCAAAAGCCGAGGGAGCAATCGGCACATCCACACTTCATCATTGCCAGAATGTTAAAATCAAGACAAGACCGTTAATACTCAAGACTGCCTGGAAAATGAGAGACCTGCAGATAGCAATAAGATATTTTTTGGTCAAGATTTCTCAGATTACTTGAACGACAAGAGGCGCCAGGTTCAAGAACTAATAAAGCAGGCTAAAGAGAAAAAGATAAAAATCCAACTTTGCTATCCCGCATGTTTGAGAATACACACAGAGGATGGGCCATTAATGTTTGACACCCTGAGACAATTAGGCTTTCACTGCCTGGACCTGAGAGCAAATAATCCGGAGCACGACATTACCAGGGTGGTCTGGTACAGAGCTGGTAGACCAAAGCGCTTCCAGTTAACCTCGGTGTCTTGCTCCTCACACCTTGGTCTGGATTTAAAGGAAATACTAGCGAGGGAAAATGTTGCACCCTAGCAGGATGCAGAGTGAACGAGTGGATTCTCAGCAGAGAGCCTAGCCTGATGCTCTTTCAGACACAATTGCAGGTTTTTCTACCACATGGAGGAGTGGTGGGTCTGAATCATGTGATCACGTTTTGGCAGTCGCAAGGCTGAGGCGGCCAAATTACCTCTCTTTCAATAACTTCTCTGTGCCTTAACTCCACCTGGCTTCAGGAAACTAGTAATTGCATGACTTCTGCAATTATGATACTTAGCTAAACGATTCCTGGGGCGGGGGATTTCAGAGAAAACCAGAGTAATCGCAGGCCTTTCCCTCAGTTCACAACTCCATAATTTATCCATGTGCAACTCTTAATCAGGCAGAATAGGGAGGCCCAATATTGGTCTGTAAACTGTGACTATGGTCACACAGGATCACTATGTCATTTCTGGCCCTACTTTGGAGCCCCCATCCCGCTGCTGGAATACCAGTGTGGTGCTATGAACAAATATTTTTTTTCTCTCCATTAAGAATTCCCTGGCAATTAGTTAACACTGCCGGTTGAACGTTCACAGTTTTCATTGTACCCCAATTATTAATATGGAGAAGGTGGAGTTTTACTAGGAAACACTCATTTGTTTGAAGTCGACTAAGGTGTTCTTATTTCATAAGGTTTTGTTAAGGGCCCAGTGGCCGTAGGGGTGGCTTTTGCTCCACCCGGGGTTATCCCCCCCCCATGCCAATCAGCTAGTCATGAACAAAGAAAGTTAAGTAGGCAGCCCCCTACCCTCCTGCCTGAGCTTCTCTCAAACTTCTACGTCCTATAAGTGATGGACTTCTTTAATCTGATACTTTTAGATCAGGCTTGTAGAGTACACAATGCAGTAGCTTAAGCTACACAACCCTGGGTCAGAACAGGGCTCCATTAACATTGCCTAGAAAGTTTGAATAGACTAAAAAGGAAAACCTTTTTCTTTCAATTTATCTGGTTCTTGTTTTATCATTGTTACACGTTACCTGACTTTGTGTGTTATAAAATGTTTTGGATTGTGGTTTTACTCGCACCAGTTGTGCGTACAGTTATACAAACATGGCTTTATTATATGTACAGGGTACTAAAGGACATGACCTTTAAACAGATCTCACTAAAGGATGGGGGAAGTAAGGGGAGAATATATAAGCAGAAGATATCAAAATACGGTTAAAAATGGGTTCTTTAAAATTTGTTTCCTTGAATGTTCAAGGATTTAACTCACCTACTAAGAGAACAAAAATGTTACATTATTTAAACCAACTCCAGGCCAACATCTGTTTCCTGCAGGAAACCAGATTGCCTGAGATAGAGCACATGAAACTTAAAAGATCTTGGGTGGGCAGAGTGGTAGGTGCATCGCACCCTCCGGGGAAGAGAGTGGGCTCTGCCATCTTAATCCGGAAGAATGTTCCTCTGGAAATCCTTAAAGAGGAGACTCCAGAGAATTGCAGAGTCGTCATAATCACAGGAGACTTGTTTGCCCAAAGACTTCCATCTAATAAATATTTATGCTCCTAACAATGATGACCCCTCATTTTATCAGGGACTTTTTAATAGGATTTCAGCTTTGGGAGAGGGTTTGGTCCTACTGGGAGGAGGCGACTTTAACTGTGTCATTAACCCTCGACTGGACTGCTCTTCTCAGAATAGTGCCACAAATAGGAAAATGAACAGAATGACTGTGGGGGGGAGGGGGAATGCAGGAGCTTGCTCTGTCGGATGCATGGAGAGAGTTACATTTCTCCGCAAAGGATTTTACTTAATACTACAACCCCAATGACTCCTATTCCAGAATAGACTATTTTTTATGTAGTAGCTTGGACCTATATGCAATGAAGGATTGTATGATCCACCCCAGATTGGTCTCAGATCATGCCACAGTAGCCCTGCGCGTCAGCTGGGGGACTGGGGTAAGCGTACAACTTGGAGACTGAACTCATCCCTTTTGGGGAGGCAGGACTTTAGGGACCAAATATCTAACAAGAGTAAAGATTATCAAATAAATAACAAAATGGATGAACTTGGCCTCAAATGGTACTGGGATGGGCTCAATGCTATTATTCGTGGTGAGATTATTTCCTATGCCTCCCGGCTGAAAAAACAACTCAGGGAACAGCAGTTGGCCTTGGAATCCCAATTAAAACATTTAGAAACTATGCACAAACAAAACAAAACTAAAGAAATTTTGGTTTAGTTAAATAACATGGGGAAAGAGTTACAAAACCTTTTAGACCAACAGGTTGAAGGAAGGTTGAGATACTCTAACCAAAAATACAATGAGTGTGGCAACAAAGCTGGTCGACTCTTGGCCTTTAGGTTGAGACGAGCCCAAGCTGACAGATATGTGAAAAAAATAAAAACAGGGCATCCTGATTTGGAGACCACTCACTTTACCCCGAAGAAAATAGCAAATGCATTTAAGAAATATTATACAGCTCTTTACAAAAAAGATCCAGGAGACTCAGATTCACGACAGGAGATACATGACTTTCTGTGCAGGATCCCCCTCCCCAAACTGTCAGAGATGAAATCAAAGCTTGACTCTCCCATTGCATCCCAGGAAATAGCAAATACAATCAGAGATATGAAACCTGGCAGATCGCCTGGTCTGGATGGATTTAATATAGAATTTTATCAAAATTTAGGGCTCAGCTAACCCCTGTTCTTTTACAACTCTTTAATTCCTGCAATGAAGAGAAAGACATCTCCCAGTCCTGGCAAAAAACTTTCATTACAGTGATCCCGAAGGAAGGTAAACCTCCATATTCATGTGCCTCCTACAGGCCTATATTCCTCCTTAACGTTGACTCCAAAATATTAACTAAAATATTAGCAAACAGTGAATTTGATCTTGCCTGTTTTGGTCCATTCAGACCAGGCAGGTTTCGTGCCAAATGGGCATCTCAAAGATAACATCAGAAGGTGTCTCGATATTTTGCACTATGGTAAGAAGACTAAGGAATAACAATTGGTTATTACGGTGGACGCCGAAAAAGCATTTGACCGCTTAAGCTGCCACTTTCTGTTAGGGGTACTTGGAAAGTATGGGGTTGGAGACCAGTTTCAAACTTGGATTAAAGCCATATATCATATACCCCAAGCTAATGTCAGGGTGAATGGCACAATATCGGACAGTCTGGGCATCCATAGAGGGACTAGACAAGGTTGCCCTTTACCTCTCATACTGTTTGCCCTCAGCATGGAGCCTCTGGTAGAAATAATCAGAACACATCCAGCTTTAGAGGGTATTACAGTGGGAGGGGAAGAGAGCAGAATACCGCTCTGTGCAGGTGACACTATGCTATACCTTAGAAATCTAACCAAAACATTCCTGGTTTTACACCAAATACTTAATAACATATGGAAAAATGTCGGGCTTCAAAATCAATAATGACAAAACAGAAACAATTCTAGTGAGTGGTCCCCTTACTACAGAACTAAAACAGCTGATTCCTTTTCAGTTGGGCTCTCTTAGCATAAGGTATTTAGGCATTTATATTCCCATGAACCTAAATCAGCTATTCCAAGTCAATTATGGAAAACTGATAAAAGAAGTGTTCACAGACTTAAAGAGATGAGAACTTCTCCCTCTCTCCCCGATGGGTCGGGTGGACACTATAAGGATGGATGTCTTTCCACGTTTTTTGTTTTTGTTTAGTGCTCTGCCATTACACATCCCAGCTCAGAATGGAGAAAAATAAACAAAGCTCTCCACCACTTTGTATGGGCAGGGAAAAAAGCCAGGATAGCCTGGGACACGATGAAGGCAAAAAAAACAAGGGGGGCTGGGTCTACCAAATTTAAAAACTTACTATCAGATGACCCAAATGGTTCCATGGGTCGCACACCTGAGAAAAGATCTGGATAATACGTGGTTCACACAGGAAACAGGTTGTAGTCCAGGGGTGTCCCCATGTCAGATTTTAAAGGTTCCCCAGAACCCATGTATAGGCCTGCTATAGATAATCCATGGATGAAGCAAAAGTATAAAATATGGGGTAAGGTGAAAAAGGCAGTTGGATTGAGATCCTACTTAACTAAAAGAACAGAGATTATACAATGTGCTCACTTTGCACACCTAGACTGGATCAGTCCTTTGAAGGTTGGAAACGTCAGGGCCTGGTGCGCTTCTCTCAGTTCCTCCAGCAGGGGCAAGTAAAAACTTATCAGACACTCCAGCAAGATTTCTGTATGCCCACCTCCCATTTCTTTAGATACCTACAAGTGGTCTCTTTCCTTCGTGCTGGGACAAATCTTTTAGATGCCCAGAGAGACCCCCACCCACTGGAACAAGTAGTGTGGCAGGCAGTAGATAGCCCCAGAGATTCACATCTGATTTCCAGACTGGTGTCCACATATAGGGACGCAGCATACCTGGGAAAGGGAGATGGGCCTACAATTAGATGCACAGACATGGCAGAGAATCTGGGAAGGGGCATTCCGTACTTCAGCCTCCAACACCAGGCGGGAATTTAGATGGAAAGTTTTGATTAGATTTTTCAATACCCCATCTAAAACCAAACATTATAAAGGCAGTGGTTCAGAGGCTTGCTGGAGGGGTTGTGGAGAGGTGGGGACTCCACTAGCACATCTTCTGGGACTGCCCAAAATTGAGACCCTTCTGGAATGAGGTGGGGCTACGATTCCAGGAGATGTTGGGAATCCAGGACCCAATTAATCTCTCACTCTTGATTCTGGACTCCTTCTCCGGGGCAAGCGAGCTAATGCTAAGATCTCATTCCTGGAAATTCAACTTGCAGCTGCAGGTAAGGCCATAACTAGGTGTTGATTAAATCCAGAGCCCCCCACTTTGAACGAATGGATAAATATAATAAAAGAAATATCAAGGGTGGAGAAGATTATAGCTGAACTCAGACTGAGATGAGACAATTATAATGGTATATGGCTACCTTTTATGCACCTGCTGGAGGAAATATAGGGTATCCTTGTTCTCTCACAACAAGCCTTCCCCCAGTGATCTCTCTCTATAGTTTATCGCTATCTTCAATATGTTTAATTGAGTGTATCAAAAACTCATGTCCATACAGGTACAGATATGTATCTTGAACTATTTAAGACACAAAAAAATACAGCCATGTTGCATTGTTTAATTCTTTTATAATTAAATTCTTAAAACTGAGGTTTAAAATCATACTGGTAGACACAGGATGAATAGCCTTTTTTAGTGTTAACAATGTTGTGGAAGAGACTAAAATTAGTTGCACTGAGCGCAAGGCTTCTGAAGGTTTAGTTATGGACACAAATCTTGATAACTACATGAAGACTAGAAGAAAGAAAGAAATGTTAAAGGTATGGACTTCTAGTGCAACAACTAACATCAATAATGTACTGCAATTTGTGAACATGGTAGACTATCTCATTGTACAAAGTATTTAATTGTGTGTCACCTGAATAAACTTGAAGTTTAAAAAAAAAAAAAAACAGTGCTTGTTGTTTATATGATTGTTTCAGTGACTTCATTTGCTTTCCTCTGCTGACCCGAACTCCGGTGCAGCTCAGTCTTGCACCTCCTAGGACCAGATCCTTTAATTCCTTACTCACCCCAGATCTTCAGCCAATACCTTACTACAGGTGTGCTCACCTCTTGTAACCTCATATCACCATAGAGACTTTTTATCCCTCTTCCCTGCCCCTCCTTCCCCACTTCCTGCTCTAATAATGCCACTCATAGTCGGCCTTCTGCTCCCTCTTCTCACCCTCCCTCTCCCTTCCTTACTCCCCTACCTCCTCAAGATTCTAATTAACCCTACCATCCCCCCTCTTCCCTTTCTTAAGACACTGTCTCAACCCTTTCAGCATTAGTCCCACACTCTGGCGTTCTCCCAGTCCCCCTCTGGAAACATATCTTCCTCCTCATCTCTCTTTATTATCCTCCCAGAGCCCCCACCCACTCTCCCTTCCTTTCTCCTTCCGGAAACACCTCCTAGCTTCTCTTTTCCTCCTATTACTCTCTGGCGACGTAAAACCTAACCCGGGCCCATCATCCCCTCACCAAGCTCCCATCCCCCCAAAAAGGCCTCCGCATCTGTCTTGTCAGTGCACATAGCCTCCTCTCAAAAAATCGACTCACTAAAAGTTTGGTTATCCCAGAACCCGCTAGATATTCTCTGTGTGTCTGAAACTTGGCTCTTCTCCTGTACCACTGACTCCAATCTAGCCTTACCAGGTTTTATGATCCACCGCCAGGACCATGGCAAGAGAGGAGGTAGAGTAGCCTTGTATGTCCGAAGTGCCATCCCTTGCTCCATCCCCTACCAAAAAACTGTCCCCAAATCCTGCGAAACCCTCCTCGCATGCCTCATCCTCCTGTCCACAGCCCCCATATACATAAGTGTCCTATACACCACCCCAAAAATAGCCCCCGACTGCCTCATCTCATGTATTAACAGAATCACCTCCCTCTCCTCGAATGGTGAATTATTCATGTTGGGTGATTTCAACATTAACTGGCTCTTCCCCTCCTCCACTCACACTAGACTCTCCGTGTTAACTCTTAACCTCATCCAACTAATCTTAGATGCTACTCATTACAACCTCTGCGCCTCCAACCTTACACTACTCGACTGGATCCTCTCCTCCCACCCTCATCGAGTCACAGCAGCCGGAGTTCTGCCAGATGTTATTAGTGACCACTGCTTCACTTACTGTGTCAGGAAGACACACCTCGCCCACTCTCTAACCTCTACCACTGTTGCTCCCTCAGAAACAGGTGCACCAAAGCTATCCGGCAAACTAAGACTGAGTATTTCAAGTCGCACCTCTCTACCTGCCCTAATCCTTCATCTTTCTGGACTACAGTCCAAACCCTCCTCAACCCCTCCCCCCAGACTACCATCTCTTCTCTTAAAAGTCAACCAATCACTCATCTCCAACCCTACCAATGTTGCTTCCATATTCAACATGTTTTTTACATCCTGCACACTCCCTGACACATCCCGCCCTCCTTACTCCCCCTCTCCACTCTACAGGTTTTAATTTCCCCCGGAGGTCCTCCATGCCCTAAACTCTTTAAAAACATACAAATCCAGTCCAGACGGGCTCATCCCAAGCTGTTACACCTCTCTGCCCCTGCAGTAACTGACCCCCTCACCCATATCCTCATCTTTTTCCTTTTCCACAAACACTGTTCCTGCACAATGGAAACAGGCCAAAATAATCCCCCTCCCAAAAGGCAGAGATTCTTCCTCTAATAACTATCGTCCCATCTCCCTTCACTTGCCAAACTTCAGGAGTCCCTAGTTCTGTCTGACTTCCTATCGTCCTTGGACTTCTTTTCTGACTATCAGTCTGGATTTCACAGAAACCATTCTACAATTTCCTCCCTATTTCATGTCACAAACTCCATCCTGTCTCTCATGGACAGCGGCCATGCCTCCTTGAAAAGCTCCACTCAGCAGGCCTGGCTTCCTCCACAATAAATTGGTTCAGCTCGTACCACTGTGGTAGACAGCAATTTGTCTCAGTGGTAAACTCAGTGTCGCCTCCCCTCCCTGTCCTTGCTGGGGTCACCCAGGTATCAATTCTAGGTCCAATTCTCTTCTTAGTATTTATTAACGACCTTCCCAAAGCTTGTCTGCATACAAACATTCAGTTTTACACTGATGACACCATCGTCTATGCCTCCAGTTCCTCCCCTGACACTACATACTCTACCCTCTAGTCTGACTTCACCTAGGTCCTCCAGTGGTTCCAGACAACAGCCTTAAAGTCAGCACCAAGAAAACAGTCTCCATGGTTTTTGGGACTCCCCACAAGCTGGCAAAACTCCTCCTTAGCCCTTCTTCCTCCTCCTCAGATGTGTCCACCCTAGACACAGTGACATCTTACAAATACCTTGCCTGTGGCTTGATCAACACTTCAGTTTCTCAGGGAACATCAGCTCCATGTGTACTAAGCTTTGCCCCAAACTCAGAGTGCTTTATTGAAACAAAAGCTCCATCCCATTGCATCTGTGCCAAGGCCTGGTAGCCAAAAGCATACTCCCAGTATTTGATTATGGCAATATAATCTACACTTCGGTCTCTGTCATCTCCCTCTCCCATCTTGACGCCACCCTAAATGCATTCTGCTGCTTCACTACTAACTTCCCTCCTTGAACTCATCACTGCACTCTACTCTCCTCACTAAACCCTCCACACACACACACACACACACACACACACCGAGATGCATTCACTCCTTAATTTTCATTGCCAAATACTGGTTCAGCCTCCTTCCACCATGTCTCTCTTCTCTCCTCTCGTCAGCCCCTGCCCCTCCCTACTCACTGAGGTCTAGCCACCCATGTGCCTTCTCAGTCCCCCACTGTCGATCCTCCACCTGAGCCTCAGTCTTCTCCAGCCATCTCCCCTGCTTCTGAAACCAGCAACCCACCCTCCTCCGTGACTCCCCCTCATTCCCTACTATAAAGCAGCAAATAAAGATCATCCCTCCCCCACCCTGTGGTTGCCTCCCCTCGTCCCTCCTCTCCCACTCTTCTCCACTCAACACTTAACTCTCTGTCCGGTCAAGTCTCTCTATTGGCAACTCCAGCCCCTCTGTTCAAATAAGTTAACCTGTAAATATTGTAAAATAGTTATTGTTTTGTTGTCTCATTTTGTTTGTCAATGAATATGTAAGCAATAACCCACAACAGGGTGTGCGGTTATTGGGGATTAATCAACACCCCAGGTGCGTTGTGAGGCACGAGGCTGCAGACTGAGTTTGCGTTTATAACATGGGCCAAATGTGGAGAGAAACTGACAAAAATTTTTGGAATGAGAGGGAAGAAATGGAACTATTTAGTGTTCTTCCACTATTTTTGGCCACAGCACCACACTTTGCTGTGTTCTGCCAGAGTAAAAATAGTTCAAAACATAGAAGTTTGTAACAGGCCACAGAGAATAGAATCAAGGAGCAAGTGGAACGTTTTATTGTGCTGACAACAGGGTACTGTATTATATTGTGTGCTCACACTGCACTCCATGAGTTTGCATAGCATCCCCCCCTGTTCTCTGGTAACACTGAAGTGCTCCCCCCAAGCCCCAAATTAAGCCAGTACTGTCACACATACTGGAAAACGTGCCGGACACTGATGCTTTGGACACACTGCGTGTACAATACTGAGTCTATCTTCCTGCACAGTGTTGCATAGACAAAAGCCTGCTTATCCCTATTACCAGTGTCCCCTCGTTTTCTGATTACTGACACACAGAGAAAGAGAGAAACACAGGTGATAATGGGCACTGCCATGCCGCGCTGATAACTGTTCTCTGTGTCTCGCCTGTCAATCTCTCTCTCTCTCTCTTTCAGGGGTCAGCTACCGACGTGGCGCTTCGACAGCATCATGGTGCTGTTGTCGGAGGTATGCAGCACAAGTGGGCGGGACAAACACAGCTTTACTGACACGGAAAGAGAGACTTCAGAGAGAGAGAAAGAGACAATATTAAAGCAGTTTCAGTTCCTGTCCATTACACAAGGAACAAGAAGCATTTCTCTGCAGTCGCAGTATCACAGCAACGGTGACCTAGAAACGGACTCTGTCTTTTTTTCTCTGTCTCTCTCACACAGAGGTGCCAGCAGGGTGGATAAGTTACGACAATTAGGGAGAATTGTGCGGCGGATTCAGGGACTTCCCTGCATCTAGTGACACTGCCGATCATAGTATTGTGTAGTGAACAAACACAGCAAGCAATTACAGTGATCACCCGGGAGGGTCAGTGCCAACAGAAAAATTGCTCGATACTACTTTGTCCACTGGATGGATGAGTGGGAAGTCTGAGCACAGCTGCAGGTTCATTAAAAATCGATCACAAGATGGCTACCTTTATAAAACTTTTTCTCTTAGATTAACAAGATCTGGTATGCTCTATAGTTCCTAAACAGGAGAGTGATCACCATAAGTAAACAACCTGACTGATTAACAGAGATTAATCAACAATCAGCTGATCAGTCTCTGCCAATCAGTTCGCAGAGACATCCTTGCCCATGTTATAAGTATACATTGTATAGTATTTGTTGTACTGTGTTGCTCTTGTCTGTTCTTTTTATACTTCACTTTACTGAATTGTAAACTATTGTTTAGACCTCCTATAACCCAATCCGCCTGGTCACACCTGGAAATGAGCCTAGACTCAGTGTGCTTTTCCTGCTTATCAACTTTAAATAAATAAACTTTTGTTTTACAAATTACAGGAAGACATCTCATGGAGTTCCAAGGGAGAGAATACAGCGTATGAAGGAACGGTACAGAGCTAGCATTAGCTTAAATGATATCCTTTGTTCTGAAGAACCAGTCAGAATTGGTGGAATCCCACATGAGCAGCATACATTTCAGAAGAATGAAGCTCAGTCACACAGAGAGCAGCCTCTCTCAGCTGGGAGATCCAGTCGCACAAATAGAAGGTCAGCTAGCAGAAATGGCAGATTCTACAATGGATGTTAAAACAACAGTAGTAGTGAGTTGGCAAAAAGGAATAGTCAACATTTTTAGAAACTGTGCTCCAGTCATGCCGAGATTCACATTAGGGTAGTTTTGTTACAATTTACCATTTTAAAAAGTTTTTACTCTAACCTCAGGAATCCCTCACTGTTGTTGACAACTGCAATCATTCCCTTGGAATGAACTGCCCCGAAGTCTAGAATTTTATGCTAATTAGAGAACTTGAAATGAAAATTGAAACTCTGCTGTGGTCTCACACTTCCTTGCCCTCTAACAGCAGATTTATTTTTCTGCCTGAGGAAGCATCGCCCTGAAGTCGCTCTTCACAGTGCTGACATCCCTAGCTGATTTCTTGTTAATTTTGTTTTTAGGTAGTTACTTGTTAGTTTTTCATAACTCTACCTAAGTTAGGGTATTATTTGTTCTTGTTTGGGCTCTATTTCTTCGGTACCCTAATAGTTCCAGGGAACTGAGTAATCACTTTTAAAAGTGCAGTTCCTGCCGTAGCAGAACTGCATTTAACCATCTAAATGTTACTTAATTTTATTTAAATTGAAGTGAATGTGCCTTATTTTTGGGTAGGTCATCCTCTGCCCATTTTCGCTTCGTTCCTCTGCCTGCCACCTGCCACACTGTTTCAGTACAGTTTCTAGATCCTCTGGCTGGGAGTCTGGACACTCGAAGCCCCATTTTTTTAAGATTGGTGTTGCTGCTGCCACTGTGTAAGATATTTGTATATCATTCTCTTGGTAAATTTTTAGGTGAGCCGGATACAATACTTGGGCTCTGATATTTTTCTTCTCCTTTAGCTGCTTCACAATAAACCTGGCTGCTTAACATTTGGCCTGTAAACCCGGTGAAAAGTCCTAGTCAAAGAATATTTGCTTTCGTTTGAAGTTGACCTTTTGCTGTTTCCATGCTGCATTAAGAATAGCCTCCTTCGACTGATAGTGGAGCATTTTGACGATAATGGAGCGTGGCTTAATAGTTGCATCTTTTGATCGGGGTCCCAGCAATCTGTAGGCTCTTTCAGTTATCAACGGTTGATCTTGTGTCAGCTGCAACGTGGTTTGCAGAATATGTAATACAAAGGCATTCATGGAGCCAAAGTCTTCCTCTGCTCCCTCTGGCATAGCATGGATCCGCAAGTTGCTGCGCCGAGCACGGTTTTCAGCATCCTCCAACCTTCTATATGTCTCTATCTCTGTTAAGTACAGTAATATTTGATCATGAGATCCCTGTCCCTCCATGAGGTCTCTCATTTGTTTCTGTGTAGCTGTTAATTTTTGTCCATTGTCCTTAAGTGCATCTTAAGGTCCGCTATAGCGGACTCAGTGGTATTTACTGCTGTGATTACTTTTTTGAAGATATGATCCCCTGACAGCTGTGTTTCCCCATCCTCTTCTGTCTCCCCATCTGGCTCTAGGGAGCAAATTGACATCAGGGACTGGGATTGTGATATCCTTGGCCTCGTCGCTCTCCTGCCTGTTTTTTCCTTGTTTAATAGTTGCCATAGTTTCCCCGCAGGCATCACTGCTGTATTCTTGTTTTGCCTGCCTGCCATTCCGGTACTGAAATCTGTCGTTTTTTTCCTGGTGCTTTTCGGTCAAGAAGGTATATTTAGTCTTTTTGCTGGTTTGAGTTTTGGCGCCGTCAGAGATTCGCATCTAACTTTCTGTGACGTCACAGGAAGTGGGGTGTGTCTTATTTTTGATAGCGGTGGCTGTTTTTCCTTCACCGCTTGCTATTCCCGTTCACTAGGTCCCGGTTCTGAATTTAAGAACCGAGGCAATATTTTTATTAGATTAGGCATAGTTTATTCTGTTTTATATATAAATTACTTTTTACATTTGAACTGCGGTTCCCATTTTCTAGCTTATTGGAACCACCTTTTTTCCTCCCTTTGGGTTGTCGGTGATTGGCATGTCTGACAAGCCCAAGAAAAGGACAGGACCCACAGGTTCTAGAAATTATGCTAATTATTTTAAACTCCTGGCTAAGGCAGACTGCCACGAGCTGGTACTCTCTGCTCCTGTCCCTATGATGCAAAGCTCCAGTCACCATCCCCTGAGGTACAGTGTGCTGCTCTTGTCTCAGGGCAGGATAACGTTCCCAGATCCGAGCACCCTGTGCCTCAGGGCCTGGTACTTGAAGAGTTAGAATATTCTGGTTTAAACCTCTAAAAAGAGGTTTTAAATGTGTCAAAAGTTTCCAGAAAGCCAGCTGGCAGGGAACATATGTTTCAAAGTGGAAAAGGTTTTCCCTGTGGTGATCTTCCAAGCAGCTGAATCCCTTTCGGGCCAGCTTGCCTTAGTGTCTTGGATTATCTGGTACAACTGCAGTCCCAGACCCTTTGCTCTTCTACCCGTAAAGTGTATCTTGCAACAGTTTCAGTGTATGCTTCATCTGGCAGGGATAGATCAATTGTCTCACTGGCTGTTTTCAAAAGGTTCTTCAAGATTCTGATCCACTTGAACCCCCTTTAGGGATCCTGTCCTTCCCTGGAACTTGAACCTATGTATTGCTTAGCTCATTGCTCCATTTGAGCCAGTGGCAACTGCTGCACTGAAGTATGTCACCTGGAAAACAGTTTTCTTGGTAGCCCTCACCTCTGTCAGAAGGGTGAGTGAACCCCCAAGTTCTGTGTACAGATCTTAACTACATTATTTTCCACAGGGATAGGGTAGTTTTGAGGACCAATTGGAAATTTCTTCCCAAAGTGGTTTCAGAATTTCACCTCAACCAATCTAGCACACTCCCTGAATTCTTTACTGAAAAATCAACTCGGGAGCAGAGGCTCCATAGTCCGGATGTTAAAAGAGCTGTGAGCTACAACTTACGAGACTCTAAGAAGGGTGGGGGTTATGCCGTCTATGTCAAAGACACCTTAATGGTTCACCCCCTTGATACACCAATGCCTGAGTTCTTGACCCAGATCCTACCCATCAAACTACTCCTTGGTCTTAATCACAAAGTGCTCCAAATCATCACTGTTTACATTCCACCCCAGGACCAAGCCAACGGCCTTAACAATGTCCTCAAGTTCATTAACTCCCAACCTCATGACTCCAAACTTATTCTCTTAGGGGTCTTTAACATAAATTAGCTCGGATCTGATGTTGATGCTCATAAAGATGCCATAGCTGCTGCCAACCTCACACAGATGGTTAACACCCCTACTGGAACAAATTACAAGACTGGCACTAGCACCCTATTGGACTGGGTTCTTACAACTCACCCATCCTGGATCTCTCATACTTCCGTTCTCCCAGATTCCCTCAGTGGCCACTCTCCAGTCATTTGCGTATGGTCCAGCAAATTTCTTAAGCCTCCTCCCAGTGTCATACATAGTAGGGTCCTTCCTCGTGGGAAGCTCTCCCATTTCAAACAGTACATGAGTCTACAAGAGTGGCAACCCATCTACAATGCTACAGACGTTAATGTGGCCCTCAACCTCTTCATTGCCACCTTTAACAAGGCCTGTGACCTGTTTGCACCTGCTAAAAAACATAAAGTCAAAACAATCAGCAGCCCCTGGATAAACTCCAAGCTACTCTCACAACTGAAAGCCAGGGACCACCTCTGGGCAGTGGCCAAAGCCACTGGCAAGTCATCTGACATTCAGAACTATAAACAAGCCCGGAATGCCTGTACCAAAGCCATCCAGCTTACAAAAACCTCCTACTACAACGATGCTCTCACAAACACCTGGGGCAGTGGTCATGCTTTCTGGGACAACATCAAGGAAATCACGGGAAAACAACCTAAAAAAACTCAGCCATGCTGATTGACGATGTCACTACACTTGACCCCACGTCAATTGCTAACACCTTTAATGCAGCATTCACTGACCTTAGTGCTGTCCTACCCCCTGATTTCTTTAATGACGACACCTGTTCCGCAAATGCCAGTGTTTCCCCTGGCAAAACCCCCCAACTTCTACTTTAAGCAGGTCAACTTGTGTAACGCGCGACGCTACATCACAGCTGCCATCTCAAACTCCAGAGCTAGTGGTGACACCCTCAACCTCAAGTTACTGTTGCTTACTACTGATGAAGTTCTACGTCCCCTAACCAAAATCATGAATCTCTCTCTCTCTCTTCCCGCTCCAGTCAAATCCTGGACAGATGGAAAGCTGCTACTGTCTCTCCAGTTCACAAAAGAGGTGATAAGCCTAACCATGCTATCGCCCTTTTTCTATTCTGCCCCCTCTCTCCAAGGCACTTGAACGTATCGTTGCAGACCAGCTAACCGACCATCTCATTAAATACAATCTATTGTGTGATCAACAGCATGGCTTCAGAAAAGGACATAGTACCTCCACTGCCCTTCTTGAATGCAGTGGTGCCGTACATAGTTCCCTAGACAAGGGCATTCTTACTGGCGCAGTTTACGTCGACCTCTCCAAGGCTTTTTATACTGTTCACCATCGGGTACTGGTCAACCAACTTCTAAATATTGGACTTTCTCCAGACTCAGCATAGTGATTCAAAAGCTACCTGGATAACCGCACACAAAGGGTAAAAATTGCCAGTAGTCTCTCTGATGCCTTACCAGTTCGCTCTAGTGTTCCCCAAGGTTCTATACTTGGCCTGCTACTTTTTAGCCTATTTCTAAATTCCTTACCACAGTCCTTCACGGAGAAAATCATCCTCTATGCTGACGATGCAGTCATCTTCTCATCCCACCGAGACCCCTTGGCATTACAACAGAATCTCCAGGTTGGCTTTAGTGCCATCAAAAAGTGGTTCTCTAATCACAAGCTCATCCTTAACCAAAAGAAAACAAAGTCTATGCTCTTCTGCAGCTATCACAATAGACACAAGCTTCACCACCTAACTATCTCCACTGCGCAAGGGAATATCCTCGAACAGGTCCATTCCTTCAAATTCCTCGGGATACTGCTTGACACCAACCTCTCATACAAGGCACACATCGATACCGTGGCTAAAGCAGCAAATACCCGCCTTGGCCTCCTCTACATGCACAGGCAACATTTCACACCCCAAACGCTGAAGCTTGCCGTTCAGAGTTCTGTGGTCTCGATTATTGATTACAGCTTTCTCATCTATGGCTCTGCCACTAGGTCTACCCTCAGATGCATCACAACAGCCCTCAGTACGTCATGTTGGCTAGTCACTGGGGCACACCGACTTACACATACCTGTGCACTGTATGCACAAACCCGCTGGCTCCAACTCTCTGATCACATAAAGTACCTGACCTGCATAATGGCAAGGAAAAAGTCTTGGCCTTGCTCTGCCTGGAGTCACTGCCTTGCTCCACAACAGCAGAAACAACCTGCAGATCACCAGGAGGTTTAAAACACAACTCCTTCAAATCCCCTGCTGCCGCATTGCTCAGGGTCAACGTTCATTCGCCTATACGACTCCACTTTGGCTGAATAACCTTAACCCTGACATCTCCTCAGCTCCTGCTCTCGGTACCTTCAAAACTCATCTACGGCTTCATTTTATAGCCTCGAGCTCCTGCAACTGCTACACCTATGCCTGAGCTGACATGTCCAGCCGTTGATACCACCACTTCTTCCCCCCTGCTGCTCTTACTCCATTTGCACTTATTATACTATCTACCCCCTTCAACCACCTCCCTCCCCTCTCTCCACCATTCCCCCTGCCCCTCCTTCCCTTTCACCAGTGTTTCCTTTACCCCGTACCCCCTCCTCTGACAACTGCCTCCGGCTGCATCTTTGTGTCCCCTCCCCTCGTTTTCCTCCTTGATCTCTGTTCTATCCGCCTTCCTACCGAGGCCTCACTGTTCTTCCACTGGTCCACTACGTGGCTCTGAACCTGAGTGTTCCATGAACCTGTCTCCAATTGAAATGTCATTTTACCATGTATTTTTTATCTTACCTCTAATCACCATATATTCTTGTACCATGACTATGTTCTATTTTGTGTGTCAGCCCTGTTGTATTTACCTCTGACGTGGAACTTTTGTAAAAGAGCATTGGCTCAAAGGTCTTTGTAATCCTAGATTTAAATAAATAAATAAAAAATTTAAAACTTGGACCTCACAAAGGATGTTAGGTCCTCAGCCACACAGTGGCTGTATGCTAGGAGGCAGTATAGCGCAGTGGGCTAAGGCTCTGAGCTGCAAATCTGGTGACATCCAGCAGACCAGACCTGGGTTTGAATCTCACAGCTTCCACTTGCATACTGTGTGACCCTGAGCAAGTCACTTAACCTCCTTGTGCTCCCAGGTCGTTCCTGTAAAAAAGCTTTCAGCTTAGTGTGCTATACCTGGTTAAAAACAAATAAAAAAAAATAAACAGTTTGTCACCTATGGGGCGTAGACCAAGGAAAACCAGCATCCAGGAGAACCATTCCTTGCTGGATAGTGGCCTGTATCCAGTTCTGTTATGGTAAAGCGTGTCAAGCTTCCACCTGAAGGCCTAAGGGCCCGCTCCCAAGGGCACATCTGCCTCTGTCGTAGCATCTAGAGGTGTCTCCATTCAGGAAATTTGTAAAGCAGCTACTTGGAAAACAGTACACACCTTCACAAGGCATTATTTTCTGGACATACAGTCCAGAAGGGATGCCAGTTTTGGCATTGCTGTCTTGCAGAATGTTTTCCTAAAACAGGGTTTTGTACCCAACCTCCTAAGGTACTGCTTTGGAGTCTGCAGTTGTCATCAATAGAGAGGGATTCCTGGGGTCTGAAGAAAAAAATTACACACCATATCATAGTATCATAGTAAAAGCCAGCAGAATAGGCCCCATGGTCTGTTGTGTCTGCTCGGAAACTAGCCTCCTACTGGGAGCTCGCTCCTCCACCCCCCAGCCCCAGAGGTGGCCTCCCTGGCCTCAGCTTCCCCCTGTACCTGCCCCAACCCTTCTTGAATCCTTCCACTGTGGTCTCTTTCACCAGACTCCTGGGCAGTGCGTTCCATGGTTCCACCACCCTCTCTGTGAAAAAGTGTCTTCTGGGCTCCCCCCTGTACTCCCCCCCCCTTCCAGCTTCCACTCGTGCCCCCTGGTGTTCACCCCTTCTTAAGCCTGAACACTTTCGTGGCTTGGCCCTTATTTATCCCCTTTACATACTTGAAAGTCTCTATCATGTGTCCTCTGCCCCTCCTCTCCTCCAGTGCGTACAGATTGAGTTCATCCAGTCTCTCCTCATAGGTCCTACCCTCCATGCCCTGAATCATCCTGGTCGCCCTCCTCTGGACCCTCCTCCAGCAGCGCTATGTCCCTCTTAAGATGGGGTCTCCAGAACTGCGCACAGTACTCAAGATGCGGCCTAACCAGGGCATTATACAGAGGGAGGCTCGCCTCCCTCCTCCTGGAGGTAATCCCCCTGGTTATGCAGCCCAGTATCCTGTTTGCTTTTGCTGCAGCTCTTCAACAATTCTGTATGTTATTCATTTTGCTGTCCACCACTATCCCTAAGTCCCTCTCGCCCGATGTGACATGCAGTGTGGTCCCTCCAGGGTGTATGCATGTCCTGGGTTTCTGACCCCCAGGTGCAGCATCCTGCATTTCCCTGCATTGAACTTTAACCCCCGCTTCCTTGCCCACCCCCCCAGGGTATCCAGATCCTCTTGTGGGGCCTCTCTCCCCTACTGCCCATCTGCCAGTGCTCCCAGTTTTGAGTCATCCGCAAAGAGACTCAGCCTACTCCTAACACCCACCCTATGTCCAAGATATAGGAATTGAACAGGAGTGGCCCCAGGACCAAACCCTGGGGGTACCCACTGATGACCCTCCTGGGGGAGGAGACTACCCCTCCAACCACCACTCACTGTATTTTCCCCATAAGCCAGTTTTTCACACACTTGAGCACTTGCCTCCCCACCCCATCCCCCCAGCTTTGTTAGTAGGCCATTGTGGGGTGCTGAATTGAATGTCAGTCCAGGGCACCCGTCACCCAGTCATAAAACTCCACCAGGTTAGTCTGGCACGACCTCCCTGGAACAAAACAATACTGTCTGTCATCCAGTTGCCCCAACCTTTCCAGCTGGCCCCCAGCCTCTCCTTGATAATGCCGACCATAACCTTGCCTACCACAGATGTTAGGCTAACGGGCCTGTAATTCCCTATCTCCTCTCTGGACCCCCCCCCCCTTGTGGATAGGCACCACATGAGCCACCTTCCAATCTTGAGGCACCCACCTTGTCTTCAGGGAGATATTGAAGAGTGAGGCCAGTGGAGCTGCCAGCACATCCTCCAGTTTTTTCAGCACCCTTGGATGCAGCCCATCTGGCCCCGGCGCCTTCTCAGTCTTTAGCGACCGGAGGGCCTCTGTCACCGTATCCATTGTGATTTCTCCCTCCCATCCCCCCATCTCATGCATCCTGTCCTCCCCTTCTAGATATGACCCATCCCCTGCCCTAGTCTCATCCAGTCCTTCAGTCTCCAACTGACCTCCTGGTTCAGTGGGCTCCTCTACCCTCCCATCGGGTTGGAAAGATCCCCCACCTCCCCCAGTAAAGACAGAGGCAAAGTACTCATTTAGCACCTCTGCTTGTTCCCCAGCTTCCTGCGCCCATCCCCCCAGTTCTAATCCTGCTGATCTGTACCCTCACTTTTCTTTTCTCCCCTGTGTATCTGTAGAACCCCTCCCCCTGCGGATGTCACTGGCTAGGTTAAGCTCCTTCTTCGCCTTGGCCCCCCTTTACCACCCTGGTGACATTCTTAACCAGAAAATCATACTCTTCCTCTCCCTAGCCCCCCTTGAGTGTTTTAAGCGTGCATAGGCAGCCTCTTTTTCCCTCACCGCCTCCTGCACCTCCCGTAGTGATAGTGTTTCTTCTGAAGGGAATTCTAACTATGTTGACAATCCCTTCCCTACCCTCCCTTCCAGAACTGGAAAAAGGTTCTCACAACATGTACAGTTCAATTAGTGTAGTTAAGCGTTACTTACTGCATTGCTTCACAGTGAAAATTTAGCGTGTCCCGTTTTCAGTTTTTGTTTTAAAAACAAAAATCTTTTTTAATCAAAACATTTTGTAGTCACTTTGCTAGATTTAGTGGTCACTCTTCTCCCACAGCTTTTTTTTGTTAGTTTCTTTCTCTCTGCCACCGACTGGCTCCCCCAGCCCCGTCACCCCGGCATCCATTGGAGACTTGCCTCTTGGCATTCAGGTACCAGCTGGCTGGATGCGGCGCCTGCGGGGGGCCGGTATCATCTCGCCAGTCGGTGGTATTTTTTAGCCTCCATTTTCTTCCGTCCCTGAGTGTGGAGCCGCAGCATGCAATGATACCAGTGGCCGAGCCACGCACGCTTCTGCACGTGGCACACTGGGCATCTGCTCCATCTCCGCCCCCTGTCATTGGAGCTGGTGTGCCAGCCTCCAGCTGCTGCTAGGGGCCAGGCGTGCACTGGTCTCTGGTCCCACCTCTCCCTGGGAGAGGAGAGCTGTCTTCTGGACGCTCAGTTCTCTCCCTGTCTGGCTGACCCTCAACTGCCCGCTTGCACTGCGAACACGGGTCATCAGCTTGGCAGGAGGTAAGGCAGTGATGCCTCAGCCCTCCACACCACTGGGCCAGCTCTCCCACAGCTTGATAAATAAATCTGCTGTTAGAGGGCAGGGGAGAGCATGACCACAGCAGAGTTTCAAATTTCATTCTAAGTTCTTCAATTAGCATAAAATTCTAGGCTCTGGGGTAGCTCATTCCAGGAGAATGATTGCAGTTGTCAAGCACAGTGAGGGATCCCTTTGGAAGAAACAACATTACTACACTGAGTATTTTTTTCTTACAATTTATAATTAGTGTAGAACTACAGTAAAGATAGCAGCCACTGACAGTTTTTAACCATCTCTGCTTCCTGAGGTCACTCTTCCGTTGTGCTCTGTATTCACCATGTAGCTACTTCAGGGTGTAGCGCATGGTTCTGGTGGTTAATACAGTACCACCCTTATCTGCTTATATCGAAGATGGGTCTGGCAAGGATGCAGGATTGTTACAAACTGTAAAACATTTGCAATGCTAGCAACCTGGGTTTGGGAACGAGCCTGAGTTGCTGGAGGGCCAGCCAGGGGATAATGGTTGAGTGTCCCATGGACGCTTGCCTCCTCAGGGGATGGAGGGTTCTGATCTTTACCGTTCTACTGCCACCTGGATGACCACAGGTGGCAGTGCAGACTGGAGCCAGTATCAGGGAGGGGAGGATCACTGTGCTGATATCAAGGCATTAGGTTGCGCTACTCCACCAACACTTGAGGGCGGGGCAGAAAAAGAGAAAATCCCCCACCTGTGCTGGATGTCGTCTGCCGTCCCGCCGCAGATCCCGTACTGCCGACTGAGGCTATTGCTCCTCACCAAAGCCCAGCTCTGTCCGGGGGTTAAGGGGTGGCCCCCAGGAAGCCCTTCCCCTGGGGTGGGGGTCATCCTTGGGGAAACATGGTGTGAGGTAAGTCCAGGGGAAGGCATGTGCTGGGACTGGGTAGGGTGGAGGACCAAAGGGGGCCATACAGGAGCCTGTGGAGAGAAAAGAATACAAATATATAACAACAAAAAAACTTCAAAATGTTCATCTTGCCCTCAGAATGAAATACAAGAAAGCAAAGTAGGCATGTTGATGTTTATGGTTCAATTCAACTGCTGTTCAGATTATTTAACGTCTTCTAACCAGTCCTGCTGCTTGAACTGGAACATAGGAAACTTCTGCTTGTCTAAAAATGCATATTATCTAAAACAGAGTCTAAATGTGCAGTTATCTCATGTAATGCAAAGAAGTTACTTCCTGGGCAAGACAACACACTGCAGCTAGACAGAAAACACCCTGTAATCTTTTTAACATGCCCCTCTCAGCATCAGTGCCAGCTGCCGTAATTGCGGGGGTGCAGTCGGTTGCATGGCAGCACCAGTCGGGTGCATCAGAGTGAGCAGTGCAGCGTGTTTACACAGCTGCTTATACTGCTCACCCCGGAATGCAAACCCAGGCTTGCAGCAGATCCAGGAGAGGAGCAAGGATGAACTTACAATGATTGGGTAAGTGACCACATGGTTGCTTTGCATCCCAGCAGCCCAAAAGCTTGGGTTGCTGTGGTGCACATGCAACCATGCAAAGAGGAATAAAGGGACACCTCTGAGGAAGGTGTGCCTAACACTGCATCATGCTAGTTTTGATATCACTTTACAGACTCCTGAGTGGTTGTATTTCTGTGTCACACTGTGTGTTTAATTTTGGTTTGTGAAGCAGTTTACCAATTCAAATGACTGCAAAGGGTTTTTTTTTTTGTTTGTTTTTTGTTAATCTGGCTCTGGAGTGCTGTCTACCATGAAGTGACTGCTCTGCAGTACACGAGGTAACTTCTCTGTGTTTAAGCTCCATTTTCATGTACAGCACCCGTTTTAAGTTTTGGTTAAGTCTGTAGCACATAGTAATGCTGCTGAGAGAATTTATATTATCTCCTTAAATGTTTTAATTATCAAGTTTATATGAAACAAAATTCAGAAGTTATATTTTCAAATAGATATATATATTTTTTGACAAACTATCTTAAAGAATTTTAACAAACACAATTTTAGAACTAATTGCTGAGAAGCTGAAGCACCCTGCCCTTTTTTCGATTTTGTGTTAAAAATATATGTTTACAGATTAGCTTGAAAAGATTTGTCTGGAAAATGGCAGTAGGGTTTGAGTAACCAGTTTCTGTACCCCAGCCATCAAAGCACTGTCACCATTTTTTTGGCCCATTTATGTGGCATTCTCTACTTGTGCACAGTGTTCGGCTACAATATCCATGAGTCAGCTGGAATTATGTTTTTATCTTCTGCTCATAATTCTTACAGAAAACAGTATTTTCTTAATAAAAAAATCGTAAAAAATACTTACAAAAATTTTTTTAAGAAGAACCCATGTTATAAGTGCAATAAGAAACTACATGTATGTGTAATTGTAGTTAGTAATCACACTTTTGTCATACATGTTTAAAGGGAGTTGGTGCAAGCACCTTGTGCCTTGCAGCACACTTAAGATGTGTGATCATTGACCCATAAGTACACCCCCTGGCGTGTGCTGTATACATAAAGATCAGCCAAAGGTTTGGATACGAATGCAATTGGATATAAGAGAGTGTGTAATTAAGGGTCAGTAATTGCAAGCCAAGAGCGTGTTGTTAAGTGCTAGGGTACCTTTAAACAAACAAGAGGGAAGTGTGATTACTGGTCATACTTACACATTCATGTAGTTTCTCATTGCACATACAACATGAGTTCTATTTAAAAAAAGTATTTTCTAAGTTTCTTATGATTATTAATAACCTGGTGTACAGGCTAAACAAGTACAGGAGTTCAGTTATGGCCAGATAATTGCACTCTTGTAGTTGTCATTTAGCCAGTCAGGTGGCTAAAATGTTGTTACCCATGTAACAATTCCAAATAATAACGGCCCATCAATTTTCTCGATGGCTGAAGCCAGTTATTATTTCCTATTATAATTATCTGGTTAGAATGTGAGTCATGCGCAGTTTGACTGATCAGCTGTCTTGAGACGGCTCTGTCGGTTTGAACTCCCTGGCAGTGTGCTGACAGAAAAAGTTAGCGATAACAAGAAAGGGAAGCCTTTTCCAACCTGTGTTCTGTGTACAAGTTTAATCTGTTCACAAGTTTATACAAATTTAAACTGTTTAGAAGTTTAATCTATATTTAGCACTTAAATTGTCTACGCAACAACTTCATAGTGCTCATCGACATTTGCTATATTTTGCCAAGTTATTACTATTGCTAGTTGCAATATTCAAAATGTTCGATGTCGGGCTGTATTTCTGACAATAAATAAGGTCAGTGTCCTTGTCTTTAATCACAGTTTCTAAATTTACTCTTAGAATGCACTCTGGAAAGCGGGGGGAACCTGGAAATATGCGGTGAGAAAATTGATGGCCAGAATTATATAAAATAAGATATGGGTGGTGTGGGTCGTTCAGATCTTATACACACCCTCGATGTGTGATGCACGAATAAACCCCATGAACTTTGCTATTGGTGTTTACCTAGCTTTACACACCTCAGATGTGTATAAAAATGAAAGCTACCTATGTACCCTAATTGTTGACCTTCCTGAATATGTTCTCCACAAATTACCACTAAGGGTCTGAGCTGGAGGCGCTAGGACCCCACGGGAGCCATGACTTTAATGGAGGGCTGGCGGCGTGAGTAAGCCCCACATGCATCTACTGGTATACAGTGGCACCAGCCCTCAACACCTCAGTACCTTTTTTACCGTGGAAGTGAGCTGCATGGATCTTAAGAACAAACTCTGGACTTAACGCGAAGGGCATAAGATAGCCCAGGTGGCTCACATAAGAAGGGCCACCAAACCCAGTAACACAGTGTCTTTGCAGTCCAAACTAAGTACAAAGGGGTGAAGACCAACAGAGCAATAATGGAGTGGGTCTGGGAGAAGGTGGGCAGGCACAGTAATCTAGAGATAGAGATTTTCAGGAAGATCTACACTCATGTTACGTTTGTAACTTTTATATCTTCCAAGAATCAGTCTTCTTGATAAATTACTACTACTGGGTCAGAGTACCAAGCTCAGAGAAACTACCCAGACTAGAGAGTCTGGAGCTTCGAGCTCACTCAGGTTATTAATCCATTCAGAATTGTTCTGCTAAAGGAGACATGTTGCCTCGCATGAGCATCCAGCGCATAGTGCTTGGTAAAAGTATGCACTGTGATACGAGTTGTAGCTGTGCACATTTCTCCAGTTGACACAGAGTGCATTTCTGCCAGGGAAGTGACACCCACTCTGGAGGAGTGGGCATGTACCTTGCCCTCCAGTTTCTTTTTTTTTTTTCCATAGGTATTTTAGGTATTCTTCTGTTTTCTCCTCCTGATCCCGATCCCTCACGTCCCTGGTGTAGCATGCGCATGTGGAGGCACACGTATGTCACACACTATGGGATGCCCCACCCTACCATTCGCTCCATTACCACCTGCGCCTGCCACCCTACCTCCATCCAGTGATGGGACTGCGGACGGTGACCCTCCCGGGAAAGGAGAACCAACCCTCAATCCTGCTCCCACCTTCCACCTCTGCACCAGCACCCCGACAACCCAAGGTAGTTCCCAAAACCAGGTCGCTGGCGTAGCATGAGGTAAGGCATGTGTGTGACACTCAGACAGCTGGTTCTGATTAATCTATGATTTTTGTAATATAAAAATGTGTTATTGAGTGTCGCTCATAAGACATGCTGAAACAGCCTGTGGAATGACACCCCCAGATTTTAGCTACAAGGTGTTACCTGGAAGGCCTGGAGATAATTACAGGCTAGAAGAGGCCTAAATTAAGCATCTCCTGTTTATTTAGCTTACCAGCTGACAGGATAGAAAATATCCATGTTATGACATTTAGAGGAGGAAAACCAGGTTATGTCACACTGGTGCGAAGTCATAAATGTTCCTCTGATGTCTGTAAAAGCAGGATGTTGCTCATGGATGAAAGAAGGACTTAGAAATTAACCTTATTTAATTTACCTTCTGAGTGATGGCTTCCTGATTGCATAATTTTTAATAAACAGAGGAGGAGCTGGGTGACATCATGGAGAAGGCAGGCTCTAGACAGTGTTTTAATTAATCTGTGAGTGACCTGTCAAGACACACATGTTTGGACTCTCTTGACAACATCTGTCTATCAGCACTATTAGAAGAGATATATTAGATATATAAGTCTAACTGGTGGTAGGAATTTTGCACTTTTTTTTAACCCTTGTTCTTTTAAATGATTGTATGTTTTTGTGATATATGGTTCTGTATTTACATTTTACATTTTTTTTATCTATTTTTAAGTAAACCTCTACTTTAGAGACTACTTGGTGTGCCTTTGAAATTCTTTTTTTTTTCTTGACAAGTGAAGCATGCATGGTTAAAGTTGACACTGTACAAAGCTTACTGGTTTTACCAAACTGGGAAAAGGTAAGAGTTTATTCTGAGGTCTTTAATAGAGTTTTAAGGGTTCATTTTGTATGCCTGGTTAGGTGCCTGTAGGCAAAAGATATCTAGCACCCCGAAGAGCAGAAGTATCTGAGCCTGTACATTGGGTACGCTAGCAAGAGGTTCACAGTTTGAATTCCTCCAGAACTAGAGACCAGAGTTTGATTTGAACTCACAGAACGGACAGGAGGGTTACCCTGTTCTGTTAACTGTTCACAAGACTGCGCTCGGAGGGTGGCACTGTGGGAGCAGAGGGCCTGACCTGCTGAGTGGGTTTGTGACAGATTGGTTGGCAGTGGTGCGATAAATTCTGGTATTACAAGCTTTTACTGTTAGTGTGTCAGCTTGAGATCGTCAGCTCACTTGCAAAGAAAGAAAAAGGCAGTGATTTATATTTAAAAAAGGAGACAGAACTATATCACTTGGCGTACAGTCAAGTTCCTACCCATTTTATTTTTTTCTCTAAAGTGCAAGTCAGAGTAGCTGTAGTTCGGGAAGAAGATGGCTTACAACTACAGCAGACACATTGTAGACTACTTAAAGCAGTTGTGCGGGAACAGAGGAGTCCATTTGAGGTGAAAGACAGCAAACAGAACCTCGTGGATGCCCTGATGGTAGCAGATACCCAAAGCATTGAGTCACAGACAGTGACTTGAAAAGGACCAAACCTTGAGTGTGGCAGGGCTAGTGGCCAGTGCAGTGTCCAGATCTGATGAGGGCAACAGGGCCACTGTCAGTGAAGGGTGACAGCAGCAGGGAAAGGTCACCAGTATCCTGGATCCAGAAGTACTCAGACTGCAAATTGAGTTGTGCAGAATGGAGCTGGAGCTCCAGAGGGAGAGGGGACCGTGAACAGCAGAAGGTGGACCGCGAGGCAGAGCGAGAATGCCGAGAGGCAGATCGTGAGGAGCATGAGCGCCAGAGGCAACATGAATTGGAGAAGCTACGACTCCAACCAGCGGCACCAGAGCAGGTAAGTGGCTTGGGTTTAACTGGGACTACAGGACTGGGTTACAAATTGAATTCCAAATTGATAGCTGAATTTAAAGAGGGGGAGGATATGGATGCCTTTTTAAATTATTTTGAAAAAGTTTGTATTCAGGCTAAAATTCCTAGGGAGTCCTGGGAGCTTCCAGCTATCCCCGCTACTTGCCGGGAAAGCTCAGGATGCATTGGGTCAAATGGACAATGAGGACAGTGATGATTACAGCAAACTTAAAGCTGCACTGTTAAAAGAAATTTGAATTAACTGCTGAATCATACAGAGCTAAATTCAGTAAGCTCAGGAGAAGCCCTAACATGAGCTATGAGGAGCTAGCCACGAAACAATGTCAGTTTTTAAAACAGGAAGGAATTGAAGCAAACTCTGTTGATAAAATTGAAAATGTGATTTTGTTAGAACAGTTTTTCTGGGCATACCCAGCAGAGCTGAAAACCTGGTTGGAGGACCGAGATCCCAAAACAGTGCAAGAGGCTGCCAGACTCTCAGACCGCTATGCCAAGAGCAGACCTGCTCAGAGAGCAAATGGGTTGGGTGTGGCAGTGCAGAAAGGGAAAAGCGCGCCTTCAGGGCAGCTAAAACCCTCACTGCCTCCACCAAAACCAGTTAGCCCCAGGTTTCAGAGAAAAGATTTTTCTGAGAAAAGAAATTAATGTTGGTTGTGTAAAGAAACTGGGCATATTGCCAGACAGTGTCCCAAAAAGGCGAGCAATACACAACAGGGTGCTAGGAAGGAAGTGGGTTGTTTGTGTGTCTCTGGAAGCATGCCTGTGAACATGCGGGAACACCAACACATGCACCCAGTCATGGTGAATGGTGTACAGATGCAAGGGTTAAGGGACACAGGGGCATCCCTGACATTGGTAAAAGGGGATCTAGTACAGCTGGGTCAGCTTATACCCAATAAATACGTCACTGTACAGAACTTAACTGGCGAAGAGAAAACGTTGCCCCTCACTAGTGTTCTCCTAGACTGGGGTGAAACGGGAAACTGTGCAACAGGTGGCTATAGCCCAAACCTTAGCAGTGGATGTGATCCTGGGCAACAATCTCAAACAGGAGATGGTGTGTGCAGTTACCCGTAGCCAAGCAACAAGAGAAAATTGTTCCCTGAACCACACACAAGCCATTGTGGAAACCACTGAGAGGCTGGTTCCCCAGCCTGTCTTCTGATATGGAGACTAATGAAAAGGGGGTAGAAATTTACCCAGTAGCAAGTAACCACACAGCTACAGAGGGTTACTCCGAAGAGGGAGGGGTGAACCATTGTCAGAGGGTTGGGACTGACAGTGGTCCTGAGTGCCCTGATGCTAGTGCTAGGGACCCGTCCTATGCCTTGTTAATGTGTGAGGGGTTTGCAGGTGCTCAGAGAAGTGACCCTAGTCTAGAAACGCTGAGGGCTTGGGCAGATTCGGACGGGGCACAGGGAGGTGACGGTAAACATAAGGTTTAATGGAAAATGGACTTATGTATACTTAGGCTGTGCAGACAGAGGGAGGGGTGCTAGGCAGGCAGCTTGTCGTTCCCAAGGGGTATTGTGAGCAGTTGCTTAAGATTGCACATGATATTCCCTTGTCTGGTCATCTGGGAATCACGCGCAGTACGCAGCAGTTGGCCCAGAATTTCTATTGGCCTAACTTCACCCAGCAGGTGAAGGAGTATTGCAGGTCTTGTCACCAGTGCCAAGAAATAGGCGGGCAAGAAAACCCAAGCCACCCTGATTCCATTGCCCATAGTGGAGGAGCCATTCCAGAGGGTGGGAATGGATATTGTGGGGCCTTTAAATACCCGCAGCTCCTCAGGGAAGAGATTCATCCTGACTGTGGTGGATTATGCCACCCGGTACCCAGAGGCAGTCACCCTATCCTCACGGAGGACAAAGTGTCAGATGCCTTACTTGGGATTTTCTCTCATGTTGGGTTTCTGCAGGAGGTTATCACTGATCAAGGGGGTTCCTTCATGTTGGACCTGATGAAATGTGTATAGGAGAAGTGTGGGATGGTGCAGAGATGCACGACACTGTATCACCCACAAGCCATTGGGCTTGTGGAAAGATTCAGTGGTACCCTAAAGTCAATGCTCCGGGCATTTGCTGAACAGCATGGGAGGGACTGGGAGAAATACCTTCCCACCTGTTGTTTGCATACAGGGAGGTGCCCCAAGAGTCGACAGGATTTTCCCCCTTCAAACTCTTACATGGACGCCAGGTACGTGGGCCCCTAGACTTGATCCAGGAGGACTGGGAAGGCAAGCACACCACCCAGGGAACTCCTATTGTGGATTAGGTCCTTAGGTTTAGGGAAAGGCTGAAGGAGCTTATGGGGACAGCCCAGAGCAACCTGGCAGCTGCCCAACAGAAACAAAAAGTGTGGTATGAATGCAGAGCCAGAGCTCGCTCGTACATGGTGGGTCAGGAAGTCATGGTCCTTATTCCAGTCTGGAAAGACATGCTGCAGGCTGAGAGGGCAGGACCGTACAAAGTGGTTAGGAAGGTAAATGATGTCAACTACATTATAGAGTTACCGGACAGAAGACAGAAAGGATGTACCATGTCAACATGATGAAGCCATATGCAAATAGGGCTGACATGGTGTTTGCAGTGTGTAGTCCTGGGGAGGGGAGGGAACGAACGAAGGAGACCCCCTTCTGGACTTGCTGGAATAAAGCAAGTGGAGTCCTCTGTGGAGGCAGTAAAATTGTCTCCCCAGCTGGCCCCAAACCAGATCCAGGAAGTAAGGGAGGTTTTAGCAGACTTTGCCCCATTGTTTAGCGCCAAGTCTGGACTAACCCCCTTAGCAACTCATGATGTGGAGACGGCCACAGACGCCCATACGGTGGACAGCATTTCGGGTGTCAGAGGCTGTCCAAAAGGAAGGACATTAGGAGGGAAGTGGAGGAGATGCTGGATTTAGGAGTAATCCAGAGATCCCACCGCCCCTGGGCCTCACCCGTAGTCCTTGTGCCCAAGCCAGATGTTTCTTGTTTCTGTGTGGACTGAATGAAGTCGCGAAGTCAGATGCCCACCCGATGCCCCGGACAGACGAACTCCTGGACAAGTTGGGAGGGGTGACCTACTTTTCGACCATTGACCTGACCAAGGGGTATTGGCAGGTAAATTTGACAGACAGAGCTAGGGAGAGGTCAGCCTTCATCACTCTGATAGGCTTATTTGAATTTAAAGTAATGCCTTTCAGAATGAAGAACACCCTGGCCACTTTCCAAAGGTTGGTGAACCAGGTGTTAAATGGTGCTGAGGAGTACGCTGTGGCATACCTGGATGACACTGCCGTCTTTAGTACCAGCTGGGAGGAACACCTATCCCACCTTAGGGAAGTGCTGTGCAGGATACAGAGGGACGGGCTCATTGTCAATGGCGGGATGTGTCAGGTGACCATGGGAGAGGTGGCATATCTCAGGCATGTGATAGGCCGAGGACAGCTCCGTCCTAACCAAATAAAGATAGAGGTAATCCGGGCATTGCCCAGACCAGAAATGCAGAAGCAGGTCAGGAGTTTTCTTGGGACAGCAGGATACTGTAGAAAATTTATACCCAATTACAGTGCCTTGGCTGCTCCCCATTTGACCTGGTAAAGAAAAGGATGCCAAAGAAAATTACCTGGGCACCAGCCTGTGAAGAAGCCTTTACCAGACTGAAGGAGGCACTGTGCAGTACTCCTGTTTTGACAAGTCCTGACTATAGCAGGCCCTTTATAGTTCAGACTGACGACTCAGACGTGGGTATTGGGGCAATACTGAGTCAGACATCCAGCCAAGGGAGGGATCACCCAATAGCATACCTTAGTAAAAAGTTACTTCCCAGGGAGCAGGCATACTCCATGGTGGAAAAGGAGTGTCTTGCCATAGTGTGGGCCCTAAAGAAATTAAGCCTACTTTGTATGGGCAGCATTTTGTGGTACAGACTGACCACAACCCCTGGTTTGGCTGATCGAGATGAGAAACAATGGTAGATTGCTAAGATGGAGTCTTGCTTTGCAAGGGTATGCTATGACAATATTAATAGGGCTGGAGCCAAAATCAGAACTCCGATGGGCTGTCTCGTGTCTACGTGGAGTGAACTGATTTGGGAAGCTCATCCCATGCAGGGGACAGAGCCCCCAAATTCAGTCTAGGTGGGGAGGAATTGTGACACTCAGACAGCTGGTTCTAATTAATCTATGATTTTTATAATATAAAAATGTGTTATTGTCTCTCATGAGACATGCTGAAACAGCCTGTGGAATGACCCCCCCCCGCCAAGGTTTTAGCTACAAGGTGTTACCTGGAAGGCCAGGAGATAATTACAGGCTAGAAGAGGCCTAAATTAAGCATCTTCTGTGTATCTAGCTTAAGTGTAGCTTGCCAGCTGACAGGATAGAAAATATCCATTTTATGATGTTTAGAGGAGGAAAACCAGGTTCAAACAACATGAAGTCTTGCTATATTATGACTATTGCAGTTTGTCCCACCATTAGAACTGCTGTGGAGGTGAAAGAATTAACTTCCATGCCAGGCATGGAACTTGGAGCGCGAGCTCGGTTTGAGAAGCTCTGTCTGGAAGATTTCAAACTGAAACTGTCAGATTCTTTACTCCGCCTCACTGAACAGTCACCCGAGATTCCTCCTACTGCTCGGTTCATTTCTCAGTTTAAAGTATTTTTCGGTTAAATTCAACCAATTATTATTATTTTAACCGCAAACCGATCAGTTCAAGCTCTGTCTGTGGTATTGTAAGTAATAGACAGTGTTTATTTTTATCAGTTCGGTTTGAACCGATCAGGTTGTTTTAAACTTTGTTCTCAAGCATTTGAAAGCTTTTAGAGTCGGTTCCCGGTTCTTATCGGTTCTAAAAAAGCGGATTCATTACGTTTTTCCATGACCGTGACACGGTTGGGAACCGATAAGGGTGTCTTACCTGGCACTGCCGAAAAAGGGCAAGTTTTTGGTTAGGCTGGCATTATGTCTGAGAAACCCAAAGAAAACCGGCCCACTGGGTTTCACACTGTAGTGTCTGTGGGGAAGCTTTGCCAAGGCTGACCCACACCACATGTGTATATTGTCTGGGGTTGACCACCTCAATTCAGACTGCCAGATTTGTAAGAACTTCCTGCAGCCACCCTGGATAAGAGAGTTGGTAGGCTCAGGAGCGAGAGCCAAAAGTCCGCTGACCGGATGGCCAGCCCGGTTCGGTGCCAACCGAACAGGAGGTCTCCCTCTGACCAGGCGAGACTTCCTCGGCAAGCGTAGCTGGCTCTGAGGAGCCAGTTCCAGCAAAGAAAACTAGAAAATCAGCAGGTGTGGAGTCAAAATTCCTTCTCCAACTGCTGCAGAGATAGCTAGAGCAATACAAATTGTCCAGTCACTTTCTCGGTTCCGTCCGAACCGCCACTATCTGGCAAAAGGTCGTTCGACGGTTCCACGGTTCAAGAATATGATATGAAGAGTTTTATGAACCAGAGGAGGGGAGGATGATTATGAACAGTGTGAATGTGACTTTGAGAGTCTGGATGTGCCCATTGAACCGGACATCTCTTCAGACAGACCTTAGAATCTCCCCACGCTTTCTGAGTCCCCTTCTCATTTTCTGTTTTATAAAAGGTTGTTGAAACCTCCAGCTCCCATTGGAGGAAGCTGTGGATGAGCAAGAGGAACCTGACTTTGTAGGAAATGATGGACATCCCAGAGTCCAGGAGATTGTCTATTCCTTTACATAAATCATTTAGGAAACAAACAATAAAAATTTTAAAAGCTCCTAATTCTGTGCCTCCTGTGGAAAAAAGATGGACAGGAGGTACACTTTGTCAGGTCCTGATACAGAATTTCTTTCACAGCAATGCAGTCATGTTGGGGTAGTTCAGGCTGCAGCCTGTGATAAAGCTAATATTCCCTGGCTTCACATCCTCCTGACAAGGACTCCAGGAAGATTGATGCCATGGCTAAAAAACAATACATGGCAGCGCCTTGGGACTCAGACAAGCAAATTATATGGCGTATGTGGCAAGATACCAAAGTCTAGATGGGACACTGTCATGGCTTTGGCCAAACAGGCCCCTGGCCAGCTTGCCAAGGAGCTGGAGCAGGTGGCTGCTGATGGTATTGAGGCATCTAAGGTGCAATTCCATGCTGCAGTGGATTCTAATGATGTATCCTCTAGAGTCATGGCTACATCTGTGGCTTTCAGAGACTGGCTTGGCTCAGGTGTATTAGTTTGTCACAGGATACCCAGACTAAGGCTATGGATTTTCCTGGTAGGAAATTCTCTGTTTGGGAGCAGACAGAGAATTATATGAAGAAATGGATGAATATAGAACCACTTATAGGAGTGCACAAGGAACGGGCAAGCCACTCCTCAGAGGCAGCCCCCAGGGTAGAGGCAGACCTTTCACAGGCCTTTACCAAACCCAGGCCTCCTTTGGCTTATGCTCAGAGGGGTTCTTCAGAGGAGAGGCAGACGGGTGCAAGCAGGCCTGCTCCCTCAGCCTAAAGCTCCTGCCAAACAGGCACCCTGATGGGTAGCCCAGGGCTGGTTCTCCATTACCTGTAGGCAGGCTGGCTTACTGCTCAGGACTGGAGTCTTTAACATCAGACAAGTGGGTCCTGGAAGTAGTAAGCCAGGGTCTGGTTCTCAGCTTCAAAAATTTCCAAAGATGAGAATCAGATCTTTTCACCTGCAAACCTTCTAGAGACTTTTGCTTTGAAACAGAAGTCTCAACCTCCTGGCTCTCAGAGCTGTAGAAAGGGTTTCTCCCCACACCAGGGCAAGGGTCTGTACTCCAGGTACTTCCTTACCCCAAAAAGACAGGAGAATGGTGGCCCATTCTGGACCTAAGATATCTGAACAAGCACCTTTTAAACCAAAATTCAAAATGGTGACTCTGGCAATGATTTTACTTCTCTAAGGCCAGGGACTGGCTAGCTTCCCTGGACCTCAAGGATGCCTACTTCCATGTTCTTATCAGAAGCTCCCACTGAAAGTACCTCAGATTCGAACTGCCCTCAGGCCATTACCAGTTCAGAGCAATGCCCTTCGGCCTTACCTCTGCCCCAAGGGTATTCACAAAATGCCTGGCAGTAGCAGTTGCTCATTTAAGAAGGCAAAAGATTGCCATCTTTCCCTACCTAGACGACTGGCTCATTGTGGGTCAGTCTCCAGACCAGGTCAGATCACACCTGCAAGTTACCCAGCAGCTGCTCACCTCTCTGGGCTTTCTTCTCAATCTTCCAAAGTCAGTTCTGGAACCTGTCCAGGTACTCACCTTTATAGGTGCAGAATTGGACACAAAGCAGGCCAGAGCCTTCCTTCCCCTAGAAAGGGTAAGGAATCTAGTGGCGCTGGCCTCCTCCTTCACTTTGCAGGTCTCTCGACTAGCAAGGCACTTCCTACAGCTCCTAGGACACATGGCTGCTTCCACAGCTGTAGTGCAAGGAGCAAGATTTCAGATGAGGGACATTCAGTTCCACTTGAGAGCCTTTTGGTCTCAAAGAAAAGATCCCCTATCCAAGTTGATCCCAGTGACTCGAACCCTGATCCAGGCCCTTCAGTGGTGGCAGGATCAGAGCAATCTGAGACTAGGGGTCCCCTTCATCCCTCTATCTCACTCCTTGACCCTTACTACAGATGCGTCCCCTTCTGGGATGGGGAGCTCACATGGGCGACCTCTCCACCCAGGGAGTGTGGTCCCCTCAGGAATCTCTGCTCCACATCAATCTGTTGGAACTCAGAGCTGTTTTTCTAGCACTTCAGGTTTTTTCTGCATCTGTTCAGAACAAAGTGGTACAGGTCAGAACAGACAACACCACTACAATGTGGTACATCAACAAACAAGGGGCACTCGGTCTTCGGCCTTGTGCACCGAGGCAATGAAGTTGTGGTCTCTGGCTTATTCCTGAACACTTCCCTCATAGCAGTTCACCTCCCAGGCAAGGACAATGTCCTGGCAGATGCCTCAGCAGGATTTCCCAGGGCCATCACGAATGGTCACTGGATCCCCAAGTACTGGGATAGTTTTTGCCAGATGGGCACCCCTAGATCTTTTGAAGCCCCAGACAATCACCAACTTCCACTGTTTTGTTGCAGGCCCCAGTGTTGGGCTCAGTCCCCTGGATGCCTTTCTCCTCGATTGGGAAGGAAGTTTCTTTATGCCTTTCCCCTTCCCTCTCCTGTTCAAGGTGCTAGTCAAAATCAGATCCCAGCCCTGCAAGATGATCCTGATTGCTCCAGATTGGGCCAGGCAGCCCTGGTACCACTCCTTCTGTCCTTAGCAGTCCATCTTCCTGTTTCTCCCTAGGAACCACAACTCGTTAACTCCCGCCTAGGGAGAGTTTGGTATCCGAATCTCAAATCCCTCAACCTCAAGGCCTGGCTCTTGAGGAGTTAGAATTTGCTGACCTACACCTTTCTCAAGGTGTTCTCGATATCCTGAAAGCTTCTAGGAAGCCTTCCACTAGGGCTACTTATAATTCTAAATGGAAAAGGTTTTCCATATGGTGTTCTGGGACGCATACTTCCCCGGAATCTGCTGATTTGCCCATTGTTATGGACTATATGGTCCATCTTAATTCTTTGGGACTGAGACCAGCTACCCTGAAAGTGCATTTGGCAGCTGTCTCTGCTTTTATTTCAGCAGGAAAGCCTCTTCTCTTTCCACTCACCCTGTATTTTCCAAGTTTTCAAAGGATTACTTCATACTAATCCACCTTTCAGGGCCCCTGCTCCTGCCTGGGATCTTAATGTTTGCATTGCTCAGCTGATGCACCCTTTGAACCTCTGTCTTCGGCAGAGCTTAAGTACTTGACTTGGAAAACTGTTTTTCTAGTAGCCATCACTTCTGCCAGGCGCATAAGTGAGTTACAAGCTTTGTCAGTGGAGACTGACTTTATTTCCTTCCACAGGGATAAGGTAGTCCTTAGGACTAACAGGAAGTTTTTGCCTAAGGTGGTTTCAGATTTCCACCTTAATCAATCTATCTCCCTTCCAGTGTTCTTCACTGATCATTCCTCCTCTGGTGAGAGGAGGTTGCACAGCTTAGCTGTTAAGAGGGCCCTAAGTTACTACATAGAGCGTACCAAGGGTCACAGGTTTGAATCCCTCCAACTATTTCTCACTTATGGTGAGGTTGGAAAGGGAACCTGCCACTAAGAGATCCATTGCCAGGTGGATTATCTCTTGTATCCAATTTTGCTATCAAAAACTGGGAAAGGTTCCCCTTCAGGCCTGAGGGCTCACTCTACCAGAGGTACAGCTACCTCTAGCTGCTGCCAGAGACATCCCTATCTTAGAGATATGTCAAGCAGCTACTTGGAAAGCGGTACACACTTTCACCAAGCATTACCCTGGATATCCAGTCCAGGAGGATGCTTCCGGTTTAACACAACCGTTAACTGAGCCTGTTCCCTAAGTAGGTTCTGTCCCTTCTCCATGGAGGTACTGCTGTGTATTCTGCAATAGTTCATAATATAGCAAGACTTATGTTGTTTGAAGAAAAATTACTCACCTTAGTAATGTTGTTTCTTCTAATGGAGTCTTTACTATATTATGACCTCCCCCAGCCTGCCCTCTCAGAACTTCTACTTGGGTATGGGTGGCATTCCAGTGTTGGCACTTTTTGATGCCCATTTTTGTTTCCACCCCTTCTTTTTGGGGTGTTTGGGTGTTGTGTTTTATATTATCTTATTTCATCTTATTGTAATTTTCTGGTCCCCTGACTTGAGTCTTAGTGTTGGGACTAGGAAAATGTGTTAATATTTAAGTAGCCAGTTGGCTAGTGTAGGTTACAGCTTCCACACAGAACCTTAGTGAGTTTTGCTCGTAAAGATCTGACAGTTTCAGTTTGAAATCTTCCAGACAGAGCTTCTCAAACCGAGCTCGCACTCCAAGTTCCATGCCTGGCATGGAAGTTAACTCTTTCGCCTCCGGAGCAGTTCTAATGGTGGGACAAACTGCAATAGTCATAATATAGCAAGACTCCATTAGAAGAAACAACATTACTAAGGTGAGTAATTTTTTCTTATGTCACACTGGTGCGAAGTCATAAATGTTCCTCTGATGTCTGTAAAAGTAGGATGTTGCTCATGGATGAAAGAAGGACGTAGAAATTAACTTTATTTAATTTACCTTCTGAGTGATGACATCCTGATTATATAATTTTTAATAAACAGAGGAGGAGCAGGGTGACATCATGGAGAAGGCAGGCTCAAGACAGTGTTTTAATTATGCTATGAGTGACCTGTAAAGACACACATGTTTGGACTCTCTTGACAACAGCATCTGTCTATCAGCACTGTTAGAAGAGATACGTTAGGTATATAAGTCTAATTGTCTGGTGGTAGGAATGTTTCACTTTTTTTAACCCTTGTTCTTTTAAATGATTGTATGTTTTTGTGATGTATGGTTCTGTATTTACATTTTACATTTGTTTACCTATTTTTAAGTAAACATCTACTTTAGAGACTACTTGGTGTGCCTTTGAAATTCTTTTTTTTTTTTTTTTGACAAGTGAAGCATACATAAAGTTGATACTGTACAAAGCTTACTGGTTTTACCAAACGGGGAAAAGGTAAGAGTTTGTTCTGAGGTATTTAATAGTTTTAAGTGTTCATTTTGTACACCTGGTTAGGTGCCCGTAAGCAAAATATATCTGGCCCCCCCGAAGAGCAGAATTATCTGAGCCTGTACATTGGGTACG
The DNA here is from genome assembly GCA_016271365.2 of Neoceratodus forsteri. Lineage (NCBI taxonomy): Eukaryota > Metazoa > Chordata > Ceratodontiformes > Ceratodontidae > Neoceratodus > Neoceratodus forsteri. The sequence goes on from CM057458.1 coordinate 372,267,617, forward strand.
CTAGCAAGAGGTTCACAGTTTGAATCTCTCCAGAACTTGAGACCAAAGTTTGATTCGAACCCACAAAACAGACAGGAGGGTTACCCTGTTCTGTTAACTGTTCACAAGACTGCGCTCGGAGGGTGGCACTGTGGGAGCAGAGGGCCTGACCTGCTGAGTGGGTTTGTGACAGATGGGTGCCTCAGCCCTCAGCGACACCTGGCTGGCTTGCCCTCCAGTTGCAGCTGAGCCATGGCATAGCAGTGACGAAGACAGTTTACAATCCAGGCAGAAATGCACTTGATTGTGACAGGCTGTCCCTTTCAAGTAGGGTAAACAAAGACAGTGGTGTTTTGACCATATTTAGTTCTTAGTCCTGTCCAGGTAAAACCTAAGGACCCTCTTTAAATCTAGTAAGTGGAGAGTCCTTTCTCCCTCATTCTGGAAGTTGACAAGGTAGGTAGGTAGGTAGGCAGGCAGGATTATAGCCTGATTAAGGTGGAACCACTTTAGGCAGAAACTTAGGGTGTGTATGGAGGACTACCTTATAGTGTGTGGTGGAATGTCGTTACTGATAGAAATCAGTTACTAGAATCCACCTGTTGGACCGCACTGGCTGCATCACTATGTTGTGCTGCACTTGCTACGTTGCTAGTGCAGCACAACAACACAGAATGTCTTCACGCATGCACGATGAAGCAGGCCACGGTGGAGAGAGCTGTTGAAGTGAACGGCGTTGAAAGGAACTGCGCCACTGTGAGTTACTTTTTTTAACTTCTGAGGGGACGTTTTTGGGACAGAAGAGTAATGTTATGGTTGTCCATACACTATAAAAGATTGTGTGTCGGCAGTCATACACATACAAGGATCTTTTCCATTCTCGAGGTTTCCATGGTAACGAGACCTCTCAAGCTGTGCTCTTGAGGTCTCTTGTTAGTACAGAAACCTCTCTATCAGAAAACATCCTTGTTGTGTATGTTTGCTCATACACAATACTCTATATCTTTATGGAAAACAGTATACGAAGGATCTGTGACCAAACTATAGATTTCAGATACTCTACGTGTAGAGGTGACTGCTACCAGAAATGTTGCTTTTTAAAGTTAGAAACTTCATGTTGCAAGTTGAAATATGCTCAAAGAGCTTGCAAGTGAGCATATCTGCACAAGGTTGAGATCCCAGGGAGCCACCAGTTTTCTGATGGGGAGCCTTGTGTGCGGGATACCCCAGAGGAACATCTTAAACTGTGCCAGCTGTGCCAAAGAGAGGGAACCTACAGGTTTGTGATATGGTAATATAGCACATAGGTGGACCTTGACTGTGGAATGCTGCAGGCCAGCATCAGCGAGGTCCAGCAAGTACTCCAAAACCTTTTCAGTTGGACACTTGGAGTGGTCCATGGGGGGGTTGGAGTACCAGCTGGAATATCTTTTCAACTTGGCGGTTCATGTCTTCCTGATGGAAGGTTTTCATGCATCCAGGAGACCCTCTGAGACACTTTAAACCTTTTTCATATCTACCTCTTCAGGAGCCAGGCCTAAAGGTGAATGGAGCACAGGTTGGGGTGGGCTAGCTGACCCTAGGTTAATAAGTCTGTCCAAAGTGGTAGAATCCTTAGTTTGCTGACAGTTGATTCAGCAGAGGAAACAGTATCTGCCAAGGCCAGCAGGGGGCCACTAAGATCATCTTGCTCCCATGTGTCTCCCTCTTCAATAATAATCTCAGGATGAGAGGGATAGGAGGGAATGCATACAGAAACAGATTTTGCCATGGCAGAGCAATCTCATGACATGTAGTGCTTGTGACCACTTGTGAGGATCTACCTCTGTTCGACTAAACTCATCTGCCAGAGTGTTCTGGACTCCTAGCAGGTAGACTGCCTGGAGCAAGATCCTTTGTGTGCTCCTCCTTGCTGGCCAAGTCCACTAGGGCTGTCAGACCATACAGAATTACATACATCTCTTAACACATTTATGTGGAGATGTGTTTCTGATGAGTACCAGAAACTCCAAGTCTTGAGACTTTAGCAGTGGGCTCCCCACCTCAGCAGGAAGGCATCCATGGTGAGAGTCACCACTGACTCCAGTGGGGAGAAGGGGAAGCGCTGTAGGAGGTTTTCCTCCACTGACCTCTATATGAGGGACCTCTCCAGGGGTTTGGTCACCGGAATGAGAAAGTTTTGAGGGTGTGATGCCTGTGACCACTGGGAACTGAGCATCCACCAAGTTGTCATCATGTGCAGCCTTGCTAGAGGCACTGTGAACACTGAGGAAGCTATAAGGCCAGCATGCATTTCATGGAGTGGGCAGGCACAGTCTTGCATTCCATGATGTAGCATGCTATCTGCAAGATTGTCTGTACTCTGCTGTCTTGAAGGAAGGCCCAAGCCTGGGTCATGTCCAGAACAGCTCCTATGAACAGAAGTTCCTAGGAGGACTTCAACTGAGACTTTGCAGGGCTCCCGTGGATGCTGGGAATTGAAAGGCAGTGGCCACTGCCTGCTCTTTCTGTCTGGACAGGCTTGGAATTGGCCAGTTGTCCAGGTATGGAAAGACTTGGAGTACTAGCTTTCTGAGGTGCACTGCAAGTACTGCAAAGCACTTTATCGACTCGCAGTGCCAAGGAAAGACCAAAGGATAGGACTTTGAACCGGTAGTGCTGGCTTCCACGCAGAACTGGAGGTCTTTGCAGTTGCAATGCACCAGTATGCACCCTGCATATCCAGTGATGTTACCCAATCCTGATGCTTTAGGTAAGGTAGCAAATAATTCCAGATGAGTTTGAATTTTTCTCGATCCATGTATTTGTTCAGTTTCCTGAGGTCGAGAATGGGGCGCATGTCCCCTGACTTCTTTGGTACTTGGAAGTAGCAGGAGTAGCACCGTGTGTTACTGTCTGACTCTAGTACTATTTCCACTGCCCTGTTTCTCAGAAGGCCTGCAACCTCCTGTGTCAGAAACCTTGACATGTGAGCAGACAAGGGGAGTTGTGTTGTGGTAGGATTGTCCGGGGAAGGGGAGTTCAAACAATTCTAGGGAGCTTCCATCTAGGATGATCTTTAGAACCCACTTGTCCCTTGAAATGGATTTCCACTGATGGTAAAATTGGGTGAAGTGTCCCCCTTTTGGGGAGGAGTGATCCACCTTAAGCAGCTGCAGCGGACCTGAGGCCAGAACTTCAGATGGTGCACTAAACGCTTTGGCACCTGTACGTTTGGATGCACTTTGTTCTATGCCTAAAGAGGTTTGGATTCATTGTTTTGGGCTCCCTTGCCCCTACCACAGATGGACTGCTTGTGAAAAGAGCCGCATCATCTACCCCTTTGTAGGTTATAGGGAGTCAGTCTGGAGGTCTTAAGAGTCGTTCTTATTTTGTCAGACTCTAAGAGGCTGTTCCACCTGCTGTCCAAACAGATAAGTGCCATCGAAGGGCACAGTCGTGATCTGTTGTTGGACATCTGGGGTGAAGCCAGCAGTCCACAGCTAGGATTGCCTTCTGATGCATGTACCTGCAGCTGTGGAGTGAGCTGCTGCATCAAAGGCTGTCCTATTCCCTCGCTGTCAGCCAAAGATTGAAAGCAGTACTTTACTGAGGGCACTAATCCCCCAACCCTGCTCCACCCGAAATCATGAACCCCTTCAGTCTGGCAATTTGTGTCTCCAGGTTGTCTCAGCTGATGATGTTCACAAGAAGCTCTCCATTTTGCACGCATTCATCCAGCTGTGGGGATGATGGCATCTCCCCCAAGTTCCTGAAAATAGAAGTCATCACTGTAGCAGCACCTATAGCCCACATCTTTAACTGGTCTCTTGCAACTGGCTCCTTCCCCAGTAACTGGAAGCTTGCACTAGTCATTCCCATCCACAAAGGCGGCCCTGCAGATGCTCCCTCAAACTTCTGACCTATCTCCCTTCTACCGATTCTTTCCAAAGTCTTCAAGAGCTTGGTGATCAGACAACTCATCAACTTCTACTCCTTCTCAGGCTTCCTAGCACAGTTGCAGTCTGGCTTCCGTGGCCATCCTTACCATTCCACCTCCACCTCCCTTTCAGAGTCACCAATCACATCCATTCTAATATGGACAAGGACATGGGGGCCATCTTCACTACTTTGCTAGAGCATTTGACATCGTAGTTTACAACATTCTGCTGGAAAAATTGGCACTCTAGCATGGTATTGGTCCTACCTAACCAACTGAGCAGTCAAACTAGCCAGATCATGCCTCCCCCTCCCCCCCCACACAGGTTACCCTCGGGGTCCCCAAGGCTCAGTTCTGGGACCCTTGTTCACAGTCTTCATAAATTACCTCCCCCTTACCCTGTCCTCTTGTGACATACATATGTATGCGGATGATACACTTCTCTCTGCATCTGGCACAGATGTCCTCACCATTGAAGTACCACTACAGAAAGATTTCTCCATGGTCCATAACTGGTTTCAGGAAAACCACTAACAGTGAACCAGAAAAAAAACAGTATCCATGCTGTTTGGATCTAGCCACTGGTTAAGCATAGCTCCTGACTATCTCAACCTACACACCACATAAGGGGATCGCCTTAAACCTGTGTCCTCCTCAGATATTTAGGCATGCACCTGGACCAACCTCTTGATCACTCTATACACATATTCCAAGTGACAAACAAGTGTCACACAAAACTTGGTGCCCTCTGCAGGGTGAAACACTGTCTTCAGCCATGTATCAAGAAACTAGTGGTAGAGCGCTCCATATTCCCCCTGCTGATCTACAGAGACACTGTCTGTGCTGGTGTCAATGCCACCATCTTATGCAAACTAAGAACTCTGTTCAATACCTTATGCAGATTCATCCTGGCTTGCCCCCCTCCCCCAAAACTCATCACTGTATAATGTATTATAGATCATGGTAGCTTCATGTGACACTCCCCAACTGATCACAGTACTTCCTTCCACTGCACACAAGAGTACCTCACGTGCTGAGCATTGTAATGGGCTTCTTGATGACTATTGCTCGTGCCACAGAAAGGGACCACAAAAAAGGCCTTTTTTTCAAAATCATGGCGTGATCTATAATAACTTTATAAGGGTGCTAGGAGAGCCTCTTATGGATATGAGTGCTGCCTCTTGCTTCCTTAGGGCATCAGAACTGCACACCTTCGGTTTGCAGTTCTCTTGCCCTAAGAACACGAATCTCCATAATGGGCCCACCTAGCACCCCTATAAACTTATATAAGGTAGGCAGGTAGGTAACATTTTTATTCATAAAATAATGAATATCAGGGTTTTATTTAACTCTAAAAATTGATTAGCGTTTTGCTCATAAAAGTTCTAAAACATTGTTAAATACATAGCACTTGCCTCACTGTGTTTAACAAACGTAACACTTCTAGAAAACCTACATAAATGTTTTCTGTACAGTTAGTATTATCCCAAGAAAAAAACTGCTAATCAGTTATTTAAAACCCTGAATATGGATATCTCCACTGAGCAAAAGCTTATTTACAGTGAGGTCCAAAGTGCCAGTTCCTGTTACTCTTACATTTGTTATACATTAGTCATATGAAATATATTGAACACAACATATCGTACTAAGACTAAACAAAGTGACATTTGCAATTACAACTACATTTTCAAACATCCTCACACATGCTAAACAAGCAATACAGAAAATATTTACATAATAGCCCAGATATTCAAACTGCGCCCAAAAAGTGCGCAATAGCAGGAGCAAGCGCAAGCCCATTGTGCCCATGCGCAAGAGGCGCGATATTCAAAAACTGAGCCGGACAACATGCGCCTACAGCTGATGACTGAATATCGCACCACCTGCACCATAGCGCAACTAGGGAGGGGAAGCTGGGCAGATCTGATGTGCCATAGCACAACAAGGAATGTTCAGCTGAGCAGTCCAGACGTGCCATAGCGCAACCAGGGATGCCCCCCCAGCAACAGTGCAGCAATGCAGTTGCACAACCAGGATGTAGGGGCCCACCACCCATGCCACAGATGGGCAGAGGAACACACAGCAGAACAGACATCGTCCCCCTGCACCCCATGCACTGCACAACTGGGGAAGGGCTGGAATAACCACTGGCCCATGGAGACAAGCAACCAACCCACAGCCGGGCCATGGTGCCCTGTCACACCTGCTGGTAAGCTGTGACTGGCACACAAGGAGGGCCGACCCCCCCGTGCCACACCATCCCCCCAATGCAGAGCACACACCCTGCACCGTGACCCCCAGACACCCTGCCCAGGAGCAGCGTCCACCACTGCAGGAAACCCCATGCATGCCACCACCCCCACTGTGACAATGCAAACCCTGTGCACCACAGAACCATGCAAGGCAGCCCCACCATGAGCACCCATCAGTGGGTGGCAGCACACAGCGATGTAACAACAGCATACACAGTGCCACCATGCACAGGCCCCCCGAGGTACAGCTGAGAGACCGACCATGTGTTGGCACATGAGGTACCCCACACGGGACAGGGCATGCACCGGACACCACCACCAGTGGTACAGCACCCTGCACACCCTCCCAAGGACACACCTTGACCCAGCACTGGCCACAACAGCCAGCGCAGATACCCACGGTGGTGTGTGGAAGCATGCACCACGCCGGATGCCACACAGTGCATGGACAAACACCCACCCATACCCAAGGGCACAACAACACGGACACAGTAGCAGGGCAACCAAGCACCCAGTGTGGGCCCATGGAAACCATGTACACACAGTCTGCAGTCCTCCATGGCACAGGAGTGCCAGCCACCCTGCACAGGCACTGTGGACCTGTACGCCACCATCATTTGCCCGGAGCACAAGTCACAGACAGTGGTGCACATCCCCTGCAACACATACACAGTGTCACCCGAGGCAGACATGCACCACACCAGTGAGAGGAGGCAACCCAGCATTGTGACGGGTACAGTGGCTGCCCTGCATGGACAGCCACCACTGACATGCCAGCAGACTGTGCAGGTCACAGACATGCAAAGGTGTCCGCTGCACAGGCCATGGACGGGCTGACAGGGACGCCATGGACCACTGCACACAGTCATCCAGTGCACAGGGCACAACACACCACAGACACTGACTGATAGCTACTCCCACACCATAGTCACCTCCCCACGGGCACACACACACATACCCATGACTGCACCACCCCTGATGCCATGCACACCACTGCAGCTGAGCATCTATAGCCCACTGAAAATCAGAGACCACCACAGTATTCATATCAAAAGATTTGTATTCAAACATATCAAAAGGAACTATTTACAAAACTATGTACAAATGTGGGGGGGAGGGCCGCAGACAAGGTGGGGGTGGGTAAGGGGCTGGGGTGAACAAATGGGACAGGAAAGGAAGGGTGTGAGGGTGGGTCCAGAGGGGTAGGGGATATCGGGGGCAGAGGGATGATCAGTGGGAGCCCCGCTCTGGCTGCTCTGCTTCCGGTGTCTTCTCCAGACCCCAAGCTGGTCAATCCTTTGCAGGATCTCCAACGATGCCCAGCCCACATTGAGGATCTCCTGCAATGCCTCCCTTATCTCCTGCAGCTGGCGGACACCTAGGACAAGGGAGCACAGTCAATAGGTGTGAATGCACAGCCCCATACAGCCTTCCCACTGTGCATGGCATACGGCCTTGGGACATGCCTCTGTGGTGGTGTGTGACCACCCAGAGTGATCATGTCCACAAGACCTGCCCACCCAGGTGCATACAGCCATGCGGACCGCTGCACACACCCACTGGCCAAGTCATGCACAGCACCACCATGGCCATTTAGTGACATGGCTATGTGGTGTGAAGGCAGTGGCACAGCCATGTACCCAGTGCACGCATGGACCACCATCGACACACTCCCAGACATGCAGTGTCACTGGACAGTGCTGACTGTAACAAGTTGCGTGCATGGCAGTGGTGTCAATGAATGGTGGCCATGCCCCGCTGCCACCCTGTTACACAGCATCAATAGTAATCATGGAGGTATGGCACTCACCATCATCAGGCCGGTCCTCGGGCGCTGTGGACCGCTGCCTCCTACCGCCCTGTCATCTGCTGGCGCCACATCTCCCTGGCCAGACGCCTTCCTCCAGCCCTGTGGTGCAAACATGGAGAGAGGAACATCAGTACAATCCTGTAGCAAGTCCCCTGCCCCATGTGTGTGCACTCCCACCCAGCCAGACCCACCCACCCCACACCCTGATAACACCACCACCACCACAGCCAACACTGGATGGTCTCTCCCCCATGTTCTGGACACATACAACTGTGATACCCATATGGAAGATAAAAGTGGATGGACATAACACTTACCTGGCTGTGGCACCGTGCCCCTCCTGGCACCGGGCAAGCAGGTCCGGTTCCCTCCTCCTCAGGTCACCATACCTGTGGCGGCACTGCTCTGCCATCCGCCCCCTTCCTGTGGCCTCCTCCAGAGCATTGGCCACCTCCTCCCACACCTGGCTCCTGGACCTGTCCAGGGGTGCCTCCCCAAACAGTGGGCCATAAAGTGGCTCTACAGTGGCCACCAGGTTGGCCAATTCAATTTGGGTCCACTGGGCAGCCCTCCTCCATGCCATCTCACTTGCTCAGTTGGCTCAAAATGGTGCTTTGCAGCACAGCTCCACTACGTGCAGATGCTGTGCGGTACAGCGCTGCCATTCTCTATCGCGCTGTCACCGAACAGCATGATAGTGGTGCACCCATGCCTGACGCGTGGCGCCTAGGGGGCAAAGGTCGGGCACAGGGTCAAGGGTCTGTGACGCATGGACAGGCACAGCACCATTGGAACCCAATGCGTGTAGCGTGATTGGATGCCTGTGTGCTACCTCCAGTAGCGGCCTACCACGCTGTTGCCACAGTGCACCTATGATGGCCCAATGCCACAGCACCATATAGGTGAACATCGCTGTAGCGCCACTGGCACAATGGTAGCCGTGCCCTGCATTGCCTCCCGCGCACAGCACGTCAGCAGTGCAGCAGACGCCTGCGTCAGCAACCCGGGCATGCGCAGTGAGGTGTGTACTGCGCATGTCACAGTACTGCACCCTTGGCTCAGCACATTCAACACAATTGCTCAAAGCGCAACAGCGCAATATTCAGTCATATGCAAATCAGCTAATCAGCCATTCAGTGGCGCAGCACTGCAGTTTGCATCCACTTAAAGATGCGCCTCGCCTCATTTGCATGGGTTGCGCTATAAAAGTGTGACACTGGGCTGCACTGGCCATAGTCGGTTACTGCAGTCTATTGGTGAGTTGCATGCTGTTTGGGAGTGTGAACTGTGGATTCTGGGACATGCATGGGACTGCACAGTCACAGGTAACAACTTTCATTCTCACAGGCTAAATAATGACTGAGCGAGTTGTGGAAGAGGAGGAACACAGTGGTGGGAGGAGGAGGAGGCCTAATTTCACCAAGGCCGAGACCAATGCCCTGTTTGAGGCCTACCTGGATCAGGAGCCACTTCTCAGCGGATGGCAGGGAACACCACAGGCCTGTGCTGCTGCATGGGAGGAGGTGGTGAGTGCAGTGAACCTGCATGGCAGCCACCAGCACTCCGTGCAAGAAGATGATGGGTACAGACAGGAGGAGGATAAAGGAGAAGGTGGCTGCCATCAGGGCAGCATGAGCTGCGACAGGTGGGGGACAGCCGGAGGTGCTACACCTGACCCCACAGGAGGAGAGGGTTGCTGGAAGCATGCAGCGTTGTGCCATTGAGGGTGTTCCAGGTGGTGGCTTCAAGACGGGTGGTAGCCCATCACTGCATGGTAGGTCATGGTCTGTCTATTGGGGGGGGAGGGTAGGTCACATGCAGTAATGCGACTTTGTTTTCCCTTACAGATCTTGAGCGTCTGCATGGGTCAGCGGTTGTGGGCCTGTCCACTGAGGACAGTCAGATGGAGGAGGGCCCATCCACCTCCACAGGTATACGTGGCTCAGTGCGACAGCGGGCCCGCCTGGCTGTCCAGACTGATGTTGTTGGAACAGGTGCGAAGGAGGCCCTGCCTGTGTCCCAGTGTCCACGGATGCCAGCATGCTGTGACTCGGGTTGGTGGCGGATCTGTCACCAACGATGATGTCGCTAACGCCATGGGCAGTGACACGTGTGTGCCACGGGATGGCCACACAGGTAACATCACGGCCATGGCTGTGGGTGGTGCCGCCATGGAGGCCTGCATGTCATCACAGTCCCAGCTTGTGCCTGTCAGCACCAGTGGGGCAGCACTGGTATGTGTACAAGACAGTGAGACTGACGGCCACTGCGGCAGCACCAGTGAGCCCTGGTGAGTGGCAGCCAGAGGGGCAGCATCAGCAGTCGGCCAATGGGCTTGGGGGTACAGGGTCAGGGGGCAGCGCCAGTGCACCGCCTGTGGACATGCCCAGACCTGGTCCCGGTGTGCAGCACCCACCTTCAAGGGGTGCTGGACATCAGGGCCACGCACACCTTGAGGGACAGGATGCTGAGGAGGCAGATGACCTCTTGGATGAGCACACCCACATACTGCAAGCATCAGTCAACCAGCAGATGCGGCTTGCGACGTCGGTGAATGCACTGCATGTGGCTCTGGAGCGGGCAGAGGAGGCTTGCAGCAGAGACACCGCTCTGATCCTGGCAGGGATGAACCGGTTCGGGGAGGATGTGACCGCTGCCATTGACAGGCAGACACAGGCATTCACTGCTGTCATGGCCACAATGGGCACACAGTCATGTTCCCATGCGTCGCAGACACCACGCAGTGCACTGTCCACCCCCCGTTCCCGGCATCGTTCGACACCCTCCTTGTCGACACCAGGTTCAGCTGTGGGCATCCCGAGCACACCTGGCACGCATGTTTGGTGTGCTGCAGATCCATGCGCGAGCACGATCGCGTTCACACAGTGGAACCCTTGGGGGACCATCAGTGCCACCCCATAAGGCCAGTGGTCAGCCTGTCAGTGCTGGCAGGTCTCAGTGGGGCCACCCACGCATCCGTGGCGGCCGAGGCACTGTGGCGCGTGACTAACCTGTCTCCCAACGCGGCTACTGTCTGGTGCTGCCCTGTGTGCATAGTGCCATTCAGCGGGCATTGCACGGGTGGGTACCCAGCCCTGCATGCGGACACACAGTCCATCTGCACACCCTCCCGGCTGCTGTCCACAGTTGCGTAGGCATGATGATGCCTGCATTGCGCTGTACACCAGTGTGCAGTGGTGCTCCGCATCTGACACGCACAAGGACAGGCAGTGGGCTTGGTGGTTTGTGGACATGTGTGTGGCTGGGGTGGCGTTCTGGGTTGGTGTACCTCCTACCCTTTGTGCATGTGTGGTGCATTGTGTGTGTGTGTCCGTCCACGTGGCATGTTAGACCTCACCCATCCCTGGTTGTGTGTGTGGTTCCATACCCGGCCACTTCCCTTGACTTAATGCACCCCTGGTGTGTGTCCATGCATGTTTGTGGGTTGTGCCTTAGCCACTGTTGGTTGCACATGGCCCCATGACTTACCTGGGTTGGCTGAAGTGCTCCTCCGTGATGGTGTCCCGGTGCAGCTGTGCCAGCCGGAGCAGTCGGGGATCCCGTCAGCCAAGGGGGGGCTGCCCATCACCATTGTCACCGGCGTCCCCATCGCTGTCGCCCTCTTCGACCTGTATGTCTATCCCACATTTGTTGGCCATGTTGTACAGGATGCAACAGGCCAGGAATAGCCTGCAGACCTTTGAGGGGCTGTACTGTAGGGCACCGCCGGAGGTGTCCAGTCAACGGAAATGTGCCTCCAGCATCCCGAACACCCGCTCGATGACATTACATGTGGCGTGTGCCTCGTAGCGTTGCTGCGATGGGGTCGCGGGCCGCTGGTAGGGCGTGAGCAGCCAGGGACAGAGTGGGTATCCACTGTCACCTGTGTGTAGAGGGTGGAGGTTAGTTTGGTGATCAGCATCGCCCTGCCCCGGGCCATGTAGGCTACTACCCATGTCACCTCTGACCATGCCCCCCCAGGCCCTATGATTGTCCATGTGGTTTGCTACTCACCCACTAGGTGGCCAGTTGGGATATCCCCACTCTCGAATCTGTGGCACAGTGCCGACTGGTGCCAGATGAAGGCATCATGTGCTTCCCAGGGTGCGTGGCACAGACATTGATTATGCGCCCCCTGGCATCGCACACCACCTGGCAGTTGATTCTGGCATAGCCCTTGCGATTTATATATGCAGCCCCCTCGGGGCCAGGTGGTGTGCGCGTGGTCACATGGGTGCAGTCCATTGCCCCTAGCACGCCAGGCATACATGCTACCCTGTGGAACTCCTGTATGTTTGCTGTGCGCTCCACCGGTGTGCTGGGGAAATGGATGTACTCCGCAGCATGTGGCAGCAGTGCGCTGAGGAATTGAGTGAGGCGGCATGACATGGCCAACTGGGTTATGCCTGTGGTGTCCCCAGTTGGTCTCTGGAAGGTACCCGTAGTGAGCAAGCACATGCAAGGTATCACTTTTGTCTCCACTGACAGGGCATGGCTCCGTCGTGTGGGTGCCTGCATCACATCACTGCACAGCTCACAGAGCCACCTCAGAATTGCCCGATTCAGGCAGTACCAGCCCACAATCTCAGTATCACTGTACAGCTCAAAGCTGGTGCGGGCTCGGTACTGCATGTTGGGGTCATACCGCTGACGGGCCCTTCCATGGCCACGCCCCCCTGCTGCCCGCCTTCTCACCTCCCTCATTATGGCCTCCATCTGGATGGTGGCACTGGCCATGTCCCTGGCTTGTGTTCACCCCCCTGGCAGCTGTTTCTGTATTCCTTCCGCTGTCCTGGCTGCTACTTCCCCTGCACCGGGAACACCATGCCTGTGCTGGCCTCACTGCTGTGTGGTGTACTTCCCCCTTCTGCACTGTGGCTCCCCACACCTTCCCCTGTGCTTGTTGCTTCCAGGTGCCCTTTCCTGGCTGCCCTGTGTGTCCCTGCTGCCCAGTGTTTCCTGCTGGATTTTGCCCTCATGTGGCTTCCCTGTAGCGTTCTTGTGCCTCTGCCTTGCTCCCTTTTATTTTGGCTCATTTCCGCTATGGTGCAACTTCCGCTGGCTCCCCTATTGCGCATGACCCATGTTGTTGAATATCGTACTGCACCATTTATGCATGGTTCCTCCCCCTTCAGTTGCGCATGCATTCATTATCATTGCGCTGTTGCTCAGCATGATTTGTGGGGGCGCAACTGCCTCCTGCTGAATATCGCAGAATGGCGCATTTTCGGACTTGTGCAGGCGCAACCCTATTGCGCATGGCTCAACTCTTTTGAATATTTGGGCCAATATATCCAAAGTGCAAATTGTCAGGATTTTGTATGTGCCATTTTCCATTACTTATCATCTAAACTAAGTCCCCTTCAATATTTATATGATTAATGTACCAATCTTTTATTAAGTTTAACTGAAATTCTCTGTTCAAAGGTCTTAATTCCCCAGGTAAATATTCCACAAATGGGCTCCAGTGAATGTGAAATGATTTTTTCCCCAGCTCATTCTTTTTGGTACCATACATTCTAGACTATTCACAGAACGCAGTCCCCTTATAGGTTTTTTTAACTCAATACTCTCAACAACGTACTCCGGTACTTTCCCCGACATGCATTTTATAAGTGTAATTGTACTTAAAATTCTCCTTTGAGACAGAAAGCCAATCCAAATCCCTATACATTTATAATCTATGTGTCATCTTGGGAACACCTAATATATATCTTGCCAGTTTATTATACATAACATCAAGCTTATATAGCTGCCCTTTTGATGCACCCATATAAACTATATTGCATATTCTAACGTGGATAAAACCATTACAGTTGCTACAAGTTGTCTAACCTCCAGGGACATGCTATTTCTAATTCTGTACAAAGAACCTAAATACTTCCCTACTTTTGTTAATGTATTCTCAATATGGATATCCCATTTGAGATTTTTATCTAAGTAAACCCCCAAATATCTATATTTATCAGCTTGCTGCAAGAGTCTCAATTTGTGATCTGTTTTGTTTCAAATTAACCCCATTACCCTTATGAAAAACTATAACCTGAGATTTTTTTGTTTAGAACTAATTTAGAACTCAACAGAAAATCTTGTAGATAATCAAAAGCTTGTTGTAATATCAATTGAAAAGATGCTACTGATGAACCGGCTAAATAAATAATTGTGTCATCAGCATAAAGGTGATACTGCACCCCCTGCTGTGAAAACTTTAAATCGTTCATGTATAAATTATACAAAATAGGACCAAGTATGGATCCCTGTGGTACACCCGAAACAGTCCTCTGAAGACCATTCCTTAATGGTCACTTGTTGCTGTCTTGAATCCAAATAATTCCTAAACCAATTCACCACCGTCTCAGATATACCACAGGTTTTCAGTCTGGACAGGAGGATGCCGTGGTCCAAAGTATCGAAAGTTTTTGAAAGATCAATAAAAATGGCCCCCACTGGCATCCCCCTGTCCATACCCTCCACAATGTCTCCTGTGACCTTCAATAAGGCTGTAGTGGTTCCATGCTCTGGTCTAAAGCCTGACTGATATTTATTAAGGAAATGTTTTTCTTTTAGAAATACCTGCATTTGTTTCGCCACAATCTTTTCCAGGATTTTTGACATTGTTGGTAACAGGGAAATTGGTCTGTAATTTTCTATAAGCATCCTAGATCCTGACTTATGAACCGGCACTATCCTTGCTGTTTTCCAAATTAGGGGTATTTCTGCAGATAAGAGAGACATATTGAATAAATTTGACATAGGTTGATCTATAATGGGGGTTGCAAACTTTAATAAAATATTAGGAATCCCATCCATGCCTTCAGCTTTTTTTGTGTTAATTTTAAATAATAATTCCCTAACTTCCCTTCTTGTTATTGGGACACATTTAAATTCCACTTGTTCATCATGTTGTGCATTTTCATCACCTGATTGGTCTTTCTTATATTCCGTTGAGATACCTGTTTCATGTTATTCAATCCAATATTTAATGCATCTGTACCCATATTAGTAAAAAATGTGTTAAACTCATTTACCACTCCATTTCCTATATACAGTTTACTTCCATTAATCAGAAATTGATTAGGATATCCCATATTCTGTCCCTTATGTCATTTATTTATTGTACTCCAAAATGCCCTTGGGCGGGCCCGTTGGCGCAGCGGTGGGATTTCTGCTTGCGATGCCGGAGACCCGGGTTTGGGAATGGACCCAAGTCGTCGGAGGGCCAGCCAGGGGGAGAGGGATGGAGCATCCTATGGACTGCTCTCCTTCTCCAGGGGGAGGGTGCGGGCAGCATCCGGAGCACTGAGGACTCCTGGCGGAGGCCGGGAGCTCTCGCTGCCACGCTAGTTTCTGGGGAGGCGGGGGTGGGCGCTGGCGTCATTGCACGTCCCGCCTCGGGAGGAAAACTCAAGGAAAAGAGGAGGGAGATCCTCCGTCTAGGTGAAAGCCTCCCGGGCTTCAATTCACCCCTGCCGCGCCTCCCAACTAGTTACTGGTTCCGAGGCACTGGTATTAGGGAACCAGTGCCGTAACCCCACCTCTGGGGGAAGTAAGCAGGGGTGACCAGGAGGCGGCAAACAGGCAGGTGGTGGAAGCTCCGGGGGTCATGACTAGGCAGATGAGTGATGGAGGATCCCCCAGGAAAAAAGAAAAATTAAAAAAAACAAAATGCCCTTGGATTCTCCAACCATCACTTCTTTAGATAATGTTTCATTACAGTAGACTTGTCTGGTCTTCCTAGTTTCTTTGGTATGCAAATTCTGTAATTGTTTATACTTAATCCACTTCTGATTTCCATTTGTTAATTTGGCTTTTTTATTTATTAATTTATTTTTGAAAGTCGGATTTACAGTCTTTGATTCAGGGACTCATTTACAAAGGCACCTCGTCGCAGGGAGGGTAGGCATGGTTACAGTGTGAGATACAACAGTGGTAACATACAGGTGCAATACAGATAACAAAAGAACATACATAGATACATAGATACATAGACAGTGTCGGCAGATAAGGGCCTATGGCCCACCCAGTCTGCCCATTTGAGCTTGTAAGTTCAGTTTGTTTTCCTAGAAGTCTGTTGCACCTTACCCCTGACCTCCAGAATTCCTTAATGTCTATCCCATGCATTCTTAAATCCCGTGATTGTTTCAGCCCCCACCACTTCCTCTGGCAGGGTGTTCCACTTGTCCACCACCCGTTCTGTGAAGAAATTCTTTCTCATGTTTCCTCTGAATCGTCCTCCCTCCAACTTCATCCCATGCCCTCTATTCCTGGAACATCTTTTTCATTTAAAAATAGTGTTTTCCTGCACCCTGTTCCTCCCTGTAAGATACTTGTATGTCTCTATCATATCCCCTCTCTCCCTCCTCTCCTCCAGGGAGTACATGTTCGGTTCCTTCAACCTGACTTCATAGGACTTGTGATGCAATCCATGCACCATCTTTGTTGCCCTCCTCTGAACCTTCTCTACCCTATGTCCTTACGTAGGTATGGTCTCCAGAACTGTACACTGTACTCCAGGTGGGGCCTCACTAGTGTCTTGTATAGCGGAATTATGACCTCCCTTTTCCTGCTGGTAATGCCCCTGCCTATACATCCCAGCATCCTGTTTGCTTTACCTGCTGCCTTGTCACACTGTTCTCTACCTTGAGGTCATCAGAGATGATAACCCCAAGATCCCTTTCCTGCTTGGTGCATGCTATATCCTCACCCCCCAACTGATATATTGTGCAGGTTTTTGTGCCCCATATGCATTATCTTGCACTTATTTGCATTGAATTTCAACTGCCAAACCCCTGACCATTCTTCAAGTTTCTGCAGGTCGTTTCTCATTCTGTCTACACCCTCTGGTGTGTCTACTCTGTTACAGAGCTTTGTGTCATCAGCGAACAGTGAAATTCTGCCTTCTAGGTCCTGCGCCATGTCACTGATGAAGATGTTGAATAGGACCGGTCCCAGCACTGATCCCTGTGATACCCCACTGGTCACTCTTCCCTCTGTGGAGTGACAGCCATTTACCACCACCCTCTGTGTCCTGCCACCCAGCCAGTTACCTACCCACCACACTACTGTCCTGCCCACACCCATATTCCCCAGTTTGTGTAATAGTCTTCTGTGTGGCACAGTGTCAAAGGCCTTGCTGAAGTCCAGATAAGCCATGTCCACTGCCCTCCTCTGATCCACCTCCCTAGTCACCCAGTCAAAAAATTCAATGAGGTTGGTCTGACATGACCTCCCCCTGGTGAAACCATGCTGCCTTGGGTCCTGTAGTCCATTGACAACCAGATGTTCCACCAATCTCTCCTTCAGTAGTGCTTCCATGATCTTCCCACTACCGAGGTGAGGCTGACTGGTCTGTAGTTCGCTGCTTCCTCTTTGTTCCCACTTTTGTATAAGGGACTACATCTGCTCCTCCAGTCTTTGGGTACCTTCCCTGTTTCAGTGATCGGCTCAAACAGGATAGCCAGAGGTTCAGCCACCACCTCTCTTAGTTCTTTAAGGACCCTGGGGTTCCCCATCTGGCCCCATTGCTTTATCAACTCTTATTACTTCCAGTTCCTTCAGGACCCTTTCTCGTGTAAAGGGACTTGTGTCCATTTCTGCACCATTCTCACCCTGTACTCCTTCAAACCCATTACCCTCCTCTTCCTCAGTAAAGACTGAGCAGAAATACCTGTTCAGTATGTCAGCTTTACTGTTGTCATCCTCCACGTGCCCCATCCTCCCTCTTCAGTCTCACTATCCCTCCCTTTGTCTTTCTTTTTTCACTTATGTACCTGTAAAAGGTTTTGTCCCCTCTACCCACTGATTTTGCAATGTGTTCTTCTGTCTGAGCTTTGGCTTCCCTTACTGACCTCCCAGCCTCCCTTTGCTTCTCCTGGTACTTCTCCCTATCCCCTTCTGCCTGTGTCTTTTTGTATTGCCTGAATGCAATCTTTAACAATATAATAGTGGTTTATGGAATAAAGTTACATGCAGTAAATAGTAATCGATAAAGTAGAACAATAGTGGAAGTCACAACCCTGGTCATACCAGGGAAATACCTATGTGGAAGGGTGGGGGGGGAGACAGGGGTGAGGAAAAGAAAAGGGGGGGGCAGTCCAACAGAAATTGTCTAGGCTATGGGCCAGAAATGGGGAGGGACCCCATCATTAGGTTGATTAAGGGCAACTACAGCTTCAGGTGCCAAAGAGGTGGTTACGGAGAGCGACTTTAAAGAGACCAATTTTGGTAGACTTAGTGACAGAGGGCGGGAGGGAGTTGAACCATGTGGGGGCATAGTAGTGGAAGGACCTTTGGGCTAGGGAGGTCTTGGTACGGGAAAACCAGAAAGATGGCCTTAACTGAGCTATGGGTGGCAACAGATGGGGATGCAAGCCTCAGGAATGTGGTGACCTCGGGGGGGGGGGGAGTCCTAGCAGGTTTGGTAGGGCAGGTGCTCCTCTAAGGTGAGCAGGTTGGCAGTGGAATGGAGCAGGCAAGTATGGGTGTGGAGGAATGCGCCAGTCAGGAGCCTGCAGGCCTTGTTTATCAAGGTCTTGATTCTGGTGAGGGTGGTATTGTCGGCCGCAGCGTAGATAGGTAGGCCGTAGTCCACTAGGGACAGGACGGAGAAGTTGATGGCCAGTTGGTGAGCAGTTTGGGGGAGGCAGTCTCTGTGGTGATAGAGAAGGCCAATCTGAGAGTTTATGGCTGATGACAGGGTATTGATGTGGGTGTGGAATGTTAAGAGCTGAGTCAAAGGTGATGCCCAGGTACTTGTAGGATGACACCTGCTCGAGAGGGTGAACATTACTGGGGAGAATGCAGAGGGGGACATTTTTGGCCTTATTCTGGTGATGCGAAAAAAGCATAGATTTGGTTTTTTTGAGGTTAATGATCAGCCGGTGGTCAAGGAATCACTTTTCGGCTTGGTTGAATGTGTGCTGCAGAGATTCCTGTAGAGATGTGGGGTCAGGGTGGGAGGCAAGGAGAACCGCATCATCAGCATAGAGTACCATATTGCCTGAGCAGGAGCTGGGGAGGGTGTTGAAAAATAGGCCGAACAGAACGGGGCCCAGGATGGAACCCTGGGGAACCCCTGAGCGAATGGGCAGGGTATTGGACAGGGTGCCGTTACCTTCACACGCTGTGATCTGGTAGAGAGGTAACTGGTGTACCAAGCCAGTAGGCCGGGGGAGAAGCCAAGTTGGTGGAGGGAGTCAAGTAGGAGGGGGTGACAGTGTCAAAGGCCTTGGAGAGATCAATGAACACCGCACCCGCAACATGACCAGAGTCGAGAGCAGAGTGGAGGTGCTGGGAGACTTCCAGGAGGGCTGTAGTAGTGCTGTGTCCAGGGCAGAATCCATGTTGTTCCAGATACAGCAGGTCATATTTTGCCAGATACTCGGAGAGCTGAATGGCCACTATTTTTCTAGTGCTTTGGAGAGAGGGGGGAGAATGGAGATGGGCCTGAAATTGTTAGGGGAGGTTCTATCTCCACTTTTATGGATAGAGGTGATTTCTGCAATTCTCCAGGCACTGGGAAATTGACCAATACATAGTGGCAGGTTTAAAAGGTTGGTGAGAGGGGCTAGTATGCCTTATCTCTGGCTCTTTTAATTTTAAACAATCTAGAATCATACCATGGTGCATTATTTGATTTAACCAGCCTGGTTTTTATTGGGGCATGTTTATTGCAAATATGTATAAAATCCTTTTGGAACATGTCTCATGCATCCCCCACATTGGGAACCAACTCCAGCCTTTCCCAATTATACTCTTCTAAATCCTGCATACATTTAATGTAATCAAAATGTTTATATACCCTGGTATGTATAATATTCTTAAGTTCTTTTCTTATTTTTTATGGAAAAAAATATCTGATGATCAGACATTGTGTCAGGCAAAACCCCACTTTTTATATACTTATTAGGATTTGTAGTGAATATAAGGTCCAAAATAGTTGAATTACCAGGATTTTTTACATTTAACCTAGTTACTTCTTTGTAAGTTGAGTTAAACTCAGAGTGGTGGCCATATCAATTAAACTATGATGAGCATCTATTGTACCCCAATCAACATTTAGATCCCCAATTACCATTAATTTGTGTGAATTAAGATAGTTCTTCAGTATGTCTTGCATTTCTTCAAATACCACAAAATTACTTTTTGGTGGACGATGTATACCAAGTAGTAATATAGGTTTAGAATGTGGAAATTTTATTTCCAATGGGAGAATTTCTGCTCCAGTCCAGTTATTTAAACTATCCATTTCCTTAATATCAATCCAATTTCTGGCATAAATTACTACACCACCCTCTCTCTTAGATCTATCTTTTCTCCACACAATAAAATTTTCTAATGCTATATCATTGCCTTGGATTTTTATGTGCAACCATGACTCAGTAATTACTATCATGTCAGGTTTGTATTGCATTACTCATTCTCTCAAATGTTCAACTTTTTTAAACAAGTTACAGATGTTAATATGCATGGTCCTCGATCCCTTTTCCTTTAACATTTCTACAGTACAGTCATTATTTATACCAAATGAAGGCCCTGGGTTTAATTGAACATCCCCACTCATCATTAATCCTATAATTACTATCAGTCTGCTCAGTCTACACATTTTGGGATTTGTCTTCCCCTCCTTGTTGTTTTTTTTGTGCTAGGACCTTCCAATAGAGCATTCCGCCCCCAACCACTTTAAACATTACTAATGATACATACCCATTTTATCAAAATGGTCTCAGTATGTTTATCCAATAAATTAGCCTGTATTTCCCCATGCCATCTAACTAATATATCTATCTTTCCTAGCATGGTTCCCTTATGCACTATTACTGTATATAATTGTACTGCATCATTTTTCTCCTCCGGAGTATAATCTGCAGTTGATCAGAACTGGCACCTCACTAGTAAGATTCCCCACAATAACACTGTAATTTTTACAAAATATTACCTCCTGTCAGTCTTAATTTAAAAGAGTTTATGTTTAAGCTCTATAATTTGTTATTAAAGAACAACAAATATCCCAATTAGTAGCAAGAACAAAACCTCTGTAGTTAAAAATAGTTCCTGTCAGTCTTAATTTAAAAGATTTTATGTTTAAGCTCTATAATTTATGTTATTAAAGAGCAACAAATACCCCAATTAGTAGCAAAAACAAAACCTCTATAGATAAAAATTGTTCACGCACAACTCTTTTGAGGAAATAAACTTTAGAATTAGTATATGGACAACTCCTTTAAAACTAGGCAGTCTGTAACTTTAAGCAAATACAACTCTCCCAGTTCAATACATTAGTATCTCAAGCTGTAAGTCACAATGTGACAACTTCTTTAAAACTAGACAGTCTATAACATTAAGGAAATACAGCTCTCCTCATTCAATATGTTGATATTTCAAGCTGTGAATCACAATGTCTCAAGGCCTCTAGCTCATCCCCTAAACAAAACATTTAATAAAGTGCAATCCCAAGCCATATGGCAAACAATGATTAACAACAGCCATCAAACTTAGCTGAAATACACGTTCTTACTGCTGTACAAACAAGTTTTAATTATAAACCCCCCCAACTCCTTTTTATAAGTCCACTGTTGATTTTCTGTTTCCGAGTGGAACTTGGGTGCCCCCCCCCCCGATGATACAGTCTCTGCACACCACTCTATTAGGGGCTAGGTATTGGGCAGGAAAACTCCCCAGATATCTCCAGAGTCTCTTCACAGTGGCCCAAAAAAAAAAATCACTCCTCATACTCCTTTAGGTCTGAAGACACAGAATATAGAAACACAGAATTTGATGGCAGATAAGGACCGCTTGGCCCATCTAGTCCACCCATTTTCCCTAACTACTGTAACACTGCAGGCCCTACTTGATCTCCAGCTGTACCCCTCCTTTCCTTACCACTAAGGTTCTCTTATGCCTATACCATACATTCTTGTATCCTGTTACAGTTTTTGCCCCCACCACCTCTGCTGAGAGGCTGTTCCAGCCATCCACCACTCCTTCTGTGAAGAAGTACTACCTCACATTTCCCCTGAGTCTACCCCCTCCAGCTTCATAGCATGACCCCTTGTCCTTGAGCATCTTTTTTGCTGAAAATGCTTCCCTCTTGAACCTTATGTATATCCATGATGTATTTGAAAGTCTCTATCATATCCCCCTTTCCTCCAGGGTGTACATATTGAGTCTTTTAGTCTCTCTTCGTAGGGCTTTTGATGCAGACCCTGCACCATTTTAGTAGCCCTCCTCTTAACCACCTTTACTCTGTCCATGTCCTTCCGGAGATATGGTCTCCAGAACTGGACACAGGACTCTAGGTGAGGTCTCACCAGTGATTAATACAGTGGTATCACCACCTCTTGCTTTCTGCTGGTGATATCCCTCCCTATGCACCCTAGCATCTTACTAGCTCTCCTCACTTCCTTGTCACACTGTCTGGCCACCATTAGGTCATCAGATATGATTACCCCCAGGACTCTTTCCCCTTTGGTGGTCATCAGTACCACTTCCTCCATTTTGTACTTTGTCCCTGGGTTTCTGTGTCCCAAGTGCATGATTTTGCACTTCGCATTGAAACTTAGTTGCCACACTCTTGACCACTTCTCAAGCTTACTTATACCTATTCATTTTTTCCACCCCCTGTGAGTGTCTACCCTATTGCAGATCTTTCTGCAAAAAAGCATACCTTCCTTTCTAGCCCCTCTGCAGTGTCACTAATAGAGACATTAAAGAGGACCGGTCCCAGTACTGATCCTTGTGGCACCCTGCTGGTCACCCACTCCTTCCTTGGAGTGGGTTCTATGTCATAACATCGAAGCAAGAATGGCGACAAATTGGCGAGTACACATTGCCAAAACCATAAATGGCGACTGTGCACGACAGTGGACCCAAAATCAGCAGCGGTCTGCAACACACACTCCGGGTGCAATAGTGACTATACTTTTAATGCAGGGGGCCATGCCACCCACACCCCTTTTTATTATTATAATCAACTCCGGGGGGGCCTGATACTGGGGGGCAGGGACTCAATGCATCAGAACAGGGGACCACATTCGGGGGGGGGACCCGTGGAGCACAAATCTGGGAAATGGAAAAAAAAAAAAACATTTACTAAGTGCCCAATACACACAAATACAACATTTTCTATCTACCCCCTAGCCAGCTCCAAACCTGGGTTCTCCCACACTGGAGGCATGGACTCACACCACAAGACCAAACGGCCAGCTGGGAACTGCCTGGCCAAACTATCCCTCATATACTTGTTCTCCACAATTCCCTCTTGCAGTTGCTGTTTTCTTCAGTCATGGTTCTTCTCCTGTAACAGTCGCTCTCACCGTGCCTCGCTAACCTTTCACAGTTGCTCATATAACAGGCAGTCAAATTGAGTCACTCAGTTTGACTCACCTATATTACAGGATACCCTTGGCGTGAACTCCATTTACCACCACCCTCTGTTGCCTATTCCCCAACCAATTCCTTACCCAGTTTACCACCTTTGGACCCACACCTAGGCTGCCCAGCTTGTTTATGAGTCTCCTATGTGGAACAATATTGAAGGCCTTACTGAAGTCTAGGTAGGCCACATCCACCGCCCCACCCTGTTCTAATTCCTGGTCACCCAGTCAAATGAATCTATCAGATTTGTTTGACATAACCTCCACCCAGTGAATCCATGCTGCCTTGGATCCTGTAAGCCACTGGATTCAAGGTATTCTATAATTCTTTCCTTCAGTAGTGATTCCATTAGTTTTCTCACCACCAAAGTCAGGCTGACTGGCCTGTAATTGCCAGCCTTCTCCCTGCTACCACCTTTGTGAAGTGGGACTACATCTGCCCTCCTTCAGTCCTCCGGAGCCTCTCCTTTCTCAAGTGAGTGATTGAACAGGACAGTCAGAGGTGCAGCCAACACCTAACTGAGCTCCCTCAATATCTTTGGATGTATCCTGTCTGGTCCCATTGCCTTGTCCATGTTCAGATTTGTGAGTTCCTTCAGGACTCTCCTCTGTAAATGGACTAGTGTCCATCTCCCTTCCTTATATGTTCCTGTCACTTATTTTCTGTCCCTTGCCTTCCTCTTCCTCTACGAACACTGAACAAAAGTATTTGTTCAGGATGTCTGGTCCCCTCCACACACTTCCACCCTTCCCTCCTTAGCCTTACAATCCTTTCCCTAATCTTTCTCTTTTCGCTTACATACCTAAAATATGTTTTGCCCCCTTTACTGCCTGGGCTATTTTCTCCTCCGTTTGTAGCTCCTGACTGCTTTCCCAGCCTCCCTCTGCTTCTCCTGATACACCTCCTTTTTCTCCTCCTCCTGTGTCCACTTATACTTCCTGAATGCTAACCTTTTCACCCTTACCTTCCCAGCCACCTCTTTTGAGAACCATAGCCATCTTTTTTTCCTCTTGCTTTTGTTTACTTGCCTGACGCAGAGGTTTGTTACCTTCACTATCCCCTCTTTTAGCTTCACCCACTGTTCCTCCCCTCCACCCAAGTCCTGCCCCCCACCTCCCCGCCAGGCCATCCCTGAGGCATTCCCCCATCTTTGTAAAATCTGCCCTCCTGAAGGACTCTTGCCTTTGTGTGGAATGATTCTGCCACAGTACTTATATTGAACCACACCATGCAGTGATAACAGGTCCCCAGGGGGCCACCCACTGTGACATCTGTAACACTGTCCCCATTGGTGAGTACAAGGTCCAATATTGCTCCCTCAGGAGTGGGTTCTCTTACTAGTTGCCTGAGGAACACCCCCTGCAGGGAGTCCCTGCTCCTAACTGAAGCTGCAGCTGGGATGCTCCAGTCTGTATCCAGCAGATTGAAGTCCCATACTGCACCTCCCCGTTATTTTCCTTCTTTTGAATGGCATCCACCAGAACTTATCCTCCCCCCCCACTGTGCTGGAGGTCTGTACATACCAGTGCGAACAGAGGCTCCATTCCCTGTAGTACCATCACCCCTTCTTGTATCTGTGTTGCTTTTATCCTATCCCTCATGTAAATGGCCACTCCTCCCCCTTTCTTACTCACCCTGTCCTTCCTAAACAGAGTATAGCCTGGTATGGCTATATCCCAGCTATGGTTCTCATTGTACCATGACTTGGTAATGGCGACAATGTCCAGGTCAGCCTCTGCCATGATGGCTGCTAGGTCTGGGATTTTATTTCCCAGACTTCAAGCATTTGCACACATGGCCTTCCAGATTCTGCTACCACCTTGCTCACCATCCCTCTGTTTTCCCTTTCATCTTCTCTCTGTACTCCCTCTGCCCTCATTCCCATCTCTTTTCTTTTCTACCATTTTGTTTTCTTTGCTATTAGGAACCCTTATGGGTCTCCCTCCCTTAGGGTTCTCCCTACTGACTACTTCAGTTTGCGGGGCGCGGACAGTTTATGTCTCCCTGCTTCTTTATGCCACCCCCTTGGCTAGTTTAAATGCTCACCATTGTAACATTTAAACTGTTCATTGAGTACTGTGGTTCACCTTTCAGATGGATACAGGCTATCTCCTCTATATAGGTCCTTATCCCTCCAGGTGGGACCCCAGTCCCCAATGCAGCTGAACCCCTCCCCTCTGCACCACTCCTTTAACCATGAGTTGAAGCTATCCTCCCTCATCGTAGACAGGCAGCACCTCAGAAAAGGCCACTGGCTAGCGTGCTACCTGCCTAAGAGCCCTCCCCAACTACTTGAACACCTGCACTGTCCTAGCCTTGTTTCTAGCCAGGTCATTAGTCCCTAGGTGGACAATGACATCCAGTTCTTCCTCCCATCCTGCCATAGCAGTCCTGAGGATCCACTTCCCATCTCACTGAGCCATGGCACTGGGTAGACACCTAACCTCCCTCTCTCCCTCCCTTCCTATCCCCAAATCTATCCCCCTTCACAATGGGGTTCTCCACCAGGGGTTGCTTCCTCCTTCTCTGGGGTTCTCTGCCACCCTTCTTCAGGTCTTCATTACGGAGGACCCCCACATCCTCCCTGGTCACTACTGCGGGTGCTTCCATGGGACAGTCCCACACTGCCAGAGCGGCGTAGGAATTATATAGTGGTTCCGAATGGGGGGTTATGCCTCTGGCCTACCACCCTCACCCTTCCTGAGCCCACCGTAGTCCAGCTGCTCTTCCTCTTCCTAGACATCCTTTGAGGCAGAGATAGCAGACTTGGTCTCTGGGTGGGGAAGGAGGCCTCCAGAATCCTAGTCGACTCAGTCTGGAGTCTAGCAACCTCCTCCCTCAGCCCAGAGAGGTGCACACAGATAAGGCAGTACCGCTGTCTCCAGAAAGTCTCCTTGAAAACTGCCTCCCCACAGCCACTGCACTGCACCACTCCCAGCATATCTGTTTTCTGCTCTGCCTGTTTTTATTTTGCTTTCTTTAAACCATTGTTCACCCCTACCCTAGCTAGGGTGTTTCACCTGTACCCAACTTTTTGCATAACCCTAACTCTCCGCACTCTGTTGCAGTGTGGGAGCTACAACAACAGCTAAACAGGAATCTTACCACAGTTGTCAGGTAGAACTTCCTGGTTCCCTGCTTCCTTCTGTGGGTGTCTGCTGAGTCCAGACCCTGACTCACTCTTTCACTGTTTCCCTGCCTCCCTGCTGAGTTGCAGAGTGTCTGGCTGCTGGCTGCCTCGTTGGTCTGATTCCGGTGGGCAGACTCCACTTTGCTGTCCTAGTCACATTTGTCCGTGCAGGGGGCCGCTTGGTGAGTACTTTCTTATATACCATGCTAGAGCTGATGGATGCTCCTGAAGAGTGCCCTGATTGGTTGATCAGAGGGCAGGGGTGTGTGGTTGTGATGCCAATTAGTACTCTGCTAAACACCCCTGCTGCTCTGATTGCTGGTTTCCCGGAAGTAAGTTACAGCTCCTATAGGAGGTCGGGCTCCTGAATTTGGCAGAGCCCCCTCCTGCTGTTCTCCAGCTGCTAGTGTGGTGATTTATCCAACTCCGGGGGGGGGTTAAGCCCTGGAGACTTCTTCTTGCTTTGCACAGATAGGTTGCTCAGAGGGCAGGGGGCGTGGTCGCGGTGCTGATTGGCTGTCCGCCAAATGCCCCTGCTGCTCTGATTGCTGGCTTCCTCAAAGTAAGTTACAGCTCCTGTAGGAGATCGGGCTCTGGGATTTGGTAGAGCCCCCTCCTACTGTTCTCTGGCCACTAGTGCAGTGATTTCTCAGACTACAGGGGTTTTAAAGCCCTGAAGACTTCTTCCTGCTTTACCCCAATAGATTGAGCAGAGGGCGGGGGCATGGTCGCTGTGCCAATTGTCTCTTCTTCGAACACCCCTGCTGCTCTAATCACTGGCTTCTCCAAAGTAAGTTACAGCTCCTATTGGAGGGCAGGCTCCTGGATTTGGTAGAGCCCCCTTCTACTGTACTCTGGCCGCTAGTGTGGTGATTTCTCCCAACTACAGGGGGTTTAAAGCCCTGGAGACTTCTCATTGCTTTGTTAAGTTGCTCAGAGGGCAGGGGTGTGGTTGCAGTGCTGATTGGCTCTCCGCTGAATGCTCCTGCTGCTCTGATTGTTTGCTCCCCCAAAGTAAGTTACAGCTCCTATAGGACAGTGGGCTCCTGGATTTGGTAGAGCCCCTTCCTACTGTCCTCTGGCTGCTAGTGTGGTGATTTCTTCCAACTACAGAGGGTTTAAAGCCCTGGAGACTTCTCATTGCTTTTCCCAAATAAGTTGCTCAGAGGGCGGGGGGTGTGGTTGTGTTGCTGATTGGCTCTCCGCTGAACGCCCCTGCTGCTCTGATTGCTGGCTTCCCCAAAGTAAGTTACAGCTCCTATAGGACAGTGGGCTCCTGGATTTGGTAGAGCTCCTTCATACTGTCCTCTGGCCACTAGTGCAGTGATTTCTCTGACTACAGGGTTTTTAAAGCCCCATAGACTTTTTTCTGCTTTACCCAGATAGGTTAATTAGAGGGCGTGGTTGGGCTGCCGACTGGCTCTCCGCCAAACACTCCCGCTGCTCTGATTGCTGGCTTTCCTGAAGTAAGTTACAGCTTCTATAGGAGGGTGGGCTCCTGAATTCAGTAGAGCCCCCTCCTAATGTACTCCGGCCGCTAGTGCGGTGAGTTCTCCGACTACAAGTATTTTAAAGCTCTGGAGATTTCTTCCTGCTTTGCCTCGATAGGGCGATCAGAGGGGGGAGGGCAGGGGGCATGGCTGCTTTGCCGATTGGAAGGACAGCTTCCATTTTCAGATACCACATTACAGGAGAAACCTAGGGCAAGCCTTAGTCACATACAGGCTTTCCTCCATGTGGAGTAACTTGCCTGCCACAGTTACAAAAGCCACTACCTTTTCTCATGCAAGAGGCAAATTAAAGCTCATCATGCCTTTCAACCAGCCCGGTTGCGCAGGATGCCACACCTCGCGCCACACCGGTGACCCGGGTTTGGGAATGAGCCAGGGTCATTGAAGGCCAGCAGGGGAGGAGGGAGAGGATGTAAGCCATGCTGCCAGCCGACTGGCAGCACTCCGCCTCAGGAGAGAGTTCTTAGCTCTCTCGGAGCTTGGCCACCCCCTGGTGGAGGCTGGAGGGATGGTGCCACTCTGAGAAGTGCTGGCACTAGGCCAATGGGAGGGCGTAAGAGACCTGGCACTGGAGCTGCAGTGCAGATGTGCGCCTCCACATGCATGCACCACCACTTCCGGGTGTCTCGGGAACAAGTACACTTTGGGAGAAAATGGAGGAAATATGGGGGCAGCCTGTGGATGAAGCCTCCGGGCTGGGCTCTGGGGTTCTGCTGGGGCATGCAAGGCACTACAAGACCCCGAGCTCCGTTAGAGTGGCAGACAATCGGGGAAGCATGCTGTCAGAGGATACAAAGAGTTGAAGGGAAAAAAAAAATCATGCCTTCCAGACATCATGCCCTAGCTGCACCAGTAACCCCTCCTCCAGTAAAAACCATCAGAGGTCTGACACTACTTAGTAGGACCACGGGGATCACCTTCCCACCTGCTACCTCGGCCTACCTGGCTCATAGATTATCATTTTCACTTAGTTGTCTCCGTAGATAAGAGAGTCCCCACTGTACCAACTTCTAATGTGCCTGCCAAATTGTATATTGTATGCTGCGGTGTTGTCTTCTATGTCATGAACTGCTGCTGTTTTTTGTTTGTGTTTTTGTTAAATACAAGGTCCCATGTGGAAGACTGTACTCCAGTGTCTATGTAGTCTTTTGTGTCTGTTCTTAATGATACTGAAGGCCGTAGCAGGTAAATGTGATTTTACTTCGAGACTGATCTCTTGCAGCAGGTGACACTGGCTGGACTGAAACCGGCAGGCACCAGGACCCCACAGAAAACTTCTAGCTAGCAGTATACAGCAGGGGACCAGCCCCAACATCGGCCTACCCCCCGACGTCATGTACACAATAAAGGGGCTGGTCCCCCAGAGTCACCTCAGTTCTTTTCCCACCTTCGATCCATGCACATCGGCTCCATGGACACCTTCTGCTGAGATCGACTGCCATTTTGACTGTTTTTTAACTCTTTATTCTTTTGCCGAAAAAGTTTGTTCCTTCCATTCTCCATCTGTATGTCGTCTTCTCCCACATCGTCCATCAACCGGCACCAGTTGAAGTGTGCCTGCAGCAAACGGATACCGTCAAAAGATAGACACTTGACCTGTCTTCTGTGCCTAGGCCCAGACCATGACACCAAGGCCTACCAAAACTACCAGAAGTTTAATAGTAGGATGAGAATTCATCGCCAAAAAGCCCTCCAGGCCTTCTTACTCCAACAACTCACTGCCATGCAGAAGGATTCTTCATTTCTAGAGAGCCTCTCTCACAAAAAGTCATCGGGGAAGCACTACCACAAAGAAAAAACGAGAAGGATAAAGGCAGATCCTCATCAAAATCCAGGTCCTCCAACTCCTGGTCTGCCTCCTGGGGGAGTTCGGACTCAGCATCCCAGGCAGCACACTCTCCTACCCGGCTTTCGGTAGTGAGACCACCCACCCTGGTACGGGCATTAGGTTAGGATTCGGGGCCCAAGGCCTCTGGCCCAGCCCTGCAGACAGAGTCCAGCCACCCTCTCAGGCTATGGGCCGGTAATTAGGCAGCAACGCCTGCTCATCCCTAGTGACAGATCCTCTGACCTCGGACCAGCAAAAGCTTTATCCAAGTTGGCCACTCCCACTGGCACGGACTCCCTGGACAGATGTGGGGGCTTGGATCACTCTTCCAGGAGGTCCACTTATCAGCTCCCAAAAGGCTGAACGTCAGACAAGCCGATGCCAGAGAAGTAGATGTCGAATAAGCAGTCGGCCGAGGACCCACACCG
Organism: Neoceratodus forsteri; assembly: GCA_016271365.2. Lineage (NCBI taxonomy): Eukaryota > Metazoa > Chordata > Ceratodontiformes > Ceratodontidae > Neoceratodus > Neoceratodus forsteri. Next base: position 372,297,849 of record CM057458.1, read on the forward strand.
CACCAACCCTCCCAGGCTGCCTCCCAGCCAGTGCCCCCAACCTCGGTGCCTGCCACCTCAACTCCAGTGTCACCGGCCTTGCCCCTGCCATTGGCTGACAAATGTACAGAGCACAGACTGCTGTCAGGTACCCCACCATCAGTCTTAAACCACACTATGGCTGCCGACCCTGGGCTACCACCCAAGGCACCAACGCTGCCCCTGGACCAGATGCCGGGCCCGTTGGACCATCCGATGCCAGACCGGGAACCAAGGCTCCAGCTGTCAGAGGTCAAAGACCTCTCTTCCTCTTGGTGGAATACAATCGAGGGGGATCTCTTTTGACCAAAGCCCACCCACATGGAGGAACCTATCCCTAGGGACCATTCTTCACCCCTGAGGAAACCCACCCCTCCCTCTGAGGACTTGGGCCAGGTGGCCATAAGAGCCAACCCCAGATAAGGAGCCAGAGCTCTTCCTGATCTACTGAATGGCATAAATGCTGGCATCAGCGTACTAGGTCTTGATCCTCTTCCTCCGAAGAATCAGACCATTCCTCCTCATCGGAATCCTCCTCAGTAGGGGGGACTTGATTCACCTGACCCAAGGGACACTCCTTGGTCCCCAACAGATGACCCTTCCTTTATGGAGGTTATGTGGTACATACAAGCAAATATGGGTTGGGACACAGAAGACCTTGACCCAGAGAAGCATCATGTGGCCAAATACTTATGCCAGAAGGACCCCAAACCAGTTGTGCCACCATTGGTGGACACTTTCCAAGATGTGACAAAGGCGGCATGGAAGCACCCATCCATATCCTCAGCAATTCCCAAAGGCCAGATCACCTCTATAGGGCACCAGGAAAGGAGCTGTTCCTGGGTGAACAACCGACAGCTGACTCGGTCATCCCAGCTGCCTCGACAGGTCCTAGAGACCACAGTACCTGAGTATGCAGCCACCTGACAGGGAGTCCAAGCAGCTGGACAGCATGGGCAGGAAGCTATATTCCTCAGCCACCTGCACCATCAGATCACTCAATTTCCTCACGGACATGGTGCAGTTCCAGAATGCCCTGTGGGAACAAGGGATGGATATGATTCATGACATTCACGACTACCCCAAAAGACAGAGCTGGAAAAACTCCTGAAAACAGGCTCAGACATAGGCACTCACGTCCTCAGATTGGCCTATGACTCACCAGACATGGCAGCCAGGGCGGCTGCCACTGGGGTGTGTCTCAAGTGACACTCCTGGCTTAGAGTCTCTGGCTTTGCCCAGGACGTCCAGGCTGGCATCTTCAATGCCCCATTTAAGGGCTCGGTTCTGTTTGGCAAAGAGTCCAAAAAGATCATTATGAGGATACAGGACTCCGACAAAGCAGTTTGATCTGTCTAAACCATGTACAAGCCTAAACAAGACCCTTTTCTTAGGCAGTCTTTTTGAGGCAAATCGGGCCGACAGCCCAGAAACTAACCACAACAGCAGCAGAGAGGAGGTTACAACCATAAGGGTTCCTCTTATCTTGCCGAACCCTCCTCTTCCTGCAGAACTGGCAGGAGAGGTGGTCAGTGGTTGTTTTTCCCCTGTATCTAGAGGGCTGGAGGAAGATTATCTTTGACCAGTGGGTTCTGTAAATGATCCAAAGGGGGCACTTAATAGAGTTCATGGAGGTACCACTGGACAGGCCTCCACTACACTCTCACTAGTCCACATCTTACGTAGCTCTTATCCATGACGAGATCCAGGCTCTTCCGGACAAACGTGCAATAGAGCCCATGCCGACCTTTCAAAAGGGAAAAGGGAAGGAACTGGAAGGGGACAGGATCAGTTGTGTTCCAGGACAGTAGCTGCTGCTGTTGTTTTCACAGGGTTCTTGTGGATTTTACTTGGTAGGTTAGTTCTTTTCTTTCTTACTTCTAAGGGGCTAGCAGGGTATTGTTTTGGGGGCTGCTGGATGTTTGTAAACTGATTTGGTGGCTGTAAGTGGGGCTCATTTTGTGGATGTTTCACTGTGTAACAGGCTGCGCTGGTAGAGGCCTATTTCTTCTGATTTAAAACCTATTTGGTGGGATTTGCTTGGGCCTGGTTCTTTGGCTGCTGGGCTTGGAGGGGAGACACAGGGCTGATACACTCTCTCTCTCTCTGAGTCAGGTGTCTGCCCAAGACCTGCCTCCCCACCCCTCCCTCCCCAGAAGTCTGCGAATTTATAGGGGAACACCTGCCCTGCAATTGAAGGAAAAGGCTGCAGGTGCAGCTCATGTAGTTCTAGCCACTGGGGGTTGGATTTAAAGGCTGGGAGAGAGGAGCTTAGGGAGTTGTTCATTTTTCTTGTAAGTTTAATGTGTTGTACTGCACCTAGTAACAGGGTTACTGGTGTACAGTGGGACTGTCTCTAAGATTAGTGGGTGACCTGATTAGGCAGTAGGGGTATCTTGGACTAGGGGGAACCTAGTGGCTCACCCAAGGAAACCTATTTGGAAGGGGATGGAACCACACGTCATTAGGGCCGGCATCTTTGGGAAGGTGGTGGGGTGCACAGGGTGTGGAGCATCCATGATACTGGACTGGGCTTAGAGTTCAGTGGTTGCCCAGTGTGCTACCAGCTAGCACAGCTTAGGGAGGAGGTTCTGAGGGATTAGAGAAAGCTGGGGAAGGGGTGGTGGTTGGGGAAGGGGCTGGGAATCTTCCACAGGGTTGACCCAAGCACTGGGGTGGGGGTAATAGGAAAGGAGTGCAGGAGAACACTCAGGGGTCACATAGGGACCCTGGCAGAGGGGGTCCAAAAGGACACTCACCAAGGAAGCAGGCAGGTAACTGGGGACCCTCACAAAAGGGGACGGAGGACAGCATTCTCAGGGAAGTAGGCAGATGGCCAGGGCTGGACAGAAGGAAGCAAGGCGGGGAGGTGGATCAGACCTTACACTCAGTAACCGCTTCAATTCTCTTCTTCTGCTCAAGGATGAGGGGGGTGATGTAGGCACGACAGAGGTGGTTAGAGATGGAAAGGGAGTGGGAGGCAGGAGGCAGGGGCCAGATAGCAGGAAGAACAAGGGGGGACCTGGAATGTAGGAGAATGGGGGGAGCAGTGAATCAGAGCAGGAGGGGCAGGGGGAAGAGGGAGGAAAGTGCAAGGAGAAGGACCAGTTGGGAGGAAAGGTAAAGCAGAAGGACCAGAAGTACAAGGAGGATTCAGTAAAGGGAGCTGAGGGTTTAGGCCAGGGGAGCACGACGAGCAAGGAGGAACGAAATGGAGACAGGAAGGAAGGGAGGATGAGCCTGGCTAGTTTAGCAGATGGGGGAGAAGGACCAGTTGCGAGCAGTGAGGGGGGAATTAGCAAGGTACAAAAGGATACTCAGGAGGAGGAGAGGCATAGGACTGGAGGGAAGGGGGTGGCCATGGTAAATAAGGAGGGGGTGGCATGTGGCACCCAGATGGGAGGAACAAGGAGCCAGCTGGGTGGAGGGACCTGTAGAAAGGATGAGGGACATGGAAGGGGGAATGGAGGAAAAGGAGTGGTCAGAGTGCTCCTGCTGGGGGATTCTATGATCAGGGGTATCAAATGGGATAGGAAGGGAGAAGCCTGGCCAGTTAGAACAAGATGCTTCCCTGGACTAACGGTGCACAGGGCTAAGCACAAGGTATATCAGCTGGCAAAGGATTGTGGGGTTCCCAGACATACTGGTCCACCTGGGTACAAATGACATTGAGGAAATAGAGCTAGAGATACAGGCAAGATTCAGGAGCTGCCAGGGTCTGTCATGACATAGGATGCACAGTTTCCTTCTCAGAAATCCTGCCAGTGCCAAGGGCTAGTGGGAACACAAAGGAAAATTAGGGAGATAAACCAGTGGCTCAGGGAGTGGTGTGAGGCCAGAGGTATGGGTTGATGGGGATTGGGGAGACCTGGGAGGATAAGGAGCTTATGCTAGAGATAGACTACATCTCAATTTGGAGGAGGGAATCCTTAAGTTGAAAATAGAGGTTCATTGGTAAAAGTGGGGTTTAAACTTGTGAAGGGGGGTGGGATGGGAGAAAAGGCTGTCAAGGGGTGCCGATAAAGGAGGACTGTCTCCACCCCTGGGGACCAGGAGGATTACAGGAAAGACCAACTGGCAAAGTGCAGACCAAGGGAAAACAGAATCCCCATGGGAACACGAGCAGGGGAAATGGAACTATAGGGAACGGGTGGAAGGTAGTCCTGCTAAATGCCAGGAGCTTGGGCAATAAAATGCCTGAGCTCCAGTCGATGCTAACTGAGGGAGCAGTGGATGTGGCAGCGGTCACTGAGACTTGGGCCACTGCAAGACATGACTGGGACCTGAACCTGGAGGGTTATACTATGTTCAGGAAGGACGGGGGAGGGAAGGGAGGAGGGTAGCAATGATAGTCAAAACCGCATTGGCATAGGGGAGTAGAGGAGGCGGAGGGAACCGTGGAGGCGATTTGGGTCACCTTGATAACAAGGGGGGCAAAGAGTAAAAATAGGAGTGTGTATAGACCCTGCCCTGGCGGGAGGAGCTGGAGGACAGTCTGGTGGCAGATGTTGGGAGACACTGCAGACTGAGCAGAGGAACGGTGGTGGTGTTGGGGACTTAAACATGCCAGGAACAGACTGGGAGACTATGACATCCTCTGTGACCAGGAACAGAGGTTGTTGGATGTCTTTCAAGACGCGCTCTAACTCAGCAGGTGAGGAACCGACCAGGAGGCACGGGTACTGGATGTGGTCCTGGCAGACAGTGGACCAGATTGGGGCCTGGAGGTAAGGGACCCATTGGCGGGAGTGACCATGCCATGGTCTGGTTCCTGCCTGACCTAGGAGGGTAGAAGGCTGCACAAAGACGGAAGTAACCGACTTCAGGGGGGATTTTAAGGAAATGGAAGGATCCTTAAAGAGCATTTGGATGGGATTGGGTCAGACATGGACGCTGATAGTAGGTGGGAAATCATCAGGAGAGGGTGCAGGATGCTACCAGCACCTGTGCAAGAGTAAGACGAAAATGTGGTAGGCCCAAAACCCTGTTGGTGGACCAGGGAGGTCCAGGAGGTGGTGCGGTGAAAGAAAGCAGCCTTAAGCAATTCAAGTGCTCAAGGAGTGAAAGGGATCGAGGGAGTACGAGCTGATGGCTAGAAGGCACTAGAGTGGTGAGGGCGCAAGGCAAGGAAGGAGCAAAACCTGGCCAGGGAAATTAGGAGAGGGAACAAGGGGTTCTTTAGATACATTGAGGAAAGACGAAGGTGAAGGGCAGATTAACAGGATTAAATCAGGGGAGATGGGCACAAGACCCGGGAAGCAGGCTGAGGTACTAAATGAGTACTCACCTCAGTTTTCACCAGGGAAATGGGGTGCTGCATCATACATGGGAGGAGACAGAGATACTGAGGAGGGGGGACCTCACCGATCGGGCAGGTCTGGGAGAGGGGAGCATCACTGGCAGACAGGGGAGGCTAGGCAGGAGAAGAGGTAAGGAAGTGGAAATCACAGCAGAGAGAGTGAGGGAAGCCCTCAGCTCCCTTAAGACGGAGAAAGCACCGGGGCCGGATAAATTACATCCCAGAGTGCTGAAGGAACTTGCAGATGTCCGGCGAAACCCCTGGCAGAGCTTTTCACCATCTCTCTGAGGACAGGGTGGGTGCCCCAAGACTGGAAGGTGGCACATATAGTGCCTATCCACAAAGGGGGATCAAGGGAGGTGGCAGGGAACTACAGGTCTGTCAGCCTGACATCGGTGGTGGGCAAGGTGATGGAGGGCATTGTCAAGGAGAGGCTGGGGGACCTGGATAAGTCAGGGTGCCTGGACGATAGACAGCATGGATTCATCCTGGAAATCGTGTCAGACAAACCTGGTGGAGTTCTATGACTGGGTGACAAGTGCCTTGGACCTGGGTAGACCAGTGGATGTCCTCTTTCTAGACTTCAGCAAGACATTTGACTCTGTTCTTCACGTGGGCCTGTTGGATAAGCTGGGAGAAATGGGGGTGGGGAACCAGATGATCAGATGGATAGGCAATTGGCTCCAGGACCAGACCCAGAGGGTCGTGAGTTGGTGGGATAGTCTCATCCCCAAGGAGGGTCATTAGTGGGTCCCACAGGATCAGTCCTTGGGCCCCTCTGTTCAACGCCTCGTATCTGACATAAGGACAGGAATCAGAGGTGAAATGAGTCTCTTGCAGATGACTTGAAACTGGGGCGGTGGTGGATGGGGAGGAGGAGGGTGGCCCTACAGGGGACCTGGAGGCTCTGGAAAGATGGTCTAGAAAGTGGAAGCTGAGGTTCAATGCAGGGAAATGCAAGGTACTCCACCTGGGGACAACCCAGGCCAAGTGTACACTTCTGGGGAAATGCTACAAGTCTGACATGGCTGAGAGGGACCTGGGGTGGTGGTGGATGTCAAGATGAACAACTCTGAGACTTGTAGGAGGCAGCAGCCAAGGCCAACAGGATGCTGGGATGCATCGCTAGGGGATCACCTCCAGAAGGAGGAAGTGATACTCCTCTGTATAACTGCTTGGTGAGCCGCTGACTTGAGTACTGCGTGCAGTTTTGAGGCCACACTTAAAAGGGACATTAACTTCCTGGAGAGGGTCCAGAGGAGGGCAACCAAAATGATTTGGGGCTTGGGGACAGGACCTATGAGGAGAGGCTCAAGAGCTAAATATGTACACATTGGAAGAGAGAAGGGACCGGGGGACATGATAGAGGTCTTCAGGTACATGAAGAGGGTAAATAGGGAGGAACAGTCAGGGTGCTTCAAGGAAGGAGGAAGGGGCCACTAGAGGGCGGGTGGAAGCTGGAGGGGAAGATTCAGGGAGAAAGGAGGAGGTGCTACTTCACTGAGAGGGTGGTGGAGCCATGGAATGCACTGCCTAGGGGCTGGTGGAGGCAGAGACAGTGGAGGGGTTGAAGAGGGTGGGACAGGTACAGGGGAAGGGTTCTGGAAGCAAAATCCAATGCAGCAAGAATATCCGGAACTGGGAAGGGAGAAGCCAGAGAAGGCGAGGGGGACAGCAAGGTCAGCCCCCAGGGTGGGGGCTGACCAAACGAGCAGACATGAAAGACCGTTAGGCCTATTCTGCTGGCATTTTAGTATGTTAGTATTATTCCCACTTTTTCCTGGTACCCAAAAAATCGGGTGACCTACGGCCCATCCTAGACCTCAACGACCTCAACAGGTTCATAGAGTACAGGCGCTTCTGGATGGTTACCCTTCAGGGTCTAATACCCATGTTCCATCTTGGAGATTGGCTGTCATCCCTGGACATGCAGGATGCATACCTACACATCCTCCTAGCCAAGCCCCACAGAAGATTCCTGAGATTTGAATTCCCGGGATGGCACTACCAGTTCAGGGCTCTGCCTTTCAGCCTGTCATCGGTGCCCTGGGTCTTTACCAAGTGCCTAGCAGTTGTGGCAGCAGCCTTCCGAAGGATGGGCCACTACGTCTTCACCTATCTGGACGACTGGCTACTCATGGCCCCGTCCAGAGAAGATCTGCTCCACACTATGGAAGATACCTTTTCTCTCTTCAGAGAGTTAAGAATAACCCTAAACCTGCCAAAGTCACCCCCCCCCCGGCTAAGCCAGAGACTTCAGTTCATAGGGGCCCTTCTGGACACTATCCAAGGAAGGGCCTTCCTTCTGGAAAACAGAGCAGATCACCTTCGGTGTCTCACCCAACACATCTCGCCCACCAGGCAGGTACCTGCCAGGATGATACTCAGACTCCTAGGTCACACGGCAGCAGCCATTGCTACTGTGCCCTTGGTCAGGCAGCATATGAGGATCATTGAGTGCACCCTGGGGGTCCAATGGGACCAGTGCTGGGTAGACCTGGATCAACCCATCTCAGTCTCAGACTCGGTCCACCAGACCCTCCAATGGTGGCTAACACCATCTCACCTCTCGGCAGGATTGCCCTTCCAGAAGACGTTTCCCACATACATCCTGACCACAGATGCCTCCGGCGTGGGCTAGGGAGCCCACCTGGATGACCACAGGATGCAGAGGACATGGTCTATATTAGAGAAGTCTCTACAAATAAATATGTTGGAGATGAGGGCCATCCTCTATGCTCTGCAAGCCCTGCACACCAGTGCTACTGGGACACCCCCTTATCCAGATGGACAACATGTCAGTGGTGTTCTGCATCAACAAGAAGGGAGGAACCCACTTGTACCAACTTTGTTGTGAGGCCATGAGGGTATGGAACTGGGCCATAGATCATCACCTTGATATCTCGGCAGTCCATGTCCCAGGTGTACAAAATACCTTGGCCGACATGCTCAGCCGGTCAAGGATCAGAGCACAAATGGGCACTTCAGCAATCAATCATAGACCTTTTTGACAGGTGGGGCCAACCAGAATTGGACCTCTTTGCATCCCCACACAACACAAGACTGCCTAATTTCTGCTTGCTAGATCCTGAGCCTAGTGTTTTCTGGCGAGACGCGTTGTCCCTCTACTGGACAGGGAGGTTCCCCTACGCTTTCCCTCCATTTCCATTGATCCAGAGGGTGCTCCTCAAACTGCAGTCAGAAGGAGTGGAGATGATCCTAGCGGCTCCCTTCTGGCCTCGGCAGATATGAATCCCTCTGCTTCAACAGCTGGCAACAGGACCACCTCTGCCCCTGCCGTTGAGCTCATGCAGGACAATGGGACCTTAATCCATCCAGATCTGAGATCGTTGCACCTGCACACGTGGCTCCTATGGACCTAGCTGTTTCCCACTTTGGAGTCTCGGCTAGAGTGGCTGACGTTTTGGTGGCTGCTAGGAAACCCTCTACTAGGGCCACCTACACCATGAAGTGGAAGTGGTTCTGCCTCTCGGCCACCAACCGCCACTTAGATCCATTTGCCTGTCTGTGAACTCAATCCTTGAGTACCTCCTTTCACTCTCAGACTCGAGCCTGAGCTATTCTTCCATAAAGGTGCACTTATATGTGTGTCAGCCTATCATGCACCTATACAGGGAAAAACCCTGGCACAACTGGACTTGTCACGCACTTTCCTGCATGGCATATTACACCTGAAACCTCCCATTAGGGACACCATCCCCCATGGGATCCTCTTTTCGCTTTGGAGAAGCTTACTTTGCCTCCCTTTGAGCCAACCACAGATTGCGAGCTACTCTTTCACTCTTGGAAAGTATTATTTTTAGTTGCAGTTACCTCAGCTCGGAGAATATCTGAGCTTCAGGCTCTGATGTGTAAAGAGCCCTACTTGGTTTTCCACAAGGACTGGGTGTCTTTGCAGACCAATCCTAAGTTCTTGCCAAAGGTGGTGTCCGAATTTACCCGTAATCAGGACATTCACCTACCCATTTTATTACCCAGAGCACTCAAACTGAGGGGAGGCCCTCCTTCATACTCTGAATATCCACTGGGCTCTTTGTTATTATTTGACTCAAACTTGGGGCTCCAGACAATCTGACCAATTGTTTGTTTCTTTCGCCCCCCAGATGTTAGGAGCACCTGTTTCTAAGCAAACCCTTTCCAAATGGTTGGTTAATTGTATTGTCTACTGTTACCAGAAATACTATATGCCTTTACCGGGCCTGGTAAAAGGACTCTCCACTAGGGGAGTTGCGGCTTCCTTCACCTCTCTGAGGAATGTGTCTGCTGCAGATATCTGTGCAGCTGCCACCTGGAGTTCAGTCCACACATTCATTAAGCATAACAGCTTGGACATTGCTTCCAGGTGCAGGACAGGCTTTGGCCTTGCTGTCCTGCAGGGACTTCTCTCATGAAGGATTCGGTCTTCTTTTCCTCTATCTCCTCCGCCCTGAGCCAAAGAGCCTCTGTACTGCTTGGGATTCAGTCCTACCAGTGTCACCTGCTACAAGAGCTCACTCTCAGAGTAAGATAGTATAGCTAAGAACTTACCATAACAGTAGATCTTCGAGAAGAGCTCTTGTAGCAGGTGATGCTTCCCACCCACCTTCCCCTTGGGGATTCCTTCTGCATTCACAGCTTGACCATCTGTCCTCCTCCTTGAGAGGAGCATCCTCGGCTCTCCATCCATCTTTTCATCTGTGCCAGAGTCTTCAGCGGGAGAATTGAGGTGACGCTGGGGGACCACCCCATTTATTGTGTACATGACGTCGGGGGCAGGCCGACATCGGGGGCAGTCCCCCACCGTATACTGCTAGCTAGACGTTTTCCAACTTCAGTCCAACCAGTGTCACCTGCTGCAAGAGCTCCTCTCAAAGATCTACTGTTACGGTAAGTTCTTATGTAACTGTACTTTACTCTCATAACACTCCTACCCTTCCCCCACCCCCAGTTTGCAACTGGAAATGAGTCTTCTTGGGCTGTGTTTGCTTACCAAGAAAAGGAAAGGAAAAGAAAGGAAAGGAAGAAAGGAAGAAAAGGTATCCATAGATGCTTTAAGATGGTGACTTTAAGATTCAGTACCTTGTTTAACAGCAAGCAGCATCTCTTGTTTTACATCCATGTTTGGCATGGCTTCTGCCAGACTTAAACTTGCACCAGAGGGCATACTCGTACTTAGAGAAGTGTCCCTAGTAGTGCTTGTCGATGGTGTTTACCTTGCACTACGCGTTAGTGGTGTGCACTGTGATCTCCTTGGGCACTATGGCTTTGTCATTCTCAGCTAGAATGACAATTGCACCTTACTGTACATTGAGTGAAATACATGGGCTTAGATTTGGGCACTGTGTCTTGTTCAGGGACAGCTGCCACAGTAGCAGACCTCCTCCAAGCAGCCTCAGAGAGTGTCTCCAGGGCTGACTGGATGGGAGGAACTAGAGAGACTGGGATAATAGAAACATTAAGAAACTCCAGTTGGAGATGCTTGCCCCAGTCTTTGGCAGTTGGCTCAAAATTCAGAGCAGAGTCTGAAAGGAGAGAGCCTGCTGAGGTATGATTGGAAATAATGAGGTCAGGATCTGACTCATCTCCATCTACTTCCTCCACAACTGGAGTGTAGGAATGAGGAGGGGGGTCAAAAGGGTGACAGTGAACCCAGCCCTGGATGGGGTCTCAGGAATGGCACTGTCAGCGGTACTGTGGACGGCCCTGAGACTGGCCCTGAACAGAAAAATCCCAGCACTGAAGGCCCGCGCAGCACCATCGGGAGTGCTGGCACTGAAGTAGGCCCCAGTTGGTCAAACCCCAGTCCTGGATGCGGCACCACCAATGATGTTGATGACCCCACTGGCCCTGAAGGCACTGGCAACACTGTGGCTGCCCTTATCCCCAGGAGGGTTGGAGGGGACACCACAAGTGGGGCAGGTGATGGCACAGATAGCAGCCCCAACCCAGAGACTGGAGTCAGGGTCAGCCAAGTATCTGAGTCAAGTGGCACCAAAGATGGCATTGGCTCAACCGATCCCAAAAGGTGAGGAGCTGGCACCAACAGCGGCACTGCCGAGGCATCCCTGGTGTCATTGGTGACAGTGGCTGGGTACTTGGGTCCACAGAAGTAGAAAGTCTCACAGCAGAACAACCAGAGGACAACCTCGACTGGTCCCGATTCTTCCTCTTAATGCTTTTTGCGAGAAGAGGTTGACTCTGAATGGTGCAGAGACCCTGATGCTGAGTGTGAGGGATCTGGACGGTTTCTTTTTGTGACTTGAGAGGACTGTTTATCCTCCCTGATGCAGGACTGCCTATTGCAAGAACACCCACCCAGGTTGTCAAACGAAGTGCTGTTGCTGGAGCAACTTGTCTTTTCAGGCTCCTTACCTTATTCATTGGTCGCCGACCATTAGCACAAGGTGGAGCTGGGAGAAAACTGGAGAGTTTTGTGTGTTAAACTGACTAACCTGACAAAAAATAACAAATTCTAGTGTATTTTAAATTAAATCCAAAGAACTAAAAACGGTCATCGTATAGATGATGAAGTTGTGGCAGTAACGTGGAGAGCGGTGATGCTACTACTGTGCATCAATGTTGGGGGGGGGGAATAACTGAGATGGTTGGGGGCTTGCTCTAGTGTTTACCAGTGGGTATATGAGGTGACACTGCGTGGGGCCTACTCGTGCCTCCAGCCCTTCAAAACAGTTCTGGCTCCCTATTAGTGGGAATCTGTGGAGAAGATTTATTACATACACCAACCCATGCATTATTCTGTATTTAGTCACCTTTCTGGGATGTTATTGCCCAGGAGTGCTTTACAGAGATAATCAAATCCCTGATGTGCTGGACCGATTTTTTCCATTTTGCCCCTTTGGATTCCCATCTCCCTCTCTATTCAGGAGCACCTGAGCTGCACCCTTCCTCCGGCCAGGAGAACAGCAGCCTTTAGAGTCGACATTAATACTAATGCTATTTCATGATCAGTCAGCATGAATGTTGGGTGGCTTACTCTCTTCAGGCAAGTTGGTGCCTCCCATTGTTTACCTACTGGGTCCCCAGTTGGCTTCAGTGTGGGACTCTGTGGCTGGAACATAAACTCTGGTCTCCTAGGTGGCAGCATGATACACTTCTGCCATGCCACTTGGCTGTCCATCCCTTCTGTATTTTTATTAACATTTTTTATATGCTGTTTATCCACTAGGTGGCCCCCGAAGCACAGCCCTCCAGGTTAGTCACCCAACATCCACAGGTGCTTTCTCTGACCTCCCAAGTTCCCCTGTGACTTCCCCCTAAGGTGGGGTCCTCGTAGAAACCATGCTTTCCCCAGTGGAACCAGGACCCAGTCTCGGGAGGTGGGTTCTTGGTCGGTGCAGGATCTGAGAGAGGCTGGTCATCAATCTCTTACTGCAGTGTTTTTCCACTATTTTCTTCCAGGGGCTCTACCAGCATGTAGTGATGCAGTGTGCACAAGTGCACGTAGGCATCTGCTGTAGTCCCTGACCCCTAGGCACCCTCCACATGGTACTGCCAATCAGCCTCCACTGTGTAGTAGTCAGACAGAAGAGGATGGAATCCCCCCAAATGGAGGAAAGCTGTCTAGTGGGGTGCTCATTGCTTCTTCCCCCCAGCCAGCCCTCTGCAACATGAGCATATTCCCAAGCTTAGATTTGCAGAGTAGCAAGCGGACACCCTGCCACTGCACTTCCTCGTAGCTAAAATGTTCTTTTTTGAAAGCAGTACAGTAGTTCACTGCATTGTCCCCACTAGTCTAGTGTTCACAAGTGAGCCCTGGAGTCTCTGTCTTACAGACCAGACAAGACAAATACCAAAATCCAGAGGGTGGATTCCACGAGACATGCGGAGCAGGGGAGGTGCTATAGCGAAGGGTTGCTACCCAGAAATATACAAGTTCCACATGCACAGCACTCAAAAAAAGAAATATGCACACTATGCAGGTAACAGCAAATGCAATTTAATTTTGGGCAGTGGTACACAACCCTGCCCCAGCGCTTCCACGTAAGCCTTCATTGGGGTGTGGTCTACAGAGGAAATGAACCACATTTAAATATATTGCAGCTAATTCATATCACCTGTTGAAACTTAAGTATTTAAGGTGATCAACATTTTCTCTTAATCAAAATAAACATTAAATGCAATGGACACCAGGTTAATTCATTTAACAAAATTGTGTTTAAAACTCAAACATCTGGTCACTGCTATCTTTTAGCTTACAAATACAAATGCAAACATCTGAAAAAAACAAACATCTGAAAAAAATGCAAAAGCCACATCATTAGCCACATTTTTCCTAACGTGGTTATGCTAGCCTGATCCAAATGCTGTGTATGTTAATTTTTATAGTTTATTTCTGAATTTTCAATAACACCCTTGGTAATAACATAGATTGCTTTAAACCAAGACTGAAAAGCTGCAAGCATAGGGAAAAGACAGAGCATAGTAAAATGTGATCACCTCATTCAGTTCATTTAATATGGGCATCATTCAATGAAATTCTACCCTTGGGGATCTACATTACCACAGTGCTGAAAGGTGAAGGCTGCAGGATAGTGGGATGCTCAGTTGGAAAGAGGTTCCCAAAAGACTAAAGAGAAAAAAGGAAAAAAAGGTTCTAGGGACATAGATATGTTGTTCATCCACACTATCTGACAGGTTCCTTGCCGCTTTAAATCTTGCCAGAAGGTCTTCAAGCTGGCTCCTCCCACCCACCCGGGTGGTAAAACTCTCAGCTTCGCCCCATGACGCCAGATCTTCCTTACTGCTTGGAAGCTCAGGTTCCCGCCTTAGCGCTCTGCGTTTTCGACTGGTTCCTGATATTTCGGTTTGTCCGAATTTAGTTTGGAAGTTTTCTAAAACTTCAGTCTTCTTCCCTCGCGGCTGCGATGGATATTTAGTTTCCCGGCTCTCGGAGGCACCCGGGGAATACCTCCAGGATGGACCCGCACTCCATGTGCGTTTACTGCCTCGACTTGGACCATGATCCGCAAGTTTGCGAATTGTGCTGTGCCCTTTCGACCAACGTCCTGGAGGATCGTGCGGCCCATTTGGGGCTCGGGCGACCTGGGGTATTTTCTACGTCGGAAAAATCTTTAGAGGCTCATCGGGCAGTGTCCATGTCGGCTGTCTCAGCTGAGCAGCTCGATCTCTCTTCCTCCATGGAGGAGGCGGCGGCCAAGGCTGCATCCCCCTCCTCCTCGGTCGCAGCGCTTATCCCGCTCTCTTTGAGTTCCTCTCATTCAGCTTCATTCAAGGAGCTTCGCCAGTCCCTTTCCATGAAGGGAGAGGGGCCATCGGGACCTGCCTCTCGGCCCAGGTCAAAGGGAGTCACAAGGGTAAGTCCCATGCGTCGGCGTTTGTGGGAGGCGGAAGGAGTCCCCTTCCCTGTCTGCCCGACCGACTTCGGTCGAGGTTGCTGACTCAGGCCTCTGGCTTCACGATGTCCCCGTCAGGCCAGCCGGCCAAGACTCCCATCGACGTTGTCGAGTCTTCTGTCGACCAGTCACCCGGGTGGTCAACTGCAGGAGCCGTTAACCCTTCGCCAGTTTCCCCAGTGGAGGCCGAGGTTCTGTCTGCACCTTCGGGGCGACAGTCCTCAGTCTTTTCGTCCGAGCCGAGGGAAGAGCGGGTGTCCCCCACTCCTTCCCGGACCCACCCTCGGTCAAGCCGCTCCCGCCAACTTCGGCGGTCTCGGTCGGGGCACCGAGTTAAGTGGCAATACCGTTCCTCCTCGTCTCCCTCCTCGGATGAGGAGAGGCTTCGATGCAGATGGCGTCGACGTTACGAGGAGTTCATGTGGCAGCAGTTGCTGTTGTCCGGGAATCAATCGACTCTGATTCATTCCGCCTGTCAAGCAGCTGCCGCCAAACGGCCAACGCAACCGCTCGCTGCAGTCGAGGTGACCACTTCGGGGCTGGTTGTTCAACCAAATCTTGCTGCCCCACCGATTATGGTGGAACCTCGGTCGGGTCACGACCTGTCCCGCAGGTTGTCTGTCACCCTCACTCCCGCCCACCCTCGGCGGGTGAAGAGTGGCTCAGGCCTGAGGCAGCTCATTGCAGACCCTTCAGAGTCCGATGACGACTCCATGTTCCTCAGACGGGAGGGCCCGGGGTCCTCCCTGGACCGCTCTGTGGACAACAGCCCATCATCCTTTCTGGGTCTGCTTAGGCTCATCTCGGAGTTCACCGGGATGCAGCTCGAACCTGTGTCCAAATGGGCCTCTTATCCCCTGACGGAGATTCTAGACCGAGGGGGTTCACCCTCGGAGGCCTTCTTGGTGGCTGAGGCCATCGTCGGCCCGGCCCTGGAGCTTTGGCAGCGGCCTACTTCCTGTCCTGCACCCTCGGCCAGGATGGCCAGGAAGTACTCTGTCCCTGTCGGTTCTTTGCCCGGTTTTTCGGAGCACCCCTCCACTGAGGGGTTAGTTACCAATAATGTCTTCCAGCGTTCTATGAATGCTCAGGATGTGGATAGGCCCCCCGACAAAGAGTCCAAAAGGATGGACTATGTCGGGCACAAGGTTTACGCCACGTCCTCCCTAGGCCTCCGACAGGCCAGCTCGGCCACACTGATGGCACATTTTTCCGACGCCCTTTTGGGCTCCCTGGATGAGGTGCTCCCTCATCTCCTGGCTGACCTGCGGACCACGGTCTGGCGGGTGCGGGACCAGGGTAGGGCAGTGGCGGAGCAGCAGCTTCAGACTGCTCTGGACATAGGTGATTCCTGTGCCAGGTCAGTAGCGGCCGCGGTGGCCATGCGCCGCAGGGCGTGGCTGAGGATATCCACCTTCTCAATGGATACCCAGCACAAGTTGGTGGACATCCCCTTCTTGGGGACTGACCTCTTTGGCCCTGGAGTGGAGGGACACCTCCAGGGACTGAGAAGTCCAATGCCACTCTGGACTCGGTCACCCCTGCCCAGAGGGACAAGGGCCGCCGGCAACCTTTGCGTAAGCCCCTTTGTCCTTCGGCCCCTGCGGCACAACCGGCCCATCAACACCAGCATGAGGGCCAGCAGACTTGTGCTGGGCTTCCTGACCCCAAGCCAGCGGCTTCCTCCAAAGGGAAGCAGGGAGGTAAAGGCTCAGGAGCTCCCTCGGCCAGTTCCTCCTCCAAGCCTGCCCAGTGACGGGCTGAGGGGCGCTGTCCCTGGCCTCGTCACCCCTACCCGGGTCCCCCCGTGGGGAGGCGGCTCCACCCCTCCTCTGCCTGGTCCGCTTTCACCACAGACCGCTGGGTGTCGGAGGTGCTAGGGGAAGGTCCTGCCTCTGGTTTGAGCAGGCCCCACCCTTTCAAGCCGTCGCCCCTTGGGGGGCCACGGGGTCCGCAGCCTCGCTGTCAGCCCGCCGAGACGATTTGCCCTGCCACTCAAGATAGAGGTGATCAGGAAGGTGGCGGATCCTCCTCCAGACCCGGGGTTTGTGTCCAGGTATTCCTGGTCCCCAAACGGACGGGGGGCTTGCGCCCCATCCTTGACCCGCATGACCTGAACAGCTTCTTAAGGTCTTGGACCTTCGGAATGGTCACTCTGACTCAGATATCCCATCCTCAGAACGAGGCATGTGGCTCTATTTCCTGGACCTCCTGGACGTTTCTTCACACTTCGATCCGTCCGTTTCTTGGGAGACTCCTCTGCTTCTAGAGCGGGGGATCTCTTTACGAGTTCCAGGCCATACCCTTCGGTCTCTTCTCAGCAGCATTCCTGCGGCACCGAAGGGTCCGGGCGTACCCCTACCCAGATAGCAGCCTGACTGCAAGCCCTCCAGGGCGGAGGGGGACGGTCCAGAGTTCTGGCCCTCTAGGTTGCTGTCAGACCGGTCTCCTCTCTAATGGAGCCATGTTGGAACTCGTGTCTAAGCGGGTGATCCTTTCATTGGCACAGAGCTTGACTCTTGAGCCAGAGCTCGGCTCCCGGCGGACAGGGCCGAGGTTCTTCCTCCCTTACCTAGTCATGTCTGACTGGACAATTGCACCCTGCCCGGGACTTCCTGCACCTCCTGGGCCTCGCGGCGGCCTGCACCAGCGTGGTCTGTTTGGACCCGCCGGTCCATGCATCCACTTAATGGGGGCTGGCCAGCCAGCGGTCACAACGCTGCGATCCTTTGGACCAGCAAGTGACAGCAGCCCAGGGGTTGAGGAACACTCTCCTACGGCGGACCATTCCAGCTCATCTGCAGGAGGACATCCCGTTCGTCCGCCCTGAGTCGACGGTCTTCTCCGACCGATGCATCTCTGATGGGTGGGGGTGCACATCAAGGGGAACACAGAGTGCACAGTCTCTGGTCCCCTCGGGAGTCCCGATGCCATTTCAACCTGCTGGAGCTCCAGGCGGTCCACTTAGCTCACACCATTTCGCTCCGTTTGTGCAGGGTCTAGTGGTTTAGGTCCAGGCGGACAATACCACGACCATGTGCTGCCTAACCCGCCAGGGTCGGACGAAACCCCTTGCCATTCGTAAGGAGGTTCTCCGCGCATTTGCTCTTGTCTTGATCGGAGGTGGTTTTCAGCCATTTCTGATGGCAGGAGCCTCCAGCACCCTGGCTGATGCCCTAAGCCAGATAAGGGCTGCGCCTCACGAGTGGTCTTCCCTGCTGGAGGTAGCACAAGATCTTTCTCCCTCTAGGTCACGCCTCGGGCAGACCTTTTTTTCCCTCCAGGGAGAATGCGAGGCCGAGACTGTCTCATGCCCGCCCCCTCAGCAAGGTTCGCTGTAGGGGATGCCTTTGAGGCCGCGGACCCCAGGTCTCTTCTACGCCTCTCACCAATTTCCCTTGACCCACAGGCAAGGCGAGGAAGGATTAGGCGCAGGTGATTGTGGTAGCCCCAGACTGGTTCTGCCAGCTCTGGTATCCAGCTCTCCTCGGTCTCAGCCCCAGGCTCCCGAGGCGGCTTCCAGCCCACCCGGTCCTGATCTCTGTTGTCAGGAGAAGGTATTCCATCCGGACCTTCAATCCCTGCACCTGGCGGCCTGGTCCCTGTGCGGCTAGTGGCCAGGCCTTGGGTCTTCCGGCGAGGTCCTTGACATTGTTGAGGCGTCCTGCCAGGAGTCGACCAGATATGCTATGCCTTCAAATGGAAGAGTTCTCCATTTGGTGTTAGGATAGGGCCTGGTCCCCTCTCCTGTTCCTCGGTGAGCATTCCGGACTACCTGTGGTCCATTCTTTCTCTTTAGCAAGGGCTTCGGTCGACGACCCTTAAGGTGCTCCTGGCAGCCACCCCTGTCCTCCGGGCGCGGGCCAGAAGGTAGTCGGTGGCACAGGAAAGGTGGTCTGGTGCTTTCCAAGGCCTTGATCACACTTCCCCTCTGGGGAGAGTATCTCCACCTCTGTGGGATCTTATGCTGGTAGGGGCTTAGCTCATGGGCAAGCCGTTCGAACCTATGCACAGGTGCGATTCTCCCACCTGTTGTGGAAGAACATCTGCTTGGGGGCTACCACACCAACCAGAAGGCTGGGAGAGCTCCAGGCACTCCTTTGAGTCTCCCTATCTGGTCTTCCACAGGGACAAGGTTGTCCTGCGCCCCACCGAAGTTCCTTCCGTGGGTGGTGGCGAGCATTTCCTCAACCGGGTATTGTCTCTGCCGGGTTCAATCCCATTCACACTCGGAGGCCGTATAGGATCCATTGGGACCCTAATTGGCTCGCCTTCCCAGGGAGCGTAGGGCTGAAATTCGGGAGAGGTTCGGCAGCTGTTTGTCATCTACGCTGAAGCTGCACCTGGCAGACCTGCAGCCAAGCGGACGATGAGCGGGTGGGTCACCTTCTGCATAGATCTCTGCTATAGGTGGGCGGGCATGGAGCCTCCCAGAGGGATAAGTGCTCATTTTACCCACCCTTCCACTGCATCGGTGGCTGCTTCCGAGGATGCCCCTATCCAGGATATCCACAGGACTCCTACCTGGAAGTTGGCATATACCGTTTTACCCCCTACCACATCGACCTTGGGTCACGCTGGGATGCTGGTTGGGGCCTCGGTTCTCCAGTCTTTATTTCCTAAGTAGGGGGTGTGCGCCTTGCCTCCCTCCTCCCGGAGAACTGCTAGGAGTCTGCCAGATAGTGTGGATGAACAACATATCCATGTCCCTAGAAATACAGGTTACTCACCTGTAACAGGAGTTCTAGAGATGGTATATATTGTTCATCCCCTTGTTTCCTACGACCCCCAGCTTGACACAACCTTGGTTCCAGCAGGCTAGATCTGGCGCCTTGGGGCGGAGCTGAGAGTTTTACCACCCGGGTGGGTGGGAGGAGCCAGCTTGAAGACCTTCCAGCAAGATTTAAAGCGGCAAGGAACCTGCCAGATAGTGTGGATGAACAACATATACCATTCCTGGAACTCCTGTTACAGGTGAGTAACCTGTATTTAGGGAGGTCAAAGTTGCAACAAGAAGGTCAAATATTCTATTTCAGGTGATACTTCTTTTTCAATTTCTTTTTCAAATATTTAAACCTTTTCCAAAAAGTTCATTCTTTTTCAGAATTTAGTTCTTTTTCAAAAGTTTTTTTTTTCTTCCAAAAAAGGCTTTAAGTCCCACTAGGGTACTGAGTTAATTA
Organism: Neoceratodus forsteri; assembly: GCA_016271365.2. Taxonomy (NCBI): domain Eukaryota; kingdom Metazoa; phylum Chordata; order Ceratodontiformes; family Ceratodontidae; genus Neoceratodus; species Neoceratodus forsteri. Next base: position 372,317,720 of record CM057458.1, read on the forward strand.
GTTTACTGTCTGCTCTTAGGACAGAATTAGTTGTTGTGATCTTCCAAAAGCATCTGGAAGCTACTTTAGCTGCAGCATTCTGTGGTCGTGTTAGTGTGACATCTAGGAAGTCTATAGTATCTTTATCTGTTGTGTGGGTGAAACTCAGATTTTTGTCATTATTATTTAGCCATTACATGAAATTCTCAATTTATCCACTGTCTATACTCCACACACAAATAATGTCATCTATAAAACATTGTCAAAATCTGATCTTGGGCAAGTATATATTTGTAATGGGATTAAAAATAACTGTTTCTTCCCACTTGCCCAAGAACAGATTGGCAAAGGATGGTGCCATCACATCTGCAAGTAGTGAGTGCCATTAAACTCAAAATTATTGTGTTGCAAGATAAATTCTAAAGAATCAATAATGAAGTCCACTGACATTTTCTCTCTGTCCTTGTGATTTTCCCAAAAATATTTACAAGCATCTGTTCCATCCTGGTGTTTTATACAAGTATATAAGGATTCTACATCGATACAGAGTCATGTCATATTTTTCTCTCACTGTATCTTTTCTACTTTTTTTAGGACATCTGTAGTGTCCTTAAGGTGTGAACTCAAATTTATAACACACTTTTGGAGGGAAAAAAATCAACAAACCTGCCTAGTCTTTCAGTGATAGATCCAATGCTGGAAACAATGGGGTGTCCTGGGGGATCAGTGACATTTTTATGAATTTTTGGCAAAATGTATAAACTAGGGGTAATGGGATATTCTTTCCACAGATATTTAAATTTGGCTTCACTGATATCTCCCACCCCTAATGCATTCTGTAACAGTGTAAACAATTGTTTTTTGAAGTTATCTGTTGGATTATTTATTTTTTTATAATTCTCAACATTATTTAACATTCTTAATACAATCTGTTTGTAGTAATCTTTGTCTAAGACCACTACATTTCCCCCTTTATCTGTGGGTTTTAGAACAATGTCTTCATAGCCAGATAAATTGCCAAGTACAATGAACTCCTCGTGTGTCATATTTTTATTTTTTGGCCTTTCAGTTTTTTTCCAGCTAGTCATTTACCTGTTGCTCTACAACCCTTTCAAATGCTAGGATTGCAGAGTTTTTTTTGTGACAGGAATGAATGTTGAATCTGGTTTAAAGTTTTTCTTTCTTTCCATTGTGATGTCCTTGTCACTGTCCACAGTTACTTCACATGTTGTTCTGCAGCATTAAATTCATGCTGAAAAAGGTCTTCCAGCTCCTGTGTCCCCATATCTTCTAGTACATTCATATTTCCTGATTTTCTTCCATTTCAGTCCCTGGAGCTATTTCTGCTTCATTCCCCATTTCTTTCAGAAGTGAATCTATCTCTTCTTCATCCATTATCAGCTGTTCAGTGATCCCCATCCTATCGTCTGATTGGCCTCCAGTTTTTTGAAAGCAAAACTTAAGTTTGAATCTCCAAAAGAATTTAAACAGTTCAGCATTCACCTGAAAGGGTTTAATTGGGGGGGGGGTACAAAAGAAAGTCCACGTTCGAGGACTGCAATTTCTGTGGTAGTTAATATTCCTTTAGACAGATTATCTATAGCCTTTGTTCTGTGTTTGTTCTTTGCTCCTCAAATTCATTTTGTCTTTTGCCCTCTGTTTTCCTTCCTTGTTTCTCCATTTCTTGCCCTGAAGTTCCTGGTTGGTCTCTCTGCTCTAAAAAAGGTTCATTTTCTCTATTTGTTTGCTGGTCTTTGTTAGTTGTCTTACTGCTGCTTCGATTAGGTGCAAATCTGATCCTTGACCCACATCTAATTCTGCCTCTTTTCCTCCATATAAAAATGCGTCCATTCTCAAAATCTTCCTGATCTCTTATCAGTTTCTTTTGTTTTTTTAGTAATCAGTTCCATTTCATATTTAGCCAGTCTAGACTAGAGCTGGGTATCTAGCTCTTTAAATTCTGGATGGGTTTTAAGATCAAGCACCTCATGTTTTACTTCACTTATCTCTGCACTTAGACTTTCATGTTTTTTAATGTCCACCTTAATAATTCCATAAAAGTTTTCTAGCATAATAAAGCAGCCTCTAACCATTCTTCTTTAAATTCAAAAGTCTCGTAGCCACTTGATGGCACACTGGAAATTCTCAGCCCTCGGTGGGGGGGCCTGCCCCTTAGCAATATACTGTTCCAATTTTATTACATGTTATGTCAAGTTCTTTCTTTACTAATCTTTCATACATGTTTTTTATATCACCATTGCTTGTTCTTTCCTTGTTTTCTTGTAGCCACTCCTTTGCTTTTCTCTGTTTACTTGCAAGTGTTTTCTGACTCCTCCAGGTAAATCAGATGTTTGCATTTGCATTTGTAAACCAAAAGATAGCAGTGACCAGATGTTGAGTTTTAAACACAATTTTGTTTGTTAAATGAATTAACCTGGTATCCAGTGCATTTAATGTTTATTTTGATTAAGAGAAAATGTTGATCACCTTAAATATTTAAGTTTCAATAGGTGATATGAATTAGTTGCACTACATTTAAATGTGGCTTATTTCCTCTGTAGACCACACCCCCTGATGAAGGCTTATGCCGAAGCCCTAGGGTAGGGCTCTGTACCACTGCCCAAAATTAAACAGCATTTACTGTTACCTGCATATTGTGCATATTTATTTTGTTGAGTGCTGGGCTGTGTGTGTGGAACTCAGACAGGACAAGTAGTAGCACATCTGCTGGCCACCAGTCACGGAGCTGCATTCACATACAAGCATATGAAGAAGCCAGCAGAAGAAGGCCTTTTGGTCTATCTAGTCTGCTTGTATTGCAGGGTCCACAGCTTGAGCTACTGTCCCTGCTCCACCTCCTCACTTCTCCCATCCTCCCTACCCATGATCCTTACCTTCCCACTATGCCTATCCCAGCCCCTCTTGAAGCTGTCCACAGTCTTGAACAAGATCACCTCTTCTGGCAGTGCATTCCAAGTGTCCACTGCCCTCTCTGTGAAGAAGTGCTTCCTAACATCCCTCCTAAACCTTCCCACTCCATCTTAAGACTGTGCCCCCCTTGTGTTATGGTTGCCTCTCAGCTTAAAGAGACCCTCCTTATCCACCTTAGTTATCCCTTTCAAGTACTTGAAGGTCCCAATCATGTCCCCTCTCTCTCCTTTCCTCCAGGGAGTACATGTTCAGTGCCCTCAACCTCTCCTCGTATGCCTTACCCTGCTTAGTGGCTATCATCTTTGTAACCCTCCTCTGGACCTCCAGCAGGTTAATATCATTTTTGAGGTGTGGGCACCAGTATTGAACTCCATACTCTAGATGTGGCCTCACCAGTGACCTGTACAAGGGTAGTATAACCTCCTCTCTCCTACTACTGATCCCCCTAGCTATGCATCCCAGCATCTTGTTTGCCCTTGCTGCTGCTTTCTTGCACTGCGTGGAGTGCTTCAGGTCACTAGTGATCATCACACCCAGGTTCTTCTCCTCCTCTGATGCAGATACCTGGACTCCATACAGGTACTACTCCGTCCTGGGATTCTTGGCTCCAATGTGCATAACTTTGCATTTCTTGGCATTGAAGCCAAGCTGCTAGATACCGGACCACCTCCCCAGCTTTTCCAGATCATCCTGTAGGTCTTGTATCCCTTCAGCTGTGTTCACTCTCCCACAGAGCTTGGTGTCATCCATGAATAGGCACATTTTGCCCTTAATGCCATCCCCAATGTCACTGATGAAGACATTGATCAACACTGGCCCCAACACTGAGCCTTGTGGGACCCCACTGGTGACCTCTCTGATGCCAGATAACTCTCCCCTCCACAACCACCCTCTGGGTCCTGTCCCTCAGCCAGTTTTCCACCCATCTGGACATCTTATCCCCAGCCCCAAGATCCACCAACTTCCTGATCAACCATTTGTGGGGCACAGAGTCTTAAAGGCCTTGCTGAAATCCAGATAGAGGATGTCTATCAGTTAGCCCCTGTCTAGTGTCTTAGTGACCCAATCAAACAAGTCAGTCAGATTTGTTTGACACAACCCCCCCATGAACCCCATGCTGCCTCTCATCCTGAAGACCATGCTACCCATATTCTTGTCACATTTTCTCCACCTCCTCACCCCCGGGTTGCACATGGAAATGAGCTCCAGCTCAGTGTGCCTGTCCTGGTTACCAAATGTTAAATAAATGCTCCTCGAGATATTCTACCAACGTTTCCTTAAGTATGGTCTCCATGAGCTTGCACACGATTGCGGTCAGACTGACTGGCCTGTAATTCCCTGGGTCATCCTTTGGACCGCTTTTGTGGAGGGGCACCTCCTGTGCTGTTCTTCAGTCCTGTGGTACCATGCCTGACTCCGCTGAACTATTAAATAGGCCTGCCAGTGGCCCTGCCAGTTCCCTTAGTACCCTTGTATGTACTATGTCCGGGCCTGGTGATTTGTCCACCTTCAATGCTAGCTGCCCCTCCTTCACTCTGTCCTCCTCTATCACTACATCTGCGTTCCCCTCCTTCCCCCGCTCCTCTTCTCCTTCCTGAAGACACTGGTCCATCCTTCTCCCTGGTGAAGATGGAACAGAAGTAATCATTTAGCATCTCTACTTTTTCTGTTATCCTCCACCCATTCCTCCCTTTTCTTAAGCCTAACAATCCAGTCCTCCTTGTCCCTTTCTCACTTATATAGCAAAATAAGGCCTTCTCCCCCTTTTTAATTCCTTCAGCTATCTGCATCTCCTTCTGTGCCTTAGCTTGCCAGACTTCCTTACTTGCCTCACTAGCCAACCTTAGGTAATTTTTCCTATCCACCTCTCTCTTGATCTTCCTGAATTTTCTGTAGGTTAATCTCTTTTCCTTTACTGTCTGGGTGACCTCAGAACTGAACAAATTGGGTGCTTTGGTCCTTGTGTTCTTCCCCGTTAGCCTAACACATTTCTTTGTGGCAATCAGTATTCCTTCCTTAATAATGAACCACCTTTGGTCCACCCCCGTATCTGCTTTGATGCCTGCCAGGTGGCTCCTTAGCACTTTGCCCATCTTCCTGAAGTCTGCCCTCCTAAAATCCAAGAATTTGGTCTTAGGATACTGTCCCTGTCCATATCCAACTGGAGTCACACTGTGCAATGGTCATTCCCACCCAGGGGCTCCGTAACTGTTATGTCCTGTACATGCTCCCCATTTTTGAGCACTAGATCAAGAATTGCCTCTTCTCTTGTTGGTTCCGTGATGCACTGACTCAGAAACCCATTTTGCAGTCCTTCTAGGATCACCTGACTCCTAGCACGTGTTGTGGATGGTACGCTCCAGTCCACCGTGGGAATGTTGAAGTCCCCACACAATTACTACCTCACCTTTCCCCGCAGCTTCCAGTATTTGTGAGCTTAGTTCCCTGTCCCTCTCCTCATCCTGGTTGGGTCCCCCAACCTCACTTTTCTCCCTCTATTGGACTGTAACTGAGACCATAATGCCTCCACCTTCCCTTCCTCTGACTTCTCCCTTGTGCAAGTTATTCCCTTCCTGATGTAAACTGCCACCTTCCCCCTTCCCGACTACCTTATCCCTCCTGGATAGCTTGTATCCAGGGATTGCAAGGTCCCAGTCATGTGTGGTGTTGTCCAAGTCTTGGTTACTGCCCCATGTCAGTCTTCCCATCTACTAATAGTACCAGCAGGTCATCCATCTTGTTTCCAAGATGCTGCGTGTTCAGAGACACCACTTTCCACCTAGAATCTGACCTTCTCCCCTTCCCTATATTTTTCTCTTCACATTTCTGTCCTCTGCCCACCTACCCATTTTATGTGTTTTTCACTCCCTCCATCCTTTGCTATTTTCTCACACCTTCCACCTCCTCCATCCAGATCTCTTCCATCACTGTGGGGGGAGGTTCTCAGAGTCTTTGGGCCTGCATGCCCGCTGCCCCTATTAGAAGTTTAAATTAAGAGTAGTGGTTATGTATTCCCCCAGTTTATCCCTGAGTACCCTAGAACATTCCATACTGAGGTGTAGCCTGTCTGGTGAAGAGTGTTTTGTTTGACCAGGTCTCCTCCTAGTCCCCAATACAGGTGAACATCTCCTCCCTGCACCATTTCCTCAGCCAGTCATTAAAATCCTTTATTCTTCTTTTCCTGGCTGTGCTGGCTCTTAGCACTGGTATCACCTTGCTAGGGTTGCCACCTATCTGGTTTTTGACTGGATAATCCAGTTTTTAGGGTCCTTATCCAGTCATCCGGTTTTGGTTACATGCAGTCTGGTTTTGGGGCCATTTTGAGTGCTTATATACTCCTAAAACTGATGTATCAAATCATTCACTGTTTTGGCTGCATGACATGTCCAGGTTACAAAGACGTTCTGCTGTCATAATCATTCAGACCTGCCTTTGTTTGTAAAACCAGACTGTCTGAGAGGTGTTAAGTATGGCCATTAAGATAATTAGCAGTAAATTAACCTATTCTTTTCCACTCTGAATTTTAAGTATGGTCTTTTACTGCTATGACAGGAAACAAGTTTTTACACCTTTATATGCTCTCATGCATTTCTTTTTGTTTGTTCTATATTATGGTAAGTTTTAGACCCATTTTTGTTAAATTAATAATCTAACTTTTATTGCTTTTATCACTACATTTGCTCTAATTTTTTGTATTACCTGAACATTCCATGATATTAGCTACACTTTGACAGGTCATTCAGATAAACAGCATGGAATGGTGTATCTGAAATTGTGGAATGTCTTAGAAATATGAAAAGAAACAGCAGTAGCTGCTGAGGTAAAGTAAAGCACTGATAATTAAGTTATCAAAAATTGGTCAAAGAATCAGAATACATGGCTGACATGGAAAGGAAAATGGGAGAGTGTTTAACAGAGGGCTGAGTAATAAGCTGTGGCTGAGCGTGACACATCCAGCAGACCTGAGTTTGATTCCCACAACCTCCACTTAAATACTGTGTGACCCTGAGCAAGTCACTTAACCTTTCTGTGCTCCTGGGTCACTCCTGTAAAATGGGCTATGTGGCCTATGGAGGTAACCTGGTTGCCAAAGAATAAACATAAATAACTGAATAAATAAATCAAATAAATAACAGTATAAAAATAATCTCCTATCACTAGTACTGTCTATTCCAAAATTACAAATGGCTTTGGAGCATACCTCTCAACCTCTAAACCTGCCTATGTGGAACAAAGACCATGGCAATGTGTGACAAATGACCCAAATGTGGAACACCCTATTTTTTGTAGCGTGCGAGTAGCGCGGCCATCTGATTGTGCATCAATAAAGTTATTTTAACCATGTGTGGTGGTGTGTGTTTGTAATAAAACTTACTATACCAATGTGTTGTCTGTACTTTATTTTATTACACTCATGAATAAACACAATGCACACAAGATTAGATTAAGAAACACTTTATTTTGCACATATTAAAAGCAGGCAAAAACAATACACCTGCTACACTACACATCTGCATTTTCTATATTGCTACGCTACAGTTCCTACATTTCTACATAGCTACGCTACAGTTCCTACATTGCTATGCTTAACAGTAAATGCCACACAGTAAATAAAACATTATTCAAACAACCTGAACAATGCAAAGCTTTTAGTTAGTGCTACCACAGCCCAACTGCAACACAATGCAATCAAAACCATCAGTGTATACAGAACAGAAGAAATGAAAATTAAACAGCAAATACAAACAAAACACGAAACATTCAGAAAACTTGTGGCTGCACCTGCCAGTGTAACCTATATTTTACTTATCACAAGTATGACTGAGATTTTTTTGTTGTATGCTGCTGTGCTTTTTTGCAGCATCTAGCACTTGCTTTGGCTGCTTGACCTCATATGATCCTTGTCTTCATTCATTTTGATGGCCAGCAGAGAGTTCAGTGTCTTCAGACTTCGTGAATGACGAGCTCGGTTTTACCTTCCTCACCATGCTGACGGCCCTTTCTGCTTCAGCATTCGAATGACAAGCAAAGTAAAGTCAACATTAATCTTTTGAAAAGCTGAAGTCTTTCAGAGTCACATAGTTGTTGCAGAACATGAGCCCAATATTTAGAAATGCATGAATGTGGTCCATTGACTGGTCCTATTAATTTACCTGTATCTTCAATCTGATACACTGAAAACTCATCTAATAATTGTTCAGAGTCTTCCTCAGTTACACAGACTCCAAGACGTTTGGCAACATCAAACACAAGTTGTGTGGATATGTCCAGCTTAATTGCTGGATTGAGAATGGATGCAGCATTTTTTAATAGGTGATCCTGAATTGGAAACATTTTCAGGATTTTTTCCAGCACAGCAGTATAAAACACCACAGTTTTCTTGTAAAACTTTGTTCAGTTACTGTCCCCAAAATGTCATCCTCATTATTACTTATGTACTGCTTGACCTCCAGTCCAACCCTGAGGTCCCCATTGGCCAAGACACTGCTTGAGTCATGTAGTACAGACATGTCATTTTGCCTGATTAATTTTACAGCTGCTGGTTTCAGTACTCTGCTTGCATACTGCTGCATCAGTTTGTGCACATCTCATGCAGAGTCATAAGCTGGCTTTCTCTGCTTTGTAGCTGGGTGCTGAACTACAGCAAGGGTTCTAGTGCATATTTAAGAAACATGACCATTCTGAGTTCATGGCTCTGCAGACGATTACAGATTAGGTCAATTTTGGATGATCTTGGTTCCAGTGTTAGAAAATATGACAGCAGAGCTGGCCACATATCCAAGGTTCGGTTGATAACTTTTCCAAGACTCAGCCATCTAGTTGGGGCATGCTTAATTATTTTGAGTGCAACATCTGTGAACAATGCAAATTCCTTTAGTTTCTGTTGTCTTTGTGAACTGGTTGAAGTGGCAGTACACATCAGAGAGCAATTCTTCCACAGGTGAGCGTAGAGCTTTTACCCCAGCTTTGCTGCACAGATCAGCCAAGGACAGAGGCATCCCATGTTAAGAATGTTTGGTTCACATTCTTTAAACGTGACAGGACTGAATTGTTTTTCCTAATCATAGAAGCAGCATTATCCGATGAAAACGCTGCAATATTTGACAATGGGATTTCAAACTTGTTCATGCTTTCTACCAAGCAATCAAACATCGCTGTCGGTCCCAGACACACAATCTGGCATATCTAAGAAACGGATGACATTTCTGCCAGCAGCTTCATCCAGGTAACCTACAAGAATTACTAACAGTTTTCATCACCCATATCAGTGCTCTGGTCCATGTACACAGAAGGGTACTTTCTGACACATTGCAGCTACATCATTTTGGTATCGTGGCTCAAGCACATCCCTTGCAATGCAGCTTGCTTTGGTTGACCCACAGGTCATCTTCTTCAGAACTTCTGGTCTTCTCCATATTTTTCATGTACTTTAGAATATGCTCTGCTGTAAATGGAGATTATGTTCTGCTATCAGGGACACAAAAGCCACCTCTGCCTCAATGACTTTCATGCTCACCAGGTTTGGAGAGCCAAAGAAGTGCACATATTTTTCCAGTCACGTGCTTGGAATTTTGCTGCTTTTCTGAATTAGCATGCCGCTGCAAGTCATGTCGTCCTCCATGGTGGATGGTGAAATCTGTGCCACAGGCCTCGTAGAATGCATACTTCACACCATGTTTGCTTACTGCTAACCAGTCAAACATGCTCATCCAGGTTGCTTGGAAAATTGTGTATCTTCTCTTCTTCTTCTCCGGAGATTTGTCACTATCATGGTCCTCATCATCAACTTCGGCCCGGTTGTCTATACATGAAGTATTAATTTTGTATTTAGTGCTCAAACACATCAGTTTTAGTGTACCAGTGGGGTAGAATTCTATTCTTCAAGAAGGTGGCAGAAGAAAAGAAAGAATTTCTCTGCCATCCTCCTGTTGAACAGATCCAGGCTCCCTCTGGATACACATCTTCAATTAAAAAAAAAACAATCACACAACAAGAGATGCTGAAGAACCAAGATGGAGAAACACACTTGTGTGGCCCAGCTTGACAGGACATGGCAGCAGGACGGTTCAGCGATGAAGTACCTCAAGATGGAGAAACACACTTGTGCACCCCAGCTTGTCAAGACATGGTAGCAGGATGGTTCAGGCAATGAAAGACAGAACATGGAGACACACTTGTGGCCCAGCTTGACAGAACATGGCAGCAGGACGGTTCAGCGATGAAGCATCAAGATGGAGAAACACACTTGTGCACCCCAGCTTGTCAAGACATGGTAGCAGGATGGTTCAGGCAATGAAAGACAGAACATGGAGACACACTTGTGGCCCAGCTTGACAGGACATGGCAGCAGGCCGTTCAGCAATGAAGTACCAAGATGGAGAAACACACTTGTGCACCCAGCTTGTCAAGACATGGCAGCAAAGACAAGAATTCCATGAAATGCATCTGAAGTAAGCTGCAGGCAAGTAGCAAAGTGTTAGAGCCAACTTTGCCAAGGGATGGCAAAGATAAATGAGTACTCCAGAAAACACATTTCAACCAAGTAATCCATCGTAGTGTCCTTTAGCAGGCTAAACACTCACTGCAAACCAGGACATGTACATCATTCTTTGGATTGGGGGGATCCCGCTTGCTGTGACCAATCAATCCTGATGGTTGATTAACATGCCCGTAGTGTGTTACACTAACACTACAATCATATTAATAAAACATCAGATACTGTTTGGACGCTGCAAGCCCCCTCCAATGTACCCAAATACTTGTACAAAGAATTCTGTTACACGTAAAGTAACCCCACACATCACGTAGCAAACCACCACACCATCAAAACCAGCCCAAGCAAGTCATTCTCTGGGTTGGTGAGAGGTGGGGTCCTGCTTGCTGTGACCAATCAATCCTGATGGTTGATTAACATGCCTGTAGTGTGTTACACTAACACTACAATCATATTAATAAAACATCAGACATTGTTGGACGCTGCAGGTAGGTCCCCCCTGCTGCACCACCACAAACCACAAATACTTGCACAACCCATTTTATTAAACACATCCATCCAGACCCAAGTACTCTGATGCATTCCTGTAGCGCGTCAGATCCCCACGTACCGCCAACAAAAAAACAGGTCACATATGTCATTGTGGGTTGGGGGGGGAGGGTCTGGCTTGCTGTGCCCAATCACCCATATTGTTTTATGAATACAGCCAGCAGAGTCAAGTGTGTCATCATACTAGAATTTTATTCCCCAAAATACCAGATGTTGTCAGACACAGCAAGCTTCATGCACCCCCCCAGCCTGCCAAAAATGGTATACATTTATATCCTAAGGAAACTGGAGTCACTGAGGCAGCAACCACCTAACAAATTACAAGTCCCAAAAGAAAGGAAATTGGTGGTAGCATTCCCCACTACTCCCAGACAGTTAAAGACGCACTCATTTTAAAAATACTTCACACTTTAGGATATCCCCAATGCCCCTGGAACATACCTATTGAATTCTGCTGCTGCCGATCCTCCTCTCGCCTCCTTTTGCTGGTGAGAAATGCCTGCATGGTGTAGACAGTCCTGGACTCCTGGTAGATGCGCTGGTTGCTTGCTGAAATCGCTCTGCCTCTGATGGTAGAAGGTCAGTGTCCCAAACCCAGGCTCGAGTTCTATAAAAAAAAAAAAATTAGCAGTTTAATACACATTGGCTATATGATAAACTATCCCTTCATACGCAAAAACATTTTGGACTTAGTTTCCCTGGTATCTAGTGGCATCTCCCACCCTGCAACAGCCATCCCTGTATTGTTTCAGTGTTTCCCTGGTGTTTAGTAGCACCCCCACCCTCCTGCATGCCTTTTCTGATGGTTGTTCTGCTGGATGTTACAGATCCCTTGGCACTTCTTAATAAGAATACAGGAATTTCCCTTTTGCCCTGGCCAGATTTCTGAACGTCACTAAAATACCACCAACACCTTAATTTGGCTCAATTTCAGTTGCTTTGCATCTGTATCCCTTCCTCCCAGGTTGAAAATAGGCCATATTGCCCTGCCCTTGTTTCCCAATCAACAAACGAAATAAATAAGTAAATAAAATTCTTTGCTTCCTATTGCTGTGAATGTTTGTTTTTCAGTTGACATTCTGGCATTTGTTTTGGCATGGCAAGTTTCCTACTGATGCACCTTGTGGTATGCCAGTGGCCCAGTTACATGATCGAGGTTTCAGTGATTTGCCATCTTTTGCACTGAATGCGTTTTCTCCCAGAAACAATGCTGGATTTTCTGCAGCAGGGTGGATGCAATTCCTACTGGCATGCTGGCTTTCCTACTGGCATGCTTGTTCCTCCTGACAGCATGCTGGTGCTTGCAACATTGTACAACTGTCCCCCAATGCCATCCCAGGGCTTCTATTGTTATTCTGATGTTCCCACACTCAGTGGAGTAACCAGCCTTCAGAAAAGTGTATGCACAAGGCTCTAAAATCTAAAGTAAAGACCGAAGGTCTGGGGGCCTCCACAACTCCCATAAAACCTTTGTAGTTTTGGACAGTACATTCTGATGCATTTTGGAGGTCATTTATAACAGAATTTGCTATCCTCCTACCCCTGCCTCTGCATAGTAAGTTGTACCCTAGCCCCCTCCCTAGAGTCTCCACAGTCCAGCATATTGCTCTCAGCCCACCTCCCATAGCCTAGCCAGCTGCTCCAGAGCAAGGCCCTCAGTCCTCCCCCCAACCCAGCAAGTTGCACTCTAGCCCTCCTCCCTAGAGAATCCACAGCCCTTTCCACCAGCCCAGCAAGTAGTTGCACCCCAGCCCCCTCCCTAAAATCCACACTCCTTCCCCAGCACAGAAAGTTTTACCATAGCTCCCTTCCTAAAATCCTAGTACTCCCTCAGCACATTATGTTGCCCTTTCTGGCAGACCAGCTTCCAAGCCCACCCCTGCAAGTTGCACTCTAGCTCCCCCAACCTCCAGATCCACCACAAAATGCACTAACTTGATATCCCCCTCCAACCACACACATACACAACCACACTAGAAACCCAATATAGCAGATACTAAAACAGTAACTCATGAACTAAAACTGAAATCCAGCGTTGGTCCTCTCTAGCCTTGACTGTAAAAAACAAGCAAGGCAAGGCAGCATTGCAATAAAAAAAGCCCCACTGAGAAAATCTGCACTTCTCACCTCTTGGGACTGTAGGGGTGTAGGCGATTGGCGCCGGTGTTCGTTCCCAACCTCAGGCTCCCTTCTTATTCCTTTCACTGTGTGGTCTCCACAGCCACTCTCCTCTCCGGCAGTATGTGCAGCTGCTGCTTGCTTCTTGTTCTGCTCCTCGGCTGGCGCTGGCTAGTCAGCTCTCTGGGTGCGCTCCGAATTCCCTCCGCTCTGACGCGTTGTCCTGTCCTCCTCCGGCTCTCCTAGAAACAGCTACCAAAGAGCTCTCTGGTTCCCCCTCCAGCCACTAGCTGCTTTATTGTACAGCAGCGGACCTGAGGGGGGACCAGCCATCAAGGGTTAATCTGTGGGGGCGGGCCGGGTAGAGCGGAGGCTGCTGAGCTACGAGGCAGGCTTGGGTGGGGGGAGCACAATTATTGGTCCACACTCCGCAGTAGAAAAAGCACCCTATTGGTCGGCATGGCAAGTCGGACACGTCACACGGCAAAGAGAGATGGAAACCCGGAAGTGTTTGGGCAACAAAGGCAAGCGTGTGTTTTTAGCATTCGGGATGGATTTGGGCGGAAAAACACCACAGAATGCGGGGCAGCGGAACAGGCTGACTGGGACCATCTGAATACGGGACATCACGGAAAATACAGAGCAGTTGAGAGGTATGCTTTGGAGGAGGAGTGATATACTGGCCAGTCATAAAAAAGGGGTGGAGCCAGAGGTGGAGTTTGGGGTGTAGTTTTGGATCCGGTTTTTACCTCATCCAAAGGTGGTAACTCTACCTCTGAGAAGGCCAGCAAACTTGCTTCCTCCCTGCAGCTCTTCCCTAACTCCCTGAACCTACTTTGCAGTACCTCAACCTCTTCCCCAGCTAGGTCATTGGTTCCCACATGTATAACTAAATTAGGTTTTCCATCAACCTCCCTTACTATTTCCACATCAGCTGAAAAGGTACTCACATAACTAACTGTAGGAATGGTGCACCCGTAGCATCCCTTATTTTAAAGGTGGTGGACAAGGGGCAAAAAATTACGAAACTACATGTTTAATTGTGAAAGTGACCGTGAGACAACAGAACTGTGGTTGTTTGTTATGTTTGGTTTTTTTTATGTAAAAACTTAAAGAAAATTAAACTTTTAATTAAAAAATATATAAAATATGAAAACATTTATTTTTGTATTATGATTTGTTCCAACATGAAAAAAATTTATTCTTGTGGTGTGCTGTGTTCCCACACAAAACTCGAATCCAGTTGAAAACCTATTCTATATCATGAAGTACTGGGTGTGGACTGGAGGAAGAATGCAGTCTTACAGTCCAGGAAGCATTCAAAAGTCTCAAAGCATACTAGCTGATGCCAAATAAAACAAATAGTTCTTCACAGAGTAGATAACATTTCTGCCTCCTTCTCACAGAAAGTTATTACTGACTTCTGTGTCTCTCCAGTGTAGCACAGCTGTCACCATTTGTCACAGAGTATTGGCCCAGTAAGAGCACATGAGCAAGAGTATGTCCAGTGAGAGATGACTAGCCATTTTTCTGGTATCTTTCAGTGGTGGAAATGGGAGTGAGGTGAGACTCTTTTTTCCAAGAGTGAGCTCAAAAGTCTGGCTTAGTTCTAGGAGTAAAATGGGAAAGCACTGCTCCTGTACGAAAATCTACCTTCCTAAAGGCATAAAACTGACTAAAATAAGTGTCAAAATGCAACAGCTAACGAAACGTGTTCCCGGATCCCTTTCCAGTACTGTGTATTCTATCCTACATCAAAGTTTGTGGGTTCCCTCAATGAATTTATTCCATTTCCAAAACTGCTTTCTTTTTTTCTCTTGCAATGAGAGAGACATCATCACTCTTCCTTCTCCGCCACCAAGGGCACCTTTTCAAAATCTCAGTAGATAAAGCTTTCCTGAGAAAAAACAGCAGAGAAGATGTCAGCCACTGCTGGAAACAGACAAGACTGGAGGCTTTGGATAAGGAGACTACTTCTTCATGCACTGTCAGTTAAAAGCTTTCTTTGTTCTCTGTCTCCAGCGCATGAGGGTCACTACTTCCCCAAAGGCCTGACTGTTAATCTACCTGAACTTACATTAACAGAGTGGAGATAAATCACATTTCTGTGTTACATAGAAATATAGAAGCTGTCAGCAGAAAAGGACCTCTTGGCCCACCTAGTCTGCCTTAATGTCCCTACCTACTGTGCTACCGTAGACCCTATTTGATCTCCAGCCTTACACCCCCCCACCCTGTTACTAAGGTCCCCCTATGTCTATCCCATGCAAGTTTGAATCCTGCTACCATTTCTGCACCCACCACCTCTGCTGGGAGGCTGTTCCAGACATCCACCACCCTTTCGATGAAGAAGTATTTCCTCATATTCCCTTTAAGTCTCCCCCTCCTCCGGCTTCATACAGTGCCCCCTTCTCCTTGAGCATCTCTTTCTGTGGAAGATGCCCCCCTCCTGTACCTTATTAATACCTTTGAGATATTTGAACATTTCTATCATGTCCCCCCTTTTTCTCCTTTCCTCTGTAGAGTGTGGTGAGCTACCCCACTGCTAGGCCTTATTTGTAGATATAATTCTGCTGTACATATGTTTTTTTAAGTAGTTCTATGTATATGTACATGCCACATAATGCCAGTGTTAATTCCTGGGGATAGAGAAAAACTGGATTTTTATTTATTTAGTTTTTGTTGACCGGGTATGTGCACTAGACAAATTCTGCCTATTTTCAGGCATGACCCGGGGGAGGGGGATACAGATGAATGTGAACTGACCTTGAACCAGATTAAGCTGTTGGTGGTATTTTTAGTGAATGGGGGGAAATTTGGCCAGGGCACTGGGGAAATTCCCCTAATCATCTCTAGGGGAACCTTTGACATCCTGGTCTTTGGCCAAGATGGCTGCCCCTCTGGACCCAGGAGAAGGAGAATAGGAAGATGCAGATGCTGTAGAGATAGGAGAGAAGGCCTCCTCATCTATCTTGAATATGCCAGAGGCTGAAATGTCTGCTGAACAAATGTTTATTTTAGAAAATTATGCGGAAGACATCATGGATGTCTACATATCTACAGAAGATCTAAGTGTTAACTCAGATATGCATGAGGAAACAGTGGTACCAGGAAATATGGTGCAAAAACAGCAAGAGCTGCTGCAGTCTTTACAGGATGAACAAAATCGACATTTAAAAGAGAGCAAGCACCTTGCAGCACGAATTGCACATCTGAAGTCAGAAATTCCTCCTATCATTGTCAGCACTCGGCCTGTCAAAGGCCCTTTTGATGCAGCAGCATCAAATGTCTGGACGGGGCAGGGTGAGTCCCTTTTAATTTCTGACATTGGCTCAAAAGTTTGCACTGTGCAAACTGAAGATAAAAGTATTGTGTCTCCTGAAAGCATAAAGGAGACAGTTTCTCCCTCACAAGGGGAAAAAGTAGAGGCGCTTCCTAAATTGCAAATGAATGGTTTACCGGAGACTTTGGCAGGAGCAGAAGAACTGGTTGAGAAAAGCAGGGCTCCTGTTACAATGTCGAAAACAGCTGGGTTAATTTTTAAGCAGCCTGAGGGGTTGGTCAGTCCTAAAAGGAATCTGGAGGAAACTAAATATCAAACGTCTGGTGGTTTACAAGAATGACTCGTGCTTTTCCTTTAAAGGAGGGAGTTTGAGAAATGGGAGAATAGAGGTTAAGGACAAAAGGGCAACACTAATACTGGCAAAAAGAAATCTTGGAGCAATCCCCTAAAGCATTCCACAGTCAGTGAAGCTACCTTTACAGGTAGCACCCCTTTCCCCTTGTGGTGCTGGTTCCCTCAGAAAGCCCTTGTGGAGGCCGGGTGGAAGCAGTCTTCGAGGGGGTATTTGGTTACCTGACCCCACTTGGGATGAATCTTTTAACCTATCTCAGGCTTCCCCTGAGTGGGCTCCTAAAACAGATGGACAAATCAGGAAAACTTTTACAGATATTCAGAATGCAGGGGAAGGGGCAACGGCTCTGCCAGAGCAATCTATAAGGCCAAAGGATTCAGAGAGACATAATGACTTTGGTAAGGCCTTGACCACTTCTACAAACTCACAGAACTTGGGAACTGCAATGGAACAGGAGTCTGATGTTAGGCAGGACACTGATTTAGCAAGAAAGCCCTTGTTATCTGAACTTTTTTCAAAAGTTAAAAAGGAGGCAGCACCCAGACAGAATGCAGTGTGCATCCAATATAAAGGGGGACTTAAAGATAGGCCAGACAGATATCGTGTAGGGAAGACATTGCTGAAAGAGTCATTGCATTTTACCCCAAGGGAAGTATACACATTTTGATGTGAGTTTTCATTTAGCCTATGCCCTAGATCTTTTCTGGGAGAGGCATGGGCAAGTGAAGTTTTCCTCTACATGGACCCCCTTCATGGTGATTCCTTTGACCAAACCACTAATTAAGTATGTGACAGTGATGTTTAGGAATGAAGGGGTTCATGTAGAGGATATAACGTACTGGTTGGCACATAAATGTGACATTCTGGGGGAGCCTGAGGCAGTTTTGGATGGTGAATTGTTTTGGACTGGATGTTGGAAATATAAAGTAAAATTAAGACAGCATGAAAAGGGTATCGAACACATTCCAAACTCTTTCATTTTGGGCAAGGACTGAGGGGTTTGCTTTTATGCGGGTCAGCCCAGGGCATGCCACAAATGCAGCTCTAGGACTAATTTATCTAGCACATGTGATAGGCCCAGGTGTGACAACTGTGGTGAAATGGGTCACATAACCATGTAGTGCGCGAACCACACAAAGTGTGATCTGTACAAGGAGTACGGCCATGTATTTGGGGAGTGCCCTTGGGCGGCACAAAACCAGGCCTCTTGCATCAGCCCTGAATTGCTTATTCAGCAAGTGCAGGATTTGGTAGCTGCACAGGCTCCAGCTGCTGGTATTTCTGTTCAGGACCCTCCTCCACCTCCTCCCCCCACCAAGGTCCAAGGAAGAAGATTTAATAATTCTCATTGGGGATACCCCGACTACATCAGGGAGGAAGGGGACTTCAGAGTCTTGTGCAGTGCAGGCTCCAGGGTTGTTTACTCCAGTTTGCTATGGGGAACCAGCAATCTCAGAGAGTGAGGTGATGGCTCCCTCTGTTCAGGCCCCTCTTTCACGCAGAAGGTCCACCAGGAATGTGATGCCAAAAACCCCCCTGCCCCCCAAGTACATCTCCTTTGGAAATGAACAATTCCTATGTGGTCCTCTTTTCCACCTGGGGGGACTCTGACATGGAAGCAGGGGAATCAGATTCCCAAAAATCCCCTACAGAGCATCAGAATCCAAGTCCAGAGCAAAATGCATATAAAGGGAAGAAGAAAAGGAAAATAAATTAGACACTATAGTATGGGGTTTTGCTTTTCTTTCTGCTTAAACTGGCTGGGTATAAAATAGGGTCTGTAAACATACATAGTTTATTGAATACAATGAACATTATGTACACAGAAAATGTTTGGCTATCTGTTTTTTTACAGGAGACCTGAATGAATTCTGATGAACAAGTGTGGCTGTTCAAAAAGGAATGGCTATGGGGACCTTCCTATTTGTCATTTGGATCAGATAAGGCTGATGGGGTGGGGATTTTAATTCATATTCCTTTCATTTACAGAAGATGGTGGACCTAGTCCTAGGCAGAGTTTTAATTTTAGATGGGCTCTGGGGGGAAATGGATTGCAGATTCATAAATATTTATAACTCACAGATCAAAGATGACAAGATTAGCCACATGAAATTAATTCAGCCCTATTTAGTGACCACATTCAATGTTTTCTTCTGTGGGGATCTCAACTGCAGTATTTTTAAAGGGAAGAAAAGGAAAAGAGATGATGGTAATAAAATCTATTGTGATTCTAATGCACTAACACTGATAACTGATACTGCAGGTATGATAGACAGTCACATTTTTTACACAGAGGGCCCTAAATTTACTCACATGAGGAGCTCCTTTAAAACTATTATAGATTATATCTTTCTTTCACCCAATCCATCCAAAGGGGTTTTATGTGTAGATCCAGTAGAATTTTCTGACCATCTTTTTTTAAGAGTACAGCTAGATCATGTGGCTGGCACCCCTAAAGGGTTTGGAAGGTGGAAACTTAACACCTCAGTTTTGGGGGAGCCTGTAGTACAATGGAATATGAATCACCTCGTTGAAGCTAGACTGTCAGTGGCATTTTTGTACTCTGACATAGGGGAATGGTGGACTGATACAAAGAAGGATATTACAAACTGGTTTAAAAATCATGGGAGGAAAACGGAATGAGAATTTTTTTTAATATTTATCTTTAAGAGGACAATTACAAAAATTATACACTCTTGCAAATCATTCAAATCATGACTATACAGCTCAAATTAATGAAATTAAGGAGGCCATGAAACTATATCAATATGATAGGGCTAAATCAATCCAGGCAATGCGGTATAATGGGACACAAAAATCCCCTATTGGAGACCCCTATGAGGCATACAAACAGATCAGGAATGGCATGACCTTTGACTTTTTAGTATCTGCAAATGGGCTTAAAGTTAGTTCAACAGACAGGATTGAGGAATTGATAAAGTAACATTATAAATCATTAGAGCATAAGCAGCCAATTATGGAGCAAGAAATACAGGATTTTTTGGAAGGGGTAAGTGTTCCAGTATTTCCAGAAGAAATCAATAAACTGCTGGCCCCAATAATGGTGCAAGAAATTGAATCAGCCATAAAGGCTCTGAAAAATGAAACTTTTCCAGGCTTGGATGGCATTCCGAATACATTTTACAAAACTGACAATATGCATTTAGCTATTTGTTTAGAAAAGGTAGATTCATATTTTTTTCCACAAACTCCATGTTTCTTTCTTTTACAAAAGGCTTGCTTATCTATCTTCACAAAAAAAGGGAAACATCTGATATTTCCAACTGGAGACCTATAGTATTGCTAAATACTGATTATAAAATTTTAGCTCATATTATTAACAGTCGACTGAAGCAGTATGCCTCTTTAGTTATCTCACTGCAGCAGTTTTGTGGGCTTCCGAATAGGAAAATTCAATATGTATTAATAATTATTAGTGACGCAATAGAGCATCTTAACAGGGGTCACTGGCTGCTTGGTGTCCGCTGATCAGGAAAAGTCTTTCTATAGAGTTTTTCACCCTTTCTTATATGGAGTTCTGGAATTATATCACGTTCCAGCAAAATGAATTGATCCACTGAAATATCTGTGCTCATCTTTTTCTGTGAAGCCTCTGATAAAGGAACGAGTTGGATCCGGGTTTGAGGCCCCATTGGGAGTTAGGCAGGGATGCCCTTTAAGCCCCCTCCTATATGTATTTTCATTGGATCCACTGCTACAAATACTGACTAAACATCCCAAATGGAAGGGTTTATCTGGCTGTGGTTTCAGTATAATCTACAGGTGCAGGCATATGCAGATGATATTGCCTGAAAATAGGCAGGATTTGTCTAGTGCACTTACCCGGTCAACAAAAGCTAAAATAAATAAAAAAAATTAATAAATATTTGTGAGTTTTTTGAAAACCATGATCAGATTCAGTTCTTTATACAAAAAAAACACAAAATATGTGAAAGTCTCCAACTCAAAATTGAATTATAATAAGAGTAAAGTTTGGGTTTTTTTTGGGCGGGGTGTCTGGTCCCAGTGGAAGTGGCAGGTATAAAAATATCCAGAGAGCTGATGGAGATATTAGGAATTCTGTATGGCCCATAGAATCTTCCAGAAGATAACTGGAATAAAGCTATTCGCAAAACAGATTTAAAGATTCAGTGATGGAGGCATTGGAAGGTCTCTAAACTCAAAAGGATTGGAATACTTAAACAGTTCATAATTCCAACGCTGCAATATGTTGCAATGATTTTTCCTTTACCTGCGCAGTATGATACCAAATTATATAGCTTATTTTTCCAAATACTATGGGGTAACACATTAAACCCTATAAAGAGATGTTTTATTTATCTGGGGAAATCAGAGGGTGGTTTAGGTATGATAGATCCAGTGGTTTTTCTACATGTATTGTTTTTTTTTTTTTTCACAATTTTGAGTGGGCTGACTTGTACAGGGGAACTTCAAAACGTTTGGATGAAGCTGACTTTAGGCCGATATTTTCAAGCATGGAATGGAGTGGCTTCAAAATTGAATCAGCACATTCATATTCCAAGTTATTTTAAACCAGCAGCACAAACATGATATAGATGATATGTCACAAAATTTTCTATACAAAGTAGTACTAGCAAGCAGTTATATCAGGAAATTATGGCCAGAATATATCCCTGCAAACCTAGTTTTAAAAAGTGCCCCTTGATAGATAACCATTGATCCTGAGACAACTTACACACCCCAGGATACCCCAAAAAATGTGGGAACACCTATGGTTTACAGTGTGTGGCAGAATAAACTTAAGGGGGAATGCTAAGCATAAGGTTATAGAAGAACGGAACTGCTCCATATGGAGTGCATCAATAAAACTGAAATTATGGAGCATTTGTTTTTGGAATGTTCCTATACTTTGGCATTGTGGGATTATTTAAGGGTGAAATGGAACGTGAAGTGGTTCAAACATATGACCTATGAAGTATTAGTATTGGGAAAATACGATTTAAGATTTCAACACCTTCATCAGGACACATTGCAGGTCTTTTGTTGTATTTGATACTACTTATGGCAAGCTAGATTTTTTGGGTACTGTACAAAAGGAAAATGTCACATGAAAGTTTTGCTATTTTAGTAGTACAGGAATTGCAGAACCTGTATGCTAAGGATGTAGTGTTTCATTCATCACATAAGGTGTTACAGTGGTGGAAAGGGTTTAATTACTTTATGAAATATAAATAAATAAGAGGTGTTGAGGGAAAGGTGAAACGGGGTAAGATTGATAAAGGGAAAGTTGAATGATGTCTGAAATATTTTTGGTACTATTGTAAATTAATTGTGGATACACTGTTGTACAAGATGTAAATCACAAGAACTGTTGTATGTGTCTTTACAATAAATTCTCCCTACTCCTAAGGGGAAGGGGGTTTCCTTTTAGTACTATGATTTAATTTTGGTGGCTAAATAATTACAAGGAAGCTTGTTAGAAAATGTATGAATGTAATACTTATTTAATTTTGTTATGATTTGAATAATTTTTGTGTGAGTTAACACTGTTTGGTATTTATTTGAATCTTTCTTGCCCTGTGGTTTGTATATTGGTTTGTGTGACTCAACACTGTTTAAAATTATTTGTTTTTGATGTTATTATAATAAAAAATTCCCCTACTCTTTTCAAGAAATGCCATGGGATCTTTAACATCCACCTGAACTACCACCAGAACAGGCAGATGGGACCTCAGTTTAATATCTCATCCAAAAGATGGCACCTCAGGAGTGCGGCACCCACCTCATGCTGCACTATAGTGTCAGTATTGGGATATTAACCCAAGTGCCTGGTGTGGGGACAGAACCCACAGCCTTCTGCTCTTCTGGACTCAGAGGTGAGTGTGCTACCTGCTGAGCAATTGACACTTAAAAAAGGTTTTGACCTTCCTTTGACCTGGAAGGTCAACTTACTTGCCAGGAATCTGACAAGTTATTGTCAAAGGTTTTGAGGATAACTGATCAAAGGGGTATTTCCAATAGTTAACTGACCAATGGAAACAGAGGTGAATAAAGCGTTCAGGAGATAGCTCTTTTAACTTCAAAAAGCAGAATGCTGTGTTCCAAGGTATTGTCTTTGATGAGATAAAAGGAAAAAAAGAGGACACTTCCTTCCAACAGACCTGTGTGAGATTGTAATGTCAGGTGTCATAAATTTAGGCTGGGTGACATCTCAAGGTGGCAGAACATGTTGGGGAAGTGCAGGAGTGACACACGGTGGCCTAAAATGGAAAGGCCAGCCTCTATCCACAGACAGGCATATAAATAGCCCAGATCAGGGCATTTGTTTGTTTATTAAGGAGTAGCCATTGAACATCAGCTCATTCACAATGGTGACCTTATTACAAAATACAAAAATACAAATTACAATTTACAAATATAAATTAACAACGTACAAGAAGTTCATCAATAACAATCAGAAACATGGTCAAGTGAAGACAAATATAGTTTTAGCATAGAAACAGAAGGTGATGACATATCTAACCTATGAAATTCATGGGGCAGTCTATTCCAAAACACAGGAACAAATTGGCTAAAATATTGAAGAGAACGTTTAGTTTTAGTGATTGGTACAGATAATTCTCACACAGAAGCATTCCTTAATGACTGATCGATGGATCTAAATGTTAATTTCTTATACAAATAATCAGGCATAAGACGTAAACCACATTTATATCCAAATGCATATCTTTGGTTATCCCTTATTTGTTTTAATGATACCCAACCCAAGGATTTATATAAATCAAGTGATGAACATCCACTGGACATTTCAGTATCAAACAAGCCAAACGGTTATAAAGTACATCTAGTTTATAAAGGTGCTTCAAGGTTGCACCAGCATACGAAATATTGGCATAATCAAGTAATTTAAATATTTGAGCCGTAATTATTGTTTTCATAGTAACTGAAGCTAAACAATATTTGTTTTTAAATAAAACAACTATCCTTTTACCAATTTGCATAACCAATCTTTCCACATGGACATCCCCTGAACTATTCTGATCAAGCCAATACCCTAAATACTTATATGATTCAACATTTTCTAATGCAACTCCAGAGCTATCAAAGATTATCATCCTTTGACCCGATTTTATTTTAGATGGAAATCCAAACAGCATTGACTTTGTCTTAGTTGTATTTAATTTCAATTTGGAATCTAGAAACATTTTTTGCAAAGCATTGAAGTTACTCTGCAAAGTAGTCTGAATTTCCAAAACCGAGGTATGGGAAAAATAGACGATTGTGTCCTCAGCATATGATTGATAGTTGAGTTCACCCAAATTTTTGCCAAGATCTTTTAATTACAACAAAAAAAGGAGGGGTCCCAGGACAGAGCCCTGAGGGACTCCCCTTACTACCACTAAAGAAGTGAATCTTTGATGACCGATTGTAGTAAACTGTCTCCTGTTACTTAGATAAGAGAAAAACCAGGCCAAAGCATCATTACCCAAACCCACCTCAGCAAAACATGATAAGAATATTTGGTGGTCAACTGTGTCGAAGGCCTTGGACAAGTCAATCAGTATGGCCCCAATATATTGACGTAAATCATTGGCCTTACCGATATCGTCCAAAACCCTCGACACGGAAACCACCATACAATGTAATTTTTGAAATCCTGCTTGAAACTGATCAAAAACATTATTACCCTGAACATAATACACCAATTGTCTAGCCAGTAGCCTTTCAAAGAGCTTACTGACAAGAGGAAGAAGAGAAATGGGTCTATAATTGGACAGGTGACCAGACTTGTCCCTTTTAAATAAGGGGACAACTCTGGCCAGCTTCCAATCCTGAGGAAAATAACCATAATGTAAAGATTGATTTAACAAATATGTCAAAGGTTCAGCAATATAAAATGTGAAATATTTTAACATGCTAGAAGTCAAGGCGTCTGGACCACAACTTCCACTAGATTTTAACTTCAACAAAAATTCAAGTACCTCATAACTAACAACTTCCTTGAAACAAAACTTAGAGGAGTTATCATAAAATACATCTATAGGACACAAGTTTTAATGAATTGTGTTGTCAAAAATATTTCCTGAACTAATAAAGCTATTAAATCTGTCAGGCAAACAACCATCAGGATCAAAATTTTCATCTGAAAATAACCAAATTTTTTCTTTACATTTCAAATGCCCATTCAGATTAATAAGGGATCAAAATTTCTTTGTTTTTTTTTTGCCGATTCAGATGTTTTGGATTTAAAATATTTTTTCTTAGCTTCCCTAACCTCAACATATTTATTTCTACACTTCCTGTAATATTACCAATCAATTGATGCACCGGATAATCTAGCACTTTCCCAAACCATATTTTTATCCCTTTTTAACTTCGAGAGTTTAGAAGAGAACCAGATAGCTGAATTAAATGTTACCCTTTTAGTTTTCAAAGGCATGTGTTTATTACAGACCTTCAAAAGTTCCTTCAGAAAGTACCCCCAGGCTAAATCAAGATCTGGTATTAATTTCAGATGTTCCCAATGGACATTATTAAGGTCATCCAAAAAACTAAAGAAGTAAAATTTCCTGAAAGATCTAAACTTAATATATTTAGCAGGCCCTTTCACTCTATTAGTCCCTCTTACACAATAGATGACATTATGATCACTAAAAAAATCAGCACATACCCCATACTCAGTATACAATTGTGGACTATTAGTTAAAATTAAGTCCAAGAAAGAGGACTCATTAGGGTTAACTACACTTATTCGCGCAGGCTCTTCAATCAATTGAGATGACCCCAGTTCAAGTGCAATGGATTTAATACATTTTGATCAACTAGGACACAATCAATTAGCATTAAAATCTACCAGTAATAAAATTTCATGAAATGTGTTATAAGGAGAGAGAATGTCACAAATAGAGGATAAAGTATGCAATGGAAAATGAGGTCTATATCCTCCAAAAAGCAATAAGGGCCTACCTGAATGAAGATGCATTTCTAAGGCCAAATAACAATTAGGATCTATATTCAGTGACATACGTACTGGGGCATATTTTTCCACATAATAAATTAAAAGTCTTCCTCCTCTCTTAGTCCTGTCAGGTCTCACTATGCCATAACCTTGTATCTTCAAAAGTGCATCATCCAATCTGTCATTCAACCACGTTTCACTAAACATCATAAAATCAGGTTAGTGATCAACCATGTATTCCTTAATCAAATCCATTTTCGGTAAAATACTCCTCTAACATTAGAGTGCATACATAAAATTCCTATCCTATTTTTACTAGTGTATTGAGGGGGCACAGGATTTGGACAAATGCCACCACTCAACAGTAAATATAATAAAATACAAATCCTAGTTGGCATCCCAGATTCTAATAAGGAAAATTTACAAAATAAAAACAAATTTGATTTGTTTATTGTAAATCCTAGGAACCACCCTGAACCAGAACAGACTGTACAACTTCGTACCATTATTAACATATCCTCCTGAACTAGCAAGGGAAAGATTGAAGCAAAAGAAACATCTTCATTCCATCGTAAGTTGTGGTTTTTAGCAAACTCATAGCTGGGTTGTGTCAAAACCAAGCCGTTCACCTGCAAATCCCAATGAGTACAACTGTGGGCAGTTTCCCAGGGTAATACCCCTACCACTACCACTATAGAAAACACTAAAATAGTACTTAAAATACCCACTGTTTAATGAACAGACAATAAAATACACACTATCACCTCTTACAAAAAATCCAACCAAATGTTTGAGGTTTTTCTCTTAGAAGTGACGCTTACGCCACTCACTATCGCTCATGCTAGTGAGCAGCGTGGGGATTTAAACAGTGGAACCCCTCCTCTAGTGATGATGTCAGCAGCTGACTCCCTTGAGCCCCTTGCTCACTGAATGTAGCAAAAATAGTCACAGCTGAAATTATAGAACATAGTCTCTCACACTGGCCTGGCTTCTGGACAGCTGGTATTCGTTGCTTCACACAGTCAACAGCAGTTGCAGGGGAAATAACAGTGGGAGGTAAACAGGTCGTCTAAAGTAGAGAGATTAATTGTCTGCTAGCGAGCGGTGCAGAGAGTTAAACAGTGAAACCCCTCCTCCAGTGATGATGTCAGCAGCTGACTCTCCGAGCCCCCTGCTCACTGATTGTAGCAAAAACAGTCACAGCAGCTGGAATTATAGGACACAGTCTCTCACACTGGTCTGGCTTCTTGACAGCTGATATTTGTTGCTCCACACACTCAATCAGCAGCAGTTGCAGGGGAAATAACTGCGAGAGGTAGCGGGAGGTAAACAGGTAGTCTAAAGCAGAAAGACACAGTTTTCATCTGGAAACTCTGTTTGATACACACCAGAAGCCAAACTGCTGAGACCCAGTGTGGCCGCCAAGGACTAAAGGAAACTGAAAACCTTCATTCACTATTTCTGGACTTCAATTTACTGCAGATATAAGGTAGACTTTCAGCTAACAGTTTTAGTGCATTTCACTGTACCTTTTTCCATTTTTGTTTATGTATACTGTAACTCAAATTAGTATATTCTTGTTTTAGTTGTAACTCTATTTATTTTAGTAAAACATTTGTTTTCCTAAAGAAAATCTGCTTGCATTAGATTTATATGTATATATTTGTATGTAAATTGTGAAACAGTATTAATAACATTTGACAACTGTTAATTGCTTAGAGGGGCCACCATAAGCAACCAAATTGAGAAAAGGGTGTGTAAGGGATCTGGAAGGATAGGGAAAACACCAAAGTCTCAGGAATGAGTCTGCAGGGACCTGAACCAGGCTGTTGCATGTCCTGTAGGGAGAAAAGCCATATCAGACTTTATACTGCTACCCCCGAAGAGAGTGTGACGCCTAGGTCTTCCTCCTTTGTGTAATAGCCAAGGAAGGGTTCATATTTGGCCACAAGACTTGAGACTGGTATTGTGCCCTTATCCAAAGTTAGAGGGATGCCCTGGGTCCTCATGGCAGAGATGCAGTCATGTCCTCAGCGAGCATTCTGAAAGCATGAGGAGGGTATTCCTGTTCCCCTCCCCCATCACGGATTGCACTTAAAGGTGGGCAGTGTGAGCTCAGTGGGCCTGAACCCCAGGAGTGGGTTCGTGACAGGGAGTACATATTTAATTCCTTGAATCTTTCCTCATAGGGCTTCTGATGCAGGCCATGTACCATTTTGGTCACCCTTCTCTGTACTGCCTCCACCTGATCTATGTCTTTTCAGAGATGGGGCCTTCAGTACTGGACACAGTACTCCAGGTGGGGTCTCACCATCAATCTGTACAGGGGTAACACTATCTCCCTTTTTCTGCTGGTGATACCCCCTCCATATGCATCCCTGCATTCTACTAGTCTTCCCCACTGCCTTATCACACTGCTTTGTTACCTTCAGGTAATCAGTTGTGATGACACCAGGACCCTTTCCAGCTTTGTGGTTGCTACCACCTCCCCCAAATGATACATTGCCCTTGGATTTCTGTGTCCCATGTGCATAATTTTGCATGTTTTGGCATTGAAACTTATTTGCCAAACCCTTGACCAGTCTTCCAGCTTTTTCATATCTTCCCTAATTTTTTCCACTCCCCCTGATGTGTCCACTGTGTTGCAGATTTACATGTCTTCCACAAACATGCATACTTTCCCATCCAGCTCTTCTGCAACATCACTAATAAAGACATTGAAGAGGACCAGTCCTGGTACTAATGCCTGTAGTACCCTGCTGGTCACTGTGCCTTCTTCCGAGTGAACCCTATTTACCCCCAACCTCTGAGTCCGGTTACTTAGCCAACTTCATACCCATTTTACTACATTGGGACCCACTCGCAGGCTGCCAAGCTTGTTTACCAGTCTTCTGTGTGGAATGGTGTTGAATGCCTTAGTGAAATCTAGGTATGCCACATCCACCACTCCTCCCTGATCTATCTCTCTGGTAGCCCAGTCAGAGAACTCAATCAGGTTTGTTTGGCAAGATCTCCCCCTTGTGAACCCATGCTGCCTCAGATCCTGTAATCTGCTGGCTATGAGATATTCCCCAATCCTTTCTTTTAGTAGTGTTTCCATAAGTTTTCCCATCACCAAAGTCGGGCTTACAGGTCTGTAGTTACCTGCCTCCTTCCTATCTCTACTCTTATGGAGTGGGACCACGTCCATCCTCCTCCTCCAGTATCTTGGAACTTCCCCCATATTCAAAGATAGACTGTATTATAATAATCTACTACTTGGCACCATACGCATGGGTTTCCAGTGTTGAAAGTAATTCTAAAAGCTGTTTGTGAAGAAGCTCATTTATAGACTGCTATTTTATAATTTCAGTAAGCATTTACTTTTTTTCTTTGAAGCCTACACTATTACATAAGAATCTGGGGAACAGAAAAGAAAAAAATTACCATAGTAATCTTGTTTCTTCCAAGGTATTCATCAATATTCATAACTCTTGCAGTCAGCCTTTAAGACAGAACTGCCCGGAGATAGAATTTATGCTGAGGATGGAATAGTCATTGGCTCATGCCACTTTTCAAATGCTGCCCTTATCAACTGCCAATGTTCTGATGCTTCAGATTTCATGGAGAGCCTACAAGGACAGGACCCACCAAGAGCTATAGCTGTCTAATAATGATAATAATCATAAAAACAATAAAACAACCTAACAAACCCCCCAGCTGGAGGAAGAAAATACCCCCTTTTATGTAAGAATCATCTGAAGAAGGGGAAACCAATGCTCCACATGGCTCAAAACAGATATGCCAGTATGTGGCACCCTCACACATGGTTGCTCAGCTTGGAGTGTAGAGGCCACTGGTTCTAGAAGGGAAGGCAGGGTGGGTGAGTTATGAATATTGTAGAATACCTTGGAAGAAACAAGATTACTATGGTAAGTAATTTTTTCTCCTCACCACAGGAATTCTCCAATATTTCTAACTCTTATAGACTACAAAGCAGTAACTTTGGAGGTGGGCACAGAACCTACTTTGGAAACGTACTCTGCAGGACTGCTGTGCCTAACCTGGCATCACTTCTGGACTGTGTGTCCAGGCTGTGATGTTTTGTAAAAGTGTGTACTGTTCTCCAGGTAGCTGCTTTACAGATCTCCATTAATGGAAAATCTCTGGCAGCCACTATGGTAGCTGTGCCCTTTGTGGAATGGGCCCTCAGCCCTGCTGGGAGCTCTTTTCCAACTTTGGAGTAGCAAAATTGAATACACTGAACTATCCAGTGAGAAATGGACATTTTAGATGCTGGATGTCCTTTTTCTACATCCCCATAAGTCACGAACAGCTGTTTTCTGTCCAGACTGTGGTCCTTAGTAGCTGTCATGTAGTAACTAAGGGCTTCTTTGACATCCAGACTGTGAAGTCTGGTCACCTGAACTAGAATGTTCAGTGAAAAAGACTGGTAGAGTAATGGACTGGTTTAACTGGAAATCAGAAACCACCTTGGGAAGACATTTCCTGTTTGTTCATAGGACTATAGAAACATAGACTTTGATGGCAGATAAGGACCGCTTGGCCCATCTAGTCTGCCCATTTCTCTACCTACAGGATAGGCCGCAGATCCTAGTTAACCAACAGCCTATTTCTTCCTACCCCCCCACAAGAATTGCCTTATGTCTGTCCCATGCATTCTTGAATTCTCCCACAGTTTTAGACCCCACCACCTCCTCAGGAAGGCTGTTCCATGCATCCACTACCCTTTATGTAAATAATACTTCCTCACATTACCCCTGAGCTGCCCCCTCTATCTTTAAATTGTGTCCCCTTGTTCTTGCACATCTCTTTTTCTGAAAGATGCTACCCTTTTGGACTTTGTTGATTTCACTGAGGTACTTAAAAGTTTCTATCATGTTCCCCCTTTCCCTTCTTTCCTCAAGGGTATACATATTAAGCTCCTTTAGTCTTTCCTCATACGGCTTCTCTTGCAGACCCTGCACCATTTTAGTCGCCCTCCTCTGGACTGCCTCTATCCTATGTCCTTTAGAGATGGGGTCTCAGAACTGGATGCAGTACTCCAGATGGGGTCTCACCAACTGTCTGTACAGAGGGATAACAACTTCCTGTTTTCTGCTGCTGATGCCTCTCTCCTATACATCCCAGTATACCCCAGCCCTCCCTACTGCCTTCTCACATTGCTTGCTAACCTTAAGGTCATCTGATATGATTACCCCAGGTCCCTTTCCTTTTTGTTGTTGTTGCTACCTCCCACCCATTGTGTATTCTTCCTCTGGGTTCTTGTTTCCCAGGTGCATTATTTTGCACTTCTTTGCATTGAATCCTAGCTGCCATACTTCGACCATTCCTCCAACTTTGCCAAGTCCCTTCTCATCCTTTCCACACTCCTGTGTATCAATCCTGTTGCAGATTTTGTGTCATCTGCAAAATGCATACTTTTCCTTCCAGTCCCTCTGCAATGTCACTGATGAAGACATTAAAAGGACTGGACCCAATACTGAATCCTGTGGTACCCACTAGTAACCCCTCTTTCTTCAGAGTGGACTCCATTTACAATTACCTTCTGTATCCTGTTGTGCAGCCAATGTTTTACCCAGGCTACCACCCTGGGACCCACTCCCAGGATGGTAATTTGACTATTAATCTTTTGTGTGGGACTGTGTCAAATGCCTTGATAAAGTCTAGGTAGACCATGTCCACAGCCCCTCCCTGGTCTACTACTTTGGTCACCCAGTCAAAGAAATCTATTAGATTTGTCTGACATGACCTTCCTGCTGTGAACCCATGCTGCCTTGGGTCCTGTGCTCCACTGGCCTCTAGGTACTCAACTATTCTTTCCTTCAGAAGTGACTCCATGACTTTCCCTACCACAGAGGTCAGACTGACAGGTCTTTAGTTTCCTGCCTCTGTCTTGGTCCCACTTTTGTGAAGGGGAATCACATCCGCCTTCCTCCAGTCATCGGGTACCACACCATCCTCCCATGATTTATTAAAAAGAGTAGCCAGTGGTTTCACTAGTTCCTCCCTTAATTCTTTTAGAATTCTGGGGTGAATTCCATCAGGACCCATTGCTTTGTCCGCCTTCACTTTTAGGAGTTCGTGCAGAACCCTTTCTTCTGTGAAAGGACTGGGATCAACCCTTCCCCCCCATCAAGAGTGCTTCTGTTAATTGGATTAGGCACTTCCCCCTCCTCTTTTGTGAATACTGAGTAGAAATATTCATTCAGTATCCCTGCTTTTTCATTGTCCCCCTCTGACCACCCACTGTTCATTCTATTCAGCCTCACTATCCCTCCCTTTGTCTTTCTACGCTCACTGATGTACCTATAAAAGGTTTTATCCCCCTTCTTAACTGAGTTGGCTATCTTTTCCTCAGTTTGGGCCTTTGCTATTCTGACTTCCCTCCCTGCTTCCTTCTGCCTTAACTGGTATAGCTCTCTGTCCTGCTCCTTCTGTGTTTCCTTATACTTCCAGAATGCTATCTTTTTCTTCCTGACTTTCACAGCCACCTCTTTATCTTGTCTTTATGAAATGAAATGTAGTCCTGATCAATGCAGGGAGCCTGAAGTTCACTGATCCTTCTGGCAGAGGTTATTGCCACTAGGAAAACTGTTTTCCATGTGACAGATTTCAAATGAGCTGAGGCCATAAGCTCAAGTGGGGGACCCATGAGCTTGGCTATTCAGACATTCAAGTCCCAAGCTGGCACCAGCTTCCTATGAGGGGGGATGCAGATGGGCCAAACCTTTGAAAAATCTCTTGAAGATAGGATTGGATGCCAAGGAGGCACCTTTCCCAGCTGAAATGTAGACAGACACCGAAGCTAAGTGGACCTTCAAAGTTGTGGGCTACAAGCCCAAGGAATGTAAATGGGTAAGATAGTCCAGCAAAGCTGGAAGCCCTGCCTTTGTTGGTACAACATCACTGTTGGAACACCAAATAGAAAACCTTTTCCATTTTCAAGCATAGGTTTTCTTAGTAGCTGACTTTCTGTAATCTCTTAAAACATTCAGAACACTCTCTGAGAGATGCAAACCTGCATAGTCTTAAGTCCTCAAGAGCTATACCTTGAGTCTGAGGTTTGGGTACAGGATTCTCCCTTGACTGGAGGTTAATATGCTGTGCCTCCTAGGAAGGTGTATTGGTTTGGCTACAGACATGGAGAGCAGCAGAGAGTACCATGGCTGCCTGAGCCAATCTGGTGCTATCAAGATCATTGATGCTGGTTGGGATCTGAGTTTGATTAAAACCCTGGACACCAAAGGAAATGGTGGAAAGGCATATAGGTGCATGTCTGACCAATCCAAGGCCAGAGCATCCAGGGAGATTGTCCCCTGGGCTGGTGGCCTGCAGCAGTACTTTGGCCGGTGGTGGTTCTCGTGGGATGCAAAGAGATCTATCTTTGGAGTACCCCACCTTCTGAAAATTGCTTCCAGCACCTGTCTGTTGAGGGCCCATTCATGATGGACCTGGTTGATTTGACTGAGGGCATCTACCAGAATGTTGTCCTTCCCTGGCAGATGGATGCCCTGAAGGGAAACTCCCAAGGAGTAGGCCAAGCTCTATATTTTCATGGCCTCTGTGCACAGAGGACTTGACCTGTTCCTCCCTGCTTGTTTATGTAGTACATTGTGGTGGTATTGTCTGTTCTGATCTATACCACCCTTCCTCTGCACTAGTGGGGTGAAGTCCTGCAGGGACAGCGACACTGCTCTGAGTTTCAGTAGATTGATGTGTTGGAGTGACTCTGCACTTGACCATGTGCCGCAGGTGGTGTGATCCCCCAGATGGGCACCCCACCCTAGTAGCGATGCATCTGTTGTGAGAACCACTGATGGGAATGCTTGTTGAAAAGGAACCCCTTCCCTTAGGTTGGCTTCCTCTTTCCACCACTGGAGGGCCTGTAGTAATGTTTTTGTTACTGGAATCAGCTTTGAGAGGGGGTCCCTTCTTTGACACCAATGTGCCCTGAGGTGGAACAGTATGTTCCTCATCTGGAACCTGGACCCCAAGACTATGCCTGTGGCCGTAGTCATATGGCCCAGTAACTGAAGAAACTGTCTTGCAGTTTTTGGTCTGTTCAAGCTAAAAGAGCCAGCAATCTGAACAATGTTTCTTACCCTGTCAGAGGCAGGTAAGCCCTGTCCTCTAGGGTACTCAGCTCTGCTCCTATGAACTGCAGTACCTGTGCAGGCAGAAGGAAATACTTTCTGAGATTAATCAGAAACCCTAAGGACTCTTAAGAGGCCCTGGGTGAGCTGCAAATGTTCTCTTACCTGCTGTGGTGAGTCTCCTACCACCAATTAATCATCTAGATATGGGAATACTATGACACCCAACCTTCACAGGTGTGCCACCACTACTGCCAAGCACTTTGTGAACACTCTTGGGGCCAAAGTGAGTCCAAATGGCAATGTTGAGAACTGGTAGTGACCTGAAGGGAGTCTGAACCTGAGATATTTTCTGTGAGACACCCTTATGGGGATGTGGAAATAGGCATCTTTTAGGTCCAGGGATGCCAACCAAGCTCCTTTCTGGAGTGCTGGCAGAATCATTGCCAAGGTTACCATTTTGAACTTTGGCTTTGTCAAATGTTTATTTAACAGTCTGAGGTCTAGGATAGGCCATCACTCCCCATTTTTCTTTGTTGTGAGAAAGTACCTTGAATAAAAACCCTTTCCCTTTTGCTGTGGAGGAACAGGTTCCACTGCTTTTGACAGCAGCAGGTTTTGAACCTCCTTTTCCAGTAGCTTCCTTTCAGCTATGGAAGCTGACTTGAATACTCTGTATCTTAGGTTTGGGAAAGATTTGAACCTTAAGGACAAACCATGGCTCACTACTTGCAGGACCCACTTGTCTGTGGTGATGTACTTCCAAGACTGAAAGTACTGAGCCAGTCTGCCCCCTACTGGTAGTTGAGAGGTGGCCTTGACAATGGAATCAGGGAGTCTGTTTTGCCTGGGGCTGAGCCTGGCCAGCCTGGAAACCTCACCTAGATTCCCTTCTGCCCCTGTCCCTGAAGTCCCCTGTTTATTGAGAGTACTGCTGGTATTGTGGAACAGCCTGGGCCTGGTAAAAAGGCCTGCTGTAAGGAGATCTGCCCCTGCCATCCCTTCCATAAGGCCTGTTGGAAGGAGATGGCCTTCCTTTAGCTGAGCTGCTCTTATAGGTAGCTTTGTATTCATCCACCTTCTTCATATAAGCCTCTGTCTTGTCCCCAAAGAGAGAATTATTTTCTATGGGGAAATCCATAGCTTTAGCTTGGGTGTCCTGAATGGGTTTTGTGGCCCTGAGCCATGCAAACCTCCTCAAACTGAATTTGCCATCCATCTGGCAGCAGTATCATTTGAATCTGCTGCCATTTGAAACTGGTACTTAGCAGCCTACAACCTGCATCTGGCAGTCTTGGCCAAATCCTCTGAGAGGCCAGGCTGGGCTTTCTTGGACATATCTAGAACAAACTGCCACAATGTCTTCTGATATTGTGCAGCGTGTGCTTGGCAGCTGGCCTGTCTGATAGCCAAGGAGGCAGACAGATATCCTTTTTTGGCCATACTATCCATCTTTCTGGAGTCCTTTTCAGGAGGGTGGGAGGCCAAAGGCACTTTTGCCCTATCACAGGCTGAGGTTTGTACCACTCCCTGATAGTCAGGATGGGTGAATATAAATTCAGCACCCTCCCTGTCCAGCTGATATTTCTTCTCCAATCTTTTGTCCACAGGGGAGATAGAGTGAGGAGTTTGCAAGATTTTAAAGCCATCCTTTTTTTGAAAAATTTGTAAATAGGGAGCAGCAGCTTTTTGGTAGGTGTGAGTCCCATCATTTCTAAGTACTACACCGCCTCCTCGTCATCTTCCATAGTCTCACTGGTAGTAATATCCAGTGTATCCACCATCTTTCTGACAAAAGAAAAATTAGATGAGAAATCTTCTGTTGTTCTAGGAGGGGATCCAAACTCCTGTTTAGGGGAGACTTCTGGTTCAATACCTTCCTCCTCCTCCTCCTCCTCATAGTCCTCAGCCTCTAAACGCTCATGGATGAGGACTGTGTAGAAGGGGTAGCTTGCCTGGCAGGGGTTTGTACCAGAGTAGTGGGACAGGGACTGGTGCCAACCTCTGCAAAACTTGTATGACCTTAAAAGCCTGAGCAATCTCCTCAGGTGAAGGCATTATTACAGACACAGTAGAGTTATGCAGGTCTTTTGCCCTGGGCACCCTTATCAGGGGTGATCTGAACAAGTTCTGTGGTTTCATCCACTTGTTTAGAGGGTATCAGCTGGTCAGAGCCTGAGGAACACTTCCGTAATTTCTTCTGCAACCTTTTCAGATGTTTTTCCACTGTCTAAGTAGGGAAGGGTTTACAGATGTCACAATCAGCAGAAAAATGGTCCTGGCCAAGGCAGACAACACATAAAGAATGTTTGTCTGCCTTGGCAAAGACTTCCCCCACACCGGGTACAATTGTTAAAACCAAGTTCACCAGTTTTCTTCTTCAGTTTATGTGACAAAATGGAAATTGTTAGTTGGTTCTGGAACTGACAAAAGCTCCGATAGGAACCAGGAACTGGTAACTTGGGAACCAAGGTTATCGTTTACTTTTACAAATTTAGCTGTTAATTCTTAAATGACTAAAGCTAAATAAAATACTAACCGGAGTTTTACCTTCAAAAAACTCCAGAACTGACACAAAAGCTTGGTTTCTCCCTGGTTATCTCGAACCAGGAGAAACAAAAGAAAATAACATAAAAAAAACCTAAATTAACAAGAGGTCAACAATTAAACTGAAGATAAAGGCAGCAAATGAAAAAAAATTAGGAAAAATACTCAAGTTTTTTGAAATCAGCACAACAGGAATGTGGCGAGGAGAGGACTCCGAGGCATCTGTATTTGTCAGGCAGAGAATGAAATCTGAAGCATTAGAACATTGGTAGTTGATAAGGGCAGCATTTGAAAAGTGGCATGAGCCAATGATGATGCCATCATTAGCATACATTCTATCTCAGGGCAGTTCTATCTCACAGGCTGACTGCAAGAGTTAGGAATATTGGAGAATTCCTGGAGTGAGAACTTGCATTTAGTTCAAACAGGCTGCTCCATTTAAGTTGATCTTGTTCCCATCATCTGTTGCTGTGTATACTTAATGTATTATATAAGTAAATGGGGCTCGTGAGATGTCTCTTAGCTAATCTGTAGTGTCTCCTCATTGACTTCTTAGGATTCAGTTTCTGCAAATCTAAACAGTTCTGGAACCAGAAGAAGTTATGAGGAGACGCTCTTCATTAACCAAGAGTCTCCAGAGCACCGTTTACTTTTTATTAAGCATTTCTTTTTTCAAACCAGAATGGAAGTACTGTACACGTTATCCCTGAGAGGTTTGTTAAACTAGAGCAGTTTTCCACACAGATTGCTTAGAACATGTCCCAGGAAGTCTTGATGGGGAAAATGAGGACAGATAATAAAATTATTCAAACTTTATCTTGGACAGTGAAATGCAGTTCAGACAGTGTAACCTCCAAGTGGCACAGCAAACCACCCCCACACTCAAAAAATGCATCTGCAAACATATTAGTTGGTCTTTGTCCTGCATAGAAATCAGTCTTAGCTGAAATGTTGTACCACAGTTCAAATGTCGTGGAGCGTCTATATACCCTTCTGTGTTACAACATTACCAGCTGATCGGAAATCTTCCTGCCTCCTGGTTTCTCAATTCTCAACAGCTGCTTGCACAAATCGGTCAAAGAGAAAAGTGATGCCACAGTGGTACGGTTGTGGCTCCCAAACTCTGAACGGCTTTCACTTTCATAACAGATTGTTACCAACGAACATCTAATAGGTTATCCACTCTAATTTAGTTACATCTAAAATGTCCTGTTCATAACTTGCCTTGTTGCAATTTTGTCTAGTGGTTCAGTTTTTTGGTTCTGCCACTGCTGCTTTCTCTCGCACTTAAACGTGGTGTATAGATTACAATTAAATTTCTGTCCCTGTCATAAGGTGACAAATTACCCTGGTGGTCTAGCGGTCCCACTTCCCATCCTTGATCTGCCCATATAGTGCACAGTATAGCTTTCCCTGGTGTAAAGTGGACCCCCCACCCTGTGAGGGATTGACCCACCATCCCTAACCCCCGCCAGTCTGACCCCTGGCCTGCGACCAGCACAGCCCTCCTCTCACCTCCATGGCTGGCTACTGACTGAGCTGTCAATGAAGCATAATGTATACAGTACATGCTCATTGAGGGCTCCAGTCAGCGACCAACCTGAATGGATGGCTGTGCTGAGCGGCTAGTCAGCTATGGTGGGTCAAGCCCTCACAGGGTGGGTGGGGGGGTCTGGTGGGTGGAGGTTCCACTAGACACCAGGGAAAACTATGCAGTGCCCTAAATAGGTGGATCAGAGATGGGAGGGGGGATTGCTAGACCACCAGGGTAATTTGTCACCT
The DNA here is from genome assembly GCA_016271365.2 of Neoceratodus forsteri. NCBI lineage: Eukaryota > Metazoa > Chordata > Ceratodontiformes > Ceratodontidae > Neoceratodus > Neoceratodus forsteri. Next base: position 372,355,793 of record CM057458.1, read on the forward strand.
TATGGCCTAGTAAGATTCCCTTGAGCCTATCCCATCCATGCTTGAAGCCCACCATTGTTTTCGCCCCCACTACCTCCGCCAGATGACAGTTCCAGGCATCCACCACTCTTTCAGTGAAAAACTACTTCCTCACATCCCTCCTAAATTTCCCCCTTACATCTTCATTGCATGCTGTCTTAGTTTTTTCCACCTTCTTCTCTGAAGAATACTCCCCTCCTGTACCTTATTCACCCGAGGTATTTATGGGTCTCGATCATGTCCTCCCTCTCCATCTTCTCTTCCAGGGTGTGCACACTGAGATCTCTCAGTCTCTTCATATAGGGCTTCTGATGCAGCACCTGTGCCATTTTAGTTGCCTTTCTCTGGACAGCCTTTGTCCAGAGCCATAATAATTTAAAGACATTCAGCCTTCATTACCAAACTTACGTACTGTGTTCTACCTAGCAATAGCCTAGCTACAGGAAAATAAAACCTTTTTCTATTAAAAACACAACTTTTTCCCCAGTTTTTAAACACAGTAACCCACCCCAGGGCATGGGTTTCTTCAGCAAATAATGCACTTCCTTGATGTGTTAAAAGGCACTTGGCCATTGACCTTGTGCCTTCCAGTTCACCCGGGATGGGCATTATTGCTCTAGAAACCCATGCCCTGTTGTGGGTTATTGTTTACTTCTTGTATATGCCATGTTTCCCCTGTAAACGGGTATTTTCCTAGTGGGCTGTACGCGGTTACCAAAGCCAAAATAAAACGTAATTATTTTTTCAACATACTTCTTTTATCCTTGCTTTCTACCGTAAGACATAATGTCTCTTTAACCCATGTATACATTTTCCTTCAGCTGCCTTATCTGATGGCTTATTTCATATGTTTGTATACAAAAGGTTCTGCCTAATTTGTGGCTGGTTCCCATCTTTTTTGTTTAGTAGTCTGCATTTTTTTTCACCAGGCACAGTCAGTCTCAGGTAGCAGCTTACCTTTGTTTTTGATTTATCTAATCTATCCCTTTACTCCTACAGTAGTTTCTATATACAGTACTGTTAGGTCTGGAACCCTTTACTGTACATAAACAATTTGAATGGATCAGATTCATCAATCTGCTATTAAGTCCCCTTTTTCCAGTTAGTCTAGCTTCTTTAACTTTTGCTCATAAAGAAGAAATTCCATCAGACTTACTGTAATTTCTTTTTCATTAGCTCCAACTTTGTCAATGGGAATTACTTGTACCATGGGTAATATGCACCCTGACCAGAGGCTCACTGGTATGGTTATAGCTTAAAGAGCTGAAGCTAGCAGCACTGAATGCTGGTGTCATGACTCTTCCATTGTCACATTTTAGGCAGTCCACAGAATTACCACAAGAACAGAGGTATAGACACAAAGAACACCCTCAATGACCAACATAATAGACTTGCATCAGTATAATATATAAGAAAAACAGAAAAAGATTTTTACAGTACCTTTTTTTGCAGCAACACTCACCTTCATGTTCCCTCTAATTTAGAGAAGTCTCAAATAAGTCTCCCTGTTGATCGTTCTGATTGCAGTGTGTGAACGTCCATCTGAAGAGAACACTGTGAAGCAAATGATAACTGTAAAACTTTGTCAACTGTAGGTGGAAGATGTGTGAGTCAACAGAGCAACAAGAAATTGTTAGTCAAGTGCCTGCTGTAAGCCAGTGAATAAATCAAAAAATTGAATCAGAGTGCAGATTTACTGAGAAACAAAACAAAAAACAAGTAGGAGTACAGTGAATAAATATATTGACCATTACAGCCACCCTTCATAGTTCTGAGACAGATGCTTCTGCTGTCATGACCAAGGAGGCTGCCATAGCACTGGCGTAGTGTGCAGTGATCATTGCTGGAGGCTTCCATTTTGTTGCTGCATAAGCCTTTACTACACAAGATCTGACTCACCTTGCCAAGGTGGCCTTGGATGCTTTCTGACCCTTTTTTATGCTACTCCAAAAACTATGAAAAAACTGAGTGACTGAATTCCATGTATCTCGTAAGATATGTTTTGATCACTCAGCGAAGTTCTAGCTTATGTAACTCCTTTTCTTTTGGATTAGACGGCTTTGGAGGAAAGGAAGGTACACCTCTATGTCTACATAAAAAGCAGTGGGAACCTTCAGAAGAAAGAAAGGTTAAACAAAAGACACTCATGCACTCGCAGGAAATTAAGCTATTGAACAGAAACTGCCCTAAACTTTCCTGAGTTCTGTTTCCCTGTGTTTTATTTTCTTGTAAGCAGCATAACCACAGTGTTTCAAGGAGTGGTTTGGACCAACACCCCACCACTTTGACACTAATACAGGTCTTCATCAGGGGGTGGCACAGGACTGTAAGAATCCCATTTAAATACAGACCCCACCAGATATACCATCCGTGGTTAACTCGAGCAGCCAATTTTTGCGGACATTTCTCTCAAGCCATTTATTGTTTGCATTGAGACAGGTTGGTCAAGCAGGGTCCCCAACTCACGCTCCAGGGAAGTCAAAAAAGGTTTTAACCTGGGGCACAGCCAAAATACATGTGAGTGATACACTGCAGAGTCACCACACTGGCGCCAGCAGTGTGCGGAGCCAGTGGTGAGGTAGTGAGAAGTAATGGCCGGTGTGCAGAAATACCTGATTAGGACTTGCCAGGAGAAGAGACGCCAGGTATGGGAAAATATGAGCTTAGACATGGCAAGACAACTGATTTCCCATTGTTTGGACATGATGTCTGCTCCTAGCTCATTGTTCCCCATGGAGTTCCCTTCCGAGCTTGATAGGGCCTTGACTGACATCTTGATTTGTCTGTGCACATTAATGCAGTTCACAAGCTCACCCTAAGCTTGGTGATTTGTATAGGAACAAAGCAAGTGTTCCTCTCCCTGCCACTGAGAAATTGCACTAAAAATGATCCTTCCAATCTTTGAGTACGGTGACTTAGTCTACAGTAGTGCCCCATAAACCAACCTTGCCAGACTGGACCCCCTCCTTCATTCTTTTTGTCACAATGCTTTAGATTGCCTCTCTTGTACTTACCACTACTCTCTTTACTCAGCTCTCTCTCTCTCCCTTCTCATGATGCTAGGCGCCTTTCCCATTGTGCCTCTTTTTTGTCCAAATTCTGGTTTGGAACCCTTTCCTCCTATCCTAAAGTACTTCTCTCCCCTCCTCCCTCTTCCTCCTACTATCTTCATAACTTTTCTCTCCTTTCTCTCAACAGCCCTTCTAGAAAATGTATTGCTAAACTGGCCCAGTGTCACTGAGGGTTGAGGCGCTGGACGCCTTGCCTTGTGCTATGCTGGCAACCCGGGTTTTGTAACAACCTCAGATCGTCAGGGTGCCAGCTTGGGGGGGAGCTGGATTAAGCGGAGCCTGCAGGTTGCTCTCCTCTCCTGGGGGTGGGTTGTTGTCCTCCTGTAGTTCCGCTCCCACCAGGTGGAGGTCCAGTGGGATAGCGTAGGCAGAGAGAGCAGCAAGGACTGGAGGGTGAAAGGGGATGAGCTGGCACCATGGTGTGCATGTGTGCCTCCACACGCACATACAGCCATGTGCTGGGGCCTCGAGGGGGGAGTCAGGGAAAAAAATAAGATAAAAATAATAATAAAAATAAAATCTATTGTTGGCCAATCTGCTTTTTTTTAGCCCTTTCCAAAACGTTGGTCCTCTCTTCCCCTTTCTATTCATTCTGCCTTTCTCCATCCTCCCTAAAGTCTCTTCTCTCTGACTTTTGTTGTCTTTCCAGCAACTGCCTTTGACCCTTCCTCTTCTTCTCTATTCTCTAGCATTGCCCTTTTCTTGCAGTTCCTATTTTGCTTTCTTACAGTATATCGGTATATTGAGAGTGTTTTATTTTTCTAGTTGCCTTCATTTACTATTTTTGCCTTTAAGATTTATGTTTCTGCTGGCCTGGTGGCGCTGAGGGTTGAGGCATCTGCCTTTCCTTGTACCATGCCGGCAATCTGGGTTCGGGAGTGAGCTCGATTCACCTAAGGTCGGCCGGGGAGGACAGGATAGAGCATCTGAAGGACTACTCTCCTCTCCTGGGAAGGAGGGAGGGAAGGGGGACTGTAACCCGCTGTGCTCGTGGCTCCTAGCAGAGGCTGGGAGCACAGAAATCAGAGGTCGATTAATGTGGGCAGACATTGGGCAGGACGTCATTGCACATTCAAGCCTTAGTGGGGAGGGACCAAAAAAGAAGAAATACCTCGGTGCACAGGAGGACGAAGGTGAACCTCGAGGGACCAGGCCTCATACCCACCACTGAACTCTCCTCGACTAGCTCCCCCGGACCCTCCTCCCATGTCCCATACAAGTCTAGCATCTGAGAAAGGGCATCCAGGTAAGGAGATGCAGGGTGGCTCCGCCCTGGGGTGTGTGGAAGTTGGCAGGGGTCAAGCCAAGTGTTCGGAGCAGTGGGAGGGAGGGTTCCTCTCTCCAATTCTCTGGTTCAAGGGAGTTTCAGGCAGGGTAGTAGGTCCTGGATCAGGTGGGGTTATGCCGGAGGGAGATCCTGTGGTCTGGTGACTGGAGGGGGAAAAAAAAGATTTGTTTTTCTGCCTGTATTTATTGCATTTTACCTTGTTATTTTATTGTTAGCTAGTTCTTTCTTCCCTCTCCCCCTGGACTCATCTGGAGACTAGCTGCTCTCAGCTCAGTATAGATCCAGAAGCAAATGGTTTGATATCTTTTATTGGACCAACATAGATGTCACAAAAAAAAAACAATGTAAATGTGTAACATCTATGTTGGTCCAATAAAAGGTATCAAACTATTTGCTTCTGGATCTGTTCATACAAGGATCAATACTGCAACTAACCTAGTTCTGTATGTCAGCTCTGTATGCACTTCCTGGTTAAACTTTTCAATAAATAAATTAAAACAACACTATGCCAGATGCATGCACAAAAAGCTTCTGGAAGTACTGGACTCTAATGTCGATTTCATGGCCAGCCAATGTGTACAGCAAATCACCCTTTTGGGAACCATTAAGTCGCTGAAAGAATTGTGGGATTTAGTAACCATGGTTACTATCCAGTGCTTCTGAAAAGCTGTTTTTGTACAGTGTACTTACCATAGGCTGCTGAGGATGAAATCGATCTGCCAGCCAACATGACTCCAGGGGAATTCTCTGAGCTGTAACCTTGGTGATGATGATGCTGTGCCACCTGCTAATGACATACTGGAGGTGGTAGCCACAGTGTACCCTGATGTCAAAGACAAGGAACTGAATCTGAAGGACACCATAGAAGAGGCAGAGAAAATTGCTGTAACACCATCTGATATCTGTACAGGTCTGCTAACAGTTTGTTATGCAATAGAGCAACATGTGGATCTTATGCCAGACTGGGAGGCACTAGCAAGCATGGAGAAAGTTTGACATCCTTACTGCAGGGTTAGCACCATACAGAAATAAATCACAGACTTCTACCAGTATGAACAGTCAATTTTAATTCTAAATATCTGAAAGTATAAGTCTAAAATGTCTGACTTTTTTAAGGTGATTTTTACGATAGAATTGAGTACAGTTTACTGAATCATACAGTATAATGTATCGCTCCATGTCGTCAGTGGGGAAAGTAGTTAATACATATGGTTAATGTGTTCCTCCACTAGGGTAGTTGGTACAGCCCCAAAGCTGTGACCTCAGCACAGACCCCCAGGAATATGGAACATAGCAATAGCTACCTCAGTTAATGCCATAGGAAGAGTGGTTGGCAGCATGGATTGAGCCCTCTGTAAGGTTTAAATTTCTGCTCCTAGTTATTTTTTCTCAGAGGAATGTGTAATCTTAAAGCAAGTTGGGGTCCTCTGGTAATAGGGGACTCCAAAACTTAGAAATCTGTGCCTGTTAAACTGAGGCTTCGACATTGGCCAACTTGCTTGCTAACTACCATTTTTTAGTCCCCACAGTGCCTAAAGGGGTGCCCACATGCCATTAGTAAGGTGTCTATGGGTCTGCTTTTATATCCAGCCTGGTGCAAAGGGAGTGTCGGTATTTTGGCAAGGAATTAGCTAGATAGGTTAGTCTGGCTGTCTAGGGTGACTGTGTTTTATTTTCTCTTCCCTACTAACTGTGTTTTCTCTATTTTCTTGCTTTTTTTCCTTCTCACAGTGCCCCCCCCCCCCCTTTAGTGTGAGACTGGTATACTTGTTTTCTTGAGGGGGCAGATTTTCTCACAGAATTCTGTGAAATAGTTTTCATTTGTGTTGCTTGTGACTGCCTTGTTGCAGAAACATGCTAGATCATTTTCACTCTGCAGAACTATCCCTCTCTGCCCTCTTTTAAGCATTCATTTAAAGTACTCCTCTTCTCTAAAAACAAAAAGTGCACCTGTAGCTGATGACCTTTAACCATTACACTGAGCACCACTTCTGATGCATGTTTGCACTTCCATTGTCAGTAATTACATACAACTTACCCCCTAGTATATGTAACTAATAGTCGTCCCTCCGCTCCACATACTCTGTATGTATAAGTATACTTGTCTGTCTACACTGTATTACTTGCAGTAGTTCTGTGTAAAATGCTGTTATTTGACCATGTGTATGTTGCTCATGCTGTTTTTGTTTGATCGTGTACTATACTCTTGTATATGTAACGAATCATGGGTCACTCCTGGAAAGGGACCCTTGGTCTCAGTGGGCCCCTCTGAGTTTTCAAAATTCAATAAATAAATAGTTTTTCTTTTAAAGCAAGATTTGACACTTGTGTTACTGGTAACTGCCATTTTTTGGTCACCTAGAGCACGGATCGCGGCATGGAGGTTTGCACCTTTTTAGTGAGCCTGCCCTTCCCCCCTCATCTTGTGGCCCTCCACTATAAGCAGTGCTCGTTTCTTATTTCTCCATCACGCTGTAAGGCATGCTTCTGACTGTCAGCCATGCAGTGGGAGCCAACGTCAGCACTTAGGCCATCCGTGGGGCTGTGTGCTGTCAGCAGCGGATGCTTCTGGAATGGAGGCAGTGGAGTCACGTAAGTAGATCTGAATAGAGACAGCACAGCATTTCTCTTCGGTGCTTTCACAGGGAGTTGGATCTCCTCATGCCTTTGCTGTTTCTGTTGTTCCTCTGTGGGCTTTCTCAGACAGGTGATTACAGCTGGGGGCATGTTTGCTAGGCTGAAGGTTGGGGTATGAGGTGAGTCAATCTGCAGCTGACAGGACACTGAAAGTGGGTTAATTTAGCAGGTAAAGGAGCACAGAGACTTACTCATGGCAGCAGTGTGGGTAGAATGTGTGTGATCTTTACCCAGTTAAAGGGGCACAGATGAGAGATCAGGCTACTGGTACCCATGGTGTCTGAGCACGTTTATTGCCATAATGATGTATTTCTTTTGAGGAGCAGGTGTTTGGGCTAGTTTTTTTCCTTATGGCTGTTAAAGATACATTTTTTTCTGAGGGAAAAATCCCTCGTATGGCATTTTGCCCGCATTTCTACTGTCCAGAAGCAGACAGGCAGACTTGGGAAATGGCCTACTGGCATGAGATGTAACCTTGGCATTTTGTTGTCCCTGTTTTAATGGTCAAAGATTGAGAGGCAGATTTGGAAAACCACACAGGGAGACAGCAGTATTATCTGTGGACAGAAAGTCTTCCCTTATTTGTTAATGGCACCATGGCTTATTGTAGGCCAGTACTATGCAAGACTGTAAGACCTGCTGTAGGATTATGGTCCTCACTGTAACACAAATATATATATATTATATACAGTATATGTGTGTGTATATATATATATATATATATATATATATATATATATATATATATTTAGGGTTGAGGAGCCATTTACATGTTAAACCCAAAATTTTGCACCTTAATAACTTTGCAACTGTTTGATGGATTTGCCTGAAATTTGGAATACACGATGAAGACCCATACGCCTTGGGATCTGCCAAGTTTTGTACTAGTTGGATACACAGCTGTGGAGTTATTAAACATGATTTGCATGTGCGTTTACGCTTTTTCTGGAATTCTACGGTCGCGCCTACAGGTCGCACAGTTTGCTCGACTGGCCCAAAATCTTCAGGGAACATGCAGCCAGGGTCCCTGATGTGCCTTTCAAAGATTTCATGAAAAAATATTAAACTGTTCAAAAGTTATGGCAGTCCGAACTTCTGTTTTTCCCATAGGATAACATTACGATTGTGCTTGGCCTTGAGGGGCCGATATCTCAAAAGCGTTGAGATATGAAGTTTTGTTGAAAAATTATAGCCCCGGGGGCTATGTATAAAACTAGCCAGGAAAGTGATAATACATATGACTTTTACATTTTTTTTCTATGTCGTACGGTTACTGAGATATAAGCAATTTACTATTACAACTACTGATTTTTGTGTTCCGAGAGTCATTATTTTGCATACATTCTTTCTACTCACTGTCTTTCTCTATACAGGTTTTGGGGAAAACCAGCCTGTGCACTTACATAACTCTTACCATTACCGTTTCTGCTTGTGGTTCCGTACCCATTTCACTTACCGTTCACATTTATGCCACCATGTGCGTTACCCTTTGCGTTTTCATTTACGGTTGCGTTTCCATTGTTTTTAACATTTCTGTCTACAGTACTGTTCCTCTTTCTGTTTCACTTTGCGTCACCATGCACATTACGACTTGCGTTTGTGGGCACAATGTTACAGTGCGACAAGACATCACCCCCGCGCTCCTGCCACTGCATTACATTCACTATTTCTCATTATCATTCTCAAAAAGAAGGGAAATTAGAGCCAAAAAACTCCATTTAATGCATCAGTTAGGGTTGTTCCACAGCGACAAAAGCAAGGAAATTCGATGTTAGGGTTGAAACCCCCTTTGCACCCTTCCAGCCCCCCCCCCAACTGGAATCGGGGTGTGCATTGGGGTCATCGGTCCTGTCACCCCATTCTCCTATTCCTCATCTTCTTTCCACATGTGTTGGGGTGACACTTAGGGCTGATGACCCCAAACGCACCCCGATTCCAGTTGGGAGGGTGGGCTGAGAGGTGCAAAGGGGGTTTTAACCCACATCAATTTCCTCACTTTGTCACTGTGGAACAACCCTAACTGATGCATTAAATGGAGTTTTTTGCCTCTAATATATATATGTATATATATATAGGGTTGAGTAAGCAGTTTAATGTTAAACCCCAAATTCTGCACTTTAATAACTTCGCAACCATTCAACAGATTTCCACAAATTTTGGTATGCCTCATCCTGTAGGGTACATCTCTTGCTGTGCCAAGTTTAGTTTCAATCAGATGTGCAGTTTTCATGCAGCACATAGTGAAAAAAGTGTGTTTTTCGCCTTTTTCCCACCAATTTTTGCTGATTTATGCCCATCATGCTGCAGCCACACTGTTTAGAAGTTTGATCTGAAATTTTCAGGGTAGAAAGTGGCTGTTGCAAAGAACAAGCCAGCATTTGTTTGGTGAAGAAGTATTAATCTGTTCCAAAGTTATTACATTTTGAAATTTTGGGTTCTGAGCATGCTCAGTTTAATCTTTTTGATAGGTGTATAAAGTGTGAAAAAGGATTTACCTAATGAACAGGGATTTTGACAGCTCATGAATTGGGATTTATAAAATCCCTGTTCATATGAAAACAATCCTTGTTTGTGAGCTTCCATCTTGTTTTCAATTTTTTTGGCAAACAAAACCTTGTAACTTGCCCCAGGGATGTCTTCTGTGGAGATTCAAGTATGGGTTTTGTTCAGGGCAATGGCCTCTACAAACCCATGGCTTTGCTTTCCTTTAGTTTACTCAAGAAAATGACCATTTTTAAAATCCTTGTTCGCTGCTCACTTCCGATTCTCGTTCGTGAGTTGTCATAATCCTTGTTCGTGAGCTGATCCTTATTTGTGAGCTGTCAAAATCCCTGTTCTTGAGGGGACAACCAGATGGCTCTATCTCATGAACAAGGATTTTGCACCTCATGAACAGGGATTTGGCTCATGAACAGGGATTTTGACAGCTCATGAACATGGATTCTAAAAAGGAATCCCTGTTTGTGAGCTCTCAGAATCTCTGTTCATGAGGGGATGACCAGATGGCCCTAAAAATCCTTGTTTGTGAGCCATCAATATCCTTGTTCATGAGGTGTCAAACTCCCTGTTTGTGAGTCAGTCTCTGTTTGTGAGCTGATGACCAGATGGTCCTACTTTGCGAACAGGGACTGGCTCACAAACAGGGATTTTGACACCTCACGAACAGGGATTCGGCTCACGAACAAGGATTTTGACAGCTCATGAACAGGGATTTTTAAAGGTTGCTGTTTCATTGCCACTTTTTTTTTCTAAGTTTCAGATACACCTTTGAGCCAAGAGGTTCTTTTACAAAGGTTCCACGTCATGGAAACTGAGCAAGTTATAACAAGAACAGGCAAGTTAAACAACAGGTAGGCATTACAGTATATGACAAAAACAAGAAAATGAAGTAGCAAATAAATATTACGGAATGGAAACAGTACATGAGCTGCCAGAGGCTTTGTCAGGCATCAACTGGGAAAATTATGTAATGGATGCATCCTGGAGCAAAACACAGTACACAAAAAGTCTTGTAGAGATTACAGAGGAAATGAGTACACATAGTGTAAAAAAAGTGGGAACAGAGGTGCTTAATGATGACTAAGTGGTAGGAGAGAGGAAGGGTTCAGGGAAGGGGGAAGACAGGGGTGTGTGTGTAATGGAACGGATAAGGAGGAGGAAAGGGAAGGGGGAAGGAGTGCGAGGAAATGGGGTGAGGCTGGTGAGGAATGTGATATGGGATATCAGGGAGTGAGAGGGTTGAGGGGAGTGACAAAAGTGAAATTGCACTTCACTGCAAAAAAAACAGGACTTTTGGAGTGAAATTTGCAGAGTAGAAAGGGGGTGTCCCAGAGATGTGACCTATGCTGGTTTGGTGTAAAACATTTGCATCGGTTCCATAGTTATGGCATTCTGAAGTTGAGAAATTTCCCATAGGATATCATTGTGGTGAAAGCGGCATCTTTCGGTACCTATATCTTGAAAACAGTTTGAGATACAGATTTTTCACTAAGCACAGCTTAGTACACCTTTATACTAAGCACATGAGCAGGTTACCAGTCCATGATTACAACTGCAGTGGAATTTCTTTCAAAGTTGCTATGGTTACTGAGATACTGCACCATTTGCAGCACAAGGCTTTCTTGGAATGTGTCTAGGGCTGCACTGCATCTCTGCAATTATCCGGGACCTGTGCTCCCACATATGGATACCATTATGCAGTAATGGGACTGCTAGGCCATCCATTATGCAATACAGGGAGCACAGGGCTTGGAGATCCCTGTGCTCCCCCAGCGAAATGACAGTTCATTACAATGTCTGTGCACAAAAACTGATACCATGGCCCTGCACGCCCAAAACCATATAAGGGTTAGATTACACTTTCTCAAAAAGCAAGGAAATTCATTGCAAAAAAAGTCATTAATGCATCAGAGTTGAAGCAACAAAAGTAGGGAAATGAGGCATTAGGACTGACACTCTAATACTCCCCACCCCACCCTCCACAGATAAACAGGTGATGGGGTGTGCTTTGGGGGTCATCTGGCCCAACTCTCACCCTATTCTCCTAAACTGCACCATGTCAGCTTTCTTACTCATGGAATGGGGTGAGAGTTAAGACCAATGACCCCAAGGCACACCCCATCACCTGTTGGTCTGTGGAAGGTGGGTGTGGTGTGGGTGTTAGGGTGTCAACCCTAATGCCTCATTTCCCTACTTTTGTTGCTTCAACCCTAACTGGTGCATTAACAAAGTTTTTTGCTATTAATATATCAAATCAAACCAGTCTTTATTTTTATAGCACCTTTCAAAACCAAGGCGCTTCACAGATTTATAAATACATTAAAACAGAATACAAAACTTAAAATCAGCATAGCATATATATGTGTGTGTGTGTGTGTGTGTGTGTGTGTGTGTGTGTGTATATATATATATATATATATCTTCATTCATTGCAAACAACCCCATGCATCAGTTAAGGTTTCTATTACAGGGACAAAAGTCTGTTAGGGTTACCAGCCCTACCACCCCACCCTCCACACACCAAAAGGCATCAGGGTGTGCCTTGGGATCATCGGCCCTAACTCTCACCCCATTCCACATGCAAGCAAGCTGATGTGGTACAGTATAGGAGAATAGGATGAGAGTTAGGCCCTTCACCCCCAAGTCACACACCAATGCCTGTTGGTGTGTGGAGGGTGGGGTGGTAGGGTTGGTAACCCTAACATTGAATTTCCTGACTTTTGTCCCTGTAATAGAAACTCTAACTGATGCATTAACAGAGTTTTTTGCAATGAATTTTCCTTCTTTTTGAGATAGTAGAATAGCATCCTTATTTTACTGTGGGGGACCCTGTGCTCCAATCCCACCATAGATGCACATATGTATGTAGGTGTGGAGGGCCCTGCGCTTCCATGTATGGAACAACAGTGACAAAATTGTCAGCAGAGTCATCTTATTACCCCACCTCATGTACCCCCAGTACAGAGTAACTATGAAATACAAGGCAAAACATAATTATGTGCAACTGCAATGGCATTCCAAGCCACTTGTGCGAAAACACATTTTGGGCAGGATGTGGGAAATGACAGTTGTACTGTTCATGAGGTAGTGTGAAAAAATGGTTATGTAAAAAATTGGCAGCAAAATATGGAAAAGTACCAAATTTATGCGAGTGCGTAGAATTAACATAGAAACATAGACTTTGACGGCAGATAAGGACCACTAGGCCCATCTAGTCTGCCCATTTCCCTACCTACAGGATAGGCCGCAGATCCTAGTTAACCAACAGCCTTTATCTTCCTGCCCCCCACAAGAATTGCCTTATGTCTGTCCCATGCATTCTTGAATTCTCCCACAGTTTTAGACCCCACAACTTCCTCAGGAAGGCTGTTCCATGCATCCACTACCCTCTCTGTGAAATAATACTTCCTCACATTGCCCTGAACTGCCCTCCTTCTATCTTTAAATTGTGTCCCCTTGTTCTTGACGTCTCTTTTCTGAAAGATGCTACCCTCTTGGACTTTGTTGATTCCCTTGAGGTACTTGAAAGTTTCTATCATGTCCCCCTCTCCTTCTTTCCTCAAAGGGTATATATATTAAGCTCCTTCAGTCTCTCCTCATCGGCTTCTCTTGCAGACCCTGCACCATTTGAGTTCCCTCCTCTGGACTGCCTCTATCCTGTCTATGTCCTTGTGGAGATGGGGTCTCCAGAACTGGACACAGTATTCCAGATGGGGTCTCACCAACTGTCTGTACAGAGGGATAACAACTTCCTGTTTTCTGCTGCTGATGCCTCTCCCTATACATCCCAGTGTACCTCGCCCTCCCTACTGCCTTCTCACATTGCTTGCTACCTTAAGGTCATCTGATATGATTACCCCCAGGTCCCTTTCTTGTTTTGTTGTTGTTACTAGCTCCCACCCATTGTGTATTCTTCCCTGGGTTCTTGTTTCCCAGGTGCATTATTTTGCACTTTTGCTGAATCCTAGCTGCCATACATCTGACCATTCCTCCAACCTTGCTAAGTCCCTTTTCATCCTTTCCACGCCTCCTTGTGTATCAACCCTGTTGCAGATCTTTGTGTCATCTGCAAAAAGGCATACTTTTCCTTCCAGTCCCTCTGCAATGTCACTGATGAAGACATTAAAAAGGACTGGACCCAATACTGAACCCTGCGGTACCCCACTAGTAACCCCTTTCTTCAGAGTGGACTCCATTTACAATTACCTTCTGTGTCCTGTTGTGCAGCCAATGTTTTACCCAGGCTACCACCCTGGGACCCACTCCCAGGCTGGTTAATTTGACTATCAATCTTTGTGTGGGACTGTGTCAAATGCCTTGCTAAAGTCTAGGTGAGGCCATGTCCACAGCCCTCCTGGTCTACTACTTTGGTCACCCAGTCAAAGAAATCTATTAGATTCGTCCTGACATGACCTTCCTGCCAGAACCCATGCTGCCTTGGATCCTGTGCTCCACTGACCTCTAGGTACTCACAACTATTCTTTCCTTCAGAAGTGACTCCATCACTTTCCCTACCACAGATGTCAGACTGACAGGTCTGTAGTTTCTGCCTCTGTCTTGGTCCCACTTTTGTGAAGGGAATCACATCCGCCTTCCTCCAGTCCTCGGGTACCACACCATCCTCCCATGATTTATTAAAAGAGTAGCCAGTGGTTTACCTAGTTCCTTCCTTAATTCTTTTAGAATTCTGGGGTGAATCCATCAGGACCCATTGCTTTGTCCACCTTCAGTTTTAGGGTTCTTGCAGAACCCTTTCTTCTGTGAAAGGACTGGATCGACCCCCCTATCAAAGTGCTTCTGTTAATTGGATTAGGCACTTTCCCTCTCTTTGTGAATACTGAGCAGAAATGTTCGTTCAGTATTCCTGCTTTCACTGTCCCCCTCTGCCTCACTCATTCTATTCAGCCTCACTATCCCTCCCTTTGTCTTTCTATGCTCACTAATGTACCTATAAAAGGTTTTATCCCCCTTCTTAACTGAGTTGGCTGTCTTTTCCTCAGTTTGGGCCTTTGCTATTCTGACTTCCCTCCCTGCTTCTTTCTGCCTTAACTGGTACAGCTCTCTGTCCTGCTCCTTCTGTGTTTCCTTATACATCCAGAATGCTATCTTTTTCTTCCTGACTTTCACAGCCACCTCTCTTGAGAACCATAGTGGCTTTTTCTTTCATTTTGATTTGTTTATTTGCTTCACCAAAGCTTGCGTCTGTGATGGCAGTTTTGATAATTCCCCATTGTTGCTCCACACCTCCTTCTAGCCTGTTTGCGTGCTTTCTGAGGCACTCTCCCATCTTGCAAAGTCAGCCTCCAAAGTCCAGTACCCTCACTTTTGTATGGCTTGACTCTGTAGCTGACTTTAATGTGAACCACACTGTTTGATGGTCACTTGTCCCAAGATGGCAACCTACTTCTAGATCTGAGATCCTCTCACTGCCCCCGCTTGAGAGCATGAGGTCTCAAGATTGCTCCCTCATGAGTGGGTTCCAAACTAGCTGTCTAATGCCTGCCACCTGTAGGGCATCAAGAATGGCCCTGCTCTTGGATGTGGCTGCAGCAAATGTGCTCCAGTTAACATCTGGCATATTCAGGTCTCCCATCAACAGTATCTCCCTTTCTCTGCCATTCTAAGAATGCCTTCCATCATATCCTTGTCCATTCCTTCCCCTGACATGGGGTCTGTACAAACCCCTGTGCGGATTGTGGTGCCCTTTCCAGTCTCCAAGGTGACCCACAGTGCCTCCTCTCCTCCCTGTTTACTCTTTTGTTCAGTTGCTTTTATCCCTTCCTTTACATAGAGAGCTACTCCTCCCCCTCTTCTCCCCTGCCTGTCTCTCCTGTAGGTTATGTACCCTGGTATGTTAACATCCCAGTCATGGTTCTCTGTGTACCATGTTTCTGTGACTGCTACGATATCCAGGCATCCCTCTTCCATTAAGGCCACCAGCTCAGGGAGTTTGTTGCCCAGACTATGGGCATTGGTACTCATTACCCTCCATTTCCTGATGGCCTTACCCCCTTTTGCCCCATCCCTGTCCTTCTTGCCTTTGTCACTTTCTCCATTTACCCCTGCCCTTCTCCCTATCGACACCTCCATGTTGGTGTTTGCCACACTTACTACCGTGATTGTTTGGGGGCTAGGATTTTCCTGCTCTTTCCAGTGCCTCCCCTTGGCTGAGTTTAAAAGCTTGCCAATGAAGCATTTAAACCTATCACCCAGGATCCTGGTTCCCCTCCGGACAGATGCAGCCCATCATGCCAGTATAGGCTTGCATCACTCCAGGTGGACCCCCAGTCCCCAATGAAGCCAAATCCCTGAGCTCCACACCAGTTTTTCAACCACTGATTGAATCCCATGGTACGGAACATCCTAGCCTCTCCTATGCCATAGATGGGTAGCACCTCCGAGAAGGTTACCGTGCGTGCTACTTGACTAAGGCCCCTCCCCAATTCCACAAACTCTTCCTGCACTTCTCTAATCCCTTTCTTAGCCAGGTCATTTGTCCCTAGGTGGACAATGACATCCAGCTCCCTCCCCTGTGCAGCTGCTCTGGCAATCCTGAGGATTCGCTCCCTGTCCCTCCAAGCCATGGTGCCAGGCAGGCACCTACCTCCCTCTCCTTCCTTGCCCAGTTCTACCTTCCTAACAATGGAGTCCCCACCAGGAGTTGTTTCCTTCCCTGCAGGGTCCTCTGCCACCCTCCTGTGGGTCTCCTTTGTGGAGGTTCCCAACATCCTCCTTGGTCTCCACTGTAGGTGCCTCCATAGAGGAACCACACTTTGCCAGAATGGCATAGGAATGTGGAGAGGTACAACTGGAGGATGTGCCTCTGTTCCACCACCCTCACCCTCCCTGAGCCCACTGTGGTCCAACCGCTCCTCTTTCTTGGCAACCTCTGAGGCAATGGCAGTGGCACTGGTGGTCCCTGGATGGAAGAGGAGGTCCCACAAATCCTTGCCAACTCAGCCTGGAGATGAGCAACCTCCTCCCTCAGCCCAGAGAGGTGCCTGCAGATGGGACAACACCGCATCCTCCAGAACATCTCCCAGAAGACTGCTGCTCCACAGCCACTGCACTGCACCACTCCAATCATGTCTTATTTCTGACCCCTTAACTGTTTGCAATCCTTACTCTTTCGTCTGTTTTTTTCTCTCTCTCTCTTACTTTCTGCCTGTGTGCCTTTAAGCTCCTGATTGTCCTGTTCTGAGACAAGAATATCCTACATTTCTCAGTAGACCACTTACTTGTTCAGAGGCAGACCTCCAGCAGCTAGAGGGGGCTGGAGAGCTACTCTTGCCCTTCTAGGATGGTGGGTCCTTGGTGGTTCTGTGATCACTCACTTCCTGCCCCTAAACAGGAAGTTCCTGTTGTCAGTCAAATCCTGTGCCTATAAAAATAGAACTAGCTTTGGGTGGGGGAGTGGAGGGGAGGGAAGGAGGGCAATATAGTCCCAGCAGAGAAGTTCAGTCACACAGCAGTCCTTTCTCCTGGTGTCTTCTGCCAAGCTATTAGCAGAATCTTTCTAAGGCAGTCTTTAAATGTAGCTTCCTTCTAGCTAAGCCACTCCCCCTACTTACCAGATCTTTCTACAAGTAATTTAAACCTCACAGCAGTTAAGTCCTTTCAGTCACCTGAGATTTACACCTAGATGACTTTTCAGTTACCCATTCAGTTCAGTTAACCCAAACACACACTTTTTTTTGTTTTTGTTTTGTATGTTAGTTTTTAACCCTAAATTAAAGGTCCAAATGCAAAAGTTCTTCTACTTTAGTCCCAGCAGAGAAGTTCAGTCACACAGCAGTCCTTTCTCTTGGTGTCTTCTGCCAAGCAATTAATTCAATGGATGCATGTAACCTGAGCATTTTAAGGAATGTTTGCTCCATATTTTCAACATGGCCATTTGGGGACCTCACCTCATGAACAGTGGCACTGTAATTTTGTTAATCATCCCAGGAAGCTGATTTTGCACAGCATATGTGCCATTCTGCGCTACAGGTGCAAAAACACATTTCAGGCAGGATGTGAAAAATGGCAGCTATACTGTTTATGAGGTGGTGTGTAAAAATGGCAATGTTGAACATTTGGAGTCAAAATATTGTACATTATCAAAGTTATGCGCCTGTGTAGAAACTGCACAATGCACGCTCATAACGCGGCCATCTTTGGGAATTTTTTCACCAAATAGTCAACATGGGGTTTTTGGGACCCCATCTAATGAACACTGGCATTGTCATTTCATTAATCGGTCCCGAAAGGTGATTCTGCGCATGAACTGCGAAATCACCTTTTGGGACCAAGTAACAAAATGACAGTGACAGGGTTCATGAGGTAGGGTCCCAAAAATCCCATGTTGAAAATTTGGTGCAAAAATATTGAAAAATGGCAGAGATATCAACATATGTTCAAAACGCCATTGACAGCCATTATACGGCACTTACCTCGATTCTTCAGTTTGCGGTTTGGCTTTGAAGAGTGCAGATGTGTCCCGGTCCACAGAAGATGACAGCTGCTGACCTCTGATGGTAAGTACTGGGCAAGGGGGGCAGTGGTGGGT
Organism: Neoceratodus forsteri; assembly: GCA_016271365.2. Lineage (NCBI taxonomy): Eukaryota > Metazoa > Chordata > Ceratodontiformes > Ceratodontidae > Neoceratodus > Neoceratodus forsteri. The sequence goes on from CM057458.1 coordinate 372,373,854, forward strand.
TGTCATTGGGAGGGTCAGGATGAGGGAGGGGGATGGGGAGATGAGGGACCATTTTCTGTTTTACAGGTTTTTTTTAAATAAAAAGATATTGGGGGACTTTTTTTTTCCAGGTATAATTTCAATAAAAAAATCATTTTAGGACAGTAAGAGGTAGGCTCTCCAGTGTCCCACCTGGGGGGCTACTGCTGACACGGGGATTGGGCACCTCGATGTCAGCAAAATGAAAAGACGTTGTGGGACTGTTTTCTTTTTTTCAGGTTTAATTTTAATAAATACAATTTTGGGACACTGGGGGTGGGCTCCCCAGTGTCCCACAGTGACAGAACTGGTGGAGGTGGTGGGGGTATGATATAATTTGGGACACTGGGAGTGGGCTCCCCAGTGTCCCGCTTTGATGGTGGGCTACTGCCGACATGGGGACTGGGCACCCTGTTGTCGGATATGTATAGTTTTCTTTTGGAGACAGTAGGAGTGGGCTTCCTAGTGTCCCATACTGTTGGGTCGCCTAGTGCTGACATGGGGATTGGGCACCCTGATGTCAGCAGAAAAAGTTATTTTTAAATCAATAATCCTATTTTCGGCTCATGAAGTAGGATCTTACATCATATCTCATCATACAAAGTAAGATTCTACTTCGTACTACGTGTATACAATGAAAGAATTTCAAGATGCATTAAAAGCCCATTTTAGCATAGAAACATAGAAGTTGATGGCAGATAAGGACCGCAAGGCCCATCCAGTCTGCCCGTTCCTTTTTCCACCTTATGAATGCACCATCGACCTTTGTTCTGTCAATGGCCTATCTATTCATACTCATCTGTATTGCTCCCTTATGCCTATCCCATGCCTGTTTGAAGCCCTGCACTGTATTCATATCCACCACTTCCTGAGGTAGGCCATTCCATGCATCCACCACCATTTCTGTGTAAAAGAACTTCCTCACATTACCCCTTAATCGGCCTCCCTCTAATCTCATGCTGTGTCCTCTTGTCCTGCTATTTTTCTTATATTTAAACATGTTAGACTCCTTCACCTTGTTAATGCCCTTAAAGTGTTTGAATGTTTCGATCATATCACCTCTCTCCCCCTCCTTTGCTCTAGGGTATATTTGTTTTATTTATTTATGTAGTTTCTGTTTACCGGGTAGGTGCACTAGCCATAATGATTACTATTTTCAGGCACAACCTGGGAGAATACAAAACAAACTTCTGGAACTACAGTAACAGTGCATTTTTAGAAGTAGTCAAAGTAATGGGTACATACACGCAGGTAGCAACATAGGTAATACAGTATCACAGGTATGTGTAAACAACACAGACAACTGAAGAAAAATTAGGGTTTATACTAACATGAGGAGGAATAAATTACAGAAAAATGCAGTGTCACTTTAAGCAGACAATAACTGAGTAGATTTGAGAGAAGGGAATTGAGAAAGTAATCTTTCAACGACCAGAGCAGGACTGAGAGAAAGAAAGAAATTTAGGGAAGAAAATAGTAGCAAGTTGCAGTGGAGGGGAATGTGAGGGGAATAGGATTAGGAAGTGCAAGACAGCAGGGTATGGGAGTAACCCTGTTAGACTGAGATAAAGTGCTGAGGCAGATATGTGGTCAAAACTAAAAGGAGGCAAGGGAAATCAGAATAAAGTCGAGAGTCTATGGAGGTTTGAAACAGGAGGAGGTACAGGACGATATGAGATGATGATGCAGTGCTTTCTTAAAAGAGGTGTGGGAAGAGGCCTGATGAATGGTTAGAGGCACAGAGTTCCAGTACTGGGGGGCCTGACAGGCAAAAGCCCTAGTGCCCTTAGTGGTAGCATATTTAGGGATACAGACAAGGGCATTGTTAGCAGAGCGAAGATCCTCTTCAATGTCTTTATAAGCGACATTGCAGAGGGACTGGAAGGAAAAGTATGTCTCTTTGCAGATGACACAAAGATCTGCAATAGAGTTGATGCAGAAGGTGGGGTGGAAAGGATGAGAAGGGACTTGGCAAGGTTAGAGGAATGGTCAAATGTATGGCAGCTTAGATTCAATGCTAAGAAGTGTAGTAATGCACCTGGGAAACAAAACCCAGGGAAGAGTACACAATGGGGGTGAGATACTAACAACAACAAAATGGAAAGGGACCTGGGGTAGTCATATCAGATGACCTAAAGGTGGGCAAGCAATGGAGAGGGCAGCAAGGAGGGTTGGGGGATACTGGGATGCATAGGGAGAGGCATCACCAGTAGAAAACAGGAAGTTATTATCCCTCTGTACAGACAGTAGGTGAGACCCCATCTGGAGTACTGCGTGCAGTTCTGGAGACCAATCTCTGCAAAGAAGACATAGACAGGATGGAGGCTGTCCAGAGGAGGGCAACTAAAATGGTGCAGGGTCTGCACGGAAGACATATGAAGAGAGACTTAAGGAGCTGAAAATGTATAGCCTCGAGGAAAGGAGAGAGGGGGACATGATAGAAACTTTCCAAGTACCTCAAGGAATCAACAACGTCCAAGAGGGTAGCATCTTTCAAAAAAGAGTGTGCAAGAACAAGGGGGCAATTTGAAGATAGAAGGGGCTCAGAGGTAATTTAAGGAAGTATTTTTTCACAGAGAGGGTTGTGGATGCATGGAACGGCCTTCTGGAGGAGGTTGTGAGTCAAAAACAGTGGTGGAATTCAAGCATGCATGGGACAGTCATAAGGCAATTCTAGGGTTGGGGGTAGGAAGAAATAGGCTGCTGGTTAACTAGGATCTGCAGCTTATCCATTAGGTAGGGAAATGGGCAGACTGGGTGGGCCAAGCAGTCCTTTTCTGCCGTCAGAATCTATATTTCTTTGTTTCTATAGCAGGTTGCCTGGGTTTGGAAGAGTTCCGCTAGAGGTTTAGGTATTTGAGACCTAATTATATTGTCAGTGATGGAGCTGAAAGAATAAGACCTTGACGCCTGAGGAGAAAGCCAACCAAGGTCAAAGAAAGGAGGCAATGGTGTTTCAGCCGATGAGAGGAGGATGCATAGTGACATATATTATTGTAGGTAACATCCCACTTGTGAAGAGTTACCAATATACTAATTGCCAGCAGATTAGGCCTTACGGTCTATCGAGTCTGCTCGAACCTCAGATCCCTAGTTGGGTGCCAAGGCCTTCCCCCGCCCTTGTGTTCCAGAAACCCCTATCATCCATCCCCACCCCCCTGGGACAGGCCATCATCTGATACATCCACTTTCTGTGTCTGTCCCACCCTCTCTTGAAGCCCTCCACTGTGGATCTCTGAACCAGCTCGCCAGGGCATTCCAAGGTCCACCACCCTCTCAGTGAAAACCTCCTCCTCTTCCCCTCACCCTTCCGCCTTCCAACTTCAAACCATGCCCTCTGGTGATACCTCCCTGCTTTAGTCTAAAGATCCCTCCATGTTTACCCTATTTATTCCTTTGAGGTACTTGAAGACCTCAATCATGTCCCCCTGTCTCTCCTCTCCTCCAATGAAAACAGGCAGAGCTCCTCAAGTCTGTCCTCATCGTCAAATCCCTAGTCCTCGTATCATCTTAGTTGCCCTCCTCTGTACCCTGTCCAGGAGCTGTATGTCCCTCTTCAAGTGTGGTCTCCAGTACTGTACACAGTACTCAAGGTGTGGTCTAACCAGTCCATTGTACAGCAGCAGAATCACTTCCTTGCTCCTAGAGGTGATCCCCCTTACGATGCATCCCAACATCCTGTTTGCCTTGCTAGCCATTCTCCTGCACTGCTCAGAGTTATTCATACATGCATCCACCATTACCCCTAGGTCTTTTTCCCCTATTGAGGCCTCCAGCGCCTCCCCTCCCAGGGTGTACCTGTGTTTAGGGTTTCCACCCAAGATGTAACACCTTGCACTTGGTGATATTCAAATTTAATTTCCATGTGTGAGCCCAGCTTTCCAGGGTGTCCAAGTCCCCTTGCAGGGCCAACCTCCCCTCTTCTCCCTCAACTACTGCTCCCATCTTGGAGTCATCAGCTAAGAGACTCATTTCACACCCTATACCCTCCCTGATGTCCGATATGTATGCATTAAACAGGATGGGACCCGGGACCGAGCCCTGCGGTACCCCACTACCAACCTCTCTAGGGTTCGAGAGCTCCCCACCGACCACTACTCTCTGGGTGCATCCAGCTAGCCAGTTTTCAATCTATTTGACCATCAAAGGGCCCACTCCCAACCCCATCAGTTTCTTCACCAGACGATTGTGGGGGACAGAGTCAAACGCCTTGATTTGCTTGCAGAAATATAGGTAGTTGCCTCATAGGTAAGTGATGGTAGGAGTATCCCACGGGCTACAGCAAGCCTGGCAGATGGGGTGAGGGCATAGCTGGTTTGATAGGCAACACAAAGTTTTGAGTTTATAGATTTGCAGGTCCTCTGAATATGGAGATCACAAATTAGTAGTGGATCCAGTGTGACCCCCAGGTATTTAAAAGAGTTAACAACTTCTACTGAGGTGCCACTAACCGTGGAGACTTTAAACTTGTGCTGGAATTGTTTAAGTTTAAAGTTGGAGCGGCAGAGCATAGCTTGGGTTTTCTCTTCATTTAGGACTAGTTTGTGACTAACCAGCCACTGCTGGAGAAGTTGGAAGTCATGGGAGAGCCTCAGATTTATATCCTCAATACATTTAGTGCTACAGTACAGAACTATGTCATCTGCATACAACAGGGAGCTGGTTTTCATGAGGTTTGAGGTGATGCTGTTCATAAAAATAGAAAAAAACAAAGGGCCAAGTATGGACCCCTGGGGCACTCTAATGTTAGCCATGGCTTTGTCAGAGAAGGTGGAGTTGTACTTCACAATTTGTGTTCTGTCAGTCAGGTAGCTTCCGAACCAGTTCATAACGTTAGGTGAGAAACCAAGTAATTGAAGTGTGGCAATGAGAATGGGGTAGTCAACTAGGTCAAATGCCTTGGTCATATCAATGAAAATGGCCCATGTGAGAGAAGCAGAGTCCATGGCCACCAGGGCATTGGATGTGAATTTGAGTAGAGCAGTGGTGGTACTAGGACACTTTTGGAAGCCATGCTGGGCAGAAGTTAAAAGGTCATTTTTCTGGAGGAATTTGATAGTTTGGGTAGCTACAAGCTTTTCAAGGATCTTCCCAAGAACAGACAGGATAGCAATTGGTCTGTAATTTGAGGGATCCTTAGGGTCACCTTTCTCAAAAACAGGGGTAATCCTTGCCATCTTTCAGATATCTGGGATGTGACTCTGGCATAAGGAGAGGGTAAAGATTTTGGCTAAGGGAGCAGCTATGAACGGCGCAGCTAGTTTAAGAAGTTCGGGTTCAAGATTGTCAGACGCGGCAGCTGTATGCTCAGAGATATTATTAAGCAATTTCAGTACATCAAGTCTGGAGACAGACTTAAAGAAAAAGTTTGGACCAGTGGCATTTGTTGGATATGCTAAAGTTGGATTGGGGGGAAAGTGGAGGTATAGTTAGTTAGGTCAGAAAATTTGTCATTGAAAAAGTTGGCAATAGTGTGCAGATTGTTAAAATGGACTCCATTAGCACCATTTCATTAGGTGTGGAGGATAAGTTTGAGCCAAGGAAGAACTTAATGTGGGATCAGAATTTTCTGGAATCACCATAGGAGTTCATTAAAAGGTCTTTGCAGTAGGAGCTTTTGGCCTGTTTGATCTCCTTTTTGCAGGCGTTATGCATAGTCCTGTATGTGATAAGGTCAGTAGCTAGGCCAGTGCTTCTGAAATGGAGCCAGCTTTTACCTCTTTGGTGAATTTTACTGAGTAGATCTGATTTTAGCCATCAGGTTTGCCTGTTTTTTACCCGACGCGTTACTATATGACAGTGCTTGTCCTGTAGCGCTAGGAAGTGGGTCAGAAAGAGACCAAGAGAAGACTGAGTATCACTAGACTCATAGCGAGAGGACCAGTCAGTGCTAGCAATGTCCAGCAAAAACGCCTGAGAGTCAAAATGGGCATAGTTGCAAAAGGAGATGTACCGGAGCTGAGTAGGTTCTGTCCCCCCTTTACCCCGGATACAGAAAGTGAGGGAGTGGTCAGTGATGGTGTCAGCTAGTATGCCTGAGTAGACTACATGTTCCGGTTGATTAGTCATTATCCAGTCCAGTAATCTACTGGTGTTGGAGTGGGGGACAGTCCTTGTAGGTTCAGAGATCAGCTGGTACAGGTATGAACTTTGTAATTTGGACAGGGATAAGGCTTGGGAGCTTCCCAGCCAACTTATGTTTAGGTCTCCAAGTATGAGAACTTCATTACTTCTGGATAGGAGTGAGGTTAGAGCCAATAGTTCATCCAGGCCTCTTTGGCCACCTTTGGGGGGGTTGTAGATGCAGACAATATGAAGTAGTTTGGTCCCGAGTGCGAGATGGGCATGAAGCGTTCACAGTGTAGGAGGGGAGACGAGTTTAAACAGAGAGCTGAAGGTGATTTTTAAAATAAAAAGCTGTGCCACCTCCCCTCTTGGCTGCAGGTCAGTCCTGTCTTAGAAGATTGTAGGACAGGAAGGAGCACACAGTGTCAGGGGCGGAGGGTTTGAGCCAAGTTTTAGTTAGGCAAATGATGTCAGGCTTGTAGAGGGAGGTCCAAGCTTCCAGTTCGGAAAAACTGTGATCAAAGTTCCTGATATTTTAGTGAGCAATTTTCAGGCCTTTTGCATTGCTAATAGGGTTAGGTGTGAGGTTAACTGGCTCCAGGTTTAGCTGTACGTCACCAGAGAGCAGAATTGCCATAAGGAGTAGATAGCAAAGTCTGAGGTGCAGGAAAGGGTATAGGGTCTGTAAGCGAAGGGGGTAATTTTTGAAGACATGAATGATGATATTGATCCATGCCTTACGTAGTAGAAAAGGAGTGGAGTCACAGTGCATATTTGTGCCACTAAAAGGTTAGAGAAATAGAAATCATGGGCAGGGAGGAGAGGGATTACCAGTGTAATTGGAGGTATATTTAACAGCAACAGGTGAAGTAATGGGATAGAAGAGGCAAGGAAAAAACAGCATCAGGCACCGAGTCATTTTAGCCAGTAGAAATGATAAAGTGGTATGCCTGAAGAGAAATCTGTTTCACTCCTGGGAGAAGAAACAGAGATTATGGGATGAGAGATGGGGCCGAGGTTAAGAGATTCTATTCGTAAGTACCCAGGTAGACAGGAAATTAGAGGAAAAATAAGACAGATGACCAGAGCGAAAAAACTGGAGGAGAGGGCAGAACTACTAATTCAGCAGCTTCCAGATATTCATTAGACATCAAAGAAGAACATACGTGAGAAGTGAGATGTAAGTGCAAAGGCAGGAAGGGGCAGGATGAGGGAAGATTGGAAAGTAGCCCACACAAATCAATCCGCCATGCACCTTAGCCCATAATAAACCAGCCTACCAGCACTTTTGATGTTTGTAGAGGCGTACGGAAGATAAGCAGAGTCAGTGACCCAATAAATGTGAGCTATAAGAGGAGGGCAGGGCTGGGAGAGTATTTAAAGGAGGCCTGGGAGGGGTGGGGAGGGACAAAATATCAGTCTGTATTAGCAGTAGCGGACAGCAAAAAATCAATGTTGCTAAATAGGCAAAAGGTGCTCCAATCAGAAGTCTCAGGTGCAGGCCGGTCCAGTCAGGCTCCGGTAGCGCAGCACTGCACCAATCAGGAGATAGCTGACACTCAGTGGCTCAAGCAAGCAGCATCGATCATACCTTGTGCTGGGATCTGACTTGGGGAACCAGGAGGATGGGCAGAAAGTGTGTGTCCAGGTGGGCGGCAGCCGTGGATGGCCCTAAGAGGGGCCGCCAAGTTGGTTAGGCACTGCTCAGGCGTGGGAGTCCTAGAGGAGCAAAGAAGAGGGGAGAATAAATAATATCAGCAGGAGGGGGGTGAGAGGCTGGCGGCAGACTGACAGCAGGGGTTGGGGGCAATCAAGAGATTAAACAAAAGGTAGTAAAGGTGAGAATAGAGTTTGGGTGGAGGATTAGGATGAGACAAAAAGTGAGGTCAGAGCAGCTTAGAAAGACTGAGCAAGGGGGAATTTGTATGAGGCCAGTTAAGAAAGTCCTGGGATCGGGGACAGGGGTGGAACAGCTTAAAAAGAGAAAAATTACTTGTTTAGCAAGAGAAGATAACAAGGGGAGGGTTGTCAGAAGGAGAAGGAAAAAATACTAACAGAGCAGAAAGTAGCTAATCAAACTTGTCTAGTCTGAGAGAGCAGGAAGCTGTATTAGAAGTAAGATTACACAGGTTCAGTTAGTGCAGGTACAACAAGCAAATTGGTAGAAATCTAAATGCATCACTAAAGAACTCAGCAGTTACATTTTAAAATATCAGTGTGTATTAGCAGTAGCAGAGAGCAAAAAATCAATGTTGCTGAATAGGCAAAATGTGCTCCAATCAGGAGAAGTCTGAGACGCAGCCAGACCAATCAGAATCCAGTAGCACAGCGCCACACCAATCAGGAGACAGCTGACACTCAATGGCTCAAGCAACAGCGATCATACCTTGTGCTGGGATCCGACTTAGGGAACCAGGAGGGTGGGCAGGAAGCATGTGTCCAGGTGGGCGGTGGCTACAGATGGCCATAAGAGGGGCTGCCGAGTTGGTTAGGCGCTGCTAGGGCATGGGAGTCTTTGTGCTGATGGATCTGACTTGGGGAACCAGGAGGGCGGGCAGAAAGTGTGTGTCCTGGCAGGTGGCAGCCGCGGATGGCTGTAAGAGGGGCCACCGAATTGGTTAAGCGCCGCTCAGGCACGGGAGTCCTTGTGCTGGGATCTGACTTGGGGAACCAGGAGGGCAGGCAGGAAGTGTGTGTCCAGGTGGGCGGCAGCTGCAGATGGCTATAAGAGGGGCCACTGAGTTGGTTAGGTGCCGCTCGGGTGCAGGAGTCCTTGTGCTGGGATTCGACTTGAGGAACCAGGAGGGCAGGCAGGAAGCATGTGTCCAGATGGGCGGTGGCTACAGATGGCCACAAGAGGGGCCACCAAGTTGGTTAGGTGCCGCTCGTGCGCGGGAGTCCTTGTGCTGGGATCTGACTTGGGGAACCAGGAGGGTGGGCGGCAGCTGCGGATGGCCATAAGAGGGGCCACCGAGTTGGTTAGACACCGCTAGGGCATGGGAGTCCTGACATATTGAGCTCCGTTAATCTGTCCTCATGTGTTTTCTGATGCAGTCCCTGCACCATTTTGGTTGTCCTTCTCTGGACTGCCTCAATCTGGTTAATGTCCTTGTGAAGGCGTGGCCTCCAGTACTGCATGCTGTACTCCAGATGGGGCCTAACCAGTGTCTTGTAAAGAGGGATTATTACCTCCCTCTTCTGACTTGTGATACCTCTACTAATACACCCCAACATCCCTCTAGCCTTACCTACTGCTTTAGTGGTCTGCTTGGATGATTTCAGGTTATCGGTGATGATGATGCCCAAGTCTCTTTCTTTTCTTGTGACTGTCAGCAACTCCCCTCCCAGCCTATAGGTGGCTTCAGGGTTTCTCTCCCCTATGTGCATGATCTTGCACTTCTTTGCATTAAACCCCAGTTGCCACTCTTCCGACCATTTTGCTAGTTTATCCAGATCTCTTCTCATTCTGACCACGTCATCTGGATCATCTACTCTGTTGCAGATCTTGGTATCATCTGCAAACAGACAAATCTTACCCTCCAGTCCATCTGCAATGTCACTGACGAAGATATTGAAGAGGACTGGCCCCAAGACTAATCCCTTAAGGGCATTTGTCAAGCAGTAAAGTTCAAAATGGACCTAATGGGTCCTCTCCAGGTTGTCATTTTGGGGGTTTCCAAATTTGAATTATTCAGGCAAAACTGAAAACAAGATGGCAGCCATATGAAGTAGGAATTTTCCGATATAAAGCAGGATTCCTACTTCATTTCATACAGCTATCTTGAAGTGTTTACTGAGCATGCTCAGAAAAAAAAAATTCAAATTTTTTTTAATTGCAATAACTTAAAAACAACCAGACTAGCAAAAGGCACATCTGTGTGGTAGTCTCTTTCTGCTCTGAAAATTTCAGACCAAACAACCAAACCAAATGGGCTGCAGGCAAGTTCAAAGAAAAATCCCAGCAAAGTCAATGAGCAAAAACCTGTTTTTTTCACCTCCCTTTAAGTCGGAAAACACACATCTGACTGGAATGTAACTTGCCAAATCAATAGATCTACCCCACAGGACAATGCATACCAAATTATGTGCAAATCCATTGAATGGTTGCAAAGTTATTAAAGTGCAAAATTTTGACTTTAACATTGAACTGCCTACTCAGTCCTAACTATATGGGGTGCAAATAAATATAGGCTATACAATGGTGAGCTGTCAGATTCATGATTTATCTACACAAGTGCTGTTTGACCTCTGTAACCTCATGAGTGAAGTCTCTGAGGTCAAACAGCACAAGTGTGGATAAATTATTTATCTGATAGCTCACCATTGTATATTTAATTTATGCAATAGTGATGCTTCTGTCAGTGCAAGGACATTTGCTTTTCACTGTATCTTTTTTAATGATAATTTCTGGGACTTTTTGTTAACTTTCCTAGTGTAGGTCTGCCTAGCATAGTGGTTGCTATTAAATGAAACACCACTCATTGTGTAGAAAATTTTTTGTTGAACAAATGTCATGCTCACAGTACTAAGCTACCTTTTTTGTTTTAAAGTAATTTGCATTTGTTTGTCGAAAGAGTAAAAAAAAAATATTGAATTTTCTGCTTTTTTTTTTTTTGCCAATTTTAAAAAAACTAAAAGGTATATAGAAATGAAACACCACTCATTTTATAGATGTTTTTGTGCTGAATAACTTTCATGCTCACGGTACCATGCCATAATTTTTCATTTTAAAGTTATTTCCATTTGAATATGGTTATTACTGCTTCTGAGGCTGAACATTCTAAATAAATTCCAGAGAGATTTGTGACATAGTAACTGTGTGTATAAATGAGTAACTGTGTGTATAAAATATAGAATAAAGTATGGGTCGGGGTGTGTAACGAGATTTTACACACACCTGAATTGTGGGATGCTACATAAACTGAAAAGCATCCCACAACGAGGGTGTGTGTAAAATTGAGTTTGACACCCCGATCCATTTTTTATTTTATAGAATTGCTGGGTTTCCCTTTTTTGCCTCAGTAATTATATAAAATAAACAGCTCTCAGTGTATCCTACGATTGGTCCTTTTAGTCTGGTGCTGAGAGTTTTGTATTTTTAAACTGTTTTTTTTTTTTTTCGTTTCTTCAGGTCTTTGTCTGTTTCCCAGGTATAAGGGGGAGAAAAGAAAAGGACTTACTGCTGAGTTCTTGTGGCGGTTCTGTTTCGGGCAACACGGAAGCAGTGAGCGGTGTTGGCTGGTCACGCTGCTGTGTGAGCAATGGCACAGGAAGGGAAATTGTGCACGTGTTTGCTGTTATAAATACTCCTTTATAATGACAAATGACGCCACGGTTTCCCTATGGGAAAAAGGCAGAGCCAGTTATTATTAAATTTATACACACAGCTACTCAGATAAACAGATTTATCAAACTCTGTTTATCTCCATACCTACTGCATATATTATAGGGGCGTGGTCATGTCCCTGTAGTTAGGGTTGAGTAGGTGCTTTAATGTTAAACCACAATTTTTGCACCCATATACTTGTATTGCCTACATCGGGGTGCCCAGTTCCTGTGTTGGCATGTATCCTTCCCTGCCCCTCCACTACTGTGGCACACTGGCAGCCCACCCCAGTGTGCTGAAATACATTTAATTTAGGTTTCCGATACTGGGATGCCCACTCTCAGTGTCAGATGCCCCCCCCCACCTGTATACTTTTATTGCTGACATCGGGGTGCCCAAGCCATGTGTCAGCATGTATCCCCTCACCACACTAATGTGGCACACTGAGAGCCCACCCCAGTGTACCAAAATGTGCTTCAAAAAACTGTTAAAGAAAATTGTCCCCTGAAGTCTTTTTTTTAACCTGAAAAAAAGAAAATGGTCACTCATCATCCCCGCTACTACCTTTCCTCTCTGCACCCACTTCCCCTTACCCTATACTTACCTCCGGAGGTTGGGCACTGTCATCTTCTGAGGACCAGGACATATCTGCACTCTTCAAAGCCGAGCTGCAAACTCAGGAATCAAGGTAAACTCTGTATAATGGCAGTTAATGAGGTTTTCAACTTAAGTTGCTATCTCAGCCATTTTTAGGAATTTTTACCTCAAATTTTCAACATGGGTTTTGACCCCAACCTCATGGACACTGGCACTGTCAGTGCATTACTCGGTCGCGAAAGGTGACCACGGTTGCTGCATGGAATCATCTTTTGGGACTGATTAATTAATACCAGTGCCACTGTTCATGAGGTGGGGTCACAAAAAACTCATATTGCAAATTTGGTGAAAAAAGTCCAAAAAATTACTGTGCTACGAGTGTGCATTGCACAGTTTCTATGCATGCTCGTAACTTCACCAATGTTTAATATTTTCACTTCAGATTTTCAACATTGTCATTTTTTCACTTCTCCCTATGAATGGTATAGCTGTCATTTTTCACATCCTGCACAAAACATGTTTTTGCACCTGTGGCGCAGAATGGTGCAGTCACTGTGCAAAATCAACTTTTGGGACAGAATGACAAATCACAGTGCCACTGTTCATGAGGGGAGGTTCCAAAAATCCCATGTTGAAAGTTTGGTGAAAAATCCCCAAATTTATTGTGTTACGAGCTTGCATTACGTAGTTTCTTCGCACGCTTGTAACTGCCAGTTTTTTATATTTTCACTCTAGATTTTCAACATTACCATTTTTTCACACCATCTCATGAACAGTACAGCTGTAATTTTTCAAATCCTGCCAAAAATGTTTTCTGCCTCTGTGGCACAAAACTGCGTTACAGTTGCTCAGAATTACATTTCAACAGGGATTTGAAAAGTTTTCTATACTGGGTACATGCGGTGAGATGATAAGAAGGTTATGTTGAACATTTCAGGTGAAAATGATTTAAGATGGCACAGTTATGGCTATTTGTTGCAATTTCGCTATGCCTGCTTGCAACTTAATGTTTGGAAGTGCAGGGGCCAGGGACCCCTGTGCTTCTACAGCTAAATACATATGTGCATCTGTGGAGGGATGGGTTCAAAGGACCATGTGCTCCCACAGCAAAATAAAGATACTATTATACTATCTCAAAAAGTGAGAAATAAATTGCAAAAACTTCATTAATGCATCAGTTAGGGTTAAGCGACAAAAGTAGGGAAATGAGATGTTGGGGTTTAGCCCCCAACACCCCCTCCAGCCCACCCCCACACTCACCCTCCACAGACCAACAGGTGTCAGGGTGTGCCTTAGGGTCAATGGGCCTAACTCTCACCCCATTCTCCTATACTGTACCATGTCAAATTTCTTACACATGGAATGGGGTGAGAGTTAGGCCTGATGACTCCAAGACACACCCCAGCACCTGTTGGTCTGTAGAGGGTGGGTGTGGGGTGGGCTGGTGGGGTTGTGTTAGGGGTCCAACCTCAATGTCTCATTTCCTACTTTTGTTGCTTCAGACCTAACCAATGCAGTAATGAAGTTTTTTGCAATATATATGCTGTGTATATGTATATATATATATGGGCACAGTTGTGCCCCTATATTTATGGTTGAGTAGGCAGTTCAATGTTAAACTGAAAATTTTGCACTTTAATAACTATGCAACACTTCAATGGATTTGCACAAAATTTGGTATGCACTGTCCTGTGGGGTAAATCTCTTGATGTGGCAGGTTACGTTCCAGTCAGATGTGAGATCTCTGAGTCACGGAGAGGTGAAAAAAACACAGGTTACTCACCTGTAACAGTAATTCTAGGAGTGGTATATGTTGTTCTTCCACGTGTTCTGGCAGTGTCCTTTCCCCTTTAAGATATGCCAGAAAGTATTCAAGCTAGCTCCTCCCACCCACCTGGGTGGTATAACCCTCAGCTCTGCCCCATGATGCCAGATCTTGCCCGCTGGAAGCAGTTTTGTGCGCCTAAGCTAGGGGAGGTCAGGTGGGTTTGTGTAGATGAACAACATATACTGTACCACTCCCAGAAGAAAAAATAACTCACTGTAATAATCTTTCTTCCAAGGTGTCCCTTAGCATCCAGAACTATTGCAGTGAGCTGACTAGGTAGTACTGCCCCAGAGGTGGCGATTATGATAAAGAGTTTATGAATTAGCCAATCAAATTGAAGCGTGAGGGTGTGCTGAGTAGGGAGAGTGAGGAAGGCTCCAGAAGTTTTTTTAAGCTAAAATGGCCACATGCCCACATAGGAATGAACCAACAGGATTCAAAAATATAACAAGAACCAGAATAATAAACATGAAACTTTGCTCAAAGTACAATTCAAAGATTAAAATGACCAAATTGCTAGAAGGCAGGAATCAGAGCCCTCTTCTGAAGGTTTTCTGGAGAGGAGGGGTATCTGGAGTAGAAACCCTTGCCCCATTGATGGGCGGGTACTCTCTCCACCACCCTTGCTGCCAGAAGGAGTTTTACCTCTAGCTCCAACAGAAGTCTTTCTTTTGGGGTCAGTGATTTGGACAGTTGGGTGCTCCTGAGGGCTGGCATCTTTTTGAACTGAAGAGGCAGGCCCTTTTCCATTGTCTCCAGGACCCACTTGTCTGGTGTGATAAGGGTCCAGAACTGGAGATAATTGGAGACCCTGCTGCCTACAGGCACAGGGGAGGTGAGCTGGACTGAGGAGTCAGGGCTTTTGCTAGGTAGCAGAAACAGGGGTAGAGGTAGCTCTTCTCTGACCCCTCCTGCCTCATAAACATAAAACATAGACTTTGATGGCAGATAAAGACTGCTTGACCCACCCAGTCTGCTCATTTCCCTACCTATTGGATAAGCTGCAGATCCTAGTTAACCAACAGCCTACTTCCTCCTACCTCCCACTAGAATTGCTTTATGTCTGTCCCATGCATTCTTGAATTTCCCCTACTGTTTTTGACCCCATGACTGCCTCAGAAAGGCCATTCCATGCATCCACCACCCTCTCCATGAAAAAATATTTCCTCACATTGCCCCTGAGTCATCCCCCTCTATCTTCAAATTGTGCCCCCTTGTTCTTGCACATCTCTTTTTCAGAAATAAGCTACCCACTTGGACTTTGTTGATTCCCTTGAAGTACATAAATGTTTTTATCATGCCCCCTCTCCTCAAGGGTATACATATTAAGCTCCTTCAGTTTCTCTTTGGCTTCTGGTGCAGACCCTGGACCATTTTAGTTGCCCTCCTCTGGACTGCCTCCAACCTGTCTGTCTTTTGCGGAGATGGGGTCTCCAGAACTGCATGCAGTATTCCAGATGGGGTCTCACCAACTGTCTGTACAGAGGGATAACAACTTCCTGTTTTCTACTGTTGATGCCTCTCCCTATGCATCCTGGTATCCCCCCAGCCCTCCCTACTGCCTTCTCACATATAGAAACATTATTTCCTCTGAAGTAACCTCTGAACTCAGAGACATCAAATTGAGGAGGAAGGGAATAATAGGGCTTAGGGAAATATCCCCTGCCCCTATTTCACTTTTGCTGGGGCTTTTGAGGAGCAGAGGACTTAACTTTTGAAGTGTTACTCTGATAGGTTGTTTTATATTCATCAACCTTTTTCATGTACTCCTCAGTTCTGGAATAGAACATTTTTATCATAGGGTAAAGTCCATGGCTTTGGACTGAGTGTCCAGCATAAGGTTTGTAGTCCTCAGCCAAGCAAAGCGCCTAAGGTATATAGCCTGGGCCATGACCCTGGAGACTGCATCATTATTGTCATCTACCATATGGAACTGATACTTTGTGGCTTCCAGAGCAGTTTTAGCAGTCTCTACCAAGTCTTTTGCCATAGAGTCAGACCCCTGCTTAACTATGGCTAAAACTGAGTTCCAGAGGGCCTTTTGATACTTGGCTGTATAAGCCATATATGAAGACAGGTGAAGGAGTAGTGAAGCTGAGGAATAAGTCTTCCTAGCCATAAAATCTGGCCTTTTAGAATCCTTCTCAGGAGGATGAGAGAAAGAGGGACTCCTGCTTTGTCACATGCTGCCTGTTGCACCACTCCTTCATGATTGGGGTGCACAAACAGAAAATCTGTTTCTGTTTTAGACAACTGATATTTCTTGTCCATTGTCTTCTTGACCCCAGAGAGGAATGTGGGAGTCTGGAGAAGTTTCATAGTATTCTTCCTGAAAGATTTATATATAGGAAGAACTAACTTCTTGGGGGGAGGAAGACCCTTCATTTCTCTATAGTCCTGGTCTTCCTCCTCTTCATGGTTGGACTCTTGAGAAGGGAAGTTAAGAGTGTCTACCACATGCTGTAAGAAAGTGAACATGGAGGAGGTATCCTCCTGGTCTGTAGGGGATGTCCCAAAACTGGGGTCAGGTGACACATCAGGTTCTGGGACTTTTCCTTCTGAAATGTTATCTGGAGCATCATAAAAATCATTATCATCCCCCTCATCCACCCCAGTATCAGAAGGAGCTGCAGAAGGGACCTGCCTGAGAAAGGCAGGGGCACCAAAAAAGGACCCCCAAGTCCTGTAAAATTTGGAAAAAATGCCAGGCTTTAGCCATATCCTCCATAGATGGTAAGTTCTCCTGTCCCGTCTGCATCTTGGGGATTATCCTCCTGGGACTCAATGTTTTTGGATTTGTCTTTATGTTTTTTTTTACCATATGCAGCTTCACCCTTAGCAGCACTCAGAGGTACAATGGTATTTTGCTCTTTACATAGCTTTTTTTGTAGCCACCTCATCAGTGACTTGTTCAGGCTTCCTTTTTGAACTAAGCACTTCAGCATCTTTAGATTTTTTTGATTTAGGAACTTCATCAGCCCTTTTTGAAGCTTTATTTTTAGCAGGCACTTCATCAGCACCTTATTTTGTGTTCTTTACTTTTAAAGGCACTTCATCAGCACCTGTAACAGGCTTAGATTTTAAAGATGCCTCATCAGCGCCTTTATTATTATTTTAATTCTTTGAAGGCCCCTCATCAGTAGCCTTGGGTCTGTGTCTGGGAACAGAGGAAGACCCTTCTTCTACCATTTCTCTAAGCCTTTTAGCTCTATTTCTTAAAAGTCTTTGAACAAAGTTTAGAGCAAAGAACACAGTAATGATCTGGACCTAAACATCTTAAAACCTGTGGGTCCAGTCCTTTTCTTAGGGATTTCTGACATACCAATAAACAGAAAACCCTGTAGTTATAAAGCCCAAATAGTATTTTGAATAGGTATGTGGTCGGTTCCCTCGCGGTACAGAACTGTGACTTTTCTGAGGTAAAATATAAAGAAAAACACTGGTTTCTGCTTATAAAAGGGAACCGTGAGTAAAAGAATAAATGGAACCGCGGAAACACTATACGTGATAACTTTTTTTACTAAGAAAATAAAGAAAAGGAATTGCAGGGAACCACGGAACCGAAGGAAAAACGTGGTTCCCGGGAACCAAGGGGAACCACGAAAAAGCAAAACTAACAATCAGCACATTACAAAAAAAATAAAATAAAACAGTTTTTTATAGCTACCAAGTTCTAGGGCATGTTCTTCTTTGGCCGAGAGAGAGAGAGAGAGAGAGCACCTCAGAGGCAGTGTTGCTCAGAGTCAGGCAAATAATTCTGGAGCTTTCCTCACTCTCCCTGCTCAGCACACCCTCAAACTTTGATTTGATTGGCTAATTCATAAACTCAGTACCATAATGTCCACCTCCGGGACAGTACTACCTAGTCAGCTCACTGCAATAGTTATTGATGCAAAAGGACCCCAGGGTGAGAAAGTACAGGTACGTAAAACTTACCATAACAGTAGATCTTTGAGGAGTGTCTCCTGCAGTAGGTAATGCTTTTGGGTATCCTACAGAGGTTGCTGTGGTGCACAGCAGCTCTTCTAGCAGTTTTTCACCTGGGACCACCCACACATAACATCAGCTTCCTGTTTTCTATATAAATGTGGGTGATCCCTGGTATCCTCAGTTCCTCTGCCAGATTCAGCTAGCAAACCAAGGACCAAGGGGAAGCTGAGGTACCAAAGAAGTCTCAACCCTATTCAATGGACCAGAACTTGCTCTCTCAGAGATGGAGGGGGATGGAGGGTGGGAACAAACCTACTGCAAGAGACACTCTTCAAAGATCTACTGTTACAGTAAGTTTTTACGTAACTGTACTATCTTCCATGGAGTGATCTCTTGCAGTAGGTAATACTTTTGGGATGGATCTCAAGCAGTAATGCCCATGTGATAGGACAGTTATGATAGGAGACCTTGTAGAACTGCACAGCTGAAAGCCGTCCTACGTCATGAGGCAGTATCCAGAGTGTGGTGCCTTGTGAAAGTATGGATGGTGGACCAGGTAGCTGCATTGCAGATATCTGAAATGGAGGCTCCCTTAAAGCAAGCTGCAATTCTGGCCATAGCTCTAGTGGAGTGGGCTTGGACAGGTCTGGGTAAAGGCTTGTTGTATTTTTTGTAACAAAATGTAATACAATGCGCCAACCAGGATGAAAGAGTACAAGTCACAACTGGGAGACCCTTGTGACCCTGGAAGAAAAAGACGAACAGTTGAGACGTCTTTCTCATTGATTTTGTCTGATTAGTATAATAGCGTAGTATACGGTGGACTTCCAAAGTATGTAGGAGATGTTCACCCTGATTGGAATAGTCTTGATAGTAGATCGGAAGCTCCAAGGACTGATTTAAAATATGTTCAGAGACTACTTTAGGAAGTGCTCAAGGAGTGAAAGGGATCTAGGGGAGTACGAGCTGATGGCTAGAAGGGCCACTAGGGTGTGAGGGCAGCTAAGGCAAGAAAGCAGAACCTGGCCAGGGAAATTAGGAGAGAGAACAAGGGGTTCTTTAGATACACTGGGGAAAAACGAAGGGTGAAGGGGCAGATTAGCAGGATTAAAACAGGGGAGAGATGGGCACAAGACCCGGGGGAGCAGGCTGAGGTACTAAATGAGTACTTCACCTCAGTTTTCACCAAGGAAAATGGGGGTGCTGCATCATACATGGGAGGAGACAGTAATACTGAGGAGGAGGGGACCCTTACCAATCGGTGGGTCTGGGGAGAGGGGCAGGCATCACTGGCAGGAGGGGGGAAGGCTAAGCAGGGAGAAGATGTAGCAGAAGTGGAAATCACAGCAGAGAGAGTGAGGGAAGCCCTCAGGTCCCTTAAGACAGAGAAAGCACCAGGGCCGGATAAATTACATCCCAGAGTGCTGAAGGAACTTGGGGATGTCCTGGTGAAACCCCTGGTGGAGCTTTTCAGCATCTCTCTGAAGACAGGGTGGGTGCCCCAGGACTGGAAGGTGACACATATAGTGCCTATAAACAAGGGGGGATCAAGGGAGGTGGCAGGAACTACAGGCCTGTCAGCCTGACATTGGTGGTGGGCAAGGTGATGGAGGGCATTGTCAAGGAGAGGCTGGGGGACCTGGAAGTCAGGGTGCCTGGACGATAGACAGCATGGATTCATCCTGGGAAATCATGTCAGACAAACCTTGTGAGTTCTATGACTGGGTGATGAGTGCCTTGGACCTTGGTAGACCAGTGGACGTCCTCTTTCTAGACTTCAGCAAGGCATTTGACTCTGTTCCTCATGTGGGCCTGTTGGATAAGCTGGGAAAAATGGGAGTGGGGAACCAGATAATCAGATGGATAGGAAATTGGCTCCAGGACCGGGCCCAGAGGGTCGTAGTTGGCAGGATAGTCTCATCCCCAAGGAGGGTCATTAGTGGGGTCCCACAGGGATCAGTGCCTGGGCCTCTCCTGTTCAACGCCTATGTCTTTGACATAAGGACAGGTATCAGGAGTGAGATGTGTCTCTTTGCAGATGACTCAAAACTGGGGGCAGTGGTGGATGGGGAGGAGGAGAGGGTGGCCCACAGGGGACCTGGAGGCTCTGGAAAGATGGTCTAGAAAGTGGAAGCTGAGGTTCAATGCAGGGAAATGCAAGGTACTGCACCTGGGGCCAGAAACCCAGGCCAAGTGTACACCCTGGGGGGGATGCTACAAGTCTTGATGGCTGAGAGGGACCTGGGGGTGGTGGAGGATGTCAAGATGAACAACTCAGAGACTTGTAGGAGGGCAGCAGCCAAGGCCAACAGAATGCTGTGATGCATCACTAGGGGGATCACCTCCAGAAGGAAGGAAGTGATGCTCCCTCTGTATAACTGCTTGGTGAGGCCACACCTCAAGTACTGCATGCAGTTTTGGAGGCCACACTTAAAGAGGGACATTAAACTCCTGGAGAGGGTCCAGAGGAGGGCAACCAAAATGATTTGGGACTTGGGGGACAGGACCTATGAGGAGATGCTCGAAGAGCTAAATATGTACACTTTGAAGAGAGAAGGGACCGGGAGGACATGATAGAGGTCTTCAGGTACATGAAGGGGTAATAGGGGGAGGAACAGCCAGGGTGCTTCAAAGGAAGGAGGAGGGGGCCACTAGAGGGCATGGGTGGAAGCTGGAGGGGGGAAGGTTCAGGGGAGAAAGGAGGAGGTACTACTTCACTGAGAGGGTGGTGAAGCCATGGAATGCACTGCCCAGGGGGCTGGTGGAGGTAGAGACAGTGGAGGGGTTCAAGAGGGGGTGGGACAGGTATGGGGGAAGGGTTCTGGAAGCAAAATCCAATGCAGCGAGAATATCCGGAACTGGGAAGGGAGACGCCAGAGAAGGCAAGGGGGGCAGCAAGGTCAGCTCCCAGGGTGGAGGCTGACCAAACGAGCAGACGCGAAAGACCATTAGGCCTATTCTGCTGCCATTTTAATATGTTAGTAAGGAAGGAATGGTTGGTACAAAGAACTACCTGTTCCTTGTGAAAAATCAAGTAAGGGTCCTATACGTGAGGGCATGGAGCTCGGAAATACGTCGAGCGGAAGTGACAGCCACTAAAAATAGGGTTTTTCATGAAATAAAATGGAGTTCACAGGTGGCAGCTGGCTCAGAAGGTTCAAAGGTCAATTTTTCTATCCTAAAATTGAGATCCCACCAAGGAGTAGGTTTTCTAATAGGAGGTTTAATATGTAAACTTCCTTTCAAAAACATCTTACCTAGATGATGTTGGTACAGGAACCTGCCATCCAGAGGCTCATAGAATGCAGAGATGGCAGACAAGTGGACTTTAATGGAAGAATAACTTAGATTGGACTCAGACAGTGAGGCCAGGTAATCCAGAACCTTCATCAGTGGACAAGAGTAAGGGTCCTAAGATCTAGAGGCTGACCATATGGAAAAGTGTTTCCATTTGGAATTGTTTGTTGCTCTTGTTGCTGGCTTATGGGAGGCCAAAACAATATTGGCAACAGGAGAGGACACTTGTAAATGAGTTATGAAAGCATCCTCAGGAGCCAAGCGTGAAGGTGTAGAGCTATCAGGTTGGGGTGAAATAGAGACTCGTGACACTGAGTCAAGAGGTCTGGCCTGATCAGCAATGGGATGGGATCCCGTACTGATAATTGTGGGAGTAGGGGAAATCACAACTGGTGAGGCCACACTGGGGCTATGAGAATCATCATGGCCAGTTCTAACTGAAGTTTCAGTAGAGTCCATTGCAGGAGAGGGACGGGGGAAAGCATACAGGAGGAAACCTGTCCACGGTTGGGACAGGACATCTATAGATCGTCCCTTTCTGTTCGGGATAATGGAAGAATACCTGGGAAGGTGGTAATTCTCTGGGGAGGCAAACAGATCCATCTGTGGAGAGCCCCATAAGTTGAAGATTTCTTGGAGCACTTGCCCGTGAAGTGTCCATTTGTGAATTGTGGACTGGCAACTCAGCCGGTCGGCTAACTGGTTACAATTTCCGGGTAGGAGGACAGCTGTTAGTGTCAATTGTGGCCATATGGCTTTTTGCCAAACTACAAGGGTCTATCTGCATAGGGTGTGAGACTTCATACCCCCTTTCTTGTTGAGGTAGAACACTACTGCAGTGTTGTCTGATTGGATCAGTAACGATCCTGGCTCGAGGCAGGGCCGGAATGCCTGGAAGGCTAGACAGACCACTCTCATCTCTAAGAGATTAATATGAGAAAGATGGGGAGAAGCGAGCCATTGGCCTTGGGTCTGATAAGGACCAAAGTGCATTCCCCAGCTCTGCAGGGAAGCATCCGTGGTCAACGTGTGTTCAGTTAGTGAAGGGGGAATAAGTTTCTGGCTGGAGGCTGGGAGAGTAAGTAGACTTGAAAGATTTTCTTAGGTGGTAGTACTTGAAGGTGCAGTGAGGGGCAGTCACAGGGCTGATACACTCTCATAAGAGTCGGGTGTATGCCCCATCCCACCCTCCCTCCCTCCCCAGAGCTCGCCTCATTTATAGGGGAACACCTGCCCTGCAATTGGAGGAAAAGGCTTCAGGTGCAGTTTATGTAGTTCTAGCCATTGGGGGGTGGGTTTAAAGGCTGGGACAGAGGAGCTTAGGGAATTGTACACTTCCCCTATTAGTTTACTGTGTAGTACTGCACCTAGTAAAGGGGGTACCTGTTTACTGTGGGACTGTATCTAGGATTAGTGGGTGACCTGATTAGTGGGTAGGGGTGTATCTTGGACTAGTGGGGAACCTGGTGGTTCACCCAAGGAAACCTACTTGAAGGGGGATGGGACCACACATCATTCAGAACGGCATCTTTGGGAGTGTGGTGGGGGGCACAGGGTGTGGGGCAGCCATGATACTGAACTGGGCTTGGAAGTTCGGTGGTTACCCAGTGTGCTACCAGCTGGCACAGCTTAGGGAAGAGGCTGAGGGAATTAGGAGACAGCTGGAGGGAGAGGGGAGGTATGGTTGGGGAATAAGGCAGGGGCTCTCCCATGGGGTTGCACAAAGCACTAGGGGTGGGGGCATAGGGAAAGGAGTACAGAACAGTACTCTGGGGTCGCATAGGGACCCTGATAGATAGGGCCACAAAGGACACTACCAAGGAAGCTGGCAGGTATCTGGGAACCCTCTCAGAGGGGGGCCAAAGGGAGGACATTCTCAGGGAAGTAGGCAGATGGCTGGGGCTGGACAGAAGGAAGCAATGGTGGAGGTGGATCATTCCTTAAGTTCAGTAACTGCTTCAATTCTCTTCTTCTGCTTGAGGATGAGGGGGGTGATGTAGCTATGACAAGGGTGGTTAGAGATGGAAAGGGAGTGGGGGCAGGAGACAGGGGCTGAATAGCAGGAAGAACAGGGGGGAACTTGGAATATGGGAAAATGGGGGGAGTAGGGGATCAGGGGAGGAGGGGTAGAGGAAGGAAAGCACAAAGAGAAGGACTAGTTGGGAGGAAAAGGCAAGGAGAAGGACCAGAAGTACAAGGAGGATACAGCAAAGGGAGCTGAGGGTTTAGGCCATGGGAGCACGACAGGCAAGGAGGGGCTGAACGGAGATGGGAAGGAAGGGAGGATGAGCCAGGCAAACATAGCAGATGCGGGGGAAGGACCAGTCGCGATCAGTGATGAGAGGGGTAGTGGGGTACAGAAGAATACTCAGGAGGAGGAGAGGCATAGGATCAGAGGGAAGGGGTGGCCAAGGTAAATAAGGAGGGGGCAGCAGGTGGCACCCAGATAGGGGGAGGAGCAAGGAGCCGGCTGAGGGGAGGGGCTGGTAGAAAGGATGAGGGACATGGAAGGGGGGAAATTGAGGAAAAGGGGCAATCAGAGTGCTCCTGTTGGGTGATTCCATGATCAGGGGTATCAAATGGGGTAGGGAGGGGGAAGTCTGCCCGGTTAGAACAAAATGGTTCCCTGGACTAATGGTGCACAGGGCCAAGCATGAGGTAAATCAGCTGGCAAAGGATTGTGGAGGTTTTCTGGACATACTGGTCCACCTGGGCACCAATGACATTGAGGGAACTAGTGAGCTAGAGATATAGGCAAGGTTCAGGGAGCTTGCCAGGGTCTGCCATGACATAGGATGCACGATTTCCTTCTCGGAAATCCTGCTGGTGTCAAGGGCTAGTGGGGAACACAAGAGGAAGATCAGGGAGATAAACCAGTGGCTCAGAGAGAGGTGTGGGGCCAGAGGGTATGGGTTGATGGGGATTGGGGAGACCTGGGAGGATAAGGGGCTACATGCTAGAGATAGGCTCCATCTCAGTTTGGAAGGAGGGAAATCTCAAGATGAAAATAGAGGGTTCGCTGGTGAAAGGTGGGGTTTAAACTTGTGAAGGGGGTAGGGATGGGAAAAAAGGCTGTTGAGGGGGCTCCGATGGATAAAGGAGGGAATCTGTCTCCATCCCCCGGGAGCTGGAGGAATGCAGGAAAAGGCCGACAGGTAAGGTGCTGACCAGGGGAAGACGGAATCCCCGTGGAAACGCGAGCAGAGGAAATGGAAGTATATGGAAAGGGTGGAAGGTAGTCCTGCTAAACGCCAGGAGCTTGGGCAATAAAATGCCTGAGATCCAGGTGATGCTAACTGAGGGAGAGGTGGATGTGGCAGCAGTCACTGAGACCTGGGTCACTGCAGGGCATGACTGGGACCTGAACCTGGAGGGTTACACCATGTTCAGGAAGGACAGGAGAGGGAAGGGGAGGAGGGGTAGCAGTAATAGTCAAAAACTGCATTGTCATAGGAGGAGTGGAAGAGGCGGAGGGAACTGTGGAGACGACTTGGGTCACCTTGATAACAAGGGGGGGCAAGAGAGTAAAAATAGGAGTGGTGTATAGACCGCCCACGCTGGCAGAGGAGCTAGAGGAGAGTCTGATGGCAGATGTGGGGAGACACTGCAATTTGGGCAGGGGAAGGGTGGTTGTGTTGGGGGATTTAAACATGCCAGGAACAGACTGGGAGACTATGACATCCTCGGTGGCCAGGGAACAAAGGTTGTTGGATGTCTTTCAGGATGCGTTCCTAACTCAGCAGGTGGGGGAACTGACCAGGGAGGCATGGATACTGGATGTGGTCCTGGCAGACAGTGACCAGATTGGGGGCCTGGAGGTAAGGGACCCGTTGGTGGAGAGCAACCATGCCATGGTCTGGTTCTGCCTGGACCTAGGAGGGGTAGTAGGCTGCACAAAGACAGAGGTAACTGACTTCGTTGGGGTGGATTTCAAGGAAATGGGAAGTATCCTTAAGAAACATTTGGATGGGATTGGGCCAGACATGGACGCTGACAGTAGGTGGAAAATCATCGGGGGGGGGTGCAGGATGCTACCAGCACCTATACAAGAGTAAGACGAAAATGCGGTAGGGCCCGTAAACCCTGGACCAAGGAGGTTCAGGAGGTGGTAAGGGGAAAGAAGGCAGCTTTTTGGGCATTTCAAGTGCTCAAGGAGTGAAGGGGATCGAGGGGAGTACGAACTGATGTCCAGAAGGGCCACTAGGGTGGTGAGGGCGGCTAAGGCAAGGAGGGAGTCGAACTTGGCCAGGGAAGTTAGGAGAGGGAACAAGGGGTTCTTTAGCTACATTGGGAAAAAGCAGAGGGTGAAATGGCAGATTAGCAGGATTAAAACAGGAGAGGGATGGGCACAAGACCCGAGGGAGCAGGCTGAGGTACTAAATGAGTACTTTGCCTCAGTCTTCACAAAGGAAAATGGGGGCTGCATCATACATGGGAGGAGATGGTGAAACTGAGGCGGGGGGGACCCTTACCGATCGGCGGGTCTGGGGAGAGTGGGACCACCACTGGCAGGAGGGGGGAAGACAAAGCAGGGGGACAAGGTAGTGGAGGTGGAAATCATGGCAGAGAGAGTGAGGGAAGCCCTCAGGTCTCTTAAGACAAAGAAAGCACCGGGGCCAGATAAATTACATCCCAGAGCACTGAAGGAACTGGCAGATGTCCTGGTGAAATCCCTGGCAGAGCTTTTCAGCATCTCTCTGAAGACAGGGTGGGTGCCCCAGGACTGGAAGGTGGTGCATATAGTGTCTATCCACAAGTGGAATCAAGAGAGGTGATGGCAGGGAACTACAGGCCCATCAGCCTGACATCAGTGGTGGGCAAGGTGATGGAGGGCATTGTCAAGGAGAGGCCGGGGGGGGACCTGGAAAAGTTAGGGTGCCTGGATGACAGGCAGCATGGATTCATCCCAGGGAAATTGTGTCAGACAAACCTTGTGGAGTTCTATGACTGGGTGTCAAGTGCCTTGGACCTGGGTATACTGGTAGATGTTCTCTTTCTTAACTTCAGCAAGGCGTTTGACTCTGTTCCTCATGGGGGCCTGTTGGATAAGCTGCGAGAAATGGGGGTGGGGAACCAGATGATCAGATGGATAGGAAATTGGCTCCAGGACCAGACCCAGAGGGTCGTGGTTGGTGGGATAGTCTCATCCCCAAGGAGGATAATTAGTGGAGTCCCTCAGGGATCGGTCCTTGGGGCCGTCCTGTTCAACGCCTATGTTTCTGACATAAGGAAGGGTATCAGGAGTGAGGTGAGTCTCTTTGCAGATGACTCAAAACTGGGGGTGGTGGTGGATGGGGAGGAGGGGAGGGAGGGAGGGTGGCCCTACAGAGGGACCTGGAGGCTCTGGAAAGATGGTCTAGAAAGTGGAAGCTGAGGCTCAATGCAGGGAAATGCAAGGTACTGCACCTGGGAGCCAGAAACCTGGGCCAAGTGTACACCCTGGGGTGGGAAATGCTACAAATCTCAATGGCTGAGAGGGACCTGAGGGTGGTGGTGGATGTCAAGATGAACAACTCTGAGACTTGTAGGAGGGCAGTGGTCAAGGGCAATAGGATGCTGGGATGCATCACTAGGGGGAATACCTCCAGAAGGAGGGAAGTGATACTCCCTCTGTATAACTGCTTGGTGAGGCCGCACTTCGAGTACTGCGTGCAATTTTGGAGGCCACACTTAAAGAGGGACATCAAACTCCTGGAGAGGGTCCAGAGGAGGGCAATCAAAATTATCTGGGGCTTGGGGGACAGGACCTATAGGGAGAGGCTCAAAGAGCTAAATATGTATGCATTGGAAGAGAGAAGGGACCGGGGAGACATGATAGAGGTCTTCAGGTACATGGAGGGGTAAATGGGAGGAGCAGTCAGGGTGTCTCAAGGAGGGGGGGCAACTAAAGGGCATGGGCGGAAGCTGGGGGGGATTCAGGGGAGAAAGGAGGAGGTGCTACTTCACTGAGAGGGTGGTGGAGCCATGAAATGCACTGCCCAGGGGGCTGATGGAGGCAGAGATGGTGCAGGGGTTCAAGAGGGGGTGGGACAGGTAAAGAGGGAGGATTCTGGAAGCAAAGTCCTGTGCAGCAAGAATATCTGAGACTGGGAAGGGAGAAACCTGAGAGGGCGAGGGTGGGGCAGCAAGGTCAGCTCCCAGGGTGGGGGCTGACCAAACGAGCAGACATGAAAGACCATTAGGCCTATTCTGATGACATTTTAGTATGTTAACATCTGCATGGGGGAGGAACCAGAAAGGCATTCCTTGATCCAGACTTGAGTCTGATCATCCACCATGTCAGGGAGGACTTCAGAGAGGGAGTGACCCTGATTTTGTCTTCGAGCTGTCCTGTTTTTGGGACCATTGATTCTGGAGGGTCCATTGGAGAGGTCTCATGTGGATATGGTTGAAGGTTACCACGTGGATGGCAGCGGACATGTGACCCAGAAGGCACAGCATTTGTCTGGCTGTGGCTATCTTCTGGGTTAGTATGTGTAATGCCAGAGCTATAATCGTATCCTGCCTGGCAGACGGAAGGTAAGCCCTGGCTGTAACTGTATTTAGAACCACTCCAATGTATTGGAGAGACTATGTTGGGTTCAGACTGGACTTTGACCAATTTACTGTGATTCTCAGATCTGCGAAAAGTTTCAAGGTAGCATCTAGGAAGGCAAGCAGAGCTACTCTGGAGTGTGCTTTTATTAGCCAATTTTCTAGATATGGAAAGATGAAGTGCTCTTCTCTTCACAAGGCTGCTGTCACCACCGCTAGGCACTTGGTGAACACCTTGGAAGCTGATGAGAGGCTGAAAGGGAGTGTTTGAAACTGGTAATTTTGACCCAGTAAGTGGAAGCGTAAAAATTTGTGGTGGGCAGGGTGGATGGGGACATGAGAAGGTAGGCATCCTTCATGTCTAGGGCGCAAAACCAATCGCACTGTTTCAGAAGCGGCATGATGGCTGGTAGAGTGATCATGCAGAAACATTTATACTGAATGTAAAGATTCAGTTGTCTGAGATCCAATATTGGTCTGAGGTCTCCCATACATCTGGGTACCAGAAAGAAGTGGGAGTAAAATCCTGTTTGATGTTCCAGAAGGGGCACCGCTACAACGACCTGTTTGGACAAAAGGGCCATCAATTCCTCCTGTAGGATGGATATATGATCTGGAGGATAATGAATCTTGCATGGAGGGCAAGGGCGTGGGTTGGAGAGAAACTCCAATGTATGACCCTTCCGTATAATCTGAAGTACCCAATTGTCTGAAGTGATCGTTTGCCAGGCCTCCAGATGGAGGGCAAAATGACCCCCCACAGCATCCAAGGCCTGATCAAGTAGACGTGGGAAGCCCTAGTTGGTCACTGAGAGGTGGGCTGTGCCGCTCCACCTGGAGGACGGGAGCGGGCACCCCGGGCAGTAGAGGCATTTCCTCTGTTGAACTGAGAATGACCTCTGAAGCTGGCTTTATTGTTACCTCTGTATTTGCCACCTCTTCTGGAATAAGAGGTGTGATGAGTATGGTAAGTTGTAGCTGGAGTATGATACATACCATCGACTGTATGGAGGGTTCTGCCTGATGCCTGTAAAGTTTGAGTACCTGGCCTGAATAGCTTGGACCCGTTAAAGGGGGCATAAGCTACTTTATGTTGTATATCAGGTGCAAAGCCTGAAACGCGGAGCCAAGCATGGCGACGCAAAGTGATACCAGTGGCTGATTGTCAGGCTGAGGTATCGATGGCATCATATCCTGACTTGAGAAAGTGATGAGAAATAGAATTACTAGTAGTCACTGTAGTCAATAATTTATCCCTGTCCTGTGAGGGAGTGAGTTTATTGATAAGCTGAATGGCAGAGGACCCCAGGGTAAGCTGATATTTAATCATATGACCCATATAGTTCAAAATTCTAATATTCATAGCACCTGAGGAAAACACCCTTTTCCCCAGAAAGTCAATTGTTTGGGATTCCTTTTCAGAAGGTAGGAAGCTCATGTGCTTGTTTTTTTTTGGTATGGTCATGTGCGGAAGTAATGACCACAGAATCTGTCTCTGGAATACTAGACAGAAAGGGGTGGTCCAGAGGAGCCTGCTATATACTAGCTGCTTTGTGAGGAACAGCTGTAATAGCTGAAGGTCGATGCCAAGCAGCCAGCATGGCATTCTGGTAAGTTGGTATTAGTGGGAGAACCACTAAAAAAGGCTCCTCAGGTAACTCAAGGTATTCTGCCATATCCTTACATTGCTGGTCAAGTTCAGTATTGGAAAATCCCATGACTTTTTGAATTTGAACCATCATTTCACTAAAGGACTGATCATCTGGGGAAGAGGCCACCGAAGGCAAAGGCAGATCCTCATCCAAAGAGATTTCTGAATAGCGGGATTCCGGATTAGGGAAATCCAAATCCTGAAACTCTTCATCCTCAAGATCACCGGTGAAATGAAGTGGCAATTCTTGGTCATCTGACATATAGCCCTCTATGAATGGAGGAGGGGACCAGGGTGGCATGGTATCCTGGTCACTGTGGAATCGTTTAGGTGGAGGAGGGGGAGAAGATTGGGGGAAATCACCCAGCCCTTCAGAGGGCTGAGAATGTTGCATGGTATGCAAGATGTGTTGGACTATATTGGTGAGGTCCCTTTCCTGGGAAGAAGGGGGGTGAGAAGGGGCGCATGTTGGGAAACAAGAGGGGTGATAGAGGGAATGGGATGGGTAGCATGAGCAGGTCTTTTCCCTGGGTAGTAAAGACCAGGGTCCTGATCTCTGTCCGCCTGACCCCTATAAGAAGCCACCTGAGTAGGCGGAGGGGCAGTCAATAAAGCATTAGCCATGGGTTTACCCTGAGGAATGCAGGGTCTCATCGATGGGCCCATAGGGGAAAAGGAGTTATTTCCACTTAAATTGTCAGACACCGTTGATGGGAGAGGACCCCCCATCGACAGAGCAGCAGTATATTTTGCTGCATGCAAAGCACTGGAAAGCATCATCAACGAGAGGGTATGAGCCCCTGTCAACAGAGCAGTCACTAGTTGGACTGCATTCAAAGCACTGGAAAGTGCAGTCAATGAGAGGGTATGAGCCCCTGTCAATGAAGAAGTGCTTAAAGGATGCCCTGTCGATGGAGGGACACCAGAAATGGTGGCCATCAATGGACCTTGAGGCAGGGAGTGTGAGGAGGATTTCTCCTCCTTTTTCTGCCTGGAACAAGAACCAGTGGAGGGGGAGCCCTTGGTAAGAGCCCCCCTGGTTCTCCAAGAGAGAGATTTTCTGCTCCATCAAAAGTCATTGAATTTCAAGCAACCGTCATCGACGAGTTGCCTGATTTAAGTCCTGACATAAGTTGCAGGAATTGGTGTCATGTGTGGGTCCCAGACACCTTACACAAAGTGTACGATTGTCAAAGCAGTATATCTTCCTACTGCAATGACAGGAACAAAATAAAGCTTGTTTAGTTGAAGAATCTGTAGATAATCGTCTTAGTTCCAAGTTTCTCATCGATGACTGTTTACACAGAAGTTGCACTAGCTGCTGTGCAAGCTGAAGCCGGCAGGAAAATGAACTGAGGATACCAGGCACAATCCACACTTATATAGGAAACAGGAAGTTGATGTCATGTGTGGGCGGTCCCTGGTGAAAAACTGCTAGAAGAGCTGCCATGCACAACAGCGACATCTGCTGAATACCCAAAAGTATTACCTGCTGCAAGAGACCACTCCGTGAAAGATCTACTGTTACAGGTGAGTAACCTGTGTTTCTAGGGATGTGGCTATGTTGTTCTAGCCACACATTCTGGCAGACTCCTAGCAGTTCTCCAGGAGGAGGAAGGCGAGGCGCACACCCCACTACTTATGGAACATGGATCAAGAACTGAGGCCCCAAAACCGGCATCCCAGCATGACTCGAGGTCAATGTGGTAATGGAAAATGAAGGTGTGTGCTAACTTCAAGGTAGCAGCCCTGAAGATTTCCTGGATAGGGACATCCCTAGAAGCAGCCACCATCACAGCAATATAGCAGATGGAATGAGCCCTTAGCCTTCTGGGAGGCTCCCTACCCGCCAACCTATAGCAGAGATCAATACATGAAGTGATCCACCTGCCAATCGTCTGCTTGGCTGCAGGTCTGCCAGGTGCGGCTTCAACGTAGGTGCAAACAGCTGGCAAACCTCTCCCCGAACTCTAGCCATGTGCTCTTTGTAATAAGCAAGCGTTCACCTCAGGTCCAAAGTATGAAGCCTGTGTTCGGCCTCCGAGGTGATTCGGGAAGAACACTGGAAGAGCTATAACCTGGTTCAGGTGAAACTCCAACACAACCATTGGGAGGAAGTTTGGGTTGGGGCACAGGACAGCCTTGTCCCTGTGGAAGTCCAGGTAAGAAGACTCCACCGAGAGTGCCTGGAGCTCACTGATCCTTCTGGCTGGAATGATAGCCACTAAGAAGGTGGTCTTCCATGACAGGTGAGACATTTCACACCTGTGCATTGGTTCGAATGGCTTGCCCTTGAGCTTTGCCAAAACCAGCAACAAGTCTCATGGTGGTGGTGATTCACGCACGGGAGGGGAAATGTGATCTAGGCCTTTGAAAAAGCACCAGACCACCTTCTTCTATGCCACCGACTGCTGACCAACCTGCGTCTGGTAAGCACAGATGGCTGCCAGGTGCACCTTAAGGGTCACCAACCCAAGGCCCCCTTTGGAGAGGGACCACAGGTAGTCCAAAATGCTGTTCACTGGACAGGACAAAGGTTCCAGCCCCTTGCCCCAACACCAAATGGAGAATCTCTTCCATTTGAAGGCATAGCATTTTCTGGTAGATTACTTTCTAGATGCCTCCATGACAGTGAGGACATCTTCGGAGACACCCAAAGCTTGTAACTCTAGCCATTCAGGAACCAGGCTGTCAGGAGCAGGGATTGATGGTTGGGGTGGAGTGCCTTCCCGTGATTGATGGGGAGCAGGTCTGGGCATATTGGAAGATGCCTTGGGAGACTGTTGCTCAGGCTGAGGAGATTTGAGTACCAAAACTGGCGTGGCCAGTCTGGAACCATCAAGATCACCTGTGCCTTGTCCCTCCTGATCTTGAGCAGCACTTTGTGGATCAAGGGAAGTGGAGGGAAGGCACAGAAGAGGCCTGGGGTCCAAGGCCTTGAAAAGGCATCCCCCTGCAGCAAGCCCTACTGAGGAGGGTGGGCACAGAACAGCCTCAGCTTTGCATTTTCCCTGGAGGTGAACCGATCCACCTGAGGGGTGCCCCACTGGGAGAATAGACTGTGAACTACCTCTGGATGGAGAGACCACTCGTGAGATGCCTCCTGGCTGAGGGCATTTACCAGCTGATTGAAGGCTGCTGCCACATGGATGGCTAGGAGAGCCACCTCCAGGCTGTGCACAAGAGTCCAAAAGCGAAGATCTTCCTTGCACAGAGGCAGGGAGTGCGTCCCGCCCTGCTTGTTGAGGTAGTATATGATTGTGGTGTTGTCCTTCTGGACTTGGACCACGTGACCCCGAACAAATGGAGCAAATGCAGTCAGTGACAGCTGAACTGCCTGGAGCTCCAGCTGGCTGATCTACCATCTGGACTCCTCAGGGGTTCCCCCAGATGGGCACCCCAATCCATGAGAGAGGTGTCAGTTGTCATAGTGACACTCGGTTCGGGGCAGACAAACGGGATCCCTTCCTGCAGATGCTGTGGGACTAGCCACCACTAGAGGGCGTCCCACATTTTCTGGGTGACAGTGACCTGCTGGTCGAAGTGACCTTTGCGCTGAGACCACTGGCTGGCCAGATCCCATTGCAGGGAGCACATATTCCAGTGGGCCCAATGGACAATGCTGGTGCAGGCTGCCATGTAACCCAGAAGGTGCAGGTGCGAAATGATCGGGCAAAGGAGGTGAGAATCTCCACCCTGTCTGCCATGAGCCGGGCTCTGGCTCGGCAAGAGTCAAGCTCTGCCCCAATGAAGCTGATCACCTGTGAGGATACGAGTTCTGACTTGGCTTCGTTGACCAGGAGGCCATGTTGGATGCAGGTCTGGAGGGAAAGATCCCTGGACTGCTCCACTTACTGCCTAGTGGGACCCACAATCAGCCAGTTTTCCAGGTAGGGGTAGACCTGGACCTCTTGGTGCCTCAGGTAAGCTGCCACCACTGTGATGTATTTGGGGAAGACCCTGGGGGCCAAGGAGAGGCCAAAAGGCATGGCCCGCAACTCGTAGAGGGTTCCCTCAGCTTGAAATCAGAGGAACCATTGGTGGGGCAGATGGATCGGGATTTGAAAGAAAGCGTTCTGAATATCCAGGGAGCAAAACCACATGTCTTGCTCTAGAGATGGTATGATCTGGGACAGAGTTACAATTCTGAAGGTGCACAGCCTTAGAAACTTATTCAGGTCATGCAGATCTAGAATGGGGCGCCAGCCACCCATCCGCTGTGGCACCAGGAGGTACCTGGAGACAAACACTGGGCGTTCCAGAGGATTTGCTACTCTGACCATGACCTCCTTGTGGAGGAGCTGGGTTATGTCATCTCAAAGAGCCGACTAAATGTCTGCGGATACCAAGCCCTCTCATGGGGTGTGCGCTCGGCTTGGGGGTACTGCTTGAATTCCAGAGGCAGACCTGACCATCCACTTCCAGAACCCACCTGTCTGTGGTGACAGCGGACCAGGTGGAAAGGAAGTAGTAGTGCTGACCCCCCCACAGGAGTACACAGGGGAGGCATGATGGGCATGAGGATGGCACCCCCAATCCCGTTACTGAGCAAACTTGGAGGGGAAGGACCTGGCTGAGGAGCCACTGGGTCCCTTCCCTCTGGGCTTACGGACCACTAAGACCACTGACTCGGGTCTAGGTCACCAAGACTAAGCCTGCAGGCCCTGCTGGTGCTGGGCTGGTTTTGCTGCAGGAGTGCAGGACTGAAAGGGCTTGCATATCTGCTGCCTGGAGCCCTTGGGATCCTTCTGCGTGGATGTCACAGAGTCCAAGGTGGCATTGGACTTCTCAATACATTGGAGGTGATCCTTCACACTGGGCCCGGAGAGGTCAGTGCCCAGGAACAGAACATCCACCAGCTTGTGCTGAGTGTCTCCAGTGAAGGTCGAGATCCGCAGGTAAGCCCAATGGTGCATGGCAACTACGGCTGCCACCGAGTGGGCACAGGAATCCCCCAGGTCCAGAGCCATCTGAAGTTACTGCTTGGCCACAGCCTGGCTCTGATCTTGGACCTGCTTGACCATGGTCTGGAGGTCTACAGGAAGGTGAGGAATCAAAGAGGGCATGGAAGAAGTGTGCCTCTCTCCTCAGAAGCGGGACCCAGGAGCGGAGGTCGTGAGGGCTCCTGCCGCCTTCCCCCCACAGTCGTACACTCAGAAGCGGGACCCAGGAGCGGAGGTCGTGAGGGCTCCTGCCACCCTCCCCCCACAGTCGCACACTCAGAAGCGGGACCCAGGAGCGGAGGTCGCGAGGGCTCCTGCCGCCTTCCCCCCACAGTCGCACACTCAGGTAAATCAGCCGGCCATCAGGAATCCGCCGGTGGAAATTCTGGCGACCTGCTAGTCGGCCCGCAGCAGATGCTTCACAGCCCACCTTACCTTGGGGAGGTCCTGCCTGCCTCCTGCCGTCGGCGCAGCCGTGGAGATAGCCTTGTTATGGACCTGGACTAATACTGTGACCTTGCTAGTGCTTGCACTACCACGTGGTGTGGTTTAAAGTTGTTCTGCCCTTTCAGTAAAAAAAAAAATAAAAATATACGAGACTTTTATTATTAATTCTAGGCAGCATGCTACAGCTTATGTGTCTCGTTGTACTGCTCCGATTTTATTTCTGGCTGGGAAAAACTGCAACAAGCCTGCTGACTGACTACTTACTCCCCCAGTGCTGTACAGTTATCTTCAGCCACTTACTAGGTCTGCAGGTGTTGTGCAACGTCCGTTGGGGCTGAGCTCTCTCCCGTGGGCTGCCAGCCAAAACTTAAACCCCCCCTTTCTTTTGTCTGCTTGCCTACCCCCCAATCCCCTTCCTATATTAATCCCCTGTTTTTTCTTTTCTTCCTCTCTCCTCAGAAGCGGGACCCAGGAGCGGAGGTCGCGAGGGCTCCTGCCGCCCTCCCCGCACAGTCGCACACTCAGGTAAATCAGCCGGCCATCAGGAATCTGCCGGTGGAAATTCTGGCGCCTTTTTTTTCTATTGCTGTACAAGACCTGCTAGTCGGCCCGCAGCAGACGCTCCACAGCCCACCTTACCTTGGGGAGGTCCTGCCTGCCTCCTGCCGTCGGCGCAGCCGTTCTCGCCCACCGCCCCCACCACCACCCTTGGTCAGCTTTCCTCTATATATCCTGTTTATGGTCACATGGGCTGTTTTTATCCTATCAGCCTAGTTTTCCATTTGCAGGTTATACTAACCTACCACTAGTGGCCGCCCCTACTTCCCTGAAGCCATTTAGTTTCTCTGCCTGAGCTCAGGCTGCTTTTTTGTCACTTTAGCTAGGGCACCTGGCTCTGTTGGACACCCCTCTCACCTCTAGCCGTTTCACCTCTCCTCCTCCACCCCCTCTACCCAGTTCTGAACTGTGGTCATGTCTCCCCATCACTGTCATCCGGTGTGCCCCCATCTGGTCTCTTTATTTTTCTCCCCTGTTTTGATCCTGCTAACCCTCCCCTGCAAGTATGACTGATGCCACCACCTGCCCCAGCCTGGCTGTCCACCCACCCACCCTCAAGTCCCCACCCTCATGGTTCTCCTCCAAGGGAATAAAAATTGTCCACCTCAACATTTGTAGTCTACTACATAACCTTGCAGACTTTACTGCCTGGGTCACTCACTACAACCCTGATATCATGGGCATATCAGAAACATGGCTCAAACCCCACATCCCTGACACGGCCTGTACCCTACCCGGGTATGGCCACATCAGACGTGATCGGGAGGGCAACAAAAGAGGGGATGGTGTGCTACTCTACTACAAGGCTCACCTGAATGTATCCTCCCCTGGCACCTCGCCATTTGATGCCTCCCCCTGCGAGTTCCTACATGCCCTTCTCCTCCTGGGCCTTACAAAGAAAATACACCTCATTTGTTGTTACAATCCCCCCAAGGGTGGTCTGGCTGGACTCTCCTTGCTACTCTCCCTCCTTGGTGAAAAAGTGGGCTCTAGTGAAGTCCTCATCATAGGTGATTTCAATCTTAATTGGCTGGGTTCCAGCTGTGGGCTATATGAGCCACTGCTCTCAGGCCTTGCACTTAGCCAGATTATCTCCGAGCCCACAAGGCCCTCTCATCGGGGGGGGGGTGAACGGTCCCTACTCAATTGGATCCTCACCAACAGGCCTGACAGGATTATCACCTCGGGCATCCTACCTGACGCTATGTCGGACCACTCACCTACCTTCTGTGCCTGGGGCACCTCCCAGCCCAAAGTACCCAGCAAAGTGATCCAGGTGAGGGACTATTCAAAATTCTCCCCCTCTGACTTCCTTAGTGGCCTCGCCTCTATTGACTGGTCTGGGGTCACCGCCTCAGTCGACCCAGCCCTAGCCCTGGATATTTTTCTATCAAAGGTTATCCCTGTTCAGAACAAACATGCCCCCCTCACGAAAAGGAGGGTTAAGGGTGCCATCACCAAATGGCTTCACGGGGGCCTATTCACCCTAATGAAGCAAAGGGATAATAGCTGGCAGACCTATAAAACCTCCCTAAGTGACACCGACTTGCTTGCATACAGAAGGCTCAGAAATTCCTGTAAAAAAGTTATCTGGGCTGCAAAAAGTGAGGCTTGCCGATCGGCCCTGCTCTCTTCTGCCAGCAACCCAAGGAGTTTCTGGCAGAGCATCAGAAATGCTGTTGGGATCTCAGCAAAAGTGCAATCCACTGACCTGCTCATAGATGGGGTCAGCTGTAATAACCCGCTCACAATCTCTAATGCCTTCAACGCTGTGTTCTCTCAACTTCCAGCCCCCCCATCCCTCACTCGCGCGTCCTCCCCTCACTCGGGCATCCTCCCCCGCCTGGTCCCAAGTCCCACCCCTTCTTCCTTCAGCTCGTGTCGGACACTAAGATACTGGGGCATCTTGCCCACCTCTCCCCCCACAGTGGGGCAGGGCACGACTGCCTAGAACCTAGATTACTCAGGCTTGGGGCCTCCCTTCTAGCCCGGCCGCTAGCAGACATCGTCAACTCCTCCCTAGACACTGGCATTATCCCAGACCTCTGGAAAATTGCCAAGGTTACTCCTGAGCTAAAGCAAGGCAACCCCAGAGATCCGCACAACTATCGCCCCATCGCCATCCTGTCGGCCGCCTCCAAGATCCTGGAGAAGGTCGTGGCCACTCAGCTCTCCAGGTACCTACAAGAACACAACCTTCTCTCCCCCACCCAACATGGATTCAGAAAAGGATACAGCAAGTCTACCGCCCTTGCTGTTGTATCCTCGACGATTAGAACCGCCACTGATCAGGGTAACCTCACCGGTGCCATCTTTGTTGACCTTTCCAAAGCTTTCGACAGGGTTGACCACTCTCTTCTTAGCGCCACCCCTCTCTCACTTGGTATCTCCACCCCCTGCTCACAGCTGGTTCCTCAACTACCTCTCCGGTCGGAAGCAATACACCAACTTCAACCGTACCCCCTCCCACCTCACTGATGTACTGTGCGGGTTCCCCAGGGAGTCGGTCCTTGGCCCACTTCTCCCTCTTTATCAATGAGCTGCCATCCATCACCTCCCATGGTCACACCACCTTATATGCGGATGACCTGGTTGTTCTATCAGCGCCGTGACATCACCACCATTAACTCACAACTTAACTCCGACTTCGAGCAGATCCAATACTGGCTGGCCGAATGTAGGCTTACTACCAACCTCAAAAAAACCCAAGCAATGTTTTTTGGGTCCCACTGCAAGTTGAAATCTTGCCCTGCCCCGGTCAAAATCCTCGGGGCTGATGGCTCCCCGCTGCAGATGGTAGCGGCTGTCAAATACCTGGATGTCATGCTTGATCCTCAACTGGATCTCTCTCTACACATCCAAAATGTCTGTAGGGCCACGAATGGTAAACTGGGCCTAGCCTATAGAGCAAAAAGTTGCTTAGCCCCGGCGGCCCGTGTTGCCCTGGCTAGGGGGGTCCTTCTCCCTACTCTCTGTTATGGGCTAGTCACCTTTGCTCCTATGCCCAAATCTTGCCTCTCAAAGTGGGATACAGCCTACAACAATATCTGTCGCTTTGCACTTGCGGCTCCCCCCTAACCCATCGATGTGACCTCTACTTACGCTTACATTGGCTACCCCTTGAGAAACACCGCACCTATGTTGTTGGGAACTTCATTGACAACATTGTCAGGGCTGGTACTCCTGTATCCCTTGCCCCCCCCCCACTCTCGACACCTCCTCCTCCTACCTCCTCTGGTCGAGAGCAACCCCTGATCGCCTGGTTCCCAGAACCCGTACCCAGGCGGGTGACTGCGCCTTTGTCGCCTATGCCCCAAAAATCTGGAACTCGCTCCCGGCCAGTACTCGGTCCTCCTCCTCCCATCTGGGCTTCAAATCCTCCCTATGGTGTTACCTGAGGGGTTTCTCCACTTGTTTATGCTTTTCGGTCTAATTCGCACTTTGACATGTTATGACAGGCCCCCTCCCCGGGGTACTACTTAATGTTTTCTAACCCCTGGCTGGGCCCTGAAATTGCTACATGCCTCACCTGAGCCTGCTCTACCCTCGGGTGGTATGGTCCCCTCCCTCCCGTTGGCAATTGTACTTGGTTTAGTTCTACTGTCTGGCATAAGGTCAGTCCCCCCCATGCACCGACCTGCAATGTGGTATATCCAAACTTTGTTTCCCCTGGTGTACTCCCCCCGTGGGGAACTGTATCTCTGTTGTTATGCACTACAGGTTCTCCTGCACTGTGTTGTCGCCACGTGTTAGTTTTCCATGACAGCCCTGTTCAAGCTGTCAAGTATACTGTTGTAAACCTTAGCTCATAACTTACTGTTTGTTGCACTCATCTCTCCCTCCTCTGTGTATGCTTATCCCGCTTCTCGATGTAAACCTCACTTATGATTGTATGTAAGCTCTCTGTAACCTGTTTTGTAACCCTCCCGGGTCTCACCTGAAAATAGGCACTTGGTTGTCTAGTGTGACCTACCTGGTTAACAAAAGCAAATAAATAAATAAATAAATCATGATGTCCAAGCTCACCTGGCGGAGGCCGAGCGAGGAGGCAGCATAGACCTTCTTAGTCGCATGATCCAATTGCCTGGACTCCTTGCCTGGCAGCTTGTCAACATCCCCAGTATTTCCTGAGCACCAAAACATGGAGTCGGCCACCAACCCCTCAGCCGAGGGGTGCTCTGTGAAACCCAAGAGGGTACTGGTGAGCAATGCATACTTGCGGGCCATCTGGGCTGAGGGTGCAGGGCAGGACGTGGAGTGCTGCCAAAGCTCCAGGGCTGGGCTGACAATGGCTCTGACCACTGGAAAAGCCTCTGTTGTAGAGTCCCCTCTGTCCAGAATCTCTGTGAGGTGATAGTAAGCCCGCTTTTGGACATGCTCCAGTTTCATTCCTGTGGCCTCAGAGATGAGCCATAGGATGCCCATGAAGGAAGTGGGCCTTTTCTCCATCAAGCAATCCCCCATGGACTCCAGGTCAATCAGACAGGAGTGCAGTGAGGAATCCTCAGACTCTGAGGAGTCCATATAACGCGGCCGACCACCCAAGTCACTTTCGATCTGTTGGGGTGGTCAGGTGTGGGAGTGACTGACAGCCGATGTGGAAGCCTCTTGTCTGGCTGAGACTCCTTGGTTGGAGTGCTGTTTAATGGCTGCTTGGGCAGCAGCTCCACCACAATCAGTGGAGGCACCAGCTTCCGCTGCACCGAGATTGTTGAGACTGGCTTTGCTTGGGGAGGAATCGCTTTGACTGGTCCCATCGGGGACATCGGTGATGGCCTGTCAGGCGACAGCCAAGTGATGGCTGGTGTGGGAGCCAGGATCAGCTTCGGACCAGCCAACACTAACTGTTGCCACATGAGGTCTTTGTAGTGTTGGCTCAACTTGTGCTGAAGCCTCTCCTCACCTGAGGATGACGAATAGCAGTGGCGCTACTTCCCGTGGTGTCGAGAGTGTGACCGCCAGTGAAAGCGGGATCTGCTCGACCCACTAGATGAAGAAGACCTCAACCTCAGGAGCCAGGGGTACTGACGGGGGATCTTGGAGGGAGCTGGGGAGAGCCACGGCTCCTCCTGGTCTGGTTCGGTGGGTTGAGCCATCCCTTCAGAGGTCACAGGCAGGACCGGAGTCCTGAACAGACAGTTGTCAGCCTCTTCTGACAACAACCAGTTGGCAGGGTCAAGAAAAATCTTAGCCACATCATCGGCCTGTGTCTCGACCAACTGGCCCAATGGGGTTTCCATGAAGCTAGTGGCCAAGACCGCAGTTTCAACTGAAGTCAAAACCTGAGAGTCCCGAGAATGAGAATGCTCTCGGTCCCAGGAACGTCGACAGTGAGAATTGTTTTCTTCCGTTGACTCCTCCTTGCATGAGCAGGAGCTGTGCGATCTGGAAGGGGCCTGCCTCTTAGTCAGGAGGAAGTAGCACAGCTCCTTGAAGGAGCCCGAATAAGTGGAGCCCAATTTGAGTGGAACGAAGGCCGAAGCCGAAGAGGACTGCGCGGTGGCCCTAGCCTCCTCCTCCTCCTCCTCGAAGGTCATAAATTGCTCCAACTGCTCGGCAGACCCTGCAGCTGTGGAGACCACCCAATGGGCGTCCTTGGATTTGACTGGCAGATGTCATTTTTCTGGGTGGCCCAAATTCAGGTGGGCAAGGCAGCCCTCAAGGACCGCCGTGAGAAATGATGGGTACCAGCGAAATTTGGGTGAGGACTTTTCATCCATAGTGGTCACGATTGATGATCAAACTGAAGATGAAACTCATATAGAGTTGCAAAGTTTTTAAAGTAAATCTGAAGATTTTAGCGCTAGGGCCTACTCAACACGGGAGCAATAAGGAGAGAACCTGCTTCTTCCAGCGGAAAGAAAAATCTGGTGTCATGGGGCAGAGCCAAGGGTTATACCACCCGAGTGGGTGGGAGGTGCCAGCTTGAAGACTTTCTGGCATCTCTTTAAGGGGAAAGGACACTGCCAGAACGTGTGGATAGAATATCATATCCCTGTCCCTAGAAACATGTTTTCACTCATTGACTTTGCTGGGAATTTTCTTTGAACTTGCCTACAGCCTGGAGGGTTTGTTTTTTCGGTCAGATATTTTCAGGGCAGAAAGGCAGTACCTCGCAGATGTGCCTTTTGCTATTCTGATGAAAAAATAATAAGCAGTTTTCAAGTTATAGCAATTTAAAAAATGTTTAAAATAATTTCTGAGCATGCTGAGTAAGCGTTTCAAGACAGCTGTATGAAATGAAGTAGGAATTCTGCTTCATATGGGAAAATTCCTGCTTCGTATAGTTGCCATCTTGTTTTCAGTTTTGCCTGAAATATTCAAATTTGGAAAGCCCACCAAAATGACGACCTGGAGAGGAACCAACACATGTAGCTTGCTTATTGGGACCCCTTAGGTGCATTTTGCACTTCACTGCTCGAAAAGTGCCCTTAAAATGGGCTTTTAATTTATTTTATAATTCTTCCATCGTATCCATATAATACAAAATAGGATCTGGCTTTGTATGACGAGATATGAAGTAAGATCATATTTTGTGAGCTGAAAATAGGATTATTAATTTAAAAATACATTTTTATGCCAACATCAGAGTGCCCAATCCCCGTGTTTGCACTAGAGGACCCTCCACCAGTGTGGGACACTGGGGAGCCCACTCCCAGTTTCCCCAACAGAAGAAAACGCCATTTCTGACAACAGGGTGCCCTATCCCTATGTTGGCAGTAGCCCCCCCAAGGCAGGACACTAGGGAGCCCACTCCCAGTGTCCCCGGTTATATTATATTATACCCCCCACACACCTCCACCAGTACTGGAACACCAGGGAGCCCACCCTATGTTTCCAAAAATGTTTATTTATTAAAAGTATACCTGAAAAAAAGAAAACTGTCTCCGATGTATTTTTATTTTTTTTTAAACCCTGTGAAAAAGAAAACGGTCCCTCGTCATGTCCCCATCCCGACCCTCACACTGAGCAACCCACCCACCCCCTTGCCCAATACTTACCATCGGAGGTTGGCAGCTGTCATCTTCTGTGGACCCGGACATAGTACCTGAGTATTGTACATCTAGAGTATGGAGCAATGCTTCCCCTGGATTGACATGCTCAGGATAATAAACTGGCAGGTGGATGGTTTGATTTAAAGTAAACTCAGACAGCACCTTTGGTAAAAACTTAAGATTAGTACACAAAGACACCCTGTCTTTGTGGAAAATAAATAAGGAAGCTCACACATTAGAGCCTGTAACTCTGAAATTCATCGAGCAGAAGTGATTGCAACTAAAAATAATGCTTTCCAAGAAAGATAGCATAAGCCACAAGTCGTGGCTGGCTCAAAAGGAGCCAGAGTAAGCATTTCCAAAACAAAATTCAAGTCCCAAGCTGGGACTGGATCATGAATGGGAGGCTTCAGATGTAGAATGACTCTCAAGAATGCACAAGCCACCTCCAGCTGGGCAACCATACGACCCTCTATAGGCTCATGGAAAGTTGATATGGCAGACAGGTGCACCTTGATGGAGGAATACTGCAGGCCTGAATCTGATAAGGACAGCAGGTACATTAGAATCTGATTGACTGAACAGGTGAATGGATCCAGGTGGTGGAAAGTGGCCCATAAAGCAAACAGCTTCTACTTCACAGTATAAGTGGATCTGGTTGAAGGCTTTCTAACAGTTACTAGAACATCAGCCACTTTTTGGGAA
The DNA here is from genome assembly GCA_016271365.2 of Neoceratodus forsteri. Classification (NCBI taxonomy): domain Eukaryota; kingdom Metazoa; phylum Chordata; order Ceratodontiformes; family Ceratodontidae; genus Neoceratodus; species Neoceratodus forsteri. The sequence continues at coordinate 372,416,749 of CM057458.1, forward strand.
ACCCCAAAATAAGCAATGGCTATGTCTGTCAGGAGTCATACATACAGATGGAAGACTTGAGGTCTGAATGGACCAGGGTTCCCTGTTCCTGTGACAGTAGACCATTGCACAGGGGCAAGAGGCACTGGGGGTTCCACCGCTAGCTGTTCCAGTGAGGGGAATGAGATCTGTCAAGGCCAAAGGGGAACAATGAGTATTAGAGTAGCCCCCATCCATTTGGAGCCTGAGAAGTAGTCTCTGAATTAGAAGAAAGGCATACAGGGACCTTCCTAAGAGAGGGATACCACATCTCGCCAAAAACTTCAGGCCCTGGATTGAGCCAGTAGAAAAGTGTCAGTTTTGCGTTGTGTGGGGACACAAAAAGGTCCAGCTCTGGATGACCCCATCTTTTAAACAGGCCATCAATCACAGAGGTCAGCAGTTCCCACTTATGCATACTAGACTGTGATCTGCTTAGCTTATCTGCCAAGACATTTTGGGCACCTAGAACATGTACTGCTGATTATTCTAGATGGTGTTCCAGAGCCCAGTAACATACCTTCACTGCTTCCCTGCACAGCGGATAGGAATGAGTCACCCTTGTTTGTAGATGTAGTGCATTACACTGATATTGTCAATCTGTATGATCAGAGGACTGAGGGGCAAGTAGTTCTGGAAGGCCAGGAGTCTGTACAGGACAGCTTGCATTTCTAGAATAGTTATAAGTGAGATGCTCTCCTCTATAGTCCACATGCTCTGTGTCTGGTGAGGGCCGCCCAAGTATGCTCCCCAGCCCATCCCCAAAGCATTTGTAGTACAGTGGAATCCACTTAAATGCACACCCATTTTGCTCAGAGAAAATGTGCATTTAAGCGGAATGTGCATTTACCTGAAATTGCCGTTTTTTGACTGTGCTGCACTTCATTAAAGACACTGGACACGCGTAACGTGTTAACTTTTATTTCCCATTACTGATGCTAACTTTATCAGCCTTTTGTGACTGAAGTAAGGGACAACAAGGTACACTGACAGATAAAATGAGGGACCTATTCTGAAACCGGGAAGTGGTTACCATAAGTGTACTGAGAACCCACGCAGCAAGAGAGCTAGGCTAGAACAAGGTTTGTGTGCTGCTGTTCAGAGCAGTGTGAGACCGCATCAGTGGAGTTGGGCTGGGTAGAAAAAGAGAGAGAGAGGGAGATGATCCGGTGTGCAGGGGCACAGTCAACTTTACAGAGCTGTGGGAACAATGAAAGAGAAAAATGTAATTAAAACATTGAGAGGTATGCAGCTGCTACTATGGGGCAAGGTGTTAACTACAGCCACAACACGTAATTAAGCTCATTAACCCATCATTGAAATAGCTGTGCACTTAACATAGAAACATAGAACATAGAAACATAGACTTTGACAGCAGATAAGGACCGCTTGGCCCACCTAATCTGCCCGTTTCCCTACCTAGAGGATAAGGTGCAGATCCTATTTAACCAACAGCCTATTTCTTCCTACCCCCACAAAAATTGCCTTATGTCTGTCCCATGCATTCTTGAATTCCCCCACAGTTTTAGACCCCACAACCTCCTCAGGAAGGCTGTTCCATGCATCCACCACCCCTCGTGAAAACACTTCCTCACATTACCCCTGAGCCGTCCTCTCTATCTTCAAATTGTGTCCCTTGTTCTTGCACATCTCTTTTTCTGAAAGATGCTGCCTCTTGGACTTCATTGATTCCACTGAGGTACTTAAACTTTTCTATCATGTCCCCCCCCTCCCTTCTCTCCTCAAGGGTATACATATTAAGCTCCTTTAGTCTCTCCTCATATGGCTTCTCTTGCAGACCCTGCACCATTTTAGTTGCCCTCCTCTGAACTGCCTCCATCCTGTCTATGTCCTTGTGGAGATGGGGTCTCCCTCCAGAACTGGACGCAGTACTCCAGATGGAGTCTCGCCAACTGTCTGTATAGGGGGATAACAACTTCCTATTTTCTGCTGGTGATGCCTCTCCCTATACATCCCAGTATACCCACAGCCCTCCCTACCTCCTTCTCACATTGCTAGTCAACCTTAAGGTCATCTGATATGATTACCCCAGGTCCCTTTCCATTTTAGTTGTTGTTACTACCCCCCCCCCACTGTGTAATCTTCCCCTGGGTTTTTGTTTGCCAGGTGCATTATTTTGCACTTCGTTGCATTGAATCCAAGCTGCCATACTTCTGACCATTCCCTTCTCATCCTTTCCATGCCTCCTTGTGTATCAACCCTGTTGCAGATCTTTGTGTCATCTGCAAAGAGGCATACTTTTCCTTCCAGTCCCTCTGCAATATCACTTATAAAGACATTAAAAAGGACTGGACCCAGTACTTAACCCTGCAGTACCGCACTAGTAACCCCTCTTTCTTCAGAGTGGACTCCATTTACAATTACTTTCTATGTCCTGTTATCCAGCCAATGTTTTACCCAGGATACCACCCTGGGACCCACTCCCAGGCTGGTTAATTTGACTATTAATCTTTCCTGTGGGACTGTGTCAAATGCCTTGCTAAATTCCAGGTATGCCATGTCCACAGCCACTCCCTGATCTTCTACTTTGGTCCCCCAGTCAAATAAATCAATTAGATTCATCTGACATGACCTTCCCACTGTGAATCCATGCTGCCTTGGGTCCTGAGCCCCGCTGGACTCTAGGTACTCAACAATTCTTTCCTTCAGAAGTGATTCCATCATTTTCCCTACCACAGAGGTCAAACTGACAGGTCTGTAGTTTCCTGCCTCTGTCTTGGTCCGACTTTTGTGAAGGGGAATCACATCTGCCTTCCTCCAGTCCTCAGGTACCACACCATCCTCCCATGATTTGTTAAAAAGGGTAGTCAGTGGTGTCACTAGTTCTCTGCTTAATTCTTTTAGAATTCTGGGGTGAATTACATCTGGCCCCATTGCTTTGTCCACCTTCAGTTTTAAGAGTTCTTTCAGAACCCTTTCTTCTGTGAAAGAACTGGGATCCACCCCCTATCCAGAGTGCTTCTGTTAATTGGATTAGGCACCTCCCCCATGTCCCCTTTTGTGAATACTGAACAGAAGTATTCATTCAGTATCCCTGCTTTTTCACTGTCCCTCTCTGCCCACCCACCGTCTATTCTATTCAGCCTCCCTATCCCTCCCTTTGTCTTGCTACGCTCCCTGATATACCTATAAAAGGTTTTATCCCCCTTCTTAACTGAGTTGGCTATATTTTCCTCAGTTTGGGCCTTTGCTGTTCTGACTACCCTTCCTGCTTCCTTCTGCCTTAACTGGTACAGTTCTCTGTCCTGCTTCTTCTGTGTTTCCTTATACTTCCTTAACGCTATATTTTTCTCCCTAACCTTCACTGCCAGCTCTTTTGAGAACCATAGTGGCTTTTTATTTCGTTTTATTTGCATCACACAAAGGCTTGTTGCCTCTGTGATGGCAGTTTTGATATTTCCCCAATGTTGCTCAACCCCTCCTTCTAGCCTGTTTGCTAGTGCTTTTCTAGCGCAGTCTCCCATCTTGCCAAAGTCAGCCCTCCTGAAGTCCAGAACCCTCACTTTTGTATGGCTTGACTCTGTAGCTGAGTTTATTGTGACCCACACTGTTTGGTGGACACTTGTTCACAAATGGCTACCCACTTCTAGATCTGAGATCCTCTCACTGTCCCCATTTGAGAGTATGAGGTCTAAGATTGCTCCCTCACGAGTAGGTTTCAAAACTAGCTGTCTGAGGCAAGCCACCTGTAGGGCATTGAGAATGGCCCTGCTTTTGGATGTGGCTGCAGCAAAGGTGCTCCAGTTGACATCCTGCATATTAAAGTCCCCCATCAACAGTATCTCCCCTTTCTCTGCCATCCTAAGTATGCCTTCTGTCATATCCTTGTCCATTCCCTCCCCCTGACATGGGGGTCTGTATACAACCCCTGTGCAGATTATGGTGCCATTTACAGTCTATAAGGTGACCCACAGTGCCTCCTCACCTCCCTGTTTACTCTTCTGTTCAGTTGCTTTTATCCCTTCCTTTACATAGGAGAGCTACTCTGCCCCCTCTTCTCCCCTCCCTGTCTCTCCTGTAGGTTGTGTACCCTGGTATGTTAACATCCCAGTCATGGTTCTCTGTGTACCATGTTTCTGTGACTGCTACAATATCCAGACATCCCTCTTCCATCAAGGCCACCAGTTCAGGGAGCTTGTTGCCCAGACAGACTATGGGCGTTGGTACTCATTACCCTCCATTTCTTGATGGCCTTACCCCTTTTTTCCCCATCCCTGTCCTTACTGTGTTTGTCACTTTCTCCATTTACCCCACACTTCTCCCTATCAACATCTCTATGTTGGTGTCTCCCTCACATAGTACCCTGATTTTTTTTGGGGGGGGCTAGGATTTCCCTGCTCCTCTCCAGTGCCTCCCCCCTTGGCTAGTTTAAATGCTTGCCAATGAAGCATTTAAACCTATCATCTGGGATCCTGGTTCCCCTCCTGGACAGATGCAGATCATCATGCCAGTATAGGCCTGCATCCCTCCAGGTGGGCCTCCAGTCTCCAATGAAGCCAAATCCTTGAGCTCTGCACCAGTTTTTCAACCACTGATTGAATCCCATGGTGTGGACCACTCTAGCCTCACCTGTACCATAGACAGACAGCACCTCCGAGAAGGTTACCATGTGTGCTATTTGTCTAAGGCCCTTCCCCATCTCCACAAATGCTTCTTGCACTGCTCTGATCCCTTTCTTAGCCAGGTCATTTGTCCCTAGGTGGACAATGATATCCAGCTCCCTCCCTGTGCAGCTGCTCCCATGATCCTGAGGATTCTCTCCTGTCCCTCCAAGCCATGGCACCAGGCAGGCACCTTACCTCCTCCTCTCCCTCCCCCAGTTCTACCTTTCCCACAATGGAGTCCCCACCAGAAGTTGTTTCTTCCTTTGTGGGGTCCCATGCCACCCTCCTGTGGGTCTCCTTTGTGGAGGTTCCCAGCATCCTCCTTGGTCTCCACTGTGGGTTCTCCATAGAGGAACCACACTTTCCAGAACGGCATAGAAATTGTGGAGAGGCAACTGAGGGATGCACCTCTGTTCCACTACCCTCATCCTCCCTGAGCCCACTGTGGTCCAACCGCCTCTTTCTTGGCAACTCTGAGGCAACGCAGTGACCCTGGTGGTCCCTGGGGGGAGAGGAGGTCCCACATCCTGGCCAACTCAGCCTGGAGATGAGCAACCTCCTCCTCAGCCCAGAGAGGTGCCTGCAGATGGGACAACACTGCATCCTCCAGAATGTCTCCCGGAAGACTGCTGCGCCACAGCCACTGCACTGCACCACTCCCATCATGTCTTATTTCTGGCCCCCAATTGTTATTTGGAATACTTACTCTTTCCTGTGTTTGTTTATTTCTTTTTTTTAGGTGCTAAATACATAGAAAGAAATGTGTGAATGAAGTGAGTTTCTGTGTGGTTAGCCAAAATGTGCGCTTATCTGACGTGCATTTATGCTGCTTAATTAACACTGCAGGTATAGGAAAAAAAACAGGAAACCAAAATGTTGTACATTACAACGAAATGTGCACTTATCCACAGTGCATTTAAGTGGAATCCACTGTACTAGTGAGAATCTGCAGAGGGAAGGGGATCAGGAATGGAACTCCTTTAACAGGTTACTAGGTTCCATCTACCACTTGAGCATTTTGCGTAGAGCGTATGTGACTAGAACCATCTGTTCTAGATTTGCAGTGAGCTGGTCCCACTGGACTCTTAGCATCCACTGAGAAATCTGCATGTGCAGTCTGGCCTGTGGCACTGCGACAGTGGCCACTGCTGTGAGGCCCAACAGGCATAGGAACATCCTGGCTGAGGCACAATGCCTGTCGTGTACTAGTTGTGCTTGGGCAACCAGGTGGTCGGCTCTGTCCAGAGGCAGAAAAGCTGAGCCCTGGACTGTGTCTAAGACTGCTTCTATGTATTGCAGATGCTGGCAGGATGTCAACACTGATTTTGGTATGTTGACTCTCACCCCCAGAGCATCGAAAAGCTGTCTGGTTTGATCCAAGTTCTTCAGGAGCTAGTCCCTGGAGTGGACTTTCTATAGCCAATTGTCTAGTTACAAGAAGACATAGATGCCTTCCTGCAAAGGGCTACTGCCACTACTGCCAATCATTTGGTAAAGACCTGTGGGGCAGAAGATAAGACAAAGGACAACACTTTAAATTGGTAATGTTCCCCTTGAAACAGGAACCTCAAATCATCATTGAGGGTATCACTTGCACCAGGCCACATCTATGGAACTATAGACACCAGGCACTAGGACCACATGGAAATTTCTCTAGCTAGCAGTCTACAAGGGGCCACCCACAATGATGACAGATGCTGGTGTGACGTACACAGCCATGTTCTGAGTGCTGTATCATTTCTTTTTAATAAAATGTATTACTGAATGTCTCCTGCTGAAAATCATGTGCTCTTGGAATAACCTCACTCGCCCCCACCCCCCCGGTTTCAGCTGAAGGATGGATGCCATGAGAAAAATGCTGAGACAGCAGGTGAGAATACACACAAACAGATTTTAAAGACAATGTGTTATGTGGAAAAGCCTGAAGCTAATTATAGGGTTAAGAAGATTGATGTTTAGCATATCCATTTTATGACGCTTCCAGAGGAAGAAAAGCAGGTTGTGATGTATTAGTGCGAGATCATAAATGCTTTGGTGTCTGTGTGACAGAAGATACTGTTTAAATATCAAAAAGATGTCATTTGACACACAAGTTATGCTGAGGATTGCAGAATATAATACTTTGAAAATACATCCTGTGGTTGTATAAGATATATATTTTTAAAATATAATCTGACAGAGGAGGAGCTAGCTGACCTCACCAAAAAGGGGTTGGCCAATACAGTTATTTAAGGAATAATTCTGTTTTACAGAGACACACATTCTGACCTGGACTCTGACCATGAAACATCTTGAGGAGCACTTAAGCAAGTATTTAGAGACTAAGTACTGAAGTAGGAATTTGCACTGTTTAAACCTTGTTTCTTTTTAAAAGATGTGTATGTCTTTTGATATAAGAGTTCTGTATTTTGTGTTGCACATATTTTAACTATTTTAGTAAAATTCCTTTTAGAACTTACTTGGTCTGTCTTTGACTTCTTTTTATTTTGTAAGAAAAGTCCATGGTTATAGCAGACAATAGACACAAGCTTGAAAGGTGGTATCAAACTGGAAAGAGAAGCATTAAATCTGAGGTCTTTATTAACGTTTTAAAGGGTACATCTCTGAATACCTGGTTAGGTGCCCGTAGGCAAGGATATCTGACCCCATGAAGACAGATCTATCTAAGTCTGTGCATTGGGTATGCTAACAAGAGGTTAACAGTTTGAATCCCTCCAGAACTGGAGACCAAAGGTTGATCCAAACTCACAAAAACAGACAAGAGGGTTACCTTGTCTGTTACACTGTTCACAAGACTGTGCTCAGAGGTTGGCACTTTGGGAGTAGAAGACCTGACCTGATGAGTGGGTTTGTAACAGATTGGTTGGCAGTGATGGCATATTTTGGTATCACAAGCTTTAATGTTCTGTGTCAGCTGAGACCATCAGCTCTCTTACAAAGAAAGAAAAAAGACAGAGTTTTATTTTAAAAAGGAAACAGAACTATATATCACTTGGCTTACAGTCAAGTTCCTACCCATTTTATTTGTTTTCTCTAAAGTGCAGTCAGAATAGCCATAGTCGGAAGAAGATGGCTTCCGACTACAGCAGGCACACTGTAGCTTACTTGAAGCAGTTGTGTGGGGACAGGGGAGTCTCGTTTGAGGAGACAGCCAAAAAGCAGAACCTCATAGAGGCCCTGATTGTAGCAGATACCCAGAGCAGCGAGTCACTGACCATGACTGAAAAGGACAGCAGGGCCACTGTCAGTGAAGGGCCACAGCAGCAGGGGATGGTCACCAGTATCCTGAATCCAGAGGTACTCAAACTGCAAATTGAGTTACACAGGATGGAACTGGAGGCAGAGCAAGAACTCAGAGAGGCAGACCATGAGGCAGAGTGCGAATGCAGAGAGGCAGACCGTGAGGAGCGTGAGCGCCAGTGAGCTGCAGAAGAGAAGGCAGATCGAGAACGCAGAGAGGAAGACCGAGAGGTAGAGTGAGAATGCAGAGCTTTAGAGGAGGAGAACAGAGAGGAGCACCAGTGGCAACACGAACTGGAGAAGATACGACTCCGACCAGCAGCACCAGAGCAGGTAAGTGGCTTGGGTTAACTGGGACTGCAGAACTGGGTTACAAATTGAACTCCAAATTAATAGCTGAGTTTAAGGAAGGAGAAGATATGGACACTTTTTTAAATTCTTTTGAAAAAGTTTGTATTCAGGCTAAAATTCCTAGAGAGTCCTGGAGCTTCCAGCTATCCCCACTACTTACTGGGAGAGCTCGGGATGCATTGAGTCAATTGGACAGTGAAGACAGCAATGATTACAAAAAGCTAAAAGCTGCACTGTTAAAAAAGTTTGAATTAACTGCTGAAACGTACAGAGCTAAATTCCGTAAGCTCAGAAGAGGCCCTGATATGAGCTACGAGGAGCTAGCCATGAAACAACGTCAGTTTTTAAAACATTGGTGGGAAGAAATTGAGGCAAATTCTGTTGATAAAATTAAAAATTTGATTTTATTAGAACAGTTTTATTGGGCATGCCCAGCAGAGCTAAAAACCTGGCTAGAGGACCGAGATCCAAAAACAGTGCAAGAGGCTGCTGAACTCTCAGACCGCTATGCCAAGAGCAGACCTGCTCTGAGAGTCAATGGGATGGGTGTGGCAGCACAGAAAGGAAATAGCACACCTTCAGGGCAGCTAAAACCCTCACTGCCTCCACCGAAACCAGTTAGCCCCAGGCTTCAATGAAAAGATTTCTCTGAAGTAAGAAATGCCTGTTGGTTGTGTAAGGAAACTGGGCATTTTGCCAGACAGTGCCCCGCCCCCAACAAGGCAAGCCAAAATACACAACAGGGTGCTAGAAAAGAAGTGGGTTGTTTGTGTGTCCCTGAGAGCATGCCAGTGAACATGAGGGAACACATGCACCCAGTCATAGTAAATGGTGTATAGACGCAGGGGTTATGGACACAGGGGTCATCCCTGATATTGGTAAAGGGGGATCTGTACAGCCTGGTCAACTTTATACCCACAACAATAGTTAACTGTGGCCAAGGGTTTACTGGTGAAGAGAAACATTGCCACCGCTAGTGTCTCCTGGACTGGGGTGAAACAGGAAACTGTGCAACAGGTATTGTAGCGAACACATTAGCAGTGAATGTGATTTTGGGTAACAATCTCCAGCAGGGGATGGTATGTGCAGTTACCCGTAGCCAAGCAGCAAGGGAAAATAGTAGTTCTCTGAACCCCACAGAAACCAGTGTGGAAACCACTGAGAGGCTGGTTCCCTAGCCTGTGTCTCCAGATGGGGAGACTGATTAAAAAGGGGGTAGAAAGTTCCCCGCTAGTGAGTGACCACACAGCTATGGAAGGTTGCTCCGAAGAGGGAGGGGTGACCAATTATTAGAGGGCTGGGATTGACAGTGATCCTGAGGGCCCTGATGCTAGTGCTAGGGACCCTAGTTTAGCGATGGAAGGGGACCTGTCCCATGCCTTGGGAATGTGTGAGGGGTTTTCAGCTGCTCAGAGGGGTGACCCTAGTTTAGAGAAGCTGAGGGCTTGGGCAGACTTGGATGGCACACAGGGAGGTGACAGCAGACATAAGGTTTATTGGGAAAGTGGACTTATGTATACACAGGCAGAAGACAGAGGGAGGGATGTTAGGCAGGCAGCTTGTCATTCCCTCAGGGATATCATGAGCAGTTGCTCAAGGTTGCCCATGATATTCCTTGTCTGGTCATCTGGGAATCATCAAACTATGCAGCGTTTAGCCCAGAATTTCTGCTGGCCTAACTTCACCCAGCAGGTGAAGGAGTATTGCAAGTCTTGTCACCGGTGACAAGAACTAGGGAAGGCGGGCAAGAAAACCTAAGCCGCCCTGATCCCCTTGCCCATAGTAGAGGAGCCATTCCAGAGGGTGGGAATGGATATTGTGGGGCCTTTAAATACCCCCAGCTCCTCAGGGAAGAGATTCATCCTGACTGTGAAGGATTATGCCACCTGGTACCCAGAGGCAGTCACCCTATCATCACTGAGGACCAACAAAGTGGCAGATGCCTTACTTGGGATTTTCTCCCATGTTGGGTTTCCACAGGAGGTAATCACTGATCAGGGGGGTTCCTTCATGTTGGACCTGATGAAATGTTTATGGGAGAAGTGTGGGGTTGTGCAGAGATGCACAACACCGTATCACCCATAAGCCAATGAATTTGTGGAATGATTCAATGGTACCCTAAAGTCAATGCTCCGGGCATTTGCTGAACAGCATGGGAGGGACTGAGAGATATACAGTACCTTCCCCACCTGTTGTTTGCATACAGGAAGGTGTGCCAAGAGTCTATATGATTTTCCCCCTTCGAACTCTTATATGGACGCCAGGTACGTGGGCCCCTTGACTTGATCCGGGAGGACTGGGAAGGCAAGCACGCCACCCAGGGAACTCCCATTGTGAATTATGTCCTGGGTTTAGGGAAAGGCTGAAGGAGCTATGGGATAGCCCAGAGCAACCTAGCAGCTGCCCAACAAAAACAAAAGCATGGTACTACCACAGAGCCAGAGCTCATTCGCACATGGTGGTTCAGGAAGTTACGTTGTTTATTCCGTCCAGAAAGACAAGCTGCAAGCTGAGTGGGCAGAACCTGCATAAAGTGGTTAGAAGGTGAATGACATGAACTACATTGTGGAGTTACTCTGACCGAGACAGACAGAAAGGATGTACCATGTCAACATGATGAAACATATGCAAATAGGGCTGACATGGTATTTGCAGTGTGTAGTCATGGGGAGGGATGGACAAAGGAGACCCCCTTCTGGATTTGCTGGAAGAGAGTAAGTGGAAGTCCTCTGTGGAGGCAGTAAAATTGATCCCCAACTGGGCCTAGACCAGATCCAAAAAGTGAGGGAGGTTTTGGCAGACTTTGCCTCCTTGTTTGGCACCAAGCCTGGACTAACCCCCTTAGCAACACACAATATGGAGACAGAGACACAGACGCCCATTTAGCGGACAGCATATCAGGTGTCAGAGGCTGTCCAAAAGGACATTAGGTGGGAAGTGGAGGAGGTGCTGGATTTAGGGGTAATCCAGAGATCCCACAGCCCCTGGGCCTCACCCATAGTCCTTGTACCCAAGCCAGATGTCTCAACTCGTTTCTGTGTGGACTATTGTGACTGAATGCAGTCACAAAGTCCAACGCCCACCGGCTGCCCCGACAGACGAACTCCTGTATGTTGGGAGGCGACCACCTTATGATTATTGACCTGACGAAGGGGTATTGGCAGGTAGAGTTGACAGACAGAGCTAGGGAGAGGTCGGCCTTCATCACTCTGATAGGCTTATTTGAGTTCAAAGTAATACCTTCCGGAATGAAGAATGCTCCGGCCACTTTCCAAAGATTGGTGACCCAGGTGTTAAATGTTGCTGAGGAGTATGCTGTGGCATACCTGGATGACACTGCCATCTTTAGTGCCAGCTGGGAGGAACACCTATCCCACCTTAAGGAAGTGCTGGGCAGGATACAGAGGGCTGGCTCACTGTCAAGCCGGAAGTGCCAGGTGGCCATGGGGGAAGTGGCATACTGTAAGTGTGGTATGCCGGAACAGCTCAGTCCTAACCAGATAAAGATAGAGGTGATCCAGGCATGGCCCAGACCAGAACCCAGAAGCAGGTCAGGAGCTTAGGGACAGCAGGGTACTACAGAAATGTACCAATTACAGAGCCCTGGCTGCTCCCTATCTGACATGACAAAGAAAAAAATGCCAAAGAAAATTACCTGGGGCCCAGCCTGTGAGGAAGCCTTTTCCAGACTGAAGGAGGCACTGTGCAGTGCTCCTGTTTTGACAAGTTTGGACTATAGCAAAATCTTTATATTTCAGATGGATGCCTCAGACGTGGGTATTGGGGCAGTACTGAACCAGATGTCTAGCCAAGGGACATATCACCCAGTAGTGTACCTGAGCCGGAAGCTGCTCCCAAGGGAGCAAGCATACTCTACTGTGGAAAAAGAATGTCTTGCCATAGTGTGGCCTTTAAAGAAATTAGAGCTATAATTGTAGAAGGGCATTTTGTGGTGCAGACTGACCACAACCCCGTGGTTTGGCTGACGCAAATGGGGAAGGACAATGGGAGACTGCTAAGTAAAAATTGTACATAGGGCTGGAGCGAATAATCAAAACTCAGATGGACTGTCTAGGGTCTATGAGGAGTGAAATGATTTGGGAAGCTCATCCCATGTAGGGGATAGATCCCTCAAATTCAGTCTAGGTACGGAGGAGTGTGACGTAGACAGCCATGTTCTGAGTGCTGTATCATTTCTTTTTAATAAAATGTATTACTGAATGTCTCCTGCTGAAAATCAAGTGCTCTTGAATAACTCCTCACTTCTTCGGTTTCAGCTGAAGGATGGATGCTATGAGAAAATGCCTAGACACATGTGAGAATATATACAAAACAGATTTTAGAGACAATATGTTGTGGAAAGCCTGAAGCTAATTATAGGTTTAGGAAGCTTGATGTTTAGCATATCCATTCAAACAAGAAGTCTTGCTGTATTCTGACAAATGCAGTTAGGTCCTGCTTTCAACTGCCCCAGAGAACATAGGGTTAACTTTTCTGCATGGCATAGAATGTTCTATCTCGAGCTCTGTTGAAGCCTCTGCCTGTTATTGATATCGAACTGCAACCCGTCAGATTCTTTACTCCGCCTCACTGAACAGTCGGCTCGGGAGATTTCTCCTGCTGCTGGGTTCAAAGTCAGTTGAAGTGTCGGTTTTCAGTCGGTTTTCTTCTGAGGTGTTGTTTCCGCGTAGTCAGTTCAAGTCTCTGTCTGTGTACCGTGAGAACAAGATATAGGCTTGTTCTGTTTTCTGTGTGGAACTTAGCGAAAGCTGTGGATAGTTCGGTTGAACCGATCATTTTCGAGAGTAAAATTTGGTACTTTACTTTTGGTGTGTGGTTACGGAATCTGTATCGGTTCTAAAAATGGGTTTTATGCGTTTTTCCCCAAGACCGTGACACGGTCAGAACCGATAGGAAAGTCTTGCCTGGTGGATTGCTGAAAAAGTGGTAAGTTTGGTGAGGTTGGCCATGTCTGAGAAACCCAAGAAAAAAACGGCCCACTGGGTTTCAACACTGCAGTGTGTGGGAGGTCTTTGCTAAGGCTGATCCCCACACCACCTGTCATTGTGTCTGAGGTTTGACCACTTCAATTCGAACTGCCAAATTTGCAAACATTTTCCAAATCTACCTGGAAGAGATTAGGTAGACAGAGGAAAGGGAGGTTGAGAAGTCCGCTTGACCTGGATGTCAAGCCCGCCGGGTTCCGACTGAACCAGAAGGAGTGCCTCTGACCAGGGTGATACTCTTCGGGCAAAGGAGAGCCGATTCCGAGGATTCGTTCTGACAAAAAGAAAAGACAAGTCAACCAGTTCGATCAGAATCTCATACTCAACCGCTGATGAAATACTAATAGCGATTAGGATTTATGGAATCGCCGAGTCAGGGTTCCGACTGAACCGGCACCTTTGGCAGGGACTCGGTTGGTGCGTCTCTCGGTTCCGGATTATACCCTGGAAGAATTTTTATGAATCAGAGTTTGAGGAGGAAGGAGAGTAAGAAGATGACTACAGGATGGTGAAAGTCTGATGTGCCTATTGACCCGGACATCTCCCAGGACAGACCTCAGGTGTTTCTCCTCCTAGGCTTTCTGAGTCCCCTTCACACTGCATGTTTCACAGAAAGGTGGCTGATACCTCCAGCTTCCTGTGGAGGACAGGAGGATCTGAAGAGCCTGACTATGTAGAGATGATGGACATCCCAGTCCAGGAGACTGTCTATCCCCTCCACAATCTTTTGGAAACATACAGAAAATTTGAAGTCTCCCAATTCCATACCTCCTGTGGACAGAAGAATGGACAAAGGTATTTTTCAGGTCAGATACAGAGTTCCTCTATCAGCAATGCAGCCATGTTTAGTTGTACAGGCTGCTGCCTGTGATAAGGCAAACATTCCTTGGCATCACATACCCCTTAGACAAGGACTCTGAGGGATTGACTGCCAGAGAAGCAGTACATGGCATCATCCTTAGGACTCAGGCAAGCTAATTATATGGATTTATGCAGCCAGGCACCAGAAGTCCAGGTGTGGGCACTGCACTGGCACTGGCTAAATGTGTTCTCCCCAGCTTGCCAAGGAGCAGGAGTAGGTGGTTGCAAATGGGATTGAGGCATCGAAAGTTCAGTTTCTGTGCTCTGTAGACCCAATAATGTATCATCAGAGTCAGGCTACATCTGTGGCTCTTCGGAGAATGGCTTGCCCAGATGTACTAAACTCACAGGATACCCAGGTTGCGCCATGATTTCTGTAACATGGGTAATTCTCTGTTGGGGAGCAGACAGAGAATTACATGAAGCAGGGTAGATGATAGAGGACCACTTAAGGAGTGCTCAGCCAAGGAGAGCAAGCAACCTCAAAGGCAGCAGTCCAGGGCAGGCAGGTCTTTTCAAAGGCCTTTACCGCATTGCGCCCCTTCTTCTTTTCACAGAGAAGGTTCTTCAGAGGAGGGCAGAAGGGGAGGAGCATGCCTCATCCACCCTCAGCCTAAAGCCCTGCCAAGTAGACACCCTGATGGTCTGCCCGGTCGATTCTCCTATCCCAGTAGGGAGGGCAGCTGGTTTACTTGTCCAGGACTGATGCCTCACATCAGACAAGTGTCCTGAAGTAGCAAGCCAGGGTCTGGCTATCAGCTTCAAAAAAATTTCCTGCTGAGAGCCAGATCTTTCCACCCACAGTCTCTCAGAGACCTTTACTCTGGAGGCAGAGGTCTCTTCTCTCTAGCTCTCAGAGCTATAGAGTGAGTACCCACCCTACATCTGGGGCAAAGGATTGTACCCAGGTACTTCCTAACTCCCAAAATACAGAACAGTGGTGACCCATCCTGACCCAGATACCTGAACAAACATCTTTAAAGTCAAAGTTCAAAATGATAACTCTGGAATTATCCATCTTTCTAAGCCCAGGGACTGGCTACCCACCCTCCAAAGATACCTACTACTTCCATCAGGTGCTTCCACAGAAAGTACCTCAGGTTCAAGTGCTCGTGGCCACTATCAGTTCAGAGCAATGCCCTTGGCCAACATCAGCTCCAAGGGTCTTCACAAAGTGCCTGGCAGTAGTTGCTTCCAAGAAGACAAAAGATTTTCATTTTCCATACTTGATGCCTGGCTTATAAAAAGCTAGTCTCCAGACAAGGTCAAGTCACACCTGCTGGACCCAGCAAATGCTCACTTTTAGATTCCTTCTCAACCTACCAAAGTCAGTTCTGTAACCAGTGCAGCTCTCACCTTCAGGTGCAGATTGGATACAGTAAAAGATGAGCCTTCTTCCTGGAGAGGCAAGGACCTCATGGAACTGGTCTCTTCATTCAGCCTTCAGGTGTCTCTCGACCAGCAAAGCATTTTCATCTACTGGGGCCATGGCAGCTTCTACAGCATGGTCCAGGGTCAGATTCCAAATGAGGGACATTCAGCCCACTTAAGAGCTTTTTGGTCCAAAGAAAGGATTCCTTATCAAACTAATTCTAGTGACTGAACTCTGATACAAGTTCTGTGGTGGCAAGATCAGGACAATTGAGGCAAGGAGTTCCATTTGTCACCAATCTGCTCACTGGTCTCACCACAGATGCTTCTCTGGGCTGGGGAGCCCATTTGGGGAACTTACCACCCAGGACTGTGGTCGCCCAGGAATCTCTGCTTCACATCAGTTTTCTGAACTCAGAGCAGTATTTGGCACTGCAAGTTTTTTTCCAACTGTACAGAGGTGGTTCAGGTCAGAACAAACAACGCCACCACCATGTGGTACATCAACAAGCAAGGAGGCACTCAGTCTATGGCCTTAGTGCACAGAAGCACAGTTGTGGTCCCTGGCCTATTCTTGCAAACCTCTGATAGCAGTTCACTCCCAGTGAAGGACAATGTCCCGAGCAGGATGCACTGAGCAGACATCCCAGGCTGGCTTTAATGGGCCTGATCCTCTGGTGTTGGAAAGTGATTTTCAAGATGGGGCACTCCAGAGATAGATCTTTTGACAGCCCCAGACAATCACCAACTTCCTCTTTGTTGCAGACCCCAGTCTTGGGCTCATCCCCTGGATGCTCAGATTTGAACTGGGAAGGAAATTTCTGTATGCTTCCCCTTCCTCTCCCACATTCAGAGTTTGTCAAGATGGGTCAACCATGCAAGTGATTCCTGATTGCTCCAGACTGGGCCAGGCAGCCATGGTATCCTTGTTGCTGTCCCTAACAGGACATCTCCTTGTCTCTTCCCAGGAATTATAACCTGTTAACATCCTCTCAGGGAGGATTTGGTACCGAATCTTCAGTCTAGGGAAGCGGGCAGAAAACCTGTCACTCTGATCCCTTTGCCCATAGTAGAGGAGCCATTCCAGAGGGTGGGAAATGGATATTGTGGGGCCTTAAACACTCCCCCCCAGCTCCTCAGGGAAGAGATTCTTCCTGACTGTGAAGGATTATGCCACCTGGTACCCAGAGGCAGTCACCCTATCATCACTGGAGGACCAACAAAGTGGCAGATGCCTTACTTGGGATTTTCTCCCATGTTGGGTTTCCACAGGAGGTAATCACTGATCAGGGGTTCCTTCATGTTGGACCTGATGGAAATGTTTATGGGAGAAGTGGGGTTGTGCAGAGATGCACAACAATCGGATCACCCATAAGCCAAATGAATTTGTGGAATGATTCAATGGTACCCTAAAGTCAATGTCTGGCATTTGCTGAACAGCATGGGAGGGACTGAGAGATATACAGTACCTTCCCCACCTGTTGTTTGCATACAGGAAGGTGTGCCAAGAGTCTATATGATTTTCCCTCTCAACTCTTATATGGACGCCAGGTACGTGGGCCCCTTGACTTGATCCGGGAGGACTGGGAAGGCAAGGACGCCACCCAGGGAACTCCCATTGTGAATTATGTCCTTAGGTTTAGGGAAAGGCTGAAGGAGCTTATGGGGATAGCCCAGAGCAACCTAGCAGCTGCCCAACAAAAACAAAAAGTATGGTACGACCACAGAGCCAGAGCTCATTCGTACATGGTGGTTCAGGAAGTCACGTTGCTTATTCCGGTCCAGAAAGACAAGCTGCAAGCTGAGTGGGCAGAACCGTACAAAGTGGTTAGGAAGGTGAATGACATGAACTACATTGTGGAGTTACCTGACCGTAGACAGACAGAAAGGATGTACCATGTCAACATGATGAAACCATATGCAAATAGGGCTGACATGGTATTTGCAGTGTGTAGTCATGGGGAGGGGATGGACAAAGGAGACCCCCTTCTGGATTTGCTGGAAGAGAGTAAGTGGAAGTCCTCTGTGGAGGCAGTAAAATTGATCCCCAACTGGGCCTAGACCAGATCCAAAAAGTGAGGGAGGTTTGCAGACTTTTGCCTCCTTGTTTTGGCACATGCCTGGACTAACCCCTTTAGCAACACACACAATATGGAGACAGAGGACACAGACGCCTATTTGATGGACAGCATATCAGGTGTCAGAGGCTGTCCAAAAAGGCATTAGGTGGGAAGTGGAGGAGGTGCTGGATTTAGGGTAATCCAGAGATCCCACAGCCCTGGGCCTCACCCATAGTCCTTGTGCACCCAAGCCAGGATGTTTTAACTCGTTTCTGTGTGGACTATTGTGGACTGAATGCAGTCACAAAGTCCAACTACCAACTGATGCCCGGACAGATCTAACTCCTGTACAAGTTGGGAGGCGACCTATGATTCATTGATCCTGACTAAGGGGTATTGGCAGGTAGAGCTGGATAGACAGAGCTAGAGAGGTCGGCCTTCATCACTTTGATAGGCTTATTTGAGTTCAAAGTAATACCTTCTGGAATGAAGAATGCTCCGGCCACTTTCCAAAGATTGGTGACCCAGGTGTTAAATGTTGCTGAGGAGTATGCTGTGGCATACCTGGATGACACTGCCATCTTTAGTGCCAGCTGGGAGGAACACCTATCCCACCTTAAGGAAGTGCTGGGCAGGATACAGAGGGCTGGGCTCACTGTCAAAGCCGAGAAGTGCCAGGTGGCCATGGGGGAAGTGGCATACCTCGGGCATGTGGTATGCCGGGAACAGCTCTGTCCTAACCAGATAAAGATAGAGGTGATCCAGGCATGGCCCAGACCAGAAACCCAGAAGCAGGTCAGGAGCTTTCTAGGGACAGCAGGGTACTACAGGAAATGTGTACCCAATTACAGAGCCCTGGCTGCTCCCCTATCTGACATGACAAAGAAAAAAATGCCAAAGAAAATTACCTGGGGCCCAGCCTGTGAGGAAGCCTTTTCCAGACTGAAGGAGGCACTGTGCAGTGCTCCTGTTTTGACAAGTTTGGACTATAGCAAAATCTTTATATTTCAGATGGATGCCTCAGACGTGGGTATTGGGGCAGTACTGAACCAGATGTCTAGCCAAGGGACATATCACCCAGTAGTGTACCTGAGCCGGAAGCTGCTCCCCAGGGAGCAAGCATACTCTACTGTGGAAAAAGAATGTCTTGCCATAGTGTGGGCCTTAAAGAAATTAGAGCTATACTTGTATGGGCAGCATTTTGTGGTGCAGACTGACCACAACCCCGTGGTTTGGCTGACGCAAATGGGGAAGGACAATGGGAGACTGCTAAGTAAAAATTGTACATAGGGCTGGAGCGAATAATCAAAACTCAGATGGACTGTCTAGGGTCTATGAGGAGTGAAATGATTTGGGAAGCTCATCCCATGTAGGGGATAGATCCCTCAAATTCAGTCTAGGTACGGAGGAGTGTGACGTAGACAGCCATGTTCTGAGTGCTGTATCATTTCTTTTTAATAAAATGTATTACTGAATGTCTCCTGCTGAAAATCAAGTGCCCTTGGAATAACCTCACTCGCCCCCCACCCCCGGTTTCAGCTGAAGGATGGATGCCATGAGAAAAATGCCTAGACAGCATGTGAGAATATACACAAACAGATTTTAGAGACAATATGTTATGTGGAAAAGCCTGAAGCTAATTATAGGTTTAAGAAGCTTGATGTTTAGCATATCCATTCAAACAACATGAAGTCTTGCTGTATTCTGACAAATGCAGTTAGGTCCTGCCTTTCAACTGCCCCAGAGAACATAGGGTTAACTTTTCTATGCATGGCATAGAATGTTCATCTCGAGCTCGGTTGAAGCCTCTGCCTGTTATTATTCGAACTGCAACCGTCAGATTCTTTACTCCGCCTCACTGAACAGTCGCTCCGGAGATTTCTCCTGCTGCTGGGTTCAAAGTCAGTTGAAGTGTCGGTTTTTCAGTCGGTTTTCTTCCGAAATTGTTGTTTCCACGTAGTCAGTTCAAGTCTCTGTCTGTGGTACCGTGAGAACAAGATAGGCTTTGTTCTGTTTTCTGTGTGGAACTTGTAAAGCTGTGGATAGGTTCGGTTGAACCGATCATTTTGAGGTAAAATTTGTACTTTACTTTAGTGTGTGGTTACCGGTCTGTATCGGTTCTAAAAAAATGGGTTTTTGTACGTTTTTTTCCCCAAGACCTGTGACACGGTCAGGAACCGATAGGGGAGTCTTGCCTGGTGGATTGCTGAAAAAAGGGTAAGTTTGGTGAGGTTGGCCATGTCTGAGAAACCCAAGAAAAAAAAACGGGCCCACTGGGTTTCAACACTGCAGTGTGTGTGGGGAGGTCTTTGCTAAGGCTGATCCCCACACCACCTGTGTTTATTGTCTGGGGTTTGACCACTTCAATTCAGACTGCCAAATTTGCAAACATTTTTCCAAATCTACCCTGGAAAAGAGATTAGGTAGACAGAGGGAAAGGGAGGCTGAGAAGTCCGCTGACCTGGATGGCCAGCCCGGTTCGGTTCCGACTGAACCAGAAGGAGTGCCCTCTGACCAGGGTGATATCGCGTAAAAGGGAGAGCGATTCGAGGATCTGCTTCTGACAAAAAGAAAGACAAGTCAACCAGTTCGGATCCAGAATCTCATACTCAACCGCTGATGAAATAGCCAAAGCGATTAGGATTGTGGAATCGCCTGACTAAATCTGACTGAACTGCACCTTTGGCAGGGACTCGGTTCGTCGGTTCCTGCACCGGATTATACCCTGGAAGAATTTTATGAATCAGAGTTTGAGGAGGAAGGAGAGTAAGAAGATGACTATGGTGATGGTGAAAGTCTGATGTGCCTATTGACCGGACATCTCCCAGACAGACCTCTCAGGTGTTTCTCCTCCTAGGCTTTCTGAGTCCCTTCACACTGCATGTTTTACAGAAAGGTGGCTGATACCTCCAGCTTCCTGTGGAGGAGGAGTGAGGATCAGGAAGAGCCTGACTATGTAGAGATGATGGACATCCCAGAGTCCAGGAGACTGTCTATCCCCCTCCACAAATCTTTTGGAAAACAGACACAAAAAATTCTGAAGTCTCCCAATTCCATACCTCCTGTGGACAGAAGAATGGACAAAAGGTATACTCTTTCAGGCTCAGATACAGAGTTCCTCTATCAGCAATGCAGCCATGTTGGGGTTGTACAGGCTGCTGCCTGTGATAAGGCAAACATTCCCTTGGCATCACACACCCCCAGACAAGGACTCCAGGAAGATTGACGCCATGGCAAAGAAGCAGTACATGGCATCATCCTTAGGACTCAGGCAAGCTAATTATATGGCCTATGCAGCCAGGTACCAGAAGTCCAGGTGGGGCACTGTACTGGCACTGGCTAAACAAGCTCCTCCCCAGCTTGCCAAGGAGCAGGAGCAGGTGGCTGCAAATGGGATTGAGGCATCGAAAGTTCAGTTTCATGCTCCTGTAGACTCCAATAATGTATCATCAAGAGTCATGGCTACATCTGTGGCTCTTCGGAGAATGGCTTGGCTCAGATGTACTAAACTCTCATAGGATACCCAGGCTAAGGCCATGGATTTCCTGTCATGGGTAATTCTCTGTTGGGGAGCAGACAGAGAATTACATGAAGAAAATAGATGAATAGAGGACCACTTAAGGAGTGCTCAGGCCAAGGAGAGGCAAGCAACTCCTCAAAGGCAGCAGTCCAGGGGCAGGGGCAGGCCTTTCCAAAGGCCTTTTTACCAAGCACAGGCCTCTTCTTCTTTTTCACAGAGAAGGTTCTTCAGAGGGAGAGGCAGAAGGGGGAGGAGCAGGCCTGCATCCACCCCTCAGCCTAAAGCCCCTGCCAAGTAGACACCCTGATGGGTCTGCCCGGGTCGATTCTCCTATCCCAGTAGGAGGCAGGCTGGCTTACTTTGTCCAGGACTGGATGTCTCTTACATCAGACAAGTGGGTCCTGGAAGTAGTAAGCCAGGGTCTGGTTATCAGCTTCAAAAAATTTCCCAAGCTGAGAGCCAGATCTTTTCCACCTACAAATCTCTCAGAGACCTTTGACCCTAGAGGCAGAGGTCTCTTCTCTCCTAGCTCTCAGAGCTATAGAGTGAGTACCCACCCTACACTGGGGCAAAGGATTGTACTCCAGGTACTTCCTAACTCCCAAAAATACAGAACAGTGGTGACCCATCCTGGACCTAAGATACCTGAACAAACATCTTTTAAAGCCAAAGTTCAAAATGATAACTCTGGGAATTATCCATCCCTCTCTAAGCCCAGGGGACTGGCTAGCCACCCTGGACCTCAAAGATACCTACTTTCACATTTCCATCAGGTGCTTCCACAGAAAGTACCTCAGGTTCAAGTGCCCTCAGGCCACTATCAGTTCAGAGCAATGCCCTTTGGCCTAACATCAGCTCCAAGGGTCTTCACAAAGTGCCTGGCAGTAGTTGTTGCCTTCCTAAGAAGACAAAAGATTTCCATTTTCCCATACTTGGGATGACTGGCTCATAGTAAGCTAGTCTCCAGACAAGGTCAAGTCACACCTGCAAGTGACCCAGCAAATGCTCACTTCTTTAGGATTCCTTCTCAACCTACCAAAGTCAGTTCTCGAACCAGTGCAGCTCCTCACCTTCATAGGTGCAGAGCTGGATACAGTAAAAGCAAGAGCCTTCCTTCCCCTGGAGAGGGCAAGGACCCTCATGGAACTGGCCTCTTCATTCAGCCTTCAGGTGTCTCGACCAGCAAAGCATTTCCTTCATCTACTGGGCCACATGGCAGCTTCTACAGCAGTGGTCCAGGGTGCAAGATTCCAAATGAGGGACATTCAGCTCCACTTAAGAGCTTTTTGGTCCCAAAGAAAGGATTCCCTTACCAAACTAATTCCAGTGACTCGAACTCTGATACAAGCCCTGCAGTGGTGGCAAGATCAGGACAATTTGAGGCAAGGAGTTCCATTTGTCACTCAATCTCATTCACTGGTCCTCACCACAGATGCTTCCCTGCTGGGCTGGGGAGCCCATTTGGGGGAACTTACCACCCAGGGACTGTGGTCGCCTCAGGAATCTCTGCTTCACATCAGTTTCTTGGAACTCAGAGCAGTATTTCTGGCACTGCAAGCTTTTTCCAAATCTGTACAGAACAAGGTGGTTCAGGTCAGAACAAACAACGCCACCACCATGTGGTACATCAACAAGCAAGGAGGCACTCAGTCTATGGCCTTGTGCACAGAAGCAATGAAGTTGTGGTCCCTGGCCTATTCCCTGCAAACCTCTCTGATAGCAGTTCACCTCCCAGTGAAGGACAATGTCCGAGCAGATGCACTGAGCAGAATATCCCAGGGCCATTATGAATGGGCCCTAGATCCTCTGGTGTTGAAAGTGATTTTCTCAAGATGGGGCACTCCAGAGATAGATCTTTTTACAGCCCCAGACAATCACCAACTTCCTCTCTTTTGTTGCAGACCCCCAGTCTTGGGCTCAGTCCCCCTGGATGCTCAGATTCTGAACTGGGAAGGGAAATTTCTGTATGCTTCCCCCCCCCCTTCCCTCTCCTGTTCAGAGTTTTAGTCAAGATAAGGTCACAACCATGCAAAGTGATTCTGATTGCTCCAGACTGGGCCAGGCAGCCATGGTATCCCTTGTTGCTGTCCCTAACAGGACATCTTCCTCTGTCTCTTCCCAGGAATTACAACCTGTTAACATCCTCTCAGGGGAGGATTTGGTACCCGAATCTTCAGTCTCTCAATCTCAAGGCTTGGCTCTTGAAGAGTTATAGTTTGCAGATCTGTGTCTTTCCCAACAGGTTCTGGATATCCTTAAGGCTTCTCGAAAGCCTTCCACCAGAAAGACTTACAATTCCAAATGGAAAAGATTAAGCATTTGGTGTTCTAAGAAGAATATTTCCTCCAGACTCTGCTGAATTGCCTACGGTTCTGGATTATATGGTCCATCTTAATGGCCTAGGTCTCAGACCAGCTACTCTCAAGGTACACTTGGCAGCTGTTTCTGCTTTCCTGTCTGTAGACAAGTCTTCCTCTCTGTCATCCCATCCTGTATTCTGTAAGTTTTCAAGGATTGCTTACCAATCCTTTAGGGATCCTGCTCCTGCTTGGGATCTTAACGTTTGCATTGCTCAGCTTATGCAACCCCCTTTTGAACCTTTGTCCTCAGCAGAGCTTAAGTACTTGACTTGGAAAACTGTGTTTCTGGTGGACATTACTTCTGCCAGACGTATCAGTGAATTGCAAGCCTTGTCAGTGGAATCTGATTTCATCTGTTTTCACAGAGATAAAGTGGTCCTTAGAACTAACAGAAAGTTCTTGCCTAAAGTGGTTTCAGATTTTCACCTCAATCAGTCTATATCTCTCCCTGTTTTCTTCACTGATTATTCTTCCTCGGGAGAGAGGAGGCTACACAGTTTGGATGTTAAAAGAGCCCTTAGCTACTACATAGAGCATACCAAGGGTCACAGGTTTGAATCCCTCCAGTTGTTCCTCATTTATGGAGAAGTTGGGAAGGGCAAACCTGCCACTGAGAGATCTATTGCCAGGTGGATTGTTTCTTGTATACAATTCTGCTATGAAAAACTGGGTAGAATTCCACCCCCAAGCCTGAGAGCTCATTCCACAAGAGTTACAGCTGCTTCCCTGGCTCCTGCCAGGGATATCCCTCTCTTAGAAATTTGTCAAGCAGCCACCTGGAAAACAGTCCATACTTCTACCAAGCATTACTCTCTGGATATCCAGGCTAGGAGTGATGCTCGGTTTGGCACAGCAGTACTTCAGTGCCTGTTTCCAAAGTAGGTTCTTTCCCTCCTCCATGGAGGTACTGCTTGGTAGTCCTGAATTTGTCAGAATACAGCAAGACTTCATGTTGTTTGAAGAAAAAATTACTCACCTTAGTAATTATGTTTCTTCTAGTGGAGTCTTGCTGTATTCTGACCTCCCCCCCCCCGCATCCCCTCTCAGAACCTAGATTTTTGGGATGTGGGTGGGCAGGTGCAGTGTTGGCACCCTAGAGGTGCCCCCCCCTTTACACTTTTTTTCCTTTGGGTGGAATGTTGTTCATTTGATTGGTTTTTGGTTTTGGGTTTCCTGAGTTGAGTCTTCCTTTGAGAACCAAAAACATATTTTTGCCAGTTGGCTAGTAAAAATTTTACAGTTTCCACACAGAACACCTAGTGAGTTTTTGCTCATAAAGATCTGATGGTTGCAGTTCAAATAACAACAGGCAGAGGCTTCAACTGAGCTTGAGATGAACATTCTATGCCATGCATAGAAAAGTTAACCCTATGTTCTCCGGGGCAGTTGAAAGGCAGGACCTAACTGCATTTGTCAGAATACAGCAAGACTCCACTAGATGAAACATAATTACTAAGGTGAGTAATTTTTTCTTTTATGACGCTTCCAGAGAAAGAAAAGCAGGTTGTGATGTATTAGTGCGAGATCATAAATGCTTTAGTGTCTGTGTGACAGAGGATACTGTTTAAATATCAAAGAGATGTCATTTGACACACAAGTTATGCTGAGGATTGCAGAATGTAATACTTTGAAAATACATCCTGTGGTTGTATAAGATATATATTTTTAAAATATAATCTGACAGAGGAGGAGCTAGCTGACCTCACCAAAAAGGGATTGGCCAATACGGTTGTTTAAGAATAATTCTGTTTCACAGAGATACACATTCTGACCTGGACTCTGACCACGAAACATATTGGGGAGCACTTAAGCAAGTATTTAGAGACTAAGTACTGAAGTAGGAATTTGCACTGTTTAAACCTTGTTTCTTTTTAAAAGATTTGTATGTCTTTTGATATGAGTTCTGTATTTTGTGTTGCACATATTTTTAACTATTTTAGTAAAATTCCTTTTAGAACTTACTTGGTCTGTCTTTGACTTCTTTTTATTTTATAAGAAAAGTCCATGGTTATAGCAGACAATAGACATAAGCTTGAATGGTGGTATCAAACTGTAAAGAGAAGCGTTAAATCTGAGGTCTTTATTGAAGTTTTAAAGGGTTCATCTCTGAATACCTGGTTAGGTGACCGCAGGCAAATATATCTGGCCCCC
Source organism: Neoceratodus forsteri (assembly GCA_016271365.2). Classification (NCBI taxonomy): domain Eukaryota; kingdom Metazoa; phylum Chordata; order Ceratodontiformes; family Ceratodontidae; genus Neoceratodus; species Neoceratodus forsteri. Next base: position 372,442,312 of record CM057458.1, read on the forward strand.
CAAAGACAGATATATCTGAGCCTGTGCATTGGGTATGCTAACAAGAGGTTAACAGTTTGAATCCCTCCAGAACTGGAGACCAAAGGTTGATCCAAACTCACAAAAACAGACAAGAGGGTTACCTTGTCTGTTACACTGTTCACAAGACTGCGCTCAGAGGTTGGCACTTTGGGAGTAGATGGCCTGACCTGCTGAGTGGGTTTGCGACAGCTGGTAGTGTTCCTCCCATATAAATGTGAGTGGCCCTGTACCCTCCTCAGTTCTTTTCCTGCCATTGAGCATTGCAGATCGAACTCCATGGAGATACTGCCATTTCAGTCGACCACCAAAACTTTTCTTTTCTCAACCTAGTTTACGCATCACTTTAATAAAGTGATTTTGGATTTTTGTTTATGCCAACTGACCCCGAGAAATTGTTTAGTTATTGCGGGTGCAATAAGAAGATCTTCGCTAAGGACAACCACGATGCATGTGTCTGCTGCCTAGACTCAGACCACGAGGTTAAGGCCTGCAAAGTTTGCTTCGGATTCAACTAGACTACCTGGCAACGCCATCAGAAGGTCTTAAAATCCTTCCTGCTGGAACAGAAGGTTGCCCGAATTGAGGAGCTCCAGGCAAGAAGCTCCTCTGCCTCCCTGGCCCCGACTATGGGCTTGCACTCTTTCAAGGCCCGGGACAAGTCAGCCGGGAAACATTAGCACCAGGAGAAGGAGAAGAGCAAGGAGACGTCCTCTCCAGCTCTCTCACGGCCCCTGCTTAAAGCACCAGCTGTGGTAGGGTCGTTGTCCACTCCGGGGGCAACCCCTTCTGCCTCCCATACCCTCTCTGCTATAGGGTCAGCCTTGGCAGTGCCTCCCACCAGTCTTTCATTAGCTGGCAATAGCTGCTCAGCATTGGGCCTTCTCTTGCCTCCACCAATGTTTCAGCTCCTGCTGTTCAGCCCCTCTTCTCCTCGGATGACCAGACAGGGAGCTGGATCAGTCCAGCCTCAGCCAGTGTTGGTACATCACTATCCTGGGTTCTGCCTCCCCTAACGACGTCTTCAGCCTTGACTTCAGCCTTTTCTTTGACGTCAGGGATTCAATCTCCCTTGTCATCACCTCAGGCCACCATGTCGACATCTCAGCCTACCCTGACCACATCTCAGGCTGCCACTTTGACAGTAGGGCCTCAGCCTCCCCCCCCCATTGACACTTCAGGTGGTATCGCCAGTGCTGGGACCTCAGTCTCCCCTGCCGGAACTGCAGGGCATGCTGATGCCGATCTCTTAATGTCCCGACCATGCTATACTCCTTCTGGGAGTTCAAGAACCGCCCCACCCCTCCCAGTGGCATCAACGCTTACTGGGCCTGGTCCTGTGTCAACTTCCTCCGTGGCACCCCACCCTGCTCACCCACACTTCTTGACACCGTCGGTGCCCATTTTTGAGTCAGATGATTAAGATATGAGCTCCTCCCACATAATGAGGATGAGGGGATGAGGATGAAGGGGCTGGTAGCCTTGCCCCCTCTACCTCCACTGATTCCTCAGCAGGGGAGGACTCTACTAAATGTACTCTGAGGTCCCCCGATTACCCTTCTTTTATCTCATTGATTAGGCAGTTGCAAACTGCCCTGAGGTTTGATGCTGAGGAGCAGGATGTCACTAGGAGGAATCTAACGAAATACTTGGGAGTTGTCAGATTCTCCACCCCTGATCATTCCTCCTCTGATGGTGGCCTTTGAGGATGCCATCATGGCTGCTTGGCACAGGCTAAATTTGGTCCCTGCCATGCCCAGGAAGGCAGACAAATTGTACCAAGCACCCTCAGCGAAGCTATTTTTTTTCTTGCAAAGAAACTGTAGGCAGATTCACTGGTGATAAATGCTGCCCCCCGGCTGGTCCAAGAGATCTAAACATCTCAGCTCTCAGATTAGATAAGGAATCCAGAAAGCTGGACCTTATAGGCAAACAGGTCTTTGCCTCTGCTACCCTGTCCACCAGAGTTATGAATTACATTGCCCACATGGTCAGATTTCAGAATACCCTCTGGAGAAAGGCCAAAGCTGCAGCTGAGGCCCTTCCAGAAAGTCCCCAGAGGCAGGAACTGCTCAAGACCCTCCAGTCTGGGGGCAGATGTGGGCAAACATCTTTTGAGGTCTGCTTATGACACCACTGATGCCTCTGCTAGAGAAGCTGCAGTTGGCATCTGCCTCAGATGGCATGCTTGGCTCAGGGTGTCTGGATTCACTACTGATGTGCAACAGACTGAAGAGGGCTTCAGAGGCTACAAGCTCTTTGGGGCGGATGTGCAGGACATCTTTTCTGACCTGCAGGCCTCCGTGGTCTGTCCATTTCCTGCACCACACCCAGCCAAAAAGTGGACAAAAGATGCCCTTTTGTCATGCCTACCATAAGCCCAAGCAGATCACCAGACCTCAGGGCAAGTGCCATGTGGCAACAGCTATACCTGTCCCTACCTCCACCCTGGAAAGGCCCCCAGAGGTGGTTGTACAGCCCCAGCCATAGGAGCTACCTCAGCATGACTCTTTGCCAGGCCCCCACTCTCCAGCACTACAGGAGGCGGTGGTAGGAGACCATTTCTCCCTCCACCTGGACAGATGGAGAGAGATCACAACAGATGCTTTGGTCTAGCAGCTCATAGAGCAAGTTTACACTCTAGAACTTCTGGAGTGGCCTCCAGATCTACCCCACAGTTCATTCAAGCTACCCTCCAGGCCACATTCCAGTGTTGCTGGGGGAAATTTGTATGTTGCTGCAGAAAAGAGCCATAGAGCCTAATTCAGATGAACAGAGGGTTCTATTCCCATTTCTTTCTGGTCCGCAAATCCAGAAGGGATTATGGCCCATCCTGGACCCAAGAAACCTGAATTTCTACATCCAGTACAAGAAGTTCAGGATGGTGACTATGCATGGCCTGCTGTCTCTCCTGCACCACTAAGACTGGATATACTCCTTTGACATGCAGGATGCACACCTGTATATCAAGGTGTATGCTCCACACAGGCAATACCTCAGATTCCACTTCCAAGGGGAACACTATCAATTCACAGCATTGCCATTTGGCTTGTCTTCTGTGACACGGGTCTTTACCAAATGCTTGGAGGTGGTTACAGCAGCATTCCAGAGGGAGGGACTGTGCGTCTGCTTGCTCAAAGCACAGTCCAGGGAACAGCTGCTGCAGACCCTAGTTTGAATCAGGCAGTTGTTTCATGCCCTGGGAATCATGGTCAATCAGCTCAAGTTGATCTGGACTCCTTAGCAGCACCTACAATACATTGGGACAGTGCTGGACACAGCTCAGGGCTTTGCTTTCTACCACGAGACAGGGCAGACCACTTGATGGCTTAGGCCCAGCTGCTTTACAACAGCTGTGATGTTACAGCCAGAACCTTCCTGAGGCTCCTGGGCCTGACGGCTGTAGTGATTGTTACAGTACCCCGACCCAGGCTGCACATGAGGATTCTCCAATGGACAATAAATGTCCAGTAGGATCAGCAATCCAGAACAGCAAGTTCTAGTCTCCTCCCTGGTCAAAAAGGTGCTGCAATGGTGGATGGAACTGAGCAGCTTGTTGAAAGGGGTTCCCTTCCTTATTCTATACCCTCAGCAGATCCTCACCACAGACCCCTTGGGGTCAGGCTGGGGGCTGTGTTCCCTGTAAGATGCATGCTTGTGTGGCCATGCAGATCAAAGAAACAGATGTGCAGTACAGTAGCAGTGGTATGCAGATAAAAAACCCTGTGCTTCACCCTTGCTTTTCCATGGACTAACATATCTGTCCAGAATTCCTTTACATTCTGCTTCTGCCTGCAGCAGTAGGGGTTAAATTAAGAGCATCTGTGTTCCTCACTGCTGTCTTATCTCCTCTTGTCTTAGGTTGTAAATTTTCATAGACACATGGGCTAGCTTTGATGTTAGGGGTGCCTGTCACAGCTGAACAAATTTTATGAGGAAGGCTGCTTTACAGATGGCATGGGGGAGGATGGCTTGTCTCTTTTTGAGATTCTACCCATAGAAAATTGCCAAAAACTACAGAAAGACGAACAAGAAATTATTTATTTAATGGTGTCAGGTTTTAAATGGCTGCATCTCACTGCATTTCTGATCATGGTTTTAAAGAGCTACTGACAGTTGAGACAACTTTGAAAAAATTGTAACATTCAGACATAAATGTAGCTTATATTTCATATTTTATTCTGAAATTCTCACCTTTATTTCCTTATTACTAAGAGAATTTGCATGCATACAGTATCTCTGCTCTTTTAGCTTTGGCTTCTTGCATACACACCTGATATCCTGATTCTGTTTATGATATCAAAATATATTGATGTGGAGATAATTATGATGCCATAAACAAGGGATTGTGATGTCATGTGTAAAGAACTAGCCAGAGTAGACACATTCTATGGCATAGGGATCTTGCTTTCATGCAACTCTTTCCAGTAATAAAGAAAAAAAGGTATTGATTACTGAAAATATATGAAGTAATACAGAAAATGGAATAGAGTTGAATATAAATCTTACCTTCTTCAAAGTTTTCCTAATGCAGTCAGGGACTCTTTAAGGCCTAAGTCAAATAATTGAACAAAATGGAACTGGACTACAAATATGCTTGAGTGTACAACTGTTAAACAGCCGCTGACAGCATTAGCAAAACTTTGAAAAAAGTAAGATTTATATTCAGCTCCATCCCATTTTCTTTAGTACTCCACATATTTTCAGTAATTAATTTCCAATTTTCTTTATTACTGAAAACAAGATCCCTGTTCCCTAGACTCTATCTGCTTCTCTACGCATGACATTACAATCTCCTGTTTATGACATCTTAATTATTTCCACAGCAACATATTTTGATGTAATAAACAGAATTCTGATGTCAGGTGTAGGCAGGCAGACAGAACTCAAAGAGCAGCTACCATATTGATGCAAATACCCATAGAATAAGAAAATAAGGGTGAGAATTACAGAATAAAATACAAAATATAAGCTACAGTTATGTCTGAATATTAAATTTTTTCAAAGCTGTCAACTGTGTCAGGAGCTCTTTAAAGCAGCAGTACATGTTATTGTGAAAAATTTAAGCTTCACTTTTTAGTGGCAATAAATGGTATCCCTATTATAGACTCAATTTGATTTGCACACATAAATTTCTTTCTTGGTGTCGCGCGCACACACACACACACACACACACACACACACACACACACACACACGAGTCTACCGCCCACAGAGTCACAAAATTAGCGGGAACATTGGCTGAGGGGCTCATCTGGGGCCTCATCAAACTCAGGGAATGTGGACCTCCATAGAGGCTGCCCTCCAGATAAACATCCTAGAGACGAGGGCTGTTCTGTACACTGTACAAGCCTTCCAAACCTATCTGTCCTCAGGGCCATCTGCTGGTGCAGATGGACAACATCAGCATAGTACACTACATCAACAAACAAGGGGGACTCATTTGAATCCTCTGTCGAGAAGTGATGAGGGTCTGGCACTGGGCTGTAGAATACAGTTCAGAACTGTTGGCTGTCCATGGTCCAGGTGTCCAAAATCTCCTCATGGAGAGGCTCATCCGGTTGCAGTCATGGATGATCGAGTGGGAACTGCTAACCTCGGTTGTAGAAGACCTGTTTGATAGGTGGGGTTCTCCAGAGTCGGACCTTTTTGCACCAACCGGGAGAGGTGAAACAGTGCCATCCACCGAATGCAGACTGCAGTACCCACCAGCTTGGAAGCTACCTCACTGGCATTATGAGATGCCATTGCTTGGTGCTTTACCAGCTCCAGGCCCTGGGCAGAAAGATGAATGGCCTGCTCAGTTGTCTTGCAATCCAGCACAGACACCAAGAGCTGATTCAGTGTCACTCACAGGTGCCTACCATAAACTGCCTGGTGTGCCTGATATACAGAAATACACATCATAGTACATACTACCACAAAAACTCTCTTGCCCCAAGCATCGATCTCCAGAATCAGTGTTTTTTTTTTTTTTGGGGGTTGCCAAAGGTCTATGCAGCACCAAAATTCCTGAGGTGGGATGAGGACAGTATCTGGAGGCAGGCTCCACTGGAGCACAATACCTGCATTGGATGTTCCTAATGGCTGGAGAAGGGGCAAAGGGATGGAGGCAGATGTTCCTGTATACCTCTGTAAAAGGCCAGGGCCATGATTAGATGACAGTAGTATCATTGCTGTATTCTCGAAGTAATGACATTACCAGGGTAGCAATATTGCAACCTGTACAATGACAAAGACTCAGTTCCTGCATCATCTCCAAAAGGAAAGTACAATTACATAAGAACCTACCGTAATAGTAGATTTTCGAGAGGAGCTCTTGCAGCAGGTAATACCATTAGGACCAATGCTGCCAGGCATTAGGTCCCTATAGAGAACTTGTAGCTAGCAGTCTGTAGCGGGGGACCTCCCCCGATGTCAGCTCAGCCCGACGTCAGATGTGATATAAAGGGGGCGGTCCTCCGGCGCCATCTCAGTTCTCCCGCTGGAGACCTGGCTGAAAAATATTGGAGAACTGGATAGGAACTCCCCAACCTTACACAAATGTAATAACACAGATTCCTGGGGGATGGTCGGTGGGAAAGCCACTTGCTGCAAGAGCTCCTCTTGAAAATCTACTGTTATGGTAAGTTCTTACGTAACTGTACTATCTAACTTCAAGGGAGAGCTCTTGCAGCAGGTAATACCGTTAGGACTGAGTCCCAAGCAGTGCCGAAAGATAGGCCCAGGTCTGATCAGGGTGGGGAGTAACCATAAAAGCCGAGTAACCTCAAGAGAGCAGGCCTTGCAGGACGGCTAATCCAAAACCAGCTCTCCTCCTAGAAGCAATGTCTAGGCTGTAATGCCTGAAGAAGGTGTGGATCATGCTCCATGTCGCTGCAGCACAAATATCTGCTGACGAGACATTTTTTAAGGAGACAAAAGAGGTAGCCACAGCCCTCATGGAGTGACCCTTAACAGGTCCCAGAAGAGGTTTGCATGATGCAGGTAAAAAAAAAAAAAATACAGTGCACCAGTCAACGGGCTAGCGACTGTTTGGAGACAGGAGCCCCTGTCATCTTCTTTGCAAAGGAGATGAACAACTGGTCCATCTTTTTAGAAGTTTGAGTCCTGTGGAAGTACTACCTCAGGATTCTGTTGACATCCAAGGTGTGCAACAGTGTTTCACCTTGGTTCGCAAACTCAGGGTAATAAACCAGAAGGTTGATGTCCTGGTTCAAAGTCAGTACTGACACCACCTTCGGTAGAAATTTAGGGTTCATACGCAGGGTCACCCTGTCCCTGTGAAAGACAATGTAAGGCTCCTTACACAACAAAGCCTGAAGTTCAGAAACCCTTCGAGTGGAAGTAATGGCAACGAAAAGAAGCGCTTTCCAAGAGAGAAAGCGTAGCTCCAAGTCATGAGTGGTTTCGAAGGGAGGTAGGGTGAGCTTCTCGAGAATGAAAAGTAAATCCCAAGGAGGAACGGGGTCCCTCCTGGGAGATCTGATGTACAAGACCCCTCTGAGAAATGTCTTGTAGACATTCAGTTGTGCTAGAATTCTCTCCCCAAAAGGTTCATATGTGGAGACCGCACACATGTGCACCTTGATGGATGAATAGCTTAGCCCCAAGTCCAGAAGGTGGAGAAGGTAGCCTAGCACGTGCCTAACTGGATAATCCAGGGGATCTAGGGCACGGGCAGTTGCCTAGAGACAGAAACGCTTCCACTTCATAGCGTACATAGCCCTAGTGGAAGGTTTCCTTGTTGCCAACAAAACCTCTGCCACCCTGCTTGACACTCCTAATCTCTCCTCTGCTAAGACTGTAGGAGCCAGGTATGCAGGTGATGAGTATGTAGAGCAGGATGGACGAGTGTCCCCTGTTCTTGTGAGAGCAAGTGGGTGGAGAGAGGCAACTTTACTGGGGGTTCCAATGACAGTTGTTGAAGCAGCGGGTACCAAATCTGATGAGGCCATAGAGGAGATATGAAGATCATCCTGGCTCCTTCTAACTGCAATTTGAGCAGTACTCTCTGAATGAGAGGGAAGGGAGGGAAGGCGTACAGAAACCTCCCTGTCCAGGAGAGGGACAATGCATCTCGCCAGAAAACACCAGGCCCTGGAGCGAGCGAGCAAATATTTTGCAGTTTGGCATTGCATGGGGACGAAACAGGTCCAACTGTGGATGGCCCCAGTGACCGAAGAGGTTGTCTGCAACTTCTTGGAGAAGTTCCCACTCATGACTCAGACAGAGAGAGTGGCTGAGATTGTCAGCAAGAACATTCTGGACCCCTGGCAGATGCACTGCTGTGAGATCTAGAAGATGCTCTACTGCCCAATCCCTCACTGTTATTGCCTCCCTGCAAAGGGGATAAGAGTGAGTGCCCCCTTGCTTGTTGATGTAGAAGACTACTGGCGTGTTGTCTGTCTGCACCAGGAGAGGACCCTGAGAGAGCTGGTCTCAAAATGCCTGAAGCGCATTCAGAACTGTTCTCATTTCCAGAACACTAGTATGTAGAGAGCATTCTGTGATAGACCAGGACCCTCGAGTCCTGTGATCCCCTAAGTGGGCCCCCCAACCTGTCAATGAGACATCTGTAGTCAGGAATTGAGATGGGGTTGGTCTCTGAAAGGAGACTCCTCCCTCTAGGTTTGCATGACAGAGCCACCAGTTGAGGGAGTGATGGACCACCAGAGAAACCTGGATCTGTTGATCCAGATCGTCCACCGCTTAGTCCCATTGGACCCTGAGGTGCCACTGAAGGATCCTCAAATGCAACCTGGTGAGGGGGACCATAGCTATGGTGGATGCCATGTGGCCCAGTAGCTGCAGAATAACCCGTGCAGAGATAAAGGGAGCTGCTTGTACTCTGCTTGATAAGGCCCACAGGCATTTTTCCCTGTCCAGTGGTAGAAAGGCTCTTTCCTGCACGGTGTCCAGGATCACCCCTATGAATTGCAACCACTGGGATGACCAGGGTTGTGACTTTGGCCAATTCACTGTTATCCCCAGAGAGAAGAAGAGCTCCTCTGTCTCTTTCAAGGTGACTCGATGCTGCTTCTCTGACGGGGCAGAGAGAAGCCAGTCGTCCAGCTAGGGGTAAACAAAGAGGCCTCTCCTTCGAAGGGACACTGCCACCATGGCCAGAAACTTGGTGAAGACTCTGGGGGCAGATGAAAGGCCAAAGGGCAGAACCCAGAACTGGTAATGCTGGTCCTGAAACCTGAATCGAAGGAACCTTCTGTGAGACTTCAGAACCTTGATATGCATGTAAGCATCTTGCATATCTAGGGAGCATAACCAGTCCCCTTGATGAAGCAAGGGGAACAGACTTGCCAGAGTTACCATCCGAAATCTCTGGTACTTGACCAAGAGATTGAGCTGGCTTAAGTCCAGAATTGGGAGGAGGTCTCCCATTTTCTTTGGAACCAGGAAAAAAATGGGAGTAATAACCTTTGCCCCTCTGTGCCAGAGGAACCGGCTGGATGGCAGTTTTCTCTAGAAGCAGCTGGATTTCGTCTGCCAAAAGATGGGCGTGGGCTGATGGACAACTAACAGGAAGGGGGAGGTTCCGGTGGGTCAGAGAGGAACTCTATTACCCACTGGTCTGTGGTGATGCTGGACCATTTGAGCGGGTAGAGGGCAAATCTCCCTCCTACCTTCTCAGTCTATGACTCTTGGGAAAGGCAGCAAGTCAGGTGATGGGAGTAACGGGGCGCTGAGCCCTGGGAGCTTTGGGCTGCCTAGGGCCTTGGGAGCCATGGGGGGCAGGGTGACCCCGCCTCTTGAATCACTTGCCCTGGGGGGTTTTGCCTCCCTGTCCTTTGTGAAAGGGACGGCGATGGGGTTCTTGAGGCTGGTATTTACACATGTGGTGAATATCCGCATCTGCTTTTCCTGACTCTTGAAGCTGTTTGACCAAGGTTTCAACCTCTGGGCCTTGAAAAGAGGAATCCAAAATGGAGTCCTGAAAATCAGGCTTAAAACCCGTAAGCCTCAGCCAAGACTGCCTCCTCACCCCACCCAAGGCAGCGGCTCAGGAGACCATATCCACCACATCATATGAACAGCATAGGACATGTTTATCCACGTCCAGTGCTGACTGGGTGTAGGCAAGGACTTTCTCCTTGGCGTCTGAGTCTGGCATTGACTTAACCAGCTCCAGAGTCTTCTGCCGTAGTGACTGCTGATAAGTTACCATATGTACAATAAAGTTCAGGGATCTAATGGCACCTGTGGCAGAAGAATATACTTTTTGGCCCCAGCTGTCCAGCTTCTTGGAGACTGGGTCCGGAGGCTGACAGCTTAAATGTTCAGGTTGCATGCCACAGCCATGAGCAGTGACAAGCACCAAAGAATTAGCCTTTGGTTACTCCACCAAAAAAGGCTCTTCCCTAGGGGGTTTGTAAAGTCTATCAGCCTTCTTGGGTACTGCTGGTACAGAAGAAGGCATACACCAGGAAAGTTGAGTTACATCTTTTTTTTATTTTTTTTTTTTATAGATTCTCTTTATCTCTTTCCTGGCCAGAACTCTCCCAGGCTTACCCACTGGCCTGACCGCTCTACCGGCCGCTGTGTCCCCCATCATCTTCAAGGACATTACGACTCTCCGGGGACGTGGGCCCTACAGCCCCAGAGAGATCGAAGGGGCAGTGATGGGAGACCAGCGTTGGGTGTGTGGCGGTGGCACTGGAGGAAGCCATCGCCTATCTAGCAGGAGAGGGCATTTTCCCCCATGTTATGCCCTCCTCCCATGCATGGTGCACATCCCCCAACTTCTCGGTGCACGGCTGCCCTACCAGCATCAGGCCACACTGTGTATGTGCAGTCCAGTGCTCTGCGGTGCCCCCGATCTCCACCAGGGGCCCGCCAGAGTGCTGGACTCCCCAGTACCCTCCCCCTGGGATAGGAGAGCAGCCCAGCAGGTGCTCAGTCTAATCCCTCCCCTGCCAACCCCTGGCACCCGAGCTCACTCCTGAACTTATGTCGCCGGCGTGGCGCAAGGTGTAGCATCCAGCACATCAACCCTAAGCGTCACTGGGACGAAGAGTTACATCTTGAAAAGACTTGACTATAGGTGGGATAACTAAGGGCTTTGGCTCTTTATTGCACAGGAATTTGGCCAGATGCCTGCGCTTTGGGTCCAAATCCTCGGGGTCCCATTCATAGATTGACTGGATGTTCCTTCCTAATATCTAAGAACAAGGGATCATCTCGAGGGATCTCGGTGTGTTCTTGGGACCAGGAGAAAGGGGTAAGAACTCTTCCCCTGAAGAGTCAGGAAATGATGGGCCGGCGTCCCCTTCATTTGATGAGGATGTGTGACCACTGGAGGAAGGGATTGGTGATGAACACCTCCTCCTCCTTTTACCCTTCGGGTCTGGGTGGAAGCCCTCCTCCCCAGTGGGAGTAGGTGGAGTGGGGGGAGGTCCCATGGGTGGTGGAGTTGGGGGGTCTATAAAGGAGATCCCCCTTCATGGTATTGCACCACGAATTGCATAAGGACCCGATATCCGCCACTGGGATGACCGCCGGGCGTCGGCTTTACAGTACCGGGCATCTGAGGGTCAGGGGTCAGTGGCAGGTCCTGGAGGCCTGTACCTGTGTCCGGAGTCACCTTCACCTGGGGAGCTGGCATCCGGGGTTGGCGGAGGCCCAGCAGGTGACCAACCCTCCGAAGGAGGGGCGGATGTCAGATCCTCCACTGGCGACCGCCCCTTATCAGGTGTCAGGGTGAGGGACGTCGGTGAAGGCAACTGGCTAGGTTTGCATTTGTCAGCTGGAGGGTGAACCTTGGCTGGTGGGGGTGAAGGGGGCGTCCGATGCTTGGCCACCTCCTGCCTACCCTCATGTTCGTCGGAGCGCTTCCATTTTTCTGACGGACTGGGCCTGTCCTTCAGTTTCTCCAAGGACTGGCTTTCCTGGGTAGACCCTGAAGCAGGCTTGTGGGGTTGGTGTGCCTGGGAAGATGAATGCCCAGAAGAGGCTGACTCCCGGTGCTTGCCCTGGGAAGAGGCGAGAGTAGACTTATTCTTGTGGGAGGACTTGGTGGCATAAGCCGGAACTGAGCCAGACCTCTGGCCGGAGGTCAAAGAAGAAGATAACTGTTTGGAGGGAGACTTTGGGCATGACTCAGACCTGGCCCTATCTTTATCCTGGTGCTGGTGCTTCCCACCCGATGACTTTTCCATGGGTGGGGAGTCCCTGGTGGGAGAAGAAGAGCTGGCCCCTGAACCTTGCTGCATAGCCGGTACTTTTTTCTACAGTAGGTAGGCTTTGAGTGCATTGGTTCTTCTTGTTCTTGTTTTCTGATTAAATTTCTGGCAGTGTGGGCAAGCATCGGGCCAATGGTCAGAGCCTAGGCAGATTAGGCAGGCCACATGGCCGTCCTTCACCGGAATCTGCTTCCCGCATGTACACTTTGATTTTCGTCACAGAGGAGAGGGCAATGACATAAACAGGGTCGGAGATTTATATGAACATGAAAAAAATAAACGACTTTTTGATTAACTTTCCTCAAGAGTGGTCGACTGGCAGAGAAGGCATCTGTGGAGCCAAACTATGCGGGCTGACGGTGGGAAAAGAACCACTACTGACTGCTTGCTATATGTTTTCTGTGGGTCCCAATGCCTGGTGGCATTAGTCCTAATGGTATTACATGCTGCAAGAACTCTCCCTTGAAGTTAGATCTGCTGGTACTGAGAGTACTCAGTGTCAGAGAAGAGATGAACCAAAAAATCCTCTTCCTTAGAGGAGGAAGTTGGTGATGAGGAACTGGATTCAGATAGCAGTTGTGCAGGGACCTCAGGCCTAAAAACAGTCTGATCAGCTCTGAGGTGGCACTGGTGGAATATGCCAACTGCTGACTTGAACTGGTCCCGGGTCATGTGCCCAAGAGGGCTTAAAATACCTAAGAAAGAAGTACAGAGAGGCAGAGGAGAGGGAGGAGGAGGGTTATGGATGAACAGGCCAGGTTTTCTGCCAGGGCTGCCCGAATACTCAGGAGACCTCACCCGGAAGGAGGACCTGGCAAACTCACCAGTCTGTGAATGACCAACATCTGTGAACCAGTCCAGATGGTGCCCTTGGGAGAAACCCCCAGGTGGGGAGAGTGCAGCCATATGCATCCCACGAGGTGGCCAGAATCCCCACTAGTGACAGTGCTAGATGGTTCAAGAGAGAAGTTGGGCCCTGAACTAGTGCTGCAAACCCTGCCCGAGTTTCCACCACCTCTGGACAAGGGGTGAGCAGCAGGCCCAGTGCCCTGCCTCATCTCCTCAACAGTACTAACCCTTCCCCCAGGCCAAGCTGAGAATCTAGGCTGGGACCTCCAGAAGAGTTGGGCCTGGACCCAGCACCACAGATTGGACCAGTGCTGGGGCCTGATCTGGCACCAGGAATGGCACCGGAACCTAGACCAGCACTGTGAATGGTGCCAGATGGAGTCCTGCATCCATCCCTAGTGCCAGACTGAGGAGCAACTCCAGAGGAGCTCCCAGCCCTAAGACAGGCTCAGAACTAGTCCCAGAAAGGTCTTCATCCTCACCGGCCCCATCTGTAGGCTCTAGGTGAGCGCAATCATTCTCTCCAGGTCATCTGCCTACTCAGGGAAGAAAGGACAGTAACCCCAAGGACTAAGGAGGGACCGGCTCTGGAAACCTTCCCTCCTTCAGCACCATAAACAATGACAGTGGAGGGCCTGGTCATGCAGTTGGCACCACCTCAGTCACCAGTACTGGCCTTAGTACCAGGAGCCAAGGTGGAACAAGGCTGCAACGTTAAGGTGCCCACCAGCGTAGACTGAGCACATAGGCTCAGCCTTACCACCAGCGGTGTCTGCTGTCCTGAAGGGTTGACAGACTAGCAGAGGTGCTCAGTCAACCTGCTGGAGGAAGTGGACTGTCCACCTGACCCCCTCCCCAGGTCATCCGTCATCCTGGAGAGCCCTGGTCTTCCACAGTACGTATAGTACTTTGAAGGGGCTCACAGAAAGAGCCCAATGACCTTAACTTGGCATCCTTAGTGCGATGCTTGCCTCCAAAGGTGGGGGGATCATGGTGCCACCTCCATGGCAGAGCACAACTGTGTTCATACTCCTCCTGTTCTCACAGCATATATAAAAATAGAGCATTTAGGCCCACCGGCAAAACAGGGTGAGCACTATAACTGTGCACTCCCTTCTCTCGCACTGGGACCACTCTATTCCAACTGTGACTCCTCCTTATTCTAACTGCTAGCCTTACAACTTGCTGCCTGGAGCGATGAATTCACACTGCACTTCTTCCTACTGACTGCAATGTTTAATACTGTATTGTAATACCTGTTTTTGGTATTATTGTCTTACAATGTCCCAGTGTTCTGGTCACTTTATATTAACTCTTCACTACTATCTGCCTGATGAAATCTGATGCTTGTAAAGTCCCTGTTGTGCTAATTCTATGTAATGTAATCCTCCACTTGTATTTGCCTGATGTTCATGTATGTACCTTGTAATCTCCTGGGTTGCACCTGAAAATGGGCACTTGGCTGTCTAGTGTGCTTACCCGGTTAACAAAAGCAAATAAATAAATAAATATATGCATCTCAAGGGTACGGTTGTCGACGGAAAAGCACAGGCATTGCACCTATCCATACTGTGGTCAATGCCAAGGCAGGCCCAGCAGTCATCATACTGGTCCTGAACAGCAGAGCTGCTGCTATTCTTCATTTCCTTGTGCTTCTCAAGACTAGACCTGGCAACGTGGAAAAATTAACAAACAAAAGAAGAGAGTTCGGAGTGAAAAGTAGAGTTGTGCAAGATCTTACCATTACAGTAGATCTTTGAGAGAATCTCTTGCAACCGGTCAAACCTTTAGGAATGATCCAGCTGTGGGAATAATTTCCAGCCGGAGGATTTTGTCAGCAGTCGACCAGAGACCGCCCCCGATACTATGTGTTGCATCTTGGTATGTATAAAAGGGGGCAGTCCCAGATGCTCCTCGGTTCTTTTCTCAGTTAGCGACCATATATGATAATACCATTCAAGAGGCCTCCAAGGGGAACCGAGGAGGAAATGTAGGTTACGTACCTACCAAAATTCTTGATCTTCTTGGATGAAGTCTCCACCACTCGTTCACACTAATGGGACTGCACCAGAGGTGCTAGGACCGAGCGGGAGCTAAAAATCTTCAGGAGAGCAGGCACCGAGGTAGGGCCGTCCATGTATGGCACCGCGAGACTGGCTCGCGCCGTATAGGCTATCTCAGCGTCAACCCTCCAACCACCTCAGTACCTTTTTTACCGAAGAGGTGCAGTGTAAACTAATCTAGTAAAACTAACCCATGTCGGACATAAGATAGTCCATATGACCCATATAAGAAGTGTCAACACAACGTCTTCACAGCCCAGCCAACAATGGAGTGAAAATCAAAAACAAGATAAGTGAGCTCGGGGGGATGGTGGGTGAGCGTGTGAATGAATGGTGGGGGCTTTGTCCAAGAAAGATCAAGAA
This sequence comes from Neoceratodus forsteri, assembly GCA_016271365.2. Classification (NCBI taxonomy): domain Eukaryota; kingdom Metazoa; phylum Chordata; order Ceratodontiformes; family Ceratodontidae; genus Neoceratodus; species Neoceratodus forsteri. Next base: position 372,457,802 of record CM057458.1, read on the forward strand.
TTACAGTAGGTATGCAATTTACTTATCTTCCTGGACATAAAGTCTCCACCACTCTTTCACAATAATGGGAGAGTACCGAGCCAAAATAATCCCCCAAAAAGGGTGGGATGGCTTGCGCGCTGCTGGGAGAATATCTAAGACTCTATGGGAGACGTTAAATCTACCTACTTCTATCTCCTCAGGAGCCAGGCGTGGGAGATGAAGGGACCTCAGGTTGGGATGGACCACTGGGCTCTGGGTCAGAAGGTCCATTTGAAGCGGTAGTTGTCTTGGTGGAACTTCCGAAAATCTGTTGATTAATGGAAACCAAATCTGACAAAGCCATTATGGGGTGATGAGAATCATTCCCATGCCTCCAGCTTGAGCAGCACCCTCTGAATTAAGGGAAGAGGAAGAAAGATGTACAGAAAGCATCTTGTCCTCCGCAGTCTGAATGCATCCGGACAGAAAATGCCAGGTTCCGGATTGCTGGAGCAGAATAAAGGTAGTTTTGCATTGAGTGGGGATGCAAAAAGGTCCAGGTCCAGAGTGCCCCATTCTTTGAAGAGCGACTGAACGACATTTAAGTTGAGAGACCACTTGTGTAGACCTGCTTCCTTTCTGCTGAGGTGATCCGCTAGATTGTTCTGGACTCCATACTGTAGACTGCCTGGATCAGGGCTTTGTGCTCCAGGCACCATTCCCACACACTCCTTGCTTCCCTGCACAGAGGGTAAGAGTGTGCTCTGCCCCTGCTTGTTAATGTAGTAAATCACTGCCTTGTTGTCCATCTGAAGGAGAATTACTTTGTGACACAGGATATTCTTCAGGACTCAGACAGCGCATAAGACAGCTCTCATTTCCAGGACATTTTTGTGCAGTTGAGACTTGTCCTGACTCCACAGAACCTGGGTGTGGAGACCCTGACAGTGGGCTCCCCAGCTGATTAGAGATGCATCTGTGGTGATGGTGATCTGTGTCTCCAGTGCGGCAAAGGGAAAGCCTTGAAGAAGGTTGACCTGAGTCCACCAGGTGAACGACTTCCTTAGGGACTCTGTCACCTTGATGTGAAATGACTGTAGATGTGTGTTCGGGACCACTGAGTACTGAGCATCAACTGAGTGGTTCTCATGTGAAGGTGAGCCAGAGGCACCATGAACACCGATGACGCCATGAGACCCAGCATCAGCTGCATTGAGAGAGCTCGAATTGAGTCATTCTCTTTGATGAAGTGAGCCATCTGGAGGATATCATTTCTCCTGTTCTCCGGAAGGTAGGTCCTTGCTCTGGAGGTGTCCATGAGAGCTCCTATGAAGAGGAGTTGTTGGGAGGGCTGCAGCTGTGATTTGTCCAGATTCGGCAGAACTCCCATGGATGTGAGGAACTTAGAAGCCGTGGTCACCGCTTCCTGTGTCCCTTGTCTGGAGGAGTTTGCTAGGAGCCAGTCATCCAGATACAGGAATACTTGAATTCCGAGTTTCCTGAGATGTGCTGCGAGTACTGCAAAGCACTTTGTAAAGACTCAAGGTGCCGAGGACAGCCCAAAGGGCAGGACTCTGAATTGGTAGTGCTGACTCAGAGCCACAAATCGGAGATCCATATGGTGGCTTGGGTACATGGGAACATGTTGCTAGGCATTCTGCATGTCCAGCGAGGCCAGTCAATCGTTTTGATGAATCAGAGGTGGAAGTGATATCATCTTGAATTTGTCTTTGAAGAGGAATTTGTTTAACTTCCTTAGGTCTAGAATAGGGCACATACTGCCTGTTTTCTTTGGAACTAGGAAGTAATGCGAGTTGAATCTTGAGTCTTGTTCCTCTTGTGGAACCACTTCTACTGTCCTGTAGTTCAGAAGGCCCTGAATCTCATAAGCGAGGAGGTCTGACTGAGTGATAAGACAGTTTGGGCTGTTGTTTGGGTGGATGATCTAGAGGGATATCTGAAAAATTCAGATTAACCCGAGGACCCATTTGTCCATTGTGACTTACTTCCACTGGTTGTTAAACTGAGTTAGATGCCCCCCTACTGCCGAAGAAGAGTCCCCCTCGTACAGCTGAGGTGGGACCTGGGATGGATCTTCAGAGGGTGGCACTAGGCACCTTCGGGCCCTGTGCCTTATGCTGCATTTTCTTTTGTGGCTGGGAGGCTTGGTTCTTGTGAAAAAACCCTCTACCTTTACCATGAAAGGACTGACGGTTATGAAACTGCCAGCGGTTTCCGCCCCATTGAGGGGCAGCAGGGGCTGATCTGGCCGTCTTAACAGTAGTCCTAGTTTTCTGAGTTGCCTCCATTGCCTGTTCCACCTGTGGGCCAAACAGATAAACTCCATCAAATGGAAAATTCATGACTCTGTTGAGCATCATTTGTGAACCCCGGAGTCTGTAACCATGAGTGACGTCAGGTGCATATCCCAGATGCTGCTGCTGTCGAGGCAGTGTCAAAAGTGTCCATAGCAGCCTTAAGTTGCTGATTATTGGACTTGATGCCTGTAGTAATAGTCTGGAGAAGCTCTGAACTAATGTCAGACTCCAGAAGAGCCTCCACAGTGGCTTTTAACGAGTGCCAGAGGGTATACTCATATTGAGAGAAATAGCCCTGGTAGCTAGCAGTATGCATTCCTAGGGTAGCAGTGGAGAACACTCTCTTCCCTAAAGTGTCAATCTTTCAGGACTCTTTATTTAGTGGATGAACCGTAGACTCCTGAAGGAGAATGGCTTGTCATTTTCTGCCAAAACCACTATGGTGTTTGCAAAAGCTTGAGAGACCAGGATTGGTCTATCCTTGGGGGGAGCGTATTTCCTGTCTATGGACTTAGCCACAGAAGGAATGAGTGCCGGGCTATCCCACATCACCTGTGAAAGAGTCTTGAAAGAGGGCTGTACTGAAGGTGTCAGTTTGACAGGGGATTTCCGGGACATACAGATATTGAAGACACAACAGCTTCCCAGGATCAACCTCAGAAGTCTGGAGAGAGAGGGTGGAATTCATATTCTTCAGGAGATACTTAAAGGATAGGTCCTCAACCAAAGGCTCTGCTGAAGTAGAGGGCTTACTTTCCACTCCAAAGGATGAATCTTCATCAAAGTCATCTCCTAACTGCAGATCAGGCTCAACATTATCTCTTACTAACCCAGAAGGGATAGTATATAAAGGAAAGGGAGGAAAGAGAACAGGAAGAGGTGGTCCTCAAATTGGAGTCGAAACTCCCAGCACCTGAGGCAGCGCTGGTGTCCAAAACGGCACCAGAAGTGGCAGCGATTGAAGTGCCACCAAAGACAGCGCTACAACTGACACTGGATGAGTGCCTGGAGACCCCAACCCCAGGGCACCCAAGGCTGAAGATCTGAAAACATGAGTAGGAGAAGGTAGTACCTGTGCTGGCCCCTGCGCTGCAGCCATGTGAGGAGGAAAGCACAAGAGTGCAGCATCAGTGGCGCCAAAAGTGTCACATGACTAGGCTGACACAACCGCCCCGCCTGCAGGTCCAAAGCACCCAAGGCCTGAAGGCCCTGGGGTTGGCTCCACAGGCATGGGAAGTCAGGACAACCACCAAACCCACTGCTCCATCAGAGCGGCCCAATGATGAAACTGCTCACCAGAAAACCCCCTAGGGGATGGGGAAGGACTCGGGAGTTGAGGATGATGGCCGCCGTGAACTGAGGCTGCAGGTGACCTTGATGGAGCTGAGTTCAGCCTCCTGTTCCCCACTACTGCTGATCTCCATGAAGACATACCGGAGGGCGACAGCAAGTAGTACTGCTTCTTCTTCGACCAGTGGGATGAAGAAGAACTTGAGGCTGAGTGGTGCTGGATCCCCGACGAAGATCGGGAATGAGCCCGTCTCTTTTTGTGCTTTTGGGAGGACCGCCCTTCTTCCCGAGCACTGGACTGCCCATAGTCAGACCCCCCCCCTTCTATAGGGGCGGCAGACTGGACCCAGCCCTGCTGCTGAAACAGCTTTCATGCTAAGTCTCCCTACCATCACTGCCCCTGTTCAAGTGAGTCGCACTGGCCGAAAGGGCTGAAGAAGATTTCTGTTCTTGTTGAGAGGAAAAACACTTTTTTTTTTTATAAATAAAAAATAATGAATATACTAAAACTAATCGAGTGCCTTGGACCTGGGTAGACCAGTGGACATCCTCTTTCTAGACTTCAGCAAGGCATTTGACTCTGTTCCTCACGTGGGCCTGTTGGATAAGCTGGGAGAAATGGGGGTGGGGAACCAGATGATCAGATGGATAGGCAATTGGTTCCAGGACCGGACCCAGAGGGTCGAGTTGGTGGGATAGTCTCATCCCCAAGGAGGGTCATTAGTGGGTCCCAAAGGATCAGTCCTGGGCCCTCCTGTTCAACGCCACATCTCTGACATAAGGACAGGAATCAGTAGTGAGATGAGTCTTTTATGGATGACTCAAAACTGGTGGTGGTGGTGGATGGGGAGGAGGGAGGGTGGCCCTACAGGGGGCCTGGAGGCTCTGGAAAGATGGTCTAGAAAGTGGAAGCTGAGGTTCAATGCAGGGAAATGCAAGGTACTCCACCTGGGGCCAGGAAACCAAGGCCAAGTGTACACCTGGGGAATGCTACAAGTCTCGAATGGCTGAGAGGACTTGGGGGTGGTGGTGGATGTCAAGATGAACAACTCTGAGACTTGTAGGAGGGCAGCAGCCAAGGCCAACAGGATGCTGGGATGCATCGCTAGGGGGATCACCTCCAGAAGGAGGGAAGTGATACTCCCTCTGTATAACTGCTTGGTGAGGCCGCACCTTGAGGACTGCATGCAGTTTTGGAGGCCACATTTAAAGAGGGACATTAAACTCCTGGAGAGGGTCCAGAGGAGGGCAACCAAAATGATTTGGGGCTTGGGGGACAGGACCTATGAGGAGAGGCTTGAAGAGCTAAATATGTACACACTGGAAGAGAGAAGGGACCGGGGGGGACATGATAGAGGTCTTCAGGTACACAAAGAGGGTGAATAGGGGAGGAACAGTCAGGGTGCTTTGAAGGAAGGAGGAGGGGGCCACTAGAGGGCATGGGTGGAAGCTGGAGGGGGGAATATTCAGGGGAGAAAGGAGGAGGTGTTACTTCACTGAGAGGGTGGTAGAGCCATGGAATGCGCTGCCTAGGGGGCTGGTGGAGGCAGAGACGGTGGAGGGGTTCAAGAAGGGGTGGGACAGGTACAGGGGAAGGGTTCTGGAAGCAAAATCCAATCCAGCCAGAATATCCGGAACGGGGAAGGGAGAAGCCAGAGAAGGCGAGGGGGGCAGCAAGGTCAGCACCCAGGGTGGGGGCTGACCAAACGAGCAGACACGAAAGACCATTAGGCCTATTCTGCTGGCATTTTAGTATGTTAGTATGTAATCAAATACTGAATGATTATGCTGCTGTCGTATAGACGTGAAGATAGGACTCCTGGTGGGCGAGTGACGTCACTGAAGTGTTCTTGACGGCGGGCAAAAAGGAACTGAGGTGGTTGGAGGGTCGATGTCGAGATAGCCTATATGGCGCAAGCCAGTCAAGCGGTGCCATGCATGCGTGATCCTACCTTGGCGCTGGCCCTCCTGAAGATTTTTGGCTCCCGCATGGTCCTAGCGCCTCCAGCGTAGTCCCATTAGTGTGAATGAGTGGTGGAGACTCTATGTCCAGGAAGATGTGGGAATACCCTAATATTTTTCACAGAGTAGGAGCAGCAAGTCTCCTTTCTAGAGGGGGAAGCAAGGGGACCAAAGGGAGGAGCAGCATGACCTCCTGCAAGAGATTCTCTTGAAGATCTGCTGTTATAGTAAGTTCTTACGCAACTGTACTATCTTCATCGAGAAACTCTCTTGCAGCAGGTCACACCTTTAGGAATGAGTCCCAAGCAGTTGGGAGACAAAGGAGCAGAGGAGTGCCAAATAAGAAATCGAGACAACAGGCCTTGTAGGACTGCCCAACCAAAATTGGTCCATTTCTTGGATGCAATATCCATACTATAATGCTTGGTGAAGGTATGAACTGTCGACCAAGTCGTTGCTTCACAAACACCTTTAAAGCAAGCCGCTGAGGTGGTCATGCCCTGTGTGAAATGAGGTTTCACCACACCCAGGAGCAGTTTGTTGTATTTTTTTTTTAATAACAAAAAGAAATGCAGTTGGCCATCCATGTGGACAGGCACAGCTTAGAAACAGGATTGCCCTCTTTAACTGGGGCAAAAGACAAAGTTGTGTTGCTTTATGCTGGGGTTTGGTACAAAGAAGATAACACAAAATTTTATGTACATCTAATGTATGAAGCAAGGATTCTCCCGGATTAGTAGGCTCAGCATAATACACAGGTAAATGTATGGATTGGTTTAAAGCAAATTCTGACACCACTTTCGGAAGAAAATTAGGATTGGTGATACCCTATTCCTTGTGGAAATTCAGGTACTTTATTTTTTTTACACACAAGTGTGTGTAATTCAGATATGCATCTCACTGGTGTGATCGTAACCAAGAAGAGTTTTCCAGGAGAGGTACTGCAGCTCACATGAGGCTGCCAGTTCAAAAGTGGGTAAAAACAGGTTACTCACCTGTAACAGTAGTTCTAGGAATGGTATATGATGTTCATACACACTTCTGGCAGTGTCCTTTCCCTTTAAGAGCTTGCCAGAAAGTCTTCAAGTGAACTCCCTCGGCTCTGCTCCATGATGCCAGATCTTGCTCGCTGGAAGCAGATGTGTGCGCCAAAGCCAGGGGAGGTCGGGTGGGTTAGTATGGATGAACGTCATGTACCACTCCTAGAACTACTGTTAAGGTGAATAACCTATTTTTCTAGGGACGTGGATATGATGTTCTAGCCACACATCTGGCAGACTCCTAGCAGTTCTATGGGAGGATGGAGGCAGGGCACACACCCCCTACTTAGGAAATAAGGATTGGAGAACTGAGGCCCCAAAACCAGCATCCCGGTGTGACTCTAGGTCAATGTGGTAATGGGAAATGAAGGTGTGTGCTGACCTCCAGTTAGCAGCCCGCAGATTTCCTGGATAGGGACGTCCCTGGAAGCAGCCACTGATGCAGCGGTATGGTGAGTGGAATGAGTCTTTAGCCCTCCGGGAGGCTCCCTACCCACCAACCTACAGCAGAGATCAATGCAAGACGTGATTCACCTGCCAGTTGTCCCCTGGGCTTCAGGTCTGGCAGGTATGGCTTCAGCGTAGGTAACAAGCAACTGGCAAACCTCTCCCCGAACTCCAGCCATGCGCTCTTTATAATAAGCAAGCGCTCGCCGCAGGTCCTGAGTATGGAGCCTGTGTTCGGCTTATGAGATGTGATTGGTGAAGTACACCAGAAGATTAATCAGCTGGTTAAGGTGAAAATCCAACACAGCCTTTGGAAGGAACTTCAGGTTGGGGCGCAGGGCAACCTTGTCCTTGTGGAAGATCAGGTAAGGAGACTCCACTGAATGCGCCTGGAGCTCACTGATCCTTCTGGTTGAAGTGACAGGCACCAGGAAGGTGGTCTTTAATGACAGGTGAGACATGTCACACCTGTGCATCAGTTTGAGTGGCTTGCCCATGAGCTTTGCCAAAACCAGCAAAAAGTCCCACAGTGGTGGCGGTTCACGTACCAGAGGGGAAAAGTGGTCAAGGCCCTTGAAAAAGCACCACACCACCTTCTCCTGCACCACAGACTGCTGACTGGCCTGCGCCCACTAAGCAGAGATGGCTGTCAGGTGCACCTTAAGGGCTGTCGACTGAAGGCTCAACTGAGAGAGGGACCATAGATAATCAAGAATGCTATCAACTGGACAGGACAAAGGTTCCAACCCCTTGCCCTGACACCAAATGGAGACTCTCTTCCATTTGAAAGCATGGAGTTTTCTGGTTGACTCCTTCCGAGATGTCTCCACAATGGTGAAGATAGCTTGGAGAGACCTAAATCCTGGAACTCTAGCCACTCAGGAACCAGGCTGTCAGGTGCAGGGATTGAAGGTCCGGGTAGAGTACCTATTCTGATTGATGAAAAGCAGGTCCAGGCATAGGGGAAGATGCCTTGGGAGCCTGCTACTGAGGCTGAGGAGATCAGGGTACCAGAACTGGCATGGCCAGTTCAGAGCCACCAGAATCACCTGTGCCTTTATCCCTCCTGGCCTTGAGGAACACCTTGTGGATCAAGGGAATTGGAGGGAAGACATACAAGAGGCCTGGGGTCCAGGGCCTCGAGAAGGCATCACGCTGCAGTGTTCCCTGCTGGTGGGGGAGCGGGCACAATATAGTCTCAGCTTTGCATTCTCCCTGGAGGTGAATAGGTCCATCTGCGGGGTGCCTCACAGGGAGAACAGGCTGTGCACTACCTCTGGGTGGAGAGACCACTTGTGAGACACCTCGCCCACCCAACAGAGTGTCAGTTAGCTGATTGGAGGCCCCTGCCACATGGATGGCTAGGAAATCTGCCTCCAGGCTGTGCACGAGGGTCCAAACATGGAAAGCTTCCTTGCATAGAGGCAGGGAGTGCGTCCCACCCTGTTTGTTGAGGTAGTACATGGTTGTGGTGTTGTCCATCTGGACCTGGACCACCTGACCCCGGTTGTGCAGTGCGAATACTGTTAGCGCTAGCTGAACTGCCCAGAGCTCCAGCAGGTTGATGTGGCATCAGGACTCCTTGGGGGTCCAGAGCCCATGGACACCCCAGCCCATGAGAGAGGCATCAGTCATCAGGATGACTGTCGGCTCTGTGTAGACAAATGGGATCCTTTCCTGCAAATGCGCTGGGACTAACCGCCACTGGATGGTGTCCCACACCTGCTGGGTCACAGTGACCAGCTGGTCGAAGTGACCCTTGCACTGAGACCACTGGCTGGCCAGTTCTCACTGCAGGGAGCACATTCTCCAGCAGGTCCAATGGACAATGCTAGTGCAGGCCGCCATGTAGCCCAGCAGGTGCAAGAAGTCCTGGGCAGGGCGCAATTGCCCAACCTGAAATGATTGGGCAACGGAGAAGAGATCCTCTGCCCTGTCCGCTGGGAGCTGGGCTCTGGCATGTAAGAGTCGAGCTTCACCCTGATGAAGTTGATCACCCGCAAAGGCATGAGTTCAGACTTGGTCTCATTGACCAGGAGGCCAAGGGAAGATGCAGGTCTGGAGGGCCAGGTCCCTGGACATCTCCACCTCCTGCCTGGAGGGACCTGCAATCAGCCAGTCATTCAGGTAGGGGTAAACCTGGACCCCTCAGCATCTTAGGTAAGCTGCCACCATTGCAATGCACTTGGTGAAGACCCAGGGGGCCAAGGAGAGGCTGAATGACATGGTCTGGAACTTGTAGAGGGGTCCCTCTGCTTGGAAGTGGAGGAACCTTCGATGAGACAGATGGATCAGGACATGAAAGAACGCATCCTGAAGATCCAGGGAGCAAAACCATATGTTTCGCTCTACAGCTGGTATGATCTGAGACAGAGTTACCATCCTGAAGGTGCGCGACTGGAGAAATTTGTTCAGGTCATGCAGATCTAGAATGGGGCACCAGACCCCCATCCGATTTGGCACCAAGAAGAACCTGGAGACAAACCCTGGGCATTCCGGAGGATCCATCACAGGAACCAAGACCTCCTTGAGGAGGACCTGGGCTATGTCGGCTCTTAGAGCTGACTGTATGTCTGCGGTAACAAAGTCCTCCTGTGGGGCACGGCCTCGGCAAGGAGGGTAACTGCTCAAATTCCAGAGGCAGACCGTGACCCACCACTTCAAGAACCCACCTGTCCATGGGGCTAGCAGATCAAGCAGAAAGTGATAGAGCCGGCGCCCCACAGGAGGACCCAGGGAAGGTGCGACAGGCATGAGGGAGGCACCCCTCATCTCGTCACTGGGCAGGCTTAGAGGAGGAGGGCCCAGCTGAGGCGCCACCGGAGCCTCTCCCTCCAAGCTTGTGGATGACTGAGGCCACCAACTAGGGCTGAGGTCGCCAGGGCTTGCCACAGGAGAGGAGGTGGACTGAAAGGACTTCCTCTTCTGCTGCTGCTTGCAGCCCTCAGGGTCCTTCTGGGCAGATATCATGGAGTCTAAGGTGCCATTGGACTTCTCAATATGGGAGAGGTGGCTCTCAGGCCCGAACAGGCTGGTGCCCAGGAAAGGGATATCTGCCAGCTTGTGCTGAGTGTCAGCCATGAAGGTCAAGATCCTCAGCCAAGCCCTGTGGTGCATGGCCACTGAGAGGGCATGAGTCCCCAATGTCCCTGGCTGTCTGGAGCTGCTGTTTGGCTACAGCCAGACCCTGGTCCCGGACATGTTTGACCATGGTCTGATGGTCCGCTGGCAGATGAGGAAGCACCTCATCCAGGGTGCCCAGCAGGGCATGAGAGAAGTGGGCCATGAGGAGGGCTGAGCTTACCTGGTGAAAACCAAGCGAGAAGGCAGCACAGACTTTCTTAGCCGCATGGTCCAACTTCTTGGACTCCTTGTCAAGTGACTTGTCAACATCCCCAGTGTTGCCAGAGCTGCCGGAGTGCCTAAACACAGAGTCTGCCACCAATCCCTCGGCAAAGGGATGCTGTGTGAATACCGAGAGGGAGCTGGTGAGTACTGCGTATTTGCGGACCATCTGGGCAGAAGGCACAGGGCATGAAGTGGGACTCTGCCAAAGTTCCAGGACAGGGCCAAGAAGGACTTCTATTACCAGGAAAGCCTCTGTAGGAGTGTCTCCATGATTGAGGATCTCAGTCAATGGGTAATGCAAGGGGACCTGGACACCCTGGAAAGCTGGGCTCACACATGGAAATTAAATTTCAATATCACCAAGTGCAAGGTGTTACATCTTGGGCAGGGAAACCCTAAACACAGGAACATCCTGGGAGGGGAGGCACTGGAGGCCTCACCAGGGGAAAAAGATCTAGGGGTCATGGTGGATGCATATATGAATAACTCTGAGCAGTGCAGGAGAGCAGCTAGCAAGGCAAACGGGATGTTGGGATGCATCGTAAGGGGGATCACCTCTAGGAGCAGGGAAGTAATTCTGCCGCTGTACAATGGACTGGTTAGACCACACCTTGAGTACTGTGTACAGTACTGGAGACCACACTTGAAGAGGGACATACAGCTCCTGGAGAGGGTACAGAGGAGGGCAACTAAGATGATACAAGGACTAGGGGATTTGACATATGAGGACAGACTTGAGGAGCTCTGCCTGTTTTCATTGGAGGAGAGGAGAAACGTGGGGACATGACTGAGGTCTTCAAGTACCTCAAGGGAATAAACAGAGGAAACATGGAGGGGATCTTTAGACTAAAGCAGAGATGTATCACTAGAGGGCATAGTTTGAAGTTGGAAGATGGAAGGGTGAGAGGGAAAGAGGAGGAGGGTTTTTCACTGAGAGGGTGGGGGACCCTTGGAATGCGCTGCCTGGCGAGTTGGTTCAGAGATCCACAGTGGAGGGCTTCAAGAGAGGGTGGGACAGACACAGAAAGCAGATGTATCAGACGATGGCCTGGCCCGGGGGGGGGGAATGAATGATAGGGGTTTCTAGAACACAAGGGGGGGGCCTCGGCACCCAACTAGGGATCTGAGGTTCAAGCAGACTCAATAGACCGTAAGGCCTAATCTGCTGGCAATTACTATGTTAGTATGTAATGAGCCCGCTTCTGGATGGCAACATTTTCATACCCGTTGACTCAGAGATCAGGCGGAGAAGGCCCATGAAGGAAGATGGACTTTTTCCTTCGAGAGATCCCATGGACTCCACGTCAACCAGACGGGCATGCAGGGAGGATCCCTTGGACTCCAAAGAGTCATTAAAGAATGGTCAACCTCCTAAGTTCCCACTGACCCTCCGTGGATGGTCGGGGGAGACAGTGACCGACAGTTGATGGGGAAGCCCCTTAGACGGCTGAGATTCCTTAGCTGGAGCACCAGTCGGCGGCTGTTTATGCGGCGGTTCCGCCACTATCAGCAGAGATGCCAGGGTCAGCTGAGCCAATTCCGTTTTGGTCGGCTCCGTCAATGGAGATGGCATCGTAGAAGCTGGAGTTGGCTTGACGCCGGTAAGCACCAACTTTTGCCACATCAAATCCTTGTAGCGTCGACACAATTTGCACCGAAGCCTCTCCTCACCCAAGAAGGACGAGGATGTGGTGTAATGGTGGTACCGCTTCCTGTGGTGTACAGAGGGTGAGCACTGGTGATGTTAGGACCGGCTTGACCCACGGGAGGAAGACCGAGATCTTGACCACTAGGAGGACCAACGGCGGGGCTCAGAGGGAGTTGGTGAGCACCGAGGCTCCTCCGGGTCTTGGTCATTGACCAGAGGTGGCAGGTCAGTGGACTTATCCATCCCTCCAGTGGTCTGAGTCAGGACCGGAGTCCTGAACATGGAAGTGTCGGCCTCTTCGGTCAACAACTGGTCAGTTGGTTCCAGAAAAATCTCAGTCGGGATCTCAATCAGTGTCTCAGCCAACTGGCCCGACGGGGTTACCGTTGAGCCAGCGACCTGGGCCGGGGATTCGACAGAAGTTGGATCCGGAGAAGTGTGAGAAGAAAAAATTACCATAGTAATCTTTTGTCTTCCAAGGGAATCTTACTGTATTCTGACTTCTGCAGTATGGCCTCACCATAAGACTGCCCCGGAGCCAAAATGGTTAACAGAACCTATTCTAATCATGGAATGCTAGGCTCAAGCTCGGTTTTCAAACCACTGTCCCTGGTAAACATTCTACAACCATCGGATTCTTACGGGGCAGCATAATAACAAGCTATCTAAACTATACTAATAATTAAAGAACCAATTAACAACACCCAACACCAAATAATCCCCTTTATTTAAAAATGTGGGCAACACTAAGACTCAAGTCACTAAGCACAATAAAGAAATACTCCCAGGTTTCAAACAGCACAGACAGCTGTGTTGCAGTGTCCATAGGTTCCAGCAGGGGGAAAAGGGTGGGAGCTCAGAATACAGTGAGATTCCCTTGGAAGAAACAAGATTACTATGGTAAGTAATTTTTTCTTCAAACCCCAGAAATTCTTACTGTATTCTGACTTCTGAAGACTACCCAATCAGTACCTTTGGAGGTGGGCTTAGAACCTATCTAGGAAACAGGGTCTGCAGCACTGCTGTGCTAAACCTGGCATCACTTCTGGCCTGGGCGTCCAGGCTGTAGTGCTTGGTGAAGGTGTGAACTTTTTTCCAGGTAGCTGCTTTACAAATTTCCAACAAAGGGATCTCTCTCTCTCATAGCTGCTATTGAAGCAGCTGTACCCCTTGTAGAGTGGGCCCTAAGGCCTACAGGGGGCTCTCTATCCACTTTGATGTAGCAAAATTGGATGCAGGCCACTATCCACTGGGCAATGGTCCTCTTTGAGGCAAGTCTGCCCTTTCCCACTTCACCATAGGTCAGAAAGAACTGGGATCTATCCTGCCTGTGTCCCTTCGTGTGATACAAGTAGTAGCTTATAGCTCTCCTGACATCAATACTATGTAATCTTCGTTCCCCTAAAGTGGAATGATCAGTGAAGAAGACTGGTAAAGTTATGGACTGATTAAGGTGGAAGTCTGAGACCACCATAGGAAGGATGTTCCTATTGATCCTAAGGACCACCTTGTTCCTGTGTACTACTATGTAATCTGGTTCTGTGGACAAGGCCTGGAGTGCACTGATACTCCTGGCAGATGTGATGGCTACCAGGAACACTGTTTTCCATGTCACATACTTAAGGTCTGCTGAGGACATGGGTCCAAATGGTGGCAGCATTAGTTGGCCAATGCATATGTTAAGGTCTCATGCGGGAGTAGGTTCCCTGTGAGGGGTATGCAGGTTCAGTAGGCCCCTGAAAAACTTCTTGAATACCTGGTCGGTGGCCAGGGATGCCTCTTTTCCATCAGAGAGGTATGCAGAGACAGTTGCTAAGTGTACCTTAAGGGCCGAAGACCCAGGGAATGCAAATATACTAGATAGTCCAAGACTACTGACAAGCTAGCTTGGCGGTGATCTATCTGTCTCTGTCTGCACCAAACAGAAAATCTCTTCCACTTAGACAAGCAAGTCTTTCTGGTAGAAGGTTTCCTGGATACCCTGAGGACCTCTAGCACTCCTTCCGAGCAGTGTAGGTCAGCATATTCTAAGTCCTCAAGAGCCAAGCTCTGAGTCTGAGGGACTGCAGATTGGGGTACAGAACTCTGCCCTGGGAGGATGTCAGTAGGTTGTGCCTCCTGGGTAAGAAGATTGGTTTCTAGATTGGCAGGATCAGTAGCAGTGAGTACCACGGTTACCTGGCCTAGTCTGGAGCAATGAGGATCACTGTTGCTGGTTGAACCCTGAGCTTGTTCAGTACTCTGAGCAGCAAAGAAAATGGTGGGAAAGCATACAGAAACTTCCCTGTCCACTCTAGCAGGAGTGCATCTAGGGGCACTGTGCCCAGTGCGGGGGGGAGGGGCCTGCAACAGAACAGTGGTAGCTGGTGATTGTCTGGGGCTGCAAAGAGGTTCACCTCTGGGATGCCCCACCTCCTGAACACCACTTGCAGGTCTATCAGTTCAGTGATCACTTATGGTGGTTCTGGCTGATCCTGCTTACGGCATCTGCAAGGATGGTGTCTTTCCCTGGGAGGTGAACTGCTGAGAGGGAGATCCCTAGGGAGTAAGCCAGATTCCACATCCTCATGGCTTCTGTGCAAAGGAAAGAGGACCTTGTGCCCCCTTGCTTGTTAATGTAGTACATTGTGGTTGTATTGTCTGTCCTGACTTGAACCACTTTGCCCTGCGGCACTGAAGCGAAGGACTGAATGTCCAGATAGATTGCTCTGAGTTCCAACAGGTTTATGTGAAGCAGAGACTCCTGCTGAAGCCAGGTACCGTGGGCAGTATGTTCCCCTATGTGGGCACCCCATCCTAGGAGGGAGGCATCTGTTGTCAAGACTGCTGCTGGTGGCAGCTGTATGAAAGGCACGCCTTCCCTGAGGTTGTACTTTCTCTGCCACCACTGCAGAGTTTGAAGTAGGGTTCCTGTGACTGGTACCATCTTTGACAGGGAGTCTCTTCTTTGAGACCAGAGAGCCCTGAGGTGGAACTGAATGTCCCTCATCTGGAATCTTGATCTTGATCCCATTGCTATTGATGCAGCCATGTGGCCTAACAGCTGGAGAAAATGTATTGCTGGTCTGGAGGTATGAAACTGGAAAGAATTTGCCAGCTGTACCAAACTGTCTACCCGTCCCTGAGGAAGGAAGACTCTTCCTCTCAGAGTATCCAGTTCTGCCCCTTTAAACTCCAGGAGCTGAACTGGTGTTAGCACTGATTTTTTTCTGGTTTACCAGGCAGCCCAATGTACCTGGGGTATCCTGAGTGATGGTCAGTGCTTTTCGTACCTGCTGAGAAGACTGGCCTACCACCAGCCAATCGTCCAAGTATGGGAAGACTGTAACCCTTGTCTCCTTAGGTGTGCCACCACTACTGCTAGGCATTTGGTGAACACTCTTGGTGCAGATGTCAGGCCAAAAGGCATGGCCCTGAACTGGCAGTGCCCTGATGGCAATCTGAACCCAAGGTACTTTCTGTGTGATTGCCAGATGGAAATATGGAAATAGGCATCCTTTAGGTCCAGAGCTGCCAGCTAATCTCCCTTACTGAGTGTAGGGAGAATGCTAGCCAGAGTGACCATTTTGAACTTTGGCTTTGTCAAACGTTTGTTTAGGTGTCTGAGATCCAGCATGGGTTGCCACGCCCCTGTTTTCTTTAGAGTGAGGAAGTACCTTGAGTAGAGACCCCTTCCTTGCTGAGACAAGGGGACTGGCTTTATTGCTTTTTCCAGAATCAATTTTGTTACTTTCTCCTCCAACAGAGTTGCCTCTGCTAGGCTGGCAGGTCCAACATGTTTTGCCCTCAGTTTGGGAATAAATTTGAAACTGAGTGCAAGACCCTGGCATACTACCTCCAGGACCCACTTGTCTGTGGTGATGGATTCCCAAGCCTGCAGATAGTGGGCCAGTCTGCCTATTACTGGGAGTGGGGAGGTGACCCTGGCAGACCTCTCAGGGGGTCTGCTAGGACTGTGTGCTTACTGAGTGCTGGGGCTAGCCCGGCTGCTGCCCCTTCTGCCTCTGAAGCACCCCCTCTGTAGCTGGTAGGCTGGTGATGCCTGAGCCTGGAAGAAGGGCCTGTAGTGGGTTTTAACCCTACCCCCTTTTCCCTGGTACTTTTATGGTGTTCCTGCCTTTCTTTAGCAGCAGCATGCTTGTAAGACACTTTGTACTCATCCATCTTCTTCTTTATGTAAGCCTTTGTTTACTCACCAGAGAGATGTAGGCTCGCAGGGGAAGTCCAGTGCCGTTGTCTGGGTGTCCTGTGACAAATTAGTGGCCCTTAAACAGACAAATCTCAGAGACACTGAGGTTGCCATTTGCCTGGCAGCAATGTCATTTGCATCCGCTGCCATCTGAAACTGGCATTTGGGAGCTTCTATGCCCCTTTTGCAGCTTTGGACAAGTCTGAGGCCATGGGTCCAGTGCAAGCCCTAGCTATTTCCAAAATAGTGTTCCAGAGACTCTTCTGGTATCTGGACACACAGGCCATGTAGGTTGCTTGTCTGATAGCTAGAGAAGCACCCAAGTAAAATTTCTTGGCCATTAAGTCCATCTTCCTGGAATCCTTTTCAGGTGGATGTGATGCCAGGGAAATCCCTGCCGTATCACATGCAGCAGCCTGCACCACCCCTTCATGGCTGGGATGCCTAAAAAGGAATTCTGTTCCAGCCTTAACTATCCAGTACTTTCTATCCATTCTCTTGTCCTCTGGGGGAATGGAGGTGGGGGTGTGCAAAATCTTGGAAGCCTGTCTCTTCAGACTTGTGGATGGGCAACAACAGCCTTTTTGTTGTTGGTACATCCATCATTTCCATATAGTCTGGTTCCTCTTCCTCCTCTGTAGATTCTTGGGTGGAGAGATCCAGAGTCTGTGCCACTTGCTTCATAAAAGCAAAATGGGAAGCAAAGTCCTCAGCTCCCTTCTCAGGGGAGTCAGGATGGTGGGGGTCAGGGGAAACTTCTGGTTCAAGAGGTTCCCCATAATCCTTATCCTCGTTGTCCTCATCCTCCCCTTCCACATAAACTTCAGCAAATCTTTCAAGTGAACCGGGAACCGAGGAAGAACCCAGGTCCTGAACCGAGACGCTGAACTGGAACCACGGTACCAGTTTGCAGCACCTGAAGAACGCTTACAGTGTTGGCTAGAACTTCTGAGGTTGGAACTGATGGTATCGTTGGTTGTGGTTCCTTAACTGAGTGCTTTCCTTCTTTTTAGCAGAACCTGCCAGTTCAGAGGCAGTTTCTGCTATCCCCCCGCCCTGAGTAACATTCACCCTGGTCAGAGGGTTGTTCAACTGGTTCATTCGGTTTCTCCATTTGAGAGGAGGAGGAAGATTTGTCCACAGCTGGGTCAGAAGCCTTCTCGGACATTTTTTCCCTCAGTCGGTTCAAGCGCCTATCAAGCGTCGACTGAGGAAAATTATTACAGATTTCACAATCTGCCCGAAGGTGTTCAAACCCCAGACAGACAACACAAACCAAGTGAGGATCAGCTTTAGCAAATGGTTCCCCACACTCTGTACACTGCTGAAAACCCATTGGGCTGGTCAGTTTCTTAGGAAGAGACATAACCAACAAAAAAAACCTAAAACTGTGTTTAAAGTGGACCCACCACAAAAGAAATCTTTTAAACTTTTTTTTTTTTTTGCAGTTGGTTTAGCGGCCGAGGACAGAACCAAGAAATACCATGGTTTCTCCCAAACTAAAGTAACTGGCCCCAAAGGGTTTAAAAATAGAAATAAAACTTACAAATAAAAGTTTGGTTTCATCCTGGTTAAACGAACTGAGAAGAAACAAAAAAAACTTACCGAATTAACACTAAATCTAGACTAATCTACCTGTAAACTCAAGGACAGTGCTTTAAAAATGAACAGAGATAAAATTTTACTTCAAAAAAATGAGAAAATAAAATCTTCAAGAAAGATGGAGGAGGGCTCTCCGAGGTGCCTGTACTAGGCAAGCGGAGTAAAGAATCTACCAGCGGTTGTAGAATGTTTACCAGGAACAGTGGTTTAAAAACTGAGCTCGAGCCTAACATTCCATGATTAGCATAGGTTCTATTAACCATTTCGGCTCCGGGGAAGTCTTATGGTGAGACCATACTGCAGAAATCAGAATACAGTAAGATTTCCTGGGGTTTGAATCAGAAGCTCTCAACCAACAGCACTCCCGATCCCACAAATTATTTTCGTTGTTTAACCAGGTATAGCACACTAAGCTGAAAGCTTTTTTACAGGAGCGACCTGGGAGCACAAGGAGGTTAAGTGACTTGCTCAGGGTCACACAGTATGCAAGTGGAAGCTGTGGGATTCAAACCTAGGTCTGGTCTGCTGGATGTCACCAGATTTGCAGCTCAGAGCCTTAGACCACTGAGCTATACTGCCTCCATTTATGGAATTATGGAGAGTCCTTTCTTTTTTGCCCTATTTTTAGATTTAGATTTGTGCCCAGAGGGTCCCTGACCGAGGGTCAGCAGGAACTGACACAATTCCTTGAAGGACCCCATGAAAGTTGAGCCTAGCTGGAGTGGCATGAAGGCAGAAACGTAAGAGGAGTGAGCTGCGGCCTGGGCCGCCTCTTCAAATGCTGCAAGCTGTTCAGCGGATCCTGCAGCCGCAGAGACCACCGAACGGGCGTCCTTGGATTTGACCAGCAGGTTCCAATGTGCTGGATGGCCCAGTTTAAGGTGAGTGAAACAGTTTTCCCGAATGGTCGGGTGAAAGGAACGACAAAAGCCGCAGGCCTGGGGATCATGTTCGTGCTCTAGGCAGTAGACGCATGTGATGTGTGGGTCAGTCCTGGACATCTCCCTGCAAGGCACAGGCGGAATCCAGGAACGGACTTAATGTCCATGATGGCTGCAATCGGAGATCGAGCTGAAGATGAAACTTATGAGAGTTTTAAAGTTTTGGAAGTAAATCTGGAGATTTAAGCACGAGGGTCTACTCAACGCAGAAGCAGTAAGGAGAGAACCTGCTTCTTCCAGCGGAAAGAAAAATCTGACGACATGGGGCAGAGCCAAGGGAGTTGCCACACGGGTTGGAGCAGCCAGCTTGAAGACTTTCTGAGAAGCTCTTAAAGGGAAAGGACGCTGCCAGAAGTGTGGATAGAACATCATATCCACGTCTCTAGAACGTAAGTTTTTCAAGAAGAAAATTTAAGTCCCATGGAGGTATGGGGTCCCATACAGGGGGTTTGAAGTGTAGGATACCTGTCAAGAAGGTTTTTACAATTTGTAATTGGGTCAAGGGTTTGTCCCCTACTGGTATGTGAAAAGCTGATATGGTTGACAAGTGAACTTTTACTAAAGAGTATTTCAGTCTATTATCCGATAAAGTAGATAGTCCAGGATGCGTGGAGAATAAGTGTATGGGTCCAAGAAAAACTTGCTTACCATAGTAATCTTCTTTCTTCCAAGGAATGCTCAGGTATTCATAAATTTATGCAGTAAGCCTGGAGGGTTGGACTGCCCAGAGAGATAGAACACATGCAAATGATGGAACACTTTGCATATTAGCATCTTTCAAACACTGCCTCTACTAACTGCCTGTGTTCTAAACTTCTTCAGATTTTATAAAGGAGCATAGAAAGAAGACCTAGAGTAAAATAGTACCACAATTTTATTATTAAAATTTGGGTTTTCCCAATAATAATAAAATTTGTCAAAATAAAAACTCCACCTGGAGAGATCCACAATTCAACAAAGTTAGAATAAAAATGCCAGAGAAATACCAAAAAAGGTAGAACACAATGAACCCTGTTCACTATAACTATTGACAGATGCAAGGTAAAAACACTCCAAGGGTGTATAGTGATAATTGTGGCACCAGCATGCGGAGTGCAGAAGCTGAAGTTCTGGAAGGGGAGGTAGAGAGGGAAGTTATGAATATCTGAGCATCACTGGGAAGAAAGAAGATTACTATGGTAAGTAATTTTTCCTTCTAACCCCAGTAATGCTCAGAATATTCATAACTTTATGCAGACTACCAAGCAGTATCACTGGAGGTAGGCACAGAACTTATTTTCGAAACAGACTTTGCTGGACTGCTGTGCCAAACCTTGCATCACTCCTAGACAGAATATCCAGATTGTAATGCTTTGTAAAAGTGTGTTCTGTCTTCCAGGTTGCTGCTTTACAAATGTCTAATAATGGAACATCTCTGGCAGCTGCTAAGGTAGCAGCTGTCCCTCTTATGGAATGGGCCCTCAGTCCTGATGGGGGGCTCCTTACCAGCCTTTGTGTAACAGAACTGTATACGCTGGACTATCCATCAGCAAATGGACCTTTTAGAGGCTGGATTACCTTTTCCCACATCCCCATAGATCAGGAAAGTACAGTTACGCAAGAACTTACCATAACAGTAGATCTTCGAGAGAGGCTCTTGCTGTAGGTAATTACATATAGGATTGAAGCCGGCAGGCATCAGGACCCCACAGAAAAATTTCTAGCTAGCAGTCTCTGGCGAGGGACCATCCCCACATCAAGTGACTGGCATCAGGAGACATCAGTATAAAGGGGCGGTCCCTCACGCCCGCCTTCCAGTTCTTTCCCGCCGTTTGCTTTCGACAGCGCCTCGCGGTTAAGTTCCTCTGCTCGTCAGTCAATCGTTGCCGGTAGTTATATCATCTGTTTTTCTTCTATTTCAATTATTTTCATCAGGATTTTCTTACCTGCCGTGTATGTCATCCCCTACCACGTCTGAGCACAAGAACAAGTGCGGCTTGTGCAGCGCCCAACTCCCGCACAAGGACGGCCATTCTCGGTGCCTCATCTGCCTAGGCCCTGACCACCCCATGGATTCCTGTCAGCCCTACCACTCCATTCCCTGTGGGCCTCCCCCACATCCAACATTTACACCTAACTAACCCTCCTGTCCTGTGTTAATAAAGCAATATCAAGTCTACTAGTTTAACCAGCATAATTTAATTAGTGCCATTGACTGCATTGAATTATTTGACTTCACCACTGGAAATGAATCTGACCGAGCCTGGAGCCAGAACTTAAGTACAGTACAGTACTACTGCTGTATTCATTTCTGTAAGGACAGGGACATCATCACTGGACACTCACACCGCAATTACTTTCATTTGCAAAAAAGGTAAACATAACTTTTCTGGAGGTGTGAGAGAGAATAGAGAGGATTATCATAGCAGACAGCATAGTGCAGTGGTTTAAGGCTCTGAGCTGCAAGCCTGGAGACCTGGGTTTGAATCCCAGAGCCCTCACTTGCATACTGTGTGACCCTGAGCAAGTCACTTAACTTCCTTGTGCTCCCAGGTTGCACCTGTAAACAAGCTTTCAGCTTATTGTCTCTCCTGGTAAAAAAAAAAAAAATAAATAAAATCACGGTACACCATGTAAGGTGGCCACCTGTCACGTTTTTTACCTGGTGATCAGGTTTTCAGGGTCCCTATCAGGAAATCCAATTTTGCTCTGTACTGGTAGGTTTTTGAGCCATTGTGAGCAGGGGTCAACCATTAAAAAAAAAAGTTTGCACTAGCCAGCAGGGCAAGTGGATTCAAAATTGCACTAGTCCATAGATGGTTGCACTAGCCCTCAATTAGAATGGTAAGTTTTGATCATTTATACAGGAAGCAATGCAAGCCAAGAAATACACTGCACGTTTATCCTGTTACCAAGCAGAAGAAAAAAAAAAAGACGGCAATGCCATCACACACAGTGAGCCCCCCCCCCATTGTTTTGTACCATGGTCTCCTCTCTTCCTCTTCTCTTTCTACACACACACACCCCAAACCAGTGGATATCACAACAGCAAATGTTCAGTCAAGCAGTCTTAGCTCTGCACACACACAATAGCTGACATCATCATGAACCTCACCACACTTTCACCACCACCCATGGGGCAATAAACAGAGTCAGGCAGAGAAAGACACTCTCAGCCCCCACCCTATAGTCAACTGGAGACCTGCACTTCTGGAAGTTTGTGTACTGTCTCACGTGAGCCAGGAGCACATCTAAGATTTATTTGGGGTGGGGGCAACACAAACCTAAGGGACTTGGGAAATAGTAAACGATGACACTTTTATTTTTAAAAACATTGATTTTAATATGCTCTGCACCAACAAGAACAGATTTTTCTTTAACATTGCCTTTTCATCAGCCATGGGGAAATAGCACACAGGCATAATGCTATGCTCTCTCTATTCCTAGATAGGATGATCTGTGTACCACAGGAATGACTATTTTAAGCTTTCAAATTATGTATTTTATTAAAGTTTATTTTTGTACCATACATGATCCAAAGTTTTGTTTTTAGGATGAAAGGACATGCTGGGTGGGATTGTATGGATATTGATGGCTGGCATTGTCCATTTAGAAGAGCTGGGAACTCCCTACACTTGCCAGTAATGGCAGCTATGGGTCTGTGGTTGGTCATTTCAGAGTCTGGTCTGCAGTGGTGTCCAGGGAAAGAACAGAGTTAAGAGATTTAGAAGGGAGAGGGAAGTTATGGTGAGGCTGGGATAAAACCCACCACCTTCAGGGCTGGCCCTGTATACCTGCTCGCACTTTGTCACTGAAATATTGGATACAGTCACTCAAAATGTAGGGAAATGAGGGGCACTGGTCTTAATAATATGGAACAACTTTTTAGACAGACACATTCAGAAAACTGGAAGCTAGTGACTTAACAACACTCTACTCTTGATCACAAGATGGACACTACTGAACGTCTTAACAGTGTAGTGATAATGACTCACATGGAGTCTTTTGTGGGATCCCCATCTTGAACTGCCAGATAATTGCAGCTCTTAATGAGCTGGTAACCATACCAGGCCATCTAGAACATTGAGAGAGATTAGCATGAGGACTAGAGCCTGCTACAGCAGAGACTTTTTTAACTTCATTAACAGCCATGAAAATCTACACTAGTCAAGATGGACAAGTACAGAGTTAGGTGCATTAGCCCTGGACAATTTGCACGGGTGTTTGGGCTAGTAAAACAATGTTAAGATAGATCCCTGATTTTGAGTGCTCACATACTTTTGAAACAGGTTTTGTCATATCATTCATTGTTTCAGCTACATGTCCAGGTTACAAACAAGTTCTTGTCAGTATAGCCCTTTGTTTGTGAAAGCAGTCAACCTGGGAGGTGTAAATTATGGCCATTAACACCATTTGCAGCACCTCACTGACCTGAGCAGTTGTGACTGCTCTGCCTAGGCTTGCAGCTTTGTTTCACCTCTTTCTCCTCCCTTGCTACCCTCTCCACCCAAGGCCTTCAATACAGTACACCATGGACTACTAATTCACCAACTACTGAATGCCGGGCTATCACCTGACTCTTCTCTCTGGTTTAAAAGCTACTTAGAAAACCGGTCGCAGAGAGTAAAAATTGCTGACGCTCTTTCTGACACCCTGCCTATTCGCTCGGGTGTCCCACAGGGATCCATACTGGGCGCCCTCCTTTTTAGCCTTTTCTTAAACTCCTTCCCTTACCACTGCTCTGAGCAGATCCTACTATATGCCGATGATGCTGTTGTATTCTCCACTCACAAAGATCATGCAACTCTTCAGCACAACCTTCAACTTGGTTTCAGTTCTGTAGAGACATGGTTTCTTAATCATAAACTGGTCATCAATAACAAGATAACCAAATCTATGCTCTTCTGCAGCTCTCATAACCCACACAAGCTACACCACTTGGCTACCTCCACCACCCAGGGGAACACTCTAGATCAGGTGGGGTCCTTCAAATACTTAGGGATACAGCTTGACCCTAATCTCTCCTATGGACCTCATGTAGATAATGTAGCTAGAGCTGCTAATACACGGCTTGGTCTCCTGTACAAACACAGACCACACCTCGCACCAGACCTTTGAAGGTTGCAGTCCTGAGCTCTGTGATCTCTGTAATAGACTATGATCTCATCATTTATGGCTCGGCCACAACCACAACCCTTAGACACCTCTCAACTGCCTTAAATAAGGCATGTTGGCTCATCACTGGTGCTCACCGTCTCACCCACACATGTGACCTGTACACTCAGACCGGCTGGCTCCAACTATCAAACTGCATAAAGTTTCCCACCTGCTCCATGGCAAAAAAAATCTACCTTGGCCTTGCATCTTCTGGGGTCTCAACTCTGTTACAACACCGAATTAACAAATGGTGCCTTAGGAGATCCACGCTACAGTTACTGAAAGTCCCCCACTGTCACACTTCACAGGGACAACGCTTTTTTGCTTATCGAGCGCCACTCTGGTTCAATGGCCTCAGCCCCACCATCATCTCTGCCCCAACAATTGGTATGTTTAAAACTAGGCTCCGGGACTATCTCACTACCAACAGCTCCTGTGACTGCCCAACTTAACCTTGTTTCTCCACTTCCCTTCCTGCTCTAGTGGTCTCCCCCCCTTCCCTCCTCACTGGATTCTACCCTCACATCTTGGTATACCCAATGCTGCACTTTTCACCCTCTCCCCCCCTTCCCTCTCCCTATGACTCTGGCACTTCTTATCTATTGTCTATTTTCTCTGAAAAATGCCGATGGCTGCCTTCTTACAATGCTACCCTTGAATTGTATTAATCTGTACTCTGTTTGCAGTGTCCACATTGTAGTAATGTCTGTCTTGATGTTCCCCATAATTTGTATTTCTCTGACGTGGAACCTTTGTAAAAGAGCCAAGGCTCAAAGGTATTTGTAATCCTAGACTTGATAAATAAATAAATAAATAAAATAAAATAAAATAAAATCCCCTGCTACTCCCAGTTTCTCTCCCACCCCCACCTACCATTCCACCCCCTCCCCCTCCCTATCACCCTATCTCCTATTGCTCCACCCCAGACTACCTAGCACTTATCTTTCTGTTCTGGCACTTACAACAATGTCAAATCCTTGACAGCCCACCCCTTTTCCCCACCCCTCCCCTCTTATCCCCCACCCTTGCTCCACTTATGTCACCCCTAGGATGGTTTTATTTGTACTTGTGTCTTGCTGTATATACACACCGTATTATTAATTGTGCATTGATATTTGCCACTGACTGTTTGCTACTCTGCTAGTCTATACACATGTACTGTCTTTTGCTACTAAGTTAACCTTCTGACCTTGTATTGTATCTTACCACTATTTTGCTTGCACGCATTGCTGACACGGAATCATTGTAAAAGAACCCTTGGTTCAAAGGTATTTGTAATCTTACTAATGAATAAATAAAATAAAAATAAACTTAACCTAATCTTTTCCACTACAGCAAAGCTGATCCCACCTTTTGTAACAGTAGCAGAGTTGTCTTTCACTTTGATTTGCTGGTAAACAATTTCATTTATAACAAAATTTAGGTTGTTTTTAAATGTGTTAAATTATTTTTGCTTCCTCAAAATAAAAGTATGGGCCCCCAAGGTGCAGGGGCACAGTTTGCACCAGCTAAGGCCAAACCTGAGCTATACACGCATCAAATCCTAAGCTGGCACTGGTACTCTGTGAGGGGGATGTAGATGATTCAGACCTTTGAAGAATCTTTTAAAAATAGAATCCGAAATAAACGTTACCCTTGCCCTGGCACAGAGGTAAGCAGACACAGCTGCCAAATGAACCTTCAGAGAGCTGGATTGCAAACCAGAGAAATGTAAGTGGACTAGATAATCCAGGACAACTGAAATTCCAGCTTGGCCTGGTATCAGTGATCTGCTCGAGCACCAAAGTGAAAATTGTTTCCATTTAGAAGAATAGGTTTTCATAGTAGAAGGTTTTCTGTAAGCTCTTAAAATGCTTAAGACAGATTGAGAGAGGTTCAGTTTTGCATATTCTATGCCCTCAAGAGCCAAGCCTTGAGGTTGAGGGACTTGAGATTTGGATACAACAGAGTTCCCTGGTTGGAAGTCGGTAGACTGTGCCACCGAGGGAGGTGTACCGGTTTGGTGACAGACGTGGAGAGCAGAAGAGAGTACCATGGCTGCCTTGGCAAATCTGGAGCTATCAAGATCAGTGATGCTGCATGGGATATGAGCTTGAGCAGTACCCTGTGAACCAGAGGAAAAGGATATAGGAACTTTCCTGACCAATCTAAGGTCAGAGCATCCAGGGGAAGTGTGCCCTGATCTAGTGGTCTGCAACAATACTGGGGCAGATGGTGGTTCTGGTGGGATGTGAACAAGTCTACTTGTGGAGTACCCCACCTCCTGAAAATAACCTGTACCACCTGTCTGTTCAGGGTCCATTCGTGATGGGTCTGGTTGATTCGACTCAAGGCATCTGCCAGAATGTTGTCTTTCCCTGGCAAATGAATTGCATGCAGGGATATTCCCAAAGAATAAGCTAGAGTCCAGATACGTATAGCTTCTGTGCAAAGGAGGCCTGACTGGTGCCTCCCTGCTTGTTTATGTAATACATTGTGGTGGTATTGTTTGTTCTGATCTGTACCACCTTGCCCTGTACTAGAGGAGAGAAGGCTCGTAGAGCTGGCAAAACTGCTCCAAGATCCAGCAGGTTGATGTGCTGAAGGGACTCTGCAGGTACCAGGTGGTGTGCTGCCCTAGATGGGCACCCCAGCCCAATTGGGATTCATCTGTTGTAAGAACTACTGAGGGACTGTCCTTCTGAAAAGTGATTCCCTGTCTTGTTTGATTCCTCTTTCCACCACAACAGGGCCTGTAAAAGTGCCCTTGTTACTGGAATGAGTTTTGAAAAAGGGTTCTTTTTCTGACACAAGTGAGCACTGAGGTGGAATTTGATGTTCCTCATGTGGAATCTGGAACCCAGCACTGTGCCTATGGAAGCAGCCATGTGGCCCAGTAGCTGGAGAAACTGTCTTGCAGTTTTTGGTTTGTGCAACCGAAGAAATTTGCCACGGACTGAAGGCTTTGTACTCTCTCCAGAGGCTGATGGGCTCTGGCCTGTAAGGTATTTATTTCTGCTCCTATGAACTGCAACACCTGTGTAGAGGTGTAAGCAGATTTTTTGTGATTGATTAGAAACCCCAGAGATTCTAGGAGGTCCTGGGTGACTTTTAAATCCTGCTGTACCCACAGTGGAGATTTTGCCACCACTAACCAGTTGTCCAGATAATGGAAAACACGGATACCCTGTCTCCGAAGATGTGCTACTACAGCAGCCAGACATTTTGTGAATACCCTTGGGCCGAAGAAAGGCCAAAAGGCAGGGTTGAAAACTGGTAGTGACCTGAAGGGAGTCTGAATCTGAGATATCTCTGGTAAGAATCCCTTATGGAGATGTGGAAGTAGGCATCCTTTAAGTCCAGTGATGCCAGCCAGTCTCCCTTTTGGAACATTGGCAAAATCACAGCTAAAGTTACCATTTTGAATTTTCCTTTCTTTAGATGCTTGTTTAAAGTTCTGAGATCGAGAATAAGCCACCAATCCCCACTTTTCTTTGTGGTTAGGAAGTATCTGGAATAAAAACCCCCTTCCCCTCAGAGACTTTGGAACTAGTTCTACTGCTTTCAGCTGTAGCAGGTTTTGACTCTAGCAGTGTTTTTTCTGCTAGTGACGGAGAGCTGAATACTCTGATTTTTTGAGAAGGAGAAGATTTGAATTCCACAGACAGACCCTGACCCACTACCTCCAGAACCCATTTGTCTGTGGTGATGTTCAGCCAGGCATGGAGGAAGTGAGACAGTCTGTCTCCTACAGGTAGGGAGGAAGTGGCCTGTGGCTCAGGGGGTCTGTTTTGATTGTGTCCGAGGCTGAGCTTGGGAGCTCGTCTCGATACCCCTCTTCCCCTGCCCCTGGAGTATATCTGTTGTGGATACTGCTGGTACTGGGGTAAGGCCACTGGCTGGAAGAAGGGCCTGGTATAAAAGGACCTGCCCAGGCCTCCACTTCCGTAAGGCCTTGTGGATGGTGAAGCTCTCTCCTTGGCAGAGTTGCTTCTGTAAGTGGCCTTATACTCATCCACCTTCTTCATGTATGCCACAGTGGACTCCCCAAAGAAGGAATTTCCTTCTAGAAGAAAATCCAAAGCCTTACACTGGGTATCTTCAGTAAGGTTTGTGGCCCTGAGCCATGCAAACCTCCTCTGTGCCACCGTAGTTGCCATCCATCTGGCTGCAGTGTAACTGGTGTCAGCAGCCATTTGGAATTGGTACTTAGCTGCCTCTAACTCAAACCTGGCAGTTTCAGCCAGGTCATCTGACAAGGGCGAGGGAGCTTTCTGGGACATAGCCACGACTGACTGCCACAGTGACTTCTGATACTGGGCAGCATATGGAAGGTAGCCTGACGCATAGCCAGAGAGGCTGACAGGTACCCTCTTTTGGCCATGCTATCAATCTTTCTGGAGTCCTTATCCAGAGGATGTGAGGACAGAGGGACCCTGGCCTTGTCGCAAGCAGCTTGCTGAATAACTCGCTGATGGTTTGGATGGGAGAAAAGAAAGTCAGCTCCCTCCTTCTCCAATTGATATTTTCTGTCCATCCTCCTGTCTATGGGATGAGTGGAATTTGGTGTTTGGAGACTCTTTAAGGCATCCTGCTTAAAGAATTTGTACACCGGTAGGAGATGAGCCTTTGTGGGTGTCAGTCCCATCATCTCTAAGTACTCTACCGCCTCTTCATCCTCAACTTGCTCAGTAGTGGAGATGTCTAGTGCACCTGCCATCTTCCTTATAAAAGTAAAGTGGGATGGAAAATCTTCAGTCACCCTTGGAGGTGAACCAAAGTCCTGTTCAGGGAACACTTCTGGTTCAACTGGTCCTTCCTCATCACTGTAATCATCATCATCATCAAACTGATCCCCTCTGTCTTGAGGGGGTGGATGAACATTGCTGCCAGCCTGGGGATCCTGGGAAGAGGCAGGAGGCTGCTGAGGAGGAACTATTGCCTGTAAAGATTGAATTATTTTAAAGGCCTGAGCAATTTCTTGGGCCGTTGGTACAGGCATAGGAGGCACAGAAGTCCCCGGTTTGGCAGGCGGGGGTTCTGTGTGCTTTAATGTTTTACTTTTTTTTTTAGAAGGAACCGGGAAGTCAGCCGGTTCATTTGTTTGTTTTGTGCCCTTTTCGTCCATCTCAGGGGCAGGCACTACAGCAGATGTGGGTTCAGTCATAGAATCTTGGTGCATCAGCTGGTCAGAGCCAGAGGGACCCTTTGTAAACTTTTTCCTGAGCCTTTCAAGGCGTTTTTCCAGTGCTTTATCCAGGAATGTTTTACACACTTCACATTCCTCTTTAAGGTGGTCAAAACCCAAACATATCACACATAAAGTGTGTTTATCTGCTTTAGCAAATACTTCCCCACACCGGTAACAGTTCTTAAAACCGGGTTCACCAGTTCACTTTTTGGGTTTCTCAGACATGATGTTTAAAAAGAGAAAAAACCCAACCGCTAACAACAAAGGCTTTTTTTTTGTTTTTAAATAATCGGTTCCAGAACCGAGAAGGAACTGATGGAACTGAACCGATGTAACGGTATGGAACCGGGTCAGCGGTTCTGGTAACCGAGAATTATCGGTTACAAAAAATAAAATAAAACAAGTTTTAAATATATAACTAAGGTGGATCTTTAATCAGAGAACCCAGATTTTAACAGAAACTAACCCGGTTCTCCCACGGTAATACCGAACCAAGAGGAACCGGGAAAAATAGCAAATTTAACCATAAACTAGATTAATAATACAAAACAAATAGTAGAGGCAGTAAAGGAAAACCAAATGTACTTATAAGTAATATTTGAAGTTTTCTTCACGCAGGAGAAAGTGGATGAACAAAACTCCAAGTGACCAGACTTTTCATGTGGAGAGAGAAATCTGAAGAGGTTTAGAACACAGGCAGTGTTTGAAAGATGCTCATATGCAAAATGTTCCATCATTTGCATATGTTCTATCTCTCTGGGCAGTCCAACCCTCCAGGCTTACTGCATAGAGTTAGGAATATTCTGAACATGACTAGGGTTAGAAGCTATGGTTCATCGACCGAGCCATAAAATGTTTCCACTTCATGAAATAGGAGGCCATAGTCAAAGGTTTATGAGTTGCCCGCAAGACCTCCGTTACACAAGAGGAGACGTGGAACCTGGAAAGTACTACATCCTCAGGCGCCAAGCATGAAGATGCAGGGAGTGAAAACTGGGATGTAGAAGAGTCTCCTTGGACTGAGTGAGCAGGGTGGGACAAATAGGCAGTAGAAGAGGTTCCTGGACAGTTAGCAGTTGTAACAATGGGAACCAGACTTGTCTGAGGTGCAATGAGACATGGAGGCCCAGTCCTGGTTAGTTTGAGTTGAACCCTCTGTATGAGAGGGAAGGCATAAAGAAATGTGCTTGTCAAGGACTGCGATAATGCGTCCAGCCATAAGGTTTCAGGACCTGGCTCTACCGAGCAACAGTGATGCAGTTTGGCATTGTGAGAAGAGGTGAACAGGTCAAGATCTGGTCGATCTCACTGAAGGAAGATGTCCTCTACAACTTCTTGGAGGATCTCCCTTTTGGGTTTCTGAACACAGGATCTGCTGAATGTATCTGCTAGGGAGTTTTTGATGCCTGGGACATGAACCACTGTTAGGTGTATCCTGCGTTGGATTACCCAATACCACACTCTCATTGCCTCCCTGCATACAGGTTAGGAATGTGTTCCTCCTTGTTTGTTCAGGTAGTGAACAATTTTGGAGTTGTCCGAACAAATTTAGAGACAACCCTATGAGAGAAGGTCCTTAAAGGCCTGCAGGACATACAGAACCACTCACATCTCTGGAACATTTATGTGTAGATGAATTTCCACTGAGTTCCACATCCCCTGGGTCCAAAGATCCGATAGATGTGCTCCCCAACCATGGAAGGAGGCATCGGTGGTCAAGGTACTGCGAGGGATGGGAAATTGTAATAGGATTCTGTGTAAGAGGTTGTCCAGGGAGCTCTACCACTGTAACGTGCAGAGAGCCAGGGAAGAGAGTAGGACTTGTGCCTCAAAATTGTTTGTTCTTTGGTCCCACTGTACTCTGGGTCCATTGCAGTAACCTCATGAGTAACCGGGCATTAGGGACAGTAGGAATGGCTGCTGCCATATGTCCTAGTAACCTCAGGTAGTCCCAGGCAGAACTGAACATGCAGCCACCGATCTCTGTAGCCAGAGTGATCAGCTTGTCTGCCAAGTCTCTTGGTAAAAAGGCTCAGCCCAGGGTAGTGTCTAGGAAGGTTCCTATGTACTGAAGACATTGGGTGCAATCAAATTTGGATTTTGGTATGGTGATGGTGATCCCCAAAGAGGAAACCATCTGGAGTGTTTGGGATGGAGTGGGTTCTAATGGATGTCTAGACATGGCATTGAGAAGTCAATCATCTAGGTGTGACAGGGTGGAATAGGACCCTATCCGAGTTGTTTAGAGAAAGTGTTTAAATGTTAGGATCTTTCCTTTTCTGTCTCTTCTTTATCTGGTTGCGCAACCAAATTTTCCTGTGAGACTTTGGATTTGATCTCCCTGACAATCTCGCAATTCTTTGGCTCACTGTCTTCAGTTCTCCCTTGCTGTCTGTTTTTTCTCCCTTGCATATCTGCTAATATAAAAATATGTGCAAATTATTGTATGTGAATGTAACTGATGTTGGGATCTCCTTTATTTAGAAAATATATAGCATTACTCTTGAAATGTATATAATTATAATTTGAGATGATTGCAGAAAGCTATTGTAAGCTCCAGAGGTTACTCGAGTGCAAATGTTTCAGCCTTTTGCAAAAGCTATGCAAAGGGGGCCTCAAGAAGCACACTGTGTTCTAGCAGCTCCTGAAACTTACAAGAACAGGATGCTTGCTAAGAATGGGGGTTGAAGAGACTTATAAAAGAGCTAAGCTGCAACTGCAAGAACAATTGGAAGAACAAGGGACACAGAGACTGAAAGAAAACGTTATTTTATTTTGCCTTTGTAAATAGTTATACTGAACAAGTTTATTTTATGATACTGCTAGTGTAAATAATTAATTTTTGGTGAATTCTACAACTGCTCCTGGTTTTCCTATACTTCCTGACCTGTGCCTTGATGACACTAGGTAAGGAAAGCTATAGCGTCCATCCCTCCACAGGGCGGCTGCCACCACTGCAAGGCACTTCATGAAAACTCGAGGTGCTGAGGCCAGACAGAAAGGTAGGAGTCTGAACTGGTAATGATGTTCCTGAAAACAGAAACGGAGATACTGTCTGTGAGCGGGGTGGATCATTATGTGTAAGTATTCATCCTTCATATCCAGAGAACACAGCCAGTCTCCCTTGTTCAGAAGAAGCAGAAGTGATTGGAGAGTGATCATTCTGAATATCTTGACTCTATAAAGAGGTTTAGTTTCCTGAGATTTAAAATGGGTCATAGATCGCCTGTCCATTTCAGGACCAGAAAAAAAATGGGAGTAAAAGCTCCTGCTCTTCTAAGGAAGGGGAACCAATTCTATTGCATTTTTTAGTACCAGAGCTTGTATCTCTGCTGCCAATACTGATTTGTGATGGGGGGGGGGCTTTGGGAACATATTGGGTGGCACATCGGTCAATTCCAGGGTGTGTCCTGGCTGAATCAGTTGCAGTACCCATGCATCTCTGTAGTTATTTTTTGCCAACCCTGAAAGTGTAGGGAAAATTTGCCCTCAACTGCTGTGGGACAGGCCTCAGATCCCACCAGCACGGGGGGACCCTCAGGCAGTAGACTATCCCTGTTGGGGGACAGAGGGGTCATGTAACAGGTGCCTTGGGGTTAGCACTAGGTCCTGGCAGGGAGACTTGAGCTTTTTGTTTATTGGGTTGTCAGGAAGCAGACCACTGTCTATTGGCAGGTCTATGAAAATTACCTTTATAGTAAGGTTTAAATTGTGTATGGTATAGGGAGTGCACAGACCGTGATGTACAACCAGAGGTCTACAGGGACATCAAAATATCCTGTGTTTGAGGGCCAAAAAGCTCGTCACCTTTAAAAGGTGCATCAAGGATAGACTGTTGGACATCCGGAGTAAATCCTGAGTCATGGAGCCCAGAATGTCTCCTGAGACAGATTCCAGCCAAGGAACCCCTCGCTGCAGAATCAACGGCATCATAGGCCACCCGTAAAAGATGACACCCAACTGCAGAGGCAGTCTTCAACTTGGCGTTAAGGTCCTCCTCAGGAGCGGCATCAGGGAGGGAATGTACAGAAGACTGAGCTGCCTTAAGTAATAATTCGTCTTGATATTTGAGGTGGTGACCCATATGGTTTAGGATTCTGAGAGTCAACGTGGAAGAGGAGAACATCCTCTTACCCATATCAAGCCTCAGGGATTCTGCATCCAGAGGGTTGGGAACTAAGTCATTTTAGTCTAACAGACCTATCATGAGCTGCATTAATGTCCACAGAATCAGCCTGTGGCAGAGAATTACAGTGAAGCTTGCCAGGATCAAGCCCAACTCTGCAGAATTCTGCAGTACAGAAACTGCAGGGAACAATGCAATTTCAATGGGAGTTAATTCCTTTTGTCATGCAGGGAAACTGTGACACTGCGCTTGATCTAGAAGGCTTCACTGTAAAATATGGATGGTCCACCAGGGCCTGATAAGTTCTGCTGGCTTTTCTCAGTGCCAAGGGAAAGGCAAAAGGTTGTAGCCAGGCAGTCAAAATTGCAAATTCATAGGCCTCTAATAAAGGAAGGATGACCAGGGATGGGCTGTCTGGGAGACCCAAATAACTGGCCAGTTTCCTCCAGGATGCAGTTTGTTCAGTTTCCTGGAAACCAAATGTTTTCTGGAGGTGTTCCATAATATCTGAAAAACTCTTATCATCTGGAGGAGAATGGGGAAGAACAGGAGGAGGGTCTTTTGGTATCGAGGAGATAGAGGAAACCAAGAAAAGGGATAAATTCCCTTGATCCACATCCTCTACCTGGTCTTCTTGTTCCTACTCCTGTAAGTAAGGATCCTCCATGTCAAGGTCCTATGATGGACCCATGAATACAAAAGGACTGGCAGTTCTAGAAGAACATTTAGAAGGCAGGGAAGAGACTCCCATATGAAAGGGAGGAGTGCCCTTAGTTAGGTCAAGAATAGTATTGACTAAAGCATGTACATCCACCATAGCAAGTTGAGAAGATGTGGTCAAAGGGATCCTGTGAACTGACTTTCTTGGTAAAATAGAAGAGGGAAGAGCAGGTAGTGGCACCAACATGGCCGTCGATGAGGTGGGGCAAAAATGAGCCATGGGCCATCGACGAAGAGCATGTCGATGAGAATATTTTAGAGTACAAAGTGTCCTGACTTGCTCTAGTGTTCAGGGCCGTTGAGCCAGAGGGATTCATCAAGGAACGATAAAGAGACCCCATGACAGAGGTGGCAGTGGTGTGAGCTGCAGTTTAACCACATCCGAGGAAGTTGTCATCGGTTGCATCAGTGAATGGGTGGAAGAAGAGCCAGAGGTAATTGACAGAGCAGGAGATGACATGGCAACAGACTCTGAAAGAGTTGCCTTTGGCTGTTCCCTAGAGAGGCTAGAAGGCAGAGAAGTTAACAGGGAGGACAAATGGAAAGAATGTGTACCCTTAATAGAGTGTTTCAGTTTCTTTTTTTTTTTTTTTTAGTCTTTGGTAACCATGTTTTTCCTTGGTGTCAGCTCGATCCATCAACGAGCAGTCCCGACCAACACGATGGGAACTGGAGGATGACGATGAAGACTCCCCGGGATGATTTTGAGCAGTGTTCCCACCCCAGGAGGGCTGCTTTCTCCTCCACAAGATACTCCCACAGCTGCTGCAGCCATCATCGCTGAGTGGCCTTATTGAAGCACGGACACAGGACACAAGCATGGGTATCGTGCATAGGGCCTGAACACCTCAGGCAGACTTTATATAGGTCCTCAGTCGCCATCTTCTGACCACAGGCACACTTTCTAAATAAAGGATCCAAAGACGACATGAGGGAAAGACGTGACGAAACTGGGAACGCCTCTTCGTCGACTGAATCTATACTCCGAAAAGAGAATGTGTAGCACGCAGGTCATGGTAAGAAAAGAACAGAGGAGCATCTGGGACTGCTCCCTTTTATACACACCAGGATACAACACATGGTGTCATTGGGGGAGGTCCCAGATCGACTGCTGACAAAATACTCCAGCTGGAAATGATGCCTGCAGCCAGAACATTCCTAAAGGTGTGACCTGCTGAAAAGATTTCCTTGATGAAGATCTTTAGTGAGGGAGACATTAAAAAATATAATTGTACACTTGGCCTGCTGGGCGCGAGTGATGATTACCGCTCGGCCGGCGACTTGAGGGTTGAGGAATGGACTCGGGCAGCTGGAGGCGGGCGGGGGAGGAGGATTTAGCGCTGCTCTCCTCCTCCGGGGTGGGATGCAAGTCTCACTGCTATACTGCCACCTGGGTGACCACAGGTGGAGATGCAGCAAAGGCAGCTTGCAAAAATAAGGGTGGGGAGGCGCCTGCTGGAAGCTGGAGCAATAAGCACATCATGACGTGCTTAGCCCCTAGGCTTTTCTAGCATGTGGGCGCCTTGAGGGCTGGGACCAGAAAAACGGAAATATCCTGTCCCAGGTTCCTGTAGACAGGAACCGGTCG
The DNA here is from genome assembly GCA_016271365.2 of Neoceratodus forsteri. Lineage (NCBI taxonomy): Eukaryota > Metazoa > Chordata > Ceratodontiformes > Ceratodontidae > Neoceratodus > Neoceratodus forsteri. The sequence goes on from CM057458.1 coordinate 372,493,288, forward strand.
TCCCGAGAAAACCCGTAACCGGGCTCTTGAGATGGGGCCAGCTGACCTTCCGACGCATACTTGAGGTGTGAGAGAGGGTAAGGGGGGTAAACCGTGGTAGGAAGGGGGCAGGCAGCTGGTACTCGGAATGGAGGTACCCGGGGTGGGACTACAGGAGCGTGCACGACCTTGGGATCCCTGAAGAGAGGTTCCTGGAGCAGTGAGATGAGGGCATAGAAAAATAGTAAGTATAAAAAAAATATATATATATAAAATTGTACCAAGAAAAAATGATGCTGAAAAAGAATGGCCTTGATCAAAGTAGTGATGAACTGAGGAAAGTATATGATGCCGTTATGGCAATGAAGTTCCCATGGTCTGCACTCGACAGTGGGGGAAAAACAAAGAGACCTAAAGAAGGTAGGGAGCCAGCGTTAGTTGCTGGCCAACATGAGTGACATCAGTATGTCTGCCTCAGGGGTAGCGTCAACACCGATGTCGGTACCCCAGCCTGCAAAAGACTTTGCTCCTGCAGGGTCCTGCGCCTCCAGCTTAGAGCCATAAATGGTGAAGACTGGTTCTTGGAAGCTCTACCTCTGTTATGTGTCAGTGGCTCAGTAGGTTGCACACTTGCCTCTGAGGCTGGAAGATCAGAAGGCTGTGGGTTCTATCCTCACACCAGGCACTTGGGTTAAATTCCAGTACTGACACTGTAGTGCAGTATGAGGGGGGTGCTGCACTCCCGAGGTGTCGTCTTTCAGATGAGACATTAAACTAAGGTCCCGTCTACCTGTTCTGGTGGACGTTAAAGATCCATGGCACTTCTCATAAACAGTAGGAGAGTTTCCCCTGGTGTCCTGGCCAAATTTCCCCCACTCACTAAAAATACCACCAAGAGCTTAATCTGGTTCAATTTCAGTTGGTTACCATCTGAATCCCCCTTCCCCTTGAAAAAGGGACTTCTAGTCTCAGTGGGCCTACCAGGTCAACAAAATTCAATAAATAAATAAATAATTTGGAGCATGTCCAAAACCCCATCCCCAGAAAGAGTTACTGGAGTTCTGCTGCTCTTTGGAAACAGGTGACTGATCTTTCAGAATCCCATGCAACTTGGGACTGAACAACATATCCACTGAAAAGGAGACACCATACAAATGCACCTTGGATGCCTGGTCCACAGACCAGTGTTGTATCCTGAACTCCTCTCATAGCCAAAACTATGATGGAGGAGCACCTGGAAGAAAGTTGAAGGTGGTCCAGAACCACATCTCCTAAAACAGAAGATCCTTTAATGAGGAAGAAGGCTGGATACCAGAGAGTCCTTCACTACATTATCCAAAAGAGCAGAGAACCAGTCACAGACAGCCCTGGAAACCAGGAGGTTGCATATGTAACTCTAATGTTGGATCCAACTGCTGAAATCACCTATAAAGTACAGTTACGTAAGAACTTACCGTAACAGTAGATCTTCGAGAGAGGCTCTTGCAGTAGGTAATTACATATAGGTAATTACATATAGGACTGATGCCGGCCGGCGGCAGGACCCCGTGGAAAAATTTCTAGCTAGCAGTCCCTGGTGAGGGACCGCTCCCACGTCAGGTGACCGGCATCATATGACGTCGGTATAAAGGGGCGGTCCCGGACGCCTGCCTTCCAGTTCTTTCCCGCCACAGGCCCGGATGAGAGAGAAGCGTATGTTTCCATTCCTGGAAAAGGAGCTGAAAAAGCATAGGGGGATGGAGGGCGGGAAAGAGCCTTTACTGCAAGAGCCTCTCTCGAAGATCTACTGTTACGGTAAGTTCTTACGTAAATCGTACTATCTTACTCGAGAGGGCTCTTGCAGTAGGTAATTACATATAGGACTGAACTTGCAGTCTGGAATAAAGAAAAGGAACCGGGAGGAGGAAACTACTCCAAGAAAAATTCTAGCCAGTGCAAGCCTCAAGACAGGAGGCCTTGCAAAACAGCTAACCCGAAGCCTGCTCTGATGAGAGGCAATATCAAACTGTAGTGTTTCATAAAGGTATGGGCCGAGTCAAGTGGCGCTTAGCGCATATATCTGCCACAGATACATTCTCTGAAACAAGCTGCAGAGGCAGCTACTCCTCTTGTGGAGTGGCCTCTTACTCGACCCGGAAGGGTCTTGTGGTACTTGTCATAACAGAAAGTGATGCAATGAGCTAACCATTTAGAGAGGCATTGCTTGGAAACAGCATTGCCTTCCCTTTTGGAAGCAAAAGAGATGAACAACTGATCAGTCTTTCTGAGATCCTTCGTCCTGTTGGTGTAGTATCTCAGGATCCAGTGAACATCCATGGTATGGAGTAAATATTCCCCTTGGTTAGAGTACTGCATAAAAAAGGCAGGTAACTCTATGGACTGATTTAAGGTAGACTCTGCTACTACTTTGGGTAGAAACTTAGGATTCGTGTGAAGAGCAACTCATTCTTTGTGAAAAATCAAGTAGGGGATTTTACACATCAGGGCCTGGAGCTCGGAAATTCTTTGAGCCGAAGTGATGGCCACCAAAAAGAGCGTCTTCCACGAAAGAAACTTCAGATCTGCAGATGCTGCAGGTTCAAAGGGAGGAAGAGTAAGTTTCTCGAGAACAAAATTCAAGTCCCAAGGGGGAGCAGGGGTATGGATGGGGGGACTTAAAATGGAGGAACCCTCTGAAAAATGTCTTAGAGACCTCCAGTTGAGAGAAAGCTTTTTCTGCGAAGGGAACATGGTAGGCTGAGATAGCTGCCATGTGAACCTTCATGGAGGAATGGCTGAGACCCAGGTCGAAGAGATGACGCAAGTATTCCAGCAGAAAAGCCACTGAACAGGAGAAAGGCTCCAAGTTCTTGGAGGCTGCCCAAATAGAGAATCTCTTCCACTTCATGGCATAAGTGGACCTGGTGGAGGGTTTTCTAGCCTCCACTAAAATTTCTGCCACTTTTGGAGAGACACCAAAACGGGATTGGGCTAGGTCTGCAGGAGCCATGCATGTAGATGAAGGGATCTGAGGCCTGGGTGGACCAGGGTCCCCTGATCCTGGGTCAGCAAACCTCGAGATAGAGGAAGAGGAAGAGGAGGAACCTCTGAATATCGCTAGAAGAGAGAACCAGATTTGTTTGGGTGGAAAGGAGCCGATCAGAATCATTCTCGCTCCTTCTGTGGTTAGTTTCTGCAATACTCGTGGGATCAGAGGAATTGGGGGAAAAGCATAGATGAATCTGTCCTTCCAGTCTAGAGACAGAGCATCGCTCCAGAAAGCGCCTCGCTCTGGAATGAGCGAGCAAAAGGTGGGAAGTTTTGCATTTTGGGAGGAGGCGAACAGGTCTACCTGCAGAGTCCCCCAAAGCTGAAAGATATCGTCTAGTACCCCTTGGTCCAATTCCCACTCATGTGCCAGAGCAGAGGAGTGGCTTAGCTTGTCTGCCAGAGTGTTGTCGACTCCTGGAACATGAATCACCGTGAGGTGAAGGTCGTGTTGAGTTGCCCAATCCCAAGCCCTCATTGCTTCCCTGCATAGAGGGTAGGACCGAGTTCCTCCCTGTTTGTTGATGTACCACACTACGCACATGTTGTCCGTCTGGACGGCTAGGTGGCCGGGAAGAATGTATTGGTGAAGGGCTTGGAGAGCGTATAGCACAGCTCGAAGCTCGAGCACGTTGATGTGAAGAGCTTGTTCCAGTCTGGACGATAAGCCCTGGGTCTGATGAGGGCCTAGATTGGCTCCCCAACCTTCGCCTGATGCATCTGTAGTCAAAGTCTGGGAGGGGGGAGGATGAAAGAAGGGGACACCCCGAAACAGGTTCTCTCGAACCATCCACCATTGCAAGTCTCGAACCATCGGCGATGAGATCAGAACTAATTGATCTAGGTCATCCACAAGTTGATCCCACTGGGAGCGAAGAGTCCACTGAGAGTTCCTCATGTAGAGCCGAGCTCGGGGGACCGTCAGAATAGCGGCCGCCATGAGCCCCAGAAGACGGAGGACCGACCTCGCTGGAGACCCTCCTGCGTTCTGATAGCAGGGAAATCTGGGATTGAAGAGAGGCCGCCCTGTCTCGAGGCAGGAAGGCCTTGCTCACAGTCGTATCGAGGATAGCCCCGATGAACTGTAGCCTCTGGGAAGGGTCCAGATGAGACTTGGAATGGTTGATGGTAATACCCAGGCAAGTGAAAACCTGCTGGGTGAGCGAGAGAAAATGCAGGAGTTCCTCCCTGGATGAGGCCGCCAGGAGCCAGTCGTCCAGGTAAGGGAATACCTGTACTCCCATTCTACGCAGGTGGGCCACTACCACAGCCAGGCATTTGGTAAATACTCGGGGGGCCGAGGATAGACCAAAGGGGAGCGCCTTGAATTGGTAGTGGTCCCCCTGAAACGCAAAACGAAGGTACTTGCGATATGAAAGGTGAATGGGAATGTGCAGATAGGTATCCTGCATATCCAGGGCACAAAGCATTGACCCGGCTGAAGGAGGGGCAGAAGGCTCTGCAGAGAGAGCATCCTGAACCTTTTGTATTCTACATAAAGATTCTGGGAACTGAGACCTAGAATGGGTCTGAGATCTCCCGTCTTCTTTGGGACCAGGAAGAAATTGGAATAGTAACCCGTCCCTTGCAGATGAAGGGGGACGGGTTCTATCGACTGCTTCGTGAGAAAAGCCGAGATTTCTTCCCGGTTCAAAGGAAGGTGTTCCCTTGAATAGGACGACTTCGGGGGAAGGGGTGGTGGGGTGGTTTCTGAAGAAACTCTATGGAGTGTCCTTCTGCTATAAGCTGGAGCACCCAAGAATCCATGGTTATCCTCTCCCATCCCGGAAGGTGGAGGGAAAACCTCCCTCCTACTGGTTCCTCCGGGGGTCCGGAGGCGGTGGGAGAGGAAAGGAGTCAGGTGGTGAGGGGCAGTGCCGTAGCTGAGGCACCCGCTGCTTTTTTGGGTGGAGGGGGCTTGGCAGCTGCGGGGGCCCGAAGTTTAGTGGCCCGCCTTCCCTGTGGTTTCGCTTCTGGCCGATTCCGTCTGCAAAAAGGATGGCGCTGCTGTTGTTGAGGACGGTACATGGAATCCACTGATTTCAGAACCATTCCCTTCTCTTGCAAGTCGATGATGATGTCTTTGACATCACCCCCGAAAAGCACCGACCCCCTGAAAGGTGCCTCCTGAATAGCGGATTGCACCTCCGGAACCAAACCTGACACGCGGAGCCAGGCATGACGCCGTAGGCCCACGGTGAAAGCGGAGCTCCACCCGGCAGTGTCCACTGCATCGTACGTCACCCGCAAAATGTGGCGACTGGCCGAACGAGCAGAACGGACGAGGTCGGCTAGCTCCTGTTTGACTTGGGAGTCAGGTAAGGAGTCCAGCTTGGATTCCACCTGGGTAAGGACAGCCTTCTGGTAAGCCCCCATATGGGCGACGTAATTCAAGGCCAGAATTCCCAGTGTGGAGGAGGCGTAGATCTTTCTTCCATACTGGTCCAGAAGGCGAGATTCCTTATCAGGAGGAGACGAGCTCAGATGTTTTGGATGTGCCGACCGGCCGTGAGTGGTGCTAATCATGACTGAGTCAGCACGAGGGTGAGAGTCAAGGTAGTCCACACCCTCGGGAGCCTGGTATAGCCTGTTAGACTTCCTGGGAAGTGGGGCTAACGCCGACGGTTGTTTCCAAATCGTGGTAACAAGGTGGGCGTGAGGCTCGATCCAGGGTGGCACTAATGTTGGAGCTGTCATGGGCAGATCCAGATGTTCAGTGAGTTTAAGTCGCTGAGGATCTGGTTCCAAAGAGTGCCACTGGTGTACTTCCTGGATTTTTCTAAGCAACTCCGTGAAAGATGGATCCTACGGAGGGGTCCTCGGCCGGGGTTTAGACGGAGAGCGGGGCTCATCTCTCTCGAAGCATCCCTCAAAAAAGTCTGAGGAATCCGAGGGAAGAAGAAGAGGAAGAAGAAGAAGACTCTTTACGCGACTAGGGGAAGAACGGGTTCCTTGGGTGGTACCCGTGAACGCTGTCCTGCTCTCTGGACCCAGAGGAAGGGCTCTGGAGTCCGAGGCGGTGAGGGAGTGTGCCGTCTCGGACGACGGGAGCCGGGTGGCACAATCATCGTAGAGGCGGCTCTCTTCCCTTGTTGAGTTGAGCCTGGCCTCGCCCACCAGGAGGCCAGAGTCTCCTGCAGATCCACCGGCGTCGGGGGCGCGGAGGTGGAGGGGAGGGGGAAAAGTGTATGGGTTGTACCTGTAAGGCGAGTATCCAAACCGCGGAACCCGGCCGGTATTGGCGGCCGGAAGACCGGCGTCAGGTACTGCGGGCGCTGGATACTGTGGTCCCGGTATGACGGCATTGGATAAGATGGCGGTACCCGGAGTTGGGGAGCTGCCGAGCAGACGGCCCAGTCGGCGGCCCTCATGGGCGGTCCACATTAGTCCGGAGGGGCCTGACGGAAGAGGAATATCCCTGCCGGGCCGGAGGTACGGCAGAGGTACCGCGGCTGGGCCGCGTCCGGGGCGATGTGATCTGGTTCCGACGGAGGAGGAAGATCCTCCATCGCCTGGGGTGGAGGAGAGAAATCCCCAGGGTCAGGCTGGGTGACTCAGGCTCCCAGACGGCAGCGAAGGCTGCGGGAACCGGTACAACGGAGGGCACAATTGCCGCCGGTTCCAACACCCGCGGATAAATGGAGGAGCCGCCAGCGGCTTAGGTGAGTTATCGTGGCGCCGGAGAGGCCGGGTATCCGTTTATGGGGAGCCCCTAATGGATTGAGGGAAGGATGGCCCAGTCCGAGGGAAGAGGTGGTTGTGCGCCGCCCCAAAGGGTCGGGCGTCTTATCGACCCTCTCCATGCGGACGTTGGAGGACAAACGTCCCGACTTAGAGGAGTCGCCCATGCCAGTAGACCGCAAGCCTGCAGCCGAACCGGGGCGGAGGCCTCTCGCCGGAGGCACCCGCAAGGCCCGAGCGAGCCAGACAGGCGGGCCGATGCCTCCTCCAAACCCTTGAGGCGGTTGTTGAACGACTCGGGGACGAGTTTGTCTGCGCCTCCAGCGGAGACGCAGTAGAGGAGGACTTCTCCCGTGCTCTCCTTGTCCTTCTTTTTCCGATGTCCTTCGGGAAGTAGACACCTGCCTCAACGTTTTCAACTTTTTTTCCATAGAAGACATCTTTTTCTTGAGGAGATGGGCTTCCAGGGACTGTTGGCGCCATTTACGGGTAGCCACGTTGAGGTTGAGGCAATGCTGGCACTTCTCGACCTGGTGATCGGGGCCAAGCAGAAAAGGCACAGGGAATGGGCGTCCTTGTGTGGCAGCTGGGCGCCGCACGAGTCGCACTTGTTTTTGTGCTCGGAGGGTGTAGGGGATGACATACACCGACGATATACCTGACGATTGATCAAAGAATAACTATTTTTCGGTTAAAACCGATGAAAGGAAGGGCTGACTAAGCACGAACTTTACCGCGAGGTGCTGCATGAGCTAACGGCGGGAAAGAACTGGAAGGCGGGCATCCGGACCGCCCTTTATACTGACATCGTATGACGCCGGTCACCTGATGTGAGGGCGGTCCCTCGCCAGGGACTGCTAGCTAGAAATTTTTCCCTGGGGTCCTGCCGCCGGCCGGCGTCAGTCCTATATGTAATTACCTACTGCAAGAGCCCTCTTGAAGTAAGATCAGTAGTTTTAGGAGTGGTATATGTTGTTCATCCACACTATCTGGCAGAGTCCTTTCCCCTTTAAGAAGTGCCGGAAAGTCTTCAGGCTGGCTCCTCCCACCCACCCAGGTGGTATATCCCTCGGTTCTGCCCCATGACGTCAGATCTTGCCCGCTGGAAGCAGAGGTTGTGCACCCAGGGGAGATCGGGTGGGTACGTGTGGATGAACAACATATACCACTCCTAGAAAGTACAGTTACATAAAGTCTTACCATAACAGTAGATCTTTGAGGAGTGTCTCTTGCAGTAGGTAATATACTTGGGTCATCACCAGAGGTCACTGTGGCGCATGGCAGCTCTTGTAGCAGTCTTTTCCTGGGGCCGCCCACACATGACATCAGCTTCCTGTTTCCTATATTTGTAGGTGGTCCCTGGTATCCTCAGTTTCCCCCCATCAGATTTAGCTTGCTAAGCAAGGATCGAGGGGAAACCAGGGTACCATAGGTATCCCAATCCATAAGTCATTGGACCAGAATTTGTTCTCTTAGAGAAGGAGGGGGACGGAGGGTGGAAACGCACCTACTGCAAGAGACACTCCTCAAAGATCTACTGTAATAGTAAGACTTTACGTAACTGTACTATCTTCCACTGAGTGGTCTCTTGCAGTAGGTAATACACTTGGGATGAATCCCAAGCAGTAAACCCAAAAAAGGGTGGTCATTATGATAGGAGGCCTTGTAGAACAGCTTGGCCAAAGGCCGTCCAACAGTGTGAAGCAATATCTAAATTGTAATGCTTCGTGAAAGTGTTAATTGTGGACCAGGTAGCTGCATTGCAGATCTCCGTGACAGAGGCCACTTTAAAGCAGGTTGCAGTAGTGGCCATAGCTCTGGGCTTGGACAGGTCCAGGTAATGGCTTGTATTTTGAATAACAAAATGTTATGCAATGGGCTAGCCAATTGGAGAGAGTTCATTTAGTGACTGGGAGACCTTCCCTGCCTGAGGCGAAGGTGACAAAGAGTTGAGAGGTTTTTCTAATTGTTTTAGTTTGTTTAGTGTAATATCGTAATATTTGATGGATACCTAAGGTACGTAAGAGGTGTTCACTTTGACTGGAGTGTTTAGGATAATATACTAGGAACTCCAAGGATTGGTTTAAGGTGTATTTGGAAACTACCTTGGGTAGGAAGGAAGGGTTGGTACGAAGTGCCACCCTATCTTTGTAAAAAAATCAAGTAAGGTTTTTTATACATGAGGGCATGGAGCTTGGAAATATGCCGAGCTGAAGTGACTGCCACTAAGAATAGTGTTTTCCATGAAAGAAAACAGAGGTCACAAGTGGCCACTGGTTCAAATGGCTCAAGAGTTAATTTCTCTATTAGGAAATTGAGATCCCACGGAGGAGTGGGTCATCTAATAGGTGTCTTAATATGTAACATTCCTCTTAAGAACATTTTGGCTAGATGATGTTGATACAGTAATCTACCATCCAGAGGTTCATGGAAGGCTGAAATAGAGCCCAAATGGACTCTGATGGAGGAATAGCTTAATCCTGTCTCGGCAAACGAGGCTAGATAATGCAAGACTTTCATCAATGGACAAGAGTAGGGGTCCAGTGATCAGGAAGCAGCCCATATGGAAAAACATTTCCATTTGGCATTATATGTGTCCCTGGTTGCTGGTTTACGTGATGCCAGCAATATATTGGCAACAGGAGAGGACACTTAAAGCGTCCTCAGGAGCCAAGCATGAAGGTGTAGTGCCTTCAGGTTGGGATGTAGCAGGGTCCCTTGATTCTGAGTCAAGATATCTGGTCTGATTGGCAATAGAACGGGTTCCTCTACTGAGAATTGTTGAAGTAGGGGAAACCACACCTATCGAGGCCACAGTGGGGCTATGAGAATCATGGTGGCGGGTTTGAGTTGTAGTTTCAGTAGAGTGGGACGGGGGGGGCATATAAAGAAGTCCTATCCATGCTTGGGATAGGCATCTATAGACCATCCCTTGTTGCTCGGGATAGTGGAATAGTATCTGGGAAGACAGTGGTTGACTGGGGAGGCAAACAGGTCCAGTTGCGGGATTCCCCACAGATGAAAGATTTTGTGGAGCACTTCGTAATGAAGTATCCATTCATGTGCGGACGACTGGTGACTGAGAAAGTCTGCCAGAAGGTTGTAACGCCCTGGTAGATGGACGGCTGTTAGTGTGAGGTATTGCCGAATGGCTTCCTGCCAGACTGCAAGTGTCTCTCTGCATAGAGTACGGAATTTCGTATCTCCTTGTTTGTTGAGGTAGAATACTACTGAGGTGTTGTCTGGCTGAATCAGCAACTATCTTGGAGACAGGTGAGGTTGAAAAGCCTGGAGGGCTAAGCGAATGGCCCTCAGTTCCAGGAGACTGATGTGGGGATGAGGGATAGAAGTGGTCCACTTGCCTTGTGTCCTATAAGGACCCAGGTGCGCACCCCACCCTTCCAGGGATGCATCCATCAGAAGGGCAGGGGTAAATGGAGAAAATGACCAAGGCAATAAGGACATGGATGGGGCAAAAAGGGGTAAAGCCATCAAGAAATGGAGGGTAATGAGTACCAATGCCCATAGTTTGGGCAACAAGCTCCCTGAACTGGTGGCCTTAATGGAAGAGGGATGCCTACATATCATAGCAGTCACAGAAACATGGTACACAGAGAATCATGAATGGGATGTTAACATACCAGGGTACACATCCTATAGGAGAGACAGGGAGGGGAGGGGAGAAGAGCAGGAGGAGTAGCTCTCTATGTAAGGGAAGGGATAAAAGCAACAAACAAAAGAGTAAACAGGGAGGAGTGGCGGCACTGTGGGTCACCTTAGAGACTGGAAATGGCACCACAATCTGCACAGGGGTTGTATACAGACCCCCATGTCAGGGGGAAGGAATGGACAAGGATATGATAGAAGGCATCCTTAGGATGGCAGAGAAAGGGGAGATACTGTTGATGGGGGACCTGAATATGCCAGATGTTAACTGAAGCACCTTTGCTGCAGCCACATCCAAGAGCAGGGCCATTCTCAATGCCCTACAGGTGGCATGCCTCAGACAGCTAATTTTGGAACCCACTCGTGAGGCAGCAATCTTAGACCTCGTACTCTCAAATGGGGACAGTGAGAGGATCTCAGATCAAGAAGTGGGTAGCCATCTAGGAACAAGTGACCACCAAACAGAGTGGTTCACAATATACTCAGTTACAGAGTCAAGCCATACAAAAGTGAGGGTACTGGACCTCAGGAGGGCTGACTTTGGCAAGATGGTAAAGTGCCTTAGAAAAGCACTAGCAAACAGGCTAGAAGGAGGGGTGGAGCAACAATGGGGAACATCAAATCTGTCATCACAGAGGCAACAAGCCTTTCTGTGAAGCAAATCAACAAATCAAAATGAAATAAAAAGCTACTAGGGTTCTCAAAAGAGGTGGTGGGGAAGGTTAGGGAAAAAAAGATAGCATTTAGGAAGTATAAGGAAACACAGAAGGAGCAGGACAGAGAACTGTACCAGTTAAGGCAGAAGGAAGCAGGGAGGGAAGTCAGAATAGCAATGGCCCAAACTGAGGAAAAGATAGCCAGCTCGGTTAAGAAGGGGGATAAAACTTTTAGAGGTACATTAGGGAGCGTAGAAAGACAAAGGGAGGGATAGTAAGGCTGAACAGAATGGACGGCAGGTGGGCAGACAGGGACAGTGAAAAAGCAGGGATACTGAACGAATACTTCTGCTCAGTATTCACAAAAGAGGAGGAAGGGGAGGTGCCTAATCCAATTAACAGAAGCACTCTGGATAGTGGGGCCGATCCCAGTCCTTTCACAGAAGAAAGGGTTCTGAAAGAACTCCTAAAACTGAAGGTGGACAAAGCAATGGGGCCTGATGGAATTAACCCCATAATTCTAAAAGAATTAAGGGGGAAACTAGTGACACCACTGACTACCCTTTTTAACAAATCATGGGAGGATGGTGTGGTACCTGAGGACTGGAGGAAGGCAGATGTGATTCCCCTTCACAAAAGTGGGTGCAAGACAGAGGCAGGAAACTATAGACCTGTCAGTTTGACCTCTGTGGTAGGGAAAGTGATAGAATAACTTCTGAAGGAAAGAATTGTTGAGTACCTAGAGGCCAGTGGGGCACAAGAGCCAAGGCAGCATGGGTTCACAGTGGGAAGGTCATGTCAGATGAATCTAATTGATTTCTTTGACTGGGACCCCAAAGTAGAAGACCAAGGAGGGGCTGTGGACATGGCCTACCTAGACTTTAGCAAGGCATTTGACACAGTCCCACACAAAAGATTAATAATCAAATTAACCAGTCTGGGAATGGGTCCCAGGGTGGTAGCCTGGGTAAACCACTGGCTGGACAACAGGACACAGAAGGTAATTGTAAATGGAGTCCACTCTAAAGAAAGAGGTGTTACTAGTGGGTTACCGCAGGGTTCAATAATGGGTCCAGTCCTTTTTAATGTCTTTATAAGTGACATTGCACAGGACTGGAAGGAAAAGTATGCCTCTTTGTAGATGACACAAAAATCTGCAACAGGGTTGATACACAAGGAGGTGTGGAAAAGATGAGAAGGGACTTGGCAAGGTTGGAGGAATGGTCAGAAGTATGGCAGCTTGGATTCAATGCAAAGAAGTGCAAAATAATGCACCTGGGAAACAAAACCCAGGGAAGATTACATAATGGGGGAGGTAGTAACAACAACAACAAAATGGAACGCACCTGGGGTAAACATATCAGATGACCTTAAGGTTAGCAAGCAATGTGAGAAGACAGTAGGGAGGGCTGGGGGATACTGGGATGTATAAGGAGCGGCATCACCAGCAGAAAACAAGAAGTTGTTTTCCCTCTGTACAGCAGCTGGTGAGACCCCATCTGGAGTACTGTGTCCAGTTCTGGAGACCCCATCTCTGCAAGGACACAGACAGTCCAGAGGAGGGCAACTAAAATGATGCAGGGTCTGCAAGAGAAGCCATACGAGGAGAGATTGAAGGAGCTTAATATGTATACCCTTGAAGAAAGGGGGGACATGATAGAAACTTTTAAGTATCTCAGTGGAATCAACAATGTCCAAGAGGGTAGCATCTTTCGGAAAAAGGTGTGCAAGAACAAGGGGACATAATCTGAAGATAGAGGGGGGAACAGCTCAGGGGCAATGTGAAGAAGCATTTTTTCACAGAGAGGGTGGTGGGTGCATGGAACAGCCTTCCTGAGGAGGTTGTGGGGTCTACAACTGTGGGGAATTCAAGTATGCATAGGACAGACATAAGGCAATTCTTGTGGGGGGTAGGAAGAAATAGGCTGTGATTAACTAGGATCTGCAGCTTATCCTGTAGGTAGGGAAATGGGCAGACGAGGTGGGCCAAGCGGTCCTTATCTGCCATCAAAGTCTATGTTTCTATGTTTCAGTGTTTGCAGGGGCAGTGAGGACTGAAAGGGCATACCTTGACAAAGGTTGGTTCGGAGCGTCCACCATATTAGGGCATATCGCAACGAGGGCGTGACTGTGATTTGTCTTCGAAATTTCCTGTTCTTTGAGACCACTGGTTTTGGAGAACCCATTGGACTGGTCTCATCCGAAGATGGGAAAAAGCTACCGTAGGGATGGTAGCGACCATGTGACCTAGGAGACACAGCATGCGTCTGGCTGTGACAACTTTCTGGGCTTGTATCTGCAGCGCCAGAGATAGAAGTTTGCCTGCCTGTCTGTCGGCCGGGAAGTAAGCCCTGGTGGAGACAGTGTCGAGGACCGCTCCTATGTATTAGAGTGACTGTGTAGGGGTCGGATTGGAGTTTGGCCAATTGACCACAATCCTTAGAGCTTAGAACAGAGTTTAGGTTGTCTCTAGAAAGAGAACAGGGCCGTTTTGGACTCTTCTTTTATGAGCCACTCGTCCAGGTATGGGAAGACAAACTGCCCGTTTCTTTGTAGGGCTGCCGCTACTACCGTAGGCATTTGATAAAAACTCATAGGGTTGAGGAGAGACCAAATAGGAGTGCTCGAAATTGGTAGTGTTGGCCCAACAGGTGAAAACAAAGGTACTGGTGGTGGGCAGGATGGATAGGGATATGAAGGTAGGCATCCTTCATATCCAGGGCACAAAGTCAATCCCCTTGTTTCAATATTGGCATGATAAGAGTTTATTTACTTGGTTTTTGTTTACTGGGTAGGTACACTAGACAAGAATACTGCCTATATTCAGGCATGACCCAGGAGAGTACAATCAGGAGAGAGCAAGGTACAAAGAAGGTACAAACATCAGTGACAATTGTTCATGGAGCAGCATGAAGTGGGAACAAAACAAATTTGCAGATTGCTGACAAAAGCAAGACATTTCTGTGGAAACAGAGTAAACAAATACCCTTACATTAGCTACTTGCACTGGATGATACAACAATAATAATTAAGGACATACGACAACCGCTAAAGAATAAGTAACAGTTTTAACTAACGATTTTGTGGAGGGAGTGGGAACATGCAGATTTTATACAATGGAGGGAAACAGTAAGTGCCATGTAGATAAGGAATGCTACTGGGAGTCAGTCTCAAGTTACAGCACAGGAGCAGCCGTCAGAGTCAGTCAGGTGGGTGCAGAGACCCAGTTTAAAGGCTACGTGGGATTTAGAGAGTTTAATGTGGGGGGGAAGGAGTTCTGGATGCTGGGAGCCGATATAGCGAAGGATAGTTCCCCCTTTTTTGTGAGGTATCTGGGAATTTCAAGTTGGGTTTGTATGGATGACCTAAAGAGATATGCTTGGGAGGGATGAGATAGCAGCCTTGATAGATACTTGGGTGTCCCCGTTCTGATGATATTGTCAATCAAGCATCCAGTACAGTAGAGTCTGTGCGAAGTCCGGGACAGCCAATTTAGTTTGGAGTAGAGTTCACAGCGATGAGTCAGTCTGTGTGCTGAGAGGGTAAATCAGTATATGCTGTTATAACATGTGCTCCATTTATGGAAGGATCCTTTGTTAGCATTAAGGTATACCTGTGAGCAGTATGTAAGGGAGGGAAGGAGGAAACCTTGTGCAATAGCAATCCAGGCAGCATCATTCAGGGAGGACCTAATTCTATAGGCAATACCCAGTTTGGAGTTAACCACCTTGCAAGTAGCCGTGAGGTGGAGGTTAAAATCCAGAGACGGGTCAAGTGTGACTCCTAAGTACCTAAAGGAGTTAACAGATACCAACGGAGAGCCATCAAGACATAGTACTGAAAGATTTGGAGCACAGGATTTGATTTTAGAGGGGGTGCCAAAAAGCATAACCACAATTTTCTTAGCATTAAGTATGAGTTTGTTTTGTAGAAGCCAGATTTGTAAGTAGTCAAAGTCAGCTTGAAGAATCGCCTTTACTGATGTGGGGTCTTTAACACTAGCGAGAAGCACCATGTCATCAGCATAAAGGATCAGTGAAGAAAGACAGGGAAGTGAGGGCAGGTTCTTAATAAAGAGAGAGAAAAGGAGAGGGCCAAGTATAGATCCCTTGGGAACTCCAACAGAGGTTAAGGAGGGGTCAGAGACAGCAGTTGCAATTTGAATAAATTGCCTCCTTCCAGTGAGGTAGCCATCAAACCAGGAGATGGCAGACTGGGAAAAACCCAGAACGGACAGTTTGGAGAGAAGAAGGGGGTGATTCACAAGATCAAAAGCCTTAGTGAGGTCAATAAAAATGCCACCTGTGAGCAGGCCCTTATCAAATGCTGTGATGACTTCGTTTGATACCTGAAGTAGTGCAGTTGTGGTGCTGTGCCCTGTTCAGAATCCACATTGAGCAGGGGATAGAAGGTTGTGAATGTGCACATATTCTGAGACCTGGGTGGCAACAGCCTTCTCAAGTAGTTTATTTAAGGTAGAGAGAATGGCGATTGGTTTGTAGTTAGCCATGTTTTTTGGTGTCCCCTTTTTTGAGTACAGGGACAACTTGAGCGATTTTCCATAGTGTAGGCACTGTCTGGGTTAGTATAGATAGGTTGAAAATGCTTGCAATAGGGGGCAGCCATTTTGCTGAAATAGGGCAGTAATCCATCTAGACGGGCAGATCTATGAGGGGAGACAGATTTAAGAAGAAGCAGCACCTCGGTAGTGGAGAGTGAACTGAGCAGAAAAGAGGGTCCTGAAGGATGGTGGATATCAGGAGGGGGTGCAGGGGACTGGTTAAATTTTGCACGGTATTCAGAGAGAGATCAGAAAATTGCGCATTCAGGGCATTTGCAATCGTAGGTAGATAGTTACAGTTGGCGTCATTTAGCATCATTTCAGTTATGGCTGTCTTAGGCCTTTGGCCTATGAAATTTTTGATGTGGTTCCAAAAACCCCGGGAGTCACCCATTGAAGACTGGAGAAGCTTAAGGCAACAGTTCCTTTTTGCCCTCCGAATATCTTTTTTGCAGTCATTCCTCATTTTTTCTATAATTAGCCCAGTCATCTGTCCGTTGGGATTTCTTGGCCAGGGCCCAGGCCTTATCCCTTCTTCTCAGAGTCTGAAGGAGGTCTTTATGTAGCCATCTGTTTGCGGAGCCCCTAAGATGCCTTTTTTCAATGGGATGTGCAGATACTGTAGGACTAGTAGCTGAGAGTTTAGGTAGTCAAGTGCTGTATTTACATCCTCAGTTATACAGATAGGCGACCAGTCGATGTTATTAATATCATCAAGGAGAGCGCTTGGATTCAGTTTGGCAAAATCCCAAAATTGAATAATTCTGGGCAGGGGATGGGGGCAGTGACCATTCCAAATGCAGAAGGTAGGTAGGTGATCACTGACAGAATCAGAAAAGGTGCCTGCAGCAAAAATTTTATTTGCTCTGTTTGTGGCTATCCAGTCCAGGAGAGATTGATGCTCGCTATTTGCCAAGAGTCGAGTAGGCCTAGTAATCAGTTGCAATAGGTGAAGTCGGGCGAGGGCCTCCATGTACAAACCAGAGTGGGCACCTGATAGGTCAAGGTTGAAGTTACCCATTAATATTACTTCAGATTTTTCCTTTAGAGTAGAGAGATAGTCCAAGAGCCCATTTAGGCCAGGGAGTGCTCCATTTGGAGGATTATAAGCACACATCAGGTTTAGCCTTTTTTCTCCGCCTAAGAGCAGAACAGTATGCAGTGGTTCACAGACACTTGATAACCCTGAGTGTTGGACAGAGATATTGAGACGTTCTTTATAATAGAGAGCAACCCCCTCTGTTTAGAGGGGCAATCAAATCTCATAAAGTAGTAGCCATTTATTTTGTATACTGTGTCAGGTATATCTGGCCTAAGCCATGTTTCAGTCAACCCTAGAATATCCGGGCGATAGTCGGCTACCCAGGCTTCCAGTTCAGGGAAATTAGCAGGTACACTTCTAATATTCATATGAGCAATGTTGATGCCCTTTGCGGAGAACCAGGAGGAGTCATTCGTTGATCTAGCATTGTTGGGGGGAGGCAGGATTTGTTTCAATATCCCCAGATAGGGATAAACGCAGGAGTCACCCAAGTTTCTCTGGTGAGGCGATAGATAAGTTTGAGGCATTTGGGCATGACAGGGGAGTGATGGAGAAGAAAATGACAAAGTTTGGCAGGTCGTGTTAGATATAGGGCCAGGTTAAGGAACGAATGTGATATATATATATATATTCTATGCAAAAAACTGTGTTGATGCATCATTTAGGGTTAAAACACAAAATGTCAGGAAATGAAAAATCTTTATGGTTGCCCCTCCCCCATGGACTCGCCAATCATCCCAAGATTGACAGATGATTGGGTGTGTCATTGGGGTTGTGAGGCCCAAATGTTGTTCCATTCCTCGCGTAATCATATTCAGAAGCAACAGTGAAGAAGAATTTGAAGCCTCACAATCAAAGATCGTTATCAAGCTGCGATCAAAGAATTTAAAATGTTATAACTCTATTTCTTGACACGTTTACATAAAACCAAAGCATGAGCACCACAATCCGCACAGGGGTTGTATACAGACCCCCTTCTTAGGGGGAGGAAATGGACAAGGAAATGATAGAAAGTATACTTAGAATGGCAGTAAAAGGGGAGATACTGCTGATGGGTGATCTGAATATGCCAGATGTTAACCGGAGTGCAGTTGCAGCAGCCACTTCGAAGAGTGGGGTTATTCTAGATGACCTACAGGGGGCATGCCTTAGACAACTAGTATTGGAGCCCACTCGAGAGGCAGCAATCTTAGACCTGGTTCTCTCAAATGGAGATAGAGAGGATCACAGATGTAGAAGTGGGTAGCCATCTGGGAACTAGCGACTGTCGAACAGTATGGTTCACAATAAACACAGCAGTAGAGTCAAGCCATACAAAGGCAAAAGTACTGGACTTTAGGAGGGCTGACTTTGCCAAAATGAGTGAGTGCCACAGGAATGCACTAGCAAATGGGCAGGAAGGAGGGGTGGAAGAACAATGGGGAATAATAAAAACTGCCATCACAGAGGTAACAAGCCTTTGTGTGAAGCAAATAAAATGAAACGATGTAAGAAACCACTATGGTTCTCAAAGGAAGTGGCAGTGAAGGTTCAAGAGAAAAAGAAAGCATTCAGGAAGAACAAGGAATCACAGAAGGAGCAGGACAGAGAACTGTATCAGTTAAAAGCAAAAGGAAGCTGGGAAGGCAGTCAGAACAGCAAAGGCCCAAACCAAGGAAAAGATAGCCAACTCAGTTAAGAAGGGGATAAAACCTTTAGGTACATCAGGAAGAGAAGGAAGACCAAGGGAGGGATAGTGAGGCTTAATAAAGGGAGGGAGGGTGGGCAGAGGGTGACTGTGAAAAGGCAGAGATACTAAAATATTTTTGCTCAGTATTTACAAAGGAAGAGGGGAGGTACCTAAAACAAACAGTAGAAACACTCTGGATACAGAGTCGATACCAGCCCATTTGCAGAAGAAAGGGTTCTGAAAGAACTCTTAAAACTGAAGGTGGACAAAGCAATGGGGCCTGATGGGATTCATCCCAGAATTCTAAAAGAACTAAGGTAGAACTAGTGACACCACTGACTACCCTCTTTAACAAATCATGGGAGGATGGGTGGTACCGAGGACTGGAGGAGGGCAGATGTGATTCCCTTCACAAAAGTGGGAGCAAGGCAGAAGCAGGAAACTACAGACCTGTTAGTTAAACCTCAGTGGTAGGAAAAATGATGGAATCACTTCTGAAGGAAAGAATTGTTGAGTATCAAGCGGCCAGAGGGGCACAGGACCCAAGGCAGCATGGAGTCACAGCGGGAAGGTCATGACAGACGAATCTGATAGATTTCTTTGACTGGGTGACCAAAGTAGTAGATCAGGGAAGGGCTGTGGACATGGCCTACCTAGACTTTAGCAAGGCATTTGACACAGTCCCACACAAAAGATTAATATACAAGTTAGCCAGCCTGGGAGTAGGTCCCAAGATGACAGCCTGGGTAAAGAATTGGCTGGAGAATAGGACACAGAGAGTAATAGTAAATAGAGTCCACTCTGAAGAAAGAGGGGTTACTAGTGGGGTACCGCAGGGTTCAGTATTAGGACCGGTCCTCTTCAATGTCTTTATAAGCAACATTGCAGAGGGACTGGAAGGAAAAATATGTCTCTTTGCAGATGACACAAAGATCTGCAACAGAGTTGATGCACAAGGTGGGGTGGAAAGGATAAGAAGGGACTTGGCAAGGTTAGAGGAATGGTCAAATGTATGGCAGCTTAGATTCAATGCTAAGAAGTGCAAGGTAATGCACCTGGGAAACAAAAACCCAGGGAAGAGTACACAATGGAGGTGAGATACTAACAACAACAAAAATGGAAAGGGACATGGGGTAGTCATATCAGATGACCTAAAGGTGGGCAAGCAATGTGAGAGGGCAGCAAGGAGGGCTGGGGGGATACTGGAATGCATAGGGAGAGGCATCACCAGTAGAAAACAGGAAGTTATTATCCTTCTGTACAGACAGCTGGTGAGACCCCATCTGGAGTACTGCGTGCAGTTCTGGAGACCCAATCTTCGCAAAGACATAGGATGGAAGCTGTCCAGAGGAGGGCAACTAAAATGGTGCAGGGTCTGCACTGGAAAACGTATGAAGAGAGACTTAAGGAGCTTAATATGTATAGCCTCGAGGAAAGGAGGGAGGGGGGTGGACATGATAGAAACTTTCAAGTACCTCAAGCGAATCAACAAAGTCCAAGAGGGTAGCATCTTCAAAAAAAGAGGTGTGCAAGAACAAGAGGGCACAACTTGAAGATGGGGGGGCGGCTCAGAGGTAATTTAAGGAAGTATTTTTTCACAGAGAGGGTGTGGATGCATGGAACAGCCTTCGGAGGAGGTTGTGGAGTCAAAAACAGTGGTGGAATTCAAGCATGCATGGGACAGTCATAAGGCAATTCTAGGGGTGGGGGTAGGAAGAAGCAGGCTGCTGGTTAACTAGGATCTGCAGCTTATTCATTAGAGGTGAGGAAATGGGCAGACTGGGTGGGCCAAAGCGGTCCTTATCTGTCAAATTCTATGTTTCTATGTTTCCTATAGGGAAGCAGATTCGAATAGACAAAAGAGTTTTCTTCATGTGAGTGGAACCCAGAGTCACCAGCAGTTATATTAAGTGAGAGGTGGGAGAGGGAAATTAGGGAGAGTACCAGTCCTGCAATAATCAAAAGTGCCCTAGGCCTCATAAGAGAAAACATCTTGTAATGGGAGAGAGAAAGAGCACTTCAATCAACCCAGCAGGAGTGGGAAGTGGAAGCTAGTAAAAATATTACGGGGTCCCAAACTAGGAAGAACAAGAGGTGGAGGGGGAAACCCCTAGATCAAAGAGCTAGAGTCCAAGGCAGAAACGGTGCCTTTTTGATAGTGCCCATCATTAAGGTCGGGGCAGTTGAAAGGTACCTAAAGTATCCAGTGACTGAAAGTAAAAAAAAATAAGGCACCGACTGGACAAGTAGGAAGGTATGTCTTTAAAAATAATTATGGGAGAGAGTAGAAGAAGCACAAGGTCCTGGTTCGAGTTGAGCCGAGGAATAAGAAGGGAAACGGAAACACCCTTTTGAATTTAGTTATGGCATGAGTTTTGTGCAGTTCTGAATTCAGAGGCCTATAGGTTAGAATGGTGAGAGGAGTGGAAGGTTTGCCTAGCCCAATGAATATCACGCAGAGAGCAGCAAAAGGCAGAGAGCAATTTAGGGTGATCATATAGAACCTTTTGTACTGAATGTAGAGATTCAGTTGTCTGAGTTCCACAATTGGTCTGAGATCTCCAGTTCGCTTGGGTACCAGGAAGAAGTGGGAGTAGAACCCCTTCTGGTGTTCTGTAGGGGTGACTGGGTAAAAGGCCTTCTTGGTTAGAAGGGACTGTAATTCCTCCGGGAGAATTTTAATATGGTTGGGTGGGTAATGGACTGAGCGGGGCGGGTGAAAGGGATGTCTGGATAGGAATTCCAGAGTGTGACCCGTCTGAATTATCTGGAGTACCCACTCGTCCAATGTGATCATTCGCCAGGCCTCCAAATGGAAGGCAAAACGACCGCCCACAGCTTCCGAGGCCTGGTCAAGGAAGAGTGGACAGGGACCCAGTAGATCACTGGGAGATGGGTTGATCCACCCCACCTGGAGGGTGTGAGTGGGAGCCCTTGGCAGCAGAGGCACTGGCTCTGGTAGATTGGGAACAACCCCTGACATTACCTCTATTAGAGCCCCTGTGTTTCCCACCCCTTTTGGTATAAAAAGAGGACTGGGAATGGTATGATGGCTGCAAAGTATGGTACATTCCATGGATTGTGTGTAGAGTTCTGTCTGAAGCTTGGAGATCATCGATCAATGTTTGGCTACCTGGCCCGAATAGTTTGGACCCATTAAAGAGGGGGCGTTAACTACTCTCTGCTGTACATCAGGTGTGAACCCCGAGACACGAAACCAAGCATGGCGATGCAAGGTAATGCCTGTTGCTGACATACGGACCAAGGTAACAACCACATCACAGCCCGACCCGAGTAGGTGATGGGAAATGGAGTTGCCAGTGGTTATTGTAGCCAATAACTGTTCCCTTTCTCAGGAAGAAGGGAGTTTATTGACTAGTTCAATGACAGATGACCAGAGTGTACATAGAAACATAGACTTTGACGGCAGATAAGGACCGCTAGGCCCATCTAGTCTGCCCATTTCCCTACCTACAGGATAGGCCGCAGATCCTATTTAACCAACAGCCTATATCTTCCTGCCCCCCACAAGAATTGCCTTATGTCTGTCCCATGCATTCTTGAATTCTCCTACAGTTTTAGACTCCACAACTTCCTCAGGAAGGCTGTTCCATGCATCCACTACTCTCTCTGTGAAACAATACTTCCTCACATTGCCCCTGAACTGTCCTCCTTCTATCTTTAAATTGTGTCCCCTTGTTCTTGCAAGTCTCTTTTTCTGAAAGATGCTACCCTCTTGGACTTTGTTGATTCCCTTGAGGTACTTGAAAGTTTCTATCATGTCCCCTCTCCCTTCTTTCCTCAAGGTATACATATTAAGCTCCTTTAGTCTCTCCTCATACGGCTTCTCTTGCAGACCCTGCACCATTTTAGTTGCCCTCCTCTGGACTGCCTCTATCCTGTCTATGTCCTTGCGGAGATGGGGTCTCCAGAACTGGACACAGTATTCCAGATGGGGTCTCACCAACTGTCCGTACAGAGGGATAACAACTTCCTGTTTTCTGTGTACGCTGGTATGTGATCATGTGTCCCACATAATTCAGTATCCTGAGATTCATGGTACTGGATTGAAATACCTTTTTTCCAAGACAATCTATCCTGCAGGATTCTTTATCAGGCAGTAAGGAGCTCATGTGCTTTGGTAGTTTAGTACGATCATGAGCGGCAGCAATCACCACCGAATCCACTTCAGGAATAGTGGAAAGAAAAGGGTGATCCAGAGGAGCCTGGTCTATGTGATCAGCCTTACAGGGAACAGCCGTGACAGAAGAAGGTTGGTGCCAGGCTGCAAGTATAGCATTCTGGTAGATCTGGATTAGTGGGGGTACCACTAAGACCGGTTCCTCGGGTAACTCCAAGTAGTCTGCCATATCCTTATAGTGTATGGTAGAATGCTGTTATGGATAGAAATCCATAACTAGAATGGAGTTGTTATGCTGCAGTAGCTATGTCATCACAGCTGTTATGCTGCACTAGCTATGTCACTACTGCAGCATAACAACTTGGAATGCTGCCACATAGTTGCTTTCCTCAATCCAGTTAAGCTGGAAGTTGCTGTTTTTTTAAACTTGAACTTGCAGAAACATCTGCAGCACACTGTGTCAGTTAAAACAAAGAAAATGTTAACATTTCTATTCTCTGTTTTCTTCTTCAGCTGGTTTTGTGTGATTTTCTATGCTATGACTGCCCATACACTATAAAAGATTGTGTATGAGCAGTCATACACAAACAAGGAAATTCTTGTATCTTGATGTTCCCTTGGTAACAGAGTACCTCTTGAGGTCATCTGTTGCCAAGGAAACCTCTCAATACAAGAATATCCTTGTTATGTATGATTGCTTATGCACAATCCTCTATATCTTGTTTGTCATGTCTGGTAGTGAAGAATCCCATGACTTTCTGGATTTGGACCATCATTTCATGGAAAGAAGGGTCATATGGAGGAGAGGCAGCCGTATGTCTGGGCAGATCCTCTTCAAATGAGGAGCGGTCTGATACGTGGAATGCAGCTCGTCGTTGACGGAGCTGCAGGGGAAAGAGTGCTATGCAGTGAAAATGATGCTCCCATCGACGGGAGAGGAGCGCCTATCGATGGAACCCATAAAGGGTTCATTGCGGACTGCTGTCAATGCATTAGAAAGCGCTGTAGATGAGAGGGTATACCCCGCCCCCATCAACGAAGAGGCAGGCTGAGAACACGCCGTCGATGGAGGGGCACCTGTGATGGTGGCCGTCGACCAGCGTTTGGGCATGGAGTGTGAGGAGGGCTTCTCCTTTTTGTGCAGTCTATGAGAATCAGTGGGGGGGGGGGGCGAGCCCCCTGATTCTCCACGAGAGACAATTTCTGCTCTATTAAATGTTAATTTCAAGCAAATGTATTGCTTGGTTGAAGTCCTGACAATGAATGCAGGAACTGGTGTCGTGTGTGGGTCCCTGACACCTTACACAAACAGTGTGGTTGTCGAAGCAGTACATTTTTCCACCACAATGGCAAGAACGAAATAGCACTATCTTGCTTGAAGAATCTTTGGACACTTGTTTTGGTTGCTCAAATTCTCATTGACGACTGCTGTTCTGAAGTTGCTCTAGCTGCTGCATGCGTGCTGAAGACAGCAGGAAAATGAACTGAGAATACCAGGGACCGCCCACACTTATATAGGAAAGACTGCTAGAAGAGCTGCCGTGCGACACAGTGTCCTCTAGCAACGACCCAAGTGTATTACCTACTGCAAGACACCACTCGGTGGAAGATCTACTGTCACAGGTGAGTAACCTGTGTTTCTAGGGATGTGGATATGTTGCTCTATTCCACACTATCTGGCAGACTCCTAGCAGTTCTCTGGGAGGAAGGGAGGCAAGGCGCACGCCCCCTATTTAGGGAACAGAGACCGGAGAACTGAGGCCCCAAAACCAGCATCCCAGTGTGACTCGAGGTCAATGTGGTAATGGGAAATGAAGGTGTGTGACGACTTCCAGGTAGCAGCCCTGCAGATTTCCTGGATAGGGATGTCCCTAGAAGCAGCCACTGACATGGTGATATGATGGGTGGAATAAGCCCGTAGCCCTCCGGGAGGCTCCCTACCCGCCAACCTATAGCAGAGATCAATGCAGGAAGTGATCCACCTGTCAATTGTCTGCTTGGCTGCAGGTCTGCCAGGTGCGAATTCAAGGTAGGTGACAAACGGTGAACCTCTCCCCGAACTCCAGACGTTCGCTCTTTGTAATAAGCGAGCGCTCACTTCAGGTCCAGAGTATGGAGTCTGTGTTCGGCCTCCAAGGTGTGATTTGAGAAGAACACTGGAAGAGTCATCACCTGATTAAGGTGAAACTCTGGCACAACCTTCGGGAGGAACTTCGGATTGGGGCACAGGACAACCTTGTCCCTGTGGAAGACCAAGTAAGAAGACTCCACTGAAAGCGGAGCTCACAAATCCTTCTGGCTGACGTGACAGCCACCAAGAAGGAGGCCTGCCATGATAGGTGAGACATTTCACACCTGTGCATTGGTTTGAATGACTTGCCCATGAGCTTTGCCAAAACCAGCAACAAGTCCCACTGTGGTGGTGGGTCATGCACTGGAAGGGAAATGTGATCAAAGTCTTTGAAAAAGCCCCAGACCACCTTCTGCTGCGTCACCGACTGCTGACCAGCTCGTGCCCAGTAAGCAGAGATGGCTGCCAGGTGCACCTTACAGGTCGACTGAAGGCCACCTTTGGAGAGGGACCACAAGTAGTTCAAAATGCTGGCCACCAGACAGGACAGGGGTTCTAGCCCCTTATTCCGACACCAAATGGAGAATCTCTTCCATTTGAAAGCATAGCGCTTTTTGGTCGATTCCTTTCTACTGTAGATGCCTCTACCATGGTGAAGACATCTTCGAAGAGACCCAAAGCCTGGAACTCTAGTCGCTCAGGAACCAGGCTGTCAGATGCAAAGATTGAAGGTCCGGGTGGAGTACCGTCCCTTGATTGCTGGAGAGCAGGTCTAGGTGGAGTGGCAGATGCCTCGGGAGCCTGTTGCTGAGGCTGAGGAGATCAGGGTACCAAAACTGGCGTGGCCAGTCCACAGCCACCAGGATCATCCATGCCTCGTCTCTCCTGACCTTGTGGATCAAGGGTGGAGGGAAAGCATTGAAGAGGCCTGGGGTCCAAGGCCTCGAGAAGGCAGCCCCTGCAGAGAGCCATGCTGAGAGGGATGGGCACAGAACAGCCTCAGTTTTGCGTTCTCCCTGGAGGCAAACAGGTCCACCTGAGGGGTGTCCCACTGGGAGAACAGACTGTGAACTACCTCCGAATGGAGAGACCACTCGTGAGATGCCTCGCCTACCTGGCTGAGGGCATCTACCAGCCGATTGGAGGCTCCTGCCACATGGATGGCTAGGAGATCCGCCTCCAGGCTGCGCATGAGGGTTCATACGCGGAGAGCTTCCTTGCACAAAGGCAGGGAGTGTATCCCACCCTGTTTGTTGAGGTAGTACATGGTCGTGGTGTTGTCCGTCTGGACTTGGACCACCTGACCCCGAATATGCGGAGCGAATGCAGTCAGCGCCAGCTGAACTGCCTGGAGCTCCAGAAGGTTGATGTGCCATCGGGACTCCTTGGTGGTCCAGAGCCCATGGACTCTATGTTCCCCCAGATGGGCACCCCAGCCCGTAAGAGGCGTCTGTCATCAGGATGACTGTTGGCTAGAGGCAGACAAATGGGATCCCTTCCTGCAGATGCTCTGGGACCAGTCACCACTTGAGGGCATCCCACATCTTCTAGGTCACAGTGACCAGCTGGTTGAAATGACCTTTGTGCTGAGACCACTGGCAGGTCAGCTCCCATTGCAGGGAATGCATACGCCAATGGGCCCATCGGACCATGCTGGTGCAGGCCGCAATTCCCCAACCTGAAATAATCGGGTAAAGGAGGAGAGAACCTCCACCCTGTCTGCCAGGAGGCAGACTGGCTCGGGAAGAGTCAAGCTCTGTCCCGATAAAGCTGATCACCTGCGAGAGCACGAGTTCCGACTTGGCCTTGTTGACCAAGAGGCCAAGGGAGGTGCAGGTCTGGAGGGTCAGGTCCTAGGACTGCTCCATCTCCTGCCTGGAGAGATCTGCAATAAGCCAGTCAGCCATGTAGGGGTACATCTAGACCCCTCAGGGAAGCTGCACCACTGCCATGCATTTGCTGAAGACCCTGGCGGCTGAGAAGAGGCCACATGGCATAACCTGGAATTCATAGAAGGTTCCCTCGGCTCAAAAACGGAGAAACCTTTGGTGGGATGCACGGATCAGGACATGAAAGAATGCATCCTGAAGATCCAGGGAGCAAAACCACATGGTTTTGCTCTAGAGATGGTATGATTTGAGACAGAGTTACCATCTTGAAGGTGCGCGACCTGAGGAACTTGTTCAGGTTGTGCACATCTAGAGTGGGGTGCCAGCCTCCTGTCCATTGTGGCACAAGGAAGTACCTGGAGACAAACCCTGGGTGTTCTGGAGGATCCGCTACTCGGATCACAACCTCCTTGTGGTGGAGCTGGGCGATGTCTCCTCGAAGAGCTGACCGAGTCTCTGTGGATACCAAGTCCTCCCGTGGGGCGTGGCCTCGGCTTGGAAAGTACTGCTCGAATTCCAGAGGCAGACCCTGACTGACCATTTCTAGAATCCACCTGTCCGTGGTGACAGCAGACCAGGTGGAAAGGAAGGCGTGACGGGTATGAGGGTGGCACCACCCATCCCATCACTGAGGAGGCTTGGAGGAGGAGGACCTGGTGGATTCACCACTGGGCCCCTTCCCTCTGGGTTTACGGACCACTGAGGCCACTAACTCAGACTGGGGTCACCAAGACTGAACCTGCTGGCCAGCCTGATGCTGGTATGTTTTTGCCGAAGGAGTGGAGGACCGAAAGGGCTTTCGTTTCTGTGGCCTGGAGCCCTTGGGATCCTTCTGTGTGGATGTCACAGAGTCCAAAGCAGCAATGGACTTCTCTATGTGCTGGAGGTGACCCTCCACACTGGGCCCAAACAGGTCGGTGCCCAAGAAAGAAACATCTGCCAGCTTGTGCTGAGTGTCTGCCGTGAAGGTAGAGATCTGCAGCCAAGCTCTATGATGCATGGCTACTGTGACCAAGCAGGCAAAGAAATCTCCCAGATCCAGAGCCCTTTGCAGCTGCTGCTTGGCCATAGCCTGGCCCTGATCTCAGACCTGCTTGATCGTGGTCTGGAGGTCCGCAGGCAGGTGAGGAATCACCTCATCCAAAGAGCCCAAGAGGGTGTGGGAGAAGTGTGCCATCAAGATGTCCGAGCTCGCCTGATGGAGACCGAGCGAGGAAGCAGCATAGACTTTTTTAGCCGCATGGTCCAATTTCTTGGGACTCCTTTTCCGGTGGCCCCGATACTGCTGAAGTGCCAAAACACGGAGTTGGCCACCAGTCACTCAGCCGAGGGGTGCTCCGTGAAACCCGAGAGGGTACCGGTAGGCACTGCATACTTGTGAGCCATCCGGGCAGGACACGGGGCACTGCCAAAGCTCCAGGGCTGGGCCGACAATGGCCTCGGCCACTTGAAAAGCCTCCGTCAGAGAGTTCCCTTCATACAGGATCTCTGTAAGGGGATAGCAAGCCCGCTTCTGAACGAGCTCCATTTTCATCCCTGTGGACTTGGAGATGAGGTGGAGGTTGCCCAGAAAGGAGGAGGGCCCTTCCTCCATTGATAGATCCCCCATGGACTCCTCGTAGACTGGACAGGAGTGCAGTGAGAAATCCTCAGATTCAGAAGAGTCTGCATAAAGTAGCCGACCGCACGAGTAACCTTCAACCCTTCGCAAGCGGTCAGGTGTGATGGTGACCGACAGCCGATGGGGGAAGCCCCATTGGCTGGCCAAGACTCCTTGGTCGGAGTGCCAGTTGACGGCTACTTGGGTGGCACTCCACCAAAACTGACTGAGAGGCTAGTTTTGGCAGAATCAAAAAGGTCTTGACTGGCTCTGCTGGGGGAGGGACAGTCTCGACTGACCCCACAAGGGGAGTTGGTGTTGACCTTTCGGTCGACAGCCAAGTGACGGCCGTGTGGAAACCGGGGTTGGCTTAGTACCAGCCAGCACCAGCTGTTGCCACATAAGATCTTCGTAGCGCTGATGCAACTTGTGCCGAAGCCTCTCCTCACTCAAGGAGGACGAAGACAGGAACAGTGGTGGCGCCGCTTCCTATGGCACTAAGGGCGAGTGCTGATGACGGCGGAAACTGCTTGACCCACTGGATGAGGACATCGACCTCAGCGATGCTGACAGGGATCTCAAAGGGAGCCATAGAATGCTGCTGCTCCTCTGGTTCTGGGTCGGTGACTGAAGGGTTCTGGTCAGTGGACTGAGCAGCCCCTTCTATGGTTGCAGGCAGGACCGGAGTCTTGAAGAAAGAGTTGTCAGCCTCTTCAGACGACAACTGGTCGATTGGGGTCGAGAAAGATATCAGCCGCATTATCAGCTGGCGTCTCGACCGACTGGCCTGACAGGGTCTCCGTGAAGCCAGTGGCCAAGGTTGCAGTTTCAACTGTAGTCAAAACCTGAGTTGTAAGACCGAGAACGCTTCTGGTCCCACGAACATCGATGATGCATATTCTCTTTTTTTGACGACTTCTGCTTTCAAGGATGAGAGCTGTGAGATTCGGAAGGATCCTGATCCTTCGTTGGTAGGGACTGACACAGCTCTTGAAGGAGTCCGTAAAAGTGGAGCCGAATTGGAGCAGCATGAAGGCAGAAGCAGAAGAAGAGTGAGCAGTGGCTTAAGCTGCCTCATCCTTGAAGGCCGAAAGCTGTTCTAGTTGCTCAGCGGACCTCACAGCCGTGGAGACAACCCAATGGGCATCTTTAGATTTGACTGGCGGATGCCATTTCTCCAGGTGGCCCAACTTAAGGTGGGCGAGATTGTCCTCGAGGACTGTCATGTGAAAAGCGCAACATATATCGCAGGCCTGGGTATCATGTTCGAGGCCCAGGCAGTAAAGGCACATGACATGGGGGTTGGTACACATCTTCTGCCCGCACAGGCACTGGCGAAATCCAGGCACAGACCTGTCATCCATCACGGTCGAGAAGCTCGAAGACAAAACCGAAACAATTGTTAAAAGTTTTTGAAGCAATCCAAAGAGATCAGAAAGTGCTAAGGCCTAAAATGTGGGCGCACGAAGGAGGGAACCTACTTCTTCCAGCAGAAAGAAAAATCTGGCCTCCTGGGGCGGAGCCGAAGGATATACCACCTGGGTCGGTGGAAGGAGCCAGCTTGAAGACTCTCCGGCCAAGTCTCAAAGGGGAAAGGACTCTGCCAGACAGTGTGGCTAGAACAACATATCCACGTCCCTAGAAAAGCTTATATGCTGGCTGTCTACCTTCTTTATCATTCCTGTCAGAAAGAGCAGATGTCCCTTTGATAGATATTGTGGTATGCTTACCCATATTTAGCCTCTGAAGCATCCGCAGTTGGGTAGACTTCATTTTTTTTTTTTACATAACCTCCTGAAAAGAATAGTTCACCTGGGATTCTAATAATTTTTTTTTTTTTAAACTTTCTGTTCAAGCTGCTCCGGACCCCTGCACTCTGCATCATTGGGAGTCTCCTAGGTATCTATCCCCCTTTTACCTGGTTCTCGGTGTTCCCCCCCAGGTGGGGCCCGTACTCCCTGAGTCTTTCCTGTTTTCATCGGGACACCGGGAAGGTAGAGGACTGGAGATCTGTGCTGGCACTCCATCTTCTTGGAGTGCAGGGAGCTGTTTTTCCAGTGTTCTGTGGGCGGAATGCGCCATGACGTCAAGGTGAGATCGCCGTCTGTCATGTCCCCTCCTATGGATGGCTAGTGCTTGCTGTACCTCAGGACTCTGCCGGAGGTCAGTCAAGTGCTGAGCCTCGTCCCCCCCCCCTCCTCGAAGGTGAGCAGTTCATGGACGCTCAAGCCTCCTCCCCTGGCCGGCCCTCCAATGCCCTGGGCACGTTCCCGAACCCGGGTCGCTGGCGTTGCAAGCGGTAGAGCTATAGCTGTGCTGGTGGGCTGGCTCCAATTACCTTTTTTTTTTAATTGGTGTCTAACCATCCAGGCTGATAACTTGGTCACAATGCTTAAAACTAGAAAAACACTTGGGACCTTTCCTGGAAGTGGAAATTTTATGGGGTTCATTGGTAAGAGAGCCTCCAGCTGAACTTCCAAGAGTTTTAGTGCTTTTCAGGATTCAGCTACCAGGACAGATGTAAACTGAGAATCAAAAGTGGAATGGAGGACATCTGAGGGACCTCAGACCACTCACCGTCCTCCTTCTTGGAGGCCGTCTGGCTGATCAGTGGGACTTCCTTCTCAACAGACTTACATTTGTCTGACTGAGGATCAGAACTTAGCCTGGAAAAATTAGGGGATACCTGCAAATCAACCAGGACATTTTTTGCATGCTATGGAATATCTCACTGTGCCTGTTGTGGATCGCTGGAATCCACCTTGGTTGTCTTCGCAGAAGGGGTCAGAGGTTCTTCAGCATGGAAACTGTAACTCGGAAGTGCAAGAGCGACTGGTCTAACTCAGTCTTGCCACTGCCATTAGATTAGACTTGCCAAATGTACCCTCCCTGGTACATCAGAGTTCTGGGTGTTGAAGGCTGAAAATGCTATTTGCTTGATTAACACAGAAAGGGCAGAATAACCCATAGTAAGAATATCTCAATGTTCTGTGGCAGGACTTGCACTTTTTAAAAGAAAATGGTCTGCGGACTGCCACAGTGCAGGTATCAAACCTCTAAGTAACCATTGACAGTATAAATGTGCTATCCTCTAGTCTACATAACCAAACCTAGCAGAAAAGCTTACAAGAGAGGGCTAGATGCTGCACAGAAATGCTGCTCAGTGTGGGACCCATTAAAGCCCCTGGAGTACAGAACTGCTTGGAAAGCTGAAAACAAATAGTGAAAATGCAGTTTAGTTCTATTTTAGGTTCTCTTGAGCTGAGGGGAACATACCCCATAACAACCCTTCAGGTTCCCTACCAGCACCCTCCCCCATACACTCAGGACTTACCGGGAGACCATGGGAACCCACTTGATGGCCACCTCTTTCTGGAGGCTGAGAGGGGAGAGAGTAGGAGTATGCTAATCAGGGTTTTGGTGGAGACACTGGAGCCAGGGGGAACCAGGCTTTATGATGCACAGCTAAGGGATTTTCTGTTTTAGGTTCCCTTGGTGGAGTGGACATGCAGTGACATCTGGGCTAGGTCACATATGCTCCTACGCCTGACATGTTAATGTCTACCACTCCAATAATCCCGTAGCCTGCTCCCGACCCAGGTGCACTGACTACCAGCTATCACTACAGGTCCAACTATTGCCAGATGTGGTATTTGTCACAGCCCAGCCAGCTGTCCATCAAACATGAACAGACAAATTGCCTCCTCCTGGCTGACTCTCCAGGCTAGTTTCTGAACCTGTGTCATCAGTGCGGCAAGTGGTAGTGCTACTGTTGTGGCAGCATGCCAGCTCACTTACTTAAACCTCCAGCACAAAGAAAGGAGTATATTTCTAGCTACCTAAATGCAATACGACAGAGGTTGTACAAACTGTAGTGAGAAAGAAATGTGTGACCTACTGGGAGCTGAACACAGGCCCCCCGGAATACTGTCCCAGTACTCTTAACAACTGAGCGCTCACATGGTTGGACCTAGGGTTCCTGGATGCACTCCTTTCTCTGGTTTTGCATTTTTATTTTTTTATGTATTAAATTCTCGGATTACAAATACCTTTGTGCAGAAACTGCTCGTTTACAAAGGTTCCACGTCAAAGGATGAGGGTCAACATACATATAGAGGTAGTAAAAGAATGCACAATAAACCACCAAAACAACTAAAAGAAAAAAAATAAAGATATTCAGTTATAACATATTTTGAGATAATATTCTTACAACGAGCAGCTTGAGTAGGCAGCTGGCTGTGGTAACAATAAGAGATAGGGGGCACAATAGGCAGTTGGTATTGCAGGCGTGCAACCGGGAGAGGAAGTAGGCAGGCTAATGGGCCACTGTCAGAAGGTGGTGGAAAATGTCTTGTACCCGTGGAGATGCGAAGCAGGAAAGGAGTCATAAGGAAGGTCTGGTGCCAGAGGGAATGAGACTGGGAAAGGGCGGGCTGTGAGACATGAGTGAGCTGGGAGGGGTTTAGAGAGATCTCTAGTAAGAGAAGCAGTCACATTGAGTGGTAGAGGTGAGGTAAAGTTTGAGATTCCTTTTGAAGGGTCCAAGTGTAGTAGAGGAAAGTGCTTCTTTATTGAGGGAATTGAACCATTTAGCAGCTCTATAGATAAAGGACCGCTGACCCATGGAGGTACGACATCTGGGAACCTGAAAGGTTAGAGATTGGGCACCACGTGTTTGTTGAGTGCCACTGTAGGTAGTAAGGAGTGAGCTAACACCAGGTGACATGAGACCGAGGAGAATCTTTTTGGTAAGTAAGCAGGTCTGGTATTGTATTCTGCTGAGTAGGGGTAGCCAGCTGGCCTGTGCAGAGAGGTCACAGGTGTGTTTGTCGGGCCACACCCGTTAGTAGTCTACAGGCTTTGTTGAGAGAAACTGAGATCCTGCGGAGGGCACTTATTGAGGCAGAGCTATAGATGTGACAGAGCTGTAGATGGCTAGTTTAAGGGCATCCGCAGGCATACAGTGCTTGTGTTTGTGTAGCAGTCCAATCCGTATATTGGCGGTCTTGGCAACAGTGTCACTATGCCGAGTGTAGGAGAGGGTACTATCCAGGGTAATACCAAGGTACTTGAACTCCTTGACATGTTCGAGTAGATTCCCAAGCGTGGTTCTTGATGGTGAGGACAGAGAGTTGTGCCTGCTCAAATCGGTTACACAAGGACATGGCTTTGGTCTTGTTGTGGTTCAGGACAAGTTTATGAGAATTGAACCAGTCTTCGATGCGCTTGAAGTCGAGTTGCAGCTGGGATTCAAGGACTGTAATGTCATGGTGGCTGGAAAACAGGACTGCATTGTCTGTGTATAGTAATATTTTTTGGTGGCAGGCACTGGGGAGATTTTTGATGAAGAGGGAGAAGAGTAGAGGGCCCAGAATAGACCCCTTGGGGACTCTGGAGCAGACTGGTTTCTCATCCAAAGAGATCCCTGCAAGCCTTGCACATTGTATCCAATTATCAAGGTAGCTGGTGAACCATGGAAGGGCATCGCTGGAGATCCCAATGGAGGACACTTGCCTGAGCAGTAGGGGGTGCTTAACTGTGTCGAATGCCTTGGTCAGGTCTATAAATACTGCCCCTCCACAATTCCCTTTGTCAAGCGTGGCATGGATGAAGGTTGTAAATTCCAGTAGTGCAGTGGTGGTGCTGTGGCCATGCTGCTCTGGGCACTGTACATTGTACTTATCCAGGAATTCAACTAGTTGGTCTGACACTATTCGCTCCAGCGCTTAAGACAGTGGGGGGAGGAGTGAGATAGGTCTGTAATTGGTGTGGAGCGTCCTATCTCTGCTTTTGTGAACTGGTGTGACAGTGGCTTTCTTCCAGAGAGAGAGAGAGGGGAAGTGGCCCAATCTAAGAGAGAGATTGAAGATCTTTGTAAGTGGTTCTAAGATTTCATCAAGGACTTGTGCCAGCAGTTTCAGGTCAAGGGAGTCACCACTGTACCCTTGTTTGCCGATGGCCTTCTGAATGTATTTTCTAGCTACTTGTGGTGGGACCTCCTTAAAAAAAAACTTTGGCGCTGTACATTCTAGTTGGGGGGTCACATGGGAGGAGCTGGAGGGGAGGTCGTTGAAAAAATTAGGTGGAAGGACACAGTCCAGGTTTGTAAATGCATTATTAAAAGTGCTGGTGATGGTACCTAGGTCGATTGTAGGAGTGCCGTGAAGGTTGAGCATAGTGGGTGGTGGTTTAGGATCCTCGCCTTGAGTTCTTTCAGGTTGTTCCAGAATTTTTTTCCCTGGCCCCAAGAGTTGGTCAGAGCCTCTTTGTAATAGCTGCGTTTAGCATTCCGTATTTTCAAGTGCAATCATTTCTGGCTGCTTTATATAATTATATGTTTACTTGCGTCGGTGTTGCACGAGCACAATGCCAGAGGTGGTCTCTGTGCTTGAGTTAAAAGGTCAGTAGTAACCCAGGGGTTGGTCTGTCCTTTGACCTTCATCTTTTTCACTGGTGCATAGATGTCACAGGCTTCGTTGAAACATTTGATAAATAGGTCCAAGGCTTTGTTGGTGTCACTGAGGGAGTCAAGCACTGCCCAGTTCAGCCTGGTTAGATGGGATTTTAACAGATGGAGGTGCCCTTATTTGATAACCCTGGTATAGATAAGCTTGGGAGGGGGCTTGTGGAATTTGTTTGACGAGGAGCAGATGACAGGCAAGTGGTCACTTATTGTATCCGGGAGTACGGAAACACTGGAGATGCGTTCAGGGTGGTTAGATAGAATCCAGTCTAGAAGCTAAGGGAGCCTGCCCTATAGTTACACCTAGTGGGGGGCATTGAACAGTTGAGTGCGGTGATGCACCGTGGCTGCATCCTTATAGGTAGCGGCCTCAGCGGACAGCCAGTTAATGTTAAAATCACCCATGATTATGGTTTCAGAATTATGTTGCTGGACCCTTAGATATTCCATGATGCTATGGAAGCCAGCAGCCTGGTCTCTGGGTTAGGTAAACTGAGATGGCAGTGAGTTCCTTGTTATGTGCACCAAGGAGGATTTGATTGTGAGGACCTGAGAGGAGTTGCTCAGGCTGGGAGATGGGATGATGTGATCTGTAGAGGGTATCCTTAAGATAGATGGCAGCCCGCCCGTTGCTGTCCTGTCTTGCCTGAAAATGCAGTAGCCAGGGATAGAGACTGAGGTATCAGGGATTTTAGGGTTTAGCCATGTTTCACAACTGAGAGGACATCAGGGTTGTGCTGTAGGATCCATGTTTGGAGGGAATCAAGTTTGTTGAGGATGCTGCAAGCGTTGATGGATTCCATGGTGAGTGTCCCTGTCCTTCTGCTTGGTGCCACTGCTGGCTGCCCAGGTGGTCCTGGGTTGGGATGAACATTTCCTAAGAGCAGAAGCAGCATAAGGAGAATTTGTAGGAGAAAGGATTTCAGCATCTTGTAGATTTGCCTGTTTGTTTTGCTCCTATGCCTTCTGTCGGTACAGTGCCACCGCTGTTTGGATAGGTTGCAGTGTATTAACTTGGTCAGGGGGATAATCAGTGGGCAGTGTGCAGTTAGTATCAGAAGGTAGCTAAAGTGCCGTAGAGGGGAGCAGAGGTTGGAACTGTCTATGATATAAATCCCTGTGGTCATGCCAAGGTTATTATGCAGTGTAAAGAGGGGCGCTTGATGAGGATGAGATTGTTTTGGGTTGCTCCCCATGTAAATGTAACAGGGGGTAAAGCACATAGTCAGTAAAAACACCTGGAAGAGCATTATTCAGTCAGAGGATGAATCAGGGTCCAAGGAAGCTAAAGGATGGGAGAGGGTGTTTGCTTAATAAGGGTTGGATATGGAGAGGAAGTATCAGATAGTCAGGGCACGGTGTGATGTTCAGCTGAGGTGGATAAGTGGCAAGGGACAGGGATAGCCAATCCAATGGGACAGCAGCACACAGGGATGGCTAATCCAATGGGAGGGCGGCACCCAGAGTGGGAGGGGCGACAAACCTATTTAAAGGAGGCCTGGGAGGGGGTTGGGGTGGGATAAAACACAACCCAAATTAGAAAGCCAAGGACAAGGCAGCAGGTCGGCAGAGTAGGGCAAGAAAGCGCTCCAATGGTCGTGCTGCCAGGTTCCGTAGTGCCCAATCACAGGCTGCTAGGATTTGCAGCGACCTATCAGGAGGCAGTGAGAGGAGAACCAGGCTCTGTGGCAAGCAAGCGGTTGTACCTGGTGCAGGGATCGGTGTAGGGCTCCAGGAGGGCAGCTGGTAGTCTGCTTTGTCGGCGTGGCGAGTGAAGTTGCGGCTGTAAGGCGCGCCCGCTGTGTTGATCATGCCATGCGTAATCCAGAACTCCTGGTGCAGAGATCCGGTGTAGGGCTCCAGGATGGCATCCTTGGTAGTCTGCTTTGTCGGGCGCGTAAGTTTGCGGCTGGGCGCCATGTGGCCAGTCGTGCGTCACGCTGAATCGACTCCTGGTGCAGAGATCCGGTGTAGGGCTCAGGATGGCGTCCTTGGTAGTCTGCTTTGTCCGGCGCGGTGGCTGAAGTTGCGGCTGTAGGGCACTGCTAGCAGTGATCGTGCCGTCGTTGGTCCGAACTCCCTGGTGCAGGGCTCCGGAGGGTGGCCTTGGTAGTCTCTGCTTTGTCCGGCGCGGCGGCCAAAGTTGTGGCCGTGCTGTGCGTTGGTCCGGACTCCCTGGTGCAGGGATCCGGTGCAGGGCTCCGGGAGGGCGGCCTTGGTAGTCTGCTTTGTCTGGCACGTCTGGACCTCTGCATAACCTGCAACTAGAAATAATATGACAATTAGTCACAGGCCCAGTGGCGCTGAGGGCTGAGGTGCTGGATGCCACATCTTGCACCATGCCGGCGACCTGGGGAGGGAGAGCACTGAGCTTCCGGAGGAAAGCTCTCTTCTCCCGAGGGAGGGTTCTGTGAGCCGCTAGGCTCCTGGAACCCTCTGATGGAGATCGGGGGTTCCATGGGAGCCGGCGCAACTAAGGGGGTGGAGCATGGCAGATGCCAGCAGCATGTCTGCGTGGGCGTCACTGCATGTCCGCGCTCCACGGGGCAACATAAGGAAAAAAAAAAAAAAGCCTCGGGGTAGGGGATGGTGGGGATCAGAGGACAGGCCCCATGCCCAGTGCCGGGCTCCATCGCCACATGCTCCTGGTCTCTCTCCTCCTCAGTGGCTCTACTAGATTATAGACAGAGCGCCTTGGGGAGATGGCAGTCCCACCCCAGAGGGGCTCAGAGTGGGGGGGGGGTGTTGTGTGGCCGGGTGAGGTGGGGGGAGAGGGCATGCCTGGAGAGTGCAGAGGTGGGGGCTTCAGGCGGGCAGCAGAGCAGAGTGCTGAGAATCCCCCCTGACAGAGGCCCCCAAGGTAGGAGAAAAAAGGAGTTAAAAAATATATGTATGACAATTATTGTTGTGCAGTATTAGCCACTGCATAGCAATTAAATTACAAATTGTAGTGAAAAAGAATTAATGTGACCTACTGGGAATTGAACCCAGGCCTCTGGAGTACCATCCCAGTACTCTGAGCTACAGGCTCACATGGTTGGACCTAGGGTTTCCCAAAACACTTCCTTTTTCTAGTATTGCATAGCCTTCAATCAGGATAAGTAAGATGGCAATTAGATATTTTTGTGCATTATTTGCCACTACTTAGCAATTAAATCACGAATTGTAGTGAGAAAGAAATAATGTAACCTACTGGGAATTGAACCTAGTCTCCCAGAATACCATCTCGGTGCCCTAACCACTGAGCCACAGGCTCACACAGTTGGACATAGAATTGTTGGACACACTTCATTTCTCTGGTATTGCATACAGTTGTGGCCAAAAATATTGGCGCCCTTGCACTTTTTCAAATAACACACAATTTCCTCTAAACATAAGTTGAAATTAACAACAGTACAGTATTTGGTCTCCACAATTCTTTATTTCTCTGTTAATATTACAGAACATTTGTTTTTGATTCAGAATTGAATATATCCTTTTAAATCAGAAAATGAAAAGAAATGGCATTGACAAAATTGACACCCTAGACTTAATATTTGGTAGCACAGCCTTTGGTCAAAATAACTGCAATCAACCGCTTCCTATAGCCATGAATGAGCTTCCTGCACCTCTCTACTGGCAGTTTGGCCTACTCTTCTTGTGCAAACTGCTCCAGTTCTCCCAGATTTGAAGGGTGCCTTCTCCCAACTGCTGTTTTCAGACCTCTCCACAGGTTTTCAATGGGATTTAGATCTGGACTCATTGCTGGCCACTTCAGAACAGTCCAGCGTCTTGTCTTGAACCATTCCTGGGTGCTTTTTGAAGTGTGTTTGGGGTCACTGTCCTGCTGGAAGACCCATGACCTTCGGCGAAGACCCAGCTTTCTGAAACAGGGTTCAACACTGGGCTCCAAAATGGCCTGGTAATCTCCAGATTTCATGCCATGCACACGTTCAAGGCACCCAGTGCCAGAGGCAGCACAGCAACCCCAAAACATCACTGAACCTCCTCCATGTTTGACTGTAGGGAAGGTGTTTTTTTTTCTTTGAAGGCTTCATTTTGTTTTCTGTAAACATAGAGATGATGTGCTTTACCAAAAAGCTCTAATTTGGTCTCATCTGTCCACAGGACATTCTCCCAGAAGGATTTTGGCTTGTTCAGGTGTGTTTTGGCAAACCCCAGTCAGGCTTTCTTGTGTCTCTCTCTCTCAGCAGTGGGGTCCTCCTACCATATAACCCCCTTTCATTGAGTTGGCGACGGATGGTGCGAGTTGAAACTGTCGCACCTTGTGTCTGAAGGTCAGCTTGAATCTGTTTGGCAGTTGATCGAGGTGCTTTCTCCACCATTCAAACAATCCTGCG
The DNA here is from genome assembly GCA_016271365.2 of Neoceratodus forsteri. Lineage (NCBI taxonomy): Eukaryota > Metazoa > Chordata > Ceratodontiformes > Ceratodontidae > Neoceratodus > Neoceratodus forsteri. Next base: position 372,532,073 of record CM057458.1, read on the forward strand.
CTGCAATCTTCTATCAAGTTTTTTCTTTTTGGCCACGTCCAGGGAGGCTGGCTATAGTGCCATGGGCCTTAAACATCCTGATAACATTACGTACAGTGGAAACAGGAACATCAAGGTCTCTGGAGATTGATTTGTAGCCTTGAGATTGTCCATGCTTGGCTACAATCTTCTGTCTGACCTCCTCAGACATTTCTCTCCCTGTCTTTCTTTTCTCCATGCTCATTGCGGTACACACAGTGACACAAAACAGGAGAATGAGTCCTTTTCTCTACTCAAACTGGTCGAATGAGTGATTTTTATACTGCAGGCACCTGCAACTCACCACAGGTGAGTTCAATTCCAAAGTGAAGGAGAATCACCTGCTTGAAATCTAATTATTTCTAACTACTTCTAAAAGGTGCCAATAATTTTGTCCGGGCCATTTAAGGATTTCTGTGTGTAATAAGCTAAGACTTAGTAAATTTTTCTGCTTTTTGTGTTTTATTCCACTGCAAACCAAAGAAATACATTTGTGGATACCAAAATATTTTTTAATTTCAACAATTTTCTGGAAGGAATGGTGCATTATTAGAAAAAACTGCAAGGGCGCCAATATTTTTGGCTACGACTGTATCTTGCAACTAGAAACAATCAGTCTGATGATTAGATATTTTTGTGCAGCATTTAGCCACTGCTTAGTAATTAAATCACAAATTGTAACAAGAAAGAAATAATGGGTCCTACTGGGAATGACAGCACATAAACATCTGTCACACTGATTGTTCCTATTTGCAGGTTATGCAATACCAGAGAAAGGAAGTGTGTCCAGGAACTTTAGGTCTAACCATGTGTGCCTGTATGCTCAGTGGTTAGGGCAGGAGGACGGTATTTTGGGGACCCCAAGTTCAATTTCCAATAGATCACATTATTTCTGTCTCACTACAATTTATGATTTAAATTGTTAAGCAGTGGCTAATACTGCATAAAAACATCTAATTGCCATGTGATTGTTCTAAGTTGCAGGATAAACAATACCAGAGAAAGGCACTATGTCTGGGAACCCTAGGTCCAACCATGTCAGCCTGTAGCTCAGTGGTTAGAGCACTGGGACAGTATTCCGGGGGCCTGGGATCAAATTCCAGTAGGTCATGTTATTTCTTTCTCAGTACAATTTGTACCTAAAGCCAGTTCACTATCTATCCCCCACCCCCACTAACCATCAACAGTGTTCCCATCACTGACCCAAAGGCCATTGAGGACTGTCTCAACTCTACTTTCTCGGACCTGAGCGCAGTTCTACCCAACAACTTCTTCGACCCAACTCCCATTACCACTGAGCCCTACGCTCTGCATCCCCCCTTCCACCTCAGGGTCATCACTATGAGTGAGGCAAGAACATATCTTGCAAATGTGCTCAGTAGCTCTTGCTACTGCAAAGACTCCTTTGACATGAGAATCCTGTATTTGGGTCTAGATACCCCTGATGGGCCTCCTTAACCACTCCTTAAGTCTGGGGCAGTTCCCAGCTGCCTGGAAGACGGCCACCATCACCCCAATTTTGAAAAGTGGTGATAAAACCTCCCCTATAACTACCGGCCTATTTCCATCCTCCCCCCACTCTCAAAAGCCCTAGAAAAAATTATAGCTACCCAGCTCACTGACTACCTGCTCGCACACAACATGCTATGCAGGGAACAACATGGTTTTAGATCTGGACACAGGACAACTACTGCCCTTACGGAGTTCTCAAACTATACATTCTGCCCTGGATATAAAAACAGCTTGTCGGACCCGTTTTCATCGACTTGTCAAAGGCTTTTGACATGGTCTCCCACTCCCTGCTCCTAAATACTCTCAGCCACACTGGTCTGTCACAAGGCCCCATTTCCTGGTTCACCAGTTACCGCTCTGATAGATCCCAGTGTGTCAAGATAAGCAACACTCTACCACCCTACCCGTCTGCTCTGGGGTCCCCCAGGGCTCCATTTTGGGCCCTCTTCTCTTCAGCATCTATCTAAATGCCTTGCCCAAATCTTACCATGGTAACCTGCTGCTCGACGATGATGATGCAGTTCTTTTCGCCTCTCACCCGGACATCACCAGCCTACAAACCTCCCTCCAAGTTGTCTATGACCAGATTGAAAACTGGTTCATCGATCAAAGGCTCGTGGTTAATGTGAAAAAAACCCAAAAACCATGATCTTTGCCCACAAACAGAACAAGATCAGTGACGCACAACTAAAAATCCTGTCTCATTCCCTCCTCCCACTGGAACAGGTACATACTTATACATATCTGGGCCTTACCTTTAACCCCAGCCTCCCCTTTCACTCCCACATCGATAACCTAACCTCGGACATAAATGCCCGCATAGGCATACTCTACCACCACAGAGACTGCTTACCCCCAGAAGTCCTGAACCTAGCTGTCACCTCATCAGTCCTCTCTCTCGTAGACTAAGGCCTTACCATCTATTCAGCTGCTGACTACACAACCCTCAACAAAATCCATCTGGTACTAAACAAATCCTGCAGGCTCCTCTCTGGGGCGGACAAGCGCACCCATACCTGTACCCTGTATACCCTAACAAACATCCTCACGTTGGATGAAAGGATACTATATCAAATATGCCTCCTCGCCAAAAATATCCACCTGGGGCTTACCCCCATGGGGGTATCTACCTCTCGTCTCATCACATTCCAACGTGAACACCCACACTGCCAACAAACAGGTGTGGGCCCCATCGACAGTCAGAACCTCCCAAGCTCTTAAGTCCTTACCCTATAGAGTCCCATTATGGTACAATGAACTCCCAACTGTTATCTCCCTCCCTCCCCAAAATCGGGTCCTTCAAACTAGCCCTCAAAGAGCATATTCTTTCCTCAAGAAGCTGTGAATGTAGCAGCTAGCTATGTGTAACTGTACATATGCAGTAGATAATCATATATAAATCGTAACATGTAACCTGCCTAACTACTGATACACTTGACAAAGTCATTTATGCCTCGACTGCCCTGTTAACTCTGACAATAACTGGTCCCTATGTTTCTGGGATCAACTTAGCTAACAACCTGTATAGGCCACATCTCTATTACTGTCATGTAATGCTAATACTCTGCTTGTTGTTGTTATCACCCTTGTTTTTCATGGACGTGGAGCCTTTGAAAATGAGTCCTTGACTCAAAGGATTGTAATTCTGAATTTTCAAATAAATAAATGGATCTCAATCACTGGACATCTTCAAACTTAGCTCCGCCCACCACCAGTGGTATTGTCCTCCGGCTCTGCCCTACTTGATGTCAGATCTTTCTTTCCACTGGAAGGGGCAGGTCTCCTTCACAACTCCCACAATAAACTGAGGTTTTTAAGCAGGATGTTCACCTTTATTTTTGGCTAAAGAGTTTGTTTCAACTTTGCTCTCTTGTCTTGACTTCCAGTTACTGCTCTGTCGACAGTTAAGATGGAATGCAAAAAGCTGGGATTTGAGATATTTCTTGTACAGACAGAAGTCTGTCTATCACAATAGACCATGATGCATGTGTTTATTGCCTGGGGGCTCAACATGACCTGCCCTTTGTTTTAGGCCATGCACTCTGGAAGGCTATTCCTTGGTTCCACAACACGCTCTGTGAAGAAGAATTTCCTCATATTGCTTCTGAACTTTACTCCCTTAAGTATATCATAGTATATACTTTACTCCCTAAAGTATATACTATAACAATACAGCACATGTATAAATGAAATAAATGTTTTCACTGTTTGCATATAAAGGAATAGGTGCTGTCCTGTTAGCAAGACATCAGGAAAAGGGATTTCCTATAGGGGGACAGTGGCCCCTAGAGGGCTGTATTTATACTCCGTGAGCTAAAACCTCATTATGTAATAGAGGAGGAGTTTCCCTATTTAAGAACCATTATAGAATTAATTGGATGTTATGGGAGGAACTTCCCATAAGTGGAAGGGCTATATAAGCCCTCCTCAAACACCAACAAGGGGGCACAATTTGAAGATAGAGGGGGGCGGCTCAGAGGTAATTTAAGGAAGTATTTTTTTCACAGAAAGGGTTGTGGATGCATGGAGCGGCCTTCCGGAGGAGGTTGTGGAGTCCAAAACAGTGGTGGAATTCAAGCATGCATGGGACAGTCATAAGGCAATTCTAGGGGGTGGAGGTAGGAAGAAGTAGGCTGCTGGTTAACTAGGATCTGCAGCTTATCCACTAGGTAAGGAAATGGGCAGACTGGGTGGGCCAAGCGGTCCTTATCTGCCATCAAATTCTATGTTTCTATGAGTCAGATTAGCTGGATAGCCAGTCTCACTTACCTGAAGGAAGGTAAGCAGAAGGACCCGTGCCTGAACAGGAATTTATCTCTAACAGCAGGAAAGCTGATTAATTGTTTTGAGATACCTGAAGTAAGGTGAAATAGCCTTGAGCTAGTGTTTATTTTCTTGTTCTGTTCGAACTGTTTTATTTATATTTATTTATTCTATTTCTGTATAAAAGAAAACACACTGCGGGTGTGTTCTACCCTATTACTGTGTCCGGTGTTATCTTTATACCCACGTACCTGCGACAGATGGGAAGGACTGGAGTCATAGAGAGGGAAGTGTCCCCCTTGTCCTGCAACAACGTGTCGACCGGCTCAAGGAAAATCTTGACTAGTTGGTTGACGCGTGTCTCAGCTGACAGGCCTGACAGAAAGAGTGTGGAGCCAGTAGTCAAAACCTCCAAAGAAGTGTGGGAATCCGAGGCCCGAGAGCCCACGACCTTCGACGAGACCGTTTTTTTTAGAGTCTTTTTAAGAAGATTTAGAGGATTTTGTGCCTTTAGAAGGACACTGCCCAATGATGGGAAGGAACTGACTCAAATCCTGGAACTCCCCTGTGAAGATGGCGCCAAATGAAAGTGGCACAAAACCCAAAGCGGCATGCCCCACGGCCTGAGCTGCTGCCACCTCGAAGGCCGCAAGTTGTTCAGTGGATCCCGCAGCCGCCGAGACTGCCCAGCAGGTGGCTTTTGAGCGAACGGGAAGGTCCCATTCATCTGGGAACCCAAGCAGAAGATGAGCGTGCTGGACCTCCAAGGTGTTTGGATTCAAGGTGCATCACACGCCATAAGCCCAGGGATTGTGTTCATGGCCCAGGCAAAGACCAACGAGGTTTGCGGGTCTGTCTAGGACATCTTCGGCCCGCAGTCGCACTTCTTAAAACTGGGCACCGACTTTGCGTTGTCCATTCTGACACTAAAGATACTCAAAACTGAACTTGAAGACTGGTTTAGAAAGCAAATGGCCTATTTCTTTTTTCTCTTCCCATACATAGTTTTTCCTCCTCGAGCCCTGTCAGGCAGCTTTGGCCCTCCTGACGGAGGGACTCTCGCTCCGGTCTTGCCGCTCCCACCCAGTAGTTCCTCCGTGAGTGCCCCAGCGCCGGGGCCAGAAAGGAGGTGGCCAACTCCCCCCTGGAAACCCAATCCAGAAGCTGGGGTCAGCCCTCAGGGTGCAGCGGACCACCACTGAGCACTGCCAGGCTCAGTTTTTCCTCTGTGTTTCTCCCGTCCTCCCTCCCACTGATGTACGCAAGTCGGATTGTGCCTCCCAACCCGTACTGCTCTCCAGCCAATGCCAGAGGGCAGTCAGCGAGCAGGATGACAGGTCTCCCCCCCACCGAGAGAGGAGAGCAGTTCTCTGGATGCTCAATCCTCTCTCTCCCTGCCAACCCCTGGTGCCCCAGGCTCATTCCCGAACCTGGGTTGCCAGCGTGGCGTGAGTTGTAGTGACCAGCGCCTCAACTTCCAGTGCCACCGGGCCAGCCACAAATGGCCTATTTCAACATAGAGTGCAAAGGAGGGAACCTTCTTCTTCCAGTGGAAAGAAAGATCGAACATCAGTAGGCAGTGCCAAGGGAGTTACCACCAGGGTGAGTGGGAGGAGCCAGCTTGAAGACCTTCCAGCAAGATATTTGAAGGGAACGGATACTACCAGAAGAGTGGATACGTACACCATATCCATGTCCCTAGACATGGAGGATCTGATGGCAGCACTGTAACCTGGGTAGGAAACTGGATAAAGGGGAGGCAGCAGAGGGGAGGTCATGAGTGGGGTTCTACAGGGATCTGTCCTGGGGCTGGTTCTCCAACATGTTCATCAGTGACACTGGTGAGGAGATCCAGGGCAGGCTGCGTCTCTTCACAGACGACAATAACCTCTGTGGTAGGGTGGATAGTGATGCGGGAATAAGGGAAATGTGGAGGGATAAGGCAGTTGAAGTTCAATGCCAAAAAGTGCAAGGTGATGCACATGGGAAACAGGAATCCAAGGATGAAATACTGGATGGGAGGGGTGAGATTCTATAACACAACTAAAGAATGAGACCCTGGAGTTATCATGTGACTCCCCAAAGCAATCAAGTCAGTGCAATAAGGCATACAGTAAAGCTAGTAGGATGCTTGGTTATATGATATCGGAATGGGTACTGATTGCATAAAAAAAAGGGGTAATACTCCATCTGTATAGATCTTTGGTGCGGCCACACCTGGAGTAATGCGTCTAGTTCTGGAGTCCTCACCTCAAGAAAGATTGCAATAAGCTGGAGATGGTGCAGTGCAGGGTAACAAAAATGATCCAGGGTCGGCAGGGCAGGACCTATGAAGAGCACCTCAAGGCACTGAACAGGTACTCACTGGAAATCAGAAGGGAGAGGGGAGATATGACAAAAACCTTTAAAGTCCTAAAAGGAATTAACAGAGCAAACTGCAGGGAACTGTTTAAACTGAATACTGGCTCGAGGTCACAAATGGAAACTAACAGGAGGGAGGCTCCAGTGGGATGTGAGAAAGTACTATTTTACAGAAAGGATGGTGGAGGCATGTAACAGGCTACCGGTTGAGGTGGTGGGTGCAAAAACCATAAGTAGTTTTAAGCACGGCTGGGACAGAATGAAGGGTACTGCGGCTACTTGGGGCATCAGATACGGGGAGGAAAATGGGGGTGAGGACTGTGAGGGCTGGCACCCTGGAGGAGGAGGAGGAGGTGGACCTAGGGCCAAATAGGGAACTTGGGCAGACTGGATGGTCTTTTTCTGCTGTCCCTGTCTATGTTTCTATGTATCTGGGTTCTCGCTCCAGAGCATGTCAATAAATAAATGGTACAGGTTTGTTAAAATGAGCCACAGCCAGCCGGCCCAGTGGCATGGAGGACTGAGGCATTGATGCTGTGCCGTCTGCCTTGCCAATGACCAATGTTCACGATGCGAGTGAGTCAGCCAGGGAGGGAGAGGATCGAACGTCTGGAGTACAACTCGTCTCCCAGGGAGGGTGGCTTGGCAGTCCCACCAGATGAATACCCCAGGTGGAGGTCTGAGGGTAGAATGGGTCAGGGGACGCCAATGAAGGGAGGGTGCTGCGGGACTCTGCAGCATGAATACACCTCCATGTACGCGCACTGATGTGTTGTGCCCCAGCAACAGGGAGGGGCCAGGGAGAAAACCAGTGGAAAAACCCTTGGTAGCGGGATGAAGATTGACCCCCCGCTTGCTCCGCACCGGTGACCAGCAACAGCCCTGAAGCAGAGGACACCGGTGAAGGTGAGTCCTGGAGGAGCCGGGTGACTGGGCTGGGAGGGGTCAATTAGACGGGGGATGCTGGGGAGCTCAAGAGGCTAAAATATCGATATAAAAAAAAATTAGGCACAGGCCAGGCTTTTGAGGGTAGATAGATACATAACACCACTTATTTCATTTTCCCAGATCTTGTCTCACAAAATAGGCAAAAAGGGCCGACAGAATGAGACGCCCAAATTATTGCTTTGTTCCCAAACAAAATTAGACTTTCTTTGAGTACCTTTTCAGTTAGCTATTAGAGCAGTACAAAGCCTCCTTGAGTTGTATGTTATAAAAATTCTAAAGTGGGATACTACAATCTTTGATAGCCAAGATTTGTAAAATGTTATATTCCTAATAACACAGCTTGTTCATTAAGATTACCAGGAAAAGCTCAGCTGCAGTTATGCCTCTCTTGTTGCCGATTAGTTCTTTTTTATTATTGTCAGCTGGTTTATGAAAGCAATATTCTGAAACTGATTTTCTTATTTCCAGCAAAAACATTCCCAGCTGGCATCAGCAGAATGTAGTAACTCAAAATGTCCCATTAATTAAAATTTCTGGGTAACCTGTTTATTACTGAAGACATTATGGATGAGAAGAAGCTTTTAGCACTTTAGAGTTCATTTGTTTCTGCATCTTTGCCCAACTCACTGTCACACTCCTCCATTTGTGACATACGAGTAATTTTTGCAACAGACAGCTATGATGTCATAGCAGAGGATTATGACTTCAAGGCAGGAAAAACTGCAGGAACAGATGAAGTCTAAAGGGCAAAGAGCATGATTTCCTAGAAATGTCTTCCGTAACAAAAGAATGGAACGTCCTGAAGTTTTTTTTTTTTTTTTAAGGTTATGAAATAGGAGTTCTGATGTTGTCAGTGTCTTGCAGAAAACTGGAAAATCCCTTTAATGTTAGCAGGCTTCATCACAGCTGGGAACTGGGAAATAAAACTAAACATCTGGAAAGCCATACAAGTTACACAAAAACAAGCAGCAACAGAGTTGTTCAGGACAAAAAGACCTTTATAATGGAGGGTAGTCACTAAGTATAGTTTTCCAGATACTTAGATTTGTTTGTCATGTGTGTAAATGTGCTTAGAATTCTGCACAGTGTCTTGGGAATCTCACTAAAAAGCTGCCAGGAGTTCCATCACCAATATTCTAAAGGCTGCGTAGTGGAGAATTAAGTTATTATATAATGGCTTCAAAAATCCTGCATTCTAATTGGCTGGCTGGCACGACTTATCAGTTGTAAATCCTGCAATATGCTAATGGAAAAAGGTGCCAGCCAGCTGAATCAGCCACAAAATTAATCTGACCCCCAAAATTCAAAACAAAGCCGTCATATTACTCACTTGCTAAGCCATGCAAAAGCTGGACTTTCAAACGGACTGCAGTTTTCCAGACTGCAACACTCTCGAAACCCCGTACAGAGACACCACAAATCATTTTTCTTCTCTCCCCCAGTACTTCCTTGTCCCCTGTATCCCAATGTTGTCGCCAAGAAAAGCTACAGAATAGCGGTTGCACTTCAACCACGGCTCTCTTGCAACTGTCTTGCCCTACACACCAGTCCCCCCCCCCCACTCCTGCCGAACCCGATCAGTAAGTGAAACTACCGGACACTCTTTCTCATGATGTACCACTCACCTGAAGATGAGCGGCATCCGTTACAGCCTTCACCGCAGTGCCTAGCAAACAGCCAAAACAAAAAAATACTAACACGGAACTGACACTGTTCCTTCTGAAGTGCTGCATTCTGCTATTGGCCGTCTCTCCCTTCAGCTGCAGTCACGCTACATCTCCACAGCAACAAAATTCTGCCTGCCAAATAGCAGTACCTCACGCCGGCATGAACTTTCGCTCCGCACCTTCTGACCTCCGCTCCATCTGCCTAGTAACACGGAACTATTTTTTGTTGCAGAGCACTAAATTCCATACAAATAATTAAAAAATACAATAAAAATTAGTTTTTATTCTTGGGGGTGCAGTTGTATAATCACAACATACTGTACTCTATTTTTGGGGTTGACCTTTCTTAGTTTAACATTAATTTGCCAGGGAGGAACTGTAGCTGGAAGATATTTGTTGAGGCTGTATAGCACAGTGGTTTAAGGCTCTGAGTTGCAAATCTGGTGACATCCAGCAGACCAGACCTGGGTTTGAATCCCACAGCTTCCACTTACATACTGTGTGACCCTGAGCAAGTCACTTAACTTCCCTATGTTCCCAGGTCACGCCTGTAAAAAAGCTTTCAGCTTAGTGTGCTAATCCTGGTTAAACACAATTAAAAAGAAAAATTTGCAGTCATTTGTGACTAGACCTGTTACTTAACCTCTGTGAAATAGGTGTCTGAAAGGAAGGAAGTAAGGCACTCCCCAGGGTGGAGGGTCAGAGTTGTAGTTGATCGTTTCTGGAGGGCACAGGTTTACAGTAATTGAGTATTGTTGTACATGTAATAGATAGTTTAAACTGTAAAGGAGCATATGAGGTGATTGGTAGGACAGTATACATGGTAATGTAACGGTGTGTATTTTTCTTCTGAATTTGCCTATACCTCCCTTGAATGTAATTTGTCTGATTTGAGATATGTTTGTTTGTATTTGGTATTTTTGTACTTATGTATTTGTATGCTACTGTAACATGACACTTTAAACAGGTGCACCTTGTGAAACGGGCATACATAGCCCTAATGGTGGTATCATTGTATAAATAAATTTTATCTACATCTACTACTAGGTTTAAATGCTTCATTGGCATGCATTTAAACTAGCCAAGGGGGGAGGCACTGAAAAGAAGAAGGGAAATCCTGCCCCCCCCAAAAAAAATCAGGGTAGTTAGTGAGGTAAACACCAAGATTGAGCAGTTAATAAGGAGAAGGGCAGGGGTAAATGGAGAAAAAGACAAAGGCATTAAGGACAGGGATGGGGCAAAAGGAAATAAAGCCACAAAAAAAAAAAAAAAAAAAATGGAGGGTAATGAATACCAATGCCCGTAGTCTAGGTAAAAATCTCCGCGAAATGGTGGCCTTGATGGAAGAGGGATGCCTGGATATCGTGGCAGTCACAGAAACATGGTACACAGAGAACCATGACTGGGATGTCAACATACCAGGGTACACAATCTACAGGAGGGACAGGGAGGGAAGAAGAGGAGGAGGAGTAGCTCTTTATGTAAGGGAAGGGATCAAAGCAACAGAACTAAAGGGTAAACAGGGAGGAGAGGAGGCACTGTGGGTCACCCTGGAGACTGGAAATGGCACCACACTTCGCACAGGGGTTGTATACAGACCCCCGTCTCAGGGAGAGGAAATGGACAAGGAAATGATAGAAGACATCCTTAGGATGGCACAGAAAGGGGAGAGACTGCTGATGGGGGACCTGAATATGCCAAATGTTAACTGGAGCACCTTTGCTGCAGCCACAGCTAAGAGCAGGGCCATTCTCGATGCCCTACAGGGGGCATGCCTCAGACAGCTAGTTTTAGAACCCACTAGGGAGGGAGCAATCTTAGACCTTGTACTCTCAAATGGGGACAGAGAGAGGACTGCCAATCTTGAAGTGGGTAGCCATCTAGGAACAAGTGACCACCAAACAGCGTGGGTCACAATAAACTTAGCTGTAAAGTCAAGCCATACAAAAGTGAAGGTACTGGACTTCAGGAGGGCTGATTTTGTCAAAATGGGAGCGTACCTCAGAAAAGCACTAGCAAACAGGGAAGAAGGTGGGGTGGAGCAACAATGGGGAAACATCAAAACCGCCATTACAGAGGCAACAAGCCTTTGTGTGACGCAAACAAATCAAAATGAAAGAAAAAAACACTATGGTTCTCAAAAGAAGTGGTGGGGAAGGTTAAGGAGAAAAAGACAGCATTCAGGAAGTATAAGGAACACAGAAGGAGCAGGACAGAGAACTGTACCAGTCCAAGCAGAAGGAAGCAGGGAAGGCAGTCAGAATAGCAAAGGCCTAAACCAAGAAAAAGATAGCCAACTCGGTTAAGAAGGGGGGTAAAACCTTTTATAGGTACATTAGGGAGCAAAGAAAGACTAAGGCAGGGATACTGAAGCTGAATAAAGAGGAAGGTGGTTGGGCAGAGAACGACAGTGAAAAAGCAGGGATACTGAATGAATACTTCTGCTCAGTATTCACAATGGAAGAACAGGGGGCGATACCTAATCCAGTTAATAGAAGCACTCTGGATGGAGGGGGTTGATATTAGTCCTTTCACAGAAGAAAGGGTTCTGAAAGAACTCTTAAAACTGAAGGTGGATAAAGCAATGGGGCCTGATGGGATTCACCCCAGAATTCTACAAGAACGAAGGGAAGAACTAGTAACACCACTGACTACCCTTTTTAATAAATCATGGGAGGATGGTATGGTACCTGAGGACTGGAGGAGGGTGGATGTGATTCCCCTTCACAAAAGTGGGAGCAAGACAAAGGCAGGAAAGTACAGACCTGTCAGTTTGACCTCAGTGGTAGGGAAAATGATGGAATCACTTCTGAAGGAAAGAACTGTTGAGTACCTAGAGGCCAGTGGGGCACAGGACCCAAGGCAGCATGGATTCACAGCGTGAAGGTCATGTCAGACAAATATAATTGATTTCTTTGACTGGGTGACCAAAGTAGTAGACTAGGGAGGGGCTGTGGAAATGGCCTACCTAGACTTTAGCAAGGCATTTGACACAGTCCCACACAAAAGATTAAGTGACATTGCAGAGGGACTGAAAGGAAAAGTATGTCTCTTTGCAGATGACACAAAGATCTGCAACAGGGTTGATACACAAGGGGGGGGTGGAAAGGATGAGAAGGGACTTGACAAGGTCAGAGGAATGGTCAAATGTATGGCAGCGTAGATTTAACGCAAAGAAGTGCAAATTAATGCACTTGGGAAACAAAAACCCAGGGGAAGAGTACACAATGGGGGGGTGAGATACTGACAACAACAACAATGGAAAGGGACCTGGGGGTAGTCATATCAGATGACCTAAAGGTGGGCCAGCAATGTAAAAATGTAGTAAAGAGGGCTGGGGGGATACTGGGATGCACAGAGAGAGAGGCATCACCAGTAGAAAACAGGAAGTTGTTGGCCCTCTGTACAGACAGTTGGTAAGATCACATCTGGAATACTGTGTACAGTTCTGGAGACCCCATCTCCACAAATACATAGACAGGGTGGAGCCGGTCCAGAGGAGGGCCACCAAAATGGTGCAGGGTCTGCACCAGAAGATATATGAAGAAAGACTAAAGGAGGTTAAGATGTATAGCCTCAAGGAAAGGAGGGAGAGGGGGGACATGACAGAAACTTTCAAATACCTCAAGGGAATCAACAAAGTCCAAGAGGGTAGCATCTTTCAGCAAAAGAGATGTGCAAGAATAAGGGGGCACAATTTGAAGATAGAGGGGGGATGGCTCAGAGGTAATGTGAGGAAGTATTTCTTCAGAAAGAAGGTTGTAGATGCGTGGAACAGCCTTCCTGGGGAGGTCGTAGAGTCAAGAACAGTGGGGGAATTCAAGAATGCATGGGACAGACATAAGGCAATTTTTTTTTTTATTATTTAACCAAACTGCCATGTCCCTTGAGGCATCTGCCGTTTCCTCAGACACCAGGCTTTCCATGCTGCTACTAACGCCTCGCAATTGTACACCATGACATCACTTCATTGTGGTCCTGACCAAATTTACCCTATGGATCGCCACTCGGGTGACATTCCTAGTAGGAAAATATATTTGATAAAATATTTGTCCCAAATGGCCTACAGAGCAAAATTCTGCCTTACCCCAGCGGCTCGACTGGCCCTAGCCAGGGGGGGGTCCTCCTACTCACGCCCTGTTATGGTCTTGTATCCTTTGCACAAGTCCCAAAATCCAGTCTCTCAAAATGGGACACAGCGTATAACAATGTATGCCGCTTTGCTCTCGCTGCTCCCAGCCTCACTCATCGATGTGATCTTTACTCCTGGCTGGAGTGGCTCCCACCAGAGTCCCACTGCACCTTCACCCTTGGCAACTTCTTAGACAACATCATCCGTACTGCCACCCCGTCTGCACTTGCCCTGTCCCTTACTCCTGCCGCTCCCCCCTACCACCTAAAATCCAGTGACTCTCGGGTCCTCCTGGTTCATAAAACCCGCACTTGTATGGGTGACCAGGCCTTCCCTGCCTTCGCACCGAAGCTGTGGAACTCCCTGCCAGCCTGCACTCGCACCTCCCCATCACATTCCCACCTCAGAACCTCCCTATGGGGCTTCCTGAAATCAGCCGCCATGTGTTTCTGTGCCTAAATTGCTTCTCCTGGTACCTACCTCTGGGTGGCCTGTCTGTGGCTAAAACCAGCACTTTGCCCCGCTGGACTCGCCTGTGTCTCCTGTCGTACCCTGACGGGTGCACTATTACCCTGTAGTGACTGACCCTGGATGGTAATCTACCTGATTCTCCTCTTACCCCCTGTTCTGGCTTATCCTGCTGCCGTGTACCTTGGTATTCTTCAAGATCGTTGGGAGTCTACCGTCTCCTATTTTTCCTGGACGCCAACTTACGTAGTTATCCATGCTACCCCACAGTTGATTTCCACTCATTGTGCTTGGTCAAATGTGATCTATGTACCTCAACTATTGTACCTTACTCGGATGTGTCTAAAGTGCTTTAATCTATGTACCCTATTCGTATGATTTATCGTGTTGCCTGAACCTAATGTACTTTAACCCTGTTTATACCTGTATGCCTGATGTTCATGTATTGTGCCATTGTAACCCTCCCGGGTCGCGCCTGAAAATAGGCACTTGGCTGTCTAGTGCGCTCACCCGGTAAACAAAAGCAAATAAATAAATAGTGGGGGGTAGGAGGAAGTAGGCTGTTGGTTAACTAGGATCTGCAGCTTATCCGTTAGGTTAGAGAAATGGGCAGACTAGGTGAGCCAAGTGGTCCTTATCTGCATCAAATTCTATGTTTTTATGTTACCACTCCAGGGTGAGGGTTATGGTGGAATTTACTAATTTCTGGTGTGTTTTGCTCACTTGGCCTGTGGCCTCATGACCAGGCGGGTTAAATTCCACCATGACCCACACCCTGTCGTGGTATACTGCTTAAATGACAGTGTACAGAACAGCAGCAGTGTTGCTGCAGTCAGTGTGTAAAATAGATCAGAAGCACTAGGTGTAACTTCTGCTTTTAAACAGATAAGCATGGTCATATTTGGCTACCTGGCTAGTTGAAAGGGGAACACTTTTCCCCTGCATTAATGGTGTGGAACCTGGAGGTCCTGATTAAACAAAACTAAAAAAATAAAAGAAAATAACTTGTTAGAAACTTTGAAGTTTAATCTGGTTGATTCTGTGTCCCCCATGTCACCAACTTACAGGTAAACACTGTCAAACAGAGCTTCTTTGGGCTTAGTGCACCGGTACAGATTGCGCTGGTTCAGTGTTTTACAGTGTATACTTGAATACTGACATTCCGGCACACAGACGTCCCCACGGCTTAGTCCAGTGTTCATGTCATCAAAGGGCTGACCATGGGGGACGTGGACTTTTAGTATGGCGGCATGGTGGGCACAGGATCAACACTTTTAAAGTTTCTAACAAGTGAGTATAATTTTTTTAAACAGTTTTCTTAATTGGGACATCTCTGTCCCACAACATTGTTCAAGGGACTGAGAGTTCCCCTTTAAAATAAATGGCACCATATTTCATTTAAATCTCAGATTAAAACAATTTAATTGTTAAAGATCTTCAGTGAGTCTTCACAGACTATCCAGAGTATGGTACAAGAAACAATTCTGAATATATATTTTTTGGCATCAAGTGTTTATATTGTTGTTTTTTAACAATATATATATATATTATATGTACAAGGACCAAATGATCAACAAATAAAAGTTTCACAGGAAGTGTATAGTTTCATGTAACTTCATCTTAGAAGTAGTTTTTCCTGTAATTTTATAGCAACTCAATTTTCTCTTCCTAACAAAAAAGGCACTGTTAATTAACTGATCAGTGTGTACAGTGAATCAACAAAACATTGCACTTCAGGAAACAGCAGTCAACTGCAGGTTTTCTCACACGTTAAGGAAAAAAAAAACACTTGGTATGTTATAATATATATGCACACAAATACAAGATACAATATACTGAATCGATACAATATACTGAATCAATAGCGCTTCCGCTTTCTCCTCCTTTGCAATTTCTTACGGACTAGTAATGGCCCTTCATTTTGCTCTTCTTTCTCAGAAGCGTGGCCATCTTGGCTGCTGTCAGCTGAGATAGTGTCTTTAACAACATTATTTCCACAGGTTTCTGCACCAAGTGGTTCATCTTTTTGTTGATTGTCTACTAATGGGCAGGTGTGCCCTGTGTTACAGTCCTGCTGTTCCGTTACTAAAGCAGTTTGCCTCTCTGCATATATACCGCTTGATATATTAATCTTAGTTTTCTCTTTAACAGCCATTTTTACATTCTCACTCAAACCTGCCAAAAGTGCCTGTGTGTTTATCATTGCAAGTTCTTCATCTGCTACCCAGTCTTCAGAAAAAATGGCATGCCCTTCACATTTTTCAAGGGATTGAACCTCATTTTCAGAGGCTTCCGGCATCACTAACTCGATACGCTGTGCATTACAACTCCTGGGTGGCCGGAACGCCTTTTGCAATGATGGAGCAGCAAGATTGTGGAGTGCATTAAGTGGGGGCGGTGAAGGGATTCGAGAAAGGTAGTCCAGTCCCTTTTTCTTCTTGTGTTTTGTTGCAGAATCCAGTTCTGTGTCTTCACTCTTTATACCTTGTGGGGTAATCTGAGCAGAGCCTGGCGTAGACACTGACTTGAACCCTGATTTCAGTGTTGGAAGGGGAGTTTGCAGCTTCCTGCCTGTATAAGGTGAAGGTTGCTATAGAAACATAAAGAACATCAGGTTAATCTTTTTCAAATAGCCTTTCATTTAACATCTGGATATATAGCAAATAAAGTATAAAATACAAAGTGTAAGAAACAGTACTGCCATGAATGCTCCCCTATCATGTCATATATATGCTACTGTACCTACAAGAAAATGAGGATAAGAGGTTGTCTTACCATCAGACTGTAAGACCTTGTTTGCATAGCAAAGCACTAGGTATGTATTATATCTAGGAGCTGTAATTGCAACTGTAGGTTTCTAAATATTGTATATTTAAATTGTACCTAAATCTCAATTTAGCTATGTTTGCATATACAATGCCCTCTTTTTTATCACTACTGCGTAAAACTGCAAAATGTATGCATAACTCTAATGCAGCTATTAACTTTTCCTAATGCCAAGGGAGAGAAGATAAAGTTACCTCTGTAACTACAGAACAGAATAGGAGAGCACACTTACCACTCACACAGGGAGCCAGAGACCAGACTTACTTCAGTTCATGAAATCCATAGTTTTATTCATCAGACATTGTGGACATAAAAACAGTCTTATAAACGGCAGTGCAGTCACGCTGCCCCCGCTTACGTTTCACCCTGCACTCAGGGCTTCATCACAGCGCAAATGAAGTAGAGATTTCATAAGCTGAAACAACAGTTTGGTCTCTGGCTCACTGTGTGAGTAATGAGTGCGCTCTCCTATTCTGTTCTGTAATTAAGTACTTTGAATAGCAGCACCACCACCCTTGTGCTGAAAACCTTTCCAGAAGTGAATACCTCTGTAACTATGTTTCTTCGAATGGATGAGTTCAGCTTTCTTTCTAGTATCTGAAGATGTATTTAGCTGAACTTGGGTAGAATATTCCACGCATGAGCCTCTGGACTGCAAATGGGGAAGTGCACCATGGGTAAGCAACAGGGGCATCCTGAAGGGTCTCTCAAGACTCTCTGCAAGATGGATGTGAACGCTGCACTCGGATTACATGGAGGTGTAAAACAGGAAAACGCAACGGCAAATCCAGAAAAACAAGGAACACCAAGATAGCGAATGTTCCCTTCTGATGTGGCACGTCTCACCTGTACATGGCTCCTCAAGTCCTGCAAGCAACATTCCTGTTTTTTCATTCTTCGGGACCAGTATCCCACCCAGTCTTTAGTTATGAATTAGGCTCAGGCTATAAGTACAATCATTTCAGCACCTGGGACCAGCACCAACATTGATTGAGGAGGGATAAGGAAAAGAATTGTCTCAATATACTACTACTATTCATATTCGTTGCGTGACAAATTGTGTCATTAACTATTCAGTATTCATTCACATAGTAAAAAGTACTATTCATCCCATCCCTAGTATGAACACTACTACAGGTAGCAGTGGCCCTACAAATCTCCACAAGAGGGACTGAATGAAGTATAGCTACCAAAGTAACCACTGCTGTGGTGGAATGAGCACCAACTGCTGGTGTGTGGCAGTGCTGAATACAGCTAGCAATCCAATTCAGAGGAATATATTATGCATGTCTGACCATCAGACGATGATGCAGAACCTCGTGCCATATATATATATATTTTGTAGTCTTTGGTAACCGGGTAAGGCCCACTAGGCACAAGTGCCTTTTTTCAGGGGCCACCTGGGAGCACTGGGCGGTTAAGTGACTTACTCAGAGTCACACAGTATGCAAGTGGAGGTTGTGAGAATCAAACCCAGGTCTGATCTGCTGGATGTACCAAACTTGTTCACAGCTCGTTACTCTAACCTCTGCGCTATACTGGATTCAGGAGTACCGTTTTCCATGCTACAGTGGAACATGGGTGCATAAGTGGAAGGTGAGCTCACCCCTGCTAAAAAGTCAGAGTTCAAAAGCCACCTCAACATACACTCACACCTTAAACCAGTCAGAACCAAATAATTGCAAAAATAAGTTTTTACTGCCAAAGGCTACTTGGGATGTGTCCTGTTTGGGGCCTAGTTTCCATCAGAGCTGTTCTGAGTTAGTGGACCTGTCGAGATCTTGGCCTTAAGTCTGCTCCTCAGTCAAAGTGTACAACCAATTATCCTTGCTGGTTGGAACGAATGCCCACATTTGGCTAGCTGGGACAGCTCCACAAGGAGCACAAGGCACGGCAGGGGAAATGACCCACAGACTCTACACGGCTTAGTAAGAAAGGTCCATCAACAACAAGCTGCTGCCCTGGTCTACAACCTAGGTCTGGAAGCAAGCCTGTACATAACTACTGTCATCTCAAGATATTTATGTGGAGATACTGCTTTTGGCCTGACCAGGTACCTTGGGTCTGGAGACTCTGGCAGTGCACTTCCAAACCCAGACAGAATGCACCCACTTTCACTTGTGGTTCTGGGCAAGAAAATGGGAATCCCCTGTGGAGTGACTCTATTGGTCCATTACAGAAGAGATCGAGCCAGAAGATTTGGCACTTATGATCAGAGGGATGGGATGCTTGAGACCACTGGCTGTTGAGCATCCACCAGGAGACTGTCATGTACAGCCTTGCAAGGAATACTGAAAACATTAAGGCTGCCATCAGAGAGTTTCGGGAGTGAGTCTTGACTGCGAAGGGTTGGCGGTGGGCCTCTGTCACAACAGCAGACCCTGTGGCTGGGACAGAAAGCTTACTCCTGCCACAGGGGAAGCTGCGTGTGTGTGCACGTGCAAGACTGTTGAAGCCACCACTCATGCAAGGATAGGAGGGTAAGGAAACAAAATCCAGGGATAAAAACCCAGGAACCATCTAAAATGGAGGCTGGGTATGGCCTGATCAGGTATATCCCTTCAAACAAGGTAAATCCCTGCAGGATGTGCTGCCCAGTCAGGGAGAAAAACCATTACAGAAGAAAAAAATAAATAAAAAGGCTGCCCGGCCATATGTTCTACTATGCTGCGTTCTTTACTAATAAGCGGGATGTTGGCTGTGTCAACTGGAACAAATAATGCGTAAGACTAAATGAGGAAAGACCATTCTGGAAATGATCAAGATGGCTCGCTGTTGCTGACAGTTATGATGTGAGAAGCTGCAGGGATCATCTAAGAATCATAAATCCCTTATGCCTCACCTATTGTGATGGTATGCAAAATGAACAATACTGTGTACATGTGTATCGATTGCTGAACCTTGAAGAGATTCACCAATGTCTTGGCGTGTCTTACATGTCATGGGAGCCTACAGTGGCGAAATGCTGTAGAAGGCATTTTCACATTTTTTTTGAACACTGTGTATGGAGATAGAAGGGATCACAGTTTGGCTCCAACATGGCAGCCAGCCAATCCCATCACTCCTCGTTGATCTGATCCACTTCCTATGCTCAGGCAACGAATGACGCAGTGCCCAGGAAAGGTGGGGTCAATGGGTGTCACTTTAAGTCTGTTTTTTTTTTTGTTAGTCAAGCAGTGCCCTCCATTAATCTCAAATTAACCACCACTGGTAAAAAGCGGACTTAAAAGTGATCCAACTGACTTAATGGGCGCGGCCCCACGCCTCCCCACAAGACATCATTATGTGCCTGAGCGCTTGGGACGGATCGGATCAATCAGGAAGAGAAGGGATTGACTGGCTGCCGTGTTGGAGCAAAACTACGATCCCTTCTATCTCCATACACAGTGTTCAAAAAAGTGTCAAAAATGTCCTCTACGGACTTTCACCACTATAGGCTTCCACAGACTGCATTACCCCACTGACAGAAACTTGCTGAATTTCTTTAAACAAATGCACCATTCCTGATCAATACACAATACCTTGCATCCAGAATGCTTAAGACTACTTAATGGAAATTGATGTTTTTCTGTTCTCGATCTTCAGAGTGGATAGATCAGTTACGTAAGAACTTAGCGTAACAGTAGATCTTTGAGGGGATCTCAGTCATCAGGTCACACTGTAGGAACGTCATCGTCGGTGAAGTAGGATCCAGACAGAATATTTTCAGCAGTACAAGTGAGGCCGCCTACACTGCCGTTGTTGTCAACCCTATAAAGGCATGAGCGACCCTGCTCCCTCTTCAGTTCTTAACCCCCCCGAGACAAAGGGAGCATAGCTCTAGCCATGGGGGACCAAGGAGAGAGAGAGAGTGCCCAGGCCTATAAGAAAGGCTGGATATACCAGATAGCCAGTTCCAGTACAAAGCCCCAAAAAAGGGGGTTGGCGGGAGGAAAGACAGACCTGATGACTGAAATACCCTCGAAGATCTACTGTTATGGTAAGTTCTTATGCAACTGTTCTATCTTCTTCGGGGGTATCTCAGTCTTAAGGTCACACCGTAGGAAAGAGTCCCAAGCAGTTACAGATGCAAACAGAACAGACAGTCTGGGAGGAAGATCAACTGTAAGCCTAAGACAGGAGGCCCTGCAGCACAGCACAGCCCTGCCAAATCCTGCACGGGCTCTAGAAGCAATGTCCAGACTATAGTGCTTGGTAAAGTGTGGACGGTATTCCAAGTGGGCAGCTGTACAAATGTAAGCGGCGGAGACCCTTTGGAAACAAGCCACAGAGGTAGCCATGCCTCTTGTAGAATGAGCTTTGACCACTCCAGGCAATTCTTTGCTGTACTTGTAGCAAAACACAATGCAATTAGCCAATCATTTAAACATTGTTTAGAAAACTGAATGCCCTCTCTACCTGGGGGCCAAAGAAACAACTGCTTTGTCTGTCTACATTCCTTGGTTCAGAGCAGTTAATACTTCAAAGTTCTGCGTACACCTAATGTAGTGAGCAGTGCTTCCCCTGGTTTGGCACGCTTGGGAAAATAAACAGGAAGGTGGATGGATTGGTTCAGGGTAAACTCAGACATCACCTTGGGAGCAACTTAGGATCTGTGTGCAAAGACACCATGTATTTATGGAAAATCAATAAGGCTCCTCGCACCAAAGGGGCTGAAGCTCTGAAATTCTTCGAGCTGAAGTAATGTCAACTAAAAATAACGCTTTCCAGGAAAGAAAGCGTAGTTCGCAAGTTGTGGCTGGCTCAAAAGGAGACAGGGTAAACTTCTCCAAAACAAAATTCAAGTACCAAGCTGGGACAGGAGAACGGATAGGGAGTTTAAGATGCAGAGTGCCCCTCAAAAAGGTAAGGGAGACATCCATCTGAGCTACGGTACGGTCACCCACAGGCTCATGAAAAGCCAAAATAGCCGAAAGATGCACCTTGAGGGGGATTACTGGAGACCTAAGTAAGAGAGAGAGAGATCAGGTAGTCCAGAATCTGGCTCACCTGACAGGTGAAAGGGTATACTTGGCAGCCCATATGACAAACCGCTTCCACTTCATGGCATAAGTGGCTCGAGTAGAGAGCTTCTGGGTGGCCACCAGGACCACATCCGCCACGCTATTGGAAACCCCAAATCTGGTGGCCATGTCCTCAGAAGCCAAGCATGCAGATGGAGGAACCTAAGGTTGGGATGGACCAGGATCCCCTTAGCCTGGGTCAGCAGGTTCCTGCAGAGGGGGAGAGACCAGAGGTTCCTCCGCCAGCTGCTGTAGTAATGGAGACCAGAATGAAGCTACCATGATCATACTGGCCCCCTTCATCTGCAGACTGATTAGCACCCTCTAAATCAGGGGAAATGGAGGGAATGCATAAAGATATCTCCTGCTCCAGGAGAGGGACAATGCGTCTCGCCAGAAAACTCCAGACCCTGGATCGAGCTAGCAAAAGTTGGGCATCGACGAATGGGGACGCTAAAAGGTCCAGCTCCAGATGATCCCCTCTGTTGAACAGATCTTCTACGACAGATGAGAGAAGTTCCCACTTGTGCATGCTGGACTGAGTCCCACTGAGGCTGTCCGCCAGAGTGTTTAGCACTCCTGGGACGTGCAGTGCTGAGAGGGTCAGGCCGTGGTCTAATGCCCAATACTACACTCTCATAGCCTCCCTGCATAGGGGGTACGAGTGCGTTCCCCCCTGCTTCTTGATGTAGTACACTACACTGAGGTTAGCTGACCGAACCAGCAGCTGACCCAGAAGAAGATGGTTCTGAAAAGCCTGAATGGCATAAAGAACTGCCCGCATCTCCAGGAGATTGATATGCATGGAGGTTTTGATCTGGGACCAAAAGCCCTGAGTTTGAAAGGGACCCAGATGAGCCCCTCAGCCCAATCCAGAGGCATCCGTGGTGAGGATCTGCTACGGAGAGGAGCTCTGGAATGGGACCCCTTGCAACAGGTTCAAGTCAAGACAAATCCGACTATTTTTAAAAAGCGCTTTTCAAATGCCAAAGTGCTTGTACAAGATAAAAACAGAAAAGAAAAATTATCATTAAAAACACATAAATTAAAACAGGCAGTGCAACTAAATTATACATTAGACAGCATCTGCGAAAGCTAAATCAAAAAGATAAGTTTTAACACAGACTTAAAAAGGCGGTCCATCCATCACTGGAGTACTTTGCTGACTGGGGAAAGAGACCAGCACTAACTGATCCAAGTCATCCATGCGCTGGTCCCACTGTACTCGAAGAGTCCACTGGAGAATGCGCATGTGGAGCCTGGCCAGCAGAACAGTGGGGATGGCGGCTGCCATCTGGCCCAACAGCCTCAGGTACACCCTGTTGGGGACAGAACAGCTCTGGGCCACCTCCTGAGCAATAAGGCACTCTGCCCTGTTTTGAGGCAGGAAAGTCTTCCCTGCTCTGAGTCTAGAACCGCCCCGATATAGTGTAGCTTTTGGGACGGAACCAGGACTGACTTTGGCAGGTTGATGGTAATGCCCAGGGACCGAAACAACTGAAGAGTTCTCTCTAAAATCCCTAGGAGCTGTTCTCTGGACGGGGCCTTTAGGAGCTAATCGTCCAGATAAGGGAAGACGTACATTTCTCCTTTCTGAGAGCCACAGCTACAGCTGCTAAGCATTTGTTAAAGACTCCTGGCACAGAGGACAAGCCAAAGGGCAGCACCTTGAGCTGGTAATGCTCACCCTGGAAAAGAAACCGGAAGAATCTTCTGTGGGAAGGAAACACTGAGATGTGCAAGTAAGCATACTCCATGTCCAGAGAACACAACCAGTCAACTTTCTTGAGGACGGGCAATAGACCTGGCAAAGTAACTATTTGGAACTTTTTGTACTGGACATACAGATTGAGGTCCTTTACATCTAAAATGGGCCTCAGAGCTCCAGTCTTTTTGGGGACCAGGAAGAACCTGCAATACAAAACCTGTTTTTTCTGGCACCTGGGCACTGGCTCGATAGCCTGCTTGTACAGAAGGGACTGTACCTTCTCCCAGAGAACAGACAGCTGGGCTAGGGGTTAACTGGAGGGCAGATGAGGGGTCTGTGGGGGTTGCTTGGTGAGCTCCAGAGAGCGACTCTTTTCTATGATTTGAAGTATCTAGGCATATGATGTTATGGTTCTCCACTGAATGAGATGGCAAGTTCTTGCGTAACTGTACTATCTTGCCTCAACAGGGTTCTTGCAGCAGGCAACACCAGTAGGACTGAGTCCCAAAAAGTACCGGAACTGACCGGGGTAAGCAGGGCAGAAGTGAGAAAACGCAGCAGGAAGTTCAGGAAAGAAGGCCCTGAAGGACTGCAAGTCTGAAATTGGCCCTATGCCAAGAAGCAATGTCCAGACTGTAGTGCACGATGAAGGTGTGGACAGAACTCCAAATGGTGGCTGCACAAATGTTTGCAGCAGACATAATTCTTTTTTTTCTCCCTCCGATATGTAGTTTATGGTATTTTTCTGTTTTTGCCCCATGACCCAGCCCCCTACCTTGGATGTGCACATGCATGTAGAGGCATGCCGCATCTCGAGGTATTCACCCCCTGCTGCCTATGCTGAACACCGGGTCTCCACCTGTTGGCAGCAGGGCTATTGGCGGGGGGGGGGGTGACCACCCTCTGGAAAGGAGAGCTGCCTTCCAGCTGCTCAATCCTGCTCCGAGCCCCATCCCCACCGGCTCCCCGAAGATCCGTGTCCGGTCCCAAACCCGGGTCGCCGGAGGGAGATAAGGCATCCAGCGCCTCAGCCCTCAGTGCCACCGGGCCGGCCAGCAGACACATTCTTGAAGGAGTCGGCACAGGCGGCCATGCCTCTGGTAGAGTGGGCTTTCACCGCTCCAGGCAAAGGCTTGTCGTACTTGCAGTTGCAGTAGACAATGCAACTGGCTAATCATTTAGACAAACACTGTTTGGAAACAGGAGCCCCTACTCTCCTGGGGGCAATCGAAACTGACAACAGGTCAGTTTTCCTAAAAAGTCTGGTGCTGTACAAATAATACTGAAGCACTCGGACATCTAAAGTATGAAGCAATGCCTCCTGCTGATTAGAATACTGAGGGAAATAAACCGGTAGGTGGATGGATTGGTTGAACGTAAACTCAAACACCACCTTAGACAAAAACTTAGGATTTGTATGCAAATACACCTTGTCTTTGTGAAAAACCAAATAAGGCTCTTCACACATCACAGCCTGGAGCTCAGAAATCCTCCGAGCAGAAGTAACAACAACTAAAAAGAACGCTTTCCATGACAGAAAGCATAGCTCGTAACACATGGCCGGTTCAAAGGGAGGCAGAGTGAGCTTTTCCAACATAAAAAGGAGATCACATAGCGGGACAGGGTCCTGAATGGGAGGTTTCAAGTGCAAAATACCCCGCAAGAATGTGCAGGAGAGTTCCAGCTGGGCTACAGCCTTGCCCTCAATAGGTGCATGGTACGCACAGATAGCGGAAAGGGGCACCTTAGGCGAAGAATACGCAAGGATGAAAGGGACAGGAGGTACTCCAGAATCAGATTCACCGGGCAGGTGAAGGGATATAAGTGTTGAGCGGTGGCCCAAATGGAGAAGTGCTTCCACTTCATGGGTAAGTGGCTTTCGTGGAAGGTTTACTGGCAGCCACCAGGACATCAGTCACCCTGGAAGAGACCCCAAAGTGGATGATAGCCAAGTCTGCAGAAGCCATGCATGGAGATGCAGAGACTTGATGTCCGGATGGACCAGGGAGCCCTGTTCCCAGGACAGTAAGCTGGAGCACAGGGTCAGGGGAATTGGAGGCTACACTGCCAACTACTGCAGTAGGGGAAATCATATCTGACGTGGCCAGTAGGTAGCTATGAGGATTATCTCTGACTGAAGCTTGAGGAGAACCCTCTGCAGGAGGGGGAAGGAAGGGAAGGTGTACAGGAACCTCCCTTTCCAAGAGAAGGAAAATGTGTCACGCAAGAAAACTCCAGGCCCTGGATCGATCGAGTAGAAAAATCGGCAGTTTTGTGTTGAGTGGGGACGCAAAAAGGTCCAGCTCCGGATGACCCCACCTGTCAAAGAGGTCCTCGACCAAGGAGGACAGGTGTTCCCACTAGTGAGCTCTCGACCTGGACCTGCTTAGACTGTCAGACAGGGTGTTTTGGGTGCCTGGAACATGGACGGCTGTACTCGATGGCTCAGTACCAGACACTCATGGCTTAAAGAACTGCCTGCATCTCCAACACACTGATATGGAGATGCTGCTCTGACTCAGACCAAATCCCCTGGGTCTGGTGGTCGGCCAAGTGGGCACCCCAACCCAGGCCTGAAGCATCTGTAAGGAGAATCTGCTGCAGGGACACTGCCCGGAGGGGTACACCCTTCTGAAGATTAGTGGGTTTCTGCCACCATGCCAAGGTCCGTCTCACTGGCTGAACAACAGGACACAGAAGGTAATTGTAAATGGAGTCCACTCTGAAGAAAGAGGGGTTACTAGTGGGGTACCACAGGGTTCAGTACTGGGTCCAATCATTTTTAATGTCTTTATAAGTGACATTGCAGAGGGACTGGAAGGAAAAGTATGCCTCTTTGCAGATGACACAAAGATCTGCAACAGGGTTGATACACAAGGAGGCATGGAAAGGATGAGAAGGGACTTGGCAAGGTTGGAGGAATGGTCAGAAGTATGGCAGCTTGGATTCAAAGCAAAGAAGTGCAAAGTATTGTACCTGGAAAACAAAACCCAGGGGAAGATTACACGGGGGGGGGTTAGTAACAAAAACAAAAATGGAAAGGGACCTGGGGTAATCATATCAGATAACCTTAAGGTTGGCAAGCAATGTGTGAAGGCGGTAGGGAGGGCTGGGGGGATACTGGGATGTATAGGTAGAGGCATCACCAGCAGAAAACAGGAAGTTGTTATCCCCTGTACAGACAGTTGTTGAGACCACATCTGGAGTACTGCATCCAGTTCTGGAGACCCCATCTCCGCAAGGACATAGACAGGATGGAGGCAGTTCAGAGGAGGGGAACTAAAATGGTGCAGGGTCTGCAAGAGAAGCCATATGAGGAGAGACTAAAGGAGCTTAATATGTATACCCTTGAGGAAAGGAGGGAGAGGGGGGACATGATAGAAACGATTAAGTACCTCAGTGAAATCAACAAAGTCCAAGAGGGTAGCATCTTTCAGAAAAAGAGATGTGCAAGAACAAGGGGACACAATTTGAAGATAGAGGGGGACGGCTCAGGGGCAATGTGAGGAAGTATTTTTTCACAGAGAGGGTGGTGGACGCATGGAACAGCCTTCCTGAGGAGGTTGTGGGGTCTAAAACTGTGGGAGAATTCAAGAATGCATGGGACAGACATAAGGCAATTTTTGTCGGGGGTAGGAAGAAATAGGCTGTTGGTTAAATAGGATCTGCAGCTTATCCTCTAGGTAGGGAAATGGGCAGACTAGGTGGGCCAAGCGGTCCTTATCTGCCGTCAAAGTCTATGTTTCACTGGATCAGGAACTAGCACTGGCTGATCCAGATCGTTGGTGTGCTGGTCCCACTGGACTCTGAGAGTCTACTGGGGGACCTCCATATGCAGGCTGGCTAAGGGAACTGTAGCTATGGCCACTGCCATGTGCCCCAGCAGACGAAGGAGAGTTCTGGCTGGTACCTATCAAGAGGAGGATATTAGCCATGCCTTTGCTCTCAGATATTCCACCCTGTCCTGTGGCAGGAATGCTCTGCCCTGGGACGAATCCAATGTACTTCTATGGGCAGACTAGATGGGCCTAGCGGTCCTTATCTGTCGTCAAAGTCTATGATTCTATGTACTGGAGGAGCTGACTTGGCGAGAGACAAGACTTTGTTAGATTGAGAGTAATTCCTAGGGCCTGGAACAGCCGAAAAGTGGACTCCAAGGTCCAGATCAACAGACCTCTGGAGGGGGCCATCAACAGTCAATCATCCAGGTAAGGGAAGATGTAAAAGCCAGGTTTCAACGTTGGGTACCCTGGCGTTGGTCCAGCAGATGCCGGCTGGGGGTCCCTTGGAGGGCCAGCCGGCGTTAGTTGTGGTGCACGCTGGGGCTCAGGCAGCAACAGTTGAGGCATCATCGGGGCAGGCGTTGGCATCACTGGCGTTGGCCTGACAGCTAACGGCTGACGCGACCCCCAGAGGTGAAGTGGGCACCTGCAGAGAGGGACTCCCTTGAAATGGAGGCAGAGGCATCGCCTAAGTCGAGGAGGAGGCGAGCGCTTGCTCTGGATGATACCTGGCAGGACCAGCGCCGGTGTCGGGGACCGACAGCAGTGCCTTGACTGGGGGCGCAATGGGTGAAGACCCGCTGCCAGTGGAACTGACCCAGTCAAGCCGCCTGGCTGAGGACCAGTAGGGAACAAAGGCCTGAGCGTCAGGGGACGAAGTCCACTTCCCTGAGGAGCCGCTGCCCGAGACAGAAATAAGGACGGCGTCTGAGCCACCAGTAACCCAGAAGGAGAGAGGGTTGTCAAGGAAGGAGGGGCATGTAGAGGGGTTGTAGGATAACAGCTGGACCAGGCACCGAACTTCAAGTTCAACACACAATCTCTGTGTGATGCTTATTCAAAATGCAGTAGATAACCTTAAGCAATGGCATATCCCTTCTTCAATACATCAGTTTGTAGCAACAGACTATGCAAGTCTTTCCTCTATGCTTAGCCAGCACCTACTGACTCTCACTGATCTCTGATCTAACTTAGCAGTTGAGATTCAGCCTCCATCCCCATGTGGGTCTTGTTTGCTTGGGTGGTGGGGGCTCAAATAAAACTAAAACAAGCTAAAGACAAAGATCCTCAGTGCAGAAGCACTGAAACATTGGTTACCCCAAAGGGAATTGACAATAAGCCAATTTTTAAAGAAGCACAACATCACACAAATGTCCATAATGCAAAGCATCATGGGATATATGTAAATCACCATGACATTTCAGACTTGTTCAACTTACAGAAAGTTACATGCATTTTTAATAGCACAACTAACTTAATTTCTATAATATACAGTCACCAAGTACTTTTTACCTTTATCAAAAACGTCTAGTAATATGGTATTTTCACCATTTACAGGTTTTATAAACATAAGGTATATACATCAAGGTATTTTATGACATAGTAGTGCTATTACATACTAAACCCAACAACAATAAACACAATAACGTCACCACAATAACTTCCCTGTAGGAGGACCTGAGAGAACAGAAAAATTAAAGAGGACATTATAGCATAGTCAAGAAAGGGAAGCGGGTGCTCATAGGTGACCAACCTTATGGACTAGAAATTGTAAAGAATAGAATAGGCTAAGAAATAGAAGAACTTTTGCAACAGATTTAAGAAAAGTTCGGTCCTCAAGAGTAGTAGGAGCTCCCTGTCCCATATCCCTCACCTTAAGAGAGAAGCAGTTATTGCAGACTGCTTATCACCTTCCTGTCAGAGAAAGGGATGGAGCTTCCACCCATCCATCTTCAGAAGCTCTGTCTCAGGGTCCCTAATAATGATAAGCATTCTATCATAAACATAGTGGATATTATCATTCTTTACCCTGAGACATTAACACATTTCTCAATAGAGACTAACGGTACCTTCCCTGAACTAGCTCCTTTCAGGGAAGTCGGTCATATTTTACTGACCAAAAATCTGGACAACTATAAAGTCCAGTACCATAGAAAGACTTTCTTTGAGGTGAGTAATTACCTGCTCCAACCCCACCAAACATGTCGGTTTTAAGCAGGGGCCCAGTCCTAGGTTCAAGCCCTCTACTTAAACCCACTATCTCTCTTGATTTATACATTTCGCTTGCTACTGATAGAGACACCTGAGGGTAGACACTCTTTTGGTGTTACCCCAACACAGGTGCCAATCTGTTTTCCACTCACCTCCTCATTGGTAGGATTTCCCTCAGAAAAAATAAATAAAACACATGTACCACCTCCTTGATCTTAACATATTTTAACAGTTTGGCAACATTAGCATTGTTAACATGCAGTATACCCCCAGTCAATACTGTTAATATACTTAGCTGTATCAATACAAGAAAATGTCCCTTCAGCCTCAAAGGCTTCATCTTGCTTGCTTGGAGTCTTCAATCCCAGCACAATATCACTAGGCACAGTCTTACCTGGGGTCTCACATTTAAGTTCCATACTTGCATCTCTGACCTCCAACAGGTAACGTCCTGGGAACACAGGAATATCCTGCTCAGTCAGGGGGACCTCTTCCAGCTGAGCCCACGAAAAATCCTCCTCCGATACTTTATTCAAACTCTCTGACAGGGACCTCTCGAGCACCTGGCACCAGTGTTCTGCCTCTCTGCGTAGTCAGTCTGCCTCCTGCCATTGCCCACTCATCCAGTGGATCATCCTCATCAGGGCCTCCACCTTCTGGGTGTTGTCTCTCACACCTCCAGTCTGCCTTGACCAGCATATTTTCGTAATCTTCAGGCTTGGCCTTCCTATGCGCTCCATCTCCATCTGTCAGCCATGGTTCTGGTCAGAACTCCACAGATTTTCTTCTCCGGGTTTTCCTCTGGCAACTCCTGGTGCACTGGGATACCTGGGAGATATCCACCGGAAAATGTTCCCCCTCAGCCAGTCCAGACGCTTTCAGCAAGTTATTCCACTTCTGACACCAAGTCTGTGGAAGGGTTGTGAGATAACAGATGGACCAGACACCGAACTTCAAGTACAACACACAATCTGTGTACGATGTTTATTCAAAATGCAGTAGATAACCTTAAGCAACGGCATATCCCTTCTTCAGTACATCAGTTTGTAGCAACAGTCTATGCAAGTATTTCCTCTACACTTAGCCATCACCTACTAACTCACTGATCTCTGATCTAACTTAGCAGTTGAGATTCAGTCTCCACCCCTATGTGGACCTTGTTTGCTTGGGTGGTGGGGGCTCAAATAAAAAAAAAAATAAAACAAGCTAAAGACACAGAACCTCAGTGCAGAAGCACTGAAACATGGCTTACCCCAAAGGACATTGACAATAAGCTAATTTTCAAAGAAACAAAACATCACACATACTTCCATAATGCAAAGTATCATGGGATTGTGACAAGGTAGAATTGGACCCTGTCCCAGAAGTTATAGATAAAGTGTTTAAATGCAAGGATCTGTTCTGTTCTTTCCTTTCTCTTGTCTGTCTGGTTGTGCAACCAAATTTTCCAGTGAGACCTAGGATTTGATCACCCCGACAGTCTCACAATTGTCTGCCTCTCACTGTCTCTTTCTCCCTTGCATATCTGCTGATATAAAAATATGTGCAAATCATTGTATGGAAATGTAACTGATATTGGGATCCCTTTTGTTTAGAAAGTATACAGCATTAATTTTTTAATGTATATAATTGTGGTTTGAGATGATTGCAAAAAGCTATTAGAAACAAGAGGTTACTTGAGTGCAAATTTTTAAGCCTTTTGCAGAAGAGCTGTGAAAAGGGGCCTCAGCTCTGGGACACTGTGTTCTTACAGCACCTGCCTGAAAAATACAAGAAATGGAAATTATGTACCTACCGTAATTCTTGATCTTCTTGGACGAGTCTCCACCACTCATTCACACTAATGAGAACCGTGCCGGAGGCACTAGGACCCAGCAGGAGCAAACTTTTTTGCTAGAGGGTCAGCACCAGAGATGGAGCCACGAGGAGCGGCACCACGAGCCCCAGCTCTGCGGTAATGACTATCTCGCTGTCCACCCTCCAAATGCCTCTGTACCCCCCCCCCGAGGAGGTGCAGCGTAACTAACCTAGAAGGATAGCCTAACCAAAAAACTGGACATAAGATAGTCCGGACGACCCATATAAGAAGGGTCAACAAAGAAATCTTCATAGCCTAAAGATTGAGAGTGTGAAGACCAACAACAGAGGTGAGCTCGGGGGATGGTGGGTGGGCGTGAGAATGAGTGGTGGAGACTCGTCCAAGAATTATGGTAGGTATGTAATTTCTATATCTTCCTGGACATAAAGTCTCCACCACTCATTCACACTAATGGGAGAGTACTGAGCTAATAATCCCCTGAGAGGGCAGCAGGAGAGACCAAGAGCTCACAGTTTTAGGACAAGAGTCCATTAAGGATGGTTCTGCCAAAAGAAAGATGTCGTGTGGCATGAACATCCAGGGCATAGTGTTTGATGAAAGTATGCACTGAGCTTCAGGTGGCCGCACTGCAAATATTCGCAATGGGCACGTTGTGGATTTCCGCTAGGGATGCTGTGACCGCTCTAGTAGAGTGAGCGTACACTCTGCCCTCCAGCTTAATCTGCGCCATGGAATAACAATGGCTAAGGCATGCCACCAGCCATGCTGAAATACATCTGATAGCGACAGGTTGACCCAGCCGGTCTCACTGAAGGACACAAATAGTTGCTGAGCTTTATGAAAGTCTTTTGTTCTGTCTAGATAGAAACGAAAAGCTCTTTTGACATCCAAGGAATGAAGAGAACGCTCTCCTTCATTTTGGAAGTTCGCAAAGTAAGATGGAAGGACCAAAGGTTGGTTTAGATGGAATTCTGAAACAACCTTAGGGAGAAACTTAGGATGGGTCCTAAGAACTACTTTGTCTTTATGAAACACAGTATACGGAGGGTCTGTGACCAAGGCATGCATCTCAGAGACCCTGTGGGCTGAGGTAATGGCCACTAGGAAGGCTGTCTTCCAAGTGAGAAATTTTAACTCACAGGTAGCTAGAGGCTCAAAAGGTTTTCGAATGAGCATGCCTAGCACCAGATTAATATCCCAGGCTGCGACTGGACGTCTTATAGGAGGTCTGCAATGCAGAATTCCCTTAAGAAACCTCTTAACCACAGGTAACTGAGCCAGTGACAAGGAAAGTACTGGCTCATGATAAGCTGAAATGGCAGAAAGGTGAACCTTAACTGTAGAGTATTGGAGACCTGAATTTGAGCGGTCTAAAAGGTACTCTAGAACTTTATCTGGTGGGCAGAAAAAAGGATTCAAAGAGGATTTTGCACACCAGAGCGAAAAACGCTTCCATTTGGCTGTGTAAGTTTTCCTAGTGGCTGGCTTGTGTGCAGCAGAAGAATATCTGAAACCCTCCGAGAGACACTGAACCTGTTCACTTCCATCTCTTCAGCAGCCAAGCGTGAAGGTGAAGTGACCTCAGATTGGGATAGACCACAGGCCCCTGAGTCAGAAGGTTTGTCTAAAGGGGAAGCAGTTTCGGAGGAGTTTCCGACATACTGTTGAGTAGTGGAAACCATATCTGTCAAGGCCAGAAGGGAGCAATGAGGATCATTTTGTCCTCCTGGGACTCGAATTTGAGAAGTACTCTCTGAATTAGAGGAAGAGGCGGAAAGGCGTATCAAAAGAGTTTTGTCCACTGCAGCCTGAACGCAACCGGAAAGAAAATGCCAGACCCTGGATTTCTGGAGCAGAAGAGAGGCAGTTTTGTGTTGAGTGGGGATGCAAATAGGTCCAGGTCTGGAGTTCTCCACTCTGCGAATAGTGACTGAGCTATGGCTGAGTTGATAGACCATTCGTGAGGATCTGTCTCTGTTCTGCTGAGACGGTCTGCCAGTTTGTTCTGCACCCCTGGCAGGTAGACCGCATGAATTAGAGGCCTGTGCTCTAAGCACCATTCACACACCCTCATCGCTTCCCTGCATAAGGGGTAAGAGAGGGCACCACCCTGCTTGTTGATGTAATACATCACTGCTTTGTTGTCCGTTTGAAGGAGAATGTTCTTGTGACAGAGAATGTCCTTCAAAGCCCGGACTGCATAAAGGACGGCTTTCATTTCTAAGACATTTATGTGAAGCTGGGATGCGTCCTGAGTCCACGAACCTTGAGTGTGGAGAGTCTGACAGTGAGCTCCCCACCCCATCAGGGACGCATCCGTGGTAATGGAAATCTGATGATCCAGAGGAGCAAAGGGGTATCCTTCCAGAAGATTGTCCTCTTGCGACCACCAGGTGAGTGATCTCTTCAGAGGTTCTGTCACCTCGATGAGAAATGACTGAGGGTGAGTGGTCGGGGACCACTGAGTACTGAGCATCCATTGAGAGGTTCTCATGTGGAGGCGTGCTATAGGTACAGTGAATACAGAGGATGCCATAAGACCTAGCATCCGTTGCATCGAGAGAGCTGTCACCGAGCTGCTCTCTCTCCGATGTATCGGGCCATCTGAAGGATATCGCTCCTCCTGTCCTCTGGAAGAAATGCTTTCACACAGGAGGTGTCCAGAAGAGCTCCTATGAAAAGGAGCCTCTGGGAGGGCTGCAGCTGTGATTTTTTGAGGTTTAGCAGGACTCCCATGGATGTGAGAACGTGTGAAGCCATGGCTACGGCGTCTAGAGTTCCCTGCCTGGAAGAACTTGCTAGAAGTCAATCGTCCAGATATGGGAACACTTGTATTCTGATTTTTCTGAGATGCGCTGCAGGAATTGCACAACACTTCGTAAAAACACATGGCGCCGAGGACAGCCCAAAGGGCAGGACTCTGAACTGATAAAGCTGTCCCAAAGCCACAAACCTTAGGTATTTGTGATGCTTTGGGTGAATAGGAATGTGCTGGTAAGCATCCTGCATGTCCAGGGAGACTAACCAGTCGTGCTGATGAAGCAAAGGTAACAGGGTTCCTAGCGATATCATTTTGAATTTCTCTTTGGGAAGGAATTTGTTTAATTTTCTGAGGTCCAAAATGGGGCGCATGCCCCCGGTTTTCTTTGGAACCAGAAAGTAATCAGAGTAGAACCCTGTGTTCCGTTGATCCAACGGAACTACTTCCACTGCCCTGTTGTTCAGAAGGCCTTGTATCTCAGAGGCAAGAAGCTCTGACTGAAGAACTGACAGCCTGGGCTGTCGTCTGGGGAGACAACCCGGACGGGTCTCCAAAAGACTGAGGGAATACCCCTCGTGGATTATCCGGAGGACCCATTTGTCCAGGGATTAAAGACTTTCATTGATTGTAGAAGTCAGTCAGACTACCTCCCACCACTGAGGAAGAGTCCCCCTCGGGCAGCTGAGGTGGGACTTGGGCCAACAACTCAGAAGGCAGCACTGGGCGCTTTAGGTCCTTGCGCCTTCTGCTGCATTTTCTTTTGAGGCTGGGGGGGCTTGGTTTTTATTAAAACCTCCCCTGCCTTGAAAGGACTGACGGTTATGAAACTGGTGTTTGTTAACATCCCCTCAAGAGGGAGCGGGAGGAGGTCGAGTCAATTTAATGGCTGACTTAGTCTTTTGTGTGGCCTCTAGAGCTTGTTCTACTTGAGGGCCGAAGAAATGCACACCATCGAAAGGCAACACCATTACCTGTTGCTGCGCATCATTCGTGAAACCTGAAGTGCGCAGCCAGGTATGATGGCGGGTGCAAATGCCCGCCGCTGCCGCTCAGGAGGCAATATCGAAGGCGTCCATAGCTGCTTTAACCTGCTAGTTGATGGACTCGATACCCCTGGTTATGGTTTGCAGATGGTCCGAATTAGTATCAGACTCCGGTACAGCTTCAACCATTTGTCAGAGCGAATGCCAAAATATATATTCATATTGAGAGAAATAGCCTTGGTAGCTGGCAATATGCATACCTAGGGTGGAAGCAGCAAAGACTCTCTTACCTAAAGTATCTATCTTACGAAATTCTTCGTTAATGGGTCGACTGTAGTAGTCTGGGGGAGGACGACCTTATCATTCTCTGCCAAGACTACAATAGGATCCGCAAAGGCTTGGGATGCCAAGATGGGTCGATCCTTGGGAGCAGCATATTTCCTATCTATGGACTTAGCCACAGAAGGAATGAGAGCAGGATTATTCCATACCATTTAAGAAAGCATCTCAAAGGAGGGCTGTACTGGAGGAGTCAAATCCATACGGATCTCCGGAACATGGAGGTATTTGAGTCTTAACAGTTTCCCAGGATCGATATCTATAGTTTGGAGCTAAAGAGTGGAATTCAAGTTTTTCAGCATGGACTTAAACGACAGGTCCTCGACCACAGGCTCTGCAGCAGGAATAGATCCTGTTCCTTCCACATCATCACCCAGCCTAAGGTCTTTGTCAGGCTCAATGTCATCTCCTGACAGCCCAGGAGGAAGTGTATGGACAGATAAGGAGTGAAAATCGGGAGGAAAAGGATTCAAAGAAGAGGAGCCCTGAAGAGCGGATGCCGCCCTAACAGGTCTCGGTGCCGAAGAGCACGGCGCCGAGCAATTGCACAGCACTGAGGAAGGCAATGACAGACGATTACGCTCAAGACGGCGCTTGAGTGTGCCATCAATGCTGTATGAAAACATCCCAAGACCAAAAACAGGATTTGAGAAAGAAGGATGAATACCAGGAGATAGAGGTATCGGTGGTGGCCCCTGCCCGAGCCAGGTGTGTGTGGGGGAACACTTAAGAGCGAAGTCGACGGCACCAAATATGGCGCCGCGCCACTAGGGAGGCTCAACCGCCTTACCTGATCTTCCAAAAAGCTCGAAGGCCCCTGAGTGACCGGGTCAGGCAGCTGGACCAATCTCCGAGCCCATTACTCCATAAGAGTAGCCCACTGATGAAACTGCTCATCTGAAGACCTACCAGAGGGCGGGGTAGAGCTCCGATGTCGAAGACTTTGGCTAACAGAAACAGAAACCGGCGACGCCAAAGGAGGAACCGGCAGCTGTCCCAATAACTGACCGTCTGGCGCAGACATATCAGAGGCGACCTCGGTGATACCTTCTCTTTTTGATCTGTGGGCGAGAAGAGCTCGAGGCGAACGGTGCGAGACTGCGACCGCTTACTATTATGCTCAGGGGACCGCCACCCCTCGAGCACTGGACTGTCTGTTGTTAGACCCCCCTGAGAAGGTGGCGACCGGACCCAGCCCGGCTGACTGAACAGCTTTCATACGAAGTCTCCCTACCGTCACATGACCCGCTCATGGTCGACTCCGTCAATGTAGGCTGAGACTTCTTCCTTAAATAAGAATAAATAAACTAAGCAATACTTTATTTGAGATATTACTAGAAAACAATAAAACTAAAAAAACTATGCCGCTAGTTTGAAGTTTGACTCCCGGCAGGTGAGCAACGTCATCACTGAAGTGCACTCGATGGCGGGGAAAAAAGGAACTGAGGCGGTTGGAGGGTCATTACCGCACGAGCTGGGGCTCGTGGCTCCATCTCTGGTGCCAACCCTCTAGCAAAAAAGTTTGCTCCTGCTGGGTCCTAGTGCCTCCGGTGCAGTTCCAATTAGTGTGAATGAGTGGTGGAGACTTTATGTCCAGGAAGAGCAGAACACTTTAGAAGAAACAGGATGCTTCTTGGGAATGGGGGTTGGAAGGACTTATAAGAGAGCTGAGCTGCAATTATTTAAGAGAGAAAAGATGGACACAGAGATTGAAGAAAATCTTAGATGGACTTTTGCTGTTTATCTGGCCTTTGTAAATAGTTATACTGAACAATATTTTTTTATGTGACTGTTAGTACAAATAAAACTCTTATTGTGAATTTGACAGCTGTTCCTGTTTTTTCCTATGCTTCGTGACCTGTGCCTCGATGACAGTTGGTGTTAGTCATGGGATTTTTGCTGTGCATACTCTAAGCCAGCAGTTTTGTGCGTGGGTACTGGACCTAGTAGCAGGGAAGCATAGAGAAAGGTATGGATTCTGCAGTAGCCAGTCCAGGAGTGGTTACCAGCAGAATGGCAGCCAAACTAGCAGAGACAGAAGTCCAAGCTGAGATTGTACAGCCAGAAAAAGTTATGGAAAAAGAACAAGCAGTGACAGAACCTGAAAGCCCGATGGACTTTTTCAAATGGTGGGCCATACAAAAAAAAAAAAAAAAAAGAGACGGATAAGCAGAGAGAAAAAGAGATTCAAAGTTTAGAAGTGCACGGGAGAGAAGAGATGCAGCAACAGGAGCAGCAGATGAGAGAAGAGAGATGCAGCGACAGGAGCAGCGAAGGCTGGATGCCTTGCAAGCTATCAAAGGCAGAGGATCTGCAACACATTCAGATGAGCAACAAAATGCAAACAGCCTGCTAAAAGCCAAAGCAGCAATGGAAAATCAGACTGGTACCCTACCGGACAGAAAAAGCCAAACTTGCCTACAGCAATATGGACAATGCACAGTCAGAAAACTATGACCTGGTGAAAAGCGAAATCCTGAAAAGGTGTGACATCTCCGGAGAGACCTATAGGCAGAGATTTCGATCTCTGAGGTACAACTCAGTCAACAATCCTTGAGAAGCCTTCACTCGACTCAGAGAACTCCTGATAAAATGGCTCCACCCAGAGAGCAAAACAGTCCCACAAATTGACACATTTGCCATGGAGCAAGTCATCAACATCCTGCCTACAGATGTGCAGCTCTGGATAAAGGAACGCAGACCAGAAAGTGGGGAAAAGGCTGTTTCTTTGGCCAAGGACTACCAAATGGCCAGACGTCACAGCAGCGAGGTAACAGTCAAGCACCGGTACGACCCTCTTTTTACCCATTTAAACTCCAAGTCTGATAAGAACTCTGGTGGGGGTAACAAAACTGAGCCCAAAGACGTTATTTGCTATAACCGCAATAAGCCAGGCCATATTGCAAGAAACTGCTGTAGTAAGGAGAGTGGCACTGGAACAGATTTGTCCTTAGCAAGGTGGGGCAAGTATTTAACAGATGTGAAGGTGGGGAATAAGACTGTAAATGGACTCACTGATTCGAGAAGCAGACAGACCCTAGTGCAGGTTGAAGTGCTGGGAAAACACTGTGCAAAAGGACCAGGTATTGGTGTCATGTGCATCTACTTGGACACTTGATACTATCCCACCACCCAAGTGACTCTGACCATTAAGGGTGTGTCGCACCAAATGAAAGTGGGGGTTGTACCTAAGTTACCTGTACCTGTGATTATTAGAAATGATTTTCCAGGATTTACTGAGTTAATCAAGGAGGGAGTAAATCCTGATGTTTCAGCAGCTGTGGTGACAAGAGCTCAGGCAAAGAAAATTTCAGACGGTGGGGACACTTTACTTTTCAGTGACTTTGATTCAGACTTGTTTGAGCACAGCTCCAAGATCCGTAAATCCAGGAAAGAAAGATGATGCCTGAAGAAACTGTGGCAACAAATGACTGATGGACATAAAGGGTTAAAATATGAAAATGCTGAAACTAAACTGATAACTGATTGTGATTTTCTTTCAGAACAAGCTAACTATGTTTCTCTCCAGGGTTATTTTAAGCAGCTGGGGGTGAAACCAAAATAGGGTGGACCAATGTTTAAAAAATGTAATGGGTTACTGTACAGAGTTTGGGTTAAACCTCAGACACAGGAACAGACAGAACATTTGGTTATATCACAGAAGTATAGAACAGAGTTGTTACAGATAGCACATGATAGTCATATGGCTGGTCACTCAGGGAAGGATTGCACCCTTGCCAGATTATTTACTGGCCTGGAATTCATGAAGATGTTGCTACCTACTGTAATTCTTGTGCAGAGTGCCAGAAAGTAGCTCCAGTCACTAGAAAAGACAAGGTGCCCCTGGAGCCCCTACCCTGGCTAGATGTGCCTTTTGAAAAAATTGCAATGGATGTGGTTGGTCCTTTAGACAAGAAGTAGAAAGGGTAACAGATTTATCCTGGTAGTATGCGACTATGTTACTCGATACCCAGAAGCAGTTCCAATGCGTACTGTCACAGCTTCAAAAGTGGCAGCAGAGCTTGCACAAATTTTCAGCAGAATGGGCATACCTAAAGAGATTACTACTGATCCAAGTAGTAATTTTGGTGCTGCATTACTTAAGGAGCTGTACAGACTACTAGGGTATCACTGCCATAAGAACCTCCCCCTATCACCCTCAGACAGACGGTCTTGTTGAGCATTTTAACCACACCCTAAAATGCATGTTAAAAAGGTTTGTAAAAGGGGAAGGGAAAGATTGGGACCAATACTTGCTTTACCTACTTTTTGCTTACAGAGAAGTGCCACAGGCATCAACAGGGTTTTCACCATCTGAAATGCTGTATGGTAGGCAGCCAAGAGGGCCATTGGATGTGATAAAAACAAACGTGGGAAGATAACCCCACTCAGAAACAATCTATAACGTCTTATATGTGTGCCCTAAGAAAGAAGCTGGCAAAATATGTTGAAATTGCCCACAGAGTTTGGTTGGAAGTGTGTTGCCCGCTTCTTTGCAACTCCTCAGATAACTGGGAAATTGAACGCCCGAGCTGGATCAGAGTGTTGGAGAGGCTGTGGGGAACCATTGGTGACCCATACCCACATTTTTTGGGGATATGACAAACCGTCCAAGTACTGGGGGGAGCATTAAAGTAACTATTCCCTGAAGTGGGGATCTTAAAGCCGGAATATATACTTATATTAGACATCCCACCAGAGTTACGGGGCGATGGTTCTAGACTCTTGATAGCCATCCTTCTTCTGGCAGCGAATAAAGCTGTCACGAGGAAATGGCTAAGGAGAGACTCTCCTACGGCCAGGGTATTGGAAGATGTAACACAGCATTTCCTTTCTATAAATTTGGTAACAGCCAATATTAATC
This sequence comes from Neoceratodus forsteri, assembly GCA_016271365.2. Lineage (NCBI taxonomy): Eukaryota > Metazoa > Chordata > Ceratodontiformes > Ceratodontidae > Neoceratodus > Neoceratodus forsteri. The sequence continues at coordinate 372,572,238 of CM057458.1, forward strand.
TCAAGGTTCAGAAATGTACCGCCTTCTGGTCCAGGTGGTGGTTATGGGTAATGGGCCATAGAACAGACCTGGTACCTTAATCAGGGGTATTTAAGGTCCTGATAAGATAGGTCTCACTATTTCCAAGAGAACAAGTGGAATGAAGTGTCTGTCTTGACTTTTTCTCCCTTTGTGTTTTGTCTTTTCTCCTCTACCATGTTACTACTCTGCAATCTCCCATACAGAACATTAGGTTTCACTGTAACCTCTATACTGAAACTGTAATCGAACTATGTGTACTTCCTGGACACCCCCTTCAAAAATCCTTGAATAAAGAAATATAAAAAAAAAAAAAGAAATTGCCCACAGTAATCAGGAAAGGCCCCAAACCAGCAGAAGGTATATTATGACCATGGGGTAAAAGAAAACATTTTCGAGCCAGGTGAAAAGGTTTTGCTACTGTTACCCACAACAGAAAATAAACTGTTAATGAAATGGCAAGGGCCTTATCGAGTGCTTAGACGTACTGGCACCATTAACTATGAGACTGAGACCCGTGACAGGAAAAATCCTACTAAGGTATACCACGCTAACTCCTCAAGAAATGGGTTGAAAAAATGCCAAAAGCTGCTTTGCTAGTTTTACCAGAAACTGATAAAGAAGATATTGATGTTGCTTATGACAGACTGGAACAAACTGTAAATGCTGATGCTGTAAAGGTGAATGTTTCCTTAACCTCAGAACAAACTGCAGACATTCGTAATGTGCAAAAGACATTTAACAGTACTTTCACCACAGTACCAGGCCGAGCAAAAGGGGCTGAGCATGTTATAGGGACAAGGAATGCTCGTCCTATTAGGCAAAAGACATACAGGTCGCCAGAGCGGTTAAGAGCTGACGTGGTTAAGGAAATACAACAAATGAAAGAACTGGATTATCATAGAGGAGTTGAGGAGTGCTTAGTCATCTCCACTGGTAACTGTAAACAAAAAAGAAGGAGATGTTAGAATCTGCTTGATTTTAGGAAACTTAATCAAGTGTCAGAATTTGACAGTTATCCTATGCCTGAAGAGATGATCTGGTGGACCAACTGGCGAGTGGAAAGTATAGGAGTGCCCTCAATCTCACCAAGTGTTATTGGCAAATACCTTTAGCTAAAGAATCCAGAGATAAAACTGCATTTGCCACTCCTGTTGAATTCTATCAGTTCACCACCATGCCATTTGGTTTACATGGTATGCCAGCTACAATCCAGTGGTACATGGATGTAATTTTATTACCTCTCACTGGTTACTGTGCTGCATACCTGGATGATGTCGTGGTGTACAGTCCAGACTGGAAAAGCCTCCTGGAACACCTACGAGCAGTAATCCAAGCTATCAAAAATGCAGGTCTGACTATTAATCCTACCAAATGTGCATTGGGCATGCAGGAAACCAGATATTTGGGCTATGCATTGGGAAAGAGAGAAGCTAAGCCAGAAATTTCTAAAACAGAAGCTGTAGCTAACAGCCCTGTCCCTAAAACAAAGAAACATGTCAGGTCATTTTTAGGGCTGGCTGATTATTAGCAGAGATTTGTTCCCAACTTTGCTGAGTTAGCTACTCCTCTCAATGAACTCAAGAAAAAACGGTACCCAAATAATGTGAAACGGACCCCAGTGTGTGATGAAGCTTTTCAAGCCATTAAGGCTGCATTATGTTCAGTCCGTTTTAAGAAGCCCAGACTTTGAGAAACCATTCTTATTACAAACAGATGCATCAGAGGTAGGCCTAGGTGCAGTTCTGAGTCAAAATAGGAAAATTACGTACCTACCGTAATTCTTGATCTTCTTGGACGAGTCTCCACCACTCATTCACACTAGTGGGATTAGCGCCGGAGGCACTAAGACCCATCGGGAGCAAACTTTTTGCTGGAGGGTCGGCGCGAGAGACGGCGCCGCGAGACACGGCGCCGCGAGCAGCGGCTCGAGCGGTAATGACCATCTCGGCGACGACCCTCCAACCGCCTCAGTACCTTTTTTACCAAGGAGGTGCAGCGCAACTAACGAAAAGGTAAACCCAACATTAAAAAACGGACATAAGATAGTCCGTATGACCCGTGTAAGAAGGGTCAGCAAAGAAGTCCTCACGGCCTAAAGATTTGAGGGAGTGAAGACCAATACAGCGGTGAGCTCGGGGGATGGAGGGTGGGCGTGTGAATGAGTGGTGGAGACTCGTCCAAGAAGATCAAGAATTACGGTAGGTACGTAATTTTCCTATCTTCCTGGACATAAGTCTCCACCACTCATTCACACTAGTGGGAGAGTACCAAGCTGATAATCCCCCAAAAGGGCGGCAGGAAAGCCAGAGCTCACGCGTCTAAGATAGAAGCCCATTAAGGATAGTTCTGCCGAATGCGGAATGCCGCCTGGCATGAACATCCAGTGCATAGTGCTTAACGAAAGTATGCACTGAGCTCCAGGTAAGCGGCGCTGTATATATCTGCAACTGAACATTGCGATCGCTAGGGATGCATGACACGCCTAGTAGAGTGAGCGACACCTACCTCTAATTTAACTTGAGCCATGGAATAGCAATGACGAGGCATGCCACTAACCATGAAGAGATACATCTAATAGCGACAGGTTGACCCAGCCGTGTCGCTGAAAGAAACGAACAGTTGCTGAGTCTTGCGAACATCCTTGGTTCTATCTAAATAGAACCGCAAGGCTCTCTTAACATCCAAGGAATGAAGAGCCTGCTCCCTTCATTTTGGAAATTAGCAGTAAGCGGGAGTACCAGAGGTTGGTTCAGATGGAATTCTGACACAACCTTGGGAAGAAATTTAGGATGAGTACGGAGAACTACCTTGTCCTTATGGAATACAGTATACGGAGGGTCCAGAACCAGTGCATGTATCTCAGAGACTCCTGCGGCTGAGGTAATGGCCACCAGGAAGGCAGTCTTCCAGGTAAGAAATTTTAGCTCACAGGTAGCTAAGGGTCTGAAGGCTTCCGGTGAGCATGTCCAGCACCAGGTTAATGTCCCAGGCTGCACTGGACGCTAACAGGGGTCTGGTATGAGAATCCCTTAAGAAATCTCTTCACCATAGGTAACTGAGCCAGAGTTAAGGAAGAAACCGCTCATGGAACGCTGAGATGGCACTACAGGTGAACTTTAACTGTGGAGTATTGAAGACCTAAGTTTGATAGGTCCAAAGATACTCCAGAACCTTGCCAGGAGGACAGGAAAGGGATTCCAAGAGGATTTTGCACACCAGAGAGAAAAACGTTTCCATTTGGAAGCGTACGTTTTTCGGGTGGCTGGCTTCCGAGCAGCCAGAAGGATGTCTGAGACCTCACGAGAGACGTTGAACCGATTCACTTCTATCTCTTCTCAGGAGCCAAGCATGAAGGTGAAGTGATTTCAGGTTGGGATGGACCAACGAACCCTGAGTCAGAAGACTGATTTGGCAAAGGAAGTGGTCTCGAGAGGCTGCCAACATACTGTTGAGTAGAGGAAACCATAGTTGCGAGGCCAGGAAGGAGCAATGAGAATCATCTTGGTCCCTGAGACTAACTTGAGGAGTACTCTCTGGATTAGAGGAAGTGGTGGAAAGGCGAAAGAAAGCGCTTTGTCCACCGCAGCCTGAACGCATCCTGACAGAAAATGCCAGGCCCTGGATTTCTGGAGCAGAAGAGAGGCAGTTTTGTTGAGTGGGGATGCAAAGGTCCAGGTCTGGAGTCCCCACTCTTTGAACAGGGACCGAGCTACGGCTGGATCGAGACCACCGTGAGGGTCTGCCTCGTTCGCTGAGGTGATCTGCTAGGTCGCTTTTGTATACCTGGCAGATAAACCGCTTGAATCAGAGACTTGTGCTCAAGCACTACTCCCACACCCTCATTGCTTCCTGCAAAAGGGGATAAGAATGAGCACCGCTTGTTTGTTGATGTAATACATCACTGCTTTGTCCGCTTGAAGGAGAATGTTCTTGTGACAAAGGACATCCTTCAGAGCTCGGATTGCATAGAGGGACCGCTCTCATCTCCAGGACATTTATGTGGAGATGAGTTTGAACTGAGTCCATACACCTTGAGTGTGGAGGAGAGACAGGAGCTCCCATCCCATTAGCGATGCATCTGTGGTGATGGAGATCTGATGATCCGGGAGCAAGGGAATCCTTCCAGGAGATTGCTCTCTTGAGACCACCAGGTGAGAGACCTTCAAGGGGCTCCGTCACCTTGATGGACAAGACTGGGGTGAGAGGTCGGGGACCACTGAGGAGAGCATCCACTGGGTGGTTCTCATGTGCAGTCGGGCCAGAGGGACAGTGAAGACCGAGGACGCCATGAGACCCAACATGCGCTGCATCGAGAGAGCTGTAACCGATTGGTTCTCCTGATGTAACGGCCATCACGAAGGATGTCGAGTCTTCTGTCCTGGAAGGAAAGCCTTCGCTGAAGAGGTGTCCTAGAAGCGTCCCTATGAAAAGGAGCCCTGGGAGGTTGCAGTTGAGATTTTTTCAAATTCAGCAGAACTCCCATGGACGGAGAAGACGCAGGAGTCGCTTGCACGTGCTTCCGAAGTCCCTTGGCCGGAAGGGCTTGCTAGAATAATCGTCCAGGTAGGGAAACACTGAGTCCGACTTTCCTGAGATGCGCCACGAGAACTGCACAACACTTTGTAAAACTCAAGGCGCCGAGGATAGCCCAAAGGGCAGGACTCTGAACTGATAATGCTGACCCAAAGTTACAAACCTGAGGAATTTATGTGGGTCGGGTGGACGGGGATATGCTGGAAGCATCCTGCATATCCAGAGAGGCCAGCCAGTCGTGCTGATGCAGCAAGGGTAACAGGGTACCTAGGGAAATCATCTTGAATTTCTCCCTGGGGAGGAATTTGTTTAACTTTCTGAGGTCTAGAATGGGGCGCATCCCCCCAGATTTCTTTGGAACCAGAAAGTAATGGGAGTAGAACCCTGTGTTTCAGAGATGCGGGGCACCAGTTCTATTGCCCTGTTGTTCAGAAGGCCCTGGATCTCCGCGGTGAGGAGATCTGATTGAGAGGCCGACAACCTGCTGTCGATGGGAGGACACCTGGGGGTTCCAAGAAATTGAGAGAGTCAACCTCGAATTATCCGAAGAACCCATTTGTCTGAGGTTATGGACTTCCACTGGTTGTAGAAGTACATCAGACGACCTCCCACCTGAGGAGAAAGTTCCACCTCGGGCAGAGTGGATGGAACTTGGGCCAACGACTCATAAGGTAGCGCTGGGAGCTTTAGGTCCCTGCGCTTTATGCTGCGTCTTCTTTTGAGGTTGGGCAGGTTGGCTTTTATGGAAGCTTCCCCTGCCTCTGCCTCGAAAGGACTGACGACTATGAAACTGACGCCTGTTCACATGCCCCGAGAGGGGGCAGGCGGAGTCTGGCCAACTTAATGGCCGATCTAGTCTTCTGAGTGGCCTCTGCAAGGCTTGCCCCACCTGAGGGCCAAAAAGAAAGGAGCCATCAAAGGCAGCGCCATCACCTGCTGCTGAGCATCATTCGTGAAGCCAGAAGCACGCAGCCAGGAAATGGCGCCAGCACAAATCTCGCGCTGCTGAGTTGGTAGCTAGTGTCGAAGCATCCATGGCGGCTTTGGACCTGTTGGTTATTGGACCCACACCTTAATAACGGCCGAAGAAGCTCTGACTTGGAATCGAATCGGAAGAGTTTACCATTATCTTTTCATAGAGTGCCATGATATACCATACTGGAGAAAAATAGCCTTGATAACTGGCAACACGTGATACTTAGAGTGGAGGCAGCAAAGACTCTCTCTACCTAATGTATCAATCTTACGAGACTCTTTGTTAATAGGTCGAGCTGTAGTAGTTTGAGGAAGAACGACCTTGTCATTCTCTGCCAGGACTACAATAGGATCCGTAAAGGCTTGGGATGCCAAAATGGGGCGATCCTTGGGGAGCTGAATACTTCTTATCAATGGATTTAGCCACTGAGGAATAAGAGCAGGGTTATTCCATACCATTTGAGACAGCGCCTCAAGGAAGGCTGAATCGAGGAGTCAAACTGAGGGATTCTCAAGCATGAAGATACTGGAGTCTTAATATCTTCCCAGGATCGATGTCTGTAGTCTGAGAGAAAGAGTGGATCCCAGGTTCTTCAACAGAGACTTAAAGGACAGGTCCTCGACCACAGGCTCTTGTAGCAAAGAAAGATCCTGTTTTCCACTTCATCACCCAACCGAAGGTCTGGTCAGGCTCAACATCATCTCCTGATGGTCCAGAAAGGACTGTTTGGACAGGAAAGGAGTGAAATTAGAGAGGAGGAAATGACAGAAAAAAAGAGAGAGTCCTCATACGTCAAGCGCCGAGACGGCAAAACGGGCTGAAGACGCACCAGGAGGCGACGGCGTCAAGAGGCACGCGGCTCGTTAACGCGCCGGGCGGCTGGCCGTGACGTACGCGACGGCGCGCTAACGGCGCGACGGACGACGCCGCTGAACGGGCGTCAGTGATGATGCTGCGAACGGGCGCCCGCCCGATCTAACGGCATGAGGCCGCGCGCCGCGAGAAACGCGGGCACACCAACGGGCGCCGAGACTACGCGGCGCCGCCAACGGCGCTGCAAGCCCGGGCCTCGAAACGGGCGCCGACACGCCACAGACCTTGCAGAAGGCGCCGGAAAGCCCCGGAACCTGGAAAACAAGAGAAGGAAAAAATACCAGGAGATGAGGCATCGGTGAGGCCCCTCGCCGCAGCCATGTGAGGGGGAAACACCTAAGCACGGAGTCGCTAGCACCGAAGAAGGCGCCGCGTGACTAGGAAGGTCCAACCGCCCTACCTGATCGCCGGAGGAGCCCGAGGGCTCCGAGGTAACCGAGCCAGGCAGAAGAACCAACCTCCGAGCCCATCGCTCCATAAGAGCGGCCCACTGATGAAACTGCTCATCTGGAGCCCTACCTATAGGCGGGGAGGGGCTCCGATGTCGAGGACGACGATTATCGGAAGCTGGCGACTCCGAAGAAGGAGACCGGCAACTAGCAACGATAACCGACCGTCGACGCGCAGACATACCAGAGGGCTACCTCGAGTGATGCCTTCTTTTGACCTGTGGGTCAAGAAGAGTCGAGGCGAACGGGCCGAGAAAGCGACCGCTTATTTTTATGCCGGCGGGGGGACCGCCCATCCCCCCGGGCATCGGACTGACCGTAGTCGGAACCCCGCTGAGGAGAAGGAGGCTGACCGGACCCAGCCCGGCTGACTGAACAGCTTTCATACGAAGTCTCCCTACCGTCACCTGACCTGCTCATGGTCGACTCCGTCCAGTAGGCCGAGACTTCTTCAAGTAAGTTAAATTTAAATATTAGAAAAATTTTACGAAAAATAGAATAAAACTAAGCGATACTACTATCGTGATAATGTTACAAAAAAACAAACTGAAAACTATGCGCTAGTTTGAAGTTTGACTCCCGACAGGCGAGCGACGTCGTCACTGAAGCGCACTCGACGGCGGGAAAAAAGGAACTGAGGCGGTTGGAGGGTCGTCGCCGAGATGGTCATTACCGCTCGAGCCGCTGCTCACAGGGCCGCTCATACCGACCCTCCAGCAAAAGTTTGCTCCGATGGGTCTTAGTGCCTCCGGCGCCAATCCCACTAGTGTGAATGAGTGGTGGAGACTTATGTCCAGGAAGATATAGATGGTACGGAACATCCTGTTCTGTACATAAGTAGGAAGTTGCATAACCGAGAGAAAAGGTACTCCACTATTGAAAAGGAATGTTTAGCAGCAATGTGGGCCATAGAGTCCCTTAAGTTTTATTTGCTAAGAACTGACTTTGTACTTATAACAGATCACAATCCTCTCTGTTGGCTTATCCGAAAGAAAGATAAATCACAAGGTGTTACCTGGTACTACAGCCATTTAAATTCAATGGGATACATAAATCTGGTAAACAGAATAGCAATGCTGATTTTCTGTCAAGATATGGATCAGGAATTGAGGGCTCTGAAAGTTGGAAAACAAATGTAAGGGTATAAACTTTACTGTTTGCTGTACCATTATAGAAAAAACGGATAATGCAAGTTCGCTTAATTTCTGAAAGTTAGCAGCAAATGTTAGTAGAGAATTAATAGACAGTTTTGGAAACCTGTTTAATAAAACAGGTTCCCTCTTAAGGAGGGGATGTATGTGACAGGGCAGAATAGGATCCTGTCCCAGTTGTTATGGAGAAAGTGTTTAAATGCAAGGTTCTATTCTGCTCTTTCCTGTCTGCCTGTGCAACCAAATTTTCCCGTGAGATCTACGATTTGATCACCCCGACAGTCTTGCAATTCTCTACCTCTCACTGTCTCTCAGTCCTCCCTTGCTGTCTGTCTTTTCTCTCTTGCATATCTGCAGATATAAAAATATATGTATATCATTGTATGGAAATGCAACTGATATTGGGATCCCTTTTGTTTAGAAAGCATATAGTGTTAATTTTTGAAATGTATGTAATTGTGGTTTGAGACGATTGCAAAAAGCTATTGGAAACAAGAGGTTACTTGATTGCAAATTTTTAAGCCTTTTGCAGAAGAGCTGTGAAAAGGGGCCTCAGCTCTGGGACACTGTATTCTTACAGCACCTGCCTGAAATATACAAGAACAGAACACTTTAGAAGAAACAGGATGCTTGCTTGCTTGGAATGGGGTTTGGAAGGACTTGTAAGAGAGCTGGGCTGTAGTTGTTTAAGAGAGGAAAGATGGACACAGAGATTGAAGAAAAACTCAGATGGACTTTTGCTGATTATTTGGCCTTTGTAAATAATTATACTGAACAATATTTTTTTATGTAACTGCTAGTACAACTAAAACTGTTATGAATTTTACAACTGCTCCTGTTTTTTCCTATGCTTCCTGACCTGTGCCTTGACAGGGATATATGTAAATCACCATGACATTTCAGACTTGTTCAACTTACAGCAATTTACATGCATTTTAAATATCACACCTAACAATTTCTATAATATACAGTCACCAAGTACTTTTTACCTTTATCAAAAACACCTAGTGCCATGGTATTTTCACCATTTACAAGTTTTATAAACATAAGGTATATACATCAAGGTATTTTATGACATAGTAGTGCTATCTCTGTCTTTCGGATGAGACGTTAAACCAAGGTCCCAACTGCCTGGATTGGTGGTAGTTCAGGTGGATGTTAAAGATCCCATGGCACTCATTGAGAAGAGCAGGGAAATTTCCCCGGTGTCCTGGCCAAATTTCCCTCATTCACTAAAAATACCACTAACAGCTTAATCTGGTTCAAGGTCAGTTGGCATTCATCTGTATCCCCCTCCCCCGGGTCGTGCCTGAAAATAGGCAGGATTTGTCTAGTGTACTTACCCGGTCAACAAAAACTAACTAAATAAAATAAATAAATTACATACTAAATCCAACAATGATAAACACAACCTGTTTTATATACACTTAGAGGTTACTACAATAACCTCCCTGTATGAGGACCTGAGAGAGAAAGGGAAAATTAAAGAGGACACTACAGCAGCATAGTCAAGAAAGGAAAAGGGGCACCATAGGTGGCCAACCTTAGGTCCAGTCCAGGCAGCAGCTTCTCTCAGTCTGTCAGTCATGGTTCTGGTCAGAACTCCACAGACTTTCTTCTCTGGGTTCTCCTTGGCAACTCCTGGTGCATCGGTCCACTGGGATATATGGGCGATATCCACCGGACAACGTCCCTCTTCGGCCAGTCCAGACGATTCCAGCAAGTTATCCTACTTCTAACACCTAGTCTGTGAAGGGGTTGTAGGAATCACAGATGGACCAGACACCGAACTTCAACGCACAATCTGTATGTGATGTTTATTCAAAATGCAGCAGATAACCTTAAGCAATGGCATATCCCTTCTTCAGTACATCAGTTTGTAGCAACAGACTATGCAAGTCTTTCCTCTACACTTAGCCAACACCTACTGACTCACTGATCTCTGATGCAACTTGGCAGTTGAAATTCAGCCTCCACCCCCTATGTGGGCCTTGTTTGCTTGTTTGGGTGGTGGGGGCTCAAATAAAAAAAAATAAATAAAATGAGCTAAAGACAAAGAACTTTAGTACAGAAGCACTGAAACATGGCTTGCCCCAAAGGGCACTGACAATAAGCCAATTTTCAAAGAAACACAACAACATACATACTTCCATAATGCAAAGCATCATGGGATATATGTAAATTACCATGACATTTCAGACTTGCTCAACTTACAGTAATTTACATGCATTTTAAATAGCCCAACTAACTTCATTTCTATATAGTCACCAAGTACTTTTTACCTTTATCAAAAACACCTAGTGCCATGGTATTGTCACCATTTACAGATTTTATAAACATAAGGTATACACATCAATGTATTTTATGATGTAGTAGTACTATTACATACTAAATCCAACAATGATAAACACAACCTGTTGTTTTACATATGCTCGGAGGTCACCACAATAATCTCCCTGTAAGAGAGAGGGAAAAGGAAAATTAAAGAAGACACTATAGCATAGTCAAGAAAGGGAAGGGGGTGCCCATAGGTGGCCAATCTTATGGACTAGAAATTGTAAAGAATAGATTAGGCTAAGAAATAGAAGAACTGTTGCAACAGATTTAAGAAAAGTTTGGTCCTCAAGAGTGGCAGGAGCTCCTTGTCACAGGGCGTACCCCACACGGGAGGAAGACCCAGAGGTGGTTGCCGGTCTACGGTGTAACCGCAAGCGAAAGGCTGACCAAGGATGGTCCTGGTGCTTATGCTTCCCACTAGACTTCTTTTCAGAAGAGGAAGAAGTCGACACCCTAGATGCCAGGGAAGTAGAAGAGCTTTTAGCCTGAAGGTCCTTCACCATCGCGGCTAACTTCTGCTGCAGCAGGAAACTTTGAATGGTCTTCAAGCTGCGTCTCCATAAGGCTTGGTTGAAGTCCTGGCAGTGCTGGCTGGCCTCAGTGTCGTGGTTGGGGCCTAAGCAGTACAGGCAGGAAGAGTGACCATCCTTGGCAGGAATCTGCTTGCCGCAGGCACACTTCATAGGCCGGTTGGAAGGCGAGGCTGGAGGAGAAGAAGACAAACGAGATGGAAGGAACACTGAAAAACAATGTTAAAAGCTACTGAGAAAAGGGAAATAAACTGTGGGTAAAACATAAGCAAGATGGTGGTCAACTGAAGCAGGCGTCCGTGGCGGTCTGACGTGGTCCAACTGAGGTAGGTCTGGGGGAACGCCCCTTTTTTAGGATAGGTGGTCGTCAGAGTGCTGATGTCAGCGAGAGTGATCCCTTTGATAAGACTGCTAGAGAACAGTTATATATGAACTTACCGTAACAGTAGATTTTCGAAGGGATCTCAGTCATCAGACCACATCGTAAGAACTTTACCGTCGGTGAAGAGGAATCCATACGGAAGATTTTCAGCAGTACAACTAGGGCTGCCCATGCTGCTGATGTCATCAGTACTATAAAGGCATGAGCGCCCCGCTCCCATCTCAGTTCTTTCCCCCAGAGACTAAAGGAGCCAAGCTCGTGCCATGAAGGACCGAGGGGGGAGAGAGAGAGAGGTGCCCAGGCCTACATGAAAGGTTGGATACACCAGACAGCCAGTTCCTAGACAGAAGCCCCAAGAAGGGGGATTTTGGGAGGGAAACCAGACCTGATGACTGATTACGGTAAGGAATAGGAGAACCTAGCAATAGGAACGAGAAGGTAAAGCCAGAGATGAAGTAAGATCTGCGGCTTTCACAGTAGGCAGGGGAAACAGGCAGACTGGATGGGCCTAGCAGTCCTTATCTGCCATCAATTTCTATGTTTCTATGTTCTTACATAACTGTTCTATCATCTGCAGGGGGTATCTCAGTCATCAGGTCACACCGTAGGAATGAGTACCAAGCAGTTACAGGTGCAATTGGACAATCTGGGAGGAGGGTTCTCCATAAACTTAAGACAGGAGGCCCTGCAGCACAGCTCTGCCAAATCGTGCACGGGCTCTTGAGGCAATGTCCAGACTGTAGTGCTTGGTGAAAGTATGGACGGTACTCCAGGTGGCAGCCGCACAGATGTCAGCGGTTGAGACCCTTTGGAAACAAGCCACTGAGATAGCCATGCCTCTTGTGGAATGTGCTTTGACTGCATCAGGCAATTATTTGCCATACTTGTTGTAGCAGAACGCAATACAATTTGCCAACCATTTCGATAACATTACTTAGAAACCGAGGTGCCCTCTCTACCTGGAGTGAAGGAAACAAACAGCTGCTTTGACTTTCTACATTCCATAGTGCGAAGCAGGTAATATTTCAAAGTTCTGCATGCACATCCTACGTATGGAGCAGTGCTTCCCCTGGATTGGCATGCTCGGGGAAGTAAACAGGAAGGTGGATAGACTGGTTGAGTGTTAACTCAGAAACCACCTTGGGGAGAAACTATGGATTAGTGCGCAAAGGCACCCTGTCTTTGTGAAAAACTAAATAAGGCTCCTCACACCAGAGGGCCTGAAGCTCTGAAAGTCTTTGCGCAGAAGTAATGGCAACTAAAAACAACACTTTCCAAGAAAGAAAGCACAGATCGCAAGTCGACATTGGCTCAAACGGAAACAGGGTCAACTTCTCCAAAACAAAATTCAAGTCCCAAGCCATGACAGGAGAAGGGATTGGGGGTTTCAGATGCAGGATGCCCCTGAGAAAAGGGGAGACATCCAGCTGAGCAATCGTGCAGTCACCCACGGGCCCATGAAAAGCAGAGACAGCCGAAAGGGAGGAGCACTAGAGGGAGGAGCACTAGAGACCTGAGTCGGATAGAGAGATCAGTATCATCGAGGCACAGGTCAGGAAGCACAGGAAAAACCAGGAGCAGTTGCAGAATTCACAAAAAAAGTATTTATTTGTATTAGCAATAACATAAAAAAATAAAATTGCTCGGTATAACTATTTACAAAGGCAGAATAAATAGAAGATGCATCTGAATATTCCTTCAATCTCTGTGTCACTCTTGCAAGCAATTGTAGCTCTGTCTTATAAGTCCTTGCAACCCCGTTTCTTAACAAGCATTCTGTTTTTTCTAAAATGTTCTAGTATATTTCAGGCAACTGCAGGCAGGAACACAATGTCCCAGAACTGAGGTCCTTTTTCCACAGCTCTTCTGCAAAAGGCTTAAAAACTGAATTTCAGGTTAACCCCTTGAGTTCCCAACAGCTTTTAGCAATCACCTCAGACTATAATTATATACATTTCAACACTAACGCTATGTAATTTCTAAACAAAGGGATCCCAATATCAGTTACATTTCCACATAATGATTTGCATATATTTTTATATCAGCAGATATGCAAGGGAGGAAAAGACAGAATAGCAAGGGAAGACAGAGAACTGCGAGACTGTCGGGGTGATCAAATCCTAGGTCTCACAGGAAAATTTGGTTGCGTAACCAGACAGACAAGAGACAGGAAACAAAAGAACAGAAAAGTTCCCTGCATTCAAACTCTCCTTAACAACTGGGACAGGGTCCTATTCCACCCTGTCACAATCAGGTAATCCAGAATGTGGTTCACTGGGCTGGTGAAAGGGTCCAGGTCACGTTTGTCAACCCAGATGGCAAACCACTTTCACTTCATGGAGTATATGGCTCGAGTGGAAGCTTTTCAGGTGGCCACTAGGACGTCTGCTACTCTGTTCTAGACCCAGTACCTGGCGATGGCTAGGTCCTCAGGAGACAAGCATACAGATGGAGGGACCTGAGGTTGGGATGGACCAGGTTTCAGAGTCTGGGTCAGTAGGTTCCTGCAGAAGGGGAGAGGAACTGGAGGCTCCTCTGCCAACTGCTGAAGCAGGGGGAACCAAATCTGCCAAGGCCAAAATGGAGCGATCACAATCATGCCGGCCCCATCCATCTTCAGCTTTATTAGCACCCTCTGAATTAGAGGAAAAGGAGGGAAGGCGTAAAGGAACCTCCTGCTCCAGGAGAGGGACAATGTGTCTCACCAGAAAACTCTAGGCCCTGGATCAAGTGATCAAAAACTGGGTTGTTTTGCGATGAGTGGGGACGCAAAAATGTCCAACTCTGAATGACCCCATCTGTCGAACAAGTCATCTGCGACCGATGAGAGGAGTTCCTAATCGTGCATGCTGGACTGAGTCTGGCTGAAACTGTCCAGAGTGTTTAATATGCCAGGCATGCGGATTGTTGAGAGTGTGAAACTGTGATCCAGCACCCAGTACCACACTCTCATGGCCTCCCTGCATAGGGGGTACGAATGAACTACCCCCAACCGCTTGCTGATGTAGTATACTACACTCAGGTTGTCTGACTGCACCAGCAGATGACCCGGAACAAGGTGTGCCCTGAAAAGCCTGCATAGTGTAAAGCACCGCCCTCATCTCCAGGACACTGATAAGCAGGGAAGTTTCCAACTGCGACCAGGAACCCTGGGTTTGGAAGGGACCCAGGTGAATGCCACAGCCCAAACCTGAGGCACCCATGGTGAGGATCTGTTGTAGAGAGGAGATCTGGAATGGGACGCCTTCAAGCAGATTCAAGGGGTTCATCCACCACTGTAGTACCTTACGGATTGGGGAAGAGATCAGGACTGGGCGATCCAACTTGTCCGTGCACTGGTCCTACTGCAACCGGAGGGTCCACTGAAGAATGTACATATGAAGCCTGGCCAGTGGGTATGTCAGCTGCCATCAGGTCCAACAACCTCAGGCACACCCTGGCAAGAATGGGACATCTCTGGGCGACGTCCTGAACTTGGGCAATCAGGCACCTTTTTGGGGCAGGAAGACCTTGCCCTGGGCCGAATCTAGAACTGCCCCTGTAAACTGCAGTCTTTGAGATGGAGTCAGAACCAACTTGAGCAGGCTGACAGTTATGCCCAGAGAGCGGAAAAGCTGGAGAGTCTGCTCCAGAGTCACCACAAGCTGTTCCTGGACGAGGCCTTTAGGAGCCAATCGCCCAGATAAGGAAAGAAATATAGCCCCTCTCTTCTGATAGCTACTGCTATTGCAGCTAAGCACTTGTAAAGACCTGTGGCACAGAGGACAAGCTCCAGTGTGTGTCCCTGCTCTATAATCTGCAGAATCCATACATCTGAAGTTATGGTTCTCCACTGATTTAGATGGAGAAAGAATGGTCTTCTGACCACCACCTCCTGGTCCGGGACCAGAAGGAGGGGTCTGACAAGGAGCCAGACAGAGGTGGATCCAACCACAGGGGCTGGTCCCTCACTTCTGGGGCACTTGGCCGCAGCTCCAGCACCGGCGGGGGGAAGCAAGGCAGCTGGGGCTCTGAGTTTACCTTTGGGCCGGGGCCCTGATCTGGATCTATTAATCGTTTTGCGAAAGGGAGGGTGCCCCCTACCTCTCAGTTGGGTATGGTAGAGGGAATGCACAGACACAGACTTAAGAGCCCTGCCCGAGGCCTGTACATCATTGATAATATCCTGGACATTAGGGTCAAACGGTTTAGTGCCATTAAAGAGGGTATTGAGCACATTTTGCTGAACATTAGCAGCAAAGCCGGAGACTCTCAGCCAGGAGTGCCTATGTAGGCATATGTCCATGGCAGCAGCCCTGGCAATGGTGTCAGCCATATCATATAGGGCTCTGAGGAAGTGTTTGCCAACATCCTCAGCCACTTGAAGGCGCTGCAGCAGCTCCTACTTTTGAGTGTCATCTGGGAGGGCATGGGCAGAAGCCCTGCCCTTCTTCCAATTGGCATTCTGGTACGTGACCATGTGAGACAGGTAGTTTGCAATCCTCAAACCCAGAGTAGAGGAAGCATATACACTTTTACACCCCAGAGGTCAATTCTGTGCGACTCTTTATCCGGGGAAAGGGAACTAAGGTGCTTGGGAGCCTTAGACCGGTCTTGGGCCGCCTTAATGACCACTGAGTCTGTCTCAGGCAGGGCAGCATAGTAGGGAAAACCCTGGCGAGCATGATAAAGTTTATCTGCCTGTGAGGCATGACTGGCACCATGTCTGGTCTGTCCAAGCTGCCGTGGGTGCATTCTTCAAGGCAGGCGAGATTAGAGGAATGATTTCTGGGGGAGATTCCGGGATCTCCAGGAAGTTCAGCGGGTCTTTCCTGGTGGCATCCTCTTCCTCAGTGTGGAAGCCCATGGCTGAGGACAGTTGCTTCATTACACTGAAGAAAGTGGGGTCCTCAGGAGGAGATCTAGGAGTATGCTTAACTGAATCCTCACTGACAGAGGAAGCAGTGGACATGTCAGAGATTTGGAGATCTTACATCGAGATACAGCTTTTGCAGCAGGTTACACCATTAGGACTGAAGCCGGCAGGCGCCAGGACCCCGGAGATATTTTCTAGCTAGCTATCTTCAGTGGGGACCGCCCCCGACGTCGGCCCGCCTCCGACGTCAGGCGTGGTATAAGAGGGGGCGGTCCCGCCAGAATCCCCAGTTCTTCCCTACCGAGTGCATGCCCGACCCATGGTTGCTAGCGACGAAGTTGGTTTTCAAATTTCTGAAATTTGCTGTGGAAGATTTTCACAATCAACATTTTCTTATCTGATGTCCTCTCTGACCGCTTCCAAGTGTGTGTGCGGCAAACAAATACCTTTTAAAGATCCGCACTCCGCGTGCGTCAGGTGCCTGGGCCCAGACCACGATATTAAGGCCTGTTCCCTCTGCCAGGGGTTCAATAGCCGCACCAGGATCTGCCGGCAGAAGGCCCTTCAAGCCTACCTCCTGGAAGAACAACTACGAGCGATGGCCTCCAAGGGGTATTAGGCACATCGGCCGCTGAGAAAAAAGAAGGATCAAGAGATCCTGCCCAGTCGCGGTTCAGGCCTCAGTCCGGAGCTCCGGGTCTCGGTCAGACCCTTCTTTCAGGACCTCTTCGCTCCTGCTGCGGTCCCCTTCTCAGCCCGCTCAGGCCTCTACCGCCAGGCCGTCGTCCTCTTCATCTGCCCAGAAGGCCTTGGCGAAGTCGGGGGAACGCCACCACCACCACCACAAGTCGGGCTCCCGCTCCTTGGCCCCCGACGCCCGGTCTTCCTCACTTCCCCCCCGGAAGACCTTGGAACTCACTCCATTGAGGAGGCCGGTGGATCTGGCGTCGGCCAGACTGCCGTCGGCCGTTCGCCATCGTTCCTCCGAGTCGACGGCCGGCTGGCCGTCATTGGCCCCTTCTGCGCATCGGACGTCGGTGGGGGGACCGACGCCCGCGCTGCCTGAGCCGAGGGCTCCTGCGCCCGACGCTGATCGGACAGGAGTCCTCACCGAGGAGGATTCGCCCAGCCCGATGACCAGGCGGACGCCCCGCCTCAGGAGTCTCCCCGGGTCCTCGCACCGCCCCGAGGCCCCCGTGGAGCCGTCACCGGGACCTGACGTTCGGCCCTCGACCTCGGAGCCGACGTCGGGCCTATCCTTGGCCGAGGTGAAGGACCTCTTTACAGACTGGTGGGATACTATCAGGAAGGATGTGGTACCCCCAGTCCTTCCTCCTCCACCTCCTGTTGCTACAGCTCCGGCCCCACCTTCACCTGTCAGGTCGGCTGGCCATTCTGTCCCCAGGGAGCCTGAGACTCCTCCCAGGGGCCGACACTCTAAAAGGAGACCTCCGTCTAGATCGTCGTCCTCTGGATCGCCCAGTCCCAAGAGGTCCAGGAGGCGACGTCGGTCGCCGTCGACGGAGGTTACGGGATCATCTTATTCATCGTCCAGATCCCCATCTCCGGTCTTGCTTCCCTTGCCGGACCCACGTGAGACTCCAAGGTCTCCTCCGGACGATCCATCCTTCATGGATATACTCAGACATATCCAGGAGAACATGGGTTGGGAAGCAGAGGAACTTGACCCCGAAAGGCTACGCCTGGTGAAGTACCTTTGGCAGAAAGACCCTAAGCCTGTGGTGGTGCCACCTTGGTGGGCGCTTTCGTGGGCGTCACCAGGAGGCTGCGTGGGCGTCACATTACGCTCCCGGCGGTGCCAAGAAGGCTGACAGGCTGTACAGGGCCCCTAGGGGGACCAGTACCTGTCACAGCACCCTCTGGCTGACTCCTGGTGATTACTGCCTCACATGATCGGTCCCAGAGACGCAACATTTGAGCACCTGCCATCGGACCCAGAGTCCAAACAGCTGGACTCTCTGGGGAGGCGCACTTACGCTTCCGCGACTTGCGCCATCAGGTCCCTGAACTACCTCACCCACATGGTGCAGTTTCAGAACGCCCTGTGGGAGCAGGGGCTAGAGGCGGCTGAGAAGCTGCCGGAAGGTGAGCAGAAGGAGGAGATGCTTCAGCTCCTCCGGACGGGTTCAGACGTGGGAACCCAAGTTTTAAGAGCCGCATATGATTCAGCGGACTCGTCAGCCAGGGCGGCTGCTTCAGGTGTTTGCCTCCGGAGGCACTCGTGGCTTCGTGTCTCCGGTTTCACCCCAGACGTCCAGAAAAATATTTTGGACGCTACCTTCGAAGGTGAGGTGTTGTTTGGTAATCTGTCAGAGCGTATCATTACCAAACTCCAAGAGGCTGGAAAGGCGGTCCGGACAGTCCAGGCGATGTACCAGCCGAGGCTTGGCTCCTTTCGTAGGAACCAAGGCCGTTTCCGTGGGCGGACTCAAAGGCAACAGCCCTGCTCCGCCACACAACACAGGGGCTCTGGCCTCAGGGACCCAGGGAAGCAGCCCGCCGGGCAGGGGTCAACGCTTTCCAAGGCCACCCAGCCAGCGGGTCCTTCAGCCGCCACAGCATGACTCCTTTCCGCCCCGCCTCAGGATCAACGGGAATTTTCGGTCGGGGTCGATTGCGAACTTCCTGTCAGGTTGGCAGGCAACAACCACCGACAGGTGGGTTCTTCAGTTGGTCAGCAAAGGCCACTTTTAGAGTTCAAGAACGGCCACCCCGAGGCCTCTTCTGCTTCCCGATACTGGGTCAGCACCGCACTTGATTTGGCAGAGGTGATCGCTTCTTGGACAAGGGAGCGATTCAATCTGTCCCAGGAAACCAGAGAGTACTGGGGTATTATTCTCACTTCTTCCTGGTTCCCAAAAGACAGGGGACCTCCGTCCAATTCTGGACTTAAGCGACCTCAATCAATCGGTCGTCTACAAAAGGTTTCGCATGGTGACCCTTCCGGGTCTCATTCCCATGCTAAAACAAGACGCCTATTTAGCGTCCCTAGACATGCAGGATGCCTACCTGCACATCCCCATAGCTCAGCGCATCAGAGGTTCCTGTGCTTGAGTTCTCAGGCCACCATTTCCAATTCGAGCTCTTCCCTTGGCTGTCATCCGCTCCGAGGGTTTTTACAAAGTGCATGGCAGTCGTGGCAGCTGCTCTAAGGAGGAAGGGCCACTATGTGTTCCCGTACCTCGACGATTGGCTTCTCATGGCCGCCTCCAGAGAGGTGCTTCTGCAAGCGATCCGGGACACTCAGATCCTGTTCAAATCGCTCGGGATCTTGATAAACCAGGAGAAGTCGGTCTTGGTACCGTCGCAGAACCTGCAGTTCATAGGCGCAGTGCTGGACACGGTCCAGGGGAGGGCTTTCCTCCCAGGCGACAGGGCGGAACGCATCAGGTCCCTCATAGAGGACCTATCGGTGAATCAGACCGCTCCGGCCAGATTGGTCCTTCGCCTGCTCGGTCACATGGCTGCGGCCATTCCCACGGTTCCTCTCGCGCGGCTCCACATGCGCATAACGCAGTGGATGCACAAGGCGCAGTTGGACCAGAGGCAAGACCATCTGCAACATCCGTCAGAATCACAAAAGAGTGATTCAGGACTGGCAATGGTGGTTAGCCCTCGGTCGCCTTCCAAGGGCGCCCTTTGCAACGCCTGCCCCAGAGATTACCCTCACCACGGACGCTTGGGTCTCGGGTGGGGAGCTCACCTGGATGGGGTGAGTCTCAGGCGTTTGGAGTCCGCTGGAAGCTCATCTGCACATCAATGTTCTGGAGATGAGAGCAGTACTCTATGCTCTCCGGCTTTCCAGTCCATGATCCCACCGTGTACCATCCTGCTTCAGACGGACAACACGCGGTTTGTATTACCTCAACAAACATGAGGCGGACACTCTTTCCTTTGCAGGAAGCCATGAGAGTGTGGGATTGGGTAATCGGACGCGCAAGTCTAGTCGCGGTACACGTTCCCGGCATGGACAACACGATTGCGGACGGCCTGAGTCGCTCCCAGGCCAGAGTCCACGAGTGGGAACTTCTTCAGGAGGTAGCAGAGGACCTGTTCCTTCGATGGGGAACTCCAGAATTAGACCTATTCGCATCCCCATCCAACGCAAAACTGCCCAATTTCTGCTCGCTAGATCCAGGGCCTGGAGTTTTCTGGCGAGACGCGTTGTCCATCTCCTGGGAGAACAGGTTCCTCTACGCTTTCCCTCCTTTCCCGTTGATCCAGAGAGTTCTGCTCAAACTGCGCAGGGAGCATGCGCGTGTGATTCTGGTGGCCCCATTCTGGCCCAGACAAATCTGGTTCCCATTGCTGGCGCAGCTGTCTCGGGAACCTCCACTCCCACTGCCGCGCAGTTCTCACCTTCTGTCTCAGGAGCAAGGTTCGTTATTACATCCGGATCTGCGGTCTTTGAACCTGCACGCTTGGCTCCTAGAGATGTAGCCATCATGCGACACGGAGTCTTGCAGGAGGTTGCAGAGGTACTCTCTGCAGCCAGAAAGCCGGCTACTCACGCTCACGCCATGAAATGGCGCTGATTCTGTCTTTGGTCACGGGCTCGTGACCTTTCTCCTTTAGGTTGCCCTGTGGGGGCAGTCTTGGACTACCTCCTCTCCCTTTTTCACTGGGTTAGCCTACCTCCTCTATTAAAGTACACCTGTGCTATTTCGCCTATCACCAGCCGGTGGCCAACGCACTCATTGCTCAACTGGACGCTTCTTGGGAGTTCCTGAGAGGGTGCTGCACCTTAGGCCTCCTATTAAAGATCCGATTCCTCCACGGATCTCCTTTTGTTTTGGAGCAACTCACGCCCCACTTTGAACCAGCCGATGATTAAGAGCTACGCTTTCTGTCTTGGAAGACGTTGTTTTAGTTGCAGTTACTTCAGCCAGAAGGATTTCTTAACTTCATGCCCTGATGTGTAAGGAGCCTTATTTGTTTTTCACCGAGACAGAGTGTCTCTGAGAACAATCCTAAGTTTTGCCTAAGGTGGTCTCAGCTTCGACCTTAAATCAGGATATTGACCTTCGGTCTACTTCCGAACTATTCCAATAGAGGAGGCTTTGCTCCACACTCTTGATGTTCACCGCGGCCTGAGGTATTACCTCAATAGAACTAAGTCCTTCGGGCTTCGGGAGCAACTTTTGTGTCCTTCGCACCAGAGAATGAGAGATTCGGCCAGTGTCTAAGCAATCCTTATCCCGCTGGCTTGTGCAGTGCATCTCCCATTGCTACCAATCCCAACAAAGCCCTCCTGGGTTCCGTCCGGGCCATTCTACTAGGGGTGTAGCCACTTTTGCAGCTCTCAAGAATGTCTCAACCTCAACTATTTGCGCTGCAGCTACTTGGAACTCTGTGCATACCTTTATCAGGCATTACAGTCTGGATATCGCCTGTGGCGAAGGGCTGGTTCGGCCAGGCCGTGCTGCAGAACCTCCTGTCCTGAATTGAGGTTGGTGGCTGCTCCTCGGTTTCTTCTTTCCTCCTCCCGATGTGCAGGGGTCAAGCTTAACTGTTTGGGAATCAGTCTATTATGGGGACTCTGTTGCAAGAGCTGTATCTCGGCAAGATAGTACAGTTACGTAAGAACTCACTCGTAACAGTAGATCTTCGAGAACAGCTCTGCAGCAGGCCTTCCCGCCAGATCCCCTTGGAGGAGGTCTTCGGCTTCTAGGTTGCTCCTCTAGAAACGGAGGAGTGAGGGAGAAAAGGATGGTGAGTATTTCAGCCAGCCAGTCTGAATGTTCAGATGACAGGAATTTGATTTCTCCCGCATGGCTGGGTGAGCGCAGGAGTCAGCTTTTTTTCCTTGTAGGGGAATTTCCCTATTTTCTACTCAGAGTTTTCATACTCCTTTTTGCCTTCTGACGGTGGATCCTTGGTCTCCCCCGCTATCGCAACCTCTGGCTGGGAATCTCCGGCCGGAGAACTGGGGATTCTGGCGGGACAGCCCCCTCTTATATCACGCCTGACGTTGGAGGCGGGCCGACGTCGGGGGCTGTCCCCGCTGAAGATAGCTAGCTAGAAAAGATCTCCGGGGTCCTGGCGCCTGCCGGCTTCAGTCCTAATGGTGTAACCTGCTGCAAGAGCTGTTCTCGAAGATCTACTGTTACGGTAAGTTCTTACGTAACTGTACTTTCCTCCTCACCATCAGAAGTAATGAAATCTGGATGGTACACCTCCTTGACCTACTCTAAATCCAGGTCTGGCGTTACTGCACCGACGATGGCTGGTGGGGGGTTTCACGTGGCCGATGAGTAGGCATCAACGACAAAGCTGCCGTCACCGGTGTCAGCAAGGAGGGTCTAAGGGCATCCAGTTGCTGTACAATGACAGTAATAAATTTAACCAGAATCTCATTTAGGTTGACGGCGGTCACCGGTGAAGGAGGCGTTGATGGCCCCGACAACCCGACGAGCCTGTAGCCCTGGTAGGAGAAGGGGCAGGCCTTGATGGGAGAGCTGTCAAAGACGTGCCCATTGCTGACGGAGAGGCCAAAGACCCAGAGGTTGACGGCTGGCTGCCCTGAGAATCGGGTGGAGGTGCTGTTGGTATGGGTCTGGAGGACACAGAGACCTGGACAGCAGATTTCTTCGGTGGTGCAGGTGCAGCCAACAAAGACCCCCCCAGACGAAGGAGAGGCTGATGGGGAATGAGAGCGCCGCTGGGAGAGCAGTCATGATCTCAGTCTTTTTTTTGACTTTTCCCCAAGGATTTGCCTCGGGCCTTGGAGGCCTGGGAGCTCGACGATCCGGCAGGCGACTGAGAGGCTGGAACCTCAGAGGACCCCTGCCTGGAACTGGCTACCTGCTGACCCATTAAGAAATTTCTGAGAGCCCTTCTACGTCACCTAAGGGTTGTTTGATTGAACTTCTGGTACAGCTCAGACAGAAAGGTCGTGGTGAGGCCCAAGACAGCAGACACAGAGGGAGTGTTCGTTTGCGGAGGCAATCTTCTTCATGCAGTGGCAGCGACAGAAGAGAGATGTTGAAGAAGAATTAACTCGCGACATAGACAGGTTGGAGAAATCTCTTTAGAAAAAGATTCTGAAAATTACAACAGAAAAAGTTTGTAGGCAAAAAAGGCGTGAATACTGCGTCAGAGCTTCCATGGAGAGCCATGCGAGTGAGCTGATGGCAGAAAAGAATTTAGGAGGGAGCGGGGCCGCTCATGCCTTTATAGGATTGATGATGTCGATGGAGACTAACGATGTAGGTGGCCCCAGTTGAACTGCTGAAAATCTTCTGTGTGGATTCCCCTTCTTGACGGTTAAGTTCCTATGGTGTGACCTGATGACTGAGATACCCCCGAAGATCTAGAAGTTTTCAGTGTGGTCCTGGTGCCTGGCAACTTCAGTCCTACTGGTGTTGCCTGCCGCAAAAGCCTTCTTAAAGCAAGATCAGCACTTTTCTCTCTCCTTATATTGAAGACCCTGGCCTTCGCACTGGTAACACTGGCTACCATATGTATGTGGATAATACTGTGCTATTTTTCAGACCCTTACAAGAGCAAAACTAATCTTATTTTCTAAGACAGTTTCACAAACTTCATTCTTATTTTGTCCAGTCTAAATTACTTTTAAATGTTGAAAAATAAAACAAAGGCCATTGCCTTTGGATCCCTGGTCGGACTGAAAGGTTATCCTCTTTATAAAGACATAACATCTCCACATTTGATGGCCAGTATGAATACTGTCAAGTCGTATAAATACCAAGGTTACCAGCTTGACTGTTGTATAACTGGTGATATCCATGTTCAACATTTATTAAAAAAATAGTCCAAGCCGGCCTGGTGGCGCTGAGGGTTGAGGCGCTGGACGCCACACCTCGAGCTACGCCAATGACTCGGGTTCGGGAACAAGCCTGGGTTGCTGGGTGGGGTGGGGGCAGGATTGGGCAGCTGCTCAGCAGTTCTCCTCTCCCAGGAAGGACTTTGTTGTCTCCTGCAGTCCCACTGTCCCCAGATGGGGCCTGAGGGTAGTGCAGGCGCGTGGGCGGCATGCACGGAGGGCACTGTGGAACGTGGTGTGCTGCGTCTATTACGCAACGCAAGGGCCAGGCAGCAACGGGGGAGGAAAAATTTGAAATACAGAGTTAGCAAGCTCCGTGAAGTTCCCGAACGTGGTTCTGCTGATAGGGTTGCAAGTCAGAACAGATGCAAGCCCTCAGAGGGAGGGTCAGAGCCTGCCTGCCAGCCCCCAGGCGGATAACCAGAATAATAATAAAAAAGACAGTCCCTTAAAAGTACAGTTACGTAAAAACTTACAGAAACAGTAGATCTTTGAGACAGGCTCTTGCAGTAGGTAATTACATACAAGATTGACGCCGGCAGGCGGCAGGACCCCACGGAAAAATTTCTAGCTAGCAGTCCCTGGCGAGGGAACGCCCCCACGTCAGGCGACCGGTGTCAGGAGACGTCGGTATAAAGGGGCGGTCCTGGATGCCCGCCTTCCAGTTCTTTCCTGCCACAGGCCGAAAGAGGCCGGACGAGAGAGGAGTGGATATTTCCCTAAATG
Source organism: Neoceratodus forsteri (assembly GCA_016271365.2). Lineage (NCBI taxonomy): Eukaryota > Metazoa > Chordata > Ceratodontiformes > Ceratodontidae > Neoceratodus > Neoceratodus forsteri. Next base: position 372,596,878 of record CM057458.1, read on the forward strand.
GAAAAGGAGCTGAAAAAGCCTAGGGGGGATGGAGGGCAGGAAGGTATTACCTACTGCAAGAGCCTCTCTCGAAGATCTACTGTTACAGAAAGTTTTTATGTAACTGTACTATCTTACTTCGAGAGGGCTCTTGCAGTAGGTAATTACATATAGGACTGAATCCCAAGCAGTCTGGAACAAAGAAAAGGCACCGGAGGAGGAAAACTACTCCAAGAAATACTTCTAGCCGCAAGCCTCAAGATAGGAGGCCTTGCAAAACAGCTAGCCCGAAGCCTGCTCTACGGCGAGAGGCAATATCCAAACTGTAGTGTTTCGTAAAGGTATGGACGGAAGTCCAGGTGGCGGCAGTGCATATGTCTGCCGCAGACACATTCTTGAAACAAGCCACAGAGGCAGCTACTCCTCTTGTGAAGTGGCCTCTGACTTGACCCGGGAGGGTCTTGTGGTATTTGTCATAACAGAAAGTGATGCAGTGAGCCAACCACTTAGACAGGCATTGCTTGGAAACAACACTGCCTTCCCTTTTGTGAGCAAAAGAGACGAACAACTGATCAGTCTTTCTGAGATCCTTCGTCCTGTTGGTGTAGTATCTCAGAATCCGGTGAACATCCACAGTATGGAGTAAATATTCCCCTTGATTAGAGTACTACGTAAAAAAGGCAGATGGCTCTATGGACTGATTTAAGGTAGACTCTGCTACTACTTTAGGTAGAAACGTAGGATTCGTGCGAAGAGCAACTCGTTCCTTGTGAAAAATCAAGTAAGGGATTTTTACACATCAGGGCCTGGAGCTTGGAGATTCTTCGAGCCGAAGTAATGGCCACCAAGAAGAGCATCTTCCACGAAAGAAACTTCAAATCTGCAGAAGCTGCAGGTTTGAAGGGAGGAAGGGTAAGTTTCTCGAGAACAAAATTCAAGTCCCAAGGGGTGGCAGGAGTACGAATGGGGGGCCTCAGATGGAGAACCCCTCTGAGAAAGGTCTTGGAGACCTCCAGTTGAGCAAAAGCCTTGTTTGTGAAGGGAACATGACAGGCTGAAATGGCCGCCAAGTGTACCTTAAAAGAGGAATGGCTGAGACCCAGGTCGAACAGATGATGTAGATACTCCAGCAGAAACCCCGCTGAACAAGAGAAAGGTTCCACGTTCTTGGAAGCGGCCAAAATAGTGAATCTTTTCCACTTCATGGCATAAGTGGATCTGGTGGAGGGTTTCTGGCCTCCACTAAAATCTCCGCCACTTTGGGAGACACTCCAAATGGGATTGGGCAGGTCTGCAGGAGCCATGCATGCAGTTGAAGGATTTGAGGCCTGGATGGACCAGGGTCCCCTGATCCTGGGTCAACAAACCTCGAGATAGAGGAAGAGGAAGAGGAGGATCCTCTGAATATTGTTGTAGAAGAGAGAACCAAATTTAACTGGGCCAGAAAAGAGCGATCAGAATCATTCTCGCTCCTTCTGAAGCTAGTTTCTGCAAGACTCGTGGGATAAGAGGAATTAGGGGAAAGGCATAGACGAATCTATCCTTCCAGTCTAGAGACAGAGCGTCGCTCCAGAAAGCGCCTCGCTCTGGAACGAGCGAGCAGAAGGTGGGAAGTTTTGTGTTTAGGGGGGATGCGAACAGGTCGGCCTGTGGTGTTCCCCAAAGTTGGAAGATATTGCCTAGGACCCCTTGGTCCAGTTCCCACTCGTGAGTCAGAGCAGAAGAGTGACTTAGCTTGTCTGCCAGGGTGTTGTCGACTCCTGGAACGTGAATCGCCGTGAGGTGAAGGTCGTGTTGTGTTGCCCAATCCCAAACCCTCATTGCCTCCCTGCATAGAGGGTAGGACAGAGTCCCTCCCTGCTTGCTGATGTACCACACCACGCACATGTTGTCCGTCTGGATGGCAAGGTGTCCGGGAAGGATGTATTGGTGAAGGGCTTGGAGAGCGAACAACACTGCCTGAAGCTCGAGCACATTGATGTGGAGAGTCTGTTCTAGCCTGGACCAGGAGCCCTGGGTCTGATGAGGGCCTAGATGGGCACCCCAACCTTTGCCTGAGGCGTCTGTGGTTAGAGTCTGGGAGGGGGGAGGATGAAAGAAAGGAACCCCCCGAAACAGGTTCTCTCGAGCCATCCACCATTGTAAGTCTCGCATCATCGGTGAGGAGATCAGAACTGAGTGATCTAGGTCGTCCACTAGCTGATCCCACTGGGAGCGTAGATTCCACTGAGAGATCCTCATGTGGAGTCGAGCGCGAGGGACCATCGGGATGGCAGCCGCCATGAGCCCGAGAAGGCGAAGGACCGACCTCGCCGAGACCATCCTGCGGTCAGACAACAGACTTATCTGGGTCTGAAGGGAGGCCGCCCCGTCCGGAGGCAGGAAGGCCTTGTCTATGGTCGTATCGAGGATCGCCCCAATAAACTGTAACCTCTGGGATGGGTCCAGATGAGACTTGGAATGGTTGATGGTAATACGCAGGCAGGCAAAGACCTGCTGGGTAAGGGAGAGGAATCGCAGGAGTTCCTCCCTGGACGAGGCCAGCAGGAGCCAGTTGTCCAGGTAAGGGAAAACCTGTACTCCCTTGGTATGCAGGTGGGCCGCAACCACTGCCAGACATTTGGTAAATACTCGGGGGGCCGAGGATAGACCAAACGGGAGCGCCTTGAACTGGTAGTGGTCCCCCTGGAACGCAAAACGAAGGTATTTGCGATGAGATGGGCGAATGGGAATGTGCAGATAAGCATCCTGCATATCCAGAGCACAAAGCCATTGACCCGGCCGGAGGAGGGGCAGAAGGCTCTGTAAAGAGAGCATCCTGAACCTTTTGTACTCTACATAAAGATTCATGGAACTGAGATCTAAAATCGGTCTGAGATCTCCTGTCTTCTTTGGGACCAGGAAGAAATGAGAATAGTAACCCGTCCCCTGAAGATGAAGGGGGACGGGCTCCATTGACTGCTTCAGCAGAAGAGCCGAGACTTCCTCCTGGACCAAAGGAAGATGTTCCCGTGAATACGACGACTTCAGAGGGGTTGGCGGGGTGGTTTCTGAAGAAACTCTATGGAGTGTCCTTCTGCTATGAGTTGGAGCACCCAAGAATCCGTGGTTATCCTCTCCCATCCCGGAAGGTGGAGGGAAAACCTCCCTCTTACCGGTTCCTCCTGGGAGTCCGGAGGCAGTGGGAGAGGAAAGGAGTCAGGTGGTGTGGGGCAGTGCCGCAGTGAAGCACCCGCTGCTTTTTTTGGGCCAGGGGGGACTTAGCAGCTGCGGGGGCCAGACGTTTTGTGGCCCGCCTTCCCTGGGGTTTCACCTTTGGCCGATTCCGTCTGCAAAAGGGACGGCGCTGCTGCTGATGGGGACGGTACATGGAATCAACTGACTTCAGAGCCGTCCCCTTTCTCTTGCAAATTGGTAATGATGTCTTTGACATCATCCCCGAAAAGCACTGACCCCCGAAAAGGTGCTTCCTGGATAGCAGATTGCACCTCCGGGACCAGACCTGACATGCGGAGCCATGCATGACGCCGTAGGCCTACGGCGAAAGCTGAGCTCCGCCCAGCAGTGTCCACTGCATCATATGTCGCACGTAGCATGTGTCGACTGGCCGAACGAGCACAGCGGACGAGATCAGCCAACTGCTGTTTGACTTGGGAGTCAGGCAAGGAGTCCAGCTTGGCTTCCGCCTGAGTAAGGATGGCCTTCTGGTAGTCCCCCATGTGGCCGACATAGTTCAGGGCCCTAATCCCCAGTGTGGAGGAAGCGTAAATCTTTCTCCCATACTGGTCCAGAAGGCTAGATTCCTTATCAGGAGGTGACGAGCTAAGGTGTTTAGGGTTCGCTGACCGGCCGTGAGCGGCGCTAATCACGACCGAGTTGGCACGAGGGTGAGAATCCAGGAAATCAACACCCTCTGGAGCCTGATATAGCCTGTTCGACTTCCTAGGAAGTGGGGCTAAGGCCGACGATTGTTTCCATATCATGGTAACAAGGTCGGCGAGAGGCTCTATCCAGGGTGGGACTAATGTGGGAGCTGTCACGGGCAGATCCAGATGTTCAGCGATCTTCAGACGCTGAGGGTCTGGTTCCAAGGAGCGCCACTGATGAACCTCCTGGATTTTTCTAAGCAACTCCGTAAAAGAAGGAACCTCCGGAGGAATCCTTGGCCGGGGCTTCGACAGAGAGCGAGGCTCATCGTCTCTCTCTTGGAGCAACCGTCGGAAGAGTCCGAGGAGTCTGAGAGTGAAGAGGAGGATGAAGAAGAGTAAGACTCCCTTTCCTGACCCGGGGGAGGAATGGGCCCCTTGGGGAGTCCCCAGGGACGCGTCTCCTGCCCCTCTCTGGATCCAGACGGAAGAACCCTGGAGTCCGGAGGTGGTGAGGGAGTGTGCCGCCTGGGGCGTACGGGAACCTGGGACGGCACCATCGCCGGAAGGCGGCTCTCGACCTCTTTGGTGAGCTGAGCCTTGGCCTCAGCCCACCAGGAGGCCAGAGTCTCCTGCAGGTCCACCGGTTGCCGCGAGGGCGGTGGAGGAGGAGGCGGCGGGGGATCAGAATACGGGTTAAACCCATAAGGAGCGTATCCGAAACCTGGCTGCGGGTAACCCGGCGTCGGGTATTGAGGCATCGGGTATTGTGGCGTCGGGTACTGTGGCGCCAGATACGGCGTTCCTGGGTACACCGGCGTCGAATAAGATGGAGGATACCCGGAAGCCGGGGGGGGGCCTGCCTGAGCAGATGGCCCGGCCGGGAACCTCGCGGGTGGGTCCGAGGGACAGCCCGATGGGAGCAGATCTCCTGAGTCGGTAAGACCGACGGCCAGGGCCGGGCGGGAGGCCCTGACGCCGAGGGGCCGCGCCGAGCCAGCGTCCGGGAGCCGACATGAGGTCCAGCGCTCCAGATGGAGGAAGGACTGACGGAGGCAAAAGATCCCCAGCTTCGCCCGGGGACGGAGGGGAAAAGTCCCCGGGTTCAGGTTGGGGGGACTCTGGTTCCCCAGACGGCAGCGAAGGCTGTGGTGAACCAGGAACGACGGACGTTGAGGGGTCAGTCGTCTGTTCCTTCATCGCCTGGATGTCGGACGAGCCGACGTGAGGCGTAGAGGCGAAGCTCGGCGGGCGCCGGAGGAGCCGACGTCCGACTTACGAGAGCAGTCACCGGAGACAGGTCGAGAGGCGGTGTCGGCCTGGTCTGGTGGGGAAGAAGCCGTGCGTCGCCCCGGAGGGTCGAACGTCTTACCAGCCGTCTCCAGGCGGACGCCAGAGGAGCCGACGCTCAGCTTACCGGAGTCGCCCACGACGGTAGGCCGCGAAGCCTGTGGCCGAACCAGGGGCGGAGGCCTCCAACTGCCCGGAGGTACCCGCAAGGCCCGAGCACGAGCCAGACGGGCGGGCCGACGCCGCCTTAGAAACCTCCGAGGCGGCCGACGAGGAGCGATCCCCCAGAGGGGATGTTACCTGCATCCCAGCGATTCCCAAGGGAGACGCGGTGGAGGAGCCTTTGTCCTGGTGCCTCTCCTTGTCCTTCTTCTTTCGATGGCCTTCGGGGGAAGTGGACGCCTGCCTCAGTTTTTTAAGCTCCTTCTCCATAGAGCTCATTTTCTTCTTTAGAATATCGGCTTCCAAGGATTGCTGCCACCTTTTTCGAGTAGCCGTGTTAAAGCTGAGGCAGTGCTGCCACTTCTCGACCAGATGATCGGGGCCTAGGCAGAACAGGCACAGGGAATGGCCGTCCTTGTGCGGTAGTTGGGCGCCGCACGAATCGCACTTATTCTTGTGCTTGGAGGGTGTAGGGGACGACATACACCGACGTTTAGTACCGACGTTAGTTGAAAAATAAAGTTTTTCCGGTAAGAAACTGATGAAGGAAGGGCTGACGAAGCATGAACTTTTCCGCGAGGCGCTGCACGAGCTAACGGCGGGAAAGAACTGGAAGGCGGGCATCCAGGACCGCCCCTTTATACCGACATCTCCTGACACCGGTCACCTGACATGGGGGCGGTCCCTCGCCAGGGACTGCTAGCTAGAAATTTTTCCGTGGGGTCCTGCTGCCTGCCGGCGTCAGTCCTATATGTAATTACCTACTGCAAGAGCCCTCTCGAAGTAAGATCTGGTTTTCTACATTGTAGTAAAGCTATCCTTTCTCTGCAGAGTTGCTCTAAAGTCAACCATTCAATTTTTCTGCCAAAGCCAATATTTTCTTTTTACGACTGCCTCTCAGCTTTAGCTTGAAAGTCTTGACATTATTTAGAACAGACAAGCACGGTTTGCTAGTTGATGCTCATATTATACTCGCCCCAGCCTTCTGTACAAGCTGGCTTTTTCTTACAGATAGAGACTGCATCTCAAGCACTTATTTGCCCTGAAGGCTATGAGCGGTAAACTTCCAGACTATCTACTAAAGAAGATCACATTTTCAATCCACCATCAGGGGTTGGGTCCAGCCAATTTAATCGAAAGTAGAGTTATGTAAGAACTTTCCGTAACACTAGATCTTCGAGAGAAGCTTTTACAGCAGGCCACACTGGTAGGACTATGCCATCAGGCGCCAGAGCACACAGAAAACGTCTAGCTAGCAGTCTACCACAGGGGACCGCCCACTGCCATCAGCCTAGCCTATATAGGTGGGCCGTCCCCCATGCCTAACTCAGTTCTCCCACTGGAGACCACTTACTGGTACCGAGACAGAGGTAAGAATACTGAATGGCAGAAATCACGGTTTGAAACAAACGACTGATTCGAACTACACCGAACTGAAGCGTAGGAGGGATCTAGGGAGCGACTTCACAGTAAGGCGGAATAAAGAATCTGATGGTTAGACTTCAGAACGCCACAGACAGAGGTTTGAAAACTGAGCTCCAGCACAAAGTTCTATGCCTTTGCATAGAGTTAACCCTTTACTCTCCGGAACAGTTCAAGTGCTGGGGCTGGGGCTAACTGCATATAGTCAGAATACAGCAAGACTTCATGTTGTTTGAAGGCATAAGAAGATCCTGGCAGGGACCTGCCGGCTGGAGGAAATCAGATGGGCCTGCTCCAGTCAGTCACTCCACCCTTTCCTCGGGCAAAAAAGCCTTGCCCTGGCTGGTGTCCAGGATCGCCCCTATGTATTGGCGGCATTGGCAAGTAGAGGCGCAGGAGTTTGGAAGATTTATAGTAATCCCCAATGCCTGGAAGAAAAGGAAGGTGGATTCCAGGGTCTGAACTAAGCATTCCCTGGAGGGGACTGCAAGCAGCCAGTTGTCCAGATAGGGGAACACACAGAAGCCCTGCCTCCTCAATGTGGCTGCCACCACTGCCAAGTATTTGGTGAATACCCAGGTGGCTGAAGAAGCTGAAGAATGGCCAAAGTGGAGGGCCCAAAACTGGTAATTGGCTCCCTGAAAGTGGAAACGAAGGAAGCGACGCTGGGCAGGAAAAACTTGAATGTGCAGGTGGGTATCCTGCATGTCCAAAGAACAGAGCCCGTTCCCCTGGTGCAAAAAGGGTCACAGCCCCTGGAGGGTGACCATCCTAAAATGTTTGTACTCTATGTACAGGTTCAGATGGTTCAGTCCAGGATAGGCCAAAGATCCCTGGTCTTTTGGGGAACGAGAAAGAAGTGGGAGTAAAACCCCATCCTCATGGAGCCTGAGAGATGGGACTCTATGGCTCTTTTTTGAAGAAGAGCCTGGATCTCCTCCGAGACCAGAAGCAGGTGTGCGGAACGGTATGAGGAGTGAACGGGAAGGGGTTTTCTGGTGGCCAACCTAAGAACTCCAGAGTGTGACCGTGAGCTATGATCTGGAGCACCTGTCTGTGGTCATCCCCTTCCACCCCTCTAGGTGGAGGGAGAACTGACCCCCGACCATCTCTCTTAGATCCTCGACGGGTGTGTGTGTGTCACTTATGGAGTCAGGAGGTGGGGGTGGGCGTAGGCATGGGGGGCAAGGAGGTTCTGGTGGTAGCAGCAACCAGTGCCACTAGCACCTTACGCTTGCGCTGACCCTTGGCAGGCTGGGTCCAAGAATGCTTGTGGGTGGACCTGCGAAAGGATGGACATTAGCCCGCTCTAGATTGGGTGTGACAGAGTGAATGGACTAACTTGAGGGCCCAACATGACCCCTGCAGGGTGAGAATGATGTCCTGGACATCTCCCCCAGAAAGGTCCAAACCCCGGAAGGGGGCGTCCAAGATGCTGGCCTGCATGTTCGAGGCACAGCCCGATACCCGTAGCCAAGAATGGTGCCAGAGACAAACCCTGGCAGTCGCCCCACACCTAGAGACATCCACTGCATCATAAGCTGTTCGGAGGACATGACTGCCAGCGTCTGAGCCCGACTTCATTAGCTAGGTGAGCTGCGTTTTGGTGGGGTCCTCGGGTTGGGTTTGTACCAGGTCCCTGGCTTGGTCCCAAATAACATTTTGATATTGGACCTTGTGGGCCAAATAATTTATGGCCCGAATAGCCAGAGTGGTAGAGGCAAAAACACGTGTGCCAAGGTGATTCAGCCGCCTAGATTCGCGGTCCGTGGGGAGGGTACTAAGATGTTTAGGCTTTTTAGTATGGTCGTACACCTCATGAATGACAATTGAATCCACCATAGGATGAGTCCCCCAGAAAGGGCTTGCCGGCCGGGGCATGGCAAAGGTACTCTGCCTTCTTGGACAGAGGAGGGGTGGTGGGAGGGTGATTCCAGGCTGCCCTAGTGACGTCTTCTTAAGAGTCTATCAAAGGGGGTACCACTATGGGAAGAACATCACGCTGCCAGAGGTAGAGGGGCAAACGGCATCTTTCCAGGTCCTGCTCCTCTGTCTCCCGGCCCATAATGGACAGTATATGGTACATGACATTCATAAAGGATGGATCGTCGGGGGTTGACTTTGGCACTTCTTTAAACTGATCCTCCCCATCCGAAGAGTCACTCTGAGAGGAGGAAGACCCAGAGGAATCCGAGTCATCCTCAGTAGTATTAGAACCTGGGATCGATGCTTGGGGCCGGCGTTCATCCAATTGGCAACCTGAACCATCAGGTTGAGCCCCTGAGGACCTCAACGTGTGGGGGTCACTCGGACCAGCCTTGTCTGAGGAGGGCGGAGGGGAGTTGCCGGTGGTGGCCCTTGGGGGCAGGAGTCTGCTTTTGCATAAAGGACCACCATGCCAAAAAGAGGGCATTATAATCCACCTGTGGTGTGATGTTATACACTGGCAGAAAAGGCAAAGAGGGGTACAATGGCTGAGGAGACAGTGAAGGGTACCCCATCGAGGGGCCGTCCGGCATTGGTTATGGGTCTGGCATCAGCCTAACAGGTATCAGCTTCGGCGCTGGGTGTGACAGGGGTGACGACAAAATCAGGCCCAGAGGCTGGGGCTGCAGCAGCAGCACTGGTGGCAGCCCAGCAGGCGTCGGTTTGGAGAGTCCGAGGGATGGATCCCCCGATGCTGGCGCAGCTGGAGAAGCTGGCACCTGAAGGGACGGAGATCTCTGAATCAAAGGCAGAGGTAACGCTGTTGAGGAGAAGACAGCAAGCACCTGCTGCGGGCTTTGCCTGAAGAACTGACGTCGGTTACAGAAGTGGGAACCGACAAATGGCAGTGTCATTGCTGGGGGGCGTGATGGTTACAGAGTCGATGCCCGAGGAACGAACACCAGCCAAGCGACCTGACTGAGAGCCAGTGGAAGATATGGGCCTGAGCGTCAGGGACTCAGGGGCAGGTGACGAAGTCCCCTACTGCAAAAAGCAGCCACCCGAAATGGAGATGAGGACTGGCGGTGGAGCCACCAGGAGCCTAGAGGAAGTAAGGGCTGAAAAGGCTGACCCCCATGGGAGGATAACACAGACATGGTCGAAGGCTTAAGAGGCGACTGCAAGCAGGAAGCCGACTGGTCCTGGTGCTTACACTTTCTAGACTACTTCTTATGAGAAGAAGAGGCCCTGGAGGACTGTGCCGACAAGGCCAAGAAGCTCTTGGGCTGCAGCTCCTTTTTCATCCGAACCAACTTCTGCTTCAAGAGATAGCTCTCCAGTGCTTTTAAGCAATGTCTTTGAGTGGCCTGGTTGAATTTTTGGCAGTGCTGGCAGGCTTTGGTGTCATGGCTGGGGCCTAGACAGAAGAGACATGCAGAGTGGCCGTCCTTTCCAGTGATGTTTGCCGCAGGCACATTTTATGCAACGGTTGGAAGACGATGCTGGTGAAGAAGACAAACTCAAAGAAAACACCAAAATGTCGATGCTTTATCAAAGGAGAACTGAAAATCGAAAAGTAAAAAAGTGCGGCAAGCGTGGGTAATGATAACTGTAGCTGTGGCATTCGCCAAGTTCCAACGTGACGGCGGGAAAAGAACTGAGGTAGGTGTGGGGGACTGCCCACCTATATAGGCTAGGCTGATGTCAGCTGACCGACGTCGGTGGTGGGCGGTCCCCCCATGGTAGACTGCTAGCTAGAAGTTTTCCATGTGGTCCTGGCACCTGACGGCTTAGTCCTATCAGTATGGCCTACTGCAAGAGCCTTCCTCGAAGTAAGAGCTAAACATCCCCAGATTAAAAACAGAGAGGCAAGCAGGTTTTTAGCTTTTTCTGTCCCCCCCTTAAGGAATTTCCTTCCTGGATGTCTTCACTGTGCACTGAGACCTCTCTTGGTTTCTATTCTACACACATTTTTTTTTTTTTTTTTTGTTAATGCCCCTGTCTTCTACAAAACCTTGTGGTATAACTTGAACAGCTGCTTATCACATAATTGTTGCTGCATGTTTTTACTTACAGATCTATTTATTTTTGTATTAGTATACCATATTTGTCTTGTAACTGTTACGTTTTTAACTTAAGTGCATCTTGGACACCACTGCAAATGAGCTATGCTCAATTATTTTATCTGGCCTTCTTCTTGTGGTACAGCTCAAAGAGTTACTTATTACATAACTGATACTGCATGTTTGTACTTACAGGTCTATTTATTGTTGTATTGGTATACTGTATTTATACTTACAATTGTTACATTTTTGTCTTAAGTACTTCCTGGACAACACTGCAAATGAGCTATACAATGATTTTATCCAACAAATAAATCCATGAAATAAAAAAACAAAACATAACAACAAAAAAACCTACTAAGAAGTTGTTCTTCACAGCAGCATCCGATTTCCAGGATAGAGTATGTTGATCTGTACCAAACTCTCTTGGCAATCCTCCTGTATCACTTCTCATTAATAAGGTCATCAGCTTGCGCTCAACATTATTATGAAAATTTTTAACAGTCTGTTAAACAAAACAAAATGTGTTCTTACAAAGTAAAAATGTAACTCTTTAAAATTAATATCAGAAAAGGATGATGCACTTCTTCAGCATTAGGATGCAGTTTTCTGGACATGATGCAATCAAACAGGAGGCATTCTAAACAGTCTGCTGCAAGGACTTGCCCTCTGGATGCAAAGATTTCCTATGCATTAAGCAATATCCTTTTCCCAAAGAGCAGTAGTACAGTCCGTGATATTTCTGGTTACCCAAATAAGAAATGTAACAGAGCTGTACAGGTCATATTTAATGTATATAAAATCTTAGTAAACACCAGACATGGCACTCCTGTTCAGTTTTTTATTATGCATTTCCCATATAATTACAAAATTACTGCCTAGCACAGTTTAACAGTGACCCTCGTCTCTTGTGACTTGACTCAGATTAGTTGGTAATATTTCATACCTTTATTTTTCCTCATGTTCATTACTTGTATTAGTAGTAATAAACATTTTATTCATGTACAATGAATCAGAAACTCAATTGAGCCAAGCTCATTTCCTTTCTTTTTAAACTTTGTGTTTATTATTTTATGCAAATCACACACACAATTTCCTCATCTAAGTGATAAAAAACTGTTAGAAAAACATCTATGCAGATAGTCGATATACATATTACATTTCCCTGTAATCTTTAACAGAAGGAGGAAGGGTAAACCTAAAATTATGTTCTAAAAAGAGTCTCCAAGATTGCCAACCATCTCAATGGCTACGGAATGTCCAGAAGAGGTAGAACTTATTACAGGTATTGTGTCACAGTCTCTAGTGACTGATATTTATCCATGTTTACAAAATACGACAATTAGGAAAAAAATATACTTTTCAAAAAACTTTACTGCACTTCAGCTAATTAACATAACTGTTACAGCTTATCAATCTTTAGAAATTTGGGACTATCCCAATGAACAATCTCCTTACAATATGAACAGTCAGAACAGCAAACATGTCGATTAGCATACTTGTAAATGTCATATGATACAAACTGGTATTTACTTTCCACAGCATACGAGTATGGGGTTTATCTTTACGGTGGAAAAACCACCAAAAAGATTAGCCTAAACGTCCAACACTAAGATCTTACCCAAAAAAGATGAACGACAGAAATCCCCACTCTCTTAACTTTGAAAGCAAAGAGAACCCAGGTAACAATGACGCCATTTAACAGCAATATCAGTGTCCCACAAGTCCCATTCAGTGGTAATTAAAGTGGAAATAGTAAATCTTGCCAGACATGATTCAGCCTTCATCAGACTCAACTCTTCAACCAGTTCAAATTCTCTGGGACAGAACTCCTTCTCTATCCTCTCCAGCCATTCCTGGCATCTTTTGGGTCAGTAAATTGCCACGATTTCCCAGTATAAGTCACTCTGAGTCAAGCCGGTAGCAGAAAAGAGTGAACAACGCCCAGGGTACGAAGCTTCTGCTGAAGACCATCAAATCGCTTCCTGCGGGCTCAAGTTTGATAAGAAAGGTCTGGAAAGCATTTAACATCTCTTTCATTTACCGATAAAGGGTACAAAACCCTAGACAGTAACAAGATTAGGTCCCGGACCTCTGAGTCTACTGTTCTTAGCAGCACACAAACTGCCTCACTCAAAGTTCTTGGGGAGATCGATTGATGCCTGCAATCATTCTTTTAAAAAAGTAAGTCCAAGCCTTCTGCACCTTCTGGTATGCCCACAAACCACAAATTCCCTGTCCTAATTTCATTCCCCAGGGCCTTCAGTTGGCCTCGGAGTTGAGTGTTTTCTTTCGTCAACACTGCGGTGGCTGCTTGGATCGAGGTGGAGCACTTGTCGCAGTTGTACACAGCATTAATTAGCTCGGTAATAGCTGCATCATGTTTTTCAAGATGATTCAGTGTTCTCTCCATTTTAGCATCCATTGACTGCACTGTGGACAAAACTTGCTGCCATGGAGGGCTTATCGAAGGGATTGCCAGGGGAGTCCTGCAAGGCTCCATCCTTGGCCCTATTGTTTTCTCCCTGTACATCAATGATCTGGACTCAAACATAACCAACTCCAAACTGCATTTCTTTACAGATGACACAGTAGTTGTATGCCTCTGGCAGATCAGTGTCTGAATTAAGGGATGAGCTACAAGCTGACTTTGCTCAACTTGAACGTAATCTTATTAATGCTAAACTCCTACTCAAGAAAACCAAAGCAATGCTTTTCACTCTTAATACTACCCCTTCCACCCCCCCTTGACGTACCTAAAAACTTTAGTGTCACATCTCTAGACGAACCATTGGAAGTCACCTCCAAATTCAAGTATCTTGGCCTTTGGTTAGATAATAAGCTCTCCTTTAATGAACATATTGATGACCTTGCCAGAAGACTAAAAATCAGGTTAAGCTTTTTCTTTTGAAACAGGGCCCTTTTCCCTTTAGAGACTAGAACCAGGCTGGTCGAAGCCACATTCCTTCCTCCCTCTACTTGACTATGGGGACCTAATATACACATCAGCTGCAACCTCAAGCCTAAATAAACTGGATGTCCTTTACCACCTGTGCCCTGTGGTTCATTACAAACTCTCCATACCAAACCCACCATTGTGACCTGTATGCAGCCGTTGGTTGGACGTCACTTACCACTCGACGTCTGATCCATGCTGGTGCTTGGACTCTTAAAATACTCCTGAATAAGCTTCCAAGCTATATTACGTCTCATATCCACATCTCCCATAAGTAGTATAAGTTCATATATCTTGTCAAATGTTAAACTTCAGCCAATCAGCGCATGCCATGTCATTTGACAGGTGGGCATGGCCTAAAATGGACCAATCAGAATCATCCATTGTTAACCGGAAGTCCCTCCCTAAAATGCACTAGCCCTGCTCACATTCGGCGGAAGTGACGTAAGCTCGAACCCGTGTCCCGCCCCTTGCGCAGGAAATGACACGCGTGTGAACCCGTGTCCCACCCACTTGTGCAGGAAATTTCCTGCGCTGAAACCCTGGAAGTGACATACCACCATTGTGTAAGCGTCCTACACCCCTTGTTCTCGTACACTCCTCGAACCCCTGCCACCCACCATTTTGTAAGCATCCTACGCCCCTCCTTCCCGTACACTCCTCGAACCCCTGCCACACCATCCTGGCTGGAACCAGAGTCCCCCCATCCTAGCTTGAACTCCAGTCCTCCTCCTTTCTCCAGCACCTCCACTTTCTCTGTCCCTCTTCACCATGCCCCCACCCCACCCCAAAAAATAAGTTAAGGTTTATGTAGTGTTATGTGCCCTCTGTCGGCTTGGGTATATAACTGCAGGGGCATGCGTGTGTTTTTTGACCAGGAGCCTGACGTGCAGAGATTTCACAGATCTGTTTGGGGACCCCCCAGAGGAAAATCCATCTTCCTGTGTAAGTGCCCTTTTTTCTGTTTTATAACAAGGTATGAAATAATTAACAAGCATCTTTAGGACTGTGTAAAACTTGCACCAAAAGGTTACCTTTATGTATATGCATGTAACATTTATAAGCCAAAACAGGGAACTGTACGTAAATAAAATGGTTCAACAGTTTTCTCTGGATAGCACTGCAACATGCTGGCTGTGTGTGTGTAATTATTCTATAGCAATCACAAACTAATCATTTATAACCACCATGAATTACAGAATAAAAATACACTGAAATCAGAAAAAAAAAGGAATACACATACCTATAGTTCTCCCCTCAGCTCTGTGTAGTATCAAGATTTTTGGGATTACATGGTCCCTGTATTTACAGGGATGTGTAAAAATCTAACGTTATGCTTTTGTTACAAAATAAATGTCTATAGTTACACTATCAAAAAATTAAAAGTCATGTAGTAGGTTTGTAACCATTACCTGTATAATGTTTCTATAATTTGTCGGACTTGGAACCTTTGTAAAAGAGCTCATGGCTCAAAGGTATTAATCTGAAGCTTAATAGTCTATAGCAATTACAAACGAATCATTTATAACTCATCATGAATTACAGAATAAAATATTTCAGAAAAAATGGAAGACTTTACACATTTTATATAAGCGTTCAAGATACTGGGAGCTGAAGACAAAGGACAGAGTAAGACTACCAAAAATACATCTTGAGCTGAAAGAATTTTTTTTAAACATTTAACAATCAACAAAAATGGATCCATGGGGTGGAAATGAAGCCCTTTTTCAAACGATTGAAGAACTGAATAATGTACAGTCTATCACTACAGAAGGTGTGCATTTTTATTTTTAACTAGGAAAAAGGCTGCAACTTTTAGATTTGAAATTTTGTCTTATAGTATAATGCTAAAAATACAAAAGTAGTGACAAGGGTGTATTTTCTGTTTTTTACCAACAGCACAAAGAAATATTGCAGGGGGAGAGAGAGAGAGAGAGAGAGAGGGAAAAAGAGGCCATTACTTGAATGTGAAGTTCTTCACAAATGCTCAAATGTTTCTGCAGGTGTGAGTCAAGAGCAAAATAGATCTTGTGTGAATCTGAAGGATGGTGTACACCCATCTACAAGCTGTAGCACAGGGATTTCTGACAAAGAGCCATTGCACCCAAGGTTTCAAGAAATGGACATTGACACGGTGAATGTAGGGAAAGCGTGTATTCTTACTGCAATTGATTGTTCAATGACATGGTAATTGAGAGCAGATTATCTAGTGAGGATTATGATCATCAGATTTTTAAATCTGAGTTTTCTAAAGGTACTTTACTGAGCAGTGTATTTTCTTTATTATGTGCAACCAAGTTCTCATGCTCAGAGCTGAAACAGATGGCAAATGTGGCCTACATGTTTGAAAAGTACAGGAGAATGGAGGAAACGCTGTCCAAATACAAAAATAAAATTATAAAGTGAAAGCACAGAAGCTCTCACAAGCCGAGTAAAAAGGGTGGCAGCACTAACAAAATGAAAAAAAAAACCAAAACGAATTGGGTCAAAAAAAATAAAATCTGGGTAAAAAATAAAACAATCTGAGAAAATTTGAAAAGAAAAGTAAAGCGTGACAGGAAAATATTATATCGTAGGGTATTACAGCATGTTGCTGATGTTCATCAAGTTGGTGAATTAGAAAACCAGCTTGCTGCACATATGCAAGATGATGATGAGCTGTCAAACAGGGCGCCCCCCTACAGTTTTTTTAGAATCTGTGCAGCAATATGAACGTGTTTAAAAAAAATGTTACGCTACAGAATTTCATGAACGATATAGTTTTGTGAATCTAGATAAAATAATATCTTTTACAGAGGCCGTCACTGCAATGCACCAGGCTATACAAGAATTGCTGGACAGGGTGATGAGACAAACACACCGTGGAGACTTTATACAGTTAAGATTAAATGCTGCTTCTTTAAATCACCCCTTGTTCTTAAGGAAGACACGTCCTAATAAGTTAAATGCAACCACCTTCTTAGATCAGATAGCTGACATGCTACAGAGCAATACTGAAGTGACTGCTGATGACACTATACATCTTGTGGTAACCGCTATCAGGAATCACCATGGGGCGGGGTGGGGTGCTGGGCTCCATCTTGTATAGCAGGATTTTACAAAAAAAGACAATACTTGATTGATTTAAATAACAGAGATAATAGTTTGTGTTTTGGTGGCTCCATTCTCGCACAGTGACATCCCTACACATCAGATTTATCAACAGCCATTGTTTTCTTCCTTTTAAACTAGCAAAAATCCTTGCAGCCCTTGGATTTGAGAATGAGATTGCTAAAGGTTACTTTCCCTTTTTTTTTTTTTTTTTTTTTAACACCAAGGCCAATTAAAATTATGTTGGTCCCCTGCCCGATGCTCAGTTTTATGGTTCTGAATATATGCTGCCTGCAGAGAAGCAAGAGATTTTGCAATGGTACCTAGCTAACCGACAGAGAATTTGATCTGAAAAGAGAGCTTCGCTACTACGGTCAGTTAGATGTTGTAATTCTTCAAAAAGCCTGTAACAGATTTAGGAAAGAAGTGATGAACAAGACAGCCAAAAGTGTTTTAAAACAGTCAGATGGTGATACAGTAGAGTATGAAACATTATACAATGGCAAGAGAAAATCCTGGTCCTTGATTGGTCAGACTGGGACTGGACCTGGGATGTTATCCCAGCGTAACATCCTGGCTCTAGTCCTAGTACAGTCATGACCGCATGGAAAGTTTAAAAAAAATCCATCCACAGCTGTCCGTTGCTTCCTGCTCGCACTGAAAGTGAAAGCCGCATTTCCGATCGGCTTCACAGCAGCACAGGTCTCACACGTTCCCCAAACAAGCTTTGTTTATTTCTAAAAAGGAAAAAAAAAACTGAAATCAAAGCCGTCTTCAGGATTAGTGAGCATTTAGCGTTACAGCAGTCTCTTACTCTCCGTGCCCCCGCACTAACACCATCATCTGCTCGACTGAAAGTGGAAGCCAGATTCGATTGGCTTCACAGTAGGCACAGCTCTCACACTTTCCCCAAACAAGCTTTATTTCTGAAAAAGAAAGAAAACCTGAAATCAAAGCCGCCTTCAGTATTAGCGCCACAGCATTCTCGAGCTCTTTCTCCGTGCCTGCCTCATTCCTTATTGTACTAATGCTCGCCGTCGCTCAACTCATCTTTCTTCTATGTCTTTTTTTCTTTAAATACATGAAGCAACAGCGGAGAAAACAGTAAAGAAAGGAACCCAGTATGAGAACACCTAGAGGAGCGGGGTGGGGACACACCTATTAGAGACCTGCAACAGACACACAGAAAAACAGCTCCACCTGCTGTACAAACAGTATAAGGCACTATTTTTCAAACAGTATCCTTCCACAATAAAAAACTAAAAAAAATACAATTAAAACAGTATTTTTTAACCATTTTCTAATGTAAATGTAAACGAGCCATTAGATAATAGGAATATGCCCTCCAGGGTGGGTGTTATGTTGGGATAACATCCCACCTCGGGTGTTGGACGCTCGCTGGTGGCCTCGGCCCAACCACCCGAGGTGGGATGTTATCCCAGCATAACACCCACCCTGTCAGGCATTATTCCTTTAGTATCCTTAGACCCCTTCCAGTACGTCACGATAGGCTCAGTCTGTATGGCCATGTACAGATTTTTATTTTTGAAAGAATGCACTATCGCTGTTCTCCCTCCAGATGACTACCACAGACAATTAAAGAGATACTCCACACCTGCTGTTCAGTGGCTTATGTACATATCTGAGAAAGAAAACATTTCTATTCAGGACGCACTAAGGGGTTGTGAATTTAAGGTAGGGCCGTACTTTTTGGATGATTTCACTGTCAAACGGAATACCCACAGCATTTGAATTTAATGTTTTTTTTCACAGCTGCAAAGAACAGTTACGTAAGAACTTACTGTAACAGTAGATCTTCGAGAGAAGCTCTTGCAGTAGGTAATTACATATAGGACTGACGTTGGCAGGTGGCAGGACCCCATGGAAAACTTTCTAGCTAGCAGTCCCTGGTGGGACCGCCCGTTAGGGTGTGACCGGGCGTCAGACGACGCTGTATAAAGGGGCGGTCCCAGATGCCCGCCTTCAGTTCTTTTTTTCCCGCCACAGGCCCGGAAGGCCCAGAGAGAGAAGCAGATATTTCCCTCAATGGAAAAGGAGCTGAAAGCCTAGGGGATGGAGGGCAGAGGGATTAGCCACTGCAAGAGCCTCTCAAAGATCTACTGTTATGGTAAGTTCTACGTAACTGTACTATCTTACTCGAGAAGGCTCTTGCAGTAGGTAATTACATATAGGACAGAATCCTAAGCAGTCTGGAACAAATGAAAGGCACCGGGAGGAGGAACTACTCCAAGAAGTAGCAAACAACCTTGCAAACCTCAAGATAGGAGGCCTTGCAAGACAGCTAACCCGAAGCCTGCTCTACGGCGAGAGGCAATGTCCAAACTGTAATGTTTAGTAAAGGTATGGACGGAAGTCCAAGTGGCGGCAGCACAGATATCTGCCGCAGACACATTCTTGAAACAAGCCACAGAGGCTGCTACTCCACGAGTGGAGTGACCTCTGACTTGACTCGGTAGGGTCTTGTTGTACTTGTCATAACAGAAAGTGATGCAATGAGCCAACCACTTTGATAGGCATTGCTTGGAAACAGCATTGCCTTCTCTTTTGTGAGCAAAAGAGATGAACTGATCAGTCTTTCTGAGATCCTTCGCTCTATCGGTGTAGTATCTCAGAATCCTGTGAACATCCATGGTATGGAGCAAGTATTCTCCTTGGTTGGAATACTCGTGAAAAGGCAGGTAATTCAATAGACTGATTTAAGGTAGACTCCGCTACCACCTTCGGAAGGAACTTAGGATTCGTCATGAAGAGCTTGCTCGTTTTGCAAAATCAGATTTTGTACATAAGGGCCTGAGCTTGGAAATTCTATGCAGAAGTAATGGCCACTTAAGAAAAGCTGCCTTCCATTTATAAAACTTTAAGTTCGTGGAAGCCGCAGGCTCAAAAGGAGGAAGGGTAAGTTTCTCGAGGACAAAGTTCAAGTCCCAAGGGGGAGCCTGAGATGAAGGACCCCTCTGAGAAAAGTTTTGGATACCTCCAGTTGGGCAAATGCCTTATCAGCGAAAGGGATATGGTAGGCTGAAACAGCCGCCATATAGACTTTCAAAGAGGAGTGACTGAGACCCAGGTCGAAAAGATGGCGCATGTAATCAAGCAGAACGGCTACAGGACAGGAGAAGGGCTCCACGTTCCTGGATGCAGCCCAAATGAAAAATCTTTTCCATTTCATGGCGTAGATGGACCTAGTGGAGGGTTTTCTAGCCTCCACCAGAATCTCGGCCATCTTAGGAGAGACGTCAAAGCGAGTTTGGGCTAGGTCTGCAGGAGCCATGCATGAAGTTGAAGAGACTTGAGTTCCGGATGGACCAGGGTCCCCTGATCTTGGGTCAGCAATCCTCGAGATAAAGGAAGAGGAGGAACCTCTGAGTATTGTTGTAGAAGAGAGAACCAGATTAGCCTGGGCCAGAAAGGAGCGATCAGAATCATTCTCGCTCCTTCCAATGCCAGTTTCTGCAACACACGAGGGACCAGAGGAATTGGGGGGGAAAGCATAGACGAAGCTATCCTTCCAATTTAGAGACAAAGCGTCACTCCAGAAAGCGCGCCTTGCTCTGGAGCGAGCAAGCAAAAGGTTGGAAGCTTTGTGTTTTGGGAGGAGGCGAACAGGTCCATCTGTGGAGTCCCCCAAATCTGGAAGATGCTTTTTAGAACTTTTTGGTCCAGTTCCCACTCGTGTGGAAGAGCCGAAGAATGACTTAGCTTGTCTGCCAGGACATTGTCAACTCCCGGAACATGGATCGCCGAGAGGTGAAGGTTGTGAAGAGTTGCCCATTCCCAAACCCTCATCGCTTCCCTGCATAGCGGGTAGGACCGAGTCCCTCCCTGCTTGTTGATGTACCACACCACGCACATGTTGTCTGTTTGGATGGCTAGGTGACTGGGAAGGATGTACTGGTGAAGGGCCTGGAGAGCATACAGCACTGCTCGAAGCTTGAGCACATTGATGTGGAGAACTAACTCCAATTTTGACCATAAGCCCTGGGTTTGGTGAGGACCCAGATGGGCTCCCCAACCTTCGCCTGAAGCGTCCGTGGTCAGAGTCTGAGAGGGGGAGGATGAAAAAAGGGGACCCGGAATAGGTTCTCTCGAACCATCCACCATCGCAAGTCTCTTATCATCGGCGAGGAGATCAGTACCAGATGATCTAGGTCATCTACCAGTTGATCCCACTGAGAGTGGAGAGTCCACTGAGAGATCCTCATGTGGAGGTGTGCGCGCGGAACCGTCGGGATGGCAGCCACCATAAGCCCCAGGAGACGGAGCACTGACCTCGCCGGAACCCTCCTGTGTTCCGATAGAAGGGAAATCTGGGACTGGAAGGAGGCCCCCCCTGTCCGGAGGCAGGAAGGCCCTGCACATTGTCGTATCGAGGATTGCCCCGATGAACTGGAGTCTCTGGGAAGGATCCAGGTGGGACCTGGAATGGTTGATGGTGATACCCAGGCCAGTGAAAACCTGCTGGGTGAGGGAGAGAAAATGCAAGAGTTCCTCCCTGGATGGGGCCGACAGGATCCAGTCGTCCAGGTAGGGAAAAACCTGAACTCCTAGGGGCACAGGGTGGCGCTACCACCGCCAGGCATTTGGTAAAGACTCGGGAGCCGAGGAAAGACCAAAAGGAGTGCCCGAATTGGTAGTGGTCCCCTGGAACGCAAAACCTGAGGTACTTTCGTGTAGGGCTAATGGGGATGTGCAGGTACGATCCTGCATATCCAGTGCACAAAGCCATTGGCCCGGCCAAAGCAGGGGCAAGAGGGTTTGAAGGGAGAGCATCCTGAACCTCTTGAATTCCACATATAGGTTCAGGGAGCTGAGATCGAGAATGGGTCTGACATCTCCCGTCTTCTTTGGTACAAGGAAGAAATGGGAATAGTAACCCGTCCCGTGAAGGTGAGGGGGTACGGGCTCTATGGCCTGCTTCGCAAGGAGAGCAGAAATTTCTTTCTTGACCAAAGGAAGATGGTCCCTTGAGTAAGAGGAGTTCAGAGGGGATGACGTGGAGGTTTCTGCAGAAACTCTATGGAGTGCCCCTCTGCTATGATCTGAAGCACCCATGAATCCGATGTTATCCTCTCCCAACCCGGAAGGTGGAGGGAGAATCTCCCCCCTACCGGTTCCTCCGGCGTCCGGAGGCGATGGGGGAGAGGAAGGAGTCAGGTGGTGTGCAGCCGCAGCCTAGGGCACCCGCTGCTTTTTGGGCCGGGGGCCTGGCAGCTGTGGGGGCCGACGCTTGCGGCCCACCTTCCTGAGGTTTCGCTGAGTCAGCGCGCCTGCAAAAGGGATGGCACTGGCGGGATGGGGACGTACATTGAATCAACAGATTTAAGAGCCGCCCCTTCTCCTTAAGTCAGTGATGATGTCCTTGACATCACCACTGAAAAGCACAGAACCTCTGAAAGGTGCTTCTTGGATTGTGACTGCACCTCCGGGACCAGACCTGACACACGGAGCTGCGCGGCCGCAAGACTTCACGGGCGAACGAGAGCTCCGCCCCGCGGTGTCCACCGTGCCGTGAGGGTCGCCCTCAGAATGCGCACGACTGGGTCAATGAGCAGAACGGACCAGGTCGGCTAACTCCTCTGCTTGACTTGGGAGTCAGGTAAGGAGTCAATCTTTGGATTCCGCTGGTAAGGACAGCCTTCTGGTAATCCCCATATGTGCTACATAATTTAGGGCCCTAATCCCCAGTGTGGAAGAAGCATAGATCTTCCTTCATTACTGATCCAGAAGGCGAGATTCCTTATCAGGGGGAGACAAGCTCAAATGTTTCAGGTGTGCTGACCGGCCGTGAGCGGCGCTAATCACAACCGAGTCTGCACGGGGGTGAGAGTCTAAAAAGTCTATACCCTCCGGAGCCTGGTATAACCTGTTGGACTTCCGAGGAAGTGGGGCTAAAGCCGACGGTTGTTTCCAAATGGTGGAAACAAGGTGGGCATGAGGCTCGATCCAGGGTGGCACTAGAGTAGGGGCCGTAAGGGGCAAGTCCAGATGTTCGGCGAGTTTAACCCGCTGAGGATCTGGCTCTAAGAAACGCCACTGATGGACTTCCTGGATCTTCCTGAGCAACTCCATGAAGGAAGGATCCTCCGGAGGAGACTTCGGAGGAGTCCTCGACCGGGGCTTGGACGGAGAGCGAGGCTCGTCGTCTTTCTCGGAACAACCATTGGAGGAATCCGAGGAGTCCGAGAGAGAAGAAGAAGGGGAATTTGAAGCAGAGTAAGACTCCCTAGCTCGTCTAGGGGGAGGAACGGGTTCCATAGGGGGGACCCCTTGACGCGTGTCCTGCCCCTCTCTGGATCCCGAGGGCAGAGCACGGGAATCTGGAGGCGGAGAGGGAGTGTGCCGTCTGGGGCATACGGGAGCCGGGGGTGGCACCGTCGCCGTAAGACGGCTCTCGACTTCCTTGGTGAGCTGAGCCTTGGCCTCAGCCCACCAGGAGGCCAGAGTCTCCTGGAGATCCACCGGTGGCCTAGGGGGCGGTGGAGGAGGAGGAAGGGGGGTAGTTGTACGGATGAAATCTGTAAGGAGAGTATCCGTAACCCAGCTGCGGGAATACCGGAGCTGGGTATTGTGGCGTTGGGTACTGCGGCGTCAGTGGAGTTGGCGCCAGGTACTGCGGCACAGGATACTGTGGACCTGGGTAAACCGGCGTCGGATAAGACGGCGGATACTCAGGTACCGGAGGAGCTGCCGGAGCAGACGGCCCAGTAGGGAACTCCACGGGCGGATCGACCGTGATAGGCCCGTGGGGTGGAGGGCCTGATGGGAGAGGAATATCCCCCGCTGGCGTCGGAGGAGCCGGTGAAGCTGGCGTCGGGGCCGGCGTCAGATCCGGCTCTGTAGGGAGGGGATCAGATGGTGGAACAGCATCCCGAGCCGCGCCCGGGGATGGAGGGGAAAAATCCCCGGGGTCAGGCAGGGGGGACTTAGGCTCCCCGGACGGCAGCGAAGTCTGTGGGGAACCTGGGACGATAGACGGAGCAGGGTCTGCCGTAGGCTCCGAGGCCCGGCACACGTCGGAGAAGCCGACTTGCAACTTAGGGGCCGAGTCCCGGCGGACGCCAGAAGAGCCGGTGTCCGACTTCAGGGGTCCCTCGTCGGAGGCGGGCCGAGGATGGGAAGAGGCCTGGTCCGAGGGGGACGCTGCTGTGCGCCGCCCCGAAGGGTCGGGCGTCCTAGCGGCCTTCTCCCGGAGGACGCCGGAGGAGCCGACGTCCGGCTTATGGAAGCGCCCGCACCAGTAGCTACAAGCCCGCGCGGTACTGGGGGCTGAAGCCTCTTTTGCTCGAGGCACCCGGCGGCCTCCGAACACCGAACCCGACGGGCGGCCGACGCCTCCAAAGCCTTGAGGCTGCCATCGGGCGATCCTCAGAGGGACGTTACTTTGGCTGCGGCTCCAGCCGGAGTCGCGAGGAGGAGGCCTCTCCCGTGCCTTTTGTCCCGCTTCTTGTGTCCTTCAGGGGAGGTCTATGTCTGCTGAAGCTTCTTCAACTCCTTCTCCATTGCGGACATCATCTTTTTGAGGAGATGGGCTTCTAGAGACTGCTGGCATCGTCTGCGGATGGCTGCGTTGAAATGTAGGCAGTGCAGACACTTGTCGACCGCGTGGTCGGTGCCTAAACAGAAAAAGCAGAGGGAGTGACCGTCTTTGTGAGGCAGTTGGGCGCCGCACGAGTCGCACTTATTTTTTGAAGGGGACAACATATACCGACGTTCACCTGACGAAGAAAATACAAAATACTGATACTTTTCGGAAAAACCGACGAAGCAACAGGACTGAGCTTTATGAACTTCACCGCGAGGCGCTACACGAGCTGATGGCGGGAAAGAACTGGAAGGCGGGCGTCTGGGACCGCCCCTTTATATCGACGTCGTCTGACGCCGGTCACCTGACGTGGGGGCGGTCCCGCCAGCTAGAAAGTTTTCTGTGGGGTCCTGCCGACGTCAGTCCTATATGTAATTACCTACTGCAAGAACCCTCTCGAAGTAAGATCATCTGTTACTGTGAGAAAGGTAGAAACCACATGACAGGGACTAGTTTTGGACAGTTATTCAACAGGACCATGCACAAATTTCATTTTCTAAAAAGCAAGGGTTTTGCCGTTAGAATACTGTGGGAACACGAATGGAAAGCAATGCTGGCTACAGATCAGGGTTTGAATAATTTCTTGAGGGACAGGCAGCTACCTCAGCCACTCGAACCTAGGCAGTCACTGTTTGGGGGAGAGCAAATGCCATTTGTCTGTATAAGATGCAGCCTGATGAGAAAATAAACTATTACGATTTTACCAGCCTCTACTCCTTTGTTAACAAAACAAAACAGTATCCAGTCGGTCATCCTGACATTATTTAAGAACATTTTGATGACCTCACTCAGTACTTTGGTTTAGCAAAAGTAAAAGTCTTACCCCCAGAGGCCTTTTTTTCCCCAGTGCTGTCATCCAGGATTGGAATAAAATTTGTGTTCACATTATGTCATGCATGCAAAACAGACTTCAAACAACACTGTGCGCACACAATGATGAGCAAAGGGCACTGTCAGGTGCCTACTATACTGTAGAACTAAACCTGGCACTGGAAAAAGGCTACAAAATCATTAACATTTACGAAGTTTGGCATTTTAGAGAGTCATGCACAGAGCTTTTTGCAGACTACATCAAGCTGCATCTAAAAGGCAAGCAAGAGGTGTCTGGTTTCCCTTCATGGGTAAAAAATGAAGCAGATAAAGTCAGGTACATACAACAGTATTCTGAAAGGGAAAATGTACATTTGAACCCTGCGGCCACAGCTGTTAACCCCGCAAGGAGACAGATATCTAAACTGTTTTTAAATTCTCTTTGGGGTAAATTTGGGCAGAAAGCTAATTTGCTGACCACAAGCATATTAACAGACCCTGACAAGCTCTTTCAGTATGTGTTTGTCCTTTACTACGATATTGCCTCATGTTGTTTCATCAATGATGAAACAGCTTGTTTAAGGTGGAAATACACCAGAGACCATTATCCAAATCCTAATAATAGCAACGTATTTATAGCTAGTTTTACAACAGCATATGCCAGAGTGGAACTCTACAACCTGTTAGGTTACAGGACAGGAGCCTTTACCACGACACCGACTCTGTCATTTTTGTGTCCAGACCGGGTGACTGGACCCCACCTCTGGGCGATTATTTAGGGGAGCTAACCAGTGAAGTTCCTGTAGATGAACACATCACAGAGTTAGTTTCTGCAGGCCCAAAAACTTACGGCTACTGGATGTCCAGAGGAGAGATCGTTCTTAAAGTGGAAGGGTTTATCCTTAATGTAGCCAGCAGTAAACATATTAATTTTGAAAGTCTGAAGGACCTGGTCTTTGATTATACAGGGTCACAGATCTCTAAAGAAATTACCGTGAGTCAACCTAGCATTGTTAGGAATAAAAAGCAGTGGTCCCCTGAAACAAAAACACTGTCCAAGACCCAGAGAGTAGTTTATGACAAGCGAGTTTTACAAGCCAATTTTAAAACACTTCCTCACGGATACTGATTGTGAAAAATGGATATCAGGGTGCAGCATCCCTTTACTTGTCTGTTGGCTGGCCCCTCTAATAGTGGGAAGAGCTTCTTTATAAAACAGTTGTAAGTCGGCCCGGTGGCGCTGAGGGTTGAGGCGCTGGATGCCACACCTCGCTCCACGCCGGCAACCCGGGTTCGGGAGTGGACTCGGGTTGCTGGTGGGTCGGCTGGGAGGAGTACGGCTTGAGTGTCCCGCGACAGCTCGCTGTCTCCAGGGAAGGGTTGGGTGGTAAGGCCGTTGCCCATCGCACCTGCGCGACTCTGGGCGGAAGTTCAGGGGACTGCAAGCTCCCATTAGAAGGGAGATGGGTGGCCCAACACGCAGCAGAAGCTGGCGACTGGCGCCATGACGTTGTGGGGTTGGAAGCTGCGTGGGGGAGGAAGGAAAAACGGAAAAAATGCCTGTTGGCTCCGGGAAGATGGGCTTCCCAGGACGTGCCTTCAATGTGCCCCCTGCTCGACGACTACCTCCGGACCCGAAGAAAAGTTGATTTACGGGGGTCCCCACCTCGTCCCCGCTCAGGGGGTAAGCCTAAGCTACATGGGGATCCGGAGATAAGTATCAGTGGGTAGGGTGGCAGAAGGATGACCCCCCCCCCTTGGATGCCCTGAAGGGTCGGGGCCAACAGGTAGTGGGAGAAGATAAAGTATCATTTCAAAATAAAAAAATTAAAACTGTTGTTGGAACATGCTGACGCCACTTTATCACACAAGCCTGAAAAGATTGTCTGGTTCTACTTCTGCTGGCAACCTTTGTACAATGAATTGTTAAAGTTCCCGCAGATTAAATTTGTGGAGGGGCTACCGATGTCACTAGCTGACAATGATCTCTTACCCCCCGAGAAGGTAAAAGTTGTTATTACAGATGATTTAATGGACTCTGCCTGTCAAAATAGTGAAGTCGAGTATGGGTTTACCAAGTACAGTCATCACAAGCAGTTGACAATATTTTTCATTGTCCAGAATGTGTTCTGTCAAGGTAAAAAAAAGCAGGACCATCACACTAAATGCCAAATACATTATTTTGTTTTAAAACCCCAGAGACAAGCTGCAGATCATAACTCTGGCTAAGCAGATGTATCCTAGTCAGACAAAAATGTTCTTAGAAGCCTTTGAAGATGCCACAAGAAAGCCTCATGGCCATTTACTGGTTGATTTAAGATCCAATACACCAGACGAATATAGACTGCATAGTGGGTTGTTTCCCCTGACTGGCATGTGGCATATGTCATGAAAAAAACACATTCTACTTCTAACAATATTTGATACTGTATTATCATTATGTCTAAAAGACTGCAGAGAAATCTGTCTGTTTTAAAGTTACTAGTAAAAGGGCCTCCGAGCTAAAGAAAAGCTATTGTATGTTCAGCCTCTGATATCAGCTATAGCTGAGATAGCCTTAAACACTCTCACAGGAAATATTTAATTGTTTGCAAAACAGTTAGGTTTGCTGGAAAAAAAAAAAACAGAGTCATTAAAACTAAGCAATAAACAAATACCTTTAAAAAGGAAAAAGAAAATAGTTAACCAGACAGGTGGCTTTATAGGGACACTGTTAGGAATTGCCATTCCTTTAATCACCAGCCTGCTGGCTAACAGATAATGGATTTTACTCAGAAAATATATTTAGTGCCTCAGCAACAGATGGATCACATTAAAACTAATTACACTGATCAGGATATGAGAAAAGTTGCAACTAACAGTTTGGACACTGACATGAGAGCTATACTGTCCCGGACCGATTTATCAGACTATGAGAAAGCCAAAATGTACTTTGCTGTGTTACAGCGCTATCTGACTTTGGTAAGACAAGGAGAACAAGCTAAAACCAGTTTAACATTACTGATGCCTGAACATGAATCAATTTCTGAGCCCTCTGCGGACACGGCAGAGTACATTTTGACTATGTCATAGTCTGTTAAATCAGTCCGATGTGTAGGGATGTCACTGTGACACAGAGTAATTTTCCTCCTTGTGTGAGCAATTTAATATCAATGCTTTCCTTGACTAGCTGGCTAATGATAAAATACTGTCATAGCCTTTGGCATTGTGTGCTATAAATGTGTAGTGTCTAAATGGAGCGTCAATAAAATGTCCTACAAAATCTTGTATACAATCTTCCCCTTCAAATTCCCAGGACCTCTCCCCATCTAACTGCTTAGCATACACAAAATTTGGTATGTGTGTCCCCGTTTCTTGTCTGGCCTCAAAATCAAACACTATACATTTCTCAGAGATTTTTTACATCTGTGAGTGGTGACATGTAACACAGATGCTTGTCTGCGGTCATGAAAGAACCACATCTGTTATACTGAATCAATTTACATGTCGACGGCCTTGAACCATTCTTCCTTAAACTAGGCTATGCCTATCTCACTGCCCCCATCCTCCATATCTTTAATCTCCATCACTTCTGCCATAGTACCTTTCTGCTGGAAATCCTCCCACATCATCCCCCATTCAAGTCAGGGGACCCATGTGACTTGAATAACTATAGGCCCATCTCCATTTTGCCTATCCTCTCCAAAGTTCTCAAAAAACTGATCTACAACCAATTAAAAACGCATATTGAAGCCTATTCTCTCCTCAACCCATCACAATCTTGTTTCCAGGCAAACCACAGTACCATCTCTGCACTGGCAAAAGTTACTAACGAGTGCATCTCTGCTGTGGATAACAAGAAAATTACTGGCGCAGTTTTCTTGGATCTCAGCAAAGCGTTTGACACTGTTGATAATAACCTACTAGTCACCTGCCTTACTAACTTAGGAGCCACCTCCTCCACTACTCTGTGGTTCACTAGCTATCTTACAGGGAGGACCCAGAAAGTCAAGGCGGACGGTCTATTCTTCGTTTCCCAGCCAACTATCTGAGGAGTCCCCAAGGCTCCATTCTAGGACCAATCTTGTTCTCTCTCTTTATATTAACGACCTGGACCTTAATATAACTAATTTCAACCTGCACTTTTTCGCCGATGACACTGTACTGTATTCCACCGCTCAACCTTATCTGAAGTCAGAGATGTGCTCTGCCAAATTCTCATGCACTTTGAAATCAATCTTATAAAGCTAAGCTTTCTCCTTAATGCTAAGAAAAACCAAAGCAATGATTTTTTCTCGTACCCCCTTGGACCCCCCTAACGACTTTATTGTTACCTCCCTTCACGAGCCATTGGAAGTGGTTACTAAATTCAAATACCTGGGGATATGGATCGATAAACTCTCTTTTCAGGATCACATTGAGGACCTAGCCAAGAGGCTCAAAATCAGATTAGGTTTTTTCTTTAAAAATAGGTCTCTCTTCCCCCTAGAAACGCGAACCAGACTAGTCCAGGCCACATTCCTTTCCCTACTTGACTACAGAGACCTAATCAACTCCTCTGCCACAGTATCGAGCCTAAGCAAGTTGGACACCCTCTACCACCGTGCGCTGCGATTTAGTACCAATTCACCCTACTGTACGCACCACTGCGATTTGTATGCAGCCGTTGCTTGGACTTCCTCAACACCAGAAGCCTGCTTCATGCCGGGTCTGACTCTCAAATTTCTTTTATTAAACTGCCGTAGTTACCTTACATCGATTATCTGCGTTTCCCGGAGCATGTATTCTCTCAGGAAATCTGATTTCAACCTGCTTGATGTTCCCAGAACTCAGTACATCCTTCGGTAAAAGAGCTATCTCGTACACTCTGCCTACCATATGGAACCACCTCCAATCCACTCTCAAGCTAACTAGCATTATCCCAATTAACTTCTTTAAAGCGCTTTGCACAAATAAAATAAAAGATATTTGTAACTGCTTTTAACTCATACTTCATTAGATCCGAACCTTTCACTTTCCCAGACACTAGTCCTTTCTGTTTCCAAACCTTGAACCTGCACATCGCATTCTGTGTCTACCACTATGTTTTCTTCACCTGCTCCTTCTCTTTCCCCCCTTGACCGCTATTCTACACGCCAACTGCTTGTAACCTAGGCTAATACCTTCATCCCTCACAACCCTACCCATCCCCCATCCCAGTTCTTCTGCCAACGATATGTACCTGATGTTTTCTTAATGCAGCTATCATTATTAAGCTTATATACCCTACCCTGTACAGGATGGTACGCCATGAACTTAATGTTCAGTTTCTTTACATCCTACGTCTTTGCTTTTTCCCCAGAGTATTGCCTTCATGAATTATGTGTGCATTCCCTTTCATTTTGTATACCTTGTATGCTGAACCATGTAATGTACACTTGTTTGTCTATGCCCCAGGACCTCACAGAAACATAGACTTTGACGGCAGATAAGGACCACTTGGCCCACCCAGTCTGCCCATTTCCCTACCTACTGGATAAGCTGCAGACTCTAGTTAACCAACAGCCTATTTCCTGCAAGCCCCCACTATAATTGCCTTATGTCTGTCCCATGCATGTTTGAATTCCCCCACACTTCCAGACCCAACGACCTCCTAAGGAAGGCAGTTCCATGTATCCACCACTCTCTCCGTGAAAAAAGATTTCCTCACATTACCCCAGAGCCATCCCCCCTCTATCTTTAAATTGTGCCCCCTTGTTCTTACACATCTCTTTTTCTGAAAGATGCTACCCTCCTGGACTTTGTTGATTCCCTTGAGGTACTTGAAAGTTTCTATCATGCCCCCCCGTCCCTCCTTTCATCAAGAGTATACATATTAAGCTCTCAGTCTCTCTCTCATATGGTTTCTGATGCAGACCCTGCACCATTTTAGTTGCCCTCCTCTGGACTACTTCCATCCTGTCTATGTCCTTGCGTAGATGAGGTCTCCAAAACTGCACACAGTACTCCAGATGGGGTCTCACTAACTTTCTGTATACAGGGATAACCACTTCCTTTTTCTACTTGTGATGCCCCTTCCTATGCATCCCAGTATCCCCCTGGCTCTCCTTACTGACTTTTCACATTGCTTACCCACCTTTAGGTCATCTGATATGACTACCCCCAGGTCCATTTCCATTTTTGTTGTTGTCAGTATCTCCCCTGCTACTGTGTACTCTTCTCCTGGGTTTTTATTTTCCAGGTGCATTACTTTGCACTTCTTTGCACTGAATCTAAGTTGCCATATGTCGGAACATTCCTCCAACCTTGCCAAGTCCCTTCTCATCTTTTCTACCCCCTCTTGTGTATAAACTCTGTTACAGATCTTTGTGTCATCTGCAAAGAGGCATACCTTTCCCTTCAGACCCTCTGCAATGTCACTTATAAAGATGTTAAAGAGGACTGGACCCAGTGCTGAGCCCTGAGGTACTCCACTAGTAACCCCCTTTCTTGGACTGTGTTCCATTCATTGTTACCTTCTGTGTCCTGTTGTGCAGCCAGTTTGCTGAGCTACCACCCTGGGACCCACTCCCAGGCTGGCTAACTGATTATTAATCTTTCATGGGGACTGTGTCAAATGCCTTGCTAAAGTCTAGGTAGGCCATATCCACAGCCCCTCCCTGGTCTATTCGTTGGTCACCCAGTCAAAGAAATCAATTAGATTCGGTCCTGACATGACCTTCCTGCTGTAAATCTATGCTGCTTTGGTCCTGTGCCCGCTGGCCTCTAGGTACTCAACAATTCTTTCTTTCAGAAGTGATTCCATCATTTTCCCTACCACTGAGGTCAAACTTACAGGTCTGTAGTTTCCTGCTTCTGCCTTGCTCCCACTTTTGTGAAGGAGAATCACATCTGCCCTCCTCCAGTCCTCAGGTACCACCCCATCCTGCCATGATTTGTTAAAAAGCGTGGCCAGTGGTGTCACTAGGTCCTCCCTTAGTTCTTTTAGGATTCTGGGGTGAATCCCATCAGGTGCCACTGCTTTGTCCACCTAGAGTTTTAGGAGTTCTTTCAGGACTCTTTATTCTGTGAATGGACTGGAGTCAATCCCCCTACCCAGAGTGCTTCTATTGTCTAGTTTAGGTAACTCCACCTCATCTTCTTTTGTGAATACTGAGCAAAAGTATTCATTCAGTATCTCTGCCTTTTCACTGTCTCCCTCTGCCCACCTCCCCTCTCCTTTATTAGTCTTCACTATCCCTCCCTTAACCTTTCTATGCTCCCTAATGTACCTATAAAAGGTTTTATCCCCCTTCCTGAGTTGGCTATTTTTCCTCAATTTGGGCCTTTGCTATTCTGACTGCATTCCCCTTGTCTTTCTGCTTTAATTGATAACAGTTCCCTGTCGTGCTCCTTCTGTGAATGAGCTTGCTCAATAGAGTTTTCCTGCAATAAACTTGAACATGTATGATATCCCTTGTAAAAGACAAAACATTTTTCACACAGTTTCATGGATTTACAAGGCTCTGTGCCACCATCAGCTCTAGCTAAATGCCTTTCTAGGCATGCTAAAGACCTACAAGTCTTTTTACAGTAGGGGCGGGATGCAGTGTCAGTTTCCTGTTGTGTACAGCTGGGGTGAAAGCAAAACTCTGCACTGCTGTGCAGAGGCATGTTGGTCCCTGTGACTAAAAGCACCTTGACAATATTCACATACTGTAGGTATCTAGCGCCGATAAATTTTTTTACATCTTTTATGCCATAATAATGATTGTCATGCAGTAATACAAGCAGTGTTTTAGGAAGTCTTTCTGGCTCTGCTGAACATGTTTGCCAGTTTCCTTCATTATGATATAAAATCTTAATTTTGACTCCTAACAAACTTTCAAACTGGGACACATCACTAAAAGTGACAGGGGTTTGGTCTGACAAACCTAGCTCAGCGTGCGATATTTTAGCCTTATTCAACAACTGACTGTCACTCATATGTGGATTTAGGAGTGCCAGAATGGAGCCACCAAAACACAAACCATTATCTCTGTTATTTAAATCAATCAAATATCGTCTCTTTTTTTGTAAAATCCTGCCATACAAGATGAAGCCCAGCACCCGTCTCCCCCCCAACCCCTGGTAATTCCTGATAGTGGTTACCACAAGATGTATAGTGTCATCAGCAATCACTTCAGTATTGCTTTGTAGCATGTCAGCTATCTGACCTAAGAAGGTGGTTGCATTTAACTTATTAGGACGTGTCTTCCTTGAGAACAAGGGGTGATTTAAAGAAGCAGCATTTAATCTTAACTGCATAAAGTCTCCACGGTGTGTTTGTCTTATCACCCTGTCCAGCAATTCTTGTATAGCCTGGTGCACTGCAGTGATGGCCTCTGTAAAAGATGTTATTTTATCTAGATTCACAAAACTATATCGTTCATGAAATTCTGTAACGTTAAATTTTTTTAAAACACGTTCATATTGCTGCACAGATTCTAAAAAAATTGTAGGGGGTGCCCTGTTAAGACAGCTCATCATCATCTTGTATATGAGCAGCAAGCTGGTTTTCTAATTCACCAGCTTGATGAACATCAGCAACATGCTGATATAATACGATATAATATTTTCCTGGCATGCTTTACTTTTCTTTTCAAATTTTCTCGGATTGTTTTATTTTTTACCCCGATTTTTCTTTTTTGACCCCATTTGTTATTTTTTTTCATTTTGTTAGTGCTGCCACACTTTTTTCCTCAGCTTGTGGGAGCTTCTGTGCTTTCCCTTTATAATTTTATTTTTGTATTTGGACCGCATTTCCTCCATTCTCCTGTACTTTTCAAATATGTAGGCCACATTTGCCATCTGTTTCAGCTCTGAGCATGAGAACTTGGCTGCACATAATAAAGAAAATACACTGCTCAGTAAAGTACCTTTACAAAACTCAGATTTAAAAATATGATGATCGTAATCCTCACTAGATAATCTGCTCTTAATTACCATGCCATTGAACAATCAACAGCAGTAAGAATACACGCTTTCCCTACATTCACCATGTCAATGTCCATTTCTTGAAACTTTGGGTGCAATGGCTCTTTGTCAGAAATCCCTGTGCTACAGCTTGTAGATGGGTGTATGCCATCCTTCAAATTCACACAAGATCCATTTTGCTCATGACTCACACCAGCAGAAACTTTTGAGCATTTGTGAAGAACTTCACATTAAAGTAATTGCCTCTTCTTCCCTTCCTCTCTCTCCTGCAATATTTCTTTGTGCTCTTGGTAAAAACAGAAAATACACCCGTCACTACTTTTGTATTTTTAGCATTATACTGTAAAACAGAATTTCAAATCTAAAAGTTGTAGCCTTTTTCCTAGTTAAAAATAAAAATACACACTTTCTGTAGTGATAGACTGTACATTATTCAGCTCTTCAATTGTTTGAAAAAGGGCTTCATTTCCACCCCATGGATCTATTTTTGTTGATTGTTAAATGTTTTAAAAAAATTATTTTAGCTCAAGAGGTATTTTTGGCAGTCTCGCTCTGTCCTTTGTCTTCAGCTCCCAGTATCTTGAATGCTTATATAAAATGTGTAAAACACCACCCCAAGTACGTGGCTAGTACTGAAAAAATGTCTGAACAACTGGTACTGTCCATCAAAAACCCCTCCCCATCTCCTTCTCCATGGGAAAATAGATAAGTCCTACACTGCTCCTTGCAGGCTTTTGTTTTCATTTCCTGAGACAGCTGGAAGGCATCTCTCTAATGCTATTCTGCTAAAACTTTGGGCACAGTCTAATTAAAACAGATGTTTTTTCTCAGTCTTAAAACACAGTTTTATAATAAGATCAGTTGCATGCCCAACTTAGTTATGTTTTTAAAAGTCAAAATGGAAATTCTGTCTTTCTAAATCAGTAATTTAGTGTAACATAGCTCAAAACCTCCCTTCAAAAGATACAACATATTTTTGCTTTTCTCAGTCTTAAAACACACATAAAAGTCTTCCATTTTTTCTGATCTATTTTATTCTGTAATTCATGATGGGTTATAAATGATTAGTTTGTGACTGCTATAGAATATTAAGCTTCAGATTAATACCTTTGAGCCATGAGCTCTTTTACAAAGGTTCCAAGTCAGACAAATTACAGAAACATTATACAGGTAATGGTTACACACCTACTACATGACTTTTAATTTTTTGATAGTGTAACTATAGACATTTATTTTCTAACAAAAGCATAAAGCTACATTTTTACAGATCCCTGTAAATACAAGGACCCTGTAATCCAAAAATCTTGATACTATACAGAGCTGAGGGGAGTACTATAGGTATGTGTATTCCTTTTTTTTCTGATTTCAGTGGATTTTTATTCTGTAATTCATGACGGTTATAAATTCATTCTGGATATGTAAATGCAAAATAGATATTTTTTCTCAGTCTTAAAACATATACTTGCAAACCCCTCCAAAGAGAAATGTATTTTATTAATTCATGATGGGTATAAATGATTAGTTTGTGATTGCTATAGAATAATTATACACACACAGCCAGCCAGCATGCTGTAATGCTATCCAGAGAAAACTGTTGAGCCATATTATTTACACGCAGGTCCCTGTTTTGGCTTATAAATGTTACATGCATATACATAAAGGTAAACTTTAGGTGCAAGTTTTACACAGTCCTAAAGATGCTTGTTAATTATTTCATACCTTGTTTTAAACAGAAAAAGGGGTACTTACACAGGCAGATGGATTTCCCTCTGGGTGGGTCCCCAAACAGATCTGTGAAACCTCTGCACGATCAGGCTCCTAATCAAAAAAACACACATGCCCCTGCAGTTATATCCCCAAGCTGACAGAGGGCACATAACACTACATAAACCCAAACTTATTTTTTGGGGTGGGTGGGGGCACGGTGAAGAGGGACAAGGGTTCAAGCCAGGACAGTGGGAGTGCAGGAGAAAGGAGGGGGAAAGGAGTTCGAGCTAGGATGGGGGGGACTCGGGTTCCTGCCAGGATGGTGTGGCAGGGGTTCGAAGAGTGTACGAGAAGGAGGGGCGTAGGATGCTTACAAAATGGTGGGTGGCAGGGGTTCGAGCATGTACGAGAAGGAGGCGTGGGGCAGCTTACAAAGCGGTGGGTGGCAGGGGGTTCGAGGGTGTCTGCAATCAGAGGCGTGGGGCAGCTTACAAAATGGTGGTGTTATGTCATTTCCAGGGTTTCAACGCGGGTAATTTCCTGCACAAGTGGGCGGGACACAGGTTCACGCGTGTGTCATTTCCGGTGCAAGGGGCGGGACACGGGTTCCAGCTTACATCACGTCCACCAAAAGTGGGCGGGGCTAACACATTTTAGGGAGGGACTTCTGGTTTAACAAGGGACGATTCCAATTGGTCCATTTTAGACCACGCCCAACTGTCAAATGACGTGGCATGCGCTGATTGGCTGAAATTTTACATTTGACGAGATATATTAACTTATACTACTCCCGTAGTGTATATTCACTTAGGAAATATAATTTTATTGCCCTTGATGTGCTTAGGACTTGCACCACCTTTGGCAAACGGGCCATATCATATGTTCTCCCAACCATTTGGAATCGGCCTAAAGCCACACTGAAACTATCTAGCACTGTTTCTGTTAACTTTTATAAAAAGCTAACTACATCTAAATTTAGAAATAGTTGTAACTGTTAATAAGTCTCTTCCCTATCTATAAATTTCTCTATGCCCTCCCAATGTACTGATACCTGCCTTATTCCTTTTGGTATTCTTCCAGAACTGGCAAATTATAACTATCTCTTCAGCTCATCCAAGACTCTTCTCTACCCTTACCCTCATCTCACCTGCCCTCCCTTCTTTATCTTTCACCTACAACTCCTCTCTACCCTTATGCTCTTCACCTATACCTTACCCCTCCACTCCCTTTATCCCTTTTTCTATTCCCCTGGCTGCTCTTTCCTCATAGCCTTGCTACTATGTAATTACTCACTCCCCGTGAATTTAACCCTCGACTACTAATGTTGCACAAGGTAAAGTACAGTTACGTAAGAACTTACCGTAACAGCAGATCTTCGAGAGAGGCTCTTGCAGTAGGTAATTACGTATAGGACTGACGCTGGCGGGTGGCAGGACCCCACGGAAAAATTTCTAGCTAGCAGTCCCTGGCGAGGGACCGCCCCATCAGGTGACCGGCGTCAGGAGATGTGGGAATAAAGGGGTGGTCCCGGACGCCCGCCTTCCAACTCTTTCCCGCCACAGGCCCAAAGAGGCCGGACAAGAGAGAGGAGCGGATATTTCCCTCAATGGAAAAGGAGCTAAAAAAGCCTAGGGGGATGGAGGGCGGAAAGGTATTACCTACTGCAAGAGCCTCTCTCGAAGATCTACTGTTACGGTAAGTTCTTACGTAACTGTACTATCTTACTTCGAGAGGGCTCTTGCAGTAGGTAATTACATATAGGACTGAATCCCAAGCAATCTGGAACTAAGAAAAGGCACCGGGAGGAGGAAAACTACTCCAAGAAATAATTCTAGCCGTGCAAACCTCAAGATAGGAGGCCTTGCAAAACAGACAGCCCGAAGCCTGCTCTACAGCGAGAGGCAACATCCAAACTGTAGTGTTTCGTGAAGGTATGGACGGAAGTCCAGGTGGCGGCAGCGCAGATGTCTGCCGCAGACACATTCTTGAAACAAGCTGCAGAGGCAGCTACTCCTCTTGTGGAGTGGCCCCTGACTTGACCCGGGAGGGTCTTGTTGTATTTGCCATAACAGAAAGTGATGCAATGAGCCAACCACTTAGACAGGCATTGCTTGGAAACAGCATTGCCTTCCCTTTTGTGAGCAAAAGAGACAAACAACTGAACAGTCTTTCTGAGATCCTTCGTCCTGTTGGTGTAGTATCTCAGAATCCAGTGAACATCCATAGTATGGAGTAGATACTCCCTTTGATTAGAGTACTGCGTAAAAAAGGCAGGTAACTCTATGGACTGATTTAAGGTAGACTCTGCTACTACATTAGGAAGAAACTTAGGATTTGTGCGAAGAACAACTCATTCCTTGTGAAAAATCAAGTAGGGGATTTTACACATCAGGGCCTGGAGCTCGGAGATTCTTCGAGCCGAAGTAATGGCCACCAGGAAGAGCGACTTCTACGAAAGGAACTTCAAATCCACAGAAGCTGCAGGTTCGAAGGGAGGAAGAGTAAGTTTCTCGAGAACAAAGTTCAAGTCCCAAGGGGGAGCAGGAGTACGGATGGGGGGCCTCAGATGGAGAACCCCTCTGAGAAAGGTCTTGGAGACCTCCAGTTGAGCAAAAGCCTTGTCTGCGAAGGGAACATGGAAGGCCGAAATTGTCGCCATGTGTACCTTCAGAGAGGAATGGTTGAGACCCATGTCAAACAGATGACGTAGATACTCCAGCAGAAGCCCCGCTGAACAGGAGAAAGGTTCCACGTTCTTGGAAGTGGCCCAAATAGTGAATCTTTTCCACTTCATGGCATAAGTGGATCTGGTGGAGGGTTTTCTGGCCTCCAATAAAATCTCCGCCACTTTGGGAGACACTCCAAAACGGGACTGGACTAGGTCTGCAGGAGCCATGCATGCAGTTGAAGGGATTTGAGGCCTGGATGGACCAGGGTCCCCTGATCCTGGGTCAACAAACCTCGAAATAGAGAAAGAGAAGGATCCTTTGAATATTGTAGAAGAGAGAACCAGATTTGCCTGGGCCAGAAAGGAGCGATCAGAATCATTCTCGCTTCTTCTGAAGCTAGTTTCTGCAAGACTCGTGGGAT
Organism: Neoceratodus forsteri; assembly: GCA_016271365.2. Classification (NCBI taxonomy): domain Eukaryota; kingdom Metazoa; phylum Chordata; order Ceratodontiformes; family Ceratodontidae; genus Neoceratodus; species Neoceratodus forsteri. The sequence goes on from CM057458.1 coordinate 372,635,755, forward strand.
AAGTGGAACTGGGGGAAGGCATAGATGAATCTGTCCTTCCAATCTAGAGACAGAGCGTCGCTCTAAAAAGCGCCTCGCTCTGGAATGAGCGAGCAGAAGATGGGAAGTTTTGCATTTAGGAGGGATGTGAACAGGTCGACCTGTGGTGTTCCCCAAAGTTGGAAGATATTGTCTAGGACCCCTTGGTCCAGTTCCCACTCGTGAGTCAGAGCAGAAGAGCGACTTAGCTTGTCTGCCAGGGTGTTGTCGACTCCCGGAACGTGAATCGCCGTGAGGTGAAGGTCGTGTTGTGTTGCCCAATCCCAAACCCTAATTGCCTCCCTGCATACAGCATAGGACCGAGTCCCTCCCTGCTTGTTGATATACCACACCACGCACATGTTGTCCATCTGGACGGCTAGGTGGCCAGGAAGGATGTATTGGTGAAGGGCTTGGAGAGCGTACAACACTGCCCGAAGCTCGAGCACACTGATGTGGAGAGCTTTTTCTAGCTTGGACCAGAAACCCTGGGTCCGTTGAGGGCCTAGATAGGCTCCTCAACCTTCGCCTGAGGAGTCTGTGGTTAGAGTCTGGGAGGGGGGAGGATGAAAGAAAGGACCTCCCCAAAAAAGGTTCTCTCGAACCATCCACCATTGCAAGTCTTGCATCTTCGGCGAGATCAGAACTGAGTGATCTAGGTCGTCCACTAGCTGATCCCACAGGGAGTGTAGATTCCACTGAAAGATCCTCATGTGGAGTCGAGCGCGTGGTACCATCGGGATAGCAGCCGCCATGAGCCCGAGAACGCGAAGGACCGACCTCGCAGAGACCATCCTGCAGTCGGACAACAGACTTATTTGGGTCTGAAGGGTGGACGCCCTGTCTGGAGGCAGGAAGGCCTTGCCCATGGTCGTATCGAGGATCGCCCCAATAAACTGTAGCCTCTGGGATGGGTCCAGATGAGACTTGGAATGGCTGATGGTAATACCCAGGCAGGCAAAAACTTGCTGGGTAAGGGAGAGGAAACGCAGGAGTTCCTCCATGGGCGGAGGCCACCAGGAGCCAGTCATCCAGGTATGGGAAAACCTGCACTCCTTGTGCGCGCCACCACTGCCAGGCATTTGGTAAATACTCCGGGGCCGAAGATAGACCAAACGGGAGCACCTTGAACTGGTAGTGGTCCCCCTATAACGCAAAACAAAGGTATTTGCGATGAGATGGGCGAATGGGAATGTGCAGATAAGCATCCTGTATATCCAGCGCACAAAGCCATTGACCCGGCCGGAGGAGGGGCAGAAGGCTCTGCAAAGAGAGCATCCAGAACCTTTTGTACTCTACGTAAAGATTCAGGGAACTGAGATCCAAAATTGGTCTGAGATCTCTTGTCTTCTTTGGGTCCAGGAAGAAGTGGGAATAGTAACCCATCCCTCGAAGACGAAGGGGGACAGGCTCTATCGCTAGCTTCAGCAGAAGAGCTGAGATTTCCTCCTGGACCAAGAGAAGATGTTCCCGTGAATACAACGACTTCAGAGGAGGGTGGCGGGGTGGTTTCTGAAGAAACTCTATGGAGTGTCCTTTTGCTATGAGCTGGAGCACCCAAGAATCCGTGGTTATCCTCTCCCATCTCGGAATGTGGCGGGAAAACCTCTCTCCTACTGGTTCCTCCGGGGAGTCCGGAGGCAGCGGGAGAGGAAAGGAGTCCGGTGGTGTGGGGCAGCGCCGCAGCTGAAGCACCCGCTGCTTTTTTGGGTGGCGGGGGGGGGTGCTTGGCAGCTGCAGGGTCCCGGCGTTTTGTGGCCCGCCTTCCCCAAGGTTTTCGCCTTTGGCCGACTCCGTCTGTGAAAGGGATGGCGCTGCTGCTGATGGGGACGGTACACGGAATCAACTGACTTCAGAGCCGTCCCCTTCTCTTGCAAATCGGTGATGATGTCTTTGACATCACCAACCCTCCAACCCCAGGAAGGGTGCTTCCTGGATATGAATTGCACCTCCGGACCAAACCTGACCATGAGACCAAGCATAGCGCTGTGAGCCTTCGCCCACTGAACTCCGCCCAGCATCCACCATCATTATAATGCATGTAATGTAATGGAGCTGACCCGAGCGAGCAGGCGGACGAGATCAGCCAACTCCTGTTTGACTTGGGAGTCAGGCAAGAGTCCAGTTTGGCTTCCGCCTGAGTCAGGATGGCCTTCTGGTAGTCCCCATATGGCTGACATGGTTCAGGGCCCTGATCTGGCGTGGAGGAAGCATAAATCTTTCTCCCATACTGGTCCAGAAGGCGTGATTCCTTATCAGGTGGTGACGAGCTAAGATGTTGGGGTTCGCCAACCCGGCCGTGGCGCTAATCACGACAAGTCGGCATGAGGGTGAGGAATCCAGGAATCAACACCCTCTGGAGCCTGATATAGCCAGTTAGACTTCCTGGGAAGTGGGGCTAGGGCCGACTATTGCTTCCATATTGTGGTAACAAGGTGCAGTGAGGCTCTATCCAGGTGGCACCAAGGTAGGAGCTGTCACGGGCAGATCCAGATGTTCAGTAAGTTTCAGAAGCTGAGGATCTGGTTCCAGGGAGTCTACTGATGAACCTCCTGGATTTTCCTAAGCAACTCTGTAAAGAAGGATCCTCGGAGAAGACTTGGAGGTCCTTGACCTAGTTCGCCCGGAGGCGGGGCTTGTCATCTCTCTCAGAGCAACTCGGGAAAAGTCCGGTGAAGAGGAGGATGAAGAAGAGAGACTCCCTTTCCCGACCCGGGAGGCAGGCCCCTGGGAGGCGTGTCCTGCCCTTCTCTGGATCAGGCGGAAGAGTCCTGGAGTCCGGAGGTGGTGAGGGTGTGCACGTCGGACGTGTGGGAACCTGGGGCTGCAATGGCTGGAAGGGCTCTCGACCTCTTTGGTGAGCTGAGCCTTGGCCTCAGCGCACCAGGAAAGCCAAAAGTCCTGCAGGTCACAGGCTGGGGTGGTGGAGGAGGAGGCAGGGGATAAGGATCAGGTTATAACCATATGGGCGCATCAAAACCTGGCTGGGAAGCCGGCGTCGGGTGTTGGCGTCGAGTACTGCGGCGTTGGGTACTGTGGCGCGGATCACTGCATTCCCAGGTGCTCGGCGTCGAATAAGGCGGAGGATACCGGGGCAGGGAGCTGCTGGAGCAGACAGCCTGGCGGATGCCTCACAGGCGGGTCCATAGTGGAGAACCCGGATGGTGGAGGCCCGATGGAGCAGAATATCTCCGGAGTCGGTGGAGCTGGCGTCAGGGCTGGACAGTGAGCCCTGGCGCGGGAGGTACCGATGTCAGAGGGCTGGCGTCAGGGGAACCAATGTCAGGTCCAGCGCTCCAAGTGGAGGAAGGACTGACAGAGCAAAAGATCCCCAACTCGCCCGGGGACAGAGGGAAAAGTCCCCAGGGTTGGGTTGGGAGACTCTGTTTCCGCCAGACAGCAGTGAAAGCGAGGGAAACCAATCACGGACATTGGGGGGTCCATCGTCGGTTCCTTAGCCAGCGGATGTCGGACGAGCCGACGTGAGCTTATGGCAAGCTCTTGGCGGGCGCCCGGAGGAGCTGACGTCCTGACTTACAGAGCCATCACTAGAGCAGGCGGTGAGGATCGGCCTGGTCCGGTGGAGAGAGGCTGCACGCCGCGAGGGTCGGACGTCTCCACGGCCCTCTCGGGCGGATGTCAAAGAGCGACGCCCAGCACTGGAGTCGCCCACAGTGGTGAGCACTTAGTGCGGCAGAACCAGCGGAGACCTCCAACTGCCGGGCGCCTGCAAGGCCCGGCGCGAGCCAGGCAGACGGCCGGCACCTCCCGGAAACCTCAGGGCGGCAGCTCGGGCGATCCCCAGAGGGATGTTACCTGCCATCCCAGTGACTCGAGGGAGATGCGGTGGAGGACCCCTTGTCCGGTGCCTCTCCTTCTCCTCCTTCTTCCGATGGTCTTTGGAAGTGGGCGCCTGCCTCAGTTTTTGAGCTCCTTCTCCAAAGAACTCATTTTCTTCTTAAGAATATGGGCTTCCAGGGATTGCTGCCGCCTTTTCCGGGTAGCCGCATTAAAACTGAGGCAGTGCTGGCACTTCTCGACTGGGTGATCGGGGCCTAGGCAGAACAGGCACAGGGAGTGGCCGTCCTTGTGTGGTAGCTGGGCGCCGCACGAATCGCACTTATTCTTGTGCTCGGAGGGTGTAGGGGACGACAAACACCGATGCTAGTACTGACGTCAGTTGAAAGAAAAAATTACTCACCTTAGTAATGTTGTTTCTTCTAATGGAGTCTTGCTATATTATAGACATTAGCAGTTTGATCCAGCTCTAGAACTGCCCCGGAGTGAAATGGTTAAAACCATTCCAAAATAAATTTTGGCGAGAGCAGCTCTATCTGTGTCATTTTCAAACTTGAACTGTCAGATCTTTCTGAGCCAAACTCACTAAGGTCTGTGTGGAAGCTGTAACCTACACTAGCCAAATGGCTACCTAAATAATAACAACCATTGATGGTCCCAACACCAAGACTCAAGTTAGGGGACCAGAAATACTAACACCATTCTAATAATATGAAAATGGAACATAAGTATAATAAAACACACACGCTGCGTACACATACACACCCAAAGTTCCAAAGGGGACAAAATGCTAACAGGACATAAGTAGTGCCCACACATAAGTTGCCGCACCCCACTAAGTAGAGGTTCTGAGAGGGCAGGTTAGAAGGTCTATAATATAGCAAGACTCCATTAGAAGAAACATTACTAAGGTGAGTAATTTTTCTTCAAACAACATGAAGTCTTGCTATATTATAATTAGCAGAATAAACACAGCAGTACCTCCATGGAGGAGGGCAGAACCTACTTAGGGAATAGGCTCTGAAGAACAGCTGTGCCAAACCAGCATCTCTCCTGGCCTGACATACAGGGAGTAATGCTTGGTAAAGTGTGTACTGCTTTTCCAAGTAGCAGCCTGGCAAATCTCTAATAAAGGGATATCTCTGGCAGCAGCTAGAGACAGCTGTACCCTGGTAGAATGAGCCCTCAAGCGGGGGCTCTGCCCACTTTCTGATAACAAAATTGGATACAAGAGACAATCCACACTGGCATTTATCTCTTAGTGGCAGGTTTGCCTTTCCCAACTTCACCATAGGTAAGGAAAGTTGGAGGATTGAACCTGTGACCTTTGAGTACGTATATAATGACTAAGAGTCTCTTAAAATCCAGGCTGTGCAACCTCCTCACCCAAGAGGGTGATCAGTGAAAAATACTGGAAGGAGATAGATTGATTAAGATGGAAATCTGAAACCACCTTAGGCAAAACTTCCTATTAGTCCTAAGGACTACCTTATCCCTGTGGAAAGAAATAAAGTCAGTCTCCACTGACAAGGCTTGCAATTCACTTATCGTCTGACAGAAGTGATAGCCACTAGAAAAACAGTTTTCCAAGTTAGGAACTTAAGCTCTGCAGAAGACAGAGGTTCAAAAGAAGTTACATTAACTGGGCAATGCAAACATTAAGGTCCCAAGCAGGGGCGGTTCCGAAAGGGAGGATTAGTATGGAGTAATCCTTAAAAAACTTGGAAAACACAGGATGAGAGGAAGAGGGATGACTTTCCTGCTGACACAAAAGCAGACACAGCTGCCAAATGAACTCTCAGGGTAGCTGGTCTGAGACCCAAGGAATTAAGATGTACCATGTAATCTAACAAAATGGTCAATTCAGCAGATTCTGGGGAAATATTTTTCCCAGCACACCAAATGGAAAACCTTTTCCATTTAGAACTATAAGTAGCCCTAGTGGAAGGCTTTCTGGTAGCCTTTAGGATCTCAAGAACACCCTGAGAGAGGTGTAAATCAGCAAACTCTAACTCCTCAAGAGCCAGGCCTTGAGGTTGAGGGATTTGAGGTCCGGATACCAAACCCTTCCCTGGGCACAAGTCAACAGATTGTGATTCCTGGGAGGCACAGGGAAGATGGACTGTCAGAGACAGAAGGAGTGGTACAGGGCTGCCTGGCCAATCCGGGACAATCAGAATCACCTGCAAGGCTGAGATCTGATTTTGACTAGTACTTTGAATAGGAGAGGAAGGGGGAAAGCATAGAGGAACTTCCTCCCAATCCAGAAGAAGGGCATCCAGGGAACTGAGCCCAGCACTGGAGGCCTGCAACAGAACAGAGGAAGTTTGTGATTGTCTGGGGCTGCAAAAAGATCTATCTGAGGGATGCCCCACCTGGCAAAAACTATCCCCAGCACTTGAGGATCCAGGGACCATTTGTGATGGCCCTGGGAAATCCTGCTGAGGGCATCCGCTAGGACATTGTCCTTCCCTGGAAGATGAACTGCTATGAGGGAAGTGTTCAGGGAATAGGCCAGAGACCACAACTTCATTGCCTCGGTGCACAAGGCCGAAGACCGAGTGCCCCCCTGTCTGTTGATGTACCACATTGTTGTGGTGTTGTCTGTTCTGACTTGTATCACCTTGTCGTGGACAGATGCAGAAAATGCTTGAAGAGCTAAAAAGACAGCTCTGAGTTCCAGCAAATTGATGTGGAGCAGAGATTCCTGGGGGGACCACACTCCCTGAGTGGAAAGGTCGCCCATGTGGGCTCCCCAACCCAGAAGGGAAGCATCTGTAGTGAGAGTCAAGTCGTGAGAAGGGAAATGAAGGGACCCCCGCTCTTAATTGCTCTGATCCTGCCACCACTGGAGAGCTAGGATCAAGGTTGAAGTCACTGGGACCAACTTGGAAGGGTCCCTTCTCTGAGACAAAAGGTTCTCAAGTGAAACTGAATGTCTCATCTGAAATCTGGCTCCCTGCACAACAGCTGTGGATGCAGCCATGTGCCCCAGGAGCTGCAGAAAGTGTCTTGCTGGTCAGAGACCTGCAGAGTGAAGGAAGAGGCCAGAGCCACTAAATTCCTTACCTTTCTGGGGAAGAAAGGCTCTGGCTAGCTTTGTGTCCAATTCTGCCCTATAAGGTGAGTACCTGGAATGGTTCCAGAACCGACTTTGGTAGTTTTAGCAGAAAACCCAGGAGGTGAGAAGCTGCTGGGTGACCTGCAGGTGAGATTTTACCTGTTCTGGGGACTGGCCTACAATGAGCCAGTCGTCCTAGATAAGGAAAACAGCAATCCTCTGCCTCCTTAAGTGGCCACTGCCACTGCTAGACACTTTGTGAATACCCTTGGAGCAGAGGTAAGGGCCGAAGGGCATTGCTCTGAACTGGTAATGACCTGAGGCAGTTCGAAATCGGAGGTACTGATGGGATCTTCTGATTAGGACATGGAAATAGGCATCCTTGAGGTCCAGGGAGGCTAGGCAGTCCCTGGCCTTAGGGAAAGAAAATCATTGCCAGAGTTACCATTTTGAACTTTGGTTTCAAAAGATGCTTGTTCAGATATCTGAGATCTAAAATGGGCAGCCATTCTCCTGTCTTTTTGGGGTAAGGAAGTATCTGGAATACAGACCCCTGCCCTGATGCAGGGGAGGAACCCTTTCTACTGCTCTGAGAGCTAACAGGGATGAGACCTCTGTTTCCACAGTGAGGGACTCTGAAGCACTTGCAGGTAGAAAAAAGTCTGCTTCTCAACTTGGGAAACTTTTTGAAGCTGAGAACCAGACCCTGGCTTACTACTTCCAGAACCCACTTGTCTGAGGTTAAAGAAGCCCAATTCTGACTGAAGTAAGCCAGCCTGCCCCCACTGGTACAGGAGAATCAGCCCTGGGCACCCTATCAGGGTGCCTGTTTCACAAGAGCTTTAGGCTGGGGTGGAGCAGGTCTGCCACCCTCGTCTGCCCCTGCCTCTGAAGAAGCCCTCTGAGCATAGGCAGAGGAGGCCTGAGTCTGGTAGAAAGGCCTGTGAAAGGCTTACCCCTACCCCTGGGGGCATGCCTTTGAGAAGTGGCTTGCCGCCTCTTAGCCTGGGCACTCTTGTAAGTAGTCCTATATTCATCCATCTTTCATGTAATTCTCTGTCTGCTCTCCAAACAGAGAATTTCCCACCACAGGAAAATCCATAGCCTTAGTCTGGGTATCCTGCGACAAACTAGTACACCTGAGCCAGGCCAACCTACGAAAAGCTACAGATGTGGCCATGACCCTAGAGGAAACATCATTAACATCCACAGCAGCATGAAACTGAACCTTAGGGCTTCAATGCCATCAGCAGCCACCTGTTCTAGTTCACTAGCCAGCTGGCCATGGGCCTGCCCAGCCAATGCATAACAGTATCCCATCTAGATTTCTGATACCTAGCTACATAAGCCATATAATTTGCTTGCCTGAGTCCCAGAGAGGCTGCCATATACTGTTTTTTTGCCATGGCATCAATCTTCCTGGAATCCTTGTCAGGAGGATGTAAAGCCAAGGGAATATTAGCTTTATCACAGGCAGCAGCCTGAACTACCCCAACATGACTGCATTGCTGAGAAAGGAATTCTGTATCAGGGCCTGACAATGTATACCTTCTGTCCATCTTTTTATCTACAGGAGGCACAGAATTAGGAGCTTTTGAAATTTTAATTGTTTGTTTCCTAAAAGACTTATGTAAAGGAATAGACAATCTCCTAGACTCTGGAATATCCATCATTTCTACAAAATCAGGCTCCTCTTGCTCATCCACAGCCTCTCTAAAGGAAGCTGGAGGGTTTCAGCAACTTTTTTATAAAACATAAAATGAGATGGGGACTCAGACAGCATGGGGGAGATTCTAAAGGTCTGTCTGGGGAGATGTCCGGTTCAATGGGCACACTCAGACCTTCCCAGCCACATTCATACTGTTCATAATCCTCATCCTCCTCCTCTGGTTCATAAAATTCCTCAATATCATAATGCTGAACCACTGGGACCGGACGAACCGACCTTTTACCAGATAGTGGTGGTTCGGACAGACCCTGAGACAGTGACTGGACAATTTGTATGGCTTTGCTATCTCTGCAGCAGTTGGAGAAGGAATTTTGGACTCCAGACCTGCTGATTTTCTTGTTTTCTTTACTGGAATTGGTTCCTCAGAACCAGCTTTTCTTTCCCGAGAAGTCTGGCCCTGGTCAGAGGCACTCCCTTTAGTTGGTTGGCACGAACTGGGCTGTCATCTGGGTCAGCGGACTTTTTGGCCTCTCGTTCCCTGAGCCTGCCCAATCTTTTTTCCAGGGTGGCTGCAGGGAAATTCTTACATACCTGGCAGTCTGACTGGAGGTGGTCAAACCCCAGACAATAAACACATGTGGTGTGTGGGTCAGCCTTGGCAAAGACTTCCCCACAACATCACAGTGTTGAAACCCAGTGGGCCCGGTTTTTCTTTTGGGTTTCTCAGACATAATGCCAGCCTAACCAAAAACTTGCCCTTTTAACGGCAGTGCCAGGCAAGACACCCTTATCGGTTCCTAACCGTGTCACGGGTATTGGAAAAAAACGTAATAAATCCGTTTTTAGAACCGATAAGAACCGGGAACCGCACTCTAAAATAGTAACTTTTAGTTTTAAATGAGTTTTAAACCCACTGATCGGTTCAAAACCGAACCGATAACTTACAAGTTCCACACAGACAAAACCTTCATTTACTTATGGTTACCACAGATAGAGCTTGAACCGAACGGTTTTGCTGTTAAAATAAAACTATTCTCGGTTAAATCCAACCGAAAACACTTTTAAACCGAGAAATGAACCGAGCAGAAGGAGAAATCTCGGAGTGACTGTTCACTGAGGCGGAGTAAAGAATCTGACAGTTCAAGTTTGAAATGACACAGATAGAGCTGCTCTCGTGCGAATTCTATTTTGGAATGGTTTTAACCATTTCACTCCGGGCAGTTCTAGAGCTGGATCAAACTGCTAATGTCTATAATATAGCAAGACTTCATGTTGTTTGAAAATAATGATTTTTGTTAAAAAAAAATGAAGAAGGTAGGGCTGACGGAAGCCTGAACTTTTCAGCGAGTGCTACTGCGAGCTAACGAGCGAAAAGAACTGGAAGAAGCCAGGTGTCCGGGACCGCCTCTTTATACCGACGTCTCCTGACGCTGGTCACCTGATGTGGGGGCGGTCCCTCGCCAGGGACTGCTAGCAAGAAATTTTTCTGTGGGGTCCTGCCGCCCGCCGGTGTCAGTTCTATATGTAATTACCTACTGCAAGAGCCCTCTCGAAGTAAGATCTGTAGTTTATAACTACCTTATTATGCCCTAAGTTGAGCACGATGTACCATAAGAACCTAAACTTTATTTTATTGTATTTACTGTGATGCTTTTTTTTTTTGTATCCTATGTATTGTGTTCCTTGTCTGTATACATGCTCCAGGACCTCCTTGTGAATGAGCTTGCTCAATGGAGTTTTCCTGCAATAAACCTGAACTTGTTCCATTTGTAGCTGTAGAACATGAGGCTTCCTTGACCTTCCCTGTTTTCCCAACAGAAGGCTTGGCAGCTGCTGAGGCTTGATTTTTTTGCCGTACCATCTCAAATTTTATACCGTTCAGAGGGCTGGTGAGATGGGGAATGTGTTCCCAGAGTTTACGAAGAAGTTTTTCCAACTGAAATAGTTTTATTTATTGATTTAGTCGAGCTGAAGTGCAGAGCGTCCTTAAAATGCTTCCTGCCTGGAGATTGGCTCTCTAGAGTCCCCCCAGCCAATCTCATTTTCAATGAGATCCTTATTGCACAAATTACAGATGACATAAAAGTTACAATTTTTATGTTAGGGTTCACTATGAAAGCATTCTGACGAACAGTAAATTATTTGCAACCAGTAATGCTTGACAGAGTCAGGATCAAAGATTACAGTTGTAAACATACATAATACATGAACTGTAAAGGCTACTTAATTCTAATCTACATGGTAAATATCCACATAGGTTTTGATGTAAAATGATCTAACTAAAAGATTTGATATACATCACAAGATAAGAAACATCAATCCTGTAATCACGATCATGAGCAGTTTATTCCCCTAGTATTTAATAACAGAAGATTGCTTACTGTAACTTCACATCTTCAAGAATATATTCTCCACAGAGTTTCCACTCTTCAGTCTTAGAGCCGAAGGCACTAGCACCACGTGGAAGTTAAAACTTTTAGGGTTGGCATGCACCAAGCACATGTGTATGGCACCAAACACTGCATGCACACTGAGAGTATAAATAGTGGTGCCACCCCAACCACCTCAGTTACTTTGTTTTGCCAAGGGCAGAAAGAAAATCTGAAAAGCAAAGATTTTTTAATTTAGGGAGAAAAGGTCTGAAGGCGGAACGGGGCATTTTCCCCTCTGAATAGGCTGTAAGGGTTAGTGTTGGAAGACTGGACCAAGCATGGGGATAGGCGTAGCCAACACATTCATCTGAGAAAATGGTAGGTGCTGCCAAGTGGTAGACAACTCAAGACGTATCAAAGGTCACCCTTATCTGGTGCCTTGCTGCCTTCAACCTGGCAGGTATGCCAAAACCAGTAGAGATTTGGCAGTTTGTAGGCAACTTGGGAGATACAGTGTGTGGTTGGGAGGCAAGCAGTTCTGTTGTGAGAAGGGTATGAGCCATATAAACTGTACCAGAACCAGCTACTACTGCATCAGGTGAGGCAGAGGACAGGATACCCCACAGGAAATACAAGAACAGAAAGTCCCCCTTGGCCTTTAGTCACATGCTTAGAAAGTTATAAGTGGCTAAGGTGGAGGGGACGGATGATGCTATCTCCATCGAAAGGGTGTGGTTAGCCCTCAAGACCCTAAAGAATGATAAATCTCCTGGGCCGGATGGCATTCATCTGAGAGTACTATGGGAATTGGCGGACATACTGGCTGCACCCCCGGCACAGCTCTTCAACATGTCGCTTGAGACAGGGAGGGTACCTAGGGATTAGCGAGAGGTACATGTGGTGCCAATCCATTGGGGGGGGGGGTCGAGGGAAGTACCAGGTAACTATAGGCCCATCAGTTTGACCTCAGTGGTGGGAAAATTAATGGAGAATATACTAAAGGAACGATTGGGGGTGTACTTGGAGGAGGTGGGAGGTCTGGATAGTCAGCAACATGGGTTTGTGCCAGGTATGGGTAACATCAGAACTGGACAGTGGAAAGCCTGTGGATGTATTATTCTTGGACTTCAGCAAGGCATTTGACTCTGTCCCCCACAATGGTCTGGTGGAGAAACTGATGGGGTTGGAAGCAGGCCCTTTGATGGTCAGATGGATTGAAAACTGGCTAGCTGGACGCACCCAGAGAGTAGTGGTCAGTGGGGATCTCTCGAACCCTAGAGAGGTCGGTACTGGGGTACCGCATGGCTCGGTCCTGGGTCCGATCCTGTTTAATGCATACGTATCGGACATCAAGGAGGGTATAGGGTGTGAAATGAGTCTCTTCGCTGATGACTCCAAGATGGGAGCAGTAGTTGAGGGGGAAGAGGGGAGGTTGGCACTGCAAGGGGAAACGGATACCCTGGAAAGCTGGGCTCACACATGGAAATTACATTTCAATATCACCAAGTGTAAGGTGTTACATCTTGGGCAGGGAAACCCTAAACACAAGTACACCCTGGGAGGGGAGACGCTGGAGGTCTCAACAGGGGAAAAAGACCTAGGGGTCATGGTGGATGCATGTATGAATAACTGAGCAGTGCAGGAGAGCGGCCAGCAAGGCAAACAGGATGTTGGGACGCATCCTAAGGGGGATCACCTCTAGGAGCAGGGAAGTGATTCAGCTGCTGTACAATGGACTGGTTAGACCACACCTTGAGTACTGTGTACAGTACTGGAGACCACACTTGAAGAGGGACATACAGCTCCTGGAGAGGGTACAGAGGAGGGCAACTAAGATGATACGAGGACTAGAGTTTGACGATGAGGACAGACTTGAGGAGCTCTGCCTGTTTTCATTGGAGGAGAGGAGGCAGGGGACATGATTGAGGTCTTCAAGTACCTCAAGGGAATAAATAGGGTAAATATGGAGAGATCTTTAGACTAAAGCAGGGAGGTATCACCAGAGGGCATGGTTTGAAGTTGGAAGGTGGGGGAGAGAGGAGGAGGTTTTCACTGAGAGGTAGTGGACCCTTGGAATGCGCTGCCTGGCGAGCTGGTTCAGAGATCCACAGTGAAGAGCTTCAAGAGAGGGTGGGACAGACACAGAAAGCGGATGTATCAAATGATGGGCTGGCTCAGGGGGGTGGGGATGGATGATACGGGTTTCTGAGACACAAGGCGGGGGGAGGGCCTCGGCACCCAACTAGGGATCTGAGGTTCGAGCAGACTCGATAGACCATAAGGCCTAATCTGCTGGCAATTAGTATGCTAGAATTAGCCCATAGTCACAATGGTAAAAGCCTGACAGGCAGAGAATGTGTCACACACAGAATAAGGAGCATTTTTCTGTACAGGACTAAGCTATTCTTCAAATGTTTCCAGGTGGTTAGAATCTTAAGTATTTCAGCCACCGTATCCAATGAGGAAAATCCTAGTGGAAAACACAAGAACAGGTCATTCCCACATGGGAAAAAGACTCCAAAAAAGCCACAATAGCTGCTTGATGTGGTGGAGGAAAAGCACAAAGTCAAGGCAAATTTTATTTTTTTGGGCACCCAGTCCCTGAGGCTCTGGGCGCCTAACAAAAAAACATGAGAAATAAAACAGCAATTAAGATCAAAAAAATTACAAAAATAAATAAAATTCTGATTTTACAGTCATCTATAATTAAAACAGTTGGATGTAAAATCATTCTGTAAAAGCCAGGCTAAAGAGGTGGGCTTTTAGCCGCTGCATGAAAGTACCAATTGAGGGGGCCTCACGGACTGCAGGTGGAAACACGTTCCACAGTGTAGATCCAGAGACACTGAATATTCGGTCACCCAATGTCGAGTCGAACTCTGGGAACATCCAGGAGGCCCCTCGAAGAGTAGCGGTTTACAGAAACTGCAAAAAAGGAGTTGCTGGGAAGAAGATTCTCCCAAAAGGTAATCCTTCCAAATACCAGTCCGAAAAATAAAGACTCCATGCTGCCACACAACAGAAAGAGGAGGCCAAATTTTCTGGCCAAAGATGACCAGGGAACCCAACCAAAGAGAATGAGGCCCACCAAGTGGTTTGGTTCCCATCAAAATATGCAGGGTAACAACAGTGGAGAAAAACCCAGAGAATACCCCAAGCCAGGAAATGCATAAAGACCGGAATGAAGATGCCCCATAGTGTAGCTGTATGAGAACAAAGCAGACTGTAGAAAACAAAAAAACACCAAAAACATGGTGCTAAGGGTAAACTATGCAGGTTAGTATTAGAAATAGCGCATAAAGCATGAAAAACGAACACACATTATGTGAAAACACAAACCGCTGACTGGCGAGTGGTGCAGAGGGTTGGAGCTGGCGCCTCACCTCCACACACGGCGACCGGGTTCGGGAACAGACTCGGGCGCTGGGGGTTGGCAGGAGAAGGAGTAGGACAGCGTCTGGAGGACTGCTCTCCTCTCCTGGGGTGGGTTGGGGATCGGCGTCACTCTGTAGCAACCCCCAGTGGAGACCAGGGGACGCTCAGATGCAGCGCAACTAGGGGAAATCGGAGGAAAAACTGAAAATGGCATCTCCTCCTACTGGATGACACCCACCCGGACCAGTGCCTCCTTGAGCTCCGCGACAGCCGGCCACAGCAGCACCCAGGGCCAATAGGCCGCTTCTCCTCAGAAGAGGAGGACCCACCCGACGCAAGGGTTATGTCGGGTTACCCGAGGTGGCTGCGATGCGGGGTCGGGATCGGCGGCAGAGACGAGTGACAGGTGAGCGTCCTTGTGGCAATTGGCCTGAAGGAGAGGTAGGTGAGGGTTGCAGGGGAGATGAGAAAAAAATTACTCACCATAGTAATGTTGTTTCTTCTAATGGAGTCTTGCTGTATTCAGACATAATGCAGTTAGCCCCAGCACATGAACTGCCCCGGAGAGGAAAGAGTTAACTCTATGCAGAAGCATAGAATGTTGAGCTTGATTTTCAAACCTCCGTCTGTGGTACTTCCCAGTGTAACCATCAGATTCTTACGAGCACACTAACTAACAAACTGTAGTATGGAAATTGCTCAACATATAGCCAAAGGGCAAAAAATTATTTTTGGGCCCAAAAGACTCAAGTTGAGAATCCAAGAAGGAAAGGGAGTGACAATATTTAAGTATAAAACACCAGAAAAATAATAACAACATCCGCCCCACCCAAGAGGGAGGGTACAAGGTACATCCCTGAGATGCAACACTGTACCTGCCGGCCCACTTCCCAAAAACCAGGTTCTGAGAGGGGAGGCGGGGAGTTCTGAATACAGCAAGACTCCATTAGAAGAAACAACATTACTATGGGGAGTAATTTTTTTTCTTCAAAACAACATGAAGTCTTGCTGTATTCAGACATAATGCAGACTACCAAGCAGTTCCCTATGGAGGAGGGAATGCAGAACCTACTTTGGGAAGAGGCTCTGCAATACTGCTGTGCCAAACCTAGCATCACTCCTAGCCTGGATGTTCATGGAGTAATGCTTGGTAAAAGTATGTACTGTTTTCCAGGTGGCTGCTTTACAGATCTCTAACAAAGGTATATCTCTGGCTGCAGCTAGAGAAGCAGCTGTACCCCTAGTCGAATGAGCCCTTGGGCCTGAAGGGGGGCATTCTACCCAACTTGTCATAACAGAATTGTATACAAGAAACAATCCACCTGGCAATAGTTCTTTTAGTGGCAAGCTTACCTTTTCCCACTTCACCATAAGTGAGAAACAATTGAAGACAGTCATTTCTATGTGCCTTAGTATGCTCAATGCAGTAGCTAAGGGCCCTCTTAACGTCCAGACTGTGTAACCTTCTTTCACCTGAAGAAGAATGATCAGTGAAAAACACAGGGAGAGACACAGACTGGTTCAGATGAAAATCCGATACCACTTTGGGCAAGAACCTCCTATTGGTTCTTAGGACCACTTTGTCCCTATGGAAGGAGATGAAGTCAGGTTCAACTGACAGAGCCTGTAACTCACTAATCCGCCTGGCAGAAGTAATAGCTACCAGGAACACAGTTTTCCAGGTCAAGTACTTCAATTCGGCTGAAGCCAGAGGTTCAAAGGGTGGCTGCATAAGCTGAGCTGTGCAGACATTAACATCCCAAGGCAGAGTGGGCTCCCCTAAAGGGAGGGTTAATGTGAACCAGACCTTTGAAAAACTTTCTGAAAACAGGATGAGATGCCAGGGAAGAGCCCTTCCTTGCTGAGAGGAATGCAGAGACAGCTGCTAGATGAACCTTCAGAGTGGCAGGCCTAAGGCCTAGACCATTCAGATGAACTAGATAGTCTAAGGTTGTGGAAATGTCTGCAGAATCAGGCAGGATGCCTTTCTGAGAGCACCAAATACTGAACCTTTTCCATTTGGAGTTGTAAGTTTTCCTAGTGGAAGGCTTCCTGGAGACCTTCAGAATATCCAGAACTCCCTGAGAAAGATGTAGTGCTGCATATTCGAACTCTTCAAGAGCCAGGCCTTGAGATTGAGAGACTGGAGATTGGGGTACCAGATCCACCCCTGGGAGATTGTATGTCCTGGGCAGAGACAGGGGATGTGACACTGACAAGGAGAGCTGCAGCAGAGGATACCACGGCTGTCTGGCCCAATCTGGAGCCACCAGTATCACTGTGCAGGGTTGAGTCCTGATCTTGATCAGAACTGTGAACAGCAGAGGGAAGGGAGGGAAGGTATAGAGAAACCTGCCCTTTCAGTCCAAAAAGAGAGCATCCTGGGGAACCGTCCTCAGGACTGGAGGTCTGCAAAAAATACACAGGAAGTTGATGAATGTCCGGTGCTGCAAAGAGATCTATCTCTGGAGTGCCCCACCTGGAGAAGATGACCTTCAGGATGTGAGGATCCAGGGACCATTCGTGATGTCCCTGTGAAATTCTGCTCAGAGCATCTGCTAGTACGTTGTCCTTCCCTGGAAGGTGAACTGCTACCAGAGAAGTCTGAAGAGAATAGACCAGAGACCACAGCTTCATGGCCTCTGTGCACAAGGCCGAGGACCGAGTGCCTCCCTGTTTGTTGATGTACCACATTGTGGTGGTGGTGTTTGTCCTGACTTGAACCACCTTGCCCTTGACTGAATCCGAGAAGCTCTCCAGGGCTAGGAAAACTGCCCTGAGTTCCAGGAGATTGATATGAAGGAGAGACTCTTGTAGGGACCAGACCCCTTGAGCTGTCAGGGCTCCCTACCCTAGGAGAGAAGCATCCGTAGTTAGAACTATTGATGGGACTTGAGGAAGAAATGAAACACCTTGTTTGAGGTTGTCCTGGTCCAGCCACCACTGGAGAGCTTGGACCAGAGTCTGAGTCACTGGGATCAGTTTGGTAAGTGAATCCTTCTTTTGAGACCAAAAAGACCTTAGATGAAACTGAATGTCCCTCATCTGGAACCTTGCTCCCTGTACCACTGCTGTGGAAACTGCCATGTAACCCAGGACCTGGAGGAACTGTCTTGCTGGGCGGGAGACCTGAGGAAGCGAGATCCACTAGGGTCTTCGCCCTTGCCAGGGGAAGGAAGGCTTTTGCTTGTACAGTGTCCAACTCTATGCCTATAAAGGTGAGAAGTTGAACTGGTTCGAGGACAGACTTTCGAAGATTGAGAAGACACCCCAAGGAGCTGAGTAGGTTCTAGGTAGTTTGAAGAGCTGACCTGACCTGTAAAGGTGGCTGACCCACTAAGAGCCAGTCGTCCAGATACGGGAAGATGGTGATACCCTGTCTTGAGGTAAGCCACCACAACTGCAAGGCACTTTGTGAACACCCTTGGAGCTGATGTTAGGCCGAATGGCATAGCTCTGAATTGGTAATGGCCTGAAGGCAACTCGAACCTGAGGTATTTTTTGTGGGAGCACCTGATAGAAATATGGAAGTAGGCATCCTTGAGGTCCAGAGATGCTGGCCAATCTCCTAGCCTTAGAGAGGGAAGAATTATTCCCAGAGTTACCATTTTGAATTTGGGCTTTGAAATGTGTTTGTTCAAATACCTTAGGTCTAGGATGGGTCGCCACTCTCCTGTTTTCTTTGGGGTAAGGAAGTACTTGGAGTACAGTCCTTTTCCCCTGTGCTGAGTAGGAACCTTCTATATAGCTCTGAGAACTAGAAGAGAGGAAACCTCTGCCTCTAGGGTAATGGTTTCTGAGAGTGATGCAGGTGGAAAAGACTTGGCCCTCTTTTTTGGAAATTTTTTGAAACTGCGGGCCAGTCCCTCGCTTACTGCTTCCAGAACCCACTTGTCTGAGGTCACAGACTTCCAGACCTGAAAGGAGTAAGCCAGCCTGCCTCCTACTGGAAATGGGGAGTCGACCTGGGCTGACACATCAGAGTGTCTGCTTGGCAGGAGCCTTAGACAGAGAGGAGGAGGGAGCAGCTCTGCTCATCCCCCTCCTGCCCCTCCCTCTGAAGAACCCCCTCTGTGGGAAGAGAAAGGAGGCCTGGGCTTGGTAAAAAGGGCTTTGAAAGGGTCTGCCCCTGCCCCTAGACTGCTGCTTGTGCGGAGTGGCTTGCCTTTCTTTGGCTATGCACCCCTGTACGTGGCCCTGTATTCATCCATTTTCTTCTTGGAAGCCTCTGTCTGCTCCCCAAACAGAGAGTTACCACATCATTGGAGTCCACAGCAGCATGAAATTGCATTTTGGATGCCTCAATTCCATTAGCAGCCACCTCCTCCAGCTCCTTGGCTAGCTGGGGAGAGGCCTGTTTAGCCAGTTCCAGAACCGTATCCCATCTGGCTTTCTGGTACCTGGCTGTGTAGGCCATATAAGTAGCCTGCTCGAGTCCCAAAGAGGATGCCAAAGACTGTTTTTTGGCCATGGCATTTACTTTCCTGGAGTCCTTATCTGGGGTGTGTGAAGCCAAAGGAATGTTAGCCCTGTCACAGGCTGCAGCCTGCACTACCCCAACATGGCTGCAATGACTATAAAGGAACTCTGCAGCTGAGCCTGATAACAAATACCTCCTGTCCATTCTCTTATCCACAGGAGGTATTGAATTAGGGGTTTGTAAAATTTTGTGTGTCTGTTTCCCCAAGGATTTATGAAGAGGGACAGACAGTCTTTTGGACTCCGGGATGTCCATCATTTCCACAAAATCAGGCTCTTCATCCTCCTCTGCAGCTTCAACCAAGGGAATCTGCAGGTTTCTGCCACCTTTTTGTAGAACAAAAAATGTGAAGGGGACTCAGAGAGCCTGGGAGAAGAGATACCTGAGGGCCTGAATTGGGGAGATGTCCAGTTCAATGGGCACATGCAGACCCCCCTGGTCATCATCATCATCCTCGGGATAGTCTTCGTCTCTCTCCCTCTCCTCATAAAAAGCGTCTGGATCATAACCCGGAGGAGACGGATCCGACCGCCTAACTGGTGGTACCGGTTCGGATGGAACCAGTCTAAGCGACTGAACAATGCTAATCGCTTTGGCTATTTCGTCCGCAGTTGGAGAGTGCGATAACCAGATCCGAACCAGCTGACTTGCTATTCTTTTTTGATGTACTGACCCCAAAGAACAGCTAATATTCTTCAACAGAAACTCTGGCTGGAAGCTGCAATACTGAACATAGGATTTGCAAGAAAGTGAGTTGTGCTCACAACAGAGGGAGGTGAACCTTACAATTGTCTTTGGTTTGCAGCAGATATTCTGCAGGTGGAGGCTACTTCTAACTGAGAGGTGAAACAAGGAACTTAGAATTATCAGGAAAAGACAGTCTTTCAAGCAACAGAGGGAGGTGGATCTAGCTTTACGTTTGTTACAATTCTAAAGATTTTCAGTGCAGGAAGAGTTTAAAGCACAGCTGACTTATTTTGGGGTTGACTGCTTTCAGAGCACAAACCACCAGGCTGTTTTGGGTCTGGGGAGGTTTACCTGTGTCTGACTTGGATGTCTGGATTTTTCTCTGTTTGATTAGCAGGGTATTTCTCTGTCAAATTGTTGTGTAGGGCATCTTGCTGACAGGAAGGCACTCATCGCAGCAGTGGGTCAGAGCTCTTAGCTGATTGTTTGTGAGGGCACAGTTTAGGCCAATCCCTTCCACCCCTCACCCCACCCACCCTGGAAATAGTTCCTTTATACCTGGGGTTCTGACATCATTTCCTCAAGAGTGCAAGGTGGATATCACTGTCATATACTCTCTAGCACACTGCACTGACAATATAAGCATACACATTGTATAATATATATATATTTCTATATAACAAACCAATCACACACACAAAAAAAAAAAAAAAGGTAGATAAACATGTGGGGAGTAGTGCAATGTAATGGCTGTGGGGCAGCAGTCTTTCGGGAGTCTTTCTGGAGGCTGAGATGCTGCCCCATTTGCAGACAACTCTCTGCCCTGAGGGAGGAAGTTGCCCGCCTTCAGCCACACTGGGCAGGTAAGGGAACCTTCCCCAGGCCACACTGGACGGTAGGAAGGAACCTCCCCATCCAGGGAGCACCAGAGCCACCACCACTACCTCAGAGGTTCAAGAAAGCACAGCAGTTGGACCACAGTGGGCTCAGGAGGTGAGGATGGTGGAACAGAGGCACATCCAGTCAGCTGTTCACACCACAATCCATACACCATTCTGGGGAGCATAGCTCCCCTATGGATGCACCCGCAGAGGAAGCTAAGGAGGCTGAGGACAACTGTCACAAGGGAGGCCCACAGGAAGGAGGCAGAGGACACCACAGGAAGGAAGCAGCTCCTGGTGGGGGACTCAATTATTAGGGGGATAGAACTGGGGGGAGCAGGGAAAACTGAGTAAGGTGCCTGCCTGGTGCCATGGCTTGGAGGGACAGGAAGCGCATCCTCAGGATCACGAGAACAGCTGCACAGGAGTTCTGAGCTGGACGTCATTGTCCACCTAGGGACAAATGACTTGGCTCAACATGAGATTAGAGCAGTGCAGAAGGACTTTGTAGAATTGGGAGGCCTAAGACAAGTAGCACACACAGTATCCTTCTCAGAGGTGCTGCCTGTCAATGGCATGAGGAGGTGAGGGTACTTTGCACCATGCAGTTTAATGAATAGTTAAAAAATGGTGTGGAGCACAGGGTTTGGCTTCATTGGGACTGGGGTTCCACCTGGAGGGACACCAGCCTATACTGGCAGGATGGTCTGCATCTGTCCAGGAAGGAACAAGTCTTTTGAGCAATCAGTTTAAATGCTTCATTGGCAAGCTTTTAAACTAGTCAAGGGAAGCACTGATAAGCAGCAGGAAAATCCAGCCTCTCCCTACACAACAGGGTACTAAATGAGAAAAAGATCGAGGTAGAAAGGTCAGTGGGGGATGCTGCAACAGAAGGTAAAGCCACCAAAAAATGGAGAGCAATGAGTATCAATGCCTGTAGTCTGAGTAACAAGCTTCCTGAATTAGTGGCCTTGATGGAGGAGGAACATCTGGATATCGTGGCAGTCACAGAAACATGGTACACACAAAACCATGACTGGGACGTAAACATACCAGGATACACACTATCTACAGGAGGGACAGGAGGGTAAAAGGAGGAGGAGTAGCTCTTTACATGAGGGAAGGAATCAAAGCAACAGAACAAAAAGAAAACAGGAGGAGGAGAAGAAGCACTGTGGGTAAATTTGGAGACAGGCAATGGCACCACAATCCGCTGAGGGTTATATACAGACCCCTTCTCAGGGAGGAAATGGACAAGGAAATGATAGAGTATACTTAGAATGGCAGAAAAGGGAGATATTGCTGATGGTGATCTGAATATGCTAGATGTTAACTGGAGTGCAGTTGCAGCAGCCACTTTGAAAAGTGGGGTTATTCTAGATGCCCTACAGGAGCATGCCTTAGACAACTAGTATTGGAGCCCACTCGAGAGGAGCAATCTTAGACCTGGTTCTCTCAAATGGAGATGAAGAGGATCACAGATGTGAAGTGGGTAGCCATCTGGGAACTAGCGACCATCGAACAGTATGGTTCACAATAAACCCAGCAATAGAGTCAAGCCATACAAAGGCAAAAGTACTGGACTTTAGGAGGGCTGACTTTGCCAAAATGGGTGAGTGCCTAAGGAATGCACTAGCAAATGGGCAGGAAGGAGGGGTGGAAGAACAATGGGGAATAATAAAAACTGCCATCACAGAGGTAACAAGCCTTTGCGTGAAGCAAATAAAATGAAACTATGTAAGAAACCACTATGGTTATCAAAGGAAGTGGTAGTGAAGGTTCAAGAGAAAAAGAAAGCATTCAGGAAGTACAAGGAATCACAGAGGAGCAGGACAGAAAACTGTATCAGTTAAAGCAAAAGGAAGCTGGGAAGGCAGTCAGAACAGCAAAGGC
Source organism: Neoceratodus forsteri (assembly GCA_016271365.2). Taxonomy (NCBI): domain Eukaryota; kingdom Metazoa; phylum Chordata; order Ceratodontiformes; family Ceratodontidae; genus Neoceratodus; species Neoceratodus forsteri. Next base: position 372,657,989 of record CM057458.1, read on the forward strand.
CCAAACCGAGGAAAAGACAGCCAACTCAGTTAAGAAGGGATAAAACCTTTTATGGGTACATCAGGGGCGAAGGAAGACCAAGGGAGGATAGTGAGGCTTAATAAAGGGAGGAGGGTGGTCAGAGGGTGACTGTGAAAAGGCAGAGATACTAAGCGAATATTTTGCTCAGTATTTACAAAGGAAGAGGAGGTAACTAAAACAAACAGCAGAAACACTCTGGATACAGAAGTTGATACCAGCCCATTTATAGAAGAAAGGGTTCTGAAAGAACTCTTAAAACTGAAGGTGGACAAAGCAATGGGGCCTGATGGGATTCATCCCAGAATTCTAAAAGAACTAAGGATAGAACTAGTGACACCACTGACTACCCTCTTTAACAAATCATGGAAGGATGGGGTGGTACCCGAGGACTGGAGGAGGGCAGATGTGATTCCTCTTCACAAAAGTGGGAGCAAGGCAGAATCAGGAAACTACAGACCTGTTAGTTTAACCTCAGTGGTAGGGAAAATGATGGAATCACTTCTGAAGGAAAGAACTGTCGAGTATCTAGAGGCCAGAGGGGCACAGGACCCAAGGCAGCATGGATTCACAGCAGGAATGTCATGCCAGACAAATCTGATAGATTTCTTTGACTGGGTGACCAAAGTAGTAGATCAGGGAAGGGCTGTGGACATGGCCTACCTAGACTTTAGCAAGGCATTTGACACAGTCCACACAAAAGATTAATATACAAGTTAGCCAGTCTGGGGTGGGTCCCAAGACGACAGCCTGGGTAAAATTGGCTGGAGAATAGGACACAGAGAGTAATAGTAATGGGTCCACTCTGAAGAGGAGGTTACTAGTGGGGTACACTGAGGTTCAGTATTAGGACGGTCCCTTCAATGTCTTTATAAGCGACATTGCAGAGGGACTGGAAGGAAAAGTATGTCTCTTTGCAGATGACACAAAGATCTGCAACAGAGTTGATGCACAAGGTGGGGTGGAAAGGATGAGAAGGACTTGGCAAGGTTAGAGGAATGGTCAAATGTATGGCAGCTTAGATTCAATGCTAAGAAGTGCAAGGTAATGCACCTGGGAAACAAAGACCCAGGGGAAGAGTACACAATGGGGGGTGAGATACTAACAACAACAAAAATGAGAAAGGGACCTGGGTGTAGTCATATCAGATGACCTAAAGATGGGCAAGCAATGTGAGAGGGCAGCAAGGAGGGCTGGGGGATACTGGGATGCATAGGGAGAGGCATCACCAGTGGAAAACAGGAAGTTATTATCCCTCTGTACAGGCAGCTGGTGCGACCCCATCTGGAGTACTGTGTGCAGTTCTGGAGACCCAGTCTCCGAAAAGACATAGACAGAATGGAAGTTGTCCAGAGGGGGCAACTAAAATGGTGCAGGGTCTGCACTGGAAGACATAAGAGAGAGACTTAAGGAGCTTAATATGTATAGCCTCGAGGAAAGGAGGAGAGGGGGACATGATAGAAACTTTCAAGTACCTCAAGGGAATCAACAAAGTCCAAGAGGGTAGCATCTTTCAAAAAAGGGTGTGCAAGAACAAGGGCACAATTTGAAGATGAGGGGGGCTCAGAGGTAATTTAAGGAGTATTTTTCTGGAAGGTTGTGGATGCATGGAGCAGCCTTCGGGAGGTTGTGGAGTCAAAAACAGTGGTGGAATTCAAGCATGCATGGGACAGTCATAAGGCAATTCTAGGGGTGGGGTAGGAAGAAGTAGGCTGCTGGTTAACTAGGATCTGCAGCTTATCCATTAGGTAGGAAATGGGCAGACTGGGTGGGCCAAGCGGTCCTTATCTGCCATCAAATTCTATGTTAAAGGGTCAGCTCTCCTTTTGCCCAAGGAGGTATCGCCTAGGTCAGTAGGCACCTCCTCAGATTGGCCCACAACTGAACCGAGCTGGCCATCCAGATCTCTGGACTTCTCAGCCTCCCTTTCCTTCAGCCTACTCAGTCTTTTGTCTAGAGTGGATTTAGGAAAGTTTTTACAGATTTGGCAGTCTGACTTGAGGTGGTCAAACCTCAGACAATAAACACAGATGAGGTGGCGGTCAGCCTTAGCAAAGGCCTCCCCACACTCAGTACAGTGTTGAAACCCAGTGGGACTGTTTTCTTCTTGGGTTTCTCAGACATGGCCAACCTAACAAATTACCCTATTGCAGCTTTCAAACCAGGTAATATAATAACCAACTGGTTACAAACTGTGTCACGGGCTTTTTAAAAGAACCAGCAAAAACCTTGGTTCTTCTGAAACCAATCGGTACCGGAACACCACTCTAATCCCAGAAATAAATTTAAACAGAATGGGTCAGTTACAGACCGGACCGACTGGAAAGAAACCGAAGAAAAGAACAATTTCCAACTTTTTCACAGAATAAAACACAGTCACTACCTATCTACACACTACCTGTACCATAGACAGAGGCTGGAAATCCGAAAATAAAAAATTATACGGTTTAAACTGAACACTTTACTTTTACCGAACCGAGCAGAGGAAATCTCCGGAGCGACTTCACTGTTAGGCGGAGTAAAAAATCTGACGGTTACACTGGGAAGTACCACAGACAGAGGTTTGAAAATCAAGCTTGAGCTCAACGTTCTATGCTTCTGCATAGAGTTAACTCTTTCCTCTCCGGGGCAATTCAAGTGCTGGGGCTAACTGCATTATGTCTGAATACAGCAAGACTTCATGTTGTTTGAAATAGATAACACAAAAAAAAAAAACACCCACAAACTGCATAAAGCATCAGGCTTGTGAAAAGAACTATGAAAATCAGTGGTGGTGCAGTTCTATATGTGCTATCAGGTTGTATACCTGAGGGCTGAATGCCTACGTTAAAACTGTGTGTCCTGGGAGTGCATTCAATTTTGGTTTGATTGTCTACAATGGCAAAACACCTAGCACCTGTCAGGAATTCGGCTGTTAAAGCAGAAGCCAAATAAGAAACCGGCATGGTTCAAATTTGGAAATTATGTCTGTAGAAATGAACAGGCTTCTCTGCTGAGTTATTACAGTTGCAAAAAAATGAAGGTCTGGAAAGAATTCTTTAAGCTTGAGAGCTCCTACTGAACATTTAATGTCAATGTCAATTTTATTTAAAAAGACGCCCAATCCCAAAGGCTCTGGGCGCCGCACAAAACTATACAGTGTGTCATACCATATACATTCCTTAAAATAACATACATAAAATTCAATTTCCAAAAGCCTGCATAAATAAAGAGGTCTTCAGACGGCTCTTGAAAGCCTCTATAGTAGGGGCCTCTCTCACGTCCAACGGCAGCGAGTTCCAGAGAACTGGAGCAGCAACTCCAAACGATCGGTCTCCAGCTGATTTCAATCTCGCTCTCGGGATTTTGAGGAGGCCGCTATTAGAGGAGCGGAGATCAAGCATAGAGGTGGACAGTTCCAGAAGATCAGAAAGATAACCAGGGCCCTGTCCGTGTAGGGTCTTATAGGTGAGGAAACCCACTGAACAATACTCTCCACCTGACCGGCCAGCCAGTGCAATTCGCGTAATACGGGTAATATGACTGAACTTCTTTGTCCAGTCAAAAAACTGGCTACGTACTTTGCACTAGCTGCAGTCTGGCGAAGAGAAGTTCCAGAGACCCCGAAAGATAGAGGCATTACAGTAGTCAAGCCTAGAAGGCGACTAAGGCATGTACCAAAGTAGGGAGGTCCAGAGCCGAACCAGGGTTTAATCCTGGCGATATTTCAGATGAAAAAAACAGGAACTGGAACCACAGAGGATACTTGAGCCCATGGACAAATTCCTGTCAAAGATCACACCAAGATTTTCGCACTCATGGAGGCCATCAATGACACAGCTCCTAGCACAATGCCAGTCACAGAGTCAGAGGCCATCTCATCACGAACTCTGTTGACTCCACTACTAATACCTCAGTCTTGTTAGGGTTCAATGCAGCCAGCTGGAAGACATCCAGTCATTTATCTCAGCCAGACAGATATTTAACACATTCACTGCATTTGATGTTCCAGGGGCAAAGGAGAGGTATAGTTGAGTATCATCAGCATAGCAATGAAAACTCAAACCATACCTCCTAATGATCTCCCTAGGGGCAGCATGTACACTCGAACAACATAGGAGCCAATACCAACCCTGAGGGACTCCACACGGAAGGAGGTAGGGTGCAGATGAGAAATTACCCATCACAATCCGCTGCCTCCTGTTAGTAAGAAATGACTCAAACCATTTGATGACAACATCGGTGAGTCCCATAGCTCCCTCAGGCGGAAAAGCAATACACTATGGTCCACAGTATCAAATGCTGAACAGAGATCGGGAGAACAAAATTGTCTTGTCCCCGATCCTAGCCCTAAGGAGGTCATTATGCACATGAACTAATGCAGTTTCAGTGCTATGTCTGGCCCGATAAGCTGACTGGAAGGGATCATACAACTCGTGGGTCCTGAGATGTTCCCCCAACTGAAGTGATACCACCTTCTCAACAATCTTTCCCAGAAATGGAAGATTGGAGATAGGACGGTAATTTGCCCTGATCTCCAGGTCCAGAGAAGCTTTCCTTAAGAGAGGTCTCACCAGAGCCTCCTTCAAGGCATCCGGAAAGACACCCTGACTCAAGGAGCACCAGACAATCAGGGCAAACACCGGGCCAACCGTGTCAATGCACCTCATCAAGAAGCGCGTTGGCACAGGATCCAGTTCACAAACGGTATGCCTCAGATTGGCCACTATCTCAGTGACCTCACGAACCTCCACTGGCCTAAACTCCCCCCACCCAGAGAGAGTGCTCTTAGAACAGCGACTGGCGACCACTGACAGCAATGATATTACTGGCTGAGGATACCTCCGCGGATCGCAGACACCCTGTCCGAGAAAAAACGAGCAAATTCCTCACAATCCTCATTCGAGGAAACTCTTCCGGGCTGAAGACAGAGTGGATGGAGAAGTCTATCGACAGTCCGGAAAAGTGAGGCTGGTCAGCTTCTCCCAGCAGCAATCTTCCGAGACAAAAATCCTGTCTTCTTTTGGTTGATTGCCTCCTGATATGCGCAATAATGCGCACACAGGACCAGTTTGTCAGCCCCCAGACGGGATTTCCTCCAGCGACGCTCTAATCTCTGACCTAGCCTCTTCATTTCCCTGAGAGCGTTATCAAACCAAGGCGACCTCAGGTAAGAAGTTCTGGGTCGTACACGGACAGGTGCGAGGGAGTCGATGGCGCCAGATAGTACCTCATTATAGGCATCTACCCCTGCGTCAACTGCTCCGACGCATGCATCACACACTCTTGATAAATCAACTGCCGCCAAATAACCCTCAGGGGTAAGATCTTTTAACGGGAGGCAGCGAAATATCTCAGGAGGGGAAGAATTCACGACGGGAGCACTAAACATGAACCTCACCGTGCAATGATCAGACCAAGCCACTCGACCAACGTCGAGATTAGTGATCTCAAGTCCCAGTGAGAACACCAGGTCCAATGTGTGGCCATCCTGGTGAGTAGGCGCGCTGACAGACTGCACCAGCCCCAAAAGGGACATACTCTGTAGTAACTCGTTGGCGCACCTTTGACCTCTATCCTCGGCCCAAACATTGAAGTCCCCAAGAAAAATACATCTTAGAATTCAATGTTCTGACTTAAACTTCAGTCTCTGCAGGAACCCCCATCGGTCCAGGAGGGCGATAGATGAGGAGGATCCTGCAGCCAACACCGAGTCCTCCTCGAACGGCCACACACTCAAAAGATCCTGGGGTTCCCACCAGGTGCACGGTGAAGTCCAGGCTTGATTTAAAACAAATAGCTACACCGCCTCCCCTACGATTTTCTCTTGGGCAGTGCACCACAGTATAACCTGGGGGGACTGCAGCCTCAAAAACAGGGCCAGCATCGTCCCCCACCCAGGTTTCTGTAATGCACGCCAGGTCGACCGATGAAACCAGAGCGGCAATAATAGCCGTCTTGTTTCTGATCGACCTGGCGCTGCATAGCACTGCCGTCAGAGATATTAAAGGTGATGCAGCCCTAAATGTCACCTGGCCACATGGCCTGGTGGCCCCCCTGGAAATAGGCACCAACCACGTCTGGCTTCTTCTAGGTGCTCTATTTATTCCAGGGCGTCTTCTGGACTTAACCACCTCAATCATCTGAACAACCCGCTCCTGGTCATCACACAGCGCATGCGAAAAGCAATCCCCACTTCCCTACAACATCTGACAATAATATCAGATACAGGGAAGGGGATAAAGGGCATGCAAACCATGCAACTGTGAGTTCCCATAAACAATTCGAGGCTCCAAGAGCCGTCTGTCAAATGACCTACACATGTCTAGCTAAATAACCAAATAACACATTCATAACATGCAGGAAAAACATAAAAACTCTATTTTATAATAAAACTGGTAGACATATACTCTATTAAAACAAAATTCCCACCTCACACCCGTCTCTCAACAGAACAGACAAAATTTCGACTCCGCGCCACTCACAACGCTCGCGCCATGCTCGCACTGGCGAGCGGCGTCGGCGTTTTATCCAGTGCCTCCCACTCCTAGAGCCAATCTGCTAGTAGCCCCCTTTCGCAGCTCCAGCTGGCAGCTCATCAGTGTGAATAACACAGCCTCTCACGCTGTGTTCTGCACAGATAAAGTGGGCAGTTCTTTCAACAAGTTAATCAGATAATCCTGACAAGTAATTGCAGCTTGTACAACAGCTGCAACGAAACAGCACCTTGGCCACGCAGCAAGGAAATAACCAAAGGAATGCCACTAGCGAGCGGCGTCGGCGTCTTATCCAGTGCCTCCCACTCCTAGAGCCAATCGGCTAGTAGCCCCCTTTCGCAGCTCCAGCTGGCAGCTCGTCAGTGCAAATAACACAGCCTCTCACGCTGTGTTCCGCACAGATAAAGTGGGCAGTTCTTTCAACAAGTTAATCAGATAGTCCTGACAAGTAATTGCAGCTTGTACAAGAGCTGCAACGAAACAGCACCTTGGCCACGCAGCGAGGAAATAACCAAAGGAATGCTATGTGAGTAGACATGTTGTGGAGCCAGGGGTTTTATGATGATGTCACAGCTTTGCGTTGGCTCCTAATAGGTGAGCAGTAATGATTAGCTCAGTGGCAATATGGAATAAAACAAAGTACACAGTAACAAAAACAAACAAAAAACATGGCTGTTTAGGATCTCCTCGTTCAGAAACCAGAAAACAAGGGAAGGGGGAAGAAACCTGTGAGAGAGCCCTTAGCGATGGATGTCATGCCGAATACTCTGCTTAGCTGTTCACCAAAGTGGTGGTGGTGGTGGTGGGGTGGACACTGGGAGGGCCCATGGCTGCAACCACCTGCAGGCATTACACGTGCTCTGATAGTCGACTACCTGGCAATAATCAAGCCAGATAAATCCAAAGGGGTTGGCGAGATGCACTCTAGGATCATACTGGAGGTAAAGGAACAATTGGTGGGGTTGCCTACAGTAATCTTTCAACAAAATGTCTGTACAAGTGTGGTGCCAGAGGACGTGTAGAGGACAAAGTTGGACCTGGAAAACTATAGGCCAGTCATCTTGACATCAGTGCTGGGCAAGTCCCTGGAATCCATTATCAAGGACAGAATAATGGATAACTTGACTGAGGCTGAAGTTGCCATTGCCTCTCAGCATGAAACACAGAAATTGACAGCAGGTAAGGACTGCTAGGCCCACTCAGTCTGCCCATTTTCACTACCTGCTGCAAAAATCACAGATCCTACTTGATCTCTGGCTATATTCTCTTTCCTATCGCTAGGGTTCCCTTGTGCCTATCCCATGCATTTTTTAATTCCTCTACCGAGTTAGCCACCACCACCTCCGCTGGGAGGCTGTTCCATGCATCTACCACCCTTTCTGTGAAAAAACACTTCCTCACGTTACCCCTTAGTCTACCCTTTTCCAGCCTCATGTCATGACCCCTTGTTATAGAACCTCTCTTTCTGAAAGATGCTACCCTCCTGTACCTTATTTGTTCCCTTGAGATATTTGAAGGTTTCCATCATATCCCTACTCTCTCTTCTCTCCTCTACGGTATACATACTGCGGTCCTCCAGTCTCTCCTCATATGACTTCTTGTGCAGGCCTTGCACCATTTTTGTTGCCCTTCTCTGAACTGCCTCTACCCAGTCTACGCCCTTATGGAGATGCAGCCTCCACAACTGGACACAGTACTCCAGATGGGGTTTCATTAATGATTTGTAAAGAGGCATCACCTCCTCCTTTCATCTGCTGGTGATGTCTCTCCCTATGCACCCCAGTACCCCACTGTGTCTCCCCACAGCTTTCACACACTGTTTGGCCATCTTTAGGTCATCTGATATGGTTACCCCCAGATCCCTTTCCTGTTTCGTGGACGTCAATATCCCCCCCCCCGCATCATGTAACCCTCCCCGGGGTTCCTGTGCCCCATGATTTTTCACTTCTTTGCACTGAATCTTAGCTGCCACATTCTTGACCATTCCTCTTATTTTACCTACATCCTTCCTCAATTTTTCCACCCCTCCCGGAGAGTCTACCCTGTTGCAGATCTTAGCATCATCTGCAAAAAGACATACCTTTCCTTCCAGCCCCTTTGCAATGTCACTTATGAAGATGTTAAATACGACTGGCCCCAGAACTGATTCCTGTGGCACCCTGTGACTTTATGAGAGGCACACTATGCCAAATCAACACGATCACCTTCTTTCAGGTGGTGACCAGTGAGGGGGGCAGGGCCATAGACACAGTGTATCTGGATCTCCACAAGACCTCTGACACTGTGGCTAGGGTTACCACCTGTCCTGATTTGCGCAGGACAGTCCTGATTTGGGCAGCTGCGCCCTGCTAGAAAAACATGAAAAATACTAAATGTCCTGATTTTATAGTAGAAAAAATATTTTCTAACTTTCCACTAAATGTTGCAGAAAACTACAATACCTTAACTAAAACACCTTAAAATAATAAGAAACAATAGAAGTACCTAGGAAACTACTGCACTTAGCCTTAATTCTGATTATATAGAGAAAACAAGTCTGTTGCATCGGTCAAGGTTACATACTGTCCTGCGAAAAATCATGCTTCAGTAAGAAATGTCCCACTTTGGACTTCTTAAAAGGTGGTAACCCTAACTGTGGCAATGATATGCTTCTGGTCATAGTACACCAGTGTGGTATATATAGAAGTCATACACAAAATGGATTACTAAGGAGGAAACACAAGATAGATTACTAAGGAGGAAACAGGTAATACTAGCAGTAACTGTCTAATGAGTGAGAAAAGAGGAAAACGATCTCTCTAGGGTGAGAGTGCAAAGAGGTTAAAGTAAAGCAAGAAAGTGGAAAACTAGAAACACCCGATTTAGGGTAAAGATATAAAGGGGATAAGTAAAGCAAGAAAGGGGAAAACCAGAAACATCTTATCCACTAGAGTACAAAGGGGTTAAGTAAACCAAGAAAGGGGAAAAGTAGAAACACCCTATCTAGTGTAAGGGTACAACGTAAAAAGTAGAGAGTAACGGAATGGGGATTTTGGAAGCAGTGCAGTGGATGTGGAGAGAACAGTTACGTAAAAACTTACCATAACAGTAGATCTTCGAAGGGATCTCAGTCATCAGGTCACACCGCAGGAACTTCACAGTCGGTGAAGCAGGATCCAAATGGAAGATTTTTCAGCAGTAAAACTAGGGTCACCCACGCAGACTGCCGATGCAATTAACCCCATAAAGGCGTGAGCGGCCCTGCTCCTTCCTCAGTTCTTTTCCCTGGAGACTAAGGGAGCAAGCTCATGCCATGGGGGACCAAGGGGAGAGAGAGAGAGGTGCCCAGGCCGAAATAAAATGCTAGATTCACCAGTTAGCCAGTATGAGAAGAGGACCTCAAATAGGGGGTTGGTGAGAAGGAAGGCTGACCTGACGACTGAGATCCCCTTGAAGATCTACTGTTACAATAAGTTCCTGCATAACTGTTCTGCCTTCTTTGGGTGTGTCTCAGTCATCACGGCACACCATAGGAATGAGTCTCAGGCAGTTACAAGTACAGCAGAACAGTCTGGGAGGTACACAAACCAAGGCCTAAGACAGAAGACCCTGACAGCCTGGCTGAAGCCTGCATGGGCTCTGGAGGCAATGTCTAGACTACAGTGCTTGGTGAAAGTAGTATGGACTGCACTCCAGGTAGCAGCAGTCCAAATGTCAGCTGCTAAGACCCCTTTGAAACAAGCCACAGTGGTAGCCATGCCCCTCATGGAGTGGTCTTTCACTGCCCCGGCAACTCCTTGCCATGTTTGTTGTAGCAGAACACAATACAATTGGCCAAATATTTGGACAAACATCGTTTGGATACCTGAATGCTCTGTCGTCACTGGGCAAAAGAAAAAGCTGCTTTGTCTTTCTGCAATTATTACTTTGGAGCAGATAATACTTCAGAATTCTGCACACATCTAATGTGTGGAGCAGTGATTCCCCTGGATTGACACTGGTGGTGTTAGTGGATAGGCCCCCTTTTTCCTTTTCCATTCAGGCATTGTTGGGTATTCTCTTTTTTTCCCCCAAAACAGGGGTCAACCTTAACCTTTTTTTTGCACTAGCCAGCAGGGCAAGTTGATTCAAAATTGCACTAGCCCGCAGATAGCTGCACTAGCCCTTAATTATAATGGTAAATTTTGCTCACTTACACAGGAAACAACTCAAGCAAAGCCAAGAAATACTCTGATTATTGCACATTTATCCTGCTCCCACACTGCTTCCAGCTCCCCAGCGGAAAAAAGACTGCAATGCCATCCATCACAGACAGTGAGCCCCCCCCCCATTGTTTTGTACCATGGCCTCCTCTCTTCCTCTTTCTGCCCCCCCCACACACACACACCAAACAGAGAGAGTATATCACAACAGCAAATGTTCAATCAAGCAGTCCTAGCTCTGCGCACACAATAGCTGGCATCATCATGTACCTTACCACATTGCCACCACCACCCACAGGGCAATGAACAGAGTTAGGCAGAGAAAGGCACTCGTGGTCCCCACCCCATAGTCAACTGGAGACCTGCACTTTTGAAAGTTTTCGTACAATCTCAAGTGAGCCAGGAGCACATCTAAGATTTCTTTCGGGTGAGGGCTAGACAAACCTAAGGGGCTTGGAAAATAGAAAACTATGACATTTTTATTTGTAAAAGCATTGATTTTAATATGCTCTGCCCCAACAATAACAGATTTTTCTTTAACATTGTCCTTTCATCAGCCCAGAGGAAACAGTACACAGGCATAACACTATACTATTTCTATTTCCATATAGGATGATATATGCACCCTAGGAATGCCCATTTCAAGGTATCAAATTATGTATTTTATCAAGGTTTATTTTTTGTACCATACATGATCTAAAGCTTTGTTTGTAGGCTGAAAGGACATGCTGAGTGGGATAAGGGTGGAACTGTATGGATGGTGATGGCTGGCATGGTCCCTTTAGAAGAGCTGAGGACCCCCTACACTTGCCAGTAATGGCAGCTATGGATCTATGAGTGGTCACTTCAGAGTCTGGTCTGCAGTGGTATCCAGGGAAAGAACAAAGTTAAGAGATTTGGGAGAGGGAAGTTATGGTGAGGCTGCGATAAAACCCACCACCTGCAGGGACGCTCCTGTATACCTCTTTGCATTTTGTCACTGAAATGTTGGATACAAACACTCAAAATGTAGAGAAATGAGGGGCACTGGTCTTAATAATATTGGACAAATTGTTAGACATAGACACATTCAGAAAACTGGAACCTAGTGACTTAACAGCACTCTGCCCCTGATCACACCCTGGACACTAGCTGAACGTCTTAACAGTGGAGTGATATAATGATTCACACTGAGTCATTTGTGGGATCCCTCTCTTGAACTGTCAGATAATTGCAGCTCTTAATGAGCTGTTAATCACACCTGACCATTTGGAACATTGAGAGAGATTAGCATGAGGACTAGAGAATGCTAAAGGAGAGACTTTTAATTTCATTAACAGCCATGAAAATCTGCACTAGTCAAGCCGGGCAAGTACAGAGTTAGCTGCACTAGCCCTGGTCAATTTGCATTACTGTTTGGGCTAGTAAAACAATGTCAAGATCGACCCCTGCCCAAAAAAGGCTACTACAGTAGTGAAGTTCTCTCCTTTAAGCTGTTCTTTTATTTTTCCATTCTCTACCAGAATAGACTTGGCCACTTACCCTGGTATTCTCTGCACACTGCGCTGCTCCCTCTGTTTTCCTTTTTCTGCTCCCTGCCTGTTTGCCTGAAAGAAAGTATTGCTGTGTAACCCCCCTGCAAATGGGGGTTCCCAAAAGACTTCCAGGAGCTTGCTTGAATGCTCCAAGCCTGAATGGTGTTTGGCATTTAAGCCATTTATCAGTGAGTGTTTTTAGAACCTCTGGTACTGTCTCTTTAAGAGCTGTCTGCTTGCAGACATAATTAAGTTGTATGGGGACTGTGTGTTTCTTTGATTGAGTACCACTCAAGCTGCTGTCAATTCACTTCATTTTGCAGTCACTAAGAGTGCAAAGGGAACCTATCTGACAGATGTAACTGTTTGCCAGAAATTATTTAGAGTAATAATGAAATTACAGTTTGTCTAACCTGCTTTCTTTGCAGTCAGAACTGTGTCTGCTAGTTCCCCATTCTAGTTTTGAACTGCTGAACTGGACCAATCAGTGTAGGGTAAGCTAGCTCTAAAATGGTGCCTTGGACGAATCAGAACTTGGACTCATAATCTGAGCCAGCCACAAGAGGATTGTATGAGCAGTGACTCTGGGAGATGTAGTTTAGACTTCAGCACCTTTTGGACCAACAGCAGCAGTCTATTGTGACAGCCAATCCAGTCAAGAACTGGGAGGAACTCAAGGAAGTGCCGGTTTTGTCAGTTGGAGTTTCAGTTGAGCTTTGGCAGTGAAGAAGGAAGGAGCCCTGTGCTTTTTCAGTGTGCAGTTTTAGTCAAAAACGTGTGTAAGGCCCAGAGTTCGGTCTGCAGCTTGTGTAACTGCTTGTTAGGACTGAATCGTCCTGTGAAAAGAATCAAAGGATCTCTGAAGAGTAGAAACCAGGCTCACCCTGTAGAAGACTGGAAGAAGTGCTGAAAATGCACTCGGTCTGTCAGGAACTAGAATCTGCTGTGTGTTCTCCGGGTATTGTGCAGTAATTGCGATCGGGATACAGATGCAGCCTGCCTGAGTATAGTGCTTTCTTTTATATGGATGTGTGAAGAGGTTTGTGTACCTCAAGTGAGCCCTGCTGACATTGAAGGACCCTATCTTATTTGGAGGTCGCGGAGTACTAATTCAGGTCGCTTCCTGTTGAATTGCCACATTAAATCCAAATGGAATTACTGTACTGCTGACTGTTTAATTCTCCTTTTCTCTGTGTGAAAGGGCCCTACCAGCTGCCACGGTTTGGACTAGCCACTAGGGCTTGGGTACCCAGGGACAGTAACTGATAGGGATGAGGCCTGTTCACAGAGCCATAAATAGATTATTAGAGTGATAAGCTAATTAACCTGATTTCCCCTGTCCTTGTTATATCCCTAAATAAATCAGAGCTGCTTGTTTCAGCAAAGTTATACTGCCTGAGGTATTTGTCTATGTTAAAGTACTGTACTGTGATTGTTGCACTGTATCTCATTTCACGGATGTCCCAGTACCGAACCAGACCTGAGGGTAGTGTATACTGTGAAGGTAATTCTGATATATTGTGTGGGCCACTAGTGGGAAGAAAGGGGTTGCAGTGTCCCAGAGGGCTGTGACCAAGTTAGTTTAACTATTGCAAACCCTGACCTCTGGGTGGAGGCACCCGCCATTGGATCCAGGCCCCTCAACCTGTTAGTGGCAAATCAGGCAGGGTAGTAGCCCTGGGATAGCGCCATCTAGGGGTTACATCTTGGAGGCTCACCGCTGGGATTGTGTGTCCTCTGGTGGCCATATTCTGAACCACTGTTAAGAAAAAATGGGTACCCGACAGAAGTGGCTGTGCACCGGCTGGTGGAGTGGTGTACTGGGAGAGATCGACCCCAAAATGCTATGCTTATCCTGGACATCCCCTGGGTATCAACACGGACACTGTGCAGGTACTTTCCAAGGTGGAAGGTTTACAAAACCCTGTGGTGGTGGGTCGGCATGCTAATCTGCTCACCCACACTTTCCTGGCCCTAGTAGAGTTTAAGGATCCCATAGATAGCTCCAAAGTGCCACAGACCATTACCCCAGAGGGAGCCCTCACTGCTTGGAGAGTAATAACTAGGACAGTAAAGACCGGGGAATCAGCCCCACCACTATCTGAAACCTTTGAGGAGAAATTTGCTGAATGGTTGCTGGGAGAGGAAAACTGTGGAGGACTTGAAGAAACTATTCTTGCCACCTAGGGTGTTCCTCCCCAACACCCTCTCCTGCTCCAGTGCCCGTATGGTGGCTGAACCAATGCAGACTCCTATTTCTGCACCTGCCATTAGTCACGACTCTTACACGAAGGTTGAGGATCTTCTCTGGCACCTCCCCACCCCCAAGGGAGGATGACTGGGAGACCTGGATAGACTATGTTGCCCCAAGTGCTAGAATAGCAATGCTCGGGGGCAGCGAAGAGGTTAGTGAGCCTCCGAGGTCTGCCCTGTTACCATCCGTTACCAGCAGGCCCAGTAACCCTGAAGAACTGCACAGGCCTATCTTGAGGCCTTGGAGAATGTATATGGGAGCCCAGATTCTGATGAGGACCTATGGTGGAAGTAAAATGCACAACAGTACCAAGGGAGTTGTTGTCTGTGTATGTCTCTCGGCTGGAAAAATTGTTGCAAGAATGCCTCAGAAAGGGTAGTTTGCCAGCGATTGAACTGGACCGAACCAGACTGGACAGAATCCTTAAGTCTGCCCCTTCTCAGAACTGCTGTTGCTTCAGTTCGCCTAGCAAATCGACTGGAATCCCCACCCTCCTATGATGAGTTAATGAGAGAAATTCGAGGAGTTGAGAAAAAGCGACCTCGGGAGGTACCTGCACCAACAGCTGTGGCTACGACCAGTGATTGAGGTGACCCATCAAGTGAAGTTCAGGGGCAGAGGTTGACAGTCAATGAGTGCTCTGACAAGGACAAGATATGCCACAAGGGGGCGAACTGTTGAGAGAGATCCGGGAATTCAAAAACAGTCCCTTTATGAAGGCCACGCCTGCAAATCACAGACCCTGACCTATATCCGACTGCATCTGCTATGGGGTGGGGTACCCACCATGTATCTCCTGCTGATAACAGCTCAAACTCAATTCCTTGACCATGGAAGTGGAGAAACTGATGAGATGTCTCAAAATGCTTATCACGCCGAGACAGAGATGGCACCAGGTTTCCAGTTAGTATACCCCGCCCTGGCTCCCAGTGTGGCACATCGGCCAGCTCAAACTCCAGAAAGTATGTTTTGCTATAATTGTGGGAAGATGGGCACATGAAAAGGGAATGCCAGTCCCAAAGACACTGACAAAGTTGCATATAGGCTACAAGGAGAGCTAGGAGAAAGAAATCAGTGGTTAAGAGGTGCACAACATGATCCCAGTGAGGGCACCAAAATGCTAATCTCGTCCTTTTGTGGCAAGGTCAGTTGCCCAGCCCCCACTACGCCTCTCAGACTGGTCCAGAATAGTGGGTCCCTCCATGGAGACCACTGTAAGGTGAATGGAGTGTCTACAAGAGCTGTATAGACAGTGGCTCCCAAGTGACAATTATGTTCCAGGATTGGTATCAGAAGCATTTGTCAGGCGTGCCCTTACAACCATTAGAAGGACTGCATGTATGGGGGTTAGTGAAGGCCTACCCTATTCCGGGTATATCCGAATTTGGCTGTCTTTCCCCACCTCCAGTGGCTGGGTGGCGAACAAGTAGAGACCCTAGCCTTAGTGTGTCCCCCACTGGACTGTATGATGGTGTCCCTTTGTTGATTGGAACAAATGCTCATATGTTAGGAAGCTGGCACAGTTGTGTTATGAAAACAGGGGTCAAAGACTAGTAGAGCTTTAAGAGTTCGGCTTTAATTAAGAGGCCTATGAGGCACAGAGATGCTGAAAAAACAGAACCAGAGGAACGGTCGAATTGTATGGAAGAAGGATCCTGAGTCTCTGATCCTGGCGCAAATACCCAGTGTACCTTACAGGAGAGATCCGTATCAGAAAGGATGTTAAGAATAAAATATTAATGTTGGATGCACAGGCGATGGAAAATTGCCAGAGGACTGCTGGTCAAGCCTAGTATTTTGCCCGCTAGAGCCCATGCTTATGCCAGAAGGGTAATGGTCCAAGTTCATAATGTGTCTGAAAGAGACATTCGAGTAAACAGAGGTTGCATCCTGGCTAATGTGCATTGTGCAGACACTGCAGTGCTACCCAGCAGCAAGAGTTCAAGGAAGAATGACAGAGTAAGCATGACTTGTTTGATTTCGCGACTCCCGCTGCCAGCTGAATGGAAAGTGAGGATCAGTGAGAAGCTTGCCCAGAGACCAGGTGTTTTCTTTAAAGGAATGGGATGTAGGATGCGTGCAAGGAGCTGAGCACAATATCCGGCTGCATGACGAAGACCATTTCGTGAGAGGTCTCGACGCCTGGCACCTGCTGACATAGATGATGTGGGACGGCATCTGCAAGAGATGTTAGCTGCTGGTGTAATACAAAATCAGAAGCCCTTATGCTTCCCCAATTGTGGTAGTGAGGAAAAGAATGGAACAGTAAGGATGTGTGTTGGATTATCACCTTAAACCGGCGGACTATCCTGATCAGTACACAATGCCCGCATTCAGGATGCTTTGGACTGCCTAAGCAGGAACAGTGGTTCTCTGTGCTGGATCTCCATAGTGGAGTACTACAGATCCCGATAGCCCCAGAGGACCCGTGAGAAGGCGGCCTTTATCTGTCAGCTTGGCTTCTATATGAATTCATGAGGATGCCTCAAGGATTTCAGGTGCCCAGCCACTTTTCAACGATTGATGGGCGTGCAGTGGGGACATGAACTTACTAAGTGCCTGGTATACCTAGATGATGTTATTGTGTTTGGCAGCTCACTGGAGGAACATGAGAACGATTATTTAAGTATTGGACCGACTGGAGGACTTTGGCCTAAACTGTCCAGTGATAATGTGTCAATTCTTTCAAACATCAGTAAAGTATGTGGACACATAGTATCCACGAGGAATAGAGACTGACCCAAGTAAAGTTGAGGCCTTGACCACCTGGCCACAGCCCAAAATCTAAAAGAACTGCAAAGATTCCTGGGATTCTGTGGTTATTATCGGTAGCTTCATCAAGGACTATTCAGAGTGATCCGCCCTTTACTTAACCTTACTCAAGGGTATCCCAATTACAAACAAAAATACAAAGTCAGCATCCTCAAGACTGAAAGAGTGTATTTTCATCCCAGTGAAGTATTTGAGACTCGCTGGACTCCTGATTGTGAGACTGCTTTTCATGAGATCATATCATCAACCCCATGCTCCAGTGCTGGCCTATGCCGATCAAGAAAACCTTACGTCCTGCACACTGATGCTAGCTTGCAAGGGTTGGGGCTGTGTTGTACCAAGAAAGCACGAGAATGGCCTGAGACCAGTGGCCTTTGCCAGTAGAAGCCTGACCCCATCCGAAAAGAACTATCCTGTACATAAGTTAGGTTCTAGCTTTGAAGTGGGCATTGTTGACCAATTCCATGATACTGTATGGGGCTAAAATACTAGTAAGACAACAATAATCCTTTGACCTATGTGGAAGACCTCCAGCTAAGTTGGATGCCACTGGCCATAGGTGGCTTCTGCATTATCTACATATGACTATGCTCTCGAATACCGAGCAGGTCTGAACCACATAGATGCTGATGCTCTCTCCGGAGGCCTGTTCCCCAGAATGATTGGGTCCGATTGGCAGAACCTGACATTCGGGCACTCTGCCGAAGTTTGACAGGAGGAACAAATGTCCGGGCGCAGTGGACTGCATAGTGGATTGCCAGGAGCCTCTGAAATTGCCAGCCTGCTGCTTGTGCCACTGTCTGCAATAGACATTTGGTGCACTGCCTCAGCTGGACAATGACAGTATTCGGAGGGCTCAATCCCATGATCCCATGATCAAAGCAGCTTTAGAAGCCCTCTATGCAGGAAAAGATGTGTCCAAATGACGCTCCACTGATTTGAGAACTGCACTGTTATACAAAGAAGGTCCTAAGTTGAAACTGATCAATAAACTGTTATACAGAGAAACAGTAGACAGAGGGGACAAGTAGACAAACAACAACTAGTGCTGCCCACTGCCTTTCGAGACTCAGTACTGAGGTCCTTGCACAACCACATGGGGCACCTTGGTATAGACAGAACACTTGACTTGGTGAGATCCAGATTCTTGGCCTAAGATGGGGAGCTGATGTGGGCAACACATTCGAACTTGTAGTCGCTGCTTACAGCGAAGCTTTGCCCCAGGGCTGTCCCCTTGTTAACATCACCACCAGTGCACCCATGGAGCTGGTCTGTATTGATTTTCTGAGTTTGGAGTCAGATCAAAGAAATATCAGTATGTGCTGGTGGTCACGACCATTTCATGAGATAAACCCAAGCTTTCCCCACCAAAGACCAGAAAGCATCTAAAATGGTCAAAGTACTTGTGAAAACTTTTTGTTCTATGGGGGCTCCACAAAGAATCCATTCTGATCAAGGGAGAGACTTTGAGAGTCGTCTGATCAAAGAGATGCTTTCTCTGTGGGGAGTGCGAGTCAGAACACTCCTTACCACCCCAGGGGACCCACAGCCTGAGCGTTTCAACCGCACTTTGCTAGATATGCTAGGCACCCCTGCAAGGACAAGCCTAGATGGAGCCAACAATTAGCACCCTGGTACATGCTTATAACTGCACCAAAGTGATGCCACTGGATTCTCCCCTACGCCTGATGTTTGGAAGAAGCTCGAACTACCAGTAGATGTGTGTTTTGGGGTCTCTCTGATGGGATTCAAGCTGACAACTATTTACAGTATGTGCAAAGTTAAAGGCCCAGCTAACTCATGCGTACCAACTGGCTCAAACCATGGCTGCCAAAGAAATCTGGCCAACAAGAAAGGTATGATAAAAGGTGAAAGCACAGGAACTCCAGGAGGAGATGGTGTGCTAAGAAATCTGGGACTGCATGGCAAGCACAAGATTGCTGACAGATAGCACCATCTCCCTCACATTGTAGTGGGCAAACTAGATGATCTGCCAGTGTACAAAGTAAGGCCTGAGAATAATTCAAAGATGTAAAAACAATGCATAGAAATCATTTACTGCCCATGGACAAATCTTAATTGAGTCGAGCCCTAGAGTACCCCCTCTGGACCAGTGACTAGAGCTGCTGCTGAAAGATCAAGAAAGTCTGCACCTACAGAAGCAAAGTTAAAGTGTTCCCTCCACAGAGTCCCAGTCGAGGCATGACTGTCAGTCCATATCGGAAGAAAGTGAGAGTGACTTTGAATACTATCCTTCTTATGAACTGAGTCAATTGTTTGAGGCAATCCCTAGTCAATACTGGAGATGAAAGCTGGGCCTTCTGGACTGTCTAAGCCCCCAGCTTCATCCTGGAGCTCATGCTCCCAGAAAGTGAAGTGCAAAGCATCAGATCAGATGAAATGGAATCATTGTGCATGGTTGAACTGTTTGAGCTTTCAGGGGAGAAAATGATGGATTGGGGCAGACTGGTGATACCCGAACAAGAAGAGTATTTTGAGTGCCCTGACAGTCCACTGCCAGTGTCAAAAGCTCTCCATGTGAGCCAAATGTTGTGGACTCAGAAACTGTAACTCCTGGAGCTGAAAGTGCCCCAAGTTCTAGCCTCTCTACCCCATGGAGACTCCCCTGACAGTGAGGACAATGCTGAAAATGAGGCTCAGAGTGCAGAGACTATAACAGTTCCCCTAGAGAAGACTGAGTCGAGCTGTAAAAGCCTGTGGTGCACCTCAGTTATGATTCACTTGGGAGGCCTGTGGACTTGCCTCTCAATGTTGTCCATAAAGGAGTGTATGTGTCCCCGAGCTCATTGCCCCAAACTGAGCATCAGTGCTAACTCAAGTTACTTGTGTTTGCCCCTCTAAAGTATGGTGCCTAGCCATCCAGCCCCAAGGTAACTGTGAGGAAGGCCCCCTCTCTTCAGGTTTCATGTACAAGAGGTAATAACTTGAGTTATGGTACAATGTGTATGTAATACTGTAAGAAGGTGACGTACTGCAATGTTTCAGAAATGTGTTCTTGGTAAAATGATATAATGACTGATGATTACATATCTAGAACCTAATGCAAATGTATATGGTTGCAGTTAGAAACTATGGGACTTGCTTGGCCAGCAGTCAAGCTTTCCCAAACCAGGAAGGGTGTAACCCCCTGCAAATGGGGGTTCCCAAAAGACTCCAGGAGCTTGCTTGAATGCTCCAAGCCTGAATGGTGTTTGCATTTAAGCCATTTATCAGTGAGTGTTTTTAGAACCTCTGGTACTGTCTCTTTAAGAGCTGTCTCTTGCAGACATAATTGGTTGTATGGGGACTGTGTTTCTTTGATTGAGTACCACTCAAACTGCTGCAATTCACTTCATTTTGCAGTCACTAGGAGTGCAAAGGAACCTATCTGACAGATGTAA
The DNA here is from genome assembly GCA_016271365.2 of Neoceratodus forsteri. Taxonomy (NCBI): domain Eukaryota; kingdom Metazoa; phylum Chordata; order Ceratodontiformes; family Ceratodontidae; genus Neoceratodus; species Neoceratodus forsteri. The sequence goes on from CM057458.1 coordinate 372,678,605, forward strand.
CTGTTTGCCAGAAATTATTTAAGTAATAATGAAAGTGCAGTTGTCTAACCTGCTTTCTTTGCAGTCAGAACTGTGTCTGCTAGTTCCCATTCTAGTTTTGAACTGCTGAACTGGACCAATCAGTGTAGGGTAAGCTAAGCTCTAAAATGGTGCCTTGGACAGAATCAGAACTTGGACTCATAATCTGAGCCAGCCACAAGAGGATGTATGGGCAGTGACTCTGGGAGATGTAGTTTAGACTTCAGCACCTTTTGGACCAACAGCAGCAGTCTATTGTGATGACAGCCAATCCAGTCAAGAACTGGGAGGAACTCAAAGGAAGTGCCAGTTTTGTCAGCTGGAGTTTCAGTTGAGCTTTGGCAGTGAAGAAGGAAGGAGCCCTGTGCTTTTCAGTGTGCAGTTTTAGTCAAAAACGTGTATGGGCCCAGAGTTCGGTCTGCAGCTTGTGTAACTGCTTGTAGGACCAATCCGTCCTGTGAAAAGAATCAAAGGATCTCTGAAGAGTAGAAACCAGGCTCACCCTGTAGAGACTGGAAGAATTGCTGAAATTGCACTCGGGTCTGTCAGGAACTGAATCTGCTGTGTGTTCTCCGGGTATTGTGCAGTAATTGCGATCGGGATACAGATGCAGCCTGCCTGGTATAGTGCTTTCTTTTATATGGATGTGTGAAGAGGTTTGTGTACCTCAAGTGAGCCCTGCTGACATTGAAGGACCCTATCTTATTTGGAGGTCGGTGAGTACTAATTCGGTCGCTCCCTGTTGAATTGCCACATTAAATCCAAATGGAATTACTGTACTGCTGACTGTTTAATTCTCCTTTTCTCTGTGAAAGGGCCCCTACCAGCTGCCACGGTTTGGACTAGCCACTAGGGCTTGGGTACCCAGGGACAGTAACTGATAGGGATAGGCCTGTGCACAGAGCCATAAATGAGATTATTAGAGTGATAAGCTAATTAACCTGATTTCCCCTGTCCTTGTTATATCCCCTAAATAAATCAGAGCTGCTTGTTTCAGCAAAGTTATACTGCCTGAGGTATTTGTCTATGTTAAAGAAATGCTGTACTGTGATTGTTGCACTGTATCTCATTTCACAGAGGTCCCAGTGCCGGAACCAGACCTGGGGTAAGTGTATACTGTGAAGGTAATTCTGATATATTGTGTGGGCCACTAGTGGGAAGAAAGGGGGGTTGCAGTGTCCCAGAGGGCTGTGACCAAGTTAGTTTAACTATTGCAAACCCTGACCTCTGGGTGGAGGCACCCGCCATTGGATCCAGGCCCCTCAACCTGTTAGTGGCAAATCAGGCAGGGGTAGTAGCCCCTGGGATAGCGCCATCTAGGGGTTACAGCTGTATCGTGGGTCTGACCTGCAGCCCGGTAATGAAGCCCTGTGTGAGTGCTTCGCACCACTCTGTTTTGCGGTTTATGATTAAAAGGGGAAGTTGGCAAATGTGCTGCTTCCTCCTGTTTGCCCCTTTTGAGAGAATAATAGTTATAATTGTGTTTTACGCTGTTGCACACTTTAGTTCCATTAAACTCCTTTGCGGAAGTGCGACTGTGCGATGCAGCATTTAAACTGTAAGCTGCACTCTTAGAGCAGAGTTCCCTGCGCTCGAAGACATCTGCAAGTGAATATCCAGAATTGTAGAAAAGTAATACAAAAGCACAGCACACATTTTAGTTATCAAGCCTGAAAGAGAAACAATAGGTGTTTAAAAGTGATATAAAGTGCTCAACTGCAAGGTGCAGTTGACTGTTCTCCCCCCCACCTTTTCTGGTCCAGCTGCACATATGCAATAGTAGGCCCTACGTGAATGTTTGTGAAGCTGGACAGAAATATTGCTTATATTCATGCCATGAGCACTGCAAGTGTGCTACTTCTTCGTTTAGTGGAAGACTGCAGATTTGGTAGCGTCTCTTTTGTACAGCAGTTCAGTCCTTCCACTTTTGTTTTTTCCATCAGCAAAATAGCTTATGGAAAGCAGTTGCTTAAAGCTTCCACTTAGCTGTCCTACTAAATCCAGTGTTTACACAATGTTTTTCTTTTGCTAGCTCTAAACAAGTGCAGCTGAAGTTGAGAGAAATGAGTAATACCTGGAGAAAAGGTACGAGTAAGCTTACCTGAAACATGCTGGACTGCCACCTCTGAGTAAGAGTGCCCCTATAGGAGGCAGCGGCCCCAAACAGAGACATAGTTCTACATAGCCTGCTGTCCATCAAACGGATATGAGAGGGGCTCCAGGACAAATATGTTTTAAAACCATTTATAGGAGTCTGAAAGCACATACTGAACATTTCTTTTGTTTGCATATTAACGTTTGGACATGCCGTGAATATTTTCCTAATCCCTATTCTTTGTATTAGGATAGTTTAATTTTTGCATTAGATTAGGGGTGGATCAGGATGGTCATGTGACCTTTTTGTCCTATAAAAATGCTCTTCTAAAGTCAGGTACAGTTCAGTTCAGACTGGGAGGCTGCACCAGAAGGAGCTCTGACAGACACAGATGATGGTGGACTTGTTAATGCCTTATTCCACTCTGTGAAAGTTATATTTGCCTTACCATATTTTTTCCGTTTGATGTTCACAAGAAAATATCACACAAAATAGTGTGCTTAAACCTGAAAGTCTGGTGGTCTGAGTTATCCATTCCCACACCACTTTACAGACACGCTCAGGAAAATACACAGGAAGGTGGACAGATTGGCTTTGGGCAAACTCAAACAACACCTTAGGAAGAAACTTAGGATTTGTGTGCAAAGACACACTGTGAAAAATCAAATAAGGCTCCTCACACCAGAGAACCTGAAGCTTGGAAATCCTTCAAGCAGAAGTTACAGCAACTAATAACAATGCTTTCAAGAAAGCGGTGTTGAGGGACAACTGTCTCGGCCCAGTGACTCAGGGGCCTGTAACAGGGATGTGAGGCTAAGGGGGGAGGCCCAGTCCTAAAGATGTGTCCTGGGCCCAGGAATTTCTATTGGCACCCCTGAAAGAAAGCATAGCTCTCAAGATGTGGCTCGCTGAAATGGAAATAGGGTCAATTTCTGCCAAACAAAATTCAAATCCCAAGCCGGGACAGGGTTACAGATTGCAGACTTCAGACGTCGGATGCCCCTGAGAAAAGTACAGGTCACATCTAGCTGAGCCACAGTAAGACCATCTACCAGCTTGTGGAAGGCAGAACTAGCCAAAAGGTGCACCTTGAGGGAAGAATACTGGAGGTCCAGGTACAACAATATTATGTAGTCTAGGACCTGACTTACCACACAGGTGAGAGGGTCCAGACAGTGCTTGGCAGCCCAGATGGTGACCCTCTTCTCCTTCATGACATAGGTGGCCTTTGTGGAGGGCTTCCCAGCAGCAACTAGGATGTCAGCCTTCAGGGAAACTACAAACTGGGCAATGGCTATTTCCTCAGGAGCCAGGCATGCAGACGAAGGGACCTGAGGTGTGGATGGATGAGGTTCCTCTAAGCCTGCATCAGCAGATTCCTGCAGAAGGGCAGAGGCACCCAAGGTTCCACTGCTAACTGTTACAGTAATGGAAACCATATCTGCCATGGCCAGCTGCGTGTAACCAGGATCACGCTGGCCCCTCCATCTGCAGCTTGATTAGCACCCTCTGAATCAGAGGAAACGGAGCGAAGGCATAAAGGAACCTCCGCTCCAAGAGAGGGACAATGTGTCTTGCCAGAAAACTCCAGGCCCTGGATCTAGTGACCAGAAACTGGGCAGTTTTGCATTGGGGTACAAAAGGTCCAACTCTGAATGACCCCACCTGTCCAACAGATCCTCTGGGACAGATGACAGAAGCTCCCATTCATGCATCTGGGACTGGGTCCACATCAGACTATCCACCAAGGTGTTCAGTATGCCTGGGACATGGAGTGCTGAGAGCTCCAGGCTGTGGTCCAGTGCCCAGTACCAGATCCGCATTGCTTCCCTGCAAGGAGGACAGGAATGTATCCCTCTCTGTTTGTTGATATAGTAGACCACACTGAGACTGTCCGACTGAATCAACAACTGTCCCAGAGAGAGGTGGTTCTGGAAAGCCTGCATGGCACACAGGACCGCCCTCATCTTGAGGACTGGAGGGATGTCTTTAACGTGGACCAGGTACCTCAAGTTTGGAAGGGACTCAGGTGTGCCTCCCAGCTAAGCCCAAGCCAGAAGTCATCCGTGGTGAGGATCTGCTGAAGGAAGAGATAAGGAACTGGACCCCCCCCAGAAGATTCTGGGGGTCCATCCACCATTGAAGAACTTTGAGGACTGGAGAGGACCAGCTGCTCCAGGTCATCGGTCCCACTGTACCCAAAAGATCCACTGGAGCACCCGAATGTGCAGTCTGGCCATGGGGGCAGTGGCCACGGCCATAAGGCCTAGGAGCCTCAGGTAAACCCTTGCAGAGACATAACGGCTATGAGCCACCACCTGAACCTGTGATACAAGGCATTCTGCTCTGTCAGGCAGCAGAAAAGACTTGCCCTGCACTGAGTCCAGAAAGTGCAGTTACGTAAAGTCTTACCGTAACAGTAGATCTTCAAGGAATGTCTCTTGTAGTAGGTAATTACTTCTGGGAGGTTCTAGCAGAGGCGCTGTACTTTGTGCTTCTTCTAACAATTTTACCAGGGGCCCACACATGACATCATGTCCTGCTTCCCATTTAAGTGTGGTTTCTGTATCTCAGTCTCAGCTGATCTAGCTCGCAAAAGCGAGGACCGAGGGGAAGCTGAGGTACCAAGGTGTCCCAACCCTAAGTCACTGGACCAGAATTTGTTCTGTTAGAGAAGGAGGGGTTCGGAGGGCAGGATTGCACCTACTACAAGAAACATTCCTTGAAGATCTACTGTTATGGTAAGACTTTACGTAACTGCACTATCTTTCATGGAACAGTCTCTTGCAGTAGGTAATTACTTCTGGGAGATTCCCCAGCAGTTATGTCCATATGGGAGGACAGGTATGATATGAGACCTTGTAGGACTGTACAGCCGAAGGCCGTCCTACGTCGTGAGGCAATATCCAGATTATAATGCCATGTGAAGGTATGGATTATGGACCAGGTAGCTGCATTGCGATATCTGAAATAGAGGCTCCTTTAAAACAAGCCGCAGTAGTGGCCACAGCTCTAGTGGAGTGGGCTTGGACAGGTTCAGGTAAAGCCCTGTTGGGTTTTTGTAACAAAGGTAATACAATTAGCCAACCATGAGGACAGGGTTTGTTTAGCTAATAGGGAGCCCTTATACTGCCAGAGGCAAAGGTGACGAATGATTGAGACGTTTTCTAATCGACTTTTGTATGATTAGTGTAGTAGGATACCATGGACGCCTAAGGTATGTAATAGATGCTCCCAAGGATTGGAGCATTCAGGGTAATACAATCGGATGCTCCAGAGAGTGATTTAGAGTATTAGTTTTGTAATCCAATTTCTTGTCAATGACTGCTACAAGAAGCTGGACTAGCGCCGCGCAAGCTGAAGACGGCGGAATATGAATTGAGATACCAGGGACCGCCCACACTTATATAGGAAGCAGGACAAGATGTCATGTGTAGGCAGCCCCTGGTAAAAATTGCTAGAAGAAGCTGCTGTGCGACAGCTCCCTCTGCTGGAACCTCCCAGAAGTAATTACCTACTGCAAGAGACCATTCCGTGGAAGATCTGCCCCTATGTACTGAAATCTTTGAGCCCATGTCAAAATGGACTTGGGAAGGTTGACAGTAATGCCCAGGGAGTGGAACAAATAGAGGGGCCCTTTCGAGGGTTTTGAGCACCTGGGCCTTGAGAAGCCAGTTGTCCAGATACGGAAAGACGTATAGGCCTTCGGGCTGGATGGCAGCAGCTACTGCTGCAAAGCATTCTGTACAGACCCACGGCGCAGTGGATAAGCCAAAGGGCAAGACTCTGAACTGGTAATGTTTACCTTGAAAAAGAAACAGGAGGAACCGCCTGTGTGGTGGGTGCAGGTAAGCATCCTGCATACCGAGGGAGCACAGCCAGTTGCCCTGTTTGAGCAGTGGCAATAGGCCTGGGAGAGTGACCGTGCAAAACTTTTTATACTGAATGTAAAGGCTGAGGTGTTTGAGATACAGAATAGGCCTCAGGTCTCTGGTTCTTTTGGGGACCAGGAAAAACCTGGAATAGAACAGTACAGTTACAAAAGAACGTACTGTAACAGTAGATCTTCGAGAGAAACTCCTGCAGCAGGCAACACTGGTAGGAGTTAGCCACCAGGCGCTAGGACCCTACGGAAAACTTCTAGCTGGCAATATACAGGGGGACTGCCCTCTGACATCGGCCCATCCCCTGACGACGGCATATGGTATAAAAGGGGTGGTTCCCCAGCCCTATCTCAGTTCTCCCACTGGAGACCCGGTAAACACAACAAGGAGACCAAGGATGATCAAGAGAAAAGAACAAACGGGGAAGAAGGGAAGGGAAAGCAGCACCTGCTGCAGGAGCTTCTCTTGAAGATTTACTGTTATGGTAAGTTCTTACGTAACTATACTATCCTACTTTGAGGATAGCCCCTGCAGCAGGCAACACCGTAGGACTAAGTCCCAAGCAGTATCAGTAAAGAACCCCCGGTAAAAGGGAGGAGGAAAGCAGCAGAGTCAATCCTTTAAGAAAGGAGACCCTGCAGGACCGCAAGGCCAAAGCCTGTCCTGCGCCTTGTGACAGGGTTGAATAAGGCCCTGCCCCATTTGGTATGCAGAAAGAATTTAAACGCAAGGGTCTGTTCTATCTTCTCCTTTTCTGTCTCTTCACTGTCTGGTTGCGCAACCAAATTTTCTCGTGAGACCTAGGACTTCATCACCCTGATGGTCTTGCAATTCTCTGCCTCCCACTATCTCTCTACCCTCACTGGCTGTTTTGGTCTTTTCTTCCCCCTTGCATATGTGCAGGTATAAAAATATATGTGAATCTTTTTGTGGAAGTGTAATTGATACTGGGATCCCTTTGTTTAAAACTGTATATAATTTCACTGCTTAAATGATTGCAAAAAGCTATTTGGAAGGCAAGCTCCGTGGTGCCGAGCAAAGGGGTTCGCTTGGCATGCTGGTGACCCGGGTTCATGACCCGAGCCTGGGTGCCAAAAGCGGAGGTCGGGAGGGAGGCACACAAGCGTCCATTGACCTCCTCCCAGAGGTGGGGGTCTGCCCTCAGCACCTTGGGAGGGACTGGAGGCGCAGCATGTGGGGACATGGGCCTTGACACCCCCCCCAAGGACACCAACTGCTATAGGTCGAGAACGAGTGGGGAAGGTGGAAAATGGAAAAAGAGCTCCTCGGCCAATCGGATGATGGCTGCCCGAATTCCTCACCATGGAGCCCCCGATCAGCCAGAACCAGCCACACTCAGGGCCAATAAGGTAGGCCATGAGGCCCTTTCTCTCCGTAGGGAGAGGACCTGCCCGACGATGGAATACGTTGGGTTACCTTGGGGAGTGGCTACATGGGCTGGCAGGGGGTGAGAAGAGGTAGCCGGGTGGGGTTCAGCCTTGGTTGTCCAAAGGAGAGACCGACCGAGGTAGCGGAGGAAGGCGCGTAAATACAGGTTACTCACCTGTAACAGGGGTTCTAGGAGTGGTATGTGTTGTTCATCCACACTTGTTGGCAGGTTCCTTGCCGCATAAATGTTGCCGGAAGGTCTTCAAGCTGGCTCCTCCCACCCACCTGGGTGGTAAAACCCTTGGCTCCGCCCCATGACGCCAGATCTAGCCCGCTGGAAGCCAGGTTGTGCGTTGAAGCCGGGGAGGCCAGGTGGGTCGTGTGGATGAACAACATATACCACTCCTAGAACTCCTGTTACAGGTGAGTAACCTGTATTTCTAGGGACGTGGATATGTTGTTCAATCCACACATTTGGAACTCCTAGCAGTTCTCCGGGAGGAGGGAGGCAAGGCGACGACCCCTACTTAGGGAATAAGGACTGAGAACCGAGGTCCCCAAACCAGCATCCCGGCGTGACTCTAGGTCAATATGGTAATGGGAAATGAAGGTGTGTGCTGACTCCAGGTAGCAGGGCCTGCAGATTGCAGTGTCAGTGGCTCAGTGGGTAGCACACTCGCCTCTGAGGCCGGGAGATCAGAGGGCTGTGGGTTCAGTTCCACATCTGGTACTTAGGTTAATATCCCAGTACTGACACTGTAATGCAGCATGAGAGGGTGCTGCATTTTGAGGTGCCGTTAAACCAAGGTCCCATCTGCCTGGATTGGTGGTAGTTCAGGTGGATGTTAAAGATCCCATGGCACTTATCGAAAAGAGTAAGGGAATTTCCCCGGTGTCCTGGCGAAATTTCCCTCATTCACTAAAAATACCACCAACAGCTTAATCTGGTTCAAGGTCAGTTGGCATTCATCTGTATCCCCCTCCCCCGGGTCGTGCCTGAAAATAGGCAGGATTTGTCTAGTGCACTTACCCGGTCAACAAAAACTAAATAAAAAAATAAAAAAAATTCCTGGATAGGAATGTCCTCTTATCCCTTTGGGAGGCTCCATGCCCGCCAACCTATAGCAGAGATCTATGCAGGAGGTGACCCACCTGCCTACAGTCCGCTTGGCTGCAGGTCTGCCAGGTGCGGCCCAGGCGTAGGGTGACAAACAGCTGGCGAACCTCTCCCTGAACTTCAGCCGCTCGCTTCCCTTCTAATAAGAGAGCGCTTCTTCTAGGGTCCAAAGTATGGAGCCTATATTCGGCCCTCCGAGGTGTGACTGGGGTAGAACACCGGCAGAGTCAACACCTGGTTAAGGTGAAACTCTGACACCACCTTCGGAAGGAATTTCGGGTGGGGGCGAAGGACAAACTTGTCCCTGTGGAAGATCAGATAAGGAGACTCTATGGAAAGTGCCTGGAGCTCTCCCATCCTTCTGGCTGACGTGATAGCCACCAAGAAGGCGGTCTTCCACGACAGGTGAGAGATGTCACACCTGTGCATCAGTTTGAATGGCTTGCCCATGAGCTTAGCCAATACCAGCAGTAGATCCCACGGAGGTGGAGGTTCTTGCACCTGAGGGGATATGTGGTCAAGGCCTTTGAAAAAGCACCCGACCACCACCTCCTGCACCACCGACTGCTTGCTAGCCCGCGCCCGGCAAGCAGAGATGGCTGCCAGGTGCACCTTAAGGGTCGTCGACCGAAGCCCTAGCTGAGAAAGGGAACACAGGTAGTCCAGAATGTTAGCCAAGGAACACGAAGAAGGGTCCAACCCCTTGTCCTGACACCAACTGGAGAATCTCTTCCATTTGAAGGCATAGCATTTTCTGGTCGACTCCTTCCGGGACACCTTAACAATGTTGAGGACCTTGCTGGAAAGACTCAAGGCCTGGAACTCTAGCCACTCAGGAACCAGGCCGTCAGGTGCAGGGATTGAAGGTCGGGTGGAGAACCTTCCATTGTCGACTGAGAGCAGATCCTGGCACACTGGAAGCCACCTCGGGAGCCTGGAGCTGAGGCTGAGGAGATCTGGGTACCAGAACTCGCGGGGCCAGTCTGGGGCTAGCAGAATCACCTGTGCCTTGTCCCTCTTCGCCTTGAGAAGCACCTTGTGGATCAAGGGAAATGGAGGGAAGGTGTAGAAGAGGCCGAGGTCCACAGCCTCGAGAAGGCATCCCCCTGCAGCGAGCCCTGCTGAGGCGGGCATGAAACAGCCTCAGCCTGCATTCTCCTGGAGGCAAACAGGTCCACCTGAGAGCAGCCCCAATGGGAGAACAGGTCTTGTACTACCTCTGGCAGGAGAGACCACTCGTGAGAAGCAGCGCCTATCCAGCTGAGGACATCAGACAGACTGTTGGAGGCTCCTGCCACATGGATGGCTAGGAGCTCTGCCTCCAGGCTGATCACGACAGACCATATGCGGAGAGCCTCCTTGCACAGAGGCAAGGAGTACATCCCGCCCTGACGGTTGAGATAGTACATGGTCGTGGTGTTGTCCGTCTGGACCTGAACCACCTGACCCCATACAAACGGAGCGAAGGTGGTGAGGGCTAGTCGAACCGCTCGAAGCTCCAGTAGGTTGACGTGGCATCGAGACTCCTGAGGGGACCAGAGGCCATGGGCCCTGAGCTCCCCCAGATGGGCACCCCAAGCCATCAGAGAGGAATCGGTCATTAGAGTGACCGCTCGGCTCAGGGCGGACGAACGGATACCCTCCTGCAGGTGAGCTGGGACGAACCGCCACTGCAGGCGTCCCACATCTCCTGGGTCACTGTCACCGGCTGGTCAAGAGGACCGGAGCGCTGTGACCACTGGCTGGCCAGCCCCATTGCAGGGGATGCATATGCCAGCGGGCCCAATGGACCACACTGATGCAGACCGCCATGAGGCCCAGGAAGTCCCAGGCAGGCGCAACTGCCCAACCAGAAATGACTGGGCAAAGGAGGAAAGGACCTCGGCCCTGTCTGCTGGGAGCCGTGCTCTGGCTCGAAGAGAGTCGAGCTCTGCCCCAATGAACTGAATCACCTGCGATGGCACGAGTTATGATCTGGCCTCGTTGATGAGGAGGCCAATCTGACAGCAGACCTGGAGGGCCAGATCCCTGGACCGCCCCACCTCCAACCTGGAGGGGGCTGCAATCAGCCAGTTGCTCAGGTAAGGGTACACCCAGACCCCTCGGCACCGTAGGAATGCTGTCATCACTGTGATGCATTTAGTGAAGACCCTGGGAGCTGGAGAGAGGTCGAAGGGCATGGCCCGGAACTCGTAGAGAAATCCCTCTGTTTGGAAGCGGAGGAATTGCTGATGAGACAGACGGATTGGGACGTGAAAGAACGCGTTCTGAAGGTCTAGAGAACAGAACCATATGCCTGGTTCCAAGGATGGAATGATCTAAGCCAGAGTGACCATCCTGAAGGAGCTAGCCTTAGGAACTTGTGCAGGTTGAGAATGGGCCATGGCCCCGTCCGCTTTGGGACCAGGAAGTACCTGGACACAAACCCTGGGTCTTCAGGGGATCCGCCACCTTGCTGATCACCTCCTTCTGGAGGAGCAAGGCAATGTTGGCTCGATGAGCTGACAGAGAGACTCTGCGGAACCCGTAGCCCCATGGGGCGATGGCTCAATTGGGTGGGGGAGACAGCTCGAATTCAGAGGCAGACCCCGCCGATCACTTCTAACACCCAGCGGTCCGTGGTAGCGGACCAGGCGGAAAAGAAATGGCGGAGCAATCCCCCCACAGGGGAACCCGGGAGGAGTGGACGAGGTTGGGGTGACACCCTCAACCCATCACTGGGCAGGCTTGGAAGAAGGGCCCGCTGAGGGACCTCCTGGACCCTTGCTTCCAGGCTTCCTACTAGAAAGCGGCAGACTTGGCCTTAGGGTGCTAAGTGTGAGCCTGCTGGCTCTGACTGCTGGTGTTGAGGGCGGGCGTACGCAGGAGGCGGAAGAGGCGAAAGGTTTATGCTGCTGCGGGCAGCCTTTGTCCTTCTGGGCAGATGTGACAGAGTCCAGGGTGGCACTGGACTTCGATCCTCTGAGGTGGCTTTCCACCCGGGCCTGAACAAGTCGGTGCCCAGAAGGGAACGCCTGCCAGCTTGTGCTGGGTGTCCGCTGTGAAGGCGGAGATATCGCAGCGAAGCTCTGCGGGCGCATGGCCTACCGCGGCCGCCACTGACTGGGAACAAGAGTCAGCAATGTCAAAATGAAGTTTGGAGCTGTTGTTTAGCCACCACCCTTCCCTGATCCTGCACCTGCTTGACCGCTGCTGAAGGTCAGCCAGGAGATGAGGAATCACCTCATCCAGGGAGCCCATAAGGGTGTGTGAGAAATGTGCCATCAGAACGGCTCGAGCTAGCCTGATGAAGGCCTGGGGAGGAAGCAGGGTAAACCTTCCGCCCTGAGTAATCCAACTCTTTGGATTCCATGTCGGGCGGTTTGTCCACGTCCCGAGCGTTCCCGGAACGCTGGAAAACGCCATCGGTCACTAACCCCTCTGCATAGGGGTGCTCCGAGAAACTGGAGAGTGAACCGGTGGGGACCGCGTACATTTGAGCCATCCTGGCCGAAGGCGCAGGACAAGATGCTGGCTGCTGCCACAACTCCAGGGCCGGGCCAACGATGGCTTTGGCTACCGGAAAGGCCTAAGTAGGGGAATCCCCATGGTCCAGTATCTCTGTAAGGGGATACTTGGCCCGTTTTTGGATGGGTTTGAGCTGCATCCCAGTAGACTCTAAGATGAGTTGAAGCATACCCAGAAACAAGGATGGGCTCTTGTCCACCAACTTGCCTCCTGCAGACTCCAGGTCAATCGACCTGGAGAACAGGGAGGAGTCGTCATCAGATTCTGAGGAGTCTGCGAACAGCTGCCGAGCGCCTGAGCCACCCTCCACCTGCTGAGGTCGATCAGGAGTGAGGGTGACTGACAACCTATGGGACAAGTCCTGACCCGACCGAGAATCCTTGGTCGGGGCCCCAGTCTTCGGTTGTGGAGGTGGAGGTTCCACCACAATGGTGGAACAGCCGGTTTCAGTGGAACAACCGGCACCGGGGGCGGCTCCTCGACTACCACGTAGGGTTGTTTCGGCCGCTCCGGTGACAGCCACTTAATGGCTGGAGAAGGCGACGGAGTCGGCTTGTTACCGGTCAGTAAAAGTTGCCACATCAAGTCCTCATAGCGCCGACACAACTTGCGCCGGAGCCTATCCTCCAAGGACGAATGGCGACGCTGCTTTCCATGGTGCAGAGACTGCCGATGTCGGGGGACCAGCTGGACTTGGAAGAGAACGAGACCGAGATCTTCGGGGATTCGAGGTGGGTCAAAGAGAATGGGGAAACCCGCCTCTCCGCTGAGGGCCTTAACCGGGGACTTCGGCACAGGCAAGTCTCTCGGTAATCACCGGGGGACCGTGAAGAAGGGTTGTCGGCATCTCCAGGTCACAAACTGTCCAACGGGTCGATAAAAATCTCGACCGCGTTGACGGATGTCTCGGCTGACTGACCTGATGGGGACACCGTGAAGCCAGCGGCCGCAACCTCAACCGAAGTCGAGAGTCGACGGTCCGGTGAAGGAGATCTCTCCCACTCCCATGAACGTCGACGGTGGGACTTTAACCTTTAGAGTCCTTCTTTCTGGACCGACTGGAATGTCCCGATGGCCCTTCTCCCTTTGTGGAGAGGGACTGACAAAGCTCCTTAAAGGAAGCAGTGTAGGAGGAGCCCAAGGAGAGCGGGATAAATGCCGCGGCTTTGGAGGAAGAAGCGGCTGGGGCTGCCTCCTCCTCGAGGCGGATCATCTGTCCAACTGCTCCGCGGAACCCGCCGCTGCGGACACTGCCCAAGGGCCTCCTTAGACTTGACCGGCGGCTACAGTTTCTCGGGGCGCCCAAGAAGTAGTCTGGCAGCGCGGTCCTCCAAGACCGAAGCTGAGAAAGACCTGCACAATTCGCAGGCCTGCGAATCATGTCCAAGCCCTAGGCAGTAGACGCATATGGAGTGTGGATCGGTTCGGGACATCATCTGCCCACAAGGGCACCGACGGAAGCCGGGAGTCGATTTGTCCATCGCAGCCACGAGGGAAGACCAAGACCGTAGTCTTGTAAATTTTAAAATTAGTTTCTGAAATTCCTAATAGTGTGGATCCACACCTAAAACGCAGAACGCAAAAGGGAACCTGAGCTTCCAAGCCGTGTAAGGAAGATCTGACGTCATGGGGCGGAGCCGAGGGTTTTACCACCCGGGTGGGTGGAAGGAGCCAGCTTGAAAACCTTCCGGCAACATTTAAAGCGGCAAGGAACCTGCCAACAAGTGTGGATTGAACAACATATCCACGTCCCTAGAAATAAATATTACAAAACAAAAAAAAAAAAAAAGCTATTTGGAACCCAAGGGGTTAACCTAAAATGCAGTTTTTAAGTCTCTTGCAGAGATGTAAACAAGAGGTCAGTTCTGAGCCACAATGTTCTTTTTGTTGCACCTGCTGAAACTGACAAGAACACTGTGCGAGAAGCATGCTGTTTTTGTAATGAGCTCCTGCAAAGACTTGTTATAAAAAGAACTGCAATGTTTTGCTACAAAGACAGAGACAAACAGATTTGAAATTGAGAAGAAAAAGGACTCTGCTTTCTATGTTTGTACTGCATTGTAAATATTCTGAACAATTTTATTTTTATTTTATTGTTTATAATAATAAAAAAAAAAAAAACACTACTTGTGATTTTACAACTGCTCCTGGTTCTCCTGTGCTTCTGACCTATACCTCGACGACATGCCTGGAAGCAATGTCCAAACTACAGTACTTGATGAAAGTGAATGGGCAGCAAGTGGCAACTGCACAAATATCTGCCGCTGAAACCCTCTGCGGTAGGCGAGAAGAAACCGAGGGAGACTCCCCTAAGCGAAATGGCCTTTAACGGGCCGGTAAAGGCTTGTCATATTTCTGGTAGCAGAAAACAATGCAGTTAACCAAACATTTGGACAATTGCTGCTTAGAAACTGGAGCCCCTAAAGTCTTTGGGGCAAAAGAAATGAACAAGTGATCAGATTTTCTGATAGACTGGGTGCTATTCTGAAGATATCAGAGCACCCTATGGACATCCAGAGTATGAAGTAAGGCCTCCCCTCGATTTGAGTACTCTGGGTAATAAACAGGCAAGTGGATGTCCTGGTCCAGTGTAAATTCAGACACCACTTTAGGCAGACACTTAGGATTGGTCCTCTAGGTCACCCTGTCCCTTGTGGAAAACTAAATAAGGCTCCTTACACATGAGAGCCTGAAGCTTGGAAATCCTTTGAGCATAAATAACAGTAACCAAAAACAGCGCTTTCCATGACAGAAAATGTATCTCGCAATCTGCAGCTGGTTCACAGGGAGGCAAAGTAAGTTTCTCTAACATGAACGGCAGACAAATTCACCATGATGGAGGATCCAGAAGCAAATGATTTGATACCTTTTAATGGACCAACATAGATGTAACAACAAGAACAAAGTGCTCTAGCTTTCGGACCAACCAGTCCTTCTTCAGAAGCTCATGGCAGTTGTTTAGAAAATACAATACTTGTAACAGCTAGATAATGCAGAGAAAAACAGAAAAAAATCCCCATTGGTTTAAAATACTCATTTAAAAAAAAACAGAAGATGATGTCAGAGAAGTTTAACAGTACAATACTGCCCTCAGTCCGAATGAACCTTGGGTTCAGATGTGCTAGTGCAACACACATACAAAGAATCCTACTGCACATAAATTTAATTGACATAAGATAACACTGCTGAAGCAGATAACTCCCAAATCAAGCCATGAGTGTCACAGTCAGTATAAGGATGTGATTACTGAAAGCAACCCCACCAACTTAAGACAAACTAAGATAGTTATAGGGCTCATGAAATTATAATGTATGCATTAAAGACAAAAATACCAGTAAAGTTGTCTAAAAACATCAGTGCACACTGTGTGATGTGTAAAACCTAGCTGGACATGCCACCCAGCTGTATTCTCAAGCTAAATAAAGGCCCAAGAAATTACAAAACCTCAGGACCATATAAATGATAATTTAAATATAAATTGATAATATTACTGTTAAACAAAAAACTCTAGTGAGGAACCTCAAGGAATTCAGACCATGCAGCCTGATATGTACTGATGTCAATATATACTGAGAATGTAGCAACTTCATGTACCACAAGTGTCTAGGGAATCTGAAAGAGATAAAATGTAATTTATCTCCTCCTGTTCATACAAACAATACAACCTAACCACCCCACATCACAATAATGTGGGTGGGGAGATATATAGCTTAAACAAGATGTTGTCTCTCTCTCTCCCTCCTTTTCTCTCTCTCTCTCACACACACACACACACACACACACACACACACACTCTAGTGAACCTATATTAACTTCAGTCGCTGTAATTGTTCCCCAAAGGAATACAACTTGTCATGAAATCCTGAGTAAAGTACTACAATATTAGCCTAATGTAAAAGATATGTGCAGGACCCCCAAGCAAATGAGATCACACATCCCAATATGTACAGAGTTAAAAATTATATATAACAGTATAAGATAACACTCCTGTATGTACACTAGCAGGCTGGGTAATCTGAATATGGTGCAATGGAATCAATTCCCCCACAGGCAAAGATAAAAAGTAAGGAGAAATTCTTTATGTGTGTGAAATAAAAATAGTAACACATTATAACTCCATATAGCTAAATAGAGACTTACCTCAATGTGACAGCAAGCCCCATCTGTTATATCACATACCTCACAACACATACCCACACACATACATACACACGCATCCACATCTCACACATGCTGAAGTCCTATAATATGTCAGTTTGAAGAAGAAAAGGTCTGTGGATGTTAGTTTTGTAGTGTCCCATAAAGCCAATATCCAAGTTCATCCCATCTGCTACCATATTGAGATGTAAAATAAGTTTAATCTCAAAAGCTCGTCTCTGTTGTGTGTTTTTGAGATTTCCTTTAACCATTACTGACATATCCGAGACTGAGTGGTCAGGCTGGGAGAAGTGATGCCTACTGGTTTTCAGTCTTCCTTGCTGTAATAGTATGTCTGTGTGAGTTCATCCTAGTGCGGAGCTGTTGGCGTGTCTCTCCTACATAACCTGTTTGTGGACATCTCTTGCACTGAATGAAATAAACAACATGTCGTGACATGCATGTATAACTCCCATGCACCTGGAATTGTCTGTTTTGTGATGTAACCACACAGTCTGAGGTGAAATGAGCCCCAAGTCTTGCAGGGCGTTGATTGCAGGGTCGTGTGCCATTGTGTGACATGGTATTCTGTTCCGGTGAAAGTTTGCTCCTAATAATTAGGCTGGATAAATTTGGCGGTTGTTTAAAAGATAGTAGGGGAGTTCATAAAAATACAATTAAGGTGTCATCCTCACTAAATATTGGGTGGAGATCTTTAATAATCTTACATGAGATGTTCAAGGTCTGGATGATATGTGACTACCAAGGTATTCTTTCTGTTGCTGTCTTTTCTTTATATTGAAGTAGTTGTTGTCTTGGTACTTGCGTTGCCCGTTCTGTTATCCTGTCAATTTCCTGGAAGAGTGTCCCTGCTCCATAAAGTGTTTTCAACATAGCCAAATGTGTATCTCTGTCATCCTCATTTGAACAAATACGTTGACAACGAAGAGCTTGACTGTATATGACAGATTTTTGTATGGTTTGGGTGGTTACTTTTCCTGTGCAGGTATCTCTGTCTGTCTGTTGGCTTCCTGTAAATACATGTATGCAAGGTTCCATCATAATGATGACTGTGGTGTCCAGAAAGTTAACCTTGGTGGTAGAGTACTCAAGGAAAGCTTTATAGTAGGTGGAGATTAAGTTTGTGATGAAAATCTTTGAGTGCATCTGTGCCTTCCAGATGATAAACAAATCATCAATGTAACGGAAATAAGCCAGTGGTTTTGTGGGATACTGCCTTAAAATCCTCCTCAAAGTCAGCCATAAAGAGGTTAGCATACTGTGGAGCCATTTGGTGCCCATTGCTGTTCCCATAGTTTGAACATAATGTTTACCATTGAAGTTGAAGTTGTTATGTGTCAAAATGAATTCCATAAGTTCCCCACCACTCCAGGGTTGATATTTTGGTCAGGTCCTTTCTCATGTATGTATTTAAGGCATGCTGCAATGCCATCTGTGTGGAATATTAGTGTAGAGGGATGTTACATCCATTGTCACTAAAATGGTATCAGGTGGTAAATCCTTATAACCAGAAAGTACCAACAAGTCGTAGTGTCCTGGATATAACTGTCTCTTTCCATAACCAGCGGTTTCAAAATGGTCTCTACAAACCTGAGATCCCCTCAGTCAAGGTACCATTACCAGAGACTATGGGTCTCCCTGGATTGCCAGGTTTATGTATTTTAGGCACCGTAGAATGTCCCTGGCTTTGGTTCAGCAGGAATGAGGTGAGCTAGTTTCTTTCGGACATGGTCAGGAAAAGTTTTAATTAAGTCACATAGTTCATCTTTATATCTTGTGGTGGGTCACTCTCCAGTTCTCTGTAGTATGTAAGATCTGTTAGCTGTCTATTAGCTTCAGTAATATAATCTCTCTGTGTAAAATCACCACTGCAGAACCTTTATCAGCTTTTGATGACAATGTTGTGGTTTGATTTCCAGTGTCCCTATAGCTCGCCGTTCCAGTGGAGAGAGGTTATAATGGGTTTGTTTTGCCTGGTAAGGATCTGACCACTGACTTGTTGCGGAAACAATTAATATAATTGTCTAGTTTTTATTCGCCCACTTGAGGGTAAAATCAGATTCCTTTTTCTTATCCATTACATTATTGCTGTTTGCACTGTCTTCACTACCAGTGATTTCTTCCCTGCCATGAAAGAATTCTTTAAGTCTCAATCTCGGAAGTACTCCTCTAGTTCACCACAAAACAGTATGTTATCCGGTGGTTTTGTTAGGCAGAAAGTGAGGCCCTTTGAAAGTACATTCAGTTCTCAGTAGTCAGTGTGTGGTTGGACAAATTAACAACTGAAAGGTGCCCATCAGTATTGTGTTGTTGTTCAGTGACTCCATTATGTGCTTCATGGTTGTTAGGAAGTATGGTATGTTGAGGGCATCTAATTTCCTATTTTTCACAAGCATGGCTTTTCTTAAGGTCCTTTGGTAGTTAATGTGTATCTCTCAAGATGTCTTGAATAGGTTCCCCAGACACCCTTTCCAGAGTGGTTACAATTTCAGCAAACTCTTTGTTAAGAACAACTTTTGGGCATATGACATACGAATCCTGTGATTTCCTCAGTTTCTCAGAGGTCCTATGATCAAAGTTGTTCTGCATAAGTAAATGTTTGTATTTCTTAATGGATTCCAAATAGTAAGACCTTTAGGGATAATGTTTCTCCTCTTGCACTGGGTTAGAAAATAGATGTCACTGTCTAGCCGTGCCAATTTCTTCTTGATGTTATGTAACTGCCATATTCTACTGCGAATTCCGGTATCTTCCATGTTGAAATCTAGATTTAGTAGTTGCCATATTGGTCCTTGCAAGAATAGATCCAGAAGCAAATGATTTGATACCTTTTAATGGACCAACATAGATGTAACAACAAGAACAAAGTGCTCTAGCTTTCGGACCAACCAGTCCTTCTTCTAAAGCTCATGGCAGTTGTTTAGAAAATACAATACTTATAACAGCTAGATAATGCAGAGAAAACAGAAAAAATCATTGGTTTAAAATACTCATTTAAAAAAACAGAAAGATGATGTCAGAGAAGTTTAACAGTACAATACTCCCTCAGTCCGAAAGAACCTTGGGTTCAGATGTGCAGTGCAACACATACAAAAGAATCCTATTGCACATAAATTTAATTGACATAAGATAACACTGCTGAAGCAGATAACTCCCAGATCAAAAAGTGGGGCTTGCTGTCACATTGAGGTAAGTCTCTATTTAGTTATATAGAGTTATAATGTATTACTATTTTTATTTCACACACATAAAGAATTTCTCCTTACTTTTTATCTTTGCCTGTGTGTGTGGGGGAGATTGATTCCATTGCACCATATTCAGATTACCCAGCCTGCTAGTGTACATACAGGAGTGTTATCTTATACTGCTATATATAATTTTTGTAACTCTGTACATATTGGGATGTGTGATCTCATTTGCTTGGGGGTCCTGCACATATCTTTTTACATTAGGCTAATATTGTAGTACTTACTCAGGATTTCATGACAAGTTGTATTCCTTTGGGAACAATTACAGCGACTGAAGTTAATATAGGTTCACTAGGAGAGAGATTGAGTGTGTGTGTGTGTCTGGGAGAGAGAGAAAAAAAGGGGAGAGAGAGAGAGACATCTCGTTTAAGCTATGTATCCCCACCCACATTATTGTGATGTGGGGTGGGTTAGGTTGTATTGTTTGTATGAACAGGAGGAGATAAATTCATTTTATCTCTTTTCAGATTCCCTAGACACTTGTGATACATGAAGTTGCTACATTCTCAGTATATATTGACATCAGTACATATCAGGCTGCATGGTCTGAATTCCTTGAGGTTCCTCGACTAGAGTTTTTGTTTAACACCAATATCATCAATTTATATTTAAATTATCATTATATAGTCCTGAGGATTTGTAATTTCTTGGGCCTTTTATTTAGCTTGAGAATACAGCTGGTGGCATGTCCAGCTAGGTTTTACACATCACACAGTGTGCACTGATGTTTTTAGACAACTTTACTGGTAATTCTTGTCTTTAATGCATACATTGTAATTTCATGAGCCCTATAACTATCTTAGTTTGTCTTTAAGCTGGGTGGGGTTGCCTTTCAGTAATCACATCCTTATACTGACTGTGACACTCATGGCTTGATTTGGGAGTTATCTGCTTCAGCAGTGTTATCTTATGTCAATTAAATTTATGTGCAGTAGGATTCTTTGTATGTGTGTTGCACAAGCACATCTGAACCCAAGGTTCATTCGGACTGAGGCAGTATTGTACTGTTAAACTTCTCTGACATCATCTTCTGTTTTTTTTAAATGAGTATTTTAAACTAATGGGATTTTTCTGTTTTCCTGCATTATCTAGCTGTTATAAGTATTGTATTTTCTAAACAACTGCCATGAGCTTCTGAAGAAGGACTGGTTGGTCCAGCTAGAGCACTTTGTTCTTGTTGTTACATCTATGTTGGTCCATTAAAGGTATCAAATCATTTGCTTCTGGATCTATCCTTGCAAGGACCAATACTGCACTACTAAATCTAGATTCCATGATGGAGGATAACACAGGCCGAATCTGACAGGAAAAGAGGTACTCCAAAATACAGGTTACTCACCTGTAACAGGAGTTCTAGGAATGGTATATGTTGTTCATCCACACTCATTGGCAGGTATCCTTGCCGCTTTAAATCTTGCGGAAGGTCTTCAAGCTTGCTCCTCCACCCACCGGGTGGTATAACTCGGCTCCGCCCCACAGCGCCAGATCTGGCCGCTGGAAGCTCAGGTTGTGCGTCGAGCGAGGAGGTCGGGTGGATGAACAACATATACCATTCCTAGAACTCCTGTTACAGGTGAGTAACCTGTATTTCTAGGGACATGGATATGTTGTTCATCCACACTCATTGGCAGACTCTAGCAGTTCTCCGGGAGGAGGGAGGCAAGGCAGCACCCCAATACTTACTTGGGAAGAGAGACTGGAGAACCGAGGCCCCAAAACCAGCATCCCGGCGTGACTCAAGGTCGATGTGGTAATGGGTAATGAAGGTGTTTGCTGACTTCCAGGTAGCAGCCCTGCAGATTTCCTGGATAGGGACGTCCCTGGAAGCAGCCACCGTTGCAGCAGTATGGCGGGTAGAATGAGCTCTTATCCTCTGGGAGGCTCCATGCCCGCCAACTTATAGCAGAGATCTATGCAGGAAGTGACCACCTGCTTATCGTTCAATAGCTGCAGGTCTGCAGATCGCGGCTTCAGCGTAGGTGACAAACAGCTGGCGAACCTCTCCCAATTTCAGCCGTGCGCTCTTTGTAATAAGCGGCGCCCTTCTAGGGTCCAAAGTATGGAGCCTATATTCGCCTCCGAGGTGTGATTGGGGTAGAACACCGCAGAGTCAACACCTGGTTAAGGTGAAACTGGACACCACCTTCGGAAGGAATTTCGGTGGGGCGCAGGACAACCTTGTCCCTGTGGAAGACCAGGTAAGGAGACTGGATGGAACGCCTGGAGCTCTCCCATCCTTCTGGCTGACGGATAGCCACCAAGAAGGCGGTCTTCCACGACAGGTGAGAGAGAGCACACCTGTGCATAGGTTCGAATGGCTTGCCCATGAGCTTTGCCAGTACCAGCAGTAGATCCCACGAGGTGGGGGTTCCCACACTGGGGGAATGTGATCAAGGCCTTTAAAAGCGCCAGACCACCTTCTCCTGCGCTAATCGACTGCTTCCGGCTCATACTGAAAGCAGGAGATGGCTGCCAGGTGCACCCTTAGGGTCATCGACCTAAGCCCTTGATTAGAAAGGGACCATAAATAGTCAAAGATGCTTGCCAGGAACAGGAGGAAGGGTCCAAGCCCTTGCCCTGACACCAAATGGAAAACCTTTTCCATTTGAAGGCATAACATTTTCTGGTCGACTCTTATGGGACGCCTCAACTACATTGAGGACCTCGCCGGAAAGACCCAAGGCCTGGAACTCTAGCCGCTCAGGAACCAGGCCGTCAGGTGCAGGGATTGAAGGTCCGGATGGAACACCTTCCCCTGATTGACTGAGAGCAGGTCCGGGCGAGCTGGAAGCTGCCGCGGAGTCCTGGAGCTGAGACTGAGGAGATCTGGGTACCAGAACTGGCGAGGCCAGTCTGGGGCTATCAGAATCACCTGCGCCTTGTCCCTCCTTGCCTTGAGAAGCACCTTGTGGATCAAGGGAAATGGGGGAAAGGCGTAAAAGAGGCCCGGGGTCCACTGCCTCGAGAAGGCATCCCCCTGCAGCGAGCCCTGCTGAGGGGGGCGGGCATGGAACAGTCTCAGCTTAGCGTTCTCCCTGGAGGCAAACAGGTCCACCTGAGGTGTGCCCCAATGGGAGAACAGATGCTGTACTACCTCAGGCAGGAGAGACCACTCGTGGGATGCAGCCCCTATCCGGCTGGGGGCATCGGCCAGGGTGTTGGAGGCTCCTGCCACATGAATAGCTAGGAGATCCGCCTCCAGGCTGCATTGAGGTGACCAAATCGCGGAGCAGCCTTGCATAGAAGCATGGAGCGCGTCCCGCCTGGCGGTTTAGATAGAACATGGTCGTGGTATTGTCCGTCTGGACTCGGACCACTTGACCCCGGAGGAACGGAGCAAAGGCGGTGAGAGTTAGGCGGACCGCTCGGAGCTCCAGCAGGTTGATGGCATCGGGACTCCCAGAGGACCAGAGGCCATGAGCCGGTGTTCCCCAGATGGGCACCCAACCCATCAGAGAGGCATCGGTCGATAGAGACCGTCGGCTCGGGCGGACGAGCAGGATGCCCTCCTGCAAATGATCTGGAACGGTCCACCACTGGAGAGCGTCCACATCCCTGTGTCACCGGACAAGCTGGTCCAAAGGATCGAAGGCCAGACCACTGGCTGGCCAGTCCCCACTGAAGGGGACGCATGTTCCAGCGGGCCCAATGGACCATGCGGTGCAGGCCGCCATGAGACCCAGGAGGCGCAGGAAGTCCCGGGCAGGCGCAAGTGCCCAACCAGAAATGATCGGGCAAGGAGGAAAGACCCGGCCCTGTCGCGGAGCCGCTCTGGCTCGAAGAGAGTCGAGCTGCGCCCGATGAATAGAATCACCTGCTTTGGCTCGAGTTCCGACTTGGCCTCGTTGATAGGAGGCCCAGTTGAAAGCAGACCTGGAGGGCCAGATCTCTGGACCCTCCGCCTCCTTCCTGGAGGAGCTGCTATCAGCCAGTCGTCCAGGTAGGTACACCGGACCCCTCGGCGCCAGAGGAATGCTGTCACCACTGCCATGCATTTGGTGAAGACCCTGGGAGCTGGAGACAAGCCGAAGGGCATGGCTTGGAACTCGAAAGGGATCCTTCCACTCGGAAGCGAAGGAATCTCTGGTGAGGCAGACGGATAGGGACGTGGAAACCGTCCTGCAAGTCCAGAAGCAGAACCACCACGCCCGCGTTCAGGATGGTATTATCTAGCCAGAGTGACCATCCTGAGGTTCGAGACCTTAGAGACTTGTTTAGGTCGTAGGAGGTGGGGAATGGGCGCCAGCCCCGTCAGTTCGGAACAGGAAGTACCTGGACACAAACCCTGGGTCTGAAGGAGGTCCGCCACCTCTCTATCACCTCCTTCTGGAGGAGGAGGCGATGTCGGCTCGGCGAGGCCGCCAGTGAAGCTCAGGGACCCCGAAGCCCCCGAGGCGGCTCTGAAGGGTGGTGCCTGCTCAATTCCAGAGGCAGGCCTCTTCCCACCACCTCAAGACCCACCTGTCCGTGGTAACAGCGGACCAGGTGGAAGCGGAAGTGCCGGAGCCCTCCACGAGGACCCAGGGTATGAGTGACGGGAATGGGGCGACACCCTCAGCCCGTCACTGGCGCAGGCTTGGAGGAGGACACGGCCAAGGGACCTCCTGGGCCTTTCCCTCCCTGCCTCCTGTTAGAGAGGCGGCTTGGGTTTGGGATGCCAAGGCCGAGCCTGCTGGCCCTGGCGTTACTGGGCCGAGTGCGCAGGGGCACAGAAGGACGAAAGGGCGAGGCTGTGGTTTACTGACCTTTGTCCTTCTGAGCCGGAAGAGACCCGAGTCCAAGGTAGCATTGGACTTCTCGATCCTCTGCAGGTGACCTTCCACCCCAGGGCCGAAGAGGTCAGTCCCAAAAGGAACATCCGCCAACTTGTGCTGGGTATCCAGTAAAGGTGGATATCCTCAGCCAAGCCCGCCGATGCATAGCCACTGCGGCACGCCACCATCTGGCACAGAGTCCCCTATATCCAAAGCAGTCTGGAGCTGCTGTTTGGCCACTGCCTGCCTGGTCCCGCACCTGTAACCGTAGTCTGCAGATCGGCGGGAAGATGAGGAATGACCTCATCCAGGGAGCCCAACAGGGCATGAGAAAAATGTGCCATGAGGCCGGCCGAACTGGCCTGCTGAAGAGCCGAGAGAGCGCTTGAGCGTGATTTCGCCACGACATAGTCAATTTCTTGGACTCCTTGTCAGGAGGTTTGTCCACATCCTGGCGTTGCCGCGGCAGCTGTCGGTAACCAACCCCTCCATGAGAGGGTGTTCAAAAACCGGACAAGGAACCGGTAGGGGACAGTTACTTCCTGGCCATCCTGGCGAAGGCGCAGGGCAGGGAAGCAGGGCGCTATAAAAGCTCAGTGCGGACCCACTGATGGCCTCGGCCACGGAAGAGCCTCCGTCGAGATCCTAGGTCCAGAATCTCCGTGAGGGGATACCTGGCCCGTTTGGAAAGCGGGTTCGAGCTCCATCCGAGTGGACTCCGAGATGAGGCGAGAGCAGTCCTAGGAAGGACGGCAGACTATAGTCCAGTTGACTGACCTCCTGAAGACTCAAGTCAGTCCTTTGGAGAAAAAGGAGGAATCATCTCCGGAACCGGAAGAGTCCTCGAAGAGCTGCCTCAGCCTGAGCCACCTTCACCTACCGAGGTCGGTGCGGGGTGAGGGTAACTGACACGATGGGTAGACCCTGAGCCGACCGAAGAATCATGGTGGAGCCCCAGGTGGGTGGCTGTGGGCGGAGGTTCACGAATCGGTGGAGCAGCTGGTTTAGCGGAACAACCGGCCAGGGTAGGAAACTCCTCGGATAAGTCGAGGGTTGTGTCGGCCGCTCGGTGACAGCCCATAATAGCGGGAAAGGCGGCGGGGTCGGCTTACTCCGGCCAGGAGACTGTTGCAACATAAGGTCCTCGTACCGTCGTAATTCATGCCGAAACCTCCCTCGTCAGGGAGGAGGGCGCGAGACCAGGCAACGCCCGCGCCTGCGGTGCCGAGACCGAGACCGCCTATGACGGTGGGATCGGCTGGACAGCGAGGTCAAGACCGAGTCCCGGAATTTCCGAGGTCGGTGCGGGAGGTGTCGGCCGAACCGGCACTCCTTCGCTCGGATGGTCCATCCGAGGCTCCGGAACGAGGCACAGGCGAGCCCACGGATCTCAACTCCTCCGGGGAACCGGGAGAGGAATCTCGGCTGCTAAAGCGACAGCCTGTCCAGCGGTCGAGAAAATCTCAACCGTCGGTGGGAGTCTCGGTCAACTGACCTGCCAGGGGACACCGTGAGGCCAGTGGCGAAGCCGAAGTCGACGCGAAGCCGACGGTCGACGACTGGAGAGGGACCTTTCCGCTCCCAAGAGCGCGATGGAGGGACTTACCCTGTCCTTCTTTTGGACCGAGAATAAGGTCCAGCAGGCGTAGGCCCTTCTCCCTTAGTGGAGAGGGACAGACAAAGCTCCTAAAAGAAGCCGTGTAGGAAGAACCCAGAGAGGCGGGATAAATGCATGCTGAGAAGATCACGGCCCACGCCTCCTCTTCCGAGGGCGATCATCCGCTAGCTGACCGCCGAGCCCGCCGCGACACCGCCAACCGGCTCTCTTGACTTCACCGAGGGAAACGCTCGACGTGCCCAGTTGCACCGGGCGGCACGG
This sequence comes from Neoceratodus forsteri, assembly GCA_016271365.2. Lineage (NCBI taxonomy): Eukaryota > Metazoa > Chordata > Ceratodontiformes > Ceratodontidae > Neoceratodus > Neoceratodus forsteri. The sequence continues at coordinate 372,704,654 of CM057458.1, forward strand.
CTCTCGAGGACGAGGGAGAAGATGAGCACAGGTCGCAAGCTCGCGGGTCGGCTCAAGGCCCAAGCAGTAGACACACGAGGAGTGTGGATCCGTCCGAGACATCTTCTGCCCGCATGGGCATCTCCGAAATCCGGGAGTCGATTTGTCCATCGCAGCCGCGAGGGATCAAGACTGAAGTCTTTTTCGCAAAATTTATTTTTAAATCCGCAAACGGAGAAATAGGAACCAGTCTCAAACGCAGAGCGTTAAGGAGGGAACCTGAGCTTCCAAGCGGTAAGGAAGATCTGGCGTCATGGGGCGGAGCCGAGAGTTATACCACCCGGGTGGGTGGGAGGAGCAAGCTTGAAGACCTTCCGGCAAGATTTAAAGCGGCAAGGATACCTGCCAATGAGTGTGGATGAACAACATATCCATGTCCCTAGAACCGAGGTTACCGGACAGATGACGGGATCAACTGAACGGGCAAAGACCCGTAGGTAGCTCTGGTGATAGGCTTTCTAACAGCCACCAGGACCTCTGCTACCCTCGGGGAAACCCCAAAAATGGAGATGGCTAAGTCTGCAGGGGCAATGTGTGCAGATGCAGTGACCTGAGATCCGGATGGACTAAGGTGCCCCTGTCCTGGGAGAGCAAGTGCAAGCTCAGGGCAGGGGAACGGAGACTATCCACCTGATAGAGCAGGAAAATCAAATCTGCTGTGGCAAATAAGGAGCAATGATGATCATGTCCACTCCTTCTGCCTGAAGCTTGAGAAGAACCCTCGGCAGCAGTGGGAACAGAGGAAAGGCGTAAAGAAACCTCCCTTTCCAGCAAAGGGACAACGCGTCTCGCCAGAAAATACCAGGCCCTGGATCGAGCGAGCAGAAACGGGGCAGTTTGGCTTTGTGTGGAGATGCAAAAAGGTCCAACTCTGGACATCCCCACTTGTTGAAAAGGTTGTCTGTGACTGCCTGCAGCAGCTCCCACTCGTGAGCCTTGGACCGAGACTGGCTTAGGCTGTTGGACAAGGTGTTTTGGACGCCTGGAACATGGACGGCTGTCAGCTCCAGACCATGATCTATGGCCCAGTACCAAACTCTCATGGCCTTTCTGCAAAGGGGATATGAGTGGGTGCCCCTCTGTTTGCTGACGTAGAAGACTACGGACATGTTGCCTGTCTGTATCAACGGGGCCGGGGAGGAGAGCCGGCTGAAAGGCCTGCATGGCATAAAGGATCGCCCTCATTTCCAACACATTGATGTGGAGATCCAGCTCCAGTGGAGACCATGCCCCCCTGAGTCTGCTTGTCAGCCAGGTTAGCTCCCCAGCCCTCCCGACACATCTGTGGTCAGAATTTGAGAAGGTGGATCCTTGCAAGAAAGGAACCCCCTTGACAAGGTTGGGCAGTTGAGCGACCCTTCAGGTGGCATCCGCTGGACTGCCTCAGGCTCAAGCACCTGCTGATCCAGGTTGTCTGAGTGCTGGTCCCAATGAACTCAAAGGGTCCATTGAGTATCATCATATGAAGGCATGCCAGAGAGGACTGTGGTATGGCAGCCACCATGTGGCCCAGAAGTCAAGGCATGTCCTGGCAGAAGTCTGGTGAGACAAGGAGACTAAGCGGGCTAAGGACTGAAGCCTTTCTGCCCTGTCCTCTGGTAGAAAGGCTTCTCGATTGGCATCCAGAATAGCTCTTATGTATTGCAGCCTGCGGCTGGGCCACGGAGAGGACTTTGGGAGGTTTGAGGTGATGCCCAGAGTCCTGAAGAGGGTAAAGGTATCCGCTAGAGTCCTTAGCAGCTGGTCCCTTGTGAGAGCCGCCAGCAGCTAGTCCTCTAGGTAAGGAAAGATGTACAGATGTGTCAAGCCAGGATGAAGCGCAGAAATGCTGCAGAATACTGCAATTTACTGCAGGGGTCATTGTAAGTCAATGGCAATTAAGCCTTTTTGTCATGAGGATTTTGTGACATGTCATTACTGCAAGTTACTGTGCTTCATTGTGGCTGGCACATCTGTAGTGTCCCTTCTGTCTCAGGGCCGCAGCCACCACTGCTAGGCACTTGATGAAAACATGAAGAGCCGAGGACAGGCTGAAGGGAGGGCTCGAACTGATAATGGCCTCCTGGAAATGGAATGCAGAAACCGCCTGTGGGGCTGGAATACCTGAATATGTAATATGTCTTGCATGTCCAGAGAACAAAACCAATCCTCGATGGAGGAGAGGGAGCAGGCCTGTAAGGGTGACCATTCAGAACAGTTTGTACTTTACAAACTTGTTCAGCTGACTTAAGTCCAGAATTGGTCATAGGTCACCTGTCCTCTTGGGAACTAGGAAAAAGTGCAAGTAGTAGCCCTTTCCCCGCTGTTCCAGAAGAATGGGTTCTGTGGCCTGTTTGGACAGCAGAGACTGAATTTCCTCTCAAATTTGACTGAGATGAGAGGGAGGGTAGTGTGAAGACACCGGGGGATTATCTGGTGAGACCTCAGTGAATTCCAGAATGGGGCCCTGCTCGATTAGTTGTAGTACCCACTGATCTGAAGTGATGCTTCTCAACCCGTTAAGGTACAGGGAGAAGTGACCCCTTACCGACTCCCCCAGATGCTCTGCTGGAGGAGGGGGGGGGGTCAAGCAAGGAGTCAGTCAGAAGCACTGGGTGACGGGGAAGGGAGGCTGGGTAGTCTTAGGGTTTCTAGACCTGAAGCCTCCTCCCGGCTCAGAGGCAGCCTCCTGAAGGTACCTCTGGGCTGTTGACCCTGGGATTGTTGGCCCTTTGAGCGTGAAAAGGCCGACACTTATTGGGAGCGGATTCTGATCTGTGTACATCTGGTAGGCAGACTGACCGCTTTGCCAGAATTCTGAGCCCCAGGATGACCTTATCAGCAGGCTCCCAACAGCACTGGGCCTTTGAAGGAGTAAAAATTCCCTCCTGAAGGTCCTGATGGAAGCTGGATACTCGAAGCCACGAGTAATGGCGCAGACAGATACCCGTAGCAGCAGCCTGAGCTGAAGTGTCAGTGGTATCGTAGGCGCACCCCAAAATGTGTTTGCCCACATCAGCTCCAGACTGGAGGATATCCAGCAACTCCAAAGTCTGAGGAGACTCAGGCTGAGCTTTGGCCAGTTCTATGGCTCTCTTCCACAAGATGTTATGGTACTTCACCATGTGGGCCAAGAAGTTAAATGAGCGTATGCTGCATGTGGCCGAGGAATAAACCTTGCCACCCATCTGATCCAGCTGCTTAGACTCCTTGTCCACGGGCTGGGAACTACGGCTCTAGGGTGTTCTGCCAAGAAAGGCTTGTTCTTAGAAGCTTCCATGCCAACATGATAACGTCCTGGTAGGAAGGAACCAAAGGGCAGGACAAACAGTTTGGGGTCCTGCAACTCAAGTGTCTGGTCACCAGCGCCTTCGAGGTCAGGTCCTCAGTATCTCAGCTGTTGAGAGCCTGGATGTGCCTCATTACGTCCATAAAGGTCGGGTCATTGGGAGGCGACTGAGGCGTGTCTTGAGGATGGACTGGGCGGGAAAGAAGCCATCTTCTGAATACTCAGAGTCATAATGGGAGCTTCCACTGTAGCTCCCAAACCAGAGGACCGAAGAGGATCTGTGCCGCTGATGGTCATGTGAGCTGTGTCGGCATCTAGAAGTGGATTTGAGGAGGAATGTTTCTTCCTACCTTGGAGGGCTAAGGCTCCCTGGGTTCCGGCTGAGGAGGAGTAGGAGCTCCTGGCTGTGGCACCGTGGGGGTAGTCCCGGACCCAGCAGGCAGCAAGTCTTTCTTTATTGTGTTCCACTATGAGTCAAAGAGGGCCCCCACTCCCGACAAAGGGATCGGCGGGTCCCTTGAGCCTGAGGGATATGTCCCGATGGGCCCAGCATTGGGTTAGAAGGTGGCACCGGGCCTGAAGGACCTGGCGACAGGTTAGCCGGCATCACGGTGACCGGGGTCGGATTGTTGGGTGTCGGGCCAAGGGGCGTCAAAGGACCAGCAGGTGAAGACAGAGGATCGGGTGACTCCAATGGAGCCACCCGGTTTGAGTCCGGCGAAACCGGAGTCGAGGTGGCGAGCATCTGCTGTACCCAGACTGGGGTACTGGCCGGCATCAGCTGAGGCAGCGACTGCCTAAGGGAGCAGACATTCGACTGGTCACGATCCTGGTGCTGGGGAGCGCCGTCGAACCCTGATGTCAGGTCCAACGGGGCCGATACCCAAACCGGGCAGGCAAGGACACTCTGCCCTAAGAACCAGCACCAGCTGAGTCCTCTGGCTTAGTTCAGTGAGGATAAACATAGGACCCTAAGGCACAGGGGAGTAAGGCCGAGGAAGCCCCTGCAGCCCAAAACCCCGCCAGACGCCAGCACCAGGGCGGGGGCTAACCAGCCGACAACTCAGAGGAAGAGAGGATGGCCGGGTGGAGTACGATCTCCCACAGGAGGAACTTGATGGTCGCCATGGTGTGCAGACTGAGGTGGGAGCTCCACCGGAACCTCTCCTTGTCCTTATTCAGATGAGGATGCTTCCCATGGGATGACTTCTCCCTGTAGTTGCTCAAGGAGGAAGGTGTCCCTGCAGCTTTCGACAAGCTAGCTGAAGAAGATTCCATGGCGGTCAATAGCTGTTCGAGCAAATAGCTCTTAAGGGCCTTCAGGCCGCAGATCCTAGTCCAGCAGTTGAAACTCCGGCAGTGCTGGCAGGCCTCTGTGTCGTGGGTAGGGTCCAAGCAAAACAGGCAGGCCGAATGACAATCAGGAGTGAGGAATTTGCTTGCTGCAGGCACACTTGTTCGGAGACGAGGAAGAAGGTGAAGGAGGCATGCAGAAACAAACATCACACTGAAAAGGAATAAAAGAAAAAAGCACAGGTAAACATAAATAGGGTGATGGAGCTGAGCAGCAGAAGGTGTCTCCGTGGAGCTGATGTGCGTGGGTCGACGGTGGGAAAAGAACTGAGGTAGGGCTTGGGGACCGCCCCTTTTATACCACTGGCCGACGTCCGGGGTGGGCTGTATATTGCTAGCTAGGAGTTTTCCATGGTGGTCCAAGCGCCTGGTGGCTTAGTCCTACTGGTGTTGCCTGCTGCAGGAGCTATCCTTGAAATAAGATCCTCTGTTCTTCTGCCACCTGGGCACTGGCTTGATGGCCCTTTTCTGCAGAAGGACATGTACCTCCTCCCAAAGAACCGCTGCAAGGTTTAGAGGGTAGGTGGAGGGTACTGGAGGAGTCCCTGGGGGTTGTTCCAAAAGCTCCAGAGTGTGACCCCTCTATATGATCTGAAGAATCCAAACATCTGAAGTTATGGTTCTCCACTGACTAAGATGGAGAGAGAACCGACCTCCGACCACCAGCTCTTGGTTGGGGATCAGAAGAGGGGGCTCTGGCAAGGAGTCAGGCAGAGGCGGATCTGGCCACTGCATCTGGGCCGGTTCGTGGCAGGACCCGAGGAGGAGAAGGAGGGGGTAGGCAAGGTGCAACTGTCCTTCCTTTTGCCCTGGAGACTTGAGCCTGCACTGGACTTGTGGGACACCTTACAAAAGGATGGCCACTGTCTGCTCCTAGGCTGACTATGGCAGAGCAAGTGGACAGATTTAATGGCCCTGCAAATCACTGACTATGTCTTGGACATCTTGCCTGAAAAGCTGTGAGCCACTGAATGGGGCATTAAGCACCTTTTGATGTACATCTGCTGTAAAACCAGATACCCTCAGCCAGGTGTACCTATGAAGGCAAATACCTGTGGCAGCAGTCCTGGCACCAGTGTCAGACATATTGTATAAGGCCCTGAGGAGGTGTTTGCTAATATCCTCGGTGACCTGGAGGGACTTAATGACCTCCTGTTTCTGGGAACTCTCTGGGAGGGCCTCAGCAGCCGTCCTGCCCTTCTTCCATGTAGTACTTTGGTACTTGACCATATGGGATAAGTAGCTGGCAATCTGTAGTCCCAGATTAGAGGAAGTATAACCACCCCCCTTACCCCAAAGGTCGATCCTTCTGGATTCCCTGTTGGGGGAGGGAGCTAAGGTGTTCTGGCACCTTGAATCGGTCATGCGCCGCTCTGATGACCACAGAATCAGTCTCAGGTTAGGCAGCATAACAGGGCAAGCCATGAGGGGCATGACTGAGCTTATCTGCCCTCCTAGGCATGGCAGGGACCATGTCATGGCGGTGCCATGCTGCAGTGGTAGCATTCCTCAGAGCTGGTAAGATGGGAGGAATGACCTTTGGAGGAGATTCTGGGACCTCCAAAAAGTCTAACAGGTCTCTTCTGGTGGCACCCTGTTTCTCAGTGTGGAAAACCAAAGCAGTAGACAGATGCTTTATAATGTCACAGAAGGTAGATGTCTTCAGGAGGAGACCTGGAAGTATGCTTGACAAGAGTCCTACGCTCACTGAAGAGGCTGTATATGTCTGTCCGAGGGAATCCGTCCTGTGAAAAGAATCAAAGGATCTCTGAAGAGTAGAAACCAGGCTCACCCTGTAGAAGACTGGAAGAATTGCTGAAAATTGCACTCGGTCTGTCAGGAACTGAATCTGCTGTGTGTTCTCCGGTATTGTGCAGTAATTGCGATCGGGATACAGATGCAGCCTGCCTGGTATAGTGCTTTTTTATATGGATGTGTGAAGAGGTTTGTGTACCTCAAGTGAGCCCTGCTGACATTGAAGGACCCTATCTTATTTGGAGGTCGTGAGTACTAATTCAGGTCGCTCCTGTTGAATTGCCACATTAAATCCAAATGGAATTACTGTACTGTTGACTGTTTAATTCTCCTTTTCTGTGTGAAAGGGCCCTACCAGCTGCCACGGTTTGACTAGCCACTAGGGCTTGGGTACCCAGGGACAGTAACTGATAGGGATAGGCCTGTGCACAGAGCCATAGGTAGATTATTAGAGTGATAAGCTAATTAACCTGATTTCCCCGTCCTTGTTATATCCCCTAAATAAATCAGAGCTGCTTGTTTCAGCAAAGTTATACTGCCTGAGGTATTTGTCTATGTTAAAGTATGCTGTACTGTGATTGTTGCACTGTATCTCATTTCACAGGAGGTCCCAGTGCCGGAACCAGACCTGGGGTAAGTGTATACTGTGAAGGTAATTCTGATATATTGTGTGAGCCACTAGTGGGAAGAAAGGGGTTGCAGTGTCCCAGAGGGCTGTGACCAAGTTAGTTTAACTATTGCAAACCCTGACCTCTGGGTGGAGGCACCCGCCATTGGATCCAGGCCCCTCAACCTGTTAGTGGCAAATCAGGCAGGGGTAGTAGCCCCTGGGATAGCGCCATCTAGGGGTTACAGCTGTATCGTGGGTCTGACCTGCAGCCCGGTAATGAAGCCCTGTGTGAGTGCTTCGCACCACTCTGTTTTGCGGTTTATGATTAAAAGGGGAAGTTGGCAAATGTGCTGCTTCCTCCTGTTTGCCCCTTTTGAGAGAATAATAGTTATAATTGTGTTTTACGCTGTTGCACACTTTAGTTCCATTAAACTCCTTTATGAAGTGCTATCAGCGATGCAGCATTTAAACTGTAAGCTGCACTCTTAGAGCAGAGTTCCCTGCGTCAAGACATCTGCAAGTGAATATCCAGAATTGTAGAAAAGTAATACAAAACACAGCACACATTTTAGTTATCAAGCCTGAAAGAGAAACAATAGGTGTTTAAAAGTGATAAAGTGCTCAACTGCAAGGTGCAGTTGACTGTTCTCCCCACCTTTTCTGGTCCAGCTGCACATATGCAATAGTAGGCCCTACGTGAATGTTTGTGAAGCTGGACAGAAATATTACTTATATTCATGCCATGAGCACTGCAAGTGTGCTACTTCTTCGTTTAGTGGAAGACTGCAGATTTGGTACGCTCTTTTGTACAGCAGTTCAGTCCTTCCACTTTTGTTTTTCCATCAGCAAAATAGCTATGGAAAGCAGTTGTTAAAGCTTCCACTTAGCTGTCCTACTAAATCCAGTGTTTACACAATGTTTTTCTTTGCTAGCTCTAAACAAGTGCAGCTGAGTTGAGAGAAATGAGTAATACCTGGAGAAAAGGTACGAGTAAGCTACCTGAAACATGCTGGACTGCCACCTCTGAGTAAGAGTGCCCCTATAGGAGGCAGTGTCCCCAAACAGAGACATAGTTCTACATAGCCTGCTGTCCATCAAACGGATATAGAGGGCTCCAGGACAAATATGTTTTAAAACCATTTATAGGAGTCTGAAAGCACATACTGAACATTTCTTTTGTTTGCATATTAACGTTTGGACATGCAGTGAATATTTTCCTAATCCTATTCTTTGTATTAGGATAGTTTAATTTTTGCATTAGATTAGGGGTGGATCAGGATGGTCATGTGACCTTTTTGTCCTATAAAAATGCTCTTCTAAAGTCAGGTACAGTTCAGTTCAGACTGGGAGGCTGCACCAGAAGGAGCTCTGACAGACACAGATGATGGTGGACTTGTTAATGCCTTATTCCACTCTGTGAAAGTTATATTTGCCTTACCATATTTTTTCCGTTTGATGTTCGCAAGAAAATATCACACAAAATAGTGTGCTTAAACCTGAAAGTCTGGTGGTCTGAGTTATCCATTCCCACACCACTTTACAGACACGCTCAGGAAAATACACAGGAAGGTGGACAGATTGGCTTTGGGCAAACTCAAACAACACCTTAGGAAGAAACTTAGGATTTGTGTGCAAAGACACACTGTGAAAAATCAAATAAGGCTCCTCACACCAGAGAACCTGAAGCTTGGAAATCCTTCAAGCAGAAGTTACAGCAACTAATAACAATGCTTTCCAAGAAAGCGGGTGTTGGGGGACAACTGTCTCGGGCCCAGTGACTCAGGGGGGCCTGTAACAGGGGATGTGAGGCTAAGGGGGGAGGCCCAGTCCTAAAGATGTGTCCTGGGCCCAGGAATTTCTATTGGCACCCCTGAAAGAAAGCATAGCTCTCAAGATGTGGCTCGCTGAAATGGAAATAGGGTCAATTTCTGCCAAACAAAATTCAAATCCCAAGCCGGGACAGGGTTACAGATTGCAGACTTCAGACGCCGGATGCCCCTGAGAAAAGTACAGGTCACATCTAGCTGAGCCACAGTAAGACCATCTACCAGCTTGTGGAAGGCAGAACTAGCCAAAAGGTGCACCTTGAGGGAAGAATACTGGAGGTCCAGGTACAACAATATTATGTAGTCTAGGACCTGACTTACCACACAGGTGAGAGGGTCCAGACAGTGCTTGGCAGCCCAGATGGTGACCCTCTTCTCCTTCATGACATAGGTGGCCTTTGTGGAGGGCTTCCCAGCACAACTAGGATGTCAGCCTTCAGAAGACTACAAACTGGGCAATGGCTATTTCCTCAGGAGCCAGGCATGCAGACGAAGGGACCTGAGGTGTGGATGGATGAGGTTCCTCTAAGCCTGCATCAGCAGATTCCTGCAGAAGGGCAGAGGCACCCAAGGTTCCACTGCTAACTGTTACAGTAATGGAAACCATATCTGCCATGGCCAGCTGCGTGTAACCAGGATCACGCTGGCCCCCTCCATCTGCAGCTTGATTAGCACCCTCTGAATCAGAGGAAACGGAGCGAAGGCATAAAGGAACCTCCCGCTCCAAGAGAGGGACAATGTGTCTTGCCAGAAAACTCCAGGCCCTGGATCTAGTGACCAGAAACTGGGCAGTTTTGCATTGAGTGGGGTACAAAAAGGTCCAACTCTGAATGACCCCACCTGTCCAACAGATCCTCTGGGACAGATGACAGAAGCTCCCATTCATGCATCTGGGACTGGGTCCACATCAGACTATCCACCAAGGTGTTCAGTATGCCTGGGACATGGAGTGCTGAGAGCTCCAGGCTGTGGTCCAGTGCCCAGTACCAGATCCGCATTGCTTCCTGCAAGGAGGACAGAATGTATCCTCTCTGTTTGTTGAATAGTAGACCACACTGAGACTGTCCGACTGAATCAACAACTGTCCCAGAGAGAGGTGGTTCTGGAAAGCCTGCATGGCACACAGGACCGCCCTCATCTTGAGGACTGGAGGGATGTCTTTAACGTGGACCAGGTACCTCAAGTTTGAAGGACTCAGGTGTGCCTCCCAGCTAAGCCTCAAGCCAGAAGTCATCCGTGGTGAGGATCTGCTGAAGGAAGAGATAGGAATTGGACCCCCCAGAAGATTCTGGGGTCCATCCACCATTGAAGAACTTTGAGGACTGGAGAGGACCAGCTGCTCCAGGTCATCGGTCCCACTGTACCCAAAAGATCCACTGGAGCACCCGAATGTGCAGTCTGGCCGGCAGTGTGGCCACGCCATAAGGCCTAGGAGCCTCAGGTAAACCCTTGCAGAGACATAACGGCTATGAGCCACCACCTGAACCTGTGATACAAGGCATTCTGCTCTGTCAGGCAGCAGAAAAGACTTGCCCTGCACTGAGTCCAGAAAGTGCAGTTACGTAAAGTCTTACCGTAACAGTAGATCTTCAAGGAATGTCTCTTGTAGTAGGTAATTACTTCTGGGAGGTTCTAGCAGAGGGCGCTGTCGCACAGCGGCTTCTTCTAGCAGTTTTTACCAGGGCCGCCATACATGACATCATGTCCTGCTTCCCATTTAAGTGTGGGCGTTCTGGTATCCCCAGTTCCTCAGCTGATCTCAGCTTCGCAAAAGCGAGGACCGAGGGAAGCTGAGGTACTCAAGGTGTCCCAACCCTAAGTCACTGGACCAGAATTTGTTCTGTTAGAGAAGGAGGGGTTCGGAGGGCAGGATTGCACCTACTACAAGAAACATTCCTTGAAGATCTACTGTTATGGTAAGACTTTACGTAACTGCACTATCTTTCATGGAACAGTCTCTTGCAGTAGGTAATTACTTCTGGGAGATTCCCCAGCAGTTATGTCCATATGGGAGGACAGGTATGATATGAGACCTTGTAGGAGTACAGCCGAAGGCCGTCCTACGTCGTGAGGCAATATCCAGATTATAATGCCATGTGAAGGTATGGATTATGGACCAGGTAGCTGCATTGCCGATATCTGAAATAGAGGCTCCTTTAAAGCAAGCCGCAGTAGTGGCCACAGCTCTAGTGGAGTGGGCTTGGACAGGTTCAGGTAAAGCCCTGTTGGGTTTTTTGTAACAAAAGGTAATACAATTCGCCAACCATGAGGACAGGGTTTGTTTAGCAATAGGGAGCCCTTGTCTGCCAGAGGCAAAGGTGACGAATGATTGAGACGTTTTCCTAATCGACTTTGTATGATTAGTGTAGTAGGATACGATGGACGTCTAAGGTATGTAATAGATGCTCCCAAGGATTGGAGCATTCAGGGTAATACACCGGATGCTCCAGAGAGTGATTTAGAGTATTAGTTTTGTAATCCAATTTCTTGTCAATGACTGCTACACAGAAGCTGGACTAGCTGCTGCGCAAGCTGAAGACGGCGGGAATATGAACTGAGGATACCAGGGACCGCCCACACTTATATAGGAAGCAGGACAAGATGTCATGTGTAGGCAGCCCCTGGTAAAAATTGCTAGAAGAAGCTGCTGTGCGACAGCTCCCTCTGCTGGAACCTCCCAGAAGTAATTACCTACTGCAAGAGACCATTCCGTGGGAAGATCTGCCCCTATGTACTGAAATCTTGAGCCCATGTCAAAATGGACTTGGGAAGGTTGACAGTAATGCCCAGGGAGTGGAACAAATAGAGGGGCCCTTTCGAGGGTTTTGGAGCACCTGGGCCTTGAGAAGCCAGTTGTCCAGATACGGAAAGACGATAGGCCTTCAAGGGCTGGATGGCAGCAGCTACTGCTGCAAAGCATTCTGTACAGACCCACGGGCGAGTGGATAAGCCAAAGGGCAAGACTCTGAACTGGTAATGTTTACCTTGAAAAAGAAACAGGAGGAACCTTCTGTGTAGGGTGCAGGTAAGCATCCTGCATACCGAGGGAGCACAGCCAGTTGTCTCTGTTTGAGCAGTGGCAATAGGCCTGGAGAGTGACCGCAAACTTTTATACTGAATGTAAAGGCTGAGGTGTTTGAGATACAGAATAGGCCCTCAGGTCTCTGGTTCTTTGGGGACCAGGAAAACCTGAATAGAACAGTACAGTTACAAAAGAACGATTGTAACAGTAGATCTTCAGAGAAACTCCTGCAGCAGGCAACACTGGTAGGAGTTAGCCACCAGGCGCTAGGGACCCTACGGAAAACTTCTAGCTGGCAATATACAGGGGGACTGCCCTGACATCGGCCCATCCCCTGACGCACGCATATGGTATAAAAGGGTGGTCTCAGCCCTATCTCAGTTCTCCCACTGGAGACCCGGTAAACACAACAAGGAGACCAAGGATGATCAAGAGAAAAGAACAAACGGGAAGAAGGAGGGAAAGCAGCACCTGCTGCAGAGCCTTTGAAGATTTACTGTTATGGTAAGTTCTTACGTAACTATACTATCCTACTTTGAGGATAGCCCCTGCAGCAGGCAACACCGTGGGACTAAGTCCCAAGCAGTATCAGTAAAGAACCCCCGTTAAAAGGGAGGAGGAAAGCAGCAGAGTCAATCCTTTAAGAAAGGAGACCCTGCAGGACCGCAAGGCCAAAGCCTGTCCTGCGCCTTGTGACAGGGTTGAATAAGGCCCTGCCCCATTTGGTATGCAGAAAGAATTTAAACGCAAGGGTCTGTTCTATCTTCTCCTTTTCTGTCTCTTCACTGTCTGGTTGCGCAACCAAATTTTCTCGTGAGACCTAGGACTTCATCACCCTGATGGTCTTGCAATTCTCTGCCTCCCACTATCTCTACCCTCACTGGCTGTTTTGTTTTCTTCCCCTTGCATATGTGCAGGTATAAAAATATATGTGAATCTTTTGTGGAAGTGTAATTGATACTGGGATCCCTTTGTTTAAAACTGTATATAATTTCACTGCTTAAATGATTGCAAAAAGCTATTTGGAAGGCAAGCTCCGTGGTGCCGAGCAAAGGGGTTCGCTTGGCATGCTGGTGACCCGGGTTCATGACCCGAGCCTGGGTGCCAAAAGCGGAGGCCGGCCGGGAGGGAGTACACAAGCGTCCATTGGACGCCTCCCTCCCAGAGGTGGGGGTCTGCCTCAGCACCTTTGGGAGGGACTGGAGGCGAGCATGTGGGGACATGGGCCTTGACACCCCCCCCAAGGACACCAACTGCTATAGGTCGAGAACGTAGTGGGGAAGGTGGAAAATGGAAAAAGAGCTCCTCGGCCAATCGGATGATGGCTGCCCGAATTCCTCACCATGGAGCCCCCGATCAGCCAGAACCAGCCACACTCAGGGCCAATAAGGTAGGCCATGAGGCCCTTTCTCTCCGTAGGGAGAGGACCTGCCCGACGATGGAATACGTTGGGTTACCTTGGGGAGTGGCTACATGGGCTGGCAGGGGGTGAGAAGAGGTAGCCGGGTGGGGTTCAGCCTTGGTTGTCCAAAGGAGAGACCGACCGAGGTAGCGGAGGAAGGCGCGTAAATACAGGTTACTCACCTGTAACAGGGGTTCTAGGAGTGGTATGTGTTGTTCATCCACACTTGTTGGCAGGTTCCTTGCCGCATAAATGTTGCCGGAAGGTCTTCAGCTGGCTCCTCCCACCCACCTGGGTGGTAAAACCCTTGGCTCCGCCCCCATGACGCCAGATCTAGCCCGCTGGAAGCCAGGTTGTGCGCTGAAGCCGAGGTCGGGGGGTCGGTGGATGAACAATATATACCACTCCTAGAACTCCTGTTACAGGTGAGTAACCTGTATTTCTAGGGACGTGGATATGTTGTTCAATCCACACTTTTTGGCAGACTCCTAGCAGTTCTCCGGGAGGAGGGAGGCAAGGCGTGCACCCCCTACTTAGGGAATAAGGACTGGAGAACCGAGGTCCCCAAACCAGCATCCCGGCGTGACTCTAGGTCAATATGGTAATGGGAAATGAAGGTGTGTGCTGACTTCCAGGTAGCAGGCCTGCAGATTGCAGTGTCAGTGGCTCAGTAGGTAGCACACTCGCCTCTGAGGCCGGGAGATCAGAGGGCTGTGGGTTCAGTTCCCACATCTGGTACTTGAGTTAATATCCCAGTACTGACACTGTAATGCAGCATGAGAGGGGTGCTGCATTTCTGAGGTGCCGTTAAACCAAGGTCCCATCTGCCTGGATTGGTGGTAGTTCAGGTGGATGTTAAAGATCCCATGGCACTTATCGAAAAGAGTAGGGGAATTTCCCCGGTGTCCTGGCTGAAATTTCCTCATTCACTAAAAATACCACCAACAGCTTAATCTGGTTCAAGGTCAGTTGGCATTCATCTGTATCCTTTCCCCGGTCGTGCCTGAAAATAGGCAGGATTTGTCTAGTGCACTTACCCGGTCAACAAAAACTAAATAAAAAAATAAAAAAAATTCCTGGATAGGAATGTCCTCTTATCCCTTTGGGAGGCTCCATGCCCGCCAACCTATAGCAGAGATCTATGCAGGAGGTGACCCACCTGCCTACAGTCCGCTTGGCTGCAGGTCTGCCAGGTGCGGCTTCAGCGTAGGTGACAAACAGCTGGCGAACCTCTCCCTGAACTTCAGCCGTTCGCTCCTTCTAATAAGAGAGCGCTCTTCTAGGGTCCAAAGTATGGAGCCTATATTCGGCCTCCGAGGTGTGACTGGGGTAGAACACCGGCAGAGTCAACACCTGGTTAAGGTGAAACTCTGACACCACCTTCGGAAGGAATTTCGGGTGGGGGCGAAGGACAAACTTGTCCCTGTGGAAGATCAGATAAGGAGACTCTATGGAAAGTGCCTGGAGCTCTCCCATCCTTCTGGCTGACGTGATAGCCACCAAGAAGGCGGTCTTCCACGACAGGTGAGAGATGTCACACCTGTGCATCAGTTTGAATGGCTTGCCCATGAGCTTAGCCAATACCAGCAGTAGATCCCACGGAGGTGGAGGTTCTTGCACCTGAGGGGATATGTGGTCAAGGCCTTTGAAAAAGCACCCGACCACCACCTCCTGCACCACCGACTGCTTGCTAGCCCGCGCCCGGCAAGCAGAGATGGCTGCCAGGTGCACCTTAAGGGTCGTCGACCGAAGCCCTAGCTGAGAAAGGGAACACAGGTAGTCCAGAATGTTAGCCAAGGAACACGAAGAAGGGTCCAACCCCTTGTCCTGACACCAACTGGAGAATCTCTTCCATTTGAAGGCATAGCATTTTCTGGTCGACTCCTTCGGGGACACCTTAACAATGTTGAGGACCTTGCTGGAAAGACTCAAGGCCTGGAACTCTAGCCACTCAGGAACCAGGCCGTCAGGTGCAGGGATTGAAGGTCCGGGTGGAGAACCTTCCCATTGTCGACTGAGAGCAGATCCTGGCACACTGGAAGCCACCTCGGGAGCCTGGAGCTGAGGCTGAGGAGATCTGGGTACCAGAACTCGAGGGGCCAGTCTGGGGCTAGCAGAATCACCTGTGCCTTGTCCCTCTTCGCCTTGAGAAGCACCTTGTGGATCAAGGGAAATGGAGGGAAGGTGTAGAAGAGGCCCGAGGTCCACAGCCTCGAGAAGGCATCCCCCTGCAGCGAGCCCTGCTGAGGGGGGCGGGCATGAAACAGCCTCAGCTTCGCATTCTCCCTGGAGGCAAACAGGTCCACCTGAGAGCAGCCCCAATGGGAGAACAGGTCTTGTACTACCTCTGGCAGGAGAGACCACTCGTGAGAAGCAGCGCCTATCCAGCTGAGGACATCAGACAGACTGTTGGAGGCTCCTGCCACATGGATGGCTAGGAGCTCTGCCTCCCAGGCTGATCACGACAGACCATATAGCGGAGAGCCTCCTTGCACAGAGGCAAGGAGTACATCCCGCCCTGACGGTTGAGATAGTACATGGTCGTGGTGTTGTCCGTCTGGACCTGAACCACCTGACCCCATACAAACGGAGCGAAGGTGGTGAGGGCTAGTCGAACCGCTCGAAGCTCCAGTAGGTTGACGTGGCATCGAGACTCCTGAGGGGACCAGAGGCCATGGGCCCTGAGCTCCCCCAGATGGGCACCCCAAGCCATCAGAGAGGAATCGGTCATTAGAGTGACCGTCGGCTCAGGGCGGACGAACGGGATACCCTCCTGCAGGTGAGCTGGGACGAACCGCCACTGCAGGCCGTCCCACATCTCCTGGGTCACTGTCACCGGCTGGTCAAGAGGACCGGAGCGCTGTGACCACTGGCTGGCCAGCCCCCATTGCAGGGGATGCATATGCCAGCGGGCCCAATGGACCACACTGATGCAGACCGCCATGAGGCCCAGGAAGTCCCAGGCAGGGCGCAACTGCCCAACCAGAAATGACTGGGCAAAGGAGGAAAGGACCTCGGCCCTGTCTGCTGGGAGCCGTGCTCTGGCTCGAAGAGAGTCGAGCTCTGCCCCAATGAACTGAATCACCTGCGATGGCACGAGTTATGATCTGGCCTCGTTGATGAGGAGGCCAATCTGACAGCAGACCTGGAGGGCCAGATCCCTGGACCGCCCCACCTCCAACCTGGAGGGGGCTGCAATCAGCCAGTTGCTCAGGTAAGGGTACACCCAGACCCTCGGCACCGTGGAATGCTGTCATCACTGTGATGCATTTATAGGAAGACCCTGGGAGCTGGAGAGAGGTCGAAGGGCATGGCCCGGAACTCGTAGAGAAATCCCTCTGTTTGGAAGCGGAGGAATTGCTGATGAGACAGACGGATTGGGACGTGAAAGAACGCGTTCTGAAGGTCTAGAGAACAGAACCATATGCCTGGTTCCAAGGATGGAATGATCTAAGCCAGAGTGACCATCCTGAAGGAGCTAGGCCTTAGGAACTTGTGCAGGTTGAGAATGGGCCGCCAGCCCCGCGTCCGTTTTGGGACCAGGAAGTACCTGGACACAAACCCTGGGTCTTCAGGGGGATCCGCCACCTTGCTGATCACCTCCTTCTGGAGGAGCAAGGCAATGTTGGCTCGATGAGCTGGCAGAGAGGACTCTGCGGAACCCGTAGCCCCATGGGGCGATGGCTCAATTGGGTGGGGGAGACAGCTCGAATTCCAGAGGCAGACCCCGCCGATCACTTTACACCCAGCGGTCCGGTGGTAGCGGACCAGGCGGAAAAGAATGGCGGAGCCGTCCCCCCACAGGGGGAACCCGGGGAGGAGTGACGAGGTTGGGGTGACACCCCTCAACCCATCACTGGGCAGGCTTGGAAGAAGGGCCCGCTGAGGGACCTCCTGGACCCTTGCTTCCAGGCTTCCTACTAGAGAAAGCGGCAGACTTGGCCTTAGGGTGCTAAGTGTGAGCCTGCTGGCTCTGATGCTGGTGTTGCAGGGCCGGACGTGACGCAGGAGCGGAAGGGCGAAAGGGTTTATGCTGCTGCGGGCAGCCTTTGTCCTTCTGGGCAGATGTGACAGAGTCCAGGGTGGCACTGGACTTCTCGATCCTCTGGAGGTGGCTTTCCACTCCGGGCCTGAACAAGTCGGTGCCCAGGAAGGGAACGTCTGCCAGCTTGTGCTGGGTGTCCGCTGTGAAGGCGGAGATACGCAGCCAAGCTCTGCGGCGCATGGTCACTGCGGCCGCTACTGACTGGGAACAAGAGTCAGCAATGTCAAATGAAGTTTGGAGCTGTTGTTTAGCCACCACCCTTCCCTGATCCTGCACCTGCTTGACCGTCGTCTGAAGGTCAGCCAGGAGATGAGGAATCACCTCATCCAGGGAGCCCATAAGGGTGTGTGAGAAATGTGCCATCAGAACGGCCGAGCTAGCCTGATGAAGGCCTAGGGAGGAAGCAGGGTAAACCTTCCGCCCTGAGTAATCCAACTCTTTGGATTCCATGTCGGGCGGTTTGTCCACGTCCGGAGCGTTCCCGGAACGCTGGAAAACGCCATCGGTCACTAACCCCTCTGCATAGGGGTGCTCCGAGAAACTGAGAGTGAACCGTGGGGACCGCGCGATATTTGAGCCCATCCTGGCCGGCGCAGGACAAGATGCTGGCTGCTGCCATTAACCCAGGGCCGGGCCAACTATGGCTTTGGCCACCGGAAAGGCCTAAGTAGGGGAATCCCATGGTCCAGTATCTCTGTAAGGGATACTTGGCCCGCTTTTGGATGGGTTTGAGCTGCATCCCAGTAGACTCTAAGATGAGTTGAAGCATACCCAAAAACGAGGATGGGCTCTCGTCCACCGACTGGCCCCCTGCAGACTCCAGGTCAATCGGCCTGGAGAACAGGGAGGAGTCGTCATCAGATTCTGAGGAGTCTGCGAACAGCTGCCGAGCGCCTGAGCCACCCTCCACCTGCTGAGGTCGATCAGGAGTGAGGGTGACTGACAACCTATGGGACAAGTCCTGACCCGACCGAGAATCCTTGGTCGGGGCCCCAGTCTTCGGTTGTGGAGGTGGAGGTTCCACCACAATGGTGGAACAGCCGGTTTCAGTGGAACAACCGGCACCGGGGGCGGCTCCTCGACTACCACGTAGGGTTGTTTCGGCCGCTCCGGTGACAGCCACTTAATGGCTGGAGAAGGCGACGGAGTCGGCTTGTTACCGGTCAGTAAAAGTTGCCACATCAAGTCCTCATAGCGCCGACACAACTTGCGCCGGAGCCTATCCTCCAAGGACGAATGGCGACGCTGCTTTCCATGGTGCAGAGACTGCCGATGTCGGCGGGACCAGCTGGACTTGGAAGAGAACCGAGACCGAGATCTTTCGGGGATTCCGAGGGTGGGTCAAAGAGGGAATGGGGGAAACCCGCCCCTCCTTCGCTGCAGGGGCCTTAACCGGGGACTTCGGCACAGGCAAGTCCTCGGTAATCACCGGGGGAACCGGTGAAGAAGGGTTGTCGGCATCTCCAGGTCACAAACTGTCCAACGGGTCGATAAAAATCTCGACCGCGTTGACGGATGTCTCGGCTGACTGACCTGATGGGGACACCGTGAAGCCAGCGGCCGCAACCTCAACCGAAGTCGAGAGTCGACGGTCCGGTGAAGGAGATCTCTCCCACTCCCATGAACGTCGACGGTGGGACTTTAACCTTTAGAGTCCTTCTTTCTGGACCGACTGGAATGTCCCGATGGCCCTTCTCCCTTTGTGGAGAGGGACTGACAAAGCTCCTTAAAGGAAGCAGTGTAGGAGGAGCCCAAGGAGAGCGGGATAAATGCCGCGGCTTTGGAGGAAGAAGAAGCGGCCTGGGCTGCCTCCTCCTCGAGGGCGATCATCTGCTCCAACTGCTCCATGGAACCCGCCGCTCTGGACACTGCCCAAGGGCCTCCTTGAACTTGACCGGTGACTACAGTTTCGGGCGCCAAGAAGTAGTTCAGCAGCGCGCGTCCTCCAAGACCGGCTGAGAAAGACCTGACAATTCGCAGGCTCACGATCATGTCCAAGCCCAGGCAGTAGCGACATGGAGTGTGGATCGGTTCGGGACATCATCTGCCCACAAGGGCACCGACGGAAGCCGGGAGTCGATTTGTCCATCGCAGCCACGAGGGAAGACGAAGACCGTAGTCTTGTAAATTTTAAAATTAGTTTCTGAAATTCCTAATAGTGTGGATCCACACCTAAAACGCAGAACGCAAAAAAGGGAACCTGAGCTTCCAAGCGGTAAGGAAGATCTGACGTCATGGGGCGGAGCCGAGGGTTTTACCACCCGGGTGGGTGGAAGGAGCCAGCTTGAAAACCTTCCGGCAACATTTAAAGCGGCAAGGAACCTGCCAACAAGTGTGGATTGAACAACATATCCACGTCCCTAGAAATAAATATTACAAAACAAAAAAAAAAAAAAAGCTATTTGGAACCCAAGGGGTTAACCTAAAATGCAGTTTTTAAGTCTCTTGCAGAGATGTAAACAAGAGGTCAGTTCTGAGCCACAATGTTCTTTTTGTTGCACCTGCTGAAACTGACAAGAACACTGTGCGAGAAGCATGCTGTTTTTGTAATGAGCTCCTGCAAAGACTTGTTATAAAAAGAACTGCAATGTTTTGCTACAAAGACAGAGACAAACAGATTTGAAATTGAGAAGAAAAAGGACTCTGCTTTCTATGTTTGTACTGCATTGTAAATATTCTGAACAATTTTATTTTTATTTTATTGTTTATAATAATAAAAAAAAAAAAAACACTACTTGTGAATTTTACAACTGCTCCTGGTTCTCCTGTGCTTCCTGACCTATACCTCGACGACATGCCTGGAAGCAATGTCCAAACTACAGTACTTGATGAAAGTGTAATGGAGCAGCAAGTGGCAACTGCACAAATATCTGCCGCTGAAACCCTCTGCGGTAGGCGAGAAGAAACCGAGGGAGACTCCCCTAAGCGAAATGGCCTTTAACGGGCCGGTAAAGGCTTGTCATATTCTGGTAGCAGAAAACAATGCAGTTAACCAAACATTTGGACAATTGCTGCTTAGAAACTGGAGCCCCAAAGTCTTTGGGGCAAAAGAAATGAACAAGTGATCAGATTTTCTGATAGACTGGGTGCTATTCTGAAGATATCAGAGCACCCTATGGACATCCAGAGTATGAAGTAAGGCCTCCCCTCGATTTGAGTACTCTGGGTAATAAACAGGCAAGTGGATGTCCTGGTCCAGTGTAAATTCAGACACCACTTTAGGCAGACACTTAGGATTGGTCCTCTAGGTCACCCTGTCCCTTGTGGAAAACTAAATAAGGCTCCTTACACATGAGAGCCTGAAGCTTGGAAATCCTTTGAGCATAAATAACAGTAACCAAAAACAGCGCTTTCCATGACAGAAAATGTATCTCGCAATCTGCAGCTGGTTCACAGGGAGGCAAAGTAAGTTTCTCTAACATGAACGGCAGACAAATTCACCATGATGGAGGATCCAGAAGCAAATGATTTGATACCTTTAATGGACCAACATAGATGTAACAACAAGAACAAAGTGCTCTAGCTTTCGGACCAACCAGTCCTTCTTCAGAAGCTCATGGCAGTTGTTTAGAAAATAATACTTGTAACAGCTAGATAATGCAGAGAAAACAGAAAAATCCCATTGGTTTAAAATACTCATTTAAAAAACAGAAGATGATGTCAGAGAAGTTTAACAGTACAATACTGCCTCAGTCCGAATGAACCTTGGGTTCAGATGTGTAGTGCAACACACATACAAAGAATCCTACTGCACATAAATTTAATTGACATAAGATAACACTGCTGAAGCAGATAACTCCCAAATCAAGCCATGAGTGTCACAGTCAGTATAAGGATGTGATTACTGAAAGGCAACCCCACCCAGCTTAAAGACAAACTAAGATAGTTATAGGGCTCATGAAATTATAATGTATGCATTAAAGACAAAAATTACCAGTAAAGTTGTCTAAAAAACATCAGTGCACACTGTGTGATGTGTAAAACCTAGCTGGACATGCCACCCAGCTGTATTCTCAAGCTAAATAAAAGGCCCAAGAAATTACAAAAACCTCAGGACCATATAAATGATAATTTAAATATAAATTGATAATATTACTGTTAAACAAAAAACTCTAGTCGAGGAACCTCAAGGAATTCAGACCATGCAGCCTGATATGTACTGATGTCAATATATACTGAGAATGTAGCAACTTCATGTACCACAAGTGTCTAGGGAATCTGAAAGAGATAAAATGTAATTTATCTCCTCCTGTTCATACAAAAATACAACCTAACCCACCCACATCATAATAATGTGGGTGGGGAGATATATAGCTTAAACAAGATGTTGTCTCTCTCTCTCCCCTCCTTTTCTCTCTCTCTCTCACACACACACACACACACACACACACACACACACACACACACTCAATCTCTCTCCTAGTGAACCTATATTAACTTCAGTCGCTGTAATTGTTCCCCAAAGGAATACAACTTGTCATGAAATCCTGAGTAAAGTACTACAATATTAGCCTAATGTAAAAGATATGTGCAGGACCCCCAAGCAAATGAGATCACATCCCAATATGTACAGAGTTACAAAAATTATATATAACAGTATAGATAACACCTGTATGTACACTAGCAGGCTGGGTAATCTGAATATGGTGCAATGGAATCAATTCCCCCACAGGCAAAGATAAAAAGTAAGGAGAAATTCTTTATGTGTGAAATAAAAATAGTAACACATTATAACTCCATATAGCTAAATAGAGACTTACCTCAATGTGACAGCAAGCCCCACATCTGTTATATCACATACCTCACAACACATACCCACACACATACATACACACACGCATCCACATCTCACACATGCTGAAGTCCTATAATATGTCAGTTTGAAGAAGAAAAGGTCTGTGGATGTTAGTTTCTGTAGTGTCCCATAAAGCCAATATCCAAGTTCATCCCATCTGCTACCATATTGAGATGTAAAATAAGTTTAATCTCAAAAGCTCGTCTCTGTTGTGTGTTTTTGAGATTTCTTTAAGACCATTACTGACATATCCGAGACTGAGTGGTCAGGCTGGGAGAAGTGATGCTCACTGGTTTTTCAGTCTTCCTTGCTGTAATAGTATGTCTGTGTGAGTTCATCCTAGTGCGGAGCTGTTGCGTGTCTCTCCTACATAACCTGTTTGTGGACATCTCTTGCATGAATGAAATAAACAACATGTCGTGACATGCATGTATAACTCCCATGCACCTGGAATTGTCTGTTTTGTGATGTAACCACACAGTCTGAGGTAGAAATGAGCCCACAAGTCTTGCAGGGCGTTGATTGCAGGGTCGTGTGCCATTGTGTGACATGGTATTCTGTTCCGGTGAAAGTTTGCTCCTAATAATTAGGCTGGATAAATTTGGCGGTTGTTTAAAAAGATAGTAGTGAGTTCTTAAAAATACAATTAAGGTGTCATCCTCACTAAATATTGGGTGGAGATCTTTAATAATCTTACGCAGATGTTCAAGGTCTGGATGATATGTGACTACCAAGGGTATTCTTTCTGTTGCTGTCTTTTCTTTATATTGAAGTAGTTGTTGTCTTGGTACTTGCTGTTGCGTCTGTTATCCTGTCAATTTCCTGGAAGAGTGTCCCTGCTCCATAAAGGTGTTTTCAACATAGCCAAATGTGTATCTCTGTCATCCTCATTTGAACAAATACGTTGACAACGAAGAGCTTGACTGTATATGACAGATTTTTGTATGGTTTGGGTGGTTACTTTTCCTGTGCAGGTATCTCTGTCTGTCTGTTGGCTTCCTGTAAATACATGTATGCAAGGTTCCATCATAATGATGACTGTGGTGTCCAGAAAGTTAACCTTGGTGGTAGAGTACTCCAAGGAAAGCTTTATAGTAGGGTGGAGATTAAGTTTGTGATGAAAATCTTTGAGTGCATCTGTGCCTTCCGTCAGATGATAAACAAATCATCAATGTAACGGAAATAAGCCAGTGGTTTGTGGGGATACTGCCTTAAAATCCTCCTCCAAGTCAGCCATAAAGAGGTTAGCATACTGTGGAGCCATTTGGTGCCCATTGCTGTTCCATAGTTTGAACATAATGTTTACCATTGAAGTTGAAGTTGTTATGTGTCAAAATGAATTCCATAAGTTCCCCACCACTCCAGGGTTGATATTTTGGTCAGGTCCTTTCTCATGTATGTATTTAAGGCATGCTGCAATGCCATCTGTGTGTGGAATATTAGTGTAGAGGGATGTTACATCCATTGTCACTAAAATGGTATCAGGTGGTAAATCCTTATAACCAGAAAGTACAGCAACAAGTGCGTGTGTCCTGGATATAACTGTCTCTTTCCATAACCAGCGGTTTCAAAATGGTCTCTACAAACCTGAGATCCCCTCAGTCAAGGTACCATTACCAGAGACTATGGTCTCCCTGGATTGCCAGGTTTATGTATTTTAGGCAGCACGTAGAATGTCCCTGGCTTTGGTTCAGCAGGAATGAGGTGAGCTAGTTTCTTTCGGACATGGTCAGGAAAAGTTTTAATTAAGTCACATAGTTCATCTTTATATCTTGTGGTAGGGTCACTCTCCAGTTCTCTGTAGTATGTAAGATCTGTTAGCTGTCTATTAGCTTCAGTAATATAATCCTCTCTGTGTAAAATCACCACTGCAGAACCTTTATCAGCTTTTTGATGACAATGTTGTGGTTTGATTTCCAGTGTCCCTATAGCTCGCGTTCCAGTGGAGAGAGGTTATAATGGGTTTGTTTTTGCCTGGTAAGGATCTGACCACTGACTTGTTGGCGGAAACAATTAATATAATTGTCTAGTTTTTTGTTACGCCCACTTGAGGGTAAAATCAGATTCCTTTTTCTTATCCATTACATTATTGCTGTTTGCACTGTCTTCACTACCAGTGATTTCTTCCCTGCCATGAAAGAATTCTTTAAGTCTCAATCTACGGAAGTACTCCTCTAGTTCACCACAAAACAGTATGTTATCCGGTGGTTTTGTTAGGCAGAAAGTGAGGCCCTTTGAAAGTACATTCAGTTCTCCAGTAGTCAGTGTGTGGTTGGACAAATTAACAACTGAAAGGTGCCCATCAGTATTGTGTTGTTGTTCAGTGACTCCATTATGTGCTTCATGGTTGTTAGGAAGTATGGTATGTTGAGGGCATCTAATTTCCTATTTTTCACAAGCATGGCTTTTCTTAAGGTCCTTTGGTAGTTAATGTGTATCTCTCGCAAGATGTCTTGAATAGGTTCCCCAGACACCCTTTCCAGAGTGGTTACAATTTCAGCAAACTCTTTGTTAAGAACAACTTTTTGGGCATATGACATGCGAATCCTGTGATTTCTCAGTTTCTCAGAGGTCCTATGACAAAGTTGTTCTGCATAAGTAAATTGTTTGTATTTCTTAATGGATTCCAAATAGTAAGACCTTTAGGGATAATGTTTCTCCTCTTGCACTGGGTTAGAAAATAGATGTCACTGTCTAGCCGTGCCAATTTCTTCTTGATGTTATGTAACTGCCATATTCTACTGCGAATTCCGGTATCTTCCATGTTGAAATCTAGATTTAGTAGTTGCCATATTGGTCCTTGCAAGAATAGATCCAGAAGCAAATGATTTGATACCTTTTAATGGACCAACATAGATGTAACAACAAGAACAAAGTGCTCTAGCTTTCGGACCAACCAGTCCTTCTTCTAAAGCTCATGGCAGTTGTTTAGAAAATACAATACTTATAACAGCTAGATAATGCAGAGAAAACAGAAAAATCCCATTGGTTTAAAATACTCATTTAAAAAAAAACAGAAGATGATGTCAGAGAAGTTTAACAGTACAATACTGCCCTCAGTCCGAAAGAACCTTGGGTTCAGATGTGCTTGGTGCAACACACATACAAAGAATCCTATTGCACATAAATTTAATTGACATAAGATAACACTGCTGAAGCAGATAACTCCAGATCAAAAGTGGGGCTTGCTGTCACATTGAGGTAAGTCTCTATTTAGTTATATAGAGTTATAATGTATTACTATTTTTATTTCACACACAAAGAATTTCTCCTTACTTTTATCTTTGCCTGTGTGTGTGGGGGAGATTGATTCCATTGCACCATATTCAGATTACCCAGCCTGCTAGTGTACATACAGGAGTGTTATCTTATACTGCTATATATAATTTTTGTAACTCTGTACATATTGGGATGTGTGATCTCATTTGCTTGGGGGTCCTGCACATATCTTTTTACATTAGGCTAATATTGTAGTACTTTACTCAGGATTTCATGACAAGTTGTATTCCTTTGGGGAACAATTACAGCGACTGAAGTTAATATAGGTTCACTAGGAGAGAGATTGAGTGTGTGTGTGTGTCTGTGGGAGAGAGAGAGAGAGAGAGAAAAAAGGAGGGGGGAGAGAGAGAGAGACATCTGTTAAGCTATAGTCTCCCCACCCACATTATTGTGATGTGGGTGGGTTAGGTTGTATTGTTTGTATGAACAGGAGGAGATAAATTACATTTTTATCTCTTTTCAGATTCCCTAGACACTTGTGATACATGAAGTTGCTACATTCTCAGTATATATTGACATCAGTACATATCAGGCTGCATGGTCTGAATTCCTTGAGGTTCTCGACTAGAGTTTTTGTTTAACACCAATATCATCAATTTATATTTAAATTATCATTTATATAGTCCTGAGGATTTGTAATTTCTGGGCCTTTTATTTAGCTTGAGAATACAGCTGGGTGGCATGTCCAGCTAGGTTTTACACATCACACAGTGTGCACTGATGTTTTTAGACAACTTTACTGGTAATTCTTGTCTTTAATGCATACATTGTAATTTCATGAGCCCTATAACTATCTTAGTTTGTCTTTAAGCTGGGTGGGGTTGCTTTTCAGTAATCACATCCTTATACTGACTGTGACACTCATGGCTTGATTTGGGAGTTATCTGCTTCAGCAGTGTTATCTTATGTCAATTAAATTTATGTGCAGTAGGATTCTTTGTATGTGTGTTGCAAGCTACATCTGAACCCAAGGTTCATTCGGACTGAGGGCAGTATTGTACTGTTAAACTTCTCTGACATCATCTTCTGTTTTTTTAAATGAGTATTTTAAACTAATGGGGATTTTTCTGTTTTCTGCATTATCTAGCTGTTATAAGTATTGTATTTTCTAAACAACTGCCATGAGCTTCTGAAGAAGGACTGGTTGGTCCGAAAGCTAGAGCACTTTGTTCTTGTTGTTACATCTATGTTGGTCCATTAAAAGGTATCAAATCATTTGCTTCTGGATCTATCCTTGCAAGGACCAATACGGCAACTACTAAATCTAGATTCCATGATGGAGGAGTAACACAGGCCCGAATCTGACAGGAAAAAGAGGTACTTCAAAAATACAGGTTACTCACCTGTAACAGGAGTTCTAGGAATGGTATATGTTGTTCATCCACACTCATTGGCAGGTATCCTTGCCGCTTTAAATCTTGCCGGAAGGTCTTCAAGCTTGCTCCTCCCACCCACCCGGGTGGTATAACTCTCGGCTCCCCCATGACGCCAGATCTGGCCCGCTGGAAGCTCAGGTTGTGCGTCGGCAGGAGGAGAGGGAGGATGAACAACATATACCATTCCTAGAACTCCTGTTACAGGTGAGTAACCTGTATTTCTAGGACATGGATATGTTGTTCATCCACACTCATTGGCAGACTCCTAGCAGTTCTCCGGGAGGAGGAGGCAAGACGACACCCCAATACTTACTTGGGAAAGAGAGACTGAGAACCGAGGCCCCAAAACCAGCATCCCGGCGTGACTCAAGGTCGATGTGGTAATGGGTAATGAAGGTGTTTGCTGACTTCCAGGTAGCAGCCCTGCAGATTTCCTGGATAGGGACGCCCCTGGAAGCAGCCATCACAGAGCAGTATGGCGGGTAGAATGAGCTCTTATCCTCTGGGAGGCTCCATGCCCGCCAACTTATAGCAGAGATCTATGCAGGAAGTGACCCACCTGCTTATCGCTCGCTTGGCTGCAGGTCTGCCAGATGCTGCTTCAGCGTAGGTGACAAACAGCTGGCGAACCTCTCCCGAATTCCAGCCGTGCGCTTTTGTAATAGGCGCCCTAAGGGTCCAAAGTATGGAGCCTATATTCGGCCTCCGAGGTGTGATTGGGGTGAACACCGCAGAGTCAACACCTGTTAAGGTGAAACTGGACACCACCTTCGGAAGGAATTTCGGTGGGGGCGCAGGACAACCTTGTCCCTGTGGGAAGACCAGGTAAGGAGACTCGATGGAAAGCGCCTGGAGCTCTCCCATCCTTCTGGCTGACGGATAGCCACCAAGAAGGCGGTCTTCCACGACAGGTGAGAGAGAGCACACCTGTGCATAGGTTCGAATGGCTTGCCCATGAGCTTTGCCAGTACCAGCAGTAGATCCCACGGAGGTGGGGGTTCCCAGACTGAGGAAATGTGATCAAGGCCTTTAAAAGCGCCAGACCACCTTCTCCTGCGCTAATCGACTGCTTCTCGGCTCGCTACTGCAAAGCAGGAGATGGCTGCCAGGTGCACCCTAGGGTCGCCGACTCCAAGCCCTTGATTAGAAAGGGACCATAAATAGTCCAAGATGCTTGCCAAGGAACAGGAGGAAGGGTCCAAGCCCTTGTTCTGACACCAAATGGAAAACCTTTCCATTTGAAGGCATAGCATTTTCTGGTCGACTTATGGGACGCCTCAACTACATTGAGGACCTCGTCGAAAGACCCAAGGCCTGGAACTCTAGCCTTCAGGAACCAGGGCCAGGTGCAGGGATTGAAGGTCCGGATGGAACACCTTCCCCTGATTGACTGAGAGCAGGTCCGGCGAGCTGGAAGCTGCCAGAGTCCTGGAGCTGAGACTGAGGAGATCTGGTACCAGAACTGGCGAGGCCAGTCTGGGGCTATCAGAATACCCGCGCCTTGTCCCTCCTTGCCTTGAGAAGCACCTTGTGGATCAAGGGAAATGGGGAAAGGCGAAAAGAGGCCCGGGTCCACTGCCTCGAGAAGGCATCCCCTGCAGCGAGCCCCTGCTGAGGGGGCGGCATGGAACAGTCTCAGCTCGCTCTCCCTGGAGGCAAACAGGTCCACCTGAGGTGTGCCCCAATGGGAGAACAGATGCTGTACCACTCAGGCAGGAGAGACCACTGCGGGATGCAGCCCTATCCGCTGGGGGCATCGGCCAGGTGTTGGAGGCCCCTGCCACATGAATGGCCAGGAGATCCGCCCAGGCTGCGACGAGTGACCAAATGCGGAGAGCCTTGCATAGAAGCATGGAGCGCGCCCCGCCTGGCGGTTTAGATAGAACATGGTCGTGGTATTGTCCGCCTGGACTCGGACCACTTGACCCGGAGGAACGGAGCAAAGGCGGTGAGAGTTAGCGGACCGCCGAGCTCCAGCAGGTTGATGTGGCATCGGACTCCCGCTGGGACCAGAGGCCATGAGCCCGTGTTCTCCAGATGGGCACCCCAACCCATCAGAGAGGCATCGGTCGATAGAGAGACCGCCGGCTCGGGCGGACGAACGGGATGCCCTCCGGTAAATGATCTGAACGGTCCACCACTGGAGAGCTGCTCCACATCCCCTGTGTCAACGGCACAAGCTGGTCCAAAGGATCGAGCTGCCAGGACCACTGGCTGGCCAGTCCCACTGAAGGGGACGATGTTCCAGCGGGCCTAATGGACCATGCCGGTGCAGGCCGCCATGAGACCCAGGAGGCGCAGGAAGTCCCGGGCGAATTGCCCAACCAGAAATGATCGGGCAAAGGAGGAAAGAACCCGCCCTGTACGCCGGAGCCGCGCTTGCCTCAAGAGAGTCGAGCTGCCCGATGAATAGAATCACCTGCTTTGGCTCGAGTTCCGACTTGGCCTCGCTTGATAAGGAGGCCCAGTTGAGAGCAGACCTGGAGGGCCAGATCTCGACCACTCCGCCTCCTTCCTGGAGGGAGCTGCTATCAGCCAGTCGCCCAGGTAAGGTACACCGGACCTCGGCGCCGCAGGGAATGCTGTCACCACTGCCATGCATTTGTGAAGACCCTGGAGCTGGAGACATGTCAAGGGCATGGCTTGGAACTCGAAAAGGATCCTTCCACTGAAGCTGAGGGAATCTCTGGTGAGACGGACGGATAGGGACGTGAAAACGCTGCCCTGCAAGTCCAGAGAGCAGAACCACACGCTGCTCCAAGGATGGTAATTATCTGAGCCAGAGTGACCATCCTGAAGGTTCGAGACCTTAGGAACTTGTTTAGGTCGTGTAGGTCGAGAATGGGGCGCCAGCCCCGTCTGCTTCGAACCAGGAAGTACCTGGACACAAACCCTGGGTCTGAAGGAGGGTCCGCACCTCTCTTATCACCTCCTTCTGGAGGAGAGAGCGATGTCGGCTCGAGAGCCGCCAGTGATGCTGGGACCCCGGCTCGAGGGGGCCACGGCTCTGAAGGGTGGTGCCTGCTCAATCTCCAGAGGCAGGCCTCTTCCCACCACCTTCAAGACCCACCTGTCCGTGGTAACAGCGACCAGGTGGAACGGAAGTGCCTGAGCCGCCCTCACGGGGGACCCAGGGTAAGGTGACGGGAATGGGGCGACACCCCTCAGCCCGCCACTGGGCAGGCTTGGAGGAGGGACCGCCAAGGACCTCCTGGGCCTTTTCCTCCTGCCTCCTGTTAGAGGAAGCCGCGGCTTGGGTTTGGGATGCCAAGGCCAGCCTGCTGGCCCTGACGTTGGCTCCGGGCGCGCCGGGGCAAGCAGAAGGACGAAAGGGCTTAGCTGTGTTTTGCGGCCTTTGTCCTTCTGAGCGGAAGAGACCGAGTCCAAGGTAGCATTGGACTTCTCTATCCTCTGCAGGTGACCTTCCACCCCAGGGCCGAAGAGGTCAGTCCCCAAAAAGGGAACATCCGCCAACTTGTGCTGGGTATCCGAAGTAAAGGTGGATATCCTCAGCCAAGCCCGCCGACGCATAGCCACTGCGGCCGCCACCGATCTGGCACATGAGTCCCCTATATCCAAAGCAGTCTGGAGCTGCTGTTTGGCCACTGTCCTGCCCTGGTCCCGCACTCGCTTAACCGTAGTCTGCAGATCGGCGGAAGATGAGGATGACCTCATCCAGGAGCCCAACAGGGCATGAGAAAATGTGCCATGAGGTCGGCCAACTGGCCTGACGAAGGCCGAGAGAGGACGCAGCGACTTTTCGCCCGACTATAGTCCAATTTCTTGACCCTTGTCAGGAGGTTTGTCCACATCCCTGGCGCTATGCCGCTACTGAAACGCTGTCGGTAACCAACCCCTCCGCAGAGGGGTGTTCCGAAAAACCGGACAAGGAACCGGTAGGGACCGCATACTTCCTGGCCATCCTGGCCGAAGGCGCAGGGCAGGAAGCAGGGCGCTGCCAAAGCTCCAGTGCCGGACCCACTATGGCCTCGGCCACCGGAAAGGCCTCCGTCGGAGAATCCCCTCGGTCCAGAATCTCCGTGAGGGGATACCTGGCCCGTTTGGAACGGGTTCGAGCTCCATCCCGGTGGACTCCGAGATGAGCCGAAGCAGTCCTAGGAAGGACGACGGGCTATCGTCCATTGACTGACCTCCTGAAGACTCCAAGTCCAGTCGCTTGAGAAAAGGAGGAATCATCTTCGGACCCGAAGAGTCCTCAAGAGCTGCCTCTGGCCTGAGCCACCTTCACCTGCCGAGGTCGGGTCGGGAGTGAGGGTACCGACAGCCGATGGGGTAGATCTCAGCCGACCAAGAATCCTTGGTCGGAGCCCCATTGGTGGCTGTGGAGGCGGAGGTTCCACCGAATCGGTGGAGCAGCTGGTTTGGCCGAACAACCGCCAGGGTATAGGCCTCGGATAAGTCGAGGGGTTGTGTCGGCCGCCCGTGACAGTTGATTAATGGCCGAAGCGACGGGTCGGCTTACTCCCCGCCAGGAGGAGCTGTTGCAACATAGGTCTCGCACTGCCGACGCACTTACGCCGAAGCCTCCTCGCCCTCGGGAGGAGGACGAGGACGAGCGGCGACGCCGCTCACCGCGGTGCCGAGACCGAGACCGCCTATGACGGTGGGATCGGCTGGACCGCTAAGAGGTCCGAGACCGAGAGTCCCGGAATTTCCGAGGTCGGTGCGGGGAGGTGTCGGCCGAACCGCACTCCTTCGCTCGGATGGTCCATCCGAGGCTCCGGAACCGGAGGCACAGGCGAGCCCACGGATCCTCAACCTCCCGGGGAACCGGGGAGGGAATCTCGGCTGCTAAAGGCCAGCCTGTCCAACGGGTCGAGAAAATCTCAACTTGTCGGTGGGAGTCTCGGTCAACTGACCTGACGGGACACCGTGAGGCCAGTGGCCAGCCGAGCGGTCGACAAGCCGACGGTCGACGACTCGGAGAGGGACCTTCCGCCCCAAGAGCGCCGATGGAGGGACTTACCCTGTCCTTCTTTTGGACCGAGAATAAGGTCCAGCAGATGAGGCCCTTCTCCCTTAGTGGAGAGGGACAGACAAAGCTCCTTAAAAGAAGCCGTGTAGGAAGAACCCAGAGAGAGCGGGATAAATGCCGCTGCTGAGGAAGATACGCCCACGCCGCCTCTTCTCGAGGGCGATCATCCGCTTGCTGACCGCCGAGCCCGCCGCGACACCGCCAACCGGCTCTCTTGACTTCACCGAGGGAAACGCTCGACGTGCCCAGTTGCACCGGGCGGCACGGCTTCGAGGACGAATGGCAGAAAGATGAGCACAGGTCGCAAGCTCGCGGGTCGCTCAAGGCCCAAGCAGTAGACACATGAGTGTGGATCCGTCCGAGACATCTTCTACCCGCATGGGCATCTCCGAAACCGGGAGTCGATTTGTCCATCGCAGCCGCGAGGATCAAGACTGAAGTCTTTTTCGCAAAATTTATTTTAAACCGCAAACGGAGAAATAGGAACCAGTCTCAAACGCAGAGCGCTAATGAGGAAACCTGAGCTTCCAAGCGTAAGGGAAGATCTACGCCATGGGGCGGAGCCGAGTTATACCACCCGGTGGGTGGGAGGAGCAAGCTTGAAGACCTTCCGCAAGATTTAAAGCGGCAAGGATACCTGCCAATGAGTGTGGATGAACAACATATCCATGTCCCTAGAACCGAGGTTACCGGACAGATGACGGATCAACTGAACGGCAAAGACCCGTAGGGTAGCTCTGGTGATAGGCTTCTAACAGCCACCAGGACCTCTGCTACCCTCGGGGAAACCCCAAAAATGGAGATGGCTAAGTCTGCAGGGGCAATGTGTGCAGATGCAGTGACCTGAGATCCGGATGGACTAAGGTGCCCCTGTCCTGGGAGAGCAAGTGCAAGCTCAGGGGCAGGGGAACTGGAGACTATCCACCTGATAGAGCAGGGAAAATCAAATCTGCTGTGGCAAATAAGGAGCAATGATGATCATGTCCACTCCTTCTGCCTGAAGCTTGAGAAGAACCCTCGGCAGCAGTGGGAACAGAGGAAAGGCGTAAAGAAACCTCCCTTTCCAGCAAAGGGACAACGCGTCTCGCCAGAAAATACCAGGCCCTGGATCGAGCGAGCAGAAACGGGGCAGTTTGGCTTTGTGTGGAGATGCAAAAAGGTCCAAACTCCTGACATCCCACTTGTTGAAAAGGTTGTCTGAGACTGCCTGCAGCAGCTCCCACCGTGAGCCTTGGACCGAGACTGGCTTAGGCTGTTGGACAAGGTGTTTTGGACGCCTGGAACATGGACGGCTGTCAGCTCCAGACCATGATCTATGGCCCAGTACCAAACTCTCATGGCCTTTCTGCAAAGGGATATGAGTGGTGCCCTCTGTTTGCTGACGAGAAGACTACGGACATGTTGCCTGTCTGTATCAACGGGCCGGGAGGAGAGCCGGCTGAAAGGCCTGCATGGCATAAAGGATCGCCCTCATTTCCAACACATTGATGTGGAGATCCAGCTCCAGTGGAGACCATGCCCCCCTGAGTCTGCTTGTCAGCCAGGTTAGCTCCCCAGCCCTCCCGACACATCTGTGGTCAGAATTTGAGAAGGTGGATCCTTGCGAAAAAGGAACCCCCTTGACAAGGTTGGGCAGTTCGAGCGACCCTTCCGAGTGTCCGCTGGACTGCCTCCGAAACAAGCACCTGCTGATCCAGGTTGTCTGAGTGCTGGTCCCAATGAACTCAAAGGGTCCATTGGAGTATCATCATATGAAGGCATGCCAGAGAGGACTGTGGGTATGGCAGCCACCATGTGGCCCAGAAGTCTAAGGCATGTCCTGGCAGAAGTCTGGTGAGACAAGGAGACTAAGCGGGCTAAGGACTGAAGCCTTTCTGCCCTGTCCTCTGGTAGAAAGGGCTTTCTCTGATTGGCATCCAGAATAGCTCTTATGTATTGCAGCCTGCGGCTGGGCCACGGAGAGGACTTTGGGAGGTTTGAGGTGATGCCCAGAGTCCTGAAGAGGGTAAAGGTATCCGCTAGAGTCCTTAGCAGCTGGTCCCTTGTGAGAGCCGCCAGCAGCTAGTCCTCTAGGTAAGGAAAGATGTACAGATGTGTCAAGCCAGGATGAAGCGCAGAAATGCTGCAGAATACTGCAATTTACTGCTAGGTCATTGTAAGTCAATGGCACTAAGCCTTTTTGTCATGCAGGATTTTGTGACATGTCATTACTGCAAGTTACTGTGCTTCATTGTGGCTGGCACATCTGTAGTGTCCCTTCTGTCTCAGGGCCGCAGCCACCACTGCTAGGCACTTGATGAAAACATGAAGAGCCGAGGACAGGCTGAAGGGGAAGGCTCGGAACTGATAATGGGCCTCCTGGAAATGGAAATGCAGAAACCGCCTGTGGGGCTGGAATACCTGAATATGTAAATATGTGTCTTGCATGTCCAGAGAACAAAACCAATCCCCCGATGGAGGAGAGGGAGCAGGCCTGTAAGGGTGACCATTCAGAACAGTTTGTACTTTACAAACTTGTTCAGCTGACTTAAGTCCAGAATTGGTCATAGGTCACCTGTCCTCTTGGGAACTAGGAAAAGTGCAAGTAGTAGCCCTTTCCCGCTGTTCCAGAAGAATGGGTTCTGTGGCCTGTTTGGACAGCAGAGACTGAATTTCCTCTCAAATTTGACTGAGATGAGAGGGAGGGTAGTGAAGACACCGGGATTATCTGGTGAGACCTCAGTGAATTCCAGAATGGGGCCCTGCTCGATTAGTTGTAGTACCCACTGATCTGAAGTGATGCTTCTCAACCCGTTAAGGTACAGGGAGAAGTGACCCCTTACCGACTCCCCCAGATGCTCTGCTGGAGGAGGGGGGGGGGTCAAGCAAGGAGTCAGTCAGAAGCACTGGGTGACGGGGAAGGGAGGCTGGGTAGTCTTAGGGTTTCTAGACCTGAAGCCTCCTCCCGGCTCAGAGGCAGCCTCCTGAAGGTACCTCTGGGCTGTTGACCCTGGGATTGTTGGCCCTTTGAGCGACGAAAAGGCCGACACTTATTGGGAGCGGATTCTGATCTGTACATTCGGTAGGCAGACTGGACCGCTTTGCCAGAATTCTGGAGCCCCAGGATGACCTTATCAGCAGGCTCCCCGAACAGCACTGGGCCTTTGAAGGGAGTAAAAAATTCCCTCCTGAAGGTCCTGATGGAAGCTGGATACTCGGAGCCACGAGTAATGGCGCAGACAGATACCCGTAGCAGCAGCCTGAGCTGAAGTGTCAGTGGTATCGTAGGCGCACCCCAAAATGTGTTTGCCCACATCAGCTCCAGACTGGAGGATATCCAGCAACTCCAAAGTCTGAGGAGACTCAGGCTGAGCTTTGGCCAGTTCTATGGCTCTCTTCCACAAGATGTTATGGTACTTCACCATGTGGGCCAAGAAGTTAAATGAGCGTATGCTGCATGTGGCCGAGGAATAAACCTTGCCACCCATCTGATCCAGCTGCTTAGACTCCTTGTCCACGGGCTGGGAACTACGGCTCTAGGGTGTTCTGCCAAGAAAGGCTTGTTCTTAGAAGCTTCCATGCCAACATGATAACGTCCTGGTAGGAAGGAACCAAAGGGGGCAGGACAAACAGTTTGGGGTCCTGCAACTCCAAGTGTACGGTCACCCGGCGCCTTTCGGGGTCCAGGTCCTCAGTATCTCAGCTGTTGAGAGCCTGGATGTGCCTCATTACGTCCATAAAGGTCGGGTCATTGGGAGGCGACTGAGGCGTGTCTTGAGGATGGACTGGGGCGGGAAAGAAGCCATCTTCTGAATACTCAGAGTCATAATGGGAGCTTCCACTGTAGCTCCCAAAACCAGAGGACCGGGAAGAGGATCTGTGCCGCTGATGGTCATGTGAGCTGTGTCGGCATCTAGAAGTGGATTTAGAGGAGGAATGTTTCTTCCTACCCTTGGAGGGCTAAGGCTCCCTGGGTTCCGGCTGAGGAGGAGTAGGAGCTCCTGGCTGTGGCACCGTGGGGGTAGTCCCGGACCCAGCAGGCAGCAAGTCTTTCTTTATTGTGTTCCACTATGAGTCAAAGAGGCCCCCACTCCGACAAAGGATCGGCGGTCCCTTGAGCCTGAGGGATATGTCGATGGGCCCAGCATTGGGTTAGAAGGTGGCACCGGGCCTGAAGGACCTGGCGACAGGTTAGCCGGCATCACGGTGACCGGGTCGGATTGTTGGGTGTCGGCCAAGGCGCCAAAGGACCAGCAGGTGAAGACAGAGGATCGGGTGACTCCAATGGAGCCACCGGTTTGAGTCCGCGAAACCGAGTCGAGGTGGCGAGCATCTGCTGTACCCAGACTGGGGTACTGGCCGCATCAGCTGAGGCAGCGACTGCCTAAGGGAGCAGACATTCGACTGGTCACGATCCTGGTGCTGGGGAGCGCCGTCGAACCCTGATGTCAGGTCCAACGGGGCCGATACCCAAACCGGGCAGGCAAGGACACTCTGCCCTAAGAACCAGCACCAGCTGAGTCCTCTGGCTTAGTTCCAGTAGGATAAACATAGGACCTAAGGCACAGGGGAGTAAGGGCCGAGGAAGCCCCGTGCCCCGAAACCCCCCGCCAGACGTCAGCACCAGGGCGGGGGGGCTAACCAGCGACAACTCAGAGGAAGAGAGGATGGCCGGGGGTGGAGTACGATCTCCCACAGGAGGAACTTGATGTGGTCGCTGCGTGGTGTGCAGACTGAGGGTGGGAGCTCCACCGGAACCTCTCCTTGTCCTTATTCAGATGAGGATGCTTCCCATGGGATGACTTCTCCCTGTAGTTGCTCAAGGAGGAAGGTGTCCCTGCAGCTTTCGACAAGCTAGCTGAAGAAGATTCCATGGCGGTCAATAGCTGTTCGAGCAAATAGCTCTTAAGGGCCTTCAGGCCGCAGATCCTAGTCCAGCAGTTGAAACTCCGGCAGTGCTGGCAGGCCTCTGTGTCGTGGGTAGGGTCCAAGCAAAACAGGCAGGCCGAATGACAATCAGGAGTGAGGAATTTGCTTGCTGCAGGCACACTTGTTCGGAGACGAGGAAGAAGGTGAAGGAGGCATGCAGAAACAAACATCACACTGAAAAGGAATAAAAGAAAAAAGCACAGGTAAACGCAAATAGGGTGGTCGACTGTGAGCAGAAGGTGTCTCCGTGGAGCTGATGTGCGTGGGTCGACGGTGGGAAAAGAACTGAGGTAGGGCTTGGGGACCGCCCCTTTTATACCACTGGCCGACGTCGGGGGTGGGCTGTATATTGCTAGCTAGGAGTTTTCCATGGTGGTCCAAGCGCCTGGTGGCTTAGTCCTACTGGTGTTGCCTGCTGCAGGAGCTATCCTTGAAATAAGATCCTCTGTTCTTCTGCCACCTGGGCACTGGCTTGATGGCCCTTTTCTGCAGAAGGACATGTACCTCCTCCCAAAGAACCGCTGCAAGGTTTAGAGGGTAGGTGGAGGGTACTGGAGGAGTCCCTGGGGGTTGTTCCAAAAGCTCCAGAGTGTGACCCCTCTATATGATCTGAAGAATCCAAACATCTGAAGTTATGGTTCTCCACTGACTAAGATGGAGAGAGAACCGACCTCCGACCACCAGCTCTTGGTTGGGGATCAGAAGAGGGGGCTCTGGCAAGGAGTCAGGCAGAGGCGGATCTGGCCACTGCATCTGGGCCGTTTCGTGGCAGGACCCGAGGAGGAGAAGGAGGGGGTAGGCAAGGTGCAACTGTCCTTCCTTTTGCCCTGGAGACTTGAGCCTGCACTGGACTTGTGGGACACCTTACAAAAGGATGGCCACTGTCTGCTCCTAGGCTGACTATGGCAGAGCAAGTGGACAGATTTAATGGCCCTGCAAATCACTGACTATGTCTTGGACATCTTGCCTGAAAAGCTGTGAGCCACTGAATGGGGCATTAAGCACCTTTGATGTACATCTGCTGTAAACCAGATACCCTCAGCCAGGTGTACCTATGAAGGCAAATACTGTGGCAGCAGTCCTGGCACCAGTGTCAGACATATTGTATAAGGCCCTGAGGAGGTGTTTGCTAATATCTCGGTGACCTGGAGGGACTTAATGACCTCCTGTTTCTGGGAACTCTCTGAGAGGGCCTCAGCAGCCGCCCTGCCCTTCTTCCATGTAGTACTTTGGTACTTGACCATATGGGATAAGTAGCGGCAATCTGTAGTCCCAGATTAGAGGAAGTATAACCACTCCACCCCAAAGGTCGATCCTTCTGGATTCCTGTTGGGGAGGGAGCTAAGGTGTTCTGGCACCTGAATCGGCCGCGCGCCTGATGACCACAGAATCAGTCTCAGGTTAGGCAGCATAACAGGGCAAGCCATGAGGGGCATGACTGAGCTTATCTGCCCTCCTAGGCATGGGGACTATGTCATGGCGGTGCCATGCTGCAGTGGTAGCATTCCTCAGAGCTGGTAAGATGGGAGGAATGACCTTTGGAGGAGATTCTGGGACCTCCAAAAAGTCTAACAGGTCTCTTCTGGTGGCACCCTGTTTCTCAGTGTGGAAAACCAAAGCAGTAGACAGATGCTTTATAATGTCACAGAAGGTAGATGTCTTCAGGAGGAGACCTGGAAGTATGCTTGACAAGAGTCCTCGCTCACTGAAGAGGCTGTATATGTCTGTCCGAGGAAAGAGGTTCCTTTTCTTCTTCTTCAGTGACGGCAAGGTCAGCGTGGTACTATTCCTTGACATCGACCCACTCTAACTCAGGGTACAATGAATGAGGGACCGATGGCGTCTTAAAAGGTGCAGGCCGATAAGGCTGAACCAGCATTGAGGACTAAGCGCCCGATGGCACTGGGGACACTGATCTATGTGAACCTAGCTGGTGCACAAGAGCCGTTGTCAACCTAGTTAAAATAGTACTGAGGTCGATGGGAGGTGAAGGCTGTGAAGGCAGAGGGGTCGTCAGGACGGGGTGCGACAAACCATCCGTCGGGTCTTGAAAGCCCGACAACCCCACCGTCTGAGGGCCTGGAGAAGCATCCGGCCTCAACAGAGGGGGCTGTTGTCGACGACCTAAGGGCTGACCTCCCTGAGAAGCGGGAGGAGGTGCTGTCAGTATGGGCCTGGTAGGAGCAGAGGCCTGGACAGCAGAGGACACTGGTGCAGCCACAGCGGATATAGTACCGTCTGAAGAAGAGGAAGAAGCTGTCGGGGAAAGGGAGCGCTGCCGGGGAGTGGAGGTCCTGGTCTTTCTTGTGACTTTTCCCAAAGGATTTGTCTTGGACCTTCGAGGCCTGGGAGCTCGATGAACCCACTAGCGATTGGGAAGAAGGAACCCTGGAAGACCCCTGTTCAGAATTGGCTACCTGCTGTTCCATAAAGAATTTCTTCAAAGCCTTTTTCCAACACCTTAGTGTTGTAAGGTTGAATTTTTGGCAGAACTCACAGTCAAACGTCGTGGTCAGGCCCAAGACTGAAGATGCAGACTGTGGTTGTCTGAAGAAGCAATCTTCTTTCTGCAGCAGCAGCGATGGAAGAGAGATGTGGAAGGAGTAACTCTTGACATACGAACATATGAAGAAGCCAGCAGAAGGCCATTTGGTCTATCTAGTCTGCTCGTAATGCAGGGTCCTGAGCTTGAGCTACTGTACCTCCCCCACTCCTCCCATCCTCCCTAACCAATATCCTTACTTTCCCCATATGCCTATCTCTGCCTCTCTTGAAGCTGCCCACTACCTTCAACAAGACCACCTCTTCTGGCAGTGCATTCCAAGTGTCCACCACCCTCTCTGTGAAGAAGTGCTTCCTGACCTCCCTCCTAAACCTCCCCCCAATCTTTTTTTTATATATTCTTTCTCGCTCTGGTTGCGACTGCAGAGTCTCTCTCTCAGGCATCCTGCCTGGTCCTGCCCTGTCTGAGGTCCTCGGCCCCAAGCCTCCCTCTCCCCTCCCACAGCCAGTACCGGGTGGGGCCGCCCCTCCTTGGCACTCTTCAAAGTCAGACCCTGGCTGTGGGTGAGGGCCTGGGTGGAGGACATGAGAGGCTGGCCAGACGGATCCGGCAGTGGGCATGGGGGTCAGGTGCTGTTGCCTATCCCGCAGAGCCAGGTGTTTCCGTTTTCTGGTCCTCTTGGGAACCCCCGGCACCCCTGATGCCATGCGCACAGCAACCCTGCCGGCAACAGCCACGCTCTCTGTGCTGTCTGCGTACTGCAGTGCCCCCGATCGCCACTGGGAGCCGCTGGTACGCCAGACAATCCCAGACCCTCCCCCCAGGAGAGGAGAGGAGAGCTGTCTGCTGGACGCTCAATCCTCTCCCTCCTGCCGACCCCCGTCAGCCCGAGCTCGTTCCTGAGCTCTGTTGGTCGTCAGCATGGCGCGAGGTGTGGTGTCCAGCGCCTCAACCCTCAGTGTCACTGGGCCGTCTCCCCCCTCCATCTTAAGACTGTGCCCCCTCATGTTATGATTGCCACTCAGCTTAAAGATACCCTCCTTATCCATGTTATTTATCCCTTTCAAGTACTTGAAGGTACCAATCTTGTCCCCTCTCTCTCTCCTTTCCTCCAAGGAGTTCATGTTCTGTGCCCTCAACCTCTCCTCATATGCCTTACCCTGCTGACCCACTATCATCTTTGTAGCCCTCCTCTGGACCTTCTCCAGTAGGTTAATGTCCTTTTTGAGGTGTGGGCACCAGTACTGAACTCCATACTCTAGATGTGGCCTCAACAATGACCTGTACAAGGGTAGTATAACCTCCTCTCTCCTACTACTGATTCTCCTAGCTATGCATCCCACCATCTTATTTACCCTTGCTGCTGCTTTCTTGCACTGCGTGGAGTGCTTCAGGTCACTACTGATCATCACTCCCAGGTTCTTCTCCTCTGATGCAGATATCTGGACTCCACCCATGTAGTACTCTGTCCTGGAATTCTTGGCTCCAGTGTGCATAACTTTGCATTTCTTGGCATTGAAGCCAAGCTGCCAGATCCTGGACCACCTCCCAGCTTTTCTAGATCATCCTGTAGGTCCTGTATCCCTTCAGCTGTGTCCACTCTCTCGCAGAGCTTGATGTTGTCTGCGAATGGGCACATTTTGCCCTTAATGCTATCTCAAATGTCACTGTTGAAGACACTGAACAACACTGGCCCCAGCACCGAGCCCTGTGGGACCCTACTGGTGACCTCTCTGGTGCCAGATAACTCTCCCCCACAAACACCCTCTGGGTTCTGTCCCTCAGCCAGTTTTCCACCCATCTGGACATCTTATCACCAACCCAGAGATCCTCCAACTTCCTGATCAACCTTTTGAGGGGCACAGAGTCAAAGGCCTTGCTGAAATCCAGATAGAGGACATCTACCGTTTGGTCCCCGTCTATTGTCTTAATTACCCAGTCAAGGAAGTCAATCAGATTCATTTGACACGTTCTCCCCCCACATGAACCTGTGCTGCCTCGCATCCTGGAGACCGTGCTCCCTCTAGATATTCTACCAACCTTTTCTTAAGTATAGTCTCCATTAGTTTGCACACAATTGAGGTCATACTGACTGGTCTGCAATTCCCTGGGTCACCCTTTGGACCACTTTTGTGGAGGGGCAACCACATGTGCTGTTCTCCAGTCCTGCGGTACCATGCCTGACTCTAGTGAACTATTAAATAGGCCTGCCAGTGGCCCTGCTAGTTCCCTTAGTACCCTTGGATGTACTCTGTTCAGGCCTGCTGATTTGTCTACCTTCAATGCTAGCTGCCCCTCCCTCACTCTATCCTCCTCTATCACTACATCTGTGTTCCCCTTCCTCCCTGCTCCTCTTCTCCCTCCTGAAGGCACTGGTCCGTCCTTCTCCCTGGTGAAAACAGAACAGACGTATTCATTTAGTATCTCTGCCCCCCCCAATCATCCTCCACCCACATAAACAAGGTAAAAGAATCTCTTTATTAAAAAAATTCCCAAAAACGCAAGCTGAAAAAAGCATAAGCAAAAATGGCATGAACTGCAGTGGAGCTTCTGCGGAGACCCATGTGAGAGCAGTTGACAGTGGGAAAAACTGAAGAGGGAGCGGGGCCGTTCACACCTCTATAGGGTTGATGACGTCAGCAGATGATGTCAGTGCGGGGGTCCCAGTTCTACTACTGTAAAATCTTCCATGTGGATCCTGCTTCACTGACGGTGAAGTTCCTACAGTGTGACCTGAAGACTGAGATACCCCCAAAGAAAAACTGATTTGTAGCATACTGTTCTCCTTCATAATCTCCCTCCACATCCTTCTCTAATACCATGAGGTCAGGATTATATTCCACCTTGCTGTGTGCTGGAAACATCTGTCAACGGGATCAGAGTGCTTGACAGAATAACAGTCTGAATAGGTAAGCCAGGCAGAATGCGTCTTATCATCTATGAAAATGATGCCAGCACAGCCTGAGAGTTGACAACGCCCTGGCCAGGGTCCGTGAGTACCTGTATTGATGACAGGCCTTGGCCTGATGATGATGGCGTTGTACTGTCCATGGTAGGTATGGCAGCGCCTAAGCTAGACCCCAACATTGGTATCTCAGCGATGGTCGAGGTGTGGGGCTGTCATCAACACCGCTGGAGCGGGCGACTGTGTTGAAACATAGACTTTGACAGCAGACAAGGACTGTTTGACCCACCCAGTCTGCCCAATTCCCTACCTATTGGATAAGCTGCAGATCCTAGTTAACCAACAGCCTACTTCTTCCTAACTCCCACTAGAATTGCCTTATGTCTGTCCCATGCATTCTTGAATTCCCCCAGTTTTTGACCCCATGACCGCCTCAGGAAAGCCATTCAATGCAACCACCACCTTCTCCGTGAGAAAATACTTTCTCATGTTGCCCCATGAGCTGTCCCCCCCCCAATCTTCAAACTGTGTCCCCTTGTTCCTGCACATCTCTTTTTCTGAAAGATGCTACCCTCTTGGACTTTGTTGATTCCCTCGAGGTACTTGAAAGTTTCTATCATGCCCCCCCTTTCCTAGAGGGTATACATATTAAGCTTCTTTAGTCTCTATTCGTATGGCTTCTGGTGCAGACTCTGGACCATTTTAGTTGCCCTTCTCTGGACTGCCTCCATCCTGTCTATGTCCTTGTGGAGATGGGATCTCCAGAACTGCATGCAGTACTCCAGAAGGGGTCTCACTAACTGTCTGTACAGAGGGATAACAACTTCCGGTTTTCTACTGGTGATGCCTCTCCCTATACATCCCAGTATCCCCAGCCCTCCTTACTGCCTTCTCACATTGTTTGCTTACCTTTAGGTCATCTGATATGACTACCCCCAGGTCCTTCTCCATTTTTGTTGTTGTTAGTCTCTCCCCCCCCAAAGAATGATTACCTGGTCTCAATGACAACCAGAATCTCACCGGGGAAGCAGACTTTTCCTTGTCTCTATGGTTAAGCTTGTGTCCCGACAATGAAAAAGGCCGTGACGATGAGCTACGGCTGTGTCTTGGCCAACGTGGATGTCGACCATCTTGTTGATTTCAATTATATAATTCATACAATTCAGCCTTAGTAAATGACTAGCGCTGCATATTCTTTTATAATACAGTTCATGAATGTATACGTAGTACTTTACCTGTATGGTATTCCTCAACAGAGTATAAGGCTCCTGAAGATGTCCTTCCTTTGGATTAACAGAAAAGGTAGAAAGCTCTCCAGCATATAGAGTTGGAATAACTGATTTACAATCAGATCTCCACTGCAGATTACTCGCAGCAATCACAGAAAATGGCTTGATGATATCTTCAAGAGCAAGGTGGCTAAGGCCTGTCCAAAACCTTACTGTCAACAGATCTTGAATTTCGATAGACAGATGCACTACTGGAGCAGCACCTACACAGAATGAATACAACCAGGTACTCAAAGATTAATACACAAATACATTGGCATTATTTCTTATCTGCAGTGACTATTCAGTTTTATTTATCTGGCTCAACCTGATGCAATGCGATCTATCACAGGGCTCTCCACTTTATTACTGGCCTGATTCCAGGAACCTATCACACTTACTCAGTAGTAGACTAGTCATCATTATACACATGATGATGATTAAAAAAAAGAAAATCTCTATTTCCGGTCCTATAATAAGGCTTTGCTAAATGACCCCCCCTTTTGCATTTTTATCTATTTTTAAAGATCCATCAGCTTCTAAGTCTGAGGTGTCAACTTAATTCTTGTTGATGTCCAGAGGTATCTTATTTGGCAATGTAGCTTTTCCCCTGCACATTGGAACAAATTACAGGTTACTCTTAAACTAGGATGCTTGACTGACTATGATGCATTTAAATCATTACTTGACAGCTATTGTTCTGACAATTATTTGTTTTGCAAAACAGATTTGTCTTCTCGGCCACCAACATCCTTCAAGGACATACCCTGATGCACCCTGCCAAGACCTTGGGCCCTAGCTCTGCCGAATGCCAGTAACCCACCAGTTAACCCCACGGTTTTACCCTCCATGGCAGGGGGCCCCATAGGGAGAGTCTTCCTCCCCCAAGGCAGTCCACTCTGTGGTCAGGATCCAGTGCCAGTAGGACTGAGGGGAGCTTCTGAGGCCCAGACTGTCAAATAGATGAAAGGTTTTTTTTTTTCTTTCTTTCCTGTCCCCCCCAAAACATGAGCGCAGCTCAGGGCCTCG
Source organism: Neoceratodus forsteri (assembly GCA_016271365.2). Classification (NCBI taxonomy): domain Eukaryota; kingdom Metazoa; phylum Chordata; order Ceratodontiformes; family Ceratodontidae; genus Neoceratodus; species Neoceratodus forsteri. Next base: position 372,749,033 of record CM057458.1, read on the forward strand.
CATGCTCACAGCAAACCCTGCTGCAGCAGCAAGCTCCCTTACCCAGCCACAGGGTTGCTGTGGCACCGCAACTCACCATCAACCCTCCCGTGTCAAGGCACTCTGTTGCGCAGCAGCTACCTCAGCCTGGCCTGCCTCTCGATGCACTGACCAGTGCTTCCTCATGAACTCATGTCGCTCCTGCGCTGCCACAGGGGCAACTGGGGCATCCTTTTCTGGGAACAGTTTTATTTATTTATGTAGTTTTTGCTGACCGTGAAAGGAAGGCAAGACGGTTCTTCCCATTTTCTGCATTATCCCGGTCAGTGGAGGGAGGAGATACGCATGCAGACAGACATACTGAATCAGGTTAAACTGTTGGTGGTATTATTAGTGAATGAGGAAAATCTGGCCTGGACAATGGGGAAGTTCCCCTATTGTTTTCTAGAAGTGCCATAGGAGCTTTAACATCCACCTGAACAACCACCACCAGAACAGGCAGATGCAACCTCGGTTTAACATCTCATTCAAAAGACAGCACCTCAAGAGTGCAGCACCCCCCTCATGTAGTACTAGTGTTTAACTCAAGTCCCTGGTGCAGGGAGAGAATCATGAGCCTTCCGATCTTCCAGCCTCAGAGGATAGTGTGCAACCTGCTGAGACACTGACAATGACCAAGTGTAATTCCTATTAGGTTGTATAAATACTCATAGTACTACCATGCCATGCTGAAAAGGCAGACTAGGGATAGACCAACTCTTACATATAGCAACTAATAGGGATACACCCTGGAAAAAAGGGGAAGGGATGTACCTTGGCCTGGGGAAGAAGAGGACAGGAATTTTTTGTGTCAAAATTATGTTTTTTTCTTGGAAAAAATAAGTAAGTAAAATCTGATTTATCAAGCGCCCTTTCCCTGGGTCTCAGGGTGCAGTACAGGATACAAAAAAAAAAGAAAAAAGTTCACCAATGTTTGTATTTTATTTAGTCGCCAAAAGTTATAAGGACTTTATGCAGCTGTAGAACAGTCAAGAAAAAGGGATAATAGTTGCATCAAATTCCCAGACCTGTAACACTGGAACAGGTGAATTAAAAAAAAAAAAAAAAAAAAAAATCAGGGAATGGCTGGTGGGTGAGTGGTGCTCTATGGAGAAGACAGTCTGCATGATTTACAGTCATGGTAAATAACTTCTCTATCTCCTAAGAATCAGTCCTCTCCATACAGCCCAACTCTTTGCTCTGACTAGCAAGTTCTCCAAGTTAACATGCAGGAGCAAGCTCAACCTATCCTCAACCCTCAGTATGTGTTTGGGAGAACGGGTGGGGGGCAAGCCCCGACTACAGCTCGCGGGCAAGGCAGGCTCTTAAGGGGAGTCCTGGCCATACCCTCACCTCAACCGGTGAGAAAAAAAAAAAGGAAGGTTCCCTTGTACAGGATGTTAAGAACTTTGCAATGAGCAAGTGGAGCTAAATGGGACAGGCGCAGCCATGACATCTGTCTGAGACAGATGACTGAACCTGCAGTGTGAGAGGCTACCTTGCTGCCATCATGAGATGTCTGTGAATGGTGCAGTGCCCTTTCTATACCTCTGATGCCAACGTCCATGGTCACCCTGACACTACTGTCCCCCAGCATTCCGGTTAGCAAACAGTGCATCTGGAGCCATAGGTTACTCCGGTCATTCACAATATGAAATAAGTGGGAGGCTACAGACAGGGAACAATGGCCAGAAGAACAGTTACATAACAGCTTACCATAACAGCAGTTCTTCGAGGGGATCTCAGTCATGTCACACCGTAGGAACGTCACTGTTGATAAAGGAGAATCCACATGGAAGATTTTCAGCAGTACAATTGGGCCACCCATGCCGGCGATGTCATCAACCCTATAAAGACGACAGTGGCCTCGCTCCCTCCTCAGTTCTCCCCCCCACTGATACTAAGGGAGCCAAGTCCAAGCCATAGGGGACAGAGAAGAGAAGGAGGTGCCCAGGCCAATATGAAAGGCTGGCTACACCAGACAACCAGTTCCTAGACAGGAGCTCCAAGAAGGGGAATGGTGAGAGGAAAAGCGGACCTGGTGAATGAGATCCCCTCTTACATAACTGTTCTATCTTCTTTGGGGGTGTCTCAGTCATCAGGTCACACCGTAGGAACAAGTCCCAAGCAGATACAGGTGCAAATGGACAGTCTGGGAGGAGGGCTCGACATAAACTTAAGACAGGAGGCCCCGCAACACAGCCGAGCCAAAACCTGCACGGGCTCCAGAGGCAATGTCCAGACTATAGTGCTTGGTGAAGGTATAGACGGCACTCCAGGTGGCATCCGCACAGATGTCAGTGACAGTGACCCCTTGTAACAAGCCACAGAGGTAGCCATGCCTCTTGTGGTGTGAGCTTTGACAAAACCAGGCAGTTCTTTGCCGTACTTAATGTAGCAGAACAAAATGCAATTTGCCAACCATTTGGATAAACATTGCTTAGAAACAGCAACGGCCTCTCTACCTGAGGCAAAGGAAACAAACAACTGCTTTGACTTTCTTGGTCCAAAGCAAGTAGTTCTTCAAAGCTCTGCACACATCTAACACATGGAGCAGTGCTTCCCCTGTATTGGCACGCTTAGCAAAATAAACAGGAAGGTGGACAGATTGACTGAGTGTGAACTCAGAAACCACCTTAGGGAGAAACTTAGGATTTGTGTGCAAAGGCACCCTGTATTTATGAAAAATCAAATAAGGCTCCTCGCACTAGAGGGCCTGAAGCTCTGAAATTCATCGAGCAGACGTAATGGCAACTAAAAATAACACTTTCCAAAAGAGAGTAACAGGGCATAACCCCTTCAGAGAGAGAGAAAGCTCAGACTGCAAGTTGTGATCGGTTCAAAAGGTGACAGGGTCAACTTCTCCAAAACAAAATTCAAGTCCCAAGCTGGGACAGGAGAATGGACTGGGGGTTTCAGATGCAGGATGCCCCTCAGAAAGGTACGACTGACATCCAGCAGATTTACTACGACAGCCTGACAGGCTCTTCCTTGACACCCAGTATCCTGACGCCGCTTTCCTGACATGAAATCCCGGCAGCAGAGTTTAAAGCAGCAGTACTACGAAATCAGGAAGTGAGTTATCAAAATTATGTTTTTCAGCTGTAAGCATGTGGCCAAAGTTCCAGTTTCCATACCTGTAAACGTTTTTTTCCAGTCATTTTTAGTTTTTTAGATATTTGCAATTTATTTGAATTGTTGTAGCGCTACAACAAATATGGCGGCTGACATATTTTCAGCTGTGCTTTTTCTACAGATCACATCACATCTTTTGACAACAGCAGAGGGACCCTCAGCTGACCATTCCCGATGTCCCTGCAAGTCATTCACACGTGCAGTTGGTAGTAGAGGGGGTTCCAGTGCAACATGCTTTGTGGCAGAAATGTAAACAAAAGCAGAGAGTAACTGAGCAAATTACTCGGCGACAGTACAATGCCGGCGAGAAAGAGTACCAGGTTTATGATTAGCAGGGCACAGGGAATAAACTGTCAAAAAAGCACAGTTTTTTTTTTCGTAGTACTGCTGCTTTAATTAATGTTTCGGGGGACTTTACCCCCTACACCCCTTACTTAATATAACAAACTCCGTCGCAGGCATAATTCTGATGTTGGGATATCATGTGTTGGGAATGTGGCGTTGGGCTTTTCTGTTTCGGTAAAATGAAAGTATACCCATTCAGCTGGGCAATCGTGCAGTCACTCACAGACTCATGAAAGGCAGAAATAACTGAAATGTGCACCTTGAGAGAGGAGTACTGGAACCCTAAATCAGATAAAGAGATCAGGTAGTCCAGGATATGGTTCACCGGGCAAGTGAAAGGATCCAAACTAGGTTTGCCAGACCAGATGGCACATTGCATCCACTTCATGGTGTATGTGGCTCAAGTGGTAGAGGTAGAAGACTTGGTTTGCTGGCCAAGGCACCTAGCTTCACCTGAGCTCTTTCCTTCTAAGACTGCTTGAAAGGCAGAGTAGAGAAACTTACCAGAGCAAGGGAGAAGGATTAAGACTTAGTTTGGCTAAGCAGATTTACTGTGTGGTGGTGTTTTTATTTTTTACTCATAGGGATTGCTACTGTTTGTTGCTAACATTTCATTGCTTTATTTTTTCTCTGATTCAAATTGTTGTTGCTGGTATACCTTCTTCTGCATTATTACAAGGTGTGCCTACAGGTGTGTGCTAACAGATTACTGCTGTAATCTTCTGATTCAAATTGTCTTTGCAAGGTATATCTTCTGTTACTGCTTTATTTTCTCTGGAGCAAAGTGTTTCTTATAGGGTATATCTTCTCTAAATTATTACAGGTGGTGCTTTACAGGTTTTACAGTTTTATCTAACATTAGGATAAGCTTTCAGGTTACTGCATTTGTTGTTGACTGATTGTTTCTGCTTACCTCCTTGTTCTTTTCGTCATTGGTTCTTCTTTTTAGGCAGGGGAAGGGCCCAGCCAACCACCCCACACTACACTCCTTTTATAGGGTACCACAGTTGTGACATTTCCTGTGGCAGAGCAGGAAGGGGTGGATCAGTGGGGCCTCCACAAGGTGATCTCATTTACAGGGCACTAGTAATTTAACTTGTTATAACAAGTTAAACAAAGCACAATTAAAACCATTACTTGCATTTTTTTTCCTTCTAATTACTCTGACTAGGTTACAAACCCAGCAACTTATTTGGAATGGATTTCATTAACTGCAGGTACTGTGGAACAATTTTCAGAAGGACAGTCTTACAGGATTTAGGACACTGTTCTCACATGCTGGGCCTTTGGAGATCTTAGGTCTCAGCTCCGGCAGCATGGGCAGAGATTGCACGCCTAAATTTCATATTGAAGAGGAAATACATTATAAGAACCACCCGCCATTTCCCCAGCATCCAACAGAAAACCTCAACCGCAGAGGGTAGTTGGTCCAGGAGGTTGGCAGGTGGTTAGGAGGAGCAAATCAGGTGCCCCATCACTCTCGTTCTCCAACACATTACCTCCAAAACCATATAAACACTAAAACAGGTATCTGCCTCTATCTCTGAAATCAAATAAAGAGGCAGAAGACACTACGGCACAGGAGCTAGCACAACAATACTCACCCAAATCAGGAACCAAAACTAAACAAGCACAAAGGAAATCCAAAAACTTCTGATCATAGGAGACTCCATGATTCAGGAGTTGATACCCATCTCCAGCCAGGGGTGATGGTCAGATGTCTCCCAGGTACATCAGCATGGAGACACTGACCGCGATGCTAAATTGTTCACAAAGCAGGAGAAAACATTGATGTCCTAGTACACATAGGGACTATGATCTCGCCAGCCGTCAGTTGTGGAGACCAAGGAAAACCTGACTAGGCTGGGTGACAAACTATCATCTATTTCGTCTCAGCTCTCCTCTGAGATCCTGCCAGTCTGGGAGAAGGAGCAGATGGACGGAAGGTCAGAGAAGGGGAGATAGGGGAGCTAAACACGTGGCTCAAGGACTGGTGCCAGGAAAAGGACACAGATTTGTAGGAACTGGCAACAGTTCTGGGAGCGAAAGTTCTTTAAATTTGATGGACTGCATCTGACTAAAGAGGAGTCAGTGCATTGGGGCAGAAGTTTGACGCCTTTGCAGAATATTTAAACTAGCAAATGGGGAGAGGGGTGCACCCCATACGTGCCGATTGGGAAGAACACCCCTCCCCTCAGCTAGTGGTCAAACAGGAATTCAGCGTGTTTGCTCATTTGCATCACCAGGTAAGAAAAAGGTTTGTCTCCCATACGATGCACAAGGGTAATGCCAAACTTCACCCAACAACTAACACACCAAAATCTGGCCAATGGAAAATCATGTACACAAATGCTCACAGCTTGGGAAATAAGATCCCAGACCTGCAGGCAATAATGTCAGAGGCTAAGCTGGACATAGTAGCAATTAGTGAGACGGGTTTACCAGCAACCACACTTGGGAGACTTCAGTACCTGGCTATATATTGTTCAGAAGAGACCGAGGTGCAAAAAGGGGGGGGGAGGAGTGGCCCTGTATGTCAATGAAAATATCAAAGCTACAGAAATTCAGAATACACATAAGGAGCCAGAAGAACTGTGGGTCACCCTGGAAACAGGAAATGGGACAGCCATAAGAACTGGGGTTGTCTACAGGCCCCCAGAACAGGGGGAGGACATAGACACATTACTGTTAGAAGATATACAAAACATGACAGCTAAAGAGGAGGTTCTGATAATGGGAGACTTCAACATGCCAGATACAGATTGGTCAATACCAGCAGGAACATCTGCCAGAACTAGACTCATAGTGGATTCTGCAGGGCGAGGGCCTCAAACAACTGGTACAGCAACCCACAAGAGACAGGGCTATCCTAGATCTAGTACTGACTAACAAAGAAGGGATCACAGATCTCCAGGTAGAAGGTCACTCTAGCCAGTGACCATCACATGGTATGGTTCAATTTGGCTACTACATCTAAATCATCCCATTCCAAGGCAAAATATGGGACTTCAGAGGAGCTGACTTTGATAAGATGGCCAACAGAGTTAAGCTAGCCCTGGCAAAAAGAAACACAGGTGAGGGGGTACAGGCAAAGTGGGCAAGCATTAAGGATACAATACTTGAAGCAACATCCCATTGTGTTAGAAAAGGAAGTGCAAAAGAAGAAGGAAACCACTTTGGTTCTCAAATACAGTAGCAGAAAAGGTCAGAGCCAAAAGGCTGGCCTTCAGAAAATATAAGGGAACACAGCAGGATGAAGATAGGGAGGCATACCAAACTGCCCTAAGGGAAGCAGGGAAGGCAGTAAGGCAGGCAAAGGCCCAAACTGAGGAAACACTAGCATGAACAGTAAAGAAGGTGACAAGACTTTCACAGATACATTAGTGAAAGGAGAAAGTCCAAAGGGGTATTGCTAGCTTAATGGAGAAAAGGAGCATGTGAGGAGGAGGACCCTGTAAAGGCATCTATCCTAAATAGATACTTTTGCTTAGTATTTACTGAAGAGAAGGTAGGCAGGCCCACAGCTCAGCATCATGGACACAGGGGAGGGAGGTGAGCACTACTCCCTTCACAAAAGAAAGGGTCCTACAAGAGCTTGCTAAGCTCAGGGTGGATAAGGCAATGGGACCTGATGGCATACATCCCAGGGTACTTATGAGCTAAAGGAGGAACTAGCAGAGCCATTAGCAGAATTGTTAGTGAGTCTCTGAGCACAGGAGAGGTCCCAGAAGACTGGAGAAGGGTTTATGTGATCCCGCCTCCACAAGAGTGGTAGCAGGGAGGAGGCGGGAACTACAGACCGGTCAGTCTTACCTCAGTAGGGGCAAGATTATGGAGGCACTCTTAAGGAAAGGATAGTGCAACACCTGGAATCCATAGGGGCACAGGATCCAAGACAGCATGGGTTTACAAAGGAAGGTCCTGTCAAACTAATCTCATAGATTTCTTTGACTGGGTAACCAGAGTGGTGGACCAAGGGAGCAGTTGATGTCGCCTACCTTGACTTCAGCAAAGCTTTTGACACTGTTCCACATAGAAGATTGATAAATAAGCTAGGTAGGCTCGGGTGGGTCAGAAGTTGGTCAACTGGGTGGCAAACTGGTTGACTGGCAGAAAACAGAGAGTGGTGGTAAATGGTATACAGTCAGAAGAGATGCAAGTCACAAGTGGGTACTCAGGGATCAGTCCTGGGGCCAGTCCTATTCAACATCTTCATTAGTGACCCCTTAGATGGACTAGAGGGTAAGGTTTGTCTGTTTGCAGATGACACCAAGATCTGCAACAGAGTAGATGATCCAGATGGGTGGGCAGAATGAGAAGAGATCTGGATAAACTAGCAGAATGGTCAGAAAGAGTGGCAACTGGGATTAATGCAAAGAAGTGCAAAATCATGCACATAGGAAGAGAAACCCTGAAGCCACTTATAGGCTGGGAGGAGTTGCTAGCAGTCACAAATGAAGAAAGAGACTTGGGCATCATCATCACTGATGACCTAAAATCATCCAAGCAGACCTCTAAAGCAGTAGGTAAGGCTAGGGGGTGTTAGGGTGTATTAGTAGGGGTATCACAAGTGTCGTAGAGGGAGGTAATAATCCTCTGTACAAGACATTGGTTAGGCCCCATCTGAGCACTGCGCAGTATTGGAGGCCACACCTTCACAAGGACATTAACAAATCGAGGCAGTCCAGAGAAGGGCAACCAAAATGGTGCAGGGACTGCATCAGAAGACATATGAGGACAGATTAACGGAGCTCAATATGTATACCCTTGAGCAAAGGAGGAGAGAGGTGATATGATCGAGACATTTAAACACCTTAAGGGCATAAACAAGGTGAAACAGTCTAACATGTTTAAATATAAGAAAATAGCAGGACAAGAGGACACAGCATGAGATTAGAGGAGGCCGATTAAGGGGAATGTGAGGAAATTCTTTTCACAGAAAGGGTGGTAGATGCATGGAATGGCTTACCACAAGAAGTGGTGGCTATGAATACAGTGCAGGGCTTCAAACAGGCATGGGATAGGCATAAGGGAGCAATACAAATGACTATGAATAGATAGGTCACTGACAGAGCAAAGGCCGATGGCACATTTATAAGGTAGAAAAAGAAATGGGCAGACTGGATGGGCCTTGCGGTCCTTATCTGCCGTCAACTTCTATGTTTCTATGTTTCTAAGTGGCAGGTTTCCGGGCGGCCACTAAGATGTCCGTTACTCTGTTTGAGACGCTGAACCTGGCGACGGCTAAGCCCTCAGGAGCCAAGTATGCAGATGGAGGGACCTGAGGTTGGGATGGACCAGGGTCCCTTGAGCCTGGGTCAGCAGATTCCTGCAGAGGGGGAAGAGAAACCAGAGGTTCCTCCGCCTGCTGCTGAAGCGGGGGAACCATTTCTGTCGAGGCAAGAATGGAGCGATCAGAATCATGCTGGCACCCTCCATCTGCAGCCTCATTAGCACCCTTTGAATAAGAGGAAATGGAGGGAAGGACTAAAGGAACCTCCCACATCAGGACAGGGACAATGCATCTCAGCAGAAAACTCCTGGCCCTGGACCTAGCGAGCAGACATTGGGCAGTTTTGCGTTGAGTGGGGACGCAAAAAGGTCCAACTCTGGAAGACCTCATCTGTCAAACAAGTCTTTTGCAATGGATGAGAGGAGTTCCTATTCGTGCATGCTGGACTGAGTTTGGCTGAGACTGTTGGCTGGAGTGTTTGCTTGCGCCACAACACGTGTACCAGCAGGAGTGTCAGACCGTGATACAATGCCCAATACCACACACTCATGGCCCCTCTGCATAGGGGGTACAAATGAGTCGCCCCCACCGCTTGTTGATATAGTATACTACACCCAGGTTGTCCGACTGCACCACCAGCTGATCTGGAGCAAGGTGTTCCTGAAAAGTGTGCATGACATAAAGCACTGCTCTCATCTCAAGGACACTGATATGCAGGGAGGTTTCCACCTGTGACCAAGATCTTTGGGTCTAGTAGGGACTCAGGTGAGGTCCTCAGTCCACACCTGAGGCATCCGTGGTGAAGATGATCTGCTGTGGAGAGGAGATCTGGAATAGGACACCTTGAAGGAGATGCAAGGGGTCCATCCACTACTGCAGAACCCTGCACACTGGGGAACAGACCAGGACTGAGAGGTCCAACTCGTCCGTGCGCTGGTTCCACTACACCCGGAGGGTCCACTGGAGAATGTACATGTGAAGCCTGGTCAGTGGAGTAGTAGGTATGGCAGCTGCCATTAGGCCCAGTAACCTCACGTACACCCTGGCAGGAATATGGCGGCTCATAGAAACATAGGAGTTGACGGCAGATAAGGACCACAAGGCCCATCCAGTCTGCCCATTTTTCTACCTTATGAATGTGCGATAGGCCTGTACTCTGTAAATGGCCTATCTATTCATACTCATCTGTATTGCTCCCTTATGCCTATCTCATGCCTGTTTGAAGCCCTGCACTGTATTCATATCCATCAAGTCCTGAGGTGGGTTGACAGTGATGCCCAAGGAGTGGAAAAGCTGCAGAGTCTGCTCCAGAGTCAACAAAAGCTGGTTTCCTGGAAGGGGCCTTTAGGAACCAATCATCCAGATAAGGGAAACCATACAGTTCTTCCCTTCTGAGAGCTGCTGTTGCCACTGCTAAGCATTTGGTAAAGACTTGTACCGCAGAGAACGAGCCAAACGGCAGCACCTTGAGCTTGTAATGCTTGCCCTGAAAGGCAAAGCAGAGGTACTTCCTGTGAGGAGAAAAGACCGATATGTGCAGGTACAGTAAGTGTCTTGCATGCCCAGTGAACAGAGCCAGTCCCGTTTTGAGGAGGGGCTTCAGGCCTGGTAAGGTTACCATCTGGAACTTTTTGTACTGGACATACAGATTAAGGACTTTTAGGTCCAAAATGATCCTCAGATCGCTGGTCTTTTTGGGTATCAGGAAGAACCTGGAATAGAACCCCTTGTTTCTCTGGCACCTGGCTCGATGGCCTGCTTGATCAGAAGGGACTGTAACTCCTCCAGAAGAACAGGCAGGTAAGCCGGGGAGAGAGACTGGAGGGTGTCTGGAGGCTGTTCGATGAGCTCCAGTGTGCCCCCCCCCCATGATCTGCAGAATCTATGCATCCAAAGTTATGGTTCTTCACTGATTCAAATGTAGGGAGAATGCATCTCGCCAGAAAACTCCTGGCCCTGGACCTAGTGAGCAGACATTGGGTAGTTTTACGCTGAGTGGGGACCACAGCCTCTTGATCCAGGGCCAGAAAAGGGGGGTCGGGCAAAGAGTCAAGCAGAGGTGGAGCCAGCCTCAGGGGCTGGTCCCTTACTTCCGTAGTGCTTGGTCGCAGCTCCAGCACCGGAGGGGGCGGGCAAGGCAGCTGGGGCTCTGTGCTTTCCCTGAGGTGGGGAGGCTGAACCAGGTCTGTTAGTCGCTTTGCACAAGGGAGGGCGCCCCCTACCTCTCAGTTGGGTATGGCAGAGGGAGTGCACAGACTTGAGGGCCCTGTCCAAGGCCTGTAGACCACTGATAATGTCCTGGACATCAGGGCCAAACAACTTAGTACCATTAAAATGGGCATTAGGCACCTTCTGCCGAACACTGGCAGCAAAGCCAGATACCCTTAGCCAGGAGGGCCTACATAGGCATATGCCCGTGGCAGCTGCCCTGGCAATGGTGTCAGCCATAACATGCAAGGCTCTGAGGAGGTGCTTGCTAACATCCTCAGCTGCATGAAGGCACTGAAGTAGCTCCTGCTTTGGAGTGTCATCCGGAACGGCCTGGGCAGCAGCCTTGCTCTTCTTCCAACTGGCATTTTGGTACTTTACCATGTGAGACAGGTAGTTTGCAATCCTCAAACCCAAAGTGGAGGAGGCATACACCCTCTTACCCAGAGATCGATCCTGTGAGACTCTTTATCTGGGGAAGGGAACTTACGTGGCCTTGGACCCGTCATGGACTGCCTTAATGACCACTGAGTCTGTCTCGAGCTGGGCAACATAGCAGGGGAACCCCTGGAGGGCATGATAAAATTTATCCGCACTGCGAGGCATAGCAGGCTCCATGTCTGATCTGTGCCAGGCTGCCGTGGTTGTAGTCCTCAAGGAATGATTTTTGGGGGAAGATTCTGGAATCTCCAGAAAGTCCACCAACTCTTTCTGGTGGCATTCTCTTCCTCAGTGTGGAAGCCCATGGCTGAGGAGAGCTGCTTCATCACATTAAAAAATGTGGGGTCCTCAGAAGGAGATCTAGGAGTGTGTTTCACTGAATCCTCGCTGACACAGGAAGCAGCAGATCTGTCAAGAGACAAGGATTTCTTCCTCTTCTTTCTCCTCATCATCAGGAAGAATGAGGTCTGGATGGTACTGCTCCTCGACGTCGACCTCGTCAAAATCCAGGTCTGGTGCTGGCTGCCTGAAGACGGCTTGCAGGGGACCTCCTGCGGCCACTGAGTACGTACTGATGATGGATCTGCCATCGACGGCGTTGGCGAGGAGGGCCTAAGGGCACCGAGTTGCTGCACAATCACATTGGTAAATTTAACCAGAATTTCATTTAAGTCGACTGTGTTCATCGATGGAGAACGAGTCTATGGCAGAGGTGTCAACCCGCCTGTGGGGCTCTAAGAACTCGAAGAACCTGTAGCCTGTCTTCGAGGCACAGGTCAGAAAGCATAGTGAAAACCCAGGAGCAGTTGTAAAATTCACCAAAAAGTAAGTTACATAGGAACTGTAACAGTAGATCTTTGAGAGAGGTTCCTTTAGTAGGTCATTACACATAGGACTGACGCCACCTGGCATTTGGCCGCACGACAGACTTTTCTAGAAATCCCTGATGGGGGACCGCCCACACGATGTCACGTAACAGATGTCAGTGTGGCTGTATACAGTGGGCAGTCCCCACGCCCGCCCTCCAGTTCTCCTGCCGGAGCCAGGAAGAGGCCTGACAGCAGAAGCAACCAGGATTTGGAGTCCCTGTGTAAGAAATAAAATGAGGGGAAGGAGGGAGGGAAAAATATGACCTACTGAAGGAACCTCTCTCGAAGACTTAAACCTTCCATCCAGGACTCTTGCTGCTCGCTTCCTTCTTGCAACCTCTTGAGATTTGACATACCTGCTTCAAAAAGAGGTGGTGGTACAGCTGTCTATTTTAAAGATCACCTCCATCTCTCCGTGATCTGCTCATTCCCCCATGTCCACAGTGACGCACTACATGTTCTTCTTACCTTTGGCTCCAAAAAACTTCATATTGTTTGTGCTTACAACCCCCCTTCTAGTGGCTTAAAAGGTCTTGATGAGCTGCATGATCAAACCTCTCTTCTTTCTGGGAGAAATTAGGTTCTCATTCTTGGTGATCTCAATCTAAACTAGCTGGGCAACTCCCAACCCACACTACTATCCAAGATCCAAAGTTTCAACTTTCACCAGGTAATTAGCGACCCCACTAGAACTGCACAGCATTCTAACTCCAGTACTCTCCTGGACTTGATAATGACCAACCACCCTGAAAATATTATCTCCTCTGGCATACTACCAGACGCCATCACAGACCATTCCCCCCCACTTTTTGTATATGGGATAAAGACTAGGCCCCCCCCCCCAAAGCCTGGGTTTATCACTTTCCGAAACTACGTGCACCTCGACTCACTGTCCTTCTTACTGGATATCGCTACAATCAACTGACCCCTCTTTTTGAATCTGATGATCCTCAGACTACTCAATCTATTCTTGACTCGCTTTTTGGCGATTCAGGACAAACACTGCCCTATTGTTACCCGACATGTAAAAAAACAAGCATACCCACTGGCTTAAGTCCGACCTTCTCTCAAAACTACGACTGCGTGACAAATGCTGGCTCTACTACAAAAAGACAGGGCTACCAGCTAACCTTAATTCCTCAAGGGCACTCTGAAATTCCTGCAAAAAGGATATCAAAAAGGCAAAGAGTACCTACTGTAAGGATCTTTTAACTAAATCTTATGGCGACTCCAAAAAAATTCTGGTCCCACATTAAGTGCTTCCTAGTTTCAAATCTGGCCCCCACCCCCAGCTGACATGTCTCTCAATGGTGTCCACTGCAACAATCTCTCTACTATCGCAAACGTTTTCAATGCCCAGTTTTCAGACCTTACCAATTATACCTCATCCTTCCCAGCTACACAGAACTCAAATGTTCAACCCAATGCCTCCGGGCCCAAATTTCATTTCAAGTCTGTTACCCGCTGGGATGTACACAGACTGCTCAACAACATCTCCGACCTCACTGCAGCTGGGTCTGACAATATAGAACCTAAGCTCCTAAAACTTGCTGCCCCTTACATAGCAGCACCTCTTGCCAGGATCTTTACCCTCTCTCTGTGTCACAGCTATGTTTCTGACCTCTGGAAGACTGCCAGAATTACCTCTGTATTCAAAAAGGGTGACTGCAAAACATCCTCCAAATACAGGCCTATTGCCATATTGTCCATCCTTGAGAAGCTCGTAGCCACTCACACCTTAGACTTTCTTCAGAAACATGACCTTCTTACGACCGCACAGCATGGTTTCCGCAAGGGTCACAGCACCACCACTGCATTACTGAAATTTACATCTGATACCCTATCGGCCATGAACTCCGGTCTCTAACGGGGGCAATTTTATAGACACGACTAAAGCTTCTGACCTGGTCGACCATCCTATCCTCCTAGCTTAGATCCCTAGGTTTCTCACCAAATGTCACTGCATGGTTTGGCAGCTACTTATCAGATTGCACCCAAGTTAAATTCGACTCCACCTTGTCTGATAATGCTACCATAAACATTGGCATGCCACAAGGTTCTATTCTTGGTCCCCTGCTCTTCTCCATTTATATAAATGATATTACCTCTAACATTCTCCAGACTGCCTTCCTGTCATACGCCGATGATACTGTCCTTATGCTAGTGCAAAAAACATTACTGAAATCAACCAACGACTTTCCGTAGACTTTCAACGGATTCAGCAGTGGCTATTCAGCCATAAACTTATCTTGAATGTATCTGAGACTCAAGCCATGCTATTTGGTTCCAATGTCAAACTCAAACTCTCCCAACCCACTTTCAATGTCTCTATCATAAATGGGTCCTCTGTTGGAATGGTACCCTCATTTAAATACTGTACCTTGGTTTCACACTTGATCCAACTCTTACTTTTGATCTCCCTATTCAATAAACCTGCAAGCTGGCTAACATAAAACTTGGTATGGCCTACCGTTCCAGCTATACGATTACACCGTCAGCAAGGCTTGCCATAGCTCGTGGCATACTCCTTCCGTCACTCACCTATGGGGTTGCAGTGTATGCCTTAGCAGGTAAAACTAGTCTTTGAAAGTGGGATGTCACTTACAATAATATCTGTAGATATGCGTCCTCCTCACATCGGATGAAACACCACTGCCCCCTATAAGCTGAACTAGGGTGGCTTTCTCCGGATGCCTCAAGAGACTTTGGGTATGGCTCGATCATAGATAATATAATCTGTAACCAAACACCGAAGCCCTTGGCAGAACTATTTCTCATCCAGATACGTTTTACGCTCGACTGCAAATGCCCCTGTACTCATCCCCCCCCAAAATCACTGGAATTCCCTCCCTCTAGCTATACGGCTAGCACCATCCCATACCTCTTTCAAGAAATTGCTACGTGATCATCTCGCAGATTCCTGCTCCTGCTTCAACACCCCCCAAGCCCATTATCTTCTCCTGATCTATGCACCAGCCCATTATCT
Source organism: Neoceratodus forsteri (assembly GCA_016271365.2). Classification (NCBI taxonomy): domain Eukaryota; kingdom Metazoa; phylum Chordata; order Ceratodontiformes; family Ceratodontidae; genus Neoceratodus; species Neoceratodus forsteri. The sequence goes on from CM057458.1 coordinate 372,764,268, forward strand.
TCTCCTGATCTATACACCCCCACACCTCAACAGCTAAGCACTGTACTTTTCTCCAGTCACCTCCTTGCCCTACTTTTAGTATATCTAGTCCTCATCCCCTTACCTTGCCTTATGTTTCCTATCCTATCCTCCTCCTTTTATTGCATCCCCACCCCATTCAATTCCTGACTCTCCTATATCCATTGTAGAAAAATACTGGTATGCTAGCCCACTCACCCCCAAAAAAATATTTTTCCAAAAGATAACTGTTTCAACAAAACTTGTTTATTTTTCACCATTAACATCTGGTATATCATTCTCTACGTTTTGGGACTTATCCCTTCATCAGGACAACTGGTTATTCTTAAAGAAGAAATAAAATAAATTAAAATATTTTCCATTAACATATTCTTTATAAAAATACTAAGAACCATTTAATAGTAGATAATAATGGACTTAATAATAAATAATGAAGGCCCTTACATTTAATGAGTTCATTCTTTATCATCACTATTTCTTCTATTAAATGTGTAGTTGGTAGACTCCCACCAATTCCTGGTACAGCACAATAACATAAGATTAGCTCTCTGATTCAAGTTTGCATGGCTTCTAAAACACTTTTCATTTATGGTAAAACAAGCTTTAAGTTGACAAACCTTTTAAACCAGCACTAATGCCACTAGGAATTTTCAATTTTCATGTATTTTGAATGTCTATGGATAACACAAAAGAGACGCTAATCACATTAACTGAAATCAAAGTCAATTGGTATTTCATAATTTCTTTAAGGAATCAGACAATCACAACACTATAAAATAATCTTGTTTGATCAAACCCATTCATATATTGTTCTAAATTTACCCATTTGTTTAAATGTCAACAAGTAGAACAGAGGCTAGCAGAGGCTTTACTTACATTGACGTGTTTCTCCAGGCAAATGGGTACTTTGTAACTTGTAGAAGATGTAATGTCTATATGGGTATAATACAGATAGATTTTAAAAGAGATATTGGGGTTCTTTATTGTTGAAGTAATTAATTGGGTGTACCTTTGTGAAAATGAATGAAATTTTGTTCACACTGCAGGCAGGACAATCATTAGAGCTATTTTCACCACTTGATGGAATGCAAGATATTGAAAAGGTCAGTGTGAGGCATAATAAATTTAGAACAATTTATGAATGGGTTTGGTCAAACAAGATTATTTTATAGTGTTGTGATTGTGTGATGCCTTAAAGAAATTATGAAATACCAATTGACTTTGATTTCAGTTAATGTGATTAACATCTCTTTTGTGTTACCCATAGACATTCAAAATACATGAAAATTGAAAATTCCTAGTGGCATTAGTGTTGGTTTAAAGGGTTTGTCAACTTAGAAGTTTGTTTTACCTTAAATGAAAAGTGTTTTAGAAGCCATACAAACTTGAAGCAGAGAGCTAATCTTTTGTTGTTGTGTTGTACCAGGAAGTGGTACAACACAAAAACAGTGGAAGATTATTAGCGTAAGCTTATACTGGGCTTTGGCCTCTCCCCTAAGAACAGAATACTAATTTAAATTTTCTTTATTCTGAGGATTGGCTATACTGAAAATACTTGAGTTTCTCCTATATCCATCTAATACGACTAAAATGGTATTTGTTTTTATAGCTCACCCCATTTTCGCTTCCTGAATTGCTGTCAAATGGCTTTATTTATTGTATTTGCTCTCTTATCATTCTATGTTATACATTATTTTATTTTTTTTAAATATATTTTTATTAAAATGTTCTTTCATAATAGGAGACATTATTACATTCATTGTCATTCTGATATGTACTTTAAGTATTTCTTTTCTTTAGGTAGCAACTGGCTAGTATGAAATAGAGATCATTATGTTAATTATAATCCTTTCCTATCCAAATTCTGTATTTCTTTATACAGTGTACAGTTATTCATTTCTAGCTCTTTTTTCCTTCCCCTTCCATCCCCCACATTCCATTATAGGCAAAACTCTGGATCCACTTCTGCCTGATGAATGGCCCATCACTGCCAGAGTTGAGTAAACTTCTGTGATTGGTTATTAATTTAAGCAGTAATATTTTCCATCTGATATATTGATATCATTATTAGTTTCCAATCTTGTATGGTAGGAATGTCTTGAGTCATCCATTTTTTTGTAAGTGACTTCTTAGCAGCCAACAAAAAAATAGGCAGTATGGTTTTTGTCCATGGGGGTGGTCCGGGTAAACGGCTAGTAATAGCATTTCGGCTGTAAGTTCAACATTTTCTCCCAGACTGTCCACCATTTCTCTTTGCAAGCTTATCCAAAAAGGCATTAAGAGTGGACACTGCCACATAATATGTGCAATATCAGCCATCCTACACTCACACCTCCTTCAGCACATCCCATATTCAATCGGAAGGTACTTTGTCAGTTGAGCAGGTGACCTGAAAAACCTGGATCTACACTTCCACGAATATTCCCTCCATATGGGTGATTGGGTAATTTTAACTGCTCGAAGAGCTGTTGAGGACCAAGCCTCTTCAGACACCTCAAGGTCTAAATCTTGGTTCCAACTGAACAATATTGTTCTAGTTGATTCTTTAGTTAGGTCCTGCATCATTTTATTTAGGTTCCCAATTATATGATTCCAGTGATGTCCCAAGGAATGGTCAAAAAAATAATCTTAGGAGAGGAGGGGTTGGAAGTGTCAATTTAACCTGAATTATTCTATTTCTTAAAATATAGTTCCTAATTTGAAGGTATCTAAAGTGGTCAGTATTTAATAGCTTAAATTTTGTTTTTAGCTCTTCAAAAGATAATATCCCATTGGGGCCCAAGAACTGTTCCAATCCTAAACTACGCCACCTTGAGAAAGTCAGGTCATTATAAAACGGAATAAATAATTCGCCTTCTGAAATAACCTTACGGTACCCATAAATTAACTGGAATGGTTCTCTGTTACGTATATACCACCATAATTTTAGGACCTACGAGGTGATTTCTGTAAAGTCCTTTAAAGGAGGAGACCTACCTGGGGAAGAGAAAACTATTTTTTTTATGTCATGCATATCATTCAGGTGAAATTCTAACTTCTTCCAAAGGGAGTTAAATTGATCTGAGAGCCAAAGAAGAAGTATCCAGTGAAATGCTGCCTCAGCATATCTTTTAAGATCTGGAAGATTCGTTCCACCCTGGGCTAAAGATAGTTTTAACACAGAAAGTCTAATTCATGGTTTTAATTTGTTCCACACAAATACCGATATCATATTGTCCAATGATTTAAAAAAATATGATGATGGGAAATGTGGGATATTTTGAAACAAGTATAATAATCGAGGTAGAACATTCATTCTGATTGTTTCAATTCGTTGAAATAAGGAGTGTGGAAGATGAGTCCATCTATCCAGGTCCTTCTTTATCGAGATAGAAATAGGTTCATAATTGATTAATTCAATTACCTGCAAGTTTTGTGATATATTTATACCTAGATATTTTATTTTAGTGGAGTGCCATTTGATAAACTTAGTTTTAGAGTGTTTGAGGGGGCGTAATTATATAGGAGAGCCTTTGTTTTAGCTATATTTAATTTAAAACTGGCTAGTTTTTCAAATTTTGTTAAAATTTTCCAGGTTTCTATGATCGATTCTAGGGGAGACAAAAGAGAAAGGAAAATGTCATCAGCAAAGAGACTAATCTTATTTTCATTTTGTTGCATCGGTATTCCTTCTTTTTTTTTTTTATATTCTTATTGCTACTGCTAAAGGTTCAATATATAGAACAAATAGTAAGGGAGAAAGCGGGCAACCTGTCTTGTACCTTGGTTTAGAGAGATTGGTGAAGAAAGTCCTCCATTGATACGCACATATGCCTTAGGAGAAAAGTATATTTGGCCTAGCCATTGTAAAAAAGATTCTGGAAATCCGAAGGCCTTGAGTGGATCCCATAAAAAGGGTCAGTAGACCCGACTGAATGCTTTTTCTGCATCTAGGCTTATGAAAGCGGCTGGTATTTTTCGTGTTTGGATATATTCTATTAATATTAGGGATTTTCTAATATTGTCCATTGTAGATCTGTTTTTTTTATAAAATGGGCTAGATCTGGGTGTATTATTGTTGGTAGGATATTTTCTAATCTAGTTGCCCAAATGGCCATATATATTTTATAACCTGTATTTAATATGGATATTGGATGATAAGCTGATGGTTCTAATTTATTCACATCCGGTTTGGGGATTACCGCAATCTTAGCATATTCTCAAGTCAAAGGGGGAGGCTTACCTTTCTCAGTTTCTCCATATACCAGGAGAAGTCTTGGAATTAATTCCTTATTAAAGAGTTTATACCACACTCCAGTAAATTCATCAGGCTATGTTATTTATTATTGTTGAATCAATTTGTACTTAACTGTTTTTTTCCTGCCTACATTGTATTATTATTGTCTAAGCTTTTACTGTTTAGTATTGTTCTGCCTTTGTGAATCAAATGTTTTGTCTCTGTAAACTCCCAGGTCATGCCTGAAAAGAACAGGTTACTCACCTGTAACAGTAGTTCTAGGAGTGGTATATGTTGTTCATCCATACTGTTTGGCATTGTCCCTTTCCCCTTTAAATCTGCTGGAAGGCTTCAAGCTGGCTCCTTCCACCCACCCGGGTGGTATATACCTTGGCCCCGCCCCATGACGCCAGATCTTAGCATGCTGGAAGACAGGTGTTGAGCATCCACAGCCGGGGAGGTTGAGTGAGTCCGTGTAGATGAACAACATATACCACTCCTAGAACTACTGTTACAGGTGAGTAACCTGTTCTTCTAGGAGCGTGGATATGTTGTTCATCCACACTATTTGGCAGACTCCTAGCAGTTCTCCGGGAGGAGGGAGGCAAGACATACACTCTCTACTTAGGAAACAGAGATTGGAGAATTGAGGTCCCAAAACCAGCATCCCGGCGTGACTCAAGGTCGATGTGATAGTGGGCAATGAAGGTGTTTGCTGACTTCCAGGTAGCAGCCTGACAGATCTCCTGGATAGGGACGTCCCTGGAAGTAGCCACTGATGAAGCAGTATGGCGGGTAGAATGAGCTCTTATCCCTCTTGGAGGCTCCTTGCCCGCCAACTCATAGCACAACCCTATGCATGATGTAATCCACCTTGCAATGGTCCATTTGGCTGCAGGTCTGCCAGAAGTGGCTTCAGTGTAGGTGACAAACAGCTGGCGAACTTGTCCCCGAATTTCCGCCGTCCTCTCCTTATAAAAGGAGAGAGCATGTCTCAGGTCCAAGGTATGGAGCCTGTACTTGGCCTCCAAGGTGTAGTTAGGGTAGTATACCGGCAGAATTAACACCTGGTTAAGGTGAAACTCTGACACCACCTTTCGGGTGGGGGTGCAGGACAACTTTGTCCCTGTGAAAGACCAGATAAGGGGAGTCCACTGAAAGCGCCTGAAGCACTTCTGTCCTTCTGGCAGATGTGATAATCACCAGGAAGGCCGTCTTCCACAAGTCTGAGAGCTCACACTTGTGCATGGGTTTGAATGGCTTGCCCATGAGCTTTGCCAAAACCAGGAGTAGATCCCACGGAGGTGGAGGGTCACGCACCGGAAGGGATATGTGATCCAGGCCTTTGAAGAAGCGCCCAACCACTGTCTCCTGCCAGAATGTTGGCTGACCGGCTTGCGCCCGGTAAGCAAAAATGGCTGCCAGGTGCACCCTAAGGGTCAATGACCGTAGACACCCTTTGGAGAGATACCAAAGGTAGTCGAGAATGCTAGCCACAGAACAGGATGAGGGGTCCACACCCTTACCCCGACACCAAATGGAGAACCTTTTCCATTTGAAGGCATAACATTTCCTGGTTGATTCCTTTCGAGATGCCTACATCACGGTGCAGACATCCTCGGAAAGACCCAAAGCCTGGCGCTCTAGCCGCTCAGGTACCAGGCTGTGAGGTGCAGGGATTGAAGGTCCGGATGGAAGACCTTCCCCTGGTTCAGAGATATCAGGTCCGGGCGTGTACAAAGCCGCTCTGGGGGCCTGCAGCTGAGGCTGAGGAAATCTGGATACCAGAACTGGAGCGGCCAGTCTGGGGCTACCAGAATCACCTTCGCCTTGTCCCTTCTCACCTTGAGAAACAGCTTGTGGACCAAGGGAAATGGAGGGAAGGCGTTGAAGAGGCCTGGGGTCCACGGCCTCGAGAAGGCATCCCCCTGCAATGAGCCCTGCTGAGGGTGGGGAACATGATACAGCCTCAGCTTGGTGTTTTCCCTGGAGGCAAACAGGTCCACCATCGGTTTGCCTCAATGGGAGAACAGGCTGTAAGCTACCTCTGGAGGGAGAGAGAGAGAGACCACTCGTGGGATGTCTGGCCTATGCAGCTGAGAGCATCCGCCAGTTGGTTTGAGGTTCCTGCCACATGGATGGCTAGGAGATCCGCCTCCAACCGGCTTACGAGGGTCCAGATGCGGATCACCTCCTTGCACAGCAGACGGGAGTATGTGCTGTCCTGTTTGTTGAGGTAGTACATGGTTGTGGTATTGTCCGACTGGACTTGAACCACTTGACCCCGGAGCGGAGGAGCGAAAGCTGACAATGCCAGATTGACTGCTCTGAGCGCCAACAGGTTGCTGTGGCATCAGGACACCTCGGGGGTCCAGAACCCGTGGGCCCTGTTGTCCCCCATGTGGGCTCCCCAGCCCATGAGGGAGGCATCGATCGTGAGGATGGCTGTCGTCTCAGGGCGGACAAACGGGATCCCTTCCTGCAGATGGTTTGGGGCGGTCCACCACTGAAGAGCATCCCACATCTGGGTTACAGTGATCAGCTGGTCAAGTGACCGTGGTGCTGAGTCCACTGGGTGGCCAGCTCCCACCGGAGGGGGCGCATATGCAACTGGGCCCATCGGATCACGGAGGTGCACACCGCCATGTAACCCAGAAGGCGCAGAAAGTTCCGGGCAGGGCACAAGTGCCCAACCAGAAATGATTGGGCAAAGGAGGAGAGAAACTCTGCCCTGTCTGCCGGGAGCCGAGCTCTGGCTTGACAAGAGTCGAGCTCTGCCGCGATGAAGCCCATCACCTGGGAAGGCACGAGTTCTGACTTGGCCTCGTTGATCAGGAGACTGAGCTGGGAGCAGGTCTGTAGGGCAAGATCACTGGACCTCTCCACCTCCTGTTGGGTGGAACCTGCCAGGAGCCAATCGTCGAGGTAGGGGTAAATTCTGACTTCCCGACGCCGGAGATGGGCCGCCACCATTGCAATGCATTTGGTGAAGACCCGAGGGGCCGATGACAGGCCGAACGGCATGGCTTGGAACTCGTACAAGGTCCATTTGACCCTGAAGTGGAGGAACCGCTGATGGGACGGATGGATTGGGACGTGAAAGAACGAGTCCTGCAGATCCAGTGAACAGAACCACATGTTTCACTCCAAGGATGATATGAGCTGGGATACAGTGACCATACAAAAGGTGCGTAACCTGAGAAACTGATTCAGGTCGTGGAGATCTAGAATGGGGCGCCAGCCCCCCCGTCCACTTGGGCACCAGGAAGTACCTGGAAACAAAGCCTAGGTCTGCAGATGGATCTGCCACGATAGCTACTGCCTCCTTGAGGATGAGCTGAACAACGTTGTCTTGGGAGCCAACTGGGAGCATGCGGAAATCTGTTCTTCCCGAGGGGCGTGGGCTCGGCTGGGAGGATACTGCTCGAATTTTAGAGGCAGCCCCTGACCGACCACTCCAATAACCCACCTGTCCGTAGTGATAGCGGACCAGGTGGAAAGGAAGTGACGAAGCTGGCCCCCCACAGGAAGACCCAGAGCTGGCGTGATGGAAACAGGGGTGGCAACCCCCACCCCGTCCCTGGGCAGGCTTAGAGAAGGAGGCTGCAGGACCTGAGCCTCGGCCTCCTTTGTGGGCCTGTTGGGGTCCAGGCTTGGGCTGAGGGCGCCAAGCTTGAGCCTGCTGCTACTGATGTTGCTGTCCTCCTTGGTAGAAGGGCTGCTGAACCATAGGGGAAGAGTGCTAAAAGAGCTTCTTCTTCTTCTGCTGGTTCTTGCCCGAAGAACCCTTGGCAGAAGTAGCATCCAAGGTGGCACTGGACTGCTCTATACGCTGAAGGTGACTGGCCACTCCCGGACCGAACAAGTCGGTACCCAGGAAGGGCACATCAGCAAGCTTATGCTGAGTATCCGCCGGAAAGCTTCAGCCAAGCCCTGCGGTGAGAGGCCACTGCGGTGGCCATCGAGCGGGCACAAGAATCCCTGATGTCCAAGGCCGTCTGGAGCTGCTGTTTTGTGACAGCAAGGCCCTGGTCATGGACCTGCTTGACTGTGGTCTGCATGTCTGCGGGGAGATGAGGAAGGACTTTGTCTAATGACCCAAGGAGGGCATGAGAGAAGTGTGCCATAATGACAGCCGAGCTGGCCTGACGATGGCCCAAGGAAGAGGCCACATAGATCTTTCGGGCAGTGCTGTCCACACATTTGGACTCCTTGTCCGGAAGTCGGTCAGTGTTGGCCAAACTGTCAGTATGCCTGAACAGAGGCGGTTACCAGGCTCTCAGCCGAAGGGTGCTCTGCGAACCCTGCAAGGGACCCCATGGGCACCACGTACTTGCGGGCCATGCGGGCAGACGGTGTTGGGCATGAGGCAGGATGCTGTCAGAGTTCAAGGGCCAGGCCAACATTGGCTTCGGCCACTGGAAAGGCCTCCATCGGGGTATCCCCTCTCTTTAGCATATCTGTGAGAGGGTACTCCGCCTTTTTCTGGATGGGCTCCAGGGGCATGCCAGTAGAGTCGGAAATGAGACGGAGAATCCCTTGGAAGGAGGAAGGGCCATCCTCCGTCCCTGTGCCAACGGACGACTCATCATCCCCAGGATGAAAGTGCAGCTTGGTGACATCCGAATCCGAGGAATCGGGATACAGCGGTCTACCGCCAAAATCACCCTCGATCCACCGAGGGTTGCCAGGGGTGACAGTAACCGACAGATGTTGGGGAAGACCGGTGTCCAGTCGGTCCTCTTTCGAGAGAGCCCCTCCCGCAGGCTGCTTAGGCGGCGGTTCCACCCGAATGGGTGAAGAGACTGGAATAGGCCGAACTGGGCATGGGCCAGCCCCACGGGCAGAGGAACCAGAGGCTTGGTTCGAGGGGTCAAGCCGACCCAGAGGCGAGAGCCAAGTAATGGCTAGGCAGGCGCGGAGCCAGCTTCTGCCCGGTCAAAATTAGCTGCTGCCACATATGGTCCTCATAGCGCCGACAGAGTTTCCGAGCCTCCTCATCCGAGGATGATGAGACACCTGTGGCGCCGCCTCTTCTTAGAGCGCTTATGGCTCTCCTCTGCCTGGTCGAGGGGTCCTAGACCTCGAACGAGTGGGGAAGCCGACTTGGTCAATCGGGAGACACCAGAGGGATCGGTGAAACCCAAGGGTCCGGAACTGGGACCTCGATGGGGACACCAGCAGGCTGGGTCTCCTCATCAGGAAATACCAGGACCGGAGTCCATTCTAAAGTGTCGTCGGTCACGGCTGGCGACAAATGGTCAATCGGGACGAGGATAATTACGATCTCGTCGGCCACTTCCTCAGTCCCCTGGCCAGATGGAAGATCCATGAAGCCGGCGGCCGAGGACGCGATCTCAACCGAGGTCGACACCCCGTGTTCCTGGGACTTGGACCTTTCTCGGTCCCAAGAACATCTTCGCCGAGACGAAGACGACGGGTCTTTATCTCTCTCTTTCGAGAGCGTGAGGAGTACGAGCCAGAGGGCGCCTCGCCCCAGGTGGGGAGAGACTGGCACAACTCCTTAAAAGATACTGTAAAGGTGGAGCCTAGGTTCAGAGGAACAGAGAAGCTTCGATTTGCCGAAGCACGAGCGGCTTTTTCCTCAAATGTCTTCATCTGTTCCAGCTACTCGGCGGAGCCCGCGGCAGCGGAAACCTCCCACCTAGCCTCCGACTTCACTGGAGGGTTCCTTTTTTCCGGTCTCCCCAGCTTCAGGCATGTCATGTGGTCATCCAGAACGTTGGGATAGAAGGCCAAGCAACAGCTGCATGAAGAGGCGTCATGGCCGATACCTAGGCAGTAGACGTGCGTGAGGTGGTGATCGGTGAGTGACATCTTTTGGCTGCAGGGACACCGGTGAAATCCCGGGGAAGATTTTTCCTCCATGATCGATGCTGCAAAGGCGCGACTGCTAACTCAAACGAGTTTGAGCTTCGGTAAAACTGACAATTTGAAAGCCAGAGCCTACGAAATGCAAAAGCACGAGGGAGGCAACCTGTATCTTCTAGCGGAAAGGAAGATCTGGTGTCATGTGGCGGAGCCGAGGTATATACCACCTGGGTGGGTGGGAGAAGCCAGCTTGAAGACTTCCGTCAGATTTAAAGGGGAAAGGAACAATGCCAAACAGTGTGGATGGACAACATATCCACACTCTTAGAACAGTCATTGCTATGGCTAGCGCACCTTACTTGGTCAACAAAAACTAAATAAATATCTACTGTTACGGTAAGTTTCTATGTAACTGTATTATCTGACTTCGAGAGGGTTCCTTCAGTAGGTCACTACATATAGGACAGAGTCCCAAGCAGACCCTCCAAAGAGAGACCAAGAGAAACCAGGGAGGAGGAGAAAATAGCTCCAACAGAAACTGGGAACCAGAATGGACCCAGCCTAGGACAGAAGGCCCTGCAAGACAGCTTGGCCGAAGCCTGCCCTACGCCTAGAAGCAATGTCCAGACTGTAGTGTTTGGTGAAGATATGGACAGAACTCCAAGTGGCTGCCGCACAGATATCAGCCACAGAGATGTTCCACAAAAAAGCAGCAGAAGCAGCCATGCCCCTAGTTGAATGACCTCTGATAGGACCCTGCTGAGGTTTTTCGTACTTTTGGTAACAATACCAAATACAGTTGCCTAACCATTTGGAAAGGCACTGCTTGGAAACTGCTTTACCCTTAGACCTGGGGGCAAACGAAACAAAAAGCTGATGGCAGCTATGGAAATCCTTGGTATGTGTAGCACCGATGGATCTGATGCGCAGGAGTGCCTCACCTCTATTCGAAGGGGACGGAAAGTAAACAGGAAACTCTACTGATTGGTTCAGTGTAGCTTCTGACACCACCTTGGGTAGAAACTTAGGATTTGTCCTGAGGACTGCCCGGTCCTTGTTAAAAATAAGATAAGGCTCTTTACAAACCAGAGCTTGAAGCTCAGAAATCCTTCGGGCTGACATAATGGTAACTAAAAATAACATCTTAAAGGAAAGGAAGCGCAAATCGCAGCTCATGGCCGGCTCAAATGGGGAAACAGTGAACTTCTCCAACACAAAGTTCAAATCCTAAGGTGGAGTTGGGCTGCAGATGGGGGGTTTCAGATGGAGGATCTCTTTCAGAAAGGCTTTTGAGACTTACAACTGACCCACGGATTTACCATCCACCAGCTCGTGGTATGCCGAAATTGCGGAAAGGTGGACCTTCAAGGAAGAATATGACATACTTGAGTCTGACAGATGAAGGAAGTATTCCATGATTTGAGGGGCAGAACAAGAAAAGGGGTTCCAATTCCTGGAAGTCGCCCAGATGGAAAAACGTTTCCACTTCATGGCGTAAGTGGAACGAGTAGAGGATTTTCTAGCCTCTATAAGGACTTGAGCAAACCTGGAGGAGACCCCGAAGGAAAAATCGCTATGTCTGCAGGAGACATGCATGAAATCGAAAATAAAGATTTAGTGAAGGGGGAATTAATCTGACACAAGAACATGACGATCGCTGTATGGAAGTCTGCAATGCGACTGACACGAGGCGACGGCGGGAAAGAACTGGAGGGCGGGCGTGGGGACCACTCACTGTATATGGCCATGCTGACGTCGGGTGGGTGGTCCCCCGTGAGGAATTGCTAGAAAAGTCTGCCATGCTGCCCAAAGCCAGGTGGCGTCAGTCCTATATGTAATGACCTACTGAAGGAACCCTCTCAAAGTAAGATAGTACAGTTACATAAGAACTTACCGTAACAGTAGATCTTCGAGAGAGGCTCCTGCAGTAGGTAATTATATAAAGGACTGACGCTGGCAGGTTGCAGGACCCCACGGAAAAATTTATAGTCAGCAGTCCCTGGTGAGGGACTGCCCCCACGTCAGGTGACCGGCGTCAGGAGACGTCGGTATAAAGGGGCGGTCCAGGATGCCCGCCTTCCAGTTCTTTCCCGCCACAGGCCAAAAGAGGCGGGATGAGAGAGAGAGAAGCGGATATTTCCCTCAATGGAAAAGGAGTTGAAAAAGCCTAGAGGGATGGAGGGCGGGAAGGTAGTGCCTACTGCAAAAGCCTCTCTCGAAGATCTACTGTTACGGTAAGTTCTTACGTAACTGTACTATCTTACTTCGAGAGGGCTCTTGCAGTAGAGTAGTTATATAGGACTGAATCCCAAGCAGGCTGGAACAAAGAGAGGCACCAGGAGGAGAAAACTACCAAAGGGTAGTTCTGGTTGTGCAAGCCTCAAGATAGGAGGCCTGCAAAACAGCCAGCCAGCTTACTCTCTGGCGAGAGGCAACATCCAAACTGTAGTGTTTTAGTAAGGTATGGACGGAAGTCCAGGTGGCGGCAGCGCAGATGTCTGCCGCAGACACATTCTTGAAACAAGCCGCTGAGGCAGCTACTCCTCTTGTGGAGTGGCCTCTGATTTGACCCGGGTGGGTTTTGTTGTATTTGTCATAACAGAAAGTGATGCAATGAGCCAACCATAGACAGACATTGCTTGGAAACAGCATTGCCTTCCCTTTTGTGAGCAAAAGAGACGAACAATTGATCAGTCTTTCTGAGATCCTTCATCCTATTGGTGTAGTATCTCAGAATCTGGTGAACATCCATAGTATGGAGTAAATATTCCCCGTGATTTGAGTACTGCGTAAAAAAGGAAGGTAACTCTATGGACTGATTTAGGGTAGACTCAGCTACTACTTTAGGGAGAAACTTAGGATTCGTGCGAACAGCAACTCGTTTCTTGTGAATAATCAAATACGGGATTTTACACATCAGGGCCTGGAGCTTGGAGATTCTCCGAGCAGAAGTAATGGCCACCAAGAAGAGAGTCTTCCACGAAAGGAACTTCAAATCCGCAGAAGCTGCAGGTTCAAAGGGAAGGAGAGTAAGTTTCTCGAGAACAAAATTCAAGTCCCAAGGGGGAGCAGGAGTACGGATGGGGGGCCTCAGGTGGAGGACCCCTCTGAGAAAGGTCTTAGAGACCTCCAGTTGAGCGATAGCCTTGTCTGCGAAGGGAACACGATAGGCCAAAATGGCCACCATGTGTACCTTCAGAGAGGAATGACTGAGACCCAGGTCAAACAGATGACGTAGATACTCCAGCAGAAGCCCCGCTGAACAGGAGAAAGGTTTTTGGAAGCGTCCCAGATAGTGACTCTTTTCCACTACATGGCATAAGTGGATCTGGTGGAGGGTTTTCTGGCCTCCACTATAACCTCCGCCACTTTGGGAGACACTCCAAAACGGGATTGGGCTAGGTCTGCAGGAGCCATGCATGCAGTTGAAAGGATCTGAGGCCTGGATGGACCAGAGTCCCCTGATCCTGGGTCAACAAACCTCGAGATAGAGGAAGAGGAGGATCCTCTGAATATTGCTGTAGAAGAGAGAACCAGACTTGTCTGGGCCAGAAGGGAGCGATCAGAATCATTTGTGCTCCTTCTGAAGCTAGTTTCAGCAAGACTTGTGGGATAAGTGGAATTGGGGGAAAGACATAGACGAATCTGTCCTTCCAGTCTAGAGACAAAGCGTCGCTCAAAAGCGCCTCGCTCTGGAACGAGCGAGCAGAAGACTTGAAGTTTTGCGTTTAGGGGGGATGCGAACAGGTCGACCTGTGGTGTTCCCCAAAGTTGGAAGATATTGTCTAGGACCCCTTGGTCCAGTTCCCACTCGTGAGTCAGAGCAGAAGAACGACTTTGCTTGTCTGCCAGGTTGTTGTCGACTCCCGGAACGTGAATTGCCGTGAGGTGAAGGTCATGTTGTGTTGCCCAATCCAAACCCTCACTGCCTCCCTGCATAGAGGGTAGGACCGAGTCCCTCCCTGTTTGTTGATGTACCACACCACACACATGTTGTCCGTCTGGACGGCTAGGTGGCCGGGAAGGATGTATTAGTGAAGGGCCTGGAGAGCGTACAACACTGCCCGAAGCTTGGATAAGGAGCCCTGGGTCCGATGAGGGCCTAGATGGGCTCCCCAACCTTTGCCTGAGGCGTCTGTAGTTAAGAGTCTGGGAGGGGGGAGGATGAAAGAAAGGAACTCCCTGAAACAGGTTCTCTCAAACTATCCACCATTGCAAGTCTCGAATCATCGGTGAGGAGATCAGAACTGGGTGATCTAGGTCATCCACTAGCTGATCTCATTGAGAGTGTAGAGTCGAGCACGAGGCACCGTCGGGATAGCAGCTGCCATGAGCCCGAGAAGGCGAAGGACCGACCTCGCAGAGACCATCCTGTGGTCGGACAACAGACTTATTTGGGTCTGAAGGGTGGATGCCCTGTCCGGAGGCAGGAAGGCCTTGCCCGTGGTCGTATCGAGAATCGTCCTAATAAACTGTAGCCTCTGGGATGGGTCCAGATGAGACTTGGAATGGTTGATGGTAATGCCCAGGCAGGCAAAAACCTGCTGGGTAAGCGAGAGGTAACGCAGAAGTTCCTCCCTGGACGAGGCCGCCAGGAGCCAGTCATCCAAGTACGGGAAAACCTGCACTCCCCTGTTATGCAGGTGGGCGCCACCACTGCCAGGCATTTGGTAAACACTCGGGGGCTGAGGATGGAGCCCAGCAGGGCCTTGAACTGGTAGTGGTCCCCTGGAGCATGAACGCAAGGTATTTGCGATGAGATGGGCGACTGGGAATGTGCAGATAAGCACCCTGCATATCCGGAGCACAAAGCCATTGACCAAGCCGGAGGAGGGGCAGAAGGCTCTGCAAAGAGAGCATCCTGAACCTTTTGTATTCTACGTAAAGATTCAGGGAACTGAGATCCAAAATCGGTCTGAGATCTCCTGTCTTCTTTGGGACCAGGAAGAAATGGGAATAGTAACCTGTCCCTCGCAGATAAAAGGGGACGGGCTCTATTGCTTGTTTCAGCAGAAGAGCCGAGATTTCCTCCTGGACCAAGACAAGATGTTCCCGTGAATACGACGACTTCAGAGGGGGGTGGTGGGGCGGTTTCTAAAGAAACTCTATGGAGTGTCCCTCTGCTATGAGCTGGAGCACCCAAGAATCTGTGGTTATCCTCTCCCATCCCAGAAGGTGGAGGGAAAACCTCCCTGCTACCGGTTCCTCCGGGGAATCCGGAGGCAGTGGGAGAGGAAAGGCGTCAGGTGGTGTGGAGCAGCGCTGCAGCTGAAGCACCCACTGCTTTTTTGGACGGGCGGGGGGCTTGGCAGCTGTGGGGGCCTGGCGTTTTGTGGCCCGCCTTCCCTGAGGTTTCGCCTTTGGCCGATTCCGTCTGTGAAAGGGATGGTGCTGCTGCTGATGGGGACGGTACATGGAATCAACTGACTTCAGTGCCGTCCCCTTCTCCTGCAAATCGGTGATGATGTACTTGACATCACCACCGAAAAGCACTGACCCCCGGAAAGGTGCTTCCTGGATAGCAGATTACACCTCCGGGACCAACCCTGACACACGGAGCCAAGCATGACGCCGTAGGCCTACAGCGAAAGCTGAGCTCTGCCCAGCAGTGTCCACTGCGTCGTATGTCGCACGTAGCATGTGTCGAACGGCCAAACGAGCAGAGCGGACGAGATCAGCCAACTCCTGCTTAACTTGGGAATCAGGCACGGAGTCCAGTTTGGCTTCTGCTTAAATCAGGATGGTATTCTGGTAATCCCCCATATGGCCGACATAGTTCACGGCCCTGATCCCCAGCGTGGAGGAAGCGTAAATCTTTCTCCCTTACTGGTCCAGAAGGCGTGATTCCTTATCAGGTGGTGACGAGCTAAGATGTTTGGGGTTCGCCGACCGGCTGTGAGCGGCGCTAATCACGACCGAGTCGGCACGAGGGTGAGAATCCTGAAAATCAACACCCTCTGGAGCCTGATATAGCCGGTTCGACTTCTTAGGAAGTGGGGCTAAGGCCGATGGCTGTTTCCATATTGTGGTAACAAGGTCGGCGTGAGGCTCTATCCAGGGTGGCACAACATAGGAGCTGTCACGGGCAGATCCAGATGTTCAGCGAGTTTCAGACGCTGAGGATCTGGTTCCAGGGAGTGCCACTGATGAACCTCCTGGATTTTCCTAAGCAACTCCGTAAAAGAAGGATCCTCCGGAGGAGCCCTTGGCCTGGGCTTTGATGGGGAGCATGGCTTGTCGTCTCTCTCGGAGCAACCGCCGGAAGAGTCCGAGGGTGAAGATGAAGAGGAGAAAGACTCCCTTTCCCGACCCGGGGGAGGAACGGACCCCTTGGGAAGTCCCCGGGGAAGCGTGTCCTGCCCTTCTCTGGATCCAGACAGAAGAACCCTGGAGTCCAGAGGTGGTGAGGGAGTCTGCTGCCTCAGACGTACGGGAACCTGGGATGGCACTGTTGCCGGAAGGCGGCTCTCAACCTCTTTGGTGAGCTGAGCCTTGGCCTCAGCCCACCAGGAGGCCAGAGTCTCCTGCAGGTCCACCGGCGGCTGTGAGGGCAGTGGAGGAGGAGGAGGCCGGGGATAAGGATACGGGTTGTAACCTGTGGAGCGTATCCAAAACCCGGCTGCGGGTAGCCCGGCGTCGGGTATTGTGGCGCCAGACACTGTGGTCCCGGGTACACCGGCGTCGAATAGGACGGAGGGTGCCCGGGAGCTGGGGCTGCCGGAGCAGACGGCCCGGCCGGTGGCCTCACGGGCGGGTCCATAGTGGAGAGCCCGGAGGGCCCGATGGGAGCGTAATGTCTCCCGGAGTCGGTAAAGCCAACGTCAGGGCCGACGGTGGAGGCCCTGACGTCGGAGGTACTGACGTCGGAAGGGCCAGCGTCCAGGGAGCCGACATCAGGTCCAGCGCACCAGGTGGAGGAAGGACTGACTGAGGCAGAAGATCCCCAGCTTTGCCTGGGGATGGAGGGGAAAAGTCCCCGGGGTCGAGTTGGGGAGACTCTGGTTCCCCAGACGGCAGCGAAGGCTGCGGGGAACCGGGTATGACCGGGGGGGGGGGGTCCGTCGTCGGTTCCTTCGCCAGCCGGACGTTGGATGAGCCGACGTGAGGCTTAGGGGTGAGCTCTCGGCGGGTGCCGGAAGGGCCGGCGTCCAACTTATGAGAGCCATCACCGGAGGCGGGCCGAGTACAGTGATCGGCCTGGTCCGGTGGAGTGGAGGCCGTGCGTCGCCCTGAAGGGTCGGACGTCTTACCGGCCCGACGCCCGGCTTACCGGAGTCGCCCACAGTGGTAGGCCGCGAGCCTGTGGCCGAACCAGGGGTGGAGACCTCCAACTGCCCAGAGGCGCCCTCAAGGCCCAAGCGCGAGCCAGACGGGCGGGCCGACGCCCCTTCGGAAACCTCCGAGGCGGCCGTTGAGGACCGATCCCCCGGAGGGGATGTTACCTGCGTCCCAGTGACTCCCGAGGGAGATGTGGTGGAGGAGCCCTTGTCCCGGTGCCTCTCCTTCTCCTTCCGATGGCCTTCGGGGGAAGTGGACGCCTGCCTCAGTTTTTTGAGCTCATTCTCCATATAACTCATTTTCTTCTTTAGAATATGGGCTTCCAGGGATTGCTGCCACCTTTTCCGGGTAGCCACGTTGAAACTGAGGCAGTGCTGGCACTTCTCGACCGGGTGATCGGGGCCTACGCAGAATAGGCATAGGGAGTGGTCGTCCTTGTGCGGTAGTTGGGCGCCGCATGAATCGCACTTATTCTTGTGCTCAGAGGGTTTGAGGGGACGACATACTCACGATAGTACTGGCGGGTGTCGAAAAAAAAAAATTCGGTAGAAAACCGAAGAAGGTGGGGCTATTGAAACCGCGAACTTTTCATGCGCTACGCGAGCTAACAGTGAAAGAACTGGAAGGCGATCCGGGACCGCCTTAATACCGACGTCTCCTGACGCCGTCACCTGACGGGGGCGGTCCTCACCTGGGACTGCTAGCTAGAAATGTTTCCTTGGGGTCCTGCCGCCTGCCGGCGTCAGTCCTACATGTAATTACCTACTGCAAGAGCCCTCTCGAAGTAAGATCTTTATTTATAGCAGCAGTAATATAAAAAAATAAACCTGTTCGTAATAACTATGTACAGAAGCAAAATAAAATCTTTCTTGTAATCTCCCTTGCAATGCAGCTTAGCTCTTTTCTTTTTATAACTCTCTTCAACCCCCATCCTTAGTAAGCATCCTGTTTTTCTGTAAATTTCAGGAGCTGCTAGAACACTGTGCTTCTTGAGGCCCCTTTTTGAAAAAAGGCTCAACATTTGCACTCAAGTAACCTCTAGCTTTTTAAAGTCATGACAAAATACAATTACATTTCAACAGTAATACTTAATATTTTTTAAACAAAAGTGATCCCATTATCAGTTTCATTCCATACATTGATTTGCACGTAATTTTATATTAGCTGATGTAAATATGCAAGGAAGAAAAACAGACAGCAAGAGAAAACTGAGAGACAGAGAGAGGCAAAGAATTGTGAGACTGTTCGGGCTGATCAAGCTCGAGGTCTCACAGGAAAATTTGGTTGCACAACCAGACAGAAAAGAGACAGGAAAGGAAAGAACAGAACGGATCCTTGCATTCAAATTCTTTCCATAACAACTGGGACAGGGTCCGATTCCACCCTGTCATATGCACCCCCTCCTTAAGAGGGAACCTGTTTTATCAAACAGGTTTCCAAAACTTTCTATTAATTCTCTACTAACATTAGCTTTTAACTTTAAAAAATTAAGCACATGTGCATTATCCTTTTTTTCTATAATAGTACAGCAAACAGTAAAGTTTAAACTCATACATTTGTTTTTTAACCTTCAGAACCCTCAATTCCTGATCCATATCTTGACAGAAAATCAGCATTGCTATTTTTTTTTTTTACCAGATTTGTGTATCACCTTGAATTTAAATGGCTGTAGTGCCAGGTACCAGCTTGTGATTCTAGGATTGTTAACATTTATTTGGTAAAGCCAACAGAGAGGACTGTGATCTTTTATAAGCACAAAGTCAGTTCCTAGCAAATACAACTTAAGGGACTCCATGGACCACTTTGCTGCTAAACATTCCTCTTCAATGGTGGAGTACCATTTCTCTCTGTCATGCAACTTCCTACTTATGTACAGAATGGGATGTTCTGTCCCATCTATATTTTGACTCAGGACTGCACCTAGGCCTATCTTTGATGCGTCTGTTTGTAACAAAAATCATTTCTCAAAATCTGGACTTCTCAAAACAGGGGCTGAACATAATGCAGCCTTAATGACTTGAAAAGCTTCATCACACTCTGAGGTCCAGTTCAAATAATTTGGGTACCGTTTTTTCGTGAGTTCAGTGATGGGAGTAGCTAACTCAGCAAAGTTCTGAACAAAACTCCGATTATAAACCAGCCAGCCCTAAAAAATTATCTGACATGTTTCTCTGTTTTAGGGACAGGGCTGTTAGCCACAGCTTCTATTTTAGAAATGCCTGGCTTAACTTCTCCATTTCCCAACACATAGCCCAAATATCTGGTTTCCTGCACGCCCAATGCACATTTGGTAGGATTAGTAGTCAGACCTGCATTTTTGATATCTTGTATAACTGCTCGTAGGTGTTCCAGGTGGCTTTTCCAGTCTGGACTGTACACCACATCATCATCCAGGTATGCAGCACAATAACCAGTACGAGGTGATAATATTACATCCATGTACCGCTGGAATGTAGCCGTCTCACCATGTAAACCAAATGGCATGGTGGTGAACTGACAGAATCCAACAGGAGTGGCAAATGCAGTTTTGCCTCTGGATTCTTTAGCTAAAGGTATTTGCCAATAACCCTTGGTGAGATCAAGGGTACTGATATACTTTGCTCTCCCAGTCTGTCCACCAGATCATCTATTCGGGGCATAGGATAACTGTCAAATTCTGACACTTGATTAAGTTTCCTAAAATCAAGGCAGACTCTAACACCCCCTTCTTTTTTGTTTGCAATTATCATTGGAGATCACCAAGCACTCCTCAATTCCTGTAAGATACCCAATTCTTTAATTTTTTGTATTTCCTTAACCACATCAGCTCTAAACCGCTCTGGTAACCTGTATGTCTTTTGCCGAATAGGACGAGCATTCCTAGTCTCTATAACATGCTCAACCTCTTTTGTTCAGCCTGGTACTGTGGTAAAAGTAACTTGGTAATTTTAGACAAAGTAGGCCAGGGCCCATTTGTCTCCCACTCATAGTGGGCTTATTTATGGATATATTTTTTAATATTCATAAGCAAAAATTTATCTAATTCCATTTTGAGTGTACTAAAAGTTGTTTGCTCTACTACATTCCTTGGTAAATTATTCCAAATTAGAGGAACTCGTATGTTATAAAAATTTAGATTTCTGTTGGATCTTGCTCCATTTATAAAAATGTGTTTGTCATGAGATCTTAAATTTAGATTTTTGGGATTCCAAATTATGTTACATTGGGACATCAAAGTATTATTCTCCAGAATATTATATAACAATAACAGGTCCCCCCTTATACGTCTTAATTCCAAGGGATACAGATTAAGTTTGGAAAGTATATCTGCATATTCCACATTCTTCAAACCTTTTATTGATTTAGTTGAACGCTTTTGAATTTTTTGCACTCTAAGTATGTCCTTCTTTAGATAAGGGCTCCATAAAGGGGAACCATAGTCAAGATTTGGGAGAACATAGATCTTATACAATTTGAGTATACACTCACTATTCCTTGATATGAAAGCCTTATTTATAGCATACATTATGCTATTACATTTCCCTATTAATTTAGAGATGTGCGTATTAGATGATAGTCTGGAATTTATCCAAACACCCAAATCTTTTTCACTATTACTTTGTTTTATTTTTTTAAGATTTAAATAATATGAATATTTTGGATTATTTTTCCTGAGATGAATTACAGCGCATTTATCTTCACTGAATTTCATACCGTTACATTTTCCCCATTCCTCTATTAAATTTAAACTGTTTGTTAGTTCCAAGTACTGTTAAATGTCTTCAGCACATTACGAAGCCTGCAGTTTGTTCCTAAGGTTAAGGAAACATTCACCTTTACAGCATCAGCATTTACAGTTTGTTCCAATCTATCATACGCTACATCAATATTTTCTTTAACAGCTTTTAGTAAAACTAGCAAAGCAGCTTTTGGCATTTTTGCAGTCCATTTCTTGAGAAGGTTAGCATGGTATATCTTAGTAGGATTTTTCCAGTTAGGGGTCTCAATCTCATAGTTAACGGTGCCAGTACGTTTAAGCACTCTATAAGGCCCTTGCCACTTCATTAACAGTTTATTTTCTGTTGTGCGTAACGGCGGCAAAACCTTTTCACCTGGCTCGAAAACGTTTTCTTTTACCCCATGGCCATAATATACCTTCTGCTGGTTTTGGGTCTCTCCTTATTACTATGGGCAATTTCAACATATTTTGCCAGCTTCTTTATTAGGGCACACATATAAGAAGTTATAGATTGTTTCTGAGTGGGGTTATCTTCACACATTTCTTTCATCACATCCAGTGGCCTTCTTGGCTGCCTACCATACAGCATTTCAAATGGTGAAAACCCTGTTGATGCCTGTGGCACTTCTCTCTAAGCCAAAAGTAAGTAAGGCAAGTATTGGTCCCAATCTTTCCTTCCCTTTACAAACCTTTTTAACCTGCCTTTTAGGGTTTGGTTAAAACGCTCAACAAGACCGTCTGTCTGAGGGTGACAGGGGGATGTTCTTATGGCTGTGATACCTAGTAGTCTGCACAGCTCCTTAAGTAATGCAGCACCAAAATTACTACCCTGATCAGTAATAAATTCTTTAGGTATGCCCACTCTGCTGAAAATATTTGCAAGCTCTGCTGACACTTTTGAAGATGTGACAGTACACACTGGACCTGCTTCTGGGTATCAAGTAGCATAGTCACATACTACCAGGATAAATCTATTACCCTTTTTACCTTTGTCTAAAGGACCAACCACATCCATTGCAATTCTCTCAAAAAGCACATCTATCAAGGGTAGGGGCACCTTATCTTTTCTAGTGACTGGGGCTACTTTCTGAGACGCAGCACAGGAATTACAACAGGTAGCAACATCTTCATGAATTCCAGGCCAGTAAAATCTATACAGCAATTTGACAAGGGTGCGATCCCTATCTGAGTGACCAGCAACAGGACTATCATGTGCTTTCTGTAACAACTCTGTTCTGTACTTCTGTGTTATAACTACTTCTGTCTGTTCCTGTGTCGGACGTTTAACCCAAAGTCTGTACAGTAACCCATTACATTTTTTAAACATTGGTCCACCCTGTTTTGGTTTTACCCCCAGCTGCTTAAAATAACCCTGGAGAGAAACACTGTTAGGTTGTTCTGAAAGAAAATCACAATCAGTTAGTTTAGTTTTAGCATTTTCATATGTTAACCCCTTATGTCCATCAGTCATTTGTTGCCACAGTTTCTTCAGGCATCGTCTTTCTTTCCTGGATTTCCGGATCTTGGAGCTCTGCTCAAACAAGTCCAAATCAAAATCAGCGATGGGAAAAAGAGTCCCCACCATCTGAAATTTTCCTTGCCTGAGCTCTTGTCACCACAGCTTCTCTAACATCAGGATTTATTTCCTCTTTGATTAACTCGGTAAATACCGGAAAGTCATTTCCAATAATTACAGGTACAGGTAACTTAGTTACTACTCCCACTTTCATTTAGTGCAACACACCCTTAATAGTCAGAGTCACTTGGGTGGTGGGATAGTATCGAGTGTCCCCTTGGATGCAGATAACACCAGTACCTGGTTCTTTTGCACAATGTTTTCCCAGCACTTCAACATGCACTAGGGTCTGTCTACTTCCCAAATCAATGAGTCCCTTCATAGTCTTATCCCCCACCTTCACATCTGTTAAATACTTGCCCCATTTGCCAAAGATAAATCTGCTCCAGTATCACTCTTCTTACAACAATTTCTTGCAATATGACCTGGCTTATTACAGTTATAGCAAATAACGTCTTTGGACACATATTTATTATCCCCACTGGAGTTCTTATCAGACTTGGAGTTTAAATGGGAAAAAGAGGTTCTTACCGGCGCTTGGCTGTTACTTCACTGCTGTGGCATCTGTCTGGCCATTTGGTAGTCCTCGGCCAAAGAAATAGTCTTTTCTCCACTTTCTGGTTGGTGTTCCTTTACCCAAAGCTGCACATCTGTAGGCAGAATGTTGATGAATTGCTCCACTGCAAATGTGTTGATGGTCTGTGGGACTGCTTTGCCCTCTGGTTGGAGCCATTTTATCAGGTGTTCTCTGAGTCGGGTGAAGGCTTCTAGAGGATTGTTGACTGAGTTGTACTTCAGAGATCGAAATCTCTGCCTGTAGGTATCTCCCAAGATGTCATACTCTTTCAGGATTTTGCTTTTCACCAGATCATAGTTTTCTTACTGTGCAGTGTCCATATTGCTGTAGGCAAGTTGGGCTTTCCCTGTCAAGTAGGTATCAGTCAGATTGTCCATTGCTACTCTGGTCATTGCAGGCTGAGGCAACTCTTTCAAAAGTTGTCAGGTATGCCTCGATATCATCAGGGGGCACAACTTTTTAAGTTTAATGGCTTTTAAGTTGCTTGTTTGGATCTGTGCCGGATCCTCTGCCTTTGATAACTTGCAAGGCATCTAGGCATCGCTCCTCTTGTTGCTGCATCTCTTCTTTCTTTCATCTGCTGCTTCTCTTTTCTGTTTCTCAGTCTCTTTTTGTTGAATAGCCCCTCTGAAAAGGTCCATCAGGCATTCAGATTCTGTCACTGCCTGTTCTCTTTCCATAATTGGTGCTGGCTGTGCAGTCTCAGCTTGGACTTCTGCCTCTGCTAGTTTGGCTGCCATTCTCCTGGTAACTACTACTGGGCTTGCTGCTGCAGAATCGATACCTTTCTCTATGCTTCCCTGGTACTAGGTCCAGTACCCATGCACAAAACTCCTGGCTTAGAGTATGCATGGCGTAAATCCCACCTCTACCATCATCTGTTGTCAAGGCACAGGTCAGGAAGCATAGGAAAAACCAAAAGCAGCTGTAAAATTCACAAGAGTATTTATTTTTACTAGCAGTATCATAAAAAAATAAAATTGTTCAGCATAATTACTTACAAAGGCCAAATAAACAGAAACAGTCCATCTGAGTTTTCCTTCGATCTCTGTGTCCTTTCTTGCAAGTAACTGCAGCTCTGTCTTTTTCTAAGTCCTTCCAACCCCCTTCTTAACAAGCACCCTGTTTTTTCTAATATGTTACAGTGTATTTCAGGCAGGTGCTGCAAGAACGCAATGTCCCAGAACTGAGGGCCCTTTTCCACAGCTCTTCCACAAAAGGCTTAAAAATTGCACTCGGGTAATCTCCCGAGTTTCCAACAGCTTTCTGCAATCATCTGAAACTATAATTACATACATTTCAAAAATGAACACTATATAATTTCTAAACAAAGGGATCCCAATTTCAGTTACATTTTCACATAATGATTCAGATATATTTTTATATCAGCAGATATGCAAGGGCAGAAAAGACAGAAACAGCAAGTGAGGGTAGAGACAGTGAAAGGCAAAGAACTGAGAGACTGTTGGGGTGATCAAGTCCTAGGTCTCACAGGAAAATCTGGTTGCGCAACCAGACAGAGAATAGACAGGATAGGAAAGAACAGAACAGATCCTTGCATTCAAACTCTTTCCGTAACAACGGGGACAGGGTCCTATTCCACCCTGTCACAGACTGGGATCGCCGATGGGGGGTAATGGTCCTTAGGTTGATTCTTGTCCAGCCGAGGGTGTTTCCCCGAGGATTTGTCCAGGGCCTTGTGGCCTGAGAACCCGAAGACGCTGGCAATTTAGAAAGGGGGGGGGCTGGAGGACCCCTGCACTCTGATGGCTATCTGTTGCTCCATGAGGAATTTCTGCAGGACTTTCTTAAGTTGGCGCCTGGTGATGAGGTTGAACTTTAGACAGAACTCACAGGAAAGAACATTGTGACTAAGCCTACGACAGCAGACACAGAGTTCGTGGTTGTCAGTAGAAGAAATCTTCTTTCTGCAGCAGTGGTGACGAAGAGAGCTGACAAAGGATTAGTTCTTGACATACAAAGGTCAAAAAATCACTTTAAGGTAAAGTGATTCAATGCCAAGTAACAAAGAAAAAAGTATGTTGTTTTGGCAGTCAAACTGAGCGACGAAGCTTCCGTGGAGTCCATGCGCAAATGGTTGATGGCGGTAAAGAATTAAGGAGGGAATGGGGTCGCCCGCACTTTTGCAGGGTGAGAGACATCAGAGTCGGACATCGGCATGGATGGCCCCTAACTGACTGATGCAGAAAAAACTTCCGTGGGATCCTGACACCTGATGGCAGATGCATCTCTGCAGGAGATCTGATACATAATGTATTCTGCTGCAGCCATATGCAGAGATGATCTGTTGTCTTCAGCCAGGACTGCAAAGGAGAAGAGGTCAGAAGAATACAACTGGGGTGGTGGGTGGTAGTAATGTTGTTTCTTCTAATGGAGCCTTGCTGTATTCTGACTATATGCAGTTAGCCCCAGCATTTGAACTGCCCAGGAGAGCAAAGAGTTAAACTCTATGCAGTAGCATAGAACGTTGAGCTCGAGCTCGGTTTTCAAACTTCTGTCTCTAGCACTCTGAAGTGTAACCGTCAGATTATTACAAGTACTAACTAATCAAATTAACAGATGGAAATTGTTTCAACTTTTGTAAGCCAAATGGCCACCACAAATTGTTTTTAGGGTCAAAAAGACTCAAGTCGAGAACCCCAAAAAGAAAGCTAAAGATAAGACAAAGACAAAATTAAAGTAGGTAGTGAAATTAAAAACATTAATAAACACAGAAGATAGGGCAAGCCAAGTACACCTCTGGGGTGCAGCACTGTGCCTGCCCACCCATATCCCAAAACTACTAGGTTCCAGGAGGGGAGGCAGGGAGGGCAGAATACAGCAAGACTCCATTAGAAGAAACAACATTACTAAGGTGAGTAATTTTTTTTTCAAACAACATGAAGTTTTGCTGTATTCTGACTATATGCAGACTACCAAGCAATACCCCCCAGGAGGAGGGAGTCACAGAACCTATTTTGGGAACAAGCTCTGCAGCACAGCTGTGCCAAACCTAGCATCACTTCTAGACTGAATGTCCAGAGAGTAATGTTTGGTAAATGTGTGAACAGTTTTCTAGGTGGCTGCTTTACAGATTTCCACGAAAGGTATATCTCTAGCTGCTGCGAGCGAAGCAGCTGTACCTCTGGTAGAATGAGCCCTCAGGCCTAAGGGAGGTTCCTTCCCAAGCTCTGAATAGCAGAATTGGATACAGGGCCATAGTGGGGCGATTAGAATCATCCGAGCCCCCTTGGCCTGTACCTTCAACAGCACTCTCTGAATGAGAGGGAAGGGAGGAAAGGCATAAAGGAACCTCCCTGCCCAACAAAGGAACGTGTCTGGCCAGAAAACACCAGGCGTGGGCTGTCGCAAGCAGAAAACTGGCAGCTTGGCATTGTGTGGGGACGCAAAGAGGTCCAGCTCTGGACGACTCCATGTGTCGAACAGCTGGTCCGCTACTGACTGCAGTAGTTCCCACTCACGTGCCTTGGACTGAGACCTGCTTAGGCTGTCTGCCGAGTCGTTTAGGACGCCTGGAACGTGCACTGCGGACAGAGAAAGGTGGAGTAAAAAAATCTGACGGTTACACTTCAGAGTGCTAGAGACAGAGGTTTGAAAACCGAGCTTGAGCTCAATGTTTTATGCTTCTGCATAGAGTTAACTCTTTACTCTCCGGGGCAGTTCAAGTACTGGGGCTAACTGCATATAGTCAGAATACAGCAAGACTTCATGTTGTTTGAACCACACTTGGGGGACTGCAGATCCTGGCTATGTACTGTTCAGAAGAGACCGAGGTGCAAAAAAAAAAAAAAAGGGGGGGGTGGCCCTTTATGTCAATGAAAATATTAAAGCTACAGCTATTCAGAATACACATAACGAGCCAGAAGAACTGTGGGTCACCCTGGAAACAGGAAATGGTACAGCCATACAAATTGGGGTTGTCTACAGGCCTCCAGACCAAGGGGAAGACATAGACACATTACTGTTAGAAGAAGATATACAAAACATGACAGCTAAAGGGAAGGTTCTGATAATGGGAGACTTCAACATGCCAGATACAGGTTGGTCAATACCAGCAGGAACATCTGCCAGAACTAGACACACAGTGGATTCCGTGCAGGGGGAGGGCCTCAAAGAACAGGTTACTCACCTGTAACAGTAGTTCTAGGAGTGGTGTATGTTGTTCATCCACACTTCTTGGCATGTCCCTTTCCCCTTTAAATCTTGCTGGAAAGTCTTCAAGCTGGCTCCTCCCACCCACCCGGGTGGTAAATACCTTGGCTCCGCCCCATGACGCCAGATCTTAGCCTGCTGGAAGCAAGATTGTGTGCCTAAAGCCAGGGAGGTCAGGTGGGTGCATGTGGATGAACATATACCACTCCTAGAAAGTACAGTTACATAAGAACTTACCGTAACAGTAGATCTTCGAGAGAAGCTCTTGCAGTAGGTAATTACATATAGGACTGAATCCGGCAGGAGCCCATCGAAAAACTTCTAGCTAGCAGTCTCTGGCGAGGGACCGCCCCCACGTCAGGTGACAGGCGTCAGGCGACGTCGGTATAAAGGGGCGGTCCCTCACGCCCACCTTCCAGTTCTTTCCTGCCAAAGGCCAAAAAAAGGCGAGATGAGAGAGAAGCAGATTTTCCCTCACTGGAAAGGGCTGAAAAGCTTAGGGGGATGGAGGCGGGGAAGGTACCTGCAAGGCCTCTCTTGAAGATCTACTGTTACGGTAAGTTCTTACGTAACTGTACTATCTTACTTCGAGAGGGCTCTTGCAGTAGGTAATTACGTATAGGACTGAGTCCCAAGCAGTCTGGAACAAAGAGAAGCACACGGGAGGAGGAAAACTACTCATAAGAGATCCTCTGGCTGAAAAGGACTTAAGAAAGAAGTCCTTGCAGAACAGCCAACCCGAGGCCGGCTATACGGTGAGAGGCAATGTCCAAACTGTAGTGTTTCGTAAAGGTATAGACAGAAGTCTAAGTTGCGGCGGCGCAAATATCAGCCGCTGACACATTCTTGAAACAGGCAGCAGAGGCCGCGACACCCCTGGTGGAGTGACCCCTGACCTGACCTGGCAAGATCTTGCGATACTTGTCGTAGCAGAAAGTGAAACAGTGAGCCAACCATTTGGACAAACATTGTTTGGAAACAGCACTGCCTTCTCTTTTGCTAGCAAAAGAAACAAATAGTTGGTCAGTCTTTCTGAGATCCTTCATCCTGTTGGTGCAGTATCTCAGAATCCGGTGAATGTCCAGGGTATGTAAAAGATACTCCCCGTGATTGGAGCGCTGCGTGAAAAAAGCAGGCAGTTCAATGGATTGGCTCAATGTAGAGTCCGTTACTACCTTAGGAAGAAACGTAGGATTGGTGCGCAGAGCCACACGTTTCTTATGGAAAATCAGATATGGAATTTTGCACATCAAGGCCTGAAGCTCGGAAATTCTTCAAGCAGAAGTAATGGCCACTAGGAAGAGAGCCTTCCACGAAAGGAACTTAAGTTCTGCTGAGGCTGCCAGCTCAAAGGGAGGCAGCGTAAGCTTCTCAAGAATGAAATTCAAATCCCAAAGAGGGGCAGGAACCTGAATGGGGGGGGGGGTCTCAAATGAAGAACCCCTCGTAGAAAGATCTTCATGACCTCCAGCTGGGCGTAAGTTCTGTCCCCAAAGGGAACATGATAAGTGGCCAGAGCTGCCATGTGAACCTTCAAAGTGGAATGACTGAGACCCAGGTTGAAGAGATAACGCATGTAGTCCAGTAGCCGCCCGACGGGGCAGAAGAAAGGCTCCAAGTCTTTGGACGAAGTCCAAATGGAAAACCATTTCCATTTCATGGCATAGGTGGAGCGAGTGGACGGCTTCCTGGCCTCCACCAAGATCTCTGCCACTTGAGGAGAAACCCCAAAACGGGCTTGTGCTACGTCTGTAGGAGCCAAGCATGCAGCTGAAGGGACCTGACGCCCGGATGGACCAGGGATCCTGGGTCAACAGAAGCTGCGAAAAAGGAATCGGAGGTTCCTCTGAGTACTGTTGCAGAAGAGAGACCCAAACTTGCCTGGGCCGGAAGGGAGCGATGACAATCATACGGGCCCCTTCTGAGCTGAGCTTGTGCAGGATCCTCAGAATTGGGGGAAAAGCATACACAAATCTGTCCTTCCAGTCGAGAGACAAAGCGTCTCTCCAGAGCTGCCCGCGCCCTGGAGCGAGCGAGCAAAAGGTGGGCAGTTTCGCGTTTAGTGGGGATGCAAACAGGTCGACCTGAGTGGTTCCCCAACGTAGGAAGATGCCGTCTGCTATTTCCTGGTCCAATTTCCACTCGTGAGATTGTGCCAAGGATCGACTCAAGTGATCTGCCAACGAATTCTCTAACCCTGGGATGTGGACCGCCATGAGATGAAGGTTGTGTAGGGTTGCCCATTCCCAGACCCGTATCGTTTCCCGACAAAGAGTGTAGGAACGAGTCCCCCCTCCCGTTTGTTGAGGTACCAGACTGCACTCATGTTGTCGGTCTGTACAGCCAGGTGACCGGGAAGCAGAAAGGGGTGTAACGCTTGAAGAGCATACAACACCGCTCTGAGCTCGAGCATGCTGATGTGAAGTGTCTGCTCGAGTATGGACCACGAGATCTGGTGCGCTGGGATCCCAGATGAGCTCCCCAACCTTCGCCCGAGGCGTCCGTTGTCAGTGTTTGGGAGGGAGGAGGAAGGCAGAAGGGAACTCCCTGACAAAGGTTCTCCTGAACCAACCACCAGTGCAAATCCCGAGTCATCGGGGTCGAGACTAGCACCTCTTGGTCCAAGTTGTAGGCCAATTGATTCCACTAAGACCGAAGAGTCCACTGAGAGATTCTCATGTGGAGCAGAGCATGCGGAACTGTCGGAATTGCAGCCGCCATGAGCCTCAGGAGGTGAAGGACCGACCTGGCGGGAATCTGCCTGCGAGAGGACAAGAAGCTTGCCTGAGCCTGGAGTGTGGCCACCCTGTCTGGGGGTAGAAAGGCCATACCGGTGGTAGTGTCCAGAATTGCCCCCGATGAACTGGAGGCATTGAGATGGGATGAAATGGGATTTGGCCTGGCTGATGGTAATACCCAGGCTGGTAAAGACCTGCCTGGTAAGGCAAAGGAAGGAGCTCCTCCCTGGATGGGGCCGCCAGGAGCCAATCGTCCAGGTATGGGAAAACCTGCACTCCCTGGGTATGCAGGTGGGCTGCCACCACCGACAGGCATTTGGCGAATACTCGCGGAGGGGGCGAGGAAAGACCAAATGGGAGGGCCTTGAACTGCTAGTGGTCCCCCTGGAAGGCAAACCAGAGGTATTTGAGGTGGGAAGGGCGGATAAGGATATGCAGGTACGCGTCCTGCATGTCCAGAGCGCACAGCCACAGTCCCAGCCGAAGGAGGGGCTGGAGACTCTGTAGGAAGAGCATCTTGAACCTTCTGTACTCCACGAACAGATTTCGAGAGCTCAGGTCCAGAATGGGTCTCTCGTCTCCTTTCTTCTTTGGGACCAGGAAGAAATGGGAGTAGAAACCTGTCCCCCGAAGAGGGGGAGGGATGGGCTCTATTGCTTCCTTCAACAGGATGGAAGATATTTCTTCCTGAACCTTAAGATGATGTTCAGGGAGTAAGACGACCGGGGGTTTCTGAAGAAACTCTATGGTATGGCCCTTTGCTATGAGCTGGAGGACCCAAGCGTCAGTAGTGATCCTCCCCAATCCAGCAGAAGAAGGGAGAATCTCCGCCTACCGGTTCCTCTGGATCGACCAGAGGCTGTGGGAGAGGGAGGAGTCAGGAGGTGTGGGGCAGTGCAGCGGCTACAGCTCCTGCAGCCCATTGGGTGGAGTGGGGTCTCGCAGCTGGAGGGCCCGCGCTTCAGTCTGCTTTCCTTGTGTGGTTTCGCCTTAGGCCGTGCGCGATGGCAAAACAACGACACTGTGCTTGAGGGGCTCTGTACATGGAGTCAACCTCCTTGAAAGCAGTGCCCTTCTCTCTCTCTCAGTCCGGTAATGATGTCCTTGACATCACCACCAAACAACACTGAACCTCGGAAGGGGGCGTCCTGAATGGCAGATTGTACTTCCGAGGCCAAACCTGACACCCGAAGCCAGGCATGTCGCTGCAGACTCACGGCAAATGCCGAACTTTGTCCCGAAGCATCCATCGCATCGTAAGTAGCGCGCATGTGCCTACTGGCTGAATGTGCAGAGCGGACGAGGTCTGCCACTTCCCGTTTAGTCTGGGACTGAGGAAGGGTGTCCAACTTGGCTTCCACCTCGCTACGGATAGCCTTCTGGTAATCCCCTATGTGAGCCACGTAGTTCAAGGCTCTGACACCCAGAGTGGAAGAAGAAAAGACCTTCTTGCCATACTGGTCCAAAAGGCGGGATTCCTCATCGGGTGGGGATGAGCTCAGGTGTTTCAGGTTAGCTGAACGGCCTTGGGCAGCGCTGATTACGACCGAATCAGCCTTGGGGTGTGACGAAAGAAGGTCAATCCCCTCGGGAGCCTGATACAGCCTATCCGCCTTCTGAGGAAGGGGGGCTAAAGCCGACGGTTGTTTCCAGACAGTGGAGACGACGTCGGCGTGAGGCTCGATCCAGGGTGGTATGAACATGGGAGCGACCTTGGGCAAATCCAAACGGGCAAGTAGCTTCTACCTCTGTGGATACGGCTCCAGAGATTTCCACTATGAAGAGCCTGGATTTTTCTTAGCAACTCCGTAAATGATGGGATCCTCCGGAGGGGACTTCGGAAGAGTCCTGCGCCTGGGCTTGTCAGCAGTGTGAGGCTCGTATGGATTGGAGCTATCATCGGGGTCATCCGATGAGTCCGAAGAAGGAGACGAAGATCCCTTCCCACTCGGGGGAGGAACACGGCCCCTAGGGGGCACGGTGACACCCCCAGCCTTAGACCCCGTAGCAATGTCTCTGGGGTTGGGGGGAGGAGGGGTCTCTCACCCCCGGCAACGGGGATCCGGGACCGGGTCCATTGTCGGGAGGCAGCTTTCCATCTCCTTGGTGAGCTGAGCCATGGCCTCAGCCCACCAAGAACCCAGAGTCTCCCTCAGATCCACCAGCAGCTGATGGGGCGGTAGAGGAGGGGGATACGGATACTGGGGGTATCCGTAGGGCGGGTATCCGTAGCCTGATGGTGGGAAGCCTGGCATCAGGTACTGAGGCACCGGGTACTGTAGCGTCGGATACTGCGGCGTCGGGTACTGCAGTGCCGGATAAGACAGTGTCGGATAAGATGGCATAAGATCCGGCACCAGGGGCTCTACTGGAGTAGAAGGTCCTCGAAGAGGCCCTGCAGGCGGGCCCAGAACAGGTGGCCCAGCGGGCATCGGGGTGACGTCCGGCAAGGGGATGTCGGCCGTTGATGGGGCCGGGCGCCTGCTGGTCTGGACGACAGCCCATCCGGACCTACGGGAGGAAGGCCTGACGGAGGCACCGAAGAGTCCCCAGCGGCGTCCGGGGGAAGGAACCTCCGGGTCCAGCTGGGGAGATAAAGGGGCCTCAGACTGCAGCGTTGAAGGCTGAAGGAGCCAGCGGCGCCGGATGAGATCAGAGGTTCCGACGTAGGCTCCTTCGCCGAGCGACCGCTGGACGGGCCAGTGGGTGTCTGACCAGCGGGATCCGGGCGGGCGTCGGAGGAGCTGACGTCCGACAGATCAGACCAAGCGCTGAAGAAGGCCGCGCAGGGCAGGTGACCTCGACGGGCGGCTCTGGGTGGACGTCGGAGGAGCTGATGCCCGACTTACCGGAGAGGATTGAACCAGAAGGCCGCGAGGGCGGCCTTACTGAGAGCAGATGCCTTCTTTGTCCCGGAGGCTCCCGACTGGCCTGAGTGCGAACCAGCCCGGGGGCAACCGTCTCAGATACCACCAAGACGGCCGTCGGGAACAGTCCCTGGAGGACGTTACCTGAAGGGTGTGCAACCCCAGTCAAGTCGCCGCAGCCGAGGTGTCCCGGTCCTCCTCCTTCGTCTTCTTCTTAAGGCCCTCGGGAGAGGTGGAAGCCTGTCGGAGCTTTTTCAGCTCCTTTTCCATGGAGGACATCTTCTTTAGAATGTGAGCCGCCAGGGACTGCTGCCTTCTTTTGTGGGTAGCCGCGTTGAACTTCAGGCAGTGCTGACAGGAATCTACGGGGTGGTCAGGGGCTAGGCAGATGAGGCACCGAGAATGGCCATCCTTGTGCGGGAGTTGGGAGCCGCACTTGTTCTTGTGTTCGGGGACGACATACACGGCAGGTAAGAAAACCCTGACGAATATAATCGAAATTGAAGAAAAAACCAACGGTATAACTACCGGCGACGACTGACTGACGAGCAGTGGAACTTAACCACGAGGCACTGTCGAAAGCAAATGGCGGGAAAGAACTGGAAGGCGGGCGTGAGGGACCGCCCCTTTATACCGACATCGCCTGATGCCGGTCACCAGACGTGGGGGCGGTCCCTCGCCAGAGACTGCTAGCTAGAAATTTTTCCGTGGGGTCCTGACGCCTGCTGGCTTCAGTCCTATATGTAATTACCTACTGCAAGAGCCCTCTCGAAGTAAGATCTACTGTTACAGGTGAGTACCCTGTTCTAGGAGCGTGGATATGTTGTTCATCCACACTTCTTGGCAAACCCCAAGCAGTTCTCCGGGAGGAGGGAGGCAAGGTGCACACCCCCTACTTAGAAAATAGGTTGGAGAACCGAGGCCCCAAAACCAACATCCCGACGTGACTCAAGGTTGATGTGGTAGTGGGTAATGAAGGTATTTGCTGACTTCCAGGTAGCAGCCTGATAGATTTCTTGGATAGGGATGTCCCTGGAAGCAGTCGTCGATGTAGCAGTATGATGGGTAGAATGAGCTCTTATCCCTCTTGGAGGCTCCTTGCCCGCCAACTCATAGCACAGACCTATGCATGATGTAATCCATCTTGCTATGGTCCGTTTGACTGCAGGTCTGCCAGAAGCGGCTTCAGTGTAGGTGACAAACAGCTGGCGAAACTCTCCACGAATTTCCGCCGTTCTCTCCTTATAACAGGAGAGAGCACGCCTCAGGTCCAGAGTATGGAGCCTGTACTCAGCGTCCAAGTGTAATTAGGTAGTATACCGCAGAGTCAACACCTGGTTAAGGAAACTCTGATACCACCTTCTGAAGGAATTTTGGGTGGGGGTGCAGGACAACTTTGTCCCTGTGAAAGACCAGATAAGGGAGTCCACCAAAAGCACCTGGAGCTCCCCTGTCCTTCTGGCTGACGTGATAGCCACCAGGAAGGCAGTCTTCCATGACAAGTGTGAGAGCTCACACTTGTGCATGGGTTCGAATGGCTTGCCCATGAGCTTTGCCCAAACCAGCAACAGATCCCATGGAGTTGGAGGTTCACGCACTGGAGGGGATATGTGATCCAGGCCTTTGAAGAAGCGCCCGACCACTGTCTCCTGCGCCAATGTTGGCTGACCGGCCTGTGCCCGGTAAGCAAAAATGGCTGCCAGGTGCACCCTATGGGTTGATGACCAGACCCCTTGGAGAGACCATAGTCTAGAATGTTAGCCATGGAGCAGGATAAGGGGTCCAGACTCTTACCCTGGCACCAAATGGAAAACCTTTTCCATTTGAAGGCATAACATTTCCTAGTTGATTCCTTACAAGATGCCTCCACCACAGTGTAGACAACCTCGGAAAGACCCAGAGCCTGGAACTCTAAGCAGCTCAGGTACCAAGCTGTGAGGTGCAGGGATTGAAGGTCTGGATGGAATACCTTCCCCTGGTTCAATGACATCAGGTCCGGGCATGCACAAAGTCGCCTGGGACCTGCAGCTGAGGCTGAGGAAATCTGGGTACCAGAACTGGCGCGGCCAATCTGGGGCTACCAGGATCACCTTTGCCTTGTCCCTCCTCACCCTGAGTAACACCTTGTGGATCAAGGGAAATAGAGTGAAGGTGTAGAGGAGGTCTGGGGTCCACAGCCTCGAGAAGATATCCCCTTACAGCGAGCCCTGCTGAGGAGGGTAGGTATGGTACAGCCTCAGCTTGGTGTTTTCCCTGGAAGCAAACAGGTCCACCAATGGTTCGCCCCAAAGGGAGAACAGACTGTAAGTTACCTCTGGATGGAGAGACCACTCGTGGGATGTCTGGCCTATACGGCTGAGAGCATCCGCCAGCTGGTTTGAGACTCCTGCCACATGAATGGCTAGGAGATCCACCTCCAATCGGCTTACGAGGGTCGAGATGCAGAGCGCCTCCTTGCACAGCAGATGGGAGTGCGTGCCGCCCTGTTTGTTGAGGTAGTACATGGTCGTCTGAACTTGAACCACGGAGCTGAGGAGCGAAAGCTGACAGCGCCAGTCTGACTGCTCTGAGCTCCAATAGGTTGATGTGGCATCAGGACTCCTCGGGGGTCCAGAACCCGTGGGCCCTGTTGTCCACCATGTGGGCCCCCAGCCCATGAGAGAGGCATCGGTCATAAGGATGACCGTCGGCTCTCGGGGCGAACAAATGGGATCCCTTCCTGTGACCGTTCTTGGGCAGTCCACCACTGGAGAGCGTCCCACACCTTCTGGGTTACAGTGATCAGCTGTTCGAAATGACCGTGCGGCTGAGTCCACTGGGTGGCCAGCTCCCACTGGAGGGGCGCATGTGCCACCTGGCCCAATGGACCACTGAGGTGCACACCGCCATGTAACCCAGAAGGTGCAGAAAGTCCCGGGCAGGGCGCAAGTGCCGAACAAGAAATGATCGGGCAAAGGAGGAGAGAACCTCCACCCTGTCTGCTGGGAGCCGAGCTCTGGCTTGACAAGAGTGGAGCTCTGCCCCGATGAAGCCCATCACCTGAGAGGGCACGAGTTCTGATTTGGCCTCAATCATTAGGCCTAGTTAGGAGCAGGTTCAGAGGGCCAGATCCCTGGACCTCTCCACCTCCTGAAGGGAGGAACCTGCCAAGAGCCAGTCGTCGAGATAAGGGTAGATTTGTACTACTTGACGTCGAAGATGGGCTGCCACCACTGCAACACACTTGGTGAAGACCCACGGGGCCGATGACAGGCCGAACAGCATGGCTTGGAACTCTTATAGGGTCCCTTCGACCCTGACGTGGAGGAACCGCTGATGGGACAGACGGATTGGGACATGAAAGAATGTGTTCTGCAGATCCAGTGAACAGAACCACATGTTTCGCTTCAGGGATGGTATGATCTGGTTCAGAGTTACCATCCGGAAGGTGCGATACCTGAGATATTGATTCTGGTCGTGGAGATTATGGGGCGCCAACCCCCCGTCCGCTTGGGCACCAGGAAGTACCTGGACACGAAGCCTGGGTCTGTAGGAGGATCCAGCACTGGAGCTACTGCCTCCTCGTGGAGAAGCTGAGCTATGTCGTCTCGGAGAGCCAACTGGGTGCAAGCTGAGATCCTTTCCTCCTGAAGGGCACGGGCTCGGCTGGGAGGGTACTGCTCGAACTCTAGAGGCAGTCCCTGACTGACCACTTCGAGAACCCACCTGTCCGAGGTGATATCGGACCAGGCGGAAAGAAAGTGACGGAGCCTGCCCCCCATGGGGGGGTCCCAGAGCTGGCATGACGGGTGCAGGGGTGGCAACCCCCCACCCGTCACTGAGCAGGCTAAGAGGCGGAGAAGGAGATTCCTGGACCTGCGCCTCGGCCTCCTTTACGGGGCTGTTGTGGACCCTGTTTGGGCCTTGGGCGCCAAGCTTGAGCCTGCTGCTGCTGCTGGCCTCCTTGATAGAACGGTTGGCTGACCGCAGGGGAAGAATGCCGAAAAGAATTCTTTTTTCGCTTCTGCTGGTTCTTGCCCGAAGAACCCTTCGCAGAAGTAGCATCCAAGATGGCACTGGACTGCTCTATGCGCTGAAGGTGACCGGCCACTCCTGGACCGAACAGGTCGGTGCCTAGGAAGGGCATGTCAGCTAACTTGTGCTGAGTATCCGCCGGGAAGGAGGAAAGCCTCACACAAGCCCTGCGGCGAGTGGCCACTGTGGTTGCTAAAGAGTGGGCACAAGAATCCCTGATGTCCAGGGCCATCAGGAGCTGCTGTTTTGCAACCAAACGGCTCTGATCATGGACTTGCTTCCACTGTGGTCTGCATGTCCGCTGGGAGATGAGGGAGGACTGTGTCTAATGACCCTAGGAGGTCATGACAGAAGTGTGCCATTATAACAGTCGAGTTGGCCTGACGAAGGCCTAAGGAAGAGGCCGCGTAGAACTTACTGGCGGAATGGTCCATATTTTTGGACTCCTTGTCCAGGGGTCGGTCAGTGTCAGCTGAGCTACCAGTACGCCTGAACACAGAAGCAGTCACCAGGCTCCTGGCCGAAGGATGTTCAGTGAACCCCACCAGGGACCCCATGGGCACCGCGTACATAGAAACATAGAAGTAGACGGCAGATAAGGACCGCAAGGCCCATCCAGTCTGCCCATTTCTTTTTCTACCTTATAAATGTGCCATCGGCCTTTGCTCTGTCAGTGGCCTATCTATTCATAGTCATTTGTATTGCTCCCTTATGCCTATCCCATGCCTTTTGAAGCCCTGCACTGTATTCATAGCCACCACTTCTTGTGGTAAGCCATTCCATGCATCCACCATCCTTTCTGTGAAAAGAATTTCCACATTCCCCTTAATCGGCCTCCTAATCTCATGCTGTGTCCTCCTGTCCTGCTATTTTTCTTATATTTAAACATGTTAGACTCTTTCACCTTGGTTATGCCCTTAAGGTGTTTGAATGCCTCGATCATATCACCTCTCCCTCTTTGCTCAAGGTATACATATTGAGCTCCTTTAATCTGTCCTCATATGTCTTCTGATGCAGTCCCTGCACCATTTTGTTGCCCTTCTCTGGACTGCCTCAATTTGGTTAATGTCCTTGTGAAGGTGTGGCTCCAATACTGCACGCAGTACTCCAGATGGGGCCTAACCAGTGTCTTGTACAGAGGATTATTACCTCCCTCTCACGACTTGTGATACCCCTACTAATACACCCTAACACCCCTAGCCTTACCTACTGCTTTAGAGGTCTGCTTGATGATTTTAGGTCATCAGTGATGATGATGCCCAAGTCTCTTTCTTCCTTTGTGACTGCTAGCAACTCCCTCCCAGCCTATAGGTGGCTTCAGGGTTTCTCTTCCCTATGTGCATGATTTTGCACTTCTTTGCATTAAATCCCGTTGCCACTCTTCTGACCATTTTGCTAGTTTATCCAGATCTCTTCTCATTCTGCCCACCCCATCTGGATCATCTACTCTGTTGCAGATCTTGGTGTCATCTGCAAACAGACAAGCCTTACCCTCTAGTCCATCTGCAAGGTCACTAATGAAGATGTTGAAGAGGACTGGCCCCAGGACTGATCCCTGAGGTACCCCACTTGTGACTTGCATCTCTTCTGACGGTATACCATTTACCACCACTCTCTGTTTTCTGCCCGTCAACCAGTTTGCCACCCAGTTGACCAACTTGACCCACCCCGAGCCTACCCAGCTTATTTATCAATCTTCTATGTGGAACAGTGTCAAAAGCTTTGCTGAAGTCAAGGTAGGCGACATCAACTGCTCCCCTTGGTCCACCACTCTGGTTACCCAGTCAAAGAAATCTATGAGATTAGTTTGACAAGACCTTCCTTTATAAACCCATGCTGTCTTGGATCCTGTGCCCCTATGGATTCCAGGTGTTGCACTATCCTTTCCTTAAGGAGTGCCTCCATAATCTTGCCCACTACTGAGGTAAGACTGACCGGTCTGTAGTTCCCCGCCTCCTCCCTGCTACCACTCTTGTGGAGCGGGATCACATGAGCCCTTCTCTAGTCTTCTGGGACCTCTCCTGTGCTCAGAGACTCACTAAACAATTCTGCTAATGGCTCTGCTAGTTCCTCCTTTAGCTCCTTAAGCCTTACTTGCGGGCCATGCGGGCAGACAATGCTGGGCAGGAAGCTGGGCACTGCCAAAGCTCAAGGGCTGGGCCAACAATGTCTTCGGCCACTGGAAAGGCCTCTGTCAGAGTATCCCCCCTCTTGAGGATACCCGTAAGGGGGTACTCCGCCTTTTTCTGGATGGACTCCAGGTGCATTCCGGTGGATTCAGAGATCAGGCAGAGAATGCCCTGAAAAGAGGGAGGGTCTTCCTCCAAACCCGCCACGGACGACTCATCATTCCCAGGATGGAAGTGCAATCTGGTGACATCCGAGTTTGAAGAGTCGGGATACAACAGCCTCTCACTTAGGTCTCCCTCGATACGCCGAGGGCGATCGGGGACGTCCGTTATCGACAGATGTCGGGGAAGCCCGGTGCCTGTTCGGTTCTCTTTCGAGGGAGCCCCTCCCAGAGGCTGCTTAGGCGGTGGCTCCACCAAAATCAGTGGAGAGACCGAGGCAGGCTGAACGGGGATATGGGCCGGCCCCACGGGTGGGGGGACCGAAGACTTTGGTTCCAGAGGGGCCGGCGTCGGCCTAGGAGGCGGAAACCAAGTGATGGCTGGGGTGGCCGGCTTCTGCCCGGATAAAATCAGCTGTTGCCACATGAGATCTTCATACTGTTGACCGAGATTCCGCCGAAGCCTCTCCTCGACCGAGAAGGATGAAAATCTGTGGCGACGCCTCTTCTTAGAGTGTTTAAGAGTCTTTTTCCGCCATTCGGCCAAAGGGGTTCTGGACCTCGAGCGAGATAGAGGGAGTCGACCCGTTCGATCGGGAGACACCGGTGTCGATGAAAACCGAGGGTCTGGAACCGTTTCCTCGATGGGGACAGCAGCGGACTGGGTCTCCTCATCTAGAAAAACAAGGACCGAAGTCCTTTCCAAAGAGTCGTTGACCGGTGTTGGCGACAGAGGGTCGATTGGGTTGAGAGTAATCTCAGCCTCATCGGCCATTTCCTTGGTCCCTTGGCCAGACGGGAGGTCCGAAAAGCCGGAGGCCGAGGATGCGATTTCGATCGAGGCCGAGACCGCATGCTCTTGGGACTTGGACCTTTCTCGGTCCCAAGAATGTCTTCGCTTAGACGAAGACTTCGGGTCCTTATCCCTCTTACGAGGGCGAGAGGAGTGCGAGCCCGAGGGCGCCTCACCTCTGGTGTGGAGAGACTGACACAACTCCTTGAAGGAACCCGTAAAGGTGGAGCCAAGGCTGAGCGGAACAAAAAAGCTTCGACTGGCCGAAGTTTGAGCTGCTTCCTCCTCCAATGCCTTCATTTGCTCCAGCTGCTCGGCGGATCCCGCGGCCGTGGAAACCGCCCACCTCACCTCCTTTGATTTCACCGGCGGGTTCCTTTTCTCTAGTCTCCCCAGTTTTAGGTGTGCCTTGCGGTCGTCCAGGACATTGGGATGGAAGGCCAGGCAGAAAGTGCAAGACGAGGTGTCATGTCCGACACCCAGGCAATAAATGTAAATAGGTGGGGATCGGCGTGCGACGTCTTCTGGCCGCAGGTACACCGGCGAAATCAGGGGGACGATTTATCTTTCATGTCCGAAGCGCTACAATCGGAATCGCTAACTTGAACGATTTTTAAGGTTACTTTCGGTAAAAACCAACGCTTTGAATCCAGGGCTACAAATTGCTGTGAGAGCACAAGGGAACCTGCACCTTCCAGTGGAAAGTAAGATCTGGCGTCATGGGGTGGAGCAGAGGTATTTACCACCTGGGTGGGTGGGAGGAGCCAGCTTGAAGACTTTCCGGCAAAATTTAAAGGGGAAAGGGACATGCCAAGAAGTGTGGATGAACAACATATCCACGCTCCTAGAACAACTGGTACAACAACCACAAGAGACAGGGCTATCCCAGATCTAGTACTGACTAATGGGGAAAGGATCACAGATCTCCAGGTAGAAGGTCACCTGGGGGCCAGTGACCATCATATGGTATTGTTCAATTTGGCCACTAGAACTAAATCATCCCATTCCAAGGCAAAAATATGAGACTTCAGAGGAGCCGACTTTGATAAAATGGCTAACAGAGTTAAGCTAG
Source organism: Neoceratodus forsteri (assembly GCA_016271365.2). Lineage (NCBI taxonomy): Eukaryota > Metazoa > Chordata > Ceratodontiformes > Ceratodontidae > Neoceratodus > Neoceratodus forsteri. The sequence goes on from CM057458.1 coordinate 372,805,430, forward strand.
CCCTGGCAAGAAGAAATACAGGTGAGGGAGTACAGGCAAAGTGGGCAAGCATTAAGAATGCAATACTTGACGCAACATCCCATTGTGTTAAGAGAGAGAAAAGCAAGAGGAAACCATTTTAGTTCTCAAAAACAGTAGCAGAAAAGGTCAGAGCCAAAAGGCTGGTCTTCAGGAAATATAAGGGAACGCAGTGGGACAAAGATAGGGAGGCATGCCAAACTTCCTTAGAGGAAAGCAGGGAAGGCAGTAAAGCAGGCAAAAGCCCAAACCAAGGAAACACTAGCACTAACAGTAAAAGAAGGGGACAAGAATTTCTATAGATACATTAGTGAAAGGACAAAGCCCAGAGGAGGTATTGCTAAGATCAAAGGGGATAAGGGGTGAGTGTGGGTGGAAGAGAACCAATGAAAAGCATCTATCCTAAACAGATGCTTCTGCACAGTATTTACTGACGAGAAGGTAGGGCAGGGCCCACAGCTCAGCACCATGGACACGGGGGGAAGGAGGTGTGCACTAGACCCTTCACAAAAGAAAGGATCCTACAAGAGCTCGCTAAGCTCAGGGCGGAAAAGGCAATGGGACTAGATGGCATACATCCCAGGGTACTAAAAGAGCTAATGGTGGAACTAGCAGAACCATTATGAGAACTGCTTAGTGAGTCTCTGAGCACAGGAGAGGTCCCAGAAGACTGGAGAAGGGCTCATGTGAACCCGCTCCACAAGAGTGGAAGCAGGGAGGAGGCAGGGAATTACAAACCAGTCAGTCTTCCCTCAGTAGTGGGCAATATTATGGAGGCACTCCTTAAGCAAAGGACAGTGCAACCCTGGGATCCATAGGAGCACAGGATCCAAGACAGCATGGGTTTACAACAGGAAGATCCTGTCAAACTAATCTCATAGATTTCTTTGACTGGGTAACCAGAGTGGTGGACAAAGGGGTACAGTTGATGTTGCCTACCTGACTTCAGCAAAGCTTTCGATACTGTTCCACACAGAAGACTGATTAATAAGAAGGGTAGGCTTTGGGTGGGTCAGAAGTTGGTCAACTGGTTGGCGGGCAGAAAAAGTACAGTTATATAAGAACTTACCATAACAGTAAATTTTTGAGAGGAACTCTTGCAGCAGGCTATAACCATTAGGACTAACGCCGGAGGCCATAGGACCCACCGGAAAAACTCTTAGCTAGCACTACCCAGCATGGACCGTTCCCCGATGTCAGCTCCACCCAGATGTTGGTCACAGTACAAAAGGGGGCAGACCTAGCTCCACCCCAGTTTCTCCGCTAAGACCCACAAATGAGCCCCAACGAGAGAAAGAGGCGAAGCCTGCAGATGATGTCCTGAATACCTCACTCGGGGGATGGAGGGTGGAAAAGTAGCGCCTGCTGCAAGAGCTCCTCTCTAAGATCTACTGTTACGGTAAGTCTCACGAACTGCACGATCTTACTTTGAGGGGAGCTCTTGCAGCAGGCTATAACCATTAGGACTAAATCTCAAGCAGTCCCATGCCAAGGAGGTGCCTAAACCCAGGAGGAGGAAGGGTGAAACAATGCTGACCACTCGGCCAGTCAAGAAAGAAGCCCCTGAAGGACTGCCAAGCCAAAACCGGTACGGCGCCTGGATGCAATGTCCAGGCTATAGTGCTTCACAAAAGTGTGCACAGAATTCCAGGTGGCAGCCTCACATATGTCCCTTATAGAGACATTCTTCAATGTGTCGAGAGAAGCCAAGACTCCTCTGGTGGAGTGACCCCTAACCGGACCCGGAAGGGGTTTATTGTGTTTTTCATACCAAAACACGATACAGTGGACAAGCCACTTAAAAACAGTCTGTTTGGACACCGGGTTGCCCGAATGTTGTGGCACAAAGGCCAGGAACAGTTGCTCCAATTTACGGTGTGCAGCTGTGTGCCTGAGGTAGTACAGCTTAATCTGGTTCAAGGTCAGTTGGCATTCATCTGTATCCCCCTCCCCCGGGTCATGCCTGAAAATAGGCAGGATTTGTCTAGAGCACTTACCTGGTCAACAAAAACTAAATAAAATAAAATAAATAAATACCTCAGCACCCTGTGAACGTCCAGAGTGTGAAGGAGAGCTTCTAACCTATTAGACAGAGAAGGAAAATAAACTAGAAGGTCAACTCCCGAGACCACTTTAGGAAGGAACTTAGGATTTGTTCTGAGAGAAACTCTTTCCCTGTGAAAAACTAAATAAGGCTTGTTACACATCAGAGCCTGGAGCTTGGAAACTCTTCGCGCCGAAGTAACAGCAACTAAAGCAAACATTCCAGGAAGATGGCATGGCTCACACTCAGCGCTGTGGTTCACAAGAGTGTGAGCTTCTCAACACAAACAGGAGGTCCCAGGGAGGGATAGGATCCCTGATGGGTGGTCTCATATGCAGAATGCTTCGTAAAAAGGTGCGGGCCGCGTCCAGTTGGGTCAAGGTTCTATCCCCCAAGAGGACATGATATGCAGAGATGGGCCACACGTGCACCTTTACTGAAGAGTAGCTCAAGCCTTGGTGGTATAAGGAGAGGAGATACTGTAATGCTGAGTTCACCGGACAGGTAAGGGGGTTCAGACAGTGAGACGAAGCCCAGAGACAAAAACGCTTCCACTTCATAGCGTAAGTGGAGCGAGTAGAGGGCTTTCTCGCCAAGACCAGGACGTCTGCCACCTCCTTGGAGATCCCATACCTTGACCTTACTATGTCTGCAGGAGCCAAGCATGAAGGTGCAGAGACCTGAGATCCAGATGGATCAGGGTGCCCCGATCATGGGACAGCAACTGGGAGTGGAATTGGAGGTTCCAAGGACAACTGCTGAAGCAGTGGGAACCAAATCTGTCAAGGCCATAGTGGGGCGATTAGAATCATCCGAGCCCCCTTGGCCTGTACCTTCAACAGCACTCTCTGAATGAGAGGGAAGGGAGGAAAGGCATAAAGGAACCTCCTTGCCCAACAAAGGGGCAATGTGTCTAGCCAGAAAACACCTGGTGCAGGCTCTCACAAACAGAAAATTGGCAGCTTGGCGTTGCGTGGGGACGCAAAGAGGTCCAGCTCTGGACGACCCCATGTGTCCAAGAGCTGGTCTGCTACTGACTGCAGTAGCTCCCACTCACGTGCCTTGGACTGAGACCTGCTTAGGCTGTCTGCCAAGTCGTTTAGGACACCTGGAACGTGCACTGTGGACAGAGAAATGTGGTGTTCCAGTGCCCAGTACCGGATTCTCATTGCCTCCCTGCACAGGGGGTAGGAGTGCGTTCCCCCTTGTTTGTTGATGTAAAAGACGACCACCATGTTGTCCGTCTGAACTAGAAGACAGCCTGGGACGAGGTCCTCTGAAAAGGCAATCAGCACATTGAGGACGACTCACACCTCCAGTATACTGATGTGGAGGTCACGCTCCTCTAGGGTCCAGACCCCTTGTATTTGGTGGGTACCTAGGTGCGGCCCCCCCCATCCCGAATCTGACGCATCCATCATTAGGGTCCGATTTGGAGGCTCCTGACAGAAAGGGACCCCATTCTCTAAAATGAGAGGGTCCACCCACCAAAGAAGTGTCCTCTTGACTGGCTCTGTGACTCTGACCACATAGTCTAAGTTGTCGGAGCATTGGTCCCACTGCACCCTGAGCATCCACTGTGGGACTATCATGTGGAGGCGGGCCAAAAGAGTGACAGGAATGGCCACCGCCATGTGCCCCAGAAGTCTGAGGAAGGCCCTGGCCTGGACCTGAGGGGTTACTAGAACTGATCCGGCTATCTCCCACAGGCGACTGCCCGTTCCTGGAGGCAGAAAAGCCATGCCCTGGATCGAGTCCAGGACCGGCCCTATAAAGAAGAGTCTTTGGCTGGGCTCTGGGGATGACTCTGGAAGGTTCAGGGTGATCCCCACTTCTCGGAACAGAGTACAGGTGTCTCCGAGAGCTTGCAGTAGGCGTGCCCTGAACGGGGTCGCAAGCAGCCAATCGTCGAGGTAAGGGAAGCCGTAATGCCCCTGGCGCCTTAGTGCCACAGCTACCACTGCCAAACATTTGGTGAAGACTCGAGAAGCGGAGGAGAGGCTGAACGGAAGAACCCGAAACTGATAATGCTCCCCTTGGAAGTGGAACCTCAGAAATGTCCTGTGAGGGGAAAAAGACCCCGATGTGCATGTACGCATCTTGCATGTCTAGGTAGCAGAGCCAGTATCCCTAGTGCAGCAGAGGAATAAGACCTTGAAGGGTTACCATCCTGAACCTTCGGTACTCTATAAAGTTGTTCAAAGAGTTGAGGTCCAGGATGGGCTGAAGATCCTGCATCATCTTTGGAACTAGGAAAAAATGGGAGTAAAATCCCTTTCCCTGCTGCTGCACAGGAACTGGTTCTATCACCCTTTTTTGCAAGAGGGCCTGAATTTCTCCTTCTATGAGCAGTATGTGTGAAGGATATCTTGACCTTGGTGGATTATCTGGAGGAATTTCGGTGAACTCCAGTGTGTGTCTCTCCTTATAATTTCTAGGACCCACTGGTCCGCTGTAATTGGGCGCCAACCCTTCAGATGAAGGGGAAGTGACCCGCTATAGCCTACCTGGTACCATCTCCGGAGGGGTCGGGAGGGTCATTGGGCGGAGCCAGGAGTGGGCAGAGAGGCTTGGGAGGACTTGGGGCCTCGAAAAGGAGCACCTCCAGGCTGCTGGTTGCCAGCTCTCCTTTTGAAGCTGCCTTTCTGGCCCTGTTGGGTTTCCTCGGGTTTGAGCACCTGACGGCTTGCGAAAAGGTCGTCGTCTTGCTCATCTCTTTTCCCCTCTGTACATTTGTCTGATGGACCAGACAGACTTGCCCGACTCCTGGAGGCGAGAGATCAGAGACTCCGTCTCCAGCTCCAAAAGGACGGAATCCTGGAATGGGAGCTCCCGGATTCCGGACTGCAGATCCTGGTGAAAACCAGAGACCCTCAACCAGGCATGGCGCCAGAGGCAGACACCGGACGCTGCTGCTCTGACTGCCGTATCTGCAATATCGTACGAGGCATGGAGAACATGCGTGCCTACGTCCGAGCCCGACTTTAATATATCCAGAAGCTCAGTCTTTTGTGCCGAGTCTGGCAAGGTATTGGCTATCTCCTGTCCTGTCTCCCATAGCGCATTCTGGTACTGGACCATATGCGTGAGGAAGTTGAGCAACCTAATGGAGCAGGTGGAGGCAGAATAAATCTTCTTGCCCACCTGATTCAAATAGTGGGATTCTGGGTCAGGAGGCTGGGAGCCTAGGTGTTTAGGCTGCTTTGACTTATCGAGGGCAGCTGTAATCACCGAAGAGTCCGCCTGAGGGGTTCCGCCAGAAAGGGCTCGTCCCTTGGGGCTGTATACGGCCTGTCTGATTTTTCTGGAACTGAAGCTGGATGCTTCCAAGTAACCCTGGTAAGATCCTGGAAGGTATCCACCAAAGGAGGCACCACTAGAGGCTTGGGCTCCTTTTGCCTCAGGTACTTGGCCAGTCGGAGGCATTCCGGATTCAAATCCTCAGTCTCCCATTCATAAGTGTCAGCGTGGCTCAGTTGGTAGCACATCTGCCTCTGGACCAGAAGGTTGTGGGTTCTCATCCCACACCGGGATTGGTCTTGCACCTAAAAATCGCTGGCATCTGAGTGCAGTACTGGGGGGGTGCTGTACTGCTGGGGGGTGTCGCCCTTCGGAGATGTTAAACCGAGGTCCCTTCTGCCCATCCTGGTGTTGTCCTGGTGGGTGTCCAGGTGGAAGTAAAAGAACCCAGGACACTCTTCACAAAGAGTAGGGGACACTCCCGGTGTCCTGGCCAACATCCCCCTTCCCATAAACCGGTTCATGCAAATATCCAGGTTGTGTGTGGGTGATGATGTGCGATATGGCCGCCACTACAGATTCAGTCACTTCAGTACCAGTCTAGCTTTGCTTGTAAAGAGCTTTGGGATACACTGTGTATAAAAAGCACTATATAAATGCTGATTCTTCTTCTTCTTCTCATGATATCCATGAAGGTCAGATCGTCAGGAGGCGAGCGGGGTTGGTCCTTTTCTCCCGAGGAACCCCTGAGAGGGATGAGGGAGAAAGGGTGGACAACCTGCTACTGGGCCCTGAACGGCCTGAGCTGTGTCTCAGATTCCCCCCGCTCGAGCGTCGGTAGCTACCGGACCGACATCGGTCCGAGGACTGGCGACGACTGCGGGACCGATGTCGGGAGTGGGAGCGGGCCCGCAGATAAACAGGCAGCTCCTGGACCAGGACCGAGACCGCGACAGCTACCTGATCGAGGCGGCTGACGACGACGGGTTCGAGACCGGGAACGAACCTTGAGGGCGGAAGCGGCAGCTGCCGCCAGGTCTTCTGCGGGGAAGGAGCGGGAAGGCCCTCAGGTTCCCTGTTGTCTGGCCGGTTAGGGTCTGGCGTCGGGTCCAGCTTCGATGGAGACTGTTTTCTCACCTAACTCCACCAGAATGAGAAAAGCTCCTGCAGTTCGTCTTTATTGAAGACTGTGGCTGCTGAACCTGGAAAGGAAGGCAGTGAAGCCGGATCAGGAAGGTTGTGGGACGGCTAACCGCCCGCAGAACCCGTGGAGGATTTGGGGGTACCTGAAGCCGCCACTATCGCGGGTACTTCCACCACAATCGCCTCTACCGGCGTCGGTATGGGATCCGATGTTGGTTTGATGGGCGTTGGTGCGAAACTCTGTCACCCGGTTTGCTGAGATCCGGGCAAGGCGGGACCTTCTTAGGCACCGTACCTTGTGTCGAAGAGGTCGGAGGATGGGGTAACCCAAGAGGAGCCACCTTGGGTTTAACTGATTTCTCCCCTGAGGTTCCTGCCTTGGCTGGGGCCAGTTTCTTAGCAGGAGGGCTTGGCACCTTGGAGCCTTCCGGGCGCTCGCGGCAGTCCCCTGAGCCCGAAGTAGAGGACTTCTTGGGGGAAGAGTGAGAGCGGGACCCAGATCTGGAGCGATGGTGGGACCGGCTAAGGTCCTTGTTGCGGGAGCGTTTGCGGGACTTGCCCCAATGCTTGCTACTGTCCCCCGAGGTATGCAGGACGTCCATTTTTTTTCTCCAGAAGGTGGGCCTTGAGGGCCTTCAGGCGCCTAATTCTGGTCCTGCTGGTGAAGCCTTGACAGATGGTGCAGGTGACGGTGTCGTGGTCTGGGCCCAGACAGAGGAGGCATTCAACGTGGCCGTCTTTGGAGGGAATTTGGTGGCCACAGTGGCACTTGTTCCTCTTGGGCCCGGAGGAGACTGACAAAGGAGACAACATACATCGGACTGGAGTTGAAGGAACCAAATGCGATGAAACGGTCGACTGATGCCTGACGAAGGATGTAATTCTCTGTAGAAAACTAAAATTTTTCGTTTTGCTGGGCTAGAGTAGCCATAACTTCCCCAACATGAGTGGGTCGCGGCGGGAAAAAAACTGGGGTGGAGATGGGTCTGCCCCCTTTTGTACCGTGACCGATGTCGGGGGCGGTCCCTGCTGGGTAGTGCTAGCTAATATTTTTTTCTGGTGGGTCCTAAGGCCTGCGGCGTTAGTCCTAATGGTTATACCCTGCTACAAGAGCTCCGCCTCGAAGTAAGATCAGAGTGGTGGTAAACGGTATACAATCAGAAGAGATGCAAGTCACAAGTGGGGTACATCAGGGATCAGTCCTGGGGCCAATCCTCTTCAATATCTTCATCAGTGACATTGCAGATGGACTGGAGGGTGAGGTTTGTCTGTTTGCAGATGACCCCAGGATCTGCAACAGAGTAGATGATCCAGATCGGGTGGGCAGAATGAGAAGAGATACGGATAAACTATCAAAATGGTCGGGTTGGCAACTGGGGTTTAATGCAAAGAAGTGCAAGATCACGCATATAGGGAAGAGAAACCCTGAAGCCACCTATAGGTTGGGAGGGGAGTTGCTGGCAATCACAAGGGAAGAGAGAGACTTGGGCATCATAATCACAGATGATCTGCAATCATCCAAGCAGACCACCAAAGCAGCAGGTAAGGCTAGAGGGATGTTGGGGTGCGTTTGTAGGGATATCGCAAGTCATAAGAGGGAGGTAATAATCCCTCTTTACAAGACACTGGTTAGGCCCCACCTGGAGTACTGCGTGCAGTACTGGAGGCTGCACCTGCACAAAGACATTAACAAAATGGAGGCAGTCCAGAGAAGGGCAACCAAAATGGTGCAGGGACTGCATCAGAAAACATATGAGGACAGATTAATGGAGCTCAATGTGTATACCCTAGAACAAAGGAAGGAGAGAGGTGATATGATTGAAACATTCAAACATCTTAAGGGCATTAACAAGATGCAAGTGTCTAATATGTTTCAATATAAGAAAATAGGACAAAAAGATACAGCATGAGATTAGAGGGAAGCAGATTAAGGGGTAATGTGAGGAAGTTCTTTTTCACAGAAAGGGTTGTGGATACATGGATTGGCCTACCTCAGGATGTGGTGGATATGAATACAGTGCAGGGCTTCAAACAGGCATGGGTTAAGCATAAAGGAGCAATACAAATGAGTATGAATAGACAGGCCTATGGCACATTCATAAGATAGAGAAAATGGGCAGACTGGATGGGCCTTGCGGTCATTATCTGCCGTCAACTTCTATGTTTCTATATTCCACTGTCCCCTCCTTCAGCAGTGAGTCCATTAACTTTCCCATCAGGCCACCACCGCTGTCAGACTGACTGGTCTGTAACTATCAGCCTCCTCCCTCCTATTACTTCTGTAAAGTGGGACTACACCTGTCCTCCTCCAGTCCTCTGGAACCACTTCTGTTTCAAGGGAGCTGTTAAACAGGATTGTCAGAAGCATAGCCAGTACCTCCGTGAGCTCCCCCAAAACCCTAGAAGGAACCCCATCTGGCCCCACTGCTTTATCCACTTTCAGATTAGTGAATCCCTTTAGGACTTTCTTCTCTGAAAAAGAACTAATGTGCACCTCCCCCATTCAGGGCTCCCGTTACTTTTCTGTGGACCCTCCTTCTCTTGTGAACACTGAACAAAAGTATTTGTTTGGGAAGTCTGCCTTTTCCTGGTTCCTTCTGCTCTGTTCACACCTTCCCATTTTAGCCTTAAATCCCTCCCTAGGTCTTTCTCTTTTCACTTACATACCTAAAAACTGTTTTGTCCCTATGACAGGGTGGAATAGGACCCTGTCCCAGTTGTTATGGAAAGAGTTTGAATGCAAGGATCTATTCTATTTTTTCCTTTCCTGTCTCTTATCTGTCTGGTTGCACAACCAAGTTTTCCTGTGAGACCTAGGATTTGATCACCCCAACAGTCTCGCAATTCTTTGCCTCTTGCTATCTCTCAGTCTTCTTTTGCTGTTCTGTCTTTTCCTCCCTTGCATATCTGCTGATATAAAAATATATTCAAATCATTATGTGGTAATGTAACTGATGTTGAGATTCCTTTTGTTTAGAAATGATATAGTGTTATTTTTGAAATGTATATAATTATAGTCTAAGATGACTGCAAAAAGCTATTGGAAACTCAAGAGGTTACCAAAGTGCAATTTTTAACCCTTCTGCAGAAGAGCTGTGGAAAAGAGGCCTAAGCTATGGGACACTGTGTTCCTACCAGCACCTGCCTGAAATATACTAGAGCACTTTAGACAAAAACAGGATGCTTGTTAAGAAGGGGGGGTTGGAAGGACTTATAAGACAGATCTGCAACTGCTTGCAAGAAAGGGACACAGAGATTGAAGGAAAACTCTGATGGATCTTCTCTCTTTATTTGGACTTCGTAAATAGTTATACGGAACAAGTTTATATTTTGTTACTACTACAACTAACAAAATTCTTGTTGCGAATTTTACAAATGTTCCTGGTTTTTCCTAAGTTTCCTGACCTGTGCCTTGACGACAGATGGTGTCAGCCTAAGTGGGATTTACGCCGTACATACTATAAGCCAGAAGTTTTGTTTGTGGGTACTGGACCTAGTACCAGGGAAGCAAAAAGCAAGGTATGGATACTGCAGTAGAAAGCTCAGGAGTGGTTACCAGGAGAATGGCAGCCAAACTAGCAGAGACAGAAGTCCAAGCTGAGATTGTACAGCCAGCACAAATTATGGAAAAACAATAGGCAATGACAGAACCTGAATGCCTGATTGACTTTTTCAAATAGTGGGCTATACAACAAAAAGACGGACAAATAGAGGAGAGAAGAGAAGCAGCAGATGAGAGAAAAGATGCAGTGACAATAGCAGCGATGGCTAGATGCCTTGCAAGGTATCAAAGGCAGAGTATCTGGCACAGATCCAGACGTACAACAAAACACAATCAACTTAAAAGCCATTAAAACTTACAAAGTTGTGTCCCTCAGATGATATCGAGACATGCCTGACAACTTTTGAAAAAGTTGCCACAGCCTGCCAATGGCCAAAGCAGCAATGGACAATCAGACTGGTACCCTACCTGACAGGGAAAGCCCAACTTGCCTACAGCAATATGGACACTGCACAGTCAGAAAATTATGACTTGGTGAAAAGCAAAATCCTGAAAAGGTATGACATCTCAGGAGAGACCTACAGGCAGAGATTTCGATCTCTGAAGTACAACTCAGTCGACAATCCTCGAGAAGCCTTCACCCAACGCAGAGAACTCCTGATAAAATGGCTACAACCAGAGGGCAAAACAGTCCCACAGATGATCGACACATTTGCAATGGAGCAATTCATCAACATCCTGCCTACAGAAGTGCAGCTTTGGGTAAAGGAACACCGACCAGAAAGTGGGTAAAAGGCCGTCTCTTCAGCCGAAGACTACCAAATGGCCAGACAGACGCCACAGCAGCGAGGTAACAGCCAAGCACCCGGTAAAACACTCTTTTTCCCATTTAAACGCCAAGTCTGATAAGAACTCTGGTGGGGTAACAAATCTGTGCCCAAAGAAATTTGCTATAACTGTAATAAGCCAGGCCATACTGCAAGAAACTGCAGTAGTAAGGTGAGTGGCACTTGAGCAGATTTGTCCTTGGCAAACTGGGGCAGGTTCTTAACAGATGTGAAGGTGGGGCATAAGACTGTAAAGGGACTCACTGATTCGGGAAGCAGACTGACCCTAGTGCATGCTGAAGTGCTGGGAAAACACTGTGCAAAAGGACCAGGTACTGGTGTCATCTGCATCCACAGGGATACTCGATACTATCCCATCATCCAAGTGACTCTGACCATTAAGGGTGTGTCACACCAAATGAAAGTGGGGGTAGTATCTAAGTTACCTGTACCTGTGATTATTGGAAATGACTTTCCAGGATTTACTGAGTTAATCAAAAAAAGGAGCAAATCCTGATGTTTCAGCAGCTGTGGTGACAAGAGCTCAGGCAAAGAAAATTTCACATGGTGGGGACACTTTTCCTTTCAGTGACTTTGATTCAGACTTATTTGAGCACAGCTCCAAGATCCGGAAATCCAGGAAAGAAAGATGATGCCTAAAAAAACTGTGGCAACAAATGACTGATGGACATAAGGAGTTAACAAATGAAAATGCTGAAACCAAACTGACCACTGATCGTGATTTTCTTTCAGAACAAGCTAACAATGTTTCTCTCCAAGGTTTTTTTTTAAGCAGCTGGGGGCGAAACCAAAACAGGGTGGACCAATGTTTAAAAAATGTAATGGGTTACTGTACACAGTTTGGGCCTCAGACACAGGAACAGACAGAACAACTGGTTATACCAAGCCAACCCAGTGGTGCTGAGGCACTGGTCACCTTACCTCACGCTACCCCGGCGACCCGTTCCGGTTTTCTGCTGGTGATGCCTCTCCCTATACATCCCAGTATCCCCCCAGCCCTCCCTACCGCCTTCTCACATTGCTTGCCAACCTTAAGGTCATCTGATATGATTACCCCCAGGTCCCTTTACATTTTTTTTGTTGTTACTACCTCTTCCCTCCATTGTGTAATCTTCCCCTGGGTTTTTTTGTTTTCCAGGTGCATTAATTTGCACTTCTTTGCATTGAATCCAAGCTGCCATACTTCTGACCATTCCTCCAACCTTGCCAAGTCCCTTCTCATCCTTTCCATGCCTCCTTGTGTATCAACCCTGTTGCAGATCTTTGTGTCATCTGCAGAGAGGCATACTTTTCCTTCCAGATCCTCTGCAATGTCACTTATAAAGACATTAAGAAGGACTGGACCCAGTACTGAACACTCACGGTGCCCCACTAGTAACCCCTCTTTCTTCAGAGTGGACTCCATTTACAATTACCTTCTGTGTCCTGTTGTTCAGCCAATATTTTACCAGGCTACCACCCTGGGACCACTCCCAGGCTGGTTAATTTGACTACTAATCTTTGTGTGGTACTGTGTCAAATGCCTTGCTAAAGTCTAGGTAGGCCATGTCCACAGCCCCTCCCTGGTCTGCTACTTTGGTCACCCAGTCAAAGAAATCAATTAGAGTTGTCTGACATGACCTTCGTGCTGTGAACCCATGCTGCCTTGGGTCCTGTGCCCCACTGGTCTCTAGGTACTCAACAATTCTTTCCTTCAGAAGTGATTCCATCACTTTCCCTACCACAGAGGTCAAACTAACAGGTCTGTAGTTTCCTGCCTCTGTCTTGGTCCCACTTTTGTGAGGGAATCACATCAGCCTTCTTCCAGTCCTCAGGTACCACACCATCCTCCGTAGTCAGTGGTGTCACTAGTTCTCTGCTTAATTCTTTTAGAATTCTGGGGTGAATTCCATCTGGCCCCATTGCTTTGTCCACCTTCAGTTTTAGGAGTTCTTTCAGAACCCTTTCTTCTGTGAAAGGACTGGGATCGACCCCCCAGAGTGCTTCTGTTAATAGGATTAGGCACCTCCCCCACTTCCTCTTTTGTGAATACTGAACAGAAGTATTCATCCAGTAGCCCTGCTTTTTCACTGTCTAAGTCTGCCCACCCGCCATCCATTCTATTCAGACTCACTATCCCTCCCTTTTTCTTCCTACGCTCCCTGATATACCTATAAAAGGTTTTAACCCCCTTCTTAAACGAGTTGGCTATCTTTTCCTCAGTTTGTGCCTTTGCTATTCTGACTTCCCTTCCTGCTTCCTTCTGCCTTAACTGGTACAGTTCTCTGTCCTGCTCCTTCTGTGTTTCCTTATACTTCCTAAATGCTATCTTTTTCTCCCTAACCTTCACTGCCACCTCTTTTGAGAACCATAGTGGCTTTTTCTTTCGTTTTGATTTGTTTATTTGCTTCACACAAAGGCTTGTTGTCTCTGTGATGGCAGTTTTGATATTTCCCCATTGTTGTTCTACCCTTTCTTCTAGCCTGTTTGCTAGAGCTTTTCTATGGCACTCTCCCATCTTGACAATGTCAACCCTCCTGAAGTCCAGAGGACCCTCACATTTGTATGGCTTGACTCTGTAGCTGAGTTTATCGTGAACCACACTGTTTGGTGGTCACTTGTTCCCAAATGGCTACCCACTTCTAGAGATCCTCTCACTGTCCCCATTTGAGAGTACGAGGTCTAAGATTGCTCCCTCATGAGTAGGTTCCAAAATTAGCTGTCTGAGGCATGCCACCTGGAGGGCATCAAGAATGGCCTGCTTTTGGATGTGGCTGCAGCAAAGGTGCTCCAGTTAACATCTGGCATATTAAGGTCCCCCATCAACAGTATCTCCCCTTTCTCTGCCATCCTAAGTATGCCTTCTATTATATCCTTTTCCATTCCCTCCCCGACATGGGGGTCTGTATACAACCCCTGTGCGGATTGTGGTGCAATTTCCAGTCTCTAAGGTGACCCACAGTACCTCCTCTCCTCCCTGTTTACTCTTTTGTTCAGTTGCATTTATCCCTTCCCTTACAGAGAGCTACCCCCCACCCTCCCTGTCTCTCCCGCAGGTTGTGTACCCTGGTATGTTAACATCCCAGTCATGGTTCTCTGTGTACCATGTTTCTGTGACTGCTACAATATCCAGGCATCCCTCTTCCATCAAGGCCACCAGTTCAGGGAGCTTGTTGCCCAGACTACAGGCGTTAGTACTCATTATCCTCCATTTCTTGATGGCCTTACCCCTTTTTGCCCCATCCCTGTCCTTATTGCGTTGGTCAGTTTCTTCACTTACCCCTGCACTTCTCCCTATCAACATCTCAAAGTTGGTGTCTACCTCACTTAATACCCTGATTTTTTTTGGGGGCAAGGATTTCCCTGCTCCTTTCCAGTGCCTCCCCCCTTGGCTAGTTTAAATGCTTGCCAATGAAGTATTTAAACCTATCACCTAGGATCCTGGTTCCCCTCCTGGACAGATGCAGACCATTATGCCAGTATAGGCCTGCATCTCTCCAGGTGGACCCCCAGTCCCCAATGAAGCCAAATCCTTGAGCTCTGAACCAGTTTTTCAACCACTGATTGAATCCCATGGTGTGGGCACCTAGCCTCACCCGTGCCATAAACAAGCAGCACCTCCGAGAAGGTCACCGTGTGTGCTATTTGTCTAAGGCCCCTCCCCATCTCCACAAACGCTTCTTGCTCTGCTCTGATCCCTTTCTTAGCCAGGTCATTTGTCCCTAGGTGGACAATGACATCCAGCTCCCTCCCCTGTGCAGCTGCTCCTGCGATCCTGAGGATTTGCTCCCTGTCCCTCCAAGCCATGGCACCACGCAGGCACCTTACCTCCCTCTCCCCTTCCTCCCCCAGTTCTACCTTCCTAACAATGGAGTCCCCACCAGGAGTTGTTTCCTTCCCCTGTGGGGTCCCATGCCACCCTCCTGTGGGTCTCCTTTGTGGAGGTTCCCAGCATCCTCCTTGTTCTCCACTGTGGGTGCCTCCTTAGAGGAACCACACTTTCCACTACTCTCACCCTCCCTGAGCCCACTGTGGTCCAACCACCTCTTTCTGGCAACCTCTGAGGCAACGGCAGTGACCCTGGTGGTCCCTGGGTTGGAGAGGAGGTCCCACAAATCCTGGCCAACTCAGCCTGGAGATGAGCAACCTCCTCCCTCAGCCCAGAGAGCTGCCTGCAGATGGGACATCACTGCATCCTCCAGAATGTTTCCCGGAAGACTGCTGCTCCACAGCCACTGCACTGCACCACTCCCATCATGTCTTTTTTCTGGCCCCCTAACTGTTGTTTGGAATACTTACTCTTTCCTCTGTTTATTCCTTTTTTTTTCTCTCCCTACTTTCTTACTGCCTTTGTGCCCTTTTAGCTCCTGATCTTCCTGTTCTGAGACAAGAAGTTCCTGTATTTCTCAGTAGTCTTCTTACTTGCTCACAGTCAGACCTCCAGCAGCTGGGGGGGGGGGGGAGAGCTACTCTTGCCCTTCTAGGATGGTGAGTCTTTGGTGGCTCTGTGATCACTCACTTCCTGCTCACAAACAGGAAGTTCCTGTTGTCAGTTAAATCCTGTGCCTATAAAAGTAGAACTGGTTTAGAGGGGAAGGAAGCAGGGCAATATAGTCCCAGTAGAGAAGTTTTAGTTATACCAGTAGCTCCTTCCTCCTGGTGTTCTGTCTGTTCTCTCAACTTTGCTAGTTTTACCAGAAACTGATAAAGAAAATACTGATGTAGCTTATGATAGAGACTAGAACAAACTGTAAATGCTGATGCTGTAAAGGTGAATGTTTCCTTAACCTCAGAACAAACTGCAGACATTCATAATGTGTTAAAGACATTTAACAGTATTTTTACCACAGTACCAGGCTGAGCAAAAGGGGCTGAGCATGTTACAGGGACAAGGAATGCTCGTTCTATTAGGCAAAAGACATACAGGTTACCAGAGCAGTTAAGAGCTGATGTGGTTAAGGAAATACAAACAATGAAAGAACTGGGTATCATAGAGGAGTCGAGCAGTGCTTGGTTATCTCCACTGGTAACTGTAAACAAAAAAGAAGGGGGTGTTAGAATCTGCTTGATTTTAGGAAGCTCAATCAAGTGTCAAAATTTGACAGTTATCCTATGCCCAGAACAGATGATTTAGTGGACAGACTGGGGAGTGCAAAGTATATCAGTACCCTCGACCTCACCAAGGGTTACTAGCAAATACCTTTAGCTAAAGAATCCATAGATAAAACTGCATTAGCCACTCCTGTTGGATTCTATCAGTTTACCACCATGCCATTTGATTTACATGGTGCACCAGCTACATATTCCAGTGGTACATGGATGTAATTTTATCCCCTCACACTGGTTATTGTGCTGCATACCTGGATGACGTCGTGGTGTATAGTCCAGACTGGAAAAGCCACTTGGAACACCTAACAAGCAGTTATCCAAGATACCAAAAATGCAGGTCTAACTATTAATCCTACCAAATGTGCATTGGGCATGCAGGAAACCAGATATTTAGGCTATGTGTTGGGAAATGGAGAAGTTAAACCAGAAGTTTCTAAAGTAGAAGAAGTTGCTAACAGCCCTGTCCCTAAAACAAAGAAACATGTCAGGTCATTTTTAGGGCTGGCTGGTTATTATCGGAGATTTGTTCCCAACTTTGCAGATTTAGCTACTCCCCTCACTGAACTCACAAAGAAACGGTACCCTAACAATGTGAAATGGACCCCAGAGTGTGATGAAGCTTTTCAAGCCATTAAGACTGCAATATGTTCAGCCACTATTTTAAGAAGCCCAGACTTTGAGAAACCATTTTTGTTACACACAGATGCATCAGAGGTAGGCCTAGGTGCAGTACTGAGTCAAAATGTAGATGGGACGGAACATCCTATTCTGTACATAAGTAAAAAGTTGCATGACAGACAGAAAGGATACTCCACCATTGAAAAGGAATGTTTAGCAGCAAAAGTGGGCCATGGAGGCCTTAAGTTTTATTTACTAAGAACTGACTGTACTTATAACAGACCACATCCTCTCTGTTGTCTTAACCAAATAAAATATAAAAATTCCAGAATCACAAGGTGGTACCTGGCACTACAACCATTTAAATTCATGGTGATACACAAATCTGGTAAAGACAATAGCTATGCTGATTTTCTGTCAAGATATGGATTAGCAATTGAGGGTTCTGAAGGTTGAAAAACAAATGATTTTAAACCTTACTGTTTGCTGTACTGTTATAGAAAAAATGGATAATGCACATATGCTTAATTTCTAAAAGTTAGAAGCTATTATTGGAATGTTTTGGAAACCTGTTTGATAAAACAGGTTCTCTCTTAAGGAGGGGGGCGTATGTGACAGGGTGTAATAGGACCCTGTCCCAGTTGTTATGGAAAGAGTTTGGATGCAAGGATCTGTTCTATTCTTTCCTTTCCTGTCTCTTATCTGTCTGGTTGCACAACCAAGTTTTCCTGTGAGACCTAGGATTTGATCACCCCAACAGTCTCGCAATTCTTTGCCTCTTGCTATCTCTCAGTCTTCTTTTGCTGTTCTGTCTTTTCCTCCCTTGCATATCTGCTGATATAAAAATATATTCAAATCATTATGTGGTAATGTAACTGATGTTGAGATTCCTTTTGTTTAGAAATGATATAGTGTTATTTTTGAAATGTATATAATTATAGTCTAAGATGACTGCAAAAAGCTATTGGAAACTCAAGAGGTTACCAGAGTGCAATTTTTAACCCTTCTGCAGAAGAGCTGTGGAAAAGGGGCCTAAGCTATGGGACACTGTGTTCCTACCAGCACCTGCCTGAAATATACTAGAGCACTTTAGACAAAAACAGGATGCTTGTTAAGAAGGGGGGGTTGGAAGGACTTATAAGACAGATCTGCAACTGCTTGCAAGAAAGGGACACAGAGATTGAAGGAAAACTCTGATGGATCTTCTCTCTTTATTTGGACTTCGTAAATAGTTATACGGAACAAGTTTATATTTTATGTTACTGCTACGACTAACAAAATTCTTGTTGCGAATTTTACAAATGTTCCTGTTTTTTCCTAAGTTTCCTGACCTGTGCCTTGACGACAGATGGTGTCAGCCTAAGTGGGATTTACGCCGTACATACTATAAGCCAGAAGTTTTGTTTGTGGGTACTGGACCTAGTACCAGGGAAGCAAAAAGCAAGGTATGGATACTGCAGTAGAAAGTTCAGGAGTGGTTACCAGGAGAATGGCAGCCAAACTAGCAGAGACAGAAGTCCAAGCTGAGATTGTACAGCCAGCACAAGTTATGGAAAAACAATAGGCAATGACAGAACCTGAATGCCTGATTGACTTTTTCAAATAGTGGGCTATACAACAAAAAGAGACGGACAAATAGAGGAGAGAAGAGAAGCAGCAGATGAGAGAAAAGATGCAGTGACAATAGCAGCGATGGCTAGATGCCTTGCAAGGTATCAAAGGCAGAGTATCTGGCACAGATCCAGACGTACAACAAAACACAATCAACTTAAAAGCCATTAAAACTTACAAAGTTGTGTCCCTCAGATGATATCGAGGCATGCCTGACAACTTTGAAAAGTTGCCACAGCCTGCCAATGGCCAAAGCAGCAATGGACAATCAGACTGGTACCCTACCTGACAGGGAAAGCCCAACTTGCCTACAGCAATATGGACACTGCACAGTCAGAAAATTATGACTTGGTGAAAAGCAAAATCCTGAAAAGGTATGACATCTCAGGAGAGACCTACAGGCAGAGATTTCGATCTCTGAAGTACAACTCAGTCGACAATCCTCGAGAAGCCTTCACCCAACGCAGAGAACTCCTGATAAAATGGCTACAACCAAAGGGCAAAACAGTCCCACAGATGATCGACACATTTGCAATGGAGCAATTCATCAACATCCTGCCTACAGAAGTGCAGCTTTGGGTAAAGGAACACCGACCAGAAAGTGGGTAAAAGGCCGTCTCTTCAGCCGAAGACTACCAAATGGCCAGACAGACGCCACAGCAGCGAGGTAACAGCCAAGCACCGGTAAAACACTCTTTTTCCCATTTAAACGCCAAGTCTGATAAGAACTCTGGTGGGGTAACAAATCTGTGCCCAAAGAAATTTGCTATAATTGTAATAATGCTAGGCCATACTGCAAGAAACTGCAGTAGTAAGGTGAGTGGCATGAGCAGATTGTCCTTGGCAAACTGGGGCAGGTTCTTAACAGATGTGAAGGTGGGGCATAAGACTGTAAAGGACTCACTGATTCGAAGCAGACTGGACCCTAGTGCATGCTGAAGTGCTGGGAAAACACTGTGCAAAAGGACCAGGTACTGGTGTCATCTGCATCCACAGGGATACTGATACTATCCCATCATCCAAGTGACTCTGACCATTAAGGGTGTGTCACACCAAATGAAAGTGGGGTAGTATCTAAGTTACTCGTACCTGTGATTATTGAAATGACTTTCCAGGATTTACTGAGTTAATCAAAAGGAGAGCAAATCCTGATGTTTCAGCAGCTGTGGTGACAAGAGCTCAGGCAAAGAAAATTTCACATGGTGGGGACACTTTTCCTTTCAGTGACTTTGATTCAGACTTATTTGAGCACAGCTCCAAGATCCGGAAATCCAGGAAAGAAAGATGATGCCTAAAAAAACTGTGGCAACAAATGACTGATGGACATAAGGAGTTAACAAATGAAAATGCTGAAACCAAACTGACCACTGATCGTGATTTTCTTTCAGAACAAGCTAACAATGTTTCTCTCCAAGGTTTTTTTTTTAAGCAGCTGGGGGCGAAACCAAAACAGGGTGGACCAATGTTTAAAAAATGTAATGGGTTACTGTACACAGTTTGGGCCTCAGACACAGGAACAGACAGAACTGGTTATACCAAGCCAACCCAGTGGTGCTGAGGCACTGGTCACCTTACCTCACGCTACCCCGGTGACCCGTTCCGGTTTTCTGCTGGTGATGCCTCTCCCTATACATCCCAGTATCCCCCCAGCCCTCCCTACCGCCTTCTCACATTGCTTGCCAACCTTAAGGTCATTTGATATGATTACCCCCAGGTCCCTTTACATTTTTTTTGTTGTTACTACCTCTCCCCTCCATTGTGTAATCTTCCCCTGGGTTTTTTTGTTTTCCAGGTGCATTAATTTGCACTTTTTGCATTGAATCAAGCTGCCATACTTCTGACCATTCCTCCAACCTTGCCAAGTCCCTTCTCATCCTTTCCATGCCTCCTTGTGTATCAACCCTGTTGCAGATCTTTGTGTCATCTGCAGAGAGGCATACTTTTCCTTCCAGATCCTCTGCAATGTCACTTATAAAGACATTAAGAAGGACTGGACCCAGTACTGAACACTGCGGTGCCCCACTAGTAACCCCTCTTTCTTCAGAGTGGACTCCATTTACAATTACCTTCTGTGTCCTGTTGTTCAGCCAATATTTTACCCAGGCTACCACCCTGGGACCCACTCCCAGGCTGGTTAATTTGACTACTAATCTTTTGTGTGGTACTGTGTCAAATGCCTTGCTAAAGTCTAGGTAGGCCATGTCCACAGCCCCTCCCTGGTCTGCTACTTTGGTCACCCAGTCAAAGAAATCAATTAGAGTTGTCTGACATGACCTTCGTGCTGTGAACCCATGCTGCCTTGGGTCCTGTGCCCCACTGGTCTCTAGGTACTCAACAATTCTTTCCTTCAGAAGTGATTCCATCATTTCCCTACCACAGAGGGTCAACCTAACAGGTCTGTAGTTTCCTGGCTCTGTCTTGGTCCCACTTTTGTGAAGGGAATCACATCAGCCTTCTTCCAGTCCTCAGGTACCACCCATCCTCCCCATGATTTGTTAAAAGGGTAGTCAGTGGTGTCACTAGTTCTCTGCTTAATTCTTTTAGAATTCTGGGGTGAATTCCATCTGGCCCCATTGCTTTGTCCACCCTTCAGTTTTAGGAGTTCTTTCAGAACCCTTTCTTCTGTGAAAGGACTGGGACTTCAGCCCCAGAGTGCTTCTGTTAATAGGATTAGCACCTCCCCACTTCCTCTTTTGTGAATACTGAACAGAAGTATTCATCCAGTAGCCCTGCTTTTTCACTGTCTAAGTCTGCCCACCCGCCATCCATTCTATTCAGACTCACTATCCCTCCCTTTTTCTTCCTACGCTCCCTGATATACCTATAAAAGGTTTTAACCCCCTTCTTAAACGAGTTGGCTATCTTTTCCTCAGTTTGTGCCTTTGCTATTCTGACTTCCCTCCCTGCTTCCTTCTGCCTTAACTGGTACAGTTCTCTGTCCTGCTCCTTCTGTGTTTCCTTATACTTCCTAAATGCTATCTTTTTCTCCCTAACCTTCACTGCCACCTCTTTTGAGAACCATAGTGGCTTTTTCTTTCGTTTTGATTTGTTTATTTGCTTCACACAAAGGCTTGTTGTCTCTGTGATGGCAGTTTTGATATTTCCCCATTGTTGTTCTACCCTTTCTTCTAGCCTGTTTGCTAGAGTTTCTCTGACACTCTCCCATCTTGACAATGTCAACCTCCTGAAGTCAGAGGACCCTCACATTTGTTATGGCTTGACTCTGTAGCTGAGTTTATCATGAACCACACTGTTTGGTGGTCACTTGTTCCCAAATGGCTAACCACTTCTAGAGATCCTCTCACTGTCCCCATTTGAGAGTACGAGGTCTAAGATTGCTCCCTCATGAGTAGGTTCCAAAATTAGCTGTCTGAGGCATGCCACCTGGAGGGCATCAAGAATGGCCTGCTTTTGGATGTGGCTGCAGCAAAGGTGCTCCAGTTAACATCTGGCATATTAAGGTCCCCCATCAACAGTATCTCCCCTTTCTCTGCCATCCTAAGTATGCCTTCTATTATATCCTTTTCCATTCCCTCCCCGACATGGGGGTCTGTATACAACCCCTGTGCGGACTGTGGTGCAATTTCCAGTCTCTAAGGTGACCCACAGTACCTCCTCTCCTCCTGTTTACTCTTTTGTTCAGTTGCATTTATCCCTTCCTTACAGAGAGCTACCCCCCACCCTCCCTGTCTCTCCCAGGTTGTGTACCCTGGTATGTTAACATCCCAGTCATGGTTCTCTGTGTACCATGTTTCTGTGACTGCTACAATATCCAGGCATCCTCTTCCATCAAGGCCACCAGTTCAGGAGCTTGTTGCCCAGACTACCTTGTTGGTACTCGTTACCCTCCATTTCTTGATGGCCTTTCCTTTTGCCCCATCCCTGTCCTTATTAGTTGGTCAGTTTCTTCACTTACCCTGCACTTCTCCCTATCAACATCTCAAAGTTGGTGTCTACCTCATAATACCCTGATTTTTTTTTTTTTTTTTTTGGGGGGCAAGGATCTCCTGCCCTTTCCATTGCCTCCCCTTGGCTAGTTTAAATGCTTGCCAATGAAGTATTTAAACCTATCACCTAGGATCCTGGTTCCCCTCCTGGACAGATGCAGACCATTATGCCAGTATAGGCCTGCATCTCTCCAGGTGGACCCCCAGTCCCCAATGAAGCCAAATCCTTGAGCTCTGAACCAGTTTTTCAACCACTGATTGAATCCCATGGTGTGGGGCACCCTAGCCTCACCCGTGCCATAAACAAGCAGCACCTCCGAGAAGGTCACCGTGTGTGCTATTTGTCTAAGGCCCCTCCCCATCTCCACAAACGCTTCTTGCTCTGCTCTGATCCATTTCTTAGCCAGGTCATTTGTCCCTAGGTGGACAATGACATCCAGCTCCCTCCCCTGTGCAGCTGCTCCTGCGATCCTGAGGATTTGCTCCCTGTCCCTCCAAGCCATGGCACCACGCAGGCACCTTACCTCCCTCTCCCCTTCCTCCCCCAGTTCTACCTTCCTAACAATGGAGTCCCCACCAGGAGTTGTTTCCTTCCCCTGTGGGGTCCCATGCCACCCTCCTGTGGGTCTCCTTTGTGGAGGTTCCCAGCATCCTCCTTGTTCTCCACTGTGGGTGCCTCCATAGAGGAACCACACTTTTCCACTACTCTCACCCTCCCTGAGCCCACTGTGGTCCAACTGCTCCTCTTTCTTGGCAACCTCTGAGGCAACGGCAGTGACCCTGGTGGTCCCTGGGTGGGAGAGGAGGTCCCACAAATCCTGGCCAACTCAGCCTGGAGATGAGCAACCTCCTCCCTCAGCCCAGAGAGCTGCCTGCAGATGGGACATCACTGCATCCTCCAGAATGTTTCCCGGAAGACTGCTGCTCCACAGCCACTGCACTGCACCACTCCCATCATGTCTTTTTTCTGGCCCCCTAACTGTTGTTTGGAATACTTACTCTTTCCTCTGTTTTATTCCTTTTTTTTCTCTCCTACTTTCTACTGCCTTTGTGCCTTTTAGCTCCTGATCTTCCTGTTCTGAGACAAAGATTCCTGTATTTCTCAGTAGTCTTCTTACTTGCTCACAGTCAGACCTCCAGCAGCTGGGGGGGGGGGGGAGAGCTACTCTTGCCCTTCTAGGATGGTGAGTCTTTGGTGGCTCTGTGATCACTCACTTCCTGCTCACAAACAGGAAGTTCCTGTTGTCAGTTAAATCCTGTGCCTATAAAAGTAGAACTGGTTTAGAGGGGAAGGAAGCAGGGCAATATAGTCCCAGTAGAGAAGTTTTAGTTATACCAGTAGCTCCTTCCTCCTGGTGTTCTGTCTGTTCTCTGGCAGATGCTATCTAGGGCAGTGTTTAAATCTGGTTTTAACCTGGCTCCTTCTAGCTAAGCCACTCCCCCTACTTTGCAAATCTTTCTACACTTAGTTAATTTCACAGATATCAATTCCCTTCTGACACCTGTGACAAGCACCTAGATAAGTACACAGATAACAGATAATTTACTTCAACTACCTCTGACAAACACACTTAACTCTTTTTTTTTTAACCCTAAATTGAAGGTCCCAGTACAAGAGTTCTAGTTCTTAGTCCCAGTAGAGAAGTTTTAGTTATACCAGTAGCACCTTCCTCCTGGTGTTCTGTCTGTTCTCTCAACTTTGCTAGTTTTACCAGAAACTGATAAAGAAAATACTGATGTAGCTTATGATAGAGACTAGAACAAACTGTAAATGCTGATGCTGTAAAGGTGAATGTTTCCTTAACCTCAGAACAAACTGCAGACATTCATAATGTGTTAAAGACATTTAAATACAGGTTACTCACCTGTAACAGGAGTTCTAGGAATGGTATATGTTGTTCATCCACACTCATTGGCAGTATCCTTGCCGCTTTAAATCTTGCCGGAAGGTCTTCAAGCTTGCTCCTCCCACCCACCCGGGTGGTATAACTCGGCTCCGCCCCATGATGCCAGATCTGGCCGGCTGGAAGCTCAGGTTGTGCGTCAGGCGGAGGTTGGGTGGTGTGGTGTGGATGAACAACATATACCATTCCTAGAACTCCTGTTACAGGTGAGTAACCTGTATTTCTAGGGACATGGATATGTTGTTCATCCACACTCATTGGCAGACTCCTAGCAGTTCTCCGGGAGGAGGGAGGCAAGACGCACACCCCATATACTTACTTGGGAAAGAGAGCTGGAGAACCAGAGGCCCCAAAACCAGCATCCCGGCGTGACTCAAGGTCGATGGTAGTGGGTAATGAAGGTGTTTGCTGACTTCCAGGTAGCAGCCCTGCAGATTTCCTGGATAGGGGCGTCCCTGGAAGCAGCCACCGTTGCAGCAGTATGGCGGGTAGGAATGAGCTCTTATCCCTCTGGGAGCTCCATGCCCGCTAACTTATAGCAGAGATCTATGCAGGAGGTTACCCACCTGCTTATACGTCCGCTTGGCTGCAGGTCTGCCAGATCTTGACTTCAGCGTAGGTGACAAACAGCTGGCGAACCTCTCCCCGAATTTCAGCCGTGCGCTCCTTATAATAGCGCGCCCTTCTAGGATCCAGAGTATGGAGCCTATATTCGGCCTCCGAGGTGTGATTGGGGTAGAACACCGGCAGAGTCAACACCTGGTTAAGGTGAAACTCCGACACCACCTCGGAAGGAATTTGGGTGGGGCGCAGGACAACCTGTCCCTGTGGAAGACCAGGTAAGGAGACTTCGATGGAAGCGCCTGGGCTCTCCCATCCTTCTGGCTGACGTGATAGCCACCAAGAAGCGGTCTTCACGACAGGTGAGAGCAGCACCTGTGCATAGGTCGAATGGCTTGCCCGTGAGCTTTGCCAAGTACCAGCAGTAGATCCACGGAGGTGGGGTTCCCGCACTGGAGGGAAATGTGATCAAGGCCCTTGAAAAAGCGCCAGACCACCTTCTCCTGCGCCACCGACTGCTTCCTGCCCGCCTCGTGTAAGCAGAGATGGCTGCCAGGTGCACCCTTAGATTCAGCGACCTAAGCCCTTGACTAGAAAGGGACCATAAATAGTCCAAGATGCTTGCCAGGAACAGGAGGAAGGTTCCAAGCCCTTGCCTGACACCAAATGGAAAACCTTTCCATTTGAAGGCATAGCATTTTCTGGTGCGACTGCTCACAGGACGCCTCAACTACATTGAGGACCTCGTGGAAAGACCCAAAGCCTGGAACCCTAGCTCAGGAACCAGGCGTCAGGTGCAGGGATTGAAGGTCCGGATGGAACACCTTCCCTGATTGACTGAGAGCAGGTCCGGGCGAGCTGGAAGCTGCCGCGGAGTCCTGGAGCTGAGACTGAGGAGATCTGGGTACCAGAACTGGCGAGGCCAGTCTGGGGCTATCAGAATCACCTGCGCCTTGTCCCTCCTCGCCTTGAGAAGCACCTTGTGGATCAAGGGAAATGGGGAAAGGCGAAAGAGGCCCGGGTCCATTGCCTCGAGAAGGCATCCCCTGCAGCGAGCCCTGCTGAGGGGCGGGCATGGAACAGACTCAGCTTATGCTTCCTCCATGAGGCAAACAGGTCCACCTGAGGTGTGCCCCCAAAGGGAGAACAGATGCTGTACTACTCCGCAGGAGAGACCACTCGTGGGATGCAGCCCCATCCGCTCAGGGCATCGGCCAGGGTGTTGGAGGCTCCTGCCACGTGAATGGCTAGGAGATCCGCCTCCAGGCTGCGCACGAGTGACCAAATGCGGAGAGCTTCCTTGCATAGAAGCATGGGCGCTCCCGCCCTGGCGGTTTAGATAAGCTACATGGTCGTGGTATTGTCCGTCTGGACTCGGACCACTTGACCCCGGAGGAACGGAGCAAAGGCGGTGAGACTAGGGACGGCTACCGGAGCTCCAGCAGGTTGATGTGGCATCGGGACTCCCGCGGGGACCAGAGGCCATGAGCCGGTGTTCCCCAGATGGGCACCCAACCATCAGAGAGGTCCGGTCGACAGAGAGACCGTCCGGCTCGGGCGGACGAACAGGATGCCCTCCTGCAAATGATCTGGAACGGTCCACCACTGGAGCATTCCACATCCCCTGTGTCACCGGCTCAAGCTGGTCCAAGGGATCGCAGCGTTGTGACCACTGGCTGGCCAGTCCCCACTGAAGAGGACGCATGTTCCAGCGGGCCCAACGGACCACGCTGGTAGAGGCCGCCATGAGACCCAGGAGGCAGAGGAAGTCCCGGAGCGGGCGCAATTGCCCAAACCAGAAATGATCGGGCAAGGAGGAAAGAACCCGGCCCTGTCCGCCGGGAGCCGCGCTCTCGCTCGAAGAGAGTCGAGCTGCGCCCCGATGAATAAAATCACCTGCTTCGGCTCGAGTTCCGACTTGGCCTCGTTGATAAGGAGGCCCAGTTGAGAGCAGACCTGGAGGGCCAGATCTCTGGACCACTCCGCCTCCTTCCTGGAGGGAGCTGCTATCAGCCAGTCGTCCAGGTAAGGGTACACCCGGACCCCTCGGCGCATGAAGAATGCTGTCACCACTGCCATGCATTTGGTGAAGACCCTGGGAGCTGGAGACAAGCCGAAAGGCATGGCTTGGAACTCGAAGAGGGATCCTTCCGCTCGGAAGCGAAGGAATCTCTGGTGAGACGGACGGATAGGGACGTGAAAAAACGCATCCTGCAAGTCCAGAGAGCAGAACCACACGCCGCGTTCCAAGGATGGTATTATCTGAGCCAGAGTGACCATCCTGAAGGTTCGAGACCTTAGGAACTTGTTTAGGTCGTGTAGGTCGAGAATGGGGCGCCAGCCCCCCGTCCGCTTTCGGAACCAGGAAGTACCTGGACACAAACCCTGGGTCTGAAGGAGGGTCCACCACCTCTCTTACCACCTCCTTCTGGAGGAGGAGAGCGATGTCGGCTCGACGAGCCGCCAGTGAGGCTGGGGATCCCGGGCCCCGAGGGCGACGGCTCTGAAGGGTGGTGCCTGTCGAATTCCAGAGGCAGGCCTCTTCCCACCACCTCCAAGACCCACCTGTCCGTGGTAACAGCGGACCAGGCGGAACGGAAGCTGGAGCCGTCTCCACGGGGACCCAGGGTGGGTGGGACGGGATGGGGGGCGACACCCTCAGCCCTCACTGGGCAGGCTTGGAGGAGGGACCGGCCGAGGGACCTCCTGGGCCCTTTCCTCCCTGCCTCCTGTTAGAGGAAGCCGGGCGGCTTGGGTTTGGGATGCCAAGGCCTGCTGGCCCCTGACGTGCTGGGCTCGAAGGCGACAGGGCTGTGAAGGACTAAAGGGCTTAGCTGTGGTTTGCGTGCCTTGTCCTTCTGGAGCGGAAGAGACCGAGTCCAAGGTGGCATTGACTTCTCGATCCTCTGCAGGTGACCTTCCACCCCAGGGCGAAGAGGTCAGTCCCAAAAGGAACATCCGCCAACTTGTGCTGGGTATCCGAAGTAAAGGTGGATATCCTCAGCCAAGCCCGCCGACGATAGCCACTGCGGCCGCCACCGATCTGGCACATGAGTCCCTACATCCCAAAGCAGTCTGGAGCTGCTGTTTGGCCACTGCCCTGCCCTGGTCCCGCACTCTGCTTAACCGTAGTCTGCAGATCGGCGGGAAGATGAGGGATGACCTCATCCAGGAGCCCAACAGGGCATGAGAAAATATAGCCATGAGGACGGCCGAACTGGCCTGACGAAGGCCGAGAGAGGACGCAGCGAGACTTTTCGCCCGACATAGTCCATTTCTTGGACTCCTTGTCAGGAGGTTTGTCCACATCCTGGCGCAGCCGGGGCCGGAAAACGCTGTCGGTAACCAACCCCTCAGCAGAGGGTGTTCCAAACCGGACAAGGAACGGTAGGGACCGCATACTTCCTGCCATCCTGGCCAAGGCGCAGGGGCAGGAAGCAGGGCGCTGCCAAAGTTCCAGTGCTGGACCCACTATGGCCTCGGCCACCGGAAAGGCCTCCGTCCGGAGAATCCCCGGTCCAGAATCTCCGTGAGGGATACCTGGCCCGTTTGGAACGCAGGTTCGAGCTCCATCCCGTAGACTCCGAGATGAGCCGAGGCAGTCCTAGGAAGGACGACGGGCTATCGCTCATTGGCTGACCTCCTGAAGACTCCAAGTCCAGTCGCTTGGAGAAGAAGGAGGAATCATCTTCGGACTCGAAGAGTCCTCAAGAGCTGCCTCTGGCCTGAGCCACCTTCACCTGCCGAGGTCGGTCGGGGTGAGGGTAACTGACAACCGATGGGTAAACCCTTAGCTGACCGAGAATCTTTGGTCGGAGCCCCAATTGGTGGCTGTGGGCGGAGGTTCCACCGCAATCGATTGGAGCAGCTGGTTTTGGCCGAACAACCGGCCTGGGTATGGCTCCTCGGGCAAGTCGAGGGTGTGTCGGCCGTTCCGGTGACAGCCACTTAATGGCGGGAAGGCGCCGGAGTCGGCTTATTCCCGGCCAGGAGGAGCTGTTGCAACATAAGGTCCTCGCACTCGCCGACGTAACTTACGCCAAGCCTCC
Source organism: Neoceratodus forsteri (assembly GCA_016271365.2). Lineage (NCBI taxonomy): Eukaryota > Metazoa > Chordata > Ceratodontiformes > Ceratodontidae > Neoceratodus > Neoceratodus forsteri. Next base: position 372,834,003 of record CM057458.1, read on the forward strand.
CTCATCCGAGGAGGAGGGCGAGGACGAGCGGCGACGCCGCTTACCGCGTGCGGTGCCGAGACCGGCCGGCGACGGTGGGAACGGCTGGACTGCCAAGAGGTCCGAGACCGAGAGTCCCGGAATTTCCGGGGTCGGTGCAGGGAGGTGTCGGCCGGAACCGACACTCCCTTCGGCTCGGAAGGTCCATCCGAGGGCTCCGGAACCGGAGGCACAGGCGAGCCCACGGGATCCTCAACTCCTCCCGGGGGAACCGGGGAGAGGGGAATCTCGGCTGCTAAAGGCGACAGCCCGTCCAATGGGTCGAGAAAAATCTCGACTTCATCAGTGGGAGTCTCGGTCAACTGACCTGACGGGGACACCGTGAGGCCAGTGGCCGAGGCCGAGCGGTCGACCGAAGCCGACGGTCGACGGCCCGGGGAGAGGGACCTTTCCCGCTCCCAAGAGCGTCGACGGAGGGACTTACCCTTGTCCTTCTTTTTGGACCGAGAAAAAGGTCCAGCAGACGCAGGCCCTTCTCCTTTAGTGGAGAGGGACAGACAAAGCTCCTTAAAGGAAGCCGTGTAGGAAGAACCCAGAGAGAGCGGGATAAATGCCGCGGCCGAGGAAGATACGGCCCGCGCCGCCTCCTCTTCGAGGGCGACCATCCGCTCGAGCTGATCCGCCCGAAACCGCCGCCTACACCGCCAACCGGCCTCCTTGACTTCACCGAGGAAACGCTCGGACGCCCAGTTGCAATCGGGCAGCACTGTCTTCACAGGACGTAGGCCGAGAAAGATGAGCACAGGTCGAAGCCTCGCGGGTCGCTCAAGGCCTAAGCAGTAGACACACGTGGAGTGTGGATCCGTCCGAGACATCTTCTGCCCGCATGGGCATCTCCGAAATCCGGGAGTCGATTTATCCATCGCAGCCGCGAGGGATCGAAGACTGAAGTCTTTTTGCAAAATATTATTTTTAAATCCGCAAACGGAGAAATAGGAACCAGTCACAAACGCAGAGCGTTAAGGAGGGAACCTGAGCTTCCAAGCGGTAAGGAAGATCTGGCGTCATGGGGCGGAGCCGAGAGTTATACCACCCGGGTGGGTGGGAGGAGCAAGCTTGAAGACCTTCCGGCAAGATTTAAAGCGGCAAGGATACTGCCAATGAGTGTGGATGAACAACATATCCATGTCCCTAGAACAGTATTTTTACCACAGTACCAGGCTGAGCAAAAGGGGCTGAGCATGTTACAGAGACAAGGAATGCTCGTTCTATTAGGCAAAAGACATACAGGTTACCAGAGCAGTTAAGAGCTGATGTGGTTAAGGAAATACAAACAACGAAAGAACTGGGTATCATAGAGGAGTCGAGCAGTGCTTGGTTATCTCCACTGGTAACTGTAAACAAAAAAGAAGGGGGTGTTAGAATCTGCTTGATTTTAGGAAACTCAATCAAGTGTCAAAATTTGACAGTTATCCTATGCCCAAAACAGATGATTTAGTGGACAGACTGGGGAGTGCAAAGTATATCAGTACCCTCGACCTCACCAAGGGTTACTAGCAAATACCTTTAGCTAAAGAATCCATAGATAAAACTGCATTAGCCACTCCTGTTGGATTCTATCAGTTTACCACCATGCCATTTGATTTACATGGTGCACCAGCTACATATTCCAGTGGTACATGGATGTAATTTTATCCCCTCACACTGGTTATTGTGCTGCATACCTGGATGACGTCGTGGTGTATAGTCCAGACTGGAAAAGCCACTTGGAACACCTAACAAGCAGTTATCCAAGATACCGAAAATGCAGGTCTAACTATGAATCCTACCAAATGTGCATTGGGCATGCAGGAAACCAGATATTTAGGCTATGTGTTGGGAAATGGAGAAGTTAAACCAGAAGTTTCTAAAGTAGAAGAAGTTGCTAACAGCCCTGTCCCTAAAACAAAGAAACATGTCAGGTCATTTTTAGGGCTGGCTGGTTATTATCGGAGATTTGTTCCCAACTTTGCAGATTTAGCTACTCCCCTCACTGAACTCACAAAGAAACGGTACCCTAACAATGTGAAATGGACCCCAGAGTGTGATGAAGCTTTTCAAGCCATTAAGACTGCAATATGTTCAGCCACTATTTTAAGAAGCCCAGACTTTGAGAAACCATTTTTGTTACACACAGATGCATCAGAGGTAGGCCTAGGTGCAGTACTGAGTCAAAATGTAGATGGGACGGAACATCCTATTCTGTACATAAGTAAAAAGTTGCATGACAGACAGAAAGGATACTCCACCATTGAAAAGGAATGTTTAGCAGCAAAGTGGGCCATGGAGGCCTTAAGTTTTATTTACTAGGGAACTGACTGTACTTATAACAGACCACAATCCTCTCTGTTGTCTTAACCAAATAAAATATAAAAATTCCAGAATCACAAGGTGGTACCTGGCACTACAACCATTTAAATTCATGGTGATACACAAATCTGGTAAAGACAATAGCTATGCTGATTTTCTGTCAAGATATGGATTAGCAATTGAGGGTTCTGAAGGTTGAAAAACAAATGATTTTAAACCTTACTGTTTGCTGTACTGTTATAGAAAAAATGGATAATGCACATATGCTTAATTTCTAAAAGTTAGAAGCTATTATTGGAATGTTTTGGAAACCTGTTTGATAAAACAGGTTCTCTCTTAAGGAGGGGGGCGTTATGTGACAGGGTGTAATAGGACCCTGTCCCAGTTGTTATGGAAAGAGTTTGGATGCAAGGATCTGTTCTATTCTTTCCTTTCCTGTCTCCTGTCTGTCTGGTTGTGCAACCAAGTTTTCCTGTGAGATCTAGGATTTGATCACCCCGACAGTCTCGCAATTCTTTGCCTCTCGCTATCTCTCAGTCTTCCCTTGCTGTTCTGTCTTTTTCTCTCTTGCATATCTGCTGATATAAAAATACATTCAAATCACTATGTGGAAATGTGACTGATGTTTGGATCCCTTTTGTTTAGAAGTTATACAGTGTTACTTTTGAAATGCATATAATTATATTTTAAGACTATTGCAAAAAGCTATTGGAAACTCAAGAGATTACCAGAGTGCAATTTTTAAGCCTTTTGCAGAAGAGCTGTGGAAAAGGGGTCTCAGCTCTGGGACACTGAGTTCCTCCCAACACCTGCCTGAAATATACTAGAACACTTTAGAAAAAAACAAAGATGCTTATAAGACAGAGCTGTAATTGCTTGCAAAAAAGGGACACAGAGATTAAAGGAAAACTCTGATGGATCGTGTCTGTTTATTTGGCCTTTGTAAATAGTTATGTGGAACAAGTTTATTTTTTTATGCTACTGCTAGTACTAATAAAACTCTTGCTGCGAATTTTACAACTGCTCCTGGTTTTTCCTATGTTTCCTGACCTGTGCCTCGACGACAGTCCTCTTACATTACCGCTTGGGTTATTCTCTCTTCAGTTTGTGCTTTCACGTTCCTTACTGCTCTCCCTGCTTACCTGTTTTTCTTTAAACAGCTCCCTCTTCTCTTTCCAGGGTGTACATACTGAGTTCATTTAGTGTCTCCTCATAGAGTATTTGATACTGTCCCCTGCACCATTTTAATTTCTCTCCCTGGACTGCCTCCACTGTATGTCCTTCTGGAGATGTGGACTCTAGAACTGTATACAGTATTCTAAGTGAGGTCTTACCAACATTTATACAGAAGCAGCACAAGCTCCCTCCTTCTGGTGGTGCTCCCTCTCCCTGTGCACCGCAGCATGCCACCAGCCCTCCCAACTGCCTTGTCACGCTGCCTGGCCACCTTCAAGTCATCACAAATTATTACCCTTACTGTAGGTCTCTCTCCTGCTTGGTAGTCGTCAATACCACTCTCGCTATGTTGTACTCTGCCCCTTGGTTTCTGTGCCCCAAGTGCATTATTTTGCACTTTTTCACACTGAAACCCATCTGCCATACCCTTTACCACTCTAAGAGTTCTCTCAGGTCTCTTCTTATCCTTTACATGCCACTCCCGGCCCCCATGAGTATCCACCCTACTGCAGATTTTGGAGTCATTCACAAAGAGTACATATGTTGTTCTACTGTTGTTCACCCAGATGTTTTGCTACTCTAACTATTGTAAATCCCATTACCATCTCCCCGGGTCACACCTGGAAATGAGCCCGGTTCTGTGTGCCTTTCCCAGTCACCAAATTTTAAATAAATATTTTCTCCTCCCTCTGCAGCTCCTTTTAGAAACATAGACTTTGATGGCAGATAAGAACCACTTGGCCAACCTAGTCTGCCCATTTTCCTACCTATTGGATAAGCTGCAGATCCTAGTTAAGCAACAGCCTACTTCTTTCTACCCCCCCACCAGAATTGCCTTATGTCTGTCCCATGCATTCTTGAATTCCCCACTGTATTTGACCCCACGACCTCCTCAGCAAGGCCGTTCCATGCTTCCACCACCCTCTCTGTGAAAAAATACTTCCTCACATTGCCCGAGCCGTCCCCCCTCTATCTTGAGATTGTGTCCCCTTGTTCTTGCACATCTTTTTTTTTTTTGCACCTGCTGCGGCGCCTACCGGCAGAGGCATCCAGTCACCAGCTCCGGCTGTGGGGAGAGCAGCAGGCTCACTCACATGAGGGGGGGGCTGGCATGGCTGATCCGCTGTAGGGATCCCCTGTCCTTGCTAGCCGGACCGGCGCTGAACCCCCCCAACGCGATTCCACGACAGTCCTCCCCGCATGGCAGGGCACGGCCATCAAGCTGCTCAGACGCGCTCAGCCTTTTTCCATTTTCTCCCCAATGGGAGTACAGACATGCAATGAAGTCCAAGCACCAATGTGCAGACGTCCGTCGTGCTCCCCCCCTCCTGACACTTGCGTGTTCACAATACCGCCGGGTGTCCCCAGGGACCACCAGAGCACGGTGTGGATCCCACCCTTTCCCCAGGACTGGGACAGCAGTCGTCAGACGCTCAATCCCAGTCCTCCCCTGCCGACCTGGGCTTGTTCCCGAACCCGGGTCGCCAGCGTGGAGCGAGGTGTAGCATCCAGCACCTCAACCCTCAGCACTACTGGGCTGGTTGCACAGCTTTTTCTGAAAGATACTACCCTCTTGGACTTTGCTGATTCCCTCTATCAAGGCCCCCCCCCCCCCAAGGGTATACATATTAAGCTCCTTTAGTCTTTCCTCGTATGGCTTTTATTGCAGACCCTGTACCATTTTAGTTGCCCTTCTCTGGACTGCCTCCATCCTGTCTATGTCCTTGTGGAGATGGGGTTTCCAGAACTGCATGCTGTACTCCAGATGGGGTCTCACCAACTGTCTGTACAGAGGGATAATAACTTTCTGTTTTCTACTGGTGATGCCTCTCCCTATGCATCCCAGTATCCCCCCAGCCATCCTTACTGCCTTCTCACATTGCTTGCTTACATTTAGGTCATCTGATATGACTACCCCCAGGTACCTTTCCATTTTTATTGTTTTTAATACCTCCCCCCATTGTGTACTCTTCCCCTGGGTTTTTGTTTCTCAGGTGCATTACTTTGCACTGAATCTACGCTGCCATACTTTTGACCATTCCTCCAACCTTGCCAAGTCCCTTCTCATCCCTTCCACCCCCTCTTGCGTATCAAACCTGTTGCAGTTATTTGAGTCATCTGCAAAGAAGCATACTTTTCCTTCCAGTCCCTCTGCAATGTCACTTATAAAGACATTTAAAGGGACCGGACCCAGTACTGAACCCTGCAATACCCCACTAGCAACTCCCTTTTTTTTACTGTGGTCTCCGTCACTATTACCCCCGTGTCCTGTTTTCCAGCCAATGTTTTACCCAGGCAACCACCTTGGGACCCACTCCAAGGCTGGCTAACTTGTATATTAATCTTTTGTGTGGCACTGTGTCAAATGCCTTGCTAAAGTCTAGGCAGGCCATGTCCATAGCTCCTCCCTGGTCTACTACTTTGGTCACCCAGCCAAAGAACTCTAATAGATTCATCTGACATGACCCTCCCGCTGCGAATCCATGCTGCCTTGGGTCCTGTGCACCGCTGGCCTCTGGGTACTCAATAATTCTTTCTTTCAGAAGTGATTCCTTCATTTTCCCTACCGCTGAGGTCAAGCTAACAGGTCTGTAGTTTCCTGCCTCCGCGTTGCTCCCACTTTTGTGAAGGGGCTTATATCTTTTGAATGCCATCCTTTATAAGTATGGATAATGGACTGGATCAAAGACATCAGAAATAAGAATGTACTAAAAGTACTATATTGATTTAGAAAATGTGACCAGGGCTGGCACATTTGTAGCAGACTGCGGTGCTACCTAGACAACAGGTTTTGCACGTCAGCTTGGTATCCCACACTAAGATCAGTTGAAGGCCAGGTGTGGGCTGCTGGCATTCATTATACCCCCTCCCCCCAAATGAACAAGGAGCAGCACTGGCTGTGAAGGCAGTTGCTGGTCCGTTCTACCAGTATGAAGATGGCTACAGATGTGGTGACCCTGATTATCAACTGGAGCACAGGGACATAAAAGGGAAACAAGCAGGAAAAATAAATAAATAAAGGTCAATTTAGTTTACCTGGTTTTGCTTTAACAGAGATTATGTATCCCACAAGGTCTACCTCGGCGCAGGCTGGTTGGAAAGCTGGATCCAACAAGTCGGTAAATTTCAAAGCATGCCTTGGACTGAAAAGCTGTGATAATTCCTGGGAAGGCTGAAATAATACCCGCATACATATTACAAACAATCACAGAACAGTGAGACACTTCATTCTTATAGATGAAAAAGACAAAGAACCTCAGCACAAAAGCATCAAGGCAACAGTTACCCAAAAATGGCACTGGCAACAAAGCCAGGTTTAAAAAAATAAATACAAAAATCACACATACCCCCCATAAAGCAAAGCACCACGGGATGTATATGCAAATCACCATAAACAAGAATATTGTGCCAAACGGCCACTCACACAATCTGCAACGGCTGAGAAGAAAAAGTTACTTACCATAGTAACCTTATTTCTCCCAGGGGATACTCCAATATTCATAACTCTTCTGCAGTATACCTTTAAGGTCAGATCTGCCCGGAGACAGAATGCTATGCAAATGATGGAATCACTGGCATGAGACACTTTTCAAATGCTGCCACCTATCAACTGCCTACATTCTAACCTTCAGATTTAGTGGACTCCTGCAAGACAGGGTCCAACATTTAAATATAACAAATTTTAACTTCAAAGTTCCCCACCCAAACCTCCACCTGGAGGAAATATAAACCCATCATAAACAATCACACAAGCGCCTATGTCAGAATCGCCTGAAAAGGAGAAAATGTAAGAACAAGTTCTAATAAAAATAGAATGTGGCATGCAAAACTAAGGTACTGCATGGAATACAGAGGCCACTGGTTCTTAAAACAGGGAGGCAGGGTTGGAGAGTTATGAATATTGGAATATCCCCTGGGAGAAATAAGGTTACTATGGTAAGTAACTTTTTCCTTTTACCCCAGGAATACTCCAATATTCCTAACTCTTCTGTAGACTAAAAAGCAGTACCTTAAGGAGGCGGGAAGAACCTATTTTGGAAACAGGCTCTGCAGGGCAGCTGTACCAAACCTGGCATCAGCCCTACCCTGCATATCCAAACTATAATGCTTGACAAACATGTGTACTGTTCGCCAGGTTGCCGCTTTACAGATATCCACCAAGGGTACATCCCTTGCAGCTGCCAGTGCTGCAGATGTACTCCTTGTGGAGTGGGCTCTAAGCCCTGCTTGGGCTTCCTTGACCACCTTTGAATAGCAAAATTGGATACACTGGACAATCCAACGAGAAACGGACCTTTTAGATGCTGGATTTCCCTTTCCCACATCCCCATAAGGGAGGAAAAGCTGTGTTCCGTCGTGCATATGGGGCTTAGTGGCTGTCATGTAGTAGCTCAAAGCTCTTCTAACATCCAGGCTATGCAGCCTACGTTCACCAGGAGAAGAATGATCAGTAAAGAACACTGGCAAAGTGATAGACTGGTTCAAATGGAAGTCTGAAACCACTTTGGGAAGGAATTTCCTATTTGTCTGAAAGGACTACCTTATTCCTGTGGAAGGCAGTGTAGTCCTTGTCAATGCACAAGGCCTGGAGCTCACTAATTCTTCTAGACAAAGTAATGGCCACTAAAAACACTGTTTTTCATGCGACATACTTCAAAGGTGCTGAAAACATAGGCTCAAAGGGAGGGGGCCATGAGTTGAGCAATGCAGATACTAAGGTCCCAAGCTGGCACCGGTTCTCTCACTGGTGGATACATATGTGAATGGCCCTTGAAGAAGCTTATAAAAATGGGGTTTGATGCCAAAGAAACAGACTTGCTTGCAGATGCATAGGCCGAGACTGAAGCCAAATGAATCTTTAGTGTAGAAGGCTGCAAGCCTGAGGAATGTAAGTAGATCAGGTAGTCCAGTAGCCATGGCACTCCTGCCTAGGTTGGCACTATACTCCTACTAGAGCACCAAATACAAAACCTCTTCCACTTTGCAGCATAGTTTTTCTTGGTAGAGGATTTCCTGTGTCCCCTTAAGACATCCATAACTGGTTCAGAAAGATGTAAACCAGCATACTCTAGGTGATAAACAGCCAAGCTTTGAGCTTGAGTGACTTGAGATTTGGATACAGGAGCCTCTCTCCTGGTTGGAGGTCAGAAGATTGTGCCTCCTGGGAAGGTGTACTGATTTGTCCACTGACATGGACAGTAAATGAAAATTACGTACCTACCGTAATTCTTGATCTTCTTGGACTGAGTCTCCACCACTCATTCACACTAATGGGATCTACACCGGAGGCGCTAGGATCCAGCGGGAGCAACTTTTTTGAAAGAGGGCCAGCACCAGAGATGGAGCCGTGAGCCTCAGCTCGTGCGGCAATTACTATCTCGGCGTCGACCCTCCAACCACCTCAGTACCTTTTTTCCAAGGAGGTGCAGCATAACTAACCTAGAATGACTAGCCTAACAAAAGTCGGACATAAGATTGTTCGAATGACCCGTATAAGAAGGGTCAACAATGAAGTTTTCACAGCCTAGCCATTGAGGGAGTGAAGACCAACAACAGAGAGGTGAGCTCGGGGGATGGCGGGTGGGCATGTGAATGAGTGGTGCAGACCTCGTCCAAGAAGATCAAGAATTACAGTAGGTATGTAATTTCTATATCTTCCTGGATATAAAGTCTCCACCACTCATACACACTAATGGGAGAGTACCGAGCTAATAATCCCCCGAGATGGGCGGCAGGAAAAACTAAGAACTCACATATTTAGGGCATAAGTCAGTTAAGGATAGCCCTGCCAAACGACAGATGTCGTCTAGCATGGACATCCAAGGCATAGTGCTTAACTAAAGTACGCACTGAGCTCCAGGTAGCCACATTGCAAATGTCTGCAATGGGCACGTTGCAGATTTCCACCACAGATGCTGCGACTGCTCTAGTAGAGTGAGCGTACACTCTGCCTTCCAGCTTAACATGTGCCACAGAATAGCAGTGGCGAAGGCATGCCACTAGCCATGCTGAAATGCATATGATAGCGACAGGTTGACCCAGATGGGTCTCACTTGAAGGAAACAAACGTTGTTGAGCCATGCAAATCTCTTTTGTTCTATCTAGATAGAATCGCAGCGCTCTTTTAACATCTAAAGAATGAAGGGTACGCTCTCCTTCATTTTGGAAGTTCGCAAAGTAAGTAGGCAGGACCAAAGTTTGGTTTAGATGGAATTCTGAGACAAACTTAGGAAGAAAATTAGGATGGGTCCTAAAAACTACTTTGTCCTTATGAAATACAGTGTACCGGGGGAAGGGTCTGTGACCAAAGCATGTATTTTAGAAACTCTGCAGGCCAAGGTGAAGGCCACCAGGAAGGCAGTTTTCCAAGTGAGGAATTTCAGCACACAGGTAGCTAGAGGCTCCAAGGGCTTTCGGGTGAGCATGTCTATCACGAGATTAATGTCCCAGGCTGCGACTGGACATCTGATAGGAGGTCTGGTATGCAGAATGCCTTTAAGAAACCTCTTAACCACAGGTAACTGAGCCAGTGACAGAGAAAGTACCGGCTCATGATAGGCTAAAATAGCACAAAGGTGAACTTTGACTGTAGAGTACTGTAGTTCTGAATTTGAGAGGTCTAAAAGGCACTCCAAGACTTTATTTGCTGGGCAGGAAAAAGGGTACAAAGAGGATTTTTCACACCAGAGAGAAAAACGCTTCCATTTGGCTGTGTAGGTTTTCTGGTGGCTGGCTTGCGCGCAGCCAAAAGAATATCTGAAACTCTCCGAGAGACATTGAACCTATTCACCTCTATCTCCTCAGGAGCCAAGCATGAAGGTGAAGCGACCTCAGATTGGGATGGACCACGGGACCCTGGGTCAGAAAGTTTGTCTGAAGAGGAAGTGCCTTTGGAGGGGTTTCTAACATACTGTTGAGTAGTGGAAACCATATCTGTCGAGGTCAGAAGGGAGCAATGAGGATCATTTTGTCCCTCTGAGACTCGAATTTGAGAAGTACCCTCTGAATTAGTGGAAGAGGAGGAAAAGCGTATGGAAAGCGTTTTGTCCACTGCAGCCTGAACGCATCCTGACAGAAAATGCCAGGCCCCAGATTTCTGGAGCAGAAGAGAGGAAGTTTTGTGTTGAGTGGGGATGCAAAAAGTTCCAGGTCTGGAGTTCCCCACTCTGTGAATAGTGATTGAACTATGGTTGAGTCGACAGACCACTTGTGAGGATCTGTCTCCGCTCTGCTGAGACGGTCTCTGCCAGTTCGTTCTGCACTTCTGGCAGGTAAACCGCATGAATTAGAGCCTTGTGCTCTAGTCACCATTCCCACACTCTCACTGCTTCCCTGCATAAAGGGTAAGAGTGTGCACCGCCCTGCTTGTTGATGTAGTACATCACTGCTTTGCTGTCCATTTGAAGGAGAATGTTCTTGTGACAGAGGATGTCCTTCAAAGCCCAGACCGCATAGAGGACGGCTCTCACTTCGAAGACGTTTATGTGAAGTTGGGACTCGACCCGTATCCACGTGTCTTGGGTGTGGAGATTCTGACAGTGAGCTCTCCACCCCATCAGGGACGCGTCCATGGTAATGGATATCTGATGATCCAGAGGAGAAAAGGGATACCCTTCCAGAAGGTTGTCCTCTTGCAACCACGAAGTGAGGGACTTCCTTATAGGTTCTGTCACCTTGATGAGAAAGGACTGGCGATGAGTGGTCGGAGACCACCGAGTACTGAACATCCACTGGGAGGTTCTCATGTGGAGATGTGCTAGGGGTACAGTGAACACTGAGGATGCCACGAGACCCAGCATCCGTTGCATCAAGATAGCTCGAACTGAGTTGTTCTTTCTGATGTACTGGGCCATCTGTAAGCTATCACTCCTTCTGTCCTCTAGAAGAAAGGCTTTCGCACAGGAGGTGTCCAGAAGAGTTCCTATAAAGAGGAGCTTCTGGCAGGGCTTCAACTGCGATTTTGTGAGATTTAGCAGGACTCCCATGGACGTGAGAAAGTCTGAAGCTATGGCGTCCAGAGTTTCTTGTCTGGACGGGCTTGCTGGGAGTCAGTCGTCCAGATATGGGAACACTTGTATTCCGATTTTCCTGAGATGTGCCGCGAGAACTGCACAACACTTTGTAAAAACTCATGGCGCCGAGGATAGCCCAAAGGGCAGGACTCTGAACTGATAATGTTGACCCAGCGCCACAAACCTTAGGTATTTGTGGTGCTTCGGGTGTATAGGAATATGCTGGTAGGCATCCTGCATGTCCAGAGAAGCTAGCCAATCGTGTTGATGAAGCAAGGGTAACAGGGTCCCTAGTGATATCATCTTGAACTTTTCCTTGAGAAGAAACTTGTTTAACTTTTTGAGGTCCAGAATGGGGCGCATGCCACCGGTTTTCTTCGGGACCAGGAAGTAATGGGAGTAGAAACCTGTGTTTCGTTGATCCAGCAGAACTATTTCTACTGTCCTGTTGTTCAGAAGGCCTTGTACCTCGGAGGCAAAAAAGTCTGACTGTACTGCCGACAGCCTGGGCTGTCGTATTTGGGGGAAGATCCGGAGGGGTTTCTGAAAGGTTGAGAGAGTATCCCTCGCGGATTATCTGGAGGACCCGTTTGTCTGATGTTATGGATTTCCACTGGCTGTAGAACTGAGTCAGACATCCTCCCACCGCTGAGTAAGGGCCAGAAACTCAGAAGGTGGCACTGGGCGCTTTGGGCCCTTGCGCCTTCTGTTGCATTTTCTTTTGAGGCTGGGGGTTGTGGTTTTTGGTAAAACCTCCTCTGCCCTTGTCCTGAAAGGACTGACGGTTATAAAACTGACGCCTGTTGACACCCCCCCGAGAAGGGGTGGGAGCGGGTCGAGCCGTTTTAACGACAGACCTAGTCTTCTGTGTGGCCTCTAGAGTTTGCTCTACTTGGGGTCCGAACAGATGCATACCGTCAAAGGGTAAAGCCACGACCTGCTGCTGGGCATCATTCGTGAAGCCCAAAGTACGTAGCCAGGAGTGGCCACAAGTGCAAATGCCTGCCGCCGTGGCCTGAGAAGCAGTATTGAAAGCGTCCATAGCTGGTTTAACCTGCTGGTTGTTGGACTCGATACCTTTGGTTATGATCTGAAGTAGCTCTGAACTAGTGTCCGACTTGGGCAGAGCTTCTACCATTTGTTTGAGCGAATGCCAAAGAACATACTCATAACTAGGATCTGTAGCTTATCCATTAGGTAGGGAAATGGGCGGACTGGGTGGGCCAAGTGGTCCTTATCTGCCGACAAATTCTATGTTTCTATACTGGGAGAAATAGCCCTGGGAGCTGGCAATACGCATACCCAGGGTGGAGGCAGCAAAGACCCTCTTACCTAAGGTGTCTATCTTACAAGATTCTTTATTTATAGGCCGGGCTGTAGATGCCTGAGGGAGAACGGCCTTATCATTCTCTGCTAGGACTACAATGGGGTCAGCAAAGGCCTGGGAGGACAAAATGGGTTGATCCTTGGGAGAAGCACACTTCCTGTCTATGGACTTAGCCACAGAAGGGATGAGAGAGGGATTATTCCATACCATCTGAGAGAGTGTCTTAAAGGATGGCTGTACCGGAGGAGTTAAATCCATAGGGATCTCCGGGACATGTAGCTACTGGTGTTTTAAAAGCTTTCCAGGATCGATATCTGTAGTCAGGAGAGAAAGAGTAGAATTTAAATTTTTCAGCAGAGACTTAAATGACAGGTCTTCAACCACAGGCTCTGTGGCAGGATTGATCCCTGCTCCTTCAACATCATCACCCAGCCGAAGATCTGGGTCAGGCTCAATATCATCTCCTGACAGTCCAGGAGGGACTATATGGACAGAAAAGGAGTGAAAATTAGTAGGAAGTGAAGAGGAGAAAGGAATCGGAGTAGAGAAGCCCTGAAGGCTGGATGGCACTGCATCAAGCCTTGGCGCCGAAGAGGAACACGGTGCAGAGCAGAGTCTGCACCGTTGGAACAGCCAACCACATGGCGCCGACAGACCCGCCTGCTCCAAGTGTGGCACCAACATCAGCGGTGCTGAGGACGGCGCCGACAGACCCACCGGAGCCGACAGCATCCCCAGGATTCTGAAAACTGCAATTTGAAGAAAAAGGATGAGGAATACCAGGAGACAGAGGCATCGGTGTGGCCCCCTACGCCGCAGCCATATGTGTGTGTGTGTGTGTGCGTGGGGGGGACATGAGCTAGGAGTCGACGGCACCGAAGAGGGCGCCGACCGACAAGGAAGGTCCAACTGCCCTACCCGCTCCCCCGAAAGGCCCAAAGGCCTCTGAGTGACCGGGCCAGGCAGCTGGACCAACCTCCGAGCCCACTGCTCCATAAGAATGGCCCACTGATGAAACCGCTCATCAGAGGCCCTTTCAATAGGCGGGGAAGGGCTCTGATGTCGAAGAGGTCGGCCACCAGAGACAGAAACCGTCGACTCCAGAGAAGGAGACTGGCACCCGGCCCCAATGACCGACCGTCGACGCGCAAACATACCAGAAGGAGACTTTGAGTGATGCCTTCTCTTTTTTGACCTGTGGGCTGAAGAAGAGCTCGAGGCCGAACGGTGCTGAGAATGGGACCTTTTCTTTTTTGCTTTCGGGGGTACTGCCCATCTCCCCGAGCATCGGACCGTCTGTGGTCAGACCCCCCCCCCTCCGGAGAGGACGGCGGACCGGACCCAGCCCAGCTCACTGAACAGCTTTCATACGAAGTCTCCCTACGGTCACCTGACCCGCTCATGGTCGACTCCGTCAATGGTAGACTGAAGACTTCTTTTCTTAACAAGTAAAGTTAAAAATAAGCGGCACTTATTTCGAGATAAATTACAAAACAATTAACTGAAAACTAAGCTGCTAGTTTGAAGTTTGACTCCCGGCGGGCGAGTGACGTTGTCACTGAAGCGCACTCGATGGCGGGAAAAAAGGAACTGAGGCAGTTGGAGGATCAACGCCCAGATGGTCACTGCTGCACGAGCCGAGGCTCGTGGAGCAGCTCCTTGCGGCTCCATCTCTAGCGCTGGCCCTCTTGCAAAGATGTTTGCTCCCGCTGGGTCCTAGCGCCTCCAGTGTAGATCCCATTAGTGTGATTGAGTGGTGGAGACTTTATGTCCAGGAAGATCAGGGATACCATGGCAGCCTGGCCCAATCTGGGGCTATCAGAATCATGGTTGCTGGCTGAGACCTGAGTTTCAATAGCACCCTGTATACCAGGGGAAATAGAGGGGAATGCATACAGGAATTTCCCTGACCAATCCAGAATAAGGGCATCCAGAGGAACCATGTCCACTACTGGAGGCCTGCAACAGAACTGAGGTAAGTGATGACTCTGATGAGAGGCAAAGAGGTCTATTTCTGCGGTGCCCCACCTCCTGAATAAGGTCTGCACCACTTGCCTGTTCAGGGACCATTCGTGATGGTCCTGGCTGATTCGACTCAGGGCATCTGCCAGAACACTGTCCTTGCCTGGTAGATAAATGGCCTGAAGTGAGGAACCCAGTGAGTAAGCTAGGGTACAAATTCTCATAGCCTCCATGCAAAGAAGGCTTGACCTTGTTCCCCCTTGCTTGTTTATGTAGTACATGGTGGTAGTGTTGTCTGTTCTGACTTGCACTACCTTTCCCTGTATCAGTGGTTCGAAAGCTTGCATTGCCAGAAACACTGCCCTGAGCTCTAATAGTTTCATGGGCAAAAGAGTATCTGCATTTGACCAACTGCCTTGGGCAGTGTGCTCTGCCAGATGAGCCCCCCCAGCCCAGAAGGGATGCATCTGTTGTGAGAATCATTGAAGGCAGTTCTTTTTGGAAAGGGACCCCTTCTCTGAGGTTGGTTTCCCCTTTCCACCACTGAAAAGCTTGGATAAATGTTTTTGTTACATGAACAAGCTTTGACAGGGAATCCTTTCGTTGGCACCAATGAGCTCTTAAGTGAAATTGGATGTCCCTCATCTGAAACCTGGAGCCCAACACTGTGCCTGTTGCAGCTGCCATGTGGCCCAGGAATTGGAGAAAGTGCTTTGCAGGTCTTGGGACACTGAGCCTGAAAGAGGCTGCCAACTGTAGGATGCTTTTTACTCTGTCTCTGGGTAGAAAGGCACAACCCACTATGGTATTCAACTCTGCTCCTCTGAACTGCAGAATTTGAGAGGGAAGAACAACAGATTTTTCTAGATTTAAAAGGAAACCCAGAGATTGCAGAAGTTGGTGAGTGAGCTGCATGTGTTCTGCTAACTGTTGTGGTGAATTTCCCATCACCACCAGTCATCTAGATAGGGGAATACTGTGACACCTTGTCTGCGCAGGTAAGGCACTACCACAGCCAGACACTTTGTGAACACCCTTGGTGCTGAAGTGAGACCGAAGGGAAGAGCTGAGAACTGATAATGACCTGACAGGAGTCTGAACCTGAGAAACCTTCTGTGAGACTCCCTTATGGGGATGTGGGAATAGGCATCTTTTAGGTCCAATGATGCCAGCCAAACTCCTTTTTGGAGTGCTGGCAGAATCAGAGACAAAGTTATCATCTTGAACTTTGGTTTGGCTAGGAACCTGTTGAGGACCCTGAGATCCAAGATAGGCCACAGCTCTCCATTTTTCTTTGGTGCGAGACAATACCTTGAGTAAAGTCCTTTTCCCTTTGATGCAGAGGCACTGGTTTCACTGCTTTTAGTGAAAGAAGGTGTTTCACCTCTTCTTCCAGCCTTTTGCTTTCCAGGAGGGAAGCTAGTTTGAAAACTCTGATTTTTTGAAGAGGGGGGACTTGAAACTTAGAGACATGCCCTGACCCACTATCTCCAGAACCCACTTGCCTGTGGTGATGGTTTTCCAATTCTGGAAAAAAAAAAATGCATCAGCCTGCCCCCTATTGGCAAAGGAAAGGCAGCCTGATCGATGAAGTCATGAGTCCTGCTTGGATTCGGGCTGAGACTGGGCACCATGCCATGCACCTTTTCTACCCCCAACCCTGAAATACCCTTGCTGCGGGTATTGGGGTGCCTGAGGAAGTACCATGGCCTGGAATGAAATTGTCTGCCCCTGCCTCCCCTCATGAAGGGTCTAGAGGAGGTGGAGGGTCTTTCCTTTGCAGAATTGTTATAGAAGGGGGCTTTATACTCATCCACCTTCTTCATGTAGGCCTCTGTATGGCTGCCAAACAGGTAACTGCCCTCCATAGGAAAATCCAGAGTCTTATTCTGGGTATCCTGTGTGAGGTTTGTGGGTCTCAACCAAGCAAACCTTCTCTGTGTGATGGTATTTGCCATCCACCTTGCAGCAGTCTCATTATTGTCTGCTGCCATCTGGAACTGGTATTTGGCAGCTTCCAGGCCAAACCTAGCAGTTTCAGCTAGGTCTGCCGAAAGAGAAGATGCTTTCTCAGCCATGTCCAGGACAGACTGCCAGAGAGCCTTCTGGTACTGGTCTGCATAGGCCTGATAATTAGCTTGCCTAATGGCCAGAGAGGCTGACAAGTAACCTTTCTTGGCCATACTTTCAATTTTCCTAGAGTCCTTCTCTGGAGGGTGGGAAGCCAGAGGAACTTTAGCCTTGTCACAAGCTGCAGCTTGCACCACCCCTTGGTGGTCAGGGTGTGAGAATAAGAATTCAGCCCCTGTTCTGTCAAGCTGATACTTTTTATCCAACCTTTTGTCCAACGGAGGGACAGACCCAGGAGCTTGGAGGAGTTTTAAAATATCTCTTAAAAAACTTGTTGATGGGGAGTGACAGTTTTTTAGTAGGAGTCAGCCCCATCATTTCCAGATGTTCAGCCTCCTCCTCATCCTCTACAGCTTCAGTGGTAGGGATGTCCAAGGCATCAGCCATTTTCCTGATAAAGGAAAAATTATAAGAATAATCTTCTATGGTCCTGGGAGAGGAGCCAAACTCCTGTTCAGGGGAGACCTCAGGCTCTATAGCTCACCTTCTTCTTCCTCCTTCTCCTCCGCTTCCTCACCACGCTGCTCAGGAAAAGAGGGTGGGTTGGAAGGTGCAGGAGTCTGGACTGGAGACTGTGAAACCACAGGCTGCAGACCCTGCAAGGTTTGCATTATTTTTATTGCTTGTGCAATCTCAGAAGGAGAAGGCACAGTGACAGGCATCACAGAAGTCCCCTTTTCCACAGGGGGTTCAGTGTGTTTTGTCTTCTTTAGTTATTTTAACTGGAACCGGAGAGCTAGCCGGTTCAGAGGGTCTCTTTTTACCCGTATCAGGGGCAGAAATAGTAGAGGTTGTGGTGTCACCCACAGATCCTGAGGGTTTCGGCTGGTCAGAGCCAGAGGGACCCCTGAATCTCATTCAATCTGTCCAGATGTTTTTCCAATGTTTTGTCTGGAAAAGACTTACAAATGTCACAATTAGTTTTCAAATCGGCAGAGCCCAGGCAGAAAACATAAACACAGTGCTTATATGCCTTGGCAAAGACCTCACCACACTCAGAACAATCTTTAAACCGGGTTCCCCGGTTCTCTTTTTAGGTTTTTCTGACAATGGAGAAAAATCACAACGCAAAACACTACGGATGTTTAAATTCAAAAAACAACAAATTTATCGGTTGTAGTTGGTTCAGGAACTGATCGGAGAAACCGAGCAGAGCCAGGAACCGACAGGAATAGAACCGTGGTTAGTGCTTTGGAACCGAATTTATCGGTTCTAAAAAATTAAGATTTAAACACACAAAACTTACAGAAACTATTAAATAAATGGGGGAAAAAACTCAGAAACTAACTAAAAGTACCTCAGTTCCTCAATGGTTATCCCGAACCATGAGAAACCGAGAAAACAACACAAAATTAACTAAATAAACAAACAATTACTAAAATAACACTAAGAGGCAGAAAATTAAACTAATTAACAAATACTTAAGTATTTATTAATAATAAAGGCTTCTTAGACTAGATGATGAAGAGGAAATCTCCAGGCGTCTGGTCTTGACAAGCGGAGAGAGAGAAATCTGAGGGTTAGAATGTAGACAGTTGATAGGTGGCAGCATTTGAAAAGTAGCTCATGCCAATGATTCCATCATTTGCACAGCATTCTATCTTAGGGCAGAACTGACCTTAAAGGCATACTACAGAAGAGTTAGGAATATTGGAGTATTCCTGGGGTGAGAACAGAAGACACAGACATGCATTTCATCCTACTCGGGACTCATCAGCATGCCTCATCTGTCTCACACCAGGGGAAAAATGAACCAGTTCTTATGAGTTCTTACGGGTTTTGAGCCCAAAATAAAAAAGCAAGCAAAAAAGACAAAGAACTTGTAGATTACCTGTAAAAGCTGATACTGAGTTTTCTTTGTTGCTGTCAACTGGACATCAGCAATGCCAGATCTTCCCCTGCACTGTGATGTGGTTAACTGGTAAATCCTGTATCTTGCACCCTCCTTTAAAAGTGAACACAGGTCAGGCGGTGGGCGCCAGATGTTCAATATATATTCTGCAAAAAGATTATTAACAGATATACAGCAATCTCACACACAAAAAAAAATACAAAACATATACAAAGAAAGTTTCTTGAAGTTCTGCAGGTGGAATATGCATCTACTACTTAAACTTAATGCCGAATTTCACTGGATCTTAAATGGTGCAAATATACTTCTGTCACAATTCATCATTATTAAATATTTTGTTAAAGATAAAAGTAGTAGGTTCACAACATTTCACATTCTGATGCTAGAAACATTTGTAATCCAGCTGTAGGTAAACAGAAGTTTTTTTACCTGTAATCATAGTTCTGTTACAGGTATTTAACCCATTCACACCGAGGCCGTAAGCTGGGCATAGCTCAGTAACAGGAACAGTTTCCAAACTTGACTCCTCCCACTACCTGTGGTTTCATCCTCTAGCTCATTAGTTCTCAGACTCTGCCATAGTGAGCCTCCCCAAAACCATGGAAAAGATCTTGAGCATCCCCCAGATACTAAAATAATCGTGGGCCTCCCCATAGAAAGATAGCATACTTTGCACAGTACACCAGGAATAAAGTGAAACTCCATTGAATAGTTGGCTCTCATTATATTCAGCTTATTGTAACCCCCCCCCCCCAACCACGTGTAACCCCATCCCCAGGGACAACCTGCTCGCTCTGCTGTTTTGACTTTCAAACTATATTGCTTGTTGCAATACCTTGATGGGTCAGACTGCTTTCTTGGTTTCCACTCTATCAGAAATAACCTTCCTACCCACCTCTGCCTCACCCCCTCTGTCTCAGGGATCCTTTTGCTCCTTCCTGCTCTTGCTCCCAGTATTTCTCTGCTTGACCCTTGTATTTCTGCTGTTCTGTTACCAGGCTAATTCATCAGTTGTTACCACTCATTATTTGTTCATTGTTCCTATTTGTTTGCAGTATTGCTCATTTTGTATTGCTTGACTGTTTTGCAGTTACCTTTTGAATTGTATTCACTCCCTACATTTTCCTGGGTACACCTGAAGTGAGCCTTGGCTCAGTGTGCCTTTTCTAGTCACCAATTTGTAAATAAATAACATTAATTTACCTGCTATCATCTTTTTTTCAGTTTGCTGTATCCCTTCACATAAAATATCTAAAACTCAAAATTTAAATACAGTATTTTTTTCAGACTTGCTTAAGCCTCCCCTGGAACAGGCTGGGGCCTCCCCAGGGAGGCTGGCCTCATCATTTGAGAAACCCTGCTCTAGCTCCACACCACTTGATGTCAAATCTGCACTCTGAAGGCAGGAATCCGAGCAAGTCTTGCCAGGAGAATTTGGGTGGGTCATGTGGATGTGAAATGAATACCAGTAGTTGAAGTCTGGTTACAGGTCAATAACCTCTGTTTCTGACAACCAGGATTCAATTCACTAACCATACTTGGGCAGACTCCTAGCAGTCCTCTGGGAGGAGGGGGTAAGTGCGCATTCCAAATTGGGCAAAGAAAGTCTGGTAGACTGACGTCCTAAATGCGGCACTTGCACTTCGACAACTACGCATGTTGATGCTATAGTGAGATATGTCTGTGTATGTACTGGACCAGATAGCAGCCCTGCAGATCTTTTCAATCAGCAGATACATAGCAGCAGAAACAGAGGCAGCAGTATGGCTGGTGGCACGAGCCTTCAAACCGCCTGGGCAGCTCCTTCCCAACCTACCTATAACACAGATCGATGCAGGAGGTTATTCATTGGCCAGTCATCTGCTTGGCTGCCAATTTGCCCAGAGTGGTGTCACTGTAGATAAAGAAAATACAGTTACATAAAAACTTACCGTAACAGTAGATCTTCGAGAGAAGCTCTTGCAGCAGGTTCAAATGATGAGGACTGGCGCCACCTTGTGGCGGTTCCGGCAACTTTTTCTCTAGCAGTACCTACGTGGGGAATGCCCCCGATGGCTCCACCCCTGATGTCGCCCTGTATAAGGGAGGAGTTCCCCCACGTGCTCGATTTCTTGGACGCCCCCCAACCCCAACCGTCAGGCAAGGAAACCGGCAGGTCGAAAACGGTAACTGTTAGCAAACGGGTGACCTTTCAAGCAGAAGTACGCCGATCTGGAAAGGGCCTGATCCTTGTGGGGAGGAGGGTGGGAAATATACCTGCTGCAAGAGCTTCTCTCGAAGATCTACTGTTACAGTAAGTTTTTACGTAACTGTACTATCTTACTTCGAGTAAAAGCTCTTGCAGCAGGTTCAAACAATGAGGACTGAGTCCCAAGCAGTATAAACTTATGACAACCCCTTGTGAGGGGGAAACAAACAGCAGAAGGAAAAAACAGAGGGGAGAAACCTCAGGAAACCAGGCCCTGCAGGACCGCAAGGCCAAACCCTGCCCTGTGCCTGGAAACAATGTCCAAAGTGTAGTGCCTAACAAAGGTGCGCACAGAGCTCCAGGTAGCGGCAGCGCAAATATCTGCCGTCGGAACTCTTTTAAGAGTGGCGAACGAAGTAGCAACAGCCCTCGTAGAGAGTTTTAATCATCCCCGAAGTCGCCCTATTGTGCGTCTTATAACAATAGGAGATGCAATGGACCAACCAACACGAAAGCGTCTGTTTGGAGATCGAGCGACCCGACGACCGAGAAGTAAAGGAAACAAACAACTGATCAGACTGCCTAATCCCCTTGGTTCTAGCGAAGTAACACCTCACAGCTCTGTGGACGTCCAGGGAGTGGAGAAGGGCCTCTCCCCTACTGGAATGCTCCGGGTAATGGACCGGGAGCTGCACCGACTGGTTTAAAACGAGCTCTGAGACCACTTTTGGCAAAAATTTCGGATCTGTGCGCAAATCAACCCTGTCCTTGTGAAAGATCAGATACGGTTCCCTACACATGAGGACTTGCAGTTCAGAAATATGCCTAGCCGAAGTGACCACTACCAAGAGTAGCGTTTTCTATGAGAGAAAACGGAGCTTAGAGCTCATAGCTGGTTCGAAAGGAGCAAGAGAGAGCTTCTCCAGGATGAACAAAAGATCCCAAGGAGGAAAAGGGTCCTGGATGGGAGGTCTGATATGCAGAATGCCACGCAAAAAAGCTTTGGAAACCTCCATCTGAGCCACCGTCTTACCTGACACGAAGGAATGGTAAGCGGAGATAGCAGCCAGGTGTACCATGATGGAGGAATAGCTAAGGCCTTTCTGAAAAAGAAAGAGCAAGTATTCAAGAACGGTATTAACCGTACAGACCAACGCGTCCACCTGCTTCACTGTGGCCCAGATGCAAAACATTTCCATTTCAAAGCGTAAGTGGCCCTGGTGGCAGGTTTCCTAGTCTCAACCAACACCTGGTCAGAGACCCCAAAACAGACCATTACTAAGTCCTGAGGAGCCAGGCGTGCAGGTGAAGGGACCGCAGGTTTGGGTGTAACAGGGACCCATTGTCCTGCGACAAAAGATGCGAGGACAGAGGGAGAAGCATTGGAGGCTCTGCCGCTAGACGCTGTAGTAATGGAAACCAAATCTGGGGAGGCCACAACGAGGCAATCAGAATAACGGTGGACGACTCCGACTGTGCCTTGAGGAGGACCTTCTGAAGGAGAGGGAAGGCATAAAGGAATCTCCCGCTCCAACAAAGGGATAACGTGTCTTGCCAGGAAGCACCAGGCTCTGGACCTAGCGAGCAAAAACTGGCAGTTTTGCGTTGTATCGAGATGCGAAAAGATCCACCTCTGGTGCCCCCCACAGGTAAAAGATGCGATCTGCCACGTCTTGGCACAATCCCCACTCGTGAGCTTGCAGCCATGTCCTGCTGAGCATGCCTGCCAGCACGTTTTGAAGCCCGGGAAAGTGCACTGTCATCAGGAACAGGTGGTGCTCCAGGGCCCAATCCCATACCCGCATTCCCTCCCTGCAAAGGGGATAGGAATAAGTGGCACCTTGTTTGTTGATGTAGAACATCACTGTGGTGTTGTCTGTCTGCATGAACAGATGGCCCGGTGAAAGGACCGATACCAAGGGTTGAAGGGCACACAGCACTGCTCTCATTTCCAGGACACTGATGTGCAGGTTCACATCTAGGGGAGACCAAGTACCCTGCGTGCGATGGTATCCCCAAGTGCACCCCCCATCCCAGGGACGAAGCATCCGTTGTGAGGGACTGAGTCGGTGCCCCCAGCTGAAAGGGAATGCCCATTAGGAGGTTTTCGGACAACATCCACTAGCGAAGCTCTCGGTAGATTGGCTCTGATATTCTGACCAAGGCGTCCAGATCGTCCGACGTCTGGTCCCACTGAACCCTCAGGGACCACTAGATGGTCCGCATGAGAAGGCGGGCCAGGAGAACAGACACTATGGCAGCCACCATGTGTCCAAGCAACCTGAGGAGCAGGCGAGCCGGCACCTCTGAGGCTGAAGAGACCTGGTACATGATGGTGCGAATGCGACCCGCTCTTTCACTGTGAAGAAAAACCTTCCCGAGAGTGTTATCCAGAGAGGCTCTTATGAACTGGAGTATCTGGGATAGAGACAAATGAGACTTTTCCCTGTTGATGGTGATTCTGAGACCCTGAAACAGAGTGATGGAATCCTTGAGTCTCCGACAGGCGGGGCCTGGAATGGGCCAGGAAGAGCCAGTCATCCAGGTAAGAAAACACAAAATGGCCTCGTCTCTGAAGTGCTGCAGCTACGATTGCCAAGCACTTCGTGAAGACCCTCGGGGGTGAGGAAAGACCAAACCGGAGGACTCAGAATTGATAGTCCCCATTCTCAAACCTGAACCTGAGGAATCTCTGATGGTTTCTGGTAATAGGAAT
This sequence comes from Neoceratodus forsteri, assembly GCA_016271365.2. NCBI lineage: Eukaryota > Metazoa > Chordata > Ceratodontiformes > Ceratodontidae > Neoceratodus > Neoceratodus forsteri. The sequence goes on from CM057458.1 coordinate 372,857,694, forward strand.
GTGCAAGTAAGCATCCTGCATCTCCAGGGACGCTAGCCAGTCCCCTGACGAAATGAGAGAGAGAGGAGAGTCCATCCTGAATCTCTTGTAGGAGACCCACTGATTGAGACTGCTGAGGTCCAGAATGGGTCTGAGATCTCCAGACTTCTTCAGAACTAGAAAGAAGTGGGAGAAAAAACCCTTTCCTGATTCGGCCAGTGGAATCGGCTCGATGGCCCTTTTTTCTAGAAGGGAGGATATCTCCTATCTGATCATTGATCTGTATTTCCTTGGGTACCGGGACGGGGGTGGGGTGGGGTGGTGGTCTGTCCGTCCAGCGGAACGGATGTGAACTATATGGAGTACCCGAACTCCACGAGCTCCCGAACCCAGTGGTCGGAGGTCACCTGAGCCCACGCATCCGGATAGAGTCAAAAGCGTCCTCCTACTGGCTCCTCTGGTGGAATTACCAGAGGAGGAGGGTCACCTGAGTAGTCAGGGATTGGATGGGTGAGGGAGGACGGCAGTGGCTGCTCTGAGAGGTCTAGAGGCGGATGCCAAGGTGCCCCTGGCTCCGCCCCTACGACCAAAGCCACCTCGTTGAGCCTGCTGCTGAAAACGAGGCTGCTGAGATTGGTGTCCCCCACGGCCACGAAAACGGGGCTTTCTGGCTTGCCCTTGCTTCGGGAGGTACATGGACTGCACAGAATGGACGGCCTTTCTGGAGCCCTGCAGCCTGATAATCACACGTTCCGTGTCCTCGCCGAAGAGTACGGGGCCTCTAAAGGGAGCATCCAGAAGGCTGACTTGTACATCTGGATCGAACCCTGATACCCGAAGCCAAGCATGGCGTCGGAGGCAAATGCCAGTGGTGGTCACCCTGGAGGAGGTTTCCGCAGAGTTGTAGGCCAAGCACAGAACGTGGGTACCCACGTCTGAGACGGTCAGCAGTAACTTGGCGAGCTCAGTCCGCTGAGGACAATCGGGAAGGCTCTGCACCAGGTCCAATCTTTGTTCCCATAGGGCGTTCTGGAATTGGACCATGTGGGTTAAGAAGTTAAGACTCCTTATGCTACAGGTGGCAGCAGAGCACACCTTACGGCCCATGGAATCCAGCTGCTTTGATTCTCTATCAGGCGGCTGGGTGCTCAGACGTTTGGGCCTCTATGAATGATCATAAGCTTCCAAAATCACCACCGAGTCCGCAGCGGATGGTTTGGCTAAAAAGGTGTGGTCGGCAGGCACCCGGTAGAGCCGGTGGGCCTTTTTTGACACAGCAGGGGAGGAATAAGGACACTTTCAGGTCGCATGGTAGACATCAGCAAAGGTGTCGACCATGGGAGGGATGACCGCCGGCCTTGGATCTTTCTGGCGGCGGTACTTAGCCAGCTGCAAGCGCTTGGGGTCCAGGGCCTCAGTGTCCCATCCCATGTTGGCCTGGATGTGTCTCATTACCTCCATAAAACTGGGGTCATCTGGAAGGGATTTAAGAAGCCCTTCCGTGTCCCCAGTGTCTGGTTCTGAATAGACTGAGGAGTCGGAGTCTATGTAAGAGGTGGTGAGGGAAGTGGGAGAGGGGCTACGCCTCTTCCCTTTCGGCCTCTTTTCTGGAGCAGGAGAGGGGGAACGGGAGGAACTGTAGGAACGGTCCCTCTTGAATTTCTTGTCGTGCTTTTTCGTCGGAGACATGTCATCCCCCTGACCGCTTGGTTCAACTCGGTCGGGAACCGGCCCCGGAGTGGGTGGAGGTGCCCCAGCTGGCAGGTCCTTTTTTATTGTCCCCCACCAGTGGGCAAAAAGCTCCTTCACCTGAGAGAGGTGCAGCTTTGGAGAATCAGGTGTAGGCAGAGGAGCGCCCGAACCCATACCGGCGCCAGCCCTCCCGTCCGGGGGTTTGCGTTGGATCAGAACACTTATCGACAGGTCTGCCTGCCTGGGGAGATGTCAGGGCACAGTCATCACCACCTATCGCCGGGTCCCGCGCCAGGGGGGCTGCATCGGTTTAACCACTATTGGCGGCGGAATAACTATTGCCGGACCGGACCGGCGAAGTAGCGGGCGAATGAGTGTCCGGCGTCCGCTTGTCTTTGACACCCGATGGATGTCGTTCCTTTTCCTTGGACGGACAACAGTTGGGTTTATGGCTAGAAGTTTTCTCGGCCGAGCGCAAGTCAGCAGCCAGAGGCTGGCGTCAGTCTGAGGCCTTGTGTTTTGACGGGAGGGAGGAAGCCCTACTGGCTGTAGGCCCAGAGGCCTTACTCGACTCTCGGGAGTTGGCTTTGGAGGAGGAAGCAGAGTGGGAGGAGCTCTTACCTGAACCCTTGGATTTTCAGGCTGAGAAACCTTCAAGGGCTGGAGGGAAGTAAGGGAAGAAGAAGAACCCACCAATGAAGACTTGACCATCGTGAGGTGGAAGTCATGGCCCGACGATTCGGACTTCGAACCCAAGGACCGGTGCTTCGAGTGGGATCTCCCTCTGTCCTGGTCCTATGTTTTTTATGGTGTTTAGGGCATGCTGAGGTTCGGATTCCCGACAAAGAGGCCCGCTCCATAGCGGTGAGTCTAGATTCTGCCATAAAGGCCGTGAGGGACTTTGGTGCCGACCAAGGCTGTATGGTAATTGAAGCCGCCTGACAATGAGGGCAGGCTGCGGTGCGATGCTTGGGTCCCAGACAATAAAGGCACGCAGAATGTCGGTCTTTCATGGGAATCTGTTGCCCACAAGTGCACTTGTTCAAATGAGATGACATATGAGGCAAAAATTTGAATTCTGTAGCGAAAACTACCATGTGGAGAACAGCAATCGGTACAAGCCGAAACGCTGAACTAACCCTGACTGTGCGGCAGGAAAGAAGTGGAGCACATGGGGGAACTCCTCCCTTATATAGGGCGACGTCGGCTGGGGCATTCCCCACGTAGGTACTGCTAGAGAAAAACTTGGCGGAACTGTTGCCAGTCCTCACTGTTTGAACCTGCTGCAAGAGCTTCTACTCGAAGTAAGATCAGCCGGTGAGTCTTGTCACGAACTTCTGCCATGCTGTCCTTGTAATACAGGACAGTCCACTGTACATCCAAAGTACAGAGACACATCCAAAGTATAGAGAGCATGCTTGCTGTCCAAAACACGGCTTTAGGAAGAAGGTGGGGAGATTAATCACCTGATTAAGGTGAAACTCCAAAACCACCTTCGGCAGGAAATGAAAATTACATACTCACTGTATTTCTTGACCTTCCAAACTAGATTTATTCATTCATTCAGCCACACTGATAGGTCTAAGCTGGAAGTGCTAGGACCCAGTGGGAGCAATGTCTTTTGCAGCTTAGGGAGAGGACTGATGTAGGTGCCAGCGCCGACCAAGAGGCAGACATAGCGATGTTGCGCATGTGGGCTGGCCAGTAACTGATGCCGGTCCACCCTCCCTTCCTCAGTTCTGTTTGCCAGGAGAGAAAACAAGTGGGAGAGAAAAGACAGAGAGCACTACAGAATCCTAGCAAAAAGGGATAGGAAAAGGAAGTAGGATATAAAAATAAACATACCAAAACCAGACTACCAACTCGGCAGAACTAAAGCTTGGGCTTAAAGGTGGCACAGGGGAGCAGGTAAAAGAGCCAGAGCCTGTATCAGCCACCTGGAAAGGAAGGCAGAGAGGAAGAAAAAATTACTCACCTTAGTAATTGTGTTTCTTTTAATGGAGTCTTGCTGTATTCTGACTATCTGCAGTTAGCTCCAGCCTTTAAACTGCCCCGGAGAACAAAGGGTTAACTTTCTATGCAGTGCATAGAATGCTGAGCTCGAGCTTGGTTGAGGTCTCTGTCTGCAGCCCTTTGAAACCCAACCGTCAGATTCTTACGAGCAAAAACTCACTAACTACTCTATGTGGAAATTGTAAAATTTTTACTAGCCAACTGGCAACAAGAGTTTTGGATTCCCAAGGAAGACTCAAGTCAGGAAACCAAAAACCAATCCAAAAAAGGATAACAATACAACAAAAACACCCAAACAAAAAGTGGGGAGGGTGTGAAGAAGCACCTCTGGGGTGCAACACTCCACCTGCCCACCCACTTCCCAAAAAACAGGTTCTGAGAGGGGATCCAGGGAGGGAGGTCAGAATACAGCAAGACTCCGAAGAAACACAATTACTAAGGTGAGTAATTTTTTCTTCAAACAACATGAAGTCTTGCTGTATTCTGACTATCTGCAGACTACCAAGCAGCACCTCCATGGAGAAGGGAGAGAACCTACTTTGGGAATAGGCTCTGAAGTACTGCTGTGCCAAACCGAGCATCACTCCTAGCCTGGACATCCAGAGAGTAATGCTTGGTAAAGGTTTTCCAGGTGGCTGCTTGACAAATTTCTAAGAGAGGGATATCCCTGGCAGCAGCCAGGGAAGCATCTGTACCTCTTGTAGAGTAAGCCCTCAGGCCTGAGGGTGGAATCTTTCCCAGTTTCTCATAGCAGAATTGTATACAAGACACAATCCACCTGGCAATATTTCTCTTGGTGGCAGGATTGCCCTTTCCCACTTCTCCATAAGTGAGGAACAGCTGGAGGGAATCAAACCTGTGACCCTTGGTACGCTCTATGTAGTAGCCAAGAGCTCTTTTAACATCTAAACTGTGTAGCCTCCTCTCTCCCAAGGAAGAATGATCAATGAAGAAGACAGGAAGAGACACAGACTGATTCAAGTGGAAGTCTGAAACCACTTTGGGCAACAATCTTCCATTGGTTCTAAGGACCACTTTATCCCTATGAAAGGATATAAAATCAGGTTCCACTGACAGGGCTTGCAATTCACTGATACGTCTGGCAGAGGTAATGGCTACCAAAAACACAGTTTTCCAAGACAAGTACTTTAACTCTGCTGAGGACATAGGCTCAAAAGGGGGTTGCATAAGTTGAGCAATGCAAACATTTAAGTCCCAGGCAGGGGCAGGATCCCTAAAGGGAGGATTGGTATGAAGCAATCCCTTGAAAAATTTACAGAACACAGGATGAGATGATAGTGAGGAAGACTTCCCCACTGACAGAAAAGCAGAAACAGCTGACAAGTGTACCTCGAGAGTAGCTGGTCTGAGGCCTAGGTCATTCAGATGGACCATATAATCCAGAACTGTAGGCAATTCAGCAGTGTCTGGAGAGATATGCTTCTTGGAACACCAAATGCTGAATCTCATCCATTTGGAGTTATAGGTCTTTCTGGTGGTGGGCTTTCGAGAGACTTTGAGAATATCCAGGACCCCCTGAGACAGATGCAAATCTGCATACTCTAACTCTTCAACAGCCATGCCCTGAGGTTGAGAGACCGAAGATTGGGGTACCAAATCCTCCCCTGACAGGAGGTTAATAGGTTGTAATTCCTGGGAAGAGACAGAGGAAGATGGACTGCTAGAGACAGCAACAGGGGGTACCAAGGCTGTCTGGCCCAGTCTGGAGCAATCAGAACCACTCTGCAAGGTTGTGACCTTATCTTGACTAGAACTTTGAACAGTAGAGGAAATGGAGGGAAGGCATACAGAAATTTCCCTTCCCAGTTCAGAATCAGAGCATCCAGAGGGACTGAGCCCAAAACTGGGGGTCTGCAACAAAAAAGAGGAAGTTGGTGGTTGCCTGGGGCTGCAAAGAGATCTATCTCTGGAGTGCCCCACCTTGAAAAAAATAACTTTCAACACCAGAGGGTCCAGGGACTATTCGTGATGGCCCTGGGAGATCCTGCTCAGTGCATCTGCTAGCACATTGTCCTTCCCTGGGAGGTGGACTGCTATCAGAGAGGTCTGCAGGGAATAAGCCAGGGACCACAATTTCATGGCTTCCGTGCACAAGGCTGTGGACTGAGTACCTCCCTGCTTGCTGATGTACCACATGGTGGTGGTATTGTCTGTTCTGACCTGAACCACCTTGTTCTGCACTGACTGAGAGAAAGCTTGCAGGGCCAGAAAAACTGCCTTGAGTTCCAGGAGACTGATATGGAGAAGGGATTCCTGAGGGGACCACAGTCCCTGGGCAGTGAGGGCCCCCAGATGGGCTCCCCAGCCCAGAAGGGAAGCATCCGTGGTAAGGACCACCGAATGAGACTGAGTGACAAATGGGACCCCTTGCCTTAAATTGCCCTGATCCTGCCACCATTAAAGAGCCTGGATCAGAGTCTGAGTCACTGGAATCAGTTTGGTAAGGGGATCTTTCCTTTGGGACCAAAAGGCCCTCAGATGGAACTGAATGTCCCTCATCTGGAATCTAGCCCCTTGGACCACTGCTGTAGAAGCTGCCATGTGGCCCAAGAGCTGAAAGAAATGCCTTGCTGGTAGGGATACCTGAAGGCTGAAGGAAGAGGCCAGTTCTGTAAGAACTCTTGCTCTTTCCAGGGGAAGAAAGACTCTTGCTTTGACAGTATCCAGCTCTGCCGCTATGAAGGTAAGAAGCTGCACTGGATCGAGAACTGACCTGGGGAGGTTGAGAAGAAATCCTAGAGAAGTGAGCACTTGCTGGGTCACTTGCAAGTCTGACTTGACTTGGTCTGGAGACTGACCCACTATGAGCCAGTCATCCAGAAATGGAAAAATGGAAATATTTTGCCTTCTTAAAAAGGCAACTACTACTAACAGGCACTTTGTGAAAACCCTTGGGGCTGATGTTAGACCAAAGGGCACTGATTTGAACCGACAATGGCCTGAGGGCAACTTGAACCTGAGGTACCTTCTGAGGGAGCACCTGATGGGAATGTGAAAGTAGGCATCTTTGAGGTCCAGGGAGGCTAGCCAGTCCCCTGTCCTTAGAGAGGGAAGAATTATTCCTAGAGTCACCATCCTGAACTTTGGTTTTAAAAGATGTTTGTTCAGGTATCTTAGATCTAGGATGGGTCACCACTCCCCTGTCTTTTTGGGGGTATGGAAGTACCTGGAGTACAAATCTTTGCCCCAGTGTAGGGTAGGAACTCTCTTTATGGTCCTTAAGGCCAGAAGAGATGAAACCTCTGCCTCTAGGGCAAGGGTTTCGGAGAGCCCTGCAGGTGGAAAGGATGTGGCTCTCATCTTTGGAAATTTTTGAAGCTGAGAACCAGTCCCTGGCTTACTGCTTCCAGGACCCACCTGTCTGAGGTAACAGACATCCAGTCCTGGACAAAGTAAGCCAGCCTGCCCCCTACAGGAATAGGAGAGTCGACCCGGGCAGACCCATCAGGGTGTCTGCTTGGCAGGAGCCTTAGGCTGAGGAGTGGATGCAGCCCTGCTCATCCCTCTTCTGCCTCTCCCTCTGAAGAACCCCCTCTGTGAAAAGGGAGAAGAGGCCTGTGCTTGGTAAAAAGGCCTATGAAAAGGCCTGCCCCTAGATTGCTGCCTTTGAGGAGTTGCCTGCCTCTCTTTGGCCTGAGCACTCCTATAAGTGGTCCTGTACTCATCCATTTTCTTCATGTAATTCTCTGTCTGCTCCCCAAACAGAGAATTATCCACTACATGAAAATCCACTGCCTTAGCCTGGGTGTCCTGTGAGAGGCTAGTACATCTGAGCCAAGCCATCCTCCGAAGAGCCACAGATGTAGCCATGACTCTTGATGACACATCACTGGACTCCACAGCAGCATGAAATTGTACCTTTGATGCCTCAATCCCATTAGCAGCCACCTCCTCCAGCTCCTTGGCCAGCTGGGGGGAGGCCTGTTTAGCCAGTGCCAGTACAGTGTCCCACCTGGACTTCTGGTACCTGGCTGTATAGACCATATAGTTCACCCGCCTGAGTCCCAAGGAAGATGCCATGTACTGCTTTTTTGTCATGGCATCAGTCTTCCTGGAGTCTTTGTCAGGGGGGTGTGAAGCCAAGGGAATATTTGGCTTGTCACAGGCAGCAGCCTGCACTACCCCAACATGGCTGCATTGTTGGTATAAAAACTCCATATCTGAGCCTGATAGTGTGTACCTCTTGTCCATCCTTCTGTCAACAGGAGGTACAGAATTGGGAGACTAAGATTTTCTGTTTGCTTCCCAAAGGATTTGTGAAGGGGAATAGACAGTCTCCTGTACTCTGGGATGTCCATCATTTCCACATAATCAGGCTCCTCTTGATCCTCCATTGCCTCCTCCACAGGAAACTGGAAGGTTTCAGCCACCTTTCTGTAAAACAGATAGTGGGGAGGGAACTCAGAAAGCCTAGGAGGGGAAACACCAGAAGGTCTGACTGGGGAGATGTCCGGTTCCACAGGCAAATCCAGACTTTCACAGTCGTAATCATCCTCTTCAAAATCCCCCTCCTCATCAAACTCCGTTTCGTAAAAATATTCAGGGGAATAATCCTGAACCGGGGGAACCGACCGAGGCGATTCCACAATCCGAATCGCTCTGGCTATTTCTTTGGCGGTCGGAACATGAACCTCTGGATCCGAACCGGTCGATTTCTCCTTGCGTTTCCTTTTTGTAGGAACTGACCCCTCAGGATCGGCTCTCCTCTTGCCCGAAGAAGTATCGCCCTGGTCAGAGGGCACTCCTTCTGGTTCGGTCGGAACCGAACCAGGCTGGCCATCCGGGTCAATGGACTTCTCGGCCTCCTTTTCCCTCAGTCTACCTAATCTCTTCTCAAGAGTAGATTTAGGAAAATTTTTACAAATTTGGCAGTCTGTATCGAGGTGTTCAAACCCCAGACAATAAACACAGGTGGTGTGGGGATCGGCCTTAGCAAAGACCTCCCCACACTCACTGCAGTGCTGAAGCCCAGTGGGCCCGGTTTTCTTCTTGGGTTTCTCAGAAATGGCCAACCTAACCAAACTTACCCTTTTTATGGCAACCGCCAGGCAAGACTCCCTTATCGGTTCCTAACCGTGTCATGGGTATTGTAAAAAAATGTTCAAAACACGTTTTTTTTTTTTTTATAGAACCAATAAGGACTGGTAACCACACTCTAAAGTAAAATAAAATTCACTAAAAATGTTTACAATTTCCACACAGAATTCAAACAGACCTATCTAGTACTCACGGTACCGCAGACAGAGACTGAACAGACTATGCGGAACAAATTTGGCTTAAAACTGACACTAACCGACTTTCGAAATGAGCTGAAGGAGAAATCTCCAGCGTGACTGTTCAGTGAGGCGGAGTAAAGAATCTGACGGTTGGGTTTCAAAGGGCTGTAGACAGAGACCTCAACCGAGCTCGAGCACAGCATTCTATGCACTGCATAGAAAGTTAACCCTTTGTTCTCCTGGGCAGTTAAAAGGCTGGAGCTAACTGCAGATAGTCAGAATACAGCAAGACTTCATGTTTGAAAAAGGGTTGAAGCTCTGACATATAGCTCTGGCTGGTACAAGAGGCCCAGGATACAAGAGTAGGTTAAAAAAAAAAAAAGGCAGGATGTCATCTCAACCTCTTTAGTTGTGCAATCCAGAGGACAAGAATTTAGTGGAGGAAACTCGTAGAGCTCAGCGGGAACAGAAAACAACTGTAAATGGACAGAGTCCAGAAGCACAAGAAAAATATCTTCTTGCCACTCCAAGGAATGTAGAAAATTAAAACAATCCCCCATGAAGGCGTGGGATAAGTGTGACAGGGTAGAATAAGACCCTGCCCATTTGTTATGGAGAAAGTGTTTAAATACAAGGATCTATTCTTTCCTTTTCTGTCTCTTCTCTGTTTGGTTGCACAACCCAATTTTCCTGAGACACGTCGGATTTGATCACCCCGACAATCTCGCAACTCTCTGCATCTCACTGAATCTCAGTCTTCTCTTGCTGTCTGTTTTTCTTCCTTGCATATCTAGATCTGTTGATATAAAAATATGTGCAAATCATTGTATGGAAATGTAACTGATATTGGGATCTCTTGTGTTTGGAAAATATATAGCATTACTGTTGAAATGTATATATTTATACTTTGAGATGATTGTAAAAAGCTAATGGAAAACTCCAGAGGTTACTTGAGTGCAAATGTTTGAGCCTTTTGCAAAAGCTGTGCAAAAGGGGCCTTAAGAAGCACACTGTGTATTAGCAGCTCCTGAAACTTACAAGAACAGAATATATACAAAAACAGGATGCTTGCTAAGAATGGGTGTTGAAAAGACTTATAAAAGAGCTAAGCTGCAACTGCAAGAAAAAATTAGGAGAACAAGAGACAGAGACTGAAGGAAAACTCTGATGAGTCTTTATTTTATTTTGCCTTTGTAAACAGGAGGCTTGATCTGCAGGATATCACGCAGGAAGGTATGTGACAGATCCAGCTGCGCCAAGGTCTTGTCATCCACCAGTACATGATAGGCTGAGATAGCCAAGAGATGTATCTTTATTGACAAGTAGCTGAGACTGGAATCAGACAGGGATAAGAAATACTCCAGGACCTAGTTCACTTTGCATGAGAACAGGTCTAGGCCATGGGTAGCAGCCCGTAAGGTGAACCGCTTCCACTTCATGGCATATGCGGCCCTAGTGGATGGTTTTCTTGTGCCCAATATCAGCTCGGCTACCATCTCAGACACCCCGTGCCTGCTCCTGGCTAAGTCTGCAGGAGCCATGCCTAGAGATGCAGAGACTTGAGGTTGGGGTGAATTAGAGAGCCCTTCTCTTGGTATAACAACCGAGAGCACAGAAGAAGTGGAACTGGGGGTTCTACCACCAGCTGCTTTAGAAGTAGGAACCAAATCTGTCTGGGCCTGAACAGCGCTACTAGAATCATGGTTGCTGGTTCAGACTGTAGCTTGAGAAGGACTCACTGCAGAAGGGGAAAGGGCGGGAAGGCAAAGAGAAACCTCCCGGTCCAAGAGAGGGACAATGCATCTCACCAAAAAACACCAGGCTGTGTCTCTAGCGAGCAGAAACTGGGCAGTTTGACGATGAGTAGGTCTAACTCTGGAGTCCCCATCTTTCGAACAGATCGTTTACTACCTCTTCAAGTAGTTCCCATTCACCAGCTTGGGACTGCGAGCGACTGAGGCTGTCTGCTAAGGTGTTTTGAAGACTGGCACATGTACCACAAACAGTTCCAGACCCTCATGGCTTCTCTGCACAGGGGATATGAATGCATGCCCCCCCGCCTGTTGAGATAGAAAACCATGTCCATGTTGTCCGTCTAGACTAGAACTGGGCCTGGATGGAGATCATCCTGGATCACCTGTAAGGCATACAGCACAGCCCTCATCTCCAGAGCATTTATATGTAAAGAGCATTCTGTCTGAGTCCAGGATGACCTAGTCTGATTGCTCCCGAAGTGGGCACCCCATCCTGTACCCGACGCATCCGTGGTGATAACTTGTTGAGGGGAGGGGTTCCTGAAGAGGGCCCCATCACCAAGCAGGAGGGATTCAGGCCCCACAGTAGGGTTTGGTATACTGCCTTGGAGTGGGAAGCAACCTCTGGAGTGTCACCATCCTGAAAGTACAGTTACAGAAAAACTTACCATAACAGTAGCTCTTTGACAGAGGTTCCTGCAGTAGGTCACCACATATAGGACTGCGCCCCCTGGTATCAGAACCGCACAGCAAACTTTTCCAGCAATGCCTGGCAGGGGAGCGCCCACCCAACATCACGTGATGGACGTCAGCGTGACCCTATATAGTGGGCGGTCCCCACACCCGCCTTCCAGTTCTCTCACCGGAGATCCAAGGAGGATGAGACAGGAGAAAGGATGAAATCCTGGAGCCCAAATCAGAATAGGCTGAAAGAAATGCAGAAACTGGGGGAAAGAGGGAGAGAAAAGGTGAGCTACTGCAGGAACTTCTCTCGAAGATCTACTGTTACGCTAAGTTCTTACGTAACTACTCTTACTTCGAGAGGGTTCCTGCAGTAGGTCATCACATATAGGACTGAATCCCAAGCAGTCACTCTCAGAGAGACCGAGAGTCACGGGAGGAGCAGCAACTGAAAGAACAGAACAGGACAGAACTGGCCTAAGACAGCAGACCCTGCAGAACTACGAGGCCAAACCCGTCCCTACGCCTAGAGGCAATGTCCAGACTAACATAGCCGTGAAGTTATGGACCAATTCAGGGTTGCTGCCGCACAAATCTCTGCTGCAGAAACATTCTTTAGGAACGCTGTAGAGGTAGCCATAACTCTGACTTTCCCCGGAAGAGGTTTATCATGTTTTTAATAACAGAAGCTGATGCAGTTAGCAAGCCACTTGGATAGACACTGCTTAGATACTGCTGATCCCAAGGATTTGGGGGCCAAGGAGACAAAAAGCTGATCAGACTTTCTGGATTCTTTGGTTTGGTGGACATAACACCTCAGGATCCCACTCATGTCCAAAGTGCAAAGGACAGTCCCCCCCCATTCGAGTGAACAGGATAATAAACTGGGAGTTCAACCGTCTGGTTTAGGGTGAACTCAGAAATCACCTTGGGAAGAAACTTAGGATTTGTACACAGGACCGCCCGGTCCTTGTGAAAAATCAAATAAGGCTCCTTATGCATCAGTGCCTGAAGCTCGGAAATCCTACGAGTAGAAGTAATGGCAACCAAAAATAGCGCCTTCCAGGAAAGGTATCGCATGTCACAGCACATCGCTGGTTCAAAGGGAGGAAGCGTAAACTTCTCTAACACAAAATTCAAATCCCAAGGTGGGGTGGGGTTATGGATGGGGGGTTTAAGATGGAGGATCCCTTTGAAAAAGGTCTTTGAGATCTCCAACTGTGCCACGGGTTTCCCCTCCACCAACACATGGTAGGCTGAAATAGCCAACAGGTGGACTTTAAGGGATGACTAAGACAGATCAGAATCAGACAGGTGCAACAGATACTCCATAATCTGGGGAGCTGAGCAAGTAAAGGGATCCCATCCTTTAGACGCCACCCAAATGGAAAAACGCTTCTATTTCATGGCATAGGTGGATCTGGTAGAGGGATTCCTCGCCTCCACCAGAACCTGGGAGACCCCGAAACGAGACCTGATTATGTCTGAAGGAGCCACGCATGAAGATGCAGAGTCTTGAGTCCTGAACGTACCAGCCTGCCTTGATCTTGAGTTAACAGATCGTGCCGGAGAGGTAGAGGAACTGGGGATTCCACTATGAGCTGCTGCATTAGCGGAAACCAGATTTGCCTAGGCCAGAGGGGAGCTATAAGGATCATCCATGCTCCCTCTGCCTGGAGTTTAAGAAGTACTCTCTGCAGAATGGGAAAGGGAGGGAAGGTGTACAAGATCTTCCCTGTCCAACATAGTGACAATGCATCGTGCCAGAAAGCACCAGGCTCTGCAACGAGCGAGCAGAAGCTGGGAAGCTTTGCATTGAATAGGGAGGCGAACAGATCTATGTTTGGGCGACCCCACCTCAGAAAGAGAGTCTGCTACTTCTGGATTTAGTTCCTTTTCATGAGCGAGGAATGACGTTTGACTGAGGCTGTCTGCCAGGATGTTGCAAATGCCTGGAACGTGCACAGCTGTGAGAAACAGGTTGTGCTGGACTCCCCAGTTCCACACCAGCATCGCCTCCCTGCATAGGGGGTACGATCAGGTGCCTCCCTGCTTGATGATGTACCAGACCACCGACATATTGTCCGTCTGGATCAACAGTGTTCCCTTTGATAGGATGGACTGAAAATCCTGAAGGGCATAAAGGACTGCCCTCATCTCCAGGATGTTGATGTGGAGAGACATCTCTAACATGAACCCTGAGTCCGGTGGTCCCCCAGCTGAGCCCCTCAGCCCAGACAGGAGGCGTCTGTAGTGAGGGTCCAGAGAGGAGTGGGATTTCTGAAAGTAAGACACTGAGACAGATTCAGGGGATCTAATCACCACAGGAGATCCCTTTTGAGCGCATTGGAGACTAAAACCGTGTGGTCCAAGTTGTTCAAGTGTTGATCCCACTGAATGCGCAGCGTCCACTGGCTAATCCTCATGCAACCCAGCAAAGGGGACCATGGAGATGGAGGCCGCCATCAGGCCTAAGAGACGTAACAACGCCCTGGCTGGAAGAAATCTGGAAGAGGTCACTAGGTTGACCTGCTCTCGAAGAGCCTCCGCCCTGTCCGGGGGGGGTGGGGAGGAGGGTGGAAGGCTCTGCACTGGACCATGTCTAAGACCACTCCGATGAACTGAAGGTTCTGGGAGGGGGTAGGAACTGACTTGGGGAGACTGACAGTGATCCCTAGTCACGAAAGAGGTCCAGAGTGCATGAGAGTGAATCCAGAAGACTGTCCCTGGACGGGGCTGTCAAGAGCCAATCATCCAGGTAAGGGAACACTGCTATACCCTGACGGCGCAAGGCCGCTGCCACAACCGCTAGGCACTTGGTAAAGACACGGGGTACCGAGGAAAGACTAAAGGGGTGGGCTGTAAACTGGAAGTGCTCCCCCGGAAGCAGAAATGCAGGTAACGGTGGTGGCCCAGGAACACCGGAATATGCAGGTAAGCATCCTTCATATCCAGTATGCAAAGCCAATGGTCCTTCTGCAGAAGAAGCAGGAGGTCCTGCAATGTCAGCATGCGGAACTTTTCTACTCTACAGACAGGTTCAGTCTGCTGAGGTCTAATATGAGTCTAAGTTCGCCCGTCTTTTCGGGACCAGGAAAAAATGGGAGTAAAACCCTTTTCCCCACTGAGGCACAGGGACTGACTCGATGGCCACCTTCTGTCTTAGAGCCCAAATTTCCTCCTTGACTAAAGGGAACCCAGTGCAGGGAGTAGCTCGAACGATCTGGAGGAAAGTCCAGAAACTCCAAGGTGTGCCCTTTTGAAATGAGCTACAGGACCCATGCATCTGAGGTTACGTCCCTCCACTCCTACACATGGAGGGTGAACCTTCCTCCCACCGGCTCCTCACAAGGTGACAGAGGAGGGGGAGTGAGCTGCCAGTCAGGAAGTGGAGGGGCGAGGGGGAGGAGGTCTCTGTCCGCTCTCCGAGTTTTGGAGGCAGGTGGAGAGGTGAAGGTGGAATCCGTGGTCTTTCTTTTGCCCTACCATCTGGTAAAGGGCTGCTTACTCTGCCTTTTGGTCTGTTGCCGAAAGGGCTGCTTCTTCTGAAAGCCCGATCAGTACATGGACCTCATGGCCTGGCCACTGTCCTGAAGGCCGTGATAATATCTTTGGTGTCCCCTCCAAAAAGGACCGAACCCTGAAAAGGGGCGTCTTGAATAGCAGCCTGGACGTCATTAGAGAGGCCAGAAATGTGCAGCCAAGCATGCAGTCTGAGAGAGATGGCCATGGCAGAAGAGTGGGCTACTACGTCTACAGAGTTATATGTAGCCCTGAGCGCATGTCTGCAAGAGATCTTCGACAGGCACAGGTTTTTAACAAGCTCTTCCTTGAGGTCCGTGTATTCCATGGCCTGGATACGGGCCTCAAGCTTGGCCATGGTCGCTTTCTGGAAGGAAACCATGTGTGCTACATAGTTGAGGGAGTGAAGGGCACATGTAGCGGAGGAATAAACCTCTTTCCCGAACTGGTCGAGCTGCTGAAATTGTGTGTGTGTGTGTGTGTGTGTGTGCGTGGGGGGAGTACTCGTGCTTCAGGGTAGCTGAGCGATCATGAGCTGCTGCAGTGACAATGGAATCCGCTTTAGGGTGAGCATTAAAACACAAAACACCCTCAGGAGTGTGATATATCTGGTCTGCCTTCTTAGGAATGGCCGCTATAGAGTGGGGTAACTACCAGATGATACTGGTGAGGTCATCGTGAGGGGCTGTCCGGGGGGGGGGAAGGGACAGGGACAGGAGAAACAATCTCTAAATTCAAGTGTTCCATGAGACGTTTTCTCTTTGAGTCTTGATCCTCTGTATTCCAGCTATTGGTCTGCTGGATAATATGTAACAACTCCATGAAAGAGGGTCCTCTGGGAGAGCTTTGGGCAATTCCTTGCCCTTAGCCATGGAGGAATGCTCATCAGAAGAGTCATCCAAGGAATCCTCCTCGGAGTCCGGAGTGTCATTATCCTCAAGAGTAGCGAAGTCTGGAAGGGTAACCTCCTGAGGTGTAGTCCCGGAAATATGCACTGTTGGGCGGACACAGCTTACAGGGGATAGGGAACGAGAGGGAGGGGTGACTACCGGGGCCAGCAGATGCCTCTCCAAATCCAAGACCAGCTTCGACCTAGCCTCCTTCCACCAGGATTGAGTTAGAGACTGGAAATCCTGTTGTGGGTCCGAAGGAGGAAGTGTAGGCGGTGGAGGTGCATGGGCGGGCGGATAATGACAAAGAGGTGCACCTGACCCATGGTAATGGTGATGATGAGGGTAGCCCCGGTAATAGGGGTAACACAAAGGGTGATACCCTGAAAAAAACAGAATGGCGCATAAAATCCAACATTGGACCAGATGGAGGGCAGGCTGACATTTGCCCCTGGGGAAGATATCCTTGAGGGGTAATGTGTGGCTGAGACAGGCCAAGGAGAATATCCTGTGACAGGATACCCGACATCAGAGAAGCAGATGTCGGAGGGGCTGGTGTCAGACCTACAGTCGTCGGAGTATGTGGCGCCGGGCCCGGCATCACTATAGCCCGAGTTGGGGTAGGATGTGACAGCCCTGATGGAAGGGGGTCTGACGAAATACCGGTCGGTGATCCTGGCGTCAAAGGGGCGGAATCGACAGAAGAGGACCTGATGGTGGCACAGTCGGCAGGTCCGGTGAAGGAAGGATAGTGTCAGAGACCCTCTGAACATCGAGGTTTGGCGAAGGAGGCGCGAACCTGGTGTCCCCTGGGGGGACCTTGGACACGATAAATGGGGCGGGAGAAGAAAGAACCACATTCAGGGGTCTCGCTTCCTCCTCCATACCCGATGTGACAACTGGGGTCGGAGGTTCCACCGGGGGAGGTGGAGAGGAAGGCTCCAGCCCAAGAGGAGCCGAGGGGGGTTGGCCGACAACCATTGGTGTGCTTGACCGGACATCAGGTGAGGTGGCGTTAGCCCCCCAAAGGGCGAGCAGCATCCGGGCAGTCGTCCTAGGGCAGTCGTCCTCGGCAGAGACGACCGACTTAGTGGATGGAAGAGGGATTGGGCAGAGGACCCTCGACTGGTTTATCGGTCAGTGTTGTGCGGGTCCCCGTGTGATCCTGGGGACCTGACTTACCGACAGCAGGGTGGGCCCCAGAGGAGCTGGGGGCCGACTTATTGGCAGAAACTGGGCGTTCGCCGGAGGAGCTGGCGGACGACTTACCGGTGGTGATCTGGAGAAAAGCGGCAGAGGGGCCTGGAGAAGTCCCGGGCACGGCCTGGACTACCACAAGGACAGGCGGCGGGGGAACGGTGTTACTGGTCTGAGGTCTTACTGGAACCCACTCGATCCCTATTCTCCAGACGCTCCTGCTCTCGGTGCTTTTCTTTCTCTTTCTTCTTTGACCCAGAAGAAGGGGAAGAAGCGGTGTCCCTCAATTTTTGCATCTCTTTCTCTATGGAGGCCATTCTGGTCTTCAAAAGATGGGCCTCCAAAGCCTGCTGTCTCCGTTTGCGGTGGCCTGAATGAAGAGCTTGCAGTCAGGGCAGGCCACGGTGTCGTGGTTCGGGCCCAGGCAGAAAAGACATCGACGGTGTCTGTCCTTATGAGGGATCTGTGCACCGCACTTCTCACACTTCTTTGTCTTCACTGTTGGAGGTGGAGAAGACATAAACATAACATAATGCTACTAGAAACTTCAGAAATGAAGGTGAAAATGGCGATCGACTGAGCAACGTTTACACCAGGAACTACGCGCAGGTCAACGGCGGAAAAGAACTGGAAGGCGGGCATGGGGACCACTCACTATATAGGGTCACGCTGATGCCAGTCATGTGACATCGGGTAGGCGGTCCCCAGCTAGGCATTGCTGGAAACGTTTGCTGTGCAGTCCTGACACCATGGGGTGTAGTCCTGTATATGATGACCTACCGCAGGAACCCTCTCAAAGTAAGATCCTTTTGTACTGTACAAAGACGTTCAGTTGACTGAGGTCCAAGATGGGACGAAGGTCCCCTGTCTTCTTCGGAACTAGGAAGAAGCGAGAATAGTAACCCTTGCCCCTCTGGGATACCGGTACTACTTGAATCACTTGCTTTGACAGGAGGGCCTGTAACTCCACCCGAATGAGGCTTGCATGGGATAGAAAGTTGGGATATGTGGGCTGGTGGTTTGTTCGGGGATAGTTGGGAAAACTCTAGGATGTAGCCCTGTTTATGAGCTGCAGCACCCATTGATCTGTCATGATGTTCTCCCAACCTGTGAGGTAAAGGAAGAATCGCACTCCCACTGCCTCCCCTATTGACTCAGTTGGGGGGGCGGGCAAAAAGTCAGGCGGAGGCTGAGGAGAGGATCGCTGAACTGCTTAGCTGTTTGCTGTCCTCGAGTTCCTGGTGCCTGAGGGGGTGCTTTTCTCTTGAACTCTCCTCGGTGTTGCTGTTTCTTTGTTTGCTGTCCTTGGTGCCTCCGAAAGGGCCGGCACCTAGAGGTATACGGTTCTAACTTCTACATCCTGTGTACTTCAGAGACAGCCATCCCTGAATCCTGTAGGCCAGTAATGACTTTCTCAACCTCTTGTCCAAAGAGGACAGGGCGCTGGAACAGCAGGTCCAAGATGGTGTCCTGCAGGTCCTGTCGGAACCTAGATACTTGAAGCCATGAGTGTTGTCTAAGGCAGACTCCTGAAGCTGCAGCTCTGGCTGCTGTATCTGCCACATCATACGAGCATCTGAGGACATGCTTGCCCACATCTGCCCTGGACTGAAGAACTGCCAGAAACTGGCGGTCTTAGCTAGGTCCATAGCCTTCTGCCAGAGGTACTTCTGGTACATGACCATATGTGCTAAGAAATTTAGAGGCCTGATAGTATAGGTGAAGGAGGTGTACACATTCTTCCCAAACTGGTCAATCTTCTTTGATTTCTTATCTGGTGGCTGGGAGCTGGTATGCTTAGGTATTTCCGTCTTTCGGATGAGACGTTAAACCGAGGTCCCATCTGCCTGGATTGGTGGTAGCTCAGGTGGATGCTAAAGATCCCATGGCACTTATCGGAAAGAGTAGGGGAATTTCCCCGGTGTCCTGGCCAAATTTCCCTCATTCACTCAAAATACCACCAACAGCTTAATCTGGTTCAAGGTCAGTTGGCATTCATCTGTATCCCCCTTCCCTGGGTCGTGCCTGAAAATAGGCAGGATTTGTCTAGTGCACTCACCTGGTCAACAAAAACTAAATAAAACAATAAAAAAGAATTTGTGACCTGCCATGCACCGCTGTAAGGACTATAGAGTCCGTCTTGGGTTGTTCACCGAGGTGGGGCTTGTTTTTGGGGGTCCCGTATAGGCAATTCGCCTTTTTGGGCACCGCAGAAGTAGTTGAAGGATGCTTGCATGCCAGTTTTGTTACATCCTGAAATGGCTCCACCAACGGGGGAATGACTAGTGGTTTTGGGTCAGTAGCTCCCAAACATTTAGCCAAGCGTCTCCCAATTCCTCTGTTTCCCACTGGTTGTGTGGGAACATTTGCCCCCAACTGCTCTGGGACGGGCCTCAGAACCCATTAGCGCAGGCGTACCCTCAGGCGCTAGACTGTACCTGTTGGAGGACAGAGGGGTTTGTGAAACGGGGTGCTTTGGGGTTAGCATGAGGTCCTGGCAGGAAGACTTGAACTTTTCGTTTGTTGGGCTGTCTGGGAGCAGACCGCTGTCTATTGGTAGGTCTACGAAAATCTCCTTTACAGTAAGGTTTAAATTGGTATGGTAGAGGGAGCGTCTCTTTGCAGATGACACAAAGATCTGTAACAGAGTTGATACACAAGAGAGGGTAGAAAAGATGAGAAGGGACTTGGCAAGGTTGGAGGAATGGTCAGACATATGACAACTTAGATTCAATGCAAAGAAGTGCAAAGTAATGCACCTGGGAAAAAAAACCCAGGAGAAGAGTACACAATAGCAGGGGAGGTACTAACAATAACAAAATGGAAAGGGACCTGGGGTAGTCATATCAGATGACCTAAAGGTGGGTAAGCAATGCGAAAAGTCGTGGAGAGCCAGGGGATACTGGGATGCATAGGAAGGGCATCACAGGTAGAAAAGGAAGTGGTTATCCCTCTATACAGACAGTTGGTGAGACCCCATCTGGAGTACTGTGTGCAGTTTTGGAGACCTCATCTCACGCAAGGACATAGACAGGATGGAAGCAGTCCAGAGGAGGGCAACTAAAATGGTGCAGGGTCTGCATCAGAAACCATATGAAGAGAGACTGAGAGAGCTTAATATGTGTACTCTTGATGAAAGGAGGGACAGGGGACATGATAGAAACTTTCAAGTACCTCAAGGGAATCAACAAAGTCCAGGAGGGTAGCATCTTTCAGAAAAAGAGATGTGTAAGAACAAGGGGGCACAATTTAAAGATAGAGGGGAGGACTCAGGGGTAATGTGAGAAAAAAAATTTTCACGGAGAGAGTGGTGGATACATGGAACCGCCTTCCTGAGGAGGTCGTTGGGTCTAAAACAGTGGTGGAATTCAAACATGCATGGGACAGACATAAGGCAATTATAGTGGGGGGTTGCAAGAAGTAGGCTGTTGGTTAACTAGAATCTGCAGCTTATCCAGTAGGTAGGGAAATGGGCAGACTAGGTGGGCCAAGTGGTCCTTATCTGCTGTCAAAGTCTATGTTTCTATGTACAACCCGAGGTCTACTAGGGTGTCAAAATATCCTGAGTTTGAAGTCCAAAAAGCTTGGCACCTTTAAAAGGTGTATTTAGGATAGATCGCTGGACAGCCAGAGCAAACCCTGAGACATGGAACCAGGAATGTCTTTGGAGACAGATTCTAGACGAGGAAGCTCTAGCTGTAGAATTAACGATATCATAGGCTGCTCATAAAAGATGACATCCAACTGCAGATGCAGTCTTCAACTTGGTGGTAATGTCCTCCTTAGGAACGGCATCAGGGAGAGATTGTAGAGAAGACTGGGCCACCTTAAGTAACTCTTCTTGATATTTGAGGAGGTGAACCATATTAGGTTTATGATTCTGAGAGTCATTGTAGAAGAGGAAAATATCCTCTTACCCATAATAACAAGCTTCCGGGATTATCTAGAGATTAGGCACTAAGGTGTTTTGGTCTAATAGACCTATCATGAGCAGCACTAATAACCACAAAATCTGCCTGTTGGGGAGAAGTAAAATAAGAAAAAAGTACTCACCTTAGTAATTGCTTTTCTTCTCATGGAGTCTTGCTATATTAGGACCTTTGCAGTATGCCCATGGCTTTTGACTGCCCCGGAGATGAAATAGTTAACTCCAGAGTAATCTGGAGTTCCACAGCGCGAGGGCGCTATTGAAAGCTCTATCTGGGTTGTTTGAACCCAAACTGTCAGGTTCTTTACGAGGCTAAGCTAACATAGCAAGTCTGTGTGGAAAAGCCTTACACTAGCCATTGGCTACCTACTAACAGTAGAACCACAAAAACACAACAACAATAATGAAAACAGTATTATGTATTATTGTTAGGGGAACCCTGACAATCACTACTAAGGCCCCCTCTGCCCAAAGACTCAAGTCCAGAGAGGGGCCCAGCTACCAATTAACGAAAAACAGAAACTATCTAGTTCCTAACCCAAGAAAGAAAAAGAGGGGGGAGAACTAGAAGCTAAAAAGGCATGACACAGTGATTGCACCAATTTGCCAACCCCATACCCAAGTAGGGATTCTGAGAGGGGTAGGAGGAGGTTGTCTAATATAGCAAGACTCCATGAGAAGAAAAGCAATTACTAAGGTGAGTAATTTTTCTTCAAACACCATGAAGTCTTGCTTATATTAGGACCTTTGCAGAGTATACAAGTACCTCCATGGAGAGGGCCAGAACCTACTTAGGAAATAGGCTCTGAAGCACAGCTGTGCCAGCGAGCATCTCTCCTGGACTGGACGTCCAGGGAATAATGTAGTAAAAGTGTGGACTGACTTCCAGGTAGCAGCTTGACAGATTTCAAAATGGGAATATCTCTAGCAGCCGCTAGAGATGCAGCTGTACCCTGGTGGAATGAGCCCTCAGGCCTGAGGGCTGCTCCTTACCCAGTTTTGATAACAGAACTGGATACAAGAGACAATCCACCTAGCAACTGTCCTCCTAGTAGCAGGTCTCCCTTACCCACATCTCCATAGGTAAGGAAGAGCTGAGGGATTCAACCTGTGACCCTTGGTAATGCTCCAAATAGTAGCTAAGGGCTCTTTTACGTCCAAACTGTGCAACCTTCTCACCAGAAGAGGATTGCTCAGTAAAAATACTGGAAGAGAGATGGACTGGTTAAGATGAAAATCTGAAACCACCTTAGGTAAAACTTTCTGTTAGTCCTGAGGATCACTTTATCTCTGTGGAAAGAAATGAAATCTCTTCCACTGACAAGGCCTGTAATTCACTTATACGCCTAGCAGAAGTGATAGCCACTAGAAAACAGTTTTCCAAGTTAGGAACTTAAGATCTGCTGAAACCAGAGGCTCAAAGGGAGGTTGCATTAGCTGGGCAATGCAAACATTCAAGTCCCATGCAGGGGTTGGTTCCCGAAAGGGAGGGTTAGTATGAAGTAACCCTTTGAAAAACTTGGAAAACACAGGGTGAGAAGAAAGGGTAACTGGTTTCCCTGCGGAAATAAAAACAGAAACAGCTGCCAAATGAACCTTTAAGGTAGCTGGTTTGAGGCCTAAGGAATTTAAGTGGACCAGATAGTCCAACAAAATAGGCAGGTCAGCCGATTCTGGGGTGATTTGCCTCTCAGAACACCAAAATGAGAATCTCTTCCATTTAGAATTATAAGTGGCTCTAGTGGAAGGCTTCCAGAGGCCTTCAAATATCAAGACACCTTGAGAAAGGTGTAAATGAGCAAATTCTAACTCAAGAGCCAGGCCTTGAGGTGGAGGGAGTTGAGATCCGGATACCACACCCTCCCCTGCGCACAGGTCAGCAGGTCGTGAGTCCTGGGCAAGGTCAGGGGAGGGCGAAATGAGAGGGACAGAAGAAGCGGGTACCAAGGCTGCCTGGCCCAGTCTGGAGCAATCAGAATCACTCTGCAAGGCTGAGTTCTGATTTTTACCAAAACCCTGAAGAGGAGAGGGAACGGAGGAAAGCATAGAGGAACTTTCCTCCCAATTCAGCTGAAAAGCATCCAGGGGACTGACCCCAGAACTGGGGCCTGCAGCAAACAGGGAAGTTGGTGGTTGTCTGGGGCTGCGAAGAGATCTATCTGAGGGTGCCCAGCTGGCAAAGACCGACCCCAGCACTTGAGGGTTCAGAACCCATTCGTGATGGCCCTGAGAAATCCTGCTGAGGGCGTCCGCTAGGACATTGT
This sequence comes from Neoceratodus forsteri, assembly GCA_016271365.2. Lineage (NCBI taxonomy): Eukaryota > Metazoa > Chordata > Ceratodontiformes > Ceratodontidae > Neoceratodus > Neoceratodus forsteri. The sequence continues at coordinate 372,880,851 of CM057458.1, forward strand.
CCTCCCTGGGAGGTGAACTGCTATCAGAGAGGTGTTCAGGAGTAGGCCAGAGACCACAACTTCATTGCTCGGTGCACAAGGCTGAAGAGCAGTGCCCCTTGCTTGTTGATGTACCACATTGTTGTGGTATTGTCTGTCCTGACTTGAACAACCTTGCTCTGGACAGTTTCGGAAAAACCTGGAGAGCTAGAAGACAGCTCTGAGCTCCAGTAGGTTGATGTGAAGCAGATTCCTGAGGGGACCAACCCCTGAGTTGAAAGGTCGCCCAGGTGAGCCCCCAACCCAACAGGGACGCCATCTGCGGTGAGGGGTGAGGGAGTGAGGAACAGGAAGGAATGGGACCCCAGAGGACAGGTTGCTTCGATCCAGCCACCACTGGAGAGCTAGGATCAGAGTCTTGGTCACTGGGACCAATTTGGTGAGGGTCCCTCCTTTGAGACCAATAGGACTTCAAGTGGAACTGAATGTCCCTCATCTGAAATCTCGCTCCTGGCACAACAGCTGTAGAGGCAGCCATGTGCCCCAGGAGTTGTAGAAAGTGCCTTGCTGGTCGAGAGACCTGCATGGTGAAGGAAGATGCCAGGGCAATGAGTTTGTTCACTCTTTCGGAGGGGAGGAATGCCCTGGCTAACTTTGTATTCAGCTCTGCACCTATAAAAGGTAGTACCTGAACTGGTCCGAGAACTGACTTTGGAACATTCAACAGGAACCCCAGAAAGGTGAGGAGTTCCTGAGTGATTTGCAAGTGGGATTTTACCTGCTCTGGTGACTGACCCACAATGAGCCAGTCATCCAGATAGGGAAACACAGCTACCCCTTGTCTTCTTAGGTGGGCCACTACTACAGCTAGACATTTTGTGAAAACTCGGAGCAGAAGTGAGTCCGAAGGGCATTGCCCTGAACTGGTAGTGGCCCGAGGGCAGTTCGAACCTGAGGTACTTTCGTGAGAGGCCTGATTAGAATATGGAAGAAGGCGTCCTTGAGGTCAGAAGCTAACCAGTCCCCTGGCCTCAAGGATGGCAAAATCATTGCTAAAGTTAGCATTTTGAACTTTGGTCTTACAAGATGCTTGTTCAGAAATCTTAAATCCAATATGGGCACGCCATCTCCTGTCTTTTTGGGGTTAGGAAGTACCTTGAGTAAAGACCCTTGCCCTGGTGGCAAGGGGACCCTTTCCACTGCCTTGCAGTCAAAAGAGAAGAAACCTCCGCTCTAAAAGTAGGGTTTCCAAAAGACTTGAGGGGGAAAGTGCCTGGCTCTCATCTTGGGAAACTGTTTGAAACTGAGAACCAAGCCTTGGCTTACCACCTCCAGAACCCATTTGTCCGAGGTTAGGGACAACCAGTTCTGGCAGAAATAAGTCAGTCTGCCCCCCACCGGTACAGGAGAGTCAGCCCCAGACACCCCGTCAGGGTGCCTGCTTGGCAGGAGCAGCTTTAGGTTGGGGAGAGGGAGAGGGCCTGCCTGTGCCCGTCCTGCCTCTGTCTCTGAAAATCCTCTCTGCGCAAAAAGCAGAGGATGCCTGGAATTGGTAAAAGGCCTATTGAAAGGCCTGCCCTGTTCCCCTGGGGGCATGCCTATGTTGAGTGGCATGCCTCTCCTTAGCTTGGGCACTTTTGTAAGTAGTTCTGTATTCATCCATCTTTTCATGTAATTTTCTGTTTGTTCTCCAAACAGAGAATTTCCTATAACAGGAAAATCTATAGCCTTTGACTGGGTATCCTCGGACAGATTAGTGCATCTGAGCCATGCCAACCTACGGAGAGCTACAGAAGTGGCCATGACCCTAGAGGAAACATCATTAACATCAACAGCAGCATGAAATTGAACTTTAGAGGCTTCAATGCCATCAACAGCCACCTGTTCCAACTCACTAGCCAACGGGCCCTGAGCCTGCTTGGCCAACTGCAATATAGTGTCCCATCTAGATTTCTGATATCTAGCCACATAAGCCATATAATTAGCTTGTCTGAGTCCCAAAGAAGCTGCCACATACTGTTTCTTCGCCATGGCATCAATCTTCCTGGAATCCTTATCAGGAGGATGTGAAGCCAGGGGAATATTAGCCTTGTCACAGGCTGCAGCTTGAACAACACCTACATGACTACACTGTTCAGTAAGGAAGTCTGTATTAGGGCCTGACAACGTATACCTTCTGTCCATTTTTTTATAAACAGGAGGGACAGAAAAAGGATTTTTTAAAATCTTAGAGGTTTGCCTCCTAAATGACTTATGTAAAGGAATAGACAACCTTCTAGCCTCTGGAATATCCATCATTTCCACATAGTCAGGCTCCTCTTGCTCATCCACAGCCTCTTCTAAGGAGCTGGAGAGTTTCTGCTACTTTCTTTATAAAATCTGAAATGAGAGGAGACTCAGACAACAAAGGGGAGATTCAAAGGGTCTGTCTGGAGAAATGTCCGGTTCTATTGGCACTTCCAGACCTTCCCAATCACAATTACAATCATCAAAACCTTCCTCCCCCTCCTGTGGTTCGTGAAAATCCTCAACATCATAATCCTGAACCACTGGACCTGAACGAGACCCCCTATTTCCAACCAGAGAGGGTTCAACAAGTCCCTGAGACAAAGACTGGACAATCTGTATGGCTTTAGCTATTTCTACAGCAGAAGGAGAAACAAAACTGGACTCCACACTAGCTGATTTCTTCATCTTTTGCTTTGACTGGTTCCTCAGGACCAGCCTTTCCTTTGCCGAGAAGTCCGCCCTGGTCAGAGGCACTCCTCTAGATCAGCCGTAGCTGGACTGGGCTGTACCATCCGGTCAGCGGACTTTTGGCCTCTCGTTCCTGAGCCTGCAATCTCTTTCCAGGGTGGCTGCAGGAAATTTTACACACCTGGCAGTCTGACAGGAGGTGGTCAGCCCCAGACAATATAATAGTGGTGTGTGGGTCAGCCTTGGCAAAGGCTTCCCACAGACATCACAGTGTTGAAACCCAGTGGCCCGGTTTTTCTTTGGGTTTCTCAGACATAATGCCAGCCTAACCAAACTTGTCCTTTTTTTCCGGCCTTGCCAGGACAAGACACCCTTATCGGTCCCTAACCGTGTCACGGGTATTTGAAAAAAAAAAAACAATTTTAATGCCAGGTTTTTTTAGGACCGATAAGAACCGGGTACCTCACTCTAAATGCAAAGAAAATGATTTTTAAAGCAAACTGATCGGTTCAGAGTGAACCGATAATGAGTTTCCACACAGGCTAAAAATTATTTACTTACGGTTACCAGATAGAGCTTTGAACCGAAAACCGCGGTAATTTTAAACACTTTCTTGGTAAAATGAACCGATTAAAATACTTAAAACCGAAAAAACGAACCAAACTGAAGGAGATGGTCTCCGGAGCGTCTGTTCAGCGAGAGCGGAGTAAAGAATCTGACAGTTTGGGTTCAAACAACCCAGATAGAGCTTTCAATAGCGCCCTCGCGCTGTGGAACTCCAGATTACTCTGGAGTTAACTATTTAATCTCCGGGGCAGTCAAAAGCCATGGGCATACTGCAAAGGTCCTAATATAAGCAAGACTTCATGGTGTTTGAAGGGTGTACCGCTGGAGCCTGATAAGTTCTATCGACTTTTCTTGGCACCAAGGGAATAGCAAAAGGCTGCTGCCAGGTGCCCAGAATCGCATCTTCATAGGCTTCTAATGAAGAAGGGATGACCTGGAATGGGCTGTCCTGTAGGCCCAAATAACTGGCTAATTTCCTCCTGGATGCCTTTTTTTTTTCTGCTTCCTGGAAACCAAAAGTTTTTTGGAGGTGTTTCATAATATACCCAAAATTCGGATCATCTGGCGGGGAACAGGAAAGAACAGGAGGAGAGTCATCAGGCATTAAGAAGGCAGAGGAATCAGAGAAAAGGGATACATTTCCTTGATTCATATTCTCTACTCGGTCCTGTTGTTCTCACTCCTGTAAGTAAGGAGCCTCCATTTCAAGGTCCTGCGAGGGACCTTGGGATGCAGGGGAAGTACTGGCAGTTCTAGAGGCAGAAGAGCATCTAGAAGGCGGGGAAACTGGGGCAGAAGAGACTCCTGCATGAGAAGGAGGATTTCCCTTAGCAAAGTCAAGAATAGTACTGACCAATGCTTGCACATCTACCATAGCAAGTTGAGGTGAAGATGTGGTCACAGGGTTCCTGTGAACTGATTCTAGGGGTAAAACAGAAGAAGATAAGAGATTAGAGCAGGTTGTGGCACCAATCTTGATGTCGACAAGGGAGGCAAAAATGTGCTCTGGGCAGTCGACGGATAAGACGTCACCGAAAGAGTTAAATAGCTCAAAGTGTCTTGACTTGCCCCAGTGTTCAGGGCCATCAATGAACCAGAGGGATTCATCAAGGGACGATAAAGAGACCCTTGTGACAGAGGCAACAGTAGTGGGAGCTGCAGTTTAATCACACCTGGGGAGGTCGCTGATAAAGGCTGCATTGATGAACGGGTGGAAGAAGAGCCAGAGGTCGATGACGGAGCACAAGACGACATGGCTACAGACTCTGAAAGAGCCACCAAAACAGCTTTTGTATTTAGGATTGCCTGTTCCCTAGAGAGAGCAGAAGGAGGCAGAGAAGTCATCAATGAGGAAGAGACACAGGGAGACTGTTTACTCTTGCTGGAGTGTTTCAGTTTCTCCTTGGTGTCAGCTCGATCCGTTGACGAGTGGTCCCGACCAGGATGATGGTAACCGGAGGATGACGAAGACTCCTGGGATGGCTTAGAGTGGTGCTCCCACTCCAGGAGGGCAACTTTCTGCTCTATAAGGTACTCTCAAAGCTGCTTCAGTCTTCGCGCTTAGTGGCCTTATTGAAGCGCTGACACAAGCATGGGTATTGTGTGCTGGGCCCAGACACCTCACACAGACTTTGTGTAAGTCCTCTTTCATGTTCTTCTGGCCACAGGCACACTTTCTAAACAAAGGATTTGAAGACGACATGAGGGAAAAACGCAACGAAACTAGGAACACCGCATCGTTGGTGAACGTTTCTTAGTCGACTAAAGCTATACTCCGAACGGAGAACATGTAGCATGCAGGTCACAGTAGGAAAAGAACTGAGGAGCATCTGTGCCTGCCCCCTTTTATACGTACCAGGATACAACATATGGTGTTGTCGGGGGTGGTCCAGGTTGACTGCTGACAAAGTCCTCTGGCTAGAAACGATGCCTATGGCTGGAACATTTCTAAAGGTGTGACCTGCTGCAAGAGATTTCCTCGATGTAGATCATCTGTTATGGTGGAGGGTCACAAAATACTTTTCTCACAGGATTGGTCGTATGCAACAAGGCAGACATGCAAGGCTTTTGATGGAGTCAAAAAAGAACTATACCACAAAAAAATACCTTTAGCCTTATTGCCTCCTTCTCACCTCCATCTTACAATTCAAAACAAACTATATTCATTTACTGACCCAAAAGAGGTGATAAACTTGATTAATCAAATGGACAGGTCTGAGTCTACTGTGCGAGAGACAACGGCTAAATCAGAGGCAGAGGGTATTCCTGAGGCAGAAAATGAGAACACTTAGTATGGACACATAACTAAACCAAGTTTAAATGTTTGTGTACTAATTATAATTAGCTTGAATGTTTTTTGTTTCCTAATGACCAGGTATGTGCTGTGGGGCGCATGTTCTAGCAATTGGCATGGAAATAAGGGTGTTTGCATTTCTATAGTAAGTTCTTCAACTTGTTTTCTTTTTCTCCTGCTCTATGTTTCTAGTCCTCGTATAAAAATAGGTAGAAATGTAAGTAATCACGCACCAGTAATGCGGGGCTTAAGATATAAAAGGGGAAACATATAATATGATTTATCTATGTTAAAGATGGCGCTTGGAGAAAGGGTGTTTCGCTGTCATTGTTAGAGAGAGCAAGCTCAAGTGCTATAATTGAGTAGAGGCATGCCCCCAAAAAAAAAAATAGGAAGACTGTTTCACCCTCTGATGCTTACAATTATTGTTAGGTTGCTGAACGAGACTCAGCAGAAACACTTAATTCCTGGAACAAAATAATTAATGTGGAGAGCATTTACTGTTATTGATATGGGTTTAATTCGTAGATGTTTGGACTATCTGTCTGTATCCACAATTCTTTGCTTATAAAGTTGTATGCAGGGGCTTGGGACTTAAGTATAGACCCAGGATGAATGATAAGAGTTGCACTGGGTATTAGAGTAACAGGATTAGCCAGTTACTAGTAATTTATTTTCAATTTTACATATTTTATTACTCAAGCACTGAATGGCAAAACAGCCTTATGTTAAAACGTTCTTTTTAAATATCGTAGCGTTTGCTATAGTAACATATGTAGGCAATGGGAATGCTCACCTGCCATAATAGCACTGTGCAACAACACGCAGTATACTGGCCTACAAGGAATTATCTTTAATGTTTTCTTTACATGCAAAATGAAAAAAAAAAAATTAAAAATGGTGGAAAATAAATTTTTACATTTTAAATGCTTTTGAGAGAACTATGGGCTCACCTCATCAGAAAACAGATTTGTGCTCTTGCATGGCTACTAAAAGAGAAATATTACAAAAATGGAATTGGCCAGATTTAGGAAGTTTTGATTATAACAAATGGCTTTACATCTTTAGAGAAACTTTATGTTTCGAAAAAATAACATACATCAATCTGAAGGACTTTTCTAGTGATGTGTGTTGCACAAATTGGGAAGAGATTACGGGTACTTTACCACCTACTATGAGTTTGGAATAAGAATGAAAAGATGTAAATGCAGGCTCCATGATGTGAAATGAACAATATTAGAAATTACTCTTCTCTAAAACAATAGATTGTACCCAGAGAATGTAGGTTATTTGTCACGTGGTGTAAAGAAATTCCTGTCACTATTTTATTATTGTGATGTATTACTATATTAATAATCTTTGATATTATTAATGGGAAATCAATAAAAAGACAAAAAAAAAAAAAAAAAGATTTTCAGACTTCCTGATTTCTGTTGTCCTTTTAAGGTACATCTTGACTACACTGCACAAAGTCAACTTGTCAAAACACAAAACAAAGAAGGTGTGCTCTGGTATAGCAGGTGGTGCTGGAACTAGCCAAGGGAGGAGGCACTGAAGAGGAGAAGGGAAGTCCTAGCCGCCCTCCCCCCCAAAAAATCAGGGTAATTAGTGAGGTAAACACCAAAATAAAGCAGTTGATAGGGAGAAGGGCAGGGGTAAATGGAGAAAAAGACAAAGGCAGTAGGGACAGGGATGGGGCAAAAAGAAATAAAGCCATAAAAAAAATGGAGGGTAATAAGTACCAATGCCCGTAGTCTAGATAAAAAGCTCCCTGAAATGGTGGCCTTGATATTGTGGCAGTCACAGAAACATGGTACACAGAGAACCATGACTGGGATGTCAACATACCAGGGTACACAATTTACAGGAGGGACTGGGAGGGAAGCAGAGGAGTAGGAGGTGAAGCTCTTTATGTAAGGGAAGGGATCAAAGCAACAGAACTAAAGGGTAAATAGGGAGCAGAGGAGGCACTGTGGGTCACCCTGGAGACTGGAAATGGCTCCACAATCCGGACAGGGGTTGTATACAGACCCCCATCTCAGGGGGAGGAAATGGACAAGGAAATGACAGAAGGCATCCTTGGGATGGCAGAGAAAGGAGATATATTGCTGATGGGGGACCTGAATATGCCAGATGTTGACTGGAGCACCTCTGCTGCAGCCACATCCAAGAGCAGGGCCATTCTCGATGCCCTACAGGGGGCATGCCTCAGACAGCTAGTTTTGGAACCCACTCAGGAGACAGCAATCTTAGACCTGGTACTCTCAAATGGGGATGGAGAGAGGATCTCTGATCTTGAAGTGGGTAGCCATCTGGGAACAAGCGACCACCAAACAGTGTGGTTCACGATAAACTCAGCTGTAGAGTCAAGCCACACAAAAGTGAAGGTACTGGACTTCAGGAGGGCTGATTTTGTCAAAATTGGAGAGTGCCTCAGAAAAGCACTAGCAAACAGGCAAGAAGGTGGGTGGAGCAACAATGGGAAATATCAAAACCGCCATCATAGAGGCAACAAATCTTTGTGTGAAAAATAAACAAATCAAACGAAGAAAAAACACTATGGTTCTCAAAAGAAGTGGCTGGGAAGGTAAGGAAAAAAAAGACAGCATTTAGGAAGTATACAGAAACACAGAAGGAGCAGGACAGAGAACTGTACCAGTTAAAGCAGAAGGAAGCGGGTAAGGTAGTCAGAATAGCAAAGGCCCAAACAGAGGAAAAGATAGCCAACTCGATTAAGAAGGGAGATAAAACCTTTCATAGGTACATTAGGGAGCAAAGAAAGACTAAGGCAGGGATACTGAGGCTGAACAAAGAGGAAGGTGGTTGGGCAGAGAGTGACAGTGAAAAAGCAGGGATACTGAACGAATACTTCTGCTCAGTATTCTCATGGAAAAGCAAGGGGAAATACCTAATCCGGTCAATAGAAATACTCTAGATAAGGGGGTTGATATTAGTCCATTCACAGAAGAAAGGGTTCTGAAAGAACTCTTAAAACTGAAGGTGGATAAAGCAGTGGGGCCTGATGGGATTCACCCCGGGATTTTAAAAGAACTAAAGGAAGAACTAGTAACACCAATGACTACCCTTTTTAATAAATCATGGGAGGATGGGGTGGTACCTGAGGACTGGAGGAGGGCAGATGTGATTCCCTGTCACAAAAGTGGGAGCAAGACAGAGGCAGGAAACTACAGACCTGTCAGTTTGACCTCAGTGGTAGGGAAAAATGACGGAATCACTTCTGAAGGAAAGAACTGTTGAGTACCTAGAGGCCAGTCACGCACAGGACCCAAGGCAGCATGGATTCACAGCGGGAAGGTCGTGTCAGACAAATCCAATTCATTTTTTTGACTGGGTGACCAAAGCAGTAGACCAAGGAGGGGCTGTGGACATGGCCTACCTAGACTTTAGCAAGGCATTTGACACAGTCCCGCACAAAAGATGAATAAACAAATTAGCCAGCCTGGGAGTGGGTCCTAGAGAGGTAGCCTGGGTAAAACACTGGTTGGACAACAGGACACAGCAGGTAATAGTAAATGGAGTCCACAGTGAAGAAAGGAAGCTTACTAGTGGGGTACCACAGGGTTCATTACTGGGGCCGGTCCCTTTTGATGTCTTTATAAGTGACATTGCAGAGGGACTGGAAGGGAAAGTATGTCTCTTTGCAGATGACACAAAGATCTACAACAGGGTTGATACACAAGGTGGGGTGGAAAGGATGAAAAGGGACTTGGCAAGGTTGGAGGAATGGTCAAATGTATGGCAGCTTAGATTCAATGCAAAAAAGTGCAAAGTAATGCACCTGGGAAACAAAAACCCAGGGGAAGAGTGCACAATGGGGGTGAGATACTGACAACAAAAATGGAAAGGGACCTGGGGGTAGTCATATCAGACAACCTAAAGGTGGGCCAGCAATGTGAGAAGGCAATAAGGAGGACTGGGGGGATACTGGGATGCATAGGGAGAGGCATCACCAGTAGAAAACAGGAAGTTGTTGGCCCTCTGTACAGACAGTTGGTAAGACCACATCTGGAGTACTGTGTACAGTTCTGGAGATCCCATCTCTGCAAAGACATAGACAGGGTGGAGGCTGTCCAGAGGAGGGCAACCAAAATGATGCAGTGTCTGCATCAGAAGACATATGAAGAAAGACTAAAGAAACTAAAGATGTATAGCCTCGAGGAAAGGAGTGAGGGGGGGACATGATATAAACTTTCAAATACCTCAAGGGAATCAACAAAGTCCAAGAGGGTAGCATCTTTCAGAAAGAGAGATGTGCAAGAACAAGGAGGCGCAATTTGAAGATAGAGGGGGGACAGCTCAGAGGTAATGTGAGGAAGTATTTCTTCACAGAGAGGGTTGTGGATACATGGAACAGCCTTCCTGAGGAGGTCGTAGAGTCAAAAACAGTTGGGGGAGTTCAACAATGCATGGGGCAGACATAAGGCAATTCTAGTCGGGGGTAGGAGGAAGTTGGCTGTTGGTTAACTAGGATCTGCAGCTTATCCGTTAGGTAGGGAAATGGGCAGACTAGGTGGGTCAAGTGGTCCTTATCTGCCGTCAAATTCTGTTTCTATGTAACAGGCTGCCAGCCCAACATTCAATGTATTCACAAAATTCAGCACTCGTGGAGAACAAAATTTGAACAAAAGTTAGTGATTTATTGTGGCCAAATACCCAGACAAATGTTTCCCCTTCCTGCCTGGGCATTTGGCCACAATAATTCACTAACTTTTGTTCAAACATTGGTCTCCACGAGTGCTGAATTTTGTGAATACAAATCCAACTTGTGCGGCTCATGCTCATTTGGATTTGCCGGCTTAGTGCAGAAGGACGGTAAACAGATTTCCTGATTTACATGAAAAGCTGTGGGTATCTTAGGGCCAAAGGATGGAACTGATCTGTATACCACCTCTTCCTCATGAATGATACGGTAAGGTTCTTTGTGGGACAGTGCTTGAAGTTCACCAATCCTTCTGGCAGAGCAGACTGCAATTAGAAACACACTGACAGGATATGCAATGGTACTGACGAAATAGGCTACAAAGGTGACCTACAAATGGCATCCAGCACCAGATTAAAGGCCCACGGGGGAACCGGAGACCGAAACAATGGTCTGCTTCTGTTGACCGCTCTTCGGAAAGGTATAACCTCTCGACTGGTCCCCAGGGACATGCTTATGGAACCTTCCAGGGCTGAACCTAGCGCAGACACCTGATCTCTCAGAGTGCTCATTGGAAGCCTTTTGTCTACCTCCACCTGCAAAAAATCAAAAATCTGCAGAACTGTAACTTTGGAGGGTCTGATGCCTCTCTCCCTGACCCAAGCCAAGAAGGTATTCCACACACAGTCATAAGCTACGGATGTAAGAGTTTCCTGGCAGCCATTAGGTGATCCATTACATTTTTTGGAAAACCCTGTCTTAATCGCCTCCTCTCAGCAGCTAGGCCACCAGCTGAATCACCTGTGGGTTTGGATGCAGAATGGACCCTTGGAAGAGAAGCCCCCCCCCCACCCGGGGCACAGAAGTCGGAACGGGACCTGCTGAGCTAGATTCACAAGGTCTGAGAACCATGGCCTTCTTGGCCATTCTGGGGCTATCAGAAGGAAGCTTCCTTCTGAGCACCTTTTCTTGCAAAGAACCTTGGGAAGGAGAGGTAGCGGAGGGAACAGGTATGCTTGGAAGAAATCCCACGTCTCCACAGGAGGACACTGGTACCGACTGAAGAACCTCAGTACCTGAGCATTTTCCTTTGATGCAAAGAGGTTGATCTGAGGGTGACCGAACTTCTGCAGAGGAGTTCAAACATCTCCAGGTTCAACATCCATTCCCCTGGAGGGACTATCTCTCGACTCAGCCAATCAGCCTGGATGTTCAGTTCTCCTGCCAGATGAACAGGCGAGAGAACCAGAAGGTTCTTCTTTGCCCACGGTAGAACACTGGTGGCTTCTGCCAACATCTCCTTGCTTCTTGTGCCTTCTAGGTTGTTTATATATGTTACGGTGGTGGCATTGCTCAACCTCACCTTCACTGCCTTGGACCATACTCAGTTGTGGAAATGAAGAACAGCAAGTTGTACTGCCCTCATTTCCAATATGTTTCTTTGTTGCCACTGCTCCTGAGGGGGTTCAAATGCCCTGGACTAGGACGCAGTCCAGGACTGTGTCCGAGCCTGATAGGCCAGCATTTTGTTTGTCAATATCAGCTCTGTCGAAGCTTCCAGGAGAGACCCTTTATTGAGGGTCTAGGGAATTTTTCAGAATGACCGAAGAAGCCCGATAAAGGCTTGGTAGTCTTCCCCATCTGGATTCCAGGCCTCCAGGATCCCATTCTGGAGGGGTAGCATATACAAGCGGGCTCACGGAACTAGCCCTATCACTGCAGTCATCAATCCCTGAATCTGGAGAAACTTGTGAATAGAAAATGATGGCTTGCTGCTCAGCCACTGAACCCTCTTGCTTCAGGGGTCTCCTTCCTGGATGATGAGAGAAGAATTTTCCCTCATCTGCCCTGAACACCATGCCCAAGTGTTCAAACGTCTGAGATGGAATGAGGGAGCTCTTTTCCTGAATGACAACCTAACCGTGCGTCTTTAGCATCTCCAAGGTCCTTGACACCAACTTCCTTGTCATCTGAGCCGATGATAGAAACACAGAATTTGACAGCAGATAAGGACCGCTTGGCCCACCCAGTCTGCCCATTTCCCTACCTAATGGATAAGCTGCAGATCCTAGTTAACCAGCAGCCTACTTTTTTCTACCCCCACCCCCTAGAATTGCCTTATGGTTGTCCCATGCATGCTTGAACTCAACCACTGTTTTTGACTCCACAACCTCCTCCGAGCAGTTCCAGGCATCCACAACCCTCTCTGTGAAAAATACACCTTACATTACCTCTGAGCCGCCCCATCTTCAAATTGTGCCCCTTGTTCTTGCACCCTCTTTTTTGAAAGATGCTACCTCTTTGACTTTGTTGATTCCCTTGAGGTACTTGAAAGTTTCTATCATGTTCCCCTCTCCCTCCTTTCCTCGAGGCTATACATTAAGCTCCTTTAGTCTCTCTTCATATGTCTTCCGGTGCAGACCCTGCACCATTTTAGTTCCCTCCTCTGGACAGCTTCCATCTTGTCTATGTCCTTGCAGAGATTGGGTCTCCAGAACTGCACACACTACTCCAGATGGGGTCTCACCAGCTGTCTGTACAGAGGGATAGTAACTTCCTGTTTTTCCACTGGTGATGCCTCTCCTATGCATCCCAGTATCCCCCAGCCCTCCTTACTGCCCTCTCACATTGCTTGCCCACCTTAAGTCACCTGATATGACTACCCCAGGTCCCTTTCCATTTTTGTTGTTGTTAGTATCTCACCCCCATTGTGTACTCTTCCCCTGGGTTTTTGTTTCCCGGGTGCATTACCTTGCACTTCTTAGCATTAAATCTAAGCTGCCATACATTTGACCATTCCTCTAACCTTGCCAAGTCCCTTCTTGTCCTTTCCACCCCACCTTGTGCATCAACTCTGTTGCAGATCTTTGTGTCATCTGCAAAGAGACATACTTTTCCTTCCACTCCCTCTGCAATGCCGCTTACAAAGACATTGAAGAGGACCGGTCCTAATACTGAACCCTGTGGCACCCCACTAGTAACCCCTCTTTCTTCAGAGTGGACTCTATTTACTATTACCCTTTGTGTCCTATTCTCCAGCCAATTCTTTACCCAGGCTATCATCTTGGGACCCACTCCCAGGCTGGCTAACTTGTATATTAATCTTGTGTGGGACTGAGTCAAATGCCTTGCTAAAGTCTAGGTAGGTCATGTCCACAGCCCCTTCCTGATCTACTACTTTGGTCACCCAGTTAAAGAAATCTATTAGATTCATCTGGCATGACCTTCCTGCTGTGAATCCATGCTGCCTTGGGTCCTGTGCCCCTCTGGCCTCTAGGTACTCAACAATTCTTTCCTTCAGAAGTGGTTCCATCATTTTCACTATCACTGAGGTTAAACTAACTGGTCTGTAGTTTCCCGCTTCTGCCCTGCTCCCACTTTTGTGAAGGGGAATCACATCTGCCCTCCTCCAGTCCTCAGGTACCACCCCATCCATCCATGATTTGTTAAAGAGGGTAGTCAGTGGTGTCACTAGTTCTATCCTTAGTTCTTTTAGAATTCCGGGATGAATCCCATCAGGCCCCATTGCTTTGTCCACCTTCAGTTTTAAGAGTTCTTTCAGAACCCTTTCTTCTGTAAATGGGCTGGTATCAACTTCTGTATCCAGAGTGTTTCTACTGTTTGTTTTAGGTACCTCCTCTTCATTTGTAAATATTGAGCAAAAATATTTGTTTAGTATCTCTGCCTTTTCACAGTCACCCTCTGCTCACCCCCTCCCCTTTATTAAGCCTCACTGTCCCTCCCTTAGTCTTACTTCGCTCCCTGATGTACCTAAAAACGGTTTTATCCCCCTTCTTAACTGAGTTGGCTATCTTTTCCTCAGTTCGGGCCTTTGCTGTTCTGACTGCCTTCCCAGCTTCCTTTTGCTTTAACTGATACATTTCTCTATCCTGCTCCTTCTGTGATTCCTTGTACTTTCTGAATGCTTTCCTTTTCTCTTGAACCTTCACTGCCACCTCCTTTGAGAACCATAGTGGTTTCTTACATCGTTTTGTTTATTTGCTTCACACAAAGGCTTGTTACCTCTGTGATGGCAGTTTTTATTATTCCCCATTGTTCTTCCACCCCTCCTTCCTGCCCATTTGCTAGTGCATTCCTTAAGCACTCACCCATTTTGGCAAAGTCAGCCCTCCTGAAGTCCAGTACTTTTGCCTTTGTATGGCTTGACTCTATTGCTGTGTTTATTGTGAACCATACTGTTCGATGGTCGCTAGTTCCCAGATGGCTACCCACTTCTACATCTGTGATCCTCTCTCCATCTCCATTTGAGAGGACCAGGTCTAAGATTGCTCCCTCTCGAGTGGGTTTCAATACTAGTTGTCTAAGGCATGCCCCCTGTAGGGCATCTAGAATAACCCACTCTTAGAAGTGGCTGCTGCAACTGCACTCCAGTTAACATCTGGCATATTCAGATCACCCATCAGCAAAATCTCCCTTTATCTGCCATTCTAAGCATACTTTCTATCATTTCCTTGTCCATTCCCTTCCCCTGAGAGGGGGTCTGTATACAACCCCTGTGCGGATTGTGGTGCCATTGCCTGCCTCCAAATTGACCCACAGTGCTTCTTCTCCTCCCTGTTTACCCTTTTGTTCTGTTGCTTTGATTCTTTCTCTTATGTAGAGACCTACTCCTCCTCCTCTTTTACCCTTCCTGTCATCTGATGCTCAGATGAGCAGGTTGCCCAGGTAGGGATACATGTGATGTCCCTCCTGTCTCAGTTGCACCACTAGTATGATCAGGACCTCCTAGAATACCTGACGTGCTGTTGCCAGTCTGAAGGGAAACACCTGGTACTGGAAATGCTGACCCTGAATCGCAAACCTCAGAAGCTTCTGGTGTGACTGGCAAATGGGGATGTGGATATAGGCATCTTTCAGATCTAAGAATGCCAGACAGTCCCCTGGTTGGACAGCCCAGATGACTGACCACAATGGACTCTATCTTAAAGGTCGTGGTGGTAAACAAACTTGTTTAGGTGCTTCAGGTCCGGAATCGGTGAGGCCCCTCTCCCCCCAAACTTCTTGGGGACTACAAAATAAACTGAGTAGAATCACAGATCTTCCTTGCTGGGAGGAATCAGGGCAACCGCCCCAATCTGTAACAAGTGATCCAAGGTCTGCGCTATCACCTGCTTCTTCACTGGGTTTTGAGGCACAGGGGACTGCAGGAAACTACATGTGGGTACTGTTGCAAACTCTATTGTGTATCCTCGAGCCAGGATTTCCAGTGCCCATGTGTCTGATGTAATTTGGGCCCATCTCTGGTAAATATTCTGCAGTCTTCTACCACGGGAAAGGGGGAAGAGATGGGTGTACCTTCATTGTGCGTTCCCTTCTCGTTGTCCACTACCTCCATTTGGCCTGTGGGCAAAGGATCCTCTGTTACTATTTCCCTTCAATCTGGAATGCTCTTCCTTATTTCGCTGGTTTCCAAAATTCTGAAAAGGGGTGGAACCCCCTTCAGGACTGCTGCTGCTGCGCATCTCCTTGCCCTCTTGATGTTGAGATTGTTTTCTGTCGCTGTTTCGACACCAGGTGTTGTCCCTTCTTATCCTAGTTGTCCTTCAGGATGTCATCCAGTCCAGAACAGAATAAAAGTCCACCTTTAAAGGCCAGATTAAACAGCCTCACCTTTGATGCCAGGTCTGTGACCCAATGCCTGAGCCAAATAAGGGAAAGGGGAAACTGTTTAACCAGGAAAGGCACACTAAGCTGGAGTTTATTTCCAGGTGCAACCAAGGGGCACAATGAAGTTAAGTGACCTGCCCAGGGTCACAAAGCTGCATGGCTGCCACAACGTGATAAGCGGAGTGGGCTGACATCTATACCTGTCCACGCGCATCCCCAGAAAAGTTGGTGTGATGGATATCAGCTGCAACATGTTCACCCTTCTGAACTGGGGGACAAAACTATCCAGGGCCATAACCCGAGTTCAAAGCTCTGGAAATTATGAAGGATGCATAAGAATGGCTAAGATTTACCTCACTCAAGGGAAAAGCTCTTCTGCCTAAGGCATCCGCCCTCTTATCGTGGGTGCCTGTTACGGCCAGTGAATCCTCAATAGGTATGGTTGCATGCTTAACAGAATTATGCATGGCCTTATCTGCCAAAAGGGGAACCTCCTGCCTCTGGGAGCTCTGCTCCAGAAAGGGACATCTCACCCTCAGTCTAGGGAGATGCTTGCGCTCATCTGTGCTGGCCCATTCCTACTCAACGATCTGGTCGTCATGCACAAAGTTTGGAAAACACTTCTGTGCAGAGGAGGAAGCAGACAGGATTGGATTTATATCCAAGCACTCCATGACTTGCACCTCCTTAAACTGCAATGTCTGACAAGCCTCAGTTATAAGACAGGAGAGAGGCTTTTTATTAAAAAGGGGAGGGATCGGAATATTTTTCTTAGGCTCTGTCCACTTCCCCCGTCCTACTCTTCCTCGGAGGGTTCTTCCTCCTCCTGGATCAAATGGCACAGATGGATCAGGATTTTCCCCTTGGCCCACTGTATCCTCATCCTGACCCTCAACACTGTCAAGGTTGAGAGGTTGCATGCAGATCTCGGTGAACATTATCATTCTGCTATGGCGCACCTGGACATGCCTGTATGCTCCCCCAAGGGGCCTGCTTTGGGTTTGGCTGAGTTGGTAGGGACATCCTGCAGAACACCAGAACCTAGCAGCTCATTTAAGAGCAGCAAAAAAGATTTGTGCAAGTCAGCCCTGCCACTCAGTACCCCAGGCACACACACATCCAGCTTGGGGGTTCGGGCTAGGGGGAGGGGCAGAAAATGTAAATTACGTACCTACTTTAATTCTTGATCTTCCTGTATATCTTCACCATTCATCACTGGGGGGTTCTAGCCAAAGGTGCAGAACCCCGCGGCAAGCTATTGCTTTAAGTAAAAAAAGCTTTCCTGCTTTGGGAGGAGGTGAAACGTTGGGATGGCGCCACCCTCGAGGCTGAAGCACTGCATGACACTTGCGGGTTGGCCAGTAACCGTCGTCTTACCTCAGCTCTGCTCACCGGAGAGGAAGACAGCAAAGAGAAAACAAGGGTGGAGGGTGGGCAAGGGAGCCCAAAGGAATAGTAAAATGAAAGGGTATAAACTGAAAAAGGATAAGCCGACAAGCGAGGACAGATTCTAAAGGAACTGAAGCCTAGCTGGGTGTGGGTTAGGGGCCCAACCCCTGGGCAGAAAGAGGAGGAGGAAGGAAGAAGAATGAAAAAAGATAGATGAAGGATGAAAAAGAAGGAGGAGCAGTGGGAGGATGGACCATACTTCCACTCTCCAGAACCCTAGTGGACCAGGCAACTAAGTGACCGGTTTCACCCACTTGTGAGACAAAAAATGAAAATTTCGTACCTATCATAATTCTGATCTTTCTGTGTATCTTCACCATTGGGTACTGGCCAGAGGTCGCGACTTCAAGGAGCTCTTTTTTTTCTTTTTGATGGGTGGAGTCGACAAGACTGACATGCCGCCTTGAGGCTGGTTACACCGCGGGCGCTCATGGGTTGGCTGTTAGGTGTTGTCAACTCCGCCTCCCACCAGTTCTGAGTCAGCAGAGTAAGAAAGGGTTGGGAGGGAGGAAGGAAGTCCAAGGGACAAAGGAAAAGATATATAAACTAAAAGAGAAATAAAAGCGACTGAGAGGACAGAATAAATTTGAAAAACTAAGGGGATTGGGTAGGGGCCCCAATGTCTGGAAGTAGAAAAAGGAGGAGGGAGGAGGGAGGGTTAAGAAATTAGAGATAAGGATGTGGGGGTGGGGGGAGGGAACATACCCTGGAACCTTGACCTGTCTCCAGATTGTATAGGAACTGCGAAGGAATAGCCAAAAAGCTAAATGCCAGAATTCAAGGCACAGAATCACTGGCATTAACTCCAAGAAGAAGAATTGGTTATTCTGGAAGAAAAGACAGGATGCAGGGATTATCCTCCCCCCAAAAAGAAGTTTTTGGTGTAAGAAACCTAGTTTCTTAAATTAAATCGAGGTTGTGTCCAAAGGACAAGGAAATTAAAGCAAGGTGACTGGGAGAAGGGGAGAGGGGACAGAAAAGAGAGCAACTACCGACCCCCATCCCACAGGGGTGTAGCTGAGGCACTGAAGAAGGAGTGCCCCCCATTCTGACCACTCTACCCCCAGAGAGTATTATCCCCCTATGTGCTCCAAGTCAGTCCACTCCTGACTAACAGAAAGGAGGGGGGTGAAATAGAGAGCACAGAGAGGGAGGGGGACCCAGAGACTGAGGTCCCAGGGGATGGCGGGCGGGATTGAGAGGAATGGTGAGGATACACAGAAAGATCAAAATTACGGTAGGTATGTAATTTTCATATCTTATCTGTGTCAATCTTCACCATTCATCACCGTTGGGTGAGTGCTGAGCCCCCCCGAAGGGGTCTTTAACCCTAAGGGACAGAGTCCCTTAGCTCTTAGTGGGTGACACACTAAGAGGGAGAACCTTCACGGGTCTGGAGAGGCCCGAGAGTGAGATGGGGACCCCCCGGAGGGGGTTGGAAGTTGCCCCGACAGACGCCTTCTCACCCACGGAGAAAAGAAAAAATTACTCACCTTAGTAATGTTGTTTCTTCTAATGGAGTCTTGCTATATTATAGACATTAGCAGTTTGTTCCAGCTCTAGAACTGCCCCGGAGTGAAATGGTTAAAACCATTCCAAAATAGAATTTTGGCACGAGAGCAGCTCTATCTGTGTCATTTCAAACTTGAACTGTCAGATCTTTACGAGCCAAACTCACTAAGGTCTGTGTGGAAGCTGTAACCTACACTAGCCAAATGGCTACCTAAATAATAACAACCATTGATGGTCCCAACACCCAAGACTCAAGTCAGGGGACCAGAAATACTTACACCATTCTAATAATGTGAAAATGGAACATAAGTATAATAAAACACACACACGCGTACACATAGACACCCCCAAAGTCCCAAAGGGGACAAAATGCTAACAGGACATAAGCAGTGCCCACACTAAGTTGCCCGCACCCCACCAAGCAGAGGTTCTGAGAGGGGCAGGTGGGGAGGTCTAGACATAGCAAGACTCCATTAGAAGAAACAACATTACTAAGGTGAGTAATTTTTTCTTCAAACAACATGAAGTCTCTTGCTATATTATAGACATTAGCAGAATACACAGCAGTACCTCCATGGAGGAGGGCAGAACCTACTTAGGAATAGGCTCTGAAGAACAGCTGTGCTAAACCGAGCATCTCTCCTGGCCTGGACATCCAGGGAGTAATGCTTGGTAAAAGTATGTAACGTTTTCCAAGTAGCAGCCTGGCAAATCTCTAATAAAAGGATATCTCTGGCAGCAGCTAGAGACGCAGCTGTACCCCTGGTAGAATGAGCCCTCAAACCGGGGGCTCTGCCCACTTTCTGATAAAAAATTGGATACAAGAGACAATCCACCTGGCTATTGATCTCTTAGTGGCAGGTTTGCCTTTCCCAACTTCACCATAGGTAAGGAAAAGTTGGAGGATTCGAACCTGTGACCTTTGGTAGCTCTATATAATAACTAAGAGCTCTCTTAACATCCAGGCTGTGCAACCTCCTCTCACCAGAGAGGTGATCAGTGAAAAATACTGGAAGGAGATAGACTGATTAAGATGAAATCTGAAACCACCTTAGGCAAAACTTCCTATTAGTCCTAAGGACTACCTTATCCCTGTGGAAAGAAATAAAGTCAGTCTCCACTGACAAGGCTTGTAATTCACTTATGCCTGGCAGAAGTGATAGCCACTAGAAAACAGTTTTCCAAGTTAGGAACTTAAGCTCTGCAGAAGACAGAGGTTCAAAAGGGGTTGCATTAACTGGGCAATGCAAACATTAAGGTCCCAAGCAGGGCCGTCCGAAAGGGAGGATTAGTATGGAGTAATCCCTTAAAAACTTGGAAAACACAGGATGAGAGGAAAGAGGGATGACTTTTCCTGCTGACAGAAAAGCAGACACAGCTGCCTAATGAACTCTCAGGGTAGCTGGTCTGAGACCCAAGGAATTAAGATGTACCATGTAATCTAACAAAATGGGCAATTCAGCAGATTCTGGGGAAATATTTTTCCCAGCACACCAAATGGAAAACCTTTTCCATTTAGAACTATAAGTAGCCCTAGTGGAAGGCTTTCTGGAAGCCTTTAGGATCTCAAGAACACCCTGAGAGAGGTGTAAATCAGCAAACTCTAACTCCTCAAGAGCCAGGCCTTGAGGTTGAGGGATTTGAGGTCCGGATACCAAACCCTTCCCTGGGCACAAGTCAACAGATTGTGATTCCTGGGGAGGCACAGGGGAAGATGGACTGTCAGAGACAGAAGGAGTGGGTACCAGGGCTGCCTGGCCCAATCCGGGGCAATCAGAATCACCCTGCAAGGCTGAGATCTGATTTTGACTAGTACTTTGAATAGGAGAGGAAAGGGGGGGAAAGCATAGAGGAACTTCCCCTCCCAATCCAGAAGAAGGGCATCCAGGGGAACTGAGCCCAGCACTGGAGGCCTGCAACAGAACAGAGGAAGTTTGTGATTGTCTGGGGCTGCAAAAAGATCTATCTGAGGGATGCCCCACCTGGCAAAAACTATCCCCAGCACTTGAGGATCCATGGACCATTAGTGATGGCCCTGGGAAATCCTGCTGAGGGCATCCGCTAGGACACTGTCCTTCCCTGGAAGATGAACTGCTATGAGGGAAGTGTTCAGGGAATAGGCCAGAGACCACAACTTCATTGCCTCGGTGCACAAGGCCGAAGACCGAGTGCCCCCCTGTTTGTTGATGTACCACATTGTTGTGGTGTTGTCTGTTCTGACTTGTATCACCTTGTCGTGGACAGATGCAGAAAAAGCTTGAAGAGCTAAAAAGACAGCTCTGAGTTCCAGCAAATTGATGTGGAGCAGAGATTCCTGGGGGGACCAAACTCCCTGAGTGGAAAGGTCGCCCATGTGGGCTCCCCAACCCAGAAGGGAAGCATCTGTAGTGAGAGTCAAGTCGTGAGAAGGGGAAATGAAGGGGAACCCCGCTCTTAAATTGCTCTGATACTGCCACCACTGGAGAGCTAGGATCAAGGTTAGAGTCACTGGGACCAACTTGGAAAGGGGGTCTCTTCTCTGAGACCAAAAGGTTCTCAAGTGAAACTGAATGTCTCTCATGTGAAATCTGGCTCCCTGCACAACAGCTGTGGATGCAGCCATGTGCCCCAGGAGCTGCAGAAAGTGTCTTGCTGGTCGAGAGACCTGCAGAGTGAAGGAAGAGGCCAGAGCCACTAAATTCCTTACCCTTTCTGGGGGAAGAAAGGCTCTGGCTAGCTTTGTGTCCAATTCTACCCCTATAAAGGTGAGTACCTGGACTGGTTCCAGAACCGACTTTGGTAGGTTTAGCAGAAAACCCAGGGAGGTGAGAAGCTGCTGGGTGACCTGCAGGTGAGATTTTACCTGTTCTGGGGACTGGCCTACAATGAGCCAGTCGTCTAGATAAGGAAAAACAGCAATCCTCTGCCTCCTTAAGTGGGCCACTGCCACTGCTAGACACTTTGTGAATACCCTTGGAGCAGAGGTAAGGCCGAAGGGCATTGCTCTGAACTGGTAATGACCTGAGGGCAGTTCGAATCTGAGGTACTTTCGATGGGATCTTCTGATTAGGACATGGAAATAGGCATCCTTGAGGTCCAGGGAGGCTAGGCAGTCCCCTGGCCTTAGGGAAGGTAAAATCATTGCCAGAGTTACCATTTTGAACTTTGGTTTCAAAAGATGCTTGTTCAGATATCTGAGATCTAAAATGGGCCGCCATTCTCCTGTCTTTTTTGGGGTAAGGAAGTATCTGGAATACAGACCCCTGCCCTGATGCAGGGGAGGAACCTTCTACTGCTCTGAGGCTAACAGGGATGAGACCTCTGTTTCCACAGCGAGGGTCTCTGAAGCACTTGCAGGTAGAAAAGTCTGCTTCTCAACTTGGGAAACTTTTGAAGCTGAGAACCAGACCCTGGCTTACTACTCCAGAACCCACTTGTCTGAGGTTAAGAAGCCCAATTCTGACTGAAGTAAGCCAGCCTGCCCCCACTGGTACAGGAGAATGCCCTGGGCACCCCATCAGGGTGCCTGTTTCCAGGAGGTTTAGGCTGGGGGGTGGGAGCAGGTCTGCCCACCCCTCGTCTGCCCCTGCCTCTGAAGAAGCCCCTCTGAGCATAGGCAGAGGAGGCCTGAGTCTGGTAGAAAGGCCTGTGAAAAAGCCTACCCCTACCCCTACCCCTGGGGGCATGCCTTTGAGGAGTGGCTTGCCGCTCCTTAGCCTGGGCACTCTTGTAAGTAGTCCTATATTCATCCATCTTCTTCATGTAATTCTCTGTCTGCTCTCCAAACAGAGAATTTCCCACCACAGGAAAACCCATAGCCTTAGTCTGGGTATCCTGTGACAAACTAGTACACCTGAGCCAGGCCAACCTATGAAAAGCTACAGGTGTGGCCATGACCCTAGGGGAAACATCATTAACATCCACAGCAGCATGAAACTGAACCTTAGAGGCTTCAATGCCATCAGCAGCCACCTGTTCTAGTTCACTAGCCAGCTGGCCATGGGCCTGCTTGGCCAATTGCATAACAGTATCCCATCTAGATTTCTGATACCTAGCTACATAAGCCATATAATTTGCTTGCCTGAGTCCCAGAGGGCTGACATATACTGTTTTTGCCATGGCATCAATCTTCCTGAATCCTTGTCAGAAGGATGTAAGCCAAGGGAATATTAGCTTTATCACAGGCAGCAGCCTGAACTACTCAACATGACTGCATTGCTGAGAAAGGAATTATGTATCAGGGCCTGACAATGTATACCTTCTGTCCATCTTTTTATCTACAGGAGGCACAGAATTAGGAGCTTTTAAAATTTTAATTGTTTGTTTCCTAAAGACTTATGTAAAGGAATAGACAATCTCCTAGACTCTGGAATATCCATCATTTCTACAAAATCAGGCTCCTCTTGCTCATCCACAGCCTCTTCTAAGGGAAGCTGAGGGTTTCAGCAACTTTTTATAAAACATAAAATGAGATGGGGACTCAGACAGCATAGGGGAGATTCTAAAGGTCTGTCTGGGAGATGTCCGTTCAATGGGCACAGCCAGACCTTCCCAGCCACATTCATACTGTTCATAATCCTCCCCCTCCTCTGGTTCATAAAATTCCTCAATATCATAATCCTGAACCACTGGGACGAGACGAACCGACCTTTACCAGATAGTGGTGGTTCGGACGGACCCTGAGACAGTGACTGGACAATTTGTATGGCTTTTGCTATCTCTGCAGCAGTTGGAGAAGAATTTTGGACTCCAGACCTGCTGATTTTCTTGTTTTCTTTACTGGAATTGGTTCCTCAGAACCAGCTTTTCTTTGCCAGGAAGTCTGGCCTGGTCAGAGGACACTCCCTCTGGTTCGGTTGGCACCGAACCGGCTGGCCATCCAGTCAGCGGACTTTTGGCCTCTGCTCCCTGAGCCTGCCAATCTTTTTCCAGGGTGGCTGCAGGAAATTCTTACATACCTGGCAGTCTGACTGAGGTGGTCAAACCCCAGACAATAAACACATGGTGTGGGGTCAGCCTTGGCAAAGACTTCCCACAAACATCACAGTGTTGAAACCCAGTGGCCCAGTTTTTCTTTTGGGTTCTCAGACATAATGCCAGCCTAACCAAAAACTTGCCTTTTAACGGCAGTGCCAGGCAAGACACCCTTATCGGTTCCTAACCGTGTCATGGGTATTGGAAAAACATAATAAATCCGCTTTTTTAGAACCGATAAGAACGGAACTGCACTCTAAAATAGTAACTTTAGTTTTAAATGAGTTTTAAACCCACTGATCGGTTCAAAACCGAACCGATAACTTACAAGTTCCACACAGACAAAACCTTCATTTACTTACGGTTACCACAGATAGAGCTTGAACCGAACGGTTTTGCAGTTAAAATAAAACAATTCTCGGTTAAATCCAACCGAGAAAACCCTTTTTAAACCAAGAAATGAACCGAGCAGAAGGAGGAATCTTCGGAGCGACTGTTCACTGAGGCGGAGTAAAGAATCTGACAGTTCAAGTTTGAAATGACACAGATAGAGCTGCTCTCGTGCCAAAATTCTATTTTGGAATGGTTTTAACCATTTCACTCCGGGGCAGTTCTAGAGCTGGAACAAACTGCTAATGTCTATAATATAGCAAGACTTCATGTTGTTTGAAGATAGGTTCTCTGGTGAGCGGAGTTAATCACCCCTACGCCGGGCCAAGGGTGACAACCGGGAGAGAAGCAGCCATGCCGTCCGCCTAGTACAGATCGCTGTCCCTACGACCCTGGTAGCTACCTCACTGGCGTCATACGATGCCCTTGCTTGGTGCCTTGCTAGCTCCAGGCCACGTGCAGACAGTGCAATGGCTTGTCTGGTTTCCTCCATGTTAGGCATCGAGGCTAGGAGTTGACCTAGCCTGGACCACAGGAACCTATCATAGGTAGCATAGTGGGCCTGATGAGCAGATATCGAGAGAAGCAACCATGCCGAGTAAAAGGTCCTCCTACCCCAGAAGTCAAAATCCAAGGAATCTTGAACTGGGGGTCGGTCACGGTGTAGGGTGAGATGCCCGTCGGGAGTATCCAATTGTGTCAGTCCTGAGCTAGGATGAGGCAGATTATCTGGAGACTCCCGTGGGGGGGCACAATACCTCTTGCGGAGATCTCTAGGGGCTGGGACTACAGAAAAGGGTGTGTGCCAGAAGCGCATCGATGCCTCCCTAACGGGAGCAGGCCGGGGTGAGCACTACAAGAGTATCTGCACTAAGCAGCCAACTCCAAAGAGTCAGACTGCCTATCTGACTCAGAGTCTGATTTCTCCTCTGAAGAGGTGGAGATCGAAGTTTTGTGCCAAACAGTGCATAGACGACCGCTGCCATCCCAACTGAAAAGGGCACCAGATCCAGAGACTGCGCCAACGTCCTCAGCCACACCGTGAATGGTGTGGGAAGAAGACACTGCTCCGACGGCAGCAGCCTTGGAGCCGGAGCCTGTCACTGTGCTGTCCCAACCCACAGCGCACCGGTGATGGCTCCAACCGCACTCTTGGTGCTGAGGTCAGAAACCCCCTCGGCACCGCTCGACGACGACAACGGCCCAGACCGCGCTCTTGGCACCGAGATCCAAAACTCCCACAGTGCTGTGTCCTTGCTCGGAGCCGTAAGTGGCTCCAGAGCTGGACACGGTGCCGTGCTCAACCTGGGTGCCGCTGGCAGCGCTGGGAGAGAGAGTCAACGACAGTGCCGCAGAGCCTCCCACAGCGCCGTGAACGGAGCCAATGGCAGCAATGGCGCCGAGTGACAGACCAACGCCTATGACAGCACCATCAACGGCACCAACCCAGGCCTTCCGAACTGAAGGTATGACACCAGGGGAGCCTTCACCCCCGAAGGGGCGACTGCCAAGGTGGTGCCTCCTGCCCGACCCCCGGGGGAACAGACTGGGCCTCCTGCATCGCGGAAGGGGCTTCTGCCACGGCTAGGCTACAAGAAGCAGAAGACCTCTCCTCTTCGGTCCGTATAGAACTGGGAGGGGACCCGGAGGAAAGGCCGAGAGAATGTGGCTTGGCTCAGCGAGTGCGTGCCTGTCCCCCGAAAGTCGGCAGGGCTCGTCCAACTTTCCACGCGTGTTGTTCAATGACACGACGGTCCATGGAGAAGCAGGCGTCACACGAATCCATGTCATGTAGCGGGCCAAGACATGTGAGGCAAAGGTCATGTTGGTCAGTGATGGAATACTCACGGCCGCACGGGCACCGACGCATGGGGGGCTGTCCCGTCTTCATTGATTTCTTGCCCCCCGATCGAGACATGACCTATGGAAAAAACAACACCAAACAAGACCCAACGTCGCAAAATAAAGAAGGGAACAGTCTTACTTTAACCTCAGGTGACATCGAGTGGAGCAAAACTGAACCGGCAGGAAGAATTAATGAAGAGAGTCGACGGACTCGTCACGGAGCTGAAGGCTTCATGAAATACAACAGGTCTCTCACACAGCAGAGCTTCCATGAGGTGACTTCAACAGCAGGAGACTAAGAACTGGTGGGAGGGTGGAGTCAACAACACCTAATCGCCAACCCGTGAGTGCCACGCAGTGCGTCGGCCTCGAGGGCAGCTCCTATTCCGCCCATCCAAAAAAAAAAAAAAAAAGAGCTCCCGCAGGGTCATGACCTCCAGCCAGTACCCAAAGTTGATGAATGGTGAAGATTGACACAGATAAGATCAGCCTTATTATTATTATTATTTTTTTTTTTGGAGAGCCTCGAGGCATCTCAAAAGGTGAGGGATTAAAATCCTTACCCACAAGAGGGGTTGACAGGAGAACTGGCCGACAGGTCAAAGTTTCCCAGGTCCATGGTAGGGGGGGGGGGGAGAGACACACACCAGGATTTAGCACCCTCTCTCCCCTTCCTCTTCAAGGCTGAAGATCGAGAAAAGGCAGCCCACTAGCCAGAGATCACCTCAGTACACAAAGGAGATCTGGGGTGGTAAAGGAATAATTCCTAATACACAGCACCACCAGAGAGGTGATATATCAGGTCAAGATCTCAGGGAGGTTCTCCTAACCTGAATCCCAAAGAATTATGAAAATAACAAGACGCACTCGAATGAGTCCTTTGTCAAGAAGTTAAAAGGTCAAGAAGATAATGGGTCCCCGGAGCCCTAGTTTCAGCAGAAGGATCAGAAGAAAGGACCCCACCAAAAGTGTGTGTGTGGGGGGGAGTCCACAGCAGATCTCAACAGTGACCTGAAGACTGTCTGCTGAAAAAGGGGGTGCCCTGGGAAAAAGGGCTAGAGCCCCTACTTGCCACCCCCTCCCCCCACCAGGCAGGTCCCTGTTGCTTCAGAGAAGTGGCAAGGAACCCAGAGGTACCAGTGGGACTCTGCCCACAATTGGCCTCATTCAGAGGGAGGGAAAGCAGGGAGGAGACACTGCCCAAAGGCTGAGGCCCATGAGGGGCTGGAGGGTGGGAAGCAGTGATGAATGGTGAAGATATACAGGAAGATCAAGAATTACGGTAGGTACGTAATTTACATATCTTCCCTGTATCAATCTTCACCATTCATCACTGGTGGGTGTGTACAAAGCCCACAAAGTGGACCGGTACCTCTCAGCCCCTCGTAGGGGAAGTCATGAGGGGGGGGCCAATCAAGGGTCTGCCAGATCCGCTACTGCCGAGAGTCAGTGTGGATCTCCTGACTAGCAGGAGAAAGACGGCACTGCCAACGGCTCCCCCCGGCTCTTGTGGTGAATAACCGGTCCCCCCAGAAAGGCGAGGCAATCACTCTACACCGGGCCAAGGGTGACAACCGGGATAGGTAAAGCCATACCATCTGCCTAATGCAGACCGCAGATCCCATCAGACTGGAAGCTACCGCACTGGCGTCGTATGACGCCTGCACCTGGTGTCTTGCTAGCTCCAGACCTCTTGTAGAGATGGCAACAGCCCACCTGGTTGCCTCGTAATCAGGCAAGGCTGACAGGAACGATTCCACTGCAGCCCACAGACGCCTCTGATAGGCCACCATGTGTGCCTGATGTGCTGCGATAGATAGGAGAAGCACAAAGGCAAAAATCTGCTTGCCCCAGTGGCCAAACTCCGCAGAGTCTGCATCAGGAGGACAGTCTCTTGTTAGGCGCAGATGCCCAGAAGGGGTGTCCAGCCACTCCAGACCCGAGGAGGGATGGGTCAAAGACCCTGGAGACTCAGAGGGGGTGCAATATTGGTGCCGGCAGTCCGCAGGGGCTGGGAAAGTGGTGGATGACTGCATGGTGCAGTGTGACTCCTCCACTAAGTGCAGAGGGATCACGAAGGATTCCTGGCTGTACTCACCAAGGAACACCATAGTTGCATGCTTGGTATTGCATCGTAGCACTGGGGTGAAATTGAGCTCCTCCAGCATCGTCGACAGGAACCGCTGATACTCTGTAAAGTCAGCATCACATGAACGACAGGAAGGGGAGTCCTCTTCTTCAGAGGACGAAGTCAACGTTCCGGAGGGGCTCTGCATAGGGAACAATGGTGCTGCATGACGAGCCGCAAAGACCAGCTCATCCATGGCCCTAAAGAATGTCAGGCAAGCACTTGCCGTAGCCTTATACTGCTCCCAGGTAATAGGCCCCAAGGGACCCAAAACACCTGGGAGAACAGTGGGAGGCTGCAGAGAGGGTGAGGGCTGGGCAAGATGGTCATGAGAGAATGCACCCTTTCTGACAGGGCTGTGGACACCAGCAGGGAACCCCTCTACCATGAGGGGAGTGTGCCGTCCAGACCCCACCTGCTGCTCAACCGTTCCCAATCAGCAGAGGGGAAGCCCGAGGGGAAAAGACCCCTTGTGGGGCGACCAGAGCCCAGCAAGCCCAACAGGGTAGCACCTGTCCCCACCTGATGCAGGACTCCATCCCTTGCAGGAGGAAGGGATGCTCAGACCAGCACTCCTACTCTGCACCACAAAGACTGAGACCACCTGAGCAGAGTGGGGTGTGGATCAGCCCCCCCCAGGAGAGGACAGAGACCTGCCTCTCAGGCGAGACCTCCCACTGGTGACAGATCTCAAGGCCAAGGGGAGAGAAAAGCCGGCACCAAGGTCTGCCTCTAACTCCCACAACTCTGTGGCAGCATCCAGCAAAGACCCGGTGCCCAAATCCGCCTCCTCAGAGACATGTCCCACCGCAGCACTGACTCCAAAGGAGGCACTGAAAACTGCATCAAGACCTGTAGCGGCGCAGACATCCCCCAGATGTGGCCTCAACGTCTACATCAGAGGCGGTGCCGACCCCCGAAACAGAGCCAGTTGCGGCACCAACACCGAGGATGGCACCGACTGCAGTGTCATCACTAGGTGTGGCACTGTCACCACCCGCGGCACAGTCATCAGACATGACGACGCAAGCAGCATCGCTACCTGAGACAGCACCAGGGATAGCACTGGAGTCCTGCGCAGCACCGGCAAGGGTGGCGCCGTGCACGGTGTCTTGTACAAGTTCTGATACCATAGGGGACCCCAAATGGAACTGGGGGACTGCTCTGGAGAGCTAGGTTGTCAGTCTGGGTCCTCCTCTGAATCCAAAGAGGACATCATGGGGACTCAGAGAGAAGCAACCCCAGTCACCCGACCTGTCCCTGCACCGAAGGTGGTGTGAGGAAGGGGATTCCGCAGCAACGGTGTCAGGAGCCGAAGCCACAACCTTCAAAATCCCCAAAGGGACCACTGGTGTAGGTCTCGCATGTAGCTCAGGCCTCGACATTGGGGTTGCCCAATTCCCCGAAGGGGAACCCGGCCTGGAGTGGTCAGCAATTGACCTCCCAGAGGAAGTCGACTGCTCCCCTAGGCACCCGGACCCAGTGGGGCACAAATCTGCAGCAGCCTGCCCTCCACTGGTGCATGTAGCAACGTTGGGGGAGGGGGTGCCTAAAGCCCTTGTCTTAGGGCCCTCATGTGCCGCTTGCCACCGAAGGTTGGGGGTGGGCACGTCCCAACCTCGCCGCGCGGCGTTCAAGGGTGCGGTAGTCCATGCTGAAACAAGCACTGCAGCAATCCATGTCATGTTTCGGCCCTAGACAAGTGAAACACCGGTCATGCGGGTCCGTTACGGTAAAACAACTTTTTACTTTTCTTTACAGATCCCTACCTCCCACTGTGCCTTTCACTCCCGCCCAGAATCTCCTACCCACACACCTACTATGCTGACCCCTCTTCTGCCCTAAGAACCTCCTACTGCACCACCTACTATACCGACCCCTCCTCCGCCTTGATTATTAACTTTGTAACCTGCTTCCTACTCTCCTTCCCCCAGCTCCTGCTCCCCACCTACTCTCACCCCCTCATGAATCTGTAGCTGCTTTGTGGATCCCCACTCCACGCCGCCCGATCACCCCACTTTTTCTACTCTAGTCCAGACAAAGTCAACCTGTGAACTGCATTTCTGTGCTACAATACACATTTGTTGCACCTACTTGTAACCTTATATCCCTTTCTTTGATGCATGTTAACACTTATTGTTGCTTGTAATCATCAACTGTATCACTACCAACTACTTAACAACAAAGTCATCTTACTGACTGCACTACTGATGCTACAGTATACAGTTGCTGAACCTACCTGCTTCAAATTTTACAATGTTGACTCTTACTGTTTGCAATGTTATTTGTCAAGTTACTGCTTTGTTTGTCACCTGTCCTTGCAGTCAGCTGTTCGTGCCACGTGACGTGAAACCTTTGTAAAAGAGCCTCTGGCTCAAAGGTGCTTGTAATTTTGAGAAACTAACTAAGTAAACAAACAAATAAATAAATATGGTCTCCTGTATGCCATGGTGCCACTACTGCCAGCAAGTCCCAGAATGAGCAATGGGGGGGAATTAGAAGAAAACTGGTTTGAAAAGGCTCCTATGTCCTGAGCTACTGTAGGTGGGATGTTACCACCCTTTGTGCCCCCTAACCATCTCTCAGGCTGCCCAAAGGATAAGCCAGCGAAGTCCAAACAACAAACTATACCTGTGCAGATCAGGAACCACCAGCAGGACAGATGAATGAGACTGCTCCAAGTAGTGAAAAAGGAAGATTAAGTCCCTGAAAACTCCATTCCTATCAGCATTCCGAGTCATGCTGAGGAAGGAGTGTAGAACCGGACATCACGCCGATGCATGGGATGTCACCACGTTAAGCGTGAGCGTGCCCAGTTAAGCAAGTGCGAAAACAGCCATGCACTCAAGTGCCTACAAACACGAGACATGAATTCTGTTGCCAGAATACAAACAATGGTGGTCCAGCATGATGGCGCTGCAGCAAGGTATCCGCTTGTGGTGCAGACATCCTGGGTTCAGTGACAGATTCGGAAGTTAGAGGGCCGGCCGGAGGGAGAAGGAGCGAGCGTTCTGGGTACTACTCGACTTCTCCGGGTGGGGAGGTGGGAAGAGTGCCCGGTGCTTTGCCGCTACCTGGGATGCGACGCCACTGCCCACAGCATTCATGAAAAAGCCAGCCCCGTAAGCATGACGACCTGCCCGACATCTCCACTGCCATCAATGTCGTCACCAAGGTGTGTGGGTGTCCTGATCCTTGCGGACCCCACCCCACCGGGGTAGCTGGGGTTTGCCAACAGTGTCCACTGTGTGGGGCTGCCTGGGAATGGGGAACAGCAAGCAGGGCTGACCTCCGAATGGACTTTTGGAGGGAGGGATGGACCAAAAACCAATGCCAACAACGAGGGCACACCGCATTGCTCAACAGATCTAAACAAAAATGTGCAGAATGCCCACTAAGCACTTAAAAGCGCCAAAAGTCACAGCCTGCTCCAAACAGTACAGCACTGAGGAAGAATAAAAAGAGGAGGCTGACCTAGGGAGCTGACTGCCCAGAAGTGACATGGGCAATCAGAGGAGAGCACACAGAGTCTCTCCAACACTACCCCACACTACTAAAGGGGCATAAAAACACACTAACTCTGACCAGAAAATCCCTAAACAAGGGATGGACTGCCAGCAGAAGATGTTAGCAGAAGGTGAGTCAGAATAGTAGCCGGTCAATATGTCAAATGCAAAATCCCGCAGGCAAAAATGCTGCATGGGCAATATTACCCCTGTGGGACATGTGACATTCCTTCTTCTCCACTGTTGAGCAGACTGGAGTCTGTTATCTATAGGACAGGGTGTGGGGGGCAGGTATGTTGTTTCCATATTTTGCCGTGCAGTATTATTTCTCCAAGGTATTTTTGTATTCGACGAAATTCCATTGACATTTTTGTCCACGGTATTATTGTATGTGACAGTATCACATAGTGCAAGTCAGAATAACACTGAGTCCAACCCCATCTATGTGGCCAACCCCCCGCCCCCAATAAAAAGATGTCACTTATCTGAGGCACCAGGCTAAGGGGGTCAGAGACCTGACAACACTCATACTGCAGTGGCACATGGACCCCAATTCATGTACAGAAGGCAGTGAAAACGGGGGGAAAAAATAGGTAGTCAATTTGAAAGTTGCACCTTAACAGGCATGAGTTCAAAATTTGACGATGCTCCCTGAAAACAGGTAGCCACAACCTGCTTCACAGTTGTACAAATCTGGCCTAAATGAAAATAACAAACCGTAGATGGATGAAAGTTCTGAGAGAGCTCTCCTACGGTGCCTACCCCTGGAGTAGCACAGCAAAGTCTGGAGTATCTTGGCTCTTGCAGTGTTTATGTGGCCAGTGTTCTATGCTGACTGACAGCTTTGGGCTTTGCCACTACCCCAGTACAGGTGTTCATTACCTGTATGTATTAACTTCTCACTGACAATATGGATCGAAATGTACGGGTATATGGTATGACTTCCAAAGTGTAGTTCAACAGTGTTGAAGTGCAAATGAAGTGTGGCTGGCAGCCATCTGATAAGAGATCCCAAGAAATTGGACCCCTTGCTTCCCTCTTGTTCTGGGTTCTACTGGCATTTTCTAACACCTCCAAACAGTAACAGAGCTGCCTGTTCTCCTGACTGAGGTTACTAGCTGCCAACAGCACTTCTGCAGCATGGGCATCTTCTGTAGTCGCTGCAGAAGTGGTGACTTTCACCCATTCTTTGTAAATTATCTCCCACTTTGGCATCCACGGCCTGGACAGTGAGCAGATGTAACTGGGAGGGCTGCCACTGTGGTTCAGGAGTGCCCATGTTGCTATAACAGCCTAGGCCAATGTTGGAGGCTGCAGGTTTTTTTTCCCTCTTGGGTTGTTTCTTGGTTGATCCATCTTTTCAAATTTGGTAAAATGTTAGCACAGATATAGAGCTGTCCGATGCCAATAAGGATAATGCTTTTTTTTTTGTAAAGTAAAATAATAAAATTAAGTAAAATGCATCTCTTAAGCAGTAATGAATATCAACACTGCAACCTCACTGTTCCTCTCTTTCCATCGCCCCCTCCCTCCTGCTGCTATGGTCTTTTCCCAGACTCCTGTCAATTCTCCCAGGAAGGTATCCGTGTGCCACTTTTACACTCAACAGACTCACCAGTGCTCTTACTCCCTTATTATTATTACCCTTCACACCTTATAGGACCCTGCATGAAGGGGGAGTGCCTGCTTGGCCTCCCTCAGTTGATATAACAACAATACCCTGGAGTTGCTGCCAGCTGCAGCTTCCACCTTGTCAATTTAAATGGCCAGAGAAGAAGGTATCAAACTTTTAGGCCAAGGACACTGCCTACTCTTCTGCATAGAAGAGGCCTTCCTGTTGGAACAGTCTCCTGTCTCTCCAGAACTAACCCCAGTGCCCCAGTCCAACACTATGCCAAATCTCTCTTCCCTGCACCACTCCATCAACCATTGGTTAAAGAGAGTTTTCAGGAGAAGCCTGGCCTTTCCCCTTGAACCACAGTGACAGAACAATATAAAAAGTAACGGAGGTCGCTGCCAGTTTGAGTCTCCTGCCTAGCTCCCTAAATTTGTCTTTTATCTCTTCCAAAGGGCAGCTGGCCAGATCGTTTGTCCCCAAGTGGACAATTACATCCAGCCTCTAATCCCCTGCACACATTTCTCTTTCCATCCCTTTATGATGAAGTTCTCCTACCACTAGCAGTTTCCTAATCTTCTTCCTGTCCTTGGATTCCAATGTCATTCCAATAACCACTCTGGGGGCAGTCTTTAGTGCTTGTGAGGCAACAGGTACTGTCTGCCTGTGGGGAGATACTGGATAAATTGTGTTGCTCAAGTGAGCAAAGTGATACCCTGTTAGTACCGCTGGAGTCTTGCTAGCCCCCAATAGAACCACCCCCCTTCTCCCTTCCCCCTGCCAACTACTCTCCATCCTCCAGTTCAGACCCTTGGTGTTTGTTGGGGAAGCAGCTGCCTGTTCCAGTCCCCGCCTGACCCTGCTAAGAAAGTCTAATTCAGTGTTTACTGTAGTCAGTTCCACCATGACTGTTACAAATCTAATGCACACTGGGCAGTAGGCTGTATTCCAGAGTGTCCTCCTGAAGATGGCGGTCTCATAGCCATTGCAGCAGACTATGCTTCCTCCTCACCACGACTATTCTGCCACCTTTATGCATGCCACATTCCACCCTCTTCAGCTGCAGCACTACCTTCCAGTTACAGTACTTTTCACAGCAATTTTTAGCTGCCCCCTGTAGCCCTTCCTCCAGTAGGGTTTTTCCTAGCCCACATCAGACTCCTCTTTATTAGGGTATCCTATATTGGGCTTACCCAGGAGTCTGCAATTTCATGTCCCAGCAATATTCTGTTCACAATTTAATACCATTGACAACAGAAAGCAACAGTCTCCCTCCATCTCCGCTTGGGACTGCCTCCCCAAGCCTGGCACTCGCACACTGATTTCAGAGTCTGCTCCCAAAGCTGGCTCACCATCATGGAAATGCACTGCAGTTCCATAAGGTCATCAGGCAGCCCTGCAACACATTTATAATTTAATGAAGTCCTTACCTACATCACTTCTTTGTTTTTTATAGTCAACAATACGTAGCTTCCATACTGGAGTTACTTCCCTCTTGGAGCAGTGGTTATTCTGTTCAGCAGATTCTAAAGCTTTTCTGAACTCTGCTTGGATTTGGACTTGTTTCTTATCATTTACCATTTGCCTGTGATTGTTCAGCCTTCTTAGCTGCTCCTCAGTTAAGCAAGCCTGCAAATCAGTGAGGAAAAACACAAACACACACACCATTGTTCATGAACTCTTCAAAGGTCATAAAATAGAGGGCTTGTACTAGCAAACCCTGCTATACTGAGACTGCAAGTCCATTCCAGATTAAATGCAACCCACTGATGGGTTATAGGCTATTAAATTAAATTACTACAGTAGTAACAAACTGGCCAGAGCCAATAGGGCTGCAGGTGAGGAATCTGGGGTAAAAATATGAAAAATGTGTAATATTTTTACACCAAATTTTTAACACAGTCTCATGACCCTGCCTCATGAAGCAGGGCAGAGAAAATGTTCAACTTCTGGCCTAAAGGTGATTTTGCGCACGGGCCGCGAAATCAACTTTCAGGACGTAAAAACATATATTGGACCAGTGCTGAAAAATGACAGCTGTCACATTCATGAGGTGCTGTAAAGAAATGGCTGTGTTGTAAATTTGCGGTTAAAATATTGAAAATTATCAAAATTACGAGCCTGTGTTCGAAAAATTCAATGTAGGCTCATAACGTTATTGTTTTTTCAATATTTTTACACCAAATTTTCAACATAGCCCTCTTAGTACCACACCTCATGAACAAGGGCAGAGAAAGGTTTCAACTCCTGCCCAAAAAGTGATTTAGCGCAGGGCCCATGAAATCACCTTTTAGGATGTAAAAAAACATTTTGCCCACGATTTGAAAAATGACAGCTGTCACATTCATGAGGTGCTGTAAGGATATGGCTAGGTTGTAAATTTGGGGTAAAAATATTGAAAATTACAAAACTAACGAGCCTGCGTTCGCAAAATTCAACACAAGCTTGTAACTTCATTGTTTTTTTAAATATTTTTACACCACATTTTCAAGGCAAGGCAAGTTTTATTTAAAAGACGTCCATCCCGGAGGCCCTGGGTGCAGTACAACAATCAAAATAAATACAAAACAAACATAATAATGAACGTACTGTATATATAATATATTCCAAACAATTAAAACAAAATTTACTACCCTCTACAGCAAACTAAATTCAGAATAAATGAAAACTAAATGAAACGTCCATGTCTAAAAATACAGGTAGGGACTATAAAGCAGTCTGGGAAGGCCTGAGTATACAAGAAGACCTTGAGGCGGGCCTTAAATACCTGCCGCCAGCAGTTTTTAACCTCATCGTGGGAATTGCAAGGAGGCGAGGAGGGAGCTGACCGAGACAGCAGGTGCAAGAAGGCCCTTCAGGTAGCTAGGGCCCAGGCCATGTAGGGCCTTAAAAGTGAGCAAACCCATCTTAAAGAGGACCCTCCACCTAACTGGCAGCCAGTGCAGTTGATGTAGCACCGGAGTGATGTGACAATACTTAGGCTGTCCTGTCAACAGCCTCGCTGACGCATTCTGCACCAGCTTCAGTCGGCACAGAGTACCCCCAGAGACCCCGAGATAGAGTGCATTACAGTAGTCAAGCCTGGACGTCACGAAGGCATGCACCAAAGTGGGGAGGTCCAGTGGCGGAACTAGGGAATTTGTCCTCGCGATATTCCTCAGATGATAAAAACTGGTACGGACAACGGATGCCACCTGAAACTCAAGTGTCAGTCCGCTGTCAAGAATAACGCCCAGATCACGCACCCTAGAGGAGGCCTTCAGAGGTGCAGAGCCAAGACAAAGCCCTGTCTCTGCACCAGAGGCCAACCTATCATGCCCTCTGTTTGACTCCACCACCAGTACCTCCGTCTTACTGGGGTTCAGTAGCAACCAGCTGGAGGCCATCCAGTCACTGATCTCAGCAAGGCAGCTGTTAAGCACTTCCACTGTGCAAGATGTTCC
This sequence comes from Neoceratodus forsteri, assembly GCA_016271365.2. NCBI lineage: Eukaryota > Metazoa > Chordata > Ceratodontiformes > Ceratodontidae > Neoceratodus > Neoceratodus forsteri. Next base: position 372,917,516 of record CM057458.1, read on the forward strand.
AGGGGCAAAGGAAAGATACTGCTGGGTATCATCAGCATAGCAATGAAAACCCAGACTGTACTTCCTAATGAGCCCTCCCAGGGGCAGCATATACACGGCAAACAACATCGGCGACAAGACTGAACCCTGGGGAACTCTGCATAACAGGTGGCCAGGGGAGGAGAAGAAATTCCTTATCACTACCCTCTGCCTCCTGCTAGATAGAAAAGACTCAAACCAGCAGATGACAGTGCCAGAGAGTCTGCAGAATTCCCTTAGGCATCAAGTAACACTCGATGGTCCACCGTGTCAAATGCTGAAGAGAGATCGAGGAGAACAAGAATTGTCCCTTCCCCTAGATCTCTAGCCCTAAGGAGGTCATTATGCACCCGAACTAGTATAGTCTCTGTGCTATGCCTCGCATGAAACCCAGACTGGAATGGCTCGTACACAGCATGGTCCACGAGATGCTCCTCAAGGTAAAGCGCCACCACCTTCTCCACAATCTTACCGGAAAATGGGAGATTGGAGATAGGACGGTAATTTGCCTTGACGTCAGGGTCCAACAATGTTTTTTTCAGAAGGGGTCTCACAAATGCCTCCTTCAAGACATCAGGAAAGACCCCCTCCGACAAGGAGCACTGGACAATCAAGGCAAACACCGGGTCAATGGAGTCAACACATCTCATTAAGAAATGAGTTGGCACTGGGTCCAGTTCACAAAAGGTGTGCCGAAGCTTGGAGACAATCTCACTGACCTCACTCACCTCCACCTGTTCAAACTCACCCCAACCAGGCGGAGTGCTCTCCGGTCGCCCATGGCGACCACTGTTAGCCAAATTCTGGTCCACTGGCGGAATCTCCTGCCTGATGGCAGACACCCTGTCCGAGAAGAACTGAGCAAACTCCTTGCACAATGCGTTCGAAAAAAGCTACCTTCGTCTGTAGACAGGAAAGATGAAGAAGCTGTCCACAGTCCGAAAGAGCACAGTTGGTCGGTTCCTCCTGGCAGCAAGCTCTCTGGACAGGAATTCTGCCTTCTTATGGTTGATTGCCCCCTGGTATGCACCGTAGTGCACATGTAGGGCTAGTTTGTCTACCTCCAGGCCGGACTTCCGCCAGCAGCGCTCTAATCTCTGACTCAAAATCTTCATCACCTTGAGCTCCCCAATCATACCAAGGGGACCTTAAGTGAGAAGACCTGGGTCATACATGGACTGGTGTGAGGAAGTTGAGCGCACCAGAAAACGCCTTGTTATAGGCATCCACTGCCACGCCACACACCCCCAGTGCATGCACTGTCCACACTAGATAGGTCAGCCACCACCATAAAACCCTCAGGGGTCAAACCCTTCAAAGGACAATAGCTGATCATCTCTGCAGGGGAAGGGCTATCAAGAGAAGCCCCGAACCGGAACTTCACCGAACAATGATCGGACCATGCAACCCGATCAATGCTGAGTCTACTGATCTCAAGCCCCAGTGAGAACACCAGATCCAACATGTGTCCACCCTGATGGGTCACAGAGAAAACTCCTTGCACAAAGCCCAGAGATGACATCATCTGGAGGAAGTTGTAACCAAGCCGAGAAGATTCATCCTCAGCCCAAACATTGAAGTCCCCCAGTACTAAACATCTGGGGGCCAACATAGCCTTCTTATGACCCAACCTCATGAACAAGGGCAGAGAAAATTTTAAACTCCTGCCCAAAACGCGATTTCATGCAGGGACCACAAAATCACCTTTTGGGACAGATGTGCCTAATGACAGTTCAACTGTTTATTAGGTAGGGTCCTATAGAAGGCAAGTTGAAAATCTGGGCCAAAAATACCCAAGTTATGGCACTAAGTTCAAAACCCCATTGAAATACATTGAAACAAATGCCTGTTCTTCAGTTTGCAGTCCAGCTTTTAACAGTGAAGATGTGTCTACGGTGCAGAAAGGATTACAGTGTTTGACCCCCAATGGGTAAGTAAGGGCTTGGGGGGTGGGGTGGTGGGTGCTGAGAGGGAGGGGTTGGGGGGGGGACAGTAACGGCGCAAAATACATCAATGGACGGTTTTCTTTTTACAGGTTAAAAAAACAAAACAAAAAACGATGGAGGATACCCGATCGTGACACTGGGAGATCGAGCACCCCCAGTGTAACTGGTGTGTGTGTGTGGGGGGGGTGCTAAGAAGGAGGGTCGGATGGGGGAGGAAGGGAAAAAAATGTGAAAAAGGATCACTCTGTGACAGGGTTGAATAAGGCCCTGCCCCATTTGTTAAACAGAACGAGTTTAAAAGCTAGGGTCTGTTCTATCCACTCCTTTTCTGTCTCTTGTCTGTCTGGTTGTGCAACCAAATTTTCTTCTGAGACCTTGGAAGTGATCACTAGGACGGTTTTGCAATTCACCACCTCTCGCTATCTCTCTCTGCCTTCCCTTGCTAGTTCTGTCTTTTCTTCCCCCCCTTGCGTATCTGCGGTTATAAAAACATATATGAATCTGTGTGTGAAACTTTGAGTGATACTGGGATCCCTTTGTTTAAAATTGTATATAGTTTTACTGTCGAAATGGTTGCAAAAAGCTATTTGGAACTCATGGGGTTAACCTGAGATGCAGTTTTTAAGCCTTTCACAGAACTGTTAACAAGAGGTCAGTTCTGGGTCACCATGTTCTTTTTGTTGCACCTGCCAGGAATGAAACTTACAAGAGCATTCTGTAAACTTACAAGAACATTCTGTGAGAAGCAGGCTCTCTTAACGAGTTCCCAGACAAAGACTTATAAAAAGACTAGCAATGATTCTGCTAGAGAGACAAGGAGAGTGAGACTAAAGAGATACTAAAACTTAGAATTAAGAAATACCCTCAAGACTTAGTTTTCTCTGTTTGTACTGCCTTTGTAAATAGTTATACTGAATAATATTTTTTATTTTGCTGTTATTGAGAAAAATAAAATTCTATTTGCTAATTTTGAAACTGCTCCTTGTTTTCTTATGCTTCCTGACCTGTGCCTTGATGACAGATGGTGTCAGCCGAAGTGGGATTTATGCCATGCATACTCTAAGCCAGGAGTTTTGTGCGTGGGTACTAGTCCTGGTACCAGGGAAGCATAGCAGAAAGGTATGGATTCTGCAGCAGCAAGTCCAGGAGTGATTACCAGAAAAATGGCAGCCAAACTAGAAGCAGAAACAAAAGTCCAAACTGAGACTGTACAGCCAGCACCATTCATGGAAAAAAAAGAGCAGGCAGTGACAGAGCCTAAAAGCCTGACTGCCTTTTTCAAATGGTGGGCTAAACAACAAGAAGAGATGGAGAAACAGAGAAAAGAAGAGATGCAGCATCAGGAGCAAAAAAGAAGAGAAGAGAAGAGATGCAGTGACAGGATGTTGCTGTCCATTGCAGTTCTTGTGCCAAGTGTCAGAAAGTAGCCCCAGTGACTAAAAAAGACAAGGTGCCCCTACCCTTGATAGATGTGCCTTTTGAGAGAATTGCAATGGATGTGGTTGGCCCCTTAGACAAAAGTAAAAAGGGTAACTGATTTATTTGGTAGTATGTGACTATGCTACTCGATACCCAGCAGCAGTTCCAATGCGTACTGTCACAGCCCCAAAAGTGGCAGCAGAGCTTGCCAAACTTTTCAGTAGGGTTGGCATACCTAAAGAGATTATTACTGATCAGGGTAGTAACTTTGGTGCTGCTTTACTAAAGGAGCTTTACGGACTACTAGGTATCACTGCCATAAGAACCTCCCCTTATCATTCTGCTCAGTCTTTACTGAGGAAGAGGAGGGTAATGGGTCTGAAGGGAGTACAAGGGGTGAGCATGGTGCAGAAATGGACACAAGTCCCTTTACACGAGAAAGGGTCCTGAAGGAACTGGAAGTAATAAGAGTTGATAAAGCAATGGGGTCAGATGGGGTGCACCCCAGGGTCCTTAAAGAACTAAGAGAGGTGGTGGCTGAACCTCTGGCTATCCTGTTTAGCCGATCACTGGAAACAGGGGAGGTACCCAAAGACTGGAGGACAGCAGATGTAGTCCCCTTATACAAAAGTGGGAACAAAGAGGAAGCAGGGAACTACAGACCAGTCAGCCTCTCACCTCGGTAGTGGGAAGATCATGGAAGCACTACTGAAGGAGAGATTGGTGGAGCATCTGGTTGTCAATGGACTACAGGACCCAAGGCAGCATGGTTTCACCAGGGGAGGTCATGTCAGACCAACCTCATTGAATTTTTGACTGGGTGACTAGGGAGGTGGATCAGGGGGGCAGTGGGACATGGCCCATCTGGACTTCAGCAAGGCCTTTGACACTGTGCCACATAGAGACTATTACACAAACTGGGGAATATGGGTGTGGGCAGGACAGTAGTGTGGTGGGTAGGTAACTGGCTGGGTGGCAGGACACAGAGGGTGGTGGTAAATGGCTGTCACTCCACAGAGATGACCAGTGAAGAATTTCCACAGGATCAGTGTGTGACCGGTCCTATTCAACATCTTCATCAGTGACATTACACAGGACCTAGAAGGCAGAATTTCACTGTTCGTTGATGACACAAAGCTCTGTAACAGAGTAGACACACCAGAGGGTATAGACAGAATGAGAAGGGACCTGCAGAAACTTGAAGAATGGTCAGGGGTTTGGCAGTTGAAATTCAATGCAAAGAAGTGCAAGATAATGTATATGGAGCACAAAAACCCTGGCACAATATATCAGTTGGGGGGGGTGAGGATATAGCATGCACCAAGCAGGAAAGGGATCTTGGGGTTATCATCTCTGATGACCTCAAGGTAGGGAAACAGTGTGACACGGCAGCAGGTAAAGCAAATAGGACGCTGGGATGCATAGGCAGGGGCATCACCAGCAGGAAAAGGGAGGTCATAATTCCACTATACAAGACACTAATGAGGCCCCACCTGGAGTACAGTGTACAGTTCTGGAGACCTTACCTACGTAAGGACATAGACAGGGTAGAGAAGGTTCAGATGAGGGCATCAAAGATGGTGCATGGATTGCATTACAAGTCCTATGAAGACAGGCTGAAGGAACTGAACATGTACTCCCTGGAGGAGAGGAGGGAGAGAGGGGATATGATAGAGACATACAAGTATCTTACAGGGAGGAACAGGGTGCAGGAATACACTATTTTTAAGCGAAAAAGATGTTCCAGGACTAGGGCATGGGATAAAGTTGGAGGAGGACGATTCAGAGCAAGCGTGAGGAAGAATTTCTTCACAGAACGGGTGGTGGACAAGTGGAACACCCTGCCAGAGGAAGTGGTGGGGGCTGAAACAATCACGGGATTTAAGAATGCACGGGATAGACATAAAGGAATTCTGGAGGTCAGGGGTAAGGGGCAACAGACTTCTAGGAAAACATAAACTGAACTTATAAGCTCAAATGGGCAGACTGGGTGGGCCATAGGCCCTTATCTGCCGACACTGTCTATGTATCTACGTATCCTCAGACAGACTATCTTGTTGCACGTTTTAATCAAACCCTAAAAAGCATGTTAAAAAGGTTTGTAAAATGGAAAGGGAAAAACTGGGATCAATACTTACCTTACCTGCCTTTTGCTTACAGAGAAGTACCGCAGGCATAAACAGGTTTTTCACCATTTGAAATGCTGTATGGTAGACAACCTAGAGGGCCACTAGATATAATAAAAGAAACACAGGAAGATAATCTCCACCAGAAACAATTACATCTTATATGTACACTACCGGTCAAAAGTTTTAGAACACCCCCAATTTTCCAGTTTTTATTGAAATTTAAGCAATTCAAGTCCAGTGAATAACCTGAAATGGTACAAAGGTAAGCGGTAAACTGCTAGAGGTTAAAAAAAAAGTTCAGGTTAGCAAAAACTGCTGTAGAGAAATTGCAAAGAAAGCCAAGGTGTCAGTGAGTACAGTTTCCTACACCATCAAAGGCATTGGAAACTGGAGGAAACTCTGACAAGAAGAGGTCTGCAGACCCAAAGCCACAACAGAATCAGAAGACAAGTTTCTGAGAGTCAACAGCTTGCGTGATAGGCGTCTCACAGGACAACAGCACAAGTGACTGGCACCCTGAGCAAAGGGCTACCACAGCATTTTGCAGCGCCATGCAATACCCTCTGGTCTCGCCTGGTTGGTCGGGGTTCATCCTACAACAAGATAATGACCCTAAACATACCTCCAGGCTATGTCAGAACTACCTTTGAGGAAAAGAACAAGACGGTAGGCTTCAATCATGGAATGGCCAGCACAGTCTCCAGACTTAAACCCCATCGAGCTGGTTTGGGATGAACTGGACAGAAGAGTGAAAGCAAAGCAACCTATAAGTGCAACACATTTGTAGGAACTTCTGCAACAGTGTTGGGAAGAACTTCCCGAACAACATTGATGTCCATTGTAGGAAGAATGCCACAGTGTGTTCAGGTGTTACAGTATATCTGCAAAAGGTGGCTACTTTGATGAGTCAAAATTTAGATTAAATTTTGTTAAAATGATTCTATGATTTCTTTTTATCTCCAATTGTTTATTTGTTCTATGCTTTAATTTCAGAGTACATTGAGACATTAACCTGCGTAAATTTCAATAAAAACTGGAAAAATGGAGGTGTTCTAAAACTTTTGACCGGTAGTGTATGCCCCGAGAAAGAAGCTGGCAAAATACGTTGAAATCTCCCATAGTAATCAAGAAGAGGCCCAAAACCAGCAGAAGGTGTATTATGACCATGGGGTAAAAGAAAAAGGTTTTGAGCCAGGTGAAAAGGTCTTGCTACTGTTACCCACTACAAAAAATAAACTGTTAATGAAGTGGCAAAGGCCTTATAAAGTGCTTAGATGTACTGGCACAGTTAACTATGAGATTCAGACCCCGATGGGAAAAATCCTACTAAGATATATACCATGCTAAACTTCTCAAGAAATGGGTTTAAAAAAAAAAAAAAAACACCAAAAGCCGTTTTGCTGGTTTTAACAGAAACTGATAAAGAAGATACTGATGTAGCTTATGATAGACTGGAACAAACTGTAACTGCTGATGCTCTAAAGGTGAATGCTTCCTTAACCTCTGAACAAACTGCAGAAATTAATGACTTGCTAAAGACATTTAACAGTACTTTTACCACAGTACCAGGCCGAGCATGCAATAGTGACAAGGAATGCTCGCCCTATTAGGCAAAAGACAAACAAATTACCAGAGCAGTTAAGAGCAGATGTGGTTAAGGAAATACAAAAAATGAAAGAATTGGGTATCATAGAAGAGTTGAGAAGTGCTTGGCTATCACCAATGGTGCTTGTAAACAAAAAAGAAGGGGGTGTAAGAACCTACCTTGATTTTAGGTCATTCACTATATTCCCTCAAGGGGGAAAAAGCAGGATGAGAAAACACACCTGATGTTCCACCTGGGAACAAATGACCTGGTGGGAAAAAGCCTGTTGGAGGTGTAGGCAAGATTTAGAGCACTTGCTAGATACTGCAGCAGTCTAGGGTTCAAATCAGTGGCTTTCTCTGAGGTGTTGCCAGCACCAAAGGCAGAATACTGAACAGGAGGCTGAGGTTAAGGAGTTCAATGAGTGGCTGGTGGGGTGCTACAAGCAAATGGGGTATGGGTTAGTAGGGGACTGGGGATCCATGTGGGGGGGGGGGGGATGAGAGCCTATTTGCTCAGACAGACTGCACCTGAATAGGGAGGGTGCGGCAGTACTAAAAAGCAAATTGGGAGAGTTCATAGAAGAAACCTACAATTTAAACTAGATTTTGGGGGATCCGTACCTACAAAGCAGGAGAAAATGGCGGGCTACTAGCCTCCCCCCAGGATAGTACTAAAATACTGGGCATGAGGGAGAATAGAGATTGGTGGTGGTGGTGGTGGTGGGGGGGGACCTGGTGGAAGGACTTAGCAGCCAAAGCCAGGAGCTTAGCAAATAAGATGGTGGACTTGGAGGCCATCATGGGGGACGAAGGACTAGATATAGTAGCTATAAGCGAGACTAGGTGGACAGAGCTGCGCACCTGGGAAACGACTATCCCAGGTTACAGACTGTTCAGAAGGGACAAGGAGGGTGGAGGGGGAAGTTGCTTTATACATCAGGGGAGGCATAAGTGTAACTGGAGGACAAGAGGAGGATGGGGAGACTGATCTACTGTGGGTAATGCTAGGCAGGAGGATCCTTGTGACTGGGGGTGGTATACAGGCCACTTATGCAAGGGGAGGAGGGTGATCAACAGTTAATTCAGGCAGTCACAAGGCTGGCCCTAAAAGAAGAACTGTTGCTGGTAGGGGACCTAAACCTCCCAGATGTAGACTAGGAAATCCCAGATGCAGCACTGTCAAGGAGCAGGGAGATACTAGCTGCACTGGAGGGGGTATTCCTTCAACAACTAGTCAGGGAGCCGACAAGGGGCAACAACCTGCTGGATGTGGTCCTGACAAATGGGGAGAATGTGGAGGAGGTGCAGGCGGGAGAAGACTTGGACAACAGCGACCACAGCACAGTAAGGGTCAGGGCAGGGAGGGAGAAGTAAAAGCAGTACTACAGTCATGGACTTCAGACGTATGGACTTTGACAAGACGAGAAGAATAGTAAGGGAGACAACGGAGGGTACGGAAAATATAGGGGGAGTGGAAGAGTTATGGTAAGCTATCAATGGAGGGGTACTGAAAGCTGCGGAAATGTGCATAAAAAAGGTTACGAAGAGCAAAAGAGGGAGGAGACTGCTTTGGTTTACAAAGTAGGTTGCAGGGCAGTCAGGAAGGAGGGCTTTCAGAAAATTTAAGAGGACACTCAGCGAGGAAGATAAGGACGAGTACAGAGAAAAGAGGAGTTTGGCAGGGAAGAAGATCAGAAGGGCAAAAGCAAATACTGAGGAGAAAATAGCCAAAATGTGGGGATAAAACCTTTATTAGATATGTGAGGGAGAGGAGAAGGACAAGGCAGGGGATTACTAGGCTGAGTGGGGATGGAGGAATAAAACTGGAAAGGGACTGTGAAAAAGCAGAGTTATTAAATAAGTACTTTAGCTTGGTATTCACAAAGGAGGAGGAAGGTAGGTGACCTGAGCTAAAGTCGAAGGGGAAGGAGGGTAAATGGGTGGATCTGAGCCCATTCACTATGGATAGGGTTAGGGCAGAGCTACATAGATTGAGGATGGACAAGGCAATGGGTCCTGACGGGTTACACCCCAGGGTGATCAGGGAACTGAAGAAGGAGTTGGCCACACCCTTGACAAGGCTTTTCAACATGTCCCTGGATATAGGGAGAGTGCTGAAGGACTGGAAAAGGGTGGACATAGTGACTTTACACAAGGGAGGTAGCAATGAGGTGAAGGAGAACTATCGACCTGTCAGCCTCACGTCAGCGGTGGGGAAGGTAATGGAGGCATTAATCAAGGAGAGGGTGGTGGATTACCTGGAGGAGAGTGGCTTGCAGGACAGCAGACAGTATGGCTTCAGGAAGGGGAAGTCTTGCCAGACAAACCTACTTCAGTTCTTTGATTGGGTACTCAGGTGATTGACCGGGGGGTGGCCTATCTGGACTTCAGTAAGGCCTTACACCGCCCCCATAGGAGATAGGAGTCTGGTGAGCGAGATGCAAAGTCTGGGGTTGGGTGGGAAAATACAAGCTGGGTGGAGGCCTGGCTGGCAGGAAGAACTCAGAGGTTGGTGCTAAATGGGGTGTACTCTGGGACAGCGAGGGTGAAGAGTGGAGTGCCACAGGGGTCAGTTTTGGGCCCGCTTCTCTTCAACATCTACATCAGTGATATTGCAGAGGGTTTGAGGGGGGAGGGTGTGCCTAGTTGCTGATGATACAAAAATATGCAATAGAGTGGACACCGGGGGTACATGAGGAGGATTTAAAGATACCTGAAAAATGGTCTGGGACGTGGCAGCTGAAATTTAATGCCAAGAAGTGTGCTGTGATGCATTTGGGAAGTAGGAACAGAAGAGCAGGGTACACCCTAGGTGGGGAGGAAATCAAAGTAACCGAACAGGAGAGGGATCTGGGTATCATAGTCTCCTCGAACCTTAAGACAGGAATCCAATGTAGCAGGGCAGTGGGAAACACCAATGGAATGTTGGCATGCATAGGCAGGGGCATTACTAGCAGAAGGAGGGAGGTAATAATGCTCCTTTACAAAGGCATGATGAGGCCACACCTGGAGTATGGGGTTCAGTTCTGGAGGCCACATCTCCGCAAGAATATAGATGCGTTGGAGAGGGTTCAGAGAAGGGCAGCCAAGATGGTGCAGGGTATGCAGGGAAAGTCATACAAGCAGAGGTGCAAGGAGCTAGATCTGTACACGCTGGAGACAAGGAGGGAAAGGGGAGACATAACTGAAACTTTTAAATATGTAAAGGAGCTCAATAAAGTGGGAGAAGGTTTACTTAAGAGGAAGGAGGGGGTCAGAACTAGAGAGCACAGCCTCAGACTGCAAGGAAAAAGATACAGGGGCAATGTGAGAGGGTGGTGGAGCTCTGGAACAGAATACCAGATGGAGTGGTGGGGACTGAATCGGTGGAAGAATTCAAGAGGGATGGGACAAGCATATGGGGCTGAGTATTGGGGAGGCGGGGGCTGGCAGGGAGGGAGGTGTGTGTGTGTGTGGGGGGCAGACAAGATGGGCCAAATGGTCCTTTTTTGCCATCAAGCTTCTATGATTCTATGATAATCAAGTGTCAGAATTTGACAGTTATCCTATGACCAGAACAGATGATTTGGTGGAAAGACTAGGGAATGCCAAGTATATTAATTCCCCCAATCTCACCAAGGGTTACTGGCAAATCCCCTAGCTAAAGAATCCAGAGACAAAACTGCATTTGCCACTCCTACAGGATTCTATCAGTTCACCACCATGCCATTTGGTACATTCCAGCAGTACATGGATGTACTGGTGAGGCCTCACCAATGACCTATACAGAGGTACTTATGCCACTGGTGTGGCCTCACCAGTGACCTATACAGAAGTAAGTATGCCACTGTACAGGTCACTGGTGAAGCCTCACCTGGAGTACTGTGCCCAGTTCAGGAGGCCTCACCTAAAGAAAGACAAAGATAGACTAGAGACGATACAAAGAAGGGCAAAAAAATGGTGCAGGGTCTGCACCATGAGCCATACGATGCAAGGCTAAAACACCTCAACATGCACTTCCTGGAATGGAGAAGGAATAGGGGAGATATGATAGAGATGTTTAAATACCTGAAGGTAGGGTTACCACCTATGGATGAGGTAAAAACCGGATCTGAAACCACACCCCAAACTCCGCCTCTGGCTCCACCCCTTTTTTATGACTGGCGAGTATATCACTCCTCCTCCAAAGTCATTTGTAATGTTGGAATAGACATTACTAGTGATAGGAAATTATTTTCATACTGTTATTTATTTGATTTATTTATTCAGTTATTTATTTTTATTCTTTGTAGCAGGTTACCTCCTTAGACCACATAGCCCATTTTACAGGAGTGACCCAGGAGCACAGGAACGTTAAATGACTTACTCAGGGTCACACAGTATTTAAGTGGAGGTTGTGGGAATCAAACTCAGGTCTGCTGGATGTGCCAAGCTCAGCCATAGCTTATTGCTCAGCCCTCTGTTAAACACTCTCCCATTTTCCTTTCCATGTCAGCCATGTATTCTGATTCTTTGACCAATTTTTGATAACTTAATTATCAGTGCTTGTGGTACCCTTAATACTGCACCGTGTTCCCCTTTACCTCAGCAGCTACTGCTGTTTCTTTTCATATTTCTAAGACATTCCACAATTTCAGATACACCATTCCATGCTGTTTATCTGAATGACTTGTCAAAGTGTAGCTAATATCATGGAATGTTCAGGTAATACAAAAAATTAGAGCAAATGATGTGATAAAAGCAATAAAAGTTAGATTATTCATTTAACAAAAATGGGTTTAAAACTTACCATAATATAGAACAAACAAAAAGAAACACATGAGAGCACATAAAGGTGTAAAAACTGTTTCCTGTCATAGCAGTAAAAGGCCATAATTAAAATTCAGAATGGAAAAGAATAGGTTAATTTACTGCTAATGATCTTAATGGCCATACTTTACACCTCTCAGACAGTCTGGTTTTACAAACAAAGGCAGGTCTGAATGACTGTGACAGCAGAACTTCTCTGTAACGTGGACATGTAATGCAGCCAAAACAGTGAATGATTTGATACATCAGTTTTAAGAGTATATGAGCACTCAAAATGGCCCAAAAACCAGACTGCATGTAACCAAAACCGGATGACCGGATAAGGACCCTAAAAACCGGATTATCCGGTCAAAAACCAGATAGGTGGCAACCCTACCTGAAGGGGATCAACAAGGTACAGGCACAGGATCTCCTGCAGGTAAACAACTGCACCTGGACCAGGGGGCATGATATGCACCTAAAGGGGGGCAGGTTCAAGAGCAACACAAGGAAGTTCTTTACAAAAAGGGTGGTGGAACCTTGGAATGTCCTCCCCCACAGGTGGTGGGGTCAAAGATGGTCTGGGAGTTCAAACTGGCATGGGACAGGCACTGTGGAGAACTTAACACAGTGGCCTAAATGGGGGTGGGTAGAGGTAGTATATACATGGGCAGACTAGATGATTCACACAGACCACATCTGCTGACACATTCTATGTTTCTAATTTATCCCCTCATATTGGTTATTGTGCTGCGTACCTGGATGACGATGATGATGATGTGGTGTACAGTCCAGACTGGCAAAAGCCATCTGGAACACCTATGAGCAGTTATCCAATCAATCAAAAAGCCAGGTCTGAACATGGCGACAGTCTTCTGAGAAAGCTCCATGAACTAGGAAGGGAATCTGTCTAAAATATATTACATTTATCACCTAGCTGTTAATTGACTGAATTATTAGCTTCCTAAAACACCCGGGTACAATATGGGACCTAAAAGAGACTCCAAATATGATGCGCCAAGGCTATATGTCTACTTATCAGCACATCGAAGGAAACTGGGCCGACTTCTACCAGCAACACAGTAGCACCCGATCCACCTACGTCACAGATCTTGGCGATGCTTGCCAAAATTCAAGCCATGGGCGATGAAACAAATAAATGCCTTGCAGGGGTGGAAGCAAAACTTAACGACAATGACTGGAGAATAGAGAAGAAATTGACAGCCCTACAAGAACTTAAGAGAATCCAATACTCGGCAAGTGGATACAAATGCTACCTATGTGCGGGACCTGACTTTTATTAAGGCCAAACTTGAGACTACTGAAAATACGCAACGTTAGGCCAATGTTCGTATTGTGGGATTCCCACCACGATTTGCGACTAAAGCTGAATTGTTGCCGGCAGTCAAAAAAATGATCTTTCAGGACTTACACTTGCTACCTCCTAATTCTCAAGTTAAAATTATTAAGGTTTTTGCAATTCCCCAGAGGTCATGCCCAAGAAGCGATCCTACACAGCGTCCACTTACTACTATTGTGACGCTATCCTCACCTGAGGCCCGTATTGCTCTTCTTCAAGCTGCTCGGGCTCATGGAGACATCGTGTGGGCCTTTCTTCCAGACCTATCTAGCCAGACGCAAACTAGGAAAAAACAGCTCCAGCTCATGAAGAAAGAGCTCCTTTCTCATGGCACTGAGGCTCAATAAATTACCCTGCCAGGCTCCAAATAAGCCACAAATCAAAGATGCATCTCTTTCTTGACCCTGAGGCAGCAGCTGCTTTTGTAGCCAAACTCATTGACAAACTGAATCCACCACCTTCAGATAGCTCGGAGGACGAAGAGTGAACTATTGTCCCTTTAGAGGGAAGAGTTTCAACCTAACTAAATGTATGAAGCGGGACTTTAAATATGACTCTAATCTGGTATTAAATAGCATGCCTGTTGCATCTTTTCAGGAGGGCATTTAATGCTGCTGGGTTACTACTGATATTTGGAATTTTCTATGAACTGTGAAAATGATCTGAGATTTAACTGGTACAGTATCTCTAACCTAGTGCAAATTCTGTTGCTTCTCCAGTAGTTAGTTCTGATAAGATTACTGTTATTGCTCATCTGATATATTGTGATAGTTGGTGTCTACTTGCACCTCTCAATTTGTGAATGGTGAGTCATGCCTGTATTACCTACTGTTTTCCCTCAAGGCGTGTTTGCCTTGCCTTGCTTCTATTTGGGGGAATGTCTTCTAACTGGGACCAGGCCATTGTGTGAATGCCTGTCTATATCAGTGGGTGGTGCTGCTCCCCTCAAGGACGCAAGTTCTACTCGGGGTCTGTTACTTTGGACTTATCAGCCCTTTTTTTCACAAGACGTGAGAGAAATATAGCTCTACAGAGCAATGAATCAAACTTTACTCCTTATGGATTTAAATGGCAACTCTGCATGGACATATCAATGTTTTATACATTATATCAATGTCTGAAGTGATTATTATCTGTACATCCAGATGGAGGCCTGCAAACCTCATTTCTTTTACTTTATGAAGTATGGTGTATACTGTATTATCATAAAAAGCCATAAATAAAAATTTCAAAACAAAAAGGCAGGTCTGACCAGTAATCCTACCAAGTGTGCATTGGGCATACAGGAAACCAGATATTTGGGCTATGTTTTCAGAAATGGAGAAGTCAAGCCAGAGGTTTCCACGACAGAAACTGGAGCTAACAGCCCTGTCCCCAAAACCAAGAAACATGTTAGGTCATTTTTAGGGCTAGCTGGTTATTATCAGAGATTTGTTCCCAGCTTTGCCAACTTAGCTACTTCCCTCACTGAACTCACAAAGAAATGGCTCCCGAATAATTGGAAAAGGACCCCAGAGTGTGGCGAGGCTTTTCAGGCAATTAGGCTGCATTATGTTCAGCCCGTTTTAAGAAGTCCAGACTTTGAGAAACAGTTTTTGTTACAGACAGATGCATCAGAGGTAAGCCTAGTTGCAGTCTTGAGTCAACATATAGATGGGAAAAGAACATCCCATTCTATACATAAGTAGGAAACTGCACAACAGAGAGAAAAGGTACTCCACCACTGAAAAGGAATGCCTTGCAGCAAAGTGGGCCATAGAGTCCCATATGTTTTACTTACTAGGAGCTGACTTTGTACTTGTAACAGATCACAATCCTCTCTGTTGGCTTAACCAAATGAAGGATAAAAATTCTAGAATCACATTCCGATATCTGCCATTTAAATTTAAAGTGATGCACCAAATCTGGGAAAGAGAATGTCAATGCTGATTTTCTTTCAAGATATGAATCAGGAATTGAGAATTCCGAAGGTTGAAAAAATATGAGTTGAAACTTCTCTGTTTACTATGCTGCATATGCACTGAACTGTAAAGGTTATAAACTAATGTTAGGCGGGAATTTAACAGAATGTTTTGGAAACCTGTTTTTGTAAACCAGATTCCCTCTTAAAGAGGGAGGGCATTGACAGGGTTGAATAAGGCCCTGCCCCACTTGTTATGCAGAAACAGTTTAAGTGCAAGGGTCTGTTCTATCCACTCCTTTTCTGTCTCTTGTCTGTCTGGTTGCACAACCAAATTTTCTTGTGAGATCTAGGATCTGATCACTCCGACGGTTTCGCAATTCTCTGCCTCTTGCTATCTCTCAGACTTCCCTTGCTATTTCTTTCTTCCCCTTGCGTATCTGCAGTTATAAAAACATATATGAATCTGTGTGTGAAACTGTAAGTGATAGTGGGATCCCTTTGTTTAAAACTGTATATAGTTTTACTGTTGAAATGGTTGCAAAAAGCTATTCGGAACTCAAAGGGTTATCCTGAGATGCAGTTTTTAAGCCTTTTGCAGAACTGTATACAAGAGGTCAGTTCTGGATCACTATGTTCTTTCTGTTGCATCTGCAAGGAATGAAACTCAGAAGAACATTCTATAAACTTACAAGAACATTCTGTGAGAAGCAGGCTGTCTTAATGAGTTCCCAGACAAAGACTTATAAAAAGAGCAGCAATGCTTTTGCTAGAGAGACAAGGAGAGTGAGACCGAGAGACTAAAACTTGGAATTAAGAGATACCCTCAGAAGAAGGACTTAGATTTCTCTATTTGTACAGCGCCTTTGTAAATAGTTATACGGAATAATTTTAATTTTGCTGTTATTGAGAAAAATAAAACACTATTTGCAAATTTTGAAACTGCTTCTGGTTTTCCTAAGCTTCCTGGCCTGTGCCTCGATGACACACCCGGAACACGATCAAGACACTGGGGGACTGGGCACCCCCAGTTTCATTGCAATGTTTCAGGGGTGGGGTAGAGAAGCTGAAAAGGAGGTCAGGGTAAAGCGCGGATACGAATAACCAAAAAAAAAAAGACAAGGGTCACAGCGGAACATAAAGACAGTCTGCCGTGACCAAGATGTCCGCGACAGTACTGCGCCGGCGCCCAGTGGTCACGCATGCCCATTACAGTTTGGCAGCCATCTTGGACCCGGCAGAGTGTGCTGTGTTCCACTGTGACTGTCCACAGGAAAAAAATAGTGTGTGCCGGCAACGAGTGGAGTGCTTCACGGTTGCGGAGGCGACTGTGTTGAAATTCTAACAAGTTATTTGGTCGCAAGGAATGCGTTGTCTGCTTTTTCCACAGCAGGAAGTCTGCAGAGCTCCCCCCACTGCAGCCTTAAAAAGGGAGGCAGTTTGGCCTAGTGGTTAAGTGTAGAGCTGTGAACCTGGAAAACCAGGCTTTAATCCCACAACCACCACTCAATGATTGTGTAACTCAATGTAAGTAATTCAACCTCCTTGTGCTTACTGTCTCTAATTTTTCTCATACTCTGTATCTGTTTACTTTGAATCTTGATATGTGCAGAAAATGGGTGCAACATTTTCTCACACTCCTTTCCTGGATTACAAAGTGCACTGGAACACATTTTTACGGAAGGTGCTATATAAAGCCAAAGTCTTTTCCTTTCTAAATGTGATTAAATGAGATGAAAGCACAGTGAAATTCAGCCTGGTGGCACTGCTGGTATCACATTACCATGTAGAGGATCCCTCACCTCAGGCAAAGGCAACACATTTAGACTTGGAGGGAGGGGGCAGACATGCTCACTCTTACAGTGACTCTTATGGCGGCTAGCATTTGCAACACAAATGATCAAATGCCGGTAGTGGAGACTCTTGTCTATAGGAGGGACACTAGAGGCATCACTAGCTATTTCTAGACCTAGCAATGACCAGGCACCATTTTTTTAACAGTTTATTTAGAAACACAGAAATGTGCCAGCAGTATAACAAGACTCTTAGTATGCCTTATATACCCATTTTTCTGTCTGAACCCTATCGTTGAACATGCCTTGGTCAATACCCTAGCTGCAGTTCAGGCCCTCCCCTCTGCCCCCCTTATAATTACCAAGTCCTTACAGGTATCCCACACTCTCTTGAAACCTATCACCCAGGATAGCCCAACTTACATGAACCACCTAATTTACAGAAGGGTCTGGCATCTTCCCAATTTTACATCTGGGAGGACTGAAGCACTGGGAGGTTTATTTATTTAAAAACTGGTAACCAGGAGAGGTACTCTGAGCCATGGCTCGTTTCCAGGTACAGGTGGAAGGGGGAACAGTTTAAGAACAGCAGTACAGTATACAATAGAAAAATATCAGAACATCATCCGGTATAAAAACTAGTACAAGTTAGAATAAATACTAAACAACTGTATGTGCAGAAAAAAAAGTGCAGTATAGCTCAGTGGGAAACACCTAGCAAGTGCATATTCAGAAGTGGCAGCAATACCTGGTGGTCAAGAACACTACTCACAATGGGTGATTGACCTGAAGGGCAAATCAACTGCCCGACCCTGTAATGGAGGAATAACTGTACTGGTGTGGAAGTTAAACCACAGCAGGAGCGGGGACCCAGCTGACTGCTTACCAGGATGGTTATAACTTGGCCGTAGTGGTATCAGGTGGAATGGTAACAGGAACAGGTGGGGAGGGGTTGAAGTTTCAACTGGTGCCTGAAAGAGCAAGGGGATTGTGATAGGGTTGAATAAGACCCTATCCCAAAGATCTGTTCAATCCTCTCCTTTTCTGTCTCCTGTCTGTCTGTGCTCTACCCTCCCTCTGGACTCTGACCTTGGTGACCATGCAATCATTTTTTATTTTTTTTTGTAATTCTATTTTTATTAAAGTTTTCTTAGTTGGTTTTTTTTTTTTTTTTTAAACAGGAATATCTGATTGCAGCATACATTAATACAGCTGTACATGAACATCTACAAAAGTTTCCATGAACATCTATGCAAAATAAAAAATGTCACGTATGTCACTGTCTTGCTACAGAGTTTCTATTGTCTGAACAATTTGTCTTGTCTTTGAAATAAAATATTGCAAATCCATTTCGATGTTATGTCATTGTGAAACTCACTCGTAAAAATCTATTAAAGACTTATTCTGTACAACCTGTGTGAAGTGTATTGATCTCAGAACGTGAAATGTCCCCTACATCGTCTCACATGGTCACCATGGCCTCTATGTCAAGGGATGTGGAGAAGCAGAGGGAGGGGAGTTGGTTCCAGAGGGAAGGAAGTCAATAGGAGAAGGCAGACTGCCCATCAGAGGAGTGGGGGTGAGGAGCGTCAAAAGTGCAATGGTCCTGAAATGGAGGAAATAGGAAGGGGGGTGGGAGAGGAGAGGTAAGATGGAAGAGACCCACACCAGTATTTGGATATGAAGGAGGTGCAGTGAGCCTGGTGACAAGAGGGCAAAAGGATGGATAAGGATGAATACAGTGAACAACGGTGGATGTGAGGTGGGAAAGTTTGTAGCAAAATGGCAGAAAGAGCTGCAGAGGGTGTTCAGCCTGGTGGGGGAAGTGGAAGCAGCAGTGTCACAGACCACATCTGCGTAGCTGAAGACAGGGAACATCACTTTGGTAAAAAGCTCGCTGCGGACAGAGATAAGAAGTCACTGCTGCGGTGCAGGGCATCAAGTTTGGGACAAAGGTTTGCATGGATGACACTAATGTGGGCTAAGAAGTCAAGCTTACTGTCTAGCCACACTCCAAGGTACCTGAAGGACTGATCTGCTTCAAGCGGGGTGCCATCCAGAGTGATTAAGAAAGTGGGGCTATTGAGTCTGGAAAGTTTATGATTGGTACCAAAGGTCATGGACACAGTTTATTTTTTATGTTTTTAGTGCAACTCTTAGTTGGTTGGATTGGAACCAGTGCAGAACATTGTTGAAATCCCATTGGAGCAGGTCTTCCACAGCTGTGGGTGAGAGACCAGAGATGAAGATGACTGTCATCTGCATACATGTGGATATGTGAGTAGGCAAAGGCACAGGGGAGGCCATTCAGGAAGATGGAGAAAAGGATGGGACCCAGGATGGGGCCCTGTGGAACCCCGGCCTGGATAGGAAGGGGAGATGACAAGCTGCCTCCAACCTGTACTGACTGCTGTCAGCTTGTTAAGTAGGAATGGAAACAAGCAATGGCAGAAGCTGAGAGGCCAGCAGAACTCAGCTTGACCAGGAGTGGATGGGACACCAAATCGAAAGCTTTGGCCAGCTCGATGAATGTAGCAGCTGCAATGTGCCCCATATCCATCCCAGAGAAGGCAGACTCAGTGACATGCAGCAGGGAGCAGACGGTGTAATGGTGTATCCGAAAACCAGACTGGAAAGGTGGGAGAAGTTGGGAGGATGCAATGAAGTCGAGGAGTCTAAAGTGGACCAGTTTCTCTTGTAGCTTAGAGGGAGGGGAGCAGGGCGACGGGACGAAAGTTGCCAGGGTAGGAGGGGTCACCCCCCCCCTTTGTGAAGTGGAATAACTTTGGCCAACTTCCAGGATTAAAGAATGGCACTGAGGGAGAAGAAAAGACTGAGTGGGTCAGTAAGGGGAGCTGCAATGGCAGAAGCTGAGAAGTGGAGGAGCCTAGTGTCCAGATCATCAGGGCTGGACTCTGATGGGTTCGGGGAGGAAAGAGCAAGCAGAGATTCTTGGATGGTGACAGAGGGGAGTGGAAACCTGGTGAGGGATGGAGAAGGGGGGCAGGAAGAGACGCATATGAGCCAGGAGGGGGAGAAGAAAGGAGGGTGCAGGCTGTGAAAAATAATTGAAGTGAGCAGCAACAGACGTTGAGACAGACACAGGTGAAATATTTATCACAAGAACTGGAGAAGCGGACTACACATGGGTGTTGAAAAGGGAGTGGATAACCTTCTAGTATTTAGCTGGGGAGTTAAGGTTTTTCCTGGAGGCTTACCTTGAAATAGTATGATTTCACGGCCTTTATACAGTAGTTCCTCAGGTGGGGGTAGGAGAGGAGTGGGATAATTTGTAGCGGGCCCAGAGATCTCGGGACTTGCACAGATAAATGATTTTGGTAGTAATGCAGGGGTGGTGGGAAGTTTTTACTCTGAATTTCCAAAGAAGGGCATGCTTGTCTCAGATGGAGAACCTGGAGTGGAATACAGTGCCAGGGCCACGTCAATATCTGAGGCAGAGAGGATGGCTGACCAGTCTGCGGCAGTGAGGTCACTCAGTAGAGCATTGTTTCTAACAATCAAAAAGACCAGGACAAGCCGGCCTGGTGGCGCTGAGGGTTGAGGCGCTGGAAGCCACACCTCGCGTCACGCTGGCGACCCGGGTTCGGGAACGAGCCCAGGTTGCTGGGGGTCGGCAGGGGTGGGAGAGGATTGAGCATCCGGAGGACAGCTCTCCTCTCCCGGGGAAGGACAGGGGTCCCTGGTCGGTGCTCTGCTGCTCTCTGGCGGAGGCTGGAGAGATAGCGGGCACTGTGGAGCAGAGTGAGGGAGTGGGGAGTGGCAGACATCGGATTCGCCATGACATCAGTGTGCTGGCCACTCCCAGAGGAGGAAACACAGAGAAAATACCTCTTGGCTCCGGCAAAATGACGAGCCCCAGGAGCTTGCCCCTGATTTGCAGCTGCCCACCTGGCATCCTTCCGACCAACACTATTGCAATGACGGGCCCCGCCCGCCCGTGGGGGTACAACCGAGGCTACATGGGCGACGGAGGATGGCCAGTTAGGATGAGTGCCGCAGGGGGATGACTCCAGGAGATCCCGAGGTAGACCGATGCCGAGGGGGTGCAGGAGGCATAAATAGAAAAATAAAGAGAGACCAGGACAAGCTGGCCCGGTGGCGTAGAAGGTTGAGGCTCTGCCTCACCTGCTGCCATATAAGCGACCCGAGTTCGGGAACGGATTCGGACCACTGGGGGATGGTTTGGGAGAGGACTAAGCATCCAGCGGACTGCTCTCCTCCTCTGGGGAGGAAGGGATGCAGATCCTGGCACACATCTGGCCTCTAGTGGTGGCTAAGGGTGTAGGCAGCCAGGGACCACAACTTAGGGAATGGAGGAATGGCAGCTGGCGACGTCCCACGCACAGAAACATGCATGGGTACTTCTGGACGACACTGCACGTCTGTTCCTCCAAGGGAGAAGCAGTGGAGGATGACGCTGACAACTCGCAGGCTCTGCACAGGGATATCTCCTGGAACTGGATCTGTTTTGTTGGCAGTAAGCTGCCTACTCCCGCCACCGGGGGGAAGCACAGGGATTCAGGTAAGTCGCTGAGGTGCCGGGGCTTGGTGAGAAGGATAGTCTGCACTGGCCGTGG
Organism: Neoceratodus forsteri; assembly: GCA_016271365.2. Classification (NCBI taxonomy): domain Eukaryota; kingdom Metazoa; phylum Chordata; order Ceratodontiformes; family Ceratodontidae; genus Neoceratodus; species Neoceratodus forsteri. The sequence continues at coordinate 372,939,033 of CM057458.1, forward strand.
AGGAGGAGAAACTAAGTTAATGAAACAAAACAACAACAAAAAAAGATAGACCAGGACATGGTATATTTTGGCAAGGAGGGGAGACGCCAGATTTTTCTGACACAGAACATCATGTAGTGGTCACTAAACAAATCCAGCAAAATACCTGCTGCAACAATACAGTGGGGGTGGGTGGTTAGAACCCAGTTCAAAAGGGTATGATTGGCAGAGTGGGTTCTGAAATAACCTGGGACAAATTAAGGGACTCAATCCCATGAATGGTAGATTTGGAGGGCGGGGAAATACAGGTTACTCACCTGTAACAGGAGTTCTAGGAATGGTATATGTTGTTCATCCACACTGTCTGGCAGGTATCCTTGCCCCTTTAAATCTTGCCGGAAGGTCTTCAAGCTGGCTCCTCCCACCCACCCGGGTGGTAAAACTCTCAGCTCCGCCCCATGACGCCAGATCTGCCCTCATTGGAAGCTCAGGCCAGCGCCTTGAAGCCGGGAGGTCAGGTCAGGATTAGACGACACATACCATTCCTAGAACTCCTGTTACAGGTGAGTAACCTGTAGTTCTAGGGACATGGATATGTTGTTCATCCACACTGTCTGGCAGACTCTAGCAGTTCTCCGGAGGAGGGAGGCAAGGCGCACCTCCGATACTTACTTGGGAAAGAGAGACTGGAGAACCGAGGCCCCAAAACCAGCATCCCGGCGTGGCTAAGGTCGATGTGGTAATGGGTGATGAAGGTGTGTGCTGACTTCCAGGTAGCAGCCCTGCAGATTTCCTGGATAGGGACGTCCCTGGAAGCAGCCACCGATGCAGCAGTATGGCGGGTAGAATGAGCTCTTATCCCTCTGGGAGGCTCCATGCCCGCCAACTTATAGCAGAGATCTATGCAGGAGGTGACCCACCTACCTATCGTCCGGCTTGGCTGCAGGTCTGCCAGGTGCGGCTCTCAGCGTAGGTGACAAACAGCTGGCTAACCCCTCCTCACCTCTCAGCCGTGCGCCCTTATAGTAAGCGAGCCTTCACGGTCCAGAGTATGGAGCCCTATTCGCCCCTCTGAGGTGGATTGGGGTAGAACACTGGCAGAGTCAACACCTGGTTAAGGTGAAACTCGACACACCACCTTCGAAGGAATTTCGGTGGGGGCGCAGGACAACCTTGTCCCTGTGGAAGACCAGGTAAGGAGACTCGATGCAGAGCGCCTGGAGCTCTCCCATCCTTCTGGCTGACGTGATAGCCACCAAGAAGGCGGTCTTCCACGACAGGTGAGAGAGTTCACACCTGTGCATTGGCTCGAATGGCTGCCCATGAGCTTTGCCAGTACCAGCAGTAGATCCCACGGAGGTGGAGGTTCTCGCACCGGAGGAAATGTGATCAAGGCCTTTGAAAAGCACCAGACCACCTTCTCCTGCGCCGCACTGCTTTCCGGCCTGCTCCCCGGTAAGCAGAGATGGCTGCCAGGTGCACCTAAGGGTCGCCGACCAAGCCCTTGCTGAGAAAGGGACCACAGGTAGTCCAATATGCCGCCAAGGAACAGGAGAGGGTCCAGGCCCTTGCCCTGACACCAAATGGAAAATATTTTCCATTTGGCGTGCTGTTACAGTGCGACTCTACGGGGCGCCTCAACTCGTTGAGGACCCGGCCGAAAGACCCAAGGCCTGGAACTCTAGCCAGCTCAGGAACCAGGCCGCAGGTGCAGGGATTGAAGGTTCGGATGGAATACCTTCCCCTGATTGACTGAGAGCAGGTCCGGGCGACCTGGAAGCTGCCTCGGAAGCCTGGAGCTGAGGCTGAGGAGATCTGGGTACCAGTACTGGTGGGGCCAGTCTGGGGCAATCAGAATCACCTGCGCCTTGTCCCTCCTTGCTTTGAGCAGCACCTTGTGCATCAAGGGGAACGGGGGAAAGGCGTAGAAGACCCGGGGTCCACGGCCTCAAGAAGGCATCCCCCTGCAGAGAGCCCTGCTGAGGGGGGCGGGCATGGAACAGCCTCAGCTTCGCATTCTCCCTGGAGGTAAACAGGTCCACCTGAGGTGTGCCCCAATGGGAGAATAGATATTGTACTACCTCCGGCAGGAGAGACCACTTGTGGGACGCAGCCCCTATCCGGCTTAGGGCATTGGCCAGGGTGTTGGAGGCTCCTGCCACATGAATGGCTAGGAGATCCGCCTCCAGGCTGCGCACGAGTGACCAGATGCAGAGAGCTTCCTTGCATAGAAGCATGGAGCGCGTCCCGCCCTGGTGGTTTAGATAGTACATGGTCGTGGTATTGTCCGTCTGGACCCGGACCACTTGACCCGAAGAAACGGAGCAAAGGCGGTGAGAGCTAGGCGGACCACTCGGAGTTCCTGCAGGTTGATGTGACAGGACTCCCGCAGGGGACCAGGGCCGTCGCTCGGTGTTCCCCAGATGGGCACCCCAACCCATCAGAGAGGCATCGGTCGATAGAGAGACCGTCGGCTTGGGGCGGACAAACGGGATGCCCTCCTGCAGATGAACTGGAACGGTCCACCACTGGAGAGCGCTCCACATCCCCTGGGTCACCGTCACTAGCTGGTCCAATGGATCGCAGCATTGGGACCACTGGCTGGCCAGCCCCCACTGAAGGGGGCGCATGTTCCAGTGGGCCCAATGGACCACACTGGTACAGGCCGCCATGAGACCCAGGAGGCGCAGGAAGTCCCGGGCAGGGCGCAATTGCCCAACCAGAAATGATTGGGCAAAGGAGGAAAGAACCTCGGCGCTGTCCGCCGGGAGCCGAGCTCTGGCTCGAAGAGAGTCGAGATCTGCCCCAATGAAAAGAATCACCTGCTTCGGCTCGAGTTCCGACTTGGCCTCATTGATGAGGAGGCCGACCTGAGAGCAAACCTGGAGGGTCAGATCTCTGGACCGCTCCACCTCCTGTCTGGAGGGGGCTGCTATCAGCCAATCGTCCAGGTAATTGTAAACCTGGACCCCTCGGAGCCGCAGGAATGCTGTTTCCACTGCCATGCATTTGGTGAAGACCCTGGGAGCTGGAGATAAGCCGAAGGGCATGGCTTGGAACTCGAAAAGGGATCCCTCCGCTCGAAAGCGAAGGAACCTTTGATGGGACGGACGGATAGGGACGTGAAAGAACACATCCTGTAGGTTTAGAGAGTAGAACCACATGCCGTGTTCCAAGGATGGTATTATCTGAGTCAGAGTGACCATCCTGAAGGTTCGAGACCTTAGGAACTTGTTTAGGTCGTGAATGGGGCGCCAGCCCCCCGTCCGTTTCGGAACCAGGAAGTACCTGGACACGAACCCCGGGTTTGAGGGAGGGTCCGCCACCTCTCTTATCACCTCCTTCTCGAGGAGGAGAGCGATGTCGGCTCAGCGAGCTGACAGCGAGGCATGAGACCCGAGGCCCCCGAGTCGACAGCTCTGAAGGGTGGGGCCTGCTCGAACTCCAGAGGCAGGCCCTTTCCAACCACCTCCAACACCCACCTGTCTGTGGTAATAGCAGACCAGGTGGAAAGGAAGTACTGGAGCCGTCCCCCCACGGGAGGAACCTGGGGTGAGGTGACGAGGTTGGGGGCGACACCCCTCAACCCGTCACTGTGCAGGCTTGGAGGAGGGACCGGCCGAGGGACCACCTGGGCCTTTACCTCCCAGCTTCCTGGAGGAGGAAGCCGCAAGCTTGGGTTTGGGACGCCAAGCCGAGCCTGCTGGCCCTGGTGTTGCTGGGCCGGACGTGCCGGGGGCGCAGACGGACGAAAGGGCTTGGGTTGCGGTCTGCGGCCCTTCTCCCTCTGAGCGGATGAGACCGAGTCCAAGGTGGCATTGGACTTTTCGATCCTCTGGAGGTGGCCTTCCACTCCAGGGCCGAAGAGGTCGGTCCCCAGGAAGGGGACATCCGCCAATTTGTGTTGGGTATCCGCTGTGAAGGTGGATATCCTCAGCCATGCCCCGACGGCGCATAGCCATTGCGGCCGCTACTGACCTAGCGCATGAATCACCGATGTCCAAAGCAGTCTGAAGTTGCTGCTTGGCCACTGCTCAGCCCTGGTCCCGCACCTGCTTAACCGTGGTCTGCAGGTCAGCCAGGAGATGAGGGACTACCTCGTCCAGGGAGCCCAACAGGGCGTGAGAAAAATGTGCCATCAGTACGGCTGAGCTGGCCTGACGAAGGCCAAGGGAGGATGCAACGTAGACTTTTCGCCCGGCATAGTCCAATTTCTTGGACTCCTTGTCGGGAGGTTTGTCCATGTCCCTAGCGTTTCCGGCACGCTGGAAAACGCTGTCGGTAACTAACCCCTCGGCCGAGGGATGTTCCGAGAAACCGGACAGGGAACCAGTAGGGACCGCATACTTCCTGGCCATCCTGGCCGAAGGCGCAGGGTGCTGCCAGAGCTCCAAGGCCGGGCCCACAATGGCCTCAGCCACAGGGAAGGCCTCCGTAGGGGAATCCCCTCGGTCCAATATCTCCGTGAGGGGATACTTGGCCCGCTTGGATACGGGTTCGAGCTGCATCCTGGTGGATTCCGAGATGAGTCTGAGCAAACCCAGGAAGGACGAAGGGCTGTCGTCCAGCGACTGACCTCCAGAGGACTCCAAGTCCATTCACTTGGAGAAAAAGGAGGAATCGTCGTCGGACTCAGAAGAGTCCGCAAAGAGCTGCCTCGGACCTGAGCCACCCTCCACCTGCCGAGGGCGATCGGGAGTGAGGGTGACCGACAGCCTATGGGGCAGACCCTGAGCCGACCGAGAGTTCTTGGTCGGAGCCCCAAACAGCGGCTGTGGAGGCGGAGGTTCCACCGGAATCGGTGGGGCAGCTGGTTTTGGCCGAACAACCGGCCTGGGAACAGGCTCCTCGGGTAAAATGGGGGGTTGTTTCGGCCGCTCTGATGACAGCCACTTAATGGCCGGGGAAGGCGACGGCAACGGCTTGTTCCCGATCAGAAGGAGCTGTTGCCACATGAGGTCCTTGTAGCGTCGATGTAACTTGCGTCGAAGCCTCCCCTCGTCCGAGGAGGAGGATGAGTACGAGCGGCGGTGCCGCTTACCGCGGTGCTGAGACCAAGACTGCCTATGACGGCGAGATCGGCTGGACCGCGAAGAAGTCAGAGACCAAAAACCTCGGCTTTTCCGAGGACGCTTGGGAGGGATGGGTGGAACTGGCTCCTCCCTCGCTTGAGGGAACACTCTAAGGCCCGGAACCGAGGCACTTGCCCACGAGATCCTCAACTCCACCGGGGAACCGAAGAGGGGATTTCGGCATTGTGCGACAACCTCGCCCAACAGGTCGAGAAAAATCTCGACCGCGCCGACGGAGTCTCCGGTCAACTGACCTGGCGGGGACACCGTGGAGACCAGTGGCCGAAGTCGAACGACGACTCAAGTCGATGGCCGACTAACTCAGGAGAAGGACCTTTCCCGCCTCCCAAGAGCGCCGACGAAGAGACTTACCCTTGTCTTTCTTCTTGGACCGAGAAGAAGGTCCAGCAGACGTTGGTCCCTCTCCCCTAGTGGAGAGGGACAGACAAAGCTCCTTAAAGGAAGCTGTGTAAGAGGAACCCAGGGAGAGCGGGATAAATGCCGCGGTCGAGGAAGATGCGGCCCGCGCCGCCTCCTCTTCGAGGGCGATCATCTGCTCTAGCTGATCCGCCAAGCCCGCCGCCGTGGAAACCGCCGACCGGGCCTCTTTTGACTTTACCGGAGGAAAACGTTTCTCGGGCGCCCAGTTGTAAACGGGCAGCACGGTCTTCGAGGACGTAGGCTGAGAAGGAAGAGCACAGGTCGCAAGCCTGCGGGTCGTGCTCAAGGCCTAAACAGTATACACACGTGGAGTGCGGATCCGTCCGAGACATCTTCTGCCCACAAGGGCACCGACGAAAACCGAGTCGACTTGTCTATCGTGAGCCATGTAGGGATAGAAGACCAAGTCTATAAGCAAAAAATCTTCAAAATTCGGAAAACCAAGAATTAGGAACCAGTCTTATACGCAGAGCGTTAAGGAGGGAACCTGAGCTTCCAAGCGGTAAGGAAGATCTGGCGTCATGGGGCGGAGCCGAGAGTTTCACCACCCGGGTGGGTGGGAGGAGCCAGCTTGAAGACCTTCAGGCGAGATTTAAAGCGGCAAGGATACATAGATACATACATAGATACATAGACAGTGTCGGCAGATAAGGGCCTATGGCCCACCCAGTCTGTCCATTTAAGTTTGTAAGTTCAGTTTATGTTTTCCAGGAAGTCTGTTGCCCCTTACCCCTGACCTCCAGAATTCCTTTATGTCTATCCCATGCATTCTTAAATCCCGTGATTGTTTCAGCCCCCACCACTTCCTCTGGCAGGGTGTTCCACTTGTCCACCACCCGTTCTGTGAAGAAATTCTTCCTCACGTTTCCTCTGAATCGTCCTCCCTCCAACTTCATCCCATGCCCTCTAGTCCTGGAACATCTTTTTCGCTTAAAAATAGTGCATTCCTGCACCCTGTTCCTCCCTGTAAGATACTTGTATGTCTCTATCATATCCCTTCTCTCTCTCCCTCCAGGGAGTACATGTTCAGTGCCTTCAACCTGTCCTCATAGGACTTGTGATGCAATCCATGCACCATCTTTGTTGCCCTCCTCTGAACCTTCTCTACCCTGTCTATGTCCTTACGTAGGTAATACCTGCCAGACAGTTTGGATGAACAACATATCCATGTCCCTAGAAAGCCAATTTACACTGAAATCCCCTAGGAGGATGAGCTCACCTGTGGAGGAGTATGAGGCGATGGTAGAATTCCCAGTCCTGCCTGAAAAAATGGTAATCAGGAAGAGACAGAATAAGAGTCAGGAGTCATGGAGGAGAGGCAGGACTCAAGACTTAGAGAGGACATCAGGAGAGTGTAGCTGAAGCCAGATGTAGAGGAGGTTGAGTTTAGGTAGAGGGCTGCTGGCATTCAGATGGGAGACACTAACACCCTTCGCAGCAGCAGAGGGAGGGAAGGAGAGGGACTGGGGTTGGGGTCCATGTCGAGACAGGAGGAGGAGCAGGAGAATGAGGAGAAGGATGGAGAGGGGCTTTCTATCTTTAGAGAAGGCTGGAGAATGGAGAAAGTGGGGCACGGTGGAGAAACTCCAGGTTGAGGGAAGGGGATGGTAGAACAGGGTGCACAGGGAGGGAGGAGGGAAGAGTAGGGAGAGAGAGGGATGGGTTTGGGGGAAGGGAAGGGAGGAGGGAGGAGAGATGGATGGGGGATGGGAGTGGAAGGGTTAGAAGGAGAAGGAGCAGGTAGAGTAGTGCAAGGAACACTGTGACCTCCTTGGTCTCAGCGCAGTTACTTGGGGCCATCATTGGAGGAATCTGGGATATGTGTCTGGCCCTCCAGAGCTTGGGGAACAGCCCTGTCCACTGTGGTGCCAAGCACAAGGGCCGCTGGTGCCGGTCATGGTACCAGGAGTAAACAAGGTCCTCCTAGTTTCTTAACTTGCTCAACAGCTGCTGAGCACCCTACGGCTGAAGGGCAGGTCCAGCTGGTAAACAGCTCTTAGGTTCCCACATTGAGCCATTCGACTTCAACTCCAGATAAGCAGGCTGTCAAGATCTTTTTCGAGCTGGTCGCTCAGTTACCTGATGAGTTCGAGGTCTCACCCAGGATGATGTGGGTCGGGTGGTGTCTTAGTCTGGTCTGCGGCAGAAGCAGCTTCAATCGATGGTTGAGTCTTCCATGCCCATCTTGCTCAATGTAGGCTGGCATGTGGTTTACCACAACCAGCCAAAAAGACTCTGTCGTCGACTGGCTGGTTGACATCAAGATCGGGTCAAGGCATTCCCGCTGACGTTCCTCGTCCTCCTCATCCTCAGGTGAGAAGAAGCACTGATGCAAAGTGCACCAGTGTGACAAGGAGCTCCTCTGGCAACAGTGGGCCATCGTGAGGCAGGGTAGGGTTCTACCCTCTGGATCTATGGTCACCTGCTGCAGCCAGTGGTATCCCACCAATCCACACCATACAGGTGCCCCCTCCTGCACCTGCTTCTCCACCTCTTAAGAGTGGAGCCGCCACCACTGCAGCCGAAAGGTCGGCACTCCGGGCCCATTTGGCTACCAGCTTGCCAGGCTGGTTGTAGTGAGGATCATCCTGGGGGAGGATACCTGGGAGGTTTGTGGCGAGAAACGGTCAGAGGCCTTTTCTGAGACATCCTCGGATGAGTCTGACCACAAGTCCATGGCCGTCTATGGGACTCCCTTCCTCGACTGTGGATCGGTCGAGAAGCTGACCACCAAGTGTGGCCCAGTGTCCTTTGGGGGTGGGGGAGGTCTCCCCGACTAGTCTGAGTCCATGTTGGTCCCGCTTGAGCCAGTCCAAAAAATGTCTAAGTATCCCCTAATAGACATTCTGGACCAGGCAAAATCCCCAAGGGTTGCCTTCCATCTGGCTGAGACCATTTTGGGACCGACCCTGGAGCTTTGGCAGCATTCAGCAGCATCTTGCATGGTACCCTCCGACCGTACAGTCCACAAGTATGCAGCCCCTAAGAGTTCCCTTTCTGGGTTCTCAGATTATGGTCATGGATTTGGTGTTCTGCAAGTCTAGACACTAGGGGGACATGGAGACCCTCAAGACTGACCAGGCAGCTAAAAAGGTGTACACTGCAGCATCAGCAGGTCTCTGTCACGCCAGTTATGCCCTGATGATGGACAACTTCAGTTACTCCCTGATGTGGGTCTTCAATGCAATCCTCCCTCAATGTTGATCAACAATTGGTTATGGCCTTCATAGACAAAGGTTACTCACTGGCTAAACACCTGTTCCAGATGACCCTGGATACAGGCAACTCGTGTGCCAGTGTCATGGCAGTGGCTGTCTCCATGTGTTGCACGGCCTGGCAGTGTCTGTCTACTTTCACGGTGAACAGTCAGCACAAGCTGACTGATGTCCCTTTCTCGGGCATCAACCTATTCAGCCCTAGGGTGGAAGGACAGCTTACCTGTATTAAGTCTAATGTCACCCTGGTTTCTATGACGTCCCAGAAGGACCAGAAAAGAAACTGAAGAGACAGGCTTTCCAGTACTGGTCTTTCAGTCACAGCCTCTTCATCAGCAGCCCCAGCAGTGGCAGTACCAGGCCTGGCACCCCAAGTCCAGGAGCCAGGGTCCTAAGAAGGGAGGGGGCAGGGACAGTGGTGTCTCTCCAGCCGCAGTTACAGGTGCCCCCATTAAAGATGCCCAGTGGTGGGTCGGGGGTGTCATCCCTCCACCTATCCTGTCCTTACCTGCGCTCCCCATCAGAGGTTGTTTATGTCACTTCTTGCCACGCTGGTCTGCTATCAGAAACCAACAGGCATATTAAGCACTGGTGCTACAAAGTTGAAGGCTGCACCAATAGCTCTACTGTAAGTTGCCACTACCTCCTCTGATCCCCCAGTGCATGCAGCCAACATACCTAAGGTTAAAAGAAGTGCTTATTGTCATACATTAAGTGGCTATACAGAATTTGAACCTGTGATTGCCTGTTTCACAGTTCTGTAATCTCACATCTAGGGTACACTGTCTAGTTTGCAGAAATAACAGACAATGCTAAATTCAAATTATGCGTACAGTACAGTATACCAAATGCCATTAATGCAAGTCTAACAACCCTCCTCTGCCAACAGAGGGAGAGGGATTGTTTACTAGAATGCCAGACCACTCAGTCTACTAACTGATAGAGCATCGGACAGCCTGTGGGTGGAGGTTAGCATGCAGCTGGGTGCTGGCAGTGTGTGCAAAGATGGCAGAGTGCAAGGAGTGTACAGGAGTGCCTTTGAGCACCCCTGCCTCAGGATGCTTGCCAGACTGCCTGAGAAGGCAAGGGCCCTCCCACCTGTAGCAGCTGTCAATAGAGACAGCATGCAAAAAAATAAAAATCATTGTCTAGTGGTTGGGTAGCCTCCAGGGACAGACACCAGGACGATGGTAATAACTCCTAGGGCTTGGGAGTCTACAGGCCATTTAGTGTAGATGGCCGTTAATTCTGGTGGGAATGTAAGGAAGACAGTGGAAGACTATATCTTAAAGGGCTGCCCCTTGCGGTGCAAAGAAAATCTCACTGAAGTTGTTCACCTTTCTAGGGAACAATTATGATCCTGTTCCCAAAAGAAGTCACCAGCTGTGCTGAAAATGGTAAGAGGACTGGTGAGAGAGAGTGAGCTGCTGATTCATAATATAAAAATGTAGTGTGTGATTGTCCCCATAAAGCAGCTGTGCCATGGGTGTTCCCCGCCCCCCCAGGTTTCAGAGAAGCTGCAGGATATATTAACCTGAGGCCAGGAGGTAATTAAAAGACTACAGAGACTTAATTAAGGGTCTCCTGTTTTCTGTTGTAATTAGAACTGACCCAACTGCCAGGATATAGGGCTCGTAAACTTTTATGACATCTTAAGAGGAAAAACATGTTGCACACCATGGTGTGAAAAGTCATAAAAATCCTTTGATGTGTCCTGGGAATAGGAACTGCTCGAGATCTAAGAGGAGATGTTAATTAAGGAGTCATATTGTGAAATTAGTTTTTGCTGAAGTCACAGTATTTAAAATATCTCCTGACAGGAAAAATCATTGTTTGTAAAATTTTTATACTCTAAAAGGAGGAACTATATGACATCATAAAAGGGGTGGAAACACAGAGTTTTAAACTGTATTCTGTGTTTCAACAGAGTGGCATATCTTTTTGGGCTCTTAAGAAACAAGTTCTAACTATTAGCACTATAGAGGTAATCCATTAGATAGAAAAAGTCTAACTGTATGTTGGTAGGAGTTTGTCTGTAGTTTTTATTTTAAGTGATTGTATGCTTTGTGATATAGTGTTCTGCGTTTACATTTTACATATTTTTATCCATTTTAGTAAAAATATTATTTTGAAAGACTGCATGGGTGTGTCTTCGAAGTTCTTTTTGTATGTGACATATGGAGGGTTAAGACTGACAAAAACTGTTCATAAGCTTGATGGTGTTACTAAACTGGAAAAAGGTAAGAATATACCTAAGGTCTTTTATAGAGTTTCAAGAGTTCATTTTTTGGATACCTGGTTAGGTGCCTTTAGGCAAAAGATATCTGGCATCCCCCTGAAGAGCAGATTATCTGAGCCTGTACATTTGGGTATGCTAGCAAAGGTTCACAGTTTGAATCCCCCAGAACTTGAGACTAAAGGAGATTTGGACCCACAAGCAGATAGGAGGGAGGCAGTGGTTTAAGGCTTTGAGCTGGAGACCTGGGTCTGAATCCCACAGCCCCCACTCGCATATACTGCATGACCCTGAGCAAATCACTTAACTTTCCTGTGCTCCCAGGTTGCACCTGCAAAAAAGCTTTCAGCTTGGTGTGTCTCACTTGGTTAACCAACTGGGGGGGGGGGAGAGAAGGGAGGGGTTACCCTGTCTGTTACCTGTTCACAATACTGCGCTCGGAGGTTGGCACTGTGGGAGCAGAGGGCCTGACCTGCTGAGTAGGTTTCTGACAGATATGGTTGGCAGCAGTGCGGATACATTGGTAACACAAGCTTTAACTGTTCAGTGTGTCAGCGTAATACTATACAGCTCACTTGCAAAAAAAAAGGCAGTGATTTATTTATAAAAAGGAAACAGAACTATATTATTTTAGTTACAGTCAAGTTCCTACCTGTTTTATTTTTTTTCTATAGTGCAAGTCAGAGTAACCGTAGTTAGGGAAGAAGATGGCTTCCAACTACAGCGGGTACATTGGAGACTACTTGAGGCAGTTGTGCCAGGACAGAGGAGTCCTGTATCATGGGAGGGCCACCAAACAGAACCTCATGGATGCCCTGATGGCAGCAGATGCCCAGAGCATCGCGTCACTGATTGTGACTGTAAGGGACCAAACCTTGAGCGTGGAGGAGCCAGCGGCCAGCGCAGTGTCCAGATCCGATGAGGATGACAGCAGGGTCGGTGCCAGCGAAGGGCCACAGCAGCAGGGGAAGGTCACCAGCATTCTGGAGCCAGAAGCACTTAGGCTGCAGATTGAGTTGCACAGAATGGAGCTGGAGTTCCAGAGAGACACTGAGTGAGAGAAACGAGCCACAGAGGAGAAGAGGGAGCAAGAGGCTGAAAGAGAACAGCGAGAGGCAGAGCGAGAACAGCGGGAGGCTGACCGTGAAGAGCGTGAGCACCAGCGAGTCGCAGAGAAGAGGGAGCGAGAACAGCGAGAAGCTGAATGTGAACAGCGAGAGGCGGACTGTGAGGCACATGAGCGCCAGAGGTGGTATGAACTGGAGAAGTTACGACTCCAACCACCAGCACCAGAGCAGGTAAGCTGCTCGGATTTAACTGGAACTACAGGACTGGGTTACAAATTGAAAGCTGAATTTAAAGAGGGGGAGGATATGGATGCCTTTTTAAATTCCTTTGAAAAAGTTTGTATTTAGGCTAAAATTCCGAGAGGGTCCTGGAGCTTCCAGCTATCCCTGCTACTTACTGGGGAACGCTCCGGATGCACTGGGTCAAATGGGCAATGAGGACAGTAATGATTACAGCAAACTTAAAGCTGCACTGTTAAAAAAGTTTGATTTAACTGCAGAAGCTTACAGAGCTAAATTCCGTAAGCTCAGGAGAAGTCCGGATATGAGTTACCAGGAGCTAGCCACAAAACAATGTCAGTTTTTAAAACATTGGTGGGAAGGAATTGAAGCAAACTCTGTAGATAAAACTGAAAATGCTATTTTGTTAGAACAGCTCTTTTGGGCATGCCCAGCAGAGCTGAAAACCTGGCTGAAGGACCGAGATCCCAAAACAGTGCAAGAGGCTGCTGAACTCTCGGACCGCTATGCCAAGAACAGACTTGTGCTGAGAGTGAATGGGGCGTACGTGGCAGTGCAGAAAGGGAAAAGCGTGCCATCAGGGCAGCTAAAACCCTCACTGCCTCCACCAAAACCAGTTAGCCAAATGGATGAGCAATATGCAACATGGGGCTAGGAAAGAAGTAGGTTGTTTGTGTGTGTCTGGAAGCATGCCTGTGAACATGAGGGAACACGTGCACCCAGTCACGGTGAATGGTGTACAGACATATGGATTAAGGGACACAGGGGTATCCCTGACATTAGTAAAAGGGGATCTAGTACAGCCTGGTCAGCTTATACCCAATAATATGTAACTGCACAAGACTTCACGGGAGGGGGGGAGAAAACATTGCCACTCGTTAGTGTTCTCCTAGACTGGGGTGAAACAGGTGGAACTGTGCAAAAGGTGGCTGTAGCCAAAACTTTAGCAGTTGACGTCATCCTAGGCAACAATCTCAAACGGGATGGTGTGTGCAGTTACCCGTAGCCAAGCAGGAAGAGGAAATTGTAGTTCCCTGGACCCCACAGAAGCCAGTGTGGAACTCCCTGGGAGGCCGATTTCCCAGCCTGTGTCTTCTGATATGAAGACTAATGAAAAGGGGGTAGAAATTTCCCCAGTAGCAGTTAACCACACAGCTACGGAGAGTTACTCCGAAGAAAGAGGGGTTACCCATTGTCAGAGGGTTAGGGATGACAATGATCTTGAGTGCAAAAAAACACCAATGCTGCTCAGGAGAAGGCAAGCCGGACCCACGACCATCACTATGTCACAAGAAAGAAAGAAACTCCACCTGGCTCAACGGCCCCCACAAAAAGCAATTCAAGTCCGAACGTTAGGACACAATAAAAGGGCTTTATTTTATACAACTGTTCTATAAGGTTAAATACAAAAAGCACATAGAAAAAACAGAATAGCACCCCTCAACAAGCAGATTAACGTCAACGTTTCACGCTGCCCTGGTGCTTTTTCAAGACATCACAATAGCCAGGAGCAATGGTTTAAATAGCCCCATAGCAACGCACGATGTGGAGACAGGGACACAGATGCCCATACAGCGGACAGCATATCGGGTGTCAGAGACTGTCCAAAAGGACATTAGGAGGGAAGTGGAGGAAATGCTGGATTTAGGGGTAATCCAGAGATCCCACAGCTCTTGGGCCTCACCCATAGTCCTTGTGCCCAAGCCAGATGGCTCTATTCGTTTCTGTGTGGACTATCGTGGACTGAATGCAGTCACGAAGTCAGACGCCCACCCGATGCCCCGGACGAACGAACTCCTGGACAAGTTGGAAGGGGCGACCTACCTCACGACTACAGACCTCACAAAGGACTGCCAATACCGGCAGGTCGAGTTAACTGACAGAGCTAGGGAGAGGTCGGCCTTCATCACTCCCGATAGGCTTAACTGAATTTAAAATAATGCCTTTCCGAATGAAGAACACCCCGGCCACTTTCCAAAGGTTGGTGAACCAGGTGTTAAATGGTGCTGAGAAGTATGCCATGGTGTACCTGGATGACACTGCCATCTTTAGTGCCAGCTGGGAGGAACACCTGTCCCACTTTAGGGAAGTACTGGGCAGGATACAGAGGGCCGGGCTCACTGTCGAAGCTGAGAAGTGCCAGGTGGCCACGGCTGAAGTGGCATACCTTGGGCATGTTTTAGGCTGGGGACAGCGCCATCCTAACCAAGTAAAAATAAAAGTGATCAAGGCATGACCCAGACCAGAAATGCAGAAGCAGTTCAGGAGTTTTCTCGGGACAGCAGGGTACTACAGGAAATTCGTACTCAATTACAGTGCCCTAGCTGCTCCCCTATCTGACCTGGTAAAGAAAAAGACGCCTAAGAAAATTACCTGGGAATCAGCCTGTGAAAAAGCCTTTACCAGACTGAAGGAGGCACTGTGCAGTGCTCCTGTATTGACAAGCCCCGACTATAGCAGACCCTTTATAGTACAGACTGGCGCCTCAGACGTGGGTATTGGGGCAGTACTGAGTCAGACATCCAACCAAGGGAAGATCACCCTGTAGCGTAGCCAAGTAAAAAGTTACTTCCCAGGGAGCAGGCATACTCTATTGTAGAAAAAGAGTGTCTTGCCATAGTGTGGGCCCTAAAGAAGTTAGAACCATACTTATACGGGCAACATTTTGAGGTACAAACGGACCACAACCCCCTGGTTTGGCTGAGTCAAATGGGAAAAACTAATGGTAGACTGTTAAGATGGAGTCTTGCCTTGTAAGAGTATGACAAGACAATCTTACACAGGGCTGGAGGGACCAATCAGAATGCTGATGGCCTGTCGCATGTCTATGAAGAGTGAACTGATTTGGGAAGCTCATCCCATGCAGGGGATAGAGCCCCCAAATTAAGTCTAGGTGGGGAGGAGTGTGACGCTTGGCCAGCTGGTTATGATTGTTCTATGATATCTGTAATATAAAAATGTAGTGTGTGATTGTCTCCATAAGGCAGCTGTGCCATGGTCCCCCCCTCAGGTTTCAGAGAAGCTGCAGGATATATTAACCTGAGGCCAGGATGTAATTAAAAGACTAGAGAGACTTAACTTAGGGTCTCCTGTTTTCTGTTGTAATTAGAACTGACCCAGCTGCCAGGATATAGGGCTCATAAACTTTTATGATGTCTTAGAGGAAAAACATGTTATACACCATTGCGTGAAAAGTCATAAAAATCCTTTGATGTACCCTGGGATTAGGAACTGCTCGAGATCAAAGAGGGGATGTTAATTGAGGAGTCATATTGGGAAATAAGTTTTTGCTGAAGTCACAGTATTTAAAATATCTCATGACAGGAAGATCATTGTTTGAAAAATTTTTATATTCTAAGACCCCATTCACACTATAACACGGTATGGTGAAACGTTTTTTAAAACAAACTAAGCCTTACTGTGCTTCAGCGCTCGCACTGTCCAATCCGTTTTGGGAACTGTTTCGAATGAATCGTGCTGTTGAGTTCAGACTTCTGCAGTATACCGGGTCTGTGTGGCATGGTGCGCCATCGTGTTTCAGCGAAACTGCTTACCAGCATTCAATGTGTCTGGCACCACCGAACATGGAATCACGTTCGCACTGTGAGTAAAAACGGTTTCCTCAGTCAAATGTTTTAACGAACCATGCTATAGCCTAGGTCCGATCAGGGTTATAGCACGGTTCGTTAAAATGTGCCCCAAAGTGAGTTAGATGTGAATGCAAAAGGTGTTGGCATGGATCTGAAACAATTCAATGCCCCAGAACTGTTTCAGACCACCCAGTGTGAACATGGCCTAAAAGGAGGGGCTATATGACATCATAGAAAGGGATGGAAACACAAAGATTTAAACTGTATTCTGTGTTTCAACAGAGTGACATATCTTTTTGGGCTCTTAAGAAACAAGATCTAACTATAAGCACTATAGAGGTAATCCATTAGATAGAAAAAGTCTAACTGTATGTTGGTAGGAGTTTGTCTGTAGTTTTCTTTGTTTTTCTTTTAAATGATTGCATGCTTTGTGATATAGTGTTCTGTGTTTACATTTTGCCTAGTTTCATCCATTTTAGTAAAAATATTATTTTGAAAGACTGCATGGGTGCATCTCCGAAGTTCTTTTTGCATGTGACGTATGGAGGGTTAAGACTGACAAAAACTGTTCATAAGCTTGATGGTGTAACTAAACTGGAAAAAGGTAAGAATATACCTAAGATCTTTTATAGAGTTTTAAGCGTTCATTTTTGGATACCTGGTTAGGTGCCCTTAGGCGAAAGATATCTGGCATCCACCCGAAGAGCAGATTATCTGAGCCTGTACATTTGGGTATGCTAGTAAAGGTTCACAGTTTGAATCCCCCCAGAACTTGAGACTAAAGGTGATTTGGACCCACAAGCAGACAGGAGGGTTACCCTGTCTGTTACCTGTTCATAATACTGTGTTCGGAGGTTGGCACTGTGGGAGCAGAGGGCCTGACCTGCTGAGTGCGTTTGTGACAACCAGCTGTGCTGAAAATGGTAAGAGGCCTGGTAAGAGAGTGAGCTGCTGATTCAGGTAGGAGGTGTGCCTAGTATTTGTATGGGGAGTCCTATGTCGGAATGGATATCGGAGATGTTGTATCTGACATGGGTCTGGGGCGACTGCCAACTACCGCGTCAGTGCCCAGCACACCATCTGGTGACAGTAAGGAGCTGGTTGATGTGAGGCATCCACAGTTGGAGTAGCCATCAGCCAGGAGTGACAGTCCCTACATCAGTGCTGCCCCCTGTGCAGCAGCTGAGCAAATGCTGTGAGTCATGTAGTATGTGAAATGTGAGAACCCAAAACTCATAGCAAGGTGGGAGATTTGTTAAATTCAGAACAAAGCAGGAAAGGCTCTGTCCCAAGGTATAACCTCACCTACTGGTGAACTACAAGGAATAACACAAGTCATGTGGCTCCTAAGGTTGTACAGAGGGTACAACTTAAACAAAGGAATTCTAAGGTTCTGACTCGTGTCCGGGGTCAGTCTCGAACCTGTAGTTTTACCAGACATGACATACTGAGCTGATAACAGGTTGTTTCCAGACGTGTCATGGGGGAGGGGTAAGGAAGACAGTAAAAGAGGAGGCAAAAAGGAAAAACAGGTTACTCACCTGTAACAGTAGTTCTAGGAGTGGTATGTGTTGTTTAGCCCCACTTCTGGCAATGTCCTTTCCCTTTAAGGATTGTTGGAAAGTCTTAAAGCTGGCTCCTCCCACCCATCTGGGTGGTATATCTCTCGGCTCCACCCCATGACACCAGATCTTACCCACTAGAATGCAGAGTGTGAGCGCTGAAGCCGAGGAGGTCGGGTGGGTCTGTGTGGATGAACATATACCACTCCTGGAAAGTACAGTTACATAAGAACTTACTGTAACAGTAGATCTTTGAGGAGTGTCTCTTGCAGTAGGCAATACACTTGGGTCATCGCTAGAGGTCGCAGTGGTGCACAACAGCTCTTCTAGCAGTCTTTTACCAGGGGCCGCCCACACATGACATCAGCTTCCTGTTTCCTATATAAGCGTTGGCGGTCCCTGGTATCCTCAGTTCCCCCGCCGGATTCAGCTCGCTAAGTGAGGAACATGGGGAACCCGAGGTACCAAAGGTATCCCAACCCAAAAGTCACTGGACCAGAATTTGTTCTCCTAGTAAAGGAGGGGGACGGAGGGTAGGATCAGACCTATTGCAAGAGACACTCCTCAAAGATCTACTGTTATGGTAAGTTCTTACGTGACTGTACTATCTTCCATGGAGTGGTCTCTTGCAATAGGCAATACATTGCATAGTAGCAATTAGCGAGACGAGGTTTACCAGTAACCACACTTGGGAGACTTCAGTACCTGGCTATGTACTGTTCAGAAGAGACCGAGGTGCCAAAAGGAGGGGTGGAGTGGCCCTGTATGTCAATGAAAATATCAAGGCTACAGAAATTCAGAATACACATAAGGAGCCAGAAGAACTGTGGGTCACCCTGGAAACAGGAAATTGGACAGCCATAAGAACTGGGGTTGTCTACAGGCCCCCAGACCAGGGGGAAGACATAGACACATTACTGCTAGAAGATATACAAAACATGACAGCTAAAGGGGAGGTTCTGATAATGGGTGACTTCAACATGCCAGATACAGATTGGCCAATACTTGCAGGAACATCTGCCAGAACTAGACATATGGTGGATTCCCTGCAGGGGAAGGGCCTCAAGCAACTGGTACAACAACCCACAAGAGACAGGGCTAGATCTAGTACTGATTAACAGGGAAAGGATCACGGCTCTCCAGGTAGAAGGTCACCTGGGGGCCAGTGACCATCACATGGTATGGTTCAGTTTGGCCACTACAACTAAATCATCACATTCCAAGGCAAACATAGGGGACTTCAGAGGCGCTGACTCTGAAAAGATGGCCAACAGAGTTAAGCTAGCTCTGGCAAAAAGAAATACAGGCGAGGGGGTACAGGCAAAGTGGGCAAGCATTAAGGATGCAATACTTGAAGCAACATCCCATTGTGTTAGAGAGAAAAGGAAGTGCAAAAGAAGAAGGAAACCACTTTTGTTCTCAAAAACAGTAGCAGAAAAGGTCAGAGCCAAAAGGCTGGCCTTCAGGAAATATAAAGAAATGCAGTGGGATGAAGATAGGGAGGCATACCAAACTTTCCTAAGGGAAGCAGGGAAGGCAGTAAGGCAGGCAAAGGCCCAAACTGAGGAAACACTAGCACAGACAGTAAAAGAAGGTGACAAGACTTTCTATAGATACATTAGTGAAAGGAGAAAGTCCAGAAGGGGTATTGCTAAGATCAAAGGGGATAAGGGGGCGTGTGAGGAGGAGGACCATATAAAAGCGTCTATCCTAAATAGATACTTCTGCTCAGTGCTTACTGAAGAGATGCTAGGGCAGGGCCCACAGCTAAGCACCATGGACACAGGGGGGAGGGAGGTGAGCACTAGTCCCTTCACAAAAGAAAGGGTCCTACAAGAGCTCGATAAGCTCAGGGTGGACAAGGCAATGGGACCTGATGGCATACATCCCAGGGTACTAAAGGTGCTAAGGGTGGAACTAGCAGAGCCATTATCAGAACTATTTAGTGAGTCTCTGAGCACAGGAGAGGTCCCAGAAGACTGGAGAAGGGCTCATGTGATCCCGCTCCACAAGAGTGATAGCAGGGAGGAGGCAGGGAACTACAGACCAGTCAGTCTCACCTCAGTAGTAGGCAAGATTATGGAGGCAATCCTTACGGAAAGCATAGTGCAACACCTGGAATCCATAGGCACACAGGATCCAAGACAGCATGGCTTTACAAAAGGAAGGTCCTATCAAACTGATCTCGTAGATTTCTTTGACTGGGTAACCAGAGTGGTGGACCAAGGGGGAGCAGTTGATGTCGCCTACCTTGACTTCAGCAAAGCTTTCGACACTGTTCCACATAGAAGATTGATTAATAAGCTGGGTAGGCTCGAGGCGGGTCAGAAGTTGGTCAGCTGGGTGGCAAACTGGTTGACGGGCAGAAAACAGAGAGTGGTGGTAAACGTTATACAGTCAGAAGAGATGCAAGTCACAAGTGGGGTACCTCAGGGATCAGTCCTGGGCCAGTCCTCTCAACATCTTCATTAGTGACCTGCAGATGGACTAGAGGGTAAGGCTTGTCTGTTTGCAGATGACACCAAGATCAGCAACAGAGTAGATGATCCAGATGGGGTGGGCAGAATGAGAAGAGATCTGCATAAACTAGCAAAATGGTCGGAAGAGTGGCAACTGGGGTTTAATGCAAAGAGGTGTAAGATCATGCACATAGGGAAGAGAAACCCTGAAGCCACCTATAGGCTGCGAGGGGAGTTGCTGGCAGTCACAACGGAAGAAAGAGACCGAAATCATCCAAACAGACCACTAAAGCAGTAGGTAAGGCTAGGGGATGTTAGGGTGTATTACTAGGGGTATCACAAGTCAGAAGAGGGAGGTAATAATCCCTCTTTACAAGACAATGCTTAGGCCCCATCTGGAGTACTGCATGCAGTACTGGAGGCCACACCTTCAGAAGGACATTAACCAAATTGAGGCAGTCCAGAGAAGGGCAACCAAAATGGTGCAGGGACTGCATCAGAAAACATATGAGGACAGATTAATGGAGCTCAATATGTATACCCTAGAGCAAAGGAGGGAGAGAGGTGATATGATCGAAACATTCAAACACCTTAACGGCATTATCAAGGTGAAAGAGTCTAACATGTTTCAATATAAAAAAATGGCAGAAAAAGAGGACACAGCACGAGATTAGAGGGAGGCCGATTAAGGGGTAATGTGAGTAAGTTCTTTTTCACAGAAAGGGTGGTGGATGCATGAAATGGCCTACCTTTTTTTTGAAATTCTGAAATTTTTATTAAATTTCAAGAGAACAATAACAATAACAACAACCATACAAAGAACAGGAATGGAACAAAAAAAAAACAGTAACAATGTCCAAGGCATAGTGCAAGACATGGAAAAAGAACATGGGATAAAACAAAAACAAGAACCCCCCCTCAAACCCACCTTCCCTCCCCAAGAGGGTGTCACCACTGAGAGAGAAAAAAAGAGAGGGAAACCCAGAAGGTAAAAAGATAGGGGAGCGAGAAACTTACAAGCCTGAGAAAGGGGGCTAGAGTTCAATCTGAGCTACTAGTCCAAAGAAAAGAAAAAGCGGTAACAACAAGCAATGATTCATGTATAGGAAAGGGGTACATCAGGGAGACCATGGAGAAAGAGATCCCAGACTACAAAAGCATCAGTAGACCTACAGCTACCAATCAGTGTAGGTATAGGGCATAAAGTTTACCCCATCTTTTCTGGAAGGATGAAGGAGAACGTCTGGAGTTGGCAGTCAGTTTCTCAATTTTAAAACACAGGGACAATTCCTCAAGCCAGTCCATGTACGAGATTTCTAGGTTATCCGACCAGTGACGAAGCACTAATCGCTTAACCGCCATGGAAATGAGAGCAATATGATATCTCCTCTCTCTGACGGAGATTCCAGAAAAGATGCCCAGAATACAAATCTCTAATGTAAATAAATCCTGTAGGCCTAAGATGGGGTCTAAGTTGTCTCGAATAGCCTTCCAAAGAGGGGTTACTTTGGAGCAGTACCAGAAAATGTGAGGGATATCACCCGGGTCTACACCACATCTAAGGCATGTAGGGGAGCTAGAGCGCGAAAATTTCGCTTTTTTAACAGGCGTGATGTACATGTTATTGACTATAAAGTACTGGATAAGCCTATTCTTGTCCAGTGTATTGTATTTGTGCAAGTCCTGCCAAACCTGGTTCCACGTGAAGGAGGGGTCAGGGGAGGGAGGGAACCAGGATTTGAAGCCAGCCAAGGGGTCGGGGAAAATGGCCTTCAGAAGGTGCAGATATAGTTTAGATACCCTGTGAGGTCTGGGCTCAAGTTCTTTAACTACCCTTAGGAAGGGCTGAATAACCGACACAGACACAGTATTGCCAAATTCCTTATAGACAAGGTGTTGCAACTGGTATAGTTTAAAGAACATGCGGGAAGGGATCTTTAATACAAAAAAGGAGGTCATCGATTAAGCCCGGGGTTCCTTGCACATATAGGTCGTGCACTGAGAGTCCCTGGATTTGGGGCAGCCACTGCAAAGGTAACACTTTAGTACCAATTTTAATATTGGGGTTTAGAAGTAACGGTTGCCCGGGATCCTTTGTATATCGGATTCTGGCAGTAGCATAGAATTGGTTCAGCACCTTCACGGAAACACCCACTGCCTAATCTTGGAGGGGGCGGGGAAGAGAAGAAAAGCGGCAGTAAAACAGGCTCAAGGGGTCAGTATTACATTGCTTAATGAGGTCTAAATCTAAACTTAGCCATAAAGGTAAGGAGTCGTCCTCCCAACTCCCCAACCACTTACCAGCTTTAACTAGGTGACTGGCCCAATGATAATATTCAAAATTGGGAAGACGGAGGCCACCCATATCTTTGGGAAGGCAGAGCTTATAAAAGGCACGCCTGGGAGATTTGTTATTCCAGAAAAAATGAGTCAAAATTGCCTGGAGCCTCTTAAAGAAAGATTTGGGTAGCCAAATGTCCAAGAGACTTAGGGGTAAAACAGACGAGGCAAAATATTCATTTTAATAATACTGATTCGGGCCCCCAATGAGAATGGAAGCTTACCCCATCTCTGCAAATCTAAGTGAATTTTGTCTATAAGATCATCTAGGTTTAATTTCCGGATCTGGTTTGGGTCCCGGGCCAAGTAGATACCCAAGTATTTGAGGTGAGATGATGTCCACTTCATACCGAAGTGGGAGGTATGGACATTAAGAGGAAAAATTTCTGATTTGGCCAGATTAAGTTTGTAGTTGGAAACCCCACTAAACTGCTCTATTAAATCTAGGGCCACTCGTAGGGAATTGGCCGGGTAGGCCAGTTGTAATAAAATGTCGTCTGCAAAAACAGATATAGTGGAGGTCTGTCGGGAGATTGGAACTCCGTGGAGCCCGGGGGCAGCCTTATGATTGAGGAGTAGGGGTTCCAGGTAAAGGTTGAAAAGGTAAGGGGAGAGAGGGCAGCCCTGACGCGTACCAGAAAAAAGCCGGATACAGGATGAGAAAACGCCATTACAGTAAATTTTAGCAGAGGGAACTTTGTACAGAGCCTTAATCCACTGAACAAACTTACTCGGGAACCCAAATCTGGTCAGAACGATCCAAAGGAAGTCCCAGTTTACCCCGATCAAATGCCTTCTCGGCATCTAAAGCCACCAGAGCCATGGGGATCTGAGAGGTCTGGGCTGTTTGGAAAACATAAGAGAGGACTCTCATGTGGTCAGCAGCTGATTTGCCTTGCACAAAGCCTACTTGCTCTCTGCTCAAAAGTGATTGCCAGACCTGTCTAATACACAGGGCCAAAATTTTGGACAAGATTTTGATGTCACATCCAGCAGTGAAATGGGTCTAAACTTAGACGGGTCTAAAGAGGGTTTATCCATTTTAGGAATCAGAATTATGATGGCTTCCAACAGAGAAGGCGATTGGGCCAGAGGCAAGAAGATAGTTGAAAAAGTCCAGAAGTATCGGAGCCAATTCTTTGCAAAGGCCTTGTAAAAGTTGGAGGGTAAGCCATCAGGGCGGGGCTTTATCTAACGGAAGGTTATGAATGACTTCCTCAATCTCATTCAGGAAAGGGAGTCAAGAGAGATACTTGATCCTCGGAAAGGCTGGGTAGGGAGATTGGGTTAAAGAGGGCCTCAATAGCAGAGAGAGAAGGAGGGACTGGGCTAGCCTCATAAAGATTTTGATAGAATAATCTAAAGACCTCAGCGATGTCTCTAGGCCCCGTCTTGATGGAGCCATCCTGTGCCATGATAGCAGGGACCAACCTTGAATTTTCTACTTCCCTAAGTTTTAGAGCCAAAAGCCTACTTGGCTTCTCCCCCTGATCTAGGTAGATGGCTTTAGATTTCAGTAGTGCAAATTCGGTCTTTTCCCGATTAATCCTTCGTATTCATTCTTAAGTTTCTGTAGGTGTTCCAACCCCGATAGGGACCTATCGGACGCAAGAGAGTCCTCTGCCGCCTTAATCTGACCAGCTAGGAGAAGAAACTTTTGAGTCCTAAGTTTCTTCCTCCTGGCGGAGATTTTGATGAGCTCCCCTCTCAAAAAACATTTTAAAGAACACCAAAGGATGTCGACCCAGGCGACTGACCCCTGGTTAATATCCAGGTATTCTTTGATTAAGGATTTAATCTGAGTGTGAAGGTGCTCGTCCTTCAAAATCTGAGTATTTAGTTTCCATATTGTGTCCCTCTGCCCGAAGAGCAGGGATTGAGCGAAGCCATATTAAGGCATGGTCAGAAATTACGATAGGTTCAATGCCTACCTGGGTGATCTGTGCCATAAGAGAGGTGCTTACCAAAAAGTAATCCAACCTGGACCAAGAACTGTGAAGCGGGGAAAAAAAGGTGTAACTCCTATTAAGGGGAAACAAAGTCCTCCAAGGATCCACCAGACCTAACATTCCACCTAGATCACGCAGGGCGAGCTGCGCAGGGGTCGGGGGCCTCAACGGTCTGTAGGTTTTATCTAAATCTTGTGATGGGGCAATATTCCAGTCCCCACCCAAGATGAGGGGTATTGGCAAATACCCACTTAATTTATCTATTAGATGCATAATAAAACCAGCATCTCCTCCCACCGGGCCATAGATTGAACCGAGAATTATGGGGGAACTGGAAAGAGAGCCCTGTACAAAAATGTACCGAACCTCGGGGTCTTGGGTGACTTTCACCGGAATAAAAGGTATATTTTTCTTAATCATAATTGCCACCCCCCTAGAGTCGGAGGATGCACCCGCTACAAAGACTTGTGAAAACCCCTTAACCTGTAGCAATTTAATATCCACGACTGTAATGTGCGTCTCCTGGAGGAACAAGATATCAGCCCCCAATAGGGAACAGTTAAACAGTATACGGGATCTTTTCTTGGAATCCCTGATGCCCCTTACATTCCAGCTGGCAAGTTTAACACAATTTGAGGCCATCTACGGTAAACAATGAAATAATAAAACAGAGCTGCCTGAAAAACCCAACTTGAACCCATCAGTGGTGACACCCTCACAAACCCCCGAGCCGCCTCCACACAACCACCCCTGTAATACCAACAAAAAACGGTTATCCGCCAAAACAACATGGAAACACCACAACATTATAAATTGGAAAGAAAGAGGCATAAAAGCCCCACACATCAGAAGGACATAACTAATGGCGGCCGTCCCCACCCCAAACCATAACCTTCCACTACCTCTCAACAGCGAGAAATAGGTATCCCGCTTATCTTAACCTCCCTAACAGCCAACCCAATAACATCAAACCAAACAAACAAAGGGAGAAACATTAACAAACCCCCGCCCCTTCGGTACCACACATAAGGACCTTGAAAGACAGAGGTGTCCATGGAACAAACAACCAATAGGTCAAAACATGTAGTGAACATAACCTGATGCTTGAAAAGGGCCCAGCTAAGAGAGCCACACGGTACCCACAAACTCCCAAGCAGGTCGCAAAGCAGGGTTCTGAGGCAGGTAACCACGCCGAGCTCCCTGCCCTCCACCCTCCACGCGGCCTGAGGAAGTAAGCATCACAGTACCTGAGGTCGAACCGACCTCAAGGAGAGGAAGAAGATCCCTGGGAGAGATCACGGCAAGGAGAGTCCTCCATCCATCACACACGCTGCTCAGGGCCAATCCGGAAATGCAGGAGGAAGAAGACGTGGGGGCTCCGCTGACGGACTCAACGGTCCGACACAGCTGGCCCCTAAAAGCGCTGCACAGCGGTACCCAATAATGAACAGGAGGAGGACCAGACACGACAACGATCGACAACAGGAAGAGAGGCCCAGCGGCCTACTACCCCAGAGGCCTATACCAGCACGGATCCCGAACAGGAGACCAGCGAGGAGAAGACCACCAGGTAACTACATGACTTTTAATTTAAAAGAAAAAGAAAAAAAAAAAAAGGGGAGAGCACCGTAGCAAGGACCAAATAGGAGACAACGCCAAATCATTTAGGAAAATTCAAGTATAAAATAGACTAAAATAAAGGACCAGCCAGAAAAGAGACCCAGCAGTCCCCAAGCCATAAAAGTCATTTAAATAAGTCCGGCAATAGGGTCTTAAGGCCACTTAAAGCTTCCTCCGGTTTCTCGTAGGTGCACCAGGAGCCATCCACTTGAACCAGCAACTTCGCTGGGTATAGCATCCTGAAGGGTCTCCCAGCCGCGATAAGCTTTTTGACAACTTGGTGGAAAGCTGCACGTCGCTGGCGGACCTCGTAGGGAAGATCCTGGGTGATTCTAAGCCGGTTATTCCCCCAGAGAACAGAGTCCAGTTTCTTAACTTTATCCAGGATGTGTTGACGTTCCAGGTAGCTCAAAAGCTTCACGATGATGGGCCTGGGGGGTGCACCCGGTGGCGGTTTCGGTTTGAGGGATCGGTGGGCTCGTTCAATATGGTATTTTTGATGGATAGGTGAGGGGCCTACTATTTTGTTAAGGAGCTGCTGGACGAACAGTAGGATGTCACCCCCCTCCTCAGATTCTGGAAGGCCTAAAATAAGCACATTATTTCGCCGGCTCCTTCCTTCCAGGTCTTCAGTCTTAGCCTGAGTTTTGAAGCTGCTGTCTTAACTTAACAATCTCAGGATCCATCTTCTGCTCCCACTGCTCGATTGAGACTATTCTGGCTTCTGAGTCGCTGACTCTCCATGAGAGGTCGGCGAAGTCCACCCTTAAAGATCTAATCTCTTTCGTGATTTCCTGGAGGGTTTCTTTAAATGGAGATATCTCTTCAAGAAAACGTTCTTCAGTTAAGACTGTGCCCTGTGTAGGAGTAGTAACCCCACCGGAATGCTGTCTAGGCGCAGAGCTGGCTGGAGTACTTGTGTTTCTTGCCTTTTTTGAGGCCTTCTCAGGTGTAGTTGGGGGAGTATGTTTAACTCCCGCGGCCTTCATGTCCGTATCGGACATCGCGATTAGCGTTAAAATCACTGTCGGGACGCCGGTCGCGATCTTCTGGGGGTCCTGCAGTAATAGAGAGACTTCTCAGCCCACCTTCAGGTAAGTGAAGTGGAATTAAAGGCGAAGAAAAACTTAATTAAGAGGGGAAGAGCGGAAGCTCCAAAGAAAGCTGCTGTTCAGCTCCTCTGCATCACGTGACCTCCGCCGGAATGGCCTACCTCAGGAAGTGGTGGATATGAATACAGTGCAGGGCTTCAAACAGGCATGGGATAGGCATAAGGGAGCAATACAGATGAGTATGAATAGGCCATTGACAGAGCAAAGGCCGATGGCACATTTATTTATAAGGTAGAAAAAGAAATGGGCAGACTGGATAGGCCTTGCGGTACTTTTCTGCCGTCAACTTCTATGTTTCTATACACTTGGGAAGAATTCCAAGCAGTATACCACAGATGGGTGGACATTATGATAGAAGACCTTGTAGGACTGCTCGGCCAAAGGCCATCCTATGGCGTGAAGCAATATCCAAATTGTAGTGCTTTGTGAATATATGGCTTGTGGACCAGGTAGCAGCACTGCAGATATGTGAAATGGAAGCTCCTTTAAAGCAAGCCACAGTAGTGGCCATAGCTCTAGTGGAATGTGCTTAGACAGGTCCTGGTAAGGGTTTGTTGTATTTTTTATAACAAAATGTAATACAATGTGCCAACCAGTTAGAAAGGGTTCTTTTAGTAACTAGGAACCCTTCTCAGCCCGAGGCAATGGTAACAAACAACTGAGAAGTCTTTCTGATCGATTTTGTTCGATTAGCATAGTAACGCAATATACGATGGACATCTAAGGTATGTAATTGATGTTCACCTTGGTTGGAGTATTCAGGATAGTGTACTGGTAACTCCAGGGATTGATTCAGAGTGTGTTCAGACACTACCTTAGGAAGCAAGGAAGGGCTGGTACGAAGTGCCACCCTATATTTGTGAAAAATTAAGTAAGGTTCCGAACACATGAGGGCATGAAGCTCAGAAATATGGTGAGCTGAGGTGACAGCCATTAGGAATAAGATTTTCCATAAAAGGAAAATGGTGGTCACAAGTGGCCGCTGGTTCAAAAGACTCAACAGTAAATTTTTATATTAGAAAATTGAGATCCCACAGAGGAGTGGGTTGTCTAATAGGTGGTTTGATATGTAAAGTACAGTTATGTAAGAACTTGCCGTAACAGTAGTTCTTTGAGAGAAGCTCTTGCAGCAGGTATTACCATTAAGACTAATGCCACCAGGTGTTAGGACCCCATGGAAAAATCTTGTAGATAGCAGTCTGAGGCGGGGGACTGCCCCCTACGTCGGCTCCGCCCAACATCAGACGTGGTAAAAATGGGGCAGTCCCCTGGTGTCATCTCAGTCCTCCCGCAGGAGACCCGGCTGAAGTAAATGGAGAACCAAGCAGGATCTCCCCTACCCTAAAGAAGGTTAACAACAGTAGTTCCTGGGGGATGGTGGGTGGGAAAGCCACATGCTGCAAGAACTCCTCTCGAAGATCTACTGTTACGGTAAGTTCTTACGTAACTGTACTATGACTTTGAGGTGGAGCTCTTGCATCAAGTATTACCATTAGGACTGCGTCCCAAGCAGTACCCAAACATAGGTCCGGGTCTGACAGGAGGGGGAGAAGAACAAACAGCTGAAAAGCCTCAAGAGAGTAGGCCCTGAAGGATGGCTAGTCCGAATCCTGCTTTCCTCCTAGAGGCAATGTCTAGGCTGTAATGCCTAATGAAGGTGTGGACTGTACTCCAAGTTGCGGCAGCACAGAGATCTGCCGAGGAAACATTCCTCAAAGAGGCAAAGGAGGTAGCCACAGCCCTGGTGGAGTGACCCTTGACCGATCCCGGCAAGGGCTTACCATGATGCTGATTACAAAAAGAAATGCAGTTCACTAACCAATGGGTTAGTGTCTGCTTTGTGACTGGAGCCCCTGTCTTTCTACGAGCAAAGGAGATGAACAACTGGTCTGTCTTCCTTAAGGAACTGGTTCTGTGAAGATAACGCAAAACTCTATGAACATCCAGAGTATGCAACAAAGCTTCTCCTTTATTGGAATACTCTGGGTAGTAAACCGGAAGTTGGATGTCCTGGTTCAGCGTCAGTTCGGACACCGCTTTCCGCAAACATTTGGAATTCGTACGCAGGGCCACCCTGTCCCTATGAAACACAGTATAAGGCACCTTACACATAAGGGCCTGAAGCTTGGAAACCCTTCAAGCGGAAGGAACAGCAAATTAAAATACTGCTTTCCACGAAAGAAAGCGCAGCTTGCAAGTCACGGTTGGTTCGAAGGTAGGCAGGGTGAGCTTCTCGAGAACAAAAAGTAGATCCCAGGGAGGGACAGGGTCCCTCCTGGAGGGTCTGATGTGCAGAACACCTCGCAGAAAGGTCTTGCACACATTAAGCTGTGCCAGAGTCTTCTCCCCACATGGTGCATGATATGCTGATAAAGTACTCAGGTGTACCTTGATGGACGAATAGCTTAAGCCCAGGTCCAAGGGGGGGAGAAGGTAGTCTAGTACATGCTTGACCGGACAATACAGGGGATCTAGGGCACGGGCTGTTGCTCAAAGGCAGAAACGCTTCCACTTCATGGCATAAGCGGCCCTAGTGAAGGGTTTCCTCGACGCCACCAAAACCTCTGCCACCCTGCTTGACACTCCTAATCTCTCCTCTGCTAAAACTGCAGGAGCCAGGTGTGCAAGTGAAGAGGTCGCAGAGCAGGATGGACTAGTGTCCCCTGCTCTTGAGAGAGCAAGTGAGTGGAGAGGGGCAACTGCACAGGAGGCTCCATGGCCAGCTGCTGCAGCAGCGGATACCAAATTTGTCGAGGCCAAAGAGGAGCCACCAGAATCATTCTGGCCTCCTCTGACTGCAATTTGAGCAGAACTCTCTGAATGAGAGGGAAGGGAGGAAAGGCATACAGAAACCTCCCTGTCCAGGAGAGGGAGAATGCGTCTCGCCAGAAAACACCAGGCCCTGGATCTAGCGAGCAAATATTTGGCAGTTTGGCATTGCACGGGGAAGCAAATAGGTCCAACTCTGGTTGGCCCCAACGTCCGAAGAGGTTGTCTACGACTTCCTGGAGCAACTCCCATTCGTGACTCAGAGAATGAGAGCGACAGACTGTTGGCAAGAATGTTCTGGCTTCTGGGCATGTGCACGGCCGTGAGATCCAGAAGGTGTTCCACTGCCCAGTCCCAAACTCTCATGGCGTCCCTGCAAAGGGGATATTACTGAGTGCCTCCTTGCTTGCTGATGTCCCCACCCCCCCCAATTCTTTTTCCCTCCGGTCGTGGCCCTGAGGTCCTCTCTCAGGCATCCTAGCCTTGCCCTGCCCGCCTGAGGATCACCGAGCTAAGCCTCCTCCCTTCCTCCTCTCCGATGGCAGCACCCCCAACTAACCCTATCCGGGGTGGATCGCCCCCTCCTACCTGGGCGCACTTACGAGTCAGATTCTGTCATCAGGAGAGGAGTGCATCCTGGAAATCGAAGGCCGCCCGTGGAAAGCCCGGCATTGGGCATGGTGGATAGGTGCCGTCGCCTGATCCTCGGCGCCGGTTTTTTTCCGTGTTCCTGGTTAGCTCCCTTCGACGTGAGATGTGCAATGCCGCACAGCCTGTAGCGTAGGTGCTCCCACCTACGTCCGGAGGCAGCTGTCTGACGTCATCCCCTTCCTGTATGAGCCCGAGTGGATGGATTAACACTGAGTGCAACTACTGACGAGAAGGATTTGGGAATTACTATTTCCAGTGATTTAACATACCCTAAGCATCTGCACTCAGTTATCAGTACATCTAATAAGGTTATTTGGTCTATCCTCCGTAATATTAGATCTAGAGATCGTGAAGTGTTATTGCCCCAGTTTAGAACTTATGTCAGACCCCATCTTGAGAATGCATCTCAGTTATGGTGCCCATTTAAAAAACTGGATTGTAACACCCTTGAAAAAGTACAGAGAAGGTATACTAAAAAAATATCAGGTTTACATTCCACTTCCTATGAATACAGGTTAGATTCTTTAGAACTAATGTCTTACTGTTAGACGCTTGAGAGGTGACCTTCTATTTTTATAGGATGTTGTTCATGATCCTTATGTTATGTCCGAGTTAGGTATGTCTTTTAGGTCAGTTGTCCATGACACCAGAGGACACTCACTTCCACTGACTGGCAAAACATTTAAACACAATAATTGCAAGTTTTTCTTTACTTTAAGAACTATTGGTCCTTGGAATAGACTCCCATCATTTGTAGTTATGAGTAAAACTAAACATTTGTTTAAACATCGTCTTGACATGTTGATAATGTCAGGTTATAATTTGTCATACTATTCTTTGGCCTAGTATAAGAGCACTATGGGCCTCCGCCCACTAGCTCTTTTTCTCTACCATAGTATAGTACGAGTGCGTAGCAGCGCCGCCGGCCTCCACCGGGGACCGCTGCTGCACCGGGCTGCTCCTGGATCCCTCCCCGAGAGAGGAGAGCAGTCCAGCGGATGCTCAATCCTCTCTCACCCCCGCCGATCCAGGCTCGTTCCCAAACCCGGGTCGCCGGCGTGATGCGAGGTGTGGCATCCAGTGCCTCAACCCTCAGCGCCCCCGGGCCGGTCGACTTGCTTGTTGATGTTGAAGATAACCGGAGTGTTGTCTGACTGCACCAAGAGAGGACCCTGGGAAACTTGGTCTTGAAACGCCCGTAGGGCGTACAGAATGGCCCTCATTTCGAGGATGTTGATATGAAGAGACTGCTCTGTGGGGGACCAAGCCCCTCTGGTCCTATGGTCGTCTAGATGGGCCACCCAACCTAACTTTGAGGTGTCCGTCGTCAAGGTTTGTGACGGGCACGGTCTCTGGAAAGAGACTCCTCTCTCGAGATGTGGAGGGCAAATCCACCACTGGAGAAAATCACAGATCGCCGCTGAGACTCGAATCAGGTGATCCAAGTCATCCACCGCCTGGTCCCACTGGACCTTGGGGTGTCACTGCAGAACCCTCATGTTTAGCTTGGAGAGAGGGACTATAGCTATAGCCGCAGCCATGTGGCATAAAAGCTGAAGAATCACCCTTGCTGGGAGAGAGAGACTGCTGCCTAAACCCTGCATGCCAGGTCCATCAGACAGCCTGCTTTGTCTGATGGCAAGGAGGTTTTGCCCTGGGTGTCCAGAACAGCCCCAATGTACTGTAGCCACTGGGAGGTCTAGGGTTGCGACTTGGCCCAATTTACAGTGATGCTCAGGGAGAGATAAAGATCCTTTGTTTCCTCCAGGGCCACGTTCAAATGGCTTGCTGACAGACGAAATAAGCCAGTCGTCCAGGTAAGGGTAAACAAAGTGACCTTTCCTCCTCAAGACCACCGTCACTACCGCCAAGCACTTGGTGAAAACCCTGGGTGCTGACAAAAGTCCAAAGGGTAAAACCCTGAACTAGTAGAGCTGATCCTGAAACCGGAAGCGTAGAAACCTTCCATGGGAACGCAGGACTTTGATATGCATGTAGGCGTCCTGCATATCGAGCGAGCATAACCAGTCTCCCTAATGGAGGAGGGATAACAGACTTGTCAATGTCACCATCCAGAATCTCTGGTACTTGATAAACAGATTGAGTTAGCCGAGATTCACAATGGGATGAAGATCCCCCGTTTTCTTTGGAATCAAGAAGAAACGGAAGTAGAAGCCTGTGCCCCACTGAGTCGGGGGGACCGGCTGAATGGCCTTCTTCTGGAGGAGGGACTGGATTTCGTCCGCCAGAAGCCGGGCATGGGCGGGTTGACAATGAAAAGGGGGTGGTGGATTGTCTGGGGGTATGCTGAGAAACTCGAGAGCGTAACCTCTCCGAATGGTTTCCAGCACCCATTGATCCGAGGTGATACTGGACTATTTTGTGAGGTACAGGGAAAATCTCCCTCCTACTGTCTTGTTCTGCATAACCCAAGAATAAGGAGAGGTTTGCAGCGAGTCAGGCTGTAGAGGAGAGGTTTGTGCCTGGGGCCCTAGGAGCTCTGGGCTGCTTGGGGCCTTGGGCACCTGGAGGGACAGGGTGGCCGCGCCTCGAACCCTTTTCTTTGGGGTTGTTTGCCCCCTTGTCCCTGACCTTTCTAAAAGGGACAACGATGGGGACCTTGAGGCTCTGACTTGTACATTTTGTGGACGTCGGCAACAGCCTTGCCGGAGTCCTGCAGGTTCTTGACGAGTGACTCTACCTCCTGGCCAAACAACACTGGACTCTAGAAAGGGGCGTCCAGTATAAAATCTTCAAGGTCAGGGTGAAAACCAGACACCCTGAGCCAGGAGTACCTCCTCAGACAAATTCTCGTTGCGGCTGCATGGGAAGCCATGTCCACAGAGTCATACGAGCAGCGGAGGACGTGCTTGTCCACGTCCATTCTGGACTGGACATAAGCTAGAATTTTGTTTTTATTGTCCGAGTCTGGCAGGGTCTTAACCAACTCCATAGTTTTCTCCCACAGGTATTGTTGGTAGGTAACCATGTGGGCAAGAAAATTCAGCGAACGGATGGAACCGGTAGCTGAAGAAAAAACGTTTCTGCCCCAGTGATCGAATTTCTTGGACTCTGGAACAGGGGGCTGGGCACTCAGGTGCTTGGGCTGGCTGACACGACCATGAGCAGCTGTAAGCACTAGAGAATCTGCCTTGGGATGTTCTCCAAGAAAGGTTCCGCCTTGGAGGGTTTATAGAGCCTGTCCGCCTTCCTGGGAACGGCTGAGGTGGACAACGGCTTCTGCCACGCAAGTCTGGTGACGTCTTGAACAGGCTCCACCAGTGACAGGATAACCAGAGGTTTTAGCTCTTTGGATTCCGGAAACTTGGCCAGCCGCTTTCACTCTGGGTCCATTTCCTCGATGTCCCATTCATAAATGGACTGAATGTGGCACATGGTGTCCAGGAACGAAGGATCGTCTAGGGGGGACCTGGAGAAGGGGAGCCAACTCTTCCTCGGAGAGGCTCACAGCACCATCGTCCGAAGAGGTCGGGCATTTGCTGGGGGGGGGGGCCCTGAGGATGAGTGCCTTCTCCTACATTTGCCCTTCGGATCTGGGTGGGCTCACATCCTTTAATCAGAAGTTGAGGGCCCTTAGAGTCTCTCTAGGAGGTGGGTCAGAGGGTCTATATAGCAGGTCCCCTTTGACCGTATTCCACCAGGTGGAAAAAGGCGAGCTGATGGCCGCCAGAGGAACAACAGGTGGGGCCGGCATCGGGTTTGCAGGACCGGGTGTCTGTGGATCTTCAGGATCTGGCGTCCGGTCAGGAGATCCCTCTTTGTCCTTGTCAGGCTGCTGCTCGACCTCCGTGTCCTTGGGAGACCCGGCATCTGGAGTAGGAGGGGGCCCCTCGGGCGACCACCCTTCAGAAGGTGGTGGGTGACCAAAATTCATCTGCCAATTGCTTCCCATCAGGCGTCAGAACATGAGTCGTCAGACATGGCAACCAGCTCTGGCAGCGAGCGCACCTTGGACGGAGGAGGGGGCGTCCGATGGTGGATGGTCTCCTCTCGCCTGTCAGAGTCATCTGGTTGCTTATGTTTGTCGGACGAACTGCCGGGCTTATGGTTGGAGTCCTTAGGCCTGCTGGCAGGCAAATGGCCTTTCTGGGTCGACCCAGTGGAAGATTTGTGGGGTCGGAGGGACAGAGAAGGTGGAGCAGGTGAACGCCCGGAGGAAGACGGCTCCCTGTGCTTACCTTGGGAAGAGGAGGGAGCCGGCTTTGAAGATGTCCCTGCTGCCATCGGAGGAACAGAACCCGACCTCCCGCCGGAGGCCGAAGATGACGGCGTCTTGGAAGGTGACTTTTGGCCAGACTCAGACCTGGCCCTATCTTTCTCCTTATGGTGTTTCCCTCCCAAAAGCGGAGAAGAAGAGCTGCGCTCTGAGGTCCTCTGAATGGCTGCCACCTTTTGCTCGAGGAGGTAGGTCTTAAGGGCATTGGCTCTCAAGAGTTCTGGTCTTCTGGTTGAATTAATTGCAATGCGGGCAGTCGGTGGGCCGGTGGTCGGGGCCTATGCAGATGAGGTAGGCCGCGTGGCTGTCCTTAGCTGGTATCTGTTTCCTGCATGCACACTTTGACTTGCGCCACGGTGGAGAGGGCGAAGACAAGCAAGAAGAAAAAATTACTCACCTTAGTAAATGTGTTTCTTCTAATGGAGTCTTGCTGTATTCTGACAAGTTGCAGTTAGCTCCAGCTCTTGAACTGCCCCGGAGAGTGAAGGGTTAAAATTCTACGCCAGGCATAGAACGTTGGGCTCGAGCTCGGTTGAAAACTCTGTCTGTGTCCTTTTGAAACCCAACCAACAGATTCTTATGAGCTAAAACTCACTGACTAATAATAATAATGTGGAAATTGTAAACTCCTAGTAGCCAACTGGCAAGAGAGACTTTGGATTCCCTAAAAGACTCAAGTCAGGAAACCCAAAGAACAAAAATCAGGCAATAAGAACTAAAAATTCTTAAACAACACAAAGCACCTAACACAACAGGTGTGGGCTAAAGACACCCCTGGGATGCAACACTGCACCTGCCCACCCACCTCCCAAAGACAGGTTCTGAGAGGGGAGGCAGGGAGGGAGGTCAGAATACAGCAAGACTCCATTAGAAGAAACACAATTACTAAGGTGAGTAATTTTTTCTTCACACAACATGAAGTCTTGCTGTATTCTGACAAGTTGCAGACTACCAAGCTGTACCTCCAAGGAGGAGGGACAGAACCTACTTTGGGAATAGACTCTGAAGTACTGCTGTGCCAAACCTAGCATCACTCCTAGCCTAGATTTCCAGAGAGTAATGCTTGGTGAAGGTATGAACTGTTTTCCAGGTGGCTGCTTGACAGATTTCTAACAAAGGGATATCCCTAGCTGCAGCCAGAGATGCAGCTGTACCTCTAGTAGAATGAGCCCTCAGGCCCGAGGGTGCAGTTTTTCATAACACAACTGAATACAGGACACAATCCACCTGGCAATGGTTCTCTTGGTGGCAGGTTTTCCCTTACCTACTTCCCCATAAGTGGGGAACAACTGGAGGGAGTCAAACCTGTGACCCTTTTTACGCTCTATGTAGTAACTAAGGGCCCTTTTAACATCTAAACTGTGTAGCCTCTGTTCCCCTGAGGAGGTGTGATCAGTTAAGAACACAGGAAGAGACATAGATTGGTTTAAGTGGAAGTCAGAAACCACTTTAGGTAGGAACCTTCTATTGGTTCTAAGGACCACCTTATCCATATGGAAAGAAATGAAGTCAGGCTCCACTAACAGGGCTTGCAATTCACTGATACGTCTGGCAGAAGTAACAGCAACCAAAAACACAGTTTTCCAAGTC
This sequence comes from Neoceratodus forsteri, assembly GCA_016271365.2. Taxonomy (NCBI): domain Eukaryota; kingdom Metazoa; phylum Chordata; order Ceratodontiformes; family Ceratodontidae; genus Neoceratodus; species Neoceratodus forsteri. Next base: position 372,975,162 of record CM057458.1, read on the forward strand.
AAGTACTTGAGCTCTGCTGAGGACATAGGCTCGAAGGGGGGTTGCATCAGCTGAGCAATACATATATTCAAATCCCAGGCAGGAGCAGGGTCCCTAAAAGGGGGGTTGGTATGAAGCAACTCTTTAAATAATTTACAGAATACAGGGAGAGATGACACAGAGGAAGACTTCCCCACTGACAGGAAAGCAGAGATAGCTGATAAATGCACTTTGAGAGTACCTGATTTGAGGCCAAGGCCATTAAGGTAAACCATGTAATCCAGAACTGTGGACAACTCAGCACTGTCTGGAGAAATGTGCTTCTTGGAACACCAAATACTGAACCTTTTCCATTTGGAGTTGTAGGTTTTTCTGGTGGCAGGCTTTCGAGAAGCCTTGAGGATATCCAGAACCTCTTGGGACAGATGTAAATCTGCATACTCTAACTCTTCAAGAGCCATGCCTTGAGATTGAGTGACTGAGAGTGGTAACAAATCCTCCCTGAGAGGAGGTTAGCAGATTGTAATTCCTGGGAAGAGACAGGGAAGATGGACCGCTAAGGACAGCAACAGGGGGTACCAAGGATGCCTGGCCCAGTCTGGAGCAATCAGAATCACTTTGCATGGTTGTGACCTTACCTTGACTAGAACCTTGAACAATAGGGAAAGGAGGGAAGGCATAAAGAAAAGTACAGTTACGTAAGAACTTACCGTAACAGTAGATCTTCGAGAGAGGCTCTTGTAGTAGGTAATTATATATAGACTGACGCCGGCAGGTGGCAGGACCCTCACGGAAAATTTCTAGCTTGCTAGTCCTGGCGGGACCGCCCCACGCAGGGTGACCGCGCCAGACGACGCCGGTATAAAGGGGGCGGTCCCGACGCCCGCCCAGTTCTTTTTCTCACAGGCCTGAAGGCCCAGACGAGAGAAGTGGATATTTCCTTAATGGAAAAGGAGCTAAAAAGCATAGGGGGATGGAGGGGCGGAGATGTTTACTGTAAGAGCTCTCAAGATCTACTGTTACGGTAAGTTCTTACGAATGTACTATCTTACTTCGAGAGGGCTCTTGCAGTAGGTAATTACATATAGGACAGAATCCCAAGCAGTCTGGAACAAATGAAAGGCACCGCGAGGAGGAACTACTCCAAGAAGTTGCAAAAACCCCTGCAAACCTCAAGATAGGAGGCCTTGCAAGACAGCTAACCCGAAGCCTGCTCTACGGCGAGAGGCAATGTCCAAACTGTAATGTTTCATAAAGGTATGGACAGAAGTCCAGGTGGTGGCAGCACAGATGTCTGCTGCAGAGGCTGCTACTCCACGAGTGGAGTGACCTCTGGCATGACCCGGAAGGGTCTTCTTGTACTTGTCATAACAGAAAGTGATGCAATGAGCCAACCACTTTGACAGGCATTGCTTGGAGACAGCATTGCCTTCCCTTTTGTGAGCAAAAGAGACGAACAACTGATCAGTCTTTCTGAAATCCTTCGTCCTATCTGTGTAGTATCTCAGAATCCTGTGGACATCCATGGTATGGAGCAAGTATTCTCCCTGGTTGGAGTACTGCGTGAAAAAAGCAGGTAATTCAATAGACTGATTTAAGGTAGACTCCGCTACCACTTTCGGAAGAAACTTAGGGTTCGTGCGAAGAGCTACTCATTCTTTGTGAAAAGTCAGATAGAGGACTTTACACATAAGGGCCTGGAGCTTGGAAATTCTGCGAGCAGAAGTAATGGCCACCAAGAATAGCGTCTTCCACGATAAGAACTTCAAGTCTGCGGAAGCTGCAGGCTCAAAAGGAGGAAGGCTAAGTTTCTCGAGAACAAAGTTCAAATCCCAAGGGGGAGCACAAGTCCGAACACGGGACCTGAGATGAAGGACCCCTCTGAGAAAGGTCTTGGATACCTCTAATTGGGCAAAGACTTTATCAGCAAAAGGAACATGGTAGGCTGAAATAGCAGCCATGTGAACCTTCAAAGAGGAGTGACTGAGACCCAGGTCGAAAAGATGACGCAAATAATCAAGCAGAACGGCCACAGGACAGGAGAAAGGCTCCACATTCCTGGAGGCAGCCCAAATGGAAAATCTCTTCCATTTCATAGCGTAGGTGGACCTAGTGGAGGGTCTTCTAGCCTCCACCAGAATCTCGGTCACCTTAGGAGAGACGCCAAAACGAGATTGGGCTAGGTCTGCAGGAGCCATGCATGAAGTTGAAGAGACTTGAGTCCGGGATGGACCAGGGTCCCCTGATCCTGGGTCAGCAATCTTCGAGATAAAGGAAGAGGAAGAGGAGGAACCTCTGAGTATTGTTGTAGAAGACAGAACCAGATTTGCCTGGGCCAGAAAGGAGCAATCAGAATCATTCTGGCTCCTTCCAATGCAAGTTTCTGCAGCACGCGAGGGACCAGAGGAATTGGGGGAAAAGCATAGACGAATCTGTCCTTCCAGCTTAGAGACAGAGCGTCGTTCCAGAAAGCGCCTCGCTCTGGAGCGAGCGAGCAAAAGGTGGGAAGTTTTGCGTTTTGGGAAGAGGCGAACAGGTCTACCTGTGGAGTCCCCCAAAGCTGGAAAATGCCATTTAGAACCTTTTGGTCCAGTTCCCACTCGTGCGGCAGACCCGAGGAACGACTTGGCTTGTCTGCCAGGATATTGTCGACTCCTGGAACACGGATCGCCGTGAGGTGAAGGTTGTGAAGCGTTGCCCATTCCAAAACCCTCACTGCTTCCCTGCACAGCGGGTAGGACCGAGTCCCTCCCTGCTTGTTGATGTACCACATCACGCACGTGTTGTCCGTTTGGACAGCTAGGTGACCGGGAAGGATGTATTGGTGAAGGGCTTGGAGAGCATATAGGATTGCTCGTAGCTCGAGCACATTGATGTGGAGAGCTAGCTCCAATCTGGACCATAAACCCTGGGTTCGGTGAGGACCCAGATGAGCTCCAAAACCTTCGCCTGAGGCGTCCGTGGTCAGAGTCTGGGAGGGGGAGGATGAAAGAAGGGGACCCCCCCGGAACAGGTTCTCTCAAACCATCCACCATTGCAAGTCTCTTGTCATCGGCGAGGAGATCAACACAAGATGATCTAGGTCGTCTACAAGTTGATCCCACTGAGAGCGGAGAGTCCACTGAGAGATCCTCATGTGGAGTCGCGCGCGCGGAACCGTCGGGATGGCAGCCGCCATAAGCCCCAAAAGACGGAGCACCGACCTCGCCGGAACATTCCTGCATTCAAAGTAGGGAAGTCTGTGACTGGAGGGAGGCCCCCCTGTCCGAAGGCAGGAAGGCCTTGCACACTGTCGTATCGAGGATTGTCCCGATGAACTGGAGTCTCTGGGAAGGGTCCAGATGAGACTTGGAATGGTTGATGGTGATACCCAGACCAGTGAAAACCTGCTGGGTGAGGGAGAGAAAATGCAGGAGTTCCTCCCTGGACAAGGCCGCCAGGAGCCAGTCGTCCAGTTAGGGAAACGCCTGAACTCCCAAAGTACGAAGGTGGGCCGCTACCACCGCCAGGCATTTGGTAAAAACTCGGGGAGCCGAGGAAAGACCAAAAGGGAGTGCCCGGAATTGGTAATGGTCCCCCTGGAAAGCAAACCGGAGGTACTTTTGGTGCGAGGGACGAATGGGGATGTGCAGGTATGCATCCTGCATATCCAGTGCACAAAGCCATTGGCCCGGCCGAAGAAGGGGCAAAAGGGTTTGAAGGGAGAGCATCCTGAACTTCTTGTATTCTACACAGAAGTTCAGGGAGCTGAGATCGAGAATGGGTCTGAGATCTCCCGTCTTCTTTGGCACAAGGAAGAAATGGGAATAGTAACCCGTCCCGTGAAGGTGAGGAGGGACAGGCTCTATGGCCTATTTCGCGAGGAGAGCAGATATTTCTTCCCTGACCAGAGGAAGATGGTCCCTTGAGTAAGAGGACTTCAGAGGGGGGAGGCGTGGAGGTTTCTGTAGAAACTCTATAGAGTGCCCCTCTGCGATAATCTGAAGCACCCATGAATCCGATGTTATACTCTCCCAACCCGGAAGGTGGAGGGAGAACCTCCCTCCTACCAGTTCCTCCGGGGAGTCCGGAGGCGGTGGGAGAGGGAAGGAGTCAGGTGGTGTGGGCAGCCGCAGCTGGGGCACCTGCTGCTTTTTTGGGTGGCGGGGCCTGGCAGCTGGGGGGCCCGGCGCTTGGGGCCCGGCCTTCCTTGGGGTTTCATGAGGCCGCCAAGGCCTGTGAAAAGGACGGCACTGTGGGGATGGGGACGTACATGGAATCCACAGATTTCAGGGCCGTCCCCCTCTCCTGCAAGTCGGTGATGATGTCCTTGACATCACCACCGAAAAGCACCGAACCCCTGAAAAGCGCTTCTTGAATTGCTGACTGCACCTCTGGGACCAAACCTGACACTCGGAGCCAGGCGTGACGCCGAAGACTTACGGTGAACGCGGAGCTCCGCCGTGCGGTGTCCACTGCATCATAGGTCGTCCTCAGAATGTGACGACTGGCCGAACGAGCAGAACGGACAAGGTCAGCTAACTCCGGCTTGACTTGGGAATCAGGCAAGGAGTCAATCTTAGATTCCGCCTGGGTAAGGACGGCCTTCTGGTAATCCCCCATATGTGCTACATAGTTAAGGGCCCTGATCCCCAGTGTGGAAGAAGTGTAGATCTTCCTTCCATACTGATCCAGAAGGCGAGACTCCTTATCCGGAGGAGAAGAGCTCAAATGTTTAAGGAGTGCAGACCGGCCGTGAGCGGCGCTAATCACAACCGAGTCTGCACGAGGGTGAGAATCTAAAAAGTCTACACCCTCCGGAGCCTGGTATAGCCTGTTGGACTTCCGAGGAAGTGGGGCTAAAGCCGACGGTTGTTTCCAAATAGTGGAAACAAGGTGGGCATGAGGCTCGATCCAGGGTGGCACTAGAGTAGGGGCCGTAAGGGGCAAGTCCAGATGTTCGGCCAGTTTAACCCGCTGAGGATCTGGCTCTAAGGAATGCCACTGATGTACTTCCTGAACAACTCCGTGAAGGAAGGATCCTCCGGAGGAGTCCTCGGCCGGGGCTTGGACTGAGAGCGAGGCTCGTCGTCTTTCTCGGAGCATCCGTCAGAGGAATCCGAGGATTCCGAGAGAGAAGAAGAAGAAGAAGAATTGGAAGCAGAGTAAGACTCCCGGACTCGTCTAGGGGGAGGAACGGGTTCCTTGGGGGAATCCCTGGACGCGTGTCCTGCCCCTCTCTGGATCGAGAGGGAAAAGCTCGGGAATCTGGAGGCGGAGAGGGAGTGTGCCGTCTGGGGCGTAAGGGGGGTGGCACCATCGCCGTAAGGCGGTTTCTCGACTTCCTTGGTGAGCTGAGCCTTGCCTCAGCCCACCAGGAGGTGAGTCTCTGAAGATCCACCGCCACCTAGGGGCGTGGAGGAGGGGGATAGTTGTATGGATTATATCCATAAGGCGAGTATCCGTAACTCGGCTGCGGGAATACCGGAGCTGGGTATTGCAGCGTCGGGTACTGCGGTGTTGGTGGAGCCGGCGTCTGGTACTGCGGCGCAGGATACTGCGGACCCGGGTAAGCCGGCGTCTGATACGACGGCGGATACCCAGGTACCGGAGGAGCTGCCGGCTCAGAAAGGAGCTCCACGGGCGGATCAACAGTAATAGGCCTGCGGGGGGGAGGGCCCGATGGGAGAGGAATATCCCTCGCCGGTGTCAGAGGGGCCGGCGTCAGATCCGGTTCAACAGGAGGATCTGATGGCGGAAAAGCATCCCGAGCATCGCCCGGGGACAGAGGAGAAAAGTCCCCGGGGTCAGGCAGGGGGCACTCGGGCTCCCCGGATGGCAGCGAAGGCTGCGGGGAACCTGGAACGACAGACGATAGAGGGTCTGTCGTAGGCTCCGACGCCCAGCGCACGTCGGAGGAGCCGGCGTCCGACTTAAGGGGTCCTCATCGGAGGCGGGCCGAGGGTGGGGAAGCGCCCGTCCAAGGGGACACTGCTGTGCGCCGCCTGAGGTTTTAGCTGCCTTACGGGCCTTCTCCGGCGGGCATCAGAGGAGCCGACGTCCGCTTATGGGAGGCGCCTCGCGCCCAGTAGGCCGCAAGCCTGCAGAAGTACTGGGGCAGAAGCCTTTTGTTCGAGGCGTCCGGGAAGGGGCTCAACGCTGAACCCAACGCCTCCTCCAAAGCCTTGGAAGCTGCCGTCGGGTGATCCCCCGGAGAGGACGCTACCTTAGCTGTGGCTCCGGCCGGAGTCGCGGAGGAGGAGGCCTTCTCCCGGTGCCTTTCTTTGTCCCGCTTCTTGTGTGCTTCTGGGGAGGTCGACGCCTGCCTAAGCTTCTTCAACTCCTTCTCCATTGCAGACATCTTCTTTTTAAGGAGATGGGCTTTCAAAGACTGCTGGCGCTGTCTCGGGTGGCCGCTGGAAATACAGGCAATACGGGCACTTTTCGACCCAGTGGTCAGGGCCCAAGCAAAAGACAGAGGGAGGACTGCCTCCTGTGAGGCAGTTAGGCCGCACGAGTCGCACTTATTTTTGAAGGACGACATAAACCGACGTTCACCTGACGAAAAAATACCAAAATACTTATAACTTTCGGTAAAAAACCGACGAAGTGACAGGGCTGAGCACAAACTTCACCGCGAGGTGCTGCACGAGCTGACGGTGGTAAAGAACTGTAAGGCGGGCGTCCGGGACCGCCCCTTTATACCGACGTCGCCTGACGCCGGGTCACCTGACGTGGGGGCGGTCCCCGCCAGGGACTGCTAGCTAGAAATTTTTCCTTGGGGTCCTGCCGCCTGCCGACGTCAGTCCTATATGTAATTACCTACTGCAAGAGCCCTCTCGAAGTAAGATCTTCCCTTCCCAGTTCAAAATCGGAGCATCCAGAGGGACCGAACCCAAGACTGGGGGTCTGCAACAGAACAGAGGAAACTGGTGATTGCCTGGGGCTGCAAAGTGATCTATCTCCGGAGTGCCCCACTTTGAGAAAATCACCTTCAACACCAAAGGGTCCAGAGACCATTCGTGACGGCCCTGGGAAATCCTGCTCAATGCATCTGCTATCACATTGTCCTTTCTTGGGAGATGGACTGCTATTAGAGAGGTCTGCAGGGAATATGCCAGGGACCATACTTTCATGGCCTCCGTGCACAAGGCCGTGGACCGAGTGCCTCGCTGCTTGTCGATATACCACATGGTGGTAGTGTTGTCTGTCCTGACCTGAACCACCTTGTTCTGTACTGACTGAGAGAAAGCTTGTAGGGCAAGAAGTACTGCCCTGAGCTCCAGGAGGTTGATGTGAAGAAGGGATTCCTGCGGGGACCACAGTCCCTGGGCCGTGAGAGCCCCAGATGGGCTCCCCACCCCAAAAAGGAAGCGTCTGTGGTGAGAACCACAGAGTGAGTCTAAGAGACAAATGGAACACCTTGCCTCAGATTGCTCAGGTCCTGCCACCACTGAAGGGCCTGAATTAAGGTCTGAGTAACAGGAACTAGCTTGGTAAGAAGATCTTTTCTTTGGGACCAAAAAGTTCTCAGATGGAACTGAATGTCCCTCATCTGAAATCTGGCCCCCTGGACCACTGCTGTGGAAGCTGCCATGTGGCCCAAAAGCTGCAGAAAATGTCTTGCTGGTTGAGAAACCAGAGGGAGAAAGGAAGAGGCCAGCTGAGAGATGGCTTTTGCCCTTTCCAAAGGAAATAGGGCTCTTGCTTTGAGGGTGTCCAGTTCTGCTCCTATAAAAATGAGGAGCTGTACTGATTCGAGGACTGACTTGGGAAGATTGAGAAGGAACCCCAAGGAAGTGAGAACTTGCTGGGTGACTTGTAGATCTGATTTGACTTGGTCTGGAGACTGGCCCACAAGAGGCCAATCGTCCAGGTATGGAAAAATAGAAATCCTTTTTCTTCTTAAAAAGGCCACCACTACTGCTAGGCACTTTGTAAACACCCTTTGAGCTGAAGTTAGACTGAAGGGCATTGCTCTGAACTGATAATGGCCTGAGAGCAATTTGAACCTGAGGTACTTTCTGTGGGAGCACCTGATGGGAATGTGAAAATAGGCATCCTTGAGGTCCAGTGAGGCTAGCCAGTCTCCTGGCCTGAGAGAGAGAAGAATTGTTCCCAGTCACCATTTTGAATTTTGGCTTTATTAGGTGCTTGTTTAGTATCTTAGATCTAGGATGGGTCGCCACTCCTCTGTCTTTTTTGGGGTAAGGAAGTACCTGGAGCACAGACCTTTGGCCCTGTATGCAGTAGGAAGTCTCTCTATGGCCTTTAAAGCCAGTAGAGACAAAACCTCTGCCTCTAGAGCAAGGGTTTCTGAAGTATTTGCAGGTGGAAAGGATCTGGGTCTCAGTTTCGCAAAACTTTTGAAACTGAGAATCAGCCCCTGGCTTACAACCTCCATGACCCACTTGTCTGAGGTAACAGACATCCAGTCCTGGACAAAGTAAGCCAGCCTGCCTCCTACTGGAATGGGGGAGTCGACCCAGGCTGACACATCAGGGTGTCTGCTTGGCAGGAGCCTTAGGCTGAGGGATGGATGCAGCCCTGCTCATCCCCCTTCTGTCTCTCCCTCTGAAGAACCCCCTCTGAGAAAAGGAAGAGGAGGCCTGCACCTGGTAGAAAGGCCTGTGAAAAGGCCTGCCCCTAGCTTGCTGCCTCTGAGGAGTTGCCTGCCTCTCCTTGGCCTGTGCACTCCTATAAGTGGTACTATACTCGTCCATTTTCTTCATGTAATTCTCTGTCTGCTCTCCAAACAGAGAATTACCCACCACAGGGAAATTCATGGCCTTAGCCTGGGTGTCCTGCGAAAGGCTAGTGCATCTGAGCCAAGTCATTCTCCGAAGAGCCACAGATGTAGCCATGACTCTTGATGACACATCATTGGAATCCACAGCAGCATGAATCTGCACCTTTGATGCCTCAATCCCATCAGCAGCCACCCCCTCCAGCTCCTTGGCTAGCTGAGGGGGAGGCCTGTTTAGCCAGTGCCAGTACAATGTCCCACCTGGACTTCTGGTACCTGGCTGTACAGACCATATAATGAGCCTGCCTGAGTCCCAAAGATGATGCCAAGTACTGTTTCTTTGCCATGGCATCTATCTTCCTGGAATTTTTGTCTGGGGGGTGTGAAGCCAAGGGGATGTTTGCCTTGTCACAGGCAGCAGCCTGTACTACCCCAATATGGCTGCATTGTTGGTACAGAAATTCCGTATCCAAGCTTGACAAGGTGTACCTCTTGTCCATTCTCTTGTCAACAGGAGGTACAGAGTTGGGAGACCCAAGAATTTTTTGTGTCTGTTTCCCAAATGACTTATGAAGGGGAATAGACAGTCTCAGACTCTGGGATGTCCATCATCTCTATGTAGTCAGGGTCCTCTTGATCCTCTACAGCCTCCTCAATAGGAAGCTGGAGGGTTTGAGCCACTTTTCTGTAGAACAGAAAGTGGGGAGGGGACTCAGAAAGCCTAGGAAGGGAAACACCAGAAGGTCTGTCTGGGGAGATGTCCAGTTCCACAGGCACATCCAGACTTTCACCGTCGTAATCATCCTCTTCAAAATAACCTTCCTCATCAAACTCTGGTTCGAAAAAATCCTCAGGGGAATAATCCTGAACTGGGGGAACCGACCGAACCGAACCCCTGCCAGAAAGCGCCGGATCGGTCGGAACCGGACGAGGCGATTCCACAATCCGAATCGCTTTGGCTATTTCTTCGGCGGTTGGAACATGCAGCTCTGGATCCGAACCGGCCGATTTATCCTTTTGTTTTCTTTTTGTAGGAACCGATCCCTCAGGATCGGCTCTCCTTCTTGCCAAGAAGTATCGCCTCTGGTCAGAGGGCACTCCTTCTGGTTCGGCAGGAACCAAACCGGGCTGCCCTTCTAGGTCAGCGGATTTCTCGGCCTCCTTATCCCTAAGTCTACCTAACCTTTTCTCCAGGGTAGACTTAGGGAAATTCTTACAAATTTGGCAGTCTGAATCGAGGTGGTCAAACCCCAGACAGTAAACACAGGTGGTGTGGGGATCGGCCCTAGCAAAGACCTCCCCACACACACTGCAGTGTTGAAACCCAGTGGGCCCGTTTTCTTTTCTTGGGTTTCTCAGACATGGCCAATCTAACCAACTTACCCTTTACATGGCAACCACCAGGCAAGACTCCTCTATTGGTTTCTCACCGTGTCACGGGTGATGGAAAAAAACGCTAAAATTATGTTTTTTTAAAAACCGATACGGACCGGTAACCACACACTAACTTTTTATTTTTTAAGATCTTGCTACAAGATCGGTTCAGCCGAACTGATGGGAAAAAAATTTACAATTTCCACACAACAGCTACTAATCTAAGTACTTACGGTACCACAGAGTCTCGAACCGAAACACGGACTAAAACCGAAACGTTAACCGCGATAGAACCGAGCAGAAGGCGAAATCTCCGGAGCGACTGTTCAGTGAGGAGGAGTAAAGAATCTGATGATTGGGTTTCAAAAGGACACAGACGGAGTTTTAAACTGAGCTTGAGCCCAATGTTCTATGCCTGGCATAGAATTTTAACCCTTCACTCTCTGGGGCAGTTCAAGAGCTGGAGCTAACTGCAACTTGTCAGAATACAGCAAGACTTCATGTTGTCTGAAAACTGAACTTCTAATAATAATTGATATACTGGAAAAAAGACAATAACGGCGGTAGACTGCGACGAAAGGTATCCGTGGAGCTGAACTAAGCGGCTTGATGGGAAAAGAACTGAGATGGCGCCAGGGGACCGCCCATTTATACCACGTCTGATGGGTGAAGCAAACGTCGGGGGTGGTCCCCTGCCTCAGACTGCGAGCTACAAGATTTTTCCGTGGGCTCCTAACACCAGGCAGCATTAGTCCTAATGGTAATACCTGCTGCAAGAGCTCCACCTCAAAGTAAGATCATTCCTTTCAAAAACATTTTTGCTAGATGTCGGCACAGTAATCTGCCATTAAGCGATTCATGGAAGGCCGAAATAGCGGCCAAATGGACTTTGATGGAGGAATAGCTCAAACCTGATTCAGACAGCGAGACCAGGTAGTCTAGAACTTTCGTCAGTGGGCAGGAATAGGGATCCAATGATCGAGAAGCAGCACATATGGAAAAGCATTTCCATTTGGAGTTATAGGTTTCTCTGGTTGCTGGCTTACGTGAGGCCAAGAGAATATTGGCAACAGGAGAGGACACTTGTAATTTGGCAATGAAAGCTTCCTCAGGAGCCAAGCATGAAGGTGTAGGGCCTTCAGGTTGGGATGTAACAGGGTCCCATGACTGAGTCAAGAAGTCTGGTCTTACTGGCAACAGAACGGGTTCCTGTACTGAAAGCTGTCGAAGCAGAGGAAACCACACTTGTCAAGGCCACATGGGAGCTATTAGGATCATTGTGGCAGGTTCTAGTTGTAGTTTCGGTAGAGTCCATTGCAGCAGAGGGCCGGGGGGGGCATATAAGAAGAGTCCTGTCCATAGCTGGGACAGAGCATCTATAGACTGTCAATTTTTGCTCGGGATAACGAAAAAATATTTGGGGAGACGGTGATTGACTGGGGAGGCAAACAGACCTATCTGTGGAGTCCCTCGGAGGTGGAAGATTTTCCTAGAGTACTTCGTCATGAAGTGTCCATTCACGTGTGGACGTCTGGCGACTGACACAGTCAGCCAGAAGACTGTAATGTCCTGGTAAATGGATGGCTGTTCGTATCAGGTGTTGCTGGATGGCTTCTTTTTTTAAATTCAAAGTTTATTAGATTTTAGTATACAGCATGACAGTTCTTACAAACACTGACATGGTATAAACAAAAACAGAAAAGAAAAGTCATAACCCCCTTCCACACCTCTGGCTTCACACGTTATTGAAGGATAATCCTATGGTTACCAGGATCCAAGGCCCCAATTTCCTGTAAGCTGGCTAGACTTCACCACCTGGGATCAGCAGTATAATTCAGGTTCCGTTTGTTCGAAGGGTGTATAAGGAGTGAAATCCCTCCCATATCTTTCTGCAGTAGGGCAAGGAGCCCCATAAGCTGGCCCTCAGTCTTTCTGTACTAAGGTTAAATAGCAGATACTGAAGCCATTCCATGTACGAAATATCCTTCCCGTTCACCCAGTGATGCAGCACCAGTTTCTTCACGGTCAAGGAGATCAGGGCCATGTAGTATCTGCATACCCGCACTGGGAGAGAAGAGAAGGCCTCAAGTATACAAATATCTGGGGTGAAGAGGTCCTCCAGCCGTAGGAGGGGGGTCTACTTGGTTTCGTATAGTATCCCACAGTTGCTTGACAGGAGGACACTCCAATAGTATGTGACATAGGGTACCGTCCTGCGCAGAGCATCTGATACATTGTGGTGATGCTATGCATCCTATCTTATGGAGGCGGACCGGGGTCCAATACATGTTATTAATAATTTGATATTGTGTCAGCCGAAATCTGTCCTGGGGAATATATCTGTGTAGGTCAGTCAAAATACTGTCCCAGTTATCCTGAAAGAGAGGGAATATATTCGACCAGTATGTGGGGGGCTGTGTTCTGTACATCTAAGGATTTTCCAGAGAGAGCCACATATAAATGGGAGACAGCATGGGGCTTGCCACACAAGTCAGATAGGAATGTTCCCAGACCCCCCCTGGACAACTCTCCTATACCTTTTAAGAACTGGATAATCAAGTGGCGTAGTTGGAAAACTTTAAAAATCAAGCCCCTCTCTATCTTCAGGTTAGTCATGAAGTCATTTGACGTCAAACACTTACCCTCCAGCAGTAGATTATTACGGGCAGAGTCTTTTAGTTATGGGATCCACCTGGGTGTAATGCACTGTCCCCTGATCTTGAAGTAGGGGTTACCTATGATGGGCTGGTAGGGACTCTGAATATGTTTATACTTCAAGAAGGTGCATCACTGGGTGTGGATGCACAGTGAGGTTGCCAGAGGAGAGGCAGTCAGGGGGTTCGGTAGAGCCTTAGGAGAGATGGAGAGCATAGCTCCTGGAGAGATCCCTGCCTGGGAGATCAGCTCTCTCTCTAAGATCAACCACGGGGGCGTATAGGGAGTTGATGCCGTGATGTCAAGGGGACCTATCCATCTCAAATTTTTATTCAATTGACTTGCCCAATAGTATACCGCTATATGTGGTAACCTTAGACCTCCTATCCCTTTCGATGCAGCTAACTTGGTGTAAGCTCTACAGGGACTCTTTCCCTTCCAAAGGAAGGATGAAACAATTGAATGTACCTTTTTAAATAAGGCAAGAGGCACCCAGGAATTCAACATGCTCAATGGGTAAAATAATCTAGGAAGAACGTTCATTTTACATAGAAACACAGAATCTGACGGCAGATAAGGACCGCCTGGCTCACCCAGCCTGCCCATTTGCCTACCTAATGGATAAGCTGCAGATCCTAGTTAACCAGCAGCCTACTTCTTTCTACCCCCACCCCCTAGAATTGCCTTATGGCTGTCCCATGCATGCTTGAATTCAACCATTGTTTTTGACTACACAACCTCCTCCGGAAGGCCGTTCCATGCATCCACAACCCTCTCTGTGAAAAAAATACTTCCTTACATTACCTCTGAGCTGCCCCCCCCTCTTCAAATTGTGCCCCTTGTTCTTGCACACCTCTTTTTGAAAGATGCTACCCTCTTGGACTTTGTTGATTCCCTTGAGGTACTTGAAAGTGTCTATCATGTTCCCCTCTCCCTCCTTTCCTCGAGGCTATACATATTAAGCTCCTTTAGTCTCTCTTCATATGTCTTCCGTGCAGACCCTGCACCATTTTAGTTGCCCTCCTCTGGACAGCTTCCATCTTGTCTATGTCCTTGAGGAGACTGGGTCTCCAGAACTGCACACAGTACTCCAGATGGGGCCTCACCAGCTGTCTGTACAGAGGATAACAGCTTCCTGTTTTCTACTGGTGATGCCTCTCTATGCATCCCAGTATCCCCCAGCCCTCCTTACTGCCCTTTTCACATTGCTTGCTCGCTTTAAGTCATCTGATATGACTACCCCAGGTCCCTTCCATTTTTGTTGTTGTTAGTATCTCACCTCCCATTGTGTACTCTTCCCTGGTTTTGTTTCCCAGGTGCATTACCTTGCACTTCTTAGCATTAAATCTAAGCTGCCATACATTTGACCATTCCTCTAACCTTGCCAAGTCCTTCTCATCCTTTCCACCCACCTTGTGCATCAACTCTTTGTAGATCTTTGTGTCATCTGCAAAGAGACATACTTTTCCTTCCAGTCCCTCTGCAATGTCGCCATAAAGACATTGAAGAGGACCGTCCTAATACTCGAACCCCGCGGCACCCCAATTAGTAAACCCCCTTTCTTCAGAGTGGACTCCATTTACTATTACCCTCTGTGTCCTATTCTCCAGCCAATTTTACCCAGGCTATCATCTTGGGACCCACCCCAGGCTGGCTAACTTGTATATTAACCTTTTGTGTGGGACTGAGTCAAATGCCTTGCTAAAGACTAGGTAGGTCATGTCCACAGACCCTCCCTGATCTACTACTTTGGTCACACAGTCAAAGAAATCTATTAGATTCGTCTGGCATGACCTTCCTGCTGTGAATCCATGCTGCCTTGGGTCCTGCGCCCCTCTGGCCTCTAGGTACTCGACAATTCTTTCCTTCAGAAGTGATTCCATCATTTTCCTTACCACTGAAGTTAAACTAACTGGTCTGTAGTTTCCCGCTTCTGCCCTGCTCCCACTTTTGTGAAGGGGAATCACATCTGCCCTCCTCCAGTCCTCAGGTACCACCCCATCCTCCCATGATTTGTTAAAGAGGGTAGTCAGTGGTGTCACTAGTTCTACCCTTAGTTCTTTTAGAATTCTGGGATGAATCCCATCAGGCCCCACTGCTTTGTCCACCTTCAGTTTTAAGAGTTCTTTCAGAACCCTTTCTTCTGTAAATGGGCTGGTATCAACTTCTGTATCCAGAGTGTTTCTATTGTTTGTCTTAGGTACCTCCCCCTCTTCATTTGTAAATATTGAGCAAATATATTTGTTTAGTATCTCTGCCTTTTCAGTCACCCTCTGCCCACCCCCCCTTTATTAAGCCTCACTATCCCTCCCTTAGTCTTCCTTTTGCTCCTGATGTACCTAAAAAGGTTTTATCCCCTTCTTAACTGAGTTGGCTATCTTTTCCTCAGTTCGGCCTTTGCTGTTCTGACTGCCTTCCCAGCTTCCTTTGCTTTAACTGATACAATTCTCTGTCCTGCTCCTTCTGTGATTCCTTGTACTTTCCGATGCTTTCTTTTCTTTTGAACCTTCACTGCCACCTCCTTTGAGAACCACAGTGGTTTCTTACATAGTTTTGTTTTGTTTATTTGCTTCACACAAGCTTGTTACCTCTGTGATGGCAGTTTTTATTATTCCCCATTGTTCTTCCACCCCTCCTTCCTGCCCATTTGCTAGTGCATTCCTTAGGCACTCACCCATTTTGGCAAAGTCAGCCCTCCTGAAGTGCGTAATTTTGCCTTTGTATGGCTTGACTCTACTGCTGTGTTTATTGTGAACCATACTGTTCGATGGTCGCTAGTTCCCAGATGGCTACCCACTTCTATATCTGTGATCCTCTATCCATCTCCATTTGAGAGGACCAGGTCTAAGACTGCTCCCTTTCGAGTGGGTTCCAATACTAGTACTAGTTGTCTAAGGCATGCCCCCTGTAGGGCATCTAGAATAACCCCACTCTTAGAAGTGGCTGCTGCAACTGCACTCCAGTTAACATCTGGCATATTCAGATCACCCATCAGCAATATCTCCCCTTTATCTGCCATTCTAAGTATACTTTCTATCATTTCCTTGTCCATTTCCTCCCCCTGGGAGGGGGCGGGGTCTGTATACAACCCCTGTGCGGATTGTGGTGCCATTGCCTGCCTCCAAATTGACCCACAGTGCTTCTTCTCCTCCCTGTTTACCCTTTTGTTCTGTTGCTTTGGTTCTTCTTTATGTAGAGAGCTACTCCTCCTCCTTTTTACCCTCCCTGTCCCTCCTGTAGATAGTGTATCCTGGTATGTTTACGTCCCAGTCATGGTTCTGTGTGTACCATGTTTCTGTGACTGCCACGATATCCAGATGTTCCTCCTCCATCAAGGCCACTAATTCAGGAAGCTTGTTACCCAGACTCACGGACATTGGTACTCATTACTCTCCATTTTTTGATGGCTTTACCTTCTGTAGCAGCATCCCCCACTGACCTTTCTACCTTGGTCTTTTTCTCATTTAGTACCGTTTTGTAGGGGGAGGCTGGGATTTTCCTACTGCTTATCAGTGCCTCCCCCCTTGACTAGTTTAAAAGCTTGCCAATGAAGCATTTAAACCGACTGCCCAAATTTTAATTAGGTTAATACGACCCCACAGGGACACAGGGAGTGACTGCCATCTCTCCAGGTCCTGTTGAATAATAGTAAGCAAAGGGTTCAGGTTGAGTTTCCTAGTTTGAGTGTCACCCCTGGCTAAAACCAAGCCCAAATATTTGATCTGCTGAGGGCACCACTGTAATCTCAAGGACAGCATATCCGCCTTTGAGAGTCTACAGTTCAGGGGGAAAACTGTGGTTTTACTCTGACTGATCCTGTAGTTCGATACAGTACTAAAATCTGCGATTATGGAGAGTGCTACTGGTAAAGATTGTGCGGGGTGCTGTAAGTGCAAGAGAACATCATCCGCATATGCAGATAATTTAAAAACCTGGGACCCAGTCTTTACCCTTTGCACTTCCACGAGTGACCTTAATGTTAGTAAGGGTTCAAGGTATATACTGAACAGGAGGGGGGGATAGGGAGCATCCTTGGCTGGTCCAGAGTAAAGACTGAAACACGCCGAGAAGGCCCCGTTGCAAAAGATCTGAGCCCTGGGATTCCGATACAGAGAGGAGACTCATGCTATAAATTTGGGTGGGACGCCAAATGTGGACATGGTACAAAATAGGAACTTCCAGTTAACCCTATCAAACGCCTTCTCCGCATCCAGGGACACCAGTCCAGCCGGGACATCTGAGTCGCTGGAGGCGGAGAAGACGTGTGCCAGTTTCCTGAAGTGATCAGTAGAATGTCGCCCCAACATGACACCCACCTGGTCGGGTTGGATTATATGGGTTAAGACAAGCTTGAGCCTATTAGCTGGTACCTTCGAAAGTATTTTCACATCACAATTTAAAAATGAAATAGGCTTATAACTGGTCACTTGTTCTGGGTCTTTGTCTGGCTTGTACAATACAATAATGATGGCCTCAAAACGGGTTTCATCTATCTCCTCAGCATCTAGTATCCGATCAAAGAGGTGTTTTAGCCAGGAGGACAGGAGGGAGGTGAATTTTTTATAGAAACTGGGTGAGAACCCGTCCGGACCCGGAGCCTTATCAATGTTTAGAGTGGATATAGCGGACGTTATTTCGTCCTCAGAGATGGGCACTACCAGGCTGTTCTGGTGAACTGGCAGTAGAGTGGGGATGGGAATAGAGGCCAGGTAGTGGTGAACTACTTCAGGCAGTGGTTGGTGGGGCAGGAGGCTATATAATTCCCAATAAAATTTAGCAAACTCCTCGGTAATCTGTGTAGGGGAGAAAATTTGGCAAACTCCTCGGTAATCTGTGTAGGGGAGAAGCAGAGTATCCCTTCCGGTTGGGATCTGATGGTTTTCACTATTCTAGAAGCCTCAAATTTCTTAAGGTGAAGGGCTAGGAGTTGGCCCGCCTTCTCGCCTTGATCTATATTTCGTGCCCGTCTTCAAGATAGCATACTCCGCCCTCTCCCTAAGCAAATCTGAGTACTGATCCCGTAGGCTAAGTAGTTTTATGCGGTCTGCTTCAGGTGTCTTCTGAGATGAGGAGCATTCTAAGGTACGGATCTCCTGCAATAAAGAAAGGGCCTTGGCATCTCTCTTTCCCTTCCTTTACGAAGCCATCACAATGAATACCCCTCGTAGCACACACTTGAGGGCTCCCCATTCAAAATCTGGACGGCCCGTGGAGTTGGAATTTAGGGCGGTAAAATTTCCTTCTGAATGCAGTCTATCACCTCCTGCTCCTTAAGCATTTGATTGTTTAACTTCCAGACTGATTCCTGGGCCAGTCACTGGAAAGAGTTAAGGAGCACCAGGTGATGGAGTGGTCTGAGATCCCCCCCGGCCAATCTTAGCTTCCAGTAGCCCCCAAGAGAGCTTGACTGAGGAGAAGATAATCAATTGTGGAGTGGGAGTGATGCACCGCTGAGTGGAAAGTATACTCCCTGGTAGTGGGTGAAGATGTTTCCAGGGGTCACTCAGGCCCAGGTGGTCTACTAGTTCCCTAATAGACCGCTGTGCAGGGGATAGACCTTTGCGGGCAGCTCCAGACCTGTCCAGGTCAGGGGAGAAGGGGAGATTCCAATCTCCACCTAGTATGACTGGGTAGGAAGCAAATTGGGCTAAGGTCTGCATTAATGCTGTAAACAAACTCGGGGTATCTGCATTTGGGCCATAAATACTACTAGGACTACTGTAGTCCTGTCCAGGTATCCTTTTATTAAAATATAACTACTCCTTTGATCGGCTACCACTTGCTCACAGGTAAACGGGACTCTCCTGGCAATTAACACCACCACCCCTCTGCTCTGAGTACTGTCCCCTGCACTATACACTTGTCCTACAAACTGACGGCGGAGAAGGACACCCTCCATTTTCAGAAGATGATTTTCTTGGAGCAGGGAAACATTGCTTTTAAAGAGCTGCAAATGTTAAAATATCTGGTATCATTTGGTCTTGTTCCTGGCACCATTCACATTCCATGAGAGAAATTGTCTAGGAGTAACCATAACAACGAGGTAATGAGCCTACACATGAAACAAAATACCATGCAAGGTATGTTAAGCACCCAGTACCCCTCCTAACCCCGTGTGAAGCCAGGCCCCCACCCTCGGGACAACCTCCCCTCAAGTTATAGCCCCTCCCTCCTCCCCATCCCAACACATTCCCTAGCCTCAAAGGAGTAAGTACACAACTCATGAATCCTAGCTGTAACAACCCCTGCCTCCCTCCCTGATAACACTATTTGGTACATGATGTGCCTGCACCAATCAGATAAGCCTTTACAGCCACCCCCGCCTCCGCCAAGCCTAAATCAATATGTGAGCCCTTAGCCCATACTGAGAAGAGAAAACAGAGAAAAACTAAGATATCCCTATGTTTAAGAAGTTTGGCGCTTGGGGAGACCAATTTTACGGGGGCTCCTGGTGCCCATAGGACATCCATCGTGCTCTTTTGGGGGGAGCCTTGCTTTCGGCCAGAGTTGCCCTTGGTGTCTGCAGGGACATGTATTCAGAAGAACCAGAACAGCCTTCCAATCTCTTCCTTTGCAAGGATTAGATTGGAAGCCTCGCAGCCGTGGATCAATGACTCTCCATCCGGTAGGCTCTGATGTATGACGCTAGGCCTCAATTACCCAGACACCCCCTCAAGATCTTTTACAGACCTCCATATGAACGGCCACATCATGAATGTGAGGTGTGCTGGGTCTCCCGACCAGTAAGAGCGTTTATAAGTACAGGAACAAAGGCAGTCCCCCCCCATTAAACCAACTGCATATGTTTCCTACCTTTTGTGGCTCCAGTGCCAGTCCGCTAAACATGTAGCTGAACAGAGAAAAGAAAAAAAAAAAAAAAAGAAGAAAGCTACCCCTATCTCAGCGTGGTAATACTTAGGGTATCCTGATACTGAACCATAAACCTAGATTAAACATATCTACTACTAATACAGCGTCTCTTGTTTAGTCCAAACTTGAATCGACCCCAGCTTTCAGTAAAGCCAGTTCGGCTATATTAAGTTCTATACAACTAGGGGGCAAGATTGAGAGCATGGAAACAATGTAGTGCCAGGGTTCGGGCTGCTGGGGTACAAACAAATAAAAATATCAATGTTTAAGCGAAGTCAAAGATGATGCCCCTCAAAATTCAAGACTGCAAACGATCCCTTACCCCTAACTCGAGGGAAGAAGAAGATGGATCCCAAGCCTGGCTATCAGGTCTTTCACCCAGCACGGAACAGATTCGGCAGTTTCTGATACAGAATCTCCTCTGCCACTTTGGGATCCTCAAAGGCTGACCACTGTCCGTCTAAGGAGATCTGGAGTACGTCTGGGTACCCCATTCTAAACTTGATGTTCGCCACCAGGAGTGTCACCACAATTTTATGAAACGCCGCCTGTCTCTGGTGCACCGAATGGAGAAGGTCTTGGGCCACATGGATGCTTTTTACATTCCACTGGACTTCCTGAATCTCGAGGAGCTTCTCCATAAAATATTGCCGCTCTTGGAAGTTTAAAAATTTGAAAATAAAAGTTCTTGGGTGTGATCCGGGTGGGGGTGTTGGGCAAAAGTGCACAGTGGGTGAGTTCAATTATGTAGGCTGCCCAGAAGGGTGAAGGCCCAGCTAATTTTTCCATGAACAACTGTGCAAACAGAACAGGATTCCCCCCTTCCTCCTTCTCGGGGAACCCAATGACCACAATGTTGTTACGATGGCTTCTCCCCCAAGGTCCTGTAATCTGGACTCCATTTTTGCCAGTTTCTGGCGCATTTCTGTCAGGGCCGGATCCACCTTCTCCAATTTTCTCTCTGCAGAGATGATTCGGGCCTCGCAATCTCCTGTGCATCTTGACAGGTTCTCCAGGGCCTGGGACATGCCATTAACATCCTCCTTCAGTGAACGCATCTCGTCCCGGAAGGGACGGAATTCCTTGAGGAATTTATCCAAGGTGAGCAAAGTTTGTTCCTGTGGAGTGCTCTGAGGCTTACTTGGTTGACCAGCCTGTGCCCTGGCTTTTTTCGGGTTTTTTTCTGGTGTGGTGGGCAGTGTGTGTGTTTTGGAGGAGCCGCACGCATCTCCGCCTCCATTTCCGGTCCGCTTTTCTCCCAGATGACGATTCTGCTAGGCGGAAGGTTACCACAATTGTCCTGCTGACAAAACGCAGTAAAGTCGTGGGCTAAATTGCAGAAATAGACCTTGTTTTAGGTTAGGGAAAGGCGAGGGTAGTGGGAGCTTGGTTCAAGGCTGCTGCTCGGTAGGCTGAATCATGTGATTCCCCATAAATTAATTTATAAATCACCAAATGGCTGCTTGCCAGACTGCAAGAGTTTCTGTGCACAGAGTACGGGATTTTGTACCTCCTTGCTTGTTGAGGTAGAATACCACTGCAGTGTTGTCTGATTGGATCCGCAACGGTCCTGGAGTCAAATAGGGTTGAAATACCTGAAGGGGTAAGTGGACTTACTTCAGCTCTAGAAGAGTGATGTGAGACTGAGAGAGAAGTGGTCCACTTGCCTTGTGTCCGATTGTACACATGGGAACAAATGGAGTCTAGCACACGATCAGGATGCAAAGAATTCAAACTAAAATTTATTCTTAAAGCAGGAAAAATAAATGGACAATGCGGAAAATAAAAGATCAATAAACAAAACAAAAAGGCTATAACATTTCAATAGTTAACTTCACTGAAGAGAGGGTTACCTAGAATCAAGCTAGGCATCTGGTAGGATCACCTCCCTACCACACTCTGACTCGGTTCACTTTCCATTCTCAACATATACAGATTTCAGGTCACATGGTACACATAAGCTCCTCCCTAAACAGAAAAGATACTAACATGCAGCAATAAAAATGCTTTAAATGTAACCTGCATTTCATTTTAGGCATTCTTTGACCATTTACATTACTGTCAGCTTTCAAAAAGTCAATAAACACTAGTAATTCTTTCATTTATCATTTTACAGAGCAAACCAGGCTCCTCTCATCAGCTTCTACCATCATTAGGATGGAGTAAAGGCCGGCTGGCTCTATAGACAGATAGAAGGCTGAGAGGAGGATCTGGTGAGCTGGTACACAGTTAAAGGTCAGTTTCTCCTATTTTCTACATTTTTTACACTATTTACGACACTAAAAAGCAAAGAGCATGAATGGCAAGATTCTACTAGATAGCAGCTACATAAGGTAGCTCAGAAATGTGGCTCTGTGAACACTCAAGTAGCATAAACCCTGGTTTCTTATTTCTGTACCTGCATTTTTGACAGTCTGCTGGCTGTAAAGGCTGCACTCGCTCCAGCAACTCCTACTGCACTTCTCAAATCTCCAAACCCTGGGGCTTTATGCAAGAAATTGCTCATATCCCTCTTTACTTTGTAGTGCCTACATGCAGAAAGAGAAATGCTAACTAGGAGGTGCATAATTCACCAACATTTCAGACAATAGTGAAATGAGCGCAACGGCTCAATTTAGAGAGTGTTCGCACACTGGCAGAAACTCCTCGCACGATCGCATAGCGAGAACGTACACACCCGCGGGGAGTTCCGCTACATTGTTTACAAGCAAACAGCAGATTCTGAATGACATTCGGGCAGAAAACGAGTTAGAGAGCACAGAAGGAGACTAGGGACAGAAAGACTACTCACAGGTGGTCATTCCATAAGTAGGGGAGTGAATGAAAACAAATGAAGGATAACAGAGACGGAAAAGAAAAGCAGAGAGAATGGGTACTGGAAAGCACTGTTGCAACAGGTTTTTATCTGAAAGAAAAGGAGAAATTATTTCAGCCCAAATGCAACAATACATCAGCTGAAATTTTGCCTGCAAATACCAATTATAGGGAACCTATATTACTATATATTGCTACACAAGAGGTAACCAAGGTTCCTATAAAGAACAGGGGTAGGGAGTAGATGGCCCCTACCACAGTCTCCTCCTCACCTAAGAGAAAACCACAGGTTTTCAGTTTCCTTGCTTTTATACCAACTTTATTGAAGACAGGATATGTAGATCTCTCTAAAAGAGAGATGGAGCTTCAGCCCACCCACTCCAGAAGCTCCACCCTGGGGTCACTATTACACTAATTAAATAATACACAACTTATCTGGGGACATACCATGTCCTCAAATACTTTAATCATTCAATACCCCGAGGTCTACTCTTACCTTATATAGTTATGTCCGCGCCAAAGGGAGACAAAGTCTGCGTTACTACTGGCTGTTCCTGCTCTGTGCTTAACAAAGAACTTGTATGGATGCAGGATTAGACACCACCGCATAATTCTTGGGTTGTTGTCTTTCATATTTTGGATCCAACAAAGAGGATTATGGTTGGTCCACACCTCAAACTGATTTCCCCACAGATAGTATCGTAATGTTTCTACTGCCCATTTAAGAGCCAAGTATTCCTTCTTGATAGTGGAATACTTGGTTTCTCTGGCACGAAGTTTTCTACTAATAAAGAGTATGGGATGCTCCTCCCCTTCCTGAATTTGGGACAACACTGCTCCTGTGCCAATGTCTGACGCATCTGTTTGAACGATAAAAGGTTTAGAAAAGTCAGGACCCTTCAGTACTGGAGCTGAACAAAGGGCAGCTTTTATCACACAAAAGAACTCTTCACACTCTGCAATCCAAGATCTTACTTCGAGAGGAAGCTCTTGCAGCAGGTTCCACAATGAGGACTGACGCCACCTGGCGGCGGTTACGGCAACGTTTTCTCTAGCAGTGTCCGAAGTGGGAACGCCCCCCGGCGATGTCGGCTCCACTCCCGACGTCACCCTATATAAGGGAGTAGTTCCCCACGTGCTCCAGTTCTTTCCCACTGCACGGTCAGGGTTAGTTCGCTTGGTTACGGCTCAGTACCAATCGCTTCTTCTCCACCGACAGAAATTCGTATCCTTTGCTAGTTTTTGCTTCTATGTCCTCTCATCTTAACATGTGTGCTTGTGGGCGTCAGATACCCGCCAAAGACAGTAATTCAGCGTGTCTTTATTGCCTGGGGTCCGACCACGACACTGGTCTGTCCTCATTGTCAGGCCTTCAATTCGCGGATGCGGATCAGGCGCCAGAAGTCTCTCGTGGCCTACCTCGCTGAGACCAAACTTGCCGCCACGGAACGGGCCTCCTCCTCCTTGGGGGAAATTGGATCAGCCACCAACCCACAAGCCACATAAACACCAGGAGAAAGACAGGGGAAGGTCTCACTCCAAACACAGGTCTTCGGGCTCAAAGTCCGGGTCATTGGGACACAAATCTCACCTCATGACCCTTAAGCCCTCCTCTGCTGTCTCCAAGCCTTTCAGATCCACCCTCCAGCCGCTGAGGGTTCTTCAGCCCACCGAGAAATCGACAGGCGCAAGTATGGTCTCCTCCCGCTCAGCCTCTTCCTAGAAGGCTGACTCCCGGGAGTCGAGCAAGGCCTCCGGGTCTTCTGGCGGCAGGGCCTCCTCCTGGCCGCCAAAATCGCGGGACTCTGACTGGCGCCCTCTCTCGGCTACAGACCGGCGCTCGGTCGAGAAGTCCGGCCACAAAGCCGACTGTCACAAGGCTCATGCTTCTGAAGGATGCCTGTCGGCACACAAAGATAAACGGACGCCAGACCGACGTACGCCCGTGGCCATTCCGGCTCCTGTCCCGATGACGTTATCCCGCCGCAGGTTGTTGTTCGTCCGACGCCGGTTATCCTGGCACCACCCATCAGCTCGAACACCCCTTCTCCCTGGCCGGGCCAACGCCGGAGATGTTGACGTCCCCCCTCAGGCTGACGCCTGTCAGCATGGGTGCGTACCAGACGCCAGTGCCCCGATGGCGGTTCCGGTTCGGGCGCTCCTCCTCCTCCTCCCACACTGGGTTCACCTAAACTCAACCTATCCCAAGTAAAGAAGCTCTTTTCCCACTGGTCGGACACTGTAAAAGGATCTCCCAGCAGGCGTGTCCCTCCTACACCGGTCCCGGTTCCCGACACAGTCAGTGTTGAACCGGGGGGGAGGGGGGGGGACTCCCCCCCTCCTAAAAAATGCTCAAAGAAATCTAGGAGGGATAGGACCAGTAGTTCCTCCCGCTCCCCCTCACCGAACAGGAGGCGCAAAGGGAAGAGACGTAGCCCTTCTCCCTCTTCCATGCTGGACTCCTATGAAAATTCGGATTCCTCAAGTCCAGACCCCTACATAGAGCATGACCTAGGGGACTCAGAGGGGCTCCCTAAATCCCCTCCTGATGACCCGAGCTTCATGGAGATAATGAGGCACATCCAGGCCAACATGGGCTGAGATGCTGAGGCCCTGGACCCTGAGCGACTGCAGCTGGCTAAATACCTCCACCAAAAAGACCTGAAGCCAGTGGTCATTCCTCCCATGGTCGAAACCTTCCAAAATGTCACCCGCACGACCTGGAAGTGACCTCATTCCTCCTCTGCTGTTCATAAAAAGGCCCGTCGACTCTACCAGCACCTTCGGACCACCCCTTTTTCGCCGAACCACCCGCTGCAGACTCTGTGGTGATTTCTACAGCTCATTACCATTCGCAGGGGCCCAAACATCTGAGCACCCAGTCGCCTGATAGAGAATCGAAGCAGCTGGATTCAAAGGGCCATAAGGTGTACTCCGTTGCCACCTGCAGTATCAGGAGTCTGAACTTCCTGACACATATGGTCCAATTGCAGAACGCCCTTTGGGAATAGGGACTGGAAATTGTGCAGAGCGCGCCCGATTGCCCTCAGCAGGCAGAGTTGGCCAAGCTTTTACAGATCGGCTCAGACATGGGCACCCATGTTCTACAGTTGGCCTATGACTCTACGGACACCTCCTCTAGGGCGGCCGCCACTGGCTTTTGCTTCCGCCGCCATGCCTGGCTTCGGGTTTTGGGTTCAATCCAGATGCACAGACCAACATACTGGACGCTCCCTTTAAAGGCCCCGTGCTCTTTGGCGAGGACACTGAATGGATACTCACTAGGCTGCAGAACTCCGGCAAGGCTATCCGATCCGTGCAGTCCATGTACCGCCCGAAACTGGGGCGAGCCCGTAAGCCCCATTTTCGTGGCCGTGGGGGACATCAGCCTCACTTTCAGCAACAACAGCAGCGAGGCGGCTTCAGTCGCAGAGGAGGAACCAGAGGATCTTCTGCCCCCTCCTCTAGACAGATCAAAGCAGCCACTGCCGCCCTCCCTCCCCCTCCGCCTGACTATCCAGGCTGCCCTCCTTCCCTAGATGTCCAGTCAGGGGAGCCGGTTGGAGGCCGCTTTTCCCTTACACGGATGCGTGGGGTCAAGTAACTTCTGACCAGTGGGTACTCGATCTCGTGGAGTTCGGGCACTCCACAGAGTTCGACTCCATTCCTCCGGACAGACCACCGCCCCCATCCCGTTAGCCAAGGGAACACAGAGCGATGGTCAGATGGGAGCTCTTAACCCTTCTAGACAAAATGGCCATCGAGCCGGTGCCCCTGGCTGAAACAGAGAGAGGGTTTTTCTCCAACTTCTTCCTAGTTCCGGAAAAGTCGGGAGATCTCAGGCCCATCCTGGACCTCAGCAATCTAAACCAGTGGGTCTCTCAAGAGAGATTCAGGATGGTTTCCCTTCCCACTCTCCTTCCGCTTATATCGGAGGGAGACTGGCTGGCATTCCTGGACATGCAGGATGCCCACCTGCATATCCCTATTGCCAGGAACCATCGAAGAGTCCTAAGGTTCAGATTCGAAGATGACTATCAATTCCGGGTCCTTCCCTTTGGTCTCTCTTCAGCCCCCAGAGTCTTCACCAAGTAACTGGCTGCAGTGGCCGTGGCACTTCGGAGGCAGGGCCACTTTGTGTTCCCATATCTGGACGACTGGCTTCTTCTGGCCCCCTCCAGATCTCGCCTGTTGGAAACTATCACAGACTCCATCTCGCTGTTTCAGCAATTGGGGATCACCATCAACAGGGACAAGTCTCAATTGCTCCCAGCCCAGATCCTCCAATTCATTGGAGCTCTTCTGGATACCACTATCAGGAAGGTTTTTCTTCCCTCCGACAGGGCGGGTCGCATTCAGGTCCTGGCGTCCCAGATCTCTTTGGCCTCAAAAGTGCTGGCAAAGCTTCTTCTCAGGCTGTTGGGGCATATGACTGCCGCCATAGTTTCGGTTCCCTTCACGCGCCTGAGAACCATTCAATGGTCCTTAAGAGCCCAATAGGATCAGACAGTCTGGACGCCTTGATCAGGATCTCAGAGCCAGTCTGCCGCGAGTTAAACTGGTGGATGTCGTCCAAATATTTGCTGGCGGGTATCCCCTTCCAAACAGGGTCACCATCCCAGATTCTGACCACGGACACATCGTTCGCGGGGTGGGGCGCTCATTTGTTGATTAATCGCACCCAAGGTGCCTGGTCCACCATAGAGGAACATCTGCATATCAATGTTCTGGAATTGAGAGCGGTCTTTTACGCCCTTTAAGTCCTGGTCTCAGTCCTAGCACCAGGCCATCTCTTGGTACAGACGGACAACACTGCAGTGATGTTCTATATCAACAAACAAGGCGGCACACACTCTTACCCCCTTTACAGGGAGGCCATGCGAGTGTGGGACTGGGCTCTGGAGCACCAGCTCCTTCTGACGGCAGTACATGTTCCTGGGGAATAAAACATACTAGCCGATACGCTCAGCAGAACGAAGTCGCAAGCCCATGAATGGGAGCTGCTTCAAGATGTCGCAGATCACATCTTCTGTCAGTGGGGGACACCAGAAGTGGATCTCTTCGTGTCATGATTCAATGCAAAACTGCCCAATTTCTGCTCGCTAGGTCTAGAGCCTGGAGCTTTTTGGCAAGATGCATTGTCCCTCTGCTCGAAAGGGAAGTTTCTATATGCGTTCCCTCCCTTCCCACTACTACAGAAGGTCCTCCTCAAAGCGCAGTCAGAACCCTCCACTCTCATCCTGATCGCTCCGCTATGACCTCGTCAGATTTGGTTTCCCTTACTCCAGTGTCCAGCGGCAGAGCCTCCGCTGCCTCTTCCGCTATCATCTCACCACCTGTCGCAGGACAGGGGATCTCTGATACACCTGAATCTGCGCTTCCTTCACCTGCATGCCTGGCTCCTCAGAACCTAGCTAAAGTCAGATTCGGGGTGTCCGATAAAATTGCACAAGTACTGGTAGAGGCACGCAAACCTGCCACCAGGGCCACTTACACTATGAAGTGGAAATGCTTTTGTATCTGGGCCACAGCCATGAGGGTGGACCCGTTGGTCTGTCTGGTTAATTTTGTCTTAGAACATCTACTTTCTCTTTCAGAGAAAGGTCTCAGCTATTCCTCCATCGAAGTACACCTGGCTGCCATCTCCGCTTACCACTTCCCTGTTGCGGACAAGACGGTGGTTCACATGGACGTTTCCAAGGCCTTTTTGCGTGGTATCCTTCATATAAGACCTCCCATTGGGGACCCTGTCCCCCCCCCCCCCGATCTCCTTTTCGTCCTGGAGAAGCTCACTCTTCCTCCCTTTGAACCAGCTATGGAGTCTGAACTCAGTCTTCTATCCTGGAAGACTTTGCTTTTGGTAGCTATCACTTTGGTGAGGTACATTTCAGAAATTCAGACCCACATATGCAAAGAACCTTACCTCGTCTTCCACAAGGATAGGGTTGATCTCTGCACTAATCCGAAGTTTCTGCCCAAAGTTGTTTCCGAGCTCACTCTGAATCAATCGGTTCAGCTCCCAGTCTATTACCAGGAGCATTCCAAAAGGGGGGAAGCCCTGCTTCACTCCTTGGCTGTCCACAGGGCTCTCCGATGTTACCTGGCCAGAACCAAGGGAGACAGGAAATCTGATCAGCTTTTTGTGTCCTTTGCTCAACGGTCCTTAGGTCGCCCAGTCACCAAACAGACACTTTCGTGCTGGTTGGTTCATCGCATTACTTTTCGCTATGAGAAGCACAACAGGTCGACCCTGGGGCCAGTTAAAGCTCATTCTACTAGAGCTGTCGCTGCTTTGTTCACGGCATTGAAGAGGGTGCCGGCAGCTGATATCTGCACTGCCGCCACCTGGAGTTCTATTCATACCTTCCTCAGGTGTTACAGCCTCAACATTGTTTCCAGACACAGAGCAGGGTTTAGCCTTGCAGTTCTGCAGGGCCTGGTTTCCTGAGGGGACCCTCCTCTCTCCTGCTGTCTTTTTCTTCCCGTTTCCCCCTCCCAGGGGTTGTTATTTGTTTATACTGCTTGGGACTCAGTCCTCATTGTGGAACCTGCTGTAAGATCTTCCCTTGAAGTAAGACAGTACAGTTATGTAAGAACTTACCATAACAGTAGATCTTCGAGAGAAGCTCTTGCAGCAGGTATATTTCCTGCCCTCCTTCCCCCAAGGCTCAGGTCCTGTTCAGGACAGTCTTCCCTCTCTTGAGGGATTATCCATACACATTGTACTTCTGACCATTGCCTGTTTCCAGACTTTGCCTGACGGGGGCGTACAAGAACTGGAGCACGTTGGGAACTCCTCCCTTATAGAGGGCGACGTCGGGGGTGGAGCCGACATCGCCGGGGGGCGTTCCCATGTCGGTACTGCTGGAGAAAAAGCTGCCGGAACCGCTGCCAGTCCTCATTATGGAACCTGCTGCATGAGCTTCTCTCGAAGATCTACCGTTACAGTAAGTTCTTACTCAACTGCACTTTACTGGGTCTATTTTTTTTCGTTAGGTCGATCAAAGGACTGGCTAAGATAGCGAACTGGAGTACAAAATGTCTGTAGTATCCCACTAAACCCAAAAAGGAACGTACATGTTTTTTCGTGACGGGGAGGGGACTCTTGGCTACTGCATCGACCTTCCCTACCACAGGCTTTACCTGTCTTTCTCCTATCAGCAACCCTAGGTATCGTGCTTCCTTCATGGTGACAGAACACTTAGCAGGGTTAATAGTAAGGCCAGCCTGTGTAATAGTTTCTAATATCTTAGTCAGATGTGTGACGTGGTCTTGCCAAGGGCTATAGACAATCACATCATCAAGATAAGCTGCACTGTATCCCAGATGTGGTCTTAGCAGCTTATCCATCAATCTTTGGAACGTGGTTGGCACACCACGAAGTACGAAGGGCATCATGGTGAACTGAAAGGATCCCAAAGGGGTGCTAAAGGCCGTTTTGTCTCTGGCTGTTTCCTCAAGTGGAATCTGCCAGTATCCCTTTGTCAAATTGAGAGTGCTGACTTACTGGGCTTGCCTGAGTTGGTATATAATGTCATCTACTCGGGGCATAGGGTATCCGTCAAATTTTTATACTGCGTTAAGTTTGCAGAAATCCAAACAAATGCAGACCCCACACTCTTTTTTAGGGACTAATACCATTGGGAAACTCCATTCGCTGTTAGCCTCTTCTATAACAACCATTTCTTTCATTTTCTCCATTTCCCTTATAATTTCTGGTTTTACCTTTTCAGGAATATGATAAGGTTTTACCCCGATGGGTAATGTTTGGGAAACCTGAATCTGATGGGATACCTCAGTGGTTTTTCCAGGTGTGGTTGTGAATGTAGGGCTAAACTGGCTTAGTATCTGGGCTAACTCTTGTTTTTGGTCTTCCGCCAACAAGGAGTTGACCAGTATAGCAGTGTGGGACTGTTCACCCTCTGATCTATTGTATGCCACATCCAACTCATCATCAGTTGGAATGGGGCATACATACATGGTCTCATTGGGCCGGTCGTTCCATTTCCTCAACAGATTAGCATGGTACATCCTCAGTTTGTTTTTTCTATCTGGTACTTCCACCAAGTATGTGACAGGACCAGTTTGTTTCTGGATGACATAAGGTCCTTGCCATTTCATGGTCAATTTATTGTCTGTGGATGGAAGTAACAGTAGAACACGATCTCCAGCACTGAAGTGTTTACTACCGACTCCTGTATCATACAGTTCTTTCTGGTAGAATTGCTTAACCTGGTTTCGTTCATGGGCATACCTTGCTACCCTCCAACGTTATCTGGGTTACATACTCAAGGGTAGTAGGGTTCTTCCAGGTGGTGTTATCTTCCCATTGTTCCCTAACCATGTCCAGGAGGCCTCTGGGGTTCTTGCCATATAGCAATTTGAAAGGTGAGAACCCTGTTTAAGCTTGAGGGACCTCCTGCTAGGCAAAGAGTAACAACGGCTGACACAGGTCCAAGTGTTTACCTTCATCCTCCACATATTTTTATATAATTTTCTTGAGCGTTTTGTTGACGCGCTCGACCAAGCCATCTGTCTGGGGGTGGTATGGAGAAATGTGTACAGCTTCCACCCCCAGTGCCTGATAGAGACGCTTCAACATAGTGGAACAAAAATTGGTCCCTCTGTCAGTCAGTATGACTTTAGGTATACCTACTCTACTAAACATCTTCAGCAATTCCTCTACTATCTTGTCAACCATGACGGTTCGTAAAGGAATGGCCTCCGGATGTTTAGTGGTGTAGTCACACAGTATAAGCGCAAACCTATTTCCTTTTGCACTCTTTGGGAGGGGCCCTATACTGCCCATGGCCACATGTTCAAAAGGGACAGATACCAATGGTAATGGTTGCAGAGGAACCTTGTCTTTCTTTGTGACTGGTGCCACCATTTGGCACTTGCTACAACTCCTGTAGTATTCAGCTACCTGATTATGAATACCAGGCCAAAATAATCTGTATAGGAGTCTTTTTAGTGTTCTATCTCTCCCTGCATTACCTCCATAGGGTACATCATGTGCCAGAAACATCAGCTGTTCTCTATACTGACGGGGAACCACTAGCTGGTCTACACTCTCCACTGTTTTAGGATTCACACATACTCTGTACAGTTTTCCTTGTTGAATCCTGTACATGGGGGACGTACCCTCCACCCTCTCAGGAACAACCTGTGAAAACAAGGTGGTTAATGTGTCATCATTCTTTTGATCATCTGCAAAGGACTGTATCATAGTAGTTTTAAGCATAACATCATCTACACATGAGTCTCTTTTCTTATTCCCAGTCCAATTATCAAGTCTTTTCTGCCTCTTGTACTTTGTGGGTTTCCCAGGGGCTTCAAACAGTGTATCATCAAAGGGAAACAGTTCGGCATTAGCCCGTTCTTGACGTGCCTGAGCTAGAGTAGTTAGAGCACAAATGGAGGAGGAGGTAGTCAAATTATTAAACATAGAAAAGTCATGCCCCAAGATAACAGGCACGGGTAATCGCGGCACCACCCCAACCTTCATGTGATGTACAGTACCTTGAGCAGTAATGGTTACTTCTTGCAAGGGATAAAAATGAGTGTCCCCACGTACACGAGTAACCCCAGTTTGTTCAAGACTCACTTTTTGAGGTGCCCCCACAGAGTACATCAGTATGTGCCAGGGTTTGCTTGCTCCCAGAGTCAATTACTGCAGTCACCTCATTCCCTCCTATGTTGACAGTCACAGTATATCGCCCCCAATTCGCTAAAGCCGCATGAGAGGGATCAGTTTTCTTTTTGGGGCAAAATCTAGCTATATGTCCCGTGGCCTGACAACCCCGGCAAATAATATCAGGGTTATATGGTCGTGTACTTCTTTTCTCATAAGAACAGCTACCAGAAGTATTAGCAGAGGGGGTAGTAGGTGAATGTTTTACCATGGTGGTGGAGGGGGAAGTCCCATGAGACCCCTTCTGACATTATGGGCGCGTTGTCACAAAATCCTCAGCCAAGCTGATAGCCTTTTCTGCTGTTTCAGGTCTGTGTTCTCTTACCCACATTTGTACTTCATGGGGCAGGATCTTTATAAATTGTTCCAAAACAATGGATTCCACCACCTGAGGCACAGTACGTACTGTGGGCTTTAGCCATTTTGTGCATAAGTCTAGTAACCGAACATAAGCTTCCTGTGGTGAGTCAGCAGTATGGTATCTAAATGTCTAAAACCTTTGCTGGTATGTTTCAGTGCTCATATCATACAGTTTCAAAATTGCTTGCTTGACATGGTCATAGTTTGTCGCATTCCGGGTTTCCACATGGCTATAGGCTAACTGTGCTTTGCCCGTAAGATAAGGAGCTAGTCGAACGACCCATTGATCCCTGGGCCACCCACAGGCAGTTGCCACCCTTGCAAATGTTGTGATGTATGCTTCTATATCATCACTGTCCATTAATTTCGATAATTTAATGTCCCTGGGCCCATCAGTTGGTGGGCTGTGTCGTGCAGTCCCCATGGCTTGTATTGCTTTGAGGGTATCCACCCACCTGGCCTCGTTCTGGAGCTGATCTCTTTCTCTTTGTTTTTCAATGTCGATCTGTTTCAAGCACAGCCATCTGAGTAGATCCTGCATATCAGTAGGAGGTGTTTCTTCTTCCTCTGAACTGGTATCCTCCCCCCCCCAAGTGGTACCTTCTTTCAATTGTCTCATTGTCTGTTTCCGACTGACATCACCCAAGCCACTGGCCAATGGAACCTGGTACTTGTCTACCATTGTCCGGGTCAACACTCCCTCAGGTGTGGGTGCTTCCGTCTTTCATTGCTTCTTCTGCTCCTCCATGATATCTCTGGACGATATCCACCAGAAGGTTGCCTTGCCTCCTTGGATCCCACTTCTAAAACCAATTTGTACACGTTGGAACAAATGGAGTCCAGCACATGGTCAGGATGCAAAGAATTCAAACTTAAATGTATTCTTAAAGCAGGAAAAATAAATGGACTGAATGCAGAAAATAAAAGATCAATAAACAAAACAAAAAGGCTGTAACATTTCAACAGTTAATTTCACTGAAGAAAGGGTTACCTAGAACCAAGCTAGGCATCTGGTAGGATCACCTCCCGTTCATACACTGACTCGGTTCACTTTCCATTCTCAATATATACAGATTTCAGGTCACATGGTACACATAAGCTCCTCCCTAAAGAGAAGAGATACTAACATGCAGCAATAAAAATGCTTTAAATGTAACCTGCATTTCATTTTAGGCATTCTTTGACCATTTTACATTACTGTCAGCTTTCAAAAAGTCAATAAACACTAGTAATTCTTTCATTTATCATTTTACAGAGCAAACCAGGCTCCTCCCATCAGCATCTACCATAATTAGGGTAGAGCAAGGGCCGGACAGCTCTATAGACAGATAGAAGGCTGAGAGGAGGATCTGGTGAGCTGGTACACAGTTAAACAGTTACAGGTCAGTTTCTCCTATTTTCCACATTATTTACAACATTAAAAAGCAAAGAGCATGAATGGCAAGATTCTACTAGACAGCAGCTGCATAAGGTAGCTCAGAAATGTGGCTCTGTGAACACACAAGTAGCATAAACCCTGGTTTCTTATTTCTGTACCTGCATTTTTCACAGTCTGCTGGCTGTAAACGCTGCACTCGCTCCAGCGACTCCTACTGCACTTCTCAAAACTCCAAACCCTGGAGCTGTATGCAAGAAATTGCTCATATGCCTCTTTACTGTGCAGTGTCTGCATGTAGAAAGAGAAACGCTAACTAGGAGGTGCATAATTCACCAAAATTTCAGACAATAGCGAAATGAGCGCAATGGCTCAATTTAGAGTGTGTTCGCACACTCGCAGAGACTCCTCGCATGATCGCATAGCGCTAATGTGCACACACTCATGGGGAGTTCCTCGACATCGTTTACAAGCAAACAGCAAATTCTGAACGACATTTGGGCATAAAACGAGTTAGAGAGCACAGAAGAAAAAATTACTCACCTTAGTAATTGTGTTTCTTCTAGTGGAGTCTTGCTGTATTCTGACATATGTAGTTAGCCCCAGCACTTGAACTGCCCCGGAGAGGAAAGAGTTAACTCTATGCAAGAACATAGAACATTGAGCTCGAGCTCGGTTCAAACCTCTGTCTTTAGCACTTCAAAGTGTAACCGTCAGATTCTTACGAGCTAATACTAACTAACTATACTTCCTAAGTGGAAATTGTAAAGAAAAATAGCCAACAGGCAACTAATTTTTGGGTCCCCCAAAAGACTTGAGTCAAGAACCCAAAATAATAACCAGGTAGTGAACCAACATAGAACTACAAAAACAACATAACCATAACCCACTCCCACTTTCTAAAAAGGAGGAGTACCAAGTACACCCCTGAGGTGCAACACTGTACCTGCCAGCCCACTTCCCACAAACAGGTTCTAAGAGGGGAGGCAGGGAGGGAGGTCAGACTACAGCAAGACTCCATTAGAAGAAACACAATTACTAAGGTGAGTAATTTTTTCTTCAAACAACATGAAGTCTTGCTGTATTCTGACATATGCAGACTACCAAGCAGTACCTCCAAGGAGGAGGGTACCAAACCTATTCTGGGAATTGGCTCTGCAGTACTGCTGTACCAAACGTAGCATCACTCCTAGCCTGGATATCCAGAGAGTAATGCTTGGTGAATCTATGGACTGTTTTCCAGGTGGCTGCTTTGCACATTTCTAGTAAAGGCAAATCTCTGGCAGCAGCCAGAGAAGCAGCTGTACCCCAAGTCGAATGAGTCCTCAGGCCTGAGGGGGGTATATTGCCTAGCTTTTCACAGCAGAACTGTATACAAGAGACAACCCACATGGCAATAGTTCTCTTAGTAGCAGGTATACCCTTTCCCACTTCACCATAAGTGAGAAACAACTGAGGACAGTCAAACCTAAGTGCCTTAATATGCCCAAGGTACTAGCTAAGTGCCCTCTTAACATCCAAACTGTTCAATCTTCTTTCTCCTGAAGAAGAATGATCAGTGAAGAACACAGGAAGAGACATGGACTGGTTCAGATATAAAAATCTGAAACCACCTTGGGTAAGAACCTCCTACTGGTTCTAAGGACCACCTTATCTCTATGGAATGAGATAAAATCCGGCTCAACTGACAGAGCTTGTAACTCACTAATACGCCTGGCAGACGTGATAGCTACCAGGAACACAGTTTTCCAAGTTAAGTACTTAAGTTCTGCTGAAGCCAATGGTTCAAAAGGGGATTGCATTAGCTGAGCAATTTATTTATTTAAGAGTTTACCAGGAAGGCATACTGAGCAGTGTACCACTCAATTCCAGATGTGCCCAGGGGGAATAAGGGATAGGCAGGATACAGTAATAGTAAGATTCCAAGCAGGGGTAGGGTCCTTAAAAGGAGGGTTGGTATGAACCAAACCTTTAAAGAACGTACAGAAAATAGGGTGAGATGCCAGGGAGGAAGCCTTCCCCACTGACAGAAATGCAGAGACAGCTGCTAAGTACACTTTTTAGAGTGGCTGGCCTGAGACCTAGGCCACTGAGATGAACCATATAATCCAGAACAGTAGCCAGATCAGCAGTGTCTGGTAAGACATCCTTATTGGAGCACCAAAAGCTGAATCTCTTCCATTTAGAATTATAAGTTTTTCTGGTGGTAGGTTTTCGAGAGGCTTTAAGAATATCCAGAACCCCCTGAGACAGGTGCAGACTTGCATACTCTAACTCTTCAAGAGCCAAGCCTTGCTGTTGAGAGACCGAAGGTTGGGGTACCAGAGTCTTCCCTGAGAGGAGGTTAACAGATTGTGTTTCTTGGGAAGAGAAGGACTGCTAGAGAAATCAACAGAGGATACCAAGGCTGCCTGGGCCCAGTCTGGTGCAATCAGGATCACCTTGTGTGGTTGCGACCTGATCTTGACTAGTACTTTGAATAACAGAGGAAAACGAGGAAAGGCATACAGGACCCCCCAAATCCAGAACCAGAGCATCCAGAGGAACTGTGCCCAAGACTGGAGGTCTGCAACAGAAGAGAGGAAGCTGATGATTGCCTGGGGCTGCAAAGAGATCTATCTCTGGGGTGCCCCACCTGGAAAAAATTACTTTCAATATGAAGGGATCCAGGGTCCATTCGTGATGGCCCTGAGAGATCCTGCTCAGGGCATCTGCTAGCACATTGTCCTTCCCTGGTAGATGGACTGCTACCAGAGATGCTTGCAGGGCATAAGTTAGAGACCAAATTTCCTTGGCTTCTGTGCACAAGGCCGTAGACTGAGTGCCTCCCTACTTGTTGATGTACCACATGGTGGTTGTGTTGTCTGTCCTGACCTGAACCACCTTGTTCTTTACTGAGTCCGAGAAAGCTTGGAGAGCCAGGAATACTGCCCTGAGTTCCAGAAGATTGATATGAAGTAGAGACTCCTGAGGGGACCACACCCCTTGTGCTGTGAGCATTCCTAAGTGAGCTCCCCAGCCCAGGAGAGAAGCATCTGTGGTTAACACCACTGAATGAGTCTGCCTGATGAATGGGACTCCTCGGCTGAGATTGTCCTGATCCAACCACCATTGGAGAGCTTGGATCAGAGTCTGAGTCACTGAAATCAATTTGGTTAGAGGATCTTTTTTCTGAGACCAAAAGGACCTCAGATGGAACTGAATGTCCCTCATCTGAAATCTGGCTCCCTGTACCACCGCAGTGGAAGCTGCCATGTGGCCCAGGAGCTGAAGAAAATGTCTTGCTGGTCGAGACACCAGAAGGTGGAAAGAAGAAGCAAGGTCTGTAAAGGCCTTTGCCCTTGCCAGAGGAAGAAAAGCCTTTGTTTGGACAGTATCCAGCTCTATCCCTATGAAGGTCAGGAGTTGTACTGGTTCGAGAAGTGACTTTGGTAGATAGAGGAGGAACCCCAGAGAAGTGAGCAACTGTTGTGTCACTTATAAGTCTGACTTGACTTGGTCTAGAGACTGTCCCACAATGAGCCAGTTGTCCAGATATGGAAAAATGGAGATGTTCTGTTACCTGAGAAAAGCCACTACTACTGCTAGGCATTTTGAGAACACCTTGGAGCTGATGTTAGTCCGAAGGGCATTGCTCTGAACTGATAATGGCCTGAAGACAATTAGAATCTGAGGTACTTTCTGTGGGAGCACCTGATAGGAATGTGAAAGTAGGCATCCTTGAGGTCCAGGGAGGCTAACCAATCCCCTGGCCTCAGAGAGGGAAGAATTACTCCCAGAGTCACCATTTTGAATCTTGGTTTGACAAGGTGCTTGTTTAAGTATCTCAAGTCTAGGATGGGCCACCACTCCTGTCTTTTTTGGGGTAAGGAAGTATCTGGAGTACAGACCCTTGCCCCTGTGTAGAGTAGGAACTCTCTCGATGGCCCTGACAGCCAACAGAGAGGAAACCTCTGCCTCTAGGCCAATGGTTTTGGAGATGTTTGCAGGTGGAAAAAAACCTGACCCTCAGTTTTGGAACTTTTTTGAAGCTGAGGGCCAGTCCCTGGCTTACTTCCTCTAGGAGCCACTTGTCTGAGGTAAGAGACTTCCATGCCTGGAAGTAGTAAGCCAGCCTGCCTCCTACTGGAATAAGGGAGTTGACCCGGCCTGACACATCAGGGTGTCTGCTTGGCAGGAGCCTTAGACTGGGAGGAGGAGGATGCAGCCCTGCTCATCCCCCTTCTGCCTCTCCCTCTGAGGAAAAGGAGAGGAGGCCTGTGCCTGGTACAAAGGCCCATGAAAAGGCCTGCCCCTAGACTGCTGCTTCTGAGGAGTTGCCTGCCTTTCCTCAGCCTGTGCACACCTGTAGGTGGTCCTGTATTCATCCATCTTTTTCATGTAATTCTCTATCTGCTCCCCAACAAAGAATTACCCACCACAGAGAAATCCATGGACTTAGCCTGAGTGTCCTGTGAAAGGCTAGTACATGTGAGCCAAGCAAATCTCAGAAGAGACACAGATGTCGCCATGACATGTGATGACACATCATTTGCGTCTACAGCAGCATGAAACTGAATCTTAGATGCCTCAATCCCATCAGCAGCCACCTCCTCCAGCTCCTTGGCTAGCTGGGGGGAAGCCTGTTTAGCCAGTTTCAGAACAGTATCCCATTTGGACTTCTGGTATCTGGCTGTGTAGGCTATATAATTTGCCTCCCTGAGTCCCAAGGAATATGCCAAGTACTGTTTTTTGGCCATATCATCCACCTTCCTAGAGTCTTTATCTGTGGGGTGTAAAGCCAAAGGTATATTAGCCTTGTCACAGGCTGTAGCCTGCACAGCCCCAACATGGCTGCACTGTTGGAACAAGAACTCTGTACCTGAGCCTGAAAACATACACCTCCTGTCCATTCTTTTATCCACAGGAGGTAAAGAATTTGGTGTCTGGAGAATTTTTTGTGTCCGTTTCCCAAGAGATTTATGGAGGGGAATAGACAGCCTTTTGGACTCTGGGATGTGCATCATTTCTACAAAATCAGGCTCCTCTTGTTCCTCAACAGCTTCAACCAGAGGGCGCTGGAGGGTCTCTGCCACTTTTTTTGTAAAACAAATAGTGGGATGGGGACTCAGTAAGCCTGGGAGGGGAAACAGAAGGCCTGTCTGGGGGAGATGTCCGGTTCAATGGGCTCATCCAGACTTTCCACACCATCATCATCGTCGTCTCCTTCCTCCCCTTCCCATTCCGGTTCCTAAAATTCATCCGGACAATATTCCGGAATCGGGGGAACTGACTGACTACCTAGAGGCGCTGGATCGGACAGAGCGATTCTACAGTGCTTATCGCCCTGGCTATCTCTTCAGCGACTGGACGTTGTGGTTCTGGATCTGAACCGGCCAGTTTCCTCTTTTTCTTTGACAGAACCGAACCCCCAGGATCGGTTCTCCTTTTGCGTGAGGGAGTATTGCCCAGGTCAGTGGGCACTCCCTCAGGTTCGGTCGGAACCGAACCGGGCTGGCCATCCGGATTTGCGGACTTCTCTGCCTCCTTTTCCCTAAACCTACCCAATATCTTATCCAGGGTGGCCTTCGGAAAATTCTTGCAGATTTGACAGTCTGAATCGAGGTGGTCAAACCCCAGATAATAAACACAGGTGGTGTGAGGGTCTGCCTTAGCAAAGGCATCCCCACACTCACTACAGTGTTGAAACCCAGTGGGCCCGTCTTTTTTCTTGGGTTTCTCAGACATGGCCAGACTAACAACTTACCCTTTATAGCTTAAAAAGCCAGGTAAGACCCCTCTATTGGTTACCAACTGTGTTACGGGTCTTGGAAAAAAACGTTTAAAATTCGCTTTTTTTTAAACCGATAGGGACCGGTACCTCACACTAGAAAATTAGGAAATAAAATAAACCTAACACAATCGGTTCCAAAACTGGACTGATCAATAAGTTTTTTACAGTTTTCACAGAAATTACCACAATAAAGTCCACTACCTACAACACTTGCTGTACCGCAGACAGGGATTTGAAGCCGAAAGAAATAAATCGAAAAAACAGTATTTAAACTGACTGATTTTACTGAACCGAGCAAGTGAAGGAGCAATCTTTGGAGCGACTATTCAGTTAGGCGGAGTAAAGAATCTGTCGATTACACTGTGAAGTGCTGCAGACAGAGGTTTGAACCGAGCTCGAGCTCAACGTTCTATGCTCTTGCATAGAGTTAACACTTTCCTCTCCAGGGCAGTTCAAGTGCTGGGGCTAACTGCATATGTCAGAATACAGCAAGACTTAATGTTGTTTGAAGGAGACTAGGGAGAGAAAGACTACCCACATGTGGCCATTCCATGAGTAGGGGAGTGAATGAAAACAAACGAAGGATAATAGAGACAGAAAAGAAAAGCAGAGAGAATGGGTACTGGAAAACACTGTTGCAACAGGTTTTTATTGGAGAGAAAAGGAGAGATTATTTCAGCCCAAATGCAACAATACATCAGCTGCAATTCTGCCTACAAATACCATTTACCGAACACCTATATATTACTATATATTGCTGTACAAGGGGTAACCAAGGTTCCTATAAAGAACAGGGATAGGGAGTAGACGGCCCCTACCACACCAATAAGGACCCAGGTGTGCGCCCCATCCTTCCAGAGAAGCATCCGTGGTTAACGTCTGTGTGGGAGGAAGGGACTGAAAGGACATTCCTTGACATAAATTGGTTCTGACTATCCACCAAGTCAGAGCTGACTTCAGAGAGGAAGTGACCCTGATCTTGTCTTCGAACTGTCCTGTTCTTTGAGACCATTGCTTCTGGAGGGCCCACTAAATAGGTCTCGTGAAGACGGGCGAATACCAGCGCAGGGATGGTAGCGGCCATGTGACCCAGAAGGCACAGCATTTGTCTGGCTATGACAACTTTCTGAGTCTGTATTGTGTTGTTGGTCCAATAAAAGGTATCAAATCATTTGTTTCTGGATCCGAGTCTGTATAAGTGATGCCAGAGACAAAAGTGTTCCCTGCCAGGTAGCTGGAAGGTAAGCTCTGGCTGAGACTGTATCTAGGACAGCTCCAATGTATTGGAGGCACTGAGTCGGAGTCGGGTTGGACTTTGGCCAACTGACTATGATCCCTAGTGTGTGGAACAGTTGCAGGGTAGCTTCTAGGGAGGAAAGCAGAGCTGTTCTGGAGTCTGCTTTGATTAGTCATTCATCTAGATATGGGAAGATAAAGTGCCCTTTTCTTCATAAGGTTGTTGCAACAACCACTAGGCATTTGGTGAACACCATCGGGGCCGAAGACAGGCCAAATGGGAGTGCTTGAAACTGGTAGTTTTCACCTAGCAGGTGGAAGCAAAGAAATCTGTGGTGGGCAGGTTGGATGGGAATATGCAGGTAGGCATTCTTCATATGTAGGGCACAAAGCCAATCTCCCTGTTTCAGTGTTGACATGATGGAATTCAGGGTTATCATGTGAAAACGTCTGTATTAGATGAAAAGGTTCAGTTTTCTGAGGTCCAGTATCGGTCTGAGGGCTCCAGTTTGTTTGGGTACCAGAAAGAAGTGGGGAGTAGAATCCTGTTTGGTGTTCCGAGGAGGTTACTGGTTAAACAGCCTGTCTGACCTGGAGAGCTCTCAATTCCTCCTGAAGGATAGATACATAGACAGTGTCGGCAGATACGGGCCTATGGCCCACCCAGTCTGCCCATTTGAGCTTGTAAGTTCAGTTTATGTTTTCCTAGAAGTCTGTTGCCCCTTACCCCTGACCTCCAGAATTCCTTTATGTCTATCCCATGCATTCTTAAATCCCGTGATTGTTTCAGCCCACACCACTTCCTCTGGCAGGGTGTTCCACTTGTCCACCACCCCGTTCTGTGAAGAAATTCTTCCTCACGTTTCCTCTGAATCGTCCTCCCTCCAACTTCATCCCATGCCCTCTAGTCCTGGAACATCTCTTTCACTTAGAAATAGTGTGTTCCTGCACCCTGTTCCTCCCTGTAAGATACTTGTATGTCTCTTACCATATCCCCTCTCTCCCTCCTCTCCTCCAGGGACTACATGTTCAGTTCCTTCAACCTGTCCTCATAGGACCTGTGATGCAATCCATGCACCATCTTTGTTGCCCTCCTCTGAACCTTCTCTACCCTGTCTACGTCCTTACGTAGGTATGGTCTCCAGAACTGTACACTGTACTCCAGGTGGGGCCTCACTAGTGTCTTGTATAGTGGAATTATGATGTCCCTTTTCCTGCTGGTGATGCCCCTGCCTATGCATCCCAGCATCCTATTTGCTTTACCTGCTGCCTTGTCACACTGTTTCCCTACCTTGAGGTCATCAGAGATGATAACCCCAAGATCCCTTTCCTGCTTGATAGGTATATGATCTGATGGGTAATGAATATTTTGAGGATGAGGGGGGTTTGGAAATAAATTCCAGAGCATGACCCCTCTGTATAATCTGGAGTACCCATTTGTCTGGAGTGACTGTTTGCCACTCCAGACGGAGGGCAAAACGACCACCCACAGCCTCCGAGGCCTGGTTGAGGAGGCGTGGGCAAAGCCCTAGTAGATCACTGGGCTGTCCAGCCCCGCTGGGGTGGTGGGAGCAGAAGCCTTGGGTGGCAGAGGTGTTGCCTCTTGTGGGTTGAGTACGACCTCTGAAATCGCCTTTATTGGTACCTCTATATTTTCCACCTCTTATGGAATAGAGAGAGGACTGAGTACAATAGGTTGTATGCGGAGTATGGTACATGCCATGAACCATATGTAGGGTTCTGCCTGATGCCTGTAGGTCATCTAGTAAGGTCTAAGTACCTAGCCCGAATAGCTTGGACCT
This sequence comes from Neoceratodus forsteri, assembly GCA_016271365.2. Taxonomy (NCBI): domain Eukaryota; kingdom Metazoa; phylum Chordata; order Ceratodontiformes; family Ceratodontidae; genus Neoceratodus; species Neoceratodus forsteri. The sequence continues at coordinate 373,017,819 of CM057458.1, forward strand.
ATTAAAAGGGGCGTTAGCTACTTTGTGTTGGACAGCAGGTGTAAAACCAGAAACGCGGAGCCAGGTATGGCGACACAAAGAAACGCCAGAAGCAGACAGGCGGGCCGAGGTATCTACAGCATCATAGCCTGACCTGAGTAGGTGTCGGGAAATAGAATTGCTAGTTGACACTGTAGCCAATAACTGTTCTCTTTCCTGTGAAGGAGGGAGTTTATTGATAATATCAATGGCAGAGGACCCAAGGGTACGTTGGTATCCAATCATATGACTCATGTAATTTAAGATTCTGATATTCATGGTACTGGAGAAAAATACAGGTTACTCACCTGTAACAGGAATTCTAGGAGTGGTATATATTGTTCATCCACACTTTGTGGCAGGTTCCTTGCTGCTTTAAATCTTGCTGGAAGGTCTTCAAGCTGGCTCCTCCCACCCACCCGGGTGGTAAAACCCTCGGCTCCGCCCCATGATGCCAGATCTAGCCCGCTGGAAGCCAGGTGGATCGTGTGGATGAACAACATATACCACTCCTAGAACTCTTGTTACAGGTGAGTAACCTGTATTTCTAAGGACATGGATATGTTGTTCAATCCACACTTTGTGACAGACTCCTAGCAGTTCTCCGGGAGGAGGGAGGTAAGGCGCGCGCACCCTCTACTTGGGAAATAAGGACTGGAGAACAGAGGTCCCAAAACCAGCATCATGGCGTGACTCTAGGTCAATGTGGTAATGGGAAATAAAGGTGTGTGCTGACTTCCAGGTAGCAGCCTTGCAGATTTCCTGGATAGGGACGTCCCTAGAAGTGGCCACCGAAGCAGCGGTATGGCAGGTAGAATGAGTTCTTATCCCTTTGGGAGGCTCCATGCCCACCAACCTATAGCAGAGATCTATGCAGGAGATGACCCACCTGCTTATCGTCCGCTTGGCTGCAGGTCTGCCAGGTGCGGCTTCAGTGTAGGTGACAAACAGCTGGCTAACCTCTCCCGACTTCTCAGCTGTGCGCCCTATAGTGTGCTTGTGCCTCTAGGGTCCAGAGTATGGAGCCTATATTCGGCCTCCGGGAGGTGACTGGGGTAGAACACCGCAGAGTCAACACCTGGTTAAGGTGAAACCCGGCCACCACTTTCAGAAAAACTTTGGTGGGGCAAAGGACAACCTTGTCCCTGTGGAAGACCAGGTAGGGAGGCTTGATGGAAAGTGCCTGAAGCTTTCCCATCCTTCTGGCTGACATAATAGCCACCAAGAAGGCGGTCTTCCATGACAGGTGAAGATGTCACACCTGTGCTTGGTGAATGCACACTGACTTAGCCAATGGCCAGCAGTAGATCCCACGGAGGTGGAGGTTCGCACTGGAGGAGATATGTGGTCTAGGTCTTGAAAAAGCACCTGACCACCTTCTCCTGCACCACAGACTGCTTGCCGGCCCGCGTCTGGTAAGCAGAGATGGCTGCCAAGTGCACCTTAAAGGTTATCGACCGAAGCCCTAGCTGAGAAAGGGACCACAGGTAGTCCAAAATACTAGCCAGTGGACAGGAAGAGGGGTCCAACCCCTTGTCCTGACACCAAATGGAGAATCTCTTCCATTTGAAGGAATAGCATTTTCTGGTCGAATCCTTACGGGACGCCTCAATGACACTGAGGACCTCGTCGGAAAGACCCAAGGTCTGGAACTCTAGCCGCTCAGGAACCAGGCCGTCAGGTGCAGGGATTGAAGGTCCGGATGGAGAACCTTCCCCTTGTCGACTGAGATCAGGTTTGGGCAGGCTGGAAGTCACTTCGGGAGCCTGGAGCTGAGGCTGAGGAGATCTGGGTACCAGAACTGGCGAGGCCACTCTGGGGCTACCAGAATCACCTGCGCCTTGTCCCTCTTCACCTTGAGGTGCACCTTGTGGATCAAGGCAAATGGAGGGAAGACATAAAAGAGGCCGGGGTTCCACGGCCTTGAGAAGGCATCCCCCTGCAGCAAGTTCTGCTTGGGAAAAGCCTCAGCTTGCTCTCCTGGAGGCGAACAGGTCCACCTGAGGGGTGCCCCAAAGGGAGAACAGGTCTTGCACTACCTCCAGCAGGAGAGACCACTCCTGAGATGCAGCGCCTTTCCGGCTGAGGGCATCGGCCAGACTGTTGGAGGCTCCTGCCACATGGATGGCTAGGAGATCCGCTTCTAGGCTGATCACGATGAGACCAAATGTGGAGAACTTCCTTGCAGAGAGGCAAGGAGTGCGTCCCGCCCTGATGGTTGAGACAGTACATGGTCGTGGTGTTGTCCATCTGGACCTGAACCACCTAACCCTGTACAAACGGAGCGAAGACGGTGAGGGCTAGTCAAACCGCTCGAAGCTCCAGCAGGTTGATGTGGCATTGAGACTCCTGAGGGGACCAGAGGCTGTGAGCCCAGAGATCCCCCAGATGGGCACCACAACCCATCAGAGAGGCGTTGGTTGTTAGAGTGACCGTCGGCTCGGGGCAGACTAACGGTATATCCTCCTGCAGATGAGCTGGGACGAGCCACCACTGCAGGCCGTCCCACATCTCCTGGGTCACTGTCACCGGATGGTCCACAGGACCGGAGCGCTGTGACCACTGGGTCCAACGGACCACGCTGGTGCAGGCCGCCACAAGGCCATGGCCCGGAACTCGAAAAGAGATCCCTCTGCTCTGAAGCAGAGGAATTGCTGGTGAGACGGACGGATTTGGACGTGAAAGAATGCATCCTGGAGGTCCAGAGAGCAGAACCAGATGCCTAGTTCCAAGGATGGAATGAGCTGAGCCAGAGTAACTATCCTGAAGGTACGTGGCCTTAGGAACTTGTTCATGTCGTGCAGGTCGAGAATGGGGTGCCAGCCCCCTGTCTGGTGGAGAGGGACTGGCAAAGCTCCTTGAAAGAAGCAGTGTAGGAGGAGCCCAAGGAGAGCGGGATAAACACCGAGGCCGAGGAAAAAGATGTGACCTGAGCTGCCTCTTCCTCGAGGGCAATCAACAGCTCAGCTGCTCATGGAGCCCGCAGCCACGACGACCGCCTCAACGGGCCTCCTTCGACTTCACCAGCGGGTACCGTTTCTCGGGGTGCCCTAGTTGTAGTCGGGCAGCGCGGTCCTCCAGAATCAAAGCCGTGAAAGACTTGCAAAGATCGCAGGCCTGCAGATTGTGAGCAAGACCCAGGCAAATTTAGGAGGCAGTATAGCGCAGTGGTCTAAGGCTCTGAGCTGCAAATCTGGTGACATCCAGCAGGCCAGACCTGGGGTTTGAATCCCACAGCTTCCACTTGCATACTGTGTGACCCTGAGCAAGTCACTTAACCTCCTTGTGCTCCCAGGTCGCTCCTGTAAAAAAGCTTTCAGCTTAGTGTGCTATACCTGGCTAAACAACTAAATAAAATAAATAAATAAATAAATAAATAAGCAGTGGAGTGCGGATCGGTCCGGGGACATGTTCTGCTCCAGAAGGGTAACCGGCGTAGCCGGAGAGAATTTGTTCATCGCAGCCGCGAGGGAAGATAAAGACTGAACTCTGGAAAACTTTAAAATGATTTTCGGAAATTCCGAAGTATTAGGATACAGGCCTAAAACGCAGAGCGCTAAGGAGGGAACCTGAGCTTCCAAGCAGTAAGGAAGATCTGGCGTCAAGGGGCAGAGCCGGGAGTTTTACCACCCAGGTGGGTGAGAGGAGCCAGCTTGAAGACCTTCTGGCAAGATTTAAAGCGGCAAGGAACATGCCACAAAGTGTGGATTGAACAACATATCCACGTCCCTAGAAATACCTTTTTCCCCAGATAGTCAAGTCTTTGAGATTCCTTATCAGGAGGCAAGGAGCTCATGCGTTCAGGTTGTTTAGAACGATCATGAGTGCCATTAATGACTACAGAGTCCACTTCAGGGGTAGCGGAAAGGAAAGGATGATACAGAGGAGCTTGATAAATGCGATCCACCTTGTGGGGAACAGCTGTAATAGCTGAAGGCTGATGCCAGGCTGCAAGTATGGCATGCTGGCAGGCATGGATTAGTGAGGGAACCGCTAAAACAGGCTCCTGTGGCAGTTCAAGATATTCTGCCATGTCCTTACGCAGCTTGTCGTGTTCTGTGGTGGAGAATCCCATGACTTTTTGTATTTGAACCATCATTTCGTGGAACGAAGGGTCATCAGGAGGAGAGGCTGCGGAATGTCTAGGGAGGTCCTCGTCCAAGGAAGAGACTTCCGAAAAAGGAGACTGAGGAGGGAATTCCACCTCCTGGAACTCTGTCTTCAAGGTCACCGGTGAAGTCAACCAGGAATCCTTGTTCATCTGATAAATAGTCTTCCATATAAGGAGGAGGCGACCAGGGTGGTAATGGATCCCTGTCACCATGGAACCTCTTAGGAGTAGGAGATCAGGGAGGATCGCTCTGCTCTCCTGGGTCAGAGGGCTGGGAGTGCCGCATGGCATGCAAGACATGCCGTACTACAGTAGAAAGAAAAAATTACTCACCTTAGTAATGTTGTTTCTTCTAATGGAGTCTTGCTATATTATGACATATGCAGTATAACCCCAGGTTAGAACTGCTCCGGAGGTGAAAGAGTTAACTTTCCATGCAGGGCATGGAACCTTGAGTGCGAGCTCGGTTGAACACTCTATCTGTTGTAGCTCAAACTTAAACTGTCAGATCTTTACGAGCAAAAACTCACTAAGGTTCTGGGTGGAAGCCGAAAACCTACACTAGCCCACTGGCTACTAACTACAAAAACACATTTTTGTTCTTGATCCCAAAACAAAGACTCAAGTCAGGGGATTCAAGAAAGAAAAATAAAACATAACACCTAAGCACCCTAAGAAAGGGTGAAAATAAAGTGGGCATCTATGAAGTGCCAACTATTGCACTGCCCACCCACATCCCAAAAAGTAGAGGTTCTGAGAGGGCAGGTGGGAGGTCATAATAGCAAGACTCCATTAGAAGAAACAACATTACTAAGGCGAGTAATTTTTCTTCAAACAACATGAAGTCTTGCTATATTATGACATATGCAGAATACACAGCAGTACCTCCATGGAGGAGGGACAGAACCTACTTAGAAATAGGCTCTGAAGCACAGCTGTGTTAAAACCGAGCATCACCCTAGCCTGGATGTCCAGGGAGTAATGCTTGGTAAAGTGTGAACTGTTTCCAGGTAGCTGCTTGACATATCTCTAGGATAGGGATGTCCCTGACAGCAGCCAGGGACGCAGCTGTACCTCTGGTAGAGTGAGCCCTCAGGCCTGAGGGAGGAATCTTACCCAGTTTTTCATAGCAAAATTGGATACAAGAGACAATCCACCTGGCAATGGATCTTTTAGTGGCAGGTTTACTTTTACCAACCTCACCATAAGTGAGGAACAATTGAGGATTCAAACCTATGACCCTTTGGTACGCTTCTATATAGTAACTAAGGGCTCTTTGACATCTAACTGTAATCTCCTCCTCGAGGAGGAATGGTCAGTGAAGTACACAGGAAGAGACATGGATTGATTAAGGTGGAAGTCTGAAACCACCTTAGGCAAAAACCTTCTGTTAGTCCTGAGGACCACCTTATCTCTGTGAAAGGAGATAAAATCAGGCTCCACTGACAATGCTTGTAGCTCACTTATGCACCTGGCAGAGGTGATGGCTACCAAAAACACAGTTTTCCAAGTCAAGTACTTAAGCTCTGCTGAAGACAATGGCTCAAAAGGGGGTTGCATAAGCTGAGCAATGCAAATATTAAGATCCCAAGCAGGGACAGGGTCCCTGAACGGAGGGTTGGTGTGAAGCAACCCTTTAAAAAACTTGGAGAACACAGGGTGAGCTGAAAAGGAAGAGGGCTTACCTGCTGATAAAAAGACAGACACAGCTGCCAAATGCACTTTTAGGGTAGCTGGTCTCAACCCCAAAGAATTCAAATGCACTAAATAATCCAGAATCGAGGGCACGTCAGCAGATTCTGGGGAAATATGCTTACCAGCGCACCATATGGAAAATCTTTTCCATTTTGAATTATAAGTAGCCCTGGTGGAAGGCTTCCTAGAGGCCTTCAAGAAATCCACGCCTTGGGAAAGGTGTAGGTCAGCAACTCTAACTCTTCAAGAGCCATGCCTTGAGATTGAGAGATTTGAGGTCTGGATACCAAACTCTCCCCTGGGCACAGGTTAACAGGTTGTGATTCCTGGGAAGACACAGGGGAAGGTGGACTGCTAAGGACACGAGGAGTGGGTATCAGGGCTGCCTGGCCCAATCTGGAGCAATCAGGATCATCCTGCAGGGTTGAGATCTGATTTTTACTAGCACCTTGAAAAGAAGTGGGAAGGGGGGAAAAGCATAGAGAAACTTCCCTTCCCAACTGAGTAGGAAGGCATCCAGAGGGACAGCTCAACACTGGGGGCCTGCAGCAAAAAAGGGGAAGTTGGTGATTGTCTGGAGTTGCAAAGAGATCTATCTGAGGGGTGCCCCATCTGGCAAATACTACCTCCAGTACTAGGGGATCCAGTGCCCATTCGTGATGGCCCTGGGAAATCCTGCTGAGAGCATCCGCTAGGACATTGTCCTTGCCTGGGAGGTGAACTGCCGTAAGGGAGGCGCTCAGAGAATAAGCCAGAGACCACAACTTCATTGCGCTCGTGCGCAAGGCCGCAGACGAGTGCCCTTGTTTGTTGATGTACCACATTGTAGTGGTATTGTCTGTTCTGACCTGAACAACCTTGTTCTGAACAGATGTGGAAAAATCTGGAGTGCTAGAAAACTGCTCTGAGTTCCAACAAATTGATGTGGAGCAGAGATTCCTGAGGGGACCACAACCCCTGGGTGGTAAGGTCGCCCATGTGAGCTCCCACCCCAAGAGGATGCATCTGTAGTAAGGGTCAAGGAATGAGACGGGAATGAAGGAACCCCCTGTCTCAAATTGCTCTGGTCCTGCCACCACTGGAGGGCCTGGATCAGGGTTCGAGTCACTGGGATCAATTTGGTTAGAGGATCTGTCCTTTGAGACCAAAGGCTCTCAAATGGAACTGAATGTCCCTCATCTGAAACCTTGCTCCCTGCACTACTGCTGTAGAAGCAGCCATGTGCCCCAGGAGCTATAGAAAATGCCTTGCTGGTGAGAGACCTGCAGGGTGAAAGAAGAGGCCAGAGACACAAAGTCCTTGCTCTTTCCAGAAGGAGGAAGGCTCTGGCTTCTTTTGTGTTCAGTTCTGCGCCTATGAAGGTGAGAAGCTGGACAGGCTCCAGAACTGACTTTGGAAGATTGAGAAGGAAACCTAAAGATGTAAGAAGTTGCTGAGTTACTTGTAGGTGTGGTTTGACCTGGTCTGGAGACTGGCCTACAATGAGCCAGTCGTCCAGATGAGGAAAGATGGCAATCTTTTGCCTTCTTATGAGCAACTACTACTGCCAGGCATTTTGTGAACACCCTCGGGGCGAAGTGAGGCCGAAGGGCATTGCTCTGAACTGGTAATGGCCTGAGGGCAGTTGAATCTGAGGTACTTCGATGGGAGCTTCTGATGAGAACATGGAAGTAGGCATCCTTGAGGTCCAGGAGGCTAATCAGTCCCTGGCCTTAGAGAAGGTAAAATAATTCCCAGAGTCACCATTTTGAACTTTGGTTTTAAAAGGTGCTTGTTTAGATACCTGAGATCCAGGATGGGCCGCCATTCTCCTGTCTTTTTTGGGGGTAAGGAAGTACCTGGAGTACAACCCTTTGCCCTGGTGTAGGGGTGGAACCCTTTCCACAGCTCTGAGAGCCAGAAGGGAAGAAACTTCTGTTTCTAGGGCAAGTGCCTCTGATAGATTTGCAGGTGGAAAGGACCTGGTTCTCATCTTCGGAAATGTTTTGAAGCTGAGAACCAGTCCCTGGCTTACTACTTCCAGGACCCACTTGTCTGATGTTACAGACTTCCAGTCCTGGACAAAGTAAGCCAGCCTGCCCCCTACCGGTAGTGGAGAATTGGCCCTGGCCACCCCATCAGGGAGCCTGTTTTGCAGGGGCTTTGGGTTGAGGGGTAGAAGCAGGCTTACTAGACCCCTTCTGCCTCTTCCTCTAAAGAACCCCCTCTGGGCATAAGCAGAAGAGGAGGCCTGGGCTTGGTAAAAAGGCCTATGAAAAGGCCTGCCCCTGCCATGCTGCCTTTGAGGAGTGGCTTGCCTTTCTTTGGCCTGTGCACTCCTATAGGTGGTCCTATACTCATCCATTTTCTTCATATAATTCTCTGTCTGCTCCCCAAACAGAGAATTGCCCACAACAGGAAAATCCATAGCCTTAGACTGGGTATCCTGTGACAGGGCAGTACATCTGAGCCAGGCCATTCTGCGAAGAGACACGATGTAGCCATACTCTTGATGAAACATCATTAGAGTCTACTGCAGCATGGAATTGCACCTTGGATGCCTCAATACCATCCAGCAGCCACCTGCTCCAGCTCCTGGCAAGCTGGTCAGGGGCCTGTTTTGCTAGTGCCAGCACAGTATCCCATCTGGATTTCTGGTACCCTAGCTGCATAAGCATATAATTCGCCTGTCTGAGTCCTAAAGATGCTGCCATGTACTGTTTCTTTGCCATGGCATCCATCCTCCTGGAATCCTTTTCAGGAGGGTGAGAGGCTAGAGGAACATTAGCCTTGTCACAGGCTGCAGCCTGCACTACCCCCACATGGCTGCACTTGCTGAGAGAGGAACTCCTGTATCAGAGCCTGATAATGTATACCTTTTGTCCATCCTTTTATCCACAGGAAGGATAGAAATGGAAATTACGTACTTACCGTAATTATTGATCTTCTTGGACAGTCTCCATCACTCATTCACGCTTGTGGGATAGCACCGGAGGCGCTAGGACCAAGCGGGAGCCTAAAGTTTTCAGAAGGGTCGGTGCCAAGAGAGGGCCACGTAAAGAAAGCACCGCCGAGACTAGCCTCGTGACCTGTATAGGCTATCTCGGGCCGACACTCCAACCGCCTCAGCACCTTTTCGAATCGAGGAGGTGCAGCGTTACTAATGAGAATAACTCATCCTGAGTTTCTGGGCCTGAGAGGGCCCAGATGGCCTTTGCAAGAAAGGCTAAAGAATATTGTCCTCACAGTCCGAATCATAGGACCGTGAAGACCAGGAAAGAAAATGAGTGAACCAAGGGATGGTGGGTGGGCGTGTGAATGAGTGATGGAGACTGTCCAAGAAGATCAATAATTACGGTAAGTACGTAATTTCCATATCTTCCTGGACTAAGTCTCCATCACTCATTCACACTTGTGGGAGAGTACCAAGCTAAAACCAACAACCCTGAGTAGGGTGGTAGGAGATAGGGTTCACTCAGAAAGGACGGCCAAGGACTGTCCTGCTAATAAAAAGAGCTGTCTTGTAAAGAGCATCTAGAACATAGTGTTTACAAGATAAGCGCTGAGTTATAACTCACCACTACAGAGGCGACTGCAATGGGCACAAAATGAGAAAGTCTGCCAGGAAACCACTACCACTTTAGGAGAGTGGTAAGAACCTGGCCTCACAATTTGGTCTAGGACCAAAAGTAATAGTGTCAAAGATATATACTAATGTAATGTAAAGGACCCTCAGGAACTTAAAGAGTTGGAGGTAAAGTCTACTGGTTCAGGGAAGACTGGAAAGTGCAGATGGGAATCCCCACTATCCAGTATGGTTGACCTGTAAACAACAGGTCCAGAAGCACTTGAACCCCTTACTTGGTGAACAAGGGGGTCCAGGTGGGGTTAGTCCGTCAAGGAGAATGGTCTCCACTTAGTCACAGGATCTTCCTGATGGAAGGCCACATGACTTAGAAGCCTCTCGTGGTGGTCTAGTAAAACATATCCTACCCACTGTATATTCCAAGAGGAATAATTCTGCCCTGTGTGTACAACCGTAGCAGCAGTCTCTGAACTCAGGGAAGAAAGGAAAAGGGTGCACAGGAGGATGTTCCACTGTGGAAAAAAACATTCCAACAAAAACCAGGGGCTGGATTTCTAAGGTCAATAGAGGCAGATGTGCATCGAGGAGGGACACAGCCGGACCAAGTTAGGGCTAACCCATTTGTTGAAGTGACTGAAAGAGGCAGTGAGTCAATGTAGTGAGGCACTAACCACTCTGGCTTTCCTGAAAGGAGTAGGAAAGGATTCTAGTTCATTTGCTGAAAAAGAAACATCACCACTCCGTCTCACACTTGAAGAGGATAGCTTCGTGAGCGACTGGCATGGACCAGAGAGCAGGAACCGAAGGTGTGAATATTTGAGAAGCTTCCTCAGAAAAAGGGACCTACTTGACCATCCGACAAGAAGGAGAAAATCGCCTGTTAAATTAAGCAAGCAAGGAAACAGGAAACTGAGTTCTGACTCTGTGGAGAGTCGCTTCTGCTGCTGTAAGGCTCTGTTCGAGAAAAGAAAGCCTGATAAAAAGAATAGGAATTAACAGACTGGGCAGAAGCCTAGATCTAGAAAATGTCTCTGAATGAGAGCAATCTCTTAGAGAAAGAGACAACCCATATCGTCGCCGGATCGGACTCCCCGTAGGGGAAGAAGAAATCAGGTACTCTTTACCGTATCCAGGAGACAAAGCGCCTCAGGGCTAAGGAGGAATTACCAGATCCCCCTCAAAAAAAGGGGGACGGGTATTTCGGCTAGGCCATGTGCTGTGATAAAAACCATATGATATAAAATTTTTTTTTTTTTTAGTCCGAGCCAAAGAAGGCCTTCAGGCTGCTATTTTGAGGATTGTCTTGATACAAAAGACAAAGATGTTCTCCATCTGAGTGTGGAAAGAGCCTGAATGTCCATACTGAAATCATGACCGGACTAACAATCACAGCTGGAGAGAAGTTAGTGAAATACTATAGTGGACCCAGTTACTGAGGAACTACTGAAAGGATTTTCCATCATGGACTCTGAAGATAGAGATGACACACCCTCCGGTATATAAAATGAGCTGTCCACTGTGATACTGACCAGAAAGACAGGGAAAGACTCATCTAGATACACCTCTACCCCAGAAAGACCTCCAAAAGAGGTCTAGGTCAGAGCCACTAGAGACTCCGCCATCAGGAGGATGTCGAGGAGCTTGATACCACGTAGGGGGCAGAGAAAATGCTGAGCAGAATGAGATTCCACTGGCAGAACGGTACAGCAGGGTTCCAAGAAGAAAACCGCTGGATGACACAAGATCCCACATAGACCACCACTCACTAAAAAGTGTGGAAAAAAATAATCCACAGAACAGGAGTTCATTCTGCGGTAAACATCCCTGCACAAGTTCTGTGGAATGAGTCTGAAAGGAAAAATGTGTCACTAATTCTGCCATACAGCACCCAGTAGCACCCGTGTGGCATCAGCAGCACGCGTGGCACAGGAAGGCACCAAGCAGTGTCTATGCCAACCTGGGCAAAACCCAAGGGCAGCCATGGCAGTATCCGCAGGTACTCCCGGCACCCATGTAGCAATGGCACTGAGGGCACCTCCAACGCCCATGGCGCCCACGGCACCAGTGACACCCATGGCAAGAATGGCACCCGAGGGCACCAATGGCACCCGAGGGCACCAGCCCGTGGCACCCACGGATGTCAACCCGGTACCCAAGGCACCAGCGGCACCCATGGCACCTGAAGCATGCATGGAACCCATAGGTGCCCACAGCGTCACCCGCAGCACCCACGGATGCTCCCAGCGCCACCCCTGGCATCCGCCCGCAGGTGCACGGCCGCAGCCCGCCGGTGCCGGCACTACTGATGGCACCGACAACCAGTGGCAGGAAGAGAAAACCACAGGCGCCGCACAGGTGGCGGTGTCGACCCGCAGCGCGAGCAGGCGCGAGCCACTGCGCTCGACCAATGGCGCCCGACCAAGGCACCAAAGGCCATGGCGCCCGACCATAACTCTGAGCTACAGCGCAGACCAAGGCACCGAGCCATGGCCCGAGCCAAGGCGCCGACTGCCGACACAGGGCGCCGACATGGCGACGAGCCACAGGCGCCGACTACTAGCTCCAAGCGGCAGCCCGACCAAGGCACCAGGCCAGGCGCCCGACAATAGCTCCGGACAGCGCTGACCAAGGCAGCGAGGCACGGTGCCGACCATGACTCCGAGCCATGGTGCCGACCAAGGCACCGAGCCATGGCGCCGAAGTAAAATGCCAATGGAAATCCTGAAAAGGGGAGAAGGAAAAAGGTGGTGCCCGTGCCGGCCCCTGCATGGAAAAGGGAGAGGGGGGTAGGCACGAGGGGTCGACACGATGGCAAAGGCACCCAGAGGGCACCTCACCATATGTGATCCAATCAACCCGGCTCCGGTCCAATGGCTCCGAGGCCCAGAGGTCTCGAAATCAGGAACAGAGCCAGGAAAACTGGAGTGAACCCCTGCTCCATAGGAGGCGACCCAAAGTGAAACTGCTCACGGAGCTCCAGCGAGGACAGAGATGGAGCTCGGAGTCGAAAGGCACCGTGGGAGGCGGGCGAGAGGAACCCACCAAAGTCGGTTCGGGCCCATCACCCCTCAGGCGAACATTCCTCACGCAGACATACCAGCGGGCAACCTCGGCGGCACCAATTCTTCTTCCCGAGCGAGGAAGAGGAGCTCGAGGTCAAGCTGAGCCGGATCACGGAACTGTTAGATTTGTGCTCGGAGGGCTGTCCTCCCCGAAGCACGAGGATCTGTCAGTAGTCAGGCCCCCGTTAATCTCTGGGCGCGGACCGGACACAGCCCCTCTGCCATAAAACTTTCAACGAAAGCTCCTCCTACCATCACCGCTACCGTCTAAGGACGACTCCGTTGATGGCAGGAAAGAAATTATTTTCTTCTTCTTCACAATCATCTTCTTCTTGTAAAATAATAAATTACTACTTCAAAATATTAAAACATTAAGAGCTGTTGTCGTATAGACGAAAACTTCGACTCCGACGAGCCGACGTCGACATCAAAGCGCACTTCGGCCGGCGGGAGAAAAGGGACTGAGGCAGTTGGAGGGTGAAGCCGAGATAGTCACACAGGTGCGAGCTAGTTCTGAAGCCGCAGACGGGCCCCTCTTGGCGCCGACCCTTCTGAAAACTTTAGGCTCCTCGCTATCCTGCGGCCCGCGCTATCCCACAAGTGTGAATGAGTGATGGAGACTTAGTCCAGGAAGAGTGAGGAGTTTTTAGAATTTTTACTGTCTGTTTCCTAAAGGATTTGTGCAAGGGAATAGACAGTCTCCTAGACTCTGGAATATCCATCATTTCTACATAATCAGGCTCTTCTTGATCATCAACAGCTTCCTCAACAGGGAGCTGGAGAGTTTCAGCAACTTTCTTATAGAACATAAAATGAGAAGGGACTCAGATAGCCTGGGAGGAAATCCCTGAAGGTCTGTCTGGAGAGATGTCCGGTTCAATGGGTACATCCAGACTTTCAAAAATCACACTCACTCTCCTCATACCCCTCTTCCCCTTCCTCCGGTTCATAAAAATCCTCAAAATCATAATCCTGAACTGGTGGAACCATCCGAACCGAGTGCTTCCCTGATGGTGTCGGTTCGGATGGAACCGGGGAAAGAGACTGGACAATTTGAATAGTTTTAGCTATTTCTCAGGTTGGAGAAAAACTTTGGCTCCACACTAGCTGACTTTCTAGCCCTTTTAGTTGGAACCGGCTCCTCAGAGCTGGCTCTTCGTTGCTCGAGGAAGTATCGCCCTGGTCAGAGGGCACTCCTCAGGTTCGGCTGGAACCGAACCGGCTGGCCATCCGGTCAGCAGACTTTTGGCCTCCTTTCCTGAGCCTACCAACTCTCTTTCCATGGTGGCAGCAGGAAAATTCTAACAAATCTGGCAGTCTGCATTGAGGTGGTCAAACCCCAGACAATATACACAGTGGTGTGTGGTCAGCTCAGCAAAGGCTTCCCCACAGAGGCCACAGTGCTGAAACCCAGTGGGTCCGGTTTTTCTTTTGGGTTTCTCAGACATAGTGCCAGCCTAACCAAAACTTGCCCGTTAGTGGCAATCCGCCAAGCAAGACTCTCTTATCGGTTCCCAACCGTGTCACGGGTCGTGGAAAAAAACGTAATAAAATCCAGTTTTTTAGAACCGATAAGAACCGGGAACCGCACTCTAAAGGACTAGAAAGTAATTTTAAAACCCATCTGATCGGTTCAAACCGAACCGAAAAAGACGTTTACAAGTTCCACACAGAAGAAAATAAATAAATAAGCCTATCTATTACTTACAATACCACAGACAGAGCTTGAACCGACAGATTGCGGTTAATTTCAGTAAAATAAACCGAGAATTACACTTTTTAACCGACAAACGAACCAAGCAGCAGGAGAAATCTCCGGAGCGACTGTTCAGTGAGGCGGAGTAAAGAATCTGACAGTTGAAGTTTGAGCTACAACAGACAGAGTGTTCAACCGAGCTCACGCTCAAGGTTCCATGCCCTGCATGGAAAGTTAACTCTTTCACCTTCGGAGCAGTTCTAACCTGGGGTTATACTGCATATGTCATAATATAGCAAGACTTCATGTTGTTTGAACATCCAGTTCCTTCTGAGAAGTGGGGGCAGGAACGGGGGAGTGTAGAGACACTAGGGGATGATGGAGGGGATTGGATGTGTAGCCTATGCAGGCCTTGCCCCTGGGTGGTAAAGACCAGGGTCCCAACCTCTGTCCACCTGACCCCTATGAGTAGACACCTGGAAAGTTGGAGGGGCAGTAAGCATGGCATAAGCCGTTGGCTTCCCTTGAGGAATGCGGGGCCTTGTCGATGGGCCCGCAGGGGAGGGATTACAATGTAAATTTGAAGGTGCTGTCGATGGGAGAGATGCCCCCGTTGATGGAGCGGCATTAGGACCCATATAGGATTTTTCAATTTGTACCATGTTTAAAGCGCTGGAAAGCGCTGTCGACGAGACTATGAGCTCCCGTCGACGAAGATGTGGTGTAAGGGTGCGTTGTCGATGGAAGGACACTTGGAACGGGGGCCGTCGACGAGCGCTTCGGCACAGAGCATGAGGAGGGTTTCTCCTTCTCCTTTTTGTGCTGAGGAAGAGAATCAGAGGAAGGGGAGCCCTTCGGACAGGCCCCCTGATTCTCTAAAAGAGAGATTTTCTGCTCCATTAATAAATGCTGAATCTCAAGCAATCGTCGTCGGCGAGTTACCTGATTAAATTCCTGACGATAAGTGCAGGAACTGGTGTCGTGTGTGGGGCCCCAGGCACCGTACACAACAGGTATGGTTGTCAAAGCGGTATATCTTCCTACCACAATGGCAGGAATTAAACAATGCTTGTTTGTTTGAAGATTCTTTAGACATTTGTTTTGTAGCTCAAATTCTCGTCGGCACCTGCTGTTTAGAAGTTGCTCTAGCTGCTGCACGCGAGCTGAAGATGGCAAGAAAATGAACTGAGGATACCAGGGACCGCCCACGCTTACATAGGAAACAGGAAGCTGATATCATGTGTGGGCGGCCCCGGTAAAAGACTGCTAGAAGAGCTGCAGTGCGCCCACAGCGACCTCTGGCGACAACCCAAGTATATTACCTACTGAAAGTGACCACTCCGTGTTACAGGTGAGTAATCTGTTTTCTAGGGATGTGGATATGTTGCTCTATCCACACTTCTGGCAGACTCCTAGCAGTTCTCTGGGAGGAAGGAGACAAGGCACACACACCCTACTTCGGGAATAAAGGTAGTAGCCCTGCAGATTTCCTGGATATGGACTTCCCTAGAAGCAGCCACTGACGCAGCGGTATGGTGGGTGGAATGAGTCCTTAGCCCTACGGGAGGCTCCCTACCCACCAACCTACAGCAGAGATCAACGCATGATGTAATCCATCTGCCAATCATCCGCTTGGCTGCAGGTCTGCCAGGTGCGTCTTCAGCGTAGGCGACAAACAGCTGGCGAACCTCTCCCCGAACTCCAGCCATGCACTCTTTATAATAGGTGAGCGTTGCCTCAGATCCAAAGTATGGAGCCTGTACTCGGTATCTGATGTGCGATTTGGGTAGAACACCA
Source organism: Neoceratodus forsteri (assembly GCA_016271365.2). Lineage (NCBI taxonomy): Eukaryota > Metazoa > Chordata > Ceratodontiformes > Ceratodontidae > Neoceratodus > Neoceratodus forsteri. The sequence goes on from CM057458.1 coordinate 373,033,763, forward strand.
GAAGAGTCATTAACTGATTCAGGTGAAACTCTGACACAACCTTCAGGAGGAACATCGGGTTGGGGCACAGGACATCCTTGTCCCTGTGGAAGATCAGGTAAGGAGACTCCGCTGAAAGCACCTGGAGCTCCCCAATCCTTTTGGCTGACGTAATGGCCACCAAGAAGGTGGTCTTCCATGACAAATATGACATTTCTCACACCTGTGCACTGGTTCAAATGGCTTGCCCATGAGCTTTGCCAGCACCAGCAACAGATCCCACAGAGGTGGAGGTTCACACACTGGAGGGGATACGTGATCTAGGCCCCTGAAAAAACGCCAGACCACTGTCTCCTGCACCACTGACTGTCCCACGCCCGGTAAGTGGAGATGGCTGCCATGTGCACCTTGAGGGTCGTCGACCGAAGTCCCCCTTTGGAGAGAGACCACAGGTAGTCCAAAATGCTGTCAACTGGACAGGTAAAAGGTTTCAGCCCTTTGCTCTGACACCAAATGGAGAATCTCTTCCATTTGAAGGCATAGTACTTTCTAGTCGACTCTTTCCGAGAGCCTCCACAACTGTGAAGACGTCTTCGGAGACATCCAAAGCCTGGAACTCTAGCCGCTCAGGAACCAGGCTATCAGGTGAAGGAACTGAAGGTCCAGATGGAGTACCTTCCCCTGGTTGATTGAAAGCAGGTTCGGGAGTGCTGGAAGACACCTTGGGAGCCTGTTGCTGAGACTGAGGAGATCTGGGTGCCAAAACTGGCAGGGCCAGTCCAGAGCCACTAGAATCACCTGTGCCTTGTCCCTGCTGACCTTCAGCAGCACTTGGTGGATCAAGAGAAGTGGAGGGAAGGCAAAGAGGAGGCCTAGGATCCACGGCCTCAAGAAGGCATCCTCCTGCAGAGAGCCTTGCTGAGGGGGGTGGGCACAATACAGCCTCAGCTTTGCATTCTCCCTGGAGGCAAACAGGTCCACCAGAGGGATGCCCCACTGGGAGAACAGACTGTAGCATACCTCTGGATGGAGAGACCACTCGTGAGGCACCTTGCCCACTCGGCTGAGGGCATCCGCCAACTGACTGGAGGCTCCTGCCACATGGATGGCTAGGAGATCCACCTCCAAGCTGCGCACTAGGGTCCCAAGTGCAGACAGCTTCCTTGCACAAAGGCAGGGAATGCGTCCCTCCCTGCTTGTTGAGGCAGTACATGGTCGTGGTGGTGTCCATCTGAACTTGAACTACTTATCCCCAAACAAATGGAGTGAACGCAGTCAGCGCCAGCCGAACTGCCTGGAGCTCCAGCAGGTTGATGTGATATTGGGACTCCTTGGGGGTCCAGAGCCCGTGGACTCTGCATTTCCCCAGATGGGCACCCCAACCCATGGGAGAAGCATTGGTCATCATGATAGCCATCGGCTAGGGGTGGATGAACGTGATCCCTTCCTGCAGATGCTCCGGGATGGTCCACCACTGGAGAGCATCCCACATCCTCTGGGTCACCATGACCAGCTGGTCGAAGTGACCTCTGCTCTGGGACCACTGGCCGGCCAGCTCCCACTGCAGGGAGCGCATATGCCACCAGGCCCAACGGACCACAGTGGTGCAGGCCGCCATGTAACCCAAGAGGTGCAGGAAGTCCTGGGCAGGGTGCAAGTGTCCAACCAGAAATGACTGGGCATAGGAGGAGAAAACCTCCGCCCTGTCTGCCGGGAGCCTGGCTCTGGCTCAGCAGCAGTTGAGCTCTGCCCCGATTAAAATTAATCACCTGCATAGGCGTGAGTTCCGATTTGACCTCATTGACAAGGAGGCCCAGACTGATGCAGGTCTGAAGGGTCAGATCCCAGGACCGCTCCACCTCCTGTCTGGAGGGACCTGCTATCAACCAGTCGTCCAGGTAGGGGTACATCTGGACACCTCAGGTATGCCGCCACCACTGTTATGCATTTGGTGAAGACCCTGAGGGCTGAAGAGAGGCCGAATGGCATGGCCTGGAACTCGTGCAGGTGTCCTTCTGCCCGGAAGCAGAAGAACCTTCAGTGGGACGGACAGATCAGGACATGGAAGAATGCGTCCTGAAGATCCAGAGAGCAGAACCACATGTCCTGCTCAAGAGATAATAATAATACCTTTATTTATTAAGAGCTCTCCACAAAGTACCAGAGCACCGTGCATCCGTAAGTCAACAATCAAAACCTTAAAATTCTAAAATACATTCATCAATATATATAAAACACAACTGCAATAGTTGGACATACATTAAAAAACATCTCCAAAGGTGAGTTTGAATAAAAACATTTTTAAAGCAGTTTTAAAGCTCTCCACTGTCAGGTACTCTCATATCTGACGAGGCAGAGAATTCCACAGGGTGGGGGCTACAAATGAAAATGCCGCGATGCAGAAGTTTTTAATTGTTCCCTGGGAATCTCCAGCAATCCCTAGTCAGTCGAGTGGAGTGGTCAGAAGGGGCAGTAAGGATGCAAGGGATCTTGCAGGTAGTTCGATCGCTCTCCGTGTAGGGCTTTGTAGGTCAGTAAACTGACCTTGAAGGTGATCCGCCACTGAACTGGCAGCCAGTGCAGTTCGCGCAGAACAGGTGACTGGATCGAGATGATCCAGACAACAGTCTGGCTGCAGTGTTCTGCATCAGCTGCAAGCGGCGGATATCAACCCCTGGAAGCCCTAGGTAATGGGAGTTATAGTAGTCCAGGTGTGAGGTCACAAAGGCATGGATCAAAGTTGGAAGGTCGCCGGATGGAACTAGGTGCTTAATCTGGGCAATATTCCTCAGATGGTAAAAAGAGGACTTAACCATGGCCAACACCTGAGAATGAAGTGTCAAACCATCAAGTATTACCCCCAGATTTCGCACACATTCAGAGGTCAGCAACTGGGCACCCCAAGCCAAAGCCCTGAGTGACATCCCATCGCTGACGCTTTATCCGGCAACCAGGATCCACTACCAACACCTCAGTCTTGTCAGAATTTGGTTATACCTGGCTGGTATTCATCCAATCCTGGATTTCTGCAAGGCAGTTGTTAAATACTGAGAGCGCACTATTCTGGTCGGGCACAAAGGACAGGTAGAGCTGTGTATCATCTGTATAACAGTGAAACCCCAGCCCATACAACCTCACAATGTCTCCTAACAGCAGCATATATACCGCAAACAAGATGGGGGACAGCACGGAACCCTGCAGCACCCCACAAGGCAGAGAGAATGACTCAGGGGAATAAGTTCCCAAGACCACTCTCTGTGATCTGCCAGTGAGGAAAGAATGGAACCAACTGAGGACCGCACCAGACAGGAGATGATACGCAGGCATTCCAGCAGCACCTCATGGTCCACGGTGTCAAAGGCTGAAGAGAGATCTAGAAATAACAAGATGGTACGGTGTTTCTGATCTCTTGCAATCAAGAGACCACTGAGTATCCAAACCAGAGCGGTCTCGGTGTTATGCCTTTTACGAAAACCGGACTGGAGAGCATCGTAAATGTCATGGATGGTAAGATGCTTCTCCAACTGTAGCGCTACAACTTTTTCAAAAACCTTCCCCACAAAGGGAAGATTAGAGACAGGTCTGTAGTTAGCGGGGCAGTCTGGGTCAAGTGAAGATTTCTTGAGAAGGGGAGTTACCACTGCTTCATTCAGGAAGCCAGGAAACTCGCCCAACTCCAATGAACATCAGACTATCTCCACAAGGACTGGGCCAATGACATCAATACAACCTAATAAAAGGTGAGTAGGGCCCGGGTCCAAACTACAGCAAGTTGGGCGCATACCCGAGAATCCGCATGACATCCATGACCTCCGGTAGATCAAACTCCATCCAACAAAACAGAGGTGTAGCGACACCCCCAAGAACGAGCTAAGTGGATCTCAGACCTGATGTCAGCAACCTTATCAGCAAAGAAGTGAGCAAACTCCTCACACTTATCGTGAGAAAACGCTCTATGAACTTGCAGACAGGCTGGATTACAGTCTGTCCACAGTTCGAAAGAGCTGAGCTGGTCGAATCTGAGCTGCAGCAATCTCCCCAGACAGGAATTCTGCCTTCTTACGGGAGATTGCCGACTGATGGTCTCTATAATGTTCCATCAGTCTAAGTCTGTCGGCATCCTGGCCGGATCTCCGCCAGCTCAGTTCTAACCTTTGCCCCGCTCGCCTGAGCTCCCTCAAAGCCCCATCAAACCAAGGGGACCGAGGGCGAAGGTTGAGGGGGCGAACACGGACAGGAGACAAGGCATCCAAAGTCCCTGCCACAGCCTGATTATAGGTCTGTAGCAGGTTCTCAGGACCCTCACTTGCACCCTGTAGTCCAGATAGGTCCAATTCCGCCAAAAAGAATGATATGGGACAGTCACCATCCTGAAGGTGTGGGACCTGAGAAACCTGTTCAGGTCGTGCAGATCTAAAATGGGGCGCCAGCCCCCTGTCTGCTTTGGCACCAGGAAATACCTGGAGACAAACCCTAGGTTGGCAGCCCCCATCCTATCACTGTGCAGCCTTGGTGGACGAGGAGGACCTGACCGAGACCTTTGCTTCCGGGCTTTCAGGGCACTGAAGCCACTGACTTGGGCCGAGGGTGTCAAGACTGAGCCTGCTGTCTAGACTGGTACTGGGCTGGTTTGACTGCAGGGGTGGAAGGCCGAAAGGACTTGCGCTTCTGCTGCTTTGAGTCCTTACAGTCCTTCTGAACGGACTGGACAGGTGGCATTTGACTTCTCTATACACTGGAGGTGACCGTCAACTCCAGGTCCAAACAAGTCAGTCCCCAGAAAGGGGACATCCGTCAATTTATGCTGGGTATCTGCCGTGAAGGTCGAGATCCTCAGCCAGGCCCTACGACGCATGGTGATGGCGGCTGCCACTGAGTGGGCACAAGAGTCCCCTATGTCCAGGCCTGTCTGAAGTTGCTGTTTGGCAACAGCGCAACCCTGATCCCGGACCTGTTTGACCGAGGTTTGGAGGTCTGCGGGCAGATGAGTAAGCACCTCATCCAGGGACCCCAAGAGGGCATGGGAGAAGTGTGCCACGATCACAGCCGAACTCGCCTGGCAGAGACCAAGCGAAGAGGCAGCGTAAACCTTTTTTGCAGAGTAGTCCAACTTCTTGTCCAGAGGTTTGTCCACGTCCTTGTGACCCAAACGCCAGAACACGGAATCGGTCACTATCCCCTCGGCCAAGGGGTGTTCCATGAACCCCAATACGGAACCGATGGGCACCGCATATTTGAGGTCCATACGGACAGATGGCGCGGGGCAGGAAGCAGGGTGTTGCCTACGCTCCAGGGCTGGACCAACAATGGCCTCGGCCACCAGGAAGGCCTCCGTTGGTAAATCCCCTTTATCCAGAATATCAGTAAGGGGGTAACAGGCCCACTTCTGAACGGGCTCTAACTGCATCCCCGTAGATTCGGAGATGAGACAGAGGATGCCCAAGAAGGACGAAAGGTCCTCCTCCGTAGAGAGATCCCCCATCGAGTGGATGGGAGTGGAGCGAGGAATCATTGTCGGACTCCGAAGAGTCCCCGTACAGCGGCCGACCACCCATGTCACCTTCGACCTGCTGCAGACGGTCGGGCGTGAGAGTGACTGACAGCCGATGGGGAAGCCCCTTACCTGACCGAGAATCCTTGGATGGTGCCCCGGATGATGGCTTACGAGATGGCGGCTCCACCACAACTGGTGGAGAGGCTTGCTTAGGCTGAGCCAAAACAGCCTTCACCGGCTCCGCGGGTAGAAGGTTGGTGTCGACTGGCTCCGAGAACTCCGGAGGTGCAGGCAACGGCCAGGAAGGAGACAATCAGGTAATAGCCGAGGTGTGAGCAGCTGTTGGCTTCTGACCAGCCAAAACTGCTCATTCTGCCTAGACTCACACTAGGAATGGGCCAGCTCTCCAGAATGACTAACTGTGGTTTACTCAAAATGTTTAGCCCTGACCCAGTTAGTTGTCATTGCACTTTCTACCAATTGCTGCCTTATCTACTCAGATTTTTCTGTTGCTTGCTGTGTACGTACTGTTTATATTCTTGTATATATTTTTGTATATAATCTGTGAAATTTCATTATTCTGTATTTCTGAATTTGATATGTATCATCCCATCCCCAAGAACCCCCAGGACGCATCTGGAATCGAGCGGTAGTCTGCTCAGTATGCCTTTCCTGGTAAAACTTTAAAATAAATAAACCAAATGTTGCCACATGAGGTCCTCGTAGCGTCGACACAACTTGCGTTGAAGCCTCCCCTCAGCCGAGGAGGACGAGGAAGAAGAGTAGCGGTGGTGCTGCTTCTTATGACACCAAGAATGGCACCTGTGGGACCGGCAGAACCCATTGGAGGAAGACGATCGAGACCGTTGGGGGGGACGGATGGGGTCGCTTGGAGGGAACAGGGGAGTGCCACAGTTCCTCCTGGTCAACTGGAGCCTTCAGATAGGCTCGTTGGTCAGAAGGACTGGAGTCCTAAAAAAGAGAACTGTTGGCCTCGTTGAGAGAAAGTGGGTCAAACTGGGTCGAGAAAAATCTCAGCCGGCTCGTCGGCACGCGTCTCGGCAGCCTGACCTGATGGGGGGCACTGTGAAGCCAGCGTCTAAGGCCGCAGTTTCGACCGTGGTTGAAACCAAAGTTTTCTGAGACCGAGACTGCTCTCTTTCCCAAGAACGTCGATGGTGAGTCTTCTCTGTCTTTCAACTCCTTTTTCCTAGAGCACGAGCTGTGCAAGCCCAAAGGGCCTTCTCTCTTGGTCGGGAGAGACCAGCATAACTCCTTGAAGGAGCCTGAAAAGGCTGAGCCCAGTTTAAGAAGGACGAAGGCAGAAGCCAAAGAGGACTGCTCAGCGGCCTGAGCTGCCTCCACCTTGAAGGCCTTCATCTGTTCCAGCTGTTTGGTGGACCCTGTGGCTGCAGAGACCACCCACCAGGCTTCTTTAGATTTGACAAGCAGATTCCATTTTTCCAGGCGGCCCAGCTGCAAGTGAGCGAGGAGGTCGTCGAGCAGGTTCTAGTGAAAAGAGCGACACATTTCGAAGGCTTGGGTATCGTGGTCGTGCCCCAGGCAATAAACACACGTGGCGTGCGGGTCGGTGCGCGACATCTTCTTCTTCCAGCATGGGAACCAGCAGAACCCGGGAGAGGACTTGTCCTCCATTGCAGCCGCGATTGAAAATCGTGAAGCAGAAACTCTGACAAATTTAAGTTTGAGGTTAGGAAGAAAATCCGACGATTTGAATGCCAGGGCCTACTCAGCATGGGAGTGGTAAGGAGGGAATCTGCTTGTTCCAGCAGAAAGGAAGATCTGTTCATGGAGCGAAGCCAAGGGGATATACCACCGGGGTGGGCGGGAGGAGCCATCTTTAAGACTTTCTGGCAATCCTTAAAGAGAAAGGACACTGCCAGAAGTGTGGCTAGAACAATGTATCCACGTTCCTAGAAAATAGTAATTAACAACATTACAAAAATAAAATCTTACAGTACTACAGTACATAAAAGAAGAATTACAAACACTGCAAGTCATAACCGTAAAACAGGTACATGTGGTAGATAAAATAGAGTTTGTTTGTGCTTGGGGAAGCTTACAGTGCTAACCAGGATAGTGGTCAGAGACAGTGTTCCAGTGTGTTTACCCATAAACAGTTAAGTAAAAATGGTAACAACTATTTGCAGTGTGGCATATTACTATACTGACAGAAACTGTAAAGTCAGAGTACACCTGGGAGTAAGAGAATGGAATGTGATGTTCTTGAAGTTGTGGGGGACCATCCAGCGAGCAATGCCACCTTACCCTTAGGCATGGACAGTATTCCTGGTCTATGCCCAGCCCCACTGACTCTAGGAGAGTTCTCATATAGTGTTGACCAGCAGCTGAGAGATAGAAACAGTACAGTAGCAGTTAAGTGTGTTATAGGAAGCCGGCCCAGTGGCACTGAGGCACTGAACGACACACCTCGCTCCACGCTGGCAACACGGGTTCGGAAAACGAGCCCGGGCCGTTGAGGGTCGGCTGGGGAGGGAGAGGGGCACCTGCTCGGTGCCTGACTGGCCTCTGGTGGAAGCCAGAGACATAGCAGGCACCTGAGCATACAATAGAGGGTTGAAAGTGGCGGATGTCGGTGTTGACGCCTTGACGTCGGGGCGTAGGCCACTCCACTAGACACAATGGGAAAAAGACCCTGCAGCGTTCCCGGTAGACGGAGTACCAGGCCCCGATCTCCAATGCCCCTACCTGACCTGGCACCAGCATCCCGACGAGACCAAGAAGGACTTTGGGGGATGCCCACACCCCGTGCCCACCTGGGGGATATAGCCACAGCTCCATGGGGGATGGACTGCACCAGGCTCCAGGTCAGAAGGTGGAGTCTACAAGGCCCTAGGTGTCTCCCGAAGAGTGGGAGCACTGTGGGGTAGGGGGGAGTATAAACAGTAAGTAAGGAAAAAAAAAAAAAAAAAAGTGTGTTATAGGAGTGCACAACATTTGGTCCAGGGTGTGTACAAGAACAGCAAGAAGCAACACTACACATACTTGTAATACTAGTTCATGTTGCACATGGTTTTCCACAAGTCATACTGCAGTCGGAAAAGCTTTGAACGCTTATCAGCACCAATCATAGGGGTAAGTCCAGACAGTATATGAGAAGACAGGCAGTGAGTATTTGGGGGCCAATGGCAACTGCTTCAGTACGCATGGAATCAAGGAACTGCAAACAGACTAAAAGCAGAGCCTGGCCCATGAGGTGAGGGAAGAACAGAAAACTTACAAAAAAAATTTATTAGAAGAATAACAGGACATTGGAAAAAAATAGATCCGTCATATTAGCAAGAATGCACTTTACAAGAAGATATGGGAGAAAGCACTTAGCGGTCAATAAGATGACAGGGCTCGTAACCATAGGCAAACTACTGCATGCCTTGGGGCTGCAGTTAGCTGCGAGGAACAGCCATGTGCCTTTAAATGTACTCAAGAAGTGCAGTTAAAATTTTTAAAAATAATAAAGAAATGCATTAAGAAAAGACGATGGGGAGAGGGTGTGTTAAAAGAGTTTTTTTTATTTTTTTATTGTGTTCATCTTTCAGATAGTAAAAATGACTGTAATGCTCAAGTAAAACTTCAAGAGACCAGTTATATTGGAATAGCTTACTAAATGTTCTATTACTTCTTTGCTTATGGCCTCGTAGGTGTGATGTCACTCTGTGTCATTCATGCTATATAATGTATGGGGTGCTTTTACCGCGTATGCAAGTCCATACCCCTGAAAATGTCTTTCTGCTGCAGCAGTAATGTACCTACTGCAGCACAATGACGACTTGTTATGCTGCAGTAGGTACGTCATGAAGGAAAGCGATAAGATCCTTTGTTGTGGACTGCCAGACCATCACGTCAGAGCCTGGCGAATCAGCCATTCAGAACTGCTCGCGCTACGAACTGGAGACGTGTTTCAAAAAAAAAAAAAAAAAAAATTCAAACAAAGTAGGCATACTGGTACCACTACAGTCTAAATAAATAAACTTAGTTTAACAAAAACACGCACTGTCACCAGTCAAAAACTCGAGTAGGAAGTGTGGGGGGATAAACGGTAGCGGCATAAGCCAGGGAATGATTCTCCACAACTGAAAACGGCACCGGAGGGAGAGAAGGAGTGGACTTGCAGAACAGCAAAAGCGATGAGTTGACAATACTTTTATATTCTTTCCTCTGCACATGTAATGTTGCCTATGTGAAGATCAAAACAGCAACAATGTTTCCCCACAGACTACGAAGAAAAGTGTATGGGTGAACAGTGCACAAAAAGGCAGAATTTCCACAATAATGACATGGACCACTTGAACTTCGCTCTCGAGCTCACTCTGTCACCATGGTAACCCCATCGGTCTAAACACAGCCTTGTGCACTGTTCCTCATACACTATTCTGTATATTGCTGTTGTGTGTTTCATTGCAGAAACTTGTCTTTGTCAAGCAAGAGGTATAATCATTTTATATTTAACTATCTTTACTATTTTTATCCTTATATATAGCAATATATTATTTATTATATGAATGAGTCAGTTTATGTTAAAAATTCAATAAAACTTTTATTCACAAAATAAACAGTATTGCAATAGCTTTCTGCTAGCCCTAAATATGCAGAGTTCAGTGCAAAGACAGTATGAAGCTTCTCTAGGTTAACACAGCACGTTTCAAAACTGGAAGAAACGGATACAAAAACAAAATCAAAACTAAGTCCATTTATCGTAAAACAAAAATGTTAACTGGTTTGCTTTTTTTAATTTTAATATATATGTATGGAATTTCATATCCCCACTTTGAAGGGGGTCATAACTGTCCCATAATATGTGTAAGTGGCGGTTGGGGAGGGATTGACAATGTTCTGTTGGTCACGATACATGCACCTGGTACCAGACATTCAAAAAAACTAGAATCGAGTTAGGCAGTAATAGTACTGCAGACAGTTTGTCAATGCGCCCACTGCTATGTTGAAAGGGATACTTAGTGCAGTGCTAATTTGTTAGCATGGGTGTTGAGTCATAACAGCAAGAGAATCATGTTGAACGTAAAAACAGCGAGACAAAAAAAGCGAGTGTAAGAAGAGTGCCATGGAATGATAGTACGCGGCTTGTCACCAAGTAGGCTGGACTGCAAAGAACGTGGCAGAAGCATGTAGGCAGTAGTGTGCATGCTGCCATTGTTCTGGCTCTGTTGCCTAGTGGACTGTCAGCCATTGTGTGCTCTGGTTGGGTTCCATGGACCTACGTTCGATACTTGCGGGTGGCATGCTTTTCTTCCTTCTTTTCTTTCATCACTTACTGCCCCTCTGCGCTTTGTCCCCCTCCCCAACTTGCATATCCCCCATGGACACACAAGATATATTGCATGTTACCCCCTCACTACTGCTTTCGGTGGGTGACTGCACTGTACCGGAGGATGTTTATATTTATGCTGGAGGGTGCGGGGGGCAAAGCCCTCCTGCACTGCATTAATTACTGTGTGTCACATGTGTTTGTTCTCTATCTTTTTACTGGATTTCAGCACTGTTCATTATTGGGGTATTCAACTGTTCTTTCTCGCTGACACTGTCAGCTCTATTTTTACTATTGTTGTTTTGCCTTTGCTGTTATGACCCAGTACTGTTAGCACCAAAAACAGGTTACTCACCTGTAACAGTAGTTCTAGGAGCAGTATATGGTGTGCATCCACACGTTCTGGCAGTGTCCTTTCCCCTTTAAATCCTGCCGGAAAATCTACAAGCTGGCTCCTCCCACCCACCCAGGTGGTAACTCCTCTAGCACCGCCCCGTGACTCCATTTCTTGCCCGCTGGAAGCATACCTGTGTGCCACTGCCAGGGCAGGTCGGGTGGGTCTGTGTGGATGCACACCATATACCACTCCTAGAATTACTGTTACAGGTGAGTAACCTGTTTTTCTAGGGACGTGGATATAGTGTACTTATCCACATGTTCTGGCAGACTCCTAGCAGTTCTCCGGGAGGAGGGAGGCAATGCGCACACCCCCTACTTAGGGAACATTTTTTCTAACACTACATTATTTGTCACCACCTCCACAGATCTGGCAGGGGCTACGACCCCCCCTCGGAGGGGTACGTCCGCCAGCACATCAGGGCCATCATGGGTCATGCTGGGTCCCAGTGTTTTCCTCCTCTGTTTTTCTCCCCCGCACCCGTGCAATGGGCACAGCAGCTGTCTCCACCTCCGCAGAGGCTGCCAAGCAGCCTGGGTGCAGGCTGAACCCCTCATGTTGTGCTGACGCACGCAGCACAAACCCACCTTCCCGAGGAAGAGCAGTCCTCCAGACGCTCAATCCTTACCCCCCCCCCACCAGAGTCCATTACCATACCCGGGTCGCCGGCGTGGCGCAAGGGGTGGTGTCCAGTGCCTCAACCCTCAGTGCCACCAGGCCGGCCTACTTAGGGAACAGTGACTGGAGAACTGAGGCCCCAAAACCAGCATCGCAGCATGACCCAAGGTCAATGTGGTAATAGGAAATGAAGGTGTGTGCTGACCTCCAGGTAGCAGTCATGCAGATTTCCTGGACAGGGATGTCCCTGGAAGCAGCCACCGATGCAGCGGTACGGCGGGTGGAATGAGCCCGTAGCCCTACGGGAGGCTCCCTTCCCACCGAGATCAATGCAAGATGTGATCCACCTGCCAATTGTCCGTTTGGCTGCAGGTCTGCCAGGTGCGGCTTCAGCACAGGTGACAAACAGCCAGCGAACCTCTCCTTGAACTCCACCCTTGCGCTCCTTATAGTAAGCGAGCGCTCGCCTCAGGTCCAAAGTATGGAGCCTGTACTCGACCTTTGAGGTGTGATTGGTGAAGTACACCAGGAGATTAATCACCTGGTTAAGGTGGAAATCCAACACAACCTTCAGGAGGAACTTCAGGTGGGGGCCCAGGCCTTGTCCTTGTGGAAGACCAAGTATAGAGACTCCACCGAAAGTGCCTGGAGCTCACTGATCCTTCTGGCTGACGTGATAGTCATCAAGAAGGTGGTCTTCCACGACAGGTGTGACATCTCAGACCTCTGCATCGGTTCGAATGGCTTGCCCATGAGCTTTGCCAAAATCAGCCATAGATCCCAAGGTGGTAGAGGTTCATGCACCGGAGGGAAAATGTGATCCAAGCCCTTAAAGGAGCACCAGACCACCTACTCCTGTGCCACTAACTGCTGACCGGCCTGCACCCAGTAAGCAGAGATGGCAGCCAGGTGCACCTTTAGGGTCGTCAACCGAAGGCCCCCCTGGGAGAGAGACCAAGGGTAATCGAGAATGTTGGCCACAGGACAAGCCAAAGGGTCCAGTCCTTTGTCTTGACACCAAATGGAGAACCTCTTCCATTTAAAGGCATAACATTTTCGAGTCGACTCCTTCCGAGATGCCTCAACAACATTGAGTACATCTTCAAAGAGACCTAAAGCCTGGAACTCTAGCCACTCAGGAACCAGGCTGTCAGGTGCAGGGAATGAATGTCCGGGTAGGGTACCTTCTCCTGACTGATAGAGAGCAGATCCAGGCATAGTGGGAGATGCCTCAGGAGCCTGTTGCTGAGGAGATTGGGGTACCAGAACTGGTGTGGCCAGTCAGGAGCCACCAGGATCAGCTGTGCCTTGTCCCTCCTGACCTTGAGCAACACTTTGTGGATCAGGGGAAATGGAGGGAAGGCATAGAAGAGACTCGGGGTCCAGGGCTTTGAGAGGCGTTCCCTGCTGAGGGGGGGTGGGTACAAAACTGCCTCAGCTTTGCGTTCTCCAGAGAGGCGAACAGGTCCACCAGAGGTTCATCCCAAAGGGAGAACAGGGTCTGCACTACATCGGTATGGAGAGGCCACTTGTGTGATGCCTCGCCCACCTGGCTGAGGGCATCTGCAAGTTGGTTGGAGGCACTGGCCACATGAATGGCCAGGAGGTTGGCCCCAGACTGCTCACAAGGGTCCAGATGTGGAGAGCTTCCCTGCACAATGGAAGGGAGTGTGTACCGCCCTGATTGTTGAGAAAGTACATGGTTTTGGTGTTGTCTGTCTGGACTTGGACCACTTGACCCATATGGTGTGTAGCAAAGGTGGTCAGTGCCAGCGGAACCGCCCTGAGCTCCAGCAGGTTGATGTGACACTGGGACTCCTTGGAAGTCCAGAGCCCGTGGACTCTGTGATCCCCCAGGTGGGCTGCCCAGCCCATGAGGGAGGCGTCAGTTGTCAGGATGACCGTCTGCTCCAGACGGACGGGATACCCTCCTGCAGATGTTCTGGGACTAGCCACCATTGGAGCATGTCCACATCTGCTGGGTCACAGCAACCAACTGGTTGAAGTGACCCATGGCCAACCAGCTCCCACTGCAGGAAGCGCATTCGCTAGCGGGCCCATCGGATCATGCTGGTGCAGGCTGCCATGTAGCCCAAAAGACACAGGGGGTCCCAAGCAGGGCGCAATTGCCCAACCCGAAATGAGCAGGCAAAGGAGGTAAGAGCCTCCGCCCTGTCCATCGGGAGCCGAGCCCTGGCTCTGCAAGAGTCGAGCTCTGCCCCGATGAAGTGAATCGCATGCGAAGGCACAAGTTCTGATTTGGCCTTGTTGACTAAGAGACCCAAAGAGATGCAGGTCTGGAGGGCCAGGTCCATGGACCACTCCACCTCCTGCCTGGAGGGACTCGCAATGAGCCAGGTGTCCAGGTAGGGGTATACCCGGACTGCCCGGCGCCTCACATGGGCAGCCACCACTGCGATGCACTTGGTGAAGGACCCTGGGCGACGAGGGCAGGCTGAATGGCCTGGCCTGGAACTTGTAGAGGGTTCCCTCTGCTCGAAAGCAGAGGCACTGCCGGTGGAATGGATGGATTGGGACACGTCCTGAAGATCCAGAGAGCAAAACCACATGTCTTGCTCCAAGGATGGTATTATCTGGGACAGAGTGACCATCTGGAAGGTGCGGGACCAGATGAATTTGTTCAGGTCTTGCAAATCTAGAATGGGGCGCCAGCCCCCTGTCCGTTTGGGTACCAGAAGTACCTGGACACGAACCCTGGCTGCTGTGGAGGATCGAAGACGGGAGCCACCACCTTCTTGAGCAGGAGCTGGGCAATGTCGTCCCAAAGGGTCGACTGAATGTTGACTGACAGCACGTCTTCCTGTTGGGAGCGGGCTCAGCTGGGAAGGTACTGCTCGAATTCCAGAGGCAGACCCTGGCCGACCACTTCGAGAACCTACCTGTCTGTTGCGACAGCGGACCAGGCGGAAAGGAAGTGGCGGAGCTGGCCCCCCATGGGAAGACCCAGGGGGTTCAGGATGGGAGAGGGGAGGACAACCCCGATCCCGTCACTGGGCAGGCTTGAAAGCAGAGGAGGATCTGGCCGAGGGACCGCTGAAGCCCCGACCTCCTGGCTTCATGACGACAGAGACCACGGGACTTGGGTCTTGGACGCCAGACCTGCTGTTGACTAGCCTGGGGCTGGCCAGGTTCGGCCACAGGGGCCGAGATGGGCTGAAAGAGCTTTTTCTTGGTGGACTTGGAGCCTTTCGGGTCCTTCTGAGCAGGTGTCACCGAATCCAGGGTGGCATTGGTCTTTTCAGTCCTGGTGAGATGCCCCTCCATGCTGGGGCCAAACAAGTCAGTCCCCAAGAAAGAAACGTCTGTCAATTTGTACTGCGTATCAGCGGTGAATGTGGAGATACGCAGCCAATCTCTGCGGCACATAACTACGGCCGCGGCCATGGACCGGGCGCAAGAATCGCCGATGTCCATGGCCATTTGGAACTGCTGCTTCACCGCAACACGGCCTTGGACCTGTTTGGCAGTAAGTCTGCAGGTCAGCTGGGAGGTGGGGAAGCACCTCATCTAAGGACCCAAGAAGGGCATGTGTAAAGTGGGCCATCAGCAGGGTCAAACTCACTTGCCAGAGGCCCAGCAAAGAGGTGGCATACACCTTTTTGGCTGAGTGGTCCAACTTTTTGGACTCCTTGTCAGGAGGGCTTGTCCACGTCCTCCACGTTGCCCGTGCACCTGAACATGGAATCAGCCACTAGTCCCTCAGCTGATGGGTGTTCTGTGAAACCTGAGAGGGAGCCGGTAGGGACCGCATACTTATGGGCCATTCAGGCAGAGGGTGCTAAGCCAGAGGGCAGGTGCTGCCACAGCTCCAGGGCAGGACCGAGAATAGCCTCTTGGACCGGGATGGCCTCCATTGGGGAGTCACCCCTGTCCAAGATCTCGGTTAAGGGTACCTTTCCCTCTTCTGAACAGGTTCCAGCTGGAGGCCCGTGGATTCGGAAATCAGACGGAGAAGGCCCATGTATGAAGTGGGTCCTTGATCCGTTGAAAGATCCTTGCCCGCCTCCACATCCACCGGGCGGGAGCGGAGAGAGAAACACTCCAGATTCTGAAGATTCGTGAAACAGAGGCCTGCCGCCTGTGTTGTTACTCACGAGCTGGGGGCGGTCAGGGGTGAGCGTGACCTTCAGCCGATAGAGAAGCCTTTTGGCAAGACGAGCGTCCTCGGTCGGGGCACCATCCTTCGGCTGAGGGGGCGGCAGCTCCACCACAATCGGTGGAGAAGCCGGAGTAGGGTGCGCTGGGACTGTCCAGGCCGGCTCCTGCTGGGCCAGGGTCCGCTGCGACTCTGGGGATGGCAGCGCAGTTATGGCTGGGTTGGGTGCCAAGGGCAGCTTCACCCGGGAAAACAGAAGCTGCTGCCACATGAATTCCTCATAGCGCCAACGCAACTTGTGCCAATGCCTCTCCTCACCTGAGGAGGACAAGGAGGACTAGAAGAGGCGCTGCTTGCTCGAGTGTCGAGATCGGCGGGGGCTGCCAGAATCTGGGCTACCAGAGCGGGACCACGACCAACATCGTCGGGGAACTCGTGAGGAGTCTCGGAGGAAGTGGGCGATTGTCGACCCACCCCTTGGTCAAGGGGTTCTGATGTGGGAGGCAGTGGGACAGTGGCCTGCCCTGTCCCTCCCGAGAGAACTGGAGTCCTCGAGAGTGAGTTGTCATCTCCTCAGAAGAAAGGATAGGCTCAACCGGGTTGAGAAAGATCTTAGCTGGAGTGTCAGCATGATCATTAGTCAACTGGCCAAACGGGATCACCGTGGAGCCAGCGGCCAAATTTGAAGCCTCGGCCAAAGCCGGGAGCTCCGAAGAAGCACAGGAATTGGAGGCCCGAGAACGCTCCTAATCACACGAGTGTCAGCGAGACTGCTGCTTGGTCTCTTACTCCTTGGCCTTTTTCTTGCCCAAGGACTCTCCCTGAAGATAGGGAGAGACTGGCACAGTTCCTGGAATGCACCCGTAAATGACGCGCCCAGCCAAAGCAGCACGGAGACTGAAGCAGAGGAGGAATGTGCAGCGGCCTGAGCTGCTTTCTCCTCCAAAGCCACCAACTGGTCGGTGGAACCCACAGCCGTGGAAACCACCTTTCGTGCCTCCATTGAGCGAACGGGTGGATCCTGTTCACTAGGGTGACCAAGGAGCAAGCGGGCGAGATGATACTCTAAGGCCGACAGTAAAAACGGGTGACTGTAGTCACAGGCCTGGACATGGTGCTCGTGACCCAGGCAGTAAACACACAAGGAGTGCAGGTCGGATTGCGACATCTTTTGCCCACAATCACAAAACCAGAACCCCAGAGCAGACTTTGCATCGTCCATGGCAGTGAGACAAAGGAAGACAAAATTGTGGCAGAAAAACGTTGGTTTGGAGGTTTTGGGCCTCAGTAACGCAGAGCAATAAGGAGGAAACCTCTTCTTCCAAGCAGAAAGGAAGAACTGGCATCATGGAGTGGTGCTAGGGGAGTTACCACCCGGGTGGGTGGGAGGAGCCAGCTTGAAGGCTTTCCGGCAGGATTTAAAGGGGAAAGGACACTGCCAAAATGTGTGGATAAGTACAACATAGCCACGTCCCTAGAACATATATCATGCACGTATGTAAATGAATGCATTCAGTGCACAGTGGTATATAATAAAATTACTCACCGTAGTAATTCTATTTCTTCCAAGGGGTCCTTTCGGAGGTGGAGCCATGAATTTTCATTAAAATAGAGTGGGAAATCAGAATCAAGCAGGAGGATGTGATGAGTGTAAAGAGCCCACAGGGCTTCAGAATTTTTTCGAAGACAAAAGCAGAACAATGACTTAAAGGACTGTGCCAACAGGCTTTGCAACCATGCAGTAGCATGAACTATAAAAAGACTATAATTAACACGCTCTAAAAACGATCCAAAAAACCAAACAAATGTGGCAAAAAGATACAGAAGCAGAGTCCTCAAAGTAGGTGCCTGGGGAGGCAGGGTGGGAGTTTACTGATGCAAAAGGACCCATTGGAAGAAACAGAATTACTATGGTGAGTAATTTTTTCTTCTCACCCCAGGAGTCCTTTAGCATCAACGATAGCGGACTACAAAGCAGTACAGTTGGGAAGTAGGTACAGAACCTACTTAGGGAAGTGGCTCTGCAGGACCACCTTGATAAATTTGGCATCAGACCTTGACTCTACATCCAGGCAGTGGTGCTTTATGAATAAGTGTACAGTCTTCCAGGTAGCTGCTTTGCAGACATCTAGCAAGGGGATGCCCCTTGCAGCTGCCACAGAGGCAGCATTGCCCCTAGAAGAGTAGGCCCTGAAGCTTTGAGGGGGTATTTTGCCAGTCTTGGCATAACAGAACTGAATACAGGAAACTATCCAGCGAGAAACAGTTCTCTTGGTGGCTGGTTTTCCTCGCCCAACTGACCACGGGTGAGCAAAAGCTGAGTATAGGAGCCTCTGACCTGTTTGGTATGCTCCATGTAATAGGACAGAGCTCTCCTGACATCTAGGCTGTGGAGCCTTCTGTCCCCTGGAGTGGAATTGTCAGTGAAAAAGACGGAGAGTAATGGACTGGTTAAGGTGGAACTCAGACCACCTTGGGAAAGAATCTCTTATTTGTTCTTAGCTCTACTTTGTCCTTATGGAGGACCATGTAGTTAGGCTCAGTGCAGAGTGCTTGCAGTTCTGAAATCCTTCTTGCAGCAGTGATAGCGACTAGGAATACTGTTATCCAGGTAGCATATAGTACTTAATGTGGGCTGTAGACATGTGCTTGAAGGAGGGCTCCATGAGCTTAGCAATGCAGAGGTTAAGTTCCCAAGGGAGAACAGGTTCTCTAATTGGGGGCTGCAAATGAAGGAGGCCCTTGAAGAACTTTTTGAAAATGGGCCTGGGAAGGATAGACTTTTATTTCCCAGTGGAAAGGTAAGCTGAAATTGCAGCTAAATGAAGCTTCAAGGTTGAGGCCTTGAGGCCGGATGATTGCAGAAGAAAAAAATTACTCACCTTAGTAATTATATTTCTTCTAATGGAGTCTTGCTGTATTCTGACAATTGCAGTGATTCTCAACCTTTGAACTGCCCTGGAGAACTAAGGGTTAACTTTCCATGTAGGGCATGGAACACTGAGCTCGAGCTCGGCTGAAGTCTCTGTCTGGAGTGATTTGAACTCAAACTGTCAGATTCTTACGAACCCAACTAAACTGAAGTCTATGTGGAAATTCTAAAAATTCTACTAGCCAACTGGCTGAAAAGTTTTGGATTCCCAAGGAAGACTCAAGTCAGGAAACCCAAAAACTAAACCAAAAAAATAACAATAATAAATAAGCACCCAACAAAAAGGGAGGAGGGTGCCAGCAAATACACCCCTGGGGTGCAACACTGCACCTGCCCACCCACTTCCCAAAAACAGGTTCTGAGAGGGGAGGCAGGGAGGGAGGTCAGAATACAGCAAGACTCCATTAGAAGAAATATAATTACTAAGGTGAGTAATTTTTTCTTCAAACAACATGAAGTCTTGCTGTATTCTGACTATTGCAGATTACCAAGCAGTACCTCCAAGGAGGAGGGACAGAACCTACTTTGGGAATAGGCTCTGAAGTACTGCTGTGCCTAACCGAGCATCACTCCTAGCCTGGATATCCAGAGAGTAATGCTTGGTAAAGGTATGGACTGTTTTCCAGGTGGCTGCTTGACAAATTTCTAGGAGAGGGATATCCCTGGCCGTAGCCAGGGAAGCAGCTGTACCTCTTGTGGAATGAGCCCTCAGGCCTGAGGGTGGAGGTTTTTCCCAGTTCTTCATAGCAGAATTGTATACAAGACACAATCCACCTGGCAACAGATCTTTTGGTGGCAGGTTTGCCCTTTCCCACTTCTCCATAAGTGAGGAACAACTGGAGGGAGTCAAACCTGTGACCCTTGGTACGCTCTTTGTAGTAACTAAGGGCTCTTTTGACATCTAAACTGTGTAGCCTCCTCTCTCCTGAGGAAGAATGATCAGTGAAGAAAACAGGGAGAGACATAGACTGGTTTAAATGGAAGTCTGAAACCACTTTGGGCAAGAACCTTCTATTCGTTCTAAGGACCACTTTATCCCTATGAAAGGATATAAAATCAGGTTCCACTGACAGGGCTTGCAATTCACTGATACGCCTGGCAGAGGCAATGGCTACCAAGAACACAGTTTTCCAAGTCAAGTAGTTAAGCTCTGGTGAAGACATAGGCTCAAAGTGGGGTTGCATAAGCTGAGCAATGCAAACATTCAAATCCCAGGCAGGAGCAGGGTCTCTAAAAGGGGGACTGGTGTGAAACAATCCTTTAAAGAATTTACAGAACACAGGATGGGAAGATAGTGAGGAAGGCTTCCCCACAGACAAAAATACAGAAACAGCTGGCAAGTGTACCTTGACAGTAGCTGGTCTGAGGCCTAGGCCATTAAGATGGACCATATAATCTAGAACGGTAGGCAATTCAGCAGTGTCTGGAGAGATATTCTTCTTAGAACACCAAATGCTGAATCTTTTCCATTTGGAGTTGTAAGTTTTTCTGGTGGAGGGCTTTCGAGAAGCCTTGAGGATGTCCAGAACCCCTTGGGAAAGATGCAGATCTGCAAACTCTAACTCTTCAAGAGCCATGCCTTAAGACCGAGAGACTGAAGATTGGGGTACCAAATCCTCCCCCTGAGAGGATGTTAACAGGTTGTAATTCCTGGGAAGAGACAGGAGACGATGGACTGCTAGGGACAGCAACAGGGGGTACCAGGGCTGTCTGGCCCAATCTGGAGCAACCAGAATCACCTGCAAGGTTGAGACCTTATTCTGACTGAAACTTTGAACAGAAGTGGGAAGGGGGGAAAGGCATACAGAAACTTCCCTTCCCAATTCAGAATCAGGGCGTCCAGGGGGACTGAGTCCAAGACTGGAGGTCTGCAACAAAAGAGAGGGGGTTGGTGATTGTCTGGGGCTGCAAAGAGATCTATCTCTGGAGTGCCCCACCTTGAAAAAATCACTTTCAACACCTGAGGGTCCA
Organism: Neoceratodus forsteri; assembly: GCA_016271365.2. Taxonomy (NCBI): domain Eukaryota; kingdom Metazoa; phylum Chordata; order Ceratodontiformes; family Ceratodontidae; genus Neoceratodus; species Neoceratodus forsteri. The sequence goes on from CM057458.1 coordinate 373,054,573, forward strand.
GGGACCATTCGTGATGGCCCTGAGAAAGCCTGCTCAGTGCATCTGCTAGCACATTGTCCTTGCCTGGAAGGTGAACTGCTACAAGAGAGGCTTGCAAGGAATAAGCCAGGGACCACAACTTCATGGCTTCTGTGCACAAGGCCGTGCACCCGAGTGCCTCCCTGCTTGTTGATGTACCACATGGTGGTAGTGTTGTCTGTTCTGACTTGAACTACCTTGTTCTGAACTGACTGTGAGAATGCTTTTAGAGCTAGAAAAACTGTCCTAAGCTCTAGAAGACTGATGTGGAGAAGGGATTCTTGGGGGGACCACAGGCCCTGGGCAGTAAGGGACCCCATGTGGGCTCCCCAGCCCAGAAGAGAAGCATCCGTCGTAAGGACCACTGAACAAGGCTGAGCAACAAAAGGAACACCTTGCCTTAAATTGTCCTGATCCTGCCACCACTGGAGGGCCTAGATCAAGGTCGGAGTCACTGGAATCAGTTTGGTAAGGGAGTCCTTTCTCTGAGACCAGAAAGCTCTCAGGTGGAACTGAATATCCCTCATCTGGAATCTTGCCCCTTGGACCACTGCTGTTGAAGCTGCCATGTGGCCCAAGAGCTGGAGGAAATGCCTTGCTGGTCGAGATACCTGAAGGCAGAAGCTAGTTCCATAAGAGCCCTTGCCCTTTCTACAGGAAGAAAGGCTCTTGCTCTGAGTGTGTCCAGTTCTGCCCCTATAAAGGTAAGGAGCTGTACTGGTTCGAGAACTGACTTGGGAAGGTTGAGAAGAAATCCTAGGGAAGTGAGCACTTGCTGGGTCACTTGCAGGTGAGACTTGACTTGGTCTGGAGACTGACCCACTAATAGCTAATCGTCCAGATAAGGAAATATGGAAATCTTTTGCCTTCTTAGAAAGGCAACTACTACTGCCAAGCACTTTGTGAAAACCCTTGAAGCTGAGGTTAGGCCAAAGGGCATTGCTCTGAACTGGTAGTGGCCTGAGGGCAACTCGAGCCTGAGGTACTTTCTGTGGGAGCACCTGATGGGAATGTGAAAGTAGGCATCTTTGAGGTCCAGGGAGGCTAGCCAGTCCCCTGGCCTTAGAGAGGGAAGGATTATTCCCAGAGTTGCCATCTTGAACTTTGGTTTTAAAAGATGTTTGTTCAGATATCTTAGGTCCAGGATGGGTCGCCACTCCCCTGTCTTTTTGGGGGTCAGGAAGTACCTGGAGTACAGTCCTTTGCCCCAGTGTAGGGTAGGTACTCTCTCTATAGCTCTTAAAGCTAGGCGAGAAGAAACCTCTGCCTCTAGGGCAAGGGTTTCCGAAAGATTTGCAGGTGAAAAAAATCTGGCTCTCATCTTTGGAAATTGTTTGAAGCTGAGAACCAGTCCCTGGCTTACTACTTCCAGGACCCACTTGTCTGATGTAATAGACATCCAGTCCTGGACAAAGTAAGCCAGCCTGCCCCCTACTAGAATAGGAGAGTCGACCGGGGCAGACCCATCAGGGTGTCTGCTTGGCAGGGGCTTTAGGCTGAGGGGTGGATGCAGGCCTCCTTATCCCCCATCTGCCTCTCCCTCTGAAGAACCCCCTCTGTGAAAAGGAAGAAGAGGCCTCTGCTTGGTAAAAAGGTCTGCCCCTGCCCTGCTGCCGTTGAAGAGTTGCCTGCCTTTCCTTGGCCTGAGCACTCCTGTAAGTGGTCCTGTACTAGTCCATTTTCTTCATGTAATTCTCTGTCTGCTCCCCAAACAGAGAATTACCCACTACAGGAAAATCCATAGCCTTAGCCTGGGTGTCCTGCAAGAGGCTAGTACATCTGAGCCAAGCCATCCTCCGAAGAGCCACAGATGTAGCCATGACTCTTGATGAGACATCATTAGAGTCCACAGCAGCATGAAACTGAACCTTAGATGCCTCAATCCCATCTGCAGCCACTGCCTCCAGCTCCTTGGCTAGCTGGGGGGAGGCCTGTTTAGCCAGTGCCAGTACAGTGTCCCACCTGGACTTCTGGTACCTGGCTGTATAAGCCATGTAATTCGCCTGCCTGAGTCCCAAAGAAGATGCCATGTACTGTTTCTTTGCCATGGCATCAATCTTCCTGGAGTCCTTGTCAGGGGTGTGAAGCCAAGGGAATATTTGCCTTGTCACAGGCAGCAGCCTGCACTACCCCAACATGGCTGCATTGCTGATATAAGAACTCCGTGTCTGAGCCCGAGAGTGTATACCTCTTGTCCATTCTTTTATCCACAGGAGGTATAGTGTTAGGAGACTTTAATATTTTTTGTGTCTGTTCCCCAAAAGATTTATGGAGGGGAATAGACAGTCTCCTGGACTCTGGGATATCCATCATCGCTACATAGTCAGGCTCTTCTTGATCTTCCACAGCCTCCTCCATAGGAAGCTGGAGGGTTTCAGCCACTTTTCTGTAAAACATAAAGTGGGAAGGGGACTCAGAAAGCCTAGGAGGGGAAACACCTGATGGTCTGTCTGGGGAGATGTCCGGTTTCACAGGCACATCCAGACCTTCACTTACTTCATAATCCTCAAATTCCCCTTCCTCTTCAAATTCCGGTTCATAAAAATCTTCAAGGGTATACTCTTGAACCGGGGGAACCAACCGAACCGAACCCCTGCCAGAAGGAGCCGGATCGGTCGGAACCGGACGGAGCGATTCCACAATCTGAATCGCCCTGGCTATCTCTTCGGCAGTCGGAACATGAACCTCTGGATCCGAACCGGTCGATTTATCTTTGCGCTTTCTTTTTGTTGGAACCGATCCCTCAGAATCAGCTCCCTTTTGCCTGAAGAAGTATCGACGTGGTCAGAGGGCATTCCTTCTGGTTCGGTCGAAACCGAACCGGGCTGGCCATCCGGGTCAGCGGACTTCTTGGCCTCCTTTTCCCTTAGTCTACCTAATCTCTTCTCAAGGGTAGATTTTGGAAAATTTTTACATATTTGGCAGTCTGAATCGAGGTGGTCAAACCCCAGACAATAAACACAGGTGGTGTGGGATCGGCCTTGCAAGACCTCCCACACTTACTGCAGTGTTGAAACCCAGTGGGCCCGTTTTTTCTTGGGTTTCTCAGACATGGCCAACCTAACCAAACTTACCCTTTTTTCGGCAACCGCCAGGCAAGACTCCCTTATCGGTTCCTAACCGTGTCACGGGTATTGGAAAAAAATGGTTAAAACACGTTTTTTTTTAGAACTGATAAGAACCGGTAACCACACACTAAATATAGCAAAATTCACAATCAATTGGTCAGTTCAGCCGAACCGACCGCACTTTTACAAGTTCCACACAGAAATAAAGAACAATTCCTATCTAGTACTCACGGCACCACAGATAGAGACTGAACCGACTATGCGGAAACTTTTTCGGTTTAAACCGACGAAAAACTGAAAACTTTAACCAAATTCGAACCGCGCTGAAGGAGAAATCTCCGGAGCGACCGTTCAGTGAGGCGGAGTAAAGAATCTGACGGTTTGAGTTCAAATCACTCCAGACAGAGACTTCAACCGAGCTCGAGCTCAGCATTCCATGCCCTGAATGGCAAGTTAACCCTTAGTTCTCCGGGGCAGTTCAAAGGTTGGGAATCACTGCAATTGTCAGAATACAGCAAGACCTCATGTTGTTTGAACTAAACAGTCCAAAAGGGAAGGGATAGAGGTTTTCAGAGGGTCTAATTTTTTTCCTCTGCACCAGACTGAAAATCTTTTCCATTTAGCTGCATGTGTTTTCTTTGTGCTTGGCTTTTTAGCCATGCAAAGAATTTTCAGAACTTGTTCTGAATACTGTGTATCTGGGAATTCTAGCTCCTTAAGAACCAGGCTTTGAGGTAAAGGGATTCCAGGTCTGGATAATTCACCCCTACTTGTGGTGGGGTTAGGAGACAGTGAGTCAGAGGACGTCGAATCGGTTTCTTGTGGGACATGGCCAGCAGGAGAAGATACCAGACTTACCTTGGTCAGTGTGGAGCTATGAGGATCATGGTTGCAGGCTGATTCCTGAGCTTCAGTAGCACTCTGTGTATCAGGGGAAATGGGGGTAAGGCATACAGAAACTTCCCAGTCCAGTTCAAAACTAGTGCATCTGCTGGGGGTCTGCAGCAGTACAGAGGAAGCTGGTAGCTGAGGTAGGATGCAAACAGGTCCACTTCTGGTGTGCCCCACCTCCTGGAGACTGTGGCAAGGACTTGCCTGTTCAGAGTCCATTCGCTGTGATCTTGGCTGATGAGGCTCAGAGCATCTGCCAGGGTATTGTCCTTGCCTGGGAGATGTACAGCAGAGAGACTCACATTCAGGGAACAGGCCAGTGACCAGATTCTTATGGCCTCTGTGCACAGAACAGTAGACATCGTGCCACTCTGTTTGTTTATGTAAAACATAGCAGTGGTGTTATCTGCTCTGATCTGAACAATGTGCCCCTAGACCTGAGGGGTGAAAGCCTTCAGTGCCAGGTACACAGCTCTGAGTTCCAGAAGATTTATGTGGCTTTTGGACTCCTTTGGTGTCCAAGTGCCAGCCACTGACTGAAGAGCTGTCCAAATGAGCTCCTCGACCTAGTAGTGAGGCATCTGTGGTAATAATTTTTGAGGGAGAGGATAGCAGGAAAGGGATGCCCACTGAGAGGTTTTCCTCTTCCTTTTACCCGTTGAGAGCTTGAAGTAGTGTTTTTGTCACTGGTACTAGCTTGGACAGAGAATTTTTCTTTTGTAACCAGTGGGCTCGAAAATTATATTGAATGTCCATCATTTGAAACCTTACCCCTGGGACCACAGCTGTCATGAACGCCATGTGGCCCAGGAGCTGTAGAAAATGCCTTGCTGGCCTAGGAGAAAAGAATTTGCTACAGTCAAAACGTTTTGAATTCTGTCCTGAGGAAGAAAGGCTTTTGGTTGCTGAGTCTGCTCCTATGAAGTTGAGGAGCTGAGAGGGTGCCAGGAGGGATTTCTTCTCATTGATTAGAAACCCCAGAGAAGAAAGAGTTTGTCTTGTGCAGTTTAGAGCCTCTCTGACTTGCTAAGGGGTCTTGCTCACCATGAGCCAGTCGTCCAGGTGTGAAAAGACTGAGATGCCCTGCTTTCTCAAGTGGGCTGCCACTATAGACAGGCACTTCCTGAATACTCTGGGAGTTGAGGTGAGGACAAAGGGCATGGCTGCAAACTAGTAAAGGCCTGAACCTCAGAAACTTTCTGTGGGACTGCCTTATTGGTATGTGAAAATAAGCACCCTTGTGATCCAGGCAGGCTAGCCAGTCTCCCTGCTGCAGAGAGTGTATTACCATTTGAAGGGTAATCATCTTGAATTTTGGTTTGAGTAAGTGCCTGTTTAGATACCTGAGATCTAAAATAGCTTGCCATTCCACGTTTTTCTTTAATGCCAGGAAGTATCTGGAGTAGAGACCTTTTCCATGCTGTGAAAGGGGACCTCTCTCCATCACTCTGGCTGAGTCTTTATCTCCAGCTCCAACAGGTATCTTTCTGTTTGGGGTAAGGGTTTTGACAGAGCAGGACCCCAAAGGGCAGGAAACTGTTTGAACTGTAGGAGTAGACCTTTTTCCACGACCTCCAAGACCCACTTGTCTGTGGTGATGAGGGTCCAAGCTTGGAGGTAGTGGGAGAGCCTGCCCTCTACTGGAGGAGGGGATGCAACCTGATTGTAGAAGTCAGGACTTGGACTGTGTGGCAGGGGCAGGAGTGGTGGCAGTTTTCCTCTGACCCCCCCCCCACCTCTTCCCCTGAAAAACCCTCTTGTTTGAGAGAAATCCAAAGGCAAGGGCATAGGACAAACTGCCCTGGGGAAGTAGCCCCTGCCTCTATTACTCCTAGGATGAGACTTCTGGGATGTAGAGGCCTTCTGCTTGGCTGCATTACTTTCATAGGTGGACTTGCACTCCTCCATCTTTTTCATGTATGCTTCAGTTGTGTCCCTGAAAAGGGAATTATTTTCACAGGGGAAGTCCACAGCTTTGGACTGAGAGTCCTGTGATAAATTAGTTGTTCGTAGATAGGCAAAACATCTGAGAGAGACAGCCTGAGCCATGACCCTTGTTCCTGTGTCATTAGTGTCTGCAACCATATGAAACTTGTATTTGGTGGCTTCCAGACCAGATTTTACTGTTTCAGCAATGTCCTGGACCATCTTGTCAAGACTTGTGCAACAAGCCGGCCTGGTGGCGCTGAGGGTTGAGGTGCTGGACGCCACACCACGCGTCACGCCGGCGACCCGGGTTCGGGAGCGAGCCTGGGTCGGCGGGGGAGAGAGAGAATTGAGAGTCTGTAGGACTGCTCTCTTCTCTCAGGGAGGATCCAGGAAGCCCGGCACTAGCGCCCCGGTGGAGACCAGCGGCACTGTGCGCCATGGGCTCATGTGGCGGGGCAGGCGTTGGCAGCTGCCTTCCGGACGTGGGTGGAAGCATTCCGTCGTGGGCGGGCAGCATTGCACGTCCAACGTCGGCGTAAACAAGAAATACTCTCTCTGCCTCGGATGGCGGCGGCCCTGTCAGTACCTAGCCACCACGTCGCGTTGGTTCCCGTCACTGCCCTGTGGTCTCCCCAGGTTGCTGCCTCCTCCTGTCCCAGGGAGCTGCGGCGAAGTTGATGATGTAAGGGGAACACAGATGTAGGGAACACAGCGGGTAGGCGAGAAAGGCGAGCACAGCGACTCGAGAGGTTCGAGGCGGGAGGCTAGAAAAATAGTTGGGGGGTGTGCAACAGAATGGCCTGGACAGAACTCAGACAGCCTTCTGGTACTGAGCAGAGTATGCTAAGTAAGAGGACAGACGTAAAACAAAGAGGCTGTGGTATAAGATTTTTTTAGCCATAGCATCTAATTTTTGTGACTTCTTTTCAGGAGGCATAGAGGTGACAGGGACCTTAGCTGTATCACAGGCTGTAGCCTGAACCACCCCTCCATGGCTGGAATGAGTATAAAGAAAATCAGCTCCATTTTTAGCCAGAGGATATTTTCTATCCACTTTCGTGTCCACTCCTGACATGAAAGTAGGGGCCCACAGGAGCGTCACAGTGGATTTCTTGAAGGATTTGTATATAGGAAGCACAATCTTTTTTTGTCAGAGGAAGACCCATCATATTTGTATAGTCTTCATCATCATCCTCCTTGGTGGACTCCTGGGCAGGGAGGTCCAGGGTGTCTATCACGTGCTGTAAGAGGGCCAGGAGGTAGGAAAGGTCCTCCTGGCCATCTGGATAGGTACCAAAGTGTGGGTCAGGTGAAATGTCTGACTCCAGAGGCTGGTCCTCATTGTTATTTTCATCATCATTCCGATGAACTTAGTAGCAGGATGTCCCAAAGGTTGGGACAGAGCTGCTAGGGTTAACAGGAACAGAGGGAGCAGAAAAAAAGGCTCCCCCTCAATACCCTGTAAAGTTTGATATAGGCACCATGCCTTTGCCATTTCTTCTACAGGGGGTAAATGTTTATTGGGGTCAGAGACCTCAATGTGTGACTAACCCTCTTTATTCTTTGCCTTTATACTTTTTTGCCACTGGCATCTCCCCTTGCCTTGACGCGGGAAGGGCAGTGGTATGCTCCTCTTTACACAGATTTTTTGCTGTAACAGGCTCAGTGGTCTATTCACCATTTCTCTTTTTTGGCATGTCACCATTTTTATTGTTTTGATTAACATACTTATTTTCTGAGGGGTCTTTGTTTTTAGGCTTAGGCAGGGCAGTGGACCCTCTTTAATAGAAGAAGCATTTTTAGAGGTCATATCTTCTAATCTTTTGGCCCTATTTTTAATAGTTTTTGAATAGACTTTAGAGCAAATTGAGCAAAAATGTTCTGGACCCAAGCACTGTAAACACAGGTCGTGGCTATCTGCTTTAGCTAGTATTTTGCCATACTTAATACAATTTTTAAACCTGTGGGTCCAGTCCTCTTTTTTGGCTTTTCTGACATAACAATGTGTCAGACAGCTGAAAAACATCGAATCCCAAAATGTAAAAAACTGTAAAAGCGGTCGGTTCCCTAGCGGTAAATAATCGCTATTTAAAATAACAAAACTCTGTAGAAATACAGAAAAATAGCGGTTCCCGGTAAAATAAGGGAACCGCTATTAAAACAAAACTTGAAAACCACTGAAATGCTCAAACGCGGTTTATTTTTACCTCAGAAAAGTTAAAAGGAACCGTGGAAAAAAGGGGAAAGTGCGTTCCCGGGAACTAACAAGGAACCGCTAAAAACAGCTTAAAATGATAATAAAATGCCAGTCTATTTTAATGAATATTCATGGCTCCACCTCCGTGGTCAGCTTACTGCTATTGTTACTAATGCTAAAGGACTCCTGAGGTGAGAATCAATAGTTTTGGAAGTGTAAAAAGGCAGCCAGTGTAACACAATTAATGCTTTCAAGTACCATGTTTTAACAACATGGACACTGGGGCGCACTCCCCCTCCCTCACTCAATCTCAATTAAATCAATATCCCTGGTGGCAGTGGTACCTCTCTTCCTCCCTGTCCGATCCAGTTTAAATCAATATCCCTGGTGCCAAGGGTACTCCCTCCCTCACCTGATTCCATTTAATCATTATCCCATGTGCCAGTGGAATCCCTATCCGGCACTGTTAAATTCATTATCCCTGGGGCTAGTATTGGTCACAGTCTCAAGCTGGGGTCGGCAGAGGATGGCACCAGGTGGGGATTGGGCCACCAGATGACCAGGGAGGGTTTATAAAAAAAGGAAGATCGAATGGGGTGACCACTATCTGGTGAGGGTATACTAAACTACAAGGGCAGAGTTTCACCTACTAAACTGTCACTTACAGGGATTAGGTAAGAGAGGGGTTTACTAAGCGGTTGTAATGCTCTTGGAAAGTAACACGGCACCATGGATGGTGTGGACAGACCTCAATGCAATCTGTGAAGCAAAAAGTATGGCCTCACAATTTAGTGAGGCCATAACAGAATGCATATTAACTCTTGGTGCCCTGCATGGGCAAACAGGTCATCTGTATGGGAACATTTGGATATAGCAAGCTACTGCAAGGGCACTAGTAGATTTGGGATGCCGTTACTAGGCCTGCTCCTTCATAACCCTATCTTCAGTGTGGGCACATAACCTTTCTGTGGCCAGCAAGGGGCTGTGCTTTGTGTCAAGACCACCAGCTAGGACCTCTGTTAGGGCTGCCCTCTGGGGCAATATTCCAACAAGTTTAGTGCACCCACACTGTGCTCCGAACTTGTTTGACTATAGTAAATTTACAACATTGTGTTAAACAGCATTCAGGGCTCAGGTTAAAGCCTTTACAAGGAGCAAACTCAGATGTCTGAATATTGTCTCCTGGAGAATTAAACTCAATGTGCTTTTTGAACGTCAACCCACATTTTCACTTATGCTACAAAATCTGCTCAATTTAACATAAAATATTACCTCAAGGTAAGATGGATCTGATGAATTCTGTATTGCTTCATATAGCTCTGTACCATCTTGAAGAGCCTGAATCTGCCGCCTAGTAAACTTCTGCATTTTCTGGTCCTTTTTCTGATGTTTTGCTGTTTTCAAGAACAAGAAATTTTAATAGTTAAGTCACAACCAACACAAAATTAGTGCAGTGCCAATATCCTATTCTGCTCTAACCAACCCATCACTGGGATCACAGCAGCAGAAAATATAGGTCACCCACCTATAACCGTAGTTCTACTAGTGGTATAAATTTCACATCCACACTGGCAGTTCCGGCTGAAGACAGCCTGAGCTGAGTCATCAAGTCTTCAAGCTAAGCTCATCCCACCACTCAGGTGGTATATCCTCTAGCTCTGCCCTGTGGTGTCAGATCTTGGCACACTGGAAGCAGGGAACCAGGTGTCACATTGCCAGGGAAGGTTGGGTGAGCTGTGTGGATGTGAACTGTACATCACTAGTAGAACTACAGTAACCTATATTTCTTTTCTTTTTAATTTTCTGTTTAAGTTCCCTTCTGCACAGCATCCTACCTATCTCTTGGGATCTACCAAGGTGTCCATGTGGCTTGGCTGTACCTCGAGAGCACTCGGAAGGACCAGCCCCATCCATCCGTGGTTTGCCCCCTGGGCGGGGATGGAGGGAGTCCTGGCTTCCTCCCTATCTATGTAGATCATGTCAGGCTGTCCGTTCTGGGTCTCCAGGGTCAGTCCGTCAGCTTGGCATCGAGGCCTGTCGCCAGGGGCGACTGTGGGGTCCAAGTTCAGTTTCTCTCCCCGTTCCCCAGGAACAGCGACCTGTGAGGGGGTCCAAGGAGGCATGTGCACTCAAGAGACGTGCCGCCACTCTGGACCCCAGTTGACTTACTCCCCTCCCTCTTGGCAGTCCCCAACTTCACCTATACCTGTGTGCACCCAGGTGGCTGTATCGCAGTGGGAGTGACTGCCCTCCCTCCCCAGAGAAGGAGACTGGCCCTGGGACACTCAGTCCTCCTCCCCCCAACCAGCCCTCAGACGGCCTAGGCTCATTCCTGAACCCAGGTCGCTGGTGTCATAAGTGATAGCTCTATCGCTGTGTCAGTGGGCTGGTCAGTAAGAAAAAATTACTCACCTTAGTAATGTTGTTTCTTCTAATGGAGTCTTGCTATATTATGACAATTGCAGTTTGTCCCACCATTAGAACTGCCCCGGAGGTGAAATAGTTAAATTCCATGCCAGGCATGGAACTTGGAGCGTGAGCTCGGTTAGAGAAGCTCTGTCTGTGTAATTTCAAACTGAAACTGTCAGATCTTTACGAGCAAAACTCACTAAGGTTCTGTGTGGAAGCTGTAACCTACACTAGCCAACTGGCTACCTAAATATTAACACATATTCCTGGTCCCAACACAAAGACTCAAGTCAGGGGCCAGAAAATAAGATAAGATAAGAAAAGGTAAAACAAAACACAACACCCCAAAAACCCCCAAGAAAAAAGGGTGTGAAAAAACATAAAATGGGCATAAACAAATGCCCACACTGGACTGCCCACCCCATACCCAAGTAGAAGTTCTGAGAGGGGCAGGCTGGAGGGGAGGTCATAATATAGCAAGACTCCATTAGAAGAAACAACATTACTAAGGTGAGTAATTTTTCTTCAAACAACATGAAGTCTTGCTATATTATGACAATGCAAAACTTCACAGCAGTACCTCAATGGAGGAGGACAGAACCTACTTAGGAATAGGCTCTGAAACGCAGCTGTGCCAAACCGAGCATCCTCCTGGCCTGGACATCCGGGAGTAATGCTTGGTGAAAGTGTGTACCGTTTTCCAAGTAGCTGCTTGACATATCTCTATGATAGGGATGTCTCTGGCAGCAGCTAGAGACGAGGCTACCTCTGAAGGGGGGACTTTCCCCAGTTTTTGATAACAAAATTGGATACAAGAGACAATCCACCTGGCAATGGATCTCTTAGTGGCAGGTTTCCCTTTTCCAACCTCACCAAAAGTGAGAAAAAGTTGGAGGGATTCGAACCTATGACCTTTGGTACGCTCTATATAGTAACTAAGGGCCCTCTTAACATCTGAACTGTGCAACCTCCTCTCACCAGAGGAGGAATGGTCAGTGAAGAACACTGGAAGGGAGACAGATTGATTAAGATGGAAATCTGAAACTACCTTAGGCAAAAACTTCCTGTTAGTCCTAAGGACTACCTTATCCCTGTGGAAGGAAATAAAGTCAGTCTCTACTGACAAAGCTTGTAACTCACTTATGCGCCTGGCAGAAGTGATAGCTACTAGGAAAACAGTTTTCCAAGTCAAGTACTTAAGCTCTGCAGAAGACAGAGGTTCAAAGGGGGGTTGCATCAACTGAGCAATGCAAACATTAAGATCCCAGGCAGGGGCCGGGTCCCTGAAAGGTGGATTAGTATGAAGTAATCCTTTAAAAAATTTGGAAAATACAGGGTGAGCGGAAAGAGAGGAGGGCTTTCCTGCTGAAATAAAGGCAGAGACAGCTGCCAAATGTACTTTCAGGGTAGCTGGTCTCAGACCCAAAGAATTAAGATGGACCATATAGTCCAAAACAATGGGCAAGTCAGCAGATTCCGGGAAATATGTTTCCAGAACACCAGATGGAAAACCTTTCCATTTAGAGTTATAAGTAGCCCTAGTGGAGGGCTTCTAGAAACCTTCAAGATTTCAAGAACACCTTGAGAAAGGTGTAGGTCAGCAAATTCTAACTCCTCAAGAGCCAGGCCTTGAGGTTGAGGATTGAGATTCGGATACCAAACTCTCCCTGGGCACAGGTTAACAGGTTGTGATTCCTGGGAGATGGACTGCTAAAGACAGAAGGAGTGGGTACCAGGGCTGCCTGGCCCAATCTGGAGCAATCAGAATCATCCTGCAAGGCTGGGATCTGATTTTGACTAGCACCTTGAATAGGAGGGAAGGGGGAAGGCGTGTAGAAACTTCCTTCCCAATCTAGGAAGAAAGGCATCCAGGGGACTGAGCCCATCACTGGGGTCTGCAACAAAACAGTGGAAGTTGGTGATTGACTGGGGCTGCAAAAGATCTATTTGAGGGTGCCCCATCTGGCAAAAACTATCCCCAGTACTTGGGGATCCAGAGACCATTCGTGATGGCCCTGGGAAATCCTGCTGAGAGCATCTGCCAGGACATTGTCCTTTCCTGGGAGGTGAACTGCTATGAGGGAAGTGTTCAGGCAATAAGCCAGAGACCACAACTTCATTGCCTCGGTGCACAAGGCCGAAGACCGAGTGCCCCCTTGTTTGTTGATGTACCACATTGTAGTGGTGTTGTCTGTTCTGACTTGTACCACTTTGTTCTGAACAGATGCAGAAAACACCTGAAGTGCTAGAAAAACAGCTCTGAGTTCCAGCAAATTGATGTGGAGCAGAGATTTGAGGGGACCACACTCCCTGGGTGGAGAGGTCGCCCATGTGAGCTCCCCAACCCAGAAGGGACGCATCTGTAGTAGGGGTCAAGGAGTGAGATAGGGATAGAGGGGACCCCTAGTCTCAAATTGCTCTGATCCTGCCACCACTGAAGGGCCTGGATCAGGGTTCGGGTCACTGGGATCAACTTGGAAGGGATCTTTCCTTTGGGACAGAAAGCTCTCAAATGAAACTGAATGTCCCTCATCTGAAACCTTGCTCCTTGCACACAGCTGTGGAAGCAGCCATGTGTCCTAGTAGCTGTAAGAAGTGTCTTGCTGGTCAGAGACCTGCAGGGTGAAGGAGGAGGCCAGGGCCACTAGGTTCCTTACCCTTTCTAGGGGCAGGAAGGCTCTGGCCTGCTTTGTGTCAATTCTGCACCTATAAAGGTGAGTACCTGGACAGGTTCCAGAACTGACTTTGGAAGGTTGAGAAGAAAACCGGAGAGGTGAGCAGCTGCTGGGTAACTTGCAGGTGTGATTTGACCTGGTCTGGAGACTGACCTACAATGAGCCAGTCGTCTAGGTAGGGAAAGATGGCAATCTTTGCCTTCTTAAATGAGCAACTGCTACTGCTAGACATTTTGTGAATACCCTTGGGGCAGAGTGAGGCCGAAGGCATTGCTCTGAACTGAGTAATGGCCTGAGGGCAGTTCGAATCTGAGGTACTTCGGTGGGAGCTTCTGATAAGAACATGGAAATAGGCATCCTTGAGGTCCAGGAAGCTAGCCAGTCCCTGGCCTTAGAAGGTAAAATCATTGCCAGAGTCACCATTTTGAATTTTGGTTTCAAAAGGTGCTTGTTTAGAATATCTTAGGTCCAAGATGGGCCGCCATTCTCCTGTCCTTTTGGGGTAAGGAAGTACCTGGAGTACAGACCCTTGCCCTGGTGTAGGGGAGAAACCCTTTCTACAGCTCTGAGAGCCAGGAGGGTTGAGACTTCTGTTTCTAAGGCAAAGGTCTCTAGAGGGTTTGCAGGTGGAAAAGATCTGATTCTCATCTTTGGAAATTTTTTGAAGCTGAGAACCAGACCCCGGCTTACTACTTCCAGGACCCACTTGTCTGATGTTAGAGACTCCCAGTTCTGAACGAAGTAAGCCAACCTGCCCCCTACAGGTAATGGAGAATCGGCCCTGGGCACCCCATCAGGCTGCCTGTTTGGCAGGGGCTTTAGGCTGAGGGGTGGGAGCAGGCCTGCTTGCACCCCGTCTGCCTCTCCCTCTGAAGTACCCCCTCTGAGCATAAGCAGAGGAGGCCTGGGTTTGGTAAAAAGGCCTGTGAAAAGACCTACCTCTACCCCTTGGGGTCTGCCTCTGAGGAGTGGCTTGCCGCTCCTTGGCCTGAGCACTCTTATAGGTTGTCCTATACTCATCCATTTCTTCATATAATTCTCTGTCTGCTCCCCAAACAGAGAATTTCCTACCACAGGAAAATCCATAGCCTTAGTCTGGGTATCCTGTGACAAGCTAGTACACCTGAGCCAAGCCAACCTACGAAAAGCCACAGATGTAGCCATGACTCTAGAGGATACATCATTAAAATCCATAGCAGCATGGAACTGCACCTTGGATGCCTCAATACCATCAGCACCCACCTGTTCCAGCTCCTTAGCAAGCTGGCCAGGGGCCTGTTTGGCCAAAGCCATGACAGTGTCCCATCTAGATTTTTGGTATCTTGCCACATAAGCCATGTAATTTGCTTGCCTGAGTCCCAAGGATGCTGCCATGTATTGTTTTTTAGCCATGGCATCAATCTTCCTGGAATCCTTGTCAGGAGGATGTGAAGCTAAGGGAATATTAGCCTTATCACAGGCTGCAGCCTGAACTACTCCAACATGACTGCATTGCTGTGACAGGAATTCTGTATCAGGACCTGACAAAGTGTACCTCCTGTCCATCTTCTTGTCCACAGGAGGCACAGAATTAGGAGCTTTTAAAATTTTTATTGTTTGTTTCCTAAATGACTTATGTAAGGGGATAGACAATCTCCTAGACTCTGGGATACCCATCATTTCTACAAAATCAGGTTCCTCTTGCTCATCCACAGCTTCCTCCAATGGGAGCTGGAGGGTTTCAGCAACCTTTTTATAAAACATAAAGTGAGAAGGGGACTCAGAAAGCGTAGGGGGAGATTCTAAAGGTCTGTCTGGGGAGATGTCCGGTTCAATGGGCACACCCAGACTCTCAAAGTCACATTCATACTGTTCATAATCATCCTCCCCCTCCCTCTGGTTCGTAAAACTCTTCTAAATCATATTCTTGAACCGGTGGAACCGGCCGAACCGACCTTTTACCAGACAGTGGCGGTTCGGACGGAACCAGAGAAAGTGACTTGACAATCTGTATAGCTCTTGCTATCTCTGCAGCAGTTGGAGAAGGAATTTTAGACTCCGCACCTGCTGATTTCCTAGTTTTCTTTGCTGGAACTGGCTCCTCAGAGTCAGCTTTACGTTTGGCCGAGGAAGTCTCGCCCTGGTCAGAGGGCACTCTCTCCGGTTCGGTTGGCACCGATCCGGGCTGGCCATCGGGGTCAGCGGACTTTTTGGCCTCTCGTTCCCTGAGCCTGCCAACTCTCTTATCCAGGGTGGCTGCAGGGAAATTCTTACAAATCTGGCAGTCTGAATTGAGGTGGTCAAACCCCAGACAATATACACATGTGATATGTGGGTCAGCCTTGGCAAAGGCTTCCCCACAGACACCACAGTGTTGAAACCCAGTGGGCCCGGTTTTTCTTTTGGGTTTCTCAGACATAATGCCAGCCTAACCAAAAACTTGCCCTTTTAACGGCAGTGCCAGGCAAGACACCCTTATCGGTTCCCAACCGTGTCACGGGTCGTGGAAAAACGTAATGAAATCCGGTTTTTTTAGAACCGATAAGAACCGGGAACCGCATTCTAAAAGCTTTTAAATGATTGATTTTTAAAGTTTTAAAACAACCTGATCGGTTCAAACCGAACCGATAAACATTTACAAGTTCCACACAGAAATAAACCTGTCTATTACTTACAATACCACAGACAGAGCTTGAACCGATGGTTTGCGGTTAAAATAATAATACTCGCGGTTGAATTTAACCGAGAAAACACTGTTTAAACCGAGAAATGAACCGAGCAGTAGGAGAAATCTCCGGAGCGACTGTTCAGTGAGGCGGAGTAAAGAATCTGACAGTTTCAGTTTGAAATTACACAGACAGAGCTTCTCTAACCGAGCTCGCGCTCCAAGTTCCATGCCTGGCATGGAATTTAACTATTTCACCTCCGGGGCAGTTCTAATGGTGGGACAAACTGCAATTGTCATAATATAGCAAGACTTCATGTTGTTTGAAAAACAGGTTACTCACCTGTAACAGTAGTTATAGGAGTGGTATATGTTGTTCATCCACACTTCTTGGCATGTCCCTTTCTCCTTTAATTCTTGCTGGAAGGTCTTAAAGCTGGCTCCTCCCACCCAACTGGGCGGTAAAACCCTCGGCTCCACCCCATGATGCCAGAACTTAACCCACTGGAAGCCAGGTTTGTGCGCCGCAGCCATGGAGGTCGGGTGGGTCAGTGTGGATGAACAACATATACCACTCCTAGAACTACTGTTACAGGTGAGTAACCGGTTTTTCTATGGATGTGGATATGTTGTTCATCCACACTTCTTGGCAGACTCCAAGCAGCTCTCCGGGAGGAGGGAGGCAAGGGGCACACCCCCTACTTGGGAAACAGAGATTGGAGAACTGAGGCCCCAGAACTAGCATGCCGGTGTAACTCTAGGTCAACAGTTCTCAAACTTTGTCGTAGTGAGCCTCCCCTAAGCCATGGAAAAGATCTTGAGCCTCCCACAAAATACTGAAATATTTTTGGGCCTCCCCATAGAAAAATAGCCTACTTTTCAAAGTACATCAGGAATAAATTGAAACCTCCTTGCATAGCTGGCTCTCATGTTATTAAGCTTATTGTAATACCCTCGACAGGACAACCTACTTGCTCCAATATTTTGACTCTCGAACCATTGTTACCCCTTACTGCCATACCTTCATGGGTCAGACTGCTTTTTCTGTTTCCCCTCTAACTGGAATAACCTTCCTGTCGACCTCTGCCTCTTTCCCGTTCCCCCTGCTCTTAAGCAACTTCTCTGGGATCATTTTGCTCCCTCCTGCTCTTATTCCTAGTACCTGTATGGTTAACTCTTGTATTTTAGACAGTTCTAATTGATCAGTTTTCCTCGCATTGTTAGTTTATTGTTCTGAATTTGTTTGTACTTTTATTCATTTTGTATTTCTTGAGTGTTTTGCAGTTACATTTTGAATTGTAGTCACTCACTACCCTTCCCTGGGTACACCTGAAATAAGCCATGGCTCAGTGTACATTTCCTTCCCTGATCACAGACTTGTGAATAAATACATCAATTCACCTACTGTTATCCTCTTTAAGTTTGCCTTATCCCTTCACACAAAGTCTATAAAGTTCAAAATTGAAATATGATACTTTTTCAAGACTTGCTTGAGCCTCCCCTTGAACAGGCTGGGGCCTCCCCAAGGAGGCTGGCCTCACCATTTGAGAACCCCTGCTCTAGGTCGATGTGGAAGTAGGTGATGAAGGTGTTTGCTATCTTCCAGGTAGCAGCCCAACAGATTTCCTGGATAGGAATGCCCCTGGAAGCAGCCACCGACGCAGTGGTATGGCGGGTGGAATGAGCCCTTAGCCCTACAGGAGGCTCCCTACCCGCCAACCTATAGCAGAGATCAATGCAAGATGTGATCCACCTGCCAACTGTCTGGTTGGCTGCAGGTCTGCCAGATGCAGCTTCAGCGTAGGTGACAAATAGCTGGTGAACCTCTCCCCGAACTTCCGCCGTTCTCTCCTTGTAATAGGAAAGAGTTTGTCTCAGGTCCAGAGTATGGAGCCTGTACTCGGCATCCGAGGTATAGTTCAGGTAGAACACAGGCAGAGTCAACACCTGTTTAAGATGGAACTCCGAAACCACCTTCAGAAGGAATTTAGGGTGTGGGCACAGGACAACCTTGCCCCTGTGGATGACCAGGTAAGGAGACTCCACCGAGAGTGCCTGGAGCTCCCCAGTCCTTCTGGCTGACATGATAGCCACCAGGAAGGCGGTCTTCCACGACAAGCGTGACATCTCACACTTGTGCATCAGTTCGAATGGCCTGCCCATGAGTTTTGCCAAAACCAGCAGTAAATCCCATGAAAGTGGAGGTTCACGCACTGGAGTGGATATGTGATCTAGACCCTTGAAAAAGCACCCGACCACCTTTTCCTGTGCCACCATCCGCTGACCGACTCGCGCCCGATAAGCAGAAATGGCTGCCAGCTACATCTTAAGGGTTGTAGACCGAAGACCCCCTTTGGACAGAGACCATAGGTAGTCCAAGATGCTAGCCACTGGACAGGACAGAGGGTCCAGGCCCTTGCCTTGACACCAAATGGAAAATCTTTTCCATTTGAAGGCATAACACCTGGTCAACTCTTTTCTGGATGCTTCCACTACTGTGAGTACATCCTCAGAGAGACCCAAAGCCTGGAACTCTAGTCGCTCAGGTACCAGGCTGTCAGGTGCAGGGTTGAAGGTCAGGATGGAATACCTTCCCCTGATTGATGGAGATCAAATCTGGGCATGCTGGAAGATGCCTCGGGAGCCTGTTGCTGAGGCTGAGAAGATCTGGATACCAGAACTGGTGTGGCCAGTCTGGGGCTACAAGGATCACCTGCGCCTTGTCCCTCCTCACCTTGAGAAGTACCCAGTGAATCAAGGGAATTGGAAGGAAGGCATAGAAGAGGCCTGGGGTCCACGGCCTTGAGAAGGCATCCCCTGGCAGCGAGCCCTGCTGAAGGGGGTGGGCATGAAACAGCCTCACCTTGGTGTTTTCCCCTGGAGGCAAACAGATCCACCATCAGTTTTCCCCAGTGGGAGAACAGGCTACCTCTGGGTGGAGAGACCACTCATGGGATGTCTCGCCTATGCGGCTGAGAGCATCTGCCAGTTGATTTGAGGCTCCTGCCACATGGATGGCTTAGAGATCCGCCTCCAGTCGGCTTACGAGTGTCCAGATGCGGAGCACTTCCCTTCACAGTAGTCGGGAGTGTGTGCCGCCCTGTTTGTTGAGGTAGTACATAGTCGTGGTGTTGTCTGTCTGGACTTGAACCACTTGTCCCTGAAGCTGCTGAGCGAATGTTGACAACGCCAGCCTGATCGCACTGAGCTCCAGCAGGTTGTTGATATGGTATTGGGATTCCTTGGGGGTCCAGAACCCATGGGCCCTGTTGTCCCCCATGTAGGCTCCCCAGCCCGTGGGAGAGGCATCGGTCGTGAGGACGACCGTCGGCTCGGGGCGGACAATGGGATCCCTTCTGTAGATGATTCAGGACAGTCCACCACTGGAGAGCGTCCCACATCTTCTCGGTCACAATGATCAGCTGGTTGAAATGACCTTGGCGCTGAGTTCACTGGGCAGCCAGCTCCCATTGAAGGGGGCGCATATGCCATCGGGCCCATCGGACTACGGTGGTGCAGACTGCCATGTACCCCAGAAGGTGACGAAAGTCCAGGGCATGGTGCAAGTTCCAAACCAGAAATGACTGGGCAAAGGAGGAGAGAACCTCCGCCCTGTCCGATCGGAGCCGGCAGGAGTCGAGCTCTGCCCCAATTAAACACATTACCTGCGAGGGCACAAGCTCCGACTTGGCCTCGTTGATCAGGAGGCCATGCTGAGAGCAGGTTTGGAGGGCCAGGTCCCTGGACCTCTCCACCTCTTGATAGGTGGAACCCATTAAGAGCCAATCGTCGAGGTAGGGGTATATTCTGACCCCTCGATGCCTGAGGTGGGCTGCCACCACTGCAATGCATTTGGTGAAGACCCGTGGGGCCGATGACGGGCCGAATGGCATGGCTCGGAACTCGTAAAGGGTACCCTCTGCTCGAAAGTGGAGGAATCTCTGATGAGACGGACAGATTGGGACTTGGAAAAATGCGTCCTGGAGATCCAGTCAGCAGAACTACATGTTCTGCTCCAGGGATGGTATGATCTGGGACAGAGTTACCATCCTGAAGGTGTGTGGCCTGAGAAACTGGTTCAGGTCATGCAGATCTAAAATGAGGTGGCCAGACCCCCCCGTCCGCTTCAGGACCAGGAAGTACCTGGAAACGAACCCTGGGTCGAATGGGGTATCTGTCACTCGGGCCTTGAAGAGGAGTTGGGCTATGGCATCTCTCAGAGCCGACCAAGTGTGGACAGATACCCTTTCCTCCTGTGAAGTGCGGGCTCGGCTGGGAGGGTAGTGCTCAAATTCCAGAGGCAGACCCTGGCTGACCACTTCTAGAACCCACCTGTCTGTGGCAACAGCGGACCAGACAGAAAGAAAAGTGGTACAGTTGGCATGACGGGAATAGGAATGGCAGCCCCTATCCCGTCACTGGGCAGGGTTGGAGGAAGAGGGTCCAGCTTGGAAACCGCCTGAACTGCGACCTCCTCTGCAGGCCGCTGGAGGCACGGACTAGGGCCAAGGGCGCCAAGCCTATGCCTGCTGTTGCTGCCCATCCTGGAAGGAGGACTGCTTAGCTGCAGGAGCAGGGTACTGAAATGGCTTCTTCTGCTGTTTCTTGGTGTCAGGGACGTCTTTCTGAGCAGAAGTAGCTGAATCCAAGGTGGCACTGGACTGCTCGATTCACTGAAGGTGACCATCCACACCTGGGCCAAAGAGATGGGTGCCCAGCAAAGGAACATCAGTGAGTTTGTGCTTGGTATCCGCCGTGAAGGTGGAAAGTCTCAGCCAAGCTCTGAGGCACATGGCAACCGCGGTTGCCACTGAATGGGTGCATGAATCCCCGAGGTACAGGGCCGTCTGAAGTCGCCGCTTGACAGCGGCCCGGCCCTGATCCCAGACCTGCTTGACTGTAGTCTGAAGATCCGTGGGGAGGTGCAGGAGAACCTCATCCAAGGAGCCCAACAGGGCTTGAAAGAAGTGCGCCATGATGATGGCCGAGCTTGCCTGATGGAGGCCTAGTGAGGAGGTGGCATAAACCTTCATGGCAGAGTGGTCCAATTTTTTGGACTCCTTGTGCAGAGGTCTATTGATGTTGGCAGAACTACCTGTGCGACTGAAAACAGAAGCGGTCACCAGCCCCTCAGCCGAGGGGTGTTCTGTGAACCCCGAGTGGGACCCAATGGGCACCGCATACTTGCGGGCCATCCGGGCAGACGGCGCTGGGCAGGAGGCAGGGTGCTGCCAAAGCTCCAAAGCCAGACCAACAATGGCCTCAGCCACTGGGAAGGCTTCCATAGGGGTATCCCCTCTCAAGAATATCTGTAGCATCCCCGTGGATTCGGAGATGAGGCGGAGAATCCCCAAAAAGGATAAAGGATCTTCCTCCGTCGACAGACTGCCCACTGACTCATTGTCAAGTGGACGAGAGTGTAGGTCGGAGTCGTCAGAATCCGAAGTATCCAGATAAATCAGCTGGCCACCAAGGTCCCCTTCTACGCGCTTGGGGTGGTCAGGCGTAAGGGTGACCGAAATCTTGCGGGGAAGACCCAGAACAGTCCGAACTTCCTTCAAAGGAGCCCCGGCCGTGGGCTGTTTAGGCGGCGGCTCCACCACTATCAGTCGAGAGGTCTACTTTGGCCAAACTGGAGCGGGTTCTACCGGCTCCGCAGGCAGAGGAACTGAGATGATCGGTTTCGATGGAACCGGCTTCGGCCTAGAAGGAGAAAGCCAAGTAATGGCAAGTGAGGAAACTGAACCCCGTTTCTGGCCGGACAAAATCAGCTGTTGCCACATGAGATCTTTGTAGCGTTGATAGAGTTTCCATTGAAGCCTCTCCTCATCCAAGGAGGATGAAGACGAATGTCAGCGTCGCCTTTTCTTTCAGCGCTAATGCTCCTTCCTCGGCCTATCGGTCGTGGGGGTACGAGACCTCGACTGGACTGGCCGACTGGGTCGCTCAGGAACACTGGGGGACCAGTGATTTTCCAGTATCAGGAACTGGTTCCTCGATGGGATTGCCAGCAGACTGGGTCTCCTCATCGGGAAGAAACAGACCAGGGGTCCTGTTAAGAGAGTTGTTGGCCTCGTCGGGCGACAACAGATCGATAGGGTCAAGAGTGATCTCAACCACGTCGTCGATTGAGACTTCGGCCGGCTGACCAGACAGTGGGACCGAGAAGTCGGCAGCCGAAGTCGCAATCTCAACTGAGGTCTGGAGATCCCGGGACAGAGATCACTCTCGATCCCAAGAACGTCTTCGCTGAGATGAAGAATCTCTCAGTTCCTTGTCCTTTTCACAGGACCGGGAGACATGCGCACCCGAGGGCCCCTTGCCCTTAGTGGGAACAGACTGCCACATCTTCCGAAAATGAACTCGAAAAGGTGGAGCCCAGATTGAGCGGAACAAAAATCGGCCGAGAGGAGAGTTCCACGGCTCGTGCTGCTTCTGCCTCGAAGGCCTGCATTTACTCTAATTGCATGGCGGACCCCACAGCCATGGAGACCGCCCACCGGGCCTCCTTTGATTTCACCGGTGGATACTGTTTTTCCGGCCTGCCCAGCTTGAGTTGTGTGAGACGATCGTTGAGGACGTTCGGGTGGAACGCGAGACAAATCTCACAAGCCTAGGAGTCATGGACGACACCCAAACAGTAGACGACGCACGCGATATGTGGATCTGTGTGCGACATTTTCTGGCCACATGGGCACCGGCAGAAACCGGGGGAAGATTTATCTTCTATGATCGAGAAACAACTATCGCAATCGCTAGCTCAAACGAGCTTAATCTTCAAAGAATTCGAAGGAAACAAAGCCAGGGCCTACAGAACGCGGAAGCGAAGAGGAGGCAACCTGTGTCTTTCAGCGGAAAAGAAGATCTGGCATCATGGGGCGGAGCCGAGGGTTATACCACCTGGGTGAGTGGGTGGGAGGAACCAGCTTTAAGACTTTCCAGCAAGAACTAAAGGGTAAAGGGACATGCTAAGAAGTGTGAATGAACAACATATCCATGTCCCTAGAACCTACATTTCTAACAACATGGATACAGCTCACCATCCACACTCTGGCAGATTCCTAGCAGTCCTCAGGGAGGACGGGGCAAGGCACACACACCTATTTGGCGAATAGAGACTGGAGGAACAAGGACCCAAAAGCAGCATTGTGATGACTCATTATGTCAATCCTGTAATGGAAGATGAAGATGTACGCTTTACTCCAGGTTGCAGTCCTGCACATCGCTGCAATGGGGATATCCCTGGAAGCAGCCACCGAGGCAGCGGCCTGGTGGAATGAGCCCTAAGCTCCTTGGGTGACTCCCTATAAGTCAACCTATAGCAGAGGTCGATGCAGGATGTCATCTACATGGCAAGCATCTGCTTTGCTGTCGGTCTGCCAGGCACAGCTTCAGAGTATGTCACAATCAGCTGGCGAGCCTCACCCTGAACTTCAGCTCTACACTCCTTAAAGCAAGACAGCACCCTCTGCAAGCCCAAGGTATGGAGCCTACGATCAACCTCAGAGGTCG
The DNA here is from genome assembly GCA_016271365.2 of Neoceratodus forsteri. Classification (NCBI taxonomy): domain Eukaryota; kingdom Metazoa; phylum Chordata; order Ceratodontiformes; family Ceratodontidae; genus Neoceratodus; species Neoceratodus forsteri. The sequence goes on from CM057458.1 coordinate 373,077,916, forward strand.
GGTTGGTTAAGTATATCATTCAGTTAATCACTTGGTTAAGATGAAACTTCGATGCGCCGTTCGAGAGGAACTTTGGGTGATGGCAAAGGATACCTTGTCCTTGAGGAAGACCAGGTAAGGAGACACCACTGAGAGCACAAGGTGCTCACTGGTCCATCTGGCTGATGTTATAGCCACCAAGAAGGCAGTTTTTCACAACAGATGCAACATCTCGCACCTCTGCACTGACTCAAATGGCTTGTCCATGAGCACTGCCAACACTAGCAGTAGGTTCCAAGGAGGCAGAAGTTGTGCATCAGAAGGGAAAAATGATCTAGACCTTTGAAAAAGCACCCAAGCACCTTCTCCTGGTCCTCCGTCAGCATACAAAGCCCATGCCTAGCATGCAGATTGGACTGCCAGGTACACCTAAAGGATTGTCGCTCGCAGTTCTGACTAAGCAAAGGACCACAGGTAGTCAAGGATGCTCACCATGGGTCAGGTATGGGGATCAAGATCCATACCCTGGCCCAGATCGAGAACTGCTTTCACTTAAATGCATAGCATTTCCAAGCTGATTCTTTCCAGGATGCCTCCACAACATGGAGGACATCTTCTGAAAGACCCAGAATTTAGAATGCTAGCCGCTTAGAAACCAGGCTAAGAGGTGCCGGGATTGAAGGTCTGAGTGCAGGACTTTTCCCCTGTTGTCTGATCAGCAGATCTGGGTGGAGGGGGAACCTCCACAAAGGCCTGCTACAGAGGCTGAGGTGATCCGGGTTAAAGAACTGTTTGGGTCAGTCTGGAGCCATCAGGATCATCCGCACCTTGTCCTTCAGGGCCTTGACCATGACCTTTTTTTTTTTTTTTTTGTATGCTTTATTTATGCACCCTACCTTCAGGGCATCTCTCAGGGTCCCATCTGCAGTCGCCTCAGTCAACCGCCCACCTGAACCAACGACTCCGGAGGCTACATCAGGTATGTGAGGTCTGGGGCTCTCCTGGCCCCATGGAGAGGCTCCCAGACCCCAAGGAGGATCAGAGAGTCAGCCGACATTGGGTGTGTGGTGGGTCGGCCTGCCTATGTTTGCCTTCGCTTCACCAGAAGGTAGAGGGATTTTTCTTCTTTTCACCCTGGAGCACGGACTTGCAATGACATCACGCGCATGCTCCCACATGCACCCGGAAGACGTCCACAGTTGCTCCAATCCCAGTGCCTCTGCTACCATGCACTGCAGAAGCCCCAGCCTCTGCCAGGGGTCACCAGTGCATTAGAGGAGCCCCGAACCCTCCCCAGGACTAGAGGAGCTGTCCTACGGATGCTCGATCCCAGTCCTCCCCTGCTGACCCCCGACAACCCAAGCTCGTTCTCGAACTCGGGTTGACAGCATGGTGCAAGGTGTGGCATCCAGCACCTCAACCCTCAGCGCCACTGCGTCAGCCTTGACCACGACCTTGTGGACCAAGGGGAAGGGGGAGCATACAGAAGGTGCAGGATCCAAGGCCTTGCAAAGGCATCCTCCCTAAAAGTGTCCTGGGCTGTGGGGCAGCAGACACAGAACAGCCTCAGCTTCTGTTCTCCTACAAGGCAAACAGATTCACTAGAGGGGTCCAAACAGAGAACAGCTGATCTACCATCTCCTGATAAAGGCATCACTCCAACCTGGATGAGAGCATCCACCAGCTGATTCCTTTCTCCTGTGACATGAATCACCATAGCATCAGCACCCAGGCTACATACAAGTGTTCAGGTGCTGACAACCTTCTGACACAATGGAAAGGAGTGCGTCCTGCCCTGCCTGTTCAGGTAGAACATAGTGGTTGTGTTGTCCGTCTGGAGTGGAATGACCTGACCCTAGAGCAATGGAGAGAATTCTGTCAAGAGTCACATGCACTGCACAGAGCTCCAGGAGGCTGATGTACTGATGGGACTCCTGGTGTGAACAGAACCCATGGGCTCTGTGGTCCCCCAGGTGTGCTCCCCACCCCACCAGAAACGAGTACGTTGTGAGCACAGCAGACGGTTCTGGGCAGACAAATGGGATTCCCTCCTACAGGTGTTATGGCTCCAGCTATTACTGGATGACATCCCACATCGGCTGGGTCACTACAACTAGTTTGTCCAAAGGACCTTGGCACTGGGACCACGATCAGCCCAACTCCCACTGCAGGTGATGCAACTGCCAGCAAGCCCAACAAATCACACTGGTGGAGGAGCCAATGTACCCCAGCAGCCACAGGAAGTCCCAGTCAAAGAGACAGTGCCTAACCTGAAATGATTGGGCAAAGGAGGCACCATTCTTGGCCTGCAGAGAGTCTAGTTCTGCCCCGATGAACTTGATCACTTGCAAAGGCACCAACTCTAACTTGGCAAGGTTGACCTGAAGGCCCAAGCCTCGACAGGTCTGGAGAGCCAGATCTCTGGAGCTCTCCACAGCCTCCTTGGACAGCCTGGCTAGCAGCGCCGTTCAGGTAGAGATACACCCTGAAACACTTGTGCTGCAGGAAGGATGCCACCACTGCCTTACACTTGGTTTAGACCATGGGCGTGGATGAGAGCCCAAAGGGCATGAACTGGAACTGGTATAAGATCCCCTCTGCACGGAACCATAAGTATCAGCAATGGGATGGACAGACTGGGATGAGAAAGAACATGTCCTGAATGTCCAGGGAGAAGAACTAAATGCCCTGCTCCAGAGACAGAATGATCTGATTCAGAGTGACCATACAGAAGAAAAAAATACTCACCTTAGTAATGTTGTTTCTTCTAATGGAGTCTTGCTATATTATGACATATGCAGTGAGTCCCAACCTTCGAACTGCTCTGGAGGTGAAAGAGTTAACTTTCCATGCCAGGCATGGAACGCTGAGCTCGAGCTCAGTTGAAAACTCTGTCTGTTGTTCTTCAAACTCAAACCGTCAGATCTTTACGAGCTAAACTCACTAAGGTCCTGTGTGGAAGCTGAAACTACACTAATCAACTGGCTACTAAATATAAGAAACACATTTTTGGTCCCAAAACAAAGACTCAAGTCAGAGACCAAAAATGAAAAACACAACACCCAGTCACCCCAAAAAGGGAGGGTGAAAAACAAGGTGGGCATCTACTAAGTGCCAACACTGCACTGCCCACCCACATCCCAAAAACAGAGGTTCTGACAGGGCAGGCGGTGGGGGTGGGGAGGTCATAATATAAAGACTCCATTAGAAGAAACAACATTACTAAGGTGAGTAATTTTTCTTCAAACAACATGAAGTCTTGCTATATTAAGACATATGCAGACTACACAGCAGTACCTCCATGGAGGAGGACAGAACCTACTAGGAAATAGGCTCTGAAGCACAGCTTGTGTGAAACCGAGCATCACTCCTAGCCTGGGTGTCCAGAGAGTAATGCTTGGTAAAAAGTGAACTGTTTTCCAGGTAGCTGCTTGACAAATCTCTAGAATGGGGATGTCCCTGGCAGCAGCCAGGGAAGCAGCTGTACCTCTGGTAGAGTGAGCCCTCAGGCCTGAGGGAGGAACCTTACCCAGCTTTTCATAACAGAATTGGATACAAGAGACAATCCACCTGGCAATGGATCTTTTAGTGGCAGGTTTCCCTTTACCAACCTCAGCATAAGTGAGGAACAGTTGGAGGGAGTCAAACCTGTGACCCCTGGTATGCTCAATGTAGTAACTAAGGGCTCTCTTCACATCTAAGCTGTGCAACCTCCTCTCGCCAGAGGAGGAATGGTCAGTGAAGTACACTGGAAGAGAAATAGATTGATTAAGGTGGAAATCTGAAACCACCTTAGGCTAGAACTTCCTGTTAGTCCTGAGGACCACCTTATCTCTATGAAAAGAGATATAATCAGGCTCCACTGACAAAGCCTGTAATTCACTTATGCGTCTGGCAGAAGTGATGGCTACCAGAAACACAGTCTTCCAAGTCAAATACTTAAGGTCTGCTGAAGACAAGGGCTCAAATGGAGGTTGTATAAGCTGAGCAATGCAAACATTAAGATCCCAGGCAGGGGCAGGGTCCCTGAATGGAGGGTTGGTGTGAAGCAATCCCTTAAAAAACTTAGAGAATACAGGATGAGCTGAAAGAGAAGAGGTTTACCTGCTGAAATGAAAGCAGACACAGCTGCCAAATGCACCTTTAGGGTAGCTGGTCTGAGCCCCAAAGTGTTCAAATGGACCATATAATCCAGGACTGTGGGTAAATCCGAGATTCTGGGGAAATATGCTTCCCAGAGCACCATATGGAAAACCTCTTCCATTTGGAATTGTAAGTAGCCTTGGTGGAAGGCTTCCTAGAAGCCTTCAATATATCCATTACACGTTGGGAGAGGTGTAGATCAGCAAATTCTAACTCTTCAAGAGCCAGGCCTTGAGATTGAGAGATCTGAGGTTCGGGTACCAAACCCTTCCCTGAGCACAGATTAACAGATTGTGATTCCTGGGAAGACACAGGGGAAGATGGACTGCTAAGGACAGTAGGAGTGGATACCAGGGTTGTCTGGCCCAATCTGGAGCAATCAGAATCACTTTGCAGGATTGAGATCTGATTTTGACTAACACTTTGAACAGGAGAGGGAAGGGGGGAAAAGCATAGAGAAACTTCCCTTCCCAATTGAGAAGTAAGGCATCCAGAGGGACTGAGCCCAACACTGGGGGCCTGCAGCAAAAAAGGGGAAGTTGGTGATTGTCTGGGGCTGCAAAAAGATCTATCTGCGGGGTGCCCCACCTGGCAAATATTACCTCCAGCATCAAGGGATCCAGTGACCATTCGGGATGGCCCTGGGAAATCCTGCTGAGAGCATCTGCCAGGACATTGTCCTTCCCTGGGAGGTGAACTGCCATAAGGGAGGTGTTCAGAGAGTAAGCCAGAGATCACAACTTCATTGCTTCGGTGCACAAGGCCGTAGACCGAGTGCCTCCTTGCTTGTTGCTGTACCACATTGTAGTGGTGTTGTCTGTTCTGACCTGTACAACTTTGTTCTGAACAGATTTGGAAAAAGCTTGAAGTGCTAGAAAACTGCTCTGAGCTCCAAAAGGTTGATGTGGCAGAGATTCCTGAGGGGACCACAGTCCCTGGGTAGTAAGGTCGCCCATGTGAGCTCCCCACCCCAAGAGGAATGCATCTGTAGTAAGGATTAAAGAGTGAGACTGAGTGACAAAGGGAACCCCTTGTCTCAGATTGCTCTGATCCTGCCACCATTGTAGGGCTTGGATCAGGGTTCGAGTCACTGGGATCAATTTGGTTAGAGGGTCCTTTCTTTGAGACCAAAAGGCTCTCAAATGGAACTGGATGTCCCTCATCTGAATCTGGCTCCTTTGCACTACTGCTGTAGAAGCAGCCATGTGCCCTAGGAGCTGTACAAAATGCCTTACTGGTCGAGAGACCTGCAGGGTGAATGAGGAAACCAGAGAGACCAGGGTCCTGGCCCTGTCCAAAGGAAGGAAGGCTCTGGCTTCCTCTGTGTTCAGTTCTGCGCCTATGAAGGTGAGAACCTGGACAGGCTCTAGAACTGACTTTGGAAGATTCAGAAGGAAACCTAGAGAGGTAAGCAGTTGCTGAGTTATCTGAAAATGTAACTTGACTTGGTCTGGAGACTGGCCTACTATGAGCCAGTCGTCCAGGTAAGGGAAGCTGGCAATTTTTTGCCTTTCTTAGGTAGGCAACTGCTATTGCCAGGCATTTTGTGAATACCCTTGGAGCAGAGGTGAGGCCAAAGGGCATTGCTCTGAACTGGTAATGGCCTGAGGGCAGCTCGAACCTGAGGTACTTTCGATGGGAGCTTCTGATGAGAATATGGAAGTAGGCATCCTTGAGGTCCAGGGACGCCAGTCCCTGGCCTTAAAGAGGGTAGAATAATTCCGAGAGTCACCATTTTGAATTTTGGTTTTAAAAGGTGCTTGTTTAAGTATCTGAGATCCAGGATGGGCCGCCATTCTCCTGTCTTTTTTGGGGTAAGGAAGTACCTGGAGTACAATCCTTTGTCCTGGTGTAGGGGTGGAACCCTTTCCACGGCTCTGAGAGCCAGGAGGGTAGAGACTTCTGCCTCTAGGGCAAGTGCCTCTGATGGATTTGCAGGTGGAAAGGATCTGGTTCTCATCTTTGGAAATTTTTTGAAGCTGAGAACCAGTCCCTGGCTTACTACTTCCAGGACCCACTTGTCTGATGTCAGAGACTTCCAGTCCTGGACAAAGTAAGCCAGCCTGCCCCTACAGGTAATTGAGAATGGCCCCGCCACCCCATCAGGGTGCCTGCTTGGCAGGGGCTTTAGGCTGAGGGTGGAAGCAGGCCTGCTTGTACCCATCTGCCTCTCCCTCTAAAGAACCCCTCTGGGCGTAAGCTGAAGAGGAGGCATGGGCTTGGTAAAAAGGCCTATGAAAAGGCCTGCCCCTGCCCCTGGAAGGCTGCCTTTGAGGAGTGGCCTGCCTTTCCTTGGCCTGTGCACTCCTATAGGTGGTCCTATACTCATCCATTTTCTTCATGTAGTTCTCTGTCTGCTCCCCAAACAGATAATTACCCACAACAGGAAAATCCATGGCCTTAGTCTGGGTATCCTGTGACAGGCTAGTACATCTGAGCCAAGCCATTCTGCAAAGTGCCACAGATGTAGCCATGACTCTTGATGACACATCATTAGAGTCCACTGCAGCATGGAATTGCACCTTAGATGCCTCAATACCATCAGAAGCCACCTGCTCCAGCTCCTTGGCAAGCTGGCCAGGGACCTGTTTTGCTAGAGCCATAACAGTATCCCATCTGAATTTCTGGTATCTAGCAACATAAGCCATATAACTGCCTGTCTGAGTCCCAAGGATGCTGCCATGTACTGTTTCTTTGCCATTGCATCAATCCTCCTGGAGTCCTTGTCAGGGGTGTGAGGCCAAGGAGTATTGCCTTGTCACAGGCTGCAGTCTGCACTACCCCAACATGGCTGCATTGTTGTGTAAGGAACTCCGTATCAGAGCCTGACAATGTGTACCTCTTGTCCATTCTCTTATCAACAAAAGGTATAGTGTGAGGAGTTTTTAGAATTTTTACTGTCTGTTTCCCAAAAGATTTATGCAAAGGAATAGACAGTCTCCTGGACTCTGGGATATCCATCATTTCCACATAGGCTCCTCTTGATCATCCACAGCCTCCTCCATAGGGAGCTAGAGGGTTTCAGCCACTTTTTTATAAAACATAAAATGAGAAGGGGACTCAAAGCCTAGGAGGAGACACTCCTGAAGGTCTGTCTGGGGAGATGTCCGGTTCAATGGGTATATCCAGACTTTCAAATCCACATTCACTCTCCTCATACTCCTCTTCCCCCTCCTCTGGTTCATAAAATTCCTCTAAATCATACTCTTGAACCGGTGGAACCGGCCAAACCGTACGCTTACCTGATGGCGCCGGTTCGGTCGGAACCGGGGAAAGCGATTGGACAATTTTAATCGCTTTGGCTATTTCTTCAGCGGTTGGAGAGGAAAGTTTGGCTCCACACCAGCTGATTTCCTTGTCCTTTTGCTGAACCGACTCCTCCGAGTCGGCTCTCCTTGCCGAGAGAAGTCTAGCGCCTGGTCAGAGGCACTCCCTCCGGTTCGGTTGGAACCGAACCGGGCTGGCCATCCGGTCAGCGGACTTCTTGGCTCCCTTTCCTGAGCCTACCAACTCTCTTATCCAGGGTAGCTGCAGGAAAATTTTGCAAATCTGGCAGTCTGCATTGAGGTGGTCAAACCCCAGACAATAAACACAGGTGGTGTGGGGTCAGCCTTGGCAAGGCTTCCCCACAGACACTGCAGTGGAAAACCAGTGGGCCGGTTTTCTTTTGGGTTTCTCAGACATAATGCAAGTCCTAACCAAACTTGCCCGTTTATGGCAATCCGCCAAGCAAAACCCTCTTATCGGTTCCCAACCGTGTCACGGGTCGTGGAAAAAAACGTAATAAAATCCGTTTTTTTTTAGAACCGATAAGAACCGATAACCACACTCTAAAAGACAGATTAATATATTTCAAAACAACCTGATTGGTTCAAACCGAACCGATAACTGTTTACAAGTTCCACACAAAAGAATTAAATGTAAAAGCTATTTAGTACTTACGATACCACAGACAGAGCTTGAACCGACCGGTTGCGGTTTAAATTCGGTCAAAAAACCGAGAAAATAATACTTTAACCGACAAAATGAACCGAGCAGAAGGAGAAAATCTCCGGAGCGACTGTTCAGTGAGGCGGAGTAAAGAATCTGACAGTTTGAGTTTGAAGAACAACAGACAGAGTTTTCAGCCGAGCTCGAGCTCAGCGTTCCATGCCTGGCATGGAAAGTTAACTCTTTCACCTCCGGAGCAGTTCGGAAGGTTGGGACTCACTGCATGTGTCATAATATAGCAAGACTTCATGTTGTTTGAAAGTACAGTTATGTAAGGACTTACCGTAACAGTAGATCTTTGAGAGAGGCTCTAGCAGTAGGTATTAGCCATTAAGACTGTGCCCCCTGGCATAAGGACCACACGGAAAACTTTAGCTAGCAGTGTTTGGTGGGGGACCACCCACCAGCGTCACTTGATGGACGTCAGCGTGACCTATATAGCGGGCGGTCCCCAGCCTGCCCTCCAGTTCTCCTGCCGGAGACCTCAAAACAAAGTGACAGGAGAAAGGAGTGGGCTCCTTGAGCCTAAGTAAAGCTAGAAGTAGAAGCAGAAGCTGCGGGAATGATGGGAGGGAAAGTTACCTACTACAAAAGCCTCTTTTGAAGATCTACTGTTACGGTAAGTTCTTGCGTAACTGTACTGTCTTACTTCTAGAGGGCTCTTGCAATAGGTATTAACCATTAGGACTGAGTTCCAGGCAGTATAAATCAGACAAGTCTGAAGCACGGCTGGCAGGAAGGATCTGCAGAGACGCAGGAAGAAATCATGAAAGAAGGCCCTGAAGGACAGCTAGTCCAAAGCCGACCCTGCGCCTAGAGGTAATGTCCAGACTGTAGTGTTTTGTGAAAGTGTGCACGGAGCTCCAAGTGGCTGCCGCACAAATATCAGCAGCAGACACATTTTTGAAGCAAGTAGCAGATGCAGCCATGCCTCTGGTAAAATGCCCTTTGACTTCCCCTGGCAATGGTTTGTTGTACTTCTGGTAACAGAACACAATGCAGTTTGTCAACCATTTTGACAAACACTGCTTAGAAACATCAACGCCCTCTCATTTAGGTGCAAAGGAAACGAAAAGGTGATCCGTTTTGCAGACTGACCTCGTCCAATTCATGTAGTACCGCAAAATTGTGTGAACATCTATTGTGTGCAGAATTGCCTCCCCCTGATTAGAGTCCTCAGGGTAATACACTGGTAGCTGAATAGTCTGATTCTATGCAAACTCAGAAACAACCATTGGTAAGAACTTAGTATTTGTACGCAGAGCCACTCTGTCTCTGTGGAAAATTAAATAAGGCTCCTTACACAACAGGGCCTGAAGTTTGGAAATCCTTCGAGCAGAAGTGACAGCAACTTAAAAGAGTGCTTTCCAGGATAGATAGCACATGTTGCAACTTGCAGCCGGTTCAAAAGGAGGCAAAGTGAGTTTCTCTAAAATAAAGTTTAAATCCTATGGTGGGGGCAGGGTTATGCACTGGGGGTTTCAAGTGGCGGATTCCCTTCAGAAACGTTTTGGAAACCTCTAGCTAAGCAACAGTTTTGCCCTCCACTGGAATGCGGTAGATGGAAATGGCTGAGAGGTGGACCTTCAGCAAGGAATAATTCAGACCCAGGTTGGATAGATGCAGCAAGTACTCCATGACCTGAGGAACAGGGCACGAAAACAGGTCCCAACCCTTCGAAGTGTACCAAATGGAAAATATCTTCCATTTCATGGCATAAGTCGTCCTCATGGAAGGCGTTTTGGCCTCTACGAGGACTTGGGCCACCCTAGAGGAAATCTCATAGTGTGAAGCAGCTATATCAGAAGGTGCCACAAGTGAAAGTGAAGGGACTTGTGTCCTGAATGAATCGGAGCACCCCCTCTTGGGTCAGAAGGTCGTGACAGATGGGCAGGGGAACCGGTGGCTCCACTGCCGGCTATTGCAGAAGCGGGATCCATATTTGGCGCAGCCAAAGCAGGGCGATCAGGATCACGTGGGCCTCTTTCGATTGCAACTTAAGCAGCACCTGCTGCAGGATTGGAAAGGAAGGAAAGGTGTACAAGAACCTCCCTGTCCAGCAAAGACATAGTGCATCTCGCCAGAAAACACCAGGCCCTGAAACAAGCGAACAAAATGTGGGAAGTTTTGCAATAGACTGGGAGGCGAACAGATTGAGATCCAGATGACCCCATAGGTCGGAAATGCCTTCGACCACCGATTGGTTTAGTTTCCACTTGTGAACCTTGGCTTGGGTGCAGCTGAGACTGTCTGCCAAGACGTTCTGGACGCCTTGGACATGAACTGCAGTAAGGGAGATCTGATGCAGAATCTCCCAGTTCCAGACTTGCATCGCTTCCCTGCAGAAAGGGTACGAGCGAGTGCCCCCTTCTTTGTTCAGATACCAGACCACACACAGATTGTCTGTTTGGACCAGCAGTGGACCTGGACTGAAGAGGTACTGAAAGGCTTGCAGAGCATACAGCACCACCCACATCTCCAACATACTGATGTGTAGAGATAGTTTGACCGAGACAACAGACCTTGGGTCCTATGGGTCTCTAGAAGAGCCCCCCACTCCAGCCCTGGCATATCCGTGGTCAGGGTCTGGATGGGCAGAGGGAACTGAAAAGGAACTCCCTTGCAGAGACTACTGAGATCCTGCCACCACAGGAGATCCTGACGCATTGATGCAGAGACCAAGACTTTGTGGTTGAGGTTGTCTGATCTCTGGTCCCACTGAACCCTGAGAGTGCACTGTGAGATCTGCATGTGGAGCCTGGTCAGAGGAACAGTCGGGGATGGCCGCCGCCATAAGGCCCAAAAGGCGCAGCACTGACCTGGCCAAAACCCAACAGCTTGAAGCTACCAGCCGTGCCTGCTGTTGCAAGGTTTCCGCCCTGTCCAAAGGGAGGAACGCCTAACACTGGGCCGAATCCAGCACTGCTCCAATGAAAGGCAGTTGCTGGGTGGGGGTAAGGTGAGACTTGTGGTAGTTCGCCGTAACCCCCACTTGGCCAAACAGGTCCAGGGTAGCTGAAAGTGAAATTTCCAGCTGCTCCCTTGACAAGCCGATATCAACCAATCATCGAGGTATGGGAAGATATAGTGGTTCTGGTGCCTCAAGGCCACTGCCATTACCACCAGGCACCTGGTGCAGACCCTGGGTGCCGAGGACAGGCCATAGGGGGAGGACCTTGAACTGGTAGTGTTCCCTTGAAAGGAGAATCTGAGGTAGTGGCAGTGGGCTTGGAAGACCGGTACGTGCAGGTACACATCCTGCATATCCAGAGCGCAGAGCCACTGTCCCTTGTACATCATGGGGCGGCAGGCCTGGAAGGGTCAGCATTTGAAATCTTTTGTACTCTATGTACAGATTCAGGGAGCTGAGGTCTAGTATTGGATGCAGGTCTCTCTTTTTTGGAACCAGGAAGAAGTGACAGTAATACCCTCTTCCTATCCAATTTAGAGCAACAGGCTCTATGGCTGCCTTTTGCAGAAGAGCCTCTATCTCGTCCCTAATGACGGGAATGTGTGCCCTCGGGTAAGAGGATGGACCCGGAAGGTTGTCTAGTGGTCTGTCCAGGAACTCCAATGTGTAGCCCTGAGAGATTAATTGAAGGACCCACGTATTTGCAGTAATCGCCCCCCACCCTAACAGATGACCGGCGAGTCTTCCGCCCACTGGTTTCTCCTACTGAAGAAAAGGAGGAGGGGAGGCGGGCCTAGAGTCAAGAGGCGGAGGGAGGGTTACCCTTGAAGTTCTCTGGTTCTTGGATGGAGGGGTAGTCTTTGCTGAGCGGGCCTGTTTGTTCTAATGTCTGGCCCGTTATGGTTGCTTTGCCCACCATCTCTGCTGCCAATAAAAGGGCTTCTTTGCCGGACAGCCAGCGCGGTACATAGTCTGCACCAAACGCAATGTCTGCCCCTTATCCTGGAGGTTCGTGTTGATGTTTTGTGCATCTCCTCCGAAGAGGACGAAACCGTGAAAGGAAGCATCTTGGATGGATCAGGCGCCAACCCAGAAACTCTCAGCCAAGAATACCTCCGGAGGCAGACTGTGGTAGCTGTGCCCCTAGTTGAGGAATCCACTGCGTCGTAAGTCGCTCTCAAAGAGTGGTGATGAGCGACTTTAGCTGACCTAATGGTGGCAGAGAGGGGTTCCTTCATGTCAAGAGTCTAGCATGGCCCCAATAACCATGTCTAACTGATGAAAGAGGGATTTTTGATATACCAACATGTGCGCCACATAATTATGGGCGCGCATAGCCAGGGTAGAAGACAAATAAAACTTACACCCAAATTGGTCAAGCTGCCTTGCCTCCTTGTCAGGGGGAGAAGTGCTCATGGGTTTAGGTTTGGAAGATCTGTCGTGCGCCGCATGAATGACAGGGTCTGCTTTAGGGAGGACGCTAAGGTGGTCTTTGCCCTGTGGCGTACAGCAAGTCCTGTTCAAGTTCTCGGCCAGAGCTGGAATGGAGGAGGGCATTAGCCAGATGGCGGAAGCGAGATCCTCATGAGGTTCCAGCCAAGGGGTGTGAGGACTGGGGACATCTCAGGCATGTCCAGATGTTCGGCCAACCTCTTTCGTTTGGGGTCCTGGTCATCAGCCTTCCAATCATAGGCCTCTGCAATCATTTTGAGAAGATCTGAAAAGGAGGGATCCTCTGGAAGAGACTTCGGAGACTCCTTAGCCTTGGGTTCTACCGGCGGAGGTGTCTTGAAGCCACAGATTGAAGAAGAGGAGCCCGAATCCGAATCAGAGTCTAATGAATGAATCGGGACTGGAAATAGAGCTCCTGGATGTGGAACCTCCTTGAGGGGAGCGGAAGGTCCACCCTTATGAGAGGTAGCCATGTCCTACGTCAGGCCGGACATCGAGGGATGGTACTCCCCTGGTGAAGGGGACCGATGTGTCAGATCCTGGTACGCTGGGGTAGAGGATGCTACCGGATGACAACTGTCCAATTCCAAGACTAGCCGAGACTTAGTTTCGGTCCACCAGGACTGGAGAATGGCCCTGAAGTCCTCCTGTGGTTGGGGAGGCAGAGGAGGGAGTGGGGGAGGCTGGTAAATCGGCTGAAAATTGGAGCCATAACCCAGGTATCCTGACGTCTGGTACCCTGACAGTGGGTAACCAGGCGTGGGATAACTATGGACATAACCCGGTGTCAGTTACCCTGGCAAAGGGAGACCTGGCGCCTGGTAACCCGATGGAAGATATCCAAGGGCATGATAGCACGGTGGCTGGTAGCCTGACATCTGAAAGTCCGGCGCCGGACATGGCGGAGGAGCCCTTAGGCCTGGAAGACCCTGAGGAAGCCCGAAAGATGGATCGGAAGACCCGGAGGGGCGACAGTCCGGCATCAGTGTCACAGTGTGCCTTGCATCCTGAGAGACCCTTTTTTCTTCCCTAAAGTCTGCTGCAGCAGTATCTCTTCTCCTTCATATACCCTTTTTCTAGCCACTATATTTCACCATTCGCAGGCAAGTCACCTGTAAATGCACTTGCCTTACTATCCCTTTGTTTCAGGTCTCCTCAGGATTGCCCCCCCCCCTTGCCTAGGACAGCATCATGAAAAAGGAAGCCCCTTGTTTGTTTTTAGCCTGGAAGCGCTGTTATATTTGCACTTGGGAAAGACATACCTTCAGTTAAAGCTATTCTTCCTATAAGGTGCTAAGAAGGGATGAAGTGAAAAATGTATAAAAATAGTATTTTCCCCCTTCGTAGTGAGTTAGAACCTTTGAAACAAACATTTATGTCCTGTTTAGAAAACACTGTGTTCCAGTCTGTTGGTTTCTCTCTGACCTTGTATTTGTTGTAAAGCAAAGAAACCAAGTTAAATTGCAACTGAGAGAACAATTTGACCACAGACTCACATTTCAGCCAGAAACTGAAAATACCAAAAGGTGTCCACTGCTGTACCTCTCTGTATAGAGACAAAACTTTCCTGTGTGTTTACTTATGCATTTTTTGTATACCAGAATGAAAAAGGGAAAATAAATGAAGGGATGCTAGAAAATGCATCATGTTTGAGCCTAGAAGGCCTACACTGAATAAAAGTAAACAGTAGAAGTACTACAACCTGTTATTCACATACTAACAAGTTGATATGAAACTGGGAAAGGAGGGGGGGTGGCACTATATGTGAAGGAAGGACTGAAGTGTGTAAGGGAGGAAGGGGAGGAGGGTAGTACAGAGTCACTTTGGATGCAAATCCAGGATTCCAAGAATAGGAGTGGTGTACAGGCCACCATCTCAGATGGAGGAGTTAGACAGGGAACTAGCGGGACAGATCAGGAGGACCTGCAAGAAGGGTAATGTGGTGATTGTGGGGGACTTCAACATGCCAGGAGTGGACTGGAGCACCCCAACAACCAGGAACAGAAGGGAGCAGGTACTGCTGGATGCCTTCCAGGACAGCTTCCTGCTGCAAATGGTCAGTGAACCAACCAGGTTAGGGAATACCCTTGACCTTGTGCTGGCAAATGGGGACTTTGTGAGAGAACTTACAGTGGAGGAACCACTGTCAGGGAGTGACCACCATTCAGTATGGCTCACATTAGATATGGGCAAGGAAGGAGTGGAATCTGGCACAGTAGTGCTGGACTTCAGGAGGGCCGACTTTGGGAGGATGGGGGAAGTGGTAAAAGGGTACCTGGCCAGAATTCAATCTAGTATGGACACTAACCAGAGGTGGGAGCTCATAAAGCTGGGGATAGTGGAGGCAACCAAAACCTGCTACAAATCCCAGAGCAAGAAGGCTAGGGCTAAGAAACCGATCTGGTTGAGCAAGGAGGTCATGGAAAAGGTAAGGAGGAAAAGAGCTGCCTTTAGGAAGTACAAGAAAACAGGGAGGGGGGAGGACAGGGAGGAGTACTTGACAGAATCGAAGGAGGGTGACAAGGGCAGTAAGGGAGCCAAAGCATCTCTGAGACTCAGGCTGGCACAGGCATTAGAAGGGGAGAGACTTTAAGTACATCCAGGGAGAAAAAGGAGCTGTAAGGACCACATAGTAAGGATTAGGAAGGAGGGGTTGGCGGAAGCTAGGGAAAGCGATAAGGCGGAAGCACTAAATGAGTACTTCTGCTCAGTATTTACTAAAGAGAAGAGGGGGTGACACCTGCTGTGGGAGAAATGGCAGAAGCAGGAGGGGAGTGGTGACAGATGGGAAATCATGGAGAGCAGAGTTCGAGAGGGTTTGAAGGCACTGAGGGTGGACAAGGCGCCAGGCCCGGATGGCATCCACCCCAGGGTACTGAAGGAGCTGGCCAGAGGTCCTTGCAGGACCTTTGGCGAACCTATTTAATGCCTCACTACATTCGGGTGTGTACCTCAGGACTGGAGGATGGCTCATGTGGTGCCCTCCACAAGAGTGGCCCCAAGGATGAACCGGGAAACTACAGACCAGTGAGCCTCACATCCATCGTGGGTAAGCTAATGGAGACTATCCTGAAGGACGGTGGCCCTCCTAGAGGCCAAAGGACTACAGGACAGCAGACAGCATGGCTTACACGTGGCAGATCCTGCCAAACCAACCTGGTCGAGTTCTATGACTGGGTAACTAGGCAACTGGACAGGGGCCATGCAGTGGATGTCCTGTATCTGGACTTTGTAAGGCATTCACTCAGTGCCACATGGAAGGCTGGGAAGGAAGTTAGTAGGCACAGGGGCGGGTGCAAAGCTGGTGAGATGGGTAGGAAACTGGCTGCAGGGAAGGCAACAGAGGGTGGTGGTGGGTGGGAACTCTCACGCCCAGGGCAGTGACGGCGGTGTTCCACAGGGCTCGTGTTGGGACCAGTGTTGTTTGGGATATTCATTGCAGACATATCATGGGACATCAAGAGCAAGATCAGTCTGTTTGCTGATGATACCAAGGTAGGCGCGGTGGTGGATGACCTAGGGGATGGCAGGGGTTGCAGGATGATCTGGCAAAGCTTGAAACCTGGTCAGACACCTGGCAACTGGGCTTTAATGCCAAAAGTGCAAGGTGCTGCATTTGGGATGAAGAACCCAAGGAGGAATTACCAGCTAGGGGGAGTGCAGCTAGCCCAGACAGAGGAGGAGAAGGATCTGGGTGTGCTCATTACAGGGTCAATGAACAACTCGGCACAATGTAGGAAGGCAGCTGCAAAGGCCAACAAAATGCTGGGTTGTATTGCAAGGGGTATATCCTCGAGGATGGAAGAGGTGATTCTGCCACTGTATAGGTCATTAGTTAGACCACACCTGGAGTACTGCGTGCAGTACTGGCGTCCGTATCTGAAGAGGGACATTACGTTACTGGAGGGGTGCAGCAGAGTGACAAAGATGATCAAGGGGTGGGGGACTTATCATACGAGAGGAGGCTGAAGGAGTTGAACATGTATCACTGGAGGAGAGGAGAGACAGGGTGACATGATTGAAAATTTAAATACATGAAAGGAATAAACAAGACGGGTACAGAGGGCTGTTCAAAGTAAGGGAGGGAGGGACACCAGGGCCATGATATGAGACTGGAGCGAGAAAGGTTCAGGAGGAGATGAGGAGACACTTTTTTACAGAGAGGGTGGTGGCTGGGTGGAATGCGTTACCTGCTGAAGTGGTATGCAGTAGAACAGTGGACTGCTTCAAACGAGGATGGGACAGGACAAGGGGGAGGGTTAATGAAGGGGAAGGGTGGAAGGGAGGGGCAGCTGCAGAATAAGGGGTGCTAGCTGCACATTCGAGTAGACTTGATAGACCTCTAGGCCTTTATCTGCTGGCAAATTTCGTATGTTCGTAGAAAGGTGATATGAAACTGTATAAAGTTATATGCGGCCTACCCTGAG
This sequence comes from Neoceratodus forsteri, assembly GCA_016271365.2. NCBI lineage: Eukaryota > Metazoa > Chordata > Ceratodontiformes > Ceratodontidae > Neoceratodus > Neoceratodus forsteri. Next base: position 373,094,818 of record CM057458.1, read on the forward strand.
GTTTCTGTTTGTAGGGTCCTGCCCAAGAGTCTTCCAGTGTCTTACTAAGCACTGTCACTGTTCGGCCTTGTCTTTCCACCTTTTAAATGCTGGATAGCTCTGTGGGAGGAGCCTGCACCTGAAACTTACAATCTATTTTGTTTAGAGAAAGTTTTATTATGAACACTACCAATCAGTCACAAGATATCCGAGTTCTCTTTTATTTACAGCATTTGGGTATAAATAATAAGGTTGTTTTAAAAAAGAAATAAGCTGTATTTCTATAAGTGGGTGGAGCCCGATGTGGTCACATGGTTGACTCTGGATATAAAAGGAGTCTAACCTAGTGCACGCATCAGATTCGTATTGGGATCAGTACTGTGCAGACCCAGGTTATAAGGTCTGCAACTACCTTCAGTCCTTATAGTCCAGGTGGGATTTTCGTCCAGCCTGAGTGACTCTAGCCATTTTCTAAGAGTGTTATTTAATAGCAAACAGTGAAGTTAACTGTGATTTTGCTTAATTATTTTTGTTTTCCTTTATTTTGTCGTATCCAGTCCACTTATTTTGCTGTATGTAAATAAATATTTATTTTTATTTGCCAAACCTCACTTCTGAGTGTCCATCTATTCCCACCAACCTCACAGTCAGGCCACTAGGGAGGGAGCCCAACATCATCCCGGAGGCACCCACCGATGAAGATGGAGGGGCAGAAGGCCCGGCTGGAAGGGTCAGGAGGGACGGGTCCGCTGGAAAACTAGTGATGGCGCCCAGATGCGACCCAGTAGCGGCATCATCAGGCTGACGTCCTTCTGGCTCCGGCCCCAGGTGTTCGGGACAGGCTGGAGGCAAGAAGGGACCATGGTTGGGTGAGCCAGCTGGGTCATGTTGTGTAGGAGACCACAACAGGCACAGAGGATCAACGTTAGGCCGCTCGTTGGGGCCTGATGGAAGCATATGGGCTGGGCAGGTGTCGGAAGCTCAGACATCCAATTTATCAGCCGTGGCTGGGCATTCACCGGAGCCTCCGGTGACCAACTTAACAGCCTGGGCTGGGCACTCGTCGGGGACTCCGACAAGTGACTTATCAGCCCCGCCAGCAGGCTTAGACCCTAGGGTGTTGAAGGGTCTAAGAGTGGCAGTAGCCTCAGACGCCGCCGAGGCAACCACCGCCACCGAGGCCAGTGGGGGAACCAAGGGCTGCACTTGGGAGGTCGACACGGCCTTGTCCTTAGAGACGCTCTTCCCGGGGGAAGAGGATCGTTGGTCGTCCACAGTCCCTGGAGGGAGTCACAGGTGGGAGGGGGGACCTTTCCTGGCCCCGATGCTTCTCCTTGTCCTTCCCTGTTTTGTGGTGGTGCGAATCTGATGAGGGTGTTTCAGGCACAGGCAGAAGAGGCAGAGAGTATGGTCGTCTTTATGCAGGAGTTGCGTGCCGTAGGACTCAAACTTATTTTTATGTGATTCGGAAAGGCATCGGGGAAGACATACATAAAGATTAACTTACAAAAAGACAGTAGAAAAATTTGAAAAATAATCTGAAATATACTCATCTGAAATGGCGGTCGAACTGTAGCAGCGCTCGCCGCAAGGTCCGGCGTGCACAGGTCGAAGGCGGGAAAGAACTGGAGGGCGAGCTGGGGACCGCCCACTATATAGGGTCACACTGATGTCCGTCACGTGACGTCGGTGGGCGGTCCCCTGCCAGACGCTGCTAGCTAAAATTTTCTATGTGGTCCTGACGCCAGAGGGCGCAGCCCTAATGGTTAATACCTAATGCGAGAGCCCTCTCGAAGTAAGATCTTGTACTTCCACATGAACTGCTTCGGATCGGGTGCCAGCTTACCATCCACTTCAGAAAAAGGAAGTACCTGGACACATAATCCTGAGCAGCCAAGGCATCTGGAACATGGGTTATTTCCCCCGCACTCTGGTAGCTATGCGAGGTTGGCTCGCAGCACTGACGTGTCCTGCATCACCCTGGACTCCTCAGGAGCTCAAGAGTTGGTACAGCAAGATAGTCTCGAAATGCAGAGGCAACCCTCTGCCCACCACTTCTAGAACCCTCTTGTTTTGTTTTTTTATTTAAATTTTGTTAACCGGGTAGAGACAATGGAACAAGTCCTTTTTCAGGTCTGACCCCACACTAAAACATAAATAACAAAATAATCACAATATGACAAATAACATAGAAACAAATTAAACAAAACACTTACAAACATCCAAGGACTGTAAATATTTCTTAAAATTAAGTTTGAAATGTTACAATGAGGAAGAAGAGTGTAAATTATCAGGTAATGAATTCCAGAACAGGTGAGCAGCAACTCAGAAAGAACGAGTACCGGCTCTAGAGTGATATGGAATAGTTTGAAGGAGAACACCACTAAAAGAATGCAAATTACATACAGAAGACCAAATATTAATTAAATCCATAAATGGCTACATAGTATTTGAAAAAATAGATTTAAATATTTGACAGCCAAAAAAAAAAGTGATTTTGGAATTCGGAGATGGCCATTCCAAATCTGAACAGAAACATAGAAACACAGAATTTGACAGCAGATAAGGACCGCTTGACCCACCTAGTCTGCCCGTTTCCCTACCTAATGCATAGGCTGCAGATTCTAGTTAGCCAACAGCCTACTTCCTCCAACCCCCCACTAGAATTGCCTTATGTCTGTCCCATGCATTCTTGAATTCCTCCACTGTTTCTGAGTCCACTACCTCCTCAGGAAGGCTGTTCCATGTATCCACAACCCCCTCAGAGAAAAAATACTTCCTCACATTACCCTTGAGCCGTTGCTCCTCTATCTTCAAATTGTGCCCCCATGTTCTTGCACATCTCTTTTTCTGAAAGATGCTACCATCTTAGACTCTGTTGATTCCCTTGATGTACTTGAAAGTTTCTATCATGTTCCCTCCTCTCCCTCCTCTCCTCGAGTGTATACATATTAAGCTTCTTTAATCTCTCTTTGTATGTCTTCTGGTGCAGACCCTGAACCATTTTAGTTGCCCTCCTCTGGACAGCCTCCATCCTGTCTATGTCTCTGTGGAGATGGGGTCTCCAGAACTGGACGCAGAACTCCAGATGGTGTCTCACCAACTGTCTGTACAAAGGGATAACAACTTCCGGTTTTCTACTGGTGATGTCTCTCCCTATGCATCCCAGTATCCCACCAGCTCTTCTTATTGCCTTCTCACATCGCTTGCCCACCTTAAGGTCATCTGATATAACTACCCCCAGGTCCCTTTCCATTTCTGTAGTTATTATCTCACCCCCCCCCCCCAATGATGATAGTGATAAGGGGGTCCAATACGAAATGACAGACATTGTTAAATGTAATAGTAAGTATATTCATTTATTGAACTGATAACTTAAAATAAAGACTCACAACATAATCCAAATGTGGTAATAAAGTCCCAACTGCAATTGATTTACGAGTATTAAAAGAGAAAAATTTCTTAAATTTAAAAAGTAAGCCCGGTTTTTGATTGACCTTCTTACTAACTGCCTTAACCTGAGGAAAAAAGGCCAGTCCTGGGTCCAACTGGACACCCAGGTACTTTTGATTCAATTGCTGCCGTCCTATTGTCATGAATCAAGAAAGTAGACTCATTCTTCAAGGAATAAGGTGTTCCACACAACACTGGCTTTTTCTAATTTTTTTTTTACATTAAGAATCAATTATCTGAAAACCAGCTACAAACACTTTGAAATTTACACTCCAAGGAGGATATAATCTGAGAAACAAATTTAACTTGGAAATATACTATAAAATCATCTGCATATAATAAACATTTACAAGACTTACAAATTGAATGTATGTTATTTATAAACAATGAAAATAATAAGGGGCCCAATATGGACCCCTGTGGAACTCCACGGGTCAACGACCTCACAGACAAAATTATCGAACCCAAGCTAACCACTTGTGACCTACAAGTTAGATAATCACTGCACCAAGCCACCGCATTCTCAGAGAAATCAAGCTGACCCAATTTTAAACACAACAATGGATGATTGATAAGGTCGAATGCCTTGGTCAGGTCTGAGGTAATGGAGGACCACTGTGGCATGAAGTGGCACAACTGACCCGGACAGGGGCTGAAAGGAAGGGTAGGATGACACCCCACAACCCATCACAGCACAGCTTTGGAAGGGGCACCGGTAATAGGGGCCATGGAGGCCCCACTACCCTTCATTTTTGCCCCTGGCTGCCAAACTTTGATTCTAGATGCCAGTGCTGAAACTCCCTGCTGAGGTTGTTGTGGTGACAGGACCGGAAGTGAAAGGACCTTCTTTTTAGACTTTTGGGCCTTCTGGGACAAAGCCACAGAATCAAGGGTGGCACTGCACTTCTCTTCCACCCCAGGACCGAAAAGGTTGGTGCCCAAGAGGGGGGCACTGGCCAACGTATGCCGAGTGTCCACTGTAAAGGAGGAGAGCCTCAGTCAGGATGTGTGATGCATGGTGACAGTGCAGCCATGGCATGGGCACAGGAGTCACCCATGTTGCAGGCCGTGTGAAGCTGGTGTTTAGCCAGCGATCGACCCTGACCTCTGATTACCGTCATTAGAAGCTCTTTGTCAGCTGGGAGATGGGGAGGAGTTCCCCTAACACACCAAACAAGGAATGGCCAAAACTTGCCATCATGACAGTGTAGCTGGCCTGACAGAGACCCAGTGATGCGGTAGCTATACCTTTTTAGTTGCAGTCACTCCTCCTGGACTCTTTGTCTGGAGGCTGGTTCACATTTCCTTGGCTTCCGGATTTACGGAGGCTGAATCTGAGACCAAGCCCTCAGCAGAGGAGTGGTCAGAAAACAAAGAAAGGGAGCCTGCTGGGACCGCATATGTGCGGACCATGGGGTTTGGGGAATGCGTGTGTGTGTGCTAGGCAAGATGTTGGACACTGCCAAAGCTCCAGTGCTGGTCACAAGATGGCCTAAGCCATGGGAAAGGCAACCTCCAGGGATTCATCCCTGTCCAGTATGTTAGTATATGAGTACTCATCCCACTTCTGAAAAGGCTCTAAGGGAACTTTGATGAATTCCAACATAAGCCAGATCACAGCTCCAAAAGGCACCAGCCTATAGTCAGTGATCAGCTCTCTTACCAATTTCCGGTCAAATGTAGGAGTCCTTGACGAGGCCATAGCATTTAGAGTCATCAGAGGATTCCTCAAACTCAAAAACAGCCCTCTACCGTTTGCCACCATGGACCACTCTGGTTTCCTTATTCTGGGTCATCGCCACTGAAAGCCAGCTTGGCAAGCTGGCTGCAGGGTGAGACTCATTAGCTGGGGCTTTGGGACAGAGACTGCAGTGGAGATGGTTTCACCTGAAGAGGGGAAGAAGCTGATGCAGGGTACTGCTGTGAAGCATGGATTGGTGGGGGAATGACAGGCGAGGGCCAAGGGACAGAAGGTCCAGAAGGCTGAGCCTTAATTCTCCCAGCAACAGTCTATTGTTGCCAGAGGAGCTCCTTATAGTGCCAATGCATTTTTTGGCAATGCGTCTTCTCGCCCGAGGGTGAGAAATGTCAAAAGTGATGCCTTCCAGTTGAGCAGGATTGAGAGAGCGAGCTGCGTCTACCACCAGTGAGTGTCCTCTGAAGGGTTTGTGTAAACCATCTGCCTTGGCAGGTTAAGCATGAGAGGCTTCAGAGGCATGACTGCTGGTGGAGGCCGCTCCTGAGGCAACTCAGTCCGGGGTACAGACTAGGCCTCGTCCTCATGGGTTAGGAGAGGGAGCACCAAGATCTGGAAGATCAACTCCTGATCCATCTCCTCAGATAGCTGGTGGACAGGCTTGAGGAATATCTCGACTGCCTCCTTGACTAGAGTCGAGATCGATAGGCCTGATGGGGTCGCCATAAAGCTTTTGACAGTAGGGAGCTCGATCAGGGCCAAGCGATCCGGGGAGTAGAAGGAGCAGCAAGAGCGTGATCTTCCTGATCCCATGACCTATGAGGGTGTTTCTTGTGTTTTCTGCTACGGCAAGAAGGGCTCTCCCTGAAAGTCTGGAGGGCCAGACACTAGCTTCTGAACTCATCAGAGAAGGACCCTATGATGCTGGTCCCAGCCTGGAACAGCGCTCAGATCCAAAGAGGAACTCACCGTAGCTACCACCGCCTCTTCTTCCATGCTAAGCAGCAGACCCAGCTGCTGCAGAGGCCTCGTTTTATTCTTTCGGCCCACTGAGGCCAGTCAAGCCTTCTGGTCTGCAATAAAAAGAGAATTACAAAAAAAAAAAAAGCCTTCTAGTCTGCAGTGGACAAATGCAGCATAGCAAGGCACAAACTCCATCCCTTGACGTCTTGCTGAATGCACAGACAATATAAGCATGTGTTGTGCAGATATGTGGTCCCCATGTTCTGCTTACAACAAGTGCAGAATTTAAAACGCAGTTTCCCGATTTCTTTGTTGATCACGATTGTGAAACAGAGCCTGAAGACTGTGGAGCGACTTTAAAGCAGCAGTACCAGATAATCAGGAAGTGATTATCAAAATTGTGGTTTTTTTTTGGCTGGAAGCATGCAGCCATAATTCGGGTTTCCATATCTGTAAATATTTTTTTCTAGCAATCTTTAGTTTTTCCATTGTTGTGGATCCACAGTAAATATGACTGCTGCCTCATTTGCAGACCAACTCCCCCCTCAAGTCGCATCACACCTTTTGTTTACTTCTGTGGGACTCTGTGCTGCACACTCCCGCTGTCCCTGTGTACTGCTGTGAGTCATGCGCATGTGCAGTTGGCAGCAGAGGGTTCCTATTCAACATGGCAGGTGGGAGAATTGTAAACAAAAACAAAGAAAAATGGAGCAAATTACGGTGTGACAGTACAGTGAAAACAAAAAAGATTACCAGGTAAGTGCTCAACAGAGCACTGGAAACAAGCTGTTGCAAAAGATCCAATTTTGTTTGTCTAGTACTGCTGCTTTAAAGTCGAAAGCAAGCTGAAACTGCTAACGATTAGCCTGAAAATAGCCTTTAAACTACTAGAATCCTTCAATGCTGTGGAGCTGCGAAGAAGACCTGACCCTTCCAGCAGAAAGATCTGATGTCACAGGACAGGACTGGAGAATATACCATCCATGTGGCGGGAGGAGTTTAGTCTGAAGACTTCTGATGACTCAGCAGTCTCCAGCAGAACTGCCAGTGTGTGGACAGTGAACTGTGTCTACACTGTTAGAAATTAAAGTTGCATACTTACCGTAACTGAATTTCTCCACTGATGACCAATAATGGATCTAAGCTGGAGGCGCCAGGACCTCACAGGAGACAGAAGTTTTCTTGAGGGCTGGTGGCACCGGTAGGTTCTGTACACGCCTGCTGGTATACAGCAGCACCAGCCACCAACCACCTCAGCATCTTTTTCTACCGAGGAGGTAAGCAGAATGAACCCAACGAGTAATCGATGCACTTAACCAAAGGGTATTAGATAGCCCTGGTGGCCCATGTAAGAAAGGCCACCAAACCCAGTAACACAGTGTCTTCACAGCCCAAACCAAGTACACAGGGGTGAACACCAACACACCAATACTGGAGTGATTCCGGGGAAAGGTGGGCAGGTGTGGTAATCTATGGAGATGATATTCAGGAAGATCAACAGTTACAGTATGTATTTAACTTTCATTAACTTCCAAGAATCAATCTTCTCCATAGATTCCAACTAATGGTCAAGAGTACCAAGCTTAGAGAAAGTCACCTGGACTAAGGAGGCTGGAGCTCAGGGCTCACTCAGGATAGTAACCCATTCAGAACTGTCCTGCCAAAGGTGGCGTGCTCCTTGGCAAGTACATACAGGGCACAGTTCTTGGTAAAAGAATGCACTGTGCTCCAAGTTGCAGATCTGCAAACTTCTCTAACTGGCACACAGCATATTTCTACCAGAGAAATGGCAACCCCTTTGATGGAGTGGGCATGTACTTGCCCACCAGTTTCACCTAAGCCATGGTATAGCAGTGGCTAAGACAATTTACAATCCAGGCCAAAGTACATTGTACTGAGACAGGCTGGTCATTTCGATTAGGGTCTAAATACACAGAGTTGTTTTGACTGTCCTCAGTCCTGTCCAGGTAAAGCCTAAGGATCCTTTTAACATCCAGTGAGTGGACAGTCCCTTCTTCTTCATTCTGGAAGTTGGCAAAGTAGTTAGGCAGGATTGTAGCTTGATTCAGATGGAACCCCAACAGCACTAAAGATAAAAACTTGGGTGTGTATGGAGATCTACCTTATCTTTATGGAAAACAGTATACTGAGGATCTGTGAGCTAAGCATGGATTTCAGACACCCTGTATAGAAGAGACAGCTACCACAAATGCTACTTTCCAAGTCAGAAATTTCACGTCACAATAGGCTAGAAGGGCTTGCGAGTGAGCATATCCAGCCCAAGACTGAGGTCCCAGGGAGCCACCAGCTTCCTGAAGGGGTGCCTGATGTGCAGGATACCCCGTAGGAACCATTTAAAATAGTGGCAGCTGTGTTACAGGTTACTGCCTCCAGTTTTGTGGTATGCTGATATAGCACATAAATGGACACTGACAGCTGAATACTGCAGGCAAGCGCCGGAAAGGCTGAACAAGTACTCCAAAATCTTTTCAGCTGGACACATGAAAGGGTCCAGGAGGGTTTTTGAACACCAGACAGAAAATCGTTTCCACTTGGCCATTTCAGTCATCATGGTGGAAGGTTTGTGCACAGTCAAGAGTATTTTGGAGATCCTCTTAGACACTTTAAACCTGTTAATTTCTATCTCTTCAAGAGCCAGGCCTTAAGGTGAAGGGAGAGCAGTGTGGGGTGGACTAGATGACCCTGGGTCAATATCTCTGTCCGTAGTGGCAGAATCCTCAGTTTGCTGACTGACAGTTGATTAAACAGATAAAACTATATCTACCGAGGTCAGCGGGGGCATTAGGATCATACTGCCCCTGTAAGCCTCCAGCCAGAATAACACACTGAATGAAAGGGACTGGAGGAAATGCATAGAGAAACAGACTTTACCAGGACAGTCTGAATGCATCCTAGCAGAAAGTGCCAGATCTTGGATTTCTGGAGCAGCATCGAGACAGTATGGCACTGAGTGGGGACATGAACAGGTCCAAATCTGGGGTTCCCACTCATCGAATAGTGATCTCACAACATCTGGTGCTAGTGACCACTCGTGGAGATTGGCCTCTGTTCAACTTGGTTCGTCTGCCAGAGGGATTGGACCTCTGGCAAACAGATTGCTTGGAGCAGGCTCCCCTGCTCCACGAAGCATTCCCACACTCTCATTACCTCACTGCAAAGACGGTAAGAGTGTGCACCTCCTTGTCCATCGACATTGTTCAAGACAGACTTCTTGTCCTTCTGAAGGAGGACTGCCTTTTGGCTGACCAGGTCCATTAGGGCTTTCAGACTGTAAAGAACTGCTAACAGCTCCAGCAAATTTATATGGAGGTGTGTTTCTGACCAGTCCCAGACACAGAGTCTGGAGACTCTGGCAGTGGGCTCCCTACCCCACCATGGAGGCATACGTGAAGAAAGTCACTTCTGGGTTTGATGGGGATAAGGGGAAGCCCTGTAGGCTTTCCTCTACTGACCACCACATCAGAGACTTCACCAGCAGTTAGGTCACCTGAATGGGGTAGTTTTGAGGGTGTGATGCCCGAGACCACTGGGTATTGAACATCCACGGAGTTGTACTTTTGTGCAGCCTTGCTACAGGCACTGTGAACACTGAGAAGGCTTTGAGGCCCAGCATGAGTTGTGTGAGTGGGCTGGCACAGTCTTGTGTTCTATGATGTAGCATGCCTTCTGCAAGACTGCCCATAGCTTGCTGTCTGGAAGGAAGACCTGAGCCCTGATTGTGTCCAGAACAGCTACTGTGAACAGCAGTACTTGGAGGGCTCCAGCTGTGACTTTTTTCTCGATCCATGTATTTGTTTAGTTTTCTGAGATCGAGAATGGGGAGCATGCACCCCGATTTCTCTTGTACTAGGAAGTAGTGAGAGTAGAACCATGTGTTCAGTGCTGTCTCTGGAACTATTTCCACTGCTCTGTTTCCCAGAAGGCCCACAATCTCCTGTGCCACAAACTCTGCCATGTGAGCTGATAATGGAAGCTGTCTCCTGGGAGGACTGTCCATGGGATTTTTGGGGGACACCAACAGCGCCAGGGAGTATCACCTCCGATGATCCTTTAAACTGACTTGCCCGTTGATATAAATCTGCAGGGACGGTAAAACTGGGTGAGGCGTCCCCCTACTAGAGAGGAGTGCTCTGCCTTGGACAGCTGAAGTAGACCTGAGGCCGGAGCTTCAGATGATGGCACTAAGCACTTTTGGGGGCTGTGCTTTCTTTTGGGCCTGGGGAGGCTGAGGTCTATTGTTTTGGGCTCCCCTGCCCTTACCATGAAAGGACTGCTCTTTATGGAAGGAGTCGCGTCCTCTACCCCTTTGTGGGTTGAAGGAAGCTGGTCTGGAAGCCTTAAGAGTTGTTCTCATCTCCTTAGACTCCTGGAAAGAATGCTCCACCTGTTGTCCAAACAGATAGGTGCCACTGAAGGGTACATTCATGATCTGTCGTTAGGCATCTGGGGTGAAATCCATAGTCCACAGCCAGGAGTGCTGTCTGATGCAGATACCTGCAGCTGCAGAATGAGCTGCTGCATTAAAGGCATCCATTGAGGTATTTAGCGGATGACTGTTAGATTCAGTACCCTGTTCAACAGTAAGCAGCATTTCTTGTTTTGAATGAGTGTCTGCTAGACCCTCTGCCAGGGATTTTAGTTTTCACCAGAAGGCATATTCGTACTTAAGAGTAGTGGCCCTGATAACTCGCTATCCTCATGACAAGGGTAGCTGAGGCATAGACCCTCTTGTCAAATGGTGTCACTCTTACAGGACTAATTGTTAGTTGGGTGTGCGGTGACCTATGTGGGCACTATGGCATTGACACGATCACGAAAAAGGATGGCGGCATCCTGCCATCGAGGCACATGTCAGGAAGCATAGGAAAACCAGGAGCAGTTTCAAAATTCGTAAATATTGTTTTAGTATTAATAACAGCAAAATAAAAAATAAGAATTTTTCAGTATAACTATTTACAATGGCAGTACAAACACAGAAAGCAGAGTCCTTCTTCTAAGTTTTCTTTTCAATTTCCAATCTCAGTCTCCGTCTTTCCCTCTTGCTAAACACCGCAGCTCTTTTTATAACAAGTCTTTGCAGGGAGCTCGTTAAGAGAACATTCTGCTTCTCACACAGTGTTCGTGTCAGTTTCAGCAGGTGCAAAAAGAACATTGTGACCCAGAACTGACCTCTTGTTGACAGCTCTGGAAATATGTTTCAAACCAGCATCTCAGGTTAACCCCCTGAATTCCAGTTTTTGCAATCATTTCAACAGTATAAATATATACCATTTTAAACAAAAAGGATCCCAGTAACAGTGACATTTTCACATAAAGATTCACATATATTTTTATACCTGCAGATATGCAAGGGGAAGAAAAAACAGAAATAGCAAGGGAAGGCAGAGAGATAGCGAGAGGCAGAGAACTGCAAAACTGTCGGAGTGATTAGTCCCTAGGTCTCTTGCGCAACCAGACAGAAAAGGAGAGGACAGAACAGACCCTTGTGTCGAACTCTTTCTGAATAACAAATGAGGCAGGGCCTTATTCAACCCCGTCACACATCTGCTATAGGCTAAGTGAAATACTTGGGCTTAGACTTAGGCGCCAAATATTTCTGGTCTGCCTGTTTGAAGACAGCTGCCACTGTAGCAGGTCTCCTCCAAACTGCCCCAGAGGGGCAAGATGGTTGCCAGGTTGGGCTGCCTTCTGCAAGGGCGCTGAGGGGAGCATAAACACTCTTCTCTTTTTATGCTATTTTTGCTACTTTTTAGATTTTCCCCTTGACTGCTATATATTTGTGATTTCAGGAGAATCTGTGTACCTTGGTATTAAAATGCTTAGCTATAGCGTCCATAATTAAGTTACTGTATGATTATTTACTTATAGTAAGTCTTAGCCAGAGTCAAGGAGTAGGGCCTTAAAGTTTGGGCAGGGTTGGACAGTGAGGTAATGCAGGAGCTTAGTTTTTTATTTTCAGAGGGCTTTTAATGTGCTGCTGAGGAACTCTCACACGCTTTTACATTTTGTTTATAATCATATTGCTGCTGCTGTATCACTGTTTCTTCAGTTAAATCGAAAAGAGCTCACCTGGAGAAAGTAGTTACGCAAGAACTTACTGTAACAGTAGATCTTCGAGAACAGCTCTTGCAGCAGGTTACACCATAAGGACTAAAGCTGGCAGGCAGCAGGACCCCACAGAAAACTTCTAGCTTGTTATATACAGCGGGGGACCACCCCCTGATGTCAGCCCCGCCCCGTCAGATACATCATAAAAGGGGAGGTCCCCTAGCATACCTCAATTCTCCTGCTGGAGACTCCCAGCATAATGATGTGATTCAGAAGGGGAGACCGAGGATCCGCTTCCAGAAGACTAATAAATCTGATACGTCCAAGACGTTATGAAGAAAAACCACACCTCCTGAGGGGAAGGTGGGAGGGAAACTACCTGCTGCAAGAGCTGTTCTCGAAGATCTACTGTTACGGTAAGTTCTTACATAACTGTACTATCTTCCTTCGAGATACAGCTCTTGCAGCAGGTTACACCATGAGGACTGATTCCCAAGCAGTAAGGGTGTATAAATAATACAGTCGGGAGGAGGATAGGAGAGATCCCAAAAAGGATGCCTCTTAGGACAAAAGTCCCTGGAGGACTGCCAGACCAAAACCCGCTCTGCGTCTTGAGGCAGTGTCCAAACTGTAATGTCTAATGAAAGTGTGCACTGAACTCCAAATGGCAGCTGCACAAATGACTGATGTTGCGACGTTCTTCAGTGCAGCAAAGGAGGTAGCCACCCCTCTCGTCGAATGACCATTAACCGATCCCACTAAGGGTTTACTGCGCGTCTGGTAACAGAACACAATGCAATTCACTAGCCACTTAGAGGGTGTTTGTTTTGACACAGGTGCGCCCGGCATCCTGTCGGCGAAAGACAGAAACAGTTGATTGAACTGCCAGTACGGTCTAGTTCTGGTCAGGTTAAACGTGAGGATCCTATACATATCTAATGTGTGCAGGAGGGCTTCCCCCCTATTAGTATGGTTGGGGAAGTACACCGGAAGGTCAATGTCCTGATTTAAGGTTAAGGCTGAGACCACCTTGGGAAGAAACTCAGGATTGGTCCTTAAGGACACCCTGTCCTTATGAAAAATCAAATAAGGTTCTTTACACATGACTGCTTGGTGTTCTGAAATTCTCCTTGCTGAAGTCACAGCAACTAAAAATAATGCCTTCCAAGAGAGACGGTGTAGCTCACAATCTGCAGCTGGTTCAAAAGGAGGCAGCATGAGCTGCTCTAGGACAAAGGGAAGGTCTCAAGGAGGAACTGGGTCCTTTATATGAGGTCTCAGATGCAGAATGCCACGCAGAAAAGCGTGCGAGGCCTCTAGCTGAGCTAGTGACCGTTGACCAACTGGTGCATGGTATGCCAAAATAGCACAGCGGTGTACCTTCAGATTGGAATACGCCAAGCCTGACAAAAAAAAGGACAGGAGGTAGCCCAAAACAGACTTCTCAGGGCATCGAAGCGGATCCAGGTCGCGAGCTTGAGCCCAGAGACAAAAGCTCTGCCATTTCAAGTGGCACCTCTTGCTGCTGAGTCCACCGAGTCGTAAGCGGCTCGGAGGACTTGGGTCCCAACATCTGAACATGTGTGAAGAAGGTTTAGTAACTCCTCCTCCTTCTCGCCATCTGGAAATTCCTTCAGCAGGTCTTGACCCTGGTCCCAAAGTGCATTTTGAAATTGCATCATGTGCGTAAAATAGTTGCGGGACCTAATGGAGCATGTAGCAGCCACGTACATGCGCCGACCCAGAGAATCCAACTGTTTGGATTCCTTGTCCGGTGGCTGGGTAATAAGGTGTCAAGGCCTTTGTGAACAGTCATGCGAGGCCGTGATAATGACTGAGTCAGCCACGGGTTGCTGAGCCAGATATGGATCATCCAGCGGGGCCCTATAAAGGTGGTCAGCTTTCTTGGGAACCGTTGGAGTGGAGTACGGATGCTTCCCTGCAGCTCTGGTAGTGTCCTGGAAAGTGTCCACCAGGGGTGGAACCACCACAGGCTTGGGGTCCTTTTACCTCAAGTACTGTGCCAGGCGTTGCCTTTCGGGGTCCAGCTCTTCCATCTCCCACCCCATATGCTCTTGAATGTGCCTCATTATGTCAGAGAATGAGGGGATGTCCGGCGGCAACCTAGGGAGGTCACAGGGGTCTGGCGACAGAATGCTGAAAGGAGAGGGAGACAGAGAGATGTCCGACGTTCTGTACGTGAATCATCCTCAGACAAAGAGCGGGACCTCCGTCTGGGCCTTTTACGTTTGTGGTCATTAGGGGACCCTGAAGGGGTCCTGGAGTGGCGTGGTTTCTTATCCCCTGACCGTTTTTCTTTGGATCTGACCCTGGGTGGTGGGGCAGGATCCTTGGGTTCAGGGGTCACTGCCATTGGAGGTTCTCTAGGAGGTGGGATCTCTTCTGGGGGCTTTGTGGGTGTCATGTCCTTTTTAGTAGTATCCCACCAGAAGGTAAAAAGTTCTTTTACCTGCTGAATAATGAGGCCAGACAACAGGCCTGGAGTCGGTGCCTGCCCATCCTCCGGGTCGGGTGCCGGTGCTTGAGGTGCAGTCGGGTCAGGCATCGGACCCTGGGGTAGTCTGACATCTGGACATCGGTGGCAGGTGCCCCGACGTCCTCCTCCGACATCCCCCGGTGACTGGTGGTGGAGGCGGGGGTGGCGTCGGGTCTCTAGGACGTTTGGCGGGCACTGGGTCCAGTGTTCTCTTGAGGGACGTCAGCTCTGATGTTTTCCTTGGGGAGGGGGGTGTCCGAGCCCCTCGGAGATTGGGAGACTGAACATTCAGTGTCCTGGTGCCAGTCCTTGGCTTCCGTGCTAGGACTAGCAGCCGACTTAGACTGGTGCTTGTGGCAGTCTGAATCCTCTAGACCTGGTGGCCGAATCGGCTGGCCAGCTATCTTTGGACTTGGCCTTCAAAGGCTAAAAAGAGACTGAACTGGAGCCCCCCCCCGAAGTCCTGATTTCACCGGAGGGGGCTGAGATCTAGCCCGGGAGGGAGATCTGTCTGACCGGACAGAGCTGAAGCTGTCCCGGGAGTCCGAGGCCCGATTTGGGGATCTATCCTTGTTCCTGTCTCTGTGCTTTTCTCTATGCCTCCCCAATGTGTGAGAAGGTTCCCCTCCAGAGGAAGGATCTTTTTCCATCGCTTTTAACTTCTGTTCCAGAAGAAAACTCTGAAGTGCTTTCTGGCGGCAGATCCTGGTTCTGCTATTGAACTTCTGGCAGATGGGGCAGGCCTCGGTGTTGTGGTCCAGGCCTAGGCACTACATGCAGGCAGAGTGCCTATCCTTGAAGGGGATCTGCTTGCCGCAAGCACACTTCAAGGGGTGTTCTTCCTTGGAAGGAATCAGGGAAGAAGACATGCGGCTACTCATCGGAGTTTTGGAAGAAATTCGAAGAAAATGCAGGATAAAGTTCTGGCGTCATTCGTCTGCTGAAGGCGTACGTGGAGCTGATGCTTACGAGTTCCGATGGCGGGAAAAAAAACTGAGGTATGCTAGGGGACTGCCCCATTTATGGTGTATCTGACGTCGGGGGGGGGGCAGGGCCGATGTTGGGGGTAGTCCTCTGCTGTATATAGCTAGCTAGAAGTTTTCCGTGGGGTCCTGCTGCCTGCTGGCTTCAGTCCTTATGGTGTAACCTGCTGCAAGAGCTGTATCTCAAGTAAGATCGGTGTATTGTTTGTTGCTGCAGGATCTCAGCCATCAGCACGATTTTAGCCATTTACAGGGATGCCACTTAGTGTATTTGAGCAGCTCTACAGTTTTTACAGTTTCAGGATTCCGAGGGCAAGAGTTCCGTTTCCTGGTTTATACTGAAACTGTGCTAAATTTTTAGTATGGCTGAATGATTGACTGTGTGATTGGTAACTACAGACGCTGCATTATTTTATTTATGTATTCATTTGGCAACCGGGTTGGGGCATTGATCTGAAGACATTTTTCAGGCATGGCAAGGTACCAGAAACTGGCACATACAACGTAAAAATACAGTGACAAAGCAGCGTGTATCATACAGGGAACATAACAGTGGAGGTCAAGCTAACAGGGAAAATATAAGGTAAACAGTACCAGGTACATCAGCAATTGTGTAAACAAGGTATACATTATCTTGTTTTACTGTTGATTTTAGGGGAGGAATGGGGTAATTTATTGTTGTTAGGATGATATTGTAGAAGAGGATGTGCGTAGGATTCAGACCCCAAAGGATCACTTAACTCAGGATCCCTGCTGCGGGATTTCCATCCTTTCGCGATCCCTCTCTGTCACCTGCAGCTATTAGGTGCTGTAGGGAGGTTGGGATTATAAGTAAGCGGAACGGTCAGAGGCAAGGTCATGGGGTTGTAGTGGGAGAGAGTTGCACTGGGGTGGTCAAGACCAGGAGGTGCCCTTGGGTGAAATGGAAGATTGGGAGAGGCCACACATATCTGGTACCCATTTCTCAAGATTTCAGCCAGACTGAGCAGACAGGTAGCCGTCGGGCCAGCAGCCTCTGCCAGTCCCCTTCAGGCAGTGTTGTGTAACGCGAGACTGATCAGGAACAAGACTGCAGTAATAGTGGACTTGATTTCCTCAGTCGATCTGGCTTGCATTACAGAGACCTGGCTGGGAGATGACAACAGTCCAGTGTGAGGCGTCAGTGCCAGCCGGATTCTCTGTGGTACACTGCCCGAGAAGGGAACGAGGGAAGGGGGTGTGGCCATCTGTTTTAGATCTGTCTTGAACTTCTCTGCGCACCCAGTGGGATTGACTCTGTCGTTTGAATCCATGGCCGTGCGTGGGGGTCCAATTGCAGGTTGCAGAATCCTTCTTGTGTACCAGTCTCCGGGGCATGAGGAGGAGTTTCTGCAAGAAGTCATGGAATTCGTCACAGAGAGAGCGCTGCAGTCGCCCAGGTGGTTGGTCCTGGGTGACTTCAATGCTTGGATCGATGACGAATCATCAAAATTTGGACATGCTTCCTCAAGCTGATAAAATCGTTGGGCTTTGCACAAGCAGTTGCTTCTGTGACCCACAGCCACGGTCACACCTTGGACTTAGCATTCTCATTGGGGCTTAAGATTGGTGATCTCAAGACTGATCCAGTCATTTGGCCGGATCATCGCACAGTGCAGTTCTTGTTCGTCCCCCCACCCCCACGAGCCCTTCCCCTATAGAAACATAGATTTTGACGGCAGATAAGGACCGCTTGGCCCACCCAGTCTGCCCATGTCCCTACCTATTGGATAAGCTGCAGATCCTAGTTAACCAGCAGCCTACTTCTTCCTACCCCCAACCCCTAGAATTGCCTTATGACTGTCCCATGCATGCTTGAATTCCACCACTGTCTTTGACTCCACAACCTCCTCCGGAAGGCCATTCCATACAACCCTCTCTGTGAAAAAATACTTCCTTAAATTACCTCTGAGCCGCCCCCTTCTATCTTCACATTGTGCCCCCTTGTTCTTGCACACCTCTTTTTTTGAAAGATGCTACCCTCTTGGACTCGATTGATTCCCTTGAGATACTTGAAAGTTTCTATCATGTCCCCCCTCTCTCTCCTTTCCTCGAGGCTATACATATTCAGCTCCTTAAGTCTCTCTTCATACGTCTTCCGGTGCAGGCCCTGCACCATTTTAGTTGCCCTCCTCTGGACAGCCTCCATCCTGTCTATATCCTTGCTTGGGTCTCCAGAACTACACGCAGTACTCCAGATGGGGTCTCACCAACTGTCTGTACAGAGGGATAATAACTTCCTGTTTTCTGCTGGTAATGCCTCTCCCTATGCATCCCAGTATCCCCCCAGCCCTCCTTGCTGCCCTCTCACATTGCTTTCCCACCTTTAGGTCATCTGATATGACTACCCCCAGGTCCCTTTCCATTTTTGTTGTTGTTAGTATCTCACCCCCCATTGTGTACTCTTCCCTGGGTTTTGTTTCCCAGGTGCATTACCTTGCACTTCTTAGCATTGAATCTAAGCTGCCATACATTTGACCATTCCTCTAACCTTGCCAAGTCCTTCTCATCCTTTCCACCCCACCTTGTGCATCAACTCTGTTGCAGATCTTTGTGTCATCTGCAAAGAGACATACTTTTTCCTTCAGTCCCTCTGCAATATCGCTATAAAGACATTGAAGAGGACCGTCCTAATATTGAACCCTGTGGTACCCCACTAGTAACCCCCCTTTCTTCAGAGTGGACTCCATTTACTATTACTCTCTGTGTCCTATTCTCCAGCCAATTTTTTACCCAGGCTGTCATCTTGGGACCCACTCCCAGGCTGGCTAACTTGTATATTAATCTTTTGTGTGGGACTGTGTCAAATGCCTTGCTGAAGTCTAGGTAGGCCATGTCCACAGCCCCTCCCTGATCTACTACTTTGGTCACCCAGTCAAAGAAATCTATCAGATTTGTCTGGCATGACCTTCCGCTGTGAATCCATGCTGCCTTGGGTCCTGAGCCCTCTGGCCTCTAGATACTCAACAATTCTTTCCTTCAGAAGTGATTCCATCATTTTCCCTACCACTGAGGTTAAACTAACAGGTCTGTAGTTTTCTGCTTCTGCCTTGCTCCACTTTTGTGAAGGGAATCACATCTGCCCTTCTCCAGTCCTCGGTACCACCCATCCTCCCATGATTTGTTAAAGAGGGTAGTCAGTGGTGTCACTAGTTCTACCCTTAGTTCTTTTAGAATTCTGGGATGAATCCCATCAGGCCCCATTGCTTTGTCCACCTTCAGTTTTAAGAGTTCTTTCAGAACCCTTTCTTCTGTAAATGGGCTGGTATCAACTTCTGTATCCAGAGTGTTTCTACTGTTTGTTTGTACCTCCTCTTCCTTTGTAAATACTGAGCAAAAATATTTGTTTAGTATCTCTGCCTTTAACAGTCACCTCTGCCCACCCTCCTCCTCTTTATTAAGCCTCACTAGCCCTCCTTGGTCTTCCTTCGCCCCTGATGTACCTATAAAAGGTTTTATCCCCTTCTTAACAGAGTTGGCTATCTTTTCCTCGGTTTGGGCCTTTG
This sequence comes from Neoceratodus forsteri, assembly GCA_016271365.2. Classification (NCBI taxonomy): domain Eukaryota; kingdom Metazoa; phylum Chordata; order Ceratodontiformes; family Ceratodontidae; genus Neoceratodus; species Neoceratodus forsteri. The sequence continues at coordinate 373,113,982 of CM057458.1, forward strand.
CTGTTCTGACTGCCTTCCCAGCTTCCTTTTGCTTTAACTGATACAGTTCCCTGTCCTGCTCCTTCTGTGATTCCTTGTACTTCCTGAATGCTTTCTTTTTCTCTTGAACCTTCACTGCCACTTCCTTTGAGAACCATAGTGGTTTCTTACATCGTTTCGTTTTGTTAATTTGCTTCACACAAAGTCTTGTTACCTCTGTGATGGCAGTTTTTATTATTCCCCATTGTTCTTCCACCCCTCCTTCCTGCCTATTTGCTAGTGCATTCCTTAGGCACTCACCCATTTTGGCAAAGTCAGCCCTCCTAAAGTCCAGTACTTTTTCCTTTGTATGGCTAGACTCTATTGCTGTGTTTATTGTGAACCATACTGTTCGATGGTCGCTAGTTCCCAGATGGCTACCACTTCACATCTGTGATCCTCTCTTCATCTCCATTTGAGAGAATCAGGTCTAAGATTGCTCCCTCTCAGTGGGCTCCAATACTAGTTGTCTAAGGCATGCCCTTGTAGGGCATCTAGAATAACCCCACTCTTTGAAGTGGCTGCTGCAACTGCATTCCAGTTAACATCTGGCATATTCAGATCACCCATCAGCAATATCTCCCCTTTTTCTGCCATTCTAAGTATTCTTTCTATCATTTCCTTGTCCATTTCCTCCCCCTGAGAAGGGGGTCTGTATACAACCCCTGTGCGGATTGTGGTGCCATTGCCGATCTCCAAATTTACCCACAGTGCTTCTTCTCCTCCCCGTTTTCCCTTTTATTCTGTTGCCTTGATTCCTTCCCTTATGTAAAGGGCTACTCCTCCTCCTCTTTTACCCTCCCTGTCCCTCCTGTAGATAGTGTATCCTGGTATGTTTATGTCCCAGTCATGGTTTTGTGTGTACCATGTTTCTGTGACTGCCACTATATCCAGATGTTCCTCCATCAAGGCCACTAATTCAGGAAACTTGTTACTCAGACTACGGCATTGGTACTCATTGCTCTCCATTTTGATGGCTTTACCTTCTGTTGCAGCATCCCCACTGACCTGTCTACTTGGTCTTTTCTCATTTAGTACCCTGTTTTGTAGGAGAGGCTGGGATTTTCCTGCTGTTTATCAGTGCCTCCCTTGACTAGTTTAAAAGCTTGCCAATGAAGCCTTTAAACCGATTGCTCAAAGAACTTGTTCCCTTCCTGAACAGATGCAGACCATCCTGCCAGTATAGGCTGGTGTCCCTCCAGGTGGAACCCAGTCCCCAATGAAGCCAAACCCTGTGCCCCACACCATTTTTTCAACCACTCATTAAACTGCATGGTGCAAAGTACCCTCGCTTCACTCATGCCATTGACAGGCAGCACCTCAGAGAAGGATACTGTGTATGCTACTTGTCTTGGGCCCCTCCCCAATTCTACAAAGTCCTTCTGCACTGCTGTAATCTCATGATTAGCCAAGTCATTTGTCCCTAGGTGGACAATGACGTCCAGCTCAGACTCCCGTGCAGCTATTCTCGTGATCCTGAGGATGCGCTTCCTGTCTCTCCAAGCCATGGCACCAGGCAGGCACCTTACTTCAGTTTTCCCTGCTCCCCCCAGTTCTATCCCCCTAATAACTGAGTCCCCCACCAGGAGCTGCTTCCTTTCCTTGTGGTGTCCTCCGCCTCCTTCCTGTGGGCCTCCCTTGTGACAGTTGTCCTCAGCCTCCTTAATCTCCTCTGCAGGTGCATCCATAGGGAAGCTATGCTCCCCCAGAATGGTGTATGGATTGCGGTGTGGAACAACTGACTGGGTGTACCTCTGTTCCACCATCCTCACCCTCCTTGAGCCCACTGTGGTCCAACTGCTGTGCTTTCTTCGCAACCTCTGAGGTAGTGGTGGTGGTGGCTCTGGTGCTCCCTGGATGGGGAGGTTCCTTCTCACTCGTCCAGTGTGGCCTGGGGAAGGTCCCCTACTACTGTCCAGTGTGGCCTGAAGACGGCAACTTTCCCTCAGGGCAGAGAGTTGTCTGCAAATAGGGCAGCATCTCAGCCTCCAGAAAGACTCCCGAACACTGCTGCCCCACAGCCATTACATTGCAGTACTCCCCACATTTTTTTTGTGTGTGTGTGTGTGTGTGTGATTGGTTTGTAATATAGAAATATATATATATTTATATTATACAATGTGTATGCTTATATTGTCAGTGCAGTGTGCTAGAGAGGATATGACAGTGATATGCACCTTGCACTCTTGAGGAAATGATGTCAGAACCCCAGGTATAAAGGAACTATTTCCAGGTGGGTGGGGTGAGGGTGGAAGAGGTTGGGCCTAAACTGTGCCCTCACAAAACAATCAGCTAAAAGCTCTGACCCACTGCTGCAATGAGTGCCTTCCTGTCAGCAAGATGCCCTACACAACAATTTGACAGAGAAAATACCCTGCTAATCAAACAGAGAAATCACACATCCAAGTCAGACACAGGTAATCCTCCCAGCCCCAAACAGGCCTGGTGGTTTGTGCTCTGAAAGCTGTCAGCCCAAAATAAGTCAGCTGTGCTGTAAACTCTTCCTGCACTGAAAATGTTAAGAATTGTAACAAACAAACATAAACCTACATCCACCTTCCTCTGTTGCTTGAAAGACTGTCTTTTCCTATTTCACACTGCAGGTTTTGCTATGACCACTCCTTAACCCCAGTAACTTTGTTAAAAATATTTTAACTATCACAAACTCCTACGCACCAGTAAATTATCTAAAAATAGTTTCTGTCCCAAAATCCTAGTAGTCAATCCAGCTACCCCCAAGGGACAACCAAAATACAGTATTCAAACACTTATGAAGTTACTTCCAAGAGAAGCAGAGTTTTCAAGTTTCTTTTTCAACTCCTCAGCCACCTGTAATTCATTTAAAAATAGTTTAACTGTCAGAAAATCCTAGTAGACAATCTAGCTACCTCCAAGGACCTACCCAAATGCAGTATTTAAATCCTTTTGAAGTTACTAACAAGATAAACAGAGTTTGCAAGCCCCTTCTTGATTAAACACTAAATAAATATGTGAATAAAAAGCAATTACCAAGGGTAGTTAGTTTCACCTCCCACAGAATTAAGCAAAAGTGCACGTTTGTTGCAGGTATCAAGTGCAATATAGAATTTCTCACACAGCTTGCAGTTGAATAAAGCAGTAGTGTCCTTCCAGCTCCAGAAAATGTGCTTTGTGTCTTTTAAAAATTGTAGCCTCCAGTAACTTATAGTAATCTGATCTAGTCTGGATATCTCCACTCAGGGCAATTTGTTGCCAATGGTTATGAAGTAGCCCTTCCTGTTCCAATACAACCTGTTTGGTCTGAAAACAATGTCCTGCCCCCTAAGGCTGTCTGTGTTTCAATTCACACTGCAGGTTTTGCTATTACCACTCCTTAACCCCAGTAACTTTGTTAAAAATAGTTTAACTATCACAAACTCCTACGCACCAGTAAATTATTTAAAAATAGTGTCTGTCCCAAAATCCTAGTAGTCAATCCAGCTACCCCAAGGGACAACCAAAATGCAGTATTCAAACACTTATGAAGTTACTTCCAAGAGAAGCAGAGTTTGCAAGTTTCTTTTTCAACTTCTCAGCCACCTGTAATTCATTTAAAAATAGTTTAACTGTCAGAAAATCCTAGTAGACAATCTAGCTACCTCAAGGACCTACCCAAACGCAGTATTTAAATCCTTTTGAAGTTACTAACAAGATAAACAGAGTTTGCAAGCCCTTCTTGGTTAAACACTAAATAAATATGTGAATAAAAAGCAATTACCAAGGGTAGTTAGTTTCACCTCCCACAGAATTAAGCAAAAGTGCACGTTTGTTGCAGATATCAAGTGCAATATAGAATTTCTCACACAGCTCGCAGTTGAATAAAGCAGTAGTGTCCTTCCAGCTCCAGAAAATGTGCTTGTGTCTTTTAAAAATTGTAGCCTCCAGTAACTTATAGTAATCTGATCTAGTCTGGATATCTCCACCCAGGGCAATTTGTTGCCAATGGTTATGAAGTAGCCCTTCCTGTTCCAATACAACCTGTTTGGTCTGAAAACAATGTCCTGCCCCCCTAAGGCTGTCTGTGTTTCAATTCACACTGCAGGTTTTGCTATGACCACTCCTTAACCCCAGTAACTTTGTTAAAAATAGTTTAACTATCACAAACTCCTACGCACCAGTAAATTATTTATGAAGTTGATACGCCACCGCCCTATAAGAGTACTGTCCCCAGAGGGTCTTACGGCAGTAATGGATCTCTTGGAGTGCTGCCTGTGTAGTCTGCTCAAGTGAAGCGGTGGCAGCCTATAATGGCGCTGTCACCTTGGCACTCAACTCTATTGCATCAGTCTGTATACAACCTAGGTCCTCTTGCTTGAGGTCCCCCTGGTTTGATGGGGAGCTCAAGGAGATGAAGTCCAAAGGTTGGGAGACTGGAATGCTGTTGGCGCAAATCGTGGTCAGAGGAGGACAGGCTGGCTCTGAGAACTCATTACTGTGAGTATCAGAGCGCAATCTCCCATACAAAAGGCAGCTTATCTGTCCAGGGAAATTGTTGCAGGAAGAACAGACCGGCTCATCCCTTCTGGACTGTGGACAGGCTCCTTCATCCGGCCTGCCTGCAGCCGGTTAGAGAAGTTTTGGTGATGAAATGAGAGGAGTTTGCTCTGTTGTTCTCTAACACAGCGTCCTCTGTCAGGGCTGCGATTTCCCCAACCCGGCTATCTCAGCCCGGCAATGGCAAGTTGGACATCCTTGAGAGCACTCCCCTTGCCTGAAGAGAATTCAGACTGGTGGAAGTGGAAGAGGTCTGTGAGGTGATTTTGAAGCTGCAGTCCACACACTGTGAACTAGTCCCAGGCCCAACCGTCTCCTAGTGGGATGTGTGGAGTTCGTTGGTCCAGTGTTCGCTGCAGTGTTCGCTGAGATAGTCTGGTGCTTGCTTTCGGTGGGGCTATTTCCAGATGTCTTGAAAGGGACACTGGTAAAGCCTCATCTGAAAAAAACATCCTTCGACCTGGATGTCTTGGCGAGTTATACACCAGTCTCAAACTTCCCCTTTCTGGGTAAGGTGACTGAGAAAATTGTAGCCCTGCAGCTCAAGGAATGCCTTGCAGCCTTTGACATCTATAAGCCCCTCCAGTCGGGATTTAGGCTTGGACATAGTTCAGAGACTGCACTGGTCAAGGTGCAAAATGATCTACTCAGGGCGAGAGAGGGGATCAGTCAGTACTTGTTCTCCTAGATCTCTCATCAGCATTTGACTCTGTGGACCATGCGGTGTTGTTGGATCTTCTGAGGGGGCTATGTGGACACACCGGCACTATCAGCTGGTTTGAGTTCTTTCTCACAGGCAGGACTCAGAGGGTGGTGATGAGAAGTTTCTTCCTCCTGCTCTAAGCCCCTGCTTTGTGGAGTTCCCCAAGGGTCTGTCCTCTCACCCATGTTGTTTGAAGTGTACATGCTGCCCCTGGGTGAGATCATTAGAAGTTACAGTGTGCAGTTTCAGTGCTATGCAGATGATACCCAACTGTTCATGTCTTTTGCGCCTGGGACACATGATGCAGTGGCAGTGCTAAACAATTGTTTGGCTGAGATCCAGGACTGGATATCCTCTAACTGGCTGAGGCTCAACCCAGGTAAGATAGAGGTGCTGGTGATCGAGCTGGGCTGCTGGAGGGAGGCGGACGCTATGATGGCTAAAATGGGCTTGATGCATGGGACGGTTCCTTTTTGAGCGTCCACGAAGGTAAAAAATAGTACAGTTAAATAAGAACTTACTGTAACAGTAGATCTTCGAGGGAATCCCTTTCATCAGGTCACACCTATGGAACTTAGCCACCAGGCACTAGGATCTCACAAAAGCTGGAGCGAGACTGAGCCATGGCTCTCCCCTTGAAGGGGTGGATGCCCACCCATCCGTAGTCCTGTTCCCACCGGGTGGAGGTCCAGTGGCGGTGTAGGCAGCAACGGGCGGTGACAGAAGTCAAGGGAAGGGCAGAAGGGGCCACTGGATCCTGGCATGTACACACATGTGTACGCCGTGTCCCGGGGGGGGGGGACGAAAATAAAAATTGTATATGGAAAAAAATTTAAGGTAACAGCAAAGCAAACATTACATTTCATTTTTAGACCTGATCGTGTATAAGGATGGGGAAGGGGGCCCTCTACTGACCTCTTTCGGAAGGAAACCAACTGCAATGCTGTCCTACATTATGATAGCTGCCATCCTAAACATGACGCCAGGAATATCCCTGTAGGACAGTATATATGACTAAAAGGAAATTGTAGCACACAGGTAGGCTATAATAGATTTTAACAGACATGATATAGAGAGCCAGTTCTAATCAAAACCAAAAGCAAAGAAGATGCTATGGATAGGACAACTTTGCTTAAAGAGCAAGTTTTCAGTATTAACACTTCTCCCCCATCCAAAAGGAAGTCACCGCTCAACTAATAAAGTCCTTGTTAGTAGAGCGGTGGCTTTATTTCTCAAATTCGGCACTTAGAAGTATAAAAAAACTAGTAAAAATCAGCCCCATTGTAGTCTATGGAGAGCACCCCTGCACCATTCTTGAGCCGACATCACTAAATGGGAAAGTATGAGGGCGCGGTTCTGAGTCGGCAAATGTTGCCATTCTGGATACCAACTCCACGGAGCTGCTTTACAAGTCTTTTGCTAAAAATTATAGCCTGAAACAAAAATTGCAGTTTTTGGATGCCTGGCTTAAATGGAGAGTAAGCTACAATATATGTTTTTTTTTTTGGGGGGTGTTAATACTCAAAACCTGCTCTTTAAGAAAAATGTGAATAGAAATAGAACAGATAATATGTTTTCGCACATGGTCCCTAAGGGCTAACCTTGTCGCTACTTTTACTACACGGGGTCCCTTATTTTGTAGATATAATAAAGAAAAATTGGCATATCCTAGAAGTGAAGCCCGGATTGGAAGGGACTGTGAACAGAGGTCCCAAGATCGCTTAAAGGAGAGGCAAGAACCTAGCAGACCTCTTCGTCCATACTCACCAGAGTAAAAAACAGCCCTGGGAGAAAAAATCCACAACTGAGAGAACATTACAAGTGTGGGAACTGCTCAGCATGCAATTATGTAGAGGTGGGAGAAGGAAACCTTTACTCTGGAACCAAATGGACCAACCTATAACGTATAATCTTTCATTACATGTGCCTCGGAGGCAACTGTATATGTTGCTTTATGCTGTTGTGGTCGCTATTAGGTGGAGAAAACCCTTAGGAAGTTTCGGGTAAGAATACTGGAGCACCCAAGCTATATCAAATTGGCCCAAACAGAAAATGCACTGGCCATGCATGTACGTCAAGCAGGAGCAAGACACTTGCTCCAGTTTATGGGGCTGGAAAAGGTGACATTAGGAGAAAGAGGAGATGATTTGGATAACAAACTGATGTGCCATGAAACCTGAAGGCCTGCACATCTCCTAGCTTAAATGAGATGTTTCAATTGGGACCTTTCTTAAAGAAGTAACTGATCAGTTGAAAAACATTTATTATCATTGGTACAGAAAGGTTTACCTATAGCGAGGCAATATCTACTGTGCAGACATCCCTGACAACGACAGACACAATGCAGAGTGTCGGCATTGTACTGTTGGGGATGTCGGTGTGTTTTCTTCGGGGGGCTGCCCCCTACACCCCCCAGTCTCTAAATATACAACTCTGAGTTGGAGTTGTCTCGGGGAGGGGGCGAAACACCAGGAATTACACTGCCAGTATCAGTGGGGACCATCACAGTGACCCAACACTTTCAGTCGAAATCTGTCACTGTGATGGTCTCCGCTGTGGAGGTGTTGCTCTATGGTCAGTACACCGTAGAGAAATAGGGTGGTTTATCCTTAAATACTAATACAGGGGTACTGTACTGTTGACATACTTGAGAATCCATAGTGGTCAGGACAATACCCCCATCCACAGGATTATCATCTGTTCTCCGCCAGGGAGTGAGGCAAATCAGTAGCTTAATATATATGTTTACTAAAAATCATGTTTTAAGCAGAATGGTGGTGTTTTTTAATAACCACAGCCTTGAGAAGTGTATTTATGCGTATGTTGTGAAGAGGTGCATGTATGCTACATGTATTTAAAGCAGCGCTGGTTTTACATTTGTAGTACATCAGGTGATATCAGACAATTCAGGTGACCCAGGAAACATCATGTGATTAAAAGAAGGCAGGTAGTCATTACTGACATACCATATAAAGGGGGTTCCTGGATTGTGATGTCACGTCTTGATGTAGAACAAGTTACGTACTTCCCAGAACAGTAGATCTTTGAGAGACTCTCTTCTATTAGGCCATGCCGTCCCTCCTTCTGTCCCCCTTAGAGGTGGGCAGCCGCGAACCTTATACTTGCCAGAGAGTCTTTTTGAACGGTTCCACCTCCAAGTGATCCTGAGTTGCTTCTTTCAAGTAATACATATCCTCCCTCCTCTGCAGGCAGATGGTCTGGAACCTGTGCCTGGGGAGGGGAGCAGGCATATTGAGGAAGTTTACTATAACCTTGAAGGCTTGGAAAAACTGCTATGCTTTCAACCTCAGAGAGTGGACAGTAGCACACCCGCACCCCCAACTCACGGAAACTGTCAACGTTTCACGTTGCTCTGATGCTCTGGGCCAAGCACTACTTACCTGCCGTCAAATTCTATGCTTCTATGACAGAGCATCAGAGCAACGTGAAACGTTGACAGTTTCCATGAGTCGGGGGTGCTACTGTTTTTTCATGGTTTGTAATGCTTACGATAAACATAAAATTTTAATGTATCCTAGCATTGGACATTTTTTCTATGTCCGAGGTGGGCAGCCGCAAACCTTATACTTGCCAGAGTGTCTTTTTGAACAGTTCTACCTCCAAGTGATCCTGAGTTGCTTCTTTCAAGTAATACATATCTTCCTCTGCAGGCAGATGGTCTGGAACCTGTGCCTGTGGAGGGGAGCAGGCATACTGAGGAAGTTTACTATAACCTTGAAGGCTTGGAAAAACTGCCATGCTTTCAACCTCAGAGAGTGGACCAAAGACAAATGCCCTTTGCTTCACTGCCTGATTCTTTTCCTTTGCAGCAGGAGTGATATGGATATGCTTTTCTTTTTTCTTGGCAGCCACTGGTTCCAGTACCTGATCTGAGGCTCTTTTATTAGTGTTTTTGCAATCACAGGAAAGAACAGTTACGTACATCCCATAATAGTAGATCTTTGAGAGAATCTCTTCCATCAGGCCAGACCTTTGAAACTATACCCACATCAGGGTTAGGACCATTCGGAGACTTTTGCTAGCTGGGGCCGACCGTGCCCATGATGACATCATGCATCAGCGTCTATATAAACGTGGACAGCCCAATCTCTCCTCAGTTCCCTGCTGGAGAGTAGACTCGGAGGACCTCCATGTCTGGGGAACCAGGAAATTAAGCCAGCACAAAGCATATCAGGTTTAAATGGTGCTGGATATAACAGCCATGGAATAGGATAAGGCAGAAATATGTGATGCCACCCTTACTAGATAGGAGAAGGGGGATGGAAGAAGGGACGGCATGGCCTAATAGAAGAGAGTGTCTCAAAGATCTACTGTTATGGGAAGTACGTAACTTGTTCTATATTCTTCGAGGATATATCTTCCATCAGGCCACACCTTTGGAATGAGTTCCAAAAGCCAACTGGGAGGCTGGTACAGTTTTATTCAAGATAGTAGGCTTTGTAGTACAGCAAGGCAAAAACCTGCTCTTCTACGAGAGACTATGTCCAGAAAGTAATGCTTAGTGAAGGTGCTCCATGGACCTGCAGCTGCAGCACAAAATGTCAGCACCAGAAACATTTCTGAAACAAGCAACAGAAAGGGCCATGCCTCTTGTGGAGTGACCACGAATGGCATCAGAAAGTTTCTTACTGTACCGCCTATCACAGAATGTAGTACAATGAGACAGCCATTCGGACAGGCACTGTTTAGACAGAGGGGTGCCCTCTTTCTCAGGTGCGAACAAAAAACTGAGAGGACATTCTGCAGTCCTTGGTGTGATTCACACAGTATTTCAGTATCCAGTGAATACCCAAAGCATGGAGCAATGCCTCACCCTGACTGGCATGCTCAGGGTAGTAAACAGGAAGGTGCATTGTTTGATTCAACGTAAACACAGATAACACCTTCGGGTAAAAATTTAGGATTGGTATGCAAAGAAGAAAAAATTATTCACCTTAGTAATGTTGTTTCTTCTAATGGAGTCTTGCTGTATTCTGACTATTGCAGTGATATCCAACCTTTGAACTGCCCCAGAGAGGAAAGAGTTAACTTTCCATGCAAGGCATGGAACGCTGAGCTCGAGCTTGGTTGAGACTCTGTCTGTTGTTGTTTGAGCCCAAACTGCCAGATCTTTACGAGCTAACTCACTGGGCGTCCTGTGTAGAAACTGTAAACTTACACTAGCCAACTGGCAACTAAATCTAATAAAAAGGTTTTTTGGTTCCAAGGCAAAGACTCAAGTCAGGAAACCCAAAAAACACAACACATACCCAAAAATAAGAGGGCGAGAAAAAAGGGGGGGGGGGCACCTCTAGGGTGCCAACACTGTTCCTGCCGACCCACATCCCAAAACCCAGGTTCTGAGAGGGGAGGGGGGTCAGAATACAGCAAGACTCCTTTAGAAGAAACAACATTACTAAGGTGAGTAATTTTTTCTTCAAACAACATGAAGTCTTGCTGTATTCTGACTATTGCAGACTACCAAGCAGTACCCCCATGGAGGAGGGACAGAACCTACTTTGGAAACAGGCTCTGAAGCACTGCTGTGCCAAACCGAGCATCACTCCTAGCCTGGATATCCAGAGAGTAATGCTTGGTGAAAGTATGTACTGTTTTCCAGGTGGCTGCTTGACAAATCTCTAAGATAGGAATATCCCTGGCAGCAGCCAGGAAGCAGCTGCACCTCTGGTAGAGTGAGCCCTCAGGCCTGAGGGTGGATCTTACCTAATTTTTCATAGCAAAATTGTATACAAGAGACAATCCACCTGGCAATAGATCTCTTAGTGGCAGGTTTTCCCTTACCAACCTCACCATAAGTGAGGAACAGTTGGAGGGAGTCAAACCTGTGACCCTTGGTGTGCTCTATGTAGTAGCTAAGGGGCCTTTTCACGTCCAGGCTGTGCAGCCTCCTCTCCCCAGAGGAGGAATGGTCAGTGAAGAAAACAGGAAGAGACATTGACTGGTTAAGGTGGAAATCTGAAACCACCTTAGGCAAAAACTTCCTATTAGTCCTGAGAACCACCTTATCTCTATGGAAAGAGATAAAATCATGCTCCACTGACAGGGCCTGTAACTCACTTATGCGTCTAGCAGATGTAATGGCTACCAAGAACACAGTTTTCCAAGTCAAGTACTTAAGCTCTGCTTAGGACAAAGGCTCAAAAGGGGGTTGCATAAGCTGAGCAATGCAAACATTAAGGTCCCAAGCAGGGGCAGGGTCGCTGAAGGGAGGATTGGTATGCAGCAATCCCTTGAAGAATTTACAGAATACAGGATGAGCTGAAAGGGAAGAGTGCTTGCCTCCTGACAAGAAGGCAGAGACAGCTGCCAGATGCACTCTAAGTGTAGCTGGTCTGAGTCCCATGCTATTGAGATGAACCGTATAGTCAAGGACTGTAGGCAACCCAGCAGACTCTGGAGAAATATGCTTCCCAGAGCACCAAATAGTAAACCTTTTCCATTTGGAGTTGTAAGTCTTTCTGGTGGAAGGCTTTCGAGAAGTCTTTAAAATATCCAGAACACCTTGAGGGAGATGCAAATCAGCAGACTCTAATTCTTCAAGAGCCAGGCCTTGAGATTGAGAGATTTGAGAATCAGATACCAAACCCTCCCTTGAGAACATGTTAACAGGTTGTAATTCCTGGGAAGAGACAGGGGAAGGTGGACTGCTAAGGACAGCAAGAGAGGGTACCAGGGCTGTCTGGTCCAGTCTGGAGCAATCAGAATCACTTTGCAGGGTTGAGACCTGATTTTGACTAGTACCTTGAACAGGAGAAGGAGGGGGGTGGGGGAAGCATACAGGAACTTCCCTTCCCAATTGAGAACTAGGGCATCCAGGGGGACTGAGCCCAACACTGGGGGCCTGCAGCAAAAAAGAGGAAGTTGGTGATTGTCTGGGGCTGCAAAAAGATCTATCTGTGGGGTGCCCCATCTGGAGAAGATCACCTTCAAAAATCAGGGGATCTAGGGACCATTCGTGATGGCCCTGAGATAGCCTGCTGAGAGCATCTGCCAGGACATTGTCCTTCCCTGGGAGGTGCACTGCTATCAGGGAGGTATTCAGGGAATAGGCCAGAGACCACAACTTCATTGCCTCTGTGCACAAGGCCATAGACCGAGTGCCCCCTTGCTTGTTGATGTACCACATTGTGGTGGTATTGTCTGTCCTGATCTGAACTACTTTGTTCTGAACAGACTTGGAAAAAACTTGAAGTGCTAGAAACACTGCTCTGAGTTCTAAGAGATTGATGTGAAGCAGAGATTCTTGAGGTGACCACAACCCTTGGGTGGTCAGATCCCCCAAGTGGGCTCCCCAGCCCAAGAGGGAGGCATCTGTGGTAAGGATCAGAGAATGAGACTGAGTGACAAAGGGAACTCCTTGCCTTAGGTTGTCCTGATCCTGCCACCACTGCAAAGCCTGGATCAGGGTTCGAGTCACTGGGATTAGCCTGGTCAGAGAATCCTTTCTCTGGGACCAGAAGGCTCTCAAGTGGAACTGAATGTCCCTCATCTGAAATCTTGCTCCTTGGACCACTGTTGTAGAGGCAGCCATGTGGCCCAGGAGCTGCAGAAAATGCCTTGCTGGTCGAGACACCTGGAGGGTGAATGAAGAGGCCAGTGTAACAAGGGTCCTTGCCCTGTCCAGAGGAAGGAAGGCTCTTGCCCTTATTGTATCCAGCTCTGCCCCTATGAAGGTGAGGAGCTGCACTGGCTCTAGAACTGACTTTGAAAGATTCAGAAGGAATCCTAGAGAAGTGAGCAGTTGCTGAGTTATCTGTAGGTGTGACTTGACTGGGTCTGGAGACTGACCCACTATGAGCCAGTCGTCCAGGTATGGAAAGATGGAGATCTTTTTTCTCCTTAGGAAAGCAACCACTACTGCCAGGCATTTTGTGAACACCCTTGGAATTGATGTTAGGCCAAAGGGCATTGCTCTGAATTGACAGTGGCCTGAGGGCAACTCGAACCTGAGGTACTTTCTGTGGGAGCATCTGATGAGAATGTGGAAATAGGCATCCTTGAGGTCCAGGGAAACTAGCCAGTCCCCTGGCCTTAGAGAGGGTAGAATTATTCCCAGAATCACCATTTTTAACCCTGGCTTTAAAAGGTGCTTGTTTAAATATCTGAGATCCAGGATGGGCCGCCATTCTCCTGTCTTTTTGGGAGTTAGGAAGTACCTGAAGTACAATCCCTTTCCCTTGTGTAGGGGTGGAACCCTTTCTATGGCTCTCAGAGCCAAGAGGGAAGAGACCTCTGCCTCTAAGGCAAGGGCCTGTGAAGGATTTGCATGTGGAAAGGACCTGGTTCTCATCTTGGGAAATTGTTTGAAGCTGAGAACCAGTCCCTGGCTTACTACTTCCAGGACCCATTTGTCTGATGTTAAAGACATCCAGTCCTGGACAAAGTAAGCCAGCCTGCCCCCTACGGGTAGTGGAGAATCGGCCTGGGCAAACACATCAGGGTGCCTGTTTGGCAGGGGCTTTAGGCTGAGGGGTGGTAGCAGGCCTGCTTGTATCCCGTCTGCCTCTCCCTCTGAAGAACCCCCTCTGGGCAAAGGCGGAAGAGGAGGCCTGGGCTTGGTAGAAAGGCCTATGAAAAGGCCTGCCCCTGCCCCTGGAATGCTGCCTCTGGGGAGTGGCTTTCCCTTCCTTGGCCTGAGCACTCCTATAGGTGGTCCTGTACTCATCCATTTTCTTCATGTAGTTCTCTGTCTGCTCTTCAAACAGAGAATTACCAACAACAGGAAAATCCATGGCCTTAGTCTGGGTATCCTGTGACAGGCTAGTACATCTGAGCCAAGCCATCCTACGAAGGGCCACAGATGTAGCCATGACTCTAGATGAAACATCATTGGAGTCCACTGCAGCATGAAATTGCACCCTGGATGCCTCAATACCATCTGCAGCCACCTGCTCCAGCTCCTTGGCAAGCTGACCAGGGACCTGTTTAGCTAGAGCCATCACAGTGTCCCATCTAGACTTCTGGTATCTAGCTGTGTAGGCCATATAATTAGCCTGCCTGAGTCCCAAAGTGCTGCCATGTACTGTTTCTTTGCCATGGCATCAATCCTCCTGGAGTCCTTATCTGGGGTGTGAAGCCAAGGGTATATTTGCCTCATCACAGGCAGCAGCCTGCACTACCCCAACATGGCTGCATTGCTGGGAAAGGAACTCCGTATCTGAGCCTGAAAGAGTATACCTCTTGTCCATTCTTCTGTCCACAGGAGGTATAGAATTAGGGGTATTTAAAATTTTAAATGTCTGTTTCCCAAAAGACTTATGGAGGGGAATAGACAGCCTCCTGGACTCTGGGATGTCTATCATCTCAACATAATCAGGCTCCTCCCGATCCTCTACTGCTTCCTCCATAGGAAGCTGAAGAGTTTCAGCCACTTTTTTGTAAAACATAAAGTGGGAAGGGGACTCAGAAAGCCTAGGAGGAGAAACCCCTGAAGGTCGGTCTGGGGAGATGTCCGAATCAATGGGCACATCCAGACTTTCATAATCACCATCACTATCCTCATACTCTCCTTCCTCCTCCTCCGGTTCATAAAAATCCTCTAAATTATAATCCGGAACCTGGGGAACCGACCGAACCGAGCCCCTAACCGATGGTGCCGGTTCGGTCGGAACTGGAGTTAGCGACTGAACAATCCTTATCGCTTTGGCTATTTCATCAGCAGTTGGAGAAAGCTTCTTTTTCTTTTAACCGGAACTGACTCCTCAGAGTCGGTTCTCCTTTTGCCCGAAGAAGTTTCGCCCTGGTCAGAGGGCACTCCTCCTGGTTCGGTTGGAACCAAACCGGGCTGGCCATCCGGGTCAGCAGACTTTTTGGCCTCCCTTTCCCTCAGCCTACCTACCTCTTTCCAGGGTAGCTGTGGGAAAACGCTTGCAAATCTGGCAGTCTGAATTGGAGGTGGTCAAACCCCAGACAATAACACAGGTGGTGTGGGTCAGCCTTAGCAAAGGCTTCCCACACACACTACAGTGTTGAAACCCAGTGGGCCCGTTTTTTCTTGATTTCTCAGACATGGCCAGTCCTAACCAAACTTACCTTTTTCGCAATCTGCCAGGCAAGACACTCTTATTGGTTCCTGACCATGTTACTGGTCGTGGAAAAAAATGAAATCCGCTTTTTTTTTAGAACCGATAAGGACCGGTTACCACACTCTAAAAGCAGAACAAACTTTTTTAACAAACCTGATCGGTTCAAACCGAACCGATCCAACGGTTACAAGTTCCACACAGAAGCTAACAATAATAAACCTATCTAGTACTCACGATACCACAGACAGAGACTGAACCGACAGGTTAGATGGAATAAATTCGGTTGAAACCGAGGGAAAAAAATGACACTAACTGACTAAATTGAACCGAGCAAAGGAGAAATCTCTGGAGTGCCTGTTCAGTGAGGCGGAGTAAAGAATCTGGCGGTTTGGGTTCAAACAACAGACAGAGTCTCAACCGAGCTCGAGCTCAGCGTTCCATGCCTTGCATGGAAAGTTAACTCTCTCCTCTCCGGGGCAGTTCAAAGGTTGGATATCACTGCAATAGTCAGAATACAGCAAGACTTCATGTTGTTTGAAACTGCCTTTGTGGAAAATCAAATAAGGAGGCTCACAAATAACAGCGTGCAGCTCTGAAATCCTTCAAGCAGAAGTGACTAACTAAAAGCAAGCATTTGTCAATGCCGAATGTTTGCTTGCTGGCATTGGTAGTGTAGGAGTTAGAGAGCTGCATAATAGGAATGGCAGTGAAGTATTGAACTGAAGCCAACCCCACCACCCCGCAGAGACTGACAGGCATTGGGGTGCGCCTTTGGGTCATCAGGCATAACGGCCAAGCCATTTCACCACACCCTACCCTGCAGACACTGACAAGTGTCACGGTGTGCCTTGAGGTCTTTGGCCCTTATGCTCACCCCATTCCATCAGAAAATATGATGAGATGGGCCCTGTATAGGAGAATGGGGTGAACTTTGGGGCTGAAGAGTCCAAGGCACATTTCGATGCCTCTCACTGGCTGCAGGGTGTGGAATGGTATGAGCATTACAGGAGAGAATCCCAAGTCACACCCGATGCCTCTCAATCTCTACCGGGTGGGGCGTTATGGTCAGAAACCCTAACGCCTCAGGCGTTCGTTGGCATTTTCACTCCAAATTTTCAACATGGGTTTTTTGTGACCCCCACTTTATGAACAGTGGCAATATCAGTTCGTTAGCGAAACCTGATTTAGCACAGTGACTACACCATTTGGCACCACAGGTGCGAAACACATTTCAACAGGATATGAAAATGACAGCTGTACTGTTCATGGGAGGTGCAAAATGGCAATGTTGAAAATCTGCAGTGAAAATATTAAAAAACTTAGTGAGTCATGAGCTGCGATGAAAAATGCTAACGACACCTGTACGCAATTAGTTTGTGGATTTTACAGCAGATTGTCAACACAGGGATTTTGGAACCACCGCTCATGAACAGTGTCACTGTGATTTTCTTAATCTGTCCCGAACAGTGATTTCCCACAGTGACCACGCACTTCTGCGCTGGAAGTGCGAAAATACATTTCGGCCATGGTGTGAAAAATGACAGCTGTACTGTTCATAAGGAAGTAAGGAAAAATGCCAATGGTGAAAATCTGGACTGAAAATATTAGAAATCCATGAACTTACGAAGGTGCATGGAAACTGCGTAACGGTCGCTCGTAACACAGTCCTTTTATGGACTTTTTTCACCAAATTTTTAACATAGCCATTTTAACACCTCTGCTCATGAACAGTGTCACTGTGATTTTCTTAATCTGTCCCGAACATTGATTTTGCACACCGACTGCGCCACTGTGCGCTACATTGGCGGAAACACATTTTGGGCGAGATGTGAAAAATGACAGCTGTACTGCTCATAAGGATGTGTGGTAAAATGGCAATGTTGAAAATCTGGAGTGAAAATATTGAAAATTCATGAACTTACGAGCGTGCGTAGGAACAGTGCAGCGCATGCTCGTAAAACAGTCATTTTGGGGAATTTTTTCACCAAATTTTCAACATAGGGTTTTTGGGGGCCTACCTCTTGAACTGTGACACTGTTGTTTCGTAAATTGGTCCTGACAGGTGGCTCCGCGCAGTGACCGCGAAATCACCTTTCCGGCCCGATTAACAAAATGACAGTGACAGAATTCATGAGGTGGGGTCCCAAAAACCCCATGTTGAAAATTTGGTGAAAAAATTCCCCAAAATGCCTGAGATATGCATCAAAGTTGAAAAAACCCTATTTATTTCATTACACAGCTTACCGGCATTTCTTCAGTTCACAGTCGGCTTTGAAGAGTGCAGACGTGTTCCCGGTCCACCGAAGATCGTCGTGCCGGACTCCGGAGATAAATATGGGGTGAGGTGGGGGTGTGGGGAGGCAGTGTGCGTGGGTGGGGGAGGTGGTCAGGACAGTCAGCGAGGGAAGGTTTTTTCCCCCCAGCTAATCCCACTGGACCCTTAATGTCCACTGAGGGATCCTTATATGTAAGCAGATCAGTGGCACGGTGACAATGGCTGCTGCTATGAGTCCCAGAAGACGTAAAACATTTCTGGCTGGGACGTGATGATTGTTGTATGTCAATCTTGCCTGAGCAATCAGGTTGTCAGCCCTGTCCAAGGGTAGGAAAGCAGAGCCCTTTTCTGTGTCCAAGACTGCTCCTGTGTACTGCAGTCTCTGGCAAGGATTCAAGACAGACTTCGGCACTTTCACTGTGACTCTTAAGTTGAACAACTGCTGTGTCCACAGGCTGTGTAGCAGATGTTCCCTGGAGCTGGCTTTCAATGGCCAGTTGTCCAGATACAGGAAGACATATAGGCCTTCCCTGCGAAGGGCTGCTGACACAACTACCAAGCTTTTGATAAAGACTAGTCGTGCAGAAGACAAGCCAAAGTGCAACACTCTGAACTGGTAATGTTCCCCTTGCAGCATAAAGCACAGGTACTGTCCATGAGCTTTTCTGACCTTGAGATAAAGGTATGCATCCTTCCCATCTAGGGAGCAAAGCCAGTCCCCTGTTTGAAATAAGGGGATCAGAGCTTGCAGGGAGACCACGAGAAACTTCTTGTATTTTATGCAGAAGATGAGACCTTTCAGATCCCAAACAAGCCGCAGATCCCGTCCATTTGGGAACCAGGAAGTATCTGGAATAGAATCCCTTGTTCTTCTGAAAAGGAGGAACTGGTTCTATAGCATGTTTGTGTATTAAAGCCTACACTTTCAGAAGGGACAAATGTCCCGGAGAACTAGGAGGCGGTGAAGGATATTCTGGAGAGGCTTCTAAAAGCTCCAGAGCAGGCCCCCTTGCAATTATCTCCAGGACCCATTCATCTACTGCAAACTCTCTCCATTGTCTGAGATGTAGGGAGGGTCAGCCCCTACAACCACCCCCTAGAGACAACACTGGCGTAGGGGCAATGTGAATCGAGTCAGGCTGAACTGGTAGGGGAAGCCCCACCGGCTCTAATGCCCTTGGGTGCTTCTGAATGGACATCTGGGGGAAGAGGGCCTGGCAAGGGCAGACTACCCCTACCTGGGTCTTGCAGATGGTAGGCTTGGTGGCCACCTCTGGCAGCAGGCTGGTGAAAGGATCTCCTTCTACAACACCTAGCAGGCATGGGATAAAAGGTTGTGACAGACCTTAGTGTCATTTCAGATGTCTCAGGACCTCTCAGCGCCCTCTTCAACATCACAGTCAAACAGTTTGCTCCCTCTGAAAGGGGCATTTGAAACGGTTTGCTGTGGAGGCAAGTCTGAAAGAGAGGCTGATGATCTTTTTGGAACACAATGGACTCCAGGACAGTCAGTAACATGGGTTCATCTCAGGGAGATCCTGCCAGACAAACCTAGCTGAGTATTACGACTGGGTGACTAGGGAACTGGACAGGGGCCATGCAGTGGATGACCTGTATTTGGACCTCAGCAAGGCCTTTGATTCAGTGCCTCATGGGGGTTGGGGGAAAAGTTAGAGTATGTGGGGGCCGGGACAAAGATGTGAACTGGATTGTGAACTGGCTGAAGGGCAGGCAGCTAAGGGTGTATTGTGAGAGGAATCTCCTCCAGAAGGAAGGAGGTGATCCTGCCTTTGTACGGGTCACTGGTCAGACCACACCTGGAGAACTGCGTGCAGTTCTGGTGCCTGTTCCTGAAGAAGGATGTCAGATTACTGGAGGGGGTAGCGCGCAGGGCAACAAAGATGATCCAGGGTTTGGAGGACAGACCCTATGAGGACAGGCTGAGAGAGCTGAATTGTACTCACTGGAGGAGAGAAGAGATCGGAGGGATATGACTGAGACCTTTAAATACATGACGGGGATAAACTGGACAGGTACAGAAGGGGTATTTAAACGGAGGAGGGGGAGGGACACGAGATGGCGTGGTCTCAGATTGGAGGGGGGGGGAAGATATAGAAGAGAGATGAGGAGACATTTTTTCACAGAGAGGGTCGTGGCTAAGTGGAACGCTCTGCCCGAGGAGGTGGTATCCTGTGGAATGGTGGGCAGTTTTAAAAGGGGATGGGACAGGGTGAGTGGGGTTAAATGTTAGGGGGGCCGCTGCTATGTAAGGGGCTAGCAGCACATTCAAGTAGACTTGATAGACCATGAGGCCTGTTTCTACTGGCAGATTTGTATGTTCGTATTTGCAAATCCAGCTACCCCTGGCCAAGAATAATACCTCATGCAAATGGCAGATTCAGCTGTTCTGGCAGAAGCATCAGACACATCATATGCTGAGCGGAGCAAGTGTTTGCCAACCTCAGCACCAGAACTCAGGGTTTTAACCAATTAATTCTTTGTACAGTCTTCTGGCAGAGCCTAGGCAGCTGCTTTAGCAGCCTTCCACAGGCTATTCTGATATTTAATCATATGGGCCTGGTAATTTGCAATTCTAAGGCCTAATGAGGCAGAGGTGTATGTGCGCTTGCCCCTCACATCCAGCCTCCTGGATTCTTTGTCTGGAGGCAGAGTACTCATGTGTTTAGGTGCCCTGGAACTATCACGGGCAGCCATAATAACCACTGAGTCTCTCTCTGGCGGCTGATTTGCATAATAAGGCTTGGCAGAAGGAGCAAGGTACTGCTTGTCAGCCTTTCTTGGTACAGCAGACAATTAATTAGGCCTGTACCATGCAGCAAAGGTAACATCTTCCAATGCAGGGTAAATGGGAGGAATACTAACGGAAGGAGTACAAGGTACCTCCAAAAACTGCAGATTTTTCTTGGCAGAGTTCTGTCCTCTACAGTAAAGCCCAGGGCAGTTTGCTGCATCATAGACTGATATGTAAGGTCCTCTGGAGGAGATCTGGGAGTGTATACAACAGAATCCCCACTACAGAAAGACAGGCTAGAACTTGAACGTGGTACATACTGTTCTCCCTCATAACCTTCTTCCTCCATAATGAGGTCAGGGTTTTACAAAGAAACATAGAATTTGACGGCAGATAAGGACCGCTTGGCCCACCTAGTCTGCCCATTTTCCTACCTAACAGATAAGCTGCAGATCCTAGTTAACCAACAGCTTACTTCCTCCTACCCCCCACTAGGACTTTTATTCTATGTCGTCGACCTCCCCGTCAATGGCAGGGAATGACCACGCTGGCAATGTCAGCGGTGGCTGAGAAGGAGGTACTTGTGGTGTTTGGGAAGATGGTATCAACAGGGGCTGAAAGCCAGCAACACCCGTCAACTGCAACACAGGTAAGCCTGGTAAATACGTTGTATCTTCTCTGAAAATGACACCACTACCACCTGACCGGGGCTGTGATGACTGAAGTGGATGACAAACAGAGGCCAGACAACAATGGCGACATATGATTCATTATAGGTATGGCAGAGCCTGAGCCAAGCCCTGACCTTGGTGTCTCAGTGATAGTTGGTGGATGTTGTCATCGACCCTAGAGCTGTTGATGACGAAGTACTATTACATGTAGGCCTGAGCAGCGACCTGGATCTCACCGGATGAAGAGGATTTCTCTTTATCCTTGTGCTTGTGTTTATGGCTCAATGGCAAAGGGGATTGGGATGATGACTGATCCTTTTCTCGGTCCTTTTGATTTTACCGATCACAACTCATTCGACAGTGAATGCAACGCAGACTTCTGGCTCTGCGCTGTCTCCATGGCTGCTAAAGTCTTCTCCAGCACTTTCCTTTGGCATCATTTAGTAGCTTTTTTCCCCCATTTTATTCTTTCTCCTCCTACCCTAGCTGCCGGCCGCCCGTTACTTTCAGCCCGGTCATGGACCACTGACTTCACCCCCATATCGACCTCGGGCCTCCGATACCGTGGCTTACCCCCCACGGGGGTTGTGGCACTCTGCCTGCATGCCGCAGTCATTGACTAGGGTCAGAGGGCTGGCCTGGGGGCTAATTGAAGCCGTGGAGAGCTTCATTTAGGGCGCGCCGGCAGCTTGTCCATTTTCGGTTTTTTCGAGGGAGGCGGGTCGCAATGACGCTGAGCGCTCCTGCCCTGCCTCCAGTATCGCGTTTGTGCCGGGCAGCTGCATGTCCTGGCCTCCACCAGGGGTCATCCGAGCTCGGACACCTCCCTCCCTCCCCGAAGGAGAGCAGTCCCTAGGACGCTCCATCCTTCTCCCGCCGCCCTCCAGCGACCCGAGTCGTTCCGAACCCAGGTCGCCAGCGCGCATCGCGGAAATCCAATCGCTGCGCCGGCGGGCCGGCCTATCATTTAGTAGCTTGGTTAAAGCTCTGGCATATCTTACTGGTTGTAATGTTGTGAGAGAGGCCTAAGATTTTTCCTCCACGTTCACAGTACTGAAATAAAGTTGTGGATTCTGGCAGCGTGCAGAAATTAACAATATAACACGTAAAGAAAAATAAAGATAACAGCAATGGCTAGTTGACGATGTTTCCGACCGCAGGTCTGACGAGGATTCAATTCAGTTCTTTTATTGGAAAGCAAATTGAGAGTACACTTTGTTTTAAAATTGTGTTTAAAAAGTACAGTTACGTAAGAACTTATCGTAACAGTAGATCTTCGAGAGAGGATCTTGTAGTAGGTACTCGCATATAGGACTAAGTCGCCAGCTGCTAGGACCACACGGAAAACTTCTAGCTAGCAGTGTCTGGTGGGGGACCGTGACCGACGTCAGCGTGGCGCTATATAGTGAGCGGTCCCCACGCCCGCCCTCCAGTTCTCCCGCCAGAGACCTAGAAAAGTGTGACAGGTGAGAAAGAGTGGGCTCCTGGAACTAAAATGTAATATAGGAGAAAGAGTAGAAGAAAGTCAGTGAGTAGGTGGGAGGGAAAGCAGTATCTACTGCAAGAACCTCTCTCCAAGATCTACTGTTACGGTAAGTTCTTACGTAACCGTACTATCTTTCTTCGAGAGGGATCTTTGCAGTAGGTACTCACACACAGAACTGAGTCCCAAGCAATGATGTGAGACAAGTCTGAGAAACAGGAGGTAGGAACGGGTCTGCAGTAAGCAGGTACCCAAGATAAGAGGCCCTGCAGGACAGCTAGGCCGAAGTCTGGTCAGCGCCTCAAAGCAATGTCTAAACTGTAGTGTTTGGTGAAAGTATGGATGGAACTCCAAGTCATGGCCGCACATGTCGGCGACTGAGACGTTTCTGAAACAAGCAGTAGAAGCAGCCATGGCTCTGGTTGAATGTCCTTTGACCTCCCCCGGAATGGGTTTGTTGTACTTCTGGTAACAGAAGATAATGCAGTTTGCCAACCATTTGGACAAACACTGTTTAGAAACCGCGGTGCCCTCTCTTTTGGGTGCAAAGGACACAAACAACTGGTCAGTTTTATGGACAGGCTTTGTTCTGTTCGTGTAGTACCGAAGAATTCTATGTACATCCAGGTGTGTGCAGAACTGCTTCACCCCAATTGGAGTACTCAGGGTAGTACACTGTTAACTCAAGTGACTGATTCAAGGTGGATTTCGAGACCATCTTAGGCAAGAACTTCGGATTAGTTAGCAGAGCCACCCGTTCTCTGTGAAAAATCAAGTAGGGCACCTTACACATTAGGGCCTGAAGCTCAGAAATCCTTCGAGCTGAAGTGATGGCCACTAGGAAGAGCGCTTTCCAGGAAAGGCACCGCATGTCAGAATCCGCTGCCGGTTCAAAGGGAGGTAGAGTAAGTTTTTCAAAGATGAAATTCAAGTCCCAGGGTGGAGCAGGGCTCCATACTGGTGGTTTTAAATGTAGGATCCCCTTCAAGAAGGTTTTGGATGCCTCCAGCTGAGCCAAAGTCTTGCTTCCCACAGGGACGTGGTAGGTAGAAGTGGCGGTTAAATGAACTTTTAAAGTCGAGTAACTATGACCCAGGTCACAGAGATGATGCATGTAATCTAAGACTCGTGTGACTGAACAGGAGAAGGGTTCTAGCCCCTTAACAGTCTGCCCATATGGAAAAACTTTTCCATTTCATAGCATACGTGGCTCTAGTGGATGGCTTTCTGGCCTCCACTAGAATCTGTGCTACCCTCGGGGAAATCCTGAAACGAGTGGCAGCTATGTCAATAGGTGCCACGCATGTAGATGAAGGGACTTGAGACCTGGGTGTACCAGGGCTCCCTGTTTCTGTGTCAAGAGATCTTGAGAGACTGGCAGTGGAATTGGAGGATCCACTGACAGTTGTTGCAGCAGAGAGAACCATAGTTGTCTCAGCCAGGAGGGAGCGATGAGTATCATTCTGAATCAATGCAAGTGGAGGGAAGGCGTACACAAACCTCCCCTTCCAACACAGAGGCAGCATGTCTTGCCAGAAAACACCATGCCCTAGAGTGAGTGAGCAGAAAGCTGGTAGTTTTGTGTTCAGTCGGGAGGCGAACAGGTCTAGTTGTGGTCTTCCCCACCTTTTGAAGATGTCTTCTACCACTGACTGTCTGAGTTTCCACTCGTGTGCACTGGCTTGTGTGCGACTGAATGTGTCTGCCAGGATGTTTTGAACGCCTGGCACGTGGACTGCTGTCAAATGAAGGTTGTGAGTGGCTGCCCAGTACCATACTCTCACTGCATCCTGACAGAGGGGATAAGAGCGGGTTCCGCCTTGTTTGTTCGTGTACCAGACTATGCACATGTTGTCTGTCTAAATTATGAGCTGTCCTGGTTGGATGAGGTGTTGGAAAGCTTTCAAGGCATTCAGTACTGCCCTCATCTTGAGCACATTGATATGAAGGGGACAGTTCGTTGTGGGATCAAGGACCCTGTATCCTGTGGGTTCCCAGGTGAGCCACCCACCCCAGGCCCAAGGCATCTGTTATCAGGGTCTGCGAGGGAATGTCTGTGCGGAATGGGACACCTCTGGACAGGTTGTCTTGGTTCTGCCACTACAAAAAGGTCCCAAGCCATCGAGGCTGAAACCAGGATCTCGTAGTCCAGATCGTTGGATCTCTGGTCCCACTGTACCCTGAGGGACCACTGTGTGACTCTCATATGCAACCCGGCTAAGGGGACCGAAGGGATGGCTGCAGCCATGAGACTGCGCAGCCGAAGGACTGACCTGGCTGGCAACCTTCTCTGCGAGGCCACCAGGCGTGCCTGCTGCTGCAATGTTGCTATCCTGTCCGGCGGCAGGAAGACCTTGCCCTGGACTGTGTCCAACACTGCCCCAATAAATTGGAGCTGCTGGGTAGGGAAAAGGTGTGATTTGACATGACTGACTGTAATGCTCACCCGCTGAAAAATATCCAGGGTAAGGGCCAAAGAACTGGCCAGAGTGTGTCTCGACGGAGCTGAAATCAGCCAATCATCGAGGTATGGGAATACCTGTACCCCTTGTCTGCATAGAAAAGCTGCCACCACCACTAGGCACTTTGTGAACACTCTGGGTGCCGACAGAAGGCCAAAGGGAAGAGCTTTGAACTGAAAATGCTCTCCCTGAAAACAAAACCTGAGGAATTTGCGGTGTGGTGGAAAAATCAGGATATGCAGGTAGGCATCCTGCATGTCCAGAGCACAGAGCCAATGACCCTTCTGTAACAGAGAAAGCAGGCTGGGAAGAGACAACATTCTGAACCTCTTGTACTCCACGAAGAGGTTGAGAGAGCTTAGATAGAGAATGGGTCTGAGATCGCCTGTCTTCTTGGATACCAGGAAGAAGTGCGAGTAGTACTCTGTCCCGTGATGTTGTTTCAGAACTGGCTCTATTGCTGCCTTTGCCAGCAGGGAGTTTATTTCCTCTCTTACCAAGGGTATGTGGTGAGGTGGGTAGAATGAGTGGCCTGGAGGATTTTTTGGTGGTCACTCTGTGAATTCTACTGTGTGATCTTTTGCCATCAATTGTTGTACCCATGAGTCTGTTGTGATCTTCTCCCACTCCGGCAGGTGGTGGGAGAATCTTCCCCCTACCAGTTCCTCTGGAAAGCAATCCTCTCAAAGATCTACTGTTATTGTTAAGTTCTTATGTAACTACTGTCTTACTTCGAGAGGGCTCTTGCAGTAGGTAATAACCGTGAGGATTGAGTCCCAAGCAATGCGAATCAAAAGGAACTGAAACACGGGAGGCAGGAAAGGTCTGCAGAAAGGCGGAGAATTTAGGACAGAAGGCCTTGGAGGACAGCTAGACCAAAGTCAGCTCTGCACCTAGAGGCAATGTCCAGACTGTAATGCTTGGTGAAAGTGTGGACAGAGCTCCAAGTAGCCATCGCACAAATGTCAGTGGTTGACACATTCCTGAAGCAAGCAGTAGAAGCAGCCATGCTTCTGACAGAATGCCCCTTAACCTCTCCCAGAAGAGTTTTACCATACTTCTGGTAACAGAAAACAATACAGTTTGCCACCCATTTGGATAAACACTGTTTGGAAACTGCCGCACCCTCTCTCTTAGGTACAAACGAAACAAAAAGTTGGTCCGTCTTCTGGACACACTTAATTCTGTTAGTATAGTAATGCAAGATTCTGTGAACATCTAAGGTACGCAGAATTGCCTTCCCCTGATTGGAATGCCCAGGGTAATACACTGGGAGTTGAATTAGACTGATTCAACGTGAACTCAGAAACCACCTTCGGTAAAAACTGAGGATTGGTATGCAGAGCCACCGGTCTCTGTGAAAAATAAAATAAGGCTCCTTACTCATTAGGGCCTGAAGCTCGGAAATCCTTCGAGCAGAAGTAATTGCAACTAAACAGAGCACTTTCCACGATAAATAGTGCATATCACAACTACCAGCCGGTTCAAAAGGAGGCAAGGTCAGTTTTTCCAAAACAAAATTTAGATCCCAAGGTGGCGCAGGACTGCGCACCGGGGGTTTTAGACGGAAGATCCCTTTCAGGAACATTTTGGAACCCTCCAGCTGAGCCACAGTTTTACCCTCCACCAAGGTGTGGTATGCAGAAATAGCAGACAGGTGGACCTTCAGCGAACAGTAACTCAGGTCCAAGTCAGAGAGGTGTATTAAATACTCCATGACCTGAAGAACGGGGCACGAAAAGGGATCCCAACCCCCTCAAAGTGGCCCAAATGGAGAAATGCTTCCATTTCATGGCATATGTCGTCCTTGTAGAAGGCTTTCTGGCCTCTACAATGACCTGAACCACTCTACAGGAAACTCCATAGCATGAAGCAGCTATGTCATCAGGTGCCATGCATGAAGGTGAAGGGATTTCAGTTCTGGATGGACCAGCGTGCCCCTCTCCTGAGTCAGGAGATCATGGCAGAGGGACAGGGGGACCGAAGGCTCCACTGCAAGCTGCTGAAGAAGAGGAAATCATATTTGGCGAAGCCAATATGGGACGATCAGGATCATGTCAGCCCCCTCCATTTTAAACTTTAGCAGCACCCTCTGCAAGACCGGAAAGGGAGGGAAAGCATACAAAAACCTCCCTGTACAGCAAAGAGATAGCATGCCTCGCCAAAAAACATCATGCTCAGGAACGGGCAAGCAAAACCTGGTTAGTTTTGCATTGTGTGGGGAGGTGAACAAATCCAGGTCTGGACATAGAAACATAGAAAGTGACGGCAAAGGAGACCTTCTGGTCCATCTAGTCTGCCCTGTAGTAGCCCTGCTTAGAATTTCACTAGCCCCCCACTATCCGTTTTGTGTGAGGGTGACCCCACAGGTCGAATATGTCTTTGACCACCGCTTGCTTGAGCTCCCATTCATGGGCTCTTACTCTGGTGCGGCTGAGACTGTCCGCTAGGACGTTTTGCACACCCGTAACGTGAATCAGAGAGAGGTGTATCCGGTGCAGAATTCTCCAGTTCCGCACCCGCATCGCTTCCCTGCAGGAGGATAAGAGCGAACGCCCCCTTGTTTGTAGAGGTACCAGACTACGCACATATTGTCCGACTGGACTAATAGTGGGCCCTGGTGGAGCAAGTGCTGGAAGGCTTGAAGAGCATACAGAACCGCCCTCATCACCAACATATTTATGTGCAGAGAGAACTTTGATGGAGATCACAGCCCTTGAGTCCTGCAGCTCCCTATGTGAGCACCCCAATCCATCCCAGACACATCTGTAGTCAGAGTCTGGGTGAAAGGAGGGTACTGGAAGGGAACCCTCTAGGTGGGGTTGTTGAGATCCTGCCTCCGTAGGAGATCCCACTGCATCCAACTGGAGACCATGACCATGTGGTCTAGGTCGTCCGATCTCTGATCCCACTGTGCTCTGAGCGTCCACTGCGAAATTCGCATGTGCAGCCTGGCTAGAGGGACAGTGAGGGTGGCTGCTGAAATAAGGCCAAGAAATCGAAGAACTGACCTGGCCAGAACCTACCTGCTGGAGGCTACTAAATGAGCCTATTTCTGCAAGGTTTCTGTCCTGTCCAAAGGGAGGAACGCCATACCCTGGGCCGTGTCAAACACCGCTCCAATAAACTGGAGGTGATGGGAAGGGATAAGTTGGCACTTGGGATAACTGATAGTAAGTCCCACTTGCGCAAAAAGGGCCAAGGTAGCAGAAAGGGAAAGTTCCAGCTGCTTCCTCGGCGGTGCTGACAGAATCTAGTCGTCGAGGTAGGAGAACACATAGTGACCCTGGTGTCTCAGGGCCGCCACTACTACTGCAAGGCACTTCGTAAACACCCGTGGTGCCAAGGACAGGCCAAAGGGAAGGCCTTGAACTGGAAATGTTCCCCCTGAAAGGAGAATCTGAGGTAGTGGCGATGGGCCTGAAAGACTGGGATGTGCAGGTAGGCATCCTGCATATCCAGGGCACAGAGCCACTGTCCCTTGTGCAGCAGGGACAGCAGACCTGGGAGGGTCAGCATTCAAAACCATTTGTACTCTATGTACAGGTTTAGACTGCTGAGGTCGAAAATGGGACGCATTATCTCCTGTCTTTTTTGGAACCAGGAAGACATGGGAGTATTACCCCTTTCCTTCCTGGTTTGGTGGAATGGGCTCTATTGCTTCTTTTTGCAGAAGAGCCTTGATTTCTTCCCTTATGAGGGGAATGTGCGCTTTTGGATAATGAGACACCTCTGGTAGTTTGTCTGGGGGTCACTCGAGAAACTCCAGAGTGTGGCCTTGCCTTATCAACTGAAGGACCCACAAGACTGTGGTGGTTGCCTCCCACCTTATCAGGTGACTGGTGAATCTTCCGCCCACCGGCCCCTCTGACGGAAGAGGATAGGGGCGGGCTGACAGTCAAGAGACAAAGGGAGGGATGGGAAGAGCCACCCCTGAAGCTCTGTGGGATTTGGCCGGAGGGGTGGCTGATGCTGAAGGGGCCCCGACATTTAGTCTGACATCTGGCCGTCTGCTGTTACCTCATCTGCCGCTTGGTCCAGCGATGAAAAGGCATCTAGGCCTTGTATCTAGGCTGGTACATGGTGTGAACCAACCTCTAGGTCTTGCTCTTATCCTGGAGGTTGGTAATAATATCTTGGGCATCACCTCCGAACAGGAGAGAACCTCTGAAGGGGGCATCCTGGATCGCCGCCTGGACATCAGGTGCCAAACCTGACATCCTGAGCCAGGAAAATATCCTGAGACATACAGCCGTAGCGGTGCCACTGGCTGAGGAGTCCACCGCATCATAGGTGGCCCTCAGAGAGTGGCGACAGGCAACTTTGGCCGACCTAATGGTGTCTGCCAAAACAGTCGTGGATTCAAAGTCCGGCATGGCCTCAATGACAGGCTACAACTGGCTGAACAGCGACTTCTGGTACACTAGCATGTGTGCCACATACCCTAAGACAGGAGTTTTGTACGTGGGTACTGGACCTAGTACCAGGGAAGCACAGAGAAAGGTATGGATTCTGCAGCAGCAAGTCCAGGAGTGGTTACCAGGAGAATGGCAGCCAAACTAGCAGAGACGGAAGTCCAAACTGAGATTGTACAGCCAGCACAAGTTATGGAAAAAGAACAGGCAGTGACAGAACCTGAAAGCCTGATGGACTTTTTCAAATGGTGGGCTATACAACAAAAAGAGACGGAGAGGCAGAGAGAAAAGAGATGCAGCAACAGGCGCAGTGGATGAGAGAAGAGATGCAGCGACAGGAGCAGCGATGGCTGGATGCCTTGCAAGCTATCAAAGGCAGAGGATCCGCACAGATCCAGATGAGCTACAAAATGCAAGCAATTTTAAAAGCCATTAAACTTACAAAGTTGTGCCCCTCAGATGATAGAGGCATACCTGATAACTTTTGAAAGAGTTGCCACAGCCTGCCAATGGCCAAAGCAGCAATAGACAATAGACTGGTACCCTACCTGACAGGGAAAGCCCAACTTACCTACAGCAGTATGGACACTGCATAGTCAGAAAACTATGACCTGGTAAAAAGTGAAATCCTGAAAAGGTATGACATGTCCGGAGAGACCTACAGGCAGAGATTTCGATCTCTGAGGTACAACTCAGTCAACAATCCTTGAGAACCTTTCACCCGACTCTGAGAACTCCTGACAAGATGGATCCAACCAGAGAGCAAAACGGTCCCACAGATCGACACATTTGCCATGGAGCAATTCATCAACATCTTGCCTACAGATGTGCAGCTGTGGGTAAAAGAACACTGACCAGAGTGGGGAAAAGGCTGTTTCTTTGGTAGAGGACTACCAAATGGCCAGACAAATGCCACAGCAGCGAGGTAACAGCCAAGCACCGGTAAGACACTCTTTTTCCCATTTAAACTCCAAGCCTGATAAGAAAGGGGGGTGTATGTGACAAAGTAGAACAGGACCCTGTCCCATTTGTTATGGAGAAAGTGTTTAAATGCAAGGTTCTTTCCTTTTCTGCCTCTTCTCTGTCTGGTTACGCAACCCAATTTTCCTGTGAGACTTTGGACTTGATCACCCTGACAATCTCACAATTCTTTGCCTCTTACTGTCTCTCAGTTCTCTCTTGCTGTCTGTCTTTTCCTCCCTTGTATATCTGCTAATGTAAAATATGTGCAAATCATTGTATGGAAATGTAACTGATATTGGGATCCCTTTTGTTTGGAAAATGTATAGTATTACTGTTGAAATGTATATAATTATAATTTGAGATGATTGTAAAAAGCTAATAGAATCTCCAGAAGTTGCCTGAGTGCAAATGTTTGAGCCTTTTGCAAAAGCTGTGCAAAGGGGGCCTCAAGAAGCACACTGTGTTTTAGCAGCTCCTGAAACTTACAAGAACATAATATATACAAAAACAGGATGCTTGCTAAGAATGGGGGTTGAAAAGACTTATAAAAGAGCTAAGCTGCAACTGCAAGAAAAAATTAGGAGAACAAGGGACAGAGACTGAAGGAAAACTCTGATGGGTTTTTATTTTATTTTGCCTTTGTAAATAGTTATACTGAACAAGTTTATTTTATGATACTGCTAGTGTAAATAAATAATTTTTGGTCAATTTTACAACCGTCCCTGGTTTTCCTATGCTTCCTGACCTGTGCCTCGATGACACATGGCTAGACTGGAGGAAGAATAAAACTTTCTCCCAAACTGATCAAGCTGTGTCGACTCCATGCCGGGAAGGGAGGTGTTCACGTGCTTGGACTTGGAGGACTCATCGTGGGCCGCTGTGATGACCACAGAGGGCCTTAGGGTGGACTCTTAGGTGATCCTTACCCTCTGGAGTTCTATTGGTCCGATCAGCCTTCTTCGCTACAGCTGGAATGCAGGAAGACATCATCCATATAGTGGAGGCCAAATCCTTGTGAAGCTCTAGCCATGGGGGTGTGAGGACAGGTGGTGTCTCTTAAATGTCTAGGTGTTCAGCAAGCTGCTGATGCTTGGGATCCTGCACATCTGACTTCCAGTCGTAGACATCTGCAGCGTTTTTCAGGAGGTCCACGAACAAAGGGTCCTCCGGAGGTGATCTGGGGGACTCCTTCGACTTGGACGCCTCTGGAGGGGGAGTCTCAAACCCTGAAGCTGTGGAGGAAGACCTGGATTCGGATTCTGAGTTCGAAGAAGCCGAAGTCCTGACATCCGAATGAGAGACTGCCTGAGTTCTAGGAGGAAGACTAACCGTCGTTGATCAGGGCCAACGAGGGACCTTTCGTAAGGCCTGACATCGACTGTCGTGGTTCCAGCGGGGAAAAAGACTTAGGTGTTTGATCCAGGTGGACCGGGGAAAAGGATCTTACAGGGTGCCGGCTGTCCAGCTCCAAGACAAGCTGAGATTTAGTCTCGGATCACCAGGACTAGAGGATGGCCCGAAAGTCCCCCTGAGGCGGAGGGGGTGGAGGAGGTTGACAGACTGGCTGGAACTCCGAAAGGTACCCCGTCATTGGGTATCCTGACATGTGGTACCCGTGCGTCAGGTAACTCGGCCAAGGGTACGAAGGCACATATCCCAACGTTGAGAAGCCTGATGTCTGGTAGCCTGGTGGAGGGTACCCAGGGACATAATGAGAAGTCGGGTAGCTGGACAGAGGCCCCAACAGAGGAACTGTGGGGGCATATGCAGGACCCTGAGGAGGCCTGAAAATCGACCCGAAGGAACTGAGTCAGGCACGGGGCTGACAGGAGGCAAGTCCTGTGGCATGACTGATGGTCTTGACGGAAAAAACGGTGGGGAAGGGTCCTGCTGGGTGCCTGGAAGCTCCAACATCAGGTCTAGGGATGCTTCAGAAACAATAACCCCCTGACAACCCCTGTCCTCCGGCTCCCCCTGGTCTGGGGACAGAGGAGGAGGCTCCACAATGGGAGAGGAGGTGGTATCACCGTGGGTAGAACCCACTGGAGAATGCTGCCCAGAGACCGGCAGCATTAGGGGGGCACTAACAACAACAAAAAAGGAAAGGGACCTGGGGGTAGTCATATCAGATGACCTTAAGGCAGGCAAACAATGTGAGAAGGCAGTAAGGAGAGTTGGTGAGACCCCATCTGGAGTACTGCATGCAGTTCTGGAGACCCCATCTCAGCAAGGACATAGACAGGATGGAAGCGGTCCAGAGGAGGGCAACTAAAATGGTCAGGGTCTGCAACAGAAGCCATGTGAGGAGAGACTGAAAGAGCTTAATATGTATGCCCTTGAGGAAAGGAGGGAGAGAGGGGACATGATAGAAACTTTCAAGTACCTCAAGGGAATCAACAAAGTCCAAGATGGAAGCATCTTTGAGAGAAAAAGATGTGCAAGAACAAGGGGGCACAGTTTGAAGATAGAGGGGGGATGGCTCAGGGGCAACATCAGAAAGTACTTTTTTGAAGGAGTGAGTGGTGGACGTATGGAACCACCTTCCTGAGGAGGTCATGGGGTCAAAAACAGTGGGGGAATTCAAGAATGTATGGGACAGACATAAGGCAATATGAGTGAAGGGTAGGAGGAAGTAGGCTGTTGGTTAACTAGAATCTGCAGCTTATCTAATACGTAGGGAATGGGCAGACTAGGTAGGCCAAGTGGTCCTTATCTGCCGTCAAAGTCTGTTTCTAGCTGGCTCTTGTTCAGCCGGATGCCATCGGAGCTCATGCCGGAGCCCGACATGAGCGGACCGCTTGGGCGGTCGTTGGAGGGTCCGACGATCGGCTTATCAACCTTGGCCGTGTGGGCACCGGAGTCGCCAGAGCCCGACTTATCAGCCCAGGCCAGGCGTTAATCAGAGGGCCCGACAAGCGGCTTATTGGCCCCACCAGCCTGCTTAGACCCAGTGGCGGAGATGTGTCTAAGAGTGGCAGAAGCCTCGGGCTCTGCCGAGGCGCCCACGGCCACTGTAACCAGTGGTGGCAGGATGACCAAGGACTGCTCCTGGGAAGGTGGAGGCAGATATGGCTGCAGCAGCGGGCTTCCCGGAGGAAGAGGGCCACAGTTCACCCGAGGGCGGCCGCAGGTGAGAGGGGGATCGATCCTGTTCCCGGTGCTTCTCATTGTCCCTCTTCTTCTTGTGTTTGTGGGAGCTGTGGGCGAGGAAAGCGCCAACTTTTGCAGCTCTTTTTCACAGGTGCCATCTTCTTCTTTGAGGAGATGGCTTAGGAGCCTGCTGGCAGGCGCCTGTGGCCTGGTTGAATCCTGCAGGCCTCACAGTCCTCTGTGTTATGCTCCGGGCCTAAGCAGAAGAGGCAAAGAGAATGGAAGTCCTTGTGTGGAGCTGTGTGCCGCAAGAATTGTACTTGCTTTTATGTGACTCGGTGGATGATGGAGAAGACATACAAAAAACTCAAGAATTGTAAACCAAAGAAAAAACAGATATTCATCCGAGACATGGTGGTCAAACTGTAACAACGAACTCTGTGAGGTCCTACATGAACAGGTTGACGGTTGGAAAGAACTGGAAGGCGGGCGTGGGGACCGCCCATTATACAGTGTCATGATGACGTCTGTCATGTGATGTTGGGTGGGTGGTCCCTTGTCATACACTGCTAGCTAAAGTTTCCGTGTGGTCCTGATGCCAGGGGGTGCAGTCCTCAAGATTATTACCTACTGAAAGAGCACTCTCTAAGTAAGATCTAAGATTAGAGTTTTCCTCCCTTGCCTTACCAGAAAACAGGATCCATTAGGTTTTACCAACGTTCAGCAACAAACGTTAATTAATAAGAGCATGCTAAACCTTATCAAAATCAATCTGTAAAGTGTTTAAAGCCAAATTAGGTCCTTATACTGGGTGTACAAAATGGTGTCATTAGCATAAGTAAAAGTGTTTGTATCAGCTGATGTACAGTTAGGTAGTTCATTAATATAAATAAGAAACAATAGGGGCCCCAGGACTGACCCCTGGGGAACCCCCTTATTTACAAGTACAAAGTCAGAGTAGTGTTCACCAACGTTAACACACTGTAGTCTGGTTGACGAGTAGGAGGAAACCAAAACAATGAGCCCATTCCCAGACCTGAGGCTTTTAATCTGTTTAATAATATATATTATGGTCAACAGAATCATATGCTTTAGAAAGATCCCAAAAAATTGCAGGAGTTGTATAACCTTGAACAAACACAGAAAATAAATATCATTAGTGACGGGAAATAACAAAAGTAGTGTTATGACCTCTATGAAACCCAGACTGGTAGCTGGTTAGTACCTTATGTTTCACTAAGAAATTAAATAATTCCTTGTATACCAATTTTTTGAAAATTTTAGATACAGGAGAAAATATAGATAGGGCGGTAACATCCTGGATCAGTTTTGTTGCCACCTTAAAATATAGGTATAATACAGGCAGTTTTCCAGTCAACAGGAACTTCAGAAGTTTTTAAAGAAAATTTAAATAAATAAGTAGGATGTTCTGCCAGCATAGGAGCTCCAATTTTATAAAAGGATCTACCTCATCCTGGCTGGCTCCTTTTTTACGTCTAGATTCACTATTTCAGTCAAAACACCATTTTCACAAATTTCATTGAAAGAAAACAGGGGCCTGTTGACATTACTGAAACAAATCTAGCTTGCTACAAGGCAGGTTAGGGAATCTTATCAAATTGTCACTCAATTCAAAAAAATGTTCATTAAAAGCTTTAACTTGATCAATGGGCTTACAAATAAGCACATCCTTGTAATTTAATACCTTGAGCAATGATAACTTGCTAGCTTTACCCTGCATTTGTCTTATTCCATTCCATACTTTTCTATTATTATTTTTTTTCATCATCTGTTTATCTCTCCTGTTCGACCATGGTAGCCCCCATCTAACCAACCTCCCCAGCCCCATCACCCGGCTCCCCTGGGACTTACCTTCACCTTCAGTCCTCTGCCACGGGGCCTGCGGTTGCCCAGCCTCGGTGTGGAGCTCAGGCTTGGTCGCCATCCTGCCACCTGGGATTTTTTTCTTCTCCTTTATTTTGCCCCGGCCCACAGAACATGCAATGGACGAAGTCCAAGTTCCAACTCAGCAGAGATGGCCCCGCGTCTTTAACGTGGGATCCTTCCTTTTGCATGGTGGCGCGATAAAGCGACACCCAGCCACTGCTGGGTGTTAGGCAAGCAATAGCGACTCACTGACCCTCCTGAAGGAGAGCTGTCTGTGGACGCTCATCCTTCCCACCCCGCCGACCCCTGAGCGATCAGACTCTGTTACTGACCCCAGGCTGCTGGTGTGGCAGGAGGTGAGGCATCTGGCGCCTCAACTCTCTACGCCAGTGGGCTGGCTTTTTCTATTAGTCACATTTTGGAACTGTTGTTTACAATATCTACTCTTAGCATCCCGAATTTCACAGGTACATTTATTTTTAAAAGTTCTGTAAATCTGCATTTGCCTTGGTTCTTTAAACACTCTTGCACATTTCCAGGGCCGTTCCTTCTCAATTAATATATTTTTTAATTGTCTACTGAATCAAGGTACAGATGACATGACCTGATTCTTCTTTTAAATAATGAGGCATGTCTATCCACTACACTCAGAAGGGACTTTCTAAAGTACTCCCTCGCAAAGTGGCTGTCAGGACAGCAATATATTAGAGACCAATTCACCTCAAGTAAATCAAAAACAAAAGCCTGTTCACAAAATTTAGAAAGATTCTGAGTTATAACTATACGAGCTGAATTTGCTTATTTTAATTGGTGTCTAATACCTGCAACCTAACAGTGATCACTAATATCTGCATCAGAAACTATGAAAATAAATTTATGAGGAGTAATAGTTAAAATCAAATCCAGTAGAGAATCTCTGTCGCTGCAGATCCTTACTGCCCCATCCGACCACTCCGCTCAGATGACTATGGGTTGCTAGAGGTTCCCAGGGTACGGCTGAAAACTTTGGGGTCACAAGCTTTTATGCACGCGGACCCCACCCTGTGGAACTCTCTACCTTGTCAGATTTGAGAGTGCCAGACCGTGGAGAGCTTCAAGATAGCCTTAAAGACCCACTTGTTTCAGCTTGCTTTTGGGGATCTTATGCAGTGAAGAAAAAATTACTTACCATAGTAATCTTGTTTCTTTCCAGTGTTACTCAGGTATCCATAACTTTCTGCAGTAAGCCTTCTAGGTTGGACTGCCTGGAGAGAATAGAACACACGCAAATGATGGAATTCTTTGCACGTGACAACTTTTTAAATGCTGTGTTATACTAACTGCCAGTGTTCTAAACTCCTCAGATTTCCTAGAAGCCTGGAAAGGCAGGCCCATGGAACTATAACACTGAAAGTATTAATGATCAATAAAATTTAGGATTTGAAAACCCGTAACCTCCTAATAAAAACCTCTAACTGGAGGGAGAACACAACAATGAAAGAAACTCCAAATGTCAGAAACACCTGAAAAGAGGGGTAAAACACATGTGAACCCTATTTGCTAAAAACGGTACTCGAAAATGGCATATATATATATATATATATACACACACACACACTTTAATCTCTGGTAGCACCGCATGCAGGAGTGCAGAGCTAAGGTTCTGGAAGGGGAGGCAGGGTGGGAAATTATGAATGCCCGAGTATCACTAGGAAGAAACAAGATTACTATGGTAAGTAATTTTTTTTTCTAACCCCAGTAATACTCAGGTATTCAGAACTTTCTGCAGACTACAAAGCAGTACCACTGGAGGCAGGCATAGAACTTTATTTTGTTAACAGACTTTGCAGGACTGCTGTGCCAAACCTAGCATCTCCCCTGGATTGAATATCCAGGTTGTAGTGCTTCGTAAAGGTGTGTATTGTTTTCCAGGTAGTTGCTTTACAGATATCAACCAGTGAAACATCTCTGGCAGCTGCTAAGGTAGCAGCTGTCCCTCTCGTGAAGTGGGCCCTCAATCCTGTTAGAGGCTACCTACCAGCTTTAGCATAACAGAATTGGATACACTGAACTATCCATCGAGAAACAGACCTTTTTGACGCTGGATTACCCTTTCCCACATTCCCATAAGTCAGGAACAGCTGTTTTCTGTCCTGTCTATGGCTCGAAGTGGCTGTCATGTAGTAGCTGAGAGCTCTCTCGACATCCAGATTGTGAAGTCTTCTTTCACCAGAAGTGGAATGCTCAGTGAAAAAGACAGGCAGGTTAATGGATTGGTTAAGGTGGAAATCAGAAACCACATTGGGGAGGAATTTTCTGTTTGTCCTTAGGACTACCTTATCCTGTGGAATGAAATGTAGTCATGTTCAAAGCAGAGAGCCTGAAGCTCACTGATTCTTCTTGCAGAGGTCACTGCCACTAGGAAAACTGTTTTCCATGTGACATATTTTAGGTGCGCCAAAGACATGGGCTCAAAAGGAGGTCCTATGAGCTTAGCTATGCACACACTGAGGTCCCTTGCTGGCACCAGTTCCCTGTGAGGGGATACAAATGGGCCAGACCTTTAAAGAACCCCCTAAAAGTAGTTACATAAGAACTTACTGTAACAGTAGATCTTCGAGAGGAGCTCTTGCAGCAGGCTATTACCATTAGGATGAATGCTGCAGGCCGTAGGACCCACCAGAAAAAACTTAGCTAGCAGTACCCAGCAAGGCCCCCCCTCCACGTCGGCTCTGCCCCGATGTTTGTCATGCCATAAAAGGGGGCGATCCTTAGCTCCACCTCAGTTCACCCACCGAGGACCCGCAAACAGATCCCAGCAAGCAAACCAGGAGAAGCGTGCCCCAGTCATGCTGAAACTCTCCAGGGGGAAGAAGGGCGGGAAAGCAGCGCCTGCTGCAAGAGCTCCTCTCAAAGATCTGCTGTCACGGTAAGTTCTTGCGTAACTGTACTATCTTACTTCGAGGGGAAGCTCTTGCAGCAGGCAATTACCATTAGGACTGAATCCCAAGCAGTCCCACACTAAGTGAGGTGACAAGCCCCGGGAGGAGGATGACAGGAACTAGTACGACGGCACTGCCTAAACAGGCAGGGAGACAGCACATCAGGACAACAGTCCTTGAAGGACCGCCAGGCTGAAACCGTCTCGGCGCCTAGAAGCAATGTCCAGGCTGTAATGCCTGACAAAGGAATGTACTGAACTCCAAGTAGCTGCTGCACAAATGTCTCGGATAGAGACATTTTACAAAGAAGTGAAGGAGGTAGAAACTCCTCTGGTAGAATGACCTCTAACTGCTCCCGGTAGAGGTTTGTTATACTTGTTATAACAGAAGACTATGCAGTGGACTAGCCACCGATATATAGTCTGTTTAGACACCAGTTTGCCCAGGTGTTGAGGCACAAAGGCCACAAACAGTTGCTCCAATTTGTGATGTGCTGCTGTACGCTTGAGGTAGTACCTCAGCGCCCTGTGGACATCCAAGGTGTGTAAGAGGGCTTCTCTCCTGTTGGAAGAGGTTTGAATAATAATACACTGTAAGGTCAACCGACTGGTTGAGGGTTAATTCAGAAACCACTTTGGGTAGAAACTTAGGATTTGTCCAGAGGGAAAACGTTTCCCTATGAAAAATCAAATAAGGCTCCTTGCACATCAGGGCCTGAAGCTTGGAAACCCTACGAGCTGAAGTAACAGCAACTAAAAAAAGACACCTTCCAGGAAAGATAACGCAGCTCACACTCTGCTGCAGATTCAATGGGAGGGAGAGTATGCTTCTCTACCACAAAAAGGAGATCCCAGGGGGGACCTGGATCCCTAATGGGAGGCTTTATATGAAGTATGCCCGTAAAAAGGTGAGGGCCACATCCAACAGGGCTAGGGTTCTGCCCTCAACCAGGACGTGATAAGCAGAAATGGCCCACTTATATACCTTAATGGAGGAGTAGCGCAAGCCTTGTTGTAATAAGGAGAGGAGGTACTGTAATGCTGAGTTCACTTGACAGGTAAGGGGATTCAGATGATGCGACAAAGCCCAAAGGCAAAAATGCTTCCACTTCATAGCGTAAGTGGAACGAGTAGAGGGCTTTCTTGCTGAAACAAGTATGTCTGCAAACTCTTGGGAGACCCCATACTTTGTTTTAACTATGTCTGCAGGAGCCATGCATGAAGGTGCAGGGACTTGAGATCTGGATGTACCAGCTTGCCCTGATCCTGGGATAGCAATTGTGAGCATACTGGCAGCTGGATCGGAGGCTCCAACGACAACCGCTGAAGTAGTGGGAACCAAATCTGCCGTGGCCACAGCAGGGCGATTAGGATCATTCAAGCCTGGTTGGACTGTACCTTCAACAGAACCCTCTGAATTAGAGGCAAGGCGTAAATGAACCTCCCTGCCCAACAAAGGGACAATGCGTCTGGCCAAAAAGTACCAGGCACATGCGCT
This sequence comes from Neoceratodus forsteri, assembly GCA_016271365.2. NCBI lineage: Eukaryota > Metazoa > Chordata > Ceratodontiformes > Ceratodontidae > Neoceratodus > Neoceratodus forsteri. The sequence continues at coordinate 373,153,677 of CM057458.1, forward strand.
CGCGAGCAGAAACTTGGCAGTTTGGCATTGCATGGAGTTGCAAAGAGGTCCAGCTCTGGAAGACCCCAAGTGTCGAAGAGCAGGTCCACTACTGATTGGAGTAGCTCCCATTCATGTGCCTTGGAGTGAGACCAGCTTAGGCTGTCTGCCAAGGCATTTTAGATGCCTGGAACATGCACTGTGGTCAGAGAGATTCGATGTTCCAGTGCCTAGTACAGACTCTCATCGCCTCTCTGCACAGGGGGTAGGAGTGTGTTCCCCCTTGCTTGCTGATGTAGAAGACAACAACCATGCTGTCTGACTGAATGAGAGAGAGTCTGGCACTAGGTCCTTTTGGAAAGCCCGAAGGGCGTTGAGGACCGCTCGCATTTCCTGAACACTGATGTGGAGGTTGCGCTCCTCAGGGGACCAAACGCCCAGAGTCTGGCTGTATCCTAGGTGAGCCCCCCCAGCCGGAGTCGAAGGCGTCTGTCATTAATGTCCAACTCGGCGGCTCCTGTCGAAACACCCCTTTCTTCAAATTGAGGGGATCCAACCACCAAAGAAGGGTCCTTCTGGCTGGTCCAGAGATCCTGACCATATGGTCAAGGCTGTCGCAGCTTTGGTCCCACTGCACCCTGAGCATCCACTGCAGGACCCTCATGTGGAGGCGAGCCAAGAGAGTTACAGGGATGGCCACCGCCATGTGTCCTAGAAGACTGAGGAAGGTCCTGGTCTGGACTTGTGGGGTTACGAGGACCATTTGGGCCACTTCTCGCAGGCGATTTCCCTGGTTCCTGTGGGAGGAAGGCCATGCCCTGGACTGTGTCCAGGACCACACCTATAAAGACGAGTCTTTGACTGGACTCTGGGGATGACTTTGGAAGATGCAGGGTGATCCCCAACTCTCAGAATAGCGTATAGGTGTCCCCGAGAGTTTGAATGAGGCGCATTCTTGACGAGGCCGCCAAGAGCCAGTCGTCCAGGTAAGGGAAGACATAATGCCCCTTGCACCTTAGAGCCGCAGCTACCACTGCTAGGCACTTGGTAAAGATTCGAAGAGCAGAGGAGTGGCCGAATGGCAGAACCCAGAACTGGTAGTGTCCCCCTTTGGAAATGGAACCTCAAGTACTTCGTGTGAGGGGGAAAGACCCCAACATGCATGTATGCATCTTGCATGTCCAGGAAACAAAGCCAGTCCCCTTGGTGCAGCAGAGGACTTAGACCTGGAAGGGTCACCATCCTGAACCTTTGGTATTCTATATAGTTGTTTAAGGAGCTGAGGTGCAGGATGGGCTGAAGATCCTGAGTTTTCTTTGAACTAGGAAGAAGTGGGAGTAATACCCTTTTCCCCGCTGCTGCAGGGGGACCAGCTCTAGTGCCCTTTTTTGCAAGAGGGCCTGAATCTCTCTCCTTCTATGAGAGGTACGTGAGAAGGAGGATACCTTGAGGACCATGGTGGTGTCTCTGGGGGAATCTGAGTGAACTCCAGCGTATGTCCCCTCCTTATGCTATCTAGTACCCAAAGGTCTGAAGTGATTCTGCGCCATCCCTCCAGGTGGAGGGAGAAGCAACCCCCTACTGCCTCCCCCTGTACCTCCTTCGGAGGAGGAGGGGTCAACAGGGAGTCATTGGGCAGAGCTGGGAGTTGGCAGAGAGGCCTGGGAGGATTTTGGGCCTCGAAAAGGAGTGCCTCCAGTTTGCTGGTTTCCGGCCTTCCTTTTAAAACCGCCTCGCTCGGCCGTCTGATTGCCACGGGCAGGTTGGCCTGAGGTCTTTCGAAATGGCAGTTTCTGGAATTGTTTCTGGTCCCCCTTGTACATTTGTCGGACAGACCAGATTGATTTGCCAGACTCCTGGAGACAAGAGATAAGGCCTTGGTCTCCGACCCAAACAGCACGGAACCATGGAAGGGAAGGACCTTGATTCCACTCTGCAGATCCTGGGAGAATCCTGAGACTCGCAGCCAGGCATTGCGCCTTGGGCAGACACCTGATGCTGCCGCCCTCGATGCCGTATTTGCAGTATCATATGAGGCACGCAAAACATGGGTGCCTATGTCCGAGCCAGATTTCAGAATCTCCAGGAGCTCCGTTTTCTGCGTGGAGTCTGGCAAGGCACTGGCTATCTCTTGTCCCTTCTCCCATAACGCATTCTGGTACTGGACCATATGCGTGAGGAAGTTCAGGGATTGTATGGAGCAGGTGGATGCAGAGTACACCTCCTTGCCCACCTGGTCCAAATAACGGGACTCCTGATTGCAAGGCTGGGAACTAAGGTGCTTGGGCTGTCGAGACTTATCATGACCAGCCGCTATGCCCATCGAGTCAGCCTGAGGGTGTTCTGCGAAATAGGGCTCCTCTCTTGGCGCTCTGTACAGCTATCCGATTTTTTGAGGAACTGCCGGGACTGTGCCTGGGTGTTTCCAAGTAATCCTTGTCAGGTCTTGGAATGTATCCACTAAAGGAGGCACTATCAATGATATAGGCTCCTTTTGCCTCAGGTATCTGGCCAGTCTCTGGTGTTCCAGATCAAGGTCCTCCGTCTCCTATTCGTTGGAGGCCTGGATGTGCCTCATGACGTCTATAAAGGTTGGATCGTCAGAGGGCGAACGGGGTGTCTCTTTGTCATCAGGAGAACCCCCAACTCCTGAGAGGGACTGGTCTGAAGAGGATGAAGATGAAGCAGGCCGGCTCCTACTGGGACGAGGGGAGCCCAAACCATGCCTGTAGGGACTACCCTCCCAAGAACGTCGGGCACTTTTCAACTGACTATGGAGCGGAGACTGGCACCTGTCAGGAGACTGGCGTCGGCTAGAAGAGTGTCCTCACTTAGTGATAGATCTATGGCAGCTGCGGGACTTGCTCTTGGTCCGGGACTGGCGACAGCTAGAGGACCGTGAGCGGCACCGTCGACGGCCTTTAGACCGAGACCGGGATCGAACCACCGAGGGTCAGCAGGATTTGGAAGGTTTACGCCACTCGTAAGGGGTCTTGGAAGGCGACTTCACGGGAAGATCCCTGGTGTCCTGGATGTCCGGCCGGTCGAGTACCGATGTCGGATCCAGCTGCGGGGTAGCCTCGTCCTTTTTGACTTGGCTCCACCAAAAGGAAGAGAGTTCCTGCAGCTCCTCTTTAATAAAGACCGAAGCTGCCATCCCCTGCAGGGGAATCGGTGAAGCCAGAAAGTCCGGCAGGGCCTTGAGAGAAGATTCCAAGGAGAAGCCCTCTGGAGTAGAGGACCTCGGGACCAGCGGCGGTACCATGACCTGTGCGGGCACACCCTGAGGCAAGTCAACCTTAGACACTGTGGACGGTGTCTTGGCCGAGGTCGGCTCTGACTCCGCTGACTTGGAAGGGCGGGACCCAGAAGGGGTCTTAGTCAGAGGGTCCCGATCCTTGCTCAACGACTTATCTGACCCGGGTAAGGCCATGACCGAGGCCTTTTTTGGCGGGGCCAAAGCATGTGCCAAAGTGGAGATCTTAGTTGTGTCCAGCGAGGTGACAGAGGTACGAGCGGCATAGCCTTCACCCCTGGCCGTCGAAACAGAAGTAGTCCGCCGGGTCGGGCGCCGGTGCTCATGGCGGGGGTGTCAGACCTGGCCTTTTCTTCATGTTTTGAGAGTCTCGAAAGGTCAGAACTGCCTGAGCCCGAAAACAAGGCCTTTTTGTGGGGAGAACACGACCTGGACCGCTGGTGGGACCGGCTACGGTCCTTCTCATGGAACTTGTGGGATTTCTCCCAGTGCTTGGCCTTTTCCCCGGGAAGCTTTTCATGACGTCCATCTTTTTCTCTAAAAGGTGGGCTTTCAAGGCCTTCAGGTGCCTGATTCGAGTCCTGCTGGTGAAGCCCCTGAAGATCTTGCAGGCTTGGAGTTTGTGGTCTGAGCCCAGACAGAAGACGCAGGCTTCATGGCCATCCTTCAATAGGATCTGGTGGCCACAGGCACACTTGGTCTTCTTGGGGCTGGAGGATAAGATCAACGACTGAGACGACATGCGATGAAGATATCCGAGAAAAAGGGAGAAATCCAACGAAAGGAGAAGGTTCTAGGGAGAAAACGATAATTTGTCACCAAATTTCGCTGGAACTGCTTAAGAACACGCTAAGAATTTCCCAATGAGAGTGGGTCAGCAGCAGGAAAAGAACTGGGGTGGAGCCAGGGACTGCCCCCTTTTATGGCATGCTCGACGTCAGGGCGTAGCAGATGTCGGGGGGGCCCCTGCTGGGTACTGCTATCTAAGTTTTTTCCGGTGGGTCCTAAGGCCTGCGGCATTAGTCCTAATGGTAAGAGCCTGCTGCAAAAGCTCCCCCTCAAAGTAAGAAAATAAGTTCTGAGGCCATTGTTACCTTTGCTCCAGCAGAAATGTAAGCAGACACTGCGGCCAGGTGAACCTTTAAGGTGCTGGGCTGCAGTTCCAGGGAATGAAAATGAGAGAGGTAGTCGAGAACAGCTGATACACCAGCCTGTACTGGCACCAATTTTGTAGTTGAACACCAGATTGAAAACCTTTCCCATTTTGAAGAATAGGTTTTCTTAGTGGAGGGTTTCCTGTACCCTGTCAGAATGTCTAACACCGCTTCAGAGAGGTGTAAATTAGCATATTCTAGTTCCTCAAGAGCCAAGCTTTGAGACTGAAAGACTTGAGGTTCAGGTACAGCAGGGTTCCCTGGCTGGAGGTTAACAGGTTGTGCCTCCAAGGGAGGTGTAATGGTTTGTCCACAAACATGGAGAGCAGATGAGAGTACCATGGCTGCCTGGGCCAGTCTGAAGCTATCAAGATTAGAGATGCCAAATGGGATCCGAGTATCAGAAGTACCTGAATACCAGGGGAAAGGGAGGAAAGGCATACAGGTGCTTCCCTGACCAATCCAGAGCCAGGGCATCCACAAGCAGTGTCCCCGATCTGGTGGCCTGCAGCAAATACTGTGGCAGGTGGTGCTTCTGGTGGGATGCGAACAAGTCTATCTCTGGACTGCCCCATCTACTGAAGATCACCTGCACCACTTGCCTGTTCAGAGTCCATTTGTGATGGGCATAACTGATTCGACTCAAGGTGTCTGCCAGGGTATTGTCTTTTCCTGGGAGGTGGATTGCCTGCAGGGTTACTCCCAAGGAGCAAGCCAGGGTCCAGATTTTCATGGGTTCTGTGCAGAGGGCCTGACCTGGTGCCTCCCTGCTTGTTTACGTAGTACATTGTGGTGGTGTTGTCTGTTCTGACTTGCACCACCTTCCCTTGCACCAATGCTGTAAAAGCTTTTAGTGCCAGAAACACAGCTCTGAGTTCTAGCAAGTTTATGTGTTGGAGGGACCATGCAGCTGACCAAACACCCTGGGTTGTGTGATCCCCTAAATGAGCACCCCAACCCAGGAGAGATGCATCTGTTGTGAGAACAACTGATGGAGACTATCTGAAAAGGAAACCCCTCTCTTAGGTTGGGTTCTTCCTTCCACCACTGGAGTGCTTGTAACAAAGTCCTTGTTACTGAGATGGGCTTTGAAAGAGGGTCTTTTCTCTGACTCCAGTGAGCCCTGAGGTGGAACTGGATGTCCCTCATTTGGAATCTGGAGCCCAAGACAGTGCCTGTGGCTGCAGCCATATGGCCCAGTAGCTGCAGAAACTGTCTTGCAGTTTTGTGTTTGTGCAAGCTGAATGAATTTGCAATCAGCTGGAGATTTCTGACTCTGTCCAGAGGCAAGTAGGCCCTGCCTTGCAGGGTACTGATCTCTGCCTCCATGAACTGCAGGACCTGTGCAGGAACGAGGACTGATTTTTTTGTGATTGATCAGGAACCCCACAGACTCCAGGAGCCCTTGGGTAGTCTGTAGATATTGTCTGACTTGGTCTGGCCATTTCCCTACCACTAGCTAGATGTCTAGATACGGGAGTGCTGTGACCCCCTGCCTTCGAAAGTGTGCCACAACTGCTGACAGGCACTTTGTGAACACCCTTGGGGCCGAAAAAAGGCCAAAAGGCAGGGTTGAAAACTGGTAATGGCCTGAAGGGAGTCTGAACCAGAAATATTTTCTGTAGGACTCCCTTATGGGGATGTGGAAATAGGTGTCTTTTAAGTCCAGTGATGCCAACCAGTCTCTTTTTCGGAGTGTTGGCAGTATCAATGCTAAACTCACCATTTTGAACTCTGTTTTTTCCAGATGCTTGTTTAGAGCCCTGAGGTCCAATGTGGGCCGCCACTCCCCATTTTTCATTGTGGTGAGAAAGTACCTGGAGTAAAAACCCCTTCCTCTGAGGTGGGTAGGGACAGGTTCTACTGCCTTTAGCATCAGTAGATTTCGAACCTCTGCCTCCAGCAGTTTTGTTTCTGCTAAGGAGGGTGAACTGAAAACCCAGTTTTTTTGAGGAGGAAGGGAATTGAAGTTCAGAGACAGACCCTGACTCACTACCTCCAGGACCCACTTGTCTGTGGTGATGTTTAGCCAAGCCTGGAGGAAGTGAGACAGTCTGCCTCTGACAGGGAGGGAGAAGGCGGCCTGTGCAGGCATGTTAGGGTGTTCATTTTGCTTGAGGCTGAGGCTGGGCCTGCGACCCTTGCCTAGAGCCCCTTCTACCCCTGCCCCTGAAATACCCTTGTTGTGGGTATTGCTGGTACTGGAGTGTGGCCACTGGTTGGAAAAAGGGCTTGGTGTAGAAGGACCTGACCTGACCCCCCTTCCATAACGCTTGGTGGATGGTAAAGCCTTCTCTTTAGCAGAGTTGCTTCTATATGTGGCCTTGTACTAATCCACCTTTTTCATATAGGCCACTGTTGACTCCCCAAATAGAGCATTTCCTTCTAGAGGAAACTCAAGAGCCTTTGACTGGGTGTCTTGAGTGAGATTTGGGGCCCTTAGCCAGGCAAATCTCCTCTGGGCTACCGTGTTTGCCATCCATCTGGCTGCAGTGTCATTTGTATCAGCAGCCACTTGGAACTGGTATTTAGCCGCCTCTAGGCCAAATCTAGCAGTTTCTGCTAGGTTGTCAGATAGGGGTGAGGGGGCTTTCTGAGCCATGGCCAAAACCGACTGCCACAAGGACTTCTGGTACTGGGCAACGTAGGCCTGAAAATGTGCTTGTCGTATGGCTAAAGAAGCTGACAAATACCCCTTCTTTGCCATGCGGTCTGTTTTTCTGGAGTCCTTGTCTGGTGGGTGTGAAGACAGAGAGATCCTAGCCTTATCACAGGCAGCCGCCTGTACAACCCCTTGATGGTCTGGATGGGAAAAAAGGAATTCTGCCCCTTCCCGCTCCAACTGATATTTTTTTGTCCATCCTCTTGTCAAGGGGGGGATGGAATTAGGGGTTTGAAGTAGTTTCAGAGCATCTTTTTTGAAAAACTTATTGACAGGAAGGAGGAGGAGAGCTCTGGTGGGGGTTAGCCCCTTCATTTCTAAATACTCCACCTCCTCTTCATCTTCAATCCCCTTCCTTGTGGTGATGTCCAGTGCATCAACCATTTTTCTCACAAAGGTAAAATGTGAGAAGTAATCTTTAGCTGTTCTGGGAGGAGAGCCGAATTCTTGCTCAGGGGATACCTCAGGTTCAATGGGTTCCCCTTCTTCCTCCTCACATTTACTATATTCTTCCTCTTCTGTGATGGAAGATCTGCCTGTGCTGCCAGCCTGTCCCACAGGGGTCTGGGCAGGTGCTCTAATTTATTTGCCCTCTGGTGAAGGTTGAGCAGTGCAGTATTATGGGCATCTGTCGTGTAGGTATAATCTGACATCACAGTCTCTAAACTTGTTGTTCTCTGTGCTAAGTCCAGTATATCTTGTTTTTGGCTCGAGACATTTTTATCCAGGCGCAGTAAAGTTTCATTCATTTGCTTTAGGGTAGAGAATAGTTGTTTAGATGTTATCGTATAATCTTCCTCTCCTTGGCTTGCCCCCTCCGTATCGTCATGCTGCGTTTCCATCGTTAGCTGAGCCATCACTCGTGGGCCTAACTCTGTCAGCGTTTTCTGTTGTTTGTTCGCCCCACCTGAACAATTTTCCTTCATTTTGTGTTTGGCCGGCATCAGGTAGTCCGTTATTCTACGTTTGTACGACAGGATGGGTTTTCTTTTTACTTGATTACAACGGATTTAGGTCGGGTTGTAGCGGAGCTAAAAAGCTAAGCTGCCATACAGTAAGTTGACCAGACTGGAAGTCTCAGGGGTCTGGGCAGGTGGCTGCTGATCAGTAGGCACTAGGCCTTGTAATGCCTGAATTACCCTGAAAGCCTGGGCAATTTCTTGGGTAGAAAGCACAGTGGAGGCAGGCACAGAAGTCCCTTTTTTGCAGGCTGGGGTTCTGTGTGCTTTAACTTTTTTGATTTCTTAGAAGGAACCTGGGAGTCAGCCGGTTCAGTAGCCCTCTTGGTGCCCTTGTCACCCATCTCAGGGGTAGGGGCAACAGCAGAAGTGGTTTCACCCACATTAACAAGGGGTATCGGCTGGTCAGAGCCAGAGGGACCCCTGAGTGGAGAAAGTTTCTTTTTCAGCCGTTACAGGCGTTTTTCAGCAGTTTTTTCAGGGAATGTTTTACAAATATCACACTCCTCCTCAAGATGCTCATAGCCAAGGCAGGCCACACACAAATTGTGCTTGTCTGCCTTGGCAAAGACTTCTCCACATTGTGAACAATTTTTAAAACCAGGTTCACCGGTTTTCTTCTTTGTTTTTTCTGACATTTTTATCGGTATTGATAAAAAAGTAAACCGCTAAGTCACTTATGAAATTTAAATAAAACTTGGCGGTTGCGGTCGGTTCCGGAACCGATAAAGAACCGATGGAACTGAACTGAAGAAACAAAAGGAACCGGGATTAGCGGTTCAGTAACCGACAAAAGCGGTTACAAAAAAACAAGTTTTAAAACTAAAATTTTATAAAACTAACGGGGTTTTTTTAGTCAGAAAACCCCGACTAAAAGAAAAACTAACCCGGTTCACTCCTGGTTATGCCGAACCGAGAGGAACCAGCAAAATTTTACTAAATGACGCTAGACTAAGTTAAATAACAATAAACAAGTATAAGGCAGCAAATGAAATAAAAGCGATACTTATAGTATTTATAAGTTTCTTCACGTCAGAATGGAAAGTAGAAGAGCGTCACTCCGAGCGACCAGACTTTTCAGGCAGAGAGTAAAATCTGAGGAGTTTAGAACACTGGCAGTTAGTATAGGGCAGCATTTGAAAAGTTGTCACGTGCAAAGAATTCCATCATTTGCATGTGTTCTATTCTCTCTGGGCAGTCCTACCTAGAAGGCTTACTGTAGAAAGTTATGAATACCCGAGTATTACTGGGGTTAGAACTGTCTAATCTATATTGGTGTGAACTTTACAGCTGTATTTTATTATTCTGTTATTTTAACTTGTTTTTATTGACTAAATTTGTACAGTGCTTTGATACTTGTGAATAGCGCTATAAAAATAAATATTTATTAGGTTGAGTAGGTGTATCCGCTATCTTGGTTACATTCAGAGCTGCAAACTGGTTAGGTAAAGATGTTGCCAGCAGTGTGGCGCAGAGGGCTGAGGCGCTGGACGCCACATCTCGAACCACGCCGGCAACCCGGGTTTGGGAATGGACTCAGGTCTTCGGGGGCTGGCTGGGGAAGGAGAGGATTGAGTGTCCGAAGGACTGCTCTCCTCTCCTGGGGTGGCTCAGGTGGGAAGCCCCGCTCCTGTAGTGGCCACCGGTGAAGACTGGGGCAACTACTAAGCAGTGCACAGGAGGGACGACCAGGAAAGCCGGAAAACTTCAGCGCCCGACGGATGATGGCCTCCGCATTCTCCACACCTCCGGGAGCCTGCTCCTCTACAGCAGCACCCCCGAGTCAGTAAGGAAATAGAGTGCTGTGATTTCTCCCTTCCCCGGTGCCTTTCCCCTTGAAGGATGGGGACCCGCCTGGAGATGGGTTACTCTGGGATGACTCGGAGGGCTGGCTGCGATATGTGGTATGAGGGCAGCGCTCGGGAAGAGGATGGCCAGGGACTGGAGATGCTAGGAAGGCCCGAAGGAGAGGCGGACACCGGAGCGTCACAGGAGGTAACAAGATAATGCAAAAAAAAAAAAAAAAAAAAAAAGATGTTGACGGTTTTAGCATGTCCCTGTTTAAATCACCCATCACTACCAGTTCTTGATTTATAAAAGGAGAAAGCATGGTGCTAAATAGTTGTAAAACATCAGAAGAGGCTGAGGGAAGTCTATAACATGCCTAACAACTAAAGTTTTGAGATCCCTGTATTTGCAAAATAGCAATGTCACGTTTTTAGGAATAGATTTAGCCAATTTAACTATCCCAGATAAATTATTCTTTGGATAAACTGCCCCCCCCCCTTTAGTTGAATGATCCTGCCTATAAATGTTGTATCCATCTATATTAACTTCAGAATCCAACACTTTCCTACTCAGCCAGGTCTCAGACAGGACAAATACAACGGGGTTGGAACTGTGCATCAATGTACGTATTTAATCTATTTTAGCTAATAAACTACTTACATCAAGGCGCACAAATCCCAAGTCGAATGATCACTAAATTCCTGTACGGAAAAATGGTTATGGTTCACAGTTGGACCTATGTTAGAATGGACATTACCTGAAGAAAGTAACAGTAATAAAATAAAATGCCTTAAATAAGGCAAAAACAACTTCTTGGGTTTAGTGTTTGCCAAAGGACCTCGAATCACTAGTTTAAAGTTTAGTGTCTACAGATGTACCATAGTGGGATTTGATCTACAATGTTCCCAGTCAGAAACAAACCTCGAGTTTGAAAACAAGGGTGCATACACATTACGAAGAAAAACTTTTAGTCAACTCACTGTCTGATGATGGCGTGGTAATAAGGGTACAATCAAAGTTTAAAACCAACCCTAGCAGAAGCCAACTATAAATAACGTTAAAAAGCATGATTAAAACAGGTATGTGCCAGCTAAACCATGTAAAGTACACCTTAATAGGTTATAAAAAGCTACAGCAAACTGTACAAGTTAAATGTAAAATTATTTTTACCGCCACTCATGCTTGTGCTGTGGTGCAGTGTGGGCATTTTAATGTGCTCCAAGTCCCCGCCCACCAATCCCGCCCAGCTGATTCACCTCAACACAGTGGTCAGATAACAGGCAAGAAAGATGATCGATGGTGGGAAAAGAACTCAGGAGAGATGGAGCCACCCATGTTTGCACAGACACATGTTACCGTGGGTGGCCTCCAGATAGGAAAAGTTTCCATGTGGTCCTAGCGCTGACACGGGTGTAATTCCAAAGGCATGGCCTAATGGAAGAGATACCCTCAAAGAAAATTCAGGGCTCTCCCTTTAAGGCACCCTGATATCTTTACCATTTTTATCATGCTTGTCTAATGGCTAAGCAATGAGAAGAACCCTCTGATGCATTCTTTCCACCATCATTAGCAGCTTCCTCAGAGCCTTCATTGTGCTAAGGTGACATAAACTGTAATGCTTGTGTATTGGCAACCGAATAATTGTTTTATAAAAGGTCTTTCAACGACTGGCATGCTAGACAGATCCAAGAATCGAACATGACCAACAGATTTTAAAAACTGTGTAAACGGTTTTCAGCTCCTGACAAGGACAGACTGCCACGAGCGTTGCTTTTGCCTGGGTCCAGGTCACGGTTTTATCAAACTGTGAGCTCTGTAATAAGTTTTACCCTAAAACCCAAAAGAAAAGGGAACTCATTACCTCCAATAGCTTCTTGAGAAGTCCGAACTATCCTTTGTTTACCTGACACAAAATGGCCGCCAAGGGTATAATGAGTTAAAAAGAGAATTCATGGCTTCTCAGTCTGCCTCTATGTCACCTAAGCACAATAAAGGCTCTGAGGAAGTTCCTGGTGATGATGGAAAGCATGGATCAGAGGGTTATTCTCCTCATAAAAAGCAGAAGTCCATGTCAAAGGGGGCAGATGAAAAAGATAAGGCTGCTCGGCCATCAGACAAGATTGGTAAAGATGGTAAAGACATCAGGGTGTCCAAAAGGGGGAACCCTGATTCCAGTGGCTGCAAAAATACTAATAAAAGAGCCACAGAGTGAAAAGAGATATAGAGAAAAGGATTCCAACACCAAAAGAATCTATACTCCCATAAACTGTTCAAAAATAGGCAAACCTCCAAGGAAACAAAGGATTTAAGATGCACTTAAAGATTGTAGGGGTCTGAGGATGGGGGTAAATATAAGATTTGGCAGGTCTTGTTTGTTTTATGTTGTTATGTTTGATAATCTTTGTGGCTTTTATTTATTTTAGCACTGTACAGTATATACACATCTTAGAACAGCAGTCATTATGTCACTTTTACAATGTTATCTAAACAGCAACTTTACAGATGCCCCAAGAACCATTAGGAACACTTACCTGTCCCCATTTCATATGCTGTCAATAGTTTCATTTGTAACTGCCCCTATTATGGAAGGGAAGGAATCGTATTTTGGCTCCGTGGAGCTGCGATGCACCAATCCCTCCACCTTCTGGTAACTCCTCAGACTGCGATCTGCCCCCGTGATAGCACGTTTTCTGATGTCACTATACGGAAAGTGTGAGGGTGTACTCCATAAACATGCAGGGGCTGTTTATTAAACAATGTTTTTTGGTATTTTAGATAGCCATCGTGAACAAATCAAGGGTACTGTTCAACTAACCGGGACCTCGTTAGTTGAACAGTGCTCTTGAATTGTTTGCGATGACCATCTAAAATACCCAAAATGTTTAAAAAACAGCACCATTCATGTCTACAGAACACGCCCCCATGCTCTGCATACAGTGACATCAGAAAATTTGCTAGCGTGGGGAAGGATCGGGCAAATCGTAGCCTGAAGGGTACCAGGAAGTAGAAGGGGATAAGCATGGCTTGGCTCCATGGAGCCAAAATACAATCCCGTCCCTTCCATATCACCGCCTACCCCCAACTGGTATGCTCCTCAACTCTTCTCTTGCTTTCTCCTTCCTTTGTGCTTGCAACCAGCTATGCACTTATCCCCTCCCCCAACCAGCAATGCACTTACCCCCCACATCAGTTTTCCCCTCCCAAATCTTTCCCTCCTTTCCCTCTCTCCAGTAACCTTCACCTATTTTTTTCTCTCCCACTTCCTCTCTCAAAGCTCCTTGGTATTCCCTCACACTCAAATCCCTCCTCCAGCAACCTCCACTTATTTTTCTCTCCCTCACATCCTCTCACAAGCTCCCTGGTGTTCTCTCAACCCCATACCCCTTTGCACACCATTTAATGTTCCATTATGGAGTTGGGAGGGGCCTAAGGCAAGTAGCACACACAGTTTCCTTCTCAGAGGTGCTGCATGTCTATGGCAAGGGTTAGGTAAGGGTATGCCACACCATGCGATTCAATGGATGGTTGAAAAAATGGTGCAGAGCACGGGGGTTTTGCTTCATTGGGGACTGGGGTTCCACCTGGAGGGATACCAGCCTATACTGGCAGGATGGTCTGCATCTGTCCAGGAAGGGAACAAGTCTTCTGAGCGATCGGTTTAAATGCTTAATTGGCAAGCTTTTAAACTAGTCAAGGGGGGGGGAGGGTGGCACTGATAAGCAGCAGGGAATTCCCAGCCTCCCCCTACAAAACAGGGTACTAAATGAGGTAAAGACCAAGGTAGAAAGGTCAGTAGGGAGCAGAACAGGGGTAAAGGGAGTAAGCAAAGTCAATAAGGACAGGGATGATGCTTCAAGAGATAAAGCCATCAAACAATAGAGAGCAATGAGTACTAATGCCCGTAGTCTGGGTAACAAGTTTCCTGAATTAGTGGCCTTGATGGAGGAGGAACATCTGGATATCGTGGCAGTCACAGAAACACGGTACACACAGAACCATGACTGGGATGTAAACATACCAGGATCCACTATCTACAGGACGGACAGGGAGGGTAAAAGAGGAGGAGTAGTAGCTCTCTACATAAGGGAAGGAATCAAAGCAACAGAACAAAAGGGTAAACAGAGAGGACAGGAAGCACTGTGGGTCAACTTGGAGACAGGCAATGGCACCACGATCCGCACAGGGGTTGTATACAGACCCCCATCTCAGGGGGGAGGACATGGACACGGAAATGATAGAAAGTATCCTTAGAATGGTAGAAAAAGGGGAGATATTGCTGATGGGGGATCTGAATATGCCAGATGTTAACTGGAGTGCATTTGCAGCAGCTACGTCTAAGAGTGGGATCACTCTAGATGCCCTACAGGCGGCATACCTTAGACAACTAGTACTGGAACCCACTCGAGAGGGAGCAATCTTAGACCTGGTACTCTCAAATGGAGATGGTGAGAGGATCACAGATTTAGAAGTGGGTAGCCATCTGGGAACTAGTGACCATCGAACAGTACGGTTCACGATAAACACAGCAGTAGAGTCAAGCCATACAAAGGCAAAGGTACTGGATTTCAGGAGGGCCGACTTTGCCAGAATGGGTGAGTGCCTAAGGAAAACACCAGCAAATGGGCAGGAAGGATGGGTGGAAGAACAATGGGGAATAATCAAAACTGCCATCACAGAGGCAACAAGCCTTTGTGTGAAGCAAATAACCAAAACAAAACGATGTAAGAAACCACTATGGTTCTCAAAGGAGGTGACAGGGAAGATTAGGGAGAAAAAGAAAGCATTCAGGAAGTACAAGGAATCACAGAAGGAGCAGGAGAGAGAATTGTATCAATTAAAGCAAAAAGAAACTGGGAAGGCAGTCAGAACAGCAAAAGCCCAAACTGAGGAAAAGATAGCCAACTCAGTTAAGAAGGGGGATAAAACCTTTTATATGTACATCAGAGAGTGAAGGAAGACCAAAGGAGGGATAGTGAGGCTTAATAAAGGGGAGGGGGTAGACAGAGGGTGACTGTGAAAAGGCAGAGATACTAAACAAATATTTTTGCTCAGTATTCACAAATGAAGAGGGGGAAGTACCGGAACCAAACAATAGAAACACTCTAGATATGGGGGTTGATACCAGCCCATTCACAGAAGAAAGGGTTCTGAAAGAACTCTTAAAACTGAAGGTGGACAAAGCAATGGGGCCTGATGGGATTCATCCAAGAATTCTAAAAGAACTAAGGGTAGAACTAGTGACATCACTGACTACCCTCTTTAACAAATCATGGGAGGATGGGGTGGTACCTGAAGACTGGAGGAGGCCAGATGTTATTCCACTTCACAAAAGTGGGAGCAGGGCAGATGCAGGAAACTACAGACCTGCTAGTTTAACCTCAGTGATTGGGAAAATGATGGAATCACTTTTGAAGGAAAGAACTGTTGAGTACCTAGAGGCCAGAGGGGCACAGGACCCAATGCAGCAAGGATTCACAGGCCAGGCCAGACTGTGTCAGGAAGTGCTTACATCACAGCTACTTAACAGCCAATAGCTCTGGAAGATTCTTACAGATCTTTATAACAGTACTAATTTTAGCAGGCTCATCAGATAACCTAATAGTCTTCAGGTGAAGCTACCTCTGGCTGGCAGCTGCAACACTGGACTTAAGATTTGCAAGAAAGCGAGTTGTGCTCACAACAGAGGGAGGTGAACCTTACAATTTACAATTGTCTTTGGTTTGAAGCAGATTCCTTAGGAAAGTTAATATTCTTCAGGTGGAGGATACTTCTAACTGAAGGGTGAAATAAGGAACTTAGAATTATCAGAAAAGGCAGTCTTTCAACCAACAGAGGGAGGTGGAGCTTGCTTTACTTTTGTTACAATTGCTAAGATTTTCAGTGCAGGAAGAGTTTAAACCCACAGGGGCTCAATACTGTTTTCTGTGTCTGCCCTTCTGCACAGCTGACGTGTTTTGGGGCTGACTGCTTTCAGAGCACAAGTCACCAGGCTGTTTTGGGGCTGGGGAGGTTTACCTGTGTCTGACTTGAATGTTTGGATTTTCTCTGTTTGATTAGCAGGGTATTTTCTCTGTCAAATTGTCGTAGGGCATCTTGCTGACAGGAAGGCACTCCATAGCAGCAGTAGGTCAGAGCTTTTAGCTGATTGTTTAGTGAGGGCACAGTTTAGGGCCAAACCTTCCCACCCTCACCCCACCCACCCCTGGAAATAGTTCCTTTATACCTGGGGTTCTGACATCATTTCCTCAAGAGGGCAAGGTGCATATCACTGTCATATCCTCTCTAGCACACTGCACTGACAATATAAGCATACACATTATATAATACATATATTTCTATTTAACAAACCAATCACACACACAAAAAAAAAACTAAACAAGGTAGACAGTTATGTGGGGAGTAGTGCAATGTAATGGCTGTGGGGCAGCAGTCTTCCGGGAGTCTTTCTGGAGGCTGAGATGCTGCCCTGTTTGCAGACAACTATCTGCCCTGAGGGAGGAAGTTGCCAGTCTTCAGGCTGCACTGGACAGTAGCAAGGGAACCTCCCCCATCCAGGGAGCACCAGAGCCACCACCACTACCTCAGAGGTTGCGAAGAAAGCACAGCAGTTGGACCACAGTGGGCTCAGGGAGGGTAAGGGTGGTGGAACAGAGGCACACCCAGTCAGTTGTTCCACTCCACAATCCATACACCATTCTTGGGGGTATAGTTCCCCTATGGATGCACCCGCAGAGGAGACTAAGGAGGGTGCAGACAACTGTCACAAGGGAGGCCTCTGGAAGGAGGCAGAGGACACCAAGGGAAAGGAAGCAGCTCCTGGTGGGGGACTCAATTATTAGGGGGATAGAACTGGGGGGAGCAGGAAAACTGAAGTAAGGTGCCTGCCTGGTACCATGGCTTGAAGGGACAGGAAGCGCATCCTTAGGATCACGAGAACAGTTGCACGGGATTCTGAGCCGGACATCACCGTCCACCTAGGGACGAATGACTTGGCTCATCGTGAGATTAGAGCAGTGCAGAGGACTTTGTAGAGTTGGGGAGGGGCTTAAAACAAGTAGCACACATAGTATCCTTCTCAGAGGTGCTGCCTGTCAGTGGCATGGGTGAGGCGAGGGTACTTTGCACCATGCAGTTTAACAAATGGTTGAAAAAATGGTGTGGAGCACAGGGGTTTGGCTTCATTGGGGACTGGGGTTCCACCTGGAGGGACACCAGCCTATACTGGCAAGATAGTCTGCATCTGTCCAGGAAGGGAACAAGTCTTTTGGGCAATCGGTTTAAATGCTTCATTGGCAAGCTTTTAAACTAGTCAAGAGGGAAGGCACTGATAAGAAGCAGGAAAATCCCAGCCTCCCCCTACAAAACAGTGTACTAAATGAGAAAAAGACCAAGGTAGAAAGGTCAGTGGGGGATGCTGCTACAGAAGGTAAAGCCATCAAAAAATGGAGAGCTATGAGTACCAATGCCCATAGTCTGGGTAACAAGCTTCCTGAATTAGTGGCCTTGATGGAGGAGGAACATCTGGATATCATGGCAGTCACAGAAACGTGGTACACACAGAACCATGACTGGGATGTAAACATACCAGGATACACTATCTACAGGAGGGACAGGGAGGGTAAAAGAGGAGGAGGAGTAGCTCTCTACACAACAGAAGGAATCAAAGCAACAGAACAAAAGGGTAAACAGGGAGGAGAAGAAGCACTGTGGGTCAATTTGGAGGCAGGCAATGGCATCACAATCCACACAGGGGTTGTATACAGACCCCCCTCTCAGGGGGAGGAAATGGACAAGGAAATGATAGAAAGTATACTTAGAATGGCAGATAAAGGGGATATATTGCTGATGGGTGATCTGAATATGCCAGACGTTAACTGGAGTGCAGTTGTAGCAGCCACTTCGAAGAGTGGGGTTATTCTAGATGCCCTACAGGGGGCATGCCTTAGACAACTAGTATTGGAACCCACTCGAGAGGGAGCAATCTTAGACCTGGTCCTCTCACATGGAGATGGAGAGAGGATCACAGATGTAGAAGTGGGTAGCCATCTGGGAACTAGCGACCATCGAACAGTATGGTTCACAATAAACACAGCAATAGAGTCAAGCCATACAAAGGAAAAAGTACTGGACTTCAGGAGGGCTGACTTTGCCAAAATGGGTGAGTGCCTAAGGAATGCACTAGCAAATGGGCAGGAAGGAGGGGTGGAAGAACAATGGGGAATAATAAAAATTGCCATCACAGCGGTAATAAGCCTTTGTGTGAAGCAAATAAACAAAACAAAACGATGTAAGAAACCACTATGGTTCTCAAAGGAAGTGGCAGTGAAGGTTCAAGAGAAAAAGAAAACATTCAGGAAGTACAAGGAATCACAGAAGGAACAGGACAGAGAATTGTATCAGTTAAAGCAAAAAGGAAGCTGGGAAGGCAGTCAGAACAGCAAAGGCCCGAACTGAGGAAAAGATAGCCAACTCAGTTAAGAAGAGGGATAAAACCTTTTTTAGGTACATCAGGGAGCGAAGGAAGACTAAGGGAGGGATAGTGAGGCTTAATAAAGGCCAGGGGGGGTGGGCAGAGGGTGACTGTGAAAAGGCAGAGATACTAAACAAACATTTTTGCTCAGTATTTACAAACGAAGAGGGGGGAGGTACCTAAAACAAACAACAGAAACGCTCTGGATACAGAAGTTGATACCAGCCCATTTACAGAAGAAAGGGTTCTGAAAGAACTCTTAAAACTGAAGGTGGACAAAGCAATGGGGCCTGATGGGATTCATCCCAGAATTCTAAAAGAACTAAGGGTAGAACTAGTGACACCACTGACTACCCTCTTTAACAAATCATGGGAGGATGGGGTGATACCTGAGGACTGAAGGAGGGCAGATGTGATTCCCCTTCACAAAAGTGGGAGCAGGGCAGAAGCAGAAAACTACAGACCTGTTAGTTTAACCTCAGTGATAGGGAAAATGATGGAATCACTTCTGAAGGAAAGAACTGTCGAGTACCTAGAGGCCAGAGGGGCACAGGACCCAAGGCAGCATGGATTCACAGCGGGAAGGACATGCCAGATGAATCTAATAGATTTCTTTGACTGGGTGACCAAAGTAGTAGATCAGGGAGGGGCTGTGGACATGGCCTACCTAGACTTTAGCATGGCATTTGACTCAGTCCCACACAAAAGATTAATATGCAAGTTAGCCAGCCTGGGAGTGGGTCCCAAGATGATAGCCTGGGTAAAAATTGGCTGGAGAATAGGACACAGAGGGTAATAGTAAATGGAGTCCACTCTGAAGAAAGGGGTTACTAGTGGGTGCCCGAGGGTTCAGTATTAGACTGTCCTCTTCAATGTCTGTGTGTAAGACATTGCAGGGGGACTGAAGGAAAAGTATGTCTCTTTGCAGATGACACAAAGATCTGCAACAGAGTTGATGCACAAGGTGGGGTGGAAAGGATGAGAAGGGACTTGGCAAGGTTAGAGGAATGGTCAAATGTATGGCAGCTTAGATTTAATGCTAAGAAGTGCAAGGTAATGCACCTGGGAAACAAAAACCCAGGGGAAGAGTACACAATGGGGGGTGCGATACTAACAACAAAAATGGAAAGGGACCTGGGGGTAGTCATATCAGATGACCTAAAGGTGGGCAGGCAATGTGAAAGGGCAGTAAGGAGGGCTGGGGGGATACTGGGATGCATAGGGAGAGGCATCACCAGCAGAAAACAGGAAGTTGTTATCCCTCTGTACAGACAGCTGGTGAGACCCCATCTGGAGTACTGTGTGCAGTTCTAGAGACCCAATCTCTGCAAGGAAATAGACAAGATGGAAGCTGTCCAGGGGAGGGCAACTAAAATGGTGCAGGGTCTGCACCAGAAGACACATGGAGAGAGACTAAAGGAGCTTAATATGTATAGCCTCGAGGAAAGGAGGGAGAGGGGGGACATGATAGAAACTTTCAAGTACCTCAAGGGAATCAACAACGTCCAAGAGGGTAGCATCTTTCAAAAAAGAGGTGTGCAAGAACAAGGGGTCACAATTTGAAGATAGAGGGGGGGCAGCTCAGAGGTAATGTGAGGAAGTATTTTTTCACAGAGAGGGTTGTGAATGCATGGAACGGCCTTCTGGAGGAGGCTGTGGAGTCAAAAACAGTGGTTGAATTCCAGCATGCATGGGACAGCCATAAGGCAATTCTAGGGGGTGGGGGTAGAAAGATGTAGGCCACTGGTTAACTAGGATCTGCAGCTTATCCATTAGGTAGGGAAATGGGCAGACTGGGTGGGCCAAGCAGTCCTTGTCTGCCGTCAAATTCTATGTTTCTATGAAGGTCATATCAGACGAATCTAATAGATTTCTTTGACTGGGTGACCAAAGTAATAGATCAAGGAGGGGCTGTGGACATAGTCTACCTAGACTTTAGCAAGGCATTTGACACAGTCCCACACAAAAGATTAATATACAGTACAAGCTGTCAAAGCTTGGGAGTGGGTCCCAAGATGGTAGGCTGGGTAAAGAACTGGCTGGAGAATATAAAACAGAAGGTAATAGTAACGGAGTCCACTCTGAAGAAGGGAGGGTTACTAGTGGGGTACCGCAGGGTTCAGTACTAGGATTGGTCCTCTTTAATGTCTTTATAAGCCACATTGCAGAGGGACTGGAAGGAAAAGTATGTCTCTTTGCAGACGACACAAAGATCTGCAACAGAATTGATGAGCAAGGTGGGGTGGAAAGGATGAGAAGGGACTTGGCAAGGCTGGAGGGATGGTCAAATGTATGGCAGCTTAGATTCAATGCTAAGAAGTGCAAAGTAATGCACCTGGGAAACAAAAACCCAGGGGAAGAGTACATAATGGGGGGTGAGATACTGACAACAACAAAAATGGAAAGGGACCTGGGGGTAGTCATATCAGATGACCTAAAGGTGGGCAGGCAATGTGAGAGGGCAGTAAGAAGGGCTGGGGGAATACTGGGATGCATAGGGAGAGGCATCACCAGTAGAAAACAGGAAGTTGTTATCCCTCTGTACAGACAGCTGGTGAGACCCCACCTCGAGTACTGCGTACAGTTCTGGAGACCCAATTTCCGCAAAGACATAGACAGGATGGAGACAGTCCAGAGGAGGGCACCTAAAATGGTATAGGGTCTGCACCAGAAGACATATGAAGAGAGACTTAAGGAGCTTAATATGTGCAGCCTCGAGGAAAGGAGGGAGAGGGGAGACATGACAAACTCTCAAATACCTCAAGGGAATCAACAAAGTCCAAGAGGGTAGCATCTTTCAGAAAAAGAGGTGTGCAAGAACAAAGGGGCACAATTTGAAGATTGAGGGGGGGACGGCTTAGAGGCAATGTAAGGAAAAAAAATTTTCATGGAGAGGGTTGTGGGTGCATGTAACAGCCTTCCTGAGGAGGTTGTGGATTTAAAAACAGTGGTGGATTTCAAGAATGCATGGGACAGTCATAAGGCAATTCTAGGGGGTAGGAAGAAGTAGGCTGTTGGTTAACTAGGATCTGCAGCTTATCCATTAGGTAGGGAAATGGGCAGACTGTGTGGGCCAAGAGGTCCTCATCTGCCATCAAGTTCTATGTTTCTTTTACAAGTACGTTGTTGTATTTCTCTTAGCACCATCAATTGGACATACTGCATTTACTCCTTAGCCTAATGCTTTGTATCATATTTTAACATGCTGTTTCTTCTCCTCTGCCTGATGTATTATATTTTACCCTCTTGTTTGTGCTATTTTGCACCCAGGTCATGGCTGAAAAATGCACTTGCTGCCAGCGCACCAGAGTCAACAGAGTCAAATCAATAAATAAAAAATAAATAATAAGAGGGGAGGTTACAAATGAAACTATTGGCAGCATATGAAATGGAGACAGCTAAGGGTTCTTTATTGTTGGGGGATACCAGGATAGCTGCTCTTTAAAGACCACATCCATCCTTATCTTTATAGTTGTACTTTATTCAGTACTGTACTTACTATTTGCACAGGACAGACCAGATGAGATGCAATCTCTCATTTTCATGGGGTCCTGCTTTAACACATTTTGTTTTTAAATATACTTTTGTTTCTCCTGGTCGGCTGACCCTCCATCCATCAGTCCCTCCAGCCCCATCACCCCGGCGTCCACTGAGACTCACCTCTCTTGCTCCTCCGAGGTGCCCAACTGGCCGTATTTAACCAGAATAACATAGCTTAAATGTACTATCTAATTTTCAGCGGGGTTCTGCTTTTACCCATTTTTACACTGCATTTACCCATGATAGCACAGCGGAGATGCAACATCTCATTTTCAATGGGGCCCTGCTTTTGCCCACTTCTATAATGTCTCTACCTAGGATAGCCCAGCTGAGAGGCAATTTCTCATTTTCAGTGGGATCCAGTTATTTTCCTAGGAAACAGTAGCACAGATGCACATTTCATTTGGGTTTTAGTGTACTGGGGTCCTGCTTTTACATATTTACCCTGTATGGACCAAATAATATGCAGGCTCATTTTCAATAGGGTCCTGCTTTTACACATTTTAGACTGCACGTTCCCAGGATAGCACACTGGAGATGCAATTTCTCATTTTTAGTGGTGGTCCTGTTTTTATAAATTTTTTTACAATGTATGTATCCAGAAGTGGACTGAAATTTTGACCCCAAGTTTCAAGTAAAGTCTATGTTTTTTTTTTACCTCACATTATGATCAAGATTGCTGGAATTTTTGAAAACTCATGCGAAAGAAGATTTTAAGGTGTGATTGAGAAAACATGTTTCAGAGGGAACTTGAACCAACACCTGTTATGATCATGAGGTGGAGGTAACACAAGGGCTATCTTGAAATTTGGGGGCCAAAATCTGCACAAATGACAAAGTTACAAGCGAACACTGGAAAAACTCAACGTGTGTTTACATAAAACTTAGTTGTTTTTTTCACATTTTGACCCCAAATTCTCAACAGTCTTTTTGTGACCCCACCTTATGCTCAAGACTGGTATATTTTTTTAAATTCCCTCCAAAAGGTGATTTTTGCAGAGTGACTATGAAAACATGTTTCTGATGGGATCTGAAAAATGGTACCGGGCATATTCATGAGGTGGAGTACCAAAAGGGCTATGCTGAATATCTGGGACCAACATTTTCACAAATAACAAAGTTATGGGTAAACACTGGAAAAATCCAATGTTTCTTCATAACCTTTTTTTTTTAATAAATACTTTTGGCCCCAAATTTTCAACATTGTCTTTTTCACCTTATAATCAAAACAACTGCAAACCCACATTTTGGAAGGGATTTGAAAATGTTCATCGACTTGGTTCTTGAGGTGGAGGTAAAAAAAAAGGGACATGCTGAAAATTTGCAGCAAAAAATATTTAAAAAATTACCAAGTTATGAGTAAAAGTTGAAAACGCATTGAAAAATTATTAAGTGAACTTACTTTGTTTTCAGTCAGTTCGTGCTGGAAATGGCAAGACGTTCAAGAGGCAGCGCTGGACCCATCGGATAAGTACGTGAGGTGTGTGTGAGGTGGTATGTGCTGAGAGGGTTGTGGGGTGGGGAAGGGCCTGACGGTCTGGTATAGAAGTTGTCGAGGGACCATACTTTAAAAAAAAAAAAAAAAAAGACTACAAGGGACAGTTTCCTTTATTTCCACTACTGACAATGAGGACTGGGCACCTTAGTGTCAGTTTGTTGTTTAGCAGCACGGGGGGGGGGGCACCCTGGTGTTACATCCTAAATGGGAGAGGGATGCTGTTGTTTGGCAGTATTGGGGGTGGGCATCACGGCATATCATCCTGCGGGTGGGGTGGGTAACATGGATCACTTCATGTGAAACCTCAATGATTTGAAACTGCAGTAAGTTGTGTACTCTCGGGACAGACACTGCCTGCTTTTGCAGCGGTCATGCACTGTCCACCAGCTCTCAAGCACTGTCCTCTTCGTAAGCAATAAGATGTTAGCAATGGTTACAGACATCTGCAATAGCAAGGCACACACTCTTTACTCACTGAGGCCATAAAAAAATGTATCCCAATTCCTCAATGCATTTCAAAGGAACAGCGGCAAAGCACAGTCTGACTGATTGTGACAGGAACTGGTCTGCTATGCAGACCAGCCATAAAAATACATTTAAAAAGAAATAGCAACTCTGAGAAGATAATTGTATTTACAAGCAGCTGAGCAAAATATTTTGATTAGGACATCTCTTGAAAAGTTAGTTATATAGAGGTCCAAGGGTGGCCCTCCTGGTGAATGGGGAATTGACTAAGGAGTTTCGGCTGGCATGAGGCAGGGGTGCCCATTATCCCCCCCCCCCCGCTTATTCACCTTAGTTATCGAGCCCCTTGCAGTAGTAATTAGAGAAGCAAAGGATATTAGGGGGATTCAGTGAGCCTGGGATGTCCAACATAAAAT
This sequence comes from Neoceratodus forsteri, assembly GCA_016271365.2. NCBI lineage: Eukaryota > Metazoa > Chordata > Ceratodontiformes > Ceratodontidae > Neoceratodus > Neoceratodus forsteri. Next base: position 373,177,864 of record CM057458.1, read on the forward strand.
TTCACTTGTACCCGGATGATATTCTGCTATACTTGTCCCAACCAGAGGAATCCATTCCTCCACAGATAGCTTTGACTTTAGAGTTCTCCTCCTTTTCGGGTTACAAAATTAATTTTGATAAATCGGAGATGCTGTGTTTGGGTATGGGGGATAACTTGGGGTCTGAGTTGCTTTCCGTTTAGAATGGTGGCCTCCCATATTAGATACTTAGGAATCCAAGTGGGTAGCCTGCCCGGTGGCACTGAGGGTTGAGGCGCTGAACGCCATACCTCGCACCATGCTGGTGACCTGGGTTCGGGAGCGAACTCGGGCCGCCGGGGTCGGCAGGGGAGGAGAGGGACTGACGTCCAAGGACTGCCTCTCCCTCTCCTGGGGTGGGTTACAGGGGTTTCCTCACCTGGTAGCGGCTCCTGGCGGAGGCTGGGGGCACCACACACACCAGGCTGGGGACAGCCAATGGGGAATGGTGTCAGTGGGCATCTGTGGGAGGGGGCAGGAGCGCACCCTCCATGCGCCGACGTCATTTCATGTCCGCATCATAGGGGCGCAACAAAGGAAACAACCATGACTCCTGGTAGGCGACGGTGGGTCCAGGTGCCGGCCCCCACGCCCAATGCCGGGTCTCTCCTGTCTGCCTCCGGTTCTCCCTGTGTCCTAGTCACTCTGCTAAATTCTAGATAGAGCACCAGGAGGAGTTCAGCAGTCCTGCCTCGGGGGGGGGGGGGCTCAGAAATGGTAGATTGTGCAGCCACCGGCAAGGAGAGGAGATGGGCCCAAGCCGGAGGTAAGACTGGAGGACTTCAGGTGGGACAGAAGCGACTGCATCAAGTGACTACACCGGAGAGAATGTGGGAGTCGGAGAGAAGGAGCAATAAAAAAAGGAATCTGAGTGGGTAGAAAATGGGACCTTCTGTACAAACTCAACTATACACCCCTCCTTGAGAAAATCCTAGGAGACCTCTGGAGATGGCAGGGCTTCCTGGCTTGGGAGAATTAATATACTGTAATCAAAATGAATATTCTATGCCGGCCCAGCGGCGCCGAGGGTTGAGGCGCTGGATGCCACACCTTGCACCACACCGACGACCTGAGGTCGGGAGCGACCTCGAATGTCGGAGGGTCGGTTGGCGGGGGAAGAGGACTGAGTGTCCCAGGGACTGCTCTCCTTCTCTGGGGAGGGTGGGGAGGCACAACCACAAATGTGCTGGCGGTGACTGGAGGTTGGTGCAAGCCACAGTGAATTACAGGGGTCAGCGCAGGCCGACGTCAGATGTCCGATTGCAGGCACACACTGCAGCATCTTTGACATCCTTGCACACCCGTGCGTGTGTGTGTGTGTGTGTGTGTGTGTGTGTGTGGGGGGGCGGAGACCAATAAAAAAGAGAAAATAGCTCAAATCCTCTGGCGTTCATGACGGACAGCCCCATGGCATTGTACCGGATGCTCAGAGGATGCTCCCTCTAACTCAGACTTCCCGAAGATCTTTCACACTGCGGAGTGCGCTATGTGGCCTGAATGGGTGAGGAGGTGAGCTCAGGCATGGCACCTGGTGCAGAGGCTGCCAGGGGCAGACCAGAAAGGGGAACCATAGGATCACTCCTGCCGAGGAGGTAAGGCTGGAAAAATATGTAACAAAAAAAAATAAAAATAAAAAGAATATTCTACCATGGCTGTTATACCCCTTTCCAGATGCTCCCAGTTGGACTGCACAAAAAAAGACCTCCAAACTTTAGAGAGGGTTTGTGCCAAATTTATTTGGCAACAAAAATCGCCTAGGATTAGCCTAAAGAGGCTCAAAAACTTCCCCACATGGGTGGTCTAAATTATCCAGATTTTAACCTGTTCCACTTAGCGGCACAAACTAGGCTGATTATGGACTGGATCAAAGGCCCAAAAGGTGCAGCGTGGGTGTCGCTAGATCAGGATGGGAGATGACACCCTATTATAGCTTATTTGGGCCAGGGTGGGTTGCGGGCATATCATTTAGGTGGCCACAGGAGTCCCCTAGTTAAACATCTAATAGAGGCATGGGGGAGGACCAGGAACTTTCTGGGGGATCCATCTGGGGTACTTTGCTGGCTCCAGTTTTCTCCAACCAAGAATTCCTCCTGGGTCTGAAGAATCGGGAATTTCAAAGATGGGAGACTGTAGGGGTTCATCACCTGGGAGATCTATATACTAGTCAGGGGTTTACAACATATCCAGAACTGGTGGAAAAGTTAGGGATCCAGTCTTCTCAGGCTTTTCGTTATAAGCAAAGCAGGGACTGGGCCAACGTACGGGCCATCTTAGGCCACAAGACTCTCCTCTTTATGATTTTGAAAAGGGGATCTTACAGGCCAGGACCGACCCCAGGGGGCACTGTCCCAGCACTATTACAACGTTAAATAAGGGACACCAGATACTTCATTGAAGGCTAGGGCCCTGTGGGAGTGAGATTTGGGGGGGGGGGGGCCCAATATCAGACAGGGTGTGAAAGGAGCTCTGTGAGTCCCATATGGGCCTGAGTATTTGTAACCGCTACAAGGAAGCCCAATTAAAATTTTTGCACAAGTTGTACACCCCTCCAGTGGTGGTAAACAAGTTTTCTCCCACTGTCTCAACTTTGAGATGCTGCACTGAGAGGGGTACGTATCTGCACAGTTTTTGGCAGTGTCCTGTTCTTCTTCAGTACTGGGTTGAGGTGGCCCAGTGTATCTCCCACATAATGCAAATTGGGACACTCTTGGATCCATGAAGATTGCTCTTCCGGTGGAGAAGTGGAGAGCAGACAACTGGGAGTTTTATCCTAGGCCTATTAGGCTCACGTTGGTTGTGGCAAAGTGTTGTATCCAAAATAAATAGGTCTCCCATGCACACCCCACATTGCAGATGTGGAAGGACTCTTTATTAATATGCTTCAGTTGGAAGGGTTGGTCTGATAAGTTTGAACAGCAGTGGGGTAGGTATCTGAACTCGCTCTCCCCTCTGGAACAAGTGATAATACGCTTAGGTTAAGGAATGGGCAAAGGTTTTGGGAGAGGCTGAATTTATATTCTTCATACAATTATTTACTATGCTGTTTTAAACCGTCTGCTTTATATAAGGTGTTTACTGGTTAAGCTTTTTTCCATTCTGAGCGTGGCTGTTTCCCCTCGCACTCTCACTGATGCTCTTTCTGTAACTGGATGCTTTGTGTTTCAGTAGACAGGCCGACATGGGAGTTGTGATTCATTCAGTAGTGTTTTAAATCAACTTAAGAATGATTTGTCTGTCCTTGTGTCGAGTACCAGATATCTGTTGTTAGTACGTAGTACTAAAATGTTTATTTTTATACAGGAAAAATATGAAAATTACGTACCTACCGTAATTCTTGATCTTCTTGGACGAGTCTCCACCACTCATTCACACTAGTGGGATTAGCGCCGGAGGCACTGGGACCTATCGGGAGCAAACTTTTTGCTGGAGGGTCGGCACAAGAGATGGCGCCGTGAGCAGCGGCTCGAGCGGTAATGACTATCTCGGCGACGACCCTCCAACCGCCTCAGTACCTTTTTTACCAAGGAGGTGCAGCGCAACTAACGTAAAGAGTAAATCTAACCTTAAAAAACGGACATAAGATAGTCCGAACGACCCGTGTAAGAAGGGTCAACAAAGAAGTCTTCACGGCCTAAAGATTTGGGGGAGTGAAGACCAACACAGCGGTGAGCTCGGGGATGGAGGGAGGTGTGAATGAGTGTGGAGACTCGGTCCAAGAAGATCAAGAATTACGGTAGGTACGTAATTTCATATCTTCCTGGACATAAGTCTCCACCACTCATTCACCAGTGAGAGAGTACCAAGCTGATAATCCCCAAAGGCGCAGGAGAGCCAGAGCTCACGCGACTTAAGACACAGAAGTCCATTAAGGATAGTTCTGCCGACGCGGAATGACGCCTGGCATGTAACATCCAGTGCATAATGCTTAACGAAGGTATGCACCGGCTCCAGGTGGCGGCGTTGCAGATATCTGCAATTGGAACATTGTGAATTTCGCTAGGGATGCAGCGACCGCCTAGTAGAGTGAGCGACACCTACCTTCTAATTTAACTTGAGCCATGGAACAGCAATGCGAAGGCATGCCACTAACCATGATGAGATGCATCTGATAGCGACAGGTTGACCCAGCCGGGTGTCGTTGAAAGAAACAAACAGTTGCTGAGTCTTGCGAACATCCTTGGTTCTATCTAAATAGAACCAAAGCTCTCTTAACATCCAAGGAATGAAGAGCTCGTTCCCTTCATTTTGGAAATTAGCGAAATGGCGGGAAGTACCAGAGGTTGGTTTAGATGGAATTCTGACACAACCTTGGGAAGAAATTTAGGATGAGTACGGAGAACTACCTTGTCTTTATGGAATACAGTATACAGAGGGTCCGTAACCAGGGCATGTATCTCAGAGACCTCTGGGCTGAGGTAATGGCCACCAGAATGCAGTCTTCCAGGTAAGAAATTTTAGCTCACAGGTAGCTAGGGGTTCGAAAGGCTTCCGAGTGAGCATGTCCAGCACCAGGTTAATGTCCCAGGCTGCAACTGGGCGCTTAACAGGGGGTCTGGTATGAAGAATCCCCTTAAGAAATCTCTTCACCATAGGTAACTGAGCCAGAGTCAAGGAAGAAACTGGCTCATGGAACGTTGAGATGGCACTAGGTGAACTTTAACTGTGGAGTACTGAAGACCTGAGTTTGATAGGTCCAAAGATACTCCAGAACCTTGTCAGGAGGACAGGAAAGGGATTCCAAGAGGACTTTGCACACCAGAGAGAAAGCGTTTCCATTTGGAGGCGTGCGTTTTCGGTGGCTGGCTACTTGAGACAGCCAGAAGGATGTCTGAGACTCTCGAGGACGTTGAACGATTCACTTCCACCTCTTCAGGAGCCAAGCATGAAGGTGAAGTGATTTCAGGTTGGGATGGACCAACGAACCCTGAGTCAAAAGACTGATTTGCAAGGGAAGTGGTCTCGGAGAGGCTGCCAACATACTGTTGAGTAGAGGAAACCATAGTTGCTGAGGCCAGGAGGGAGCAATGAGAATCATTTTGGTCCCCTGAGACTCGAACTTGAGGAGTACTCTCTGGATTAGAGGAAGCGGTGGAAAGGTGTAAAGAAAGCGTTTTGTCCACCGCAGCCTGAACGCATCCTGACAGAAAATGCCAGGCCCTGGATTTCTGGAGCAGAAGAGAGGCAGTTTTGCATTGAGTGGGGATGCAAAAAGGTCCAGGTCTGGAGTCCCCCACTCTTTGAACAGAGACCGAGCTACGGCTGGATCGAGAGACCACTCGTGAGGGTCTGCCTCCGTTCTGCTGAGGTGATCTGCTAGGTCGTTTTGTATACCTGGCAGACAAACCGCTTGAATCAGAGACTTGTGCTCAAGCACTACTCCCACACCCTCATTGCTTCCTGCAAAGGGATAAGAATGAGCACCGCCTTGCTTGTATGTAATACATCACAGCTTTGTTGTCCGTTTGAAGGAGAATGTTCTTGTGACAAGGACATCCTTCAGAGCTCGGATCGCATAGAGGACCGCTCTCATCTCCAGGACATTTATGTGGAGATGAGTTTCGAACTGAGTCCATACACCTTGAGTGTGGAGGGAGTGACAGTGAGCACCCCATCCCATTAGTGATGCATCTGTGGTGATGGAGATCTGATGATCCGGGGGAGCAAAGGGGAATCCTTCCAGGAGATTGCTCTCTTGAGACCACCAGGTGAGAGACCTTCGAAGGGGCTCCGTCACCTTGATGGGGTAAGACTGGGGTGAGAGGTCGGAGACCACTGAGTGGAGAGCATCCATTGGGTGGTTCTCATGTGCAACCGGGCCAGGGGTACAGTGAACACCGAGGACGCCATGAGACCCAACATGCATTGCATCGAGAGAGCTGTAACCGATTGGTTCTCCCGATGTAACGGCCATCGAAGGATGTCGAGTCTTCTGTCCTCTGGAAGGAAAGCCTCGTGGAAGAGGTGTCTAGAAGTGTCCCTATGAAAGGAGCCTCTGGGAGGGCTGCAGTTGAGATTTTTTCAAATTCAGCAGAACTCCCATGGACATGAAGCGAAGTCGTTTGCTGCAGCTTCCAAAGTCCCTTGGCTGGAAGGGCTTTAGAAGCCAATCGTCCAGGTAGGGAAACACTCGGAGTCCGATCTTCCTGAGATGCGCTGAGAACTGCACAACACTTTGTAAAAACTCGCGGCGCCGAGGATAGCCCAAAGGGCAGGACTCTGAACTGATAATGCTGACCCAAAGCTACAAACCTGAGGAACTTGCGGTGGGTCGGGTGGACGGGGATATGCTGGTAAGCATCCTGCATATCCAGGGAGGCCAGCCAGTCGTGCTGATGCAGCAAGGGTAACAGGGTACCTAGGGAAATCATTTTGAATTTCTCCCTGGGGAGAAACTTGTTTAACTTTCTGAGGTCTAGAATGGGGTGCATCCCCGTAGATTTCTTTGGAACCAGAAAGTAATGGGAGTAGAACCCTGTGTTTCACAGACGTGGGGGCACCAGTTCTATTGCCCTGTTGTTCAGAAGGCCCTGGATCTCGGGGTGAGGAGGTCTGACTGAGAGGCCGACAACCTGGGTTGTCGTCTGGGAGGACAATTCGGGGTTTCCAAGAAATTGAGAGAATAACCCTGCGCGATTATCCAAGGACCCATTTGTCCGAAGTTATGGACTTCCACTGGTTGTAGAAGTACATCAGACGACCTCCCACCAGAGGAGAAAGTTCCACCTCGGGCAGAGTGGATGGAACTTGGGCCAGCAATTCATAAGGTGGCGCTGGGGGCTTTAGGCCCCTGCGCTTTCTGCTGCGTCATCTTTTGAGGTTGGGCAGGTTGGCTTTTATGGAAGCTTCCCCTGCCTCTGCCTCGAAAGGACTGACGACTATGAAACTGATGTCTGTTCACATGCCCCCGAGAGGGGGCAGGCGGAGGTCTGGCCAATTTAATGGCCGATCTAGTCTTCTGAGTGGCCTCTAAGGCTTGCTCTCCACCTGAGGGCCAAAAAAGATAGGAGCCATCAAAGGCAGCGCCATTACCTGCTGCTGAGCATCATTCGTGAAGCCAGAAGGACGCAGCCAGGAATGGCGCCCGAGTACAAATCCTCTGCGGCTGCTGAGCGAGAAGCAGTGTCGAAAGCGTCCATAGCGGCTTTGACCTGTTGGTTATTGGACTCAATACCTCTAATAACGGTCAGAAGAAGCTCTGATTTGGAGTCCGAATCTGGAAGAGCTTCAACCATTCTTTTCATAGAGTGCCACAGGATATACTCATACTGAGAAAAATAGCCTTGATAACTGTCACGCATACTTAGAGTGGAGGCAGCAAAGACTCTCTTACCTAATGTATCAATCTTACGAGACTCTTTGTTAATAGGTCGAGCTGTAGTAGTTTGAGGAAGAACGACCTTGTCATTCTCTGCCAGGACTACAATAGGATCCATAAAGCTTGGGATGCCAAAAGGGGCGATCCTTGGGAGCTGAATACTTCTTATCAATGGATTTAGCCACTGAGGGAATAAGAGCAGGATTATTCCATACCATTTGAGACAGCGTCTCGAAGGAAGGCTGGATCGGAGGAGTCAAATCCGTAGGGATCTCGAAGCATGAAGATACTGGAGTCTTAATATCTTCCCAGGATCGATGTCTGTAGTCTGGAGAGAAAGAGTGGATCTCAGGTTCTTCAACAGAGACTTAAAGGACAGGTCCTCGACCACAGGCTCTGTAGCAAATAAAGATCCTGTTTCCTCCACTTCATCACCAACCGAAGGTCTGGGTCAGGCTCAACATCATCTCCTGATGGTCCAGGAAGGACTGTTTGGACAGGAAAGGAGTGAAAATTAGGAGAGGAGGAAATAGCAGAAAAACAAGGAGAGTCCCCGAGGGCCCCCGGCGCCGAGACGGCAAAATGGGTTGAAAACGGCACCGAGGAGGTGCACGGCGCCGAAGAGGCACGTGGAACCGCAAGCGCCCCCGGCGGTGGCGCCGCAGACGGCACCGCCGAAGCCAACAGCGCCGCCCGACCACACGGTGCCGCCAGACCACACGGCGCTGCGGACGGCACCGCAAGACCCAGCGGCACCAAAAACGGCGCCGACAAGCCAACAGACCCTGCGGAAGGCGCCGGAAAAGCCCCAGGAACCTGGAAAGCTAGAGGAGGAAAAAAAACAGGAGATAAGGGCATCAGTGTGGCCCCCTGCGCCGCAGCCATGTGAGGGGGGAACACCTAAGCACGGAGTCGCTGGCACCGAAGAAGGCGCTGCGCGACACGAAGGTCCAACCGCCTACCTGATCGCAGGAGGAGCCCGAGGGCTCTGAGGCAACCGAGCCAGGCAGAAGAACCAACCTCTGAGCCCATCGGCTCCATAGGCGGCCCACTGATGAAACTGCTCATCTGGAGCCCTACCTATGAGCGGGAGGCTCCTGTCAGGGACGCGATTACGGAAGTTGACGACTCGAAGAAGGAGACCGCAACTAGCACCATAACCGACCGTCGACGCCAAGAGATGAGTTACCAGAGGGTTACCGGTGATGCCTTTTTGACCTGTGGGTCAAGAAGAGTCCGAGGCCGAACGGTGCCGAGAATGCGACTCGCTTATTTTATGCCGACGGGGACCGCCCATCCCCCCGGGCATCGGACTGACCGTTGTCGGAACCCCGCTGAGGAGAAGGAGGCTGACCGGACCCAGCCCGGCTGACTGAACAGCTTTCATACGAAGTCTCCCTACCGTCACCTGACCTGCTCATGGTCGACTCCGTCCAGTAGGCCGAGACTTCTTCAAGTAAGTTAAATTTAAAATATTAGAAAAATTTAACGAAAATAGATAAAATTAAGCGATACTACTATCGTGATAATGTTACAAAAAAACAAACTGAAAACTATGCGCTAGTTTGAAGTTTGACTCCCGACAGGCGAGCGACGTCGTCACTGAAGCGCACTTTCGGCGGAGGAAAAAAAAAAGGAACTGAGGCGGTTGGAGGGTCGTCGCGAGATAATCATTACCGCTCGAGCCGCTGCTTGCGGCGCCGTGCCTCGCGGCGCCATCTCTCGCGCTGACCCTCCAGCAAAAAGTTTGCTCCCGATAGGTCCTAGTGCCTCCGGCGCTAATCCCACTAGTGTGAATGAGTGGTGGAGACTTATGTCCAGGAAGATCTCTCGTTTTACATCATTGGGTTTAAAAATCAATTTTCAAGATGGTCCTGTGTTATGTTTAACTTTTTCTATCAGTGATGGGAAGCACCTCTGTTGGCTAGTAATTGTTTGTTTTTTTAATTTGGGGGCAGCTAATATTGATTTTTAATAAAGGTAGTGTGCTGATAAATTGTTGTATTGTTATATGTTTTCTATGGAAAATGCTTAGCAAACAGAATAAAAAAAAAAAAGGTAGCTTATTTTGTGGAAAGATAAATGAATATAGACAGCCCCTCAAGCTATCCCAGAATGCATGGTTTGGGAAGGAAATTTACTAAGTAAGACCAAACTAACTTTTTTATGTGACTTTAAATACAAAACACGCACCTTCAGATTGTTGCTCAAACTCTGCTTGAATCTTTACAAAAAGTTTTTCCATATTCAGCTGCTGATTTTCTGCTTGCTTCTGAGCTTCTTTTTCTTCTGCCCGATCATTGCGAAAAATATATGCTCCATTTGTTTTCTTTTCCATCCACTAAGAATAAAGTGCAATTCAATTATTTCTAGTAAATGTCTTATGTATTTGTGAAATTAGTTTGCATATGCATGCTGCGTTTGACATTAAATACATCAGAGGTTTATGTCACTAATCACCTGTCTCTTCGGTGAATGCCTCACATTTATCAGGGCGCTAAGCGTATTGTTCGCAGTCAGTAGCCCTTCAGACTACCAAATGAAAAAAACGTGCTAAATTTTTCTAGCTGTCTTTAGATGCCAAAACAAAATAAGTGTTTGGCAAGTAAAACAAATTTCTAGTGTTCAGACTCAATTATCATTGTACCGTACTTTTCACCCAAAGCCCTTTTTTTGACACCATGAATTTCTGTTTCTAAAACTGCTGTCCATTCTATACTCTTGCACCCTCACGAAAACAAGATGTCTTATCTCAAAGGGATCAGCTGAAACATTTAATAAACTAGGAAAAGGGTGTGTGTTTCCTTTGTGGAATACCACTAGTATCTTTCAGATAATAAGGAGGGTAGGCTGCTCTGAATGCATAGCAAGATGGCGCCAGAGTGGTCAGGTGAGAGCTACAGCTCTTGTCCATATAACCCTCTCTGATGCTGCCACTGCCTTTCATATGTAAGGCAGTTTGCTGGTCTGTCTGCCATCCATCCGTTCAGTAGTGGGGCTCGGTTAAATGCCTTTCATGGTTGAAGTTAGGCAGTCCTATAGTTTGGGATTGGAGTCTTCCATGGTAGCAGTATGCCCCCCACACCAACAATGGTAGCAGTGAACACAAACTAGGGAGTAGAGTCTCCCAGCAGCCGATTCTTCCATGCTGGGAGCCACAGTGGATGGGTTGGTCAGAAAGCCTCCCGTGGCAGATCCTTTGAGCTAGGGTATTAGCAAGTTTTTGCAGTCCAGCTGGGCTTAGAGTGACAACATGCTGGCAGCTTACCAGCTGCTTTGCCCCACTATTTGGAGTTGTGGTGGTTTCATTCTACTTGGAAGCTGAGAGCTTTAACTCCTCATCAGCACTGGGAGGGACTAAGTCTGCAGGAATGGACTACAAAAGGTTATTGCTTGGTATAGCTCAGAGAACCAACTTTTGCTAACTGGCATGTGACTTTTAAACTTTAGCAGCTAGACTATAAATGAGACTCTTGGAGTTGTTTTGCTCACTGCAATCGAATTGCCTGCTACTCAGACTGTCTAGGAGTTTAAAGGCAGTGTATTTATTCTGTATTTTACATCTGATGATTATCTGCTCATTCTCTTTATGTGTACCCTGTATAACATCAGCCCTCTAGGTTGCAAGTTTTCCAAATCAATCCAAATATCTTAATACTTGACCCCAGCTATTTGGGGACGTTTTCACTCCTCCCAGTTTCAGCAAAGGATTATAAAATGTTTGAGGCGACATAGCTACAAGATGAAAGTCCCAACAACGCAGTTTACATGTGTCCATATATTTGTAACCATAATTTTATGGTTAAAAGTCTACTGATGCACTGTATGTCAACATTTATTTATTTTTATTTATTTATTCAAATCTTGGATTAAAGTACCTTTGAGTCACAGACTCTTTTACAAAGGTTCCATGTCAGAGTAAATACAACACAACAAAGAACTAAATACAAGACAAGTGGAATACATGATACGTGGCGTTGGGTACAATCATTCATAAACGTTACAGACAGGTAAAGATGCAACAATTCAGGTTACAGCAAGAGTTACAATCTGGTTAAACTTTTACAGTCAAGTTTCAGTAAGAAGTGCAGTAGGTTTCGGAACTTAAGGAGGTACACAGGGAAAGGGCTGAGAGGGATGCTGTCAGAATCTGACATTGTCATAAGAGTGCAGAAGAAAAAATTACTCACCTTAGTAATGTTGTTTCTTCTAATGGCGTCTTGCTGTATTCTGACCTGTCCCCCTGCCTCCCCTCTCAGAACCTGGTTTTTGGGATGTGGGTGGGCAGGAGCAGTGTTGGCACCCTAGAGGTGCCCCTTTTTCACCCTCCTTTACTTTGGGTGTGTGTTGTGTTTTGTTTTTTGGCTTTCCTGACTTGAGTCTTTGCTTTGAAACCAAAAACCCTATTTTTTAATAAATTTAGTTGCCAGTTGGCTAGTGTGAGTTTTACAAACTACATGAAGTCTTGCTGTATTCTGACTATTGCAGACTACCAAACAGTACCTCCATGGAGGAGGGACAGAGCCTACTTTGGGAATAGGCTCTGAAGTACTGCTGTGCCAAACCGAGCATCACTCCTAGCCTGGATATCCAGAGAGTAATGCTTGGTGAATGTATGGACTGTTTCCCAGGTGGCTGCTTGACAAATTTCTAAGATAGGAATATCCCTGGCAGCAGCCAGGGAAGCAGCTGTACCTCTAGCAGAGTGAGGCCTGAGGGTGGGGTTCTACCCAGTTTTTCATAGCAGAATTGTATACAAGAGACAATCCACCTGGCAATAGATCTCTTAGTAGCAGGTTTGCCCTTACCGACTTCTCCATATGTGAGGAACAACTGGGGGGACTCAAACCTGTGACCCTTGGTATGCTGTATGTAATAGCTGAGGGCCCTCTTAACATCCAAGCTGTGCAACCTCCTCTCTCCAGAGGAGGAATGGTCAGTGAAGAAAACAGGGAGAGACAGACTGATTAAAGTGGAAATCTGAAACCACCTTAGGCAAAAACTTCCTGTTAGTTCTTAGGACCACTTTATCTCTATGGAAATCAGGCTACACTGACAGGGCTTGCAATTCACTGATATGCCTGGCAGAGGTAATGGCTACCAAAAACACAGTTTTCCAAGTCAAGTACTTAAGCTCTGCAGAGGACAAAGGCTCAAAGGGTGGTTGCATAAGCTGAGCAATGCAAACATTAAGGTCCCAAGCAGGAGTAGGGTCCCTAAAGGGGGGATTGGTGTGCAGTAACCCTTGAAGAACTTACAAAACACAGGATGGGCTGACAGAGGAGAGGGCTTGCCTACTGACAAGAAGGCAGAAACAGCTGCCAGATGCACTTGAAGTGTAGCCGGCCTAAGTCCTAAGCTATTAAGATGAACCATATAGTCCAGGACTGTAGGCAACCCAGCAGATTCTGGAGAAATATGCTTATTAGAGCACCAAATAGTGAACCTTTTCCATTTGGAGTTGCAAGTCTTTCTGGTGGAAGGCTTTCGAGAAGCCTTAAGGATATCCAGAACCCTTTGAGAGAGGTGCAGATCAGCAAACTCTAACTCTTCAAGAGCCAGGCCTTGAGATTGAGAGATTGGAGGTTCGGATACCAAATCCTCCCCTGAGAGGATGTCAACAGGTTGTAATTCCTGGGAAGAGACAGGGGAAGGTGGACTGCTAAGGACAGCAACAGTGGGTACCAGGGCTGTCTGGCCCAGTCTGGAGCAATCAGAATCACTTTGCATGGTTGAGACCTGATCTTGACTAACACTCTGAACAGGAGAGGGAAGGGGGAAAAGCATACAGAAATCTCCCTTCCCAATTCAGAATCAGAGCATCCAGGAGGACTGAGCCCAAGACTGGGGTATGCAACAAAGAGAGGAAGTTGGTGATTGTCTGGGGCTGCAAAAGATCTATCTGTGGAGTGCCCCATCTCAAGAAAATCACTTTCAAAACTAGGGATCTAGGGTCCATCGTGATGGCCTGGGATATCCTGCTGAGAGCATCTGCTAGGACATTGTCCTTCCCTGGGAGGTGAACTGCTATCAGAGAGGTTTGCAGGAATAGGCCAGGACCACAACTTCATTACGCTCTGTGCACAAGACCGTAGACCGAGTGCCTCCTTGCTTGTTGATGTACCACATTGTGGTGGTATTGTCTGTTCTGATCTGGACCACCTTGTTCTGTACAGATTTGGAAAAGGCTTGCAGTGCCAGAAACACTGCTCTGAGTTCCAAGAGACTGATGTGAAGCAGAGATTCTTGAGGTGACCACAGCCCTTGGGTGGTAAGATCCCCCAGGTGGGCTCCCCAGCCCAGCAGGGAGGCATCTGTGGTGAGTATCACTGAATGAGACTGAGTGACAAAAGGAACTCCTTGTCTCAAGTTGTCCTGATCCTGCCACCACTGCAAAGCCTGGATCAGGGTTCGAGTCACTGGGACTAGTTTGGTAAGGGAATCCTTTCTTTGGGATCAGAAGGCTCTTAAGTGGAACTGAATGCCCCTCATCTGAAATCTTGCTCCCTGGACCACTGCTGTAGAGGCTGACATGTGGCCCAGGAGCTGCAGGAAGTGCCTTGCTGGTTGAGACACCTGAAGGGTGAATGAAGAGGCCAGTTCCATAAGGGTCCTTGCCCTGTCCAGGGGAAGGAAGGCTCTTGCCCTTATTGTATCCAGCTCCGCCCTATGAAGGTGAGCAGCTGTACTGGCTCGAGAACTGACTTTGGAAGGTTGAGGAGGAATCCTAAGGAAGTGAGCACTTGCTGAGTTATTTGCAGATGTGACTTGACTTGGTCTGGAGACTGACCCACTATGAGCCAGTCATCCAAGTATGGAAAGATGGAGATCTTTTTTCTCCTTAGGAAAGCAACCACTACTGCCAGGCACTTTGTGAACACCCTTGGGGCTGATGTTAGCTGAATTGATACTGGCCTGAGGGCAACTCGAACCTGAGGTACTTTCTGTGGAAGCACCTGATGGGAATGTGAAAATAGGCATCTTTGAGGTCCAGGGAGGCTAGCCAGTCCCCCGGCCTTAGAGAGGGCAGAATTATTCCCAGAGTCACCATTTTGAACTTTGGTTTTAAAAGGTGCTTGTTCAGATATCTTAGATCCAGGATGGGCTGCCATTCTCCTGTTTTTCTGGGGGTTAGAAAGTACCTGGAGTACAGTCCTTTGCCCTTGTGTAGGGTTGGAACCCTTTCTATGGCTCTGAGAGCCAGGAGGGAAGAAACCTCTGCCTCCAGGGCAAGGGTCTCTGATGGATTTGCAGGTGGAAAGGATCTGGTTCTCATCTTGGGAAATTTTTTGAAGCTGAGAACCAGTTCCTGGCTTACTACTTCCAGGACCCACTTGTCTGATGTCAGAGACTTCTAGTCCTGGACAAAGTAAGCCAGCCTGCCCCCTACAGGTAGCGGAGAATCGGCCTGGGCAGACCCGTCAGGGTGTCTGCTTGGAAGGGGCTTTAGGCTGAGGGGTGGAAGCAGGCCTGCTCATTCCCCGGCTGCCTCTCCCTCTGAAGAACCCCCACTGAGCATAAGCAGAAGAGGAGGCCTGGGCTTGGTAAAAAGGCCTTTGAAAGGGCCTGCCCCTGCCGTGCTGTCTCTGAGGAATGGCTTGCCTTTCTTTGGCCTGAGCACTCCTGTAGGTGGTCTTGTACTCGTCCATCTTTTTCATGTAATTCTCTGTCTGCTCCCCAAATAGAGAATTACCAATGACAGGGAAATGCATGGCCTTAGCCTGGGTATCCTGTGATAGGCTAGTACATCTGAGCCAAGCCATCCTCCGAAGGGCCACAGATGTAGCCATGACTCTAGATGAAACATCACTGGAGTCCACAGCAGCATGAAATTGCACCTTAGATGCCTCAATCCCATCCGCAGCCACCTGCTCCAGCTCCTTGGCAAGCTGACCAGGAGCCTGTTTAGCCAGAGCCAGCACAGTGTCCCACCTGGACTTCTGGTATCTAGCTGTGTAGGCCATATAGTTAGCCTGCCTGAGTCCCAAAGATGCTGCCATGTACTGTTTCTTTGCCATGGCATCAATCCTCCTGGAGTCCTTATCTGGGGGGTGTGATGCCAAGGGAATATTTGCCTTATCACAGGCAGCAGCCTGCACTACCCCAACATGGCTGCATTGCTGAGAAAGGAACTCCGTGTCCGAGCCTGAAAGGGTATACCTCTTGTCCATTCGTCTGTCCACAGGAGGTATGGAGTTAGGAGTCTTTAGAATTTTAAATGTCTGTTTCCCAAAAGATTTATGGAGGGGAACAGACAGTCTCCTGGACTCTGGGATGTCCATCATTTCGACAAAATCAGGCTCCTCCTGATCCTCCACCGCTTCTTCCATTGGAAGCTGGAGGGTTTCAGCCACTTTCTTGTAAAACATAAAGTGGGAAGGGGACTTAGAAAGCCTAGGAGGAGAAACACCTGAAGGTCTGCCTGGGGAGATGTCCGGGTCAACAGGCACATCCAGACTTTCATAATCACCATCATCATCATTATCCTCATACTCTCCTCCTCCTCCGGTTCATAAAATTCTTCTAAAGTATAATCCGAACTGGAACCGACCGAATCGAGCTCTGCCAGATGGTGCCGTTCTGCCAGAACCAAAGTTAGCGACAACTATCCTTATCGCTTGGCTATTTCATCAGCAGTCGGAGAAAGAATTTGTGATCCGAACGATGATTTTCTCTTCTCTTTCTTTAACCAGAACCGACTCCTCAGAATCGGCTCTCCTTTTGCCCGAAGAAGTTTCGCCCTGGTCAGAGGGCACTCCTTCTGGTTCGGTCGGAACCGAACTGGGCTGGCCATCCGGGTCAGCGGACTTCTCAGCCTCCCTTTCCCTCAGTCTACCTACTCTCTTATCCAGGGTAGCTTTGGGAAAACTTCTACAAATTTGGCAGTCTGAATCGAGGTGGTCAAACCCCAGACAATAAACACAGGTGGTGTGGGGATCAGCCTTAGCAAAGGCTTCCCCACACATACTGCAGTGTTGAAACCCAGTGGGCCTGGTTTTTTCTTGGGTTTCTCAGACATGGCCAATCCTATCCAAAACTTATCCTTTTTTCGGCAATCCGCCAGGCAAGACACCCCTACCGGTTCCTGACCGTGTTATGGGTCTTGGAAAAAAACATAATTAAATCCGTTTTTTTAGAACCGATACGGATCGGTTACCACACTCTAATAAATTCAAAACTTTTTTAAGACCAATCTGATCAGTTCAAACTGAACCAATCCCAAATTTACAAGTTCCACAAAGAAACTAAATGTAAAACCTATCTAGTACTCACGGTACTACAGACAGAGACTTAAACCGACAGATTCGGTAGAAACTGAGCGAAAAAACGACACTTTGACTTTTTCGAACTGAGCAAAGGAGAAATCTCCGGAGCGACTGTTCAGTGAGGCGGAGTAAAGAATCTGACGGTTGGAGTTTAAACAACAGCAGACAGGGGCTTCAACCGAGCTCGCGCTGAACGTTCCATGCTGGCCATGGAAAGTTAACTCTTTGTTCTCCAGGGCAGTTGAAAGGCAGGACCTAACTGCAATAGTCAGAATACAGCAATGCTTCATGTTGTTTGAAGAAGAGAGAGAAGGAAAGGATGCTGTCAAGATTTGTTATTGTCAAGTGAACTGGGAGATGAGAGGGAGGACAGAGGATTGGTAGGGAGTGTAGTGGATGATGGGAGGGGAGACAGGGGTGGGAGTAGGACAGTGGGGGTAGGGAAGAAAGGGCAGGTAGGAGTCTGTGAGCAGTGTTTTGAAAGGAAGTGCAAGGAGAGGTGGGAGCACAGGAAGGGAGAAAGGAAGGTAGAAACGGATGGGAAGGGAGAGAAGGGGCAAGTAGCAGGAACAGGGAAACAGAGAGGGGGAGAAGGGGTGGGACAATGGACGGGGGGAGGTCAGGATGGTGAGGGTGCAGGGAGAAGGCAACATGTGACATGTATGGAACATGCCTAGAAACTGCTGAAAGGGCAAAACAATGTCAGCATGACTCCAAGCTTTGTTTCAAAACAAAATTTAAGTTCCTAGTCCTAATGGTTACGGTTGCAAAGTTAGCCCCTTTCAAATGAATTATTTTAGGGAGGGCTAACTTTGGATACGTCAGAGCTAGGAACTTTTCTTTCTAAATGACAGACTGGAGCGGAGTTAACACAGAAATGGTATGTCTATAGTTTTCATGTCTATTTTAAAAAAAGTATCAATATTACATATTTTAATATACTGATGCAAGAAAACTATCCGTTTCATTTATATTTTATTGCAGTCATACAGTATATATTGCACAGTTTTCCTTGTAAAATAATTTCTGAGTTTAAGGTACACAGTTACCACAATGGAATGAATGCTGGTAAAATCAAGAAAACGCACTTTGCAACAAAACAAAAATTAAAGGCTTTACGCCCCACTGACTTAAAGATCTGAATGGCACCTGTGTTGAGGAAGTCGACAATTTCATGTTTGTTCTATTTATATTTTATTGCATTCATTGGCCCAGATATTCAAAGGGGTTGCGCCATGCTCAACTCCCCAATGCGTCCCGGAGCGATATTCAAATGTGCAGGTTGCGAGGCGCAACCCCGGCGCGCGGGCACATTGGTACGTATGCGCAGCGCAGATGCGCTGGGTGCTCATGCATATGCAGCACATCCTGATATTCAGCCCAGGATGTGTGGCGCATATGCTGGCGCAACCACTACATGCGCCGCACACTGTTGCTCAAAGCTGAGCTGAAAATAATAGGCTCAAATGCTGGCCACCCACAGGTGGGCGGCTATATTGCAAGGCGCAACACAACAGCTGCTAGCTGTGGGTGGCCACCCGCCCAGCAGGAACACCGTCCACAAACACCAAGACCCCTCCCTCCCCGCATGCCCGATTGCAGGCTGCAGTAATAATAAAGATTAACCTGGTGGTTTAGTGGATCCCACCTCGTATGCCCGATCATGGGCTGTAGAAATAATAAAGATCAACTTGGTGGTCCAGCGGATACCACTCCGTATGCCCGATCGCAGGCTGTTGTAATGATAACGAGTAACCCGGTGGTCTAGTGGATCTCACCCCGTATGCCCGATTGCGGGCTGTAGTAATAATAGATAACCTGGTAGTCCAGTGGTACCCCCCCCTCCCCACAGAGGACCCCCGGCCACCCAGAACCTCCCCCGCAGTAATCCACCCACATACGCCCACCAAATGACAGGTGTACAATATGATCTGTATGCCTATTGACCACTAATGTGGACAATAGACTTCAGACCATATTGTATACAGATTAAATATGTGAATGAGCGTTCATTCACATATCTGGTCCTGTGTAGTACAGTATGGTCTGCAAGCCCATTGGTCCACACTGTGGCCCAAAAGACGTACAGATCATACTGTACGCTGTCATTCGGCGGGTGGTATGTGTGCAGGGTCCTGCCGCCTGCCAATGACCGGGGAGGGGGGGGTATCACTGGACTACCAGGTTGATATCTATTACTACTACTACAGCCAGCGATCGGGCATACGGGGCGAGATCCACTAGACCACCACATTAATCTTTATTTTTACTACAGCCCGCGATCGGGCATATGGAAGGGGACTACAATAGCCCACCAGGGAGCCAACCCCCGACGACAGCAGCTTGACAGGGCGCCAGGCGCATTTTGCCAGAACGCCCTGCGTAACGCATGCAAATGGAGCCATAATTACATGCAAGAAAAAATTACTCACCTTAGTAATGGTGTTTCTTCTAATGGAGTCTTGCTGTATTCTGACATTATGCAGTTAGCCCCAGCACTTGCACTGCTCCGGAGAGGAAAGAGTTAACTCCTTGCCAAAGCATAGGACATTGAGCTCGAGCTCGGTTCAGACCTCTGTCTACTGCACTCTGAAGTGTAACCATCAGATTCTTACGAGTTAACACTAACTAACTACTCCTATTATGTGGAAATTGTAAAATTTACTAGCCAAAAAAAGGGAACCAAATATTTTGGATCCCCCAGAAGACTCAAGTTGAGAAATCCAAAATAAAATCTAGGTAGTGAACAAATATAATTATCAAAACGTATAAATAACCCACTCCCCCGTTTAAAAAGGGGAGAGTCCCAAGTACACCACTGAGGTGCACCACTGCGCCTGCCAGCCCACTTCCCAAAAAACAGGTTCTGAGAGGGGAGGCAGGTCAGAATACAAGACGACTCCATTAGAAGAAACACAATTACTAAAGTGAGTAATTTTTTCTTCAAACAACATGAAGTCTTGCTGTATTCTGACATTATGCAGACTACCAAGCAGTACCTCCATGGAGGAGGGTATCGAACCTATTTTGGGAACAGGCTCTGCAGTACTGCTGCACCAAACCTAGCATCACTCCTTGCCTGGATATCCAGAGAGTAATGCATAGTGAATGTACTGACCGTTTTCCAGGTGGCTGCTTTGTATATCTCCCATAGGTATATCTCCTGTCAGCAGCCAGAGAAGCAACTGTACCCTCTAGTCGAATGAGCCCTCAGGGCCTGAGGGGGGTACTTTGCCCAGCTTTTCATAGCAGAACTGCAAGAGACAATTACCCGGGCATAGTTCTACTTAGTAGCAGGTCATTTTCACCACCAAGGAGGAATAATTGAAATGAGTCAAAAGCTAAGAGTACTCAATGTAGTAGCTAAGAACCCTTTAACATCCAATTGGAATCTTCTCTCTTCTCAAGAACACAGGAAGAGACATGGACTGGTTCAGATGAAAATCTGAAACCACTTTGGGTAAGAACCTCCTGCTGGTTTTAAGGACCACCTTATCTCTATGGAATGAAATAAAATCAGGCTCTACTGACAGGGCTTGCAATTCACTGATACACCTGGCAGAGGCAATAGCTACCAGGAACACAGTTTTCCAAGTCAAGTACTTAAGCTCTGCTGAGGACAATGGCTCAAAAGGGGGTTGCATAAGCTGAGCAATGCAAACATTAAGATCCCAAGCAGGAGTAGGATCCCTAAAGGGGGCATTGGTATGAAGCAATCTTTGAAGAATTTACAGAAAACAGGGTGAGATGCCAGTGAGAGGGCTTTCCACTGACAGAAATGCAGAAACAGCTGACAAGTGTACCTTGAGAGTAGCTGGTCTGAGGCCTCAGCCATTAAGATGAACCATGTAATCCAGAACTGTAGACAAGTCAGCAGTATCTGGGGATATGTGCTTACTGGAACACCAAATGCTGAATCTTTTCCATTTGGAGTTATAAGTTTTTCTGGTGGCAGGTTTTCGAGAGGTTTTGAGAATGTCCAGAACCCCTTGAGACAAATGCAAATTTGCATATTCTAGCTCTTCAAGAGCCATGCCTTGAGATTGAGAGACCAAGGTTGGGGTACCAAATCCTCCTGAGAGGAGGTTAACAGGTTGTGATTCCTGGGGAGAGATGAGGGAAGATGGACTGCTAAGGACAGCAACAGGAGATACCAAGGCTGTCTGGCCCAGTCTGGAGCAATCAGGATCACTTTGCAAGATTGTGACCTTATCTTGACCAGGACTTTGAACAGTAGAGGAAAAGGAGGAAAGGCATACAGAAATTTCCCCCTCCCAATCCAGAATTAGAGCATCCAGGGGGACTGAACCCAAGACTGGGGGTCTGCAACAGAAGAGGGGAAGTTGGTGATTGTCTGGGGCTGCAAAGATCTATCTCTGGAGTGCCCCACCTTGAAAAAATCACTTTTAACACTAGGGGATCCAGTGACCATTCGTGATGGCCCTGGGAAATCCTGCTCAATGCATCTGCTAGTACATTGTCCTTCCCTGGAAGGTGGACTGCTACCAGAGAAGTCTGTAGAGACTAAGCCAGGGACCATAATTTCATGGCTTCCATGCACAAGGCCGTAGACTGGGTGCCTCCCTGCTTGTTGATGTACCACATGGTGGTGGTGTTGTCTGTCCTGACCTGAACCACCTTGTTCTGTACTGAGTCCGAGAAGGCTTGTAGAGCCAGGTACACTGCCCTGAGCTCCAGAAGACTGATGTGGAGAAGAGACCCTGAGGGGACCACACTCCCTGAGCTGTGAGGACTCCAGGTGAGCTCCCACCCCAGGAGAGAAGCATCTGTGGTTAGAACCACAGAAAGGAGAATGAGTGATGAATGGAACCCTTGCCTGAGGTTGTCCTGATCCAACCACCATTGGAGAGCCTGGATCAGAGTCTGAGTCACTGGAATTAGTTTGGTTAGAGGATCTTTTTCTGAGACCAAAAGGCCCTCAAATGGAACTGGATGTCCTCTATCTGAAATCTGGCCCCTTGGACCACTGCAGTGAAGCTGCCATGTGGTCCAGGAGTTGAAGGAAATGCCTTGCTGGTCGAGACACCAGAAGGTGGAAAGAAAGAAGCCAGCTCTATGATGGCCTTTACTCTTGCCAGAGGGAGAAAGGCTCTTCCTTTGACAGTATCCAACTCTACCCTTATGAAGGTCAAGAGGTGCACTGGCTCGAGAACTGATTTGGGAAGACTGATAAGGAATCCTAGAGAAGTGAACACTTGTTGGGTCACTTGCAAATTTGACTTGACTTGGTCTGGAGACTGACCCACAAGGAGCCAGTTATCCAGGTATGGGACTATGGAAATGTTTTGTCTCCTTAGAAAGGCCACTACTACAGCTAGGCATTTTGTAAACACCCTTGGAGCTGATGTTAGGCCGAAGGGCATTGCTTTGAACTGATAATGGCCTGAAGGCAGTTCGAAACCTGAGGTACTTTCTGTGGGAGTACCTGATGGGAATGTGAAAATAGGCATCCTTTAGGTCCAGGGAGGCTAGCCAGTCCCCTGGCCTTAGAAAGGAAAAAATTATTCCCAGAGTCACCATTTTGAATTTTGGCTTTACTAGGGGCTTGTTTAAGTATCTTAGATCTAGTATGGGCCGTAACTTCCCTATTTTTTTCCGGGTAAGGAAGTATCTGGAGTACAGACCTTTGCCCCTGTGAGATGTAGGAAAGTACAGTTACGTAAGAACTTACCATAACAGTAGATCTTCCAGAGAAGCTCTTGTAGTAGGTAATTACATATAGGACTGAAGCCGGCAGGTGTCAGGACCCCACGGAAAAATTTCTAGCTAGCAGTTCTCATGGGGACCGCCCATCGCCAGGTGGACCGGCGTCATGCGATATCAGTATAAAGGGGCTGGGCCCCATGCCCACCTTCTAGTTCCTTCCCGCCAAAGGACAAAAGGCGAGACGAGAGAGAAGCGGATAATTCCCATCCTGAAAAAGGAGCTGAAAAAGCTGAGGGGGATGGAGGGCGAGAAGGTATTACCTACTGTAAGAGCCTCTCTCGAAGATCTACTGTTACGGTAAGTTCTTACGTAACTGTACTATCTTACCGAGAGGGCTCTTGCAGTAGGTAATTACATACAGGACTGAGTCCCAAGCAGTCTGGAACAAAGAGAAGCTCATGGGAGGAGGAAACTACTCATACACAGATCCTTTGGCTGTGAAGGTCTTAGGAAAGAAGACCTTGCAGAACAGCCAACCCGAAGCCAGCTCTACGGCGAGAGGCAATGTCCAAACTGTAATGTTTCGTAAAGGTATGGACAGAAGTCCAAGTGGTGGCTGCACAGATGTCAGCCGCCGACACATTCTTGAAACAAGCAGCAGAGGCAGCGACACCCCTAGTGGAGTGACCTCTGACTTGACTTGGCAAGGTCTTGTGATACTTGTCATAACAGAAAGTGATAAAATGAGCCAACCATTTTGAAAGGCATTGCTTAGAAACAGCATTGCCCTCTCTTTTGCGAGCAAAAGAGACAAACAGTTGATCAGTCTTTCTGAGATCCTTAGTCCCATTGGTGTAGTATCTCAGAATCCGGTGAATGTCCAGTGTATGTAAGAGATACTCCCCTTGATTGGAATGTTGTGTAAAAAACGCAGGCAGTTCCATGGACTGATTCAGCATAGATTCCGCTACCACCTTAGGGATAAACTTAGGGTTGGTATGCAGAGCGATACGTTCCTTGTGGAAAATCAAGTACGGGATTTTGCACATTAAGGCCTGAAGCGCGGAAATTCGTCGAGCGGAGGTAATGACCACCAGGAAGAGGGCCTTCTAGGAAAGGAACTTAAGGTCTGCTGATGCTGCCGGCTCAAAGGGAGGCAGGGTAAGCTTCTCGATAATGAAATTCAAGTCCCAAGGAGAGGCAGGTGTGCAAATGGGGGCTCTCAAGTGGAGAACCCCTCTAAGGAAGGTCTTAGTGACTTCCACCTGCGCAAAAGACCTGTCCCTGAACGGAACATGGTAAGCGGAAATGGCCGCCATGTGAATCTTCAAGGAGGAGTGACTGAGACCCAGATCGAAGAGGTGACGCATGTAATCCAGGAGCCTCCCGACAAAGCAGGAGAGTGGCTCGAAAGCTCTGGAACAGGCCCAAACAGAGAACCTTTTCCATTTCATGGCGTAAGTGGAACGAGTGGAGGGCTTTCTGGCCTCTATTAGAATCTCCGCCACCTGCGATGAAACTCCGAACCGGGATTGAATCACGTCTGCAGGAGCCACACATGCAGCTGAAGGGATTTGAGTCCTGGATGGACCAGGGTCCCCTGATCCTGGGTCAACAAAAGTTGGAAAGAGAAAGAGGAGGCTCCTCTGAGTCCTGTTGCAGAAGAGAGAAAGTACAGTTACGTAAGGACTTACCGTAACAGTAGATCTTCGAGAACAGCTCTTGGAGCAGGTTACACCATTAGGACTGAAGCTGGCAGGCGCCAGGACCCCACGGAAATTTTCTAGCTAGCAGTATCCAGCGGGGACCGCCCCCGACATCAGGCATCATATAAAAGGGGGCGGTCTCCCAGAATCCCCAGTTCTCCCACCGGAGACTCCAGGCCGCTAGATGACATCAGAAGTGGAGACTGAGGATCCGCCATCAAAAGGTATTCAGAACAGTGTTAGAAACACCTAATCCTAGAAAAGAGATATCAGAACAACTCTACCTCCAGAGGGGATGGTGGGAGGGAAACTACCTGCTGCAAGAGCTGTTCTCTAAGATCTACTGTTGCGGTAAGTTCTTACGTAACTGTACTATCCTACTTCGAGAAACAGCTCTTGCAGCAGGTTACATCATTAGGACCGATTCCCAAGCAATACTGGAAATCCCTTGCAGGTGGGAGGAGGCTAGGTAGAGATCGCGAGTTGGACCGAAGCCTAGGATAGGAGTCCCTGAAGGACTGCTAGACCAAAACCAGCTCTTCGCCTGATGCAACGTCCAGGCTATAATGCCTGATAAAGGTGTGCACGGTGCTCCAAGTAGCTGCTGCGCAGATGGCTGAAGTGGACACGTTCTTCATGGCCGCAAAGGAGGTAGCCACCCCCCTTGTGGAATGACCCTTAACCACACCTGGTAAAGGTTTGTTACGTCTCTGGTAACAGAACGTGATACAATGGATGACCCACCTGGACAGCGATTGTTTAGAAACCAAAGCTCCCATCATCCTATGGGCGAAGGAGATGAAAAGCTGATCAGATTTACGGTGGTGCCTGGTTCTGGTCAGGTAGTATCTTAGACACCTATGCACATCTAGAGTGTGCAACAGGGCCTCTCCTCTATTAGAGTATTTAGGAAAATACACCAGTAAATCGATGTCCTGATTGAGGGCGAGAGCTGAGACCACCTTAGGTAGAAACTTTGGATTTGTCCTTAGGGACACCCTGTCCTGGTGAAAAACCATAAAAAAGGTTCTTTGCACTTCAGTGCGTGAAGTTCAGAAATCCTTCTGGCCAAAGTAACGGCAACTAAAAATAACATCTTCCATGTTAGGAGACGTAGCTCGCAAGCTCTCAATCTGCGGCTGGTTCAAAAGGTGGCAGCGTGAGAAGCTCCAGGACAAAGGGTAAATCCCATGGAGGAATAGGATCCTTAATCGGAGGTCTAAGGTGGAAAACACCTCTCAGGAAGGCTCGTGCTGTGTCCAACTGAGTTATGGGACGTCGGCCTCTAGGTGTATGATAGGCTGAGATGGCACAAAGGTGTACTTTAATAGAGGAGTAGGCCAAGCCTGCCTGGAAGAGAGACAGGAGGTAGTCCAGGACCGACCTTTCCAGACAATCCATCAGGGAAAGTCCTCGTGCTTGAGCCCAGAGGCAAAATCTACGCCATTTCATTGCGTGAGTGGCCGGTTTTCTAGCAGCCGCTAGAACATCTGCTACCTCTTGCGAGACCCCGTACTGCATGATAGCTACGTCTCTAGGAGCCAGGCATGCAGGTTCAGAGAGCGAAGGTCCGGATGGACCAAAGAATCTGCCTCCTGGGACAATAAGTGAGAGCTGACTGGCAGAGGCACCAGAGGTTCCTGGGACAGCTGGTGCAGCAGAGGGAACCAAATCCGTCTGGGCCAAAAAGGAGCGATAAATATCGTCGCCTGCTCTCTGCGGAGTTTCAAAAGGACCCTCTGGATCAACGTGAAAGGAGGAAACGCGTAGAGGAATCTGCCCGTCCAGGAGAGGGACGTGTCTCGCCAGAAAACACCAGGCCCTGGATCTAGCGAGCAGAAACTGGGCAGTTTTGTGTTGGATGGGGACGCGAAAAGGTCCAACTCTGTGTGTGCCCCATCTGTGAAACAGATCCTCTACTACCTCCTGGAGTAGTTCCCACTCGTGGACTCTGGCCTGAGAGCGGCTCAGGCTGTCTGCGATGACATTGTCCACTCCTGGGACATGAACAGCAATGAGGTTTGTGGCGTGTTGTAGGACCCAATCTCACACCCTCAAGGCCTCCCTGTAAAGCGGGTAGGAATGGGTGCCTCCTTGTTTGTTGAGGTAATACATCACTGCGGTATTGTCTGTTTGTAACAGGAGAGTACCTGGTGGGATCGCCGACTGGAAGGCCTGCAGGGCATAAAGAACTGCCCTCATTTCCAAAATATTTACGTGGAAATGAGCTTCCTGGGGTGTCCACGAGCCCTGAGACCTGACCCCATCGAGGTGTGCTCCCCAACCGAACCCTGAAGAGTCCGTGGAGAGCGTCACAATCGGAGACGGCGCAATGAAGGGGACCCCGCCAACAGGTTCTTTGAATCTAGCCACCACTGCCAATCCCAGATTACGGCATTCGTGATCCGAACTGGAAGCTGCAAATGGTCTTGCTTCTGATCCCACTGAACCCGTAACATCCACTGGGTCACCTGCATGTGGAGATGGGTTAGCGGGACTGTTGCAATGGCCACAGCCATGTGTCTGAGCAGGCAAAGGACCAGTCTGGCTGGGACAGTCTTTTTTGCCAAGATGTTCCTGATGAGGGATCTGATGTGTTCCGCTCGGTCCTGGGGCAGAAAAGCTCTCCCTTGGACGGTGTCCAGAACTGCGCCTATGAACTGCAGATTCTGTGACGGAACCAGGTGCGACTTCTCCTGATTGATAATGATGCCCAACGTCCCGAACAGGGACTGAGTACAGTAAATTGCGGACATCAGAGCCTCCTGAGAGGGTGCCATGAGGAGCCAGTTGTCCAGGTAGGGGAACACGTAGTGGCCTTGTTTCCGTAAAGCCGCCGCTACGACTGCCATGCACTTCTTAAACACCCGAGGTGCCGATGACAGTCCGAAAGCAGGGCTCAGAACTGATAATGGAGACCTAGAAATTTGAAGCGCAAGAACTTCCTGTGCGCTCGAGCAATTGGTATGGGCAGGAAGGCATCCTGCATGTCCAAGGACGCTAGGAAGGCGCCCTGCTTGAGCATGGGTATCAAACCGGGAAGGGT
This sequence comes from Neoceratodus forsteri, assembly GCA_016271365.2. Lineage (NCBI taxonomy): Eukaryota > Metazoa > Chordata > Ceratodontiformes > Ceratodontidae > Neoceratodus > Neoceratodus forsteri. The sequence goes on from CM057458.1 coordinate 373,204,882, forward strand.
CACCACACGGAAGCGTCTCTAAAGGACTGAAGCGTTGAGATCGCTGAGATCCAGTATTGGACGGAGGTCCCCTGTCTTTTTGGGAACCAGAAAGAAGTGGGAATAGTAACCTGCACCTCTCTGGTTCCTCGGTACGTGCTCTATAGCTTCATTTCCCAGAAGTGCGAGTACCTTTTGCTGTATGAGCAGTGCGTCATGACCCGAATAACAGGAAAGCAGGGGAGGGCTTGACGGTGGGTGGTCGAGGAATTCTATAAAGTGACCTCTCTTGACCAGTTGAAGGACCCACCGGTCGGCGGTAATCAACTGCCGCCCTGAAAAGTGGTGAGCGATGCGACCCCTGACCTTTTCTGCCCGTTGATCCAGAGGAGGAATGGGAGCCGGGAAGAAGTCATGCTGTGGCGGCATCACCCCCGCAGGCTGGGCCGGTTTGGTATACCGCTGACCTCAGCCTGGGGAAGACTTAGGTTGGGCCTTACGGTGGAAGGTGCCCCTTTGCTGGTGGCTGGAACGTGGCTGCTGTTGTTGTCGGCCACGAAAACGGTTCTGGTTCCTACGAAAGGAACCCGATTTGGGTCTGTACATGGCCTGTACAGTCCTTACTGCCTTCCCGGCGTCCTGAAGCTTGGTGATGACCTTTTCAGAGGGTTCACCAAACAGGACCTCTCTGTTATAAGGGACGTCCAGGATACTCTTCTGTATGTCCGGTGTAAATCCGGAGACATGGAGTCAGGAGAGTCTCCAGAAACAGATACCTGAAGCTGCGCCCCTGACAGATGAGTCTGCAGAATCATATGCGGCTCTTAACACTTGGGTCCCCACGTCTGACCCTGTGCGGAAGAGGTTCAAGAGCTCCACCTTCTGCTTGCCATCCGGTAGTTTGTCAAGCAGGTCCTGACCCTGTTCCCACAGGGCATTCTGAAACTGAACCATACGAGTCAGATAGTTCAGTGACCTGATGGAGCATATAGCAGCCACATACATGCGCCTCCCCAGGGCATCCAACTACTTGGATTCCTGGTCTGGTGGCTGTGTACTCAGATGCTGTGGTCATTGAGACCTATCATGGGAGGCCGTAATGACCAGGGAATCAGCCAAGTACAGGTCCTCTGCAGGGGCCCTGTACAGGTGGTCAGCTTTCTTCGGCACCACGGGGGTGGAGTGCGGACGCTTCCACGCAGCCTTGGTGACGTCCACGAAGGTGTCCACCAAGGGTGGCACCACCACAGGCTTAGGGTCCTTCTGCCTAAGGCAACGAGCTAGGCGCTGTCTCTCGGGGTCGAGATCTTCCGAATTCCATCCTAAGTTCTCCTGGATGTGCCTCATGATTTCGGAAAAAGAGAGATCATCCGGAGGTGACTTGGGCAGATCTCGTGGGTCAGGTGATGGGATGCTGACTGGAGAAGGAGACCTGGAGGTATCTGAGGTGTCAGGTCTAGAATCATCCCCCTGCGGAGTGGACCGCCGACATCTGGGTTGCTTAGGACTGGGAGACCCTGAAGAAGATCTTGAAGGGGACCTTCTCCGTTCCTTGGATCTTCCCCTAGGAGGTGGAGTAGGTTCCTTGGGGGTCAGTGGTCTTCCTGCTGGCCCCTGCGGTGGAGGAGGGGGAGTAGGAGGTGAAGGAGTAGGAGGAGGAGGTTTTACTGGGATCACGTACTTCTTTATTGTGTCCCAACAAAAGGTGAAGAGATCTTTGACCTCCTGAATATTCATACTGGACGACGGACCTGGCATCAGTGGTCTGTCGCCGGTATCGGGCGTCAGGTCCAAGGGCGTCGCTGGGTTTGGCGAAGGCTCCTGTGGAAGCCCGGCGTCCTCATTGTCGCCTGCCTGGTCATCAGGCAACGTCAGGTCCTCCTCTGTAGAGTCCCGGTGACCGTGTCTACCGTGACGGGAGGCAGTCTTCGCCGGTGAACATCTCACTGACGTTGGGTGCTTAGCCCACGTCTGGTCCAACGGGCGTCTAACCGATGAAGGGTCAGTAGCTCGCTTCGGGTCCGTCGTCCGTTTTAGGGACGTCAGGTCCTTAGTCTTCCTGGGAGGGGGATCCGCCCCTAGGAGGCTGGGACACCGATCTGGCATCGGAGTCCCAGCGTCTCTCTGAGGAAGCCTGAGGTAGTTTTGAAGAGGACTTGGACTGGTGACGGTCTGAAGGCTTCGAGGAGGCCCGGGAGGGTGTTGAGGAAGCCGAAGGCCTAGAAGTCTTGATGGGATGCAGAGAAGCCAAAGTGCTGCCTGAAGACTTAACCTTTACTGGAAGGGGCTGAGAGCGAGCCCTGGAGGGAGACTGGTCTGAGCACGTGAAGCCTGAGCTGGTGCGCGAGTCCGAGGCCCGGTTAGGGGATCTGGACCTGGCCTTCTCCCGATGCTTGTCCCGGTGCTTATGGGACTTAGAGGTAGACTCACCTCTGAAGGCAGGGTCTTTGTCCATGCTTTTCAACTTTTCTTCCAAGAGGAACCCTTGAAGTGCCTTCTGGCGGTGGATCCGGGTGCGACTACTGAACCGCTGGCAAAAGGAGCAGGCTTTGGTGTCGTGTTCCGGGCATAAGCACATGAGACAGGATGAATGTAGATCCTTGAAAGGGATCTGTTTGCATGAGCACACCACTTGGAAGGACGTCCTTCTGAGGGAAGGAGTTGGATGCCGACATTTGAGGGTTAAAACTTTGAAAGTTCTAGGCGCTGGTCGCTGGGAGTGGGACCGTGAGGCCGATGCTGGTGAGTCGACGGCGGGAACAGAACTGGGGATTCTGGGGGACTGCCCCCTTTTACATGATGCCTGATGGCAGGGGCGGGGCCGACATCGGGAGCGGTCCCCGCTGGATACTGCTAGCTAGAAAATTTCCATGGGGTCCTGGTGCCTGCCGGCTTCAGTCCTAATGGTGTAACTTGCTGCAAGAGCTGTTTCTCGAAGTAACATCCAAACTTGCCTGGGCCAGAACGGTGTAATGAGGATCATTCGAGCTCCTTCTGAACAGAGTTTGTGTAGGACCCTCGGGATCAACGGGATCAGGGGGAAAGCATAGACGAATCTGCCCTTCCAGTTTAGAGACAAAGCATCTCTCCAAAACACTTCGCGCCCTGGAGCGAGCAAGCAGAAGACGGGAAGTTTTGCGTTGAGAGGAGAGGCAAACAGGTATACCTGAGGGGTTCCCCAGCGTAGGAAGACATTGTCTACTACCCCCTGATCCAGTTCCCATTCTGCGCGCTTTGCGGACGCATCGCTAAGGTGGTCTGCCAAAGTGTTCTGACCCCCGGAACATGAACCGCCGTGAGGTGAATGTTGTGAAGTATCGCCCAATCCCAAACTCGCATCGCTTCCCTGCAAAGAGGGTAGGAACGGGTTCCTCCCTGTTTGTTGATGTACCACACTACACACATGTTGTCGGTCTGAACAGCCAGATGACCGGGAAAGCAGGTACAGATGCATAGCTTGTAAGGCATACAGGACGGCCCTCAGCTCGAGTTAATTGATGTGAAGAGTCCGCTCGAGTCTGGACCAAGAGCCCTGGGTCTGATGAGATCCCAGACGGGCTCCCCAACCCTCGCCTGAGGAGTCTGTCATTAAGATCTGGGAGAAGAGCCGGCCCGGTGGTGCTTAGGGTTGAGGCGCTGGACGCCACACCTCACACCATGCCGGTGACCCGGGTTCGGGAACGGACTCAGGCCGCCAGGGGCTGGCACAGAGAAGGAAGGGTTGAGCGTCCTCCCGACAGCTCTCCTTCCTTGGTGGTGTGGGACATGCGCTGGTGCAGTAATACCCAGCGGAGGCTGGGTGCTCGGATGCCGCAGCATCTATATAGGGGAGTAGAGAGTCGTGGACGCCTGCACATCAGTGCTGACGTTATCGCATGTCTGGCTCTTCAGGGGTCAAAAAATTGGAAAAAAATCAAGGGTTTCTCCGCCTCTATGAAGCCCTCCCAGGTTTCAATTAGCCTCTGCTGCCAGATCCCCCAACTAGATACTGGTTCCGCGGGCTGGATAGGGGACCAGTTCCACGGCCCCGCCCTCTGGGAGAAAATCCAGGGGTGACCGGGGGATCGTGGCAATAGGCAGACGGTGGAAGACCGGGGCCGTGACCAGGGCCGAAATCTAGTGGAGAGCCCTACAAAAAAAAAAAAAAAAAAAAAGATCTGGGAGGGGGGAGAAAGACAGAAGGGAACTCCCCGGCAAAGATTCTCCTGAACCATCCACCATTGCAAGTCCCAGAACATCGGGGGAGGAGACCAGGATCTCGCAATACAAGCCGTCCACCAACTGATCCCACTGAGACCGAAGCGTCCACTGAGAGATTCTCATGTGGAGCTGAGCGTGAGGAGGCAAAAGACTGACCTGGTGATGACATGCCTGCGGCTGGACAACAGGCTGGCCTGAGCCTGAAGAGTGGCCACTGTGTCCAAAGGCAGGAAGGCCATACCGGAAGTCGTGTCCAGTATCGCCCCAATAAACTGGAGTCTTTGAGATGGGATCAAATGGGACTTGGACTGGTTGATGGTAATACCCAAGCTGGTGAAAACCTGCAGGGTAAGGGAAAGGAAGCGCAGGAGATCCTCCCTGGATGGGGCTGCCAGGAGCCAATCATCCAGGTAAGGGAAAATCTGAATTCCCTTGGTACACAGGTGGGCCACCACCACCACAGAGAGGCCATTTGGTAAATACTCGGCCGGGGCTGAGGAGAGACCAAATGGGAGGGCCTGAACTGGTAGTGGTCCCCCTGAAAAGAAAACCGAAGGTATTTGCGGTGGGACGGGCAGATAGGGATAGGCAGGTAGGCATCCTGCATGTCCAGGGAGCACAGTCACTGTCCCGGCCGAAGGAGAGGCAGAAGGCTCTGCAGAGAGAGCATTTGGAACCTCTTGTACTCCACAAACATGTTCAGGGAACCGAGGTCCAGGATGGGCCTCACGTTGCCTGACTTCTTCGAACCAGGAAGAATGAGAATAGCAACCCGCCCCTGAGATGGAAGTGGTAGGCTCTATCGCTTCTTCCAAGAAGCGTGGAGATTTCTTCCCGAACCAGAAGAAGGTGTTCCAGGGAGTAAGATGACCTTGGAGGGAGTTTTCTGGGAGGTTTCTGAAGAAACTCTATTGAGTGTCCTTCCGCTATCAGCTGGAGCACCCAAACGTCTGACGTGATCCTCTCCCAACCTGGTAGATGCAGGGAGAACCTCCCCCCTACCAGTTCCTCTGGAAGATCCAGAGGCTGTGGGAGAGGAAAGGAGTCAAGCGGTGTGAGGCAGCGCCGCGGCTGGAGCTCCTGCTGCTCATTTGGGCAGGGGGGGCTTTGCAGCATGAGGGGCCCGGCGGTTGATGGCCCACTCCCTTGTGGTTTGGCCTTGGCCTGCACCTCTGCTGAAAGGACGGCGCTGTAGTTGAGGGACCTGACAAGTCGTCGACCTTCTTGACAGCAGTGCCCTTCTCTCGCAGTCCAGTGATGATATCCATGACATCACCACTGAACAGCACCGAACCCCTGAAGGGCGCGTCCTGGATGGCAGACTGCACTTCAGGGATCAAACCCAACACTCTGAGCCAGGCGTGTCGCCGCAAAACCACGGCGAACGCCAAGCTCCTACCAGCAGCGTCCACTGCATCGTAGATGAAGCATCAAGCATGTGCCTACTGGCTGAACGAGCAGATCAGACCAGGTCTGCCACTTCCTGTTTGGTCTGTGACTCAGGAAGAGAGCCCAGTTTAGCTTCCACCTCGCTAAGGACGGCCTTCTGGTAATCCCCCATATGGGCGACGTAGTTCAAGGCCTAATACCCAGAATGGAAGAAGCGAAGACCTTCTTCCCGTACTGGTCCAGAAGGCGGGATTCCTTATCGGGGGGTGGCAAGCTCAAATGCTTTGGATTGGTTGTCCTGCCATGGGCGGCGCTAATCACGACCGAGTCAGCCTTGGGATGAGAGGTAAGAAACTCAACGCCCTCAGGAGCCTGATATAGCCTGTCCGCCTTCCTCGGAAGGGAGGCTTTGGCGGAGGGTTGCTTCCAGATAGTGGAAACAAGGCCCGCGTGAGGCTAGGGTGGAACCAAGGTAGGGGCGACCTCGGGCAGGTCCAAATGGGCAGCTAGCTTCTGCCGCTGTGGATCAGGCTCCAAAGAGTGCCACTGATGGATAGCCTGGATTTTGCGCGGCAACTCCATAAAGGAAGGATCCTCCGGAGGAAACTCTGGAGGAGTCCTCGGCATGGGCTTATCCGGAGAGTGGAGCTCGTCGTCCAAGTCGGAGCACCCATTGGAGTCATCCAAAGGCTCCGAGGAGGAAGAAAGAGAGGAAGACACCACCTCCTGACGCGGAGAGGAACGGACCCCTTGGGAAGCCCTCGAGGAACTGTATCCAACCCCGCTTTGGAACCGGAGGGCTCACCTCTGGTATCCGGAGTAGGGGAGGTAGTCCAGAACCGGGACCGGCGTCAGAAGACGACTCTCCGCCTCCCTGGTGAGCTGAGCCTTGGCCTCAGCTCACTAGGGAAGCCAAAGTCTCTTCAAATCCACCGCAGCTGAGGGACGTGGAAGAGGAGGGGGATGGATACTGAGTGTATCCATAAGGAGCATATCCGTAACGGACGGACGGTAACCTGGCCGGGTAATGAGGTGCCGTGTGCCTGGCGTCGGGTACTGGGCACGGATACTGCAGACCCGGTATGATGGCGTCGAACGACTGGGTCGGATACCCATAAACTGGGGTCTGCTGGGCAGACGACACAGCGGGCACCCAGCAGGCGGGCTTGGAACCGAAGGACCGCAGGTGGCGGGTCTGGTGTGGGGCGCATCGAGGGGATGTCGCCGTGTAGCAGTGACCGCGCCAGGGCCGCATCCGGGGAACCAACCCAGCGGGAGGGGAGACCTAACGAGGGGTGCAGAAAATCCTCGGCATCGCCCGGGGAAGGAGGGGAAAAATCCCTGGGGTCAGGCTGAGGAGACCCAGGGTCCCCGGAGGGTAGCGAAGGCTCCAGAGAGCCGGGAACGGCGGACGGAGTAGGGTCCAGCGTCGACTTGGCTGCCGCGCAGGCGTCGGGCAGCCTGACGTCCGAGGAGCCGACATCTGACTTAGCAGACCCTTCGCCTGAGGCAGGCCTCGAAGAAGGGGCAGTCTGGTTGGGTGGAACAGGGGCTGTGCACCGCCCCGAAGGGTTGGGCGACTTAGTGGCCGATTCCAGGCAGGCGTCAGAGGAGCTGACGTCCGGCTTACTGGAGCCACTCACACACGGTAGGCCCGCCGCAGGCGGTGGCCTTACCGGGGTGGGGCCTCAGCCCGGAGGGCACCGAGGGCCCGAGGCATGGCGGGCTGGACGCAGTCTTGGAAGCCTCCAAGATGGCCGCCGTCGCGATGTGTCCTCGGGGGTGGGGTGGGGGACATACCTGTAACATGGTGACTCAACTCAAGTCGCGGTGGAAGAGGAGCCCCGGTCCCGATGTTTCTCTTTGTCCTTTTTCCTACAATGACCTTCGGGGGAAGTAGAAGCCTGATGGAGCTTTTTTAACTCCTTCTCCATGGAGGTCATTCTCTTTTTAAGGATGTGGGCCTCCAGGGACTGCTGCCTCCGTCTGCGGGTGGCGGCGTTGCATTTCAGGCAATGTTGGCACTTCTCCACCTGATGATCCGGGCCCAGACAGAAGAGACACTGGGAATGGCTGTCCTTGCGCGGGAGTTGGACGCCGCACGAGTTGCACTTATTCTTGTGCTCAGAGAGTGTAGGGGACGACATACACCACCGAAAAAGTAAGCTATTTATCGTAATAAATCAAGAAAAACTGACGGTAGAACTACCGACGACAGGCTGACGAGCGTTGAACTTTACCGCGAGGCGCTGACAATTTGCTAACCATGGAAAGAACTGGAAGGCGGGCGCCAGACCGCCCCTTTATATTGACATCGCATGACGTTGGTCACCTGACATGGGGGCGGTTCCCCGCCAGAGACTGCTAGCTAGAAATATTTCCTTGGGGTCCTGACACCTGCCGGCTTCAGTCCTATATGTAATTACCTACTGCAAGAGCCCTCTCGAAGTAAGATCTTTCTCTATGGCTCTGAGAGCCAGCAGAGATGAAACCTCTGTCTCTAGGGAAATGGTTTTGGAGATGTTTGCAGATGGAAAGGACCTGACCTTTAGCTTTGGAAATGTTTTGAAGCGGAGGGCTAGTCCCTGGCTTACTACCTCCAAGACCCACTTGTCTGAGGTAACAGACTTCGAGTCCTGGAAGTAGTAAGCCAGCCTGCCTCCTACAGGAATTGGGGAGTCGACCCGGGCTGACACATCAGGGTGTCTGCTTGGCCGGAGCCTTATACGGAGAGGAGGATGCAGCTCTGCTCATCCCCCTTCTGCCTCTCCCACTGAAGAACACCCCCCGAGGAAAAGGAGAGTAGGTCTGTGCCTGGTAAAAAGGCCTATGAAAGGGCCTGCCCCTAGATTGCTGATTCTGAGAAGTTGTCTGCTTTTCCTTGGCCTGTGCATTCCTGTAGGTGGTCCAGTACTCGTCCATTTTCTTCATATAATTCTCTATCTGCTCCCCAAACAGAGAATTATCCACCACAGGGAAATCCATGGCCTTAGCCTGGGTGTCCTGTGAGAGGCTAGTACATCTGGGCCAAACCAATCTCCGAAGAGCCACAGATGTAGCCATGACTCGTGATGACACATCATTGGAGTCCACAGCAGCATGAAACTGGATCTTAGATGCCTCAATCCCATCAGCAGCCAACTCCTCCAGTTCCTTGGCAAGCTGGGGGGAAGCCTGTTTAGCCAGTTCCAGAACAGTATCCTATCTGGACTTCTGGTATCTGGCTATATAGGCCATATAGTTAGCCTGCTTGAGTCCCAATGAAGATGCCATGTACTGTTTCTTAGCCATGGCATTCAGCTTCCTGGAGTCTTTATCTGGGGTGTGTGAAGCCAAGGGTATGTTAGCCTTATCACAGGCTGCAGCCTGTATGACCCCAACATGGCTGCATTGCTGGTACAAGTACTCCGTACCTGGGCCTGACAACATATACCTCTTGTCCATTCGCCTGTCCACAGGAGGTAAAGAATTTGGAGTCTTAAGTAACTTCTGTGTCAGTTTCTCAAAGGATTTGTGAAGGGGAATAGACAATCTCTTGGACTCCGGGATGTCCATCATCTCCACAGTCAGGCTTCTCTTGCTCCTCAACAGTTTCATCCAGAGGGAGCTGGAGGGTTTCAGCCACTTTTTTGTAGAACATAAAGTGGGAAGAGGACTCAGAAAGCCTAGGAGGGGAAACACCAGAACGTCTGTCTTGGGAGATGTCCGGTTCTATGGGCTCATCCAGACCTTCCACACCACCATCATCATCATAATCTTCATCCCCCTCCAAATCTGGTTCATATTAGTCTTCAGGGGAATAATCCTGAATCAGGGGAACCAACCGAACGCCTACCGGGAGACGTCAGATCAGTCGGAACTGAACGGAGCGATTCAACTATACTCATCGCTCCGCAATTTCCTCGGTGGTTGGACGATGAGGTTCTGGATCCGAACCGGCCGATTTCTCCTTTTTCTTTCTTTTTGCTGGAACCGACCCCTCAGGATCGGCTCTCCGTTTGCCCGAGGGAGTCTCGCTCAGGTCAGTGGGCACTCCCTCAGGTTCGGTTAGAACCGAACCAGGCTGACCATCCGGGTCAGCAGACTTCTCGGCCTCAGTTTCCCTAAGCCTGCCCAATTTTTTATCCAGGGTGGCCTTAGGAAAATTTTTCAGATTTGGCAGTCTGAATCCAGGTGGTCAAAACTCAGACAATAAACACAGGTGGTGTGGGGATCAGCCTTAGCAAAGGCCTCCCCACACTCCCTGCAGTGTTGAAACCCAGTGGGCCTGGTTTTTCTCTTGGGTTTCTCAGACTAAGCCATCCTACAACTTACCTTTTTTTTCTGTAACAGCCAGGCAAGACCCCCTTATCGGTTCCTAACAGTGTCACGGGTGTTGGAAAAAAATGATAAAATCTTTTTTTTTTTTTTTTTATTATATATATAGAACCGATAAGGACCGGTACCTCACACTAATTTCAAACTCAAAGGAAAACATAAGATAAAATAACAGACAACCGGTTTGGCTGAACCGGTTGTAAAAGTAATATCTTCAATTTCCACAAATTCAGCACTAGTCCACTGCCTAAGGTACTTACTGAGCTGCAGACAGGGATCTAAACTGAAGAAATCAATGAAAAAAGCGGTTTAAAACCAATGTTTTTACTGGACCGAACTGAGAGCGAAAGAGAGATCTCCAGAGCAACTGTTCAGTTAGGCGAAGTAAAGAATCTCATGGTTACACTTCAAAGTGCAACAGAAAGAGGTTTGAACCGAGCTCAACGTTCTATGCTTTGGCATATAGTTAACTCTTTCCTCTCCGGAGCAGTTCAAGTTAATCAATCAATCAATCAAACTTTATTTAACCAGGCAGTTACATCATTGAGCAAGCTCATTTTCAAGATGGTCCTGGATACTTAGGACAACATTCAATAAAGAGGGCTTAACAAGTAACATGACAGACATTAATACAGAGTAATACAAAATGAAAGTCAGTAAGTATTAAAGCTTAACACTGATGGCGAATGGACACATAGGAAATTTAGCATATACTAGAATTTAGCATGATACAGGGAGAGGGGAGGCAGGGAAGGAGACACGGCGGAGGTTAGAGGGGTAAAACAAGACCAAGTGGGAGAAAGAGGAGGGCAACCTAATAGGAGGAAGCCTCCAAGGAAACTAACAAAGGACAGGGGAGTGGAAGCAACAAGGGGTATAGTTACCCTAAGGGCATGCCAGCTGACTGGGGGATAGATGGCCCAGTCAATTGAGGAATATGGGATTGACTGACCAGAAGCGAAGTGTTTATCTAAAATAAATCACACACTGTATTCAGGCATCGGTTGAGCATCTGTCTGAAAATGTGGGGGTTAGGCAGGGTGGAGAGTTTAAGTGCTTTTTGCATGTTATTCCAAAGCATAGGAAGACAAGAGCTAATGGCGGTGGAGCCAAGACGTGTCCTGGTCCATGGTATTTTAAAGTTGATAAAGGAGGAGTTCCTCATGACGTAGGTAGCCTTAGAGCGTTCGAACAGTTCGCCGATATAGGATGGCAGACTGTTTGACAGGACCCGGAAGAACCACATAAGGGCATTTTTTTGTCTCCTCAGGGGGAGGGGTGGCCAGTCTAATCCTTGGTATAACAAGCAATGATGAGTCTTTAGAAGCAGGTCAAGAACAAATCTCAGAGCACAGTGGTAGAGAGTATAAAGTTTCTGGAGCTCTCTTTGGGGGCAGTGGCTATAAAGAAAGTCACCGTAATCAAGAAGGGGAAGAAAGGTTGTTTGAACCAACCTCTTCCTAGCTTCCAGGGTGAGTAGGTGTCTTATGTGGTAGAACAGGCCAAGGCGTTGCCTTAACTTTTTAGTTAGATCGTTTAGGTGTACATTGAAGTTCAGTGTGTTATCCAACCAGACTCCCAAATATTTAAATTTGTCCACTATTTGTAATGGTTCACCAAGAATGGTGACAATCTGGGTAGTACTGGAGGCCTCCGTGTTAAGGTTGGGGGATAACCATGGCTTTTGTTTTTTTTATGTTTAATAGTAGCTTCAGATTCAGCAGATTATGCTGGAGTATGATAAAGTCCTGTTGAAGTTCCTTGTAGGCAAGATCAAGAGAGGGGTTGGTTGAATAGATGACAGTGTCGTCTGCGAAGAGGTGAACGTTTCCTGCTAAAAGGCCAGAGTCAATATGGTTAATATAAAGGGCGAAGAGGATAGGTTCCAGGATCGAGCTTTGCGGGACGCCTCGCGGCAGAATTTTTAATTGGGAGAATTCATCTTGGATTTTAATTTGCTGTCTCCTATTTGTGAGGTAGCAGCGGAACCATTTTACTGCAGCATTTAGTGCTGGGGCTAACTGCATAATGTCAGAATACAGCAAGACTTCATGTTTGAAACAGAATAACAATAAGGTTAAAAAAAAAAAAAAGGAACCGAGACATTCTATTGGGTAAGAAGGAAGATTATTTCAGTGCTTGTGATAAAGCAATGACAATCTGACCACTGGAAATTTTAGACCCTGTCAACAGAAATAACTACAAGGTTATAGAAATGATTATATTATTTTGGCAACATTCTCCAGCAGAGTAACAGACAACGCTCAAGTGTCGACATCACTAACAACACTTGGTTGGAAGGCTGGTGCTGAGAGAAGGGTTTTGGCTTCACTGGGGACTAGGGACACACCTGGAGTGATGTGGGCCTGCACAAGGGCAATGGCTTACACCTGTACAGGGAAGGCACAGCAGTACTTGATGAAAGGTTTAATTGCTTCAATGGCAAGCATTTATGCTAGCCGGGGGTGGGGGGCAGATGGGAGCGGGGAGACCCGAACTGTCCACCCCCAAGTGTTAGCGCAGCCAACAGGGATGATCAGGTAGTTAGGTTATTGCCAGGAATACCTGAACTCAATGCAGAGTAAGGGAGGCAGCACATGAATGAAGGTGGGGTTGGACAGAGGAGGCAAGAGGGCAAAAGCAGAAGAGCAGATAGGCAGGTAGAGAAACATGGAAGGCCATGTATACAAATACCCACAGTCTGGGAAATAAAATCCCAGACCTGGTGGCTTTGGTGGTGGAGGCTGACCTGGTCATAGTAGCAGTAACCGAGACATGGTACACTGGAAACCACGAATGGGAGGTAAGCCGTACCAGGTTACGCTTTATTCAGGAGGGATAGAGAGGGTAAAAAGGGAAGGGTGGCTCTTCAAGTCAGGGACGATATAACGGTAACTGCAGTGCAGGAAAGGCAGGAGGAAGACGAGGCACTGTGGGTCACCTTTGAGCCGGGCAATGGAACAGCGTCAATACTGAAGAAAGACTTTTGTTCAGTGTTCACAGAAGAAGGGGAAGGTAGAGGGACTTCAGCTAGGCATCAGAAACCAAGGGGGGAGGGAGATGAATACCAGTCCATTTACAGAAGACAGAGTCCTAGAAGACCTCATAAAACTGAAGATGGACAAAGCAATGGGACCAGGTGGCATACATCCTAAGATACTGAAGGAACTACGGCTAGTGTTGGCAGCGTCACTGGCAGACCAGTTTAGCAAGTCGCTCAATACAGGAGTAGTTCCGGAGGACTGGAGAAGGGCACATGTCGTACCTCTTTACAAAAATGAGAGCAGAGAGGAGGCTGGTAACTATAGACCAGTCAACCTCACCTTCTTAGTGGGTAAGATTATGGAAGCACTGCTAAAGGAAAGGATAGTGGAACACTTGGAATCCAGTGGCGCACACGATCCAAGGCAGCATGGATTCCCTGCTGGAAGGTCATGTCAAACAAATCTGATAGATTTCTTTGGCTGGGTGACAAAGGAGGTAGATCATGGGGAGGGGGAGCAGTGGGCATCGCCTACCTCGATTTCAGCAAGGCCTCTGACACTATTCCACATAAATGACTGGCAAACAAGCTAGGTAGCCTGGGTGTGGGTCACAAGGTAATTAACTGGGTTAGCAAATGGTTGAGGGACGGAAAGCAGAGGGTGGTGGCGAATGGGGTTCAATCTGAGGAAAGAGGAGTGACTAGTGGAGTACCACAAGGTTCAATCCTGGGGCCAGTCCTTTTCAATGTCTTCATTAGTGACATTGCTAAAGTACTAGAAGGGAAGGTTTGCCTTTTTGCAGATGACACCAAGATCTGCAACAGGGTAGACACTCCAGTGGGGGTGGAGAGAATGAGAAGGGACCTAGAAAAACTGGAAAAATGGTCCGAAGTGTGGCAGCTAAGAGTCAATGCAAAGAAGTGCAATGTATCATGCACCAGAACAGAAACCAGGGGTCAGTTACAAGATTGGGGTGAGTTCTTGGCAGGTCTCCAAGGAAGAAAGGATTGGGAATAATCATTTCAGATGTCCTAAAGGTGGCCAGTGTGCTAAGGCAGTGGGGAGGGGCCAGTGGCATGCTGGGGTGCACAGGAAGGGGTCTCATTAACAGGAGAAGGGAGGTGGTAATCCCACTGTACAAAGCACTGGTGAGGCCTTATCTGGAGTACTGTGTACAGTACTGGAGGCTGCATCTCTGTAGGGACACAGCCAGGGTGGAGGCAGTTCAGACAGCAGCATTTAAAATGGTGCAGGGCTTGCACCGGAAGATGTATGAGGAAAGATTAAAGGAACTCAATATGTATACATTGGAAGACAGCAGGGAGATATGATAGAAACTTTCAGGTATATTAGGGGCATTAACAAGGTGCAGGTGGGCAACATCTTTCAGTTTAGGAGATGTACAAGTATGAGGGGGCATGATATGAGATTAGAGAGGGGCAGGCTAAGGGACAAAGTGAGGAAGTTTTTCTTCAGAGAATGGATGCATGGAATAGCCTACCCAGGGAGGTAGTGTGAGCAAACATGGTGGGGGAATTCAAGAATGCATGGGCTAGCCATAAGGGTACCCCTACAGGGGGAAAGAGAGGCTAAACTGAGGACCAAGTAGGTGCTGATACGGGTAGAGAAACGGGCAGACTCCATGGGCCTAACAGTCCTTATCTGCTGGCAAGTTGAAGTTCTATGTTTTTTGTTTTTTTTTATTTTAGTCTTTGGTAACCAGGTAAGGCCCACTAGGCACAAGTGCCTGTTTTCAGGGGCGACCTGGGAGCACTGGGCGTTTAAATGACTTGCTCAGAGTCACACAGTATGCAAGTGGAGGTGATGAGAATCAAACCAAGGTCTGGTCTGCTGGATGTACCAAGCTCGTTCACAGCTCAGTACTCTAACCTCTTGGCTATACTGCCAGCCACTACGTAACTCTGGCACTAACAGAAAAAGAAATTGCAGTACATCTGATAGAATTTTATGTTTTGGCATTGCTCCACACTGTCAAAGGAAGCACTTAAAACATGTGTTCAAAAAAAACAGTACCCAAATGAAATTGGGTTGGCGGGGGGGGGAGAGACACTGGTCAGTCTACATCTCTGTGGAACAGAAAATGAAAATTACGTACCTACCGTAATTATGATCTTTCTGTGTATCTTCACCATTCATCACTGTTGGGTACTCGGATGGAGGTGAGGACCCTGCAGGAGGTTTTTTTTTTTAGGTAGGCGGAGCCGACGCACAATCGGCGCCGCCCTCGAGGCCGACACACTGCGTGGCGCTTAAGGGTTGGCCATTAGGCTTGCTGACTCTGCCCACCTGCCAGTTCTGAGTCGCCGGAGAGGTAAGAAGAAGGGAGTGGAGGGTGGGACAAGGAAGTCCAAGGGACAGAAAAAGGAAAAGATATATAAAAAGGAGAAATAACGACTGAGAGAACAGAAGAAGTCAGAAACTAAAGGGATTGGGAGGGGCCCCAATCACTGGAAATAGAAGAGGGAGGTAGGGTGGGATAAAGAATTTAGGAAGAGAGGGGGGAGTTAAAACACATCCCAGACCCCGGTCCATTTCCAGGTTACATAGGAACTGCAAGGAGTAGCCAAAGGCTTTCTGCCAGAATTCAAGGCACAGAATGTCTGGCAAACACTCCAGTTAAGCAGAGTCTGCTATTCTGGAAGAAGGACAGGGTACAGAGAATTAACACCCTCTCAAGGAAAGATTATTGGTGAAAAAAGGCGAAAAGGATTTTTTTTTTGTAATAAAGATAGTCCAAGGACGAGGAGAAATAAGTTGGACAGGAATAAAAAGGAGGAGAGAATGGAGGGCAACTGCCAACTCCCACCCCATAGGGGTGGAGCTAACGCACTGGAGAAGGAGTGCCCCCCCATGCTGACCACTCTCCCCAGAACATTATCTCCCTATGTGCCCCTGTTTTACCCCACTCAAAAAAGGAGGTGGGGAAGGGATGGGGACCCAGAGACCGAGGCCCCAGGGGGATGGAGGGTGGGATTGTGATGAATGGTGAAGATACACAGAAAGATCATAATTACGGGGTACGTAATTTTCATATCTAATCTGTGTCAATCTTCACCATTCATCACTATTGAGTGAGTGCGAGCCCCCCCGCGAAGGGTTTTCTTTACACCCTAAGGGACAAGTCCCTTAGCTCTCAGTGGGTGAGACACTAAGAGGGGAACCTTCAGGGCCTGGAGGCCTGAGGTGGGAAGAGTGAGACAGGGACCCCCGAGGGGAAGAAGTGCCCGACAAAGCGCCGTCTCGCTCTACGGGAGAAAAGGTAGGTTCTCTGGTGAGCAGAGTTAATCACCCTACGCCGGGCCAAGGGTGACAACCAGGAAAGATGCAGCCATGATGTCCGCCTAGTGCAGATTGCTGTCCCTACGACCCTGGTAGCTACCTCGTTGGCATCATAGGATGCTCTCGCTTGGTGCCTTGCTAGCTCCAGGCCATGTGCAGAGAGTGCAATGGCTTGTCTGGTTTGCTC
Organism: Neoceratodus forsteri; assembly: GCA_016271365.2. Taxonomy (NCBI): domain Eukaryota; kingdom Metazoa; phylum Chordata; order Ceratodontiformes; family Ceratodontidae; genus Neoceratodus; species Neoceratodus forsteri. The sequence goes on from CM057458.1 coordinate 373,221,238, forward strand.
TGTATCAGGCAATGTGGCTAGGAGTTGACCTAGCCTGGACCACAAAAACCTGTCATAGGCTGCATAGTGGGCCTGATGTGCAGAAATGGAAAGCAACAACCGTGCCGAGTAGAAAGTCCTCCTACCCCAGAAGTCAAAATCCGAGGAGTGTTGATCTGGGGGCCGGTCACGGTGAAGGGCGCGAAGCCCATCAGGAGTATCCAACTGCGTCAATCCGAACTGTGGATGAGGCATGGAACCTGGAGACTCCTGGGGGGGCGCAATACCTCTGGCTGAGATCCCTAGGGGCAGGTACTCCAGAGACGGGCCTCTGCCAGGAACGCAATGACGTCTCCCGAAAGGGAGCATGCCAGGGCGGCACCACAAGGGTGGCCTCGCCAAAATCGCCTAGAAAGGCATGTGCCGAGTGCTCTGGATTGCTAACAGTGGCAGGGGTAAGGTGCAAGTCCTCCAACATCCTCACGAGGAAGCGCTGATACTCAACGAGATCATCGGCTGGAAAGATGTAGACAGAAGGTTCCTCTCCCCCAGAAGAGGGAGATGAAGAGCTGGAGGGCACCGACTGTTCAGAGGGCTGCTGCTCGGGGGGAGGTTGAAAAACCTGACTGTCCATCGCCCTAAAGTAAGCTGGGAACCGAGCAGCCACCGCCCTGAACTGCTCCCAGGAGAGAGGCCCGCTAGGACCAAGGATGCCTGGGAGTGCAGAAGAATGTGGCAGAGGAATGGGGACACAGCCAAGAAGAGATGTCAGCTGACCTCCACCTGGGCTAAGGAGCGGATCGGGAGCACCCACGGAGGAAGGTGCCCCGGAAGACCCTACAGCTGACAGCTGAACAACCATTTCGGTACTGCCTTGGCTGCGCCCATAAGAATCCCCCCTGTGAGGCGACTGGGGCCGTATAGATCCAGAAGGAAGGTCCTCCTACCTCAAAAGAATGGGTCTCTCTCAAAGAGACCAAGGAGGAAGAGCGGAGATCAGCACTACTGCTTCTCCCAGAGCCCGGGTGGACCCCTGAAAAAGGCCGCCATGCCGACCCCACGCCCCTCAACCCCTTGGAGTCCGAAAGAGCCCTCCACCTTGAGAGGGCCAGCCTAGGTAGCTGACAGCTTTGGGCAGCACCCGAAGGAGCTATCCAGGGCACAGTACCCTCCCCTTCTGTAGGTGCTCTGATCGGCCCCAAAGTTGGGCGATCCAGGCACACTACAGGTGGGGGTACCACTGCTGAGGGGTCAGTGAACCCACCAAGACCGGGCTGCAGAGCAATGGTGGCCTGCACCACTGCCCGCTGGTCAGCGCCCCTGACCTCAGTCTCGTAGCCACCGACCCCACCTCATAAGGGGCTGACTCGGCTTGTCAGGATACTACAGGGCTGCCCACTCCAACAGTCAACCCCAAAGAGTCAGACTGTCCGTCTGACTCAGAGCCCGACTCCGCCTCCGAAGCGGTAGAGGCCGAGGCCCTGTGCCAGACCGTAGGAGGGCGCCCACTGCCATTTTGCTGAAGAGGATGCCAGAAACCAAAACCAAGCCCGAGCCGGTGCCAGTGCCCCCTACAGCACCGCGAGCGAAATCCATAGGGGGCACGGCTCCAGCCTGAACAGGAGCTCCAGACTTGGGACCAGCCACGGTGCCATCCAGCCCCACGGCGCTGCTCGTGGCGCAGAGGATGAAGACGGTGCCATCGGCACTGCGAACGGCACAGACGGCCCCGAGGACAGCACCGCCCGGATCCATGGCGCCACCGAGGGCAGAGGCGGTGCCAACGACGGCGCTGGCATCCGACAGCCCCACGTCGCCGAGTCCCAAGGACACGGTGCCATGCTCAACCTTGGCGCCGTCCGCGACACCCAGACAAAGACGGTGCTATAGAAGCTCCCATATGGCGCCGCTAGCAGTATCGGCACCATGAACGGCTCCGACAGTAGCCACGGCATCGCACGACAAACCGGCGCCGTGATTCTGTCTTCATTGGTCAGCGCTAGGTCCAGAATCACCCTGTCCCTGGTGGGTTCTAGCACTAGGTGCCAGAGACCTGCTCCCTGCAGGGAATCTAAGATGTCTCGGCTCCTGGCTGAGGCACCTGCTGGGATGGTCCAGCCCACATCTGGCATAGTAAAATACCCCAGCAGTAGTACCTCCCCTTTTGCTGCCATCTCATGTATTTCATCCACTATCCCCCTATCCACCTCCTCCCTATGAGCTGGAGGCCTGTAGCCCACCCCCTGTGAATTTCAGTGCCACTGCCTGGCTCATGGGTGACCCACAGTGCCTCACGCTCCCCAAGTCTACACTGTACTGCAATTGCTTTTATACCTTCTCTGACGTACAGCTGCCCCACCCCTTTTTCCACTTTCCCTATCCCTCTTGAATAGAGCATAACATGGTACATTTTGAAAGAATTTTCCAGAGAACTACAGCTGTTTCAGGAATTAATCTGATGAGAAAACCTTGTTGAAGGAATCAGATTATACCTAAGTGGGGAAACAAGTAAACAAAGCTTATATGGGAAACAAAAGCTAACCAAAACCAAGTAGTAGTCACGTAGACTTAAATCCCAGGTCCCTCTGCCTCAGTCAGGAGGAGAGTCTTGCATCTTGGATGCCAATAGGGGAAAATAACAGACAGGCTCCAAAATGTTGCTAGGAAGGTACCTCACCTTATAAAAATAACTATGTTCACACATAAAAAAATTAACCTCTTGAAAAATGTTGCTGGAGAAGTAACACTATTGTGTAAGAAGATTTTTAAAAATGTTTGTGAATTAGGGAAAACTGCAGGGTACAGAATCAAACCTCAAGATCCACTTAAAAAAACTGTGACCCTCAACAACTGCGCTGGAGGTAGTATAATAAACAGTTGAAACAAAGGAGTTGGGACAGACTCTCAGAAGGAGAGAAAACCCTACGCAGGACAGCTCTGACCCAAAGACAATGTAAAAGACTGCCTCAGCACAGATGATCTCCGTCCTGCAGGAAGAGGTCTTGTAGGTTCAGTATTCCGCTGCACCCTTAGTCCCCTGTGAGGAAAGCAGGGAGGCAGGTATCCCTGTGCTGTAAGTGAATGGGCATGCTTGCTTGACATCATCACACAATTAGCAGCAGTGCTGCATGGGAGGATGGGAGGTATGCGTGTCAAAACACGCACTCGCTTGGCCTGAAATAGGCACGCATATGCGCATGGCTCATGCCTAGCAGCTTGGGGGACAAGAAAACAGGGCTCATGCTCCCAAAAGCTGGGAGATCTCTGCAAGAATATAAAACCCGAAAGGAGGTCTAAACACAAAAGCAATGTTCTCCACAAGTCAGTAAGGAGGGAAAATACATCACAAGCAGCAGAGCACTGCAAGGGGGGCAGTCATCCTCTAAGGACAGAGAAAAAAATTAATAAATAAAATAAAAAGCCCGGCCCGGTGGCGCTGGACGCCACACCTCGCACTACGCCGGCAACCTGGGTTCGGGAACAGATTTGGGTTGCTGGGGGTCGGCAGGGGAAGGGAGGATCGAGCATCCCAGTGGATGCTCTCCTCCCTCAGGGGTGGGATACCAGGGACACAGTAGTGTCCGACACTCCCGTAGAGAGTGCTGATGGAAGCACCGGCCCTTGAAGGGATTAGTGGCTCTGATATGCGGTCAGGGACATCATATAGGCGCATGAGGAGGATAATGTGCACTCGCATCAGCCTCTCTGGACGCCAAGTCCAAAGGCGCTACGCCCTAAGGGGCTGGGAGCTAAGGAGAAAAATCGGGGAAAATGTATAAACCCCGGCCCTACGGGCAAGATGATGCTAAGGGGATGGAATACCTTGGGGATTGCCCTGGCGGACGGAGTAGGAGGAAGTACGAGGCCTCCTCTTAAAGCCGTGGGAGCACGCAAGTAAAATAAAATAAATAAGTCAAACAGGGGCTTTTCCTATCCCAAAGAAAAAACTCCTATCCCAGCAAAGACATTGTGCCCACAAGTATCTACAATAGCCCCAGAGAGAGAGAGAACCAAAAAAGACACTGATCAAATGGAGATGACAAAATAAAAGTTCCCTGTCTCAAGAAAAACCCTGCATCAGCCACGAACACTGTATCCACAAAGTAACTCAAACTGCCCCAGAACCACGCAGCTAAAGCGGCAGGAAACCTTGCAGTTCAACAATGGGGGTGGGGATAATTAAGAAGAAATTTCTTTATACTTACCATAATTTCCTTGTCTGTTAACTCCAAAATTGTCAATGAGTAGTCAGTACATATGGGTAATGTGCACCTCTACTAAAGGAGACCTGCACAGCCCATAGCTGCAACCAGCATAGAATTATGGGCACATGAACAATCTGGACAGCAGCAACTCCCCAGTCACTTTTGTCTTCGCAGTGCCCCTAATTATGCAAGAGTAAACTCATAAGATTATACTGCTCATCTTGCAATGAACCAATACATATAAATTGTTTGCATACTTACACCTTTTTCCTATAAAGAAGATACTGTAAACGATTCCCTACTTTGTCTGAAGAGTGGGATGACAGAAAAAGTTTTGTCTTCTGCTTCTCTCTTGGGGTAGAGCTTCTTTAAACTATTAAAGCAACTAGAAAGATATTTGTCAAAGGAGTTAATAAAAAAGGGAATGCTGGAAAACAACTACGAACTGTGTAAGCACTAACTTGTAACAAGGAGACACCCTTATTGTTCAGGAAAATCAAAACCTGTTAATCCACATACCAAAAAACAATATTTAACTGTGGAACTTCTTTTTTTTTCATGTTGTATAATCATCAGCAGGTAAATCACAGAAGGATGTCCAAACAGACTTACAATCAAAAAACTTCCTCAGAACATAACGGACATCTCAGTTCTGACGTGCCGGACAATATTCTCCATCAGGAGCCATGCTCCCGGGAGGGCCCCATTGACAATGTTAGAGCTAACGGGAAAGGAAGTAACAATAAGTATGAAGACATTTCTTCTATCTGTAGTGCTCCACACTGTCAATGGGTAGTCGGTACACATGACTGCTAGTAAGCAGTATCCATTATCCAACCGGATGGGGAAGAATATTGTCCCATATGCTAACCGCGAAAAAACAAAAAGGGAAAAGGAATGTACTTGCTAGTTCAAGTTTATTTCATCAGCAAAGCTCCACTGAGCAAGCTCATTTAAAAGGAGGTCCTGCTACAGGCAAAACAATACAGCAAATACATAATACAAAACAATATTCTAGTGGTTATACAATACAAGATCAAAATGTGAAAAGAAAATAACAATTAGCTTGACAACGGCATACACATATATGATATAGAACAATCATTCACAGCTAGCAGAGCAGGGAGTAAAAGTACCAAGTACGCAGTGATGAAGGGTAGTCCCGGGAAATAATAGACAAGTGCTTAGTACTTAGGAGTAGTATAACTAGCCTAGCAGCCATGCTAACTGGAAAGACAGACAGTCCTCCTTGAGGGAACTACTTTTAAGGGATTTAGCATAATTCAGACATATGTAATCTGAGAGCATAAGGGTGGTTTGGAGTTTATTCCAGACAAAAGGTATAGAGTAGCTAATGGCAGCATTTCCAAAGCAGGTGCGGAATGTGGGTGTATCTAATAAAATAATGCAGTTTTTCCTGAGTGAAGAGCAACTATGAGAGTGGTGGAATAGGGACGAAATATATAGGGGGAGTTTTATTCAACATAGCTTTATATGCCCAAGTAAACTATGTACCAAACTTCTTGTAGCGAGAGATGTCCAGTCCACTGCAGAATAAAGTGAGCAATGATGGGACCTGGAGGTGATAAGAGAACATACAGCTTGTGAAGATAGGAGGCTGGGCAGTTAGTATATTAATTGTCCGCATAGTCCAGGAGAGGGAGGAAGGTGACTTGGACTAATCTTTTCCTGACATCAATAGAGAAAAGGGATTTATTTCTGTCAACGAGCCCCAGCCTAGCTTTTCATTTTTAGTAAGTGTTTCAACATGAGCAGTAAAAGATAAGTGGCTATCTACAACCTCTAAGCGAATCCCCTAGTAGGGTTAATATAAGTTCCAGAGTGTCCTGCTTTGGTAATGAGGATGGGGAAAGTGTTGGAGTGAAGTACATGATCTTTGTTTTATTTGCGTTTAGCAGTAGTTTTGATCTTAAAAGTTTATGTTGTAACTGACTGAAATCCGACTGAAGTTCGATACGAACATCTTCTTCGGAAGGTTTCGATATATAAAGAATGGTGTCATCTGTGAAAAAGTGTAAATTCGCTGTAAGTATATTGTCACTTAAAGAATTAATAAAGATTGTGAAGAGGGCCTAGTATAGATCCCTGAGGCACACCACTCAAGAGTGGTAAAGGAGAAGATAGTAGCCCATCTGCTTTAATGTGTTTGGCTCCACCTGTGAGGTAGCTGGCAAACCAGCTTACAGCAGAGTTGTTTAGGCCATGCCCCTTGAGTTTCAATAGCAATCGATTATGATCTACTGTTTTGAATGCTTTGCTTAAGTCCAAGAAGACAGCTCCAGTGAAGTGTTTGCGGTCTAAGGCAGTGAGCCAGACATCAGTCACTTTAGCCAGGGCCAAAACTGTACTGTGGTTTTGCCTGAAGACAGATTGCAATGGGTTAACTTCCTCTTTTCTAGGTAGTCCCTTAGTTCCATATTGATTAGTTTCTCCACAAGTTTATATAATAATCAGACATAGGCCTGTAATTGTTTAGGTCACAGGGATCGCCCGATTAAAACAAAGGCAATAGATGAGCTGTTTTCCATAGAGAGAGGGGACAGTGCCCGCAGTAATCAGGTTAAAGAGGTGGGTTATGAAAGCCAGCATTTAAGAAGAAGGGTCTAGCACATCGGCACCGGCACTTTTTCAGTGTCTAACTTCGCTAGCAAATCCTCTACCTGTTTAAAGGTTATCGGGGAAGAGACAGAAAGGGGCCCTGGGTTTGCGGGCAGGCATGAGTGTTCTCTGATGGGGAACAACACACTAGCTTTGCGGACGGAGAAGAATCAAATGCTAATCCAGCAGCAGCAACGTGTGAGTTTAGTTTTTCAAGAATTATGATTGTGTCAGAGATCATAGTGCCTTGGATATTAATTTTAGTCAGGATTGATGGAGGGGGTTCTGTAACTTTCAACAGATTTGATAGTACACCACATTTTTACCAGATTGCCCTTTGCATCTTCCAGCACATTCACATAGTAGTTGACTTTGGCTACTCTGATAAGTTATGTGCAGGCATTTCTGGCTGTTCTAAAAATCACCCAATCCAGAGGGTCTTTAGTGAGTCTGGCCTTGACCCAAAGTTTGTCCTGTGAAGTTAGGACTTTTTTTAAGGTCAGTGGTAAACCATGGTTGAGAGGCCTTTTTGACACTACACTTTGTAAAAGGAGTGTGTTTATTTATTAAGTTCATTAGTGTTGTGGTGAAATTTTCAACCACAACATCGACTGAGGGAGCTAAATGAAAGTTTTGCCAGTTTATGTTCCTGAGGTCAGATAAATATTTTTTGAACTTAAATTTGCAGAAGCCACACTGTCACAAATTTCAAGTTGGAAAAGCATCTTTCAAGTTTCCTTATACAGACCACAATGTTGTGATCACGAACGTCACTGAAAAATACTGCAGAGCATGTGGTTCTGTACACAGACTGTCGTCGAAGCACTGGCCAGGAAGCATAGGAAAACTAGAAGCAGTTCCAAAATTCGCAAATAGCGTTTTACTTTTCTCAAGTAACAGCGAAATAAAAATGATTCAGTATAACTATTTACAAAGGCAGTACAAACAAAGAAAACTAAGTCCTTCTTCTGAGGGTACCGCTGAATTCCAAGTTACAGTCTCTCACTCTCCTTGTCTCTCTAGCAAAAGCATTGCTGCTCTTTTTATGTCTGACTGGGAACTTAAGAGAGCCTGCTTCTCACAGAATGTTCTTGTAAGTTTACATAATGTTCTTACCAGTTTCAATGCAGGTGCAGCAAAAAGAATAGCGACCCAGAACTGACCTCTTGTTTACAGCTCTGCAAAGGGCTTAAAAACCACATGTCAGATTAACCCCTCGAGTTCCAAATATCTTTGTAATCATTTCAACAGTATAACTATATACAGTTTTAAACAAAGAGATCCCAGTTTCACATACAGTTCAGATATCTTTTATGACCACAGACTTGCAAGGGAGAGGAGAAGAGAAGAAAGAACAGCAAGTGAAGGCAGAGAGAAATAGCGAGAGGTGGAGAACTGCTAAACTGTCGGAGTGATCAGTTCCTATGTCTCAAGAAAATTTGGTTGCACAACCAGACAGACAAGAGACAGAAAAGGAGAGCATAGAACAGATCCTTGCATTTAACTCTTTCTGCATAACAAATGGGACAGGGCCTTATTTAACCCTGTCACATATCCCCCTCTTTAAGAGGGAACCTGTTTTACAAAAACAGGTTTCCAAAATGTTCTATTAAATTCCTGTCCAACATTAGCTTATAACCTTTACAGTTCCGTGCATATGCAGCATAACAAATAGAGACGTTTCAACTCACATTTTTTTCAACCTTCGGAATTCTCAATCTGTTACAAGTACAAAGTCAGCTCCTAATAATTAAACTTAAGGGACTCCAAGGCCCACTTTGCAGCAAGGCATATCTTTTCAATGGTGGAGTACCTTTACTCTCTGTTGTGCAATTTCCTACTTATGTATAGAATAGGATGTTCTTTCCCGTCTATAGACTGACTCAAGACTGCACCTAGGCCTCCTTCTGATACATCGATCTGTAACAGAAATTGTTTCTCAAAGTCTGGGCTTCTTAAAACAGGAGCTGAACATAATGCAGTTTTAATGGCTTGAAAAGCCTTGTCATACTCTGAAGTCCATTTCACATTATTCAGGAACAGTTTCTGTGTGAGTTCAGTGAGGGGAGTAGCTAAGTTGGCAAACCTGGGAACAAATCTCTGGTAACAACCAGCCAGCCCTAAAAATGATCTGACATGTTTCTTGGTTTTGGGGACAGGGCTGTTAGCTACAGCTTCTATCGTGGAAGCCTCCAGCTTGACATTTTCATTTCCCAAAACAAAGCCCAAATATCTGGTTTCCTGCATGCCCAATGCACACTTGGTAGGATTGTCAGACCTGCCTTATTGATTGGATAACTGCTTGTAGGTGTTCCAGGTGGCTTTTCCAGTCTGGACTGTACACAACTACATCATCCAGGTATGCCACACAATAACCAGTGTGAGGGGATACATTTACATCCACGTACCGCTGGAATGTAGTGGGTGCACTATGTAAACCGAATGGCATGGTGGTGAACTGACAGAATCATACAGGAGTGGGAAATGCAGTTTTGTCTCTGGATTCAATAGCTAGGGGGATTTGCCAGTAACCCTTGGTGAGATAGAGGGTACTGATATACTTGGCACTCCCCAGTCTGTCCACCAAATCATCTATTCTGGACAAAGGATAACTGTTAAATTCTGACACTTGATTAAGTTTCCTAAAATCAAGGCAGATTCTTACACCCCCTTCTTTTTTGTTCACAATCACCATTGGTGATCACCAAGCACTTTGACTCCTCTAGGATACCCAATTCTTTCATTTTTTGTATTTCCTTACCCATGGCTGCTCTTAACCGCTCTGGTAGTCTGTATGTCTTTTGTCTAATAGGGCGAGCATTTCTTGTCAGCATTAAGTGCTCGACCCCTTTTGCTCGGCCTTGTACTGTGGTAAAAGTACTGTTAAATGTCTTTAGCAAGTTACAAATTTCTGCTGTTTGTTCAGAGGTTAAGGAAACATTCACATTTACAACATCAGCAGTTACAGTTTGCTCCATTCTGTCACAAGCGATATCAATATCGTCTTTATCATTTTTGTGGTAAAACTAGCAAAGTACCCTGTGGTGATTTTTCAACCCATTTCTTCAGGCGATCAGCACAGTATATCTTAGTAGGATTTTTCCTATCAGGGGTCTCAGTCTCGCAGTTAACTGTGCCAGTACATTTAAGCACTTTATAAGTCCCCTGTCTCTTCATTAACAGTTTATTTTCTGTACTGGGTAACAGTAGCAAGACCTTTTCACCTGGCTCAAAAACCTTTTCTTTTACCCCCATGGTCATAATACACCTTCTGCCGGTTTTGCGCCTTTTCCTGATCACCTTTGGCGATTTCAATGAATTCTAACAGCTTCTTTCTCAGGGCACACATACAAAATGTAATAGATTGTTTCTGATGGGGGTTATCTTCCCTTGTTTCTTTTATTACATCTAGTGGACCTCTAGGTTGTCTACCATACAGCATTTCAAATGGTGAAAAACCTGTAGATGCCTGTGGCACTTCTCTGCAATCAAAAAGCAGATAAGGTAAGTATTGGTCCCAGTCTTTCCCGTTCCCTTTTATAAACTTTTTAACATGTGTTTTAGGGTTTGATTAAAACGCTCAACAAGACTGACTGTCTGAGGGTGATAAGGGGAGGCCCTTATGGCAGTGATGCCTAGTAGTTGGTGCAGCTGCTTCAGTAATGCAGCACCAAAATCACTACCCTGATCAGTAATAATCTCTTTAGGTATGCCCACCCTGCTAAAAATTTTGGCAAGCTCTGCTGCCACTTTTAGAGCTGTGACAGTATGCACTGGAACTGCCTCTGGGTATCGAGTAGCACAGTCACATACTACCAAAATAAATCTATTACCCTTTTTACTTTTGTCTAAGGGGCCAACCACATCCATTGCAATTCTCTCAAAAGGCACAGCTATCAAGGTTAGTGGCATCATATCTTTTTCAGTTACTGGGGCTACTTTCTGACACTCAGCACAAGAACTGCAATAAGTAGCAACATCTTCATGAATTCCAGGCCAGTAAAATCTGTACAGCAATCTGGCAAGAGTGCGATCCCTCCCTGAATGACCAGCCATAGGACTATCATGTGCTATCTGTAACAACTCAGATGTATACTGTTGTGGTATGACCAATTGTTATATCTGGTACTGTGTCTGAGGTTTAACCCAAACTCTGTACAGTGGCCAATTAACTTTTTTAAATATAGGTTCACCTTGTTTTGGTTTCACCACCAGATGCTTAAAATAACCTTGGAGAGAAACATTGTTAGCTTGTTCTGAAAGAAAATCACAATCAGTGATCAGTTTAGTTTCAGCATTTTCATGTTAACCCCTTATGTCCATCAGTCTTTTGTTGCCATTGTTTCTTCAGGCTTCGTCTTTCTTTCCTGGATTTCCAGATCTTGGATCTCTGCTCAAACAAGACCGAATCAAAATCACTGAAAGGAAGAGTCCCCTCCATTTGACATTTTCTTTGCCTGAGCTCTTGTCATCACAGCTGCTGAAACATAAGGATTTACTCCCTCTTTGATTAAACTCTGTAAATCCTGGAAAGTCATTTCCAGTAATCACAGGTACAGGTAACCTAGGTACTACCCCCACTTTCATTTGGTGTGACACCCCATTAACAGTCACAGTGACCTGGCTGGTAGGATAGTATCGGGCATCCCCGTGGATGCAGAGGACACCAGTACCTGGTCCTTTTGGACATTGTTTTCCCAGCACTTAGGGTCTGTCTGCTTTCGGAATCTATAGGTCCCTTCACAGTCTTGTCTCCCACCTTCACATCTGTTAAGTACTTGCCCCAAGTTGCTAAGGACAAATCTGCTCCAGTGTCACTCTTCTTACTACAGCAATTTCTTGCAATATGAGCTGACTTATTACAGTTATAGTAAATAAAGTCTTTGGGTGTAGATTTATTACCCTCACTAGAGTTTTTATCAGGCTTGGAGTTGAAATGGGAAAGAGTGTCTTGCCGGTGCTTGGCCGATACCTCGCTGCTGTGGCATTTGTCTGGCCATTTGGTAGTCTTCAGTCAAAGAAACAGCCTTTCCCCCACTTTCTGGTCGGTGTTCTTTTAGCCAAAGCTGTACGTCTGTGTGTAGGATATTGAACTGCTCCATTACAAATGTTTCGAGAATCTATGGGAGTGTTTTGTCTTCTGGTTGGAGCCATTTCATAAGGAGTTCTCCGAGTTGAGTGAAGGCTTATCGAGGATTGTCGACCGAGTTGTACTTCAGAGACCGAAATCTCTGCCTGTAGGTCTCTCCTGAGATGTAATATCTTTTAAGGACTTCTCTGTTCACCAGGTTATAGTTTTCTCACTGTGCAGTGTCCATACTGCTGTAGGTAAGTTGGGCCTTCCCTGTCAGGTAAGGTACCAGTATGATTGCCCATTGCTGCTTTGTCATTGGCAGGCTGCAGCAACCCTTTCAAAAGCTGTCTGGTATGCTTCAATATCATCCGAGGGAACAACTTTATAAGTTTAAGGTCTTTTAAGTTGTTGGTGTTTTGTTGCTCTGCTGGACCTGTGTCAGAACCTCCAGCTTTGATAACTTGCAAGGCATGCAGCCATTGCTGCTCCAGTTGCTGCATCTCTTCTTTTTCCTGCTTCTCTGTCTCTCTTTGTTGTAAAGCCACCATTTGAAGAAGGCAGACAGGCTTTCAGGTTCTGTCACTGCCTGTTCTATTTTTCTAGCACTGGTTATGGCTGTACAGTCTCAGCTTGGACTTCTGTCTCTGCTAGTTTGGCTGCCATCTTTTTGGTAATGACTCCTGGGCTTGCTGTTGCAGAATCCATACCTTTCTTCTATGCTTCCCTGGTACCAGGTCTAGTACACATGCACAAAACTCCTGATGCATGGCGTGAATCCCACTTAGGTTGGAACCATCTGTCGTCGAGGCACAGGTCAGGAAGCACAGGAAAACCAGGAGCAGTTCCAAAATTCACAAGTAGCATTTTATTTTTCTCAATAACAACAAAATAAAAATTATTTAGTACAACTATTTACAAAGGCAGTGCAAACCAAGAAAATTAAGCCCTCCTTCTGAGGTACCTCTTAATTGCAAGTTGCAGTCTCTCACTCTCCTTGTCTCTCTAGCAAAAGCATTGCTGCTCTTTTTATAAGTCTTTGTCTGGGAACTCGTTAAGAGAGCCTGCTTCTCACAGAATGTTCTTGTCAGGTTCGATGCAGGTGCAGCAAAAAGTACATAGTGACCCAGAACTGACCTCTTGTTTACAGTTCTGCAAAGGGCTTAAAAACTGCATCTCAGGTTAACCACTGGAGTTCCAAATAGCTCTGCAAACATTTCAACAGTATAACTATATACCATTTTAAACAAAGGGATCCCAGTTTCACATACAGATTCAGATATATTTTATAACCACAGATGTGCAAGGAAGAAGAAAAGACAGAACAGCAAGTGAAGGCAGAGAGACAGCGAGAGGCGGAGAACTGCGAAACTATCAGAGTGATCAGTTCCTAGGTATCACAAGAAAATTTGGTTGCGCAACCAGACAGACAAGTGACAGAAAAGGAGAGATTAGAAATGAAAATTACGTACCTACCATAATTCTTGATTCATCATTGTTGGGTGACTGGCACCCCGTGGGAGATTTTTTTTTTTTTTTGCAGGGAGGAGGCAGGGCGCCACGGGGCCGACTGCATGCGCTTTTGTGGCTGGCCAGTAACAGACGTTGGACCCTCCTCCATCTCAGTTCTGCATGCAGGGCAGACAGAAGGAAAAAGGAGGTATAGAGAAAATAAGGGCAGGGAAAGGGAGCACAAGAGATAGCAAAAGGAAAGGAAGTAAACTGAAAAAGAAGCGGACCAGAGGACAGAGTAGGAGAGGGACCTGGGAGGTAATGGGCCGAGAAGGGCCCCAGTTCCTGAACTGCCAAGGGCAGGAAGGGAGGAAAAAGACAGATAAAGAAATTTGAGGGGGAGCAGGAGGAAACAGGAAGGACAAGACCATTAAGAATTAAAGCCAATCAGGAGATCCTTTAAGGGATATTTTCAAGGGAGATTCCGAGGATTCTGAGAATCCCGTAAATGGGAAAGGCCCCCCACTCCCTCGAATCCCAATTCCCCAGGGGGATTTCACGCTCTTCTCCACCCTTCTATTGTTACTGTAAGGGAAAACAAAGGTTTCAGAGAGCGGGAGGGGGAGAGAAGGAACCCCCAAATAAACAGGTTACTCACCTGTAACAGTAGTTCTAGGAGTGGTATATGTTGTTCATCCACACATATTGGCATGTCCCTTTCCCCTTTAAATCTTGCCGGAAGTCTTCAAGCTGGCTCCTCCCACCCACCCAGGTGGAATATACCTCAGCTCCGCCCCATGACGCCAGATCTTAGCCCGCTGGAAGCCAGGTTGTGTAGGCCCGCAGCTTGGGAGGTCGAGAATTGGTAGGGATGAACAACATATACAACTCCTAGAACTACTGTTACAGGTGAGTAACCTGTTTTTCAAGGATTGTGGATATGTTGTTCATCCACATTTATTGGCAGGCTCCTTAGCAGTTCTCCAGGAGGAGGGAGGCAAGGCGCACACCCCCTACTTAGGGAACAGAGATTGGAGAACTGAGGTCCCAAAACCAGCATCCCGGCATGACTAAAGGTCGATGTGGTAGTGGGAAATGAAGGTGTTTGCTGACTTCCAGGTAGCACCCCGACAGATTTCCTGTATGAGGATGTACCTGGAAGCAGCCACCGATGCAGCAGTATGGTGGGTAGAATGAGCTCTTTTCCCTCTGGGAGGCTCCATGCCCGCTAACTCATAGTATAGACCTATGCATGATGTCATCCATCTTGCTATGGTCCGTTTGGCTGCAGGTCTGCCAGAAGCAGCTTCAGCGTAGGTGACAAACAGCTGGCGACCCTCTCCATGAATTTCTGCCATCCTCTCCTTGTAACAGGAGAGAGCATGTCTCAGGTCAAAAGTATGGAGCATGTACTCAGCGTCCGAGGTGTAATTAGGGTAGTATACCGGCAGAATTAACACCTGATTAAGGTGAAATTCTGACATCACCTCCGGAAGGAATTTCGGGTGGAGCGCAGGACAACTTTGTCCCTGTGGAAGACCAGATAAGGGGAGTCCACCAAAAGCACCTGGAGCTCCCCTGTCCTTCTGGCAGACGTGATAGCCACCAAGAAGGCAGTCTTCCACGACAAGTGTGAGAGCTCACACTTGTGCACTGGTTTGAATGGCTTGCCCATGAGCTTTGCCAATGCCAGCAGTAGATCCCACAGAGGTGGAGGTTCACGCACCGGAGTGGATATGTGATCCAGGCCTTTGGAAAAGCTCCCGACCACGGTCTCCTGCGCCAATGTCGGCTGACCGGCCCGCACCGGTAAGCCGAAATGGCTGCCAGGTGCACCCTAAGGGTCGATGACCATAGACCCCCTTTGGAGAGACCAAAGGTAGTCAAGAATGTTAGCCACAGAACAGGATAAGGGGTCCAGACCCTTACCCTGACATCAAATGGAAAATCTTTTCCATTTGAAGGCATAACACTTCCTGGTCGAGTCCTTTCTAGATGCCTCCACCACAGTGTAGACATCTTCGGAAGTGCCCAACCACAAATGATTGGGCAAAGGAGGAAAGAACCTCCGCCCTGTCCGCCGGGAGCCGAACTCTGGCTTGACAAGAGTCGAGCTCTGTCCCGATGAAGCCCATCACTTAAGAAAGCACGAGTTCCAACTTGGCCTCGTTGATCAGGAGGCCGAGTTGGGAGCAGGTTTGGAGGGCCAGATCCCTGGACCTCTCCACCTCCTGTTGGGTGGAACCTGCAAGGAGCCAATCGTCGAGGTAGGGGTAAATTCTGAGCCCCCCGACGCCAGAGATGGGCCGCCACCACTGCAATGCATTTGGTGAAGACCCGTGGGGCCGATGACAGGTCGAACGGCATGGCGCAGAACTCGTACAGGATCCCCCTCGACCCTGAAGCAGAGGAACCATTGATGGGACAGATGGATTGGGACGTGAAAGAACGCATCTTGCAAATCCAGTAAACAGAACCACATGTTTCGCTCCAAGGATGGTATGATCTGGGACAGAGTTACCATCCGAAAGGTGTGTGACCTGAGATACTGATTCAGGTCGTGGAGATCTAAAATGAGGCACCAGCCCCCCCCGTCTGCTTGGGCACCAGGAAGTACCTGGAGACAAAGCCTGGGTCTGCAGACGGATCCACCATGAGAGCTACTGCCTCCTTCAGGAGGAGCTGAGCGATGTCATCTCAACTGGGTGCATGCAGAAATCCATTCTTCCTAAGGGGCTTGGCTGGGAGGATACTGCTCGAATTCTAGAGGCAGTCCCTGACAGACCACTTTGAGAACCCACCTGTCCGAAGTAATAGCGGACCAGGCGGAAAGGAAGTGGCGGAGCCGGCCCCCCACGGCAAGACCCAGAGCTGGCGTGATGGGAATAGGGGTGGCAACCCCCACCCGGTCACTGAGCAGGCTTGGAGGAGGGGGAAGCCCCAGGACCTGAGCCTCGGCCTCCTCTGCGGGCCTGTTGGGGTCCAGGCATGGGCCAAGGGCACCAAACTTGAGCCTGCTGCTGATGCTGTTGTCCTCCCTGGAAGGAGGACTGCTGAACTGCAGGGGAAGAGTGACGAAAGAGCTTCTTTTCTTCTGCTGGTTCTTGCCCGAAGAACTTTGGCAGAAGTAGCGTCCAAGGTGGCATTGGACTGCTCTATGCGCTGTAGGTGACCAGCCACTCCTGGGCCGAACAAGTTGGTCCCAAGGAAGGGCACATCAGCTAACTTGTGCTGGGTATCCCCCGGGAAGGAGGACAGCCTCAGCCAAGCCCTGCGGTGAGAGGCAACTGCGGCGGCCATCGAGCTGGCGCAAGAGTCCCCGAAGTCCAGGGCCATCTGGAGCTGCTGTTTGGTGACAGCACGGCCCTGATCTCGGACTTGCTTGACCGTGGTCTGCATGTCCGTGGGGAGATGTGGGAGGACTTCATCCAATGACCCAAGAAGGGCATGGGAGAAGTGTGCCATGACGACGGCCAAACTTGCCCGAAGAAGGCCCAAGGAAGATGCTGCATATACCTTCCGCCCCGAGTGGCCAAATACTTGGACTCCTTGTCGGGAGGTCGGTCAGTGTCTGCAGAACTGCCAGTACGCCTGAACACAGAGGTGGTCACCAGGCTTTCGGCCGAAGGGTGCTCTGTGAACCCCGCAAGGGACCCCATGGGCACTGCATACTTGCAGGCCATGTGGGCAGACGGTGCTGGACATGAGGCAGGACGCTGCCATAGTTTGAGTTCCAGACCGACAATGGTCTTGGCCACAGGAAAGGCCTCTGTCGGTGTATCCCCTCTCTTGAGGATGTCCATGAGAGGGAACTCCACCTTTTTCTGGATGGGCTCCAGGGGCATCCCTGTGGAATCAGAGATGAGACGAAGGATCCCTTGGAAGGAGGAAGGACCTTCCTCCATCCCTGTGCCAACAGACTCATCATCATCCCCAGGATGACAGTGAAGCCCGGTGACATCCAAGTCTGAAGAGTCAGGGTACAGCGGCCTGCCGCCCAAATCACCCTCGACCCGCCGAGGGCAGTCCGGAGTGACCGTGACCGACAGATGTCGGGGAAGCCCGGTATCTGGTAGGTATTCTTTGGAAGGAGCTCCTCCCACAGGCTGTTTAGGCGGCAGCTCCACCAATATCAGTAGAGAGACTGGTATAGGCCGAACCAGAGGATGGGCTGACGCTACGGGTGTGGGAACCAAAGGCTTCGGTTCCGAGGGGGTCGGCTTCCGCCTAGGAGGCGAAAGCCAAGTAATGGCAGGGGTAGGCAGCGGAGCCAGCTTATGCCCGGACAAAATCAGCTGTTGCCACATAAGGTCCTCGTTGCGCCAACGGAGTTTCAGTCGGAGCCTCTCCTCATCCGAGGAGGATGAGGACAACCTGTGGCGTCACCTCTTTTTGGAACGCTTGTAACTCTTCCTTGGCCCTTCAGCCAAGGGTGTTCTAGACCTCGACTGAGATCGGGCAGGCTGACTCCGTCACTCGGGTGACACCGGAGGGATCGGTGAAACCCGAGGGTCTGGAACCGGGACCTCGATGGGGACACCAGCGGGCTGGGTCTCCTCATCGGGGAACACAAGGACTGGAGTCCTCTCCAAGGAGTCGTCAGCCACGGCTGGTGACAGCGGGTCGATTGGATCGAGAACAATCTCGACTCATCGCCACATCCCGGGTCGCCTGGCCAGACGGAAGGTCCGTGAAGCCTGCGGCCGAGAAGCGATCTTGACCGTGGTCAGGATTGCATGCTCCTGGAACTGGGACCTCCTCAGTCCCAAGAGCTCTCACGGTGGACGCAAGAGGTGCTCGGGTTCCCTTATCCTTTACGAGATTGGGAGGAGTGCGAGCCCGCGGGCGCCTCTCCCCGGGTGGGGAGAGACTGGCACAACTCCTTGAAGGAACCTATGAAGGTGGAGCCTAGGTTGAGTGGAACGAGAAAGCTTTGATTGTTCAAAGCGCGGGTGCCTTCTTCTTCGAACGCCTTCATGTGTTCCAGCTGCTCGGCGGATCCCGCGGCTGCGGAAACCGCCCACCTAGCCTCCTTGGACTTCACTGAAGGATTCCTTTTCTCTGGTCTCCCCAACTTTAAACATGCCAAGTGGTCATCCAGGACATTGGGATGGAAGGCCAAGCAACACCTGCAGGACGGGGTGTCATGGCCGACACCTAGGCAGTAGACACACACGAGATGGGGATCAGTGCGTGACATCTTCTGACCGCAAGGACACCGGCGAAATCCTGGAGAAGATTTCTCCATGATCGAGATCTAGTGTTATCGCTAACGCTAACTAGTTTTAATTTCGTAAAACCAAAGTTTTGAAAGTCAGGGCTCACGGTAAATGCATGAGCACGAGGGAGGCTACATGCATCTTCCAGCGGAAAGGAAGATCTGGTGTCATGGGGTGGAGCCAAGGTATATACCACCCGGGTGGGTGGGAGGAGCCAGCTTGAAGACTTCCGACAAGATTTAAAGGGGAAAGGGACACGCCAATAAGTGTGGATGAACAACATATCCACAATCCTACAAAAAAGAATTCCAGCCACATAGGGGATGGTAAGTAAGGAGAGAACAACAAGGGGCAAGGGAGTTACGGTCAGCTCCAGAACCTCTTCATCCCAGAGGACTCAAGGTTGGCGAACTAAGGGGATATACTGGCCCCAGAGAGCAGCTCAGGATAAGGGAGGGGCCTACCAGAAGACCCTATGAAGCCCCTAAGGGACCCTACTCATTCACCTCTGGCACCTCCTCCCCCGAGGCCTCTTGGCAGGCCTGCCACAGAGGAGGGAAAAATAAACCCAACGGAAGAGAAGGGGGGTGAGTAGGGAGGTGGTACAGCTCAGAAACCGAGGCCTTGTGAGGGGAAGATGGGAGGGATTCAGTGATGAATGGTGAAGATACACAGGAAGATGATCAAGAATTACGATAGGTACGTAATTTTCATATTTTCTTTGTGTCAGTCTTCACCATTCATCACTACTGGGTAAGTACCCAGACCCTCCACTAGCCAGTCAGGCCTGGGACTGGTCAGGACGAAGTGGGGTCTCCTGACCCCTAGGGGAAGGAAGGTGCCCCTGTAGTTTCCATCTTGCTCTGCAAGAGAAGAGATGGGTCCCCTGGAAGGTGGAGGCCATTAACCTATGCCGCGCCAAAGGTGACAACCTCGAAAGGCAAAGCCATGCCGTCCGCCTAATGCAGATCGCTGACCCTGCAAGTCATGAAGTGACTTCATTGGCATCGTAAGAGGCCCTTGACTGGTGCCTTGCCAACTCCAGACCTATAGCAGAGGGGCTGTGGCTTGCTGGGTAGCCTCCGGATTGGGCAGCGATGCTAGCGCCTGGCCCAGCATCGTCCACAGATGCCTGTTATAAGCAGCGTGGTGCACATGATGTGAAATAATAGAAAGCATCATCTGCACAGAGGAGACAACTCTCCACCCCAGACAACTGTCCACCCCAGACGATCGAACTCCACAGAGTTAGGATCCGGAAGTTGGTCGCGGACAGGGCGTCTATGCCCGGAGGGGGGTGTCCAGACATGTCAGTCCCGAAGTGGGATAAGAGAAAGAGCCTGGAGACTCCCAGATTACACAATACCGTCTCCAGCAGTCCATGGGGGCTGGATCTGATGAATATGGAAGCTGCCAGGCGCTGTATGATGCCTCCCGGAAAGGAACTGGCCAGGATGGGACCACCAAATGGTGTGTGTTGAATTCGCCTAAGAAGGCTTGCATCGCACGCTCAGTATTGTGACGGGCATAACGAGAAATGTGAAAGTCCCTGACCAGCCTAGCTAGGAAACGCTGATACTGACCCTGATCAGTGTCTGAGGACAAATGAACAGAGGGCTCCTCTTCCTCCATGGAGGAACACGAGGAGGCCAAGGAGCTTGTAGAGTCAGATTCTGGCTCGGAGGGGGAACCGGTCGAAAGACCTGTTCGTCCATGACCCTAACATACTGTGGGAAATCCGCAGCCAGGGATCTGAACTGTTCCCAGGTCAAAGTCCTAGAAGACCCACATGGCCTGGGAGAAGGGGAGCCAGATGCAGAGGCTCGGACGGGCCTGTCACCGGACGTGACATGTCTCTGCGAGGGCTGGAAGAATCTACAGGCGAACTTGGCATGAGTGGGAATCCGCAGGTCTGCAAATTCACTGACCTGTTAAGGAACATAAATCGGTGGGGACTTAACCCTGTAGGATGAGCTACCAAATGAGGGGATCAGGGCCATATGGATCCAGATGGGTGGTCCCCAGCCCCACCCAATGAGACCTCCCTAGAAGGGGACAAAGGAGAGAAACAGGATTCAGCACTGGCTCCTCCCCCGCAGGCCACGGAGTATGCTGGCATCCTCAACCTATCCCTCAACCCCTGTCGACCAGAGAAGCTCTCTTCCTCACACCCTGTGTCAAGGGACCCCCCACTTCGACAACTCCTCGGGGGGCTCGATCTTGATCCTGATAGAGGGGATGGCACCGGGGAAGGTGGCCACCCCCTGCCCCAAGATCCGAACCGCCACTCCTGCAGCAGCGGGACCGGCAGCCCGCAGCTGACCACAGAGCCACCATTGGCTCGAGAGTTGGCACAAGCCGCAGCCACCAGGGCCGCAGGAAGGGGCACCTGGGGAGGCGCAAGGGTACTAAGTCGTGGAGAACCCCCTGACTCCAAAGAGTCAGGCCTCCAGTCCTGATCAGCCTCCAAATCATCCGACTCCAAAGAGGAGATGATCCAGAGAAGCTCCGGATCGGCGGCCCCTGGGGCTCTCCTACTCGTGGCGACGCAAGCCAACCTCACACCCCTTGCAACATCGCCCAGATCACCGGATCTGCGAACAGCCACGGGATCCAAGCCGGTGCCGTCCTGCGCCAGGACCCGCAGCCGTGGGCTCCAACAGGGGAGCCTGCACCTCCGAACAGGAAACTGCCAGAACAGTGCTCCTGGCCCAGCCCCGAACAGAGCCAGACCGGACCTCCGGCACTGCGGTAGGAACCTCCTCTATGGTAAGGCATGAAGAAGAGGCGGCCCCCTCTTCACTGGACCGTGTAGGGCTGGGAAGGGACCCGGAGGAAGGGCCGAGAGTCCTGCGCTTGGAACGACATGAGCGACGACGCCCTCTGAAAGTCGGCGGAGCCCTGCAGACTTTTAACGCGTGGTGCTCCAGGACACAGCAGTCCATAGAGAAGCAGGCATCACAGGAATCCATGTCTTGCTGAGGCCCAAGGCAGGTGAGGCAAATGTCATGCTGGTCGGTAACAGAAATCTGTCGGCCACAAGGACACCAACGCATGGGAGGCCGACCTGTTTTCTTCTACCGTTTCTTGTCCCGAGGACCAGGCATAACGCGTACTGTAACTAAAACTCAAAAACAGAAAAGACTCAACATTGCTTAATAAACGGAAAGATCTTACCAGATTGGAGGTAAACGGCATTGAGTAGGCTGCAGAACTGAGGCAGAGTCGCGGTGAAGGAGTCAAAGGACGGCATCAAACAGCCCTGAGGAAACACGGCTCCAGAAGGTGTCGACGTCGAACTAGGCCATGCAGTGAGTAATTCGAGTGAGGTGCTATCTCAATGAAGGGAGAAGCAGAACTGAGGTGGAAGAGGTTCCAACAACTGTTACTGGCCAACCCGAGAGTGCCACGTAATATGTTGGCCTCGTGGGTGGCATCGGCTCCACCCTCAAAAAAAAAAAAAAAATCTCCCCTGGGATGCCTGTCCATCCAACAGTGATGAATGGTGAAGACTGACACAGGGAAGATCAGATCCTTGCATTTAACTCTTTCTG
Source organism: Neoceratodus forsteri (assembly GCA_016271365.2). Taxonomy (NCBI): domain Eukaryota; kingdom Metazoa; phylum Chordata; order Ceratodontiformes; family Ceratodontidae; genus Neoceratodus; species Neoceratodus forsteri. The sequence continues at coordinate 373,243,337 of CM057458.1, forward strand.
CATAACAAATGGGATAGGGCCTTAGTTAACCCTGTCACACATACAACCATATGAAACTGCCATCAGAAAAAGGCTCACAGGTCTATCAAGTCTGCCTGGTTGTGCAGCTCTCAGTTTACTAGCACTGCAGCTGCTCTCCCCCCCAAAATCCCCGGGTCTTCCCCTACTGTGTTCTTGTCTGTATTAACCCTGCTCCTAACTCGATCCCAACCTCGCTTAAAGCAATCCACTGTCCTCAGTTCAATTAACTCCTCTGGCAGCGCGTTTCCATCTTGCCACCCTTCTTTCTGTGAAGTAGTGCCTCCTCATTTTCCTCCTGAACCGTTCCCCCTTCCAGCTTCAGACTGTGCCCCCTAGTGACCCTACCCCCTCTTTAAGTGGAACAATCTTCCCTCTCTGACTTTGTTTATGCCTTTCAAGTATTTTAAGGTCTCCATCATGCCCCCCTTTCCCTTCTCTCCTCCAGCAAGTAAATGTTGAGCTCCCTCAATCTTTCCTCATAAGGCAACTCCCCTAGTCCCGTGATAATTTTTGTAGCCCTACACTGCACCCCCTCTGCAGTAATCTCACATCCTTCTTAAGGTATGGGCACCAGAACTGTATACAGTACTCCAAGTGAGGCCTCACCAGTGATCTATACAAGGGCAGCATGACCTCCACCTTTCTAAAGGTGATCCCGCTGGCAGTGCATTTCAGCATCTGATCTGCCCTTGCTACCGCTCTCCTACACTATGCTGACACCTTCAAGTCCCCTGTGACTAGTACTCCCAGATCCCTTTCCTCCTCTGAAGCTGCTACCTACACTCCCCCCAGCCAATAGCTGGTCCTGGGATTTGAGACCTTTTTGTTAGTATGAGATCAAGTAGGGTACTTTTAAGGGGATTTTTTGTGTTGGGCCTAGTTGGTTCGGATATTACTTGGGAAATGCCTAATCCATCACATAGTTCCTTCAGGCTATTAGATCTGGGGCTAAGCAAATCCAGGTAAAGGTCACCAAGAAAAATTGTTTAATTGGAGTTTGAGGTGATAAAATTGCAGATAGTACAGAGTAACCCCACGGCCCCAGCAGGTGGTCTGTAACAACCAATTATGTTGACTGCTTCAGAAGAGGATAAGGTTAGCTTTAAAGTCAGGCATTCACAATCCCTTGGTTTGGTTATAGTGAGAATGTCTGGGGTCAACAGCTTCTTGTTAATGTAAATGACCATGTCCCCTTCCCTCGCTGGTCTATCTAGCCGAAAGGTATTGAAGTACAGTAAGGCTATCTTGCTGGTTGGAGACAGAACCCTTTAACCAAGTTTCCATGACTACCAAGATATCAGGGTTGGTGTGGGATGTCACAAACACACTCCGCAGGTCAGGCCCTCTGCTCCCACAGTGCCAACCTCAGAGCGCAACAGTGTGCACAGGTAACAGACAGGGTAACCCTCCTGTCTGCTTTTGGGTCCGAATCACCTTTAGTCTCAAGTTCTGGGGGGATTCAAACTGTGAACCTCATGCTAGCGTACTCAAATGTACAGGTTCAGATATTATTCTTTATGGAGGGATGCAATATATATATCTTTTCCACCTAATGTATTACCTCTGTAAGTGCCTTTAAAGTTAGATCAGAGAGCTGTGTCTCTCTGGAGTCCCAAAATGATATGTAAAACATTTCAGACACAAGTATCAGTTTAAACTCTGTGTCTCTACACCCCTTCCGTGAGTCATCTAGCTCCTCCTTTTTGAATATAAAATTACAAACATGATTTTCCTACCACGAGGTATGTTAAATAATATTAACATCAGCAAAATCCCAGTTCCCAAATTATGAGTCTTTGATCAACCAGTTCCTTTGAGGTTTACAACTTTTCACACCATGTTGGTATCAAATGGCCTGTCCCTCATAAGATGTCATAAACATTTATTAGGCTCATCCTCTGACAGACGCATAAAGTGACCTTTGGTTTTCAACTTCAAAAGCATGAGGTCACAAAATGCAATTTCTCAAGGAAGTTAATTACATTACAGAGGTCTCCTGGTCAGTGTAATACATCCTGTGATTTCAGCTGCTGACACCTTGTAATTTAAAAGGGCCAAATCTCACAGACTGACATTTCATACACTGACCATTTATTTCTAATACCATATCAGTATCATACAATAATCATACCCAGCTGGCCAAGCGTCACAGGATACCCAAGCTTTCACAACATCTAACCTGCTGACTGCTGGCTGCAAAACTCTACGACCAAAGGTCACATCGGTGGAACTCTGAACATCCAATCTGTATGCTTGGTGAATGTGTGGACTGAGGACCACGTTGTGGCCTTTCACCATTTTAAGAAAGATGCATCACCTTTCTTTGCCCAGGAGGCAGCCATAGCTCTGGTGGAATGAGCCTTGATGAGAGCCAGAGCCCTCTTCTTTACTATGACATAAGCTTTTGCAATGCACACCCTCACCCACCTTGCCAAGCTGGCCTTGGAGGCACTTTGTCCTTTTTTGGCTGCTCCGAAACGTACGAACAACCTATCCGATTTCTTGAACTCTGCAGTTCATTTAAGATATGTCCTAACTACCCTACACAAATCTAACTTGTGCAACTCTTTTTCTCTTGGGTGAGTTGGCTGAGGACAGGACAGAAGACAGATTTCCTGATTCAAGTGAAAGGATCCAGGAACCTTCAGAATTAAAGACAGAACCGTTCTCAGAACCGTGTCCTTATGAAAGACAAGGTAAGGTTCTCTGTGGGACAAGGCCTGGAGCTTGCCAATCCTCCTGGCTGAACACACAGTAACTAAAAAACACACCTTGTAGGATACAACATCTAGAAGTACCGATAAAAGGAGTTTAAAAGGTTATTTACAAAGAGCATTCAACACCAGATTCGGATCCCATGGAGGGACTGGGGATCAGAACATGGGTCGGCTTCTGCCGACAGCTCATGGGAATCAGACGACCTCCCAGTTAGTCCCTAAGGACGATCCCAATGAGGCTCCAAGTGCCAACACCTGACCTCTCAAGGTGCTCAATGCCAAACCTTTGTTCACTTTTGTCTACAACAAAATCCAAAACCTGCGAGACTATTGCTTTGGAAAGACGGATATTTCTTTCTCTGGCCCAGGCTGAAAAGGTGGTGGATACACGAGCATAAACTGCAAAGGTGGAATTCTTTCTGGCAGCCATCACAGTATCCACTACTTTTCTGGAAAAACCCAGTTTCAGGAGTCTCCTCCTCTCAGGAGCCAGGCCACAAGCTGCATCGCCTCCGGGTTTGGATGCCTTGGGAGAAAAGGCCCCAATTGTAGGAAAAATTGGAGGGTGCTGAGCTAGACTCACAAGATTGGAGAACCATGGCCTTCTGGAGCTATCAGAAGAAAGGTTCTTCTTGAGAGTCTTACTTTATATATGACCTTAAGGAGAAGCGGCAGAGGAGGGAAGGCAGATGCTCTTTAGAAATTCCACATCTGGGACAGAGCATCCACTGCCTCCGCCTGTGGACACTGGTATCGGCTGAAGAACCGCTGCACTTGAGCATTCTGGCTGGAGGTGAACAGGTCAATCTGTGGGCGAACATTCTGCACAGAAGGTTGAACACCTCTGAGCTCAGCATCCACTCCCATGGGTGGACATTCTCGCCGCTTAACCAATCGTTCAACTCTCCAGCCAAGAGAACTGCCAACAGAGAGAGGAGGTTCTTCTCTGCCCACAGTAGAAGATCAGTTACCTCTCTCAGCATCTCTCTGCTCTTTCTGCTGCCTTGATTGTTTATGTACGCACCATGACAGCATTGTGTGACCTTACTGTCACGGCTCTTGACTGTACCATCTTGCGAAAATGAAGGAGAGCGAGGCATACGGCCCTGATCTCCAGGACGTTGATGTGCCAGTGCCGATCCTGCGCAGAACAAGACTCCAGAACAGGAAGGTGGTTCAGAACTGCATCCAAACCAGACAAGCTGGCATCAGTTGTCAGGGTCAACTCTGGGGACTTCTAAGGGGAACCCCTTGCTTAGGTTTTCTAAACTCACTCACTAACTCAGCGACTGTCGAAGGAGTGGGGAAATTGGAATCCTGGCCAGACAGTCCTCCAAGGTCAGGTCCCAGACTGCCAGCAACTCGGTCTGAAGGTGTCCCATGTGTAAGCGAGCCCACAGGGTTAGTTCTACTGTTACCGTCATGAGACCAAGAATCTGCAGTAGACTGTGAGCTGAAGTCAACGTCTGGCTCCTTAGCCACTGACTCTTTCGTATCAAGGTCTCCTTCCTGGCTGCCGAGAGGGAGACTTTCCCCTCGTCTGTCCTGAACACTGCTCCCAGGTACTCCATGGTCTGAGACAGCTTGACAGAGCTTTTCTCTTGACCGACTACCCAACTGTGGAACTTAAAAGTTTCCAGGGTCCTGTTCACGGATTCCCTTGCTAGAGCGGCAGAAGGCACTCAAGTGAGCAAGTTGTCCAGGTAAGGGCAGACATGATGTTCCTTCTGCTGAAGCTGTGCTATCAAAACTGTGAGCACTGTTGAGAATACTCTGGGGGCTGTTGCCAGCCCAAAGGGAAGTGCCCTGTACTGGAAGTGTTGAGCCAGGACCAAGAACCTGAGAAACTTCTGATGAGACTGCCGAATGGGTATATGGAGATATGCATCCCTCAGATCTACGGATGCTAAATAATCCCCTGGATAGACAGCCTGGATGATTGACCGTAAAGATTCCATCTTGAAGGTTGTGTGGCAAATAAACTTGTTTAGGTGTTTCAGATCCAAAATAAGTCTGAATCCCCTCCCCCGACTTCTTGGGAACCACAAAATAAACTGAGTAGAATCCCTGGCCCTGTTTGTCGGGAGGCACTGGAACAATCGCCCCGATCTGTCTGAGGTGATCTAACATTTGAGACGCTGCTTGTCTCTTCACTGGGTCTTTTGGTACAGGGGACAGCAGAAAACATCCCTTTGGGTGCATGGTTGTAAACTCTATCGCACAGCCTAATGCCAGAATCTCCAGGACTCAAGCATCTGATGTTATCTGGGCCTATACTGTGTAAAAATTCTGCAGTCTTCCACCAAGAGAAGGGGGCAAAGATGGGCCAGTGTATTCTCATTGTGATGTGCCACCTTTTCGCCCTGAATTCCTATTATGTTTTCAGGCAAAGCACCTCTGGCACTGTTGCCCTTAAACCCAAAGCAGGATCCTTTACTCCTCTGGACTCCGAAGTTCCAAAAGGGACAAACCCACTCTCAATACTGTTTGTGCTGGCTGCCTCCTTGGCCTTTTGAAGCTGAGTTGGTCTTTTTCTGTTTTGGTACCAGAAAATGTCCCTTTTTATCCTAGATATCTTTCTAAATGTTAACCAGGCCTGATCCAAACAACAAACCTCCTCAAAGGCTAAATTAGGCCTGGCCAGTGACCCTATGCCATAGCCATACACCTTGCATAGCAGACACAATGAGATAAGCGCAACGATCTGACATTCGCACGTTCTCCACCATGGCATCCCCTAGAAAGGTGATGGCCATGGATACCAGCTGCAAATGCTCACCCCCTCAGAATCCAGGGAAACAAAACTACCCAGCATCATAACACACAAGTTTAATACTCCGTCGACAATAAAGGATACATAGGAGGTGCGGAGGTTTGCTTCATTGGATGCGAAGGCTCTTCTGCATGAAGCATCCACTTGCTTATCATGTGTATCCACACTAGGGCCAGAGATCCCTCACTGGGGATAGTCATGTGCCTTATGCAGTTATGTACAACCTTATCAACCAGGGGTGGAGTTTTCCACTTGCGGGTATTTTCTTCCATAAAAGGGAAAAAACATACCCTGGGTTTTGGCGGATGTTTCTTCTGGTCCGCACCTGCCCATTCTTGTTCAATAATCTGGTCACAGTGAATAAAGTTTGGAAAACACTTCAGAGTGGTGGAAGATAGAGAGAGGAGAAGGTTTACATCGGAGGCCTCCATGGACTGTACCTCCTTCAGCTGCAATGTCCTACAAGCCTCAGTTATCAGGTAGGACAGAGATCTGGTATCAAACTGGGGAGGGATTGGAATCCTTCTCTTTGGCTCCATCCACTCCCCTTCCTGCTCCTCATCAGAGGGCTCAACCTCACATTCAAGTAACACTTTTAGGTCAGGATTTTCCTTAAGATCCCCTGTATCCTTCTCCTGACCCTCTAGATGGTCAGAGATGGGGTCTGCCTGCAGATCAAGATTAGCAGACTTGTCTTGCTCTGGCACACCTGGACGTACCTGTGTGAGCCCCCCTGGCCTGAAGGACTCGGCTTCAGGTTGGTTGTGTCAAAAGGGATGTCCTGTGGAACATCAGGGTTCAAAACTGGGAAAACACATCTGCAGCTTCTAATACTTGAGATAGTACAGATGAGCACATTTGTGTTAGTGTGTGCGTGCACAAAGTCATGACACTGTGCATGATGTCACTGCATTGGGAGGCACACACCCAAGCCAAGAGGTGTGAAAGTGAAAGCGCTGAGGCTCAGACAGCCACCTGACAGAAAACAGAGCGTGAGCCCAACTGAAAAGGCTCTGTGAAATAGCGGGAATCATGTGCTGCTCAAAAGAGCCGTTAGAAAAAGAACGATAGGTTTGCTCCCCTAATAAAAAAAACCTGATTGAAGGCTACAGGATTCTGTCTCTCTCTTTCTTTTATATCTGCTCACAAGCAAGTCAAAAAGGCATATCCCAAAGCAAGAAGCAAATACCTCACCATACAGATTTAAACACTCAGATCACCTACTTCTAAACATTTTTTTTTCTTTTTCCCCAGTCTTTGGTAACCAGGTAAGGCCCACTAGGCACAAGTGCCTGCTTTCAGGGGCGACCTGAGAGCACTGGGCAGTTAAGTGACTTGCTCAGAGTCACACAGTATGCAAGTGGAGGTTGTGAGAATCAAACCAAGGTCTGGTCTGCTGGATGTGTACCAAGCTCATTCACAGCTCGTTACTCTAACCTCTAGGCTATACTGCCAGCCAACATAACAGCCCTATAACAGTCCTGGGGGGAAGAGAACATCAACATAGACGCTAGGAATAAAAAGGCTAAGTACTAGACCCCAACAATCACCCCCACCAAAAGGAAAGTGTACTTACCTGAGGTAGCATAAAAGGAGGATATCGGAGGCCTGGTAAGAAATAAACACTCTCAGAACAGTCCCAGCCAAATGCCCTTTGGGGTAACCCTTGCCTCAGTGTTTATGCACAGAGGTTCTTTGTCTTTTAAATAATTTTTTATTTTAATGGGTTCACCACAATATATCCCAGGCACACTGCCTTAGGGGTAGCTGGTCCATTCCACTGGGGTGTCAAACGGACGAGGCATACTGATGAGTCCTGGTAGGACGAAACACGTGTCTATGTCTTCTGTTAGCACCCTTTGCAAACTGTGTGAGAGGCCTTTCGGCACCATTCAATTCTGCTTAAAGTTGGACCAGCATAACATTCTGTGGTGATTTGCATATGCAGCCCATGATGCTTTGCATTGTGGGGGCATGTGTGATTTTGTATTTTCTTGAAACTTGGCTTCCCAGCCAAATGCCCTTTGGGGTAACCCTTGCCTCAGTGTTTATGCACAGAGGTTCTTTGACTCTCAGAACAGTGTGGCAAAACGTGGCCCCAAATCCAAGCACAGACAGGCAGTGGAAATGGGGAAAAAGGCAGGTTAGCCAATTTGAAAGCCGCAGCTTAAAAGGCATGAGTTTAAATTCAGGGGTGCTCCCTGTCACCAGATAGCCCCAACCTGCTCAGCAAAATTGTAGCCCTAAATTTTCTTTCTTTAAATAAATCTTCTATGCTGCTTCCCCTTTGATGGCACAGCTAAGATTGGAGAGTTGCTGCTGTCCAGAATGTTCATATACCCAAGATTCTATGCTGGTTGCAGCTTTGGACTGTGCCATTTCCCCTAGTTTGGCTGCACATTACCCATATGTACTGACTACCCACTGACAATGTGGAGCACTACAGAAAGACACTTTATTCTTATTATCTCAGGCAACAGGCAAAACAATATACCAACAGGCAGACCAAGTAAATAAAATTACTCCCTTTAAGTTTACACCTGTAGTGTTTTTTTTTGGGGTGGCAAAGCCCAACCAAGATCTCAAGGGCTCTAGCTGTAATGAAGAAAGCAGACTTTACAAACTAAAAACCATTTTGGGTGGTGCCTGGCCTGCTGTCTAGCTGATCGGTCGCACTTTCAGAGAGCTCCCTGACCAACATCTAATAATTGTTTCATTTTATCTGTCTAACCTACTTTCGGGATATACAACTACCCTCACTTACTTCAATTTGTGCTGCGACCGGTTTGTGAACTTTTTATCAAAATGGGCTGGAAAACGTCGGCCCAAAACGCAAATTTCTTTGCACCGCATGGTGGGGCCTGTAAAACCCTGACCACTCCTGCAACCTCCTCGTCTGCACAGCAGGGTCCTGAAGGTACTGGACCGGCGATGCTGGAGTCGCTGCAGCAAGCGGGGACCACACTGACCAAACCAATTCAGCAAATCGACAAAAAAATGGATACTCACAAAGAGTGAATGGTGGTGGTCGAGCAGAAACTAGATGGAGTGGTTGATGTGGCAAAGGCTGCGGAGCATTCCTCGGAGCGGGACCAAGCAACAATGGTGACCTGTATTCAAGAACAGGCCCTTCTGAGGTCCCGTCTGGAACATTTGGAAAATGTCACCCGGGCAGCGAACGTCCAAATTATTGGACTGCCAGAGGGGGTAGAGGGAGAGAATCTGCTCTCCTTACTTATCACTTGGATCCTCGATACCTATGGCCCTGCTATCCAGAGCCAGGTGGTTTGTGCCTATAGAGTGAATCTGAGAAGGGCGGGTGGTTCATCGGAGAGAGCACGGATCATTATGCTGGTCATGACGTCCATGGCCATAAGGGACAATATTCTTCAGGTGGCCAGAAGAAAGAGGGAAGTAGAAGTGGATGGCATCACGGTACTGCTATTTCCAGATCTATCGTATGCTACCCGCTTCAAAAGGAAGAGTTTTGATACAATTCATCGTCGAATGAGGGAAATGGACATTCCTAACAGTATGCTGATGCCTGCTCGCTTGGCATGTAACAGTGGGTAGGAAATCTTATGTTTATACAGACTCTAAGGAGGCCGCTAAATTTGTAGCTAAACTGGAAGCTGAGAGGGCTGCAAGGAAGGGGGATTCCTCCTCAGTACCTGAACCAGGGGATACTTGAATACTAATGGCCAGTAAGTGACTGTTTAACTATGTTTTCCACTGGAAAAGAGAGTAGAGAAACTCTAATGACTATAGTGATCCAGAAGAGATACAAACTCACTGTGCAGTTCTTTTTGTTATGCTGGCCCTTTTTCTGACTGGTGTATGACTAGCAAATTATATCTCTGGCCTTATTCGGAATGGAATATCACCAGATTTATGTTCTACAGACTAGTGGAACTTTATGAGGGACGTAAGAATTTTTTTTCCCTCTTTTCTTCTCTTTTTTTGTAAGGCAAGACCTATCCTGATAAGTATTAAATCCCTTTGGTTTGAAGGGCAAAATATGTTTATTATACTGCTTCCTTCAGCTCTAGCATAGTATATGATACGTGGGTTGGTTTCTATCACAGGGTGGTATTATTGTAGAAGTAACTGGATGTTGGAGGGGTATACCGAAAGGTTTTATGGAGTTTCTTTTGTAGCGAACATAATACAAATACATATATACAAATAATATACATATATACACATAATACAAAAGCCAAAATGGCCGGTTTCAAATATGGAATTATAAAGTATGAACATGTACAATTTAAGCCTTGACAGCTCGGTTTTAAGGGTTGTTACCTATGGGTTTATGGCTTAGTTATGGGTTATACCCCAGCATCGTGTATCAAATGTAGCAAAGTGCCAACCTGGGGCTCACACCTCGCTGCCAGAGGAAAAGCTCTAAGCCTGTTCTGGGAAGCAACCCACTATTCTGCTACTGCAAATTAGCAGACCCTGAGGCTTTCTTCCCCTGTTGAAACTGCCACCCAGGATCCTCCGAACTCCGGTTCATTGCAGGGCCCAGAAAATCTACAGAAACAGCCAAAAGCCGTATACCCCTTCAGGTACGTTAGTATTTGGTGCCTTTGGAAATTCTGGATTTTCAGCGCCAACACTTTGATTGGAAGATCTCAGCCTCACTGACTTTCTCCTGCTGGTCTCCATTTTACCTTGCTTCATTAGAGACATTTATAAGCGCTGCTGACCCTGGGACTATCCTTTTTTGTAAAGCAAGAATTTCATTTTTTTTTTTTGTGAAGAAATTGTTCTTTTTTGTAAAGCTAGTATGGCATGAAAGCCCCGTTTCATTCCAGTTTAGGCCATTCAGTGTTACACTGCCATTGTTTAAAGTGATTTACCTGCTCTGAATGCACTGTGATTACATCCCTCTTTAAAATTAATTCTCTGCGAAAGGCTGAAGAGTTTTAAGTTGACCTTTTAATGCACTCCTTAATATCCTAAAACTACAGCCTAATCCTATTTATTATTAATTCTGAGTGTAAAACTGTAGAATATTAAGATTAGACCTGTACTGCACTGTCTATTATTCTAAGTGAACAGCTGAATCCTTTTTAGAATTAATTTCTGTGTAAAGCTGTAGTTTTAAATTGACCAGACTTTTCAGTGTACTGCCTAGCATTCTAAATCTAAAACCCAATCCTCGCCTCTCGCTTTGCCACCTGTCTGCCCTCTAACCCACTTACGTCTCCTCCCTGTTTCTATTTCCCACTTTGTAGTTTAGCCTCCTCCTTCAAATAATAGTGACCACCCTGTTTCTTTGTTTGAGTTAACTATACCTCCCCTGCCTGCCCCTACTTAATCCATCTCCTTTCCTCTCCTCTCCCCCTCAGGTGTGTCGTGCCCACCTGGGGCTCGCACCTCGCTGCCAAAGGAAAAGCTCCAAGCCTGTCCTGGGAAGCAACCCACGATTCTGCTACTGCAAATTAGCAGACCCTGAGGCTTTCTTCCCCTGCTGAAACTGCCGCCCGGGATCCTCCGAACTCTGATTCGCTGCAGGGCCCAGAAATCAACAGAAACAGCCAAAAGCCGTATGCTCCCTCAGGTACATTGGTATTTGGTGCCATTGGACATTCTGAATTCTCAGTGCCAACACTCTGATTGGAAGATCTCAGCCTCACTGACTTTTTCCTGCTGGTCTCCATTTTACCTTGCTTCATTAGAGACGTTTATCAGCGTTGCTGACCCTAGGACTATCCTTTTTTGTAAAGCAAGAATTAAATTTTTTTTTTTATACTACATAGCCACTAGAGGGCTACAACAGCTGTCTTTTCTGTTAAAAAGGAAACGCATATTTTCTACTTCCTCTTCTGCTCTAGTGGACCTGGGATACCTCTCTTTCTGAGGACCATCCCCGGGGTTTTTCTGCCCGTTTCTCAGGCCGAACCATGCTCATCCACTAAGGCTGCAAGACTTGAACGCCTGTCCCCACTCCCATTTTGTACTGGTGGAGCAGGGCCAGAAACAGAAATGAAAGCTACAGACCAATCTTGCCACACCAGATTGCAGCCTTGAACCACCTCACTGGCTCAGCTGCAAAGAATTGCCCCACAGGTACGTTGAGCGCCAAAACCGCCTCTCAGCCAACAAAAGGATTTTGAACTTATGACACCCGATCGTCGTTTGGTCTAGGCTTCTAGTGACTTTTACTGCTGGCTGGTGTGGCGTTTAGATCTACCATGGGAAGTTACAGCTGGTTCCTCTGTGTGTCACTAGCTTTACTAGCACTCAGCTCAATTCTTCAGAACCTTCATCCCTCCCTAAAGTGGAATGACCCTTGCGCTTCTCCCTTTCCTGCATCCAACAGCTCCTTTCAGGTAGCCATTCTGGACAACTGGGCTTCTCAGCTGTCTCTGCCGGGGAGTGGAACATCTCCCAATCTGCCTCTGCAGATTACTCCCCGATCCAGACTCGAGACTTTCTACTCATGGCAAATTCCTGCCAGGACACTAGTGGCTGCAACACTAGGCCAGTATAACACCAGGAGTGAGTACAGGCCTACCCATCGCCCCAAAAAACAGTGTTTATAAATTACAGCTTGCTGCCTTAAAAAGAATCCTGCTTCTTTTACTATTGTGCTCAGGCAATGTCGAACTCAACCCAGGACCATTAGACACCCTTGCTTCTCCATCAGACCTGGCATGTATCAAAGGAATGTCTTTTATGCATCTTAATGCCTGTAGTTTGCTGAAAAAGTTCACCCTTATCTAGACTTGGGTGAGCCACACCCTGCCTGACATCCTAGTGATCACTGAGACCTGGCTTAGGCCAGACAATGAAATCAATATCCCAAATTATTTACTCTTCCGAGCGGACAGGCAATCAAGAGGAGGTGGGGTGGCAATTTATGTAAGGGACAAATACTCAGCCACATGCATAGACGCATCATCCTCCCCCAAAATTTGAGTGCTTGACCATAAAGATCGAACTTTCTCCTTCCAGTGCACTCTGTGTAATAGGCTGCTACAGGCCCCCTTCTGCCGGGCCTCATCTCCTGTCTCACCGAAGTTCCGTACTGGGGCTCAGTTCCTCGGAAACCATTATTCTTGGTGAACTGAACTACAATTGGAAATCAGGTGCACCAGCTCCCTTGAAATCCTTTTGTGACACTCTAGGGCTAGTGCAACTCATTGGCGAGCCTACTCTCCCAAATAAAAAGAGCCTTAACAACAGCTCCTTCTTAGATGTAATTTTGATTAGCAAGCCACATCTGTTCTCTCATGTCGGAACATTTTTCTCAGACATTAGCGATCATTGCATAATCACCACCATTAGATCCCTGCATAACCCACAGTTTGTGGCAATGTTCTCTATCAAGAGGTGCAAACGCAACTTCGATTTGTTTGCATACGTCCACGACTTGAAACATTCACCGCGATGGCAGGAATTCTTCCGAGCCAAAATGGTTAACAGGGCATACACTAATTTTTACGATATTTTAAGTGAGGCTTTAAATAAGCATGCACCCTTGGTTAAGGTGCGGGTCAGGAGCAGTACCTGCCGTTGGTTCTCGCCTGAGCTCAAAGCTTCCCTGTTAGAAAGGGATACTTTATGGAAAAAAGCCCGAAGAAGCAAGAACTACTCAGATTGGTGTCTTTTTAAGAGAGCACGTAACAAGTGCACCAAGCTGGTCAGAGCAGCCAAGGCTGCCTACTATAGTTCGGAGCTAGCCTCTGTCTCAAGAAATCCTTCAAAGCTCTGGAAAACATTAAAAGACATATCTGGACACACACCTGGTAATTCCATTCCAGCAAAAATGTAGTGTTATCTCTAACTGATCGGAGATATCAGAAGCCCTCAATAACCATTTTGCAACGGCAGGGCTAGCATTTGATATTTCCCCTGCCAATGACCTCTGCACAGCTCAAGGCCCACCAACCCATGAGTTCCCCCCTACCGAGGAAGCCTTCTCCCTCCTGCCTGTCTCTCTAAAAGAGGTGGAAGACCTACTGCTGCAACTGGACATCAGGAGTGGAGCAGGCTCCGACTTCACAGAGCCATACTATCTGAAGTGTGCCTACCATGTGCTTGCAGTGCCAATCACCCACCTATTCAACATGTCATTCTCCCAGGGTAGCCTCCCCCCTCAATGGAAAATTGCCCATGTCATCCCTCTATTAAAAGCAGGTGACCCCTGTGATCTAAATCATTACAGACCAATCTCCCTCCTCCCCATCCTGTCTAAATTACTAGAAAAAATAGTGTGTGGCCAGCTAGGGGTATACTTAGAATCCAGAAGCCTATTAAACCCGGTTCAGTCTGGATTCAGAGCAAAACACAGCACCATAACAGCCCTAGCTAACGTGACCAATGATTGGTTCCTAGACCTTGACAACAAGAAGCATGTCTGTGCCATTTTCTTGGATCTTATAAGGCATTCGACACAGTCGATCATAGCCTGCTTCTTTCCTCCCTAAGCACCTTAGGCCTGGATCATAAATCTATGTGCCGGTTTGCAGACTACCTCAGAGAACGGAAACAGCAGGTAAAAGCTGAAGGTGATCTTTCTCCATTAAAACCTATACTGAGAGGCGTGCCCCAAGGCTCTATCCTTGGTCCCCTCCTCTTTGCAGTCTACATTAACATCAATGACCCCATCAAAAAAGCCAACATCCACTTATTCGCGGATTACACTGTACTGTACTTGAGTCGTCCCACGCCAGAAGCAGCCTGTGAAGACCTCCAAGCTGAACTGAACCTTCTACAATACCAGCTCATAAACAAAAAGCTTTTGCTCAATGCGAAAAAGACAAAAGCCATGCTCTTCTCCCCCTCCTTGCATGCGGCAATTCCTGCTGGAGGGGGTTATCCCATAAATTACCACTGTTCTTGGAGAAACACTAGAGTATGTAGCTAAATTCAAATATCTAGGAGTTTGGCTCGATCATAAACTTTCCTTCACCGACCATCTCGAAGAACTACAGAAGAAACTAAGGCAAAGATTAGAACTATTCTACAGAATTAACCACCTGCTCACAAAGGAGGCCAAGATTCAACTGGTTCAAGCTACCTTCCTATCTTTAATAGATTACGTGGACCTGCTCTACAGCCACTGCACTGCCTCTGCACTGGCTAAGTTGGACACCCTCTACCACAGAGCTATCAGGTTCATTACTGGCTTCCACTTCCACACACACCACTGCTCCCTGTACTCATCATTAGGTTGGACTTCCTTTCACTATAGAAGGAATAGAAACGCCATCCTATGGGCCTTCAGAGCAGTGACCAACAAGCTCCCCTCATAGGTCTCAGATTGTATTCCCTGGAGTGTGTTAGGCACCTACGCTCTAAGGAGCTATTCCCTAATTGCCCTCCAAGTTCCAAGGGTCAACACTTGCTTCGTCAAAGCTGCTCTAAGATTTTCTTTACCCACAGGTGTTGTCCCATCTGCAGGCACCTCTCTGGGCTGAGGGAGGAGGTTGCTCATCTCCAGGCTGAGTTGGCCAGGATTTGTGGGACCTCCTCTTCCATTCAGGGACCACCAGTGCCACTGCCGCTGCCTCAGAGGTTGCCAAGAAAGAGGAGCGGTTGGACCACAGTGGTCTCAGGGAGGGTGAGGGTGGTGGAACAGAGGCGCATCCCTCCAGTTGTACCTCTCCACAATTCCTATGCCATTCTGGCAAAGTGTGGTTCCTCTATGGAGGCACCCACAGTGGAGACCAAGGAGGATGCTGGGAACCTCCACAAAGGAGACCCACAGGAGGGTGGCAGGGTACCCTGCAGGTGAAGGAAACAACTCCTGGTGGGGGACTCCATTGTTAGGAAGGTAGAACTGGGGAAGAAGGGAGAGGGAGGTAAGGTACCTGCCTGGCGCCATGGCTTGGAGGGACAGGGAGCGAATCCTCAGGATTGTCAGAGCAGCTGCACAGGGGAGGGAGCTGGATGTCATTGTCCACCTAGGGACAAATGACCTGGCTAAGAAAGGAGTTAGAGAAGTGCAGGAAGAGTTTGTGGAATTGGGAGGGCCTTAGTCCAAGTAGCACGCACGGTAACCTTCTTGGAGGTGCTGCCCATCTATGGCATAGAGAGGCTAGGGTGTTCCGCACCATGGGATTCAATCAGTGGTTGAAAACTGGTGTGGAGCTCAGGGATTGGCTTCACTGGGACTGGGGGTCCACCTGGAGTGATGCAAGCCTATACTGGCATGATGGGCTGCATCTGTCCGGGAGGGGAACCAGGATCCTAGGTGATAGGTTTAAATGCTTCATTGACAAGCTTTTAAACTAGCCAAGGGGGGAGGCACTGGAAAGGAGCAGGGAAATCCTAGCCTTCCCCAAATAATCATGGTAGTAAGTGCGGCAAACACCAACACAGAGGTGTCGATAGGGAGAAGGGCAGGGGTAAATGGAGAAAGTGACAAAGGCAAGAAGGACAGGGATGGGGCAAAAGGGAGTAAGGCCATCAGGAAATGGAGGGTAATGAGTACCAATGCCCGTAGTCTGGGCAACAAGCTCTCTGAGCTGGTGGCCTTGATGGAAGAGGGATGCCTGGATATCGTAGCAGTCACAGAAACATGGTACACAGAGAACCATGACTGGGATGTTAACATACCAGGGTACATAGCCTACAGGAGAGACAGGCAGGGGAGACGAGGGAGGAGTAGCTCTATGTAAGGAAGGGATAAAAGCAACTGAACAAAAGAGTAAACAGGGGGAGAGGAGGCACTGTGGGTCACCTGAGACTGGAAAGGGCACCACAATCCGCACAGGGGTTGTGTACAGACCCTATGTCAGGGGAGGGAATGGACAAGGATATGATAGAAGGCATTCTTAGAATGGCAGAGAAACGGGAGATACTGTTGATGGGAGACCTGAATATGCCAGATGTTAACTGGAGCACATTTGCTACAGCCACATCCAAGAGCAGGGCCATTCTTGATGCCCTACAGGTGGCAGGCATTAGACAGCTAGTTTTGGAACCCACTTATGAGCGAGCAATCTTAGACCTCATACTCTCAAACGGGGGCAGTGAGAGGATCTCAGATCTAGAAGTGGGTTGCCATCTGGGGACAAGTGACCATCAAACAGTGTGGTTCATGTTAAACTCAGCTACAGAGTCAAGCCATACAAAAGTGAGGGTACTGGACTTTGGGAGGGCTGACTTTGAAAGATGGGAGAGTGCCTCAGAAAAGCACTAGCAAACAGGCTAGGAGGAGGTGTGGAGCAACAATGGGGAATCATCAAAACTGCCATCACAGAGGCAACAAGCCTTTGTGTGAAGCAAATAAATAAATCAAAACGAAAGAAAAAGCCACTATGGTTCTCAAAAGAGGTGGCTGTGAAAGTCAGGAAGAAAAAGATAGCATTCCGGAAGTATAAGGAAACACAGAAGGAGCAGGACAGAGAGCTGTACCAGTTAAGGCAGAAGGAAGCAGGGAGGGAAGTCAGAATAGCAAAGGCCCAAACTGAGGAAAAGATAGCCAACTCAGTTAAGAAGGGGGATAAAACCTTTATAGGTACATCAGCGGTAGAAAGACAAAGGAGGGATAGTGAGGCTGAATAGAATGAGCGATTGGGTGGGCAGAGGGACAGTGAAAAGCAGGGATACTGAGCGAATATTTCTGCTCAGTATTCACAAAAGAGGAGGGAAGTGCCTAATCCAATTACAGAAGCACTCTTGATGGGGGGTCGATCCCAGTCCTTTCACAGAAGAAAGAGGTTCTGCAAGAACTCCTAAAACTGAAGGTGGACAAAGCAATGGGGCCTGGACGGAATTCACCCAGAATTCTAAAAGAATTAAGGAAGGAACTAGTGAAACCACTGGCAACTCTTTTAATAAATCGTGGGAGGATGGTGTGGTACCCGAGGACTGGAGGAAGGCAGATGTGATTCCCTTCACAAAAGTGGGACCAAGACAGAGGCAGGAAACTACAGACCTGTCAGTCTGACCTCTGTGAGGAAAGTGATGGAGTCACTTCTGAAAGAAAGAATAGTTAGTACCTAGAGGCCAGTGGAGCACAGGACCCAAGGCAGCATGGGTTCACAGCGGAAGGTCATGTCAGGCAGATCTAATAGATTTCTTTGACTGGGTGACCAAAGTAGTAGACCAGGGAGGGCTCTGGACATGGCCTACTTAGACTTTAGCAAGGCATTTGACACAGTCCCACAAAGATTAATAATCAAATTAACCAACCTGGGAGTGGGTCCCAGGGTGGTAGCCTAGGTAAAACATTGGCTGCACAACAGGACACAGAAGGTAATTGTAAATGGAGTCACTCTGAAGAAGAGGGGTTACTAGTGGGTACATCAGGAGGTTCAGTATTGGTCCAGTCCTTTTAATGTCTTCATCAGTGACATTGCAGAGGGACTGGAAGGAAAAGTATGCCTTTTGCAGATGACAAAGATCTGCAACAGGGTTGACACAAGGAGGAGTGGAAAGGATGAAAGGGACTTGGCAAGTTGGAGGAATGGTCAGAGTATAGCATAGTTCAATGCAAAGAAGTGCAAAATAATGCACCTGGGAAACAAGAACCCAGGGAAGAATACACAATAGTGGGCAGGTAGTAACAACAACAAAAAGGAAAGGGACCTGGGGTAATCATATCAGATGACCTTAAGGTTGCAAGCAATGTGAGAAGGCAGTAGGAGGGCTGGGGGTATACTGGGATGTATAGGGAGAGGCATCAGCAGCAGAAACAGGAAGTTGTTATCCCTCTGTACAGACAGTTGGTGAGACCCCATCTGGAGTACTGTGTCCAGTTCTGGAGACCCCATCTCCGCAAGGACATAGACAGGATAGAGGCAGTACAGAGGAGGGCAACTAAAATGGTGCAGGGTCTGCAAGAGAAGCTGTATGAGGAGAGACTAAAGGAAGCTTAATATATACCCTTGAGGAAAGAAGGAGAGGGGACATGATAGAAACTTTTAAGTACCTCCAGTGGAATCAACAAAGTCCAAGAGGGTAGCATCTTTCAGAAAAGAGACTTGCAAGAACAAGGGGCACAATTTAAAGATAGAAGGAGGGCAGTTCAGGGGCAATGTGAGGAAGTATTATTTCACAGAGGGTAGTGGATGCATGGAACAGCCTTCCTGAGGAGGTTATGGGGTCTAAAACTGTGGAAGAATTCAAGAATGCATGGGACAGACATAAGGCAATTCTTGTGGGGTAGAAGAAATAGGCTGTTGGTTAACTAGGATCTGCGGCCTATCCTGTAGGTAGGGAAACGGGCAGACTAGATGGACCAAGCGGTCCTTATCTGCTATCAAAGTCTATGTTTCTGTTTCTAAAGGAACTTGAAGCTGAGCTGCCCTGTTAGCCTGAATATCTTCAAGGTGCTCTACAATCGCTACATGAAAGCACCTTGCAAATGTTTTCCTCACCGCTAGCCCACTAATTCCGCAACTTCCCCTTTCCATCCTGATGCTCGCCATATTTCTACCCCTGGCTCTCACTCTTTCCCTATTAACTCTTCCTGCTGCACCCACCCTTCCCTGTCCGCTCCAGTCTGGCCAAAGTCCCACCCCATCCATAGTAGTGTCCCAATTACCTACCCCTCCTCAGTCATTATCATAATAAACAAGTACACGGCAGCCATCGTCACTTTCTGTGGTTTTAGCCCAATTTTTCCCTCAGTCGTCGGTAATATATCCCTCCTCTTCTTTACCTCTCTAACCTGCCACCCCATACACGGCCTCTTTCCCCTATATGTGTAGCTGCCGGCTGCCTCACTCAAAAGATCTCTGCTTATAACCCCTGTATGCCTATGGTTGATTGTATATCTGTTGACTTCTTCAGCTGTAAAATAATGATTTTTTTTTAATTTATTTCAACCTTGTACTGTACTGTATACACTGTATATACTTTTTCTTCCTTGTATATTATTGCTTTTTGTATACCTGCTTCTGTACTGTACTTTGATGTATTCATGACCAGGTCCACCTTGCAAATGAGCCTTGCTCAATGGTGCCCGCCTGGATAAATAAATATTTTGATTGATTGATTGAAAGTCTCTTGTATCTGTATCTCCAAATGTTGTAGTACATATGCTGTATTGCTTTGCTCAGTGTGTTTAAGTGCATTTCAATGTCATAAAACCTGTAAATAAAAACTAAAAAAAATAAATTTCTTTTTTTTAAATAAAAAGGAATGATTTGAATTTCGAGGAGCTGACCCAGTAAGAGTTATGTAAAAAGGCAATAAAAATAAGCAAAAACTACGCAGCTTATAAATCAAGAGCTCTTCAGATATGCTGTTGCCCTTCGGTCACTGACACCGAGACTGGCTTACAGGAGCAAATGGAACACACACATTCTCAGCATTCTGCGCTGCAGGCACAGCTCCTAAAGCTGTAGCTGTACCAGGGGAGCCCCTGGCTGGGGTGTGTGTGTGTGTGTATATATATATATATATCCGCATAATGCGCTGGTAATGGCCACTTAGCACCTCAAATGGGGAAATGGACTCATTTGCAAGGGCCGGGGACAAATGAATACAGCATATTTGCTTTACAGCGCTAACACACTTGGTCCCTGCCAATACTTTGTTCTTGGGCTATCTGTTCTCTATCCAGTGTCATATCCTTTACTGGCCAGCAGGATGATGTGCCTCTATGACTGCAGAAACCTGTTAGTGCTTTGCACTGCGCTCTAGGGGAATACATGTATCGTGTATAGTGGAACGCTGTTGAGCATGGAAATCCATACTCAGAACAGCGCTGTTGGCTGCCTTGACTACGTCATGATGTTATGCTGCATTGAGTACATCACCAGTGCAGTATAACAACATAGAACATAGTTGCGCATGCACGATGAAGGGGCTGCAGCAGTGAGAATGTGATGCGAAGTGAATGGCGCCTATAGAACTGTGCCTCAGTAAGATTATTTTCTGATTTCTGTGCGACATCGGAGGCATCCTGTGACTACCCAAACACTATAAAATATTGTGTATGGGTAATTGTACACAAACAAGGCTGTTTTGGGATCTCGAGGTTTTGTGGTAAAAGACCTTTCGAGCTACGCTCTTGAGGTCATATGTTACCACAGAAACCTCTCAATCCCATAACAGCCTTGTTGTGTATTCTTACCCATACCATACACAATACTCTATATTCATGTGTGCTTTGCGCACTCAGTGTGCTCTGTGCATGTATGAATTTATCATGCACAATATCACTTGCAGAAGGGACTTTGCACTGCACTAACCCCAACTTTCGAATATTGGGCCCCAAATACACTACGCATAGTAACAAACAGAGGGCCGGATATTCAAACTGCGCTATTTTGTGGCGCAAGCCCTTGCGCTGCACAAAATAGTTGCGAGGGGTGTGGCGAGGCGATATTCAAAGAGTTGCGTATTGAGCAGCTCGCTTTGAATATCTTGACAGCCACTGTGCGTAGGCGCGGTGGAACTTAGCGCCACGCCAGAGTGGAGCATTCCACTTGCGGTGGCGCTATACCATTGCGCCATGCGCAAATTTCCGATATTCAAAAGGTGACATGCAAATGGGGCCATAATTCATGCAAGGCGCGGGGGGGTGGGGCATTTGCATCTGTTTATGGCCCCATTTGCATGCCATTAGCATGCAGGTGCACCGATCCCCGAGGACTTGCGCCTGGCGCCCTGCCAGGCAGCAGCCGTCGGGGACCGACGCCCCCTGCAGCCCGATCACAGGCAAATGTGTATAAAATCCCCTCCCCAAGTGGCCCGATCACAGGCAACAGCAAACAACCCCCAACCAGCCCGATCGGGCGGCAAAGTGTCCCGACATATCCCTGGTGGTCCAGTGGACGCTAAGCCCGATGCGGGCTGAAGAGTATAACCCCGAGCGTATCCCTGGTGGTCCAGTGGACCCGATAAGACCGATCGCAGGCTGCATAATGTGCCGACCCCCCAAAGACCATATCCCTGGTGATCTAGTGTCCCCCCCACGAAGCCCACCACCCGCCCCCCGCGGCATCCACCCGCCCTCCGACTGACTGCCGGTGGATTCTTGCGCCAGTGGTGCAGAGCAAGAGCCAATGGCGTGCACATCTATAAGGCAGTCCAGATATGTGAATGAATGTTCATTTACATATCTGGATGCCTTTGTACTGTATGGGCTGCACACCCATTGGCTCTTGCTCTGCACCAATGGGCGGCAGCCCTACTGGGCAGTCAGTTGGCGGTCAGGTGGGCTGCTGCTGCTGGGAGACACTAGATCACCAGGGATATGGTCTTGGGGCAGGAATTCGACACATTATGCAGCCCGCGATGGGCTTATTGGTCCACTGACCACCAGGGATCCGCTCGGGGTTGTTACAATTCTTCAGCCTGGCGATCGGCTTCCACTGACCACCAGAGATACGCTCGGGGACGGATACTTTGCTGCCCGCGATCGGGCTGGTGGGGTGATGAAGCTTTATCCCAATCGGCCAGTCGGGGTTACACTTGCCCGCATTGGGATACAGGGGGCACAGGGAGTAGGTTGAGGCCAGCCACAGGTAGCAGCTGCTGTGTTGCCCTGCAATGTGGCAGCTCACCTGTGGGTGGTCTCGACTTACTCCTTTTTTTGGCTCAAAGTTGTGCAGGCACAGGTTGGGGGTTGCGCCTGCACAACTCTGCACAGCCCACTGAATATCGGGCTGTGCAGTTTATGCATGGTTCCTCCCCCTCCAGTTCAGCATGCATTCATTTGCATTGCGCTGTTGCTCAGCATGTTTTCAGTGGCGCAACTGCCTCCTGCTGAATATCGCAGAATGGCGCAATTTCCGACTTGCGCAGGCGCAACCCTATTGCAAATGGGGCAACCCTTTTGAATATCTGGGCCAGAAGGTATAGCGCATAATTTCTCATTCTCAAGTACAACCAAGGGTCAAAAATATTTTTCAGCTTTGGCTAGTAGGGTTTGGAATGACATGCCTTAGGAGAGTAGGTCTTCTCACACTTTTATGACATTCAAGTAAATTCAGTATTGTTTCAGCATTTAAAATATTGTTTTACATGCATTTTTTGTATTTTTCTTTACACTGTAACATTAATTATTGTACATATAGTATTTGCCATTCTTTTGTAATGAGTGTTTTGTTCATACTATATATATTGCCCAGGTCACATCTGTAAACAGGATTTTGTTCCAAGGCGTTTACCTGGTAAACAAACGAATGAAATGCAAGAAATACATTTCACTCAATTCGCTGCTCACTGGGTTATAGCAATAAATAAATGCAATGTGTTGAGTCCCAACATTTCTTAGACAAGAAGCCAATGGAGGCAGCATGAGCAGGACCATAAATAATACATGTGGATACACTGTATGCATCATTGGTATGACCGCACCTCGAGTATGGCGTGCAGTTTTGGAGGCCCTATCTCCACAGGGACAGGGTGGAGATGGTGCAGAGGAGGGCTACAAGGATGATGCTGGGTATGCAAGGGATCTCCTATGAGGAGAGGCTTGGGAAATTAAACCTCTACTCTCTGGAGAACAGGAGAAGGGGGGGGATATGATTGAGACATTTAAATATTTGAAGGGGATTAAAAGGCACATGTGGAGAGCCTGTTTCAATGGAGCAGAGCTTTGAACACTGGGGGCACAGTATGAAGCTGTTGGGGGCAGGGTCTGGGGAAATGTGAAGAAGTTCTTCTTCACCGAGATGGTGGTGAATGGCTGGAACAGTTTGCCAGAGGAGGTGGTAGGGGTGGCAACAATCATGCAATTCAAGCATGCGTGGGATAAGTATATGGATATACTGGCGGTGGAAGGACAGGTTTGAGGGCCCCCCAGTAGATGGATACTACTTGGGGATTTTCATGGGAAGACAAAGTGGGCCACACGGTCCTAATCTGCTGGCTACTTCTATGAATCTAAACATGTAGGTTCAGCAGCTGTGCCGAATTCAATAATTTGACTACAGTTGATCCTGCAAAACCCGAAAGTTAACAATTAAGGAAAAACAGGAGAAACACTTGCGTGTACATTAACTTGAATCTATAATTTCTGGCCAGGCTGCAATTTCTTCCTTTCTGGTGCATGTCAGCACTGTCTTTGCACCTAGCCCAATCAGCCACACCCATACTGTACCTCCAATGGAGCTCACGGCTCATTGTCAGAAACAATGGTATACTCTCGGAAACCCGTCCTATCCACTCAGGCGTTCCCCAGGGCTTTATCTTGGGCCTACTACTCTTTAGCCTCTACCTAAACACCCTGCCCAGTGCCTGCTCTGGCAATATTCTCCTGTACGCCGATGACACCATTATTTATGCCGCCACAGAAATCCCAATTCCCTCAAAGACTCCCTCCAACGCTCCTTGAATGATGCTAATGACTGGTTCAAGGAGAGCGGACTAGTCATTAACCTCAAAAAAAACTAAGGCAATGCTCTTTGCCCACCACCAGAACAAAGCCAGCAACAACTCCCTCCAAATCTTCCCCAGCACTCATCAACCACTTGAACAAGTTTACTCTTACAAATAACTTGGGATCACCTTTGACTCGGCCCTCACCTTTCATGCCCACATTACAGCCCTCGCTTCCGTCGCTAACACTCGTCTTGGCATCCTCTACTGTCACAAGGACTGCCTCCCATCTCATGCCCTCAGGCTTGCCATCACGTCCTCAGTAATGTCCCTTGTCGATCACGGCCTTCCAGTCTATGGTACTGCTGACTCCACAGCCCTCAACAAGATTCAACTCACCCTAAACAAGGCTTGAAGACTAGTGACCAGTGCCCCTAGGCTCACCCACACTTGTTAGCTCTATGACATGGCCAAACTCCTTAGCCTCGATGAATGAATCCGCTACCAAACTTGCCTACTAGCTAAGAAGATTCTACTCAGGTTCTCCCCACCTACGGTTTCTGCCTCCATCCAACTTATACCTCCCAGAGTCACTACCCACACCACTGACAAGGTCACCCTACTAGTACCCAAAACTAGGACTACCCGGGCACAGAGGTCGTTCAGCTACAGAGCCTCACCTGGTTCAACTCGCTCCCTGCAGCCATAGTGATTACTGTCCCTGCCATTGAATGACCTAGACTATTTATTTTCCTTCTTTTTGTATATATGTATATTATCTATTACTGCTTACAGTAAACTATCTATGTTAGCCTGTTCTCTCGATTCAATGTACTTAGCACTACTCATTGTCATGTACTCTGCTTGTACCTGTATTTTCATTGTACTCTCCTGTGTCGTTCCTGAAAATAGGTATATAACTTGTCTAGTGTACTTACCTGGTCAACAAAAGCTAAATAAATAAATAAATTTCCAACACCACCAAAACTGCACCCTTCAAAACTGCCCTAGGAACCTATTGTTCAACACCCGCTGCTGCACCTGTCGCTAACAGATACTCTGCTACTCTCAAAACACTATTGACATAGCCCTCTGAGCCGAACTCCCCCTCACCCCACCCCAACCCACTCCCTCATGGCCTCCCTCTACACTGCCAGTACCTGCTGGTACCAACCTGTAAAGTCTGAAATGTTTTTTAATTACTTTTTGTGTTCAAGCAACTGTGTTAAACTATGTTATTCTGTATGATTGTATTCTGTAGGTATGTTGACTCTGTATGTCCTCTCTGTGACGAGGTACCTTTGTAAACGAGCCACTGGCTCAAAAGGTAGTAAATCCGATTATACAATAAATAAAGGCCTGGGAGTACAGTCAACTGTTACCTTGACAGCCAAATTGCTTTTTTCTCCATTTTCTCCTGAGGTCTCCCATTTTTACCTGGATGCCTGGTAATATCACGGTCCACCCTCGTTTAGTGTAGAAGCTCTCAATTCATGTGTCCCCCACCCCACTAAGAGAGCAAAACCTTCGGACTACTGCAAGGGTCAGTCATTGCACTGGCAGAACCAGGCACCAGCCCTCCCCGACAAGGAAGCGCTTCTCTTGGAAGCACTACGTTTCAAGTTTGGCCGTCCACCAGTGTGCCCCTCCAAGTCCATTCCTGAACATGGATCGCTAGTATGACAGCGCATCACCAATGGGGAGCCACAAAACACAAGTTTACTGAAAATGTGTTCAGTAATAACGAAAAAGGATGGTCCCAAAATTAAAATATTGGAGAATTCTGTGCAACAAATTCTGCTGATGCAAACAGTAAATTATTCACCAAAAAACAACAAAACTCTTTAATAATAGCAGTAAGACACTCTTGGGATTAGGACGAAACCCCACTGCACCTCCTTCATTTCCAAGTACTGGTTTGTGTTCCTACCCTCTTACCTATCCTCACTCCTCTCACCCTCAATCCTTGCACCTTCTACCTTCCCCATCCGTACTACTCTGCTTGGAAATCAGCTTTCTCCTATGCCTTCCCTCCCTCTCACTGGAACCTGCTCCCCTCCTCTCTCCCCCCCTCAGGTACCAGCCAAACTTCTCTGCCCCCACCCCCACCTATTCCTGTCAGCCCTCTACCTGCCACTCTGCCACTGCAGCCCCTTCCACCCCTGTTGTTGGGCCTCCTCCTAGGTTCTACCTCTGCCTGAATCAGTCTTCTCCCAACTGAAGCTGCACTGCCATTTTTCCACCTGCTCTGGTCACTTTATTTGCACATCAAAGTTGCTCACAGTGCCGCTTGTTTTATTGTTTTTGCACTTGTACTGTGTTTAATTTGTACACTATTTGCACTTTACTTTGTTCCGTTTCATTGATAATGTGTATGCTTGATTACTGTATTCCCTTTCCCTTCCCCCAAGAATTGCACCAGGAAATAACCTTTGCCTAAGTGTGCCTTTCCCTGTTATCAGTTTTCAAATAAACAAACAAAAGTAAAACACTCACAAATGGTATAAAGAATGGGACTGAACTCCACTAGGGGCGTGGGGGTAAATAAAGTACAGTTACATTCAGAACTTACCGTAACAGTAGATCTTCGAGAGGAGCTATTGCAGCGCACAATAACCATAAGGACTGAGCCGTCAGGAGCTAGGACCACACAGAAAACTTCTAGCTAGCAGTATTCAGTGGGGGACCGCCTCCAACATTGGCACACAGTCATCCAACCTATGGTATAAAAGGGGCGGTCCCCCATCCCAGCCCATCCCCAGTTCTCCCGCTGGAGACCCCACCGTGCACTGAAATAGTAGAACCAAGGAGGTTCCTCTTAAATGAGGAAAACAGAAGAGCTACGATGGAAAAACAGCAATCGGGGCAAAGGAATGCAGTGCCTGTTGCAAGAGCTCCTCTCGAAGATCTACTGTTACGGTAAGTTCTTCCGTAACTGTTCTATCTTACTTCGAGGGGGATCTTGCAGCAGGCAATAACCGTAAGGACTGAATCTCAAGCAATAAAGGAACAGACTCAGTCAACTGGGAAGAGGACAGTAGAAGTCATAAGAACTTCAGGGCAGGAGGATCTGGAGGACTGCAAGACCGAAACTGGCTCTACGCCTGGAGACAATGTCCAAACTGTAATGCTTAATGAAAGTATGAATAGAACTCCAAGTGGCGGCTGAGAAAATGTCTGCAGCAGACATTTCTGAAGTAGGCAGCCATGCCCTGGATAAAATGACCTTTGAACTGGCCTAGCAAAGGCTTGTTGTACTTCCGATAGCAATAAACGATGCAATTAGCTAACCACTAAGATAAACCTACCTAGACTTTAGCAAGGCATTTGACACAGTCCCGCACAAAAGATTACCAAACAAATTAGCCAGCCTAGGAGTGGGTCCCAGGGTGGTAGCCTGGGTGAAAACTTGGCTGGAAAATAGGGCATAGAGGATAATAGTAAACAGAGTCCACTCCGAAGAAAGGGGGGGGGGTTACTGGGTCCGGTCCTTTTTAATGTTTTTATAAGTGACACTGCGGAGGGACTTGAAGGAAAAGTATGCCTCTTTGCAGACAACACAAAGATCTTCAACAGGGTAGATCGGCGGGGTGGAAAGGATGAGAAGGGACTTGGCAAGGTTGGAGGAATGATCAAAAGTATGGCAGCTTAGATTCAATGCAAAGAAGTGCAAAGTAATGCACCTGGGAAACAAAAAACAAGAGGAAGAGTACAATATGGGGGTATTAACAACAACAAAAATGGAAAGGGACCTGGAGGTAGTCATATCAGATGACCTAAAGGTAAGCAAGCAATGTGAGAAGGCAGTAAGGAGGGCTGGGGGGATACTGGGAGGTATAGGGAGAGGCATCCCCAGTAGAAAACAGTTAGTTCTTATCCCTCTGTACAGACAGTTGGTGAGACCCCATCTGGAGTACTGCGTGCAGTTCTGGAGACCCCACCTCCGCAAAGACAGACAGGATGGAGGCAGTCCAGAGGAGGGCAACTAAAATGGTACAGGGTCTGCAACAGAAGCCACATGAAGAGTGTGACAGGGTTGAATAGGACCCTGTCCCAGCTGCTATGTGTGAAAGCAAGGATCTGTTCTGTTCTATTCCTCTCCTGTCTCTTCTCTGTCTCGTTGCACAAGCAAATTTTCCTGCGAGACCTAGGACTTGATCACCCTGACAGTCTCACAATTCTTTGCCTCTCACTGTCTTTTTCTCCCTTGCATATCTGCTGATAACAAAAATATATGCAAATCACTGTATGGAAATATAACTGATATTGGGATCCCTTTTGTTTAGAAATTATATAGTGTTCATTTTTGAAATATATATATATATATAGTTTGAGATGACTGCAAAAAGCTATTGGAAATTCAAGAGGTTATCCGAGTGCAATTTTTAAGCCTTTTGCAAATGAGCTGTGAAAAAGGGGCCTCAGCTCAGGGACACTGTGTTCCTGCCCGCACCTGCCTGAATCATACAAAAACACTCTGGAAGAAACAGGATGCTTGTTAAGAATGAGGGGTGGGAAGGACTTATAAGACAGAGCTGCAACTGCTCACAAAATGGACACACAGAGATTGAAGGAAAATTCTGATGGATCTTTACTATTTTATTCTGCCTTTGTAAATAGCTGTATGGAGCAAGTTTATTTTTTTGTTACTGCTAGCACAAATAAAATACATTCTGTGAATTCTACAACTGCTCCAGGTTTTTTCTATGCTTCCTGACCCGTGCCTCGATGACAGATGGTGTCAGACTAAGTGGGATTTACACCACGCATACTCTAAGCAAGGAGTTTTGTACGTGGGTACTGGACCTAGTACCAGGGAAGCACAGAGAAAGGTATAGATTCTGCAGCAGCAAGTCCAGGAGTGGTTACCAAGAAAATGGTAGCCAAACTAGCAGAGAGAGAAGTCCAAGCTGAGACTGTACAGCCATCCCAAGTCATGGAAAAAGAACAGGCAGTGACAGAACCTGAAAGCCTGATAGACGTTTTCAAATGGTGAGCTATACAACAAAAAGAGACAGAGAAGCAGAGAGAAAAAGAGCGTCCTCGTTTAGAAACACAGAGAAAAGAAGGCATGCAGCAACAGGAGCAGCGAAGGCTGGATGCCTCGCAAGCCATCAAAAGCAGAGGATCTAGCACAGATCCAGATGAGCACAAAACACAAGTAACTTAAAAGCCATTAAACTTACAAAGTTGTGTCCCCTCCAATGATATTGAAGCATACCAGACAACTTCTGAAAGAGTCGCCACAGTCTGCCAATGGCCAAAGCAGCAAATGGACAATCAGACTGGTACCCTACCTGACAGGGAAAGCTCAACTTGTCTACAGCAATATGGACACCACACAGTCTGAGAACTATGACCTGGTGAAAAGCTAAATCCTGAAAAGGTATGACATCTCGGGAGAGACCTACAGGCAGAGATTTCAATCTCTGAAGTACAACTCTGTCGATAATCCTCAAGAAGCCTTCACCCAACTCAAGAGAGCGCCTGATAAAATGGCTCCAACCAGAAGGCCAAACAGTCCCACAGATCGACACATTTGCATGGAGCAATTCATCAACATCCTGCCTACAGATGTGCAGCTTTGGGTAAAGGAACACCGACCAGAAAGTGGGGGAAAAGCTGTTTCTTTGGCCAAGGACCACCAAATGGCCAGGCAGACACTACAGCACCAAGGTAACAGCCAAGCACCGGTAAGACACTCTTTTTCCCATTTAAACTCCAAGGCTGATAAGAACTTTGGTGGGGGTAACAGATCTGTGCCCAAAGACATTATTTGCTATAACTGTAATTAGCCATGCCATACTGCAAGAAATTGCCGTAGTAAGGAGTGGCACTGGAGCAGATTTGTCCTTAGCAAATTGAGGGAAGTACTTAACAGATGTGAAGGTGGGGGATAAGACTGTAAAGGGATACACTGATTCTGAAAGCAGACAGACCCTAGTTCATGTTGAAGTGCTGGGAAAACAGTGTGCAAAAGGACCAAGTACTGGTGTCATCTGCATCCACTGGAACACTCAATACTATCTCACCACCCAAGTGACTCTGACCATTAAGGGTGTGTCGCAACAACTGAAAGTGGGGGTAGTACCTACATTACCTATACTTGTGATTATTGGAAATGACTTTCCAGGATTTACTGAGTTAATCAAAAAAGGAGTAAATCCTGATGTTTCAGTAGCTGTGGCGCCAAGAGCTTAGGCAATGAAAATGTCAGATGGTGGGGACTCTTTTCCTTTGAGTGATTTTGATTCGGACTTGTTTGAGCACAGCTCCAAGATCCAGAAATCCAGGAAAGAAAGACAATGACTGAAGAAACTGTGGCAACAAATGACTGATGGAGATGAAGGGTTAAAATATGAAAAAGCTGAAGCTAAACTGATAACTGATTGTGATTTTCTTTCAGAACAAGCGAACGATGTTTCTCTCCAGGGTTATTTTAAGCAGTTGCGGGTGAAACCAAAACAGGGTGGACCAATGTTTAAAAAATGTAATGGGTTACTGTGCAGAGTTTGGGTTAAATCTCAGACACAGGAACAGACAGAACTAGTTAAAACACAGAAGTATAGAACAGAGTTGTTACAGATAGCACACAATAGTCTTATGGCTGGTCACTCAGGGAGAGACCACACCCTTGCTAGATTGTTGTACAGATTTTACTGGCCTGGAATTCATGAAGATGTTGCTACCTACTGTAATTCCTGTGCTGAGTGTCAGTAAGTAGCACTAGTCACTAGAAAACACAAGGTGCCCCTGGTTCCCCTACGCTTGACAGATGTGCCTTTTGAGTGAACTGCAATGGATGTGGTTGGTCGTTTAGACAAAAGTAAAAAGGGTAATAGATTTATCCTGGTAGTATGTGACTAAGCTGCTCGATACCCAGAGGTTGTTCCAATGGGTACTGTTACAGCCCCAAAAATGGCAGCAGAGCTTGCAAAAAATTTCAGCAGAATGGGCATATCTAAAGAGATTATTACTGATAAGGGTGGTAATTTTGGTGCTGCATTTCTTAAGAAGCTGTACTAGGTATCACTGCCATAAGAACCTCCCCCTAACACCCTCAGACAGACGGTCTTGTTGAGCATTTTAACCAAACCCTAAAATGAATGTGAAAAAGGTCTGTAAAAGGGGAAGGGAAAGACCGGAATCAATACTTGCCGTACCTATTTTTTGCTTACAGAGAAGTGCCACAGGCATCAACAGGGTTTTCACCATTTGAAATGCTGTATGGTAGGCAGCCAAGAGGGCCACTGGATGTGGTAAAAGAAATGTGGGAAGATAACCCTACTCAGAAACAATCTAGAATGTCTTATATGTGTGCCCTAAGAAAGACACTGGCAAGATATGTTGAAATTGCCCATAGTAATCTGGAAGAGGCCCAAAATCAGCAGACGGTATATTATGACCATGGGGTAAAAGACCTGTGCCTCGATGAGAAAGAGAGACTAAAGGAGCTTAATATGTATACCCTAGAGGAAAGAAGGGAGAGGGGGACATGACAGAAACATTCAAGTACCTCAAGGGAATCAACAAAGTCAAAGAGGGTAGCATCTTTCAGAAAAAGAGATGGGCAAAAACGAGGGCACAATTTGAAGACAGAGGTGGGACGACTCAGGGACAATATGAGGAAGTATTTTTTCACAGAGAGGGTGGTGGATGCATGGAACGGCCTTCCCAAGGAGGTTGTGGGGTTAAAAACAGTGGAGGAATTGAAGAATGCATGGGACACATAAGGCAATTCTGGTGGAAGGTAGGAAGAAGTAGGCTATTGGTTAACTAGGATCTGTAGCTTATCTAATAGGTAGGGGAAATGGGCAGACTAGGTGGACCAAGCGGTCCTTATCTGCCGTCAAAGTCTATGTTTCTATGTTTAAGCACTGTCTAGAAACAGAAGCCCTTCCTGAGGGCAAACAAAACAAACAACTGGTCAGATCTTCTGAAAGGGCAGGTGCGGTCCAGATAAAAACAAAGCACCCGATGAACATCTAGAGTATGGAGTAAAGCCTCCCCCTGATTCTAATATTCAGGAAAGTAAACTAGCAGGTGGATGGATTGACTCAAAGTAAACTCAGACACCAAAACAGAGAAAAAACAGCTCAAGCCGCTCAGGAGTGTGCACGGAGACAAAAAGCCTTCAATTACGAGTAAGCAAGTACCAGCACAACTCCAAGGATGTTTAAAGTGTCAAAATAGTTTATTAAGATAAAACATGTAGATGCCAACTGACGACGACTGCTCCAAACCCTCTACTGGTTTTGCACAAGGTGCATCATCAGGACCTCCTGATGGCTGTGCAAAACCGGTGAGAGGATTTGAAACAATCGTATAAGTTACGCTACATGTTTTATCTTAATAAACTGTTTTGACTATTTAAACATCCTTGGAGTTGTGCTGGCACTTGCTTACTCGTAATTAAACTCAGCCACCACCTACAGCAAAAACTTAGGATTGGTCCGCAAAGATATCGTCATTGTGGAGAACCAAGTAAGGCTCTTTACATATTAGAGCCTGAAGCTCAGAAATCCTCCGAGCTGCAGTAATGGCAACTAAGAAAAAATTTCCACAGTAATCTTGTTTCTTCCAAGGGAAACTTTTTTTTTAAACTTTATCTGCCGCAGCAGGCCACTGCTATCCTCCGCCATCCTACCAGACATGGGGTCTTTCAAGAACTTACCTGTGTTATGCATGTCCCGGTAGAACTCCCGAGCCGTCCCAGAGGCTTCATTGTGCTGTGATCCGTGACATTTCCACCATTTTTCACCCCCGAAGCTACCTGGGACCCCGGAAGTGACGACGCATGTGTGTGGAGGCTCGCATGTGCACCGCAGCTCCAGTCTACAGCCCCTTCTGCCCTTCCCTGGCCTTGCGCCCAAGCTCTCTGAGGTGGCACCGCCACCCAACCTCCACTAGGTGGCTGCCAAGCACCGAGAGGTCCTCCTGAACCCTTGCAAGGTGGAGAGCTGTCAGTCGGCAGCTACTCAGTGCCCCCGATGACCCGAGCTCACTCCTGAACTTGGTTCGCCGGTGTGGTGTGAGTTGTGGCGTCCAGCGCCTCCGCCCTCTGCACCACCAGGCCAGCTCCAAGGGAATCTTACTATATTCTGGCATATGCAGTTAGCCTTCACCATTGAACTGCCCCGGAGAATTTAGACAAAGAACCTATGCAAATAGTGGAACGTTGATAGGCTTGAGTTCAGTTTTCATTGTCGCTGGCACATTATATACAACCATCAGATTCTTATGAAGCATGTATAAAATAACTCACTATGCTGTCCTAAAAATTTATTATAATAAACACACCCACCCAATAACATTCCCCCCATAAGAGGGCACCTAAAAGACTCAAGTCAAAGATGCCCAAAGACAACCAGCTCAAACAAATTTCAACACAACATAACAGCTACAATGCAGGGCCCCCAGGTTCTGGCAGGGGAGGTAGGGTGGGAGCTCAGAATACAGTAAGATTCCCTTGGAAGAAACAAGATTACTATGGTAGGTATTTTATTTCTTCTAACCCTAGGAAATCTTACTGTATTCTGACATATGCAGACTACCAAGCAGTACCTCTGGAGGTGAGCATAGGCTCTATTTAGGAAACAGGCTCTGCAATACTGCTGTGCCAAAGCTGGCATCACTTCTAGCCTGGGTGTCCAGGCTATAATGCCTGGTGAAAGTGCGCACAGTTTTCCAGGTAGCTGCTTTGCAGATTTCTAGCAAAGGATTGTCTCTTGCAGCTGCTATAAAAGCATCTGTGCCCCCAGTGGAATGGGCTCTGAGGCCCACTGGGGATTCCTTCCCCAGTGTGCTATAGCAAAACTGAATACAGGTAACAACCCAGCATGCAATAGTCCTCCTTGAAGCTGGTTTGCTTTTCTCCACTTCTCCATAGGTCTGGAATGACTGAGTAGTGTCCTGTCTATGGCTCTTTGTCTGTTGCAAATAGCTAATAGCCCTCTTAACATCCAGGCTATGCAGTCTACGTTCCCCTGAACTGGAATGATCAGTGAAAAAGACAGGCAGAGTAACGGACTGATTGAGATGAAAGTCAGATACCACTTTTGGAAGAAACTTCCTGTTGGTTCAGAGTATCACTTTGTCCCTATGGACTGAGATGTAATTAGGTTCTATGGACAAAGCCTGAAGCTCACTTATTCTCCTTGCAGAAGTGACTGCCACCAAAAACACTGTTTTCCAAGTCACATATTTGAGATCTGCTAAGGACATGGGCTCAAAAGGGGGCTACATTAGCTGTGCAATGCAGATATTCAGGTCCCAAGAAGGGACTGGTTCCCTGTGAGGGGTGGGGTTGGGTGGGGTGGGGTGTGTGTGCAGATGGAGCAAACCCTTGAACAATTTCTAAAAATCCGGCTGGAGTCTAAGGAAGGTCCCTTCCAGCTGAGAGACAGGCTGAAACAGCAGCCACATGCACCTTAAGAGAAGATGGCTTAAGGCCAAGGGAATGTAAATGAGTCAAATATTACAACAAGATTGGTATACCAGCCTGTTGTTGATCGATGTCCTTCTGCTGACAACAAATGGTAAACCTTTTCCATTTGGAAGTGTAAGGCTTCCATGTAGAGGGCTTCCTAGAAACCCTAAGGACTTCTAAGACCTGCGAGAGATGCCAGTCAGCATACTCTAGGTCCTCAAGAGCCAGGCCATGAGCTTGAGGGAGTTGAGGCTTGGGTAGAAGATTCTCTCTCTTGGGGAGGCAAATCGGCTTGGAGACTGACAGGGACAGGAGCATCGAGTACCATGGCTGCCTGGCCCAGTCTGGAGCTATGAGTATCATTGTTGCTGGCTGGGACCTGAGCTTGTTTAGCACCCTGAACAGCAGGGGAAATGGAGGGAAGGAAAACAGGAAATACGGGTTACTCACCTGTAACAGGAGTTTTAGGAGTGGTATATGTTGTTCATCCACAATTATTGGCAGGTTCCTTGCCACTTTAAATGTCGCCGGGAGGTCTTCAAGCTGGCTCCTCCCACCCACCCAGGTGGTAAAACCCTCTGCTCCGCCCCATGACGCCAGATCTAGCCCGCTGGATGCCAGGTTGCGCAGCCGGGCCGAGGTTAGGTGGGTCGTGAGGATGAACAACATATATCACTCCTAGAACTCCTGTTACAGGTGAGTAACCTGCATTTCTAGGGATGTGGATATGTTGTTCAATCCACACTTATTAGCAGACTCCTAGCAGTTCTCCGGGAGGAGGGAGGCAAGGTGCGCACCCCTACTTAGAGAATAAGGACTGGAGAACTGAGGTCCCAAAACCAGCATCCTGGCGTGACTCTAGATCAATGTGGTAATGGGAAATAACGATGTGTGCTTTCTTCCAGGTAGCAGCCCTGCAGATTTCCTGGAAAGGGACGTCCCTAGAAGCAGCCACCGGAGCAGCGGTATGGCGGGTAGAATGAGCTCTTATCCCTTTGGGAGGTTCCATGCCCGCCAACCTATAGCAGAGATCTATGCAGGAGGTGACCCACCTGCCTTTCGTCTGCTTGGCTGCAGGTCTGCCAGGTGCGGCTTCAGCGTAGGTGACAATCAGCTGCGAACCTCTCCCCGAACTTCAGCCGTCTGCTCCTTATAATAAGAGAGCGCTCTTCTAGGGTCCAAAGTATGGAGCCTATATTCGGCCTCCGAGGTGTGATTGGGGTAGAACACTGGCAGAGTCAACACCTGGTTAAGGTGAAACTCCGACATCACCTTCGGAAAGAATTTCGGGTGGGGGCGCAGGACAACTTTGGCCCTATGGAAGACCAGGTAAGGAGACTCGATTGAAAGTGCCTGGAGCTCTCCCATCTTTCTGGCTGACGTAATAGCCACCAAGAAGGCGGTCTTCCACGACAGGTGAGAGATGTCACACCTGTGCATCGGTTCGAATGGCTTGCCCATGAGCTTAGCCAATACCAGCAGTAGATCCACGGAGGTGGAGGTTCCTAATCGAGGGATATGTGATCAAGGCCTTGGAAAAAGCGCCCGACCACTTTCTCCTGCGCCACCGACTGCTTGCCGGCCCACACCCGGTAAGCAGAGATGGCTGCTAGGTGTACCTTAAGGGTCGTCGACCGAAGCCCTAACTAAGAAAGAGACTACAGGTAGTCCAGAATGCTAGCCAAGGAACAGGAAGAAGGGTCCAACCCCTTGTCCTGACACCAAATGGAGAATCTCTTCCACTTGAAGGCATAGCATTTTCTGGTCGACTCCTTACGGGACACCTCAACGACGTTGAGGACCTCGTTGGAAAGACCCAAGGCCTGGAACTCTAGCCACTCAGGAACCAGGCCATCAGGTGCAGGGAATGAAGGTCTGGACGGAGTACCTTCCCCTTGTTGACTGAGATCAGGTCCAGGCGGGCTAGAAACTGCCTCGGGAGCCTGGAGCTGAGGCGATCTGGATACCAGAACTGGCGGGCCAGTCTGGGGCTACCAGAATCACCTGCGCCCTGTCCCTCTTCGACTTGAGAAGCACCTTATGGATCAAGGGAAATGGTGGGAAGGTGTAGAAGAGGTCCAGGGTCCATAGCCTCGAGAAGGCATTCCCCTGCAGCGAGCCCTGCTGAAGGGGGGCGGGCGTGAAACAGCCTCAGCTTCGCATTCTCCCTGGAGGCAAACAGGTCCACTTAAGGGATGCCCCAGTGGGAGAACAGATCTTGTACTACCTCCCGCAGGAGAGACCACTCATGAGATGCAGCGCCTATCTGGCTAAGGGCATCGGCCAGACTGCTGGAGGCTCCTGCCACATGAATGGCTAGGAGATCCGCCTCCAGGCTGATCATGAGAGACCAAGTGCAGAGAGCTTCCTTGCACAGGGGCAAGGAGTGTGTCCCGCCCTGTCGGTTGAGGTAGTACATGGTCGTGGTGGTGTCCGTCTGGACCTGGACCACTTGACCCCATACAAACGGAGCAAAGGCGGTGAGGGCTAGTCGGACCGCTCGAAGCTCCAGCAGGTTGATGTGGCACCGAGACTCCTGAGGGGACCAGAGGCCATGGGCTGTGAGCTCCCCCAGATGGGCACCCCAACCCATCAGAGGCGCGTCGGTCGTCAGAGTGACTGTCGGCTCGGGGCGGACAAATGGGATACCCTCCTGCAGATGAGCTGGAACGAGCCACCACTGTAGGCCGTCCCACATCTCCTGGGTCACCGTCACTGGCTGGTCCAGAGGACCGGAGCGCTGTGACCATTGGCGGGCCAGCCCCCATTGTAGGGGACGCATATGCCAGCAGGCCCAACGGACCACACTGGTGCAGGCTGCCATGAGGCCTGGAAGGTGCAGAAAGGTCCGGGCAAGGCGCAATTGCCCAAGCAGAAATAACTAGACAAAGGAGGAAAGGACCTCTGCCCTGTCCGCCGGGAGCCGGGCTCTGGATTGAAGAGAGTCGAGCTCTGCCCCGATGAACTGAATCACCTGCGATGGCACGAGTTCCGACTTGGCCTCGTTGATGAGGAGGCCAATCTGAGAGCAGACCTGGAGGGCCAGATCCCTGGACCGCTCCATCTCCAACCTGGAGGGGTCTGCAATCAGCCAGTTGTCCAGGTAAGGGTACACCCGGATCCCTCGGTGCCGCAGGAATGCTGTCACCACTGCCATGCATTTGGTGAAGACCCTGGGAGCTGGAGAGAGGCCGAAGGGCATGGCCCTGAACTCATAAAGAGATCCCTCTGCTCAAAAGCGGAGGAATAGCTGATAAGACGGACGGATTGGGACGTGAAAGAACGTGTCCTGAAGGTCCAGAGAACAAAACCACACGCCTAGTTCCAAGGATGGAATGATCTGAGCCAGAGTGACCATCCTGAAGGTGCGTTGCCTTAGGAACTTGTTCAGGTCGTGTAGGTAGAGAATGGGGCGCCAGCCCTCCGTCCGTTTTGGGACCAGGAAGAACCTGGACACAAACCCTGGGTCTGGAGGAGGATCCGCCACCTCGCTGATCACCTCCTTCTGGAGAAGCAAGGCAATGACGGCTCAATGAGCTGACAGAGAGGCTGCGGACCCCGTTGCCCCCCGTGGGGCGACGGCAGATAGGGAGGAACTGTTGATTCCAGAGGCAGACCCCTGCCCACCACTTCTAGCACCCAGTGGTGCGTGGTGATAGCGGACCAGGCGGAAAGGAGTGGTGGAACCGTCCCCATGGGGAACCCGGGGAGGAGTGACGAGGTTGGGGGGCGACACCCCTCAACCTGTCCCTGGGCAGGCGTGGAGGAAGGGCCCGGTGAGGGACCTCCTGGACCCCTGCCTCCAAGCTTCCTACTGGAGGAACATATGAACATATGAAATTTGCCAGCAGATAAAGGCCTAGAGGTCTATCAAGTCTGCTCGAATGTGCAGCTAGCACCCCTTATTCTGCAGCTGCCCCTCCCTTCCCCTTCATTAACCCTCCCCCTTGTCCTGTCCCATCCCCTTTTGAAGCAGTCCACCGTTCTAGTGCATACCACTTCTGCAGGTAACGCATTC
This sequence comes from Neoceratodus forsteri, assembly GCA_016271365.2. NCBI lineage: Eukaryota > Metazoa > Chordata > Ceratodontiformes > Ceratodontidae > Neoceratodus > Neoceratodus forsteri. The sequence continues at coordinate 373,281,532 of CM057458.1, forward strand.
CACCCAGCCACCACCCTCTCTGTAAAAAAGTGTCTCCTCATCTCCCTCCTGAACCTTCCTCCCTCCAGTCTCATATCATGGCCCCTGGTGGCCCTCCCCTTCCTTACTTTAAATAGCCCCTCTGTACCCGTCTTGTTTATTCCTTTCATGTATTTAAAGGTTTCAATCATGTCACCCCTGTCCCTCCTCTCCTCCAGTGAGTACATGTTCAACTCCTTCAACCTCCTCTCGTATGATAAGTCCCCAGCCCTTGATCATCTTTGTCCCCTCGCTGTACCCCCTCCAGTAACTAATGTCCCTCTTCAGATCGGGCACCAGTACTGCACGCAGTACTCTAGGTGTGGTCTAACTAATGACCCATACAGTGGCAGAATCACCTCCTCCTCCCGAGGATATACTTGCAATACAACCCAGCATTTTGTTGGCCTTTGCAGCTGCCTTCACACATTGCTGAGTTGTTCATTGACCCTGTAATGAGCACACCAGATCCTTCTCCTCCTCTGTCTGGGCTAGCTGCACTCCCCAGCTGGTAACTCCTCCTTGGGTTCTTCATCCCAAAATGCAGCACCTTTCACTTTTGGCATTAAACCCCAGTTGCCAGGTGTCTGACCAGGTTTCAAGCTTTGCCAGATCATCCTGCAACTCCTGCCATCCCCTAGGTCATCCACCACCGTGCCTACCTTGGTATCATCAGCAAACAGACTGATCTTGCTCTTGATGTCCCATGATATGTCTGCAATGAATATCCCAAACAACACTGGTCCCAACACGAGCCCTGTGGAACACTGCTCGTCACTGCCCTTGGGTGTGAGCTCCCACCCACCACCACCCTCTGCTGCCTTCCCTGAAGCCAGTTCCCTACCCAGCTCGCCAGCTTGCACCGCCCCTGTGCCTAGTAACTTCCTTCCCAGCCTTCCATGTGGGACCGAGGTGAATGCCTTACTGAAGTCAGATACAGGACATACACTGCATGGCCCTGTCCAGTTGCCCTAGGTGCAGTCCTAGAACTCGACCAGGTTGGTTTGGCAGGATCTGCCACGTGTAAGCCATGCTGTCTGCTGTCCTGTGGCCTCTAGGAGGGCCACCAGCCTCTCCTTCAGGATAGTCTCCATTAGCTTACCCCGATGGATGTGAGGCTCACTGGTCTGTAGTTTCCGGTTCATCCTTGGGGCCACTCTTGTGGAGGGGCACCACATGAGCCATCCTCCAGTCCTGAGGTACACACCCAAATGTAGTGAGGCATTAAATAGGTCTGCCAAAGGTCCTGCAAGGACCTCTGCCAACTCCTTCAGTACCCTGGGGTGGATGCCATCTGGGCCTGGCGCTTGTCCACCCTCAGTGCCTTCAAACCCTCTCGAACTCTGCCCTCCATGATTTCCCATCTATCACCACTTCCCCCTGCTTCTGCCATTTCTCCCACCTTGGGTATCACCCCCTCTTCTCTTTAGTAAATACTGAGCAGAAGTACTCATTTAGTGCTTCTGCCTTATCACCACCTGCTTCCACCCAACCCCTCCTTCCTTATCCTTACTATGTGGTCCTTACAGCTCCTTTTCTCCCTGATGTACTAAAAGTCCTTCTCCCCTTCTTATTCCTTGTGCCAGCCTGAGTTCCAGTAGATGCTTTGGCTCCCTTACTGCCCTTGTCACCTCCTTGATTCTGTCAAGTACTCCTCCCTGTCCTCCCCCTCCCTGTTTCTTGTACTTCCTAAAGGCAGCTCTTTTCCTCCTTACCTTTTCCATGACCTCCTTGCTCAACCAGCTCGGTTTCTTAGCCTAGCCTTCTTGCTCTGGGCTTTGCAACAGGTTTGGTTGCCTCCACTATCCCCAGCTTTATGAGCTCCCACCTCTGGTTAGTGTCCATACTAGATTGAATTGGCTCAGGTACCCTTGTACCTCCCCATCCTCCCAAAGTCGGCCCTCCTGAAGTCCAGCACTATTGTGCCAGATTCCACTCCTTCCTTGCCCATATCCAATGTGAGCCATACTGAGTGGTGGTCACTCCCTGACAGCGGTTCCTCCACTGTAAGTTCTCTCACAAAGTCCCCATTTGCCAGCACAAGGTCAAGGGTATTCCCTAACCTGGTTGGTTCACTGACCATTTGCAGCAGGAAGCTGTCCTGGAAGGCATCCAGCAGTACCTGCTCCCTTCTGTTCCTGGTTGTTGTTGTGCTGCAGTCCACTCCTGGCATGTTGAAGTCCCCCACAATCACCACATTACCCTTCTCGTAGGTCCTCCTGATCTGTCCCGCTAGTTCCCTGTCTAACTCCTCCGTCTGAGATGGTGGCCTGTACACCACTCCCATTCTAAGAATCCTATTCTTGGAATCCTGGATTTGCACCAAAAGTGACTCTGTACTACCCTCCTCCCCTTCCTCCCTTACACACTTCAGTCCTTCCTTCACATATAGTGCCACCCCCCCCTTCCCAATCACCCTGTCCCTACGTAGTAACCTGTACCCTGGTACAGACAGGTCCCAGTCATTGTACTGGGTGGCCCATGTTTCTGTGATGGCTGCAATGTCCACCTCTCCTCTGCCATGAGAACCTGTAACTCTGCAGTTTTCCTCCCAAGGCTCCTAGCATTAAGGGTAACCACCTTCCACCCTTTTCCCCTCCTCCCATCCTGCCCTCCTTTCCTAGCACCACCAATAGTACTTGCCATTTGTCCTTTGTCACTGTTATGGGGGGTAAGCTCATATCGTTTCCCAACCTGTGGTCTCTGCATATCTCTTCCCCAACTGCTACCCCCCACTCCTAGTTTAAATTCCCAACTTCCTCTATGTACTCCTCCATCCTCTGTTTCAACACTTTCTTTCCCTCCTCACTCAAGTGTAATCTGTCCTGCATAGAGACTACTGTCCTCCCAGGTCCCTCCCCACCCCCAACAACCCATACCCTTTAGCACAACACCAGGTTCTTAGCCATCCGTTAAATTCTCTATTCTCAGCTTTCTTGTTGTGCTTGCCTTTGGCACCGAAGTATCTCTGAAAAAGTTACTGATCTTCCTGCCCCCTCACATAATTGTGCTAGTTCCTCAAACCTCCTCTGGACTATATCTACTGTCTTGTCAGCCAGGTCGTTTGTCCCAACATGTATAATTAAATGAGGCTTGTCCCTACCCCTTCTAGCATATTTCAGAACAGATTGTCCCACCCTTTCCGCTGTCATTCCTGGTATGGCCTCCATCCAAATGGAAGCGGCAGACTTAGCCTTAGGGCGCCAAGTGTGTGCCTGCTGGCCTTGGTGCTGGTGCTTCTGGGCCGGACGTGCCGCAGGGGCGGAAGGGCTTACGCTGCTGCTGGTGACCTTTGTCCTTCTTGGCAGACGTGACCGAGTCCAAGGTGGCATTGTACTTCTCGATCCACTGGAGATGACCTTTCACCCCCGGCCCAAACAAGTCGGTGCCCAAGAAGGGAACGTCTGCCAGCTTGTGCTGGGTGTCTGCCGTGAAGGTGGAGATCCGCAGCCAAGCTCTGCGGCGCATGGCCACTGCAGCAGCTACTGATCGGTCACAAGAATCACCAATGTCCAATGAAGTTTGGAGCTGTTGTTTTGCCACTGCCCTTCCCTGATCCCACACCTGCTTGACCGTTGTCTGAAGGTGAGCCAGGAGATGAGGAATCACCTCATCCAGGGAGCCCATGAGGGCGTGTGAAAAATGTGCCATCAGAAGTGCCCAGCTAGCCTGATGAAAGCCTAGGGAGGAAGCAGCCTAAACCTTCCACTCTGCGTAAGCCAGCTTCTCGGATTCCTCATCAGGCGGTTTGTCCACGTCCTGAGCGTTCCCGGAGCGCCGGAAAACACTGTCGATCACTAACTCCTCCGCAGAGGGGTGCTCCGAGAAACTGGAGAGTGAGCCGGTAGGGACTGCATACTTTCGGGCCATCCTGGCCGAAGGGGCGGGACAAGATGCTGGCCGCTGCCACAACTCCAGGGCCGGGCCAACAATGGCTTCGACCACAGGAAAGGCCTCCATAGGGGAATCCCCTCGGTACAGTATCTCCGTGAGGGGATACTTGGCCCATTTCCAAACGGGTTCGGGCTGCTTCCCGGTGGACTCCAAGATGAGCCGATGCAAACCTAAAAACGAGGATGGGCTCTCGTCCACCGACTGACCCCCCCCACAGACTCCAGGTCAAGCGTCCTGGAGAACAGCGAGGAGTCGTCAGACTCCAAGGAGTCTGCAAACAGCTGCCGGGCGCCTGAGCCACCCTCCACCTGCCGAGGTTGATCGGGAGTGAGGGTGACCGACAACCTGTGGGACAGGCGCTGACCCAATCGAGAATCCTTGGTCGGGGCACCAGTTTTCGGTTGTGGAGGCGGGGGTTCCACCACAATGGGCGAAGCAGCCAGCTTCGGCTGAACAACCGGTGCTGGAGTCTGTTCCTTGACCACCAAGGGGGGGTTGTTTTGGCCGCTCCGCTGACAGCCACTTAATGGCCGGAGAAGGCGACGGAGTCTGCTTATTCCCGGACAATAAGAGCTGCTGCCACATTAAATCCTTGTAGCGCTGACACAACTTGCGCCGGAGCCTATCCTCCAAAGAGGACGACGAGGATGAGCATCGACGCCGCTTTCCACGGTGCCGAGACCGAGACCGCCGATGTCGGCTGGACCTGGAAGAGGACAGAGACCTTTCCGGGTTTCTGAGGGTGGGTCAGAGAGAGAATGGGGGAAACCCGCCCTTCCTTCGGTTCAGGGACCTTAACTGGGGACTCTGACACAGGAGGCACAGGCAAGTCCTTGGTAATCACCGGGGAAACCGGTGAAGTAGGGTTGTCAGCATCACCAGTCCACAAACCGTCCGACGGGTCAAGAAAAATCTCGACAGCGTTGACGGCTGTCTCGGCCTGCTAACCTGACGGGGACACCGTGAAGCCAGCGGCCTTAGCCGCAACCTCGACCGAAGTCGAAAGTCGACGGTCCGGTGAAGGGGATCTCTCCCGCTCCCACAAACGTCGATGGTGGGACTTACCTTTTGAGTCCTTCTTCTTGGACCGACTGGAATGTCCCAATAGCCCTTCTCCCTTGGTGGAGAGGGACTGGCAAAGCTCCTTAAACAAAGCCGTGTAGGAGAAGCCCAAAGAGAGCGGGATAAATGCCGCAGCCGAGGAGGTAGAAGCAGCGGCCTGGGCCGCCACCTCCTCGAGGGCGATCATCTGCTCCAACTGTTCTGCAGAGCCCGCCGCCGCGGACACCGCCCAACGGGCCTCCTACGACTTGACCGGCAGATACCGTTTTTCAATGCGTCCAAGAAGAAGTCGAGCAGCGCGGTCCTCCAAGACCGCAGCCGAGAAGGAGCAGCACAATTCGCAAGCCTGCGAATCGTGACCAAGCTGCAGGCAGCAGACGCACGTGGAGTGCGGATCGGTCCAGGACATCTTCTGCCCACAAGGGCACCGACGAAAGCCGGGAGTCTATTTGTCCATCGCAGCCGCGAGGGAAGACTAAGACTAAAGTTTTGTAAACTTTAAAATTAGTTTTGGGTTAACTGAAGAGTTTGGATCCAGGCCTAAAATGCAGAGCGCTAAGGAGGGAACCTGAGCTTCCAAGCGGTAAGGAAGATCTGGCGTCATGGGGCAGAGCCGAGGGTTTTACCATCCGGGTGGGTGGGAGGAGCCAGCTTGAAGACCTTCCGGCAACATTTAAAGTGGCAAGGAACCTGCCAATAAGTGTGGATTGAACAACATATCCATGTCCCTAGAACTTTCCCGTCCAGTCCAACAAAAGTGCATCCAGTGGCACTGTGCCAACTGCAGGGGGCCTGCAGCAGAACTTTAGCAGTTGGTGGCTGTCTATGGCTGCAAAGAGATCCATCTCTGGGGTGCCCCATCTCCTGAACACAGACTGTGGCATCTGTCTGTTCAGAGACCACTCATGGTGGTTTTGATTGATCCTGCTCAGGGCATCTGCCAGGATGTTGTCCTTTCCTGGTAGATGGACTGCAGAGAGTGAAACTCTGACTGAGTTAAGCCAAGCTCTAAATTTTCCTTGCCTCTGTGCATAGAACAGTGGACCTTGTACCCCCTTGTTTACGTAGTACATGGTGGTCGTATTGTCTGTCCTGACTTGGACCACCTTGTCCTGAACCAGAGAAGTGAAGTATTTGAGGGCTAGGAAGACTGCCCTGAGCTCCAACAGATTTATGTGCATGAGCGACTCCTGATGGAGCCATGTGCCGTGTGCAGTGTGTTCCCCTAGGTGGGCACCCCATCCTAGAAGGGAGGCATTGGTGGTCAACAGTTCTGTTGGAGATGGCTACAAGAATGGCACACCTTCCCTGAGGTTGTCCCTTTCCTGCCACTACTGCAGTGCCTGGATAAGGGTCCCTGTAACTTGTACCAGCTCGGACAGGGAGTCTTTCCTTTGAGTCCAGTAAGACCCGAGATGAAACTGGATATCCTTCATTTGGAACCTTGCCCCCAGCACTGTTGCTGTAGAGGCTGCCATGTGGCCTAACAGCTGAAAGAAGTTTCTTACTGGTCTGGGAGTGTGCAACTGAAAGGACTTTGCCAGTTGTATCAGGCTGTCCACCCTTCCCCGAGGAAGGAATGTTTTTCCCCTTAGGGTGTCCAACTCTGCACCTATGAATCCGAAGAGCTTGACCGGCTGCAATACTGACTTTTTCAGATTCATGAGGAACCCCAAAGACTTCAGGGTATCCTGTGTGAGGACTAGGGAGTCCCTTACCTGTTGAGAGGACTGCCCCACGGCTAGCCAGTCGTCCAGATAAGGGAACACTGTGACCCCCAGCCTTCTCAAGTGCGCCACACCACTACAGCCAAGCACTTTGTGAACACCCTTGGTGTGGAGGTCAGACCAAAAGGCAGGGCTCTGAACTGTTAGTGGCCTGATGGCAATCTGAACCTGAGATACCTTTTGTGGGAATTCCTGATGGGGATGTGGAAGCAGGTGTTCTTGAGGTCCAGGGACACCAACCAGTCCCCCTGCCTGAGAGAGGGTAGAATACCTGCCAGAGTTACCACTCTGAATTTTTGCTTTGTCAGGTGCTTGTTGTAAGTGTCTGAGATTCAGTATAGGTCTCCATTCTCCATGCTTTTTTAGAGTTAGGAAATACCTTGAGTACAGACTCCTTCCCCTCTGGGGGGGGGGGGAGAAGAGACGTGTGCTACTGCTTTGTCTAGCAGTAAGTTGGCTACCTCTGAGGGCTGGCCAGGGGAGGATTGAGCGTCCTGGGGACTGCCCTCCTTCTCCAGGGGAAGGGAGGGGAGGAAAGAGTGTCTGGCACTTTTCTGACCCCTGGCGGAGGCTGGGGGTACTGCCAAGACTGGTGCCATCACGTTAGGGGGCCGGGCGGATGCTGGACGTCACTGCACGTCCCTGCCCACAGGGAGCAAGCACGGAAAAAACCCAGGCATCCAGCATGATGACCCACTCTGCCCCATCGTCCACTGCCTCTGACCTTCCGCCGGGGTGTGTCCTGCTCCCATGGCCCCGACCGGCGGAGTGGTGATGAGCCAGGGCTTGATAACAGTGTCCGTTGGGGGCAAACCTGGGCATGGGGGTGGCGGTGGAGCAGAGTCCGAAGATAGGGGAACGGACCAAAAAAAGGGGGAGGGTTGGCTACCTCGGACTCCGGTAAGGCTTTTTCTACTGGGGTTGCAGGTCTGAATAGTCTTACTCTCAATTTTGGACAGTTCTGAAACTGAGAGCAAGACCCTGACTTACTATCTCCAAGATCCACTTGTCTGTGGTGATGGCTTGCCAAGCTTGAAGGTAATAAGCCAGCCTGCCTCCAACTGGAACTGGTGAGGTAGTCTGGGCAAACATGTCAGGGGGTCTGTTTTGCAGGTGTCCTGGGCTGGGGAGTGGAGACACCATGACTGGGACCCTGCCTGCCTCTGCAGAACCCACATTGTTGCTGGTAAGCAGGAAAAGCTTGGGCTTGATAGAAAAGTCTAGTATAGGTCCTACTTCTACGTCCCCTACCTTGGTGCTTTTGGGGTGTAGAGGCCTTCTCCTTAGCAGAAGCACTCTAACAGGCTGTCTTGTACTCATCCATCTTTTTCATGTAAGCCCCTGTTTGCTCCCCAACTCTCAAGGGAAAGCCAAGGCCTTTGTCTGGGTGTCTTGGGAGAGGTTAGTGGTTCTTAGCCACAGAAACCTCTTCAGTGACACTGAAGTTGCCATTTGCCTGGCAGCATCATCATTGGAATCCACTGCCACGTGAAACTGGTACTTGGATGCCTCAATGCCAAACTTGGCAATATCCGTCAGGTCTGGTGCCAGCTGAGAGGGAGGCTTACTGGCCATTTGCAGAATGGAGTTCCACAGGTGCTTCTGGTACCTAGCCACATAGGTCATATAAGAGGCCTGTCTGATAGACAGAGAAGCACTCAGGTATGCCTTCTTGGCTATGGAATCCATTTTACAGGAATCCTTTCTCAGGAGGCTGTGATGACAAGGGTATGCCTGCTTTGTCACATGCAGCTGCTTGCACCACCCCTTCATGGCTTGTGTGACCAAACAGGAACTCAGACCCATATTTAGCCAAGACATATTTCTTATCCAACTTCTTATCCACAGGGGGAATGGAAGTGGGAGTCTGCAAGATTTTTAACACCTGTCTCTTCAAAGGCTTGTGGATGGGGATCAGTAGTCTTTTGGTTGCTGGAACATCCATCAATACCATATAATCCAGTTCCTCCTCTTCCTCAGTGGTTTGTTGAGTGGGGAGGCCCAGGGTTTCTGCCACTTGCTTCATAAAATTAAAGTGGGAGGAAAAATCCTCTGGGTGACGAGGAGGGGAATCAAACCCTTACTGGTCAGGGGATACATCAGGTTCAATCGGTTCCTCTATTCCTCCCTCTTCCTCCTCCTCCTCATACTCCTCATCATCATCATAATAATGTTCTGGTTCCAGGGAACCGGTGGCAGCTGAAGCACTCAGTGTTTTAACCGGGGGCTGATGAGGAACTTACTGTTAAACTGGGGTTGCAGAACCGGTTTTCAACTGGATAATAAGTTGCGGTTTCACCACTGTGTGTTTTTCTTGCCTCGGTTTCTTTGAACCTGTGGCCTGGTCAAAAGTCTGTTCAGCGGTATGTCTGGTATCCGCAGTAGCAGCGGGGGAAGTTTTGCCCTTGTTAGAGGGCCTTCCCTCCGGTCTCTTCAGTTTCTCCTTGGGAGAAGGAACCGACTGTCCAGCCATGTCAGCAGCCTTTTTGGACATCCTCTCTTTCAGTCGGTTCAAACGCCTATCAAGCATCGACTGAGGAAAATTCTTACAGATTTCACACTCTGCTTGTAAGTGGTCAAATCCCAAGCAGAATACACACATAAGGTGAGGATTGGCCTTAGCAAACATTTCACCACACTCTGTGCAGTGTTGGGAACCAGTAGGGCCGGTTCTCTTTTTAGGTGTCTGACATACTGGAAAAAATCCTTAATAAGCGGTTCTCAAGTAATTCCCTACAGAGGAGAAAAGAGATGATTAGACCTAAGAGTTACACAATTTTTGTTCTGTTTTTCTGGTCAGTTTAGCGACTGTAAAAATGACCGAGAGAAACCTCAGTAAAATACAAAAGGAGAACCGCAACAGGAAAACAATAACAACAATAAGACTTTTACTTGAAGAAAAGTAGAAAATCATTTGGTTTCCCTCCAGTTGTGAAGACTGACAAGGAACGGAAAAAACTTACCGGATTAACCCAAACCTAACTAATTTTACCTGAACAAACCAAGGACAGTACTTTGAAAATAAATAACAAAACGGTAACTAGAAAACTGATAAAAATAAACTTCTTCAAGATGCTGAAGAAGATTCTTACTATGCTGAAATCTATTTCCCATGATTAATTATGACTATGTATATATCTGAGTGCTATAACAACACTGTATGTTTTCAAACATGTCCCTTGCGTTAAAACACCCTTGTTTTAACAAAAACAGAAGTTTAAAACCAAAAAGATGCTGAAGAAGAGCTTTCCCAAGCGTGTCTACTAGGCAGGCGGAGTAAGAAATCGGACGGCTGCATAGATTGCACCAGGGACAGTAGTTTGAAAACCGAGCTCGAGTCCATCAACGGTCCACTATTTGCATAGGTTCTTTAACTCTAACTTCTCTGGGGCAGTTCAATGGTGAAGGCTAACTGCATATGTCAGAATACAGTAAGATTTTCTGGAGTTAGAAAAACAACGCTTTCCATGACAGAAAGTGCAACTTGCAGCAGGTTCAAAGGGAGGAACAGTGAACTTCTCCAAAATAAACAATAGATCCCATAGCGGGACTGGGTCCCTAATGGGAGGTTTCAAATGAAGAATGGCCCACAAGAAGGTGTGGGATAGGTCCAGTTGGGTGCCACTTTTGTCAACAATGGGAACATGGTACGCAGAGATGGCGGAAAGGTGCACCTTGATAGAGAAGTAACCCAGACTGGAGTCTGAAATTAAAGGAGATACTCCAGGATGAGATTCACTGGACAGGTGAAGGGATCCAAATGCTGGGAGGTAGCCCAAATGGAGATCCGCTCCGATGTCATGGCGTAAATGGCTCTAGTGGAAGGCTTCCGAGCGGCCACCAGAACATCCGCCACCCTAAAGGAAACAACAAACTGTGCGATGGCTAAGTCTGAAGGAGCCAAGCATGGAGACATAGAAACTTGAGGTATGGGGTGAATCAGAGCGCCCTGGTCCTGTGACAGCAGGTCAGAGTAAAGAGGCAGGGGAAGAGGAGGTTCCACTGCCAGCTGTTGCAACAATAAGAACCATATCTGTCGTGGCCAATAAGGAGCTATCAGAATCATGTCCGCCCTCTCTGACTGCAGCTTGAGAAGAACTCTGCAGTAGCGGGAAGGGAGGAAAGGCATACAGAAACCTACCTGTTCAAGAGAGGGACAACGCATCTCACCAGAAAACACCAGGCCCTGGATCTCATGAGCAGAAATTGGGCAGTTTTGCGTTGAATGGGGACGCAAAGAGGTCCAACTCAGGATGATGCCACCTGTCGACGAGATCCTCGACAACAGAGGATAGCAGCTCCCACTTGTGAGTTTTTGACCTGGACTGGCTTAGTCTGTTGGCCAGGACATTTTGGATGCCTGGAACATGAACTGCTGTTAGAACCAGGTCGTGCTCTATGGCCTAATGGCAAACTCTCATGACCTCCCTGCGCAGGGGGTACAAGTGAGTCCCCCCTTGCTTGTTGATGCAATAGACTACCGTCATATTGTCTGTCTGAATCAAAAGAGGGCCCTTGAGGAGATGAGTCTGGAAGGCAAGGAGGATTGCTCGCATCTCGAGTACATTGATGTGGAGATGCTACTCTTGCTGAAACCAGGTCCTCTGGGTCTGCCGGTCTGCCAAGTGGGCACCCAAATACAGACCAGACGTGCCTGTCATGAGAATCTGACTTGGAGATTCCGCATGGGAAGGAAACCCTCTGAGGAGGTTGGAGGGCTTCATCCACCAAGAGAGCGTTTTGCCACACAGGATTGAAAACTAAGATCCCTTGATCCAGTTCATCCATGCGCTGGTCCTACTGGACCCAGAGAGTCCACTGAGGCACCCTCATATGCAGGCAGGCAAGCGGAACAGTGACTATGGATGCCATCATGTATCCCAAAAGTCAAAGGAATGACCTGGCCGGGACTTGACGCAACGAAGACACCAACTGGGCATGTGCGCTCAGGTGGTCTGCTCTGTCCGAAGAGATGAAGGCCTTGCCCTGAGCTGAATCCAACATTGCTCTGATGAACTGCAGTCTTTGACTTGGCCAGAGGGAGGACTTGGACAGGTTTAGGGTGGTGCCCAGCATCCAAAACAAATTAAAGGTGGTCTGCACTGTCCGAAGCTGCTGGTCTCTGGAGGGGGCCGTGAGGAGCCAATCATCGAGGTAGGGAAAGACATAAAACCGGAGGGCTGCAGCCACTACTGCCAGGCACTTGGTGAAAACTCGAGGAGCCGAGGAAAGACGGAAGGGTAGGGTCCTGAATTGACAGTGGTTCCCCTGGAAGCGAAAGTATAGGAACCTTCTGTGAGGCCAGAAAATCTGGATATGGAGTTTGCATCTTGCATATCCAAGGAGCAGTGCCAATCTACTTGATGAAGAAGGGGCAGGAGAGCTTGAAGGGCAACCATCTTGAAGCGTTTGTATTCTATAAATAGATTCAGGTGGCTGAGATCCAGAATTGGTCTCAGATCGCTGTTCTTCTTTGGGACCAGGAAGAAATGGGAATAGAAACCCTTTCCCCTTTAAGAGAACAGGTTCTATGGCCTTTTTGCTCAACAGTGCCTGATCTCCTCCTGGATAAGGGCAATGTGATCTGGAGGATACTGGGAGTGCAAGGGAGGGTTGTCTGGGGGTATCTTTTGAAAATGTATGTCACCTTTCTACTAGTTGATGCACCGACTGATCCGAGGCGATTCTGTGCCATCTGCCCAGGTAAAGGGAGAAGCGACTCCCCACCGCTTCCCCCAAGATTCTGCTGGAGGGCGGGGGTCGGGCAAGGAGTTATGCTGAAGGACATGGGATGGGCAGAGCGGCAGGGGAAGCCCTAGGGGCTGAGTTTCCTCTCGCCTGGCAGGGGGCCTTACATTTGAAGGCTCCTCTGGACTGCTGTTCCCGGAACTGCGGAAGCTGGTTCCTCCGGAAGGGCTGGGGCTGTTGGGGTTTTGGCTGGGAACAGTACAAAGTATGTACTGCCTTTAGGGCCTGGCCAGATTCCTGCAGGCGGGAGAGAATGTTCTTGACATCCTCACCAAACAGAACCGACCCCTTAAAAGGAGCATCAAGGATTTTGGCCTACACATCAGGGGCAAAGCCAGAAACCCTGAGCCAGGAATAGCGGCGAAGACAAATGCCCCTGGCTGCCGCCCATCCGGCCACGCCAGCAGTATTGTAGGACGCCCTCAGGACATGATTTTTGACGTCTGACCCCGACTTCAGAAGTTGGGTCAACTGAGACTTAGTAGTGTCCTCTGGGAGGGTTTGCACAAATTCCAGAGCCTTGTCCTACAGGGCATTTTGGTATTGGACCATGTGGGCTAGGAAGTTCAATGACCAAATGAATAAAATGGCCGAGACATACACCTTCTTGCCGAAGAAGTCCACCTGTCGAGACTCCTTATCTGGAGAGTGCATGCTGAGGTGCCTGGTTCTCTTAGTATGGTCATGGGCAGTGTTCATGACCACTGAGTCAGCCACTAGATACTCCTCACAAAAAGGCTTGTCCCTGGGGTCGTTCTAAAGCCTGTCTGTCTTCTTATGCAGGGCCGGGTGGAAGATGGGTGATTCACAGCGGCCCTGTTGATATCCTCGAAGGAGTCAATAAGAGGAGGTACAACCGTAGGCAGTGTCCTTCTTACGGAGGAAGGTTGCCAGGCATCGGCATTCTGGGTCCAGTCCCTCCAAGTCCCAGTCCATGAAGGACTGAAATGTGCCTCATGACATCTAGGAAAGTTGGATCGTCAGGAGGGGATCTGGGGGTATCCCTGGGTTCCACAGATTTGGAGGGTAACCGGGAGTCCTCCTCCTCTGAGGAGGAGGAGGAATCTCCCCCGGATGGTTAAGACTCCGGGACTGGCGTCAGTGGATGACAATCCTTCTTATTCTGGTCCTCCTGATCACCGGGAGACCGGGGAGTGGAGGGAAGAACCCGGACCGGTGAGGGGGAATGTTCCCTTGGAGGTGGGGTAGGAGGCCTCTTTCAGGGTTCCTTGCTCTACATGAACTTCCACCAAGAGGTGAACAAAGCAGTGTAGTCAAAAGGCGGTGGTAGGGGAGGCAGCGCTGGGTGGGAAGGTATAGGATACCCCGGCATCGGTCCCTGAGGAACCAAGTGACCGGATGACGGCTCTTGTGGCGAAGGGCTAGAGTGGTGTCACGGTCTCGGGGACCAGAAGTTCCAGCAGGCGTCGGCTGCGAGCTGTCCCAAGGGCCAACGCCGACTGAGGCTTAACCGATGATAGTGAAGGCATCATGGGGGTAGACGCCAGTGTGGCCGGTGACAGCTGAGGAGAAGGGGGCTGATGCCGATCAGGCGAAGCAGCCCACGCAGGTGTAGCCCATGTAGGAGAGGCGAGCGCATGCTCCAGGCGTCGTTTAGAGAGATTGGTCCCTGAATACGGGACTGACGTAGGCAATGCCAAGACCGGAAGAGCAGTGGGCCAACACCCACCATCTGAAGAGCCGGTCGAGCCTCCTTGCTGAGAACCCACAGGGAAAAGGGGCCTGAGCTTCAGGGTTTTAGGGCTGGGGACAATGTCCGAAGCCCGGAGCAGCCTTCGCCAGAAATGGTGATGAGGGCAGGTGGCGAAGACACGGGCAGCCCAGAAGGAGTGAGGGCTTCCAGTGAAGGTGGGGCCGACCTCCCACTGGAGGAAGATCCAGAAGCGGACGACTTGTGCGGTGACCTGTAGCGGGAAGCCGACCAGGGTCGATCCCTATCCTTGTCCTGGTGCTTGTGCTTCCCGCTCAACTTCTTCACTTTGTGGGAAGAAGAATTAGCAGCCCCAGAGGCGGGGAGGAAGAAGAGATTTTGCCCTGAAGCTCCTTCTCCATCGTCACCAACTTCTGCTGTAGAAGGAAAGGCTGAAGGGTCTTTGAACGGCGTTTCTGTGTGGCCTAGTTAAACTCCTAGCAGTGCTGGCAGGTCTCAGTGTCATGGTTAGGGCCTAGGCAGAGTAGGCATGAGGAGTGACTGTCCTTAGCGAGGATCTGTTTGCCGCAGGCACACTTGTTCGTGGGTCAGAAGACGTTACTGGAGAAGAAGACATACAGGAACCTGAAGAAAAATAAAGATGCTAAAATATAAAAACAACAAACTGCTTTCAAAAAGCAATGAAAATGGCAGTCGACTAGAAGCAGAAGTCCGTGGAGGTCAGATTTGCACAGGTCGATGGCGGGAAAAGAACTGAGAATGGGCTGGGGGACTGCCCTTTTGTACCATAGGTCGGACATCAGGGGTGCCAACATCATTCCCCCGCTGAATACTGCTAGAAGTTTTCCGTGCGGTCCTAGCACCTGCCAGCTCAATCCTAACAGTTACTGCCTGCTGCACGAGCACCCTCGAAGTAAGATCAGACTGTTAACTTAACCCATGGTCAAATCTTACTGCCTAACAAAAACACACACTGCTATTGAGTTACACAGATGCATCCTTTTAAAAACATCTGTGTATGGTGCACATTAAAAAAAAGGCCTTCGCCAGTGACCCGAGTTTGGTAGCGAGTTCAGGCTGCCATGAGTAGGCCGTGGGGGAAGAGACACTAGGAGCTGGATCAAGCGGCCACAAGGCAGCTCTCCTCTCCGGGGAGGAATGTGGAGTTTACCCCGGCTCTTGACTGCCACACAGTGGAGGCTAGGAGGCAGAGCCAAGCCACAAGGGAAACCTTGCATTAGGCCGGGTGGCGTAAGGGACCATCACTGGAGCCACAGGGCTCGTGCTTAACCGCGATCTGGGGTCCCGAGGTAACAGGGAGAAAAAACACAAAATAGATGTCTCCACCATTATCAAGCAAGGCAAAGGGGTAACGGGGGAGCAAAAAGCTATATGAAAAAGAGTCTTTTGCAACTGCGTCACCAAATAATGCAACTGGCTGAAACTGCCTAAAGAAGGAGATAAAATGTATATATAAATTACTGTGGCCAGTTTATTATAAGCACTGCGAAGAGATAGAGCTAAGGATGTTGTGAATGAGCACTGCGAAGACAGGGACAGCTTCAGGTGTGAACAAGAGAGACGGCACAAAGAGAAGAGAGCAGTTTCAAAAGCAGTGGTAGCACTTAGTGTGTTAGGTGGAAGCCAGGGCAGACAGGGGTTAGCCTGGTGGGCGGGAGCGGCTTATGTTTAGTATGGGGAATGGGAGCACACCAACATTTGCTATTCTCCATTGCTCCCTTGCTGGTAGTCCCAATGTTAAGAAGCACAGATCATGTATGTACTCGGAGGCGAAGTAATTCAAAAAAAGTTTCTTTGGCTGGATGGGGGTTTTCCCCATCTAGCCAAAGTAGCTTTTTTAGAATTACTTAGCCACCGACCATGTGCGTGTCTTATCCACAGGTGGTTGGTGACTGTTATGAGAGCAGGTCCAGTTTTGTTGGCAACAGCTGCTAATGCATTGGTGCTGGTAGGGAGCAGATACTTATAAAATACATGGGACATTGTAAGGGAGATATTTTTGGGTCAGGACAGTAACAGATAGGATGCCAGTGTAGCCATGTCTGATGTGAACATTTCTAGCCTAGTTCTGTCGGTGAGTGCCGGGAGTAAAGAGGTCAGCAGACTTCTTCCTATACTGTTGTGCTAGGATATCGGCACGGTATTCTGAGGTCCACAGCCAATCAGCATACTAGATTTTTTCTACCAATTTCAATAATTAATTACAACCCCCTATTAAAGAAGCAGATCTTAAAATATAATTATAGGACATCAGAACTCTGTTGTACTGCACTTGACATGCTCTTCCCTCATTAAGAGCATCTTCATGCAAGACTCCAGTTACAATGGTAACAGCACCAATCAGAACAGACAGGCTACTGGGGAAGAAAGTAGTTATTTTTTTCCTTTTTAAAGTTAACATGCTATTAATTAATAACACATAAATATGGAGACATGAGGTACTAGCCGATATGATTGGTCTCACTTTTATTCTTCTGGGGATCAGAGCCACTAAGCGGCTCTCATCCACAGAAGTGTGTGAGACCACTGTTATGAACAAATAAAATAATGAAGCAATGATAAAATCTCTCCCACAGAGGCTTACTTTTAAACTGATTTAACCCAAATGTCACTCATAACACTGAGAAAGGAAATTTCCATGAGGTAACAGCACTAAAACTCACTCTCCTGGTAGTGATGACTTAAGAACTAAACCCAGAGACAACACAGAATAACACAAACACAGAAAGGGTTTATTGGCTTTTAGGTGGATGTCCCTCTTTATGAGTATTGTTATTCATATTTAATGAAACTTCAAGGCTGTTCAGTGGAGTAAGAAATGACTACAATAAGCCCTAAAAAGCTTTCATACCTGCATGGGATATAATCTAAGTATGATTACATCAACACATCCAACAATTCCGCCATCACCAAACAGGGAAGATAACTGCAGTGGAAATGGTCGAGGGTCACGATGAAATCCTAGTTTAGCATACCAACGGGCAAGTCGACAGTTGTTAGCCGAGATCTATACAAAGCAAACAGAATACAGAGTAAGGTATCTGCATTAATTGCTGTAGCTAATACAAAATTTAAACACAACCAATGAACTGCCTCAGTAAACAACTGCATTAGCAAGATTTATCATAAGCTGTTCACTTATATCAACAGAAGTGGCTGCACAATTTTTAATCATCTGTTCAAACTCCAGGAATCTCACATATGCTTAAATGCAGTCACTCCCCAGGAATGAGCTGCCCTGGAGCTTTAGAATTTTATGCTAATTATGAAACTTAGAAGGAAATTCAAACTCTGCTGTGTGGTCACACTCACCCCTGCAATCGAACGTCAGATTTATTTCTCTACCTGAAGAAAGCAGTTGCCCAGAAGTCTTCACTTCTGGCTGGTTTATAATTTATTTTACTATTTAAAGTGTTTAACCGTGTTTGGTTAACTTCATGACACTCTACGTTAGTAAGGGTGTTTATTTGTTTTTTTCTGTGTAAATGTCAACTTTTCTCCAGTTCCCGATCGGTTCCCAAGAACTGGAAAAGGCAGTTTACAACATGGTTCCTCCTTCAAGGAACTGCTATTTTGTTATTTTTAAAAATTAAGTAAAATTATGTTTAATACAACCACTTTGAGGCTTTTCTTTACATTATTCTGTTTCGCATTTTTTGGGAACCGAGACACTATTTGGCTAATTTAACTGAAAAACCTTGTTTGAGGTATATTTTACTTGCTGTTTAATTTTGTGAAGACCCGTACTGCATTTTTTCTTATTTAAAACCCCTTTACAATTTTTTGAGTTCGTCGTGGCGCGCAGGCGCAGACAAGCTCATTGCTATAAGAAGTGCTATACAGGTGTGTGCCCAATGGAGAGCTCCATTTCAAGGGGCAGGTCAGCAGCAGGCGACTCAGTTGGCAGGCTGGTGACGATTCCCCTTCAGCTGTTAGAGGCGGAGTTGGGCAGCTTTCAAGGACAGAGCCGCGCAATAGTGGGGCGGCTCAGTCCTTTAATGTTACATTCCTGCATTGTTAAATTCCTGGTTATGCGTTCACACTGCTGTAGCTTACAGCAGTGTGAGCAGCAATCAGGCTCTCAGCATGTCCTTCGCCATTTTAAATAAACAAACCCGAGAGGGTGCCCAATCCCCTGTTGGCATGCCCCTCCCAGTTCATTTGCCGACAGGGAGCCACTCCCGTCGGCATATCTCCCCATTTGTTGTGTGCGAGAAGGGTGCTCAATCCCCTCGGCTCTTGTCCTCCCAAACACTCTGTATGTACCAGCAGGGTGCCCAAACCCTGTCGGCTACAGCCCCCACAAACATACATTCGGTGGCACACTGGGAGCCCACCCCGCATGCAAGTCCATGTTAAAAAGGAAACCTTCCGCTGGTTTTTTTAACTGTAACCAAAAAAGATCACTGCAGTCTGCCGTGTCCCCCTCCCCAACCCGCACCCACCTCCCCACACCCCTCACCCATACTTCCCTCTGGAGCCGGCACGACGATCTTCAGTGGAACGGGAATACGTCTACACTCTTCAAAGCCGACCGTGAACTGAAGAAATGCCAGTATGCTGTATAATGGCATAAATGGATTTTTTTTAAACTTTGGTGCATATCTCGGGTATTTGTTCGAATTTTGGAACCAAATTTTCAACATGGGGTTCTTGGGACCCCACCTCATAAATTCAGTGACTGTCATCTGGTTATTCGGTCCCGAAAGGCGATTTTGAGGTCAGTGCATGGAATCACCTTTCAGGACCAATTAACAAAACAAGAGTGTCACTGTTCATGAGGTGGGCTCCCGAAAAGCCTATGTTGCAAATTTGGTGAAAAAATTTCTCAAAAATGACTGTTACGAGCATGTGTTGCACAGTTTCCGCACACACTTGTAACGTCGCAATTATGTAATATTTTCACTCCAGATTTTCAACATTGGCATATTTTTTTTTTTTTTTTTAACACCCCTCATGAACAGAACAGCTGCCATTTTTCACATCCTGGCCAAAATGTGCTTTTGCACTTCTGGCGCATGAATTGTGCAGTCGCTGTGGGAAATCTGTGTTTGGGACAGATTATGAAAATCAGTGACACTGTTCATGAGCGGAGGTCTCAAAATACCTATATTGATAATTTGGTGACAAAAGTCCATATAATGACTGTGTTACCAGCGTGAGTTGGGCAGTTTCCACGCACAGATGTAGTTTCACGAATCTGTAATATTTTCACTCCAGATTTTCAACATTGGTATTTTTTACACCTCCTTATGAACAGTACAGCTGCCATATCCTGGCTGAGATGTGTTTTCTCACTTTCGGTGCAGAATAGAGCAGTCGTTGTGAGAAATCAGTGTTCGGGACAGATCAAGAAAATCACAGTGCCACTGTTCATGAGCAGGGGTCCCAAATGCTTTCATGAGGTGGGTCACAAAAGGCTATGTTGAAAATTTGTAGTGCAAATACCAACAAACGCCTGGGGCATTAGGGTTTCTAACCATAACGTCCCCCCATCCAACCCATGGTGGGGTTCCAGTGCCCTCATCTTCTCTGAACCGCAGACACATCTTCACTCTTCAAAGCCAGATCATGAATTGAGGAAACAGGTATGCACTTCACTGTACTTCAACGGGAATGTGAACTTGGTGGAATAACTTGGTCTTCTGCTGGGAACTGTAGTCCTGCCAATCGGTGTGTACCAACAGCAGTTCCAATGATGAACTTCGGCATTGACAAATGCTTGTTTTTGTTAATAGCTGGGAACCACAAACATCTTCGCAGCCACATCAGTTTTCGGCATGACTGACAAACTCAAAAAGAAGACAGTACCTACAGAATTTAAAATTGTAAGGTTTGTTTTTATTTAATTTTGGTAACCGGGTAAGCCCACTAAGACCAAGACAGTCCCTTTTTCAGGGGTGACCCGGGGTTATTATACAGACATTAGAGGTACGATACAGGAAGACATGTGGTATACAGAGACTCCAGGCAAAAGGAGACTGCCATAAGTTTTGGTTAAAGGGTCCAGACTTTAATTTTGCCAATTGCGAGCTCTGTATTAAGTTTTGCCTTAAAACAGAAAAGGGCTAAAAAAATCAGAAGACCACATGGCTTCTCAGTCTGCCTCCATGACACATAAAGCATCAGAGCAGGGTCCAGACCCTAACAGTAAGCAGTAGTTGCCATCAAGGTAAACAGAAAAGAAAGACAGGGCTGCAAAAATGTATCACCAGCAGAAAGAGGGAGGTGGTGTTGCGTCTGTATAGATCGCTTTTAAGACCCCAGCTGGAGTAAACCACTGTTATATTGTCTATTTTTTATCTGTATTGCACCTGTATGTTACCACTGTTGTATCTCACACTGTAACCATGTCTACTCTCCCTGCGACAAGGTGCCTTTGTAAATGAGTACCTGACTCAAAGGTTGTAAATCCGACTTTCAAAATAAATAAATAAATAAGTGCTGTGTCCAGTTCTGGAGACCACATTTCTTTAAGGACACAGAGTGGAGGCAGTCCAGAGGAAGGCAACTAAAATGGTGCAGACTCTGCATCAAAAGCCATACAAGGAGAGACTAAAGGATCTCAATATGTATACCCTGGAACAGAGGAGTGATATGACAGAGACTTTTAAATACCTCACAAGGGTAAATAAGGTTCAGGAAGGAAGTATATTTCAGAAGAAAAGGTGCTCAAGAACAAGGGGACATGCTATGAAGCTGCAGGGGTGTAGATTCAGGAGAGATGTGAGGAAGTACTTCTTCACAGAAAGAGTGAAGGATTCCTGGAGCAGCCTTCCAGTGGGAAGGTGGGGGTGAAAACAGTGGAGGGTTCAAGAATGCATGTGATAAGCACTAGGGAATTAGGGAATCACAGTGGAAAGGAAGGGGGGAGGAGAAAGCTGTAGATCGGGTATGTTCTGCGATAATAATGAAGGTAGGGATGAGTGGGAAGACTGGATTGGCTAAGTGGTCCTTATCTGCCATCAAATTCTATGTTCCTATGTCTGTATGTTAAAAGATGGTTCCAAACTCAGGATGTCCTAAAGATGGAACTCTGAATCCAGTAAAAATCAGTCTCAGAGCAGACAATGGAGATGGTGCCTGCCAAGAAAAATCAGTAACATGTCACTGTGCCTCCTCCTGAAGAAGGAAAGGAGCCACCAGCTCACACAAATAAAATTCCCATAACTAATGGACATGACAAAAGCATGGCATTCCTCCAGACATTCCAGGCTTTGGGGAATTTCATGAATATGCTTGTTGCCCCTCTCCAGGCTCCAGTTCCATTTCTAGTGCCTGTGGAGGAGGAGGATGAAACAAACTATGAAGATGAGGAGGAAAGAAAACCAAAAGAACCAGATGGCAGTTCTGACAAAAAATGTGGTTCTCCTCCTAGGCCTTCAGATGATCATACCTCTCACCATACCGTTGTGAGGCATATGGAAAATACCCTCAACATCTCCTCACAGTAAACCGAGGATGAGGTAGAATTCATGGATATGATGGGCTTCGTTCCCACAAACAGCAAAGTTGATGCTGACCATTCGTAAATCCCTTAAGACAGGCACTTGTAAAAACATGTCAGCACCCACCCACCCTCAGCTGCTGGCATAGCTAAGAAAATTGAGAAAAAATATCAGGTGGACAAACAGGGTTCTAAGTACTTGTATTCCCACCTTGACCACGAAGGAGTGGCCTTGACCGCCACCTGTGACAAAGCCAAAGTGCCCCATTCCTCCCAACCTCCTGATAAGGATTCCAGGAAACTGGATAGCATGGGCAAAAAAGTTTACATGTCAGCTTCCCTGCTCCTAAAGCAGGTAGCTTACCTGGGCTATAAAGCACAGCACCAGAAATCCCTATGGAGTTCCATACTGGCACTGAGTGAAAACGCTAGTGGAGACTTGTCACAGCATATGGCTGACACAGCAAGATCAACTACAGATGCCACAAAGTACCATATGACAGTGGACACAAACGACACTGCATCTAGGGTCATGACCCATGCAGTTTCCCTAAGGAGGTTTGCCTCACTTAGAATGAACCAGTCTATCCCAGGACACTCAAACAAAAGTGATGGATTCCACTGCGAGTGAAATTCATTGGTGACAAGACAGAAGCTTACATGAAAAAGGTGGATGAATACAAAACCACCTACAAGAGCAACACTGAGAAAGAAAAGGCCTCCACTTCCTAACAGGCCTTATGGAAGGTGAGGTTGGGTTAGGGGATACTTCCCTCCTGCTTATATCCCTGCAAAGGATGGCACACAAGGGAGAGGTGTTGCTGGTAGGTGATTTCAACCTACCAGACGTGGAGTGGAGCCTCCCAGCAGCATCAACAGCTAGGAGCAGGAACATCTTGGACTCCCTGCAGGGGGCATTCCTTAAACAGCTGGTCATAGAGCCCACACAGGAGGCGGCAATATTGGACCTGGTGCTAACAAACAGGGACAGTGTGATAGGGGTTACAGTAGTTGGGAGCAGTGATCATCGAACAGTGTAGTTGGAAATAACAGAGGGGGAGGAACCAAGCCACACAAAGACAAGATTCCTAGACTTTAGGAGGGAGGATTTCAGAAAGATGGGAAAATCCCTAGAAGAAGCACTGGTTGGAGTAGGGGGGCAGAAGGGGGTAGAGGAACAGTAGGCGATGATCGAAACACGGATTGCACTGATGACACAACCCTGTGTCAAGCAGTTCAGCAAGGGGAAGAGGAAGAAGAGGCCACTATGGTTTTCTAAGGAGGTAGCAGAAAAGGTTAAACCAAAAAAAATATATATAGCATTTAAACAATACAAAAGACACAGAAGGAGGGGCTAGGGGAGGTACCAGGAAAACAAAAGGAAGCCAAGACACAAACAGAAAAATGCATAGCAAACTGGGGCACACAAACCTTTACAGGTACATCAGTGAAAAAAAGGAAGGCAAGGGGAGGGATTGTGAGACTAAAAGGGGAGGAGGGGGGTAGTATACAGGATGACCACCAGAAATCGGATATACCGAACAAATACTTCTGTTCAGTTTTTACAAAGGAGAGGGCAGGAAATGGGCCAACAATAAGTGATAAGGGCAGGAAGAGCACGGAAATGGACACAGGTCCCTTTTCCAAGGAAAGGGTCCTCAGGGAACTGGAGACAATAAGAGCTGATAAGGCTATGGGACCAGATGGGATGCACCCCAGGATACTGAAAGAGCTAAGAGAAGAGTTGGCAGAACCTCTGACTACCCTGTTTAACCTGTCATTGGAAACAGGGAAGATACCCAAGGACTGGAGGAGACCTGATGTGGTCCGTCTATACAAAAGTGGAAACAGGGAGGTAGCGGAGAATTACAGACCGGTCAGCCTGACCTCAGTAGTGGGAAAGGTCATGGAAGCCCTACTAAAAGAAGGAATAGTGAACACCTGGTTGTCAACGGTCTACAGGACCCAAGGCAGCATGGCTTTACAGGACGGAGGTCGTGCCAGACTAACCTCATTGAGTTCTTCGACTGGGTAACCAGGAAGGGGTAGTGGATGGGGTCTACCTGGATTTCAAGGAAATTCCAGCTTAGCCAGCCTCGGAACAAACAAAACCCAAATTAGGGGAGTAGCCCAGCTCCAATCAAGGCACCAGAACAGTAAAACACATTGGAAATTACAGGCTCACTCACCCAAAGCTGATCAAAATACTTTTTTTTTTTCATTAAACACCAGAATAACCAGTGTAAAGATCAGTTAAATTCCTGACTTGATAACCAACATTTCAGATTTCTCCTTCTTCAGGGTTTACACTGGTAATTTATTATTTCTGTTTAAATCAATGTCACCTTCCCCATTTCCAAATGGTACTTGATAACATGAATATGTTTCACTGAGTCCCTTATAGGTTATCATGTCCCATTCATCCTTTTCTCTAACAGTCCTCTGTCTCTTTCTTGAAAAAAATTTTAAGTTTAGAACGCAGCAGAGTATGGCCTCCAGCGCTTTCTCTGTGGTATGGCATTCACTCTGCTTAGGGTAAAGTGACCAGTGGGGTACCACAGGGATCAGTGCTGGGTCCAGTCCTCTTCAATGTCTTTATCAGTGATATTGCATGGGGGTCTGGAAGGGAAAAAATGCCTGTTCACTGATGACACTAAGCTCTGCAACAGGGTGGACAGACCAGGGAGCGTGGATAGAATGAGTGGAGATCTAAGGAAGCTGCAGGACTGGTCAAGGGATTGGCAGCTAGGTTTCACTGCAAAAAAGTGCAAGGTAATGCACATAGGGTACAAAAGCCCAGGAGCTACATATCTACTGGGGGGGGGGGGGTTAAGCATGCTCCAAGCAAGAAAGAGACCTGGGGGTGATCATCTCAGAGGACCTCAAGGTAGGTAGGCAGTGTGACAAGGTGACAGGAAAGGCAAACGAGATGCTGGGATACATAGGCAGGGGAATCGCCAGCACAAAAAGGGAGGTAATAATTCCACTATACATTACATTAGTGAGGCTGCACCTCGAATACTGTGTCCAGTTCTGGAAGCCTCATCTACGTAAGGACATATATAGGGTTGGGGCGGTTCAGAGGAAGGCAACCAAAATGCTGTACGGACAACATCTCAAGCCCTATGAGGACAGGCTGAGGGAATTAAATATGTACTCCCTGAAGGAGAGGAGGATATGACTGAGACATTTAAGTACCTCAGAGAGAAGAATAAAGCATAGGAAAATACTATATTCCAAAGAAAAAGATGCTCAAGGACGAGGGGGCACAAGATGAAACTGGAGGCAGTGAGGTTCAGAGGAAACATGAGGACGTACTTTTTCACAGACAGGGTGGTGGACAAGTGGAACAACCTGCCAGCAGAGGTGGTGGGGGCAGAAATGATTACAGGTTTTAAATATGCTTGGGATAGGCATAGAGGATTGCTGGTAGTCGGGGGTGGGGGGTACAACCTAATGCCAGCAGTGCATGATAGAGCGCAATTGTTAGTGATAATAGGGCAGACTAGGTGGGCCGAAGGCCCTTATCTGCAGACAGTTTCTATGTTCTCCATTATATCTTCTATGACTACCCTCCACAGAAAGGCTACTATAGGGCTAGGGGTAGAAGGGGCACCAGGCGTGCAGCTGCACCGCCAGCTCACAAAGCCCAAGCAAAGCCAAACCCCTGACAAGTCTGCACAGGTCGCTCATCCATGGCTAGTGGGAGGAAGGCTGACTCATTATTTTCAGGAATAGACAAAAATAACCAGCGACAAGTGGGTCATGGAAATAGTAAGTCAAGGTGTGTCCTTGCAGTTCAGAAACTTCCCAAAGCTGCAGAACCACAAGGTTTTCCACCTTCACACCCCAAGAGAAAGAATCCTATAGGAGACAGAGGTAAAGAAACTGTTGCAAGCAAATGCAGTGGAAGAAGTACCTCCTACACAACGGGGCAAGGGACTTTATTCCAGGTACTTCCTGACCCACAGGAAAAATGGGGAGTGGCGATCCATTTTAGACCCAAGATATCTGAACAAACACTTTGAAGGGCACCTACTCATATGTACCAGTCAGGCCCAGCCACAGAAAGTACCTCAGGTTCAGGAAAGGGAACTGCCAGTACCAGTTCACAGCCCTTTCCTTCAACGTCACCTCAACTCCAATGAATGTTTACAAAGTGCTTAGCTGTGGTAGCAGCACATTTGGGAATGCAAGGGTGGTGTTTTTTCCCTATTTGGACAACTGGATGGTCTCAGAAAAAACAAAGTCCTCCCCACTACTAACACAAGACACACTGGAGAATGTGACAGGGTTGAATAAGGCCCTGAACCATTTGTTATGCAGAAAGAGTTTAAATGCTAGGGTCTGTTCTGTCCTCTCCTTTTCTGTCTCTTGTGTCTGGTTGCGCAACAAAATTTTCTTGCGAGACCTAGTAACTGATCACACTGACGGTTTTACAATTCTCTGCCTCTCGCTATCTCTCTGCCTTCCCTTGTTGTTTCTATCTTTTCTTCCCCCTTGCATATCTGCGGGTATTAAAATATATGTAACTCTGTGGAAAATTGTATGTGAAACTGGGATCCCTTTGTTTAAACTGTATACAGTTATACTGTTGAAATGATTGCAAAAAGCTATTTGGAACTCAAGGGGTTAACCTGAGATGCAGTTTTTCAGCCCTTTGCAGAGCTGTCAACAAGAGGTCACTTCTGGGACACTATGTACTGTTTTGCTGCACCTGTAAGGAATGAAACTGACAAGAACATTCTGTACACTTACAAGAACATTCTGTGAAAAGCAAGCTCTCTTAACGAGTTCCCAGCCAAAGACTTATAAAAAGAGTAGCAATGCTTTTGCTAGGGAGACAAGGCGAGTGAAAGACTGAAACTTAGATACTCTCAGACAAAGGATTTAATTCTCTCTGTTTGTACTGTCTTTGTAAATAGTTATACTGAATCATTTTTATTTTTTATTTTGCCGTTATTGAGAAAAATAAAATGCTATTTGCGAATTTTTAAACTGCTACTGGTTCTCCTATGCTTCCGACCTGTGCCTCTACAACAGATGGCGTCAGTCTAAATGGGATTTACACCGTGCATACTCTAAGCCAGGAGTTTTGTGCTGGGTACTAGACCTAGTACCAGGGAAGCACAGCCGAAAGGTATGGATTCTGCAGCAGCAAGTCCAGGCGTTATTACCATAAGAATGGCAGCCAAACTAGAAGCAGAAACAGAAGTCCAAACTGAGACTGTTCAGCCAGAACCAGAGACTGGGGAGAGACAAGCAGTGACAGAACCTGAAAGCCTGTCTGCCTTTTTCCAGTGGTGGGCTATACAACAAAAAGAGAAGGAGAAACAGAAAAGAAAAGATGCAGCGACAGGAGCAACAGAGAAAAGAAGAGGAACAGTGGAGAAAAGATGCAGCGACTGGAGCAGTGATGGCTGGATGCCTTACAAGCTATCAAAGCTGGTGGATCCGGTACAGGTCCAGCACAGCAACAAAACACCAATAACTTAAAAGACCTTAAACTTAAAAAGTTGTGTCCCTCGGATGATATCAAAGCATACCTTACAACTTTTGAAAGGGTTGCCGCAGCCTGCCAGTGGCCAAAGCAACAATGGGCAATCAGGCTGGTACCTTACCTGACAGGTAAAGCCCAACTTGCCTACAGCAATATGGACGCTGCACAGTCTGAAAACTATGAGCTGGTGAAAAAAGAGGTCCTTAAAATACATGACATCTCAGGAGAGACCTACAGGCAGAGATTTCGATCTCTGAAGTACAACTCAGTCGACAATCCTCGAGAAGATTTCACCCGACTCAGAGAACTCCTTATGAAATGACTCCAACTAGAGGGCAAAACACTCCCACAGATCATCGAAACATTTGTAATGGAGCAGTTCATCAACATCCTATCCACAGACGTACAGCTTTGGGTAAAAGAACACCAACCAGAAAGTGGGGAAAAGGCAATTTTTTTTGGCTGAAGACTATCAAATGGCCAGACAACACACAACAGCGAGGTAACAGCCAGGCACTGGTAAGACACTCTTTTTCCCATTTAAACTCCAAGTCTGATAAGAGCTCTGGTGGGGGTAACAAATCTGCACCCAAAGACTTTGTTATAACTGTAACACGCCAGGCCATATTGCAAGAGATTGTCGTAGTAAGAAGAGTAACACTGGAGCAGATTTGTCATTAGTTAATGGGGCAGGGCCTTATTTTACCCTGTCACAGAGAACCTGAGCTTCCTCATCAAATGTCACAGACAACCAGTTCAAGTTCTGGACTTTATAGGTGCAGAGTTGGATACCCTGCAAGGTAGTCCCTCAAGCTAGGGTAACAAATCTAATTGCAACTGCAGAATTAATCAATTCAGGTCAGCCAAGGCCTGCAAGATATTTCTGCACTTACCGGGACACATGGCCTCATCTACTGCAGTGGTACCAGGAGCCAGGTTCCAAATGAGAGGTGTTCAGTATCTCCTAGGGGAACTACTGGTCTTACAGGTGGGATCCACTGTCAAAGTTAGTGCCTGTCACAAAATCTTTGTTAAGGGCACTGGAATGGTGGAAGGAAGAATTCAACCTCAGAGAGGAAATTCCCTTCCTTCAGCATCACCTACAGTTATACTCACAACAGATACCTACCCCCAAGGCTGGGGTGCCCACCTGGAGGATCTCACTGTAAGTGGTACCTGGAGTACACAGGAGAATCAGGAGCATGTACATCTCCTGGAGCTAAGGACAGCGTATCTGGTGATGCAGGCTTTTTCCTCCCAGATCAGGGGTCAGTCTGTCCATATCAGAATAGACAACATCACAACAATGTATTACATAAACAAGCATGGAAGAACAAGATCTTCAAAGCTGAACACAGAAGCAATGAAGATCTGGAACCTAGCATACTCCCTGGATTTTCAACTTTCAGCACTCCACCTGCGAAGGAAAGACAATGTGCTAGCAGACTCCCTGAGCAGAATCAGACAGGGAAATCATAAATGGGCCCTGAACAAGCATGTGCTGGTAATGGTACTTAGATGGTAGGGCATACCAGAAAGAGACCCGTTTGCTTCCTGGGAGAGCAAACAAATGTCAAGGGCCAAAGCACCCTGCAGAAGTTATGTGGCTGAAACCAAAGAAACCAACCACTATAAATAATTGTTGGTAAAGATTCAATGAGAGCTTACCTTAAACATTCAAGTTCATTTATTATGCAGCAAAAAGTGAAGGACAAACAAATACACAAGGCTATAAAGTGCAAGTGAATACAGCAAAGTCACTATGGGGCTAAATAAAAGAAATTACCTGCTGACACCATGATGGCATTCCCGACATGGTTACATGTCACAGGTGATGCTACGTGCTGACGTTTCAGTGAAGTTGCCTTCGCCAGCATGTTGGGGGGGGGGAGAGAGACCATAAGCTCTCCAATCCAAAACATGGCCTTGGCAACACCACTGTCACCGGCCCCATTTCACGAGGGACTGAAGCCAATGGCTTCACAGTAACCAGAACTGAATCCAGCGTCAAGACAGGCCCCGAAACATCTAAGCTCGGCAATGACAGTGGCATCAGCCCCGTCAACAATGACCCAGCTGGCACTGGAGTGATCTACAGTGGTATCGAGGCTGGTCTCATCACAGTGACACTGAATGGGGCTGCGGCCAGTGGGACAGAAAAAAATGACGCGGTCACAGGCAAGGAACCAGGGGCTGTTGCCAGAACCAAAGGCTCTACCCGGCTTGAGGGCCCCACTTGCGGCTCCAGTTTCACTAGTCCCATGGGACCAGGGACCGGCTTCACTGGCAGAGGTAAAGGAGCCAGACGGTGCACCCAGTGGTCCATAAGAGCTGCCCAGTGATGTAACTGCCCACTGGAGTCAGCACTAACAGGCAGAGAGAGACTACAGGCCCAAGACAGTACAGTTATGTAAGAACTTACCGTAACAATAGATCTTCGAGAGGAGCTCCTGCAGCAGGTTACACCATAAGGACTGAAGCCAGCAGACACTGGGACCCCACAGAAAACTTCTAGCTAGCAGTCCATAGTGGGGGACCGTCCCCTTACGCCGGCCCTCCCCAGTGTTGGCCAATGGTATAAAAGGGGCGGTCCCCCAGCCCCACCTCTGTTCACCCGCTGGAGACCCAGGCACAGGAAAGGATTGGAGAACTGAGGAGGATCCTCAAACTAAGGCTAAATATATGGATTTAGCAGATAATGCAGAAGCAGATACCAGGGGGATGGAGGGAAGGAAAGCAACTCCTGCTGCAAGAGCTCGTCTCGAAGATCTACTGTTACGGTAAGTTCTTACGTAACTGTACTATCTCACTTCGAGGGGGAGCTCCTGCAGCTAGTTACACCATAAGGACAGAGTCCCAAGCAGTACAAGGACAACCCTTGACAGACAGGCGGATGAAAAAAGGCACAAAGCTGGAATCCTCATGAAAGCAGGCCCTGCAGGACAGAGAGGCCGGAGCCTGTCCTGTGTCTGGAGGCACTCTCCAAACTATATTGCTTAATGAAAGTGTGGACTGAACTCCAGGTAGCAGCTGCACAGGTATCTGCCGCTGACACGTTAAGCAAAGGAAAGTACAGTTACGTAAGAACTTACCGTAACAGTAGATCTTCGAGAACAGCTCTTGCAGCAGGTTACACCATTAGGACTGAAGCCGGCAGGCGTCAGGACCTCACGGAAAAATTCTAGCTAGCTATCTACAGCGGGGACCGCCCCGGACGTCGGTCCCGCCTCCGACGTCAGGCATAGTACATAAGGGGGCGGTCCCGCCAGATTCCCCAGTTCTCCCGCCGGAGACTTCTGGCCGCAGGCTGACATCGAAATGGGAGACCGAGGATCCACCGTCAGAAGACAAATGGGAAAAAATTCCTGTTAACAAAGGCTTAAGCCATGCCTCCTCCAAGCGGGAAGGTGGGCGGGAAGGTACCTGCTGCAAGAGCTGTTCTCGAAGATCTACTGTTACGGTAAGTTCTTATGTAACTGTACTATCTTACTTCGAGACACAGCTCTTGCAGCAGGTTACACCATTAGGACTGATTCCCAAGCAATAGTGCTTGTAAACACTCTGGGAGGAGGAAATAAGAAAGAACTTTCCAGGTCCTGAACCTAGGACAGGAGACCCTGTAGCACTGCCAGGCTGAAGCCTGCTCTTCGCCGTGAGGCGATGTCCAGGCTATAATGCCTGATAATGGTATGAACAGAGCTCCAAGTGGCTGCAGCACAAATGGCAGAGGTGGAGACGTTTCGGTGCTGCAAAGGATGTGGCCACGCCCCTAGTGGAATGGCCCCGGACTGCTCCTGGGAGGGGCTTTCGTTTGATATCATAACAGTAAGAGATGCACTGGACAAGCCAGCGAGACAGGGACTGTTTGGATACTGGTTGGCCCTCCATCCTTTCGGTGAAGGAGATGAAAAGCTGCTCCGAAGTGCAAAGCTGCCTAGTTCTGCTCAGGTAGTACCTCAAGCTGCGGTGAACATCCAGGGTGTGAAGCAGCGCCTCTCCTCTGTTAGAGTAATTAGGAAAGTAGACCGGCAGGTCAATATCCTGGTTGAGAGTGAGTGTGGAAACCACCTTAGGCAAGAATTTAGGATCTGGCCTCAGGATACTTGTCCGTGGAAAATTAAATAGGGCTCTTTGCACATGAAAGCCTGAAGCTCAGAAACTCTTCTCGCTGATGTAACAGCAACCAAAAATAACGTTTTCCACGACAGAAAACGCAGCTCGCAATCCGCGGCAGGTTCAAAGGGGGGTAGCGTGAGTTGCTCCAGGACAAAGAGCAAGTCCCAAGGAGGCACTGGGTCCTTAATGGTCGGCCTAAGTTGTAACACCCCTCTTAAAAATTCTTGACAGGTATCTAATTGCGCCACTGTGCGCTGTCCCATCGGGAGGTGATAAGCTGAAATGGCACATAGGTGCACTTTAATCGAGGAGTAGGCAAGACCTGAAAGGAAAAGGGAGAGCAGGTACTCTTAATACCACTTTCACTGGACAACCTAAAGGGGAAAGGCCGCGTGCTTGTGACCAAAGACAGAAACGGCACCATTTCATGGCATACGTCGCATGCGTTGCCGGCTTTCTGGCTGCAGAAAGGACTTCCGCAACATCTTGCGAGACCCCGTGGCGCAAGATGGCTATGTCTCTAGGGGCCATGCATGCAGGTTCAGTGAGCGTAAGTCCGGGTGGACCAGTGAACTCTTCTCCTGAGACAAGAGGTGGGAGCTGAATGGCAATGGGAACGGAGGTTCCCGGGACAGCTGAATTAGCAAAGGGAACCAGATCTGCCTGGGCCAGAATGGGGCCACCAAGATCATTGCTGCGTGCTCCCTGCGCAGTTTGAGAAGAACTCTCTGGATCAACGGGAAGGGAGGGAAAGCGTAGAGGAATCTGTCCGCCCAGGAGAGGGACAACGCGTCTCGCCAGAAAACACCAGGCCCTGGATCTAGCGAGCAAAAATTGGGCAGTTTTATGTTGATGGGGAGGCGAACAAGTCCATTCTGGAGTTCCCCATCGAAGAAACAGATCCTCTGCTACCTCCTGGAGAAGTTCCCACTGTGGACTCTGGCCTGGGAGCGACTCAGGCTGTCTGCAATCGTGTTGTCCAGCCCGGCAACATGTACTGTGATCAGGTTTGTGCCGTGTCGGATTACCCAATCCCACACCCTCATGGCCTCCCTGCAAAGGGGGTAAGAGTGTGCGCCTCCTTGTTTGTTGAGGTAATACATCACCGCCGTGTTATCTGTCTGAAGTAGGAGAGTACTCGGCGGGATTTCTGACTGAAAGGCCTGCAGAGCATAAAGGACCGCCCTCATCTCTAGGACGTTGATATGGAGGTGGGCCTCCAGAGGGGTCCATGTACCCTGGGACTTCACCCCGTCCAGATGTGCTCCCCACCCTAGGCCTGAGGCGTCTGTGGTGAGGATTACCTCCGGGGACGGCGCTATGAATGGGACGCCCATAGAGAGTGTCCCTGGGTCTAGCCACCACTGCCAGTCTCGAATCGCGGTATTCGTGATTCTGACCGGATGCTGCATGTGGTCTTGCCTTTGGTCCCATTGCACCTTGAGCATCCACTGAGTTACCCGCATGTGGAGCCTTGCTAAGGGGACAGTAGGAATGGCTGCAGCCATGTGCTCGAGCAAGCGAAGGACCGACCTGGCTGGGGCGGTCTTGTTCGAAGAAAGCTCCCTGATGAGGGATCTGATGCGCTCCGCTCTGTCGCCTGGAAGAAATGCTCTTCCCTGAACGGTGTCTAGTACTGCGCCTATGAACTGCAGTTTCTGCGACGGTACCAGGAGAGACTTCTCGTGGTTGATTAGGATACCCAGAGATAGAAACAGGTCCTGGGTGCTCTGGATCGCCCGTAGCAACGCCTCTCTGGAGGCAGCCATGAGAAGCCAATCGTCCAGGTAGGGGAACACATAATGGCCCTGTCTCCTTAGAGATGCTGCCACGACTGCCATGCATTTGGTAAAGACCCTGGGTGCCGATGACAGCCCGAATGGAAGGGCTCGGAACTGAAGATGATGGCCGAGAAACTCGACGCGCAGGAACCTCTTGTGCGCTTGAGCTATAGGGATGTGCAGGTAAGCATCCTGCATATCTAGAGACGCTATAAAGGCATCTTGCTTCAGCATGGGAATAAGACCCGGAAGGGTTACCATGCGGAATCTTTTGTAGGCGACTGACAGACTGCGGTCGCTGAGGTCCAGAATCGGACGGAGGTCCCCCGTTTTCTTTGGAACCAGGAAGAAATGGGAATAGTATCCGTGTCCTCTCTGGTCCTCTGGGACGTACTCTATCGCTCCCTTTTGCAGGAGCGCGAGCATCTCTTGCCTGATCAATGACTTGTGCTGACCCCGGTACCGGGAGAGCAATGGAGGCCTCAAGGGTGGCTTTTCCGCGAATTCTATAAAGTGGCCTCTTCCGACCAACTGTAGAACCCACCTGTCGGTGGTTATAGTCTGCCATCCGGCAGGAAGTCGCCTGTCGACCCCCGACCATCGTCCGTTGATCCTGAGGCGGGGCCGGGAAGGAATAGAGCTTTGGCGGCTGAGGTCCCGCTGGCTGGACCGGGCTAGGAGCCGCCGCTTGGTCTGACCTGCAGGTTGTTTTCCTGGGCTCTATGAAACCGGAGCTCTGCTGTGGAACGGGCGGGACTGTTGTCTCTGCATCTGTCCACGAAATCGGCTTTGGTTCCACGAAAGGAACTAAGCTTGGGTCGGTACATGGCCTGAACCGACCTCACCGCCTTCCCGGCCTCTGGAGTTTGGTAATAATCTTCTCTGAGGGTTAACCAAACAAAACTTGTCCCTCGAATAGGGCGTCCATGATGTTTTTCTGAACGTCCGGGGTAAAACCGGAGACACACGCCTGAAGCTGCTGCTCGGGCCGAGGAGTCCGCGGAGTCGTACGCGTCTCGTAGCACCTGGGTTCCCATGTCCGAACCCGTACGGAGGAGCTGTAACATCTCCTCCTTCTGCTCACCTTCCGGCAACTTCTCAGCCGCATCCAGACCCTGCTCCCACAGGGCATTTTGGAACTGCACCATGTGGGTCAAATAATTCAGGGATCTGACGGCCCAGGTAGCGGAAGCATACGTGCGCCTACCCATGGAGTCCAGCTGCTTGGACTCTGGGTCCGGTGGCAGGGTGCTCAGATGTTGCGGTCTCTGGGACTGGTTATGAGAGGCTGTTATGACCAGAGAGTCGGCCTGAGGATGCTGGGTCAAGTACTGGTCTTCTCTTGGAGCCTTGTACAAGCGGTCAGCCTTCTTCGGCATCGCCGGGAGCGAATGTGGACGCTTCCACACTGCCTTGGTGACGTCCACGAAAGTGTCTACCAAGGGTGGCACCACCACAGGCTTGGGGTCCTTCTGCCGAAGATATTTCACAAGGCGCAGCCTTTCGGGGTCTGACTCTTCCGCATCCCATCCCATGTTCTCTTGGATGTGTCTCACGATATCTGAGAATGAAGGGTCATCTGGAGGAGACTTTGGAAGCTCATGTGGGTCCGGAGAAGGGATGGAGAGAGGAGATGGGGATCTGGATGTTGAAAACTCTGATGCCGTATCCTCCGTCAAAGGCGAAAGGCTGCGTCTTCTGGGTCTCTTAGGGCTGGGTGACCTAGAAGAGGATCTGGACGGAGGTCTCCTTTTGTCTGGTCTCCCCCTTGGAGGGGTCCTGGGCTCCCAGGGAGGAGGTAACCGGCCTGCAGACCCAGATGAAGAAGGGGGCGCAGGAACCGGAGGAGTAACCGGTGTAGGAGGAGGAGGAGGTGGGAGCGGAGGTGGAGTGGGGACCATGTCCTTTTTGATGGTATCCCACCAGCAAGTGAAAAGCTCCTTCACCTCTGAAAAAGAAAGGCCCGACGACGGACCGGGAGCCGGTGGTCAGTCGCCGGGTCCCGCCGGCTCCACAGGGGCTCGATCGCGAGGGTCCCTGGGAGTCTCAACAGGACCGGTCGCCGCCTGGTCCTCGGGGTGGGTTAACTCCTCCTCAGTGATGGTCTCCTGACCGACGTCGGTCGGAGGCGTCGGGGTCCTCTTCTCAACTGGAGCGGGCGCCGGTCCCCCTACCAGCGTCCGGTGATGAGTAGGCCTGGCCGGCGATGGCCTTCTGGCAGACGACGGCTCTGGGGACCTGTGGCGAGAGGCCGACGTCGGACGAACCGGCGTCGGGTCCTACGGCCTCTTGAGTGAGGTGAGCTCCTTGCTTTTCCGAGGAGGCAAGGAAGCAGACCTGACATCAGGTTCAGAATGTGGTGATGGTGGCGATCCCCCGACTTAACCAGGGCCTTGGAGGACGAGGAAGGCCTGGGAGTCTTGGCCTGAGAAGAGGAAGAAGATTTTCTCACCGCAGCGGGGGGAGGCTGAGAGCTGGCCCAGGAAGGAGAGCGGTCGGACCTGGAGCCAGAGCTGCGCGAGTCGGAGGCCCTGGAAGGGGCCTTCTCTCTGTGCTTCTCAGCATGCTTGCGGGCATTCTGTGATGAATCCCCCTTGGAAGCCATGGACTTGAGTTGCTCCTCTAACAGGAACGCCTGTAGGGCCTTCTGGCGACGGATCCGGGTTCTGCTGTTGAAACCCTGGCAAAAAGAGCAGGACCGGGTGTCGTGGTCTGGGCCCAGGCACCGGACACAGGCCGAGTGCAGATCCTTAAATGGGATCTGCTTCCCACAGGCGCACTTCGAGGAGTGACTAGAGGTCGGGGAGGACATCAGAGAGAAAACTGAACTCGGAGAACAAATTTCCCGTAGGAAAACACTTTACCACGTGTCGCGCGCTAGAAACCGAACCGAAGGGTCGAGACATGCAAGTGGACGGCGGGAAAGAACTGGGGAATCTGGCGGGACCGCCCCCTTAGGTACTACGCCTGATGTCGGAGGCGGGACCAACGTCGGGGGCAGTCCCCGCTGTAGATAGCTAGCTAGAATTTTTCCGTGGGGTCCTGACGCCTGCCGGCTTCAGTTCTAATGGTGTAACCTGCTGCAAGAGCTGTGTTTCGAAGTAAGATCCAGCAATTCCCCTGTTAGAATGGCTTTTAATTGGGCCGGATAAAGGCTTGTCTTACTTCTGGTAGCAGTAAATGATGCAGCTAACCAACCATTTAAAGTCTGCTTAGTTCACCGGCGCAGAGGGTTGAGGCACTGGACGCCACACCGCGACCGGGTTCGGGAACGAGCCTGGGTCATCTGAGGTTGGTGGGGGGAGGGGATGGGCGCTGCCGGGCTTCTATCTCGGGAGGGTGTAAGGCTGTCCTTGAGGTTGGCCGCCTCCAGTGGAGGCCGAGAGTGGCTGTGCCGCTCAAGGACTACCGGCATTAGGCCAAGGGAGGGTAAAGAGACCTGGCAATGGAGCTATGAATTGGCCGTAATGCCTCTATGTGCATGTGCCACCACTTCCGGGGGTCTCAGGCATAGAATCACAGGGAGTAATGGAGGAAACAGCGGGGCCACCAAGGCTGATGCCTACGGACTGGCTCAGGGGAGCTGCCAGGGCGCGCATAGCGCCTCAAGACCCCGAGACCAGAGGGGTTGGCAGATGACTAGAGTGATCTGCTGCAGGAGGAGAAAGAAACTTGGAAAAAAAAAATCTGTTTGGAAACAAGCACCTCTAATGTCTTTGGGGCGAATGAAGCCTCCCTTGATTTGAATGCTCTGGATAATAAACTGAAAGATGGATGTCCTGATTGAGGGTAAATTTTGACACCACCTTAGGCAGAAACTTAGGGTTTATCAGCAAGGATACCTTGTCCTTGTGGAAAACTAAATAAGGCTCTGTGCATACCAAAGCCTAGAGCTCGGAAATCGTCCAAGTGGAAGTAACAGCAACTAAAAACAATGCTTTCCACGACAGAATGTGCAGCTCTCAATCCACAGCTAGCTCGAAGGGAGGCAAAGTAAGTTTCTTCAAAAGAAACAAAAGGTCCCATGGTGGGATCGGATCCCTTATGGGAGGTTTCAGATGTGATATATCTCATAGGAATGTGAGGGGTAAATCCAATTGGACAAGGACCTTGCCCTGTACCGGTGCATGATAGGTAGAAACAACGGACAAATGCATCTTAATGGAACAGTAACTAAGGCCCGAGTCCGACAGAGAAAGGAGGTACTCAAGGACAGCGTTTACTGGATAGCTAAAGGGATCAAGGTGATGGGCGGAAGCCTAGATGCAAAACCGCTTCCAATTCATAGCGTAGGTGGCCCTAGTGGAGGGTTGTCTGGCAGTGACGAGGACCTCTGCTACTCTAGGGGAAACCCCAAACTGGGAAACAGCTACGTCTGCAGGAGCCATGCATGCAGGTGTAGCGACCTGAGGTCTGGATGGACCAGAGTCCCTCTCTCCTGAGAGAGCACGTGTGAGCTCAGAGGAAGCAGGGATTCCACTGTCAGTTGCTGAAGTAAAGGGAACCAAATCTGTCGAGGCCAGTAAGGAGCAATCAGGATCGTGTCCGCTCCCTCTGACTGCAATTTGAGAAGGACCCTCTGAGTTAGCAGGAAGGGAGGAAAAATGTAAAGCAATCTCCCTGTCCAGCAAAGGGACAACGTGTATTGCCAGAAAACACTAGGCTCTGGATCTAGCAAGCAGAAACTGGGCAGTTTGGCGTTGAGCAGGGATGCCAAGAGATCCAACTCAGGGTGACCCCATCGTGAGAACAGCTCTTTTGCTACCAGTTGCAGAAGTTCCCACGCATGAGCTTTGGATGGAGACCAGCTTAGGTTGTCGACCAAGGTGTTTCGGACATCTGGAACATGTACAACTGAGAGTTCCGGCTGGTGCTCGATGGCCCAGTACCATATCCTCATGGCTTCCCCGCAGAAGAGCTATACGAATGAGTTCTTCCCTGCTTGTCGATATAGAAGACCACCGACATGTTGTCAGTCTAGATAAGAAGGTGAACTGGGCCTAGATAGGTTCGAAAGGCCTGCATGGTATAGAGGATCGCCCTCATCTCCAACACACTGATGTGGAGGGTTTTCTCCAAAGCAGACCATGTACCCTGGTTCCGACAGCCTGCAAGTTGAGCTCCCAAGCGCAGGCTGGAGACATCCGTGGTCAGGGATTGGAGAAGAGGCATCCCTCGGAAGGATATTCCCCTGGAGAGGTTGGAGGTAGTTAACCACCACTGTAGAGTTTTCCGAACTGACTCTGAGACTCTCACAAGATGGTCCAAGTCATCCATGCATTGATCCCACTGGACTCGTTAAGTTCCACTGGGTCACCCTCATGTGCAGCCATGCCAACTGAACAGTTGCGAGAGCTGCTGCCATGTGACCCAGAAGCTTGAGGACCACTCTGGCCGGAACCAGGTGAGCTGAGGAGACCTCCAGAGCATGAACCTGGAGACAATCCACCCTGTCCGGAGGCAGGAAGGCTTTGCCTTGGACGGTGTCCAGTAATGCCCCAATGAATTGCAGCTGCCGGCTCAGCCATGGCGAGGACTTTGGAAGGTTCAATGCGATTCCCAGGTCACGGAACAAAGAAAAGGTGTCTTCCATGGTGTGTAACAGTTTTTCCCTGGAGGGGGCTGTGAGAAACCAATCATCCAGGTATGGGGAGACATACTGTAATTGCCTTTCCTCCTTAAGGCTGCTGCCACTACCGCGAGGCACTTCATAAAGACCCGAGGATAGTCCAAACAGCATAGCTCAGAATTGGAAATGGTGCCCCTGGAAAAGGAACCACAAAAACCTTCTGTGGGACTGGGCGATCAGGATGTGAAGATATGCATCTTGCATGTCCAGCGAGCAAAGCCAAGCTCCCTGATGAAGAAGGGGAATCAGGCCTGGAAGGGTAACCATCCTGAACCACTTGTACTCCACATATTTGTTCAGATTGCTGAGGTTTTCTTGGGAACCAAGAAAAGGAGGAAATAGTAGCCCTTCCCTCTTTGGGTAGCTGGGACTGGCTCTATTGCCCGTTTGCAAAGAAGTGCCTGGATTTCATTTTGGATGAGGGCTGTGTGGGATGCAAAATAGCGAGAGGGTGGAGGAGGATTGTCTGGTGGCACCTCTAGAAATTCTATCATATAGAAACATAGAATTTGACGGCAGATAAGGACCGCTTGGCCCACCCAGTCTGCCCATTTCCCTACCTAATGGATAAGCTGCAGATCCTAGTTAACCAGCAGCCTACTTCTTCCTACCCCCACCCCCTAGAATTGCCTTATGACTGTCCCATGCATGCTTGAATTCCACCACTGTTTTGACTCCACACCTCCTCCGGAAGGCTGCTCCATGCATCCACAACCTCTCTGTGAAAAATACTTCCTTAAATTACTCTCTGAGTCATTTATCTTTCAAATTGTGCCCCTTGTTCTGCACACCTTTTGAAAGATGCTACCCTCTTGGACTTTGTTGATTCCCTTGAGGTACTTAAAAGTTTCTATCATGTCCCCTCTCCTCCTTTCCTCGAGGCTACATATTAAGCTCCTTAAGTCTCTCTTCATATGTCTTCCGGTGCAGACCCTGCACCATTTTAGTTGCCCTCCTCTGGACAGCTTCCATCCTGTCTATATCTTTCGGAGATTGGGTCTCCAGAACTGCATGCAGTACTCCAGATGGGGTCGCACCAGCTGTCTGTACAGAGGGATAACAACTTCCTGTTTTCTACTGGTGATGCCTCTCCCTATGCATCCCAGTATCCCCCAGCCCTCCTTGCTGCGCTCTCACATTGCTTGCCCACCT
The DNA here is from genome assembly GCA_016271365.2 of Neoceratodus forsteri. Lineage (NCBI taxonomy): Eukaryota > Metazoa > Chordata > Ceratodontiformes > Ceratodontidae > Neoceratodus > Neoceratodus forsteri. The sequence goes on from CM057458.1 coordinate 373,321,299, forward strand.
TTGGGTCATCTGATATGACTACCCCAAGGTCCCTTTCCATTATTGTTGTTGTTAGCATCTCACCCCCATTGTGTACTCTTCCCCTGGGTTTTTGTTTCCCAGGTGCATTACCTTGCACTTCTTAGTATTGAATCTAAGCCGCCATACATTTGACCATTCCTCTAACCTTGCCAAGTCCCTTCTCATCCTTTCCACCCCACCTTGTGCATAACTCTGTTGCAGATCTTTGTGTCATCTGCAAAGAGACATACTTTTCCTTCCAGACCCTCTGCAATGTCGCTTATAAAGACATTGAAGAGGACCGGTCCTAATACTGAACCCTGTGGTACCCCACTAGTAACCCCCCTTTCTTCAGAGTGGACTCCATTTACTATTACTCTCTGTGTCCTATCCTCCAGCCAATTCTTTACCCAGGCTGTCATCTTGGGACCCACTCCCAGGCTGGCTAACTTGTATATTAATCTTTTGTGTGGGACTGTGTCAAATGCCTTGCTAAAGTCTAGGTAGGCCATGTCCACAGCCCCTCCTGAGCTACTACTTTGGTCACCCAGTCAAAGAAATCTATCAGATTTGTCTGGCATGACCTTCCCATTGTGAATCCATGCTGCCTTGGGTCCTGCGCCCCTCTGGCCTCTAGATACTCAACAATTCTTTCCTTCAGAAGTGATTCCAACAGTTTCCCTACCACTGAGGTTAAACTAACAGGTCTGTAGTTTCCTGCTTCTGCCTTGCTCCCACTTTTGTGAAGGGGAATCGCATCTGCCCTCCTCCAGTCCTCTGGTACCACCCCATCCTCCCATGATTTGTTAAAGAGGTAGTCAGTGGTGTCACTAGTTCTACCCTTAGTTCTTTTAGAATTCTGGGATGAATCCCATCAGGCCTCATTGCTTTGTCCACCTTCAGTTTTAAGAGTTCTTTCAGAACCCTTTCTTCTGTGAATGGGCTGGTATCAACTTCTGTATCCAGAGTGTTTCTACTGTTTGTTTTAGGTACCTCCCTCTTCCTTTGTCAATACTGAGCAAAAATATTTGTTTAGTATCTCTGCCTTTACAGTCTCCTCCCTTTATTAAGCTTCACTATCCCTCCTTGGTCTTCCTTCGCTCCTGATGTACCTATAAAGGTTTTATCCCCTTCTTAACTGAGTTGGCTATCTTTTCCTCGGTTTGGGCCTTTGCTGTTCTGACTGCCTTCCCAGCTTCCTTTTGCTTTAACTGATACAGTTCTCTGTCCTGCTCCTTCTGTGATTCCTTGTACTTCCTGAATGCTTTCCTTTTCTCTTGAACCGTCACTGCCACTTCCTTTGAGAACCACAGTGGTTTCTTACATCGTTCGTTTGTTTATTTGCTTCACAAAGGCTCGATTACCTTCTGTGATGGCAGTTTTATTATTCCCCATTGTTCTTCCACCCTCCTTCCTGCCCATTTGCTAGTGCATCCTTAGGCACTCACCATTTTGGCAAAGTCAGCCCTCCTAAAGTCCAGTACTTTTGCCTTTGTATGGCTTGACTCTATTGCTGTGTTTATTGTGAACCATACTGTTCGATGGTCGCTAGTTCTCAGATTGCTACCCACTTCTACATTTGTGATCCTCTCTTCATCTCCATTTGAGAGAACCAGGTCTAAGATTGTTCCCTCTCGAGTGGGCTCCAATACTAGTTGTCTAAGGCATGCCCCCTGTAGGGCATCTAGAATAACCCCACTCTTCGAAGTGGCTGCTGCAACTGTACTCCAGTTAACATCTGGCATATTCAGATCACCCATCAGCAATATCTCCCTTTTTCTGCCATTCTAAGTATACTTTCTATCATTTCCTTGTCCATTTCCTCCCCTGAGAAGGGGTCTGTATAACCCCTGTGCAGATTGTGGTGCCATTGCGTGCTCCAAATTTACCCACAGTGCTTCTTCTCCTCCCTGTTTACCCTTTTGTTCTGTTGCTTTGATTCCTTCCCTATGTAAAGAGCTACTCCTCCTCTCTTTACCCTCCTCTCCTCCTGTAGATAGTGTGTATCCTGGTATGTTTATGTCCCAGTTATGGTTTTGTGTGTACCATGTTTCTGTGATTGTCACGATATCCAGATGTTCCTCCTCCATCAAGGCCACTAATTCAGGAAGCTTGTTACTCAGACTACGGGCATTGGTACTCATTGCTCTCCATTTTGATGGCTTTACCTTCTGCAGCATCCCCACTGACCTTTCTACCTCAGTCTTTTCTCATTTAGTACCCTGTTTTGTAGGGAGGCTGGATTTTCCTGCTGTTTATCAGTACTTTCCCTTGACTAGTTTAAAATCTTGCCAATGAAGCATTTAAACCGATTGCTCAAAAAGACTTGTTCCCTTCCTGAACAGATGCAGACCATCCTGCCAGTATAGGCTGGTGTCCCTCCAGGTGGAACCCTAGTCCTCAATGAAGACAAACCCCTGTGCTCCACACCATTTTTTCAACCATTCATTAAACTGCATGGTGTAAAGTACCCTCGCCTCACTCATGCCATTGACAGGCAGCACCTCTGAGAAGGATACTATGTGTGCTACTTGTCTTAGGCCCCTCCCCAATTCTACAAAGTCTTTCTGCACTGCTCTAATCTCATGATGAGCCAAGTCATTTGTCTATTAGTTGAAGGACCCAACGGTCTGACGTGACCTGCTCCAACCCTCTAGATAGAGGAGAAAGAGACACACCCCCACTGCTTCCCCCAGAGATGTGGCTGGGGGAGGGGGGTTTGGGCAGTGTGTCATGCAGATGCTCTTGGGGTAGGCAGAGCAGCCTGGGAGGACTTGGCGGCCCTGGAAGCGGCATCTTCTGGGATCTGAGAGGCGGCCTTTCATTTACAGGCGTCTCGCTGTTGCTGCTGACCGGAGGAGCAACAAAAGGAGTGACGCTTAAATGGCTTTTGGTTAGCCCGATACATAGTATATACAGACCGGATAGCCTTGCCCGAGTCCAGGAGCCGAGTAATTATTTTCTCGGATTCCTCTCCAAATAGGACCGGGCCCTTAAAAGGGGCATCCATGATGCTGGCCTGGATGTCCGAGGCGAAAACAGAGACCAAGAATCAGGAATGTCTTCTTACGCAGACACCTGTAGCTGCAGACCGCGCTGCTGTGTTTTCTGAATCATAAGAAGAATGCGAGTGCCCACGTCCAATCTAGACTTTATGAGATTGAGCAGCTCTGCCTTCTGAGGAACATCAGGCAAGGCCTGAGCCAGTTCCATGCCCTGCTCCCAGGGGCGATCTGATATTGGACCATATGCATTAGAAAATTCAGGGAGCGAATAGTGCCAGTGGCAGAGGAGTGTACCTTTTTGCCGAGTTGGTCTAATTGTTTTGACTCCCTGTCGGGAGGCTGAGTGCTCAGGTGCATGGGCCGTTTGGACCTGTCGTGGGCAGCTGTGATCACCAAGGAATCCACCAGGGGGTGTTCTCCCAAAAAGGGTTCTTCCCTGGGGGCTCTGTAGAGATGGTCTGATTTCCTGGGGACCGCCAAAGAAAAAGAAGGGTGCTTCCAGGCAATCCTGGTGACATCCTGAAAGGTATCAACCAAGGGTGGTACCACTATGGGCTTAGGATCCTTCTGACGGAGGTATTTTGACAAGCGACGTCTTTCAGGATCCAAGTCTTCTGTATCCCATCCCATACTTGCCTGAATATGCCGCATAACTTCCATGAAAGATGGGTCATCAGGCGGGGACCTGAGGGAATCCTTATGGTCTGGAGGCAAAGAACCACCTCCCAAAAGGGAAGACCTGGAAGAGGAGGAGGAAGAGCTGCGGCTATAATCCTCCGACAAAGCAGACCTAGAGAAGGAACGCTGGAACCGACGTCCTCTAGACCGGCATCTGTGCCTATCTGAAGACCTAGAGGAGAAATGATGTCTTCTACCTTTATGGCCTCAACGACCCCTCTGGCTGTGGAGTCAGTTCCCCAGGCTGGGGAGCAGGCTTCTTGGGTTTAGGAGAAGGCCGTTTTGGAGGGCTTTCAGGAGTAGGCTGTTTAATATGGGGGAGAGGGAGGCTTCTTTGAAAAAAGATCGCCCTTAATGGTGTTCCACCAGGACCAGAAGAACTCTTTGATGTCTGATAATGGAATCTTAGGGGAGCACCCGGCATTGGAGGGATCGATGGGCTGGGCATTGGGCCCTGAGGTGGCACCAGCTCATGAGGATTGAGGGTAGCTGGCATCAGTTGTTCCAGAATGCTGTTGTCCGGTGTTTTTGGTTGGTCAGGCGACGGTCCCTCTGGCATCGGCCGAGTTGCTATATGACCGATGTCCAGCAACCCACGAGGGTCTGGTGACGCTGGCTGAGAGATCGCCGGAACAAATGCCAAGGATGCTGGTGTCAAAAGAATGGGCATGTGCTGGCACCAGTCCAGAGTTGTGGCCAGCATCAGCTTGGACGAGGCCCGTCGAGGGGAACTAAGCCCCAAGGAGGGCAGAGGAGTTGCTCTCTCCCAGGGGAGGAGAGCTCATGCCCCTGGCATTGGTCCAGGGAGTTAGCACTGGAGGCTATGGCTGACTTGGAGGATGTCTTGGCCGGGCGGACGACGGGTTAGGACCCGTTGGCTGAGCCACCTGGCTGCTGGCCCAAAAACTGAGAAGACGGCAGTAGCTTCAGGGGCTGAAGGGCCAAGGACTTCGTCCCAGACCCAGAAGAGCCTCTGCCCGATGTTAGTACAAGGGCGGGAGGCCTGACCACAGGTAGCCCACAGGAGGTGAGGGTTGCCTGGGGAGTTGAGTCCGTCCTGCGGGAGGAGGACCCGGAGCCCGACTTGTGCGGGGACTGGGGAACGGGAGTCCGCACAGGACTTGTCCTTGTGCTTCTCCTTATGGTAGTGCTTCCCTGATGACTTCTTGTCCTTATGGTGGCCTGAAGAAATCGAAGCCTGTGAGACAAGGGAAGATGAAAAACTTTTTCCCCTGGGTCTTCTTCTACATGGCTACAAATTGTTTCTATAGCAAGAAGGATTTGAGGGCATTCTGGTGGCAGATCCTGGTCCTGCTGTTGAACTTCTGGCAGGCCTCGGTGTTGTGGTCTGGGCCCAGTCAGAAGAGGTAGGCCGAATGGCCGTCTGTCGACGGAATTTGCTTGCCAAAGGCACACTTGGATTGGTGCCGCTCGGAGGATGGGGAAGAAGACATGTAGAGCAAAAGGGTAACTCGAATTATTTTTAGAAAATAAAAACCGTGATGAAAAAAGCGGTTGACAGAAGCAGAAGGCATCCATGGAGCTGATGTGTGCAGGTCGACAGCAGGAAAAGAACGGAGGTGAGGCTGGGGAACTGCCCCTTTCATAACACTGGCCACTGTTGGGGGGTGGGCCGCCATCGGGGGCTGGTCCCCTGCTATGGGCTGCTAGTTAGAAGTTTTCCGTGAGGTCCTGGTGCCTGCCGCCTTCAGTCCTTATGGTGTAACCTGCTGCAAGAGCTCCCCCTCGAAGACAGATCTTGACCTCCTAGAACTAGAGGCCCTGGTCACATAGATGGCGTAGGTGTGACCCTTTGACTCTGTGAGACTGAGGATCCTGCAGCAGACCTCGCAGAGGGTGACCTTGAGCAGTACGATTTCTTCCCCTTCTGACAGGAAGAGGAAGAACTCAAGGCCAAGCAGCACGAAGAACCTGACCGAGATCGGGACCGGGCCTGCTTCTTTTGTGCTTCTGGGAGGACTGTCCCCCTCCACCCCCGGTACAGGATCACCCGGCATCAGAATCCTTCCCCCAAGGGGAAAGTGGACCAGATACAGCCACGCTGCTGGAGCAGCTTGCCTGAGAAGGCTCCCTTCTGTCGCCATCCATGGTCATTGGCCACTGGCTAGGTAGGGCTATGAAAAACTGAGAGATAATTATTTTTGTAATACCAGTAAACTAACACATAAATAAATTCAAGCTTTAAACACTACAAACAGAGAAGAACTGAGCCCTGCTGTCATACAGAAGTGAAGTTGTGACTCCCAGCGGGCAAGTGACATCGTCACTGATGTGCACCTGGCAGTGAGAAGAAAGGAACTGAGACAGTTGTGGGCTAGAGCCAAGGTAAACCATGCAGCACAAGCCAGTCTCGCGGTACCGTAAGAAATTGAGGAGGCATTGGTATCTGAAGTGGAATAAAGGGGAAATTGTTTAACCAAAAAAGGCACACTAAGCCAGAGCTTGTTTCCAGATGCACCCTGGGAGCACAAGGAAGTTAAGTGACTTGCTCAGGGTCACACAGTATGCAAGTGGGGGATGATGAGATTGAAACCCAGGTCTCCAAGTTTGTAGCTCAGTGTCTTTAACCATAATGCTATACTGCTTCCTTAAAGAAGGAAGCAAGCGCATTACATTTCTGAGGAAAGGAAGCAGAGAAAGATTAATTACTGGAATGAAGAGGAATACACTGTATGAAAGAGAACGTGGGTTTACCAGCATCCTAGGCAATTATGGAAGCATAGAAATCTGATTTAGCTTTGTAAATAACATTACAATAAATAGTGAGACAGGCTTTTCAAGCATCACAGTAAGCAGCACAATGAGAATTATGCCACAATTTTTCAAAATGGTTTCAAAGGGTTTTCCTATGATGACCATTATACCAAGGTGATCTTGAAGAATGAGCAAGGGTACAAGTTTTACACGAGACAAAATGGCTAAGGACAGAGGCAAGACTATCATAATAAGTATTAACTGATGGATCTGCTGATGGGAAATTAAGACCACGGTCAATGTGCCATATTAAGTAAGACAGTTTATCAGTATCAGGAAACTGAAAGGAAAAAGAGTAAAAGCACAAAGTGAGACAAGACGAGGGAAGGAAATTGCACACATCAGAAATTGTATAGTTAAGATGTGAAGAGAGGTAACTCATAACTAGATTCAATATGTACAAAGATTGTGTGTAGGTGACTTTAACAACTGATGTAGTCCCGTAGTGTTCGGAGTAAATTAAAGTTTCAAGCAGCTGGCACAGGGATTGTCCACATAAATAATAACACGAAAAATTAAAGCGTCTGATGACAGGACACAGATGTTAGATAACTAATGCCAGAATGCTGCCTACTCCCGTCACCGGTTAACTAAGTTAAAGCTGGACTGCACTACCAGTACTGTTATGTGACTACTGCTTGTTTATGTACGTTTCTTCTGTATTTGTTTACCCTCCACCCCTTGTAACCGACATGGAGCCTTTGCAAAAGAGTCTGTGACTCAAAGGATTGTAATTTCGATTATATTCAATAAATAAAACTAGGGAAATAAGAGTGTGAATGTGGTTAAGGGGGGTGATATGCAAGTGAAAGTTTAAGGTTAAATAGTGAAGAAACGAGACAGATTTCAATGGATGAATAAGTAAAGAAAGGACTGAGCATTTTAAAATATCACAAACAGTAATGAATACCATCACCTTTTTTTTCCTTTTGACAATTCTCTTTATTGTGCTGGTGGTGTAGGGCACCTCTCCAGGGTACCCTCTCAATCCTGCCTCTACTCCCCACCTGAAACCTCCAACCCTGGACTCCTCCAACTCCATGCCTTGACTAGCCCCCGGATCACCCACCCTTGGCGGACTTTCTGGAAAATTAGAGGGATAGCTGTGGAGTCCAGCTGGGCAAGGAGATCCAGGCAGGTAGGTCCAGCTACGGGGATGTGGGCAGTTCACTGGGGCCCCCTTCGCTTCCGCTAGGCCACCAGGGTATTTCCTGGATGTTTTCCCCGGAGCGTGGCCGTTCAATGACAATAGCGCATCCAAGTGCAGCCGTCTGCCACCGCTCTTCCCCAGACGTTACGTCGAGCCGTGCTTCTTGCAGGGTCCCCAGTCTCCACTAGGGGCCACTCTGAAGCAAGGCTTGCCCAGATCCTTCCCCAGGAAGGGAGAGCGGTCCTACGGATGCTCAATCCCTGCCATCCCCAGCCGACCCCTGACAACCAGAGTCCATTCCCAAACCCGGGTCGCCGGCATGGCGCGAGATGCGGTGTCCAGTGCCTCAACCCTTAGCGCCACCGGGCCGGATGAAGACTACCACCTTAACTGAAAGATCACAAATTATGACGGGCAGTCTCTTCACAGGCATGAAATACATCTTTGGGACCATTAAAACAAAGCATAGAGGAAGCCTTTAAAAGTGATTTGCACAGCAGAAGTTACGTTTTTGGACTTGTGATCAAAGGCTGTATGTGCCAACAATAAATGCTAGTGCTATGGCCAAAACCTGGAGCAGCAATGAATAACAAGAACTCCATGCAGGAATTAGGAAGAAACGTAATGGAAGGGGACCTAATTTTGCCAAGTACTAACCTCGAACTGCTAGTTGCTAAGATAACTGACTACAGCAGTTTTAAATTTTTTATAAACTGCCTGAAACTCGGCTCCATAGTCCCATACTAGAGTGCCATTTATTTGTGTTTATGAGTACACTGTGCAGCTCCCAGGGTGCTGTGCTGCAGGACTGGGTGACACAGAATCATGCCTGGGTCATAATAATGTCAATGGGACCTGGAGATGACCCTACGTAATCCTGTCCTGTACCGCAGCCACTGACGAAGAATTAGTTGGAACTGAAGTGCCACGGTTGTAGTGAGAAACTCTCTTCTGTAATTACTAATAAAGCACGTAAGCTTAATGAGTTAATTACTCATCAGCAATGAGTATCATTTTGCACCCCTTCCAGCCAACAAGGCGTTGGCAGCAGTGTGCCTGTCATTAGGGCACCAAATAACGGAATTCGTCACCCCCTTCCCGAGGTCTGCCCCAAAAGAGTTAGAATATTTAGAAAAGGTGGGGGGCACACCTCCGTAAAAAAAAAGGGAAATGGCGACATGGAAACGTGGTGCCCTAATGACAGGGCGCACTGCCGCCGGTGCCCTGAATGGGTGGAACCGTTTTGCACTGCAATTTGCATTGTATTTCTGCTATGCACTGTGAACTTTTAGACAGCTGCTTATCTGGTAGTCTGTGACTAGAAGCTTTTTATGCACTTTAAATAAATCACCACACCTTTGGCAAATATACTCAGCTGCATAATGTTTCTTTGAATGCAGTAATCCATCTTTTGTGTTGCTGTTTTATGAGTTAGCAACCTATGCTGTTGCACTGCCTGATGACTTATCAAGCGTGCTCTTCTCTGGGTGTGTAAGGTATACAGGAGGTCCTGAACCCAGGAGCAAGATAGTGCATCCTCCTGCAGAATGTCCTGATTAGGGAGAATGGGGACATAATAGTCTCAGCTTTCTGTTTTCCCAGGAAGCAAATTCATCCACTGATAATGTTCCCCATTTTGCATACACCTAGTGCACCACTCACTAGGCACGGTTACCTAACCTAAAATAATCAGAAAAAGGAGGACAGGTCCTTCACCATACCTGAAGGCAGATAAGCTCAGACTTGAAGGAGTCCAGGTCCACTCCAATGAACAGAATCACTTTATTCAGGGTAAGTTTGGATTTGGCAAGACTGATCAATAGACTGAGGTTCTGGAAAGTCTGGATGTCCAGATCCTTGAAAGCTCCACATCTCATCACAAGCTCCTGGAGGTGAACCAGCTATCAAGTTACGGGAAGACTTTGACACCTCGGCAACTAAAAAAGACTGCCATGACTAACAGGCAGTTAGAGAACACCCGTGGTGCAGATGACTGAAGGAATGGCAGGACTCTAAACTTCTACAGAGTTCCAGCCACCCAAGAGTGGAGGAACTGAGTGATGGGCAGATGAGATGTAGAAGTTCACATCTTGGAGCTCCAGGGAGCAAAACCAAGTTCCTGGTTCCAGGGACGGAATGATCTGGTGCAATGTCGCCATGCAAAATGTCAGATTGGGAATTAACTTGTTCAGGATTTGCATGTCAAGAATGGGGCGCCAGCCCCGAGCATTAGGGTATCAGAATGTGCTGTTACATGCCCCCCCAAGCTCAGTTTTCTAGGACAGATTCTATCGTATGAAACTTGACGAGTTGATTAACCTTATTCCATAATGCAGAGAGAGACTCCAGAGAAAGTGTGTCCTCCAATGGTGCTTTGGACCAACAAGAGGCTAAGGTCTCAAATTCCAGAGAAGCTCTCAGTCCCACCTATTCTAGGACCACGTGTCAGAAGTAACAGGTGGCCACTATGACAGAAAGTGGGAATGTTGACCCCAACTGGGAGCTGCAGCAGGGTTCAGAACAGAGAAGAATGGGGTCCTACAGCCCATCACTTATTACACTTCGTGGTGGTGCCTGAGGACTGGATTCCAGAGGAACTATCCCTTCTGCCTTTGCCCTGAGCTTGACTGCTCAATTCATTGAGGGCTTGACCAGGGGTGCAGCTGGAACTGCTACCTCTGTTACTGCATCTGACCCTACATGCCCCCAAAGGGCCACGAAAGGAAACGGGAGCCATATGGCCAGGCTTTGGCCTGCTGCCCAGAACTGGTGACTGACCACCAAATCCAGGGTCACACTGGACTTTGATTCATGTAAGATGGTCCTCAACCCTGCAGGGCCAAAGAGATCCAGCCCTGTTAAGGGCAGATCTGCCACCCAATGCTCGATTTTCTGACTAAAAGGTGAAATCCACGACCAAGCAAGGCTGCCTACGGCCGTGGCCACTGCTAGGGCTGACGTATTGGCAGAGTTTAGGGCAGCCTGCAATGGATGCTTGGTCTCGGTCAGCTCAAGATCCTGGATCTCATGAAGATCTTGCTGACCCTTGTCATAGAACAGGCCAGTGAAGTCAGAGATTCTCTCAAAGAGCTCGTGGCTGTTATCATATCACCAATATGCTGGTCTGGAGAACACCCAGGGACATGGCTGTATAGATCTTGATGCCAAGGTGGTCCTGTTCCTTTGACTCCTTCTCCAGCAGCTTGTATTAGTTATTTATTTCTCAGATTACAATATGTATTGTCCAACTTGTCTTGCCTCTTTGCCTTGCAGAACACCACATCTACCACAAACCTATCCTGTAACAGATGCTCTGAAAAGCTGGACTGACCACCCAGTGGGACTGCATACTTGGGCTTCATATGGCAGGGCAGAGCCTGGCAGGAGGCTGGGTGCTGCCAGATGCTAAGCACCAGGCCCAGAACAGCACTGAGTGATAGGGAAGACTACTCTAAGTAAGGAGTATCATTTGAAGATATCCGACAAGCAAGTAGGTTATCTCCTTCTGGACCTCCTCCAACGGAGTGCCCAGAACATGTATTCCATGAAGACAGCCAAGGACGACTAGCATCCCAAACGGAGCATGTGAGCAATATGGCAACCATCCTGATGGCATGAAGTCAATAGGAAGGACACTACACCTGAATCCAAGTTGGAATGCAGGAGCATCGACCACCGACACAGGATCTGGACGACCCTCTCCACTGGACAAACTGCCATGAAAAGTCCTGACTCTGGCATACAGCACTCAGTCAGAAATCCCTGCCAGCTGTTAAACAGGGGGCTCTACTTGTAACAGTCTCTATGGCACAGCTGAGTCTGGCCCAGGAGGGCTATTCAAGGTAGGAACAGGGTTCATCAGCATCGCCAGTCTACCTTGACCTTAGGCAAGCTCTGTAAGCTTTTTGCTGACAGGCTGCCCTCTCCCATTTGCGCCAGGGCTCATCGTCAGCGGCAGGAGAGAGATGACTAAGAAAAATTCTATATCAACAACTAATGGCAATGTCAGCGTTGATATCCAGAATGGAATCTACTGTGAAAATGCAATCTTGAATTTTGTCTGGAAGTTCAATGAGGATATATGGCTCTCTGGATCTGAATCTCTGGAAAGAGAAACCCAGGGCACAAGCCAAGCAAGTAGTGGCACCAGGATCAGTACAACGGGTGGAGGCCGACCAGGAGCTCAGTCATTCCCAACCCACAATGCTTGAGACAAGTCCTTGGTCAGTATCAGAGTCTGGGACAATGAAGGCCCACCTTCCCGGGCAGCTTCATCCTCGACAGGGTTACCCAGGCAGGAGTTCTGTAGGTAGATAGAACAGTTATGTAAGAACTTACCGTAACAGTAGATCTTCAAGACATCAGGTAATACCATAGGAACCTTCACAGTCAGTGAAAGGGAATCGACACGCAAGATTTTCAGCAGTACAGGTGGGGCTGCCCATGCCATACATATTACCAACCCTATATAGGCGTGAGCAGCCCGCTCCCTCCTCAGTCCCCCCCCGAGACTAAGGGAGCTATGCTCTTGCCCTGGGGGACCAAGGAGAGAAAGAGGTGCCCAGACTCAAATGAAAAAGCTGGATACACCAGATAGCCAGTTCCTAGACAGAAGTCCCAAGAAAGGGGATGGTGGGAGGGGAAAATATACCCGATGACAGATTGCCTCGAAGATAGTACAGTTACGTAAGAACTTACCGTAACAGTAGATCTTCGAGAGAGGCTCTTGTAGTAGGTAATTACATATAGGACTGATGTCGGCAGGACCCCACGATAAAATTTCCAGCTAGCAGTCCCTGGCAGGGACCGCCCCCACGTCAGGTGACCGACGTCGGTATAAAGGGGCGGTCCCGAACACCCGCCTTCCAGTTCTTTCCCGCCACAGGCCCAGACAAGAGAGAAGCAGATATTTCCCTCAATGGAAAAGGAGCTGAAAAAGCCTAGGGGGATGGAGGGCGGGAAGGTATTACCTACTGCAAGAGCCTCTCTCGAAGATCTTCTGTTACCTTAAGTTCTTACGTAACTGTACTATCTTACTTCGAGAGGGCTCTTGCAGTAGGTAATTACATACAGGACAGAATCCCAAGCAGTCTGGAACAAATGAAAAGGCACCGGGAGGAGGAACTACTCCAAGAAGTAGCAAACAACCTTGCAAACCTCAAGATAGGAGGCCCTGCAAGACAGCTAACCCGAAGCCTGATCTACGGTGAGAGGCAATGTCCAAACTGTAATGTTTAGTAAATATATGGACGGAAGTCTAAGTGGCGGCAGCACAGATGTCTGCCGCAGACACATTCTTGAAACAAGCCGCAGAGGCTGCCACTCCTCGAGTAAAGTGGCCTCTGACTTGACCTGGTAGGGTCATGTTGTACTTGTCATAACAGAAAGTGATGCAATTAGCCAACCACTTTGCTAGGCATTGCTTAGATACAGCATTGCCTTCCCTTTTGTGAGCAAAAGAGACGAACAACTGATCAGTCTTTCTGAGATCCTTCGTCCAATCGGTGTAGTATCTCAGAATCCTGTGGACATCCATGGTACGAAGCAAGTATTCTCCTTGGTTGGAATACTGCGTGAAAAAAGCAGGTTAATTCAATAGACTGATTTAAGGTAGACTCCACTACCACTTTTGGGAGAAACTCAGGATTCGTGCGAAGAGCTACTCTTTCTTTGTGAAAGATCAGATAAGGGATTTTGCACATAAGGGCCTGGAGCTCGGAAATTCTGCGAGCAGAGGTAATGGCCACCAAGAAGAGCATCTTCCACGATAAGAACTTTAAGTCTGCGGAAGCCGCAGGCTCAAAAGGAGGAAGGGTAAGTTTCTCGAGAACAAAGTTCAAGTCCCGGGGGGAGCTGGAGTCCGAACAGGGGGTCTGAGATGTAGGACCCCTATGAGAAAAGTCTTGGATACCGCCAATTGGGCAAAAACCTTATCAGCGAAAAGGACATGGTAGGCTGAAATAGCCGCCATGTGGACTTTCAAAGAGGAGTGACTGAGACCCAGGTCGAAAAGATGACGCAGATAATCAAGCAGAACGGCTACAGGACAGGAGAAAGGCTCCACGTTCCTGGAGGCAGCCCAAATGGAAAATCTTTTCCATTTCATGGCGTAGGTGGACCTAGTGGAGGGTTTTCTAGCCTCCACCAGAATCTCGGCCACCTTAGGAGAGACGCCAAAGCGAGACTGGGCTAGGTCTGCAGGAGCCATGCATGCATGAAGTTGAAGAGACTTGAGTCCCGGATGGACCAGGGTCCCCTGATCCTGGGTCAGCAATCCTCGAGATAAAGGTAGAGGAAGAGGAGGAACCTCTGAGTATTGTTGTAGAAGAGAGAACCAAATTTGCCTGGGCCAGAAAGGAGCGATCAGAATCATTCTCGCTCCTTCCAATGCCAGTTTCTGCAGCACACGAGGGACTAGAGGAACTGGGGGAAAAGCACAGACGAATCTGTCCTTCCAGTTTAGAGACAGAGCGTCGCTCCAGAAAGCGCCTCTCTCTGCAGCGAGCAAGCAAAAAATTGGAAGCTTTGAGTTTTGGGAGGAGGCGAACAGGTCTATCTGTGGAGTCCCCCAAGTCTGGAAGATGCTTTTTAGAACTTTTTGGTCCAGTTCCTACTCGTGTGGCAGAGCCGAAGAACGACTTAGCTTGTCTGCCAGGACATTGTCGACTCCCGGAACATGGATCGCCGTGAGGTGAAGGTTGTGAAGAGTTGCCCATTCCCAAACCCAAACTGCTTCCCTGCACAGCGGGTAGGACCGAGTCCCTCCCTGCTTGCTGATGTACCACACCACGCACATGTTGTCTGTTTGGACGGCTAGGTGACCGGGAAGGATGTATTGGTGAAGGGCCTGGAGAGCATACAGCACTGCTCGAAGCTCGAGCACACTGATATGGAGAGCTAACTCCAATTTTGACCATAAGCCCTGGGTTCGGTGAGGACCCAGATGGGCACCCCAACCTTCGCTTGATGCGTCTGTGGTCAGAGTCTGAGCGGGGGGAGGATGAAAAAAGGGGACCCACCGGAATAGGTTCTCTCGAACCATCCACCATTGCAAGTCTCTTATCATCGGCGAGGAGATCAGTACCAGATGATCTACAGTAGGTCGTCTACAAGTTGATCCCACTGAGAGCGGAGAGTCCACAGAGATTCTCATGCAGAGGTGTGCGCGCGGAACCGTCGGGATGGCAGCCACCATAAGCCCCAAGAGACGGAGCACCGCCCTCGCCGGAACCCTCCTGCATTCCGATAGAAGGGAAATCTGGGACTGGAGGGAGGCCCCCCTGTCCGGAGGCAGGAAGGCCCAGCACACTGTCGTATCGAGGATTGCCCCGATGAACTGGAGTCTCTGGGAAGGGTCCAGGTGAGACTTGGAATGGTTGAAGGTGATACCCAGGCCAGTGAAAACCTGCTGGGTGAGGGAGAGAAAATGCAGGAGCTCCTCCCTGGACAGGGCCGACAGAAGCCAGTCGTCCAGGTAAGGAAAAACCTGAACTCCCAAAGTACGCAGGTGGGCCGCTACCACCAGGCATTTGGTAAAGACTCGGGGAGCTGAGGAAAGACCAAAGGGGAGAGCCCGGAATTGGTAGTGGTCCCCCTGGAACGCAAACCTGAGGTACTTTCGGTGCGAAGAGTGAATGGGGATGTGCAGGTACGCATCCTGCATATCCAGTGCACAAAGCCATTGGCCCGGCCAAAGCAGGGGCAAGAGGGTTTGAAGGGAGAGCACCCTGAACCTCTTGTATTCCACATATAGGTTCAGGGAGCTGAGATCGAGAATGGGTCTGAGATCTCCCGTCTTCTTTGGTACAAGGAAGAAATGGGAATAGTAACCCGTCCCGTGAAGGTGAGGGAGGACGGGCTCTATGGCCTGCTTCGAGAGGAGAGCAGAAATTTCTTCCTTGACCAAAGGAAGATGGTCCCTTGAGTAAGAGGAGTTCAGAGGGGGGTGACGAGGAGGTTTCTGTAGAAACTCTAAGGAGTGCCCCTCGGCTCTGATCTGAAGCACCCATGAATCCGATGTTATCCTCTCCCAACCTGGAAGGTGGAGGGAGAATCTCCCTCCTACCGGTTCCTCCGGGGCATCCGGAGGCGGTGGGAGAGGGAAGGAGTCAGGTGGTGTGAGGCAGCGCCGCAGCTGGGGCACCCGCTGCTTTTTTGGGCGGTGGGGGTCTGGCAGCTGTGGGGGACCGACGTTTTGTGGCCCGTCTTCCCTGAGGTTTCGCTTGAGGCCGGCTGTGTCTGCGAAAGGGACGGCGCTGAGGGGGATGGGGATGGTACAGTGAATCAACAGATTTAAGGGCCGTCCCCTTCTCCTGCAAGTCAGTGATGATGTCCTTGACATCACCACCGAAAAGCACAGAACCCCTGAAAGGTGTTTCTTGGATTGCTGACTGCACCTCCGGGACCAGACCTGACACACGGAGCCATGCGTGACGCCGAAGACTTACGGCGAACGCAGAGCTCCGTCCCGCAGTGTCCACTGCGTCGTAGGTTGTCCTCAGAATGTGATGACTGGCCGAATGAGCAGAACGGACCAGGTCGGCTAACTCCTGCTTGACTTGGGAGTCAGGAAAGGAGTCAATCTTGGATTCCGCCTGGGTAAGGACAGCCTTCTGGTAATCCCCCATATGCGCTACATAATTTAGGGCCCTGATCCCCAGTGTGGAAGAAGCGTAGATCTTCCTTCCATACTGATCCAGAAGGCGAGATTCCTTATCCGGGGGAGACGAGCTCAAATGTTTTGGGTGTGCTGACCGGCCGTGAGCGGCACTAATCACAACCGAGTCTGCACGGGGTGAGAGTCGAAAAAGTCTACACCCTCCGAGACTGGTACAGCCTGTTGGACTTCGAGGAAGTGGGGAAGCCGACGGTTGTTTCCAAATGGTGGAAACAAGGTGGGCATGAGGCTCGATCCAGGGTGGCACTACAGTAGGGGCCGTAGGGGGCAAGTCCAGATGTTCGGCGAGTTTAACCCGCTGAGGATCTGGTTCTAAGGAACGCCACTGATGGACTTCCTGGATCTTCCTGGGCAACTCCGTGAAGGAAGGATCCTCCGGAGGAGACTTCGGAGGAGTCCTCAGCCGGTGCTTGGACGGAGAGCGAGGCTCGTCATCTTTCTCAGAGCATCCGTCGGAGGAATCCGAGGAGTCCGAGAGAGAAGAAGAAGAGGAATTTGAAGCAGAGTAAGACTCCATAGCTCGACTAGGGGGAGGAACGGGTTCCTTAGGGGGGAATCCCTGGACGTGTGTCCTGCCCCTCTCTGGATCCCGAGGGGAGAGCCCGGGAATCCGGAGGCAGAGAGGGAGTGGGCCGTCTGGGGCGTACGGGAGCCGGGGGTGGCACCGTCGCCGTAAGACGGCTCTCGACTTCCTTGGTGAGCTGAGCCTTGGCCTCAGCCCACCAGGAGGCCAGAGTCTCCTGGAGATCCACCGGCAGCCTAGGGGGCGGTGGAGAAGGAGGAGGGGGATAGTTGTACAGATGAAATCCACAAGGAGAGTATCCGTAACCCGGCTGCGGGAATACCGGAGCTGGGTATTGCAGCGTCGGGTACTGCGGCGTCAGTGGAATCGGCGCCGGGTACTGCAGCGCAGGATACTGTGGACCCGGGTAAATCGGCGTCAGATAAGACGGCGAATACCCAGGTACCGGAGGAGCCGCTGGAGCAGACAGCCCAGTAGGTAACTCCACGGGCGGATCGACTGTGATAGGCCCGTGGGGTGGAGGGCCCGAGTGGAGAGGAATATCCCTCGCCGGCATCGGCGGGGCCGGCGTCGGAGGAGCCGGCGTTGGGGCCGGCGTCAGATCCGGCTCTGTAGGAGGGGGATCAGACGGAAAACCATCCCGAGCCTCGCCCGGGGATGGAGGGGAAAAGTCCCCGGGGTCAGGCAGGGGGGACTCGGGCTCCCCGGACGGCAGCGAAGGCTGCGGGGAACCTGGGACGGCAGACGGAGCAGGGTCTGCCATAGGCTCCGAGGCCCGGTGCACATCGGAGGAGCCGACGTGCGACTCAGGGGCCGAATCCCGGCGGACGCCAGAGGGCTGGTGTCTGACTTCGGGGGTCCCTCGTCGGAGGCGGGCGAGAGTGAAGAGGCCCGGTCCGAGGGGACACTGCATCGCCACCCGAGGTCCGGCGTCTTAGCGCCTTCTCCGGCGGACATCGGAGGAGCCAACGTCCGGCTTATGGGAGGTGCCCGCGCAGTGAGCCGCAAGCCTCTGCAGGCGGTTACTGGGGGCAGAAGCCTCCTTTTGCCCGGAGGCACCTGGCGGGCTCGAATGCGAACCAACGGCGGGCCGATGCCTCCTCCAAAGCCTTGAGGCTGCCGTCGGCGATCTCCCGGAGGATGTTGACCTTGGCCGCGGCTCCAGCGGAGTCGCGGAGGAGGAGCTTCTCCGGTGCCTTTCTTGTCCCGCTTCTTGTGTCCTTCAGGGAGGTCAATAGCTGCGTTTCAACTCCTTCTCCATTGCGGACATCTTCTTTTTGAGAAGATGGGCTTCTAAGTGCTGGCATTGTCTGCGGGTGGCAGCGTTGAGAAATGTAGGCAGTGCGGACACTTGCCGACCCGTGTAGGTCGGGGCCTAAACAAAAAAGGCAGAGGGAGTGACCGTCTTTGTGTGGCAGTTGGACGCCGCATGAGTCGCACTTATTTTTTGAAGGGGACGACATAAACCGACGTTCACCTGACGAAGAAAATACAGAATACTGATACTTTCGGAAAAACCGACAAAGCAACAGGACTGAGCTTTATGAACTTCACCGCGAGGTGCTGCACGAGCTGACGGCGGGAAAGAACAGGAAGGCGGGCGTCCGGGACCGCCCTTTATACCGACGTCATCCGATGCCGGTCACCTGACGTGGGGGCGGTCCCCACCAGGGACTGCTAGCTAGAAATGTTTCCGTGGGGTCCTGCCGCCTGCCGACGTCAGTCCTATATGAAATTACCTACTGCAAGAGCCCTCTCAAAGTAAGATCAACTGTTACAGTAAGTTCTTACATTACTGTTCTATCTTCTTTGGGGGTGTCTCAGTCATCAGGTAACACCATAGGAATGATTACCAAGCAGTTACAAGTGCAAAACAGACAATCTGGGAGGAGGGATCTCCATAAACTTAAGACAGGAATCCCTGTAACACAGCTGTGCCAAATCCTGCATGGGTTCTTGAGGCAATGTCCATACTGTACTGCTTGCTGAAAGTATGGACGGTACTCCAGGTGGCAACCGCACAAATATCAGCAGCTGAGACCCCTCGGAAACAAGCCACCGAGGTAGCCATCCCTCTGGTGGTATGAGCTTTGACAGCACCAGGCAATTCTTTGTTGTAGCAGAACACAATGCAATCTGCCAACCATTTGGATAAACATTGCTAGAAACTGAAACACTCTCTCTAGGCAGGGCGAAGGGAACAAAGAACTGCTTTAACTTTCTGGACTCCTTAATCCTAAGCAGGTAGTAATTCAAAGTTTTGCGCACATCTAACGTATGAAGCAGTGCTTCCCCTGGACTGGTACGCTCAGGAAAATAAACAGGAAGGTGGACAGACTTGAGTGTAAACTCTGAAACTACCTTAGGGAGACACTTAGGATTTGTGTGCAAAGACACCCTATCTTTGCGAAAAATTAAACAGGGCTCCTCGCACCACAGGGTCTGAAGTTCTGAAATTCTTCGAGCAGAAGTAACTGTAACTAAAAGCAGCACTTTCCAAGAGAGAAAACACAAATGGCAAGACATGACTGGCTCAAAAGGAGATGGGGTAAATTTTTCCAAAATAAACTTCAAGTCCCATTCCGGGACAGGGGAATGGACTGGAGGTTTCAGATGCAGGATGCCCCTAAGAAAGGTAGTGGAGACATCCAGCTGCGCAATCACGCGGTCACTTACTGGCTCATGGAATGCAGAAATAGCCGAAAGGTGGACCTTGAGGGAAGAATACAGAAGGCATGAGTGTGACAGTGAAATCAGGTAGTCCAGGATATGATTCACCGAGCAGGTGGAAGGGTCTAACCATATTTGGCTGCCCAGACTGAAAGCCGCTCCCACCGCATGGCATATGCGGCTCGAGTGGAAGGCTTCCGGGCGACCACTAGGACGTTTACCACCCTGTTCGAGACCCCGAACCTGGTGATGGCTATGTCCCCAGGAGCCAGGTGTGCAGATGGAGGGATCTGAGATTGGGATGGACCTGGGTCCGCTGATCATGGGTCAGCAGATTCCTGCAAAGAAGGGACCAGAGGTTCCTCTGTCATCTGCTGAAGGAGAGGGAGCCATGTCTGGTGTGGCCAAAATGGGAGCCACCAGAATCATGCTGGCCCCCTCCATCTGTAACCTGATTAGCACCCTCTGTATCAGAGGAAACAGAGGGAATGCAAAAAGAAACCTCCCGCTCCAAGAGAGAGGGACAACACATCTCACCAGAAACCTCTAGGCCCTGGATCTAGCAAGCAAACATCGGCAGTTTTGCACTGAGTGGGGATGCAAAATGGTCCAACTCTGGATGACTACCATCTGTCGAACAAATCTTCTGCAATGGATGAGAGAAGCTCCTATTTGTTCATGCTGGACTGACTCCTGCTGAGCCTCTCCGCCAAGGTGTTTAGAACACCTAGCACATGGACCGAAGAGTGTCAGACTGTGATCTAACGCCCAGTACCACACTCTCATGACCTCCCTGCTAAGAGGGTACAAATGATTCTCCCCCCCCCCCCTTTTGATGCAGTACACTACACTGAGATTGTCCGACTGCACCATCAGCTGACCCGGAGCAAGGTGTTCCTGAAATGCCTGCATGGTCTAGAGCACCGCTCTCATCTCTCTAGAACACTGATATGCAGGGAGACGTCCCATTGGGACCAGGAGCCCTGGGTTTGGAAGGGACCCAGGTGTGCTCCCTAGCCCAGATCCGAGGCATCTTTGGTTAATATCTGATGTGGAGAAGAGATCCGAGATGGGATGCCTTGAAGCAGATTCAATGGGGAAATCCACCACTGCAGTACCTTGCATACTGGGGAAGAGACCACGACATGTTGATCTAACTCATCCATGCGCTGGTTCCACTGTACTCAGAGGGTCCACTGGAGGATATGCATATGGAGCCTGGCCAGAGGAACAGTGGGTATGGCAGCTGCAATCTGAGATACACCCTGGCAGGAATGTACCTCTGGGCAACTTCCTGAGCTTGGGCTATGAGGCACTCTGCCCTGTCTTGGGGAAGGGGGGTCTTTCCCTGCACCAAGTCCAGAACCGCCCCTATATACTGCAGCCTCTGAAATGGTGCCAGAACCAACTTGGGCAGGCTGACGGTAATGCCCAGGAAGTGGAAGAGCTGGAGAGTTCGCTTCAGAGTCAGCAAAAGCAGTTCCCTGGACGGGGCCTTCAGAAATCAATTATCCACATAAGGGAAGACATTCTGACAGCTGCTGTGACCGCTGCTGAGCACCTGGTGAAGACTCGTGGCACAGAGGATAAGCCAAAGGACAGCACTTTGAACTGATAATGCTCATCCTGAAAGGCAAAATGGAGAAACTTCCTGTGAGGAGGAAAGACTGAGATGTGCAGGTAAGCATTCTGCATGTCCAGGGAACCGAGTCAGTCCCCTGTCTTGAGGAGGAGCACTAAGCCTGGCTAAGTTATCATCCAAACTTTTTATACTGGACAAACAGATTGAAGTCCTTTAGACCTAAAATATGCCTCAGATCTCCGGACTTTTTGGGGACCAGGAAAAACCTGGAATAAAATCCGTTTCTCTAGCGCCTGGGCACTGGCTCGATGGCCTGCTTGCGTAAAAGTGACTGCACCTCCTCCCGCAGAACAGACAAGTGAGCCAGAAGATAACTGGAGGGCGGAAGTGGGGTGTCTGGAGGCTGCTTGATGAGCTTCAAGGTGTGACCCTTTTTTATGATCTGTAGAATCCATGCATCCTAGGTTATGGTTCTCTATTGATTCAGATGGCGGGAGAACCGACCTCCGACCACTACCTCCGGGTCCAGAACCAGAGGAGGGGGGTCTAGCAGAGGTGGAACCAGCCACTGGGGCTGTCCCACGTTTTTGGGGCACTTGGACGCCACTCCTGCACCGGAGGGGGCAGGCAAGGGAGCCTGGGCTCTGTGTATTCCCTGGGAAGGGAGAGCTGTTCCAAGCCTACTATTCTGTTTACGAAAAAGAGGCCATCCTCTACCTTTTGAATGGGTATGATAGAGGGAGTGGACTGATTTGAGGGCCCTGCCCAAGGCCTGCAGATCATTTACGATGTCCTGGACATCAGGGTCAAACAGCCTGGTGCCACTGAAGGGGGCATTAAGCACTTTTTGCTGTATGTCAGCTGCAAACCCCGAGACTCTGAGCCGGGAGTGCCTGCAGAGGCAAATGTGTGTGGCAGCTGTCCTGGCTACAGTGTCAGCCATGTCATACAGAGTTCTGAGAAGGTATCTGCTAACATCCTCAGCTGTCTGGAGGCACTGAAGCAGCTCTTGTTTTTGGGTGCCCTCTGGAAGGGCCTGGGCTGCAGCCTTGCCCTTCTTCCAGCTGGCATTCTGGTATTTAACCGTGTGTGATGGATAGTTTGCAATCCTCAAACCTAGTGTGGAGGAGGCATAAATCCTTCTTCCCAGAGGTCGATTCTATGAGACTCTTTGGGGGAAGGTAACTAAGGTGCTTAGGTGCCTTAAATCTGTCATGAGCTGCCTTAATAACCACTGAGTCAGTCTCTGGCTGAGTAGCATAACAGGGGAGACCCTGGGGGGGCGTGATGTTTGTCCGCACTGTGTGGCATAGCTAGCACCGTGCCTGGTCTGTGCCAGGCTGCCGTGGCTGCATTCTTCCAATGCTAGAAGCACTGAAGGAATGCTCTTTCGGGGAGATTCTGGAATCTCCAGGAAATCCACCAGGTCTTTTCTGGTGGCACCCTCTTCCTCAGTGTGGAAGCCCATGGCTTGAGGACAGTTGTTTCTTCACATTAAAAAATGTTGGGTTCTCAGGAGGAGGCCTGGGAAGTATGCTTCACAGAGTCCTCACTGACAGAAAAGGCTGCAGACCTGTCAGAAAGTAGGATTTCCTCCTCCTCCACATCATCAGGAAGAATGAAGTCCGGATGATACTCCTCCTCAATGTTGACCTCTTCAATCTCTGGGTCTAGCGTAGCGTGTGCCGGCAGACAACGGGGTCCCTCGCAGGGCCGACGAACAGGTGCTGACGACAAAGCTGCCGTCAACGGCGTTGGAGAAGGGGGCTTGTTTAAGGCCCCCAGCTGCTGTACAAGCACATTAGTGAACTTGATCAGGACTTCATTTAAGTTGATGGTAGTCGTCGATGGAGGGGGAAGGGGTCTGACGGCTCAGGTGTCGACAACCCGCCTGCTGTGTCCTGAGAACCCGACAAGCATGTAGCCCTAGTGGGAGAAGGGGCAGGCCTCAATGAGAGAGCTATCGACAACGAAGGAGCCAATGACCTGGAGGTCAATGGCCGAGCGCCCTGAGAACTGAGCGGAGGTGCTGTCAGTATGGGTCTGGTAGGCAGAGAAACCTGGACAGCAGTTCTCTTTGTCGCATCAGCCACAGCCGACGAAGATCCCCCAGAAGAAAGAGAGGCCGACACGGAACAAGATCAAGGCCGGGAGGAGCCGGAGGCCTGGGAGCTTGAAGAACCAGCCAGCAACTGAGAGGCCGGGCCCTGGAGGACCCTTGCCCGGAGCTGGCTACCTGCTGATCCATCAGGAATTTTTTGAGAGCTTTTCTGCATCGCTGAAGTGTTGTTTGATTAAACTGCTGGCATAGCTCACAGAACCTTCTCGATCAGGCGCAAGACAGCAGTCACAAATGGAATATTTGTCTGTAGGAGCAATATTCTTTCCACAGCAATGGAAGAGGGAAGTAGAGGC
Organism: Neoceratodus forsteri; assembly: GCA_016271365.2. Taxonomy (NCBI): domain Eukaryota; kingdom Metazoa; phylum Chordata; order Ceratodontiformes; family Ceratodontidae; genus Neoceratodus; species Neoceratodus forsteri. The sequence continues at coordinate 373,344,774 of CM057458.1, forward strand.
ATTAACTCTCGACATAAAAAGAAGAAATCTCTTCAAAAAAGAGATTTTTACAAGGTAAGTAAAATAACCTTGATAACTTTACAAAACCCCCCTGTATTATTACTCCTAATCTCCAACAGCAAGTTCATACTGTTGTGCACTCCTAATTTTATTTTAGACAAGTTATCCCAGACTTAGTGAAGAACTATGTCCTGAAACATGACCCTAGTCCACAAATAGAACATGATGGTATTGACTATAAAATTAGTAAGTTAGGGATAAACTCTTTTTCCTATCCCCTGTCACTAATTTTTCATTATGTCATGGTGTTTTCCCTAATTGTTGGAAATTGACGTCTATTAAGCCCATTTAAAAAAATGGTAACCCAGCACTGGTATCTAATTACCATCCCATTTCATTACTCACACCTCTGGCAAAAATTCTGGAAAAAACTATACTGGATCAAACACTCAAACATCTTGAAAAATATAATTTACTTATGGATTGTCAACATGACTTCCAACCCAGGCACAATACAAGCAACGGCCTTGGTGGGGTTCAAAGCTGCCTACATGGGTGCCCTTGATAAAGGGCACTCTGTTATGGCCTTGTTTGTGGACCTTACCAATGCCTTTGACCTAGATGAACATAGTCTACTTCAGGGCATCCTTCGTAACCTTCATTTCTCAAATAGTAGTAGAACTCTCAGAACACAGATGGGGGTAGGTTTTTCTCAACCAAGATCAATAAAATGTGGTGTGCTCCAGTGGTCAATCCTGGGGCCACTCATTTTTTCACTGTACATGAATTCGGCCCCTAGTATCTGTACTCAGACTTCCATGATCTTATATGCAGATGACGCTGCTATTTACAGCACTGATTTAAGATAGTACAGTTACATAAGAACTTACCATAATGGTAGCTCTTCAAGAGAAGCTCTTGCATCAGGTAACACATCTAGGACTGTTGCCAGAGGCAGCAGGACTCCACAGAAAAATTCTAGCTAGCAGTCTATAGCGGAGACTCCTGCCCCCAATGTCATGTATGGTATAAAGGGTGAGTGGCCCCAGTGTTCCCCAGTTCTCCCGCCAGAGACTCCAGCATCAGGATGGATGGTTATCAGAACCAGGGAACCAAGGCCTACACCTCACAGAGCAATCAGAATGTTGCTAAGATAAGCCAACTGCAGGAGAGAAACCTCTAGGGGGAAGGAGGGCGGGAAACATACCTCCTTCAAGAACTTCTCTCAAAGATCTACTGTTACGGTAAGTTCTTATATACCTGTACTATCTTACTTCGAAAGTCTGCTCTTGCAGCATGTAACACATATAGTACTGAGTCCCAAGCAGTACAGGAGACCAGACTAGTTTTGGGTGGAGGTAAGGAGAAATGAAGAGGGAAGTACCCTTATGAAAGGAGTCCCTGCAGGACTGCAAGGCCAAATCCTGCTCTGCGACGAGAGGCCATGTCCAGACTGTAGTGTCTGATGAATGTGTGGACTGTGTGCCACGTGGCTGCTGCACAGATGACAGCAGTAGACACATTTCTAAGGGCAGCAAAGGAGGCCACTGCTCCCCTCTTGGAGTGACCCTTCACCGAGCCCGGCAAGGGTTTATCATATTTCTGGTAACAGAATGAGATGCAACTGATGAGACATTTTGAAAGGGTCTTTTTGGCTACAGGAGCCCCTTGGATCCTGTGGGCAAAGGAAACGAACAGTTGATCAGAATGTCTGAAGTCTTTTTTTTCCTGGATAAATAAATCCACAAAATGCAATGAACATCAAGAGTATGGAGAAGAATCTCCCCCCGGTTTGAGTGATCAGGGTAATATACTAGGAGATGGATGCCCTGAGTTAAAGTCAACTCAGACACCACCTTTGGTTAGAATTTAGGATTAGTTCTTAAGGCCAACCGGTCCTTGTGAAACACTAAAAAAGACTCCTTGCACATCAGTGCCTGAAGCTCAGAAATCCTTCGAGCAGAAGGGACAACAACTAAAAATACAGGTTACTCACCTGTAACAGGAGTTCTAGGAGTGGTATATGTTGTTCATCCACACTTACTGGCAGGTTCCTTGCCGTTTAAATCTTGCCGGAAGGTCTTCAAGCTGGCTCCTCCCACCCACCCGGGTGGTAAAACTCTCGGCTCCGCCCCATGACGCCAGATCTAGCCCGCTGGAAGACAGGTTGCGTGTTGAAGCTGGGGAGGTCGGGTGGGTTGTGTGGATGAAAGTACAGTTACGTAAGAACTCACCGTAACAGTACATCTTTGAGAACAACTCTTGCAGCAGGTTACACCATTAGGACTGAAGCCGGCAGGCGCCAGGACCCAACGGAAATTTTCTGGCTAGCAGTATTCAGCGGGGACCGCCCCTGTCAGTCCCGCCCCCGACGTCAGGCACAGTACATAAGGGGGCAGTACCCCAGAATCCCCAATTCTCACACGGAGACTCCCGGCCGCTGGATGACATCAGAAGAGGAGACTGAGGATCCGCCATCAAATGGCAGTCAGAGAAATGCTGAGACACCTGATCCTAGGAGAAGGATGTTGGAACTAGAATCTACCTCCAGCGGGGATGGTGGGAGGGAAAGTACCTGCTGCAAGAGCTGTTCTCGAAGATCTACTGTTACGGTAAGTTCTTACGTAACTGTACTATCTTACTTCAAGAAACAGCTCTTGCAGCAGGTTACACCATTAGAACCGATTCCCAAGCAATAATGGAAATCCCACACCACTGGGAGGAGGGAAAGTAGAAATCCTTAATGAAACCAAAGCCTAGGACAGAAGTCCTTCAAGGACTGCTAGACCAAAACCTGCTCTTCACCTCGATGCAATATCCAGGCTATAATGCCTGATGAAAGTGTGCACGGAGCTCCAACTAGCTGCAGCACAGATGGCCGAGGTGGACACATTCTTAAGGGCCGCAAAGGAGGTAGCCACCCCCCTTGTGGAATGACCCTTAGCCGCGCCCGGTAAGGGTTTGTTGTGCTTCTGGTAACAGAACGTGATACACTGAATGAGCCACCTGGACAGCGACTGTTTGGAAACAGGAGCTCCCATCATCTTGTGGGTAAAGGAGACAAAAAAGCTGGTCCGACTTTCGGTCGTGTTTGGTTCTGGTCAGATAGTATCGGAGACACCTATGCACATCTAGGGTGTGCAACAGGGCCTCTCCTCGATTCGAATAGTTAGGAAAGTACACTGGTAGATCGATGTCCTGATTAAGGGTGAGAGCTGACACCACCTTAGGCAGAAATTTGGAATTAGTCCGTAGGGATACCCTGTCTTTGTGAAAAACTAAATAAGGCTCTTTGCACATGAGTGCATGGAGTTCAGAAATTCTTCTGGCCGAGGTAACGGCAACTATAAACAACATCTTCCAAGTGAGAAGACGTAGCTCGCAATCCGCGGCTGGTTCAAAGGGTGGCAGCGTGAGATGCTCTAGGACAAAGGGTAGATCCCATGGTGGAATTGGATCCTTAATCGGAGGTCTAAGGTGGAGAATACCTCTCAGGAAGGCTTGTGCCATGTCCAACTGGGATATGGTGCGTTGGCCTATCAGACAATGATAGGCCGATATGGCACAGAGGTGTACTCTGATCGAGGAGTAGGCCAAGCCTGTCTGAAAGAGAGACAGGAGGTAGTCCAAGATCGACTTTTCTCGACAGTCTAGAGGCGAAAACCCCCGCACTTGAGCCCATAGGCAAAAACGGCGCCATTTCATGGCGTAAGTGGCATGAGTGGCTGGTTTTCTCGCAGCCACCAGGACATCAGCTACCTCTTGCGAGACCCCGTGTCGCAAAATGGCTATGTCTCTAGGAGCTAAGCATGCAGGCTTAAAGAACGAAGGTCCGGATGGACCAAGGAGCACTCCTCCTGAGACAACAAGTGACAGCTGATTGGCAGAGGCACCGGAGGTTCCCGGGATAGCTGGTGTAGTAGAGGGAACCAGATCTGCCTGGCCAGAATGGCGCGATGAGTATCAGCGTCGCTTGCTCTCTGCAAAGTTTTAGAAGAACCCTCTGGATCAACAGAAAGGGGGGAAAGGCATAGAGGAATCTGCCCGCCCAGGAGAGTGACAACGCATCTCACCAGAAAACACCAGGCCCTGGATCTAGCGAGCAAAAATTGGGCAGTTTTGCATTGGATAGGGACGCAAAAAGGTCCAACTCTGGTGTACCCCATCTGTGAAACAGATCCTCTACTACCTCCTGGAGTAGTTCCCACTCGTGGACTCTGGCCTGAGAAAGGCTCAGGCTGTCTGCGATGACGTTGTCCACTCCTGGGACATGAACAACAATGAGGTTTGCGCCGTGTTGCAAAGCCCAATCCCACACCCTCACAGCCGCCCTGCAAAGCGGGTAGGAATGGGTGCCTCCTTGTTTGTTGAGATAACACATCACCGTGAAATTGTCTGTTTGTAACAGAAGAGTACCCAGTGGAATCTCTGACTGGAAAGCCTGCAGGACGTAAAGAACTGCTCTCATTTCCAGGATTTTTATGTGGAGATGAGTCTCTTGGGCTGTCCACAGGCCCTGAGACCGGACACCGTCGAGGTGTGCTCCCCATCCGAGCCCTGAGGCGTCTGTGGAGAGTGTCACAATTGGAGACGGCGCAATGAAGGGGAACCCTGCCAACAGATTCTTCGGATCTAGCCACCATTGCCAATCCCAGATTACGGTCTTCGTGATCCGGATTGGAAGCTGCAGATGGTCTTGCTTTTAATCCCATTGGACCCGTAACATCCACTGGGTGACCCGCATGTGAAGACGAGCAAGCGGGACTGTTGCAATGGCCGCAGCCATGTGTCCGAGCAGGCAAAGGACTAATCTGGCAGGAACGGTCTTCTTTGCCGAAATGTCCCTGATAAGGGATCTGATGTGTTCCACTCTGTCCTGGGGAAGAAAGGCTTTCCCTTGGACGGTGTCCAGAACTGCGCCTATGAACTGCAGAGTCCGAGACGGAACCAGACGTGACTTCTCTTGATTGATCAAGATGCCCAGCGTCTCGAACAGAGACTGAGTATAATGAATGGCGGACATCAAGGCCTCCCGAGAGGGCGCCATGAGAAGCCAGTCGTCCAGGTAGGGGAACACGTAGTGACCTTGCCTCCTCAGAGTCGCCGCTACGACCGCCATACACTTCGTGAATACCCGAGGTGCCGATGACAGTCCGAAAGGGAGAGCTCGGAACTGATAATGGTGGCCCTGGAACTCGAAGCACAGAAACTTCCTGTGCGCCTGAGCGATGGGTATATGCAGGTAAGCGTCCTGCATGTCAAGGGACGCTAGAAAGGCGCCCTGCTTGAGCATGGGAATCAGACCTGGGAGGGTCACCATGCGGAAGTGCTTGTACAGGACCGACTCGCTGAGGTCGCTGAGGTCCAGTATCGGACGGAGGTCCCCTGTTTTCTTGGGAACCAGAAAGAAGAAAAAATTACTCACCATAGTAATCTTGTTTCTTCAAAGGGATCTGTCATCATCATTAAACGTAATGCAGTCGGCCTCCTGTGTTGAACTGCCCGGAGAGGATGGAATTTTATGTAAATTATGGAACTCTCAGTTGGCTCATGCCACTTTCAAGCTGCTGCCCTAGCAACTGCTGCACTCTGAGTGCTTCAGATTCTTACGGAGCCTAACTGGGTAAAAGACCCACTAGCTAAAAATTAACAAACCTTAAAAATAATATTCTTTGCCCTTTTAGGTCAAAACATCCTTAACCAACAAACCTAAGAAAACTGAGACCACATGGACACCAACTAGCTAACCAAAGTGAGTCTCTATCTTAACCTATATAGGAGAAAGAAAAATCCCTAATGCAGGGATGCAGAGCAACTTCTATAGGTTCTAGTAGGGGAGGTAGGGAGGGTCTTTAATCATAATGAGTGATCCCTTTGAAGAAACAAGATTACTATGGTGAGTAATTTTTACTTCTAACCCCAAGAATCACTTATTATGATTAAACGTAATGCAGACTACCAAGCAGTACCTTTGGAGGTTGGGCAGAGAACTTATTTTGGAAACAAGCTCTGCAGTACTGCTGTACCAAACCGAGCATCACCTCTGGACTGCAAGTCCAGGCTGTAATGTTTTGTGAAGGTGTGTACTGTTTTCCATGTAGTTGCTTTACAGATTTCCAGTAGTGGAATTTCTCTTGAAGCTGCCAGTGAAGCAGCTGTGCCCCTGGTGGAGTGTGCTCTCAGGCCCAGAGGTACCCGTTTACCCACCTTACTATAACAAAACTGTATACATGCCACTATCCAGTGAGCAATTGTACGTTTTGTTGCAGCTCTGCCCTTTCCAACTTCACCATATGTGAGAGAGCTGTGATTGACTTGTCCTGTAAGATTTGGTTCTGTCAATGTAGTGGCTGAGAGCCCTTTTGACATCGACATCAAGAGAGTGAAGTCTCATTTCTGAAGAACTGGAGTTGTCTGTAAAGAAGACAGGTAGAGTGATAGACTGATTTAAGTGAAAATCAGATACCACCTTGGGAAATAATTTTCTATTAGTCCTAAGGACCACCTTGTCCCTGTGGAATGAGATGTAGTCCACATCTGTGCACAGGGCTTGTAATTCACTGATCCTTCTGGCTGAAGTAATGGCAACCAGGAAAACAGTTTTCCAAGTGACATACTTCAAATCTGCAGTTGCCATGGGTTCGAATGGTACATCCATGAGCTTAGCAATGCAAATATTTAGATTCCAGGCCGGAACTGATTTCCTTAGGGGAGGGTGCAGAAGATTAAGGCCTTTAAAATACTTTCTAAATACCGGATGAGAAACCATATAAAACTCTCCTTACCAACTGACAGGTAAGCAGAGACTGAAGCTAAGTGAACCTCGAGGGTAGAAGGCTTCAGGCCTATGGAATGTAAATGTGTAAGGTAATCTAGAAGAATAGCCAAATCAGCCCGGAAAGGGCTCAAGCCTTTACCTGTACACCATATTGTAAATCTTTTCCACTTAGAGGCATATGTCTTCTTAGTAGAAGGCTTTCTAGAACCCCTAAGCACTGTCAACACCTGTTCTGATAGATTAAGGTTAGCAAACTAAGTCCTCAAGAGCCACGCTTTGAGCCTCAGTGATTTGAGATTGGGATACAGGATCCTGCTCTGACAGGAGGTTAACAGGTTGTGCCTCCTGGGCAGATGGATTGGGGAAACCACTGACAGAGACAGCAGAAGAGAGTACCAGTGCTGTCTCGCCCAATCCGGAGCCATGAGTATTATTTTTGCTGGTTGGGACCTCAATTTCAGTAGGGTCCTGAATATCATGGGGAAAGGAGGGAATGCATACAAAAATTTCCCTGTCCAATTCAGGGCCAAGGCATCCAGGGGGGATTGTGCTCCTTAGAGGTGGCCTGCAACAGTACATTGGAAGCTGGTGGTTTTCTGGGGAGGAGAAGAGATCCACCTCTGGAGTGCCCCATTTTCTGAAAATTGTACTGAGTACCTGAGTATTCAGGCACCACTCGTGGTGGTCCTGACTTATCCTGCTTAAAGAGTCTGCCAGCACATTGTCCTTCCCTGGAAGATGTATGGCTGACAGGGATACTCCCATGGAGTATACTAGGGACCACAGTCTCACTACTTCTGTGTACAGTAGATGTGACCTGGTACCTCCTTGCTTGTTGATGTAATACATGGTTGTGGTGTTGTCTGTTCTGACTTGCACCACCCTGTTTTGCAGGTAAGGAGCAAATGTTTTTAAAGCCAGGTAAACAGCCCTGAGCTCCAAGAGATTTATGTGCAACAGAGACTCCTGGGGGGACCATGTGCCACTTGCTATGTGCTCTAACATGTGTGCCCCCCAGCCTAGAAGAGAGGCATCTGTTGTGAGGATTACTGAAGGTTGTTCCCTTATAAAAGGCACACCCACCCTGAGGTTGTGCTCATCCAGCCACCATTGTAAGGCCTGGACTAAACTTTCTGTGACTGGAACTAGTTTGGATATAGGATCCGTCCTTTGAGACCAATACTGTCCAAGATGGAACTGAATATCTCTCATTTGAAATCTGGAGTCCCTTACCACTGCCGTGGCAGATGACATGTGGCCTAGTAACCTGAGAAATTCTCTGGCTGTTCTGGGTCTCCCAGGGACAAAGGATTTTAAAATCTGCAGAATGCTCGTTGCCCTGTCCTGTGGCAGGAGAGCTCTGCCCTGTCTGGTATTTAGTTCTGCTCCAATAAACTCCAGCACCTGGAGTGGTACCTGTTGAGACTTTTCTTCGTTTATCAGTAATCCCAGGGATTGTAATGTGGATTTTGTGAGTGCCAGTGACTGCACTGCATGCTGCAGAGACTGTCCTACTATTAACCAGTCATCCAGGTAGGGGAAGACTGTTATTCCTTGTTTTCTCAAAAATTCTACCACCACTGACAGGCACTTTGTAAAAACCCTTGGTGCTGAAGTTAGCCCAAAGGGGAGAGTTGCAAACTGATAATGGCCTGAAGCCAGTCTGAATCTCAAGAATTTCCTGTGAGAAGGTCTGATGGGAATATGGAAATAAGCATCCCTTAGATCTAGGGAGGCTAGCCAGTCTCCCTTTTGCAAGGAAGGAATGATCATGGCAAGAGTGACCGTTTTGAACTTTGGTTTCAAAACGTGCTTGTTCAGAAGTCTTGGATCCAAAATAGGCCACCAATCCCCAATTTTCTTCCTTATGAGGAAGTATGTGGAATAAGCACCTTTTCCCCTGCTTATTAGAGGTACATCCTCTACTGCTTTGATTGCTAGTAGATGTTTTACCTCTGCTTCCAACAAAACCCTGTGTGCAGCTGTTGCCAGAGCAAAGGTTCTTGTTCTCAGCTTTGGGAATGATCTGAAACTGAGTGCCAAGCCCTGGCTCACTACCGCCAGCACCCACTTGTCTGTGGTGATGGACTGCCAAGCGTGAAGGTAATGAGCCAGTCTGCCACCTACTGGTGGATCTGTAATAGGGGATGCGACCTGCACTAGCCTGTCAGGGATTCTGTGCAGGCTGTGCCTGAACCTGTGGTGCAGGAGCTGCTCTTCTCATGGCTCTCCTGCCCTTCCTCTAAAATAACCTCTAGCCTGCTGCTGAGGCTGGGAGGCTTGTGCCTGAAAGAAAGGACTGGGATAAAAAACCCTGCCCCTACCTCCCCTACTCTGGGATCTATAAGAGGTGAAGGGCCTATCCTTGGAATTGCTCCGATAGGTGGATTTATATTCCTCCACCTTTTTCATGTACGCCTCGGTTTTATCCCCAAACAAGGAGTTGTTCTCCAGGAGGAAATCCATTGCTTTGGCCTGGGTGTCTAAGATTAGGTTGGTGGCTCTAAACCATGCAAACCTTCTGAGTGAAACTGACAAAGCCATTAACCTGGATACAGTATCATTGGCATCCACTGCCATATGAAATTGGTACCTAGTAGCATCCAGTGCAGCCCTTGCTGTATCTTGTAAGGCTACAGCCACTTCATCTGGGACCCTATCAGCCAAAGCTAGAACAGTGTTCCATGGAGCTTTTTGGTACTGTACTGAATATGCCATGTAACTGGCCTGCCGAACTAATAAAGAGGCAGCCATGTACCCTTCCTCTCCCACAACATCCATTTTTCTTGAATCTTTGTCTTGTGGATGGGTAGCCAATGGGATCCTGGCCTTGTCACAGGCAGCAGCTTGGACTACTCCCTCAGCATCAGGATGTGTAAATAGAAAATCAGCTGTAGTTCTGTCCAGCTGGTATTTCTTGTCAGCTTTCTTATCCACACCAGGAATAGAGGTTGGAGTTTTAAAAATCTGCACTGCAGCCTTCTTTAAAGATTTATGCATGGGCAGAAGTAAACGTTTCATGGGGGGTTAACCTCATCATTTCTAACATACTAAAATGCCAGCAGAATAGGTCTAACGGTCTTTCGTGACTGCTCATTTGGTCAGCCCCCACCCTGGGAGCTGACCTTGCTGCCCCCCTCGCCTTCTCCCTTCCCAGTTCCGGATATTCTCGCTGCACTGGATTTTGCTTCCAAAACCCTTCCCCTGTACCTGTCCCACCCCCCTCTTGAACCCCTCCACCGTCTCTGCCTCCACCAGCCCCCTGGGCAGTGCATTCCATGGCTCCACCACCCTCTCAGTGAAGTAGCACTTCCTCCTTTCTCCCCTGAATCTTCCCCCTCCAGCTTCCACTTGTGCCCTCTAGTTGCCCCCTTCCCCTTCCTTCGGAGCACCCTGACTGCTCCTCCCCTACCATGTCCCCCCGGTCCCTTCTCTCTTCCAATGTGTACATGTTTAGCTCTTCGAGCATCTCCCCATAGGTTCTGTCACCCAAGCCCCAAATCATTTTGGCTGCCCTCCTCTGGACCCTCTCCAGGAGTTTAATGTCCCTCTTTAAGTGTGGCCTCCAAAACTGCACGCAGTACTCGAGGTATGGCCTCACCAAGCAGTTATACAGAGAAAGTATCACTTCCCTTCTTCTGGAGGTGATCCCCCTAGCGATGCATCCCAGCATCCTGTTGGCCTTGGCTGCTGCCCTCCTACAAGTCTCCGAATTGTTCATCTTGACATCCACCACCACCCCCAGGTCCCTCTCAGCCATCGAGACTTGTAGTATCCCCCCCCCCGGGTGTACACTTGGCCCGGGGTTTCTGGACCCCAGGTGCAGTACCTTGCATTTCCCTGCATTGAACCTCAGCTTCCACTTTCTAGACCATCTTTCCAGAGCCTCCAGGTCCCCCTGTAGGACCACCCTTCCCTCCTCCCCATCCACCACCGCCCCCCAGTTTTGAGTCATCCGCAAAGAGACTCATCTCACTCCTGATACCTGTCCTTATGTCAGAGACGTAGGCGTTGAACAGGAGGGGCCCAAGGACTGATCCCTGTGGGACCCTCAGAGACATAGGCATTGAACAGGAGGGGCCCAAGGACTGATTTCTAGAAAGTCTGCCTCCTCCATATCCTCCTCTGTTTCCTGAAGAGAAAGGTTCAGGGTTTCCACCATGTTCTTAACAAAAGCATAGTGGGAGAAGTATTCCTCAGGACCCCTGGGAGGAGATCCAAACTCTTGATCAGGAGAAACCTCTGGATCTATAGGTTCCCCTTCAAAGTCATCCTCCTCCTCCCCAAACACTTCCAGCACTTCTTGCCTTGCTGGGGCTGTAGGAGGAACCGGGGCAGTTGGTGTAGGAGCTGGGATTGCACCCTGTAGGGCTTGTAATGCCTTAGCAATGTCCTCAGCCGAGGGCATAATATGCTTGTCTGCTGGGAGCTCCTTAGCCTTCTCGGCCAGAGGCGCAGCGACATGTTTTTCTTTACACTTTTTCTTTAATGGAACAGGTTCAGTGCCTGTTTCCACAGCCCTTTTTGTTTTACCTTGTTGAGATTTATCTGAACTCCTGTCAGGATCCTTGGCTTTACCTACATCCTTTTTGTGGGAGGAGGAAGAAGTAGAATTATCCCCAGAAGCAGAAGCCATCTCTTCCAAAATTTTAGACCTTTTCTTTAATGTCTTTGGGCAAAAGGTCTTACAAATATCACAACTGGCAAATATGTGACTTATACCCAAACAAGAAATACAGAGAGAATGTCTGTCTGCTTTTGCTATAAGTTGCCCACAAGAGTAACAACATTTAAAACCTGTGGGTCCTGTGCGTTTTTTAGGTTTACCCAAATGGACCTCTGACATTTAAGCTAGGCAAAAAAGATTACTTCAAAACACTGTTATTTAAAGTAACTCGGAACCGGAGATTACTTTAAAATAACTACTGCTAGCGCTTCCTGGAACCGAGCGCTATTCGGTTCCAGAAGAAAAAGGAACCAAGAAAATTACTAAATTTGGACAAGACTAAAGCGGTTCAGGGAACCGATCGCTAAATCACTCTAAATAATAATAAATTGAGATAGGAAACCTTTAAAATAGATGCAGAATCCTCGGTTCCAAGGAACCGTGAGGGAACCGTGAATATAAATAAAAACTACTAGAACACTAATTCTACTATACTAAACAATGTTTCTAAGGCAGCAATTTAAAATCAAACTGAAAATGAGTACTTATCTACAGATAAACTTTAGTCAGAGACAGTTCAAGGAGAGCTCTCGGGGACGTCCTTACTAGGCAGGCGGAGTAAAGAATCTGAAGCACTCAGAGTGCAGCAGTTGCTAGGGCAGCAGTTTGAAAGTGGCATGAGCCAACTGAGATTTCCATAATTTACATAAAATTCCATCTCTCCAGGCAGTTCAACACAGGAGGCTGACTGCATTACGTTTAATCGTAATGAGTGATTCCTGGGGTTAGAAGTGAGAATAATATCCTGCACCCCTCTGGTTCCGTGGAGCGTGCTCTATCACTTCTTCTTCCGGGAGCGCAAGCACCTCCTGCTGTATAAGCAAGGTGTGCTGACCCGAGTAACGGGAAAGCAGGGGAGGTCTTGCCAGTGGGTGGTCGAGAAATTCTATGAAGTGACCTTTCTTGACCAGTTGGAGAACCCACCGGTCGGTGGTAATCGACTGCCACCCTAAAAAGTGGCGAGCGATGCGACCCCTGACCTTTTGCGCACGTTGATCCAGAGGAGGAGCGGGGGCCGGAAAGGAGTCATGCTGTGGCAGCAATGGTCCCTGCAGGCTGGGCCGGTTTAGTGTAGCGTTGGGCTCTGCCTGGGGATGACTTAGCCTGGGCTTTCCGCTGAATGGTGTCCCTTTGTTGTTGGCCGGAACGTGGCTGCTGCCTTTGTTGCCGGCTGCGAAAACGGCTCTGGTTCCTATGAAAGGAACCGGGCCTAGGTCTGTACATGGCCTGTACAGACCTGACTGCCTTTCCAGCGTCCTGAAGTTTGGTGATCACCTTCTCCGAGGGGTCACCAAGAGTACTCGCCGTTGTGGGGACATCAAACGTCTTCTATGCGTCCGGGCGGCCGGAGACATAGAGCCAAGAGTGTCGCAGGAGGCAGACGCCTGAAGCTGCAGCTCTGGTGGACGAGTCCGAAGAATCATATGCTGCTCGTAATACTTGGTCCCCACATCAGACCCAGTGCAGAGAAGGTTTAGGAGCTCTGCCTTCTGATCGCCATCCGGAAGTTTATTGACCAGGTCCTGGCCCTGTTCCCACAGGGCGTTCTGAATCTGTACCATGTGGGCTAGGTAGTTCATGGACCTGATGGAGCATGTAGCAGTCGCATACATGTCTCCCCCCAGGACGTCCAACTGTTTGCACTCCTGGTCCAGTGGCTGTGTGCTCATGTGTTGCGGTCTTTGGGACTGGTTATGTGAGGCCGTAATGACCTGGGAGTCTGCCAGAGGTTGTTAAGCCAGGTACTGGTCCTCTCTCAGGGCCTCGTACAGGCGGTCAGGTTTCTTCGGCACCACAGGAGTGGAGTGCGGACGCTTCCACGCAGCCTTGGTGATGTCTGCAAAGGTGTCCACCAAGGGTGGCACTACCACAGGCTTTGGGTCTTTCTGCCGAAGATAATGGGCAAGACGCTGCCTTTTGGGGTCAAGGTCTTCAGCATCCCACCCCATGTTGTCCTGGATGTGCCTCATGATCTCAGAGAAAGAGGGATCATCCGGAGGAGACCTGGGAAGGTCATGTGGGTCAGGTGATGAAATGCTGAGTGGAGAAGGAGATCTGGAGTACTCCGAGGTATCCGATCTGGAGTCCTCCCCCGACGGAGTATACTGCCAACGTCTGGGTTGCTTGGGGCTGGGAGACCCTGATGGAGATCCTGAGGGAGGCCTTCTCCGATCCTGGAATTTATCCTTAGGAGGTAGAGTCGGCTCCTTGGGGGTTGGTGGTCGTCCTGCTGGCCCCTGTGGTGGAGGAGGGGGCGTAGGAGGTGAAGGAGTAGGAGGAGAAGGCTTTACTGGGACCACGTCTTTTCAGATGGTGTCCCACCAGAAAGTAAAGAGTTCCTTTATTTCTTAAATATTCATGCCTGCCGGTGGTCTGTCGCCAGGGTCGGGCGTCGGGTCCTTGGGTGTCTCCGGGGTGGGCGAAGGTTCCTCAGAAGCCCGTTTTCCTCTGTGTCACCCGCCTGGTCTTCGGGCAACGCGGTGTCCTCCTCCGTGGAGTCCCTGTGACCGGTGTCTACCGGTGACTAGGGGCTGTTCTTCAGCTCCAGTGAAGCCGATGTCGGTCACTTGGCGGCGACTTGAGTCTGGTGAACGCCTGGCCGACGTCGGGTGCTTGGCCGACGTCGGGTCCGTCATCCGCTTGAGGGGCGTCAGGTCCTTCGTCTTCCTGGGTGGAGGATCCAGGCCTCTAGGGGGCTGGGAGACTGACCTGGAGTCGGGGTCCCGATGTCGGGTGGAAGATGAAGACCTGTGGCGTTCAGAGGACTTTGAAGAGGCCCGAGAGGGAGTAGAGGAAGCCGAGGCCCTGGAAGTCTTGATGGGCTGAAGAGTTGAAGAGCTTCTGGAAGCCTGGACCTTCACCAGAGGGGGCTGCGACCTAGCCCTGGAGGGAGAGCGGTCTGACTGGGTGGAGCCTGAGCTCTCCGTGAATCCGAGGCCCGGTTCAGGGATCTGGACCTTACCTTCTCCTGGTGCTTGTCCCGGTGTTTGTGGACCTTGCAGGAAGAATCGCCCCTGGAGGAAGGTTCTTTGCCCATCCTATTAAGTTTTTCCACGAGCAGGTAAGCCTGAAGTGCCTTCTGATGGCAGATCCTGGTGCGGCTGTTGAACCCTTGGCAAAAGGTGCAGGCCTTGGTGTCGTGGTCCGGGCCTAAGCACCGCACGCAGGAAGAGTGAGGATCCTTGAAAGGGATCTGTTTTCCGCAGGCACACTTTGAAAGGTGACCCTCAAATGAAGGAGTTGGAGAGGACATTAGTTAAGTAGAAGCTCTGGAAGTTCTAAGTCGTTGTGCGCTAGGTAGAGACCGAGAGGCTGATGCTGGTGAGTCGATGGCGGGTAAAGAACTGGGGATTCTGGGGGACCGCCCCCTTATGTACTGTGCCTGATGTCGAGGGCAGGACCGACATCGGGGGTGGTCCCCGCTGAATACTGCTAGCTAGAACATTTACGTGGGGTCCTGGCGCCTGCCGGCTTCAGTCCTAATGTTGTAACCTGCTGCAAGAGCTGTTTCTCGAAGTAAGATCAACATATACCACCCCTAGAACTCCTGTTACAGGTGAGTAACCTGTATTTCTAGGGATGTGGATATGTTGTTCAATCCACACTTACTGGCAGACTCCTAGCAGTTCTCCGGGAGGAGGGAGGCAAGGCGCGCACCCCCTGCACTCTGCCCCAAAGCCTCCTGACACCCCACCTCCTGGATCTAACTCCCGACCACCACACTTCCTCCAACAAGTGACTCCTTACGAGACCCAGAAGCTCCTCGCAAGTCTCTCCCCCCACAGTGGGGCAGGACATGACCGCCTCGAGCCAAAACTGCTCAGGTTAGGGGCCCATCTACTTGCCAGGCCTCTCACGCACATTTTCAATACCCCCCTCAGCTCCGGGTCAATACCGGACATCTGGAAAATGGCGAAGGTGGTCCCAGTCCTAAAACAAGGTAACCCTAAGGATCCCCAGAACTATCGTCCTATTGCAATACTGTCTGCCGCCTCCAAGATTCTTGAGAAAATCGTGGTCTCCCAGCTACCCCAGTACATTCAGAACCATAACCTCCTCTCACCAGCCAACACGGTTTCGAAAAGGGCACAGCACGTCCACTGCCCTGCCAGTTACCTCGACTATCAGAACTGCTGCTGACCAGGGTAACCTCACTGGTGCCATCTTTGTGGATCTCTCAAAGCTTTTGACAGGGTTGACCACTCCCTCCTCAGCTCCACTCTCCGATCCCTGGTTTCTCCCAGCGTGGTTCCTCAACTATCTCTCCGGCCGACAACAGTACACCAACTTCAATCGTACCCACTCCTCCCCCTCTCCTGTCCGCAGTGGTGTCCCCCAGGGCTCCATCCTCGGTCCAACACTCTTCTCCCTTTTTATCAATGAACTTCCTTCCATCGCTGTCCATGGGCACACCACTCTGTATGCAGATGACCTGGTCATTCTGACCAGTGCCCGTGACATCCCCACCATAAACTTCCAACTAAACGCGGACTTCCATCGCATTCAATCCTGGCTAGTGGATCACAGGCTCACCATCAACCTTAAAAAAAAACAAGCCATGTTTTTTGGCTCACGGCACAAGATAAAGTCCTGCCTCTCCCCTCTTCAAATTCTTGGTGTTGATGGCTCCCCGCAGACAGTGGCTACAGTCAAGTACCTGGGTGTCACCCTGGTGCCAAGCTCGATCTCACCCTGCAAATTGAATGTCTGCAGGGCCACAAATTATAGCTCGGCCCTCGCCTACAAAGCTAAAAACTGCCTAACCCCAGCAGCTCGTTTGGCACTAGCCAGAGGGGTCCTCCTCCCTACTCTCTGTTATGGGCTGGTTACCTTTGCTCCCGTACCCTCATCCAGTCTCCAGAAGTGGGACACTGCCTATAACAACATCTGCTGCTTCGCCCTCTCTGCTCCTCCCCTCACCCCCCGCTGTGACCTCTACTCCCATCTGGAATGGCTCCCTCCAGAAAAGCATCGCACCTTCGTGCTTGGTAATTTCATTGACAACATTATAAGATTGGCCTCCTCCTACCTCGCCCCCCAACCCTGGCCCCATCCTATCTGCTAAGATCGAGATAGGCGCTAGACTGGCTTATCCCTAGAACTCGCTCCCTCATGGGAGACCGGGCCTTCTCCTCCTTTGCCCCAAAAATCTGGAACTCGATTCCAGTCCTTACCCGGTCTGCCCCCTTCCATCACTGCTTCAAAACCTCGCTCTGGCATTTCCTTAAATCCTCCTCCACTTGTCCCTGCACCTCATAGATTACCCTCCATACACTTGTACTATGAGCCCTCTGGGCCCACTGCACTTACCCCTCTGAACAAGTAACGCAATCCAGACTGTACATCCTTCACCATCCTCCCCCCTCACTGCCCATATGGCCTCATCCGCTCTACCCAGCACCCCCTCTGTCCCCCCCCCAACGAGCACTTACTTCTGAGAGCACTATTTTGCTCATATATGTACCTAAATCATTTTGTTTACTCCACAATTTGTGTGCATCTGTACCCCTCAACTCCAATTCTAACGAAACCTTGCTTATTCTTTCTCTCTAGGTAATGAATTGTTATTTTCTTGTTTGCTAAATTTGTACTTTAATGTCAGCCGCCTAGCCATTTCCTGTAAATCCTGTTTTTTTCTTGCTCAGCTGTATGTAACTGTCTCCTGTACACTACTACCTATGTAACCCTCCCGGGTCATACCTGAAAATAGGCACTTGGCTGCCTAGTGTGCCCTACCCGGTTAGCAAAAACAAACAAACAAATAAATAAATAAGGACTGGAGAACCGAAGTCCCAAAACCAGCATCCCGGTGTGACTCAAGGTCGATTTGGTAGTGGGTAATGAAGGTGTGTGCTGACTTCCAGGTAGCAGCCTGGCAGATTTCCTGGATACGGACGTCCCTGGAAGCAGCCACCGAAGCAGCGGTATGGTGGGTAGAATGAGCTCTTATCCCTTTGGGAGGTTCCATGCCCGCCAACCTATAGCAGATATCTATGCAGGAGGTGACCCACCTGCCTATCGTCTGCTTGGCTGCTGGTCTGACAGGTGCGGCTTCAGCGTAGGTGACAAACAGCTGATGAACCTCTCCTCGAACTTCAGCCGTCCGCTCCATATAATAAGAGAGTGCTCTTCTAGGGTCCAAAGTATGGAGCCAATATTCGGCCTCTGAGGTGTGATTGGGGTAGAACACCGGCAGAGTCAACACCTGGTTAAGGTGAAATTCTGACACCACCTTCGGAAGGAATTTCGGGTGGGGGCGCAGGACAACCTTGTCCCTGTGGAAGACCAGATAAGGAGACTCGATGGAAAGTGCCTGGAGCTATCCCATCTTTCTGGCTGACGTGATGGCCAACAAGAAGGCGGTCTTCCACGACAGGTGAGAGATGTCACACCTGTGCATCGGTTCGAATGGCTTGCCCATGAGCTTAGCCAATACCAGCAGTAGATCCCATGGAGGTGGAGGTTCTCGCACTGGAGGGGATATGTGATCAAGGCCTTTGAGAAAGCGCCCGACCACCTTCTCCTGTGCCACCGACTGCTTCCCGGCCCACGCCCGGTAAGCAGAGATGGCTGCCAGGTGCACCTTAAGGGTCGTCGACCAAAGCCCTAGCTGAGAAAGGGACCACAGGTAGTCCAGAATGCTAGCCAAAGAACAGGAGGAAGGGTCCGACTCCTTGTCCTGACACCAAATGGAGACTCTCTTCCATTTGAAGGCATACCATTTTTTGGTCGATTCCTTACGGGATGCCTCAACAACGTTGAAGACCTCGTCAGGAAGACCCAAGGCCTGGAACTCTAGCCGCTCAGGAACCAGGCCGTCAAGTGCAGGGATTGAAGGTCCGGGTGGAGTACCTTCCCCTTGTTGACTGAGATCAGGTCCGGGTGGGCTGGAAGCCGCCTCGGGAGCCTGGAGCTGAGGCTGAGGAGATCTGGATACCAGAACTGACGGGGCCAGTCTGGGGCTACCAGAATCACCTGCGCCTTGTCCCTCTTCACCTTGAGAAGCACCTCGTGGATCAAGGGAAATGGAGGGAAGGCGTAGAAGAGGCCCGGGGTCCACGGCCTCGAGAAGGCATCCCCCTGCAGCGAGCCCTGTTGAGGGGGGCGGGCATGAAACAGTCTCAGCTTCGCATTCTCCCTGGGAGGCAAACAGGTCCACCTGAGGGGTGCCCCAGTGAGAGAACAGATTTTGTACTACCTCCCGCAGGAGAGACCACTCGTGAGATGCAGCACCTATCCGGCTGAGGGCATCGGCCAGACTGTTGGAGGCTCCTGCCACATGGATGGCTAGGAGATCCGCCTCCAGGCTGATCACGAGAGACCAAGTGCGGAGAGCCTCCTTGCACAGAGGCAAGGAGTGCGTCCCGCCCCGACAGTTTAGGCAGTACATGGTCATGGTGTTGTCCATCTGGACCTGGACCACTTGACCCCGTACAAACGGAGCGATGGCGGTGAGGACTAGTCAGACCGCTCGAAGCTCCAGCAGGTTAATGTGGTATCGAGACTCCTGAGGGGACCAGAGGCCATGAGCTCTGAGCTCCCCCAGATGGGCACCCCAACCCATCAGATAGGAGTCTGCCGTCAGAGTGACCGTCGGCTCGGGGCGGACAAACGGGATACCCTTCTGCAGATGAGCTGGAACGAGCCACCACTGGAGGCCATTCCACATCTCCTGGGTCACTGTCACTGGCTGGACAAGAGGATCGGAGTGCTGTGACCATTGGCGGGCCAGCCCCCATTGCAGAGGACAAATATGCCAGCAGGTCCAACGGACCACACTGGTGCAGGCCGCCATGAGGCCCAGAAGGCGCAGGAAATCCCAGGCAGGGAGCAATTGCCCAACCCGAAATGACTGGGCAAAGGAGGAAAGGACCTCAGCCCTGTCCGCCGGGAGCCGTGCTCTGGCTCGAAGAGAGTCGAGCTCTGCCCCGATGAACTGAATCACCTGCGATGGCACGAGTTCCAATTTGGCCTCGGTGATGAGGCCAATCTGAGAGCAGACCTGGAGGGCCAGATCCCTGGACCGCTCCACCTCCTACTTGGAGGGGGATGCAATCAGCCAGTCGTCCAGGTAAGGGTACACCCAGACCCTTCGGTGTTGCAGGAATGCTGTCACCACTGCCATGCATTTGGTGAAGACCCTGGGAGCTGGAGAGAGGCCGAAGGGCATGGCCTGGAACTCATAGAGGGATCCCTCTGCTCTGAAGCGGAGGAATCGCTGGTGAGACGGACAGATTGGGACGTGAAAGAACGCGTCCTGAAGGTCCAGAGAACAGAACCACACGCCTCATTCCAAGGATGGAATGATCTGTGCCAGAGTGACCATCCTGAAGGTGCGAGACTTTAGGAACTTGTTCAGATCGTGCAGGTCGAGAATGGGGCGCCAGCCCCCCATCCGTTTTGGGACCAGGAAGTACCAGGACACAAACCCTGGGACTGGAGGAGGGTCCGCTACCTCCCTGATCACCTCCTTCTGGAGGAGCAGGGCAATGTCGGCTCGACGAGCTGACAGAGAGGCTGTGGAACCTGTAGCCCCCCGTGGGGTGACGGCTCGATAGGATGGGAACTGCTCGAACTCCAGAGAAAGACCCCTGCCTACCACTTACAACACCCAGCAGTCCGTGGTGATAACGGACCAGGAGGAAAGGAAGTGGCGGAGCCGTCCCCCCATGGGGGGAACCCGGGGAGGAGTGACGAGGCTGGGGGTGACACCCCTCAACCCGTCACTGGGCAGGCTTGGAGGAAGGGCCGGCCGAGGAGCCGCCTGGGCCTTTCCCTCCCAGCTTCCTGCTAGAGGAAGTAGCAGGCTTGGCTTTGGGGTGTCAAGTGCGAGCCTGCTGGCCCTGATGCTGGTGTTGCTGGGCCAGATGTGCTGCAGGGGCTGAAGGACGAAAGGGCTTACACTGCTGCTGGCGGCCTTTGTCCTTCTGGGCAGACGTGACCGAGTCCAAGGTGGCGCTGGACTTCTCGATCCGTTGGAGATGACCCTCCACCCCGGAACCGAACAAGTCAGTACCCAGGAAGGGAACGTATGCCAGCTTGTGCTGGGTATCCGCCGTGAAGGTGGAGATCCGCTGCCAAGCTCTGTGGCACATGGCCACTGCAGCCGCTACTGACCGGGCACACGAGTCAGCAATGTCCAAAGAAGTTTGGAGCTGTTGTTTGGCCACCGCCCTTCCCTGATCCCGCACCTGCTTGACCGTCGTTTGAAGGTCAGCTGGGAGATGAGGAAACACCTCATCCAGGGAGCCCAAAAGGGTGTGTGAAAAGTGTGCCATCAGGACGGCCCAGCTAGCCTGACAAAGGCCTAGGGAGGAAGCAGCATAGACTTTCCGCCTGGAGTAGTCCAATTTCTTGGACCCCTTATCGGGTGGCTTGTTCACCTCCCGAGCGTTCCCGGAATGCAGGAAAACGCTGTCGATCACTAACCCCTCCGCAGAGGGGTGCTCCGAGAAACTGAAGAGTGAACCAGTAGGGACAGCATACTTCCGAGCCATCCTGGCCAAAGGTGCTGGACAAGAAACTGGCCACTGCCACAGCTCCAGGGCCGGGCCAACAATGGTTTCGGCCACTGGGAAGGCCTCCGTGGGAGAATCACCTCGGTCCAGTATCTCCGTGAGGGGATACTTGGCCTGTTTTGAAATGGGTTCGAGCTTCATCCCAGTAGATTCTGAGATGAGTCGAAGCATTCCGAGGAACGAGGATGGGTTCTCATCCACCGACTGACCCCCAGTGGACTCCAAGTCAAGTGGCCTGGAGAACAAGGAGGAGTCGTCGTCAGAGTCTGCGAACAGCTGTCAAGCGCCTAAGTCACCCTCCGCATGCCGAGGTCGATCAGGAGTGAGGGTGACCAACAACCTATGGGGCAAACCCTGACCCGACCGAGAATCCTTGGTCGGGGCCCCAGTCTTCGGTTGTGGAGGTGGAGGTTCCACCACAATGGGTGGCGCAGCCGGTTTTGGCTGAACGACCGGTGCCGGCTTCAGCTACTCGACCACTACGAGGGGTTGCTTCGGCCGCTCCGGTGACAGCCACTTAATGGCCAGAGCGTACGAAGTCAGCTTATTCCGACAATAAGAGATGCTGCCACATTAAATCCTCGTAGCGCCAACGCAACTTGCGCCGGAGCCTATCCTCCAAAGAGGATGATGAGGATGAGCGATGCCGCCACTTTCCATGGTACCGGGACCGAGATCGCTAACATCGGCGGGCCAGCTGGACCTGGAAGAGGTCCGAGACCGAGACCTACGGGGATTCCGAGGGTGGGTCAGAGAGGGGGAGGGGGAAACCCGCTCCTCCCTCTGTTCAGGGACCTTAACCGGGGACTCCGGCACAGGCAGGTCCTCGGTTTCCACCGGGAAACCGGTGAAGAAGGATTGTCGGCTTCTAGTCAATAAAACCGTCCGACGGTCAGAGCAAAAATTCGACTAAGGCCGAATGGTTGTCCCGGACGGCTGACCTGATGGGGACACCGTGAAGCCAGCGGCCTTAGCTGCAACCCGACCAAGTGAATGTCGGGAAGGGGACCTCTCCCACTCCCACGAATGTTGACGGTGGGACTTACCCTTGGAGTCCTTCTTTTTGGACCGAGAGGAATGTCCCGATGGCCCTTCTCCCTTGGTGGAGAGGGATTGGCAAAGCTCCTTAAAAGAAGCTGTATAGGAAGAGCCCAAGGAGAGCAGGATAAAGGCCGCGACCGAGGATGACGATGATGATGCAGCCTGGGACGCCTCCTCCTCGAGGATGATCATCTGCTCCAGCTGTTCCGCCGAGCCTGCCGCCGGACACCGCCCAACGGGCCGCCTTCTACTTGACCGGAGGATAACGTTTTTCAGGTTGCCCAAGGCAATCAGGCAGGCGCAGTCTCAAGACAGGCAAAGAAAGGATTTGCATAACTCACAAGCCTGTGAGTCATAGCCGAGTCCAAGGCAATAAACGCACGTGGAGTGCGGATCAGTCCGGGACATATTCTGCCCACAGGGGCACCGACGAAATCCGGGAGTCTATTTGTCCATCCCAGCCACGAGGGAAAAAGAAGACTGAAGTCTTTTAAACTTTACAAATGAGTGTGGATCCAGGCCTAAAACGCAGCGCGCTAAGGAGGAAGCCTGAGCTTCCAAGTGGTAAGGAAGATCTGGCGTCATGGGGCAGAGCCGAGAGTTTTACCACCCGGGTGGGTGGGAGGAGCCAGCTTGAAGACCTTCTGGCAAGATTTAAAACGGCAAGGAACCTGCCAGTAAGTGTGGATGAACAACATATCCACATCCCTAGAAATAATGCTTTCCGTTAAAGAAAGCGAAGCTCGCAATCCATGGCTGGCTCAAACAGGGGTAAGGTCAGCTTTTCCAACACAAACTGCAAATCCCAAGGAGGGACGGGGTCCCTTATGGGAGGCCTCATGTGTAGGATTCACCTGAGAAAGGTACGGGTTACCTCCATCTGTGCTAGAGTTCTGCCCTGAACAGGAAGCTGGTAGGCAGAAATGGCTGCTAAATGCACTTTGATGGAGGAATAGCCCAATCCTCAGTCCAAGAGCGACAACAGGTACACGAGGAGTGAGTTCACTGGGCAGGCCAAGGGATCGAGATGGCGGGCCACAGCCCAGAGACAAAAGCATTTCTACTTCATGGCGTAAGTTGCTCTGGTGGAGGGTTTTCTGGCAGCCACCAGAATATTACTGACCCTGTCCGAGACCCCAAAACAGTCTCTGGCTAGGTTCTCAGGAGCCATTCGTGGAGATGCAGGGACCGAAGGTTCAGGTGAACCAAGGTTCTGTCATCCTGGGAGAGCAGACGAGTACTCAATGGCAAGGGAATTGGAGGTTCGGCAGCCATCTGTTGCAGCAATGGGAATCAAATCTGTCATGGCCACAGTGGATGAGGATCATTGCTGCTCCCTCTGCTTGCATCTTGAGAAGGACCTTCTGAAGGAGCGGGAAGGGAGGGAAAGCGTAAAGGCATCTCCCTCTCCAGGAGAGGAACAACACATTTCGTCAGAAAACTCCAGTCCCTGGATCTAGCGAGCAAAAACTGGGCAGTTTTGAGCTGATAGGGGAGGCAAAGAGGTCCAGCTCTGGCTTGCCCCATCTGTCGAAGAGAGCGTGGACGACAGACTGAAGTAGTGCCCATTCATGTGCTCTGGACCGAGTGTGGCTGAGAGAACTCTACGTGGTGGGATATGGCCCAATTCCACACCCTCACTGCTTCCCAGCAAAGGTGGTAGGAGTGCGTGCCTCCCCCGCTTGTTGCGGTAGAACACCACAGACATATTTGTCTGCCTGTACAAGAAGGTGTCCTGGGTGTAGCACAGTGCTCAAGGCCTGCAGGACATAGAGAACTGCTCTCATCTCCAGAATATTTATGTGGAGAGTCTCCTCGTTCGCTGACCAGGAGCCCTGAGTTCTGTGAAAACTGAGGTGTGCTCCCCACCCTGTGTCTGAGGCATCGGACGTCAAGACTTGGTCCGGAGCTCCGTTTTGAAAGGGCATCTCTTCCCCAAGAGAGGGGGGACATCATCCACCACCTGAGTTCTTGATGGACCGGGTTCGTAATGGAAACCAGTTGGTCCAAGTCGTCCCATCTTTGGTCCCACTGGACATGCAGGGTCCACTGGATCGTTCTCATGTGCAGTTTAACTAAGGGGACTGCGATGATGGAGGCTGCCATATGGCATAACAGAGTCCTGGCTGGGACCGCTGAGACAGAAGAGACGTGTTGTGCTAAGGAACAAAGCCAAAGAGCTCTGTCCTGAGGCAAATAGGCTCTCCCTTAAATGGTATCGAGTTGTGCCCCGATGAACTGGAGGGTTTGAGATGGGATCAGGGAGGATTTCGGGATGTTGACAGTGATACCAAGTTCTCTGAAGAGAGAACAGGTGTCCTGAATGGACGCTGCAGTTGCCCTTTGGACGGGGCAATCAAGAGACAGTCGTCCAGATGGGGAAAGACATAATGTTGTTTCCTTCGAAGGGCCGCTGCTACCACTGCGATGCACTTGGTGAAGACCCTTGGGGCTAAGGATAGGCCGAAGGGCAATGCCCTGAATTGGTAATGCCTCCCCTGAAAGTGGAATCTGAGGAACCTCCTGTGGGGCTTGGCCACAAGGATGCGGAGACAGGCATCGTGCATGTCCAGTAATGCCAACCAGTCCCCTTGATTGATCATGGGGAGCAGACCCTGAAGTGTGACCATCCGAAACCTCTTGTACTCCACAAACTGGTTGAGTTCGCTGAGGTCCAGAATGGGTCACAGATCGCCTGTCTTTTTTCAGCACTAGGAAAAAGTGTGAGTAGAAGCCTGTGCCCCTCTGGGCTGGGGGGGGGACTGTCTCTATGGCTTTCTTAAGCAGCAGAGCATGAATTTCTGCTTGAATTAGCTTGGCGTGCATCGGTGAGTAACGGGATGGAGGAAGGGAGAGGCCTATCTGGTGGAAACTGGACGAACTCTATTGAGTGTCCGTTGTCGACTAGCTGAAGGACCCACTGATCAGAGGTTATCTCCTGCCAAGCCTTGGCATAGAGAGAAAAGCGGCCTCCGACCGCCTCCCCTGCAGGGGTCATGGGAGGTAGTGGGTCCGACAAGGAGTCAGGCTGTTGCTGGAGGGGAGAGGGGGACTTGGGCTGACTTGGCAGAACGAGAGGCAAGCCCTGTAGAACCACTAGGGGCACTTCTACAATTGTAGCCTCCTCGCTGTGGCTGCTGATGCTGAAAGCAAGGTTGTGGTGGCTGTCCTCCACGGCCACAAAAGTAGGGCTTTCGAAAGGGCCTTTGTTTCGGCCAATAACATAAACTGGACAGTCCAAACAGCCTTGCCAGAGTTCTGCAGTTTGGTGACAATTATCTCCGTATCATCACCAAAGAGGACTACGCCCTGGAAGGATGCATCTCGGAGGCTGGTCTGGACATCCTGTGCGAACCCTGAGACCCGTGCCAGGAGTGTCTGCATACGCATAGTCCTGTGGCTGCTGCCCTCGCCACCGTGTCCGCCGAATAACAGGCTGACTGAAGGACACGTGTGCCCATGTCTGAGCAAGTCTGCAAAAGCTTAACTAGTTCTGCTTTCTGTGGACAATCTGGGATCTCCTTAACTATATCGATCCCTTGTTCCCAAAGAGTGTTCTGGAACTGAACCATGTGTGTTAAGTTCACGCTCCAAATACCGCAGGTTGTGGACAAGTATATCTTACGCCCCATGGAATCCAGCTGTTTGGATTCTTTATCTGGGGTTATCTGCTGAGATGCTTCGACCTCTGGGACCTAACACAGGTGGCTGAAATCACCACCAAGTCAGCCAATGGATATTCCACCAAAAAAGGGCTGTTCTTTAGGAGCCCTGTAGAGGCAGTCCACCTTCTTGGTCCTTGACCTGGGACAAATTCAGTTTGGGGTATGAATCTGTCGTTAGGCCCGACACCAGTCCAGCAGCTGTGTCTGGTGTAGCGCCATGGTCTGGGAAAGGTGGACAGGCAGGAGGTGACGTCGGGGCAGCATTAGAGGACCTGACGCCAGTAGCTGGCATCTGCTTGGGAGCAGACAGCTGACCGTCCTCTGTAGGGATGGTGCCTGACCAATCGTCTATCGGTGGCAGGGGAAACGGTCATGACGGTGTCTGGGTCGGTGAAGCCGTTGTCTGATGTCGGTAGCCTGACGTTGGTGTTGGTCCGACGTATGCTTCATCGACAGCCGTTTGTCTGACGATGGTTTTGAGTGCCTGGTGGGCTGAGAAGCAGATCTCCCGAAGGAGTGACCAGAGGTCATTTGCCTATCCTGGGAGTCGGCACCAGATACTGAGGCCGACCAAGAAGGTACTGACGTATGCCCCTTATCAGTGTCAGTAGCGCGGCCTGACGGAAAGTCTGACAGCCTGATTTTCAGTGGCTGAAGAGTAGGGCCCGAAGACCTTGAGCCACGGTCTTTAGTGTCCAATGCCTGTGCCAGGGCTTGATCACAGTGAGCCGAGAGAGAGAGAGAACGAGTCACCTGTGAGGCGAAATCTGAACTGCCCCTGGAGGCAGAGTGGAAACTCAAGGATCAGGATCTCAAAGGGGACCTCTCCTTCTCTCTCTCTCCCCCTCCCTCTTTTCTTTATACTTCCCTGAAGATTTCTTGTGGTGGGAAGAGCCTTTTTCGGAAGAGGAATCCTGCTGCATGGCGGCCAGACATTGCTCTGTGAGATAGGCCTGCAGGATCTTCTGGCATTGGATCCGCAACCAGCTACTAAACTTCTGACAGTGTGGGCAGTTCTGGGTGTCGTGGTCTGGACCCAGGCACAGCAGACAGGTTGAATGGATGTTCTTGAACGGAATCTGTTTCCCACAGGCTCATTTGGAAGGGTGCCTCTTGGAAAAAGGTGCCGGGGAGGATGACATACAGAAATATATCACTGAAAAGCAGAACTTTCAAGAGAAAAATAAATATTTTGACACCTAATATGGCAGTCGGACTAGCGAGAGGCAATCCGTGGAGCCGATGAGCGCGAGTCGATGGTGGGAAAAGAACTGGGGCATGCCAAGGTTGCCCACCCTTTATACCATACGTGACGTCGGGGGCGGTCCCCGCTATAGGGTGCTAGCTAATAGTTTTCCGTGGGATCCTGCCACCTGTCAGCTACAGTCCTATATGTGTTACCTGCTGCAAGAGCAGACTCTCGAAGTAAGATCTAATGATGTCCTTGAGAAGGTTCAAATTGATTTTGATCATTTTCAGAACTGGCTGTCATTAAATCACATAGTTCTCAATTCTAAAAAAAAAAACAAAAAACCAAGTGATACTTGTTTCTAGTAAAAAAAAAAAAAAAAAGAGGCTGAGGAATTTCAATCTACTGTAGATCAGAATGGGATCACCACTGAACTGGTAGAAAACTTTAAATACCTAGAGATAGTACTAGACAAACTGACATTTGAACCCCACATTAACAACTTAAAAATTATTTATCAAAGATTAGGGTCACTATATAGGGTAAAATCATTTTTAACCTCTGAATCCAGGAAACTACTTGAGCACAGTTTCCTGCTAAGTATTTTAGATTATGGTCTTACAATATATACTGCAGCAAATAGCAAATCCTTAAATGGACTCAGGGTCACTTACAGTTCTATCCTCAGATTTATGTTAAATGTTCCAACCCGAACCCATCATTGCTTATTGTTAAAACATTCAAACAGCCTATCCCTTGAAAATAGGGCCTAAGAATGGGTATCCTCTTGTATAAGGGGATAACAGGTCTCCTTACACAATCAGTTGCTGTATTATTTCCCAGATCTATTAATCCTTGTGGTACAAGATCACAACATAAATTTTCTTTTAAATTGCCCCTTTAAAAAAAGTATCAGGACAAAGGTTTTTATTATACAGAACTCCACTCTTTTTTTAACTCCCTTCCGTTAGAAATAACGTACTGTAAAACAGTATGGAGTTTTAAAATAAGACTTAGATCATGGTTAATGGACAAAAATGATTGACTTACACTGCAGTAATTAATGTAATCTATTTGTACTACTCAACTTATGTCATTTTATTGTTGTATTATTTGTGCTTATGTATTCTTTGTGGACTTGATGACTGTGAAAACTGGCAGAACTGCTCATCAGGCTTACAAGCATAAAAAAGAAAAAAATGAAATGAAAGCCATAGGCTGAAAAAGGCGTGAATACTGTGATGGAGTTTCCATAGAGACCCATGCGAGTCGACAGCGGGAAAGAACTGAGGAGAGGGACGCTCACCTATTAGCGACATAAATGACGGCTGGACGGCGTGGGCGGCCCCAGTTGTACTGATGGAAATCTTCCATGTGGATTCCCCTTCCTGACGGTTAAGGTTCCTATGGTGTTACCTGATGACTGAGATACCGCCGAAGAAGATCAACAGTTTCCACTGGTGGTTCGACCTCCTTAGAGGAGGGCGACTAATCATGAGGACCCTCTGACTGGGGAAAATGCGAATGGTCCTTCGAACTGCAATCCCATAACTGGCAAGAACTCTTCTGCCTTTAGTGGTGAGGTACAGACTCACCTTCAAAGCAGCGGCGAGACCCAAGAAAATTATGAAAACCTTTGTTTTCGTCCACCAAGGCTATCACATTTCCAAATCTAGCTCAGCGTTAGGACGAGCATGGAGTTAGGCTGGGAAACTGGCAGACTGGGTCTTTTCCTGCCGATATAATCTAGGTTTCTAGGTGTTTCCGAGAAGTTGGGAGATACAACACGTACTACTCCTCCACAGTCAGAAGGTCCAGGACTGGAACATCATCACCAACCTTCTCCACCTCTTGGGACTGCAACTATGCCACCAACTCTACAGCCAGTGCTCGGCAAGTACCTTTGGAAGCATGGCCTGGCACCAGGAGCAATGTTCCACAATATGGGCAATGCCGAAGCTGTACATGCAGGCAGTGTCCATGGGCTGTGGATCTGCACATCATGAAACCCAGGTCTTTTTTCTGTTTCATGGCAAATTCAATTACAAAGCAGGAAGCACACAGGTGACAGGAATGAGTTAAAAAAATACACAAACCTTCAGAAATGTTATTGAAAAGGCTGAAAACTTTAGCAGAATTCTAATTCACTAGCTGAAGCTGTGAAGAAGACCTGTTCCTTCTGTTAGAAGAAAGGAACTGAGTGCAGTGGGCGCAGAGCTGGAGACCAAATGGTTGAGTGGTCGGAGTCAAACCTGAAGACCATTAAAGTAACTGAGCATACACTGTGGAACACTGACCAAGTGTGGATAGTGAACTGAATCTAGGTAGTTAAAAAAAACAATACCATTAAACCACAGCACAGTAATTATTTTTTCTTTACCTTTAGCATGAGAGATCCAGGAGCTTCCAAAGGTGTACAAGCATCCTGTGAGCCAAAGAGCTCTGCTCCATGTACAACAATCTTGTACCCAACAGCAAGCCTTCCTCTCTGCAACAGCGCCGTGAGTGGAGTGTCTAAAAGAGCCTTAATACTATACCACCCATCAGCAACCTCAATAACACCAAGCAATGATTCTTTCTTTGCTTCTGCAGTTTTTACATCAGTCTTAATTTTGGTGCTGTTTTCAAGTACACTGGTAGAATCAGATGTTTTTGCACCCAATGATATAATTCGAGAAACACAAAGCACAAGTGTTTTTGCTGCTGTATCATCTCTTTCCATAATTTTCCTGATGGCAGATCTCCGACTATTATCAACTTCCACATCGTATCTGTAATCAAAACATCAAATCAATTAATTAAATGGTCAATTTGAGCCTCTTCTTTTGAGAGATGGAAATGCATAGTAAAATGTGAGCAATACCTGTACCTTTCACTGCACAACACAACTTCTACTTTGCATTGCAGGACTTTTTACACAATTTGTTGTAATTTTAAATAACATTTTCAGAACTGCATCGGTGTTGCAGCATTTGCATTGTAACCAATGAAACGCAGAGTCTGATTGTACCAGTTTTGTGTCCTTTAGGTTTTCTTCTTTATTAGTAAACTAACCCTTCTACACAGGGATCTTGAATACAGTAAATACTTTCAGGATTGTTTACAAGAAGACACTCACATGAAGATGTCAGAGTTTCATCCTCATATTCAGACGAATGCTTTCTGTCTTAGTGTGTGGTCTCTCAAAACCTCAAGGCATCTAACATGCATGCGAATGCATTAGTATACATCTATGTAGCTCTCTCTGTCGCTCTTTCCTTATTTTTAGCACTTGTCCCTGACTATTGACAGAACAGGTACGTACTTACCATAACAGCAGAGCTTCATGAGAATCTCTTCCATTGGGCCACATGTTTGGAAGTATGCCCACATCAGTGCTAGAACCTCATGGAAACTTCTGATAGTTGGGGACCGCCCACAATTACGTCATGCATCAGCGTCTATATAAACATGGGCAGCCCCATCAGTCCTCAGTTCCCTGCTAGAGATTAAACTCAGAGGACCTCCAACTGTGGGGAACCAGGAGATCAGACCAGCACCAAGCATACAAGGTGAGAAATGCTGCTGGTTATAACAGCCATGGATTAGGATAATCGCCAATATCTGATATAACCCCACAGAAACAGAAGCGGGACAGTGGAGAGGGACGGCATGGCCTAATGGAAGAGGTTGTTTCGAAGATCTCTTGTTGCAGTAAGTACATAACTGTTCTATCTTCTTCGAGGATATCTCTTACATTAGGCCACACCTTTGGAACAAGTTCCAAGTAGTCTCAAAAGGAACTGGCAGGCTGGTACTGTCTAATATAAACATTCAAGACAATAGGCCTTGCAGTACAGCAATCCCAAAGCCAGCTTGTTTATGAGAGACTAAGTCCAGACTGTAATGTTTAGTTAAGGTGTGGACAGTGCTCCACGTGGCTGCAGCACAAATGTCAGCAGCAGAAACATTTCTGAAATAAGCAAAAGAAGTGGCCATTCCCTGTGTAGAGTGACCATAAACCATACCAGGAAGTTAGTTACTGTACTTCCTGTAACAAAACATAATACATTATACCAACCATTTGGATAAGCACTGTTTAGACACAGGGTCGGCCTGTTTCCCAGGGGCAAATGAAACAAAAAGCTGAGAGGACTTTCTGCAGTCCTTGGTGTGTTTCACATAGTATCAAGAGTATTCGTGTACATCCAAAGTATGGAGCAAAGCCTCACCCTGACTGGCATGATCATGGTAGTAAACAAGAAGGTGCATCTTTTGAGTCAGTGAATATTCAGATACCAACTTCGGCAGAAACTCAGGATTTATACACAAAAAAACTATATCTTTTGTGAAAAATCAAATAAGAAGGCTCACACACTAGAGCCTGCAGCTCTGAAATCCTAAAAGCAGAAGTGACTGCCACTAAAAACCAATGTTTTCCATGAGAGGACACACAGGTCGCAACTCGCTGATGGCTCAAATGGAGCCAACATCAGTTTCTCAAGCACAAAATGCAAGTCCCAAGGAGGGACTGGATTACGAATAGGAGGTTTTATATGCATAATACCTCTCAGAAAAGTAAGGGACACCTTCAGTTGTGCAACGGTATGCCCATAAGTAAGGACACGGAAAGCTAATACAGCTGCCAAATGTACCTTAAATGAGGAATACTGTAGATCAGAGTCTGACAGAGATGGCAAATACTCCAACACTGCATTTACAGGGCATGTAAATGTGTCCAAAGTTTTGGAAGCAGCCCACAAAGTGAACTACTTCCACTTCGAGGAACAAGTATGTCTGGTACAAGATTCTCTGGCCACAACCAGAATATCAGCAACATTAGGGGATTCCCAAAAATGTTCCACGGCTTTGTTTTCAGGAGTCATGCATGCAGATGTACGGACTTCAGGTCCAAATGGAGCGGGGACCCCTTGTCCTGTGACAACAGCCCCAACACAATGGTACATGTACTAGAGGCTCCACCGCCACTTGCTGCAGGAGAGGAAACCATATCTAGTGAGGCAGTAAGGGAGCTATGAGGATGAGGGTGGTATCTTTCATCCTGAGTTTGAGTAGGACTCTCTGAATTAATGCGTACAGGAATTTCCCTTTCCAAAAGAAGAACTACGTATCTCACCAGAAAACTTCAGGTCCTGGAGCAAGTGAACAGTAATGTAGCAGTTTTGTGGTGTGTGAGGATGCAAAAAGGTCAAGCTCTGGATGACACCATCTTGCGAAAAGGTCGTCTACCACACAGGTCAGCAGCTCCCATTCGTGTATCTTGGACTGTGACTTACTTAGCCTGTCTGCCAAGACATTTTAGAGAGCTGGGAGATGCACGGCTGACTGCTGTAGGCTGTGAGACACAGCCCAGTAACATACTCTCACTGGTTTCCTGCATAGGGAATAGGAATGGGTGTCCTCTTGCTTGCTGGCTGATTTAATGCATCCGTGGTGAGGATCCGTACAGGAACCGGTGCAAGGAATGGAATGCCCTGTAAAAGGCTGTTGGCAATCCAGCAGCCATAACAACACGTGATGAGGACCTTTTGGTCCAGCTTGTCTGTCAGCTGATCCTACTGGACCCTGAGTGTCCACTGTGGCAGTCTCATGTATAAGTGTGCCAATGGCACTGTCACAATGGCTGCAGCTAAGATACCCAAAATAAGTAACACTGACTTTGTATACCAGCTGTATCTGAGCCGTTGGAGCAGCTGCAGAAGCGTGCTCGGCACTCCCAAGGGAAAAGGGAAGGAGAAGAGGAGAAGCGCTGCTTGAGGGGCAACCAATCAGCCATCCGGGGCAAAGGAGCACAGTTCCAATTGGCCACTGAATGAAGAGAGGACTTGAGGGACCAATCAGGGCAGATGTGGCAAGTTCAGCCGCGAAGTTTAAGCGGTCGTTAGCGGGGCAGAAAAGCCATCGGAGAAGCTATAGGAGTGCGGTCAAGGCCCCAAGGGAAAAGGGAAGGAGAAGAGGAGCAAGTTGAAAAAGCCCCCACCCACCCCTTGCACCACACGACCCACCTGCCCCTCCACCACAGCTGTTTAAATCCCTTAGTGCTTGACTGGGATTGGGCGGCTACACAAGTAGTAAGTACGTAAAACTTTATTTATATAGCGCCTTTCCACAACCAAGGAACTGCACATTTAAAATACAATACACAAACATAAAAAAATAAAACAATAAATATAACTATGAATTAAAATTCATCCGGGAAGGCTAGATTAAAAAGATATGTCTTTAGCTTAGATTTAAAACTATCGACAAGGTACAGAATTCCACAGGGAGGGTGCTGCAAAAGAAAAAGTACGAGCACCACAAGATTTTAAACGAACCCTAGGAATCTCTAGCAATCCCTCGTCTGCAGATCGGAGAGGACGAAGGGGGCAGTAGGGAGACAGGAGATCTTGCAGGTAGCCAGGTCCCTGTTCGTGTAGGGCTTTACAGGTTAGCAAACCAACCTTAAAGGTGATCAGCCAATGCACTCCGTGCAGCACAGGTGTAATATGACTGGTCCTTGATATACCAGTCAAAAGCCTGGCTGCAGCGTTCTGTATTAGCTGCAGGGGGCGGATATCAACCCCAGGAAGCCCTGGGTAGAGGGCACTGCAGTAGTCAAGGCGGGTGGTAACCAAGGCATGGACCAGTGGTCATCCGGAGGAACCAGGTGTTTCACCTGGGGAGCAGCAGGAAGCTGGGCCCAAGAAAGAAATGCAGGCAACTCCAGCGGGCGGAGTTGTACACAGGAGAATGTCAGGAAGGAGCTGATCATTAATTGGACATGGAATAAAGGCAGAGGGTGAGTCTGTTTTCGCAGTACTGTCTACAGGGGGGGGAGAATAAATGGGCGTCATCTAAACCTGGGTTTTGGTATTGAACTTACAGTTTCTGCTGTATTTCTATTTTTGGGAAGTTTTAGGGGCATCTTAATCAGTGATTTGGTAAGATAAAGAAAAAATATATTTTTACTTTTAGTAGTTAGGGCTGTACTTTATTTTTGGTTAGGTACTTAGTGGCATCTTAATCGGTGATTTGGCATAAGAAAAAATATATAGTAGCAGTAGTGGTAGAGATTACTGTTTAACACCTGACTTACTGTTTAAGAGGGCATGAAAAGGAGTGCAGAGTAAGTAACGTGGGTAGTAGAACATTTCAGTGGGCAAATGGAGTGTGGTGGGGATGGGCACACTAGAGGGGAGTGGAACTAATGGGGTGGACGGGGACAGAGAGGGAGGGGGTGATGCATGGCGAAGCAGGATGCAAGAAGGGTCAACAGGGGTAGAATAGTGGGCTGCAATGGATGTGGGGCGGTAGTATGGATGAGCATACTGTGAAAGCTAGGAGGGTGTCCAATCTGTCACAGTCTCGAGAAAGAAATGCTGTGGCTTAGTAGAGAGCTGGAGAGGATGGGGGGGAATTTAGGACTGGAGGGCCTCCACCTGGGGGTAACATGAGGGCACCACATGGGAGAAACACCGGTTTGTGGGAAAGGAGGAGGGTGGGGGTGGGAGCTGAATGGTCAGGGGGCCGAGCAATGGAGGGAAGACTCAGGTCAGAAGGGAGGTGCCAACGCACAGCAGTACAGAGGAGGCAGGAAATAGGTTTGCAGTGCTGGCCACATTGGTGGTGGAGCAGGAAAGGGAAGGGGAGCTCCAGGAGGGGGCAGGAGAGGGTACAGGAGGGGACTGCACAAGGGACAGCAGTCAGTGAATAGAAAGTGGCAGGGGTTAAGGGGGCGGGGAACAGCTGGAAGGACGGATGTAGGGAGTAAGGAGTAAGGGAGGAACAATGCAGGTAGGGAGGACAAGGGGCATAGCAGGGGTGGATGGGAGGGATGTGGCGGATAGTGAGAGATGGGGGACAGGTGGGGGCGAGGGGGAAAGGAAGAGCTACAAACATGCCGGACTCTAGAAATGGGCACCTGGGTAAAGGGTAAGGGCAGGGATAAGGAATGGGGGTGTATTGGTGTTGGGGGATTCCATACGTAAAGGGATCAGATGGGGTAGTAAGAGGGGAAGGCATAGTCATATATGGGTGGAGCCCATATCTGAGTTAACGGCAGGCAGGGAGGGGCAGGGCAGGCAATTCTAAAGGGTGCAAGGAGGGGTAGGAAGAAGCCGCATATAGTGGTGCTCGTGGGTAGGAACGATCTAGTGGGGGAGACAGTGAAAGTAGTGAGAGAGAGGTTTGAGGAAATGGGAAGGCTGTGCGAGGAGATAGGGGAATCAGTGGCCTTCTCGGAGGTGCTCCTAGTACCCTGAGCGAGTAAAGTGAGGAAAGGAAGGATTGGAGAGTTCAACATATGGCTGGGAGAATGGTGTCAGTCCAAGGGATACGGAGAAGTGAGAGACTGGGGCAGGACCTGGGACAATAATGATCTATATGCAGGGGACAGGCTACACTTGAGTGGGGATGGAGTATTAAAGCAGAAGTTAGAGGGGTACATAGCAATAAAGGTGGATTTAAACTAGGTGAGGGGTGGCGAGTGGACAGCTGGTAGGCAGGGGTCCCAGAGAGGGGAGCCAAATGAGCTTACCCCCATGGTACTGGGGAAGGAATAGGGGAAGTGGCACGGGGAAGAATCAAGGAGGGGAAAGGGACAGGTTGTAGGGTGGTCTCACTGAATGTGAAATGCTTAGGTAACAAATCAGCTGAGTTACAGGCTCTCTTGGCAGTGGGGAGGGTGGACATTGCGGCCATGACAGAAACGTGGGCCACCTAGTACCAGAACTGGGATTTGATGATCCCAGGGTATAAGATATTCAGGAAAGATAGGGCTGGGGGGGGGGGTGGCAATCTATGTGCAGGACAGGATAAAGTGCATAAGGGAGGAGGGAGGAATGCAGGACAGAGGCCCTATGGATGAAGTTTCAGGACCCAAGAAATAGGACACTGAGGATGGGGGTAGTGTACAGACCAGCAGCACAAGGGGAGGACCTGGACAGAGAGTTAACTGAACAGAATAGAAATGTCTGCAGAAGGGGGAACACAGTGGTGGTGGGGGATTTCGACCTACTTGGGGTGGATTGGAGCACCCCAACCACCACGAGTGCAAAAGAGCAGGTCATACTAGAGGCATTTCTGGACAGCTTCCTGGTGCAGTTGGTCCAGGAGACGATTAGGGAAGGAAGGATTCTGGACCTGGTGTTATCAAATGGAGAGGCTATAATGGATCTGGGGGTGGAGGACCCTTTGGCTGGGAGTGACCACCACACGGTGTGGTTCACGCTCAATATGGGAAGGGAAAAAGGAGGTGTGGGTACAAGGAGGGGTCGAATTTAGGGGGGCGGACTTTAAAAAGATGGGGAAAATTTTGGGTAGGCATCTGAAGGGAATACAACTAAGCATGGATGCTTGTCAAAAGTGGACTATTATTAAAACAGGGCTAGCGAAGGCTATTGAGACATGCACAAGGGCATAAAGTAAGAAGGGAAGGGCAAAGAAGCCTAGTTGGTTGACTCAGGAGGTCATGGAAGGGGTGAGGGCCAAAAAAAAAAAAAAAGCATTTCAGAGACTCAAGAAATGGTGGTTTGGGGGTAGGGTGGGGTGACAAACATCAGTATATGAAGTAGTCCAGGGAGGTTACCAGGCTAGTCAGAGCGGCCAAGGCTTCCAGAGAGCTGAGGCTTGCACAGGGCATTTAGGATGGAGAAGAAATAATTACTCACCATAGTAATCTTCTTTCTTCCAGGGGATCCGCTAATATTAACTTCTGCAGCATCCCTTTAGACAACGTTGCCCTGGAGAGAAATGGAACTATATGCAAATGATGGAACCATTTGCTTCGTGCCATTTTTCAAAAGCTACCTGGCTAACTGTCAATGTACTAACGCCTCAGATTTGGGCGGAGCCTGCAAAGAGGCCCCACTATAATAATTTAATTAACAATAAAAAAAAAAAACACAGGGGCAACTACAGTACTGCAATATTAACAACCCTCCTTCAATGTCAGAATCACCTGAGAAGGGGGTACAAGGCACAACAGGGCTAAAATAAAGAAAACATGCCAGTAACTGGCACCCCTATAGCTGACTAATCAGTCAGGGATGTAGAGATCTCTGGTTCTAGAAGGGGAGGTAAGGGTGAGAAAGTTAATAATATTAGTGGATCCCCTGGAAGAAAGAAGATTACTACAGTGAGTAATTATTTCTTCTTACCCCAGGAATCCACTAATATTAATAACGTCTGTAGACTATGAAGCAGTACCTTTGGAGGTGGGCACAGAACCTATTTAGGAAAGAGACTCTGCAGAACTGCTGTGCCAAACCTGGCATCACTTCTGGACAAGAGTCCAGGATGAAATGCCTTGCAACGGTGTACAGCGACGTCAGAGTAGCTGCTTTACAGATATCCAACAGGGGCACCTCCCTGGCAGCTGCTACAGTGGCAGCTGTACCCCTTGTATAATGAGCTCCGAGCCCTGATGGGGCTCCTTTCCCACTCTGGAATCACAAAACTGCGTACACTGAACTATCCCACAAGAGTTAGTTCTTTTGGGAGCTTTATTTCTTTTGTCCACATCACCACATGTCAGGAAGTGCACTTGCCTGTCCTGCCTGTGATCCTTGGTATCAATTATGTGGTAATTCAGGGTTCTTTTTTACATTCAGACTGTACGGTCTGTGTTCGCCTTGCAGGAATGCTAGTGAAAAGACTAGCAAAGTTACAGATTGGTTCAGGTAGGAATCTGATACGCACCTGGGTAGGAAATTCCCATTTGTTCTCAGCACTACCTTGTCTCAATGACAAGGAAATATAGTCCCTTCACATGCACAAGGTCTGGGGCTCACTGATCCTTCAGGCAGAAGTGATGACCACCAAAAGAACTGCTTTCCAAAAAATACACTTGGGGTCTGATGAGACTGTGGGTTCGAAAGGGGAAAGCATGAGCTGAACAAGGCAGGTGTTTGGGTCCCAAGCCGGCACTGGTTCCCTGTGAGGGGAATAAAGGTGGGACAAACATATAAAGGACTGTGTGAAGATCGGATTGGGTGCCAAGGAGGCTTCCTTTCCAGCAGAGGTGTAAGCAGACACTGAAGCCAATGTACTACAGGGTCAAATGCTGTAAACCCAGTGAGTGCCGGCGTGTTAGAAAATCCCACAAGGCTGGGATACCTGCCTGTGCTGGTACCACTCCCCTGGAAGAAAAACAAACTGAAAACCTGTTTCAGTTTGCAGCACAGATTTTCTTAGTAGCAGTTTTTCTGTACCCCCTTTAAACCTCCAGGAAACTTTCTTAGAGTTGCAGACCTGCATAATCTAAGTCCTCAAGGGCCAAGCCCTGACCCTGAAGAGCCTGAGATTGGAGTACATGATCCTCCACTGGTAGGAGGTCAGCAGGTTGTGCCTCCGAGGGAGGTGTATAGGCTTGGCCACAAACATGGAGAGCAGCACAGAGTACCATGGCTGTCTGGCCCAGTCTAGTACTAGTAGACTCACTGCTGTTGGCTGAGATCTTAGTTCGATGAACACCCTGAATAACAGAGGAAAAGGAGGGAAAGCATACAAATGCCTCCCTAACCCATCCAAACTCAGAGAATCCAGGGGTACTGTGCCCCTGTCTGGTGGTCTACAGCAGTACTGAGGCAGGTGACGAGTCTTGTGGGATGCAAGAAGATGCACCTCTGGGGTGACCCACCTTCTGAACAGTACAACCCACACCTGTCTGGTCAGGAACCACTCATGATGAGCCTGATTTATCCTGTTCAGAGCATCTGCTAGGTACTGTCTTTTCCTGGTATATAGATAGCTTATACAGAGGCACTGGGTGAGTAGGTCAGACTCCATACGTTCATTGCCTCCTTGCACCGAGGAGTGGATCTTGTCCCACCCTGATTGCTGATGTAGTACAGTTTAGGGGTATTGTTATTCTGACTTGTACCACCTCCCCCAAGTCAGGGGAGCAAAGGTTTGCAGGGCTAGAAACACTGCTCTCAGCTCCAGCAGGTTTATGTGCTGGAGTGACTCCTAGGTACCGTGAGTGACATGCTCTCCTAGATGGGCAACCCACCCCAGCAAAGATGCATCTGTGGTAAGAATCACAGATGGAGACTCCTGCTGGAAGGGAAAAAGTTATTTCTGAGGTTGTCTCCTTCCGTCCACTATTGAAGTGTCTGCAGTAACTCTTTTGTTACTGGGATTGGCTCTGAAAGTGCGTCTCTTTACTGGCACCAGTGGGCTCCCAGGAACTATATGTCCCTCATCTGAAACCTGGGGCCCAGGACTGCACCTGTTCTCAGGAGTTGTAGGAACTGTGTTGCTCTTTATGGTGCCAGCTGCAGAGCGTTGCTTACTCTTTCCTGAGGTAGGTAAGCTTTTCCCACAATGTTATTTGGTTCGTCTATGAACTACAGTTCTGCACAGGAATCAGGACTTTTTTTTTTTTTACATCTATCAGGAACCCCAGGAACTGTAGAAGTCCTGTGTCACTTGCAAGTGATCTCTTACCTGCTGTGGAAAACTTTCCCATGACTAGCTAGTCACCCAGGTAGGGAAAACTGATACACTTAGTTTTCTTTGGTGGGCCACTACCACTGACCAAAGGGGAGGTGTAGAAAGACTGGCAGGGGGAACACTATGATGCCCTGTCTGCTCAGGTATGCCACCACCACCGCCAGGCACTTTGTGAATGCCCTTGGAGCAGAGGTTAGGCCGAATGGCAGAGGTGCAACTGATAGTGACCTGAAAAGAGTCTGAACCTTAGGTACTTCCTGAGAGATTCCTGATGGGAATGAGGAAGTATGCATTCTTCAGGCCTAAGGAGATTCGTTTCTGTAATGTTGGCAGAATTATTGCCAATATGACCATTTTGAACCCGAGTTTACCAGGTGTCAAAGTACCGAGTCCCACTACCCCTACAGGTAACTGGGAGGGCCTGAGAAATCAAATCAGGGGTTTTGCTCTGGTTGTGACTGGGCTTGTCCAGCCTGGGAGCCATGCCTGGAACCCCTTCTACTCCTACCCCTGCTGGGATGGTACTGCAGCTGCTGTGGCACAGCCTGGGCCTGATAAAAAGGCCTGCTGTATGAGGCCCTATGCTTACCTCTCCTTCCATCAGGCTTAGAAGAAGGGGAGTGTTTCTCCTTAGCTGTGCTTCTGAAGGTGGTTTTCTATTCACCCACTTTTTTAGGTAGGCCTCAGTTTGCTCATCAAATAGCGAGTTATTTTCCACACGGAAATCCATGGCCTTAGCCTGGGTGTCCTGCGTCAGGTTAGTTGCCCTGAGCCAAGCAAACCTCCTGAAGGCTATTGTACCAGCCACCCATTTTGCAGCAGTGTCACTGATATCAGCTGCCATTTGAAATTGTTATTTTGAAGCTTCCAGACCCATTCTGGCAGTTTCAACCAGGTCTGGAGCTGTGCTAGAAGGATTCCTTTCTCAGGTGTCGAGTACTGACTGCCACAGAGTCTTTTGGTACTGGGCTACATAGGCCTGGTAATTGGCTTGTCTGATTGCTAATGAAGCAGACAGGAAGCCCTTTTTTGCCATGGTATCAATTTTTCTTGAATCCTTCCCAGGTGGGTGTGAGACCACAGGCACCTTAGCCTTTCACAAGCTACCTGGTGGACGGGGTGAGTGAAAAGAAACTCAGCACCCATACTGTCCAGCTGGTACTTTTTGCCACACATTTTGTCAACAGGAGGAGCAGTATTGGGCGCTTGCAATATGGCCATAATATCCTTCCTAAAGAATTTATATAAAGGAGGCAAGAGTTTTTTAGTGGGTATCAGCCCCATTAACTGCATATATGCAGCTTCCTCATCTGGCACCGCCTCAGTGGTGACAAGATACAAGGTTTCAACCATTTTCCTCACAAATGAAGAATGTGAGGAATAATCCTCAGTAGGTCTGGGGAGTGAACCAAACTCTTGTTCAGGAGAGACTTCAGGTTCAATTCTCCCTTCTGCCTCAAACTCTTCTTGTTCCTCATACTCCATTTGTTCCAGGAGTGGAAGGGGAACAGAGGCAGATTCCTGCCCTGACAGGGCTTGAACAGCTGACTGAAGGGATATCAAGCCCTGCAGAACTTGAAGCACTTTTAAAGCCTATGCAGTGTCAACAGGGGAAGGTATAGAAGCAGGCACTTGAGGGGTCCATTGTTGCTTTCCAGCAGGGGTCTCAGGGTGCTTTGTCTTTTTTAATCTTTTGGCAGACACCTGGGACTTAGCCAGTTCAATGCTTCTTTTGCCAGAGCCTTCGCGGGTGGTATAGAAACACAGAAACATAGAATTTTACAGCAGATAAGGACCGCTTGGCCCACCCAGTCTGCCCATTTCCCTACCTAATGGATAAGCTGCAGATCCTAGTTAACCAGCAGCCTACTTCTTTCTACCCCCAACCCCTAGAATTGAATTATGACTGTCCCATGCATGCTTGAATTCAACCACTGTTTTTGACTCCACAACCTCCTCCGGAAGGCTGTTCCATGCATCCACAACCCTCTCTGTGAAAAAATACTTCCTTACATTACCTCTGAGCCACCCCTCATCTTCAAATTGTGCCCCCTTGTTCTTGCACATCTCTTTTTGTGAAAGATGCTACCCTCTTGGACTTTGTTGATTCCCTTGAGGTACTTGAAAGTTTCTATCATGTCCCCCCTCTCCCTCCTTTCCTCGAGGCTATACATATTAAGCTCCTTTAGTCTCTCTCCATATGTCTTCTGGTGCAGACCCTGCACTATTTTAGTTGCCCTCCTCTGGACAGCTTCCATCTTGTCTATGTCCTTGCGGAGATTGGGTCTCCAGAACTGCACACAGTACTCCAGATGGGGTCTCACCAGCTGTCTGTACAGAGGGATAACAACTTCCTGTTTTCTACTGGTGATGCCTCTCCCTATACATCCCAGTATCCCCAGCCCTCCTTACTACGCCCTCTCACATTGCTTGCCCACCTTAAGTCATCTGATATGACTACCCCAGGTCCTTTTCCATTTTTGTTGTTGTTAGTATCTCACCCCCATTGTGTACTCTTCCCTGGGTTTTGTTTCCCAGTGCATTACCTTGCACTTAGCACTGAATCTAAGCTGCCACACATTTGACCATTTCTCTAACCTTGCCAAGTCCCTTCTCATCCTTTCCACCCCACCTTTGCACATCAACTCTGTTGTAGATCTTTGTGTCATCTGCAAAGAGACATACTTTTCCTTCCAGTCCCTCTACAATGTCGCTTATAAAGACATTGAAGAGGACTGGTCCTCATACTGAACCCTGCGGTACCCCACTAGTAACCCCCCTTTCTTCAGAGTGGACTCCATTTACTATTACCCTCTGTGTCCTATTACCCAGCCAATTCTCTACCCAGGCTATCTAACTTGTATATTAATCTTTTGTGTGGGACTGAGTCAAATGCCTTGCTAAAGTCTAGGTAGGCCATGTCCACAGCCCTTCCCTGATCTACTACTTTGGTCACCCAGTCAAAGAAATCTATTAGATTTGTCTGGCATAACCTTTCTGCTGTGAATGCATGCTGCCTTGGGTCCTGTGCCCCTCTGGCCTCTAGGTACTTGACAATTCTTTCCTTCAGAAGTGATTCCATCATTTTCCCTATCACTAAGGTTAAACTAACAGGTCTGTAGTTTCCTGCTTCTGCCCTGCTCCCACTTTCGTGAAGGGGAATCACATCTGCCCTCCTCCAGTCCTCAGGTACCACCCCATCGTCCCATGATTTGTTAAAGAGGGTAGTCAGTGGTATCACTAGTTCTGCCCTTAGTTCTTTTAGAATTCTGGGATGAATCCCATCAGGCCCCATTGCTTTGCCCACCTTCAGTTTTAAGAGTTCTTTCAGAACCCTTTCTTCTGTAAATGGTCAGGTATCAACTTCTGCATCCAGAGTGTTTCTATTGTTTGTTTTAGGTACCTCCCCCTCTTCATTTGTAAATACTGAGCAAAAATATTTGTTTAGTATCTCTGCCTTTTCACAGTCACCCTCTGCCCACCCCCCCCTTTATTAAGCCTCACTATCCCTCCCTTAGTCTTCCTTCGCTCCCTGATGTACCTAAAAAAGGTTTTATCCCCCTTCTTAACTGAGTTGGCTATCTTTTCCTCGGTTCGGCCTTTGCTGTTCTGACTGCCTTCCCAGCTTCCTTTGTTTTAACTGATACAATTCTCTGTCCTGCTCCTTCTGTGATTCCTTGTACTTTCTGAATGCTTTCTTTTTCTCTTGAACCTTCACTGCTACCTCCTTTGAGAACCATAGTGGTTTCTTACATCGTTTTGTTTTGTTTGCTTCACACAAAGGCTTGTTACCTCTGTGAAGGCAGTTTTTATTATTCCCCATTTTTCTTCCACCCCTCCTTCCTGCCCATTTGCTAGTGCATTCCTTAAGCACTCACCCATTTTGGCAAAGTCAGCCCTCCTGAAGTTCAGTACTTCTGCCTTTGTATGGCTTGACTCTATTGCTGTGTTTATTGTGAACCATACTGTTCGATGGTTGCTAGTTCCCAGATGGCTACCCACTTCTACATCTGTGATCCTCTCTCCATCTCCATTTGAGAGAACCAGGTCTAAGATTGCTTCCTCTTGAGTGGGTTCCAATACTAGTTGTCTAACGCATGCCCCCTGTAGGGCATCTAGAATAACCCCACTCTTAGAAGTGGCTGCTGCAACTGCTCTCCAGTTAACATCTGGCATATTCAGATCACCCATCAGCAGTATCTCCCCTTTATCTGCCATTCTAAGTATACTTTCTATCATTTCCTTGTCCATTTCCTCCCGGGGTCTGTATACAACCCCTGTGCGGATTGTGGTGCCATTGCCTGCCTCCAAATTTACCCACAGTGCTTCTTCTCCTCCTTGTTCACCCTTTTGTTCTGTTGCTTTGATTCCTTCCCTTATGTAGAGAGCTCCTCCTCCTCCTCCTCTTTCACCCTCCCTGTCTCTCCTGTAGATAGTGTATCCTGGTATGTTTACGTCCCAGTCATGGTTCTGTGTGTACCATGTTTCTGTGACTGCCACAATATCCAGATGTTTCTCCTCCATCACGGCTACTAATTCAGGAAGCTTGTTACCCAGACTACGCGCATTGGTACTCATTGCTCTCCACTTTTTGATGGCTTTACCTTCTGTAGCAGCATCCCCCACTGACCTTTCTACCTTGGTCTTTTTTTCATTTAGTACCCTGTTTTGTAGGGGGAGGCTGGGATTTTCCTGCTGCTTATCAGTGCCTCCCCCCTTGACTACTTTAAAATCTTGCCAATGAAGCATTTAAACCGATTGCCCAAAAGACTTGTTACCTTCCTGAACAAATGCAGACCATCCTGCCAGTATAGGCTGGTGTCCCTCCAGGTGGAACCCCAGTCCCCAATGAAGCCAAACCCCTGTGCTCCACACCATTTTCGTTAAACTGCATGGTGCAAAGTACCCTCGCC
Source organism: Neoceratodus forsteri (assembly GCA_016271365.2). Lineage (NCBI taxonomy): Eukaryota > Metazoa > Chordata > Ceratodontiformes > Ceratodontidae > Neoceratodus > Neoceratodus forsteri. The sequence goes on from CM057458.1 coordinate 373,389,039, forward strand.
TCACCCATGCCACTAACTTCTGCTGTGTCCGCCCACCCCACCTCCCGGGGTATCTGCCCCCACTGTCTTCGTGAACACAGAACAGAAGCACTCATTAAGTGCCTCTGCCTTTTCCCTCTTCTCTACCCACCCACCGTCGTTCTTGATCCTCACAATGGTATGAGAGGCTTTGTCAGTTTCAGCCACAGTTTTTAAGGGAATGGAATGATCAGAGCCCATGGCACCCTTTTCATGTCTTTTTTGCAGCCTTTCCCAACGTTTTTTAAGCATCTTTGGGGGAAAAGACTTGGAGATATCACAAATCAACAGTGAGGTGTTGTTGCCCAAGGCAGACGACACATAGGTCATGCTTATCCGCCTTGACAAACACCTCTGCACATTTTATACAGTTCTCAAACCCCGGGGGTCCTGTTTTCCTCGTAGGCTTTTCTGACATTTTAAGAGAGTTCAAGAAAACAGGAACCACAAACCGTTAAATAAACAGTAAAGTTATAGGTTGCGGTCGGTTCTGGAATCGAGAAAAAGTTAAAACCTATCGATTGCAGTCGATTTGGAAACCGGGGAAAAGAAACCGATAAACTTGGTTAAAAATGTAAGATTTTAAACTAAAAGTTACCAAAAAGCAAACTGAACAGTAATAAAGGTTCCGGTTTAAAAATAAACAACCCTCGGTTCCTCCCCGGTTCGAGTAAACCAAGAAGAACCGATAAAGTACTAAAGCACACTAAGATAAGATAACTTAAAGCTAAAAACAATAAACTAGGCAGCGACTGAAAAAAAACAAAAAAACCAAAAATTAAGTATCTGATGAAAATAATGCAAACGACTGTGTGACAGAGGAATCTCCAGGGCGTCTTGACTTGCTGGAGGAGAGAAAAAATCTGAGGAGTCAGAACACTGGCAGTTAGCCGGGCAGTTTTTGAAAAAAGGGCACAATGCAAATGGTTCCATTTCTCTCCAGGACAGTATTGTCTTAAAGTGACACTGCAGAAGTTAATAATATTAGTGGATTCCTGGGGTAAGAAAAGGACTTCTTCAGATACATTAGCGAGAGATAGAAGAACAAAGACCAGATTGTGAGGATCAGGAAGGACGGTGGGTGGGTAGAGAAGGGGGACCAGGCAGAGGCACTTAATGAGTGCTTCTGTTCTGTGTTCATGAAAGACAGAGGGGTGCAGATACCTCGGGAGGGGTGGGTGGGCGGGGGTGACTGATACAGGGATCACAGGGGCCAAAATAATGATTTGGCAGTCAAGAGTCATGCATAGCTCCTGGGTACTGGCATTTTCCAGCAGACCAGGATCTACTCAGGCAAAGCCAGGAGTTGACATTAAAGCAGTAGTAAAATGTAAAAAAAAAAATCTGCTCTTTTTCAATTGTTTGTTCCCTGTGCTCTACTGAACATTTCCCTAGTACTCTTTCCCGCCGGCAATGAACTATCACGGAGTAATCAGCTCTGTTTTCTTTTGTTTTGTTTACATTTCTGCCACCCGGCATGTTGCACTGGAGCCACCTGTGCTGCCAAATGCAGATGTGTATGACTGGCAGTACTATACAGGGACATCGGAACAGTTCAGCACAGGGTCCCACTGCAGTAACCAAAAGACATGATGCAACCTGAAGGGGGAGCGAAGCTGAAAATTAGTCGGCCGCCATATTTATTGTGGCACCACAACAATTCAAATAAATTGCAAATATCTAAAAAACTAAAGAGGAAAGAAAATATTTTTTTACAGATATGAAAACGAATTATGGCCGCATGCTTCCAGCCAAAAAGCAGAATTTCGATAAAATCACTTCCTGATTAGGTAGTACTGCTGCTTTAACACACACAAAAGTGCATTGGGATGTGGTAGAAGGGGAATAAAATGGAAGGACATCAGATAAAAAATGCAGTTCTGTAGAAGAATCTTGTATAAACATTAAATGAACTCTGTAAACTTGTCAGGTACACACCACTTTAATAACTAAATTAATAATTACATTAAATTCTCACAGTAAAATTGCTCATTGGAAAAGGTGCAGTTGGTCTAAACTTAGACATACAGAAGGAGGCACTTTGACATTTGTCTTGTACATCTGCTAATTTTATTTATTTATTTATTTAGATTTTGTTGACCAGGTAAGGCCTCTGAGACCAAAGATCCCTTTTTCAGGGGCGACCTAGGGTTGAGTACACCAACCACTTTACACCAGGTTACAGTAAGACATTTTCAAAATACATACACAGTCAGTACATGAGGCAAGGGAACAAAAGGACAGTGTCGGAGTACATACAGCAAGAAACAGTGTCAGAGTACATACGTTGTCAGTAGGGTACATTTGGATAGGGGTAGGAGAGTACTGTTACATTGTTGCAGGCCTACAGAGATATTAGCTTTAGAGGTTAGCTAGTCCAGGGGGAGCGAGATTTTAGTCAGTAACCGATTTAGAGGGGTAAGGTTGAGTGCATTATCTAGCGGTTGCAGCAACAGAGGCTCAGTTCAATAAGGTAGGCTCTAAGACTGGCTTTGAACGAGGAGAGGGAGGGTTTGTCCAGCAGGGTAGCAGGGAGCGAGTTCCAGAGGTGTGGGGCAGTGTACTGGAAGAAGCGCTTTCCTTGGTTGGTCGGGATGCAGGGTATGTTCAGGAGCCGACTGGTAGTAGACCGAAGGTTACGAATGGAGACTTTAGGGGTGAGCAGGTCACTAAGGTGCGGCGGGTGGCGTATGGAGGAGAATTTGTAGGTATGGCAGGCAGAGGAGAAGGATAATTTATGCCTTAGAGTCGGCCAGTGGAAGTCTTTAAGAGCAACGCAGTGATATCTCCTTGGGGAGGAGTGGGTTCCGAAGCAAGCAATGCGGTGGTAGAGGGTAGTGAGCTTGTTTAGCTCAGTCTCTCTGAGGGACTGTAGTAGTGGGGAGCCATATAGCAACGAGGGAAGGAGGTTGAAGTTTGCAATGGCCCGTCGTGCTTCTCCAGAGAGGGAGTTTCCTAGGCGGTATAGGAGGCCCAGCCTCTGGTGGATAGATTTTGTTAAGGCATCTATATGGGGTTTGTAGGTTAGCTCTTGGTCAAGGACAACCCCAAGATACCTAAACTGGTCAGTGACCTCGACACGCTTTCCTTGGGCTGACGAGAGTTGGAGTAGTCCGCTTCGGTCATAGCCCAGCCGTCGGGTCCCAAAGAGGACTGCTTTTGTTTTTTCCTCATTTAGTTTTAGGTGGTTGGCAGTAAACCATGCTTCAAGCTTTGCAAGGCTAGCTTGGAGCTTGGCTGAGATGACTGAGGGTTGGGGGTCACTGAAGTAGATTACAGTGTCATCCGCATAGAGGATAAGATTGCAGGGTGCACAGTCCTCTTCAAGGTCATTCAAAAATAGTGAGAATAGTAGAGGGCCCAGGATTGAGCCCTGGGGTACCCCAGAGGTCACAAGCCTAGGGTTTGATTGGACTCCCTGCCAGTGGACTTTTTTCGATCAGTTAGTCAGGTAGCTCGTGGTCCAGGAGAGTGAGAGCTGATCCATGCCAAGTCGATGAAGCTTAGTTAGGAGAAGCTTATGACTGACCAAGTCAAAGGCCTTGGATAGGTCAATGAATAATGCGCCCGTAGGGGTGCCTTGGTCCATGGCATTTAGTATGTCCGATGTTAGCCTGATAAGGGTGGTGCCAGTGCTGTGGCCTTTCCGAAAGCCGTGCTGGACTTTGGAGAGGAGTAGGTGTTGTTCCAGGTAGTCTTGAAGTTGATCATAGACTAGTCTTTCCTGAATTTTTCCCAGAGGGCAGAGAAGAGAGATGGGCCTGTAGTTCTCCACCCTGTCCCGAGTTCCTTTTTTGTGGACTGGGACTATGGTGGCAACTCTCCATTTGCTGGGGACTGTCCCTTCTAGGAGGGATCTGTTGATAAGTAGGGTAACAGGGTAGGCGATGGCCGGTGCTGCAGCCCTCAGCAGCCGGGGTTCTAGCTGGTCGTTCCCAGAGGACGAGTCAGGATTTATTTTGCAAAGGAGTGGCAGTAATGTGCTGGGATCAACTAGTTTCAGGTGGAATAAGGGGCGTGGAAGTACTGTGTCTGGACGGGGGAGTGGGGAGGGGGTCCCTGGTCCTGTTGGGAGGCAGCCAGTAGGGTTTGTAAAGGATACGCAGAATGCTTCAGCCACTGTGGTGGGGTCGTTGGTAAATGAGTTCCCAACTAGGACCGAGGCATCATGTTCCTTTGTGTAGCCTTTAAGGAGAGAGTTTATGTGGCCCCAGAATTTGTTTGGGTCCCTTAGATTGCCTGTTTGGAGGTCCCTGAGGAATTCTGATTTGGCCTGTTTTGTGGCTTTTTTACATTGGTTCCTCAGGCACCGATACTTCTCCCAGTCCGGATTGCTACCGGAGGATTTGTAGAGTCCCCATGCCTTGTCCCAGAGCGCATGGTGTGTTTTAGCTTAAGGTTTAGCCATTTGTGCATTTTCCATGCACTCTGAGTTTTTTCCATGGGGCATGTTGGTTAGCTATGTCCAAGAACGTCTTGGTGAAATAATAAATAATAATAATAATAAACTTTATTTATATGCGCCTTTCTCAAAACCAAGGTGCATTACAATAAAATACAGAATAAAAACATATTAAAACATATTTAAAAACTCAGTTTTAAATATTCAAGGGCCTCGACAATTGTGGGAAGGGAGACAATGGGGCCCCATTCCACCTTCAGGAGGTCAGAGCAAAGGTCAGCTGGTTCGAATCGGCTGAAATTCCTCACAACACTCACTCTGGCGGCAGCCCTGGGGGGGTTTATTGGACCAGATACAGAAGATAGGGCAGTGGTCGCTCAAGGAGTCAGACATAATCCCAGCAGTCTGTATCCGAAAGGGGTTTGAGACAAGTGCCCAGTCGAGTAGTGAGTGGTTGCCAGATTTGGTGTTGTGCCTGGTTGACATGTCAATTACTTGGGTAAGTGATGCATCCAGTATCAGGTTCTTGATTCGGGAGGTATTTGGGGCAAGCCAGTTGAGGTTGAAGTCCCCGAGAAGGATGGTCTCCCCCAAGGAGAGCTTGAGGATGGCATTTGTGAGGGATTTTAAGGAGGGGGCGGCGGTTTGGGGTGGGAGGTAGGCACACCCGATATAGAGAGATTTGGTATCTCTGAGGAGTAGTTTGAGAAGTAATACCTCAGCCTGAGATCCGTTGGGTGTTTGGAGGTCGATCTGGGAGGCATTCAAGGAGGAGGTGAAGTAGATTAGCACCCCCCCCCCTTTTTCCCCAACTCTATCCTTTCTTATGGTCTGGTAGCCAATCAGTTCAACTTCATGAGGGAGGATGTGGGGCTTTAGCCACATCTCCATCACTGCTAAGATGTCAGGCTTGTAGAGCAGGGTCCAGGCCTCAAAGTCAGACATTTTGTGTCTCAGGCTCCCGATGTTCATGTGAACCAGTCTGAGCCCCCCGGAGTTTGCCCAGAGGGGGATTGTAGGGTCACTGAGAGTGAAGTTAGGGGAGAAAGGACTGGGGTTGGTTTCAGTCTCTCCCTCGCAGAAAGCAGCCAAATCCGGCTAGGGCCCTTAAGGGGGCATTATGATTGGTGAGGTGTATACAGTAGGTGGGTTATCAATTTAATTTAAATTAAAGTAATTAATTTAAAGACGAGAAGAAAATCTGTTAATTCAAAACTATACTAACAGATTCTCTTCTCTTTAAATCAACTGGCAAATGTACAAGACAAAAGGTAAAGTGCCTCCTCATGTATGTCTCAGTTTAGATCAAATACACGTTTTCCAATGAGCAGGTTTACTTCTGCAGAGGTGGATTGTGTAAATTCTTGACTTGATTTTCTTTTCCCTATTTGATTTGTTTCAACTGTTACCTTTTTTTTGGTAATCTCCGAGTTTACAACTCTAGAAAATATTTTAAAAGACTAAAATAAGTTTACATAAAGGACAGAAAGGTATGGTAGTTTATTTATTTATTTGAAATATCAGATTTACAACCTTTGAGCCAGATGGCTCATTTACAAAGGTACCTCGTCACATGGAGGACAGAGGACTGGTCTGCTGCAGCTTCATAAGACAGTGTAAGACTCTTTTCCCACCCACCCAACCGTTCGGTATCTCACCACACTGGTGCAAAATTGATACTGTATTTTGCAACCAGACCACTGCAGCTGCAAGTCCACCACAGTCTCCAGCTGCCATGAGGAGCATCTCCAGTTGATGTTCTGAGAAGCATTTTCTGTTACGTTGCTAAGACGCTCTCCCTGTCCTCCCTCTCAAAGCAGCTACAAGACACCTATCCATCCCCAGCACGATGCATGCACTCTGCAATTTAACCCCAAAGCTGCCCTGAAAGTGCTGCAGCTAGCACCACTGATCCTCTCATTAACAGCCCCAGGTGCTACTATGGAATTTGCAGGTGCTAATTAGCACCCAGCACCCCCTTATTTTGGTCCCTGGATCAGAGAGGACAGGGTTCTAGAGGGATTAAGGGCACTGAGGGTGGACAAGGCACCGGGATCAGATGGCATTCACCCTAAGGTACTTAAGGAACTGGTGGAGATCCTGGTGGGGCCACTAGCTGACCTGTTCAATACCTTCCTGGACACAGGATGCGTACCACAAGACTGGAGGATAGCCCATGTAGTGTCAATTCACAAAAGTGGCCCTAAGGATGAACAGGCAACTACAGACCAGTGAGCCTCAACTCAATTGTGGGGAGGCTCATGGAGACAATCCTAAAAGAGTGGCTGGTGACATTTTTGGAGGACAATGGACTCCAGGATGGTCAGCAGCATGGGTTTCTCTCAGGAAGATCCTACCAGACAAACCTAGTTGAGTACTATGACTGGGTGACCAGGGAAATGGACAAGGGCCATGCGGTGGATGTCCTGTATTTGGATTTCAGCAAGGTCTTTGATTCTGTGCCACATGGGAGGCTGGGGGTGGGTTGGAATATTTTGGGGTGGAAACAAAGATGGTCAAATGGATCACCAACTGGCTGAAGGGAAGGCAGCAGAGGGTGATTGTTGGGGGGGGGGGGGTGCTCTTAGCACTGAGGGATATGACCAGAGGTGTGCCACAGGGATCGGTGCTGTTTGGGATATTCATAGCTGATATCTCACAAGGGATCTGGAGTAAGATCAATCTGTACACAGACAATACGAAGATGGGAGCTGTGGTGGATGACATCGAAGGGTGGAAGAGGCTGCAGGCAGACCTGATTAAACTACATGAGTGGTCAGAAACATGGCAGTTGGGGTTCAATGGCAAGAGGTGCAAGATACTGCACTTTGGAGCCAGGAACCAGGAGGAGCTATCAGCTGGAGGGGGTATGGTTGAGGCACAGAGGAGGAAACAGATCTCAGGGTGCTTATAACAGGAGTATGAACAACTCAGCACAGTGCAGGAAGGCGGCAGCAAAGCCAACAAGATGCTGGTGTGTGTGTGATATATTTTATATATATATATATATATATATATATATATATATATATATATATACATATATATACATACATACACACACACACACACACACACACACACATATATTTTAAATATTTTACTTTTTGTTGACCGGGTAAGTGCACTAGACAAATCCTGCCTATTTTCAGGCACGACCCGGGGGAAGGGGATACAGATGAATGCCAACTGACCCTGAACCAGATTAAGCTGTTTGTGGTATTTTTCATGAATGGGGGAAATTTGGCCAGGGCACCGGGGAAATTCCCTTGCTCTTTTCGAGAAGTGCCATGGGATCTTTAACATCCACCTGAACTACCACCAGAACAGGCAGATGGTACCTCGGTTTAACGTCTCTTTCGAAAGACGGCACCTCAGGAGTGCAGCACCCCCCTCATGCTGCACTGCAGTGTCAGTATTGGGATATTACCCCAAGTGCCTGGTGTGGGGATAGAACCCACAGCCTACTGATCTCCCGGCCTCAGAGGCAAGTGTGCTACCTGCTGAGCCACTGACACTGACTAAATATACAGTATAATGAGGGGTATCTCCTCCAGGAATAGGGAGGTGATCCTTCCCCTGTACAGGTCACTGGTCAGGCCACATCTGGAATACTGCGTGCAGTACTGGCACCCATTCCTGAAGAGGGACATCAGGTTATTGGAGGGGGTTCACCGTAAGGTGACAAAGATGATCCAGGGATTGGAGGGAAAATCCTATGGGGATAGCCTGGGTAAACCGAACATGTTTTCCCTGGAAGAGAGGACGGATAGAGGGGATACGATTGAAACCTTTAAATACCTAAAGGGGCTAAAACAAGACCAATACGGAAGGCATTTTCAAGATTTGGAGGGGGAAGGACACGAAAGGGCATCAGCGGAGACTGAAGGGGGTGCGGATTCAGGAGAGAGATCAGAAGACATTTTTTTCGAGGAACGGGTGGTGGACAAGTGGAATGCTCTGCCTGAGGAGGTGATGTCCAGCAGAATGGTGGACGGTTTCAAGAAGAGATGGGACAGAGTCGGGGGGAGGCAAATATGAGTGGGGGAGGGTGGGGCAGCTGCACAATTGAGTAGACTCAATAGACCTTAAGGCCAGTTTCTGCTGGCACTTTCTTATGTTCGTAATCAGGTTTTCTGCCCTGTACTGTGGCAGGAAAGCACATCCATTCTCTGTATCCAAGACTGCTCCTATGTACTGCAGTCTTTGGCAGGGAGTCATGACAAATTTGGGCACATTCACTGTGATTCCAAGTCGTTGAACAATTGCCTTGTCTGCGACAAGGTACATAGACACATACATACATGCTGCCAGCAGATAAGGGCCTTTGGCCCACCTAGTCTGCTCATGAACGTTAGTAACTGTTTCTTCAAGCTTCCTAGGAACCAGTTTGTCCCCTTCCCCAATACAGCTTAGCAGATGGGTCTGGATACTGCTTATCAGCCTTTCCGGGAACTGCAGGCAGTGAGTTAGATCTGCACCATGCAGCAAAGGCAGCATCCTATGCAAGTTAATTAGGTAGAATTATAATGGAGCGTGAGCAACGAACCTCTAAAAATTTTATTAAAATCTTTTTCAATGGAATCTTCTTCCACAGCAAAGTCCATGGCAGCTTGCATTTGCTGCATCATGGCTTGAAAAGTAGGATTCTCAGGAGGAGATTTCAGGGTCTATACCACCGAGTCCTCACTACAGGACGAGAGGGTGGAACCAGAATGAGGTGCTACATACTGGTCTCCCTCACAATCCTCCTATACAGGGTTTTAAATAATTGATTAGCAGTTTTTTTCTTGGGACAATGCTAACTGTACAGAAAGTATTTTATATAGGTTTTCTAGAAGTGTTATGTTTGTTAAACACAGGGAGGCAAGTGCTATGCATTTTCACAATGTTTTAGCACTTTTATGAGCAAAACGCTAATCAATTTTAGGCGTTAAATAAATCCCTGCTATACATCCTCCTCTAATACCATGAGGCCAGGATTAAATTCCACCTCATCATCGACGTCTGTGTCAATGATGGGAGCCGCTGAGGGTGCCAGAGATAATGGAAGCAGCTGAGAAGGTGGAATTTACTGTGTGTGGAAAGCAGTCATCGACGGGTTCAGAGTTTCTGTTGGCTTCATTGATGAGATAACTGCCTGCAAAGGTAAACTAGGCTGAATGTGTATAATATCTCTGAAAATTACGCTAGCACAGCTTGACAGTCAATGACACCATGGCCAGAGGCCATGACTACTTGTATCAATGATGGTCCTTGGCATGACAACGATAGTGTATTAAGTATATTAGCGAGAGGAGGAGGAAGACCGGGGATGTGAAACTTAGAGAAGAGGAAGACAAGGTAGTGGAGAAAGATTTGACAAGGCGACTGTCTCAACAAATACTTCTGCTCCGTATTCACAGAAGAAGACAACTGGGACGGTCCCTCATTAATGGAGAAGGAGGTGGACATTAGACCTTTTTCAGAGGACAGAGTAAAAAGAGCACTAGAACAGCTTAGGGTGGATAAAGTCATGGGGCCAGATGGGATACACCCAAGGATCCTAAAGGAGCTCCAGGAGGAATTAGCTAAAACTCTGGCTAAGCTGTTCAGTGGATCACTGGAAATAGGCATGGTTCCGGAGGAGTGAAGGAGGGCAAAAGTGGTACCATTGCACAAAAGTGGTAGCAAGGAGGAGGCAGGAAACTACCGCCCTGTCAGTTTGACCTCGATAGTAGGTGAAATGGTGGAAATCCTGCTTAAGGAAAGGCTGGTGGACTATTGAGACAAGGGGGCTGCTGGACCCAAGGCAACATGGTTTCTCAGCAGCGAGGTCATACCAGACTAACTTGATTGATTTCTGTGGGTGACGAAGGAAATAGACCAGGGCAGAACGGTAGATGTGGCCTATCTGGACTTCAGGAAGGCCTCTGACACAGTCCTGCACAGGAGACTAATCCATAAGCTGGCAATCTGGGGGTGGGGACAGAGGCAGTCACGTGGGTTAGAAACTGGTTGAGTAACAGAACACAAAGAGTGGTGGTAAATGGGGTTAGCTCACAGGAGGGATGGGTAACAAATGGCGTACCCCAGGGATCGGTGCTGGGACCAGTGCTCTTCAATGTCTTCATAAGTGATATTGCAGAGGGTCTAGAAGGGAGGGTTAGCCTGTTCATGGTCGATACAAAGCTATGTAACAGGGTAGATACACAGGAAGGTAAAGAGAAAATGAGGAGAGATCTGAAGAGGCTAGAAAACTGGTCCAAGGAATGGCAGTTGGGTTTCAATGCAAAAACGCGCAGGATTATGCACCTGGGGAGAGGAATCTTAGGGTTGAGTAGGAACTAGATGAGGTAACACTGGAGGCCACCAAAGAGGAAAGGGATCTAGGAGTAGCCATAGAAGACAACCTTGGAGTGGCTAAACAGTGTGACAAAGCAGTCAGAAAGGCTAACAGAATACTAGGGTGCATAGGGAGGGGTATAACAAGTAGGAGGGAGGCAGTGGTGGTACCATTGTACAACTCCCTAGTAAGGCCTCATCTGGAGTACTGTGTTCAGTTCTGGAGGCCCTATCTCCAGAAAGACACAGACAGGATGGAGACAGTACAGAGGAGGGCGACAAAACTGGTGTCTGGGATGCAGCATAAGTCGTATGAGAAGAGACTCAGAGTTCTCAATATGTACTCCCTGGAGGAAAGGAGAGAGAGGGGGCATGACAGGAACCTTCAAGTATCTGAAGTGGATCAACAGGGTACCATAGGGGAGCATCTTTCACATGAAGGGAACTAGCAGAACAAGGGGGCACAGCATGAGACTAAAATGGGGGAAACGGGGAACTTGAGGAAGTTCTACTTCACTGAAGGGTGGTGGAGAGATGGAACAGTTTCCCACAGGAAGTGGTGGTGGGGGGCCACGGTTCAGGGATTCAAGAATGCGTGGGTAGGCACATGCGAACTATCAAGCTAGGACGAAAGGGGGGGGGAACTTGTCGTAGCATCTAGGGTACCTTAAACATTAGAAAGAAGGATAGGGCAGACTGGATGGGCCACAAGGCCCTTATCTGCCGACAACATCTATGTATTTATGTGTTCTACCAGTCATAGGAGGTATGGTACTGCCTAAGCCAGACCCTGATCTTGGTGTCTCAGCAACAGTCGGGGGCCGGTGATGACACTGTAGGATTACCTTGTCTCAAAGGTGACCGGGATCTCCGAAAAACACTTTGTTTAAATAAAGGACGAATAAACGGCAATGGCTAGTTGACGATACTTCTCTCACCAAGTCTGACGAGTATGATCGACGGCAGGAAAAGAAATGAGGAGTGATGGGGCTGCCCTTGTTTATATACATGCTGATACATGGTGTTGTTGTGGGCAGTCCCCAGCTAGCAAAAGTTTCTGTGATGTTCTAGAGCTGACAAAGGTACCGTTCCAAAGATGCGGCCTAATGGAAGAGATAACCTCAAAGATCTAGTTTTTAGGTAGCAAGCAATATCGTGAGCGCCTACTGCTGTCATGCATACTGTTGTGCGGATTGTCTAGATTATTCTAATGTTTAGTATGCAAGTCAGCTGTGGTGAGGTGATGTCCATATAGTGTCATGGTCAGCAGAATGTAGTACCAGCTGAGACATTTCTTAGTCATCTGTTACCAAACAAACAAAGGCGGCACCGAATGTAGTGTAAACAAAATAGGAACAGTTCTGGAGGCCACATCTTTGCAAAGATGTGGACGGGGTAGAGGCGGTCCAGAGAAGGGCAACTAAGACGGTAAGGGTCTTGCACCAGAAGACACATGAGAAGAGACTGAAAGACATCAATATGTATACACTGGAGGAGAGGCGGGAGTGGGGAGACATGACTGAAACCTTCAAGTATCTTAAGGGCTTGAACAAAGTCCAGGTGGGTGACATCTTTCAGTACTGGAGCTGTATAAGGATGAGGGGGCATGATATGAGATTGGGGGGACAGGATAAAGGGAAATGTGAGGAAGTTTTTCTTCACAGAAAGGGTGGTGGATGCATGGAATAAACTAACCTAAGAGGTGGTGGGAGCTAGCACAATAGGGGGATTCAAACATGCATGGGACAGGCGTAAGGGAACCCTAGGGGTGGAAAATAGAGGTGAAAGCTAATAACCAAGTAGGGTCTGCGGCCGCTGATGCAGGCAGGGATAAGGGGCAAACTAGGTGGGCCAAGCGGTCCTTATCTGCCGTCAATTACTGTTACTATGTTCCAATTTGATGTAAAAGCGTGACACAAAGCACAGGGAGACGCCACTCAGCCACCAATAAAACATGGGTGTTTGTTTTTGCTCACACCACAGATGGCGCTGCCTTTGTTCGGTAACAAATGTATGTGGTTTATGGCAGGCATATCAGCTTATGGAGCAGCCTCTGTGGTTCGGAGGACATTTCCTAGTCCTCCTACGACTTCAGAATGCAGGTGTGTGGCAAGGAGAGAGTAATAAAAACCAAAAATTGGAAATTATCTGTCTTCTTGTAACGTGTATCCAGCCTGTGTGTTGCTCTTCTCCAAACTACCTTTCTATTATATTGCTTCTCTTGTATGCTATGTCCAGCTGTAATGTGTGCCTCATACATTGGTCAGTAGTAAACTGGCTGGTTTAGTGTAGGAATGATTGTATTGTGCTGCACAACTATGGTCCTGTTTGGGCTGCTGCAGATCAAACAAATTGATGCTTACTGAAGTCCTACAATCCATGCAACAGAGTGGAAAGAAAGTAAGTCAAGGTGACCGAAGAAAATATAATGGAGAAGTGAGACTACTCTGGGACATCTCCATACCAATGGTACGTTGATTAAATACTGGTAAGTATAAAGAGATAGACTACATTTATAGGAGACATTTTCTGTACAGCTTGCCTTTTATTCCCATGATGCTCTGCGTTTGGATGTATGCTTCAGAAAGCATGCTTGTGGCTTGGAAAGTTAAAAAAATAAAATAAATAAGGGACATGATCTGTCTTCTTGTATTGTTTATGCATCCTACATACTTCTCTTCTTCTAATCCGTCTGTTATGCTGCTTCTCTAGTATGCTACATCCGACTATAATAAGTGCATCATACAGTGGTATGTAGTGGACAGACTATCTTGGTGGAAGACTGAGTGCACTATGCTCCATTGTCCTGGTCCTCAGTGGGGGTCACACAAACTGACTGCTCACTACGGCTCCACATTGGGCTGTTGTTGATCAACAGAAGTTTACACTTAAAAAGCTGAGAGATCCCATTTTTTTACCTAGCAGTATCCTGCTTCTATTTGGGACAGCCCGATTCCTCTAAGTACCACTGGTAGTGCAACAATATTCTGTAAGATTTTCACTGTAATAGCTGCAGTACTTCTACACCTGACTGCCTGATGATCCGAAATCCAGCTAAATATTACATTTAGTTCCTGCTTGTCCCCTAAAATACCTTTTCAACCAGTCTGTCACACAAACTTTGAAAGGAAAAAAAAAAACAAGACTTCTACCCTACACTACACTGGATACACAAATTCAGCTATCCTAGATCCTACAACTCTGAAAAGAAACAACCCAATAAAAGTGTCAAACTTCTTAAGGCAGTATACGACCTGAAGTTAAGTGTATATTCTGTCTGAGTTGGTCAAATAACTTCTTGCTGTACCCCCAACAGTGCTACCCAGAAACCTAGTAGTTAAGGAGTTATAAACCTAGAGTCATGTTTTTGAATTTTTTTTTTTTTTTTTTTTAATCAAGATGTTATTCTCACCCGACCAGCCCCATTATCCCTGCCCAGCCCATCTCCTATGTTCTCTGGGACTCCTTGAGTCCGCCACATATTTCACCCCATGGCGGGGCAGAGGACCCCCCCTCCCAAAAATACACTGATCCGGAGCCTGCCCAGTCAGTGCTGAGAGCACTGTGATGGGTCAGGGAGTTACTTAGCTGGTAGGTGTTTTTATTTCACCTTTGGTTTGTTACCCCAGGGCTGCCAGCGTGCAATGACACACCATGAATAATCAGCACTGAGGGTAGCCTTCCCTACTAGGTGATCCTCAGCTGTGCTTACCACCTGGTCTCCACCAGGTGACAGCCACCAATCAAGACACCAGAACCGTCCTTCCCTGAGAGCCAAAACCTATTCCTTGAACTCTCAATCCTCTTTCCCACCTTTTTGTTGTTCCATGCCCAGTGGATGGGACAACTAGGTGCGAGTACTGTTCTAGGAGACAAGGTCTCCACATATTTAGGGGACTCGTAGTCTGGGGTGTGTGTGCCCATAGCTAAGGCTGGATCACACTTGTCAGTGCCCCTAGTTCACCTAGAAGAGTGGATGTTCTGTTAAACTGTTCACCTGGGAGAGTGCAGTTTATTCTTTTGTCACTCCAGTGAGTGATGGATTTAAAGTGTGGGACCTCTAGCATTTCAGTGGGAAATGGGGGTTTCAATGGTGTAACCCTGAAGAATGACAGAGACTGTCAGTTGGGGCAAAGGGTGAGAGGGACGCCATCTAAGTGCTTACAAGGCAGGGCTTCCTGGTTCGTAAAGGGCACCAGTTATACCTGAGCAAGGGCCAGTGCTGCAGGTTTAGGTGTGTGGCTGAGTTTCACTTAATTGCACCCATGTAGTTCTGAGTGTGGGGCTTAGTTTCACAAAAACACTCATGAGAGGAAAATGTTCGGGTGCGTGACCAGGTGTCCACTAAATGCACCACTGGGAAACGGGGAAGAAGATGTTCTTTTGTGTGTTCATCAACTGTATTGTATGCAAGGAGAGTTCGTGAAATGTACCTGTCCTGCCTAAACCAACACTTGGGGGTCCAGTTCTGCATTAAATTTCCATCTGTTGAATAAAGCCATACTACACAATCCCAGTTACTGTTCTGGACATTCTGATTATTGCTTCTGGTTGCTGGATTTATTTAATTTAGTTTTTGTTGACTGGGCAAGTGCACTAAACAAATTCTGCCTATTTTCACGCATGATCCGGAGGATGGGGATACAGATGAAGGCCAACTGACCTTGTACCAGATTAAGCTGTTGGTGGTATTTTTTTTAATGACTTTACTGGGGCCCCCCTTCAGCAGGTTAGATCTAGCATATGCCTAGCAGCCTCCACCCAGGACCTGGGTTGTGATTTCTACACAAGGTTCATGTTGTTTGGTCACAGCCTCAGGCAATTCTACCTCCTCCACGCCAACCAGATCAGACTCAGTCCGCATAGGAGGTGCTCCTGGTAAGACTCAGGATGGACTTGGCAAATCCTTTTTTAGTGATGCTGGAGGATCTCTGCTCTGACAGAGGATATAGCACATGCAGGCAAACTCGTAACCCAAACAACCACTTACTTATTCCAAAGGTACGTATTGAGAAGGGCATGCTTGGGAGAATATAAACTGAAAGTCCTACAGCATGATCAGTACGTCCAAAGTGACTTTAAAGCTTTCAAAAATCAGTACAGATTAGATCATGGTGCAGTGAAGTACCAAATACATCTGAAATTCAGCATTTAACTCCCAAATTGGAAACAACTCCGCCACTGATCAGGTACTTAGTACTTCACTGCACCATGATCTATTTAGATCTGCGCTGATTTTTGAAATCTTTAAAGTCACTTTAGAAGTACTGATCATGCTGTAGGACTTTTAGTTTATATTCTCCGAAGCATGCCCTTCTCGAGTACATTACCTTTGGAATGTGTGTTGTTTTGTGGGGTTGGCAGAGTTTGCTCTGTTCTTTGCCGACAAAGTGTCCTCTATGAGAGCAGAGATCTCCTCCAGCATCACTCAAAGGGATTGCCGGGTCCATCCTGAGTCTTGCTGGAGCACTCCTCTTGCGTGGACTGAGTTCAATCCGGCTGTAGTGGAGGACGTGGTAGAAACTGCCTCAAGGCTGCGACCAACACAGTGTGATCTGGACAAAGGCCCAACCCGACTTTTGGTCAGATGTTTGACCTGACTGGATCTGTGATGCCATGATTGTCTGGAGTTCCCTGAGGAGTGGGGTCTTTTAAGAGGCCCTGGTTAGGCCCCTATTGAAGAAACACTCATTGGACCTGGACTGTCTCAGCAACTACAGACCGGTCTCTAACCTCCCATTTTTTAAGGAAGGTTATAGAAAAAGTGGTGGCCATTCAGCTCGAGGAGCATCTAACCTCCTCCTCCTCCATTTATGAGCCCTTCCAGTCTGGGTTTAGGGACAGGCACAGTACGGAGACCACCTTGATGAAGGTGCTTAATGATCTCCTGATGGCGAGAGACAGGAGAGAGCGTAATATTCTGGTCCTCCTGGATCTCTCAGCAGCGTCTGACACTGTGGACCATGAGGTGCTACTTGAGCGACTGCGGTACTGGTGTGGCCTGTCCGGAATTGTCATTAAATGGTTCAGCTCATACCTGACAGGCAGTGTGAAGAGGATGATGATGGGGTTAGCCTCATCTAACCCAAAGCCACTGTACTGTGGAGTTCTGCAGGGATCGGTCTTGTCACCCTTGCTGTGCACGGTGTATATGTTGCCATTAGGAGACATTATCAGGTGGTATGGGCTGGGTTTTCATTGCTATGCTGATGATACCCAGCTTTACTTGTCCTGTGCACCAGGTAACCAGATGGCAGCCTCCATATTAAATAACTGCCTGGAGGAGATCCAGACTTGGATGACTCACAACTGGCTTAGACTTAATCCAAACAAGACTGAGGTACTGGTAGTGGACCCAGGTCGTCACGGTGTTGGGGGGGGATTTGGAAGACCCCCCCGATCTTTTACTGGGAGGGGTCCCATTGACCCCTTCCACACAGGTGAAGGATCTGGGAGTGATCCTCGCGGATGGCTTGACACTGGATGCTCAGGTGTCTGCTATCATAAAAGCCAGATTTTACCACCTGAGGAATATCGCCCAGATCCAGAACCTTATACCATCTGATGACCTGACCACACTGGTTCATGCTTTTGTCATGTCCAGGCTGGATTACTGCAATGCCCTGTACCTAGGGCTATCTGGAGGCAACCTCCGCTGGCTGCAGCTGGTGTAGAATGCGGCGGCAAGGTTGACGGGTGTACGAAGGTGGGATCATATTATGCTCATCCTCCATGAAGTGCACTGGCTGCCAGGTCGATTTGCTGACCTGTATGGCCCTACACGAAAGGGGATCAGTCTACCTGCAAGATCTCTGTCTGGTTAGACTTTCACCGGCTGGAATTTGGGGACACTGTGAAGATCATCCAAACAATGCTACCAACTAGTTGTAGTTTGGATCTGGGTCCTACACCGCTCTTAGTAGGCTGTGTAGAAGCCATCTACCCAATCCTTGCAGACATTGTCTGGAAATCTTTGGAGAGGGGGGTTTTTCCTGACCCCCTTAAGGAGGCGGTAGTTCGTCCACTCCTTAAAAAATCCTCCTTGGATCCAGATTGTCTAGCTAACTACCGGCCTATCTCTAACCTGCCATTTGTTGGTAAGGTTATTGAAAAGGCAGTTGCGTTGCAATTGGATGATCACCTTATATCTCACAATGTCTATGATACTCTCCAGTCTGGTTTCAGGAAAAGGCATAGTACAGAGACTGCCCTTGTCCGGGTATTGAGCGACCTCCTTATGGCCAGAGATCGAAAGGCGCGTACCATTCTGGTCCTTCTCGATCTATCTACTGCATTTGACACTGTAGACCATGGAGTGCTATTGGAGCGCCTGCGGGTCTTCTGTGGGCTGTCTGGTACAGTCCTCGAATGGTTTCATTCTTACCTCACAGGCAGGTTTCAGAGAGTTGTCACTGGAATCTATTCCTCTGGCGCTCACTCCCTGTCTTGTGGGGTACCACAGGGCTCCATTTTAGCTCCCATGTTGTTTGCAGTGTACATGCTGCCATTGGGAGAAATCATCAGGTGATACAGTCTGGGTTTTCACTGCTACGCAGATGATACTCAGCTGTATCTGTCCTTTCTCCTCAGTCAGGGTGATGCCCTCTCTGTACTTAACAACTGCCTCGATGAGATCAGACTTTGGATGAGTTTGAGCTGGTTGAGACTCAATCTGGACAAGACTGAGGTATTGGTGGTTGATCCAGGTTGTCCGGGGATGGGTTTGGGAGCTGGACAGCCATCAGGTTTATTACTTGGTGGTGTACCGCTCTCTACCTCTGAACAGGTGCGAAATCTGGGCGTTATCTTTGATGATGGTCTGACCCTGAAATCTCAGGTGTCAGCTGTTGTCAAATTCTCTTTTTACCATCTAAGGAATATCGCCCGGGTGAAACATCTGATTCCCCCGGGTGACCTTCCAACATTGGTCCACGCCTTTGTCACTACTCGTCTCGACTACTGTAATTCCCTCTACCTAGGGCTACCTGGGGTTGATATCCGCCGCCTTCAGCTAGTGCAGAACGCGGCAGCCAGGCTTCTGACTGGGACTTCGAGAACCAGTCATATTACGCCTGTGCTCCGTGAACTGCACTGGCTGCCTGCATGGTGGCGGATCACCTTTAAGGTTGGTTTACTAACCTTTAAAGCTCTACATGATCAGGGACCGTTACCTAAAAGATCTCCTGATTCCCTACTGCCCCTCAAGTCCTCTCCGTTCCGACAACGAGGGATTGCTAGAGATTCCCAGGGTCCGACTGAAGTCATCAGGATCTCGTGCCTTTGCTTTTTCGGCACCAACCCTGTGGAATTCTCTACCTCGCTGGTTGAGAGAATGCCCAACCGCTGATAATTTCAAGGTCGCCTTAAAAACATATCTGTTTGAATTAGCATACTCTTGTTAGTTTGTGGCTGACTTTTAAATTTTGGATTTTATTAATTTCAATGTTTTGTACAGCGCCTTGATTTTGAAAGGCGCTCTATAAATAAAATTGAATTGAATTGAATCTCCTCGTTCCTCATCGCCCGCCCGGGTTCTCCGTTCCGCCGAGGGTTGCCTTCTTAGGGTTCCTAGAGTTAGGCTGTGGCATTCGGGCGACCGTGCATTTTCTGTTGCCGTGCCTACCCTGTGGAACTTACTGCCTAACCATCTTCAGGAGGCACCCTTGGAGGAAACCTTTAAAAAGGGCTTAAAGACCTTTTTATTTAACCAGGCTTTTAACTTATAAATATATATTTTAGTGATGTATGTAAGTGTAAAGATAGATTTTAATGCTGCTGTTAGCTCCATTTGGATTTGGTTTATGATTTTGTTTATTATATGTATGTATATTGTATTTAATTAATATGTGATGCACTTAAGAGTCCCCGGAAAGGGACACTATATAAAGTATTTATTTATTAATGCACTGGGTCCTTGCACCAAGAGCACAGTCTTTTGTCTTTCTGTGTGGCTGAAACCAATGGCCTGGACTCCTTTCTACAGAGATACATCAGGTGAACCTGAACGACACTCTTTAGAAATGTAATTAGGGGGTTTTCAGCTGCCAGCAATGGCTTAGAAAATTAGATTCAATGATTCTCGAAGGCAACTGTGTATTGGATAAAATCAAGCTATCATTTGGCACACTAAGTTTTACAAATCAATGCTTGCATACACAATGTATTTCACCTTTTATGATTGTTTCCCCACACATTTAGAGGCAAGGCAAAGTACAGTTACGTAAGAACTTACCGTAATAGTAGATCTTCGAGAGAGGCTCTTGCAGTAGGTAATTACATATAGGACTGACGCCGGCAGGCGGCAGGACCACATGGAAAAATTTTTAGCTAGCAGTCCCTGGTGAGGGACCAGCGTCAGGAGACGTCGGTATAAAGGGGCGGTCCCGGACGCCCACATTCCAGTTCTTTCCCCCCACAGGCCAAAAGAGGCCAGACAAGAGAGAAGAGGATACTTCCCTCAATGGAAAAGGAGCTGAAAAAGCCTACGGGGATGGAGGGCGGGAGTATTACACCAAAAAAGCCTCTCAAAAATCTACTGTTACGGTAAGTTCTTACGTAACTGTACTATCTTTACTAGAGGGCTCTTGCAGGTAATTACATACAGGACTGAATCCCAAGCAGTTTGGAACAAAGAGAGGCACCGGGAGGAGGAAAACTACTCCAAAAGGTAATTCTGGTTGTGCAAGTCTCCAGATAGGAGGCCTTGCAAAACAGCCAGCCCGAAGCCTGCTCTACGGCGAGAGGCAACATCCAAACTGTAGTGTTTAGTAAAGGTATGGATGGAAGTCCATGTGGCAGCAGCACAGATGTCTGCCGCAGACACATTCTTGAAATAAGCCACTGAGGCAGCTACTCCTCTTGTGGAGTGGCCTCTGACTTGAACCGGGAGGGTCTTGTTGTATTTGTCATAACAGAAAGTGATGCAATGAGCCAACCACTTAGATAGGCATTGCTTGGAAACTGCATTGTCTTCCCATTTGTGAGCAAAAGAGACGAACAATTGATCAGCCTTTCTGAGGTCCTTCGTCCTGTTGGTGGTGTATCTCAGAATCCGGTGAACATCCATAGTATGGAGTAAATATTCCCCTTGATTAGAGTACTGCGTAAAAAAGGCAGGTAACTATATGGACTGATTTAGAGTAGACTCAGCTACTACTTTAGGGAGAAACTTAGGATTCGTGCGAAGAGCAACACGCTCCTTTGTGAAAATCAAGTACGGATTTTACATCAGGGGCCTGGAGCTCGAGATTCTCCGAGCAGAAGTAATGGCCACCAAGAAGAGAGTCTTCCATGAAAGAAACTTCAAATCAAGAGAAGCTGCAGGTTCAAAGGAGGAGAGAAGTTTTTCTAGAACAAAATTCAAGTGCCAAGGGGGACAGGAGTACGGATGGGGGCCTCAGGTGGAGGACCCTCTGAGAAAGGTTTTAGAGACCTCCAGTTGAGCTGAAAGTTTTGTCTTGAAGGAACATGATAGTCGAAATGGCCGCCATGTACCTTCAGAGAGAATGACTGAGACCCAGGTCAAACAGATGACGTAGATACTCCAGCAGAAGCCCCACTGAACAGGAGAAAGGTTCCACGTTCCTGGTAGTGGCCCAGATCGTGAATCTTTTCCACTTCATGGCATAAGTGGATCTGGTGGAGGGTTTTCTGGCCTCCACTAAAATCTCAGCCACTTTGGGAGACACTCCAAAACGGGATTGGGCTAAGTCTGCAGGAGCCATGCATGCAACTGAAGGGATTTGAGGCCTGGATGGACCAGGGTCCCCTGATCCTGGGTCAACAAACCTCGAGATAGAGGAAGAGGAAGAGGAGGATCCTCTGAATATTGTTGTAGAAGAGAGAACCAGACTTGCCTGGGCCAGAAAGGAGCGATCAGAATCATTCACAGCTCCTTCTGAACTAGTTTCTGCAAGACTTCGTGGGATAAGTGGAATTGGGGAAAGGCATATACGAATCTGTCCTTCCAGTCTAGAGACAGAGCTTTGCTCTAAAGCTCGCTCTGGAACGAGCGAGCAGGAAGACGGGAAGTTTTGTGCTGAGGGGGGATGCGAACAGGTCGACCTGTGGTGTTCCCCAGAGTTGGAAGATATTGTCTAGGACCCCTTGGTCCAGTTCCCACTCGTGAGTCAGAGCAGAAGAGCGACTTAGCTTATCTGCCAGGGTGTTGTCGACTCCGAACGTAAACTGCCGTGGAGGTGAAAGTCGTGTTGTGTTGCCCAATCCCAAACCCTCATTGCCTCCCTGCATAGAGGGTAGGACCGAGTCCCTCCCTGTTTGTTGATGTATCACACCACGCACATGTTGTCCGCCTGGACAGCTAGGTGGCCGGGAAGGATGTATTGGTGAAGGGCTTGGAGAGCATACAACACTGCCCGAAGCTCGAGCACACTGATGTGGAGAGCTTGTTCTAGCTTGGACCAGGAGTCCTGGGTCCGATGAAGGCCTAGATGGGCTTCCCAACCTTCGCCTGAGGCGTCTGTGGTTAGAGTCTGGGAGGAGGGAGGATGAAAGAAAGGAACTCCCGAAACAGGTTCTCTCGAACCATCCACCATTGCAAGTAGCGAATCATTGGCGAGGAGATCAGAACTGGGTGATCTAGGTCGTCCACTAGCTGATCCCACTGACAGCGTAGAGTCCACTGAGAGATCCTCATGTGGAGTCGCGCGCGAGGCACCGTCGGGATAGCAGCCGCCATGAGCCCGAGAAGGCGAAGGACCAACCTCACAGAGACCTTCCTGCGGTCGGACAATAGACTTATTTGGGTCTGAAGGGTGGCGCCCTGTCTGGAGGCAGGAAGGCCTTGCCCCTGGTCGTATCGAGAATCGCCCCAATAAACTGTAGCCTCTGGGATGGGTCCAGACGAGACTTGGAATGATTGATGGTAATACCCAGGCAGGCAAAAACCTGCTGGGTAAGGGAGAGGAAACGCAGTAGTTCCTCCCTGGACGAGGCCACCAGGAGCCAGTCGTCCAGGTATGGGAAAACCTGCACTCCCCTGGTACGCAGGTGGGCCGCCACCACTGCCAGGTATTTGGTAAATACTCGGGGTCCGAGGATAGACCAAACGGGAGCACCTTGAACTGGTAGTGGTCCCCCTGGAACGCAAAACGAAGGTATTTGCGATGAGATGGGTGAATGGGAATGTGCAGATAAGCATCCTGCATATCCAGAGCACAAAGCCATTGACCCAGCCGGAGGAGGGGCAGAAGGCTCTGCAAAGAGAGCATCCTGAACCTTTTGTATTCTACGTAAAGATTCAGGGAACTGAGATCCAAAATTGGTCTGAGGTCTCCTGTCTTCTTTGGGACCAGGAAGAAATGAGAACAGTAACCCGTCCCTCGCAGATGAAGGGGGACAGGCTCTATTACTTGCTTCAGCAGATGAGCCAAAATTTCCTCCTGGACCAAGAGAAGATGTTCCCGTGAATACGACGACTTCAGAAGGGGGTGGCGTGGTGGTTTCTGAAGAAACTCTATGGAGTGTCCTTCTGCTATGAGCTGGAGCACCCAAGAATCTGTGGTTATCCTCTACCATCCCGGAAGGTGGAGGGAAAACCTCCCTCCTACCGGTTCTTCCAGGGAGTCCGGAGGCAGTGGGAGAGGAAAGGAGTCAGGTGGTGTGGGGCAGCGCCGCAGCTGAAACACCCGCTGCATTTTAGGGCGGGGGGGCTTGGCAGCTGTGGGGGCCCGGCGTTTTGTGGCCCGCCTTCCCTGGAGTTTTGCCTTTGGCCGATTCAGTCTGGGAAAGGGGCCGGCTGCTGCTGCTGATGGGGACGGGTATGGAATCAACTGACTTAGTGCCGTCCCTTCTCTGTAAATCGGTGATGATGTCCTTGACATCGCCCCCAAACACCGACCCCGGAAGGGGGTGCTTCCTGGATAGCAGATTGCACCGGAATCAACCCTGACATGCGGAGCCAAGCATGACGCCAGAGGCTCACAGCGAAAAGCTGAGCTCCACCCAGCAGTGTCCACTGCATCGTATGTCGCAGGCAGCGTGTGTCGACTGGCCGAATGAGCAGAGCGGACGAGATCAGCCAACTCCTGCTTGACTGGGGAGTCAGGCAAGGAGTCCAGTTTGGCTTCCACCTGAGTCAGGATGGCCTTCTGGTAGTCCCCCATATGGCCGACATAGTTCAGGGCCCTGATCCCCAGTGTGGAGGAAGCGAAATCTTCTCCCATACTGGTCCAGAAGGCGTGATTCCTTATCAGGTGGTGACAAGCTAAGATGTTTGGGGTTCAGCCGACCGGCCGTGAGCGGCGCCAATCACAACCGAGTCAGCATGAGGGTGAGAATCCAGAAAATCAACACCCTCTGGAGCCTGATATAGCCGGTTCGACTTCCTAGGAAGTGGGGCTAAGGCCGACGGCTGTTTCTATATTGTGGTAACAAGGTCGGCGTGAGGCTCTATCCAGGGTGGCACCAAGGTAGGAGCTGTCACGGGCAGATCCAGATGTTCAGCGAGTTTCAGACGCTAAGGACCTGGTTCCAGGGAGTGCCACTGATGAACCTCCTGGATTTTCCTAAGCAACTCCATAAAAGAAGGATCTTCCGGAGGAGACTTCGGAGGAGTCCTTGGCCTGGGCTTCGACGGAGAGCGTGACTCGTCGTCTCTCTCGGAGCAACCATCGGAAGAGTCCGAGGGTGAAAAGGAGGATGAAGAGGAGAAAGACACCCTTTCCCGACCCGGGGGAGGAACGGACCCCTTGGGAAGTCCCCGGGGAAGCGTGTCCTGCCCTTCTCTGGATCCAGACGGAAGAACCCTGGAGTCTGGAGGTGGTGAGGGAGTGTGCTGCCTCGGACGTGATGAACCTGGGGCTTGGCACCGTCACCCGGGCGACTCTTGACCTCTTTGGTGAGCTGAGCCTTGGCCTCAGCCCACCAGGAGGCCAGAGTCTCCTGCAGGTCCACCGGTGGCCGTGAGGGCCGTGGAGGAGGAGGAGGAGGAGGAGGCGGGGATAAGGATATGGGTTGTAACCGTGTGGCGCGATTCAAACCCGCTGCAGGTAGCCCAGCATCGGGTATTGTATGGTGTTGTACTGCGGCGTTGGGTACTGTGGCGCCGGATACTGCAGTTCCGGGTACACCGCGTCCGAATAGGATGAAGGTACCCAGGAGGGCTGCGGAGCAGGCCGGGCCGGGTCCATAGTGGAGAGTCCGGAGGACGGAGGGGTTCGATGGGAGCGGAATGTCTCCGAGTCTCGGTAAGGCCGATAGTGGAGGTTCTGGCGCTAGAGGTACTAACAGTCGGAGGGGCCGGCCGGAGCTGGCATCTGGGAAGCCGACGGTTAGGTCCGCACTCAGGCAGAGGAAGGACTGACGGAGGCAAGATCTCCAGCCTGCCTCGGGACGGAGGGGAAAAGTCCCCGGGTCGAGTTGGAGACTCTGGTTCCTCAGATGGCAGGGAAGGCTGCGGGGAACCAGGTACAACGGACGGGGAGGTCAGTCGTCTTCGCCAGCCGGACGCCGGATGAGCTGACGTGCCTGGGGAGGCTTCGGGCGTGGGCGCGCTGACTTATGAGAGAGCTTATCACGAGTGCAGGCCGAAAGGCAGATCGCCTGGTCTGGTGAGTGGAGGCTGTGCGCCGCCTCGAGGGTCGGACGCTCCACCGCCTCTCCGGGCGGACGCCAGAGGAGCGACGCCTGGCTACCGGAGTCGCCTACAGTGGCAGTCCGCAGCCTGCGGTCAACCAGAGGCGGAGGCCTAACTGCCCGGTGCCCACAAGGCCCAAGCGCAAGCCAGACGGGGCGTCGACGCCTGAAACCTCCGAGACGGCCGTCGAGAGCGATCTCAGAGGGATGTTACCTGCGTCCCAGCGACTCCTGAGGGAGACATGGTGGAGGAGCCCTTGTCTCGGTGCCTCTCCTTCTCCTTCTTCCAATGGCCTTCGGGGGAAGTGGACGCCTGCCTCAGTTTTTTGAGCTCCTTCTCCACAGAACTCATTTTCTTCTTCAGAATATGGGCTTCCAGGGATTGCTGCCGCCTTTTTCGGGTAGCCACGTTGAAGCTGAGGCAATGCTGGCACTTCTCGACCGGGTGATCGGGGCCTAGGCAGAACAGGCACAGAGAGTGGCCCGTCCTTGTCGCGGTAGTTAGGCGCCGCCGCAGATCATCTATTCTTGTGCTTGGAGGGTGTAGGGGACGACATACACAGACGATAGTACTGACGTTAGTCAAAAAAATTATTTTCGGTAAAAAAACGACGAAGATAGGGCTGATGAAGCACAAACTTTTCATGAGGCACTGCACGAGCTAACGGTGGGAAAGAACTGGAAGGCGAGCGTCCGGGACCGCCCCTTTATACCGACGTCTGATGCCAGTCACCTGACGTGGGGGCGGTCCCTCGCCAGGGACTGCTAGCTAGAAATAGTTTCAGTGGGGTCCTGCCGCCTGCCGCATCAGTCCTATATGTAATTACCTACTGCAAGAGCCCCCCTAGCAAGATTCAGAGTTATAAAGCGCCTTTCCCAGGGGCTCAGGGCGCTGTACGTAGTTTAAAATTATAGATATAACAAAACCCAAACAATTTAGCACATAAATACATAAAACCATTTAAATGTATTAGCTATATTAGTCTAAAACTCACTAGCTTGTGAAGGCCTGTTCAAATAAACAGGTTTTAAGTAAACTCTTAAAGGCCTCCACAGTGGATACTCCCTGGAAGGGAGTTCCAAAGCAATGGTGCCACAACCCCAAAAGCTCTATCCCTGACTGTTTCAGACAGGATGATGGAACAACAAGTAGACCAGCATTGGTGGAGTGTAGGGTTACCACCTTTTAAGAAGCCCAAAGTGGGACATTTCTTACTGGAACATGTTTTTTTTCGCAGGACATTATGTAACCTCAAGCAAAACAACAGGATTTGTTTTCTCCAAATAATCAGAATGAAATCTAAATGTAGCAGTTGTTTAGATGTTCATGTTGTTTCTTGTCATTTTAAAGTATTTTATTTAAGATATTATAGTTTTCTGCAACACTTAGAAGAAAGTAAGAAAATACTTTTTCTAATATAAGATCAGGACATGTGGAATTCTTCATGTTTTTTGGCAGGACACAGCTGTCCATATCAGGACTGTACTGCCGAAATCAGGACAGGTGGTAACTCGAGTGGAGTGGGGAAGGGTCAGGTTGGCAGGTAAGAAACCACGAGATCTTTTAAGCAGTCAGGTCCCAAACTGTGCAGGGCCTTGTATGTTAACAAGCATATCTTGAAGGTTATGTGCCACCGCAAAGACAACCAGTGCAGCGCACGCAAGACCAGTGTGCTGTGGTCCCTCTGAGAAGTTCCCATCACCAGCTAGGCTGCAGCATTCTGGACCAATTGCAAGTGTTGCATTAAACTTCCAGATAGCCCTAAGTACAGTGCACTGCAGTAATCCAACCTAGAGGTAACAAAAGCATGAATGATTGTTCCCAGGTCAGCAGAGTCAGATGCAGTTTGATCCTGGTGATATTACAAGGATGATAAAAGCCAGACTGGATCACCACTGACACCTGCTGGTCCACTGTCAGTCTGAGATCCCAAATGACCTCAAGATTCTTAACTGCATCAACAGCAACAAGAGGTTGGCTGCCCAACATAGGAAGGGCTACCGAACCTCCCAACGCTGAGGCACCCTGTCGACTATTTATTTATTTTGCTTCTGTTGACCAGGTAAGCACACTAGACAAACATATGCCTATTTTCAGGTGCGACCTAGGAGATTACAAGGAGTATACAGACAAAAAAAAAAAAGATTTACATAGGATTAAGCAAGATTTCAAGGGATATACAGACAATTCAAGGTACAATGGAGCAAGCTTAGACAAAATAAAGTAAACAGTATTACAGACTGTCTCACATAATAAAGTAGCAGTCAAATTCAGAGTTTATGCTCCAAGCTTGTACTCAAAACCAGCCTTACATAACAGCAGACATGCTAAAAGCGTTATCATAGATAAAATGGAGGACATTACTTAGGTGCAGTTACAAGCCGTGGTGAGCTTTACATGATTCCATAGGGTGTTTTTAAAGCAACTGAGAGAGGTGGTGTTGCGAACATGTGCAGGAAGGGAATTCCAGATCCGAGGTGCACACACAAAGGCCTGATCACCCTTGAGTATTCTGGTTTTTGAGACAAGGAAGAGAGATGAGTCATTTGACCGGAGTAGATAAGTTGAGTTAGCAGGCTTAAGTAGCTCTGCTAGGACTGGAGGGGTGGCAGTTCTGACAACTTTGTCAGTGAAGCAGCCCAGCGCAAACATTCAATGGCTCCCTGGGGAGAGCCACTCCAGTCTGTCATATAACTCATAATGAGTAAGTCGGGGAGCAAAGAGGGCAAAACGGCACATATTATTATAAGCTGCGTCCCATTTTGACAGACTGGTGTTTGAGGCATGGGTGAAGGTTATGAGCCCATAACAAAGTGTACGGAGAAGAATATCTTTAGCAAGGGCAAGACATGCTGCGAATGTGAGACAGCTGTTTGCTCTGTAGACCAGGCCCAGCTTACTATTAGCTGCCTTACTCACATTTTGAACGAGCAGGGAGAAATCAAGTTGAGGATCCAGGGTGATTCCCAGGTATTTTAGGGAGTCAACAATCCTTAAAAGGGGATCCATTCTCACCACTAATTTTCAGTGGCACAGAGCAATCTTTGATTTTAGCCTAGGATCCAAATAGCACAGCCTGAGTTTTCTTGAGGTTTAAGGCTAATTATTGGCCAAGAGCCAGTTTTGTATTCTTCCAAAGTCGGTCTAAAGGTGAGAGTTTATGACACTAATGTCCTGTGAGTTAGTTAGGAGCACTAGGTCATCTGCATATAGGATTGCTTCACCAAGAGTAAATCATTCACAAACAGGGAGAAAAGGACAGGTCCCAGGATAGAGCCCGGGGGACCAGTTTTGACAGCAGTGGACTCAAAGAAAACCTTATTAAACTTGACAAGTTGCTGCCTTCCTTGAATGTAGTTTGTATACCATGCTAGGGTAGGGGCAGACAAGCCAAATGTACAAAGTTCAGAGCACAGGAGAGTACGGTCAACCAGATCAAAGGCCTTTGAGAGGTCTATGAATATAGCTCCTGTGAGTTTACCCTGATCTGCAGCTTCCCTTATCTCAGATGTGACTTTGGCAAGGGTGGAGGAGGTACAGAATTTTGCAGTACAGTTACTGCAGCAAATAATGCAGTTTCAATGGGAATTGATCCCTTTTATCATGCAGTAAACCTGTGACACTGCGCTTCATCCTGGTGGGCTTCACTGTACTATGACCCTTTTGGAAGCCATGCTCCGCTCAGCATAGAAGGTCATGATTCTGAATATAGCCAGAGAGTTGGAACGCAACAACCTTTTGTAATAACTTGCTGATAGCTGATAGAATGGCTATTGGATGGTAATTTTCAAGGAGTTTTGGATCACCTTGTTTAAATACTGACACAACCCGAGCAACCTTCCAAAGGTCAGGGCTAGATCTAGTGATAAGGGATGTACTGAAGACGTGGGTAACTGGTAGGGCAAGGAAAGGAGCACCCATCCTAATGAGTTTGGGCTCCATATTGTCATGTTCTGCACTGGTAAAGGGTGAGAGGCTAGAGAGAAGTCTGCGAGGCTCATTTATAGACACAGTTTTAAGATACAATGGTAGTGGATGGACAGAACCAGGCTGGGAATTATCGGATGGAACATGCGCCTCAAAGGAGGGAAAAAGTGAGGTGTAGACAGGTTGGAGAACTGGGCATTAAAGGCATTCACAATGGTTGAGGCATTACTGCAATTTACATCACCAATTAGCATATCAGTAGTGTGGTCCTTTTTGGCGCCCATCAACTATATATTTTTAACATTTTGCCAGACACTCCTAAGGTTTCTAGCAGAGGTCAGCAGAGCGGATTTACAAAATTCGCTCTTAGCAGTATGTATGGCTTTTTTACAAGCATTTCTTAGACGTCTATATTCATAAGAGACCGGCATCACTTGGGAAGCCTTGAACCTAGGCCAACATTTATCCCTACACTTCATAAGGTAAAACTAACCACCTCGTAGCCATTTTGTGACAGTACCCGACTCTCCTTTTCGTGAGCGGGGCATGTTTATCTTGCAGCGGGGGAGAAGATGCTAAGGAAGTTATTAAGAGCAACAGTAACATCACTAGCAGCCAGTACAGTGGACCAGTCAGAGTGCCTGGTCTGCATGAAAATTCTAGGCTAAATTTAGAGAAATTTCTTATGTGAATGATCTTAGGCGGTATTTTGGGGGAGAGGACTTTCCATACACAATATGTGGAGGCATGATAGAGTCTGGGAAGGTTCCAACTGAGGCAATCCTCTCAGGCCTATTTGCCAGTACGCAGTCAAGGAGGAAATTTGTGCCCCTAGATGAAGAGAGCCTAACAGGTTCCTTTATAAGTTGAGAGAGATCGAGACCAGCCAGCAAAGGCTTGTATTGTTTGATGTTAACTCCCTTCCAATTTAGGTTAAAGTCACCAAGCATCAGTAGTTCATTAGCGCACACATTGGGACTAATACAGTCAAGCAGGCAGGCTAACTCTTTCGCACCACCTTCGGAAGAGTTATATGCACAGACAAGATAGGACTTTTTTTGTGGTTCCCAATAGGATTAGTGCATGGAGGAATTCGCAGACAGCAGAGGGAGGTCTGCGGGTGGGGTATGAGAGATACATTTACGTGTTACCAGGTAGGGCAGAAGCAGTGTCCTCAATCACCATGACCTCTGTCTTTCCAAGGCTGAGACATAACCAGCTTGAGGCCATCCAGTAATTTAATTTTGTTTTTTGTAATTATTTATGTCCTCTCAGGCTGCCCCCTTCAGCTCAACCCCCCCCCCAGTACTGACATCCTGGAATTATCGGGACTTACTTTAAGCCCGGCCCGGGAGTGAAACTAGCAGATGCTCAGGCATCATCCTGTGGCCAGATCCAGTTTTTCATGGTCCTTCCATTTTTATCCCGGGGCCCCAGGAGTAGAGATGCATGCTTTTGGAGACGTGCATGCATACTACAGCCCCGGTGCTGGCCCCATCCGTCGGCCTAGCACCTGGCTCTCCCTCTGGCCTGCGCTGCCCCCTGGCCTCCACCATGGGGCAGTCAAGAGCTGAGAGATACCACCTTACCTCCCTGGAGAGGACAGCTGCCTCTCTGCGGCTCCATCCAGCTCTGCGCCCTCCCCCCCGACCTCTGACAGTCCATGCTCGTTACCGAATACGGGTCGTCGGCGTGGTGCGAGGCAAGGCATCCAGCGTCTTAGCCCTCAGCGACACCGGGCTGGCCTCTAGTAATTTATTTTGGCAAGATATCGCCCCTGCACCACGGCCACATGATCCCTACCAGGAGAACAAGACAGATAAAGGTGAGTATCATCTGCATAGCAGTGAAATTCAACCCAATACCATTAAATTATCTTCCCAAAAGTAACATGTATACAAACAACAACACAGGGCAAGGATCAAGCCTGGAGCAACCCCACAGGAGAATGCAGACGCCCCAGAGAGAAAATTCCCTAGGGCAACCTGATGCATTCTCCTAGTTATGCACGATTCAAATCAGCGTAGAAGAGTGGTGACACCCACACAGGTCCTCAGATGATCAAACAGCACCCCGTGGTCCACCGTGTCAAATGCCAACAAAAGATCAAGAAGGACCAAGATGGAACAAAGTCCTTGATCTTACCTGGACAAGTGCAGTCTCAGTGTTGTAGCAGGCCTGAAAACCCAACTGGAGAGGTTCACAGATGTTATAACTCTCCAGGCAATCCACAAGTTGGTCAACCACCACCTTCTCAATAACCTTCTCCAAAAAGGAGAAGCCTGATACTGGTCTGTAATTCGCCAGAACACCAGAGTCCAAGGAAAGCTTTTTTAGGAGAGGTCTGACCACCGCCTTTTTCAGGGCAGAAGAAAAGACACCCTCCCTCAAGGAGCGAGTGACAATCTCGGTGATCACCTGCAGTCCTCTGGGGCTGGGGATGAGGCGGCTGGTGACTGCCAGGTGCAGATTGATGCTTCCTGGAAAAGCATGGGCCAGAAAGGTACCACCAGGTGGTTAGCACTAAACTCGCTCAAAAAGGAGCGCATCTCCCGTTCGGTATTGCGTCTTACCACATGGGAAATGTGGAGCTCCTGACCGAACCTCGAGAGGAATTGCTGATATTCGGTGAAATCAGTGTCGGAGGAAAGGTGGATGGAACATACTGGTGCAGGGCTCCTGATCCTGTAGGCCCTCTTCAGGAGGCCACAGAATAGGGATCCCTCCCTCTGGTAGCCAAGGCAGCATCAGGGATGGCAGCTGTCCCGCCCCCAAGGTTGAGACCATCACCCCAGGCACCACTATCCCAGCAGCAGGGGCCACAAACACCGGGTGTGACGTGGGCTTGAACAGACTGCGGACTCCAGGGAGTCTGGGAGACGAACACTGGGCTATCTGATGTCGCGTCCAAGAGGGTTCTCTGACTCTGAGGAGTCGGGACGCCAGTCCAGATCGGTCAGTAAATCATCCTCCTCTGAAGAGGAGGGGACCACACATATCACCAGACTAGCGACCCCGGGAGCTCCCCTGCTAAAGGCGCCACGGATGGTGCTGCCGCAGGACATAACACTGCCTGTGGTGCCACTCCAATCACCAGCACCACGAACGGCCCCAGGATCCAAAATAGCACCAACGGTCCACCAGTGCCAGGCACAGCAGCCATGGGCCGTAACACCGAGGGAGCCTGCACCTCTGAGGAGGTGACTGCTGTAGCGGTGCTTGTGACCCAGCTCCTCAGGGAATCAAGCCGTTCCTCCAGCACCGCTGAAGAAACCTCCTCAATGGCAACGCTGTATTCAGAAGAAAAAATTACTCACCTTAGTAATGTTGTTTCTTCTAATGGAGTCTTGCTGTATTCTGACATATGCAGTTAGGTCCTGCCTTTCAACTGCCCCAGAGAACAAAGAGTTAAACTTTCCATGGCCAGCATGGAATGTTCACCATGAACTCAGTTGAAGCCCCTGTCTGCTGTTGTTTAAACTCCAACTGTCAGATCTTTACGAGCAATACTCACTAGAAGTTCTGTGTGGAAACTATAAAACTCAAAACTAGCCAACTGGCAACTATATCTATACAAAAGGGTTTTTTTGGTTTCAAAAAGAAGACTCAAGTCAGGAAAAACAAAACACATCCAAAAACACAATCACTCACCCAAAATAAAAGAAGGTGAAAAAAGGACACCCCTAGGGTGCCAACACTGCACCTGCCCACCCATATCCCAAAAACTAGGTTCTGAGAGGGGAGGCAGGGAGGAGGTCAGAATACAGCAAGACTCCATTAGAAGAAACAACATTACTAAGGTGAGTAATTTTTTCTTCAAACAACATGAAGTCTTGCTGTATTCTGTTATACTCTGAACACCAAGCAGTACCTCCATGGAGGAGGGACAGAACCTACTTTGGAAACAGGCTCTCAAGTACTGCTGTGCCAAACCGAGCATCACTCCTAGCCTGGATATCCAGAGAGTAATGCTTGGTGAATGTATAGACTGTTTTCCAGGTAGCTGCTTGACAAATTTCTAAGAGAGGAATATCCCTGGCAGCAGCCAGGGAAGCAGCTGTACCTCTAGTGGAATGAGCCCTCAGGCCTGAGGGTGGAGTTCTACCCAGTTTCTCATAGCAGAATCGTATACAAGAAACAATCCACCTGGCAATAAAATCTCTTAGTGGCAGGTCTGCCCTTACCAACCTCTCCATATGTGAGGAACAACTGGAGGGATTCAAACCTGTGACCCTTGGTGCGCTCTATGTAGTAGCTCAGGGCCCTTTCAACATCTAAGCTGTGTAGCCCCCTCTCTCAAGAGGAGGAATGGTCAGTGAAGAAAACAGGGAGAGACATAGACTGGTTGAGGTGGAAATCTGAAACCACTTTAGGCAAAAACTTTCTGTTAGTTCTTAGGACCACTTTATCTCTATGGAAAGAGATGAAATCAGGCTCCACTGACAGGGCTTGCAATTCACTGATACGCCTGGCAGAGGTAATGGCCACCAAAAAACACAGTTTTCCAAGTCAAGTACTTAAGCTCTGCAGAGGACAAAGGCTCAAAGGGTGGTTGCATAAGCTGAGCAATGCAAACATTAAGGTCCCAAGCAGGAGCAGGATCCCTAAAGGGGGGATTGGTGTGAAGCAATCCCTTGAAAAACTTACAAAACACAGGATGGGCTGACAGAGAGGATGGCTTGCCTACTGACAGGAAAGCAGAAACAGCTGCCAAATGTACTTTAAGGGTAGCTGGCCTGAGGCCTAGGCCATTAAGATGGACCATATAGTCCAGAACCGTAGGAAACTCAGCAGAATCTGGAGAAATATTTCTCTTAGAACACCAAATGCTGAATCTTTTCCATTTGGAGTTGTAAGTCTTTCTGGTGGGAGGCTTTCGAGAAGCCTTAAGGATATCCAGAACCCCTTGGGAAAGATGCAGATCAGCAAACTCTAACTCTTCAAGAGCCATGCCTTGAGATTGAGAGACCGAAGATTCGGGTACCAAATCCTCCCCTGAGAGGATGTTAACAGGTTGTAATTCCTGGGCAGAGACAGGGGAAGGTGGACTGCTAGGGACAGCAACAGGGTACACCAGGGGCGTCTGGCCCAGTCTGGAGCAATCAGAATCACTTTGCATGGTTGTGACCTTATCTTGACTAACACTTTGAACAGGAGAGGGAAGTGGGGAAAAGCATACAGAAATTTCCCTTCCCGATTCAGGATCAGAGGATCCAGGGGGACTGAGCCCAAGACTGGGGGTCTGCAACAAAAGAGAGGAAGTTGGTGATTGTCTGGGGCTGCAAAAAGATCTATCTCTGGAGTGCCCCATCTCGAGAAAACCACTTTCAAAACTAGAGGATCTAGGGTCCATTCGTGATGGCCCTGGTATATTCTGCTCAGAGCGTCTGCTAGGACATTGTCCTTCCCTGGGAGGTGAACTGCTATCAGAGAGGCTTGCAGGGAACAGGCCAGGGACCACAACTTCATTGCGTCTGTGCACAAGACCGTAGACCGAGTGCCTCCCTGCTTGTTGATGTACCACATGGCGGTGGTGGTGTCTGTTCTGACCTGGACCACCTTGTTCTGCACAGATTTGGAAAAAGCTTGCAGTGCCAAAAACACTGCTCTGAGTTCCAAGAGATTGATGTGAAGCAGAGATTCCTGAGGCAACTTTTTTGAATGAGCAAAGGAGAAATCTCCGGAGCGACTGTTCAGTGAGGCGGAGTAAAGAATCTGACGGTTGGAGTTTAAACAACAGCAGATGGGGGCTTCAACCGAGCTCGTGGTGAACATTCCATGCTGTTCTCAAAGATCTACTGTTACGGTAAGTTCTTACGTAACTGTACTATCTTACTTCGACATACAGCTCTTGCAGCAGGTTACACCATTAGGACCGAGTCCCATGTAATGTGCGGTAGCCCCTAAAATGGGAGGAGGACTGAAGAAGGGTGAAAGGGAACCCCTCATGAAAGTAGCCCCTGCAGGATGGCAAGGCCAAAGCCAGCTCTGCGCCTGGAGGCAATGTCCAGACTGCAGTGTCTGATAAATTTGTGCACAGTACTCCAAGTAGCTGCTGCGCAAATGTCTGAGGCTGATACATTCCTCAGACAGGCAAATGAGGCTGCCATCCCTCTAGAGGAATGACCTTTTACTGGTCCCGCTAAGGGTTTGTTCTGCTTCTGATAACAGAACACAATGCAGTTTACCAACCATTTCGAAAGTGTCAGTTTAGACACAGGTGCCCCAAGCATCCTGGAGGCAAATGAAACAAGTAACTGATCTGACTTACGGTGCAGTCTGGTTCTAGTCAGTACCTGAGTATCCTATGCACATCCAAAGTGTGCAGGACAGCCTCTGCTCTATTGGAATACTCGGGGAAATAAACAGGAAGGTTAATTTCTTGGTTAAAGGATACCTAAACAACATTTTGACAACAAACTATTCAAAAATCTGACTCTGTAGGTGACTAAACTAAAGGTTGCTGTATTCATTACTGCTAAAACTACATTTATATAATTTACCTAAATGTGGTTCCAGAGCATTTGAAAATTGTAAAAACAGCCTTCCAATTTCAAAAAAACTCTTACCTGCTTCCTAAAATGGCTGCCAAATGTGTTATGTGATGACATCACTGGAGCCAAAGTCAGAGAGCTATATGGCTCTCTATAGTGCTAACTAGTTCTTTTTTCCCCTTTATATAGAATTGTTTCACCCAAATGGTCAAAAGCATGTGCATTATTTTGTATAATACACGTTAGGCTATGATTCTGTTCATTTTGCTTAATTTAACATGCTGAAATTGTGTTTTAATCCAACCGACTTTCTCTGTGGCAAACCACAGTGCAGTACAAATCTTGAATAACCTGGTGGTCTAGTGGTTATGGTGGATCCAGGATGCTACAATGGGGGTGCTGGGGTGGTGTGCATGCTCAATACGCACTTTTTAACATTTTTATTAAACCTTTATATTTTCTGCTATTATTCTTTTCTAGTACGTTTTTGACAGAACCTACAAATGCAATCCATAGTTTGAATGAACAGGTTACTCACTTGTAACAGTAGTTCTAGAAGTGGTATATGTTGTTGATATGTATATATATATATATATATATATATACACATGTGTTGTGTTGATTATTGTCACTCCATTTTGTATGATGCTTAATGCTTAATCATAGTTATATAAGATGTTTTGTACAAGATGTTATAAGAATACAAGATGTTGTGAGACTTTTCTTTTGGAATCTCTGGCATTGTTTGGCTCATGATGTTCTGGACACCTGGCCAGTGTTTAAGGCATAATGATCTGACGAATGCCAACTATTTATTATGAGAATAAGTGGTGTTTGTCATGCTGAACTCGTGATGTTCTGGGCACCTGGCCAGTGCTTAGGACATGGTGGTTTAGCATTTCTAAATACCAGATAAAACATATAAAATGGGACTTTCCAGATGCCTGGTTCGAAGCCTCTCCTGCAGGGTGGACGCATCACTGTGGGGCCAGTTCCCGGTTCAAGAGACTCCTAGCCAGGCTGACAAGGGGGCTTCCCAGCCATTGGAAGAGGGCTTGGATAATGCTTTATTGAATCGGTAATGTATAACCTTTGTATTATATTTTGTTATAATAAAGCTTTGGCTTGCTGTACTTATTGTATTGTTATTGTGTGTATGTGAGTGTGAGTGAGTAAATAGCTGCCTGGTTTGAGTTGGCAAAACATTTTGGCGAGTCGCAGGATTCAAAATAAAATGTCTATTTTAGGAAAAAGAATGAGTCTTTTTTTATCTTTCTCTTTGATAAAACTGTAAAAAAAAATATGTGAAAAAATGTATTAAAAAAAAGTCTCTCAAACAAGCAAGGGCAACTGACCTTTGTACTTGTAATTTGTGCTTGCTGCAAGTATATACTGTTAGAGCCAATGATGGCTTTCACAGTTCAGGCTACTTTTAAAAAAAAAAGCAGCGGCTGATTAAGTAAAGTTAAATAAGCAACATCTAGAAAAAAAAACTACTTTGAATGTACGCACAGTAGGTGACTACAGACGGAATAATTTAAAACCCCCCCCATGTTGCCTATCTGTGTAGTTTCAAGTTTTTGTATCAATTTCAAGTTCCCTTGCCCCCTATAGAGGCTAAAACATTTAATCCCAAACCCAAGTACTGGGGACCTCTACCAAATGGATCTCAACCTAGTACTGTTAAAAATTTTTGTTTGTTTTGTTTTTAAACTACAAACCAGAGCTCTGAAAAAAGACTTGGTTTGGCAGGTTACTAAAATGGCCAAAAAAAAACCTTTGAAAGGGTTAAAACCTTTAAAAGGGTTAATAGCTGCAGTGTTTAAAAATTATCATAAAGGTCCTACAGTCAGTTTTCTTACTCAGACTAGTGTATCGGAAAAAAAAAAAAATACCTTGGCACCGGGTAAGTCTAAATTTTTTTATTTCAAGTTGTTTTATGTCTGTCTGTTTTATTTCTGTAATACGTATACTAAACAAGGTAATGCTCCGTCTTTCTAGTGCATATTTTCTAGCTTATATCTGTGTTTATGTTCTGTTGTCAAGGTTGTGAAATAGAATTGACTGCCTTCAGTGCACATGTTACAGTAAAAAAAAAAAAAAAGAAAAAAAGCTTCTTTGCCTCATAGCTGACTGTTTTAATTGGCTTTATTTTTAATAAAACATTTGTGCTGCCTAGATAGGGTCAGTGAAAAACTTTTGTTTGGTGGAGCAGGTAGTGTTAATGGTAAAGAGTTATGACGTCATATAAATTGCAATGTGCAAAAAGAGTTGCAGTTTGCAAGCAACGTGCCAAGCCACTGCTAGGTAAAAATGTAATGTGTTAACAGCTATAAATGGCTTTACAGATGGTATGTTGTATTGCATTTTAACGGAGTTAAAATGTGTTTAAGTGTTTTGTTCTAAAAAAATTTGGCATGGCAATATGTATAAATGTGTTGGTTTAAAAATTGTCAGTGTTACAAGACAGGCAGGAAGCAGCACATATATCTAAACCACGTACAGTTTTCTAATGGAACTATGGGCATTACCTCAGCAAATTGGTGTAAAACAATGTCAGTCTTATTTTGTGTTAAGTATTTCTTTTTGTGTATGTGTATGTGTGTGTACTGTCTTGGCCAGCAGTTTAATTGTGTGCTCTATTGTTATTTAAAAATATTTTAATATTGGTGGTGTTCAAGGACACTACAGGAATGGCTGGGTTTAAACGACCCTTGCATGCACACTGTGACCTTTTGCACGTTATTTGACCTTCTTGTGCTTCAACATTTTATGTTACTACCAGTTCAAACTTAATGTGTATTTCATGCCTAAAGCACAACTTTTCACACAAAATGTATGTTTTCATAAAAGCACACCAAGAGTGAACCATGTAATTTGACTTTTTATTGCAAAACTAGTATTCTAAGTAAAGAGAAACAAACTTTTCTTCTCGTCTCACTGCTTCTGACTTGCAGCCAACACAGGCAATACTCCAGCTAAAAGAGGAGAATTATTCATCATCTCCCCATATTTTTATTGTATATATATATATATAGTACGATTTTAAAAAAAGGACTATTACAGCTGTTTTTGAGAGTTTACCATCTACAGTTAAAAACAATGGCTTTTGTTTTTATGTGTGACCATGGTGTAATCATTTTTTTTTTGTCTTTTTAAAATGCATTCTAAGAGATACGTACGTACGGTATTACCATCAATCTAAATTTTTCATAAACTCAGCTGACATTTTGTCATGCTTAGGATAAGGGAACCCAGGGACGCTTGGCTTCTTTTATCCTATAAAAATAATCTTGTTTTATTTTTAAACTGGTGTGTGTTTTTTGTTGTTTGTCTGTGTTTGCAGCTAACCTTTTTATTGCTACAGTATTGAGCTTTGTCTCTTGCACCTCAGGCTGTGTCTTCCACCAGTAGGAGCTTGGAGGGAGGGGTAAGCTACCTTCCTCCCTTCCAGTGTAATACCCACAAAGGTTGCAAGGTACATCACTGTTCCCCAAAGGGTATAAAAAAAATGTGATTTGCCAATAATTGTTTCTTATTTACAGGTTTTAAAAAGACCCAAGGTATTTTAACAGCATAACCCAGCCCAAGCCCTTCTGTTTTCTCTAGTGCAAACAGTTAACTCTCACACCTATTATTGGTACAAGGGTTTCTGCCCTCAGTAAGTAATCAGTTACGCTGGAGGGTAGAGTTGTGTATATGTCATTGTCTTTTCAGCTTTCTTATCCAGCCACATGACAGGGTTGCACAGTTGTTAATTACTAAGGGGAGGCCCCATGACTTTGACAGTAAGAGAAGACAAGGGTTTGGATCCACCAACAATTTTAATAATGGAGCTAGGGTGTGGATCACTAGTCCAAATGGCCCGCCGGAGCTGGCTAAAGTAATAGCCATGGGGAAGGACAACACTGTGCTAGTCATCAAATCAGGGAAAGAAAAATGGAAATACGTGCCTGCACATAAATGTTATCTTCAAAAATAATAAAATTTGTGTCTTTCTAAGTCCAGCAATGGATTTTAAAAGGAATGCTGGTGTGTCTTATGGTCCATCTGGCAGAGCTAGTTACCCCTGGAGGAAGGATTCAAAGGGTTAACTGTAATAACACTGGTTGTAAAGGAACCTGGAGTTAAAAAAATAATACCAAAGATAGAACCCAGGGAAACTTTAGCTGCCCATCCGGACAGAAGTGTGTGGTACTAAACATGACATTTTCACCAGGGGTCAATCTCTGGATGACAACTGGTGGCCCAGGACGATTATATGTACAATATGCCTACAAAACAAATAAAATCTCTTTGCAAAATAAGACTGCTACATTTTTAACAAAACCATTGAACTAGTTAATGTAAATACTTTGTTTTTCATGAATGCAACTGTAATAAAAAATAAAACTACTTGGGTAGACTATATTACTGTATTAAAAAATCATCCTATTGTTAGTAATAATAGCTTGGTTAAAGTGCCATCTACTTGCATATCGGTAGCGCAACAATATAAAAAAAATGTTATTAATTTTAATATAACCTTTGCTTCTAGTCATAAGTGTTAAAATAAACGAGCTTAGTATAATACATTACTAGGTGGCACTGGTGCTGGTGTGAAAATATTAAATAGCATAAATATAGAATCATTAGTAAACAAGTTAAAAGTGGCAGGGACAAATGTATCACAGTTCGTTAATTTACAAGCGCAATGAATGCCTACTGTTTTTAAACCGCAAAAGTTAACGTTAAATTACAATGCAAAATTCTTGCAATTGTTTAATATGTCACAAGCTTTGCAGTTAAGCACATTCCAGAACATATCGCAGTTTATTAATTGGACAGGATGCACTATGCAAAAAAATATATATGCATTAACACAAAAAAACAAAGCACAAAGTAATTTAATGAGTAATAATACATTTATATGGAGGACCGTGTTTAAGCAATGGATACCAGTCACTAATTGAATATCGGTACCTTCTAATAAAGTTATTAGAAATAAAACATTAATCCAAACCCAAATGCAAACCGTGATAGTGGCAGACCAAGTGATTAAATTAGGCTCAAAAATACAAACTAAAACTATTATCTCCTTCTGCCACTAAAGTATTAAACAAATTGACCCATCCAATTTTAATAATTGCAGTGATATTGCTTGTTTTAACTGTGTAAAATTGTTATTTATCCTATAAAATTAGGAGACTGTATGTAAATAAACCTTTTATAATGCCATTTTCATACAAATTGTATTCACAATAATCAAAGGACCAAATGTGTGTGTGTGTGTATATATATATATATATATATATATATATATATATATATATATATACACACACACATGTGTTGTGTTAATTATTGTCACTCCATTTTGTATGATGCTTAATGCTTAATCATAGTTATATAAGATGTTTTGTACAAAATGTTATAAAAATACAAAATGTTGTGAGACTTTTCTTTTGAAATCTCTGGCATTGTTTGGCTCATAATGTTCTGGACACCTGGCCAGTGTTTAGGGCATAATAATCTGACAAATGCCAACTATTTATTATAAAAATAAGTGGTGTTTGTCATGCTAAACTCGTAATGTTCTGGGCACCTGGCCAGTGCTTAGGACATGGTGGTTTAGCATTTAAATACCAGATAAAACATATAAAATGGGACTTTCCAGATGCCTGAGTTGCCTCCTGCAGGGTGGACGCATCGCTAGGGGGCCAGTTCCCGGTTCAAGAGACTCCTAGCCAGGCTGACAAGGGGCTTCCCAGCCATTGGAAGAGGGCTTGGATAATGCTTTATTGAATCCGGTAATGTTAACCTTTGTATTATATTTTGTTATAATAAAGCTTTGACTTGCTGTACTTATTGTATTGTTATTGTGTGTGTATGTGAGTGTGAGTAGTAAATAGCTGCCTGGTTTGAGTTGGCAAAACAGTTGTTCATCCACACCTCTGGCATGCCCTTCCCCTTTAATCTCGCCGAAAGTCTTCCTGTTGGCCTCCCACCACCTGGGTGGCAAATACCTGCCCGGCTCCATGACGCCGAGATCTTAGCCCGCTGAAGCAAGGTAGGAGCCTAAAGCCGGAGGTCAACGGTAGTAGGGATGAACAACATATACCACTCCTAGAACTACTGTTACAGGTGAGTAACCTGTTCTTCTAAGAGCATGGATATGTTGTTCATCCACATTTTCTGGCAGACTCCTAACAGTTCTCCGGGAGGAGGGAGGCAAGGCGCACACCCCCTACTTGGGAAATAGAGATTGGAGAACCGAGGCCCCAAAACCAGCATCCCGGCGTGACTCAAGGTCGATGTGGTAGTGGGTAAGAAAAGATTACTCACCTCAGTAATGTTGTTTCTTCTAATGGAGTCTTGCTATATTATGACAGATGCAGTTTGTCCCACCATTAGAACTGCTCCGAGGTGAAAGAGTTAACTTCCATGCAGTGCATGGAACTTAGAGCTCGAAAGCTCGTTAGAGAAGCTCTGTTAGTGGTTTCAAACCCAAACCGCCAGATCTTTACGAGCAAAACTCACTAAGGCTCTGTGTGGAAGCTGTAACCTACACCAGCCAACTGGATACTTAAAATATTCATTACTATTTTCCTGGTCCCAACACAAAGACTCAAGTCAGGGGACCAGAAAAAATAAGATCAAAATAACCAAATAACACAATACCCAAACATAAAAGGCGCATCAATAAGTGCCAACAGTGGACTCTGCCCAACCCATACCCAAGTAGAAGTTCTGTGAGGGCAGGCTGGGGGAGGTTTCATTATAGGCAAGACTCCATTAGAAGAAACGTACATTGCTAAGGTGAGTAATTTTTCTTCAAACAACATGAAGTCTTGCTATATTATGACAGATGCAGACTACACAGCAGTACCTCCATGGAGGAGGGACAGAACCCAATGAGGGAATAGGCTCTGAAGCATCTGTTTGTGTTAAACCAGCATCCCTCCTGGTCTGATATCCAGGTAGGAATGCTTGGTGAAAGTGTACTGCTTTCCAAGTAGCTGCTGACATATCTCCAAGATAGGATGTCTCCAGCAGCAGCTAGAGATGCAGCTGCCCCTCTGTAGAGTGAGCCTCAGGCCTGAGGGGGAACCTACCCAGTTTTTTTGATAGCAAAATTGATATGTAAGAGACGATCCACCTGGCAATGGATCTTTAGTGGCAGGTCTCCCTTTCCCAACCCTCACCATAAGTGAGAAAGAGTTGGAGGAGTCAAAACCCAGACCCTTGGTACGCTCTATGTAGTAACTTTAGGCCTTCTAACATCTAAGTTGTGCAGCCCCTCTCACCAGAAGAGGAATGGTCAGTGAAGAACACTGGAAGTGAAATAGATTGGTTGGGTGCGAAACTGAAACCACCTTAGGCAAAAACTTCTAAGTCCTGAGGACTACCTTATCCCTGTGAAAGGGAAATAAAGTCAGTCTCCACTGATAAAGCCTGTAACTCACTTGTGCGCCTGGCAGAAGTGATGGCAACTAGAAATACAGTTTTCCAACAACTACTTAAGCCCTGCCAAGACAGAGGTTCAAAGGGGATTGCATCACTGCTGCAATGCAAACATTCAGATCCTGCTAGTGGCAGGGTTCCTGAAGTGGAGGATTGCATGAAGCAACCTTAAAAAACTTGGAAAATACAGGGTGAGCAGAAAGAGAAGAGGGCTTCCTGTTGAAATGAAAGCAGAGACAGCTGCCAAATGCACTTTCAGGGTAGCTGGTCTCAGTCCCAAAGAATTAAGATGGAACTATTATAATCCAATACAGTGGGTAAACTACAGCAGATTCTGGGAAATATGCTTCCCAGAACAACTTACAGGAAAACCTTTCCACTTGAGTTATAGGTAGCCCTGG
This sequence comes from Neoceratodus forsteri, assembly GCA_016271365.2. Classification (NCBI taxonomy): domain Eukaryota; kingdom Metazoa; phylum Chordata; order Ceratodontiformes; family Ceratodontidae; genus Neoceratodus; species Neoceratodus forsteri. The sequence continues at coordinate 373,432,644 of CM057458.1, forward strand.
TGGAAGGCTTCCTAGCAGCTTCTAAGATTTCGAGAACACTTTTGAGAAAGCTGTAGATCAGCAAATCTCTAACTGCTCAAGAGCCAGGCCTGAGGTTGAGGGATTTGAGATTCTGGATACCAAACCTCCCTGAGCACAGGTTAACAGATTGTGGTTCCTGGGGAGACACAGGGGAAGATGGACTGCTAAGGACAGCAGGAGTGGGTACAGGGCTGCTGGCCCAGTCTGGAGCAATTCAGGACCACCTTGCAGGGCTGAGACCTGACTTTTGACTAGCACCTTGAACAGGAGAGGGAAGGGGAAAGGACATGAGAAACTTCCCTTCCCAATCGAGGAGAAAGGCATCCAGGGAGACCTGAGCCTCAACGCTGGGGCCTGCAACAAAAAGTGAAGTAGATGATTGGTCTGGGGCTGCAAAAAGATCTATCTGAGGGAGTGCCCCATCTGGCAAAAACTCATCCCCTGTATTAGGGGATCCAGTGACCATCTGTGATGGCCCTGGGAAATCCTGTTGAGAGCATCTGCCAGGACATTGTCCTGCCTGGGAGGTGAACTGCTGTGAGGGAAGTGTTCAGGAAAAGACAGAGACCACATCTCATCGCCTCGGGTGCACAAGGTCAAGACCGAGTGCCCCCTTGTCTGTTGATGTACCACATTGTAGTGGTGTTGTCTGTTCTGACCTGTACCACCTTGTTCTGAACAGATGCAGAAAAACCTGAAGTGCTAGGAAAACAGCTCTGAGTTCCAACAGATTGATGTGGAGCAGAGATTCTGAGGGAACCATAACCCCTGGGTGGAGAGGTCGCCCATGTGAGCTCCCATCCCAAGAGGGACGATCTGTAGTGAGGGTCAAGGAGGACAGAGGGATGAAAGGCATCCCTTGCCTCAGATTGCTCTGATCCTGCCACCACTGAAGGGCCTGGATCAGGGTCTCGAGTCACTGGGATTAACTTGATAGGGATCTCTTCTTGAGACCAGAAAGTTTCAAATGAAATCTGAATGTCCTCATCTGAAATCTTGCCCTGCACTCACAGCCGTGGAAGCAGCCATGTGTCCTAGGAGCTGCAGGAAATGCCTTGCTGGTCGAGAGACCTGCAGAGTGAAGGATCGAGGCAGGGCTACTAAGGTCCTTACCTTTTCCAGGGGAAGGAAGGTTTCTGGTTTGCTTTGTGTCCACAGTTCTTGGGCGCCTATTACTAAGGTGAGTACCTGGATGGCAGGTTCCAAACTGACTTTGGAAGATTGAGAAGAAAGCCCGGAGAGGCAAGCAGCTGCTGCAACTGGCAGGCGTGATTTGACCTGGTCCGGAGACTGACCCACAATGATTTGTCGTTGTCCAGGTAGGAAAAATGGCAATCTTTTGCCTTCTTAGATGAGCAACTGCTACTGCCAGACATTTTGTGAACATCCTTGGCAGAGGTAAGGGTCAAGGCAGTATTGTCTGAACTGATTAATGGCCTAAGGGCAGTTCTGAGTCTGAGGTACGCTCGATGGGAGCCTCCTGATAAGAACATGGAAGTAGGCATCCTGAGGTCCAGGGAAGCTAAGTGGGTCCTCCGGCCTTAGGGAGGGTAAAATCATTCCCAGAGTCACCATTTGAATTTTTGGTTTTAAAAAGGTGTTGTTCGGATATCTTAGATCCAGGATAGGTCGCCACCTCTCTTGTTTTTGGGGGTAAGGAAGCACTTGAGTACAGACCTTGCCCTGTGTAGGGAGAAACCCTTTCCACAGCTCTGAGAGCCAGGAGGGTTGAGACTTGCTCTGTGCCAAGGGTCTCTAAAGGGTTTGCAGGTGGAAAAGATCTGGCTTCTTGTCTTTGGAAATATTTTTGAAGTTGAGAACCAGACCCTGGCTCACTACTTCTAGACCCACCTGTCTGATGTTAAAGACCCCAGTCCCGGACGGCAAGCCAGCCTGCCCCTCAGGTAATGGAGAGTCACCCTGGGCATCCCATTAGGGTGCCTGTTTGGCAGGGGCTTTAGGCTGAGGGGTGGAGCAGGCCTGCTCGCACTCCGCCTGCCTCTCCTCTGAAGAACCCTCTGAGCATGGGCTGAAGAGGAGGCCTGGGTCTGGTAAAAGGCCTCGTGAAAATGCCTCGCCCCTACCCCTGGGGTTTCTCCGAGGGAGTGGCTTGGGCCGCTCCTTGGCTTGTGCACCCTATAAGTGGTTCTATATTCATCCATTTTCTTCATATAATTCTCTGTCTGCTCCCCAAACAGAGAATTTCCCACTACAGGAAAATCCATAGGCCTGGATCAGTATCCTGTGACAAAGTAGTACACCTGAGCCAGGCTAATCTACTTTAAAAGCTGACAGATGTAGCCATGACTCTAGAGGAGACATCATTAGAATCCACTGCAGCATGGAATTGCACCTTCAGATGCCCCCAATACCATCAAGACTACCTGCTCCAGCTCCTTTGCAAGCTGGCCAGGGACCTGTTTGGTTACGGCCATGACAGTATCCCATCTAGATTTCTGGTATCTCGCAACATAAGCCATATAGTTTGTTTGTCTGAGTCCCAAAGATGCTGCCATGTATTGTTTTTTGGCCATGCAGTATCAATCTTTCCTGGAGTCTCGGTCAGAGGATGTGAAGCCAGGAATATTAGTTTTATCACAGGCCGCAGCCCGAACTACCCTCAACATCTACTGCATTTGCTGTGAAAGAAAATCTGTATCAGGCTCTGACAAAGTGTATCTCCTGTCCATCTTTTATCTACAGGAGTGTACAGAATTAGGGAGCTTTGCAACTTTTTATTGTTTGTTTCCTAAAAGATTTAAGGAAGGGATGACAACTTCCTGACCTGGGATATCCATCATCTCTACAGTCAGGCCTCCTCTGTTCATCCAAAGCTCTCCTCTAAAGGAAGCTGAGTGGTCTGCAACTTTTTTATAAAACCAAAATGAGAAGGGACCCAGTAAGCCTAGGGGGGATTCACCTAAAGGTCTGTCTTGGGAGATGTCTGTCTCATGGGCACATCCAGACTTTCAAAGTCACATTCTGACCGATCATCAATCATCTCCTCCTTCTGTCATAAAACCTTCTATATCATATTCAACCGGTGGAACTGACCGAACCGACCTTTGCCAGAGAAAAGGGTTCTGAGGGAACCGACAGCACTGGACACCCAGGCTGCCCTGGCTATCTCTGCAGCAGCTGGAGAAGGGTTGGACCCACTTGCTGACTTTCTAGTTCTCGCGAACTGGGTCCTCAGAGTCCGTTTATGCTGCCCGAGTGAAGTCTGGCCCCGTCAGAGGGCATCTGTCCGGCTGGCACCGAACTGGCTGGCCATCCGGGCTGCTGGACTTCTGGTTTCTCGCCCTGAGCCTACCAACCTCTTATTCAGGGTGGCTGCAGGAATTTCAAATCTGGCAGTCTGCATTGAGGTGGTCAAACCTCAGACAATAAATAGTGTGTGTCAGCCTTACAAAGTGCTTCCCACAGACACTACAGTGTTGAAACCCAGTAGTCTGGTTTTTCTTTTGCCTTCAGACACATGCTAGCTCTAATCAAAACTTGCCCTTTGATGGCAGTGCCAGGCAGACACCCTTATCGGTTCCCAGGTGTTACGGTCGGGAAACCGTATTGAAACCTTGAACCGATAAGAACCGAACCGTATTCTACGTCTTTAAAGGCTAAAACAAAGTTTAACAGCGTTCAAACCAACCTACAACATTTATGTTCCACAGAATATCATTACTTACTACTATAGACAGAGCTTGAACCGATGTTGCGGTTAAAATAATAATATCATGTTGAATTCAACCAGAAAAGATGCTTAAACTGAGGAAATGAACCGAGCAGCAGGAGTAATCTCCGGAGCTACTGTTCAGTGAGGCGGAGTAAAGAACTTGATGGTCAGTTTGTGTCCACTCAGTTTAACCAGTCATGTTTAAGTTCCATGCACTGCATGTAGTTAACTCTTCACCGGAGCAGTTCTAATGGTGGGCAAACTGCATCTGCTGTTGATAGCAAGATTTCATGTTGTTTAATTATGTGTTTGCTGACTCAAGTCCAGCCTGAGGATTCTGATAGGATGTCGGAGGCAGCCACTGATGCAGCAGTATGGCGGTTAACTGAGCCTTGGTCCCTTGGGAGGCTCCTTGTCTGCCAACTCATAGCACAGACTACACATGATGTAATCCATCTCTGAATGGTCTGTCGGCTGCAGGTCTGCCAGAAGCAGCTTCAGTATAGATGACAAACAGCTGGCTTAACCCTCCTGAATTTCTGCCCCTCTCCTTGTAATAGTGAGAGAGCACGCCTGAGGTCCAGAGTATGGAACCTGTACCAGCCCAGTGTAGTTAGGGTAGTATACTGGCAGAGCCAACACTACACGTGAACCTAAACCACCTCTCGAAGAATTTCGGTGGGGGCAGGACAACTTTTGTCCGTGGAATTGCATAAGGGACTCACCAAAGTGCCCGGAGCTCCCCTGTCGCTCTGGCTGACGGATAGCCACCAGGAAGGTGAAGCTTTTCCATGACAAGTATGAGAGCTCACCTGTGCATGGGTTCAAATGGCTTGCCCATGAGCTTTGCCAAAACCAGCAACAGATCCACGGAGGTGGAGTTTCACGCACCGAGGGATATGTGATCCAGGCCTTGAAAAGCGCTCAGCCACTGTCTCCTGTGCTGTCGTCGGGCTGACCGCACCCACGCCTGCAAGCAGAAATGGCTGCCAGGTGCACCTAAGGGTCGATGACCGGAGACCCCTTTGAGAGACCAAAGGCAGCCTAGAATGTTAGTCACAGAGTCAGGATAAGGGTCCAGACTCTTACTCTGGCACCAAATGGAAAAACTTTTCCATTTGAAGGCATAACACTTCCTGGTCGATTTTTACGAGATGCCTCCCACCACGGTAGACATCCTCGGAGACCCAGAGCCTGGAAATCTAGCTGCTCAGGTACCAGGCTGTAGGTGGTGGATTAAGGTCTGATAATACCTCCCTGGTTCAATATCATCAGGTCCGTGTGTATAAAGCTGCCTGGGCCCTGCAGCTGAGGCTGAGGACATCTGGATACGTGAACTGGGGCCACTCTGGGGCTACCAGGATCATCTTCCTGTCCTCCTCACCTAGAGTAACACCTGTGGATCAAGGGAAATGGAGGGAAGGCGAGGAGGAGGCCTGGGGTCCACATCCTCAGAAGGTCCCCTGCAGCGAGCCCCTGCTGAGGGGGCTGACATGGTACAGACTCAGTTTGTGTTCTCCTGAGCAAACAGGTCCACCAACGTTTGCCCTAACGGGAGAACAGATTGTGTTACCTCTGATAGAGAGACCACTCATGGGATGTCTGGCCTAAGCAGTTGAGAGCATCCGCCAGTTGGTTCGTGACCCTGCCACATGAATGGCTAGGAGATCCGCTCCAACCTGCCTGACGAGGGTCCAGATTCTGAGCGCCTTGCACAGCAGGTGGAGTGCGGCCGCCCTGTTTGTTGAGGTAGTACATGGTTGTGGTATTGTCTGTCGGACTTGAACCACTTGACCCTCGGAGCTGAGGAGCGAAAGCTGACAGGGCCAGTCTGACTGCTCTGAGCTCAACAGGTTGATGTGGCATCGGACCTCGGGGTCCAGAACCCTTGGGCCCTGTTGTCTCTCATGGGGCTCCCACAGCCCATAAGAGAGGCATCGGGTCGTCAGGACGCATCCGTCGGCTCGGAGTGGACAAATGGACCCTTCCTGCAACCGTCTGGGATGGTCCACCATTGGAGCGGCTCCCCATCTTCTTGGGTTACAGTGGATCAGCTGGTCGGGCGACCATCAGCTGAGTCCACTGGTGCGGCTCTCATTAGAGGGGGATGGATGTGCCACCTGGCCCAACGGACCACCGAGGTGCATGCCGCCATGTATCCCAGAAGGTGCAGAAAGTCCCAGGGAGTGTGCCCAACCAGAAATGATTGGGCAAAGGAGGAGAGAACATCCGCCTGTCCGCCAGGAGCCGAGCTCTGGTTTGACGCGAGAGTTGAGCTCTGCCCCAATGAAGCCTATTATCTGAGAGGGCAGGAAGTTCCAACTTGGCCTCGCTTGATCAGAGGCCGAGGTTGGGAGCAGGTTCGAGGGCTAATCCTGGACCTCCATATCTCTTGAAGGAGGAACCTGCCAAGAGCCAGTCAGTCGAGGTAAGGGTATATCCGGACCTCGACATCAAGATGGGCTGCCACCACTGCAATGCACTTGGTGAAGACCACCGGGAGATGACAGGCCAAATGCATGGTCTGAACTCATGTCAGGTCCCTTGACCTCAAGCGAGAGGAACTGCTGGTGGGATGGACGATTGGGACGAAAGAATGCGCCCTGTAGATCCAGTGAACAGAACCATGTTTTCGCCCAGGATGGTATGATCTAGTTCAGAGTTACCATCTGGAAGGTGTGAGACCTGAGATATTGATCTGTGATCGGAGATCTAGAATGGAGCCTAACCCCCATCCGCTTGGGCACCAGGAAGTACCTGGACACGAAGCCTGGGTCTGTAGGAGGATCTGGCATTGAGCTACCACTCTCCTGCGGAGGAGCAGAGCAATGTCGTCCCAAAGGGCAGACTGAGTGCAAGCTGAGATCCTTTCCTACCGAGGGGCGCAGGCTCAGCTGGGAGGGCACTGCTCGAATTCCAGAGGCTATCCCTGACCGACCACTTCCAGAACCCACCTGTCCGAAATGATACCAGACCAGGCGGAAAGAAGGTGACGGAGCCGGCCCCCCACGGGAGGACCCAGAGCTGGAGTGACGGGTGTAGGGTGTGGCAACCCCCTGACCCATCACTCAGCAGGCTTAGAGGAGAAGAAGGCTCAAGGACCAGCACCTCTGCCTCATTTACGGGGCTGCTGGGGATCCTGCTTGGGCCTGAGGTGCCAAGTTTGAGCCTGCTGCTGCTCCTGCTGTTGCTGCTGGCCTCCTTGAAAGGAAGGCTGCCTAACCGTAGGGGAAGAGTGCCGAAAAGGCTTCTTCTTTTGCTTCTGCTGGTTCTTGCCCAAAGAACCCTTCACAGAGGTAGCATCCAAGGTGGTACCGACCGTCGGCGGCCTGGAGGTACTGGTCACCCCGGACTGAAGAGGTCGGTGCCCAGAAGGGCATCGCCAGCTAATCTGTGCTGAGTATCCGCCGAAAGAGGATAACCTCAGCCAGGCTTTCCGCGTGCGTCACCGCGGCTGCTAAGGATCGGGCACAGGAATCTCCAATGTCCAGGGCCGTCTAGAGCTGCTGTTTGGCAACAGCATGGTCCTGGTCACAGACTTGCTTCACCGTGGTTTGTATGTCCGCTGGGAGATGAAGGAGGACTTCATCTAATGACCCTAAGAGGGCATGAGAGAAATGTGCCATGATCACAGCCGTGCTGGCCTGAGGAAGGCCTAGGGATGAGGCTGCATAAACCTTCCAGGCAGAATGATCCATGTTCTTGGACTTCTTGTCCAGAAGGCGGTCAGTGTCGGCTGAGCTACCAGTGCGTCTAAATCCAGAAGCAGTCACAAGGCTTTCGGCCAAGGGATGCTCTGTAACCGCCAGGACCCCATGGGCACTGTATACTATGGGCCATGTGGGCTTAATGGAGCTGGACAGAAGGCAGGATGCTGCCATAGCTCAAGGGCTGGGCCAACAATGGCTTCCGCAACTGGAAAGGCCTCTGTCGGAGTATCCCCCCATTTGAGGATATCCGTGAGGGGGTATTCCATCTTCTTTTGGCTAGGCTCCAAGGGCATTCCAGTAGATTCTGACATCAGGCGGAGTATGCCGTGAAAGGAGGAAGGACCTTCCTCCAAACCTGCCACTGATGACTCGTCATCCCCAGGATGCGAGTGCAACCCAGTGGCATCCGAGTCCGAAGAGTCGGGATATAATGGTCTCCCGCCTATGTCTCCCTCGATGCGCCGAGGGTGATCGGGGACAACAGTGATGGACAGACGACGGGGCAGTCTGGTGTCTGTCCGGTCCTCTTTCGAGGGAGCCCCACACTGAGGCTTCTTAGGCGGTGGTTCCACCAAAATCAGTGGAGAGACCGAAATAGGCCTAGCTGGAATACGTGTCAGCCCCACCGGGGGGGGGGGGCACCGAAGCCTTTGGTTCAGGATGGGTCAGCATTGGCCTGAGAGGCAGGGGCCAAGTAATGGGCAGTGCTGCCGGCGCGGAGCCAGCTTTTGACCGGTCAGAATCAGCTGTTGCCACATGAGATCCTCATAACATCGACGGAGTTTCCATCAAGTTCTCTCATTCGAGGAGGATGAAGATAGATGGCGACGCCTTTTCTAGAGTGCTTGTGACCTCGTTTTCGACCAAGGGGTCCTGTCCCATCGAGACCGGACGGGGTCGGCTAGTCTGGCCGTGGGAGATGCCGGAGTCGGAGAGAACAGAGGTTCCGGCACCTTTCCCTCGATCGGACACCGAGGGCAGGGTCTCCCTCGTCGGGAAGGAAAGGACAGGCATCCTTTCTAAGGAATCGTGCACCGGAGCCAGCGACAACGGCTCGATTGGGTCGGAGAGTGATCTCTGCCTGGTTCAGCTATTTCTGTCTCGGTGCCCTGGCCGAAGGAAGTTCCGAGAGCTGGCGGCGAGGAAGCGATTCACCGGGTTGAGACAGCATGTTCCTGGGACTCGACATCTTCGTCTTCAGAAACGCTTCCCTTCTGGAGGAAGAAGACTTGATTCTTGTCCTCTCTTCGAGTGGGAGGAGTGCAAGTCCGAGGGCGCCTCACTCCTGGTGGGGAGAGACTGGCACAACTCCTGAAAGGAACCGGTAAAGGTGGAGCCAAGGTTGAGAGGCATGAAAAAGCTTCGACTGGCCGAAGCCTGGGCAGCTTCCTCTTCGAATGCCGCCATCTGATCCAGCTGTTTGGCAGATCCCACGGCCGCGGAAACCGCCCACCTTGCCTCCTTTGATTTCACCGGTGGATTGCGTAGCTCCGGTCTCCCCAATTTTAAGTGTGCCTTGTGGTCGACCAGGGCGGCTGGGATGGAAGGCCAGACAGATGGTGGTAGAGTGTCGATGTACAACACTAAGCAATAGACACAGGAGCGGTGGGGATCGGTGTACATTTTTGTCCGCACATACACCGGCGAAATCTGGGGGACGATTTGTCCTCCATGTCTGATGCGCTAAGATCAGAGTCATAAACTCTGATGAGTTTTTAAGAAAGTGGTGGTGAAAACCGACGTTGAGAATCCAGGGCCTGCGAACTGCTAAGATAGCACGAGGGAACCTGAATCTTCCAGCAGAAAGGAAGATCTGGCATCATGGGGCGGAGCCAAGGTATTTACCACCTGGGTGGGTGGGAGGAGCCAAGTTAAAGACTTTCTGGTGAGATTTAAAGGGGAAAGGGACATGCCAGAGTGTGTGGATGAACAACATATCCACGCAACTAGAAGTAAACATTTGTACAATCAATAAATCAGACTTCTTCAACAAAGTAAAATGCAGCAACAAGCAAGAATGTTATTATGTGGGGGGGGGGTGCAGCCACACCCTTCGCCACCTCCTAGAGCCACTTTTTTGCAGCTAAGTTCTTGTGCAGTCCAATGTTACAGTTCATACCTTCTCGAAAAACAAAGACATGCTTGTCTTTGTCTTCTTTTTCCATGGGAAATAATAATAAGAATCAGCATTTATATAGTGGTTTTCATACACATTGTACCCCAAAGTGCTTTACACGCAATACTAGACTGGTAGTGAAATGACAGAACGTGTAGTGGCAGCCATTTCATATATTAATATCCACACAAGTTTGGTAAAGGGGTCTAATCAACACTGGAGGTTGAATCCTAACTTTTGGGACTACAATACTTGGACTGACCTCCCTTCATGTGGGAGTGCAGCTTTTGGGATTATTATATAAGGAATGCTAGTAAAGTATTGTTGAAATACCCCCAAATTTGTAACCTATATTGCTTAGATTAAGATATCCTTTTTATACTAGCTTTTCCTGTACTAACCTGTCGATATCTGGCTTATGTGATATGGAACTCTGTGTTTAAGAGAAATCAATAAACATAAAGTTTAATATCCACACACATCCTTGGACAATTGCATGAACTGGTTTTATAGGAAGGCGAATGTTGGCCAGGACAACGGGGTCAGGTAGTGATCAAGGTGCTGGCAGCCCCACATCTTATTTCTCACAGTAATCTGCTCATATTTCTCTCCTTCTGTCCTCCCCTTCCCTTAATATAGCAGTACCTTGCAAGAGTGGCCTTCTCAGTCCCCCTCTGGTATTCATTCTTCACTATTCCTCCTCACACCGAGAACTGGTGAGCTCATCACCCTTCTGCAACATGAATGCAAGCAGTACAGTCCCTGTTTTATTTTGACATATCAAATATATAAACATATTTTTCCAGTAAGTCAGGTTGATAGCAGCAGGGAACAAGGGGAATGATGGGCTTTCCTATCCTTAAAAGATCTAGGCTACCTTTGATTAGGCACTAATAAATGATGGGTGTGCGCATCATTATGCACGTCATTTAATAGTGTCTAATCATAAGTGGCTTAGCTCTTATATGGGTAGGAAAGCCTATTTTTCCACTTATGCCATGCTGCTATCAGCCTGGCTTACCAGAAGATCATGTTTATTATTAATATGTAAAAATAACACCGGAGACTATACTAACCACATTCATGATGCATTAGGGTAGTGAACTCACCGGTCTTTGGTGCTGGGAGCAGGTGAGAAGAATGAATGCCAGAGAGGGACTGGAAGAGGCCATTCTAGCAGGGTACAGCTATTCAGGTTAGTTGAAGACATGAAGGAGGACGCTGAGCAGATCACTGTGAGATCTGAATGTGGGGCTGCCAGCATCGCGGATCACTACCGACTCTGGATGAGAGTAGCCAGCAATGACAAATACTCAGAGTGGAAGAGCTGCACCTAAACTGGTCCTTGAATTCAGTGTAGGGAGATTACTCTCCGGTGAGGGGGGGGGGGGGAGATGTTGACATTTGTTAGGACAGTATTGAGGAAGTAGTGTATAGCTCATTCAAGATTTGGAAGGGTGGTAGCCAGCTAACTCGCATTGTGGAGTAGAGCACAGAAAAGCACTGGAGAAGAATTGCTGAGAACTGTCCTGCAGGGTTCTGCAGATCACAGGTACAAGAATAGACTGACATTGGAGGTCGGGTGGATTCACTCAAGGTGTTAGTATGCCTCGCCTGCTAATAATGTTGTTATCCATTGTAAGTGCAGCCCTTATGAGGGCATGAACAGCAGTCTTTCTGGTGGGTCATGATGCTTATTGCTTGGCCCGCCAGGAAGACCCAGTTGTTGGTTAATGAGGTGGGAAAAAAAAAACACGACTGGGGAACTGTACATACTACCTTAACTATGCGGAAGGGTGGTGATCCACTCAATGTTTACTGTGAGAGCAGAAGTCAAACATTGAGAATGTGGACTGGAGAGTGATTTGGGAGGCATTTTTTAACAGTGCCAGCTGATGATGCGTATCGGTATAGGTGTGCACAACTCTCTGGGGTACAAGATTACAATCTGAGGTATGATAATTCTTTTCAGGAGACTGTAAGCACATATGCTGCCCCTAAGGACAGGGTATGGATGGTGGGGTGTTCAACAGAAGGCAGGCTAGGTGCAGGGAGTTCACGTGGAAAAAGAAAGCCTTATTTGTGGATTAACAAGACAGCATGCGCTTTGGAACTGAACCAGACCGGTACTTTGCTGTGTGACCCTGAGCAAGTCACTCAACTTCCTTGTGCTCCCAGATCACACCTGTAAACAAGCTTTCAGCTTAGTGCGTCTCTACTGGTTAACAAAAAAACAAAATTCAGTGCATCACATAACCACTAGATCATCAGGTATTTGAGGTGTTGTACTGTACTGCAGTTTGCCAAAGAAAAAGCCAGCTGGATTGCAAAACATTTTCTGCAAGTTAAAGTAAACAAAATCATAGCCTAACGTGTACTGATCAACATAATCCACAAGTTAATATATGGTGCTGATCATTCTGGTACAACAATTCAAAACAGAGGGAAAGAAGAACTAGTTAGCATTATATAGGAATATATGAGAGTCTCAGTCTCTGGCTCCGATGATGTCATCATGACTCATCACTTAACATACTTGGCAGACATCTTAGGGAAAAACCAATACTTTTTTTGAAAGTGAAAGGCTGATGTTTACATTTTTCAAAAGCTATGAAACTGCATTTATGTTATTTACATAAATGTAAACAGCAGCCTTTACTTCGCTATGAAACCAGATTTTGGAGTTTGCAGTTTTAAAAAACTGCTTGTTTAGGTACCCTTTAGCTCTGACACTATCTTAGGTAAAAACTTAGGATTAGTTCTTAAGGACACCCTGTCCTTATGAAAAATCAGATACAGCTCTGTGCATGTAAGTGCCTGGAGCTCTGACATTCTTCTGGCAGAAGTAACTGTAACTAAAAATAATGCCTTCCAAGAGAGAAGATGTAGCTCGCAATCCATGGCTGGTCCAAAAGGGGGTAGTGTGAGCTGTTCTAAAATGAAAAGAAGATCCCATGGAGGGATCAGGTCCATAATGGGTGGATTCAGGTAGAGAATGCCACGCAGAAAGGTGCATGACAGGTCCAACTGGGCTACAGATTTTTCTCTAAAAGGTGCGTGGTATGCTGATAATGCTGAAAGATGCACCTTTATAGAGGAGTAACTTAGCCCTGTGTCTGACAGGGAGAGAAGGTACTCTAGTACCGAGTTCACCGGGCAAGTCAATGGGTCCGGCCACAGGCAGAGGACCAAAGGCAAAAACGTCGCTATTTCATGGCATATGTGGCTCTAGTAGAGAGCTTCCTCGCTACCACAAGGATATCAGTCACTCTGTCTGAGACTCCATGGTCAGCAATCGCTAAGTCTTCAGGAGCCATGCGTGCAGGTGTAAGGATCGCAAGTTCGGGTGGAGCAGTGATCAGGTAAGTGCGAGCTGAGAGGTAGAGGGAATGGGAGATCGCTCACCAAGTGTTGGAGTAAAGGAAATAAGAACTTACTGTATCAGTAGATCTTCGAGAGAGGTTCCTGCAGTAGGTCTTCACAAGTAGGACTGCACCCCCTGGCGTTAGGACCGCACTGCAAACTTGTAGCTAGCAATCATCAGCGGGGACTGCCCCCGGCGTCAGGTGATGGACATTAGCATTACGATAAATAGAGGTGGTACCCCACCCACCCTCCAGTTCTACCAACGGAGACCTCTAAAGAGGAGGCAGGAAAAAAAGGAGTGGAAACTCCTAGAACCCTGAGCCCTGGATAAAAGAAAGTCCTGGAAGGAATAAGAGGAAAAAACACAGGAGCTGGGGGAGGTGGGTTGGAAATCTAGACCTACTGCAGCAACCTCTCTCAAAGATCTACTGTTACGGTACGTTCTTATGTAACTGTTATATCGTTCTTCAAGAGGGTTCCTGCAGTAGGTCATCACAAGTAGGACCGAATACTAAGCAGTTAACTAAATAGAAGAAGTCAGAGACTAGGTTCTGGGAGGAGGAAAATGTCTACCAACGACAGTTTGCTCATGACAGAAGTCCATGCAGGACAGCTAGACCAAATCCAGCCCAGCGCCTAAAAGCAATGTCCAGGCTATAATGTTTCATGAAGGTGTGGACGAAGGACCAAGTGGCAGCTGCACATATGTCCGCATTGGACACGTTTCTGAAAAAGGCAGTGGAAGTGGCCCTTGATGGTCCCCGGAAGGGGCTTCTCGTACTTCTGGCAAATGTACTGAATACAATTTTCCAGCCACCTAGACAAAGTCTGTTAGGAAACAGCCTTGCACTGACTCTTGGGAGCGAAGGCTATGAAGAGTTGATCCGACTTGCGGACCTTCTTAGTCCTTGAGACGTAATATTTCAAAATCCTGTGCACGTCAAGGGTGTGCAGGAGATACTCCCCCCATTGAGAGTGCTCTGGGTAAAACATCAGCAGTTCAACATTCTGATTTAGGGTAAATTCCAAAACTACCTTTGGAAGAAAGGAAGGATTAGTCCGCAGAGCCACCCAGTCACTGTGGAAAATTAAGTAAGGCTCTCAACAAACTAGAGCCTGAAGCTCTGAAACACTTTGAGCTGAAGTGATGGCCACCAAAAAGAGTGTTTTCCACAACAGGTAACACATATTACTACTTGCTGCTGGCTCAAAAGGGAGCAAGGTAAGTTTTTCTAAAATAAAATTAAGATCCCAGGGGGGGAACAGGATTATGGACCGGAGGTTTGAGGTGAAGGATCTCCTTCACAAAGGTTCTGGAAACCTCTAGCTGAGCTAGGGTTTTGCCCTCCACCAGAAGGTGGCAGGCTAAAACTGCAGAGAGATGGACCTCAAGAGAGGAATAACCGAGGCTCAACTCTGACAGGTGCAAGACGTACCCTAGGACCTGAGAAGCTGAGCAGGAAAATGGGTCTAGGCCTTTGGCTTGGGCCCAGATAGAAAATCTTTTCCACTTCATGGCATATGTTGATCTAGTGGAGGGTTTCCTGGCCTTCACTATGACCTAAGTGACTCTGGAGGAGACACCATAGCGAGAACCCGATATGTCCAAAGGTGCCACACATGAAGGTGGAGCGATTTGAGGCTCGGGTGTACCAGGGTGCCCTGCTCCTGGGACAGAAGGTTGTGGGAGAGAGGAAGAGGTACTGGGGGTTCCAACACTAGCTGCTGTAGCAGTGGGAACCATATCTGCTGAGGACACAGGGGGGCAATGAGGATCATGTGCACCCCCTCCGCCTGTAGCTTCCGTAGAAGCTTCTCCAGAATAGGAAAGGGAGGGAAAGCGTACAGAAATCTACCTGTCCAAGATAGAGACAGTGCGTCTTGCCAAAAAAAAACCACGCCCAGGAACGAGTGAGCAAAAGCTGGGTAGTTCTGCATTGGATGGGGAGACGAAGAAGTCTATTTCTGGCCAACCCCACTGAAGGAAGAGATATTCCACTACCTCCTGCTTTAATTCCCACTTGAGAGCCCTGGCAGCTGAGCGGCTGAAACTGTCCGCCAGAATGTTAACACCTGGAACATGGACTGCTGTCAAGGAGAGGCAGTGTTGAACAGCCCAGTACCACACCCGCATCGCCTCCCTGCAAAGGGGGTATGAACGGGTGCCTCCCTGTTTGTTGATGTACCAGACCGTTGCCATGTTGTCGGTCTGGATGAGAAGTGTTTCTGGGACTGAAATGCTTGGAGAACACAGAGCACTGCTCGTCTCCAGAATATTGATGTGAAGATTCTCCTCCACGGGGGATGTCCCCTGTGTTTGATGGTCTCCCAGGTGGGCTCCCCATCCGAGGTTCGAGGCATCTGACGCGAGAGTCATGGAGGGGGACAGGTAGTGGAATTGGACCCTCATCGAGAGGTTGGAAGGGTCGTGCCACCAGAGGAGATCCCTCTGCAGTCTGTTGGAGACTAGCACCTTCTGGTCCATGTTGTCCAAACGCTGATCCCATTGGACTCGAAGAGACCATTGGGTCACCTTCATGTGCATTCTGGTGAGTGGGACTGTGGGTATGGCGGCCGCAATCAGGCCCAGCAGTCGTAAGACAGAGCACGCTGGGGTCCAACAAGAGGAGGCCACCAGTGCGGCTTGTAGGATAAGGGTCTCCGCCCAGTCCGTGGGAAGAAAGGTCCTACCCTGGACAGTGTCCAGCACTGCTCCTATGAATTGGAGGCACTGGGAGGATGACAATTGAGACTTGGGATAATTGACCATGATGCCAAGTCCGGAGAAAAGGTCCAGGGTGAAGGAAAGGGAATCCTCCAGACTGTTCTGGGATGGGGCTGAAAACAGCCAATCATCCAGGTATGGGGCACATAGATGGCCTTGCGATGCAGAGTCAGCGCTACCAGCGCTAGGCACTTGGTGAAAACCCGAGGTGCCGAAGAAAGGCTGAGAGGAGGGCCCTGAACTGAAAATGCTCCTTCTGAAAGGAGAAACTCAGAAAGTGGCGGTTGGCCGGTAGAATGGGGATATGTAGGCAGGCATTCTGCATATCCAAGGAACACAGCCAAGCCTGGTTAGAGTAGGGGCAAGAGTTCCTGGAGGGTCAACATGCAGAACCTCTTGTATTCTACAAAGTAGTTGAGCATGGTGAGATCTAAGATGGGCCTGAGATCTCCCGGCTTTTTGGGTACTAGGAAGAAGTGGGAGTAAAATCTCCTTCCCATCTGCTCTGTTGGAACCTGCTCTATGGCTGATTTTTGCAGCAGAGCTTGGTTTTCCTGTAGGATGAAAATTAAAATTGCGTATCTATCGTAATTCTTCATCTTCTCTTGTATCTTCACCATTCATTACTGTTGGGTGTATGATGCATGCACTTGCAACGGGAGCTCTTTTTTTGGGAGGGAGGAGTCGGCACCATCAGAACACAATGTGGTGCACGAGGGGCGGCCCTTAGGCGCAGTGGGCTCCTCCTCCTCCATCCCAGTTCTGTAAAGCCGGAGAGGCGAAAACAGGTTAGAAAAAGGAGAGCAAGGCAAGGAAGCCGAGGGATACATAAAGGAAAGGAAATAACTGAAAAAGGATAAGGTGAAGAGATGACAGAAAAGAAGAACCCTACCCTAAGGTACCGCAGGGCCTCACTCCTTGGGCAGCTCAGAGAGGAAAGATAAGGGTAGAAGAGAAAGAAAAGAAGAAGAGTATAGTAGGGAGGAAGGAGGGCATCTGCCACGACCATTGGGAGAAACTGGTTTGAGCTTACTAGTCCTAACAAACTGAGGACAAGGGAGCAAGGATCCCTCCAGCTAATGGTTGCTAGTAGGTGGCTCAACTGAACCATCTGAACAGCTTGTTTTCGAGAAGGCAGATGTCCCTTCCTACCCAACTATCCAAATAACCACAACCTACGCAGAGAGCTCACAGACTGTCCCATAAGGGGTTAAAAATTATCTGCTCTGAAGAAGCGAGCGCCCCAACTAGGTGTAGGTGAAAAAGGAATGAGTACACAAGTCACATGACCAAGTACTAGTACAAGTGCCCCTTCAAGAAGGGCACAACATATCTGTGTAGAAAAACAAAGAGAGAGGGAAGGAAATTCCTTCTAACTCCCTAGGAGTGCCTTGAGAAGTACAAGCCATAGGGGGGAAAAAACTCCTGGATATGGAGAAGCCCCAAGTCTGGGGACACCACGGCACAAGAGAATCAGAAAGAGTTCCCTCAGAAGGTAAGGGCAAAGCCCAACTTGCCCTCCTCTTGGGCTGAACCTTCTGTGGCTTCACAGAAGGAACAGAAGGTCCTGAGGTACCAGGGATCTCAGCTCGACCGCTCGGGGACTCAGAAATGAGGCCCAAGAGGGAAGGTGGGCGGATTCAGTAATGAATGGTGAAGATGCAAGAGAAGATCAAAATTACAGGAAGTCATCATTTTCATATCTTCCCTTGTCAGTCTTCACCATTCAATGCTGTTGGGTGAGTACCAAGCCCCCCGAAGGGGGCCTAGCACAGCCCTGAGGGAACAGGACCCTCAGCCTCCTGTTGGTGGAACACAGGAGAAGGAGACCCTAGCAGTACTAGACTGACAGAGTCTAAGCCTTAGGAGAGCTAGGAGGCTGCACTGGAAGACTTGAGGGATGGAGGAGCCCTGAAGAATCCTCCCTGGCGCTGCTGGAAAAAGACGGGTCCCCCGGAAGGCGGAGCGCATCACCCTTCGCCGGGCCAGGGGTGACAATCTTGATAGATGAAGCCACGCTGTCTGTCTAATACAGATCGCTGTCCCCGCAAGCCTGGAAGCCACCTCACTGGCATCATAAGATGCTCTTGCTTGGTGCCTTGCCAGTTCCAGACCTATGGCGGAGAGGGCATGGCCTGTTGAGATTGCTCAGAATCAGGCAGTAATGCTAGCGTTTGGCTAGCATTGACCACAAAAGTGCCTGCTGTAGGCAGCATGGTGTGCCTGATAGGACGCGATGCACATCAATGCGCGAGTGGAAGAGAAAACCCTTTGCCCCCACCGGTCAAACTGTAGGGAATCCGGATCCGGTGGACAGTCGCGCACCAGGTGCCGAAGCCCGGAGGGAGTGTCTAGGAAAGACAGGCCCGAAGGAGGGTGAGGGAGAGAACCTAGAGACTCTCGGGGGGTGGGGGCACAATACCTCCTCCTGCAGTCTGCTGGGGAAGGAAAAGGGTTGGCTGGAGACTGCCAGGTGTGGACAGACACTTCCTGGAAGGGAACAGGCCAGGATGGCACCACCAGGTGGTAGGTGTCACAACCCCACTCAGCAGGTCAGCCCTCTGCTCCCAAAGTGCCAACCTCCGAGAGTAGTATTGTGAACAGGAAACAGAAACAGGGTAACCCTCCTGTCTGTTTTGTGGGTTCGAATCAACCTTTGGTCTCAGTTCTGGAGGGATTCAAACTGTGAACCTCTTGCTACAGTACCCAATGTACAGGCTCAGATAATTCTGCTCTTCAGGGGGGCCAGATATCTTTCGCCTACGGGCACCTAACCAGGTGTACAAAATGAACCCTTAAAAACTCTAATAAAGACCTCAGATAATTCTTACCTTTTTCCAGTTTGGCATTACCATATAAGATCATGCACAGTGTTGTCACATTCTTAACCATCCACGCATCACAGGCAAAAACAGAAGGACTTGGAAGACACAAATAGTCTATTTAAAAATGAGATGTTTACGTAAAAATAGATGCCAATGTAAAATATAAAACACAGATCCATATATCACAAAACATACAAATCACTTAAAAGAATAAAAAACAAGATTTTAAATGTGCAATTTCCTACCACCAGACAATTAGACTTGATTTAATGTATCTCTTATAGTGCTGCTAGTATGTTGTAGCTTTCAGAGTCCAAAAGCATGTGTAAAAGAGAATACAGACTACAGTTTTAAAACTGTCTTTGCCAACCTCTTTGCATGAGGTCACCTAGCTCCTCCCTGTCAGAATATAAAAATTATACAACCAGGATGTCATCACTCAGAAGGAAAATTAAATAAGGTTAATTTCTAAGTCCTTCTTTCATCCATGAGCAACATCCTGCTTTTACAGACATCAGAGGAACATTTATGACTTCGCACCTGTGTGACATAACCTGGTTTTTCCTCCTCTAAACGTCATAAAATGGCTAGTTCTATCCTGTCATCTGGCAAGCTACAATTAAGCTAGATAAAGAGGAGATGCTTAATTTAGGCCTATTCTAGCCTGTAATTATCTCCTGGTCTTCCAGGTAACACCTTGTATCTAAAACTGGGAGGGGGGGTGTCATTCCACAGGCTGTTTCAGCACGTCTCATGAGAGACTCTCACTAACACATTTTTATATTACAAAAATCATAGATTAATCAGAACCAGCTGTCTGAGTGTCACAGTAGGCACTGAACTCACGAAGGAATTTGTGCGTCTGCCACTCAGTATTGTCCCTGCGAACATAGGAGATAAGGAGATCTCAAACCATCCTCGAAAGGAAACGCTGATATTCAGTTAAATCAGCTTCAGAAGGTAGATGAATGTTGGGTTCCTCTCCCTCAGAAGAGGGAGTCGATGAGGAACTCGTTGTTCAAAAGACTCCTGCGGCGGAGGGAACAGGCGAAAGACCCGCTCATCCATGACCCTGACATATGACAGGAAGTCCGCCACAGTGGATCTGAACACTTCCCAGGTTAAAGGCACCATAGGACCCACATAGCCTGGGGGGAGGTGGCTGCAGAGGGATGGGAGATGGGCACCTGCAGGGAGGTGCCTGACCTCTGCCAGGGCTCTGGAATCCGGGGAATGGAGCCTGTACTGGAGGGGTCCCTGAGATCAAACTGGGCTGCAGAGAAGGAATCTGGGGATGCGAACTCCGGAAGAGCCCAGACGGGGAATGTCCCCTGTGATTGCATGCGTCCAGAACGGCAACCCTCTGCACTGCCACCCGAGGGTACCCTGGAGCCCAAGGAGAGTCAAGGCTCATCGCTGTGGCTCCTCCCTGCGCCCCGTGGGGTGGCAGGAGAGCACTTCCGCCCCTCACCCCGGCCACTCAACCCCTCAGACTCTGAGGGCGCCCTCTTCCTCAACACCAGTGAGGAAGTCCCTGAACCATAGCCTCCCTAGGGAGACCACAGAAACAAGGGTCTCAACCTCTGGGGCCACAGCGCACTAACACTGGCAGCGGCCGCAGGCCTCAGAGGAGAAAAAACCCTCCCCAGTCTCAGAACCACCACCCTCAAAAGACCCCAGGTCACCGCCGGCCAAGGGATCTTCAGGAGTAGGCTGCTCCGGAGACTCTGGGATGGAGGCACTGGGCTGCCTGACACCACGTCCCAGAGAGACCTCCGATCCCGAAGAATCAGGGAGCCAGTCCAGGTCCAAGTCTAAGTCTTACCCCTCCGAAGAGGAAGCGACCAGAAGGACCTCAATACTAGCCACCGCTGGAGATTCTCTGGAGACGGCACGGCGAACAGCACCATCCCGGGACACGGCGCCGCCAATGGCGCTGGTCAGGTCCACTACCCCGCCCACAACTCCGGAGTCCAGTGCAAGCTAGTCAACGGCACTGTCCGAGTCCCCGGCATTGCGCACGGCGCCAGAACCCAAAACAGCACCGCCAGAGGAGTCACCCAAAGCACTGGCGCTGAGACCCAAACCTGTGCCACACTTGGCACCGCCTCGATCACTGGCACTGCGAATGGCATCAGGATCCGAGATGGCACTGCAAGGCAGAGTCCAGAGTCCACCAATGCCAAACCCAGCAAATGTGGGCCGCAATACTGGGAGAGCCTGCACCTCGGAGGAGATGACTGCTGGGGCGGTGTTAGCGACATAGCCCCGGGAGAAGCCGCGCCGCTCCTCTGACACTGCAGAAGAGGCCTCCTCCTCTTCCAACAAGGCTAGAAGCTGAGGAGGCCTCCTCCTCGCTGGGCCGTATAGACCCGGGAGGGGAACCGGAGGAAGGGACTAAAGTTCTGGCCTGGGAGGCCCGAGGGCGAAGTTGTCCTCTGAAAGTCGGCGGAGCCCTGCCGACTTTGAATGCGCGGATTTCCAGTACACGGCAGTCCATGGAAAAACAGGCATCGCATCTATCCATATCGTGGTAGGGTCCAGGCACCGAAGGCAAACATCATGCCGGTCCATAACGGAAAAGTGCCAGCCACAGGGGCACAGACGCATGGGGGCGCGACCCACTACAGACTTGCGTTTAGCTCTCTGGATGCAGATGTAAATAACTGTAAAATGCAATGGATCCCAGCGCCGCGGAAAAATAAAATGAAACAGTCTTACCAGTTCAACGGTGCCGACAGAGAATCAGGATGAGTTGGCGTCAAAACACGAACAGCGTAGCAAACTTTCCGAACTCACGCAGCAGGTGCGGCCTTGACGGCAGGAAAATGGAACTGGGATGGAGGAGGAGTCCACGGCACCCTAAGGCGCCTGCCGCACTTAACATAGCACGCTCTGCTTGTGGGCATGTTTTACTCCATCAAAAAAAAAAGCTCCCATGGCGGCGCACATCTGGCTTATACCCAACAGTAATGAATGGTGAAGACTGACAAGGGAAGATCTTTGTTGACCCGACGGGTAATAAAACCTGCCTGATAGGTTGCTAGAGGTTCTGTCCAGAAACTCTACAGAGTAACCTCTTGCGACCAGTTGTAGGACCCACATGTCAGCAGTTAAAGCGTTCCACCCTTCCAGGTGGACGCTGAATCTAGGGGAGGTAGCAGGCGTAAGTCAGGGCGGAGGGAGGGTGCCTTGCCCCCCACTGGCTGTCACTGGAAACTTAGCCTGGGGGTCTGAGCGCCGGAACCAGGGGCCAGACACTTGTTTTGGCATCTGCCCTGGTTCTGCTTGTTCCATTTCCGCTGAGGGAGACAAAAATTCTGCTTGGGTTTTTGACCCAAGCAATACATAGAGCTGACATCTTTCAGGGATTTGCCGCTTTCTTGCAGTTTGGTAATTATAACTTTTGCTTCGCCACCGAACAGAACTGAACCCCTAAATGGAGCGTGCAGAAATGTGCTCTGTACATCTTATGCCAAACCCGAGGTAGAGAACCATGAAAGGTGCCTTCAGTAGCCGTCAGACGCAATGCACCAATTAATCGACAGTGTATTTAGATCGTCAGAGCATGACGACAGGATGATTTGTTCATTCTACTTTGTCCAGAAGTTTATTCCTGAGCTGTCTGTCTGGTACTTCTTGGATGTCCTATTCCAGGTCGGACAGAGCCGACTTCTGGAAAGCCACCATGTGGGCTACGTAGTGCAGTGAACAAATGGCACAGGTAGAGGAGGTATAGACCTTGCATCCATACTGGTCCATCTGTTTAGACTCCTTGTCAGGAGGAGAGGCACTGAGTTGTCTGGGTTGGGCCAACCTATCATGGGCTGCAATGATTACGATAGAGTCCTCCTTAGGTTGTGCTGTTAGGTGGAAACCCTTCCGGGGGAGGGTGGCAAGTCCTGTCAGCTTTCTTAGAAACCACAGGAATAGATGACAGTTGTTGCCAAATTGTAGATGCCAGATCTTCATGCGGCCCCATCCAAGGTGGAATAGGAAGGGGGTCAGTATTAACCAGGTCCAGCTGCTCAGCAAGACTTCTGTGCTTAGGATCCAATTCCTGGGATGTCCACCCACAGAACCTTTGAATGGTCTGGAGGAGTTCTGTGAAAGACAGATCCTCTGGTGCTGATTCTGGCAACTCCTTTGGCTAAGGCTCTATGGGAGAGTGGGGTTCCAACTGGTCCCCCAAGTCAGAATCTTCATCTCAATCAGAGGATTCCGGCCTGCTTGGCAAAGAAGTGGCACCTGGAACTGCCTCCATGACTCTGGTCCCCAGAGTGATTCCTGACGGCAGACCACCTGTGTCTCTGTCAGAGGGACGGGGGGGGGCCATAAAAGAATGTGCCTGTCCAGGAGCGGGATAACGTGTCTCACCCGAAAATATCAGGCCCTACACCCAGCAAGCAGAAAATACGGTTACTCACCTATAACAGGAGTTCTAGGAATGGTATATGTTGTTCATCCACACTGTCTGGCAGGTTCCTTGCCACTTTAAATCTTGCCAGGTGGTCTTCAAGCTGGCTCCTCCCACCCACCCGGGTGGTAAAACTCTCGGATCCGCCCCATGACGCCAGATCTAGCCCGCTGGAAGCCAGGTTGTGTGTCGGCCGGGAGGTCAGGAATAGGGATGAACAATATATACCATTCCTAGAACTCCTGTTACAGGTGAGTAACCTGTATTTCTAGGGACATGGATATGTTGTTCATCCACACTGTCTGGCAGACTCCTAGCAGTTCTCTGGGAGGAGGGAGGCAAGGCGCACACCCCCTACTTAGGGAATAATGACTGGAGAACCGAGGCCCCAAAACCAGCATCCTGGCATGACTCAAGTTCGATGTGGTAGTGGGTAATGAAGGTGTGTGCTGACTTCCAGGTAGTAGCCCTGCAGATTTCCTGGATAGGGACATCCCTGGAAGCAGCCACCGATGCAGCGGTATGGCGGGTAGAATGAGCTCTTATCCATCTGGGAGGCTCCATGCCTGCCAACCTACAGCAGAGATCTATGCAGGAGGTGACCCACCTGCCTATCGTCCGCTTGGCTGCAGGTCTGCAAGGTGCGGCTTCAGCGTAGGTGACAAACAGCGGGCGAACCTCTCCCCGAACTTCAGCCATCTGCTCCTTGTAATAAGCGAGCGCTCTTCTAGGGTCCAAAGTATGGAGCCTATATTTGGCCTCCAAGGTGTGATTGGGGTAGAACACCGGCAAAGTCAACACCTGGTTAAGGTGAAACTCCGACACCACCTTCGGAAGGAATTTCGGGTGGGGGCGCAGGACAACCTTGGCCCTGTGGAAGACCAGATAAGAAGACTCGATGGAAAGCGCCTGGAGCTCTCCCATCCTTCTGGCTGATGTGATAGCCACAGAGAAGGCGGTCCTTCACGACAGGTGAGAGATGTCACACCTGCGCATCGGTTCGAATGGCTTGCCCATGAGCTTAGCCAATACCAGCAGTAGATCCCACGGAGGTGGAAGTTCTCGCACCGGAGAGGATATGTGATCAAGGCCTTTGGAAAAACGCCCAACCACCTTCTCCTGCACCATGGACTGCTTCCCGGCCCACGCCCGGTAAGCAGAGATGGCTGCCAGGTGCACCTTAAGGGTCGTCGACCGAAGCCCTTGCTGAGAAAGGGACCACAGGTAGTCCAGAATGCTTGCCAAGGAACAGGAGGAAGGGTCCAGGCCCTGTCTGACACCAAATGGAGAATCTTTTCCATTTGAAGGCATAGCATTTTCTGGTTGACTTACGGGACGCCAACGACGCTGAGGACCTCGCCGAAAGACCTAAGGCCAGGAACTCTAGCCGCCAGGAACCAGGCCGTCAGGGCAGGGATTGAAGGTCCGGATGGAATACCTTCCCTGATTGACTGAGATCAGGTCCGGGGCGGCTGGAAGCCGCTGAGCCTGGAGCTGAGACAGAGGAGATCTGATACCAGAACTGGCGGGGCCAGTCTGGGGCTACCAGAATCACCTGCGCCTTGTCCCTCCTCGCCTTGAGAAGCACCATGTGGATCAAGGGAAATGGGGGAAAAGGCGTAGAAGAGGCCCGGGGTCCACGGCCTCGAGAAGGCATCCCCCTGCAGCGAGCCTGGCATGAAACAGTCTCAGCTTCGCATTCTCCCTGGAGGCAAACAGGTCCGCCTGAGGTGTGCCCCAGTGGGAGAATAGATCTTGTACTACCTCTGGCAGGAAAGACCACTCGTGAGACGCAGCCCCTATCCAGCTTAGGGCATCGGCCAGGGTGTTGGAGGCTCCTGCCACATGAATGGCGAGGAGATCCGCCTCCAGGCTGTGCACGAGTGACCAAATGCGGAGAGCTTCCCTGCACAGAGGCATGGAGCACGTCCCGCCCTGGCGGTTTAGGTAGTACATGGTCGTGGTATTGTCCGTCTGGACCTGAACCACTTGACCCTGTAGAAACGGAGCGAATGCAGTGAGGGCTAGACGAACCGCTCGAAGCTCCAGCAGGTTGATGTGGCATCGGGACTCCCGAGGGGACCAGAGGCCGTGCGCTCTGTGCTCCCCCAGATGGGCACCCCAAACCATCAGAGAGGTATCGGTCGATAGAGAGACCGTCGGCTCGGGGCGGACAAACGGGATGCCCTCCTGCAGATGTGCTGGAACGGTCCACCACTGGAGAACGTTCCACATCCCCTGGGTCACTGTCACTAGCTGATCCAGCGGATCGAGGTGCTGTGACCACTGGCTGGCCAGCCCCCATTGAAGGGGACGCATGTACCAGCGGCCCCAACGGACCACGCTGGTGCAAGCCACCATGAGGCCCAGGAAGCGCAGGAAGTCCCAGGCAGGGCGCGATTGCCCAACCTGAAATGATTGGGCAAAGGAGGAAAGAACCTCGGCCCTGTCCGCCGGGAGCCGTGCTCTGGCTCATAGAGAGTCGAGCTCTGCCCCAATGAATTGTATCACCTGCTTTGGCACGAGTTCCGACTTGGCCTCGGTGATGAGGAGGCCAACCTGAGAGCAAACCTGGAGGGCCAGATCCCTGGACCGCTCCACCTCCGCCCTGGAGGGGGCTGCAATCAGCCAGTTGTCCAGGTAGGGGTACACCCCACTGCCATGCATTTGGTGAAGACCCTGGGAGTTAGGGAAAGGCCGAAGGGTATGGCCCGGAACTCGTAAAGGGATCCCTCCGTTCTGAAGCGGAGAAATCTCTGGTGGGACGGACGGATTGGGACGTGAAAGAACGCGTCCTGAAGGTCCAGAGAACAGAACCACACGCCTCATTCCAAGGATGGGATTATCTGAGCCAGAGTGACCATCCTGAAGGTCCAAGACCGTAGGAACCTGTTCAGGTTGTGCAGGTCGAGAAAAACAGGTTACTCACCTGTAACAGGAGTTCTAGGAATGGTATATGTTGTTCATCCACACTATCTGGCAGGTTCCTTGCCGCTTAAATCTTGCCAGAAGGTCTTCAAGTTGGCTCCTCCCACCCACCCGGTGGTAAAACCTCGGATCCACCCCATGACGCCAGATCTAGCCCGCTGAAGCCAGGTTAATGCGCCGGCCGGGAGGTCGGTGGGTCGTGGTGGATGAACAACATATACCATTCCTAGAACTCCCTGTTACAGGTGAGTAACCTGTATTTCTAGGACATGGATATGTTGTTCATCCACACTATCTGGCAGACTCCTTGCAGTTCTCCGGGAGGAGGGAGGCAAGGCGCACACCCCCTACTTAGGGAATACAGACTGGAGAACCGAGGCCCCAAAACCAGCATCCCGGCGTGACTCAAGGTCGATGTGATAGTGGGTGATGAAGGTATGTGTTGACTTTCATGTAACAGCCCTGCAGATTTCCTGGATAGGGACGTCCCTGGAAGAAGCTACCGATGCAGCGGTATGGCGGGTAAAATGAGCTCTTATCCCTCTGGGAGGCTCCTTTCCTGCCAACCTTTAGCGGAGATCTATGCAGGAGGTGACCCACCCGCTCATCGTCCACTTGGCTGCAGGTCTGCCAGGTGCGGCTTCAGCGTAGATGACAAACAGCTGGCGAACCTCTCCCCGAACTTCAGTCCTACGCTCCCTAAGAAGGCGAGTGCTCAACTAGGGTCCAAATGGAGCCTATATACGGCCTCCGAGGTGTGACTGGGGTAGAACACCGGCAGAGTCAACACCCGGTTAAGGTGAAGTTCACACCACCTTGGAAGGAACTTCAGGTGGGGCGCAGGACAACCTTGTCCCTGTGGAAGACCAGATAGTGAGACTCGAAGGAAGCGCCTGGAGCTCTCCCATCCTTCTGGTTGACATGGTAGCCACCAAGAAGGTGTTCTTCCACAACAGGTGGGAGAATCACACCTGTGCATTGGTTCGAATGGCTTGCCCGTGAGCTTAGCCCATACCAGCAGTAGATCCCACGGAGGTGGAGAATCTCACACCGGAGGGGGGAATGTGATCAAGGCCTTGGAAAGCGCCAGACCACCTTTCCTGTGCCACCGACTGCCTTTCGGCCCGCGTGTTCGAGGGCAGAGATGCATTAGAGCACCCCGTCATTTGACTGGAAGCCCTTGCTGAAGAAGAAAGGACCACAGGTAGTCCGTAGTGCTCACCGAGGGAGAGGAGAAGAGACCAGGCCCTTCCCTAACACCAAATGGAGAAACTCTTCCATTTGAAGACATAGCATTATCCAGTCAACTCCTGACGGGACGCCTCAACAACGTTGAGGATCTCACCGGAAGACCCAAGGCCTGGCAACTAGCCGCTCAGGAACCAGCCATCAGTGCAGGGATGGAATACCTTCCCCTGATAACAGAGATCAGGTCCGGCGAGCTGAAGCGCCCGGGAGCCTGGAGCTGAGACTGAGGAGGAGCTGGATACCAGAGCTGGCGGAACCAGTCTGGTGCTACCAGAATCACCTAGTCTCATCCCTCCTCGGGCCTTGAGAAGCACCTTGTGGATCAAGGAAATGGGGAAAGGTAAAGAGGTCTGGGGTCCATGGCCTCGAACAGGCATCCCCTATAGCGAGCCCTGCTGAGGGGGTGGCATGAAAGAGTCTGCTTCGGCACTTCTGAGGGAAAAAGGTCGGCCCGAGGGTGACCCAGAGGGAGAAAAGATCGCAGTTACCCGCAGAGAGAACCCTCGTGAGACGCAGCCCCCATTCGCTTAGGGCATCGCCAGGGTGTTGGAGGCTCCCTGCCATCCAAATGGCTAGGAAACCGCCCAGGCCGCGATGAGACCATCGCGAGAGCCTTTACAAACGGCAAGGAGCGCATCCGTCCTGGCAGGTTAGGTAGCACATGGTCGTGGTATTGTCCGGTCTGGACCTGGAACCACTTGACCTCAGAGCAAACGGAGCGAAAGCGTGAGCTAGGTGGACCGCATGAAGCTCCAGCAGGTAGAATTGGCATCGGGACTCCCGAGGGGACCAGAGGCTGTGCACTCTGTGCTCCCCTTGCTGGGTACCCCAACCCATCAGAGATGCATCGGTCGATAGAGGACCGTGGCTCGGGGCAGACGAACGGGATACCCTCCTGCGGATGTGCCGGAATGGTCCACCATTGGAGAGCGTTCCACATCTCCTGAGTCACTGTCACGGGTTGGTCCAAAGGATCGCAGCGTCGTGACCACTGGCTGGCCAGCCCTCCACTGAAGGGGACGCATGTACCAATGGGCCCAACAGACCACGCTGGTGCAGGCCACCACAAGGCTCTGGAAGTCCGGGCAGGGCAATTCCAACCAGACATGGTTGGGCAAAGAGGAAGAACTCGGACCTGTCCTGCTAGGAGCCGAGCTTTGGCTCCGGAAGAATTGAGCTCTGCCCCACGAAAGAATCACCTGCTTCGCACGAGTCTCGACTTGGCCCTCGCTGGAAGAGGAGGCCCATCTGAGAGCAACCTGAGGCCAGAACTCTGGACCGCTTCCACCTCCTCAGAGGGGGTTGCATCAGCCAGCCATCCGGTAGTGGTACACCCGATCTCTTCGCTCCCGCAGGAATGCTGTCACCACTGCTATGCATTGGAGAAGACCCTGGGAGCTGGGAAGAGGTCAAGGGTATGGCTTGAATCAGAAGGGATCCTCTCCGCTGAAGCGAGGAACCTCTGAAAGACGGACGGATTGGAATGTGAAGGATGCGCCCTGAGGTCCAGGGAACAAAACCACACGCTCTGCTCCAAGGATGGGATATCTGAGTCAGAGTGACTATCCTGAAAGTCCGAGACCTTAGGAACTTGTTCAGGTCATGCAGGTCGAGAATGGGGCCAGCCCCCATCCGCTTGGGGACCAGGAAGTACCTGACACGAGCCCCTGGGTCTGAAAGAGGATCCGCACCTTCCTGATCACCTCTATCCGAGGCACAGGGGCAACGCCGGGTTCGGGCGGCCGACAGCAAGGCTTCGGATCTCGTGGTCCCCCGGGGTGACGGCTCAAGGAAGGGGCCCGCCTCAAGACCAGAGACAGGCTCTCTTACTTCCACCTCCCACACCCAACGGAAGGAAGTGGCGGATCGTTCTCCCCAGGGGGACCCAGATATGTTGATAACGCCGGGGCAAGGCCCCAACTGGTCACTGAGCAGGCTTGGAGGAGGGACTGGCCGAGGGAGCCCCTGGGCCTTTACCTCCATGTTTCCCATTAGAGAAAGTCGCTGGCTTGGGTTCGGGATGCCAAGCGCAAGCCTGCTGGCCCTCTTGCTGGTGCTGATGGGCCGGTCGTGCCGCAGGGGCTTACGCAGAGATTGCCGGCGGCCCTTGTCCCTCTGGGCGGAGGTGACAGAGTCCAGAGTGGCATTGGACTTTTCAATCCCCTGGAGGTGTCCCTCCACTCCAGGGCCGAACAGGTCAGTCCCCAAGAAGGGGATGTCTCACAACTTGTGCGGTATCCACCGAGAAGGTGGATATCCTCAGCCACGCCCCTGCGGCATACATGGCCACTGGCGCCGCTACTGACCTGGCACAGGAATCGCCTATGTCCAGAGCAGTCTGAAGCTGCTGCTTAGCCACCGCCCTACCCTGGTCCTGCACCTGCCAGACCGTGGTCTGCAGGTCGGCTGGGAGATGAGGGATCACCTCATCCAGGGAGCCCAAGAGGGCGTGGGAGAAGTGTGCCATCAGCACGGCCAAGCTGGCATGGCGGAGGCCAAGGGAGGATGCAGCGTACACCCTGCACCTGGCACAGTCCAGCTTTTTGGACTTCTTGTCGGGGGGTGCTTGTCCATATCCCTAGTGTTCCCAAAACACCGGAAAATGCTGTCGGTGACCAACCCCGCAGAGGGTGTTCAAAAACCGGCAAAGAGTCGTAGGGACCGTGATACTTCCTGGCCATCCTGGCCAAGGGCAGGATAGGAAGCAGGTCTGCCAGAGCTCCAAGGCTGGTCCAAGAATGGCTTCAGCCACTGGAAAGGCCTCCGTGGGTGAATCCCCTCGGTCCAGTATCTCCGTCAGGGGATACTTGGCCCGCTTGGATACGGCTTGAGCTGTATCCTCGTGGACTCGAGATGAGCCGAGGCAAACCCATGAAGGACGTCAGGCTCATCCATCCACTGGCCCTCGGAGGACTCCAGGTCACCGGGCCTGGAGAACAGAGGGAGTCGCTTGTCGGACTCCGAGAGTCTCGAAGAGCTGCTCTTGGCCTGAGCCACCTCCACCTGCCGAGGACGGCCGGGAGTGAGGGTGACCGATAACCTGTGGGCAGGCCCTGACCCAACCGAGAGTCCTTGGTCGGCACCCCGATTTCAGTTGTGGAGGCGGAGGTTCCACCACAATTGAGGGGCAGCTGGTTTCGCCGAACAACCGCCCAGGCTTGGGCACCTCGGCTACAGCTGGAAGTTGTTTCTGCCACTCAGGTGACAGCCACTTGATGGCTGGGCATACGGTGTCGGCTTGTTCCCGGACAGAAGTAACTGCTGCCACATCAGGTCCTCGAAGGCCGGCGCAACTTGCGCCAAGCCTCCTCTTCTGAGGAGGAAGACGGGACGAGCGGCGGCGCCGCTTACTCGTGCCGAGACCAAGACTGCCGGCGTCGGCGGATCAGCTGGACCGAGACGATGTCCGAGATCGAGATCCTCGGGCGCTTCCGAGGATGGGTCTGGGAAGGGCGGGGACACCCGCTTTCCCTCGCTCGGAAGCCTTAACCGGGACTGCGTAATCGGAGGCACGGGCAAGTCCTCGGTTCCACCGGGGAACCACAGGAAGAAGGGTTGTCAGCCTCACTAGTCGACAGCCTGTCTGGACGCAGTCGAGAAAATCTCAATTGCCAACGGGTGTCTCGCCGGGTTGGCCTGACGGGACGCCAGGAAGCCAGAGGCCTAGCCGCAACCTTGACCGGGTCGAGGTATCGACTGTCCTGGGAAGGGACCCTCCCACCCCATGAACGCCGACGATGGGACTTACCTTGGGTCCTTCTTCTGGACCGAGAGGAATGTCCCGATGGCCCCTCCCTTCGTGGAAAGGGATTGGCAAAGCCCTAAAAGAAGCTGAATACGAGGTACCCAGAGAGAGCGGGATAAATGCCGTGACTGAGGAAGAGGACGATGCGGCCTGTACCGCCTCCTCCTTGAGGGTGATCATCTGCTCGAGTTGCTCAGCCGAGCCAGCCGCCGCGGTAACCACCCAATGGGCCTCCTTTGACTTCACCAGTGGGTAGCGCTTCTTGGGGCGCCCAAGCTGTAACCGGGCAGCGCAGTTTTCCAGGACGCTGGCTGAAAACGAACGGCATAACTCTTGACGCCGGGGTCATGTTCTAGACCGAGACAGTAGACGACGTGAGTGCGGGTCTGTCCTGACATTTTCTGCCCACAAGGGCACCACCAAACTGAGTCGATTTGTCCATCGCAGCCGAGGGACAAACTTGACCGACGCCTTGAAAATTTTAAAATAAGTTTCGAGCAACCAAGAATTAGGATCCAGTCACATGCAGAGCGTTAAGGAGGGAACCTGAGCTTCCAAGCGGTAAGGAAGATCTGGCGTCATGGGGCGGAGCCGAGAGTTTTACCACCTGGGTGGGTGGGAGGAGCCAGCTTGAAGACCTTCCGGCAAGATTTAAAGCGGCTAGGAACCTGCCAGACAGTGTGGATGAACAACATATCCATGTCCCTAGAACTGGGCAGTTTTGTGTTGTATGGGGAGGCGAAGAGGTCTAGTTCTGGATTTCCCCATTTTGGAACAGAGTTTCTGCTACTGGTTGCAGAAGTTCCCATTCATGTGTGCAGGAGATGGATCGACTGAGCAGATCCGCCAGCATGTTCTGTATCCCTGGGACATGAACTGCAGACATGGTGATACTGTGCTCTATTGCCCAATACTATATTCTCGTCGCTTCCCGATAGAGTTGGTATGAATGGGTGCCACCTTGCTTGTTGATGTAGAGCACTACTGACATGGTGTCTGTTTGAATCAGTAGGTAGCCTGGGAGTAGGTCAGTCTGCAAGGCCTGTAGGACATAGAGGACTGCCCTAATCTCTAGGACATTTATGCGTAGGGCTCCTTCTGTGCCGGACCATAATCCCTGTGTCCTTCTGTCGCTAAGATGGGCACCCTAGCCCGATCTTGATGCGTCTGTAGTCAGGATCTGTGAGGGTGTGGTTGCTAAGAAGGAGATTCCTGTGGTGAGGTGCTCTGGGACTAGCCACCACTGGAGGACTCGGTGTATTGAAGCGGGGACTGAGACCAGCTGATCGAGGTCATCCTGGCGTTGGTCCCACTGGACCTGGAGTGTCCATTGAATGGTTCTCATGTGGAGACGTAATAGGGGAACTGTGGGTATGGAAGCTGCCATGTGGCCTTAAAGACACAGCATGGTTCTTGCTGAGACCTCTTTCTGCCCTTGGCTGTGTCTGGTTAAGCCTCTTAGGTGGTCTGCCCTGTCCTCTGGCAAAAAAACCTCTCCTCTGATCATGTCCAGGACTGCGCCAATGAAATGCCGCCTTTGGCACGGTGTGAGCAGCGATTTTGGTAGGTTGATGGACACCCACTGCAGTGAATACTGAAAAGGTGTCTTGTAGTGTCTGATTTAGCCCCATCCTGGACAAGGCCATGAGGAGCAAGTCGACCAGGTAAGGGAATACGTAGTGGCCCAGCCTCCTGAGGGCCGCGGATACTACCACCAGGCATTTGGTGAAGATTCTGGGTGCCGATGACAGGCTGGATGGCAATGCCCGGAACCGGAAATGCTGTCCCCGTAAGCCAAACCGCAGAAACCTCCTGTGGTGTTCTGCAATTGGAATGTGGAGATAAGCATCTTGCATATCCAACGATGCAAGCCAAGCGTTTGGGTGTAGCATCAGGATCAATCCTGGCATGGTGACCATTTTGAAGCATTTGTATGCCACTAAAGTGTTGCGATCACTGAGGTCCAGGATGGGGCATAGATCCCTGGTCTTTTGGGGTACTAGGAAAAAATAGGAATAGTACCCTTTCCCCCGCCAAATGCAAGGGACATGTTCTATGGCCTCTTGCCAGAAGGGCCTCGATCTCCTCCTCCTGTATCAGTATGGCGTGCTGGTTGGAACACTGGGAGAGAAGGGGTGGCCTGGATGGTGGTTACCCGGTGAACTCGATAAGAGTGGCCTCTTTGAACCAACTGGAGAACCCACTGGTTGGAGGTAATCTGCTGCCACCCTTCCAGATGTTTGAAGCAACCCCCGACCACTTCTTCCACGCCTGGGCAGGTGGGAGAGGCGTCTCTGCAAAAAGTCATGCTGAGAAGGAAGAGGGGAGGTTAGCCTGGGAGGGCTTTGCATTTCTGGCTCTTGCGCCTCCTGCTGTCCGAGAGGGGCCTTTGCAGGTAAAGCTACCTCTCTGCTGTTGGCCAAACCTAGGCTGCTGCCCCTGTTTCCCTCGAAAACGGTGCTGTTGCCTCCGAAATAGTTTTGGTTTGTCAATTGCCTGTACAGAACGGGCTGCTTTCCCAGCATCCTGTAGTTTTGCTGTAATTCTTTCGGAATCTTCTCTGAAAAGCACAGAGCCTTTCAAGGGAACATCCAGAATACCCATCTGGATGTCCAGTGTGAAGCCCTAGAACCTCAACCAAGAGTGCAGTCTAAGGCATACACCCACTGCTGCTCCTCTGGTGACCGAGTCTGCAGAGTCATATGCCGCTCTGAGAACCTGTGTGTCCACGTCAGAGCCTGTCTGTAAGAGCTTGACCAGCTCCTCCATCTGCTCCCCTTCGGTTAGGTTTCTGACCAGGTCCAGTCCTTGCTCCCACAGGGCGTTCTGAAACTGGACCATGTGGGTTAGGAAGTTTAATGAGCGGACAGAACATGTGGCAGATGCATACATTTTCCTGCCCAAAGAATCAAGTTGCTTTGACTCTCAGTCCGGAGGCTGAGTGCTCAAATGGTTTGGCCTCTGGGACCTGTCCTGTGTGGTGGTGATAACCACGAAACCCGCTACAGATTGATCTCCTAGGTAGAGGTCTTCTAACGGAGCCCTATAGAGGTGGTCAGCTTTTTGGGACCCGAGATGTGTAGGGGTGCTTCCAAGCTGCCCTGGTTACGCCTTGAAAAAGCTCTACCAGTGGTGGGACCACTACTGGTTTAGGATTCTTTGGCACAGATATTGGGTGAGACAGCACTGTTCCGGATCCAAATCCTCTGTGTCCCACCCCATATTATTCTGGATATGTCTCATTATATCCATGAAGGTAGGGTCATCTGAAGGGGACCTTGGTAAAGCCTTCGGATCCGGTGAAGGAATACTAAACGGAAAGCCGAATCTTGAGGAAGAGAATGCCTCTTATGAAGAGGAAGAATCCGATCTCCTATGTCCACTTGCTGAGCGGGAAGGGGTCTTGAAGGGAGACCTCGGATGCTTCTTTTCCTTTGAATGACCCCTGTGTGAAAAGGGGCCTTTCTCCTTAGGCGGAGGGCAGGGAGTCCGTAGTGGAGGTAGTTCTGCGGGAAGTGCCTTAGTGGGGACCATGTCCTTTCTAATTGTCTCCCACCAATAGGGGAACAGGTCCTTGATCTCCGATAGTCGTAGATCAATGGCTTGATCCACCCCAACTGAGATGTCTGGCCATTGCCAGTGTCTTTCGGTCGATGGTCTGACGTACCCGTCGTCTGGTCCTCGGGTGTTGTCGGATCATGTATGAGGTTAGTTTCCTCAAGGCCACCTGACGTTGGGTCATCACTCAGATGACCAACGCTAGCATCAGTGTCCTCTTCATATGTCCGTCTGGACGTACCGACCTCTGGTATGGTGGAGACGTCGTCATCCCGTCGTTGAGTGCAGACCTCAGGCGGTGGTCATTGGTCCGTGGTCCTCTTAATGGACATCTGGTCTGGTGTCCATGTAGGGTCCGTGGTCTTAACGGATGTGTGGTCGGTGGTCCATCCAACAGACGTCACTAAGGACGTGAGACCTCTCGAGTGGCTGAAAGGTCGACCTAGACTGGTCAGAGCCCCGGCACCTGTCCAGGGAGTCAGCCTGCTACTGAGGCCAGCTTTGAAGGCACTTCTGCTGGGCGGTCTGTGGAGGAAGACCGGCCTACAGAGCCCGAAGATCAGCTGGTGGAGTGAGCGTGGGGTTGAATCTTCAGAGGCTGGAGCGTGATTCCTGAACCAGAACCACCAGACGTCTGGACCTTGGCTAGAGGTTTCTGGGCCTTAGACCGAGACGGAGAGCGAGTAGAGCAGCTGGCATGGTCCAAACTCCAACAGGAGTCAGAGGTCTTGGACTTAGATGGGGAGCGCTCTTTCTCCCGTTCCCTCCTTGTGTTTCCTCAACTTATGAGAGGAGCCTTCCTTGGAGGAAGCTGCCTTTCTGCATGGCTGCTAACTTTTGTTCGAGAAGGAAGGTCTCCAAAACATTTTGGTGGCAGATCCTTGTTCCACTGTTGAATTTCTGACAAATAGGACAGGCCTTGGTCTCATGCTCTAGGACCAGGCACCACACACAGGCCATGAGGCTGTCCTTAAACGGGATCTGTTTGCTGTAGGCATACTTGGATGAGTGCCTTTCTACAGAGGATGTCGAGGAAGACGACATGCAGAAGAGAATATATGAAGAAAATAATAAACTTTCCGAGAAAAATAAAAAAGAGATACTCAAGTGTGGCGTCGATCGGTTGCTGAAAGCGCCATGGAGCTGATGCTTGCAGTAGCCGACTACGGAAAGAACTGAGGGATAATGGGGACTCACCTTTATGATGTAAGGGACGAGGGTGCTCTCGACATCGGTGGGCAGTCCCGCTATATGTAGCTATCTAGAAGTTTTCTGTGGGATCCTGCCACCTATCGGCTTCAGTCCTACTGGTGTAACCTGCTGTAAGAGCTGTTATCTTGAAGTAAGATCGCATAGTTCTATCCCAACTTTCTTACAACCTTGATTCCTCCTCCTTCTTCACGCCTTACCAGTCTGGTTTCCACAAACACCACTTCACCACCTTCTCCCTCCTGAGGCTCTCTGATTCCATTCTCAATGGGATGGACCAGGGTCTCATCACCTCTGCTGCCTTTATTGATCTTGCCAAGGCATTTGACATGGTCTCCCATCCCCTTCTGCTTGCTAAACTCACTGCTGCGGGGATCTCTAATGCAGCCACCAGTTAGTTTCATTCCTACTTAGTAGATGGAACACAATCTGTTCGGATTAGTGATGCAAACACCCCTTCCCTTCCCATCAACACCGGTGTTCCTCAGGGCTCTGTATTGGGCCATCTACTTTCCTCTGTCTTCCTAAACGACCTTCCCACTACCTGCTCCCTCGCCTCCTTCCACATGTATACAGATGATACTGTACTGTTTACTTCTGGCCCTTCCCCCTTCTCTTGTAGAATCAAAACTTCAGCACGATTTTGACAAAGTTCAGCTCTGGTTCCGCTCTAATCAGTTATTTTAAATGCCAAAAAGACAGTTTCCATTACCTTTGGTACTAAGTGGAGGCTCCCTCGGCTAAACTCCCTCCCTCTTCTTACCACATCCTAGATGGGACATTACTTGAGGTCAACTCCTCCTTCAGGTACCTTGGGGTCTGGCTTGACTAGCACCTCACCTTTGCTGAATACACTGATGCCATCTACAAAAAAACAACATCCTAAACTGGGTGCTTTATACAGAAATTGTGGTTGTATTCCTCTACCTGCTCGCTGTGCCCTTGTACAGAAAAGTATCCTATTTTTGACTATGGTGACATAGTCTATAGAGTTGCCCCAAATCTTCCTTAACTAGACTGGAGTCTCTTTTCCACTCTTTCTGCTATTTCGCTCGACTGTCCTTCCTGTACCCATCACTGTACCCTTTATCAATCTCCCTCTCTTCCTTCCCTAGCCGACAGGCGCTATATCCACTGTGCAAATTTTCTTGCTAAATTCTGGTTTCACTCCCTCCCTATCTCTCCTCTTCTATTTCCATCAAACTGCCTTCTTCTCACTCACTCAGATACCATGACCATCGTACTTTAACCATTCCACCCAGGACTACCTCGGCTGGTCAGGCTGCTTTCTCTCACCGTTTCCCAAATATTTGGAACGCCCTTCCACCTCCCATCTGTCATGCTGCCTCCCTGCATATCCTCAACTCTCTCCTCAAAGACCATTTCCCCCCTTACTGTAGATGTGTTTAATATTTTTTACCACTCCCCATATTTGCCTCTCTACTCGTTGCAGTTCAATATCCATCTTATATTAACTGTGAAACAGATTGCCTTGTTTTTATTAGACTCCCATTCACCTTTATTGTTGCTGTTTATTGAAATGCATTGTTATCTATTTTGCTTATCCTGTGTATGTTAGTATTATATTTCTATTATGCACTGTTTTGACTTTTGCTGCTGTACCTACTGTGTATCCCTTTCCCCTCTCCCCCAGGACACAGCTGGAAATAAGCATGTCTGTTCAGTAGGTCTTTCCTGGTGAAACTTTTAAATAAATAAATATTTATTTATTTTGAAAAGGAAAGCAAAATGAACTGTGAAATGGCTAGTTTCCAGAAGCATCCTGGGGGAAGAGGGGAAATCCATTGTTCTAGGGCTGTCATGCAGGACAGTCAGGGAATGTAAGACAGCATCCAAGAAAGGTTAGAAATATTTTTGAATAATAATAAAAAGCTGTTATTTGGTATGTCTGTTTACTAAACAAGTGTCCCAAGTGTAATTTGTTTTTTATAACTCTAAGGTAATACAGCTAGGGTAAGTTATATAGTTTTTCAATAGATCTAGTAATGTCCTTGGGCACAAGTATAAATGTCTGTCATTCTTACTCACTAAATAAGTGTCCTAAGTGTAATTTGTTTCTTTAAAATGTTAATGTAACTACTAAATTGTAAACAGGACCACCTTGAAAACAGGACTTCAATCCTAATAGTGTGATTGTACCATGTTATTCCTGCATAAAAATAAAGGAACACAGACTTTGACGGCAGATGAGGACCGCTTGGCCCACCTAGTCTGCCGATTTCCCCACCTACTGGATAAGCTGCAGATCCTAGTTAACTAACAGCTTACTTCTTCCTACCCCCCACCAGAATTGCTTTATGTCTGTCCCATGCATTCTTGAATTCCTCCACTGTTTTTGACCCCACAATCTCTTCAGGAAGGTCGTTCCATGCATCCACCAGCCTCTCTGTGAAAAAATACTTCCTCTCATGGCCCCTGAGCTGCCCCCCCAAGCTTCAAATTGTGTCCCCTTGTTCCTGCACAACTCATCTTCTGGAAGATGCTACCCTCTTGGACTTTGTTGATTCCCTTGAGGTACTTGAAAGTTTCTATTATGTCCCCCCTCTTCCTCCATTCCCCAAGGGTATATATAATACGATCCTTTAGTCTCTCTTCGTATGGCTTCTGTTGCAGACCCTGCACCATTTTAGTTGCCCTCCTCGAGGCAGCCTCCATCATGTCTATGTCTTTGCGGAGATGGCGTCTCCAGAATTGCATGTAGTATTCTAGATGGGGTCTCATCGACTGTCTGTACAGAGGGATAACAACTTCCTGTTTTTTTACTGTTGATGCCTCTCCCTATACATCCCAGTATCCCCACAGTCATCCTCACTGCCTTCTCACATTGCCTGCTTCCCTTTAGGTCATCTGATATGCCTACTCCCAGATCCCTTTCCATTTTTGTTGCTAATACCCCCTTCCCCCAATTGTGTACTCTTCCCCTTGGTTTTTGTTTCCCATGTGCATTACTTTGCACTTCCTGGCATTGAATCTAAGCTGCCATATTTTTGACCATTCATCCAACCTTGCCAAGTCCCTTCTCATCCTTTCCACCCCCACTTATGTATCAACCCTGTTGCAGATCTTTGTGCTGTCTGCAAAGAGGCATACTTTTCCTTTTAGTCCCTCTACAATGTAACTTATAAGGACATTAAAAAGGACCGGACCCAGTACTGAACCCTGTGGTACCCCGCTAGTAACCTGTTTCCTCGGCGTGGATTCCATTTACTATTACCCACTGTGTCCTGCAGTGTTCCCACTTACCTCCATTTGTACTTGATTCAAGTACAAATTACGAAATTCAAGTACATTTTTGTGTGAAGGGGGTACACTGTACCCCCATAATTCTGTGTAAAGTATATGCACCCCACAAAAATGTTGTACAAATGGTAGAATGAACCCTTATAAGTTATTTCGTACCCCTAACATTTTTTGGAGAGGGTGCAGTGCACCCCCAGATCTGCAGCCTTAATGGGAACACTGGTGTCCTGTTGTCCAGCCAATTTTTTACCCAGGCTACCACCCTGGGACCCACTCCCAGGCTGGCTAAGTTGTTTATTCATCTTTTGTGTGGGACTGTGTCAAATGCCTTGCTAAAGATTTTCTACTACTACTGGCTCTCTTCTCAGCTTGCTCCCCTTCCCCAAGAAGGGTATAGTTAACTACAGCTGATCTTGATTTACCTGTATTTCAGCTGCAGAAGCACTCTTTCTGGTGTCAAACACCTGCTTCCAAATTCTTGTGGAAAGGATACTTCCATAGCTGCCAGCTTCCACACAATCCACCTGTAGTGGTTATAGACCCAGGCCTCACTGATTAGAGATGGGTCCACACCAGGAGTGTCACACAAAGCCCTACAGAAAAAAATGCAGCATTATTTTTTTGTCTGGCATGTCATGTCACTTTATTTTGCATAACATCTTTCAAAAACTCAAGACCCAAAAAAAAAAAAGGTAAGAGAAGGACTTGCGACGCCGGCAACCAAAGTTCAGGAATGAGCCTGGATCGCCGGGGGCGGGAGAGGGGGCTGCTCTCTTCCTCTGGGGTGGGAGCATCGTCATCACTCCTGCTATACTGCCACCTGGGTAACCAAAGGTGGCAGTGCAGCTGGGGGCTCCGTAAGTGGGGAGAACATCAGCCATGATCTGCAGTGGCAGGCCGCCCACATGCACATGCTCCTTGGATCTCCTAGAGAGCAAACGTCCTCATGGGGATGGGAGCAACAAAGGAAAGACCCCATGATCCACCAGATGATGGACTCCAGTAAACCTGAGGGATCAGATCTACACGCCAACCAGCTGGTGCCTAATCTAGACACAATGCATTAGGAGGTCACTTTCCCCTGCCTGGGGCAACAGCACAGATGGAGAACCAGTGGCCAGAGGTAGTCAGTCATGACAGCTGTGGTGCCTTTGGGGTTCGTAGAGGAAGGTTAGGATCATGGCATGTGAGTGGGGTAAACCAGAATTAAAAAAAAAAAAAAAAGGCAGAGGGAGAGTTTGAGGCTCAGGAGGACACCAAGGCTATAGAGTGAAAGGACAAATAAAAGGTCTAAATGAAGAGGGGAGATACAAGGTACCTCCTGCCCAAGAGGAGCACTTCAATTCTCAAGACCTAGAGAATGAGTCTTGGTGTGGAGGAAGAGGAACTCACTACTAGCAAACGAACAACAGTGAGACAGGCAAGAGGAGAGCATGGGAAAGAAATAAGGAACAAGAGCTTTCAGTACAGCTTTGAAGACGCCAGAGTTAAGAGCAGTAGACAGCGTCAAAGACTGCTGCACTAAAAGGTGACACATGCAAGGGTGCATTAGAGAAGGCTGCCACTCTAAGAGCACTTATCCTGGTGGCAGAGATCTTCTAAAATGGCATTATCTTAATTTTAACACATCAATCAATCAACCAATCACTTTAACACATGCAAACATGGAAGCAAAGATGGCTCTCTGAGGAACCAGACAAAGTGGCACCAGTGGATTCTGGTAAACCTCAACAAATCAGTGGCAGACTTTGCGGATTTCAATCTCGCCAAGTGGAAAGTTTTTCCAGTATCCTCTGGTGCTGCTCTGCTGGGCTCCTCCGAGCAGCATCTTTGCTTCCATGTTTGGCGAAACTCTACAATATAGAAACATGAAATAAGAGAACATGTATTTAAATAATATTACTAATAATGCCATTTTTGAAAACCTCTGTAGCCAGAGTAAACAAGCAACAATACCAGACAGGGTGAGTGGTATTGGGTACTCCGAAGCACCCAGGGCCGTAATGAGACCCAATGCCACAGGCCGGGGTGTTTAGGAGGCATGTTAAGAAACACTTCTTCACAAACAGGGTGGTGACCAATTGGAGCACACTGCCACAAGAGGTGATCTCAGTGAGGACAGTAGGTAGCTTCAGGAGGGGATGGGACAGACATGGTGGAGGATTAAGATCAGGGGAAGGAAGGAGGATCAGGATGCAACAGTCAGAGAGGGGGCAGCAGGGACATCAGCCTGAATAAAGCTGAAATCCCTGCACAATGAGCAGACTTGACAGACCAGAAGGCCTAATTCTGCAGGCTATGTCGTATGTTCATAAGTTGTCACAGAAACAAAGAAGTTGACGGCAGATAAGGACAGCAAGGCCCATCCAGTCTGCCCATTTTTTCTACCTTATGAATGTGTCATAGGCCTGTACTCTGTCAATGGCCTATCTATTCATACTCATCTTTATTGCTCCCTTATGCCTGTCCCATGCCTGTCTGAAGCCCTGCACTGTATTCATATCCACCACTTCCTGAGGTAGGCCATCCCATGAATTCACCTCCCTTTCTATGAAAAAGAACTTTCTCACATTCCCCCTTAATCGGCCTCCCTCTAATCTCATGCTGTGTCCTCTTGTCATGCTATTTTTCTTATACTGAAACATTTTAGACTCTTTCACCTTGCTAATGCCCTTAAGGTGTTTGAATGTTTCGGTCACATTACCTCTCTCCCTCCTTTGCTCTAGGGTATACCTACTGAGTTCTGTTAATCTGTCCTCATATGTTTTCTGATGCAGTCCCTGCACCATTTTGGTTGCCCTTCTCCGGACTGCCTCCATTTTGTTAATGTCCTTGTGGAGGTGCGGCCTCCAGTACTGCATGCAGTACTCCAGATGGGGCCTAACCAGTGTCTTGTAAAGAGGGATTATTACCTCCCTCTTACGACTTGTGATACCCCTACTACTACACCCCAACATCCCTTTAGCCTTACCTACTGCTTTAGTGGTCTGTTTGGATGATTTCAGGTCATCTGTAATGATGATGCCTAACTCTCTTTCTTCCCTTGTGATTGCCAGCAACTTCCCTCTCAACCTATACGTGGCTTCAGGGTTTATCTTCCCTATGTGCATGATCTTGCACTTCTTTGCGTTAAACCCCAGTTGCCACTCTTCTGACTATTTTGCCAATTTATCCAGATCTCTTCTCATTCTGCCCACCCCATCTGGATCATCTACTTTGTTGTAGAGCTTGGTGTCATCTGAAAAACAGACAAACCTTACCCTCCAGGCCTTCTGCAATGTCACTGATGAAGATATTGAAGAGGACAGGCCCCAGGACTGATCCCTGAGGTACCCCACTTGTGACTTGCATCTCTTCTGACTGTATACTGTTTACCACCACTCTCCATTTTCTGCCTGCCAACCAGTTTGCCATCCAGTTGACCAACTTCTGACCCAGCCCAAGCCTACCCAGCTTATTAATCAATCTTCTACGTGGAACAATATCGAAAGCTTTGCTGAAGTCAAGGTAGGCGACATCAACTGCTCTCCCTTGGTCCACAACTCTGGTTACCCAGTCAAAGAAATCTAAGAGATTAGTTTGACAGGACCTTCCTGCTGTAAACCCATGCTGTCTTGGATCCTGTGCTCCTATGGATTCCAGGTGTTGCACTATCCTTTCCTTAAGGAGTGCCTCCATAATCTTGTCCACTACTGAGGCAATACTGACTGGTCTGTAGTTCCCTACCTCCTC
Source organism: Neoceratodus forsteri (assembly GCA_016271365.2). Classification (NCBI taxonomy): domain Eukaryota; kingdom Metazoa; phylum Chordata; order Ceratodontiformes; family Ceratodontidae; genus Neoceratodus; species Neoceratodus forsteri. The sequence goes on from CM057458.1 coordinate 373,475,178, forward strand.
CCTGCTACCACTCTTGTAGAGCGGGATCACAAGAGCCCTTCTCCAGTCTTCTGAGACCTCTGCTGTGTTCAGAGATTCACTAAACAGTTCTCATAATGGCTCTGCTAGTTCCACCCTTAGCTCCTTTAGTACCCTGGGATGTATGCCATCAGGTCCCATTGCCTTGTCCACCCTGAGCTTAGCGAGCTCTTGTAGGACCCTTTCTTTTGTGAAGGACCTAGTGCACACCTCCCTCCCCCCTGTGTCCATGGTGCTGAGCTGTGGGCCCTGCCCTACCTTTTCCTCAGTAAATACTGAGCAGAAGTATCTCTTTAGGATAGATGCTTTTCTTTGGTCCTCCTCCTCACACTCCCCCTTATCCCCTTTGATATTAGCAATACCCCCTCTGGACTTTCTCCCTTCACTAATGTATCTATAAAAAGTCTTGTCACCTTCTTTTACTGTTCGTGCTAGTGTTTCCTCGGTTTGGGCCTTTGCCTGCCTTTCTGCCTTCCCTGCTTCCCTTAGGGAAGTTTGGTATGCCTCCCTATCTTTTTTCCCCACTGCGTTTCCTTATATTTCCTGAAGGCCAGCCTTTTGGCTCTGACCTTTTCTGCTACTGTTCTTGAGAACCAAAGAGATTTCCTTCTTTTGCTCTTGAGTTTCTCTCTAACACAATGGGATGTTGCTTCAAGTATTGCACTCAATGCTTGCCCACTTTGCCTGTACCCCTCACCTGTATTTCTTCTTGCCAGGGCTAGCTTAACTCTGTTGGCAATCTTATCACAAAGTCAGCTCCTCTGAAGTCACATCTTTTTGCCTTGGAATGGGATGATTTAGTTCTAGTGGCCAAACTGAGGTCCACACTCAATGACGGGATGTCATTTACAAAGGTTCCATGTCAAAGGATATAGGGTAACATAAATACAAAGGAAACAATAGATACATTCTTTACACTCAAAGTTGACTAAGCATGGTATATACGGTAATTTGAGTCAGCAAAAGCCAGCATGAGTAAATTTTGAAGGTGAACTGCATATGGAGTGGAGGGAGGCAGTGAGGAGTCAGCAGGCTAAAGGCCATTGTCAGATGGTAGACGTGGATGGCAAGAGATTGATGAGGGTGGCTCAGGTCTTACTGTCAGTTGAGAGGGGAGGAGTAGATAAAGGGTGGAGTGGGGGGGTGGGTGATGAAAAGAGGGGCAAAGCCGCAGGAATACAGAACACCATTGCCTTAGGTAGGAGGTGAAGACCATTCTTTAGGAGAGGCAGTCACACTGCGTGGTTGAGGCAAGGGAGAGTCGAAGTTCCCTTTTAAATGGACCAAGAGTTGCAGCTGTAAGTGCTTCTTTGTTAAAGGTATTGTATCACTGAGGAGCCACGTGCGAGAATGATCTCAGCCCCATAGTGGTCCGGCATCTGGGGACCTGGAATGTCTGTTGATGAGCTCTCCATGTAAGTTGGGTGCTGCTGTAGTAAGGAGTTTTGCCACTCCAGGTGGCATGTGCCCAAGGAGAATTTTTTTGGTGAGCAGACAGGTCTGGTATTGAATTCTACTCAGGAGTGGTAGCCATCCAGCCTGGGCATATAGGTCACAGGTGTGAGTTAGGCGGGAGGCACCCGTTAGGAGCTTACAGGCTTTGTTGAATGTCACAGATATCATCCGGAGAGCAGTAGGGGCGGCAGAGCCGTAGATGGCAAGTCCGTAGTCAATAATGGAGGTGACAGAGCTATAGATAGCCAGCCATAGAGCTTCGGGGGTCAGGCAACGCGTGTGTGCTTGTGGAGCAGGCCAATCCGTATATTGGCAGCTTTTGCTACATTACCAATATGATGCGAATACGAAAGTGAGCTGTCCAGGGTGATACCAAGGTATTTAAACTCAGGAACATGTTCAAGTAAGGCCCCCGCATGGTTCTTGATGATGAGGAGCAGAGGTTTGTACTTGCTCCGTGGGTTGTAGAATGTCATAACCTTAGTTTTGCTATAGTTCAGAACAAGTTTATGTGAGCTAAACCAATCTTCAACACACCTGAAGTCGCGTTGTAGGTGACTCTCTAGAAGGCTAGTATCTTGGTCCCTGGTAAATAGTACTGCATCATCCGCATGACGTAATATTCTCTGTTGGCAGACACTTGGAAGACCATTAAGACAGAGAGAAAAGAGTAATGGTCCCAATATTGACTCCTCGGGGACACCTGAGAGGACTGGTTTTTCATCAGAGGTGACTCCAGCAATCCTGACACGTTGTGCCCTATCCCCAAGATAACTAGCAAACCAGCGCACTGCATCTTTGGAGAGGCCAAGGGCAGACAGTTGATCGAGAAGTAGTGGGTGGTTAACGGTGTCAAAGGCCTTCATTAGGTCAATGAATACCACCCCACCACATATGCCTTGGTCAACAGTGTCATGGAGGAAACTGGTGAATTCCATCAGTGCCGTGGTGGTACTATGCCCTTTCCGGAATCCATGTTGTTCTGGGCAATGGATTTTATACTTGTCCAGGAACTTTACAAGTTGATCAGAAACTATTCATTCCAAAGCTTCGATTGGGGGGGGGGGTGGAGATGAGCCTGTAGTTGGTGTGCAGCGACTTGTCTCCACTTTTATGCACAGGTGTGATAGTTGCCTGCTTCCAGAGTGATGGGAATTGACCTAATCTTAAGGATAGGATAAAGATCTTTGTCAGGGGTTCAAGGAGCTCATCTAAAACTAATGCAAGCAGCTTCAGATCAAGGGAGTCACCACTGTACCAGGTTTTACTGGTGGCCTTGCGTATAGAGGTTCTGGCTTGGTGCATAGGGATCTCTTGGAAGAAGAACTGTGGGGCAGAGTGTGCTTGGGACGACATTGTAAAGGTGGAGTTGGAGATGTGGTCATTGAAAAAGAATCGGGTGGTAGGACACTGCTCAGGTTAGAGAATGCGTTGTTGAATGTTTTAGAGATCATATTTAGGTCAAGCGTAGGTGTACCATCAATGTTAAGCATAGTGGGCGGTGTCTTAGCTTCCTTCCCTGTGAGGTCCTTCAGGTTATTCCAGAATTTTTTCCCATCACCCCAGGAGTTGGAAAGTGCCTCTCTAAAGTATTTGCATTTGGCTTTCCGGATAGCCCGGGTACAGCCATTTTTTGCTGCTTTGTATTGCTGGATGTCCCCTTTTGCTCCTGTGGCTCGAGCACAATGCCAGAGGTGGTCCCGTAGCTTGAGCTGCGCTATGGGCTCAGAGTTTATCCAGGGGTTCGACCAGCCTTTGACTTTCCTCTCTACCAGTGGTGCATAGATATCACAGGCTGTAGTAAAGAGGCTAATGAACAGTTCCAGGGCTTTGTTTACGTCCTTGAGAGAGTCTATTTTAGACCAATCCAGCCTGCTTAAATGAGATTTTAGCAGGTGTAGGTGTCCCTGCTTGAGAACCCTAGTGTATATTATTTTTTTTTTTGGGGGGTGGGGGGCTTGGTGACATTGTTAGCCCAAGAGCAGATCACAGGCGAGTGGTCACTTATAGAGTCCAGAAGGACAGACACCTTAGTAATTATTTCAGGGCGATTTGACAGTATCCAGTCGATTAGGGTGCTGGTCCCTGTCCTATAGTTGCTTCTAGTGGGTGATGGGACGAGCTGTATGAGATGCTGTGCAGTGACAGCATCCTTATAGGTGCAGGCCTCGGGTGCAAGCCAGTTGATATTAAAGTCCCCCATAATTATGGTCTCCATACTATGGCGCAGTCCCCTGAGGCATTCCATTAAGTTATCGAAGCCGATGTCCTGGTTCTTTGGGGGTATATATATACAGAGACTACAGTAATATTTTGTTATGGGCCCTTAGAAGAGCTCTGATAGCGAGGACCTGGGATGGTGAACCCGGGTTTGGAACATGGATAGCGTGTCCCATGAGATTATCTTTCAGGTATATGGTTCAGCCACCGCCCCGAGATCCTGTCCATCCTGAAAACTGAGTATCCGGGAATTGCTACTGCAGAGTCAGGGATCTTGGGGGTTTTCCATGTTTCGACGACAGAGAGGCTGTCGGGATTGTGTTATTGGATCCAGGTTTGGAGGTTATCAAGTTTGCTAAGAAGGCTACAGACATTAATGGATGCCAGAGCGAGGGACCCCGTTGCTCTATTATGTGAGTAGACAACTGGTCCATGAGGTCCAGGGTTAGGGTGAACGTTTCCTGAGAGGAGAAGTAGTAGTAAAAGAAATCTCATGAGGGGGTTTTAAGAATTTTGATGGCTTGCTTGTTTGTTAGTCATCAGCGTGCCTTGGTGTAATGGTGCATGGGTTGACTAGCCTTCTTGCAGAGAGCTGCCACTGCAAGTAGGTTACTCGGTGGGCTAGACGTATGAGGCTTCAAATGTGATGGTCACTGGCCCCCAGGTGACCTTCTACCTGGAGATCTGCGATCCTTTCCCTGTTAGTCAGTACCAGATCTAGGATAGCCCTGTCTCTTGTGGGTTGTTCTACCAGTTGTTTGAGGCCCTCTCCCTGCAGGGAATCCACTAGGTGACTAGTTCTGGCAGATGTTCCTGCTGGTACTAACCAATCTGTATCTGGCATGTTGAACTCTCCCATTATCAGAACCTCCCCTTCAGCAGTCATGTTTTGTATATCTCCTAACAGTAATGTGTCTATGTCCTCCCCCTGGTCTGGAGGCCTGTAGACAATCCCAGTTCGTATGGCAGTCCCATTTCCTGTTTCCAGGGTGACCCACAGTTCTTCTGGCTCCCTATGCGTATTCTGAATTTCTGTAGCTTTGATATTTTCATTGACATAAAGGGCCACTCCACCCCCCCCCTTTTTTTTGAACCTTGGTCTCTTCTGAACAGTACACAGCCGGGTACTGAAGTCTCCCAAGTGTGGTTACTGGTGAACCATGTCTCACTAATGGCTACTATGTCCAGTTTAGCCTCTGTCATTGTTGCCTGCAGATCTGGGATCTTGTTTCCCAGACTGCGAGCATTTGTGTACATTATTTTCCATTGGCCAGATTTTGGTGTCAATGACTGTCAAGTGTAGATACCATATTAACAACTTTAAATGGCAACACAACTCAAGTTGTGGATATGGTAAAGGATATGGAAGTCACTGTGGATTGCAAGTTGTCACTAGACCAGCAGGAGACTGCTGTTCTGTATAATATCACCCAGGTTAAATTGTATCTAGCACCCGAGCACCTGATGACTATAGTCCATGATTATGTCTTTAAGACTGGACTACTGCAACGCTCTGCACTTAGGGTTATCTGGGAGTTTGAAGCACCACCTGCACCTGGGTTCAGAATGCTACAGCCTAACTGGCAGCTAAAACATTTTGGAAGGGAACACGTCACCTAGTGATCCACACACTGCAGTGACTGCCAGTCTGGCAGTGCATCACCTTAAAGATATGCTTGCTGACTTCCAAAGCCCTACATGGTTTACCCTGTAGGTACTGATGAACTAAAAGATCTCCTGTCTCCTCCCATTCCTGTCTGTCCTCTCTGTTCCATTAATACAAACCTGTTAGAGATCTCCCAATCTTCTCACAGGTTGTCGGTAGAGTGCCGCACCATCCCTGCATAACTCTCTGACCCCAGCATCTGTTCTGCCCTCACAGTAAAGACCAAGGGTACATAAAAACGTATTTATTTAATGATGCCTGCTTCAGCTAGTTAACGTTATCATTTATTTATACCATAAATGTTAATTTCTTAATTTGTACATTACATCTGTTCCATTTCCCCTGTACAGCCTAACGCACCCTTGCCTGTCAACTTTAAGTAAAAGACAGAGGAGCTGTCAACAGTACGAGGTAGAAGTGTGCTAGCCTGGGAGACCGTGTTCTTCATGCTAAACCAAAGAGAAGTGTTAGTCAAGAATAAAATGGCCAAGGATGCCTGATCACCCAGTGGGAAGCGTAACTTGCTCCCATGCTGGTGACAACAGTTCGCAAGAATATGGGAGCTGTCCAGGCAGCGGCGGGGTTGGGGCTCCCGGCAGTGGAGGGCAGATGCTAATTTTTGCTATTCAGCAACCCCTGCAGCAGGCTCCTCCACTCCAAAAGGGCACAACAGGTGCACGCAGAGGCTGTTTGGACTCTGCCTGGCTAAAGTGGTGAGGATAAAAATCTATACTGTATGTGCACCAGTTGCCACTGATGATGGCATCAGTACCTCCAGATCCCAATCCACACAGATCCCTACTGCTGTAACTGGCAGATGGGACTGGGGATAGCAATAGCACCCTGATGCAGGTATGGTGGCGACTGGGGAACAAACAGCTTTGTGGCAAAAAAAGTATAAGATGGTCAGTCATACAGCGTCTGGGGAGTCTGACACCCTGTGGATCTGAATTTGTATCTTAAGTCTGGAATGTCACAACAGGCGAAGAATTGATAAGAATCAACAAGAACAGCAAATGCTCTGTTCTTTTGGATTGAGATGACTGTGATGCACTATGCTGCCCCTTAGTAGCCCATGGAGGTGCCAGCAGCAGACACACTCAAGAGAATGGATGGGACAGAGTCTATTGCCCGGAGTGGGTGAGAAAGATAGGATTGAGAGAACACAAAAAACAGAGACAAAGGCTTGGTGAATGACACCCCTCAGCCTAAACTGCCCAGTTTAGCTACCCAGAGTCCAAGGATCCTGGAGGAGGCAGAAGGGGTATGTTCCAAAGGTCTGGTGGCTAGGAGTTCATGGGTTACAGGGTGTGACTGACTATAGGCTCACCCTTCGGTCAGAAAGGCTTAGAGCTCACAGACAGCTGACAGAGAACTATTCGCCCCCCCCCCACCATGGTACAAGCATAAACAGAGAGGGAGAAAGTGGAGGTGGTGGATAAAGAGTGAAGGACGGTTGTTTGAGGAAGAGAAAGAAAGAGAGAGAGAGAGGACAGCAGCTGTTTTGAGGGGGTCATGGAAGGTACTAGAGGCAAACAATGACAGTACTATAAAGGGCAATATTTAGGAGACAAACAAACAAAAGAGATAGTTAGCAGGATCAAAAGAAGAGGTAGTTTTCTTCAGGGACTAGACAAATGCTTGAAAGATCCAAGAGGGCAGGGCAGGGAGGAACAACATGGGAAGATATAGAGGTGAAGTAAGTAGAGAAAATTGTGTCCTGAATGACGGTGCAGTAATCAAGGAGTGAACACACTGGTAGAAGGAATTAATGAAGACTTTATAGTTCATTCTTTCATTTACAAGTGAACTGTACAGCTACGCAACAATGTCGCCATACTCAGCGGCTGTAACCATCAATGAAAGTACAGTTCTTTGTACTTTGCAGAACACAGGACAGGAGGGTGGGAAGTGTGTTAATGGTACTGAACAGACAAAAAACAGTTACTCACTTTAAAGAAAGAACAGTTACGTAAGAACTTATCATAACAGCAGATCTTCAAGGGTATCTCAGTCATCAGGCCACACTACAGGAACTTCACCGTCCGTAAAGCAGGGTCCACATGAAAGATTTTCCAGTAGTGCCACTGGAGCCGCCAGGGTCACCTGCCAACATCACCAACCCTATAAAGGTGTGAGCAGCCCCACTCCCTCCTCAGTCCCCCCCCAACCCCCGGAGATTAAGAGAGCTAACCCGTGCCATGGGGGACTGAGGGGAGACAGAGAGAGAGAGAGAGGTGCCCAGGCCAGAATAAAAGGTTGGATACACCAGATAGCCAGTTCTGAGAAGAGACACCCATAACAGCAGGATGGTGGGAGGGAAGGCAGACCTGATGACTGAGATCCCCTCAAAGATCTACTGCTACGGTAAGTTCTTATTTAACTATCCTATCTCCTTTGTTGGTATCTCAGACATCACATCACACTGTAGGAATGAGTCCCAAGTAGTTACATGTGCAGCAAAACAGTCTGGGAGGAAAGTCAACCACAGTCTAGGACGGGAGGCACTGCAAAATAGCCCGGCCAAAGCCTGCTCTAGCTCTAGAAGCAATGTCCAGACTGCAGTGCTTGGTAAAAAGATGGATGGTACTCCAGGTGGCAGCAGCGCAAATGTCAACAGGTGAGACCTCCTTGAAACAGGCCACAGAGGTAGCCGTGCCCCATGTGGAGTGGGCTTTCACTGCCCCTGGCAACTCTTTGCCATGCTTGTTGCGGAGCGGGCTTTCACTGCCCCTGGCAACTCTTTGCCATGCTTGTTGTAGCAGAACACAATACAATGGGCTAGCCATTTAGACAAACATTGTTTGGAAACCTTAGCGCCCCCTCTTCCTGGGCAGAAAGAAACAAAAAGCTGTTTTTCTCTAGTCCTTAGTTCAGAGCAGATAGTATTTCAGAATTCTGCACACATCTAAAGTATGGAGCAGTGCTTTCCCTGGATTGGCACGCTCCGGAAAATAAACTGGTAGGTGGATAGACTGGTTCAGCGTAAACTCAGACATCACCTTAGGGGAAAAAAAAGTATAGTTACGTAAGAACTTACCGTAACAGAGAGGTTCCTGCAGTAGGTCAGGTCATAACATATAGGATTGCGCCCCCTGGCGTTAGGACCACACGGAAAATTCTAGCTAGCAATGTCTGACAGGGGACCGCCCACCTGACATCACGTGACGATGTCAGCGTAAGCCTATATAGTGGGCGGTCCCCATGCCCGCCCTCCAGTTCTCCCGCCGGAGACCCAGAGCCAGGTACGAGCAGGAAAAAAGGAGGCTCCTGGAGCCCCATGAAAACAAGTCTCAAAGAAAACTGGATGTAGAAGCTGGGTAGCGGGCCCGTCAGCGGTGGGATTTCCGCTTGCGCCGCGGCGACCCCGGGTTCAGGAACGGACCTGGATCTGTCAGAGGGTTGAGCCGGGGAGAAGGATGAAGCGGCCCAATGGACGGCCTCCTTCTCCGGGGGAGGGTGTGGGCAACAATCGGAGCATTCGAGGACTCCCTGGCAGAGGCCAGGAGATCTCTGCACTGCAGACGCTCAGTAAGGGGGAGGCGGGCAGACGCTGGCATCATTGCACGCCCCCGCCTCTGGGGAGAAAACTGAAAATGGAAGGCAGGCCGGACCACTCAAGGAATGAAGCCCTCCCGAGGTCCTCAATACACGCCGCCACTGCAGGGACCCCGACTAGTTACAGTTCCGTGGCCAGCCGCCCTGCCTGGGGTAAGCCGGGGGGTGACCGAGGGTCCTCGGCAGCTATAGGCAGCGGTGGAGGTCTCCGGGGGCCGTGACCAGGGCAGAAAATAGTCGGTGGCCCGACCACGAAAAAAAGGAGAATAAAAAAAAAAAAAAAAGAAGCTGGGGTAAAGTGGGAGGTAAAAGGTGACCTACTGCAGGAACCTCTCTTGAAGATCTACTGTTACGGTAAGTTCTTACGTAACTGGACTATCTTACTTCGAGAGGGTTCCTGCAGTAGGTCATAACATATAGGACTGAATCCCAAGCAGTCAGACACTAGTCCAGGACTGAAGCCCAGAAGGTAGGAAAAGACCCCCAGACAAGTAGCAGCAGAAAAAACTGGGACCCAGAAGGGTCTCCAGCTCAAACCCGCCCTGCGCCTTGAAAAAATGACTAAGCCCAAAGGCTCAGAGAAGCAGACACAGACCAGAACCTGAATGTCCCACAAATCCCAGCAACTTGCATGTAGAACCCAGATGCCAGACCACACATGGCCAAAGATCTTTTGCCTATCGTGCCCCCAGCTGGTACAATGCCCTGAGCTCACTCATTACATCCTGCACGTCACTAGGAGCTTTCAAATCTATGCTTTACTCTCACCTCTCAGCCTCTAGCTCCTGTGACTGCCTTGACTAATGATTCTTCCCTCATGGCTGTTTTTACTGTTTTTCATCCTCCTCCTCTGCTCCTTTCTTGACAAAGGCATCTGAGTACCTCTAACTACTCTAAGTCTGCTCCCCTCCCCATATCTCCTCCTACCCTGCCCACCTTGACCATTCCTCCAATGTTTTGTTTTTTTCCTGTGATGTACTGTATTATACTGGCTTACTGAAACCTTTATAATTTGCTGACCATTCTATGTAACATGTCTTGTTTGTTTGTACACTGATGACGTGGAACCTTTGTAAAAGAGCCATTGGCTCAAAGGTAATAATTCCTAGAACAATAAACTAAACTAAAGAACAAGTAGCAGAAAAAAATGCCTAGACTCTCTAGGAGAATTCCTTAAACTATCCCCTTAAAGTGGTTTGTCGTGTGTCTGTTAATGACACAGACATAGATCGCCACTATGTGGACAAATACCATGTGGATAAGGCCATGCCCTACTGTACAGCATAAAAAGCTGCTGAAATACCGAGGCAGTAGCAGTGAAGACCACCCGCTGATTAAAAGCTCAGGAAAGGGCCATCATTTTGAGTGGCTGTTAAAAACTGAAAATTCAAATAAAACAAAGTATGTAGTGGTCTCTTGCAATCCATGGAAGGAACCCATGGGGCCTTGGGAGATCTTGCCATCTTGAAAGGAAGAAGGAGACAAACCCCTAACCCCACTGAAGGGTCAGGCAGTAGTGGGGGGGGGGGTCCCTCGCTAGCCAAGAGACTGAAGCTGAGTGGATGTCACTTCCCCTAAAGACCCATGAGAGGCGACTGGGGGGGTGGAGCCCTCTGACACCAGAGTCCGCAGTTTGGTCCAGCATCTGATAGGACCTCTGACATCGAAAAGGCTGTCTAAAGCGAGAGCCCAAAAGGTACCTGGGGTGGACCGAGCGCAAGGCTGTGCCCGTTCTGGAGCCCCGTAAGGATGTCCCTGGAGTCTCTGCCAAACAGTACCAACCCTCTGAAAGGGGTATCTAGTATGGCAGACTGGATGTTCTGTGCCAACCCAGAAGTCCGGAGCCACGAATGTCTGCGAAGACAGACAGCACTAGCTGTAGACCGAACTACCGAGTCTACAGAGTCAGACAGTCCGGAGGGCACGACAACAGGAGATCCTAACCATACGTACACAGCCTGAGCTATCTCACTCTGAAGCCTGGAATCCCGGATGGCATCAAGCCTGGATTCCAAATTGTCCAGAGCAGCGGCCTGGAAAGAGATCATATGCGCCACATAATTAGGAGACCCAAGGATGCAAGTGGACGAAGAATAAATCTTGAGCCCAAACTGATCCAGCCGCCCACATTCTTTATCCTGAGGCAAGAACAGGCCTTCAGGACACATCCCACGGTCCTGCGGATCCACCAAGACAAATGCATCTGCTGCCAGATGAGAGGCCAAAGAAAGGGACACCTTCCAGAGAGCAGTACAACCTATCAACCTTTTTGGGAACAGAAAAAGGGTGCTGCCAAATAGAGGACGAGAGGTCCTTATGAGGAATAGTCCAAGGCGGCGGGACAGGCATAGGCAAAGAAACCACTATACCTAGATGCTCTGCCAGCCATCTCCTTTTGGGGTCTTGTTCCTCAGAGGCCAACCCTGAGCCACTTGGATCATTCTAAGGAGCTCTGAAAAGGAGGGGTCCTCAGGAGGAGACCTAGGAGACTCCTTTGCTGTGGTTCATTCCAGGTGGTATGAAAGCCAAAGCTAATGGACAACGGAGAGAAATTCCGTGTCCGACGACTGAGCATTTGCCAGTGACTGAGACCTAAGAAGGGGAATGTCCCGGACACTATTCCTCACATGGATGTGGACAGTGGAAGAATAGTGAGACTGTCCCGCCAAGGAAAGGTGGGAGTCAACAGGCGACAGGGGCCTATGAGTCAGCCGAGACAGGGGCGGTGCTGAGGCCACCCCTTGCTGCTGATGTTCCAGATAAGAGGCCAGTTGAGCCCTGGCCTCCTGCCACCAGAACCAAAAAGCCGCATATGAGTCAGCTGGAAGGAGAGCTGGAGGTTGAGGAGGCGGTGGGGGCAGCCAAGGCTGATATCAGAGCGTCAGACAATGATGCATCAGAAGGGGTTCCCAGGAGCCGGGTTACCAAAGAAACGGTGCCCCGACATTGGGTGGCTGGGTGAGTGAGACGATGCCGGGCACCCCGACATCAGAAATCACGGCGCAGGGCACACCAAGGAACCCATTTGGTGATAGCCAGAAGACGGCTCGACAGAGGACCCAAGGGAGGGAGGGACTGAGTGTCCAGACATGGGACACACCGGGTCAGCCGACTGACCTGAAAAAGGGTCAGATGTCTGATAGCCTGGCGGGAGTCCGGGCATCGGGGCCTTGGGCATCTGGGGGAAAACAGTGCCAGACAGCGGATTAGTGGACGTCTGGGCTGGCCCAGACAGAGGAACCCCCAATGTCTGGGGATTAAGAGACATGTGGTTAAAATTCCAGGGCCTTACCCCATCCCCCCCATTTTACTGCATCAAAGTCGGCACTTTTTTCCAAATTAACTCTAATAGTCTTATTTTTCATACTTTTCCGAGGGACTCTTGTTCTCAATATCCAACTGAACTATGATTAGGCCTGACCACTTCGGGAAAGTGACCACCTCCATCAGTCAGGTAAAAAGCATCCCATTTTAACTTTAAACTTGGAAAAAAGTGCAGGCTTTGATGCAGTAAAATGGAGGGGTGGAGGTAAGGCCCTGGAACTTTAACCAGATGTTTCTGTTTGGTCACATACCAGCAGCCACCCCACTAAACTTATTAAACTGTATTGTAAATACAGGGGTTGAGCTTGCAAACCTTTTGTACGGATGGGGATTAAGAGAACCAGATGGAGGAACCTGAAAGTCTGCTGTATGCAGAGGAATCATCTGATACTCCGATGGAAGATCTCCACAAGGGGGTTCCGAAGGCCCAGTAGGCAGAACAGGTTCTGGTGTGGAAACATCAGCAGCCACGTCCAGATAATCAGCTTTCTCTACCGGTCCAGGAAAGACAGGGGGAACCAGCGAAACCACCTTGGAAGGTCAGGAGGAAGAGATCCGAGAGGGGGAGCCCTCAGGGGACGCCTGCCATGGAAGCAGCAGAAGGCGCTGCTCGATGTGGGGAGGGGCACTGACCCCCTGAAGGGAGCGCTGTGAATGGGCGGTCATCAGACAAGCTGACGAATGATGTACCAGCCATGGCAAACGATGGCCCACTCCGCATGGACGCAAGCGAAGCCGACGCCTGGCTTAACAGTGGAGACCGTGCAGACATCTGCAAAGCTGACGTTCAGCTTACTGGCAGTAGCCAGGTGGGCATCAGCAGAGCAGACGTCCAACTTACTGGCAGTGACCGGGCGGGCGTCGGCTGGACCGACATCTGACATACAGGCAGAAACTGGGCAGTGGCAGAACCAATGACCAACTTATCTGCAATAACCAGGTGGACGCCGGCAGAGCAAAACTCCAATGTACTGGCAGTAACCGGGCGGGCGACAGCAGAACCGCCGTCTGACTTACCAGCAATAGCTGTGCAGACGACGGCAGGACCACCGTCTGACTTATCGGCCGCAGCCAGGCAGACGCCGGCAGAGCCGACATCCGGCTTACTGGCAATAACCATGCAGGCATCAGCAGAACTGACATCCAACTTACTGGCAGTGACTGTGCGGACACCAATGGAGCTGCGGCCCGACTTACCAGTCGGGGCCGTGCGCTTGCTGATAGAGCCAGAGAGCGACTTATCGACCTTATTGCCCGGCTTATACCCTGATGTCTGAAGGGGCCTAAGGGCGGCAAGTACTCCAGCGATGCCAGAGGGACCCACCTGAACCATCACCAGTGGTGGTGGTGGGGAAACCCATCCCGCAGCATGAGGGAGACTTAGCTGGAGGGCACTCCAGATCCAATGGAAGACCCTCACCGCTCACAGCCCTCTAAGAAAGCTGCAGGCGGGAAGGGGATCGATCCCAGTCCGGGTGCTTCTCATCTTTTTTCTTCTTTTTGTGTTCTGCAGTGGAGGAGGAAGAGGAATCCCACAGCTTCTGCATCGCTTTTTCCATATCTGCCATCTTGATCTTCAGCAGATGGGCATCCAGGGCCTGTTGCCACCGTTTTCGCATAGCCTGGTTAAAATCCTTGCATGCTGCGCAGCCCTCGGTGTTATGATCAGGGCCTAAGCAGAACAGGCAAAGAGTATGACCATCCTTGTGTGGAATTTGCATGCCCAAGGAGTCGCACATCTTCTTCTGTGGCGCGGACGTCAGAGAAGACCTAAAGAAGAAAAAAACAAACTTTACAAAATAAAGAAAAAAATAAAGAAATGACATTCGACATTAGCCAGGTTCACCGCAAGGTACAACATGCACAGGTCGATGACGGGAAAGTACTGGAGGCGGACGTGGGGACCGCCCACTACAGTTCACACTGATGTCATCATGTGACATCGGGTGGGCTGGCCCCCGCCAGACATTGCTAGCTACAGTTTTCTGTGTGGTCCTGATGCCAGGGGGCACAGTCCTATACGTTATGACCTACTGCAGGAGTCCTGTTGAAGTAAGAAGTACAGTTACGTAACAACTTACCATAACAGTAGATCTTCGGGAGAGGCTCTTGAAGTAGGTAAGCACCTTGAGGACTGCGCCCCCTGGCTTCAGGACAACACGGAAACTTTAGTTAGCAGTGTCTGAGAGGGGACCACCCACCCAACGTCACGTAACCAATGTCAGCGTGACACTATATAGTGGACAGTCTTCACGCCCGCCTTCCAGTTCTCCTGACAGAGATCTCAGAAAACGAGCAACAGGAGAACGGAAAAAGAGGCTCCTGGAGCCCAAAATGAGCTCATTGAAAAAGAACAGCAAATAAACTAGTTTCAGTTTATTGTTACGGGATGAATATCTGTTGAGCAAGCTCATTTGCAAGGTTGTCCCTTATACAACATAATCAAGATATACAACAAAAAATAGCAGAAAACATATTACAGTATACATCAATACTTGGAAGCATATAGGGGTAAGAATGCATCTTTTAGAAAGATAAAGCAGTTACATTTAGAGTACATAGTAAATTACAAAAAATAAAGCAATTCTAAGGAGGTCGAAGGGGAGGCAGTGGTAGGGAATAAGTGCAGGAGTCAGAAGGACTATCCCAGTGAGGGTCAGGGAAGGCGCAAGGTATCAGAATTTAAATTGGAGAGTGAGATTAGAAGCATTGGCAGGATTCAGAGGTAATTTTGTGAATAATCCTTTTGAATGCGTTTGGTGGTATGAAGGTCTGAAGCTTAAGAACGGATTGGAGTTTATTCCAGATGATGGGGAGAATATAGCTCATGACCGCCCTGCCATAGCGTATGCGCAAATTGGGAACTTCCAAGGAGATGTAGGCACAGTTTCAAAGGCTGTAGGCATTATGTGCGAGGACTGAGTAATATTTTTTTTTTTTGGGAAGCTATTTAATAGAACTAGGGGGGAAGACCTATCAGAAGAGCCTCCTCTCGAAGATCTACTGTTATGGCAAGGTCCTGCTACAACTGTACTATCTTATTTCGAGAGGGCTTTTGCAGTAGGTAAACACCTTGAGGACTGAGTCCCAAGCAGTGTGAATCAGAAGAAACTGAAACACAGGAGGCAGGAAAGGTCTGCAGAAAAGCAGAGTTCAGGAGAGGAGGCCTTGGAGGACAGCTAAACCAAAGCCAGCTCTGTGCCTAGAGGCAATGTCCAGACTGTAATGCTAGGTGAAAGTGTGGATGGAGCTCCAAGTGGCTGCTGCACAAATGTCCGTGCCTGACACATTCCTGAAACAAGCAACAGAAACAGCCATGCTTCTGGCAGAATGCCCCTTAGCCTCCTCCGGGAGGGTTTTACCATACTTTTAGTAACAGAAAACAATACAGTTTGCCAACCATTTAGATACATACTGTTTGGAAACTGCCGCACCCTCTCTTTTACATGCAAACAAAACTAAAAGTTGGTCCGTTTTCCGGACAGACTTAGTTTGGTTAGTATAACAACACAAGATTCTGTGAACATCCAAAGTATGAAGAATTGCCTCCTCCTGATTGGAATGTTCAGGGTAATACACTGGGAGTTGAATAGACTGATTCAATATGCACTCAGAAACCAACTTCAGTAAAAACTGAGGACTGGTACGTAGAGCTGCCCGGTCTCTGTGAAAAATGAAATAAGGCTCCTTACACATCAGGGCCTGAAGCTCGGAAATCCTTCAAGCAGAAGTGACAGCAACTAAAAAGAGTGCATTCCACAATAAATAGCACATATCACAACTACCAGCTGGTTCAAAAGGAGACAAGGTCAGTTTTTCCAAAATAAAATTGAGATTCCAAGGTGGCGTGGGATTGTGCACCGGGGGTTTCAAGTGGAGGATCCCAATTATTTTCAGATTTATTTAATTTTATAACTGTGTGATTCAATTTAGTTATATTTATTATAATGTTTATTATAGTGTTGTTTTTTATCTTTGCAATTGTTTTGATTTGTGTATGGTTCCCAGAGATGGGCATCTTTTAAATAAAATTTGCCTTGCAGGAAGGTTTTGGAAACCTCCAGCTGAGTCACAGCTTTGCCCTCCACTAAGGTGTGGTAGGCAGAAATAGCAGACAGGTGAATCCTTCAGCGAAGAGTAACTGAGGCCCAGGTCAGAGACGTGCAGGAGATACACCATGATCTGAGGAACGGGGCACAAAAAAGGCTCCCAATCCTTCGAGGTGGCCCAAATGGAAAAACACTTCCATTTCATGGCATATGTCATCCTCGTAGAAGGCTTTCCAGCCTCTACAACGACTTGAGCCACTCTAGAGGAAACTCCAAAGCGAGAAGCAGCTACGTCATGAGGTGCCAGGTGTGAAGGTGACAGGACTTCAGTCCTGGATGGACCAGCGTGCCCCTCTCCTGAGTCAGGAGATTGTGACAGAGGCAGGGGGACCGGAGGCTCCATTGCAAGCTGCTGAAGAAGTGGAAACCATATTTGGCGAGGTCAATATGGGGCGATTAGAATCATGAGAGCCCCCTCTGTTTGAAGCTTCAGCAGCACCCTCTGCAGAACTGGAAAGGGAAGGATGGCATACAAAAACCTCCCTGTCCAGCAGGCTCACCAGAAAGCACCATGCCCTGCAGCGAGCGAGCAAAACCTGGGTAGCTTTGCGTTGTATGGGGAGTCAAACAGATCCAGGTTTGGATGAACCCATAGGTCGAAAATGTGCTTGGCCACCTCTAGCTTGAGCTCCCATTCATGGGCTCTTACTCTGGTGTGGCTGAGACTGTCCGCTAGGACGTTTTGCACATCCGGAATGTGAACAGCTGTGAGCTGAATCTGATGCAGAACTGCCCAATTCCACACCCTAATCGCCTCCCTGCAGAGGGGATATAAGCGAGTGCCCCTTGCTTGTTGAGGTACCAGACTACAGACACATTGTCTGACTGGACTAATAGTGGGCCCTGGTGAAGCAAATGCTGGAAGGCTTGAAGAGCATGCAGCGCTGCCTTCATCTCCTGCACATTTATGTGCAAGGAGAGCTCCGACTGAGACCACAGCTCTCGAGTTCTGTAGTTCTCCAAGAGAGCACTTCATTCCATCCCCGACACATGTCATTAGGGTCTGGGTGGGAAAAGGGGACTGGAAAGGGATACCTTTGGTGATCGTCAGGGGCTGGGAAGCAGGAGATGAAGTCCGCTGCCCTGAAGAGCCGTCACCCGTTATGGAAATGTGAGCTGGCAGCTGAACCACCGGCAAGCCGGAGGGAGAGAGGGCTGCTGAGGAAGAAGGGGCTGACCCCCTGTGGGAGTAAGACCCAGAGGTGGAAACCAGTCTATGCGGCAACCGCGAGCAACAGGCTGACCGAGGACAGTCCCACTGCTTGTGCTTACTGCTGGACTTTTTCTCCTTCTGGGAAGAAGAAGAAGATGATGTCCCAGAAGCTGGGGAAGTGGAAGAGCTTTTAGCCTGAAGCTCCTTCTCCATCGCGGCCAACTTCTGCTGAAGCAGGTAGCTTTGAAGGGTCGACATGCAGCATCTTCCTGTGGCCTGGTTGAAGTCCTGGCAGTGCTGACAGGCCTCGGTGTCATGGCTGGGGTCTAAACAGAGCAGGCAGGAAGAGTGACCGTCTTTGGAGGGTATCTGCTTGCTGCAGGCACACTTCGGAAGCCAGTTGGAAGACGACGCTGGAGCAAAAGACATAAATGAGATGGAGAAAACACTGAAAATCAATGTTAAAATAAAGGTAAGAAAAAGGAAATAAATCGCGGGTAAATGCGAAAAAAATGGCAGTCGATTGAAGCAGGCGTCCATGGAGATCCAACATAAGCGGGTTGACGGTGGGAAAAGAACGGAGGTAGGTCTTGGGGACTGCCCCCATTACAGGATAGGCGGGCATCTGCATGCTGACATCAGTGGGAGCGGTCCCCCGTGATAGACTGCTAGCTATAAGTTTTCCATGTGGTCCTGGCGCCTTCAGGCCTACTGGTGTTGCCTGCTGCAAGAGCCCCCTCGAAGTAAGATCCACAGAATCCATTTCAGGCTGGGAAGCATAACAAGGTTTAATAGATGGAGCAGGGTACTGCTTATCAGCCTTTCCAGGTACTGCAGGCAAGGTATCAGGGTTATGCCAAGCAGCAAAGGTAGCATCCTCTAAACCAGGATATACAGGAGGAATCACAAAGGAGAGTGCAGTGGAAACCTCCAAAAACTCCTTTAATTTTTTTCTTAGTGGGGTCTTCCTCTTTAACTTCAAATCCCATGACATCCTGAATTTGTCTGAGCATAGACTAAAAAGAAGGATACTCAGGAGGAGATCTTCCGGTATAACCAGAGTCCTCACTGCATGAGGAGAGGTTAGGTCTAGAAGACAAACCTTCCTCACAGGGATTATTATCCCTTTCATCATCATCCTCCAAATCCTCTTCCATATTATGGTGATCAGGACTGCATTCCACCTTGTCTGGAATGATAGAAGAAACTGGAGATGGTGAAGGAGGTGGTGGCTGCAATGGAAAACTAGTAAGTGTACTGTCGATGATGAAGGTGCCAACAAGGGAGGTCCAGTCAACAGGACAGCCATTATCATTGGTGGGAGTGACGGTAACAGGTGTTGAAACAGTTCATTGAACGATGTCAGCACAACCTGGGAGTCGATGGCACCCTGTAAAGGGCCCAGGACAACCAACAATGAAGGTGTAGGACCTGACGGTGAGTGCTGCATACCGTTCATAGCAAGTACGGCAAGGCCAGAGCCAGACTCTCAACAATCTGGGAGGAGTGGTATCCTCCTTCAATGGAGGCCTTGACCTCATGGACGAAACATGAACTTTATGCTTGTGGTGATGGTTGGATGAGGAGGACTTAGACAATGACTTATCCTTGGTCCTCAATGACCATGGTGGTGACAGTCTCGCCGAATGCCAGGGAGTTCCCTATCTGGAGGTGATCGAGCAAGAGGGAGAAACTGACTTGGAATCTGCAGCCTTAGCCCTAGCTTCCATGGTCTAAATGGCAATGACAGTTTCTACAGCTTCTTTCTACGTCTCCTGGTGGCTTGGTTGAATCCCTGGCAGATCTTGCAGGCCCAGATGTTGTGTGACAGGCCCAAAAGCAAACACAAATTGTGTGAGCTTCATCCTTGTAGATCTCATTATCACAGGTAGAAAACCTAAAGAATGGTTCTTTTGACAGCAGCTACAAGGAAAAAGTCAACAGGTAAAATGACAGTTTTTAAAAAAAATAATAAAGCTGAAGAACTGAAGGTATAGTTTCTCTGCAGGTCTGACGAGTGGTTGATGACGAGAGAAAGAAATGAGGAACAATGAGGCCGCCCATGATTACAAAGGCACTGATGCTACTTGTCACTGTGGGCAGCCCCTGGCTAGTTAACATTTTAGAGTGGTCCTGACATGGACAGCTTACAGTTCCCACAGGTGTGCCCAATGGAGGAAATATCCTAGAAGAAAATCAGAGATTCCTGGTACCTTTGAAAACAAGTGATGTATTCACACTGAAGTGTGTTCCAAAAGAGAATCTAATGGGATTTCCAGATCTTATGGTGAACCTTGAGGTGGGACACATGACACTGCTGCTCAAGGTTATGACCAGTGAGACTGAGAACCCGAAACTGATCAGTGTACCGAGGGACCTTCAGGTAAGGGAAACTGAGTTCCTTGACAGGGGTTAAGTTGGCTGAAGGCAGTGGACAGGGCATATGTAGCTAGCAACACAGGGAGCAGGAGGGGATCAACACAAAAATAAATTCTCAGTGGATATGCAGACATTAGAGTACAGCAAACCGTATTCAAACGCTGCACGTTACTGCAACATGCGAAACGAAGGACTCCCAAGGACTATAGTACACTGGCCAAATAGTGGACATACAATGTATGCCCATGTTACTCATCTGTATTTCTCTTTGTAAAGCCAAAGCTGTCCATCATGATTTGTCACCTTATTAGGTTATATCATTGATTGTACAAATGTTTAAAGTACCTGTAAAATTCTTGTTTTCCTGCCATTCCTTTATCATCAGGTATAAGCCATCCTCCATCTGCCAGTTGTGCACCACTTCCAGCCATAAAAACATCCCTACAGAAAAAATCCTGGCAAGCAAACTGGAAAGATTCCGCATTCTCACTGTTAACATTCAAGGTACTTTTGCTGACACCACAGATATACAACTAAAAAGAGGAAACAAAGAGAAAATAAAAATCTTTAACTGCAACAGTCTTTCCATACATCTCAGCTTGATTTCAGGGCTGGAATTCTGCTCCAACAAACCAAAGCAAGCAACTATACTAAATATGTAGGAGTTTTTTATTTGAATTTCTAGGTTTTGAACTTCATGTATTTTGGTCTGCTTAATATATTTTTTTTCTTTTGCAAGCTATCACATACTGCTGCTGCTGCTGCTGCTGCATTGATTACAAGATACACTTGAAAATGAGAGAGGGTACAGTTTCAACTCATAAGCTATTTACACAGGTAAAGAAAAAGTCAGTAACTGAATATGAAACAGGGATCAGCCAGATGGCAGAGTCAGTGTGCTGGCTCCGTCTTACATGTGGAGAAAATGCAGGCCTCATGGATAACAGTGCAGGCCCTCTTGTGATTCTGCTAGCCATGCAAGAAAGGGTTCCTACTGTAGGGGACAACCTGCCGGCAGTGAACTGAGGTAAGTAGAGAGGCCTAACTTGGAAGCTCTGGGGGGCAAAGCATACATAAATTTTTTGGGGGGGAAACCCCTATTTAACAAAATAAAATAGAAGAAAACTAGTGTCACATATGTTTTATGCAACGTTATTATTAGGCAGGGACAAATAACAGACTGGATGGGCCTAAAGGTCCTTTTCTGCTGACATAATCTATGTTTCTATAATACAGTGCCACGACTCGTTCAAGCAGTAAATAATTGTGCATATACTCTGCAAATCAAAAGAAAAAGAGAAAGCACAACGTTTGCTGGAAATCTATAATCATATATCTATACCTTTACTGTGTGTGTTCCCCCCAAAAGAACGGTTACACAAGAACTTACTGTAATAGTAGATCTTAGAATTACTTGCATCAGGTCACATCTATGGAACTATACACACTAGGCACTAGGACCACACAGACACTGTTTCTAACAGTCTTCGCTGACGTCACTCCCGCTACATAAGTGTGGGCGGCTCGCGCCCTCCTCAGTTCCCCCGCCTCACACCATCAAAGGACCTCCTCCTGGGAAACCAATAGAGAACGAAAGGTTCCTGCCAAGTAGGGGCGAACAGAAAGTCTAGTGTCCTGGAAGAGAAAGAGAGACAGAGCCTGGGAAGCTCTGAAAGCAAGAGAAATGGAGGATTATTCGGCATGACCTGATGCAAGACATTCTCTCAAAGATCTACTGTTACGAAAGTTCTTATGTAACTGTTATACCTTCTTCAAGGATATTTATTAATTGGTTTATTGAATTTTGTTCACCCAGTAGGCCCACTGAGACTAGAAGTCCCTTTTTCAGGGGTGACCTGGGGGAGGGGGATACAGATGGTAACCAACTGAAATTGAACCAGATTAAGCTGTTGGTGGTATTTTTAGTGAATGGGGGCAATGTGGCCAGGACATACATTTCATTCATTTCATTTATTTTGGTACAAAAAGTTGATTAATGCTTTGAGAAATCAGGGTGCAATGGTAGGGAAGTGGGGGGAAAATGTGTTGGAGACTTTTTGAGTAAATGGGTAGATGAAACTCCAAGGGGGGGGGGGTTAAAATGTGGCTGTCCCAGGGTATTATAGGGGGACACTGAGTAAACTGACAAAACGGAAAATTACTAGGACCCAGGTAGAACAAGGTAATAGGAAAAAAGGAAAAATGACTCACCATAGTAATGTTGCTTCTTCTAATGGAGTTTTGCTGTATTCTGACTATATGCAGTTAGCCCCAGCACTTGAACTGCTCCGGGGAGGAAAGGGTTAACTCTATGCCAAAGCATAGAACGCTGAGCTCGAGCTTGGTTTTCAAACCACTGTCCCAGGTACTCCTCAGTGTAACTGTCAGATTCTTACGAGCACTATGCTAACTATTAAATAGAAATTGTTTTTTAGAAATGTTTTGCTAAAAGGCAATAAACAGATTGTTAGGGTCCAAAGGACTCAAGTCGAAAACCCCAAAAGGAATCCAAGCAGGTAGTAAAACTTTAACAATATATATTTAAAATCATAACAACAAAAACCCCATCCTAAAAGAAGAGGTGACCCAGGTACACCTCTGGGGTGCAGCACTGCGCCTGCCAACCCACATCCCAAAACAACTAGGTTCTAGGAGGGGAGGCAGGGAGGGAGGTCAGAATACAGCAAGACTCCATTAGAAGAAACAACATTACTACGGTAATTTTTTCTTCAAAAAACATGTAGTCTTGCTGTATTCTGACTATATGCAGACTACCAAGCAGTACTTCCCCCGGAGGAGGGAGTTACAGAACCTATTTTGGGAACAAGATCTGCAGCACTGCTGTGCCAAACCTAGAACCACTTCTTGACTGGATGTCAACAGAATAATGCTTGGTAAATGTGTGAACAGTTTTCCAGGTGGCTTCTTTACAGATTTCCACTAGGGGTATGTCTCTAGCTGCTGCAACCGAAGCAGCTGTACCTCTGGTGGAGTGAGCCCTCAGGCCTGAGGGCAGCACTTTCCCCAAATTTGAATAGCAGAACTGGATACAGGAAACAATCCACCTGGCAATAGTTCTCTTAGTGGCAGGTTTACCTTTTCCCGCTTCTCCATAAGTGAGAAACAGCTGTGAACATTCATTTCTATGGGTCTTAGTGTGTTCTATATAATAACTAAGGGCCCTCTTTACATCAAGACTGTGTACTCATCTCTCCCCAGAGGAAGAATGGCCAGTGAAAAATACAGGCAATGACACAGACTGGTTCAAATGAAAGTCTGATAACACCTTGGGGAAGAACTTTTGTTTGTTCGAAGGACCACCTTATCCCTGTGAAATGAAATTAGGTTCCACTGATAAGGCCTGCAATTCACTGATTCTCCTAGCAGAGGTAATGGCTACCAGGAACACAGTTTTCCAAGTTAAGTATTTCAGCTCAGCCGGCCCGGTGGCGCTGAGGGTTGAGGCGCTGGACGCCACACCTCGCAGGCGACCCAGGTTCGGGAACGAGCTCAGGCCGCCGGGGAGGGTTGAGGATGAGTGCCCTTGTGGTACTCTCCTCCCCGGGTAGAACGGGGTGGGTTGTCTCTGCGTGCTGGTGACCTCCGATGAAGGCCGGAGGCACTGCAGCAGCCAAGACAAGCACGTATTCAGCGTGGACGACGCTGGCAGGGTTGCCGTGCGCCAGAGTGTCGACGTGCACCACGCAGGGAGGGAGGAGGCACACAGAACACGGAAACCAACGGCGCCCATGGACAGGCGACGGCACATATCCCCATGCTCAAGGCCAACCCCAACTAATCTTCCAGGTCCCTGCTCCCTGCCCTACCTTGTGGCCGGAGTCGGACTAGTAAGCACGCCTAAGAGGGAGGGGACCCACCCCAGGTGGGTCAAACCGGGGTGCCGGCTGCAGGGAGGGGAGGAGAAAGTAGGTTCAGATCGGGGGGGGGGGCTTCAAGCTGGGAAGGATAGAGGACTAGGTTGCCAGAGAGAGGCTCCATGGCGCCGCGACCGGAGGGAAAAAGAATAAAAAAAAAAAAGTATTTCAGCTAAGCTGAAGATAATGGTTCACAAGGGAGCTGCATAAGTTGTGCAATACAGATATTCAGATCCCAAACAGGAGTAGGGTCCCTAAAGGGAGGATTGATATGAACCAGACCTTTGAAAAATGTCTTGAAAACTGGATGGGAGGCTAGGGAAGAGCCCTTCCCAGCTGAAAGGAAGGCAGAGATAGCTACCAAATGCACTTTGAGAGTGGTAGGCCTGAGGCCTAAACTGTTAAGATGCACCAAATAGTCCAAAGCAGTGGCAATGTCGGCTGAGTCTGGCTGAATATGCCTCTGAGACAGTGACCGCACTAACATGCACCAGAAGGGAAAAAGACGAGCAAATCTATTTTTAGGTGCGTTCCTGATGCGGCCGCACGTCCACACAGGCACACTTTAAATGTTTCTGCATAGCAAACTATGGAGCATTTTATTTTAGCTGCCTTTTTTTTCCCCCTCCTGCAGGCAGTACTGGGGAGGAGGGGGAGGGACTCGAGGGAGGGTTCTGTCCAGTAGTTGCAACAAACGTAACCCCCTATAAAAACAGACTTTGAAGCTGTAAGAAGTGATTGGTGGTTAATGTGATACCATTTATTTTCCACCAGTCACTTCTATCCATGCTCCCCAACTGTATTCTGTCGCACGGCAAACGATGTGCTGAGAAGGCACCATCATGAGACTGAAAAGCGGAGGAGCCGAGGAGCATGAAGACTTGGCAGATCCAGACGTCCTGACTGACAAAAGAGGAGTGAAAAGTCTTTTCAGATCCTGGTCCCAGCCTTTTTAAAAGAGGTATGTGTGTTGCTGCTGCTACTTGCCAGTCCAGGAATGTTATTGTATACATTAAATAATTAGATAAAAGAGCTATGGCAAGCAGAGTATACTAGACATTGAGCCTGGTGGTCTTTGACTCAAGGAATTTGGTGTGGTGGAGTGTGTACTGTCCGACTGGGTTTTCCTTGGTTGTTCCACTGGACTCAATTCAATATGTTATATGGCATGGAGGATTTGATGCAGTTGTGCAGGTTACTGAAGTCAGGGGGTGGGGGGTTGCGACTGCCTCACAGTTACTCAGCGACCCTGATTGAGTGCAAGACAGGAGCTTGTGAGTCACAGTGAGCAGACAAGAGTTTTGCTTAGTATTCATATTATTATGAGGAAGACAAGTTCATCATAATAATATAAAATAACCATAATTCTATACTACTCAGTCGGACAAGCTTCGGTCTTGCACTCTGTATGGGATGCTGAGTAACATGAGGCAACACTCTCCCCCGACTTTAGTAACCTGCAACTGTGTTGAAAATATTATGCAGCCAGCAACTGGAAGGACTGATATTTTGAAATATGTATTGTAACTGCATGACAGGATGGATAAGGAAAAGGAAGAACTCCTGCGTTTGAATCCTCTGGGGCCTGGGACATGGGGCATGGCTGCAGCCTGCCTAAATATTGTATTACCTAGCTGGCTCAGTTAAATAGAAGCCCCTTTTGAAGCCACAAAGCAGACTAAGAAAAGCAGAACTGGATCAGTGGTGGTGGTGCGGTGGGTGCCGGTTTGGTATGGTTATGTTACTTAGTCAAGTCAAGTGGCTGTGGTACAGTGAAGTTTACGGCTGTAGCCCATGTGGCCACGTTTCTGTCACAGTCTGTGTTTCTGCTCAAGTTCTCGTGGGTGAGAACAATCATGATTGCCTTGCCCAGTCCAGTGAGTGTGTGTTTCTGTGCATAAGAGAGGTCTCAGCTCTGCAGCTGATACAACAGTTGGGAACTTTCAACTTGGGACTTGCAAGTATGTATTTTGTGGTGAGCAATCGAGGGACATAAAGTGTGAGTGGATATTAGGCAGGCTGGCTGCTGGCATCTCAGAACCATATGGCAGGTCAGGAAGACTGTGTGTTATTTTTTTGTTACCAAAATAATGAACCATCATATTACACTAGAAGCCAAAGTTGGGTGGTGGTGTCTGCTGCTGCAAAATACATTGTGAGATGATGCTTGATGCTCATCAAGTGAGTCAGACTTTGAATGTCAGTCAGTGTCAGTGTCTATAACTAAACTGATGACACCGCCCCCGCCCCAAAAAAAAAAAAAAAAAAAACGACCGTCTGTTACAAACAGGAGGGCCTGGCTAGTCCTGACTATCTGCTCAGCAGTTGCAGCAACTTGCACTGTGACAGACAGTCACATTCATGACATAAATATACTGTAGTCTACTGTGAATGGGATGGAGATTGGGAACAGGCTATTAGACCGAGACAGATTCTGAGAGAGTTTGGTGTGGTCTGTGGCTGGGATCGGTGAATATTTATAACGTTGTTGTTTTTATTTACAGATGGACTTAGACAGGAAGGATAACGATGCGTGTTTGGACCTGGCTGGTACAGAACCTGAAAGAGGCCAAAAAAAAAAAAAAAATTCAGAAATAATAGTAAACTACTTTGACTATTACATATTATAAACATACAAACAAACAATATTAATGCATTTTTACAGTATTTCTAAAGACTGTGAATTTTGGACCCACATATTTGGTATTGCACCCACATTTCTAGTAGTGGCGGGTCCAACTGGGCCCACATTCATGGAACCCTACCGCTGTCACTGCTCTGAGAACACCAGAAACCAAATCTCTTCCATTTGGAATTGTAATTTTTTCTAGTAGAAGGTTTTCTACTAACCTTAAGAATGTCCAAGACTGATTGGGAAAGATGCAGGCTTGCATATTCTAGCTCCTCAAGAACCAAGTTTTGAGTCTGAAGGTTGGAATACAGTATCCTCCCATGCGAGGCGGTGAGTAGATTGTACTGTGTGGAAAGACAACTTGTCACAGACACTGACAATAGTAGGGGGTACCAAGGCTGCCTGGCCCAGTCTGGAGCCACTAGGATCACAGTGCAAGGCTGAGATCTGATCTTGACCAGAACTCTGAATATCAGAGGAAAAGGAGGAAAAGCATACAGAAACCTGCTTGTCCAATCCAACAGGAGAGCATCTTGAGGAACAGACCCCAAAAGAGGTAGTCTGCAGCAGAATAGGGGAAGCTGGCGATTGTCCGGGGCTGCAAAGAGGTCTATCTCTGGAGTGCCCCACCTCTTGAAAATGACCTGAAGAATTAGAGGATTCAAGGCCCATTCGCGGTGACCTTAAGAAATCCTGCTGAGAGCGTCTGCCAGTACATTGTCCTTCCCTTGGAGATGCACAGCTATCAGGGAAACCTGAAGGGAATAAGCTAGTGACCATATTGCACTTGCCCCTAGCTCCCCCCCCTTTCTTGTCCCTCATCCTGACCGATGCCCAATTTGCCTAACCATAACCAAATCGATGCACTTGTAGTTTTGTGCCTATTCGGTTTCAGTTGTGTAATTTTTTTTCATTTCATCTCTCTCCCTCTCTAAATTGGTCTATCTTCTTAGCCTGTCGACTTAGCCCTGGTCTCTAGCTTGATTCTCTACCACTTTATTTCACCTCTCGTGTTGCTCTGTGTCATTTAAGCTGAATAGTTTAGGCCACTGGTCACACTTCATACTACTTTGCTTTATATCTGTCTCACCACAAGTTCACTGTTACAGGATTTAATTTCTCTACCCTGTAAATATTTGCTTTTCATGCTAATGTGTAATTCACTTTAACCTATGTTAGTGTATGCTATTGTGTAATCTGTGTGTACTCATTGATACTTTGTAACTCCCACCACCCTCTCCCCTAGGTCGTACTGAGAGACGAGCAACTTGTTTGTTCAGTGTACCTTACCTGGTGAAACTTTTCAATAAATAAATAAATATTTGCATGGCTTCGGTGCACAAGGCCGAAGACCGAGTGCCCCCCTTCTTGCTGATGTACCACATGGTTGTGGTGTTGTCTGTCCTGATCTGCACCACTTTCCCATGAACTGTGTTCGAGAGTGTCTGAAGTGCTAGAAAGACAGCCCCGAGTTCGAGAAGATTTATGTGCAGGAGAGACTCCTGATGAGACCATGTTCCTTGAGCAGTAAGCTGGTCCAGATGGGCTCCCCATCCCAGTAGGGAAGCATCTGTGGTGAGAATCATTGTTGGAGCCTGACTGAGGAAGGGGGCACCTTGCCTTAGATTTGTCCTCCTCCAGCCACCACTGGAGAGCCTGAACCAAAGTTTGAGACACTGGAACTAACTTGGAAAGGGCGTCTTTTTTTCTGAGACCAAAAGGATTTTAGATGAAACTGAATATCTCTCATTTGAAACCTTACCCCTTTCACTACTGCAGTGGAAGCTGCCATGCGGCCTAGCAACTGTAAGACGTGCCTGGCTGGCTGAGACACTAGTGAACAAAAAGAGGAAGCCAGGGTGAAAGAGAAAGAAAGGCCTTTGCCTGGACAGTGTCCAGTTCCACCCCTATAAATGTGAGAAGCTGGGTTGGTTCCAGAACATACTTTTCTAGATTTAGAATGAATCCTAAGGAATCCAGAAGCTTTTGAGTCAGACTTGGTCTGAGGACTGACCCACTATGAGCCAGTCGTCCAGGTACCGGAACAGTAAGATGCCTTGTCTCCTGAGAAAGGTCACCACTACTGCCAGACACTTGGTGAACACCCTTGGAGCAGATGTTATGCCGAAAGGCATGCTCTAAACTGGTAGAGACCTGAGGGCAAATCGAACCTGAGGTACATTCTGTGGGAATGTCTGATAGGTATGTGGAAATAGGCATCCTTGAGATCCAGGGAGGCTAGCCAGTCTCCTGGTCTCAGACAGGGAAGAATCATTTCCAGAGTCATCATTTTGTCATCAGTTATGACAAAGCTTATTACTAAGCTGCTAAGGACAACATAACTCTGGTATTGTCTGCATCCATCCTACCTGTACCAGCTTGTTTGTATCTATGTCTTAATTTACTGTTATATCTATGTGTTGTACTGCTATACTGTGTATTTTGGTTTGTCTTACTGTGACAAGGTACCTTTGTAAATGAGCCTATGGCTCAAAGGTTTTCCAAACTGCTGTTTAAATAAAATAAAATAAACATAAATTTTGAACTTTGGCTTTAGTATATGTTTGTTTAGGTATCTTAGATCTAGGATGGGTCGCCACTCCCGTCTTTTTTGGGGTAAGGAAGTATCTGGAATACAGTCCTTTTTCCCTGTGATAAAGAGGTACCTTCTCTGCTGCTTGCAGAAGTAGTAGAGAGGAGATTTCTGCCTCTAAGGCCTTTGTCTCCAAGGAAGAGGGAGTACTGAAAGACTTTGCTCTCATTTTTGGGAACCTTTTGAAACTAAGAGCAAGTCCCTGGCTCACTACTTCCGGACCCATTTGTCTGAAGTAATAGACTTCCAGGCCTTAACAGTGAGCTAGCCTGCTCCCTACTGGAACTGAGGAGGCGACCCTAACTGACGCATCAGGGTGTCTGTTTGGCAGGGGGCTTAGACTGAGTGGAGGATCGAGTCCTGGTCATCCCCCCTTCTGCCTCTTCCCCTAAAGAACCCCCTCTGCTAGAAAGAAGAGGAGGCCTGGGCTTGGTAAAAGGGCCTATGAAAAGGCCTGCTCCTGCCAGCCCTAGACTGCTGCCTCTGAGGAGTGACCTGCTTTTCCTTGGCTGCAGCACTCCTGTAGGTGGTCCTGTATTCATCCATCTTTTTCTTGTAAGCCTCTGTTTGCTCCCCAAACAAAGAATTACCAGTGACAGGAAAATCCATGGCCTTGATCTGGGTATCCTGTGATAGACTGGTACACCTGAGCCAAGCAAATCTCCTCAGGGAGACAAATGTAGCCATAACCCTAGAATGTATATCACTCGAGTCAACAGCAGCATGAAACTGGACCTTTGATACCTCAATACTATCCACAGCCACCTGCTCCAGTTCCTTGGCCAGCTGGGGACGGGCATTCTTAGCCAGCTCCAGAACCATATCCCACATAGATTTCAGGTATCTAGCTGTATATGCCATATAATTAGCTTGTCTGAGCCCCAAAGAGGATGCCAAGTACTGTTTCTTTGCCATGGCATCCACTTTCCTGGAATCCTTATCTGGGTGTGAGATGCCATGGGGATGTTAGCCTTGTCACAGGCTGCAGCTTGCACTACCCCAACATGGCTGCAATGATTTGTAAGGAATTCCGTCCCAGGACCTGACAAGGTATACCTCCTGTCCATCTTTTTATCCACAGGGGGTATGGATGTTGGAAACCGAATAATTTTTTGTGTCTGTTTCCCCAGGGATTTATGCAGCGGGACATACCCCCCTTTGGACTCTGGGACATCCATCATCTCAACATAGTCAGGTTCCTCCTGATCCTGTTCAGCCTCTTCCACAGGAAGCTGAAGAGTATCAGCCACTTTCTTGTAGAACAAGAAATGGGAGAGGGACTCAAAGTCTGGGAGGAGTCAGGCTCTACTGGCTCATCTAGGCCTTCATAATCTTTTTCTCCTTCCCAATCGCCCTCATAAAAAGCTTCAGGATCATATTCAGAAGCAGAAACTTCCGACCGAACCGATCGTCTTTGAGTCGGTTCGGTCGGAACCGAGCAAAGTGATTGTACAATAGCAATCGCTTTAACTTTTTCTTCAGCGGTCGGAACATGGGAACCGGGATCCGAACTGGCTGACTTGCGCTTTCTCTTAGACGGAACTGATTCCATAGAATTGGCTCTCCTTTTTGCCCGAGGAATCGCCCAGGTCAGTGGGCACCCCCTGTAGTGATAGTATAATATGTTGATTATTGTCACTCCATTTTGTATGCTATTTCATGTAATGTATGTCATTTTATACTCCATTTTGTATTGTGTGACTCCATTTTACATGCTGCTTCATTTAATTGGTGTTTTGCTCTTTAGATAGCCTCATTATTATGTTTTGCTTCAGACAGTGTATTTTGCTGACTTGAAGGTTGCATATTATCAGGCAACCTGTTTTTGTAGTTTTGTTTAAACTTCTGCTTAGCTCATAGTGTTCTAGGCACCCGGCCAGTGTTTGGAGCACAGTGACCTAGTAGGTGTAGGGAATTCTTAGCAGTCCTTATGGTGTGAATTTGCAGCATCTGGGAGCCCGGCCAGCTTCTAGAATGTGGCAAAACAACACTATGAAGGCTCGCAGTTATTTAGCATAGAATAAGATATAAATGTAGCTTTCTCAATGCCTGGTTGGAAGCCTCATCTGCAGGGTGGACGCATCGCTGTGGAACTTTCTCCCGGTTCAAGACTCCTGGCCAGGCTGTGAGATGATTAGGGGCTTCCCCAGCTACTGGGAAAAGGCTTGGATGTAGCATAGAATCGGTGATGTATCATGTTTTGCTTAATTGAAGTATATATTAATGCTGATAGTAATATTGCTAATGAATGAATGCTAAAGTGTAATCATTAATGCTGATAGTGACATTGCTGCTAAATGAAGTGTAATTATCTTTTGCTTGCAATAAATTGTGCTGATGTGTGAATGCCAAGTGTGATTATTCCTTTGTGACTCTTCGATTAGGCAAGACAATTTTGGCGTAGTCGGCAGGATTCATAAAGGAAAGTACACACTAAGGTGAAGTGAAAATGTTTAAAAGGAAAGAGTCTAATGTTGCATGTGCACAAGTGGAAATTCCTGGTTGGGAAAACCAACCTTATGCTGATTTAGCCACTGAGTGGTCATGTTGTGCAGGGTTGAGTGAACACTGGGAATCCTGTTTAAAGGATTCTGAGCCTGCAGATGTTGTTACATGTATGAAAAAGTGCCTGTGGCAAAGGGAAAGAATGTGCTGCCTTGGGGCGCGGGGGTGGATTTTATTGTCTGCCTATAGGAAGATGCATGAAAGGTAGTGGGACTTCTTAGTGAAAAGGCAGAGTTGGAACAAAGGTTTGTGATTTGGAAAGTAAAGCTGTGATGTTACAATGTCAAAATCATTTGCTGAGTGATAAATTGGATACCTATCGGACAGTTGCAGAAAATGCAGCTGTCCAGTAGCTAATACAAGTATAAAAAGAGGAGGGGCAGAGTTAGTAGGAAAAAGGTAAGCCTAGCAATAGCTAGGGCAGGAGCCACTGGGATCCTGAAACATGGGATGGAGATATTTGGTTTTCTACAGATGAGGAAAGGTCAGCCTCAGATAAGAAGAAAAGGCTGAGGGCGTGAGGTTCCAATATTGCATGCACAGCCAGTGTCTAGAAGACGTACTGAAGTGTTGGATCAGGGAAATCCTAGGAATCGAGATGTAGTGGAGGATTTTTCTCAACAGGAGGTATCAGACCTCCTGGAGCGGTACACCGGGGAAGAGTTTGTTGAGATGGCTGTGGTGAGGTTGTATGACACAGAAGTAGGATGGAGTAAGCTTAGATGAAACTAGTGCCTAGGTTTCTGTCACTAAGCTATGACCCTGT
The DNA here is from genome assembly GCA_016271365.2 of Neoceratodus forsteri. Taxonomy (NCBI): domain Eukaryota; kingdom Metazoa; phylum Chordata; order Ceratodontiformes; family Ceratodontidae; genus Neoceratodus; species Neoceratodus forsteri. Next base: position 373,507,431 of record CM057458.1, read on the forward strand.
GGTGAAGGAGGCGTTTGGACCCTCCGAATACAGGAGCAGGAGCTATCCCACGATGCTGGAGCGTGGTGGCTATGGCTTGCAAACACAAGTATCCGACGGTGAGTGACTGGCGGAGGATAGTAAACCATGGTTTACCTTAAAGGACTGTATACAAAACATTAAAATGGAAATGATGAAGTTGCGGTCTCCACAGAAGACCATGCTGATTTAATGAGTGTTGTTGTGCCAGTGTCTATACGTAATAAGATTATCAAAACTGCACCACCTGCATATAAGGCAGTAATGATGACTTTGTTGATTAATCAGGCACGGGAAAACAGTAGGTGTAGTGCTAGAGCATACGGCAGTTAGGGGAACTGGGAGATTAGGGCCCAAAGGGGTCTAGTTTATATGATTCTTCAGGACAGGATAAACAGCGGTCCAATCCTGAAAGTCGAAGTTTCTAGGAGAGATATGTTCCTGGCTCTCTTAAAGGATGGGGTGGCAAGGGAAAACATTGATGGGATCAGTACCCTGATATGTGGGAAATGTACAAAAGAGGATTGAACACTAAGAAGCGAGTAAATAAGCAGATCAATTCAAAGTTAAAGACAGATGTACTGTCTCTTCAGGGGAGTCTGTAAGTCCAACTGCTCCCCCGGCAGAGTTTGATGATGAAAGTATGTCCTGGGGTGGGGTGGGGGCTCCCACTCAGGGATCCACTGAGTCACCCCGACCGGAGCAGGAACATGCAGATCTGTATCCTAGTGATTTGTACCCGGTTAGGGAGTTGCAGCAACTGAAAAACCTAAAATATGACTGAAATGAAGGCCAAGCCCCAGTAGAAGGGTGGGCTAGGAGGGATTTTAGACCTCATGTAGGGTGGAAATTAATTGAAAAGTGGCTCACCCCAAAAGTACGAGCTTTAATTGACACTGGGGCGGAGGCCTCATTAATTTATGGGAACCCAGCAAAACACAAAGGTCAGCGAGTGGTAATTACAGGATTAGAGGTAAACAAATTGAGGCAGTACAGACCATTTTGGAACTGAAAATAGGTCAGCTGCCCGGAGAAAATATTGTGTAATGATTGTTCCGATTCGAATACATTATAGGAATAGACATACTAAAGGGATGACGTTGCAATTGTCTGATGGACAATATCAATTTGGAGTAAAACCTTACATTTCAGCAAGACCAGTAGTAGTGGGAAGGTGCAGATGCCTCCAGTAGCCATTCCACCTGCTACAAAATGATCTGTATGAAACAGTATAGAATACCAGGAGGGCATGAGGAGATAACTGCCACTATTAAAGATCTATTAGAGGCAGGAGTGCTTAAACCCACAACAACAGCTTGGAACAATCCTGTGTGGCCGGTCAAGAAAAGTGACGGGTCATGGCGGATGACAGTAGATTATAGGGAATTGAACAAGTACACCCCTTCATTGACGGCTGCCGTTCCAGACACCGTCACCCTGATAGAGAAAATACAAAGGCACAAAGGGGTATGCAGTTATTGATTTAGCTAATGCATTCTTTACTATTCCGATTGAGGAAAAGTTTTGGGACCAGTTTGCCTTCACATGGCAGGGGAGGCAATATGCTTTCACTAGATTACCTCAGGGATATGTACAGCCCACCATCTGCCACGGATGGTGGCAGAACACTGATGAGTTGAAGCTGCGGATGGCATGCAGATTTCTCATTACATTGATGATATCTTGATCCAGGGGGCTGATCAAGATAAAGTACAGCAGTTACTAGATGAGACCATTGATCATATGAGGAAGAAAGGATGGAAATTAATCCAGACAAGGTACAGGGTCCTTCCCAAACAGTAAAATTTTTAGAATTCAATGGAACAGGGGCATAGAAATATTGCCCAAGGCGACAGAAAATACTGGACTTTCGACTCCACAAGACAAAACTGAAACACAAAGATTTGTGGGTTTGTTTGGATTTTGGCGACAACATATACCCCATTTAGGGTAAATACTAGCTCCCTTATTAAAGTGACCAGAAAGAAATACTGAGTTTGAATGGGGGATGAGCAACAAAAGCATTTGATAAGGCTAAGGAAGCAGTGCAGCAAGCCTTAGACCTTTGGCCCCTACAGGAGGGGGAGGTAGAATTAAATGTGTCCGTAACTGGGCAGTATGCAAACTGGAGTTTGTGGCAGAAGCAAGGGAGACAGAAAGTGCCACTAGGTTTTTGGAATAGGAAACTCCCAGAGGTAGGTAGCAGATACTCACCTTTTGAGAGACAACTACTAGCATGCTACTGGGCTCTGATAGAGACAGAACAAATGACAGTGGGTCATGAGGTAGCATTGAGACCAGAGATACCCATTATGCAATGGGTAAAAAGCTCCCCTAGAACTCACAAAATAGGACATGCTCAGGAAGCTAGCATTATCAAATGGAAATGGTATATTCAGGATCGAGCAAAGGTAGGAATTGGGGGAATAGCAGCCCTCCATGAGAAGGTAGCTGAAATTCCTCTAGAGGGAGAACAGGTTGAGGGAAAAATGCCTGAAATTCAAGAATCACCTGTGAAATGGGGCAAGCCTTTTGATGAGCTGCCCGTTTCTGACCGAGCACATGTATGGTTTACAGACAGCTCAGCCAAATATGTGGGAAATAGGAGATACTGGAAAGCAGTAGCTTATTGTCCACACACTGAAAAGTTTTGGTAACATCAGGAGAGGGAAAAGCAGTCAATATGCTGAGTTGTATGCAGTATATCAGGCTTTGAGACAAGAAAACCCAGGTACATGTCATATTTATACTGATTCATGGTCTGTAGCCAATGGTTTAACAACCTGGCGCCCACTTGGAGCTAAGGATGAGTGGCAAATTTAGAAAGAAATATGGGAAAAGAACTGTGGCAGGAAATATGGACTATGGTGCAAAATACTCAGACCACTGTATTTCATGTTGATGCTCATTGTGCTTCAGATACACTAGAACGATGGTATAATTCTATTGCAGATGAAAAAGCTAAGATTCTTCCAGTGGATATTGAAGAAACTCAAAGTCAGCAGTTATCAGGGCTGGCAAAATGGGCACATCAAAATGTGGACATTTGGGAGAGAAAGCCACTTACAGGTGGGCATATAGTAGGTGTACCCTAACACTGGATTTGGTTAAAACTGTTGTTGCTCAGTGTCCATATGCCAACATGGGCAACAAGACCAATCCCTCATATTGTGAAAGGACAATTGGGGAGGGAAAATTGCAGGACAAATTTGGCAGATTGATTACATTAACCTCTACCCCTTAGTGGAGGATGTCGATATGCTTGCACAGTTGTAGATACATATTCAGGGTATTTATTGGCATACCCTTGTAAACAAGCTACACAGAAAACACCATTAAGGCAATTAACTTAATTATGTTGTACTATGGAATACCCTTGCAGATACAAAGTGACAATGGTTCCCATTTTAGGGAAAATGGTACAAGCTTATGCTCAAGCCCATAACATACAGTGGGTATTTCACATCCTTATTACCCGCAGGCAGCAGGGTTAATTGAGAGAATGAATGGATTGCTGAAAGAACAGTTTAGGAAATTGGGGGAGCCTACGAAAATGGAAGAGAATTTGCATGAAGCATTACAGATTTTAAATAATAGACCAATTGGAGAATCTGAGACCCCTTAATACGAATGATAACTCCTAATTTGCAAGTGCAGGCTTACTCAACTACAGAAACAGTGTTATATTGGGAAATTACACCAGGAGCTCTGTCTCCTTGCAGGGCAACCCAGAGCTGCTGGACTTGATTTACATGCCCTTCAAGAATACAGAATAAACAGCAGAAACATTCAAGTGATAGAAACTGGTATTGGAATACAAATTCCACGAGACATTTTGGTTGGATAGCACCTAAATCAGAACTAGCCCTCAAGGGAATACAAATTTTGGGAGGGTGATTGATTGTGATTACCAAGGAGAAGTGAAAAGTAATTTTGTTGAATAGTAGAGAACAAAATCTGTTAATTCAACAGTATGACAGAGTGCTCAATTGTTAATTATTCCAGTTAACAAAGTGACCCTATAAAGGGACAAGCCCCACACTCTTAACAGCAAGGGGATAAAGGTTTTAGATCTACAGGAGGTTTTAACAATGGTGCCAAAATATGGGTTACAAACCCAAATGGCCTCCTGAACCAGCTGAGGTGATAGCCACCGGACGAGACAACACAGTGTTAATTATCAGGTCAGGAGAAGAGATGGAATATGTACCAGCGAACACATGTTATCTTCGAGAATAATCAGTCTGTGTATTTTCTAGGTTCTTCAATGGATTCTAAAGAATAACACTCTCTCTCTCTACGGTCCATTCGGTAAAGCCTATTACCCCAGGTGGAAGAATATTGAAGCTTGACGACCCACTTGTACAATGGGGTTGGAAATCTTCCACCAGTTTACGGGTGCAAGACAACTTTACTTGCCCTGAAAACCAAGGATGTCCTATAGTGAACATTACTTTTCACCAGATGTGAACATTTGAAACCAGTTGAGACAATGGCAGGACGATTATATGTCCAACCTATGCAGGACACAAATTGGATTAAATTACAGAACCAGACTGCTATTAGATGCTGCAACTTACGAATAGTTGCATGGTGACTGTACAACATAGACTTGATTGCTGCATGAATCAAACAGACATTTTCAATGCAAGCATTACTTTGATTGACATAGACACGTTATTCTGCATGAATGCTACTGCAATAACTAATAGAACTACTTGGGCAGGTCACATTACAGTGTTGAAAAATCATCCTGTAATTAGCAATGATAGTATAGTTAAGGTTCCATCCACATGTACATCAGTAGCTAGCGGTATCAGAAAAATGTAATCCATTTTAACATAACGTTTATGTTTAGTAGAAAATGCAAATATAAAGAGCTTGGTATGATCGTTATTAGGTAGAGCAGGGGCAGGCATGGGAATTTTAAATAGCGTTGATATAGAAACACTGACTAACAGGCTTCAGGCAGTAGGAATTGATGTATTTAGCTTAATTAACTTACAAGCTCAATGGATGCCAACTGTTTTCTTACCCCAAAGATTAACTTTGAATTATGATTTTGAGTTCTTGCAGTTATTTAATGCTTCACAGGTATGGGGAATGGGAGTAGCAGAAAATATTTCGCGATTTATTGATTGGACAGAATGTACAATGCGACATATGTATTCTATAATGCAAAGAAATAAATCCCAAGTGATTTAATGAGTAATAATGAATATGTGTGGAGGACCGTGTTCAAATCATGGATTCCTAGTAATCATTGGATTGTAATGTCATCCACCACAGTAAAATGCACAGATCCCTGATAATGAGCAGAAGCTTATTTTGTATTGGCAGCCAATATTTTAGATCAATCAAGATTGAGTATCTCATTAAATAAAATTAAACAGATAATTCAGGAAACAGATGTAATGCAGGCTCATTTGGCAATAAGAAATAAATCATTAGTGCAAAGTCAGGTGCAAACTACGATAGTTAAAAATAAAATGATTGATTTAAGTTCCAAGATTCAACAAGAGACTACTCATTATTGGTGGGATATTTTTACAGGATGGTCTCCATCAGCTACAAAAGTGTTAAATATTCTGATACATCCTATCATAATCATTGCTGTAGTGACACTTATCTTGCTTATTTGGACTTGTTACTTATCATGTTATATTAGTAGTAATTTTGCTATGGTACCAATATCATACAATCGTATTCACAATAATCAAAGGACCGAATGTAGTGATAGTATAATATGTTGATTATTGTCACTCCATTTTGTATGCTATTTCATGTAATGTATGTCATTTTATACTCCATTTTGTATTGTGTGACTATTTTACATGCTGCTTCATTTAATTGGTGTTTTGCTCTTTAGATAGCCTCATTATTATGTTTTGCTTCAGACAGTGTATTTTGCTGACTTGAAGGTTGCATATTATCAGGCAACCTGTTTTTGTAGTTTTGTTTAAACTTCTGCTTAGCTCATAGTGTTCTAGGCACCCGGCCAGTGTTTGGAGCACAGTGACCTAGTAGGTGTAGGGAATTCTTAGCAGTCCTTATGGTGTGAATTTGCAGCATCTGGGAGCCCGGCCAGCTTCTAGAATGTGGCAAAACAACACTATGAAGGCTGCACGGTTATTTTTAGCATAGAATAAGATATAAATGTAGCTTTCTCAATGCCTGGTTGGAAGCCTCATCTGCAGGGTGGACGCATCGCTGTGGAACTTTCTCCCGGTTCAAGACTCCTGGCCAGGCTGTGAGATGATTAGGGGCTTCCCCAGCTACTGGGAAAAGGCTTGGATGTAGCATAGAATCGGTGATGTATCATGTTTTGCTAATTGAAGTATATATTAATGCTGATAGTAATATTGCTAATGAATGAATGCTAAAGTGTAATCATTAATGCTGATAGTGACATTGCTGCTAAATGAAGTGTAATTATCTTTTGCTTGCAATAAATTGTGCTGATGTGTGAATGCCAAGTGTGATTATTCCTTTGTGACTCTTCGATTAGGCAAGACACCCCCTCACATTCAGTCAGAACTGAACCGGGCTGGCCATCCGGGTCAGCAGATTTCTCGGCCTCCCTTTGCTTCAGCCTACTCAAATGTTTATCTAAAGTGGGTTTGGGGAAGTTTTTGCAAATCTGGCAGTCTTCTCTGAGGTGGTCAAACTCAGGACAATAAACAGATGAGGCAGGGAACAGCCTCAGCAAAGGCCTCCCCACACTCGGTGCAGTGCTAAAACCCAGTGGGACTGGTTTTCTTTTTGGGTTTCTCAGACGTGCCTGTAAATAATAAGTTACCCTTACCAGTGTTTAAGCCAGGCAACTACAGACCTATCGGTTCCAACCATGTCACAGGTCGGTTAAAAAACCCGAAGAAAATGTCAGCTTTTTTTAGCATCCGATTTGTACTGTGGTTCCCAGTACCTAGGTAGAAAAAATACAAAGAAAACCAATATAGAATTTGCTTCGGTTCTCAACCGGACCAACCGGAAAGAAACCAAACAAAAAACAATTTTTACCTACAAAACTCTAAACTGCCTACTAAATACACTTACTGTATTGTAGACAGAGATCTGAATACTGAAAAATAAACAAATGATTGATAAAACTGACCGATTTTTACTTGAACCAAACCAAAGCGAAGGAGAGGATCTCTGGAGCAACTTCTCGGTTAGGCAGAGTAAAGACTCTGACAGTTACCCTGAGGAGTACCTGGGACAGAGGTTTGAAAACTGAGCTCGAGCTCAACGTTCTATGCCTTGGCATAGAGTTAACCCTTTCCTCTCCGGAGCACTTCAAGTGCTGGGCTAACTGCATATAGTCAGAATACAGTAAGACTTCATGTTGTTTGAAATGTACTATAGAATATTGGGAGAAACAGGAATAAGTAATCCAGAATTTAAGTTGAGGGGACCATGACAGAGAATAAATATGTATACAAAATTCTAAATAATGCAAGATTGCTAGACAAAATGTAGGATGTGCAGTGGCTGACGGCGTATGGAAGGGTGGGGGTGAGAGGGAATTAGAAACACAAAGCTCTGGAAGAGAGAGATTGTCTATATCCAGGATGTGGAATGAATGTGGAAACGCAGGAACATTTTCTGTTACAGTGTAAATACGCAGAAGGGCTATGGGAGTATATCAAAAAAGTGGAAAATGCCTTGGTTGAAGAAAATAAGTTATAGGAACTTGGTATTAGGAATCTTTCCAGAATTATTGGCTCATTTTCATAGTGCAGCTTTACAGATCTTCTTTGGATGCCTCAAGTATTACATGTGGCAAAGTCATTGCCAGATATTAATACAACAAGAAATGTTGTTTGAGGGTTTTAGTAAAATATGTGAACATGCATTATTAGAAGTATACAGAAAAGAATGTAAAAGTCCTCCAAAAAATAAGGTAGCCATGTGGTGGAGGGGATTGTTTTTTTTCATGAAATATGCATAAAGAAAATTTGAAATAAAAAAAGGGATGAAAGGAAAGTCTGAATATATGGGATTTTGGTATTTGTGGTTTTGATGAAAAATGTTACTAAAGTTTAATGGTGGAGGGTAGGAATACGATGGAGGATGGGGAAATGAAGAAAATGTAGAAAAAAATGGTGATGATGTTAAAGGGTGTGGAGTAATATGTGACTGTTGTATAGGTTAATGTGTTTCTTTACTTTGCATTTTTATAGTATGTTTTGGAATTTTTTTTTTTTTAATTTTTGTATATTGTGATGAAGATTTATTGTGAATTATGAATAAAAAATTCCCCTACTCTTTTCGAGAAGTGCCATGGCATCTATAACATCCACCTGAACAACCACCAGAACAGACAGAAGGGACCTCGGTTTAACGTCTCATCCGAAAGACGGCACATCAGGAGTGCTGAGCGAACTGCCCTGGCTGCTGGTGTGCTAGCGCATCACCTTTAAAGCAGGTATTCTGACCTATAAGGCCCTACACAGGTTGGGTCCGGGTGATCTACAGGAACTCCTGCATCCCTACACCCCGTCTCGCTCCCTCAGGTCGGCTTGAGAGGCCCTCCTGGAGGTCCCACAGGCAAAGCTAAAATCTTCTGGGGACCGGGCATTCATAATAACAGCTCTGGTCCTCTGGAACTCTCTGCCAGAGTACTTCCAGGAGGCACCCTCTGTAAAGAACATTAAAAAGTGTTTGAAGACCTTCTTGTTTGAGCAGGCCTTTGGGACCTGATGTAATTACTCTTATAGTTACTGGGACCATCGAACAGTTCAGATGTTAGTCTGTTTTAGGATTTTAGTGGATTTGTGGAAATTTTATGCATTTTATGCTGACTGTCTTGTACTGTTTTTGTATTTTTGTATTTTGCTGTAAGGGCACCTTGAGCCTGTGGGGAAGGATACCTCAAATAAATAAACTCTATTACTACAGTACTACTACAAACCCCAGAAAGTTCCTTGCCGTAGTTCCTGTAACAAAAAGTAATACAGTTGGCCTACTATTTGGACAAACGCTGTTTAGAAACTGGAACGCCCACTTTCCCATGGGCGAAAGAAACAAATAACTGGGAGGAGTTCCTGCAGTCCTTAGTACGGTGTGAATAATACCGGAGTATTCTGTGCAGATCTAAAGTATGGAACGATGTTTCCCCTGGATTGGCATGCTCTGGTTAATAAACTGGTAGGTGGATGGACTGATTTAAAGTAAACTCAGACACCACCTTCGATAAAAACTTAGGGTTAAGAACACAAAGACTTTGTGGAAACCCAAATAAAGCTGCTCACACATGAGCGCCTGAAGCTCTGAAATCCTTCAAGCAGAAGTAATAGCAACTAAAAAATACAGGTTACTCACCTGTAACAGGAGTTCTAGGAATGGTATATGTTGTTCATCCACACTCATTGGCAGGTATCCTTGCCGCTTTAAATCTTGCCGGAAGGTCTTCAAGCTTGCTCCTCCCACCCACCCGGGTGGTATAACTCGGCTCAACCCCATGATGCCAGATCTGGCCGCTGGAAGAGCTCAGGTTGTCTTGTCGAAGCGGGGAGGTCGGGTGAGTGTGGATGAACAACATATACCATTCCTAGAACTCCCTGCAGGTGAGTAACCTGTATTTCTAGGGACATGGATATGTTGTTCATCCACACTCATTGGCAGACTCCTAGCAGTTCTCCGGGAGGAGGAGGCAAGACGCACACCCCAATACTTACTTGGAAAGAGACTGGAGAACCGAGGCCCCAAAACCAGCATCCGGCGTGACTCAAGGTCGATGTGGTAATGGGTAATGAAGGTGTTTGCTGACTTCCAGGTAGCAGCCCTGCAGATTTCCTGGATGGGGCGTCCCTGGAAGCAGCCACCGATGCAGCAGTATGGCAGGTAGAATGAGCTCTTATCCTCTGGGAGGCTCCATGCCCGCCAACTTATAGCAGAGATCTATGCAGGAAGTGACCCACCTGCTTATCGTCCGCTTGGCTGCAGGTCTGCCAGATGCGGCTTCAGCGTGAGGTGACAAACAGCTGCCGAACCTCTCCCAATTTCAACCGTGCGGCTCTTTGCAATAGCGGCGCCCTTCTAGGGTCAAAGTATGGAGCCTATATTCGCCTCCGAGGTGTGATTGGGGTAGAACACCGGCAGAGTCAACACCTGGTTAAGGTGAAACTCCGACACCACCTTCGGAAGGAATTTCGGTGAGGCGCAGGACAACCTTGTCCCTGTGGAAGACCAGGTAAGGAGACTCGATGGAAAGCGCCTGGAGCTCTCCCATCCTTCTGGCTGGCGTGATAGCCACCAAGAAGGCGGTCTTCCACGACAGGTGAGAGAAGCACACCTGTGCATAGGATTCGAATGGCTTGCCCATGAGCTTTGCCAGTACCAGCAGTAGATCCCACGGGTGGGGGTTCCCGACTGGAGGAAATGTGATCAAGGCCTTGAAAAAGCGCCAGACCACCTTCTCCTCAAGGCCACTCGACTGCTTCCTCAGCCCGCGCCTGTAAGCAGAGAGATGGCTGCCAGGTGCACCCTTAGGTCACGACCCAAGCCCTTGATTAGAAAGGACCATAAACAGTCCAAGATGCTTGCCAAGGAACAGGAGGAAGGGTCAAGCCCTTGCCCTGACACCAAATGGAAAACCTTTTCCATTTGAAGGCATACATTTTCTGGTCGACTCTGCGGGACGCCTCAACTACATTGAGGACCTCGTCGGGAAAGACCCAAGGCCTGGAACTCTAGCCGCTCAGGAACCAGGCCGTCAGGTGCAGGGATTGAAGGTCCGGATGGAACACCTTCCCTGATTGACTGAGGCAGGTCAGGCGAGCTGGAAGCTGCCGCGGAGTCCTGGAGCTGAGACTGAGGAGATCTGGGTACCAGAACTGGCGAGGCCAGTCTGGGGCTATCAGAATCACCTCGCTTGTCCCTCCTCACCTTGAGAAGCACCTTGTGGATCAAGGGAAATGGGGAAAAGGCGTAAAAGGGCCGGGGTCCACTGCCTCGAGAAGGCATCCCCTGCAGCGAGCCCTGCTGAGGCGGGCATGGAACAGTCTCAACCAGCGTTCTCCCTGGAGGCAAACAGGTCCACCTGAGGTGTGCCCCAATGGGAGAACAGATGCTGTACTACCTCCGGCAGGAGAGACCACTCGTGGGATGCAGCCCTATCCGGCTCAGGGCATCGGCCAGGGTGTTGGAGGCTCCTGCCACATGAATGGCTAGGAGATCCGCCTCCAGGCTGCGCACGAGTGACCAAATGCGGAGAGCTTCCTTGCATAGAAGCATGGAGCGCGTCCCGCCCTGGCGGTTTAGATAGAACATGGTCGTGGTATTGTCCGTCTGGACTCGGACCACTTGACCCCGGAGGAACAGAGCAAAGGCGGTGAGAGCTAGGCGGACCGCTCGGAGCTCCAGCAGGTTGATGTGGCATCGGGACTCCCGCGGGGACCAGAGGCCATGAGCCCGGTGTTCCCCCAGATGGGCACCCCAACCCATCAGAGAGGCATCGGTCGATAGAGAGACCGTCGGCTCGGGGCGGACGAACGGGATGCCCTCCTGCAAATGATCTGGAGCGGTCCACCACTGGAGGCGTTCCACATCCCTATGTCACCGACACAAGCTGGTCAAGGATGCATGGCGTTGTGACCACTGGCTGGCCAGTCCCCATTGAAGGGACGCATGTTCCAGCGGGCCCAGCGGACCACGCTGGTGCAGGCCGCCATGAGACCCAGGAGGCGCAGGAAGTCCCGGGCAGGCGCAATTGCCCAACCAGAAATGATCGGGCAAGGAGGAAGAACCCCGGCCCTGTCCGCGGGAGCAGCCTCTGGCTCGAGAGAGTCGAGCTGCGCCCGATGAATAGAATCACCTGCTTTGGCTCGAGTTCCGACTTGGCCTCGTTGATAAGGAGGCCCAGTTGAGAGCAGACCTGGAGGGCCAGATCTCTGGACCACTCCGCCTCCTTCCTGGAGGGAGCTGCTATCAGCCAGTCGTCCAGGTAAGGGTACACCGGACCCTCGGCACGCAGGAATGCTGTCACCACTGCCATGCATTTGGTGAAGACCCTGGGAGCTGGAGACAAGCCGAAGGCATGGCTTGAAATCGAAAGGATCCTTCCGCTCGGAGCGAAGGACTCTCTGGTGGGAGCAGACGGATAGGGACGTGAAAGAGCGCGTCCTGCAAGTCCAGAGAGCAGAACCACCACGCCCAGCGTTCAAGGATGGTATTATCTGAGCCAGAGTGACCATCCTGAAGGTTGAGACCTTAGGAACTTGTTTGAGTCGTGTGGAGTGGAGAATGGGGCGCCAGCCCCCCGTCCGTTTCGGAACCAGGAAGTACCTGGACACAAACCCTGGGTCTGAAGAAGGGTCCGCCACCTCTCTCATCACCTCCTTCTGGAGGAGGAGAGCGATGTCGGCTCGACGAGCCGCCAGTGAGGCTGGGGACCCCGAAGCCCCGAGGCGATGGCTCTGAGGGTGGTGCCTGCTCGAATTCCAGAGGCAGGCCTCTTCCCACCACCTCCAAGACCCACCTGTCCGTGGTAACAGCGGACCAGGCGGAACGGAAGTGCCGGAGCCGTCCCCCCACGGAGGGACCCAGGGGTAAGGTGACGGGAATGGGGGCGACACCCCTCAGCCCGTCACTGGGCAGGCTTGGAGGAGGGACCGGCCGAGGGACCTCCTGGGCCTTTTCCTCCCTGCCTCCTGTTAGAGGAAGCCGGCGGCTTGGGTTTGGGGTGCCAAGGCCGAGCCTGCTAGCCCTGACGTTGCTGCGCCAGGGGCACAGAAGGACGAAAGGGCTTAGGCTGTGGTTTGCGGCCTTTGTCCTTCTGAGCGGAAGAGACAGAGTCCAAGGTAGCATTGGACTTCTCGATCCTCTGCAGGTGACCTTCCACTCCAGGGCCGAAGAGGTCAGTCCCCAAAAAGGGGACATCCGCCAACTTGTGCTGGGTATCCGAAGTAAAGGTGGATATCCTCAGCCAAGCCATCGACCTTATAGCCACTGCGACGCCACCGATCTGGCACATGAGTCCCCTATATCCAAAGCAGTCTGGAGCTGCTGTTTGGCCACTGCCCTGCCCTGGTCCCGCACCTGCTTAACCGTAGTCTGCAGATCGGCGGGAAGATGAGGATGACCTCATCCAGGGAGCCCAACAGGGCATGAGAAAAATGTGCCATGAGGACGGCAACTGGCCTGACGAAGGCTGAGAGAGGACACAACGTAGACTTTTAAGCCCGACATGGTCAATTTCTTGGACTCCTTGTCAGGAGGTTTGTCCACATCCCTGGCGTTGCCGGCGCGCCGGAAAACGCTGTCGGTAACCAACCCTTCAGCAGAGGGGTGTTCTGAAAAACCGGACAAGGAACCAGTAGGGACCGCATACTTCCTGGCCAAAGGCGCAGGGCAGGAAGCAGGGCGCTGCCAAAGCTCCAGTGCCGGACCCACTATGGCCTCGGCCACCGGAAAGGCCTCCGTCGGAGAATCCCCTCGGTCCAGAATCTCCGTGAGGGGATACCTGGCCCGTTTGGAAACGGGTTCGAGCTCCATCCCGGTGGACTCCGAGATGAGCCGAAGCAGTCCTAGGAAGGACGACGGGCTATCGTCCATTGACTGACCTCCTGAAGACTCCAAGTCCAGTCGCTTGGAGAAAAGGAGGAATCATCTTCGGACTCGGAAGAGTCCTCGAGAAAACTGCCTCTGGCCTGAGCCACCCTTCACCTGCGGTCGGTCGGGAGTGAGGGTAACTGACAACCGATGGGGTAGACCCTTGCCGACCGAGAATCCTTGGTGAGCCCCAATTGGTGGCTGTGGGGCGGAGGTTCCACCAGAATCGGTGGAGCAGCTGGTTTGGCAGACACTCGGCCTGGGTATGAGCTCCTCGGATAAGTCGAGGGTTGTGTCGGCGCTCGGTGACAGCCACTTAATGGCCGGGGAAGGCGGTCGGCTTACTCCCGGCCAGGAGAACTGTTGCAACATAAGGGTCCTCGTGCCGTCCCGGCGTAATTCTTGGCGAAGCCTCCTCGTCCGAGGGAGGGCCGAGCGGCCGCAGCGCCGCTTACCATGCGGTGCCGAGACGAGACCGCCTATGGCGGTGGGATCGGCTGGACTGAGAGTCCGAGACCGAGAGTCCCGGAATTTCCGAGGTCGGTGCGGGAGGTGTCAGCGGAACCGGGCGCTCCCTTCGGCTCGGATGGTCCATCCGAGGGCTCCGGAACCAGAGGCACAGGCAAGCCACGGGATCCTCAACTCCTCCCGGGGAACCGGGAGAGGAGATCTCGGCTGCTAAAGGCGACAGCCGTCCAACGAGTCGAGAAAAATCTCGACTTATCGGTGGGAGTCTCGGTCAACTGACCTGGCGGGGACACAGTGAGGCCAGTGGCAAGCGGCGGTCGACCCGAAGCCGACGGTCGGCGACTCGGGAGAGGGACTTTCCGCTCCCAAGAAGCGTCGACGGAGGGACTACCCTGTCCTTCTTTTGGACCGAGAATAAGGTCCAGCAGGCGTGAGCCCTTCTCCCTTAGTGGAGAGGGACAGACAAAGCTCCTTAAAAGAAGCCGTGTAGGAAGAACCCAGAGAGGCGGGATAAATGCTGGCGGCAGGAAGGAACTCTGACCCGCGCGCCTCCTCTTCGAGGCGATCATCCGCTCGAGGCTGATCCACTCCAAACCCGCCGCAGACACATAACCGGGCCTCCTTGGACTTCACGGAGGAAGCGCTTCTCGGGACGACCCAGTTGCATATCAGGCAGCGGTCTTGAGGACGTGGGCCGAGAAAGATGAGCTGAGTCGCAAGCCTGCGGGTGGTGCTCAAGGCCTAAGCAGTAGACACACGTGGGTGTGGATCCGTCGAGACACCTTCTGCCGCATGGGCATCTCCGAAAATCCGAGTCGAGTGTCCATCGCAGCCGCTTAGGGATCAAGATCAGAAGTCTTTTTCGCAAAATTTATTTTTAAATCCGTAAACGGAGAAATAGGAACCAGTCTCAAACGCAGAGCGTTAAGGAGGGAACCTGAGCTTCCAAGCGGTAAGGAAGATCTGGCGTCATGGGGCGGAGCCGAGAGTTATACCACCCGGGTGGGTGGGAGGAGCAAGCTTGAAGACCTTCCGGCAAGATTTAAAGCGGCAAGGATACCTGCCAATGAGTGTGGATGAACAACATATCCATGTCCCTAGAAATGAAAATTATGTACCTACCGTAATTCTTGATCTTTCTGTGTATCTTCACCACTCATCACTAATTGGGTTAGCCCTCCGGAGCTAGGATCCCGCGAGAGACTTTTTTTTTTTGTGTGTGTGGGTGGAGCCGATGCAGAGACGGCACTGCCTTCGAGGCCGACGTACTACGTGGTGCTTGCAGATTGGCCGTTTACTGTCGTCGGCTCTGTTCCAACCTCAGTTCTGAATCGCCGGAGAGGAAGTAAAGGGGGGCAAGAGAGCCCAAGGGATAGATAAAAGGAGAAGATATACAAATCAAAGGAGGAATAAACGACTGAGAAGACAGAATAAGGAAGTGAGGAAACTTAGGGATTGGGAGGGGCCCCAATCTCTGGGAAAGAGGTGAAAGAGAAGGAAAGGGAAAAATATTGGGAGGAGGAGAGGACAGCGTCACCCGACCCTGCGGTCTAGACCCTTGAGTTTTCAAGGAAGAGAGTGAACCAAGGTTCAGGCAGTCTGCCCATGAGGAGTAGATTGTTAAGGAGGCAAACCTGGAGAGGCAAGCAAGGTTAAACCTAGAGGGGAATTTGAGAAAACTCCTGGCAGAGAATGACTAGCCCTAAGGGGTTAGTCGTAAGATTTTTAGGCAGAGTTTGAGGGAGCCAGGAGCAGAGACGTGTCCTCTCCCCCATCTAAAGAAAGGAGGGGGAACTTCAAAAGAAGAACCGCACTCAAAATTATAACAACTGTATGGGATTAGTCCCGAAGGACAGCAGAAGGGGGGAAAGAAGGGGTTCCAATCACACCATCCCACCCCTAATAAGGGGTGGGACGGTCGCAAGGCGATAAAATGGAGGAAACCCCCTCCCACCCCTCACCATCTAAGATGCTAAGGGATGAAGTCCACCCTGTGTGTCTCCAGGGTCCCCTTACTCCTGGCCAAAGTGAAGGAGGGAGGGGCGAGGCTGGAAATAGAGAGACACACAGAGGGAGGGGAAACCCAGAGACTGAGGCCCCAGGGGGACGGTGGGTGGGATTTAGTGATGAATTATGAAGATACACAGAAAGATCAAGAATTACAGTAGGTACGTAATTTTCATATCTTATCTGTGTCAGTCTTCACCATTCATCACTAGTTGAGATGACTTCTGAGCCCCAAAGGGGGCCCAATACTTAGACCAAGAGACTAGCCTTAGGCCCCCCAGTGGGGAGACACTGGAGGAGCAGCCTTACGGGCCAGGAGAGGTCCGAGACTGGTTTGGGTGAGACTGGGAACCCCCAGAGGGGGAAGGAAGGCGCCCCGACAGCTGTCGTCTCACCTATGGGAGAAAAGATGGGTTCTCCAGTAGGCGGAGGATATCACCCTATGCCAGGCCAGGAGTGACAACCGGGAAAGACGAAGCCATGCCATCTGCCTACTGCAGATCGCTGTCCCTACAATCCTGGAAGCCACCTCACTGGCATCGTAGGATATCCTTGCTTGGTGCCTCGCTAGCTCCAGGCCCTGAGCAGAAAGGGCGATGGCTTGTCTGATTACCTCCAAAATCAGGCAGAGAGGCTAGGAGTTGACCTAGCCTGGACCACAAGAACCTGTCATAGGATGCATAGTGGGCCTGATGTGAAGCAATGGACATCAAAATCCGTGCCAAGTAAAATGTCCTCCTCCCCCAGAAATCAAAATCCGCAGAGTCTGAGTCTGGGGGCCGGTCACGGTGAGGGGTGCAAAGCCCATAAAGAGTATCTAGCTGCGTCAAGCCTGAAAGGGGGTGAGGAATGTGTCCTGGAGACTCCGGGGGAGCGCAATACCACTGACGCAGATCCCTTGGGGCTGGAATTGTGGAAAAGGGATGCTGCGAGAGCGGCAGTGATGCTTTCCAGAAGGGGACAGGCCAGGCAGGAACCACCAGGTTCGCTGCACTGTACTCACCAAGGAAGGTGCGCATCATGTGCTCGGGATTGCTTTCCGAAGAAGGGGTAATCCGGAGATCGCCCATCATCCTCACGAGGAAGCGCTGATATGTGGAGAGATCAGACACAGGGGAAATGTGGACAGATAGTTCCTCTCCTTCTGAGGAGGAGGACAAGGATGCGGACGAGTCCAGAGATTTTAGGGTTCAGCTGCACGGGAGAATGGTGGAACACCCTCTCGTCCATGGCCCTGATATAGGTTGGGAAATGCACAGCCGAGCCCCTAAATTGCTCCGAGGTCAGAGGCCCCCTAGGACTGGAAATATCTGGGAGAGAACGGGATGGAGATAGAGGAATAGGGGCCAAACTCCTCACAGGAGAAGAACGTCCTCTGCCCGAGCAGGAGGGCCTAGCGAAAGCTCCCAACTGGCAGGGAGACCTGGAGAGCCCAGCAGCCAACAGCTGTTCAACCAGGTCGGAACAGCTGTGACTGTGCCCAAGGGAAGAATCCCCCCTACGACGCGACCGGGACCGTGTGAGTCCAGAAGGGCGGTTCCTGGCCTCAAAGAGGTCTCTCTCAAGGAGAGAAGGGAAACTAAGGATCCACTCTGACTCCTCCCTAAACCGGGTGGGTCCCAGGAGATGCCCGCACAGAACGCAGGCCCTTCGACCCCTCAACCCCATGGACTCTAAAAGAGCTCTCTGCCTCGAAACCACCAGCCTAGGCAGCTGGCAACGCCAGGCAGACCCCGAAGAGACCACCCAGGGTGCAGCACCCTCCCCTTCTATGAGTGCTCCGGGTTGTCCCAAACCCAGACTGTCCAGGCAACCCAAGGAAGGGGGTCTCCCAGCTGAAGGGACAGACAACCCCCCCAACTCCAGGCTGCGCAACAGTGGCCGCCTGGACCACTGCTGGCTGGTCAGTGCCACTGTCCCCAGAATCGACAGGAATTGCCCGCTCCACAGAGGGAGGCCGAGTGGGGACCGAAGTGGTGGACACTGAGGGGTCAGAAGACTCCAAGGTGTCCGGAAGACAGTCTGAATCCAACCCCGATTTCTCCTCCTCCGAGGAAGCGGACACAGAGTCCTGATGCCAGACCACTCTCCGACCCCTGCCCGTTCCTGGGTCGTGAGCAGTACCAACCTTAACCCCGGCACCGCAAATGGCGCCGGAGCCAGGCACATCACCGCAGCCGGTGACACACTCCCCCTCAGGACAGCGAACGGCACCAGAGTCGGAAGCAGCACCAGCGTCAGAGGGTGGCGTGAACCCGCGGCGCTGTTCTCCTCCCAGTGCTGGAGCCAAAACAGCGCCGTGAACGGCACTGGAGCCAGAGGCGGCGCCGAGCACGGCGAATGACACCGAAACCAGGAATGGCCCCAAGAACACCCAGTGCACCACACACGGCACCACTCCCATCACTGGTACCACCAACAGCACCAGCAGCGAGAACGCACCAAGGGACGGCCCTGCGCTGCCTGGGCCTCCGACTGACGGAGTCGAGAACAGTGCTGGCCCGGACTCGCAAGTACCAGGACGTGACACCAGGGCAGCCCTCACCTCCGAAGTGGTGATTGCTGGGGCGGTGCCTCCCGCGCAACCCCCGAGAGAGTCTGACTGGGTCTCCTGCACCGTGGAAGGAGTCCCCGCCGATGGAAGGCTGAAAGAGGCCGAGGCCCCCTCCTCTGCGGTCCGTATAGAACTGGGAGGGGAACCGGAGGAAGGCTCAAGCATCTTGGCCTTGGCCCGCCGACTGCAAACCCATCCCCGGAAAGTCAGCGGCGTTCGCCCTACTTTTAAAGCATGCAACTCGAGAACACGGCGGTCCACAGAGAAACAGGAGTCGCAGATGTCCACGTCGTGGGCCAGGCCAAGACAGTAGAAACAACGGTTATGCTGGTCTGTGACGGAATACTGGTGGCCACAGGGGCACCGACACATGGGAGGCCGGCCCGCCTTCAATGATTTTTTTGGCCCCGGAATGAGACATGATGGGACGGAAAACTAGACACAAAATACAGTACTCAATGTGGCTGTAATATAAATAAAAGGAACGGTGTTAGCGGGACCCAGCAGCATCGAGTAAAGGCTTGGCGAAACAGAACCGATCCAAGCCACTAACTAGGCAGTAAAACTACTACACAGTTGAAAAAGTGCTCCACACGAGATCCTTACTCGATGGCGGGAGAAGAACTGAGTTGGGGCAGAGCTGATGACAGTTAACAGCCAACCAGTGAGCACCACATAGTATTTCAGCCTCAAGGGCAGCGCCGTCCACACACATACACACAAAAAAGTCTCCTGTGGGGTCCTGGCTCCAGAGGGCTAACCCAACTAGTGATAAATGGTGAAGATCGACACAGATAAGATTAACGCTTTCCACAATAAAAAGCGTAGCTTGCAAGTCATGGCTGGTTCAAAGGGAGCCATAAATGAGCACATGGAATGCCGATATAGAGGACAAGTGCACCTTAATGGAAGAGTATTACAACCGTGTGTCTGACGAGGAGAGCAAACACTCCAGCATCTGATTCACTGGGCAAGCAAAAGGGTCCAAATGAGGGAAGAGGCCCACAAGGCAAAGCGCTTCCACGTCACAGAGTAGGTAGCCCTGGTAGAGGGTTTCCTGGCAGCCACAGAACGTCAGCCACCTTGGGGGACACTCCGAATCTTGCAAAGACTATGTCCTCAGGGGCCAGGCATGGAGAGACTTGAGGCCCAGATGGACCAGAGTTCCTTGTTCCTGAGTGAGCAGGCCCTTGCACAGGGCGGGGCACTGGAGGTTCCACTGCCAATTGTTGCAGTAATGGAAACAATATCTGACTAGGCCAAAAGGGTGCCACCAGAATTAAGGTGGCCCCCTCCATCTGGAGCTTGATTAGAGCTATCTGAGAATCAGAGGGAAGGGAGGAAAGGCGTAGAGGAACCTTCCCTTCCAAGACAGGGACTACCCTTCTCACCAGAAAACTCCAGACCACAGAATGAGCGAGCAGAAAAGCGAGTTTTGTGTTGTGTGGGGATGCAAAAAGGTACAACTCTGGATGGCACCACCTGTTGAACAGGTCTTCTAGGGCTCGGGTCAGCAGCTCCCACTCATGCATCTTGGACTGTTACCTGCTGAGGCTGTCTGCCAGGGCATTTTGGACACCTGCAACATGGACGGCTGACAGTTCTAGACCATGTTCTAGAGCCCAGTACCAAACCCTCATTCTCTCCTGGCACAGTGGATAAGAGTGAGGCCCCCCTTGCTTGTTTATATAATACACTACACTGATGCTGTCCGACTACACCAACAGGTGCCCTGGGGACAGGTGGACCTGGAAGGCTTGCAAGGCATACAGGACGACCCTCATCTTTAAGAAGTTGATGTGAAGTGAGGTCTCCATGACTGTCCACATTCCCTGTGTCTGTTGAGGACCCAGATGCACCCCCAAGCCCAGCCCAGCCCTAAAGTGTCTGTGGTAAGGACCTGTTGAGGGGAGGGGATGAGAAATGGGACCCCTTTCAGCCGGTTGGCGGGGTCCATCCACTACTGGAGTACTTTATTTACAGGTGACGTTACTAGAACTCTCTGTTCCAGATCAACAGTCCGCTGGTCCCATTGGACCCACAGTGTCCCTTGGGGAACCCGCATGTGCAGCTGGGCTAGGGCAACCACGATAATGGTTGCTGCCATTAGGCCCAGCAGCCTCAGTAATGCCCTGGCTGTGACATACCCTCTGTCACACAGCTCCTGTACCTGAGCTATCAGGCATTCTGCCCTGTCCTAAGGTAGAAAAGTCACTCCCTGAGCAGTGTCCAGGATGGCACCTATGTACTGGAGGCACTGACAGGAAGTCAGGACTGACTTGGACAAACTGACAGTGATTCCCAGTGAATGAAACAATTGCTGGGTTCGCGCTAGAGTGTGTGCCAATTATTCCCTAGGTGGGGCCTTCAGCAACCAATCGTCCCGATGGGGAAGACGTAAAGGCTGCCACCACTGCTAAACATTTGGTAAAGGCATGTGGCGCAGAAAACAAACCAAAAGGCAATACTCTGAATTAGTAATACTCCCCCTTGGAGGAGGAACCTGTTGTTCCTCTGGTCCCAGAGAAAAGGTTCTATAGACCTTTTTAGCAGTAGCGTATGGAGGGGTTGTGGGATAACAGAAGGACCAGACACAGAACTTCAGGTTCAACACACAATCTCTGTGTGATGTTTATTTAAAACACAAGTGATAACCTTAAGCAATGACATATCCCTTCTTCAATACATCAGTTTGCAGCAATAGACTATGCATGTCCTTCACCTGCACTTAGTCAGCACCTCCTGACCCACTGATCTATCTTTTCTGTGGAAATTCATTCATTCCCTATGTTGGTCTTGTATGTCTGGATGATGGGGAGCTCAAAAAAAAAACAAACAAAAAAAAAACAAGCTATAAACAAAGAACCTCGCTGCAGAAGCACTGAAGAAAGGGTTACCCCAAAGAGCACTGGCAGTAAAGCCAAGTTTCAAAGAAACACAACATCACACATACCCCATAATGCAAAGCATCATGGGATGTATATACTTGACATTTTAGGCTGGTTCAGCTTAAAGCAGAAATGCATGGTGCCAAAGGGCCTCTCAAACAATCTTAATTTACATGCATTTTAAATAACACAACATGGGTTTTCGGATATCACTACCCACGGTAAAGTACAGTTACGTAAGAACTTACCATAACAGTACATTTTCGAGAGAGGCTCTTGCAGTAGGTAATTACATATAGGACTGACATCGGCAGGACCCCACGGAAAAATTTCTAGCTAGCAGTCCCTTGCGGGGACCGCCCCCATGTCAAGTGACCGGCGCCAGACGACGCCGGTATATGGGCGGTCCCGGATGCCCGCCTTTCCAGTTCTTTCCCACACAGGCCCGGACGAGAGAAAGCAGATATTTCCCTTAATGGAAAGGAGCTGAAAAGCCTGGGAGAATGGAGGCGGGAAGGTATTACCTGCAGAGCCTCTCTCGAAGATCTACTGTTACGGTAAGTTCTTACGAATGTACTATCTTACTTCGAGAGGGCTCTTGCAGTAGGTAACATATATTACAGGACAGAATCCCAAGCAGTCTGGAACAAATGAAAGGCACCGGGAGGAGGAACTACTCCAAGAAGTAGCAAACAACCTTGCAAACCTCAAGATAGGAGGCCTTGTAAGACAGCTAACCCGAAGCCTGCTCTACGGCAGAGGCAATGTCAAACTGTAATGTTTAGTAAAGGTATGGGCCGGAAGTCCAAGTGGCGGCAGCACACAGATGTCTACCGCAGACACATTCTTGAAACAAGCATGAGAGGCTGCTACTCCACGAAAGTGGAGTGACCTCTGACTTGACCCGGTAGGGTCTTGTTGTATTTGTCATAACAGAAAGTGATGCAATGAGCCAACCACTTTGATAGGCATTGCTTGGAGACAGCATTGCCTTCCCTTTTGTGAGCAAAGGAGACGAACAACTGATCAGTCTTTCTGAGATCCTTCGTTCTATCGGTGTAGTATCTCAGAATCCTGTGGACATCCATGGTATGGAGCAAGTATTCTCCTTGGTTGGAGTACTGTGTGAAAAAGGCAGGTAACTCAATAGACTGATTTAAGGTAGACTCCGCTACCACTTTCGGGAGAAACTTAGGATTCGTGCAAAGAGCTACTCGTTCTTTGTGAAAAATCAGATAAGGGATTTTACACATAAGGGCCTGGAGCTCGGAAATTCTGCGAGCAGAAGTAATGGCCACCAAGAAGAGCGTCTTCCACGATAAGAACTTCAAGTCTGCGGAAGCCGCAGGCTCAAAAGGAGGAAGGGTAAGTTTCTCGATGACAAAGTTCAAGTCCCAAGGGGGAGCCGGAGTCCGAACAGGGAGCCTGAGATGAAGGACCCCTCTGAGAAAGGTCTTGGATACCTCCAATTGGGCAAATGCTTTATCAGTGAAGGGAACATGGTAGGCTGAAATAGCAGCCATGTGAACCTTCAAAGAGGAGTGACTGAGACCCAGGTCGAAAAGATGACGCAAATAATCAAGCAGAACGGCCACAGAACAGGAGAAAGGCTCCACATTCCTGGAGGCAGCCCAAATAAAAAATCTCTTCCATTTCATAGCGTAGGTGGACCTAGTGGAGGGTTTTCTAGCCACCACCAGAATCTCGGCCACCTTAGGAGAGATGCCAAAACGGGATTGGGATAGGTCTGCAGGAGCCATGCATGAAGTTGAAGAGACTTGAGTCCCGGATGGACCAGGGTCCCCTGATCCTGGGTCAGCAATCCTCGAGATAAAGGAAGAGGAAGAGGAGGAACCTCTGAGTATTGTTGTAGAAGAGAGAACCAGAATTGCCTGGGCCAGAAAGGAGCGATCAGAATCATTCTCGCTCCTTCCAATGCAAGTTTCTGCAGCACACGAGGGACCAGAGGAATTGGGGGAAAAGCATAGATGAATCTGTCCCTCCAGCTTAGAGATAGAGCGTCGCTCCAGAAAGCGCCTCGCTCTGGAGCGAGTGAGCAAAAGGTTGGAAGCTTTGCGTTTTGGGAGGAGGCGAACAGGTCTATCTGTGGAGTCCCCCAAATCTGGAAGATGCTTTTAAGAACTGTTTGGTCCAGTTCCCACTTGTGTGGCAGAGCCGAAGAGCGACTTAGCTTGTCTGCCAGGACATTGTCGACTCCCGGAACATGGATCGCCGTGAGGTGAAGGTTGTGAAGCGTTGCCTATTCCCAAACCCTCATCGTTTCCCTGCACAGCGGGTAGGACCGAGTCCCTCCCTGCTTGTTGATGTACCACACCACGCACATGTTGTCTGTTTGGACAGCTAGGTGACCAGGAAGGATGTATTGGTGAAGGGCCTGGAGAGCATACAGCACTGCCCGTAGCTCGAGCACATTGATATGGAGAGCTAACTCCAATCTGGACCATAACCCCTAGGTTCGGTGAAGACCCAGATGGGCTCCCCAACCTTCACCTGATGCGTCCGTGGTCAGAGTCTGGGCGGGGGGAGGATGAAAAAAGGGGACCTCCCAGAACAGGTTCTCTCGAACCATCCACCATTGCAAGTCTCTTGTCATCGGCGGGGAGATCACCACCAGGTGATCTAGGTCATCTACAAGTTGACCCACTGACAGCGGAGAGTCCACTGAGAGATCCTCATGTGGAGGCGCGCAGGGGGAACCGTCGGGATGGCAGCCACCATAAGCCCCAGAAGACGGAGCACCGACCTCGCCGGAACCTTCTTGTGTTCCGAAAGAAGGGAAATCTGGGACTGGAGGGAGGCCCCCCTGTCCGAAGGCAGGAAGGCCCTGCACACTGTCGTATCGAGGATTGCCCCGATGAACTGGAGTCTCTGGGAAGGGTCCAGATGAGACTTGGAATGGTTGATGGTGATACCCAGACCAGTGAAAACCTGCTGGGTGAGAGAGAGAGAAAATGCAGGAGTTCCTCCCTGGACGAGGCCGCCAGGAGCCAGTCATCCAGGTAGGGAAAAACCTGAACTCCCACAGTACGCAGGTGGGCCGCTACCACCACCAGGCATTTGGTAAAAACTCGGGGAGCCGAGGAAAGATCAAAAGGGAGCACCCGGGATTGGTAATGGTCCCCCTGGAACGCAAACCTGAGGTACTTTCGGTGCGAGGGGCGAATAGGGATGTGCAGGTATGCATCCTGCATATCCAGTGCACAAAGCCATTGGCCCGGCTGGAGAAGGGGCAAGAGGGTTTGAAGGGAGAGCATCCTGAACTTTTTGTATTCCACATAGCAGTTCAGGGAGCTGAGATCGAGAATAGGTCTGAGATCTCCCGTCTTCTTTGGTACAAGAAAGAAATGGGAATAGTAACCCGTCCTGTGAAGGTGAGGGGGACGGGTTCTATGGCCTGCTGCTCGAGGAGAGCAGATATTTCTTCCCTGACCAAAGGAAGATGGTCCCTTGAGTAAGAGGAGTTCAGAGGGGGGTGGCGTGGCGGTTTCTGCAGAAACTCTATATAGTGCCCCTCTGCTATGATCTGAAGCACCCATGAATCCGATTTTATCCTCTCCCAACCCGGAAGGTGGAGGGAGAATCTCCCTCCTACCGGTTCCTCCGGGGAGTCTGGAGGCGGTGGGAGAGGGAAGGAGTCAGGTGGTGTGAGGCAGTGCCGCAGCTGGGGCACCCGCTGCTTTTTTGGGCGGCGGGGGCCTGGCAGCTGTGGGGGCCCGACATTTAGTGGCCCGCCTTCCCTGAGGTTTCGCTTGAGGCCGGCTGCGTCTGCGAAAAGGACGGCATTGCGGGGGATGGGGACGGTACATGGAATCCACAGATTTGAGGGCCGTCCCCTTCTCCTGCAAGTCGGTGATGATGTCCTTGACATCACCACCGAAAGGCACCGAACCTCTGAAAGGTGCTTCTTGAATTGCTGACTGCACATCCGGGACCAGACCTGACACACGGAGCCATGCGTGACGCCGAAGACTTACGGCAAACGCGGAGCTCCATCCTGCGGTGTCCACTGCATCGTAGGTCGTCCTCAGAATGTGACGACTAGCCGAACGAGCAGAACGGACAAGGTCAGCTAACTCCTGCTTGATTTGGGAGTCAGGCAAGGAGTCAGTCTTAGATTCCGCCTGGGTAAGGACAGCCTTCTGGTAATCCCCCATATGTGCTACATAATTTAGGGCCCTGATCCCAGTGTGGAAGAAGCATAGATCTTCCTTCCATACAGATCCAGAAGGCGAGATTCCTTATCCGGGGGAGATGAGCTCAAATGTTTCGGGTGTGCTGACCGGCCGTGAGCGACACTAATCACAACCGAGTCTGCACGGGGGTGAGTCTAGAAAATCTACACCCTCCGGAGCCTGGTATAGCCTGTTGGACTTCCGAGGAAGTGGGGCTAAAGCCGACGGTTGTTTCCAAATGGTGGAAACAAGGTGGGCATGAGGCTCAATCCAGGGTGGCACTAGAGTAGGAGCCGTAAGGGGCAAGTCCAGATGTTCGGCGAGTTTAACCCGCTAAGGATCTGGCTCTAAGGAACGCCACTGATGGACTTCCTGGATCTTCCTAAGCAACTCCGTGAAGGAAGGATCCTCCAGCGGAGACTTCGGACGAGTCCTCGGCCGGGGCTTGGACGGAGAGTGAGGCTCGTCGTCTTTCTCGGAGCATCCGTCGGAGGAATCCGAGGAGTCCGAGAGAGAAGAAGAAGAGGAATTTGAAGCAGAGTAAGACTCCCTAGCTCGTCTAGGGGGAGGAACAGGGTTCCTTAGGGGATCCCGGGACGCGTGTCCTGCCCCTCTCTGGATCCCGAGGGAGGCACCGGGAATCGGGAGGCGAGGAGATGGAGTGTGCCGTCTGGGGCGTCGGGGCGGAGGTGGCATGTGCCGTGAGGCGGCTCGACTTCCTGGTGAGCTGAGCCTGGCCTCAGCCCACCAGGAGGCCAGAGTCTCCTGAAGGTCCACCGGCGGCCTGGGGGGCGGTGGTGGAGGAGGAGGAGGGGGATGGTTGTACGGATTATATCCGTAAGGTGAGTATCCATAACCCGGCTGCGGGAATACAGGAGCTGGGTATTGCGGCATCGGGTACTGCGGCGTTGGTGGAGTTGGCGCCAGGTACTGCGGAGCAGGATACTGTGGACCCGAGTAAACCGGCGTTGGATAGGACGGCGGATACTCAGGTGCCGGAGGAGCTGCCAGAGCAGACGGCCCAGTAGGGAACTCCACGGGCAGATCAACCGTGATAGGCCCGTGGGGTGGAGGGCCCGATGGGAAAGGAATATCCCCCGCCGGCGTCGGAGGGGCCGGCGTCAGAACCGGTGTCAGCGGGGCCAGTGTCGGGGCCGGCGTCAGATCCAGTTCTGTAGGAGGAGGATCTGACGGCGGAAAAGCATCCCGAGCATTGCCTGGGGACGGAGGAGACAAGTCCCCAGGGTCAGGCAGGGGGGACTTGGGCTCCCCGGACGGCAGCGAAGGCTGCGGGGAACCTGGAACGACAGACGATAAAGGGTCTGTCATAGGCTCCGATGCCTGGCGCACGTTGGAGGAGCCGACGTGCGACTTAGGGGCTGAATCCCGGCGGACGCCAGAGGAGCCGGCGTCCGACTTAGGGGGTCCCTCGTCGGGAGGTGGGCCGAGGAGGAAGCGGCCCGGTCGAAGGGACACTGCCGTCGCGCCGCCTTGGAGAGTCGGGCGTCTTAAGCGGCCTTCTCCCGGCGGGCGTTGGAGGCCGGCGATCCGGCTTATGGGAAGGTACCTGCCAGTGAGCCGCAAGCCTGCGGCAGTACTGAGGGCAAGCCTCCTTTGCCCGGAGAGGCACCTGGCCGGGCTCGAGCGAACCCAATGGGCGGGCGGCGCCTCCTCCAAACCTTGGAGGCTGCCGTCGAGGCGATCCCCGGAGGGGACGTTACCTTAGACGCGGCTCCAGCCGGAGTCGCGGAAGAGGAGGCCTTCTCCCGGTGCCTTTCTTTGCCCCGCTTCTTGTGTCCTTCTGGGAAGGTCGACGCCTGCCTAAGCTTCTTCAACTCCTTCTCCATTGCGGACAACTTCTTTTTAAGGAGATGGGCTTCCAAAGACTGCTGGCGTAGTCTGCGGGTGGCCACGTTGAAATGTAGGCAATGCGGGCACTTGTCGACTGCGTGGTCGGGGCCTAAACAAAAAAGGTAGAGGGAGTGACCATCTTTGTGAGGCAATTGGGCGCCGCACGAGTCGCACTTATTTTTTGAAGGAGATGATATAAACCGACGTTCACCTGATGAATAAATTGTAAAATACTGATATTTTCGGTAAAAAAACGACAAAGCAACAGGGCTGAGCACGAACTTCACCGCGAGGCGCTGCACGAGCTGACGGCGGGAAAGAACTGGAAGGCGGGCGTCCGGGACCGCCCCTTTATACCGACGTCGTCTGACGCCGGTCACCTGACGTGGGGGCGGTCCCCATCAGGGACTGCTAGCTAGAAATTTTTCCCGTGGGGTCCTGCCGCCTGCCGACGTCAGTCCTATATGTAATTACCTACTGCAAGAGCCCTCTCAAAGTAAGATCTTAATTTTTTTAATACAGTCCCCTAATAACTTTTTACCTTTATCAAAAACACCTAGTGCTGTGGTATTTTCAACATTTACAGGTTTCATTCACATAAGGCATATACATTAAGGTATTTTATGAGATAGTGCTATTGCATACTAAATCCAACAACGAGGAACACAGACTGTTGTTTTACATCAGCTCGGAGGTCACCACAATAACCTCCCCGTACGAGGACCTGAGAGGGACAAAGAAAATTAAAGAGGACACTATAGCATAGTCAAGAAAGGGGAGGGGGCACCCATAGGTGGACAACTTTACGGACTAGAAATTGTAATGGATAGATTAGACTAACAGATTTAAGAAAAGTTTGGTCCCCTCAAGAGTGGCAGGATCTCCCTGTCACACAGTGTGCGAACCTCCTTCCGTAGCACTGGTATGTGATGCCGAGGGTAAGACAATGGATTTGGAGAGAGGTTTGGAGGCAACTCTGGAAGTTCCAGAGTGTGGCCGTGCTCTATGAGCTGCAGGACCCAAGCATTTGTTGTAATCTCCCACCACCTGTCCGGGTAGAGGGTGAAACAATCCCCAACCACCGCATCCTGGTGTACTGTAAAGGGGGGTGGGGGGGGTGGTCTAGCAAGGAGTCAGGCTGAACTGGAGCCTGTGGCCGGGACCACTCCTCCACCCCAGGGAGACTTTCCTGTGGTGGAGGTAGGGGCAGACAAAGCTGCAGCCGCTTTTCACTTGCCAGTCTGTTGTTTGGCTCCTGTTCAGGGTATATGGGTGGCTTGATGAAAGGACACCTTCTGCTCACTCCTGGGTTGGATGTGGTAAAGGTAATGGACAGACCACAGGGTCCTCCCTGTGACATGCAGGTCAGAGAGGATGTCCTGAACATCTGCCCCAAAGAGCTTGTAACCCTGGAATGGGGCATTCAGGATGGATTGCTGGATGTCAGTCGTGAACCCACAGACCCCAAGCCAAGATTGCCTTCTGAGATAGATGCCAGCTGCTGCTGCTGCCCTGGCTGAGGCACCTGAAATATCACAGGTAGCCCTCAAAAGACGCTTACTCACATCTGCACCGGTCTGTGGAGCTTTAACTAGCCCCTGTTTCTATGGGCCCTCTGGAAGGGCCTGGGCTGCTGCTTTAGCCTTTTTCCAGAGGGTATTCTGGAACATGACCATCTGGGCCTGATAACTGGCTATCCTGAGGCCCACAGTGGCAGAGGCAAATGTCCTTTTACCCACAAGGTCCAACTTTATAGATTCCGTGTCTGGGGGGAGGGGACTAAAGTATTGTGGCTTCTTGGACTTATCATGGGCTGCATTTATGACCACAGAAGTAGCCTGGATCTGCCCTACAAAGAAAGGCTTCCTAGAGGGAGCCTGGTATAGCTTGTCCGCCTTCCTAGGCATGGCAGGGATCAAGGCCGGTCTGTACCAGGCAGCCGTGGTGTCATCCTCCAAGTCAGCCAGAAGGGGAGGAATAATGTGAGAAGAGTCTGATAATTCCCAGAAATCTACCAGATTCCTCCTAGTTATCAAACCCCATGGCTAACTGGAACTCTTTCATAATGGAGATAAAAGAGGGGAGCTAGGGGTATGCTTGGTGGACGCCTCCTTCCCTGAAGATACAGTAGAGTTGGACCTAAATGGGGTCCTGAACCCCTCATCTTCCCTCTCCTCATCATCTGGGAGAGAAGATCATGATGGTATTCCTCATTCTCATCCACAGGGTCGGAGTAGTGAAGAGAGAGCAATGATGACACTGATGACCTGGAAGAAAAAATGACTCACCTTAGTAATGTTGTTTCTTCTGATGGAGTCTTGCTGTATTCTGACTATTGCAGTGATCACCAACCTTTGAACTGCTCCGGAGAACAAAGAGTTAACTTTCCATGCAGGGCATGGAACGCTGAGCTCGAGCTCGGTTGAAGCCTCTGTCTGCTGTTGTTTAAACTCCAACCGTCAGATCTTTACGAGCTATACTCACTAGGCGTTCTGTGTGGAAACTGCAAAACTCACACTAGCCAACTGGCAGCTAAATTTGTTAAAAAAGGGTTTTTTGGTTTCAAAGTGTAACCCCCCTGCAAATGGGGGTTTCCAAAAGACTTCCAGGAGCTTGCTTGAATGCTCCAAGCCTGAATGGTGTTTGGCGTTTAAGCCATTTATCAGTGAGTGTTTTAGAACCTCTGGTACTGTCTCTTTAAGAGCTGTCTGCTTGCAGACATAATTAGTTTGTATGGGGACTGTGTGTTTCTTTGATTGAGTACCACTCAAGCTGCTGCCAATTCACTCCATTTTGCAGTCACTAGGAGTGCAAAGGGAACCTATCTGAAAGATGTAACTGTTTGCCAGAAACCATTTAGAGTAATAATGAAATTACAGTTTGTCTAACCTGCTTTCTTTGCAGTCAGAACAGTGTCTGCCTAGTTCCCATTCTGGTTTTGAACTGCTGAACTGGACCAATCAGTGTGGGGTAGCTAGCTCTAAAATGGTGCCTTGGGACGAATCAGAACTTGGACTCATAATCTGAGCCAGACACAAGAGGATTGTATGGGCAGTGACTCTGGGAGATGTAGTTTAGACTTCGGCGCCTTTTTGGACCAACAGCAGCAGTCTATTGTGAGTGACAGCCAATCCAGTCAAGAACTGGGAGGAACTCAAAGGAAGTGCCCGGTTTTATCTGTTGGAGTTTCAGTTTAGATCTGGCAGTGAAGGGGAAAGAAACCCTGTGCTCCTTCAGTGCACAGTTTCAGTCAAAAAACATGTGTAAGGCCCAGAGTTCCGGTCTGCAGCTTGTGTAACTGCTTGTTAGGACTGAATCCGTCCTGTGAAAAGAATCAAAGGATCTCTGAAGAGTAGAAACCAGGCTCACCCTGTAGAAGACTGGAGAAATTGTTGAATTGCACTCTGTCTGTCAGGAACTGAATCTGCTGTGTGTTCTCCCGAGTATTGTGCAGTAATTGCGATCGGGATAGAGAAGCAGCCTACCTGGTATAGTACTTTCTTTTTTACCATATAAATGTGTGAAGAGTCTCGTGGAGCTCAAGAGTAGCCCTGCTGACGTTGAAGGACCCTATCTTGTTTGGAGGTCGTGAGTACTAATTCAGGTCGCCTCCTGTTGAATTGCCACATTAAATCCAACTGGAATCACTGTACTGCTGACTGTTTAAACTAATTTTCTTTTCACTGTGTGAAAGGGCCCTACCAGCTGCCACAGTTTGGACTAGCCACTAGGGCTTGGGTACCCAGGGACAGTAACTGGTAGGGATAGGTCTGTGCACAGAGCCATAGGTAGATAGTAAAGTGATAAGCTAATTAACCTGATTTCCCCCTGTCCTTGTTATATTCCCCCTAAATAAATCCGAGCTGCTTGTTTCAGCAAAGTTATACTGCCTGAGGTATTTGTCTATGTTAAAGTATTGTACTGTGATTGTTGCACTGTATCTTATTGTACAGGAGGTCTCAGTGCCTGAACCACCCCTTGGGGTAATTGTATACTGTGAAGGTAATTCCGATATATTGTGTGGGCCACTAGTGGGAAGAAAGGGGGGTTGCAGTGTCCCAGAGGGCTGTGACCAAGTAAGTTTAACTACTGCAAACCCTGACCTCTGGGTGGAGGCACCCGCCATTGGATCCAGGCCCCTCAACCTGTTAGTGGCAAATCAGGCAGGGGTAGTAGCCCCTGGGATAGCGCCATCTAGGGGTTACAAAAGCAAAGACTCAAGTCAGGAAACCCAAAAAACAAAACACAACACACACCCAAAATAAAGGAGGGTGAGAAAGGGGCACCTGTAGGTGCCAACACTGCTCCTGCCCACCCACATCCCAAAAATCAGGTTCTGAGAGGGGAGGCGGGGAGGTCAGAATACAGCAAGACTCCATTAGAAGAAACAACATTACTAAGGTGAGTAATTTTTTCTTCAAACAACATGAAGTCTTGCTGTATTCTGACTATTGCAGACTACCAAGCAGTACCTCCATGGAGGAGGGACAGAACCTACTTTGGGAAAAGGCTCTGAAGTACTGCTGTGCCAAACCGAGCATCACTCCTAGCCTGGATATCCAGAGAGCAATGCTTGGTGAATGTATGGATTGCTTTCCAGGTGGCTGCCTGACAGATTTCTAAGATAGGAATATCCCTGGCAGCAGCCAGGGAAGCAGCTGCACCTCTAGTAGAGTGAGCCCTCAGGCCTGAGGGTGGGGTTCTACCCAATTTTTCATAGCAGAATTGTATACAAGAGACAATCCACCTGGCAATAGATCTTTTAGTGGCAGGTTTGCCCTTACCGACCTCTCCATAAGTGAGGAAAAACTGGAGGACTCAAACCTGTGACCCTTGGTGCGCTCTATGTAGTAGCTAAGGGCCCTTTTTACATCCAGGCTGTGCAACCTCCTCTCTCCAGAGGAGGAATGGTCAGTGAAGAAAACAGGGAGAACATAGACTGATTAAGGTGGAAATCTGAAACCACCTTAGGCAAAAACTTCCTGTTAGTTCTTAGGACCACTTTATCTCTATGGAAAGAGATGAAATCAGGCTCCACTGACAGGGCTTGCAATTCACTGATGCACCTTGCAGAGGAAATGGCTACCAAAAACACAGTTTTCCAAGTCAAGTACTCAAGCTCTGCAGAGGACAAAGGCTCAAAGGGTGGTTGCATATGCTGAGCAATGCAAACATTAAGGTCCCAAGCAGGAGCAGGGTCCCTAAAGGGGGGGAATGGTGTGCAGCAATCCCTTGAAGAATTTACAAAACACAGGAAGGGCTGATAGAGGAGAGGCCTTGCCTACTGACAAGAAGGCAGAAACAGCTGCCAGATGCACATTAAGTGTAGCTGGTCTAAGTCCCAAGCCATTAAGATGAACCATATAGTCCAGGACTGTAGGCAACCCAGCAGATTCTGGAGAAATATGCTTATTAGAGCACCAAATAGTGAACCTTTTCTATTTGGAGTTGTAAGTCTTTCTGGTGGAAGGCTTTCGAGAAGCCTTAAGAATATCCAGAACACCTTGAGAGAGGTGCAGATCAGCACACTCCAACTCTTCAAGAGCCAGGCCTTGAGATTGAGAGATTTGAGACTCGGATACCAAATCCTACCCTGAGAGGATGTCAACAGGTTGAAATTCCTGGGAAGAGACAGGGGAAGGTGGACTGCTAAGGACAGCAACAGTGGATACCAGGGCTGTCTGGC
The DNA here is from genome assembly GCA_016271365.2 of Neoceratodus forsteri. Taxonomy (NCBI): domain Eukaryota; kingdom Metazoa; phylum Chordata; order Ceratodontiformes; family Ceratodontidae; genus Neoceratodus; species Neoceratodus forsteri. The sequence continues at coordinate 373,540,650 of CM057458.1, forward strand.
CCAGTCTGGAGCGATCAGAATCACTTTGCATGGTTGAGACCTGATCTTGACTAGCACCTTGAACAGGAGAGGGAAGGGGGGAAAAGCATAAAGGAACTTCCCTTCCCAATTCACAACCAGAGCATCCAGGGGGACTGAGCCCAAGACTGGGGGTCTGCAACAAAAGAGAGGAAGTTGGTGATTGTCTGGGGCTGCAAAAAGATCCATCTGTGGAGTGCCCCATCTGGAGAAAATCACTTTCAAAATTAGGGGATCTAGGGACCATTCGTGGTGGCCCTGAGATATCCAGCTGAGAGCATCTGCTAGGACATTGTCCTTCCCTGGGAGGTGAACTGCTATCAGAGAGGTTTGTAGGGAATAGGCCAGAGACCACAACTTCATTGCTTCTGTGCACAAGGCCATAGACCGAGTGCCTCCTTGCTTGTTGATGTACCACATTGTGGTGGTATTGTCTGTTCTGATCTGGACCACCTTGTTCTGTACAGATTTGGAAAAAGCTTACAGTGCCAGAAACAATGCTCTGAGTTCCAAGACATTGATGTGAAGCAGAGATTCTTGAGGTGACCACAGCCCTTGGGTGGTAAGATCCCCCAAGTGGGCTCCCCAGCCCAAAAGGGAGGCGTCTGTGGTGAGGATTAGTGAATGAGACTGAGTGACAAAAGGAACTCCCTGTCTTAAATTGTCCTGATCCTGCCACCATTGCAAAGCCTGGATCAGGGTTCGAGTCACTGGGACTAGTTTGGTAAGGGGATCCTTTCTTTGGGACCAGAAGGCTCTCAAGTAGAACTGAATGTCCCTCATCTGGAATCTTGCCCCCTGGACCACTGCTGTACAGGGTGCCATGTGGTCCAGGAGCTGCAAGAAGTGCCTTGCTGGTCAAGACACCTGAAGGGTGAAAGAAGAGGCCAGTTCTATAAGGGTCCTTGCCCTGTCCAGGGGAAGGAAGGCTTTTGCTCTTATTGTATCCAGCTCCGCCCCTATAAAGGTGAGGAGCTACTGGCTCGAGAATTGACTTTGGAAGGTTTAGGAGGAATCCTAAGGAAGTGAGCAGTTGCTGAGTTATCTGAAGATGTGACTTGACTTGGTCTGGAGACTGACCCACTATGAGCCAGTCGTCCAAGTATGGAAAGATGGAGATCTTTTTTCTCCTTAGGAAAGCAACCACTACTGCCAGGCACTTTGTGAACACCCTTGGGGCTGATGTTAGGCCGAAGGGCATTGCTCTGAATTGATAGTGGCCTGAGGGCAACTCGAACCTGAGGTACTTTCTGTGGGAGCACCTGATGGGAATGTGAAAATAGGCATCTTTGAGGTCCAGGGAGGCTAGCCAGTCCCCTGGCCTTAGAGAGGGCAGAATCATTCCGAGTCACCATTTTGAATTTTGGTTTTAAAAGGTGCTTGTTTAGATATCTCAGATCCAGGATGGGCCGCCATTCTCCTATCTTTTGAGGGGTTAGGAAGTACCTGGAGTACAATCCTTTGCTCCTGTGTAGGGTAGGAACCCTTTCTATGGCTCTGAGAGCCAAGAGGGAAGAAACCTATGCCTCTAGGGCAAGGGTCTCTGATGGATTTGCAGGTGGAAAGGATCTGGTTCTCATCATGGGAAATTTTTTGAAGCTGAGAACCAGTCCCTGGCTTACTACTTCTAGGACCCACTTGTCTGATGTTAAAGACTTCCAATCCTGGAAAAAGTAAGCCAGCCTGCCCCCTACAGGTACTGGAGAATCGGCCCAGGCAGACCCATCAGGGTGTCTGCTTGGCAGGGGCTTTAGGCTGAGGGGTGGAAGCAGGCCTGCTCATACCCCGTCTGCCTCTCCCTCTAAAGAACCCCCTCTGAGCATAAGCAGAAGAGGAGGCCTGGGCTTGGTAAAAGGGACTTTGAAAGGGCCTGCCCCTGGAATGCTGCCTCTGAGGAGTGGCTTGCCTTTCTTTGGCCTGAGCACTCTTGTAGGTGGTTCTGTACTCGTCCATCTTCTTCATGTAGTTCTCTGTCTGCTCCCCAAACAGAGAATTACCAATGACAGGAAAATCCATGGCCTTAGCCTGGGTATCCTGTGATAGGCTAGTACATCTGAGCCAAGCCATCCTCCGAAGGGCCACAGATGTAGCCATGACTCTAGATGAAACATCACTGAAGTACAGCAGCATGAAATTGCACCTTGGATGCCTCAATCCCATCCGCAGCCACCTGCTCCAGCTCCTTGGCAAGCTGGTCAGGGACCTGTTTAGCTAGAGCCAGCACAGTATCCCACCTGGACTTCTGGTATCTAGCTGTGTAGGCCATATAGTTAGCCTGCCTGAGTCCCAAAGATGCTGCCATGTACTGTTTCTTTGCCATGGCATCAATCCTCCTGGAGTCCTTCTTATCTGGGGGGTGTGAAGCCAAGGGAATATTTGCCTTATCACAGGCAGCAGCCTGCACTACCCCAACATGGCTGCATTGCTGGGAAAGGAACTCTGTGTCCGAGCCTGAAAGGGTATACCTCTTGTCCATTCTTCTGTCCACAGGAAGTATGGAATTAGGAGTTTTTAAAATTTTAAATGTCTGTTTCCCCAAAAGATTTATGGAGGGGAACAGACAATCTCCTGGACTCTGGGATGTCCATCATCTCAACAAAATCAGGCTCCTCCTGATCCTCTACTGCTTCTTCCACTGGAAGCTGGAGGGTTTCAGCCACTTTCTTATAAAACATAAAGTGGGAAGGGGACTCAGAAAGCCTAGGAGGAGAAACACCTGAAGGTCTGTCTGGGTCGATAGGCACATCCAGACTTTCATAATCACCATCATCATCATCATTATCCTCATACTCTCTCCTCCTCCTCCTCCTCCAGTTCATAAAATTCTTCTAAAGTATAATCCGGAACCGGGGGAACCGACCGAACCGAGCCCCTGACAGATGGTGCCGGTTCGGCCGGAACCGAAGTTAGCGACTGAACTATCCTTATCGCTTTGGCTATTTCATCAGCGGTTGGAGAAAGAACTTGTGGATCCGAACCAGATGATTTTCCCTTTTCTTTCTTTTAACCAGAACCCGACTCCTCAGAATCGGTTCTCCTTTTACTTAAAGTTTAAGCCCTGGTCAGAGGGCACTCCTTCTGGTTCGGTCAGAACCGAACCAGGCTGGCCATCTGGGTCGGCGGACTTCTCGGCCTCCCTTTCCCTCTGTCTACCTACTCTCTTATCCAGGGTAGCTTTGGGAAAACTTTTACAAATTTGGCAGTCTGAATTGAGGTGGTCAAACCCCAGACAATTAACACAGGTGGTGTGGGGATCAGCCTTAGCAAAGGCTTCCCCACACACTCAGTGTTGAAACCCAGTGGGCCCATTTTTTTCTTGGGTTTCTCAGACATGGCCAATCCTAACCACAACTTACCCTTTTTTCGGCAATCCGCCAGGCAAGACACCCCTATCGGTTCCTGACCATGTTACGGGTCTTGGAAAAAACCATAATCAAATCCGTTTTTTTTTAGAACCGATACGGACCGGTTACCACACTCTAATAAAGACAGAAGTTTTTTAACACAAACCTGATTGGTTCAAACCGAACCAATCCAATGTTTACAAGTTCCACACAGAAACTAATATAAAACCTACCTAGTACTCACGGTACCACAGACAGAGACTTAAACCGACAGGTTCAGTAGCAGAAATTCGGTTGAAACTGAGCGTAAAAACGACACTTTGACTTTTTTGAACCGAGCGAAGGAGAAATCTCCAGAGCGACTGTTCAGTGAGGCGGAGTAAAGAATCTGACGGTTGGAGTTTAAACAACAGCAGAGCAGACAGAGGCTTCAACCAAGCTCGAGCTCAGCGTTCCATGCCCTGCATGGAAAGCTAACTCTTTGTTCTCCGGGGCAGTTCAAAGGTTGGTGATCACTGCAATAGTCAGAATACAGCAAGACTTCATGTTGTTTGAATGAGTGTGGCGCGTCATTGTAGTGGGAATGGGCGGGGAAGCAGGCCTAGAAGGCCCCAGTGGCAGCAGGCCCCGAGGAGGAACAAGGCACTGAATCACCTCCATGAAGGAGGAAATCACCATCTGTATGATGACAGGGGCTGGCGCAGTGGGAACACCCAGTGGCATCACAGGGGGGATTGGCTGAAACCCTGAGGTCCGTAGGACAGCTAAAAGCACCAGCGGGGAAAGCTGAGGAGCCGGCAGTTGCAAGACTGTCAGTGGCGCCAACGTGGGGAAACTGCGGTCCTGGTATTGGAGGAACAGCGCTCAATGCCGGAGGAGGAAGCTGAGGTCCTGGCACCAAGGCAGTAGGTTGTGGTGTTGATTGGGGGAAAAAACTTTGGCATTGAGGGACAGTGCCGGCTGAGGTAGGGACGGCAGAGCCCACTGTCAGCAGCCCTTGGGAAAGGGGTCTGAGCTGCAGGGCTTGCAATGACAAGGGAGTTAGGAGGCCAATGTGCCGCCGTGAGAGGTCCAGCGGTATCCCCGTGGGAGCTGAGGTGGTGCCAGCAGGAGAGGTAGCCACCGAAGCGGATAAGACTGCTGCGGCAAACGCCAAGTGGAGCGGGGTGGGGGAGATTTTTTTTTCACTCTCCCGGTGCTTGTGTTTGAGGGAAAATTTGTCCCAGGTCTTGAAAGAGTGGCAGCCCGAGGACGTAGACAGCGAAGCAGAGGAGCCCCCGACCTGCATTTCCTTCTCCATGCAGGGGACCTTCTGTTACAGGAGGAAAGACTGCAGAGCCTTTAGATGGCATCTCTGAGTGGCCAGGTTAAAGCTTTGGCAAATGTCACAGGCCTGGACATTGTGGACCTTGCCGAGACAGTGAACACAGGTGTCATGTTCGTCGTTGCCGAGGATTTTCTTTCTACACCGGCAGAGACAGAAGAGTTTAGTGGCGTCGCTTGACATAAACAATGGGGAAAATCACTTTTAAGAACGTGATTACAAACTAAGGAGATAAACTAAAGAAAACTAATGGTAATTTCAAAAATAGCAGTCGACTGAAGCAACAGTGCTCCATGGAGTCCGACAAAGATGGTCGACGGTGGGAAAAGAACTGAGGACGGCGCAGACCACCCACGCTTATGTAGAGGGAGTGATGTCGACACATGCTGTCATCGTGGGCGATCCTCTGGAAGACTGCTAACAAAAAAGTGTCCATGTGGTCCTAGTGCCTGGTGGGTATAGTTCCATAGGTGTGACCTGATGCAAGAGATATCCTCAAAGATGATCTTTCATACCATATACAAAAGCCTTCTAGCAGGTAATGTCAGTGTACAGAAGGGCAAGACAGCAGCAGAGAATCCTAAACTCCCTTCCCTTCTAAATGGAGTACTTTTCTACCTGGCTGTTTCCAATACAGGATTCCCAAAGAAACACTTGGGTACCCGCACAAATGGTCTCCAGCACACCATCTGACAGGAGGATGACTCGAGATGATGCAAGAATTTACAAAAAAAAAAATAAGAACTTGGCACAACTGTCAAGTATTTTAAAAATGTAGCTGCCTTGCACACTATGGGAGACCCATGCTTGCACTACGCATCAGACTCCCTCAAGTCAGACTGGTGGAGTCTGGGATGTGCTGCAAAGATCAAGCACTCAGACTGGGGGGAAGGGTCCACCCTGCTGCATGAGTACCTTTGTCATAGAGAACTGGAGCAGCACAGGACAGGCATCTTGCATTAGGGAAGGTGGGTGGGACAAAATGTGGGGGAGGAAACCGTGAAGGCACAGCAGTATGACACTTGCCAGTCACCCACCCACCAATGGTCTGCTGTTGTGCCAGACCATCCCTTTCTGGCACATTAGATCCTAGGAGGAGAGAGGTAGCATTCCAACTACAGGAGAAAAGGTGCAGGGATGCACTCTGTCAGGGAGCAGACCTGAGCACGGTAGCGTCGGAGAAGGTAGCTGGGACCAAAATGCAAAAATAAAAAGCAGATCCCACTGAGGGGATAAAAATATATTACTAGAAAAAAACTGTACCTGACCACTGCGGTGAGTACTGGGGGGCTTTCCTTTCACTGTTTTATTCAGAGAGATCCTGGGAACACCTGATGCTTTAGCCAGGTAAAGGCTTCCTGGCTGTGGTCGAATAGTTTGCCTTCGCTTTTTCCTCAGTCTCATTTCTTGCAAATCACGGGCACAGTGAAGATTTGTTATCACCTGCACAAAACCTGTCAATGTAAAAATGTTTGACTTTGTTCAACAACATTTATAAGATGTTTCTAGTACCCTGCACACCCAAATCTTTTTTAAAAATATAAAAAAATTGTGCCAGCCGGTTGGTGCAGCGGTAGAGTGAACACTCATGACACCTTTCAGAAACAAGCGTGGGACACTACCACCAGCTGGAGAGGGCAGGACTGAGCTGGTGTGCTCTGCACCACTGCTGCCATGTCAGAGTAAGCAGGTGAGAGTGCAGCTGGAGCCATAACGCAGAGAGAAGATGTCAGCACCTCTGTGCGCTCAAGCATATGCACCAACATACTCCATTGGCTGGGTCCCAAGGGAGGAAGAAAAGCAGGGGAGAACACCCAACCACAGCAGGAATGACGGACAGCCCTAGCATCTCTAACCAGGTACCTCCTCCACTGGATCTAGTATCCAGAGGGGTCTGGCCAACCCCCAGTGGACCTGCCAAAGGAAGTAAGCCATGGGAACCCAGAGAGGTAAGCCCTGGAGAAGGCAGTTGACTGAATGGGGACAGGTCAGCAAAGAAGCCCAGAAAAATGTGTATGAAATATATGCATCCAGTGATGCATACAGATACGTTCATATTATACATATATATTTTATATATATATTTACTTTATTGATAAAATGGATGCGAAAAATCAGTAACAATACTGTCTCATGACTGAAAGAAATGCACCATATGACCATGCATTATCCACATTGACAGAATGCCTGTACTTCTTTCTATTTTCAACCCCAAAAAATTTTGCCCATTTTATAAAGCAGATAATCCACTACAAGGTGTGTGGTCGTGCTCTGATGCATGCACACACTGAGATGCTGACTGCATGCAACCTGCAGCCTCGAGCCTCACAACACACACCGTGTATATAGAGCCACAACGTAGGGAGTAGATGTTGGCACCTCTGCGCTCAAGCAAATGCACTAACATACTCCATTGGCTGGGTCCCAAGGGAGGAAGAAAAGCAGGGGAAAACACCCAACCACAGCAGGAATGATGGACAGCCCTAGCATCTCTAACCAGGTACCTCCTCCACTGGATCTAGTATCCAGAGGGGTCTGGCCAACCCCCAGTGGACCTGCCAAAGGAGGTAAGCCATGGGAACTCGGAGAGGTAAGCCCTGGAGAAGGCAGTTGACTGAATGGGGACAGGACAGCAAAGAAGCCCAGAAAAATGTGTATGAAATATATGTATCCAGTGATGCATACAGATACATTCACATTATACACATATATATATATATATATATATATATAAAATACATATACATATTTTATATATATATTTACTTTGATAAAATGGATGAGAAAAATCAGTAACAATACTGTCTCATGATTTAAAGAAACGCACCATATGACCGTGCATCATCTCACATTGATAGAATGCCTGTACTTCTTTCTATTTTTCAACCCCCCCCACAACAAAAAAAAAAAAAATTTGGGCCATTTTATAAAGCAGATAACCCACTACAAGGTGTGTGGTCATGCTCTGATGCATGCACGCACTGGGAGGCTGACTGCACGCAACCTGCGGCCTCGAGCCTCACAACACACACCGTGTATATAGAGCCACAATGCAGGGAGTAGATGTTGGCACCTCTGCGCTCAAGCATATGCACCAACATACTCCACTGGCTGGGTCCCAAGGGAGGAAGAAAAGCAGGGGAAAACACCAACCACAGCAGGGATGATGGACAGCCCTAACATCTCTAACCAGGTACCTCCTTCACTGGATCTAGTCTCCAGAGGGGTCTGGCCAACCCCCAATGGACCTGCCAAAGGAGGTAAACCCTGGAGAGCATGACCACACACTCTGTACTGAATTACCTGTGTGTACATATGAGTATGCACAGACACACACACACACACACACATATATATATGTATTTTCATGTGACAAAATACACCAGTTCTGGAGTTTCCAAGGTTAGGCAAACAATAAGGGTTACTCACCTGTAACTGTAGTTCTAGGAGTGGTATATGGTGCACATCCACACTTTGGCAGTCTTCCTTTCCCTTTAAGTTCAGTCGGGACGTCTTCAAACTAAGCTCCTCCCACCCACCCACTCGCATGGTATCCTCCTCGGCTCCGCCCCATGTTGTCGGACCTTGCACGATGGAAGCAGGAATCCTTGTGCCACTTGCCAGGGGAGGTTGGGTGGGTTGTATGGGTGTGCAACATATACAACTCCTAGAACTACGGTTACAGGTGAGTAACCCTCATTTCCAGGGATGTGGACATGGTGCATTTATCCACATTTTGGCAGACTCCTAGCAGTTCTCTGGGAGGAGGGGCAAGGCGCACATCGCTACTTAGGGAACAGGGAGCGGAGAACCCAGGCCCAAAATGAGCATCCCAGCATGACTCCAGGTCGATGTGGTAATGGGAGATGAAGGTGTGTGCCGACTTCCAGGTAGCAGCCCAACAGATCTCCTGAACAGGAACATCCCTGGAAGCAGCCACCGAGGCAGCAGTATGTCTGGTGGAATAGAAACAGACTTTGACAGCAGGTAAGGACTGCTTGGCCCACCTAGTCTGCCCATTTCCCTACTTACTGGATAAGCTGTAGATCCTAGTTAACCAACAGCCTACTTCTTCCTACCCCCCACCAGAATTGCCTTATGTCTGTCCCATGCATTCTTAAGCCCCGGTTTGACCCCCAACTTCCTTAGGAAGTCCGTTCTATCGTCCACCACCCTCTCTGTGAAATAATACTTCCTCACATTGCCCTAGGCCATCCCCCTTATCTTCAAATTGTGTCCCCTTGTTCTTGCACATCTCTTTTTCTGAAAGATGCTACCCTCTTGGACTTTGTTTCCCTTGAGGTACTTGAAAGTTTCTATCATATCCCCCCCTTTCCTCAAGGGTATACATATTAACATAGAAACATAGAAGTTGACGGCAGATGAGGACCGCAAGGCCCATCCAGTCTGCCCATTTTTTTTTCTACCTTATGAATGTGTCATCGGCCTTTGCTCTGTCAATGGCCTATCTATTCCTACTTGTCTGTATTGCTCCCTTATGCCTATCCCATGCCTGTTTAAAGCCCTGCACTGTATTTATATCCACCACTTCCTGAGGTAGGCTGTTCCATGCAGCCACCATCCTTTCTGTGAAAAAGAACTTCTTCACATTACCCCATCATCGGCCTCGCTCTAATCTCATGCTGTGTCCTCTTGTTCTGCTATTCTTCCTATATTGAAACATGTTAAGACTCTTTCACCTTGTTAATGCCCTTCAGGTGTTTGAATGTTCTGATCATATCACTTGTCTCCCTTCCCTTGCTCTAGGGTATACATATTGAGCTCCGTTAATCTGTCCTAATATGTTTTCTGATGCAGTCCCTGCACCATTTTGGTTGCTCTTCTCTGGACTGCCTCAATTTGGTTAATGTCCTTGTGAAGGTGTAGCCTCCAGTACTGCACGCAGTACTCCAGATGGGGCCTAACCAGCGTCTTGTATTACCTCCTTCTTCCGACTTGTGATACCCCTACTAATACACCCCAACATCCCCCTAGCCTTACCTACTGCTTTAGTGGTCTGCTTGGATGATTTTAGATCATTGGTGACGATGATGCCCAAGTCTCTTTCTTCCCGTGTGACGGCCAGCAACTCCCCCCCCCCAGCCTACAGGTGGCTTCAGGGTTTCTCTTCCCTGTGTGCATGATCTTGCACTTCTTTGCATTAAACCCCAATTGCCACACTTTCGACCATTTTGCTAAGTTTTTTTAGTCTCTCTTCTTTTGGCTTCTGTTGCAAGCCCTGCACCATTTTAATTGCCCTCCTTTGGACTGCCTCCATCTTATGTCCTTGCGGGGATGGGGTCTCCAGAACTGCATGCAGTACTCCAGCTGGGGTCTCACCAACTGTCTGTACAAAGTAATAACAATTTCCTGTTTTCTACTGGTGATGCCTCTCCCTATACATCCCATTATCCCCCCATCAACTCCTTACTGCCTTCTAACATTGCTTGCTCATCTTTAGGTCATCTGATACGACTACTCCCAGGTCCCTTTCCATTTTTGTTGTTAATACCCCCCCCCCCCCCAATTGTGTACTCTTCCCCTGGGTTTTTGTTTCCTAGGTGCATTACTTTGCATTGAATCTAAGCTGCCATACTTCTGACCATTCCTCCAACCTTGCCAAATCCCTTCTCATCCTTTCCACCGCCCCTTGTTTATCAACCCTGTTGCAGATTTTTGTGTCGTCTAAAGAGAGGCATACTTTTCCTTCCAGTCCCTCTGCAATGACACTTATAAAGACATTAAAAAGGACCACACCCACTACTGAACTCTGAGGTACCCACTAGTAACCCCCCTTTCTTCAGAGTGGACTCCGTTTACTATTACCCTCTGTGTCCTACTGTCCAGCCAATATTATACCCAGGCTACCACTCTGGGACCCATTCCCAGGCTGGCTAATTTGTTTATTAATCTTTTGTGTGGGACTGTGTCAAATGCCTTGTTAAAGTCTAGGTAGGCCATGACCACAGCCCCTTCCTGGTCTACTACTTTGGTCACCCAGTCAAAGAAATCTATTAGATTTGTCTGACATGACCTTCCCGCTGTGAATCCATGCTGCCTTGGATTCTGTGCTATGCTGGCCTCTAGGTACTCAACAATTCTTTCTTTCAGAAGTCATTCCATCATTTTCCCTACCACTGAGATCAAGCTAACAGGTCTGTAGTTTCCTGCCTCTGCTCTGCTTCCACTTTTGTGAAGGGGAATCGTATCCACCCTCCTCCCGTCCTCAGGTACCACACCATCCTCCCATGATTTGTTAAAAAAGGTAGTCAGTGGTGTCACTAGTTCTCCCCATAGTTCTTTTAGAATTCCCGTCAAGCCCCATTGCTTTGTCCACCTTCAGTTTTAGGAGTTCTTTTAGAACCCTTTCTTCTGTGAAAGGACTGGTATCGAACCCCCTATCCAGAGTGATTCTATTGATTGGATTAGGTACCTCCCCCGCCTCTTCTTCTGTGAACACTAAGCAGAAGTATTCGTTCAGTAACCCTGCTTTTTCACTGTCCCTCTCTACCCACCAACCCTCCCCTTTATTAAGCCTCACTATCCCTCTCCTTGGTCTTTCTTCACTCCCTAATGTATCTATAAAAGGTTTTATCCCCCTTCTTAACCGAGCTGGCCATCTTTTCCTTGGTTTGGGCCTTTGCTATTCTGACTGCCTTACCCACTTCTGTCTGCTTTAACTGGTACAGTTCTCTGTCCTGCTCCTTCTGTGTTTCTGTGAATGAGCCCTTAGCCGAACTGGAAGCTCCCTACCAGCCAACCTAAACACAGATCAATACAAGATACAAACCACCGGCCAATCGTCCGCTTAGCTGCTGGTCTTCCAGGTGTGGCTTCAGTGTAGGTAACAAAGAGCTGGCGAACCTCTCCCCAAACTCCAGCTGTGCTCTCCGTATAATAAGCCAGCACTTGCCACAGGTCCAATGTGTGGAGCCTGTGCTCGGCCTCCAAGGTTGGATTGGTGAAGTACACAGAGAGGTTAATCACCTGGCTAAGGTGAAACTCTGAAACAACCTTCAGAAGGAACTTCAGGTTGGGGTGGAGGACAACCTTGTCCCTGTGGAACACCAAGAATGGAGACTCCACTGAGAGTGCCTAGAACTCACTGATCCTTCTTGCGGAGGTGATAGCCGCCAAAAAGGCAGTCATCCATGACAAGTGGGAGACGTGACACCTGTATGTGGGTTCAAATGGCTTGTCCATGAGCACTACCAATATCTGCAACAAGTCCCATGGTGGTGGCTCACGTACCGGCGGGGACAAGTGGTCAAGGCCCTTGAAAAAGCAACTGACCAGTTTTTCCAGCGCCACTGCCAACATTATCAGCCCGCACCCGGTATGCAGAGATGGCAGTCAGGTGCACCTTGAGGGTCGATGACCTCAGGCCCGACTGACAGAGGGACCACAGGTAGTCCAGGATGCTTGCCACTGGGCACAACAGGGGATCAAGCTCCCTGCACAGCACTGGTGAGTCGACTCCTTCAGAGAGACTTCTATGACATGAAGGACCTTGTCAGAGAAACCAAAAGCCTGGAACTCTAGCCATTCAGGAACCAGGCTGTCAGGTGCAGGGACTGAAGGTCCAGGTGCCAGACCTTCCCCTGATTGCAAAAGAGCATGTCCAGGTGCAGAGGCAAGAGCCACAGAGGCCTGCTACGGAGGCTGAGGCAATCTGGATACCAGAACTGGTGTGACCAGTCCAGGGCTACTAGGATCATCTGTGTCTTGTCGCTTAGCACCTTGACCAACACCTTGTGGATCAGGGGAAAGGGAGGGAAGATGTACAGGAGGCATGGGGTCCAGGGCCTCGCAAATGCATCTTCCATCAGTGTTCCGCACTGTTGGGGGGGGCAGGCACAGAACAACCTCAGCTTTTCATTCTCTCAGGAGCAAAAAGGTTGATCAGGGGAGCACCCCACTGAGAGAACAAATGATCCACCACCTCCTGGTGAAGAAACCACTTGTGAAACGCCTCACCCCTTCAACTGAGGGCATCCACCCGCTGGTTTGAGGCTTCGGCCACATCAATCACCAGGAGATCGGCACCCAAGCTGTGCACAAAGGTCCAGGTGCAAAGGGCCTCCTGACACAACCAGAGGGAATGCGCTCCACCCTGCCTGTTGAGGTAGTACATGGTCGTGGTGTTGTCCGTCTGGATCTATACGACCTGACCCCAGATAGATGGAGCAAATGCCGTCAGAGCAAGGTGCACTGCACAGAGCTCCAGCAGGCTGATGTAGTACCAGGACTCACTGAGGGTCTAGAATCTGTGGTTCCCTAAGCTGCTCCCCATCCCACCAAAGACACATCAGTCATCCAAGTGACTGTTGCTTCTGGGTGGGTCAATGGGGCTCCTTCCTGCAGGTGTTCCGGGATGAGCCACCACTGCATGGCATCCCACATTAGCTGCATCACCATGACCAACTGGTCATGGTGACCGAGGTGCTGAGACCACTGGTAGGCAAGCTCCCATAGCAGAGAATGCATATGTCAGTGGGCCCACTGGACCACGCTGGTGCAGGACACCATGTACCCCAGCAGCTGCAGGAAGTCCCAGGCAAGACACAAATGCCCAAGCTTAAATGATCAGACAAAGGAGGTAAGGTCCACTGCCCGGTCCACTGGGAGTCGGGCCTTGGCCTGAAGGGAGTCAAATTCTGCCTGATGAAGTGGATGACCTGTGGGGGTAGAGTTCTGACTTGGCCGAGTTGACAAGAACACCCAAGGCCGACCAAGTCTGGAGGGCCAGATCCCTAGACCGCTCCACTTCCTCCCAGGGTGAACCGGCAATAAGCCAGTCATCCAGTTACAGATACAGTCAAACCCCTCAGCACCACAGAAATGCTGCTACCACTGCAATGCACTTGGTGAAGACCCTGGGGGCCAAGGAGAGCCCAAACGGCATGACTCAGAACTCGAAGAGCACCCCATCTCTGTGGACCCCAAGGTTCCACCAGTGGGACGGACGAACTGTAATGTGGAAGAAGGGTCCTGGATGTCCAGGGAGCAGAACCATATACCCTGCTCTAGGGATGGCATGATTTGGTTCAGAGTGACCATCTGGAAGAAAAAATGACTCACCTTAGTAATTGTGTTTCTTCAAATGGAGTCTTGCTGTATTCTAACAATTGCAGTTAGCTCCAGTCTTTGAACTGCCCCGGAGAGTTTAGAGTTAAATTTCTATGCAGGGCATAGAACGTTGAGCTCCAGCTCGGTTGAAGACTCTTTCTGCAGTACTTTGAATCCAAACAGTCAGATTCTTACGAGCTAAAAACTCACTGACCCATCAGAATGTGGAAATTGTAAAATTTCTACTAGCCAACTGACAACTAACAGTCTAGGTTCCCAAAGGATGACTCAAGTCAGGAAACCCAAAAACCAAACAAAAACCAGGTAATAAAGCATAACAAATTCTTAATAACCAAATTAAAGCACCCAACAGGAAGTATGCTGAAGACACCCCTGAGGTGCAACACTGCACCTGCCCACCCACTTCCCAAAAACAGGTTCTGAGAGGGGAGGCAGGGAGGGAGGTCAGAATACAGCAAGACTCCATTAGAAGAAATATAATTACTAAGGTGAGAAATTTTTTCTTCAAACAACATGAAGTCTTGCTGTATTCTGACAACTGCAGACTACCAAGCAGTACCTCCAAGGAGGAGGGACAGAACCTACTTTGGGAATAGGCTCTGAAGCACTGCTGCGCCAAATCTAGCTTCACTCCGAGCCTGGATATCCAGGGAGTAATGCTTGGTGAAGGTATGAACTGTTTTCCAGGTGGCTGCTTGGCAAATTTCTAACAAGGGAATATCCCTGGCCGCAGCCAGAGGTGCAGCTGTACCTCTAGTGGAATGAGCCCTCAGTCCTGAGGGAGGAATTTTTCCCAGTTTCTCATAACAGAATTGGATACAGGACACAGTCCACCTGGCAATAGTTCTCTTGGTGGCAGGTTTGCCCTTACCTACTTCCCCATAAGTCAGGAACAACTGGAGGGAGTCAAACCTGTGACCCTTTGTACGTTCTATGTAGTAACTAAGGGCTCTTTTAACATTTAAACTGTGTAACCTTCACTCTCCTGAGGAAGCATGATCAGTGAAGAACACTGGAAGAGACATGGATTGGTTCAAGTGGAAATCAGAAACCACTTTGAGTAGGAATCTCCTATTGGTTCTAAGGACCACCTTGTCCCTATGGAATGAGATAAAGTCCGGTTCAACTGACAGAGCTTGCAATTCACTGATACGTCTGGCAGAGGTAACAGCAACCAAAAACACAGTTTTCCAAGTCAAGTACTTGAGCTCTACTGAGGACATAGGCTCAAAAGGGGGTTATATAAGCTGAGCAATGCAGACATTCAAATCCCAGGCAGGAGCAGGATCCCTAAAAGAAGGATTGGTATGAAGCAATCCCTTGAAAAATTTACGGAATACAGGATGAGATGACAGAGAGGAAGGCTTTCCCACTGACAGAAAAGCAGAAACAACTGACAAATGTACCTTGAGAGTAGCTGGTCTGAGGCCTAGACCATTAAGATGAACCATATAATCCAGAATGTAGACAATTCAGCAGTGTCTGGGGATATATGCTTCTTGGAACACCAAATGCTGAATTTTTTCCATTTGGAGTTGTAAGTTTTTCTTGTGGCAGGCTTTCGAAAGGCTTTGAGAATGTCCAGAACCCCTTGGGACAGATGCAAATCTGCATATTCTAACTCTTCAAGAGCCATGCCTTGAGATTGAGGGAACGAAGATTGCGGTACCGAATCCTCCCCTGAGATGAGGTTAACAGACTGCACTTCCTGGGGACAGACAGGGGAAGATGGACTGCTAGGGACAGCAGCAGGGGATACCACGGCTGCCTGGCCCAGTCTGGAGCAATCAGAATTAGTTTGCAGGATTGTGACCTCATTTTGACCAGAACTTTGAACAACAGAGAAAAAGGAGGGAAGGCATAGAGGAATTTCCCTTCCCAGTTCAGAACCAGAGCATTCAGAGGGACTGAGTCTAGTACTGGAGGTCTGCAACAAAACAGAGGAAGTTGGTGATTGTCCGGGGCTGCAAAGAGATCTATCACTGGAGTGCCCCACCTGGAAAAAATCACTTCTAGCACCAGGGGATCCAGAGACCATTCGTGATGGCCCTGGGAGATTCTGCTCAGTGCATCTGCTATCACATTGTCCTTTCCCGGAAGGTGGACTGCAACTAAGGATGTCTGCAGAGAGTAAGCCAGAGACCACAGTTTCATGGCTTCTGTGCACAAGGCCGTGGACCAAGTGCCTCCCTGCTTGCTGATGTACCACATGGTAGTGGTGTTGTCTGTCCTGACCTATACCACCTTGTTCTGCACTGACTGAGAGAAGGCTTGCAGAGCCAGGAACACTGCCCTGAGCTCCAAAAGATTGATATGCAGGAGGGACTCTTGATGGGACCACTGTCCCTGGGCTGCGAGAGCCCCGAAATGGGCTCCCCACCCCAACAGAGAAGCATCTGTGGTAAGGACCATAGAGTGGGGCTGATTGATGAAAGGAACCCCTTGCCTGAGATTGTCCTGATCCTGCCACCACTGAAGTGCCTGGATCAGAGTCTGAGTCACTGGAACTAGTTTGGTAAGAGGATCCTTCTTTTGGGACCAGAAGGATCTTAGATGGAACTGAATGTCCCTCATTTGAAACCTGGCTCCTTGGACTACTGCTGTAGAAACTGCCATGTGACCCAGAAGCTGAAGGAAATGCCTTGCTGGTCGAGAGACCAGAAGGCGGAAAGAGGAGGCCAACTCTGAAATGGCTGTAACCCTCTGTATGGGAAGAAAAGCTCTTGCCTTGACTGTATCCAGCTCTGCTCCTATAAAACTGAGAAGTTGTATAGGTTTGAGAACTGACCTGGAAAGGTTGAGAAGAAACCCCAAGGAAGTGAGCACTTGCTAGGTCACTTGGAGGTCTGACTTGACTTGGTCTGGGGACTGTCCCATAATGAGCCAGTCGTCCAGATATGGAAACACTGCAATCTTCTTTCTTCTTAAAAAGGCCACCACTACTGCCAGGCACTTTGTGAACACCTTTGGAGCTGAAGTTAGGCCAAAGGGCATTGCTCTGAACTGATAATGACCTGAAGGCAATTCGAACCTGAGGTACTTTCTGTGGGAGCACCTGATGGGAATGTGAAAATAGGCATCCTTGAGGTCCAGGGAGGCTAGCCAGTCCCCTGGCCTTAGAGAGGGAAGAATTATTCCCAGAGTCACCATTTTGAACTTTGGTTTTAACAGATGCTTGTTCAGGTATCTTAAATCCAGGATGGGTCGCCACTCCCCTGTCTTTTTTGGGGTAAGGAAGTACCTGGAGTACAGACCTTTGCCCCTGTGTAGGTAAGGCACCCTCTCTATGGCCCTTAGAGCCAACAGAGATGAAACCTCTGCTTGCAAGGCAAGGGATTCGGAGGTGCTTGCAGGTGGAAAAGATCTGGGCCTCAGCTTTGGAAATCTTTTGAAGCTGAGGACCAGTCCCTGGCTTACCACTTCCAGGACCCATTTGTCTGAAGTAACAGACTTCCAGTTCTGGATGAAGTAAGCCAGCCTGCCTCCTACTGGTATGGGGGAGTCGACCCGGGCTGACACCTCAGGGTGTCTGCTTGGCAGGAGCCTTAGGCTGAGGGGTGGATGCAGCCCTGCTCATCCCCCTTCTGCCTCTCCCTCTAAAGAACCCCCTCTGGGAAAAGGGAGAAGAGGCCTGTGCTTGGTAGAAAGGCCTGTGAGAAGGCCTGCCCCTGCCCTAGGCTTGCTGCCTTTGAGGAGTTGCCTTCCTTTCCTTGGCCTGTGATCTCCTGTAAATGGTCCTGTATTCATCCATTTTCTTCATGTAATTCTCTGTCTGCTCCCCAAACAAAGAATTACCCACCACAGGGAAATCCATGGCCTTAGCCTGGGTGTCCTGTGAAAGGCTAGTACATCTGAGCCAAGCCATTCTCCAAAGAGCCACAGATGTAGCCATGACTCTTGATGACACATCACTGGAGCCCACAGCAGCATGAAACTGAACCCTGGATGCCTCGATCCCATCAGCAGCCACCCCCTCCAGCTCCTTGGCCAGCTGGGGGGAAGCCTGCTTAGCCAGTGCCAGTCCAGTGTCGCATATGGACTTCTGGTACCTGGCTGTATAGGCCACATAATTAGCCTGCCTGAGTCCCAAAAAGGATGCCATGTACAGTTTCTTTGCCATGGCATCCAACTTCCCGGAGTCTTTATCTTGGGGGTGTGAAGCCAAGGGAATGCCTGCCCTGTCACAGGCTGCAGCCTGCACTACCCCAACATGGCTGCATTGCTGGTAAAGCAACTCTGTATCAGAGCCTGACAAGAGTATACCTCTACATCTAGGATACGGGGTAATCCTAGACATAAATAAATAAATAAATACCTCTTATCCATCCTTCTGAGTGTCCACAGGAGGTATAGAGTTAGGAGACTTTAGAATGTTCTGAGTCTGCTTCCCATAAGACTTATGAAGAGGAACAGACAGTCTCTTAGACTCTAGGATATCCATCATTTCAACGAAGTCAGGCTCTTCCTGGTCCTGCACAGCCTCCTCCATAGGAAGCTGGAGGGTTTCTGCCACTTTTCTGTAAAACAGAAAGTGGGGAAGGGACTCAGAGAGCCTAGGAGGGGAAACACCAGAAGGTCTGTCTGGGGAGATGTCCGGTTCTATACGCACATCCAGACTTTCTAAGCACTCATCCTCACATTGTTCACAGTCCCCCTCCTCAAAATCCGGTTCATAAAAATCTTCAGGGGCATAATCCTGAACCAGAGGAACCGACCAAACCGAACCCCTACCAACCGGGACCGGATCGGTCGGAACCGGACAAAGCGATTCCACAATCCGAATCGCTCAGGCACTTTCTTGTGCGGTCAGAACATATAGTTCTGGATCCGAACCAGCAGACTTTTCCTTTCTTTTCCTTTTTGTAGGAACCGACCCTTCAGGATCAGCTCTCCTCTTGCCCGGAGTATCGCCCTGGTCAGAGGGCACTCCTTCTGGTTCACTGGTAACCGAGCCGGGCTGACCTTTCGGGTTAGCGGATTTCTCGGCCTCCTTATCCCCAAGTCTACCTAATCTCTTATCCAGGGTAGACTAGGGAAAATTCTTACATATTTGGCAGTCTGAATCGAGGTGGTCAAACCCCAGATAGTAAACACAGGTGGTGTGGGGATCGGCCTTAGCAAAGACCTCCCCACACTCACTGCAGTGTTGAAACCCAGTGGGCCCTTTTTTTAATTGGGTTTCTCAGACATGGCCAACCTAAGCAAATTTACCCTTTTTTCAGCAACCGCCAGGCAAGACTCTCTTATTGGTTTCTAACCGTGTTACGGGTGTTTGAAAAAAATATTAAAAAAAAAATCGCTAAAAAACACGTTTTTTTTTAAAAAAACCGATAAGAACTGGTAACCACACACTAAAATGACTAAATCAAAAGACCTAAAGGATCGGTTCAGCCGAACCGATCAGGACTTTTACAATTTCCACAATCCAAAAACGCTAAGTACTTACTGTACCGCACACAGAGTGAACTGAATCGCGGTAAAATAATTCGGAAAACCGAGACTTTAACTGACACTTTAACCGAATCTTTGAACCGAGCAACAGGAGAAATCTCCGGAGCGACTGTTCAGTGAAGCGGAATAAAGAATCTGACGGTTTGGATTCAAAGTACTGCAGACAGTCTTCAACCGAGCTCAAGCTCAAGGTTCTATGCTCTGCATAGAAATTTAACTCTATACTCTCCGGGGCAGTTCAAAGGCTGGAGCTAACTGCAATTGTCAGAATACAGCAAGACTTCATGTTGTTTGAACTTGCCGTTCTTCAGGAACTGACTGAGACTGTGAAGATCCAAAATAGGGCACCAGCCCCCTGTCCATTTGGGGACCAGGAAATACCCGGACACAAAGCCCTGGTTGGCCATGGTGTCCGGGACATGGGCCACAGCTCCTTTCTCTAGGAGCTTAGTGATGTCCTCCCTGAGGGCAGACAGCATGTCTGGGGACACCACAGACTCCCGTGGGTCATGGGCTTGGTAGGGTGGAAAAGCCTCAATGTTGAGAGGCAGACCCCGGCTCACTGCATCTAGCACCCATTTGTCCATAGTAACGATGGACCAGGTATGCCAGAATGGCAAAGCCAACCCCCCACAGGAAACTGAGGCAGGGGCAGGAGGGTGACACTCCCTGACCCCTCACTGGGCAGGCTTGGCGGAGGCTCCAGCACCGGCTGCCAGAGGAGCACCGCTTATCTGGTCTCCTGGGCCTGAGGCAGCAGGCTTGGTCATAGGCCGCCAGACCTGGGATTGCCCTGACAGGGGCTGCAGCGGCTTGGACTTCTGGGGCAGAAACGGCCAAAACCTAAAGGGCTTCTTTTTGGCTTTGGGCTCTTAAGACCTTCTGAGAGGACGTAATGGAGTCCAGGGTAGCATTCAACTTCTCAGTCCCAGTGAGGTGACCATCCACTCCTGGTCCAAACAGGTTGGTACCCAAGAAGAGAACATCTACCAGATTAAGTTGGGTATCTGCCGAAAAGGTGGAAATCCTCAATCAAGCACTGTGCCACTTGGTGACCGCCGCGGCCACTGACTGAGTGCAGGAGTCGCCAACGTCCAAGGCCATCTGAAGCCGATGCTTGAGAGGAGCAGCAATGGCTGGAGGCCTTGCAAGCTATCAAAGCCGGAGCATGTGGCACAGGTCCAGCAGAGCAACAAGACACAAAAAAACTTAAAAGGACATTACACTTACAAAATTGTGTCCCTTGGATGATATTGACACATACCTGACAACTTTTAAAAGGGATGCTACAGCCTGCCAATGGCCAAAGCAGCAAAGGGCAATCAGGCTGGTACCTTACCTAATAGGTAAAGTCCAACTTACCTACAGCAATGTGGACACTGCACAGTCAGAAAACTGACCTGGTGAAAAGAGAAATCCTGAAAAGGTATGACATCTCAGAAGAGACCTACAGACAAAGATTCCGGTCCATGAAGTACCATTCGGTCAGCAATCCTTGAGAAGCCTTCACATGACTCAGGGAACCCTTCTAAATAAAGCATGTCGGCTGGTTCTGGGTGCTGACTGCTGGACACATACTTGTGACCTCAACAAAGCAACTGGATGGCTACCCCTTCACCTCAGGGCCCAATACTAGGCCTGCTTTTTGGGAAAGAAAGCCTTACTTGGGCTTGCCCCTGATTCTACCTCGTGTCTATTTAAAATAGATCAACCAACAATCAGTACATGGAGGTCCTCTAGGAGCATGCTTGTGGTTCCTTTCAAGTGCACCTCAACAGCACAAAGGTCCCTGACATTCGGAGGACCTACGTGGATAAATGACCAACCCCCTGACCTCATCGAATGCAATAAGGTCGGCAACTTCAAAGCTGGTCTCCGCACACATCTAACTCTCTTCTGCATGCATGATTACCCCTCTTAACCCAACCCTACCACAAACACCCTTAACACCTTATTTCCATCACCTATCAACCCTATGAAAGTACAGTTATGTAAGAACTTACCGTAACAGTAGATCTTCGAGAACAGCTCTTGCAGCAGGTTACACCATTAGGACTGAAGCCGGCAGGCGTCAGGACCCCACGAAAATCTTCTAGCTAGCAGTCTTCAGCGGGACCGCCACGCGTGTCCCGCCCCCATCAGGCGTAGTACATAAGGAGGCGTCCCACAATCCCCAGTTCTCCGCCGGAGACTTCCGCCGCTGGATGACATCAGAGTGGAGACCGAGGATCCGCCATCAGAAGAACAAAGGAGGGTAGGCTCCTGCAGAGCCTGGTTGAGCCTAACCTCCTCCAAGGGGAATGGTGGCGGAAGGTACCTGCTGCAAGAGCTGTTCTCAAAGATCTACTGTTACGGTAAGTTCTTACGTAACCGTACTATCTTACTGAGATACAGCTCTTGCAGCAGGTTACACCATTAGGACTGATTCCCAAGCAATAGCCTCTAGACACTATGGGAGGAGGCATAACGGAGAGATCTTAAAAATCCTGACTCTGGGACAGGAGACCCTGAGAAACAGCGAGTCAAAACCTGCTCTCCACCATGGGGCGTGTCCAGGCTGTAATGCCTGATGAAGGTGTGCACTGAGCTCCGTAGCTGCGGCACAAATGGCCGAGGTGGAGATGTTCATGCTATGGAAGGAAGTAGCCACCCCCTAGTCGCAGTGGCCCCGACTGTGCCCGGAAGGGGCTTCTGTTTGTTGTTGTAGCAAAACTAAATGCACTGGACAAGCCAGCGGGAAAGGGTCTGTTTTGAGACTGGTTGGCTCAACATCCTCTCAGCGAAGGAAATAAACAGCTGCTCAGAATTACGATGCTGTTTGGTCCTGGTCAAGTAGTATCTTAAGGAGCGGTGAACATCTAGGGTGTGAAGCAATGCCTCTCCTCTATTGGTGTACCTAGGGAAGTACACCAACAGATCGATGTCCTGATTAAGGGTAAGGGCTGAGACCACCTTAGGCAGGAATTTAGGATTCGTGCTCAGAGACACTCTGTCCTGGTGGAAAATTAAATAAGGTTCCTTACACATAAGAGCGTATAGCTCAGAAATTCTCCTTGCTGACGTTACAGCAACCAAAAATAACGTTTTCCACGACAGAAAATGCAGCTCGCAATCTGCGGCAGGTTCAAAAGGGGGCAGCGTGAGCTGCTCCAGGACAAAGAGTAGGTCCCAAGGAGGGACGGGATCCTTGATGGGTGGCCCTGGGTGTAACACCCCTCAGGAAATCACGAGAGGCATCGAGTTGTGCCACTGTTGACCATCGTGGGTAGGTGAAAAATGTAAATCGCATAGAGGTGAACTTTAATCGAGGAGCAGGCAAGGCCTGAGTGGAAGAAGGAAAGCAGGTATTCCAGAACTGATTTCTCTGGACAATCTAAAGGAGAGGCGCGTGCCTGAGACCACAGGCAAAACCGCGCCATTTCATGGCGTACGCCGATGCTGCTGTCGGCTTGCTGCAGCGGACTCCGCCACCTCTTGCGTAGACCCCGTGTCGATAATGGCTATGTCTCAGGAGCCAGGCATGCAGGTTCAGTGAGCGTAAGTCCGGATGGACTAACGAACCCTCCTCTTGAGACAGCAGGTGGGGAGCTGATGGGCAGCGGACTGGAGGTTCCCGGGACAGTGGGTCAGCATGGGGAACCAGATCTGTCTGGGCCAGAAAGGCACTACCAGGATCATGGTTAGTGCTCCCTGACTGAGAAGGACTCTCTGGATCAACGGGAAGGGAGGGAAAGCGAGAGGAATCTGTCCGCCCAGGAGAGGGACAATGCGTCTCGCCACAAAACACCAGGCCCTGGATCTAGCGAGCAAAAATTGGGCAGTTTTGAGTTGGATGGGGAAGCGAACAAGTCCAATTCTGGAGTGCCCCATCGAAGAAACAGATCCTCTGCTACCTCCTGAAGAAGTTCCCACTCGTGGACTCTGGCCTGGGATCGACTCAGGCTGTCTGCGATTGTGTTGTCCACTCCGGGAACGTGAACTGCAATCAGGCTCGCACCATGTCGAATTACCCATTCCCACACTCTCATAGCTTCCCTGCAAAGGGGGTAAGAGTGTGTGCCTCCTTGTTTGTTGAGGTAATACATCACCACCGTATTGTCTGTTTGAAGCAGAAGAGTACTCGGCGGGATTTCTGACTGGAAGGCCTGCAGGGCATAAAGGACCGCCCTCATCTCCAGAATGTTAATACGGAGGTGAGCTTCCTGAGGGTCCACGTCCCTGGGACCTCACCCGTTCAGGTGTTCTCCCACCCCAGCCCTGAGGTGTCTGTGGAGAGGATTACTCCGGGACGGCACTGCAAACGGAACACCCACAGAGAGTGTCCCCGGGTCTAGCCACCATTGCCAGTCCCGAATCACGGCCTTCGTGATTCTGACCGGCTGCTGCACATGGTCTTGCCTTTGATCCCATTGCACTTTTAGCATCCACTGGGTTACCCGCATGTGGAGCCTTGCCATCGGGACGGTTGGAATGGCCGCAGCCATGTGTCCGAGCAGGCGAAGGACCAGTCTGGCGGGGACCGTCCTCTTCGCTGAAAGGTCCCTGATGAGGGACCTGATGCGCTCCGCTCTGTCCTCGGGAAGAAAAGCTTTCCCTTGGATGGTGTCCAGAACTGCACCTATGAACTGCAGCTTCTGGGACGGTACCAGGAGAAACTTCTCGTAGTTGATATGAATACCCAGCGACTGAAAAAGAGCTTGGGTGTTCTGGATGGCCAACAACAGCGCCTCTCTGGAGGCGGCCATGAGAAGCCATTCGTCCAGGTACGGGAACACATAGTGGCCCTGTCTCCTTAGAAACGCTGCCACGACTGCCATACATTTGGTAAAGACCCTGGGGGCCGATGACAGTCCGAAAGGAAGTGCCCGGAACTGAAAGTGGTGGCCGAGGAACTCGAAGCGTAGGAACTTCCTGTGCGCTTGAGCAATGGGGATGTGCAGGTAGGCGTCCTGCATGTCCAGTGACGCTAGAAAGGCGTCGTCCTTAAGCATGGGAATGAGCCCTTGGAGGGTCACCATGCGAAACAGTTTGTAGGCGACCGACATATTGAGGTTGCCGAGGTCCAATATTGGACGGAGGTCCCCTGTTTTCTTTGGAACCAGAAAGAAGTGGGAATAGTAGCCTGCTCCTCTCTGGTTCTCCGGGATGTACTCCACCGCTCCTTTTTGTAGAAGCGCGAGTACTTCTTGCCTGATGAGCGATGTGTGCTGACCCGAGTAACGGGAGAGCAGAGGAGGCCTTGTGGGTGGCTTGTCCACGAATTCTATAAAGTGGCCTTGTTTGACCAATTGAAGAACCCACCTGTCGGTGGTAACAGACTGCCACCCTGGCAGGTGGTCCGCAATTCGACCCCCGACTTTGGTGTCCCGTTGATCCTGAGGGGCCGGGGCCGGGAAGGAGTCATGCTGTGGAGGCTGAGGGTCCTGCAGGCTGGGCCGACTTGGCAGGGCATGGCCTCGGCCTACGGACGACTTCCCCTTGGCTCTTCGGGAGAAGGAGCCCCTCTGTTGCGGACCGGAGCGGGACTGTTGTCTCTGCATCCGGCCGCGCAAACGGCTCTGGTTCCTATGAAAGGAACCGGGTTTGGACAGACCGCACGGCCTTCCCGGCCTTTTGAAGCTTGGTGAGAACCTTCTCCGAAGACTCACCAAAGAGAACTTCGCCATGGAACGAGGTGTTCAGAATGTTCTTCTGGACGTCCGGGGTGAATCCGGAGACACGAAGCCACGAGTGTCTCCGGAGGCATACGCCTGAGGCTGCCGCTCTGGCCGAGGAGTCCGCGGAGTCATACGTGGCTCGAAGCACCTGGGTTCCCACGTCTGAACCTGTGCGAAGGAGCTGGAGCAGATCTTCCTTCTGCTCACCTTCCGGCATCTTTTCTGCCAGATCTAGTCCCTGCTCCCACAAGGCATTCTGAAACTGGACCATATGGGTAAGATAGTTGAGGGACCTAATGGCGCAGGTTGCAGCTGCGTACATGCGCCTGCCCATCGCGTCCAATTGCTTGGACTCTGGGTACGGTGGCAGGGTGCTCAGATGTTGCGGCCTCTGGGATCGGTCATGTGAGGCTGTAATGACCAAGGAATCGGCCAGAGGATGAGATGCCAAGTACTGGTCCTCCCTAGGGGCCTTGTACAGGCGGTCAGCCTTCTTCGGCATCGCCGGGAGCGAGTGTGGATGTTTCCAGGCTGCCTTGGTGACGTCCACAAAGGTGTCCACCAAGGGTGGTACCACCACAGGCTTTGAGTCCTTTTGGCGAAGATAGCATGCAAGGCGTAGCCTCTCAGGGTCAAGTTCCTCTGCGTCCCAGCCCATATTCTCTTGAATATGCCTCATAATCTCAGAGAATGATGGGTCATCTGGAGGAGATCTTGGGAGCTCAAGTGGGTCTGGAGAGGGGACGCTGATAGGAGAAGGGGATCTGGATCCATCTGAGAAGTCCGATCCCGAATCCTCCGTCGAAGGGGGGTGGCGGCGTCTTCTGGGTCTCTTGGGGCTGGGTAACCCTGAAGAAGATCTGGACGGAGGTCTCCTCTTGTCTGGTCTGCCCCTAGGAGATTCCGCAGGCTCCTGGGGGGGAAGGTACTCGGCCTGCTGCCCCGGATGGGGTGGGGGGCGCTGGGGCCGGTGGAGTCAAGGATGGAGGAGGAGGAGGAAGAGGAGAAGGTGTGGGAACCACGTCCTCCTTTATGGTATCCCACCAAAAGGTGAATAGCTCCTTGACCTCAGAAATATTGAGGCCCGACGACGGACCGGGCGCCGGTGGTCGGTCGACGGGTTCCGGCGCCGGCTCCCCGGGGGTCTCTGGTTCAGGAGAGGGTACCCTCGGGGGTTCAACCGGACCGGGTTCGCCCGCCTGGTCCTCGGGCTGAGTCAACTCCTCCTCCGTAAGACCCTCCTGGCCAACGTCGGTAGGTGGCGTAGGGGTTCCTCTCTCTACTGGGTCGGGCGTTGGTTCCCCGGCCGGCGTCCGTGGTGGAGAAGGCCTGACCGGCGACTGGCGTCTGGCAGTCGTCGGGTCCCGGGACCGGTGGTGCTTGGCCGACGTCGGGTCCGACGTCCTCTTGAGCGATGTCAGCTCCTTGGTTTTCCGCTGGGTGGAGGAGGCAAGGAGACCAACCGGACGTCGGACGCCGAGTGGCAGGAGCCGGACTTGTGGTGATGGCGGTCCCCTGACCTCGGCGAGGCCTTAGAAGAAGATGAAGAAGGCCTGGAGGTCTTAACAGGCTGCAGAGTAGAGTAACCGGAGGATGACTTGACCGCGACCAGGGGAGGCTGAGAGCGGGCCCGGGAAGGCGAGCGGTCGGACCGGGAGCCGGAGCTACGGGAGTCAGAAGCCCTAGAAGGGGATTTTGATCTCACCCTCTCCTTGTGCTTTTCGAGGTGCCGGCGGGCTTTCTCAGACGATTCCCCCTTGGAGGCAGAACCCATGGCCTTCAATCTCTCTTCAAGAAGGTAAGCTTGTAGGGCTTTCTGGCGACGGATCCGGGTCCGACTGTTAAATCCTTGACAGAAGGAACAGGCCCGGATGTCGTGGTCTGGGCCTAGGCACCGCACGCAGGCTGAATGCGGATCTTTAAAGGGAATTTGCTTCCCACAGGCGCACTTTGATGGATGGCCCTCCGCGGATGTTGGAGAGGACATCAGATGGCAGACGATTCGACTGAGAAAGAGTTTCCAATTCGAGAAACGGGAAAATAACTTTTCCAGGCGGCGCACGCTAGGTACTGACCGAAGGGTCGAGACATGCAAGTCGACGGCAGGAAAGAACTGGGGATTCTGGCGGGACCGCCTCCTTATGTACTACGCCTGACGTCGGTGGCGGGGACCGACGTCAGAGGCGATCCCAGCTGAAGACTGCTAGCTAGAAGATTTCCGTGGGGTCCCGACGCCTGCCGGCTTCAGTCCTAATGGTGTAACCTGCTGCAAGAGCTGTATCTCGAAGTAAGATCTAGCCCCTACCCACCCCACATCATTATTTAATGACCTACAATGGCTCTTCATCGCCCCCCTTTAGCTCACTCCCACTCTCTACTTTCTTACTCTCTCCCATACACCCCTATTTTCTCTCACTGTCCTCCCCTGAATTTCTCTACTTACTAGACTATTCCCCCTCCCATCTCTCTGTGCCTCTCTCTTTCCCACTACCCCTGTATCCTCCCATCCTCCTGTACTTACCACCCTCGTCTTTCTTTAACTCCCCTTCTTTCTTTACCTACCACCCTCCAGTCCACCTCCACCCATTTCCTCCTATTTCTACTCCTCTCTCACTCTGACTCCTCACCTCCTAGGACAAAGCCTCCTCAGGCTGCAGCTATTCACACTACCTTACCCAAGTCCCTATCTGGCTGCCCTCCCCTACCTTAGTTCGTGCTCCTTAATTCCTTAATTTTTAAATGCTGACCCGCTCATTTCTACCCTGAGCTGTCGACTCCAGCCAACAGTCTTGTCTTACTTGCCTACTTCTTGAACTTGACGCTGAAATCTCCCTGAGAATTTCTAAGCACAAGGGAATCAAAAGTGTATTCTTCGTTATATGATGAATAATTCTATGTATGTAACCAGTGTAACCCTGAACCTGTGGAATCATTCTCGTTGCAATTCTATTTAGTACTACAGATATATCGTGTTATACCTATGTTATTGCTGTTACTGTTGTATTTGATCTGTCTTGTACCATGTCTAACCTGGAATCTTTGTGAACGAGCCTATGGCTCAAAGGTATTTAATCCCAAACTGAAATAAATAAATAAAAAAGAACTCTTTATTAAATGGCTCCATCCAGAGGGCAAAACAGTCCCACAGATCATAGACACACTTGTAGTGGAGCAGTTCATCAACATCCTGCCTACAGACATGCTGCTCTGGGTAAAAGAACATCGACCAGACAGTGGGGAAAAGGTCATTTATTTGGCTGAAGACTACCAGATGGCCAGATCTACAGCAGCGAGGTAACAGACAAGCACTGGTAAGACCCTCTTCCCCCCCCCCCCGATTAAACTCCAAGTCTAATAAGAACTCTGGTGGGGGTAACAGATCTGCACCCAAAGGCTTTATTTGCTATAACTGTAATAAGCCAGGCCATATCGCAAGAAACTGCCATAATAAGAATAACACTAGAGCAGATTTGTCCTTAGCAAATCGGGGCAAGTATTTAATAGATGTCATGGTGGTAGATGAGACTGTGAAAGGACTTACTGATTCAGGAAGCAGACAGACCCTGGTACATATTGAAGTGCTGGGAAAACACTGTGCAAAAGGCCCACCTAGGCACTGGTGTCATCTGCATCCACGCATGGGCGTAGCTATTGATACTCCAAGTAAGCCATGGCATACAAAGTTTAGTAGCAAGAGGTAGCAAACAAGCTGGCCAACATTGCTCTGCCCTCTCTAGTCCATCGCATTTAAATTCCTTTGTTTGGCTTTGCAGGCTTTTTCTTTTCTCTTTTAGCTTTGTTTTGGTTGGGGGGGGGGTGGCAGAGTGGACCGTGGACACTGAAGCTGAAAGTCTCAATTAGGTCTGCATAGTCCGCCTACATAGTGATTGGCTGCAGCATCTAGTGGGGGGTTGACAAGTCTGGGGCGGCGAGTTTAAATGCCCCAGCAAAGTTAGATGCCATACTATTAGTTCAGTTGTACTCGGAGTGAGAGAAGCAGTAGAAGAACTGAGGAGCAGCAGACAGAAGAACAGACTCAGAGCCAGCTAAAAGAATGAAGAGTTCATGTGGAGTAGCAAGTGGAGTGAATCTGCCTACCTGCAAGGGGGGGGATTTCTGCCGTGGTCTTGGACTCGTGGTGCAGTCAGTGGTGTTTACTAGTGGGCAGCGCGCACCACACTAGCAGTACAGACAGGCAGCAGGTCTAGTGTGAGAATCATCTGAGTGGAGCCAGGAACCTTGGATTCAAGTTGTGTGGGGGCAGACATGAACAACAGTGGGGGAAGGGGTAGCAGTGTGGCAGGTTGGTGTACAAATCTGAAATCCTGGCTACACCCCTGCATCCACAGGGACACTCAATATTATCCCACCACCCACGTGACTTTGAATAGTAACTGGGTGTCACTTCAAATGAAAGTGGGGGTAGTACCTAAGTTACCTGTACCTGTGATTATTGGAAACGACTTTCCAGGATTTACTGAGTTAATCAGAGGGGGAGTAAATCCTGATGTTTCAGCAGTTGTGATGACAAGAGTTCAGGCAACGAAAATCTCAGATGGTGGGGACTTTTTTCCTTTCAGTGATTTTGATTCGGACTTCTTTGAGAATAGCTCGGACATCCAGAAGTCCAGGAAAGAAAGAAGATGCCTGAAGAAACAGTGGCAACAAAAGACTGATGGACATAATGGGTTAACATATGAAAATGCTGAAACTAATCTGGTAACTGATTGTGAATTTGTTTCAGATCAAGCCAATGATATTTCTCTCCAGTGTTATTTTAAGCAGCTGGGGTGAAACCAAAACAGGTGGAACTAATGTTTAAAAATGTAATGGGTTATTGTACAGAGTTTGGGTAAACCTCAGTTGCAGAAACAGATAGAACAATTGGTTATACCACAAAAGTATAGATCTGAGTTTTTACAGATAGCACATGACAATCCTATGGCTGGTCACTCTGGGAGAGATCACACGCTTGCCAGATTGTTGTACAGATTTTACTGGCCTGGAATTCATGAAGATGTTGCTACATATTGCAGTTCTTGTGCCAAATGTCATAAGACAGCCCCGAGACTAAAAAAGACAAGTTGCCCAAGGTGCCCCTACCCTTGACAGATGTGCCTTTTGAGAGAACTGCAATGGATGTGTTTCACCCCTTAGACAAAAGTAAAAAGGGTAATTGATTTAAGAATACATGGGATAGACATAAAGGAATTCTGGAGGTCAGGGGTAAGGGGCAACAGACTTCCTGGAAAACAAACTGAACTTACAAACTTAAATGGGCAGACTGGGTGGGCCATAGGCCCTTATCTGCCGACACTGTCTATGTATCTATGATTAATTTGGTAGTATGCGACTATGCTACTTGATACCCAGAGGCAGTTCCTATGCGTACTGTTACAGCTCAAAACGTGGCAGCAGAGCTGCCAAAATTTTCAGCAGGGTGGGCATACCCAGAGAGATTATTACTGATCGGGGTAGCAATTTTGGTGCTGCACTGCTTGAGGAGCTGTACAGACTGCTGGGTGTCACTGGCATAAGAACCTCCCCCTATCACCCTCAGATAGACAGTCTTGTTGAGCGTTTTAACCAAACCCTAAAACGTATGTTAAAAAGGTTTGTAAAAGGGGAAGGGAAAGACTGGGACCATTACTTGATTACATTACTTGATTACCTACTTTTTGCTTACAGAGAAGAGCCATAGGCATCAACAGGGTTTTCACCATTTGAAATTCTGTACGGTAGGCAGCCAAGAGGGCCACTGGATGTAATAAAATAAATGTGGGAAGATAACCCCACTGAGAAACAGTCTATATCTTCTTATACGTGTGCCCTAAGAAAGAAACTGGTAAAATATGTTGAATTGCCTATAGTAATCACGAAGAGGCTCAAAACCAGCAGAAGGTATATTATGACCATGGAGTAAAAGAAAAAGTTTTTGAGCCAGGTGAAAAGGTTTTGCTACTGTTACAACAGAAAATAAGTTGTTAATGAAGTGGCAAGGGCCATGTAAAGTTCTTAGACGTACAGGCACTGTTAACTACGAGATTGAGACACCTGACAGAAAAAGTCCTATTAAGATATACCATGCTAACCTCCTCAAGAAATGGGTTGAAAAAATGCCAAAAGCTGCCTTGCTAGTTTTACCAGAAACTGATAAGGAAAATACTGATGTAGCTTATGATAGACTAGAACAAACTGTAAATGTTGACGCTGTAAAGGTTAATGTTTCCTTAACCTCCGAACAAACTGCAGAAATTCGTAACTTGCTAAAAACATTTAATAGTACTTCTACCACAGTGCCAGGCCAAGCTAAAGGGGTTGAGCATGTAATAGTGACAGGGAATGTTCGCCCTATCAGACAACAGATATACAGATTACCAGAGTGGATAAGAGCAGACTTGGTTAAAGAAATACAAAAAATGACAGAAGTGCTTATCACAGGAGTTGAGAAGTGCTTGGTCATCACCAATGGTGATTGTAAATAAAAAAGAAGGGGATGTAATAATCTGCCTTGATTTTAGGAAACGTAATCAAGTGTCAGGATTTGACAGTTATCCTATATGCCCAGGATAGATGATTTAGTGAACAGACTGGGGAATGCCAAGTACATCAGTACCCTCAATCTCACCAAGGATTACTGGCAAATTCCCCTAAGTAAAGAATCCAGAAACAAAACTGCATTTGCCACCCCTACTAGATTCTAACAGTTCACCACCATGCCATTTGGTTTACATGGTGCACCCGCTACATTCCAGCAGTACATGGATGTAATTTTATCCCCTCACACTGGTTACTGAGCTACGTACTTGGATGATGATGTGGTGTACAGTCCGGACTGGAAAAGCCACCTGGAACACCTATGAGCAGTTATCCAATCGATCAAAAGTGCAGGTCTGGCAATTAATCCTACCAAATGTGCATTGGGCATGCAGGAAACCAGACATGTGGGCTATGCTTGGGGAAATGGAGAAGTCAAGCCAGAGATTTCTAAGATAGAAGCTGCAGCTAACAGTCCTAACCCTAAAACAAAGAAACATGTTGGGTCATTTTTAAGGCTGGCTGGTTATTATTGAAGATTTGTTCCCAGCTTTGCATGGTTAGCTACTCCCCTCACTGAACTCATGAAGAAACAGTTACCAAATAATGTGGAATGGACTCCAGAGTGTGATGAAGCTTTTTAGGCCATCAAGGCCATATTACTGTATGTGCTCCTGTTTTAAGAAGTCCAGACTTTGACAAACAATTTTTGTTACAGACAGATGCTTCGGAGCTAAGCCTAGATGCAGTCTTGAATCAGCATATATATGGGAAGGAACACCCTATTCTATATATCAGTAAAAAGGAAAAATTACTCACCTTAGTAATGTTGTTTCTTCTAATGGAGTCTTGCTATATTATGACTATTGCAGTTTGTCCCACCATTAGAACTGCTCCGGAGGTGAAAGAGTTAACTTCCATGCAGGGCATGGAACTTAGAGTGCGAGCTCGGTTAGAGAAGCTCTGTCTGGGATATTTCAAACCGAAACTGTCAGATCTTTACGAGCAAAACTCACTAAGGTTCTGTGTGGGAACTTGTAACCTACACTAGCCAACTGGCTACTAAGATATTAACACATTTTCCTGGTCCCAACACCAAGACTCAAGTCAGGGGACCAGAAAAATAGATAAAATAAAATAAAAACACAGCACCCAAACACCCCAAAAAGAAGGGGTGGAAAACATAAAAAGGGGCATCAATAAGTGCCAACAGTGAACTGCCCACCCCATACCCCAAGTAGAAGTTCTGAGAGGGGCAGGCTGGGGGGGAGGTCATAATATAGCAAGACTCCATTAGAAGAAACAACATTACTAAGGTGAGTAATTTTTTCTTCAAACAACATGAAGTCTTGCTATAGTATGACTGTTGCAGACTACACAGCAGTACCTCCATGGAGGAGGGACAGAACCTACTTAGGGAATAGGCTCTGAAGCACGGCTGTGCCAAACCGAGCATCCCTCCTGGCCTGGATATCCAGGGAGTAATGCTTGGTGAAAGTGTGTACTGTTTTCCAAGTAGCTGCTTGACATATCTCTAAGATGGGGATGTCTCTGGCAGCAGCTAGACACGCAGCTGTACCTCTGGTAGAGTGAGCCCTCAGGCCTGAAGGGGGAACCTTACCCGGTTTTTGACAGCAAAATTGGATACAAGAGACAATCCACCTGGCAATGGATCTCTTAGTGGCAGGTTTCCCTTTCCCAACCTCACCATAAGAGAGAAATAGTTGGAGGGAGTCAAACCTGTGACCCTTGGTACGCTCTATGTAGTAACTTAGGGCCCTCTTAACATCTAAGCTGTGCAACCTCCTCTCACCAGAGGAAGAATGGTCAGTGAAGAACACTGGAAGTGAAATAGATTGATTAAGGTGGAAATCTGAAACCACCTTAGGCAAAAACTTCCTGTTAGTCCTGAGGACTACCTTATCGCTGTGAAAGGAAATAAAGTCAGTCTCCACTGACAAAGCTTGTAACTCACTTATGCGCCTGGCAGAAGTGATGGCTACTAGAAATACAGTTTTCCAAGTCAAGTACTTAGCTCTGCCGAAGACAGAGGTTCAAAGGGGGATTGCATCAGCTGAGCAATGCAAACACTAAGATCCCAGAGAGGGGCAGGGTCCCTGAATGGTGGATTGGTATGAAGCAATCCCCTTAAAAACTTGGAAAATACAGGGTGAGCAGAAAGAGAAGAGGGCTTCCCTGCTGAAATAAAAGCAGAGACAGCTGCTAAATGCACTTTCAGGGTAGCTGGTCTCAGTCCCAAAAATTAAGATGGACCATATAGTCCAAAACAGTGGGCAAATCAGCAGATTCGGAAATATGCTTCCCAGAACACCATATGGAAAACCTTTCCATTTGGAATTATAAGTAGCCCTAGTGGAAGGCTTTCTAGAAGCTTTCAAGATTTCGAGAACACCTTGAGAAAGTTGTAGATCAGCAAACTCTAACTGCTCAAGAGCCAGGCCTTGAGGTTGAGGGATTTGAGATTCGGATACCAGACTCTCCCCTGGGCACAGGTTAACAGATTGTGGTTCCTGGGGAGACACAGGGGAAGATGGACTGCTAAGGACAGAAGGAGTGGGTACCAGGGCTGCCTGGCCCAGTCTGGAGCAATCAGGATCATCTTGCAGGGCTGAGATCTGATTTTGACTAGCACCTTGAACAGGAGAGGGAAGGAGGGGAAGGCATAGAGAAACTTCCCTTCCCAATCGAGGAGAAAGGCATCCAGGGGGACTGAGACCAACACTGGGGGCCTGCAACAAAAAGTGGAAGTTGATGATAGTCTGGGGCTGCAAAGATCTATCTGAGGTGCCCCATCTGGCAAAAACTATCCCAGTACTCGGGATCCAGTGACCATTCGTGATGGCCCTGGGAAATCCTGCTAAGAGCATCTGCCAGGACATTGTCCTTGCCTGGGAGGTGAACTGCTATGAGGAAGTGTTCAGGAATAAGCCAGAGACCACAACTTCATTGCCTCGGTGCACAAGGCCGAAGACCGAGTGCCCCCTTGTTTGTTGATGTACCACATTGTAGTGGTGTTGTCTGTTCTGACCTGTACCACTTTGTTCTGAACAGATGCAGAAAAAACCTGAAGTGCTAGAAAAACAGCTCTGAGTTCCAACAGATTGATGTGGAGCAGAGATTCCTGAGGGGAACACAATCCCTGGGTGGAGAGGTCGCCCATGTGAGCTCCCCATCCCAAGAGGGACGCATCTGTAGTAAGGGTCAAGGAGTGAGATAGAGGGATGAAGGGCACCCCTTGTCTCAGATTGCTCTGATCCTGCCACCACTGAAGGCCTGGATCAGGGTTCGAGTCACTGGGATCAACTTGGATAGGGAATCTCTTCTTTGAGACCAAAAGGCTCTCAAATGGAACTGAATGTCCCTCATCTGAAATCTTGCTCCTTGCACTACAGCTGTGGAAGCAGCCATGTGTCCTAGGAGCTGTAGGAAATGCCTTGCTGGTCGACAGACCTGCAGAGTGAAGGATGAGGCCAGGGCCACCAGGGTCCTTACCCTTTCTGGGGAAGGAAGGCTCTGGCCTGCTTTGTGTCCAGTTCTGCACCTATAAAGGTGAGTACCTGGACAGGTTCCAGAACTGACTTTGGAAGATTGAGAAGAAAGCCCAGAGAGGTGAAGCAGCTGCTGGGTAACTTGCAGGTGTGATTTGACCTGGTCTGGAGACTGACCCACAATGAGCCAGTCGTCTAGGTAAGGAAGATAGCAATCTTTTGCCTTCTTAAATGAGCAACTGCTACTGCCAGGCATTTTGTGAATACCCTTGGGGCAGAGGTAAGGCAGAGGGCATTGCTCTGATTGATAATGGCCTGAGGGCAGTTCGAATCTGAGGTACTTTCGGTGGGAGCTTCTGATAAGAACATGGAAGTAGGCATCCTTGAGGTCCAGGGAAGCTAGCCAGTCCCGGCCTTAGGGAGGGTAAAATCATTCCCAGAGTCACCATTTTGAATTTTGGTTTTAAAAGGTGCTTGTTCAGATATCTTAGGTCCAGGATGGGTCGTCACTCTCCTGTCTTTTGGGGTAAGAAAGTACCTGGAGTACAGACCCTTGCCCTGGTGTAGGGGAGAAACCCTTTCTACAGCTCTGAGAGCCAGGAGGGTTGAGACTTCTGTTTCCAAAGCAAGAGTCTCTAGAGGGTTTGCAGGTGGAAAAGATCTGATTCTCATCTTTGGAAATTTTTTGAAGCTGAGAACCAGACCCTGGCTTACTACTTCCAGGACCCACTTGTCTGATGTTAAAGACTCCCAGTCCTGGATGAAGTAAGCCAGCCTGCCCCCTACAGGTAATGGAGAACTGGCCCTGGGCATCCCATCAGGGTGCCTGTTTGGCAGGGGCTTTAGGCTGAGGGGTAGGAGCAGGCCTGCTTGTACCCTGTCTGCCTCTCCCTCTGAAGAACCGCCTCTGAACATAAGCTGAAGAGGAGGCCTGGGTTTGGTAAAAAGGCCTGTGAAAAGGCCTGCCTCTACCCCTGGGGGGCTGCCTCTGAGGAGTGGCTTGCCGTTCCTTGGCTTGTGCACTCCTATAAGTGGTTCTATATTCATCCATTTTCTTCATATAATTCTCTGTCTGCTCCCCAAACAGAGAATTTCCCACCACAGGAAAATCCATAGCCTTAGCCTGGGTATCCTGTGACAAACTAGTACACCTGAGCCAAGCCAATCTACAAAAAGCCACAGATGTAGCCATGACTCTAGAGGATACATCATTAGAATCCACTGCAGCATGGAATTGCACCTTAGATGCCTCAATACCATCAGCAGCCACCTGCTCCAGCTCCTTGGCAAGCTGGCCAGGGGCCTGTTTGGCTAAAGCCATGACAGTATCCCATCTAGATTTTGGTATCTTGCAACATAAGCCATATAATTTGCTTGTCTGAGTCCCAAGGACGCTGCCATGTATTGTTTTTTAGCCATGGCATCAATCTTCCTGGAGTCCTTGTCAGGAGGATGTGAAGCCAGGGGAATATTAGCTTATCACAGGCTGTAGCCTGAACTACCCCAACATGGCTGCATTGCTGTGAAAGAAATTCTGTATCAGGACTTGACAAAGTGTACCTCCTGTCCATCTTTTTATCCACAGGAGGCACAGAATTAGGAGCTTTAAAATTTTATTGTTTGTTTCCTAAAGGATTTATGTAAAGGAATAGACAATCTCCTGGACTCTGGGATATCCATCATCTCTACAAAGTCAGGCTCCTCTTGCTCATCCACAGCTTCCTCCAAAGGAAGCTGGAGGGTTTCAGCAACTTTTTATAAAACAGAAAATGAGAAGGGGACTCAGTAAGCCTAGGGGGAGCTTCTCCTAAAGGTCTGTCTGGGGAGATGTCCGGTTCAATGGGCACATCCAGACTTTCAAAGTCACATTCACACTGTTCATAATCATCCTCCCCCTCCTCTGGTTCATAAAACTCCTCTATATCATATTCTTGAACCGGTGGAACCGACCAAACCGACCTCTTGTCAGATAGTGGCGGTTCGGACGAAACCGGGGAAAGTGACTGGACAATTTGGATTGCCCTGGCTATCTCTGCAGCAGTTGGAGAAGGGAATTTTGACTCCACACTTGCTGATTTTCTAGTTCTCTTTGCTGGAACTGGCTCTTCAGAGTCAGCTTTACGTTTGGCCGAGGAAGTCTGGCCCTGGTCAGAGGGCACTCCCTCCGGTTCGGTTGGCACCGAACCGGGCTGGCCATCCGGGTCAGCGGACTTTTTGGCCTCTCGTTCCCTGAGCCTACCAACTCTCTTATCTAGGGTAGCTGCAGGAAATTCTTCAAAATCTGGCAGTCTGCATTGAGGTGGTCAAACCCCAGACAATAAACACATGTGGTGTGTGGGTCAGCCTTGGCAAAGGCTTCCCCACAGACACTACAGTGTTGAAACCCAGTGGGCCCGGTTTTTCTTTTGGGTTTCTCAGACATAATGCCAGCCTAACCAAAAACTTGCCCTTTTTTTCGGCAGTACCATGCAAGACACCCTTATCGGTTCACAACCGTGTCACGGGTCGTGGAAAAAAACGTAATGAAATCCGTTTTTTTTAGAACCGATAAGAACCGGGAACCGCACTCTAAATGCTTCAGAATAAAGTTTCCACACAACCTGACCGGTTCAAACCGAACGATAAACATTTACAAGTTCCACACAGAAATAAACCTATCTATTACTTACAATACCATAGACAGAGCTTGAACGATCGGTTTGCGGTTAAAATAATGATAATCGTGGATAGTTTTAACTTGAAAAAACTCTTTAAACCGAGAAAATGAACCGAGGCAGTAGGAGGAATCTCCGGACGACTGTTCAGTGGTAGAATAAAGAATCTGACAGATTCGGTTTGAAATATCCCAGACAGAGCTTCTCTAACCGAGCTCGCGCTCTAAGTTCCATGCCCTGCATGGAAGTTAACTCTTTCACCTCCGGAGCAGTTCTAATGGTGGGACAAACTACAATAGTCATAATATAGCAAGACTTCATGTTGTTTGAAGCTGCATGACAGAGAGAAGAGGTACTCCACCACTGAAAAGGAATGCTTTGCAGCAAAGTGGGCCATGGCCATGGGCCCTTAAGTTTTATTGCTAAGAACAGACTTTGTATTTACAAGAGAGATCACAATCCTCTCTGTTGGCTTAACCAAATGAAGGATAAAAATTCCAGAATCACATGGTGGTACCTGGCACTACAGCCGTTTCAATTTAAAGTGATGCACAAATCTGGAAAAGAGAAAGTCAATGCTAATTTTCTGTCAAGATATGGATCACACATTGAGAGTTTTGAAGGCTGAAGAAAAAAATTATGAGTTTAACATTCTCTGTTTGCTATAATGCATATGCCCTGAACTGTAAAGGTTATTAGCTAATATTAGAAAAGAAGTAAAAGAAAGTTTTGGAAAACTATTTTTTAAACAGGTTCCCTCTTAACGAGGGGATATGCGACAGGGTTGAAAAAGGCCCTTTATCATTTTTTATGCAAAAAGAGTTTAAAGCAAGGATCTGTTCTACTCTCTCCTTTTCTGTCTCTTGTCTGTCTGGCTGCGCAACCAAATGTTCTTGTGAAACCTAGGAACTGATCACTCTGACGGTCTTGCAATTTTCTGCCTCTTGCTATCTCTCTACCTTCACCTGCCATTTGTCTTTTCTTCCACCTTGCGTATCTACGGTTATAAAAATATATATGAATATTTTTGCGAAACTAAGTGTAACTGGGATCCCTTTGTTTGAAATGTATATAGTTATACTGTTGAAATGACTGCAAAAAACTATTTGGAATTTAGGGGGTTAAGCCGAGATGCAATTTGAGCTGCTCTCAGGCTTGTTTGCAAATTCTTTTGCAGAGCTGTCAACAGGGGGTCAGCTTAGGACACTGTTCTATTTGTTGCACCTGCAAAAAAACTGACAATAACATTCTGAGAAAAACAGGATGGAGTTCTCAAGCAAAGACTTATAAAAACAGCAGCAATGCCTTGCTAGAGAGTGAGAGAGACACAGACTGAGATTTGGAATTGAAAAGAAACCCTCAGATAAAGGACTTTGTTTTCTCTGTTTGTTCTGCCTTTGTAAATAGTTATACTGAACAATTTTTATTTTACTGTTATGATGATACTAAACGGTTATCTGTGAATTCTGCAACTGCTCCTGGTTTTCCTATGCTTCCTGACCTATGCCAACGACAGGAGGCCAGCGTCGGTTCAGCCGGCCGGGGCCAGAACGGGCCACGTCAGCAGAGACCATGGGAGCACTGGTGACAGGGGTGTGGTCGACCGTGGCCGAAAATCCACTGCTGCCACAGGAACTTCTCACAGCACTGCCATAGCTTGCAGTGGAGCCCCTTGTCATGCGAAGACGAGGAGCATCGATGGCGCTTCCTTGCGAACGCCAAGAGCGAGAATGATGAGAGTCCTGAGACCTCGACCTGGACCGGCTATGAACATGTCACCAGTGAGGAGAGATGGGGGAATGGTCTGTGTAGTCGAAGCAGACCGGTTCCCGCTGCGGAACCCAGAGGGGTTGATGGAGGGGGGGAGAGAGAGATGGATCGGCTGGTTTGTCCGGCTCCTCTTGAGAGAGGGCTGAAAGGACCAGAGTCCTGGAGAGGAAGTCATTCTCAACCTTCCCAACAATGGCTCGACAGGGCTGAGAAGTATCTGGGCCGGCTCAGCCCGCAAGCCCGACAGGGACACCGTGGAGCTAGTGACCTGAACAGGGATCCCTGAAGGGATGGCCGAAGCTGATGGCTCAACAGCTGTCAAGACAGACATAAAATTGCAGGACGAGCGAGCCCACTCCCTGTCCCACGACCTGCAATGTGTCCTCCTGGACTTCAAAGATTTTGAAAATTCATCCCCTCGGGAAAGGCCCTCCCCGAAGGTAGGAAGGGACTGGCACAAGTCCTGAAAAGTACCCATAAACAAAGCTGTGATGCTGGCATCCACCAGGAGCAACGTGGGAACCATGGAGGAGCTTGCCGCAGCCCTGGCTGCCACCTTTTCAAGCACAGTAAGTTTCAACACCAAGGCCGCTAAAGCAGAAACTGCCTTGCAGGAATCCTTGGACTGGACCAGTGGATTCAGTTTGTCTGGGCGGCCTAACAAAAAAAGGCATAATGGTCATCGAGGGATGAGGGTTGCAGAGAATGGCAGAGGTCGTAAGCTTGCTGGTCGTGCTGAGCCCCCAGACAGTAAACACACGAGGTGTGAGGGTCTGTACATGACATTTTCTGGTAGCAGAAGGCACACCGCTTTAACCCAGGACCAGATTTCTGGTCATCACACCATGAAAATAACACAAAAGCATGGAATTGCAAAGAAAACTCGTAGAAAATTGCCTGAAGACGAAGGACAAAATTCGAGCCTACACCATAACACAGGAGCTGTGAAGGAGAAGACCTGACTATTCCAGTGGAAAGGATGATCTGACATCACAGGGTGAAGCCAAGGAGGATACCACCTGGGAGGGTGGAAGAGCTTACCTTGAAGCCATTCCAGCTGAACTTAAAGGGAAAGGAAGATTGTGTGGATAAATGCACCATAGCCATGCCCCTAGAAAACTGTTTTTGGTTAATGACCCCTTTTTTCCTTCACTTTTACTTTTTTTCAATGTCTTATCAAAGATAGCCCAAGTGAAGTTCAAGGTCGCGAGGGCTCGGGACACGGATTACTGCCCTCCCCTGCAGCGCTCCAGGGCGCCCCAAGCACAGACTGTGGGATTCAGGGTCGCGAGGGCTCGGAACACGGATTACTGCCCTCCCTGCAGCGCTCCAGGACGGCCCCCCCGCCCCCAAAGCACAGGTACGGAGAAGAGGCGCCATTATTTTGAATCAGGACAGTGTTGTAGCTGGAAGCTGTAACTCGCGAGGAGCTGAGTTTCTGAGCTTCTTCTTCTTTAAGAGTCGGCACAGGTGTGCTGATAGTTTATTTACCCAGTAATATTTTCTGCCATTTTGACTACTTCTGTTCGTTTTTGTATAGTGCTTTAAGTATTACAATTAAAAGAAAGGAACCTTGCCTTTAAATGTAAAGCATTTACTGCTACACAGACTGTAGTGCTAGATTTTAACTGAACGCTGGAGGGGAAACTGTTGCAGCAGTGTGTTATTTCCCTGCCCTACTTGCTGCTTTAACTGCCCTGATAAACGCGATCTGCTGGAATTCTGTAATGAGGACTCTGCAGTGCTAAAAAAAAAACGCAATCTGCTGGGAAATTGAAACGCAATTCCAGAACTTGCTAAATTAAGCCCAAAGCCTAACTTAGCTGGAGTGGACTGCGTCTCTCCCAAGCATCTGCCCTGTATTTCTTGTGTATGGCCCTACACTCGCCACGCGGCTTCCCAGGGCCCAAAGCTAACGCATACAGCAAGCAAACGTAGGACAAGTAGAAACCCTGACCCAATTACAGTGGCTGACTTACCTGTTAGTTCCTCCAACAGCTACCTATAAATTCCTCCTTTCTCTTCGCAGACTGTGGGATTCAGGGTCGCGAGGGCTCGGGACACGGATTACTGCCCTCCCCTGCAGCGCTCCAGGACGGACCCCCAAGCACAGGTGCGGAGAGGAGGCACAGTATTTTGAATCAGGACAGTGTTGTAGCTGGAAGCTGTAACTCTGAGGACTGAGTTTCTGAACTTCTGCCCCGCTGCTGTGCGCCGGCTCCCCACCACCCCACCACCGCCCTTAGTGAGCTCTTCCTTATATAGGGGCTGCCGCGTGACTGCTGAAAACCTATCAGCCCACTTTCTCATTTGCAGCTTATCAGCTGCTTCCTCTAGAGGGCGCAAACCAGATCCTAATACAGCCTACCAGTTTTCATGTCCCAGGATGCTGTTTACTACTGCCTGCTTTTGCCTCTCCATGGCAGCACTTTTCTCACTTACCGCCTCAAGCCTTCCCTGTCACGGGAGCCTTCTCCTTCCCTGCCCCGCTGCTCCCCTCAGACACACCTTCTCCTCCATAAATTGCGGATCAGGACGTGCCCTTGACCATTTCGGATTATTAATGCTGCAATCCCACCTCCCTCCTTTTACCAGGGGCTCGCGATCTTAACACCCTCAAACCTCACCCCCCCCACCAACCTCCTCTAGTCATTGCTTAAACACACCCAAAAACCCATTTCAGGACTAAAACAATGTATCTCTATGCCCTTCTCCTACTCCTGTCAGGGGACACAGAGGTAAACCCAGGACCAATCTTTACCAACTCCCCCACCCCATCACTCTCCCCAAAGGCTTACGCATATTACACCTAAATACCTGCAGCCTCCTAGCCAAAATCTCGCTACTACAACCTATCGCCTTAACAATGCTCCCCGACATCCTGACTATCTCTGAAACTTGGCTAAAGCCTCACCACACGGATGCGGAAGTCTCAATCCCAGGGTACACAATAATCAGGCACGACAGACGTGGGGCAAAGAAAGGTGGGGGCACAGCCATTTATATCTCAAACAGCCGACAATTCAATAGGATGGAAATCCCCTTCCTTCCCGCAACTATAGACGCCTCATTAGTTAAACTTTCAATCCCATATTCCGCCCCAATATACGTGTCTAGCACCTACTGTCCCCCATGCACATCCAATGAGGACATCCTCTCACACCTCTCCACGCTACAGGCCCTGACCAAAGGTGGGGAACTCCATGCCACAGGGGACTATAATGCCAACTGGCTAGGAGCTGACAAAATCCACCTGAAAACAAAAATAAAAGCTCTAAACCTCAAACAACTCTCATAGCAGCCCACCAGACTCAACCATAAGTCTAAAGAGCACACCCTCTTGGACTGGGCCTCTGCACCACTCGTCAGATCCTTGAATCTGGGCTACTTCCTGGCGCCATTAGTGATCACCATAATATACCTGCTCAGGAAGGTACACAGCCTCCCACCCCAAAAGGCAGCTACGCACCAGGTCGTACAACTCCCTGGACCTAAATTCCCTCCTAGCTGACCTTAGAAGGGTGAACTGGTCCTTTATCACCAAGGCTTCTTCCATTGACGCTGCCTGCAACGCATTTCAATTCAGCTTCCTAAAAATCTGGGACAAGCACGCTCCTCTGCATACCAAAAGAGTTAGAGGAGCGCACCTCCCTTGGATCACAGCTGACATAATCAAGATATGCCACTCCAGGGACCTTGCCTGGAAAGCCTATAAGAAAGTGGGCTCCCAGGCCTCCCTTATAAATTACAGAGCCCTAAGAAATGCCTGCACAAATACCATATGCCTAGCAAAAAAGTCCTACTTCCTATCTACCTTTAGTAATAAATCTAATCACCACATGAACTTTTGGAAATCCCTCAAATCCCTGATCTCTCCCCCAACCCAACCACCCCCCACAAACGCTACTTGTAAATGGCTCCATTATCTCCGACCCAAGCAGTGTCGCTGAAGCTTTCAACACTCATTTCTCCAGCTGCAGTGACAAACTTATATCCTCCCTCCGAAGCATGCAGTCCCCAGCCCACCCCCAAACCTCTTCCCCTAGCAATCACCCCGTAGCCCCTCCTTTCTCTTTCCAACCAGTCTCCCCAGTAGAAGTCCTCCACTCCCTGCGTGCACTAAACCTGAACAAAGGTAAATGCCCAGCTTCCCTGGATGCTAAAATGCTAATACTATCGGCCCCTGCAATAGCCTCCCCCCGGCCGCACTCCTCAACCTCTCCTTCTCACTGGGCAAGGTACCAAAGGCTTGGAAAATGGCCACTGTCATACCCCTCCCTAAAGGTGGTGACCCATCATCCCCAAGCAACTATCGACCTATCTCTCTCTCTCCTCCCTATTCTGGCAAAACTTCAGGAAAGAATAGTCCTGTCCCAACTTACTCATTACCTGGACTCCTCCTCCTTTTTTACTCCCTACCAGTCTGGCTTCCACAAAGCCCATTCTACCTTCACCTCCCTTCTACGAGTCACCGGGGACATCCTCACTGGCATAGACAATGGTCACATCACCACGGCCATTTTTCTAGATCTAGCCCAGGCGTTTGATACCGTCTCACATTCCCTACTCATTTCCAAACTCTCGGCAGCTGGGATAGCCCACCCAGCTATAGAATGGTTCCGAGATTACCTAGCAGGAAGGATGCAAGTGGTCAAAATGACCACGCACACCTCTAACCCCCTCCCAGTCACTTCAGGTGTCCCCCAAGGGTCTGTCCTCGGACCGATCCTTTTCTCTATATTTCTAAATGACCTCCCTGCAGCATGCTCCCACTCATCCATCCAAATGTATGCTGACGATACTGTTCTGTACGCCTCTGGTCCCTCAACTAGCAGCGTGGCATCTCTCCTACAGGAGGATTTCACAGCCATCCAACACTGGTTCATGTCAAATCAGCTATCTCTTAACCCAACAAAGACTGTGTCGCTTACTTTTGGCTCCCATCAAAGACTTTCCCGCCAAACACCCTGTCCCCCGTTCATTACCCTCCAAGGGCACATCTCGAACAATGCACTAGCTATAGATATCTGGGTGTCTGGCTTGACCAACCTAGATTTCGCCTCCCACATTGACTCCCTGCACAAAACTGCTCCCAAACTGGGGCTCTCTTCCGTAACAAACATACCTCCCCAAGGAAACAAGGCTTGCCATAGTACAAAGAATGATACTCCCAGTTCTGGATTACGGTGACATAGTATACTCCACTGCCCTGCATCTACACTGACAAGTCTAGACACCCTGTTCCACTCCTTCTGCCTCACCTAGACTCCCCCCCCATCCACCCACCACTGTACGTTATACAGCTCCCTAGCCCTGCCATCTCTCCATGACCGGAGACAAATAAACTGTGCGAGGCTTGCTGCCAAATTCTGGACTCACTCACTTCCTCCCTATCTTGTTTCTACTTTATCTCAACAACCTCCCCCTGTGTACTCCTTAAGAGGCACCGACCCCAGACTTCTACATGTCCTACTAATGCGCACTACCAAAGGACAGTCAGCTTTCAAATACAGGATCCCCCAGATATGGAATGGCCTTCCAGCCCCCATCAGACATGCACAAACTCCCAGTCAACGCAAC
This sequence comes from Neoceratodus forsteri, assembly GCA_016271365.2. Lineage (NCBI taxonomy): Eukaryota > Metazoa > Chordata > Ceratodontiformes > Ceratodontidae > Neoceratodus > Neoceratodus forsteri. The sequence continues at coordinate 373,585,584 of CM057458.1, forward strand.
AGACTACTCCAGGCACACTTCTCCTCCAGCTGCTTATGCTAAAATGCTGCCGCCCACTACTAAGCACCCATAATTTGTGCAGGAGTACTCCTGGTTGTGATATGTATTCTGCTGTATTTTACCTTCCCTTTGTGTTTATCCAAAACTGTACTACTCTGTTTGATATCACAGACAATGTTCGCTATTTTTCATTTCTGTATTCTGCGACAAGCATTCTGTCTGTATTTTTTACCTTCCTGCTTGTGATATTTCTGTATTTAAATGTTCTACTATTGACATGTACTGGGCTAGGCCCCCAGGTCACATCTGGAATCGAGCATGTTGCTCAGTATGCCTTCCTGGTAAATCTCGTAAATAAATAAGTACATTTTCATGGGAACCTACTACTACTTAACGTAGTGTTCAAAGATTTCATGTCAGTACAACTTTAAGGGGATGTAATGTCAGTGCAGTTATATGAGTTAAACAGAGTGATGATATGCCCAAAGCCTATATCATAAGTGAACAATGGGCAATCAGTGTGTGAGAGCTGGGGTGAGGGGATTTGATGTGTACTGTTGCAAAGAATAAAAGTTATTTCAATACTTCTAGAGTGTGTGATTCTTTCTACAAAGTGGAACTGCTGCCTGAAACAGTAGAGAAGACCAAGACACAACACAGCATTGAATGCAACAGCTGAGTGAGATAGAGCACTTGGAGGGCAACTGACTTGCTTGAGAGCACACAGAGCCTTGGTGACTCTGATGCAATTTGAAACTGGTCTCCTGTTACACAAGACTACAGTCTAATTGTTAAATCATGCAGCCTCTTCCTATAAACACAAGCACAAGAAATAAATACTTGAATCATCATCTCTGTGTCCTTTGGTGGCCTCAGCTGCTTGCTTGGAACCGTCGTTTTCACGACAATGGCTTTCAGCTTTCTTAAGGTTTAGTTCTTTTTCTGTCATGTCTTCCTGCCCTCCACTCCCACTCTCAGTAGCATCTTGCGGGATGGCATCCGACTCGGATTTCTGGTTCTCACATTGCACAAGGCCAAAAGCACTTGGTTTAGTTTTGAAAGGAGGAAGACATGTTTTGGTTGGTTTAGTGGGCATCTGCACTGCACCGTTCTTCTGAACTCCCACAGGTGAGGTCCTACAAAAAATTAATTTATAAAAACAGCAAGTTAGGTGTGATTTAAAAATCTCATTCTGGGGAACACTACCTCAAAGTGAACCCGTAAGACATCTTAAATAGTACAGATTTTAGATTAACAAGTGGGGAGAGGGGTCAGTTTTTCTACCATTACTAGATGAAAATAATTTATTTACTAATTTATGTTCAGTATTATGCATACATAGAAACACAGAATTTGATGGTAGATAAGGACCGCTTGGTCCATCCAGTCTGCCCATTTCTCCCTACCTACACTATTACTGCAGACTATGACCACTATACAGCTCTCTCTTCCTCCCCCCTTAAATGTCCTTGTCTAGATCATGAACTGAATGGAAAAGTAACAGCAGGGTGGAGGTATGGATCAGAAATAGCAGATAATCGGCTGTATTTATTTACATTTTGTTTCCCTGAGAAAAAATATAGTAAACTAACACTTAACATGCACTTTGCATGACTCTTTACTGTATGTTTTACTGTGGAAAAGGGTGAGCAAAGTGTTGCCAGCTTGATCCCAAAGTGTTTAAAGAACACAGTTAACTCCGTCTTAAGCCTTAAAAGCTCTTTGTAAGCTACTGTAGAAGAGTTTGGAGTATTCATTTAACATAAAACATACCTTTGTGTCATTTATAAAAGTGGTAGTAAAATTAAAATATGTATTAAAAAATAGTGCAAGAGCGGGGTGATCAAAATGGTTCAGGGTCTGGAGGGAAGAATCATAGGAGAAAAGACTGAGGGACCATAACATGTACATCCTGGAAACAGGGAGGGAGGGGGGAGGCTGGACAGAAACATGCAAATGTCTCCATGGGATCAACAAGGTGAAATACCCCCAGTACGCACCTGGAAACGAGAAACCTGTTGCTCAGTGTGCCTTTCTGGTGAAACTTTTCAATAAATAAATAAAATGCAATGAACTGTTCACCCATATAAAACACAAGAAAGAATTCACTAAAGCTGGCTGAGGGTAGGTTCAGGAGGGATGTCCACACGTACTTTTCCACAGAACGAGTGGTAGGCAAGTGAAACAGACTGCTGAAAGAGGTGGTCTGTGCCAAAACAGTGAATGGATTCAAACAAGGATGGGACAGGCACAAGAGCAAGATAAGGACAGGAGGAGGTGTAACGGAAGAGAGAAAAAGGGAGGAAGATGGTCACTACGCCCATCGTGTTAGTAATACTATAGGTGGGGTTGGGCAGACTGGATGGGCTAATAGGCCTTTTTCTACCATGACATTCCATGTAAAAGATGCCCCAAGGCCAGCCCACTGGCTTGGCTCGGCAGCATCGTGCTAGCATCTGTGAGAGACCTGAGAGCAGCCTGCCTGGGGACTCATGTTCAGTGGACTAGAGAGCAGGTGTTTTATAAAGATGATGTGCTCTTTGTCTTGGAGGGCATACCAAAGCACATCACTCATAACCCCTGTGGTCGGGCATCAAACAGGACCTTGCAGAGTCTTGAAAAAAGGCCACTGCCCCACATGGCCAAAGCTTGGCTGCTTTAACGAGTGCTAACAGTACTCAGACTTGGAGCAACATCATGGAAAACATGGGGTATCTGGCCCCAAGGAGGAAAAAAAATGATGTCCCAGCACTGTTTGCAGGCTAGTATTTCTTATTAGTGGTAAACTGCTGTAATATCAGACAACTACTTTTTTCTATAGAACACTGTAAAAAAATACTGTTTAGGAGGAGAAAACAGAAAAACGATAAAGATTTCAATTTCTCGTTTTGGGTCTAGGTGGGCAAGAAAAAAATTACCATAGTAATGTTTCTTTTCAGGGATCCCTCACTATGATTTTACACTTTATGCATCTATCTCCATGCTGCAAGATGCCCAGGAGAAAGAACGTTATACAAATGATGGGATCTTGAACATAGGTTCACACTCTGACCTCATGCTACACTCTGGCAGTTGCATCAGATTTGTTTCTATAGCTAGAGTGGAGCTGTGACTACTAAACTTAGCAAAAAAAGTTATCAAAAAAGAACAAAAAAAAATTAAAATGTTATTGAAAATGTTTCAACACCACCAATCAAACTAAAATATTAAAACATACTAAAATATTTAAGTAAAATCACAACTTCACAATTGTAGGTGCCAGCAACAGTAATGCTCAAGAACCTTATTAAAAGAACTGCTACTTGTGTGAACTTATTTTCACATTCTGGAAGTGGAGGCAGGGTTAGGGAGTGAAAATCACAGTGAGAGATCCCTAAGAAGAAACAACATTACTATGGTGAGTAATGTTTTCTTCTAACTCCAGGAATCCCTCACACATGATTTACACACAGATTTAGTTTAATTGCCGTATTGGTCCTTGTAAGAACAGATCCAGAAGCAAATGGTTTGATACCTTTTATTGGACCAATACTGATGTTACAAAAAAAAAAAAAACAAAGTGCCTAAGCTTTTGGACCAACCAAGTCCTTCCTTGGAAGCTTATGGCAGTTATTTAGAAAATCACATACTATTAACACCCAGATCATACATAAAAAAAAAAAAAAATTCTCATTGATTTAAAATACTCATTTAAACCATAAATTAAGTTTAAATAAGAAGAACCAGATTTCACCAGTTTGCTATTAACTAAGAAGCCTTCCAAGGTCAAATGTCCACAGAATAAGATAGTCCGAGCAGAAAGTTCCACTAACTAAAAAACGGAATATCTAAGTGTGTTATGTGAATACAGTGTGTTAAAATGTGACATTATTGTATGTTAAAAAAACAAAAAAAAGATATAATAGACATGTTCTATATACGGTATTAGGCAGGTTTGAAGTAAAGTTTACCTAGTGTGAGAAACTGTTTCACACAGTTATACAGTATAAAACCTATCTGGAGACATTTCCCCAACTATACACTCAGCCAGTTACTATATTCCATAAACATTGAGATCTTTTTTTTTTTTTTTAGTTTAACCAGGAGTTGCACACTAAGCTGAAAGCTTTTTTACAGGCACAAACTGGGAGCACAGGGAAGTTAAGTGACTTGCTTAGGGTCACACAGTATGTAATGGAAGCTGTGGGATTCAAACCCAAGTCTGGTCTGCTGGATGTCACCAGATTTGCAGCTCAGAGCCTTAAACCACTGCGCTATACTGCCTCCCTGATCTTCAGTGCTGTAAAAAGATTTTATACAAGATGATATCAATTGTCAGTATAAGTGCCAAATTAAAATACAAACCTGTCAGGGACCCCCAAGTAAATGAGACCATGCATCCTGATATGTTCAGAGTTCAAAAATGTGTCACTATATAAACAAACTACTACATGCACAGAAACATTATAAGGAATCTGAATAAAAACAGTGGAATTAACCCCCTCAAAAAAAAAAACAGGGGAAGATGACTAGTTAGAGGGAAGTGTATGTTTACTATGTATGAGAGCCAAGAGTCCTAACACACCATCATTTTCACCACTCACTACAATTTTTGCTCAATGGAATGTAGCCTGTGGGGGGAACCCCAAGTAAATGAGATGATGTACCCCGTTATGTTCAGAGTTCAAAAATATGTCAGTATAAAATCAATCTGCTATATGTACAGTAGACAGACTAGGGAATCTGAATAAAAACCCAATGGAATTAAACCTTCCTAAGAGTCATAGTTATAATGTATTTGAACTCTTAGTTCACATACACAGTGTATATTTACTTCCTTCTGGCTGGTTATCTTCCCCCTTGGGGCGCTAGATATCTTTGGTCTGCTCCACGTAGATACCTAGTACTCACTTCAGGTCAAGGCTGTGCGGTTTCTGCTCACCTGGACTGCAGTATTCCGGGTAGAGCACAGGAAGAGCCAATGACTGGTTTGGGTGGAAGTCAGGTACCACCTTAGGTAGTAATTTGCTATTGGTTTTAAGGACTGCCTTGTTCCTGTAGCAGATTATGTAATTTGGCTCTGTGCAGGCAACTTGCAGCTTGTTTGCCCTCCTAGAAGAGGTCATGGCAATGAGAAATACGGTTTTCCATGTGACACACTTTGGATCAGCAGTGTCCAAGGGCTTGAAGGGAATCTCCACAGGCTGGGTAAGGCTGACACAGATCCCATGGTGGGACTGGGTTACTTGCCAGTGGGAACAAGCAGCTGAGGCCTTTACAGAACCTTTTGAAAATGGGTTGTGAAGCCAGAGACTTTCCTGTGCCTGCTGATTTGTAGGCTGACACTGCTGCTTGGTGCACCTTGAGTGCTAATGGCCTTAGGTGTAGGGACTGCTGGTGTGCCAGGTACTCCAGGACTACATGCAGCCCTACCACTATTAGGATTATCTTTCTAGGGGCACACCAGTATGAAAATCTCTTCCACTTAGAGGAAACAACAGGTACCATAACAGCAGATCATTGAGAGAATCTCTCATCAGGCCACACCTAGAGATCTATAGCTGCCAGGCTCTGGGACCGAACAGAGACTTTTTTTGCAGGCATTCCACTAGGAGCCACCCACGAGGATGCCTTATGTTGACGTCTACTTTATATCAACATGGGCGGCCCCTCTCCCGCCTCAGTTCCTCACGAAGATCATGCTCAAGGGACCTCCCTCTGGGAGGCCAGGAGAGAGCTGAGTTTTCCAGCTACTGGGGAAGGCCAGAGGCAGCAGGTGGTCCATCCTGGAGGGAGACGGGAGTGAGGAGACTCTGGGTCTAAGGGGGACGGAGGGTGGGACGGCATGGCCAGATGAGGGAGATTCTCTCAAAGATCTACTGTTACAGTGAGTACGTTAACTGTTCTTCAAGGATATCACTTTCATCAGGCCATACACCCATGGAACAAGTCCCTAGCAGTACTGACAGTCTGGGTGGCTGGAGACTACAGGCCTAAGAAAGGAGGCCTTGAAGTACAGCCAGGCTGAAGCCTGCTCTTCTTTGACAGGCAATGTCCAGACTGTATTGTTAGTTGGACAACCATCTGGACAGGCACTGTTTAGAAACCGGTACGCCTTCTTTTCCAGGGGCGAATGAAACAAAAAGCTGCAAGGACTTCCTCCAGTCTATCATACGGTGAACACAATATCCAAGTATTCTATGTACATCTAAGGAATGGAGCAATGCTTCCCCTGGATTGTCATGCTCAGGAAAATAAACTGGTAGGTGAATAGTTTGATTCAAAGTAAACTCCAACACCACAGGAAGAAACTTAGGATTGGTCCATAAACATACCCTGTCTTTATGGAAAATCAAATCAAGAGGCTCACACATAAGAGCCTGAAGCTCTGAAATCCTTCGAACAGAAGTAACAGTGACTAAAAATAATGCTTTCCAAGAAAGGAAGCGCAAGTCATAATTCGCGGCTGACTCAAAAGAAGCCAAAGTGAGTTTCTCTGGAACAAAATTCACGTCCCAAGCCAGGACTGGATTGCAGATGGAAGGCTTCAAGTGCAGGATGAATCTCAAGAATGCATAGGCCATCTCTAGCTGTGCCACGATTAGTCATCAATGGGCACATGGAAAACTGAAATAGCTGACAAGAGCACTTTGATTGAAGAGTACTGCAGTCTTGCATCTGAAAAGGACAATAAATACTCTAGAATCTGATTTACAGGGCAAGTGAAAGGATCCAAGTAATGAAGGGTGGCCCACAAAGCAAACTACTTCCACTACATGGAGTGGGTAGCTCTGGTGTAGGATTTCCTGGTAACCACCAGGACATCAGCCACCTTTTGAGACACTCCAGATCTCGCAATCATCGTCTTCAGGAGCCATGCATGGAAATGGAGTGACTTGAGGTCCGGATGGACCAGGGTTCCTCGTTTCTGTGATAGAAAGCCCTTGCACAGGGGGCAGATATACTGGGGGTTCCACTGCCAGCTGTTACAGAAAGGGGAACCAGATCTAACTAGGCCAAAAGAGAGCAACAGGTATCTGAGTAGCTCCCTCCATCTGGAGCTTGATAACACCCTCTGAATCAGAGGAAAGGGAGGGAAGGCGAAAAGGAAACCTCCCTTTCCAAGAGAGGGACAACGCTTCTTGCCAGAAAACTCCAGGCCCTGGAGCGAGCACAAAAGCGGCAGTTTTGCACTGAGTGGGGAAGCAAAAAGGTCCAACTCTGGACGACCCCACCTGTCAAACAGGTCTTCCACTACCGAGGTCAGAAGCTCCCACCTGTGCATTCTGGATTGCAACCTGCTTAGCCTGTCTGCCAGGACGTTTTGGATGCCTGAAATATGGACAGCTGACAGTTCTAAACCGTGTTCTAGAGCCCAGTACCAAACCCTCATCACTGCCCTGCACAGAGGGCAAGAGCGAGTCCCCCCCTTGCTTGCTGATGTAGTGTACTACACTGATATTGTCAGTGTGCACCAGCAGATGCCCTGGGGACAGATGGTTCTGGAAGGCTTGAAGAGCATAAAGAATGGCCCTCATCTCCAGGATGTTTATGTGGAGGCAACTCTTCACTCTGGTCCATGTTCCTTGTGTCTGACAAGGTCCCAGATGTGCCCCCCAGCCCATCCTCTCAGTATCTGTGGTGAGAATCTGAAGAGGTGAGGGGATTAGGAAAGGAACCCCCTTCAGCAAACTACTGGGTTCCATCCCCCATTGGAGCACCTTTTGGACAGAAGTTACTAAAACCTGCTGTTCTTACCTCAGGGGTCCTTTAGCATCAGTAACTTTAAGCAGCTAGCTGACCAGGTAGTTCTGCCCCGGAGGTGTGGTTTATGCTAATTAATTAGCATCATCCAGTCAGGATAGACTTTGGGGGTGTGCTGAGGAGAGACTGCTTGAGAATGCACCAGAATTTTTTCTCCATTGACTGAACAACACTGCCTCTGAGGTGTTTCTCACAATTGGCCAAGAAAACAAGTTTTCTTGAACTTTTGTGGTAAAATCTTTTCATTTTGTTTTTACTTTACTGTGCTGAATATAATTTAGTTGTTTTATTGAGCTTCCCGGGAACCGCGTTTATTGGTCAGTTCCGCAGTTCCTCCGCGGTTCCCTTCTATTTTTTTCTTTATTTTAACCATGTTTGTGTATTTCAACGGTTCTTTTCAAACCTTTTATCATGCTTCCCTTGTTTCTCCAGGAACCAGGATTTTAAGGCATTTTTTACTTCTGCAATAGCGGTTCTTTACCGTGAGGGAACCAATTGCATTCCATTACCAATGGTAGTGGAACCATTCAATTTAAAATGTTTTTTGTCAATTGGCATGTCAGAAATCCCCCAAAACAGGACTGGACCCACAGGTTTTAAAACGTGCCTAAATTGTCACAGGATTGTGGCCAAAGTGGACACCCACGATCTGTCCTTAAAGTGTCTGGGTCCAGACCATTACTGTTCACTTTGCTCAAAATTTTGTTCCAAAACCTTGAGAAACAGAGCAAAGAGGCTTAGAGAGATGGCTGAGGAAGGGTCCTCTTCAATCTCAAAAAGGCCCAGGCTTACTGATGAGGGATCTTCAAAAAATTCTAATGAGGGTGCTGATGAAGCATCCACTAGTTCTAAGCAAAGAGACACTGATGAAGTGTCTTCTAGAGAAGAAAATAACAAATCGGGTGCTGATGAAGTGCTTCGAAACCAAGAACTTACAAAGGGGCTGATGAAGTTCCTTCAAAAAATTAAAATAATAGGGGCACTGATGAAGTGCCTGGATCTAAAAGGAAGCTAGATTTTGCCACTGATGAAATGGCACCAAAAAAACTGTGTAAAGATAAATTGCCTCCTGTTCCTCCCAGTAATGGCGCAAGGGTGATCAAGCAGGAGGTAAGAAACAAAGAGAAGTCAAAACACACACAGCCTGACAGTCTCCCTGATTTTCAGAAGGAGTTGCCCTCGGCTGAAGATATAGCAAAGGACTTGGCACATCTTTCAGACCTTACAAGGCATGGGGTCTATTTTTTCTGCCCTGTCAAGTAAACACCCTTCTGCAGCCCCCTCTGATGCAGGGACCTATGGGGGTCATGATGAGGATGATTATTATGATGGTCCAGACAATCTTTCAGTAATTAATCCCTGGAGCCTGACATTTTCCCTGATCCTCACTGTGGTGCTTCCCCTCTGGATCAGCAGGAAAAGTACAGTAACATAAGAACTTGCCGTAACAGTAGATCTTTGAGAGAGGCTCTTGCAGTAGGTAAATACAAATAGGACTGAAGCCGGCAGGCGGCAGGACCCCACAGAAAACTTTCTAGCCTGCAGTCTCTGGTGGGGGACCGCCCTGTCAGGTGACTGACGTCAGTATAAAGAGGCGGTCCCCCATGCCTGCCTTCCAGTTCTTTCCAGCTAAAGGCCAAAAAAGGCAAGACGAGAGAGAAGCAGATGTTTCCTTCACTGGAAAAGGAGCTGAAAAAGCTTAGGGGGATGGAGGGCAGGAAGGTATTACCTACTGCAAGACAATCTCTAGAAGATCTACTGTTACGGCAAGTTCTTACGTAACTGTACTATCTTACCTTGAGAAGGCTCTTGCAGTAGGTAATTACAAATAGGACTGAGTCCCAAGCAGTCTGGAACAAGCAGAAGCTAACGGGAGGAGGAAAACTACCCAAAAAGTAGACCCTCTGGCTGTGAAGGTATTAGGAAAGAAGACCTTGCAGAATAGCCAACCCAAAGCCCGCTCTACGGCAAGAGGCAATGTCCAAACTGTAGTGTTTCGTAAAGTATGGACAGAAGTCCAAGTTGTGGCTGCACAGATGTTTGTCGCTGACACATTCTTGAAACAAGCAGCGGAGGCAGCAACCCCTCTGGTGGAGTGGCCTCTGACTGGACCCGGGAGGGTCTTGTTGTACTTGTAACAGAAAGTGATACAATGAGCCAACCATTTAGAGAGGTATTGCTTATAAACAGCATTGCCTTCTCTTTTACAAGCAAAAGAGACAAACAATTGATCAGTCTTTCTGAGATCCTTTGTCCTTGTGGTGTAGTATCTCAGGATTCGGTGAACATCCAAAGTATGCAAGAGGTACTCCCCTTGATTGGAGTGCTGCATAAAGAAAGCAGGCAGCTCCATGGATTGATTCAGCGTAGAGTCCACTACCACCTTAGGGAGAAACTTAGGGTTGGTACGCAGAGCCACACATTCCTTGTGGAAAATCAAGTACGGGATTTTGCACGAGGGCCTGAAGCTCAGAAATCCTTCGAGCAGAAGTAGTGGCCACTAGGAAGAGGGTCTTCCGAGAAAGGAACTTCAGGTTTGCAGAGGCTGCCGGCTTGAAAGGAGGCAGAGTAAGCTTCTCAAGGATAAAATTTAAGTCCCAAGGAGTGGCAGGAGCACGGATGGGGGGGTCGCAAGTGGAAAACCCCTCTAAGGAAAGTCTTAGAGACTTCCAGCTGCGTAAAAGTCCTGTCCCCAAAAGGAGCATGGTAAGCGGAGATGGCCGCCATGTGAACCTTTGGAGAGGAATGACTGAGACCCAGATTAAAGAGATGGCGCAAGTAATCCAACAGCCGCCCAACAGAGCAAGAGAATGGCTCGAAATCTTTGGAAGCGGCCCAAATAGAGAACTGTTTCCATTTCATGGCATAGGTAGATCTAGTGGACGGCTTTCTGGCCTCCACCAGAATCTCAGCAACCAATGGAGAAACCCAGAAACGAGCTTGAACTACAGTACGTCTGCAGGAGCCATGCGTGCAACTGAAGAGACTTGAGACCTGGATGGACCAGGGTCCCCTGATCCTGGGTCAGCAAAAGCTGCAACAGAGGAAGAGGAGGTTCCTCTGAATACTGTTGCAGAAGAGGGAACCAAACTTGCCTGGGCCAGAAAGGAGCGATGAGGATCATGCAAGCTCCTTCAGAGCTGAGTTTCGGTAAGACTCTCGGAATCAAGGGGATTGGGGGGGGAAGGTATAGACGAATCTTCCCTTCCAGTCTAGAGACAGAGCATCTCTCCAAAAAATGCCGCACCCTGAAGCGAGTGAGCAGAAGGCGGGAAGTTTTGCGTTGAGAGGAGACGAAAACAGGTCTACCTGAGGAGTTCTCCAGCGTAAGAAGATATTGTCTGCTACCCCCTGATCTAGTTCCCACACCTGAGCATGAGCAGACGACCGACTGAGGTGGTCTGCCAACGTGTTCCCGACCCCCCCAGGACGTGAATGGCGATGAGGTGACGGTTGTGCTGCACTGCCCAATACCAAACCCGCATCACCTCCCAGCAGAGAGGGTAGAAACGAGTTCCTCCCTGTTTGTTGATGTACCAGACTACACACGTTGTCTGTCTGGACAGCCAGATGTCCGGGAAGCAGATAAAGGTACAGAGCCTGTAGGGCATAAAGCACGGCCCGAAGCTCCAGCACATTGACGTGGAGAGATTTTTAGAGCTTGGACCAGGAGCCCTGGGTCCTGTGAGGCCTGAGATGGTGTCACCAATCCTCGCCTGAGGCGTCTGAAGTCAGCGTCTGGGAGGGGGGAGAAAGGCAGAAGGGAACTCCCCAGCAAAGGTTCTCCTGAACCATCCACCATTGCAAGTCCCGAGCCATACGATTGGAGACCAGAACTAGTTGATCTAGGTCGTCCACCAGCTGATCCCACTGAGACCGAAGCGTCCACTGAGAGATTCTCATGTGGAGCCGAGCGCGAGGGACTGTTGGAATAGCAGCCACCATGAGCCTAAGGAGGCGAAGGACCAACCTGGCGCTAACCCGCCTGTGGCTGGATAACAGGCTGACCTGAGCCTGGAGTGAGGCCACCCTGTCCAATGGTAGGAATGCCATGACGGAGGTCGTATCCAGAACTGCCCCGATAAACTGGAGCCTCTGGGACGGGATCAGGCGGGACTTGGCCTGGTTGACGGTAACATCCAGGCAGGTAAAAACCAGCAGGGTAAGGGGAAAGGAAGCGCAGGGGTTCCTGCTTGGACGAGGCCGCCAGGAGCCAGTCATCCAGGTACAGGAACACCTGTACCCACTGGGTACAAAGGTAGGCCGCTACCATCGAAAGGTATTTGGTGAATACTCGGAGTGCCGAGCAAAGACCAAATGGGAGGGCCTTGAACTGGTAGTGGTCCCCCTGGAACGCAACACGCAGGTATTTGCGGTGGGAAGGGCGAATAGGAATATGCAGGTAAGCATCCTGCATGTCCAGAGCACACAGCCACTGTCCCGGCCGAAGACGGGGCAGAAGACTCTGCAGAGAGAGCATCCTGAACCTTTGGTACTCCACAAATAAGTTCAAGGAGCTGAGGTCGAGAATCGGTGTCACATCTCCTGACTTTTTCGGGACCAGGAAGAAATGGGAGTAGTAACCCATCCCCCGAAGATGGGGAGGAACGGGCTCTACTGCCTCCTTCAGAAGAAGAGGATATTTCTTCCTGAACCAGAAGGTGATGTTCTGGGGAGTAAGACAACCTGGGGGGTTTAGGAGGTTTCAAAGAAACTCTATTTAGTGTCCTTCTGCGATCAGCTGGATCACCCAAGTGTCTGAAGTGATCCTCTCCCAACCCGTAGATGAAGGAGAATCTCCCTCCTACGGTTCCTCGGAGGGTCCAGAGGCAGTGGGAGAAAGAGTCAGGAGGTGTGAGGCAGCATCGTGGCTGAAGCTCCCACTACTTTTTTGTGGGGGGGGGGGGCGGCTTGGCTGCCAGAGGGGCCAGACGTTTGTTGGCCCACTTTCCCTGGGGTTTCGCCTTTTGCCGAGAACGTCTGCGAAAGGAACGACGCTGAGCCTGAGGAGGTCTGTACATGGAGTCAACAGTACCCTTCTGTAGATCGGTGATGATGCCCTTGACATCGCCACCAAACAGCACTGAACCCCTGAGGGGCGCGTCCTGGATAGCAGACTGCACTTCCAGGACCAAACCTGACATCCGGAGCCAGGCATGACGCCGCAAACCCACGGCAAAAGCCGTGCTCCGACCAGCAGCATCCACTGCGTCGTACGTGGCACGAAGCATGTGCCGACTGGCCGAATGCGCAGACAGGACTAGATCCGCCACTTCCTGCTTCGTCTGAGACTCAGGAAGGGAGTCCAATTTAGCCCCTCCCCTCGCTAACAATCGCCTTCTGGTAATCCCCCATATTACCTATGTAATTCAGGGCCCTAATACCCAGAGTGAAAGAAGCGTATACCTTCTTCCAGTACTGGTCCAGAAGGTGGGATTCCTTGTTGGGTGGTGATGAGCTCAAGTGCTTGGGGTTAGCCGTCTGGCCGTAGGCGGCGCTAGTCACGACCGAATCAGCTCGAGGGTGTGAATTTAAAGAGTCAACACCCTCCGGAGCCTGATAAAGCCTGTCCGACTTCCTAGGAAGGGGGGGCTAATGCAGATGGTTGCTTCCAAATGATGGAAACAAGGTCGGCATGAGGCTCAATCCAGGCGCTGTAGATCCAGCTCCAAGGAATGCCACTGATGAACTGCCTGGATTTTATGCAACTCTGTAAAGGAAGGAAGGATCTTTTAAGTCTTTGGTAACCGGGTAAGGCCCACTATGCACAAGTGCCTGTTTTCAGGGGCGACCTGGGAGCACAGGGCGGTCAAGTGACTTGCTCAGATTCACATAGTATGCAAGTGGAGGTTGTGAGAATCAAACTCAGGTCTGGTCTGCTGGATGTATCAAGCATGCTCACACCTCGTTCCTCTAACCTCTAGGTTATACTGCCAGAGGAGACTTCGGAGGAGTCCTTAGCTTGGGCTTGTCCGGAGTACATGGCTCGTCGTCTGGGTCGGAACGACCATCGGAGTCATCTGAGGTCTCCGAGGAGGATGAAGAGGAAGAAGACTCCTCTCGGCACAGGGGAGGAATGACGGACCCCTTGGGAAGCCCTCGGGGAAGCATATCCTGCCTTGCCCTGGAACCGGAGGGCTCACCTCTGGTATCCGGAGGTGGGGAGGGGGTCTCTCGTCTCTGACGTAGGGGGTCCGGAACCGGGACCTGCGTCAGAAGATGGTTCTCTACCTCCCTGGTGAGCTGAGCCTTGGCCTCACCCCACCAGGAAGCCAGAGTCACCTTCAAGTCTACCGGTGGCTGAGGGGGCGGTGGAGGAGGAGGAGGAGGAGGGGGATATGGATACTGAGGGTATCTGTAAGGCGCGTATCCATATCCTGATGGCGGGAAGCCCGGCGTCGGATACTGGGGCACCGTGTACTGTGGCGTCAGGTAGGCCAGCATCGGGTACTGGGGTGCTGGATACTGCAGGCCTGGGTATGACGACGTCAGATAGGATGGGGTTGGATACTCAGGCACCGGGGGTCTGCGGGAGCAGAAGGCCCCAGAAACGTCCCAGCGGGCGGCAGGTCCGGCATAGGGGTGGACTCTGGCAATGGGATATTGGCGGGCATCGGTTAGGCCAGCGTCGGGTCATCCAGCCCAATGGGAGGGAGACCCGATGGCAGTGTTCCCACCTCTGTGTCACCCGGGGAAGAAGGATTACCATCCCCGGGATCCAGCAGAGGAGACGCTGGCGCCTCGGAGTGCATCGAGCATTGCGGCAAGCTCAGGACGACAGATAGGCCCAAAGGGTCCGGAGTCAGCTCTAACACTGGCCGGATGTCGTGACCAGCGTCCATCTTATCGACGGGATCAGGCGAGCGTCGGAGGAGCGGCGTCGACTTATCGGACCCAGCACCTGACAAAGGCCGCGGGGAGGGCGGTCTTGGCGGGCGCTTTGGAGGCATTACACTACGGAGGTCAGGCATCCTCTTGGCATTGCAGGCGGGTGTTGGAGGAGCCCGGCGTCCGACTTATCGAGAACGCTCGGACCAGAGGCCGCCCAGGCGGCTACGCCTACTGGCAGGGGCTGCCTCCTTAGACCTGGAGGGCTCCGGAGGGCCAGGCGCAAGCCCGGCCAGGGAGGAGTTGGCCATCTTGGAAGCCTCCAAGACAGCCGCCCGGAGCTGCCTCCCGGGAGGCATTACCTGCAGCACGCGACCCCAGCCGAGGACGGTGACCGATGAGTCCCAGTCCGGTGCTTCTTCTTGTGGTGGCCCTCCAGTTCAAGATCAAGAAAAAGTAGAAAATAGGCAGTAAAACTACAGATGATTGACTGCGAAGCAGTGAACTTACTTGGTGCTGCCGCGAGGTATGATGGGAAAAGAACTGGAAAGGCGGCTGAGGACCGCCCCATTATACTGACATTGCCTGACGTGGGTCACCTGACATGGGGGCGGTCCCCCGTCAGAGACTGCTAGCTAGAAATGTTTCCGTCGGGTCCTGACGCCTGCCGGCTTCAGTCCTATTTGTAATTACCTATTGCAAGAGCCCTCTTGAAATAAGATCTTCCTCTATGCTAACTTTTCTTTTTTTTAGTTTTTTTGTAGACTATCTCTTACCAGATGGACTCTCTCAGGAGCAGACTATCAATGGTAGCTCTGTTGCTCACCTGAAGCCCCCGCCACTAGTGCTCTTCCAGACCCGGACCTCCTCCAGCCACTCGATCCCGCCCCCCTGGACGGGACTGCCAACTCCTCCAGCACTCTATCTACAATGGAGCAACAGGTGTCCACCAGGGGTCCCTACTGCACCAGAGACACCCTGGATCGCTCCCCAGGCAGAGGAGAGTGGTCCACCGGATGCTCAATTCTCTCCCTCCCCTGCCAACCCCAAGCTCATTCTCGAACTTGGGTCGCTGGTGTGGCAAGAAGTGTGGTGTCCAGCACCTCAAACCTCAGAGCTACCGGACTGGCGCTATGCTAAGTTATCTTCAGCACCTGGTGGGTACTCTGGACATACCCTGCTAGAAATCCCACCAGGAGAAGGATGACGACTGCAAGAAAATGAAAGGTCTCCCTCCTAAAAAGATGGTTTTCCCCATTTATAAAACTTTCAGGAGAAACACCTTGAAGCTGTTACAGACCCCATCTTCTTTACCTGGGGTGGATAAAAGAATTGATAAGAAATACCAGCTTTCCAGAGCAAACACTGATTTTTTTTGTCTGTCCAGCCTGGGCATGAGGAAGTAGTGCAGCAAGCTGCCTGTGATAAAGCTGGAGTGCCTTTGTCTTCCTTACACCTGGATAGAGTACATTGCAAAGAAAACTTACACTTTGGCTTCTTTGCTTCTTCATCTGTCTTCCTATTTGGCCTATACAGTCAAGTATCAGAAGGCTCTGTGGAACTCGGTCCTGGCCATTGTTCAATCAATCAGAGTCTGAGTCTATGATCCAGGATTTAACTGAAACTGCTAAGACTGCCCTGGAAGCAACTAAGTACCAGTTCCTTATGGCAGATGATGACAATGATGCTGCATTTAGAGTCATGGCCCAGGCCATATCCCTCAGAAGGTCTGCCTGGTTAAGGACCACCAACTTGACATAGGATGCTCAGTCTAAAGCACTGGACTTCACCTGTGACAAAAATCTTCTGTTCAACTCCAGGACAAAAGAGTACATGAAAAAGGTGGATAAGTACAAGTCCACTTGCCAGAGCAATACTACTAAGCAAAGGGCTTCCACCCAGAAGTCTCAGCCTAAGGCAGGCAGAGGGAAGGGTTATTTTCCAAAGCCCTACTACCCCTATCCTCCTTCTCCTTCTCCTCCTCCTCAGTACCACTACTCTCAGACTAGTGGGTACTAAAGGGAAAGGGGCAGGAGAGACCAGAGAAAGCCAGCCACCTCCCAGACCCCTGCATCTCATTCTAAGCCCTGACTTCAATGCCTTGGTCACCTCCCCTCCACCAGTAGGAGGCAGGCTCTCCCACTACCTCCAAGCTTGGACCAACATAACTTCAGACAAATGGGTCTTGGAGGTAGTGGAAAAGGACCTGCCTCTTCACTTCAAGAAGATGCCAGCTTTAAGGGGCACTCTGTTTTCAAAACCTCTCACCTCATCAGAAAAACTCCTGCTAGAGCTGGAGGTCAACAACCTCCTGGTGTCAAAGGTGGTGGACAGAGTACCAGCCTTACAGAAAAACAAAGGCCTTTACTCCAGGTACTCCCTCACCTAAAAGAAAAAATGGTGAGTGGTGACCTTTCCTAGACCTCAGGTACCTAAACAGACACCTCCTGAAACCAAAATTCAGGATGGTGACACTAAAAATGGTCTTTCAGTCTCTGGAACAGAGAGACTGGCTAGTCTCTCTGGAGCTCAAGAATGCCTATTTTCACACCCCTACAAGGCAATCCCACAGGAAATTCCTGAAGTTCAGGCTTCCTTCAGGGTATTACCAATTCACAGCCATGCCCTTCGGCCTAATATCTGCACCAAGGGTGTTTAGCAAATGTCTGGCTGACTTGGCAACACGTCAGAAAACAAGGGGTTTCAGTGTATCCCCACCTGGACAACTGGCAGATGGTAGGGAAATCCCCAGACCAGGTCCAGGAGTTCATGTCAATCACAAAAGACACTCTGCTCTCCATAGGTTTTTTTTCATAAACCTAAAGAAATCTCACTTAGGGCCAACCCAGCTCCTAACATTTATAGGGGCACAGTTGGCACAAAGCAGAGCAGGGCCTTCTTGCCACCAGAAAGAATTCAGAATTTCTTAGCAGTGGCAAACTCTTTCGCCCTGGGCCAACCAAGGCCGACCAGATACTTCCTAAAACTCCTGGGACACATGGCATCCTTGACTGCTGTAGTCCCAGGAGTCAGGTACAGGATGAGGGACACACAGCATCACTTATGCTCCCATTGGTCCCAAAAGAGCAATGGTCTGCCCAAACTTATACCAATGACAAAGAATCTTCTTCAGGCTCTGTGCTGGTGGAAGGACACTGCCATAATGTGAGTAGGTGTTCCCTTTCAGATCTCCCCTTCTACGAAAATCATCACTACAGATGCTTCCCTGCCAAGATGGGGAGCGTTTCTGGAAAATTCCTGTCAGTGGCACCTGGACCCCAAAGGAGTCAAGGTCACACAACAATCTTTTGGAGCTCAGGGTCATTTATCTGGCACTACAGTTCTTTGCTCCTCACATCAAAGGCCACTCGGTGCAGGTCCGGACGGACAACACCACTGCCATGTTTTACATAAACAAACAGGGTGGCACAAGATCGGGAGTCCTTTGAACAGAGGCCATGAAGATTTGGACCTTGGCATATTCTCTCGAGGTGACTATCAGCCATTCACCTTCCAGGAAAAGACAACACCCTGATGGATGCCCTCAGCCACATAAGTCAGGGACACAGCGAGTGCTGCCTCAACAAGCAGCTACTAACCACAGTGTTCAGGAGATGGGGGATGCCAGAAATAAATCTATTTGCCTCCCCCCTCAATCACCAGCTTCTTCTCTTCTGCTAGAAGCCACCAGTCCTGGGAATTCTACCAACAGATGCCCTGGTGTTGGATTGATCAGGGAATTTCCTATATGCCTTCCCTCCAGTTCCTCTCATTTTCAAAGTCCTGCTGAAACTCAGGCTCCAACCAGCACTAATGATTCTGGTGGGCCCAGATTGGCCAAGGCAAGTTTGGTATCCCCTGCAGCTAACACTTTTGCAAAGCAGGCCCATTCGCCTTCCCCTCAGCCACTCACTCCTGACTCTTCCCCACTCAGGGGTGACTTACCTGGACTTGCAGTCTCTTCGCCTCAAGGCTTGGCTCTTGAGGAGTTAAGAGTTCCCTGCTTCTCAGTATTCAGAACAGGTCCTTAAGATCCTGTGGATGGCAAAAAAGCCTAACACAAAGAAGACCTATGCAGCCAAATGGAAGAGATTCTCCATCTGGTGTAAGGGCAAGAAGATTAGTCCCTTCTCAGCCTCTGACACCACCATGTTGGACTAGCTGGTTCATCTCCAGGCTTGAGGCCCTCTTCACTTAAACTGAATTTGGCTGCTATTTCGGCCTATCTCTCAGTGGGAAAGCCTAAATCTGTTTACTCCCAGCCGGTGTTCAGTTTTTTAAAGGCCTGTCACACTTTTCAGCCTCCTGTTAGGGAACCTGTTCCCCCTTGGATTCTTAATCTGTGTATAGCCAAGCTCATGGAGTCTCTCTTTGAGCCCATGGCTATGGGCCATCTCAAGTATGTTACCTGGAAGACTGTCTTCCTGGTAGCCATTACTTCTGCTAGGAGGATTTCAGAGTTGCAAGCTCTCTGTACTGAACCAAACTATATTATCCCCCACAAGGATAAGGTTGAGCTCAGGATAAATAGGAAGTTTTTGCCCAAGGTGGGTGTCTCAGTTCCACCTTAACCAGTTCATTACCCTACCAGTGTTCTTTACTGAAAAGTCCACTGCTGGAGAACAGAAACTCTATAGCCTGGACATCAAGACAGCCCTGTTCCACTATTTGGAACACACTAAGCAGGTTAGGGGTTCCTCCACCCAAGTATTCCTTACCTACGGGGAAGTGGGTAGAGGCAGACCAGCCACTAAGAGAACTATTTCTCATTGGATAGCCTCATACATTCGTTTCTGCTACGACAAAGCTGGCAAACAGCTTCCTGAGGGCCTCAGAGCCCACTTTACCAGGGGCACTGCTGCTTCAATGGCAGCAGCTAGGAACATCCCTTTGTTGGACATATATAAAGCAGCCACTTGGAAGACTGTACACACATTCACTAAGCATTACTGCCTAAATGTACAATCTAGATCTGATGCCAAATTTGGAAGGGTGGTGCTGCAGAGCCTCTTTCCTAAATAGGTTCTCTGCCCTCCTCCCAACTACGCTGCTTGTAGTCTGCTTAAAGTTACTGATGCTAAAGGACCACTGGGGTAAGAAGAAAAAATTACTCACTGTAGTAATCTTCTTTTTTCCAAGATGTCCTTTAGCATCAGTAAACTCCCATTCTTCCTCCCCCGACAACCTGAGTACAGAGGTTTCTGCCTTTGTCTTCTACCAAATTTGCTATGTTTCGACATGTAACTACGTTTTATTTTTTATCACATCTCCATTTTTTCCTCCCGCAGCCACAATCCCTGCCTACCTCCAGCCACCGCTCCTTCTCACCGCCGACCCCAGAGTTGTGCGTGCCCAGCTGGCATATGCAGCTGTACCATCAAGAGGGCCCCGCCCCGGATACCCCAGCGCCCGGCCAGGATCCATTACCGGCACACGCCTCCATCCATGCATTCGCAGGCCGCTGAAGCTGCGGCTATCAAGCTGCCATGGGTTTGTGCTGCCATTTTCCTCCTGCTTATGAGATCCCCTGGAGTGCGAGCGTGCAATGACGTCGCATAAGTGCCAATGTCTGCCGCACTCCACCTCTTTTCTGCACCACTCTAATAGTGCCCCCGGTTGTCACCAGTGGCCTCTACAGAGCGGTGATTCCCTGGATCCCTCCCTGGGATGAGAGAGCAGTCCACCTGATGCTCAATCCTGTCCCTCCCCTGCCGACCCGACACCCCGGGCTCACGTCCGAACCCGAGTCACCAGCATGGCGTGAGGTATGACGTCCAGCGCCTCAACCTTCAGCACCACCAGGTCCACTGGAACTATGTTTTAAGCAGTTTTTTCTGCTTTTATTGTTAAAAAATGCTTTTACACGGTTTTTAAATCCTGTTGGTTCATATCTCTGGGCATGTGGCCATTATCTTCAAAAAAACTCTGGTGCCTCCTCAGGCAGTCTCTCCTCAGCACACTTCCAAAGTCTATCCTCATAGGCTGATGCTAATTAGCATAAACCACACCTCCGGGGCAGTACTACCTGGTCAGCTAGCAGCTTAAAATTACTCATGCTAAAGGACACCTTGGAAGAAAGATTACTATGGTGAGTAATTTTTTCTTTCAGATCGAAGTGTTGATCCCACTGAACTCTTAATGTCCACTGAGGGATCCTCATGTGCAGCCTGGCCAGGGGTACTGTGACAATAGCTGCCACCATCAGGCCCTGTAGTCTCAGGAATGTCCTGGCTGTGACAACTGTTGTTGTAAATCAGCTGGGCCTGTACCATCAGGCGCTCTGCCCTGTCCTGGGGCAGGAACTCTAAACCTTGGGCAGTATACAATACAGCCCTTATAGACTGCAGACACAGACAAGGGGTCAAGACTGACTTGGGCAGAATGACTGTGATCCTTAGAGCATTGAACAGCTGTCTGGTACACTCTAGGGTGTGAAACAGTTACTCCTTGGACTGAGCTTTGAGCAACCAGTCGTCTAGATAAGGGAAGACATAAAGGCCCTCTCTCCTAAGAACTGCTGCCACAATCGCCAAACATCTGGTAAATATCCATGGCGCAGATGATAAGCGAAAGGGCAATATCCTGAGTTGGTAGTGCTCCCCCTGAATCAGGAAAGAACAGTTACCCAAGAACTTACCATTAACAATAGAACTTCGAGGAGATCTCAGTCATCAGTTTACACCGTAGGAACTTCACCATGAGTGAAGGGGAATCCACGCGGAAGATTTTCAGCAGTACAACTGGGGCCGCACACGCAGTGTACTTCCGTCAACGTCATCAACCCTATAAAGGTGCGAGCGGTCCCGCTCCCTCTTCAGATCTATGCCACGGAGACAAGGGGACCATAACACTAGCCATGGGGGACCAAGGGGAGAGAGAGAGAGAGGTGCCCAGACCCATGTAAAAAGCTGGATACACCAGAGAGCCAGTTCCTAGACAGAAGTCCCAAAAAGGGGATGGTGGGAGGGAAAGCAGACCTGATGATTGAGATCCCCTCGAAGATCTACTGTTACGGTATGTTCTTACGTAACTGTTCTATCTTCTTTGGGGTTATCTAAGTCATCAGGTTACACCGTAGGAACGAGTCCCAAGCAGTGACAGGTAAAACAGACAGTCTGGGAGGAGGGCTCACCATAAACTTAAGACAGGAGGCTCTGTAGCACAACCCTGCCAAAACCTACACAGGCTCTTTATGCAGTGTCCAGAATGTAGTGCTTGGTGAAAGTATGGACTGTACTCCAGGTGGCAGCTGCACATATTTCAGCATCTGAGACCCCCTGGAAACAAGGCACAGAGGTAGCCATACCTCTGGTAGAATGAGCTTTGACAGCACCAGGCACTTTTTGCTGTACTTCTTGTAGCAAAACACAATGCAATTAGCCAACCATCTGGATAAACACTGGTTAGAATCTAAAGTGCCCTCTCTACCTGGGGCAAAAGAAAGAAACAACTGTTTGGACTTTTGACTTTCCTTGGTCCGAAGCAAGTAGTACTTCAATGCTCTGAGCACATCTAACATATGCAGGAGTGCTTCCCCTGGATTGGCACGCTCAGGAAAACAAACAGGAAGGTGGATAGATTGACTGAGTGTAAACTCTAAAACCACTTTAGGGAGAAACTTAGGATTCATGCGCAAAGACACCCTGTCTTTATGAACAATCAGATAAGGCTCCTTGCACCAGAGGGCCTGAAGCTCTGAAATTCTCTAAGCAGTAGTAATGGCAACTAAAAATAATGCTTTCCAAGAGAGAAAGTGCAGGTCATAGGTTGCAATTGGCTCAAAAGGATACAGGGTCAATTTCTCCAAAATAAAATTCAAGTTCTAAACCGGGACAGAAGAAAAGATTGGTGGTTTCAGATGCAGGATGCCCCTGAGAAAGGTATGGGAGACATCCAGCTGAGCAATCGTGCAGTCACCCATGGGTTTATGAAATACAAAAATAGAAAGGGTGCACTTTGAGGGAGGTGTACTAGAGACCTGAGTCAGACAAAGAGACCAAGTAGTCCAGGATGTTGTTCACCTGGCAGGTAAAAGGGTCCAAACCATGTCTGGTAGCCCAGATGACAAACCATGTCCCCTTCATGGCATATGTGGCTCGAGTGGAAGGCTTCTGGGAGGACACAAGGACGCCCACCACCCTGTTCAAGACCTCAAAACTGGCTATGGCTATGTCCTCAGGATCCAAGCATGCAGAAGGAGGGATCCGAGGCTGGGATGGATCAGGATCCCCTGAATCTGGGTCAACAGGTTCCTGCATAGAGGGAGAGGGATCAGAGGCTGCTGTAGCAGAGGAAACCATATCTGCCAAATCCAGAATGCAGACACTAGTACCATGCTGGCCCCTTCAATCGCACCTTCTGAATCAGAGAAAACAGAGGGAATGCATAAAGAAACCTCCCGCTCCAAGACAGCGTCTCGCCAGAAAACTCCAGGCCCTGGATCTAGGAAGCAGAAATTGGGCAGTTTTGCACTAAATGGGGACGAAAAAAGATCCAGCTCTGGATGACCCCATCTGTCGAATAAGTCTTCTGCGACGGATGAGAGACGCTCCCATTCATGCATGCTGGACTGAGTCCTACTGAGATGGTCTGCCAGAGTGTTTAATACGCCTGGCACATGGACTGCAGAAAGTGTCAGACTGTGACCCAGCACCCAGTACCACACTCTCATGGCCTCCCTGCATAGTAGGTATGAATGAGCCCCCTTCCCCCGCTTGCTGAAGCAGTAAACTACATTTAAATTGTCTGACTGCATCAATAGCTGACCCGGAGCAAGGTGGTCCCGAAAAGCCTGCGTGGTGCAGAGCACTGCCCTCATCTCCAGGACACTGATATACAGGGAGGTTTCTAGCTGGGTCAAGAGCCCTGGGTCTGGAAGGGACCCAGGTGTGCCCCCCAGCCCAGGCCTGAGGCATCCATGGCAAGGATCTGTTGCGAGGAGGTGATCTGGAATGGGACGCCCTGAAGCAGGTTTAAGGCATCCATCCACCACTGCAGTACCTTGCGGACTGGAGAAGAGACCAGGACTGAGGGATCTAACTTGTCTGTGCGCTGGCCCCACTGCACCCACAGGGTCCACTGGAGAGTGCGCATATGAAGTTGCATCAGAGGAACAATAGGTATGGCAGCCAACATCAGGCCAGTAATCTGAGGTACACCCTGGCAGGAATGTAGCGGCTTTGAGCAACTTCCTGAACTTGGGCTATAAGACACTCTGCCCTGTTTTGGGGCAGAAGTCCTTCCCTTGCGCGGAATCCAGGACCGCCCCGATATACTGCAGCCTTTGAGACGGTACCAGAACCGACTTGGGCAGACTGACCGTGATGCCTAGGGAGTGGAAGAGCCAGAGAGTCTGCTCCAGAGACAGTAAAAGCTGTTCCCTAGACGGGGCCTTTAGGAGCCAATCGTTCAGATAAGGGAAAACATAAAGGCCATCCCTTCTGAGAGTTGCTGTGACCACTGTTAAATATTTGGTAAAGACTTGCGGTGCAGAGGACAAGCCAAAGGGCAGCACCTTGAATTGATAAAGCTCGCCCTTAAAGGCAAAATGGAGAAACTTCCTGTGAGCAGGAAAGACCGAGATGTGCAGGTAGGCATCCTGCATGTTCAATGAGCAGAGCCAGTCCCCCATTTTGAGGAGGGGCATCAGACCTGGCAAAGTTACCATCTGGAACTTTTTGCACTGGACGTACAGATTGAGGTCCTTTAGGTCCCGAATGGGCCTCAAATCGCCGGTATTTTTAAGTACCAGGAAAAACCTGGAACAGAAGCTCTTATATCTCTGGTGCCTAGAAACTGGTTCAATATCCTGTTTGTGTAGAAGGGACTGTACCTCCTCCTGGAGAACAGGCAAATGAGCCGGAAGGTAACTGGAGGGTGTAAGAGGGGTTTCTGGAGGTTGCTCGATGAGCTCCAGGGTGTGCCCCCTGCTCTTTCATTTGTAGAATCCATGCATCTGAAGTTATGGTTCTCCACTAATTCAAGTGGAGGGAGAACTGGCCTCCGACCACCGCCTCCTGGTCTGGGACCAAATGAGGGTGGTCCAGCAAAGAGTCAAGCGGTAGTGGAGCCAGACACTTGGGCTGGTCCATCATTCCTGGGATGCTTGGCCACAGCTCCAGTGTTGTCGGGGGGCCGGGAAGGTAGCCAGGGCCCTGCAATTCACTTGGGGCCGACAGCCCGTACTGGGCCTATTGGGCGCTCTATGAAAAGGAGGGCGTCCTCTGTCTCTCAGTTGGTTTGTATGGCAGAGGGAGTGGACAGACTTGAGGGCCCTGCCGAAGGCTTGCACATCATTAATAATATTCTGGACAATGGGCCCAAAAAGCTTAGTGCATTCTTTTTGTTTTCTTTTTTAAATTGTACTATTTATGCACTGTATTGAATATGTAAAGTTTGTCCTTTTTTAATCTTGTATGGAACTTCAACCTGTGCCTTTGTGCTCGGTTGCAATAATAAGAAATAAAAAAACATTAACTAACTAAAACGGGGCATTAAGCTCCTTTTGCTGAACATCAGCTGCAAAACCAGATACTCTCAGCCATGAGTGCCTACACAGGCATATGCCTCTGGCAACAGCCCTGGCAATGGTATCAGCCATGTTGTAGAGTGTCCTAAGGAGGTGCTTCCTAACCTCCTCAGCAGCCTGGAGGCACTGAAGCAGGTCTTGCTTTTGCATGCCATCTGGAAGGGCCTGTGCCATGGCTCTATCCTTTTTCCAACTGGCATTTTGGTACTTCACCATTGAGACAGGTAGTTTGCAATCCTCAAACCCAGAGTAGAGGAAGCATGTACCCTCTTTCCCCAGAGGTCGATTCTGCAACACTCATCTGGGGAAGGGAACTAAGGTGCTTAGGCGCCTTAGACCTGTCATGAGTTGTCTGGATGACCACTGAGTCTGTTTCGGGCTGGGCGAGATAGAGGGGAAGATGGGGGGGCATGATGAAGTTTATCAGCCCTGTGGGACATAGCTGGCACCAAGTCTGGTCTGTGCCAGGCAACTGTGGCTGCATTCTTCAAAACAGGAATGACTGGAGGAATGATCTTTGGGGGAGATTCAGGGATTTCCAGGAAGTCCACCAGCTCTTTCCAGGTGGCATCCTCTTCCTCAGTGAGGAAGCCCATAGCTGAGAACAGCTGCTTCATCACATTGAAAAATCTGGGGTCCTCCGGAGACCTAGGAGTATGCTTGATTGATTCCACACTGACAGAGGAAGCAGTACAGCTGTCAGAGACCAGGATTTCCTCCTCTTCTTCCTCCTCCTCCTCCTCATCCTCAGGAAGAATGAGATCTGAATGGTACACCTCCTCGACGTCGGTCTCTTCGATTTCTAGATCTGGCGTTGGACGCGCTGACGATGGCTCACAGGGAGCTTCCCGTGGCCGAGTACACTTCAACGACGAAGCTGACATCGATGACGTCAGCAAGGGGAGCCTGTAGGTGCCCAGCTCCTGTACCATCACGTTAGTGAATTTAAGCAGGACTTTGTTCAAGTCGACGGTGGTCGTCGATAGAGGGAGGTTCGATGGCACAGGTGTAGATGACCCGCTTGCTGGGCCTGAGAAACCAAAGAGCCTGTAGCCCTGGAGGAAGAAGGGGCAGGCTTCAACAGGAGAGTCGTTGATGACGAGCCTGTCATCGATGAAGGAGTGGCTGATGACCTAGAGGTCGACGGCAGAGCGCCCTGAGAATCGGGTGGACAAGCTGTTGGTATGGGTCTGGTGGGCAGAGAGACCTGGACAGCAGTTTTCCACGATGGTGCGGCCACAGCCAACGAGGACTGCCCAGAGGACGGAGAAGAGGCCATCGGAGAATGAGATCATCGCTGGGGGGAGTGGTCGCAATCTTGGACTTTTTTTATGACTTTCCCTGAGGATTTGTTTCGGGCCTTGGAGGCCGGGGA
Organism: Neoceratodus forsteri; assembly: GCA_016271365.2. NCBI lineage: Eukaryota > Metazoa > Chordata > Ceratodontiformes > Ceratodontidae > Neoceratodus > Neoceratodus forsteri. The sequence continues at coordinate 373,612,058 of CM057458.1, forward strand.
GCTCAACGATCCGGTCAACGACTGAGATGTTGGGACCCCAGAGGACCCCTACCCGGAGCTGGCTACCTACTGATACATCAGGACATTTTTAACAGCCTTTTTGCATCACCTGAGGGTTGTTTGATTAAACTTCTGGCAGAGCTCACATTCAAAAACTTCGTGTTCAGGCCCAAGACAGCAGACACAGAGAGAGTGTTAGTCTCTGGAGGCAATCTTCTTTGTGCAGCAGCAGCGACGGAAGAGATAGGTGAAGAATTAACTCTCGACATAAACAAGTTGGAGGAATCTGAATCTCTTCAAAAAAAGAGATTCAGAAAAATATTGAAGAAAAGCCGTAGGAGAAAAAATTGCTTGAATACATTGGAGCTTCCGCGGAAACCCATGCGAGCGAGTTGATGTCAGGAAAGAATTGAGGGAGCAGGGCCATTCATGCCTTTACAGGGTTGGTGAAGTCGATGGTGTGGTTGCCCCAGTTGTACTGCTGAAAAAATCTTCTGTGTTGATTCCCTTTCACCAAAGGTGAAGTTCCTACAGTGTAACCTCATGATTGAGATAACCCCGATGAAGATCCTGAGGTACTTCCTGTGGAGGGAACTAATCCTGACATGCAGGTAAGCATCTTGCATGTCCAGGGAGTATATCCAGTCCCCTTTTAGAAGGAGGGGCAGCAGGCCTTGCAGAGTGACCATCCGGAACTTCTTGTACTGAATATACAAGTTCAGATTCCTCTGATCCAGAATGGGCCTCAAGTCTCCCGCAGATCTGGGGACTAGAAAAAAAATGAGAACAGAAGCACCTGTTCCTTTGTTGCCAAGCAACTGGTTCTATGACCCTCTTCCGCAGCAGTTTATGTATTTCCTCTAGGAGCACTGGTATGTGGTCTGGAGGATAAGATGAGGGAACTGGTGGAAGGTCTGGCGGCAACTCCAGAAAATTTTAGAGCGTGGCCCTGTTCTATTAGCTGCAAGACCCAAACATCTATTGTAACCTCCCTCTTCTGTTCCAGGTGGAGGGAAAGGTGATCTCATACCACCACCTCCGGACTTAATATTGGAGGGTGGGGGTCTAAAATGGAGTCATGCTGAAGCAGGTCCTGTAGCTGCAGCAGCAGCCGCACCTCCACCTCTAAGGGCTTTTGAGTGGGCACCAGCGAGGGAGGCTGGAGCATGCAAAGCTGACCTTGCTCTGTTGTCTAGCCCCAGACCGATGTCTGTTGGTAGCTGGCAAAAAGGTACCCTCTGCCTGCTTCTTGGTAACCGTAGATTTTCGAGAGAGGTTCCTTCAATAGGTCATCACTTATAGGACTGGCACTACCTGGCGTCAGGCCGCACAGCAGACTTTTCTAGCAATCCCTGACAGAGGACCGCCCACCTAACGTCACGTGACTGACATCAGTGTGACTGTATATAGTGGGCGGTCCCCACACCCACCCTCCAGTTCTCCCGCCGGAGCCAGTAAGAGGCCTTACAGCACGAGTGAACAGGATTTAGAGACCCTGTAAAACACAAAAAATGGGGAAGGAGGAAGGGAAAAATATGACCTACTGAAGGAACCTCTCTCGAAGATCTACTGTTACGGTAAGTTCCTACGTAATTGTACTATCTTACTTTAAGAGGGTTCCTTCAGTAGGTCATCACTTATAGGACAGAGTCCCAAGCAGTCCCTCCAAAGAGAGACTGTGAGAAACTAGGGAGGAGGAAAAATAACTCCAACAGAAAAAATGGAATCCAGAATGGACCCAGCCTAGAACAGAATGGCCCGTAACACAGCTAGGCCGAAACCAGCCATCCGCCTAGAAGCAATGTCCAGACTGTAGTCGTCTTTGGTAAAGGTATGGACATAACTCCAAGTGGCTGCGGCACAGATATCAGCCGCAGAGACATTTCGCAAAAAGGCAGCAGAAGCAGCCATGCGCCCCTAATAGAATGGTCTCTGATGGTACCCGGCAGGGGTTTTCATACTTCTAGTAACAATACCTAATGCAGCTGCCTAATCATGTGGAAAGGCCCTGCTTAGAAACTGGTTTGCCCTTCGATCTGGGGGCCAAAGAAACAAAAAGCTGATCACAGCTATGGAATTCTTTAGTCCGGTGAGTGTAACACCGAAGAATCCAATGTACGTTTATGGTATGGAGGAGTACCTCACCTCTGTTAGAGGGGGACGGACAGTATACAGGAAGCTCTATTGATTGGTTCAGCGTGGCTTCTGACACCACCCCTTGGTTAGAAAAGTACAGTTACGTAAGAACTTACCGTAACAGTAGATCTTCGAGAACAGCTCTTGCAGCAGGTTACACCATTAGGACTGAAGCCGGCAGGCGCCAGGACCAGACAGAAAATTTCTAGCTAGCAGTATCCAGCGGGGACTGCCCCCTGACGTCAGTCTCGCCCCCGATGTCAGGCATCATATAAAAGGGGGTGGTCCCCCAGAAGAAAAAATTACTCACCTTGGTAATTTTTTTTCTTCTAATGGAGTCTTGTTGTATTCTGACAATTGCAGTGATTCCCAACCTTTGAACTGCCCCGGAGAACTAAAGGTTAACTTTCCATGCAGGGCATGGAACGCTGAGTTCGAGCTCGGTTGAAGTCTCTGTCTGCAGTGTTTTGAACTCAAACTCTCAGATTCTTACAAGCCTAACTAAACTAAAAATTCTATGTGGAAATTGTAAAACTTCTACTAGCCAACTGGCTGAAAAATTTTGGATTCCCAAGGAAGACTCAAGTCAAGAAACCCAAAAACTAAACCCAATGTACTCAAAAAATGACAATAATAAATAAGCACCCAAACAAAAGGGAGGAGGGTGCCAGCAAATACACCCCTGGGGTGCAACACTGTACCTGCCCACCCACTTCCCAAAAACAGGTTCTGAGAGGGGAGGCAGGGAGGAGTCAGAATACAGCAAGACTCCATTAGAAGAAATATAATTACTAAGGTAAGTAATTTTTTCTTCAAACAACATGAAGTCTTGCTGTATTCTGACTATTGCAGACTACCAAGCAGTACCTCCAAGGAGGAGGGACAGAACCTACTTTGGGAATAGGCTCTGAAGTACTGCTGTGACAAACCGAGCATCACTCCTAGCCTGGCTATCCAGAGAGTAATGCTTGGTAAAGGTATGGACCGTTTTCCAGGTGGCTGCTTGACAAATTTAAAGGACAGGGATATCCCTGGCCGCAGTCAGGGAAGCAGCTGTACCTCATGTGGAATGAGCCCTCAGGCCTGAGAGTGGAGTTTTTCCTAGTTTTTCATAGCAGAACTGTATATAGTACACAATCCACCTGGCAATAGATCTTTTGGTGGTAGGTTTGCCCTTTCCCACTTCTCCATAAGTGAGGAACAACTGGAGGGAGTCAACCCTGTGACCCTTGGTACGCTTTATGTAGTAACTAAGGGCTCTTTTGACATCTAAACTGTGAAGCCTCCTCTCTCCTGAGGAAGAATGATCAGTGAAGAAAACAGGGAGAGACACAGACTGGTTTAAATGGAAGTCTGAAACCACTTTGGGCAAGAACCTTCTACTGGTTCTAAGGACCACTTTATCCCTATGAAAGGAGATAAAATCAGATTCCACTGACTAGGCTTGCAATTCACTGATGCACCTGGCAGAGGTAATGGCTACCAAGAACACAGTTTTCCAAGTCAAGTTCTTAAGCTCTGCTGAAGACATAGGCTCAAACGGGTTGAATAAGCTGAGCAATGCAAACATTCAAATCCCAGACAGGGGCAGGGTCTCTAAAAGGGGGGATTGGTGTGAAACAATCCTTTAAAAAATTTACAGAACACAGGATGGGAAGATAGTGAGGAAGGCTTCCCCACAGACAAAACTGCAGAAACAGCTGACAAGTGTACCTTGAGAGTAGCTGGTCTGATGCCTAGGCCATTAAGATGGACCATATAATCCAGAACCGTAGGCAATTCAGCAGTGTCTATAGAAATATTCTTCTTAGATCACCAAATGCTGAATCTTTTCCATTTGGAGTTGTAAGTCTTTCTGGTGGAGGGCTTTTGAGAAGCCTTGAGGATGTCCAGAACCCCTTGGGAAAGATGCAGATCTGCAAACTCTAACTCTTCAAGAGCTATGCCTTGAGATTGAGGGACTGAAGATTGGGGTACCAGATCCTTCTCTGAGAGGATGTTAACAGGTTGTAATTCCTGGGAAGGAGACGGGGGAAGATGGACTGCTAGGGACAGCAACAGGGTGTACCAGGGCTGTCTGGCCCAATCTGGAGCAACCAGAATCACCTTGCAAGGTTGAGACCTTATTTTGACTAAAACTTTGAACAGGAGTGGGAAGGGGGGAAAGGCATACAGAAACTTCCCTTCCCAATTCAGAATCAGGGCATCCAGGGGACTGAGCCCAAGACTGGAGGTCTGCAACAAAAGAGAGGGAGTTGGTGATTGTCTGGGGCTGCAAAGAGATCTATCTCTGGAGTGCCCCACCTCGAAAAAAATCACTTTCAACACCTGAGGGTCCAGGGACCATTCGTGATGGCCCTGAGAAATCCTGCTCAGTGCATCTGCTAGCACATCGTCCTTGCCTGGAAGGTGAACTGCTACAAGAGAGGCTTGCAGGGAATAAGCCAGGGACCACAACTCAATGGCTTTGTGCACAAGACTGTGGACTGAGTGCCTCCCTGCTTGTTGATGTACCACATGGTGGTAGTGTTGTCTGTTCTGACTTGAACCACCTTGTTCTGAACTGACTGTGAGAACGTTTTTAGAGCTAGAAAAACTGCCCTGAGCTCTAGAAGATTGATGTGGAGAAGGGATTCTTGGGGGGACCACAGGCCCTGGGCAGTGAGGGACCCCAGGTGGGCTCCCCAGCCCAGAAGAGAAGCATCCGTGGTAAGGACCACTGAATAAGGCTGAGCAACAAAAGGAACACCTTGCCTTAAATTGTCCTAATCCTGCCACCATGGGAGGGCCTGGATCAAGGTCAGAGTCACTGGAATCAGTTTGGTAAGGGAGCCCTTTCTCTGAGACCAGTAAGTTCTCAGGTGGAACTGAATATCCATCATCTGGAATCTTGGCCCTTGGACCACTGCTGTTGAAGCTGCCATGTGGCCCAAGAGCTGGAGGAAATGCCTTGCTGGTCAAGATACCTGAAGGCTGAAGGAAGAAGCTAGTTCCATAAGAACCCTTGCCCTTTCTACAGGAAGAAAGGCTCTTGCTCTGAGTGTGTCCAGTTCTGCCCCTATAAAGGTAAGGAGCTGGACTGATTCGAGAACTGACTTGGGAAGGCTGAGAAGAAATCCTAGGGAAGTGAGCACTTGCTGGGTCACTTGCAGGTGAGACTTGACTTGGTCTGGAGACTGACCCACTAATAGCCAATCATCCAGATAAGGAAATATGGAAATCATTTGCCTTCTTAGAAAGACAACTACTACAGCCAGGCACTTTGTGAAAACCCTTGGAGCTGAGGTTAGGCCAAAGGACATTGCTCTGAACTGATAGTGGCCTGAGGGCAACTCGAACCTGAGGTAGTTTCTGTGGGAGCACCTGATGGGAATGTGAAAGTAAGCATCTTTGAGGTCCAGGGAGGCTAGCCAGTCCCCTGGCCTTAGAGAAGGAAGGATTATTCCCAGAGTTATCATCTTGAACTTTGGTTTTAAAAGATGTTTGTTCAGATATCTTAGGTCTAGGATGGGTCGCCACTCCCCTGTCTTTTTGGGGGTCCGGAAGTACCTGGAGTACAGTCCTTTGCCCCAGTGTAGGGTAGGTACTCTCTCTATAGCTCTTAAAGCTAGGAGAGAAGAAACCTCTGCCTCTAGGGCAAGGGTTTCCGAAAGATTTGCAGGTGGAAAAGATCTGATTCTCATCTTTGGAAATTTTTTGAAGCTGAGAACCAGTCCCTGGCTTACTACTTCCAGGACACACTTGTCTGATCTAATAGACATCCAGTCCTGGACAAAGTAAGCCAGCCTGCCCCTACTGGAATAGGAGAATCGACCCGGGCAGACCCATCAGGGTGTCTGCTTGGCAGGGGCTTTAGGCTGAGGGGTGGATGCAGGCCTGCTCATCCCCCTTCTGCCTCTCCCTCTGAAGAACGCCCTCTGAGAAAAGAAAGAAGAGGCCTGTGCTTGGTAAAAAGGCCTTTGGAAAGGCCTCCCCCTGTCCCTAGACTGCTGCGTTTGAGGAGTTACCTGCCTTTCCTTGGCCTGAGCACTCCTGTAAGTGGTCCTGTACTCATCCATTTTCTTCATGTAATTCTCTGTCTGCTCCCCAAACAGAGAATTACCCACTACAGGAAAATCCATAGCCTTAGCCTGGGTGTCCTGCGAGAGACTAGTACATCTGAGCCAAGCCATCCTCAGATGTAGCCATGACTCTTGATGAGACATCATTAGAGTCCACAGCAGCATGAAATTGCACCTTAGATGCCTCAATCCCATCTGCAGCCACCACCTCCAGCTCCTTGGCTAGCTGGGGGGAGGCCTGTTTAGCCAGTGCCAGTACAGTGTCCCACCTGGACTTCTGGTACCTGGCTGTATAGGCCATGTAATTTGCCTGCCTGCCTGAGTCCCATAGAAGATGCCATGTACTGCTTCTTTGCCATGGCATCAATCTTCCTGGAGTCCTTGGCAGGGGTGTGTGAAGCCAAGGGAATATTTGCCTCGTCACAGGCAGCAGCCTGCACTACCCCAACATGGCTGCATTGCTGATATAAGAACTCCGTGTCTGAGCCAGAGAGTGTACACCTCTTGTCCATTCTTCTATCCACAGGAGGTATAGTGTTAGGAGACTAAGATTTTTTGTGTCCGTTTCCCAAAAGATTTATGGAGGGGAATAGACAGTTTCCTGGACTCTGGGATATCCATCATCTCTACATAATCAGGCTCTTCTTGATCTTCCACAGCCTCCTCCATAGGAAGCTGGAGGTTTTCAGCCACTTTCCTGTAAAACATAAAATGGGAAGGGGACTCAGAAAGCCTAGGAGGGGAAACACCTGATGGTCTGTCTGGGGAGATGTCCGGTTCCACAGGCACATCCAGACCTTCACTTACATCATAATCCTCAAATTCCCCTTCCTCTTCAAACTCCAGTTCATAAAAATCTTCAAGGGTATACTCTTGAACTGGGGGAACCAACCGAACCGAACCCCTGCCAGAAGGAGCTGGATCGGTCGGAACCGGAACAAGCGATTCCACAATTTGAATCGCCCTGGCTATCTCTTCGGCAGTCGGAACATGAACCTCTGGATCCGAACCGGTCGATTTATCTTTGCGATTTCTTTTTGTCAGAACCGATCCCTCAGAATCAGCTGTCCTTTTGCCCGAAGAAGTATCGCCCTGGTCGGAGGGCACTCCTTCTGGTTCGGTCGAAACTGAACCGGGCAGCCATCCGGGTCAGCTGACTTCTCGGCCTCCTTTTCTCTCAGTCTACCTAATCTCTTCTCAAGGGTAGATTTGGGAAAATATTTACGTATTGGGCAGTCTGAATCGAGGTGGTCAAACCCCAGACAATAAACACAGGTGGCGTGAGGATCGGCCTTGGCAAAGACCGCCCCACACTCACTGCAGTGTTAAAACTCAGTGGGCCCGGTTTTTTTCTTGGGTTTCTCAGACATGGCCAACCTAACCAAACTTACCCTTTTTTCCGCAACCACCAGGCAAGACTCCCTTATCGGTTCCTAACCATGTCACGGGTATTGGAAAAACGGTTAACACACTTTTTTTTTTTTTTTAGAACTGATAAGAACCGTAACCACATAAATACAGCAAAATTCATAACAAATGGTCGGTTCAGTCAACCGAACGCACCTTACAAGTTCCACACAGAAATATAGAACAATTCTATCTAGTACTCACGGCACCACAGACAGAGACTGAACCGATTATCGGATACTTTTCGGTTTAAACCGTGTAAAACTGAAAACTTTAACTGACTTCGAATCCAAGCTAAAGGAGAAATCTCCGGAGCGACCATTCAGTGAGGCGGAGTAAAGAATCTGACGTTTGAGTTCAAAACACTCCAGACAGAGACTTCAACCGAGCTTGAGCTCAGCATTCCATGCCCTGCATGGGAAGTTAACCCTTAGTTCTCCAGGGCAGTTCAAAGGTTGGGAATCACTGCAATTGTCAGAATACAGCAAGACTTCATGTTGTTTGAATCCCCAGTTCTCCCATGGAGACTCCTGGCTGCTAGACGACATCAGAAGTGGAGACTGAGGATCTGCCAACAAAAGGTATTCAGAACGGTGTTAGAAACACCTAATCCTAGAAAAAGAGATATCGGAACAATTCTATCTCCAGAGGGGATGGTGGGAGGGAAACTACCTGCTGCAAGAACTGTTCCTGAAGATCTACTGTTATGGTAAGTTCTTACGTAATTGTACTATCTTACTTCGAGAAACAGCTCTTGCAGCAGGTTACACCATTAGGACCGAGTCCCCAAGCAATCCTGGAAATCCCTCGCAGGTGGGAAGAGGTTAGGTAGAGATCGCGAGTTGGACCGAAGCCTAGGATAGGAGTCCCTGAAGGACTGCTACACCAAAACCAGCTCTTCGCCGTGATGCAACATCCAGGCTATAATGCCTGATAAAGGTGTGCACAGTGCTCCAAGTAGCTGCTGCGCAGATGGCTGAAGTGGACACATTCTTCATGGCCGCAAAGGAGGTAGCCACCCCCCCCTTGTGGAATGACCCTTAACCACACCCAGTAAAGGTTTGTTGCGTTTCTGGTAACAGAACGTAATACAATGGATGAGCCACCTGGACAGCGACTGTTTAGAAACCGAAGCTCCCATCATCCTATGGGCGAAGGAGACGAAAAGCTGATCAGATTTACGGTAGTGCCTGGTTCTAGTCAGGTAGTATCTTAGACACCTATGCACATCTAGAGTGTGCAACAGGGCCTCTCCTCTATTAGAGTATTTAGGAAAGTACACTGGTAAGTCAATGTCCTGATTGAGGGTGAGGGCCGAGACCACCTTAGGTAGAAACTTTGGATTTGTTCTTAGGGACACCCTGTCCTGGTGAAAAAACAAATAAGGTTCTTTGCACATCAGTGCGTGAAGTTCAGAAATCCTTCTGGCCGGAGTAACGGCAACTAAAAATAACGTCTTCCATGTTAGGAGACGTAGCTCGCAATCTGCAGCTGGTTCAAAAGGCGGCAGCGTGAGCTGCTCCAGGACAAAGTGTAAATCCCATGGAGGACTAGGATCCTTAATCGGAGGTCTAAGTTGGAGAACACCTGTCAGGAAGGTTCGTGCGGTGTCCAACTGAGTTATGGGACGTCAGCCTACAGGTGTATGATAGGCTGAAATGGCACAAAGGTGTACTTTAATAGAGGAGTAGGCCAAGCCTGCCTGGAAGAGAGACAGAAGGTAGTCCAGGACCTAGCTTTCCAGGCAATCCACTGGGGAAAATCCTCGTGCTTGAGCCCAGAGGCAAAATCTGCGCCATTTTATGGCATATAAGGCATGAGTGGCCGTTTTTCTAGCAGCCGCCAGAACATCTGCTACCTCTTGCGACACCCCGAACCGCATGATAGCCATGTGTCTAGGAGTCAGGCATGCAGGTTCAGAGAGCAAAGGTCTGGATGGACCAAAGAACCTGCCTCCTGAGACAATAAGTGAGAGCTGATTGGCAGAGGGACCGGAGGTTCCTGGGACAGCTGGTGCAGCAGAGGGAACCAAATCTGTCTGGGCCAAAAAGGCGCGATAAATATTAGCGTCACCTGCTCTCTGCGGACTTTCAATAGGACCCTCTGGATCAACGGGAAGGGAGGAAATGCATAGAGCAATCTGCCCGTCCAAGAGAGGGACAACGCGTCTCGCCAGAAAACACCAGGTCCTGGATCTAGCAAGCAAAAATTGGGCAGTTTTGCGTTGGATGGGGACGCGAAAAGGTCCAACTCTGGTGTGTCCCATCTGTGAAACAGATCCTCTACTACCTCATGGAGTAGTTCCCATTCGTGGACTCTGGCCAGAGAGCAGCTCAGGCTGTCTGCGATGACACTGTTCACTCCTGGTACATGAACAGCAATGAGGTTTGCGCCGTGTCGTAGAACCCAATCCCACAGCCTCATGGCCTCCCTACAAAGCGGGTAGGAATGGGTGCCTCCTTGTTTGTTGAGGTAATACATCACCGCGGTATTGTCTGTTTGTAACAGTAGAGTACCCGGTGGGATCTCCGACTGGAAGGCCTGCAGGGCATAAAGAACTGCTCTCATTTCCAAAATATTTATGTGGAGATGAGTTTCCTGGGGCGTCCAAGAGCCCTGATCCTGTCGAGGTGTGCTCCCCAACCGAACCCTGAGGCATCCGTGGAGAGCGTCACAATCGGAGACGGCACAATGAAGAGGAACCCCGCCAACAGGTTCTTTGAATCTAGCCACCATTGCCAATCCCGGATGACGGCATTCATGATCCGAATTGGAAGCTGCAAATGGTCTTGCTTCTGATCCCACTGTACCCATAACATCCACTGGGTCACCCACATGTGGAGACAGGGTAGAGGGATAGTTGCAATGGCCACAGCCATGTGTCCAAGCAGACAAAGGACCAGTCTGGCTGGGACAGTCTTCTTTGCCAAGATGTCCTTAATGTGTTCTGCTCGACCCTGGGGCAAAAAAGCTCTCCCCTTGACGGTAAGAACAGCGTCTATGAACTGCAGATTCTGTGACGGAACCAAGCGTGACTTCTCCTGATTGATAATGATGCCCAACGTCCCGAACAGGGACTCAGTACAGTGAATTGCGAACATCAGAGCCTCCCGAGAGGGTGCCATGAGGAGCCAGTCGTCCAGGTAGGAGAACACGTAGTGGCCTTGTCTCCTCAGAGCCGCCGCTATGACTGCCATACACTTCGAAAACACCCGAGGTGCCAAGGACAGTCCAGAGGAGGGCTCGAACTGATAATGGCGCACCTAGAAATTCAAGCGCAAGAACTTCCTGTGCGCCGAGCAACTGGTATGTGCAGGTAGGCATCCTGCATGTCCAATGGCGCTAGGAAAGAGCCCTGCTTGAGCCTGGGTATCAGACCCGGGAAGGGTCACCAAGCGGAAGCGTCTGTAGAGGACCAAAGCGTTGAGATCGCTGAGATCCAGTATCGGACGGAGGTCCCCTGTCTTTTTGGGAACCAGAAAGAAGTGGGAATAATAACCTGTACCTCTCTGGTTCCTCGGTACGTGCTCTATAGCTTCCTTTCCTCGAAGCACGAGCACCTCCTGCTGTATGAGCAGTGCGTGCTGACCCAAATAACGGGGAAGCAGAGGAGGTCTTGACGGTGGATGGTCGAGGAATTCTATAAAGAGACCTCTCTTGACCATTTGAAGTACCCACCGGTCAGTGGTAATCGACTGCCACCCTGAAAAGTGGCGAGCGATGATATGACCCCCGACCTTTTCTGCCCATTGATCCAGAGGAGGGGCGGGGGCCGGGAAGGAGTGATGCTGTGGCAGCGTTGGTTCCCGCAGGCTGGGCCGGATTGGTATACCGCTAACCTCTGCCTGGGGAAGATTTAGGTTGGGCAGTACAGTGGAAGGTGCCTGCTGTCGTTGTTGCCAGCTGTGAAAACGGTTCTGGTTCTTACGAAAGGAACCAGATTTGGATCTGTACATGGCCTGTACAGACGTTACTGCCTTCCCGGAGTCCTGAAGCTTGGTGATGACCTTTTCAGAGGGTTCACCAAACAGGACCTCTCCATTGTAAGGGACATCGACAATACTCTTCTGTACGTCCAGGGTAAAACCGGAGACACAGAGCCAGGACTGTCTCTGGAGACAGATGCCTGAAGCTGCACCCCTGGCGGACGAGTCCAGAGAATTATATGCAGCTCGTAACACTTGGGTCCCCACATCTGACCCTCTGCTCAGATGCTGTGGTCGTTGGGACCTGTCATGAAAGGCCGTAATGACCAGGGAATCAGCCAGAGGTTGTTACGCCAAGTACTGGTCCTCTGTCGGGGCCCTCTACAGGTGTCAGCTTTCTTCGGCACCACGGGGGTGGAGTGTGGATGCTTCCACGCAGCCTTGGTGATGTCCACGAAGGTGTCCACCAAGGGTGGCACCACCACAGGCTTAGGGTCTTTCTGCCGAACCACTCAAGCTAGGCGCTGTCTCTCTGGGTCGAGATCTTCCGAATCCCATCCTATGTTCTCCTGGATGTGCCCCATGATCTCGGAAAAGGAGGGATCATCCGGAGGTGACCTGGGCAGGTCTTGTGGGTCAGGGGATGGGATGCTGATTGGAGAAGGAGACCTGGAGGTATCTGAAGTGTCAGGTCTAGAATCATCCCCTGGTGGAGTGGACCATCTACGTCTGGGTCGCTTAGGACTGGAAGACCCTGAGGGAGATCTTGAAGGGGTCCTTCTCCGTTCTTTGGATCTTCCCCTAGGAGGTGGAGTGTGCTCCCTGGGGGTCAGTGGTCTTCCTGCTGGCCCCTGCGGTGGAGGAGGGGGAGTAGGAGGAGGAGGTTTGACTGGGATCACATCCTTCTTTATTGTGTCCCACCAAAAGGAAGAGAGATCTTTGACCTCTTGAATATTCATACTGGATGACGGACCTGGCGCCAGTGGTCTGCCACCGGTATTGGGCGTTGGGTCTGAGGGCGTCTCCAGGATTGGCGAAGGCTCCTGTGGAAGCCCGACATCCTCACTGTCGCCTGCCTGGTCATCAGGCAACGTCAGGTCCTCCTCTGTAGAATCCCGGTGACCGGTGTCAGGGAGGCAGTCTTCAGCTCTGGTGAACGTCTCACCGACGTCGGGTGCTTAGCCGACGTCTGGTCCTACGGGCGTTTGTCCAATGAAGGGTCGGAAGCCCGCTTTGGGTCCATCATCCGTTTTAGGGACGTCAGGTCTTTAGTCTTCCTGAGAGGGGGATCAGGACCCCTGGGAGACCGATCTGGCATCTGGGTCCCGGTGTCTCCTGAAGAAGCTTTGGAAGAAGACTTGGACTGGTGATGGTCTGAAGACTTCAATGAGGCCTGGGAAGGAGTTGAAGAAGTCGAAGGCCTGGACGTCTTGATGGGATGCAGAGAAGCCGAGGTGCTGCCTGAAAACTTGACCTTTACTGGAGGGGGCTGAGAGCGAGCCCTGGAGGGACAGCGGTCAGAGCGCGTGTAGCCTGAGCTGGTGCACGAGTCCAAGGCCCGGTTAGGGGATCTGGACCTGGCCTTCACCAGATGCTTGTCCCGGTGTTTATGGGACTTAGAGGTAGACTCACCTCTGGAGGCAGGGTCTTTGTCCATACTTCTGAACTTTTCTTTCAAGAGGAACCCCTGAAGTGCCTTCTGGCGACGGATCCTGGTGCGACTATTGAACCCCTGACAGAAGGAGTAGGCCTTAGTGGCGTGTTCCGGGCCTAAGCACCATAGGCAGGACGAATGAGGATCCTTGAAAGGGATCTGTTTGCCGCAGGCACACTTGGAAGGATATCCTCCTGAAGAAGGAGTTGGAGAGTGGTAAACTGTTAAAGTTTTAGTCGTCGTACGCTAGAGTGGGACCGTGAGGCTGATGCTGGCGAGTCGACTGCGGGAAAAGAACTGGGGATTCTGGGGGACCGCCCCCTTTTATATGATGCCTGACGTCAGGAGCAGGACCGACATCGGGGGCGGTCCCCGCTGGATACTGCCAGCTAGAAATTTTCCTTGGGGTCCTGGCGCCTGCCGGCTTCAGTCCTAATGGTGTAACCTGCTGCAAGAGCTGTTTCTCGAAGTAAGATCTTCGGATTCGTTCTGAGGACTGCCTGGTCCCTGTGGAAAATCAGACAGGGCTCCTTACAAACCAGAGCGTGAAGCTCCGAAATCCTCCGGGCTGACGTGAGGGCAACCAGGAACAATGCCTTCCAGGAAAGGAAGCACAAATCACAGCTCATAGCTGGCTCAAAAGGAGGAAGGGTGAGCTTTTCCACAACGAAGTTCAAATCCCAAGGAGGAGTTGGGCTGCAGATGGGAAGTTTCAGATGGAGAATCCCTTTCAGAAAGGTTTTCGAGACTTCTAACTGAGCCACGAGTTTACCATCCACTAGCTCGTGGTACACCGAAATAGCCGAAAGGTAGACCTTCAACGACGAATATGAAAGACCGGAGTCTGACAGGTGAAGCAGGTATTCCATGACTTGAGGGCCAGAACATGAGAAGGGGTTCCAACCCTTGGTGGTCACCCAGACGGAAAACCGTTTCCACTTCATGGCATAAGTGGAATGAGTAGAGGGTTTTCTGGCCTCGATGAGGACCTGAGCAACCTGGGAGAAGACCCCAAAGCGAGAGATAGCTATGTGTGTGCAGGAGCCATGCATGAAGATGAAGACTCCTGAGCCCCAGATGTAGCAGTCGACCTTGATCCTGAGTCAGAAGGGCATGAGTCACTGGAAGTGGAACCAGTGGTTCCCTGGAAAGCTGTTGCAGCAGCGTGAACCAGATCTGTCTCAGCCAGAGAGGAGCGATGAGAAATACAGATTACTCACCTGTAACAGGAGTTCTACGAGTGGTATATGTTGTTCATCCACACTTTGTGGCAGGTTTCTTGCTGCTTTAAATCTTGCCGGAAGGTCTTCAAGCTGGCTCCTCCCACCCCCCCAGGTGGTAAAACCCTCGGCTCTGCCCCATGATGCCAGATCTAGCCCACTGGAAGCTAGGTTGCGTGTTGAAGCTGGGGAGGTCGGAGGGTCGTGGATGAACAACACACCACCCCTAGAACTCATGTTACAGGTGAGTAACCTGTACTTCTAGGATGTGGATATGTTGTTCAATCCACACTTTGTGGCAGACTCCTAGCAGTTCTCCGGGAGGAGGGAGCAAGGCGCGCAACCCCTATTTGGGAAATAAGGACTGGAGAACTGAGGTCCCAAAACCAGCATCCCGGCGTGACTCTAGGTCAATGTGGTAATGGGAAATAAAGGTGTGTGCTGACTTCCAGATAGCAGCCCTGCAGATTTCCTGGATAGGGACGTCCCTAGAAGCAGCCACAGAAGCAGCGGTATGGCGGGTAGAATGAGCTCTTATCCTTTTTGGAGGCTCCATGCCCGCCAACCTATAGCAGAGATCTATGCAGGAGGTGACCCACCTGCTTATCGTCCGCTTGGCTGCAGGTCTGCCAGGTGCGGCTTCAGCGTAGGTGACAAACAGATGGCGAACCTCTCCCCAAACTTCGGCCGTCCGCTCCTTATAACAAGCTAGTGCCCTTCTAGGGTCCAAGGAATGGAGCCTATATTCCACCTCCGAGGTGTGATTGGGGTAGAACACCGGCAGAATCAATATCTGGTTATGGTGAAACTCCGACACCACCTTCAGAAGGAACTTCAGGTGGGGGCGAAGGACAACCTTGTCCCTGTGGAAGACCAAGTAGGGAACTCAATGGAAAGCGCCTGAAGCTCTCCCATCCTTCTGGCTGATGTAATAGCCACCAAGAAGACGGTCTTCCACGACAGGTGAGAGATGTCACACCTGTGCATCAGTTCGAATGGCTTGCCCATGAGCTGAGCCAATACCAGCAGTAGATCCCACGGAGGTGGAGGTTCTCGCACCAGATGGGATATGTGGTCTGACTCTAGGCCTTTGAAAAAGCGCCCAACCACCTTCTCCTGCGCCACTGACTGCTTGCTGGCCTATGCCCGGTAAGCAGAGATGGCTGCTAGGTGCACCTTAGGGGTCATCGACCGAAGCCCTAGCTGAGAAAGGGACCACAGGTAGTCCAAAATACTAGCCAATGGACAGGAAGAGGGGTCCAACCTCTTGTCCTGACACCACACTGAGAATCTCTTCCATTTGAAGGCGTAGCATTTTCTGGTCGACACCTTAAGGGATGCCTCAACTACGTTGAGGACCTCGTCGGAAAGACCCAAGGCCTGGAACTCTAGCCACTCAGGAACCAGGCTGTCAGGTGCAGGGATTGAAGGTCTGGGTGGAGAACCTTCTCCTTGTTGACTGAGGTCAGGTCCAGGCAGGCTGGAAGCCACTTCGGGAGCCTGGAGCTGAGGCTGAGAAAATCTGGGTACCAGAACTGGCGAGGCCAGTCTGGGGCTACCAGAATCACCTGCACCTTATGGATCAAAGGAAATGGAGGGAAGGCGTAAAAGAGGCCTGGGGTCCACTGCCTCGAGAAGACATCCCCCTGCAGTGAGCCCTGCTGAGGGGGGCGGCGTGAAACAGCCTCAGCTTCACATTCTCCCTGGAGGTGAATAGGTCCACCTGAGGGGTGCCCCAATGGGAGAACAGGTCTCGCAAAACCTCCGGCAGGAGAGACCACTCGTGAGATGCAGCACCTGTCCGGCTCAGGGCATAGGCCAGACTGTTGGAGGCTCCTGCCACACAGATGGCTAGGAGATCCGCCTCTAGGCTTTTCACGAGAGACCGAAAGTGTAGAGCTTCCTTGCACTGAGGCAAGGCATGCATCCCGCCCTGACGGTTGAGATAGTACATTGTCGTGTTGTCCGTCTGGACCTGAACCACCTGACCCCGTACAAACGGAACGAAGGCGGTGAGGACTAGTCGAACCACTCGAAGCTCCAGCAGGTTGATGTGGCATTGAGACTCCTGAGGGGACCAGAGGCCTTGGGCCCGGAGATCCCCCAGATGGGCACCCCAACCCATCGGAGAGGCATCGGTCGTTAGAGTGACCATCGGCTCGGGGCGGACAAATGGGATGCCCTCCTGCAGATGTGCTGGGACGAGCCACCACTGCAGGCCGTCCCACATCTTCTGGGTCACGGTCACCGGCTGGTCCAAAGGACCGGAGCGCTGTGACCACTGGTGGGCCAGCCACCATTGCAGGGGGCGCGCATGTGTCAGTGGGCCCAACGAACCACTCTGGTTCAGGCCGCCATGAGACCAAGAAGGTGCAGGAAGTCCCGGGCAGGGCGCAATTGCCCAACCAGAAATGACTGGGCAAAGGAGGAAACTACCTCGGCCCTGTCCGCCGGGAGCCGGGCTCTGGCTCGAAGAAAGTCGAGGTCTGCCCCGATGAACTGAATCACCTGCGATGGCACAAGTTCCAATTTGGCCTCGTTGATCAGGAGGCCAATCCGAGAGCAGACCTGGAGGGCCAGATCCCTGGATTGCTCCACCTCCAACCTGGAGGGTGCTGCAATCAGCCAGTCGTCCAGGTAAGGGTACAGCCAGACCCCGCAGCGCCGCAGAAATGCTGTCACCACTGCCATGCATTTGATAAAGACCCTGGGAGCTGGAGAAAGGCCGAAGGGCACGGCCCGGAACTCGTAAAGAGATCCCTCTGCTCTGAAGCGGAGGAATCGCTGATGAGACGTATGGATTGGGACGTGAAAGAATGTGTCCTGGAGATCCAGAGAGCAGAACCACACGCCTAGTTCCAAGGATGGAATGATCTGAGCCAGAGTGACCATCCTGAAGGTGCATGGCCTTAGGGTTTGTTCAGGTCATGCAGGTCGAGAATGGGGCGCCAGCCTCCCGTCCGCTTTTGGACCAGGAAGTACCTGGACACAAACCCCGGGTCTGGAGGAGGATCCGCCACCTCGCTGATCACCTCCTTCTGGAGGAGCACAGCAATGTCGGCTCGATGAGCTGACAGAGAGGCTGCAAAGGCCGGAGCCCTCCCGTGGGGCGACGGCTCGATAGGGAGACTGCTCGAATTCCAGAGGCAGACCCCTGCCGACCACCTCAGCACACCCCGGTCCGTGGTGATAGCGGACCAGGCGGAAAGAAAGTGGCGGGCGATCCCCCCACGGGGGGAACCTGGGGAGAAGTGACGAGGTTGGAGGCGACACCCCTCAACCCATCACTGGGCAGGCTTGGAGGAAGGGCCACCTGGACCCTTCCCTCCAGGCTCCCTACTGGAGGAAATGGCAGACTTGGCCTTGGGGCGCCATGTGTAAGCCTGCTGGCCCTACTGCTGCTGCTGTTGGGCCGGACGTGCCGCAGGGGCGGAAGGGCTTACGCTGCTGCTGGCGGCCTTTGTCCTTCTGGGCAGACGTGACCGAGTCCAAGGTGGCATTGGACTTCTCGATCCTCTGGAGATGGCCTTCCACCCCCGCCCGAACAAGTCGGTGACAGGAAGGGAACGTCTGCCAGCTTGTGCTGGGTGTCCGCTGTGAAGGTGGAGATCTGCCGCCAAGCTCTGCGGCGCATGGCCACTGCGGAAGCTACTGACCGGGCACAAGAGTCACAGATATCCAAAGAAATCTGGAGCTGTTTGGCCACCGCCCTTCCCTGATCCCGCATCTGCTTGACCATCGTCTGAAGGTCAGCCAGGAGATGAGGAATCACCTCATCCAGGGAACCCATAAGGGTGTGTGAAAAATGTGCCATCAGTACAGCCGAGCTAGCCTGTCAAAGACCTAGGGAGGAAGCAGCGTAAACCTTCTGCCCCGAGTAGTCCAGCTTTTTGGACTCCTTATCAGGCGGTTTGTCCACATCTCGAGCGTTCCTGAAACGCCGGAAAACGCTATCGGTCACCAGCCCCTCCGCAGAGGGGTGCTCCGAGAAACCGGAGAGTGAACTGGTGGGGCCTGCGTACTTGCGAGAGTCATCCTGGCCGAAGGTGCAGGACAAGATGCAGGCCACTGCCACAACTCCAGGGCCGGGCCAAAAATGGCTTTGGCCACAGGGAAGGCCTCCATAGGGGAATCCCCCTCGGTCCAATATCTCCATGAGGGGGTACCTGGCCCGTTTCTGTACGGGTTCGAGCTGCATCCCAGTGGACTCAGATGAGCCGAAGGATTCCCAAGAACGAGGATGGGCTCTCATCCACCGACTGACCTCTGCAGATTCTAGGTCAAGGGGCCTGAAGTACAAGGAGGAGTTGACAGACTCCGAGGAGTCCGCAAACAGCTGCCGAGCGCCTGAGTCACCCCTCCACCTGCCGAGGCCGATCGGGAGTGAGGGTGACCGACAACCTGTGGGGCAAGCCCTGACCCGACCAAGAATCCTTGGTTGGGGCCCCAGTCTTAGGTTGAGGAGGCAGTGGTTCCACCACAATGGGTGGAGCAGCCGGTTTCGGCTGAACAACCGGTGCCGGGGTCGGCTCCTCGACTACAACGAGGGGTTGCTTCGTTCGTTCGGGCAGCAACCACTTAATGACCGGAGAAGGAGACGGAGTCGATTTATTACCAGCCAACAAGAGTTGTTGCCACACTATGTCCTTGTAGCGCCGGTGTAACTTGCATCAGAGCCTATCCGTCGAAGAGGACGAGCCGCAATGCCGCTTTCCATGATGCCGAGACCACGACCACTGATGTCAGCAGGATCTACCTGACATGGAAGAGGTCCGAGACCAAGACCGAGATCTTTGGGGTCGCCAAGGGTGGGTCAAAGAGGGGGCCGGAGAAACCCGCTCATCCCTTGGTTCAGGGTCCTTGACCAGGGACTTCGGCACAGGAGGTATGGGCAAGTCCTTGGCTACCACCGGGGGAACCGGTGAAGAAGGGTTGTCGGCTTCTCCAGTTAACAACCCGTCCCATAGGAAGGGAAAAATCTCGACCGCGTCGACGGGTGTCTCGGCCAGCTGACCTGATGGGGACACCGTGAAGCCAGCGGCCTTAGCCACAATCTCAACCAAAGCAGAGAGCCGACAGTCCAGTGAAGGGGATCTCTCCCACCCCCATGAACATAGATGGTGGGACTTACCTTTTGGTTGCTTTTTCTTTGACCTACTCGAGTGTCCAGAGGGTCCTTCTCCCTTGGTGGAGAGAGACTGACAAAGCTCCTTGAAAGAAGCAATGTAGGAGGAGTCCAAGGAGAGCGGGATAAATGCCGAGGCCGAGGAGGAAGATGATGCGGCCTGAGCCACCTCCTCCTTGAGGGCAATCAACTGCTCCAGCTGCTCCATGGAGCCCGCAGCCACAGACACCGCCCAACGGGCCTCCTTCGACTTCACTGGCAAGTACCGTTTCTCGGGGCGCCCCAGTTGGAGTCTGACAGCGCAGTCTTCCAGAACCAAAGCCATGAAAGACTTGCAAAGATCGCAGGCCTGCAGATCGTGAGCAAGACCCAGGCAATAAACACACATGGAGTACGGGTCGGTCCGGGACATTTTCTGCCCGCAAGGGCACCGACGGAAGCCAGGAGTGGATTTATCCATTACAGCCGCGAGGGAAGATGAAGATGCAAGTCTACAGAATTTTAAAATGATTTTCGGAACTTCCAAATTAGGATCCAGGCCTAAAACACAGAGCGAAAAGGAGGGAACCTGAGCTTCCAAGTGGTAAGGAAGATCTGGCGTCATGGGGCGGAGCAGAGGGTTTTACCACCTGGGTGTGTGGGAGGAGCCAGCTTGAAGACCTTCCTGCAACATTTAAAGTGGCAAGGAACCTGCCACAAAGTGTGGATTGAACAACATATCCACGTCCCTAGAATCATCTTTGTCCTCTCGGCTTGAAGTTTGAGAAGGACCCTCTGGAGAATGGGAAATGAAGGGAATGCGTACAAAAATTTTCCTGTCCAAGAGAGAAACAGCACGTCGTGCCACAAAGCACCATGCCCTGGAACGAGCGAGGGAAAACTGGGACGTCTTGCACGAATTTGGAGGTGAAAAGGTTGATTTCCGGATGCCCCCAAAGTAGGAAGATGGATTCCGCCACTTCCTGATGTAATTCCCACTCGTGAGCTAGGGTCTGAGATCTGCTGAGACTGTCCGCCAGGACATTTAGAACGCCTGGCACGTGCACGGCCACAAGGGCCAGATTGTGTTTGACAGCCCAGTTCCACACCCGCATCGCCTCCCTGCACAAAGGATACGAGTGGGTTCCTCCTTGTTTGTTGAGGTACTAAACTACCGACATGTTGTCCGTTTGGACCAGCAGTGATCCCTTGGGAAGGAGGGTCTGGAAGGCGTACAGGACAGCCCTAATCTCCAAAATGTTGATATGTAACATAGTCTCCAAGCTGGACCACAGTCCTTGGGCTTGGTGCTCCCCATCCCATGTTCGATGCTTCTGTGGTTAGGGATGCTGAGGGAGCTGGGGGTTCCTGAAGGGAAGACCCAAGGAAAGATTGCAGGGATCCCTCCACCAAAGCAATTCTTTCTGAACCGCTGAGGAGACCAGCATCGGATGGTCCAGGTCATCCAGGAGTTGATCCCACTGCACGCGCAAGGACCACTGAGTGACTCTCATGTGGAGCCTTGCGAGGGGAACAGTGGTGATGGAGGCTGCCATCAGGCCAAAAAGGCACAGGATCTCCTGGGCTGGGATATTCCTGGAAAAAAACACTCTGGAAGCCTGACAGATCAGTGTCTCCGCCCTATCTGGAGGGAGGAAGGCTCTACAATGGACCATATCCAAAACTGCCCCAAGGAACTGAAGTTTCTGGGCAGGGGTCATAGAGGACTTGTTGATGCTGGCAGTAATCCCTAGCCTGTTGAATAGGTCCAAAGTGAAAGAAAGAGCCTCTAGTAAAGAGTCCCTGGATGGGGCTGAAATCAGCCAGTCGTCCAGGTAAGGGAAAACCGCAATGCCCCTGTAGCATAAGAAGGCCGCAACCATTGCCAGGCACTTGGTAAACACCTGGGGTGCTGAGGACAGGCCAAAGGGGAGCGCTTGGAACTGGAAGTGCTCTCCCTGGAACTGAAACCGCAGAAAACAGTGGTGACTGGGGAAGATGGGGATATGCAGGTAAGCATCCTGTATGTCCAGCGCGCACAACCAATGGCTCTCCAGAAGGAGTGGAAGGAGGCTCTGGAGAGTCAGCATCTGAAATGTTTTGTACTTGGCAAACTGGTTTAAGTTGCTTAAGTCAAGTATGGGTCTGAAATCCCCTGTCTTTTTTGGAACCAGAAGAAAAAGGGGAGTAAAACCCCTTTCCCCTTTGCCGAAAGGGAACATGTTCTATTGCTTCCTTGAGCAAGAGACTGTTCACCTCTTCTCGGACGAGAAGAGACTGATCCCTTGAATAGAAGGATCTTTTTGGTGGAGTTTCTGGAGGAAAGTCTAGAAACTGTCATGTGTCTGACGGACACTAGCTGCAGGACCCATTCCTTGGAGGCGATCGCCCTTCACTCCTGCACATGGCGGGCAAACCTCCCCCACACCTGTTCCCTGTCAGGAGACTGAGGATAGTGGGGATGGGAAGTCAGGAAGTGGCTAGATGTTCAGGGGGAGGACCCCCTGCCCATCTCCTGTTCTTAGAGGCAGGAGGGGTGGCTGAACCCGTGGCCTTACGGTTTCCCTGGCGACGTGCCGGGCTTGCTTTCTCTGCCTCCAGGTCCTTTTCAAAAGGGCTGCTGTTGGTTGCCCGATCGGTACATGGACCTCACCAACCTGAGGGCAAAACCTCAGTCCTGCAAGTCAGTGATGAATGATGATGTCCTTGGTGTCCCCACCAATGAGTACCGAGCCCCTGAAGGGGGCCTCTTGAATCGCTGACTGAACCTCATTAGCAAGTCCAGAAAGGCAAAGTCAGGACTGCCATCTAAGGGTAACGGCAGTTGCCAAGGTGCGAGCCACAGTCATATGTGGCCCACAAAGCATGCCTACAAGAGAACTTGGAGAGGCGAAGATCCTTGACAAGTTCCTCCTTTAAGGTTGAGGGATCCATGGCCTGGACCCGAGCCTCTAACCTGGCCAAGGTAGCTTTTTGATGAGACACCATATGGGCCACATAGTTAAGGGATCGAAGGGCACATGTGGCCGAAGAATAGATCTTTCTCCCAAACTGATCCATCTGCCTCGACTCTTTGTCCTGAGGAGAGGTGCTTGGGTGTGGCGGAGCGGCCATGAGCAGCAGAAATGACAACAGAGTCAGCTTTAGGGAGCATTTTCAAGAATGAGGTATCCTTTGGCGCCTGGTAAAGCCTGTCCACCCTCCTGGGGACAGCCGGGAGGGAATGAGGCATCTGCCAGATGGTAGAGGTGAGGTCCTTATGGGTCCAATCCATGGAGGAATGGGGACTGGAGACAGAGACTCTAAGCCCAGATGCTCAGCGAGTCTCTGTCTCATAGGGTCCTGATCCTCTGACTCCCAGTCAAAGAAATCCTTCATAGACCTCAGAAGGTCCATAAAGGCAGGGTCCTCTGGTGGGGATTTTGTGGAAACCTTGCCTGACTGGCCCTCAGGCTCCTCCAGGACATCCTCCACAGAATCGTCTGCCCCCTCCTCCTCCTCCTCCCCATCATCATCGTCTGCCCCTTCATCAGGATGGTGATGGATATTCAAAAGTGAGACGTCCTGATGAGTCTTCCCCGAGACATGCACCGTAGCCACAGAAGAACTGCTCAGGGAAGGGGACCTAGGAGACCATGGTAGAGGCAGTCTCTTCTCCAGGTCCGACACCAACTCTGACCAAGCCTCCTGCCACCAAGACTGAATCAGGGTCTTGAAGTCCGGTGCAACTGGAGGTGGTGGAGGGGGTGGTAGAGGAGACTGGGGCTGGAGGGGGAGAGAAGAAGGCGGCATTACCAGTGGTGGTGGTGGGTAATGATAGCCCTGGAATCCCCGGTAATGAGAGTAGGGATTTAACCCAGGGTAAAACTGTCCATTGTAGGGCCAGGCGGGCAGTGGTCCCCAGGAAACCCCAACGGGTAGTGAGGGACAGTTCGGGGTTTGGAGTAGATCTCAGTCGACAGGTCTGGCGGTGGGGGTACCCACGTTGGACCTGCTGTAGTATATATAGGCTGGGGGTTCAGCATCAGGACAGCCCACATCAGGGGACCCAGCGTCGGAACCGGCACCACCGATCCAGCGCTGGAAAAGGGTCCAGCATCGGAGGGGCCGGCATCAGAACCAGGTGAAGGGGCCCTGACGACAGGAACGGATCTGGTGTCAGGGCCAATGGCTGAGGCCGATCGATAGGTCCTAGCTGAGGGACCGCCGGGACATCTGGCGTCGGAGCCAATGGTTGGGGCTGATTGCTAGGTCTCGGATGAGCAACAGTCATAGGGACATCCGGCAAAGGAACAAGATTCGCCGGGTCCTCTAGCAGGATGCTGGCCGGAGTCGGCACTACAGGGATCCCGCCCGGAGATGGAGGAGGGGCCTCCACAGTAAGGCCTGGCAGCCGAGGAGGAGCCTCCTTCCATTTGACCCCAAGAGGAGAGCGTGGAGTTGACCTCGTGGAATCGACTACATCGAGGGGTTCTCCGCTTTCCTCACCAGAGGTACCCGCAGTTGAAGTGAAGGGCATAGGAGAAGGGCCTTCTCCCCCTGGTTCCACCGGACGTCGGGTGAGGCGCCATTAGGCCCCGACAGGGGAACCACACCTGTGCGGCCGTCAGGGACGGGTGTCTTAGCAGGTGGCATTGGGCAGGGGAAAAGCCCCCGGCCGACTTATCAACAGGTGCCGGGCGGGTCCTCACCGGCTGGGGAGCCGGCTTACCGGCTGCCGCGGTGGGGTCATCAGAGGAGCTGACGATTGACTGACCCGCTACGGTCTTACCAGACTTACCGTCCGATTTTCTCAGCAGCGGCTGGGCCTTGCTCATCGAGGGCCGCGTGTCGTCCGTGGAGCGCTCCCTAGACTTCTCCTTAAGCTTCTTCGATAGAGAAGATTTATCTGCAGAGGACTTTCTCAAACAGTCTATCTTCTTCTCTAGAGAAGCCAAACGGGCTTTCAAGTGATGGGTCTCCAAAGCCTGCTATCTCCTTTTCTTAGTGGCCTGGCTGAAGGTCTGGCACTCCGGGCAGGAGGAGACAGGGTGGTCTGTGCCTAAATAGAGGACGTACTTGAGATGACCGTCCTAGTGCGGCATCTGCATGCCACAGGACGAGCACTTTTTCTTAGGTGAAGACATCAATGAAGATGATAAAAAAAAAAGGAGAATTTTAACGAAGGAAATTCCGATGCAAGACATTTTCACAACAATCACTATATGGAAGTCTGCAATGCAACTGACACGAGGCGACGGCGGGAAAGAACTGGAGGGCGGGCATGAGGACCACCCACTATATACAGTCACGCTGACGTCAGTCACGTGACGTCAGGTGGGCGGTCCCCCATCAGGGATTGCTAGAAAAGTCTGCCGTGCAGCCCGACGCCAGGTGGCACCAGTCCTATAAGTGATGACCTACTGAAGGAACCCTCTCAAAGTAAGATCAAAGGTTCTCATTCCCAGGAGGTCCAGTTTTTTCGACTCCTTATCTAGGGGGAAGAGGACTGAAATGCTTAGGCTCCTTGGACCTATCATGAGCTGCATTTATCACAACCGAGTCAGCTCAGGTTGGCCTGCAAAGAAAGGCTTTCCTGAGGGGGCCTGGTACAGCTTGTCTGCCTTCGTGGGCAAGGCAGGAATCATGTTTGGTCTGCACCAAGCAGACAGGGTGGCATCCTCTAGCATGGTTGACAGGAGAGAAACTGTAATGGGTGGAAAATCTCGTAACTCTAAGAACGACACCAAATTCCTTTTAGTGATGTCTTGTCCTCCAGCATTCAACCCCATTGCAAACCTGAAGTTGCTGCATCATAGAGATAAAAAGGGGTCTTCAGGAGAGGACCTCGGAGTATATATGGTGGAAACAGTGGAGTTGGATCTCTCATAGGAGCTCTCCACATCTTCCTCCTCCTCCTCTTCCTCCTCCTGTAAAATGAGGTCAGGGTTATATTCCTGATCCTCATCAACAGGCCCTGAAGGCCGCAGGGAAGGAAGAGCAGAGGTTCATGCCCTGGAGTGCACCCGGGGCATCAACCCAGAAGGTGTCAGCGCTGGGGCTGGTCTAAGAGGCCCTGTCGGCGTTGCACTTGGTGTATGAGGAGGAGGTATAAGGTACTTTAGTATCTCTGCAAAGGAGGAGAGCATCATCTGTATGTGGATGGTGGCCTGCACTGCAGAGGTGCCTTGCGATGTCTAGGGGGGGTGTCATGCTCCCAGATGTCGATGGGCATTCGCTGGCCATAGTAGGCCTGGTAGGACTCACTGCCTGGGCCAATCTTGTGGGTTCTGAGGTCTGGAGCGGCAGGAGGCATCACCACTGCAGTGGTCACCGCCGAGGATAACGGCGACTGGGAGCATACGGGGGGGGGGGCGCTATCCCTGCTTCCTTCCCTCTCCCACTGTCTATGCTTTACAGAGGATCTCTCAGGCCCTGGAGGATTGCAAGCCCAAGGAATAGGCCAGCAATGCGGCACAGCTTTTCCTCCTTGAGCTCTCTCTACATTCTGGCTACTTGCTGTTTCAGGAGGATGATCTATAGGGCGTGTTGTCGGCATTCGCAGGGTAGCTGTATTAAACTTCAGGCAGATCTTGCAGGCCTTAACGTCGTGAACTTCTCTGAGACAGCACAAGTAGACGTCATGGTGATAGCTTGAATAAATCTGTCCACTGCACTTGCAGTATCTAAAGAGTTTAGCAGAGTCTTTAGACGACATACACAATGACAGCAATCACTTGATGTCGACGTAAGACGTTGTTGTGGGTGGCTCCTAATAGGTTGCTTGTAAAACGTTTCCGTGTGGTCCTACAGCCTGGTGGCTATAGTTCCATAGGTGTGGCCTAATGAAAGAGATATCCTTGAAGAAGATTATGCTTTCCTGGTTGCTGGTTTCCTAGAAAAGTACAGTTACGTAAGAACTTACAGTAACTGTAGATCTTCGAAAGGAGCTCTTGCAGTAGGTAACACTACTAGGACTATACCGCCAGGCACTAGGGCCCACCGGAAAACTTCTAGCTAGCAGTCCAAGGCGGGGGACCACTCCCTGACGTCGGCCCCACCCCGACGTCCCCTATGGTATAAAAGAGGCAGTCCCCCGGCACCACCTCAGTTCTCTGGCCGAGACCCGGCTGATATATAAGCAGTCATGTCTGCTGTTGCCTATTTGTCTGTATTATTTTTACTTCTACTGTTGACTACTTTGTATGTATGAATGTACTGCAATATGTATTTCCACTGTATTTCTCCCTCTCCCCCCACACCCCCAAGGCGCATCTGGAATCTAGTGGTACCCTGCTCAGTATGCCTTCCTGGTAAAACTCTTAAATAAATAAATAGGATGGGGAACCAAGGAGGATCTCCCAACCCCCACAAAGAAGTACAGTTACATAACCCTGGGGGCAGGTGGGTGGGAAAACCACCTGCTACAACAGCTCCTCTCGAAGATCTACTATTACAGTAAGTTCTTGCATAAATGTACTATTTTACTTCGAGAGGGAGCTCTTGCAGCAGTTAACACCATTAAGACTGAGTCCCAAGCAGTACAAAAAGAGACCCAGGACAGAAGGGTGGAGGATTGTAAATCAAAGCCCTAGGCACACTCAGGAAAGTAGTCCCTGGAGGACTGCTACGCCGAAACCTGCTCTCCTCCTGGAAGCAATGCCAAAACTGTAGTGCCTGACAAAGGTGTGGACCGATCTCCAAGTAGCAGCTGCATAGAGACCTGCTGCAGAAACATTCCTGAGGGACTCAAAGGACGTAGTGACCCCTCTGGTGGAATGACCCTTGACCGGCCCCGGTAAGGGTTTGTCGTATTTCTGGTAACAGAAAGTAATACAATTGACCAGCCACTTGGCCAACATCTGCTTGGTCACAGCAGCTCCCAGTAATCTGTGAGTGAAAGAGACAAACAACTGGTCTGTCTTTCTAGAGGAACTAGTACGGTCTACATAGTAATGAAGAATTCTATGTACATCCAGAGTATGTAACAAGACCCCCCATATGAGTGCTCTGGGTAGTAAACTGGTAGTTGTATGTCTTGATTTAAAGTCAACTCAGACACAACCTTCGTAACAAACTTAGGATTTGTATGCAGGGCTACTCTGTGCCTGTGAAACACAAGATAAGGCTCTTTACACAACAGAGCCTGTTGCTCGGAAATCCTTCAAGCGGAAGTAATGGCAACTAAAAACAATGCTTTCCAAGAAAGAAAGCGAAGCTTGCAATTTGCGGCTGGCTCAAAGGGAGGCAAAGTAAGCTTTTCTGACACAAAACGAAAGTCCCAAGGAGGAACAGGGTCCCTCCTAGGGGGTTTGATATGCAAGATGCCGCTTACAAAGGTCTTGCACAAGTCCAATTGTGCCAGAGCTTTCCCATCCTGCGGTGCATGATAAGCTGAAAGAGCACAGAAATGCACCTAAATGGATGAGTACCTGAGACCCATGTCCGATAGGGAAAGAAGGTACTCTAGCACAGATTCCACCAGACAGCAGATGGGATCTAGGGAAAGGGGATGCCCACAAGCAGAAACGCTTCCACTTCATGGCATATGTTGCCCTGCTAGAGGGTCTCCTCGCTGCCACAAGAACCTCTGACACCATGGGGATACTTTGAATCTGTCACTAAGTCTGCAGGAGCCATGCATGCAGATGCAGAGACCGAAGATCCGGATGTACTAGGCCCCCCCCCTTGCTCCTGGGAGAGCAAGTGAGTGGACAGAGGTAACGGGGCTGGCGGTTCTGATGCCAATGGTTGCAGCAGCGGGAACCAAATCTGTCGAGGCCAGAGAGGTGCTACCAGACTCATGCAAGCACCTTCTGCTTGCAGCTTGAGCAGTATTCTCTGGAGAAGTGGAAAGGGAGGGAAGGCATACAGAAGCCTCCCTGTCCAGGAGAGGGACAATGTGTCGCACCAGAAAACACCAGGCCCTGGATCTAGCAACAGAAACTGGGCAGTTTGGTGTTGTGTGAAGATGCAAGGAGGTCCAGTTCTGGCTGACCCCATCTTTCGTAGAGATCATCTGCGACCTCCTGCAGTAGCTCCCATTCGTGACTCTGAGAACGAGAGTGGCTTAGGCTGTATGCTAGGACGTTGTGCATCTCTGGTACGTGAACCGCTATGATCTTCTGGTTGTGATCCACTGCCCAATGCCAAACTCTCATGGTCTCTCTGCATAGGGAGTAAGAATGAGTGCCCCCTTGCTTGTTGAGATAGAAGACTACTGGAGTGCTGTCCGACTGGACCAACAGGGGTCCAGGCGAGAGTACACCTTGGAAGGCCTGCAAAGCGTTCAGGATGGCTCTCATCTCCAGGACATTTATGTGGAGAACATGTTCTGCCGAAGTCCAAGAGTCCCTCATCTGGTGAGATGCCAGATGTACCCCCCAGCCCATCCCCGAGGCATCTGTCATCAGAATTTGCTGGGGACTGGGACGTTGATAGGGAACCCCTATGTCTAACCGAAGGGGTCACCCACCAATCCAGGGAAACACAGAAACATAGAATTTGACGGCAGATAAGGACCGCTTGGCCCACCTAGTCTGCCCATTTTCCTACCTAACAGATAAGCTGCAGATCCTAGTTAACCAACAGCTTACTTCCTCTTACCCGCCCCTAGGACTGCCTTATGCCTGTCTCATGCATTCTTGAATTCCCCCACTGTTCTTGACTCCATGACCTCCTCAGGGAGGCTGTTCCATGCATCCACAACCCTCTCAGTGAAAAATACTTCCTCCACATTACCCTGAGCGTCCCCCTCTATCTTCAAATTGTGCCCCTTGTTCTTGCACATCTCTTTTCTGGAAGATGCTACCCTCTTGGACTTTGTTAATTCCCTTGAGGTACTTGAAAGTTTCTATCATGTCCCCTCTCTCCCTTCTTTCCTCAAGAGTATACATATTAAGCTCCTTTAGTCTTTCTTCGTATGTCTTCTGGTGCAGACCCTGCACCATTTTGGTTGCCCTCCTTTGGACAGCCTCCACTCTGTCTATGTCTTTGCGGAGATGGGGTCTCCAGAACTGCACACAGTACTCCAGATGGGGTCTCACCAACTGTCTGTACAGAGGGATAACAACTTCCTGTTTTCTACTATTGATGCCTCTTCCTATGCATCCCAGTATCCCCCAGCCTTCCTTACTGCCTTCTCACATTGCTTGCCCACCTTTAGGTCATCTATATAATTACCCCAGGTCCCTTTCTATTTTACTGTTGTCAGTATCTCACCCCCATTGTGTACGCTTCCCCTGGGTTTTTGTTTCCCATGTGCATTACCTTGCACTTCTTTGCATTGAATCTGAGCTGCCATACATTTGACCATTCCTCCAACCTTGCCAAGTCCCTTCTCATCATTTCCACTCCATCTTGTGTATCAACCCTGTTGCAGATCTTTGTGTCATCTGCAAAGAGACATATTTTTCCTTCCAGTTCCTCTGCAATGTCAAGGACAGGACAGCACTGGAGATTCGAAGCAGATGATCGAGGTCTTCCATGCCTTGGTCCCACTGAACGCTGAAGTTCCACTGTTAGATCCTCATGTGCAAACGAGCGAGGGGAACTGTTGCGATGGGTTCGGCCATATGACCCAGGCGTTGAAGCACCACTCTGGCAGGGACTGGATTGGTAGACATTACCCGTCGACTGACTGCCCGTAGTCTGTCTGTTCAGTCGTCAGGAAGAAAGGCCCTTCCCTGGACGTTGTCCTGTACCGCCCCGATGTACTGCAGTCTCTGGGTAGGTCAGGGGCACAACTTGGGGAGATTTAGAGTGATGCTCAAGACCTGAAACAGGCTTAAAGTCTCCCAAAGTGACTGATGTAGCTGGTCCTCTGAAGATGCTGTAAGCAGCCAGTGGTCCAGGTTGGGGTAGACAAACAGACCCCCTTCTCCTGAGGGTTGCCGCCACTGCTGCCAGGCACTTGGTGAAGACCCTGGGTGCTGACGAGAGGCCGAATGGCAGTGCCCAGAATTGGTAGTGTTCTCCTTGGAAGGTGAAGCGGAGGTAGTTCCTGTGGGACAGCAGGATTTTTATGTGCATATAAGCATCCTGCATGCCCAGGGAGTAGAACCAGTCTCTTTGATGGATCATGGGCAACAGGCCAGGCAGTGTTACCATCCTGAACTTTCTGTACTCGAAAAAGGTGTTCAATTGGCTCAGATCTAGAATGGGGCAGAGGTACCCAGTCTTTTTCGGGACTAGGAAAAGTGAGAGTAGTACTCTTGCCTCTTTGACCTGGGGGTACTACTGAATCGCCCTCTTCTGTAGCCGTGCCTGGATTTCTGCTCGTAGGAGAGCAGCGAGGGATGGGGAGCAGTGAGAAGGGATGGGTGGGCTGTCTGGTGGAATCTGGGTGAACTCCAGAGTGTACCCCCTTTCGATAATCTGGAGAAGCCACTGATCTATGGTAATACTGGACCATCCTGATCGGTAAAGCGAGAACCTTTCTCCTACAGCCTGTCCCTAGGCCTCCACGGGGGGGGGGGGGGCAGGAGGTCATGCCGAGGTGGAGGGGGCAGGCAAGGAGGGTCTGGCCATCTTTGCACATTTGGGGCACGGGCACCTGAAGGAAGGGAAGGGCCTCTTCATTTGAATCCCCCTTTTTGTAGCTGGAGCCTTCCTTGCTGACCCTGGTTTTAGCAAAAAGGGTGGCGCTGAGCAGTAGCTGGTTCCAACTTGTACATTCTATGCACATCGGAAACCACTTTTCCCGAATCTTGAAGCCCTGTAATTAGTTTCTCAGTATCCGGGCCAAAGAGAACCAACCCTTGGATGGGTGCATCTAGTATGGCATCTTGTAGGTCCTGAGACCCTGAGACCGCAGCCAAGGCGTGTCTCCTCATCACAACATTGTAGTTGCTGTCCTGGCAGCCGTGTCTGCCGAATTGTAAGAGCTCCGCAGAACATGCCTGCCAAAATCTATGCCTGACCGGATGACCGCCATGAGCCCTGACTTGCTGTCAGAGTCCGTCTGGGCCTAGACCATGTCCAATGCCTTGCTCCATAATGATTTTTGGTACATGACCATATGTGCCAAAGAAATGTAGCGACCGGACGGTGCAGGTAGCTGAGGAGTAGACCTTATGGCCCCATTTGGTCCAGCCTTTTAGATTTGGGGTCTGGAGGCTGAGAGCTCATGTGTCTGGGCTGCTGCACTCTACCATGTGCTGCAGTGAGCACCATGGAGTCTGCCTTCAGCTGTTCACTTAGATGGGGCTTCCCTTTTGGGGTTTTATAAAGCCAGTCTGCTTTTCTGGGCATGGCTGAAGTGGTGGATGGATGCTTCCTGGCAAATTTTGCTACGTCCTGGAAGGGCTCAATGAGTGGGGGAATGACCAGAGGCTTAGGCTCGGTCACCCCGAGGAACTTAGCCAGCGGCAATGTTCTGGGTCCAGCTCCTCTGTGTCCCACTGGTTTAAGGCCTGGATGTGCCTCATTACATCCAGGAAAGACGGATCATCTAGAGGGGACCTTGGGGAGTCCTTTTTGTGATCCAGAGAGGGCAGGGGCAGCTCATCCTCTGAGGAATATTTGGAGGAGGAGGAGTCCCCTGCATCTTCCCCTGAGGAAGAGTGAAGGCATCCCCTGGAAAAAGGAACAGACGATTGATTTTATGTATTTATTAAGATTTCGGATAAGACCTCTGAGCCCAGGGCTCATTTACAAAGGTTCCACGTCAGTCATAAACATACAGAAGCATTTTTAGAGAAAACACAGGTACAGAAAGCAGTTGGTTACAAATTATCAGGAGCCACCAGAGGCTTGGTCATTCACATAAGTTACAGTACATAGTACAACATACAAGTGCGGGGTAGGCCACATGGCAGACCCTATATAATGAGGGGATGGTAAAGTGCTTCCAGGACAATTAAGAGAACAAGGAAAGCAAGTAGTGGTGTGGGTGGGGTGGGGGTCAGTACTTAGCAGGCATAAATAGAGGTGGAGGGTGGGTGTGCTGGTGGGTGGGGCAGGGGAAGGCTTACGGAGAAAAGAGGGGAGGAGGGGATGCGTAAGGGTGAAAAGAGGGTGGATAGGGCGAGGGGTAGGTGAGAGAAGGCCACTGTGGCAAATGAGGGCCGAGGAAGAGAAGGGATGAAGAGAGCGGGCATGAGGGAAAAGGTGGTGTAGAAGGAGGGGGCCGGGGGTTAGTAAGAGAGGCAGTGTGGGGAGGGAGTAGGGAGTGGCAACAGATTGTGGGGGGGGTTAAGCAGAACAGAGAAGGCAATGCAGGGCTGTTTAAGTGCAACAGTTACGATGAGTGTCTCTTGCAATCACTGGGGGCTGGCGATCTCTGTTCATCATCTCCAGACAACGGGCGATCTGGCGTCGGGGGAGGTCGTTTTGGCCTCTGAGGTGAGGGCTCTCTACACGAGGCTGGAGACCTCTAGGAGCAGGGGACAGTTCCTGTGGTCTGGGCAACAAGTCCCCCTTTAATGGTGTTCCACCAAGAGTTAAACAGGGCCTCTACCTGCGCCAGTGGAATGACAGGCGGTGGCAGGGCAGGGACATTTGAGGGGCCTGGTGGCGGCCCTTATGGTGCTTTAGTTGCTGATGCATAGTCCTCAGACATCAGAGCCGAAGGGGCCTTGTCATGCGGTGCCGAACCTCCCTAAGGCTTGGCGTCTGTCTCCTTGGAAGGAGGTGGGGGGGTCAGCCGACGATCTATGGGCTCGGGCATCCAATCTCTGGGTGTGCTGGATGTCTGGTCTGACAGCCATTCTTTGGGAGCAGACGGCCACTTTGCAGGAGGTGCCTGGTCCATCTCCAACACCGAATCGGAGGGTCCCGTGGTCTGCTGACCCTCCAAGGCGGATGTCGCCCTGTCTTCAGGTGGAGGAGGCGTTCATTGCTTAACGACTTCCTGGCATCTGGAGGAGTTGCCCAACCCTTTGTGCTGGTCAGACGATCCTGAAGATTTTCAGGTGGTAGTATCCGTTTTACCACTCAAAGTAGACGCCTGTCCCTCTGGCGCTGACCCAAGCGATTGCTTGTGCAGCCCAAGAGCCAGGGACACAGGGGAGGATGAACGCCCGTGGGTGGAAGACCTTACCCTGTGAGTGAGAAGGGGTGGTGGTCTTCTTGGTCGAGACCTTGGTAATGGCCATGGAACCGGGGGGACTGGACTCTGACCTCCGCTGGAGGTGGAAGATACAAAGGTCTTGTGAGGGACCTAGGGCAGGTTTCTGACCTGGCTCGTTCTTTATCTCTATGGTGGTGTTTCCTGCACAATCTCTTCTCTTTTTTTGGGGGGTCCCTGGCTGATGAGGAAGAGCTGTGTCCAGAATGGGTCCTCTTCATGGTGGCCACTTTTGTTCCAATGGGTAGGCCTTAAGCATCTTGAGGCAGCGGATGCGTGTTTTGTTGCCAACTCATTTGCTCCCAGTGGCCATTTTGGGTCGGATCCAGCAATGGATGGTTCCAATGCCATATGACGTCTATGGGAACAAAGGAGTTAAACTTCTGGCAATGCAGGCAGTCGTCCGGCCTGTGGTCCAGGCCTAAGCAGATTAGGCAGGCTGAGTGGCAGTCTCTCGCCAGGATCTGCTTGCACATGCACACTTCAACTTCCACCGCTGTGAAGATGATGAAGACATGCACTAAACTGAATAAATTGTGAAGAACTAACGAAAACGAACGGTAACTACAAGATGCACAAAATGGTAGTCGACTGTGGTAGAGGCAGATTTGGAGACAGAACTGTAACATCTCAGGCAACCTAATACTGGAACATACTTTCACCTCCTGTACGGGCTGAATTAAATCATCGCAATTTTGTTAGGGTATTAAGAAATTGTGCATATACCTGTACGTGTTTGAGATAATTCTTGTGATGCTGCCTTACTCCCCTCCCTCGATTATGGTCTGCTCCTGTTTGTCTTTTAATATATTTTTAATATTTATTCATCTATGTTTTAAGTCTATTTGTAATTTTATAATGTAACAGTAGATCTCTGAGGGGATCTCAGTCATCAGGTAGGAACCTTCACCATCGGTGAAGGGGAATTCACATGGACGTTTTTCAGCTGTACAACTCAGGCCATCCATGCAGTCTATGTCAGGCGATGTCACCAACCCTATATAGGTATGGGCGACCTCGCCTGCTCCTCAGTTCTTTCCCCCGGAGACTAAAGGAGCAAAGGTTTCACCCCGGGGGACCGAGAAGAGAAAGAGGTACCCAGACCAAAATAAAAAGCTGGATACACCAGATAGCCAGTTCCAAGACAGGAGCCCCAAGAAGTGGGATAGTGGGAGGGAAATATACCTGATGACTGTGATAGCTTCAAAGATCTACTGTTACAGATAAGTTCTTACATAACTGTTCCATCTTCTTCAGGGGTATCTCAGTCATCAGGTTACACCGTAGGAATGAGTACCAAGCAGTGACAAGTGTACACAGACAGTCTGGGAGGCTGGATCTCCATAAACTTAAGACAGGAGTCCTTGCAACACAGCCCTGCCAAATCCTGCACAGGCTCTAGAGGCAATGTCCAGACTGTAATGCTTGCTGAAGGTGTGGAGAGTACTCCAGGTGGCAGCCGCGTAAATGTCAGCGGAGAAGACCCCTTTAAAACAAGCCACCAAGGTAGCCATGCCTCTGGTGGAATGAGCTTTGATAGCACCAGGAAATTCTTTGCCATACTTGTTGAAGCAGAACACAATGCAATTTGCCAACCATCTGGATAAACATTGCTTAGAAACTGAAGCACCCTATCTACCTGGGGTGAAAGCAACAACTGCTTTGACTTTCTGGACTCTTCAGTCTGAAGCAGACAGTAATTCAAAGTCATGCGCACATCTAACATACGAAGCAGTGCTTCCCTTGGAGTGGCACGCGCTGGAAAATAAACAGGAAGACGGATAGACTGAGTTCGTGTAAACCGAGAAACCACCTTGTGTAAAAACTTAGGATTTGTACACAAAGATACCCTGTCTTTGTGAAAAATCAAATAAGGCTCCTCGCACCAGAAGGCCTGAAGCTCTGAAATTCTTGGAGCAGAAGTAATAGCAACCAAAAATAGCCAGCAACCCGGGGTTGGGAGCGATCTTGGGTTACCAGAGGGCCAGCTGGGGGGAGAAGGATTGAGCACCATTGGGCTGCTCTCCTCCTCCAGGGAGGGTGGGTAGCGCACGCCCCAGTATCAGCGACTGCCTGTGGAGACGGGGGGGGCACAACTTGCGGCAAGCTCTTGGGGGGATGGGGGTGTCGGCAGGCACCTTACACACAAGTCTTGGGGTGTGCCATTCGTGTGCAGAGTGTTACTGCACATCACACTTCGAGCAACCGGAACAAGAAAACCCTGGCACCCAGACAGGCGAAGGTGGCCCAGTGGGCCACCCCAAGCCCACAGCCAGGTTCGTCCTGGCTGGTCTCTGTCTCTCTCTCCATTCCCTGGCTGTCCTTCTAGATTATAGACAGAGAGCCGGAGAAGTAAGACAGTTCCACCTCAGGGGGCTCAGAGTCGGGGCGGTAGTTCGAGGAGAGTTCCCAGGAAACAATGACCAGGTCCAGGAGGACCTCAGACTGAGTGGGACATGGCTGCTCCATGAAGGTCTCACCAGAGAGAGGTCTAACAGGCCAGATATAAGGAGAATAAAGAAAGCTGGGGGGAAAAAATGGCACTTTCCAAAAGAGAAATCGCAAGTCGCGATTGGCTCAAAAAGTGACAGGGTCAACTTCTCCAACATAAAGTCCCAAGCCAGGACAGGAGAATGCACTGGGGGTTTCAGGTGTGGGATGCCCTTAAGGAAAGTACGGGAGACATCCAGCTGAGCAATAGTGTGGTCACCCACGAGCTTATCAAAGGCATAAATAGCCAAATGGTGAACCTTGAGTGAGGAATACTGGAGGCCTGAGTCTGACAGAGATATCAGGTAGTCCAGGATATGATTCACCGAACAGGTGAAAGGGTTTAGGGCATGTCTGGCAGCCCAGTTGCTTCCACTTCACGTCACACATGACTCAGGTGGAAGGCTTCCAGGTGGCCACCAGTACGTCCACCGCCCTGGTAGAAACCCCAAACCTGGCGATGGCTATGTTCTCAGGAGCCAGGCATGCAGATGGGAGGGACCCGAGGTTGGGATGGACCAGGGTCTCCTGATCTTGGGGCAGCAGATTCCTGCAGAGAGGAAGAGGGACTGGGGGTTCCTCTGCCAGCTGTTCAAGTAGAGGGAACAACAACATCTGACACCAGAATGGAGCCATTAGAATCATGCTGACCCTCTCCATCTGTAGTTTGATCAGCACCCTCTGGATCAGAGGAAATGGAGGGAATGCACACAGAAACCTCCCGCTCCAGGAGAGGGACAATGTGTCTCGCAAGAAAGCTCAAGGCCCTGGATCTAGCAAGCAGAAATTGGCCAGTTCTGCGTTGAGTGGGGACACAAAATGGTCCAACTCTGGATGACCCCATCTGTTGAACAAGTCTTCTGCAATGGATGAGAGAAGTTCCCACTCGTGCATGCTGGACTGAGTCCTGCTGAGGCTGTCAGCCAGAGTGCTTAGCACTCCTGAAACGTGGACTGCAGGGAGTGTCAGACTGTGCCCCAGCACATAGTACCACACTCCAATGGTTTCATGGTCTCCCTGTAAAGGGGTATGAGTGAGTCCCGCCCTGTTTGTTGTTGTAGTAGACTACACTCAAATTGTCCGACTGTACCAACAGTTGGTCCGGAGCAAGATGCTCTTGAAAGGCCTGCATGGCATAGAACACTGCTCTCATTTCCAATTTCCAGGACACTAATATGCAGGGCGGCTTCCCAGTGGGACCAGAAGCCCTGGGTTTGGAAGGGACCCAGGTGTGCTCCCCAGCCCAGACCCAAGGCATCTATAGTTAGAATCTGATACAGGGAAGAAATCTGGAAGGGAACACCTTAAAGGAGATTCAAGGGATCCATCCACCACTGCAGTACCTTGCGTACTGGAGAAGAGACCGGGACTGGCTGATCCAACTCGTCCATGTGTTGATCCGACTGTACCCCGAGGGTCCACTGAAGGGTAGGCATATGAAGCCTGGTCAGCAGAACGGTGGGAGTGGCTGCTGCCATTAGGCGCAAAAGTCTGAGGTACACCCTGGCAGGGATGTACCGGCTCTGAGCGATCTCCTGAGCCTGGGAGATGAGGCACTACACCCTGTTTTGGGGGTAGGAAGGCCTCTCTATACTCGGAATCCACACCTGCCCCTATATACTGCAGTCTTTATGACAGTACTAGAACTGACTTGGGCAGGTTGACGGTAATGCCCAGAGAGTAGAAGAGCTAGAGAGTATGCTCTAGAGTCACCAAAAGGTGTTCCCTGGACGGGGCCTTGAGGAGCCAATCATCCAGATAAGGGGAGACATATAGTACCTCTCTTCTGAGAGTTGCTGCGACTGCTGCTAAGCACTTGGTAAAGACTTGCCATGCAGAGGATAAGCCAAAAGGGCAGCACTTTGAACTGGTAATGCTCACCCTGAAAGACAAAATGAAGAAACTTCCTGTGAGAAGGAAAGACCAAGATGTGCAGGTAAGCATCCTGGATGTCTAGTGAACAGCGCCAGTCCCTGGTCTTGAGGGCGAGCATCATGCCTGGTAGCGTTATCATCTGGAAATTTTTGTACTGGACAAACAGACCGAGTTCCTTCAAATCAAAGATGGCCCTCAGATCTCTGGTCTTTTTGGAGACAAGGAAAACCCTGAAATAAAACCCCTGGTTTCTCTGGCGTCTGGGCACTAATTCGATGGCCTGCTTGCGCAAAAGAGACTGTACTTCCTCTCAGAGAACAGACAGATGAGCCAGGGGATAGTAGGAGGTTGGGGAACGGGTGTCTGGAGACTGCTGGATAAGCTCCAGGGCGTGACCCCTTTCTATGATTTGCAGAATACATGCGTCTGAAGTGATGGTCCTCCACCGATTCATACGGAGGGAGAACCAACCTCCAACCACCGCCTCCTGGGTCTGGACCGGGGGTCTAGCAAGGAGTCAAGCTCAGGTGAAGCCAACCGCAGAGGCTGGTCCCTCATTTCTGGGGTGCTTGACACCACTCCAGCACTGGAAAAGGGTGGGCACGGTAGTCGGGGCTCTATGCTTTTCTTAGGTACAGGGAGTCGATCTGGGCCTACTGGTCTGTTTATGATAAGTATGCCTCCCTCTGCCCTTTGGCTGAGTGTGCTGGAGGGAATGGACTGACTTAATGGCCCTGCCCAAGATCTGACAATCATTAATGAGGTCCTGAACATCAGGACCGAATAGCTTAGTGCCACTGAGGGGTCATTAAGCACTTTGTTGTGTACATCAGCTGCAAAGCCAGATACTCTACGCCAGGAGAGCCTACGAAGGCATATGCCCGTGGCAGCTCCCCTGGCAACTGTGTCAGCCATGTCGTATAGTGCTCTGAGGAGGTGTTTGCTAACATCCTCAGCAGCCTGCAAACACTGAAGCAATTCCTTCTGAAAGCCCTCAGAAAGGGACTGAGCAGCAGCCTTGCTCTTTCTCCAGTTGGCATTCTGGTATTTAACCATGTGCGATGGATAATTTGCAATCCTCAGGCCTAAGGTGAAGGAGGCATAAACCCTTTTCCCCCCAAAGGTCAATCTTATGTGATTCCTTGTCCGGGGGAAGGGAACTAAGGTGTTTAGGCACCTTAGATCTGTCATGAGCTGCCCTGATGACCACTGAGTCAGTTTCAGCCTGGGCGGCAAAGTAAAGAAGACCTTGAGGGGCACTGTAAAGTTTGTCCAACCTGTGTCGCATAGCTGGCACCATGTCTGGCCTGTGCCAGGCTGCTGTGGTTGTATTTTTTAATG
Organism: Neoceratodus forsteri; assembly: GCA_016271365.2. Classification (NCBI taxonomy): domain Eukaryota; kingdom Metazoa; phylum Chordata; order Ceratodontiformes; family Ceratodontidae; genus Neoceratodus; species Neoceratodus forsteri. The sequence goes on from CM057458.1 coordinate 373,651,319, forward strand.
CTGGGAGCATTGAATGAATGATCTTAGGGAGAGATTCAGGGATCTTCAGGAAATCCACCATGTCCTTCCTGGCAGCATCCTCTTCCTCAGCCTGGAAGCCCACTGTAGAAGACAACTGCTTCATCACAGTGAAAAGCGTGGCATACTCAGGAGGGACCTTGGAGTATGCTTCACAGAGTCTTGTCAGACAGAGGTAGTGGACTTATCTGAGATAAGGGTCTCCTCCTTTTCATCCACCGCGTCATCAGGGAGGATGAGATCAGGATAGTACTCCTCGACGTCAACCTCTTCATCTGGCTCTGGCGTTGGGTTAGCCGCCGGTGGCCCGTAAGGATCTTCCCGGGGTCGATGAACTGGCGGCAAGGATGAAGCTGCCATCGACGGCATCAGCGAAGTGGGCCTATTCAAGGCACCAAGCTGCTGAACGAGTACGTTCGTGAACTTAACCAGTACTTCGTCCAGATCAATAGTGGATGTCGACCGAGGAGGAGTTCGACGGCACGGGTGCCGACAACCGAAGGAGAGGCTGACAGGGAACAGGAGTGCCACCAGGGGGAGTGGTCGCAATCATGGTCTTTGTTATGAACCCCCACCCCCGGAGCAGTTTCGGGCCTTGGAGGCCTGGGAGCTGGTCAGCGACTGGGCAGCTGGGCCCCTGGAGGACCCCTGCCTGGAGCTGGCTACCTGTTATTCAATGAATTTTTTGAGAGCCTTCTTACGTCACCTTAGGGTTGTTTGATTAAACTTCTGGCACAACTCACAGTCCACAAAGTCATGGTCAGGCCCAAGACAGCAGACATAGACTGAGTGTCCATCTGTAGAGGCAATCTTCCTTCTGCAGCAGCACTGATGGAAAAGAGAAGAAGATGGGTTAACTCTCAACATAAAAAGAAAAATCTCAAAAAAAGATTTAAGTAAGTATTGGGGGGAAAAAGGCTTTAGGCTAAAAAAGGCGCTAACACTGCGACAAAGCTTCCAAGCAGATTCATGCAAGCAAGTCGATGGTGGGAAAGAACTGAGGAGGGAGTGGGACCACCCAGCTACTGTATATAGGGTTCATGACTTCGGTGGATGTCGATGGCGTGGGCAGCCCCAGTTGTACTGCTGAAATTCTTCCATGTGGATTCCCCTTCACCGATGGCGAAGGTTGCTACGGTGTAACCTGATGACTGAGATACCCCAAAGAAGGTCTGGAGAAACTAAGATACTTAAATAACTAATGAAGAGCATCAAAAAGAGCAACTATAACAATACAAATTTAACCTTTTTTTTTTTTTAAACACTTGGAATGAAGCGTCTGGAGACCAGAGGTACTGACTGACCTGAGATGACTTCAGGGTGACTGCTCTCTTCAGGCAGAGAAACAGATCTGAAGTAACTGACAGAGTGGAGCGTAAATGCAGAGTCTGAACCTACATTCTAAATTCCGTCATTTGAGTAAGGTTGTAACTCCGGGGCATCTCTCTGCATGGAGATAGATGCATAAAGTGTAAATCACCAGTGAGGGATTCCTGGGGTAAGGAACACGCTCTACCAGAAAATCTGCATCTGAAAAAGCTGTTTACTGTATTGGAAGCACATGATTTGAGTAAAACATGATATAATTCACTACAAATATCAATATATGACCAAGTCTCCAATGGTTTACAAGACATTATTTATGCATTTTCAAAGACCAAAATTCTCCACCAAGCACTTACTTAAAAGGTCCAGTGATCACAGGCTTTAGAGGAACTGTATACATAAACTTTCTTCTGTCTCTTAGCATACCTGCCAATAAAATCCAGGCACCAGATTATAACGGAATACAATCAACTGCACTACAATTCTGTTTCAAAGAGCCATGACTGCAAGTCATTTCTCATTTTCTTCTGCCAGATATGGAATTGTTTATGAAATTAACTATGTATGTGCATTTAAACCACTTAATTCAACTTAAAATACTTATTACATTATCAATTGTTATTCAGATCCCAATTTTCCTAGATTTTTGCACATGATGCTAGCTAGAGCACCTTTTCAACACAGACCCATATAAAAAAGTTCTAACCAAAATAAAAACTGACAAGTTATAAGAAATCACATTTGCAGTTGCTAATGTACCTCATTTAATCACATGTATGCAATCTGCCTTAAGTATTAGATTAAATTCTACAGAACAAAAACAGTTAAGAAGTTAATGTTAAAATCAGCAGCGTGACAAGTTTTTTCTAGACAATGAAGAAAATAGTCTGAACAATAACATCAAAATACCTAATTTTTCTTAAGACAAGAAGGCCAGACTGAAATGCATACCAAGCCCATAAAGGTGCTCCAGCCAAATATTCAAACAGAAAAGCAAAAGAAGGCTGCTGTGCGCATACACAAAACAGGTACTATATATGCTATTTATTCAAAAATAACAAAAACGCAGGCAGAGCCAGGATTTTTAGCCCCGGCCCTATCTGTAGTTATGTTATTTTTAATAAATAATAGTATATAGTACCTGTTGTGTGTGTGTGTATATATATATATATATATATATATATATATATATATATATATATATGTGTGTGTGTGTGTGTATGTATATATAACTGTTTTGCTTTTCTAATTTTTCTTACTAAAAATTTGACATTAGTCCTAAAGCAAAATATGTTGTTCTGAAGATTTTAAAAGCCCCACCACTCTTGTCACAGCTACCATGATACAACAAAGGATCTAGGTGTGGTGCAGTGTTAGCACAATCCTAACACATCCACAGTATGACTCCAGTGTACATAGTTTGAAGAGTAACCTCAGGGAAAGAGATTTTTAAAAACATTTGGTGGTGGCCCTAGTTATTGATGCGAGTTAATGATTACAAAAATAGTAACAACAACTGTTCTGAAGATGTTATGGGACGGTTGCCACAAAGGCCAAGCAGTAACGCACTGCACTACTGTGTGGGTGCCCCAAGTTTGGGAGAAATCCTGGTCCCTCAGTGTCTGGTAGCTCAGAGACAAAGTGCTCTACAGCAATCCTTGCAGTGGGCCAATGAGTTTGTTTTCACTTTTCACCAGGACACCATTAACAGAGTGGTTTTCTGCACCAGAGGGCAGGGCAGATAGTGAGATGGCAGCACAGCCATAAGCTTTGTGAGTGACCGCAAAATTCTGATAGCTCCCAGGGCACCACAACAGGAAAAAAAGAGGCTAGGGACAGGACGACGATTGCCAACCAAAACGCGGGTCTGTACCCACTACTGAATGTGGTCTCTCCTCAAGACAGGTAGCCATTGTTTAAATTACAAGGCAGCTTTCCAGGGCTTAGCCCTCATAGCTCAGAAGTGAGCCCCAGTAGCTCATGCATCACTGCCATGGACTTATTATGGGAAGGGAGGCTCAATTTAAAGACAGGACCCTGATGGTCCCTAATCCCTCCTAAAGCTTGTAATGTATAATTTCAACGCTGTAGGCAGCATTCTATGTTGGTGTGTGGGGGGCCTGTACATCATGGAAACGGTAGCAAGTCAGAAGGGGGCCACTGCCTTTGGGCACAGAAAATCTGAATGAATATAAAAGTCTGAAGTAATTAAAAATGCACTGCTAATGAATCTAAAGATGCCTGGAATTAATTACTTTTAAAACACTAAAATTAAAGACTTATCAAAAAATAATCCAATGTACCATTAAAGTATTATCAAGAAAAATAACTTTACCATCTGGAGTGCTGACTGATGACTTTAGTTGAAGTGTTCTGTCAAATTCAGACAAGAGTCGCCTTTTTATTGGTGGTTCCCCTGCAACAATTTTTTAAAAGTCTGATTTATGCCTCTGGTGATCAAGGATTACTGGGTATGCCCCAATTCCCATTCTTAACTTCTAAAAATTCTGATTTCATATGTTGTCAGGAATACTTCAGACAAGCAGACTGAGGATCAAACACAAATCACTAATGCTTTTCCAAATGTTCTGCCAGCTAAGGTACTAAGCAACATTCACTGCCACGCCCTGGGCCTAAAATATTTACTGGATACATGACTACAGCAGTAGTTAATTAAAAAAAAAAAAAAAAACAATGAAGTAAACTAAGCAGACCACATGCAATAGTAATGCATCATCAATATATTTACTTATTTCAAAAGTTTCACCAGGAAAAATATATTGAGCTAGCAATAACTCGTTTATAGATGCATCGTGGGGGAAGGGGTAGAGGAGAGACAGAAAAATAATTAGAACTGAATTATATAGCAGGTTAAAAACATACTAACCATTACCTACCAGCAAGCTACATACAGCGGGGGACTGCCCCCGACATCATAAAAGGGGCGGTCTCCCAGCATCCCTCAGTTCTACCGCCGGAGACTCTGGCATAGCGATATAGATCGTGAAGGGAGACCAAGGGTTCACTTCCAAAGGAAGACCAATATATGTTGTTAATGCAAATGACCTCCTGAGGGGAAGGTGGGTGGTAAAGTACCTGCTGCAAGAGCAGTTCACAACGATCTACTGTTACGGTGCGTTCTTACGTAACTATACTACCTTACTTCGAGATACAGCTCTTGCAGCAGATTACACAATTAGGACCTAGTCCCAAGCAGTGTGCGGTAGCCCATAAAAATGGGAGGAGGACTGCAGAAGTGTGAAAGGGCACCTCTCATGACAGGAGCCCCTGCAGGACAGCAAGGCCAAAGCCAGCTCTGCGCCTGGAGGTAATGTCCAGACTGTAGTGTCTAATGAATGTGTGCACAGTACTCCAAGTAGCTGCTGTATAGATGTCTGAAGCTGAAACGTTCCTCAGGGAGGCGAATGAGGCTGCCATTCCTCTGGTGGAATGACCCTTTACCGGTCCCGGTAAGGGTTTGTTCTGCTTCTGATAACATAAAACAATGCAGTTTACCAACCATTTTGAAAGTGTCTGTTTGGACACAGGTGCCCCTAACATCCTGAGAGCAAATGAAACAAACAACTGATCTGACTTTCGGTGCCATTTGGTTCTAGTCAGATAGTACCTGAGTATTCTGTGTACATCCAAGGTGTGCAGGAGAGCCTCTCCTCTATTAGAATACTCTGGGTAATAAACAGAAAGGTTCATCTCTTAGTTAACAGTAAGTTCTGACACCACCTTAAGTAGAAACTTAGGATTAGTTCTTAAGGACACCCTGTCCTTACGAAAAATCAAGAAATTCTTCTTGCAGAAGTAACTGCAACTAAAAGTAACACCTTCCAAGAGAGAAGGCGCAGCTCGCAATACACGGCTGGTTCAGAAGCGGGTAGTGTGAGCTATTTTAAAATAAAAAGAAGGTCCCAAGGAGAGATCTGGGGAGAGGGGGAGGCATCACTGGCAGGAGGGGGGAGGGCTAAGCAGGGAGAAGAGGTACTGGAAGTGGAAATCACAGCAGAGAGAGTGAGGGAAGCCCTCAGCTCCCTTAAGACGGAGAAAGCACCGGGGCCAGATAAATTACATCCCAGAGTGCTGAAGGAACTTGTGGATGTCCTGGGCGAAACTTTTCACTATCTCTCTGAGGACAGGGTGGGTGCCCCAGGACTGGAAGGTGGATGACATAGTGCCTATCCACAAGGGAGGATCAAGGAGGTGGTAGGGAACTACAGGCCTGTCAGCCTGACATCGGTGGTGGGCAAGGTGATGGAGGCATTGTCAAGGAGAGGCTAGGGGGACCTGGAAAGTCAGGGTGCCTGGATGATAGACAGCATGGATTCGTCTCGGGAAATCGTGTCAGACAAACCTTGTGAGTTCTATGACTGGGTGACGGTGCCTTGGACCTGGGTAGACCAGTGGACATCCTCTTTCTAGACTTCAGTGAGGCATTTGACTCGGTTCCTCACGTGGGCCTGTTGGATAAGCTGGGAGAAATGGGGGTGGGGAACCAGATGATCAGATGGATACACAATTGGCTCCAGGACCGGACCCAGAGGGTCGTAGTTGGCGGGATAGTCTCATCCCCAAAGAGGGTCATTAGTGGGGTCCCACAGGGATCAGTCCTTGGGCCCCCTCCTGTTCAACGTTCACATCTCTGACATAAGGACAGGAATCAGGAGTGAGATGAGTCTCTTTGCAAAATTGGGGGCGGTGGTGGATGGGGAGGAGGGAGGGTGGCCTACAGGGGACCTGGAGGTTCTGGAAAGATGGTCTAGAAAGTGGAAGCTGAGGTTCAATGCAGGGAAATGCAAGGTACTCCACCTGGGGGCCAGAAACCCGGGCCAAGTGTACACCCTGGGGGGGGGAATGCTACAAGTCTCGATGGCTGAGAGGGACCTGGGGGTGGTGGTGGATGTCAAGATGAACAACTCGGAGACTTGTAGGAGGGCAGCAGCCAAGACCAACAGGATGCTGCGATGCATCGCTAGGGGGTTCACCTCCAGAAGGAGGGAAGTGATGCTCCCTCTGTATAACTGCTTGGTGAGGCCACACCTTGAGTACTGCGTGCAGTTTTGGAGGCCACACTTAAAGAGGGACATTAAACTCCTGGAAAGAGTCCAGAGGAGGGCAACCAAAATGATTTGGGGCTTGGGGGACAGGACCTATGAGGAGAGGCTCGAAGAGCTAAATATGTACACATTGGAAGAGAGAAGGGACCGGGGAGACATGACAGAGATCTTCAAGTACATGAAGAGGGTAAATAGGGGAGGAACAGTCGGGGTGCTTCGAAGGAAGGAGGAGGGGGCCACTAGAGGGCATGGGTGGAAGCTGGAGGGGAAGATTCAGGGAGAAAGGAGGAGGTACTATCACTGAGAGGGTGGTGGAGCCATGGAATGCACTGCCTAGGGGTTGGTGGAGGCAGAGACGGTGGAGGGGTTCAAGAGGGGCTGGGACAGATACAGGGGAAGGGTTCTGGAAGCAAAATCCAACGCAGCAAGAATATCTGGAACTGGGAAGGGAGAAGCCAGAGAAGGCGAGGGGGGCAGCAAGGCCAGCACCCAGGGTGGGGGCTGACCAATCGAGCAGACTTGAAAGACCGTTAGGCCTATTCTGCTGGCATTTTAGTATGTTAGAGATCGGGTCCCTAATGGGCGGTTTCAGGTGGAGTATGCCATGCAGGAAAGTGCATGACAGATCCAACTAGGCTAGAAATTTATCCCATAAAGGTGTATGATATGCTGACAATGATGAAAGATGCACCTTTATGGAGGAGTAACTTAGTCCTGTGTCCGACAGGAAGAAAAGGTACTCTAGTACCAAGTTCACCAGGCAAGTTAAGGGGTCCAGGCCACGGGCTGAGGACCAAAGGCAAAACCTGTGCCATTTCATGGCATATGTGGCTCTAGTAGGTTTCCTCGCTGCCACGAGGATATCAGCCACTCTGTCTGAGACTCCATGGTGAGAAATCGCTAAGACCTCAGGAGCCAAGCGTGCAGGTGTAAGGATCGCAAGTTCGTGTGGACCAGTGATCCGGTGTCCTGCGACAGTAAGTGCGAGCTGAGAGGTCGAAGGAATGGGGGATCACTTGCCAGATGTTGAGTAAAGGAACCATATTCGCCTGGGTCAATATGGGGTCACCAGAATCCTGTCTTCTCCTTCCGCTTGCAGTTTGAGCAGAACTTTCTGAATCAGTGTTTTTTGGGGATAAAGGAATTTACATTTTTCGCCAGAAAACACCAGGCCCTGGATCTAGCAAGCAGAAATTGGGCAGTTTTGTTGTATGGAGAGGTGAACAGATCTAGTTCTGGGGTTCCCCATTTCGCAAACAGAGTTTCTGCTACTTGTTGCAGAAGTTCCCATTCATACGCACTGGATCTGGATCGGCTGAGCAGATCCGCCAGTATGTTGTGTATCCCTGGAACATGAACTGCAGACAGGGTGACACCGTGTTCTATTGCCCAATACCATATTTTCATCGCCTCCCAACAGAGTTGGTATCAATGGGTGCCTCCTTGCTTGTTGATGTAGAACATCACATTACTGACATATTGTCTGTTTGAATCAGTAGGTGTCCTGGGAGTAGGTCTGTCTGCAAGGCCTGCAGGTCATACAGGACTGCCCTCATCTCTAGGACATTTATGTGAAGGGCTCCTTCTGTGCCGGACCATAATCCCTGTGTCCTTTTGTTGCCAAGATGAGCACCCCAACCCAACCCTGACGTGTCTGTAGTCAGGCTCTGTGAAGGTGCGGTCGATAGGAAGGAGAATCCTGCGGCGAGGTGCTCTGGGACTATCCACCACTGGAGGACTCGGTGTATTGAAACGGGGACCAAGACCAGCTGATCGAGGTCGTCCTGGCGTTGGTCCCACTGGACTCGAAGTACCCACTGAATGGTTCACATGTGGAAACGTGACAGAGGGACCATGGCTATGGCAGCCGCCATGTGGCCTAAAAGACACAGCATGGTCCGTGCTGTGATCTATTTCTGCCTCAGGATGTGTCTGGTTAGACCTCTTAGGTGATCTGCCATGCCCTCTGGCAAGAAGGCCTTTCCTCTGGTCGAGTCCAGGACCATGCCAATGAACTGCAGCCTTTGGCATGGCATGAGAAGTGATTTTGGTAGGTTGGTGGTGACACCCACAGCATTGAATATTGAAAACGTCTCTTGTACAGCCTGGTTTAGCCCCGTCCTGGACGAGGCCATGAGATGCCAGTCATCCAGATAAGGGAATACATAATGGCCCATCCTCCTGAGGGCTCGGCTGCGGCTACTACTGCTAGGCATTTGGTGAAGACTCTGGGTGCCGATGACAGACCAAAAGGCAGTGCCCAGAACTGGTAATGTCTCCGGAATTCGAACCGCAGAAACCTCCTGTGATGTTTTGCGACTGGAATGTGGAGATAGCATCTTGCATATCCAGCAATGCAAGCCAAGCATTTGGGCATAGCATCGGGATCAATCCTGGCAGGGTGACCATTCTGAAGCGTTTGTATGGCACAAAAGTGTTGAGATCGCGGAGGTCCAGGATGGGGCATAGATCCCCTGTCTTTTTGGGTACTAGGAAAAAGTGGGAATAGTACCCTGTCCCTCTTTGAATCCAAGGAACTTGTTCTATCGCCTCCTTTGGTAGAAGGACCTGGATCTTCTCCTGTATCAGTGTGGCATGCTGGTTGGAATACTGGGAGAGAAGGGGTGGCCTGGACAGTAGTTGGCCGGTGAACTCGATAGAATGGCCTCTTTGAACCACCTGAAAAACCCATTGGTCGGAGGTAATTCGCTGCCACCTTTCTAGATATGTCGTGAAGCGACCCCAGACCGCCTTTTCCGCTTGGGCAGGTGGGAGAGGAGGGCTCTGCAAAGAGTCAGGCTGTGGAGGGAGAGGAGAGGTTTGTCTGGGAGGGTTTCGCATTCCTTGCTCCTGCACTTCCTGCGGCTCTAGAGGGGCTTTTGTGGGTAAAGCTACCTCTCTGCTGTTGTCCAAATCTAGACTGCTGTCCCTGTTTTCCACGAAAACGGTGCCGTTGTCTACGAAATGGTTTCGGTTTGTACACTGCCTGTACGGAACGGGCTGCCTTGCCAGTTTCCTGTAGTTTTATTATGATCCATTCGGAATCCTCTCCGAAAAGGACAGAGCCCTTGAAAAGAACGTCCAGAATACCTGTCTGGATGTCTACTGTGAAGCCTGAGACCCTTAGCCAGGAGTGTCTTCTGAGGCATACACCTACTACTGTACCTCCGGCAGCCGAATCCACAGAATCATAAGTTGCTCTGAGTACCTGTGTGCCCACGTCAGAGCCCATCTGTAAAAGCTTGACCAGCAATTCTTTTTGGTCTCTTTCTGGTAGGTTTCTAACCATGTCCAACCCTGGCTCCCACAGGGTTGTTCTGAAACTGGACCATGTGGGTTAGGAAGTACAGTGAGCGCATAGAACATGTAGCAGACGCGCACATTTTTCTGCCCAAGGAATCAAGCTGTTTTGATTCTCATTCCAGAGGCTGTGCGTTCAGATGCATTGGACTTTGGGACCTACCATGTGTGACTGTGATTACCACGGAATCCATTACAGGTTGTTCCGCCAGATAAGGGCCTTCCAGTGGGGCCCTGTATAGGTGGTCAGCCTTTTTGGGGACCACAGAAGATGTGTAAGAGTGCTTTCCAGCTGCCCATGTCACATCCTGGAATGTATCAACCAGCTGTGGGACCACTACTGGTTTGGGATCCTTCTGGTGCAGATATTTTACGAGATGGCACCATTCAGGATCCAGATCCTCTGTGTCCCACCCCATATTATCTTGGATATGTCTCATTATATCAATGAAAGTAGAGTCATCTGGGGGGACCTTGGTAAATCTTTCGGATCCGGGGAAGGAATGCTAAAAGGGGAGCTGGATCTCGAGGAAGAATCCAATGAAGAGTATGACTCTTCCGAACAGGAGCAATCTGACATCCTACAGTACTTCTTCTTATGCACACTTGGTGAGCGAGAAGGTGTCTTGGAAAGAGACCTTGGCCGCTTCTTTTCTTTAGATGCCCCCTATGTGGGGCTGGGCTTTCCTTAGGTGGAGGACTGGCAGAGCTTTTCTCGTTAGGCGGAGGACTAGGAGCCCGCGTTGGAGGTTGGTCTGTGGGAGGCGCCTTAGTGGGAACGACATCCTTCCGGATTGTCTCCCACCAATAAGAGGACAGATCCTTCACCTCGGATATTCACAGACCCGAGGTCTGGCCCATCACCGGTTGAGACGCCTGACCGTCTCCTGTGTCCTTTGGCCTGTGATCCAACACACCTCTCATTTGGTCTTCGGGTGTTGTCGGCTCATGTATGAGGTCTGCATCCTGTGGACCAATTGACATCGGGTCGCCGCTCAGACGTCCAACCCCGGTGTCGGTGTCCTCCTCGTACGTCCGTTAGGACGGACCAACCTCTGGTATAGGGGAGGCCTCATTATATTGTCATTGGGTGTGGACCTTGGCCGGTAGTCGTGGTCCCTTTAACGGACATCTGGTCTGTGGTCCGTTTAGCAGACATCCCCAAGGATGCAAGGCTTCTGGGGGGCTAAGAGGCTGATATCGACTGGTCGGAGCCCCAGCGCTAGTCCGGGGAGTCGGAGCTCATCACTGAGGAGAACTTAGAGGGCGTCTTGAGTGTGTGGTCTGAAGAAGATGACCAGCCTACAGGGCCTGAAGACCAGCTGGTGGAGTGAACCTGGTACTGGATCCTCAGAGGCTGGAGTGTGGTTCCCGAACCAGAGCCACCCGACGTCTGGACCTTGGCTGGAGGTTTTTGGGCCTTAGACAGAGACAGAGATCTGGCAGAGCAGCTGGCTGAGTCTGAACTCCCCCTGGAGTCAGATGTCCGGAACTTAGATGGGGAGCGCTCTTTCTCCCTTTCCCTCCTATATTCCTTGTGTTTCCCAGACTTATGAGAGGAGCCTTCCCTTGAGGAGGTACTTTTCTGCATCGCTGCTAGTTTTTGTTCAAGGAGAAAGGTCTCCAAAACTTTTTGGCAGCGAATCCTCTTTCTACTGTTGAAATTTTGACAAATAGGACTCGTGCTCTGAGCCCAGGCACCGCACACAGGCCACGTGGCTGTCCTTAAACGGGATCTGTTTGCCACAGGCACACTTGAATGAGTGCCTTTCTAAAGAGGACGTCCCGGAAAACAACATACAGAAAGAAAGAAATGGAAAAAATTAACGAACTATCGAAAATAATAGGAAATACTTCAGTGATGGCGTTGATCGGTTGCTGAAGGCGTCCGTGGAGCCAATGCTTGCGAGTTGACAGCAAGAAAAAGAACTGAGGGATGCTGGGAGACCTCCCCTTTTATGATGTAAGGGATGTTGGGGGTGGGGCCAATATCGGGTGGCTGTCCCCCGCTCTATGTAGCTAGCTAGAATTTTTCCATGGGGTTCTGCTGCCTGACTGCTTCAGTCCTAATGATGTAACATGTTGCAAGAGCTGTATCTCGAAGTAAGATCTACTGTTACCTGGACTTGCTGATACTTGTACCAGACTATACTCCTCTGGAGCTGCTGATTTTTGTATTATCATGACTATTTCTCTGTGTAGCTTGTCCTTGTCCTAGACATAGAACCTTTGTAAAAGAACACTCATGCTCAAAGGTGTTATCCAAATAAATAAAACAAAAATACAGATACTGTATGTGTTTTTGCAGCAGGCAGAGGGTTACAGGGTTAAATGTTATATTTACTTATACCATTTGTGTTCTCCTTCCACCCCCAATGTATCATTGCTGCAGGCACCTTCCCGGATGCTTTCAGTGACCACTGTCTGACCTATCGTGTCAGGAAGGTGCGTCTCCCCAATCAGCCCCCAAATACATCTAGTACTAATCTCTCTGGGCACTTGATACAAACGCCCTGCTACAAGACCTCACTGACTGAGCCCCTGTTTTTTTCAGCCTCTGACATCGATTCAGCCCTTGGCCTATTCACAAGCACTCACACGTTTCTGGAACTCTCATGCCCCCTTCAAAAAAGTCAGAGTTAAGTGCTCTCATCACCCCTGGATCACAGCCAACCGTATAGCCTTGTGTAAATCACGGGGTCGTGCCTAGGTTCACTTTAAATCCTCTCAGTCACTGCCAAATTTAAGGCTGTCTGCATGGTTAAGGCTGAATACTTCAAAGACCACCTTCATACTAATCACAACTCATCTTCAAAATTCTAGAAAGTCATCCACTCCCTCCTAGACCCCTCGCCCTCCCCCCCCCAGTGGATGGCTCATCGGTCTCTGATTCCTCCTCCGTCACGGCTATTTTCAATAAATTCTTCATAACGTGCACTTTATGACCACCCTTCTCCAGTCCCTATCGACCCTTCCCCACCCCTCTCACCTGGAGGCTGCCACTCCCAGTCTCCTCTCAGGAAGTCTACTGTGCACTAAAGTCCCTAAACCCTGCCACAATCAGCCCTGATGGCCTAAGGTCCTCCAAATCTCTTCCCCAGCCATTGCCCTCCCCCTCTCACACCTCCTGAACCTTTCATTCTCCTCTGGCATGGTTCCACTGGCCTGTGAAGCTGCCAAAGTTCTGCCCCTTCATAAAGGTGAAGACCCCTCCTCACCCAGTAACTACTAGCCTATATCTCTCCCCTCTAGCTAAACTCCAGGAGTCCATCTACTTCAGGCTCACTGAGTTCCATACCTCTACCAACATTTTCTCCCCCATCCAATCCGGCTTTGGGAAATGTCACTCTACAAACTCCTACTTACTGTGGGTTACTGACACCATCCTCTCCAGGATGGATCAGGGTCACATCAGTGCCGCCATATTCATCAATTTGGCCAAAGCCTTCGATTCTGTGTCCACTCACACCTTCTAAATAAGCTGTATTCTGCTGACTTGGTGGCTCCAGCTGTAAAATGGTTCTGCTCTTACCTCACGTGTAGGCAGCAATCTGTACAGGTGGAGAATGTCCAATCTTACCCTCTCCTGATCCTTGCTGGGGTCCCCCGAGGTTCCATCCTCGGCCCAAACTTCTCTCTTCATACGAACATATGAAAATTGCCAGCAGAAAAGGCCTTAGTGGTCTATCGAGTCTGCTCGAGTGTGCAGCTCAGTCTATTTACCTACAGCTACCCCACCCTCCTCTTGCATAAATGACCTTCCCTCTGTATGCACCAACTCTCACATCCACATATACGTGGACAACACAGTCATCTACACCTCCAGTCCTTCAACCTCAGATGTTGAGGCCCCTCTCCAGCATGACTTCAATAACGTTTTGAGCTGGTTCCTTGCAAACCAACTCAGGGTAAATATTAGGAAAAAAAGTCTCAATGACCTTCGGCACCAGACAAAAACTGTCAAGGCTTTCAACACCTTCAGTGTTCACCACCCTGGAAGACACCCCCCTTGACATGGTCCCCGCCTTCAAATACCTTGGGGTTTGTCTGGATAATCTCAACTTCTTGGTCCATACTGATGCCATCTAATCTAAACTTCGCCCTAAACTAGCAACCCTCTCTGTTTGCAACGTGTTGGTAATAAAACGATCCTGTGTTTGACTACACAGATACAGTCTAGGGCACTGCTCCTGCCTCGTCCCTTGACAGACTGGACACCCTCTTAAATGCTTTTTGTCGCTTTTAAAAAAGGAACATTAAAAAATGATTTTATTTGCCTGGACCAGCATAGCGGGTGGAGCACTCTGCATTTCCATGTGGGCAACCTGGGTTTGTGATACAAATCTGCCCACACACCTAGGGCTGGTGGAGCTGTGGAAGTGCTGGGTAAACAGCACTCTCCAGCTCCGAGGAGGGAGATTTGGTCTGCTGCATTAGTGCCTCCCATGTCAGAGGAGAAGCTTTGACTTTGCAGGTGCCCACGCAGTGTCCATACATAAGCACACACTCACATCAGGGGCACAATGTGGCACACCTCTCAATTGGGTAGTGGAGGTGGAAAGAAGTAGGGTAAAATTCCTTCATACTTACCGTAATTTCCTATTCTGTTAGCTTCAGCATTGCCAATGGGGAGTTAGGGGTAATGAAAACCCTGACAATCAGCATAGAACCCTGGACACGATCATTCAGAGATCACTGATTCACCAGTCACATTTGTCCACGCCGTACCTATATACACCTATGTAACAAGCAATGTCCATGTCACCCAGGTCAATGAACTCTCTCCTTAACCTAACACCAACAACTTACACATGTAAATAATCGTGATATTATATGAAAGGGATAAATTGATAACCTACCCCTTCTGACAAGTTGGCTGATGGACCAGTTCTGCAGTCCTGCCTCCCAATCACTGATCCCTTCACAGGGTTGGTATGATGTTAATACCACTTGTAACATAAAGAGGTTTTAAACCACCATAACAATAAATATAACTGAAGAAAAACAAGTCAAACAGTAACCTGTAACGGTGAAGCACTGTTCAATGCTCAAAAATTGAACCTGTTAACCTGCATGCCAGCAGTCTAATAAAAAGCAAATGTTTCCACTGTTAGCAAACAATTCTGGATAACCACCTATAATTACATACAGAGCATCTTTGCTGAAATTCAAATTCCTTAGCTATTTCGGGCAATATTCTCCAACAGGAGACAGAAGCTCCCAGGATAGGTCCCACTGACAACGCTGGAACAAATAGAAAAGGAAATACAGGTTACTCATCTGTAACAGGAGTTCTAGGAATGGTATATGTTGTTCATCCACACTTATTGGCAGGTCCCTTGCCACTTTAAATCTTGCCGGAAGGTCTTCAAGCTGGCTCCTCCCACCCACCCGCGTGGTAAAGCTCTCGGCTCCGCCCCATGACGCCAGATCTAGCCCGGGCTGGAAGCCAGGGTTAGCGTCGAGGCCGGGAGGCCGGTGGGTCATGGTGGATGAACAACATATACCATTCCTAGAACTCCTGTTACAGGTGAGTAACCTGTATTTCTAGGACATGGATATGTTGTTCATCCACACTTATTGGCAGACTCCTAGCAGTTCTCTGGGAGGAGGGAGGCAAGGCGCACCCCTACTTAGGTAGAAAGACTGAGAACCGAGGCCCCGACCAGCACCTGCCACCCAAGGTTCGATGTGGAAGGGAACGGAAGCCTGCTTCCGGGCAGAAGTCCTGAGGATAACCTGGACCGGAGTATCCTAGGAAGCAGCCACCGATGCAGCGGAAGGACGGGTAAAAATGAGTGCTTATCCCTCTGGGAGGCTCCATGCCCGCCCGCCTATAATGGAGACCTATGCAGGGGTGACCCACCCGCTCGTCGTCCACTTGGCTACAAGTCTGCCAGATGCGGCTTCAGCGAAGATGATAAACAGCTGGCAAACCTCTCCCGAACTTTAGCTTTACGCTCCCTAGGTAGGTGAGCGTTAAACAGGTTCCTATGGAACCTGTATACGGCCTCCGAGGTGTGAATGGGGATAAACCCTGGCAGAGGCAATACCCCCGAAGGGAAGACTATGCCACCGCCTTCAGAAGGACTTCGGGTGGGGCGCAGGACAACCTAGTCCCTGTGGAAGACCGGATAGGGAGATTAAAGGAGCGCCTGGAACTCTCCCCACCTTCTGGATGGCAGAGTAGCCCCAAAAGGTGTTTTTCCACAACAGGTGGGGGAAACTCGCACCTGTGCAAAAGGTTCGGATGGCTTGCTCATGAGCTAAGCCCATACCAGCAAGGATCCCACAGAAACGGGGATACTCTCCCCAAAAGGGGAGGCGTGATCGAGGCCTAGAAGTGCCAGACCACCTTCTCCGCACCACCAACTACCTCCCGGCCCGCACCCGGAAGACAGGGGTGACCCGCAGAAGCACCTAGAGGGTCGTCGGCCGAAGCCCTGGTTTAAGGATGGACTGCAGATGGTCCGGAATGCTCGCCCAGGGACGGGGGAGGGCAAGGCCCTATCCCATCATCAAAAAGGAGAACTTCTCCCAGAGGATGAGCATCTTAACATACTAACATACTAACATACTATTTGCCAGCAGATTAGGCCTTATGGTCTATCAAGTCTGCTCGAACCTAGATCCTTAGTTGGGTGCCGAGACCCTCCCATCCCTTGTGCTCCAGAAACCCCTATCATCCATCCCCACCCCCCCGGGACAGGCCATCATCTGATACATCCTCTTTCTGTGTCTGTCCCACCTTTTCTTAAAGCTCTCCACTGTGGATCTCTGAACCAGCTCACCAGGCAGAGCATTCCAAGGTCCACCACCCTCTCAGTGAAAAACCTCCTCCTCTTTTCCCCTCACCCTTCCACCTTCCAACTTCAAACCATGCCCTCTGGTGATGCCTCCTGCTTTAGTCTAAAGATCCCTCCATGTTTACTCCTATTTATTCCCTTGAGGTACTTGAAGACCTCAATCATGTCCCCCCTGTCTCTCCTCTCCTCCAATGAAAACAGGCAGAGCTCCTCAAGTCTGTCCTCGTAAGTCAAATCCCCTAGCCCTCGTATCATCTTTGTTGCCCTCCTCTGTACCCTCTCCAGGAGCTGTATGTCCCTCTTCAAGTGTGGTCTCCAGTACTGTACACAGTACTCAAAGTGTGGTCTAACCAGTCCATTGTACAGTGGCAGAATCACTTCCTTGCTCCTAGAGGTGATCCTCTTGGATGCATCCCAACATCCTGTTTGCCTTGCTAGCTGCTCTCCTGCACTGCTCAGTGTTATTCATACATGTATCCACCATGACCCCTAGGTCTTTTTCCCTGTTGAGGCTTCCAGCACCTCCTCCCAGGGTGTACCTGTGTTTAGGGTTTCCCCGCCCAAGATGCAACACCTTGCACTTGGTGATATTGAAATTTAATTTCCATGTGTGAGCCCAGCTTTCCAGGGTGTCCAGGTCCTCTTGCAGGGCCAACCTCCCCTCTTTTCCCTCAACTACTGCTCCCATCTTGGAGTCATCCATAGAGACTCATTTCACACCCTATACCATCCCTGATGTCTGATATGTATGCATTAAACAGGATTGGACCCAGGACCGAGCCCTGTGGTACCCACTACCAACCTCTGTAGGGTTCAGAGCTCCCCACAGACCACTACTCTCTGAGTGCGTCCAGCTATCCAGTTTTCAATCCATCTGACCATCAAAGGGCCTACTCCTAACCCCATCAGTTTCTCCACCAGACCATTGTGGGGGACAGAGTCAAACGCCTTGCTGAAGTCCAAGAATAATACATCCACAGGCTTACCCCTATCCAGTTCTGATGTTACCCATTCATAGAACTCTACAAGGTTGGTTTGACATGATCTACCTGGCACAAACCCATGCTGCCGTCTATCCAGACCTCCCACCTCCTCCAAGTAAACCCCCAATCGTTCCTTTAGTATACTCTCCATTAATTTTCCCACCACCGAGGTTAAACTGATGGGTCTATAGTTTCCTGGTACTTCCTTGACCCCCTTGTGGATTGGTACCACATGTGCCTCTCGCCAATCCTAGGTACCCTCCCTGTCTCAAGTGACCTGTTGAAAAGCTCCGCCAGGGTGCAGCCAGTATGTCCGCCAATTCCCATAGTACTCGGATGAATGCCATCCGCCCAGGAGATTTGTCTTCTTTAGGGCCTTGAGGGCAAACCACACCCTTTTGGTGGGGATGGCATCATCCGTCCCCTCCACCTTACTGGTCTTTTTATCCTTATCCAGATCGACACCCTGGGGTACCTTTCCTCCCTTTTGCTCCATTTCTGCTGCTCCCCTGATCCCACTCCCTGCCTTCTATCCCTTTGTGCCTTGCTTTGTAGATATCCCATCCCCCTCCCTAGTGAACACAGAGGCAGAGTACTGCATAAATACCTCTGCCTGGTCCCTCCCTCTTCCACCCACTCCTTCTGATCTCAATCTGCTGAGATGGCCCTTAGTTTTCTCCGCTCTCCCAATGTACCGGAAGAACCCCTTTTCCCCTCCATGTATCCCCTGTGCCAGCCGATGCTCTTTACTGGACTTTGCTCCCCTCACCATACGGGTGACTTTTCTAGATGCAAGCTGGTACATTTCCTTATCCCTATCCCCTCTTGTTGTTTTATATTTTTTGTAAGCCGGCTTCTTTTCTCTGACTGCTACCTGGACCTCACTGGACCACCAGCATGGTTTATGTGACCTTGCTCCCTTACGTTTCAACTTAGCGCAGATCCTGACTGCCTCATGAAGTCCCCGTTTTATGACCTCCCATCTCCTTTCCACACTTGTTGTTGAGGTAATCCCCTTCAAGTGATCCTTGAGAATATTTCCCATGCCCATAAAGTCTGCCCCCCTGAAGTCCACTGCCAGTGTCCTAGATCTCACCCCCACTCTCCCAATGCTTATTTGAAACCAGACAGTATTGTGGTCACTCCCAGTCAGGGGGTCCTGTACAACCATGTCCCTTACCAGATCCCCATCTGCCAGAACCACATCCAGGACATGCCCTCCCTTGTGGGCTCCATCACATGCTGTGTTAAGAACACATCCTGAAGCCATCCAGCAGCCTCTGCTCCTTGGCCACCTTAGAGGACATGGTTCTCAGTTAGTACCTGGTATATTAAGGTCCCCCATCAACACCACTCCTTCCCTTTTGGACCACACTGGGCAATGATGTTGTCCAGCAAACCATCCTCTAGAACATCACTCATCCCGTGGGGCCTATATGCTACACCCAGCTTGACCTTATCTCCTGCTGGGGATCGTAAGGTGACCCATAAGGCCTCCACGTTTCCCTCTGCCTCTTCTACCATAGCAATTTCTATGTCATCTCTAATGAACATAGCCACTCCACCCCCTCTGCCCTTTCTATCCTTCCTAAGCATAGTGTACCCCCGCATACTTAGGTCCCAGTCATGATTTTGTTGGCCCACGCTCGTGACTGCCGCCACATCCACCCTCCCTCGAACAGCATGGCCTGGAACTCTGGCAACTTGTTTCCCAAACTCCTGGCATTTACTAACACTAACCCCCACCCCTTATCCCTGATCCTTTTTGTCGAACCCCACCCAGATTCCTTATACTTCCATCCTCCCCTTGCTCCTCCTGAAACCTCCACCTCCAGTCTGTTTCCCCCCTCCCCCCCTTGGGCTTGAAGGCTACTCCCCTCATCTGGAGGCTCCCATCTTGGACGACTTCTTAGCAGGACGCCTCGAAAGGTTGAGGACCTTGCCGAAGAACCCTAGGCCTGGCCCCTAGCCGCACAGGGGACGGCCTACAGGTGCAGGGATTGAAGGTCCAGATAGATAACCTTCCCCTGAAAAGGAAAGACAGGACAGGCGGACTAGAGGCCGTCTCGGGAGCCTGGGGCTGAGACTGAGGAGAGCTGGATACCAGAACTGGCAATCCAGTCTGGGGCTACCAGCATCACCTGCACCAAGTCCCTCCTCGCCTGCCCGTAGGGTCAAGGGAAATGGGAGAGGCACGGAGGGGCCTGGGGTCCGTGGCCTCGATGGCATCCCCTGGCAGGCCTGCTGAGGGCGGGCAAAACAGTCTCGGCCTGGTATTCTCCCCGGAGGGAAGAGGGAGAAGATCCTGTGCTACCTCCGGCAGGGGAGACCACTCATGAGGCGCAGCCTATGCCCGGCTCAGGGCAGCAGCCAGGGAATCAGGCTCCTGCCATCAAATGGCTGGGAAGCCTCGAATGCGCAACTGCCCAATGCGGAGAACCTCCTTGCACCGAGACAAGGGGATAGACCAAACCTGGCGGAGTAGGTAGCACATGGTCTTGGAATAGTCCTACTTGGACTTAGACCGGTAGACCCCCTACAAGCGGAGCGAGCGGTGCCGGCTAAGCGGACCGTCTGTCTCCAGCAAGCAGGAAGGACATCGGGACTCGCAAGAGGACCAGAGGCGACGCACTCTGTATTCCCCAAGATGGGCACCCCACCCATCCGAGAAGCATCAGTCGGAGAAGACCGGCAACCCCGGGCGAACAAGCAGGATATTCTCCTGCCGAAGATAAAATGGTCCAAGGGAGTGTTCTCCTAACTCCTGGGCTGTAAGTCACGAACTGGTCCAAGGGACGCAGCGTTGTGACCTCTGGCTGGCCCCTCCCACTAAGGGAAGGCCGCCCTGAGGCCCAGGAGGTCCTGGCAGGACGTAATTTCCCGGCCAACCCGACCGGCAAAGGAGGAAGAACCTCGGCCCTGTTCGCCCGGAGCCGAGCTCGGACTCAAAGTCGAGCTTAGTCCCGAAGAAACTTCACCGCTAAGATACGAGTTCTCACTTGGCTCCCAAAAATGGGAGACCAGTCTGCCTTCCGGGTTGGGTGACATCCGGACCCTTCAATGCCGCAGAGACTGCTGAGCAAGGAAGTGCTAGGAACTCGTGAAGGGCTCCCCACAAGAAGGGTGGAGCCTCCCAAAACGCAGACGGAACGAGGAGTAGGTACATCCTGGAGACCAGGAAAACAGCTACACCACTGCTCTGAAGATGGGATGTCTGCAGAAGAGAGACCATACAGGCGCAGTGGGAGAATGGCGCAAGCCTCGATTCCAGATGAGACCAGGAATACCTGGACGCGAACCCAGGGTTGAATTGGGGGAGGTCCACAGCCTTCCTGATCATTTCTAACTAGAGAGCCAGGCATGTCGGACGACCAACACAGGGGCAGTGAACTCAAGATCCCCGTGGGGCAACGGCTCAAAAGGGAACCGCTCGCAACTTGCGACAGGATCCACCCTAAATACCTCCAGAACGAGGTGCGGAGCCATCCCCCCACGGGGAGACCCGGGCTGGGACGGGGCCGGGGCAATGCCCCTTGGCCCATCACTGAGCAGGCTTAGAGGGGGAAGGAGCCGAGAAGCCCCTCGGTTTCCTGCCTCCCCGCTTCCTTTTGGAGGAAGACGCTGGTTTGGCAACAGGCCGCCCAGCGCATGCCTGCTGGCCCTCATGCTGGGCCAGGGGCCCCAGGGCTCAGGGGGCAAAGGGCTTACGAAGGCTGACGGCTGCCCTTGACCCTGCTGGGCGAGTGACCGAGTCCGAGTGGCATCGACTTCTGGGCCCATGGATGTATCCCTCCACTCCAGGGCTGAAAAGGTCAGTCCCCAAAAAGGGGATGTCCGCCAACTCGTGCTGGGTTTCCGAAGAGAAGGAGGCTAACCTCAGCCACGCCCTGCGGCGCATGGCCACTGCGGCCGCCACCGATCTGGCACAGGAGTTGCCTAGATCCAGAGCCGTCTGGAGCTGCTGCTTCGCCACCGCCCTACCCTGGTCCCGCACCTGTCGAACCGTGGTCCGCAGGTCACCTGGGAGATGAGGGAGAACCTCGTCCAGGGAGCCCAAAAGGGTGTGGGAGAAATGTACCATCAGTGCAACTGAGCTGGCCTGACGGAGGCCTAGGGAGGACGCAGCGTAAACCTTACGCCCGACATAGTCCATCCTTCTGGACTCCTTGTCGGGGGGGTCTGTCCACATCCCCAGCGTTTCCAAGACATTGGAAAACGTCGTCGGTAATTACCCCTTCAGCCGAGGGGTGCTCCGAGAAACCGGGCAGAGAACCGACAGGGATAGGATACCTCCAAGCCACCCTGGCCGAAGGCGCAGGGCAAGAAATAGGCTGCCGCCATAGCTCCAAGACTGGGCCCATGATAGCCTCAGCCACTGGGAAGGCCTCCGTGGAAGAACCCCTTTGATCCAGAATCTCCATAAGGGGGTAAGGTGCCCGATCGGAGACGGGCTTGAGCTGCATTCCAGTAAATTCTGAAATGAGCTGAAGCAGACCCTACGAAGACGATGGGCTGTCGTCTACTGGATGTTCCTGGGAAGACCCGGGGTCCTCCCTGTTAGGAAACATGGCAGAGCCTGCTCCAGGCTCCAAAGGGTCTGCAAAAAGCTGCCGCAGGCCCGAGGCACTCTTCGTCCGCCGGGGGAGGGCAGGAGTGAGGGGACCGAGTGACCTGAAGGACAGGCCACGGTCCGGCCTGAACTCCACCGAAGGCGGAGGGGCAGCGAGGGTCGAACGAGCAACCGGCCCTGGAGAAGGCTCCTCGACAGATTCGAACGGCTGCCGACCAAGCGGCGGCTGCTTGCTATCCGGAGAATGAATCGGGGTCGACTGAAACCCAGACAACTGCTGTCGCCACATAAGTTCCTCGTAACACCGACGCCAACGGCATCGAAACCGTTCCTCATCCGAGGAGGGGGACGAGGAAGAACGGCAAAGCCACTTAACCCGTGCCCTCGATCGAGAACGCCGAGATCGGCGTGAGCGGCTAGACCGAGAGGATGACCGAGACCCAAATCCTCGGGGGAACCGAGGGCGGGCCTGGGAAGAAGCGGGGTGCACCCGCTCCTCCCTCGCCTCGGAAGAAAGGGCTGAGGGCTGTCGACCCGAAGGGGAGGACAGAGCCTCGACTTCCGCCGAAGGCGGCGGGAAGATGGCCTCAGCAGACCCCCCGGAAGATTGGTCGAGAGACTCAACAACGTCAATGGGGATTTTGGCCGGCTGACCTGGCGGGGATACCGTGAGGCCAGAGGCGAGCCGAATCCTTGACCGAAGTCGATCGGCGCCGATGAGGGAGGGGAGAAAACTGCCCTCGGAGAGAGACCCTGCCTGCGCCCCATAGGCTGCTTGACAGGTTTCCAGGTTCCTCTCCTTGGAGGAGAGGGAATGACGAAGCTCCCTGAATGAAGCTGCATGAAAAGAATCCAAGGAGAGCTGGATAAGCTCCAAGAAATCGAGGGAGAGGGGAGGGGAAACCCTCGCCCTTCCTGGCAGGATCAGACTGCAGAGAAACAGTCGGGCGGGCACCCGCCGGTCCGATGGAATCTCTGGAGTGGAAAAAAACACCGGATGTCCAAGCCCCAAATGGGCCGCGTGGTCCTCCGGAGAGCTGACCGAAAGGGCAGAACAAAAGTTGCAAGCCTGAGGATGGTGATCCAAGTCCAGGCAAAAAGAGCACGTGGAGTGCGAGTCCCTCCTGGAGGAACTAACCGTACGCCTCTCGGGGCCGGAAAAAGCCATCGCCGTAGCGAAGAAGAAAAGATCGAAGATTCAAAGGACACTTCAATAAATTTGAAGACCGAACTTTTCAGGAACCAGTCAAAAACGCAGAGCGCTAAGGAGGGAACCTGAGCTTCCAAGCGGTAAGGAAGATCTGGCGTCATGGGGCGGAGCCGAGAGTTTTACCACCCGGGTGGGTGGGAGGAGCCAGCTTGAAGACCTTCCGGCAAGATTTAAAGCGGCAAGGGACCTGCCAATAAGTGTGGATGAACAACATATCCATGTCCCTAGAAACTGCAGTTATGTATGAAGGAATTTCTCCTTTCTGTATCACTCCAGAATGTCAATGGGGCGTTAATACATGGTTCTAGAAAGCAGTACCCATTTCCAAACTAGACGGGGGAGAATACTGTCCCATATACAACCCATACAGGTGATATATAACAACTGTATGCTAACCACTACCTGTAAGACTCTGTGACCTAAGGCTGCATCACTTGAGCTCTGAACATCCAATCTGTAGTGCTTAGTAAATGTATGAACAAGGGACCTCACTGTCACTTTGCATAACTCCAACACAGATGTCTCCCGTCTCTCCACCTAGGATGTAGCAAGGGCCCTGGTGGAGTGAACCTTGATGAGAGCAGGTGCTTTCTTTTCCCAGCCGCAAACACCTTGGTGATATAAGCCCTTACTCACCTAGCTAGGGTAGCCTTAGAGGCTTTCTGGCCCTTTCCTGCTGCTCCAAAAAGAACAAACTGGCTCTCAGACTTTCTGAACTCAAAGTCCTGACTGTCCTGTGCAAACTCAAATGTGCAGCTGACTCTTTTGGATTTGCTGGCTTGGGACAGGAGGACAGTAGACAGATTTCTTGATTTACACGAAAGGCTGTATATGTATCTTAGGTACAAAACACAAAACCGTTCTCAGTACCACCTTTTCCTGCTGTAGGTATCTTATAGGTACAAAACACAGAACTGTCCTCAATACCACCTTTTCCTTATGTATAACAAGATATGGTTCCTTATTTGACGGTGCCTGAAGTTAGTCAATCCTTCTGGAGGAACAGACTGTGATTAAGAAACACACCTTGTAAGACAGGATTGTCTGAAGTCACTGATGTGAGAGGTTCAAAGTGTGCCTTACACAGAGCATTCAACACAAGATTCAGATACCATGGATGAAATGGAGATTGAAACAGTCTGCTTCTGCTGACCACACTCAGAAAACAGGTAACATCCAAACTGGTTCCCATGGAAGATCCCAGGGCTGCTCTGAGCGCAACCACCTCGTCCCTCGGGGAGCTCAACGCGAGACCTTTGTCTGCCCTAGCTTGCACGAAATCCAGTATCTGTGGAACAGTAGCTTTAAAAGGTCTGATACCTCTCTCTCTCTCTGGCCCAAGTAGAGAAAGTATTCCACAAGTGGTCATAGACACCTTCCTTGAGGCCATTAGGGTATCCACCACTTTACTGGAGAAACCTTGCCTAAACAATCTCCTCCTCTCAGAAGCCAAGCTGCCAGCTGCATTAGCTCTAGGTTTGTATGCTGAATGGGACCTTGGAAGAGAAGGATAAACTGAGCAGAATCCCACGTTCTCCTCCCTGGGGGGCACTGGGACAAATGACCCGCTCTGTCTCAAGTGCTCCAAGATCTGAGTCACTGCCTGCCTTTTCACCACGTTTCGGGGCATGGGGGCTTGCAGGAAAGGACCTCTCATGGGTAGTGTTGCAAACTCTGTGGATTGGCCCACAGCCAGGATTTCCAGTGGCCACACGTTTTACATTATTTGGGCCCATCAAAAGTTCTGCAGTCTTCCTCCAAGGGAACGGTGGCAGAGATGGGCCTGTGTACCTTCATTGTGCATTACTTCCTCCTTCTCCTGCAACTCCATTTCGCCTGTGGGCAAAGGCTCCTCGATTATTGTTGCCCTTCAAACTGCAACAGGCTCCTCTTTTCCTCTGCTTTCCAAAATTCTGAAAGGAACAAAAACCACCTCTGGGCCACTGACGCATACCCCTCTTGCCCTTTTGGCACAGAGTTTGTCTTCTGCTGTTGTTTGGACACCGGAAGTTGTCCCTTATCCTGTGATCAAGATGTCATCCAGGCCAGTCTGAAATAAAAGTCCTCCTTCAAAGGACAGGTTAAACAGCTTTGATGCCTGGTCCGTGACCAAGTGCCTGAGCAATACACCATGCAACACTACCACAATATGATAAGCAGACTGTGCTGACATCCATAAATTGTCCACTGTGGCATCCCCCAGAAAGGCAGAAGCCATGAACACAAGCTGCAAAATGTTTCCCCCTCCGAATCTGGAGGAATGAAACTGCCCAGGGCTGTGACCCATGAGTTCAAGGCTCTGGATACAATAAAGGAAACACAGAAACATAGACTTTGACGGCAGATAAGGACCGCTTGGCCCATCTAGTCTGCCCATTTCCCTACCTACACGATAGGCCGCAGATCCTAGTTAAACAACAGCCTATTTCTTCCTACCCCCCACAAGAATTACCTTATGTCTGTCCCATATATTCTTGAATTCTCCCACAGTTTTAGACCCCACAACCTCCTCAGGAAGGCTGTTCCATGCATCCACTACCCTCTCTCTGTGAAATGATACTTCCTTACATTGCCCCTGAACTGCCCCCACTCTATCTTTAAATTGTGTCCCCTTGTTCTTGCACTTCTCCTTTTCTGAAAGATGATACCCTCTTGGACTTTGTTGATTCCACTGAGGTACTTAAAAGTTTCTATCATGTCCCCCCTCTCCCTTCTTTCCTCAAGGGTATACATATTAAGCTCCTTTAGTCTCTCCTCATATGGCTTCTCTTGCAGACCCTGCACCATTTTAGTTGCCCTCCTCTGGACTGCCTCTATCCTGTCTATGTCCTTGCAGAGATGGGGTCTCCAGAACTGGACGCAGTACTCCAGATGGGGTCTCAACAACTGTCTGTACAGAGGGATAACAACTTCCTGTTTTCTGCTGCTGATTCCTCTCCCTATACATCCCAGTATACCCCCAGCCCTCGCTACTGCCTTCTCACATTGCTTGCTAACCTTAAGGTCATCTGATATGATTACCCCCAGGTCCCTTTCCTTTTTGTTGTTACTACCTCCCCAATTGTGTATTCTTCCCCTGGATTCTTGCTTCCCAGGTGCATTATTTTGCACTTCTTTGCATTGAATCCTAGCTGCCATACTTCTGACCATTCCTCCAACCTTGCCAAGTCCCTTCTCATCCTTTCCACGCCTTGTGTATCAACCCTGTTGCAGATCTTTGTGTCATCTGCAAAGAGGCATACTTTTCCTTCCAGTGCCTCTGCAATGTCACTTATGAAGACATTAAAAAGGACTGGACCCAATACTGAACCCTGTGGTACCCCACTAGTAACCCCTCTTTCTTCAGAGTGGACTCCATTTACAATTACCTTCTGAGTCCTGTTGTCCAGCCAATGTTTTACCTAGGTTACCACCCTGGGACCCACTCCCAGGCTGGTTAATTTGACTATTAATCTTTTGTGTGGGACTGTGTCAAATGCCTTGCTAAAGTCTAGGTAGGCCATGTCCACAGCCCCTCCCTGGTCTACTACTTTGGTCACCCAGTCAAAGAAATCAATTAGATTCGTCTGACATGACCTTCCCACTGTGAACCCATGCTGTCTTGGGTCCTGTGCCCCACTGGTCTTTAGGTACTCAACTATTCTTTCCTTCAGAAGTGACTCCCATCACTTTCCCTACCACAGAGGTCAAACTGACAGGTCTGTAGTTTCCTGCCTCTATTTTGGTCCCCCTTTTGTGAAGGGGAATCACATCCGCCTTCCTCCAGTCCTCGGGTACCACACCATCCTCCCATGATTTATTAAAAAGAGTAGCCAGTGGTTTCACTAGTTCCCCCCTTAATTCTTTTAGAATTCTGGGGTGAATTCCAACAGGCCCCATTGCTTTGCCCACCTTCAGTTTTAGGAGTTCTTTCAGAACCCTTTCTCCTGTGAAAGGACTGGGATCAACCCCCCTATCAAGAGTGCTTCTGTTAATTGGATTAGGCACTTCCCCCTCCTCTTTTGTGAATACTGAGCAGAAATATTCATTCAGTATCCCTGCTTTTTCACTGTCCCCCTCTGCCCGCCCACCGTTCATTCTATTCAGCCTCACGATCCCTCCCTTCGTCTTTCTACACTCGCTGATGTACCTATAAAAGGTTTTATCCCCCTTCTTAAAGGAGTTGGCTATCTTTTCCTCAGTTTGGGCCTTTGCTATTCTGACTTCCCTCCCTGCTTCCTTCTGCCTTAACTGGTACAGCTCTCTGTCCTGCTCCTTCTGTGTTTCCTTATACTTCGAATGCTATCTTTTCTTCCTGACTTTCACAGCCACCTCTTTGAGAACCATAGTGGCTTTTCTTTCTGCTTTGATTTGTTTATTTGCTTCACACAAAGGCTTGTTGCCTCTGTGATGGCAGTTTTGATGATTCCCCATTGTTGCTCCACACTCCTTCTAGCCTGTTTGCTAGTGTTTTTCTGAGGCACGCTCCCATCTTGCCAAAGTCAGCCCTCCTGAAGTCCAGGACCCTCACTTTTGTATGGCTTGACTCTGTAACTGAGTTTAACGTGAACCACACTGTTTGATGGTCACTTGTTCCCACATGGCAACCCACTTCTAGATCTGAGATCCTCTCACTGCCCCTGTTTGAGAGTATGAGGTCTAAGATTGCTACCTCATGAGTGGGTTACAAAACTAGCTGTCTGAGGCCTGTCACCTGTAGAGCATCAAGAATGGCCCTGCTCTTGGATGTGGCTGCAGCAAATGTGCTCCAGTTAACATCTGGCATATTCAGGTCTCCCATCAACAGTATCTCCCCTTTCTCTGCCATTCTAAGAATGCCTTCTATCATATCCTTGTCCATTCCCTCCCCCTGACATGGGGGTCTGTACACAACCCCTGTGTGGATTGTGGTGCCCTTTCCAGTCTCCAAGGTGACCCACAGTGCCTCCTCTCCTCCGTTTACTCTTTTGTTCAGTTGCTTTTATCCCTTCCTTTACATAGAGAGCTACTCCTCCCCCTCTTCTCCCCTGCCTGTCTCTCCTGTAGGTTATGTACCCTGGTATGTTAACATCCCAGTCATGGTTCTCTGTGTACCATGTTTCTGTGACTGCTACGATATCCAGGCATCCTCTTCCATCAAGGCCACCAGCTCAGGGGCTTGTTGCCCAGACTACGAGCATTGGTACTCATTACCCTCCATTTCCTGAATGGCCTTATTCCTTTTGCCCCATCCCTGTACTTCTTGCCTTTGTCACTTTCTCCATTTACCCCTGCCCTTCTCCCTATCGACACCTCTATGTCGGTGTTTACCGCACTAACTACCATGATTTTTGGGGGGCTAGGATTTCCCTGCTCCTTTCCAGTGCCTACCCCTTGGCTAGTTTAAATGCTTGCCAATGAAGCATTTAAACCTATCACCTAGGATCCTGGTTCCCCTCCTGGACAGATGCAGCTCATCATGCCAGTATAGGCTTGCATCACTCCAGGTGGACCCCCAGTCCCCAATGAAGCCAAATCCCTGAGCTCCACACCAGTTTTTCAACCACTGATTGAATCCCATGGTGCGGAACACCCTAGCCTCTCCTACGCCATAGATGGGCAGCACCTCCGAGAAGGTTACCGTGCATGCTACTTGTCTAAGGCCCCTCCCAATTCCACAAACTCTTCTTGCACTTCTCTAATCCCTTTCTTAGCCAGGTCATTTGTCCCTAGGTGGACAATGACAACCAGCTCCCTCCCTGTGCAGCTGCTCCAGCAATCCTGAGGATTCGCTCCCTGTCCCTCCAAGCCATGGCGCCAGGCAGGCACCTTACCTCCCTCTCCCCTTCCTCCCCCAGTTCTACCTTCCTAACAATGGAGTCCCCCACCAGGAGTTGTTTCCTTCCCCTGCGGGGTCTCTTGCCACCCTCCTGTGGGTCTCCTTTGTCGAGGTTCCCAGCATCCTCCTTGGTCTCCACTGCGGGTGCCTCCATAGAGGAACCACACTTTGCCAGAATGGCATAGGAATTGTGGAGAGGTACAACTGGAGGGATGCCTCTGTTCCACCACCCTCGCCTCCCTGAGCCCACTCGCGTCCAACCGCCTCTTTCTTGGCAACCTCTGAGGCAACGGCAGTGGCACTGGTGGTCCCTGGATGGAAGAGGAGGTCCCACAAATCCTGGCCAACTCAGCCTGGAGATGAGCAACCTCCTCCCTCAGCCCAGAGAGGTGCCTGCAGAAGGGACAACACCGCATCCTCCAGAATGTCTCCCGGAAGACTGCTGCTCCACAGCCACTGCACTGCACCACTCCCATCATGTCTTAATTCTGGCCCCTTAATTGTCTGCAATCCTTACTCTTTCCTCTGTTTTTTTTTTTCTCTCTCTCTCTCCTTACTTTCTGCCTGTGTGCCCTTTAAGCTCCTGACTGTCCTGTTCTGAGACAAGAATATCCTGTATTTCTCAGTAGACCCCTTACTTGCTCAGAGGCAGACCTCCAGCAGCTAAAGGGGCTAGAGAGCTACTCTTGCCCTTCTAGGATGGTGGGTCTTTGGTGGATCTGTGATCACTCACTTCCTGCTCCCAAACAGGAAGTTCCTGTTGTCAGTCAAATCCTGTGCCTATAAAAGTAGAACTAGCTTTGGGTGGGAGGGTGGAGGGAAGGAGGGCAATACAGTCCCAGTAGAGAAATCCAGTCACACAGCAGTCCTTTCTCCTGGTGTCTTCTGCCAAGCTACCAGCAGACTCTTTCCAAGGCAGTCTTTAAATGTGGAAGCATGAGGTGCAGAGATTTATGCCATCTGAGGCAAAAACCCTTTCGCATGAAGCATCCATCTGCTTACCATGGGTGTTGGTTACGGTCACTGAGACTTCAATCAGTATGGTTGTGTGCTTAACAGAATAATGCATGGCCTTCTTTGCCAAAGGAGGAACCTCCCACTTCCAGGAGCTTTCCTCCACAAATGGGTAACATCTCACCCTGGGCCTAGGAAGCTGCTTATTCTTATTCGGCCCCTTATTCCTGTTCAATAATCTGGTTGCAGTGTACAACGTTAAGAAAACACTTCAGTGCAGAGAAAGACACAGACAAAATGGGATTCACATCCAGAGAATCTGTGACTTGCACCTCCTTCAGCTGCAAAGTCCAACAAGCTTCCATGATAAGATATGATAGAGACTTTTTTTTTTTAATCAGCCAGAGAAGTGAGCAGAAACATTTTCTTGGCTCCGTTTACTCCCCCTACTCCTCTTCAGAGGGCTCTTCCTGCTCCTCCGGTGGTGTCACTAGGTCACGATTTTCTCCATTTCCCCCGTATACTCATCCTGACCTTCCAAGTCAAGGTCGGGGGTGGCCTGCAAATCTGGGTGACCAGGATTACTCTGCTCTGGTGCAACTTGGACGTGCCTGTAAGGACCATACACACAACCCCCCTGACCTGAGGGGCCTGCCTTGGGTTTGGGTGTTTTGATGAGGATGTCCTGTGCAATATCAGAGCTCAGAAGCTTATTTAAGAGCAGCAAAAAGGATCTGTGCAACTGAGCTTTACCACTGCTAGACAGTACCCCAAGATGCCCCCCCAAAATTGAAGGTTTGGCTTGGGGGGGGACTGGAAGAAGAAATTAACTTCATACTTACCGTCATTTTCGTTTCTGTTAGCTCAAACACTGTCATTGGGTAATCATTACAACTGGGTATAGTGCACCCCTACCAGGGGAATGGCACAGTCCAGGCTTTAGAATGCTGGGCACCTGAGGATTCCTTGCACTATCAACAGATCCCCAGTTATTGCTTACGACACAGTGCCATAAGAGCTACAGAGAAAACATCATCAAAAAATAATCATATTTACCATAATAGAAAATTGTCTTACCTTTCTATCCAGCCTTCGGGGAAGGGATACATTTTACAGACCCACTAACTATGCCTGAAGTATTCGGATCTTCTTGAAGAGAAAGCATGCCACCTTAAGACGCTTCCCAGGCGCTACATGTGTCACCAACGTCACCAACTGTGAAATGAAGCTAATATACAATGAGACATGTGCTCGTCCTTTTTTTTTTTAAAGGCAGAGAACTAAACTGCAACAGGAAACATCTCAATTAATCAACGAAACCTGTTAACCTGCAGTCATAAAAAATTAATAAATCAGTATATAAATATACATAGAGTGCAGTGCAGCAAGATAGAGAGGGATCCACGTAGGGGATTTTACTAAAAAACAGACCTCTCTCCTAGCATGCAGGATAAGATTCTCCCTCAGGAGCCAGGTTCCTGGGTGGGTCCCATTGACAATGTTGGAGCTAACAGAAAAGGAAATTACGGTAAGTATGAAGTTAATTTTTTCTTTCTGTAGTGCTCCACACTGTCAATGGGTAATCATTACAACTGGGTTCTAAGAAGCAGTACACAGACAAAAAAACAGGAGGTGGGGGAGAATGTCATCCCGTATATCGGATGCTTCAGAATTACTTGTGACTGTTTCCTGCAACACTCTGAGACTTAGAGCTGCGCCTGCAGAACTCTGAACATCCAATTTATGTTTCCTGATTGTGTGGACTGAGGACCACATTGTTTCCTTGCATAGTTCTGAAAAGTACAGTAACGTTAGAACTTACGGTAATAGTAAATCTTTGAGAGGAACTCTTGCAGCAGGTAACACCTATAGGACTATACAGCCAGGCACTAGGACCCCATGGAAAACATCTAGCTAACAGTCCAAGGTGGGGGACTGCCCCCTGATGTCGGCCCCGCCCCGATGTCCCCTATGGTATAAAGGGGGCGGACCCCTGGCACCACATCAGTTCACCAGCCGGAGACCCGGCTGACTTACAAGATGGGGAACCGAGGAGCATCTCCCATCCCCCAGAGAGAAGTAAAGTTACATAACCTCAGGGGCAGGTGGGAGGGAAAACACACCTACTGTAAGAGTGCCTCTCGAAGATCTACTGTTATGGTAAGTGCCTACATAACTGTACTATCGTACTTCCAGAGGGAGCTCTTGCAGCAGGTACCACCTATAGGAATAAATCCTAAGCAGTACAAGGAGACACCCAGGTCATAAGGATGGAGGACTAGTAAAGCAAGTGTGTTCTTGGCAGTCATTTGGAGAGTAGTCCCTGAAGGACTGCAAGGCCAAAACCTGTTCTCCTTTTGGAACCAATGTCCAGACTGTAGTGCCTAATGAAAGTGTGGACCAAACTCCAAGTAGCAGCTGCACAGAGAAATGCTACAGACACATTTTTGAGGGACGCAAAGGAAATAGCGACACCTCCTGTGGAATGACCCTTGACCAGTACCGGCAAAGGTTTGGGGAGAGGCTGACCAGAAGCCCTCTCCTCCAGATGAGGGGAGTAGCCGTCAAGCCCAAGAGGGGGAGGGGGGAAACAGACTGGAGGTGGAGGTTTCAGGAGGAGCAGGGGGAGGATGGAAGTATAAGGAATCTGGGTGGGGTTCGACAAAGAGGATCAGGGATAAGGGTGGGGGTTGGTGTTAGTAAATGCCAGGAGCTTGGGAAACAAGTTGCGAGTTCCAGGCCATGCTGTTCGAGGAGGAGGTGGATGTGGCGGCAGTCACGAGACGTGAACAACAAAAACCATGACTGGGACCCCAATGTACAGGGTACACTATACTAGGAAGGATAGAAAGGAGGGGTCGAGGGGTGGAGTGGCTATGTTCATTAGAGATGATATAGAAATTGCTATGGTAGAAGAGGCAGAGGAAACATGGAGGCCTTTATGGGTCACCTCACGATCCCCAGCAGGAGATAAGGTCAAGCTGGGAGTAGTATATAGGCCCCGGGATGAGTGAGGTTCTAGAGGATGGTTTGCTGACAACATCATTGCCCAGTGTGGTCCAAAAGGGAAGGAGGGTGTTGATGGGGACCTTAATATGCCAGGTACAAACTGGGAACCATGTCCTCTAGGGTGGCCAAGGAGCAGAGGCTGCTGGATGGCTTCCAGGATGTGTTCTTAACACAGCATGTGATGGAGCCCACAAGGGAGGGGCATGTCCTGGATGTGGTTCTGGCAGCTGGGGATCTGGTAAGGACATAGTTGTACAGGACCCCTGACTGGGAGTGACCACAATACTGTCTGGTTTCAAATAAGCATGGGGGAGTGGGGTGAGATCTAGGACACTGGCAGTGGACTTCAGGGGGGCAGACTTTATGGGCATGGAAATATTCTCAAGGATCACTTGAAGGGATTACCTCAGCGACAAGTGTGGAAAGGAGATGGGAGGTCACAAAGGGACTTCATGAGGCAGTCAGGATCTGCGCTAGTTGAAACGTAAGGGCAAGGTCACGTAAACCATGCTGGTGGTCCAGTGAGGTACAGGCAGCAGTCAGAGAAAAGAAGGCCTACAAAAATATAAAACAACAAGAGGGGATAGGGATAAGGAAATGTACCAGCTTGCATCTAGAAAAGTCACCCGTATGGTGAGGGGAGCAAAGTCCAGTAAAGAGCAGCGGCTGGCACAGGGGATACATGGAGGGGAAAAGGGGTTCTTCCTGTACATTGGGGAGCGGAGAAAAACTAAGGGCCATCTCAGCAGATTGAGATCAGAAGGAGGGTGGGTGGAAGAGGCGAGGGACCAGGCAGAGGTATTTAACAAGTACTTTGCCTCTGTGTTCACTAGGGAGGGGGATGGGATATCTACAAAGCAAGGCATGAAGGGGATAGAAGCGGCAGGGAGTGGGATCAGGGGAGCAACAGAAATGGAGCAAGAGGGAGGGAAAGGTACCCCAGGGGTGTCACATCTGGATAAGGATAAAAAGACCAGTAAGGGGGAAGGGACGGATGATGCTATCTCCACCAAAAGGGTGTGGTTAGCCCTCAAGGCCCTAAAGAAAAACAAATTCCCAGGGCGGATGGCATTCATCCGAGAGTACTATGGGGAATTGGCGGACATACTGGCTGCACCCCTGGCGGAGCTTTTCAGCAGGTCACTTGAGACAGGGAAGGTACCTAGGGATTGGCGAGAGGCACATGTGGTACCAATCCATAAAGGGGGGTCGAGGGAAGTACCAGGTAACTATAGACCCATCAGTTTGACCTCAGTGGTGGGAAAATTAATGGAGAGTATACTAAAGGAACGATTGGGGTGTACTTGGAGGAGGTGGGAGGTCTGGATAGTCGGCAACATGGGTTTGTGCCAGGTAGATCATGTCAAACCAACCTTGTGGAGTTCTATGAATGGGTAACATCAGAACTGGACAGAGGTAAGCCTGTGGATGTATTATTCTTGGACCTCAAGGCGTTTGACTCTGTCCCCACAATGGTCTGGTGGAGAAACTGATGGTTAGGGGAGTAGGCCCTTTGATGGTCAGATGATTGAAAACTGGCTAGCTGGGACGCACTCAGAGTAGTGGTCTGTGGGGAGCCTCCAACCCTAGAGAGGTTGGTAGTGGGCACCACAGGGCTCGGGTCCTGGGTCCCATCCTGTTTAATGGCATACATCGGACATCAGGAAGGTATAGGTGTGAAATGAGTCTCTTCGCGGATGACTCCAAGATGGGAGCAGTAGTTGAGGGAGAAGAGGGGAGGGTGGCCCTGCAAGGGGACCTGGACACCCTGGAAAGCTGGGCTCACACATGGAAATTAAATTTGAATATCACCAAGTGCAAGGTGTTGCATCTTGGTCGGGGAAACCCTAAACACAGGTACACCCTGGGAGGGGAGGCGCTGGAGGCCTCAATAGGAGAAAAAGACCTAGGGGTCATGGTGGATACATGTATGAATAACCTGAGCAGTGCAGGAGAGCAGCTAGCAAGGCAAACAGGATGTTGGGATGCATCGTGCAGGGATCACCTCTAGGAGCAAGGAAGTGATTCTGCCACTGTACAATGGACTGGTTAGACCACACCTTGAGTACTGTGTACAGTACTGGAGACCACATTTGAAGAGGGACACAGCTCCTGGAGAGGGTACAGAGGAGGGCAACAAAGATGATACGAGGGCTAGGGGATTTGACTTATGAGGACAGACGTGAGGAGCTCTGCCTGTTTTCATTGGAGGAGAGGAGAGACAGGGGGACATGATTGAGGTCTTCAAGTACCTCAAGGGAATAAATAGAGTAAACATGGAGGGGATCTTTAGACTAAAGCAGGGAGGTATCACCAGAGGGCATGGTTTGAAGTTGGAAGGTGGAAGGGTGAGGGGGGAAAAGAGGAGGAGGTTTTTCACCGAGAGGGTGGTGGACCCTTGGAATGCACTGCCTGGTGAGCTGGTTCAGAGATCCACAGTGGAGGGCTTCAAGAGAGGGTGGGACAGACACAGAAAGTGGATGTATCAGATGATGGCCTGTCCCGGGGGGGGGGGGGATGGATGACAGGGGTTTCTAGAGAACAAGG
Organism: Neoceratodus forsteri; assembly: GCA_016271365.2. Classification (NCBI taxonomy): domain Eukaryota; kingdom Metazoa; phylum Chordata; order Ceratodontiformes; family Ceratodontidae; genus Neoceratodus; species Neoceratodus forsteri. The sequence continues at coordinate 373,686,905 of CM057458.1, forward strand.
GATGGGAGGGTCTCGGCACCCAACTAAGGATCTAGGTTCGAGCAGACTCGATAGACCATAAGGCCTAATCTGCTGGCAAATAGTATGTTTGCCGTACTTTTGGTAACAAAGCAATGCAGTTGACCAACCACTTGGTTAACGTCTGCTTGGTCACTGGAGCCCCCAAAATTCTTTGGGCAAACAAGACAAACAACTGGTCCGTCTTTCTTGATGAGCGAGTATGTTCTACATAGTAACATAAAATTCAATGTACATCCAGTATATGAAACAAGGTCTCCCCTCTGTTCGAGTACTCTGGGTAGTAAACAGGTAGTTGAATGTCCCGATTTAAAGTAAACTCTGACATCACCTTCGGAAGGAACTCAGGGTTTGTACGCAGGTCTACTCTGTCTCTGTGAAAAACAAGATAAGGCTCTTTACACATCAGAGCCTGCAGCTCGGAAATCCTCTGAGCGGAAGTAATGGCAACTAAAAACAACGCTTTCCAAGACAGAAAGTGGAGCACACAACTTGTGGCTGGTTCAAAGGGAGGCAAAGTAAGCTTTTCTAACATAAAAAGAAGATCCCAAGGAGGAACAGGGTCCCACCCTGGGGGGGGGGGTTGATGTGCAAGATGCCCCCTAAAAAGGTTTTACACAGGTCCAGTTGTGCCAGAGCTTTCCCATCCTGTGGTGTATGATAAGCTGAAAGTGCAGAGAGATGGACCTTAATGGATAAGTAGCCAAGACCCCTATCAGACAGGGAAAAAAGGTACTCCAGCACAGATTCCACCGGACAGTGGAAGTGATCCAAGGAATGGGGGAATGCCCACAAACAGAAGCGCTTCCACTTCATGGCATATGTTCCCTGGCAGAGGGTTTTCTCGCTGCCATGAGAACCTCTGCCACTCTGGGGGATACCCCAAATCTGTCTCCGACTAGGTCTGCAGGAGTCATGCATGAAGATGCAGAGACCGAAGATTCGGGTGTACTAGGGCCCTTCGCTCCTGAGAGAGCGAGTAAGTGGACAGGGGTAACGGGACCTGTGGTTCCGAAGCCAATTGTTGTAGCAACGGGAACCAAATCTGTCGAGGCCAGAAGGGCGTTATCACAATCATGCGAGCACCTTCTGACTGCAGTTTTAGCAGTATCCTCAGTAGAAGCGGAAAGGGAGGTAAGGCATACAGAAACCTCCTGTCCAAGAGAGGGACAATGTGTCGTAACAGAAAACACTAGGCCCTGGATCTAGAGAGCAGAAATTGGGCAGTTTGGCATTCTGTGGGGACACAAGGAGGTCCAGTTCTGCCAGTAGCTCCCATTTGTGACTCTGAGACCGAAAGCAGCTTAGACGGTCTGCAAGGGCATTGTGAATCGTTGGTACATGGACCGCTGTAATTTCCAGGCTGTGATCCACTACCCAATGCCAAACTCTCACCGCCTCTCTGCATCAGGGTAAGAGTAAGTCGCCCCTCCCTCCTTGCTTGTTGAGATAGAAGACTACTGGAGTGTTGTCAGACTGGACCAACAGGGGACCCAATGACAGCACCCCTTGGAACGTCTGCAGGGCATATAGGACGGCTCTCATCTCCAGTATGTTGATATAGAGAGCACGTTCCATTGAAGTCCAAAAGGCCCTCATCTGGTGGGATGCTACCCCAACCCAGCCTGAGGCATCTGTGGTCAGAATGTGCTGGGGGCTGGGACAATGATATGGAACCCTAGTATCTAGCAAAGAAGGGGTGAGTCACCATTCCAGAGATCGAAGAATCGCACTGGAGATTCGAATCGAATAATCGAGATCGCCCGTGCCTTGATTCCACTGAACTCTGAGATTCCACTGCAAGACCCTCATATTCAGGCATGCAAGGGGAACCACTGCAATGGCTGCAGCCATGTGGTCCAGAAGTAGGAGCACCACTCTGGCTGGGACCGGAGAGGTAGTCATTACCCTTCGAGCAACTGCCCTCAACCTGTCTACTCAGTCTGCAGGGAGAAAGGCCTTTCCCTGGATGGTGTGCAGGACTGCCCCTATATACCTGCAGCTGTTGGGTAGTCCGGGGCATGACTTGGGAAGATTTAGGGTGATGCCCAAGTCTTGAAAAAGACCTAAGGTCTCCCCTAATGACTGTCACAGCTGGTCCTCTGATGAGGCTGGAAGAAGCCAGTCGTCCAGGTAGGGGTAAACATAATGACCCCTTCTCCTGAGGGTAGCCACCACTACAGCCAGGCACTTGCTAAAGACCCTCGGTGCCAACGAAAGACCAAATGGTAGCGCCCTGAACTGTTAGTGTTTTCTTTGGAAGATGAAGAGGAGGTACTTCCTGTGGGACGGCTGGATCTTTATGTGCATATAAACATTCTCTATGTCAAGGGAGCAGAGCCAGTCTCCTTGGTGGATCATGGGCAACAGGCCAGGCAGTATCACCATTCGGAACCTTCTGTACTCGATGAAGGTGTTCAGTTGGCTCAGATCGGTGATGGGACAGATGTCCCGTCTTCTTCGGGACCAAGAAGAAGTGAGAATAGTACCCCCTGCCTCATTGACCTGGTGGTACTGCCTGAATTGCCCTTTTCTCTAGCAGGGTCTGGATTTCTGCCCTTATAAGAGCTGCGTGGGATGGAGAGCAGTGGGAAAGAATGGGCGGGTTGTCCGGTGGAATCTGGGTAAATTCCAGAGCATACCCTCTTGCGATGATCTGGAGAACCCACTGATTAGTGGTAATGCTAGACCATCCACTGAGGTAGAGGGAGAATCTCCTGCCTACTGCTTCCCCTTGAGCCTCCGACGGAGGAGAGGAGGCTGGCAGGGAGTCATACCGAGGCGGAGGGGGTAGGCAAGGGAGCTCTGGCACTTTTGGGTCCCTGAGAGCCTGAAGGCAGGGGAAGGCCCCTTCATTTGAAATCTTTTTGTGATTGCTGACGCCTTCCTTGGGGACCTTGGTTCTTACAAAAAAAGACAGCTTCTAGTGGTAGCCGGTTCTGATTTGTACATCTTGTGGATGTCAAAAACTGCCGTCCCAGAGTCTTGCTGCTTGGTAGACAATTTTTCAGTATCAGGGCTGAAGAGGACCTACCCCTCAAAAGGTGCATCCAGGATTGCATCCTGTAGGTCCTGGCGGAACCCTGAGACCCACAGCCAGGCACGTCGCCTCATACACGCCCCTGTGGCTGCTGCTCTGGCACCGTGTCTGCCAAGTCATAAGAACTCCTTAAGACGTGTCTGCCCACATCAATGCCAAATTGTATAACGGCCATGAGTTCAGATTTATTGTCTGAGTCAGGCTGAGCTCTAACTAAATCTAAGGCCTTGCACCACAAAGATTTTTGGCAGGTCACCGTATGTGCCAAAAAACTGAGTGACCTGACTGTGCAGGTGGCTGAGGAATAGACTTTCCAGCCCATCTGGTCCAGCTTTTTTGATTCAGGGTCTGGAGGCTGGGAACCCATGTGCTTAGGCTGCTGTACCCTGCCATGTGCTGCTGTTAGTACCATGCAGTCTGCCTTTGGTTGTTCACTGAGGTGAGGCTCCCCTTAGGAGTTTTATACAGGTGGTCCGCCTTCCTGGGGACAGATGAGAGGTGTAGGGATGTTTCCAGGCTAATTTAGTAACATCTTGAAAGGGCTCAACCAGTGAGGAACGACCAAGGGTTTTGGATTGTTTGCCCCAAGGAACCTGGCTAGCCGGCGACGTTCAGGGTCAAGTTCCTCCATGTCCCACCAGTTGAGAAACTGTATGTGATGCATTACGTTCAAGAAAGACAGATCATCTGGGGGAGACCTGGGAAAGTCCTTTTTGTAGCCCATAGAGGGCAAAGGCAACTCATCCTCAGAAGAATTATAAGAGGAGGAGTCCCCTGCATCTTCCCTAGAGGATGAGTGCGGACGTCCCCCTAGAGGAGGGAATGGACGACAGGTGCCTCCTATGGTCACTAGGAGCTGATGACCCCCAGGTTGTCATCTCCAGACAACAGACAGTCTGGCATCAGAAGTCTTCTTGGTCATTGAGGCAAGGGCTCCTTGGGCAGGGCCGAAGGTGGGAGTCCTCTAGGGGGCAGGGATGGCTCCCGTGGTCTGGGCAGCAGATCCCCTTTGATAGTATTCCACCAGGAACTGAACAAAGCCTCAACCTCCGCCAGTGGAATGACAGGCTGTGCCAGAGGCAGGGTGGGGATGTTTGAGGGTCCTGGTGACGGCTTTTGTGGTGCGCTCGGCGGTGCTGCCTGATACCCAGGCCCTTTGCCCTTGGGCATCTGGTCCAATGGGATCTTCCCTGTTGGGGCAGGGTCCCCTGGAGGTTTGGTGTTCGGCTTCTCGGGAGGAGGCAGAGGCCACCCAGGCATCAGGTCTTTAGGCGTGTGATCTGTCGCCTGAGCCAATGCACGCTCTTTTGGAGCAGACGGCCGCTTGGGTGGCAGTGCCTGGTTCATCTCTGATGCCGAGTTGGAAGGTCCTGTGGTCTGATGACTTTACAAGGCAGACATCGCCCTTTCCTCGGGCAGAGGAGGCTTCTGATGGCGATCGGAATCCTGGTGTCTGGAGGACTCGCCCGACCCTTTCGACCTGTCTGACAACTTTGAGGTCTTATGGTCGGCAGAGTTAGACTTTCTGCCCGAAGAAGACGCCTGTCCATCTGGCTGAGACCCAAGTGACAGCTTGTGGGGCCTTAGAGCCAGGGACACAAGGGCAGATGAATGCCCATGGCTAGAAGACTCTTTGCCCTGTGAATAAGAAGAGGAGGAGGTCTTCTTAGCAGTCACCCCGGGAAGTACTAAGGAACTGGAGGGGACAGATTCCGACCTCCCATAGGAGGATGCAGAGGTCTTATGAGGGGACCTAGGGCGGGATTCTCACCTGGCTCGATCCTTGTCCCTATGGTGATGTTTCCCACCCGATCTCTTCTCTCTGAGGGAGGAGTCCCTGGCTGAAGAAGAGGTATGACTGGACTGGGTCCTCTGCATAGTGACCACTTGCTGTTCCAGGAGGTAGGCCTTTAAAGATTTATGGCAACGAATCAGAGTCTTCTTATTAAACTTTTGGCAATGCAGGCAGTCGTCCAGCTTGTGTCCCGGGCCCAAGCAGATTAGGCAGACCAAATGGCAGTCTCTCACTGGGATCTGCTTGCCGCACACACACTTAGACTTCCGGCACTGTGTGGATGGAGAAGACATGCACTGAAAGTGAAGGAAAAGTGAGGAAATTTAGAAATCGAACAAGAACTGGTAGCGCAAAATGCCAATCGACTGCGATAGAGTCTGTGGAGCCAATACTGAGTCGGCAATTGAGAAAGAACTGAAGTGGTGCCAGGGGACTGCCCTCCTTTACACCACAGGGGACGTCGGGGCAGGGCCAACATCAGGGGGCAGTCCCACGCCTTAGACTGCTAGCTAAGTTTTCTGTGGGGTCACAGTGCCTGGCGGCATAGTCCTATAGGTGTTACCTGCTGCAAGAGCTCCCTCTCGAAGTAAGATCTGTAGCTTCGCCACTCTCCACCCAAGAAGTTGCCATCGCCATGGTGGAGAAAGCCTTGATAAGAGCCAGAGGCCTCTTCTTTTGCACCACATAGCCTTAGCAACATAGACCCTCACCCACCTAGCTAGGGTGGGTTTAGGGGCCTTTTTTTTTTTTTTTTTTTTTATTTAGTCTTTTACATCACTTATCAATACTAGTTGATAACATCACAATACATTACATATATACTTGTAACAGTCATGTTTGGGGAAAATAAATTAACATCATATTACTTCAGTGTCCAATAAATCATAATTACTCATTTTAAGTTCACTCTGAGACCTACTCAATTCAAATCAGACATAGCACTGTGAGTCTTCCCCTTTCCTTCCCATATTTTAATCCTATTAAAATTCAAGGAACATCACTGATCCTATCCGTGAGTATCTTTCCAGTGCAGAAGAAGAGCAAAATTACATGTTCAGTACACAGCTTAGGGTACAAAATCATCATAATGATTTAGTTAATATGTTATCCACTTTTACCATTGTACATCAAATTTCTGGACTTTGTCCATCATCTTGGCCGAGAGTCGCACAAAGGCATATATCTCCCTGGACAAAACAATCCAGGTTTTTTTAGTGGGTATTTTATTTGTAAACCACAGTCTAGTAATAATTTTGTGGGCTGCTGTTATAAATTTTAGAATTCGTTTTAGCAAGTTTTTGTCAATTCGCAGACCTTCTGGTTTAATAAAAGTCAATATAAATGTGGGAGTGAATAAATCAGTAGTGTCATAAATTGCACTCAGCTCCTCGAGGATCTCCCTCCAAAACTTGGAAAGCTTAGGACATGACCAAGGGATATGGCTCTGATTTGCTCTATCATCCCCACATTCTCTCCAACACCGTCCCTCCCCTAATTCTCCCATACTGGCCAGCAAGGCTGGTGTACGGAAGAAACGAGAGCGGAGTTTCCACATGTATTCACGCCAGTACGGTGAGAGAAAGATTTTTTTTATAGTTGGTAAAGCAGACTCATTCCAGTCCTGTTCTCTGATTGACACCTGCAGTTCCTGTTCCCATCTAAGCCTGATTGAGTTAGTCGAATCTCTCTGCCTTTCATTTAAGGCCTTATGTATCTCACTAATCAGGTGCTCTGATGTCGTTCCTCTGGTATGAGCTTGTAACAGTTGTACTATTCGGGAAGGGTTTTTAATTAGGGCCACAAGTGACCGCTCATATGGCTGAAGGTATGATTTAAGATGTAAATAAGAGAAACTATTTATGAGACAGGTGATATTCCTTCTGAAGGGGGACAAAGGGAAGGGGATCTGTTCTGCTCACTAACTGGAAAATGAATAAAATGCCATATCTCTGCCACTGAACTATATAGGAGCCTGAGGGACCTGCTGTCAAGTCTGCATCATACTTCAGTGTTCCCAAGAACATTTTTTCAGGGAATGTAAAATAATTACTGACCTTAAGCCATATTTTTAAGGGTTCCCTGGTGAACTTCGGATAATTCATTATCCCTTGACACTTGTGGGGCGTCCCAAAAAGGAGCTCCTGAGTGTTGTGTACGTCCCCCCAAGTTACTTTGAATTGTTTTGAATGAGCATCATACCGTTTTTTTAGCCAGTGTAGGACTACCCTTAACTGTGCTGCCATCGCATACTTTCTGAGATCAGGGAGGTTAAGGCCACCCCCGTGTCTCTCTCTCTCTCTTTCTCTCTCTGGTCAGTTGCAGCACAGAATATCTAATTCAGGGACGCCTTCCACTCCAAATAAAGTGGGAAGTCATTCTGTCCCACACCTGAAAGTAAGTTTTGGCCAGGGTGAAGGGCAATGTCTGAAGAAAGAACAATATGCTGGTAAATACATTCTGCTTAATTGTATCTATCCTACTCAAAAAGCTTAGGGGGAGACGTGACCAATGAGATAAATCTTTTGTCAATTTTAGGGTAAAGGGTTCGAGATTTAAGAGCTCTGCATGAATGGGGTTTCTTGTGAGCTTTATTCCCAAGTATCTCATCTCTTGTCTGTGCCACTTAAAGGGGAAGTCATTTTTGATATGGGAGGGGGAAGGTAATTGTACGTCAATACCTCGGTTTTTGATTTATTAATTTTTATCCTGCTAGCTTACCAAATATTTGTAGCTGTTTCCACACCTCTGGGATGGATTGTTCAGGCTTGGTAAGAGCCAGCAGGATATCGTCTGCAAAAAGTGATATGTTGTACAGGGTATCTCCCAAAGGAAGGTCCTCTATGCCTTGAGAAGATCTGATGGCAACAGCCAGGGGTTCAAGATATAAAGCAAACATTGGGCATCCCTGACAGGTGCCCCTAAAGGGTTGAAATGCATCTGAAAGTGCCCCGTCCACCTTGACATTTGCTTTAGGGGAGGCATAAATATTTTGGAATTGTTTTATAAGTTGTTCCGGAAATCCAAAGTGCTCCAGAGTCTGCCATAAAAATGACCAGCTGACCCGGTCAGATGCCTTTTCAGCATCTAACCCCAGTAACACTAAAGGGATTTGTCTTTCAATGGAATAATCTACTAACAAATGTACATGCCTTATGGCATCATGGGCCTGCCTGCCCTTAATAAAGCCCACTTGATCAGGGTCGATAACAGCTGGTAATAAATTATCTATTCTAGAGGCCATGGCCGACATGAACATTTTGTAATCATAATTTAGCATTGAAATGGGACGAAATGAGGAGAGGTGTTTAAGATCTTTATGGGGTTTAAGTATGGCTGATATGGTGGCATACTGCTAAGTGGAAAGGGGGTGGTTCTCCCTCCTGGACCGCATGAAAGGCCAGGCGTAATATGGGCAGTAACAGCTTTTTGAATTTATTATAAAATTCAGAGGGATACCCATCTGGACCTGGCGCCTTTAGAGTCTGAGCTTTTTTTTAGAACTTGGAGTAGTTCTCCCTCTTTGGTGCCAACAAGGCTTCAGCCTGTAATGGGCTGATTCGTGGTATTGATAAACTCTGTAAATAAGATTTGATGTTGTCTAGGGGACTTTAATCTTCTTTAGTGCGTAACTCGTGGTAAGATAAGGTAGGATAAGTCCAATTCCCTGGGGTCTTTTTGCCAATCTCCCTGTTTTAGGATTTATCATGCTGACTATGTTTGCTCTGGTTCTCTGTTCTCTCAATTTTCTTGCTAAATTTCTGGAGGCCTTAGGTCCCCCCTCATGATTTCTTAACTTTAAATAAAATAGTTTTTGTTGAACCGACTGATCTACTATTTTTTGTAACTTTTGTTTTACAATTCTTAATCATTGTCATATCGTGGGGTCCTTTTGATCTGGCCAGTGTTGTAAATGTAATAGCTCCTCCTGCAGGTCTTTATGTGTTTTTTCCCTCTGCCATTTTTTAATGACAGAAAATCGTATGATCTCTCCTCTTAATACTACTTTTAAAGTATCCCACAAAATTGTGGGGCTACTTCATGTTGAGTGTTTTCTTGTTTAATTCTAGGTACAGCCTCCTGCACCAGTTTAAGGAACTCTGGGTCACCAAGATGGGCAAGGTTCAGGCGCCAACTGGTTTTCTTATACTGTACCCCCAAGTCCACCCTCAGATATAAGGGAGCATGATCCGATAAGAAGGTGGCCCAATGCCATACGTCACAAATGGAGTCTAAATGCTTGACCGTGGTAATAAAGTAATCCAGTCGAGCCCCACTTCCCACGAGCGGGGCCCAGTACATGTATTCTTTTGTCTTAGGAAAAAAATTTCTCCAGGTGTCCACCAAGCCCAGAGAGGTGAGGGTCTGTTTGGTGTATTTTTGGAGAGTGTTTGATCTATGGGCCAGAGGGATAGCGACATCCAAAGTGGGGTTTAAAGTGATATTCAAGTCTACCCCCAACAGCAATTGGCCCTCCATGAGGGACATTAAATCTGTGAAGAATTTTGCTGCTAAGGGCTTCCCTGATCCAGGTGGGAAATAGACTGATGCCAGGGTAACGGGTCTTGAGTACAGCTTGCCCATTACTATGGCATAGCGACCCTCCAGGTCACTAATCTCGCTTTGTTTTTCAAAGAGCACCTCCTGAGAAAGTAAAATCACTACCCCTCTCCTTTTCCCACCCCTGTAGGATGATTCAGTTACTACAGAATACCCACACCTCTGAAATTTTTTATGTTCGTCCGAGGACATGTGGGTTTCCTGCAGCATAATAAGCCCCCGTCTCTCTTTTCTGAATAGTTGAAATAACCGAGAGCGCTTTATCAGGTTACCAATCCCGTTCACATTTAAAGATAAAATCAAAGTTGACTTAGCCATATCTGCTTCTGATCTGACCTTGCATGATTATTTCCTGCATGTTAGAAGTACAATATATCTCCTTCCTACCATACTTATGCCTTTTCACCCCTTTAGTCAATAAGATTGTATCATTAATTGCTTTATGTACTGTCACTGATATAAGCAAATTATAATGTCTGCCTGTTGTTCTATTCCAACACCATAACACTGTCCAAGTGTTTACAACTACACAAGGATCTAAAAGATTCAGCACTAAGCCTATAACAACTAAACATGTACAGGCCTGTTGCAGTTTAACATTATACTTGATGCTCAGTACTTTTAGGCCTGCTAAAATAACCAAATGCCAACAGGGCATCAACATTTTTGTACCAGCAAATTGTACCTGCTGTAACAGGTCTCTGAACCTGGCAAAAAATGTAAGCGGCTCCCAAGGTAGGGAGAAGGCAGATACCTCTCCTTTGAAGGGACAGATGGATGCGCCGTGAGGGGAAGTGTTAAGGCAACGCCAAGGGCCCCCAGCACCATTATTTCCCTGGTACCTAGTGGTGCAGCAGGTCAGACTGGAAATAAAAATGAGGAACAGAGACCCCCAGGAAATGGTTCCTATGTGCCTCATCTCCAGTAAGGCCTTATGGGTACGTCGACCGTTTAGGGATGAATTTCTGACCACTCAATGGTCAGGTGGGCATGTAGCGCAACAAAAAATGCATTAAATCATGCCGCCTTTCCTGGGCTATGGTATAATTAAAAAATAACTATGGGAGCATTATCAGCAAGCTTCGGGGGGGGATGACCCAAGGGAAATTTAGAAACATTTTTCTGGTTCACTAACCTTTTTCTCCTTCTATGGGCTTGGGAATACAAGCAGGATTTCCATTTGTCCCCACCCAAACAGGCTTCCCCGAGTTACACTGCGTAGTCCCATTATGCAGCGTCACCTCCGCATCAGTATACCAGTTTTTAAGTCTCTGCAGAACCTCTCTCGCCACCCACTCCAGTGCAGGTTGCTGAAATCTTTGTAAAAGGTTTTTCACATCTTCTAAGGTTGCTTGGCTCTGTCTCTTTCTGGAACCCGGATCTCCAGCAGTGTCCCAAACAGCATTGCGTAGCCCTTGCTGAGTTTTCCTGAGTGAGGAGTCTTCCTGGCTGGATTGAACTAGGCCCCTGAGTTGGAGTGCTTTTGTTGCTTCATCTGGTGTCTCAAAGGTTTGGGGGCCATCTAAAAACATAATGACTAGTCAAGCAGGGTATGGAGTTGCACATTTTAGTTGTTGTTGCTTTAAAAGAGTATTGGAGCATAGGCCCTGCACTTAGCTGAAATCGATGGGGAGTAATCATTGTCAAAATAAATGTGCTTTTCTTTATACTTAGTGTCCCTCATTCTCCAGTAAGAATAGTTTGTTTAGTACTGTAATTTAAAAACTTCATTATGAATGATGGAGCGAGGTCTTCTGTCTGGCTGAGCTGGTTTTGGTGATAGAGCCCGATGGACTCGCTCTATGTCGAATTTAAAAGCTGGGTCTAATTTCAGACTCTCGCAGAGGAGCTCCTCCACAAATTTTAAATTTAGGAGCCTTTTGTCCTTGTTTGGCTGTCCCCAAATGCACAACTAGACCATCTGACTTACGAAATTCAGACATATGTTTAAGGTATATAGTCATGGTGCAAGATAATTCAAAACTTGTACAATTCCTTCCCTTGAAAACAGCAGCCTGTGGACAAATCTATGTCCTGGAATCTTGGAAGACGATACACACCTGAGGGATGAATGTCCTGAATATCATCTGTCCTTATACCTAACAAGGTATGGCTCCTTAACAAGAAGCCTGAACAAACACCACATCTAGCGAAGTGGAAAGGAGTGGACTGGAAAACTCCTTGTAAGGAGCATTCAGAACCCTGAGATCCCACAGCAGACATGTCCTACAAATGCACACTTATGACATCCTAAGCCAACCCCCCAGAACCCTGCCTCTTCATGAACTCAAGGCAACTCTCTTCACCTTCTTAGAGAAAAACAAATAATTTTTTAGAATAGGGCCATTGAAGAAGAAACCTTTCGCAACTGGTCCAAGGTTTCAGAGAACCCTTAAGGATGTCTAAAAGTCCCTGAGAAAGATGCAAACCTGTGTATTCTAACTCTTCAAGAGCCAGGCCTTGAGATTGAGCAAGAAGATTGTGGTACCAGATCCTCCCTTGACAGGAGATTAAAAGATTCTGTCTCTTGGGAAGTGACAGGGGGAGTGAGACTGCTAAGAACAACAGAGGATACCAAGGTTGCTTGGCCAAGTCTGGAGCAACTAGAATCACTGTGCAGGGTTGTGACCTGATCTTGATTAGAACCCTGAACAACAGGGGAAAGGGATGAAAGGCATAAAGGAACTTGCCTTCCCAATCCAATATCAGAGCATTCCAGGGGAACAGTCCCCAGGACTGGAGGTCTGCAGCAGAATTATTGAAGTTGATGATTGCCTGGGGCTGCGAAGAGATCTATCTCTGTAGTGCCCCACCTGGTGAAGATTACTTTCAGGATGAGAGAATCCAAGGTCCATTCGTGATGGCCCTGGGTGATTCTGTTCAGAGCATCTGCTAGCACATTCCCTGGAAGTTGGACTGCTATTAGAGAAGTTTGTAGGGAGTAGGCCAGAGACCATAGTTTCATGGCCTCTGTGCACACGGCCGTAGACCAAGTGCCTCCTTGCTTGCTGATGTACCACATGCTGGGCGGTGGTGTCCGTCCTGACCTGAACCACCTTGTTCCTTACTGAGTCCGAGAAGACTTGAAGGGCCAAGAATACTGCCCTGAGTTCCAGAAGACTGATATGAAGGAGAGACACTTTAGGGGACCAAACCCCCTGTGCTGTGAGGGCTCCCAGGTGGGCTCCCCCAGCCCAGCAGAGAATCATCTGTGGTGAGGACCACTGAAGGAGTTTGCCTGAGAAATGGGACACCTTGCCTGAGATTGTCCTGGTCCAGCCACCACTGGAGAGCTTGGACCAAAGTGTGAGTTATTGGAATCAGCTTGGTAAGAGAATCTTTCTTCTGAGACCAAAAGGACCTTAGGTGGAACTGAATGTCCCTCATCTGCAACCTGGCCCCTTGCACCACTGCAGTGGAAGTTGCCATATGACCTAAGAGCTGAAGAAAATGTCTTGCTGGATGAGAAACCAGAGGACGAAAAGAGGAAGCGAGATCTGTAAGGGCCTGAACTCTTGCAAGTGGGAGGAAGGCCTTTGCTTGAACAGTATCTAACTCTATCCCTATGAAGGTGAGAAGCTCTACTAGTTCAAGAACTGACTTTGGCAGGTTGAGAAGGAACCCCAGGGGAACTGAGCAGATCCTGAGTGTCCCGTAGAGCTGACTTAACCTGGTCGGAAGACTGTCCTACAATGAGTCAGTCATCCAGGTATGTAAAGAAATGCCCTGCCTTCTGAGGAAGGCCACTACTGCAAGGCAATCTGTAAACACCCTTAGAGCTGATGTTAGGCCAAAAGGCATAGCTCTGGACTGGTAATGGCCTGAAGGCAACTAGAACCTGAGGTACTTTCTATGGGAGCACCTGATGGGAATATGGAAACAGGCATCCTTGAGGTCCAGGGATGTTAATCAGTCCCCTGGCCTTAGAGAAGGAAGAATTACTCACAGAGTCACCATTTTAAACTTTGGTTTTAAGATGTCTTTGCTCAAATACCTTAAGTCTAGGATGGCTCATCACTCCCCTGTCTTTTTCAGGGTAAGGAAGTATCTGGAGTAAAGATCCTTGCCCCCTGTGTAGAGTAGGAACTCTCTCTACTGCTCTGAGAGCCAGCAGAAAGGAAACCTCTGCTTCCAAAGCAATGGTTTCGGAGATGTTTGCAGGTGGAAAAGACCTTACCCTCATTTTCGGAAACTTTTTAAAACTGAGGGCCAGTTCCTGGCTTACTACCTCCAGGACCCACTTGTCTGAGGTAACACACTTCCAGGCCTGGAAGTAGAAAGCCAGCCTGCCTCCGACGAGGACTGGGGAGTCGACCCAGGCTGACACATCAGGGTGTCTGCTTGGCAGGAGCCTTAGACTGGGAAGAGGATGCAGCCCTGCTCATCCCCCTCCTGCCTCTCCCTCGGAAGAACCCCCTCTGTGGGAAGCGAGAGGAGGCCTGGGCTTGGTAGAAAGGCCTGTGAAAAGGCCTGCCCCTAGACTGCTGCCTCTGAGGAGTGACTTGCCATTCCTTGGCCTGAGCACTCCTGTAAGTGGTCCAGTATTTGTCCATCTTTTTCATGTAAGCCTCTGTCTGCTCCCCAAACAGAGAGTTACCGACTACAGGGAAATTCATGGCTTTAGCCTGGGTGTCCTGCGAAAGGCTAGTACATCTGAGCCAAGCAAATCTCCTGAGAGACGCAGATGTAGCCATGACTCATGATGCCACATCATTTGAGTCCACAGCAGCACGAAATTGCACTTTGGATGCCTCAATCCCATCAGCAGCCACCTCCTAGAGCTCTTTCGCCAGCTGGGGGGGAAAGCTGTTTGGCCAGTTCCAGAACAGTATTCCATCTGGACTTCTGGTACCTGGCTGCATAGGCCATATAATTTGCCTGCCTGAGTCCCAAGGAAGATGTCAAATATTGTTTTTTGGCCATGGCATTCACCTTCCTGGAGACTTTATCTAGGGGGTGTCAAGCCAAAGGTATGTTAGCCCTGTCACAGGCTGCAGCCTGCACTACCACAACATGTCTGCAATGACTGTACAAAAACTCCGTACCTGAGCCTGACAACATGCAACTCCTGTCCACTGGAGGTAAAGAGTTTGGAGTCTGAAGAATCTTCTTTGTCTGTTTCCCCAAAGATTTGTGGTGGGGGACAGACAACCTTTTAGACTCTGGGATGTCCATCATCTCAACAAAATCAGGCTCCTCTTCCTCCTCTGTAGCTTTTACCATGAGGAGCTGGAGGGTTTCAGCCACCTTTTTGTAGAACAAATAGTGGGAAAGGGACTCAGCAAACTGGGAAGGGAAGACACTGGAGGGTCTGTAGGGGGAGATGTCCAGTTCAATGGGCACATCCAGACCTAAATCATTATCATCATCATCATCGTCCTGTTCTGGGAAGTCTTCATCCCCCTTCCACTCCAATTCATAATAGGCATCCGGACCGTAATCCAATGGAGTGGGATCTGACCCAACCGACCGCCTAACAGACAGTGCCGGTTCGGATGGAACCAGTCGAAGCGACTGAACAATGTTTATTGCTTTGGTTATCTCATCAGCGGTTGGGGTACACGGTTCTGGATCCGAACTAGCGGATTTCCTTTTTCTTTTTCGCCGGAACAGGCCGAGTCGGATCTCCTTTTCCCGGAGGTAGCAGCGGGTCAGTGGGCACCTCCACAGGTTCGGCCGCAACCGAACCGGGCTAGCCATCTGGGTCAGCGGACTTCTCGGCTTCCTTTTCCTTTAGCCTACTCAATCTTTTATCCATAGTGGCTTTGGGAAAATTCTTACATATTTGGCAGTCTGTTCTGAGGTGGTCAAACCCCAAACAATAAACACACATGAGGTGAGGATCAGCCTTGGCAAAAGCTTCCCCACATTCACTACAGTGTTGAAACCCAGTGGGCCTGGTTTTCTTCTTGGGTTTCTTAGACATGGCCAGACTAACAAAATTACCCTTAATAGCTTTTACGCCAGATAATGCTCCCTGATCGGTAACCAACCGCATTACAGGTTGTGGAAAGAAACCGGTAAAGGTCCGGTTTTTCTGAAACCGATTGGAACTGGCACACCACTGCAAATTCCCAGAATTTGAATTTAAACAGAAATAGTCTATTCCCAACCAGACCAACCACTAGGGAACCGAACAGTTACAATTTCCACAGTAATAAAGACAAAACACAGTTCACTACCTATCTACACATTTGCTGTACCATAGACAGAGACTTGAAACCGAAAAAATAAGAAATTGGTGAAAATTGACACTTTTTAAGAAACTTTACCGAACCGAGTAAAGGAGCAATCTCCGGAGTGACTTCAGAGTTAGGCAGAGTAAAGAATGAACAGGTTACTCACCTGTAACAGTAGTTCTAGGAGTGGCATATGTTGTTCATCCACACTTACTGGCATGTCCCCTTCCAATTTAAATCTTGCCGGAAGTCTTCAAGCTGGCTCCTCCCACCCACCCAGGTGGTATATACCTCGGCTCCGCCCCATGACGCCAGATCTTAGCCTGCTGGAAGCCAGGTTGTGTGCGTCTGCAGCTGAGGAGGTCGGGTGGGTCCGTGTGGATCAACAACATATACCACTCCTAGAACTACTGTTACAGGTGAGTAACCTGTTCTGCTATGATCACGGATATGTTGTTCATCCACACTTATTGGCAGACTCCAAGCAGTTCTCCAGGAGGAGGGAGCCAAGGCGCACACCCCCTGCTTAGAGAACAGAGACTGGAGAACTGAGGCACCAAAACTACCATCCCGGCGTGACTCCAGGTCGATGTGGTAGTGGGTGACGAAGGTGTTTGCGGACTTCCAGGTAGCAGCCTGGCAGATTTCCTAGATAAGGCTGTCCCAGGAAGCAGCCACCGATGCAGCAGTATGGCGGGTAGAATGAGCTCTTATCCCTCCGGGAGGCGCCTTGCCCGCCAACTCATAGCACAGACCTATGCATGATGTAATCCATCTTGCAACAGTTTGCTTCGCTGCAAAAGCGGCTTCAGTGTAGGTGACAAACAGCTAGCGAATCTCTCCCCGAATTTCAGCCATCCTTTCCTTATAATAGGAGACAGCATGTCTCAGGTCCAAAGTATGGACCTGTACTCGGCCTCTGAGGTGTAATTAGGGTAGCATACCGGCAGAGTCAACACCTGGTTCAGGTTAAACTCTGACACCACCTTCGGAAGGAATTTCGGGTTGGGGCGCAGGACAACTTTGCCCCTGTGGAAGACCAGATAAGGGGAGCCCACCGAAAGCGCCTGGAGCTCCCCTGTCCTTCTGGCAGACGTGACAGCCACCAGGAAGGCAGTCTTCCACGGTAAGTGTGACAACTCACACTTGTGCATAGGTTCGAATGGCTTGCCCATGAGCTTTGCCAGTACCAGCAGCAGATCCCACGGAGGTGGAGGTTCACGTACCGGAGGTGATGGGATCCAGGCATTTGGTGCCCTCAAGTCTCCTGCGCCCAATGTCGCTGACCGCCCGCGTGTAAGTGGAAATGGCTGCCAGATGCACCCTAAGGGTCGATGACCGCAGACCCCCTTTGGAGAGAAACCAAAGGTAGTCAAGAATGTCAGTCTAGGCCCTTACCCTGAAACCAAAGGGATAACCTTTTCCAGGAAGTTCAAGCCTCCCCCCACAAAACATGGCAGGTAGTAGGGTAAACACTGAGGTACGGAGGGCAGGACAGGGGTAAATGGAAAAAATGGACAAGGGCAATAAGAGCAGGGATAGGGTAAAAAAGGATAAAGCCAACATTAAATGGAGGGCAATGAGTACCAATGCCCGTAGTCTGGGAAACAAGCTTCCAGAGCTAGTAGCCCTAATGGAAGAGGAACACTTGGCTATTGTGACAGTCACAGAAACATGGTACACGGAGAACCATGACTGGGATGTCAACATACCAGGGTACACAATCTACAGAAGGGACAGGGAGGGTAAAAGAGGAGGTGGAGTAGCTCTCTACATAAGGGAAGGGATCAAAGCTACAGAACTAAAAAGTAAAGTGGGAGGACAAGAGGAACTCTGGGTCACCTTGGAGACAGGGAATGGCATCACAATCCGCACAGGGGTTGTATACAGACCCCCGTCTCAAGGGGAGGAAATGGACAAGAAAATGATAGAGGGCATTCTCAAAATGTCTGAAAAAGGGAGATACTGTTGATGGGGGACTGGAATATGCCAGATGTTAACTGGGCAACATGGACTGCGGCCACATCCAAGAGCAGGGTCATTCTCGATGCCCTACATGGGGCATGCCTTAGACAGCTAGTGGTGGAACCCACTTGGGAGGGAGCAATATTAGACCTGGTACTCTGAAATGGAGAGAGGATCACAAATTTAGAAGTCAGCCGACATCTGGGAACAAGCAACCACTGCACAGTGTGCTTCACAATAAACACAACAATGGAGACAAGCCGTACAAAGACAAGGATACTGGACTTTAGAAGGGCTGACTTTGGCATAATGGGTGAATACCTGAGGAATGTATTAGCAAATGGCCAGAAAGGAGGGGTGGAAGAACAATGGAGAAAATCAAAACTGCCATCATGGAGGCAACAAGCCTTTGTGTGAAACAAATAAAGAAAACAAAGCGGAATAAAAAAACACTATGGTTCTCAAAAGAGGTGTCAGGGAAAGTTAAGGAGAAAAAGGCTGCATTCAAAAAGTATAAGGAATCACAGAAGGAGCACGACAGGGAACTGTATCAATTAAAGCAGAAAGAAGTGGAGAAGGCAGTCAGAAAAGCAAAGGCCCAAACCGAGGAAAAGATAGCCAACTCAGTTAAGAAGGGGGATAAAACCTTTTATAGGTACATTAGGGAGCAAAGAAAGGTTAAGGGAGGGATAGTGAAGATTAATAAAGGAGAGGGGAGGTGGGCAGAGGAGACAGTGAAAAGGTAGAGATACTGAATGAATACTTTTGCTCAGTATTCACAAAAGAAGAAGAGAGGAGTTACCTAAACCAAACAGTAGAAGCACTCTGGAGTGGGTTGGCGCTGTCCATTTACAGAAGAAAGAGTCCTGAAAGAGCTCCTAAAACTCAAGGTGGACAAAGCAATGGGGCCTGACGGGATTCACCTAGAATCCTAAAAGAGCTAAGGGAGGACCTAGTGACACCACTAACCACACTTTTTAACAAATCATGGGAAGATGGGGTGGTACCTGAGGACTGGAGGAGGGCAGATGTGATTCCCCTTCACAAAAGTGGGAGCAAGACAAAAGCAGGAAACTACAGACCTGTTAGTTTGACCTCAGTGGTGGGGAAAATGATGGAATCACTTCTGAAAGAAAGAACTGTTCAGTACCTAGAGGCCAGTGGGGCACAGGACTCAAAGCAGCATGGATTCACAGCAGGAAGGTCATGTCAGACAAATCTAATCGATTTCTTTGACTGGGTGACCAAAGTAATAGACCAGGGAGGGGCTGTGGATATGGCCTACCTAGACTTCAGCAAGGCATTTGACACAGTCCCGCACAAAAGATTAATAATCAAGTTAGCCAGCCTGGGAGTGGGTCCCAGGGTGGTAGCCTGGGTAGCAAACTGACTGCACAACAGGACACAGAAGGTAATAGTGAATGGAACACATTCTGAAGAAAGGGGGGTTACTAGTGGAGTATTTCAGGCTCAGTACTGGGTCCAGTCCTCTTAACGCCTTTATAGGTGACATTGCAGAGGTCTGGAAGGAAAGGTATGCCTCTTTGCAGATGACACAAAGATCTATAACAGAGTTGATACACAAGGTGGGGTAGAAAGGATGAGAAGGGACTTGGCAAGGTTGGAGGAATGGTCAGACATATGGCAACTTAGATTCAATGCAAAAAAGTGCAAAGTAATGCACCTGGGAAATAAAAATCCAGGAGAAGAGTACACAATAGCACAGGAGGTACTAACGACAACAATAATGGAAAGGGATCTGGGTGTAGTCATATCAGATGACCTAAAGGTGGGTAAGCAATGTGAGAAGTCAGTAAGGAGAGCCAGGGGGATAATGGGATGCATAGGGAGGGGCATCACAAGTAGAAAAAGGGAAGTGGTTATCCTCTATACAGACAGTTGGTGAGACCCCATCTGGAGTACTGCGTGCAGTTTTGGAGACCTCATCTATGCAAGGACATAGACAGGATGGAAGCAGTCAGAGGAGGGCAACTAAAATGGTGCAGGGTCTACATCAGAAACCATATGAAGAGAGACTGAGAGAGCTTAACATGTATACCCCTGATAAAAGGAGGGACGGGGGGACATGATAGAAACTTTTAAGTACCTCAAGGGAATCAACAAAGTCCAGGAGGGTAGCATATTTCAGAAAAAGAGATGTGTAAGAACAAGGGGGCACAATTTAAAGTTAGAGGGGGGACGGCTCAGGAGTAATGTGAGGAAATTCTTTTTCATGCAGAGAGTGGTGGATGCATGGAACCGCCTTCTTGGAGAGGTTGTGGGGTCTAAAACAGTGGGGGAATTCAAATATGCATGGGACAGACATTAGGCAATTATAATGGGGGGTTGCAGGAAGTAGGCTGTTGGTTAACTAGAATCTGCAGCTTATCCAATAGCTAGGGAAATGGGCAGATTGGGTGGGCCAAGTGGTCCTTATCTGCCGTCAAAGTATATATTTCTATATTTCTATTTGAAGGCATAACATTTCCTGGTTGATTCCTTTCTAGATGCCTCCACCACGGTGTAGACATCTTCGGAAAGACCCAAAGCCTGGAACTCTAGCCACTCAGGTACCAGGCTGTGAGGTGCAGGGACTGAAGGTCCATATGGAATACCTTCCCCTGATTTAGTGATATTAGGTCCGGGCGTGTACAAAGCCGCTTCGGGGGCTTGCAGCTGAGGCTGAGGAGATCTGGATACCAGTACTGGCGTGGCCAGTCTGGGGCTACCAGGATCACCTTCACCTTGTCCCTTCTCACCTTGGGGAGCACCTTGTGGATCAAGGGAAATGGAGGGAAGGCGCAGAAGAGGCCTGGGGTCCACGGCCTCGAGACAGCATCCCCCTGTAGCGAGCCCTGCTGAGGGGAGCGGGCATGAAACAGCCTCAGCTCGGTATTTTCCCTGGAGGCAAACAGGTCCACCATCGGTTTTCCCCAATGGGAGGACAGGCTGTAAGCTACCGCTGGGTGGAGAGACCACTCGTGCAATGTCTGGCCTAAGCGGCTGAGAGCAACTGCCAGGCAGTTCGAGGCTCCTGCCACATGGATGGCTGGGAGATCGGCCTCCAACCAGCTCACGAGGGTCCAGATGCGGAGCGCCTCCTTGCACAGCAAACGGGAGTGCGTGCCACCCTGTTTGCTGAGGTAGTACCTGGTCATGGTATTGTCCGTCTGGACTTCAACTACTTGACCCCGGAGCGGAGGAGCGAAAGCTGACAGTGCCAGTCTGACTGCTCTGAGCTCCAACAGGTTGATGTGGCATCGGGACTCCTCGGGGGGTCCAGAGCCCGTGGGCCCTTTTGTCCCCCATGTGGGCTCCCCAGCCCATGAGAGAGGCATCAGTCGTGAGGACGACCGTCAACTAGGCGGACAGATGTGCTCTCTTCCTGCAACCAGTCTGGGGCAGTCCATCATTGGAGAGCGTCCCACATCTTCTGGGTTACAGTTACTAGCTGGTCGAACTGACCATGGCTCTGAGTCCACTGGGCAGCCAGCTCCCATTGAAGGGGGTGCATGTGTAACCGGGCCCAAGAGACCACTGAGGTGCATGCCGCCATGTAACCCAGAAGACGCAGCAAGTCCTGGGCAGGGTGCAAGTGCCCAACCAGAAATGATTGGACAAAGGAGGAGAGAACCTCCACCCTGACCGCCAGGAGCCAAGCTCTGGCTTGACAAGAGTCGAGCTTTGCCCTGATGAAGCCCATCACCTGAGAAGGCATGAGCTCCGATTTGGCCTCGTTGATCAGGAGGCCGAGTTGAGAGCAGGTTTGGAGGGCCAGATCCCTGGACCTCTCCACCTAGTGCTGGGTGGAACCTGCAAGGACACAATCATCAATGTGGGGTAAATTCTGACACCCCCGACGCCTGAGATGGTCCGCCACCACTGCAATGCATTTGGTGAAGACCTGTGGGGCCGATGAAAGACCGAACGGCATGGCTCAGAACTTGTACAGGGTCCCTTCGACCCTGAAGTGGAGGAACCGCTGATGGGATGGACGGATTGGGACGTGAAAGAATGCGTCCTGCAGATCCAGTGAACAGAACCACATGTTTCGCTCCAAGGATGGTATGATCTGGGGCAGAGTGACCATCCGAAAGGTGCGAGACATGAGATATTGATTCAGGTCGTGCAGATCAAGAATGGGGCGCCAGTCCCCTGCCCGCTTGGGCACCAGGAAGTACATGGAGACAAAGCCTGGGTCTGTTGGAGGATCCACCACTGGAGCTACCACCTCCTTGAGGAGGAGCTGAGCGATGTCGTCTCGGAGAGCCGTTTGAGTCTGAGCGGACACTCTTTCCACCTGAGGGGCGCGGGATCGGCTTGGAGGGTACTGCTCGAATTCTAGAGGCAGTCCCAGACCAACCACTTCGAGAACCCACCTGTCCATGGTAATAATGGACCAGGTGGAAAGAAAGTGGTGGAGCTGGCTCCCCACGGAAAGACCTAGAGCTGGCGTGACGGGAGATGGAGTGGCAACCACCCCCCCCCCCACCGCCACCCCCGTCACTGAGCAGGCTTGGAGGAGGTGGAAGCTCCAGGACCTGAGCCTCGGCCACCTCTACGGGCCTGCTTGGGTCAAGAGTACCAAGCTTGAGACTGCTGCTGATGCAGATGGCGCTGTCCCCCTTGAAAGGACTGCTGAACTGCAGGGGAAGACTGCCGAAAAGGCTGCTGCTTCTTTTTCTTCTGCCGGTTCTTGCCCGAAGAACTCTTAACAGAAGCAGCGTCCAAGGTGGCACTGGACTGCTCTATGTGCTGGAGGTGACCGGCCACACCGGGGCTGAACAAGTCGGTCCCAAAGAAGGGCACATCAGCTAACTTGTGCTGAGTATCCATCGGGAAGGAGGAGAGCCTCAGCCAAGCCCTGCGGGGAGAGGCAACTGCGGCAGCCATCAAGCGGGCACAGGAGTCCCCAATGTCCAGGGCCGTCTGGAGATGCTGTTTGGTAGCAGCTTGGCCCTGGTCTCAGACCTGCTTGACCGTGCTCTGCATGTCCGTGGGGAGATGTGGGAAGACTTTGTCTAAAGCCCCGAGAAGGGCATGAGAGAAGTGTGCCATGATGGCAGCCTAGCTTGCCTGATGAAGACCAAAGGAGGAAGCCGCATAGACCTTCCTCGCTTAATGGTCCAAGAGCTTGGACTCTTTTCGGGAGGTCGGTCAGTGTCAGCAGAACTGCCAGTACGCCTGAACACAGAGGTGGTCACCAGGCTCTTGGCTGAAGGGTGCTTGGTGAACCCCGCAAAAGGCCCCATGGGAACCACATACTTGCAGTCCATGCGGGCAGACAGTGCTGGACAAGAGCAGGATGCTGCCACAGTTCAAGTGCTGGAACAACAATGGCCTCAGCCACAGGAAAGGCCTCCGTTTTTAAGGATGTCCATAAGAAAGTACTCTGTCTTTTTCTGGATGGGTTCCAGGGGCATCCCTGTGGACTAAGAGATGAGGCGAAGGATCCCTAGGCCAAAGGACGACTCATCATCGCCAGGATGAGCGTGAAGCCTGGTGACATCCGAATCGGAGGAGCTGGGGTGCAGCGGCCTGCCACACAAATCACTCTCGACCTGCAGAGGGTGGTCCGGGATGACTGTGACCGACAAACGTCGGGGAAGCCCTCTTAGGAAGGAGCCCCTCCCACAGGCTGCTTAGGCAGCGGTTCCACCACAATCAGTGGAGAGACCGGCTTAGGGCAAACAGGCAGACGTGCCGGCCCCAAGGGGGTCGGCTTCGGCCTAG
Source organism: Neoceratodus forsteri (assembly GCA_016271365.2). Taxonomy (NCBI): domain Eukaryota; kingdom Metazoa; phylum Chordata; order Ceratodontiformes; family Ceratodontidae; genus Neoceratodus; species Neoceratodus forsteri. The sequence continues at coordinate 373,710,192 of CM057458.1, forward strand.
GAAGCGAAAGCCACGTAATGGCCGGGGGTAGGAGACGAAGTTGGCTTATGCCCGGACAAAATCAGGTGTTGCCACATGAGGTCCTCGTAGCGCTGACGGAGTTTCCGATGGAGCCTCTCCTCATCCGAGGAGGACGACTGATGGTGTTGCCTCTTTTTAGAGCGCTTATGGCTCTTCCTCAGCCTTCCGGATGAGGGGGTTCTAGACCTCAACAGAGATCGGGCGGGTGGGTCTCCTCATCGGGGAAGACAAGGACCAGGGACCTTTCTAAAGAGTCGTCGACCGGGGCCGGCGACGAGTCGATTAGGTCAAGAACAATCTCTACCTCATCGGCCGCATCCTCGGTTTGACTAGCCCGACGGAAGGTCCTTGAAGCCTGCTGCCGAGGAAGCAATCTGGACTGAGGTCGAGACCGCATGCTCCTAGGACTGAGACCTCTCTTGGTTCCAGCAGAGCCTTTGCCGAGATGAAGACTTGCTCGGTTCCTTCTCCCGCTTACGAGATCGGGAGGAGTGCGAGCCCACAGGCGCCTCTTCCCGAGTGGGAAGAGACTGGCACAACTCCCTGAAGGAGCCCGAGAAGGTGGAGCCCCAGGTTGAGCAGAACAAAGAGGCTTCCAGAGTCCAAAACACGAGCGGCTTCTTCCTCAAACACCTGCATGCATCGCTAAGGGGTTAGTCCAGGCTTGGCGCTAAACAATGGGGCAAAGTCTGCTAAAACCTCCCTTACTTCCTGGATCTTGTCTGGGGCTAGCTGGGGTGACAATTTAACTGCCTCCACAGAGGACTCCCGCTTGCCTTCTTCCAGCAAGTCCAGAAGGGGGTCTCCTTCGTCCGTCCCCTCCCTAGGACTACACACTGCAAACACCATGTCAGCCCCATTAGCATATGGCTTCATCATGTTGACATGGTACATTCTTTCTGTCCGTCTTCTGTCAGGTAACTCTATGATATAGTTCACATTATTTACCTTCCTAACTACTTTGTACGGTCCTGCTCACTCAGCCTGCAGCTTGTCTTTCCGGACCGGAATAAGGACCATGACTTCCTGACCCAATGTGTACGAGTGAGCTCTGGCTCTGTGGTCGTATCACACTTTTGTTTCTGTTGGGCAGCTGCCAGGTTTGCTCTGGGCTGTCCCCATAAGCTCCTTCAGTCTTTCCCTAAACCTAAGGACCGGAATACACTATCGGAGTTCCCTGGGTGGCATGCTTGCCTTCCCAGTCCTCCCGGATCAAGTCTAGGGACCACGTACCCAGCGTCCATATAAGAGTTCGAAGGGGGAAAATCCTGTTGACTCTTGGGGCACCTCCCTGTATGCAAACAGGTGGAGAAGGTATTTCTCCCAGTCCCTCCCATGCTGTTCAGCAAACGCCTGGAGCACTTACCTCATGGTACCATTAAATCTTTCCACAAGTCCATTGGCTTGCGGGTGATAAGGTGCTGTGCGCCTCTGCACCACCCTACACTTCTCCCACAAACATTTCATTAGGTCTGACATGAAGGAACACCCTCGATTGGTGATAATCTCCTGCGGAAACCCAACACAGGAAAAAAATCCCAAGTAAGGCATCTCCCACTTTGTCCTCAGTGAGGATAGGGCGACTGCCTCTGGGTACCGGGTGGCATAATCCACCACAGTCCGGATGAACCTCTTTCCGGAGGAGCTGGGGGTATTTAAAGGCCCCACAATATCCATTTCCACCCTCTGGAATGGCTCCTCCACTATAGGCAATGGAATTAGGGTGGCTTGGATTTTCTTACCTGCCTTCCCTATTTCTTGGCACCGGTGACAAGACCTGCAATACTCCTTCACCTGCTGGGTGAAGTTGGGCCAACAGAATTTATGGGCCAACCGCTGTGTAGTGCGTGCGAATCCCAGATGACCAGACAAGGGAATAGCATGTGCAATCTCGAGCAACTGCTCACGATACCCCTGGGGGACGACAAGCTGCCTGCCTATCACCCCTCCCTCTGCCTGCATAGCCCGAGTATACATCAGTCCATTTTTCCAATAAACCTTATGTTTACTGTCACCTCCCTGTGCTCCTTCAGAGTCTGCCCAAGCCCTCAGCTTCTCTAGACTAGGGTCACTTTTCTGAGCGACTGCAAACTCCTTACACATTCCCAAGGCATGGGACAGGTCCCATTCAGTCTCTACACTAGGGTCCCTAGCACTAGCGTCAGGGCACTCAGGATCACTGTCATCCCTAACCCTCTGACAATGGGTCACCCCTCCCTGTTCGGAGTAACCCTTCGTAGCTGTGTGGTTAACTGCTACTGAGGAAATTTCTACCCCTTTTCATTAGTCCCCATATCAGGAAACACAGGCTGGGGAATCGGCATCCCAGTGGTTTCTACAATGGCTTCTGTGGGGTCCAGGGAACTACAATTTTCCCTTGCCGCATGACTACAGGTAACTGCACACACCATCCCGTTTGAGATTGTTGCCACAGATGATGTCCACTGCTAAAGTCTTGGCTACAGCCACCTGTTGCACAGTTCTGCCTGTTTCACCCCAGTCCAGGAGAACACTAGCGAGTAGCAATGTGGTCTCCTCACCAGTGAACCCTTGCACAGTTACAAATTCATTGGTATAAGCTGACCAGGCTCTATCAGATCCCCTTTTACCAATGTCAGGGATGCCCGTGTCCCTTAACCCTTGTGTCTGTACACCATTCACCATGACTGGGTGCATGTGTTCCCTCATGTTCACAGGCAAGCTTCCAGGGACACATAAACAACCCACTTCTTTCCTAGCACCACCTTGCGTATTGCTCTTCCTTTTGGGACACTGTCTGGCAAAATGCCCAGTTTCTTTACAGACCCAACATTCAATTCTTTTCTCAGAGAAATCTTTTCTCTGAAACCTAGGGCTAACTGGTTTTAGTGGCAGCAGTAGGGGTTTTAGCTGCCTTGAAGGCGCGCTTTTCCCTTTCTGTGCTGCCATGCCCGCTCCATTCACTCTCAGGGCAGGTCTGTTCTTGGCATAGCGGTCCGAGAGTTCAGCAGCCTCTTGTACTGTTTTGGATCTTGGTCCTCCAGCCAGGTTTTCAGCTCTGCTGGGCATGCCCAAAAAAACCGTTCTAACAAAATAGCATTTTCAATTTTATCTACAGAGTTTGCTTCAATTCCTTCCCACCAACGTTTTAAAAACTGACATTGTTTTGTGGCTAGCTCCTTATAGATCATATCAGGGCTTCTCCTGAGCTTACGGAATTTAGCTCTGTATGCTTCAAACTATTTTAAAAGTGTAGCTTTAAGTGTGCTGTAATCATTACTGTCCTCATTGTCCATTTGACCCAATGCATCCCGAGCTTTCCCGGTAAGTAGCGTGGATAGCTGGAAGCTCCAGGACCCTCTAGGAATTTTAGCCTGAATATAACCTTTTTCAAAGGAATTTAAAAAGGCATCCATATCTTCCCCCTCTTTAAATTCAACTATCAATCTGGAATTCAATTTGTAACCCAGTCCTGTAGTTCCAGTTAAACCCAAGCCACTTACCTGCTGTGGTGCTGGTGGTTGGAGTCATAGCTTCTCCAGTTCATGTCACCTCTGGCGCTCACGCTCCTCACGGTCCACCTCTCGCTGTTCATGGTCAGCCTCTCGCTGTTCTCGCTCCCTCTTCTCCTCTGCGGCTCGCTTCTCTAGCTCCGCTTCTCTCTGTTCTCGCGCAACCTCCCTCTGGAACTCCAGCTCCATTCTGCGCAACTCAATCTGCAGCCTGAGTGCTTCTTGCTCCAGAATGCTGGTGACCTTCCCCTGCTGCTGTGGCCCTTCGCTGGCACTGATCCTGCTGTTATCCTCACCGGATCTGAACATTGCACTGGCCACTGGCCCCTCCACGCTCAAGGTTCGGTCCCTTACAGTCACAGTCAGTGACTCGATGCTCTGGGCATCTGCTGCCATCAGGGCATCCATGAGGTCCTGCCTGGTGGCTCTCCTCTCATACAGGACTCCTCTGTCCTGGCACAACTGCCCCAAGTAGTCTGTAGTGTACCCACTGTAGTTGGAAGCCAACTTCTTCCCTAACTACGGCTACTCTTACACTTTAGAAAAAAAATAAAACAGGTAGGAACTTGACTGTAAGCAAAATGCTATAGCTCTGTTTCCTTTTTAAAAAATAAATCATTGCCTTTTTTTGCAAGTGAGCTGTACAGTATTAAGCTGACACACTAAACAGTTAAAGCTTGTGTTACCAAATTTATCGCACCACTGCCAACCAATCTGTCACAAACTCATTCAGCAGGTCAGGCCCTCTGCTCCCACAGTGCCAACCTCCGAGTGCAGTATTGTGAACAGGCAACAGAACAGGGTAACCCTCCTGTCTGCTTGTGGGTCCAAATCACCTTTAGTCTCAAGTTCTGGGGGGATTCAAACTGTGAACCTTATGCTAGCATACCCAAATGTACAGGCTCAGATAATCTGCTCTTCGGGGGGATGCCAGACATCTTTCGCCTAACGGCACCTAACAAGGTATCCAAAATGAACCCTTAAAACTAAGACCTTAGGTACATTTTTACCTTTTCCCAGTTTGGTAACACCATCAAGCTTATGAACAGTTATTAGTCAGTCTTAACCATCTATACATCACATGCAAAAAGAAAGAACTTCCAAGACACACTCAGGCTGTCTTTCAGATGAAAGGTTTACTTAAAAATGGATAAAAATATGTAAAATGTAAACACAGAACACTGTATCACAAAGCATACAATCACTTAAAATAAAACAAGGAAAAGTGAAACTAAAACTCCTACCACAATGCAATTAGACTTTTTCTAACTAATGTATTACTTCTATAAGTGTCTTAGATAGGTCTTGTTTCTTAAGAGTCCACAAAAGAAATGTGTGTCAGTTGAAACACAGAATACAGGTTAACAAACTCTGGGTTTCCACCTCTTCTGTGATGTCATCCAGCTCCTCCTTGTTAAATATAAAAAAATTATACAAACAATGATCTTCCTTTCAAGAGATATTTCAAATAAAGTGACATCAGCAAAAACTCATTTCCCAATATGACTCCTTAATTAACATCCCCTCTTTGATCTCAAACAGTTCCTACTCCCAGGCATTTCAAAGGATTTTATGACCTTTAGCACCATAGTGATATAACATGTTTTTTCCTCTAAAACATCATAAAAGTTTACGAACCCTATATCCAGTAGCTGGGTCAGTTCTAATTAAGTTTCTCTGGTCTTTTAATTACTTCCTGGTTTCAGGTAATATATCCTGTTATTCTCACTAAAACCGGAAGTCACCGGAGCACAGGATGTCTCATGCGAGACACCTCACATACCACATTCTGTATTACAAATATCATAGAAAAATCATAACCAGCTGGCCAAGCATCACACTCAGTACTACCAACACCCAGCCATGTCTTACTGCTTACGCCACAAAGGTGTTGAGATCGCTTAGGTCTAGGATGGGGTGCAGATCCCCTGTCTTTTTGGTACCAGGAAGAAGTGGGAATAGTATCCTTTCCCTCCCTGGATCCATGGGACCTTTTCTATGGCCTCCTTCTCAAGAAGGGCACTGACCTCCTCTCGGATCAGTGTGGCATTTTGTCTCGAATACCGAGATCGTAGTGGTGGTCTGGATGGTGTATGCTGGTGAATTCGGTAGAGTGCCTTCTTTGAATTAGTTGAAGCACCCATTGGTCTGAAGTGATTTGTCACCATCCTGCTAGGTGTTTTGAGAAGCGACCCCCGACCTTCTCTTCCCTTTAAACCAGATAGGGAGAAGGGGTCTGCAATGAGTCAGTCCAGTGGAGGGGGAAGGGAGGGTTGCCTAAGTTTTTGTGTTCCTGGCACCTGAACCTCCTGCAGCTCGAGATGGGCCTTTGCGGTTAAAGCCGCCTCTCTGCTGCTGTCCGAATCGGGGCTGCTGTCCTTGTTTGCCTTTGAATCGGTTTTGTCGTCACCGAAATGGTTTCAGCTTGGGTCTGTACATGGCTTGTACAGATCTCACCGCCTTTCTGGCGTCTTGTTGTTTTGTGATTATTTTCTAGGATTCTTACCCGAAGAGAATCGAGCCATTGAAGGGAACGTCCAGGATGCCCTTCTGGATGTTCGTTGTAAAGCCAGATACCCTCAACCAGGAGTGTCATCTGAGGCATACCCCTGATGCTGCACTTCTTGTGGCTGAATCTGCAGAGTCGTATGCTGCTTAGTACTTGTGTACCAACGTCAGAGCCTGTTTGAAGGAACTTTGTCAGTTCCTCTTTTTGGTCCCCATCCCGAAGGTTTTTAACCAAGTCTTGACCTTGTTCCCACAGGGCATTTTGAAACTGGACCATGTGGGTCAAGAAATTGAGTGAGCGGATGGAACATGTCGATGCACACATTTTCCTCCCCATGGAGTCAAGCTGTTTTGACTCTCAGTCTGGGGGCTGAGTACTTAGGTGTTGGGAGTCTTTGTGACCTGTCATGAGTGGCCATGATGACCACAGAGTCAGCCACTGGGTGCTCTCCTAGATAAGAATCCTCCAGAAGGGCCCTATATAGGCGGTCAGCCATCTTGGGGACTGCTGAGGAAGAAAAGGGGTGCTTCCAAGCAGCTTTCATCATGTCCGGGAAGGTGTTACCTAATGGCGGGACCACCACTGATTTGGGATCCTTGTGTCTTAGATACTTGGACAGGCGCTGCCTTTCAGGATCTAAGTCTTCCATGTCCCAGCCCACGTTACCTTGGATATGCCGCTTTATATCCATAAATGATGGGTCATCAGTGGGTGACCTAGATAGATCCCTTGGGTCTGGTGAAGGGATAACTAAATGGAGAGCTTGATCTTGAAGATTCTGAAGAGGAGTGAGACTCATCTGAGGAGGAGTCTGACTTCCTGTGGTGCTTTTTAGGTCTGTGCACGCTGGGAGAGTGGGAAGGGGTGTGTGAAGGAGACTTCGGCCACTTCTCTGTGTGTGTGACCTCTTGTCCTCAGACCAGCCCCTAGGTTTGGGACTCTCCTCTCTAGGTGGTGCTTTGACTGGGCTTTTCTCCTTTGGAGGAGGTAGATTCTCCACCTGTGGTTTGGTGGGAACTACATACTTCTTAATGGTTTCCCCCACAGGAAAACAATTCCTTCACCTCAGTAATGTTGAGGCCTGATGACTGACCTGGCGTCAGTTCCTCTTGAGGTGTCTGACCATCGCCTGTGTCTGACTTTTTGTGCCCTGATGCACCCATTGTCTGATCTTTGGATGGCGTAGGGTTGCATGTGAGGTTTGCTTCCTCCTTATCTCCTGATGCCTGGTCATCGCCAAGTTGCTGAATCCCGACGTCGGTACCTTCGACGTCCGAACGTCTGGGTAGGCCGATGTCTGGTATGGATGAGATGACATCCTTTTTGTTAGAACAGACCTCTGCAGTCATTGGTCCTTAGGACATTTTGCAGGCATCTGGTCCAGCATCCGCTTTAGGTCTGAGGTCCGCTTGAGGGACATCCGATCTGAGGATCTTAGTGGATGTCACTGAGGTTCCCCTGGGGGGCTGGGGAGGCCAACCTCCAGCGGTCAGATTAATGGCGCCAGTCCAGGGAGTTGGGGACTGTAAGTGTGGCTGACTGGAAGAGCTCTGGAAGAGCTCCAAGAGTTGGGCGATCTGTGGATGCAGATCGGCCTGAAGAGCCCGAAGGCCAGCTGTACGAAGTTTCTTTCGGCTGACCTTAAGTGGCTGGAGGGTAGTTGCAATGCCAGTGCCACCCGTCTGGACTTTGGCTGGCGGAGGCTGGGTCTTTGTCCAAGACAGAGATCTGTTAGAGTGGGTAGTGGAATCTGAACTCCCCCCGGAGTCGGACGTCCGGGTCGATGAAGAGCGCTTTTTCTCCCTTTCCCTCCGTTTCTCTGTTTCCCCAACTCACGGGAGGATTCTTCCCTGGAGGAGGTACTCTTTTGTATTGCTGCTAATTCCCTGTCTAATAAGAAGGTCTCCAAAACATTTTGGCTACGGATCCTCGTGCAATTGTTAACGTTTTGGCAAATGGGACAGGCCTTAGTGTCGTGTTTTGGGCTCAAACACCTGACACAGGCCGTATTGCTCGTCCTTGAAAGGAATTTGTTTGCCACAAGCACACTTTGAGGAGTGCCTTTCGACGGAAGATATCGGGGAAGACGACATACGAAAAGAAATGTAATCGAACTTTTTCGGAAAAAACAAATAAAATACAAAGTTACACTCAAGCGATGGCGTCGTTCGTTAGCTGAAGGCGTCCGTGGAGCCGATGCTTGCGAGTTTATGGCAGGAAATGAACGGAGGGATGCTGGGGGACCACCCCTTTTATGATGTATGTGACGCCGGGGGCAGGGCCGACGTCAGGGGGAGGTCCCCCGCTGTATGCAGATGGCTAGAAGTTTTCCGTGGGGTCCTGCTGTCTGGCGGCTTCAGTCCTAATGGTGTAACCTGCTGCAACAGCTGTTTCTCGAAGTAAGATCTAGGGTTATACTTGCACATTGTTTTTTGTTTTCATTAATTGATTACGGATTGATTACTATTCTTCTACTGATAGAATGCTTACTAACCTAAAAACTACTTATAATATCATACGCTTTGTTACTAGACAAAGCAAAAGGACACATCATTGTCATTTATATAGCTCTTTTGGGTGCATGACATTTTTTGATAGATTTAGAGTTCAAGTATCTATTTTTCTCCATAAGTTACAATTGGGTTCCTTACCTGTTACTATTGTCGATCTATTTCCTAGACAGATTAATACTACTACAACTATGTCGCAGAAAAGGTGTATATTTCAGATTCTGTTTTTTCGTACAGCAATGGCACAGAATTCAATATAATTTATTGCAGTAAAACTTTATAATGCTTTGCCTAAAATAATTACAAACTGTGCTAACATTTCGATCTTTAAAAGAGCTCTTAAAAAACTTCAGTCTTTCGAAGCGGATTGTCAATGTTTTAATTGATTTTATTATTTGTTTGTACACTGCATTTGAATATTAATTCTGCATGTTCTTGTCGTTTGTATTTATGTGACTAGTCACCAGTGAAAATGGGCATTGTTTTGCTCACTGGTCATTCAGTATAAAAAATAAAACAAACAAAATCCTTTCCAAACAGCGAAAAAAAAAGAACACTCCTCTCCTCCGCGCTACAAAAGGGAGCCAGGAGGCTACCTGGCGGATGGGGGGGGGGGAGGTCAAATAATGGGCAGGCTAAATGGATCATGTGGTCCCCATCTGCCATGTTCTTATGTACATCACTGGTGTCATAGGACACCCTCGTCTGGTGTCTCACCAGCTCCAGGCCCTGTGCAGAAAGGCGTATGCCTCATCTGGTTTGCTCACAGTCTGGCATGGATGCTAGAAGCTGTCCTAGCATCGCTAACAGCTGCCTGCCCCAGGACACTTGGTGTGCCAACATGCACAACATGGTGTGTGCCACTGAGAAAGCTCTTCGACCCCAGGCATCAAACTCCGCAGAGTCCAACTCTGGGGGACAGTCGCGCACTGGGCGCCTATGCCCAGGGGGGTGTCAAGGAGCTGGATCCCAAAAGTGGAGTGCGGCACGGCTACTGGAGACCCCAGAGGTGCACAATACCTATACTGGGTGTCCCTCAGGGCTGGGGAGGGGCAGAGGGACAGAGCCAGACATCTCTAGACACCTCTGTAAAAGACATAGGCAATGGAGGAATGACTGAATAGTCATGACTGTACTCCCCAGAGAAGGATAGCGTCAGACGAGCAGGACTGCTGTCTAAAAAATGGTCTAGTCGCACCTCCCTCATCATCTCTGCAAGGGTACTCAGCGTCTGAGGAGAGATGAAGAGAAGAGTCCCCTTCCTCAGAGGAGGATGCCAAGGAGCTGGACAAGGGGGTGCAGGGTCTCAGGCTGGAAAACAGCTTAATCTAGTGCCAAAAGGCAAGTGGGAAAGGCACTCCCTGACATCCTGTACTGTTCCTATGTCAAGGGCCCCGTAGTTCTCGAAATGCCTGGGATGGCAGGAGGGGAAGGTAGAGGAGGAGGAGGAGGAAGGGAGTCGTGGTGGGCTAGGGCAGATCCTCTGCCATGGCTTTGAGGTTATATTGGGAACCCTACCCAAGGGGAGGGCCTGACCAATTCATCCACCTGAGAACGCCTAATCGTACAGGGGCAGTCTAGATGGTACCCTTGGAGGGGAATCACCAGGTGGGGAGAGTGTAGCTGTAGAGGTCCCACTGGGCGGCCCCTATCCCCCACCTATGACAGGCCGAGAGGGTTCAGGAGAGGCCAGAGGACCAGAGTCAGCATTACAACTCCTGCCAGACGCTCTGTGCGTGAAGCGAGGTGCAGACCGAGACCTACAAGCAGCGCCCACCTCACCAGAATGGACTTTTCCCATTGGACTAGGCCTATCATCAGAACCAGCATCAAAAACCTGAGATGAGGAAAAGCCAACGCCACAAGTGGCAACAGAACCCTCTTCAGCACTGCAAAGAGCACCACAGTAAGACCCAGCACTGGGGACAGCGCTGGAACCTGACCTGGCACTGAAACCTGGCCCGGCATCGGGCCCCCCTCCCAGCACCGGAATCAGCACTGGGAGACAGAAAGGGGGTTGTGCCACGACCGGCAATGAACTGGGAAACCATTAGAGATGATGCTGTGGATAACACAAACCTAGAACTAGGCCCAGAAAAGCCTCCTTCATCAGTAGTGCCCAGAACCCACTCGGGATCATTCTGGTCCCAATCCACCAGGTCCATCCCAATCCCAATCCCGATCCACTGGGTCATACGACCGCTCAGGGGACAATATTCAGAAGATCTCCGCCAGGCTGCTGACTCCAGAAACCTTCCCTCTCCCACTGCTACAAGTGGCATTAGGAGGTGACCCAGCCGCGCGTGCAGCACCACTCCACTCACTAGCACCAGTTTCAGTACTCCCCTAGGAAGGAGCCAGCTGTCCCACAGACCCCTCTCCCCGGCTCTCCATCTCGGCAAGACGAAGACCAAAAGAGGCCCGGTCTCCCTCAGTATGTACAGTACTGGGGAGGGGCTCAGGGGAAGAGCCCAGAGACCGTACCTTGCAGTCCCTTATGCGACGCCTGCCTCTGAAAGTTGGGGGCGAATGACCCCACTTCATCATGCGCATTTCAAGTGTGCTGAGGTCCACAAAAAGATAGAAGTTGTTGACAGATAAGGTCCACTTGGTCCACCTTGTCTGCCCTAAATTCCCCACCTACCGTGCTACTGCAGACCCTGCTCAATCTCCAGACTTACCCCCCAGCCCTATTACTATGGCCCCCTTGTGTCTATCCCATGAATGCCTGAGTCCTGCTACCGTTTAAGTACCCACCACCTCCACTGGGAGGCCATTCCAGCGTCTATCACCCTTTCCGTGAAGAAGTATTTCCTCAAATCCTGAGTCCCCCCAATTCATGTCATGACCCCTTGTCCTCGAGCATCTCTTTCTACATAAAATGCTACCCTTCTGTATCTTATTAATACCTTTGACTTATCTGAACATTTCTATCACATCCCCCCTTTCTTTCCTTTCCTCTAAAGAGTACATATTTAATTCCTTGAGTCTTTCCTCATAGGGCTTGTGATGCAGGCCACGCACCATTTTGGTTGCCCTGTTCTGTACCGCCTCCACCCGATCTATGTCTTTCCGGAGATAGGGCCTCCAGTACTGGACACAGTACTCTAGGTGGGGCCTCACCATTGGTCTATACTGGGGTAACACTACCTCCCTCTTTCTGCTGGTGATACCCCTCCCCCTATGCACCCAAGCATTCTGCTAGCCTTTCCCACTACCTTATCACACTGATTTGCTACCTTCAGGTCCATAGAGAAACATTTCTCCCACAGGGTCAACGATGCATTGGGGGCACTATCTTCATTTTGATTTTTGAGACCCTAAGACTCTGACATGACTGACCTTGGAAAATAACAGAAACCAGCAAGAAAACAGAGCCCAGTGCCATAAAAGGATAGAGAAGAGAAGCGGTGTCAGAAAAAAGGCGAAAGAAGTAGTTGCTGCATCAAGCTGGCAGTGACAACTAAATTTTGCACTTGAAAAATGGTGAATGCTCCTACTGAGTGTGACCTCGACGGTGGGAAGAACAGAGCTGAACAGCGGAAAGAACAGAACTGAGAAGAGCAGGGGGCCGGTGTCAGTAACTGGCTAGCCCAGAGGTGCCACATCATGTGTCTGCCTCGTGGGCTGAGCTGACCCTGACATCGGTCCCCTAGCTCACAAATTTTAAAGCTATACACTCCCGCGGGTTCCTAGCGCCTCCGGCAAAGACCCATGAAGGAATGAATGGTGAAGATATTCTGGAAGATCAAGAATTATGGTGAGACCCACGAAGTAAAGATTGGTGAAGACTGATTCTTGAAAGATCTTCCCCTTATCACCCTCAGACAGATGGGCTTGCTGAGTGTTTTAATCAAACCCTAAAACACATGTTAAAAAGGTTTGCAAAAGGTGAAGGGCAAGCTTGGGACCAAGACTTACCTTACTTGCTTTTTGCTTACAGAGAAGTGCCACAGGCATCAACAGGTTTTTCACCCTTTGAAATGTTGTATGGTAGGCAACCTAGAGGGCCGCTAGATGTAATAAATGAAATATGGGAAGACAGCCCGCTCAGAAAGAAGCTGTTACATCTTGTATATGTTCAATGAGAAATAAATTAGCAAAATATGTTGCCATTGCCCACAGTAATCAGGAAGGGGCCCAGAAACAGCAGAAGGTACATTATGACCATGTGGTAAAATAAGTTTTTAAGCCAGGTGAAAAGGTCTTGTTACTGTTACCCACTACAGAAAAACTGTTAATGAAGTGGCAAGGGCCTTATCAATTGGTTAGATGTACTGGTATAGTTAACTATGAGACTGACACCCCGACAGGAAAAATCCTACTGGGCTGAAAAAACAGCAAATATTGCTTTGTCAGTAACAGACCGGAACACACTGTAACTTTTCATGATATAAAAGTAAATGTTTCCATATCCACAGAACAAACTGCAGAAATTCGTGACTTGGTGAAGACATTTAAAAGTACTATTACCACGGGCCGAGCAAAAGGGGTTGAGCACATAATAGTAAACCAAAAGTGGTTAAGGAAATACAAAAAATGGAAGAGCTGTGTTTACAAGGTGCACCCCGCTACATTCCAATGGTACATGGATGTAATGCAAGCCCCCACACTGGTTATTGTGCTGTTTACCTGGATGATGATGTGGCGGCATACAATCCAGACTGAAAAAGGTACCTGGAACACCTACAAGCAGTTATCCAATCTATCAAAAATGCAGGTCTGACCATCAGTTCTTGCAAATGCACATTAGGCATGTAGGAAACCAGATATTTGGATTATATTTTGGGAAATGAAGTAAAGCCAGAGATTTCCAAGGTAGAAGCAGTAGCTAACAGTTTTGTCCCTGAAACAAAGAACCATGTCAGGTCACTTTTAGATCTGGCTAGTTACTACTAGAGATTTGTTACCATCTTTGCCCAGTTAGCTGCTCCCCTCAATGAACTTATTACAAAAAAAAAAAAAAAAAACAGTACTCAAATATTGTGAAATGGTCCCCATAGTGTGATGAGGCTTTCGGACCTTCAAGGTTGCATTATCTTCAGCCCATTTTAAGACATTCAGACTCTGAGAAACAATTTCTGTTGCATATACATCAGAGGTATGCCTAGGTGCAGTTCCGAGTCAGCATATAGATGGGAAAGAACACCCACTCTATATAGCAGTAAGAAAATGCACAACACAGAGAATAAGCATTTGTCAATGCCGAATGTTGTCTGGCTGGCATTGGTAGTGCAAGAGTTAAAGATGCATAATAGGAATGGCAGTGAAGTACTGAACTGACGCCAACCCCATCCCCACCCTGCAGAGACTGACAGGCGTTGGGGTGTGCCTTTGGGTCATCAGCTATAATGCTCATGCCATTTTATCTCACCCTACCCCGTAGACACTGACAGGTGTCATGGTGTGCTTTGGGGTCTTTGGGCCTCATATTTACCCTATTCCATAAGGAAATACGCTGAGACGGATGCAGTATAGGAGAATGGGGTGAATTTTAGGGCCGAACACTCCAAGGCACACCTCGATGCCTGTCACTGGCTGCAGGGTGGGGGTGGAATAGCGTGAGCATTAAAGCCAATGATCCCATGTCATAACACTGACGCCTTTCAGTCTCTACAGGGGTGGGTGTTACAGTTGGAAACCCTAGCGTCGTAGTAGGCATTTGTTAGAGTATTTTCACTCCAAATTTTCAACATAGGTTTGTGGCCACCTCATGAAGAGGCGTCACAATCAGTTTGTTAGCAGAAAGGTGTTTTGCACAGTGGCTATGTCATTTGGCGACACAGGGATGAAAACACATTTTGGGCAGGATGTGAAAAATGACAACTGTATTGTTCATGAGGAGGTGTAAAAAAATGGCAACGTTGAAAATCTGGAGTGAAAATATGAAAAATTGGTGAAGTCATGAGCATGCATAGAAACTGTGCAACACACATCTGTAACCCAATTATTTTGGGGATTTTTTTAGCCACATTTTCAACATAGGCATTTTGGGACCTCCCCTCATGAACAGTGGCACTGTGATTTTGTTAATCTGTCCCAAAAGTTGATTTCTCACAGCGACCACACCATTGTGTGCCATAGATGTGGAAACACAGTTTGGGCAGGCTGTGAAAATGACAGCTGTACTGTTCATAAGGAGGTGTGAAAAAATGCCAGTGTTGAAAATCTGGCATGAAAATATTGCAAATTTGCGAAGTTACAAGGGTGCGTGGAAACTGCGCAACACAAGCTTGTAACAATCATTTGATTAATTCTTCAGTTAAGATTGTTCACCTGAACGTCCAAAGTTTACCAGCAAAATGGACTCAGTTTGTTGCTTGGGTTGAGTAATATAGATTTGATATTATTACACTGTCTGAAACTTGGCTCAATGATAAAATTAGTGACTCTTAAATTTCCTTGGAAGGTTATAAGCATTGCAGAAAGGACAGAAAAGGTAAACGTGGGGGTGGGACCATGATCTATGTCAAAAGTAAATTTAAATTTTCTCCTGTTCATCATTCTCTGCAAAATTTTAGTTGTGACCTAATTTCTATAGATTTGCTTCTTGGTCAGAATAAGCACCTTATTATTAGTTCTATCCGTGTTCCCCCTGGATTTATATAGTCTGGTTTAAACCTCATTTCTGAAGTAAAAAGTACATTTCCAGTGCATAGAGAGTGGTTACTCTGTGGTGACTTTAACTGTAATTGGGCAGAAGAGTCTAATACTTTTGCTAAAGACTTCCTGGTGGACCTGGGTCTATTTCAGTTGATTAATGAGGTAACTACGCTTAATCCTAGGTCTGGCCTGAGGACCATACTTGACTGGACTGCAGTCACGCACCCAGACCAGATTGTTAGTTCAGGGGTACTGCCTGATGTACTGAGCGACCACTGTCCAGTTTTTTGTTTGTGGTCGGTTAAACTCGGAAACAACCACCAAAATATACTGAATTTAGAAATATTAGGTCTCTTACATCTATTATGGTAGAGACTGCTTGCTCTGAAATCAACTGGACTGGACTCGAATCCATCAGGGATCTTGGTGTAATGCTGGATGTATTTATTTCTGGCTATTTAAGGGTGGCTAACAAGCTTGCATCCTTGAAGAGAATGAGGATTAAGGCTAGTAAGCATAAGTAGATTTCTTCTGATCTGCTTCATTTAATGCAATTACGGGATAAAAGCTGGAAGCAGTACAAGGATAGTTCTGACCCTTCTCTTTTCTTAATTTATAAATCTCTTAGGAATCAATGCAAATACGAAATTCGGAAAGCCAAAACTGCATTTTTTCTCTTTGAGCAAAAAAAGTCTTTTGGTAATAATAAACACACTTGGGCCACTCTAAATAGTTTGATTGGAGGGGAAAAGAACTTTGAAATTGCTATCCGATTTGGAGATCACTTGATTAGTGATTTCATTTTAGTTTCTGAAACTTTCAATACATTTTTTGGTAACCTGGATGGGTATAGAGTGCCTTTCCATGGCTCATTATCGAATGCCTCTTTATCTGTAAATGAAATATCCCACTCTAAATTCAGTTTTAATTATGTTTCTCCTGAATTAATTAAGGAATATTTTTTGAAACTGGATCCTCTGCCTTATTTGCTTCATGATGGAATAGATTTTCAAATAATAAAATTAGGAATAAATTCCTTTTCCTATCCTCTTTCTGTTTTGTTTAATTTTTCTATGTCTGTAAGGGCTTTTCCCAGTCTCTGGAAGAAGGCCACAATCATTCCCGTTTTGAAATCTGGAGATTCTATGGTATTAACCAATTACCAGCCGATTTCTTTGTTATCACCTCTTTTTAAAATTCTGGAACAAATTATTATGGATCAAACCTCTGATTATTTAAATAAAAATAACTGGCTTACTGATTGTCAACATGGCTTTAAGCCTTTACACTATACAGAGACAGTCTTGGTGGGGTTCACTAGTGCCATACAGGGTGCCTTGGATAAAGGACAAACTGTAGGGGTGCTTTTTGTGGACCTCACCAAGGCCTTCGATCTGGTGGAGCATGGATTATTAAAAGGCATTCTTTCTAATTTACACTTTTCTGAAAATGCTTTTCTTTGGTTTTTTGATTATCTTACGAAAAGATCTCACTGTACTCGAATTGGTGTTTGTATTTCTTCTTTTAGTACTATTAAATGTGGGGTACCTCAAGGGTCCATTCTTGGCCCCTTGATTTTCTCGCTCTATATGAATTCTGCTCCTACAATGTGTTCTCGTACATCTCTGATTCTTTATGCTGATGACACTGTAATATACAGCGTTAGCTCTAATCCCAATGATGTACTGGCAGAGGTCCAATCTGATTTTGATTCCTTCCAGAATTGGCTTTTGGTTAATTGTTTGGTACTTAATTCAAGTAAAACTAAAATGATGTTATTTTCCAACAAAGTTATTGAAAGTGTTAATCTTCCTCAGATTCTTACATTGGATGGTAAGGTCATTGAATCTGTGAACAATTTTAAATATTTGGGGATCATGTTCGATCCAAAATTGTCCTTTGAAGCCCATTTGAATAATGTAAGGAAAATACTCCATCAGAGATTAGGTTTACTGTATAGGGTTAAACATTTTTTGACAAAAGATTCCAGGTTTCTTTTCTCTCATAGTTTCCCAATGAGTGTTATGGATTATGGTATTATTGTTTATTCATCCTTTTCTGCTACACTTCTAGATAAGCTTAAGATGCTATATAATTCCATTTTACGCTTTATGCCCCTTATAGAACCCCATCATTGTTTTTTGTCTAAGAGTTTTAATTGTTTGTCCTTAGAAAATAGAATTTCCTATAAATTAGGCATTCTGCTGTATAAGGTTATGAATGGTCTTTTATCTCCTACAGTTATGTCCTTATTTTCAAGGTTCTTGAACCTTTATGGAACTAGTTCTCAATCTAAATTTATTTTTGAACTCCCACTGTTTCGAACTGTTCTTGGACAGAGATCTATATTGTACAGGGCCCCGTTGTTTTTTAACTCCTTACCTGTTGACACTGTACCATAGCAGCCACAATTGCCAGCTATTTCCAGATATTTCACAAAATTTCTAAAGAGTTCATCTCTGCTGCCCCTACTGTGGAAATGCAGAAAGCAGGAGATTTCTCTAGAAATATCACAGAAATTTGGGGAAATAGCTGGCGATGTCTGTGGCTACCACTGTACAAAGTAAGACTTTATGGTCTTTTAAATCTAAACTAAAATACTGGTTGATGGATAATAATAATTGCACATGTTATACTGAGTATTTGCAATGCTATTTATGGTTTTGTATTTTGTATTGCATATAATGTTTCATGTTAGTATGTATTGATTTGTATGTTTGTGTCATTTGTAACTTGTCACTGCTGAAAATGGCAGTTTGCTCAACCTACTTACAAGTCTAAAAAATTAAAATGAAATTAAATGAAAACAGTCATTTTATGGACGTTCGTCACCAAATTTTCAACATAAGCATTTTAGGACCTCTGCTCATGAACAGTGTCACCGTCATTTTCTCAAACTGCCCCAAAAACTGACTTCACACAGCGACCGCGCTATTCTGCGCCAGACATGCGAAAACACATTTCGGCCAGGATATGTAAAATGACTGCTGTACTATTCATAAGGAGGTGTGGAAAAGGCCAATTTTGAAAATCTGGAGTGAAAATATTACGAATTCACAAAGTTACGAGTGTGCGTGAAAACTGCACAACATACGCTTGTAAAACAGCCATTTCTTGGATTTTGTTTCACCAAATTTTGAGAGTCCCCTCATGAACAGGCACTATTTGGTCCTGAAAGGTGATTCCACGAAGTGACTGCAAAATCACCTTTCGGGACCGAATAACGCCATGACAGTGACTGAACTCATGAGGAGAGGTCCCAATAACCCCATGTTGAAAATTTGGTGCCAAAATTCCCAAGATATGCACCAAAGTTGAAAAAACCCTATTTATGCCATTATACAGCTTACCAGCATTTCTTCAGGTCGTGGTCAACTCTGAAGAGTACAGACGTGTTCCTGGTCCACCGGAGATCGTTACGCCGTTATCGGAGGTAAGTATGGGGTAGAGGGGTGTGTGGGGAGGCAGGCTGGGCAGAGGTGGTAGCAGGTTGGGGAGGAGCCACCGGTTTCGACAGGGGACCGCTTTCTGGTTTGCAGGTTGTAAAAAAAAAAAAAAAACACACACACATATTGCAGGACCATTTTCGTTTTACAGGGGCATTTAGCAAGCTGGGGTGGGCTTTCAGCATGCCACCTGAATGTTTTTGGGGGGTTCTGTAGGCGACAGGAGTTGAGCACCCCATCGGCACACAACAAATGGGGGGACATTATGCCGAGGGGAGTGGGCTCTCCCGTCGGCAAATTAAACACTGGAAGGGGGACATGATGAAGAGAACTAGCCCCTCAGTACACACTTTAAATGGGGGTGCATTATGACGACGGGGAGTGGGCTCCCCCGTCGGCAAATGAAGTGGGTTGGGGCATGACGACAGGGGGATTGGGTACCCCTAAAGTCGGCTCTCTGCGTGGCGACAGTCAGCGCTGTCATGTTTACTGAAGGGCTTCACCAGGAAAGGTACGTAGAGAGGGCGTGTTTTGGTGCCGCTGCATGACAAGCTTGGCTCTCATTGCAGCGGACCTTTTCTTAGAAGTGCTTGCCACATTATGTATTCCTGGTGTGGCGCCTGCATGCTGGCTTATTGGAGAATGAGGGACGCACCAACTGATGCGTGCCCTGCATTCGCCCAACAGTGACCGTGCCTCCAAATCTGCTACTAATGCAATATGTTGGCTTGCGAGCAAGCGCGAGCCAACATAAAAAGTACTCCACTACAGAAAAATAATACCTTGTACTGAAATAGGCAATGGAGTCCCTTAAGTTTGATCTGCTGCTGTACGTACAACAGATGAGAATCCTCTCTAATGTCAATCAAATGCAGGATAAAAATCCCAGAATCACAAGGTGGCACCTGGCACTACAGTCATTTAAATTCAAGGTGATGTACAGATCCGGAAAAAAGAATGTTAATTCTGATTTTCTGTCAAGATATGGTTCAGGAACTGAGAATTCAGAAGGTTGAAAAGAAAAAATTGCTCACCATAATAATTTTGTTTCTTCCAAGGGAATCTTACTGTATTCTGACTTATGCAGTATGGTGTCACCATAGGACCGCCCCAGAGCCAAAATGGTTAATAAAACCTATGCAAATGGTGGAATGCTAGGCTCAAGCTTGGTTTCCAAACCACTGTCCCCGGGAAACGGTTCTAAACCATCAGATTCTTACAAAGCACGCATTTAAACTTAACTAATTAAGCACCACCACTTATCAATAACTAATCCCCATTTCAATAAACAAACATTTTTTTGTCCCCTTAAAGGTTTGAACTGGCACCACTAAGACTCAAGTCACAGATGCCGAAGAGAAAAAATATACCCACAGGTCTGCAACACACTAGTACAGCTGGAGTGCAGTGACCCTATGTTCATAGAAGGGGAGGAAGGGAGGGTGCTCAGAATACAGTAAGATTCCCTTGGAAGAAAAACAATTACCATGGTGAGTAATTTTTTCTTCAAACCCCAGGAAATTTTACTGTATTCTGACTTATGCAGACTACTCAAGCAGTACCTTTGGAGGTAGGTAGAACCTACCTATGAAACAGGCTCTGCAGGACTGCTGTGCCAAACCTGGCATCTCCTCTGGCCTGATCATCCAAGCAATAATGCTTGGTGAAGTTATGGACTGTTTTCCAAGTAGCTGCTTTGCATATATCAGTTACGGGGATTTCCCTAGCAGCTGCTAAAGAGGCTGCTGTGCCCCTTGTAGAGTGGGCCTTGAGGCCTCCAGGTGACTGCTAGCCCACTTTGCTGTAGCAGAACTGAATACCGGCTACAATCCATCTTTCAATGAATCTTTTCATGGCTGGTTTCCCTTTCCCCACCTCTACATAAAGTGAGGAAGAGCTGAGACTGATCCTGTCTATGAGTCTTTGTGTGATCAAGACAGTAGCTAGTTGCCCTTTTTTACATCAGGGCTATGCAATCTGCGTTCACCTGGAGTAGAGTGATCAGTGAAAAAAAGACAGGTAGTGTGATGGACTAGTTAAGGTGGAACTCTGATACCACCTTATGTAGGAATTTTCTGTTAGTCCTCAGGACAACTTTGTCCCTATGGACGGCAATGTAACCAGGCTCAGTAGACAAGGCCTGAAGCTCACTTGATCCTTCTGGCAGAAGTCAAGATTCATGGCCACTAAAAATACGGTCTTCCAAGACACATATTTGAGGTCTGCCGAAGGCGTGGGTTCAGAGGGAGGCTGCATGAGCTGGGCAATGCAAATGTTGAGGTCCCACATAGGGGTTGGTTCCCTATGTGGAGGATGCAAATGCAGCAGTCCTTTAAAAAAACTTTCTAAATACTGGGTTAGAGGCTAGGGAGAACCTCTTACCTGCAGACAAGCAAGCTGAAACAGCTGCCAAATGCACTCTCAAAGTAGAGGCCTTTAAGGCAGAAGAGTGGAGGTGTGCTAAATAATCCAGAACTATAGCTAAAGTGGCTTGGTTGTGATCCAGGCCCTTGCATTGGCACCAAATGGAGAATATCTTTTCCATTTGGAAGAATAAATCTTTCTAGTGAAAGACTTTCTGGAAACCCTGAGTATATCCATGACCACTTCTGACAAATGCAGGTCTGCATATTCTAAGTCTTCAAGAGCCAGGCCTTGAGCCTGAGGGACTGCAGGCTTGGGTACATGATCCTGCCCTGAGAGGATGACAGTAGGCTGTGCCTCCTGGGGAGGCTGACTGGCTTGGTTACTAACATTGATGGAATCATGGAGTACCAGGGCTGTCTGACCCAGTCTGGGGCAATGAGAATCACTGTTGCTGGCTGGGCTCTGAGTTTGTGCAGCACTCTTAGCAGCAAGGGGAAGGGGGGAAGCATACAGAAACCTCCCTGTCCAATCCAGCAGAAGTGCATCCAGAGGGATTGTGCCCTTGATAGGGGGTGTGCAGCAGAACTGTGGTAGCTGATGATTTCCTGGAGCTGCAAACAAGTCCACTTCTGGATAGCCCCATCTCCTGAAGATGGTCTCCAGGACCTGCTTGTTTAGTGACCACTCGTGGTGGTTCTCGTTGATTCTGCTAAGGGTATCTGCCAGAACACTGTCCTCTCCTGGGAGGTGGACAGCAGAGAGGGAAACCACCAGGGAATATGCCAAGGTCAAAGTTTTCACTGCCTCTGTGCACAGTGGAGTTGACCTTGTGCCCCCTTGTTTGTTTATGTACTACATGGTGGTTGCATTGTTTCTTCTGACCTGAACCACCTTGCCCTTTACTATATTGGCGAATGACTGGATACCCAGGAGTACTGCTCTAAGCTCCAGCAAGTTGATGTGCAGGAGTGATTCCTACTTTGTCCATGTGCCATGTGCTGTGTGACCACCAGATATGCCCAACTCAGGAGGGATATATCTGTGGTCAGTACCAGTGAGGGGGCTTGCTGCAAGAATGGAACCCCTTGCCTGAGGTTGGCCTGGTCTTGCCACCATTGCAGAGCTTGGAGAAATGGTACTGTAACTGGCACTAGCTTTGACAGGGAATCTCTTTTTTGAAGCCAGTGAGCTCTCAGGTGGAACTGAAGGTCCCTCATTTGGAATCTGGATCCTAACACTGTTGCTGTGGATGCTGCCATGTGGCCTAGCAGTTGCAGAAAGTGCCATGCCGGCCTTGGGACATGCGGTTTGAAGGAATTTACTACCCAAATCAGGTTGTTCACTCTGTCTTGAGGGAGGAAAGCCCTTCCCTTGAGTGTGTCCAATTCTGCTCCTATGAACATGAGCAGCTGAATTGGTTTTAGCAGACTTTTTTGGGTTCACCAGAAACCCCAATGAATGCAGAGTACCCTGTTTGAGTGCCAGTGCCTCTTTCACCTGCTGATGAGACTGACCCACTATCAGTCAGTCGTCCAGGTAGGGGAATACTGTTATTTCTTGCCTCCTTAGGTGTGCCATGACCAAAACTAGGCATATTGTGAACACCTTTGGGGCAGAAGTTAGGCCAAAGGGCATCGCCCTGAATTGGTAATGACCTGATGGCAGTCTGAACCAGAGGTACTTTCTGTGAGACCGCTTTATAGGGATGTGAAAGTAGGCACCCTTTAGGTCTAGGGATGCTAGCCAGTCTCCCCTGCCTCTGACTGGTAAAACGGTAGTCAGAGTCACCATCTTGAATTTTGGTTTTGACAAATGTTTGTTTAGGTATCTGAGATCCAAAATGGGTCGCCACTAATGTTTTTTTTTTTATTGTGAGGCAGTATCTTGAGTATAGCTCAGCCTTGGCATGAGCTTGAAGCTGAGTACAAAACCCTGGCCCACTACCTCCAAGACCCACTTGTCTGTGGTAATATTTTCCCACTCCTGGAGATAGTGGGCCAGCCTTCCCCCTACTGGTACTGGGGAGGCGACCCGAGCAAGCACCTCAGGGTGTCTGCTTGGTCTGTGCTGCTGCCTAGACACTGGGGCTAGTACAGCCACTGCCCCTTCTGCCCCTGCCTCTGAAGCATCCCCTCTGCTGCTGGAACTGGGGGAAAGCTTGAGGCTGGAAGAAAGGCCTATAATGAGCTCTGCCCCTGCCACCCCTGGTCTGGTGCTTCTGGGGGGCAGATGCTTTTTCTTTAGCTGCAGCACTCTTCTAGGCCAACTTATATTCATCCATTTTCTTCATATATGCCTCTGTTTGTTCACCAGAGACATAGGGTCACAAAGGAAGTCCACAGCTTTTGTTTGTGTATCCTGGGTCAGGTTGGTAGTTCTGAGCCAGGCAAACCTCCTTAGGGACACTGATGCTGCCATCTGTCTGGATGCAGTATCATTTGAGTCCACTGCCATTCTGAACTGTGTTTTTGCAGCCTCAATCCCTCTCTTTGCAGCTTCCTCTAGGTCAGCTGCCATGGGAGATGGAACTGATTTAGTTATTTCCATAACTGTGGACCAAAGGTTCTTCTGGTACCTGGACACATATGACATGAAGGTAGCTTGCCTAATAGCCAGGGAAGATGCCAGGTACACTTTTCTTTTTTGCAATGGAGTCCACCCTCCTAGAGTCTTTGTCCAGAGGGTGAGAGGCCAGGGGGATGCCAGCTTTGTCACAAGCTGCAGCCTGCACTACCGCTCATGACTAGGGTGCCCAAAAAGGAACTCAGCACCACTTCTGGCCACCCAGTATTTCTTGTCCGCCTTCTTTTCTGTAGGGGGCACAGAAATGGGTGTCTGCAAGACTAAGTGTCTGTTTCTTAAGGGATTTATGAAGTGGCAGCAATAACCTCTTTGATGCTGGCACAACCATCATTTCCCCGTAATCCTCTTCCTCTTCATCCTCTGTGGACTCCTGGGTAGGGAGGTCGGGGGTCTGAGCTATTTGCTTCATAAAAGAAAAATATTAAGTAAAGTCTTCAGTACCCTTATCAGGGGAATTGGGTCAATGAGAATCTGGGGAAACCTCTGGATCAATTGGATCCCCAAAGTCCTCTTCATCATCTTCCTCTTCTTCTGCAAAGCATTCCCCACTAAGGTCTGTTAAGCCAGGGGCATGAGTTAACCCAGGAATATAAACCGTTAATGGTTGTGGTTGCTTTCCAACCAGAACCGGGGCTTGCAGAGACTGTATAATACGAATCGCGTTAGCGATGTCTTCTGCAGAAGGAGCTGCTGGTTTCTTCGGTTGCGGTTCCTGATGCTTCTCTTTACGTTTCTTACCTGCAATGGCTGGTTCAGCAGCCATGTCTGCGGTTCTTTTCTTAGTAGAAGAGCTATCGCCCTTTTCAGAGCGCAGCTCCTCCGGTTTGTTCTGAGGAGGAACCGATTTGTCAACGGCTGGGTCAGCACCCTTTTCAGACAGTTGTTTCTGCAGTCTCTTCAACTGTCTCTGAACCGTGGACTGAGGAAATTGTCTGCAGATCTCACGATCTGTTTTGAGGTGTTCAAACCCCAGACAGAAGACACAAACTAAATATGGATCTGCCTTAGCAAAAGTTCCCCGTACTTGGTACAGTGCTGGAAACCTGTAGGTCCTGTTCTCCTCTTGGCTTTCTGTGACATAACCCAGAAGAAAACAACTCTAAGGATTCACTCTAATTTTAAACTTTTTTTTTTCTCAGTTACACTAACCGCTAGAAAAACCAGGAGTTACCATGGTTAAAATAAAGAGCAGGGGAATTTCCCCAGTGTCCTGGCCAAATTTCCCTCATCCACTAAAAATACCAGCAACAGCTTAATCTGGTTCAAGGTCAGTTGGAATTCATCTGTATCCCCTCCCCCGGGTCGTGCCTGAAAATAGGCAGGATTTGTCTAGTGCACTTACCCGGTCAACAAAAGCTAAATAAATAAAATCAGTCAAAACCAGACTATACCCAAGTTGGCATAATACAACTTAAATGATGTAACAAAATAAAGGAAATATGAGAGGGAAAAAAAAAAAAAACAAAGGAAATCCCGGTTTCCTCTCGGTTGACAACTGAAAAGAAAACACAGTTACTTACCCCTCCGGCACTAAAATCTAAATAAATTCTACCTGAAAACCAAGGACAGTGCTCTAAATACCAAATAAAACTACTTTTTATTAGGTAAACCGAGAAAATAAAGAATTTCAAATGATGAAAGGAGAGCTCTCCAGAGACATCTTACTGAGGCAAGCAGAGTAAAGAATCTGACAGTTTAGAACGGTTTACCAGGGACAGTGGTTTGAAAACCGAGCTCGAGCCTAGCATTTCATCATTTGCATAGGTTCCAGTAACCATTTCGGCTCCAGGGAAGTCCTATGGTGAGACCATACTGCATAAGTCAGAATACAATAAGATTTCCTGGGGTTTGAAAACATGTGTGCTTAACTAAAATGTTTGCTCTAAAAGGTGTTATGGAAAAGGGGAAACTGCATATGTGTGACAGGGTAGAATAGGACCCTGTCCGATCTGTTATGGAGAAAGTGTTCAAATGCAAGGATCTTTCCTTTTCTGTCTCTTCTCTGACTAGTTGCACAACCAAATTTTCCTGTGAGACTTCAGACTTGATCAACCAGACAGGCTTGCAGTTCTTTGCCTCTCACTGTCTCTCAGTTTTCTTTTGCTGTCTGTTTTTTTCCCTTGCATATCTAGATCTGCTAATATAAAAATATGTGCAAATCACTGTATGGAAATGTAACTGATATTGGGATCCCTTGTGTTTGGAAAATACATAGCATTACTGTTGAAATGTATTTATTTATATTTTGAGATGATTGCAGAAAGCTGTTGGAAACTAGAGGTTACCTGAGTGCAAATGTTTAAGCCTTTTGCAAAAGCTGTGGAAATGCGGCCTCTCAGCTCAAGCACACTGTATTCTAGCAGCTCCTGCCTGATATTTTCAAAAACAGGATGCTTGCTAAAGATTGGGGTTGAAAGGACTTGTAAGAGCTAAGCTGCAACTGCAAGAAAGATCAGGAGAAAAAGGGACACAGAGACTGAAAGAAAAAAATAATTTCTCCTCTGTACATAGTTATTACGAACAAGTTTATTTTTTTATGTTACTGCTACTGTAAATAAATATTGTTGGTGAATTCTACAACTGCTCTTGGTTTTCCCTATGCTTCCTGACCTGCGCCTCGACGACAATCTGTAAAGAACAGTAACTGTTATAATGTTAAAAGAGAAGTAAAAGGTGTCTTTGGAAACCTGTTTTTTTTTTGTTTGTTTGTGTAAGAAAAAAACAGGTTCCGTTTTAAGGAGGGGGTGTAGAAAGGTTGGATAAGACCCTGTTCCATGTGTTGTGCAGAGTTAAAAGCAAGGATCTATTTTGTCCTCTCCTATTTTGGGTTGTGCCTGAATATAGGCAATATTCTTGTCTAGTGTACCTACCCGGTAAACAAAAACCAAATAAACAAATTTTGCCACCTTTCTCTTGCCTCTCTGACTGCACAATCACATTTTTGCTGTGACACTTAGGAACTGGTCACTCTGAAGGTCCCACAATTTTCCCCCATTATCTCCCTTCTTTGACTTGGGGTTTGTACTCTTTCTCCCCAGCCGCTGCGCACATGCTCAAACAGGAAAAGGGCACAAAAGTGGCCGAACAGGAATGCCTCAAGAAGAAGGCGGTACGAAATCATGCTGGTAGAGTGCCAGCAATTGCGGATGAGCCATGAGGCTCAAATAACAGTCAGATGTGCTGATAAGTGCTGTACTGCCTAGAAAGTCAGTTAAGCACAACGTCCATCAAAACAAACCGATGACTTTCCAGTAGCCACCAAAATAAGGTGAAACACCCAGTCTGAGTACATAAACAGCAAATACCGATGCCTGAAGAACTGCTCCCACTAAAAAAATGTAAAACAGGCAGCCCAACAGTACACTGCTCAAACCTGCAATAGACATGCACCCCAAACAGCAGGAAATGAGATGGGGAATCCCGTCACCAGGATCACGCTAGGAAAGAAAGAAAAGGAGAAGAAAAACAATTAGCAAGAAAATTCACAGGTTAGCGGACTAAATGCTCCCCCTATAAATAAATAAATAACCTGAGGCACCAAGATAAGGGAATCTGTGACCGAGTAGCACACCTTAAGTTAGTGCAGTGACACATGGACCCCAATTCATGCACAGCATGCACTGAAATTGAGACAGAACAGTAGGTTAGTCAATTTGAAAGCCGCAGCTTAACAGGCAGAATTTCTAAATTTGAGGGTGCTCTCTGTTACCAGGCAGCCCCAACTTGCTCTACAACTGCACAATCCTGACAAAAAAAATAACAAAAGAACTACAAACAGAAGCACATACTGGAGAATCAGTGATCTCAGAATGCATATGCGCCCAAGTTCTATGCAGCCTGTGCTACTATCCTGGTGGTATTGTTCATTACCCACAGGTATTAACTCCCCATTGACAATGTGGGGCGATACAGAAAATGATGAGATAAAAACTATCATGCTCCATCACACCGCCAATGAAGGCACCCCTCTCCCTGTATCACAGTCCTGGATACTGCCCTCCCCCCCAGCCCAGCATCAAAAAGTGGAAACACGTCCTGAGCTAGTGTGCTGCTCTGGGCAGACTGGCCCTGCCACAAGGGGGAAAGCTCAAGGGTCTTCAGTCGGGACTCTGGCAGTCTGGCACAAAAGGCTGGTGGGCAGGGCAGACCAATGACTGGTAGGTACAACTGGAGCAGGAGTGGTCAGAGGGAGCACTATGCTTGGTATGAGTTAGGAGGGATAAAAACTATGAATTAAAAAAAAAACACTATTTTGTTTTACACTAGCAGTAAAGGAAGAAAAGAGGGACATAAATAAAACATTTACCAACTGCATCACTTTCTTCGGACCTAACTCTTTTCCCCCTATTTAGATCTGCTGACAGGTCGCACTGATTGTCTGCAGACATGATGGAAGGTTGGTTTCTTGTGGTGTACACTTTGCTACCCACTAATCCTGTATCAGTAAGCTCATCATCTTCCATGAAAGCCTTGGCACTTTCTGCTGCTTCTTGTTCCATGTAGTGTTCTGGAGTTTGAGGGTTTGTGGTATCAAAATGGCTATGCTTCTGTACAATAGGATTGTGGTCTACAGTCACACTACTTTTAATTTTGGGACTATGAAAGCACTTATTCTCTTCATCCTCAGAAGCCAGTAACTGTCTTGCAGCAGTCAGATTCTTTTCCAGTACTGTTACCTGCTTGCCCTTTGCTGTTTGGAATGCACAGTTGAGAATTTTAGGAACTATACTTGAAGCCTCATGTTCGACTTGATGAACAGTATGTGTGACTGTTTTCTGGTTCTTATTTTCTTTACTGTTAAAATCTTCCAAAATGTTTGTTCTATTCAGCTTGTCATTTTCTGCTGTTAATTTGGCTGCTAAACTGCATTTCTGTTCTTCAAGGTGCAATTTATTTTCAGGATTGCTATTACAGCATTCAGTATCAATTTCACCTAACCTGGATTTAACTTTCTGAAGTGCACACTCAGATACCAGCACTTGCTTTCCACTTGCTGTACTGAATCCAAAAGAACCTCTGGTGTTCAGATCAACATTTGCAGGACTTGTAGCTTTTGATCTTTTTAGCTTATTTTCATCAGACAGATCACTTGCCTCCTGGGAAAGATTTTTGTTTCCACCCAGAAAGACTGTTGACTGGAAGTTGCAAGCTGTTGAAGTATTTCTCTCACAATTAACAGAGCAATGTTTATGTTTAAACAAATCTTCTGAATATGTAACTTCATTTCCACTTTCTACATAAAAAGTACCATGCTGTGACGGAACATGCAAATAGGTTTGTTTCAGGTTATCATTCGGCTCATGCATACCTGAAAGCTCTGCATCTTTTACCCATAAAATACCTGACATCAATTCAGATTCCATATCTGAAAACAATGTTTTAGCATGTTTTAATGCCTTCTCACTAATGCAAACTTGTTTTCCATTTGCAGTGGAAAACCCCAATTGCCGTTTAACTGGTATATCCAGGGTGCTCAGTTCTGCATGCTGCGATTTAACAAGAGAGGTACACTCTCTAGGTTTATTTTGGGATCGCTCGCTAACTGAAGCATTTTCTGGAACCTCCCTGCTTGGTCTCAGCTCTGAGATAATTACCATGTCGTTTTTAATGAGGTTGACACTGTAGGTATCCATTTCAGAAAACATCGTTTTAGCTTTTTTCAGAGAGTCCTCTGAAATACTGACCATTTTTCCACTAGCAGTACTGAAGTTAGCTGTAGGATACAGTGAAGGAGCTTCTACTTTATTTGTCATTCTTGTCCTTTCTGCTGTGGAAACGTCTTGTGCAACAGTAATATCTTCAGAGTCTTTGTCATTGTAGGAATCCATTTCAGAAAACATCTTTTTAGCTTTTTTCAGAGAGTCCTCTGAAATACTGACCTTTTTTCCACTTGCAGTACTGAAGATAGCTGTAGGATACAGTGAAGGAGCTTCTTCTTTATTTGTCATTCTTGTCCTTTCTGCTGTGGAAAAGTCTTGCGCAACAGTAATATCCTCAGAGTCTTTGTCACTGTAACCATCCATTTCAGAAAACATCTTTTTAGCTTTTTTCAGAGAGTCCTCTGAAATACTGACCTTTTTTCCACTTGCAGTACTGAAGGTAGCCGTAGGATACAGTGAAGTAGCTTCTTCTTTATTTGTCATTCTTGTCCTTTCTGCTGTGGAAAAGTCTTGCGTAACAGTAATATCCTCAGAGTCTCTGTCACTGTAACCATCCATTTCAGAAAACATCTTTTTAGCTTTTTTCACAGAGTCCTCTGAAATACTGACCTTTTTTCCACTTGCAGTACTGAAGGTAGCTGTAGGACACAGTGAAGGAGCTTCTTCTTTATTTGCCATTCTTGTCCTTTCTGCTGTGGAAAAGTCTTGTGCAACAGTAATATCCTCAGAGTCTGTACATTTCATATGGTCCTTTGCATTTCCTAGATTTTCTAAATCTGCAGCTCCACCTTTTACCAACTGCTTATAAGCTATGGTTATTTTCTCATCTGCAATGCCAGGTTTAGAAGATTGAGCTAAGGGAACATCAACAGCCTTCCCCTTTTGAACTGCAGAAGAGAGGTCCTTCAAGATTAAATTATCTACGGGACTTCGGTAAGACACCTTTTTGTAGCATTCTATTGAATCACTGCATTTAGAACTGTTGTTTGTAACAGGGTAGACCATTCTGGTTTCCTTCTCTTCAGAAATTGTACTCATCTTCTCCCTTCCTCTCCTTGCCATATTATTTGCAGATAAGGAGCAAAGTCCATGAAACTTTGACGTTTTGTCCAACTGCTTCACCATAACAGTAGAGGCAGACATGTTACCTGCAAAACTGTCATCGTTTTCCACATCTATATCAGCAAACTTTTTTTTTGCACTGCGTAATGAAGCCTTATTAAAAGAAACCCGTTCACCATTTCCAGCACTGAATTCAACACACTGCAGGTCATCAGCAGGCATTTCTAATGCCACATTTTTTAAATTCATAAAATCATCCCTGCTCTTATCACTTAATGGTTTTGCTCCATACACTGTCATTTTATTTTTTATGTTTTGCTGATCATTGTCATTTAGTATGCTGCCAGGGCTACCATCACTGTCAAATAAAGCTTTAGCTTTTTCTAATGACTCTTTAGAAATAAAAACCTTTTGACCACTTGCAGTGTGAAAACCTTGTGCTCCACTGCAGAAGCCAGTATCTAGACTGGTAAACGCTGTTTCATTGTCCTTTGTAAAACTGTTACGGGTTTTCCCATCACCTTTCATTTCCTGTTCCATGGATACATTTACATCATTAACCAGAAAATCTTTTGTAACTGTAGCCTCATCTGCAACTGTATGAAAGTCTACCTTATCATTTGTATCTTTAGTATTTGTACTTTCAGAGCTGGTGGCCTGAAAATTTGGCTTCACATTATCAGGGCCTTTGTTTGCATTCAGATAGGTGATCTCTAAAGGTTTACGAAGTGCAGTTAGATTAGTATTATCTGGTTCTGGTGTTTTGTGATGCATTGCAAACTTGTCGTTGCTGATAACATTACTTTCCATTCCTAGTTTGTTTGTAGTATTTGCTAAGCACTTACTGGATGCCAATGGAGAATCTCCCAAGCCACTTTCTGAGAATTCCTCTGCAAACAAACCCAGTTCTTTATCACAAGCCATGCTAGAGACCATGACTTTCTTCCCGTTTCCAGTCTGAAAGCCTGCTGCTCCAATATGGCTTGCAGCCCCCTCTGTTTTTATTTGCTGCATGTTTTGCACAGAGTTTTGCTGCTGTGCCATTTTTCTTAGTGGAAGACTTGAGTTTTTTAACACCTGGTTTTGTGCAGATATTGTCTGCCCAATCTTGACAGCAGATGCAGCTGATTTCCCCCCCCATTTGCTTTACATTGCAATTCATTATGATGTTCATCCATATCATATTCAATTTTGGAATCTTTCTGATCTCCAGGCTGTTTTACAGTACTAAGTTTCATACTACCACTTCTGTGATCATCATTTATGCAAACACTGTGTCTTATATTATTTTTATATGAACATTCTTCACTAAACTCAGACTGTATTTTAGCTACAGATTGTTTACAAATCTTGGTCTCTGCACAATTAAAATCACTTACTTTTCCAACTCTACCTTCCTGGCTGTTTTGCCCAATATATCTGTTCTTTATAAAACTATTTTCCATACCTTCACTATTACACTGTTGATCTGTAGTGCATGTTCCTATTATATTCCCAACAACACTGTTCTTGGACATCTTGCTGACAAAGCAATTATGTAAAGAGAACGACTTCACTGTATCTGAATGCCCAACTGTACAACTGGATTTAGGATCCTTGAACTGGTCATTAACACTATCTATGTCACTAAACAAGTCTGCTGCCTTTTCTAGAACTTCTTTGGTAATATTTACAGTTTTGCCACTAGCTAAACAAAATCCTCCAAGATTTTCAAAATGTTTTAAGCCGAGATCTTTCCCCAAAGAAACAGAAGAAGCTGAAGAACCTGCAACAATAGCCACTGTCTTTGTATGCTCACTGGACTCCTTTTCAAAGGCTGTTTTAGTTCCTTTATCTAACATTTTTTGACTGTTCACTTATTTCCTCCTTTTCACAAGGATGATGAGCATTTAGTGTTTGTGACTTGGTATCAAAACTATCATCAAAATCAATATCCTTCCACACATCCGAAATATTATTTGTATGACATGATTCTACATTTTCATTCCAGGATAATTCCACAGATTTACTCTCTACAATGTTTTGGGAAGCACGGTTTTTCTTTTGAAACTGTGTAAACTCAAACTGGCTATCTGCTTCCTCCAGTATAGTAGACAATTCAACAACTTCAGCCTTTTGACTTGCTGTCAGAATGGGTTCTGTAAATGTCTGCTGCATCAAGTCTTGCATAGTACAGCCTGGTTCTTTATTAGTATGAAGTGGCGTACTGTGCGTTACCTGCACTGATTTGGCAAGCTTTTCACAAACGGTGCTTGTCTCACCCAGTTTTGAGTTTTTCAAATGTTTTCTGTGTTGGACACCTGGTATCTTGTTAGCTTGCTCAATATTCTTAAGTCCAGCAGTGACCAAAGCACCTTCAGTTTCTACTGGTGAGATGTCTCTTTGTAAATATTCATCCTCAATCTCTTTAAACAGCAACTGGCCTCTGTTAATGTTTTCTACAGACAGGCTTATGTTTTTATTAGAAGCAGTTTTTGAAACCACAACTGAGCATTTTAGAAATGGGCCCTGATGATGAAATGTCCAACCCCTCAACACTAATATAATAACCTGCACTTTCAAACTGTGTTTCACTTCCCTCCAAATAACACTGTTTTGGGGCTTTTGCCATGTTTTCCTTGGCAACACTTGTGGCCATTCTGCACCTTTGCTTTGCAGAACCGTTATTTTCAGGGTACTCTCCTGTTAAACTACTTAAGTCCCCCTTGAGAAGTGAATCGTTGGCTTTCTTTATTGATATAGCTGCTGCTGTATTTTCTGTACTACTGGATGTGGAAAATATATCTGTTTGTTTTCTTTTATCTGAAGTGTGTGATAATCCACAATTTTGTCTTAAAATAGGTATTTCCCCCATCAGGATTTACTCCTGATACACTTTCCTTTGTCCGTTCCGTTCTGTCACTTTCACATAATTGCAACTCGGGAAACTGAACAGCCATGCTTTTATCTTCAATGTCTGCAAAAAGTTGTTTGGCTCTTTGTAAGGCATTATCAGATACACCGATTGCTTTGTCTGATGCAGTTTGAAAAAGAATACAATTTTCTTGCTTCTTCAATGGAGAAATCAGAGTAAAATTAAAGTTTTTTTCTGATGGTGCCTCAGAAAATGCCGCTTTCCTTTCCCAAGCACTAGACTTTTTGCATTTATTTAAAACACTGCCAGCTTGCTCAATGCAAGAATCAAATGAGCTCCTACTTTGCTGCATTCCACAATCTCCTGCATCAGGTTGAAGGTTTTTATGCTGGAGCTGATCAAGATATGCATGTGAAACAGCAGCGCCCTGCTTGGGCCCAGAAGCCCTAGCAGATTCCCTTTCTACACGTTTTGCTGTTGTGAGATATGCTGTGGCCAAAACTCTCCGCCTAATGGATGAACCAGGCCTGCTGTTCAAAGGTGTGTCACACTGTCCTGGATCATTATATGCACTGTCATCTGAACAATTAATTAGCTCAGAATCTTTCACATAATGCTGAGATAGCTTAATATTTTCTGACCCTGTCAGATCTTTTTGTTCCACTAGCCCTTCAGCACTTCTTTCTTCTGGAGTTTCCCTACAAAGTTGAGTAAGCAATTCGGGATGTGTCTCAGTAATTAAAAGCGAACATTCTTTGTCAGCAGATGAAGTGGACAAATCTAAAAGAAAGCAAAGACAAGGTTAAGACGTCAAATTTTAAGCAATTTGCAAATACGCAAAGGCAATTACATTGAGTACAATAAGCATTTTCACTTCTAGCAAGCATATACCAACATCAGCGTGTGCACACACACACACACACACGGCAATTCTTCTTAGATTTTTTTTTGGTTTTGTTAAGATTTTTTCTGGCCTCCAGCTGTCCAGCCATCAGGCTGCCACCAAAGACCACTCAGCGCTGTTCCGGCCAAACTACTACTCCCTGCGGCTTGATTCCAACACAAACCTCCAATCCTGTGGTAAGGCTCTTGGGTTTGGGTGTCACCTCCCCAGTTCATCCTGACCTTATCTGGTGAGGGAGCTGGTCAACTGTTAGGGCCAGAGACTGCTAGTCTCAATAGTCATCCTGATCATGGTGTATTTGTCTGTGCCTCACAGGATCAGTGTTGTGTTCCTTTTTTCTCCCTCCCACAGGTGCCAAGTGCACAACTGTGGACCCACAGGGAGCCATACATGGAAGTAGCACTACCACTGGAACATACATGGGCCACAAAAAGGCAATTCAAAATTAAAGAGATAAAGTTAACTATAAATCCAGGTGGCCCCCTGAAAGATCAAATGCAGCTATATTATAAACATATTGCAAACTTTACTCCTTTTCCCTAACAGAAGGACAACCAGACCTTATAACATGTGAAATGAAGAAATTGCAATTTGTTATGTTCAAATACTATTTTAATGCTCTCCTATTTGATGGTTTCACAGAAAATCTCAGACATATTTTGACCAGCTAGCGGAACCTTGGGTGAGTGCTGATTCCATTCAAGCAAGAATGACATCATTTTCCTCAAGTTCCTGGCATCTCAGTACCTGGAACTTGAGGACAATTATGTCATTCTTGCTGAATAGAATCAACACTCATCAAATTCCTTAACATATCTGAGATTTTCTGCAAAACCATCAAATAGGAAGGCATTAAAATAGTATTTGAACATAACAAATGGCAATTTCTTCATTTCACATGTAATAAATAAGATCTGGTTGTCCTTACGTTAGGGAAAAGGAGTAAAGTCTATAATATGTTTATAACATAGCTGCAGTTGATCTTTAATTTCAGAGAAGATACACAAGGAGTTATGGTCCTAAAACAAATCTTATAATGACGAATATGCTTGCCCCATCTTAAGTTGATGTATGCTTATGACGTTTTTGTACTTAAGGAAATGCATCTACAGCTCTAGTTTAAATATCCCATCAAAAATGTAGTACATTACTGTGACATGATGTGAGACAATTTTCAAGTAGGTCCTGGTTCTTAAGAAGAACAGGGGGACCAGCCCAGTGGTGAGGAGGTAGAGCCACCTTCCACCACACCAGAGAGCTGGGATCAGAAGTGATCTCAGGTTGCTGAGGGCCAGCCCGAGGAGGGAGGAGAAGACAAAGCATCTGATGGACTGCTCTCCTCTCCTCTCCCAGAGGCAGGGGGACATTCACCATATCCGCCAAATGACTGCCATCAGGTAGAAGCCTGGTGGCAGTGAGGGTATGTAAGCGGCAATAGAGCGTGGGTTCTGCAAGACTCTGCAATATGTATATGCCTCCACACGCGCACGTTGACGTACATGCCCCAGCAACTGGAGTGGGGCGAAAAGTAGGTGAAAAATACAGCGAAGCTGGCATCGATGATGCACTGCAGACTGAGCTCTCACCCACCTCACTACCAGGGCAAACCACGGACACTGATACAACTGACACTGGATTTGGACTTTCGGAGGTTGGGGACGGCCCTCCCTCCTGACCCCCATGAGGGCAATTTGTGGGGGGGGATGGCCAGCTAGGTAAGTCTGGGGAAGGTGTTGACAGTGGGGGGCAGTGTGGCAGGGCAGATGGGAGCCCTAGCCTGCCACGGGCAGGGAGTACAAACAGAATGTGGCGAGAGAAAGAAAATTTAAATGGGAAGGGGGATTCAAAAGACAATTACATTGTGAACTACTTCCTACTACAGTTCATTAAGGCATGTGTTATCAGACTTAAGGGGTACAAATGTTTTTTCTTGTTTTTTTGTTCTGTTTTGATTATAATTTTATTTGCAAGCTGGGCAGCATGTTACATTTTTGTGGCACCCAGATGGTGTATGAAAAGAAAAATGCCATGAGTAATTTCTTATGCTAACACACCAGGTATATTATTTTGTTGCATGTATAATTTTTCATTTTTTTCATTTTTTATTTTTACCCTTGTGAACCTAATGAGCAATTTGCCCATTTTCACAGGCGATGGCTATCTTATAGAAGTTTATCAACACTGATTGTTATTCTGTTTCTTGCTCACATCTGTTGTAAACAATAACTGCCGTTTGCTGTTTTGCTCGTCCTCAATAATAAGAATAAAAATCTTTATTTATAAAGTGCCTTTTAAATAATAAACTTTAAGTCATAAAACAAAATTAAGGAGATAAATACAGGTTACTCACCTGTAACAGGAGTTCTAGGAGTGGTATATGTTGTTCATCCACATTTATTGGCAGGTTCCTTCCCCGCTTTAAATGTTGCCGAAAGGTCTTCAAGCTGGCTCCTCCCACCTACCCAGGTGGTAAAACCCTCGGCTCCGCCCCATGACGCCAGATCTAGCCCACTGGAAGCCAGGTTGCGCGTCGAAGCCGGGGAGGTCAGGTGGATTGTGTGGATGAACAACATACACCACTCCTAGAACTCCTGTTACAGGTGAGTAACCTGCATTTCCACACTTATTGGCAGACTCCTAGCAGTTCTCCGGGAGGAGGGAGGCAAGGCACGCACCACCTACTTAAGGAATCAGGACTTGAGAACCGAGGTGCCAAAACAAGCATCCCCGGCGTGACTCTAGGTCAATGTGGTAATGGGAAATGAAGGTGTGTGCTGACTTCCAGGTAGCAGCCCTGCAGATTTCTTGGATAGGGATGTCCCTAGAAGCAGCCACTGAAGCAGCGGTATGGCGGGTAGAATGAGCTCTTATCCCTTTGGGAGGCTCCATGCCTGCCATCCTATAGCAGAGATCTATGTAGGAGGTGTTCCACCTGCCTATTGTCCGCTTGGCTGCAGGTCTGCCAGATGCAGCTTCAGCGTAGGTGACAAACAGCTGGCGAACCTCTCCCCGAACTTCACCGTCCGCTCCTTATAATAAGAGAGCACTCTTCTGGGATCCAAGGCATGGAGCCTATATTCGGCCTCCGAGGTGTGATTGGGGTAGAACACCGGCAGAGTCAACACCTGGTTAAGGTGAAACTCTGACACCACCTTTGTAAGGAATTTCGGGTGGGGGCGCAGGACAACCTTGCCCCTGTGGAAGACCAGATAAGGAGACTCGATGGAAAGTGCCTGGAGCTCTCCCATCCTTCTGACTGACGTGATAGCCACCAAGAAGGTGGTCTTCCACGACAGGTGAGAGATGTCACACCTGTGCATCGGTCCAAATGGCTTGCCCATGAACTTAGTCAATACCAGCAGTAGATTCCACGGAGGTGGAGGTTCCCGCACCAGAGGGGATATGTGATCAAGGCCTTTGAAAAAGCGCCCAACCACCTTCTCCTTTGGCACCAACTGCTTCCCGGCCCACACCCGGTAAGCAGAGATGGCTGCCAGCTGCACCTTAAGGGTCGTTGACCAAAGCCCGTTGCTCAGAAAGGGACCACAGGTAGTCCAGAATGCTAGCCAAGGAACAGGAAGAAGTGTCAACCCTTTGTCCTGACACCAAATGGAGAATCTCTTCCATTTGAAGGCATAGCATTTTCTGGTCGACTCCCTACGGGACGCCTCAACTACGTTGAGGACCTCATCAGAAAGACCCAAGGCCTGGAACTCTAGCCGCTCAGGAACCAGGCCGTCAGGTGCAGGGATTGAAGGTCCGGGTGGAGAACCCTCCCTTTGTCAACTGAGAGCAGGTCTGGGCAGGCTGGAAGCCGCCTCGGGAGCCTGAAGCTGAGGCTAAGGAGATCTGGGTACCACTACTGGCGGGGCCAGTCTGGGGCTACCAGAATCACCTTCGCCTTGTCCCTCTTCGCCTTAAGAAGCACCTTGTGGATCAAAGGAAATGGAGGGAAGGCGTAGAAGAGGCCCGGGGTCCACGGCCTCAAGAAGGCATCCCCCTGCAGTGAGCCCTGCTGAGGGGGGCGGGCATGAAACAGCCTCAGTTTCGCATTCTCCCTGGAGGTGAACAGGTCCACCTGAGGGGTGCCCCAGTGGGAGAACAGATCTAGTACTACCTCCGGCAGGAGAGACCACTCGTGAGATGCAGCGCCTATCCGGCTGAGGGCATCGGCCAGACTGTTGGAGGCTCCTGCCACGTGGATGTCTAGGAGATCCGCCTCCAGGCTAATCACGAGAGACCAAGTGCGGAGAGCCTCCTTGCACAGGGGCAAGGAGTGCGTCCCGCTCTGTTGGTTGAGGTAGTACATGGTCGTGGTGTTGTCCGTCTGGACTTGGACCACTTGACCTCGTACAAATAAGAGCGAAAGCGGTGAGGGCTAGTCGGACCGCTCGAAGCTCCAGCAGGTTGATGTGGCATCGAGACTCCTGTGGGGACCACAGGCCATGGGCTCTGAGCTCCCCCAGATGGGCACCCCAACCCATCAGAGAGGCGTCAGTCGTCAGAGTGACCGTCGGCTCGGGGCGGACAAACGGGATACCCTCCTGCAGATAAGCTGGAACAAGTCACCACTGGAGGCCGTTCCACATCTCCTGGGTCTCAGTCACTGGCTGGTCCAGAGGACCAGAGTGCTGTGACCATTGGCAGGCCAGTCCCCACTGCAGGGGACGCATATGCCAGCAGGCCCAACGGACCACGCTGGTGCAGGCCGCCATGAGGCCCAGAAGGCACAGGAAGTCCGGGGCAGGGTGCAACTGCCCAACCAGAAATGATTGGGCAAAGGAGGAAAGGACTTCGGCCCTGTCCGCCGGGAGCCGTGCTCTGGCTCGAAAAGAGTCGAGCTCTGCCCCGATGAACTGAATCACCTGCGATGGCACGATTTCCGACTTGGCCTCATTGATGAGGAGGCCAATCTGAGAGCAGACCTGGAGGGCCAGATCCCTGGACCGCTCCACCTCCAACCTGGAGGGGGGCTGCAATCAGCCAGTCAT
The DNA here is from genome assembly GCA_016271365.2 of Neoceratodus forsteri. Taxonomy (NCBI): domain Eukaryota; kingdom Metazoa; phylum Chordata; order Ceratodontiformes; family Ceratodontidae; genus Neoceratodus; species Neoceratodus forsteri. The sequence continues at coordinate 373,749,193 of CM057458.1, forward strand.
CCAGGTAAGTGTACACCCGGACCCCTCGGCGCCACAGGAATGCTGTCAACACTGTCCATGCATTTGGTGAAGACCATGGGAGCTGGAGAGAGGCCAAAGGGCATGGCCCGGAACTCGTAAAGGGAGCTCTCTGCTCTGAAGCGGAAGAATCGCTGATGAGACAGACAGATTGAGACATGAAAAAACGCGTCCTGAAGGTCCAGGGAACAGAACCACACGCCTGGCTCCAAAGATGGAAAGATCTGAGCCAGAGTGACCATCCTGAACGTGCGAGACCTTAGGGACTTGTTCAGGTCGTGAAGGTCGAGAATGGGGCACCAGCCCCCCTTCCGTTTTGGGACCAGGCAGTACCTGGACACAAACCCTGGGTCTGGAGTGGGGTCCGCCACCTCGCTGATCACCTCCTTCTAGAGGAGCATGGCAATGTCGGCTCGATGAGCCGACAGAGAGGCTGCGGAACCTGTAGCCCCCCCATGGGGCAACGGCTCGATGGGGACCGCTCGGACTCCAGAGGCAGACCCTGCCTACCACTTCCAACACCCAGCGGTCCATGGTGATAGCGGATCAGGCGGAAAAGAACTGGCGGAGCCGTCCTCCCACAAGGGGAACCCGGGGAGGAGTGACGAGGTTGGTGGCAACACCCCTCAACTCATCACTGGGCAGGCTTGGAGGAAGGGCCGGCCGAGGAGCCACCTGGGCCTTTTCATCCAGGCTTCCTGGTGGAGGAAGCAGCAGGCTTGGCTTTGGGGCGCCAAGCGTGAGCCTGCTGGCCCTGATGCTGGTGTTGCTGGGCCGGACGTGCCGCAGGGGCTGAAGGACAAAACGGCTTACGCTGCTGCTGGCGGCCTTTGTCCTTCTGGGCAGACATGACCGAGTCCAAGGTGGCACTGGACTTCTCAATTCACTGGAGATGACCCTCCACCCCGGGCCCGAACAAGTCGGTAGCCAGGAAGGGAACGTCTGCCAGCTTGTGCTGGGTATCAGCCGTGAAGGTGGAGATCCGCAGCCAAGCTCTGCGGCGCATGGCCACTGCGGCCACTACTGACCGGGCATACGAATCAGCAATGTCCAACGAAGTTTGGAGCTTCTGTTTAGCTACCGCCCTTCCCTGATCCTGCACCTGCTTGACCGTCGTCTGAAGGTCAGCCGAGAGATGAGGAATCACTTCATCCAGGGAGCCCAAAAGGGCATGTGAAAAGTGTGCCATCAGAATGGCCGAGCTAGCCTGACTAAGGCCTAAGGAGGAAGCAGCGTATACTTTCTGCCCTGAGTAATCCAGCTTTTTGGATTCCTTATCGGGCGGTTTGTCCACATCCAGTGTTCCCGGGCATGAAAAGCATGCTCGGTCACTAACCCCTTCGCAGAGGGTGCTCTGGAAACTTGAAGTAGAACAGTAGGGACGCATACTTTCGAGCCATCCTGGCCTAAGGTGCAGGACAAGATGCTGGCCATTGCCACAACTCCAGGGCCGGGCCAACAATGGCTTCGGCCACAGGAAAGACCTCCGCAGGGGAATCCCCTCTGTCCAGTATCTCCATAAAGGGATACTTGGCCAGTTTCTGAACTGGTTCAAGCTGCATCCCAGTACACTCTGAGATGAGTCGAAGCATTCCCAAAAACGAGGATGGGCTCTCGTCCACTGACTGACCCCCTGCAGATTCCAAGTCAACTGGCCTGGAAAACAGGGAGGAGTCGTTGTCAGACTCCGAGGAGGCTGCGAACAGCTGCCGAGCACCTGAGCCACCCTCCACCTGTTGAGGTCAATCGGGTGTGAGGGTGACCAACAACCTATGGGGCAAGCCCTGACCCAACCGAGAATCCTTGGTCGGGGCCCCAAACTTAGGTTGTGGAGGCAGAGGTTCCACCACAATGGGTGAAGCAGCCGGTTTCGGACGAACAACCGGCGCCGGTGGCGGCTCTTCGACTACTACGAGGGGTTCTTTCAGTCGCGCCGGTGACAGCCACTTAATGGCTGGAGAAGGCGATGGAGTCAGCACGTTACCGGACAGTAAGAGCTGCTGCCACATCAAGTCCTCGTGAGCGCCGACGCAACTTGCGCCGGAGCCTATCCTCCGCGAGGATGAGCGCGCGCCAGCTTTCCATGGTGCCGAGACCACCGACGTTGGCGGGACCGGCTGGACCTGGAAGAGGACCGAGACCTTTGGGGATTCAGAGGGTGGGTCAGAGGGGGAATGGGGGAAATCCGCCCTTCCTTCGGTACAGGGACCTTAACTGGGGACTCCAGCACAGGCAAGTCCTTGGTAATCACAGGGGGAAACCGGTGAAGTAGGGTTGTCGGCATCACCAGTCGACAAACCGTCCAACGGGTCGAGAAAAATCTCGACCACGTCGACGGTTGTCTCGGCCTGCTGACTTGAAGGGGACACCATGAAGCCAGCGGCCTTAGCCGCAACCTCGATCAAAGTCGAAAGCACACGGTCTGGTGAAGGGGATCTCTCCTGCTCCCATGAACGTCAACGGTGGGACTTACCTTTTGAGTCCTTCTTCTTGGACTGACTGGAATGTCCTGATGGTCCTTCTCCCTTGGTGGAGAGGGATTGACAAATCTCCTTAAAGGAAGCTGTATAGGAAGAGCCCAAGGAGAGTGGGATAAATGCCGCGGCCGATGAGGAGGAAGAAGAAGCGGCCTGGGCCGCCTCCTCCTCGAGGGCGATCATCTGCTCCAACTGTTCCGTGGAGCCCGCCACCGCGGACACCACCCAACTGGCCTCCTTTGACTTGACCGGCGGATACCATTTTTCAGGGTGCCCAAGAAGAAGCTGAGCAGCGCGGTCCTCTAAGACCGAAGCCGAGAAGGAGCTGCACAATTCGCAAGCCTGCGAATCGTGGCCAAGCCCCAGGCAGTAGACGCACGTGGAGTGCGGATCGGTCCGGGACATTTTCTACCCACAGGGGCACCGACGAAAGCCGGGAGTCGATTTGTCCATCACAGCCGCAAGGGAAGACGAAGACTGGAGTCTTGTAAACTTTAGAATTAGTTTCGGGTTAACCGAAGAGTATGGATTTATTTATTTATTTGCTTTTGTTGACCGGGTAAGTCACACTAGACAGCCCAGTGCCTATTTTCAGGTGCGACCCGGGAGAGTTACAAACTTAGGTAGGCAGGTACAGTGATAAATCAGTTTTACATACAATGGAATAACAGGTGATGGAATAGAATGACAACCAGTAACAAGTCACGAACCCGGGCGGTGTTACAGATGACCCGGGAGAGTTACAAGCTAGAGCATACACAAACAATGAGTGAGTCAAGATTTACATATAACGGGAGAGCAGGCGAAAGCAATATGGCACTCAAGGAGGAGATGGTACACTTTAGAATGATTTGGGTAGGTAGTTGACAGTGCTCAAAAGGGTTAGGACAAGGTAGGTGCAGTGCACATAATAACCATAACACAGGTTCAGCCATATGTTAAGCCGAATAAGTGCCAGCATGTGTGGGGGGGGGGGGACCTCGGGATAAGCTAACGAGGTGGGGGAGGCCAGGTGACCTCGTTCGGGAGGTAAGGCAGGTTAAATAAAGATATTCAAATAACAAATAAAGTCACGACCCTACAATAAACACAAAATAGGGCCACTCCAATGGCCTAGCAGTTAAAAGGGACAAGAAATTTGTTCTAACTGGCAGCAGTTAGTAATGTTCCTAGTACCAGAAATGAAAGACGCAACTCCAAATGAGCCACACTTAACTGTACCTTAATAAACACTGATGTGAAAAACTACTGTAGAACACCTTATGTGCTGCTTATATTTCACTATCCGTGGTCCCAAACTGACTTTGCATTTCCTTAATTTCACTTTCCAGCCTTTGTTAATACATTATATATACAGTATACATATTCACTAGCACTTTATTTTAGTGCCCAAGTCTCATATAGTGAATACAGCGAAAATAAAATGCCAGTGAATACAAGGTGTTCTACAGTATGTTTTCAACTGTTTTTTTTATGAACATTCTGCACAGTTCTCTTCAAAGAATCAGTAATCTGGAGTTTTTTCTACGTCACAGTTTGTGTACAGAGTGCTAAGCAAACGCCACTGTCCTAGCAGAACCCTGTTCAGAGATCTGTACACAAACCATGACATAGCTATAACTCCAGATCACTGGTTCTATGAAGAGGACAGTAACAGAGTGCTGCCTATAAAATCAAAACCATGAAGAATACTGTTTTTCAATCACTTTTTATTTAGGTACTGTTATATATCGAACATTTAGGCATATGGATATTATTTCTGTAAATGGGAACATAATAAACAGCTGCCAATTAGAAATAATTTCCTGTCTTCTTTAAGGCACTTGTCTTCCGTTTACTGGGTCATGGGTAATGTTAAGAGGTGGAAAGGCTGTTCCTGGGACGAACTCTACTCTCTTGGAGGGGGCCTCCTTTGCACACTCTAGAATAGCTGTCCCCTGGTGGCTGGAGGGGGTAGCTATTCTGTGACAAACTGCCCCTTGCCTGCCCAATTCCCTTGGCAGCGGTGTAGAGGATGCCAAATGGTGTGAGGGAGTGCAGACACTCAGGAGGGAGGCAGTGGAGATACCAACACTAAGCCCCTGCTCATCATCCAAAACAAAAAAGCATATCACGTTGCCATTTCAGCACTGTGTCAGTACATCCCCACTACTGCTGAGCCTGAACCCCCCCCCCCCCACACACACAATGTTCTGACCAGTGACAATGGGGCCCGACCTGACAGTTTTAAATTTGCAGGGAGGCAGAACACAAAAAGACAGCTCAGCAAGGTATGATAGGTAGCCATCTTCCTTTACATGTTCAGGGCATACACAAACTGCAATATAGAATGGATTTCCTCTGGCTGCAGCAGGATCCAACTGATAACGGATGAGTGGCAGAAAGTAGGAGAGGGGAAGAGTATGGGGAGAACAGGTAACTTGTAGTATGTATAATGGGCAAACATAAAATACCAAATAGAAAAAACTTAGTTATGTTTAAAGAAAGAAGTAGCCTATATATTCATAGATATATACCTTGCATTAAGTTATTTGTTACAGGAACCTTTTGGATAAATGATTCACATTCAAAGTATAATGGCCCGGCACAGTTTTCAGATGATTGTTCTTCTGAACCTCTACTGACTGAATAACCCTCTTGCTCTTGATGAGTTGAAGAGTCTTGCACTGAATAAAGAAACTTCCTTGGATGTTTGACCAGGGCAGAAGATGCATGACTCTTGCTAGAATCTGAAACAAGTCCTTTACTGTTTCTGCTGTCTCCAGGCCTCATACATGTTAAACTACTCACTGCAGACTCAAATGAACCATCTTGTAAGGAGGCTTTAACAGTGGCCTTGGAATATTCAGTCATTTGCTGGTGAATTCCTAAGGGTTTGCTTTCTTTTCCTAATGAATTGTTATCAAGAATTGTCATGTAATAGTCTTCTAGGACATTTTCATTGCAACCAGTTGCAGCCTGTCCTTTCGTGCAAGTAGGTATGTCAACATTTAATAACAGCAAGTCTGTCTGAGAAATTTCAGAACTGAATTCTTTATGCAATGTCATTTCATTTGGAGATGAATTTCTTGATGCCATCTGGTTGATTTGTACACCATTATTTCTTGTTTCCTTTTCAAAATCTCTTGAAGATAAATTCATATTTAATTTTGTTTTCACTTGAGCAGGACACGTTAAGGCCTCGTCTGCTTTTCTTAAAGTGTTACCATTCGCACTCTTTGTGCATTCTAGTGAGTTAGTTACTAAGCCTCCAATACCAGTCAAACATGTTGATGGACGAGGAACACAAGACATTTTCTCCAGCTGGCTTGTATCTAGACCTGAAAGATTCAGCTGTGACCATTGAGAAGCTAAAGATGATGGCACCTCTGTTCCTTCATTTCTGTCATCCAACTGTTCAGTACTTTTCAAGTGTTTGTTTTCTGGAATGGTTTGCTTATTTATTTCACTTGCTCTTACTTCAGTTTCTGAGGAAACATCTTCCTTAAACTGATCGGCTGCAGTGGTATCCTGTAGCTGGTCATACGTTGCCCTGTTGCAATCTTTCTTTCTAATTCTGTTACTAGACTTCACTTTCCTTAAACCTGAAGGTTTACTTGACAAAACATCTTCTGCCCCTTCAAGTACGCGTGCAACCATTTGACACACGTTACCATCTTCCACAGCATTAGGTATACTTTGTTTCTGGGGCACAGTTGAGCTCATCTGCTTTTCTTCTCTGAAACTATCTTGTTTAAGAACAGAAATATGTGAAGAACTGTTCAAAACTGTTAAAAAGCAAAAAAAAAAAAAAAAATTAATCACGTTAAATAATTGTTTTAAACACATGCGCCAGACAAAATTATATCAGACAGACAAATGCTCACACGTACGCATATATAAAACAAGCGTCTTTAAAAATGCTGTAATTTCAAGTAAAACAGCTTATCATCAGCAATGTGCCACCTTGTATTTCATATTACTTGTTACACAGCACCATTATTTAATGCAATGCCATGTGTGTTATTCAGAAAGAGTGTGCATGTCAGGAATCACAGCATCCACCTCCTGCATACCATTACACGTATATGTGATGCAGAATTTTTGAAACAGAAATGAATAAAAGTACAAACAGTACTGAGCGACATCAAGCTATCCCAAGTTGAAGCAGGACCCACAGGAAATGATATGTCATAGCTCAGCTAGGCTATCCTATGTAAATAAACTGACTGTAAATCACTTTTGGATACAGTGTATGCAAAGCACTACATAAATGTAAATTATATACTATGCTACAGTTCACACGTTATACAAGTATATGATCAAAATACCAATGCTACTGAGAGGTGCAAAGCTATCCTCACTTCATCTTAATTTGTTTAATCTCGTTAAAAGCTTTCTTTCAAGCTTTTTCTTCTTTCCATCCTGTCACAGGGTGCTGTAAGACCATTTGTATTTCTGGAACCTTCTTCTCTTTCTCCTGCTTCAAGTCTGCTGCAACAGCACCTTCTGTACCTATCCTGTCTCTATTGACTTTGCTTTATTTTCCCTTTCCCAGACAGGCCACCTGGGAAAGCTCTTTGAACTATCCCTGTGATTCTTTATGGTTTCAGGAAGAAAAATGTCTTCATGCCCCCCCCCCATGGAATACCCATAATAGTGAACTGACTAAGTCAGTTCTTGCTGCAGAATGTATTATAAGAGAATGGAGCTGGCAACAGCGATGTAAATGCTATCCTTTCCTTACTCATTAAAGTAATGGTCTGAGTTCTGAGGGAGTAATGTAAGTGAAGAATATTCATGCTGAACGGGAAACATGACACTGAGGTACATTTTTAGGTTCTGAATGTCTGTTTCTACAGTGTAATCTTTAACAACTCGATGCAGGCATAGCATAGAGAAGTGCTGGAATACATGTTGCCCTTCTTATATACATACCAGTGCACGCTAAAAACAGAACGTAGAATAGGAGGTTTGTTTTTTTAGTTACAGCTATCTTGTAACTCCCTGAACAAAAAAAAAGAATACTTATTTGTGGTTTTATGTTTTTGGATGGCAGTTAGCTAGCAGCTAGACAAAGTTCTGTGGTGCTGTGCAGATATACCAGGCATGTTTAAGGTAAAACAGCAAAAACCCAGTCTATATTTGTTTTATGTCTCTTTTGCATATGTATAAATAATACAAGTCTGGTGTATCACTCTGTTGCTTTTTACTGAACTGAATACAGTGCTGTACGAAAAGCATATAGACAATGAATAGTGACCAGAAAGACATTACCTAACCTGGCTGCAGAACTTCCTCCTTGGCCTCTCCATTGTTTCTAGGAGCTGGCCGGCCTTGTTTCTCAGTCCTATATACTGCTCAGTTCAAGGGGAGCAGTCTGCTACCAGAAACAGCATTACAATAAAAGAAACAAAGCATACTGATTGATATTAAAAGCTATACTACATAGTCTTATGATGAATCAAAGCTGTCCTGTGTTTAATATGTAAAAATAATAGTTAGTTTTAAAATTAAGGATTTTGGAAGCAAGTGGGCAGAGCTTCAAGTAACTCACCGGACTCCCACTGAGATAAAAGGAGCAGCTTTTACGCATCTCCTCAGATAGATAGTGAGTGGAGAGGTTGGTAGTACACTGACCTACTGTTATGCTCTAGCCATTTCTAGAGAAGTGTATATTGATATATTCTTTTGCTTCTGTTTATTTTTGTCCTATTCAGTTCGCCTTTTTTTATTTGCTCTGCTTATCATGCTGGCTTAAAATAAATTTGCCTAGCAATTGCTTGGTCCAACCTGATACCTTTTGACTCTGCATCCATCCTTGACCACTTCCCTCTGACACATCCCCTGGACTGTAAGACAGTACTTTATATTAATATGTCTAGCGGATTATGGTTCTTACAGCATATGAATGTTAGTGTGTATTTTGGGCGAGAGGACCACGAAGCAAAGTGAAGCTGTTCTGTCAGCCCAAAACAGCGCAAGATAAGGTGCTTATGCTGTAAGAAACACAGTCGGGGAGGGCTAATAAACAGCTAGTGGGCTAGACATGGTTCCCTCAAGATCCATCTTCTGGGAACGAATTAATGTTTAAAATTGCTTAAATTATTTAAACAGCAAAGCAAGAGAACAGATTGCCTCAAAACTATTCATGGATGACTACCTAACAAGTACAGTAGCTAAACAACAGCAGGGAGCTGTTAAAAGTGGCAAGAAATCTGCGGCAGCACTACCTGTAGGTCCAGGCCTGATTACGTCATCCACGGTAGAGATGGCCATACTGGGGCACAATGTAACAGAAGAGATCCTAAAACTGAACACCCATGTCAGACAATTAACTTAACTGATGGGCCAATATGCTGGACTGGAGCAGCGAAGCAGACAATGTCAGACTTAGAAGATGCCCAGGGTGGTGGTTCGGAGAAGGTAGTGACTGGAGCAGGAACTTCTCGACTACAAGGAGAATTACAACTGCAGAACCAACCTGCAAATCATGGGGTTCCCGGAAGGCAAAGAGGGAGAAAGTGTTCTGCAGTTCTGCTCTGAAATGTTGCCAAAACTGCTCAGATTGAAAATCAGTGGGGATGACTTAAACTGGAGCATGTCCACCACCAGATAACTCGTCCAAGGAGATCATTTTCAGACTCCAGCACTTCAGGGACCGGCAGGCGATATTAGTGGCCTACAAAGCACAGAAGGAACTCACGTATGAGAGGAGTAATAATAATAATAATATTTTTATTTTTAAGGCGCCTTTCAAAAAACGAAGGCGCCGTACAAGATAAACACAAACAGTTCAGATAAATAAACAGTCATTAAAATCAGACAATACCATAAATATAATGACATAAAATAATCAATCACCATAAGCCTGGTGCCACAGATACGTTTTTAAGGCTGATTTAAAGCCCTCCACAGTCGTGCACTCCCGTAACCGACGAGGTAGAAAATTCCATAGTGTGGGAGCCATGAACATAAAAGATCTGGCCCCCGAGAAATTCAAACATACCTTAGGAATCTCTAGCAACCCCTCGTCGGCTGAGCGGAGCGATCACCCACGGCAACAAGGAATAAGGAGCTCTTTCAGGTAGTCCGGGCCCAGTCCGTGTAGGGTTTTGAAAGTCAGCAAGCCAACTTTAAACTCTTCATAAATCAAGACGGTTCTCAAAGACTTCAAAAGCAAAGGAAGGCATCTGCACTTCTATAGGATGCCATAAGAGAAAAGACTGAGTTTGTCTTTTCATACCCAGTGGTGGTATGAGTGAAAAGTGAAGGTGTCACCTACACTTTCTGAGGAGTAGAAAAAGGCTGTAGCGTCTTCCAAGAATGGGATCCAAAAAAAAAAAAAAAGTTGAAAACTCAAACTTAGTGTGTTTGACTGGTCTGCTGGAATTTCTGGACTGATGCCACAGTGATGTCTGGGTGACCAAGGAACTGATCAGGGTGGCGTGGTTGGCATAGCCTACCTAGATTTCAGTAAGGCATTCAAAAGAGACTAGAAAGCAATCTGGGTAGCTTAAGAGTGAGTCCAAAAGTGGTAAACTGGGTAAGGAATTGGCTAAGGGATACACAGCAGAGGATGGTGGTAAATTAAGTTCACTCAGAGGAAGGGAGGGTGAGAAGTGGGGTGCCCCAGGGATCAGTGCTGCAGAGGGTCATCTTTAATGTCTTTATAAGCGACACTGCAGAGGAGCTAGAAGGGAAGGTCTTCCTCTTTGTGGATGACACCAAACTCTACAATAGGGTGGACTGGAGGGGGTTGGGTGGAAAGAACGAGCAGCAATGTGTGAAAACTCAAGGAGTAGTTATGGGTATTGCAGCTGGGCTTCAATGAGAAAAAGTGCAAAATAATGCATTTGGCACACAGAAATGCAGGGGCAGAGTACAAAATGTGGTTGAGGCCGGGGCGGGGGGGGGTTACTGAAAGAAACCTGGAAGTGATCATATCGGATGAACTACAGGTGGCCAGGCAGTGTAACAAGGCACTTGGACGGGTAAGTGGGATGCAGGGGTGCACAGGGAGAGGTATCAACAGCAGAAAAAGGGAGGTGGTATTGCCTCTGTATAGACTGCTGGTAAGACCTCACCTAAAGTACTGTGTCCAGTTTTGGCGACCACATCTCAGAAAGGACACAAGAGTGGAAGCAGTGCAGAGAAGGGCAACTAAAATGGTGCAGGGCCTGCATCAGAAGCCCTATGTATGAGGAGAGATTAAAGAAGCTAAATATGTACATCCTGGAAAAGAGGAGAGAGAAGAAGGATATGGTAGAGACCCTTAAATACCTCATGGGAGTAAACAAGGTATATGAGGGAAGTATTGTTCAGAAAAAAAGGTGCTCAAGGATAAGAGGCTATGATAAGAAGTTGAAGGAGGCAGATTCAGAAGAGGTGAAGAAGTACTTCTTCACAGAAACAATGGTAGATTCCTGAAGCAGTCTTCCAGTGGAGGGGGCAAAAACCGTGCTGAAGTTAAACAATGCATTGGATAGGCATAAGAGAATCTTGGGGAAAAGGAAAGTTGGGTGTGTGAATAAACCGGAGATCAAGCAAGATCTGTGGTGATACTATAGGCAGGGAAAAATGGGCAGACCAGGTGGGCAAAGCGGTTTTTATCTGATGGCGAATTCTATGTTTGTGGGGTTTTTTTTTCACTCCACCCCCCAGAAGAAGCTAGACTTGTTTCCAGACTAGCAGACTTTCTCAAAGGTGCAGTCAGCTTTGTTTGACTTTCTGCAGCTGGGCAGCATGAGGATCTCCCTACTGAACTCACCTGTGGCTGGACTAATGGAGGGAGGCCGCCAAGCTGTCTGCTGCACAAACATGCAAATGTTTATCAGATGACGGTGGCCATGAAGTGGAGAAGTTCAGCAGTACTGAAAAAAACAGGTTACTCACCTGTAAAAGTAGTTCTAGGACTGGTGCATGATGTACATCCACACTTCTGGCAGTGTCCTTTCCCCTTTAAGGCTTGCTGGAAAGTCTTGAAGCTGGCTCCTCCCACCACCCACCCAGGTGGTAACTCCCTCGACACCACCTTATGATGTCAGGTCTTGCTCACCTGGAAGCAAGACAGGCATGCCACTTGCCAGGGCAGATTGGGTGGGTCAGTGTGTGGATATACATCATATACCACTCCTAAAAACTACTGTTACAGGTGAGTAACATGTTTTCTAGGGACGTATCCACACTTCTAGCAGACTCCTAGCAATTCTCCGGGAAGAGCGGGTAGGACACACACCCCTATTTAGGGAACAGAAATTGAAGAACTGAAGCCCCAAAACCAGCATCCCGGCATGACTCAAGATCGATGTGGTAGTGGGAAATGAAGGCGTGTTCTAGCTTCCAGGTAGCAGCCCTACAGATTTCCTGGATGGGGATGTCCCTGGAAGCAGCCACCGAGTCAGCAGTATGACAGGTGGAATAAGACCTTAGACCTACGGGAGGCTCCCTACCCACCAAATGACAGCAGAGGTCAATGCAGGGTATAATTCACCTGCCAATCATCTGCTTAGCTGCTCGTCTGCCAGGTGAGAATTCAGCGTAGGTGACAAATAGCTGACGAACCTTTCCCCAAACTCCAGCCATGTGTTCCTTATAGCAGGCAAGCGCTTGCCGCAGGTACAATGTATGGAGCATGTGCTTGACCTTTGAGGTGTGATTGGTAAAATAAACCAGGAGATTAATCACCTGGGTACAGTGGAAATCTGACACAACCTTCGGGAGGAACTTCGGGCAGGGGCAAAGGGCAACCTTGTCCCTGTGAAAGGCCAAGTAAGAAGACTCCACCGAGAGTGCCTGGAGCTCAGAGAATCGAGATGGTGCAGAGAAGGGCCACGGAAATTATTCAGGGACTGCACCATATGACATACCAGGACAGGCTGAGGGAACTCAACATGTGCTCCCTGGAACAGAGGAGGGAGAGGGGTGACATGACTGAGATTTTTAAATATATGAAGCGTATAAATAACGTTAACGTTCAGAAGCTTGTCCAATTGAAAGAGCGCAGGAGAACGAGACGGCATGACATGAGGTTGAAAGGAGGGAGGTTCAGGAGTAAATACAAGGAAGTTCTTCTTTACAGAGAGGGTGGTGGATCCATGGAATAACCTACCCAAGGAAGTAGTGGGGGCCAAAACAGTAGGCGAATTCAAGAACGCATGGGATAGACATATAGGTAGCATACAGAAAGGAAAAGAAGGGGAAGGGGAATAGCACCAGGTAGGTTCTTGGGCAGACTAGATGGACCTTGCGGTCCCCTTCTGCCATCACTTTCTATGTTCTGGCTGATGTGATAGCCACTAGGAAGGCAGTCTTCCACGACAGGTGAGACATTTCACACCTGTGCACCGGTTCGAATGGCTTGCCCATGAGCTTAGCCAATACCAGCAACAAATCCCAAGGTGGTGGTGGTTCACGCACAGGAAAGTGTGGTCAAGGCCCTTGAAAATGCGCCAGACCATCTTCTCCTGCACCACTGACTGCATACCAGTGCACGCCCGGTAAGCACAGACAGCAGTCAGGTGCACCTTGAGGGTCGTCGACTGGAGGCCTGACAGAGAGTGACAAGAGGTAGTCAAGAATGCTAGCTACCAGACGAGATAAGCGGTCAAGCTCCTTGCCCTGGTACCAAATGGAGAACTTCTTCCGTTTGAAGGCATAGCCTTTTCAGGTCGACTCCTTCCGAGAATCCTCGACCAGACTGAGGGTATCTTTGGAGAGACCCAAAGCCTGGAACTCTTAGCCATTCAGGAACCAAACTGTCAGGTGCAGGGATTGAAGGCCCGGATGGCGTACCCTCCCCTGATTGCATAAGAGCAGTTCCGGGTATAGAGGGAGATGCCTCGGGAGCCTGCTGCTGAGGCTAGGGAGATCAGGTTACCAAAACTGACTGGGTCAGTCCGGAGCCACCAGGATCATCCATGCCTCATCTCTCCTGGCCTTGAATAACACCTTGTGGATCAAGGGAAATGGAGGAAAGGCACAGAGAAGGCCTGGGGTCCAGAGCCTCAAGAAGGCCTCCCCCTGCAGCGTTCCCTGCTGAGGGGAGCAAGCACAATACAACCTCAGCTTTGTGTTCTCCCAGGAGGCGAGCAGGTCCACCAGAGGGGTGTCATTGGGAGAAAAGGCTGTGTACTGCCTCCGGATAGAGGGACCACTCGTGAGACGCCTCGCCCACCTGGCTGAGGGCATCCACAGACTGACTGGAGAAGACAGCCACATGGATGGCCAGATCAACAGCATCCAGACTGTGCACGAGGGTCCAGATACAGAGGTCTTCCCTGCACAGAGGAAGGGAGTGCGTCCCGCCCTGTTTGTTGAGGTAGTACATGGTCAAGGTGTTGACCATCTGGACCTGAACAACCCAACTCCGAATGTGCAGAGCAAAGGCAGTCAGTGCCAGCTGAACTGCCAGAAGCTCCAGTAGGGTGATATGGCATCGGGACTCCTCGGGGGTCCAGAGTCTGTAGACACTGTGCTCCCCCAAGTGGGCACCCCAGCCCATCAGGGAGGCATCGGTCAGCAGGATGACTGCTGGCTCTGGGCGGACAAATGGGATCCCTTCCGGGACCAACCACCATTAGAGGGCGTTCCACATCAGCTGGGTAACAGTGACCGGCTGGTCGCAGTGGCCCTGGCGCAGAGACCATTGCCGGGCAAGCTCCCACTGCAGAGGCCACATTCTCCACTGGGCCCAATGGACCATGCTGTTGCATGCCACCATGAATCCCAGAAGGCACAGGAAGTCCTGAGCAGGGCACAACTGCCCAACCCGAAATGACAGGGCAAAGGAGGAGACAGCTTGACCGGTCCACCAGAAGCCGAGCCCTGGGTCTGCAAGAGTCGAGCTCCGCCCCGATGAAGTACATCATTTGTGAAGGTACGAGTTCCGACTTGGCCTCGATAACCAGGAGGCCAAGGGACAAGCAGGTCTGAAGGGCCAGATCCTTGGACCGCTCCACCTCCTCCTCCCTGTAGGGACCCGCTATGAGCCAGTCATCCAAGAAGGGGTATACCCAGACCCCTTGGCACTGCAGGAAGGCTGCCATCACTGCAATTCACTTGGTGAAGACTCTGGGAACCTAGGAGAGGCCGAAGGGCATGGCCTGGAACTCTTAAAAGAATCACCTCCGAACGGAACCAGAGGAACCGGCACTGGGACAGATGGATTGGGATGTGGAAGAACACGTCCTGAAGATCCAGAGAACAGAACCACATGTTCTGCTCCAGAGATGGTATGATCTGAAACACAGTGACCATCATGAAGGTGTGCTGCCGAAGAAATTTGTTCAGGGCGTGCAGATCTAAGATCGGGTGCCAGCCCCCTCATCCGTTTTGGCACCAGGAAGCACCTGGAGACAAACCCTGGGTGTACTGCAGGGTCCGAGACAGGAGCCGCGACCTCCTTCTTGAGGAGCTGGGCAATGTCCCGAAGGGCCAGCAGAATGTCGGCGAACACCATGTTCACCCATGGGGCATGGGCTCAACAAAGCGTATAAGTCTCGAATTCCAGAGGCGGGCCCTGACCGACCACCTCCAGGACCCACCTGTCCATGGTAACAGTGGACTGGGCGAAAAGGAAGTGACGGAACTGGCCCCCCACTGGAGGACCCAGGGGGCAGGATGGGCAGTAGGGAGGTGCCCCCCCATCCCATCACTGGGCAGGCTTGGGGGTGGAGGTGGAGGAGGGGCTGGCTGAGGACCTAGCGAGACCTTGAGCTCCTGGTTTCTGGACGACCGAAGCAACAGACTTCGGCCAAGGACGCTAAGCCTGGGCCTGCTGCCCAACTGAAGGCTGGGACGGCTTGGTCGCAGGAGCACAGAGAGACCAAAAGGGCTTCTTCTTTTGTGCCTTAGAGCCCTTGGGATCCCTCTGGGCGGAGGTCACAGAGTCCAGGGTGGCACTGGACTTCTCAATGCAAGTAAGGTGCCCTTCGACCCCTGGCCGAAACAACTCGGTGCCCAAGAAAGGGACGTCCGCCAACTTATGCTGGGTATCTCCCGTGAAGGTAGAGATCCTCAGCCAGGCCCTGCAGTTCATGGTCACTGCAGCGGCCACAGATCGGGTGCAGGAGTCACCAATGTCCATGGCCATCTGGAGCTGCAGCTTAGCCAACGCTTGGGTCTGGTCTTGGACCTACTTGACCATGGTCTGCAAGTCCGCAGGGAGATGAGGAAGCACCTCATGAAGGCTGCCCAGAACAGCATGAGCAACGTGGGCCATTAAAAGGGCCGAACTCACTTGCCGAAGGCCGAGGGAGGAGGCCACACAGACATTCTTGGCCTTATGATCCAATTTCTCAGATTCCTTGTTGGGAGGTTTATTCACATCCCCGACATTGCCGGTACACCAAAAGACCGAGCTGGCCACCACACCCTCTCGGCTGAGGGGAGTTCAGTGAAACTAGACAGGGAACCAGAAGGAACTGCATACTTGCAAACCATCAGGGCCAACAGCACAGGGAAAGAGGCAGGGTGCTGCCAAAGCACCAAAGCAGGGCCAAGGATGGCTTCGGTGACCAGGAAGGCCTCCCCAGCGAGTCACCCCAGTCGAGAATCTCGGCCAGGGGGTATTTCGCCCAATTCTGGACAGGCTCCATCTGAAGACCCACAGCCTTCAAGATTAAACGAAGCAGGCCCGTAAAAGAAGTGGGACTGTGCTCCGTCAGCAAGTCTTCTCCCGACTCAACATCCAAGGGATGGAAGTGTAGGTAGGAGCACTCATACACCAAGGACTTCAGCAAAGGTCAACCGCCTGAGTCCTCGCTGACCCTACAGGATCAGTCAGGGGTCACGATGACCAACAGCCAATGAGAAAGCCTTGAAGCGGTATGGGCATCCTTAGGAGAGGGCCCCCCCTTTGGCTGTTTAGGCAGCAGCTCCACTTCAATAGGCGGGGAAGCCGAGCTGGGGTAGGCTGAGGCCTCGGTGGCAGGAGCCACATTAATAGCCGGGATGGAGGCCAGAATTGGCTTAACCAAGGTAAACATGAGCTGGTGCCACATAAGCTCCTCGTAGCACCAATGCATTTTGCAACGGAACCTCTCCTCATCCAAGGAGGAAGAAGAGGAGGAGCAGCGATGACGCTGCTTGCCCAAATGTCGAGAGCAAGAACCCTGATACCAATGTGGGCTGCTTGCCTCGAGGCTTCGAGAATGGAACTGCAACCTCAACCGTCGGGGCCCCCGAAGGCGAGGCTCAAAGGGAGATGGCGAAAGTCGAGGATCCTCTGGGTTCACCAGATCCTGAGGGTTAGGGACCAGATTAGCAGGTTAGTCTGACCCTCCCTGGGAGGTGAAAGGCAGGACCAGAGTCCTGGAAAGGAAGGTTTCAGCCTCATCCGGTGACAACGGGTCAACAGACTCAAGAAAAATCTCAACAGGTGTCTTGACCAACTGGACCGACGGGGGAACCGTGGAGCCAGTGGCCAGGACCGAAGCATCAACTGTAGTCAAAACTTCCATAGAAGCACAGGAATCAGAGGACTGAGAGCACTTGGGATCCCATGATCAATGGTGAGACTACTTTTAGTCTCATTTTTTAGAGGATTTGGAATTAGTTCCCAGAGAGGAGCCCTGCTCAAAAGTGAGAAGAGACTAGCACAAATCTCAAAACGCCCCTGAAAAGGTGATGCCTAAAGGAACCGGCATAAAGGCCGAAGCCTAACAGACATGCTCGGTGGCCTGAGCCATAGACTCTTCATACGCCGCAACCTGTTCAGTGGATTCCAAAGTCACAAAGACCGCCCAACGGACATCTTTCGATTTAACAGAAGGATCCCACTCATCAGGGGGCCCTACCAGAAGTCGAGTATGCCGGTCTTCGAAAGTTGTAGGATGCAAAGTACAACATAGGCCACACACCCGAGGATCGTGTTTGTGGCCTAGGCAGTAGACGCATGTGGTGCGCTGGGCCATCCAGGACACCTTCTAACCACACACACATAGTTTTTGAATCCCAGGGCCAACTTTAAGTCGTCCATCACGGAGAAGTGAAGGAAACTGCCTGAAAATGAAATTCACAATTGCGAACGTTTGAAAGCAAAGGGCCTACTCAGCACAGAGAGTGATAAGGAGGAAACCTTCTTCTTCCAGTGGAAAGGAAGATCTGACATCACAGGGCAGCAGTGCCAAGGGAGTTACCACCCGAGTGGGTGGGAGAAGCCAGCTTGAAGACTTTCCCGCAAACCTTAAAGGGGAAAGGACACTGCCAGAAGTGTGGATAGTACATCATATCTGTGTCCTTAGAACTGGTGCTGTCCCAACAACTCAATGGACAATACAATATACACCAAGGACAGATGATACAGGCATGGGGCCGAAGGAGACTGGGGGTCGAGGGGAAAGCACGTGGATGTTCAAAGTGCACAGCTCCCCCTCTGGCTTCCTCTGCTGGAGCCTCAAAATGGAGGGCACAGCCATGGTGGGGGGGGGGGTTAAATTGTAAATGAGGAGGGCAACCATGCATATAAGGGGGAAAACCTGATTCCAGATGCAAACTTCCTCCTGTGCAAAGCCACACTAAAATGATGCTTTAAAGGGGGTCGTTGGCAGGTATGCTCAACTGGACTGCGGGGAGAGGGGATGCAACGACGTGGGAATTCATCACACAAATTTCTCCAGGCATTATAGAAAACGGGGGCTCCGGGGTAGACACGGAGGTGGCAGGGTGCAGTACGACTGTCACAGCAGAGCCCCAATTCCACAGCTTGCACATTCCAGCAAACAAGGTCCTTATAGTTGAGGAACCACTACTTTAAACCTCACAAAGATAAAATAATTGGTTACAACAGTTGAGAAGCAACAGTTAATTCCAAGTGTAGTCCAGAAGGATGTTAAAGAAAGTGACGGGGGTGGATCCGTGCTCAGTAGGAAAGGGGTTGATCATTCCTACCAGATGAATGGAGAGTAGGGGTTTCTGAAGGTCAGTAGTAGAGCATCAAAATGTCTGTTCTCACTGTTCACCTGAAGTTTGGGGCCCTGGAGGGGATAGGACCCCATAAAGTTTGCATTCTTATATAGGTGTCATTATCTGTTTGATGGTTCTGTTTTATGGGTCACTCTACAAAGAACTGTGTATTATGTTAAGTGACACATACCAAAAGGAACAGAAGGGCTGGCTTAGTGAAGAAAAGTGCTCATACTGTAGGGCCACTTGGGAGGGGGGCCTGGACAAGCTACCTGAATCCATTAGAATGGATAGGACTCAGAATATCATTTCATGGAATCTGCAGGGCTTCTCCTCCACTATAAAGCAGAAAAAAGTCCTGGCAACTCTCAAAAGGAAACGTGCCCAAACAGCTCTCTTACAGGAGACCCACTGCCTGCTCTGAAACTAAGCATAGTAAATTAGTGGGGGGGATGGATGGGGGCCTATTATGCAGCAGCCAACTTGTCCCATAAAGAGGGATGGCCATACTGGTCAACAAGGGCCTACCTGTTAAAATCACCAAAACAGTATCAGACCCTAAAAACGGGAGGTTGTTTCATTTGTGGGATGCTGTATAGTGAACAGGTCACATATGGCAGCATATATGCGTCCTCAGTTTTTGATCCGGAGTTCTGCCACCTGATCCTGGATATCCAACAGAGGGAACAATTTGTTAACCTTATGATGGGAGGAGACTAACTGTGTGGTAGAGCCATCTCTGGCCCACTATGAGGGAGTGGGACACTACAAGAAAGCACTAGCCACATGGATGAAAGGCCTGGTTGATGTAAATTTGGTGCATGCCCTGGCACACTACAAACCCAGGTGTAAAGGAATACAATTTCTTTTCCAACTCCCATATGACCTGGTCCTATACATGTTGCCAGACAGCGGCATAGGCTAGTACAGGACACCTCTCATAGCCCAATAAATAGCTCAGATCATGCCATGGACATTCTAAAAGTGTGTGTGGGGGGGGGGGGGAGTAAAGCTAGAGGACAACTTGGAGGTTCCCCTCATATTTACTAGTTACCAAGGAATTCCGCCAACACCTTAAGGCTCAGAGGGAACTGTATATGGCAGAGAACACAACCACACCCAACCAAAACAGTCTTGTGGGAGGGCATATATGAGAGGCATGATAATCAGTTACGTGGCATCCATCAAGCGGAAAAGAAGAGAGAATGAACAAGATTTTTGGAATGGCTGAAGGATCTGGAAAAGAGAATAATTGATAGGGTGATCTGGGTCTCCTGGGAGAAGTCACAGCCACACTGAACCATCTATTTACAGGGAAGCAAAATGGACAGTGTACTTTGCATAGCAATGCATGTACAAGTGGGGAAGCAAGCCGGGACCACAGCTGGTGCATCTGGTTAAGGGGCACAGGGTCTTGGCCTAGATCTCCACTTTGAAAGATCCAAGGGAAAGGGGATCAGAAACAAAGGCAGAGGGGATAAAGAACATTTTCCACAATTTTTACAAACGACTGTACTGCAGAGTGCCACTGGGGGGGGGAGGGTGGCAGATAGATTCTTAGAGGGGACTGATATTCAAGTAGTAATGGAGGAACAGAGGGAGGCTCTGGGAGCGCAGATAACAATGATGAGGACATCTATCGGTTACATATGAACACAGATTGAGCCAGCGGAAAAACACCTGCAGTCTTATTATGTTAGCTCGAGTATGCAGACCCCTCAGCATCTACTAAAGGATCTGCCCCTCCCCCCCTCCTTGGTCCATCTCTCCCCACTCCCCTACTGTGCAACTTTCCCCAAGATACGGTCCCCTCCACCCCAATACAACTTTCCCCTTTGCTCTGTCCCAACCTCTCCTGAAGCTGTCCCAAGTCTTCAGGGAGACTACTTCCTCTGGCAACTCATTCCACTTAGCTACCACCCTCTCCATGGAACAGTGCTTCCTCATTTCTTTCCCGAACCTTCCCCCCACCAGCCTGAGGCAGTACCCCCTAGTGGTCATGTTCCCACTATAATTGAAGAGACCCTCACAGCACACTCTGCTGAAACCCTCCAGGTACTTGACTGTTTAATCATGTCACCCCTCAATCCTCTAGGGAGTATATGCTGAGATCTCAAAGTCTCTCCTCGTAAGTTCTGCCTTGCTGTTCCTGGATCATCTTGACTGACATCCTCTGGACCATTTCTAGCAGGCTGAGGTCTTTACTTAGATAAGGGCCAATACTGCACACTGTACTAAAGATGTGGCCAAACCAGAGATCTGTACAGTGGCAAGTGAGTGGGAACAGCGAAGGAGTGGGACAGGAGAAAGACTAGCATCTTAGGCATCAGCAGGCAAGCAGAAAACTCTGCCAGTCCAGTAAGGTAAGGTAGACTATGTGACACTTGGACAGCTGGTTCAGATCACAGTATCATTTTTGTAATATAAAAATGTGTCATGGACTGTCTCTCATGAGAAATGCTGAAACAGCATGTGAGTATGATACACACACACACACACACACACACACACACACACACACAGGTTTTAGATACAAGGTGTTACCTGGAAGGCCAGAAGCTAATTACAAAGCAGAACAGGCCTTAATCAAGGATCTCCTATTTATCTAAGTTAATTATAGCTGTAGTTGCTAAGAGGGAAATCATAAACTTTTATGGCGTTTAGGGGAAGGGTGCAGGATTATGTGACGCTGGTGCAAAGTCATAAATGCTTTGATGTCTGTGTGAGAGAGGATACTGCTTATAGATGAAAGGAAATTTACAGACTTGATTGGGGAAGTCACATGGGGAAAGGAGTTTCTGCTGATGTAACCTTAATTATCTCACCTTCTAATATGATAAAATATCCTGGGTGTATGATTTTTCATAACCAGAGGAGGAGCTAGGTAACCTCACACAAAGAGGTGGGCAAAGCCAGCTTTTAAACAAGTATTCTGTTTTCATTCAGAGACTTTTATCTACACTCTGACAAAGAAACATCTTTGAGCACTTTAAGCAAGTATACAGTTAGAGAGAGACAAAATCTAAGTACTATACTAGGAATTGCACTTTTAAAACCTTGTTCTTTTAAAAGATTTGTATGTTTTGTGATACATGGTTCTGTATTTTATGTTTTACATTTTTTTTTTTTTTTATCTACTTTAGTAAAACTCCATTTTTAGAGCCTACTTGGTCTGTCTTTGAATTTCTTCCTTTAACAAGTGATATATATATGGTTAAAGCAGACACTGTGCATAAGCTTGAATGGTGATACCAAACTGGAAAAAGGTAAGATTAATCTGAGGTCTTTATTAGGGTTTTTAAGGGTTCATTTCTGTACACCTGGTTAGGTGCCCATAGGCAAATATATCTGTCCCCCCGAAGACAGAATTATCTGAGCCTGTGCATTGGGTACGCTAGCAAGAGGTTCACAATTTGAATCCCTCCAGAACTGAGACCAAAGGTTGATTCGAACCCGCAAAACAGACAGGAGGCTACCCTGTTTCTGTTAACTGTTCACAAGACTACGCTCGGAGGTGGGCACTTTGGGAGTAGAGGGCTGACCTGCTGAGTGGATTTGTGAAAGACTACATGTGTACTGGTTGTTGCCTGTTTCAAAGGGTGTACTGTCAGTGGCACAGGGGTAAACAACAATGTAGGATAGGGAGGGTAGGCAAGACATACAAAGGTCAAGCTATGGGCAATTGAACACACAGTAGGGTGGAAACAGAGGCAACATCCTATCGGGGGGAAAGTGAGTATAGGAAGCCAACTATCCTAAATTACGAAGGAACCAAAAAAAGGAAATTAAAGGAAAACCCTATCTAGGGTCTGGGGTTGAATACAAACTTGGAAGGAGATAGGTAAAAAGAAGCGGGGGGGGGTAGTGATAAGGGAAGCCTAAAGGTCAGGAAAAGAAGGGAGACAAAAAGTCAGGAGGAGAAACAAATCATCAGGCATGAGAGTTGGTGCAGTGTAATGGGTGCAGGGCCGGAATATTCAGAGCCCCATTCTGGAGACTAAGGTGTTGCCCCATATGCAGGCACCTCTCTGGGCTGAAAGCAAGAGGTCACTGGACTCCAGGCCAAACTGGTATGAGCACACGGCACCATCTGTCTCATCCAGGTGCCATCTCTCCCTCAAAGGATGCCAGCAAAGGGGCAGAGCGGCTGAATCTTGATGGGCACTAGGAGAGTGGAGGGAGGAAGGAGGGACAGCATCAGTCAGACCTTAATGCTGCACAATTCCTTTACCATTCTGGTGGGACAAGGAAGCCAAGAGGAGGCATCTGAGGAAGGAATATGAGAGCAAGTGGGGGTCCTCAAGGGGGCAGGCCCCAAGGAGGGTGGGAGAATCCCTGGCCAAGGAGGAGGCAGTTGCTGGTAGAGGACTCCATGGTCAGGGGGACTGAGTTGGGGGAAGGGAGGGACCAGGTAGTACAGTGCATCCCAGATGCTTCGGCAGGGAGGACTGGAGGGCAGATCCTGGAGATCACCAGGAAGAGGGAGTAGGGAGGGAAGGAGCTGGATGTTGTCCACCTGGAGACAAATGATCTGGCAAGGCAAGCTGTAGGGATAGTGCAGGATAGGTTTAGGGAGGGTCCTGAAGCAGGCAGCTCACACAGTGGCCTTCACTAAGGTGCTACCCATGCAAGGCCAAGGGAAGGCTGGGGAACTCCACACCAGGTTCTTCAGTGAGTGGCTGAAGGCATGGTACAGGGAGGAAGCCTCTGGATACATCAGGGACTGGGGTCACACCTCGGGGGATGGAGGTCTGCACAAGGGAGATAGCCTCCATCCATCCGGGAGGGGAATGGCAGTCCTGGGCAAAAAGTTTTTTTGTTTTTTGTTTTTTTTTATAAATATTTTCTTTATTTAGATTTTACAACATATATACAGACATGTCATCCAGATCCAGTCAGCTTATTTCAATTATACAGTTCATAAAGTCTCAGCTTGGTTACAGAGGACTATAGCTCTATAGGGAGGAAAATAGTACAGAAAATTCTGGTTATATTTATGGGGGTTAGGAGACTAGCAGCAATATCCAACCTGGCAGTAAGGCAAAGGAAAAAGAGGTTAATCCCCCGGACCAAGAGTCCTATCGGGTAGCACCTGGGAAAGAGAGTCAGATTGTGGTTCAAGTTACACCATGTGTTATGCCTCTGGCCAATCTTTAGAGCAGTCATAGCATTTTACAATAATTATATTTTCATTCCTCAACTCCTATCTCAGGTTACAATCTCAAGTGATGAAATAGAGTGCTTCTGGGCAATTCACAGCTTAAAACTCCCTTCACCCACTCCCCAGGTCACTCTTCAACTGCCTTCACTCAGCTCTATGTGAATTTTCCCTTTACCACCGGATAAGTGATGGCCTGGGGGCCGTATCGGAAGTCTCCTTTACGCCCATGTAGAGGTAAGTTCGATGTGTTTAGGTTCTGTTCCCCTAGGGGGTGAATGTAGGGTCTTTTAGCATGTAGTATATTTGCCATCTGGCCCATCTAGTGGTAAACTTTTCTTCTTGATTATTTAGACTGTGCGTTATTTTTTCCATGGTATATATCTGTCTTGTGATGTTCCACCAGTCTTGAATCGTAAGGACATTAGAAGTCAACCATAGTTTCGTGATTGCTTTCTTAGCCACGGATAGGAGAAGGAGAAGTAAATATCTAGTATTAGGGCTTCGTAGGGTTTTAGGGAAAATAAATAAAAATATCTCTAATGTTAAGTGGAGTTGTGAATCCAATATTTCTTGCAGGTGGGTCTGGAGAAGTGTGAGAAATGGCCCTAGGGACGGGCAGCCCCATATGATGTGGGTATGGTTTGCCTTGAGTTCCCCGCACAAGCGCCAGCATATTGCTGAGCGGGTTGGGGAAAAGTGGCTGGTAATTGCAGGGATTCTGAAGTACCGAACCAAGTTCTTCCACGCAAACTCGTGCCACTGGTGTGTGCTAGTCACTCTGAGCAAATAGCCACAGGCTCGGCGCCAATCCTCAGGCGTTATTCGATAGCCTGATTCCTGAATCCATTGTGAGCGAATGTTGTCAATGAGGGGATAACTCTGTACATTCAGTGCTTGATAACATAGCGAAATTAGATGGCCCTGTTTCAGGGTTTTATTAAGGTTGATTTGGCTGTGGATTAAAGGTGGGCATTGCTCATGTTCCCAGATTATCTGTGGGAGGCTATCAACATAATGCCGAAGTTGCAGATAACGGCAGAAATCCTGGTGTGGCAGGTTATATTTCCTTTGGATCTCTGCATAGGACCACATCATACCTTGGGACATTATCTGCCCCAGGTACTTCAGGCTGTACTTTTCCCACTGCTAAAAGCTGTTGTCTAATTTGTTTGGAGGAAAATTGCCCAAGCTAGAGATTGGGCATATAAGTGGTAGGAAGGGTGTCAGCCGATGTATTTTTTTTAATAGCCTGCCAGCTGCGGAACGAGTCCGTAAGCCAAGGGTTTGTATGCTGAGGTACTTCCCTGTTATCCTCTTGTTGGTATAAGATTCGGTGGTAAACGTGGTCATTCAGCATGGTTCGCTCTATGTCCAACCAGTGTGGGTTGGATGTTCTAATTTGGCGGGACATTAAATGTGTCAGTATTGCCGCTTGTTGGTAATATCTTAGATCTGGGAGTACCAGTCCTCCTCCTTGACGGGGGAGGGTGAGGATCTTTAGGCGGACTCAGGGTTTTTGTTTGGCCCAAATTAATTTCGCGATGAGATGGTTCAGTTCTCGAAAAGTCTTTAGTGGGAGATATATGGGGATATTTTGAAATAAGTATAAGGCTCTCTGAAGTGTTACCATTCTGACAAGGTCTATTCTCCGTGTTAAGCCCAAGGTGAGTGTTGCCCATGAACTTAGGTCAGACTTCAACTGCGAGATAAAGGGGGTATAGTTATACTTGTAGTACTCTGTAGGCGTTTGGGGGATGTATACACCTAGATATTTAAGTTTTTGTAGATTGCACCTGCCTGGGATGCTTTCCTGTATGTTAAGCGAGGGGGAGTAACAAAAAGTGAGTAGTTCTGTTTTAGTAAAGTTCAACTTGTACCCCGACACAGAACCAAAGGAGTCCAGGATCTGTTTTACTATGGGAAGAGAGTGTTCTGGGTTCCAAAGGTACAGAAGAATATCATCCTCATAAAGGGCGATACGGTGCTCGCACTCGCCTATCTTTACTCCCTCTATTGCCCAAGCTTCTCTGATCTGTTGTGCCAGAGGCTCGATAAATGCTGCAAATAAAAGAGGGGAGAAGGGGCATCCCTGCCTAGTTCCCCTGTGTAAAGGAAATTAGTTGGAATGGTGTCCATTCACTTTTACACAGGCTTGGGGGGCAGCATATATGTTCTGGAGGACTGTGATTAAGGCGGGGGGGAATCCAAACTTATGCAGCGTTGAGTAAAGAAAGGGCCAGGCCACTCCATCGAATGCTTTTTCAGCGTCTAGGCTAACTAATATGGTTGTGGTTTTGCTAGTTTGCATGTGGTGAACCACGTGTAGGGTGCGTCTGATACTATCAGTAGTGGTGCGAGATCTGAGAAATCCGGTTTGGTCTTTGTGTATTAGTAAAGGGAGCACTTGGTCTACACGATGGGTCAATATGCTCATAAATACTTTATAGTCCTGATTTAGTACAGAGATGGGTCTATATGAGGCATATAGCTGTGCATTCTTGTCTGGTTTGGGGATTACAGAAATAGTTGCGTATGACCAGGATGGTGGGGGGGAATTCCCCTCCAGTACTGAGTTGAACACGTTAAAGAGATTAGGAGAGACCTGCACCCTGGCAGCTTTATAGAACTCAGCCCTGTAGCCGTCTGGTCCTGGTGATTTCAGAGATTTGGCATTCGCAATGGCATTGGACACCTCCAGTTCCGTGATCGGGGCAACTAGTGATTCTCTGTGGTCCTCCGCAAGCCGTGGGAGGGCAATTGTTTGCAGATACTCTGCTATTTGTTGCGGGAATATATAGTGCCTTATAGTATGAGGTAAATGCCTCAGCAATGTCATGCGTTTTTGTAAGGGGTTGGCCTCCCGTCGGGTGACGAATGGATAAAATCGTAGCTGCCTTTTTTTGTTTACAAATTTGATATGCCAGCAGCCGCGTGGCTCTCAAGTCCACCTCATAGAACCTCTGTCGTAAGAAGGTCAGAGCTATCTCGGTTTGTTGCAGAATTAGACGGTCCAACTCATATCTAGTCTGCTGTAGTTGGGGAAGTATTGACACGTCTCCCTGTTTGTGGGCCATTTGTAAAAAATGAAGGGTATCCTCCAGCTTAAGTCTTTGCGCTGCCTTTCTTGTTCCGCAGCATACTTTATTATGTGTCCCCGGAGCACAGCCTTAATCGTGTCCCAGTGTATTGCAGGAGTAATGTCTGCCACCGGGTTATCTGTTTTTATTTCTAGGATTTTTTCTGTGAGAAATTCACAGAATTGTTTGGAACGCAGATAGTATGGGTTTAATCTCCATTGTGTCTTCTTAGGCTGGACGCCAAAATCCCACGTGGAGGTCTGGGGGGGCATGATCTGAGATAGAAATATCGTATCCCAAGTTCTCCGCCTGGGTATACACCTGGTCTATGCAAGAGTAGGTATGGTGTACTGGAGAGTAGTAGGTGTAATTCCTCGAGTGAAGATGCAACCTCCGCTAAGCGTCACACCATCCCATCTCAGCCACAAAATTTTTTAAATACTTTTGGGTAGTTGTTTGTTTGGGGGGTCTCATGTTGGAGGTGTCCATGGTAGGGTCTGCAATTAAGTTGAAATTGCCTGCCATCATGAGAATCCCTCTAGTCTTTTGTATAATCTTGTCCAGCAGGGGCTTCATGTGCGTGACCGAAATGCCCGGGGGGAGATAAATGTTTGCTAGGGTTACCTGTCTGTCATTAAGCGTTCCCTGTACAATAACTAACTGGCCCTCCGGGTCTGCCCAGGTTGATTTGGCTTTAAATGGGGTATGCGGGGATATTATTATGGCCACGCCTCTTCGCCTCCCTACTCTGGCAGAGGAGTAATAGACCTGCCCCCTGCTTAGCTTAGCGAGTTTTGCGTGTTCAGTGGCGTTCATACGAGTTTCTTGGAGGTATACTAAGTCTGACTTAGAGTGTCTAACATAGGCTAGGGTCTTAGATCTTTTAATAGGCGAGGCTAGGCCACTGACATTAAGGGACAGTAGCTTCACCTTAGGGATGTACATTCTTATTATTCAGGGATCTTGCTTTATCTAACCCTTCCCCATCCATCAAGAGCTTCACATTTATCACTTTTAAGATATACACTTGTTGAGCTTTTTGCATAGATCTGATGACAATTGTACAACAATAATAACAACATAATGACAGACTTTGACAACTAGATTCACCAACACACAAACAGAAACAAATCAACGACAAGACCAACATGATCCCTTTAATAGGAAACAGTGAACTGGTACTTTCACAAATCAGGAGGATCCTGATCTAGTGGTAAGAGGAAACCCTTATCTACGATGCCCTGGATATCCTGGGCTTTTGGCATCTTTTGTGCCTAGTAGGGGAAAGGAATCGAGGGTAGGCGATGCATGTAGCTGCCCCACGCGGTCCCCTAGGATCCAGGGTGTTCTTGAGGGGGGAGCTAATGCTTAAAGCGTACCTTATGGAGCTGAGCCTCTGCGGCTGTAACCGCTAGATCATGTCTTCAACCCAACCCCTCCTAATCACAGCTTACTAATATCTCGCTCCCCTTGGACTGCCTAAAAGCAAACACTAATGTTACTGTAGACCTGTTGCAATGAAACTATACTCTCCAACTCTGTCTAAATGTACCCTACTGACTGCGCATGTACTCAAACTGTCTTACTGTATCCTCTCCTAATGTAAAGTGGTTGGTGTACTCAACCCCGGGTCGCCCCTGAAAAAGGGATCTCTGGTCTCAGAGGGCTTACCTGGTCAACAAAATCTAAATAAAAAAAATAATGGTCTGGGGTGAGGACTGCACCCCTCCAGGTTAGGAGAGACACCTGCTCGAGGTCTGGTGTCCCGCTCCCCATCCCCCAACCCGTCCAGACATAGACAGGTTGGGGGGAGGGAGAGCAGGCACACGGCCCTCTGTTACAGGTGCCAGACAAGGCCTCTGAATGCCTGCCCCTCGGTCCAGTAGACTAGGCCGGGTAGGATGCTCCACAGCCATGTAAAAACACAACCACAGGAGGCATCCCACCCAACTTCACATCTGGCAGGGCAACATCACCCCTTCCCTCCCCGGCAGAAGTCCATATTTACTTGGATCGCTTATCTTATTTTATATATAGGGCCGCTGTTAAAAATCAGAAGTTGGGGGCTTTCAGGTCAAATTCCAGGCCCGCTATCATGCAGGCAAAGGAGTTGGTCTCCAACTCAGCTGTTGTCTGAGTGGGGCCTTGCGAGTCTAAACTCTAGACTACATGTGCCTATGCTGTGGCCTTAGGGCACTTCCCCAGCACCCCCCTTCCCCTCCGGCCGTCCTCGGCGGGGGGGGGGTCAGCCTGGTCTGCTAGCAGCCTGCAGCTTGATTAATGATGATGTACTCTTCCACCCCCACCCCCATTTGCTCTTCCCCTCCCAGCCCACCCTAGTCTTCTTTGGCCCGCGAGCCATGACGTTGGTCCGCGGTGCCATGTCGCAGTATATCATGCCCCCATGTAATGGTTGTTCACGGGCAGCAGTTCCAGGACAGCTCGGGGGTCCCACATTGCAGGCCTATTGTTGGCTAAAGATGAACCCTGAGTGAGACGCCTGGCCGCCAGTAGCCACCTGCAACCTCCCCTCATCTCTCTCCCCCACCCCTACCCCACACCAAGCAGTCCCATGGAGAGGTGACCCAGTTAGAGTAAGCTTAGGAGGGCCCCCGTGTCCTCTCATACCAGCTCGAGTGCTCTGTTTCCTCCCTCATCCAGGCTAAGTAGCTCAAGTCAGCTTAGCCAGGCAGCGTATGATTTGCCCACATGGAGCCTCCCGGTTCACTCCCACCCCCTCTCCAGTCCACATCCACCTTTTTTTTTTTTTTTTACCCGACCCCACAGCCCAAGAACTTCGGTTTAGCCATCCCTATGGCCCGGGAGTCGGTGAGCAGGGAACTCCGCCCTTCCCCACCCCCAATGTGCATCGCGCGGCGAGTCCAGCATCGCGTGGGTCCAGGTTTACGAATGGTCCCAGCCTCACGATTCTACCCTCCAAGGTCTAATCTGGGAACCGGAACTCCCCCCCAGCATCATCAGGTCCCGAGTCCCCATCCCCCGGTCTCCCGCCAGAACGAAAGGGAGATGGACCCATCTGGAACTCCCTCATAGTACCCATTATCGGCCTGTTCCTCTGTTTGAAGCCCCAGTGAACCGTCCTTCTGCTAAACCCAGGTGGGTCCTGCTCTCCAGCTCCGCATATTCGTCAGCCACGAGGAAGAGAGGAGCCAACTGCGGTCCCATCCCATCTGCTCCCCCACCCCACCCTACCCCGGAAGACTCAACGCTACTTTAACAAATCAATTACAGCTACTATGCTACAAGGTAAGCAGGCACAACATTTAACTAGAGTCCAAGGTATACTTGCAACCCCTCAGGTTTGGGTTCGGGACTTCTTTCTCGATTCCTTGAGGGCAGGCTGGGTTGCTTTTAATGCTCCAACAATCTTTTGAAGTGCGTCAATGCCCTGCCTACGCCTTGGCGCTCCTCTGGCCACTACTCCACATCCTCTGGGCGAGTTTTGAGGCTATCAAGAGTTCCGGGTTGGCACGTAACTGAGTTACTTTAATTTTCCTTCTCTGGAGCTCTGTAACTGCATCTACTGCGCTGTCGAACGTACGTGGGCCATCTATGAAGAACACCGTCATCCTGGAGGGGTAGGGCATCCGGAATTTTATGCCTGCAAATCTGAGGGCCCTCATCGCTGGGATGTATGCTCGCCTGCATGCCATGATTTCGGGGGCATAATCATTCTCGAAAAACAGCCTTTGGGATTCGTAATGGACCTTGCCACACGTCCAGGCCATCTGTAGAACTGCCTCTTTCTCCTGGTGTCGCAGAAACTTTACCAGGATCGTGCAGGGGTGTGTTCCCGGAGGTGGTCTGGGGCCTAGGGTGCGGTGCGCCCACTCAATTTCTAGAGACATGGAGTCGGGTAAGTGAAGCAGCTCTTTTAAGGTCTTCTGAATGAATGGAATCATCTCCTCACCTTCAGCACCCTCGGGGATACCAGACAGCCTGATGTTGTTCTGGCGACTTCTGCTTTCGGCGTCCTCAGCTCAGTTTTGTAGAGTCTTGATCTCACCATGCAGCGGTACGATGACGCGCTCCACTGCCTCAAGCCGTCCCTCCATTTCTGTGGCCTGGGCCTCGCTACTCTCCTGGCGCTGCTCCAGCTTACTGATGTCGGTACGTAGCGCGGTCACCGTAGATTTCATTTCCCTTCGGAAATCTCTAATCTCTGCCAGCATTTGTGCCATCTGCCTCTGGAGGATTGTATAGGGGCCTGGTCGGGCACCGCGCTGCTTCGCCACGAGGTCAATGAGGCCCGGGAATCCCCACTCTCCGACCCCACGTCCTGCGATCGCTCTCCATCCTGGTGCTCCAGCAGGCTATATTTTGATTCCCCTCACTTCTTTGGCATGGTTGCTACCTCCTGAGTCAGTCTGAGCAAGAATTTTTTGTGAAAAGCTTTGTTGAGAAGGCTATTTAGGGGATCGCTAGGGGAGCCACTTGCCTTAGGCTGCAGCCTTGCTCATGACGTCACCGGAAGTCTCCTGGGCAAAAAAGTTTAAATGCTACTTTGATGAGCATTTAAAATAGCCAAGGGGAGAGGAGGAAAGACTGAGGGAGGCAGGGATTGTGCCCCCCCCCCCCCGGAGACTACTGCTAACATATAAGGTTAACCAAGGGAGAAGAAATTCCCTGGAGGTTGAGGGAAGCAAAGAGAAAGGCAGGCAACTCTGAAGGAGGAACTTCAGTTAGAAGAGAGGGGAAGGCAGTCAGACAGCGTAATAGGGGAGGGCAGGACAGGGGTAATAGAGGGGGAAGAAGGAAGCAGGAAGGAGAGGCAGGTTAGAGGCAGAGGGTGACGAAAAGAATGGACAGCCATGTGTGCCAATGCAAGGAGTCTGGGAAACAAAATTCCTGACCGTGAGGCAATACTTGTGGGGGAAAACCTGGATCTGGTGACCATAACAGAATCATGGTGCACGGACAACCACAGCTGGGAAGTGGCCATCCCAGGCTGCACCATGTTCCAGAAGGACAGGTAGGCAAGGCGGAGAGGTTGGTTTACATATGAAGGAGGGCAGAAGGGCCACTGAGATATCAGGCAACAAGGGAGACAATGAAGGGCTGGAGGTACTATGGGTCAGCCTAGAAACGGGGTCGGGGCAATTATTCGCACAGGGGTGGTGTACAAACACCCCGGACTCTCGGGGCACATGGAGCAGCAGAGTGGGAGAGCCTCGAAATCTAGAGAAAGTCCTCTGCTCACTACATCCAACACTCACTTGTCCGTTGGGATAATGGACCAATGTGGCAAGAGACGTAGCTGGCCTCCGACACAGAGCAGTCGGGGACAGGACAGGTGGAGGGATGACACCCCCCCCCAACCCATCACTGAGCTGCTTTTGAGGGGGCACTGGCAGCTGCTACCCCTGCCCCTCCCTTTTGTCCTTTTTGGATCCCGACAACCCGGACTTCTTGAGGTTGCTGTCGTGGAGGCTGTGACTGGAAGGATCTATACTGAAAGGCCGGTTTCTCAGTCTTTTTCTTCTTCTGGGACAAAGTAACAGAATCAAGAGTAGCACTGGACTTCTCGATCCTCATTAGATGCACTTCCACCCCAGGGCCAAAGAGGCCAGTGCCCAGAAAGGGGACATTGGACAACCTCTGTTGGGTGTCCGCTGTGAAGGTGGACAAGACTGGCACAAGGCATTAAGGATGGGGAGAAGGGCTTCTTCAGGTATATCAGGGAGAAAAAAGAGCTGTACGGAATAGATAGTGAGGATTAAGAAGGAAGGGGAATGGGTGGAAAAATGGGGAGATAAGGCAGAAACACTTAACGACTACTTTTGCTCAGTATTTACTAAAGAGGGGGGGGGGAGATACCCAAGAGCGGGTGGGAGGGCAGGAATGGAGGAGGAGGGGGCAACAGATGGGAGTTAACATGGAAAGTTGGGTACTGGAGGGCTTAAGGGATCGGAGGGTGGACAAGGTGCCAGGGCCAAATGGCATCCATCCCCGGGTACGGAAGAACTGGCAGGGGTCCTAGCGGGGCCCTTGGCAGACTTGTTCAGTGCCTCTCTGGAATCTGGGTCTGTACCTCAGGATTGGAGGATGGCTCACATGGTACCCCTCCATAAGAGTGGCCCCAAGTATGAACCGTGGAACTGTAGGCCAGTGAGCCTCACATCCATCGGGGGAAGCTGATGGACACGATCCTGAAGGAGAGGCTGGTGTCTCTTCTGGAGGCCAGTGGGATGCAGGACAGCAGGTAGCATGGCTTTGTCACTGGCAGATCCTGTCAGACCAACCTGGTGGAATACTACGACTAGGTAACTAGACAGTTGGATGGGTGTCATGCTGTAGATGTCCTGTATCTGGACTTCAGCAAGGCATTCGACTCTGTCCCACATGGGAGGCTAGGAAGTAAGCTAAAAGGCACAGGCATGGTTGCTGAGATGGTGGGATGGGTGTGAAACTGGCTAAGTGTTAGGCAGCAGAAGGTGGTGGTGGACGTGGAGATCACCAAGGGAGGTGACCAGCAGGAGTGCCACAGGGCTCAGTGCAGGGACCAGTGTTATTTGGGATATTCACTGCAGACTTTTCAATGGGGATCAGGAGCAAGATCAGTCTGTTTGCAGATGACACCAAAATGGGAGCGGTGGTGGATGATCAGGGGGGTGGCAGGGGTTGCAAGAGGATCTGATAAAGCTGAAGACCTGGTCAGACACATGGCAGTTGGGGTTCAAGGCGAAAAAGTGCAAGGTGCTGCATTTCAGGGCAAAAAAACACTCAAAAAGGAGGTACCATGGGGGAAGGGGGATCCAGCTTGCAATGACAGAAGAGGAAAAGGACCTGGGGGTACTCAAAGTGGTCGTGAACAACTCGTCTCAATGTGGGAAAGTGGCTGCGAAAGCCAATAAATTGCTGGGTTGTACTGCCAGGGGTATATCCTCAAGAGGGGGAGGTTATTCTACCCTTGTATAGATCGCTGGTAAGGCCACACCTGAAATACTGCGTGCAGTACTTGCGCCTGTACCTTAAAAAAGACAGTAAGTTACTGGAGGGGGCGTAACGCAGGGCAACAAAGATGATCGATGATCTGGGAGACATACCATATGAGAGCAGATTGAGAGAATTGAACATGTACTTACTGGAGGAGAGGAGAGACGGGGGCATATGACAGAAACCTTCGAGTACATGAAGGGCATAGACAGGACTGGGATGGAGGGGCCTGTTCAAACTAAAGGAAGGGAGGGATACTAGAGGCCATGCTATGAGAATGGAGGGTAGGTTCAGGAGGGAGATAAGAAGCCAAAATTCCATAGAGCGGTGCACAAGACATGCCAAAACAAAAGGACCTAAGACCAGGTCTCAGTAAAAAACTGCTTTATTTTGTTCTGCCTTGAAAAAACGTAAAAGCTACGTGAAATGTTGGTGGAGGGGGTGTTACTATCACCCTGTATGTGCTTTCAGCTTTTTTGTAAAATAAAGCAGTTTTTACTGAGACCTGGTCTTCGGTCCTTTTTGTTTTGGCATCATGCTAATTACCTATGGAATTTTAACTAAAGTGAATTTATGTAGCACAGACAGCATTCTCAAGAACCGTCTTTAATGGTGTTAGGGAGATGAGAAGACACATTTTTACAGAGAAGGTGGTAACCGAGTGGAACGCGCTGCCGGCGGAAATGGTGGCCTGCAAACAGTGAGCAGCTTCAAAAGGGTATGGGACAGGGGAGGGGGAAGGGCAGCTGCTGAGTACGGTGGCTAGCTGCAAAATTGAGCAGACTTGATAGACCTGTTGGACTTGATCTGCTGGCAAATTCTGTATGTTCGTACAAGTACAGCCAAGCCCTGCAATGCATGGAGACAGCTGCTGCCACTGCACGGGTGAAGGAGTCACCAGTGTCCAAGGTTGTTTGGAGCCAGTGTTTAGCCAGAAATTGACCATGGTCTCTGATGAGCTCCACCACCACCCACTGCTCTGAATGGAGATGGGAAAGATTATACTGAATATTCCCATCGTGGAATGCCCATAATTTGCCATCTTAATGCGTAGCTAGCCTGACAAAGACCCAGGGCAGCCGCAGCATACACCTTTTTTGCTGCGTGGTCAATCTTATGGGGTTCCTTGTCTGAAGGCTTGTCCACATTCCCCTGGTGTCCAGACTTATGGAACACCAAATCTGTAACCAAATCTTCGGCTGAAGGGTGGTTGGAAAACCCCGAAAGGGAGCCCACAAGGACCACGTACCTGCGAACAATGTCAGCTAATTGTGCTAGGCAGGATGTTGGATGGCTGCCAAATCCCCAGGGCCGGTCCCAAGATGGCCTCAGCCACCAGGAAGGCACCACCTGGGGATTCATCCCAATACAAAATGTCAGTAAGGGGGTACTTGGCCCTCTTCTGGACTGGCTCCAATGGGATGGAGGTGGACTCCGCAATCAGCCGGAGCAGCACACTGAAAGAGACCAGCCCTTGGTCAGTGGAAGGCTCCTCAAGTGAGCCATAGTTAGCAAGGCATTTGACACAGTCCCACACAAAAGATTAATAGTCAAATTAACCAGCCTGGGAGTGAGTCCCAGGGTGGTAGCCTGGGTAAAACATTGGCTGCACAACAGGACACAGAAGGTAATTGTAAATGGAGCCCACTCTGAAGAAAGAGGGGTTACTAGTGGGGTACCGCAGGGTTCAGTATTGGGTCCAGTCCTTTTTAATGTCTTCTTCAGTGACATTGCAGAGGGACTGGAAGGAAAAGTATGCCTTTTTGCAGATGACACAAAGATCTGCAACAGGGTTGATACACAATGAGGCGTGGAAAGGATGAAAAGGGACTTGGCAAGGTTGGAGGAATGGTCAGAAGTATGGCAGCTAGGACTCAATGCAAAGAAGTGCAAAATAATGCACCTGGGAAACAAGAACCCAGGGAAGAATTCACAATGGGTGGGAGGCAGTAATAACAACAAAAGAAAAAATTACTCACCTTAGTAATGTTGTTTCTTCTAATGGAGTCTTGCTATATTATGACATATGCAGTGAGTCCCAACCTTCGAACTGCTCTGGAGGTGAAAGAGTTAACTTTCCATGCCAGGCATGGAACTTTGAGCACGAGCTCGGTTGAAAACTCTGTCTGTTGTTCTTCAAACTCAAACTGTCAGATCTTTACGAGCAAAACTCACTAAGGTTCTGTGTGGAAGCTGTAAACCTACACTAGCCAACTGGCTACTAAATATGAACACATTTTTTGGTCCCAAAACAAAGACTCAAGTCAGGGGATCCAAAAAATGAAAAACACAACACCCAATCACCCCAAAAAGGAGGGGTGAAAAACAAAGGTGGGCATCTACTAAGTGCCAACACTGCACTGCCCACCCACATCCCAAAAGCAGAGGTTCTGAGAGGGGCAGGCGGGGGAGGTCATAATATAGCAAGACTCCATTAGAAGAAACAACATTACTAAGGTGAGTAATTTTTTCTTCAAACAACATGAAGTCTTGCTATATTATGACATATGCAGACTACACAGCAGTACCTCCATGGAGGAGGGACAGAACCTACTTAGGAAATAGGCTCTGAAGCGCAGCTGTGCCAAACCGAGCATCACTCCTAGCCTGGATGTCCAGGGAGTAATGCTTGGTAAAAGTGTGAACTGTTTTCCAGGTAGCTGCTTGACATATCTCTAGGATAGGGATGTCCCTGGCAGCAGCCAGAGACGCAGCTGTACCTCTGGTAGAGTGAGCCCTCAGGCCTGAGGGAGGAACCTTACCCAGTTTTTCATAGCAAAATTGGATACAAGAGACAATCCACCTGGCAATGGATCTTTTAGTGGCAGGTTTCCCTTTACCAACCTCACCATAAGTGAGGAACAGTTGGAGGAGTCAAACCTGTGACCCTCGAGTCGCTCTATGTAGTAACTAAGGGCTCTTTTGACATCTAAACTGGCAGTCTCCTCTAGCCAGAGGAGGAATGGTCAGTGAAGTACACAGGGAGAGACATAGATTGATTAGGTGGAAGTCTGAAACCACCTTAGGCAAGAACTTTCTGTTAGTCCTGAGGACCACCTTATCTCTATGAAGGAGATAAATCAGGCTCCACTGACAGTAACTTGTAATTCACTTATCGCCTGGCAGAAGTGATGGCCTAAAAAACACAGCTTCTGTCAAGTACTTAAGCTCTGCTGAAGACAAGGGCTCAAAAGGAGGTTGCATAAGCTGGCAATGCAAATATTAAGATCCCAGTCAGGGCAGGGTCCTGAATGGGGGTTGATGTGAAGCAACCCTTGAAAAACTTGGAGAATACAGGATGAGCTGAAAGAGAGGCGGTTTACCTGCTGATAAGAAAGCGAACCACGGCTGCCAGGTGCACTTTTAGGGTAGCTGGTCTCAGCCCCAGAGTATTCAAATGCACCATATAATCCAGGACTGTGGGTAAGTCAGCAGATTCTGGGGATATATGCTTGTGAGAGCACCATATGGAAAATCTCTTCCATTTGGAATTATAAGTAGCCCTGGTGGAAGGCTTCCTAGAAGCTTTCAAGATATCCAATACACCTTGGGAGAGGTGTAGGTCAGCAAACTAACTCTTCAAGGGCCAGGCCTTGAGATTGAGAGACTTGAGCTTCGGGTGCCAAACTCTCCCCTGAGCACAGGGTAACAGGTTGTGATTCCTGGGAAGACACAGGGGAAGGTGGACTGCTAAGGACATAAGGAGTGGGTACCAGGGCTGTCTGGCCCAATCTGGAGCAATCAGGATCATCATGCAGGGTTGAGATCTGATTTTGACTAGCACCTTGAACAGAAGAGGGAAGGGGGGGAAAGCACAGAGAAACTTCCCTTCCCAACTGAGAAGGAAGGCATCCAGAGGGACTGAGCCTAACACTGGGGGCCTGCAGCAAAAAAGGGGAAGTTGGTGATTGTCTGGGGCTGCAAAAAGATCTATCTGCGGGGTGACCCATCTGGCAAATACTACCTCCAGTACTAGGGGATCCAGTGACCATTCGTGATGGCCCAGGGAAATCCTGCTGAGAGCATCTGCCAGGACATTGTCCTTGCCTGGGAGGTGAACTGCAATAAGGAAGGTGTTCAGAGAGTAAGCCAGAGACCACAACTTCATTGCTTCGGTGCACAAGGCCGTAGACCGAGTGCCCCCTTGCTTGTTGATGTACCACATTGTGGTAGTATTGTCTGTTCTGACCTGAACAACTTTGTTCTGAAGAGATTTGGAAAAAACTTGAAGTGCTAGAAAAACTGCTCTGAGTTCCAACAGATTGATGTGGAGCAGAGATTCCTGAGGGGACCACAATCCCTGGGTAGTGAGGTTGCCCATGTGAGCTCCCCACCCCAAGAGGGATGCATCTGTAGTAAGGATTAAGGAGTGAGACTGAGGGGCGAAGGGGACACCCTGTCTCAGATTGCTCTGGTCCTGCCACCATTGAAGGGCTTGGATCAGGGTTCGAGTCACTGGGATCAATTTGGATACAGGGTCTCTCCTTTGAGACCAAAAGGCTCTCAAATGGAACTGGATGTCCCTCATCTGAAATCTTGCTCCCTGTACTACTGCTGTAAAAGCAGCCATGTGCCCCAGGAGCTGCAGAAAATGCCTTGCTGGTCGAGAGACCTGCAGGGTGAAAGAGGAGGCCAGAGAGACCAGGGTCCTTGCTCTTCCAGAGGAAGGAAGGCTCTGGCCTCTTTGTATTCAGTTCTGCACCTATGAAGGTGAGAACCTGGACAGGCTCTAGAACTGACTTTGGAAGATTGAGAAGGAAACCTAGAGAGGTGAGCAGTTGCTGAGTTACCTGAAGATGTAATTTGACTTGGTCTGGAGACTGGCCTACTATGAGCCAGTCATCCA
The DNA here is from genome assembly GCA_016271365.2 of Neoceratodus forsteri. NCBI lineage: Eukaryota > Metazoa > Chordata > Ceratodontiformes > Ceratodontidae > Neoceratodus > Neoceratodus forsteri. The sequence continues at coordinate 373,787,614 of CM057458.1, forward strand.
GGTAAGGAAAGATGGCAATCATTTGCCTTCTTAAGTGGGCAACTGCTACTGCCAGGCATTTTGTGAATACCCTCGGGGCAGAGGTGAGGCCGAAGGGCATTGCTCCGAACTGGTAATGGCCTGAGGGCAGTTCGAATCTGAGTTACTTTCGATGGGAGCTTCTGATAAGAACATGGAAGTAGGCATCCTTGGGGTCCAGGGACGCTAGCCAGTCCCCTGGCCTTAGAGAGGGTAAAATAATTCCCATAGTCACCATTTTGAATTTTGGTTTTAAAAGGTGCTTGTTTAGGTATCTGAGATCCAGGATGGGCCGCCATTCTCCTGTCTTTTTTGGGGTAAGGAAGTACCTGGAGTACAACCCTTTGCCCTGGTGCAGGAGTGGAACCCTTTCCACAGCTCTGAGAGCCAGGAGGGTAGAAACTTCTGTCTCTAGGGCAAGTGCCTCTGATGGATTTGCAGGTGGAAAGGACCTGGTTCTCATCTTTGGAAATTTTTTGAAGCTGAGAACCAGTCCCTGGCTTACTACTTCCAGGACCCACTTGTCTGATGTTAAAGACATCCAGTCCTGGACAAAGTAAGCCAGCCTGCCCCCTACAGGTAGTGGAGAATCGGTCCTGGCCACCCCATCAGGGTGCCTGCTTGGCAGGGGCTTTAGGCTGAGGGGTAGAAGCAGGTCTGCTTGTACCCCGTCTGCCTCTCCCTCTAAAGAACCCCCTCTGGGCGTAAGCTGAAGAGGAGGCCTGGGCTTGGTAAAAAGGCCTATGAAAGGCCTGCCCCTGCCCCTGGAAGGCTGCCTTTGAGGAGTGGCCTGCCTTTCCTTGGCCTGTGCACTCTATAGGTGGTCCTATACTCATCCATTTTTTCATGTACCTCTGTCTGCTCCCCAAACAGAGAATTACCCACAACAGGAAAATCCATGGCCTTAGTCTGGGTATCCTGTGACAGGCTAGTACATCTGAGCCAAACCATTCTGCGAAGTGCCACAGATGTAGCCATGACTCTTGATGACACATCATTAGAGTCCATTGCAGCATGGAATTGCACCTTAGATGCCTCAATACCATCAGCAGCCACCTGCTCCAGCTCCTTGGCAAGCCGGCCAGGGACCTGTTTTGATAGAGCCATAACAGTATCCCATCTGGATTTCTGGTATCTAGCAACATAAGCCATATAATTTGCCTGTCTGAGTCCCAAGGATGATGCCATGTACTGTTTCTTTGCCATGGCATCAATCCTCCTGGAGTCCCTGTCAGGGGTGTGTGAAGCCAAGGGAATATTTGCCTTGTCACAGGCTGCAGCCTGCACTACCCCAACATGGCTGCATTGTTGTGTAAGGAACTCCGTATTAGAGCCTGATAATGTGTACCTCTTGTCCATTCTTTTATCCACAGGAGGTATAGTGTGAGGAGTTTTTAGAATTTTTACTGTCTGTTTCCCAAAAGATTTATGCAAAGGAATGGACAGTCTCCTAGACTCTGGGATACCCATCATTTCTACATAGTCAGGCTCCTCTTGATCATCCACAGCTTCCTCCATAGGGAGCTGGAGGGTTTCAGCCACTATTTTATAAAACAAAAAATGAGAGGGGGATTCCGAAAGCCTAGGGGGAGACACTCCTGAAGGTCTGTCTGGGGAGATGTCCGGTTCAATGGGCACATCCAGACTTTCAAATCCACATTCACTCTCCTCATACTCCTCTTCCCCTCCTCCGGTTCATAAAATTCCTCTAAATCATATTCTTGAACTGTGGAACTGAATTTAACCGTGACACTACTCTGATGGTGCCGTTCGCCGAACCGGGAAAGCGACTTGGACAATTTTAATCGCTGGCTATTTCTTCAGCGGTTGGAGAGGGAAATTTTGGCTTCAAACCTGCTGATTTTCTAGTCCTTTTTGCTGGAACCGACTCCTCCGAGTCGGCTCTCCTTTTGCCCGAGGAAGTCTCGCCCTGATCAGAGGGCACTCCCTCCGGTTCGGTTACAACTGAACCGGGCTGGCCATCCGGGTCAGCGGACTTCTTGGCCTCCCTTTCCCTGAGCCTACCAACTCTCTTAACCAGGGTAGCTGCAAGAAAATTTTTGCAAATCTGGCAGTCTGCATTGAGGTGGTCAAACCCCAGACAATAAACACAGGTGGTGTGGGGGTCAGCCTTGGCAAAGGCTTCCCCACAAACACTGCAGTGTTGAAACCCAGTGGGCCCGGTTTTTCTTTTGGGTTTTTCAGACATATGCCAGCCTAACCAAAACTTGCCCATTTATGGCAATCCGCCAAGCAAGACTCTCTTATCAGTTCCCAACCGTGTCACGGTTCGTGGAAAACACCGTAATGAACTCCGTTCTTTTTTAGAACCAATGAGAACCGGGAACCACACTCTAAAAGACAGATTAATGTATTTACAACAACCTGATCGGTTCAAACCGAACCGATAATACCGTTTACAGGTTCCACACAGAAAGTAAATGTAAAACCTATCTAGTATTTACAATACCACAGACAGAGCTTGAACCGACTGGTTGTGGTTTAAATTCGGTTAAAAAACTGAAAAATTAATACTTTAACCGACAAAATGAACCGAGCAGAAGGAGAAATCTCCCGGGCGACTGTTCAGTGAGGCGGAGAAAAGAATCTGACAGTTTGAGTTTGAAGAACAACAGACAGAGTTTTCAACCGAGCTCGTGCTCAAAGTTCCATGCCTGGCATGGAAAGTTAACTCTTTCACCTCCGGAGCAGTTCGAAGGTTGGGACTCACAGCATATGTCATAATATAGCAAGACTTCACGTTGTTTGAAAGGAAAGGGACCTGGGGGTAATCATATCAGATGACCTTAAGGTTAGCAAGCAATGTGAGGAGGCAGTAGGGAGGGCTGGGGATATACTGGGATGTATAGGGAGAGGCATCAGCAGCAGAAAACAAGAAGTTGTTATCCCTCTATACAGACAGTTGGTGAGACCCCATCTGGAGTACTGCGTCCAGTTCTGGAGACCCCATCTCCACAAGGACATAGACAGGATAGAGGCAGTCCAGAGGAGGGCAACTAAAATGGTGCAGGGTCTGCAAGAGAAGCCGTGTGAGGAGAGACTAAAGGAGCTTAATATGTATACCCTTGAGGAAAGAAGGGAGGGGGGACATGATAGAAACTTTTAAGTACCTCAGTGGAATCAACAAAGTCCAAGAGGGTAGCATCTTTCAGAAAAAGAGATGTGCAAGAACAAGGGGACACAATTTAAAGATAGAAGGGGAGGTTCAAGGGCAATGTGAGGAAGTATTATTTCACAGAGAGGGTAGTGGATGCATGGAACAGCCTTCCTGAGGAGGTTGTGGGGTCTAAAACTATGGGAGAATTCAAGAATGCATGGGACAGACATAAGGCAATTCTTGTGGGGGGTAGGAAGAAATAGGCTGTTGGTTAACTAGGATCTGCTGCCTATCCTGTAGGTAGGGAAATGGGCAGACTAGATGGGCCAAGCCGTCTTTATCTGCCATCAAAGTCTATGTTTCTAGTCAAACAGCAGAGCCCCAAAGGAGGCTATGGACCCCTGATCCAGGTCACCCAATAACTCCTCAAAGATGGCCCTCAGCTGTAGTTTGCCATGGACCTCCCAAGACTTGTAATCCAGGGTAATCCTCACTGACAACTGTCGGGGTGGCAGTTCCACCATGACCGGCGGAGAATCAGGTGTGGGGAGCACCTGTGGAACCTGGACCTGCAGAAGAGCCACTGGTGGCTGCCAGGGGACCATAGGTCCTTGGGGGTAGATCCCTACCCTACCCGGCAATGGCCCACTGCTGACAAGGGAACTCTTTGTAACACTGACATATTTTCTGCAAGCGCCTCTCCTCAACCAAGGATGAGAAGCATTGACAGCAGCGCTTCCTCGTCAAGCGGGATCAATAGTGCCAACAGCTCAACTGTGACCATGAATGCGGGCCATAAATAACGTGCCGGCCCACATTCAGCAGCAAGGGTGTCAAATACTTGATCCCGGTTGAAGACCAGTCCCAAACAGGGTCAACTAGGGTCACCGTTCGAGCCACGAGGCCAATTCCTCTGCCTCCTCCAATAGGTCAAGAAAAATTTCGACAGCTTGGTCGACTGAAGTCTAGGTCATCTGACTCAATGACAGGGTCGAGGAACCTTTGACCTGTCAAACCAACACCTCAACCCAGGGACGCTAAACAGCTGCTGAGTGGTCAGGTGGACTGAGAACCTGTCCCATGTATTCTTGAATTCTCCCACAGTTTTAGACCCCACAACCACCTCAGAAAGGCTGTTCCATGCGTCCACCACCTTCTGTGAAAAATATTTCCTCACATTGTCCCTGAACCCCCCCCCCCCCATCTTTAAACTGTGTCCCCGTGTTCTTGAACATCTCTTTTTCTGAAAGATGCTACCCTCTTGGACTTTGCTGATTCCACTAAGGTACTTAAAAGTTTCTATCATGTCCCCCCTCTCCCTCCTTTCCTCAAGGGTTCGAACGGTGAAAAGGTTAGTTTTTCCAAGATACAACCGAGGTCCCAGGGTGGAACCGGATTCCAAACTGGGGGCTTGAGATGCAGAATATCCTTGAGAAACATCAGGGCCAGGTCCATGTGGGCGACTGCCGGTCCTCAATGGGTTAATGGAAGGCCAAGATAGCAGCTAAATGAACTTTGATGGAAGAATAGCTTAAACCCCAACTGGAGAGGGTGGCAAGGTAGTCCAAAATGGTAGTCAACAGGCAAGAGTAAGGGTCCAAACCTAGAGTTCCACACTGTCCTAAAATATAGAGCGGTGGTAATGGGGAGGAGACACAGGGGGCAGGGGTGCTGGGGCGGACCTACGGGTGGGCGGAGTCAGTCACAGGATGCATTAAATGCATAAGGAGCAAGAAATAGGAGTAACATAACTGATCTGGAGGCCTTGGGTAGTGTGCAGTAGCGAAAGAAGTGTAGTAAGCTGTGATACACTGGAGAACCTCAGCATACAGAAACTTCCCTTCCCAATTCAGAATCAGGGCATCCAGGGGGATTGAGCCCAAGATTGGAGGTCTGCAACAAAAGAGAGGGAGTTGGTGATTGCCTGGGGCTGCAAAGAGATCTATCTCTGGAGTGCCCCACCTTGAAAAAATCACTTTCAACACCTGAGAGTCCAGGGACTATTCGTGATGGCCCTGAGAAATCCTGCTCAGTGCATCTGCTAGCACATTGTCCTTGCCTGGAAGGTGAACTGCTACAAGAGAGGCTTGCAGGGAATAAGCCAGGGACCACAACTTCATAGCTTCTGTGCACAAGGCCGTGGACCGAGTGCCTCCCTGCTTGTTGATGTACCACATGGTGGTAGTGTTGTCTGTTCTGAACTGACTGTGAGAACACTTTTAGAGCTAGAAACACTGCCCTGAGCTCTAGAAGACTGATGTGGAGAAGGGATTCTTGGGGGGACCACAGGCCCTGGGCAGTGAGGGACCCCAGGTGGGCTCCACGGAAGAGAAGCATCCGTGGTAAGGACCACAGAACAAGGCTGAGCAACAAAAGTAACACCTTGCCTTAAATTGTCCTGATCCTGCCACCACTGGAGGGCCTGGATCAAGGTCGGAGTCACTGGAATCAGTTTGGTAAGGGAGTCCTTTCTCTGAGACCAGTAAGCTCTCAGGTGGAACTGAATATCCCTTATCTGGAATCTTGCCCCTTGGACCACTGCTGTTGAAGCTACCATGTGGCCCAAGAGCTGGAGGAAATGCCTTGCTGGTCGAGATACCTGAAGGCTGAAGAAAGAAGCTAGTTCCATAACAGCCCTTGCCCTTTCTAGAGGAAGAAAGGCTTTTGCTCTGAGTGTGTCCAGTTCTGCCCCTAGAAAGGTAAGGAGCTGGACTGGTTCGAGAACTGACTTGGGAAGGTTGAGAAGAAATCCTAGGGAAGTGAGCACTTGCTGGGTCACTTGTAGGTGAGACTTGACTTGGTCTGGCGACTGACCTACTAATAGCCAATCGTCCAGATAAGGAAATATGGAAATCTTTTGCCTTCTTAGAAAGGCAACTACTACTGCCAAGCACTTTGTGAAAACCCTTGGAGCTGTGGTTAGGCCAAAGGGCATTGCTCTGAACTGATAGCGGCCTGAGGGCAACTTGAACCTGAGGTACTTTCTGTGGGAGCACCTGATGGGAACGTGAAAGTAGGCATCTTTGAGGTCCATCTTGAACTTTGGTTTTAAAAGATGCTTGTTCAGATATCTGAGGTCTAGGATGGGTCGCCACTCCCCTGTCTTTTTGGGGGTCAGGAAGTACCTGGAGTACAGTCCTTTGCCCCAGTGTAGGGTAGGTACTCTCTCTATAGCTCTTAAAGCTAGGAGAGAAGAAACCTCTGCCTCTAGGGTAAGGGTTTCCGAAAGATTTGCAGGTGGAAAAGATCTGGCTCTCATCTTTGGAAATTTTTTGAAGCTGAGAACCAGTCCCTGGCTTACTACTTCCAGGACACACTTGTCTGTTGTAATATACGTCCTGTCCTGGACAGAGTAAGCCAGCCTTCCCCCTACTGGAATAGGAGAGTCGACCCGGGCAGACCCATCAGGGTGTCTGCTTGGCAGGGGCTTTAGGCTGAGGGGTGCATGCAGGCCTGCTCATCCTCCTTCTGCCTCTCCCTCTGAAGAACCCAACCTGCGAAAAGGAAGAAGAGGCCTGTGCTTGGTAAAAAGGCCTTTGAAAAGGCCTGCCCCTAGACTGCTGTCTTTGAGGAGTTGCCTGCCTTTCCTTGGCCTGAGCACTCCTGTAAGTGGTCCTGTACTCGTCCATCTTCTTCATGTAATTCTCTGTCTGCTCTCCAATCAGAGAATTACCCACTACAGGAAAATCCATAGCCTTAGCCTGGGTGTCCTGCGAGAGGCTAGTACATCTGAGCCAAGCCATCCTCTGAAGAGCCACAGATGTAGCCATAACTCTTGATGAAACATCATTAGAGTCCACAGCAGCATGAAATTGCACTTTAGATGCCTCAATCCCATCTGCAGCCACCGCCTCCAGCTCCTTGGCTAGCTGGGGGGAGGCCTGTTTAGCTAGTGCCAGTACAGTGTCCCACCTGGACTTCTGCTACCTGGCTGTATAGGCCATGTAATTCGCCTGCCTGAGTCCCAAAGAACATGCCATTACTGCTTCTTTGCCATGGCATCAATCTTCCTGGAGTCCTTGTCGGGGTGAAGCCAAGGGAATATTTGCCTTGTCACAGGCAGTAGCCTGCACTACCACAAAATGGCTGCATTGCTGATATAAGAACTCTGTGTCTGAGCCTGAAAGTGTATACCTCTTGTCCATTCTTTTATCCACAGGAGGTATAGTGTTAGAAGACTAAGATTTTTTGTGTCTGTTTCCCAAAAGATTTATGGAGGGGAATAGACAGTCTCCTGGACTCTGGGATATCCATCATCTCTACATAATCAGGCTCTTCTTGATCTTCCGCAGCCTCTTCCATAAGAAGCTGGAGGGTTTCAGCCACTTTCCTGTAAAACATAAAATGGGAAGGGGACTCAGAAAGCCTAGGAGGGGAAACACCTGATGGTCTGTCTGAGGAGATGTCCGGTTCTACAGGCACATCCAGACCTTCACTTGCATCATAATCCTCAAATTCCCCTTCCTCTTCAAACTCTAGTTCATAAAATTCTTCAAGGGTATACTCTTGAACCGGGGGAACCAACCGAACCGAACCCCTGCCAGAAGGAGCCGGATCGGTCGGAACCGGACGGAGTTATTCCACAATCTGAATCGCCCTGGCTATCTCTTCGGTGGTCGGAACATGAACCTCTGGATTCGAACCGGCTGATTTATCTTTGCGCTTCCTTTTTGTCGGAACCGATCCCTCAGAATCGGCTCTCCTTTTGCCCGAAGAAGTATTGCCCTGGTCAGAGGGCACTCCTGGTTCGGTCGAAACTGAATCGGGCTGGCCATCCGGGTCAGCGGACTTCTTGGCCTCCTTTTCTCTCAGTCTACCTAATCCCCTCTCAAGGGTAGATTTGGGAAAATGTTTACATATTTGGCAGTCTGAATCGAAGTGGTCAAACCCCAGACAATAATCACAGGTGGTGTAGGGATCAGCCTTGGCAAAGACCTCCCCACACTCACTGCAATGTTGAAACCCAGTGGGCCCGGTTTTTTTCTTGGGTTTCTCAGACATGGCCAAGCTAACCAAACTTACCCTTTTTTCGGCAACCACCAGGCAAGACTCCCTTATTGGTTCCTAACCGTGTCACGGGTATGGGGAAAAAACGGTTAAAACACGTTTTATTTAGAACCGATAAGAACCAGTAACCACACACTAAATATGGCAAAATTCACAATCAAATGGTCGGTTCAGCCGAACCGACCGCACTTTTACAAGTTCCACACAGAAATAATAGAACAATTCCTGTCTACTACTCACAGCACCACAGACAGAGACTGAACCGACTATGCGGGTACTTTTTTTTCTGGTTTAAACCGACGAAAAACTGAAAACTTTAACTGACCGTGAACTGAGCTGGAAGGAGAGAAATTCGGAGCTTAATTGCCCAGTGAGGGCGGAGGAAGAATCTGACGGTTTGAGTTTAAAACACTCCAGACAGAGACTTCAACCGAGCTCGAGCTCAGCGTTCCATACCCTGCATGGAAAGTTAACCCTTAGTTCTCCGGGGCAGTTCAAAGGTTGGGAATCACTGCAATTGTCAGAATACAGCAAGACTTCATGTTGTTTGAAGCAGCGCGATGCATAGCAGCATACTCCAACACGCAGACAAATGAGATAAACCACTTGCTAGATCGGAAGGAGTCTGAACTCATCAAAATCAAGGTATTGATATACGTGATCTCCATGGGTCTGCCTCATTAAGGAGCATTGCTGGCTCTGGTTGCTGAGCAAGGCTTAAGAACCTGAGGGGAGGGCAAGGAACGAATATGCACCAACAGCCAGATGGCTCTTAAAAAAAAAAATGATCAGCGTGCACCACAGCAAAACAACATAATGGGACATTTGAAATCTGTACCTGTTGTGGACATATAACAGTGCATAAAAGTGGTCTGGAAGAGATGATTTTTCCTTCTTACCAGATATGACTGAGCTACATGGTGTAAGATCCCCCGTTCTCCCCACCTGAAACTTTCTGATGAGATGAGATGACATGGGAGTACCTGCTGTGTAATGTAATGCATAGGGGGAAAACTGTTAAGAGAGAGATATATTGTTTATTCTGCTCTTTACTGGAGAGGCAACATACCTCGCCAGATAACTTATTGGGGATTCAAAAGAAATAATAGTTACAAATATCAATCTGGGCAGGGGGATGGGGGGTCCGGAAAGGGGAGTAAACGATCCGAACTACAGCAAGGGTCTGTGGCATTTATCACCTGTATAGGACCAGATTTTACACAGAATGACTGGCTCAGAGGGAGAGCTCCTCTGTTTGAGGAAAAGACACTCATACCCCTTCTTGGTGGAACTCCTCCAGTGTGGGGGTATCACTAAGAATAGAAACCCAAATAGTAGGGTTTCCTACCTTTGAAGCAGTTTAGTTCTTAGGAACGCAGAATGGCACGGTTGGCTGAAGGAGTTCCAAATGGTTGCTGTTTTAATGAAGTTGTATTGGTTTGTAGGTTAAAGGTTACCAAAGTTTATGAATTTCTAGAAGAACGACTGCTTTTCAAAAAACAAGGGGTTTATTCTGATGAGATAGCCCATTATGAAACCAGAACAGCATTCCTTAGACTGCCAATATGAATAATAAAAATATGTTAATCTGCTCTTATAGTGTCCACGGGCTAACCAGCCCCATAAAAAGAAGTAAAATACTATCATATCTTAAAAAAACAAAGGCAGATTTTACACTCATGCAGGAAGGCGACATCTCTCACAAGGTAAGCATGAGAAGCTGTCCACAATGGGATTTGAGGAGGTGATGGCTTCTGTGACGTAGACAGCCCGTTTTGAGTGCTGTATAATATATATATTTTTTTTTTATAAAAAACGTATTAATGACCATCTCTGCTGAAAAATCAAATGCTCTAGGAATGACCTCACTCATCCTTCTCCATCCCAGATTTCAGCTGACAGCTGCAGGCAAAGAGAACTGCTGACAGCATGCATCACACACCCAGTTTTTAGAGACAATGTGTTACCTGGAAGACTAATCAATGATCCTGTTTCTCTGAGTTAATTACAGAGTTGTTTTGGGTTAACTTTGTAAAGAGAGAAAATCGTAAAAAAAGGTTTATGACGTTGAAGAGAAAACACAGGTTATTACACAGAGGTGAGAGGTCATAAATGCTCATATGAAGCATGTGTGAGGAGGGTACAGCATAAGATCAAAGAAAGTGTCATTTGAAACTTGAGTTATGCTAAGGTTGTAGAATGAATACTTGAAATTACATCCTGTGGTTGTAGAGAAATATATATTTTTTAGATATTTTGACAAAGGAGGAGCTGGATGACCTCATCCAAAAGGGGTTGGCAAATACAGCTTGTAAAGATTATTCTTTTTCACTACAGAGACACTTTTATCTGACTCTTACCAAGATAACATCTGAGCACTGAAAACAGGTATTTAAAAAGCTAGACAAAATCTAAATGTTGTAGTAATTGCACTGTTTTAAACCTTGTTTTGTTTAAAGATATGTATGTCTTGTGATATGAGTTCTGTATTGCATGTTTGACGTATTATTATATATTTTAGTAAAAACTCTAATTTTAGAGAAAACCTGGTCGGTCTTTGAATTGCTTTCTTCTGCTGATAAATATGTATGGTTATAGCAGATAGCAGACATACGCTTGTATGATGGTACCAAACTGGAAAGAGAAGCGTTTTAAATCTGAGGTCTTTATTAAAGTTTTAAAGGGTTCATTTCTGCACGCCTGGTTAGGTGCCCGTAGGCAAAGATATCTGCCCCCCCCCACCAAAGACAGATATATCTGAGCCTGTGCATTGGGTATTCTAGCAAGAGGTTAACAGTTTGAATCCCTCCAGAACTGAGATCAAAGGTTGATCCGAACTCACAAAAACAGACAAGAGGGTTACCTTGTCTGTTACACTGTTCACAAGACTGCACTCACAGGTTGGCACTTTGGGAGTAGAGGGCCTGACCTACTGAGTGAATCTGTGACAGACTGGTTGGTAGCGGTGGCATTCATTTTGGTATCACAAGCTTGTTGTTCTGTGTCAGCTGAGATCGTAGGCTCTCTTACAAAGAAAGAAAAAGTCAGAGTTTTATTTTAAAAAAGAAACAGAACTATATATCACTTGGCTTACAGTCGAGTTCCTACCCATTTTATTTTTTTTCTAAAGTGCAAAGTCAGGGTAGCAGTAGTTAGGAAAGACGGCATCCTACTATAGCAGGCACACTGTAGAACAGTTAAAACAGTTGTGTGATGACAGAGGAGTCCTGTTCGAGGTGAAAGCCAGTAAGCAGAACCTCATAGAGGCCCTGACGGTAGCAGATACACAGAGCAGGGAGTCACAGACCGTGACTGAAAGTGACCCGGCCTCAAGTGTGGCAGAACTAGTGGCCAGTGAGGGGTCCCTAGCCGATGAGGCGGACAGCAGGGCCACTGTCAGTGAAGGGCCACAGCAGCAGGGAAAGGTCACCAGTATCCTGAATCTAGAGGTACTCAAGCTGCAAATTGAGTTGTGGAGGACAGAACTGGAAGCAGAGCGACAACAGAGGGAAGCAGACCGTGAGGCAGCGCGACAACAGAGGGAGGCAGACCGTGAGGAACATGAGCGCCAGCGAGAGGCAGAGGAGGAGAAGAGAGAGCGAGAACACAGAGAGGCAGAGGAGAGGAGAGAGGAGCACCAGTGGCAACATGAACTGGAGAAGCTACGACTCCAACCAGCGGCACCAGGGCAGGTAAGTGGCTTGGGTTTAACTGGGACTGCAGGACTGGGTTACAAATTGAACTCTAAATTAATAGCTGAGTTTAAGGACGGGGAGGACATGGATGCCTTTTTTAATTCTTTTGAAAAAGTTTGCATTCAGGCTAAAATTCCTAGAGAGTCCTGGAGCTTCCAACTATCCCCGCTACTTACTGGAAAAGCTCGGGATGCATTGGGTCAAATGAACAACAAAGACAGTGATGCTTACAGCAAGTTAAAAGCTGCACTACTAAAAAAGTTTGAATTAACTGCAGAATCATACAGAGCTAAATTCCGTAAGCTCAGGAGAAGCCCTGATATGAGCTATGAGGAGACAGCCACGAAACAACGTCAGTTTTTAAAACGTTGGTGGGAAGGAATTGAGGCAAACACTGTTGATAAAATTGAAAATGTGATTTTATTAAAACAGTTTTATTGGGTATGCCCAGCAGAGCTAAAAACCTGGCTAGAGGACCGAGATCCAAAAACAGTGCAGAGGCTGCTGAACTCTCGGACTGATATGCCAAGAGCAGACCTGCTCTGAGAATGAATGGGGCGGGTGTGGCAGCGCAGAAAGGGAAAAGCGTGCCTTCAGGGCAGTTAAAACCCTCACTGCCTCCACCGAAACCAGTTAGACCCAGGTTTCAAAGAAAAGATTTCCCTGTAGTAAGAAATGTTTGTTGGTTATGTAAAGAAACTGGGCACATTGCCAGACAGTGTCCAAGAAGGGCAAGCAATAATACGCAAAGTAGTACCAGAAAGGAAATGGGTTGTTTGTGTGCCCTGGAAGCATGCCAGTAAACATGAGGGAACACATGCACCCAGTCATGGTAAACGGCGTACAGACACAGGGGTTAAGGGACACAGTGGCATCCCTGACACTGGTAAAAGGGGATCAGGTACAGCCTGGTCAGCTTATACCTAATAAATACATGACTGTACAGGACTTTGCGGGTGAAGAGAAAACATTGCCACTCGCTAGTGTTCTCCTGGACTGGGGTGAAACGGGGAACTGTGCAACAGGTGGCTGTAGCTAACACACAAGCAGTGGATGTGATCCTGGGTAACAATCTCCAGCAGGGGGTGGTATGTGCAGTTACCCGTAGCCAAGCGGCCAGGGAAAACTGTAGTTCCCTGAGACCCCCAGAAGCCATTGGGGAAGATTCTGAGAGGCTGGTTCCCCAGCCTGTGTCTCCAGAGGGGGACACTGATAAAAAGGGGGTAGAAATTTCCCCAGTAGCAAGTAACCACCCAGCTACAGAGGGTTACTCCAAAGAGGGAGGGGTGACCCCTTGTCAGAGGGTAGGGATTGACAGTGATCCTGACGGCCCTGACGCTAGCGCTAGGGACCTAGTTTAGTGACTGAAGGGGACTTGTCCCATGCCTTGGGAAGGTGTGAGGGGTTTGCAGCAGCTCAGCGAAGTGACCCTAGTTTAGAGAAGCTGAGGGCTTGGGAAGACTCGGATGGCACACAGGGAGGTGACAGCAGACATAGGGTTTATTGGGAAAATGGACTTATGTATACACAGGCAGTACAGACAGAGGGAGGGATGCTAGGTAGGCAGCTTGTCGTTCCCCAGGGATATCGTGAGCAGTTGCTCAAGGTTGCCCACGATATTCCCTTGTCTGGTCATCTGGAGAATCGTGCGCTAGCTGGCGGTTGGCCCAGAATTTCTACTAACTTCACCCAGCAGGTGAAGGAGTATTGCAGGTCTTGTCACCGGTGCCAAGAAATAGGGAAGGTGGGCAAGAAAACCCTAGCCGCCCTGATCCCCTTGCCCATAGTGGAGGAGCCATTCCAGAGGGTGGGAATGGATATTGTGGGGCCTTTAAATACCCCCAGCTCCTCAGGGAAGAGATTCATCCTGACTGTGGCAGATTATGCCACCGGTGCCCAGAAGCAGTCGCCCTTTCCTCACTGAGGACAGACAAAGTGGCAGATGCCTTGCTAGGGATTTTCTCCCGTGTTGGGTTTCCACAGGAGGTAATCACCAATCGAGGGGGTTCCTTCATGTCAGACCTAATGAAATGTCTATGGAAGAAGTGTGGGGTGGTGCAGAGATGCACGACACCACATCACCCACAAGCCAATGGGCTTGTGGAACACTTCAATGGTACCCTGAAGTCAATGCTCCGGGGCGTTTGCTGAACAGCATGGGAGGAACTGGGAGAAATACCTTCCCCACCTGTTGTTCGCATACAGGGAGGTGCCCCAAGAGTTGACAGGATTTTTCCCCTTCTAACTCTTGTATGGACGTCGGGTACGTGGGCCCTTAGACTTGATCCGGGAGGACTGGGAAGGCAAGCACGCCACCCCGGGGAACTCCCATTGTGGATTATGTCCTTAGGTTTAGGTAAAGGCTGAAGGAGGTTATGGGGACAGCCCAGAGCAACCTGGCAGCTGCCCAACAAAAACAAAAGGTATGGTACGACTGCAGAGCCAGAGCTCGCTCGTACATGGTGGGTCAGGAAGTCATGGTCCTTATTCCGATCCAGAAAGACAAGCTGCAAGCTGAATGGGCAGGACCGTACAAAGTGGTTAGGAAGGTAAATGACGTAAACTACATTGTGGAGTTACCTGACCGTAGATAGACTGAAAGGATGTACCATGTCAACATGATGAAGCCATATGCAAATAGGCCTGACACGGTGTTCGCAGTGTGTAGTCATGGGGAGGGGACGGACGAAGGAGACCCCCCTTCTGGATCTGCTGGAAGAGAGTAAGCGTGAGTGTGAGTCCTCTGTGGAGGCAGTAAAACTGTCTCCCTAGCTGACCCCGGACCATGTCCAGAAAGTGAGGGAGGTTTTAGCAGACTTTGTCCCCTTGTTTAGCGCCAAGCCTGGACTAACCCCCCCTTAGCAACCACGATGTGGAGACAGGGACACAGACGCCCATACAGCGGACAGCATATCGGGTGTCAGAGGCTGTCCAAAAGGACATTAGGAGGGAAGTGGAGGAGATGCTGGATTTAGGGGTAATCCAGAGATCCCACAGCCCCTGGGCCTCACCCGTAGTCCTTGTGCCCAAGCCAGATGGCTTAACTCGTTTCTGTGTGGACTACCGTGGACTGAATGCAGTCACAAAGTCCGACGCCCACCCGATGTCCTGGACAGACGAACTCCTGGACAATTTGGGTGGGGTGACCTACCTTACAACTACTGACCTGACCAAGGGGTACTGGCAGGTAGAATTGACAGACAGAGCTACGGATAGCTTGGCCTTCATCACTCCGATAGGCTTATTTGAATTTAAAGTAATGCCTTTCAGAATGAAAAACGCCCCAGCCACTTTCCAAAGGTTGGTGAACCAGGTGTTGAATGGTGCTGAGGAGTACGCCATGGCGTACCTGGATGACATTGCCATTTTTAGTACCAGCTGGGAGGAACACCTTTCCCACCTTAGGGAAGTGCTGGGCAGGATACAGAGGGCCGGGCTCACTGTCAAAGCCGAGAAGTGCCAGGTGGCCATGGGGGAGGTGGCATACCTTGGGCATGTGGTAGGCCAGGGACAGCTTCATCCTAACCAAATAAAGATAGAGGTGATTCAGGCGTGGCCCAGACCAGAAACCCAGAAACAGGTCAGGAGCTTTCTAGGGACAGCAGGGTACTACAGGAAATGTGTACCCAGTTACAGTGCCCTGGCTGCTCCCCTATCTGACCTGACAAAGAAAAAAATGCCAAAGAAAATTACCTGGGGCCCAGCCTGTGAGGAAGCCTGTTTTTTTGGTTTTTTTATATATCATCTATTTATGCACCTCCCACACACCCTGACCGGCCACTCCTTCGGAGCGCCAACGCCTTCCTGCCTCCCTCCTGCCACCTACTCCCAGCCCCAGCTGCAGCCTACCTTGGTTAGCCCGGCGTATCCCTATGCCGGGAGGGTCCCTCTCTTCCGGGGGGGGAATGGCCTTACGGCCGACCTTTGCATTCCAGGTGCTGCGGGGCTGGCTCCGGGGCTTTAGGTGGCGGGAGCCCAGGCGTTAAATCATCCAAGTCGGCTGGGGGCATACTTTTCCATTTTTCTGTGCCCCAGCTATCGCAGTTCTCGGCCTCATGAAGCTACGCAGGGTATTCCTCGGTGGGGGTGTGCCATGGGTGTGTCAAGGCCACACGTCCCCAAGCTCGCCACCAATCCGCCCACAGGTCCCCAGGCAAATCCCATCCCCCCACCCCCAGGAGGGAAGTGTCCAATGGACGCTTATAGAACCCCTCCCTTGCAGGTCTCCGCTCCTGGTACCGGGGCTCAGGGCGCGAACCCGGGTCGCCAGAGTGCCAAGCAAACCCCTTCGCTCAGCGCAGGAAGCCTTTACCAGACTGAAGGAGGCACACTGCAGTGCTCCTGTTTGACAAGTCCGGACTATAGCAAAACCTTTATAGTTCAGATGGACGCCTCAGACGTGGGTATTGGGCCAGTACTTAGCCAGACATCTAGCCAAGGAACAAACCACCCGGTAGCATTCCTGAGCGGGAAGCTGCTTCCCAGGGAGCAAGCATATTCCACGGTGGAAAAGAAGTGTCTTGCCATAGTCTGGGCCCTGAAGAAATTAGAGCCATACTTGTAAGAGCAGCATTTTGTGGTGCAGGCTGACCACAACCCCCTGGTTTGGCTGACGCAGATGGGAAAGAGCAATGGCAGACTACTAAGATGGAGTCTTGCTTTACAAGTTTATGATCTAAAAATCGTACAAAGGGCTGGAGCAAAGAACAAGAACTCCGATGGCCTGTCTAGGATCTATGAGGAGTGAACTGATTTGGGAAGCTCATCCCATGTAGGGGATAGATCCCCAAATTCAGTCTTGGTGGGGAGGAGTGTGACGAGACAGCCTGTTCTGAGTGCTGTATAATATTTTTATATATAAAATGTATTAATGACCGTCTCTGCTGAAAATCAAATGCTCTAGGAATGACCTCACTCATCTCCCCCAAATTAATCAAGGATCCTGTTTCTCTGGGTTAATTACAGAGTTGTTTTTGGTTAACTTTATTAAGAGGAAAATCATAAAAAGGTTTATGACGTTGAAGAGAAAACACAGATTATTACACAGAGGTGAGAGGTCATAAATGCTCATATGAAGCCTGTGTGAGAAGGGTACAGCATGAGATCAAAGAAAGTGTCATTTGAAACTTGAGTTATGCTAGCGTTGTAGAATACTCGAAATTACATCCTGTGGCTGTATAGAAATTATATTTTTTTAGATATTTTGACAGAGGAGGAGCTGCATGACCCCATCCAAAAGGGGTTGGCAAATACAGCTTGTAAAGATTATTCTTTTTCACTACAGAGACACTTTTATCTGACTCTGACCAAGATAACATCTGAGCACTGAAAACCAGTATTTAGAAAGCTACACAAAATGTAAATATTGTTGTAGGAACTGCACTGTTTTAAACCTTGTTCTGTTAAAAGATATGTATGTCTCGTGATATAAGAATTCTGTATTGTACGTTTGACGTATTATTATATATCTTAGTAAAAACTCTAATTTTAGAGAAAACCTGGGGTGTCTTTGAATTGCTTTCTTTGCTGAGAAATGTTTATGGTTATAGCAGACATAAGCTTGTATTATGGTACCAAACTGGAAAGAGAAGCGTTTTAAATCTGAGGTCTTTATTAAAGTTTTAAAGGGTTAATTTCTGCATGCCTGGTTAGGTGCCCTTAGGCAAAGATATCTGCCCCCCCTCCCCCAAAAGACAGATATATCTGAGCCTGTGCATGGGGTATGCTAGCAAGAGGTTAACAGTTTGAATCCCTCCAGAACTGAGACCAAAGGTTGATCCGAACTTACAAAAACAGACAAGAGGGTTACCTTGTCTTTTACACTGTTCACAAGACTGCGCTCAGAGCTTGGCACTTTGGGAGTAGGGGGCCTGACCTGCTGAGTGAATCTGTGACAGCTTCTACTTATAAAAAGGGGAAGATGCCGAGGAATTGCAGTGTTGGTTTCTAGGGGGGCACAATTTCAGAAGGAAAATACTTGGATTGATAAAGAGGACAGATACGCAGTGTTAAAGGGTCTATATAGAGGACAGAAGATTACCTTAGTGTTGGTGTACTTCCCCCAGGTTCTAAGAACAAGGATTACAAACTTTTTTTTTTTTTTTTAATTTACATAACTGGGCGGAGGGAACTTTAATCTGGCACTCAATCCCATTTTGGACACTACATCAAAGGCCTTGAGACACTCATATAGAATTGCTAGACAAATACATAAACTTCTGGTGGAGTTGGGGATGACAGATGTACGGCGCCAGTTCTCTAAGACCAGGAGAAACTATACATATTTCTCAAATCCACACAAGACATATTCTAAGCTCGACTACTTCTTTCTATATAAGGAAGAGATGCAGCGAGTCACATCGACCTGGATTGGAGACATGATCCTGTCCGACCATGCCCCCATTTTCCTTTCTGTGGGCTTGGGGAGTTTAAAAAAATACAATTTGGAGACTTAATGTCTCTCTTCTAAACGAAGAAGATATCCAGAAAACAATAAAAGATATATATGAGAGATACTTAGAAGAGAATACCACTCCAGAAATTACAAAGAGCATATTATGGGACACAGCAAAGGCTGTCTTACTGGGAAAGTTCACTGGAATATCAGCAAATACAAAAAAGGGAGCGAGAGGCTACCAAATTAGACTTACAAAGGAAAATAAAAATATTAGAGGACCAACAAAAACAACAGCATAGTAGGGATAGAAACAAGGAATAACAAAACTTTAAAAAGCAACTAGGAAACCTGCTTGACTACCAGGTGGAACAAAAACGTTTTTTTATGAGATAGAAGTTTTGTGAGGGTGGACCACGCTCATTAAAGCTACTAGCGGCTAGACTAAGGGCGCAGAGAGCGAAAGCTACGATTAACCAACTTATATACCCAAATACGGGACAGATTTAGACACAAAGGATACTGCAGAAGCCTTTAAAAATATAATATGCCCGATTATATAAGACCACCACCCCCACCCCCACCCCTGCATTCAGACCGCTCTGACAGAAGACTTCATGGGAAAAATAATGCTTCCGGAACGCACAGAACAGCAGAGAATGAACCTTAGTAAGCCCCTTACACACCATGAGTTTAAAACAGAAATAGGGAGGATGAAAACAGGAAAATGCCCAGGCCATGACGGCCTTGTGGTAGAGTTCTACAAAACATTTACAGAATTGGTGCAACCCCTCCTGTTTCAAACTATGCAGGATGTCTTTAAGCGGGAAGGAGAGCCACCCCCTTCTTGAGCACAGGCCATCATTTTGGTGATCCCCAAGCCCAGAAAGGACCCCTCCAAGTGTCCGGCTTACCGTCCCATTTCTTTATTAAATAATGACTATAAGCTATATACCTCTATCATAGCCCGCAGATTACAAGAAGTTTTACCATCTTTAATTCATCTAGACCAGATGGGATTTGTCCAGCATAGACAGGCCCAGGATAACCTTAGAAGAACTATACATATAGTGGACCATATTAATCACCTAAACACTTCATCTCTGTTCATGAGTCTTGATGCAGAAACGGCTTTTGATAAAGTCTCATGGTCTTTTCTGAGGAGGGTCCTTTCCGGGTTTGGTGTCCCGGGAGACTTCATTGCTAATTTATTTAAGTTATATAACAGGCCTACTGGATACGTAAGAGCGAACGGACACATATACACGGGGTTTACTTTAGAGAGGGGCAGAAGACAGGGCTGTCCTCTCATGCCACTCCTTTTCGCTATGTATATTTAGCCTCTGGCGGAGAGCATCCGACAGAACCCTCAGATACATGGTGTGCAAATGAAGGACAGGGAGAATAAAGTGGCTCTGTACACCGATGATATTTTGGTCTATATGTCCACACCTGAAGAATCCCTACCAGAGCTGATGGGGCAATTAGACACTTACTCTATGATTTCTGGGTACATATTAAATAAAGACAAAACAGAGACATTATGTCTCTACTACACCCCTACATCCCTACTCCAGGGAAAATACCCCATGAAATGGGATCTTCCCAACATGCGTTATCTGGGGATCCTTATAGGGCGGACCTCGGATGAATTATATAACCGGAATTATCCACCACTAATCATTCAATTAAAAAAAGACATCCTACGATGGAAACTCCTCCTCCCGACATCTGGCACAAAAGTACAAGCACTGAAAATGAATGCATTAGCCCGATGATGCTAGCAAACTGGCAGCAAATCTTCCTTTCTTTTGCATGGGGAAAAACACGACCTACAGTACAAAAAAAAAAAAAAAAAATTATACCTCCCAAAGAGGGAGGGGAGAATGGCTTTTCCTGACTTGCCTGGATACTGGATAGCATCCCAAATGTGGGTAGCCCTGCTGTGGGGAAATAGGAATTATGATGCATTATGGAAGAGGATAGACACCATGGATCAGACAAATCCTCCGTTGGTGGCCATAATCTTTCAGCCTAGAATTATCTGACTTGATCTGTATTCTAACCTACCTGTACTATATACTACGTACCTGTACTATATACTATGTATTATATAATCTCATCTCATTTTATGTTATGTATTCTCCCGGGTCGTGCCTGAAAATAGTCAAATTTGGCTAGCGCACCTAACCTGGTTAACAAAAAATAAACAAATAAGTTCTCCTGTCAAAATGTATTTTTCAGGTATCAAAACAGTACTAGAGGGTTGGAGAAGAGGGACTAGAGGAAGAAAAATTCAAAAAGCTATGTGGTTATTTAGGTGGTGGGCCTGCGACCCAAAGTTTCCCCCGGCAGCACAAGATAAGTGGTTTATGGGTCAAGCAGGGAAGGGTATTACCTTCCCGTATCAATTAATACAGGGAACACAGATCGTCTCCTTTGATCAGGCACAGAACATCTTTGGTTGGGCACATGCTGACTTAATGAGATTTTACCAGAGTAGAAATTATATCAGAGAATTGCTAAAACAGGGAGCAAAGATAGAGGAAGACTGGAAAACAGACACTCCTTTTAGAGATATCTGGAGTACAACCCATGGTGAGAAAGCAATCACTATATAGTATATGGTTAGGGTTTATTGTGGATGGAAAACGATGGTTTTCCAAATACTGTTGTAGGACAGTTCAAAGGTCAAAAAAGTTATTGTACTATCGTTCTGACGTCACAACGATAGTACAACAACTTCTTAACCTTCAGCTGTTTACAGATTGGCTGAAATATTAAGCATCACAAAAAAAATGTACAACATTGCGGCGCTGGTAAGCAAGCGGTTGGGCACGAGCTTCTCAGATATTTTGGACATGGACTGCCATAGTCGGCACCGTGTTTCCAAACGATCAGTTTGTCAGCAGTCTTTTTTTTTAAATAAATCAGTGGTCCTGGGGAACAAAGCTAAGCCGGATGACAGCGCGAAATGCTACATTCGGGGTCGGGAGCGGAACTACAGTGAGGACGGGGAGGAAACGGCAGTGTCAGGACAAGGTACAGAAACTGTGACAAATCCTTGTGAAATTATACTGGCACAGTTTGGGGGGAACAATATACTATATAAAATAACAGAAAAAGAACTGTGCACGTCAAGGCCATGTTTCCATCTTGGAGGTTGATGACATCATAGGGACCTCTTGAGCTTCACTCTCGAGGTCTATGATGTCATCAACCCTCTCAATGGAAACACAGCCTTGTTGTGCACAGTTCCCTATCCATTACTCTATGTGTTATATAATGTATATGTCAAAGGTGGTTCGGTGTCTACTTTGCCCATTTTGAGAAAGCGGGAAGGGGATCTGAACATCACTCTTACTAGTACAGAATGGGCAAAAAAATGGAACTATACATGGATGACCACGTCCTCTCCAAACTGGAGACAGTTTTGTTGGAAGGTACAAATTAGATATTTTCTGACCCCTGTACAAGCGACTCATTGTGATGGACAGTCTCCATCCTGTTGGAGAAGGTGTGGGGCGGACAAATCCACACAAGCCCATGTCTTCTGGCACTGTCCTGTGTTGGGCTCTTTTTTGGGCTCTAGTGATAAATAAGTTACAGAAAATATTCATGTGCCACAAGGACTGGGGTTGCCTCCTGGGGACATGAAGGGGAGAGACGAGAAGTCTCTCTGGAATATTCTTGTAGCCGCGGCCTTCAAAGCCATAAGGAGAAGATGTTTACAGGAGACTCCCCCAGACATGGCAGATGGTGGATATTGTGCACCAGATACAAACATCAGAGACAGTCACATGGAAAATAAACCAAAGACAAGACCAGCTTAATAATATATGGAACAGATGGAAGTTGTCCACTCTTACAGATAACTAACCTGAAGGAGGGTGATGTAACAGGCCATGGGAAGGGTACTTGTTTTGAATATATGGGCAGCTAATTTAAGGAAGGAGCTATTTCATTCAATTTGGGAATATGTAACAAAAAAAAAAAAAGCAAAAACCAAACCCCATATAAAACAAGAGCATGACTAGAGGATATACATTAAATACAGGTTACTCACCTGTAACAGGAGTTCTAGGAATGGTATATATTGTTCATCCACACTGTCTGGCAGGTTCCTTGCCACTTTAAATCTTGCCGGAAGGTCTTCAAGCTGGCTCCTCCCACCCCCCGGGTGGTAAAACTCGAGGCTCCGCCCCATGATGCCAGATCTAGCCCGCTAGAAGCCAGGTTGTGCGTCAAAACTGGGGAGGCCGGGTGGGTCGGTGGATGAACAAATATATACCATTCCTAGAACCCTGTTACAGGTGAGTAACCTGCATTTCTAGGGACTTGGATATGTTGTTCATCCACACTGTCTGGCAGACCTCAGTAGTTCTCCGGGAGGAGGGAGGCAAGCGCACACCCCTACTTGGGAAATAAAGACTGGAGAACCGCCCCAAAACCAGCATCCCAGCGTGACTCAAGGTCGATGTGGTAGTGGGTGATGAGGTGTGTGCTGACTTCCAGGTAGCAGCCCTGCAGATTTTCTGGATAGGGACGCCCTGAAGCAGCCACCGATGCTAGCGGTATGGCGGGTAGAATGAGCTCTTATCCCTCTGGGAGGCTCCATGCCCGCCATCCTATAGCAGAGATCTATGCAGGAGGTGACCCACCTGCCTATCGTCCGCTTGGCTGCAGGTCTGCCAGGTGCGCTGACTAGGTGGTGACAAACAGCTGGCGAACCTCTCCCGAACTTCAGCCGTCCGCTTCTTATAGTAAGCGAGCATTCTTCTAGGGTCCAAAGTATGGAGCCTATATTCCGCCTCCGAGGTGTGATTGGGGTAGAACACCGGCAGAGTCAACACCTGGTTAAGGTGAAACTCCGACACCACCTTCGGAAGGAATTTCGGGTGGGGGCGCAGGACAACCTTGTCCCTGTGGAAGACCAGCTAAGGAGACTCGATGGAAAGCGCCTGCAGCTCTCCCATCCTTCTGGCCGACGTGATAGCCACCAAGAAGGCGGTCTTCCACGACAGGTGAGAGATGTCACACCTGTGCATCGGTTCGAATGGCTTGCCCATGAGCTTAGGCAATACCAGCAGTAGATCCCACGGAGGTGGAGGTTCTCGCACCGGAAGGGATATGTGATCAAGGCCTTTGAAAAAGGCCCTGACCACCTTCTCCTGCACCACGACAGCTTCCCGCCCGCACCTGCAAGCAGAGATGGCAGTCAGGCACCTAAGGGTCGCCGACCAAAGCCTTTGCTGAGAAAGGGACCATAGGTAGTCCAGAATGCTAGCCAAGGAACAGGAGGAAGGGTCCAGGCCCTTGCCCTGACATCAAATGGAGAATCGCTTCCATTTGAAGGCATAGCATTTCCTAGTCGACTCCTTACGGGACGCCTCAACGATGTTGAGGACCTCGTCGGAAAGACCCAAGGCCTGGAACTCTAGCCGCTCAGGAACCAGACCGTCAGGTGCAGGGATTGAAGGTCCGGATGGAATACCTTCCCCAGATTGACTGAGATCAGGTCCAGGCGGGCTGGAAGCCGCCTCGGGAGCCTGGAGCTGAGACTGAGGAGATCTGGATACCAGAACTGGCGGGGCCAGTCTGGGGCTACCAGAATCACCTGCGCCTTGTCCCTCCTCGCCTTGAGAAGCACCTTGTGGATCAAGGGAAATGGGGGAAAGGCGTAGAAGAGGCCCGGGGTCCACGGCCTCGAGAAGGCATCCCCCTGCAGCGAGCCCTGCTGAGGGGGGCGGGCATGAAACAGTCTCAGCTTCGCATTCTCCCTGGAGGCAAACAGGTCCACCTGAGGCGTGCCCCAGTAGAAGAACAGATCTTATACTACCTCCGGCAGGAGAGACCACTCGTGGGACGCAGCCCCTATCTGGCTTAGGGCATCGGCCAGGGTGTTGGAGGCTCCTGCCACATGGACGGCAAAGAGATCCGCCTCCAGACTGCGCACGAGTGACCAAATGCGGAGACCTTCCCTGCACAGGGGCATGGAGCGCGTCCCGCCCTGGCTGTTTAGTACATGGTCGTGGTATTGTCCGTCTGGACCTAAACCACTTGACCCCGTAGAAACGGAGCGAAGGCGGTGAGGGCTAGACGAACTGCTTGACGCTCCAGCAGGTGGATGTGGCATCGGGACTCCCAAGGGGACCAGAGGCCATGCATTCTGTGCTCCCCCAGATGGGCACCCCAACCCATCAAAGAGGCATCGGTCGATTGAGAGACCGTCGGCTCGGGGCGGACAAACAGGATGCCCTCCTGAAGATGTGCCAGAACGGTCCACCACTGGAGAGCATTCCACATCCCCTGGGTCACTGTCACTAGCTGATACAGCGGATTGAAGTGCTGTGACCATTGGCTAGCCAGCCCCCATTGAACGGGACGCATTTACCAATGGGCCCAACGGACCACGCTGGTGCAGGCCGCTATGAGGCCCAAGAGGCACAGGAAGTCCCGGGCAGGGTGCAACTGCCCAACCTGAAATGACTGGGCAAAGGAGGAAAGAACCTCGTCCCTGTCCGCCGACAGCCGCACTCTGGCTCGTAGAGAGTCGAGCTCTGCCCCGATGAATTGGATCACCTGCTTTGGCACGAGTTCCGACTTGGCCTCGTTGATGAGGAGGCCAACCTGAGAGCAAACCTGGAGGGTCAGATCTCTGGACCGCTCCACCTCCGCTCTGGAGGGGGCTGCAACACACCCGGACCCTTCAGCGCCGCAGGAAGGCTGTCACCACTGCCATGCATTTGGTGAATTCCCTGGGAGCTAGGGAAAGGTTGAAGGGCATGGCCCGGAACTCGTAGAGGGATCCCTCTGCCCTGAACCGGAGGAATCTCTGGTGGGACGGACGGATTGGGACGTGAAAGAACGTGTCCTGGAGGTCCAGAGGACAGAACCACACACCTCGTTCCAAGGATGGGATTATCTGGGCCAGAGTGACCATCCTGAAGGTCTGAGACCTTAGGAACCTGTTCAGGTTGTGCAAGTCGAGAATGGGGCACGAGCCCCCCATCTGTTTTGGGACCAGGAATTACCTAGACACAAACCCCAGGTCTGGAGGAGGATCCGCCACCTTCCTGATCACCTCTTTTTCGAGGAGCAGGGCGATACCGGCTCGGCGAGCTGACAGAGAGGCTGCGGACCCCGTAGCTCCCGGGGCCGGCGACAGCTCGGAAGCGGGGCCTGCTCAACTCCAGGGCAGGCCTTTCCTACCACCTCCAACACCCAATGGTCCGTGGTAATAGCGGACCAGGCGGAAAAAAGTGGCAGAGCCGTCCCCCGCAGAGGGGACAGGGAGTGGACGAGGCTGGGGGCGGCACCCCTCAACCCGTCACTGGGCAGGCTTAGAGGAGGGACCGGCCGAGGGACCTCCTGGGCCTTTTCCTCCCTGCTTCCTATTAGAGGAAGCCGCAGGCTTGGCTTTGGGGTGCCAAGCGCAAGCCTGCTGGCCCTGGTGTTGGTGCTGTTGGGCCGGACGTGCCGCAGGCACAGAAGGGTGAAAGGACTTATGCTGCTGTTGTCAACAGCCCTTGTCCTTCTGGGCAGAGGTGAGACAGTCCAGAGTAGCACTGGACTTCTCGATCCGCTGGAGGTGACCTTCCACTCCAGGGCCGAAGAGCTCGGTCCTCAGGAAGGAGACATCCGCCAGTTTATGCTGGGTATCCGCCGTGAAGGCGGATATCCTCAGCCATGCTCTGCGGCGCATGGCCACTGCGGCCTCAACTGATCTGGCACAGGAGTCTCCAATGTTCAGAGCTGATTGGAGCTGCTGTTTTGCCACCGCCCTTCCATGGTCCCGACCTGCCTAACCGTGGTCTGCAGGTCGGCCGGGAGATGAGGGATCACCTCATCCAGGGAGCCCATGAGGGCGTGGGAGAAGTGTGCCATCAGCACGGCCGAGCTGGCCTGGCGGAGGCCAAGGGAGGATGCAGTGTACACCTTGCGCCAGCACAGTCCAGCTTTTTGGACTCCTTGTCGGGGGGGCTTATCCACATCCCTAGCATTCCCAGAACGCCAGAAAACAATATCGGTGACCAATCCCTCGGCGGAGGGGTGTTCCGAAAAATCAGATAAAGAGCCGGTAGGGACCGTGTACTTCCTGGCCGAAGGCGCAGCACAGGAAGCAGGCCGCTGCCACAGCTCCAAGGCTGGGCCAACAATGGCTTCAGCCACCGGAAAGGCCTCCGTGGGTGAATCCCCTCGGTCCGGTATCTCCGTTAGGGGATACTTGGCCCGCTTGGATACGGGCTCGAGCTGCATCCCGGTGGACTCCGAGATGAGCTGAAGCAGACCCATGAAGGACAATGGCCTTTCGTCCATCGACTGGCCCCAGGAGGACTCCAGGTCAATGGGCCTGGAGAACAGGGAGGAGTCGTCGTCGGACTCCGAGGAGTCCGCGAAGAGCTGCCTGGGGCCTGAGCCACCCTCCACCTGCCGAGGATAGTCGGGAGTGAGGGTGACCGACAACCTGTGGGGCAGGCCCTGACCCGACCAAGAGTCCTTGGTCGGTGCCCCCCGATTTCGGTTGTGGAGGCGGAGGTTCCTCCATAATCGGTGGGGCAGCTGCTTTCGGCCGAACAACTGGCCCAGGCTTGGGTACCTCGACTACAGCGAGGGGTTGTTTCGGCCGCTCGGGTAACAGCCACTTGATGGCCGAGGAAGGTGACGGCGTCGGCTTGTTCCTGGACAGAAGTAACTGCTGCCACATCAGGTCCTCGTAGCGTCAATGCAATTTGAGTCGAAGCTCTCCTCTCCGAGGAGGAAGATAGGACGAAAGGGGCGGCGCCACTTTACTCGTGCCGAGACCAAGACTGCTAATCGTCAAGGGATCGGGCTGGACCGAGACAATGTCCGAGACGAGACCAAGATCCTCGGTGTTTCCGAGGACGGGTCTGGGAAGGGGCAGGGGACACCCACTCTTCCCTCGGCTCGGAAGCCTTGACTGGGGACTCCGGCACCGGAGGCACAGGCAAGTCCTCGGTCTCCAACGGGGGAACCGGTGAAGAAGGGTTGTCGGCTTCACCAGTCGACAGCCCGTCCGACGGGTCGAGAAAAATCTCGACCGCGTCGACAGGTGTCTCGGCCAGCTGACCTGACGGGGACACCGTGAAGCCAGCAGCCTTAGCCGCAACCTTGACCGAAGTCGAGTGTCGACTGTCCGGGGAAGGGGACCTCTCCCGCTCCCACGAACGCCGACGGTGGGACTTACCTTTCGAGTCCTTCTTTTTGGACCGAGAAGAATGTCCCGATGGCCCCTCTCCCTTCGTGGAAAGGGATTGGCAAAGCTCCTTAAAAGAAGCTGAATATGAGGTGCCAAGAGAGAGCGGGATAAATGCCGCCACAGAGAAAGAGGATGATGCGGCCTGTGTCGCCTCCTTCTCGAGGGTGTTCATCTGCTCGAGTTGCTCAGCCGAACCAGCCGCCGCGGTAACTGCCCAATGGGCCTCCTTCGACTTCACCAGCGGGTAGCGCTTCTCGGGGCGCCCAAGCTTTAACCAGGCAGCGCGGTCTTCCAGGACGTTGGCCGAAAACGAACGGCATAACTCGCAGGCCTGCGGGTCATGGTCTAGGCCGAGGCAGTAGACGCACATGGACTACGGATCCGTCCTGGACATTTTCTGCCCACATGGGCACCGCCGAAAACCGGGAGTCCATTTGTCCATTGCAGCCGCGAGGGAGTAATTTGACAGAAGTCTTGAAAATTTGAGAATAAGTTTCGGGCGACCTGAAGAATTAGGATCCAGTCTACACGCAGAGCGTTAAGGAGGGAACCTGAGCTTCCAAGCGGTAAGGAAGATCTGGCATCACAGGGCGGAGCTGAGAGTTTTACCACTTCGGGTGGGTGGGAGGAGCCAGCTTGACGACCTTCCGGCAAGATTTAAAGCGGCAAGGAACCTGCCAGACAGTGTGGATGAACAACATATCCATGTCCCTAGAACACAGAAATATTTGGTTAGATGTGGAACTGAAGATACACTATAGAGAAAGATGCATTGGTAGCCTTGAGTTGTTTTGATCTGATTTTATTTTATTAGATTAATAGTTCTTTTATGATCTTTAATGTTTAATCCTGACCTTACCCGATTATAAAATACATCAGTTTGTAAAAATGTATTCCCTTGATTTTCGTCCCACCCCCTCCCAGGCCTCCTTTAAATGCACACAGTCTCTGCCCTCCTATCTGATGTTTCAATTTATTTGGTTACTTACTGTCAACGACTGCAATTCCTCCCATCCCCTTTTTGCAACTAAGCCTTCTAGCAGCCTTATCTCATTCTGTCTTGCTGAGGCATACTATTTTGGTACTTTAGGTTTGCTTATTGCTGACTAGCATATTCTGTCTTGCTAAGGCACTGTTTTACTTGAAACATCCCTTTTATTGAAAAAAAACAAATTACTGAACTGTGACCGATTTGCCAAAAAACTGTGTTTATTGTCTAAAAATGTTCCCAGCAACCAAGTGTTACAGCCCCTTCGTGACTTTGTAGCTCTCTCCAGACTGCAAGGCGCCAAGGAAATCACAGGCCTTTCAGTTGCTAATTGAGCTGTTTTCGCTCAGATTGCTAGCCTTTGTGTTGCCCCACTATTAATTCGAGCTACTCTCTCCTTTCTCTAGCTGAGGGAGGTACACATTTATCTTTCGTAACTCCGTTTTTAAACTTCCCCAAACAAGTCGCATACGGAACAATGACCCCTGGGACCTATATAATCTTCCACTGGCCCACTCCACTCTGCACAGGCACCTCTATCAGCCTCCACTGAAGAAATATATCTCTTGCAATCCAGACATTTTCCGTCCTCCTGTCCATTCTCCTTCCCTTAACGAGGAACCCACATCAAATAAATTTTGTTCAGAGACGTGCCACTGTCAGGGCTACTCTTAGATCCCCTTTTAGTGCATACTGACCCCTATCATACCACAGCAGTAACTACCCATACAACAAATTTGGAGACCTAAAGACTCTGGTTAGCAGCTCCCGCGATAGTACACTCCACTGTTTGAATAAGCTACCATGGCAGGTCTCCGCTGGCTTTACTTACTAGCCTGCATTTCCCTGATACCTAATATTAGTGGACCCCCTGACAGATCTGACTCTAATAAAGGGACATGCCCTACGCCACTAGGACATCCACATAATAAGACTATGTGTTCATTATACTTCCCCTGGTTGGCCCTAATTCAGTAAAATTTTGTTGAATCCACTCGAAGGGGGACTGCAAACTACTCGGCTATGCATGGCCCCAAACCCCAGCCACCCATACGCTGCATAGTCGGGTGTTACTCTGCATGGACCTTAATCTACGTACTGGCAGGGCAACACAAGAGGTCAACTCGGTCCCTGGATCCCTGCAATCTATCCTACACAAAATACAACAAGGCCCATGCTTTTAAACATCTCCTTGCCAATCTGAGAAGTATCGTGCTCCTCCTACTACTGTGCTCAGACGTCGAGCTCAATCCTGGCCCCACAAAGTTGATTTCATCTCCAACCGAAATTACTACCCTAAAAGGAATCAGTTTTCTGCATGCCAATGTCTGCAGCCTTCTAAAGTTGGATTCTGTCCAGGCCTGCATTATCCACACTGCCCCAGACATACTTGTGATCTCGGAATCCTGGCTTCGGGCATCCACACCAGACAGTGAGGTTAATATCCCCAACTACCTCCTCTTCAGAGCAGACAGAAAGACTGGGGGGGGAGGAGTAGCCATTTATATTAAAAACAAATTTACAGTATCTATATTACATGCTACTTCCGTTGCAGCAGGCTTTGAATGCCTGTCTCTCAGGGTCGAACCGTCCTAATCTGTGGCACTCCGCATAATAGGTTGCTATAGACCCCCAGCAGCAGGACCACAGCTCCTGGCTCATCTGTCTTCACAAATGGACATGACGCCTCTGGAAACAATTATATTATATGACCTTAACTATGACTGGATATCGAACGGATCGCTACCCCTAAAACAATTCTGCAACTCCCACGGGTTCACCCAAATGATTACAGAACCAACGTGCATCAACAAGAAAAATCCAATGAAAAGCACACTTCTGGCGCCTTCTTGTCAACAAACCACACTACTTTTCCCATGCCGGTATCCTTCCAGCAGATGTTAGTGACCACTGTCTCATAGCTGGCATAAGAACCATCTCGAACCCACTATCTACATCAAAGTTTTCTACTAAAAGATCCAGACAGAACTTTGACCCTCTGGCCTACATACAAGAACTAAAAAACTCCTTGCTCTGGCAGACTTTCTACCTGGCTAAATCAGTGGGTGTTGCCTATAATTTTCTCCATGAAATCATAGCCAGTGCCCTAAACAACCATGCTCCTCTAGTTAAAGCACGAATAAAAACCAGAACCTGCTGTTGGTTTTCACCGGATTTGAAGAATGCTTTACTCAAAAGAGACCAGCTATGGAAAAAGGCCCGGAAATCGCAGGCCAATGCAGACTGGTGTCTCTTTAGGACAGCTAGAAATGCCTGCACGAAAATGGTCAGAGGCGCCAAGGCCAATTATTATCAAAACGAATTACTATCTGCATCCAACAGCCCAACCAAATTCTGGTCCACCATAAAGGAACTGTCTGGACACTCCCCAGGTAGTGCACTACCCTCCAAAATCACCATCGACAATGTCACTATCAGTGATAAATCTGAAATTCTTCAAGTCTTCAACAACCACTTCGCCACTGCAGGCATGGCATTCGATAATGCACCAGTAAGTAGTCTCCGTCCACAGCTCACCGCCCAGCCTCCAGACTAAAGTAACAAAGATATAATCTTCTTTTCCCCAACCACCATAAAGGAAGTTGAAGACCTTATGCTACGGCTAGATACCAGAAAAAGTGCAGGAGCCGACTCCTTCGACCCATACTTTCTGAAAATGGCATACCATATACTTGCCCCACCTATATCACACTTATTCAACCTGTCCCTAGCCCAGGGCTCTATCCCCGCAGAATGGAAAACGCTCATGTTATCTCTCTGTTTAAAGCAGGGGACCCATGCGACCTGAACAATTATAGGCCAATCTCTCTTCTACCTATACTCTCAAAAATGCTAGAAAAAGTCATGGATTTACAGCCGAGATCGTTTCTAGACAACTCTACATTGCTTAACCCATACAGTCTGGCTTCAGAGCAAAGCATAGCACTGGCCAAAGTCACTAATGACTGGCAACGGGACCTTGACAACAAAAAATTTGTTTGTGCTGTGTTTTTAGACCTCAGCAAGGCCTTCGATACCGTCGACCACTGCCTACTTCTCTCCACCTTAAAAACCATAGGTATGGACTCAACCTCACTGGACTGGTTCCAGGATTATCTCTCTGACAGGCACCAACAAATTAAGGTCGAAGGTAAGCTCTCTCCTCTCAAACCAATAAAAAGAGGAGTCCCACAGGGTTTCATACTGGGCCCTCTACTGTTCGCCATCTACATTAACAACTTGGACCTAGGCATTACAGAAGCCAGTATCCACTTGTTTGCCGATGATGTGGTGCTCTATCTAAGCCGTGACTCCCCTGGAGCCGCATGCACAGATCTACAAACTGAATTCAATACACTACAGCATCAGCTTCTCAGCAAAAAGCTACTGCTAAATGCAAAAAAAAACTAAGGCCATGCTCTTTACCCCATCTAGCACTAGGGCCTACTCTGCTGCTGCTGGTACCCTTCCTCCCATAACTACCCTTCTAGGCGAAGATCTTGAGTTCATGCCTAAATTCAATATCTGGGTATATGGCTGGACAACAAACTCTCCTTTGCGGAGCACACAGAAGAACTGATGAAAAAGCTTAGGCAGAGGCTTGGCCTCTTCTTCAGAATTAAACACCTTCTGACTGCAGACGCAAGAAGACAGCTTGTTCAATCAACTTTCCTTCATTAATCGACTACGCCGACATTATCTATGGCCAATGCTCCGTCTCACACCTTGCAAAACTGGATGTCCTGTACCACAGAGCGCTAAGATTTATAACTGGTCTCCCATCCTCCACACAGCACTGCTCTTTATATGCAGCCGTAGCTAGGGTGGATTTCCCTTAAATATAGGCGGTGTAGAAATGCAGCACTCTGGACATTCCGAGCCCTTACCAACAAACTCCCAGATTACATTGTTGCCTGCCTCCCCTGAGCCCAATCAGTAGCTACGCACTAAGAAGCCACTAGCTAATTTCTCTGAAAATCCCCAGGATCAGTACCCACTTTGGCAGGGCTGCCACAAAGCCACGCTTTGCCTACGCTCTGGAACAGGGTACAAAGATCCTTGAGACTCAGCTCTCTTGTCAGTTTTGCCTGTTTAGGATCATTTATGACAAAATGTTCACAAATCTGTGTTTCCATAGTTCCTAGCTGTCCTGTGACGGGTTCACTCGTGATTCCTTACCACATCCAGCCACGAACCTAGTTCCTCCCCTCCCTATTTAATCAAGTCCACAAGTCAGCTGCCATAGTGGCCCTAGGCACCCAAGGCACCACTTCTCCCATATTACTCTCCTCTCACCGTTTAAGAGGTACATACAGACCTCATTAGGGGCCCCTATGCAGCCCAGGACCTTCACCCAAGTATGGTAAATGGTCACTGAGGGCTGGAATGCAAAGAATTGTACCCTCTGATGGAGGCTTGACTAAGAATGACTAAACATACCACCTCAACTTCTGCATACATGGAGTCTGTATATACCACAGCAAAGCTGAGTGATGCATGTATGTTCCTACAAGAACGCTTGGAATGTATATCGTGCACCTACCACTTTTCTGTAAATTTGTTTGTAACTCTTTGCACATGTACTTTGTATTCTCAATCTATGTATGTATAACTGTCTTGGACAATAGCAGGTCCATCTTGTAAATGAGCTTGCTCAATGACCGCCTGGATAAACAAATATTTGATTTGATTTGACTATAACAGGAGATGAGGAATGTTGCCTTGGAGACTGGAGGTTGTTATAGTGCTTGTACTTTAAGCTCTATATGTTGAACATGGAACATCAATAAAGTAGTATAAAAAAGTGGCAGCAGACATCGTTGTAGACTAGAGCCTGTGTGGCTGGCTGTTTGTGTTTGTTTCTGTCAGTAGTTTAGTTTTTGTGGATTTTCATGTGTTTCTGCTTGGAGGAACTGGACCATTCTTGGATATTATATCTACGAACATTTCCTGGACTAAGAAACTGCAAAACATCACCACCTGGTATTGGCATTCTCATCATAAATCAACTTTTTTGGAAGCCATCAAAAGCAAAAGTTAGGTCAGTAAATCTGTTATACAAGCTCTGAGTTGTGGAGTGCTGCACTGAATCCACATTTCCATCTGACTTGTTCTTAAAGGATGTGTACTTGTCTTTGAGATCTATACACAACCATTTTGGAGAACAAAGGGAAGATACTAAAGGATTTTTACATCCTGCATATGCTCCAGGCCAATATTCATCACATTCAGGAATTTAACACATTCTGGGTCTTTGATCTACAGTAAGAAAAAATTACTCACCTTAGTAATGTTGTTTCTTCAAATGGAGTCTTGCTGTATTCTGACAATAGCAGTGAGTCCCAACCTTCGAACTGCCCCGGAGATGAAAGAGTTAACTTTACATGACAGGCATGGAACGCTGAGCTCGAGCTCAGTTGAGACTCTGTCTGTTGCTGTTTGAACTCAAACCGTCAGATCTTTACGAGCTAAACTCACTGAGGTCCTGTGTGGAAGCTGTAAACCTACACTAGCCAACTGGCTACTAAATATAACAACAAATTGTTTGGTCCCAAAACAAAGACTCAAGTCAGGAAACCCAAAATAAACACAACACCCACTCACCCAAAGAAAAAAGGGTGATAATAAAAAAGGTGGGGCACCTCCTGAGTGCCAACACTGCTACTGCCCACCCACATCCCAAAAACAAAGGTTCTGAGAGGGGAAGGCGGAGGGAGGTCAGAATACAGCAAGACTCCATTAGAAGAAACAACATTACTAAGGTGAGTAATTTTTTCTTCAAACAACATGAAGTCTTGCTGTATTCTGACAATAGCAGACTACCAAGCAGTACCTCCATGGAGGAGGGACAGGACCTACTTAGGAAAAAGGTTCTGAAGCACAGCTGTGCCAAACCGAGCATCACTCCTAGCCTGGATATCCAGAGAGTAATGCTTGGTAAAAGTGTGAACTGTTTTCCAGGTAGTTGCTTGACATATCTCTAAGATAGGAATATCTCTGGCAGCAGCCAGGGAAGCAGCTGTACCTCTGGTAGAGTGAGCCCTCAGGCCTGAGGGTGGAATCTTACCTAGTTTTTCATAGCAAAATTGAATGCAAGAGACAATCCACCTGGCAATGGATCTTTTAGTGGCAGGTTTTCCTTTACCAACCTCACCATAAGTGAAGAACAGTTGGAGGGAGTCAAACCTGTGACCCTTGGTATGTTCTATGTAGTAGCTAAGGGCTCTTTTCACATCCAAACTTTGCAACCTCCTCTCACCAGAGGAGGAATGGTCAGTGAAGTACACAGGAAGAGACATAGATTGGTTAAGATGGAAGTCTGAAACCACCTTAGGTAAAAACTTCCTGTTAGTCTTGAGGACCACCTTATCTCTATGGAAAGAGATAAAATCAGGCTCCACTGACAGGGCTTGTAACTCACTTATGCGCCTGGCAGAAGTGATGGCCACCAGGAACACAGTTTTCCAAGTCAAGTACTTAAGCTCTGCTGAGGACAAAGGCTCAAAAGGGGGTTGCATAAGCTGAGCAATGCAAACGTTAAGGTCCCAGGCAGGGGCAGGGTCCCTGAATGGCGGATTGGTATGAAGCAATCCCTTGAAAAATTTGGAGAATACAGGGTGAGCTGAAAGAGAAGAGGGCTTACCTGCTGAAATAAAAGCAGAGACAGCTGCCAGATGCACCCTTAGTGTAGCTGGTCTGAGTCCCAAGCTATTCAGATGGACCATATAGTCAAGGACTGTGGGCAGGTCAGCAGATTCTGGGGAAATATGCTTCCCAGAGCACCATATGGAGAATCTTTTCCATTTGGAATTATAAGTAGTTCTGGTGGAAGGCTTCCTAGAAGCCTTTAGAATATCCATACCACCTTGAGAGAGCTGTAAATCAGCAAACTCTAACTCTTCAAGAGCCAGGCCTTGAGATTGAGAGATTTGAGATTCGGGTACCAAACCCTCCCCTGAGCACAGGTTAACAGGTTGTAATTCCTGGAAAGCGACAAGGGAAGGTGGACTGCTAAGGACAACAGGAGAGGGTACCAGGGCTGTCTGGCCCAGTCTGGAGCAATCAGAATCACCTTGCAGGGTTGAGACCTGATTTTGACTACCACTTTGACCAGGAGAGGGAAGGGGGGAAGCATACAGGAACTTCCCTTCCCAACTGAGAACCAAGGCATCCAGGGGGACTGAGCCCAACACTGGGGGCCTGCAGCAAAACAGAGGAAATTGGTGATTGTCTGGGGCTGCAAAAAGATCTATCTGGGGGGTGCCCCATCTGGAGAAGATCACCTCCAAAACCAGGGATCCAGTGACCATTCATGATGGCCCTGAGATATCCTGCTGAGAGCATCTGCCAGGACATTGTCCTTGCCTGGGAGGTGTACTGCTGTGAGGGAGGTGTTCAGGGAATAGGCCAGAGACCACAACTTCATTGCTTCTGTGCACAAGGCCGTAGACAGAGTGCCCCCCTTGCTTGTTGATATACCACATTGTGGTGGTATTGTCTGTCCTGATCTGAACAACTTTGTTCTGAACAGACTTGGAAAAAGCTTGAAGTGCTAGAAACACTGCTCTGAGTTCCAACAGATTGATGTGAAGCAGATATTCCTGAGGGGACCACAACCCTTGGGTGGTCAGGTCTCCCAAGTGGGCCCCCCACCCCAAGAGAGAGAGGCAGCTGTAGTAAGGATTAAAGAGTGAGACTGAGTGACAAAAGGAACTCCCTGTCTTAGATTGTTCTGATCCTGCCACCACTGCAAGGCCTGGATCAGGGTTCGAGTCACTGGTATCAGTTTGGTCAGAGGGTCCTTTTTCTGAGACCAAAAGGCTCTCAAGTGCAACTGAATGTCCCTCATCTGAAATCTTGCTCCCTACACCACTGCTGTAGAAGCAGCCTTGTGCCCCAGGAGTTGCAGAAAATGCCTTGCTGGTCGAGACACCTGTAGGGTGAATGAAGAGGCCAGTGTGATAAGGGTCCTTGCCCTGTCCAGGGGGAAGGAAGGCTCTGGCCTTTTCTGTATCTAGCTCTGTGCCTATGAAGATGAGGAGCTGAACAGGTTCTAGAACTGACTTTGAAAGATTCAGAAGGAAACCTAGAGAGGTGAGCAGTTGCTGAGTTATCTGTAGGTGTAACCTGACTTGGTCTGGGGACTAGCCTACTATGAGCCAGTCGTCCAGGTATGGGAAGATGGCAATCCTTTGCCTTCTTAGAGAAGCAACTACTACTGCCAGGCATTTTGTGAACACCCTTGGAGCAGAGGTTAGGCCGAAGGGCATTGCTCTGAATTGGTAATGGCCTGAGGGCAGCTCGAACCTGAGGTACTTTTGATGGGAGCTTCTCTGATGAGAATATGGAAGTAGGCATCCTTGAGGTCCAGGGAGACTAGCCAGTCCCCTGGCCTTAGAGAGGGTAGAATTATTCCCAGAGTCACCATTTTGAACTTTGGCTTTAAAAGGTGCTTGTTTAAATATCTGAGATCCAGGATGGGCCGCCATTCTCCTGTCTTTTTGGGGGTGAGGAAGTACCTGGAGTACAATCCTTTCCCTTGGTGTAGGGGTGGAACCCTTTCCACAGCTCTGAGAGCCAGGAGGGAAGAGACCTCTGCCTCTAGGGCAAGTGTCTCTGAGGGATTTGCAGGTGGAAAGGATCTGGTTCTCATCTTTGGAAATTTTTTGAAGCTGAGAACCAGTCCCTGGCTTACTACTTCCAGGACCCATTTGTCTGATGTTAAAGACTTCCAGTCCTGGACAAAGTAAGCCAGCCTGCCCCCTACAGGTGGTGGAGAATCGGCCCTGGCAAACCCATCAGGGTGCCTGTTTGGCAGGGGGTTTAGGCTGAGGGGTGGAAGCAGGCCTGCTTGTACCCCTTCTGCCTCTCCCTCTAAAGAACCCCCTCTGAGCATAGGCAGAAGAGGGGCCTGGGCTTGGTAGAAAGGCTTATGAAAAGGCCTGCCCTCCCCTGGGATGCTGCCTCTGAGGAGTGGCTTGCCTTTCCTTGGCCTGAGCACTCCTATAGGTGGTCCTATATTCATCTATTTTCTTCATGTAGTTCTCTGTTTGCTCCCCAAACAGAAATTACCAACAACAGGAAAATCCATGGCCTTAGTCTGGGTATTCTGCGACAGGCTAGTACATCTGAGCCAAGCCATCCTACGAAGTGCCACAGATGTAGCCATGACTCTACATGAAACATCACTGGAGTCCACTGCAGCATGGAACTGCACCTTGGATGCCTCAATACCATCAGTAGCTACCTGCTCCAGCTCCTTGGCAAGCTGGCCAGGGACCTGTTTAGCTAAAGCCATGACAGTGTCCCATCTAGATTTCTGATATCTAGCTGTACAGGCCATATAATTGGCCTGCCTGAGTCCCCAAGGATGCTGCCATGTACTGTTTCTTTGCATTGGCATCAATCCTCCTGGAGTCCTTATCTAGGGGGTGTGAAGCCAAGGGTATATTAGCCTTATCACAGGCTGCAGCCTGCACTACCCCAACATGGCTGCATTGCTGGGTAAGGAACTCCGTATCTGAGCCTGACAAAGTATACCTCTTGTCCATTCTTTTATCCACAGGAGGTATAGAATTAGGAGTCTTTAAAATCTTAAATGTCTGTTTCCCAAAAGACTTGTGTAAGGGAATAGACAGCCTCCTGGACTCTGGGATATCCATCATTTCCACATAGTCAGGCTCCTCCTGGTCATCCACAGCTTCTTCTATAGGAAGCTGAAGGGTTTCGGCCACTTTCTTGTAAAACATGAAATGGGAGGGGGACTCAGAAAGCCTACGAGGAGACACTCCTGAAGGTCTGTCTGGGGAGATGTCCGGGTCAATGGGCACATCCAGACTTTCAAAACCACATTCACTTTCCTTATACTCCTCTTCCTCCTCCTCCGGTTCATAATATTCTTCTAAATCATAATCCGGAACCGGTGGAACCGGCCGAACCGAGCGCCTTCCTGATGGTGCCGGTTCGGTCGGAACCGGGGA
Organism: Neoceratodus forsteri; assembly: GCA_016271365.2. Classification (NCBI taxonomy): domain Eukaryota; kingdom Metazoa; phylum Chordata; order Ceratodontiformes; family Ceratodontidae; genus Neoceratodus; species Neoceratodus forsteri. The sequence goes on from CM057458.1 coordinate 373,826,034, forward strand.
AAGCGACTGCACAATTTTTATCGCTTTGGCTATTTCATCAGCGGTTGGAGAAGAAACTTTTCGATCCACACCAGCTGATTTTTCCCTTCTTGTTCTTTTAACCGGAACCAACTCCTCGGAATCGGTTCTCCTCTTGCCCGAAGAAGTTTCGTCCTGGTCAGAGGGCACTCCTTCTGGTTCGGTTTGAACCGAACTGGGCTGGCCATCCGGGTCAGTGGACTTTTTGGCCTCCCTTTCCCTGAGCCTACCAACTCTCTTTTCTAGGATAGCTGCAGGAAAATTTTTACAAATCTGGCGGTCTGAATCGAGGTGGTCAAACCCCAGACAATAAACACAGGTGGTGTGGGGGTCAGCCTTAGCAAAGACTTCCCCACACACACTACAGTGTTGAAACCCAGTGGGCCCAGTTTTCTTTTGGGTTTCTCAGACATGGTGCCAGTCCTAACAAAACTTACCCTTTTAATGGCAATCCGCCAGGCAAGACACTCTTATCGGTTCCTGACCGTGTTACGGGTCATGGATAAAAACGTAGTAAAATCCATTTTTTTAGAACCGATAAGAACCGGTAACCACACTCTAAAAGTAGAAATTAAAATTTTTTTAACAACTTGATCGGTTCAGACCGAACCGATGAACCGTTTACAAGTTCCACACAGAATAGAAAACAATATAAACCTATCTAGTACTCACGAATACCACAGACAGAGACTGAACCGACAGGTTGCAGTTTAAATTCGGTCGAAAACCAAGAAAAGTGGTACTTTAACCGACAAACTGAACTGAGCAAAGGAGAAATCTCCAGAGCGACTGTTCAGTGAGGAGAAGTAAAGAATCTGACGGATTGAGTTCAAACGGCAACAGACAGTGTCTCAACCGAGCTCGAGCTCAGCGTTCCATGCCTGGCATGGAAAGTTAACTCATTCATCTCCGGGGCAGTTCGAAGGGTGGGACTCACTGCTATTGTCAGAATACAGCAAGACTTCATGTTGTTTGAACAACAGTTTTCTGGTCCTCAGTAGTTCACCATTTCCTGTGCATCCGATTACTTTTCATCAATCACGTGGCACCTCTGAGAACATAGCATTATATATTGTGCTCTGCAATATCACAGGGTAAACGTAGACCAGCAAGGCTAAGAGGACTAGATGCCCTACAACAAACTAGTCTGCAAAATGATTAAAGCGTACCTTCTCAGGATACTACTTATGCTACTTCTGATATCTGGAAACGTTCATCCTAACCCGGGGCCTACCAGCCTAGCGCCCCATGCCACAAAAAGGTGGGAGGGGTCCCTCACATTAGCCTCAATCAATGTCTGCAGCCTCCTTATCAAACTTGACATCTTGCACACCTGGGTCCAGCAACATAGCCCTTATGTACTCTTTGTTGTTGAAACATGGCTTCACCCCAAGATACCAGATGCTGCAGTCACCATCCCTGGATACTCCATGTTCAGGCAGGACTGAGTTTCCAAACGAGGTGGGGGCTGTGCCATCTACCCGAGGAATTCCTATCTGGGTCAAGTCTTCCCTTTCTCAAACCCTAAACCACCCTCGCAGGTTCTCGCTACTAAAGTTCTACTTGGGGCGCATAACAAGGAGCTCACCATTGCCTCCATGTACCTACCCCCTAAAGATCAGCCCAATGGATTTATGAGCATATTGGAAAGCCTACAGGGATTACACCATAACTCTGAACTCATAGTACTAGGCGACTTCAACATAAATTGGCTATCGCTGGAGGCCAGAAACTACAAGGATGCTATCACGGCACAGAACCTCACCCAGCTTGTGACCACCCCCGCCAGATGCAACTATAGGACAGGGTTGCACACACTTTTTGACTGGATCCTTACTAATCACCCTAAACGAATCTCAAAAGTCTCAGTGCTCCCTGATGGGATCAGTGACCACTCACCGGTCACGTGTACCTGGACAAACAAATTCATTAAGCCCCCTCCTAAAATAATCCACACCAGAGTGTTAAAGCAGGGGTACACTGAGTTACTAAAGACACATCTAAGCCACCTGGACTGGACACCAATCGATTCCGCCACTGATGTAAACCAAGCCTTAGACCTTTTCATCAGCCACTTCACTGCAGCCTGCAATATCTTTGCACCTCTCAAAAAGCTGAAGGTAAGGGGAAGAGCAAACCCCTTGGATAATCCCCGATCTAATCACTTTACTCAAACACAGGGACCATCTCTAGCACTGTGCCCATGCAACATCCAAACCTGGGGATATTCATAAATATAAAGCTGCCAGAAATTAGTGCACGCGGGCAGTTAGGAGTGCCAAAAGCAAATACTTCAAGGAAGCTCTCTCCAACTCCTGGGGTGATGGAAAACATTTTTGGAGTAACCTGAAAGACCAACAGGCAAGGACCCTAAGTCACCACCCACCATGCTCAACATAAATGGAACACCAACATCTGACCTGTACACAATCACCAACACCTTTAACAATGCGTTCTCCAATTTGGATAGTGCCCTCCCTTCTAATTTCTTATATGCCCCCTCTGGTAGTAACCCTTCTGCCACTGCTCCTCTCCTACACCCTGCCCCACAATTCTACTTCAAGGAGATCCCAGTGCAAGAAGCGAACCTATATTCAGAAGGCCATTCATAACGCAGGCTACAGCAGTGACTCCCTTGACCTGAAGTTGTTAGCGCTTGTCCTTGAAGAAGTCCTTGAACCCCTGACAAAGATCCTCAACCTATCACTAAGGATGTCCCAGTTCCCATCTCGCTGGAAACAGGCGACCATCACACCAGTACACAAAAGTGGAGACAAATCACTGCACTCCAACTACAGACCCATCTCCATCATCCCTCCATTGTCTAAGGCCCTGGAGCGCAACACCTCAGGCCAACTAGTCAAGTACCTGGAAAAATACGACATCCAGTGTCCTAAGCATCGCGGTTTCCGAAAAGGGCACAGTACCACCACGGCACTATTAGAATTCACAGGCTTCATCCATACCACGCTTGATCAAGGAAACTGTGTAAGGGCAGTATTCATCGACCTTACCAAAGCCTTTGATACTGTGAACCACCCACTCCTACTCAAGCAATTATCAAACATTGGGCTCTCCAATGAAGTACTGCTCTGGTTTTCAAGCTACCTTGGGGAGAGGGTCCAGCGGGTTAGGACTGCCGGTGTCACTCGAAGAAAAGCCAGTCCTTTCAGGGTCCCACAGGTCCATCCTGAGGCCACTACTCTTCAGCCTCTTCCTCAATGACCTTCCCAGTGTCTGCCACCAGAAAGTACTGCTGTACGTCGACAACGCAGTCATGTTCACCAACCACCGAAACGCAGAGCTCCTCGAGAAACAATTACAGCTTGAATTCATGTGCATCGAAGAATGGTTCAAGTCACACAAACTGGTCATGAACTACAGCAAAACAAAGGTCACGACCTTCTACAACACCAGGATTAAGTACAAATCCCGTGACCTCACCATCCTAAACCAAACAGGGACCTTACTTGAACACGTTCCTGATTTTAAATACCTAAGTGTCACATTGGACAGTTCACTCTTCTACCATCGGCACATAGATTCTGTCGCCAAAGCCACCAACATCCGTATAGGCCTGCTCTACAGACACAAACACTGCAGGACTCCTGACACTCTCCGGTTGGTTCTGTCACCTCCATCATCGATTACGGACTAGCAATCTATGGCTCTGCCTCCACCTCTGCCCTCTGTAGAATTACAGCTGCACTCAATAAAGCATGCAGGCTGCTAACTGGGGCTGACGACTTACACACACTTGTGACCTGTACACTCGGGCAGGATGGCTTCCTCTCATCAGCCGGATACAGTATCAAACCTGCCTCTTAGCCAAAAAAGTCCTCCTCGGGGTCATGCCCCCAGGCATTGAAAAGCTCCTTACTGACCACCATAGCACCCAGCGAACTAGAAGTTCACAACAACTAACCTTCCTTGTCCCCAGATGCCGGACTACCATGGGCCAGAGGGCCTTTGCCCACAGAGCACCACAGTGGTACAATACTCTCAACAAAGAAACTCTTACTGCTGCTGCTCTTGGCCCTTTTAAGAAACAACTACGACTTCATCTCATTTCAACTAGTAGTCGTGACTGCCTCGCCTAATCAGGGGCCCACCGCTCACTGCCCGCCACTTCAGTCTTGACAGCTAGCTCTCCCCACCTTGCCCCCCCTTGTCCCCTCTCCATCCGGGTCAGCGGACTTCTCGGCCTCCTTCTCCCTAAGCCTGCCCAATCTTTTATCCAGGGTGGCCTTATGGAAATTTTTACAGATTTGGCAGTCTGAATCGAGGTGATCAAACCCCAGACAGTTAACACAGGTGGTGCGGGGATCAGCCTTAGCAAAGGCCTCCCCACACACACTGCAGTGTTGAAACCCAGTGGGCCCAACTTTTCTTTTTGGTTTCTCAGACGTAGCCATCCTAACAAAAACTTACCCTTTACTCGGCTTCAGCCAGGCAAGACTCCCTTATCGGTTCCTAACCATGTTACGGGTATTTGAAAAAAACATTATAAACACGTGTTGTTAGAACCGATAAAGACCGGTACCTCACACTAAACCACAATACAAAATAAAGAACCCAAACAATTGGTTCAGCCTAACCGATAAAGACTTTTTTTTTCCTTTTTTAACATTTTCCACACAAAAACACACACTTTAACCTATTAGTCCACTACCTATACACTTACTGTACCACAGACAGGGATTTGAACCGAAGATAAACGGAGAAAAAACGGTATTTAACCGACATTTTATTTTTACTGAACTGAAAGCGTATGAGAGATCTCCGGAGCGACTGTTCAGTTAGGCGGAGTAAAGAATCTGACGGTTACACTGGGAAGTGCAGCAGACAGAGGTTTGAACCGAGCTCGAGCTCAACGTTCTATGCTCTGGCACAGAGTTAACTCTCCTCTCTGGAGCAGTTCAAGTGCTGGGGCTAACTGCCTATTGTCAGAATACAGGAAGATTTCATGTTATTTGAATCATGCTCTGATTCACGCTTCAGGAGAAACATTTGATATAAGTTTCAAAAAACAACACAGCCTAGAAAGATTTTGGATTAAATATCACAAGCTGAAAACCTCCCCGCTTTGGACTCCCTTTTCTGTTTTGCCCCTGTCAAAGCGCACGCAAAAAATTATTACAGTACTCTTCTGGAGTGAGGGGTCAGTATGAGTGATTTAAAATATTGGTTAAAAGCCCGTTGTGCAGTTCTAGAGGATTCTGAGGCAATATTTGATACAGAACACTTGTGGATGGAGGTTGAGAGTGATGCTGCACGTGTCAGATACAGGATTACTACACCTGCCTAACAGCTTTTTTCTTGGCAGGGATCGAGGTGTCTTATTCTACTCTGGACAGCTGAAAGCATGCTATAGGTGTAGTTCTGTGGCACACCTGAGTAGTGCATGTGAACAGATTAAATGTTCAATTTGTGATGCTATAGGTCACTCGGGACTGCACTGTGAGGAACAAGAAAAATGTAATCTCTGTGATGGAACAGGGCACAATTTTTCAAATTTGTCACAAAGCTGCGCATAATCACCCGGATTTGGCAGATGGAACGGAACAACGTCTTTATATTACTCTGGCACAAAAAAAAAATAATTTTTGCCCGGGAAGAACCCTGCCAAGAGGAGGACATAGTACCGAATGATGTAACTCAAGTACCAACACAAACACTGTTGTACAACACCGGGAAGAGTATCTACTAACCCCAGTCTGTTCTCAGCATACGGAAGTGAACCTCCCGCCCCAAAGGGAATCCACAAGAGAGAGGAAAGAGGAGGAGGAAGAACGTATCACTCTGCCTTTACAGGATTCAGATAGTAGACGGGACGATCGACCCTTGACATCTCCTATACAGGGGTCATCCAAGGTCTTGACAGCGGATACCGAAGTAATGAAACCTCCCCTTCCCTTTCGATGGGGCAATCAGTCACTACAGCAAGGATCACTCATAGCAGAGGAAGGATGAGTACACCTCAAGTAGCACCGTTGGACTCTGGAATAATTTGTACCCGAAACAGATATGAACTACTGCAGATGGAGGAAGAGGGGGACTGGCAGTGATTCGGAGTCATCTTCCATACAGTCCTCTATCCCAGATCAAACAACAGGCACAGAAATATCGATTGAACGTTTAGGTGCGCAGAAGCGAAAAGCCAAAACTAAGCACAAAGAGTCAGTCATCCGCCACGGACAGATGAAATGAATATGTTTTTTATTTCTTCTCTAATCTGCTTTCTCCCCTTGCTGGTGAATATTACAAATCTTAACTGTCACACAGTAAATGTTAACAGTATTAAGAATTTGGAGAAAAGGGATTTAGTTTTTTCTTATCTTAGGATGCGGGCACTGGGTATTGTGTTCTTACAGGATGTCAGATATCACATGTTACAAGAAATATCAATTACATGTACCCTGTAACCTAATTGTATTTGTCTGACCACAGCGTGACGTGGCGCCTCTGTTGAACGCCTATTGTTTTGCAAATCTATGCTATGTAACCAAAAACACAATGTATGTCTTTATGTGATGAAGTACCTTTGGAAACGAGCCTCTGGCTCAAAGGTTGTAAACTGATTCTTAGAAATAAATAAATAAACAAACAAACATCACAAGCTTCCAGAGCATGGTACCCTGGACCTTCATTCTGGTCCATAGGACAAGATATATGTTCCGGAGTAGGTATTCTGTTTACTGGCCCTGAGGTAGAACTAATAAAATTATATGACCTAGTCCAGGGGAGGGTGTTGATATTAAATGTTAAGATTTGTCTAACACTGTATAGGCTAATTAATGTCTATGGCCTGCAGACCAAGGCATTGAGAGTGGACCTTTTAAAAATGATTCAGCCCTTTCTTCACACTTCACAATTTGTTATTTTTGGCGGTGATCTAAATTGTGGCTTATCTTTGAAAGATAAGACGGCTACATCTAGAACTTCAAAGGTGTTCTCGGACTCCATTTTTTTATCCTCCATGCTTAATACAGCTTGCCTGGTGGACTCTTACAAAGTACACACTGGCTTGCACACACCTACTTTTTATAAAGGCATTTTAGCCACGAGGATTGATTTCCTCTCCACATCCCAACTTTTACCGATTAAAAAGGCAGCAATGACAATGACGGAATTTTTGAATCACGACATCTTGTCAGTAGAAATAGGGGAGGCCTCTTCTATTCAGAAAGGTCCGGGAACATGGAGGATGAATGCCTCCCTGTTGTTGGATAGGATATTCCAGACTCTTCTAACTGACTTCTTAAAAGATAGGAAGTCAGTATTTATTTTATATGATGATGATGCCATTACTTGGTGGATGGACACCAAATGAGAGTTGGGGCATTTCCTGAAACAATATAGTAAAAATTTGTGTCAGATAAAATATAAAGAATACCTAGCTAATAGAACTCGATTACAAAAATTAATGACATTATCCGTAATAACTAAACAGGACTATACTTCCCAAATTCAAGTTTTAAAAAAACAATTAAGAATGTTTCACTTGGAAAAAGCCCACTGTCTCAGACAACAACAACAATTTGGTATTTTAGGGACGACAGACTTTGTCTGCCCATATGAAGCAAGTCAAGCTAGGGTAGGGAAGAAGGAAATTTTAGCTTTATATGATAATAATAATCAGATGGTGAGTACTAATGCCGGGATTATGGAAGTCATTTCGGTATATTCGAGAGAAAAATATAGTCCAAGGACATTCGACATAGCAAAGGCAGACTTGGTACTTGCACAGAGTAACTGTCCGGGGATCTCACAGGACGAGGGTAGAAAAATGGTGGAAGTAATACAAATCTCTGAGGTCATGGAGGCAAGTCGCACGTTGAAGAATAACACAGACCCTGGTCCAGACGGGTTACCTTCTGAGGTGTATAAATTTATGGCAGTAGAGATAGGAGAAGAACTGACGGAGGTATTTAACTGTCTACTGCAAAAGGCAGAGACTCCCCTGGAGTTTAATATGGAATCCCTGATATACATTTATAAAAAAGGTGATGTTAGCTTTGAATAACTGGAGACCAATAAGTCTCCTAAATACGGATTTTAAATTATTAGCAAAACTCTTGGCCAAAAGATTGTTGTCTGTAACATATGGGGTGATTTCAACAGCACAGACTTCATCTATACCTGGACACTGTATTCAGGATAATTTAATTTTACTGCGGGAAATTTTTGATAAAGGGGATCTAAACCTGGTAAGAGGGTATATTCTCTCACTAGATCAAAAACAGGCATTTGATGCTGTGAATCAAGACTTTTATGGTTAGTTTTGGACAAATATCAGATTCCATCAATCTTTATTCAATGGCTTAAGGGCCTGTATAAAACAGCAGCAGTCCTCCCGATGGTAAAAGGGTGGCGGGGCCACCTAGTCGGGATTAAGTGAGGGGTGAGGCAGGGGTGCCCACTCAGCCCAATTTTATATGCCTTTTTTTTGGACCCTTTGTTACATTGTATTACGGAATCTCCCCTGATAAGCCCATTGACTACCATATCGGCAGTGACGGCACCAACAGTCATGGCTTATGCAGATGACATGTGTCTTTTGTTAAAAGATGAGGCCCCAATAGGTGAGGCATTACACCTCTGCTAGGCCTTTGAGAATGTGGCAGGTGCCATGTTAAATTTACAAAAATGTATGGCAAAGGGTATAGGGGTCAAGAGTAGTGACCTTACAGAAACAGGCGGGATAAGACTTTGTGATGGACCTATTCGGATTTTAGGAATTCAGTTTGGGATACAACACCCATATGTTTTAAACTGGGAAGATAAATTGGTTAGTGCTCAAGGTAAAGTTTCAAATTGGAATAGGTGTAAAATGGGAAAAATGAAAAGGGTTTTCTTGATTAAAATGTATTTGATACCTTTTTTTTATTTCTAAGTTATATTTTTCCACCACCTAAATCTTTGGAAACCCGGATAATGAGTGTTTTTTTCAGGCAGTATGGGGAAGCCAATTGAGCCCCATTAAAAGGAACATCTTACATTTACCAATTAATCAGGGAGGCTTAAATATGATACACCCCTTATTCTTTTTTAATAGCCTGTTTTTTATGGCTAATTTACACCCTTTATTAATTCATCTGGACAAAAGTTGGGAATCTTGGGTTTTTGATACGGTACAATATTGGTTTCAGCTTTGGGAGGGTGGTGGTCTAAAAATTGTAAAACAACCACACTATGCACCATCCTGTTGGAGAGACACTTTTGCAAGAGTACGGCAGTGGAAGGTTACTGCACACAGAGTAATGACATTACACAGGAAAGGGGTATACAATGTGTTATTAGATGTGGTGTGTCCAGTGCCTCAGATATTTGAACACTGTCCAGAAAATAATAAAAGGGATCTTTTACAATAATTAAGGAACCCCAGGATACCTCCTTATGCCTGGGATCTTCATTGGCTTAGTTGCAATAACAGAATTAATGTTAAAAACAATCATAAACAAACAGGTAGAGGACAGGATTTGTAGCAGACCAGAATGCACTGCACAACAAGAAACTACGGACCATTTGTTTTTTTTTTTCCTGTACATTCATACAGGGGTTTTGGACTTTTCTGGCTAGGGCAAGGGGGGCTCCAACATTTGCCCTAATGTCAATGAAGAATCTTATGTTTGGTGAAGTACTGGGACCATGGCAGGTGTGGGAAGTTGAAACGGTTACATTCATTTTTATGATATGTAAATGGCAAATTTGGAATGCCAGATGTTTATTTTCCTTGCAACAGAAACAGCGTACTAATGCTGAAATAGCAGGGAAAATAACAAAAGATTTACAACTGATGTGTACAAAGGACAGGATGGTTATGCAGGGAGAACTATGGCAGAGAAGATGGCATGACTAGCCCTGGATCACGGACTCAGATACCCCCATTACATGAAGAAAGGTAATAAGGTTCAAGGATTAAGTATGGTGTCTGTTAATCCGGATTTTGGGCATATCTCCTCTCTTGGGGAGGTGGGTCTGGCATATTTATTTTTTTTTTTATTATTATTATTATTATTATTATTCTTTAGATAGAAAGAGTATGGTTTAAATGGTTTATTATAGTTTTACAGTCGTGGCCAAAAATATTGGCGCCCTTGCAGTTTTTTCTAATAATGCACCATTCCTTCCAGAAAATCGTTGAAATTAAAAAATATTTTGGTTTCCACATATGTATTTCTTTGGTTTGCAGTGGAATAAAACACAAAAAGCAGAAAAATTTACGAAGTCTTAGCTTATTCCACACAGAAATCCTTAAATGGCCCGGACAAAATTATTGGCACCTTTTAGAAATAGAAATAATTAAATTTCAAGCAGGTGATTCTCCTTCACTTTGAATTGAACTCACCTGTGGTGAGTTGCAGATGCCTGCAATATAAAAATCACTCATTCAACCAGTTTGAATGAAATGACCCATTCTCCTGTTTTGTGTCACTGTGTGTACCGCAATGAGCATTGAGAAGAAAAGACAGCCAGAGAATTGTCTGAGGAGGTCAGACAGAAGATTGTAGCCAAGCATGGACAATCTCAAGGCTACAAATCAATCTCAGAGACCTTGATGTTCCTGTTTCCCACCGTGCGTAATGTTATCAGGATGTTTAAGGCCCCCATGGCACTGTAGCCAACCTCCCTGGACGTGGCTGCAAGAGAAAGCTGGATAGAAGATTGCAGCGCAGGATTGTTCGAATGGTGGAGAAAGCACCTCGATCAACTGCCAAACAGATTCAAGCTGACCTTCAGACACAAGGAACGACAGTTTCAACTCGCACCATCCTTCGCCAACTCAATGAAAGGGGGTTGTATGGTAGGAGGCCCAGGAGGACCCCACTGCTGAGAGAGAGAGAGACATAAGAAAGTCCAACTGGGGTTTGCCAAAACACACCTGAACAAGCCAAAGTCCTTCTGGGAGAATGTCCTGTGGACAGATGAGACCAAATTAGAGCTTTTTGGTAAAGCACATCATCTCTATGTTTACAGAAAACAAAATGAAGCTTTCAAAGAAAAGAACACCTTCCCTACAGTCAAACATGGAGCAGGTTCAGTGATGTTTTGGGGTTACTGTGCTGCCTCTGGCACTGGGTGCCTTGAGCGTGTGCATGGCATCATGAAATCTGGAATTACCAAGGCCATTTTGGGCATAATTGAACCCAGTGTCAGAAGCTGGGTCTCCGTTGAAGGTCATGGGTCTTCCAGCAGGACAATGACCCCAACACACTTCAAAAAGCACCCAGGAATGGTTCAAGACAAGACGCTGGACTTTTCTGAAGTGGCCAGCAATGAGTCCAGATCTAAATCCCATTGAAAACCTGTGGAGAGATCTGAAAACAGCAGTTGGGAGAAGGCACCCTTCAAATCTGGGAGAACTGGAGCAGTTTGCACTAGAAGAGTGGGCCAAACTGCCAGTAGAGAGGTGCAGGAAGCTCATCCATGGCTATAGGAAGCGGTTGATTGCAGTTATTTTGACCAAAGGCTGTGCTACCAAATATTAAGTCTAGGGTGTCAATAATTTTGTCAATGCCATTTCTTTTCATTTTCTGATTTACAGGATATATTAAATTATGAATCAAAAACAAAGGTTCTGTAATATTAACAGAGAAATAAAGAATTGTGGAGACCAAATACTGTACTGTTGTTTATTTCAACTTATGTTTAGAAGAAATTGTGAGTTATTTGAAAAAGTGCAAGGGTGCCAATATTTTTGGCCACGACTGTATATAAATTTATTTGTTTTTATTTATTTAGTTTTTGTTAACCGGGTAGGTGCACTAGCCATAAAATTACTATTTTCAGGCATGACCCGGGAAAGTACAATAAAAGAACAGTTGAACAACAGCAACATGGGTACAATAATACAAATAGAGGAACAGTACAGCAGTGCTACAAAAATACAATGGGTAGAAACAACAAAAAATAATGGCAAGCATTATACAGATAATGGCAGTAAGATATATAATAAGTGCAAAAACAACGGACCCAACCTGTGGAGTGAAAGGGTTAATAAGATAGTACGGTTATATAGAGAGAAATGTGAGGAATGTTCAAACATAACAAGAAAGACTGACAGAAGGAAGGTCGGGGTGGCAATTGGCAAAACAACAGTGGATGGTCAGCAACAAGGTTCGAGAAGGAAGAGAGCTAGTAGTCAAGAAGTTATTTACAAAGAGAAGAAAAAATATGTGGAGGGGAAGAGGAGACAGTCTTGGAGCTGGATTAGAGCAGGGGTGACATTACTGGTAAGTCTCAGGAGCTTCAGGTTGGGTCAAAGCATGTACAAACATCAGCTAAGGATAGATAACGGCGATATTCACTTTTAAATCCAAAGTGATACTGAGACAGCCGAAGGTTGAGTGGAAGAGCATTCCATAGCCTGGGAGCAGAGAATTGGAAGGCCCCTGTGCCTTTAGTCGTCCGACATCTCGGAACATAGAGCAAGGATTTGTCAGCTGATCGCAGGCCATGGGAGGATGGTTGAGGGACCAGCAACGCTGCCAGCTGGGCCGAGTTTTTTTCCCGGATGATCAAGTCCATTAGTGATCCAAGGTAGTATTGTCTACTGGCAGAGGGCGAGAGCCAATTCAGATCCTTATAAAGAAGGCAGTGATGTTTGAGTCGAGGCGACAAAGAGGCAACTCGGCATAAATTGTTATAAGTTACATCCCATTTTAGTAGGGAGGTTTTATGAGCAGAGGTAAGAATAGAGGCACCATAAGTAAGGGTTGGGAGCAGAATACCTCGGGCAATTGCTAATTTGGCCGAGGGTGTAAGCATGTAGCTCGTTTGTAAGCTACTCCTAGTTTCGAGTTTACAGCTTTGCACGCAGGACTGAATGTGAAGATTAAAATCCAGGGACTGGTCCAGCAGGATTCCAAGGTACTTGAAGAAGTAACATTTCAAGTGGAAATGCTCCTGGGTGAAGAACCTCCAGCAAACTAGAACAGGTCTTAATCTTGATTGCAGAACCTAGGAGCATGGCTTTCATTTTCTTTTTCATTAGTACAAGCTTACGGTCTAGTAGCCAGTCTAAGACCTTATTGAAGTCTGAAGTAAGTGATGTGTTTATGCAGGCAATACTAGAAGAACAAGTGTAGATGATCAGGTCATCAGCGTAGAGAATAGCTGAGCAGGATTCCAGGACCTCAGCTGCATTGTTGATAAAAACTGAGAAAAGAAGGGGTCCAAGGATAGAGCCCTGGGGGACCCCAAGGTTGATAGTAGACGTGTTGGACAGGGAGGAGTTAAATTTGACAGCTTGCGACCTGTTTGACAGGAAGCTACAGAAACAGTCCACAACAGGGGTTGAGAAATGGAATTTGTGGAGAGAAGCAGGGGATGGTCTACAAGGTCGAAGGCCTTAGTGAGGTCAATGAAGATGGCACCTGTGAGTTTTCCAGAGTCCATGTTGGACAGAATATCAGTAGTTAGTTGAAGAAGAGCCGTGGTGGTGCTATGACCTTTTCTGAAACCATGCTGAGTGTCTGAGAGGAGATTGTAGCGTGTAAGGTAGTCAATGGTCTGTGATGCAACTATTTTCTCTAGGATCTTGTTAAGGACAGAGAAATTGCTATAGGTCTGTAATTGGCCATGTCCTTTGGGTCACCTTTTTAAAGACAGGCGTTACTCTTGCGTTCCATAGGTCCGGCACAATGCTATGGATAGGGATAAAGCGTGAGATTCTGGCAATCGGAGAGGCAATGAGTGGAGCAGCCAGCTTAAGAAGACAAGGTTCCAGTGAGTCAGAACCAGAGCTGGTATTGGCAGATATGGATCTCAGTAATTTCAGAACTTCTGCTCTTGATATAGCCTTGAAATAGAATGGTGGCGCTGGAGGAGCATCATACGATAGGGCAGTATGGTTGTCTGATGGTAGTGTGGTAGGTAGATTGGAATGCAATCCACTAGGCTGTAAAGCCAAGGTATAGTATGACAGATCAGAGAAAAGATTGTTAAAACTGAAATATAGCAGAACTATTTCACACTCTATTTCTGTCTGAGGTAATTTAGTACTAAGAGCCAGTATACATCTTGTCTCTCTGATCATTCTCTATCAAATGCCACGAGGCAAGCTACCTGTAACAGTATAACCATGCATGTCCTGTCCTCCAAAGTACACTGACTGGATGAGAGATCGTGCGTGACAGACAGGCATACCAATGATCTGCCACATATTATCTCTAGCAAGTGAAATCGGCACCTGATTGGCCATGTACAATAGGACGGCATGTGATTAGGGCATTATGCCCTCTTGAGCATACTACCACCACTGAAGTTGTTCTGGACAATATGTGATGCTCTCCCCGGCCCCTTTCAGGAACACTCAGCACACATGATAATCAGAGGAGAAAGTCGGGTGAGAATCCTAAATCCAGCACCAGCTCACAGCATGAAAGTATTCATAAGGTTTGCAGTTTTTTTTTTTTTTTTGTTTTTTTTTTTAATCACAGCTGCTATTTCTACACTCCCCCACCCCCGACAGCCCCCTTCAGCCTGACCCCCTCCCCCCCAGCTCCAACCCCCAGAATTACCAGGGCTTACCTTATGCCCAGCCCGGAGCGGTGCCTGCTGGGGAGTTGGGCGCCATCTGCCGCGGGGAATTTTCCTCCTTGTTTCACAGCCCTTTACGTCCGCTGCGAGACTGTGCACGTGGGTGCAGCAGCTGTCTCCACCTCCGCGGAGGCAGCCAAGCACTCTGGGCGCGGGCAAGTCTTCTAGCTGTGCCATTCACAGCACAGACCCCACCCCGAGGAAGGAGAGCTGTAACACTCAATCCCTACCTCCCTGCTGGCCCCGAGCAGCCCGAGTCCATTCCCGAACCCGGGTCGCCAGCATGCCGCGAATTGTGGCGTCCAGCACCTCAACCCTCAGCGCCACCAGACCGGCAGGTTTGCAGTTTTGAACTGGTGCTAAGATATATGCTGAGACTGACTGCAAAGGCAACAGGCTAATCATCCTCCTCAGATCATCAGAAGAGGAATGAGTTTTTTTTTTTTTTTTCGTAACTGCATAAATGAAGAGACAGCTTGTGGCTCAGTTCTCCTCATTTTCAATTACAAGTCTGTCCTGATCACAAGACATCAGATCGGCGGCAGCTTTAACTGAATCTGCCTGGGATCACAGTTGAAGATTCATTTATGCAGAATACTGTGAAGACTGTTGTTGCCCTGCTGATGATCCGACTAAGGTTGATGGATCACATACCATGCAGTCAGCCTGCATGATCTAAAAATAAATTCCAAGAGACACTTTTTCTCTTCCAAATTAAAATATTTGCTTGGTGTAGGAGTTAGCACTTTCCTAGTGAGTGCCTTTTACAGTTCAGTTTATCATACGGCTCCTGCTCCTTGGTGGGCGGATCCCCGAACATACACAGTCCTACTGCCATGGAGATGAAATAATTTGCATCTCTGTTGTGTAGGACAGTACTCCTCCAGATGGTTTTATACAGTCCTCACCTGACAAGTACACTACATAGTTAGTCTGTGTACAGATATGTGAGGGCAAGGTTTTGCAAGCTGCCTTAACTTACTTGTTCGGTCTTAGCTGTTTACACTCCCAATGCAGGCTGCTCAGCTGCTCTGTTCCAAGACACCCTGCTCCTTTGCTCCGCCCCAAGGTTTCAATTACCGGCATTCCCCACCAGATCAGCCAACTTGAAAACACTCCCCTGCTCACTCTCTTGATGGCTTGGCTGCTTCAGAACATCATGGCAGAACACACCCCCGCTTTTCTTGCGGAGTCCGAACGACAGCGTTGACCAGCCCCTGCTTCCTGAGTGACACCGCTGTTTTACACAACTCCACTGCTCCAGACTCGCTGTTTAAGAGCTGTTTGCCTCTCCACCCGCTCAGCACCGTAGACAGCGCCCCTGCATTGCATGTCTACACAGAAGAAGGCATTATGTGAAGCAAAATGAGTGCTAATTAGCGCTCGGCGCCCTCTTATTTCGAACCCTGGAAAAACAATTACGGCTTGACCTCTCCTGCGTCTTCACAAATCAGGCACGGGATGTACCTTGGGGTTGTCGGCCCTAATGCTCACCCTTTGAGACGTTAAACCGAGGTCCCATCTGCCCGGATTGGTGGTAGTCCAGGTGGATGTTAAAGATCCCATGGCACTTACCGAAAAAGAGTAGGGGGATTTCCCCAGTGTCCTGGACAAATTTCCCTCGTTCACTAAAAATACCACTAACAGCTTAATCTGGTTCAAGGTCAGTTGGCAT
The DNA here is from genome assembly GCA_016271365.2 of Neoceratodus forsteri. Lineage (NCBI taxonomy): Eukaryota > Metazoa > Chordata > Ceratodontiformes > Ceratodontidae > Neoceratodus > Neoceratodus forsteri. The sequence continues at coordinate 373,842,271 of CM057458.1, forward strand.
TCATCTGTATCCCCCTCCCCCGGGTCGTGCCTGAAAATAGGCAGAATTTGTCTAGTGCACTTACCCGGTCAACAAAAACTAAATAAATAGTCTCATATACTCCACATATCTCAGCTTATTTACTGACGGAATGGCTTGAGCGTTAGGGTTGACAACTCCAACGTACACCCCATGCCTGACTTGCGAAGACGCAGGAGAGGTCAACCCGCAATGTTCTTTCCTGTTGCTGCCTACAGGGCGGGGGTTGGGGTGTTAAGGTTGGGAACCCTAACACCACATTTCCCTACTTTTGTCGCTTTAACCCTAACTTGTGCATTAACGTTTTTGCAATGTATATATGTATATATATATATATATATATATATATATATATATATATATATATATATATATATACACACACATATACATATATGAAGGCAGAGCATCTACAGTGTTATATCTACTGAGCAGTAGTGAGCATTCACAATGGTCTAACAATAGTCAGCTGTTCCTATGTTCCCATGTTTTACCTTACCTTCAGCAACCTCTTTTTCAGGAGTTAAGTCAGCAGGAAACCTGAAACCCTGATCTTTGAAAACTGCAGGAGTTGAAGCCAGCTGGCTATACAGTGGTTTCACCCATAGCATTTTGAAACAACTTTCATTCGCACAATTAGTTTTAATTTCCCAAGCTAAGGAAGCATTCTACCTAGAACTCTGTTTAATTTATTGTATTTTGATATCATTTTTTTTTTTTTTCAGAGACTGATATCTGATATATGTGAGGGTTTGTTTGGGTTTTCTTTGGGGATGTTGGTCGTATGAATTTATTTGTGATTGTATATGCCTGAATATTGTATTTAGTTTTTGTATTCAATAAATTTTCCCCTACTCTTTTCGATAAGTGCCATGGGATCTTTAGCATCCACCTGAACTACCACCAATCCAGGCAGATGAGACCTCGGTTTAACGTCTCATCCAAAAGACGGCACCTCATAAGTGCAGCATCCCCCTCATGCTGCACTACAGTGTCAGTATTGGGATATTAACCCAAGTGCCAGATGTGGGAACTGAACCCACAGCCCTCTGATCTCCTGGCCTCAGAGGCGAGTGTGCTACCTACTGAACCACTGACACTGCTAAACACTTTGTGAACACTCTTGGGGCTGAGGCGAGACCGAATGGTAGTGCTGAGTACTGGTAATGGCCTGATGGGAGTCTGAAACGGACGTATTTTCTGTGGGATTCCCTTATGTGGATGTGGAAGTACGCGTCTTTTAGGTCAAAGGAGGCCACCCAGACCCTTTTTGAAGGGCTGGTAGAATCATTGCCAAGGTTACCATTTTGAACTTTGGCTTCAGTAAGTGTCTGTTTAGTAACCTTAGGTCTAGAATAGGGTGCCACTCCCCATTTTTCTTTGCAGTTAGTAAATACCTTGAATCGACCCCTTTTCCCCTTTTGCTGAGGAGGAACAGGTTCCACTGCCCTTGACAAGAGCAGACTTTGCACCTCCTTTTCCAACAGCTTATTCCCTTTTGCTGAGGAAGAACAGGTTCCACTGCCCTTGACAAGAGCAGTTGTTGCACCTCCTTTTCCAACAGCTTCTTCTCTGTATTTGAAGCAGGTTTGAAAACCCTTGTTCTTAATGGGGGGAAAGGATGTGAAACTTGGGGACAAATTTTGACCCACTACTTCTAGGACCCACTTTTCTGTGGTTATGTTTTTCCAAGCCTGGAAGTAGTGAGCCAGTCTGCCCCCTACAGGGATTGGGGAGTCAACCTTGGCAAGTAAGTCAGAGAGGTTGCTTGGAGAGGGGCTGAGCCTGTCCAACCTGGGAGCCATGCCTAGACCCCCTTCTGCCCCTACCTCTGAAGTACCCTCTCTGTTGAGGGTACTGTTGGTACTGGGGCAAGCTTGAGCCTGATGAAAAGGCCTGCTGTAACTAGCTCTACCCCTGTCTCCCATTCCATAAGGTCTGGTGTAAGGTGAAGCTCTCTCTGGCAGAGTTACTCTTGTAGGTGGCTTTATACTCATTCACCTTCTTCATATAGGCCTCTGTTATCGCCAAATGAGTTGTTCTCTACAGGAAAATCCATGGTTTTCGTCTGGGTATCCTGTTTGAGGTTTGTGGCCCTGAGCCAAGCAAACCTTCTTAGAGCCACAGAGAGGGCCATACACATGGCAGCAGTGTCACTGGCATCTACTGCCATCTGAAACTGATACTTTGCAGCCTCCAGGCCAAACTTGGCAGTCTCAGCCAAATCAGCTGAGAGACAAGACTGATCTTTCTCAGACATAGCCAAGACAGACTGCCACAGTGATTTTTGATACTGTACAGCCAGCGTAGGCCTGATAATTGGCCTGTCTGAATGCCAATGAAGCTGACAGGAAGCCCTTTCTGGCCATACTGTCCAGCTTTCCAGATTCCTTCTCAGTGGGGTGTGATGCCAGGGGCACCTTTGCTCTGTCAGAGGCTGCAGTCTAAATGACACCTTGATGGTCAGGGTGAGTAAACAAAAACTCAGCCACCTCCCTATCTATTTGGTACCTTTATTTTTTTTTATTTTTTTTTTTTAAACTTTCTATTTCTCCTCCTTCCCCCACCCCGGAGCTTCGCTTCTTCAGAAGACTCCTAAGTGCCCCCGTGACTAGCCTACCTGAATCCCGGGGTTCCTCCATGAGACGTGACTATATCCCCAGGCAGGTGCAGGGTGGGCCCAGCACCCGACATCTTGGGTTTCGTCAGGTCCCGGAGGTCAGGCAAGCCGATCACAATTGGGGCTGGCACTGGAATCTGTCTACCACAGCTCTCGGTGGTGCTTTTCCGGCTTTCTTGCTGTAGTTGTGTGCCCTGGCGTCAAGGCGTTACCGCGGCGTCCACCACACAACTCCCCTTGGTCTGTCCTGCCAGCTTGCTGTGCCTCAGGCCTCCACCGGGGTCAGACAAGCCGCGGATCTTGTCCCCGAGGCGGAGTCCTGGGACGTTCAAGCCTCTCCCGCCATCCCTCCAGCAACCAGTCTGCTCCTGAACCCGGTCGCCGTGTCGCAAGCGGAAATTCAACCGCTGCACCGACAGGCCGGGTTAGTTGGTACTTTTTTTTTTTAATGTACTCTTGTTTTCCCTCCTCAGCAGAGCGGCCCCCACGATCTCCGGCCACCGGCCCTGCAGCCCCAGACTCGGTCATGCGTGCGGGCCACACGGACCCGCTCCCCCAGTGGGTCGGCCTTTCATCGCTCTAGCACCCACTGGGTATGCGCCCCTCTCAGGTCTCTCCGGGGGAGCAAGGCGCGGCCGTCAGCCGCGAAGAGTGCCCTCCGCATTTTACACATTTTCTCCCTTATGGAGAGCCAGACGTGCAATGGCGTCTGAGAACATAGTGCTGACGCCTGCCGCGCTCTCCCCCCGCTCTTTGCATGCCACTGTAGTGTGGCTGGCCTCAGCCAGTCGCCGCTATAGGGCGATGCCAGCCCCATTACCCACCCCAGAGACAGGAGAGCAGTCTTCGGATGCTCAATCCTCCCTCTCCCCTGCCAGCCCCCGGCGGCCCGAGTCCATTTCCGAACCCGGGTCGCCGGCATGCCGTGAGGTGTGGCGTCCAGCACCTCAACCCTCAGTGCCACCAGGCCGGCCTTAGTTGGTACTTTTTATCAGACCTCTTATACAGAGGTGGAAAAGAATTTGGTGTCTGCCGAATTTTTAAGATATCTTTCTTAAAGAATCTGTTAATAGGGAGTAGCAATTTATTTAGAGGGTGTTAGCCCCATAAGCTCCAGATACTCCACCTCCTCTTTATCTTCTACCACTTCATTAGTGGCTATATCCAGAGCATCAACCATTTTCCTGACAAAGGAGAACTGGAAGGAAATGCCCTCAGATGCCCTGGATGGAGATCCAAATTCCTGATCAGGGGAAACTTCATGTTCTATGGGTTCCCCTTCTTCTTTGTCATAATCCTCTTCTTCCTCATACTCCATGCATTCCTGGAGTGAGGCTGGAATTGAGGAAACTGTTTGCTGAATCAGGGTCTGAACCAGTGCTTGAGGGACCGTGGGTACCAGCCCTTGTAAAACCTGAATCACTTGGGGGGCACTGTGGAGCCCAAGCAATATGGCTGCTGAGAGAGAGCGCTTTGCTGCCTTATACCCAGCTGGACTTGGGACTTTGGGTTTTCTACTTCCCTAAGTTTTCTCACCCGTTAAATTGTTGAGAACAGCTTTTTTCTCAGTTGGTAAAGCGCCTTATCAGTTCTAGTTTATAAACTGCACACAAACGTGATATTCACACATTATGTAGAGATATGTGCCGATTTCATGTTATTAGAAATAGGAGCAGCAGCTTACATTTTCTGTTTAATCAAGCAGTAGAGGGATATCTTTAGTTTATCAGTACGATTTAGTGCACTCACTATGGAAGCATGGGAGAACTTCCATATCCCCTCGGGGGGGGGGGTACTGGACTTATCGAGACTTTGCAGATTTTATGTTAGAAACCATGCAGTTCATGGGCTCTTTATACAGCAAATGGAATACCCAATGGTAACTCATAAAAAAGTTAACTGTTATTCCCCCGTAGGACATATCTGTAAACATTTAATGGATTAGTTGAAAATATTAAGAGGACTGGTGCGCTCCTGGTTATAGAAATTATACATTTGTAATATTAAATGTTGGAAATTAACTGTATGTTTGATGGAATACCCAATAAACAAAGTTTAAAAAAAAAAAAACAAAGTTGAATTTCTTTGAATGCCTGGGTAATATCCTCAGGCACAGGCAAACTGCCAAGCACTGCAGAAGTCCCCTTAGGCTTTTCAGCAGGGGGTTCAGTGTGCTTTGTTTTCTTTAAAGGAACTGGAGATTCAACCAGTTCACTGGTTCGTTTTCCAGTTGAGGTATCACCCTTATCAGGGGTTGCTTGCTTATGAATAGCGGTTTCACACCTGCATTTTATGACGGTGAAGGCTGGTCAGAGCCTGAGGCGCCGTTCTCCAACTTTTTGTGAAGTCTCCAGACGTTTTTCCAGCGTCTTTTGGGGGAAAGACTTACAGATGTCACACTCAGCAGAGAAATGCTCCTCACCAAGGCAGACAACACATAAGCCATGTTTGTCAGCCTTGGCAAAAACATCCCCGCACTTCGTACAATTTTTAAACCCTGTAGGGCCAGTTTTCTTCTTAGGATTTTCTGACATTTTCAAAGAAAACTCAAAAATACCTCAACCGCAAATAAGTTTCTCTTTTTTTTTTTTTTTTCTTTTTTTTTAGCGGTTGTAGTCAGTTCCACAACCGAGGAAGTTCCAATTGGAACCAGGATAAACAGACAAAGAACTGGATTTATCAGTTCTTTACAGAGAAAAAAGAAATTAAATTTAAGTAGAGCTTCTGGAGTTTTAGTCAAAAAACTCAGAATAAACTAACAAAACCTCGATTCTTCAGCAGTTATCCCAAACCGAGAAAAACACTTAAGATTCCTACTCTAACAAATGGTTTACTAGTAAAACACAAAATAAAGGCAGCAAATGAAAATGATGAAAGAAAATACTTATAATTATAGAAGCAACACTTGGAAACAACTGTGAGGAGAAGTCTCCGAGGCGTCTTGACTAGTCAGGCAGAGAAAGAAATCTGAGGGGTTTTAGAATGCAGCAGTTGATAAGGGAAGCACTTGAATAAGTGGCATGAGCCAATGATGGTTCCATCATTAGCATAACGTTCTATCTCCGGGCAGTTCTACTTTAAAGGCTGACTGCAAGAGTTAGGAATATTGAAGAATTCCTGGGGTAAGAATCATTTTTATAGAATCAGTGACTGCTTGTTTTATTTAAAAGGCTAAGTCTACTATTTCTGCTGGACTCTGTTTGCAGTCTATCGCTGAAGGGGCACTCTACCCAGTTATTGTATTTGACCTTCCTGATCTTGTGCAAAGGAGGAACTAAGAAACAGGTTTCCCTGGCTCCTGTTGGTAAAAACCACGGTGGTGGCAGTGAACTTGAAGTCCGTAGTGTGGGATTTTCATCACATACACCTTGAGTAAAAAGGCAGTGTCAGTGGCTCAGTAGGTAGCACACTCGCCTCTGAGGCCGGGAGATCAGAGGGCTGTGGGTTCAGTTCCCACATCTGGCACTTGGGTTAATATCCCAGTACTGACACTGTAGTGCAGCATGAGAGGGGTGCTGCACTTCTGAGGTGCCGTCTTTCAGATGAGATGTTAAACCGAGGTCCCATCTGCCTGGATTGGTGGTAGTTCAGGTGGATGTTAAAGATCCCATCGCACTTATCGAAAAGAGTAGGAGAATTTCCCCGGTGTCCTGGCTAAATTTCCCTCATTCAGTAAAAATACCACCAACGGCTTAATCTAGTTCAAGGTCAGTTGGCATTCATCTGTATCCCCCTCCCCCGGGTCGTGCCTTAAAATAGGCAGGATTTGTCTAGTGCACTTACCCGGTCAACAAAAGCTAAATAAAAAAAGGGGCGATAACGGTATTCCAACTGACTTGGTAAGGGAAAGACACTGTAAGGCCAAAAGTATTACTAATTTGCATCAACAGACTCAATCTATACAGCTATATATATACATATATATATACTGTGTATATATATATATATATATATAAAGAGAGAGAGAGAGAGAGAGACAAGAGTCTCTCTTACACCTGAAAGGCTCTGCTCGTGTATACTTAGGGTTAGAGAACCATGAAGCAAAGGTGACTCTCAACAGGTGTTAAGAGATACTTTGGTCTCCATAAAAATGTAATATCAAACTATTTTTGATGACAGAATAAAAAGAAGTTTAAGAAAATTTTCAAAAAAAAAAAAGAAAAGAAAAGAAAGAAACAAATTCCCAGGTTCAAAAGTGAAACATTACACTTTTATAAACTCTACACATGAAGCCCTGTTATGGTTATAAGAGGTCCTCATGTGGCAACAAATTCTCAGCGCCAATTAGTTGATTCAGCACTAATGATTTATAATACAGAAATATCTACATCAGCAGAATCAATTTTATGACATAAGCATTGAAAACAGAGTTACTTACTATTGCTCTTGGCAGCATAAGCTACTGCTGCGGAATCTTCAGAATTCATAGCTGCACACTGCAGATTTAATCCCATGTTTCCAGCATCAGTAGTACCGGACTGTTTGGAGAAAAGACTGTGTACAATCTGTAATTAAAAAGAAACAAAAACATTCTTAGTAAATTTGAGTGAAAACAGCTTTTATTAGTTACATAAGCCCTTTTTTTTTTTTTTTTGTTTTGAATTAGTGTACTTTCTCCTACGGCCAAATGGCCCTCATCGGTCCAACCCCTGCGCCTAGCCCCGTCATCCGCTTCCCGGAACTTAACCTCCACTGCCTAGGCACCCTGGCTTCCCCTTCAGGGTGGGGCCACCAGAGACGCCCCCTTCCCCTGGCAGAGACTTAGTTGGTATGTCCAGAGCTTTACCAACTGTAAATTATGGGCAGACATTAACTATCATGCACAACACATTTCAGAAAACCCTAGTTTTCTTATTTTTTGAGACACGGTTTTGTTTGTTTTTTTTGCAAAAAGCACAGGCATCAAGCAAGAAGAAGAGACTGTGTCACTGGCCAAATATTTTTTTTTTTTATGAATTTTATTGTAAAATACAGATTTCTTGAATTGTGAATTAAAATGAGAGAACTGGGAGGGGGCAGTGGTTCTGGTGCAGGGGACCACCACGGGCAGGAGGCAGATACAGGAGACAAACAGCAGAAGGAAAGCAGAGCTGGGGAGCACCAGGAGAGGAGAACATTTTTTTTGGGGGGAGGGGCATTGAAGGTCAACTATGCTCAGTTGTAAGCAGGATAATATGAGGAGAGACCCAACAAAATGGGCAAACTCTTTCCAATGCACTTCAAATTATCGTCCCATATCTCTCCTTCCTACCATAGCTAAGTTACAGGAAACCTTGTACTATCGCAATTTTCTACCTTCCTTGATTCCTCCTCTTCCTCCTTCACTTCCTTTCAGTCTTGTTTTAGAAAATATCACTCCACCTCCACTTCCCTCCTACTTCTCACCAATGCCATCCTTACTGGTATGGATCACGGACTGATCACGTCTTCCAATTTTTTTTTTTACCTTGCTAAAGCTTTTGAAACAGTGTCACATCTCCTCCTCTGACCCATCTAAAATTGGTGGGTCTTTCTGACACTGTAGTCAACTGATTTAGCTCTTACCTGGGGGTAGATCACAGTCTGTCCGGATAGGCTGCTCCACTTCATCATTACTCCCTATCTGCTCAGGTGTCCCTCGGGGGTCTGTCCTGGGTCCTATTCTTTTTTCCATATTCTTGAATGATCTTCCCTCTCTTTGTTCCTATATGTCCATTCATATGCATGCTGATGATACAATTATTTTTTTTTTTCCGCCTCCCATGCTTCGCTGGCCCCCACTCCTTCTGGCTCCGCAAGTTCCCCCCGGCCCCACTGCCCTTACCCAGCCCTCCTCTGGTCCTCAGATCGCAGCCGACCCCCGGGATATCCCGGTGTATCCCTTCGCCGGGCGGGTCCCCCTCCTCCGAGGGGGAAGGGCACCGGGGAGGGGGATGTCCCCAGCACACACTACTTAGGGCCCAGGGATGCTGCTGAGGAACAGGACGCCCTGGGAAGGTACTGGAGGCACTCAGGGAATGGAGAGCTGTCATCCGGCACCCAGCGAGCAATTTTCAGTTCTCTGCTGGGGGCAGCGTAGTGACGTCATGGCATAAGCCGACATCCGCTCCTCCCCCAGTTAACTCTGGGCCGTGTGTCCTGTGATACTCCCAGCCTCTGTTAGGAGCCAGCAGGCGCTGGACCAGTCCCCTACCCTCCCCCCAGAGAAGGAGAGCTGTCTACAGGACACTCGATCCTCCCCTCCCCCCGGCCGGCCCTCCAGTGACCCGGACTCGTTCCCGAACCCGGGTCGCTGGTGTCACAAACGGAAATCCAACCGGGCTGCGCCAGCGGGCCGGCCGATGATACAATTATTTTTGCATGTGTCTCCTCTTCTCTTGATCTTACGTCACAGCTTCAGCTGGACTTTGACGATGTTTAGCACTGGTTTAAACCTAACTATCTATCCCTCAATGCCAAAACAACTGTCTCCATGACTTTTGGTACCAGTCAGACTTTCTAGACTTGTCTCTCTCCCTTCTTTTCACACTCTTGCTGGTGCTACTATTCAGGATGTTTCCTCTTTTAAGTACCTTGGTTTCTGGCTTGATCGTCTCCTTGACTTCTTGGTTCATAATGGCGTCATTCACCAAAAGCTTCACCCCAAGCATGGTGCACTTTACAGGAACAAAGCGAATATCCTGCGTCCTATCCGCCATGAGATTATTTTAAAGATGATCCCCCATCTTTGATTATGGTGATTTAATCTACAGTGGTGCTCCCAAATCCACCCTTGCCAAACTGGACCCTCTTTTCAACTCTTTTTGTCATTTTGCTTTAGATTGTTCCCCACATACTCACCACTGTTCACGCTACTCTGCTCTTTCATTCCCTTCTCTTGATGCCAGGTGCCTTTCCCACTCTGCCTCCTTTACATCCAAATTCTGGTTTGGTTCCCTCCCTTCCTACCTTACTTCCCTCTTATCCTCTCCCTCAGCCTCCTGCTATCCTTTATGTAAATCTCATTCTCTCGTTATTACTTCGAGGAAATCTACAGCTGGTCAATCGGCTTTCTCATACTGCTTTCCTAAACTTTGGTTCATCCTTCCCTTGCCTATTCCCTCTACTTCTTCGGCTTTCTCCTTAAACTCGCTCCTTCATGACTTTTTTTCTCCCTCGTGTAACTGTCATTAATACTCTTCCTTCATCCCCTACCTAGACTACCCTGAAATTAGTTTTTCCTTACCTGTGCATGTTACACTGATTTGTATTTAAAGTTTTACTATTCCTTCATTTAAACAGTTTTGCTGTATTCTCTCTCTTTATACTGTAAATGCTTTTTGTGATGTTCCACATCCCCTTCCCCCAGAACACATCTGGAAACAAGCTGTTGCCAGCTCAGTATGTTGTCCTGGTGAAACTTTTTAAATAAATAAAGGCCAGGACTTAGTGGCACTCAGAGATTTAGGGGCAAGAACATGATTGGGGCCACCAGGATGGAGAGATACTGGCCATTCTGATGGACTAAGCCTGACAGAAAAGGGTATGGGTGGCTCTCACAAAGAAGAAGTCACTGTGGAGAACAAGGAGGACATCAGAAGGGCAAACAGTGCCACAGAGTCCTTCTGGGTCAGGCAAGGGAAACAGGAGGGCAAAGAGACAACCTGGAGGTGTGCTGCAGGTCCCCAAACAGCTCAGCAAAGCATGATGCCAAGCTGGTCAGGAAAATTACAAGACAGTCATCTCAGATGCAGTGCTAACCCTGCGGGACTTCCATCTCCTGAGCATAGACTGCTGTCTTGAAAAGACTAAAAGCATGGCAGAGACCAAGTTCTTATCCACAATGCAGGACAGCTTCCTTCAACAGCATTCCAGACAGAGACTAGGTTTGAGGCCACCAGTGACCTTGCTCTCAGCATTGGAGATGGGGTCATCTCCAGAATGAACATCAAGCAACCAATGGAAGGCAGTAACCATGACCAGTTAACCCTCTTCTGAGTGACAAGAAAGACTAGCTGGGCCTTAGCCACCAGGACCCAAAACTTCAGAAATGAAGACTTTGCCAAAACGAAGGACCCGCCGATGAAGAGTCTGCAGCAGTTGCATGAGGCTGTAATGTAGTCTGCATGTCGGGTTCACTGAAGAAGATGCCAGAACAGCCATAGCCGTCTTTATCCCTGTAAGCAATAAGGGACAATTGGTCAAATACTGGGCCCCATAGATCAGTAGGGACTTAAGGCAACTGATCCTGAACAAAGAGAAGGTCAATGACTGCTGGTAAGAGACCAGTTTTTTCCACATCAAAGACAAGTAAAGAGCAACACTGAAGGTCTGTAAAACTATAATGAAGAAAGCCAAGGGGTGACTAGCAGCCAGGATACCAGTACAAGCTGCAGACATCAAAGCCTTCTTTCAGTACAAAAATGGAAGGAGGAAGGTGAGGAAGTGACTTATGCCCCTGAAAACAGAGGAAATGGAGAAGGAACCTGTGAGAAAGCCAGCAGTAATGGCAGAGATGCTGCATGAAGTACTTCACATTAGTGTTCGGCAGGGGGGGGGGCGCATCGGAGTAGCCACAATACAGCATAGACATCACAACCTCCCCAAACTACCTGGTAAAGATTATGTCAGGTAAGTTACAAGGAGCAGACTAAAAACACCCCAGGACCACAGTATTAACCAGTTTTCTTTTTATGCTTTCTTATCATGCCAATTCAACAGGAAGCAAAAGAAAAATGTGTCTCAGTGGTTGTACTACCCAAAAAGAATAGCCATTGTAAATATTAAGTCAATTTAAACAAAATTTATTTTTGTTTGATATGGATCCAGGAACCCGAATTAGGAACCGGTGAAAACAGTGGTTCTCCCAGTTCTGGGAATCATAAAGGAACAAGTAAAAATCCATAAATTAAAATAAAACTAAGATACACTAATGCAGAGTACTGAAAAAACTCAAAAACTTACAAAATAATAAACAGTATTCAAAACTAAAAATACTTAGCAACAGGGACAGAAAGGTCCTGGAGCTACAGATCTCCAACAGAGAAATAAATCTGTCATTGGAATGTCAGGGGGCTGCATGACCACACTGCAGAGTTTGAACTTCATTCTAAAGTTCTATCTCTAGGGCAACATCTCAGGGCAGAGACGCTGCCTATTTGTATAACATCACAACTATACTCTTGCTGATAGAAATTTTCTAAAGCCTTCTGGCGACGTCTTCTCATGGTCTGGTTAAAGTCCTGACAGACAGCACAGGATTTCACATCATGGGAAAGCTCCAGGCAGCAAACACAAAGCATGTAAGAGTCATCCCCAGATATCTTCATAGTGCACCAACAAATACAAAAAAAAAAAATACAGGGGCTTCTTTGAAGGAGCGGATGACAGCTTAAAAAAACTGATATAATAGTAAGCAAAGTAAAAGAAACAGGTACTTCAGCTATAGAAATCAATGAAGGTGCCTCATTGATTCAACAACGCTCGACAGTTGGAGGAAAAAAACTAAAGTAGTATGGGTCCACCCACATCATATAGGAGGCGCAGATTTATGTAAATATGGGTGGCCTCAACTAAGCAAAAGCTTTGGAGTTGTCCTGAAGCCAATGGCTTACAGTTCCAAAGATGTGGCTCTATAGAGGAAGATGTCTTCGAAGAAGATCCATGTATTCCCTTATTCTTCCGAGTATGACTCTAGCCTTAATTTAATGTACATTTAATTTTTTTATTCCGGTGCAAGGGGGTGTGTGGATTCCTTAAGTAAGTGATATAAGTAAAATACTTAAAGCAGCAGTGTGTGTTAAAGAGCACCAATTTCGGTGATGTCAAAAAAATAAAATCCTGGAACTGACTTACCTCAGAAAGTGTGTTTTGCTATTATTTTCCATAATTTGAATGTGCAACCTCAGAGAAGAAAGTATTGTAATTTATCTCGCCTCATCCCTACTCCTTCCTGGTGTGAGCGCCCTGCCCTCACGTCCTGAAGTTTTGTGACGGACTAGTTTGGAGAGCATGGGCTCACATTCCATAGGATTCAGTGTGGCCTTTTTTTTGTTGTTGTTTATAAATACTTTAGAGGTACACTGGGTTTAAATTAAAGCCACCAATTAACCAACATAATCCCTGTTAGTTGAGCAGTGGCTTTTATTTGAACAAAACCGACCACTAAAGTAAAATAAACATGAGTAAAAAAATGGCCCCATTGAGGTTTATGGAGCATGCCCCACATTCTTTATCCTGTAACAAACATCAGAGTTCAGTGACAAGGTGCTCACAACAGGAAGGCACAAGAATCATACGGCTGTCTCCTCTGAACCAGATTACAATACTTTCACCTCCCTAGAGGCTACACGCTTGCTGAGGTTGATCAGCACAAGAGGCTTGGGGGCTTTTTCTCAGTGAGCAAGACTGGTGTTCTTCAATAGTAAAAATGTTTACCTACTGTATACTGTACCTTTTTATACTATTTTAGGTTGCCCCTTTTCTGTCTTTTAAGGTGCCCTCCTTTTCCCCACATTTTGAGTCTGCTTTAGCATTTTTAACATTTGAAATAATAAAGCAGCATTCTTTATTATGGCGATGACAAGGCTTTCGTCAGTATTCTCGGCTGTTTTTGTGCACCAGTTGCTTATTTACTTGAAATTACTCCAAGCGAAGTAACCTTAAGAGATGCAGCATCTTGTTTTCTTTTTTTATATTCTTTATTTTTTCAGGTCAGTATTACAGCAGGAATACATATGTACAGCAATTTCATTGTTCATGACATACACATGCAGTGGAAATTCATATGTTACAGGAAATTCTATCCAGTTTAAGCCATTTGTGCAAACTGCTTCGGACATGTAATGTCTACTGGCATCATGCAATTGATAATGAACTACATGTGGGAAGAGAGGTGTAGGTACCAAGGGGCTTATCACACCAGTGGATAAATGAATCATCTAATGGGGAAATATAGAGGACCCAAGACCTCCAATAAATTTCAAACTGGGGAATACGGTCAGCTCTTTTAGCAAAGAGTCGTTCCAGGTAATAGATCTCTGACACTATAGAGTGCCAGTGAGTTAAAGTTGGGACTGTGGACTTCCGCCATAGGCGGGTGATCACCTTCTTAGCTGCAGCCAAATATAAATAAAGTTTGCTTTTTTTTGGAAGTAATAAACCTTCTTCCCCTATGTACAACAGAATCATTTGATTTGTTAAAACCAAATCTGTATCAATTAATACTTGGAAGACTCCTAGCAATATCTTTCCAGTACTGGGAAATTTTCGGGCATGAACAAAAAATATGGGAGGTATTAGCCTCCACCTGCCCACATTCTCTCCAACACTTTCCTGAGTTTCCAGGAAAGAATTTAGCTAGTTTATCTGGAGACATAAAGAAATGCATGTGGCATTTCCAAATATACTCAAGCCAATAGGGAGCTGAAGAAGCCTTCATGGACGGAATAATTGGCTCTAGCCATTTATCATATGTAATCTGAGTAATTCTTTGTTCCATTTAGTCAGAACATTCTCTGTGGTCTGCTTCCAATTTTCCTTCAAGGCTCTATAAAGCTGACCAATTAATTGTGTTGGGAGTTTTCTCTCAATTGCCTCAATTATCAGATTCATCAAGTTAGGCTTCGGAAAGGGAAGGGTTTAATCGAATGGAGCCCAAATCCATCAGATATGAATGTATCTGCAAAAATCTAAAGTGATGTGTGAAAGGGAGTCCAAATTTAGACTGTAGGGAGGCAAAGCGCATCACCCCATATATATCTAGAAATTGGTAAAACATCGAAAGGCCTAATTTATGCCACTCCTCATATGTATGGTTTTGGCTGGCTGCTATGAACTGCTTTCCCTAGACACCAGTCAAAAATAAAAAAAAGCTCTGCAAGTTCCTGAGCTGACCTAATTTCGTACCATATTTTTAATATGTTACAGGTCCCCCACATGAAGTCCCTTAAAGATGGAATGAAGTCTAATGGAGTAAACAAAACAGGGAATATATCGTGAAGGTCATTCAGGGTAAATTCAATTAATTTCCATGGGGGCATAGTACATCTATTAAGCCCAATAAGAATGACTTTAGATGTCATGGCTCTATGATATTCTTTTAGATTAGGGAGATTTAAACCTCCTTTGGCGATAGGTAATTGTATAGATGACCATTTTATCCTAGGGTGTTTCCCGGCCCAGACAAACCTGGAGAATATTCTACCCCAGGAAAAAAAAAAAATCTGGATGGAATTAAAGGTAAAGTTTGAAAAAAGTAGAAGTTCTTCGGAAAGACCATCATTCAGATAGTCTGGATACGCTGATGGAATGATAAGTGCAAATGTGCCCACCTTCCCATTAGTTGTTCGATGGCTAAAGTCACAGACTCCAGGTTCAGGAGCTCTAAAAGGTCCAGGTCTCTGGGAACTCTGACTCCCAGATATCGGATTCTGTTATTTCGCCATCTGGCTGGTAACAAAGCACTCAGACCCTGGGTTGGGACAAAGTTGAGAGGAAGAATCTCCGTCTTTTGACTATTAATCTTATATCCAGCAACCTCCTAGAACCTCTCTATCACCTCAAGAATGGCCGGCACCAAGCTTTCAGGGTCTAAAAGGGTCAGCAATATATTGTCCGCATATAATGAGAGTAAATTCTCTCCCCCAGAGGTATCCCGTGAATGTCAGGATTTCGCCTAATGGCCTCCGCCAGTGGTTCAATATATAAAGCAAATAGAAGTGGGGAAAGTGGGCAACCCTGCCTAGTCCCTCTGCCCAGATGTATCCTATCTGATAGCTGACCATTCACCTTGATATATGCCTTTGGAGAGGCATATACCCTTCTTAGCAGGGAAATAAATTCCCCATGAAACCCAAACTCAGAGAGGGTCCTCCAGAGGAAATTCCAGCTGACCCGGTCGAAAGTCTTGTCGGCATCCAGGCTGACAAAGGTTGCCAGGATTTTTCTCTTATTCACATAATAAAGGAGATGTACTGTTCTTCGGATATTGTCTGAAGTTTGTCGATTCTGGACAAACCCTGACTGATCTGGATTCACTAGCTCGGGAATCAGTTCTTCTATTCTATGAGTTCATATAGACATAAACAACTTATAATCCATATTGAGTTTGGATATCGGTCTATATGAAGTAAGTAAATCTGGGGGTTTACCTTGTTTCAACACTGGAGAGATATTAGTATAATCCCAAGGGGGGGGGGTACCTCCCTCCTGAAATGACTTAACTAATACAGGAGCAATTTGTTTCTAAAAAAGTTTTATACCATTCTGCTGGCATTCCATCCGGGCTGGGGATTTTTAAGGTTTTACTATCTGTTACCACTCTTAAGTTCTTCCATCCTAATCGGGGCCTTCAGTCTCTCTGCCACATCTTCTGGCAAACGGGGAAGGGTGAGGGAGTGAATAAAGTTCTCCAACTTACTCGAATCAGCTAGTACAGGGGTGGTGTATAGCTGAGAATAATAATTCTTAAAGCCAACTTTTATTTGTTCTGTGTGAGTTACTCGGGTACCTATTTCGCCCAAGACACTGCTGCACTTCTAAACAAGCTTTGCTACAAAATGTCTTTATAGCTGCCACTTAGCCCAGTTTCAGTTATGTGCATGTAATAATGTCACTTTTGTCATCTCTGTATAGCTATATGCATTATCTCGAGTACTGTCTGACTTGATCTGTATTCTAACCTACCTACTATATACCTGTACTATATACTATGTATTGTATAATCTCATCTCATTTTATGTATGTATTCTCCCGGGTCGTGCCTGAAAATAGTCAACTTTGGCTAGCGCACCTAACCCAGTTAACAAAAACTAAATAAATTAAATGTAGAATCAGTTAAGTGTGAAATGTATGTAGCTGTCCTCTGCCTTCTTAACCTTCTAGCCAGGTTCCAAGCCCCTTTTGGCCCTCCCTCAAACTATACGATTTCAAAAAAAAATAAAGCCTGTTGTGTTTTCTCATCTAAAAGCTTTTGTAAACTAGCTTTTGTTTGTTTCATTTGTGTCCTAATCTCTTCAGTTATAGGGACATGGGCCTGTAGGTCTCTCAATTCACTATGAAGCTTAATATATTGCTTTTCCCAGTTTTTTTTTCCCTAGCCGCTGCATAAGCTATGATCTCCCCCCAAATCACCACCTTAATTGTATCCCACAGTATAGATGTGGAGACCTCTCCTCCTGAGTTTTCTGCAATTACCTGGGAAATTTTAGCTTTGAAGCTATCGCTAAAGGGTTTACCCCTTAAAAATGACGTATTCAGACGCCACCCAGTGGTTTTCTTAGGAATTTTAAAATCTAGTTTCAAAAATAGAGGTGAATGATCAGAAAGGAATCTGGGACCAACTGTCAGGTCTTGAAAGTAATCTGTATGTTCCCGAGTAATAAAAAAAATAATCCAATCTGGAATGGGAGTCATGACGAGGAGAGTAAAAAGTATAACCCCTTGTTGATGGCTGAAAAAACCCCCGGACATCGGTCATGGCAACTGCTTCCATATTAGTCCTGAAATATTTCAGGGCCAGGGAAGATCTATGTTTATGTGGGGCTGATTAATCTAAATGGGGGTTCAAGGTAAAATTAAGATCCCCACCCATAATCAAACATCCCTGAAGATTGTCTATTAATTTGCCAAATAATCATTCCAATACTGCTACTGGCATCATTGGAGGAAAGTACACGTTCACCAGTATTATCTGTTTCCCAAACAATGTCCCCTTAAGGATCACATACCTTCCCTGAGGATGAGTGAGCTGTGAGGACAGGTGAAAAGGGGAGGTCCGGGGAATCATAATTGCTACCCCACGTCGTTTTCCGCTAGGGAAAGATGAAGCATATACCCGATACCTCCCCCTTCCGATAAGTTGGAATGTTCGACGTCTGTCAGATGGGTCTCCTGTAAATATATGACATCAGATAAATGTTTCCTTAGGTATTGTAAGAGTCTTGCTCTTTTAATCGGGTTGTTCAACCCGTTTATATTAAGGGACAACACCCTAATAAATTGAGTCACCATTATAAAAAATTATGTTGCATTTGGACCTTCCCCCTGCACCTCTTCCTCTTCCATTCCATCTGTAAAATAGGAGGACATAATTTGGATCTACTGTGAAGAAACATTGTAATATTTTTCCTTAAGCTTGGTTCATAGCCCTTAACCCCTCACCACCCCCACCCTCCAAAAACGATTCCACCCATGTGGATATTTAATTTGAACATTACTGTCAACCCTGCTGTCCTGCTGTAGTTGTAAATGCAATTGAAACAATGAAGCAGCTATTTTTTTTTTTTTTACATATTTTAAATGTGTTAGTCTGTACAAACTGTACAGCCAACTGTGTGGACCAAAAGTCGAGGAGAAACCCCACCTCAACACTTGAACTATGTACATCTACTGCGACTTCCAAGGTAGGGAAGATTCTTTGCTTTCTCCCTAAATGTTCCTCCAGACCAACAGAAGGAACCAGAGGTAGTCCGGGTGCATGCTGCTCTCGGGCCTCCAGAGGGTGTAAATTCCCTCTAAGGTTAAAACAAAAAATGGGCAAAATGTTAAAATCAATTCCAAATATAAAACAAAATATAATGTTTTGCTGCCCTTCTAACTTAAACATAAGTCTAATAGCCTGGCAGTAATCGCAGGCTCCCCCCTCAGCTTCAGACTGTAATTTTATTTTGTAAACATTAGGCTGTCATACATATCTCCTATTATTTGTACACTAAACCCTCCTTCTTTCACCTTCATTTACTTCTCCTTATAGTTATAAAGCCATATATATTTGTTCAAAACTGCAATAACTAAGATCTGTTGTAGGCCTATTTATACCGGCCTGAGATTGTCCCTGCGCAACGTCCTGGATTCGGGCCTCGGCCCCAGTTACGTTAGTCTCTGCAGTTAAAATCTCCAAAAGTCTACCTGTAGACCAGATTCACTAAACACTTCTCCATGTTTTTCTGAGTTTAAGTCAGGTTTTGCCACGAGTGGATCTGCAAAATGTAGCGAGTCGGGTCTTCAGACTGTCCAGTCTCTGCTCTCCTACTTGTTGACGTTCCTCACGTGGAGTCACTGTCTGCCATCTAGGTACCCTCGGCGAGACCGTAGGTCTTAACTCAGCCCTCTTCTTAATCTGGATCCCCATTTTAAGAAACTCTTCCCTGGCCTCCTCTGCAGAGTGAAACTCCTTCCTGCCTGTCGGGTGCTGCACAACAAGGCGAGCAGGGTAAGGGGTGGAAAATTATATTTGCCTCTTTTAAAACTGGGAGAATGTCTGCATATGCCTTCAGATTCCTCATGGTTTGGGGGGCATAATCATTATCTAAATAGATTTGAGTCTCTCCATAGAAAATCTTCCCTTTACGCCATGCTGCTGACAATATTTTTTCTTTTACTGCATAACTGAGGAAGCTGAGTATTATAGACCGCGGTCTAGCATTTGGATCGTTAGGTCGTGGGCCCAACACCCTGTGGGTTCGCTCTAATTCCAGCGGCATATCTGAGGGTAATTCTAAGGCTGTTTTCTGAACAGTTGTGATGAAATCAGGGAGATCCTGGCCCTCTGAGCCCTCCGGGATATAATAAATTCGAATGTTCTTACGTCTAGCCCTATTCTCTGCATCTTCTTGTCTGGATTGGAGGAGAGCATATTGATCTTGCAGTTCGTGTAAAGACTCCTCGATGTCATCCACCCTATTTTCTACTACAGTGATCTGCCTCTCAGTGGAATCTGATAGTTGCTCTAAATTCGCCACATCTCTTCACAGCTCCCCATACATATCTTTTATTTCTACTCGAAATGCCAGCAATTCTTTGTATATTGTATCAAGCTTCACTCGGTTGTTCTTTATTTTGCCACAGGCTGCAGTAATCTGTTCAGTGATTTCAGATGGGGCCACAGAGAGCTCGGAGTCGGAGGCCTCCCGGGCCGACATTGCGGCTGCTAGATCTATTCTTTCCCACTTTCTTCCATGTACAAGTAAGCAGATTTTGTATCGTTTTAGCCATAGTCCCTGCAATTATACTTCTTTCTGGATCACAAAGGCAGTAAAACTTGATGATTGCTAGGGATTTAGTGAGGGGGGGAAACGTGGAGCTCACGACTAGACTGCCATCTTGGTTCTCGGCTCCACCAGAAGTCCGCAGCATCTTGTTTTCATGGGGGTTGTGGTGTGGACTGTAGCAGTCAACAGGTTAACACAGACCATTATGGACAGCTACATATAGGCTAAAATACACAAGGCAAAAAAAAAAATCAAACAAACAAACTTTAAGGTAAGTACATCCAAACATGATCAAGGCAAGCTAACAGAGTGGGGTTGCAGCAAATAAAGACATGAGCATTGTTATGCAACATGATCATGGTCACTTTAGACGGGGGTGCTGGACCAGAACAAATACAGGGATTTCTAAGGTGACTGGAAAGACTGGACATAAGCATTTGAATGCTAGAAGCATTCCTCAGCTGGAGAAGAGGTTTGTTCCAGGTGGCTGGTGCTGCATAAGCAAAGGTCTTTCTAACCATCTTACACTTCACCCTGGGAACTGAGAAGTTAGGTGTGTCTATTGAACAGTGTCAGTATGCACTGCCTGACCGTGTGAGGTGGGCTAACAGATTATCAGAGGATTTTCCTTTCGCACAGCTGTACAACAAAGAAAGTCATCACATTTTTTATTACTAACAAGAACTAGCATGGAACAGAAATGGCTCCATGACCTTATGGGACATGGAGTATTGACTATTTATAGGTAATTGATTCCAAATCCCCTGCTACAGACACAATGTGGGCCAAGCCTCTGTTAGGTACAGACTTGCTCACACTTGCAATATTCTCCCTACCTCACTCACATCCATCACCAGTCTCCTGGTTGCCACTTTCAAGGAATATTTCAAGGCCCTGCCAACCTGTCACAATTGCCCTACAGGTGGCATATAACTCCCATTGGGAGGGGGTCTACAGTGTGTTAGCTGGATCCTGGGCGCCACTGTGATCTGAGTTAGGCTGGAGTTCACTCTTCTACCTTTGTCCCAATACTTCCTTTGGATTTGTAAATTGTGGCCACTTGCTATGCACTTAATTTATTGTACCACTTAGATTGTTCCTCTGTCACCCAGAAACATCTGTGAGCATTTTTTATTATCAACTGTATTCTGAACAGTCTGTATATACTTTCGACCTGTTAACTGCTGTATAGTGAATGAGGAATTATCTGTGCCTGCCAGGAGCGGTAAACTCCTCCGTATCACTCCACTGCTGCCATCTGCTTACCCTTCATTTATTGTAAGTTTGTACACTTCGCTTCACTCATTATGTCTTTGTCTACACTGAGAGTTTGTCTATACTGGAATTACATGCATTACGTGTCCTGGATATTCCCCTCCCCTCCCCCAGGTCAAAGTTGGAAACAAGGACTATGGACTATTTTTGCTTACCTGATAAAATGTTATAAGTAGACACAGTCACATACTGAAAATTGGTAACAGGGAAAGGCACGTTGAGCCAAAAACAATACATACTGTGGTAAACATTAACGTTGGTATGCACAATAGAAATAATACAGTGACATGTACAATTGATAGCAATATATACAGTGCTACTGACACTGCAAGTAAAGAATCTGAAATGGCAGTATGTACTGGGAGGAAACAGGGTAATGCTAGGACACATCCTTGAAATGGCAGAGAAGGGAGAAGTGTTGTTGGTAGGGAACCTAAATATCCCTGATGTTAACTGGAGCACCTATGCTGCAGCCACATCCAGGAGCAAAGTCATTCTGGATGCCCTGCAAGGAGCATGCCTAACGCAGCTTGCGGGAGAACCTACCTGTGAGGGGGGAGATATTGGACCTGGTGCTCACAAATGGAGACAGAATAATGGATGTATTGGTAGGCAGCCATCTGGAGTCCAGCGACCACCATACAGTATGGTTCAGAGTAAAGACAGTAGAAGAATCAAGCCACATTAAAGCCAGAGTACTTAAGGGCAGACTTTACTAAAATGAGTGAATGTCTCAAGAAAACAATGGCACAGGGTGGGGGGGGAGGTACAGTGGGAGAACCTCAAGTGAGCCATAACAGAGGCCTCAAGCCTTTGTGTAAAGCTAGAGAACAAAGCCAGAAGAAAAAGAAAACCATTATGGTTTTCAAAAGAAGTGTCGGGGAAGGTTAGAGAGAAAAAAACTGACATTCAGGAAATACAAGGAAACGCAAAGGAGGGAATACAAGGAACTGTATCGGGCAGAGCAGAGGGAGGCAGGGAAAGCAGTCAGAAGTACAAAGGCAAAAACAGAGAAAAGGATAGCACAGGCAGTGAAGGAGAGGGACAAAACCTTCTTCAGGTACATAGGAGAAAGAAGAAAGGCAAAGGGAGGGACAGTGAGGCTTAGTAAAGGGGGGGAGCGGGCGAGGGGGGACCTGGAGAAGACCAAGATGCTGAACGAATACTTCTGCTCAGTATTCACAAAAGAAGGGGAGGGAGGTGGACTGTTATTAGCAAGCAGACACACACAGGAAAGAGGGATGGACACCAGTCCATTCACAGAGAAGATACAGTCCTAAACTAACTCATGAAACTGAAGATGGATAAGGCAATGAGGCCGGACAGGATACATCCCAGAATACTAAAAGAGCTCAGAGAGGTAATACTGTCATGACTGACAGCCCTATTCAACAAATCGTTGGAGGACAGAGTAGTACCGGATGACGGGAGGAGGGCAAACGTGATACCCCTTCACAAGTGTGGGAGCAAGGTAGAAGCAGGTAGCTAGAGACCAGTCGGTTTGACCTCAGTGGTGGGAAAGATGATGGAATCACTGTTAAAGGAAAGGATTACAGAATATCTACAAGCCAGCAGGGCACAGGACCCACTGCAACATGGATTCAAAACAGGAAAGTCGTGTCAAACGAATGATAGATTTCTTTGACTGGGTGACAAGAGTAGTAGATCAGGGAGAGACGGTGGACATGGCCTGTCTAGATTTTAGCATGGTATCTGACAGTTCCACACAAGAGGTTAGTAAACAAGTTGGACAATCTAGGAGTAGGTCCAAGGTGGTAAACTAGGTCAGAAATTGGCTTAGCAACATAACTCAGAGAGTGGTGGTAAACAGAGTTCAATCTGAAGAAAGGGGTGTCACAGAGTTCAGTGCTGGGGTCGGTCCTCTTTAATGACTTTATAAGCAACACTGCGGATCGACTCAAAGGAAAAGTATGCCTTTGCAGATGACACCAAGATCTGCAATAGGGTTGACACTGGGGAGTAAATGAGGAGAGACTTGGGAAGTTGGAGGAGTGGTCAAGAAAGAGTGTGGCAGCTTGGATTCAATGCCCAGAAGTGCAAAATCATGCACTTGGGGAACAAAACCCAGGGGAGAAATACACAATGGAGGGGGAGGTACTAACAACAATCAAAATGGAAAGGAACCTGGGAGTAGTCATAACAGATGATCTAAAAGTAGACAAACAATGTGAGAAGGCAGTGAGGGAAGCTGGTGGAATGCTGGGGTGCATAGGGAGAGGTATCACCAGTAGAAAACAGGAGGTGGTGATGCCGCTGTACAGGCAGCTGATAAAGCCTCATCTAGAGTACTGTGCACAGTTCTGGAGACCTCATCTCCGAAAGGACACTGACAGGAGGCAATCCAGAGAAGGGCAATGAAAATCATACAGGGGCTACAACAGAAACCATACAAGGAGACATTGAGAGAACTCAATATGTATACTCTAGAGGACAGGAGGGAGAGAGGGGATATGATAGAGACATTCAAATACCTCAAAGGGATCAACAGAGTTCAAGAGGGCAGTATCTTTCAGAAAAGGAGATGTGCAAGAAGAAAAAATTACTCACCTGTAGTAATCTTGTTTCTTCCAAATGGATCCACTAATATTATTACTCTTGCAGTGCTCCCTTAATCCAGCACTGCTCCAGAGAGAACAGAATGCAGTGCTAATCATGGAATGTTTAGCTCGTGCATGTTTTCAAACTGCCCCATGTCAACTGCCTACATTCTACCTCAGATTTCTTAGAAGCCTGCAAAGAGGCCATAACAACATGTGAATCACTATTTAAATAATTATAGAAAAATAATGCCCAACTGGGCAAATAACAATATTAACCAAAAGACTAGTATAAACAAATGACCCTTTTTTTTCTGAAGTCAGATATGGCTTTAGAAAAAAATCCTACAAGTTAAGACATTACTAGAAGGTGCCAGCAGGTGGCATGCCACTCCAACTATGCATCTCATCAGCTATGGAAAGGATTTTTCTTGTTACTGATTTTGAAAGGGGAGGCAAGGGTGGGGAGTAATAATACTAGTGGATCCCTTTGGAAGAAACAAGATTACTACAGGTAAGTAATTTTGCTCTTCTAACCCCAGGAATCCACTAATATTATTACTCTTGCAGACTATGCAGCAGTACCTCAAGGAGGTGGGCCAGAATCTATTTAGGAAAAATACTCTCTAAGACTGTTGTGCCAAATCTGGCAGCACAGCCGGCCCAGTGGCACTGAGGGTTGAGGTGCTGGACACGACACCTTGCACTACACCAGCAACCAGTGTTCGGGAGCGAGCTCAGGTGTCAGGGGAGGGAGAGGATTGAGAGTCCGATGGACTGCTCTCCTTTCCCAGGGGGAGGGCAACAGGGATGTCCAGTGTCCCAGTAACCCCCGACGGAGATTGGGGGCACTGCAGGATGTGGACTAAAAGATGGGGGGAGCGTGGCAGATACCGGCAGCGATTGCCATGTACCATGGCATCGCTGCATGCCACACTCAGAGGGAGTGGGGGCACACCAGGAACAAGGAAGTACCCAGCTCTGCAAGGTAGGTGATGGCACCTGACCCCCATGCCCACTGCCGGATCTCACCCACCCGGCCTTCCAGTTCCTCCACCCGGGCCTTCACCTGCAGCTTGTCCAGTCTACAAGTGCGCCCAAACAGAAGGGGCGGCACAACCCCAGAGGGGTTAAGATGAGGGTACTGGCTGCAGCGGGGGGGGGGAGAGAGGAGGCTCGGGATGGGGGGACCTCAGGTGGGCAGGATCAGGCCAGGATGCCTGATAGAGGCCCTGCAGGCTGCGACCAGAGGGAAAAAGAAGTGGAGGGGGGAAATCTGGCAGCACTCCTGGACTGGGTGTCCAGGCTATAATGTTTAGTGAAGGTGGGGATTGACCTCCAGGTAGCTGCTTTACATATTTCCATTCGAGGTACCTCTCAGGCAGCTGCAACAGTGGCAGCTGTGCCCCTTGTAGCATGGACCCCAAGACCAGAAGGAGGAACCTTGCCTGCCTTTGAGTAGCAAAACTGAATACACTGGACTATCCAACGAGAGATAGTCCTCTTTGAACCAGGAGTACCTTTACCTACTTCCCCAAAGGTGAAGAACAGTTGTTGTGTGCCCTGCCTATGATCTTTGGTATGAGTCATGTAATAACTCAGTGCTCGTTTTACATGCAAGCTGTGCAATCTACACTCACCTAAGCTAGAGTGTTCAGTAAAGAAAACTGGCAATGTTACAGACTGGTTCAAATGGAAGTCAGAAACCACCTTCGGGAGCAACTTCCTATTAGTTCTCAACACTACCTTGTCCCTGTGGAAAGAAACATAGTCCTTTTCCACATAGGGCCTGTAGCTCACTTATCCTTCTGGCAGAAGTGATTGCTACCAGAACAACTACCTTCCAGGTAAGAAATCTAAGCTCTGCAGATGCCATAGGCTCAAAGGGCAGAAGCATAAGCTGGGCAATGCAGATATTAAGGTCCCATGCTGGCACTGGTTCCCTGTGAGGGGAAACAAATGAGAGAGCCCGCTAAACAATCTTTTGACTATACAGTTTGATGTCAGGGAGGTATCCTTTCTAACTGAAAGGTATACTGAAACTGAAGCCAGGTGCACCTTCAGAGTTGAGTGCTGCAACCCCAGGGAGTGCAGGTGAGACAAATAATCAAGAAGGGTTGGGATCCCCAGCCTGTGCTGGGACTATGCCCTTGTCACTGCACCAAATGGAAAATCTTTTATGTTTTGAGGCATAGGTTTTCTTGGTGGAAGGCTACTTGTAACCCCTAAGGACTTCTAAAACTGCTTCAGAGAATTGTAATCTGCATATTCTAAGTCCTCAAGAGCCAGGCCTTGAGCTTGAGAGACCTGAGATTGGGGTACACTACCCTCCCCTGAAAGGAAGATTGTACCTCTGAGGGAGGCGAATGGGTTTGCTCACAGACATTGAGAGCAGTAGGGAGTACCAAGGCTGTCTTGCCCAATCCAGGGGCACCAGAATCATCGAAGCTGGTTGTGACCTGAGCTTGATGAGCACCCTGAGTATCACAGGAAAAGGAGGAAAGGCATAGAGGTACCTGCCTGTCTAATCCAGAATCAGGGCATCCACTGGAACTGTCCCCTTCACTGGGGCCCTGGAACAATAAAGAGGTAAGTGGTGATTTTGGTGGGATGCAAAAAGGTCTCTCTCTGGGGTCCCCCCACCTCCTGAATAGAGCATTCACCACTTGCTTGTTCAATGCCCATTCGTGATGGGCTTGGTTTATCCTGCTCAAGGCATCTGCCAAGGTGTTGTCCTTGCCTTTCAGATGAATTAACTATAGAGAGGCATTTAGAGAGTAAGCGAGGCTCCATATCTTCATTGCCTCTGTATGCAGAGGAGTGGACCTTGTCCCTCCTTGTTTGTTGATGTAATACATTGTTGTGGTATTGTCTGTTCTGACTTGTACCACCTTTCCCTGTATGAAATGAGAGAAACCCTGAAGAGCCAGATAAACAGCTCTAACTCCAGCAGGTTTATGTGCAGGAGTGAGTCTGCACTCTCAGCACGTGGGGATGGTGATCCCTAAGTGAGCACCCCAATCAAGCAGAGAAGCATCAGTTGTGAGAACTAGGGAGGAGGGAGGGAGGCTCCTGAAGAAATGGAACCCCTTCCCTTAAATTGTCCAGTTCCCTCCACTACTGGAGGTCCTGTAGTAATGTTTATGTGACTGGTACTGGATTTGAGAGGGGGTCCCACCTTTTGCACCAGTGTGCTCTGAGGTGGAACTGAATATATCTCATCTGAAACCTGGCACCTATGACTGTGCTTGTTGCTGCAGCCATGTGCCCTAACAGTTGAATAAACTGTTTTACTGGCTTTGGCCTGCCCAGGGCAAATGAGCCTGCCAGAAGCTGAATGCTTTCTGCCCTCTCCTTGAGGGAGAAAATATCTTCCCACTACTGTATTCAGTTCTGCACCTATGAACGGCAGAACCTGCACAGGGGTCAGGACTGACTTTCTGACATTGAGAAGGAATCCCAGGGAGAGCAGCATATCCTGGGTTACCTGAATATGGTCTGACACCTGTTGGTGGAATTTCCCTATGACTAGCCAATCGTCCAGATAAGGAAAAATTGTGAGACCCAGTCTTCTGAGGTGTGCCACTACTACTGCTATGCACTTGGTAAAGACCCTTCGTGCAGAGGTAAGGTCGAAGGGAAGTGTTGAGAACTGGTAGTGGCCTGAGGGGAGTCTGAATCTCAGATACTTTCTGTGCGACTCCCTTATGGGAATATGGAAACATGCATCCTTTAGATCCAAGGAGGTTAGCCAGTCCCCTTTATGCAGAGTTGGAAAAAAAAAAAAAAAAAAACATGGCCATTGTGACCATTTTGATACCTGGGCTTTACCAGGTACCTGTTTAGCAGTCTGAGGTCTATATAGGCTGCCACTCTCCATTCTTTTTTGTTGTTAGGAAATATCTGGAATAGAACCCGTGCCCTCTCTGGTTGTGGGGACGGGCTCCACTGCTTTGCCAGCAGTAGGGCCTGTACCTCCTACTCCAGTAGTTTTCTTTCTGAGAAGGAAGCTGGTGCAAAATGTTTTAACCTTGGAGGAGGAAGGGACCTGAAGCAAAGGGAGAGACCCTGACTCACTATTTCCAGGACCTACTAGTCTGTGGTTATTTTTAACCATTCCTGGAAATAGTTGGCGAGTCTGCCCCCTACAGGATGTGGAGAGGCAGCCTGAAGGGGAAAGTCATGGGTTCTGTTTTGCTTGCTGCTGAGGCTGAGCAGATTGGGATCTTCTCCGAGAACCCCTTCTACCTCTAGCTCTGTAAAATCCAGTCTGCTGTGGTTGGTACTGCTGCTGGGAAACAGCCTGTACATGAAAGAAAGGCCTCCTAAAAGAGGACTTGCCCCTGCCTCCCCTAGAATAAGATGAAGTTGAAGTAAAGGGCCTGTCTCTGGTCGAGTTGCTCCTAAAAGTAGCTTTATATTCGTCAATTTTTTTCATATATGCCTCAGTCTGGGCATCAAATAGAGAGTGACCTTCGACAGGAAAGTCCATTGCCTTAGTTTGGGTGCCCTGGGTGAGGCTGATAGCCCTCAGCCAGGCAAATCTTCCTGGAGCAATGGTACCAGCTATCCACCTTGCAGCTGTATCACTGGTGTCAGTTGCCATCTGAAACTGGTATCTGGAAGCCTCCAAGCCCAATTTTGCTGTGTCTAGCAGCTCTGACACAGTTAAAAAGGGGTTAGCCTCAGCACTATCCACTACTGACTGACAAAGAGCTTTTTGATAAAGGGCTGCGTAGGCCTGGTAGCTAGCTTGACGAACTGCCAGGGATGCCGAAAGGTACCCCTTTTTTGCCATGCTGTCCATCTTTCTCGAATCCTTCTTGGGGGGGGGGGGGTGAGAGGATAAGGAAGTTTTGGCTTTCTCACAGGCAGCCTGCTGTACAATACCCTGGTGGTCTGTGTGACTAAAAAGAAACTCAGCACCAGATCTTTCTGATACTTCTTGTCACACTTTTTGTCCATGCATGTGACTGTATTGTGAGCCTTTAGGATTTCTAAAACATCCTTCTTAAAGAATTTGTAGATAGGCAGAAGGAGCCTTTTTGAGGATGTCAGACCCATAAGCTCCATGTATTGTGCCTCCTCTTCATCCTGGATCTCTTATAATTTTCTTAACAAATGAAAAATGGGAAGAGAAATCCTCTGAGGGTCTGGGAGGGGAGTCAAAATCTTGTTCTGGTGACACCGCAGGTTCAATTCCCTCTTCATCTTGGTCATCCTCCTCATGTTTGGGCTGGCAGTATAGCCTAGAGGTCAGAGGAACAAGGTGTGAACAAGCTTGGTACATCCAGCAGACCACACCTGAGTTTGATTCTCACAACCTCCACTTGCGTATTGTGTGACTCTGAGCAAGTCACTTAACTGCCCAGTGCTCCCAGGTCGCCCCTGAAAACAGGCACTTGAGGGCCCTACCCGGTTACCAAAGACTAAAATAAAAATAAATAAAATAAATGCCACTGTAGCAGTAGGCAAAAGAGGGGTAACAACAGTTGCTTTTTCAGCAGTAGTAATCACAGGCTGCTGAGGGGTTAATAACCCCTGCAGCACCTGGAGTAAGGCGAAAGCCTGTGTCAACTCAGCAGGACAAGGAGCATTAATAGGCACCTGAGGGACCCCTTGAGGCGTTTCAGCTGAGGTGTCACTGTGTCTAGTTTTCTTTAATTTTTTGGCAGGCACCAAGGAGTCAGCCAATTGACTGCCTCTCTTGCCAGAGCCTTCACCCGTATCAAGGGTGGATTTAGAGGCTCTGGAAGGAACAGCCACAGTCTTAGAGGGGGCGGACTGGTTAGAGCCAATGGACCCCTCCTCCGGTCTTTTGTTAAGCCTCTCCCTGTGTTTTTCCACTGTCTTAACAAGGAAAGACTTACAAATATCACCAGTCTTCATTGAAGTGCTGCTGACCGAGGCAGATCAAGCAAAGATCATCCTTGTCTGCCCTGGCAAACAGCTCTGCACACTTCAAGCAATCCTTGAACCCAAGGGGTCCTGTTTTCTTGTTAGGCTTATCTGACATTATAGAAAACAGGAACCAGTAACCGACCAAAAAATAGACGAAATTTAAATATTCTGAAGCCGGTTTCAGTAGAATAACAGTCAGTTCAAGAACACATAAAGTGAAAACACTATCGGTTCCGATAGGATCCGGAACCGAGAAACCGCTGAGGAAAACCGACAAACCTCAGTTCAAAAGCGGTTAAAATTAAATAAAATTAAAGAGTAAAGTAGCCAGAAACCTCTTAAAATGGTTCAGATTAAACAAAAAAAGGTCAGTTGCCCCTCAGTTCAAAGTAACCGCGAAGAACCGATAAACAAGTTTAAATTTAAAACTAATGAGGTATAAAACACTAAAGAACAATGCCACTAGGCAGTAATGAAAAATAAAACAAAAATACTTAAGTTTGTTTTTGCTCTATGCACTACAGGAATCAGTCTTGAATGAGAGAGATCTCAAGGGGATCCGAACCTTGCAGCAGAGAGAAGAAATCTGAGGTAGAATGTAGGCAGTTGACACTGGGCAGTTTGAAAATAGATGCAAGAGCTAAACATTCCATGATTAGCATAGCATTATATTCTCTTTGGAGGAGTGCTGGCTTAAGGGGGCACTGCAAGAATAATAATATTAGTGGATTCCTTGGGTTAGAAAGCACAGTTACACAAGAACTCACCGTAAAGTACAGTTACATAATAACTTACCATAACAGTAGATCTTCGAGAACAGCTCTTGCAGTAGGTAAAACCATTAGGACTATGCCGCTAGGCAGTAGGACCCCACGGAAAAATTTCTAGCTAGCGGTCTATGGCAGGGAACTGCCCCCCTGACATCGTCTTCCACCCCCGACGTCCCGCATGGTATAAAGGGGCGGTCCCTCAGCACCACCTCAGCTCACCCACCAGAGACCCAGGTAGCATAACAATGGGGAACTGGGGAGGTTCTCACATCCCCCAGAGAAAAAACTAGTTACATAACCCCAGGGGTAGGAGTGAGGGAAAGCACCTGCTGCAAGAGCTCTTCTCAAAGATCTACTATTACGGTAAGTTCTTACATAACTGTACTATCTTACTTTGAGATACAGCTCTTGCATCAGGTAACACCATTAGGACAGAGTCCGAAGCAATACAAGGATAAAATCCACGTCAGAAGAGTGGTGGTGATGCAAAAAAGCAAATCACTAGTACTCATTAAAAGAGTAGTCCTTGGAGGACCACTAGGCCAAAGCCCGCTCTCCTCCCTGAAGCTGTGTCCAGACTGTAGTGTTTTATGAAGGTATGGACTGAACTCCAGGCAGCAGCTGCACAGAGATCTGCTGAGAGACATTCCTTAGGGATGCAAGAAAAAATTACTCACCTTAGTAATTATGTTTCTTCTAATGGAGTCTTGCTGTATTATGACTATTGCAGGTAGCTCCCGCACTTGAACTGCCCCGGAGAGTAGAGGGTTAAATTTCTATGCAAGGCATAAAATGTTGACCTCGAGCTCGGCTGAAGACTCTTTCTGCAGTATTTTGAATCCAAACCGTCAGATTCTTACGAGCTAAAATCTCACTGACCAATAAATATGTGGAAATTGTAAAATTTCTACTAGCCAACTGGCAACAAAAGGTTTAGATTCCCAAAAGAAGACTCAAGTCAGGAAACCCAAAAACCAGGTAATAAAGCATAACAAATTCTTAATTAATCAACACAAATCACCCACAACAGAAAGTGTGCTGAAGACACCCCTGGGGTGCAACACTGCACCTGCCCACCCACTTCCCCAAAACAGGTTCTGAGAGGGAAGGCAGGGAGGTCAGAATACAGCAAGACTCCATTAGAAGAAACATAATTACTAAGGTGAGTAATTTTTTCTTCAAACAACATGAAGTCTTGCTGTATTCTGACTATTGCAGACTATCAAGCAGTACCTCCATGGAGGAGGGACAGAACCTACTTTGGGAATAGGCTCTGAAGTACTGCTGTACCAAACCTAGCATCACTCCTAGTCTGGATATCCAGAGAGTAATGCTTGTAAAGGTATGGACTGTTTTCCAGGTGGCTGCCTGACAGATTTCTAAGAGAGGGATATCCCTGGCAGCAGCCAGGGAAGCAGCTGTACCTCTTGTATAATGAGCCCTCAGGCCTGAGGGTGGAGTTTTTCCCAGTTTTTCATAGCAGAATTGTATACAAGACACAATCCACCTGGCAACAGATCTTTTGGTGGCACGTTTGCCCTTTCCTACTTATCCATAAGTGAGGAACAACTGGAAGGAGTCAAACCTGTGACCCTAGGTATGCTCTATGTAGTAACTAAGGGCTCTTTTGACACCTAAACTGTGTAGCCTCCTCTCTCCTGAGGAAGAATGATCAGTGAAGAAAACAGGAAGAGACATAGACTGGTTTAAATGGAAGTCTGAAACCACTTTGGGCAAGAACCTTCTAATGCTTCTAATGACCACTTTATCCCTATGAAAGGAGATAAAATCAGGTTCCACTGACAGGGCTTGCAATTCACTGATACCCTGGCAGAGGTAATGGCTACCAGGAACACAGTTTTCCAAGTCAAGTACTTAAGCTCTGCTGAAGACAAAGGCTCAAAGGGGGGTTGCATAAGTTGAGCAATGCAAACATTCAAATCCCAGGCAGGGGCAGGGTCTCTAAAAGGAGGATTGGTGTGAAGCAATCGTTTAAAAAAATTTACAGAACACAGGATGGGAAGATAGTGAGGAAGGTTTCCCCAAAGACAAAAATGCAGAAACAGCTGACAAGTGTACTTTGAGAGTAGCTGGTCTGAGGCCTAGGCCATTAAGATAGACCATATAATCCAGAACCGTAGGCAATCCAGCAGTGTCTGGAGAAACATGCTTCTTAGAACACCAAATGCTGAATCTTTTCCATTTGGAGCTGTCTTTCTGGTGGAGGGCTTCTGAGAAGCCTTGAGGATATCCAGAACCCCTTGGGAAAGATGCATATCTGCAAACTCTAACTCTTCAAGAGTCATGCTTTGAGATTGAGAGACTGAAGATTGGGGTACCAAATCCTTCTCTGAGAGGATGTTAACAGGTTGTAATTCATGGGAAGAGACAGGGGAAGATGGACTGCTAGGGACAGCAACAGAGGGTACCAGGGCTGTCTGACCCAATCTGGAGCAATCAAAATCACCTTGCAAGGCTGAGACCTTATTTCTACCAAAACTTTGAACAGGAGTGGGAAGGGGGGAAAGACATACAGAAACTTCCCTTCCCAATTCAGGATCAGGGCGTTCAGAGGGACTGAGCCCAAGACTGGAGGTCTGCAACAAAAGAGAGGGAGTTGGTGATTGTCTGGGGCTGCAAAGAGATATATCTCTGGAGTGCCCCACCTTGAAAAAATCACTTTCAACACCTGAGGGTCCAGGGACCATTCCTACTCAGTGCATCTGCTAGCACATTGTCCTTGCCTGGAAGGTGAACTGCTACAAGAGAGGTTTGCAGGGGAATAAGCCAGGGACCACAACTTCATGGCTTCTGTGCACAAGGCCATGGACCGAGTGCCTCCCTGCTTGTTGAGGTACCACATGGTGGTGGTGGTGTCTGCTCTGACTTGAACCACCTTGTTCTGTACTGACTGTGAGAACGCTTTTAGAGCCAGAAAAACTGCTCTGAGCTCTAGAAGACTGAGGTGGAGAAGGGATTCTTGGGGGGACCACAGCCCCTGGGCAGTAAGGGACCCCAGATGGGCTCCCCAGTCCAGGAGAGAAGCATCCATGGTGAGGACCACTGAACAAGACTGAGCAACAAAAGGAACACCTTGTCTTAAATTGTCCTGATCCTGCCACCACTGGAGGGCTTGGATCAAGGTCAGAGTCACTGGGATCAGTTTGGTAAGGGAATCCTTCCTCTGAGACCAGAAAGCTCTCAGGTGGAACTGAATATCCCTCATCTGGAATCTTGCCCCTTGGACCACTGCTGTTGAAGCTGCCATGTGGCCGAAGAGCTGGAGGAAATGCCTTGCTGGTCGAGATACCTGAAGGCTGAAGGAAGAGGCTAGTTCCATAAGAACCCTTGCCCTTTCTAGAGGAAGAAAGGCTCTTGCTCTGAGTGTGTCCAGTTCTGCCCCTATAAAGGTAAGAAGCTGGACTGGTTCGAGACCTGACTTGGGAAGGTTGAGAAGAAATCCTAGAGAAGTGAACACTTGCTGGGTCACTTGCAGGTGAGACTTGACTTGGTCTGGAGACTGACCCACTATTAGCCAATCGTCCAGATATGGAAAAATGGAAATATTTTGCCTTCTTAGAAAGGCAACTACTACTGCCAGGCACTTTGTGAAAACCCTTGGGGCTGATGTTAGGCCAAAGGGCATTGCTCTGAACTGATAATGGCCTGAGGGCAACTCGAACCTGAGGTACTTCTGTGGGAGCACCTGATGGGAATGTGAAAGTAGGCATCTTTGAGGTCCAATGTGGCTAGCCAGTCCCCTGGACTTAGAGAGGGAAGGATTATTCCCAAAGTTATCATCTTGAACTTTGGTTTTAAAAGATGTTTGTTTAGATATCTTAGGTCTAGGATGGGTCGCCACTCCCCTCTCTTTTTGGGGGTCAGGAAGTACCTTGAGTACAGTCCTTTGCCCCAGTGTAGGGTAGGTACTCTCTCTCTATAGCTCTTAAAGCTAGGAGTGAAGAAACCTCTGTCTCTAGGGCAAAGGGTTTCCGAGAGATTTCCAGGTGGAAAAGATCTGGCTCTCATCTTTGGAAATTTTTTGAAGCTGAGAACCAGTCCCTGGCTTACTACTTCCAGGACCCACTTGTCTGATGTAATAGACATCCAGTCCTGGACAAAGTAAAGCCAGCCTGCCCTCTACTGGAATAGAAGAGTCGACCCAGGCAGGCCCATCAGGGTGTCTGCTTGGCAGGGGCTTTAGGCTGAGGAGTGGATGCAGCCCTGCTCATCCCCCTTCTGCCTCTCCCTCTGAAAAACCCCCTCTGAGAAAAAGAAGAAGAGGCCTGTGCTTGGTAAAAAGGCCTTTGAAAAGGCCTGCCCCTGCTCCTAGACTGCTGCCTTTGAGGAGTTGCCTGCCTTTCCTTGGCCTGAGCACTCCAGTAAGTGGTCCTGTACTCATCCATTTTCTTCATATAATTCTCTGTCTGCTCCCCAAACAGAGAATTACCCACTACAGAAAAATCCATGGCCTTAGCCTGGGTGTCCTGCGAGAGGCTAGTACATCTGAGCCAAGCCATCCTCCGAAGAGCCACTGATATAGCCATAACTCTTGACGACACATCATTACAGTCCACAGCAGCATGAAACTGAACCTTAGATGCCTCAATCCCATCTGCAGCCACTGCCTCCAGCTCCTTGGCTAGCTGGGGGAGGCCTGTTTAGCCAGTGCTAGTACAGTGTCCCACCTGGACTTCTGGTACCTGGCTGTATAGGCCATGTAATTCGCCTGCCTGAGTCCCAAAGAACATGCCATGTACTGCTTCTTTGTCATGGCATCAATCTTCCTGGAGTTCTTGTCAGGGGGGTGTGAAGCCAAGGGAATATTTGCCTTGTCACAGGCAGCATACTGCACTACCCCCAAAATGGCTGCATTGCTGATATAAGAACTCTGTGTCTGAGCCTGAAAGTGTATATCTCTTGTCCATTCTTCTATCCACAGGAGGTATAGTGTTAGGAGACTAAGATTTTTTGTGTCCGTTTCCCAAAAGATTTATGGAGGGTAACAGACAGTCTCCTGGACTCTGGGATGTCCATCATCTCTACATAATCAGGCTCCTCTTGATCTTCCACAACCTCCTCCATAGGAAGCTGGAGGGTTTCAGCCACCTTTCTGTAAAACATAAAGTGAGGAGGGGACTCAGAAAGCCTAGGAGGGGAAACACTTGAAGGTCTGTCTGGAGAGATGTCCGGTTCCACAGGCACATCCAGACCTTCACTTACAACATCATACTCAAATTCCCCTTCCTCTTCAAATTCCGGTTCATAAAAATCTTCAAGGGTATACTCTTGAACCGGAGGAACCAACCGAACCGAACCCTTGCCAGAAGGAGCTGGATCGGTCGGAACAGGACGGAGCGATTCCACAATCTGAATCGCTCTGGCTATCTCTTCAGCAGTCGGAACATGAACCTCTGGATCCGAACCGGCCGATTTATCTTTGCGTTTTCTTTTTGTCGGAACCGAACCCTCGGAATCAGCTCTCCTTTTGCCCGAAGAAGTAGCGCCCTGGTCAGAGGGCACTCCTCCTGGTTCGGTCGAACCCGAACTGGGCTGGCCATCCGGGTCAGTGAACTTCTCGGCCTCCTTTTCCCTCAGTCTACCTAATCTCTTCTCAGGGGTAGATTTGGGAAAGTTTTTACATATTTGGCAGTCTGAATCGAGATGGTCAAACCCCAGACAATAAACACAGGTAGTGTGGGGATCGGCCTTAGCAAAGACCTCCCCACACTCACTGCAGTGTTGAAACCCAGTGGGCCCGGTTTTTTTCTTGGGTTTCTCAGACATGGCCAACCTAACCAAACTTACCCTTTTTTCGGCAACCGCCAGGCAAGACTCCCTTATCGGTTCCTAACCGTGTCACTGGTATTGGAAAAAAAAGTTTCAAAACATGTTTTTTTTTTTTGTTTGTTTTTAGAACCGATAAGAACCGGTAACCACACACTAAGTAAACACACAAATTTCACTATCAAATGGACAGTTCAACCGAACCAAGCCACACTTTTACAAGTTCCACACAGAAAAACAGAACAATTCCTATCTAGTACTCACGGCACCACAGACAGAGACTGAACCGACTATGCGGATACTTTTTCGGTATAAAAACAGACGAAAACTGAAACTTTAACCGACTTTCGAACGAGCTGAAGGAGAAATCTCCAGAGCAACCTTTCAGTGAGGCGGAGTAAAGAATCTGACGGTTTAGGTTTGAATCACTCCAGAGAGAGACTTCAACCGAGCTCGAGCTCAGCATTCTATGCCCTGCATAGAAAGTTAACTTAATCACTGCAATTGTCAGAATACAGCAAGACTTCATGTTGTTTGAAATAGATAATACCAAAAAAAAAAAAAAAAAAAGTAAACTCAGACACTACCTGCGGAAGAAACTTAAGACTGGTGCGAAGGGATACCCTGTTCCTGTGAAAAATCAAATAAGGCTCTTTACACATCAGACCCTGAAGCTCTGAAATCCTCCGAGCAGAAGTAACTGCAACCAAAAATGATGCTTTACATGACAGGAAGCGTAGCTCGCAACTTGCGGCTGGCTCAAAGGGAGGCAACATAAGTGTTTCTAACATAAATAAAAGGTCCTGGGGGGAATGGGGGTAATAAAGTCCTGCCTGGGAGGCTTAATGTGCATGATGCCGCGCAGAAAGGTATTGGACAAGTCAAACTGTGCCAGAGTCCTGCCCTTCATAGGCACGTGATAGGCTGACAGTGCAGAAAGGTGTACCTTTATGGACAAGTAGCTAAGACCCTTGTCAGATAGGGAAAGAAAGTATTCTAGTACCTAATTTACCGCGCAGATAAAAGGATCTAGGACATGGGAAGATACCCATAGGCAGAAACATTTCCATTTCATGGCATATGTGACCCAAGTTGAAGGTTTCCTTGTGGCCACAATGACCTCCACTACCCTTGAAGACACCCCATATCTGTCCCTGATTAAGTCTGCAGGAGCCATGTATGCAGATGCAATGACTGAAGATTTGGGTGCACTAAGGTTCCCTGTTCCTGCGAGAGTAACCGAGGGAACGGGGCAAGTGATTTGGGGGTTCCAATGCCAGCTGTTGAAGCAGTGGGAATCAGATCTGTCGAGGCCAGAGTGGCACAATGAGGATCATGGCTGCCTGTTCTGCTTGAAGTTTGAGCAACACACTCTGAATCAGAGGAAAGGCATACAGAAACCTCCCTGCCCAGGAGAGGGACAACGTGTCTCACCAGAAAACACCAGGCCCTGGATCTAGCGAGCAGAAATTGGGCAATTTGGCACTGTGTGGGAACGCAAAGAGGTCTAGTTATGAAGGACCCACTTTCTGAAAAGATTGTCTACTACTTCTTGTAGTAGCTCCCATTCATGAGCCTGAGACAGAGAGCAGCTAAGGCTTTCAGCTAGGGTGTTTTGAACCCCTGGAACGTGAACCGCTGTGAGTTCCTGGTTGTGCTCCACTGCCCAGTACCATACCCTCATGGCCTCTCTGCAGAGGGGGTACGACAGTGTGCTCCCTTACCTGTTGATGTAGAAGACCACTGGCATGTTGTCTGACTGGAAAGGGGAGATATTGCTGATGGGGAACCTGAATATGCCAGATGTTACCTGGAGCACCTTTGCTGCAGCCACATCCAAGAACAGGGCCATTCTCAATGCCCTACAGGGGGGCATGCCTCAGACAGCTAGTTTTGGAACCCACTCAGGAGGGAGCAATCTTAGACCTGGTACTCTCAAATGGGGATGGAGAAAGGATCTCCAGTCTTGAGTGGGTAGCCATCTGGGAACAAGTGACCACCAAACAGTGTGGTTCATCATAAACTTAGCTGTAGAGCCAAGCCATACAAAAGTGAAGGTACTGGACTTTAGGAGGGCTGATTTTGTCAAAATGGGAGAGTGCCTAAGAAAAGCACTAGCAAACGGGCAAGAAGGTGAGGTGGAACAACAATGGGGAAACATAAAAACCGCCATCACAGAGGCAACAAGAAAAAAAAACTATGGTTCTCAAAAGAAGTGGCGGGGTGGGTAAGGACGAAAAACACAGCATTCAGGAAGTATAAGGAAACACAGAAGGAGCAGGACAGAGAACTGTACCAGTTAAAGCACAAGGAGGTGGGGAAGGCAGTCAGAATAGCAAAGGCCCAAACCGAGGAAAATATAGCCAACTCTGTTAAGAAGGGGGATAAAACCTTTTACAGGTACATTAGGAAGCAAAGAAAGAGTAAGGCAGGGATACTGAGGCTGAATAAAGAGGAAGGTGGTAGGGCAGAGAGCGACAGTGAAAAAGCAGGGATACTGAATGAATACTTCTGCTCAGTATTCACAATGGAAAAGTAGGGGGAGATACCTAATCCAATCAATAGAAGCACTCTGGATAGGGGAGTTGATATTAGTCCTTTCACAGAAGAAAGGGTTATGAAAGAACTCTTAAAAACTGTAGGTGGATAAAGCAATGGGGCCCAATGGGATTCACCCCAGAATTCTAAAAGAACTAAGGGAAGAACTAGTAACACCACTGACTACCCTTTTCAATAAATCATAGGAGGATGGTGTGGTACCTGATGACTGGAGGAGGGCAGATGCGATTCCCCTTCACAAAAGTGGGAGCAAGACAGAGGCAGGAAACTACAGACCTGTCAGTTTGACCTCAGTGGTAGGGAAAATGATAGAATCCCTTCTGAAGGAAAGAACTGTAGAGTATCTAGAGGCCAGTAGCGCATAGGACCCAAGGCAGCATGGATACACAGCAGGAAGGTCATGCCAGATAAATCTAATTGATTTCTTTGACTGACTGACTAAGTAGTAGACCAGTGAGGGACTGTGGACATGGCCTACCTAGACTTTAGCAAGGCATCTGCCACAGTCCCACACAAAAGATTAACAAACAAATTAGCCAGCCTGGGAGTGGGTCCCAGGGTGGTAGTCTGGGTAAAACATTGCCTGGACAACAGGACATAGCGGGTAATAGTATATGGAGTCCACAGTGAAGAAAGGGGGGTTACTAGTGGCGTCAGGTACTGGGGCCGGTCTTTTTTAATGTCTTTATAAGTGACATTACTGAGGGACTGGAAGGGAAAGTATGTCTCTTTGCAGATGACACAAAGATCTGCAACAGGGTTGATACGCAAGGTGGGGTGGAAAGGATGAAAAGGGACTTGGCAAAGTTGAAGGAATGGTCAAATGTATGGCAGCTTAAATTCAATGCAAAGAAGTGCAAAGTAATGTACCTGGGAAACAAAAAACCCAGGGGAAGAGTACACAATGTGGGCTGTGATACTAACAACAACAAAAATGGAAAGGGGCCTGGGGGTAGTCATATCAGATGACCTAAAGGTGGGCCAGCAATGTGAGAAGGCAGTAAGGAGGGCTGGGGGGATACGGGGATGCATAGGGAGAGGCATCACCAGTAGAAACCAGGAAGTTGTTGGCCCTCTATACAGACAGTTGGTAAGACTACAACTGGAGTACTATGTACAGTTCTGGAGACCCCATCTCTGCAAAGATATAAACAGGGTGGAAGCTGTCCAGAGAAGGGCAACCAAAATGGTGTAGGGTCTGCACCGTAAGACATATGAAGAAAGACTAAAGGAGCTTAAACTGTATAGCCTCGAGGAAGGGGGGGGGGGGACATGATAGAAACATTCAAATACCTCAAGGGAATCAACAAAGTTCAAGAGGGTAGCATATTTCAGAAAAAGAGACGTGCAAGAATAAGGGGGCACAATTTGAAGATAGAGGGGACAGCTCAGAGGTAATGTGAGGAAGTATTTCTTCACGGAGAGGGTTGTAGATGCATGGAACAGCCTTCCGGAGGAAGGTCGTAGAAGCAGGGTAGATATACAGGTTACTCACCTGTAACAGGAGTTCTAGGAATGGTATATGTTGTTCATCCACACTCATTGGCAGGTATCCTTGCCGCTTTAAATCTTGCGGAAGGTCTTCAAGCTCCTCCTCCCACCCACCGGGTGGTATAACTCAGCTCCGCCCCATGGCGCCAGATCTGGCCGCTGGAAGCTCAGGTTGTGCGTCGAAGCCAGGGAGGTCGGGTGGGTCGTGTGGATGAACAACATATACCATTCCTAGAACTCCTGTTACAGGTGAGTAACCTGTATTTCTAGGGACATGGATATGTTGTTCATCCACACTCATTGGCAGACTCCTAGCAGTTCTCCGGGAGGAGGGAGGCAAGACGCACACCCCCAATACTTACTTGGGAAATAA
Organism: Neoceratodus forsteri; assembly: GCA_016271365.2. Classification (NCBI taxonomy): domain Eukaryota; kingdom Metazoa; phylum Chordata; order Ceratodontiformes; family Ceratodontidae; genus Neoceratodus; species Neoceratodus forsteri. The sequence continues at coordinate 373,882,572 of CM057458.1, forward strand.
AGACTGAGAACCGAGGCCCCAAAACCAGCATCCGAGGCGTGACTCAAGGTCGATGTGGTAGTGGGTAATGAAGGTGTTTGCTGACTTCAGGTAGCAGCCCTGCAGATTTCCTGGATAGGGACGTCCCTGGAAGCAGCCACCATTGCAACAGTATGGCGGGTGAATGAGCTCTTATCCTCTGGGAGGCTCCATGCCCGCCAACTCTGTGAGATCTATGCGGGAGGTTACCACCTGCTTATCGATCCGCTTGGCTGCAGGTCTGCCAGATGCGACTTCAGCGTAGGTGACAAACAGCTGGCGAACCTCTCCCAATTTCAGCCGTGGCTCCTTATAATAGCGGCGCCTTCTAGGGTCAGAGTATGGAGCCTATATTGACCTCAGGTGTGATTGGGGTAGAACACGGCAGAGTCAACACCTAGTTAAGGTGAAACTCCGACACCACCTTGGAAGGAATTTCAGGTGGGCGCCCAGGACAACCTTGTCCCTGTGGAAGACCAGGTAAGGAGACTCGATGGAAGCGCCTGGAGCTCTCCATCCTTCTGGCTGACATGATAGCCACCAAGAAGGCGGTCTTCCACGACAGGTGAGAGAGCACACCTGTGCATAGGTTCGAATGAGCTTGCCCATGAGCTTTGCCAGTACCAGCAGTAGATCCCACGGAGGTGGGGGTTCCCGCACTGGAGGAAATGTGATCAAGGCCTTTGAAAGCAGCCAGACCACCTTCTCTCCTGCACCACCGACTGCCTCCGGCCGCCCGGTAAGCAGAGATGGCTGCCAGTGCACCCTAGGGTCTCGGCCCTAAGCCCTTGACTAGAAAGGGACCATAAATAGTCCAAGATGCTTGCCAAGGAACAGGAGGAAGGGTCAAGCCCTTGCCTGACACCAAATGGAAAACCTTTTCCATTTGAAGGCATAACATTTTCTGAGTCGACTCATACGGGACGCCTCAACTACATTGAGGACCTCGTCGGAAAGACCCAGGGCCTGGAACTCTAGCAGCTCAGGAACCAGGCCGTCAGGTGCAGGATTGAAGGTCCGGATGGAACACCTTCCCTGATTGACTGAGAGCAGGTCAGGCGAGCTGGAAGCTGCAGCGGAGTCCTGGAGCTGAGACTGAGGAGATCTGGGTACCAGAACTGGCGAGGCCAGTCTGGGGCTATCAGAATTACCTGCGCCTTGTCCCTCCTGCCTGAGAAGCACCTTGTGGATCAAGGAAATGGGGAAAGGCGTAAAGAGGCCGAGGTCCACTGCCTCAGAAGGCATCCCTGCAGCGAGCCCTGCTGAGGGGGGCATGGAACAGACTCAGCTTCGCGTTCTCCATGGAGGCAAACAGGTCCACCTGAGGTGTGCCCCAATGGGAGAACAGATGCTGTACTACCTCCGGCAGGAGAGACCACTCGTGGGATGCAGCCCCTATCCGGCTCAGGGCATGGCCAGGGTGTTGGAGGCTCCTGCCACGTGAATGGCTAGGAGATCCGCCTCCAGGCTGCGCACAGTGACCAAATGCGGAGGCTTCCTTGCATAGAAGCATGGGCCGTCCGCGCCCTGGCGGTTTAGATAGTACATGGTCGTGGTATTGTCCGTCTGGACTCGGACCATTTGACCCCGGAGGAACGGAGCAAAGGTGGTGAGAGCTAGGCGGACCGCTCGGAGCTCCAGCAGGTTGATGTGGCATCGGGACTCCCGCGGGGACCAGAGGCCATGAGCCCGGTGTTCCCCCAGATGGGCACCCCAACCCATCAGAGAGGCATCGGTCGAAAGAGACCGTCGGCTCGGGGCGGACGAACGGGATGCCCTCCTGCAAATGATCTGGAACGGTCCACCACTGGAGAGCGTTCCACATCCCCTGTGTCACCGACACAAGCTGGTCCAAAGGATCGCAGCGTTGTGACCACTGGCTGGCCAGTCCCCACTGAAGGGGACGCATGTTCCAGCGAGCCCAAGGACCACGCTGGTGCAGGCCGCCATGAGACCCAGGAGCGCAGGAAGTCCCGGGCAGGCGCAGTGCCCAACCAGAAATGATCGGGCAAGGAGGAAGAACCTCGGCCCTGTCCGCGGGAGCAGCTCTGGCTCGAAGGGAGTCGAGCTCGCCCGATGAATAGAATCGCCTGCTTGGCTCGAGTTCCGACTTGGCCTCGTTGATAAGGAGGCCCAGTTGAAAGCAGACCTGGAGGCCAGATCTCTGGACCACTCCGCCTCCTTCCTGGAGGGAGCTGCTATCAGCCAGTCGTCCAGGTAAGGGTACACCCGGACCCCTCGGCGCCGAAGGAATGCTGTCACCACTGCCATGCATTTGGTGAAGACCCTGGGAGCTGGAGACAAGCCGAAGGGCATGGCTTGGAACTCGAAGAGGGATCCTTCCGCTCGGAAGCGAAGGAATCTCTGGTGAGACGGACGGATGGGGACGTGAAAAAACGCGTCCTGCAAGTCCAGAGAGCAGAACCACACGCCGCGTTCCAAGGATGGTATTATCTGAGCCAGAGTGACCATCCTGAAGGTTCGAGACCTTAGGAACTTGTTTAGGTCGTGTAGGTCGAGAATGGGGCGCCAGCCCCCCGTCCGCTTCGGAACCAGGAAGTACCTGGACACAAACCCTGGGTCTGAAGGAGGGTCCACCACCTCTCTTGTCACCTCCTTCTAGAGGAGGAGGCGATGTCGGCTCGGCGAGCCGCCAGTGAGCTGGGGATCCCAGAGCTCGACGGCGGCTCTGAAGGGTGGTGCCTGCTCGAATTCCAGAGGCAGGCCTCTTCCCACCACCTCCAAGACCCACCTGTCCGTGGTAACAGCCGGACCAGGCGAACGGAAGTGCGGAGCCGTCCCAGGGGACCCAGGGAGTAAGGTGGACGGGAATGGGGCGACACCCCTCAGCCCGTCACTGGGCAGGCTTGGAGGAGGGACCGGCGAGGGACCTCCTGGGCCCTTTCCTCCCTGCCTCCTGTTAGAGGAAGCGGCGGCTTGGGTTTGGGATGCCAAGGCCGAGCCTGCTGGCCCTGCGTGCTGGGCAGGGCCCGGGGCACAGAAGGACGAAGGGCTTAGGCTGTGGCTTGCGGCCTTTGTCCTTCTGAGCGGAAGAGACCGAGTCCAAGGTAGCATTGGACTTCTCGATCCTCTGCAGGTGACCTTCCACTCCAGGGCCGAAGAGGTCAGTCCCCAAAAAGGGAACATCCGCCAACTTGTGCTGGGTATCCGGTAAAGGTGGATATCCTCAGCCAAGCCCGCCGACGCATAGCCACTGCGGCCGCCACCGATCTGGCACATGAGTCCCCTATATCCAAAGCAGTCTGGAGCTGCTGTTTGGCCACTGCCCTGCCCTGGTCCCACCTGCTTAACCGTAGTCTGCAGATCGGGGGAAGATGAGGATGACCTCATCCAGGGAGCCCAACAGGGCATGAGAAAATGTGCTATGAGGGCGGCCGAACTGGCCTGGCCGAAGGCTGAGAGGGCATAGCGTAGACTTTTAGCCCGACATAGTCCAATTTCTTGGACTCCTTGTCAGGAGGTTTGTCCACATCCCTGGCGTTGCCGGTGCGCGGCGCTGTCGGTAACCAACCCCTCAGCAGAGGGTGTTCAAACCGGACAGGGAACCGGTAGGGACCGCGATACTTCCTGGCCATCCTGGCCGGCGCAGGGCAGGAAGCAGGGCGCTGCCAAAGCTCCAGTGCGGACCCACTATGGCCTCGGCCACGGAAAGCCTCCGTCGGAGAATCCCTCGGTCAGAATCTCCGTGAGGATACCTGGCCCGTTTGGAAGCGGTTCGAGCTCCATCCCGGTGGACTCCGAGATGAGCCGAAGCAGTCCTAGGAAGGACGACGGGCTATCGTCCATTGACTGACCTCCTGAAGACTCCAAGTCCAGTCGCTTGGAGAAAAAGGAGGAATCATCTTCGGACTCGGAAGAGTCCTCGAAGAGCTGCCTCTGGCCTGAGCCACCCTTCACCTGCCGAGGTCGGTCGGGAGTGAGGGTAACTGACAGCCGATGGGGTAGACCCTTAGCCGACCGAGAATCCTTGGTGGAGCCCCAACTGGTGGCTGTGGAGTCAAGGTTCCACGAATCGGTGGAGCAGCTGGTTTTAGCGGTAACAACCGCCTGGGTATAGCTCCTCGGATAGAGTGGGGTTGTGTCGGCCGCTCGGTGACAGCCACTTAATGGCGGGGAAGGCGGCGGTGGCTACTCCCGGCAGGAGCTGTTGCAACATAAGATCCTCGTACCGTCGGCGTAATTTACGCGAGCCTCCCCTCATCGAGGAGGAGGGCGAGGGCCAGCGGCGACGCCCGCTTACTGTGGTGCGAGACCGAGACCGCCTATGACGGTGGGATCGGCTGGACACAAGAGGTCGAGACCGAGTCCCGGAATTTCCGAGGTCGGTGCGGGAGGTGTCGGCGGAACCGGCACTCCTGCTCAGATGGTCCATCCGAGGGCTCCGGAACCGGAGGCACAGGCGAGCCACGGGATCCTCACCCCTCCGGGGGAACGGGGAGAGAGGATCTCGGCTGCTAAAGGCGACAGCCCGTCAATGGGTCGAGAAAATCTCGACTTCGCCGGTGGAGTCTCGGTCAACTAACCTGGAGGGACACCGTGGGGCCAGTGGCGAAGCCGGTGATCGACCGAAGCCGACGGTCGACGGCCCGGGGAGAGGGACCTTTCCCGCTCCCAAGAGCGTCGACGGAGGGACTTACCCTGTCCCTCTTTTTGGACCGAGAATAAGGTCCAGCAGACGTAGGCCCTTCTCCTTTAGTGGAGAGGGACAGACAAAGCTCCTTAAAGGAAGCCGTGTAAGAAGAGCCCAGAGAAGCGGGATAAATGCAGCGGCCGAGGAAGATCATTAGCCGCCGCCTCCTCTTAGGGGCGACCATCCGCTCGAGCTGATCCGCCCGAGCCGCCGCATGGACACCGCCCAACCCGGGCCTCCTTGGACTTCACCGGGAACGCTTCTCGGGACGGCCCAGTTGCAATCAGGCAGCACGGTCTTTGAGGGCGTGGGCCGAGAAAGATGAGCACAGGTCGCAAGCCTGCGGGTCGTGCTCAAGGCCTAAGCAGTAGACACCGCGTGGAGTGTGGATCCGTCGAGACATCTTCTGCCGCATGGGCATCTCGAAAATCCGGAGTCGGTTGTCCATCGCAGCCCTGAGGGATAGAAGACTAGAGTCTTTCGCAAAATTTATTTTTAAATCCATAAGCGAATAGGAACCAGTCTCAAGCGCCAGGCGTTAAGGAGGAACCTGAGCTTCAAGCGGTAAGGAAGATCTGGCGTCATGAGGCGGGCCGAGAGTTATACCACCCGGGTGGGTGGGAGGAGCAAGCTTGAAGACCTTCCGGCAAGATTTAAAGCGGCAAGGATACCTGCCAATGAGTGTGGATGAACAACATATCCATGTCCCTAGAACTTAACATTGTTTTACTAGCCCAAACACTAGTGGAAATTGACCAGGACTATTGCAGATAACTCTCTACTTGCCCGTCTTGACTAGTGCAGATTTTCATGGCTGTTCATGAAGTCAAAAATGTCTCTACTTTAGCATTCTGTAGTCTTCATGCTTATCTCTCTCAAAGTTCCAGATGGCCAGGTGTGATTAACAGCTCATTAAGAGCTGCAATTATCTGGCAGTTCAAGAGAGGGATCCCACAAAAAGACTCAATGTGAGTCATTATCACTCCACTGTCTAGACTTTCAGTTAGTGTCCAGGGTGTGATCAAGGGTAGAGTGCTGTTAAGTCACTAGGTTCCAGTTTTCTCAATGTGTCTATGTCTAACAATTTGTCCAGTATTATTAAGACCTATGACTGTATATGTCTTTAACGGACCAAGGTCTATATGGATTGAAGCTGCACTATGTTGCCTGAGTATGATGACCCAATCGATATGATATATTATAATGCACCAAACAACGCTTGTACACTTGACTCTTATGTATCTTGCCAGCACTTGAATTTCTGTTGTACGCATTTACTGTATGTTTCCTGTTGGCATTTTTGCACATGTATACCAGGACCTCCTTGTGAATGAGCTTGCTCTCCTGCAATAAACTTGAACTTGAAGAACAGTACCCCTCATTTCTCTACATTTTGAGTGTTTGTATCCAACATATCAGTGACAAAACGCAAAGAGGTATACAGGATCAGCCATGCAAGTGGTTGGTTTTATCCAAACCTCACCATAACTTCCCTCTCCCCTTCAAATCTCTTAACTCTGTTCTTTCTCTGGACACCACTGCAGACAAGACTCTGAAGTGACCATCTCTAGATCCATAGCTGCCACTACTGGCAAGTGTAGGGGGTCCGCAGCTGTTCTAAAATGGACCATGCCAGCCATCACCATCCATACAGTTCCACCCTCATCCCACTCAGCATATCCATTCAGCCTAAAAACAAAGCTTTGGATCATGTATGGTACAAAAATAAACCTTGATAAAATACATAATTTGAAACCTTGAAATAGGCATTCCTGGGGTGCACAGATCATCCTATACAGAAACAGGCATAGTATAGTGTTATGCCTGTGTACTGTTTCTCCTGGGCTGATGAAAGGACAATGCTAAAGAAAAATCTGTTACTGATGGGACAGAGCATATTAAAATCAATGCTTTTACAAATAAAAATGCCATAGTTTTCTATTTCCCAAGCCCCTTAGGTTTGTCTAGCCCCCACCCCAAAGAAATCTTAGATGTGCTCCTGGCTCACTTGAGACAGTAGAAAAACTTTCAAAAGTGCAAATCTCCAGTTGACCATAGGGTAGGGACCGAGAGTGTCTTTCTCTGCCCGACTCTGTTCATTGCCCTGTGGGTGGTGGTGACAGTGTGGTGAGGTGCATGATGAAGTCAGCCATTGTGTGCACAGAGCTAGGACTGCTTGATTGAACATTTGCTGTTGTGATATTCTATCCGTTTGGTGTGTGTGTGTTGGGGCAGAAAGAAGAAGAGAGGAGGCCATGGTACAAAACAATGGGGGGGGGCTCACTGTCTGTAATGGATGGCATTGCAGTCTTTTTTATCTGCTGGGGAGCTGGAAGCAATGTGGGAGCAGGATAAATGTGCAATAATCAGAGTATTTCTTGGCTTTGCTTGCATGGTTTCCTATATAAGTGATAACAATTTACCATTATAATTAAGAGCTAGTGCAACCATCTGCGGGCTAGTACAATTTTGAATCAACTTGCCCTACTGGCTAGTGCAAAAAAATGTAAAGGTTGACCCCTGTCGTAGAGTCAAAAACAGTGGGGGGAATTCAAGAATGCATGGGACAGACATAAGGCAATTCTAGTGGGGGGTAGGAGAAAGTAGACTGTTGGTTAACTAGGATCTGCAGCTTATCCGTTAGGTAGGGGAAATGGGCAGACTAGGTGGCCCAAGCGGTCCTTATCTGCCGTCAAATTCTATGTTTCTATGGATCAGTAGAGGCCCTGGTAGGAGTATTGACTGGCACGCCTATAGGGTGTAAAGAACGGCTCTCATATCCTACATATTTATGTGGAGGTCTCATTCCACAGGGGTCCAAGACCCTCTTGTCTGGTGGACTCCGAAGTGTGCCCCCCATCCTAGTCCCTATGCATCCATTGTCAGGATTTGTTGAGGACTGAGACTCCGGAAGGGTGCCCTGGATTCTAACCATGAAAGGGTGAGCCACCACTCCAGAATCTGACTTACTGCCTTGGAGACTCAGACTGGCTGTTCGAGATCGTCCAGTCTCTGGTCCCATTGAACACTGAGGTTCCACTGCAGAACCTTCATATGCAGATGAGCTAAGGGAACAGTGACTATGGTGGCTGCCATGTGGCCTAGCAGCTGCTGCAGCGTTCTCGCTGGAACTTGATTTGTGGAGGCTAATCTCCGAGCCAATGCCCTTAAGTAGATCTGCCCTATCTGAGGGGAGGAAGGCCCCCGCTTGAACCGTGTCCAAGATGGCCCCTATGTACTGCAACCTCTAGGTAGACTGGGGGGATGACTTGGCTAGGTTTAGAGTGACACCCAGATTCTGGAACAAGCGAAAGGTGTCTGCCAGAGCGAGACATACAATGCCTTCAGAAAGTATTCACCCCCTTGGATTTTGTCACATTTTGTTGTGTTACTACCAGAATGTTTAATGCATTGAAATGATTTTTTTTCCCCCTTGATTCACACAGCATACTCAACAATTTAAAGGGGCAAAAATATTTGTATTGTGTAACAAAAGTTATGAAACATTAAAAACTAAAATATCTTGTTTACTTAAGTATTCACCCCGAGTCAATACTTTGTAGAAGCACCTTTGCCATAATAACAGCTTTGAGTCTTCTTGGGTATATCTGTATCAGCTTTGCACATCTGGATTTGGGATTTTCACCCATTCTTCCTTCTTGGTTGCTCAAGCTCTGTCAAGTTGGATGGGGCGTCGGTGAACCACAATCTTTAAGCCTTTCACTCAGATTCTCAATGGGATTCAAGTCTGGGCTTGGCTGTACCACTCAAGGACATTCACCTTCTTGTTCTGAAGCCACTCCAGTGTTGCTTTGGCTGTATACTTGGGGTCGTTGTCCTGTTGGAACGTAAATCTTTGCCCCAGTCCAAGGTCTATTGCAGACTGATGCAGGTTCTCCTCAAGGATGTGCCTGTATTTGACTCCATTCATTGTTCCCTCTATCCTGACAAGTGCCCCCAGTCCCTACCGCTGAAAAGCATCTCCATAACATGATGCTGCCACCACCATGCTTCATGGTAGGAATGGTGTTACGTGATGAGCTGTGTTCGGTTTGCGCCAGGCATAGCGCTTTGCATTCAGGCCAAAGAGTTCAATTTTTGATTCATCAGATCAGAGAATCTTTTGCCACATGGTCTCAGAGTCTGCCACGTGCCTTCTTGCAAACTCCAGGCGTGCTATTATGTGGCCTTTTCTCAGAAGTGGTTTCCGTCAAGCCACTCTGCCATAGAGGCTACATCTGTGAAGTGCTGCAGAGATTGTTGTCCTCTGGACAGGTTCTCCCATCTCAGCCATGGAACTCTGCAGTTCTGTCAGGGTGGTCACTGGGTTCTTGTTCACTTCCCTGACCAAGGTCCTTCTTGCCCGGTTGCTCAGCTTGGGAGGACGGCCTGCTCTAGGAAGAGTCTGGGTGGTTCCATAATCTTTCCATTTCCTAATGATGGACTTGACTGTGCTCCTGGGAACTTTCAACACCCTGGAAATGTTTTTATACCCCTCCCCAGATCTATGCCTCCTCACAATTCTATCACGGAGTTCTACGGACATCTCCTTGGTCTTCATGGTAGAGTTTCTGTTCTAACATGCACTGTCAACAGTGGGACCTTGTATAGACAGGTGTATTTCCTCTGAAATCATGTCAACCATTTGAACTGACCACAGGTGGACTCCATTCAAGTTTTAGAGTGATCTCACAAGGAAACTGGATGCACCTCAGCTCAGTTTGGAGTGTCATAGCAAAGGGGGTGAATACTTGTCAACTCAAGACATTTCAGGTTTTAATTTTAAATTACATGTACAAAACATTCCAGAAGTTTCATTCCACTTTGACATTATAGAGTAATTTGTGTAGATACGTGATAAAAAAATCCCATATAAATGTATTTTAATTTGAGTTTGCAACATCACAAAATGTGACAAAATCCAAGGGGGAGTGAATACTTTCTGAAGGCACTGTAGTTGATCTCTTGTGGGAGCTGTAAGAAGCCAGTCGTCGAGGTAGGGGTAGACATAATGCCCCTGCCTCCAGAGAGCTGCTGCCACTACTGCCAGGCACTTGGTGAACACCCTGGGTGCCGAAGAAAGGCTGAATGGCAGCGCTCTGAACTGATAGCACTCTCCCTGGAAGGTGAAGCAGAGGTACTTTCTGTGGGACGGCAGGATCTATATATGCATGTAGGTGTCCTGCATGTCCAGGGAGCAGAGCTAGTCCCCCTTGGTAAAGCATAGGAAGCAATCCCAGGAGTGTCACCATCCTGAACCTTTTGTATTCGATGAAAGTGTTCGGTTGGCTGAGGTACAGGATGGGACGAAGATTCCCTGTCTTGTTCAGGACAAGGAAGAAGTGGGAGTAGTATCCCTGTCCTCTTTCTGACAAAGGTATGGCCTGGATTGCTCTCTTGTCTAGGAGGGCCTGGATTTCTACTCTGAGAAGCCCTGCATGGGAAGGGAAGCAGTGGGAGGGAGGGCACAGGTGGGTTATCTGGAGGGATCTGCATAAATTCTAGTGCATAACCCCGCTCCATTATCTGAAGTACCCAGTGATCCACGGTGATGTTGGACCAGCCGCTGAGGTAGAGGGAGAATCTGCCGCCTACTGCCTCCCCCTGCAACTCTGCTGGAGGATGGGGGGTGGGCAGGAAGTCATGCCGAAGTGGTGGGCCTGGGCAAGGGAGCTCTGGCGCTCTTGGGTCCTTGGGTTCCTGTAGACGGGGGGGTACCCTTTCTCTTGAAACCCCCTCTGTGTTGATGTCTCCTTCCTTGCTGATGCTATTGCTTATGAAAGGGTTGGCGCCTGGGTGCAGCCAGCTCAGATTTATACATTCTGTGTACCTCCGAGACTGCCTTCCCTTAATCCTGTAGGCCCGTGATTAGCTTTTCTGCCTCTTGTCCGAATAGGACTGGCCCTGAAAAGGTGCATCAAGGATCGCATCTTGAAGATCCTGGCAGAATGCTGAGACCCAAAGCCAGGAGTGGCATTTCAGACATACACCAGGGGCAGCAGCCCTGGCAGCAGTGTCTGCTGAGTCGTACGAGCATCTGAGAACATGCTTCCCGACGTCAGCCCCTGACTGGAGGACTGCCATTAATTCAGATTTAATGTCAGAGTCTGGTTGGGCCTTGGCCAGGTCCATAGCCTTATTCCCCAGCGATTTTTGGTACATGATCATATGGGCCAAAAAATTAAGTAACCTGACTATACATGTGGCCAATGAATATACTTTACGGTCCAAATGGTTCAGATTCTTAAGATTCCTTGTCTGGAGGTTGGGAGCTCATGTGCTTCGGTTGTATGCCCCACCATGGGTAGCTGTGAGGATGAAGGAATCCGCTTTAGGCTGCTCACTTACGGGAGGTTCTTCCCTTGGCATCCTATATAAATCAGTCAGCCTTCTTAGGGATTACCAATGTTGTGGAAGAGCATTTCCAGGCTACTTTTGTGACATCCTGGAAAGGATCCACTAGGAGCGGTATGACCAAAGGCTTTGGGTCTGTGAATCCCAAGAATCTGGTCAAGCGACATCTCTCCGGGTGCAATTCCTCAGACTCCCACTGGTTCAGTAATTGGATATGTCTCATAATATCCAGGAACGAGGGATCATCTGGAGAAGACCAAGGAGAGCCCCTTCTGTGGTGTCCGGAAAAGGTAAGGGAAGGTCGTCCTCTTAGGAGTCATAAGAGGAGGAACCCCTGGATGAACCTTCTGAAGAGGTATATGGTTGGCCTCTGGAGAAGGAACGAGACAACGGGTGGTGATTATGCCTCAGACATACGGGTGAGCACTGGTCTTCATCCCCTGATGGCGCACGGACAGGTGTCGGGGGTGGCTGGGGTAGTCACTGGGGGGAAGGCTGTCTAGGCGGAGCTGGTATCCCAGCAGGGATGGGCACCGGCTCTGGAGGCCTAGGTAACAGATCCCCTTTGATGGTGTTCCATCAACTGCTGAACAAGGCCCTAACCTGTGCCAAAGGTACGATTGGGCATGGTTGGGGGGCTGGCGTTGGGTCAAGGAAGTTAAGTATCCCTGGCATCTGGCCCTGTGGTATGCTGTTCCCTGGCATCGAGTCCGACGGCATACACTTATCTGGCACCGGCTTTTGCGGAGCAGTATCCTCCAGTGTCAGCTGCTGAGACATCAGGTCATCAGGTTCCCCTAGGAGGAAGGGAAGGCAGAGGGGAGTGACACCTGGTTCTTGTCCCCCAAGCCCAGCGTCAGATCTCCTGGTGTCTGGTCAGTAGTCAGGGTTAGTGGCGGGCCTTGTGGAGCAGATGGCTCTTTAGGTGGTGGCGTCTGATCCAGCTCCGAATTGGAGTCAGACTGTGAGGAGGCCGTACGTCGGTCCAAAGCCTCGGCAGACGACCGCCTAGAAGACGAGTGGTGCTTGACCTGACGCTCACTATCCAGATGCCTCCTAGAGACGTCCAACTCCAACGCCTTGTGAGACATCCCAGAAGCTGAGCTTTTACGAGCAACAGGCTGTGACCTGTCACCGGGTGCGGAAAGCGCCTGTCCTGCTGGCTGAGACCCTAGCAACTGCTTGTGGGGCCGGTGAGCCAGGGACGTAGGGCCTTGAGAAAGGCCAAGCCTCAAAGACTCCCCACCATGCACCTGGGAGAAGGTGGGAGGCTTTCTTACTTGTAACCCCAGGAGAGCCAGCAAAGCCCAAGGGGGCTGAATCTGACCTCGAGCCCGAGGTCAAAGACTTTCAAGTCTTAGGAGGGGACTTAGGAAGGGACTCTGACCTGGACCAATCCTTGTCCCTGTGGCGATGTTTCCCACTCAAGGAGTCCTTCGCCAAGGAAGAGGATGAGCTGTGCCCGACTCGGCCTTCTGCATGGCGACCACTTGTTGTTCTACGAGGTATGTTTTGAGAGTATTCAGGCGGTGGATGCGGGTCCTCCGGTTGAAGCCTTGGCAGTGCAGGCAGTCGTTGGGCCTATGGTCGGGGCCTAGGCAAAGCAGGCAGGCTGAATGGCCATCCTTCGCTGGGATCTGCTTGCCACACGTATGCTTCAATTTCCGCCGCTCTGATGTTGAAGATGGCTGGGAAGACACGCACGACGAACTCGAAAAACAGTAGAAAACAAACAAAAACTGCGCGAAGCGTGAAAAATTGCGGTCAACTGGAAGCAGGAGGCATCCGTGGAGCCAATATGCATAGGTCAGCACAGGAAAAAAACTGAGGTGGTGCCAGGGGACCACCCCTTTATACCATGCAGGATGTCAGGCGGGGCCGACATGTCGGAAGGGGGCCCCCCCATAGACTGCTAGCTACGAATTTTCCGGAGTCTTGATGCCTGGCAGCATAGTCTAATGATATCTTGCTGCAAGAGCTCTATCTCAGTAAGATCAGTAGATCTTCGAGAAGAGCTCTTGCAGCAGGCTATACCATAAGGACTATGCCCCAGGCACTAGGAAGGACCCCACGGAAAAATTAGCTAGCAGTATCCAGTGGGGACCACACCCTGACGTCAGACCGCCTTTGACATCCACCAGTGGTATAAAGGGGGCGGTCCCCAGCCCCACCTCAGTTCTCCTGCAAATGAGGCACAGGAAGGACAGGGTACAGGTGACAACCTAAAAATTAACAGAGTTAAATCAAGCTAACTAAGCAAAGGTGCACAGAGAGGCACAAACGTCAAAACAGAAAGGTGAAGATGCTGTAGACTACCCGGGATTCATGCAGGTGGAGGAGGGAGCAAAGAAGAGTTTAAGCTGATACCTGAGTGAGTAATATGAAGAAGACAGATGAAGGGGAGGGGACTGTGGAGGGATTGTTCCCACATGAGGGGAGATGAGATGAAAAAGCAGATTGCTCAACAGTAGATTTGGAGTGGGGGATGGCGAAGTTGAGAGAGTTCACAGAGTGGAGGGAATAGGAGGTGGTGTGGAGAGAGGAGAGTAGAGAAGTAAGAAGGGAGAGGTAAAAAACAGTATTTAAAAAGGACAGTAAGAGAGAGAGAGATTGCCAGAGGCAAGAAAGAGATTAACGTACAGGGAGCAGCGATGGGTACAGGTGGGAACATTAAAGGCAAAGCGGCAGAAAGCATGAAAGACAGTATTCAGTCTATTTTATTTCTTTATTTAAAACTGTGGTAACCGGGAGAGGCACACTGAGCTGAAGCTCGTTTCCAGGTGTGACCCAGGGCAAAGGGTGTGGTAACAAGTAAACAGAACACATTACAATATAAATATGGCATGCAAGTAATAAAAATTAAAAAGTTATAAATAAACTGATGGATTGGTAAATAATGCAAGACAACTGTAGCATAAAATTAGCATACGTAGCCAGCTGTAAAGATGAGCCTACGGAACTATGGGAGGCAGGAAGGTAGGAAAAGATCAAGGGTGGGGGTGAGATGAAGATTGCTGTAGGCATCAGAAAACCGAGGGGTGGGTAAAGTAGAGCGCAGAAGGAGGCAAGCATGTGCGGAGAGGGACAGCCTTGACCCAGCTGCTGGGAGGAGGAAGGACAGGAGCGGGGGGTTGGGATTGGGAAAGGATACATTTTAAAGAGCGCAGAGAAGGAAATAAACAAAGGGAGCTTGGCAGAGAGTTCCAGAGGAAGGGGAGACAACAGAAGGCTACCCTGCCTCGTATTAGAGTGAGGATGGGGGAAAAAGAAGGTATGGGGTCTCTGGAGTATAGCTGATAAGAGGAGGGGGATGATGGGGAGAGGAGAGAACAGAGGTAGGAGAGGAGAAACCCAAACCAGAATTTGGAAATGAGGATGGTGGTGTGGTGCTGGCGGTGTATGTGAAGAGAGGAAAGGGAGAGGGAAGAGTAGAGGGAACAGTGGTACATACGAGGGGGGAGGGCACTGGAAGCAAAGCGCCAATAAGTGTTAAAAAGATAGTCTAGTCTGGAGAAGGATGAGGTGGGGGTGGACCCAAAAACTACATTGGCATAACTGAAAACAGGTAGGGTCATTTTGTTGAGGAGCTCCCGGCAGACAACAGGAGAGAGGGAGTATTTATTCCTGTACATGGCTCTTAGCATAGGATGGAGTTTGGAGTGGATGCGGCCGATGTGTGAAGAGAAGACGAGATGACTGTCCAGCAAGACGCCAAGATATCTGAAGGCAGGGACCACATCAAGAGAGGTTCCATCAAGGGTGGGGGGGCGGTTTGGCTAATTTTTGAGCGGTGCCGAATGTCATGGACATGGTTTTCTTGGTATTTACATTGAGCTGATTTGCCTGGAACCAGCGTAACACACTCAAGAAGTCACTCTGCAGCCGAGACTCCACCTCAGGGTTTGAGGTACCAGAGGCGTAGAGGACCGTGTCGTCAGTGTACATGTGAATATGGGAACAGACACTAACAGATGGAAGGTTATTAAGAAAGACTGAAAAAAGGATAGAGCTCAGAATGGAGCCTTGAGGGACACAGGGCATTACCTGCTTGAATCCATTGTGTACAGCCCATAGATAAGATTTAAACCAATCCACGGCATAGGTGGAGAGACCAGCTGAGAGAAGTTTGAACAGAAGAACAGTATGGGACACGGAGTCAAAAGTTTTGGCTAGGTTGATAAATACTGCAGCAGTGATGTGACCCCAGTCCATGCAGGTGAGAACTGTGTCAGTGACACAGAGGAGGGAAGTGACAGTAGAGTGATTTGTCCTGAATCCAGATTGAAATTGAGAGAGGAAGCCCGAGAAATTAAGTAAGTCAGAAAGTCTAGAGAATACAAGCAACTCCTGCAGTTTAGCCAGGGTGGGAAGAAGGGATATAGTGCTGCAACTGCCAGGAGTAGAGGGGTCGCCCCCTTTACGAAAGGGTAACACCCTGGCAACTTTCCATGCCTGAGGTACAGTACTAAGAGTGAAGGAAAGGTTCATCAGGTGGGAGAGAGGAAAGGCTATAGCAGGAGCAGAGATCTGGAGAATACGGGGGTCAAGGACATCTGGGCTGGATTTGTGAGAATTGAGAGAGAGGAGGGCATGGAAGAAAAAATTACTCACCTTAGTAATGTTGTTTCTTCTAATGGAGTCTTGCTGTATTCTGACATATGCAGTTAGGTCCTGCCTTTCAACTGCCCTGGAGAACAAAGAGTTAACTTTTTTATGCCTAGCATAGAATGTTCATCACAAGCTCGGTTGAAGCCCCTGTCTGCTGTTGTTTAAACTGCAACCGTCAGATCTTTACGAGCAAAGACTCACTAGGTGTTCTGTGCGGAAACTGTAAAATTCTTACTAGCCAATTGGCAAATATATAAAAAGTTTTTTGGTTTCAAAGGAAGACACAAGTCAGGAAACCCAAAAACAAAAACACATCCAAAACACAACCTCTCACCCAAACAAGAAGGAGGGTGTAAAAAGGACACCCCTAGGGTGCCAACACTGCTCCTGCCCACCCACATCCCAAAAATTAGGTTCTGAGAGGGGATGCGGGGGGAGGTCAGAATACAGCAAGACTCCATTAGAAGAAACAACATTACTAAGGTGAGTAATTTTTTCTTCAAACAATATGAAGTCTTGCTGTATTCTGACATATGCAGACTACCAAGCAGTACCTCCATGGAGGAGGGACAGAACCTACTTTGGGAACAGGCTCTGAAGTACTGCTGTGCCAAACTAAGCATCACTCCCAGCCTGGATATCCAGAGAGTAATGCTTGGTGAAAAATATGGACTGCTTTCCAGGTGGCTGCTTGACAAATTTCTAAGAGAGGAATATCCCTGGCAGCAGCTGTACCTCTTGTGGAATGAGCCCTCAGGCCTGAGGATGGAGTTCTACCCAGTTTTTTTATAGCAGAATTGTATACAAGAAACAATCCACCTGGCAATAGATCTCTTAGTGGCAGATTTGCCTTTACCAACTTCTCCATAAGTAAGGAACAACTAGAGGGATTCAAACCTGTCACCCTTTGTACGCTCTATGTAGTAGCTAAGGGCTCTTTTAACATCCAAGTTGTGTAGCCTCCTCTCCCCCAAGGAGGAATGGCCAGTGAAGAAAACAGGGAGAGATATAGACTGGTTGAGGTGGAAATCTGAAACCACTTTAGGTAAGAACTTTCTGTTAGTTCTAAGGACCACTTTATCTCTGTGAAAAGAGATGAAATCAGATTCCACTGACAGGGCTTGCAATTCACTGATACACCTGGCAGAAGTAATGGCTAGCAAAAACACAGTTTTCCAAGTCAAGTACTTAAGCTCTGCTGAGGACAAAGGCTCAAAGGGGGGTTGCATATGCTGAGCAATGCAAACATGAAGGTCCCTAGCAGAAGCAGGATCCCTATAGGGGGGATTGGTGTGAAGCAATCCCTTGAAAAACTTACAGAATACAGTATGGGATGACAGAGAGGAAGACTTGCCTACTGACAGGAAAGCAGAAACAGCTGCCAAGTGTACTTTGAGGGTAGCTGGTCTGAGGCCTAGGCCATTAAGATGGACTATATAATCCAGAACCGTAGGTAATTCAGCAGAGTCTGGAGAAATATTCTTCTTAGAACACCAAATGCTGAACCTTTTCCATTTGGAGTTGTAAGTCTTCCTGGTGGAAGGCTTTCGAGGAGCCTTAAGGATATCCAGAACCCCTTGGGAAAGATGCAGATCTGCAAACTCTAACTCTTCAAGAGCCAAGCGAGAGAGATTGAGAGATTGAAGATTAGGGTACCAAATCCTCCCGAGAGGATGTTAACAGGTTGTAATTCATGGGAAGAGTCAGGGAAGGTGAACTGTTAGGGACAGCAACAAGGGATACCATGGCTGTCTGGCCCAGTCTGGAGCAATCAGAATCACCTTGCATGGTTGTGACCTTATCTTGACTAGCACCCTGAACAGGAGAGGGAAGGGAGAAAAAGCATACAGAAATTTCCCTTCCCAATTCAGGATCAGAGCATCCAGGGGGACTGAGCCCAAGAATGGGGGTCTGCAACAAAAGAGAGGAAGTTGGTGATTGTCTGGGGCTGCAAAAAGATCTATCTTTGGAATGCCCCGTCTCGAGAAAATCACTTTCAAAACTAGAGGATCCAGGGCCCATTCATGATGGCCCCGGGATATTCTGCTCAGTGCATCTGCTAGGACATTGTCCTTCCCTGGGAGGTGAACTGCTATCAGAGAGGTTTGCAGGGAATAGGCCAGGGACCACAACTTCATTGCTTCTGTGCACAAGGCCGGAGATCGAGTGCCTCCTTGCTTGTTGATGTACCACATGGTGGTGGTGGTGTTGTCTGTTCTGACCTGAACCACCTTGTTCTGTACAGATCTGGAAAAAGCTTGCAGTGCCAGAAACACTGCTCTGAGTTCCAAGAGACTAATGTGAAGCAGAGATTCCTGAGGTGACCACAGTCCTTGGGTGGTAAGATCCCACAAATGGGCTCCCAAGCCCAGCAGGGAAGCATCTGTGGTGAGTATCACTGAATGAGACTGAGTGACAAATGGAACCCGTTGTCTCAAATTGTCCTGATCCTGCCACCATTGCAAGGCTTAAATCAGGGTTCGAGTCACTGGGATTAGTTTGGTAAGGGAATCCTTTCTTTGGGACCAAAAGGCTCTTAAATGGAACTGAATGTCCCTCATTTGGAATCTTGCTCCTTGGACCACTGCTGTGGAAGCTGCCATGTGGCCCAGTAGCTGAAGGAAATGCCTTGCTGGTCGAGACACCTGAAGGGTGAATGAAGAAGCCAGTTCCATAAGGGTCCTCGCCCTTTCCAGGGGAAGGAAGGCTCTTGCCTTTACTGTATCCAGTTCTGCACCTATGAAGGTGAGGAGCTGCACTGGTTCGAGAACTGACTTTGGTAGGTTGAGAAGAAAACCTAAGGAAGTGAGCACTTGCTGGGTCACTTGCAGATGTGACTTGACTTGGTCTGGAGACTGACCTACTATGAGCTAGTCATCCAAGTATGGGAAGATGGAGACCTTTTGTCTTCTTAGGAAGGCAACAACTACTGCCAGACACTGTGAAAACCCTTGGGGCTGATGTTAGGCCAAAGGGCATTGCTCTGAATTGATAGTGGCCTGAGGGCAACTCGAACCTGAGGTACTTTCTGTGGGAGCACCTGATAGGAATGTGAAAGTAGGCATCTTTGAGGTCCAGGGAGGCTAGCCAGTCCCCTGGACTTAGAGAGGGAAGGATAATTCCCAGAGTTACCATTTTGAACTTTGGCTTTAAAAGATGTTTGTTCAGATATCTTAGGTCCAGGATGGTTGCCATTCTCCTGTCTTTTTGGGGGTTAGGAAGTACCTGGATTACAATCCTTTGCCCCTGTGTAGGGTGGGAACACTCTCTATAGCTCTGAGAGCTAGGAGAGAAGAAACCTCTGCCTCCAGGGCAAGGGTCTCTGAGAGATTTGCAGGTGGAAAAGATCTGGCTCTCATCTTGGGACATTTTTTGAAGCTGAGAACCAGTCCCTGGCTTACTACTTCCAGGACCCACTTGTCTGATGTAAGAGACATCCACTCCTGGACAAAGTAAGCCAGCCTGCCCCCTAATGGTATGGGAGAATCGACCCGGGCAGACCCATCGGGGTGTCTGCTTGGCAGGGGCTTAAGGCTGAGGGGTGGATGCAGGCTGCTCATCCCCCTTCTGCCTCTCCCTCTAAAGAACCCCCTCTGTGAAAAGGAAGAAGAGGAGGCCTGAGCTTGGTAAAAAGGCCTGCCCCCGAACTGCTGCCTTTGAGGAGTTGCTTGCCTTTCTTTGGCCTGAGCACTCCTGTAAGTGGTCCTGTACTCTTCCATCTTCTTCATGTAATTCTCTCTCTGCTCCCCAAACAGAAAATTACCAATTACAGGAAAATCCATGGCCTTAGCCTGGGTATCCTGTGAGAGGCTAGTACATCTGAGCCAAGCCATCCTCCGAAGAGCCACAGATGTAGCCATGACTCTTGATAATACATCACTGGAGTCTACAGCAGCATGAAACTGTACTTTCGATGCCTCAATCCCATCTGCAGCCACCTGCTCCAGCTCCTTGGCAAGCTGGTCGGGGGCCTGTTTAGCCAGAGCCAGCACAGTGTCCCACCTGGACTTCTGGTACCTGGCTGTATAGGCCATATAGTTAGCCTGCCTGAGTCCCAAAGATGCTGCCATGTATTGTTTCTTTGCCATGGCATCAATCTTCCTGGAGTCCTTGTCTGGGGGGTGTGATGCCAAGGGAATGTTTGCCTTATCACAGGCAGCAGCCTGCACAACCCCAACATGGCTGCATTGCTGAAAAAGGAACTCCGTGTCTGAGCCTGAGAGAGTGTACCTCTTGTCCATTCGTCTGTCCACAGGAGGTATAGAATTAGGAGACTTAAGAATTTTTTGTGTCTGTTTCCCAAAGGATTTGTGGAGGGGAATAGACAGTCTCCTGGACTCTGGGATGTCCATCTCAACATAATCAGGCTCTTCCTGATCCTCTACTGCTTCCTCCACAGGAAGCTGGAGGGTATCAGCCACTTTTTTGTAGAACATGTAGTGTGAAGGGGACTCAGAAAGCCTAAGAGGAGAAACACCTGAAGGTCTGTCTGGGGAGATGTCCGGGTCAATAGGCACATCCAGACTTTCACCATCACCATAATAATCCTCATACTCTCCCTCCTCCTCCTCCGGTTCATAAAATTCTTCCAAAGTATAATCCGGAACCGGGGAAACTGATCGAACCGAGCCCCTGCCAGATGGTGCCAGTTCGGTCGGAACCGAACTAAGTGATTACACAATCCTTATCGCCTTGGCTATCTCATCGGCGGTCGAAGTATGAAATTCTGGGTCCGAACCGGTCGATTTGTCTTTTCTTTTTCCTTTTGTCGGAACCAATTCCTTGGAATCGGCTCTCCTTTTGCCCAAAGAAGTATCGCCCAGGTCAGAGGGCACTCCTTCTGGTTCGGTCAGAACCAAACCAGGCTGGCCAACCGGATCAGCGAACTTCTCAACCTCCCTTTCCCTCAGTCTACCTAATCTCTTTTCCAGGGTAGATTTGGGAACATTCTTGCAAATTTGGCAGTCTGAATCAAGGTGGTCAAACCCCAGACAATAAACACAAGTGGTGTAGGGATCAGCCTTGCCAAAGACCTCCCCACACACACTGCAGTGTTGAAACCCAGTGGGCCCGGTTTTTTTCTTGGGTTTCTCAGACATGGCCAATCCTAACCTAAACTTACCATTTTTTCAGCAATCCGCCAGGCAAGACTCCCCTATCGGTTCCTGACCGTGTCACGGGTCTTGGAAAAAAAACCTAATTAAATCCAGTTTTTTTTAGAACAGATACAGACCGGTAATCACACTCTAAAGTAAAGCACAAGTTTTTTTTTTTACCTCAAATTGATCGGTTCAGCCGAACCGATACACAGTTTACAAGTTCCACACAGAAACAGAACAAAAACCTATCTAGTACTCACGGTACCACAGACAGAAACTTGAACCGACTAAGCGGAAACAGCAATCTGGTAGAAACCGACCGAAAACCGACACTTCAACTGACTTTTTGAACCGAGCAGCAGAAGAAATCTCCGGAGCGACTGTTCAGTGAGGCGGAGTAAAGAATCTGACGGTTGCAGTTTAAACAACAGCAGACAGGGGCTTCAACCGAGCTCGTGATGAACATTCCATACTAGGCATAGAAAAGTTAACTCTTTGTTCTCCGGGGCAGCTGAAAGGCAGGACCTAACTTCATATGTCAGAATACAGCAAGACTTCATGTTGTTTGAAAACTTCATGCACAGAAATAGGTGAGAAGCAAAAGCCTTCACATGTGGAGGGGACATAGGGGGCCAGAGGGACATTTACTGGACTAGAGGGTAGGGCATAGGTAGCTAAGAAGGATTTCAGAATCAAGATAACAGAGGCGAGGTGCAGGAGACATCAACCTACAAGGTGGGGGTGGGCGGGAGCTTGGGAAAGAGCCTGCCAAGTTTAGCAGGGGAATTAAGATTTTGTTGCAGGGCTGATTTGAAGTAATGAGCTTTCGCTGTTCTTATTTCCTTAGTATAGGCATTTCTGAAGGACCTATAGAGGAGATCGGAGAGGGAGGATTTGTACCTCGCCCAGGCGAGATCATGGGATTTACAAAGTTGAATGATGTCAGCAGAGATCCAGGGTTGGTGGGAGCATCTGATTCTGCATCTTTTGGAAGGGACGTGAGAGTTCCATGCCTGGTCTAAAAAGTAGTAGGAGAGGGAAAGAGCAGAATCTATGTCTAGGCAGAGTATAGAAGGGACCGATCAGAAGAGTAAAGGTCACGGAGGAGGGCCTCAGTATTTAGCGACCTGAATGATCTAATCCAACAGCAGTTTGGAGGGAGGGAGGCAGGAGATGGGGCAGCACCAGTAACCACATCCACACAATTAAATACTAGGTGAACAATCTTAGTGACAATTTCCAGATTGACTGATAGTGGCAAACTGTCCTTAACTATAAGAGGCCTCTATTTTATTTCCCGTTGGGCCCTGTACTTTTTCAGTTGTTTATAGCCGATATGGGAAAAAACATTACAAGCAAACTAATAAAATACGCTGACGATACCAAACTTTGTGGCTCATGTGAGTCTTGTGAACATGAACAAGCGATACAAAAGGATCTTGACCTAATAACAGACTGGGCATACAAGTGGGGTGTGAGCTTCAACTCTGAAAAGTGTTGTGTGCTGCATCTGGGGAAAAATAATAAACAAAACACATATATTCTTAGTAGTTCCATATTAAAAACAGGCAAGTAGTGATAGGGATCTGGGCGTTCTTACAGATAAGGACTTAGATTTTAGTTTACAATGCTCCAGTGTTTATTTCCAAAGCAAATTGAGTAGCAGGAGCAACATGTAGGAATATCAAGAGCAGGAACACCGAGGTGATACTTCCTCTGTATAGGTCCTATGTAAGGTCGCAGTTGGACTACTGCAGCCAACTGTGGAACTCCCGTAAAAAAATCAGATATAATAAGGTTGGAAAGAACACAACGGAGAATGGCCAAACTTATTTCTGGGGTAAAACATTTACCATATAATGACAGAATTAATAAACTGGGTCTATACTCCCTGGAAGATAGACAGAAACAAGGTGACATTATTATTATTATAGTATGACTCCATCAAGAATCTAACTCTTGGCAGGGAATTAGATATTATGTTTAAAGATTTAAACTACATTATGAGGGGGCATCCTCTGCAGGTCCAGGGTGGACGTTTTCGAACAAATGAAAATACCTTTTCACTGCGAGAACGGTGAACACATGGATCAGTTTACCAGAAAACTTGGTACTGTGTACTAAAAAGGAGGATTTTTAAAAAAGGTCTCAACAAATTAATGCTTCAAGGTAGGAAAATACAATATTACTACTCCACATAGGAGCTCATATGGGCTTATGCCATCTAAAGCTCCTGCTTACATTACTGACATTAGTGACAAAGGTAAATTTTGGTTTTATGAAACTTTATCCTCCTCTCCAGGTATTCTGACCTGGCTGTGGTGGTAATTGCTCAAATTCTGAGTGAAATTAGGTGCTAACTGATGTGCCAGGCATAGTTAAAAGGTCTGAGGAGTCCTGTACCCTCAGTATGCTGTGGGTAAAACAATGAAAAAATAAAAGAGAACTGTGCTAAACGTGCAATATCACATTTGTTAGTCTCCAGTCCCCAATCATCCCTCCAACGATTCCTTGAAAGTTTCTGCCAAGAGTGACACAACCTCATTTGTGAGCTTTGGTCCCGGAACCTTGCTTCCTTTAATTCTGCCTATGCGTTCCACCTCAAATGAGTTTTATTTGCCACAATTTTAATATCAGAAGTAGATGAGAAATACTGAATGTTCTGTATTCAGGATGAGCAAAGATAATGAATGTCAGATTACAGTGGCAGAAGTCCCTTCTGCTCTGAAGAATGTCGTAGTATAGCGATGACACCAGAACTTAATTTTTTTGCAATACCCACATCATTAGTTAATATTATCCCATAGCCCCTATTTTTGTTGTGCCCTCGTATTTTGGAGGCAGTGTAGCGTAGTGGTTAAGAACACTGAGCTGCAAACCTGCAGACCTGGGTCTGAATCACATCAGTCCCCACTTGCATACTGTGTGACCCTGTGCAAGTCACTTAACTTCCTTGTGCCCCCAGCTTGCACCTGGAAACAGGCTCTGGCTTTTCCTGGTTAAACAGTTTCCTCTTTCCCTATTTTATAGATCTATTTCTTCTAGAAGTATCTTTCATTACTGTCCTGGATTCTGAAAATGGAAAAGGCTATGGGACCGGATGGGATACACCCAAGGGTACTAAAGGAACTCAGGGAGGTGCTAGCTGCCCCACTGACTGCCTAATTCAACAGCTCACTGGAATCAGGCATGGTTCCAGAAGACTAGAGGACAGCAGACATGGTCCCTCTCCATAACAGCAGCAACAGGGAGGAGACTAGCAACTATAGGCTGGTCAGTCTTACACTGTGATAGGGAAATTAATGGAAACCCTGTTATAGAAAAGGCTGGTAGAGTATCTTGAATCCAGTGAGCTGCACGACCAAAGGCAGCATGGATTCACTTATTTTATTTGAATTTTGTTGACCAGGTAAGCCCACCAGACCTGCAGGAGGCCCTTTTTTCAGGGGTGACCCGGGATTAATTAGAGAGATAATTCACAGACAGGATGAAAACAATAAAGCAATGGATTGGACAGGCACAGTACAATGATCAAGATTAGTTACAAGGATACATTGCAGTACGATATACATACACTTCTCAACTTATGATATATACTATTCCATAGAACATAACTGTATTTTCCAAGTACATATTAAGATCAGTTCTCATCTAGCAACATGTTGCTCAGAAGTTTTGGTTAGGTTCCCTGTGCAACTACACAGAAAGAATATTTTGAAGCATGCTCTGCGACACTGGCAGTAGGGGTGGGGTTCATGCCAGACCAATCTGATAGATTTCTTCAACTGGGTGACCTGGAAAATAGATCAGGGGGGAGAGCAGTGAGCATGGCCTAGCTGGATTTTAGCAAGGCCTTTAACACTGTGCTGCACAGCAGACCGTTAAAAAAACTGAGCAGACTAGCGGTGGGATCCAAAGACGTGAACTGGGTAAGGAACTGATTAATGGATAGGAGGCAGAGGGTGGTGGTTAACGGCACTCACTCTAATGAGGGGAGAGTGACCAACGGAGTGCACCAGGACTTAGTACTGGGATCGGTCCTCTTCAATGTCTTCGTAACTGACAAGAAGGGCAGGTATGCCTTTTTGCAGATGACAACAAAATATGTAATAGCGTGGACACTCAGGATAGGGTGGAAAGAATGTGAAGGGACCTTGGAAATTCAAGCCGTGGACAAGAGCAAGAGCATGGCAGTTGGGTTTCGATGCCAGAAAGTGTAAAATCACCCACCTAAGGCATGGAAACCCAGGGGCTGAGTATAGGATGGAAGGAGGTACTGACAGTCACGAGGCACAAAAGGGACCTTGGGGTTATCATATCAGATAACCTTACAGTGGTAGGGCAGTGTGACAAAGCATGGGCAGGGTCAATGGGATGCATAGGGAAAGGTATCTCCTACGAGAGGAGGGAGGTGGTGTTGCGAGTGTATTGCTCACTTGGGAGACCCCACCTGGAGTACTGTGTCCAGTTCTGGAGGCTGCACCTCAGAAAGGACATAGATAAGGTGGAGACAGTCTAGAAGAGGGCAACTAAAATGGTGCAGAGGTTGCATCAAAAGCCCTATGAGGAGAGACTGAAGGATCTCAACATGCACATCCTGGAAGAGAGGAGAGTGAGAGGGGACAAGACAGCGACCTACAGATACCTCACAGGGGTGGAGAGGTGCAGGAGGGGAGTCTCCTTCAAATAAGAAATAGAAACAGGACCAGAGAGTATGCAATGAAGTTGAAAGGGTGGCATTTAAGAGGGATGTGAGGAAGTATTACTTTACTGAAAGAGTGGTGGACGCCTAGACCAGACTGCCAGCAGACGTAGTGGAGCCAAAACAGTAAGACGCTTCAAGTATGCATGGGATATACATAGGAGAACATCAGTAAACAGGCAGGGAGGAGGGAGGGTCTCTGGAGGCCAGTTAGGGCCTGCAGAAACAGACAAGGCAGAGACCATCTGGGCAGACTGGGCGGGCTAAGTAGTCCTTTTCTGCAGACAAATTCTGTTTCTATGATTCCACTTTTAGTGCTCTTTTTGTCACAAACCTGTTGTTAAAATTAACTTTTTACACTCATGCAATGCTTCCCTTATATTGTCTCACTGTCATTCATGTTCTCCCCCACTGTATACTGCCTAAAGGCCTTTCTCTTACCACTTTAACATAAGCCACTCTAAGCTTAGTGAACAACTGGGCAACTTAAAAATACTACTCTGGGTGGTGAGCAATGACAAACAAACAAATATTGCCACTGGATTTTATTAATAACTCTGGTTAATCACCAGAATATCAGCCCCATATCCAACATTTACTTACAATAGCAGTTCTGTTCTCTGGTAATCTTGTTTCAGAAAGACAGTCATTTTCTTTGGCTGAAAAAGGAGAAATCATTCCATTAAGAAAACAGTTTACACAACTTTAGCAAACTAAACAAACCAGCCTAATAAACTATATAATCAAGATTTACTTATTTATGCTATTGCTTCTGTTCCAGGATTACCTCATTTAAGTGCCACACTTAAATTTCAAAAGGATCTCAGGGGGTGGGGGGGGAACAAAATCAGCAACTGTTACATTTCAGTAAATATCAGTTTAAAGTTATGCAGTGTCGTAGCTATACAAGTAATCATATACAGTATATGATGCATCGAAGTGCACGTTCCAAATGAGATATGTACAAAAATATAGGGACTGATTTCTGGTCTGTGTTGGAGTCAGGGGAATAGAAGCCTTCTAAGCTGGCTACTAAACAACGTGTGAGGCAGTCACGAGCTAAAGCCACCACTGTCACCACAAAACTATTTTACTATGTATGTATTTCCATAAATTACCTATAATGACTGTTGGGGTAAGAGAAGGAGGTGTGGCTAATGAACTAGTCCATGACATGTCTGGGTCTGCTTCTGCGCCAAGACTTTCCGAAATACGTATTGGTGTCCATGTCTATATATAAAAAAAATTCTCTATTTAAAAACTCACAATTTAGGAAAAAAAAAAAAGATGAAGCACATGAAATTTTTTTTCAGAACACATTTAGCCAAAAATACAAGTACTTACATTCGAACGCGTTGGTGTGGAAAATAACCCTCCACACATGTCTATTAAATTTAAAAACAACTGGTTATTAAATGAAAACTCGTTAACTAAAATATTTTTGAAAAATTATAGTACTATGTATTAAAAGCATACGCACCAGAATTTTCAACACGTTGTGGTGTTCTATACAAGTCTCTCAAAATAGCCGGGCTAAACATTTAAAAGATTAAATATAATATTTATCACTTTACAGAATGCAGAGAGGTTTCCTTTTAAATGGTTGTTTAAATGAGATATGGCCTATCCTTTCTTAGTGATCATAACCTAGTCACATGGGGCAAGCTGAACAAGCTTATGACTTGTCTCAGGAGGATACCTTTTTTTCTTGCTTTTTTGCAATTTATTTACACAGGGTAGTCAGAGTGAAATGCAATCATTAGTATTCAGTGAGGCCCTGCTCCACCTATATCCCAAACTGGATGGACAGTAGCACGAAGAGTGTCAAAGTCACCCAGTGAGAATTTGGTTGCGGTGTGAGTGGAACCTGGTTTTTCCTGGTTCCCAAGCTGCTGCTCTAACCTGTAGCTCACAGAGCACCTATGGAGTTCAAAGGTCATAATGCAAATCAATGACAATCGTATGACAAATCCCTATAAAAGCAAACCCCTTCCCTCAAAACCTGAAGAGCAACATATGAAAATATTCATGAAGAACAAAAGACTAAAAACAAATCAGAAATTACTAAAATGAGAATACCGATAATAAAGAAGAAAAAACGAACACTGTTTCTGATTTCTGCATTTCCTTTCTATCCGAATTCCGGTTCTCCACTCTTCCTCCTTACCTCAGTCATCTTCTATCTCCTCTGTCTCATTCCAGCTATACCCTTTGTTCCTCTGACTCTCGCAGCCTCTTTGTTTCTGCTCACCGGACTCCCTCTAGCCAATCTGACTTCTTATTCTGGCTTCCAGCAGTTTGGAACAAACTTCCTGCCTTCCTTCGTCCTTCCCACTCCTCTCCCTCTCTCAAATCTTTTCTGCTACATTTTACCTTCCACCGCCTGCTACTGCCCTTTGTTTCCCTCTGTGCTTTCCCCCTTCTTTTGGCCAATGACCCTTACATTTTTTTAAATTTATCTGGCTTTGTACTTTGTTACGCACCATGTGTACAGTTCTCTGATCTTGGCCTATCTCATCCTCTTTATTTAGAGCTGCCCTAAGCTGGTACTGCTGGAGGGTATTTTCTGCATCAAACTCACTTAAATCTTGTACCTGTATTCATGATTCTGTTAT
This sequence comes from Neoceratodus forsteri, assembly GCA_016271365.2. Classification (NCBI taxonomy): domain Eukaryota; kingdom Metazoa; phylum Chordata; order Ceratodontiformes; family Ceratodontidae; genus Neoceratodus; species Neoceratodus forsteri. Next base: position 373,910,619 of record CM057458.1, read on the forward strand.
TTTATTGTCACATTATGGTACCTTGCTACTTTTATGTTATTACTTTGTACCTCATCCCACCACCTGGGATGCACCTGGAAACGAGCTCTGGCTCAGTGTGCCTTTCCCGGTTACCAATTTTCAATAAAGTAAATTCTTTTACATTTCCAACCATTTTGTAAGTGGTATAAGCACACTCCAGAGGTTCTAGATGAACTACACATGGATGGCCGAATGAACCAGAACGTGAGTAATAACCTATTCATACCTTTATGTTTGTCAAACAAAATGAAAATTACGTACCTACTGTAATTATGCTCTTTCTGTGTATCTGCACCATTCATCGCATTTGGGGTATATGGCTGGAGGTCATGATCGCGGAGCAGATGTTTTTGTTGGATGTGGCAGAGTCGATGCACCATCGGCGCCGCCCTCGAGGCCGACGACTGCGTGGCACTCATGGGTTGGCAGTTAGGTGCTGTCAGATCCGCCCGCCCGCCAGTTCTGAGTCACCGGAGAGGTGAGGAAAGGGTTGGGAGGGTGGGACAAGAAGTCCAAAGGACAGATAAAGGAAAATATATATACATAAAGGAGAAATAACGGCTGAAAGGACAAAATAATAAGGAAGTCTAAGGGGATTAGGTAGGGACCCCAATCTCTGGAAATAGGAAAAAGGAGAGAGGAAAGAGGAAGGATTTAGGATAAGCGTGAGAGGGGGAGGAGAAAGGTGACAACCATACCCTGGACCTTGACTTATCTCCAGATTGTATAGGAACTGCAAGGAGTAGCCAAAAGGCTTATTGTGAGAATTCAAGGCACGGAATTACTGGCAAAAACTCCAAAAGCAGAAAACGGCTATTCTGGAAGAAAGACAAGACACAGAGAATTCTCCCTCTCTCAGGGGAAAAGATTTTTGGTGAAAGAAAAGTTAGGTTTTTTTTTTGCCTTTTTTTTTTTTTTAAATAATAAACGATATGTCCAACGGACAAAGAAATCTGAAGATGGACGGGAACAAGGAGGAGGAGAATGGAGGGCCATTGCCAACTCCCACCCCACGGGGTGGAGCTAGAGCACTGGAGAAGGAGTGCCCCCCATGCTGACCACTCTCCCCGTAGAAACAACATCCCCCTATGTGTCCTTGTTTACCCCACTCCTGACAAAAGAAAGGAGGGGGACAAGGCTGGACACAGAGAGGGAGAGGGACCCAGAGACTGAGGCCCCAGGGGGAAGGAGGGCAGGATTGTGATGAATGGTGAAGATACACAGAAAGATCATAATTACGGTAGGTACGTAATTTTCATATCTTATCTGTGTCAATCTTCACCATTCATTACATGGATGAGTGCCGAGACTTCTCAAGGGTGTTTCTTTTAACCCTAAGAGACAGGGTCCCTTAGCTCTCAGTGGGTGACACACTAAGAGGGAGTACCTTCGGGGCCTGGAGAGGCCAGAGAGTGGGGAGAGTGAGAAGGAAGTTGTCCCGACAAACGCTGTCTCACTCTACGGGAGAAGAGATAGGTTCTCCGGTGAGCGGAGTTAATCACCATACACTGGGCCAGGGGTGACAACCGGGAAAGACGCAGCCATGTCGTCCGCCTAGTGCAGATCGCTGTCCCTATGACCCTGGTAACTACCTTGTTGGCATCGTACGTACACTCGCTTGGTGCCTTGCTAGCTCCAGGCCACGTGCAGAGAGTGCAATGGCTTATCTGGTTTGCTCCGTGTCAGGCATTGAGGCTAGGAGCTGACCGAGCCTGGACCACAGGAACCTGTCGTAGGTTGCACAGTGGGCCTGATGTGCTGCGATAGAGAGCAGCAACCGTGCCGAGTAGAAAGTCCTCCTACCCCAGAAGTCAAAATCCGAGGAGTCTTGATCTGGGGGCCGGTCAAGGTGAAGGGCGCGAAATCCATCGGGAGTGTCCAGTTGCGTCAATCCTGACTGAGGATGAGGCATGGAACCTGGAGACTCTGGGGGGGGTGCAATACCACAGGCAGAGATCCCTAGGGGCAGGAACTCTGGAAAAAGGTCTCTGCCAGGAATGCAACGACGCCTCCCGAAAGGGAGCAGACCAGGGGGGCACCACAAGGGTGACCTTGCCGACATCGCCTAAAAAGCCGTGCGCCGAGTGCTCTGAATTGCTTTGAGTGGGAGGGATGATACACAGGTCCTCCAACATCCTCACGAGGAATCGCTGATACTCCGCGAGATCAGCAGCTGGAGAAATGTGGACAGAAGGCTCCTCTCCCCCAGAGGAGGGGGATGAGGAGTCAGAGGACCTTGGCTGCTCAGGGGGAGGTTGAAAAACCTGTCTGTCCATGGCCCTGACATAAGCGGGGAACTGAGCAGCCACAGCTCTGAACTGCTCCCAGGAGAGAGGCCCAGAAGGACCAAGAATACCTGGGAGTGCAAGAGAATGTGGCAGAGGGATTGGGACAGAGTCGAGAAGAGAAGTCGACTGACCTCTGCCTGGGCTAGGGAGCGGATCAAGAGCTCCAGAAAAAGAAGGAGCTCCGGAAAACTCCACAGCCGACAGATGAACAACCATATCGGAACTGCCTTGGCTGCGCCTGGAAGATTCCCACCTGTGAGGTGACCGGGGCCGTGTAGATCCAGAAGGACGGTCCCCTACCTCCAAAGAACAGGGCCCTCTCAAAGAGACCAAGGGGGAAGGGTGGAGATCCGCACTACGGCTCCTCCCAAAGCCCGGGTGGGTTCCGGAAAAAGGCCGCCGAACAGAACTCACACCCCTCGACCCCCTCGGAATCCGAGAGTGCCCTTCTCCTCGAGAGAGCCAGTCTAGGCAGCTGGCAACCCTGGTTAGCCCCCGAAGGAGCTATCCAGGGAGCACTGCCCTCCTCTCCTGTGGGTGCTCCGATCGGCCCCAAAGTTTGGTGATCTAGGCACACCACTTGAGGGGGTACCACCACTGAGGGGTCAGCGAACCCTCAGAGGCCAGACTGCAGAGCAATAGTGTCTTGCAACACTGCCTGCTGGTCAGCACCCCCGGCCCTGGTAGCCATTGTCCGGTCCTCTGCGGGCGCGCGCTGGTCACAGCCTGTCGAGAATACTACTAGAGTGCCCACCAGGGCAACTAGCTCCAAGGAGCCAGACTGCCTGGCCGACTCAGAATCCGACTCCTCCTCCTAAGAAGAAGAAGAAGTGGAAATCCAAGTCCTGTGCCAGACAGTGGGTGGGCGCTCCATGCCATCTCGACCAAATGGGGCACCAGAAAAGGAGACTGCACCTGAGACAGTTCCGATGCCCCCTCAGCACCGCGAACGGTGGCAGAAGGAGGCATGGCTCCAACAAGGGCAGCAATCCCGGTGTCAGAACCCGACACAGCACCATCCGGCCCCACGGTGCCGCGAACGGCCCCGGGGACAGAGACGGCGCCGATGTTGGCTCCGACAGCCCCATCAGCGCCGAGAACAGCGCCGCCTGGCCCCATGGCGCCGCAAGTGGTGCCGAGGGCAGAAGCGGTGCAGACTACGGCGCCAACGGCGGTCTCGGCGCCACAAATGCTGCCGAGATCCAGAACTTCCCAGCGGCTGCGGGTTCCCGCCGAGCCACAAGCGACTCTAGAGGAGGACACGGGCGCTGTGCTCAACCTCGTGCCGAGGCAAGAGAAAGATGAAGACGGCGCCGTAGAAACTCCGACGGTGCCGCTAGCACTATCGGCGCCACAAATGGCACCAACAGCAGCCACGGTGACTGGCCAGCGCCGACTACGGCGTTGTCAGAGCCCACAGCACCACGGCCCAAAACGGCGCCAACTCAGGCCTTCCAAGCCACGGGTCCGACACCAGGGGAGCCTTCACCCCTGAAGGGGCAATTGCCATAATGGTGCCTCCCATCTGTCCCCCGGGGGGGAAAAGACTGGGCCTCCTGCACCATGGGAGGAGCCTCGGCTAGGCTGGGAAAAGCCGAGGCTCCCTCCTCCTCCTCGGTTCGTGTAGAACCGGGAAGGGACCCGGAGGAAAGGCAGCAAGAACGTGGCTTGGCCCGACGAGTGCGAATCCAACCCCCGAAAGTCAGCGGAGCCCGCCCCACTTTCCACACGCATTGTTCGATTACTCTCCAATCCATGGAGAAACAGGCGTCGCACGATTCCATGTCATGAAGCAGGCCAAGACATGTAAGGCAACGGTCGTGCTGGTCGGTGACGAAATATTTTTGGCCACATGGGGGGCCGACCCATCCTGGAAGTTTTCTTGCCCTCCAACCGAGACATGACCTACAGAGAAAAAAAACATCAAAAACAAACTCGACATCGCAGAAAATAGAATAATTGGAAAGGTCTTACCGGGCGACGTCGAGTATGGCAAAACAGAACCAGCAGGAAGAACCGACGGACTTCGGCACCAAATTTAAGCAAAAAGATGTAGTAGAGAAAACTGCGAAGCAAGCCTCAAAATCGTCCTCTAGCGTCCCACGAGGTGACCTCGATGGCAGGAGATGAAGAACTGGCAGGAGGGTGGAGCCAACAGCACCGACGGCCAACCCATAGCGTCTTCGCAGGGCATCGTAGGGCGCCGTGCCAATGATACGTCGACCACTTCATCAAAAAAGCTCCTCAAGCGGGTCATGACCTCCAGCCATATACCGCATATATGATGAATGGTGAAGATTGACACAGATAAGATCTACACAGTTCCCCCACGCACTTGTATGAAATAGGCATATGCCTATTTAATTCATTCTACAACAGTGTGGTTGTTCTCCATTTGGAAAATCCAGAATGTTCCAAATAAGCACAATGCTTCTGCTACCCTTACACATTCTTCAATTTATTCTGTGGCGTAGAACTTAGCATATATAGTGCTGGAACAATTTCATTACTCTATTTTTATTTTTCTGAGTTTTCCAAAAATAACCACAAGCACCAAATAGCAGTGAATAAATGTCTTCTGACAATTTTTCTTTTGCAGTCGTATTAATGATGGAAATCCCACCTAAATATTGCTCAAAAGGTGCGCTGTGCAAACACTATCTATCTCTCACTGCAGTTACTGGCAAAGTATCAAAATAGTTTATACAGTACTTTACCCCTCAGTTGCCATTTTTCTTTGTGGCTCTATTGCCTAATCCCACATGCAAATTGTCCAGTGCTCCTTAGTTTAGACCAAAAAGGTTTTTCCACTCTCTGGACTGTTGAAGCAGGGACCGGTCCTCGCATTCAGAAATTATTTTCTTTCGAGACTCCTACTAGCAAATTTACACCCCGAATTGCTCGGGCATTCCTCCAACTTCACAATGCCATTTTCAGGTGTCTCTTTCCAGGTAGCCAGGTATGCTGACGTGCTCAGACCGGGATGTGTGCTGACGTTTCGGGGTCACATGACCCCATCCTCAGAACTAGCATCTACTACTTCGCCGATCTATTTTATAGTGACAGTTGCCATGGAATCATTAACTTAAAGTGCTAGTGCATAAATAATCTAAACCAATGAAAAAAATCTTTCAAAGAAAAAACAGATGCCAGCACAAGTTACAACTACTTTTCCCACAATCCACAAAGGTTGTCAATTTCGCCGTCCGTGATGAACAAAGGAAGCAAGAAAGACTTTCTTTAGAATGCTATAAAGTGCTTCATTTTATTTTAAATGCACCCTGCTTCCATAAAACATTTATGTCTATTTTCTTCCTGTACAGTTTTGTATCCAATATATAAAATATAACAACAAATTTGGAAACAAAGCTGTACAGGAAGAAAACCAACAGAAATACGATTTTGCAGTATAAAAGTAACCATCCAAAGCATACTGTACAGAATATCCCCTATGGCGAGTAAAAAGAAACTGTAGTGAAAATGAGGAAAGAAATGAACAGTTTGCACAAGCTTGTCAACGATTTTTGGATAGGAGATATGAACCAGGAGTTCTAGTACAAGCCATAAAAAGAGTCAAAGAAAAAGAAAGGGAAGAATTATTGAAACTTAGAGAAATACTGATTGATAAGGAAGTCACTTTTTGTGCCACATACTCACCTGCAAATGGGGCCATTAAAAATGTATTAAAGAAACACTGGAATATTTTAGAAATGGAATCGATTTTAACAAAAGCATGGGAGGAAGGACTAAGATTTAGTTACAGGAAAAGTAGAAATCTGAAAGGTATATTGGTGGATACATAATTTAAAGAAAAACAACAAGAGATACCCCAGGGTAATTATAAATATGGGCACTGTGCTGAGTGTAGTAGCACTTTAAACACTACAACTCTTAATCATCCACGTACAGGGAAGAAATACAGAATAGAAGGTTTTATAACATGTGCAAGAGAAAATGTGATATACATGTTAACATGTCCGTATGGAATGGTGTATATCGGACAGACAAAACGGCCCTCGAAAAGCAGGCTAACTGAGCATAAGACAGCAAGCAGGACAAATAATTTCAAATATGCCACGGCTAAACACTACTATGAAGCTAAATATGGATCAGCTGCCTCTTTGAGACATACAGGATTGCAACATGTTCAAGTCCCACCAAGGGGAGGGAACCAGCATAACCTTCTATTGCAAAAGGAGGCATACTGGATTTTCGAATTTCAAACAATGTGCCCCAAGAGATTAAACGACGAACATGGATTCAGAAGTTATCTGTAAGAGAAGAGAGTGGCGGATAAGGGAAGTCACGACTTTTGGTGTCATAAATACAATGGACAGAGTATTGATTCACGTGAACAAAATATAGCGAGTTGGGTGTTTTAAAAAAACATTAGATGTATTATTTATATATAGATTTTTTCATGACTGCAGTTTTTTCTAGGTTCACTTTGGACATTATAGTGTAGCAGTTGCCTTTATTCACAAAATAAGTTTGGGAAAGTTTTTTTTTCATTGGTTTAGATTATATATGCACTAGCACTTTAAGATTAAGTTAATGATTCCATGGCAACTGTCACTATAAAATAGATCGGAGAAGTAGTAGAAGCTAGCTCTGAGGATGGGGTCATGTGACCCTGAAACGTCAGCACGCAACCCGGTCTGAGCTCATCAGCATACCTGGAAGGAGACACCTGAAAATGGCATTGTGAAGTTGAGAGGAATGCCCGAGCAACAGCCGAGCAATGCGGGGTGCAAATTTGCGAGGAGTCTCGAATGAAAATTATTTCTGACTACGAGGACCGGTCCCTGCTTCAACAGTCCAGGGAGTAGAAAATATTTTTTGGTCTAAACTAAGGAGCACTGGACAATTTGCTGTGGGATTAGGCAATAGAGCCACGAAGAAAAATGGCAACCGAGGGGTAAAGTACTATATAAAAAAGTACTATGTAAACAAAAGCAAACTGTTTTGATACTTTGCCAGTAACTGCAGTGAGAGATAAAGTATTTGCACAGTGCACTTTTTGAGCAATATTTAGGTGGGATTTCCATCAGTTATACGACTGCACAAAAAAAAATTAATTGTCAGAACAGACATTTATTCACTGCTACTTGGTGCTTGTGGTTATTTTTGGAAGACTCAGAAAAATAAAAATAGAGTAATGAAAGTGTTCTAGCACTATATATGCTAAGATCTACGCCACAGAATAAATTGAAGAATGTGCAAGGATAGCAGAAGCATTGTGCTTATTTGGAACATTTCTGCATTTTCCAAATGGAGAACAACCACACTGTTGTAGAATGAATTATATAGGTATATATGCCTGTTTTATATAAATGTGCAGGTGAACAGTGTCAATTGTTTGACAGACATAATTGTATTAACCCTGTCACTTGAAGCACCTTATAGCCTTTTGCTTTATTAAAAAAACCTTGAGAGCACAACAAACTCCATTTTACAGAACATATTCATACCTTTCAGTGGGAGAAGTGCTTACAAATGCACTGGAGACAGCCTTAGATTTACATGCTGGGGTTTCTGTAATGGGAGGCACTGCCATTTCTTGTAATGGATGAGATAATCGATGGTTACCTGTCAAGAATAACACTTCACTGAAAAATCAGATACTGTATTTTGTAACAACTTTATGCATCAAGTTCTAATTGATGTAGTTTGCAAAATGGTGTTAAGGATTTTATTCGTTTTAACATAAATAATCCCTGCTAAATATACTGCATGGTATAGAGAGATTACACATTAAACTACCAATAATTTCAAATTCAAAAGATTTAAAAGGGAACCAAATAAATCAAAGTAACTCTTTAGTTATTTAATGTAGTAGACAGAAAAGGAGCATGATAAAGTTAATCTGTTGCTTGAAACTGGGATCCCACACTTCAGATGCTCTACAGTTTTTTCAGCTGTTGGATTTTTGCAAGTCCCCCAAACTTTCTATTTTCTGTGTAACCAGTGGTTCAGGCTCTCCTTCAGCCTGTCCACAAACCCTGAATCCAATTCTCTCCCCCAGCTTTCTTTGCTCAGTCACGGCTCCCAGGGACTCCCTTAGGCAAGTCCCCAACCGAGCGGCACTACCACCCTGCCTGAATCCCTTCCCAGCCAAAGAATCGGGGACAGAGTCCTCTCCAATCAGTGCCCAAGAGGAGAGGACCCAGGAGAGCTGGTTGGGTCAGGACCGGCAATAGACGTGTGTGTGTGTGTCGCCCCCTCAGGACTACCGTTGCCCTCATGGCAGCCAGGGTTTTTCCACCTTCTGTGTTGCCCCCGACGCATGGACATGCAGTGATGGCACGTGAAGGGTGCGCACCCGCCCCTTTCCACAGACGTCCGCCATCGCTTCTCCTCAGTAAGTCCCAGCATGGATGTAGTGCACCGGCCTTCAGCAGGAGCCACTACAAAGCGGGGATTTCCTGGAATCCACACCAGGGGAGGGGAACAGTCCTCCAGATGCTTGATCCTCTCCCCCTGCTGACCCCCGGAGCCTCAGGTCTGCTCCCGAACCCAGGTCACTGGCACGGCGTGAGGTGTGGTGTGGTGTCCAGCACCTCAACCCTCAGCGCCACTGGGCCGGCTCCTGAATCTAATTCTTACTGGGCCAACTGCCACTGGTTCCCAGATTTCCATGGCTTATCTCGTTGTATGCTGTCCTATACTTACACAACTGAGGGAGGAGACCATGGTGGCTTTATCCACTTGAGCGACACTGTTGTTCCCACCTATGTTTCATCCCCCACACCCAATCCACTTGGGCACAACATGAGATGGACGTCTTTCTGGCCAGTTAGAAACAGGCATATCAACCACAATCCAAATGACACAGGACTGGACATTTGATGACACCATATCATGAGTTAGTGTACTTTGTCACAACAACGGCAGGACCCCCACCATCTGGAGTGACACATTCCTGCCACATGACTCCTACTCTCTATCACTAGGGGGTCATTTTTTTTTTTTTTTTCTTTGTTGTTATTTTTTGTTGACTGGGAATGTAGGGCTACACAATACTGCCTATTTTCAGTCTAATCTGGAGGGGTGGAATACAGATGCAAACCACTTGAAATTGAACCAGGTTAAAATGCTGGTGGTATTTTAGTGAATGAGGGAATTTGCCTAGAATACCAGGGAAATTCTCTTACTCTTCCTGAAGCGGGATCTGTCTGCTTCCTAGCTGGAGGAATGGAGGAGCCTGATGAGTAGATAGTGATGGCATCCAGAGTGGAGAAATCCGCTTCCATCCCCAACCAGAGTATCCAAGAGGAAAACCCTGCTTTCCCGTCTGTAGCTACCTCTGGACGGGTCCAGAGGAAGAGCCAGAACTGTTTATGAACTGTGAAGATCCTGAGATTAGCCAAGGCTTACCTGGTCTGGAAGGTGTAGCAGCTAATGTGGAGGTAGTGTTCTTGCAACTCCACTTACAGAAGGCATGTCCACTGAGGAGGTGTCTAGGGACACAAGGAAGACTAGTCTGTTGTGGATGACCTGGTCCTGGCTAAAAGAAGACTGGACATGGAGCTCCAAAAAAAAAAAAAAAAAAAGACTTCTGCTCTCCTCCAGCTTCTTGTAGAAGAGGAGGGGAAAAATATCAAGATGGGCAAACCAAGATTACACTTTTATGTTACAGATGACCAGCACACTAGGGAGAGTTCCGGGACAGACCTTCGGAGGAGCAGTTCTACAATAAATATCCCAAAAGGAATTCTCCATTTTGCAAGAACTACAGCAGCCCTAAGGAAGCAGCCTGGTGTCATTCGCAAAAACAGCTGTCAGCTGGCACAGCTGAGAGAACCTGGGCCTTTGATCTTCCTGCTGCAGACTTACAGGCACTGCTGAACTGCGTAAATGCTCCCAAGACCACTACACCAGATGTTTGATATGGCTGACACGTTAATGAAAGCAGGTTAGACATGTAAATCTAACAGGTCAGATTGGGACCCAGGTGTAATCACCTTGGAAGCTTTTGCAGCAAAAGGCGGCTTCTCAGCATACTCCTGTTTTACCTAACATGCAGCAAGGAACAGCTGAGTACGTGACAAGTCAGTCCTCTAATGTATCAGGCATGGATAAGGGTGCTAGCATTTCACAACTGCAGGCTCCAACTGTGGACTGTTTCCAAGTACTGTTTTATTTTTGCAACTCTCCTGAATATCTTATTGAGCACACTAGTACCCAAAAAACTTATACTAAGGCTCAGAAAATGCCCTCAGTGCAAGCTGGGTTTTTTTTCCAGTTCCTCAGCTACAGAGGAGGGTCCCATTCTTGAGACAGGGAGTGGAAATGCTGCAACAGAGCCATTTAATATGCAAGTTCCTTCTAGTTTCCATTGTTTTTCAGCCCTAGAGTTTAAGGCACAGAGTGAAGGCTAGAGGACTGTACTTGAAGAGCACCCCCCCAGCCTCCACTCCTCCCCTTACTGAAGTTCCTGCAGGAGAAACTTTAGCAAGTTCAAGACAAACTGGGTTTGAAAGTACTGCTGCTCCTACTTCTCACTTTGTGCCAACAGAGGCGGTTGGAGCAGCAGGATTCACCTGTGCCTCTGTCCTGATGGAACAATACCATCTACAGCACGACAATGCCTCGAGTAATATGGGGTAGGGTCCTTCTTTGACCAAGTCTGATCATTTTTTCATCACATTCTGACACTAGAAACTTGCCTGGAGCTGGTCCTGAATATTCATAGGGAACATGCTCAGAAGCAGAACATCCTGCTGGAGGTCAGAAATCCTTCTCAAACTCAAGGGAGCAAAGGATAATACAGGCAGAGCTGCAGGAGGCCAAAGGTAATATTCAAACTTTTCTTTGAACCTACTAGACATAGGAATGCAGTATGCCTGCGTTACAAGATCGGACTGTAGGACTTGCCTGATTACAGTATTTCCTGCATGAAAGTTGTTAAAGGACAGCATGGGGTTTCTAGCTGCTGACCTTTATGCATTAATTCACACTTCTTGGAAGGTTTTTTTTTTTTTTTTTACATTAGTTTTAAGAAACCTGTATGTTTGGAAACTTGCTAGACACAGTATCATGACCTCCGTTATGGTCTCCATTTGCAGCTATTCCACTGACCAAGCCAGCATTTAAAACTATAAATGTATTGTTTAAGAATGAAGGTATTAGTGTTGTGGATGTCTTATACTGGCTAAAACAGAAATGCAAGGTCCTGGGTAACCCTGAGCCAATATTAAACTCCAAAGCTAGCTGGACCAAGGGGGTCAGGGTATGTCTGCTACAAACACAGTCTTGGTTCCATCACCTTTCTGTTTTTATCTTGTAAAGGACAGAAACTACTTTTTCTTTTCTTTTTTTTTGTTTAACCAAGGACAGCCTATGGCTTACTATCATTGTGGGACCACCAGGACACACCTCAGCAGTCCCTATGACATGGTCCACTGTAAGCTTTGTTCAGAACTGGATCACCTGAGTGCCCACTCAAAACCACACAGGATGTAATCTATGAAAAGAATATGGGCACTCATATACAGTCTACCCATGGGCAGCTCACAATAAGGATGACACTTTTGATCAGACGGAACAAGAGTTTTACACCAATAGAGTGCAAAGAACAGTTGCATAAGAACTTACCATAACAGTAGATTTTTGAGTGACTCTCTCATCAGGCCACACCTTTGGAACTAAATCCACATCAAGGCTAGGACTACATGGAAACTTTGTAAGTCAGGGGCCGCCCATGACGACATCAGGCACCAGTGTCTATATAAATGTGGGCAGCCCCTCCACTCCTCAGTTCCTCATGTGACAGTGTTGAATAAGGCCCTGCCCCATTTGTTATGCAGAAAGAAAAAAATACTCACTGTAGTGATCGTCTTTCTTCCAAGGTATCCTTTAGCATCAGCAACTTTAAGCAGCTAGCTGACCAGGTAGTACCGAAGCAGAGGTGTGGTTTTATGTTAGTTAATTAATTAGCATCAGCAAATCAGGATAGACTTTGGGGGTTGCTGAGGAGAGACTGCCTGAGAAGGCACCAGAATTTTTCGAAGATAATGGGCACATGCTGAGATATGAACCAACAGGTTTAAAACCATGCAAAAGGCATTTTTAACAATAAAACCAGAAAACTTTGCTTAAAACGAAGTTCCAAGCTGAAACATAGCAAATTTGATAGACGACAAAGGCAGAGACCTCTGTAGTCAGGTTGTCAAGGGAGGAAGGGTTGGAGCTTACTGATGCTAAAGGACACCTTGGAAGAAAGATTAATATTGTGAGTAATTTTTTTCTTCTTACCCCAGGGGTCCTTCAGCATCAGTAACTTTAAGCAGACTACAAGCAGTGTAGCTGGGAGGAGGGCAGAGAACCTACTTAGGAAAGAGGCTCTGCAGCACCGCCCTTCCAAATCTGGCATCAGATTTAGACTGCACATCTAGGCAGTAATGCTTAGTGAACGTGTGTACAGTCTTCCAAGTGGCTGCTTTGCAGATGTCCAACAAAGGGATGTCCCTAGTTGCTGCCACCAAGGCAGCAGTGCCCCTGGTAGAGTGTGCTCTGAAGCCCTCAGGAGGCTGTTTGCCAGCTCTGTCATAGCAGAAACGAATGCAAGAGACTATCCAACGAGAAGTAGTTCCCTTAGTGGCTGGTCTACCTCTACCCACTTCCTCATAAGTAAAGAATAGTTGGGTGGAGGAACCCCTAACCTGCTTAGCGTGTTCCAAATAGTGGAACAGGGCTCTCTTGACATCCAGACCATGGAGTTTCTGTTCCCCAGGAATGGACTTTTCAGCAAAGAACACTGGTAGGGTAATGCACTGGTTAAGGTGGAACTTCAAAAACTTCCTATCTGTCCTGAACTCAACCTTATCCCTGTGGAGGATAATATAGTTGGGCTCAGTACAGAGAGCTTGCAACTCTGAAATCCTCCTAGCAGAAGTAATGGCTACAAGGAAGACAGTCTTCCAAGTAACATACTTGAGATGGGCCGTAACCACGGGTTCAAAGGGAGACTCCATGAGCTTGGCTATACACAGATTAAGACTCAAAGGGGTAACAGGTTCCTGAACAGGAAGCAGAAGGTGGAGTAAACAAATTTAGGCTTTCTCACTGAGAGATAGGCTGAAATAGCAGCCAAATGCAGTTTTGAGTGAAGAGGGCCTCAAGCCTGAGGCCTGGGGATGAACCAGATAGTCCAACATGGTGGTGTCAGAGGCTGAGAAGGGATTAATCTTCTTGCCCTTACACCAGATGGAGAATCGCTTCCATTTGGCTGCGTAGGTCTTCTCTCTGTTAGGCTTATTTGCCATCTTAAGGACCTGCTCTGAGTACTGAAAAGCAGGGAACTCTTAACTCCTCAAGAGCCAAGCCTTGAGGTGAAGAGACTGCAGGTCTGGGTAAGTCACCTCTGAGTGGGGAAGAGTCAGGAGTGAATGGCTGAGGAGAAGGCAAACGGGCCTGCCATGCGAAAGTGTTAGCAGCAGGAGATACCAAATTTCCCTTAGCCAATCTGGGGCCACCAGAATCATCAGTGCTGGTTGGAGCCTGAGTTTCAGCACAACCTTAAAAATAAGAGGAAATGGAGGGAAGGCATATAGGAACTTCCCTGACCAATCCAACACCAGGGCATCTGTTGGGAGAGTTCCCAGGACTGGTGGCCTACAGCAGAAGAGAGTAAGCTGGTAATTGAGGGGGGAGGCAAACAGATCTGTTTCTGGGGTCCCCCATCTCCTGAACACTGTGGCTAGCACCTGCTTGTTGAGGCACCATTTGCTGTGTCCCTGACTTATGTGGCTGAGGGCATCCACCAGGGCGTCTTTGCCTGGAAGGTGAATGGCTGATAAGAGTCACCTCAAAAGAATATGCCACAGTCCAAATCTTCATGGCCTCTGTACAAAGGACTCCTAACCTTGTGCCACCCTGTTTGTTTATGTAGAACTTGGCAGTGGTGTTGCCCATCTGGACCTGCACCGAGTGGCCTTTGATGTGAGAAGCAAAGCATTTTAGTGCAAGACAAATGGCCCTGAGCTCCAGAAGACTGATGTGTGACCTTGACTCCTTTGGGGTCCAGGTGCCACTGACAGAGGAATTGTCCAGATATGCTCCCCGTCCTAGCAGGGAAGCATCTGTAGTGATGAGTCTTGTAGTAGGAGAGATCTGGAAGGGAACACCTACTGAAAGGTTGGCAATATCCTTCCACCAGCACAGAGCTTCAAAAAGATTCTGTGTTACTGGTATAAGTTTGGACAGAGCATTGCTCTTTTGGGACCAGTGGGAGCGTCAGTGATACTGTATGTCACTCATCCTGTACCCGACTCCTGGGACTACAGTAGTCACGGATGCCATGTACCCCAGGAGTTTTAGGAAGTGTCTGGCCAGCCTTGGTTGGCCCAGGGCGAAAGAGTTTGCTACTGCTAAGAAATTCTGAATTCTTTCTGGTGGCAAGAAGGCCCTGCTCTGCTTTGTGTCCAACTATGCCCCTATAAATGTTAGGAGCTGGGCTGGCTCCAAGTGAGATTTCTTTAGGTCTCTGAGAAAACCTAAGGAGAGCAGAGTGTTTTTTTGTGATTGACAGGAACTCCTGGACCTGATCTGGGGATTTCCCTGCTATCAGCCACTTGTCAAGGTAGTGATAAACTGAAACCCCTTGTTTTCTGAGATGTGCTGCCACGACAGCCAGACATTTGGTAAGCACCCTTGGTGCAGATGGTAGGCCGAAGGGCATGGCTGCGAATTGCTAATGCTCTGAAGGAAGTCTGAACCTCAGGAATTTTCTGTGGGACTGCCTTACAGGGATGTGAAAATAGGCGTCCTTGAGATCCAGAGAGACTAGCCAGTCTACCTGTTCCAGAGACTGAATTACCATTTTTAGCGTCACCATCCTGAATTTTGATTTCAGGAGGTGTCTGTTGAGGTACCCGAGATCTAGGATAAGTCGCCACTCCCCATTTTTCTTTTGGGTGAGGAAGTAACCTGGAGTAAAGGCCTTTGTTTTTCTGTAAGGCTGGTACTCTTTCTGCTACCTTTGATGCCAGGAGGTCGTTGACCTCCAGCTCCAGCAGGAGTTTTTCTGATGAGGTGAGATGTTTTGAAAACAGAGTACCCCTTAAAGCTGGCATCTTCTTGAAGTGAAGAGGCAGGCCCTTTTCCACTACCTCCAAGACCCACTTGTCTGAATTTATGTGGGTCCAAGCCTGGAGGTAGTGGGAGAGCCTGCTCCCTACTGGTGGAGGGCAGGCAACCAAGGCATTGAAGTCAGGGCTTAGAATGAGATGCAGGGGCCTGGGAGGTGGCCGGCTTTCTCTGGCCTCTCCTGCCCCTTCCCCTATAGTACCCTCTTGTCTGAGAGTAGTCATACTGAGAAGGAGGATAGGGGTAGTAAGGCTTAGGAAAATAACCCCTCCCTCTGCCTGCCTTAGGCTGAGGCTTTTGGGTGGAAGCCCTTTGCTTAGTAGTGTTGCTCCGGCACGTGGACTTGTACTCATCCACCTTTTTCATGTACTCTTCTGTTCTGGTGTCGAACAGAAGATTTTTGTCACAGGGGAAGTCCAGCGCTTTAGACTGGGTATCCTGTGTCAAGTTGGCGGTCCATAGCCAGCCTTGTGAGAGATATGGCCTGAGCCATTACTCTACATGCAGCATCATTGTTATCATCTGCCATATAGAACTGGTACTTACTTGCTTCCGGGACAGTCTTAGCAATTTCAATTAAATCCTGGAACATGGACAGACTCTGAATGAGCAATGGCCAAAACCAAGTTCCACAAAGCCTTCTGATACTTGGCTGTATACGCCAAATAGTAAGACAAGCGAAGAAGCAAAGAAGCCGAAGTGCAAGTTTTCTTTGCAACGTAATCTATCTTCCTGGAATCTTTGTCCAAGGGTAAGGAAAACAAAGGCACTCCAGCTTTATCACAGGCAGCTTGCTGCACTACTCCCTCATGCCCAGGGTGGACAGACAAAATATCAGTATCTGCTCTGGAAAGCTGGTATTTCTTATCAATTCTTTTATCCACCCTAGGAAAAGAAGATGGGGCCTGTAACAGCTTCATGGTGTTTCTCCTGAAAGCTTTATAAATAGGGAGAACCATCTTTTTAGGAGGAGGGAGACCTTTCATTTCCCTGTAGTCGTCATCCTCCTCCTGCTGGTTGGTCTCCTTGCAGGGTATGTCCAGAGTATCCACAAGGTGCTGGAGAAAAGTTAGCATAGAGCAATTTTCCTCCTGATCCAAAGGGGAAGCACCAAAATGAGGATCAGGGGAAATGTCAGGCTCCAGGGGATTCATTCCTGAAAGATTGTCTGAAGCATCACAATAATCATCCTCATCGTCACCGCCATAGGCCCCTGCATCAGAGGGGGCTACAGAAGGGCGTTTACTTGACAGGGTAGAAAAAAACAGACCCCATGCCTTGTAAGGTCTGAAAGACGTGCCAAGCCTTTGCCATATCTTCAGCCGAGGGCAGCTCCTTCTGAAAATCAGGAAAACTGTCAGGCTGTGTGTTTTGATTTTTCTTTATGTTTCTTACCTCCTGCATGATCACCCTTGCCATTACCGGGAGGAACAGGAAGCAATTTATCTTTACACACTATTTTGGTGCCACTTCATCAGTGGCAGAATCTAGCTTCCTTTTAGATCCAGGCACTTCATCAGTGCCCCTATTATTTTTAATTTTTGAAGGAACTTCATCAGCCCCTTTGGAAACTCCTGGTTTCAAAGGCACTTCATCAGCACGCAATTTTTTTTTTTTCTTCTACTTGGGTTTCGAGCTAGTGGGTGCTTCATCAGCACCCCTGTTAGAATTTTTTGAAGGCCCCTCATTAGTAAGCCTGGGTCTTTTGGGGACGCTGTATCTCAAGGTTTTAGAACAAAATTTTGAGCAAAATAAACAGTAATGGTCTGGACCCAGACACTTAAAGCACAGATTGTGGGTGTCAGCTCTGGCCACAATCCTGTGACAATTTAGGCAATTTTTAAAACCTGTGGATCCAGTCCTCTTTTTGGGGATTTCTGACATGCCAATTGACAGAAACCATTCTAAACCTGAATGGTTCCACTACCATTGGTAATGGAATGCAATCGGTTCCCTTGCAGTAAAGAAATGAAAATTACGTACCTACCGTAATTCCTGATCTTGCTGTGTATCTTCACATTTGGGTTCTGGCCGGAGATCACGACCCCGCAGGAGCATATATTTTTTTTTTTTTTTTGGATGGTCGGAGATGACGCACTCGAGGCCAACGCACTCGCATGTCACTCTGGGTTGGCCGCTAGGGTGTCATCGACCCCACCCTCCCACCAGTTCTGAGTCGCCGTACAGTAAGAAAGGGTTGGGAGGGAGAGACAAGGAAGACCAAGGGACAGATAAAGGAAAAGATATACAAACTAAAGGGAGAAATAAACGACGGAGAAGACAGAAGGAGACTGAGAAAAACTAAGGGGATTGGGAAGGGGCCCTAATCTCTGGAAGTAGAAAAGGAGAGGGAAGGAGGGAAGGAAAAACAAGAAATGGGGAGGGGGAGGACATACCCTGCACTGTTGACTGTCTCCAGATTATATAGGAACTGCGAAGGAGTAGCCAGAAGGCTGAGTTGCCAGAATTCAAGGCATAGAATCACTCGCAAGAACTCCAGCATGAGCAGAAGTGGCTATTCTGGAAGAAAGGGACAGGAAACAGGGTTGTCCTCCCCCAAAACCACACATCTGGAAAGGGAGAAACAATAGGTCTCCTAAACTAAATTGAGGGATGAATCTCTAAGGACAAGAACAGAGGAGGATAGAGGAAGAGAGAGAGAGAGAGAGGGCAACCACCAACCCCCACCCCAAAGGGGTGGAGCCGAGGCATTGAGGAGAGAGGTGCCCTCTCTCCTGATCCCTCTCCCCTCCTATCAGAAGGTACAAATCCCTCTGTGTGCCCAAGGTCACCCTGCTCCTGACCAGCAGAAAGAAAGGGGGAAAAAAGGGGACACACACAGGGAGGGGGACCCACAGACTGAGGCCCCAGGGGGATGGTGGGGTGGGATTTGTGATGAATGGTGAAGATACACAGAAAGATCAGGAATTACGGTATGTGCGTAATTTTCATATCTTCTCTGTGTCAATCTTCACCATTCATCACATCTGGCGTAGCACTGCCCTCCGAGGGGCCCTAGACCCTCAAAAGACTGAGTCCCTTAGCTCCCAGTGGGGGGAAAAACACTGAGAGGGAGAAACTTTATGGGCCTGGCGATGCTGAGACTGGGGAGAGTAAGACGGGGACACCACGGAGGGGGCAGGAGGTTGCCCCGACAGACGCCGCCTTACCCTTACGGGAGAAAATGTGGTTTCTCCGGTACCTGGAAGAAATCACCCTACGCCAGGCCAAGGGTGACAACCGGGAAAGACACAGCCATGCTGGCCACCTAGTGCAGATCGCTGTCCCTACGACCCTGGAAGCTACCTCGCTGACGTTGTAAAATGCCCTCGCTTGGTGCCTTGCTATCTCCAGTCCACGTGCAGAGAGTGCAATGGTTTGTCTGGTTACCTCCGAATCAGGCATAGAGGCTAGGAGTTGACCTAGCCTGGACCACAGAAACCTATCATAGGTAGCACAGTGGGCCTGATGAGCAGAAATAGAAAGAAGCAACCATGCCGAGTAGAAGGTTCTCCTCCCCCAGAAGTCAAAATCCATGGAATCTTGATCTGGGGTCCGGTCACAGTGGAGGGCGCGAAGCCCATTGAGAATGTCCAGCTGCGTCAGTCCTGACTGAGGATGAGGCATACAACCTGGAGACTCCAGGGAGGCACAATACCTCTGGCTCAGATCCCTAGGGGCTGGGACTCCAGAAAAGGGTATTTGCCAGAACCGCAATGACGCCTCCTTGAAAGCAGCAGGCACCACAAGGGTGGCCGCACTGAAGTCACCTAAGAAGGCACGGGTCGAATGCTCCGGACTGTGCTGTGTGGGCGGGGTGACACGCAGGTCTTCCATCATCCTCACAAGGAAACGCCGATACTCTGCGAGATCAGCAGCAGGAGAGATGTGGACAGAACAGCCTAGAGTATAGAGGTTAGAGGAACAAGGTGTGAACGAGCTTGGTACATCCAGCAGACCAGACCCAAGTTTGATTCTCACAATCTCCACTTGCATACTGTGTGACTCTGGGCAAGTCACTTAATCACCCAGTGCTCCCAGGTCGTCCCTGAAAACAGGCACTTGTGCCTAGTGGGCCTTACCTGGTTACCAAAGACTAAAATAAAGAAGGCTCCTCTCCTCCAGAAGAAGAGGATGAGGAAGCGGAAGACCTCGAAGATCCAGAGGCTAGATGCTCAGGGGGAGGGTGGAACACCCAATCGTCCATGGCCCCGACGTACATAGCGAAGTGAGCAGCCGCATCCCTGAATTGCTCCCAGGAGAGAGGTCTCCTAGGGCCAAGAATGCCTGGGAGAGCAGGGGAAGGTGACAGAGGAGTGGGAGCTAAGTCAGCAACAAAAGGCGACCGTCCTCTGTCCGAGCAAGAGAGCGCACCAGGAGCGCCAACGGAAGGAGGAGCTCCGGAAACCCAACAGCTGATCAACTATGCTGGAACTGCCTAGGCTGTGCCCTGAAGAATCCCCCCTGTGAGGTGACCGGGACCATGGAAATCCAAAAGGACGGTCCCTACCCTCCAAAGACTACGGCCCTCCCAGACCAAAAGGAAGGATGGGGTCCGCTACACGACTCCTTCCCGAATCCGGGTGGGTCCCAGAAAAGGGTCGCTGCATCGAACCCTGACCCCTCGGAATCCGAAAAAGCCATCCTCCTCGCAAACACCAGCCTAGGCAGCTGACAGCCCTGGTCAGTCCCCAAGGGGACCACCCAGGGAGTAGCACCCTCCCCTCCTGTGGGTGCTCCAGTTGGCCCTAAAGTTGGGCGATCCAGGCACACCACCTGAGGGGGCAACCCAAATGAGGGAGCAGAAAACCCTCAGAGCCCAGGCTGCAGGGCATTAATGGCCTGCACTACCGCCTGCTAGTCAGCACCCCTGACCCCAGACTCGGGGGCTATCGCCAGCTCCTCAGAGAAAGGCTGGCTCAGGTCAGTCGAGGAAACTACCAGGATGTCCACATGGGCCGCCAACTAAAAACAGTCGGACAGCCGGTTCGAACCAGACTGAGTCCATCTCCGAAGAGGTAGAGACCGAAGTCCGGTGCCAGACTGTACGCGGATGCCCGCTCCGTCTGGACCGAAGGAGGCGCCAGTCCTGGTGTCCGCACCAGAGCTGGCATCGAACTCCCCCATGGCACCATGAATGGTGCCCGAAGAGACAGCGCCGAGAGCGGCAGCAGAGCCGGAGCCTATGTCTGCCATGGCGCCGCGAACAGCACCAGAGTCAGGGACAGCACTGACACTGACAGCTCCTTCAGCGCCACAAGCGGCACCAGAGCTAGACACGGCACCGTTCCCAGCGGCACCAAGGCAAGAAACGGTTGAAGACGGCGCTGTAGAACTTCCCAAGGCACCGTCAGCACCATCGGCGCCACAAATGGTGTCAACAGCAGAGACGGCGGTGGACCAGCACCGACCACGGTGCCATCAGGGCCCACGGTGCCGCGAACGGCGCCGAGGTCCAAGATGGCACAGACGGACAGCATCAAGGATGGTGCTAACCCAGGCTTCCCAGCCCAAGGAAATGACACCGTGGGAGCCTTCGACCCCAAAGGGGCAATTGCCAGAGTGGTGCCTCCCGCCCGCTCCCCAGGGGGAATGGACTGGGCCTCCTGCACTGCGGAAGGGGCTTCTGCGATGGCGAGGCAACTAGAAGCAGAAGCCCCCTCCTCCACGGTCCGTATAGATCCGGGAGGGGACCCGGAAGAAAGGCCGAGAGACCGCGGCTTGGCCCGAGTGCACGCCCATTCCCCGAAAGTCGGCGGACCATCCAACTTTTCACGCGCATTGATCGATGACACGACGGTCCATGGAGAAGCAGGCGTCGGACAAATCCATGTCATGAAGCGGGCCAAGACCTGCAAGACAACGATCATGCTGGTCAGTAACAGAGTACTTGCGGCCGCATGGGCACCAACACATGGGGGGGCCGCCCCACTTTCAGCAATTTTTTTGCCCTCCGACCGAGACATGATCGAAGGAAAAAAATTCAAAAACAGACTCGACGTCGCTGAGCTATAATAAAAGGACCAGTCTTACCACAGCGGCGTCGAGTAGGCGAAATGAAACCGGCAGGTAAAACGTTGTCGGCGTCGAAGACACGAGAAGGCCGCTGTTGACAGAAGCTCCACACCAGGTGCAACCTCTACGGCGGGAGACGAAGAACTGGTGGGAGGGTGGGGTCGACAACACCTAACGGCCAACTCGTGAGCGCCACGGAAAAAGGCCGACTCGAGGGTGGCACACCGCCAGTGCACCTCCACCCAGCCAAAAAAAAAAAAAAAGCTGCTCTGGAGTCGTGACCTCCGTCCAGAACCCAAATGTGATGAATGGTGAAAATTGATACAGATAAGATCCGCCATTTCTGAAGTAAAAAAGTCTCAAAATCGCAGTTCCTAAAGAAAAAAAAGGGAACTGCAATAAAAGGTTTAAATGGAACAGCCAAAATACACATACGCAGTTAAAATAAATACAGCAAAATATGGGAGGGAACCGTGAAGGAACCGTGAAACCAACCGATAGACGCGATTCACAGGAACCGAGGGGAACTGCGATAAAACAACTAAATTATATTTAGCACAGTAAAGTAAAGTAAAAGAAAAAATTACTCACCTTAGTAATGTTGTTTCTTCTAATGGAGTCTTGCTGTATTCTGACTATTGCAGTTAGGGTCTGCCTTTCAACTGCCCCGGAGAACAAAGAGTTAAATTTTCCATGGCCAGCATGGAATGTTCACCGTGAGCTCGGTTGAAGCCCCTGTCTGCTGTTGTTTAAACTCCAACCGTCAGATTCTTTACTCCGCCTCAGTGAACAGTCGCTCCGGAGATTTCTCCTTTGCTCGGTTCAAAAAATTCGGTTAAAGTGTCGTTTTTCGCTCAGTCTCTACCGAATTTCTGCTACCGAATCTTTCGGTTTAAGTCTCTGTCTGTGGTACCGTGAGTACTAGATAGGTTTTACATTTAGTTTCTGTGTGCAGTTTAGTTTTACAAAGTTTCTGAATTTACTTAAGAGTGTGGTAACCGGTCCGTATTGGTAATAAAAAAAAAAAAAAACAGATTTTATTACGTTTTTTTCCAAGATCCGTAACACAGTCAGGAACCGATAGGGGAGTCTTCCCTGGAGGATTGTCGAAAAAAGGGTAAGTTTTGGATAGGATTGGCCATGTCCGAGAAACCCAAGAAAAAAAACGGGCCCACTGGGTTTCAACACTGCAGTGTGTGCTGGGAAGCCTTTGCTAAGGCTGATCCCCACACCACCTGTGTTTATTGTCTGGGGTTTGACCACCTCGATTCAGACTGCCAAATTTGTAAGAATTTTCTCAAAGCTACCCTGGATAAGAGAGTAGGTAGACTGAGGGAAAGGGAGGCCAAGAAGTCCACTGACCCGGATGGCCAGCCCAATTCGATTCCGACCGAACCAGAAGGAGTTCCCTAAGACCAGGGCGATACTTCTCCGGGCAAAAGGAGAGCCGATTCTGAGGAGTCGGTTCCGGTTAAAAGGAAGAGAAAAGATAAATCGTCCAGTTCGGATCCAGAAATTCATACTCCGACCGCTGATGAGATGGCCAAAGCGATAAGAATAGTGCAGTCGCTAACTTCGGTTCCAGCCGAACCGGCACCATCTGGCAGGGGCTCGGTTCGGTCGGTTCCGGATTGAATGCATTTGGAGAAGACCAGGTGGGCCGATGACAGACCGAACGGCATGGCTTGGAACCTGTAGAGGGATCTCTCTGCTTGGAAGCGGAGAAACCTTCGGTGTGGTGGACGGATCGGGATGTGAAAGAACGTGTCCTGCAGATCCAGAGAGCAAAACCACATGTTCTGCTTGAGAGATGGCATGATCTGAGACAGAGTTACCATCCTGAAGGTGCGAGACCTGAGAAACTTGATCAGGTCATGCAGATCTAAAATGGGGCGCCAGCCCCCCCCCCCAAGGACCAGGAAGTACATGGAAATGAACCCCGGGTTGACAAGGGGATCCGCGACTCTGACCACTACCTCCTTGCAGGGGAGTTGGGTGATGTCGTCTCGAAGAGCCGACCGAGTGTCCACAGATATCTTCTCCTCCCGTGGGGCGCAGACTCTGTTTGGTGGGTACTGCTTGAATTCCAGAGGCAGACCCTGGCAGACCACTTCCAATACCCACCTGTCTTTTGTGACAGCAGACCAGGTGAAAAAGGAAGTAGCGGAACCCCTCCCCACAATAGGACTCAGAGTAGGTGTGATGGGCATGAGGGTGGTCATCCCCATCCTGTCATTGAGCAGGCTTGGAGGAGTAGGATCCGGCCGCGGGGACCGCCGGAACCCTTCCCTCTGGGCTTATGGACCGCCGAAGCCCTGACTTGGGCCAAGGGCACCAAGATTGAGCCTGCTGCTGCTGCTGCCCCAACTGGTACTGGGGCTGCTTTGCCACTGGGGTAGAAGGCCAAAAGGACTTCCGCTTCTTGGAACCCTGAGATTCCTTCTGGGTGGAGGCAACGGAGTCCAAGGTGGCATTGGACTTCTCGATGCACTGGGGGTGACAGTCAACTCCTGGACTGAACAAGTCGGTGCACAGGAAGGGAACGTCCGCTGGTTTGTGCTGAGTGTCTACCGTAAAGGTCGAGACCCTCTGCCAGGCCCCGTGGCGCATGGCGAGTGCAGCGGCCACAGAACGAGCAAAGGAATGCTTAATGTCCAGAGTCGTCTGGAGTTGCTGTTTTGCAACAGCCTGACCCTGAACCTGCTTAACCATAGTCTGAAGGTCACGGGGAGATGAGGAAACACCTCATCTAGAGAGCCCAGGAGGGCATGGGAGAAGTGTGCCATGATGACAGCCACGCTCGCCTGACAGAGACCGAACAAAGAGGCAGCATAGATTTTTCGGGCAGAATGGTCCTGTTTTTTGGACTCTTTGTCCAGAGGTCTATAAGGATCTCCTGAATTCCCCAAGCGCCGAAACACAGATTCAGTCACCAATCCCTCAGAAGAAGGATGCTCTGTGAACCCAGATAGGGTGCCGATGGGAACCGCATACCTGCAGGCCATCCGGGTCGATGATGCAGGGCAGGAGGCAGGGTGCTGCCAAAGCTCAAGAGCCAGGCCAGTGATGGCTTCGGCTACTGGGAAGGCCTCTGTCGGGGAATCCCCTTTAGTCGGAATATCTGTTAGGGGATACCGAGCCCGTTTCTGGACAGACACCAGTTTCATCACCGTAGATTCAGAGATGAGACGGGGAATGCCCATGAAGGAAGTGGGACCTTCCTTCATCAAGAGATTTCCCATCAAAGCCTCATTGAATTGACAAGAGTGCAAAGAGGAGTCTGGCCAGATCGGCTGACCATCTGAGCCACTTTCAACCCACCGCAGACGGTCAGGAGTAAGGATGACCGCCAGCCTATACAGGAGACCCTTAGCGGGCCGAGACTCCTTAAATAGGAGCCCCGGAGGGAGGCAGTTTAGGTGGTGGCTCCACAACAATCGGCGGAGAGGCCAGTTTTGGTCGAGCCAGGAAGGCCTTTACCGGCTCCGCTGGTGGAGGGACAGTGTTGGCAGGCTCCGGGGGAATCTGCATCGGCCTAGAGAGCAACACGGCCAGTGTGGAAGCCTGGGAGGACTTTGGACTGGCCAACACCAACTGTTGCTACATGAGATCCTCGTAGTGTCGATTCAACTTGCACCAAAGCCTCTCCTCTTCCAAGGAGGATGAGGATGAATAACGTCTGTGTCGCTTCTTTGAACACCCAGAATGGCGTCTGTGAGTTCTCCTCAACCGATGACTTCAACCGTGGGGGGGGACTGAGGAGGGTGCTTAGAAGGAGCCGGGGAATCCCGCGGCTCCTCCAGGCCAGGGTCAGGGACCATGAAGAGGTTCCCAGCAAGCTAGGTTTCCTCCTCGGTAGGTCCAGTCAGGACCAGAGTCCTAAACAAAACAATTGTTGACCTCATGCAGCAACAACGGGGTCAATACTAATTTTGACCAGGTCATCGTCTCGCATTTTAGCCAGCTGGCCGCAATTTCGATCACATTCAAAACAGGAGATTCCTGAGACCGAGACCTCTCTAAATCCCAAGAGTGACATCAACGAGACTTATCTCTTGATTCCTTTTTACAAGAACAGGAGCTGTGCGATGCCGACGGGCCCTGCCCCGTAGCTGGGAGAAGACTGGCACAACTCCTTGAAGGAGCCTGTAAAGGTAGAGCCCAGCCTGAGCGGCACGAAGACCGATGCTGAAGAGGACTGATCAGCAGTCCAAGCTGCCTCCTCTTCTAAGGCCTTTATTTATTCAAGTTGCTCCGTGGACCCAGCAGCTGCGGAGACCGCCCAATGGGCCTCTTTCGATTTGACCGGTGAGTTTCGTTTTTCCAGTCGTCCGAGCTGTAAGAGTTTGAGGCGAATGGCCAACACGTTCAGCTGGAATGAGCGAGAAAAACTGCAAGCCTGGGTATCATGATCATGGCCCAAGCAGTAGATGCACATGGCATGCGGGTCAGTGAGAGACATCTTCTGCCCACAGGGGCACAGGTGGAACCTGGGCGAGGACTTGTCCTCCATCGCGGTCGCGATCGTGAAACAATGCAGGGAAACTAATGAGTTTCAGCTTGGGTAAATAATCCGAAGATTTAAGTGTCAGGGCCTACTCAATGTAGGAGCAATAAGGAGGAACCCAAATCTTCCAGCGTAAAGATCTGCGTCAAGGGCAGAGCGAGGGTTATACCACGCGGTGGTGGGTGGGAGGAGCCAGCTTAGACCTTCCAGGAAGATTCTTAAACAGACAGAACGTGCCAAGAAGTGTGGATAAGAACAACATATCCACATTACTAGATATTCTGGTGCCTTCTCAGGCAGTCTCTCCTCAGCACACACCCTAAGTCTATCCTGACTGGCTGATGCTAATTAATTAGCATAAACCACACCTCCGGGGCAGTACTACCTGGTTAGCTAGCTGCTTAAAGTTACTGATGCTAAAGGACCCCTGGGGTAAGAAGAGTTTAAATGCAAGGGTCTGTTCTATCCTCTCCTTTTAGGTCTCTTCTCTGTCAGGTCGTGCAATCACATTTTCTTGTGAGACCTAGGAACTGATTGCTCTGATAGTTTTGCAATTCTCCACCTCTCACTATCTCTCTGCCTTCACTTGTTATTTCTGTCTTTTCTTCCCCTTTGCATATCTGCAGTTATAAAAAAATATATGTGAATCTCTGTGTAAAACTGTATGTGAAACTGTGATTGCTTTGTTTAAAACTGTTTATAGTTATAATGTTGAAATGATTGTAAAAAGCTATTTAGAACCCAAGGGGTTAATCTGACATGCAGTTTTTAAGCCTTGTGCAGAGCTGTAAACAAGAGGTCAGTTCTGGGTCACTATGTTCTTTTTGCTGCACCTGCAACGAAACCGACAAGAACATTCTGTCAAGTGACAAGAACATTCTGTGAGAAGCAGGATGTCAACGAGGCAAAGACTTGTTATAAAAAGAGCAGCAATTCTTTTGCTGGAGAGACAAGGAGAATAAGAGACTGAAACTTGGAATTAAGATATACCCTAAAAGAAGGACTTAAGTTTTCTCTGTTTGTACTGCCTTTGTAAATATACTGAATAATTTTTATTTTTATTTTGCTTTTATTGAAAAAATAAAATGCTATTTGTGAATTTTGAAACTGCTCCTGATTTTCTTATGCTTCCTGACCTGTGCCTCGACAACATCCCGCTGGAGATCTTGCTCGGAGGACCTCCCTCTAGGGAACTAGGAGAGACCCCAGCACTTCTTATACCAGGTGAGACAAAGTGCTGGGAAAAATAGCAATGGAAGCAGCAAAACAAAATTCCTTTGTCGCACTGCTGAAGGGGGAAGCAGGGTGGAACGGCATGGCCTGATGAAAGAGATCATCTCAAAGGTCTTCTATTACAGTAAGTTCTTACATGACTGTTCCATCTTCTTCAAGGATACCTCTCATCAGGCCACATTTTTGGAACAAGCCCCAAGCAGTACCAAAAGCTAACAGTCTGGGCAGCTGGAACTTACAGAATTATGAGAGTAGGCCTTGTAGTACAGCTAGGCCAGACTCATCTTGTTTGCAAGACACAATGTCCAGACTATAATGCTTAATGAAGACGTGGACAGTACTCCAGGTGGCAGCTGCACAAATATCTGCAGTGGAAACATTCCTAAAACAAGCTACAGAAGTGGCCATGCCTCTTGTGGAACAACCACGAACCACACCAGAAAGTTCCTTATCGTACTTCCTGTAACAGAATGTAATACAGTGTGCTAGCCATTTGGGACAAGCACTGTTTAGAAATTGGAACACCCTCTTTCCCAGGGGTGAACGAAACAAAAAGCTGCAAGGATTTTCTGCAGTCCTTAGTATGGTGTGTATATCTAAGAATTCTATGTACATCTAAGGCGCAGCAATGCTTCCCCTGGATTGGCATGCTCTGGCTAATACACAGGGAGGTGGATGGTTTTGATTTAAAGTAAATACAGATGCCACCTTTAGGAGAAACTTAGGATTAGTATACAAAGACACTCTGTCTTCATGGAAAATTAAAAAAGGAGGCTCACGCATCAGAGCCTGCAGCTCTGAAATCCTTCAAGCAGAAATGACTGCAACTAAAAATATAACGCTTTGCAAGAAAGAAAGCATAAGCCGGAGTGCTGAGGGGTGCCAAACAATAGAGGCAGGCTGGGCAAACATGATGATAAAAAACCTATATGGTAAAGAAAAGAAAGGAAAAATTCTGAGTGAAATCTTGGGACAGAATGAATGGACATTTCAGGTCTTTTTCTGACCTCTTTTCTACGTTTCTAATATGAAAAATGGTAAACAGAGTTGGTAGAAAAAAGGGAAACCAGACTATGGGCTAGGCCTAGTAGTGCATGTGCCAATCCACGACCTTGGTGTCGACAATCAGGGAGGGCAGCCAGCTTCTCTGCCGAAGTAGATGACAGCGCAGAGGAGGTTGTACCTACAGAACAAAGTGGCAACCTGGAGTGCACCAGGGAAGCCCCCTCCTTGCCCTTATCCCAGTGCTTATGTTTGTGACTCCCAGACACCTTGCCCTGGGATTTAGACAACCGCAATTCGGTCGACCGGATCAGCAATGCTGCACCTTTTTGCTGGAGTTCCTTCCCCATTCTGGCGACCTTTTATTCAAGAAGATGATTCTCCAGAGCCCCTTTACAGCATCGCCTGGTCACAGAATTAAAACCCTGGCAAATTTTGCATGCTTTCACGCTGTGGTCCAGGCCTAGACACTAAGCAACAGACACTGTAGGAGTCACCAGTGTAAATCTTGTCTCCACACTCACAGTACAGAGAGAGTTTCGCTGGTTCTTTTGACGACATACAAGTCGTCGAAAATCACTGTAAAAGTGATTACTTAAAAAAATAAATAAATAAAAATAGCAGCTATTACAGCAGTGTTTCCACAGTGGTCCAACGAGCCCTGGCTGACAGCCTGCAAAAGTTTTCTTGTGGTCCTAATGCCTGGCGGCTGTAAATTCCATAGGTGTGGCCTGTTGAAAGAGATATCCTCTGAGAAGATCAGAGGTTATTTTTTCTTCCTTGGAGGGACTCATTCCTCCTTCAACAGACCTGGCTCTGTTTGGTGAACAACCTCTTAACACCCCCGTACCTTCCTCTTGACTCAACAAGTCATCAAGGTGCGGGCCGACTACAAAGTTGGGAAGCAGTCTAGCGCTGTTGTGGCGCATCTGGACGTGCCTGTAGGGACACCTCTCTGACCTGAAGAGTCCGTACAGATATGGGTGTCTTCACAGGTAGAACCTGCTGACCCTCAGATGTTAGTATCACGACAATGGGGTCTCGATAGACAATGTGTAACTTGGCTTTCCCACTGTCAAACAGTACCACAGGTGCACACCCTCACCCTTCCTGTCGGAGGGTTCAGTTGGGGAGGGGACGAAAATATATACATACTGTGTTGCATTATGGTGAGGACCATGATCCTACAGCAGGTCTTACAGACTTGCGCAGTATTGGTTTGCAATAAGCAATGGTGCCATAAAACAATTAAAGGGAAACTACTGTCCACAAATAATACCATCTCCCTGAGGATTTCTCCAAATCCATCTCTCAACCTTGGCACTTAAAAAACAGAGCCAACAAACCGCCAAGGACACATCTCATGCCAGTAGGCATAGTCGTTTCCCATATCTACCTGTCTACATCTGCCCCATGAAAACAGGGGTAAAACGTCATACGAGGGAATTTCCACTCAAAAAAATGCATCTTTAAAAACCATAAAGAAAAAACTGGCCCAAAAAAACACCTTCTGCTTAAAGGAACTGCATCGTTAATACAGTAATAAATATGTACAAACACCATGGGCCTGATTTTCTTTTTTGTGCCCCTTTGAGCAGAAAAGTACAAATCACATACTCCACAGTCCACACACACTGCTGCCATGTAGAAGACCCTGTGATCCCTTAATCCCTTGCCTGCTAACTGACCATACACTCAGTGTGCCAATGAGCTGCAGGTTGGCTCACTTCATGCACACAGTGTGCCAGTGAGCTGCAGGTTGGCTCATCCAATGCCATAAACTTTCAGTTTAACAAACATGTCCCCCACTGGATCAGCTGTCCAAAACAGCTCATGCAGGAACAAGAGAGGCATCAGGGTACCCAGCTCCCAAAACCCTATAAGGGTTCACAGATCGACAGCACTCGTTTTCTTGCCTAGAGAAACGCTGCAGGGAAAAACCCTCACTGACTCTTAAAATCCATTTCTGTGGCTGGCCTACCTCCATTCGCAAAGCGTCCAATAGAAAAGGAGTCCCGAGGTCAGCCTAAGCATTGACATCAGTCATGTGCTGATGTCAGAAGCACACTGACGTGTTGAAGTCCGTGTCTCCCAACCCCTCTCCTGCAGAGCCAGCAGTGATGAGCATTGCTTACAGCGCAAAAGAGAAAAGCAGAAAACGGGTGCTGCTCATAGCACAGATCTGCAGGATGCAGATGGGGGTAGGGCAGGCTCACTGAAAAAGGCACAATCCTGCCGGCACCGGTGGCGCTAAGGGTTGAGGCGCTGGACGCCACACTGGCGTCCACATGGCGACCGGGTTGGAGGCAGGCCGGGGCGCTGGGGGTGCAGTGAGAGGAGGGAGTGGGATCCCGGCGTCCGTGGGACAGCTCTCCTCTCCCTGGGGAGATCCAGGGGCATCCCGCGCAGGAGGGACCCCGGTGGGCGGAGGTACCTCAACTACTGGGATCCTGGCCGTGGCGGAGGGGCAGATGCGGGCCAAGAGCGTGACGAGGCGCTGCCTTGGGGCCATGCAGCGTCAGTGCGCCGCCTGCCGACAATGGGGGCGAAAAAGGAGGGCACTGGTTGCGGCGGCATGATGGCGTCCCAGCTGGACTCTCCGGTACCTGGGCGTGCGACAATGCTGGATCCGGACTAGGTGGGTTGAGCTCCGGAGGAGTGCTCCCACCCCGCCCACGGGGTAGTCAAGGCATATTAGGTGGCCGGGAAGTTCCAGGGGGTCGGCGGCCAGACAGACTCCATGGGTGATGCCAGGACATGCAGGTAAGCAGACCAGTGGCCCGGGGAGATAAAAATAAGAACAAAAAAAGAAAAAGGCACAATCCTCTGTGTCGTGAGCTGTGCTCAAGATGTCCATCCAAAAACAAGAGATTACAAAAACCCATAACGTAAAAACCCGTTTGATATGTCAATATAAATGAAAATATCTGACACTAAATGGAGCAGGAAAATAAACACACTGGCGTTCTATGCACCAAGGCTTCGCTGAACATCAGCTCCACAGTTAAAATATTTCTGTGAGAAATCTGGCCCCCTTCCCCAACAGCATGTACACCAATCTGACATTAAAGCGGCAGAGGGACCCAGTCTGAGAAGGAAAAAAGGGTAGAAAACAGAAAACACAGGTAGTAGAGGGGAGAGATAAAACACAATAACCCTGTACGACCTGACTACCGTATCTATCTAGCCAATTCCTTGCCTTGGGCTGGCAGTATAGCCTAGAGGTTAGAATAACAAGCTGTGAATGAGCTTGGTACATCCAGCAGACCTGGATTTGATTCCCACAACCTCCACTTGCATACAGTGTGACGCTGAGCAAGTCACTTAAGCACCCAGTGCTCCCGGGTCAAAAGATACCAAAACTCCCCTCGCTTACCTGAAGTACCAGGCTGGACATAAATGCAGACCTATAGTACAGACACCCTACTGATGACACCCAGTCACCATTTTAGGCACTGTAGTCACTAAAAAGTCTAGTTAGCAAGCAGGTTAGCGAATCTGAAAGCCTCAGCTTAACAGGCACTGATTTCTAAATTTAGGGGGCCCCCACTTATTAGAGGACCCAAAACTTCCTTAAGGTTACACTTTCCACCGAGAAAACAACAAGGAGCAGAAATCTCAAACACTGCAGAGGGCTCAATCCATGCTACCTACCCCTCTCTTGTTACAGCATTAACTGGGGTAACTTGCAGATGAAATCCTCCATGTTTCACAGGGTCTGTGCTAAGCTCATAGCTTTTGGGCACTACCAACTACCCCAGTGGTGGAGCACATTATCCATATGTCTTAACTACCTTCTCCATTGACAATGTGGAACAATACAGAAAAAGAACTAAGAGGGAAAATTAGAAGAGCGGACACTATTCAGCCAACAGAAAAGAAGGGCAGGGGAAAATTTCACCCAGGTAACACTAAGGTAGACATTAAAGGATTCTACGCTGCTCTCAAGCTTAAACTTAAAACTGAAAAATTCTAAAGAAATAACACTGGGCACAGTAAACTTGTAGGTGGGTAAATCAGGGTGGAATTGAAAAACAATTTCTTTACACAGAATGAGATGCACAAAACAGGTGATTTGATACCTTTTATTGGACCAACAGAGATTTACCTATTTCCTGCATCTTGTTGTAAAAGGCCCATTATGGCAACAAACTTTTTTTTTTTTTATACACAGAATAGTGAGCATCTGGAATAAACTACTTAGTAAGGAGGTTGAGTGCAAGACTCAACTCAAGATTAATCTAAATATACAGTACATACAGTGTATATAACATAGATATTCTTTGCAACAAAATTTAATACACCACTTTTAGGGTTCAACTAAACCCCATTAAAGTAGGGAACTACGGCCTTAGGGTTTCCAACCCTAACTCCGCACCCCTCAAGCATCAAAAAGACAAGACCATACAAGCAACCACAGACAGCCATCATTAGCCACCTTTTCAACACCCGGTGCTGTTATTGTCAGTAACCGGTGTTCACATACCCCCCCCACACACTCAATTCTCAACAAAGTCCTCCGGACTGCATCCACACACACACACACACACACACACACACACACACCTCCCCTCTGGTTCCTGTATCCCTCCCCCTGCTAGACATCTGTATATCTGGTGTGTCCTACACTGATTCAATGTAACTATGTATATAGATTGTACAAAATATATGTAACTCTGTCTGTCCGCATTCTATAACCTTTGTATCACTGTTTTGTCCTCTCTGTGACGAGGCACCTTTGTAAACGAGTCTCTGGCTCAAAGGTTGTAAATCCGATTGTACAAATAAATAAATTAGGCAAGACAAACAACATACAATGGTTTCCAGATGACACAAATGCAATGGATCTGAATCTGCGGCATATCCAGGCCGGCAACCCGGGTTTGGGAACAACCTCAGGTCGTTGGGGAGTTAGTACAGAGGTGAAGTGTGAGATTGAGCAGCCAAAGGCAGCACTCCCCTCCTGGGGTGGTTGTCAGTCCTTCCCATAGTTCCGCTCCCATCGGGTGGCGGTCCAGTGGGATATAGTAGGCAGGAGGGGCGCGCACAATTGACAGGGGCAGGGTGGAAGGGACCGAGCCGGTACCCGGCATGCGTGTGTGCCTCCATGCACGTGTCTGCAGGGGTCCCGGGTCAGGGTGAAAACCAGGGAAAAAGCACATAATCTAAAAACAAAAGAATCTGTGGCATGCACACTGCAGGACACACACACACACACACACACACACACACACACTCACACAGAAATCCACATTACTCAAATAACAACACTACTTCTGTCTGACAAAGCACAGGTTTCTGCAGCCACAGATACAAATCCACGATATCCAATTTACAACAGTTCTTCTGTCTGTTCTATGGGGCCAGCGCTTCTGTAGCCACAGGTACTCAGGCACATTTTAAGACATACATACACACTTCTGACTGATGAAGCACAAGCCCCTGTGGGGCCCTCATTTCTGCAGCTCCACAGAAAAATCCATAATACTCAAACTGCAAGACTACTTCTGTTTGCAGAAGCATAGGCCCCTGTGCAGCCAGCACTTCTGTAACCATAGGTACTCATGCAAACTGTAAGATAAACACACACACACACACTTCTGGCTGCAAGAGCACAGGACCTTGAGAGGCCTGCGCTTCTGCAGCTGAAGTGTAAGAAAACATACATGCAGACTTCTGACTGCAGAGGCCTTCAGCAGCCGCAGACAAAAACCCATGCATTATATCCAAACTGCAACACTACTTCTGTCTGCAGATATCTGCAGTCACAGGTACTCATACATACAGTAAGACATACATACACTTCTGGCTTCAAAGACGCAAGCACCTGTGGGGCCTGAGCCTTTGCAGCTGCAGACACAAATCTATGAAGGCAGCACATCAGGGCTACTGCATTTGTGTCATCTAGAAACAGCTGTATGTTGTCTGTATTACCTGATGATGGCTGTCTGTAGTTGCTTGTGTGGTCTTGTCCTTTGTCCTGGTGAAGGAGGATTAGGACTGGAAACCCTAACACCACCTTTCCCTACATTTTTGCAGTTAAGCTGAACCCTAACTGGAGCTGGAACACAGTTTTATGCTTGAGATAGTGCAACCTGTCACAAACGCACTCCGCAGGTCAGGCCCTCTGCTCCCACAGTGCCAACCTTGAAGGTAACCCTCCTGTCTGTTTTGGGTCCAAATCACCTACTAGCCTAGAGTTCTGGGGGTCAAAATGTGAACCTTATGCTAGCATACCCAGTTAACAGGCTCAGATATATATTCTCTTCGGGGAAATGCAATATAATCTTTTGCCCAGTGCACCCAGCCAGGTTCCCAAAATGTACCCTTACGACTCAATATGAGACCTAGGTATATTCTTACCTTTTAGCAAGCTTAGTAACACATTTGAGCCCTTAACAGCTGTCAGACTTAAACACAGGTTCAGCAATCACATATAAAAGAAAACTGAGAAGACACAGGCAGAATTTTCAAAGAAAATATTGTTTACTAAAAATTGTAAAACAGGTAAAATCAAACACAGAACAATGATATCACTAACTTACAGTCACATAAAATAAATGAGAAGTTAGAGAACACAAATATGCCTACCCCAAAATACTTAAAAGTTCTTGCCAATCTAGATGCTACCCTTAAGTGCTTTCTTAAGTCCAGAGAATTGTGCCTCTCTTGAGTCAAAAATAATATGCTATGTTTCCCTCTGTTGCATGCCCATTTCAGAACCCATCTCCCCATCCCTTTTAGTGAGGTCACAGTTAGATCCTCCTAGTTTTTTCTTAACAGAATTATACACAAGGATATATGTTACTGTATTACTGTGAAAAATCAGCAACTAGCCATTTCCCAAATATGACAGTCTTTGATCAAAACATCCCCTTTCATGCTTCACAATCCCACAATCATGTCACTAATTCTCGGCTAGGTGAGAAAACCAAGAGGAATCAGCCAAACTATTTCCCTTCCTGCTACGTCACAAATGCATACATGGGAACAAACTTCAAAAGCAGGAGCAGGTTATAAAAGGTGATAAACTGTCCCTCTGGAAGGAAGGCTTTTTTTTTTTTTAGGTAATCCGTTTCACCATGCCTTCCCACTCTGCCTCACATGTCCAGGTATCTTGTTCCTCCATCCGCCGTCCGGTTTTCTCTCCCCGTCCAATGGAGCCCCTGCTGCCAATTACCCCCGCGGCTGGTCAGCGGACAGTCCTCCTCACTCTCCAAGTGAGACCGGATCCAGCAATGTGGCGATGCCCCCTGGCAGGGCATCCCACAGACAGCCATCAAGCTGCCGTGATCGTTCTGCCATGTTTCCCTTTTTCTGTGGCAATGCGAGTGGGGCATGCAATGACACCAAGGGGGGGGGGTCGCGCATGCATCCGTACACACTCCCTCCGGCACTGTGCCCCAACTCGCCCCTTCGAGCTCAGTGCCAGTGCACCTTCCCCAGCCTCCGCTAGCTGCAGGCGCCAGCAACTGAAGACCCCCTCCCGGGGGAGAGAGAGTAGACCCACAGACGCTCAATCCCTCTCTGTTCATGCCGAGTCCCAGCAACCTGAGTCCGTTCCCAAACCCGGGTTGACGGCATAAGGTGAGGTGTGGCGTCCAGCGCCTCAACCCTCAGCGCCACCGGGCCATGGGCAGAAGGAAGGCTTTTAATAAGGTTTCCCTGGTCTGTTTATAAGATTCTGCTGCTTTCAGCCACGCTGACATTTTTGAGGTCAAAGGTCACTCACTGCAGCAGCCAGACTTTTTTTTGTCTAAGCAGACTTTCACATACCATATAGTTATATCACAATTTACAAATATAATATTAAGCAGGGGGCAGAGCATCACACCTGAATCTTTATTAGATGCAGACAAGTAGGGCCCTCTGGCCCTGTGCCAAGGGAAGAGTCAGTCTGCCTGCAAATAAGAAGGATTTGTGGGGCTGTCTGGGGGGCTGCAGAAGCACAGGGCCTTTCCATGTGACTACAGATGCAAACACACAGGGCCAAGAGTCCATCTGGCTGCGAAAGCACAAGGCCCTGTGCTTCTGTGCAGCTATGGCTACAGAGATGCAAGGCACTCTGGGCCCTACGCCAAGATAAGACTTTTCTTCACTATTTGGTTACTTGTTGCACGTGTGGCCAACACTGCACTGTCCTCCCCATGTTGAGGTGGAACTGCATAACAGTGCTGTTCCCCAGCCTCGGTGCACCAAGCTGTCTCACTAAGCTCACCCTTGAACTCAGCTCTTTCGCAAGGGATCACACTGTGCTAACCCCACCCCACCCCCCGAGTTGAAGGCCATCCCGGCAAACACTGTTTCTTCATAACTTTCTTTTTTTTTGTTGTTTCACATCCTGACCCCACGTCATGAACTCAGTCACTAGAATGTGTTAAATCCCACCCAAAACGGAAACTGTCTCCCCCCCCACCCAGTATAGGAATCCCCCTGGGTGCCAATTAATAAAGGAAGCAGAGTGGTAGAGATAAAAGGGAGAAGGAACAGAAGCAGTAAAAAGAGGGGCGGTGAAAAAGGGAGGCAACAAGCACAGTGGGAAAAAAAGCTGGAAGGCCATGTGTACAAATGCTAGAAGTCTAGGCACTAAGATTCCAAACCAAGAGGCCATAATGGCAGATGACCTGGATACTGTGGGCATTACCGACTCATGGTTCACTCAAAATCATGACTGGGACATGGCCATACCAGGCTATATTCTGTTCAGGAAGGACTAGGTGGGAAGAAAAGGAGGGTGTGTGGTGCATTATGTGAGGGAAAGCATAAATGCGATGAAGATACAGGGAATACAGGTGGAGGCAGAGGTACTTTGGGTCACCCAGGAGAGGGGGGAATGGAGCCACTATTTGCACTGATGTGATCTACAGATCTCCAGCACAGGGGGAGGAATTAGATAACGTACTGGTGGAAACCACTGGCAAGATGGCAGAAAAGGGGAGGTGCTGCTGGTGAGGGGGATTTCAACCTACCAGATGCAGCGTGAAGTCCAAGCAGGGACATCCTGGACTTTCTGCAGGGGGTGTTCCTCAAGCAACTGGTCAATGAACCCACTTGTGATGGGGTAATACTGGACCTGGTACTCACTAACAGGGACAGTGCTGCAGACGTCCAGGTGGGAGGTCACTTGAGGACCAGTGATCACTGTATGCAATGCTTCAGTACAAGAACAGCTGCATAATCGAACAACACAAGGGTGAGGGTCCTGGACTCAGGAGGGAAATTTGATGAAGATGGGTGAATGCCTCAGGGATGGCCTGGCGTTGGGGAGGGGGCTGGGGGGGGTGGAAGAACAGTGGGTAAAGAAAAAAGGGAGTACAGTAAAGACAACAAACCTCTGCCCCAAACACATGCACAAAAGCAAGAGGGGAAAAAAAAAAAAAAGAGGCTGCTATGGTTCTCAAAAGAGGTCTCTGAAAAGGTAAAAGTTAAGAGGGTAGCATTCAGAAGGTATAAGGAGACACATAGGGAGATGTATCATGGGAAGCAGGGAATGCAGTAACACAAAAGCACAAATTGAGGAGAGAATACCCCAGGAGGTAACAAAAGGAGACAAGATATTTTTAAGGTGAAAAGAGGTAGACCAAGAAGAAAAAATTGCTTACCACAGTAAATACAGGTTACTCACCTGTAACAGGAGTTCTAGGAGTGGTATATGTTGTTCATCCACACTTATTGGCAGGTTCCTTACCGCTTTAAATCTTGCCGGAAGGTCTTCAAGCTGGCTCCTCCTACCCACCCGGGTGGTAAAACCTCAGCTCCGCCCCATGACGCCAGATCTAGCCCACTGGAAGCCAGGTTGCGCATCGAAGCCGGGGAGGTCGGGTGGGTTGTATGGATGAACAACATATACCACTCCTACAACTCCTGTTACAGGTGAGTAACCTGTGTTTCTAGGGATGTGGATACGTTGTTCAAACCACACTTATTGGCAGACTCCTAGCAGGTCTCCTGGAGGAGGGAGGCCAGGCGCACACCCCCTACTTAGGAAATAAGGACTGGAGAACTGAGGTCCCAAAACCAGCATCCCGGCGTGACTCGAGGTCGATGTGGTAGTGGGTAATGAAGGTGTGTGCTGACTTCCAGGTAGCAGCCCTGCAGATTTCCTGGATAGGGACGTCCCTGGAAGCAGCCACCGAAGCAGCAGTATGGCGGGTAGAATGAGCTCTTATCCCTTTGGGAGGCTCCATGCCCGCCAACCTATAGCAGAGATCTATGCAGGAGGTGACCCACCTGCCTATTGTCCGCTTGGCTGCAGGTCTGCCAGGTGTGGCTTCAGCGTAGGTGACAAACAGCTGGCGAACCTCTCCCCAAACTTCAGCCGTCCGCTCCTTATAAGAGAGCGCTCTTCTAGGGTCCAGAGTATGGAGCCTATATTCGGCCTCCGAGGTGTGATTGGGGTAGAACAAGGGCAGAGTCAACACCTGGTAAAGGTGAAACTCCGACACCACCTTTGGAAGGAATTTCGGGTGGGGGCGCAGGACAACCTTCTCCCTATGGAAGACCAGATAAAGGGACTCTATGGAAAGCACCTGGAGCTCTCCCATCCTTCTGGCTGACGTAATAGCCACCAAGGAGGAGGTCTTCCACGACAGGTTGGAGATATCGTTTCGAATGGCTTGCCCGTGAGCTTAGCCAATACCAGCAGTAGATTCCACATGTGGAGGTTCTCGCATCGGAGGGGATATGTGATCAAGGCCTGACCACCTTCTCCTGCGCCACTGACTGCTTGTCGGCCCGCGCCCGGTAAGCAGAGATGGCTGCCAGGTGCACCTTAAGGGTCAACTGAAGCCCTAGCTGAGAAAGGGACCACAGGTAGTCCAGAATGCTAGCCAATGAACAGGAGGAAGGGTCCAACCCCTTGCCCTGACACCAAATGGAGAATCTCTTCCATTTGAAGGCATAGCATTTTCTGGTCGACTCCTTATGGGAAGCCTCAACAACGCTGAGGACCTCGTCAGAAAGACCCAAGGCCTGGAACTCTAGCCGCTCAGGAACCAGGCCGTCAGGTGCAGGGACTGAAGGCCCGGATGGAGCACCTTCCCCTTGTTGACTGAGATCAAGTCCGGGCGGGCTGGAAGCCGCCTCGGGAGCCTGGAGCGGAGGCTGAGGAGATCTGGATACCAGAACTGGCGGGGCCAGTCTGGGGCTACCAGAATCACCTGTGCCTGGTCCCTCTTCACCTTGAGAAGCACCTTGTGGATCAAGGGGAATGGAGGGAAGGCGAAGAACAGGCCCGGGGTCCAGAGAACAGAACCACACACCTCGTTCCAAGGATGGAATGATCTGAGCCAGAGTGACCATCCTGAAGGTGCGAGATCTTAGGAACTTGTTCAGGTCGTGTGGAGGGGCGGGCGCCAGCCCCGTCCGTTACGGACCAGGAGTACCTGGATACAAACCCTGGTCTGGAAGGGGTCCACCACCTCCTGATCACCTCTTTCTGGAGGAGCAAGGCAATTTGACTCGGCAGGCGACAGAGAGACTGTCGGAACCCGTAGCCTGTGGGCGACGGCTCGATAGGAGGGGACTGTTCGACCCAGAGGCAGACCCTGCCTAACCCTTCCAACACCCAGCGGTCCGTGGTG
Source organism: Neoceratodus forsteri (assembly GCA_016271365.2). NCBI lineage: Eukaryota > Metazoa > Chordata > Ceratodontiformes > Ceratodontidae > Neoceratodus > Neoceratodus forsteri. Next base: position 373,950,356 of record CM057458.1, read on the forward strand.
ATAGCGGACCAGGCGGAAAGGAAGTGGCAGAGCCGTCCCCCCATGGGGGGTACCCAGGGAGGAGTGATGAGGTTGAGGGCAACACCCCTCAACCTGTCACTGGGCAGGCTTGGAGGAAGGGCCAGCCGAGGAGCCGCCTGGGCCTTTTCCTCCCAGCTTCCTGCTGGAGGAAGCAGCAGGCTTGGCTTTGGAGTGCCAAGTATGAGCCTGCTGGCCCTGATGCTGGTGTCGCTGGGCCGGATGTGCCGCAGTGGCTGAAAGACGAAAGAGCTTACGCTGCTGCTGGCGGCATTTGTCCTTCTGGGCAGACGTGACCGAGTCCAAGGTGGCGTTGGACTTCTCTCGATCCATTGGAGATGACCCTCCACCCCAGGTCCGAACAAATTGGTACCCAGGAAGGAGGGTCATCTCCAGCTTGTGCTGGGTATCAGCCGTAAAGGTGAAGATCCGCAGCCAAGCTCTGGGGAGCATGGCCACTGCGGCTGCTACTGACCGGGCACACGAATCAGCAATGTCCAACAACGTTTGGAGCTGCTGTTTAGCTACCGCCCTTCCCTGATCCTGCACCTGCTTGACCGTCGTTTGAAGGTCAGCCGGGAGATGAGGAATCACCTCATCCAGGGAGCCCAAAAGGACGTGTGAAAAGTGTGCCATCAGAACGGCCGAGCTAGCCTGACGAAGGCCTAGGAAGGAAGCAGCATATACCTTCCGCCTGGAGTAGTCCAATTTCTTGGACTCCTTATCGGGCGGTTTGTCCACATCCCAAACGTTCCCAGAACGCCGGAAAATGTTGTCGGTCACTAACCCCTCCGCAGAGGGGTGCTCCGAGAAACCGGAGAGTGAACCTGTAGGGACCGCATACTTTCGAGCCATCCTGGCCGAAGGTGCGGGACATGATGCTGGCCGCTGCCACAGCTCCAGGGCCGGGCCAACAATGGCTTCAGCCACTGGAAAGGCCTCCGTAGGGGAATCCTCTCGGTCCAGTATCTCCGTGAGGGGATACTTGGACCATTTTGAAACAGGTTCGAGCTTCATCCCAGTGGACTCTGAGATGAGTCGAAGCATTCCTAAAAACGAGGATGGGCTCTCATTCACCGACTGACCCCCGCAGACTCCAGGTCAAGCGGCCTGGAGAACAAGGAGTCATCGTCGTCAGACTCCGAGGAGTCTCCGAACAGCTGCCGAGCACCTGAGCCACCCTCCATGTGCCGAGGTCGATCGGGAGTGAGGGTGACCGACAACCTATGGGCAAACCCTGACCCGACCAAGAATCCTTGGTCGGGGCCCCAGTCTTCAGTTGTGGAGGCAGAGGTTCCACCACAATGGGTGGAGCAGCCGGTTTTGGCCGAACAACCAGTGCCAGTTTTGGCTCCTCGACTACGAGGGGTTGTTTTGGCAACTCAGGTGACAGCCACTTAATGGCGGAGAAAGCGAAGAAGTCAGCTTATTCCGGACAATAAGAGCCTGCTGCCACATCTCAGCGCCGACGCAACTTGCACCGGAGCTTATCCTCCAAAGAGGACGACTAGGACGAGCGGTGCCGCCGCTTTCCATGGTGCCGAGACCTAGACCGACGATGTTGGCGGGACAGGCTGGACCTGGAAGGGGTCCGAGATCAAGATCTTTGGGGATTCCGAGGGTGGGTCAGAGAGGGGACGGGGGAAACCCGCTCCTCCCTCGGTTCAGGGACCTTAACCAGGGACTCCGTCACAGGAGGCACAGGCAAGTCCTCGGTTTCCACCGGGGGAACCAGTGAAGTAGGGTTGTCGGCATCACCAGTCGACAAACTGTCAGACGGGTCGAGAAAAATCTCGACTGCGTCGACGGGTGTCTCAGCCAGCTGACCTGACAGGGACATCGTGAAGCCAGCTTCAGCCGAAGTCGAAAGTCGACCATCCAGTGAAGGGGATCTCTCCCGCTCCTACAAACGTCGACAATGGGACTTACCTTTGGAGTCCTTCTTTTTGGACCGACTGGAATGTCCCGATGGTCCTTCTCCCTTGGTGGAGAGCAACTGGCAAAGCTCCTTAAAAGAAGCTGCATATGAAGAGCCCAAGGAGAGTGGGATAAATGCCGTGACCAAGGAGGAAGAAGATGCGGCCTGGGCCGCCTCCTCCTCCTCGAGGGCGATCATCTGCTCCAACTGATCCGTAGAGCCCGCGGCACCCAATGGGCCTCCTTCGACTTGACCGGTGGATATCGTTTTTCAGGGCGCCCCAAAAGAAATCTAGCAGCGCGGTCCTCCAAGACCTAAGCCGAAAAGGATTTGCACAAATCAAAAGCCTGCGAATCGTGGCCGAGTCCTAGGCAGTAAATGCACGTGCAGTGCGGGTCGGTCCGGCACATCTTCTGCCCACAGGAGCACTGACGAACTCCAGGAGTTGATCTGTCCATCTCAGTCGCGAGGAAAAAAGAAGACCGAAGTTTTGTAAATTTGAGAATTCGTTTCGGATTAACCAAAGAGTGTGGATCCAAGCCTAAAACGCAGAGCGCTAAGGAGGGAACCTGAGCTTCCAAACGGTAAGGAAGATCTGGCATCATGGGGTGGAGCCAAGAGTTTTACCATCCGGGTGGGTGGGAGGAGCCAGCTTGAAGACCTTCCAGCAAGATTTAAAGCGGCAAGGAACCTGCCAATAAATGTGGATTGAACAACATATCCACGTCCCTAGAATCTTCTTTCTTTTAATGGAGTCTTGCTGTATTCTGACTATATGCAGTTAGCCTTCCCGGTTCAACTACCCTGGAGATAAAAAAGTTAACTCTATGGAAATGCACAGAACGTTGAGCTCAAGCTTGGTTCTCAAATCCCTGTTCCTGGTACATTCTACGTAACCATCAGAGTCTCGCGAACACTAAAATAGTGGCTACTAAGCTATACTAAATAACATGGCACATCAATAAAATAATAGTCAAATGACTAATTACCCAACAATAGGGCATAACAGAAAACTCAAGTCAAGATGCCCAAGAAATGCCACTCCAGTGGTGCAGCACTTAAAATAGAACCACTGGAATGCAGTGCCCCCAAAAAAAGGTTCTGGTAGGGAAGGCAGGTCAGAATACAGTAAGACTCCATTAGAAGAAGCAAGATTACTGTGGTAAGTAATTTTTCCTTTAAACAACATGATGTCTTGCTGTATTCTGACTATATGCAGACTACCAAGCAGCGCCCCATGGAGGTGGACACAGAACCTACTTAGGAAATGGGCTCTGCAGTACTGCGGAGCCAAACCCGGCATCACTCCTGGCCTGGGTGTCCAGGCAGTAGTGTTTAACGAATGTGTGAACAGTTTTCCAGGTAGTTGCTTTTCAAATTTTGAGCAGGGGGATATTTTTGGCAGCTGCAATAGAGGCAGCTGTCCCCCTGGTAGAGTGAGCCCTGCGGCCCGCTGGTGGCTCTTTCCCTAGTTTGCCATAGCAGAACTGCATGCAAGACACAATCCATCGAGCAATGGTCCTCTTGGTGGCTTGGCTTCCCCTTTCCCACCTTTCCATAGGTGAGGAACAGCGGGGTACACTCCATCTTATGGGCCTTTGATCCAGATAGTAGCTAATAGCCATCTTAACATCCAGGCTATGCAGTCTGTGTTCTCCTGAACTAGAATGTTCGGTGAAGACAGGTAATATCATGGACTGATTCAGGTGAAAGTCAGAGACCACCTTTGGAAGAAACTTCCTGTTCGTCCTAAGGACGACCTTGTCTCTATGAAGTGCTATGCAGCTGGGCTCTACTGACAAGGCCTATAGCTCACTAATCCTCCATGCACAGGTTATGGCTACCAGAAAGACAGTTTTCCATGTCAGGTACTTGAGCTCAGCAGAGGACATGGGTTCAAATGGGGGCTGCATAAGCTGTGGTATGCAGATACTCAGATCCCAAGAAGGGGGTGGCTCCCTGTGAGGGGGGTGTAGGTGGAGCAACCCTTTAAAGAACTTCTTGAAGACTGTGTGAGAAGCCAGGGAAGGGCCCTTCGCTGCCGAGAGATCGGCAGAAACAGCTGCCAGATGTACCTTCAAAGTAGAAGGCCAAAGGCCTAAGGAATTAAGGTGGGCTAAATAGTCCAACAGGACTGGTCTGAGGGAGGAGGTTGCCCGTCTCCAGGGTGACCTGGCTAGGATTTGTGACACCTCTTCCCCCACCCAGGGACCACCAGAACCACCACCGTTACCTCAGAGGTTGCCAAAAAAGAGGAGAGGTTGGACCAAGGTTGGCTCAGGGAGGAAGAGGGCCGTGGAACAGAGGTGCATCCCTCCAGCTGTACCTCTCCACAATTCATATGCTGTTCTGGCAAAGAGTGGTTCCTCTATGGAGGCACCTGCAGTGTAGACCAAGGAGGATGCTGGGAACCTCCACAAAGGAGACCCACAGGAGAGTGGTACGAGACCCCACAGGGGAAGGAAACAATTCCTGGTGGGGGACTCGATCAGTAAGGAGGAGGAAGGGGATAGGGAGGTAAAGTGCCTGCCTGGCGCCACGGCTCGGAGGGACAGGAAGTGAATCCTCAGTATCGCCGGAACAGCTGCACGAGGGAGGGAGCTGGATGTCATTGTCCATCTAGGGACAAATGACCTGGCTGTGAATGGGATCGGAGCAGGGCAAGAGGAGTTTGTGGAGTTGGGGAGGGGTCTTAATCAAGTAGCATGTACGGTAACCTTCTCGGAGGTGCTGCCTGTCTATGTCAAGGATGATGCTAGGGTATTCCTCACCATGGGATTCAATGAATGGTTGAAAAACTGGTGCAGAGCTCAGGGTTTTGGCTTCACTGGGGACTGGGGAGCCACCTGGAGGGATGCAGACTTATACTGGCACGATGGTCTGCATCTCTCTGGGGACACCAGATTCTAGGTGACAGGTTTAAATGCTTCATTGGCAAGCATTTAAACTAGCCAAGAGGGGAGGTACTAAAAAGGAGCAGGGAAATCCCAGCTTCCCCCACAAAACACAGTAGTTAGAGAGGTAAACACCAAGGTAGAAAAGTCAGTAGGAAGCAGGACAGGGATAAATGCAGAAAAAGGCAGTAAGGACAAGGATGGGGCTAAAAGGGGTAAGACAATAAAAAATAAAAGGAAGGTGATGAGTACCAGTGCCTGCAGTCTGTGCAGCAAGTTCCCTGAACTAGTGGCCTTGATGGAAGAGGGATGCCTGGATACTGTGGCAGTCACTGAAACATAGTACATAGAGAACCATGACTGGGATGTCAACATACCAGGATACACAGTCTACAGGAGGGACAGGGTGGATAAAAGAGGAGGAGAAGTAGCTCTCTATATAAGGGAAGGGATTAAAGCAACAGAACTAAAGAGTAAACATGAAGTTGATCAGTCATTATGGGTCACCCTGGAGACAGGAAATGGCACCACAATCCGCATGGGGGTTGTGTACAGACCCCCATCTCAGGGGGAGGAAATGGACAAGGAAATGATAGAAGGCATCCTTAAAATGGCAAAAAAAGGGGAGAAATTGTTGATGGAGGACCTGAATATGCTAGATGTTAACTGGAGTACCTTTGCTGCAGGCACATCCAAGAGCAGGGTCATTCTTGATGCCCTACAGGGGGCATGCCTCGGACAGCTAGTGTTGGAACCCACTCGGGAGGGAGCAATCTTAGACCTGGTACTCTCAAATGGAGAAGGAGAAAGGATCTCAGATATAAAAGTGGGTAGCCATCTGGGAACAAGTGACCACCAAACAGTGTGGTTCACAATAAACACAGCCATAGAGTCAAGCCATACAAAAACAAGAGTATTGGACTTTAGGAAAGCTGACTTTGGGAAAATGAGAGAGTGCCTCAGAAAAGCACTAGCAAACGGGCAAGAAGGAGGGGTGGAGGAAAAATGGGGAATAATAAAAACAGCCATTGCAGAGGCAACAACCCTTTGTGTGAAGCAAATCAACAAAACAAAACGAAGGAAAAAAACACTATGGTTCTCAAAAGAGGTGGCAGGGATGGTTAAGGAGAAAAGGATAGCATTCAGAAAATATAAGGAATCACAGAAGAAGCAGGACAGAGAACGTTATCAGTTAAAGCAGAAGGAGGCAGGGAAGGCAGTCAGAATAGCAAAGGCACAAACTGAGGAAAAGATAGCCAACTTTGTTAAGAAAGGGGATAAAACCTTTTATAAGTACATTAGGGAGCGAAGAAAGACCAAGGGAGGGATACAGAGACCTAATAAAGAGGAGGGAATGTGGGCAGAGGGCGACAGTGAAAAAGCAGATATACTGAACGAATATTTCTGCTCAGTATTCACAACAGAAGGGGGGGTATCTAAACCAAACAAGAGAGAAACTCTTGAATAGGAGGGTCGATACCAGTCCATTCACAGAAGAAAGGGTTTTGATAGAACTCTTGAAACTGAGGGTGGACAAAGCAATGGGGCCTGATGGGATTCACCCAAGAATTCTAAAAGAACTAAGGGTAGAACTAGTAACACCACTGACTACTCTCTTTAACAAATCATGGGAGGATGGGGTGGTACCTAAGGACTGGAGGAGGACAAATGTGATTCCAAGTCACAAAAGTGGGAGCAGGGCAGAGGCAGGAAACTACAGACCAGTTAGTTTGACTTCAGTTGTTGTTGAATTTTGTTGACCCCACTGGGCATAGAAGTCCCTTTATCAGGGGCGACTGGGGTGAAGCGGGCATACAGATGGTAAGCAACTGAATTTGAACCAGATTAAGCTGTTGGTGTTACTTTTAGTGAATGAGGGAAATTTGACCAGGACACCTGGGGAAATTCCCCTACTCTTTTTCGATAAGTGCCATGGGATCTTTAACATCCACCTGAACTACCACCAATTCAGCCAGATGGGACCTCGGTTTAACGTCTCATCTGAAAGACGGCACCTCAGAAGTGCAGCACTCCTCTCATGCTCCACTACAGTGTCAGTACTGAGATATTAACCCAAGTGCCAGATGTGGGAACTGAACCCACAGCCCTCTGATCTCCCAGCCTCAGAGGCAAATGTGCTACTTACTGAGCCACTGACACAGACGGTACTGACACAGTGGTAGGGAAAATGATGGAATCACTTCTGAAGGAAAGAACTGTTGAGTACCTAGAGGCCAGTGGGACACAGGACCCAAGGCAGCATGGTTTCACAGCAGGAAGGTCATGTCAGACGAACCTAATAGACTTCTTTGACTGGGTGACCAAAGTAGTAGACCAGGGAGGAGCAGTGGATATGGCCTACCTAGATTTTAGCAAGGCATCTGATAAAGTCTCACACAAAAGATTAATATACAAGTTAGCCAGCCTTGGAGTGGGTCCCAAGGTGGTAGCCTGGATAAAAAACTAGCTGGACAACAGGACGCAAAGGGTAATAGTAAACTGAGTCTACAGTGAAGAAAGGAGGGTAACTAGCAGGGTATCGCAGGGTTCAGTACTGGGACCGGCCCTCTTTAATGTCTTTATAAGTTACATTGGAGAGCACCTGGAAGCGAAAGGTATGTCTCTTTGCAGATGACATAGTGAGATCTGCAACTGGGTTGATACACAAGGTGGGGTGGAAAGAATGAAAAGAGACTTGGCAAGGCTGGAGAAATGGTCAAATATGTGGCAGCTCAGATTCAATGCAAAGAAGTGCAAGGTAATGCATCTGGGAAACAAAAACCCAGGGGAAGAGTACACAGTGGGGGGGGGGGGGTGAGTTAATAACAACAACAAAAAATCGAAAGAGACCTTGAAGTAATAATGTCAGATGACCTAAAGGTGGGCAAGCAATATGAGAAGGCAGTAAGGAGGGCTGGGGGGATACTGGGATGCACAGGGAGCGGCATCAACAGTAGAAAACAGGAAGTTGTTATCCCTCTGTACAGACAGTTAGTGAGACCCCATCTGAGTACTGCGTGCAATTCTGGAGACCCCATCTCCGCAAAGACATAGACAGAGTGGAGGCTGTTCAGAGGAGGGCAACCAAAATGGTGCAGGGTCTGCACCAGAAGACATACAAGGATAGACTAAAGCAGCTTAATATGTATACCCTTGAAGAAAGGAGGGAGAATTGGGACATAACAGAAACTTTCAAGTATCTCAAGGGAATTAAAGTACTAGAGGGTAGTATCTTTCAGAAGAAGAGATGTGCAAGAACAAGGGGGCACAATTTGAAGACAGAGGGAGGACGGCTCAGAGGTAATGTTAGAAAATATTTTTTTCACAGAGAGGGTTGTGGATGCATGGAACAGCCTTCCTGAGGAGGTTGTAGAGTCAAGAACAATGGGAGAATTCAAGAATGCATGGGACAGGCATAAGGCAATTCTAGTTGGGGGTAGGAGGAAGTAAGCTGTTGATTAACTATGATGGTAATCAACTGATGTGCCATGCCCTCCCGCGGCTCGCACCTTGCCGCCAGAGGAAAAGCTACAAGCCTGTCCTGGGAAGCAACCCACGATTCTGCTACTGCAAATTAGCAGACCCTGAGGCTTTCTTCCCCTGTTGAAACTGCCGCCCGGGATCCTCCGAGCTCCAGTCCGTTGCAGGGCCCAGAAATCTACAGAAACAGCTAAAATCAGTATACCCCCTCAGGTACGTTGGTATTTGGCGCCTCTGGACATTCTGAATTTTCCGCGCCAACACTCTGATTGGAGGATCTCAGCCTCACTGACTTCTTCCTGATGGTCTCCATTTTACCTTGCTTCATTAGAGGCATTTATCAGTGTTGCTGACCCTGGGACTATCCTTTTTTGTAAAGCAAGAATTTAATTTTTTTTTTTTTTTGTAAAGAAATTGTTCTTTTTTGTAAAGCTAGAATGGCATGAAAGGCACCCCCCAGCCCACCCCCACACACACACTGCTTCTCTCCTCATGTATCAATCCAGTTTAGGCCATTCAGTGTTACATTGCCATTGTTTAAAGTGATTTACCTGCTCTGAATGCACTGTGATTACATCCCTCTTTAGAATTAATTCTCTACGAAAGGCTAAAGAGTTTTAAGTTGACCTTTTTATGCACTCCTTAATATCCTAAAACTACAGCCTAATCCTTTTTATTAATTCTGAGTGTAAAACTGTAGAGTCTTAAGATTATTAGACCTGTCTACTTTTTCATTTGCAAATTATACTACATAGCCACTAGAGGGCTACAACAGCTGTCTTTTCTGTTAAAGAGGAAACACATTATGTTTTCTACTTTCTCTTCTGCTCTAGTGGACCTGGGATACCTCTCTTTCTGAGGACCATACCCGGGGTTTTTCTGCCTGTTTCTCAGGCCGAACCATGCTCATCCATGAAGGCTGCAAGACTTGAACGCCTGCCCCCCACTCCCATTCTGTACTGGTGGAGCAGGGCCAGAAACAGAAACGAGAGCTACAGACCAATCTTGCCACACCAGATTGCAGCCTTGAACCACGTCACTGGCTCAGCTGCAAAGAGTTGCTCCACAGGTACGTTCAGTGCCACAACCGCCTCTCAGCCAACAAAAGGATTTTGAACTTATGACACCCGATCGCTGATTGGTCTAGACTCTAGTGACTTTTACTGCCGGCTGTTGTGGCATTTAGATCTACCATGGGAAATTACAGCTGGTTCCTCGGTGTGTCACTAGCGCTCAATTCAATTCTTCAGAACCCTCATCCCTACCTAAAGTGGAATGACCCTTGCGCTTCTCCCTGTCCTGCGTCCAACAGCTCCTTTCAGGTAGCCATTCTGGACTATTGGGCTTCTCAGCTGTCTCTGCCAGGGAGTGGAACATCTCCCGAGCTGCCTCTGCAGATTACTCCCCCATCCAGACTTGAGACTTCCTACTCATGGCAAATTTTTGCCAGGACACTAGTGGCTGCAACACTAGGCCAGTATAACACCAGGAGTGGGTACAGGCCTACCCATCAACACCATCTCCCCTATCGCCCCAAAAATAGTGTTTATAAATTACAGTTCGCTGCTTTAAAAAGAATCCTGCTTCTTTCACTATTGTGCTCAGGCAATGTTGAACTCAACCCAGGACCATTAGACACCCTTGCTTCTCCATCAGACCTGGCAGGTATCAAAGGAATGTCTTTTATGCATCTTAATGCCTGTACCTTGCTGAAAAAGTTCACCCGTATCCAGGCTTGGGTGAGCCACACCCTACCTGATGTCCTAGTGATCACTGAGACCTGGCTTAGGCCAGCCACCCCAGACAATTAAATCAATATCCCAAATTATTTACTCTTCCAAGCGGATAGGCAATCAAGAGGAGGTGGGGTGGCAATTTATGTAAGGGACAAATACTCAGCCGCATGCACAGATGCATCATCCTCTCCAAAAGAATTTGAGTGCTTGACCCTAAAGATCGAACTTTCTCCTTCCAGTGCACTCTGTGTAATAGGCTGCTACAGGCCCCCTTCTGCCGGGCCTCATCTCCTGTCTCACCTCAGTTCCATACTGGGGCTCAGTTCCTTGAAACCATTATTCTTGGCTTACTGAACTACTGAATTGGCTATCAAGCGCATCAGCTCCTTTGAAATCCTTTTGTGACACTCTAGGGCTGGTGCAACTCATTGGCGAGCCTACTCTCCCAAATAAAAAGAACCTTAACAACAGCTCCCTCTTAGATGTAATTTTGGTTAGCAAGCCACACCTGTTCTCTCATGTCGGAACATTTTTCTCAGACATTAGCGATCATTGTGTAATCACCACCATTAGATCCATGCACAACCCACAATTTGTGGCAAAGTTCTCTATCAAGAGGTGCAAACGCAACTTTGATTTGTTTGCTTACGTCCACGACTTGAAACATTCACCACGATGGCAGGAATTCTTCCTAGCCAAAACAGTTAACAGGGCATACACGGTTTTTTACAATATTTTAAGTGAGGCTTTAAATAAGCATGCACCCTTGGTTAATGTGCAGGTCAGGAGCAGCACCTGCCGTTGGTTCTCACCCGAGCTCAAAGCTTCCCTGTTAGAAAGGGATACTTTATGGAAAAAAGCCCGAAGAAGCAAGAATGACTCGGATTGGTGTCTTTTTAAGAGAGCATGCAACAAGTGCACAAAGTTGGTCAGAGCAGCCAAGGCCGCCTACTATCGTTCGGGAGCTAGCCTCTGCCTCAAGAAATCCTTCAAAGCTCTGGAAAACATTAAAAGACATGTCTGGACACACACCTGGTAATTCCATTCCAGCAAAAATTAAGTCCGGTGGCAGTGTTATCTCTAACCGATCGGAGATATTGGAAGCCCTCAATAACCATTTTGCAAGGGCAGGGCTAGCATTTGATACTTCTCCTGCCAATGATCTCCGCACAGCTCAGGGCCCACCAACCCACGAGTATCCCTCTACCAAGGAGGCCTTCTCCCTCCTGCCTGTCTCTCTAAAAGAGGTGAAAGACCTACTGCTGCAACTGGACACCAGGAAGGGAGCAGGCTCCGACTTCATAGAGCCATACTATCTGAAATGTGCCTACTATGTGCTTATGTGTGTCAACCACCCACCTATTCAACATGTCACTCTCCCAGGATAGCCTCCCTCAATGGAAAATAGCCCATGTCATCCTCTATTAAAAGCAGGTGACCCTGGGATCTAAATAATTACAGACCGATCTCCCTCCTCCCCATCCTGTCTAAATTACTAGAAAAAATAGTGTGTGGCCAGCTAGGGGTATACTTAGAATCCAGAAGCCTATTAAACCCGGTTCAGTCTGGATTCAGAGCAACGCACAGCACCATAACAGCCCTAGCTAACGTGACCAATGATTGGTTCCTAGACCTTGACAACAAGAAGCATGTCTGTCCCATTTTCTTGGATCTTAGTAAGGCATTAGACACAGTCGATCACAGCCTGCTTCTTTCCTCCCTAAGCACCTTAGGCCTGGACCATAAATCTATGTGCTGGTTTGCAGACTACCTCGGAGAACGGAAACAGCAGGTTAAAGCTGAAGGTGATCTTTCTCCACTAAAACCTAGGCTGAGGGACGTGCCCCAGAGCTCTATCCTTGATCCCCTCCTCTTTACAGTCTACATTAACAACATCAATGACCCCATCAAAAAAGCCAACATCCACTTATTCGCGGACGACACTGTATTGTACTTGAGTCATCCCACGCCGGAAGCAGCCTGTGAAGACCTCCAAGCTGAATTTAACCTTCTACAATACCAGCCCATAAACAAAAAGCTTTTGTTCAATGAGAAAAAGACAAAAGCCATGCTCTTCTCCCCCTCCTTGCATGCAGCAATTCCTGCTGGTGGGGGGGGGGGAGCTATTCCACAAATTACCACTGTTTTTGGAGAAACACTAGAGTATGTAGCTAAATTCAAATATCTAGGAGCTCGGCTTGATCATAAACTTTCCTTCGCTGACCATCTCGAAGAACTACAGAAGAAACTAAGGCAAAGATTAGGACTGTTCTACAGAATTAACCACCTGCTCACAAAGGAGGCCAAGATTTAACTGGTTCAAGCTACCTTCCTATCTTTAATAGATTACGTGGACCTGCTCTACAACCACTGCACTGCCTCTGCACTGGCTAAGCTGGACACCCTCTACCACAGAGCTATCAGGTTCATTACTGGCCTTCCACTTTCCACACACCACTGCTCCCTGTACTCATCATTAGGCTGGACTTCCCTTCACTATGGAAGGAACAGAGAAGCCGCCCTCTGGGCCTTGAGAGCAGTGACCGACAAGCTCCCCTCATAAGTCTCACATTGTATTCCCCGGAGTGTGGTAGGCACCTACGCTCTAAGGAGCCATTCCCTAATTGCCCTCCAAGTTCCAAGGGTCAACACTCATTTCGGCCAAGCTGCTCTAAGCTTCTCTTTACCCACATTGTGAAACGGTCTACAAAGGAACTTGAAGCTGAGCTGCCCTGTTAGCCTGAATATCTTCAAGGCGCTCTACGATCGCTACATGAAAGCACCTTGCAAATGTTTTCCTCACTGCTAGCCCACTAATTTCGCAACTCCCTCTTTCTATCCTGACGCTCGCCATGTTTCTATCCCTGGCTCTCACTTGTTCCCTATTAACTCTTCCTGCTGCACCCACCCTTCCCTATCCGCTCCAGCCTGGCTAAAGTCCCACCCCATCCATAGTAGTGTCCCAATTATCTACCCTTCCTCCGTCATTATCATAATAAACAAGTACACGACAGCCATCGTCACTTTCTGTGGTTTTAGCCCAATATTTTCCCCAGTCGTCGGCAATATATCCCTCCTCTTCCTTACCTCTCTAACCTGCCACCCCATACATGGCCTCTTTCCCCTATATGTGTAGTTGCCGGCTGCCTCACTCAAAAGATCTCTGCTTATAACCCCTGTATGCCTATGGTTGATTGTACATCTGCTGACTTCAATTGTAAAATAATGCTGTTTTTTTTTTTTAATTTATTTATTTCAGCCTTGTACTGTACTGTATACACTGTATATACTTTTTCTTCCTTGTATATTATTGCCTTTTGTATGCCTGCTTCTGTACTGTACTTTGATGTATTCATGACCAGGTCCACCTTGCAAATGAGCCTTGCTCAATGGTGCCCACCTGGATAAATAAATATTTTGACTGACTGATTAACTAGAATCTGCAGCTTATCCATCAGGTAGGGAAATGGGTAGACTAGGTGGGCCAAGCAGTCCTTATCTGCCGTCAAATTCTATGTTTCTATGACTGCCAGTTCAGCTGTGGATCTATTTCCCTTTGTGCATACCAGATAGTAAATTTCTTCCATTTGGAAGTACAAGTCTTTCTGGTGGCAGGTTTTCTGGAAACCTTCAAAATATCCAGGACCCCTTCAGAGAGATGCAAGCCTGCATACTCTAGGTCCTCAAGAGTCAGGTCCTGAGCCGGAGGTACTTGACGATGGGGTATAGGATCCTCCCTTAAGAGGAGGTCAGAAGATTGTGCCTCCTGGGGAGACAGACCGGACTGGTCACTGCTAGAGACAGCAGCATGGGGTACCAGGGCTGTCTGGCCCAGTCCAGAGCAATCAGAATCATAGATGATGACTGGCTGACTCCCGCGTTTGATCAGGACTCCTAAGATCAGAGGAAATGGGGGAAAGGCACACAGGAATTTGCCTGTCCATTCCAATATCAGTGCATCCAGAGGCACTGAGCCCAGAACTGGGGTAGCTGATTGTCTGGGGCTGCAAATAGATCCATCTCTGGTGTGCCCCATCTCCTGAACACTGCATGCAGTATTTCCTTGTTCAGAGACCACTCGTGGTGACTCTGATTTATTCTGCTGAGGGCATCTGCCAGGACACTGTCCTTGTCTGGCAAGTGCGCGGCCGAGAGGGAGGTCTTGAGAGAATAAGCCAGATTCCAGATCTTCATTGCCTCCATACACAGGGCAGAGGACTTTGTCCCTTCCTGCTTGTTGATGTAGTACATGGTGGTGGTGTTGTCTGTCCTTACCCGAACCACCTTCCCTGTACCATTTCTACGAATGACTGAAGAGCTAGGAACATTGCCTCAAGTTCCAACAGGTTGATGTGGAGCAGGGACTCCTGGCAAGACTATGTCCCATGAGCAGTGTGGTCCCCTAAATGAGCTCCCCACCCCAGGAGTGAAGCATCCGTGGTCAGAACCAATGTAGGGGATTGCTGTAGGAATGGAACACCCTCCCTGAGGTTGTCCCTGTCCTTCAACCACTGTAAAGCCTGTATCAAGGTGGCTGTCACTGGAATCAGCTTGGACAAGGAATCCCTTTTTTGGGACCAAAAGGACCTGAGGTGAAACTGGATATCCCTCATCTGAAACCTGGCTCCTGGAATCACTGCTATGGATGCTGCCATGTGTCCCAGGAGCTGGAGAAAGTGTCTTGACAGACGAGACACCTGTAGGTGAAAAGAGTTTGTCAGTTGAACGAGGTTGTCTGCCCTTCCCACTGGCAAGAGAGCCTTTTCCTGAACTGTGTCCAGCTCTGCTCAATGAAATCTAAATATCTGGATGGGTCCCAGGACTAAGTTCTTTAGGTTTACCAGGAATCCTAAGGATACGAGGGTATCCTGCACTAGACCCAAGGCATCCCTTCCCTGCTGGGAGGACTGTCCCACGACCAGCCAATCATCCAGGTAGGGAAACACAGACACTCCTCGCCTTCTCAGGTGATCTACAATCACTGCCAGACATTTTGTGAATGTTCTGGGGGCCGAGGTAAGGCCAAAGGGCATTGCCCTGAACTGATAGTGGCCTGAGGGTAATTCGAACCTTAGGTACCTTCTGTGAGAGTGTCTGATTGAAATGTGAAAATAAGCATCCTTGAGGACCGAGGAAGCTAGCCAATCTCCTTGCCTAAGCGTAGGAAGGATTTTGGTTAGAGTCACCATCTTGAATTTGGGTTTTGTCAGGTGCTTGTTGAAATACCTCAGATCTAGAATGGACCGCCACTCCCCAGTTTTCTTTAGGGTAAGGAAATATCTTGAGTACAACCCTTTTCCCTTGTGAAGAGGAGGAACAGGCTCCACAACTTTCTGCTCCAGTAGTGTGGCAAGCTCTACCTCCAATAGAGTTGTCTCTGAACTGCTGGCAGGTTTGAATAACCTTGCTCTTGTCCTTGGAAATTGTTTGAAACTTAGAGCAAGTCCCTGGCTCACTACTTCCAGGACCCACTTGTCTGTGGCAATGGTTTATCAGGCCTGGAAGTAGTGAGCCAACCTGCCCCCTACTGGCAGTGGGAAGGCGGCCCTGGCTGACACATCAGGGTGTCTGCTTGGCAGGAGTCCTAGGCTGACAGGTGGATGCAGCCCTGCTTACACCCCTCCTGCCTCTACCCCCTGAAGAACCCTCTTTGCTGCTGGTAAGCAGGGAACACCTGGGCCTGGTAGAAAGGCCTCTGATAAGGCCTGCCTCTGCCCGGCTTAAGCTGCTGTTTCTGTGGAGTTGCAGCTTTTTCTTTAGTAGCTGCACTTCTGTAAGTAACCCTGTACTCATCCATTTTCTTCATGCATGGCTCTGTCTGTTCCCCAAACAGAGAATTCTGGACAACAGTGAAATCCATAGCTTTTGATTGGGTATCCTAGGAAAGACTGGTACATCTGAGCCAAGAAAATCTTCTTAGGGAGACTGCAGTAGCCATAACCCTAGAGGATACATCATTGGAATCCACAGCAGAATGAAACTAGACTTTGGATGCTACAATGGCATCCTTGACCACTTGCTCCAGATCCTTGGCTAGTTGAGGTGAAGCAGTCTTAGCCAACTGCAAAACAGATTCCCACCTGGATTTCTGGTATCTGAAGACATATGCCATGTAAGAGGCTTGTCTGATACTAAGGGAAGTCGCCAAATACTGCTTCTTGGCCATGGTATCAATCTTCCAAGAGTCCTTTTCAGGAGGGTGCAAAGCCAAGGGAATGCCAGCCTTATCACAGGCAGCAGCCTGAACGACCCCTACATGGCTACAGTGGATACATAGGAACTCTGCCCCATTGCCAGACAGCATATACCTCTTGACTATCCTTTTGTCCACAGGGGGGATGGAAGTAGGCATCTGGAGAATTTTGTTTGTCTGCTACTTAAAAGACTTATGAAGGGGTACTGAAAGTCTCCTAGTGTTAGGGACATCCATCATTTCGATGAAATCTGCCTCAAAAGTAGGCAGCTGTATGGTATCAGCAACCTTTTAAAGAACAGATAATGAGAGGACTCCTCCCCAGGCTGCCTAGGAGAAGAAACAGAATGTCTATCAGGGGAGACATCAGGCTCGATGGGTTCACCCAAGCCTTCCTCTTCCTCCTCTTCTTCTTCCTGTCCCTCCCACTCAAGTTCATAGTACGCCTCCAGATCATATGAACTGGTGGGAAGTGAACGGACAGGTGACCAAACTGCAGTATGTGGTTTTTGACCTGGTCTCGGATCACCTGAACTGGTCTGTAAGGATTATACAATCCGTATCACTCTAGCAATCTCTTCAGTGGTTGGAGCTGCAAACGTTGGCTCGGAACCGGCAGATTTTGTTTTTCTTTTTGCAGGTACCGACTCCTCAGTATCGGTCTTCCTTTTGGTCGAGGAAGTATCGCCCTGGTCAGAAGGCACCTCTTCCAGTTCCCCAGCTCCCTCAGGAGCCAAACCGGAAGGACCATCTCGATTAGCGGACTCTTCAGCCATTCTTTCCTTAAGCCTGGCTAAACGCTTATCCAGCATGGCTTTAGGAACGTTTAAACAAATTTGGCAGTCTTGTTTTCAGGTGGTCAAACCCCAGACAGTGAACATAGATAAGGTGGGGATCAACCTTGGCAAACCCCTCTCCACACTTTGTGCAGTGCTGAAACCCAGTGGGATCGGTCTTTTTCTTGGGCATCTCTGACATGATGCACTGATAAGTAAGCCAAGTTATCCCTTTTTAGTGGCGGTCAGGCCTGAGTAACTAAAAATGTTTTCAGTTAACGACCGGTTCAATGGTCGATCGAAAAAAAAAAAACGCGAAAAATTCAGGTTTTTTTTTTTAAACCGAAAACCACCGGATCCCAAACAAAAACTTTAAACAACTTAAACACTAAGACTTTACCTCAAAAGAAAATAATTTCCTTGGTTTCCTCCCAGTTATGCGAACCGAAAGAAAGACCGAAAACTTACCAAAACTGAAGAAAACCTAGACTAGTCTAACCCGTACCAAAGGACAGGGGCTTGAAGAACCGAAAAATAAAACCCGATTTAAATAAACTGACGAGAAATCTCCAGAGTGACTTCACAGGCAGGCAGAGTGAAGAATCTGATGATTACATAGAATGTACCAGGGACAGGGGTTTGAAAACCGAGCTTGAGCTCAAGCTCAACGTTCTATGTATTTGCATAGAGTTAACTCTTTCATCTTCAGGGCAATTGGACAGGGAAAGGCTAACTGCATATAGTCAGAATACAGCAAGACTTCATGTTGTTCGAATGGAATTTAAGGTTAAAATGGGAAGGGGGGGGGGACTGTGCAGAGTGAGACCCGGAAAAGGCAGACATCCTGAACAAATACTTTTATTCTGTGCTCACGGTGGAAGGAGAAAGGGAGGGAGCAACAAAAGAGAAGAGGTTGTTGCTGCTAAAACAATAAGAGTTCAGGCGAGCTTGGGACAGGCACATTAGAAACCCCAAAAACCCAAACTGAGGTGGGGAGCAGGGTAGGAAATCGAGCAGACTAGATGGATCACACGATCCCCTTCTGCCGACACATTCTTATGTTCTTAGGTAACAGAAGCTTTGGAGGAGAGAGGTGTACACTACTCCTTTTCTGGAGGTGAAAGTCCTGAAGGAACTTGCTAATCTGAAGATGGACAAAGCAACGGGACCAGATGGGCTGCATCCTACGGTAGTGAGGGTGCTCAGGAAAATACTGGCTGCAGCTCTGTCCGTTCTGTTTAACAGCTCACTGGAAACAGGAGTAGTTCCAGGGGACTGAAGGAGGGTGGATGTAGTCCCACTACAAAAATGTGGTAGCAGGGAGAAGGCTGGCAATTACAGATCAGTCAGCCTGACATCGGTGGTGGGAACGTTAATGGAATCCCTGCTGAAGGAAAGGATTGTGGAATATCTTGAATCCAGTGGATTACGAGAACTAAGGCAGCATGGTTTCACAGGGTGGAGGTCATGTCAAAATGAAGCCAATAGATTTCTTTGACTGGGCTGACAAAGGACTTAGATCAGGGTGGAGCAGTGGGAGTTGCATACCTAGATTTCAGTAAGGCTTTCGACACTGTTCCACATGAGAGACTAGTAAGCAAGCTGGGTAGCTCAACAGTGGGTCCAAAGTTGTTAAACTGGATAAGAAATTGGCTAAGGGATAGGTGGCAGAGGGTGGTGGTAAACAGAGTTCACTACGAGGAAGGGAGGGTGATCAGCAGGGTGCCTCAGGGATCGATGCGGAGACCGGTTCTCTTTAATGTCTTTTTAAGTAACACTGCAGAGGAACTACAAAGGACTGCTTACCTCTATGCAGACAACACAAAAATCTGCAATACGTTGGACACTCCTGTGGAGAGGAAAGGATGAGCAGATTTGTAGGGAACTGGCAACAGTTCTGGGAGCAAAAGTTCTTTAAATGTGATGGATTGCATCTGACTAAGGAGGGAGTCAGTGCATTGGGGCAGAAGTTTGACGTCTTTGCATAATATTTAAACTAGCAAATGGGGAGAGGGGAGCAGCACCCCATACGTCGAATGGGAAGAACCCCCCTCCCCCCTCAGCCAGTGGTCAAACAGGGATTCAGCATATTTGCAGTTCATTTGCATCACCAGGTAAGAAAAAAGGTCCGTCTCCCCATACGATGCACAGGGGAAATGCCAAACCTCACCCAACAACTAACACAGCGAAATCTGGCCAATGGAAAATCATGTACAAAAATGCTCACAGCCTGGGAAATAAGATCCCAGACCTGCAGGCAATAATGTCAGAGGCTAAACTGGACATAGTAGCAACTAGTGAGACGTGGTTTACCAGTAACCACACTTGGAAGAATTCAGTACCTGGGTATGTACTGTTCAGAAGAGACCGAGGTGCAAAAAGGGGGGTGGAGTGGCCCTGTATGTCAATGAAAATATCAAAGCTACAGAAATTCAGAATACACATAAGGAGCCAGAAGAACTGTGGGTCACCCTGAAACAGGAAATGGGACAGCCATAAGAACTGGGGTTGTCTACAGGGCCCCAGACCAGGGGAGGACATAGAC
Source organism: Neoceratodus forsteri (assembly GCA_016271365.2). Lineage (NCBI taxonomy): Eukaryota > Metazoa > Chordata > Ceratodontiformes > Ceratodontidae > Neoceratodus > Neoceratodus forsteri. The sequence goes on from CM057458.1 coordinate 373,969,916, forward strand.
ACATTACTGTTAGAAGATATACAAAACATGACAACTAAAGGGAGGTTCTGATAATGGGAGACTTCAACATGCCGGATACAGATTGGTCAATACCAGCAGGAACATCTGCCAGAACTAGACACATGGTGGATTCCCTGCAGGGGGAGGGCCTCAAACAACTGGTACAACAACCCACAAGAGACAGGGCTATCCTAGATCTAGTACTGACTAACAGGGAAGGGATCACAGATCTCCAGGTAGAAGGTCACCTGGGGCCAGTGACCATCACATGGTATGGTTCAATTTGGCCACTACATCTAAATCATCCCATTCCAAGGCAAAAAATGGGACTTCAGAGGAGCTGACTTTGATAAGATTGCCAACAGAGTTAAGCTAGCCCTGGCAAAAAGAAACACAGGTGAGGGGGTACAGGCAAAGTGGGCAAGCATTAACGATGCAATACTTGAAGCAACATCCCAATGTGTTAGACAGAAAAGGAAGTGCAAAAGAAGAAGGAAACCACTTTGGTTCTCAAATACAGTAGCAGAAAAGGTCAGAGCCAAAAGGCTGGCCTTCAGGAAATATACGGAAACACAGCGGGATGAAGATAGGGAGGCATACCAAACTGCACTAAGGGAAGCAGGGAAGGCAGTAAGGCAGGCAAAGTCCCAAACTGAGGAAACACTAGCACGAACAGTAAAGAAGGTGACAAGACTTTCTATAGATACATTAGTGAGGAGAAAGTCCAGAGGGGGTATTGCTAAGCTCAAAGGAGAAAGGGGCATGGAGGAGGAGGACCTGTAAAAGCATCTATCCTAAATAGATACTTTGCTCAGTATTTACTGAAGAGAAGGTAGGGCAGGGCCCACGGCTCAGCACCATGGACACGGGGGAGCACTACCCTTCACAAAAGAAAGGGTCCTACAAGAGCTCGCTAAGCTCAGGTGGACAAGGCAATGGGACCTGATGGCATACATCCCAGGGTACTTAAGGAGCTAAGGGTGAAACTAGCAGAGCCATAAGCAGAACTGTTTAGTGAGTCTCTGAGCACAGTAGAGGTCCCAGAAGACTGGAGAAGGGTTTATGTCATCCCGCCTCCACAAGAGTGGTAGCAGGGAGGAGGCAGGGAACTACAGACCAGCCAGTCTTACCTCAGTAGTGGGCAAGATTATGGAGGCACTCCTAAGGAAAGGATAGCAACACCTGAATCCATAGGGGCACAGGAGCCAAGACAGCATGGGTTTACAAAAGGAAGGTCCTGTCAAACTAATCTCATAGATTTTTTGACTGGGTAACCAGAGTGGTGGACCAAGGGGAGCAGTTGATGTCGCCTACCTGACTTCAGCAAAGCTTTTGACACTGTTCCACATAGAAGATTGATAAGCTGGTAGGCTGGTGGGTAGAAGTTGGTCAAACTGGGTGCAAACCGTTTACGGGCAGAAACAGAGAGTGGTGGTAAATGGTATACAGTCAGAAGAGATGCAAGTCACAAGTGGGGTACCTCAAGGATCAGTCCTGGGGCCAGTCCTCTTCAATATCTTCATTAGTGACATTGCAGATGGACTAGACGGGTAAGGCTTGTCTGTTTGCAGATGACACCAAGATCTGCAACAGAGTAGATGATCCAGATGGTGCGGAAGAATGAGAAGAGATCTGGATAAACTAGCAAAATGGTCGGAAGAATGGCAACTGGGATTTAATGCAAAGGAGTGCAAGATCATGCACATAGGGAAGAGAAACCCTGAAGCCACCTATAGGCTGGGAGGGGAGTTGCTGGCAATCACAAAGGAAGAAAGAGACTTGGGCATCATCATCACCGATGACCTGAAATCATCCAAGCAGACCTCTAAAGCAGTAGGTAAGGCTAGGGGGATGTTAGGGTGTATTAGTAGGGGTATTACAAGTTGTAAGAGGGAGGTAATAATCCCTCTTTACAAGACACCGGTTAGGCCCCATCTGGAGTACTGCGTGCAGTACTGGAGACCACACCTTCACAAGGAAATTAACCAAATTGAGGCAGTCCAGAGAAAGGCAACCAAAATGGTGCAGGGACTGCATCAGAAGACATATGAGGACAGATTAACGGAGCTCAATATGTATACCCCTGAGCAAAGGAGGGAGAGAGGTGATAGGTGATATGATCGAAACATTTAAACACCTTAAGGGCCTTAACAAGGTGAAAGAGACTACCATTTAAATATAAGAAAAATAGCAGGACAAGAGGACACAGCATGAGATTAGAGGGAGGCCGATTAAGGGGGAATGTGAGGAAGTTCTTTTTCATAGAAAGAGTGGCGGATGCATGTAACGGCGTACCTCAGGAAGTGGTGGCTATGAATATAGTGCAGGGTTTCAAACAGGCATGGGATAGGCATAAGGGAGCAATACAGATGAGTATGAATAGATAGGCCACTGATAGAGCAAAGGCAGATGGCACATTTATAAGGCAGAAAAAGAAATGGGCAGACTGGACGGGCCTTGCGGTCCTTATCTGTCGTCAACCTCTATGTTTCTATGTTAAACCTGAGAAAACTAGAGGAGTGGTCAAGGGTATGGCAGCTGTTTTTCAATGTGAAAAAGTGATAAATAATGCACTTAGGGCACAGAAACCCAGAGGCAGAGTTAAAATGGATAAAGTGGTATTGACGAACACCAAGCAGGAAAGAGACCTGGGGTAACCGTATCAGATGACCTAAAGGTGGCCATGCAGCACAACAAGGCAGTAGGGAACGCTAGGGAGGCTGGGGTGCATATGGAGGGGTATCACCAGAGATTGTTGGTAAGACTTCATCTGGAGTACTGTGTACAGTTCTGAAGATCACATCTCTAGAAGAACATAGGGTAGATGCGGTCCAGAAGAGGGCAACTAAAATGGTGCACAGTCTGCAATAAAACCCCTATGAGGAGAGACTAAAGGATCTTAATATATACACCCTGGAACAGAGAAGGGAGAGGGGATATGATAGAGACCTTTAAATACCTCACTGGGGTAAATAAGATACAGGAGGGAAGTATTTTTAAGAAAAAAAGCTGCTCGAGAACAAGAGGAAATGCCGTGAAGCTGGAGGGGGTAGATTCAGGAGAGATGTGAGGAAGTACTTATTCACAGAAAGAGTGATGGATTCAAGGTTTTATTCCTTATTACAGACGCATGACCCTAGCAGTCTCCAGGGTGTACGTTATTACTGGCAACAGGAGCTGGGTTTGTACTTGAGTGTCAAAGAGTGGCAACGTGTTTGGCAATACCTATACAGATTCCTAAAGCAACACCACTTCCACTTTTTGCAGTTTCAGATACTGCATAACCTGTACTTTTCCCTGGTGAAACTTTATAAGATGGGAAGAGTAGAATCACCACTCTGTAACAGATGTGAACTACAGGTAGGCTCATTAAAACACATTCTATGGGATTGTCCTGTGATAGCTTCCTTTTTGCAGACGGTTAGATCCTCCATAGACCCCTTACTTGAGTTAGGTTCCTATTTTACCCCCCAGATTTGCCTGGTGTGCCACTTCCTCCAGGAGATGTTAAGTAGTCATAAAGCCCACATCTCTGATTCTGACTGTGGCCAAGCTTATCATTGTTAGACACTGGGTGGACCAATCCTGCCCCTTGCTGAAAGAATGGCACTGTGAAATACTCCAGGTTCTAGAAATGGAGCTTCAAATTGCTAAACAGCAGGATCAACTAGAGAACTTCTTGAACAGATGGGGCTCATTGGTGGCTCTCTTATCTCTTTTACAAAACCCATGAGTATTGTTAAGTTAAGGGACCAGCTAGATAGTCGGACCTCTTACTGGACCCCAGGCAGAGTGCCCCCCAACAGCAGTCTTAAGGTGCCCACCGTACAATGACCTGACAGCAGGGAGGAGGGTCCTCTCCTTCCAGTAGCTGAGTCCCCCCTACTACTTAGGTTTTGTAGTGTCCAGGGAGGAGAGGGAGAGGATAGGGCAGGGTGGAGGAGGGTGGATGGAATGGGATGGGTGGAGGGGTTAGATTTAGGATGGGGTAGCTGTACTGTATTATGGTTTTATAGTTCGCTGTTATTGTTGTGTCACCTCCTGTATTACTGTCACAGCTCCCTTTATGCTACTGTATACTTCTTGGCTGTTCCGGAATATGGAATGGCTGCTGTTCTGGTTTTGTATTCATTTGTTAGAAATACCTAATAAAGTTTACTAAATTGAAAAAAAAAGAAAGTGATAGATTCCTGGAACAGCCTTCCAGCAGAGGTGGCGGGGGCAAAAGAAATGGTGGGGCTCAAGAATGCATGGGATAAGCATGAGAGACTCATAGTGGAAAGAAAGGGGAGGGAGAAAGAGCTGCACATCTGTGGTAAGAGTGTAGGCACGGAGAAATGGGCAGACTGGATGGGCCAAGCAATCCTTATCTGCTGTCAAATTCTGTGTTTTTGTTTCAATAGGTGGTTTCACAGAGCTTCTGCAAAATACCCTTTTAACCTGTATTTGAGAATTTCAACCATCCTTGTTCATGAAATAAGGTCATGTAAACAGTTATTAGAATCTGGGATTAAAATATTATGTGACAAATAATATCACTTTTTTATCTCACAAGTCAGTATGGCACTATTGTACTTAATATGCAATCTAAAAATTCTTAAATCGCACATAACAATCTTTAACTGTTCAAAAAACAAGAATTTTTAACCAGGCACAAAAAAAATGTATAATGTGCTACCAAAGAACTGCTTGTCCACATACTGAAATCTCTGTCTAGTTAAAATAACTGTTCAAAAATTTTTTTTTTTTTTTTTTTATTGTGTTTTTAATAATATTTGCAGAAAAAATTATTGGGACGCAGAGCAGTGTGCAACCAAAGTAATTCGGCAGAAAAAAGAACAAGTACATAAGAACTTACCGTAACAGTAGGTCTTCAAAGGAATCTCTGTCATCATCAGGTCACACCCATGGAACTTAGCTGCCTGGCATCAGGATCCCATGGAAGCTTTTTCTGCCGCAGTGTACTAGGCCTCCCCCCCCACCCAATGCCGTCAGGCTCAGACACCACATACACTATATAAGCGTGGGCGACCCTGCTCCCTCCTCAGTCCTTTCCCTAGCCAGAGGCCATGACAGACAGGGATCCCACCAGGAAACAGCGGAGAAAGAGAGAGAGAGAGAAGGTGCCCAGCTAGCAGAAAGGCTGAAGCAACAGGATAGAAAAGCTGAAGAGAGAAAAAGAGAAACGGGGATGAAGGGAAGGACGGCATGACCTGATGACAGAGATTCCCTCGAAGATCTACTGTTAAGGTAATTTCTTATGTAACTGTTCAATCTTCTTCGAGGATATCTCTGTCATCAGGTCACATTGTAGGAATGAGTCCCCAGCAGTGCTGAGAGCAAGAACAATCTGGGTGGCAGGAGGCCAGAGGCCTAGGAAAGAAGGCTCTGAAGCACAGCAAAGGCCAAAGCCTGCCCTTCTTCTGGATGCAATGTTCAGGTTATAGTGCTTGGTGAATGTGTGGACAGCAGTCCAAGTGGCAGCAGGGCAAATCTCACCTGCAGACATGCTCCTGAGGGTCCTGAAACAGGCAACAGAAGTTGCCATGCCCCTGGTGGAATGGTCCTTAACCCCAGGAAGTTCCTTACTGTACTTCCTGCAACAAAAAGTAATACAGTTGACCAACCATTTGGACAAGCACACTTTTGAAACTGGAGTGCCCTTCTCTGCCAGGGGCGTAAGAAACAAACTGCTGAAAGGACTTCCTGTGCCCCTCATACAGTGTGCATAGTAACGCAAAATTCTGTGCACATCCAAAGTATGGAACAATGCTTCCCCTGCATTGGTATGTTCTGGATAATAAACAGGCAGGTGAATGGACTGACTTAAGGTAAAAGACACCATTTTAGGAAGAAGCTTAGGGTTAGCACTTAATATTTGGAATTTGTAGACATGCCCTTCCATGTCTCATGCTGTACATTGTACGCTTGTCTTTATTGCACCATGTAGTTTTTCTTTGGACTTTATCTTCTTATTGTATCCCCTATCCTCTCTCCCCCAGGACACATCTGAAAATGAGTTATTCATAGCTCAGAATGTCATTCCTGGTGAAACTTTTCAAATAAATACATAGTACGCAAAGAGACCCAGTCTTTGTAGAAAATCAAATAAGGCTGCTCATACATGAAAGCCTGTAGCTCTGAAATTCTTCAAGCAGAAGTAATGGCAACTAAAAATAATGCTTTCCACGACAGAAAGCACAGCTCACAAGATGCAGCTGGCTCAAAAGGAGGCAGGGAAAGCCAACCAGTGGCATCGAGGGCTGATGCGCTGGATGCCTTACCTCGCACTATGCTGGTGACCCGAGTTCAGGAATGACCTCGGTTCGCCAGCATGGGGGAGGGAGGATCGGAGCGGCATTGAGTGGCCGTTGGCAGCTCTCCCCTCCCAGGGGTGGTTGTCCACTTCCCCCGTAGTTCCACTCCCACCGGGTGGAGGTCCGGTGGGAAAGCAAGGCGTGAGGGCAGCGGTGAATGCCAGAGGGGCAGAGCTGGTACCCGCAGTATGCGTATGTCTGCCGGAGTCCCGGTTTGGGGTACAAACAGGAAAATATCAAAAATTACATAATGGGGCGCGAGGGTCAGCTTCTCCAAAACAAAATTCAGGTCCCAAGCCAGAACTAGATTATGGATAGGAGGCTTCAAGTGGAGAATGCCTCTCAGAAAACTATGGGCCACATCCAGCTGTGCAGCAGTACGGCCATTAATGGGCACACGAAAGGCTGATATGGTCAACTAGTGCACTTTAAGGGAGTATTCGAGTCCTGCATCAGACAAGGTCAGGAGATATTCCAAAACCTGGTTCACCAGACAGGTGAAAGAGTCCAGGCTATGAGAAGTAACCCAGACAGCAAACCGCTTCCATTTCATTGAGCAAGAGGCCCTGGTGGAAGGTTTTCTGCCAGCCAACAGGATGTCAGCCACCTTCTGAGACACCCCAAACCGAGCAATGGCTATGTCCTCAGGAGCCATGTAGGCAGGTGGAGGGACTTGCGGTTTGAATGGACCAGGGTCACCTGGGCCTCAGTCAGCAGGTCCCGGCAGAGGAGCAGGGGAATTGGGGGTTCCACAACCAATTGCTGCAGTAATGGAAACCATGGAAGCCTCGGAAACCAAGGCCAAAATGGGGCCACAAGAATTAGGGTGGCACCTTCCATCTGTAGTTTGATGAGAACCCTCTAAATCAGAGAGCAGGGAGAGAATACATAAAGAAACTTCCCTTTCCAGGAAAGGGACGTGTCTTGCTAGAAAACTCCAGGCCCTGGATCTAGTGAGCAGCAATGCAGCAATTTTGCGTTGCGTGGGGATGGAAAAAGGTAGAACTCTGGACAACCCCACCTGTTAAATATGTCTTCTGCGACCAAGGTCAGCAGCTCCTATTCTGGCACTTTGGACTGTGACCATCTGAGGCTGTCCACCAAGGCATTCAGGGCATCTGACACGTGGACGGCTGATAGTTCTAGACCGTGATCTAGAGCCCAGTACCAGACCCTCATTGCTTCCTGGCACAGAGGGTAGGAATGGGTCCCACCTTGTTTGTTGATGTAATAGACCACACTGCGATTGTCCGACTGCACCAGCAGAGGACCTGGAGAGAGAGAAAGAGAGAGAGAGAGAGAGAGAGAGAGTTCTGGAAGGCCTGTAAGGCATACAGAACTGCCCTCATTTCTAAGACATTCATGTGGAGGTCAGTCTCTCAGTGGGACCAGAGACCCAGAGTCTGATAAGGACACAGATGGGCTCCCCAACTCAGACCCGAGCATCCATGGTGAGGATCTGGTGAGGAGTGGGGATAAGAAAGGGGAACCCCTTTAAGATATTGGCCAGGTCCATCCACAAGTAAAGCACTTTGCATACTGGTGAGGCGACAAGGACCAGCTGATCTAGATCGTCTAAGCACTGATCCCATTGAACCCCGAGGGTCCACTGCAGGATCCTTATGTGCAACCTGGCCAGAGGGACCTTACAATGGCCACGAGGCCTAGTAGCCAGAGGAATGTTCTGACTGGGGCATGCCGGCTCTGAGCCACCTACTGGGCCTGGGCAATAAGGCAGTCCACCTGGTCTTGATCGAGGAAGGCCTTGCCCTGAGTAGAGTTCAGGACTGCCCCTATATACTGGAATCGCTGAGAAGGGGTCAGCACAGACTTGGGACAATTGACAGTGACGCCCAAGGACTGGAATAACTGCAGGGTGCATTCTAGAGTCAACAATAGGAACTCCCTGGACAGGGCTTTCAGTAACCAGTCATCCAGATATGGGAACACATAGAGGCCTTCTCACTGAAGGGCTGCTGCTACAGTTGCTAAGCACTTGGTAAATACTCGTGGTGCAGAGGACAAGCCAAAGGGCTGTGAAGGAGTTAGGCTACACCCTCGGCTGTGACTGATGTACCACTTTTCCATCTCATTTCCTAGCAACAGTTAATGCTTTTCTTCTTTTTCCCCCCTACCCTAGGTTGGCCACCTAGCATAGCTCTTTACTATCCCTATTAAACTTCCTACTAGTTCTCTCTTTTCATTCTTTTTCCGTTTCCAGCCATCCAGTCCCTGGAATGATGCCAAACACCTAGAGAGATGTTGTGCAAAGTACATAAGTGCATTTTGTGTAAAAACAAAACAAAACATGAAGGCTATTTTAAATAGGAATACTTACAGTTAATAAAGCCTTTTTAAAGAAAAAGGATTCATAAGTCATATAAAACAATAATAATGTCTTGATTAGCACAGTTATAAGAAATCCTTAAAGATCAATGGCAACCATTTTACACATTGTTAAAAAAAGCCTGAATTTAGGTCCCTGTATCATAAGTAGTGTTTCCTGAAAATTACATGCTATTTGGTTTTGTGGTTTGCTTTAAAACATTTGTTAACTTGTTCTGCCCTAACTGGAAACAGTCATGCTGTTTCTGTCCCTCTGACTGAGCCATGGAGAGAGATTACATCATAATGGACTAAGCTACAGCTTCAGCAGTGTAAGCAACTGCTTGACTGAAGAGCTGTTAACTTCCCAAGTACAGCAATCTGTGAGTTAATTGTTTGCTGTCCAGGGTTTTTACTAACTCAGACTCTGGCATTTGCTCCAATGAATTAGCTGAAAATCCACATTTTGTTCTTCTAAAGAACTGATCATTTGAGTTTCAGTGCTGAATTGAAGTGGTACACATTTGAGAAATCAGCTTATCTGTATCACAGTTGCTGCCAATTCTCTCATATTAAAACTCTGTTTTCTAGCTATATACCACTGGATTGTTTATTTTTTGGATTCAGAAAATAAGTCTAAAGTTTGTTAATTCATACAAGTACTTTGTCATTGATGTAGCCACAATAAATATGTCTATGTAAGAGCAATTTTTATTTCCTCTCAGATTGACAGACAGGTGTCTGCTGCATTCTGCTATTTCAAGCACATGTACTAAGCGAACTCACACATTTCAGTTCTTTGATGGTGTATGAGTGAAAATGCATCATGCATATGTATAACTATAAACACTAAATGGAATCCTGATGCCCCCCCCCCGCCTACAGTTGAGGCAGAAGCACTCTGTTGTCCCCTGTCCCACATGCTCTCTGTCTCCTGACCCAAATTCAAGGCTGAAGGGCTGCTGCACCCTGTTGCCCCATGTCCTGCCTGAACAATCAGGGCCTCAGCACCATGCTGCCCCCTGCCTGAACAGCTGAAGTTGCTGCACCCTGCTGCTGCCCTTTGTCCCTCACCCCCTCAGTCAGAGCTGCTGCACCTTGTTCCCCCTGTTCCTGTCACCACAGTCAGGGCTGCTGTGCACTTATATGCCCTACAATCCCATGTCCCCTGCTTCCACATTTGGGGCTACTGCACCATGATGCCCATGCCACCAGAGGTGGAGTTTTTATTGTACCCTGCTACCTACATCCATTTTCCCAAATGGGCAGGGCTGCTGCACCATGCCCCAGTCAGGGCTGCTGTGTCCTGCTGCCCCCCCCCCAATGTCCTGCCCCACAATCAAGCCTTCTGCACCATGCTGTAGTCTGTCCCATGCCACCATAGCTAGAGCTGCTGCACCCTGTTCCTGTCTACACTGTCAAGGCTGCTGTACTCTGCTGCACCCTACAGCCCCATGCCTCCACAGCCCCATAACTTTGCAGTTCGGGCTGCTGCACCATGCTGCCCCTTGCCACCAAAGTCAGATTTAGTTTACTGCACTGCCCAAAAGAAAAAACAGAGCAGTGCAAGAGGACTTTGAAGAGTAAGGGAGGGGCCCTAGACAAGTATCATGTATGGTAACCTTCTCGGAGGTGCTGCCTGTCTATTTCAAGTGTGATGCTAGGGTACTCCGCACCAAGGGATTTAATGAATGGTTGAAAAACTGGTGCAGAGCTCAGGGTTTGGCTTCACTGGGGACTGGGGGTCCACCTGGAGGGATACAGACCTATACTGGCATGATGGTCTGCTTCTGTCTGGGAGGGGAACCAGGATTCTAGATGATAGGTTTGAATGCTTCATTGGCAAGCATTTAAACTAGCTGGGGGTGCTGAAAAGGAGCAGGGAAAGCCCAGCTTCCCCCCACAAAACACAGTAGTTAGAGACGTAAACACCAAGGTAGCGAAGTCAATAGGGAGCAGGACAGGGGTAAATGCAGAAAAAGGTAGTAAGGAGAGGGATGGGGCTAAAAGGGGTAAGGCCATCAAAAATGGAGAGTAATGAGTACCAATGCCCGTAGTCTGTGTAACATGCTCCCTGAACTAGTGGCCTTGATGGAAGAGGGACACCTGGATATCGTGGCAGTCACAGAAATATGGTACACAGAGACCCATGACTGGGATGTCAACATACCAGGGTACACAAGCTACAGGAGGGACAGGCAGGGTAAAAGAGGAGGAGGAGGAGCTCTCTATATAAGGGATCAAAGCAGCAGAACTAAAGGATAAACAGGGAGTAGAGGAGGCACTGTGGGTCACCCTGGAGACAGGATATGGCACCACAATCCGCACGGGGGTTGTATAGAGACCCCACCTCAGGGGGAGGCAATGGACAAGGAAATGACAGAAGGCATCTTTAGAATGGCAGAAAAAGGGGAGATATTGTTAATGTTTAATGTTAATTGTTAATTGTAAATACGCCAGATGTTAATTGGAGCACCTTTACTGCAGCCACATCCAAGAGCAGCGTTATTCTCGATGCCCTACAGGGGGCATGCCTCAAACAGCCAGTGGTGGAACACACTCAGGAGGGAGCAATCTTAGACCTCGTACTGTCAAATGGGGATGGAGAAAGGATCTCAGATTTAGAAGTGGGTAGCCATCTGTGAACAAATGACCACCAAACAGTGTGGTTCACGATAAACACAGCCATAGAGTCAAGCCATACAAAAGCAAGAGTATTGGACTTTAGGAGGGCTAACTTTGGGAAAATGGGAGTGCCCCTCAGAAAAGCACTAGCAAACGGGCAAGAAGGAGGGGTGGAAGAACAATGGGGAAAATCAAAACGGCCATCACAGAAGCCTTTGTGTGAAGCAAATCAACAAAACAAAACGAAGGAAAAAAACACTATGGTTCTCAAAAGAGGTGGCGGTTAAGGTCAAGGGGAAAAAGGTAGCATTCGGTAAGTATAAGAAAACAAAGAAGGAGCAGGACAGAGAACTGTACCAGTTAAAGCAGAAGGAAGTGGGGAAAGCAGTTAGAACAGCAAAAACCCAAACTGAGGAAAAGATGGCCACAACTCAGTTAAGAAGGGGGATAAAACCTTTTATAGGTACATTAGGGAGCGAAGAAAGACCAAGGGAGGGATAGTGAGGCTTAATAAAGGGAAGGGAGGGTGGTCAGAGGGGGAAAGTGAAAAAGCAGGGATATTGAACAAATACTTCTGCTCAGTATTCACAAAAGAAGGGGGGGTACCTAAATCAAAGAACAGAAGCACTCTGGATAGGTCTGAGGAGGTCGATACCAGTCCATTCACAGAAAAAAGGGTTCTGAAAGAACTCTCAAAACTGAAGGTGGACAAAGCAATGGGAGAGAACTAGTGACACCACTGACTACTCTTTTTAACAAACCATGGGAGGACAGTGTGGTACCTGAGGACTGGAGGAGGGTGGATATGATTCCTCTTCACAAAAGTGGGAGCAAGACAGAGGCAGGAAACTACAGACCTGTTAGTTTGATCTCAGTGGTAGGGAAAATGATGGAATCACTTCTGAAAGAAAGAATTGTTCAGTTCCTAGAGGCCAGTGGGGCACAGGACCCTAGGCAGCATGAATTCACAGCAGGAAGGTCGTGTCAGACGAATCTAACAGATTTCTTTGACGGTGTGACCGAAGTAGTAGATCAGGGAGGGGCTGTGGGGCTAGACTTTAGCAAAGCATTTGACACAGTCCCACACAAAAGATTAATATACAAGTTGGCCAGCATTGGAGTGGGTCCCAAAGTGGTAGCTTGGGTAAAAAAATTGGCTGGACAACAGGACGCAGAGGGTAATGGTACACGGAGTTCACTCTGAAGAAAGGGGGGTTACTAGCGGGGTACCGCAGGGTTCAGTACTGGGACCAGTCCTCTTTAATGTCTTTATAGGTGACATTGCAGAGGGACTGAAAGGAATGTATGTCTCTTTGTAGACTACACAAAGATCTGCAACGGGGTGGATACAGAAGGTGGGGTGGAAAGAATGCAAAGGTACTTGGCAAGGTTGGAGGAATGGTCAAATGTATGGCAGATTCAACGCAAAGAAGTGCAAAGTAATTTTATTTATTTATTTAGCTTTTGTTGATCGGGTAGGTGCATTAGGCAAAAACCCTGCCTATTTTCAAGCATGACCTGAGAGGATACAGTACACAACTGACAATTAGATACAGTGAAATAAAAAATAAAATGCAGTACAATACAGTATATGGTACAGGTACAGAAGATGGATATCCACGCAGGGATGGTCTGGAGGAAAAAACAACAGAGCTTACATATAGTATTATCCATCCTTGCAGGCAATAACAAGAACAGGTGATGACATTAGACTACAGACATTCAACATTTCAGAGAATCAACAAAACTAGATATAAAGAAATGAGGCAAGAGGGCTAGTTACATTCACAAGAATCAAGTGCTTTTAGTTGGGAGAAGAGTGCAGTTTTGAAGGAGGAGTGAGATTGGGGGCCCTTTAGACAGGAAGGGAGAGAGTTCCAGAGTTTAGGGGCCAAGTGGGTGAAGGCATGTTTACCGATTTTTGTAGAGCAGTGCAGGACTGAGAGCAGGGTGGAGTCTGATGATCTCAAAAGACGGGAGTGAGGCACCAGGGTGAGCATTGCCTCAATGCTTTTGGGACCGGGGGGGGGGGGTTCTTGTCATGGAGTCTATGGAGCAACCCAGAGTGTAAGAGCGCAGGGCAGAAGGGGACAGCCATTGAAGGTTTTCATACAGGAGACAGTGGTGAGTAAGTCTGGGTGCAGATAGGGCAAATCTACATACGTTGTTGTAACATAGAAACATAGAAACATAGAAGTTGACGGCAGATAAGGACCGCAAGGCCCATCCAGTCTGCCCATTTCTTTTTCTACCTCATAAATGTGCCATCAGCCTTTGCTCTGTCAGTGACCTATCTATTCATAGTCATTTGTATTGCTCCCTTATGCCTATCCCATGCCTGTTTGAAGCCCTGCACTGTATTCATAGCCACCACTTCTTGTGGTAAGCCATTCCATGCATCCACCACCTTTCTATGAAAAGAATTTCCTCATATTCCCCTTAATCGGCCTCCCTCTAATCTCATGCTGTGTCCTCTTGTCCTGCTATTTTTCTTATATTTAAACATGTTAGACTCTTCACCTTGTTTATGTCCTTAAGGTGTTTAAATGTCTCGATCATATCACCTCTCTCCCTCCTTTGCTCAAGGGTATACATATTGAGCTCCGCTAATCTGTCCTCATATGTCTTCTGATGCAGTCCCTGCACCATTTTGCTGCCCTTCTGACTGCCTCAATTTGGTTAATGTCCTTGTGAAGGTGTGGCTCCAATACTGCACACAGTACTCCAGATGGGGCCTAACTAATGTCTTGTACAGAGGGATTATTACCCCTCTTACGACTTGTGATACCCTACTAATACACCCTAACACCCCTCTAGCCTTACCTACTGCTTTAGAGGTCTGCTTTGATGATTTTAGGTCATCAGTGATGATGATGCCCAAGTCTCTTTCTTCCTTTGTGACTGCTAGCAACTCCTCCCAGCCTATAAGTGGCTTCAGGGTTTTCTTCCCTATGTGCATGATTTTGCACCTTTGCATTAAATCCCAGTTGCCACTCTTCTGACCATTCTGCTAGTTTATCCAGATCTCTTCTCATTCTGCCCACCCCATCTGGATCATCTACTCTGTTGCAGATCTTGGTGTCATCTGCAAACAGACAAGCCTTACCCTCTAGTCCATCTGCGAGGTCACTAATGAAGATGTTGAATGGACTGGCCCCAGGACTGATCCTGAGGTACCCCATCAGTGACTTGCATCTCTTCTGACTGTATACCATTTACCACCACTCTCTGTTTTCTGCCAGTCAACCAGTTTGCCACCCAGTTGACCAACTCTGACCCACCCCGAGCCTACCTAGCTTATTTATCAATCTTCTATGTGGAACAGTGTCAAAAGCTTGCTGAAGTCAAGGTAGGCGACATCAACTGCCCCCTTGTCCACCACTCTGGTTACCCAGTCAAAGAAATCTATGAGATTAGTTTGACAGGACCTTCCTTTGTAAACCCATGCTGTCTTGGATCCTGTGCCCCTATGGATTCCAGGTGTTGCACTATCCTTTCCTTAAGGAGTGCCTCCATAATCTTGCCCACTACTGAGGTAAGACTGACCGGTCTGTAGTTCCCCGCCTCCTCCCTGCTACCACGCTTGTGAGTGGGATCACATGAGCCCTTCTCCAGTCTTCTGGGACCTCTCCTGTGCTCAGAGACTCACTAAACAATTTGCTAATGGCTCTGCTAGTTCCTCCTTTAGCTCCTTAAGTACCCTGGGATGTATGCCATCAGGTCCCATTGCCTTATCGACCCTGAGCTTAGCAAGCTCTTGTAGGACCCTTTCTTTGTGAAGGGAGTAGTGCTCACCTCCTCCCCTGTGTCCATGATGCTGAGCTGTGGGCCCTGCCCTACCTTCTTCTCTCAGTAAATACTGAGCAAAAGTATCTATTTAGGATAGATGCCTTTACAGGGTCCTCCTCCTCACATGCTCCCTTTTCTCCATTAAGCTTAGCAATATTCCCTCTGGACTTTCTCTCTTCACTAATGTATCTATAGAAAGTCTTGTCACCTTCTTTTACTGTTCGTATAGTGTTTCCTCAGTTTGGGACTTTGCCTGCCTTACTGCCTTACCTGCTTCCCTTAGGGCAGTTTGGTATGCCTCCTATCTTCATCCCGCTGTGTTCCCTTATATTTTCTGAAGGCCAGCCTTTGGCTCTGACCTTTCTGCTACTGTATTTGAGAACCAAAGTGGTTTTCTTCTTTTGCACTTCCTTTTCTGTCTAACACAATGGGATGTTGCTTCAAGTATTGTATCCTTAATGCTTGCCCACTTTGCCTGTACCTCCTCACCTGTGTTTCTTTTTGCCAGGGCTAGCTTAACTCTGTTGGCCATCTTATCAAAGTCAGCCCCTCTGAAGTCCCATATTTTTGCTTTGGAATGGGATGATTTAGATGTAGTAGCCAAATTGAACCATACCATGTGATGGTCACTGGCCCCCAGGTGACCTTCTACCTGGAGATCTGTGATCCCTTCTTTGTTAGTCAGTACTAGATCTAGGATAGCCCTGTCTCTTGTGGGTTGCTGTACCAGTTGTTTGAGGCCTCCCTGCAGGGAATCCACTATGAGTCTAGTTCTGGCAGATGTTCCTGCTGGTATTGACCAATCTGTATCTGGCATGTTGAAGTCTCCCCATTATCAGAACCTCCCTTTAGCTGTCATGTTTTGTATATCTTCTAACAGTAATGTGTCTATGTCCTCCCTCTGGTCTGGGGCCTGTAGACAACCCAGTTCTCATGGCTGTCCCATTCCGGTTTCCAGGGTGACCCCAGTTCTTCTGGCTCCTTATGTGTATTCTGAATTTCTGTAGCTTTGATATTTTCATTAACATACAGGGCCACCCCTCCCCCCCTTTTTGCACCTCGGTCTCTTCTGAACAATACATAGCCAGGTACTGAAGTCTCCCAAGTGTGGTTACTGGTAAACCACGTCTCACTAATTGCTACTATGTCCAGTTTAGCCTCTGACATTATTGCCTGCAGGTCTGGGATCTTGTAGGTAGTATCCCATTTACGAAGGATTCCAGCGTTAGCATGGAACAGAATGGGGAGGGCGTACTGTAGCCTAGGGAGCAGGACACCTCTGGCAACCGAGATCCTGGCCGCAGGAGTAATGCACCTGGGAAACAAAAACCCAGGGGAAGAGTACACAATGGGGGGTGAGATACTAACAACAACAAAAATAGAAAGGGACCTGGGGCAGTCATATCAAATGACCTTAAGGTGGGCAAGCAATGTGAGAAGGCAGTAAGGAGGGCTGGCGGGATACTGGGGTGCGTAGAGAGAGGCATCACCAGTAGAAAACAGGAAGTTGTTATCCCTCTGTACAGATGGTGAGACCCCATCTGGAGTACTGCTTGCAGTTCTGGAGACTCCATCTCGCCAAGGACATAGACAGAATGGAGGCTGTCCAGAAGAGGGCAACTAAAATGGTGCAGGGTCTGCACCAGAAGACATATGAAGAGAGATTAAAGGAGCTTAATATGTATACCCTTGGGGGGGGGGGCATGACAGAAACTTTTAAGCACCTCAAGGGAATCAACAGTCCAAGAAAATAGCATCTTTCAGAAAAAGAGAAGAACAAGGGGGCTCAATTTGAAGATAATGGGGGGGACGGCTCAGAGATAATGTGAGGAAGTATTTTTTCACGGATAGGGCTATGGATACATGGAACAGCCTTCCTGAGGAGGTAGTGGAGTCAAACAAAGTGGGGGAATTCAAGAATGCATGGGACAGACATAAGGCAATTCTAGTGAGGGGTAGGAGGAAGTTGAGAGTTGGTTAACTAGGATCTGCAGCTTATCCATTAGGTAGTGAAATGGGCAGACTAGGTGGGTAAAGCAGTCCTTATTTGCCGTCAAATTCTATGTTTTTATGTTAATACTGTCATCTTGTGTTATGGGGGTGAAGGACAGAGGGCATTAAGGCGCAGAAGTCCCGAATGTTTGGCCAGAAGACAAGGGAGGCTTTAGGGTACAGCAGCCCAAACCGTGGAACAGGATGCAGCAGCCACACTTGGGTGGAACTGACAACTATGGGGGTAGAGGACAGGGGGCAGCAAATGTCAACTCTCGTGGCAAGTGGCAACATGGTGCACCAGCCCTAACTGTAGAGGCAAGTGATTCTAGGGCACAGCAGGCCACAGCAGCCCTGTCTAAGTAGGCAGGAGCAGGGTGCAGCAGCCTTGGCTGTGGTGGCAGGGGACTGTGGCCAGAATGGTGCAGAAGCCTTGACTGTAGGGCAGGACACAGGGGGACATCAGGGCACAGCAGCCCTGACTGTGGGATGGGGTGCTCATGGTGCAGCAGCCCTGCTCATTTGGGACACTGGATGTGGATAGCAGAATGCAGCAAAAGCCCCACCTCTGGTAGCATGGGGCAGCACAGTGCAGCAGCCCCAACTATAGAGGCAACATACATGGGACCCTAGGGTGTAGCAGAGCACAGCAGCCCTGTCTGTGGAGATGGGGACAAGGGGCAACAGGGTGCAGTGTCCCCAACTGTGGGTTTGGGGACAGTGGATATCAGAGTGTAACAACCCCAACTGTTCGGATATGGGAAAGCACGGTGCAGCAGCCCTGACTGTTCAGGCTGATGGTGGGCAACAGGGTGCAGCAACCCCAACTGTGTGGGAGAAGACACTGGGCAGCAGGGCGCACCAGCCTTGAATGTTGTGCAGGAGACAGGGGGCATCAGGATGCTACATATTGTTTCTAGTTATACATTATGTATTTTCACACAGAAACCACTGAAGAACTGAAATTTGTGAGCAGTCCTGTATCCTTGCCCTTTTTCTTGTTACATGTAAAGTAATCCGGGGTATTTTATTTTATAAACCCAAGATAAATTCTGTCAAAGTTTTTAAAGTATCAATATCTGTTAATTGATACGGTTTTGACCTGTGTATGTTATGCAACTGTTATTTAACTCATTACTTCCAATAGCTTCATATGAAGTCCAAACTATCCATTGTTTACCGGACACAAAATGGCTGCCCAGGTAACAGTGAGTTAAGTTATTGTCTCGTTTGTGTGACTGTTTTTTTATACATAAACTGAAAATATGAATAAATAAGTTTAAAAAAAAAAAAAGAAATGAACTTTGAGAGTTCATATTGCACATGTGCCTGAAACAGCAGCATGTGGCAGGCACCTGTTTGACAATCTGAGAGACAGAAAAATTGTTCTTACATGAACCTATTTATTAAGACAAACTGCTTGTATGAATTAAGAAACTTTAGATTTCTTTTATAGCCATTAAATAAACAACCCAGTATTATATACCTAAACAAATGCAGAGTTTTAATGAGAAAGAACAGGCAGCAGCTGTGATACAGATAAGCTGATTTCTCAAATACCACTTAATTTCAGCACTGAAACTCAAATGGTCAGCTCTTTAGAAGAACAAAATGTGGATTTTCAGCTACATATGAACAAACACCACAGACTGAGTTAGTAAAAACCCTAGACAGCAAACAGTTACCTCACAGATTGCTCTAACTGGAAAGTTTAACAGCTCTTTAATCAAGCAGGTGCTTACACTGCTGAAGCTGTAGCCGAGTCCAATATGATGTCATCACTCTCCAAGGCTGGGACTGAAACAGCCTGACCGTTTCCAGTTAGTGCAGCACAAGTTATTAAATGCTGATTTAAAGAAAACCACAAAAACAAATAGCATGACATTTTCAGGAAACACTACTCATGACATAGGGACTTGAATTCAGGCTTTTTAAGGCTTTTTTTAAACAATATGTAAAACAGTTGCCATTGATCTTTAAGGTATTTTCTTAAATTCTCACTATAAACCTGTTACTGAATATGCCTATGCAACTCCCTTTGTAAATCCTCAAAGTCCCCTTCCTCTCATTCCCTCTACTAGCCCCACTTTATCCTTTTCATGCTACCCCTGAGGAACATTATCTTCTATGCAACTTGCTGTATATCAATTTCATGTATATGTATGTGTGTGTGTGTGTGTGTGTGTGTATATATATATATATATATATATATATATATATATTTCTCTTTATGTATATGCACATCGGATTTATGTACTATATCACCTCGTATCATGTGGATTTATGTATTTTGCTACCTTATATCTTGTGTACTATTGTAACCTTTTATTATTTGTCAGACGCTCTACGCTTTGTTGTTTGTGTTTTACTCTGTGCCACTGTATGAAACCTGGGTCATGCCTGAAAACGGTCCCTGGGATCAGTGCATCTACCCGGTTACCAAAGTTATAAATAAAAAATAAATATAAGGTTCTATGTATGAGAATGTGTTATACTTTATAAAAGTGCTTAGGCACTGTGGATCAGAGATATAGAGTCTCAATATCTGTGGATATATACACTGTGCCTTTAACTGAACCAGGAAATCCCCTGAAGCAACCCCCCAGGTTTTGAAACATGTCCAGACATGTAAATAGAAAAGGGCTCAATCAGGTGACCCCACCAAAAGATTTAAAAACCTCTTCACTGAGTTCACTTCAGTTCAGTCCAGTGGGGCTCAGTCCTGAAAGAGGAGAAGAGAGGCAGACAAGCTGTTAAATGCAGATGAGAAGGGTCTTAGGAGCTCTAAGATCCAGGACCGTATTATGGGAGAAACTACTGATGTTAAGTAGTGATTTTCTTTGTAATTTTTTTTGTTTTCATTTATTATTTTTCGATCGTTTGAAAAATAAATATCACACCACGGTGTGTTTTAAACCTATTGCCTCGTCTGAAGATTATTCCCACACGCTGTGACAAACTTGGTGTCAGTAATGGGATAGTACTGGCTGTCCAGAGAAACAAGGGGGAGACCAGTACTCAGGTACCAGCCCTGGTATCCAGACATAGGGGCAAAGAGCAGGATGGTGTACCTCCAGGATCTCGCAGATGCCAAGGATCTGTTGAAGGAGGAGGAGGGGCTTCCCAGTGTGCATACCAGATCCCAGGTGAGGAGAACTGGAGAGGAGCTATTGCCTGGACTGGAGTTCAATGGAATGCAGAGGTGGACCAGTGCCAGAGAGAGAGGCAGAGCACCGCTGCTAGGTGCTGATGAAGGGTTCCCAACCGGATGATTTCACGGCAAAGGCAGAGGACCAGGATCCATGGGTTCTAAAGGAGGAGGAGGACCCCCTGATGAAACCTTTGTTGCCAGTCACTTTTGAAATCTCATTGTTGCCCATTTTTCCAGGCTGCTGCTACTTGGAGGACGATGAAATGAAGGCCCCAGGTAAGACTGTTTCAGGACATCTGCATACTGGGGCGAAGACTACAAGCAACAGGGTAGATACCATGGTGATTTAGTGGACTTTCCCATGTTTTGAACCCCCTGTGATGTAGTATGAAATGTATGAAACATGTAATGTTTAAAATTAATATAGCATTAAGGCTGGTTCTGAGTACAGTCAGTCAAGGGTACCAGAACGGTGTAAGGGTTAAAAGTAAACCCCTGGTATGTTAAAAATAAGGGTTGAAAGGAAACCCCTGAGGTTTTGGAGTCAGGAACTGGCTGGTTGATGTTCAGCATGAGAAGGTTCCTTGTCTACCAGAAAATACATGAAAGGGAAATGGATAAATGAAATGATTACAAGAAATGTATAACATAAAAGAAATATCTATACTGTATGATATAAAATGAGGAACCTAGGGTCAGGGAGGATCTAGGTATGGTGTGGAACCTATGGGCCCCTGAGTGGAAACAATGTGTTAGAATGGGGTTAGAGCTGGGCACAACTTGCCCCGTTTTAAATTTGCCTCGTCTGAAGTTTATTCCCACACTCTGTGACAAGGGCAATACCATGAACTGGTAATGCTCCCACTTGAACAGGAACCTCAGGCAACACCTGTGAGGAGGGCAAACAATGATATGCAGGTAGGCATCTCGCATATCGAGGGAGCATAGCCAGTCACCCTGCTTGAGCAGAGGAAGAAGGCCGTGCAAAGTGACCATCCAGAACTTTTTGTACTGGATAAAAAGGTTCAGCTTCTTGAGGTCTAGAATGGGCCTCAACTCCCGTTCTTTTGGGAACCAGGAAGAATCTGGAGTAGAACCTTTGTTCCTTTTCTACTTGGGCACTGGTTCCATGGCCTGCTTGTGTAGCAAGGTGAGGACCTCCTCCTTAAGTACCTCTATGTGGTCTGGAGGGTAATAGGTGGGGGCTGGGTGAACATCTGGAGGCTGTTCTAGAAGCTCAAGAGCATGGCCCTATTCAACTGTCTGCAGGATCCGAGCATCTGTGGTGTGACAGTTCTCCAATGGGACAGATGGAGGGAGAACCGACCTCCAACCACCACTTCCCGGCTTGGAACAATGAGGGGAGGTCTATATCAAGGAGTCAAGCTAAAGATGAACTGGCAGCTGGGGCCGCACCTCCTTCTCTAGGTTGCTTGGCATAGGAACTAGAGGTGATGGGGGGGTTAGGCAAGGCAGAGCTGGCTCTGCATCATCCTGAAGCCTGGCTCCAGAACCTGACTTGTGAGAGACCTTACAAAAGGAGGGCCTCTGTCTGCTCGTGGGCTGGGTATGGTACAGGGAGTGGACAGACCAAACAGCCCTGCCAGAGGCCTGCAGTTCACGGATAACATCCTGCATATCTGGTCCAAAACGTTTCTGGCCCACAAAAGGGGCATGAAACAGCTTTTGCTGGATATCAGTTGCAAAGCCAGAGACCTTAAGCCAGGAGTGCCATCTGAGGCAAATGCCCTGGCTGTAGTATCAGCAATATCATAGGTAACTCTGAGGAGAGGATTACTGACATCTTCCGAGGCATGGAGCACCTTAAGAAGCCCCTGTTTCTGGGAACCCTCAGGGAGGTCCTGTGCAGCAGCCATCCCTTCCTCCAAAGGGTATTCTGGTACTTAATCAGATAAGCGAAATAACTGGCAATTTGAAGGCCGAGGGTTGCCGAGGCAAAAGTCCCACTTGCCCAGAGGTCCAATCTCCTGGACTCCCGGTCAGGGGGCAGGGAACTAAAGTGCTTAGGGGCCTTAGTTCTGTCATGAGCGGCCTTGATAACTACTGAGTCAGTGTCAGGCTGGGCCACATAAAAGGGCAACCCCTGAGGTGCCTGCTAGAGCTTGTCAGCCTTTCGGAGCATGGCTCAGGGGTCGATCTTAACATTGTTTTACTAGCCCAAGCACTAGTGCAGATTGACCAGGGCTAATGCAGATAACTCTCTACTTGCCCGTCTTGACTACTGCAGGTTTTCATGGCTATTAATGAAGTTAAAGTCTCTACTTTAGCAGGCTCTAGTTCTCATGCTAATCTCTCTCGATGTTCCAGATGGCCTGGTATGATTAACAGCTCATTAAGAGCTGCAATTACCTGGCAGTTCAAAAGGGGATCCCACAAAAGATTCAATGTGAGTCATTATCACTCCACTGTTAGGACTTTCAGCTAGTGTCCAGGGTGTGATCAAGAGCAGAGTGCTGTTAAGTCACTAGCTTCCAGTTTCCTGAATGTGTGTCTGTCTACCAATTTGTCCCATATTATTAAGACCAGTGCCCCTCATTTCTCTACATTTTGAGTGTCTGTATCCAACATTTCAGTGACAAAATGTGAAGAGGTATACAGGGTCAGCCCTGCAGGTGGTGGGTTTTATCCCAGCCTCACCATAACTTCCCTTCCCCGTCCAAATCTCTCAACTCTGTTCTTTCCCTAGACACCACTACAGACCAGACTCTGAAACGACCATTCACAGATCCACAACTGCCATTACTGGCAAGTGTAGGGGGTCCCCAGATCTTCTAAATGGACAATGCCAACCATCACTATCCATATGTCCCACCCTTATCCCACCCAGCATGTCCTTTCATCCTAAAAACGAAGCTTTGAATCATGTATGGTACAAAAATAAACCTTAATAAAATACATAATTTGAAAGCTTAAAATAGGCATTCCTGTGGTACATAGATCATCCTATATAGAAACAGAGATAGTATTGCACCATGCCTGTATACTGTTTCCCCTGAGCTGATGAAAGGACAGTGTTACAGAAAATACCTGTTATTGTTGGGGGCACAGCATATTGAAATCAATGCTTTTAAAAATAAAAATGTCATAGTTTTCTGTTTCCCAAGCCTCTTAGGCTTGTGTAGCTCCCACTCCAAAGAAATCTTAGATGTACTCCTGGCTCACTCGAGACTATGCAAAAACTTCCAAAAGTGCAGGTCTTCAGTTGACTATAGGGTGGGGGATGAGAGTGTCTTTCTCTGCCTGACTCTGTTCATTGCCCTGTGGGTGGTGGTGACAGTGTGGTGAGGTGCATGATGATGTCAGCTATTGTGTGTACAGAGCCAGGACTGCTTGACTGAACATTTGCTGTTGTGATGTCCTCTTGTTTGGGGCGGAAGAGAGAAGCCCATTGTACAAAACAATGGGGAGGGGGCTCACTGTGTGTGATGGCACTGCAGTCTTTTCTTTCAGCTGGGGAGCTGGAAGCAATATGGGAGGAGGATAAATGTGCAATGTGCAATAACTGGAGTATTTCTTGGTTTGCACTGTTTCCTGTATAAGTGGATCAAAATTTGCCATTATAATTGAGGGCTAGTGCAACCATCTGCGGGCTAGTGCAATTGTGAATCAACATGCCCTGCTGGCTAGTGCAAAATAAGGTTAAGGTTGACCCCTGGCATGGCTGTTACCATGTTGGGCCTGCACCAGACTGCTATGGCAGCATCATTCAGTGCTTGCAGCAAAGGAGGAATAACCTTGGGTAGAGGCTCTGGGATTTCCAGGAAATCCACCAAATTCCTCCTAGTTTCTTCCTACTCCTCAGTTTGAAATCCCATGGTGGAGAGCTGCTTCATAATGTTGAAAAAGAAGGGGTTCCCTCTGGGGGACCTGGAAGTGTGTTTGACAGGCTCCTCACTCCTGAAGAAGACAGTGAACCTATCAGATGATTTTTCATCAGTGTCTTCCTCCTCATCCTCCTCCCCAGCGAGGATGAGATCAGGATTGTATTCCTCTTCGACGTCAGCCTGCTCTGAAGCAAGTGCCCATGAACATACTACTGACGGCTCTCTGGAGGGCACGGGCAGAGCGGGTCGGACTGGTGTCAACACCGCAGCAGCACCAGACGGTGAGGGTGATGACAGCCCGGCCGTGGAACTAGCTGCTGAGTGAGAGGCGTGGTAACAGAGGCAAGTATAGTATTAAGGTCGACGGCAGGAAGAGAAATAATCGTCAACACAGGCATCGTCAGAGGGGGGGTGTAGCTTGGGTCCGACAATGAACCACTAATTATAGTGGTAGCGGTTGAGCCCAGCGCCTGTGGACCTCAAGGCTCAAGAGGTCTTGACAGCAGGGTGGGGGCCAATGGCCCTTCCACAGCCCTATGACAGCTGGGAGAGATGAGTCTACCGGGGTGGGGTTGGGGAGCCTGTTCGGAGCAGAGGCCTGCATGGGGCGAGATGCCGACACCAAAGCAGTCAAAGGGGCTACCTCTGGAAAAGAGGAGACATCCACCAGGGATTGCCGACAAGGGAAGTGGTTAGTGCTGTGCAGAATTTTCAAATTCCAGTAGAACGAAATTCCGGAGAATATTCAAAATTCCACTGGAAATGGAATGTCGGAATTCCACAGCATAAAATAGCTGCGGAATGATTTTCCGTGGAAAAATCACTGTTCTGCGGATCTCAATATCTTCTGCGGAAATTGCTGCGGAACAATATTCCGCAGATCACAGTAGGCAGAATTCCACAGGCGAACAAGTGAAATTCCGGCGGAAATTCAGCCCGCAGAATAGTCATTCCGCATTAATTCCGCCATCAGAATAGCACATTCCGCACAGCACTAGAAACGGTCTTTGTCCCTTCGAGAATGTTTCCCCGAGGATTTGTCCTGGGCCTTGGTGGCCTGAGAGCCCGTATATGTTGGCAACTGGGCGGAGACCCCTGCTCTCCACTGACTGCCTGCTGCTCCATGAGGAACTTCTGCAGAGCTTTCTTGCGTTGACGCCGGGTGGTGAGGCTGAACATCAGGCAGGACTCACAGCAAGGATGTTATGGTTGGGCCCAAGACAAAGAATTTGTGTTAGTCAGTTGATAAGATCTTCCTTCTGCTGCGACAGCAATGAAAAAGAGCCAATGGAAGAGTAGTTCTCGACATACAAAGGACAGAAGAATCACTTTACACTAAAGTGATTCAAAGGTAAGTAAAAGAAAAAAGGGTAAGTAAATTTGGCAGTCGAACTGAGCAACAAAGCTTCCGAGAAGTCCATACGCGAATGGTCAACGGCGGTAAAGAACTGAGGAGGGACCAGGACCACCCACGCATATATAGGGTGTGTGTCGACAGAGCCTGATGTTGGTGTGGGCAGAACCTAGTAGACTGCTGCAGAAAAATCTTCCATGGGATCCCGACACCTGACAGCTAAGTTCCATAGCTGTGACCTGACGACAGAGATGTCCCCAAAGATGATCAATCATTTTTGGTGAGCCACAACTTTTTGGATGACCCATTTAAGTGCAACTTAAAGTAAATTTCCAATGTAAGGCAGCTACTCACAAATAGTGGTAGCTGCCCTCAGCAACAGTTATTCTAGCCAGGATTTAATTAGCAATAGCAGCCCGTACCTTTATTATATCCCTCGTAATTTTAGTTTACAGATAGGCAGCCAGATTGATTCCTAGTGCCCGGGTCCTGTTGACATGCCCCCGCACTCAAGCACGTAATGTCATGTGACCAGGGAGAGCACAGGGGTGCACAGCATTGAAATGAATGGGGCTCGATTTCTCTTTCATTTTTAAACTGGGTGAGATAGAGGGTGGTCAGGAAAAGGGGGCAGGGAGGGAGGGAGACACAGGTACAGGAAACAAACACACAAGGAAAGTAAGAGAAGGAGTACAGAGAGATGGTAACGCAGTACGCTCAGATGGGATCTGACCTCTAACAGAGGGGTCAAAGGAGGGGAAGCACAGTCCATGAGTACAAAGAACAACATGGATGGGGAGGGTGCTGGAGAAATGGGTGTATTAGGGCAAGAAGGGTTGAGTACAGCAGAGAACACAGGGGGAGAAACAGCGACAATAGGAGGGAACACTGTGCAGGAGGAAGAAGGAGAACATGGGGAGGGGAAGAAGGGAGGTGTCTTGTTGTTGGGAGACTCGATAGTAAGAGGGGTCAGGTGAGGCAGCAAAGGGGAGAGGCACAGTAGAATATGGGTGGAAGCCATGCCAGGAATGAAGGCGGAAACGGCGGGCAATCCGTTCTAATGTATGCAAACAGGGAAAGGGAAAGGTCTCGCCTAATAATACACCTGGGGGCGAATGACCTGGCTGATGGAACAGTAGGGGAGGTAAAGAGGAGGTCTGAGGAACTGGAACCTCTGTGTGAAGGAGTGGGCAGATCAGTTTTTCTGAGGTACTTCCCATTCCCAGGGCAAGTATGGCAAGAAAAGGGAGCATTCAAGAGTTTTAACGAATGGCTGGGGGCCTGGTGTCAGGAAAAGGGGTACGGGCTGGCAGGAGGGTGTGGGGGGGACCTAGGAGAACAGCAGTCTGTGCACAAAAGATAGACTGCACCTAAATGAGGAGGGAAAAAATGTACTGAAGGCAAGGATAGAGAAGCACACACTGACCACATTGAGGAGCATTTAAACTGGGGGGGGGTGGCAGGATGGATAGAGGAGATCAGAGGCCTAGTGATGTGAAACCAAATATGCTTACCCACCCCCACCCCCGTGACAGCAAGGTAAGGAGGAAGGCAACTACTAAGAGAGTGGACATAAGGGGAGAGAGGCGGTGGTAGGGTAGAGACAAGGGTTGGAGGGTGGTAACACTAAATGCTAGGAGTCTGGGGAATAAGGGGGCCGAACTACAGACTCTCCTAGAGGAAGGGAGAGTGCACTTGGCAGCTATAACCAAGACAAGGGCCACCCAAATCCTTGACTGGGACATGACGGTTTTGGGGTACAGATTACACCGGAAGGATAGGGAAAAGGGGAAGGGGGGTGGTGCTGTACGTAAAGGAGGGATTAAAATGTGTAAGGGAGGAGGGAGACAAAGGAGATACAGAAGCACTGTGGGTGCAACTACAGGATTCCAAAAACAGATCACCAAGACTGGGGGTGGTGTACAGGCCACCCTGTCAGTCTGAAGGGATGTACAGAGTACTGGCAGAACAGATCAGGAGGAACTGCGGGAAGGGGGGGATGGTGACAATAGAGGACTTCAACCTGCCAGGGGTGGAGTGGGACACACCTATCACAAAGAACAGAAGGGAGCAGGTAATGCTGGATGCCTTCCAGGAAAGCTTTTTAGTACAGCTGGTCAAGGAAACAACTAGGGAAAGGAACACCCTTGACCTCATACTTACGAACGGGGAGTGGGCGAGGGATGTGAGGGTGAAGGAACCACGGGGGGGGGGGTGACCACCGACAGTATGGTTCCAGTTACAGATGGCTAAAGAGAGGGGGGCATCTGGCACAAGGGAGCTAGATTTCAGGAACACCAACTTTAAGATGATGAGGGAAGTGGTATGGGGGTTCCTGTCCAAACTTCATTGGGTATGGACACACAACAAAGGTGGGGACTGATAAGACCAGGGATACAATGGAGAAAAAAAGCTGTAAGGACCAAATTGTTAAGAATTAAGGAGGAGGGGGATGGGTGAAAGAGGAGGGTGAAAAGGTAGAAGTGCTTAATGACTATTTCTGTTCAGTCTTTACGAAAGAAAGGGAGGGGGCACTACCCATAGTAGGAGGGAGGATAGAAACAGATTGGGGGGGTGATGGACAGAGAAATTACAATGGGGAGGGTGCTGGACGGGTTAAGGACACTGAGGGCGGACAAGGCACCAGGACCAGATGGAGTACATCCAAGAGTGCTGAAGGAACTGGCAGAGGTCCTGGCAGGACCTTTGACAGAATTATTTAATTAATCTCTAGACACAGGATGCATACCCCATGACTGGAGACGTGGTTCCCCTCCACAACAGTGGACCCAAGGACGAATCGGGGAACTATAGGCCAGTAAGTCTAACATCCATAGTGGGGAAGCTAATGGAGACCATCCTAAAGGAGAGGCTAGTGGCACTACTGGAGGTGAACGGGGTGCAGGATGGGAGGCAGCATGGCTTTGTCAAGGGCAGGTCATGCCAGACCAACCTGGTGGAATACTATGACTGGGTGACTACGCACATTGATGGGGGCCATGCGGTGTATGACCTGTACCTAGACTTCAGTAAGGCCTTCAATTCAGTACTCCATGCAAGACTTGGAAGCAAGCTACGGGGCACAGGGCAGGAGCAAAACTGGCAGGGTGGGTGGAAAACTGGCTAAAAGATAGGCAGCAGAAGGTGGTGGTATGTGGGGAATACTCATCCCCTAAGCCTGTGACAAGTGGTGTACCACAGGGGTCGGTGTTGGGCCCAGTACTGTCTGGCATATTTATTGCAGACATCTCGGAGCGCATCAGCAGCAAAATCAGCCTATCTACAGATAACACCAAGATGGGAGCAGTGGTGAACGACCAGGTTGGGTGGTGGGGGCTACAAGAGGATCTGGCAAGGCTAGAGGCATGGTCTGACAGATGGCAGCTGGGGTTCAATGCAAACAAATGCAATGTACTGCACTTCGGAACAAAAAATCCAAGGAGAAGCTACCATCGGGTGGGGGGGGGTACGGCTGGAGGTAACAGAAGAGGAGAAGAATCTGTGGGTGCTCATCATGGGAGCAATGAACATTTCCGCACAATGCAGAAAGGCAGCAGCAATGGCCAACAAAATGCTGGGGTGCATTGCAAGGGGCATTACCTCAAGAAGAAGGAAGGTCATTCTACCGTTATACAGATCATTGATTAGACCCCACCTGGAATACTGCATACAGTACTGGCGCCCATACCTACAAAAGGACATTAGGTTGCTGAAGGGAGTGCAGCATAAAGCAACGGAGATGACTCAAGGCCTGGGGGAATGCTACATGAGATCAGACTAAGAGTTAAAATATGTACACACTGGAGGAAAGAAGGGACACGGGGGACATGATTATCCCCTTCATGTATTTGAAGGTCTCAATCAAAACAGATACAGAGGGTCTATTCAGGAGGAGGGTGGGGAGAGACAATAGGGGCCATGACAATTGATTGGGGCGGGGGGGTAGATTCAGGAGGGAGGTGAGGAGGCATTTCTTTATGGAGAGGGCGGTGACAAAGTGGAATGCACTACCGGCTGAGGTGGTGGCATGTAACACAGTGGAGTGCTTCAAGAAGGTGGGACAGGGCAAAGGGAGGGAGGGGGAGTAGGGAGGGCAGCTGCTGAATAGGGAGCTAGCTGCAATCTCGAGCAGCCTAGATAGACCAGGATGGCTCTTTACTGCTGGCCACTTCATGATATTATAATTGAAGAATGCCCATTAAGAAGATTAATGACGGTCACCGATCAACAAGCAGTGACAGTCATTAATCTATAAGTGACCATTCTTCAGTTTAAAAATGGAAGAGAAATCATGCCCCATTCATTTCAATGGGGCGCACCCCCATGCTCTCCCTAGTCACATGTCATTACGTGCTTCAGCGCGGGGGCGTGTGAACAGGACTGGGGCACTAGGAATCAATCGGGCTGCCTATCTGCAAACTAAAGTTATGAGGGATATAATAAAGGTACATGCAGCTATTACTAATTAAATCCTGGCTAGAATGACTGTCGCTGAGGGCAGCTACCACTATATGTTGAGTGGTAGCTGCTCCCAGCTAGGTCAGAAAATCTCTAAGAATTCTTTTGTGCGCACCAAAAATCAAATTCTTGGGCTGCACATTTTAAGTGGACTGAATTTTCCTGTGCACAAACACATTTAAAAGTGCAACCCAAGAAGTCAATTTTTGGCTCACACAAAAAATTCTTCGGGTCACACTTAAATGTGCGAACCGAGAATTAGCAGCTCACGACACGAGAACCAGCCATCTGGCTAAGCTGATGGCCAAAGGACCTACAAAGTCCAAAAAAAAGGTAATTCTGGCCCATTTTATGAAAGGCAAACACCAGAATCAAGCTTAACCGATCCAGTTTAACAAGATTCATGTATTTGTTAGTTTTTGATGATTTTTTTTTTTTTTTTTTTAAATATATTTTCAGTTTTTGTTTTTTGGCCCAGAAAAAAAAACAAGATGGCAGCCATCACACCCTAAAATGCTTTTCTTGCAACCCAAAAACATAATAGTCACTAAAAACACTAGGAAAATAAGAATTTTTGGGTCGTATGAGAGGGTTATCTCAAAAACACTACTGAGCGTGCTCAGAAGCCAAATTTCAAAACCTTATAACTCTGGAACCGATTAATACATTTTCACAAAACCTTCGAACAGCGAAACACTTGGCACAAACCCCTTCCACCCTTAAAGTTTTGGAACAAAATTCCATACCATCTGGGCTGTTAGTGAAAGCAAAAAAAAGTCCGAAAATGGTGCTTTTTATGTATTTGGAGGTTTCTGGATCCTGGAATCACATTAGGGGGAGTCACAAAACATCCCATATCTCGAGAACTTAAAATCCAGACCACGCATGGCAAATTTTACACAATTTCATCAAATGCCGCTAAAGTTATCAAGGTGCAAAGATTGGGGTTTAACAATGGACAGTCCTCTGAACCCTAGCTTTAACTGCACTGCCACACAAGTAATACATTATAGTAGTGGGGTAGCGCCACTATACTTAGGGTTGAGCAGGGGTTTCTATGTTCAACTTCAAACTTTGCACTTTAGTTTCACAACCGTTCAATGGATTTGCACAAAATTTTGTACACGTTGTTTTGGAAGTAGATTTCTTGGTGTGTTAAGTTTTGTTCTGATTGGATATGTGGATTCTGAGATGCGGATAGAGAAAAAAGTGAAAACAAAACTTTTTTTTTGCCTTTTTTTTTTGTGTGTGTGTGTGTGTGTGTGTGTGTGTGATCGCCTAGTGCCCAAATAGCTTGGAATTTTGGTCTGAAATTTTCAGGGTAGAAAGGGCTTGGACCACAGTGGTGCTTTTGACTGGTTTGGTGAAAAAATAATAATCTGTTCCATATATACTAAAATTTCGGTTCTGATCATGCTCAGTATGGTCTTTTGGATAGCTGCTTGGAATTAAAAAAATAATTTGGTGCATATGAAAAAGCATCATTTTTCATATGAGGGTAATCCTTTTTCACAAGGAAAAAATAGTTTTTGTATGTCTGCCACACACCAACACATGTATCTTGCTCACTGTGACCTCGTTCGGTGGATTCTGTTTGTGGATAAATGACCCAGAAATGTATTTTTTATACTTTAGAACTCCTTTTTTTGTGAGTAGATTTTCTTTTTTCGTATGGCCATATGAAAAAGAAGCATCTCATACGAAACAGGATCCCTTCATATAAAAAAATAAATTTTTATTCTTTTTTTATATGAAGGCATCCTTTTTTGATATGAACGTAAAAAGCATACAAAAAAAAAATCTGAAAAAAAACTAAGTCCAAATTCTTTTTTCGTATGAAGTGATCCTCCTTCTTATGCTTTTTTCGTTCATACGAAAAAGGATTCCCAAGATTTTTTTTCTTATTCTTTTTTTGTATGAAGGAACCCTTTTTTGTATGGGTCTTTTGTTGGATACAAGAAAGGATCCCTTCATAGAAAAAAAAGATTTTGGACTTAGTTTTTTCCCCCCCACATTTGAACTTCAACAAGCTGCAACTCCCTCAATAGTTGAACTTAAGGAACAATCCAGATATCAAATAAAAGGTCTTAAGTACTACAAGAATACCACATAGCCCCTCCCACCCAAAAACAATTTTTTTACAGGCCATATAAAAAAGCCATAAAAATTTAAAAATCTAAATTCCCTTAGGATCACATCTGAATTTTAACAAGCCATACAACAAAGCAAATAAATTGCTGTTTTGTCAGAAATGGAATGTATCTATCTATGGAGGAATAGAAATGCAGGGCCCAGAAGACCCTGCGCTCCCACAGGCAAATGAGGATATAATTATACTATCTCAAAAAGAAACAAAATTCATTGCAAAAAACTTAATGCACCAGTTAGGGTTAAAGTGACAAAAGTAGGAAAATGTGGTGCTAGGTAGGTTCCCAACCCCAACACCCCACCCCCACCTTGCAGGCAGCAACAGGAAAAACAGGAGCAGAAAAAAGGTTTTGGCAATGGGAAGCCAAGAATAGCTCCTGGTCATCAGCATTCTTTGGTCAACTAGGAGATACTCAGGCCAACCAGGAGCTATTCGACCAAAAATGAAGAAAACTGTAGTCATATTAAAAAAACAAGAATATTTATATATTTTTTTGTTTTTGTTTTGCTTTGGCAGGGATAAACCACCAAGACTAGCACTAGGCAGAGGAAGAGTAGTGCTACGAAGAGATAAGAGAAAGCAGAAGACCAGATTCGGGACAGAAAGTCAGGCAGAGAGCAAAATTATGTAGAAGTCAAGCAAGCAAAGAACAACAGTTGCTCAGAAATGCTGCCTGGAAGATTTTAAACTTCACACAGACAGACAGACTCATTAAATAAAGAATATTTACTATGCAGTGTAATTTGTTTTGCACATGTATTTTACACATTTTTACAAGTCGTGGTTGGGGGGGGTCCAATAGTTTAAAAACAGTATCACAAGCGGCTAAAATTCCCCACAGGTTATTCGTCTTCATCTGAGTTTTGTTCCAAAGGATGATGGAGTGCCTCCTCATTCTCGCTTTCACTAGATGACATGATGTGAACTTCCACTACTACTATGCTTTGGCCTGCTGTTTCAGACCTGTGAGGTTTTGCTCCCAACCTACATTTTGTTTTTACAAACCACTGTTTTACCGATGGTGTACTACAAACATCTTGTGGTTCTGGGCCCTCCACGGAGATTAAAAGTAAGTCAGCTATGGTGCTGGTCTTCAGGTTAGCCCTCCAGTCTGAAAAAATCCTTTTCATAGCTGAAAATGCCCTTTCTAGTGTGGCATTTGATATTGGATACACAAGTACTATAGCTATGAAATGAAGAATGTTGCTAAAGTATAGCGATTTTCTCTGGAAGATTACATGCCATACCTCAAGGAATGAGAGCTGCTTGTGTTACTTGGTAATGTTCTGTTTCAACAGTTTCCATTCTGTCATTGCAGTATGCACATCGCATCTATTCTGCAGCAAGGCATGAGAGAAGTGGTTAATAAGAAACTGGATTTCCTCATTTCCAAATTCCAAAAGCTCGTGAACATTGTCAGGCCAGTTTGCAGGGTCAATGACAGTGCCATTCTTTAACAATGGGTCTTCTGAGAAATCCAAGAAGCGCTGGTTGAGACAGTCCATTATACTGTTTACAATCACTTCACGTTCCTTTGCAAGGGCTGAAAGAGCATCCCTTTATTTCCCCTTGGAGCTCAATTTCTTTAAACACTGCTGTCCCTTCCTCATTAAAAACAACTTCTCTCCTGAACTTGGCCAGTGTGGTTCCATCCTGTGCCGTGAGATTTTCTACTTCTGAGAATACTGTACTGACAGCATCCATTATGATGGGAAGGGATACATGTGCATCCTGGAATGCACGGTAGACAGTTGAAAGACCTGTGAGTATGTCAAAATAGAAGTGTGAGAAGATCAGAAATTTTAGGTTGTATATTTGTTTTCTAAATCCCTTAACTGTCGGCTTGTCTGCTGCTGGAATATCCCGTCTGGTGTCAGACACAAGCTCATCCCAGTGACCCAGTATGCAGCTGTAATTACGAAGCACAGCATGGAGAGTGTCTTTTTTATGTGAGAGCCACAGTGTTCCTTGTGATTTTTTAAACGTGATGCAAGTGGTCTGATTAGCTTCCGCCACTCTTTTTAACTCTAACATTTTGGGGAGTTCTCATAAAAATAGAATATTGATATTAATAAGCTGTCAATGGTCTGTGAAAAATAGGTGTTCTTAAAAGCATCTTTAGCTGCTAATTCAAGCCTGTGAGAAACACAGTGAATGGCAAGAAGCCATGGGCATGCTTCTTTCAACAATGTCATCAAACCCTTATTACGTCCAAAGTTGACAGATGCACCATCTGCTCCTGGACCAATGCAGGATAACTGTTTCAGGTTGACCGTGTCCTGTCCCAACAATTGTGAGTATGCAAAAGTCACTGCAGACCTCAGACCACTTGCATCACCAGAAGCAACATCAATTTATCCTATAAACTTCATAGTAGGTTGCCCATTTTCAAGAATTTTGGCATACACAATCTCCTTCTCCATGGTGGTCCTGTCAGTAGTCCCATCCATAAAGACAGAATGATATCTGTATGATGTTGCTTCTCCTGTGAAGTGACCTACAATTGGATTTCTTAAGTGATCAGCAATAGCTGCAATGAATGTGGCACATGTTTCTCATTGGCATAAGCTTCGCCAAGTTCTACACCATGTCTTTTCCAGGGATATTAGTCCCTTGAATTTCAGGAAGGGGTCTTCCTCATTACCGATGTAGTTGGCAATATCAAAAAAGTTTCTCTCTAATTTGTATAGAGATTTTTTATTAATTTTTAAGATACATTTTTCAATTTTACCACCTGAGGGCATACTGTCAGTTAAAGCAGCAGCCACTGCTTGTTTATGGTTTTCTGGTACAGCATGCCTTTCACAGTTAATTTTTTTGACATTATTAGTTCCACTGATGTACGAATCCACATTGCTTGTTTTACTGGCTCTAGTTGCCCACTTTCTGAATACATCTGGTTTCTCTCAACAAACCTTACACCAAATTTTAGTGCATCTTTTCCATCAAATTATAACCATGACAAATCTGGATTTTCCTTTTGGCACTGCCACGAGCGCACTGTGGATACGTGACAAGAATGGGCCTGTTTTTTCTTTATATTAGTTATGATAGCAGTTGGAGTAGAAGTTGTACTATCTGGTGGTGTTATAGACGTCAGAGAAGAGGGGGGTGGTAATTGTTCTGTTGTATCAGGTCCAGGCAGCTTGCATTTCCAAGAAGCACTAAACGCAAAACTTAGAAGTGACATGATGACCACCACGGAAAGGAGATAAGCTAAGCCTAGATGTAACTGTAATGAAGAAATATTATTTCAGTATGAACAGCGGAATGGGATAAACTGAGATGTTTGTTTCAGGTCACAGTTTCAGTAAAATAAAATGAAGAAAATTACTTTACTGTCAGTCTTTTTTTTTTTTTTTTTTTTAATACAACAAATGGCAACACTGAGCAGGGATATCTCACCAGGCTGAGGAACCTCAGTGCTCACAGGGTAGTACTGTCAGTGTCAAGAGACGTCAAATGTTTGACAAAGTGTTTTTTTAATGTGTGAAATACAATAACACGCAGCAGGGCTTCAGTTCCCAAAGGCTAAGGCCCCCTTAAAAAGGCAGGTAAAGAAAACCAGAAGGCTGAGAAACTAAATATGTATTTTTTTTTAATCAAGGTACGAGCAGACCGGGTGAAACAACCTTGTAATGTAGTCGTGCAAATGCTCACAGGGTCCTGTGACCACTTAGACAAGATTTTGTTGTTTTTTTTTAATCAGGGTGGAACTGCAGGCGAGTATTAACAAAATTACCTCAAGTCTAAAGAACCTTATTGTAGTTGTGCTCACAGGGTCCTGGGATTACTAGTAAATCTTTTTTTTTTTTCCTTTTTAATAAATAAGCCTGGTCAAGTTATCAAGATATTAGAACAAATTAGGCTACAGCACTTTTTCAAGGTGCTCAACCAAGAAGGTCCTGTAATGTCAAGCTACTTTATTTTTTAATCCAAGTACAGAGATTATCTCCCCTAGTTTAAAAAACTGTTCGTGATCACTGGAGCAGGGACACATTTGTGAGGTCAGTCAGCTTTAAAATGTAAATGGCCAACCAATTACCAAATACCTGTGTGATCACAAGCACTAACTGAAAAGTATGCATTTCTTCAGCTAAGCCACAGCCATGTTCAACTGGCAAGAATTACATTTCTGCAGCAACAGTGGCTTAGTGTGCTAGAAATAGTTATAAAAGTTCTGATTTACAAATTATTTTATCATTGACTTGTTTGAACAAAGCTTTAGGCTCTTTTAAATTGCAAAGTCAAGTTCCCCTCCCCCTGAACAGCAAACTTCAGATGCTTTGCATCCAGAATAAGAAAACATTACAGAACTAAAATTCTGAGGGCTTTCTATAGCAGTTAAATTAAAGCTTTAAAGATGTCTGCTCATTCCCCCTCCCCACAGTAGAGTAATTTTCTACAGAATTTGTTTCCACAAAAAGTACAAAAATTCAAAATCTCCAAAGGGCTGGTTAGATGTGGCACCACTGTGTGCTTTGCTTTAGAAATATAGCAGAACTATTTCACACTCTATTTCTGTCTGAGGTAATTTAATACTAAGAGTCGGTATACATCTGGTCTCTCTGACTGTTCTCTATCAAATGCCACGAGGCAAGCTACCTGTAACAGTATAACCATGCATGTCCTGCCCTCCAAAGTACACTGACTGGATGAGAGATTGTGCGCGACAGGCATACCAATGATCTGCCACATATTATCTCTAGCAAGTGAAATCGGCACCCGATTGGCCATGTACAATCGGACGGCATGTGATTAGGGCATTATGCCCTCTTCAGCATACTGCCACCACTGAAGTTGTTCTGGACAACATGTGATGCTCTCCCCGCCCCCCTTTCAGGAACACTCAGCACACATGATAATCAGAGGAGAAAGTCAGGTTACAATCCTAAATCCTGCACCAGCTCACAGCATGAAAGCGTTCGTAAGGTTTGCAGTTTTTTTTTGTTTTGTTTTTTTAATCACAGCTGCTATTTCTAGACAGCCCCCTTCAGCCTGACCCCCCCCCCCAAGCTCCATCCCCCAGAATTACCAGGGCTTACCTTATGCCCAGCCCGGGAGCGGTGCCTTCGGGGAGTCGGGCATCATCCTGCCGCTGGGGATTTTTCCTCTTTGTTTCAGCCCATTTTATGTCCGCGCACTGTGCAATGGGTGCAGCAGCTGTCTCCACCTCCGCGGAGGCAGCCAAGCACTCTGGGCATGGATGAGTCTTCTAGCTGTGCCATTCACAGCACAGACCCCACCCCGACCCCGAGGAAGGAGAGCTGTAACACTCAATCCTTACCACCCCGCCAGCCCCGAGCAGCCCAAGTCCATTCCCGAACCCGGGTCACCAGCGTGGCGCGAATTGTGGCATCCAGCACCTCAACCCTCAGTGCCACCGGGCCGACAGGTTTGCAGTTTTGAACTGGTGCTAAGATATATTTATTTATTTATTTTAACATCAGTTTAAAAACCTTTAAGCCAGAGGCTCATTTACAAAGGTACCTCGTCGAAGGCAGACACAACATACATACATGAGGGAATCCAAAATAATGTACAGTAAAAAAGACAAGGCAAGTAGCAGGCATAGGTGAGACAGTCAGCAACAGAAATGAACAATAGGCAAGTGGCACAATTGCAGGCGAATGAGTTACCAAAACACCATTGTCGGTTCAGACTTTTTTTTTTATACATGGGCAGACAGCGGGGGGTCAGGGGCAGTGACAGGAGGTGAGAAGCAAGTGGTTTTTTAGATAGTTTTTGAAGCTGACAGTGAGGGAGCATTTGAGATACCAGCGGGTAGGAGTTGTACAGGAGGGGCTCTATAGAAGAACGCCCTTTGGCCTGGGAGGTCCGACCTAGGGATAACTAGTGCAGTTTTGCTGGAAGCCCGGGTGTGGACAGTGGGGTTGGAACACGAATAGAGTCGGCAAGGCCAGGTGGGGATAGACCATGGAGGGCTTTGAAGGTAACTTGGCAAGTTAAGAACAGGACGCGCTCATCGAGGTTGAGTAGGGAAGCCAAGGAGTACAATTGACAAGTATGGGTGAGTCTAGGGGCACTGATGATAAGTCTACAAGCTTTGTTAAGTGTAAGTCGAACCTTTTGAAGGGCTGTCGGGTCAGCTGCGCCATAAACAGGGAGGCCGTAGTCAACTAGCGAAAGCACAGAAGAGGTGACTGCCAAGCGAAGAGAGTTAGTGGGGAGGCATTTTTTATGCCGGTAGAGGATACCAAGCCGAGCATTGGAGGCTGAGGTCAGTGCAGAGATATGGTTATGAAAGGAGAGGAAGAGTCAAGATTAGGCCAAGGTATTTATAAGAGTGCACAAGTTCCAAGGGTGATCCTGTCACGGAGAGAACAGAGAGAGGGAAGTTACTAGACTTTTTTTGGGGGTGGGCAAAAAGCATAGATTTAGTTTTCTTCAGGTTGATGACAAGACGGTGGTCAGAGAACCAGCTTTCAGCTGAGGTGAAGGCACGCTGTAGGGAGTTTTGGAGTAAGATGGGGTTACTGCCAGAGGCAAAGAGCACAGCGTCATCTGCGTAGAGAAGGATTTTTCCAGCGCAAGCTTTAGGCAGGTTGTTGAGAAAGAGAGAGAAGAGTAGAGGCCCAAGAATAGAGCCCTGGGGAACACCAGAGCGAATTTGGCAGGTAGGGGATAGGGTGCCACCAACCCACACACATTGGGAGCGGTTGTGCAAGTAGCTTGCGCACCAGGAGACAGGACCGGAGGCAAAGCCCACACTGGCAAGTGTGGCTAATAGAAGCGGGTGAGAGACGGTATCAAAGGCTTTCGATAGGTCTATAAATACCGCACCAGCGAGGGCGCCGGCATCAAGAGACTTATGGAGGAAGTTAGCAAACTCCAGGAGAGCAGTATTGGTGCTATGGCCAGTTCTGAAACCATGCTGTTCAGGACAAAGGACCTCATATTTTGTAAGGTAAAGGGAGATTTGACTGGCAACTATTTTCTCCAAAGCTTTGGGGAGGATAGAAATTGGTCGGTAGTTACTCATGAAAGTGATCTGTCACCGCCTTTGTGAAGAGGGGTAACAGTAGCGATCCTCCAGATGGCGGGAATTGCCCAAGGCAGAGGGATTTATTAAAGAGGCAAGTGATGGGAGAGATGACCTGATCCAGGACCTGGCGAGGAGACAGGGATCAAGGGAGTCATTGCCGATTGAGTTGCCTTTAGGCTTTTGTAAATAGGGCCTAACCTCCTGGGTGACACAGTGCTAAGGTAGAAAGGGGGTGGGGATGAGAGGAGCAGACAAGGGGGGAAGGGATTGAAGAAATTGCCGGGAGCACTGCACTAAGGTCAGTGAAGGCGTTGTTGAGGTGAGTAGCAATGAGTGCAGGTCATGCAGGAGACCCGCCAATGTTAAGATGTGCAGGGGGAGGAGCGCAGCCCCCATTGTTGCTTGATATTATCCCAGAAGGATCTAGGGTGCCCCAGGAGGAGGTAAGAGTAGAGTTGTAATATTCTGACTTAGCTTTATGGACAGCCCATGTACATTTATTCCGGCAGCTACGAGGGCCAGTCTGTCAGCAGGGCTGCCAGTTTGAATGGCCAGGTACCACAGGTTGTCACGCTGCTTGAGAAGTGAGCCGAAGGTAGGGTAATCCAGGGGTGTGCCTTAATTTAGATCTAAGTGGTGTGAATGAGCGACGTACACAGGCAAGGTTACAGCAGGGACAAAGAAGGCTAGTGCCTTGTCAACATCAGGGGTATTTAGTAGTGGGGACCAATCAGTGCCAGCAAGGTGGCGCGTTAAGCTCCTTGCCCACCGGGTTCAAACCGACGCACGCGGGTGGTGAAAACAGGGGCTTAGGCAGGAGGTTGACCAGAAGAAAAGAACTGGGGAGTGGTCACTAAGGCAGTCTGGGAGGATTTGAACATTGTGGACGCGGTTGGGCCTGTTAGTGAGAACCACATCCAGAAGAGTGCTTGTTCCTGTGCTAGGATTTAACCTGGTGGGTTGTGAGACTAGCTGAGTCAGGTCAATGGCAGTGAATGCCTCACGGGAGGTAGACTCCTTAGGAGATAGCCAGTTGATATTTAGATCACCTACCAGGATTTGGTCAGAGGGGTTAGGCAGAGAGGAGATGTAGTCAACAAGGGGGCCCAGTGCATGGGCTTGATTTTTTGGTGGTATGTAGGCAATAGTCAGGAAGATTGGGGCCCTAGCAGGGTCAGGAGACAACTTTAGGGTTAGGGCCTGGGCATTGAAATCAAGGGTGGGGGGAAGGGCAAGACTAAGAAGTGGATCTTAATATAGATAGCACAGCCACCACCCTCTTGCCGATTCTGTCAAGCCGATGGAGGAGTAGCCTGGAGAGAGACCTAAGGCCAGAGGTGGAGCTGGACAGCCAGGTTTCCACTAAGGCAATCACATCAGGATTATGATCAGCCACCCAGCAAATGTAGGGAGTCCAGTTTTTAGGAGGCTACAGATGTTAATAGAAGCGATGCGCAGACCAGAAGATTTACAAGGGGAGACATTGGGGACCGCCCAGGATTAGGATGGATATTGCCAGAGAGGAGCAGAAGGAGGAGAGCCGCTCTAGGAAGGGAGGTAGTGGTGGAGAAATTACCGGACTGGGAGGGGGGTAGGGGGTGTGCGGTACAAGGGATAGGCAGGGAGCTGTAGATGGGGAATGCTAGCAAGAAGAGATGGAGAAGTGAGCAGGGGGAGCGGGGAGGGGAGGCCAAGGTGATGGGTGGGGTGTAGGGGAGGTAAAGGGAGGAGTGTAAGGAAGCTGGAGGGGGCAGGTGAGGGCAGGAGAGCAACAGGGACGAGGTAGAGCTATGTTGTGGGCAGAAGCGAGTAATAGGGGAGGCAAGGAATATAATAAGGAGGAGCAGGAGAGGGGAATAAGCCTGACCAAGGAGGGTAGCCATATTAGGTGAGGAGGGGAGAGTAGCAGTACCCTGCTGAGGAGGACTTAGTGCCCCTAGAGGAAGCACCAGTGGTGGTACAAGGAAGGGATGAAGGAGAGCTGGGGAGGGAGTAGAGGAGACAGGCACCACCTAGAGGTCACCCAGTATAAGCTGCAAATGGGAAAAAGGGGACTTAGATTATGACTGCGGAACCGCACAGGAAGTGACGTCAGCGTCTGGATGCAATAAAGCAACGGCCGCCCGGGTGGGGGGTGGTTGGGTGGTGGCGGTAGCAGCCCACAGCCGAGTCCACACAGAAACAATCAGTGGGCTGTGGGGCTAGAAAGCACAGGAGTCCAATCCAAAAGGGTCCAGAGGAAACGTCTAGAGCCACGAGGTGGGAAGCCTGAATTACCCGAGTCAGTCCCGAGACGCGCTCCAACTCCTTTACCCGCCGCTTGTCGGAGCGCTCTGGGGGCAGCTAGAAGGAGGTAAAGAAAGACAATTAATATGGAGCGGGAAAAATATACAGAGGCAGGTTGGGACAGGGATCATAGACATGCGCAGCCAGATAGGACAAGAACAAAGCCTTTAACAAACCCCACCCAGCTGAGTAACCCAAAACAGTGCAGTTTACAAATATTTTTTCTTTTTTTTAGGTTTGTTGCATTTGATATCTTACATTACTTACTCCCTCAGTACTACAACAGATAATGTACACTACAACCAGCTAGCAACCGTTAAGGTATTACAGACGAAAGAACAAAGGCATACAAAATGTTCCAAGAAAATGCAGAATAACAACCCTCTTAAACCTTCAGTTTGCCACTAACCCAAGAAGCAGTTAGAAAAATACTGGCCCTGATTCGAACTAGACATGGCATCAGAGCAGACAGAACAGGGAACGGCACGATGTCAGTACAGCAGTAAAATACATTCAAAGAATCTAGGACGATCTGGTGCACAAGGACAGCCCGCAACCCTTTAGATAGCAGCCCACAGCCGAGTCCACACAGAAACAATCAGTGGGCTGTGGGGCTAGAAAGCACAGGAGTCCAATCCAAAAGGGTCCAGAGGAAACGTCTAGAGCCACGAGGTGGGAAGCCTGAATTACCTGAGTCAGTCCCGAGACGCGCTCCAACTCCTTTACCCGCCGCTTGTCGGGAGCGTTCTGGGGGGGGTAGCAGCTGAGTCAGTCCCGAGACGCTCAACTCCTTTACCTGCCGCTTAGTCGGGAGCGTTTGTGGGAGCAGCTGAGTCAGTCCCGAGACGCCCAACTCCTTACCCGCCCGCTTGTCGGGAGCGTTCTGGGAGGAAATAGCCAGTCCCGAGACGCGCCTGGTCCCTTTACCCGCCGCTTGTCGGGAGCGTTTGGGAGCAGCTGAGTCAGCCCCGAGACGCGCTTCCATCCCTTTACCCGCCGCTGTCGGGAGCGTTTGGGAGCAGACCTTTTCCGAAGTCAGCGTGCTGTTTTAAATTGGTTATTTGCTCCACCGAGATGAATGGAGAGGCTCCTCCCTGCTTTTTCTGCCCTGCCCAGCTGGTCATTCATTAGTGTCTGATTCAATCCGGTGGAGAGAGAAATATATGCTGAGACTGACTGAAAAGGCAACAGGCTAATCGTCCTCCTCAGATCATCAGAAGAGAAATTAGTTTTTTTTGTTTGTTTGTTTTGTTTTTTTCGTAACTGCATAAATAAAGAGATAGCTTGTGGCTCAGTTCTCCTTGTTTTCAATTACAAGTCTGTCCTGATCACAAGACATCAGATCAGCGGCAGCTTTAACTGACTCTGCCTGGGATCACAGCTGAAGATTCATTTATGCAGAATACTGTGAAAACTGTTGTTGCCCTGCTGATGATCCGACTAAGGTTAATGGATCACATACCATGCAGTCAGCCTGCACGATCTAAAAATAAATTCCAAGAGACACTTTTTCTCTTCCAAATTAAAACATTTGCTTGGTTAGGGGTGTAGGAGTTAGCACTTTCCTAGTGAGTGCCTTTTACAGTTCAGTTTATCATACGGCTCCTGCCCCTTGGTGGGTGGATCAACCCCCCCTCCCAACCATACACTGTCCTACTTTATTTTATTTATTTATTTAGTTTTTGTTGACCGGGTAAGTGCCCTAGCCAACAAGTGACTATTTTCAGGCATGACCCGGGAGGTACAGTTACAGAACACAGTGATACATAAGAGATTACACAAAGCAGGATACATTTGCAGGATACATAAGAAATTACACAGAGCAGGATACATTTGCAAAGGACAAAGTCACACAGTGTAGTCAAGCATAGCAATAAGGATAAAATTACATGTATTCAGTTGTTGAGAACTAGGGGGAGAGGTGGTAGGGGACAGGTGTAAGGGTAGGGCAGGAGAGACGGAGACAGGGGGTGGTAGGACGAATAGCAAAAAAGGGGAGGACAGGAGGGAGGTTAAGGCGCCAAGTGCGGCATTAGCGGGAGAAGGTTACCACCTGTGGCCGGGACGGTGGAACCGGGAGTCGGCAAGAGAGACGGAGAGGTCGGGGAACAGGACAGTGAAGCTATGGGTGCAAAAAATAGAGAGGGAGAGAGGGTGATGTGCAGGGAGGCGGGTGGGGGACTAGGTGCAAGGGTGAGGAGGATTTGAACTAAAGGAATGGGGAAGGGAAGGGTAGGGTGGGAAGGGCAGGGTATAGGGGAAAAGGGATGAAGGGCACGGAACAGATAGGGAAATGAGTGGGGGTAGGGAGATGGAGTGCACCTAGTAAGAGCGAGCGGAGCAGAAGAAGGGAGGAGGACAAGAGGCGAGGGCGTGAAACGGCATTGGCGGGTAGAGTAGTAACCTGCGGCCGAGGCTGGTGGAACTACGAGACTGCAGGAGAGAGAGGGAGTCACGCAAACTGGTGGGAGGGGATAAAATAGGAGAGGGAGGGGTGAGGACTGAGCATAGGGAGAAGAGGGAAGAATAAAAGAAGGAGGGGAAGCTGTATGGAGAGGGCAGAAAGGTGAAAGAAAGGTAGGAAGTGGGCGGCAAGTTACGGCATTAGCGTACAAGGTAGCAACCTGTTACCGGGCCGGTGGAACCGAAAGACGGCAGAAGAGGGGAGGAGGGCGGTTAGAGGGGGAGTGAGGCGGCAAAGAGCAGGAGAGGGAGGGGCAGGAAAAGGAGGGGTAATGACAGGGGTACTGGAGAAATGGCTAAGGGAAGGGAAGAGAGCGGGCTGGAAAGTAAGTGTTAAGGGAACAGAGGGTGCAGGATAAGAATGAAGGTGGGGAGAACAGCTCAGGAGCGAGGCAAGCTAAGTGACTAGGCAGTAATTAGAGAGCTTTACAATTGGCATCAGAACAACAATGTTATACAGTATCAACAAACATGAAACATAAAAAGCAAAACAACC
This sequence comes from Neoceratodus forsteri, assembly GCA_016271365.2. Taxonomy (NCBI): domain Eukaryota; kingdom Metazoa; phylum Chordata; order Ceratodontiformes; family Ceratodontidae; genus Neoceratodus; species Neoceratodus forsteri. The sequence continues at coordinate 374,014,172 of CM057458.1, forward strand.
AAGAATAAAAAGCAAGTGCCTATAATACATAATAGGGGAGGGAGGAGAACAGGTTAGAGCATGGGATTCAAGAGGGATCAAAACAAACACATTTGTCCATCGAGGTAAGGAAAGCTCTGAGATTGTGCTTAAATGCATCGTGAGAAGGAGCATTTCTTAGTCCCTGGGGCAGCAAGTTCCAAAGTGAGGGCAGCATAACTGAAGGCTCCCAGCCCTTTTGTGCGTAGAGAGGAATATTCAATAAGGACTTGTCAGAGGATCTAAGGTCCCGTGAAGGTATAACCGGTTGGAGTAGTTTTGAGAGCTCAGCTGGCTTTGATGCTCTGATGATGGTGTCCGAAAGGTTGCAGAGGTAATACTGCCTGGTGGAGGAGGAGATAGCCAGCCCAGGTCTTTGTATAGCTGACAATGGTGCTTCAGGCGCCGTGCTTTAGCCGCATACCTGCAAACACTGTTGAAGGTGGTGTCCTATTGGTGCAGGAGCAGTTTGCTGGCCATGGTTAGGATGGGAGCACCGTGGGTGAGGGTTGGTAACAGGATTCCTCTAGCAAGTGCCAGTTTAGCGCAGGGGTAAGCAGGTAGTTAGTCCTGTAAGCAGCCCCTAGCTTACAATTGACAGATTTACAAGTTTCCTGGATGTGCAGCTTTAGGTCAAGATTTTGGTCAAGGTGAATGCCCAAGTAGCGAAAAGAGCTAACAGACTCCAGAGGGTTACCATTAATGTCAGGCACAGAGAGAGAAGAAGAGCAGGTTCTTAATTTGTGTGGGGATCCAAATAGCATGGCTTTAGTTTTATTGGAGTTAAGGACAAGGCGTTGGGTGTGTAGCCAGCGCTGCACCAAGTGGAAGTCTGTGGTAAGGGCAGCATTCAGGCTGCCATGGAGATGAAATAATTTGCATCTCTGTTGTGTAGGACAGTACTCCTCCAGATGGTTTTACACAGTCCTCACCTAACAAGTACACTACATAGTTAGTCTGTGTACAGATACGCGAGGGCAAGATTTTGCAAGCTGCCTTAACTTACTTGTTCGGTCTTTACTGTTTATGCTCCCAATGCAGGCTGCTCAGCTGCTCTGTTCCAAGACACCCTGCTCCTTTGCTCCGCCCCAAGGTTTCAATTAACGGCATTCCCCACCAGATCAGCCAACTTAAAAACACTCCCCTGCTCACTCTCTTGACGGCTTGGCTGCTTCAGAACATCACGACAGAACACGCCCCTGCTTTTCTTGCGGATTCCGAATGACAGCGTTGACCACGCCCCTGCTTCCTGAGTGACAGCGCTGTTTTACACAACTCCACTGCTCCAGACTCGCTGTTTGCCTCTCCACCCGCTCAGCAACGTAGGCAGGCATTATGTGAAGCAAAATGAGTGCTAATTACCGATCGGTGCCCTCTTATTTCGAACCCTGGAAAAACAATTACGGTTTGACCTCTCCTGCATCTTCACAAATCAGGCGCAGGATGTACCTTGGGCTTGTTAGCCCTAATGCTCACTCTAGTCTCATATACTCCACATATCTCAGCTTATTTACAGATGGAATGGCTTGAGCATTAGGGTTGACAACCCAACGCATACCCCATGACTGATTGGCGAAGATGCAGGAGAGGTCAACATGTAATGTTTTTTCCCTGTTGCCGTTTACAGGGTGGGGTGGGGTGTTAGTGGGAAACCCTAACACCACATTTCCTACTTTGTATTAACCTTAACTTGTGTATTAATTGCTAATGTGTATATATATATATATATATATATATATACATATATATATATATACACACACACACACACACATATATATATATATATATATATATATATATTAGAGGCAAAAACTCCCGTTTAATGCATTAGTTAGAGTTGTTCCACAGCGACAAAAGTGAGGAAATTAGCTGTTGGGGTTGAAAACCTACCTCGGAATTCACCCCCAGCACCACACACACACACAGACGCACACACACACACACATATGCAAGTATGGGGAGGACCAATCAACACAACCAATGACAGACATCCAGCAGCAGGTGACAGAAATAACAAACAATTGTCTAAATGTACTACGAGACATCCCCACCCACCTGACCAGGTACTGCATGCTCAGTGGAGATCAACAGCAAAACTGAGGCCATGTACACCAAACGTACACATCCCTGATTGCAGCTGCACACAACGTACCACACTTAGTAGTTGCATGGCCTTACCTACCGATGCCCCACACCAGACCACACCACATGTGGTGGGCCACCTGAACAATAGAGTTCAGCAAAACCAAGGAGTTGTACATGTATAATATCTCTGATTATAACAAGGGTTTGAGAAATGCAGCTTTCTAATTGACTGTAAACATTGTAACAGCCTTATGTTTAGTTTTTATTAACATACATGTAGAGCCTAACCATATGATGAACATGGTTTAATGTTATTTAAAAAACAGTTTTATTATGATAGCAATAAGCCACTCCCAGGTATTATGTTAATGGTCAGTTTATCACTGTCTAGCGACATGTGGCACTCGGCTATGCCTCATTCAACATTAAACCCTACAGGGTGATTAACAGACCATTTAACATAACTGTTGGTCATGCCTTATTGCTTAATTGTCTTATCAGTAGATACTTTCCTCTGCTAGGCACTGCAGCAGCTTGCAACACAGTGTCCCACCCAGTTACACCATACACTGTCTAGTTACTGGAGAATGGCTGTGAATATGAACTCATGAAGATGAACAGTGTAACTTGATCATTACAGTCATCGAAACCTTAGTGTGATTATAACTGACAGAGTCAGTGATAAAGAATAACCCTGCTGTCCTAGTACACTTACCCCATTGTGAGTTAAATCAATACTAAAAGACATTCTGTTTATATCTACACCATACCTACTTGATTCCTGTTGTACCACAATTAACATAGTTATCACTTTGATAGCATCAGTGACAGAAGTGTGGCAAACCCAAACACTAGGCATACAGCCTGAGTATGAAACAACTGTTAAAAAAATTACACTGTGTCCATAAGTGGCATAGATCACTCATTGCAACAATAGTAAATGTATTACTATTTGAATAAGTTAGTCATCACAGATGCAATGAGATTGTCTTTATCAGGTACAACATACTCAGTAAGTGCCTACAGGAAAATCTATCCTGTATACATCTCCGATACAGGTACGTCATTGTTGGCTCAGTAGTGCTATGATATTTAGAAGTTGCTTGGCCTGATCCATGCAATTACACTGTTTCTTACAAAGAATACTTACCGCATCTTTAGTATTGAAACACACTGAAGGTCTATGTATGTACATCAGCAGTACACCTTCATCAGTAAGAATGCATCTGATACTGGCAGTACGAATTTCACAACGTTGAACAGGCAGTGCTTTTCCATACGTTTACATCAGCCTCTCTATCTTGAGTAAACAGTTGCAGTAAATGTACTACTATGTAAATCACATATTAAATGTAACACTACTTTTATCTTGAGCATGCTAGTGTCTTGTAGTTAATTTATGTACTTCTCTTAATTAATGTATACTCACTAGTGTTAAACCTTTCTACAACTGTCATCATGCACCTTCAGCATTTATATTGACTAACGGCACAGTACCAGTTGTGGTGTGGTGTGGGCATCGGTAGGTAAGGCCATGCAACTACTAAGTGTGGTACGCTGTGTGCAGCTGCAATCAGGGATGTGTACGCTTGGTGTACATGGCCTCAGTTTTGCTGTTGATCTCCACTGAGCACGCAGTACCTGGTCAGGTGGGTGGGGATGTCTCGTGAGTACATTTAGACAATTGTTTGTTATTTCTGTCACCTGCTGCTGGATGTCTGTCATTGGTTGTGTTGACTTGGTCCTCCCCATACTTGCATATGTGTGTGTGTGTGTGTGTGGTGCTGGGAGGGTGATTCGAGTTAGGTTTTCAACCCTAACAGCTAATTCCTCACTTTGTTGCTGTGGAACAACCCTAACTAATGCATTAAACTGATTTTTTGCCTCTAATTTCCCTTCTTTTGAGAATGATAGCAGAAATAGTGAATGTAATGCTTGCGGCGAACACGGGGCCTTGGGCCCGCTCCGATCACATGATGTCTTGTGGTATAGTAACAGGAAGAGCAGCGCAAACCTGCGCGATAACAGTGACGCACATGGTAACGCAAGCGCAAAATGACAACAGAAAGGGCAATGCACACGGTGGCATAGACGGGAACAGTCTGCCACGTGATGTGTTGTCACATAGTAACATGGTGCCTGCAAACGGAAATGTCAATGGGCATGGTGACGCAAAGTGAAACAGAAAGAGAAACAGTACTGTAGACACAAATGGCAAAAATACAGAAAGCATAGCGCTGAAAAGAAAATGCAAAGGATAACGCACATAGGGCCCCACGCTCCCGACAATAATGCAGCAGCGGAGCCTGGCCCCACCACATGATGTCTTGTGGCATAGTAACAGGAACAGCAACGCAAACAGAAGCGTTAACAGTGGCGCACAAGGTAACACAAGCGCGAATGAGAACAGAAAGGGTAACGAACACGGTGGCGTAGACGGGAACGGTGTGCCACGTGATGTCTTGTCACATAGTAACATGGTGCCTGCAAACGGAAATGTCAATGGGCATGGTGACGCAAAGTGAAACAGAAAGAGAAACAGTACGGTAGACACAAATGGCAAAAAATAACAGAAACGAAAGCGTAAATGAAAACGCAAAGGATGATGCACGTGGTGGCGTAGACGTCAACGGTAAGTGAAACGGGTGTGGAACCGCAAGCGGAAAGGGCAATGGTAACAGTAATGTAAGCGCACAGGCTGGTTTTCCCCAAAAGCTGAATAGAGAAAGACAGTGAGTACAAAGAATGTATGCATAATAATGGGTATCGGAGCAGAAAATGAGGACTTGGAATACTAAATAGGTTATATCTCAGGAACCGTACAACATAGAAAAAAAATTTAAAAGTCGTATGATTTACGACTGTCCTGGCTAGTTTTGTATTTAGCCCCCTATTTTCCGACGAAAAGTCCATATCTCACACCGTTTCCGAGATACGGAGCCTGAAAGCGCGTAACGCCGTAATGTTATCCTATGGGAAAAAAGAGAAGTTCGGAGCCATAACTTTGCCTCCCTGTAATATTTTTTCACCAAACCACTGAAAGGCACATCTGTGGGCTGTTGGCTGTCTTCCCTCCAAATTTCAGGAAAAAAGACCAAACCGTTATTTTGCAGCAGGGTGCCAAAGGATTCCTGTAATGCATCGGGCGCCGTAATGTTATCCTATGGGAAAAACTGTCAACTTTGGAGTGCCGTAACTTTGCTGCCATGTAATATTTTTTCAATACAACACTGAAAGGCACATCTGTGAGATGTCGCTGCGTTCCCTCCAAATTTCAGCCGAAAACTCCCAACCGTTCTTTTGCAGTGCAGTGCCAAAGAATTGCTGTCATTTTCCACAGACTAGAAAATTACTGTAGCACTTCATGGGACAAGTTTAAACATTTGATGACACTTTCAGGAGCACGCACGAAAGTACTTTGGTAAAGTACTTTTTCCAGAAATTGAAAAACATATTTCTGGGGTGTTTTACCCCAAAATAAAGACATGGCTAGCATCCTCAGGGTCCGACTAGGTGAATACAAAAAGAATTAGGTTGCTAGAGGGTCCCAAATTTAAATGCCAAGCATTTTTCTAATCACCAACTGAAAACAAAATGGCCGATTTGCGAAAGTAACAGGCCCATTTGCGAAAGTAAAAATGCATTTGCGAAAGTGTTGAACTTTTTGTTAACTTTTCCCATTGACTTATAATGGGAAATTGTTTTTTGAATAACTTTTGAACCGTTTAATATTTTTTCACCAAATCTTCAAAAGGCACATCGGGGACCCGCCACACGTTCCCTGAAGATTTGGGGCTGGTCGCACAAACCGTGCACCTGTACTGCCGAATCGAGAATTCCAGAAAATCATAAACGCGCGCAAAATCACGCTTATCAACTCCGCAGCCGTATCCGATTGGTACGAAACTTGGCACATGCCAAGGCCTATGGTTCTTGATCGTATTCCAAATTTCAGCCAAATCTGTCAAACGGTTGCAAAGTTATTAAGGTGCAAAGTTTTGGGGTTTAACATAGAAATGGCTCCTCAACCCTAACTATGGTAGCACTACCGTGCTACCATAATATATACACACATACATACACACACATACATATATGAGGGCAGAGCATCTACAGTGTTATATCTACTGAGCAGTAGTGAGCATTCACAATGGTCTAACAATAGTCAGCTGTTCCTATGTTCCCACGTTTTACCTTACCTTCAGCAACCTCTTTTTCAGGAGTTAAGTCAGGACGAAACCTGAAACACTGATCTTTGAAAACTGCAGGAGTTGAAGCCAGCTGGCTATACAGTGGTTTCACCCATGGCATTTTGAAACAACTTTCATTCGCACAATTAGTTTTGTTGCACTGGTCTTCCAATTCCTTTGGACTGTAAGCTGGAGCTTCCAAGGTGAGTTCTTCAAACCAGTTTAGACTAAGCGGACCTAAATCTAAGAAAGTGACACATTGTTAACGGCAGGATTTAAATCAGAAAAAAAAAATAATAGTATGCAAAATTAAAAAATGCTGCAATGTGACACAGGAGTTCCTCAAAACCTGTCCACGATTTTTATGGTATTCATTTTAAAGGTTTTTTTTTTACTTGGTTTCTTTTCTTGTCTGAGACAGTTAAACTAGAAAAAGACAAAGTCTTGTAATACCCAAGCCCCAGCTAGTTGCTAAATAAGACTAAGTAGATGACACTGCGCTGGTGGTAAGTGGGAACAACAAGGAAACATTGGAAACAAACCTACAGCGTGACTTTCTGGAGTTGATTACATGGCTGACAGCGTCTGGACTGGTTTTAAACAGTAAAATAAAAACAAATTAATGGTATTTAATAATGTTCACAAGAAAAGGCAGTAAAATTCACGAAATAACATAAAAACAACTAAAAATAAAGTTTTAGCACAAGTAATCTAAATACTTAAGCGCTTGGATTGATGATTGCATAAAGTTTGACTATCATACAGAAGATATAAAAAGGATAATTAGTAGGCTAGGGGCATTCAGACGCACAGGATTTTGTATAAATAAATGTATAACAGCATAAATAGTAAATCAATTGTTGGTACCAATCTTAGAGTATGGTAGCCATGTATACAGCCTCACAACCAAAGGCTTGTTGTCGAAAAATTGATGCGACTTACAACCGCCTGGCTAGATTTATTCTAAGATGGGATTATAGAACCCATCACTGTGATTTATATAGTGAACTAGGGTGGTTAACTCCAGAGAACAGAAGGAAGTTGATCTGGGCAAACCAAATTTTTAAAATCTTAAATTATAATAAGCCTACATACTTGAATGATAAATTCAAAAAAACTGAACATAAGTATAATCTGAGAAATAATAAATTTGAGAAACTTTAAAACTCCAAGGCCCCTAAATAAGTATGCAAATATAAATTTCCCGTGGTTATTACAATGACACTGTGGAACTCGATAAATAACTCTTATCAAGACAGCACACAGTTTGTTTGAAATCCTTCATTGCTGAATTGAAACAATAATTAAAAATTCTGTGTATGTGCAATGGATAGATTTTTGATTAACGGCACATGAAACCAGGTAAATAGAAATATTGTACGTATATACTATCTAATCTCCTCCTGTCACTGAATTAAGTGAAGATATTGTATTCTGTTACTTTTTGTAAGTGACTATATGTATTTGTACACGTCTTAAATTTGTAACCAATAAGTAAATTTTATTGGAACACAGGACCATCGGTGCTAATGATGTTTTTTTTTTTTTCAACAAATCCTGTACAAAAATAAAGACTTTTACTACTATAATGCACAGAAGTTTCAGCCTACAGGACAGAAGGGAACAAAAGAATAGGTTACTCACCTGCAGCCGTAGTTCCAGGAGTGATATACGATTCACATCCACATTCTGGCAGTTCCACTGGAATGCGGCGACTGGCCAGAATATTTTTTAGCGAACATCCAGACACTACCCAGGCGGTATATCCCAGACTCCGCCCTGTGATGTCAGATCTTACACGCTAGAAGCAGGATCAGGTGCCACTTGCAAGGGGAGGCCGGTGAGTTGTGTGAATGCAAACCATATACTACACCAAGAACTACAGTTACAGGTGAATGACCTAGTCTAGGAGTGTGGATATAGTTCACTAATCCACACTCTGGCAGACTCCAAGCAGTTCTACAGGAGGAGAGGGCAAGGCACACACCCCTAGCTGGCGAACAGAGACTGGAAAACCAAAGTCCCAAAACGTGCATCAGGCATGACTTTAGGTCGATGATGTAAAGGGAAATTAAGGTATGTGCTGACTTCCAGGTAGCAGCCATACAGATCTTCTGTATGAGGACATCCCTGGAATCAGCAACCAAGGCTGCGGTATGTCTGGTGGAATGTACCCTAATCCCAACGGGAGGCTCCCAACCAGACAACCTATAGCAGAGGTCAATGCAAGATGTGATCCACCTTGCAATAGTCCATTTTGCTGCTGGTTTGCCAGGCACAGTTTCACTTTAGATGACAAACAGCTGGCGAGTCTGTCCTCAAACTCCAGCCATACGCTCCACATAGATAGAGGAGTGCACATGCAGGCCCAGGCTATGAAGCCTGTGGTCAGCCTCCGAAGACGGGTTGGTGAAGTATACCAGCAAATTAATCACCTGGTTAAGGTGAAACTCCAACTGTCACCTTCGGGAGAAACTTTGGGTAGGAGCCAAGAATGAGGATGAAGTAAGGAGACTCCACCAAGAGCTCCCCAATCCTCCTGCAGACATAACTGCCACCAGGAAAGCTGTCCTCCATGACAGGTGTGACAATTCACACCTGTGCACTGGCTTGAAAGGCCTGCCCATGAGCACAGGCAAGACCAGCAGCAAATCCCACAATGGAACTGCTTCATGCACCAGAGGGGATAAGTGGTCAAGGCCCTTGATAAAGCACCTTACCACCTTCCCCTGGGCCACAGTCGGAAAACCGGACCATGCCTTGTAAGCAGACATGCTTGCCAGGTCTACCTTAAGGGTTGTCGTTCGCAGTCCCAGCTGGGAAAGGGACCAGAGGTAGCGCAGGCAACGGGGATTAAGCTCATTCGCTGACACCAAATGGAAAATATCTTTCATTTATTAATTTAATTGGTTTTTGTTGACCAGATAAGTGCACTAGACAGTTTCTGCCTATTTTCAGGCACAACGAGGGGGATACAGACAAATGCCAACTGACCTTGAACTAGATTAAGCTGTTGGTGGTATTTTTAGTGAATGGGGGGAAATTTGGCCAGGACACCAGGGAAATTCCCCCTGCTCTTTTCGAGAAGTGCCATGGGATCTTTAACATCCACCTGGACTACCACCAGGACAGGCACATGGGAACTCGGTTTAACGCCTCATCCAAAAGACGGCACCTCAGGAGTGCAGCACCCCCCAATGCTGCACTACAGTGTCAATACTGGGATTTAACCCAAGTGCCTGGTGTAGGGATACAACCCACAGCCTTCAGATCTCCCAGCCTCAGAAGCGAGTGTGCTACCTGCTGAGCCACTGACACTGCAAATTTAATGTCGACTCTTTCCTAGAGGCCTCCATGACATGGAGAACACCCTTAGAAAGACACAAGGCCTGGAACTCTAGCCACTCAGGAAGTGCAGGACCGTCCACTGAAGTATGGTCAGCAGGTCTGGGTGGCAAGGCAGTCACCATAGAGATCTGCTGCTGAGGCTAAGGAGATCTAGGTACCAGAACTGCCTTGGCCAGTCTGAAGCTATCGGGATCACCCATGCCTTGTCCTACCTGACACTGACCAGCAGGGAAGAAAGGCTTACACGAGGTCTGGGATCCGGGGCCTCACAAAGGAATTCCCCATCAGTGCCCAGACTCGGTGTGTGTGTGTGTGTGTGTGTGGCACAAAACAGCCTCAGTTTGGTGTTCTCCTAGATGGCAAACAGGTCCACTGAGGATGAGCCCCACAGGAATAATAAGTCATTCAGCACCTCCCGATTCAGAGGCCACTCATGCGACATCTCTCCTACCCGGCTGAGAGCATCTGCCAGTTGACTGTTTTCCCCCGCAACGTGAACTGCCAGATCATCGGCGCCCAGGCTGCACATGAGGGTCCATGTGCAGAGTGCTTCCCAACACGAAGGGAGTGTGTGCCACTCTGTCTGTTCAAGTAAAACATGATCATGGTGTCCCACATCTGGACTTGAATGACCAGACCCCTGACTAGTGGAGCAAACTCCATCAGAGCCAAACGCACTGCACAGAGCTCCAGTGTAAAGACGGACAGACGCAACCAAGCCCTGCGATGCATGGAGACAGCCACTGCCTCTACACAGGCATGGAGACAGCCACTGCCACCACACAGGTGCTAGAGTTGCCCATGTCCAAGGCTGTCTGGAGCTGGTGTTTAGCCAGTGATTGACCATGGTCTCTGATGAGCTCCAACACTATCCGCTGCTCTGGATAGAGGTGAGGGAAGACTGCATCAAAGATTCCCATCAGGCAATGACCATAAGTAGCAATCATGACAAAATAGTCAGCCTGACAGAGACCCAGAGTAGCTGTAGTGTACACTTTTTTAATAGCGTGGTCAAGCTTATGGGACTCCTCCAGGGGCTTGCCCACGTCCCCCTGGTGTCTGGATTTAAAGAACACTGATTTTGTGACCAGACCTTTGGCCAAAGAGTGGTCCAAAAACCCTGAAAAGGAGCCTATAGAAACTGCGTACCTGTGGACCATGTGGGCCAAGGGTGCCAGGCAGGATGCTGGATGGTGCCAAAGCTCCAAGGCTGGTCCCAAGATGGCCTCACCCACCAGCAAGGCAACCCCCGAGGATTCATCCTGGTCTAAAATGTCCATGAGAAGGTACTTAGCCCTCTTCTGGACTGATTCAAGCAGGATCGATGTAGACTCTGAGATAAGCCTATGGTCGGTGGAAGGCTCCTCCACTGAGTCATGGTCAAAGAGCTCAGTCCCAGAGGAGGCCATCGACTCCTGATCAGAGTTCTCCAATGACTCCTTAAAGACGGCCTTGGAGCAAGCGAGTAGCAACACAGTAATTTAGCGTTGTGTCGGGAGGAAAAAAGTTCCAACTGTGGATGACCCCACCTTGCGAAGAGGTTCTCTACCATGGGGATCAGCAGTTCCCAATCGTATATCTTGGACAGTGACCTGCTTAGCTCGTCTGTTAAGACGTTTTGGATCCCTGTGGGATGCGCAACTGATAACTCCAGGCCATGTTCGAGTGCCCAGTACCACACTCTCACCGATTCCTGACACAGGGGATATGAATGCATCTCCCCCTTGTTTGTTTATGTAATGCGTAACACCGGTATTGTCCATCTGTACTAGCAGATGACCTGAAGTAAGATGTACCTGGAAGGTCTGGAGACTGTGTAAGACCGCTCTCATCTCCAGGACATTTTAAGTATAATCTGGCTTCTACTTGGGTCCATGAACCTTGGGTCTGAAAAGAAGCCAGACGTGGTCCCCACCCGGATCCTGAGGCATGTAAAGTGAGAATTTGAGTTGGAGTTGGGATTAAGAATGGAACTCTTCTCAAGAGGTTGCTGTGGTCCATACACCACGCCAGTGTGTTGCATAAATGGGATGTGCAAGCACCATTTGTTCCATGTCATTCATGTCGCCCTCCCTTACCATATCCCCTCCCTATGGAACCGGCTACCTCCTCTTCTTCGCCATGCCTCAATCCTACTATTCCTAAAACGATTGCTAAAGTCAACCTCACCCCGCTTGCTACTCTCTCCCCAACCTCCCCTTGTCTCCTTTCAGCCACCCTACCCAATACCTATGTGCCCTCACACTCCCCTCACCCTCTCTCTCATTTGAGGACTTTGCCTCACTCGAACTTATACCTGTCTGATCCCCCCCTTCACACCTTTGTAAATCTTTAATGGACACCAATGTACAGTAATCCTGCCTTTTTTACCTCTATGTATTCCTACCATTATTTTGCTGCCATTGTACTGAACTTTTTTTTTTTTTTGCTTCTTCTTTAGGCTTCCCGTCCCACCTCTCCTTCCAGCCAGTCATGGACCCCACCAACACCCTTGCCCCATCCCCTCTACCTACCTCATATTGCAGCCATTACAGGAGCAGCCCAGCATATCCCTTCATCGGATGGGTCCCTCTCCTCCGAGGGGAAAGGCGTCAGGGAAGACAACCGGCGCACTAACTGTTCGGTCCCTGGGAGCTGCTGAGGTGGCTTTGGGGGCACAGGGCACTCGCAGTGGCAGGAGCCAGTGGCCATCATCCGGCCGACCGAGAAGAAGTTTTTCCGGTTTGCAACCCGGGGGCGTGGTGTGCCACAGATGTCAAGGCAGATGCCGACGTCCACCATGCCCCTTGTGTTCAGTGGGGATTGCCGAACTGTTGCGCTCCCGGCCTCCGCCAGGAGGCGGCACACAGTGACCCGCATCCCCTCCCTCCCCCACCGGGAGAAGGCGAGCAGTCATCGGACGCTCAAGCCTTCTCCTCCCAGCTGTCCCTCCAGCAACCCGGGTCCATTCCCGATCCTGGGTTGCCGGCATCGCAAGCGGAAATCCAACCTCTGTGCCAATGGGCCGGCTGTACTGCACTTTAATGATGCTGTTTCTTGCTCTCCAGCTGATTGTAACTGCCACCTATTCTGTTCCATTTTCCCCTTCCCCCAGGTTGCACATGGAAATGAAGAAAATAAACAGCAGCACTCCAGGCTTGCGGTAAATGTTTAGTATTTACTGAAAATGTGTGTACAATTACACAAAAAAAGCATAAAGTAGGTCCACATACCAAAAAGAAAATAGCCCAGCACTTAGAGGTTCCAAAACCTCCTCGTCAGGGGTGTCTTATTCTGTTCCACTTTCCCCAGGTTGCACACGGAAATGAGCCTCGGCTCAGTGTACCTTTCCCTGTTACCAAACTTTCAAATAAATAAACTGGTCCCACTGCACTCTCAATGTCCACTGTGGTGTCCACATATGTAAGCAAGCCTGTGGCACAGTCACAATGGCCACTGCCCTGAGTCCCAGGAGACATAGGAGCGTTCTGGCTGGGACGTAATGACTGCTGTACACCAGCTGCACTTGAGCCCTGAGACGTTCTTGTGACAGAGGAAAAAATTACTCACCATAGTAATGCTGTTTTTTCTAATGGAGTCTTGCTGTATTCAGACATAATGCAGTTAGCCCCAGCACTTGAACTGCCCCGGAGAGGAAAGAGTTAACTCTATGCAGAAGCATAGAACGTTGAGCTTGAGCTCAGTTTTCAAACCTCTGTCTGTGGTACTTCCCAGTGTAACCGTCAGATTCCTACAAGCACACTAACATGCTATCGTATGGAAATTGTTCAACATATAGCCAAAGGGCAAAAAATTATTTTTGGGCCCAAAAGAATCAAGTCGAGAACCCAAGAAGGAAAGGTAGTGACAATATTTCAGTATAAAACACCAGAAAAATAACATCCACCCAAGAGGGAGGGTACAAGGTACACCCCTGAGGTGCATCACTGTACCTGCCAGTCCACTTCCCAAAAAACAGGTTCTGAGTGGGGAGGCAGGAGGGGAAGTCTGAATACAGCAAGACTCCATTAGAAGAAACAACATTACTATGGTGAGTAATTTTTTTCTTAAAACAACATGAAGTCTTGCTGTATTCAGACATAATACAGACTACCAAGCAGTTCCCTACAGAGGGGGGGAATGCAGAACCTACTTTGGGAAGAGGCTCTGCAGTACTGCTGTGTCAAATCTAGCATCACTCCTAGCCTGGATGTCCAGGGAGTAATGCTTGGTAAAAGTATGTACTGTTTTCCAGGTGGCTGCTTTACAGATCTCTAACAAAGGTATATTTCTGGCCACAGCTAGAGAAGCAGCTGTACCCCTAGTCGAATGAGCCCTCAGGCCTGAAGGGGGCGTTCTACCCAACTTGTCATAACAGAATTGTATACAAGAAAGAATCCACCTGGCAATAGTTCTTTTAGTGGCAGGCTTACCTTTCCCCACTTCACCATAAGTGAGAAACAATTGAAGACAGTCATTTCTATGTGCCTTAGTATGCTCAATGTAGTAGCTAAGGGCCCTCTTAACGTCCAGACTGTGTAACCTTCTTTCACCTGAAGAACAATGATCAGTGAAAAAACACAGGGAGAGATATAGACTGGTTCAGATGAAAATCCGATACCACTTTGAGCAAGAACCTCCTACTGGTTCTTAGGACCACTTTGTCCCTATGGAAGAAGATGAAGTCAGGTTCCACTAACAGAGCCTGTAACTCACTAATCCGCCTGGCAGAAGTAATAGCTACCAGGAACACAGTTTTCCAGGTCAAGTACTTCAATTCGGCTGAAGCCAGAGGTTCAAAAGATGGCTGCATAAGCTGAGCTATGCAGACATTAAGATCCTAGGGCAGAGTGGGCTCCCTAAAGGGAAGGTTAACGTGAACCAGACCTTTGAAAAACTTTCTGAAAACAGGATGAGATGCCAGGAAAGAGCCCTTCATTGCTGAGAGGAATGCAGAGACAGCTGCTAGATGAACCTTCAGCATGGCAGGCCTAAAGCCTAGCCCATTCAGATGAACTAGATAGTCTAAGGCTGTGGAAATGTCTGCAGAATCAGGCAGGATGCCTTTCTGAGAGTACCAAATACTGAACCTTTTCCATTTGGAGTTGTTAGTTTTTCTAGTGCAAGGCTTCCTGGAGACTTTCAGAATATCCAGAACTCCCTCAGAAACATGTAGTGCTGCATATTCTAACTCTTCAAGAGCCAGGCCTTGAGACTGAGAGACTGGAGAGGGGGGTACCAGATCTGCCCCTGGGGAGGAGGACAAGAGATTGTATGTCCTGGGCAGAGACAGGGGACGTGACACTGACAAGGACAGCAGTAGAGGATACCACGGCTGTCTGGCCCAATCAGGAGCCACCAGTATCACTGTGCAGGGTTGAGCCCTGATCTTGATCAGAACTCTGAACAGCAGAGGGAAGGCATAGAGAAACCGGCCCTTCCAGTCCAAAAAGAGCGCATCCTGGGGAACAGTCCCCAGGACTAGAGGTCTGCAACAAAACAGAGGAAGCTGATGATTGTCCGGTGCTGCAAAGAGATCTATCTCTGGAGTGTCCCACCTGGTGAAGATGACCTTCAGGATGTGAGGATCCAGGGACCATTTCTGATGACCCTGTGAAATTCTGCTCAGAGCATCTCCTAGTACGTTGTCCTTCCCTGGAAGGTGAACTGCTACCAGAGAAGTCTGAAGAGAATAGGCCAGAGACCACAGCTTCATGGCCTCTGTGTACAAGGCCGAAGACAGAGTGCCTGTTTGTTGATGTACCACATTGTGGTGGTGTTGTCTGTCCTAACTTGAACCACCTTGCCCTTGACTGAATCTGAGAAGCTCTGCAGGGCTAGGAAAACTGCACTGAGTTCCAGGAGATTGATATGAAGGAGAGACTCTTGTGGGGACCAGACCCCTTGAGCTGTCAGGGCTCCCAAGTGGGCTCCCCACCCTAGGAGAGAAGCATCTATAGTTAGAACTACTGATGGGACTTGAGGGAGAAATGGAACCCCTTGTCTGAGGTTGTCCTGGTCCAGCAACCACTGGAGAGCTTGGACCAGAGTCTGAGTCACTGGGATCAGTTTGGTAAGTGAATCCTTCTTTTGAGACCAAAATGACTTTAGATGAAACTGAATGTCCCTCATCTGAAACCTTGCTCTCTGCACCACTGCCATGGAAGCTGCCATGTGGCCCAGGAGCTGGGGGAACTGTCTTGCTGGACGGCAGACCTGAGATCGAAAGGAGGAAGCGAGATCCACTAGGGTCTTCACCCTTGCCAGGGGAAGGAAGGCTTTTGCTTGTACAGTGTCCAACTCTATACCTATAAAGGTGAGAAGTTGAACTGGTTCGAGGACAGACTTTGGAAGATTGAGAAGAAACTCCAAGGAGCTGAGAAGGTCCTGGGTAGTTTGAAGAGCTGACTTGACCTATAAAGGTGACTGACCCACTAAGAGCCAGTCATCCAGATACAAAAAGATGGTGATACCCTGTCTTCTGAGGTAAGCCACCACTACTGTAAGGCACTTTGTGAACACCCTTGGAGCTGATGTTAGGCCGAATGGCATAGCTCCGAATTGGTAATGGCCTGAAGGCAACTCGAACCTGAGGTATTTTTTGTGGGAGCACCTGATAGGAATATGGAAGTAGGCATCCTTGATGTCCAGAGATGCTAGCCAATCCCCTGGCCTTAGAGAGGGAAGGATTATTCCCAGAGTTACCATTTTGAATTTTGGCTTTACAATGTGTTTGTTCAAATATCTTAGGTCTAGGATGGGTCGCCACTCCCCTGTTTTCTTTGGGGTAAGGAAGTACCTGGAGTACAGTCCTTTTCCCCTGTGCTGAGTAGGAACCTTCTCTATAGCTCTGAGAGCTAGAAGAGAGGAAACCTCTGCCTAGGGCAATGGTTTCTGAGAGTGATGCAGGTGGAAAAGACTTGGCCCTCTTTTTTTTGGAAATTTTTTGAAGCTGAGGGTCAGTGCCTGGCTTACTACCTCCAGGACCCACTTGTCTGAGGTCACAGACTTCCAGGCCTGGAAGTAGTAAGCCAGCCTGCCTCCTACTGGAAATGGAGAGTCGACCCGGGCTGACACATCAGGGAGTCTGCTTGGCAGGAGCCTTAGACTGAGAGGAGGAGGGAGTAGCTCTGCTCGTTCCCCTCCTGCCCCTCCCTCTGAAGAACCCCCTCTGTGGGAAGGGACAGGAGGCCTGGGCTTGGAAAAAAGGCCTTTGAAAGGGCCTGCCCCTAGACTGCTGCTTGTGCAGAGTGGCTTGCCTTTCTTTGGCCTGTGCACTCCTGTATGTGGTCCTGTATTCATCCATTTTCCTCATGTAAGCCTCTGTCTGCTCCCCAAACAGAGAGTTACCTACTACAGAAAAATCCATAGCCTTAGTCTGGGTAACCTGTGAAAGGCTAGCACATCTGAGCCAAGCATGTCTTCTGAAGATGTACCATGACCACATCATTGGAGTCCACAGCAGCATGAAATTGCATTTTGGATGCCTCAGTTCCATCAGCAGTCACCTCCTCCAGCTCCTTGGCTAGCTGGGGAGAAGCCTGTTTAGCCAGTTCCAGAACCGTATCCCATCTGGATTTCTGGTACCTGGCTGTGTAGGCCATATAAGTAGCCTGCCTGAGTCCCAAAGAGGATGCTAAATACTGTTTTTTTGGCCATGGCATCCACTTTTCTGGAGTCCTTATCCGGAGAGTGTGAAGCCAAAGGAATGTTAGCCCCGTCACAGGCTGCAGCCTGCACTACCCCAACATGGCTGCAATGACTATAAAGGAACTCCGCAGCTGAGCCTGATAACGAATACCTCCTGTCCATTCTCTTATGCACAGGAGGTATTGAATTAGGGGTTTGTAAAAATTTTTGTGTCCGTTTCCCCAAGGATTTATGAAGAGGGATAGACAGTCTTTTGGACTCTGGGATGTCCATCATTTCCACAAAATCAAGCTCTTCATCCTCCTCTGCAGCTTCAACCAAGGGAAGCTGCAGCATTTCTGCCACCTTTTTGTAGAACAAAAAATGTGAAGGGGACTCGGAGAGCCTGGGAGGAGAGACACCTGAGGGCCAGTCTGGGGAGATGTCCGGTTCAATGGGCACATCCAGACCCCCCTGATGATCATCATCATCATCATCATCATCATCATCATCATCATCATCAGGATAGTCTTCGTCTCCCCCCCACGCCTCATAAAAAGCGTCTGGATCATAATCTGAAGGAGACGGATCCAACCGAACGCCTAACCGGCAGTACCTGTTCGGACGGAACCGGTCTGGGCGACTGAACAATGCTAATCGCTTTGGCTGTTTCGTCCGCGGCTCGAGAATGCGATACTGGATCCAAACTGGCAGACTTACGCTTCTTTTTTGATGGAACCGACCCCTCTGGGTCAGCTCTCCTTTTGTCCGAGGAGGTATTGCCTAGGTCAGTAGGCACCTCCTCAGGTTTGGCTGCAACCGAACCAGGCTGGCCATCCGGATCTACGGACTTCTCGGCCTTCCTTTCCTTCAGCCTACTCAGTCTTTTGTCTAGAATGGATTTAGGAAAGTTTTTACAGATTTGGCAGTCTGACTTGAGGTGGTCAAACCCCAGACAATAAACACAGATGAGGTGGGGGTCAGCCTTAGCAAAGGCCTCCCCACACTCAGTATAGTGTTGAAACCCAGTGGGACCGGTTTTCTTCTTGGGTTTCTCAGACATGGCAAACCTAACAAATTACCCTATTGCAGCTTTCAAGCCAGATAATACAATAACCGATTGGTTACAAACCGTGTCATGGGCTTTTTAAAAGAACCGGTAAAAAACCTCGGTTCTTTTGAAACCGATTGGTACCAGAACACCACTCTAATCCCAGAAATGAATTTAAACAGAATGGGTTGGTTCCAAACCGGACAGACAAAAAACAAACCAAAGAAAAGAACAATTTCCAACTTTTCACAGAATAAAACACAGTCACTACCTATCTACACACTACCTGTACCATAGACAGAGGCTGAAAATCTGAAAATAAAAAAAAAATTTACCAAGCCGAGCAGAGGAAATCTCCGGAGCGACTTCACTGTTAGGCAGAGTAAAGAATCTAATGGTTACACTGGGAAGAACCACAGACAGACATTTGAAAACCCGAGCTCGAGCTCAACGGTCTAAGCTTCTGCATAGAGTTCACTCTTTCCTCTCCGGAGCAGTTCAAGTGCTGGGGCTAACTGCATTATGTCTGAATACAGCAAGACTTCATGTTCTTTGAAATGGACATGACCCTGTCACAACTGTTATACAGAAAGAGTTAAAAAGCAAGGATCTGTTCTGTCACTGATCTGTCTCTTTCCTATCTGACTGCGTAATCAAATTTTTCTTGTGGTACCTAGGAACAGGCCCCTCCAACAGTCCCATAGTCCCCCCCCCATTTTCTCCATTATTTCACTTGTGGTTTCTATTCTTTCTTCCCTTGCTTCTCTGTGGTTAAAAAGAATATGTGAATCTTTATGTGAAACGGACATCCCTTGGTTTGCAAATGCATATAGTTCTACCACTGATATGATTACAGACAGCTATTTGGGTTTGTCTGGAACACAAGGGGTTAACCTTGAGGTGCATTTTGACCTCCATAAACATGTTTGCAGACTTAGCAGGAAGTCAGCCCTGGGACAGGATGTCTTAATTAGTCTGTACTCTTCAGGCAGCTCACAGGAAAGAAACTGACAAAGTATTAATATGTTTTGTGGAACACAGTGTAAATTACAAGAAAAGGATGCAAAATTTAACTGCTAGGCAAAACATCTCCTCAAAAAAGAGCAACAGTTTGTTTAGAGAGAGAGTGTGAGAGATTTCATAGAGACTTTCAGATGAAGGACTTCTGTTTGCCTGAACTGCCTGTATCAAGCACTATCCCACACAATTTTATTTTTATTTTACTGTTATTGATAATTTTAAAATACTATTTGTGAATTTTATATCTTCTTCAGGTTTGCCTATGCCTCCTGACCTATGCCTCGATGACAGCTAGTGTTAGCAGTGGGATTTGAATCCACACCTCCATTCAAAGATCAGACTTACTGGTTATTGTACTGCATATCCGAATGATGCTGTGGTGTACAGCCCAGATTGGAAAAGCCATCTGGAACACCTACAAGCAGCTATCCAGTCTATCAAAAATGCAGGTCTGACCATTAATCCTACAAAGTGTGAATTAGATATGCAGGAAATACAGGTTACTCACCTGTAACAGGAGTTCTAGGAGTGGTATATGTTGTTCATCCACACTTATTGGCAGGTTCATTGCGGCTTTAAATCTTGCCGGAAGGTCTTCAAGCTGGCTCCTGCCACCCACCCGGGTGGTAAAACTCTTGGCTCCACCCCATGACGCCAGATCTAGCCTGCTGGAAGCCAGGTTGCGCATTGCGGCCGGGGAGGTCGGGTGGGTCATGTGGATGAAAAACTTGTGCCACTCCTAGAACTCCTGTTACAGGTGAGTAACCTGTATTTCTAGGGATGTGGATATGTTGTTCAATCAACACTTATTGGCAGACTCCTAGCTGTTCTCCGGTAGGAGGGAGGCAAGGCACGCACCCCCTATTTAGGGAATAAGGACTGGAGAACAGAGGTCCCAAAACCAGCATCCCCGCGTGACTCAAGGTCGATGTGGTAGTGGGTGATGATGGTGTGTGCTGACTTCCAGGTAGCAGCCCTGCAGATTTCCTGGATAGGGACGTCCCTGAAAGCAGCCACTGAAGCAGCGGTATGACTGGTAGAATGAGCTCTTATCCCTTTGGGAGGCTCCATGCCCGCCAACCTATAGCAGAGAGCTATGCATGAGGTGACCCACCTGCCTATCGTGCGCTTGGCTGCAGGTCTGCCAGGTGCGGCTTCAGCGTAGGTGACAAACAGCGGGCGAACCTCTCCCTGAACTTCAGCCGTTCGCTCCTTATAAAATAAGAGAGCGCTCTTCTAGGTTCCAGAGTATGGAGCCTATAATCGGCCTCCGAGGTGTGATTGGGGTAGAACACCAGCAGAGTCAACACCTGGTTAAGGTGAAACTCCGACACCACCTTCGGAAGGAATTTCGGGTTGGGGCACAGGACAACCCTGTCCCTATGGAAGACCAGATAAGGAGACTCGATGGAAAGCGCCTGGAACTCTCCCATCCTTCTGGCTGACATAATAGCCACCAAGAAGGCGGACTTCCACGACAGGTGAGAGATGTCACACCTGTGCATCGGTTCAAATGGCTTTCCCATGAGCTTAGCCAATACCAGCAGTAGATCCCACGGAGGTGGAGGTTCTCTCACTGAGGGGATATGTGATCAAGGCCTTTGAAAAAGTGCCTGACCACCTTCTCCTGCACCACCGACTGCTTCCCGCCTGCGCCCGGTAAGCAGAGATGGCTGCCAGGTGCACCTTGAGGGTCGTCGACTGAAGCCCTAGCTGAGAAAGGGACCACAGGTAGTCTAGAATGCTAGCCAATGAACAGGAGGAAGGGTCCAACCCCTTGCCCTGACACCAAATGGAGAAACTCTTCCATTTGAAGGCATAGCATTTCCTGGTCGACTCCTTACGGGATGCCTCAACAACATTGAGGACCTCGTCGGAAAGACCCAAGCCTGGAACTCTAGCCGCTCAGGAACTAGGCGGTCAAGTAGAGGGATTGAACGTCTGGATGGAGTACCTTCCCCTTGTTGACTGAGATCAGGGCCGGGCGGGCTGGAAGCCACCTCCGGAGCCTGGAGCTGAGGCTGAGGAGATCTGGATACCAGAACTGGCGGGGCCAGTCTAGGGCTACCAGAATCACCTGCGCCTTGTCCCTCTTCACCTTCAGAAGCACCTTGTGGATCAAGGGAAATGGGAGGGAAGGCGTAGAAGAGGCCCATGGTCCACGACCTCGAGAAAGCATTCCCCTGCATCGAGCCCTGCTGAGGGGGGCGGGCGTGAAACAGCCTCAGCTTCACATTCTACCTGGAGGCTAACAGGTCCACCTGACGGGTGCCCCAGTGGGAGAACAAATGTTGTACTATCTCCGGCAGGAGAGACCACTCATGAGAAGCAGCGCCTATCCGGCTTAGGGCATCGGCCAGACTGCTGGAGGCTCCTGCCACATGGATGGCTAGGAGATCCGCCTCCAGGCTGATCACGAGAGACCAAGTGTGGAGAGCCTCGCCGGTTGAGGTAGTACATGGTCGTGGTGTTGTCAGTCTGGACCTGGACCACTTGACCCCGTACAAACTGAGCCAAGGCGGTGCGGGCTAGTCGGACTGCTCGAAGCTGCAGCAGGTTGATGTGGCATCGAGACTCCTGAGGGGACCAGAAGCTGTGGGCTCTGAGCTCCCCCAGATGGGCACGCCAACCCATCAGAGTGACCGTCGCCTCGAGGCGGACAAATGGGATACCCTCCTGCAGATGAGCTGGAACGAGCCACCACTGGAGGCCGTCCCATATCTCCTGGGTCACGGTCACTGGCTGGTCCAGAGGACCGGACCGCTGTGACCATTGGCGGGCCAGCCCCCATTGCAGGGGACGCATATGCCAGCGAGCCAAATGGACCACACTGGTGCAGGCCTCCATGAAGCCCAGAAGGCGCAGCAAGTCCCAGGCAGGGTACAATTGCCCAACCAAAAATGATTGGGCAAACGAGGAAAGGACCTCGGCCCTGTCCGCCGGGAGCCAAGCTCTGGCTTGAAGAAAGCAGAGCTCTGCCCCGATGAACTGAATCACCTGCGATGGCGCGAGTTCCGACTTGATGAGGAGGCCAATCTGAGAGCAGACCTAGAGGGCCAGATTCCTGGACCGCTCCACCTCCAACCTGGAGGGGGCTGCAATCAGCCAGTCATCCAGGTAAGGGTACACCCGGACCCCTTGGCGCCGCAGGAATGCTGTCACCACTGCCATGCATTTGGTGAACACCCCGGGAGCTGGAGAGAGGCCAAAGGGCATGGCCTGGAACTCGTAAAGGGATCCCTCTGCCCTGAAGAGGAGAAATCGCTGGTGAGACGGACGGATCGGGACATGAAAGAACGCGTCCTGAAGGTCCAGAGAACAGAACCACACGCCTCGTTCCAAGGATGGAATGATCTGAGCCAGAGTGACTATCCTGAAGGTGCGAGACCTTAGGAACTTATTCAGGTCGTGTAGGTCGAGAATGGGGCGCCAGCCTCCCCTCCGTTTTGGGACCAGGAAGTACCGGGACACAAACCCTGGGTCGGGGGGTCCGCCACCTCCTGATCACCTCCTCTTCTGGAGGAGCAAGGCAATGTCAGCTCGACGGGCCGACAGAGAGGCTGCGGAACCCGTGAGTCCCTGTGACGCACGGCTCGATAGGGAGGGGCTGCTCACCCAGAGGCAGACCCTCGCCTACCACTTCAACACCCAGCAGTCCGTGGTGATATCGGACCAGGCGGAAAGGAAGTGGCGGAGCCGTCCCCCCATGGGGGGAACCCGGGGAGGTGTGACGAGCTTGGGGGCGACACCCCTCAACCCATCACTGGGCAGGCTTGGAGGAAGGGCCAGCCGAGGAGCCACCTGGGCCTTTTCCTCCCGGCTTCCTGCTGGGGGAAGCAGCAGGCTTAGCTTTGGGGTGCCAAGTACGAGCCTGCTGGCCCTGATGCTGGTGTTGCTGGGCCGGACTTGACACAAGGGCTGAAGGACGAAAGGGCTTACGCTGTTGCTGGCGGCCTTTGTCCTTCTGGGCAGATGTGACAGAGTCCAAGGTGGCATTGGACGTCTCGATCCATTGGAGATGACCCTCCACCCCAGGTCCGAACAAGTCGGTACCCAGGAAGGGGACAACTGCCAGCTTGTGCTGGGTATCAGTCGTAAAGGTGGAGATCCGCAGCCAAGCTCTGCAGCGCATGGCCACTGTGGCCGCTACTGACTGGGCACACGAATCAGCGATGTCCAATGAAGTTTGGAGCTGCTGTTTAGCTACCGCCCTTCCCTGATCCCACACCTACTTGACCGTCGATTGAAGGTCAGCCGGGAGATGAGGAATCACCTCATCCAGAGAGCCCAAAAGGGCGTGTGAAAAGTGTGCCATCAGAACGGCCGAGCTAGCCTGACAAAGGCCTAGGGAGGAAGCAGCATAAACTTTCCGCCCTGAGTAGTCCAATTTCTTGGACTCCTTATCAGGCGGTTTGTCCACGTCCCGAGCGTTCCCAGAATGCCGGAAAACGCTGTCGGTCACTAACCCCTCCGCAGAGGGGTGCTCCAAGAAACCGGAGAGTGAACCTGTAGGGACCGCATACTTTAGAGCCATTCTGGCCGAAGGTGCTGTACAAGATGCTGGCCGCTGCCACAGCTCCAGGGCCGGGCCAACAATGGCTTTGGCCACTGGGAAGGCTTCCGTAGAGGAATCCCCTCGGTCCAGTATCTCCGTGAGGGGATACTTGGCCCGTTTTGAAACGGGTTCGAGCTTCATCCCAGTGGACTCTGAGATGAGTCGAAGAATTCCTAAAAACAAGGATGGGCTCTCGTCCACCGACTGAACCCCTGCAGACTCCAGGTCAAGCTGCCTGGAGAACAAGGAGTCGTCGTCAGACTCCAAGGAGTCTACGAACAGCTGCCGAGCGCCTGAGCCACCCTCCACGTGCTGAGGTCGAACGGGAGTGAGGGTGACCAACAACCTATGGGGCAAACCCTGACCCGACCGAGAATTCTTGGTCGGGGCCTGAGTCCTCGGTTGTGGAGGCGGAGGTTCCACCACAATGTGTGGAGCAGCTGGTTTCGCCGAACAACCGTGCCAGTTTCGCCCTTGATCTACGTAGGGGTTGTTTCGCCGCCAGGTGACAGCACTTAATGGTCGGAGAAGGCTTACGAGCTCCACTTATTCCCGGACAATAAGAGCTGCTGCCACATTAAATCCTTGTAGCGCTGCCGCAACCTGCGCCGAAGCCTATCCTCCAAAGAGGATGACGAGGATGAGCGGCGCCGCCGCTTTCCATGGTGCCGAGACAGAGACCGCCGACATTGGCGGGACCGGCTGGACCTGGAAGAGGTCTGAGACTGAAACCTTCGGGGATTCCGAGAGTGGGTCAGAGAGGGGACAGGGGAAACCCGCTCCTCCCTCGGTTCAGGAACCTTAACCGGGGACTCCGGCACAGGAAGGTCCTCGGTTTCCACCAGGGGAACTGGTGAAGTAGGGTTGTCGGCATCACCAGTCGACAAACCGTCCGACAGGTCGAGAAAAATCTCGACTGCGTTTAAGGGGGTCTCGGATGGCTGACCTGACGGGGACACCGTGAAGCCAGCGGCCTTAGCCGCAACCTTGACCGAAGTAGAAAGTTGACCATCCGGTGAAGGGGATCTCTCCCGCTCCCACGAACGCTGATGGTGGGACTTACCTTTGGAGTCGTCCTTTTTGGACCGACTGGAATGTCCCGATGGTCCTTTTCCCTTGGTGGCGAGGGATTGACAAAGCTCCTTAAAAAAGCTGTATATGAAGAGCCCAAGGAGAGCAGGATAAATGTCACGACCGAGGAAGAAGATGATGCGGCCTGGGCCGCCTCTTACTCGAGGGCGATCATCTGCTCCAACTGATCCGCTGAGCCCGCCGCCGCGCACACCGCCCAACGGGCCTCCTTCGACTTGACTGGTAGATATCATTTTTCAGGGCGCCCCAAAAGAAGTCGAGCAGCGCAGTCCTCCAAGACCAAAGCCGAAAAGGATTTGCACAAATTGTAAGCCTGCGGATCGTGGCCAAGTCCTAGGCAGTAAATGCACATGGAGTGTGGATCAGTCCGGGACATCATCTGCCCACAGGGCACCGACGAAATCCGGGAGTCGATTTGTCCATCGCAGCCGTGAGGGAAAAAGAAGACCGAAGTCTTGTAAATTTGAGAATAAGTTTCGGATAAACCGAAGAGTGTGGATCCAGGCCTAAAACGCAGAGCACTAAGGAGGGAACCTGAGCTTCCAAGCGGTAAGAAAGATCTGGCGTCATGGGGCAGAGCCGAGAGTTTTACCACCCGGGTGGGTTGGAGGAGCCAACCAGAAGACCTTCCAGCAAGATTTAAAGCAGCAAGGAACCTGCCAATAAGTGTGGATTGAACATATCCACATCCCTAGAAAAGAAGTTACGTAAGAACTTACCATAACAGTTGATCTTCGAGGAGATCTCAGTCATCAGGTTATACCGTAGGAACTTTCCCCATCGGTGAAGGAGAATCCACACAGAAGATTTTCAGCAGTACAACTGGAGCTGCCCACGCCGTTGACGTCACCAATCCTATAAAGGTGTGAGCAGCCCCACTCCCATCTCAGTTCTTTCCCCAGAGGCAAAGAGAGCATAGCCGGGACCAAGGAGAGAGACAGGTACCCAGACTATGTGGAAGACTGGATACACCAGACAGCAGGCAGACAAATTAAGCATCACCCATCAAACGGACACAAAAGAGACACAGTATGAATATATAAAGTGCCAAGCATTTTATTCTTTTTGGCTAAATGGCACAGCAACCAGTGGCAGGGAGAAACAAAGCTGGAGAAAATGCAGAAAAACCTTAAGTTTCACCCAGTCAACTACTGGGCTTCCTCAAAGTAAATGAATAACTCATTCTGCCACCATTTTATACACCCTATGTGCAATCATATGACAATAATACAATTTAAAAATTTATATACACCAGTGTTTCTAAATCAAAAAGTGATATGAATCAATAAAAGATCTTAACTGGGAACAACATATACCCTATTACTAAAACACATGTTCTCATCCCCAACAATATAAAAGGGTTGATGAGCTAGAACCAGTAATTAATGAACTGCACAAGTAACAACTTTAACTAGTGTTGCTTAAACTTTTTATAGTTTTTATGACTATTCTAGTTCATTACATATGATAAAAAAAACTTAGTTCTGCCCGGACCGGTGGCGCAGAGGGTTGAGAGCAATTGACCGGTCACTGGAAGTCAGAGGGGAAGGAGGATTGAGCGTCCCAACAGATGCTCTCTTCCTCCGGGGTGGGATCCTGGGGTGTCTCGCATACCCGACGCACCTGTGCCAGTGGAAGTATGGGCACCGAAGCATAGGTGGCTCTTCAAGAGATCGGGAGGATGTTGTGGGCATTTGTCGGCGATGTTCGGTAGCACGCCGTATGACTGGATGTCAGTCCTACGTGCTGATGTCCTCAGAGGGTAGGAGGGACTAAGGGGAGAAAAACGGAAAATCTCCCCCTCGGGCCAAGATGACAACCGATCCACCTCAGGATCTCCGACCCACAGGACAGACCCCGTTGTGCAGGCACTCCAAGGAGTAGGAGAAGGTAGGAGAGATATAGGAGCACACCTGGCACTCTAGGGGCAGATTCTGTGGGAGGGACCTGAAGGACTGATCAATGGTCTGAAGGAGTGGGTCAAGGGGACAGTAAGGTGGGATAAAAACAAGTGATCTCGAAACCAGGGTGGGAGAGCATGTGCGTGCTGTACAGAAAATGGATGACAGCTATGCTATAGTAAAACATCTTTCTTCCAGTTTACAAGGTAATCATTCTTTCCACTTTCTGGGCCTTATTGGTTAAAGTGGGATCTAGAAGCGGTGACATTAAAAAATGAACTGGACAAAGGGAGAGGTTCTTGATCTTTGAGCTAGGAGCAAGAAAACATATAGGCTTAAATGACAATATAGATTTGTCAGCCTTTTCAAACAAGTTTAGGTGTTAACACACTTGTTAAAAAAATTGGTCATCTTCCTGAGAGAGCAACATTTGATTTTTTGATGATAATGTCGCTGCCTTGTGGTTCCAGTTTATCTTTGAGCGAACATACAATTTCTGTTATCTAGCATATATTATATGTGTTTCCAGCTGTGTGTTTTTTGATGCACTTGAGGTTGCAGTTGTGTTTAGCTCTAGTTTAATTCTTTTTCTTTGTTTTTTTAAATGAAAAAAGTTTTAGAACTAAGTTTTTTGATCATATGTAATGAACTAGAATAGTCATAATGTAACCCCTAGATGGCGCTATCCCAGGGGCTACTACCCCTGCCTGATTTGCCACTAACAGGTTGAGGGGCCTGGATCCAATGGCGGGTGCCTCCACCCAGAGGTCAGGGTTTGCAATAGTTAAACTAACTTGGTCACAGCCCTCTGGGACACTGCAACCCCCCTTTCTTCCCACTAGTGGCCCACACAATATATCAGAATTACCTTCACAGTATACACTTACCCCAGGTCTGGTTCCGCACTGGGACCCTCCGAGAAATGAGATACAGTGCAACAATCACAGTACAGTACTTTAACATAGACAAATACCTCAGGCAGTATAACTTTGCTGAAACAAGCAGCTCTGATTTATTTAGGGGGATATAACAAGGACAGGGGAAATCAGGTTAATTAGCTTATCACCTAATAATTATATGGCTCTGTGCACAGGCCTATCCCTATCAGTTACTGTCCCTGGGCACCCAAGCCCTAGTGGCTAGTCCAAACCGTGTGGCAGCTGGTAGGGCCTCACACAGAGAAAAGGAGAATTAAACAGTCAGCAGTACAGTAATTCCATTTGGATTTAATGTGGCAATTCAACAGGGAGCGACCCTGAATTAGTACTCACGACCTCCAAATAAGATAGGGTCCTTCAATGTCAGCAGGGCTCACTTGAGGTACACAAACCTCTTCACACATCCATATAAAGGAAAGCACTATACCAGGCAGGCTGCATCTGTATCCCGATCGCAATTACTGCACAATACCCGGGAGAACACACAGCAGATTCAGTTCCTGACAGACAGAGTGCGATTTTCAGCAATTCCTCCAGTCTTCTACAGGGTGAGCCTGGTTTCTACTCTTCAGAGATCCTTTGATTCTTTTCACAGGACGGATTCAGTCCTAACAAGCTGTTACACAAGCTGCAGACCGGAACTCTGGGCTCACACACTTTTTGACTAAAACTGCACACTGAAAAGCACAGGGCTCCTTCCTTCTTCACTGCCAAAGCTCAACTGAAACTCCAACCGACAAAACCGGCACTTCCTTTGAGTTCCTCCCAGTTCTTGACTGGATTGGCTGTCACTCACAATAGACTGCTGCTGTTGGTCCAAAAGGCACTGAAGTCTAAACTACATCTCCCAGAGTCACTGCCCATACAATCCTCTTGTGGCTGGCTCAGATTATGAGTCCAAGTTCTGATTCGTCCAAGGCACCATTTTAGAGCTAGCTACCCCACACTGATTGGTCCAGTTCAGCAGTTCAAAACTAGAATGGGGAACTAGCAGACACAGTTCTGACTGCAAAGAAAGCAGGTTAGACAAACTGTAATTTCATTATTACTCTAAATAATTTCTGGCAAACAGTTACATCTTTCAGATAGGTTCCTTTGCACTCTAGTGACTGCAAAATGAAGTGAATTGGCAGCAGCTCGAGTGGTACTCAGAGAAGCACACAGTCCCCCCATACAACTAATTATGTCTGCAAGCAGACAGCTCTTAAAGAGACAGTACCAGAGGCTCTAAAAACACTCACTGATAAATGGCTTAAATGCCAAACACCATTCAGGCTTGGAGCATTCAAGCAAGCTCCTGGAAGTCTTTTGGGAACCCCCATTTGCAGAGGGGTTACAATAAAGATTATAAAAGGTTTGAGAAAAACTATTTAAAGTTGTTACTTGTGCAGTTCATCAATTAATTACTGGTTCTAGCTCATCAACCCCTTTATATTGTTGGGGATGAGGACATGTGTTTTAGTAATAGGGTATATGTTGTTCCCAGTTAAGATCTTTTATTGATTCATACCACTTTTGGATTTAGAAACACAAGTGTAAATAATTTTTTCAATTGTTTAATTTATTTATTGAAATGTTTCAACAGGAAAGGCACACTGAGCAACAAGATGCTCGTCTCACGGTGCAACCTGGGGGGAGGGGTACAGAGAAGAGCAGGTGATTACATGATACATAGCATTGAGTTACACATTGGAGTCATGAACTGAGAGCATCATTACTTACATAACATACATTTCTTACATTGAATTGAATTAGAGTTACACAGTGGTGCAAGAGTGGTAGTAACAGTGAACAGGGCTATGCAACAGCCTTGTGGGGTACATCAAGGGAAGCAGCATACGGAAGGTTTAAAACAATACCAGGCTGTCAGCCAAGGGAGAATAAGGAGTAGGGTTAAGACCTGGATTATGTTTACACAATACAAAGGTGACAGCCACTAACTACGGGAATACGTCTGACAGGAAGACAAGGCAGAAGTGCAGTATGGGGGTAAGTGTGGAGGTTGGTAGAATATATGCCAGCATTTGTAGCCATTAGCTAACGCCACTGGTCAGGCCGCCATAGGATGTAGGGGGGAGCGATGGGGCGAGTAGTAGGAAAGGGGAGAAGGAGGGCTGGCTGGGGGAGGAGGAGGTCAGGCGCATGTACAGTTTACCACATAGTAGTTTATGAAGGCAGAGGATAGAGAATGCCTAAAGGAGGAGTGGCGGATTTGGACCGGCAGGTCATTCCAAAGCTTCAGGAGATGGTAGGAGAAGGCAGATTGGCCTGCAGAGGTCCAACGGTGAGGGATTACCAATTGTTGGGAGTCAGTAGACCTGAGGACATGAGAGGGGGTTGGAGGAGATGATAGGGAGGAGACGAGGTAGGTGGAAGGGAACACAGCCAGAAGTTAGAAGCAAATTGAGCACTGTGAAGGAGGCGCCGGTTGCTAAGGGAAGGGAGGGCTAGCGAATGGAAAAGCTCGCAATGGTGGGTACGAAGGGGGGACATCAAGGGCAAAACGGCAGAAAGCATTAAAGAGAGGGTCCAGTCTGGATAGGGTGGGCTTGGGGGCAGCATTGCAGGCTACATCGCAGTAGACGAAGATGGGTAGTATCATTTTCTGCACAATTTCACGCCTCACAGGTAGCAAGAGACTACTGCGATTCCTATAGAGAGCGCCAAGCTTAGGGCACAGTTTTTTCAGGATGGCATCCACATGAGCTGAGAAGGATAGATGTCGGTCAAGCCAGACCCCTAGGTACCTAAAGGAGAACACGTCCTCAAGGACTGTCCCATCAAGGGTGTGGAAGATCAGGGGTGAGGTAAGTCTGGATAGTATCTGCCTAGTGCCGAAGGTCATGGAGACTGTCTTTTTGGCATTGAGGGAGAGTCGGTGGAAGCTAAACCAGAGCTGTACCTTGTTGAAATCAGCCTGTAGACTGGAAGCGACCTCCTCATGGGTCCGGCCAGGGGAAGAGAGGACTGTGTCATCCGAGTACATATGTATTGAGGTAGTTGAGCAGGTTTGTGGCAGGTCATTTAGCATGACGGAAAAGAGAATGGGGCCGAGAACTGAGCCCTGGGGAACACCAGTGTCGATAGGGAGTGGAGGAGAGGTGGAATCGGCAATTTTTACAGACTGAGTTCTGCCTTGCAGGTAGGCACTGAACCAGTTGGTGGCAGTCGCAGATATCCCAGCTTCAGATAGGCAGGATAACAACAGGGGGTGGGATACAGTGTTGAAAGCTTTGGCTAAGTAGACAAAGATGGCTGATGTAACTAGACCTTTGTCCATCCCTGAGAGGATGGAGTCCGTGAGTCTTAGTAAGGAGGTGACGGTAGTGTTTTTTCCTAAATCCAGACTGGAAAGGCATGAAGAAATTGGATTCAGAGAGGTAGTGGGAGAGTTGTGAAAGCACAAGGTGCTCCAGAAGTTTCGCGAGGGCGGGGAGGAGGGAGAAGGGGCGGTAATTTGTTGCAGTGGTGGGGTCCTCTCCTTTTGGTAGCGGTAGGACTGTGGCATGCTTCCACTCCGTAGGAACTGATTCAGTGGATAGGTAGAGGAGTTTGGTGTCCATCCAGTCAGGGGACTTTCTCTTGGAGGGGTTCAGGGTGAGTAGGGCATCTAGGGCTTACGTAGGAGAGATGTTCCTGAAGGAGAAGGTGTTCAGGCCGAGAGGTATAAGAGTTTCAGCATGCATGGTGAGTGGGTGGGGTTACAGCTGGAAGAGAGGCAAAGAGGATAGTAGCACATGTGGTGAAGCAGGAATTGAACTCAGAGAACCGCAAGAGAATCTGAGAGGAGAGTCCCTTCTGAGAACAGTAGAGGGGAGGGATTTATTGATTTTTTTTGGGGGGAGTTGATAACTTTCCAAAATTTAGATGGCCTACCCAGATTGGTGTTAAGGGTGTTGTTAAAATATTCGGCTTTGGCTAGTCGAGTGGCATTGGTGCACTTTTTTCGGAGCATGCGGTAGGTGATGTGGTCACCTGGGAGGAGCATAGTTTTGTAAGTTCTCCATGCCTTGTCCCGGGCATTTTGGCAAGCTATTAGTTCCGGGGAAATCCAGGGAAGGTGTGTCCCCCAGACCCTAATGTGACACAAGGCGGCATGATTATCCCAGATGCTGAGAAAGGTGTTCCAGAAATGTGTAACAGCATCATCCATGTTATTACTTCTAAGGTGAAAGCCCCAGTTTGAGTGAGCTAGTTCTTCCAGGAGGGCGTTAAGCTTTAGTGTTTTGTATGACCGTTGTAGCAGAAATCTGGGAGGGGATTTAAGTCAGTGGATTTTGCGGACTAAATAGGCGATGTGACGGTCGCTTATAGAGTCTGGAAGTAGGCCGGATTTGAGGACCCAGTGGGGGTGGGAGGTGAGAGCCCAGTCAAGTAGGGAGTGACTGGAAGTCTTGGGGTTTGAACGTGTCGGTACCAAGATGACCTAGGTAAGACTGAGAGGGCTGTTATCTCGGAACGAGTTTTGTTAAGAGAGGGAGATGGCCAGTTGTGATTAAAGTCTCCCATATTATAAAGTTATCCGGACAGGGCAAGGGAGGCTAGGTGACTTAGAAGGTTGGTGACTGTTCCGTTCAGGGTGCTAGGGTAGCAGTATATACCAACAACATACTGTACATAGGGAGTGAGAAGGGAAGGGACAATGTGAGCATGAGCAGTTTGAAGGCTTTGGGCTCTGATTTAGCAAGTGTGACAGAGAAATTTAAGTCCGAGTTGGTATAAATTGCAACTCCTCCGCCTCGGGTGGGTCGGTCTTGCCGAGTGATATTGAATCCTGGGATGGCGATGGTGGGGTCCTTGAAGTTTGGGTTTAGCCAGGTTTCTGATATGATGATAATGTCGGGGGCATGTTGGGCAGCTAGTACCTGGAGCAGATCAAGCTTGGGAGCTAGGCTTCGAATGTTTAGATGGAGTATTCGTAGTCCGGGAGGGAGCCAACCTGAGTAGTAGTGGTGGCCTTTGCAAGGGGGTTGATCGTAGAGCTAAAAGGACAGAGCTTGTGCTGGGCTGGGGTTTTGGTGTATGTCCCCCGCTGCAAGTAGTAGTAAGGCAAGAGTTAAATAGTGAGGAAGTAAGTAATAGCACCTTGATGTGGGAGAGCGTCGCCTGTGAGACGCTTTAGGGTGGACAGCTGGCGCGGGTGAGTTCTGCGAGGGAAAGAGGGCACAGTGTTAGTTATAGGGAGAACACAAGCAGGGAACAGTAGTGGGGCTGGAGACAAACGGCAGCTCGTCAGCGGAGGGGTGGGGGTGCTACTTGAGGACAAAAGGGTAAAATTAGGTGGAGGGTAGACCAAAGGTGGGCATAGGAGTAGAGCCAGGGGTGGGGCTCATAGGATAGTGGGACCAGGTAGTGGCTGGTAGAGACAGAGTGGCGGGGGGGCATGGGTAGGATGGGTTAATTCAGCTGTGGCGGGGGATCAGGGTAACAACTTGTGAGAGGTATTGGGGGGTATGCAGAATATGAAGGAGGAGATTAGGAGTAGGTTCATGTGCCATAACTGACAGTACACAGGAGGCAGAGATCCAACTGTGCCCATGGTTTGTAGGAGAGAATGAGGAGCGGCCACGCAGACCACTAGGATGTCAGCTACAGGGAGTGCAGTAGGCAGGAGAAATGGTGCTGGGCGCCAATAATGTTAGAGCAGGTTTTGGAGGCGGGGCAAGTAGAGTATTTAATAAGAGGCGGGGGGGACACAAAAAACAGGACTGGTAGACTTATGTCTGTTCTCAGTTGAAACCGCTAAAATACAATCCTACAGTAGGGCTCCAAAAGCCGAAAAACAGCTTGACTTGCACAGTCTACGAGGCGCACCAATCGCGAGCTTAGGGCAACCCGCCGGTCCAATCAGGAGCCGCTAAGTCAGCAGGCGCTCCAATCAGGGAGCCGCCGAAAGCTGTATGGCTCCGGGAGTTCTGGCTGTAGTACCTGTGTGGCTGGTCCGGGAAACAGGACCAGAAGGGTGGCTGGATTCGTCCGTGGGCTCGACATACGCATCCGATGATGCCGCCGGGGTCCTGAGGCGCCACTCGGGGTGCGGGCATGTCCTGTGTGGCTGGTCCGGAAAACAGGACCAGGAGGGTGGCTGGATTTGTCCATGAGCTCGGCGGCTGTGTCTGATGATGCCGCCGGGGTCCTGAGGCGCCACTCGGGCCACTGGCGGGTTCTGTGTGGCTGGTCCAGGAAGCAGGACCAGGAGGGTGGCTGGATTCATCCCTGGGCTGGGTGGCAGCATCGTCCAATGATGCCGCCAGGGTCCTGAGGCGCCGTTCTGGGTGCGGACGAGTTCTGTGTGGCTGGTCCGGGAAGCAGGATCAGGAAGGCGGCTGGATTCATCCATGGGCTCAAGCGGCATTGGCTGCTGCCGCCGGGGTCCTGAGGCGCAGTCACGCAGGTGAGTTCTGCGAATTGTTATAGGATTGCACACAGGGTGTATAAAATGGTGGTAAAATGAGCTATTTATTTACTCTGAGGAAGCCCAGTAGTTGACTGGGTGAAACTTAAGATTTTTCTGCATTTTCTCTAGCTTTGTTTTCGTCCTGCCGCTGGCTGCTGTGCCATTTAGCCAAAAAGAATAAAACACTTAGCACTTTATATATTCATACTTTATATCTTTTGTGTCCGTTTGATGGTGCTGCTTCATTTCTCTGCCTGCTTTTGTGATACAGACATAGCACCATCATTGTCCTGGTGCTCCTATCTGCTTTTCTGATACACCAGACAGCCAGTTCCTAGACAGAAGCCCTAAAAAGGGGGATGGTGAGAGGGAAAGCAGACCCAATGACTGAGATCCCCTCGAAGATCTACTGTTATGTTAAGTTTCTGCTTAACTGCCCTGTCTTCTTTGGGGATATCTCAGTCATCGGGTTACACCATAAGAATGAGTCCCAAACAGTGACAGGTACAGACAGACAGTCTGGGAGGAGATCTCCCCATAAACATAAAGACTGGAGGCCCTGACTTGGAACAGAGAAGTAAACAACAGACTGAACCAGATTCAGTATTATATAATCCACAGGATTTATTATTCACTTTATTTAAAGCCACTATTTCACCACTCTGTAACCGAGGATGTGGAAAAGTGGCCAATGTAACCCATGTATTAACCCTGTGTCCCTTTATACAATTGTTTTGGAAAGAGATTATAATAATCTTAAATAGAATATTAGATATACATTTATATTTTAGTCCAGAGATATGCTTATTGAATATAACAGTATTTCAGTCTATACCAGAAACAGAAAATATGTTGTTAACACTGCATTTATGACAGCCAAGAGATGTACCACTAGAATGTGGAAAGACCCTCAGATCCCCAGGATTCAATTATGGAGAAATTTATTCTTGGAGACAATGACCTTAGAAAAAGGATTTTATTTCACATTACAACAAATAAATAAACATGACAAATGGCTGCCAGTACAAGAAGCTGTTGAAAATGGGAGTTTTTGAAGTTGCTCGCTATCGTTCAGAGGAACTTAGTTTTTTTCTTTTTTTTTTCGTTTAATAAATTAAAGAAGTTTTGAAAATTGAGGTTGTTGTATAGATGAATTAAGATATAAATGCCACTAGTGTGTGTGTGTGTGTGTGTGTGTGTCTCTGTGTGTGTATATATTTGCATACACACTATAAGAAAAGCAATATTTATGGTCAGTAGGATTGATTATTATGAGATTGTTGTAATTAAGATATGTTATGATGCATGATTTTATATGCATATTTAAAACAGTAAAAATTGTTTGAAAAAAAAAAAAAATGGAGGCCCTGCAAGTACAGCCCTGCCAAAAACTGCACAAGCTCTAGAGGCAATGTCCAGACTGTAGTGCTTGGTGAAGGTATGGACGTTACTCCAGGTGGCAGCCGCACAGATGTCAGTGGCGGAGAACC
Organism: Neoceratodus forsteri; assembly: GCA_016271365.2. Lineage (NCBI taxonomy): Eukaryota > Metazoa > Chordata > Ceratodontiformes > Ceratodontidae > Neoceratodus > Neoceratodus forsteri. The sequence continues at coordinate 374,049,868 of CM057458.1, forward strand.
CTCGGAAATAAGCCACAGAGGCAGCCATATCCCTGATGGAATGAGCTTTGACAGCATCAGGCAAATCTTTGCCGTGCTTGTTGCAGCAAAAAAACAATGCAATTTGCCAACCATTTGGATAAACATTGCATAGAAACTGCAGCACGCTTTCTACCTGCGGCAAAAAAAAACAACTGCTTCGACTTACAACTCTCTTAGTCTGAAGCCGTGGTACTCTTTGGCGGCTCTAAGACAACTAACGATGGAGCAGTGCTTCCCCTGGATTGGCATGCTCAGGAAAACAGGTAGGTGGATAGACTGGTTGAGTATAAACTCTTGAGACCACCTTAGGGAGAAACTTAGGATTTGTGCACAAAGACACCCTGTCTTTATGAAAAATCAAATAAGGCTCCTCGTACCAGAGGGCCGGAAGCTCTGAAATTCTTCAAGCGGAAGTAATGGCAACTAAAAATAACACTTTCCAAGACAGAAAGTGCAGATCACAAGATGCTTGATGGGCTAAAAAATTTTAAAAATAAATTAAATCCAAGCTGGGACACGAGAATGGATTTTTTTTTGGGGGTTCAAATGCAGGATGCCCCTGAGAAAGGTACAGGACATATCCAGCTGAGCAATCATGTGGTTACCCACTGACTCATGAAAGGCAGAAATGGCCAAAAGGTACACCTTGAGGGAGTAGTATTGGAGACCTGTGTCAGACAAAGACATCAAGTAGTCCAGGATGTGGTTCACCAGGCAGCTGAAGGGATCCAAACTATGTTTGGTAGCCCAGATGGCAAACAGCTTCCACTTCACTGCATATGTGGCTCGAGTGGAAGGCTTCGGCCGGCCACCAGGATGTACATCACTCTGTTCGAGATCCCAAACGTAGCAATGACTGTCCTCAGGAACCAAGCATGTAGATGGAGGGACCCGAGGTTGGGATGGACCAGGATCCCCTGAGCCTGGGTCAGCTGATTACTGCAGCGGGGAAGAGGGGCCAGGGGCTCCTCCGCCAGTTGCTGAAGCAGGGGAACCATATCTGCCGAGGCCGGAATGGAGCTATCAGAATCATGCTGGTGCTCTCCATTTGCAATTTGATGAGCACCCCCTGAATCAGAGGAAATGGGGGTGAAGGCATAAAGGAACCTCCCGCTCCAAGAGAGAGATAATACGTCTCACCAGAAAACTCCAGGCCCTGGAACTAGCAAGCAGAAATTGGGCAGTTTTGCATTGAGTGGGGATGCAAAAATGTCCAACTCTTGATAACCCCATCTGTCGAACAAGTCTTCTGCGACGGATGAGAGGAGCTCCCACATGTGCATGTGGAACAGAGTTCGGCTGAGGCTGTCTGCCAGAGTGTTTAGCACGCCTGGCACGTGGACCACCAAGAAAGTTAGGCTGTGATCCGGTGCCCAGTACCACACACTGATAGCTTCCCTGCATAGTGGGTGCGAATGAGTCCCCCACTGCTTGTTGATGTAGTATACTACACACAAATTGTCTGACTGCATTAGTAGCTGCCGTGGAGCAAGGTGTTCCTGAAAAGCCTGCATAATGTAGAGCACCGCTCTCATCTCCAGGACACTGATATGCAGGGAGGTCTCCAGAAGGAACCAAAAGCCCTGGGTCTGAAAGGGCCCCAGGTGTGTTTCCCAGCCCAGGCCTGAGGCATCCATGGTGAGAATCTGCTGCGGCAAGAAGATCTGGAATGGAGCACCCTGAAGCAGATTCGAGGGGCCCATCCACCACTGCAGTACCCTGAGAGCTGGGGAAGAAACTAGAACTGGACAGTCCAACTCGCCCGTCTGCTGGTCCCACTGCATGCAGATGGTCTACTGGAGAAAACACATATGAAGTCTAGCCAGTGGAACAGTGGGTATTGCAGCCGCCATCAGGCCCAACCGTCTCAGATATACCCTGGCCGGAAAGTGGCGACTTTGGGCAACTTCCTGAGCTTGGGTAATAAGGCATTCTGCCGTGTTTTGGGGCGGGACGGCCTTCCCTTGGGCCTAATCCAGAACCACCCCTATGTACTGTAGTCTGTGGGACGGTACCAGGATTGACTTTGGGCAGGTTGACAGTGATGCCCAGGAGGTGGAAGAGCTGAAGAGTTCGCCCAGAGTTATCAAAACCTGTTCCTGGACGGGCCTTTAGAAGCCAATCAACCAGATAAGGGAAAACATACGGTCCCTCCCTCCTGAGAGCTGCTGCTAACACTGCTTTGGTGAAGACTCACGGCACAGAGGACAAGCCAAAGGGCAGCACTTTGAACTGATAATGCTCACCCTGAAACACAAAGCGGACAAACTTCCTGTGGGGGAAGAAGACTGAAATGTGCAGGTAAGCGTCCTGCATGTCCAGTGAACATAACCAATTCCCTGCTTTGAGAAGGGGCATTAGGCCAGGTAAGGTTACCATCTGGAACTTTTAGTACCAGATGTACAGACGGAGGTCTTTTAGGTCTAGGATGGGCCTCAGATCCTACCAGTCTTTTGGGTACAAGTAAAAACTGGAATAGAACCCCTTCTTACTCTGATGCCTGGGAACGGGCTTGATGGCCTGCTTGTGTAGAAGGGACAGCACCTCCTCCCAGAGAACAGGCAGGTGAGCCGGGGTGGTAATAGAATTGTGAGAGAGGGGTTTCTGGAGGTTGCTCAATGAGCTCCAGGGTATGCCCTTCTATGACCTGCAGAATCCATGCACCGCCTCCTGGTCCGGGACCAGAAGAGGGGGGTCCAATAAGGAGTCAAGTGGAGGCGGATCCAGCCGCTTGGGCTGGTCCCTCATTTCTGGGGTGCTTGGCCACAGCTCCAGCACTGGAGGGCGGGTAAGGCAGCTGGAGCTCTGCGTTTCCTTGGGGCCCACAGGGTGCACCAGGCCTATTAGGCGCTTTGCGAAGGGAGGGTGCCCTCTGCCTCTTGATTGGGTATGTAGAGGGAGTAAATGGACTTGAGGGCCCTACCCGAGGCCTGCAGATCATTAATAATATCCTGGACATCAAGGCTAAACAGCTTAATGCCATTAAAAGGGGCATTAAGCACTTTTTGCTGTACATCAGCAGCGAACCCAGATACTCTGAGCCAGGAGTGCCTACGTAGGCATATGCCCATGGCGGCCGCCCTGGCAACCATGTCAGCCATATCATAGAGGGCTCTGAGGAGGTGCCTGCTTACATTCTCAGCTGCTTGGAGACAATGAAGCAGCTCCTGCTTCTGAGTGCCATCTGGAAAGGTCTATACTGTGGCCTTGCCCTTTTTGCAAAAATGTCCAACTCTTGATAACCCCATCTGTCGAACAAGTCTTCTGCGACGGATGAGAGGAGCTCCCACATGTGCATGTGGAACAGAGTCCGGCTGAGGCTGTCTGCCAGAGTGTTTAGCACGCCTGGCACGTGGACCACCAAGAAAGTTAGGCTGTGATCCGGTGCCCAGTACCACACACTGATAGCTTCCCTGCATAGTGGGTGCGAATGAGTCCCCCACTGCTTGTTGATGTAGTATACTACACACAAATTGTCTGACTGCATTAGTAGCTGCCGTGGAGCAAGGTGTTCCTGAAAAGCCTGCATAATGTAGAGCACCGCTCTCATCTCCAGGACACTGATATGCAGGGAGGTCTCCAGAAGGAACCAAAAGCCCTGGGTCTGAAAGGGCCCCAGGTGTGTTTCCCAGCCCAGGCCTGAGGCATCCATGGTGAGAATCTGCTGCGGCAAGAAGATCTGGAATGGAGCACCCTGAAGCAGATTCGAGGGGGCCCATCCACCACTGCAGTACCCTGAGAGAGCTGGGGAAGAAACTAGAACTGGACAGTCCAACTCGCCCGTGCGCTGGTCCCACTGCATGCAGATGGTCTACTGGAGAAAACACATATGAAGTCTAGCCAGTGGAACAGTGGGTATTGCAGCCGCCATCAGGCCCAACCGTCTCAGATATACCCTGGCCGGAAAGTGGCGACTTTGGGCAACTTCCTGAGCTTGGGTAATAAGGCATTCTGCCGTGTTTTGGGGCGGGACGGCCTTCCCTTGGGCCTAATCCAGAACCACCCCTATGTACTGTAGTCTGTGGGACGGTACCAGGATTGACTTTGGGCAGGTTGACAGTGATGCCCAGGAGGTGGAAGAGCTGAAGAGTTCGCTCCAGAGTTATCAAAACCTGTTCCCTGGACGGGGCCTTTAGAAGCCAATCAACCAGATAAGGGAAAACATACGGTCCCTCCCTCCTGAGAGCTGCTGCTAACACTGCTTTGGTGAAGACTCACGGCACAGAGGACAAGCCAAAGGGCAGCACTTTGAACTGATAATGCTCACCCTGAAACACAAAGCGGACAAACTTCCTGTGGGGGAAGAAGACTGAAATGTGCAGGTAAGCGTCCTGCATGTCCAGTGAACATAACCAATTCCCTGCTTTGAGAAGGGGCATTAGGCCAGGTAAGGTTACCATCTGGAACTTTTAGTACCAGATGTACAGACTGAGGTCTTTTAGGTCTAGGATGGGCCTCAGATCACCAGTCTTTTTGGGTACAAGTAAAAAACTGGAATAGAACCCCTTCTTACTCTGATGCCTGGGAACGGGCTTGATGGCCTGCTTGTGTAGAAGGGACAGCACCTCCTTCCCAGAGAACAGGCAGGTGAGCCGGGGGGGGGTGGTAATAGAATTGTGAGAGAGGGGTTTCTGGAGGTTGCTCAATGAGCTCCAGGGTATGCCCCTTTTCTATGACCTGCAGAATCCATGCACCGCCTCCTGGTCCGGGACCAGAAGAGGGGGGTCCAATAAGGAGTCAAGTGGAGGCGGATCCAGCCGCTTGGGCTGGTCCCTCATTTCTGGGGTGCTTGGCCACAGCTCCAGCACTGGAGGGGGCGGGTAAGGCAGCTGGAGCTCTGCGTTTCCCTTGGGGCCCACAGGGTGCACCAGGCCTATTAGGCGCTTTGCGAAAGGGAGGGTGCCCTCTGCCTCTTGATTGGGTATGTAGAGGGAGTAAATGGACTTGAGGGCCCTACCCGAGGCCTGCAGATCATTAATAATATCCTGGACATCAAGGCCAAACAGCTTAGTGCCATTAAAAGGGGCATTAAGCACTTTTTGCTGTACATCAGCAGCGAACCCAGATACTCTGAGCCAGGAGTGCCTACGTAGGCATATGCCCATGGCGGCCGTCCTGGCAACCATGTCAGCCATATCATAGAGGGCTCTGAGGAGGTGCCTGCTTACATTCTCAGCTGCTTGGAGACAATGAAGCAGCTCCTGCTTCTGAGTGCCATCTGGAAAGGTCTATACTGTGGCCTTGCCCTTTTTCCAGTTGGGGTTTTGGTATTTTACTATGTTAGACAGGCAATTTGCGATCCTCAAACCTAGAGTGGAGGAGGCATGCCCTTCAATATGCTTGTACTTGTACAGTATGCCAGCTGGGTTCAGCTGCCCCGGAGGTGGAGTCAATGCTAATGATCTTATGGAATTAGCCAATCAGAGAGGAGGAGAGAGAGTGTGATGCCTATAGGTTGTGCAGGAGGCCTGTCAGATTCATTTTGAAGCTAATGGGGCAAAAGGTGCCAAAATTCTATCCTATGCAAAAACTGTTAAAACTATAGTAAAGGAACAAGGCATAACAAATACAGAATATATTTAACTGTGAAATCTCTGCAAAATAAATCTAAACAATTAAAAATGTGGCTAAAGACATGGACTGCAGAACTACTCTCAGTCAGGTTACGTAAGGGGAGGATGCGTGGGAGGGTAAAGCATACTGAAGGATACCTTGGAAGAAACAATATTACCATGGTAAGTAACTGTTTCTTCTCACCCCAGGAATCCTTCAGTATGCTTGTACCTGTGTAGACTACAAAGCAGTGCAGCTGGAAGGAGGGTACAGATTGAACCTACTTTGGAAACGGGTTCTGCAGGACTGCTGTGCCAAATCTGGCATCTGACCTGGACTGCACATCCAAACAGTAATGCTTTGTGAAGGTGTGTACAGGCTCCAGACAGCTGCTTTGCAGATTTCTAGCAAGGGGATGACCCTTGCGGCTGTCACTGATGCTGCAGTGCCCCTCATGGAGTGGGCCCTGAGGTGGTTGCTTGCCAGCCTTAGTGTAAACAGAACTGAATGCAAGGGATTATCCAGTGAGAAATAGTTCTCTTAGAAGCTAGCTTGCCCTTGCCTACTTTGCCACAGGTGAGAAAAAACTGAATATGTGAGGTTCTGAGCTGCATTGTGTGCTCCAGGTAGTATGCCAGTGCCCTTTTTACATCCAAACTATTTAGGTTTCACTCACCAGGAGTGGATTTGTCTGTGAAGAAGACAGGGAGTGTTATGGACTGGTTTAGGTGGAATTCAGACACTACCTTGGGAAGAAATTTCCTGTTTGTTCTGAGAACTACTTTATCTTTCTGGGAGATAATGTAGTTAGGTTCAGTGCAAAGTATCTGCAGCTCTGAAATCCTTCTGGCTGAGCTGACGGCTATTAAGAAGACAGTTTTCCAAGTATCATACTTTAACTCTGCTGTAGACAGGAGTTTGGCTACACAGAGGTTCAAGTCCCAGGGAAGGACAGGCTCCCTCAGTGAGTGTTGAAGGTGCAACATGCCTTTGAAAAATGTCTTAAAAATGGAATAAGAAATTATAGACTTCTCCTTACCAGCAGAAATGCAGGCCAAAATGGTTGCTAAGTGAACCTTCAGAGATGAGGCTCTTAGGCCTGAGGTTTGTAAGTGCACCAAGTAGTCCAGCACTGAAGTCAGGCTAGTTTTCAGTGGGTGGATTTGCCGTCTCTATACACCATAGGGAAAATCTTTTCCATTTGGAAGCATAGGTCTTTTTAGTACTAGGCTCCTTAGCCAGGCGAAGAATTCTTAGGACCTGTTCTGAGTACTGAGAATCAGGATACTCTAGTTCAACTTCAAGTACCATTTTGAGGCGAAGAGAGTCTATGTTGGGGACGGGGTATGCTATCCAAATGTGGGGTACAGTCAGGAGTCTGTGGCTCAAAGGCAGTCAAATTGGTCGCTTGACTGACGGCGCAAGGAGCAGGTAGTATCAAGGTTGTTTTGCCCAGTCTGGAACCACCACAATCATGGTGGCTGGCTAGCTCCTGAGTTTCAGAAGGACCCTGAGAATTAAGGGAAATGGACGGAAGGCATACAGAAACTTCCCTGTCCAGTTCAGATTCAGGGCATCCACTGGCACTGTGCCCAGAGCTGGAGGCCTGCAGCAGTACAGGGGAAGCTGGTGACTGAGGATGGAGGCAAAGAGGTCCATCTCCGGAGTGCTCCACCTACTGAAGACTGTGGCCAGTACTTGTCTATTCAGGGCCCACTCGTGGTGACCCTGACTGATGCGGCTCAGGGCATCTGTCAGTACATTGTCCTTGTCTGGAAAGTGGATGGCAGAAAATTGTATTTCTTGCTACGCCATCAACCCGGGTTCGGGAACGTGCCCGGGGAAATGGAGGGCAAGCCGTGGGAGGAGGATCGAGTGTCCGAGGACCGATCGCCTTCTCTGGGGAAAGAGGGGGTACAAGGCTCGGTGCTTGACTGACCTCTGGCGAAGGCCGGAGGCACAGCAAACTCCAAAGCCATTCTGAGGGGTTGAGGCGTGACAGACATCGGTGTTACTGCCTTGACGTCTGGGCATACGTCATGCCCCCAAAAAACAGCAGAAAATCAGCTCCCTGAGCACCAGGAAGACAGAGCGCCTGGTACAGACCCCACATCTCTCTCCTGCCTGTCCTGCGGTGGTGACCCGACAAAACCAGAAGCTTGCGGTGTACAGGCTCCACCTCATCCCAGCCTGGGGGTAGAACCAAGGCTCCATGGGGGAACATCCACAGGCTCCAGGTAGGTGGAGAGAATAAGGGGCGGACACCATAGGCGACTCCCGGAGGTGCAGGGTTCAGGGCGCAGGGGAAAGTACAAATAAAAAAAAAAGAAAAGAAAACTGTTTCCAGGGAATAGGCCAAAGACCAAATTTTCATGGCCTCTGTGCAAAGCTTTGTGGATCTCGTGCCCCCCTTGTTTGTTGATGTATAACATAGCTGTGGTGTTGTCTGTCCTGATTTAGACAAACTGGCCATTCAGCTGGGGAGCAAAGGCTTTGATTGCCACATACACAGTTCTGAGTTCGAGGAGGTTTATGTGGCAAGTGGACTCCTTGGGGACCATGTTCCACTTATGGACTGGTCTGCCAGATGTGCCTCCCATACAAAAAAAAGAGAAGCATCTGAGGTGAGCATCCTGGATGGCTCCCTTTGTTGGAAGGGGACCCCTTCCCTGAGATTTTGTATGTCCTTCCACCAGTCCAGGGCTTGAAGCAGAGCTCTTGTGACTGGTATGAGCTTGGACACAGTCTTTTTTCTGGGACCAGCGAGCCCTTAGGTGATACTGAATGACCCTCATCTGAAATCTGGTGCCTGGGACCACAGTTGTAGCAGAGGCCATATGGCCCAGAAGTCTGAGGAAATGGCTGTCTAGTCTTCCCTGGCCCAGGGCGAAAGAATTTGCTAGGTTTAGAAGGTTGTGAGCCCTGTCAAGAGGGAGCAGGGCTTTTTCCTTCTGTGTATCCAGCTCTGCCCCAATGAATTCTAGTAATTTAACTGGTTCGAATCGGACTTTTGAGGATTGATGAGAAACCTAAAGGACTCCAGAGTTCTCTGTGATAGGCTGAGGGAGTCGCTGACCTGTAGATACTTGTCGACTACTAGCCAATCATCCAGGTAAGGAAAGACAGACACCTGCTGTCTCCGGAGATGAGCTGCTACTACTGCAAGGCACTCTGCGAAGACCCTGGGCGCTTAAGAAAGGCCAAAGGGCAGTGCTGCAAACTGAAAATGGCCAAAAGGTAGTTTGAATCAGGAATTCTCTGTGGGACTGCCTGATTGGTATGTGGAAACAGGCATCCATGAGGTCTAGGGAGGCTAGCCAGTCCCCCTTTTGCAAGGATGGAATCACCACAGTCAGGGTGACCATCTTGAATTTGGGATTGAATAAGTGCTTGTTCAGGTACCCGAGATCTAAAATGGGTCATCGATCCCCATTTTTCTTCTGAGTGAGAAAATTCATGGAGCCCTTTCCTCATTGGAGAGGGCTCTTTCCACTGCTTTAGTAGACAGAAGGGACTTTATTTCTAACTCTAACAGCAGTTTCTCTGTAGGAGTTAGAGATTTTAGGGACTTCTGACCCTGTTGAGAGGGAATTGTTTTGAACAGCAGGGTAAATCCTTGACTAACTACCTCCAGCACCCACTTGTCTGAGGTGATGAGGTGCCATTAGTGGAGGTAGTGGGTCACGCTTCCTCCTACTAGGGGAGGGGAGGCGACCTTGCTTTTGCAGTCAGGAGATTTGCTTCGACTGAGGTTTTGAGGGAGGAGAGGGATCAGCTTGTCTCTGAGCCCTCCTTCCTCTTCCTCTTCCCCTGAAAAAAACTCTCATCTGAGAGAAGTCCAGGGGCATGTGCATTGGTACAGCATAGAAGGCCCTGGGATAATACCCTCTGCCTCTGTTCTTTTTACCTTGGGATCTTTGGGAAGCAGAAGTTTTTCTTTAGCAGCATTGCTTTAATAGGTGGTTTTGTATTCCTCCCCCTTTTTCATATAAGCTTCTGTTTTGTCGCCAAATAAAGAATTATTCTCACAGGGGAAATCCATAGCTTTAGTCCGAGTGTCCTGTGAGAGGTTCATTGTTCTTAGCCAAGTACAGCACCTAAGAGAGATGATGGCCTGGGCCATGGCTCTGGAGGGAGTGTCAGTGTCCACTGCCACGTGAAACTGGTACTTTGTGGCTTCTAAGGCAGTCTTTACAGTTTCTGCCAAGTCCAGAGACATCCTATCTGGGGCCTGTTGACGGATAGCTAGCACAGAGTTCCAGATAGCCTTTTGATACTGAGCTGCATAGGTCTTGTAAGTAGAGAGGAGAAGCAGCAGGGAAGCTGTGGTGTATTATTTCTTACCCAGAGAATCCAGTTTTCTAGATTCCTTTTCAGGAGGTTGGGAAGATAGAGGCACTTTAGCCTGGTCGCAAGCAGCAGCCTGCACCAACCCCTCATGATCTGGGTGCATCTAAAGAAATTCAGCATTACTTTTCTCCAATTGATACTTTTTCCACTCTCAGAATGGAAGTGAGATTCGGAAGTAATTTAAAAGTTGCCCTGCAAAGTGATTTATGTATAGGCAGAATCAACTTTTTAGATTGAGGGAGACCCCATCATCTAAAAAGTTCTCCTCATCAGTGGTCTTTTGGATAGTGAGATCCCGAGTGTCCACCATATGCTGAACAAAACATAGTGAGAGTAGTCCTCCCCCTCCCCCTCCCCCATAAAAACCCTGGCCAGGCCATGGGTGTGAGGGTGTTAGGATCAGGAGGGGCATTAAAAAGGTTGACCACAGCATGAAAAGTCTGGTACAACTGCCAAGCCTTAGCCATTTCTTCAGCAGAGGGTGTATCTTTTTCTGTCACTGGCGTCTCTTTTTACTTTTCAGCGGGAGAGGTAGTGATATGCTTTTCTTTTTGTTTCTTTTTTGCAGGCACCAAGTAAAAAGCCTACTCATTATATCTTATTTTGGCTTGATCATTATTTTTATCAGACTTATTTTCTAGGGGGTCCTTGCAGGACTACTCTTTAGATTTGTGATGAGAAGATGATCCCTTTTCTGGGTTCTTGTTAGATGGGAGGCAGACTGGAAGGCCATAATTTCCAATCTTCTATCCCTGTTTTTAACTGTTTTAGATCAGAATTTTGAGCAAAGCTCACAGTTATGGTCTGGACCTAAACAGCTTAAATACAGATCATGTCTGGCTGCCTTGGCCACTATTTAAGAGCACTCAGTACAATTTTCGAATCAGTAGGTCCAGTTCTTTTCTTGGGTCTATTTGACATGCCAATTCACTGGAAGACCTCTTAAAAAAGTGTTCCCAATAGGGAAAAATGAAAGAAATCGGTAGGTTCCCAAGTGCTATGGAACCGCGAAGAAACGGCTCTCAAGAGCGCTAAAAGCAACAGGTTTATGTGTAAAAACCATGTTTCCTATTAAAAATAGCAACCACTAAAGAAATAAAATAACAAGAATAAAAAATGCGTCTATTTAGTCAAAAGTGGTAAAATTTTTACCTCAGAAAAGCACAGGAACCACGGTAGGAACCGCTGAGGAGAAAGGAATTTGCAGTTCCAAGGAACCGAGAGGAATCACTAAAAAAAGTGAAAATTAAGAAAAATACCTCAAACAACACTAAAGGCAGCACAAATAACAAAATACAACTGGCTTTGAAAGAAAATAATTTCTTCAAACGAAGAGCTGAAGAGAAGACACTGTTACTCCAGTCAGTGGAGAAATGAATCTGACTGGCCTCCTGCACAACCTACAGGCAGTGCACACACTCCTGCTCTCGGATTGGCTAATTCCATAAGATCATTAGCATTGACACTCCCTCTGGGGCAGCTGAACCCAGCAGGCATACTGCACAAGTACAAGCATACTGAAGGATTCCTGGGTCAAAATACCCGGTTTCCTCGTCAGATCCAGATTTAAATATATGAATGACCTTAGCATCCTTCCAGGCATCTGGATGCTCGCCAGTATTTAGGGACATGTTGAACATAGCTACAACTGGTCTCGCAATGACAAGTGCAGCATATTTCAGCAATTTGCTAGGCAAATTATCTAACTCTTTTAATTTCAGCAATTTTTAGTAACCAAGTTATTACTTCACCCACCTCTATATCATGAAATTTAAATGATTTTCACCAGATCTGAATGATTTATATTTACCAGTGATGTACAAGCCTGCCCCCTTGTACAATTTGTCTGACCTTCTACAGTGCCCATATCAATGAAAAAAAATCATTAAAACTGTTAGCCAGTGTTTGAATGCTACCCTTTTAGCCTTTATTCTTTAGCCTCATCATTAGAGAACCACAATTACCTCTTTTTTTTCCTCCTACTTTTGCCAACTTCCTTTGCGCAAAGGTTTGTTGCCTTCACTAGGCCTTCCCTTTGCCCACTGTTCCTCTGCACCTCCCGAGTTACCCCCCCACCCCCTGGTCATCTCTGAGGCAATCACCCACTCTGTTTTAAATCTGTCCTCCTAAAGTCCAGGACTCTTGTCCTTGTGTGATTTGCTTTCACTGCCGCCCTTATGTTGAACTACACCATACGAAATTGCTGGACCCCAAATGGCCCACCTTGACGTCTGTAATACTGTTTGTGAGCACCAGGTCCAGTATTACCCCATCACTGGTGGACTCCCCAACTAACTGCCTAGGTAACGCTCCCTACAGGGAGTCTAGGATGTCCCTGCTTCTTACGTGAACCTGTGGCTGGGAGGCTCCAATCTATATCAGGGAGGTCAGTAGATCATGTCAGTACGAACAGTGGCTCTGGTTCCTGTCTCCAAGGCGACTCACAGTACCTTCAACCCCTACATTCCCCCCAAATTCCCTGTGTCTGTCACCTTGATACCCTCCCTTACAAAAAGCATCTCCTTTCCTTTCCACCTTATCTTTCCTGAAAGAGTATAGCCTGGTATGGCCATGTCCCAGTCACATTTTTTAATCTTCTAGAACATTTAAGGCACTAAACCAATCATTATCAAATGTTCAGGATCCAGAGATCTTGGGCCAAAGAACATGCATACCAAATTTCAGGTTATTCCATCAAGGGACAGCCACAGTACTAAGGTGCAAAAATCAGGGTTTAACACAGAACGACTGTAACAATAAGGGAGCTACTGCACTACTATAATACATATCAGCACTAAGTGTGACAGGTGTAAAATAGTGGCAAATTTCAGCAGGAAGTGAAATGTCATAGAAACAAAGAAGCTGACGGCAGAAGGAGACCGCTAGGTCTATCTAGTCTGCCCATTTGATTTAGACCTATTTTGACACTCTAGTGTAGTCAGGGCTCCCTTGTGTCTATCCCATGCATTCTTTCATGTCAATGTACTAAAGCATTGGCTTGTACCACACACTGGACCCATATGAGACACCCAGGGACAGAGAGAATAGCAGGGTGAAGCCTAGAATGGTCAGATAAAAGATCTACATACTGGCGTGGGAGCAGTTAAATTACAGAGTAAGGCTTTCAGGGAGAAAGCAGAGCAGGCGTAACAAACAGATGGAGAGTGTTTGTTCCAGAGGCGGGGGAGTCTGTAGAAAATGAAGGCTAGTCCAGCAGAAGTTCAGAAAAGGAGAGATGGTTCTTGAAGGAGTAGGAAGTGGGGATGGAGAAAGAGGAGACGTAACACGGCAGGCAGAATACCAGAATCTGGACACTAGGGTGGCAGAGTGGAAAATGTGTCAGCCTTCAAGAGAAGGAAGAGCAAGATCAGAAAAGAGGGTGTTGTGGTGAGTGTGGGACTGACACTTTATAGCAAAATGGCAAAGGGGTGGAGTGGATTTAGAGACTGCACTGTAGACCATGTCTCCATATTCAAACATAAGGAGGTTCATTTTAAAAAAAGATCTGTTGGTGAGCTGGGGGTCGTGCCTGAAAATAGTCATTTTATGGCTAGTGCACCTACCCGGTTAACAAAAACTAAATTAATAAAAATAAAATGAATACAGGATTGTTCCTCTGCAGTGCACCTAGTTTGGGGAGGACTTTCAATAGGACGGCATCTATGTGTCTACAGAAATAAAGATGTTGGTCAAACCAGACACACTAAGGTATTTGAAGCAGGGCACGGCCTCCAACATAGAGCCATCTATAATTTTAAAGAAAATCAGGGGACTGGAGGGACTGGAGAGCCTGGCCAGCCTCTCTCTGCCTGCTACCAAGGGCCATAAAGACAGTCTTCTTAGCATTCAGGGAGAGCTGGTTTGTGTGGAATAATTTCTGGATGTTGTCAAAATATAGCAGAAGACCCGCTTCCAGCTCCGGGACCGAAAAAGTCTGCTGAAGTGGAGCACTGTGTCATCTGCACATGTGCATGGAGGAGCCTTTGCCAGATCATTAAAGAAAAACAGAAAACAGAAGGGGGCTCAAGAATGATTTCGGGGGGCCGGGGGACGACTCCTGTCCTAATCTGGAGGGATGTGGAGAAAGCATCTCCCTTACTAGGACCAACTGGTACCAGTCAACAGGCAGGAGAGGAACCAACTAACCAAGAGGTTGGAGAGACTTACCTGTGCTAACAGATATAGAAACCTAGACTTTGATGGCAGATAAGGACCACTTGGCCCACCCAGTCTGCCCATTTCCCTACTTTTCGGATAAGTTGCAGATCCTAGTTAACCATCAGCCTACTTCCTCCTACCTTCCACGAGAATTGCCTGTCTGTCCCAAGCATGCTTGATTTCTCCCACTGTTTTTGACCCCACTATCTCCTCTGAAAGGCTGCACCATGCGTCCACCACCCTCTCTGTGAACAAATACTTCCTCACGTTGCCCCTGAGCCGTCCCCCGCCCCCCATCTTCAAATTGTGCCCCCTTCTACTTGCACATCTCTTTTTCTGAAAGATGCTACCCTCTTGGACTTTGTCGATTCCCTTCAGGCACTTGAAAGTTTCTATCATGTCCCCCCCCTTTCCTCTAAGGTATACATATTAAGCTCCTTTAGTCTCTGTAGCTGTAGTAGGAGAGGATGTACCATTGCATCAAACGCCTTGGCCAGATCGGCAAAGGTCGCTGCAATCAGTACACCCCCGATCATAGAAACATAGAGGTTGACGGCAGATAAGGACCGCAAGGCCCATCCAGTCTGCCCATTTCTTTTTCTACCTTATAAATGTGCCATCGGCCTTTGCTCTGCCAGTGGCCTAGCTATTCATACTCATCTGTGTTGCTCCCTTGTGCCTATCCTATGCCTGTTTGAAGCCCTGCACTGTATTCATAGCCACCACTTCCTGAGTTAGGCCGTTCCATGCATCCACCACTCTTTCTGTGAAAAAGAATTGCCTTGCATTCCCCCTTAATCGGCCTCCCCTCTAATCTCATGCTGTGTCCTCTTGTCCTGCTATTTTTCTTATATTTAAACATGTTAGACTCTTTCACCTTGTTAATGCCCTTAAGGTGTTTGGATGTTTTAATCATATCACCGCTCTCCCCCCTTTGCTCAAGGGTATACATATTGAGCTCCGTTAATCTGTCCTCATATGTCTTCTGATGCAGTCCCTGCACCATTTTGGTTGCCCTCCTCTGGACTGTCTCAATTTGGTTAATGTCCTTGTGAAGGTGTGGCCTCCAGTACTGCACACAGTACTCCAGATGGGGCCTAACCAGTGTCTTGTAAAGAGGGATTATTACCCTCCCTCTTACAACTTTTGATACCCCTACTAATACACCCTAACATCCCCCTAGCCTTACCTACTGCTTTAGAGGTCTGCTTGGATGATTTCAGGTCATTGGTGATGATGATGCCCAAGTCTCTTTCTTCCTTTGTGACTGCCAGCAACTCCTCCTCAGCCTATAGGTGGCTTCAGGGTTTCTCTTCCCTATGTGCATGATCTTGCACTTCTTTGCATTAAATCCCAGTTGCCACCCTTCTGACCATTTGCTAGTTTATCCAGATCTCTTCTCAATCTGCCCACCCCATCTAGATCATCTACTCGTT
The DNA here is from genome assembly GCA_016271365.2 of Neoceratodus forsteri. Taxonomy (NCBI): domain Eukaryota; kingdom Metazoa; phylum Chordata; order Ceratodontiformes; family Ceratodontidae; genus Neoceratodus; species Neoceratodus forsteri. The sequence goes on from CM057458.1 coordinate 374,065,386, forward strand.
CGCAGATCTTGCTGTCATCTGCAAACAGACAAGCCTTACCCTCTAGTCCATCTGCAATGTCATTAATGAAGATATTGAAGAGGACTGGCCCCAGGACATGATCCTCGAGGTACCCCACTTTGTGACTTGCATCTCTTTCTGACTGTATACCATTTACCACCACTCTCTGTTTTTCTGCCGTCACAACCAGTTTGCCACCCAGTTGACCAACTTCTGACCCACCCCAGCCTTACCCACCTTATTTATCAATCTTCTATGTGGAACAGTGTTGAAAGCTTTGCTGAAGTCAAGGTAGCGACATCAACTGCTCTCTCTTGGTCCACCACTCTGGTTACCCAGTCAAAGAAATCTATGAGATTAGTTTGACAGGACCTTCCTTCTGTAAACCCATGCTGTCTTGGATCCTGTGCCCCTATGGATTCCAGGTGTTGCACCATCCTTTCCTTAAGGAGTGCCTCCATAATCTTGCCCACTACTGAGGTAAGACTGACTGTAGTTCCCTGCCTCCTCCCTGCTACCACTCTTGTGAGCGGGATGACATGAGCCCTTCTCCAGTCTTCTGGGACCTCTCCTGTGCTCAGAGACTCACTAAACAATTCTGCTAATGGCTCTGCTAGTTCCAGCCTTAGCTGCTTAAGTACCCTGGAATGTATGCCATCAGGTCCCATTGCCTTGTCCACCCTGAGCTTACCGAGCTCTTGTAGGACCCTTTCTTTTGTGAAGGGAGTAGTGCTCACCTCCCTCCCCACTGTGTCCATGGTGCTGAGCTGCAAGCCCTGCCCTATCTTCTCTTCAGTAAATACTGAGCAAAAGTATATATTTAGGATAGATGCTTTTACAGGGTCCTCCTCCTCACATGCCCCCTTTTCTCCTTTGAGCATTGCAATACCCCCTCTGGACTTTCTCCTTTCACTAATGCGTCTACAGAAAGTCTTGCCACCTTCTTTTACTGTTCATGCTAGTGTTTCCTCAGTTTGTGACTTTGCCTGCCTTACTACCTTCCCTGCTTCCCTTAGGGCAGTTTGGTATGCCTCCCTATCTTTATCCCGTTGTGTTCCCTTATATTTCCTGAAGGCCAGCCTTTTGGCTCTGACCTTTTCTGCTACTGTATTTGAGAACCAAAGTGGTTTCCTTCTTCTTTGCACTTCTTTTCTGTCTAACACAATGGATGTTGCTTCAAGTATTGCATCCTTAATGCTTGCCCACTTTGCCTGTACCCCCTCACCTGTGTTTCTTTTTGCCAGGGCTAGCTTAACTATGTTGGCCATCTTATCAAAGTCAGCTCCTCTGAAGTCCCATATTTTTGCCTCGGAATGGGATGATTTAGATGTAGTGGCCAAATTAAACCATACCATGTGATGGTCATTGGCCCCCAGGTGACCTTCTACCAGGAGATCTGTGATCCCTTCCCTGTTAGTCAGTAATAGATCTAGGGTAGCCCTGTCTCTTGTGGGTTGTTGTACCAGTTGTTTAAGGCCCTCCCCCTATAGGAAATCCACCATGTGTCTAGTTCTGGCAGATGTTCCTGCTGGTATTGACCAATCTGTATCCAGCATGTTGAAGTCTCCCATTATCAGAATCTCCCCTTTAGCTGTCATGTTTTGTATATCTTCTAACAGTAATGTGTCTATGTCCTCCCCCTGGTCTGGGGGCCTGCAGACAACCCCAGTTCTTATGGCTGTCCCATTTCCTGTTTCCAGGGTGTCTCACAGTTCTTCTGGCTCCTTATGTGTATTCTGAATTTCTGTAGCTTTGATATTTTCATTGTCAGACAGGGCCACTCCAACCCCCTTTCTGCACCTCGGTCTCTTCTGAACAGTATATAGCCAGGTACTGAAGTCTCCCAAGTGTGGTTACTGGTAAACCACGTCTCACTAATTGCTATTATGTCCAGTTTAGCCTCTGACATGATTGCCTGCAGGTCTGGGATCTTATTTCCCAGGCTGTGAGCATTTGTGTACATGATTTTCCATTGGCCAGATTTCGGTGCATTAGTTGTTGGGTGAGGTTTGGCATTTCCCCTGTGCGTGTGTGAGAACGGACCTTTTTTCTTACCTGGTGATGCAAATGAACTGCAAACATGCTGAATCCCTGTTTGACCACTAGCTGGGGGGGAGGGGTGTTCTTCCCATTCGACATATGGGGTGCAGCACCCCTCTCCCCAATTGCTAGTTTAAATATTCTGCAAAGATGTCAAACTTCTGCCCCAATGCACTGACTCCCTCCTTAGTCAGATGCAGTCCGTCAAATTTAAAGAACTTTCGCTCCCAGAACTGTTGCCAGTTCCCTACAAATCGGTGTCCTTTTTCCTGGCACCAGCCCTTGAGCCACATGTTTAGCTCGCCTATCTCCCTTCTCTGACCTTCCGTCCATCTGCCCCTGTCTCCCAGACTGGCAGGACCTCAGAGGAGGAGATGTCGGACGAAATGGATGATACAGTCGTGGCCAGAAATACTGGCGCCCTTGCACTTTTTCAAATAACTCACAATTCCTCTAAACATAAGTTGAAATTAACAACAGTACAGTATTTGGTCTCCACAATTCTTTATTTCTCTGTTAATATTACAGAACCTTTGTTTTTGATTCAGAATTTAATATATCCTTTTAAATCAGAAAATGAAAAGAAATGGCATAGACAAAATTATTGACACCCTAGACTTAATATTTGGTAGCACAGCCTTTGGTCAAAATAACTGCAATCAACCGCTTCCTATAGCCATGGATGAGCTTCCTGCACCTCTCTACTGGCAGTTTGGCCCACTCTTCTTGTGCAAACTGCTCCAGTTCTCCCAGATTTGAAGCGTGCCTTCTCCCAACTGCTTTTTTCAGATCTCCCCACAGGTTTTCAATGGGATTTACATCTGGACTCATTGCTGGCCACTTCAGAACAGTTCAGCGTTTTGTCTTGAACCATTCCTGGTGCTTTTTGAAGTGTGTTTGGGGTCATTGTCCTGCTGGAAGACCCATGACCTTCGACACAGACCCAGCTTTCTGACACTGGGTTCAACATTGCGCTCCAAAATGGCCTGGTAATCTCCAGATTTCATGATGCCATGCACACGTTCAAGGCACCCAGTGCCAGAGGCAGCACAGCAACCCCAAAACATCACTGAACCTCCTCCATGTTTGACTGTAGGGAAGGTGTTCTTTCTTTGAAGGCTTCATTTTGTTTTCTGTAAACATAGAGATGATGTGCTTTACCAAAAAGCTCTAATTTGGTCTCATCTGTCCACAGGACATTCTCCCAGAAGATTTTGGCTTGTTCAGGTGTGTTTTGGCAAACCCCAGTCGGGCTTTCTTATGTCTCTCTCTCTCAGCACTGGGGTCCTCCTGGGCCTCCTACCATATAACCCCCTTACATTGAGTTGGCGACAGATGGTGCGAGTTGAAACTGTCGTACCTTGTGTCTGAAGGTCAGCTTGAATCTGTTTGGCAGTTGATCAAGGTGCTTTCTCCACCATTCGAACAATCCTGCGCTGCAATCTTCGATCAAGTTTTCTCTTGAGGCCACGTCCAGGGAGGGTGGCTACAGTGCCATGGGTCTTAAACATCCTGATAACATTATGTATGGTGGAAACAGGAACATCAATGTCTCTGGAGATTGATTTGTAGCCTTGAGATTGTCCATGCTTAGCTACAGTCTTCTGTCTGACCTCCTCAGACAATTCTCTGGCTGTCTTTATTTTCTCCATGCTCATTGCGGTACACACAATGACACAAAACAGGAGAATGAGTCCTTTTCTGACTGGCTGAATGAGTGATTTTTATATTGCAGGCACCTGCAACTCACCACAGGTGAGTTCAATTCCAAAGTGAAGGAGAATCACCTGCTTGAAATCTAATCCAGGGCACACCAAGAATTAACTCTCCTCTTAACGAGGTACATAAGACTGTTCCCACTTCTCAGGGTACCTCAGGAATTAAAACTACACATAATGAAGTACATAAAACTGCATCAACCCCCCAGTGCTTTTACCTTCCTCCAGAACCTTTGTCATTCCCTGATGCCACCACTTGGTCTACTATCGCACCCTCAAAATCCAATAAAAGAATTGATCCGCAGATACAAGGGATTAATACTTCTCCTTCTATAATGTTGCATAATTCATATGAACCACTTTGTTCTCTCATAGCTGATGATACTTGTAACCAGAATCTGGAATTACCAAACACCCAGGCTGACACCTCCACCCCACCCCCCATAATGTTACTCCTACACAGGTCTTTGTACTGGGTGATTCCATGATCAAATTCATAGATCGTACCATATGTAATCCCGATAAAGTAAATAGGACATGTTCAAGCTATAGGGGAGCTAGAGTTTCAGACATAACCGCTATGTCCAAAACCGCCTTATGTGCAGCAGGTAGTAATCCACTGGTTATAGTCCACGCTGGGACAAATGATATCACCAAAACCCCTCTACAGCAACTTAAACAAGATATAGTTGCCATTTGTAATTTATTAAATGAAAGGGGATGTAACATTGGCATATCGGAAATTCTCCCTGTACCCCGAGCTTCACATTTCATTAAAAAAAAAAAAAAAATTATTAAATGAGTGGCTCCGAAAATGGTGCTTTAAACAGGGTATAGCATGTCTCACACATTCGGAGGAATTCAATGACAACCCTTCCCTCTTCTGCTGGGACGGTTTGCATCTCAGCCGAAGAGGAAGTTCTCTTCTTGGCCGTCAATTTCTGACATTTATCAATAAATATTTAAACTAAAACATAAGGGGGAGACTGGGCCTAAAAAGCCATCTCTTAATACTCTACAAATGCTGAATGTTTTATCATTCAATGCAAGATCACTCAATAAAGTCAAAATGGCTGAATTAGAGTTGAAGATTCAAGAAAATAATATAGGACTGATTGCTATTACTGAGACATGGGGGGAACCTGGATAAACAATGGATAATGAACATTCCTGGGTTTAAGCTCTATTACAAAAACAGAGCTAATGAAAAAAAAGGCGGAGGAGTTAGTCTTTATGTCACAAACAATATTCCATCTTTTGAATCCTCCACACCAATACTAACAGAGAGTGTCTGGGTCCATTTGCAACCTAAAGGTCACCCCCAGATTTTGGCTGGCAATTGCTACCACCCTCCTTCTTCAGACTTCACATATCTCAATCAACTCTCTTCTGAAATTACTCAAATAGCAGAAAAAGGGTCTGTAATAATTCTAGGGGGATTTCAACCTCCCATCTATTAACTGGGAAACACTTTCTGGACTTAACCAGTATGACTTACAGGTAATTTCAGTTGTCACTGATCTTGGCCTTACCCAACAAGTCAGAGAACCCACTCGTGGGAATAATATTCTGGATTTAGTATTGACCAACATGAATGCTTCTTTAACTAATCTGAGGGTATTAGACCCTCTGGGCAATAGCGATCACATGACAATCCAATTCTCCATTCTTCTAGCTCATAAAAATTCCATTAATAATGGTACGATTAAACAGTATGAGAAGGCAAATTTCTCGAAAATTAATGAACATCTAACAGTTATACCATGGAATTCTTTACTTTCACCTCTTACAATTAATGACGCATGGAGCATTTTCAAAAAAATAGTACACAATCTAGAAAAAAATTATGTACCAGAAAGGAAGAAGTATAACAATAAAGGCAAGGTTCCCGCCTGGTACATAATAACATTAAAAAACGTAGCACTCACAAACGAAAATTATTCACATCTTTAAAAAAGTGCCAACCTGAACAAACAGAGGGAATACTTATAAGGTATAAGAAAGCACTTAAAGACTTAAAAACATCAATTATCCTGGCCAAACGGAATCTCGAATTCAAGATCGCTCACACTAAGGACTCATATAAAAGTCTCCATTCATATCTAAATAACAAAAAGGGAGACACAAAAAAAAATAGGGCCATTAATTATTGACAATACAACCATACTTTCGGATAAGGTCACTGCTATTGAGTTTAATAAATACTTTTGCTCTGTTTTTGAACAGGACAAGGAATCCATATCATATACTAATGACAAAACATCTTTTAGCTACACAGTCACCATTTCTGATACCCTGAAACTTTTAAATACCTTGAAGCTAACAACAAGCCCAGGTCCTGATAACATCACCCCCAAATTTCTTACGGGAACATGCAACAACATCGCTGTTCCACTCACTATTAACTTTAACAAATCTCTTAGAGAGTCTAACGTCCCCCTAGACTGGAAAACAGCCATTGTTACACCAATATTCAAAAAAGGGGCGCACCATAAGGCAGAAAATTACAGACGTATCAGCCTCACCTCCATCCCATGCAAATTATTAGAAAAGCATATCAAAAATTTAATTGAAAAAGAAATGATGGCATTAAAATTAAACAATGTCACTCAGCACGGATTTAAATCCGGTTATTCCTGCACAACAAATCTGTTATCTTTTTATAATTTAGTTAGTAGATATCTTGATTCAAATATCCCAGTGGACGTTATTTTACTTGATTATAGTAAAGCATTCGACAAGGTCTCTCATTCCATACTAATGAAGAAACTAGTAGCTTTAGGTTTCTCTAAAGGCATTGTGTCCTGGGTTAATAGTTGGCTCTACAAAAGAACCCAGACCGTAAGGGTTAATGGGGAATTGTCAGACGAAAAGACTGTGTCAAGTGGAGTCCCGCAGGGCTCTGTGTTGGGTCCAACTCTCTCTGGCATTTTCATTAGTGATCTCACTATCACATCACAGAATATCTTATCCAAATTTGCAGATGACACCAAATTAGGAGGTCCAGTCGATAACGAAACTAACAGGAGTACACTAACAAATGATCTTAAAAAGACTGAATCCTGGGCAGCAACTAATAAGATGTCATTTAACGTGTCCAAATGCTCTGTATTACACATTGGTAAAAGTAATCCTAAACAAACATACTAGCTTAATAATATAATACTTAGGGAATCACCTGTTGAAAAAGACTTGGGCATATTGGTGGATAATAGGTTGTCTTTTTTTAATCACTTTAACAAGGTTGCTAACCACGCCAATGCCCTACTACGCAGGATTAATAACACTTTCATTCTCAAAACCAAAGAATGCATAATGACTCTGCATAAGACCCATGTCAGACCACATTTGGACTATGGTTCATCCTTGTGGAGCCCCTATTTGGCTAAGGACATCACAATAATAGAGAGAGTTCAAAGAAGGGCTACTAAAATCAAACCTCATCTTTCTCGTTTCAATTATGAAACTAGACTTCAAAAAACAAAGTTGTATTCACTTGAATTCAGAAGACTAAGGGGAGATCTACTTCAGTTATTCAAAATCCTACAATCTGCTACATTAATGAGCTTATGTGGGTTATCTTTTACATCTAGAAAAATAGTAGCTAGAATACACAACAAACAAATTGAAATTGAGACAACAAAAACAAATAGAAGACAACAGTATTTTACTGTTAAGAGCACCAAAAATCTGGAATTCTCTGCCACAGGAAATTGTTGACTGCCAGAATATTAATACATTTAAACTTAAACTTGACAAGCGGCTTCTGGACAGAAAATAACTCTAGTAATGATCCACACTGTGTGGAGGACACACTCGATGGGCTTCGGCCTTCTTTTGTCCAAACTACCAAGTACCAAGTACTTCTAAAAGGTGCCAATAATTTTGTCCAGGCCATTTAAGGATTTCTGTGTGGAATAAGCTAAGACTTAGTAAATTTTTCTGCTTTTTGTGTTTTATTCTACTGCAAACCAAATAAATACATATGTGGATACCAAAATATTTTTTAATTTCAACAATTTTCTGGAAGGAATGGCGCATTATTAGAAAAAACTGCAAGGGCGCCAATATTTTTGGCCACGACTGTAGTTTGTCACCCAGCCTGGTCAGGTGTTCCTTGGTCTCCACAACTGACCGGCTGGCGAGATCATTAGTCCCTATGTGTAGCAGGACGTCAATGTTTTCCTCTGCTTTGTGAACAATTTTAGCAATGCGGTCAGTGTCTCTCCACACTGATGTACCTGGGAGACATCTGACCATTACCCCTGGCTGGAGATGGGTATCAACTCCCTGAATCATGGCGTCTCCTATGATCAGAAGTTTTTTGGATTTCCTTTTTGCTTTTTTTGTTTTGGTTCTTGATTTGGGCGAGTTTTGTTGTGCTAGCTCCTGTGCGGCAGTGTCCTGCTCTGCAGTGTCCCCTGCCCCTTTGTTTGATTTCAGAGACAGAGGCAGATACCTGTTTGTAGTGTTTATATGGTTTTTGGAGGTAATATGTTGGAGAGCACAGAGTGATCCATCTCCTTCACCATGAAATTGGTACATCTGAGGAGGAAGGAGACAATGGAATGAAGGATTCTTCCTGAAGCCTGATTGGTAAGGGCTAAGGAAGTAAGAGTCTTGGAATGGGAAGATCTGGGACAGCACCATTTTCTGATGGAGTTTGGCCAATAGTCCTCAGACAGCTAGTGCTGGAAACCACTTGGGAAGAAGCAATCAGACTCGGTACTCTCAAAACGGGGACAGAGAGAGGATCTTGAATTTATAAGTGGGTAGTCATCTGGGAAAGTACAGTTACGTAAGAACTTACTGTAACAGTAGATCTTCGAGAGGAGCTCTTGCAGCAGGCTATAACAATTAGGACTATGCCGCAGGCAGTAGGACCCTCCGGAAACCTTTTCAGCCAGCAGTATAGAGCAGGGACCGCCCCCGACGTCGGCTCTGGTACAAAAGGGGCGGTCCCTGCTGTATACTGCTGGCTGAAAAGGTTTCCAGAGGGTCCTAGTGCCTGCGGCATAGTCCTAATTGTTATAGCCTGCTGCAAGAGCTCCCACTCGAAGTAAGATCAAGTGATCACCAAACAGTGTGGTTCACCATAAACACAGCTGTAGAGTCAAGCCATACAAAAGTGAGGGTACTGGACTTTTGAAGGGCTGATTTTAGCAAAATGGGAGAGTGCCTAAGGAATGCACTAGCAAATGGACAGGAAAGAAGGGTTGAGAAACAATGGGGGAAAATCAAAACTGCCACCACAGAGGCAACAAGCCTTTGCATGAAGCAAATAAACTAAACAAAACAAAGGAAAAAAAAACACTATAATCACAGAAGGAGTAGGACAGAGAACTGTAACAGTCAAAGCAAAATGAAGCGGGGAAGGCAGTCAGAATAGCAAAGGCCCAAAACGAAGAAAAGACAGCCAACTCAGTTAAGAAGGGGGTTAAAACCCTTTATAGGTACATTAGGGAGCAAAGAAAGACCAGAAGAGGGACAGTGAGGCTTAATAAAGGTGATGGGGGTGGGCAGAGGGAGACAGTGAAAAGCAGAGATACTGACGGATACTTTTCTCAGTATTCACAAAAGAAGAAGGGGTACCTAAACCAAACAACAGAAGCACTCTGGATAGGGGGGGGCGATACCAGTCCATTCACAGAAGAAAGGGTCCTGCAAGAACTCCTAAAACTGAAGGTGGACAAAGCAATGGGGCCTGACGAGTTTCACCCAAGAATTCTAAAAGAACTAAGGGAAGAACTAGTGACACCACTGACTACCCTTTTTAACAAATCATGGAAGGATGGTGTGGTACTGGAGGACTGGAGGAGGGTGGATGTGTGATTCCCCTTCACAAAAGAAGGAGCAAGGCAAAGGCAGGAAACTACAGACCTGCTAGTTTAACCTCAGTGGTAGGGAAAATGATGGAATCACTTCTAAAAGAAAGAAATGTTGAGTATCTGGAGGTCAGAGTGGCACAGGACCCAAAGCAGCATGGATTCACAGTGGGAAGATCATGTCAGACGAATCTAATAGATTTCTTTGACTGGGTGACCAAAGCAGTAGACCAGGGAGAGGCTGTGGATATGGCCTACCTAGACTTTAGCAAGGCATTTGACACAGCCCCGACAAAAGATTAACAAACAAGTTAGCCAGCCTGGGAGTGGGTCCCAGGGTGGTAGCCTAGGTAAAAAAACTGGCTGGACAACAGGGCCTGAGGGTAATAGTAAGCAAGGTCCACTCAAAAAAGAGGGGGGTTACTAGCGGGGTACCGCAGAGTTCAGTACTGGGACCGATCCTCTCTAATGGCTTTATAGGTGACATTGCGAAGGGGCTAGAACAAAAAGTATGCCTCTTTGCAGACGACACAAAGATCTGCAACAGAGTTGATACACAAGGGGAGGTGGAAAGGATGAGAAGGGACTTGGCAAGGTTGGAGGAATGGTCAAATGTATGGCAACTTAGATTCAATGCAAAGAAGTGCAAAGCAATGCACCTGGGAAACAAAAACCTGGATAAGAGTACAGAATGGAGGGGGGGAGGTAGTAACAGCAACAAAAATGGAAACAGACCTGGGGTAGTTATATCAGACAACCTAAAGGTAGGCAAGTAATGTGAGAAGGCAGTAAGGTGGGCTGGAGGGATACTGGAATGCTAGGGAGAGGCATCACCAGTAGAAAACAGGAAGTTGTTATCCCTCTGTGCAGGCAGTTGGTGAGACTCCATCTGGAGTACTGCGTGCAGTTCTGGAGACCCCCATCTCCGCAAGGACATAGACAGGACGGAGGCGGTCCAGAGAAGCCATACAAAGAGAGACTACAGGATCTTAATATGTATACCCTCGAAGAAATGCGGGAGGGGGAGGGACATGACAGAAACTTTCAAGTACCTAAAGGGAATCAACAGAGTCCAAGAGGGTAGCACCTTTCAGAAAAAGAGATGTGCAAGAACAAGGGGGCACAATCTGAAGACAGAGGTTGGGACGGCTCAGGGTCAACATGAGGAAGTATTTTTTCCCACAGAGAGGGTGGTGGATGTATGGAACAGCCTTTCTGAGGTGGTATTGGTGTCAAAAACAGTGGCGGAAGCCAGCCCGGTGGCACTGAGGGTTGAGGCGCTGGACGCCACACCTCACGCCACGCCAACGACCCGGGTTCGGGAATAAGCACGGGCCACCGGGGTTGGCAGGGGAAGGAGAGGATCGAGTGTCCAGAGGACAGCTCTCCTCTCCCAGGGGAGGGAAGCTTGGTTGCCCTGCTGAATGACTGCCCCCAAGTGGAGGCCTGAGAGCAGGACAGACGAGGGTGCCAACAGAAGAGAGGGTGCTGCGGGACTCCGCAACATGCGTATGCCTCCACGTACGCGTGTGGATGCGTCCCACCCCAGCAATGGGGAGGGAAGAAAAATGGAAAATCCCTTGAGGCGGCAGGATGAGGACCGACCCTCTGCAGGCTCTGCACCAGTGGCCAGGTGATCACCCTACAGCCAGAGCGGCCTAAGGCAAGACCTCGAGAGGAACCGGGTTACGGGGCTGTGGGAGGTGTTGGTCAGATGGTGACTGCTGCGGGGAGAACAGCAGCATAAATTACAAATGAAAAGAAAAATAGGGGGGTGCTGTGGAGCCTGAGCTTGTGGCAGCAAAAATCGTCAGCTCCTCGACAAACTTTTATAAAACTTAAAAACTTACTAATCTTGGACATTCTAACGCTAAAAGACATTCGCCATTGGATCTGGGAAGGTCGGAATTCTAAAATGGCCAACCCTCGTATGGATCGTGCCGCCGCAGTGGGGGGAAAATCCTCTGGTTCAATGCAGCCCACGCGGACTGACCCAGAGACTCAGGCCTCCTCTCAGCCTGACGCCGAAGAAACTATGGCGTCTATTGGGCTCAAATTGCAGAGAATAATCTCTTCTGTTGCCGACCTGAACTCCAAGATAGATTCATTCAATACCAGGATAAATGTTATGGAAAAAACGGTGGAGACTGTACAAACAGAGATGAGTGATGTAAAACGGAAAACTGATTCAACGTCTGCAGCCACCCTGCTTCTGATAAAAGAGAACTCTCATCTTAAAGCCAGACTGGAAACAATCGAGAACCAAATTCGATCGCCTCACATCAGGATTCTTGGTCTGCCTGAGGGGATTGAGAGGGACCACCCCCTCATGTTCCTGCAAGAATGGTTTCAGGAGAAATTAATGCCGGATGACCAAGTTACCACCCTTAACTTACAAAAAGCTTAGCGAATTACCCCCAAGGGTTACCAGGAGGACTCTGAAACTCCACATACCTTGCTAGTAATAACGGATGGCATCAGAACACGAGATAAAATACTTCGAATGGCGAGACAAGCTGGCCCGATTATGCAGGACGACCGTCCGGTCTATCTTTTTCCAGACATCAGCTACGCCACTCGGGAGAGACGTAAACGATTTGAGGGGGTTCATAAGAAACTCCGGGAGGCCGCGATTACCCACGCAGTAGTATTTCCAGCACAGCTCAGAGTGGTGTTCGAGGATAAAGTCTGGATGTTCTCGGACCCTGGTGAAGCAGGCAAGTGGGCTTCCCGGTTTGCTGGAAAACGGAGAAAACACTCTCAAATTACCGGCACAGATGACAGTGCTCCGGATGAGACTGAGGGGGATTGACTTTAATTTAAAATAACTCTCAACTATACCCCTGCTTTTTTCTAGCATAATACCAGAGATAATGCTGAGATCTTAAACATGGATTACGATTTAAGTAGTCTAGGGCTACTTTGCATTAAGTAAAGACTGGGCAAAAAGTCTGTAATATTAATTATTTTATGTTTCACTTTATGTTTAGTAGATTTCTCAGCAACTTGTTAACACTAAACTCTGTATCTTCCTATGCAGTAGATCGAAAGGGTTGCATTAAATAACGACTGTTATTGTTAACTTAGTACAGACCAATGGTAACGCTTGGGATGTCTTAAATTGTTTAATCTTTGATGATATTGGTTTTTGCTGCTTAGTAAAACCAGTTTATGGATACTTGAAGGATTATAGAGCAACGCCACTACTCTCATATGGGAGGTGAAATATCGGACTATTTACATGGACTTTTAGTACTCGAGATAGTCGCTCTGCTCATGGGCTTTTTAACAGCCTTAAGCTCTGTCTTATAACTGTAGCAATGTATTTTAGTATCACCCTCATATGAGGTATCAAAATATTCAGGATACACGCATCCTTGTATTAAGGAGTCATTAGACTCTCTGTGGATTTGTTAAGATGTATCTTGCTTGTCTCGAATATGGGCTAAGTATCTAATGTATAACTGATGTAAATTATACAAAATAAAGTATAAAAAAAAGAAAAGAAAAATAAACTGGGGGAATTCAAGAATGAGACGGACACAAGACAATTCTAGTGGGGAGGGGTAGAAGGAAGTAGGCTGTTGGTTAACTAGGATCTACAGCTTATCTAATAGGTAGGGAAATGGGCAGACTGGGTGGACCAAGCGGTTCTTATCTGCTGTCAAAGTCTATGTTTCTAAGAGATCACCACCCTTATGAAGAGGGAGCATAATAGCACACTTTAAAGTCCCCGAGACTTTACCAGGGAAGACAGACTGTACTTTCCTCAAGAAATAAGTCTGAGATTTGTTGAAGCTATGATTTTGCCACCCTTGAACTCAGCAATATCGTCTTCTCTAAGGCAACAACAGCACACTTACACAAAATGGATTTGGTGCACTTAAATTTGCTTCATCTTCCAGATTCCTGGGAGTACCATCTACTATAGGATGTTAGCAAATCTTGGTTGGATCTCCCTGGATCAAAGGTGTTTACTGCATATCCTGGTTTTTAATATGGAAATCCGTTAAATTATATTGCCACCATACATCCTCAGCTTAACTGACTAATGGCCTATCAGAACTGGTCTCTGATCTTCTATCAGAACTGGTCTCAGATTTTCCCCTGGACTAGAATTCTCTATTCCGCATGTTAATGGTCTGATTGGCCAACAAGCTTTTTCACATGCAGGCCTGAAATGTCAAAACAAGTTGCCTCAAAGTTTATGTCCTGTGACAGGATGCTTCCCCACCTTTAACAACTCTAGAGAATTCGTTCAGTGGCACAAACACCGCAAGACGCACTTTCTCAAGATATTTTTCCTTTCATGTAATTTGCATTGTTGTTTCTATCTATATTATAACAGTAATTTATACTTTTTGACAGAATTACCTCCAGAAACCACTGTAAATGATCCACGGCTCAACTGGTTATGTACTATCTCTTGTATTGTTTTGAATAAAAATCTTAAAATCCTGAGAAGGAAGGAGGGCAGGCAGTGGGACAGCAATGGTCTAAAGTCCAGTTCATCAAGGCTAGTGCAGATAGCATGATCAAGTGAGAGGAGGGTGGTAGGGGAGAAAGAAGACATGAGGAAAGGAGGATGATACAACAGTTTCTGAGGGAATGGGGTGGGAGAGAAAAGTAAGTGCGCAAGGAGTTGTTGTTGAAGGCAGTTGTGACCTCAGGGGGTTCAGAGATAACAGAACTACCAAGTTTGAGGACTGAAGGAATTGACTGGGAGAGGGATTAAAAAATGAAATGAGAGTGAACCAATCTTTCAAAACTTTGATGGGTTATGTAAGTTGATTTGGAAGGTGGAAGCAAAGTAATCTGCCCTAGCCTGTCTGATGGCCTTGATGCAGGCATTTTGGAGCTGCCAGTACCATGCGAAGTCCTACGGGAATCAAGTGGCCAAATAGTATATCTAGCCACGTGGCTGCCAATCAGCTCAGCTGAAACCCAAGGGAGGGGAGAGGCCTTTCACTTTGCTCTCCAGAGGGGGGCAGGTTTCTCCCAGACATTTGCAAATCTGGTAGCAGTTCAGTGCGTTAACATCCGGAGATGCCAAGATGGCAAAACAATCGGTGATTTGGAGGTCAGGTGTAATGAGCTGTACGAATGGAGATATGTGACCTTAGGGGTATCTTGCGGTGGTGTATTTTACACATACAGTAAACCATACTAGGGGTCCCCAAGTGCACCAGCTTCCAGGATATGTTGGAGGGTGAACGAAAGAGCCTAGCCATTTACTGAATAGTTGGATATAGAGTGGTTGAGCCAGATTGGTTCCATGATATGTTGCATGAGGTGAAGGCCTTAAATATTTTAGATAATTTGGGGAGGAGACACAGACATGACCAGTTTTTACTGAAGTGAACCAGAAACAGGAGTTCACCAGAAGAAACTACAGAGGATAGTCAAAAATGGTACGTCAAGGAGGGTATCAGACTAGGGGTCTGCAAATAGTATAACCCTGCAAAGAAGATAGGGAGTGAGCAAGGTAATGAGAGCTTACCAACTAGGAGCTCATAAGAGATGGGTGGGGGTGAAGAGAAGCAATGAACTACTGTATTTCTAACCTCATGCAGAGGGTTAATGTACATTGCAATCCTTTCTTGCTAATAAGAGGCAGGAAATTTCAAGCCTCCCCCCACAAAACATGCTAGGTAGTAAGGTAAACACTGAGGTACAGTGCTCAACAGAGGGCAGGACAGGGGTAAATGGAAAAACAGACAAGGCAAAACGAGCAGGCATTGGGGGAGAAAAGGATAAAGCCAACATTAAATGGAGGGCAATGAGTACCAATGCCCGTAGTCTGGGAAACAAGCTTCCCGAGCTAGTAGCCTTGATGGAAGATGAACAATTGGATATTGTGGTAGTCACGGAAACATGGTTCACGGAGAACCATGACTAGGATGTCAACATACCGAGGTACACAGTCTACAGAAGGGACAGGGAGGGGAAAAGAGGAGGAGGAGGAGTAGCTCTATACATAAGGGAAGGGATCAAAGCTACAGAACTAAAACGTAAAGGGGGAGGACAAGAGGCACTCTGGGTCACCTTGGAGACAGGGAATGGCACCACAATCCGCACAGGGGTTGTATACAGACCCCTGTCTCAAGGGGAAGAAATGGACAAGAAAATGATAGAGGACATTCTCAAAATGGCTGAAAATGGGAGATACTGTTGATGGGGGACCTGAATATGCCAGATGTTAACTGAATGACATGTACTGCAGCCACATCCAAGAGCAGGGTCATTCTCGATGCCCTGCAGGGGGCAGACCTTAGACAGCTAGTGTTGGAAAGCACTCGGGAGGGAGCAATACTAGACCTGGTACTCTCATATGGAGAGAGGATCACAAATTTAGAAGTCAGTAAACATCTGGGAACAAGCGATCACTGCACAGTGTGCTTCACAATAAGCACAACCATGTAGACTAGCCATACAAAAACAAGCATACTGGACTTTAGAAGGGCTGACTTTGGCAAAATGGGTAAATACCTGAGGAATACACTAGCAAATGGCCAAAAAGGAGGGGTGGAAGAACAATGGAGAAAAATCAAAACTGCCATCACAGAAGCAACAAGCCTTTGTATGAAACAGATAAAGAAAACAAAGTGGAGTAAAAAACCACTATGGTTCTCAAAAGACGTGGCAAGGAAGGTTAAGGAGAAAAAGGCTGCATTCAGAAAGTATAAGAAATCACAGAAGGAGCACGACAGAGAACGGTATCAATTAAAGCAGAAATATGTGGGGAAGGCAGTCAGAATAGCAAAAGCCCAAACCAAGGAAAAAATAGCCAATTCAGTTAAGAAGGGGGATAAAACCATTTATAGGTATATTAGTGAGCATAGAAAGGTTAAGGGAGGAATAGTGAAGATTAATAAGGGAGAGGGGAGGTGGGCAGAGGGAGACCGTGAAAAGGCAGAGATACTGATTGAATACTTTTGCTCAGTATTCACAAAAGAAGATGAGGAGGAGTTACCTAAACCAGACAACAGAAGCATTCTGAGTAGGGGGGTTGACACCAGTCCATTTACAAAAGAAAGAGTCCTGAAAGAACTCCTAAAACTCAAGGTGGACAAAGCAATGGGGCCTGACGGGATTCACTCCAGAATCCTAAAAGAACTAAGGGCAGACCTAGTGATACCACTGACCACACTTTAACAAATCATGGAAGGATGAGGTGGTACCTGAGGACTGGAGGAGGGCAGATGCGATTCCCCTTCACAAAAGTGGGAGCAAGGCAGAAGAAGGAAACTACAGACCTGTAAGTTTGACCTCAGTGGTGGGGAAAATGATGGAATCACTTCTGAAAGAAAGAATTATTGAGTACCTAGAGGCCAGCAGGGCACAGGACCCAAAGCAGCATGGATTTACAGCAGGAAGGTCATGTCAGACTGATCCAATAGATTTCTTTGACTGGGTGACCAAAGTAATAGACCAGGGAGGGGCTGTGGATATGGCCTACCTAGAATTTAGTAAGGCATTTGACACAGTCCTGCACAAAAGATTAATAATCAAGTTAGCCAGCCTGGGAGTGGGTCCCAGGGTGGTAGCCTGGGTAGCAAACTGGCTGCAAAACAGGACATAGAAGGTAATAGTGAATGGAACACATTCCGAAGAAAGGGGCGGTCACTAATGGAGTACCTCAGGGCTCAGTACTGGGTCCAGTCCTCTTTAACATCTTTATAGGTGACATTGCAGAGGGTCTGGAGGGAAAGATATGCCTCTTTGCAGATGACACAAAGATCTGTAACAGAGTTGATACACAGGGGGTAGAAAGGATGAGAAGGGACTTGGCAAGGTTGGAGGAATGGTCAGACATATGGCAACTTAGATTCAATGCAAAGAAGTGCAAAGTAATGCACCTGGGAAACAAAAACCCAGGAGAAGAGTACACAATAGCAGGGAGGTACTAGCAACAACAAAATGGAAAGGGACCTGGGGTAGTCATATCAGATGGTCTAAAGGTTGGTAAGCAATGTGAGAAGTCAGTGAGGAGGCAGGGGATACTGGGATGCAAGGAAGGGCATCACAAGTAGAAAAAGGAAGTGGTTATCTCTCTGTACAGACAGTTGGTGAGACCCCATCTGGAGTACTGTGTGCAGTTTGGATACCTCATCTACACAGGATATAGACAGGATGGAAGCAGTCCAGAGGAGGGCAACTAAAATGGTGCAGGGTCTGCATCAGAAACCATATGAAGAGAGACTGAGTGAGCTTAATATGTATACTCTTGATGAAAGGAGGGACAGCGGGACATGATAGAAACGATCAAGTACCTGAAGGAATCAACAAAGTCCAAGAGGGTAGCATCTTTCAGAAAAAGAGATGTAAGAACAAGGGGGCACAATTTAAAGATAGAGGGAGTTGAGGGGTAATGTGAGGAAATTTTTTTCACGGAGAGAGTGGTGGACGCATGGAACCGCCTTCCTGGGGAGGTTGCTGGGTCTAAAACAGTGGGGGAATTCAAACATGCATGGGACAGACATAGGCAATTGTAGTGGGGGGTGGCAGGAAGTAGGCTGTTGGGAAACTAGAATCTGCAGCTTATCCAGTTGGTAGGGAAATGGGCAGACTGGGTGGGCCAAGTGGTCCTTATCTGCCGTCAAAGTCTATGTTTCTATGTCTATGTTTCTTCTCTGCTTCAACGTTCCTGCCTCTGAACTGTGTAAGGAAATATGGCAATGTCAGTGTCACCAATCACAAAGGACAGCCTGGATTCCAAGACCACTTATCAAATCTGGTCTGGCCTGCTGTAACCACAATCTGAAGTGGTTAATTTTAGACAGCAGGCTCCAGGCATTGAGGTGATAAACTCTCAACCTCATAGGAGGAGGGAGGAAGGGGGAGATTAAGGTATGGGCCTGGGTTTTGTTCAACACCATCCTGCAGCAGCAGCCGTGAGATGATATGAGCCTGACAGAACACCAGAGTAAGACCAGAGAGAGGACAATGGTAATAGTCCTTAGTAGAATTGTGCCGGGACTAGCTAGGCAGCTG
This sequence comes from Neoceratodus forsteri, assembly GCA_016271365.2. NCBI lineage: Eukaryota > Metazoa > Chordata > Ceratodontiformes > Ceratodontidae > Neoceratodus > Neoceratodus forsteri. Next base: position 374,083,963 of record CM057458.1, read on the forward strand.
TGCAACAATTTAAGTAAGGTATTAACCTGGAGAGATTGCAATGTCTTATGCACAAGCACACATATGCAAGGATAATGGAGTGGCTTGGCAGTGAAGCTATTAAACTGGTTACTATCAGTTACCAACAAAGAAAGATAGAATTTGACAGAACATAAGGACCGCTTGGCCCATCCAGTCTGCCCATTTCTCACTACCTACAGTTACCTCACACCATGGCCAATCTACAGCTCTTTCTCCCTCCCGTCCTTTCTTTCCACTATGATTCCCTTGTGCTTATCCCACGCATTCTTGAACCCCTCCATTGTTTTAGTCCCAACCACTTCCGCTGGAAGGACTGCTCCATGAATCCACCACTCTTTCTGTAAAGTAGCAGTTTCTCACATCACTCCTGAATCTGTCCCCCTCCAGCTTCGGAGCATGTTCCCTTGTTCTTGAGCACATTTTCTTCTGAAAAATACTTCCCTTTTGTACCTCATTTACCCCGTGAGGTATTTAAAGGTCTCCATCATATTCCTCCTCTGTTCCAGGGAGTACAAGAAGAAGTCATTTAGTCTCTCCTCATAGAGCTTCTTTTCGTTTTTTAATTCACTATTTTTTGGCCCCGATCACCACAGCCTCACCCCTTCCCCTCAGGGTCCTCTGAGGTATCCTGAGCTGGGCTAGACCTACTCCTGGACCTCCTCCAGGTGCCTACCTCCATGCTGCCTAGGCTCCCTCCCCCCGGAAAGAAAGGAGAGAGCAGCTCCCCATTCCACTCCCCCCCCCTTCATACCTGCACTTGTCTTCATCAGGCGGCATCCAGTATCATCCAGTTTCAGTCCTCCTGAGGGCAAGGTACTGGAGGCCATTGTCGGGCTTGACTGTGGGGCTTTTTCTCCTTAGTTACACCCCCGTCCCCTGAGAAAGCCAGCTCACTAGGAGGACCAAGGAGCATGAGCACGCAGAGTGTGCGAGCGCTCCGGAACTCGACCATCTTCCTCCCCACCCATGCCATCCACAAGTTGCACCTCCACCCATGTTCACCCAGGTGGTGGAATTGCAGCGGGGATGGCATCCCTCCCATCCCCGGAGGAAGACAGCGGTCCCTGGGATGCTTCATCCACCTCCTTCAGGCCTGCCCCTGACGACCCAAGTCTGCACCCGAACCCGGGTCGCCGGCATCGCGAGCGGTAGGACTACCGCTGCACCGACAGGCCGGCTTTCCTCATAGGGCTTCTGATGCAGATCCTGCACCATTTTAGTTGCTCTCCTCCGGACCACCTCCACTCTATGTCCTTCTGGGGATGTGGTCTTCAGAACTGGACATGGTACTCCAGGTGGGGTCTTAACAGCGATCTATAGAGAGGCCACACCACTTACCTCTTTCTGCGGGTAACACGGTTCCCTGTGTAACCCAGCATCACACCAGTCCTTTCTATTGCCTTTTCGCACTGCCTGGCCATCCTTAGGTCATCCGATATGATCACCCCCAGGTTTCTTTCCTGCTTGGTGATTGTCAATGCCACTCTGTCCATTTTGTCCTCCGCCACTGGGTTTCTGTGGCCTAAGTGCATTATTTTGCACTTTTCACACTGAACTCCAGTTGCCATACCCCTGATCACTCCTCTAGTTTTCTCAGATCTCCGCTCATCCTACACACACACACACACACACACACACACACCCCAAGTGTCCACCCTATTGCAGACTTTGGGTCATCCACAAAGAGGCTGGTCTACCCTTCCAGCTCCTCTGCAATGTCATTTATAAAGACATTAAAGAGGACCGGTCCCAGCACTGATCCCTGAGGCACCCCACTTTTCACCCTCCATTCCTCGGAGTGAACTCCGTTGACCACTACCTTCTGTTGCCTATCCCCTAACCAATTTCTTATCTAATTTACCACCTTTGAATCCACCTCTAAGCTACCCAGCTTGTTAGCAAGTCTCTTTTTTTTTTTTTTTTTTTTTTTTAAACTATTTTTGCACCGGTTCTCCAAGGCATCCCTCGGAAGTGCCCACGCAATCCTACCCCTTCCACTCCCCACTGTGATAATCCACACCAGTTCACCCTTTCTTCAAGGGACTTCCCAGCACTCTGGATCACCCCAGGCAAGGCCCACCCTCCCTTGGCGGCTCCATCAGAAATTAGAGGTTCCATCACTCTAGGAAGTCGGCCGTGGATCCTAGGTGTGGCCTGGCCCGGCACTGGGGATGAGAGGGAGATCCCTGCGGCCCTCGTCGTCTCCTCATCGAGCCGGGGTTTTTTCACTTATTGGTGGATGTCCCCCATGGAGCCCGGCCAGCAAGGTAACATAGTGCCGTGGCTCTGCCCCCAAGCATACGCCACGCCACTACATTCAGCTACGCCCAGCCACCACCACAGATCACTCCGTGAGCGAGCGCATCCCCAAGCCCTCCCCAGGAGGAGAGAGCAGTCCTCCGATGCTCGCTCTCTTCCCAAACCCGGGTCGCTGGTGTGGTGTGAGGTGGAGCGTCCTGCACCTCTACACCTCAGCGCCACCAGGCTGGCTGCTAGCAAGCCTCTTATGTGGAATGGTTTGAAAGCCTTACCGAAATCTAGGTAGGCCACATCCACTCCTCCACCCTGATCTAATTCCTTGGTCACCCATTCAAATCTATAAGATTTGTTTGACCTGACCTCCCCTCTGTGAAACCATGCTGCCTTGGTTTTTGTAACCCACTGGATTGAAGATATTCCACAATCCTTTCCTTCAGCAGTGATTCTATTAAGTTTCCCACCACCAATATCAAGCTGACTGTCCTATAACTGCCAGCCTCCTCCCTGCTACCACTTCTGTGTAATGGCGACTACATCAACCCCCTGCAGTACTCACGAACCACTCCTGTTTCCAATGAGCTGTTAAACAGAACTATCAGAGGTGCAGACAGTACTTCTCTGAGCCCTCTTGGATGCACCCCATCTTGCCTCATTACTCTGTCCACCTTTAGATTAGCAAGTCCCTTCAGGACTCTCGCCTTCAAGTGTCCCCCTCCCTCCTTTCAAAGCCTCTGTTACTTTGTGGTCCCCTCCCCTTCTACTTCCTCTGTGAACACTGAACAAAAGTATTTGGTCAGGATGTCTGCCTTTTCCTGGTCCCCCTCTGCAGAGTCCTTCCCTTTTTAACCTTACAATCCCACCCCAGTCTTCCTCTTTTCACTTACATATCTAAAAAAATTTCCTGTCCCCTTTCATTACCTCTTGGACAATTCTCTCTTCAGGTTGTACCTTTGCCCTTACTGCATTCCCTGCTTTCTTCTGTTCCCCATGACACACCTCATCCTCCTTCCTCTGCACCTCCTTATACCTTCTGAAGACTATCCTTTTTGCCTTTACCTTTTCAGCCACCTCTTTCGAGAACCTCAGCTGTCTCTTTTTCCTCTTGCTTTTGCTCACTTTGTTTGATGCAGAGGTTTGTTGCCTTTACTATGCGCCCTTTTATCTTAGCCCACTGTTCCTCCACCCAATCCAGGCAATCCCCACCCCCAACCAGGTCATACCTGAGGCATTCACCCATCTTTATAAAATCTGCTCTGCTGAAGTCCAGGACCCTCGCCCTTGTGTGGTTCAGTTCCACAGTCATCCTTATATCGAATCACACCACACGGTGATCACTGGTCCCCAAGTGGCCTCCTACTATGATGTCTGCAACACTGTCCCCATGAGTATGCGGTCCTGTACTGCCCCATCACGAGTGGGTTCACTGACTACTTGCCGGAGGAATGCCCCCTGCAGAGAGTCCAGGATGCCCCCACTTCTAGATGAAGCCACTGCTGGGAAGCTCCAATCCACATCTGGCATCAAGATGACAATATAGTATGCTGGAGGGGTTAACAAAGATGAGTAAACTTGAGTGAGATGGGAAGGGGTATATCGGGGAGGTGACAAAGATGAGTACACTGAGTGGGGGAAGGGGTATTAAAGCAGAAGTTAGAGGTACATAGCACAGGTGGACTTGAGGATCAGGAAGGACAGTGGGTGGGTGGGTAGAGAAGGGGTGACCAGGTAGTGGCACTTAATGAGTACTTCTCTTTTGTGCTCACAAAAGGGGGGGGTAGATACCCCAAGGAAGGAGTGGGGTGGGCAGAGGGGAGGAGGGGTGACTGATAAAAGGATCACAGAGGACAGGGTTCTGGAGGGATTAAGGGCACTGAGGGTGGACAAGGCAGCGGGACCAGATGGCATTCACCCTAGGGTACTTGAAATGGTGGAGATCCTAGCGGGACCACTGGCTGACCTGTTCATTACCTCCCTGGACACAGGATGTGTCCCGCAAGACTGGAGGATGGCCCACGTGGTGCCAATTCACAAAAGTGTCCCTAAGGATGAACCGGGCAACTACAGACCAGTGAGCCTCACATAAATTGTGAGGAAGCTAGCCGGCCCGGTGGTGCTGAGGGTTGAGGCACTGGGTGCCATACCTCACGCCACGCTGGCGACCCGGGTTCGGTGACTGATTCGGGTTGCAGAGGGTCAGCCGGGGGAGAAGGACTGAGCGACCAACGGCTTGCTCTCCTTCTCCGGGGGAGGGATGGGAGCTAGCCCCGCCACGATACTGCCATCTCCTGGGAGACCACAAGTATTGGCAGTGCGGTTGGGGAAGCAGATAACGAGGGAGGGTCTGACGTCGGCCAAGGACTTGAGCGGAGGCACGTCTTAGCGCGCCTCTGCCTCATTGGCCCTCCCCGAGCACTGACGTCAGCAGAGGGGCGGGAGCAGAACAAAGGAAAAACACCCCAGCCAGTCCTGGCAACGAGCCCTCCACACCATGCATCCACTGAGGAACCAAGAGCAGACTCCGCTTTGCACACTTCCCTGAAGTTCAAGGGAGGTAAGTTGGAGCCCTTCCTCGCCCCGCCCGGGGGATTAATCGGGGGGCTCTAGAAACAGTGGAGTGGTGCACTCTAGGAGCAGACTCCTCGGTCCTCGCAGTGGAATGCGAGGGTGCTTGGAGGATCTGAGAGAGAGGACAGACTGGGGCAGGAGGAGAAGTAAAAATAGAAAGAAAAAAAATGTTTGGGGAAGCTCATGAAGACAATCCTAAAAGAGCGGCTGGCGACGTTTTTGAAGGACAATGGACTCCGGTATGGTCATCAGCATGGGTGTGTCTCGTGAAGATCCTGCCAGACAAACCTAGTTGGGTACTATGACTGGGTGACCAGGGAAACGGACAGAGGGCCATGTGGTGGATTTCCTGTATTTTGATTTCGGCAAGGCCTTTGATTCCGTGCCACATGGGAGGCTGGGGGGGCTGGAATATATAAGGGTGGGAACAAAGATAGTCAAATGGATCACGAACTGGCTGAAGGGAAGGAAGCAGAGGGTGGGAGAGGGGGAGCTCTCAGCACCGAGGGATGTGACCAGAGGGGTGCCACAGGGATCGGTACTGGGACCAGTGCTGTTTGGGATATTCATAGCTGATATCTCACAAGGGATCCAGAGTAAGATCAGTCTGTTTGCAGATGATACGAAGATGGGAGCTGTGGTGGATGACATCAAAGGGTGGAAGGGGCTGCAGGCAGACCTGACCAAACTACAGGAGTGGTCGGAAACATGGCAGTTGGGGTTCAACGTCAAGAAGTGCAAGGTACTGCACTTTGGACCCAGGAACCAGGGGAGGATCTATCAGCTAGGAGGGGTACAGCTGGAAAGCACAGACAAGGAAAAGGATCTCTGGGTGCTTATGACAGGGTGTATGAACAACTCCACAAAGAGCAGGAAGGCAGCAGCAAAAGCCAACAAGATACTGGGGTGTATAGCGAGGGGCATCTCCTCCAAGAATAGGAAGGTGATCCTTCCCCTGTACAGGTCACTGGTCAGGCCGCACCTGGAATACTGCGTGCAGTACTGGTGCCCATTCCTGAAGAGGGACATTAGGTTGTTGGAGGGGGTGCAGCATAGGATGACAAAGATGATCCAGAGATTGGAGGGAAAATCCTATGGGGATAGGCTGGGCAAACTGAACAATGTTTTCCCTGGAAGAGAGAAGGGATGGGGGGATATGACTGAAACATTTAAATACCTAAAGGGGATAAACAAGACTAATACAGAAGGAATTTTCAAGATTTGGAGGAGAAGAGACACAAGAGGGCATCAGCTGAGATTAGAGGAGGGAAGATTCAGGAGAGAGATCAGGAGACATTTTTTCACGGAATGAGTGGAGGACAAGTGAAATGCTCTGCCTGAGGAGGTGGTGTCCAGTAGAGACGGTGGGCAGTTTCAAGAGGATGGGATGGGAGGGGACAGAGTGGGGGGTAAACAGGAGTAGGGGAGGGTGGGGCAGCTGCAAGATGAGGGGCTAGCTGCACAATTAAGCAGACTCAGTAGACCGTATGGCCCATTTTTGCTGGCACTTTTGTATGTTCGTATGTGCCAGTCCTTGTGTAGGTAGTAACCTGCTAGTTAGTGCTAAAAAACAAGTAAATTTAGATGGGGCAGGTTAGATGTACATGTACTATGCTATGGCTGCCCAACGGCACAGAACTACAATGTGGCCCAGGTTTGGGAGCAGACTCAGGAGCCTGGTCAGTGTCATCCAGGGCTGGTTAAGTGCTGCTGAAAAAAGCACAGAAACGTTGCACACAGGAAAACTGCTCAAAGGCCAGCTGCCTTTTTTTTTTTTGTTTGTTTGTTTGTTTTGTTTGTTTTTAAACACTGCAATGAAGTAATAGTACAAAGTCAAGCCCTGGTGCTTCGCCTCTCACAGGTTATCAAAGGTGGTAAATACCCCTGCTTAGCCGAAGCTGCACCTTCTGGTGCTGCACCAACAATGCCTAATTAACAAGGCGAAGTGACAGACCCTCCTCGACCAGCAGCAAACAAATTGACTGACTGGCTCTCCTGGAGTCACGTAACCTCATGGTCATGAACAGGCTCGAGCAGTCTGTTGGGGTTAAGGTTGTAACCCTAAAATGCTCCCTTTTTTAAAAAAACAAACATTTAAAAACAAAAAATAAAATAATCTTACAAGGGGGCTGCAAGCTCGCCAGTGTCTCAGTAGACCATATATACATAGATACATAGACAGTGTCGGCAGATAAGGGCCAATGGCCCACCCAGTCTGCCCATTTGAGCTTGTAAGTTCAGTTTATGTTTTCCTAGAAGTCTGTTGCCCCTTACCCCTGACCTCCAGAATTCCTTTATGTCTATCCCATGCATTCTTAAATCCCGTGATTGTTTCCAGCCCGCACCACTTCCTCTGGCAGGGTGTTCCACTTGTCCACCACCCGTTCTGTGAAGAAATTCTTCCTCACGTTTCCTCTGAATTGTCCTCCCTCCAACTTCATCCCATGCCCTCTAGTCCTGGTACATCTTTTTCGCTTAAAAATAGTGTATTCCTGCACCCTGTTCCTCCCTGTGAGATACTTGTATGTCTCTATCATATTCCCTATATGTTATATCTGATAGCTGAATGTGGTTATCTTGATATGTTACGCCCTAGTTGTACAACATATGCGGAGCCCTGACGAAAATTACCTTTGGTGACCCAAGATGTTGTGCTATGGCTTTATGCAGTTTACTACGACAACTGCTGCTTGCACTGATGTCATACCCTGCTTAAACAAAATTGAAACTGATGAGGAGACTACAGACACCTACAGGGAAGCGCACTGTCTCATTTAAAGCAGCAGTGCAACAAAATTGGCAAAAATTTTGGAGAGGCCTAAGACAAGTAGCACACACAGTATCCTTCTCAGAGGTGCTGCCTGTCAAAGGCATAGGGGAGGCGAGGGTAATTGGCACCATGCAGTTTAATGAATGGTTGAAAAAATGGTACGGAGCACAAGGGTTTGGCTCACTGGGGACTGGGGTTCCACCTGGAGGACACCAGCCTATATACGGCAGGATGGTCTGCATCTGTCCAGGAAGGGAACAAGTCTTTTGAGCAATTGGTTTAAATGCTTCATTGGCAAGCTTTTAAACTAGTCAAAGGGGAGGCACTGACAAGCAGCAGAAAAATCCCAGCCTCTCCCTACAAAACAGGGTACTAAATGAGAAAAAGACCCGAGGTAGAATGGTCAGTGGGGGATGCTTTAACAGAAGGTAAAGCCATCAAAAAATGGAGAGCAATGAGTACCAATGCCCGTAGTCTAGGTAACAAGCTTCCTGAATTAGTGGCCTTGATGAAGGAGGAACATCTGGATATCGTGTCAGTCACAGAAACATGGTACACACAAAACCATGACTGGGACATAAACACACCAGGATACACCATCTACAGGAGGGACAGGGAGGGTAAAAGAGGAGGAGGAGTAGTTCATTACATAAGGGAAGGAATAAAAGCAACAGAACAAAAGGGTAAACAGGGAGGAGAAGAAGCACTGTGGGTAAATTTGGAGACAGGCAATGGCACCACAATCCGCACAGGGGTTGTATACAGACCCCCTTCTCAGGGGGAGGAAATGGACAAGGAAATGATAGAAAGTATACTTAGAATGGCAGAAAAAGGGGAGATATTGCTGATGGGTGATCTGAATATGCCAGATGTTAACTGGAGTGCAGTTGCAGCTGCCACTTCGAAGAGTGCAGTTATTCTAGATGCCCTACAGGGGGCATGCCTAAGACAACTAGTACTGGAGCCCACTCGAGAGGGAGCAATATTAGACTTGATTCTCTCAAATGGAGATGGAGAGAGGATCACAGATGTAGAAGTGGGTAGCCACCTGGGAACTAGCGACCATCGAACAGTATGATTCACAATAAACACAGCAATAGAGTCAAGCCATACAAAGACAAAAAGTACTGGACTTTAGGAGGGCTGACTTTGCCAAAATGGGTGAGAGCCTAAGGAATGCACTAACAAATGGGCAGGAAGGAGGGTGGAAGAACAATGAGAATAATAAAACTGCCATCACAGAAAGTAACGAGCCTTTGTGTGAAGCAAATAAACAAAACAAGGCGATGTAAGAAACCACTATGGTTCTCAAGGAAGTGGCAGTGAAGGTTCAAGAGAAAAAGAAAGCATTCAGGAAGTACAAGGAATCCCAGGCAGGAGCAGGACAGAGAACTGTATCAGTTAAAGCAAAAGGAGGCTGGGAAGGCAGTCCAGAACAGCAAAGGCCCAAACAGGGAAAAGATAGCCAACTCAGTTAAGAAGGTGGATAAAACCTTTTATAGGTACATCCAAGGAAAAAGGAAGACCAAGGGAGGGACAGTGAGGCTTAATAAAGGGAGGGAGAGTGGGCAGAGGAGGCGGTGAAAAGGCAGAGATACTGAACAAATATTTTGCTCAGCATTTACAAATGAAGAGGTGACATAAAACAAACAGTAGTAACACTCTGGATCAGAAGTTGATACCAACCCATTTACAGAAGAAATGGTTCTGAAAGAACTCTTAAAACTGAAGGTGGACAAAGCAATGGGGCCTGATGGGATTCATCCCAGAATTCTAAAAGAGCTAAGGGTAGAACTAGTGACATCACTGACTACCCTTTTAACACATCATGGGAGGATGGGGTGGTACCCAGGACTGGAGGAGGGCAGATGTGATTTCCCTTCACAAAAGTGGGAGCAAGGCAGAAGCAGGAAACTACAGACCTGTTAGTTTAACCTCAGTGATAGGAAAATGATGGAATCTTCTGAAGGAAAGAACTATCAGTATCTAGAGGCCAGAGGGCACAGGACCCTGGGCAGCATGGATTCACAGTGGGAAGGTCATGCCAGACGAATCTGATAGATTTCTTTGACTGGGTGACCAAAGTAGTAGATCAGGGAGGGGCTGTGGACATGGCCTACCTAGACTTTTAGCAAGGCATTTGACACAGTCCCACAAAGATTAATATACAAGTTAGCCAGCCTGGGGAGTGGATCCCAAGATGACAGCCTGAGTAAAGAATTGGCTGGAGAATAGGACAGAGAGGTAATAGTACATGGAGTCCACTCAGAAGAAAGGAGGGTTACTAGTGGGGTACCGAGGGTTCAGATAGGACCAGTCCCTTCACTGTTATAAGCTTACATACTGCAGAAGGACTGGAAGGAAAGTGCATGTCTCTTTGCAGATGACACTAAGATCTGCAACAGAGTTGATGCACAGGTGGGGTGGAAAGGATGAGAAGGGACTTGGCAAGGTTAGAGGAATGGTCAAATGTATGGCAGCTTAGTTTCAATGCTAAGAAGTGCAAGGTAATGCACCTGGGAAACAAAACCAGGGAAGAGTACACAATGGGGGTGAGATACTAACAACAACAAAATGGAAAGGGACCTGGGGTAGTCATATCAGATGATGACCTAAAGGTGGGCAAGCAATATGAGAGGCAGCAAGGAGGGCTGGGGGATACTGGGATGCCAGGAGAGGCATCACCAGTAGAAAACAGGAAGTTATTATCCCTCTGTACAGACAGCTGGTGAGACCCCATCTGGAGTACTAAGTGCAGTTCTGGAGACCCAATCTCCTAAAGACATAGACAGGATGGAAGCTGTCCAGAGGAGGGCATAAAATGGTGCAGGGTCTGCACGGAAGACATATGAAGAGAGACTTAAGGAGCTTAATATGTATAGCCAGAGGAAAGGAGGGAGATGGGGACATGATAGAAACTTTCAAGTACCTCTAAGGAATCAACAAAGTCCAAGAGGGTAGCATCTTTCAAAAAAAGAGTGTGCAAGAACAAAGGGCACAATTTGAAGATGGGGGCAGCTCAGAGGTAATTTAAGGAAGTATTTTTCAGAGAGGGTTGTGGATGCATGGAATGGCCTTCCGGAGGAGGCTGTGGAGTCAAAATCAGTGGTGGAATTCAAACATGCATGGGATAGTCATAAGGCAATTCTGGGGGGTGGGGGTAGGAAGAAGTAGGCTGCTAGTTAACTAGGATCTGCAGCTTATCCAGTAGGTAGGGAAATGGGCAGACTGGGTGGGCCAAGCGGTCCTTATCTGCCGTCAAATTCTATGTTTCTATGTTTCTAAAAGAATTTATCTTACCTCCCCATAAAATATTTCAGGCATCTTCTAGTTTTACTTGATAACAACATTTTCTAATTCCACCAAAATCTGAGTATTTCATAAATGTTTTTATTTAATTTTTTTCTGAAGAAAAAAAGAATGCTGCCATCTTTGGCTTAGAAATAGCATGGGGGGAGGGGGGCAGAACAACTGCTAGCTCAATGGTGTTAGTCCTAAACAGCAACATGAGAAATAAAAGAAGACCAGCACTCAGCAGTTGCCCAAATAACACATTTAATTGGTATTAGGAATAAAGTACATGGTAAAAAGGCTATGTGCTGGGTCTGACCCAAAAGGCTAGGAACAAACACACCCCGAACAGCACTGCAGACCTGGCAAGAGTTAGGATAGAAAAAATAAAGACTTGTGGTGCACAGCGCAAGAGGAACTTAGAAAAGCAGAACTGACAGGTATACATATTTTTCATTATTTGTAGCTGAAACTAGCTTTTTGGAAAAACATATTTTGTTGCACTGCGACATGGGATGATGACTGACAGCCGGAGGGGTGACCCCTGTGGGTTCAAATGGTTTTCTGGTTTTAATCGTTGCTTTCTACTGGGAAGGCGATGTTGTGATTGTTTTTAGTGTTGCGTTTACTACTATTTTCCAAAACTTACTAGAGAGCTGGTATCCGGCGCTTATATTTTTAAACTTCTTCTCTACACATTTCGGGAGATATTCTTTACGCCCTGTAATTATCATGAACTTTATGGTGTTATAATTATTTTGTGTAGTAGAATCGGTGACCTTAACATGGTATCTGCTTTCCTAGATATTTTCTCATTGTACAACCATGGTATCAGCTACTTTGTGCAGCATGGCAATTTTTAACGATTCTATTAATCCTTCTTCAGCAGGCTACTGTCTTCGACTGCCAATCCTACCGGTCTCGAGGTCTTTTGGGATCTTATGGCACCTTGTGCACCCCGGCAGATCCCCTGGGCCAGTCCAGAAGCTTCATCTCAGTGGCCCCTGATATTTTCCTCCGTTTTAGCCCCAGTGGAGTCGGTTCTACTCGAGACCCTGGAAGTGGTGACGCATGGAGACACATCCACACCACAGCTCCAGTAACGTCTTTTCAACCTCCTCGGCCTAGCGCTAGCAGTCCTTGGAGCACTGCAGCCACTCCAGCCTCCACCAGGGGCAGCCAAGCTCCAAGAATACCTGCTCCTCCCTCCCAAGGCAGAGGGCCAGCCAATCCCCGCCCACCTCCGACGACCCAGGCTCGTTCCCGGGTTGCTGGCATGGCGCAGGTGTGGCGTGCATCGCCTCAACCCTTTGCGCCACCAGGCCGGCTAAGCATGCCAATGTTGTTCTGGTATATTATCGGTTCTGTAATAAAATACATAAATACAAAAAAGATATTTTTACAGCATTTAGAATTTGAGTTATCAGCAACGTTTCCTTCAACTGTAAGCTTTGCAGCCACTAGCCACCTAGGCTGGTAACTCAGCAATCCACTTGTCCAACTAATGTACTTATTAAAAAGTGACCTCCTCCAGCATTAGCCAGCGAAGCTAGTTAAAGTAAACTTTTAGAGGCCTGATACAAAATCTACCGGCATTCGGCCAGTGCCAATTTTGATACCTGTTTGCTACAGTATCAACAATGTATACTGTACAAATAGATCCGGTAGTGTACAACCACTAAAGTATGGGCATCCTTTAAGCACAAAGAGATCCAAGTAAGAGGGCAGGGATCCTAAGTTCAGATGTGAACCCAGTGACCCACATAGGGTCACTGATTTTTCATTTTCAAAAATGGGTAATAACATTGTACAAAATCTTAAAATCCCTTTTCCACACAAACTGAGTACAAAACAGCATGTTTTGCAAAGAAAAATGTGGCACAAAATGGGGGAGCACACACATTCGGCACCAACTGTGGCTATAAATGTGGTGACAATGTTTTTTTGAAAGAAAAATTAATCCTTTGTGAGGTGTAAAAAAATGGTTAATTCTGTTTTTGACCCACTTTTTCTATTTTGCCAGAAAAAGGATGGCCCCGCCCAGGTGGCTGTGTGGAACCAGCTCATTTAAAAATGTGTAAAATATTTTGCAACCATCACGGACTGCTACTATAAAATGATGACACACCCAGTTGGAAACCAAGACACACCCTCGTCAGGATTGACATCGTAATTTCAACCTTCCATGAGGGTGGGTGGAACAGCCTAGCAAGGATCATCAATAATGCTACCCCCAGCAAACCACTCATTCACTGGACACCTGCTGCAGAACAGAAGTGGGTCAGAGAGTGGCACGAACAGGAGAGATCAACAAGGATGCCGACAGTGCTGTCATCATTATTTATTTATTTGTAATTTGTGACCTGGAAAGACACGCTAAGCTGTAATAGCTTGTTTCCAGGTGTGTCCTCAGGGGTGAGTTACATGGATCAGTTTTATTAAAAGGGAAACCTCCCTTACTCTTCTTCGATAAGTGCCACAAGATCGTTTAACTTCTACTAGGACAGTGGCCAGACATGGGCAGAAGGGACCTCGGTTTAACGTCTCATCTGAAGGACAAGAGGTACCAATGAAAAGCCACTCAACCACTAGGCTACACATCTCCCTTATGACCAAGTACAGTTACAAAGAAAACAGAGTACCTGCATCACAGTGTGTCTTAAACATTTCAAAGAAAGAAGGTCTTTCAGCATGCTTGGCCATCTTGTTTCAAAACAGCACCACGTTCTGAGTCACATCTGAAATAAAAACAGAGACAGTACTACAGGTTTGTTACTGTGATGTTGTGGATTTCAGACCATCAATGACTACTGTTGTACTACTAGGACTCTGATTTTCTGCTCTACCACTAAGTGCCAAGTATTGTTCACAGTGTACTGTAAAGTTCATTCATTCATTAGGATTTCATGGTGGGGTGGGTATAACCTTCAGCACATTACTGTAAACTCTGACACAAAGCTGAAAACCATTTTCTATACATTAATAAGTAAATGAAGATACAGTACTTTTACATTAGGGATATCTCTCCTGTCCTGACAGTGTGATACTAAATTTAAATACTTATACAATTTCTTTCTCTGAATAAGTTTCAATGTTTACTTCCCCTAACATTCTCACTGATGCGGTCCCTCCCTCCTTAGCCTGGTGTGTGTCTGACTTCTTGTTAAGGACTGTGAAGTTCTTCACTCAAAGGGGTTCTCAGCCCTCAGCTAGCCTGCTGTGTTCTTCTGTTGGTGAATCTAATAGATACCTTTTTTATGTTTCACTGCGCGTGTGCAAGAAACATCTTGCGGTAGAACGACATTTGAGAGGTGTGTCAAGGACAGGTGCAATGAAGAGCACTCTACAGTCCCTGTCAGACCAATAAGAACGCAACCAGACTGTGACACTAGTCAGTTTCACAGCTGGAAGCTGTTCTCTGGTTGAAAGAAATGAAGCACTCCAATGAGAGTGCTTCATTTCTTTCATTTACTTTTCAGCCTTGCCTTTTGCTCCAATGGAGTGAATGTGAAAACAGCCATTTGTTTGCCACTGTTACCGAGCGGTCTCCTGAAACCTATTCACCGAGCCGTGGATCACTACAAACCCAGCAGCAAGCAAGGAAAACCCGAAAAGTGCATTTTCTGCCCTCTGCCAAAGTCCTGAGCAGCATTACGATAAAACCCACCCAGCCTGACCGTGGATCGTCTCAAAACAGCAACACAGCGAGCAGCACTGTGACCTGTTACTGTGTCTCCCTTACTCTGCGGTATTATGATTAAGTGTTGCTACTTTCCCCCGCACTGCTACATGGATCCCCATGCACCCGCCCTGTGGATCTCCAGGTGTGAAGCAACACAGTGAACCACCGCTGTGGTTCACAGCAGGTTGTAATACCACAGAGCAGGAGAGGGAGACATAACAGCACACCCACCTCGCACCCCACCCGCCCAATCCACTGTATCCCGTGGAGACGGGGAGAGAGAGAGAGAGAGAGAGATCGATCTAACAGATGGCTCCCCACCCCATGATGCATGTTGCCAGTCCTACCTTCATTGCCCTGTAGTGGTCTCATACCAGTCATGGAGTGAGTTGTCATTTCTGTATTTTCCCAATCGCGAATCATGTGTTTCCCATTATGGTGGCAGCCCACAGCCGCCCTTCAAGCTGTCTGTGTCGTATGAAAAATGGCCCAATTTGTGAGACCACTGACAGCCAGACTGCAGGTAGTTGCGGAGACATACAGAACACCGCAGTGTGGAGAGTTGAGTGGGAGAGGCAGACAGCAAGTGCACAGATCAGTGTCTCGCACCAGTTCCCCCCGACCATGCACAGTAGCAGAGTGCACGAGAGGGAGACAGTGCCGCATCCACCTCCCTGGCCCCCGGTGATCCACATTATCCCCTCCGAGAGTGACAGAGTGAGGGAGACAGCAGCGTGGTGGTTGCCACAGAGAGCAGGGTAGAAGTCATGAAGAATGCAACCGTGGGATTGGAGAGAGAGGGGAAGAGCAAAATGGAGAAGGCGCACTGAATTGTGTCTGGAGGGAGAGAGACACAGAGGTCAGCAGTCCGCGCCTCCCCCTCTGTGCATGTGTACCATTTATCTGACCGCCTGAACAGAGCCCTCCAAGACAGAGATAGACAGTCACTTCAGTTGAGAGAGTCAGTGCCATATCCTGACCAGGACGTTTGTTCTCGCCGCCCACTGACTTGCTCGCTGGCCAATCCCCCCTTCCCCCACCACTACCGACCCCTGCAGCAACAGCAGGAAGGGGGGGTGAGAGAGAGGTAGACAGTCAGCAACACAGATTGCAGGAAAAGTCATTAGAAATGACAGCTGGAAACTGCAGCATGTAGTCTGTTTTCTTGCTGCACCATCCCTAAATGTACCTGCTTCCCTTTGACTTACTTGGCGTGAAGTAATGCTTAGTAGCACACAATCCCCATAGTTGCCGTGCGGTAATTGTTACCTGCCGTGCACTGCTGTGTAGTAGCATACAGTAATGGCATAGAATCCTCATAGCTGCTTACCACACCATCCATCATGTAACTGAAAGGGCAAGCAAATAAATTATGTTCAGTAGTACAAATAGCGCACGCCGACTACAGTGATTGTGTGCACAGAAGGATATGTTTGTTCACTTTGGCACTGTCGTCCCGCCCCCCACCCCACCGAACTTTGTTCAGGGCTCCAGGGCATCTTAAGTTCCTGGCCACCACCTCCCAAGCTGTGAAGGAAGCAACCCTTCCCCCCTCCACCCCACCCCCGGTTCTTACTGCTGCTGGCCTTTTCCCCCACTCTGAGAGAGAATTTAGTGCACAGGTGTACAAAGAGAGAGAATCCGCAGCAAGGAGGACTGGAGAGCGGGAGTGGGCAAATCCACAGCAAGGAGGACTGAAGCCCGGGATGGCACACAGCTGAGCAAACTCGCTAAAGCAGAACAGGACTAAACTGGGACATCATTATTTTGCAGCCCAGTGTGTTAAGTGAGAATGGGGAATGGGATGGCGAGAGACAGCAGAGACAGTCAGTTTGCACATATGGCGAGGGAGCGGACAGAAAGCTTGAGCGGCAGTCACAGACCAGTGTATGTCCCTCAGGTAGGCCGTGAGCGGCTGGGATGCGGATGTGATGGTCGTCATTCGTGTCGTTAACAAAAAGAGCCTAGAGAGGAGGAGGAGGAGGAGGAGGACCAGTACAGTGAGGGGTACAAGTTTTTAAATGCATTTTTGGGGGGTTGGGTGCTGGCAGTGCTGCTAAGCATAAGTTGGTGCCTGCAACATCCTCTGTGGATCACCATTTGCAACCACCAGTCAAACTCAAATACAAGACTCCTTGAGACCTGGGAGTCTGTCACTGAATGCTCAAACTGCAAGGGCAATGACACTGTATTATATGTGAGTAGTGTCCAGCAAAGAGGTCTAAGTAAAGTGCTGCCGGATGCTGACAAGGCAGCTGAAGTATCGCTATGCGCATTGGTGTTTGTGGAGGAGACACCAACAGCAGGACTGCAATTCTGGTTTTAATTTTATAACAGGTATGCCATCAGTGTCATGAGCTTGCAATCTTACCGGACTAACTTACTGCGACTTCAGGCTTGTGTGGTCCGCTGCCTCTTGTTTTTTTGTCCGTTGCAGGGAATTTGGCTGTTTGGGCTGATGGCAGGCTGATACCAACGAGACAATGCCATTCAGTGCCATGGAAAGAGGAGAGCATGTGACAGCACCTTTGCAAAACAGATTTGGGCGTTTTGGTAGTTCCGAGAGAATTCAAGAAGTCGACAAACTGAGGAAGTGGAGTTTTTAAAACGACACAGAATAAAAGGAACATTTCAAGAAAATAATTTTATTTTTGTTTCATTGTTTTGCCTGTGTAAACTGTAGGGTGTTTGCGTTACGGTGCTTAGTGCGTTTATTGTGACTATTGTGCTGAGGTGTATGGTTCACAAGAAAGCACAACAGAGAATCTGAGTCTAGGTAGTTTTGAACACATTGTAAACGCATTGTAAAACTACTCAGAATATTTTATTTTTTATTTTAAAAATTCCTGAGAAAGGGAGGTCATCTGACCAAGTCATCCAATAGGGGAGCATTCTGAGGTTTGAATTCCTAAGGAGCTATTTAAGCGCATGCGTGGCATCCTGAACTCAGACACACACTGAGTTAGAGACGAACAGGCAGCAGCATACTGGTTAAGGTAGTGAAGATTAGTAACTGCCCATAACGCATGATATTCGAACTGCTAGTGACTATTGGCATTTTTTAGCGCGCTAAGTATCCATTTTGATTTCCACTAAATGGTATCAAGAGAGCACGGTGGAAAATGGCTCCATTACTGCAACCTCAAACTCCAGCCAAGAGATGTGGTTTAAAGTCAAACGCTAGCTATAAACCAACAGAGGCGTTTCTGAAAGAAGGTAAGCTAGAATACAACCAACTATTTTTTATCAGAAATTTCAACGATAGCAATGAGTGTTAACGCTAGTGCTTGATAAAGGCAGTTTAGTTTTTTATTCTTTACAAATAGGCAGGGATTACAGGAAGTTTTAGGTTTTATGGTCTAACTGCACAATATAAGTGACAGTACTGTATAATTTGATTATTGGTATAAATTTATTCCTTGTTTTTTTAGTGGCAGGGTCTATCTGCTACCACTATATACCTCATGAAGAAAACATAATATTAGTACCGACTGAACTAAAGTACTGGGCTGGATTCAAGTGCACAAGGGGACAGAGGTCGAAATCGCCATTTTATCTACGCGAGTTTTTGGACTTATAAGAGAAAGAAAAGTCATCTCCTGACCAGAGGAAGTAAGACCTTTAATGGAGGAACTTAAAATGTAAGAACTTGAGTTACTTGAGCTTCTTGGTGTACTCCCAATTAATTTGGTTTGGTCTGGAATAGGAATTTCCTTTTGACCTATATGACAGCTACTATTCCGCCACGCTGAAGTTACGCTTTACTTAACTTATTAAGTGTATATTTCTCTTAATATTTTAATAGAATGTCAGGTATGTTTGTTTTTTTTTTTTAAAACAAAATTGGGTGTATAATAATTTTGTGCTAATAGGTCCTGTTTCTTAGGTAAATTTGAAGCAATTTATTCTTTTCTGGTCTAGTTACTGGAGACATATTCATTAGCTGTGCCCAATTAACCTATTACTGTACAATGGTTAAAACTAGGTTGCACAGACAGAATCAAAACGACTGTTCACCCTTGTTAGGATAGTCTATCATTGACTGTGGAAAACTAAAGTTAAAAAATATGAAACAAACAAACATAACAGACCATTTGATGCAGCAGAATCATACTGAACTAGAGAAGACTTCCACGCCTAAACAGTCAGCTAACTGAGAATGTGGTATACAGATGTCCCAGAGGCCTCAGATGCCCCAGAATCTTTTAGGCAGTAGCTTGGAACAATCCTCAAGACTGGTCTTTGAGAAGGACAGTGAAAGCATTGTTATTGAGGATGGCTCTCTTGCTATAGATATGGAGAGTTTGGAAGTACACTGTAATCCAAACCTGTCTGTGGATAATTATAGTGGAGTAAATGTGAATGTTAACGATTTTGGGGAATAAAAAGATTCATTATTGGTTTCTGAGGCAGAATTAAGAGATGTAATAGCAGAACTACAGAGAACCATAATAGGCATAACGACAGCACTTGAAGCTAGTGAAAGTAAAAGAGGAATAAAAAGAAGAAATAAAAAAGCAACATGAAGGACATCAATATAGAGGAAGTAACCCTTAGGCTGCCGCCGACAAGATATCTTGTCCTAAAAACCTATGCGTTCTAAATCTTCCGGCAGCCTAAGTTAAAACCTTATTATGTCCCCAAATGTTTGAGTGATGATTTGGTTGCACTCTTTGGACACCAGCATACAACTAATTTGCTCCTTATGGAACAATTAATTGCCCTTAAGAATGAAACTGAGAACACGAGATACGATGCGTCTGTGGTAGATGCGAAACTGGTACTGTGCTGTGTATATTAGATGACATTTTTCCACCTAAGCAATCGGGACTCAGTAGTTATAACAGAGCCACAGAATGTAACCAGCAATCTGAGATCATATTTTTCTGTAGTAGTGAGTCCATCTACACCAGATTAAAAAAAAAAGCTACTAACAAGAAAAAAGGGAAAAATAAGGGTAAAAATAAGAAAGAAAAATAAGACAAATGTGGTAACAAAAGATACTAGGAACAAAAACATACAGAGAAAAAAAACCTTAAGAATAAAATAAAGGAAAAATTGGATGTGTTGTAAGTAACAGAAGCAAGAGAGTTAACAGACCTTACCTCTAGAAAGCTTGATAAGAAAAATGAAGCAGAGGTAGTAGGCAAAACGGCTGAAGAGGACATGGGGGTGGAGCAAAGATTCTGGAATAGTGAACTGGGGAAAAAAACTCCAAATCCTAGAACAGGAATTGCTGTTATTTAACAAACACTGCTGCAACAAAGGAGTTGAGATAGGGAAAACTAGTAAGGACCCCCCCCTGTATAAAACAGACAGACATGTGGGGGAACAAACATATGATATGGGCAAAAGGAGAAGTCAATCTGTAAACACTGGAGCAAATAGTGGTACCGGGCAGGATAATGGGTCCTTGGACCAGGAAAAGAATAAACCATCTTGGCGTTTCACTATAAAAGAGGAATGGCCATCCTTTACAATTGAAATATTAAAAATCTATGATTCAAGAAATATTCACTCCAGCAGAGCTTGAGATTTCAGTAAATGATATATTGGAAATTAGGAAAAGCGAAGACGGACGTATTAAAACAACTGAAATCTATTTTGCGTCTGTTAAAATAACAAATTATATTTGAAGAAATGAGACAATCCTAAATTTGAAGGGGCTGAAAGTGACTTTTCCAAATGGGGATAGATTTAATGCCCTACAAGGGAATACTTGGACAACTGATGCTCCAGTAGTGCAAGCACTGTTTGGAATGTCAAGATTAAACAGAGAAAATAACTACAAACTAAAAGCTTCTATTTGTAACTTGTTTGCAAATTATATCAGTGTAAGACTGGGAAGACAGGGTGTTCAATTTGTGAGAAGAAGTTATAACTCCTCACAAATAGATATTATTGTGAAGGACAAAGAAATAGCCCAGCAACTTTTGCAGAAAAGTGAGGCTCTAGATGCCCTGGGGTTGCTCTTACTAGATCCACATGGAATCTTAGAAAAAGAAAAAGACTACAAGTCTATCATCCAGAATGGAAATCTAAGTAAGGATTTGGGAAACAACTTGAATTATAAGAGTAGATCAGAAAGCATGCAAGAATAACTTAATCCAATTACAGACGACAATTCTATAACTTTTAACAGCAAAGAGAGTAACAACTTAATTAAGATAATATCATGGAATCTGGCAGAGTCTGTAAATAAACTAGGAGAAAAAGACTTTGGGGAATTTCTTAATCAAGGAGATATAATTTATTGCCCGAAGACTGGGCACAAAAACAAGGAACAAACAAATAACCTGGAATGCATATGAGGTATCACCATGATTGCAACCAGAGAAAGTTCGGTACACCTTCAGGAGGTCTGGAGACTTATATTAAAGTGGGTATATGTGAGGTGCACAGAAAAGTACAGTTACGTAAGAACCTACCGTAACAGTAGATCTTTGAGAGAGGCTCTTGCAGTAAGTATTTACATATAGGGATTGACCCAGCAGGCATCAGGACACCACGGAAAAATTTCTAGCTAGCAGTCTCTGGCGAGGGACCGTCCCCACTTCAAGTGACCGACGTCATGCAACGTCAGTGTAAAGGGGCGGTCGCCCATGCCCGCCTTCCAGTTCTTTCCCACCAAAGCAGCCAAAAGAGGCAAGACGAGAGAGAGCGGATATTTCCCTTCCTGAAAAGGAGCTAAAAAGCTAAGGGGGATAGAGGGCGGAAGGCAATACCTTCTGCAAGAGCCTCTCTCGAAGATCTACTGTTACAGTAAGTTCTTACATAACAGTACTATCTTACTTCGAGAGGGCTCTTCCAGTACGTATTTACATATAGGACTGAATCCCAAGCAGTCTGGAACAAGGAAAAGCATTCAGGAGGAGGAAAATGATCCAAATAATGGAACATCCAGCTGAACGGGTCTTATGAAAGAAGACCTTGAAGTACAGCCAACCCGAAGCCTGCTCTACGGCAAGAGGCAATATCCAAACTGTAGTGTTTTGTAAAGGTATGGACAGAAGTCCAAGCTGTGGCTGCGCAGATGTCTGCCGCTGACACATTCTTCAAACAAGCTGCAGCTACTCCTCTGGTGGAGTGACCTCTGACTTGACCCGGCAGGGTCTTGTTGTACTTGTAACAGAAAGTGATACAATGAGCCAACCATTTAGATAGGCACTGCTTGGAAACTGGATTGCCTGCTCTTTTGTGAGCAAAAGAGACAAAAAGCTGAGATCCTTAGTCCTAGTGGTATAGTATCTCAGTAGTCTATGAACATCCAAAGTATGCAACAGGTACTCCCCTTGACTGGAGTGTTGCGTAAAGAAAGCAGGTAGCTCAATGGATTGATTCAGCGTAGATTCTGCCACCACCTTAGGGAGAAACGTAGGGTTGGTGCACAGAGCCGAACATTCCTTGTGAAAACTCAAATACAGGATTTTGCACATCAAGGCCTGAAGCTCGGAAATCCATCGAGCTGAAGTAATGGCCACTAGGAAGAGAGTCTACCAAGAGAGGAACTTCAAATCTGCTGAGGCTGCTGGCTCAAAAGGGGGCAGAGTAAGCTTTGAGAACAAAATTCAAGTCCCCAGGAGGAGCAGGAATGCGGATGGGGGTCTCAAATGGAGAACCCCTCTGAGGAATGTCTTAGAGACTTCCAATTGAGCGAAAGTCCCGTCTCCGAAGGGGACATGCTAGGGAAGGGAACATTGATTAACCAGGAGTAGTACACTAAGCAGAAACTTGTTTCCAGATGTGACCTGGGAGCACAAAGAGGTTAAGTGACTTGCTCTGGATCACACAGTATGCACCTAGGCGGCTGTGGGATTCAAACCCAAGTCTCCAGATCTGCAGCTCAGAGCCTTAACCCACTGCACTATACTGCTTCCTAGGCTAGGCTGAAATCGCTGCTATGTGAACCTTTAAAGAGGAATGACTGAGACACAGATCGAAGAGATGACACATGTAGTCCAGGACTCTGCCAATTGGGCAAGAGAAAGGCTTGAAGTCCTTTGACGAGTCCCAAATAGAGAATCGTTTCCACTTCATGGCGTAGGTGGACCTGGTGGAAGGCTTTCTGGCCTCCACCAAAATATCTGCTACGAGTGGAGAAACCCCGAACCGGGCTTGAGCTATGTCTGCAGGAGCCATGCATGCAAATGAAGGGATTTGAGACCTGAATGAACAAGGGTCCCCTGATCCTGGGTCAACAAGTGCTGTGACAGAGGAAGAGGAAGCAGAGATTGCTCTGAAAATTGTTGCAGAAGAGAGAACCAAACTTGCCTGGGCCAGAATGGAGCAATGAGGATCATTTGTGCTCCCTCTGTTCTGAGCTTGTGCGGGACCCTTGGAATTAAGGGAACTGGAATGAGGGCACAGACGAATCCATCCCCCTACCGGGTCATAATGTCGTACGCTTAACAGCGCAGGGTTTTATTTAACTCTAAAAACTACTTAGCGTTTTGCTCATAAAAGTGCTAAAACATTGTGAAAATGCAAAGCACTTGCCTCACTGTGTTTAACAAACATAACACTTCTAGAAAACCTATATAAATACTTTCTGTACAGTTAGTATTGTCCCAAGAAAAAAAAATGCTAATCAATTATTTAAAACCCTGCAGTGTATGGCATTATGGTACACCCCGGACCTGTGCACTCTCCGTGTTGGACCCCCCCCCTTTAGAGTTAAAATCCATAGTGGGGGTGTTCGACAGCCCACCGTGTGATGGGTGTGGGGGGGGCAGAGCCCCACACAGAACAAAAGATTAACCGGAATCGCATAGCGATTAAGTCGCCACGGCAATCGAGACACAGCGCCCCGCTGAAAAATGTCTCGCCCCTGAGCGAGCGAGTAGGAGGCGGGAAGTTTTGAGGAGACACAAACAGGTCTACCTGAGAGATTCCTCAAAGCAGGAAGATGTTGTCTACTACCTCTTAATCCAGTTCCCGTTTGTGGGCCCCGGCTGAGAACTGACTGAGGTGGTCTGCCAACATGTTTTCTACTCCCAGAACGTGAACGGCCATCAGGTGAAGGTTGTGCTGGGTAGCCCAGCTCCAAATTCTCATTGCTTCCCTGCACAGAGGGTAGGAACGAGTTCCTCCCTGCTTGCTGATGTACCAGACCACACACATGTTGTCTGTCTGAATGGTTACATGACCGGGAAGAATGGAGGAGTGCAGGGCCTGGAGGGCATTCAGGACTGCTCTGAGTTCGAGCACATTTATGTGCAGATTCTGCTCAATCCTGGGCCAGCTGCCCTGACTCTTGTGAGACTCGAGGTGGGCTCCCTAGCCCTCTCCTGAGGCATCTGTTGTCAATGTCTGGGAGGGGGGTCCGATATTGAAGTGAACTCCCCGAGAAAGGTTCTCTGGTACCATCCACCATTGCAAGTCCCTAACCATGGGATCGGAGACTAGAACCTCCTGGTCTAGGACATCCAGTGCTTAGTCCCATTGAGACCAAAGCATCCACTGAGAAATCCTCATATGGAGCCGACAGCATGGGACTGTCGGAATAGCAGCCGTCATTAGCGCGAGGAGGTGAAGGACTGACCTGGCTCCGACCCTTCTGCGACTGGACAGAAGACGTGCCTGAGCCAGTAGGGTGTCCATCCTGTCCGGAGGTAAAAAGGCCTTGCCAATGGTCGTGTACAGGATCGCCCCTATGAATTGGAGTCTTTGGCAAGGGATCAGATGGGACTGCCTGCTTGATGGTGATACCCAAGCTGGTGAAAACCTGCAGGGTGAGGGAAAGGGAGTGTAGAAGCTTCTCCCTGGATGGGGCCACCAGAAGCCAGTCGTCCAGGTACCGAATACCTGCACTCCTGGAGTGCACTGGGTGGGCGCTACCATAGACAGGCATTTGGTAAACACTCGGGGGTGGTCAAGGACAGACCAAATGGGAGGGCCTTGAATTGGTAGTGGACCTCCTGAAAACAAAATCGAAGGAATCTGCAGTGGGAAGGGCGTATGGGGATGTGCAGGTAAGCATCCTGCATATCCAAAGCGCACAGCCACAGTCCCTGCCGAAGAAGAAGCAGAAGGCCCTGCAGGGAGAGCATTCTGAAGCATTTGTACTCCACGAACATGTTCAGGAAACTGAGGTCTAAAATAGGCCTCACATCTCCAGTTTTCTTTGGAACTAGAAAGAAATGGAGTAGTAACCCCTACCCCAAAGGAGTCTGGAAACTGTTTCTATTGCCGCCTTTGAGAGAAGGGAGGTGATTTCTTCTAGGACCAGAGGAAGATGTTCCTGGGAGTAAGACGACAGGGGTGGTGGTCTTTGGGGCGGTTTCTGAAGAAACTCTATTGAGTGACCTGCTGCAATCAGCTGGAGCACCCAAGCATCTGATGTTATCCTCTCCCAAACCGGTAGATGGAAGGAGAACCTGCTTCCTACTGGTTCCTCTGGTGGATCCAGAGGCCGTGGGAGAAGTGAGGAGTCAGGAGGTCTGGGGCAGTGCAGCGGCTGAGGCTCCCAGAGCTTTTTTGGGAGGGGGAGTCTTGGTTGCTGGAGGGGCCCAATGCTTGCCGGCCCGCTTGCCCTGTGGTTTAGGTTTCTGTCGGTTATGTCAACGAAAAGGGTGCCGCTGTCCCTGAGGGGGTCTGCACAAAGAGTCCACGGACTTGAGTGCAGTACCCTTCTCTTGCAGATCGGTTATCATGCCCTTGACATCACCGTTGAACACCACCAAACCCCTGAAGGGCGCATCCTGAATAGCAGATTGCACTTCAGAGCCCACACCCGACATCCGGAGCCAGGCATGACACCGAACACCTACAGCGAAAGCCGAAACTCCGTCCAGCTGCATCAACTGCTTTTTAAGTGGCACGAAGCATGTGCCGACTGGCCGAATGAGCAGAACGGACAAGGTCAGCCACTTCCTGTTTCATCTGAGACTATAATTCAGGGCCCTAATACCCAGGGTAGAAGACGCATAAACTTTCTTCTCATACTGGTCCACAAGCAGAGACTCCTTGTCAGGCGGAGATGAGTTGAGATGTTTGGGGTTAGCGGAGCAGCCGTGAGTGGCGCTAATCATGACAGAGTCCACCTTGGGGTGTATATTCTAAGAATCTACTCCCTCAGGAGCCTTATATAGCTGATTTGCCTTCCTCAGAAGGGGGGCTAACACGGATGGTTGTTTCTAAACAGTGGAAACAAAATCTATGTGAGGCTCTAACCAGGGTGGAATCAATGTAGAGGCGGTCTCGGGCAGATCCAAGTGGGCAGCAAGCTTTTTATGCTGTGGATCTGGCTTCAGAGATTGCCACTGATGAACTTCCTGGATCATTCTTAGTAACTCCAGAAAAGAAGGATCCTCCGGAGGAGACTTCGGAGGGGTCTTTGGCCTGGGTCATTCTGGAGTACGGGGCTCGTCATCTGGGTCATAGCATCCCCGAGTCAGAGTCAGAGGTCTCAGACGTAGAAGAGGAAGACTCCTCCCGACACGGGGGAGGAACAGTCCCTTTGGGAAGTCCTCTGGGATGCGTGTCCTCCCCGGCCCTGGCGTCCGAGAGTTCACCTCTGGTGTCGGGTGAGGGAGTCAGTCTCGGCGTACGATCCTGTGCAGGGTCCGCGCCAGATAACTTTGCCTCCTGGTGAGCTGAGCTCAGTCTCAGCCCACCAGGCAGCCAGAGTCTCTTCCAGTTCGCCGCGGCTGTGTGTGGGCGCAGAGGAGGAGGAGGAGGAGGATACTGGGGATATCCGACAGAGAGTATCCATAACCCTACAGCGGAAACCCGCCTGGTGGCTTTAGCGCCAGGTACCGGCGGGCGGATAAAGCGCACTGGGTACTATGGGCGCTGGGTACTGTGGTGCCGGGTAAGGTGGTACTGGATTTGGTGGTGTCGGATACCCTCGTGCCAGGGGCTCTGATGGGGCAGGCGACCTGGCAAAGCCCAGGCGGGCCAGGTAAAAAGGCCCCGGGCGTCCAGGCCCGGGCGGGAGCACCGTCCGGAAATGGGACATCGGCTGGCGTCGGGTAGGCCGGCATCGGAGCCGGCGTCTGAGGGTCCAGCGTCAGGGTATCTATCCCAGTAGGAGGGGGCCCTGACGGCAACATATCCAGGTCCTCTGAGACAACTGGGGAGGGAGGTCTGGAATCCCCAGGGTTCAACAGAGGAGATGCAGGAACCTCAGTTGGCAACATCAGGCGTTGCGGGGAGTCTGGGGCGTCGGACAGATGAAAGGGGTCCGACGCAGGCTCCTTGGCTAGGCAGTCATCGGAGGGGTTGACGTCCAGCTTATCAGTTGCATCCGAGCAGGCATCGGAGGAGCCGGTGTCCGACACATCGGATCCCTTGCTCAAGGAAAGCCGCGCTGGAGAGGTTGCCTTGTCTGGCTAACAAACAACTGTCCCCCCCCCGCAGGGGCAAGCGACTTACCAGTCCTGTCCTGGCGGACATCGGTGGTACTACGGCCTTCACGGAAGTGGAGGCCTCCTTTACCCCAGAGGTACCCAAGAGGCCCAAGCACAAGGCCGACTGGAAGGGCGACACCTTCTTGGACACCGCCAAGATGGTCGTCAATCTTTACCGTGGAGGTAGAGTCCTGGTCCCGGTGCTTCTCCTTCTTTATGTGGCCTTAGGGGAAGTGGAAGCCTGCCTCAACTCCTTCTCCATGGATGCCATCTTTTTCTTCAGAATATGGGCCTCCAGGGACTGCTGCCTCCATTTTTGGGTGGCTGAATTGAATTTCTGGCAGTGCTGACACCTCTCCACAGGATGGTCTGGGCCTAGGCAGAAGAGGCACAGGGGGTGGCCATCCTTATGCGGCAGCTGGGAACCACACGAGTCGCACTTATTTTTATGCGATTCGGAAGGCGTCGGGGGTGAAGTACATGATGTCATTTTGAGAGAAAAATCGAAAAAAATTGGTTGAAAAGTTCAAAAACTAACAGATGAAAGACTGACAAGCAATGAACTCTACCGCGACAAACTTTCACAAATTGACGGCGGGAAAGAACTGGGAGGCGGGCATGGGGGACTGTCCCTTTATACTTACGTGGAGGCAGTCCCGTGCCAGAGAATGCTAGCTAGAAATTTTTCCGTGGGGTCCTGACGCCTGCCGGGTCAGTCCCTATATGTAAATACCTACTGCAAGAGCCCTCTCGAAGTAAGATCTTATATTTAGAGAAAAATGTTATAATTTCTTTAATTATTACCTCGAAGAGGGCATTTATATTGGTGAACGTGTATATTCCACCTAGCTGATCCAAATATTGCTATAAAAATGTATGGGTTAGACTTGAAAAAATAATAACGGAAGTACTTACAAGGTATCCCAAAACAGATTTATTAATGGTGGGTGATCTGAACACCAGAATTGGAAGATTTGACGGACTGATGGATTAACTCCTTTTTTGGCCATTTAAATTTAGAATGTGACTATGGAAGAAATACAAAAGATCCAAAATGTAATCAGGCCGGACTGCGATTGTTGCAAATACTGGCCCTAGCTAATTTATATCCCCTAAATGGGCAGCTGAAAGGGGACCAACAGGGAAGATGTACATTTATTAAGTTCTATGGAGCTACCCTTCCCGATTTAGTCCTGCGGAATGGTGATCGCGCCTGGTGGGACTCATTATACATACCTACTAGGTCAGAAAGTAACCACTCACCAATAATAATAATTGGGTCACCTCCTAAAGAAAACAGTATGGGACAAGAAATAATAGCAGAACAACAAATCTTGGAAACTAGGAATAATAAGAAATTAAAATGGGACGGTTAAGCTGAAACTCAAATAAGTCGAATACTGCATTCAGAATCAGTACAAGAGTTTAGCAATGGGCTCTACACTAAGACTAAAAAACAATTTATAGATTATCTAGTGGCGCTTTTAGAACAAATATGACAAAGCTTATATAAAGAATCCATAAATATGACAAGATACAAGACAGATCATATGTGGTTTGATAAAGAGTGTCAGCAACAAAAAAAAGAGATTAACAGCTAGCATTAGAGAAACAAGAAGAACTAGAGAAAAAGAAAAATATGAACTGTTATGACAAGAAAGGATAAAAATATAAAAATGTACTGATAACTAAAAGATTACAATATACACAGGGCAACTGGGAGAAAATGTTACAGACAATAAAGAAAGAGACTCTAAGGAATTTTGGGCCCTAGTGGCAAAAGGTACAAATAATTATAAAAAAGTAGTAGATACTTGTATACAGGAAACAACTTGGGTGAACATTTCACAAAGTTATATACAGGCAATAGCAATTTTAATATGACCCAAGATACTACTGAAAAGGAAAGGCAGATCTGTATTTTAAGATCAGATGTTTACTTTGCTATAAAAAACCTGAAATGTAATAATCCGGGACCAGACCAAATAACTGCTGATGTTTTATGTCAAATGTAACATTGTGGTCTGATTTGTTTTTTGTATTATTCAATAAGTGTATAAGGGATCTTACATTCCCTGAAACTTGGAAAGGTGCAATTATAGTGCCCATACACAAAAAAGGCAATATCATGGACCCATTGATGTACAGGCCTATAAGTCTCTTAGTCGCAAGTCTAAAAATATTTTCAAAAATGATACATTGACATTGAAAAAACAGGTGGTATAAATAAGGCCCAAGCAGGATTCAGGAGTGAGTACAGTACCTTAGATAACTGTTTTGTCTTAAATCATTTGATTAAAAAAATTATAATTTTTGCTTTCTCAAAACTGTATGTGCTCTGTGTTGATTTCAGGGCAGCGTTTGACAATTAGTAGGAGTACTCTGTGGAGTGTTATGAGAGAGGAATTAATGTTGATTTAATTGCTATAATTAGAAGTTTATATACTGATACATGGGCAAAAATACGGATAGGCCACAATGGAAAACTGTCGAGAGCAATACCAACTACTGAGGGGGTATGACAGGGGGGTGTGATGACGACCACACACACACACGCACACACACACATACATATATATATATATACACACACACACACACACACACACACACACACACACACACACACACACACACACACACATATATACACACATATATACTAACCTTTAAACATAGAAACATAGATTTTGACGGCAGATAAGGACCGCTTGGCCCACCTAGTCTGCCTGTTTCCCTACTTACAGGATAAGCCACAGATCCTAGTTAACCAACAACCTATTTCTTCCTACCCCCCACAAGAACTGCCTTAATTTTTGTCCCATGCATTCTTGAATTCTCCCCCAGTTTTAGACACCACAACCACCTCAGGAAGGCTGTTCCATGCATCCACTACCCTCTCTGTGAAAAAATACTTTCTCACATTGCCCCTGAACCGCCCCTCCATCTTTAAATTGTGCCCCCTTGTTCTTGCACATGTCTTTTTCTGAAAGATGCTACCCTCTTGGACTTTGTTGATTCCACTGAGGTACTTAAAAGTTTCTATCATGTCCCCCATCCTCCTTTCCTCAAGGGTATACATGTTAGCTCCTCTAGTCTCTCCTCGATGGCTTCTCTTGCAGACCCTGCACCATTTTAGTTGCCCTCCTCTGGACTGCCTCCATCCTGTCTATTTTTCACGGAGATGGGGTCTCCGAACTGGATGCATTACTCCAGATGGGGTCTCACCAACTGTCTGTACAGAGGGATAACAACTTCCTGTTTTCTGCTGGGGATGCCTCTCCCTATGCATCCCAGGATACCCCCAGCCCTCCCTACCGCCTTCTCACATTGCTTGCTAACCTTAAGGTCATCTGATATGATAACCCCAGGTCCCTTTCCTTTTTTGTTGTTGTTACTACCTTCCCCCCATTGTGTAATCTTCCCCTGGGTTTTTGTTTCCCAGGTGCATTATTTTGAACTTCTTTGCATTGAATCCTAGCTGCCATACTTCCGACCATTCCTCCAACCTTGCCAAGCCCCTTCTCATCCTTTCCACGCCTCCTTGTGTATCATGGAGAATGACGAGGGTCCACTCTCATATCCATGGATCATGATTCAGAACTCATCCTTTTTGGTGATGTCTTGGGGTCAGTAACTAGAGCCAGAATAACAGGCATATCTCTTAACTGTCCTCATTATGAGAGGCATCCCTTATTTTACCCCACGGAAGTGTTCTGTCTCTCACAAGCTCCTACATCTGGAAGATGTTGCCCATAGAAACATAGATTTTGACGGCAGATAAGGACCGCTTGGCCCACCTAGTCTGCCCATTTCCCTACCTACAGGATAAGCCGCAGATCCTAGTTAACCAACAGCCTATTTCTTCCTACACCCCCACAAGAATGGCCTTATGTCTTTCCCATGCATTCTTGAATTCTCCCACAGTTTTAGACATCACAACCGCCCGCACAATCCCACACTTCCAATGATATATAAAGAAGCCACTCAAGAGTTCATTCACTGAGTCAGGTCAGCTAAACCCAAAAACATGAGATCGATACCAAAATGCTTACTCAATGAACTCAGACCCAGATACTGAAAAATAAAACTTCGATGCACTCAAAAGCTATCAGCTGGTAGAAAATCCAGACACGCTGGCTTCCACCTTTTGATAATGTTTGTTTGGTTTTGTATTATTTGTACTGAATTCCAAAAATAAAGTTATTTGCAAGAAAAATTCAGACAATGTCTCTATACAAGCAATATGTAAGAGGGACCAAAAAAATGTGGAATAGCTAGCAGCCTAAATCACATTCCCAACTCCCCATCACTTCCTCAGTATGCCGGCAGCCCCACTACACAGGAAGGTCAAATTCACACAGGTATTCTAATTAGTGCCAGTGAAATGTAAGGGGTTAGCAATACTAGCTGACTGCTGAAAGTAACACGATCAGTTTCAGCTGTCAGATGATCATTGTGCCTGTAATAAATAAATATGCACAGGCAAGAAAATCAACGTTTGAAACAAAAGACCTACACACAATAGTGGCATCCTAAAAGAGGTGCACTCACACAGCCTTTCTCACAATGACGAGGTCCACTCATATCCATGGATCATGATTCGTAACTAATCCTTTTTGGTGATGTCTTGGGGTCAGTAACTAGAGCCAGAGACTGCTTTTTCCAGAATAACAAAAGTATATCTCAACTGTCCTCATTATGAGAGACATCCTTTATTATACAATGGGCATTAAAATCAGACACAAATCCTGTAATTTCATTGGTTACTTGGCACTCTCTCCCGTTGTAAAAGCTACAATCACCCCACGGCAAAGGTGCCAGTCGCCAGTATTCGATCAAGGGCCCTGAAATCAGTGCACCATTATGAACACAAACCCGCAAAACACAGACAGTCGTGAGGGCAAAACTCCACAAAGCCACGATGTTGACGTCTGAGTAAACAACGTGAAAAATACCACAAGTTTCAAAAAATGTAATTCAGCCATGAATTCAACATTAAAAAAAAACTCTAATCACAGGAATTTTTTTTTCCCCCCGGCCTTTGAAAAAAAAAAAAAATGCTCTTTCCCCAGGCGCTCTCTTTCCGTTTCACGTTCAGAAACCTGCTTTTACAGTGTGTCAGCCACACTGTAGAAAACATCCCACAACAAAATTACCTCGCTTCGTTTTTTGCTCCCTTTTAATATGCACTACAGCTTACATGACTGGTCTCACACCCGTGGTTTCCTCAAGTCTCAGTTTTCCCCAAACTGTAACCAGTAAGGGTTAACTCTTCGCCCGCTTGCTGACACCACTGCACATGCGCATACCTACCAACAAAGCAATATTTTACCAAGTATAACAACAAATCTAATAAAAACGAATAAAACATTTAAACCAGCTTTTTTTGTTGTTAATTTTTCACACACAAAATATACATATGTCCATTGTATAATCGCAATATGCCACTCGAGAATGCTGGTGATGCCAAGATCTACACATGCCCTGGGGTGTTTTGGCCACTAGGCTGCACCTCGTGGCCAAACAACACCCCAGCTGATATTATTCTACTGGCATTGACCAAATCTGGATTGCAAAAACAGATTAACACGCTTCAAGAAATCTCAGGCTCTCTCGAGCTGGACATAAATCTTACTAAAACACAAATTTCAATATTTGGAAAAGGGAAAAATAAAGGGTTTTTACCTATAATGGGGACAAACTAACAACAGTTAAAGCCTATCAGTACTTAGGTATTATCTTCACAGCAAATGGACGATGGATAGAACACACAGGGAAAACAATGGATAAATTAAAAAAAGATAGCTAATGCCCTAAGTAGATTTATCTATGCTTATGGAGGTTTAACATTAAGACCAATTATTGAGGCAATCAAAATGAAATACCATGCCCAATTAACATATGGTACTGAAATGTGGGATAGTATTAGCAGGAATAAGCTGATCCCAGTTTACAAGACTCTGAGAAGAGTGTTAACAGTAGGCTACTCCTTTCCAGCCACTTATCTCAGAGCTGAGTTGGGGTTGGATAATGTAAATACATTGATTGATACTAGAAAATTGAAATTCTGG
Organism: Neoceratodus forsteri; assembly: GCA_016271365.2. Classification (NCBI taxonomy): domain Eukaryota; kingdom Metazoa; phylum Chordata; order Ceratodontiformes; family Ceratodontidae; genus Neoceratodus; species Neoceratodus forsteri. The sequence goes on from CM057458.1 coordinate 374,116,975, forward strand.
CCGAGACTAACCAGGCTTAAGTAGGATAGATTCTCAAGGATATGTCTACAAGAAAAAGAACAATGGGTAGAGAGAAAATGTTTTGACTCAAGATGGTACAAAGGTATTAGAACTGCATTATAAAAATATAATATAACTCATCCGTTGGATTCCCATAAGCAAAATATTACCTTGAGTAAACAATATGTTTCTTATATTACAAATGAAATAAGAGCATATTGGATAGAGATAAACAGAGCATAACTGACAGCAGATATGCAAATAATATGGAAAGATATGAATTTCAGAAGTGCTTGGATGTGCTGGTGGACCCTAAGACGAGGGCAATATTTACTATGTGCAAGTTTGAGATTCAAGAAAGTAATATGCTATTGGCCAGATTTGATAAAACAAGACAAACATCTCCAAAGTGTGGTTGTGGTAGTGGAGAGGTACTGCAAATCCTTTGGACATTTTATTTAGTTTCTGTTGACCGGGTAAGTGCACTAGACAAATCCTGCCTATTTTCAGGCATGACCCGGGGGAGGGGGAATACATAATGAATTCCAACCGACCTTGAACCAGATTAAGCTGTTGATGGTATTTTTAGTGAATGAGGGAAATTTGGCCAGGACACCGGGGAAATTCCACTACTCTTTTCGATAAGTGCTATGGGATCTTTAACATCCACCTGAACTACCACCGATCCAGGCAGATGGGACCTCTGTTTAACGTCTCATCCAAAGGACAGCACTCTGAAGTGCAGCACCCTCATGCTGCACTACAGTGTCAGTACTGGGATAGTAACCCAAGTGCCAGATGTGGGAACTGAACCCACAGCCCTCTGATCTCCCGGCCTCAGAGGTGAGAGTGCTACCTACTGAGCCACTGACACTGCAGTAGATACAATTACCAATGTACTTATTTTCTAAAAACAGCTTTTCAGTGTTGCAGACTGGAGGATATCGGAGTAGATAAAGAATCTTTGACAGAAATAATTTTCTTTACACATGATGAATTTACAATCAAAAGTTTGAGGAAACAATTTACTGAGCGTAGCTAAAGATAAAAAAAAAGAAGAAAATTAATATAAGGGTATGACTGATGGTAGTAAAGGGTTAAAGATAGACCAATGAGGGGATATAATAGGATTAAGAACAAAGATATTTATTGTATGTATGTAATGTATATGGCTGAAGCACTAATATGTAAGAGAAACTGTTCTGTAAAAACAATATGAATTCCTGGACCTTACCCAATATATAGATATGTGTTTTTAATAGTATTGTTTTCTTTGTACTGACGGTTGTTTTAATTCTATACTTGTGATCTTATTCCTTTATTAATGATGTATTGTAATAATTTTGTAATAACCTTGTAATGAACAATAAACATTTCTACTAGTATCCAGCAAAGTGGTATATAATTGAATCTATGCCTGCATGTACATGTACAAGTATAAGTATAAGACAACCAGCTGGAAGGAAAAAAAAGAGGTAGTACAAGCAATATGTGGTACAGTATTTTCCTTACCACATACAGTCTGCCACTCACCACTCAACTGTTAGGAAAGCTAAATTCTTTCAGGCAGCAGATGTGAAGCAGCTTTTTGCCATGCTGCTGAACTAGGACGCTATTTTTTCACTCTAACTGGGGATCCTCATATTTTCCCTTCTATTTATTTATTTATTGAATTTTGTTGACCCAGTAGGCCCACTGGGACTAGAAGTCCTTTTCAGGGTGACTGGGGATACAAATGGCAAGCAACTGAAATTGAACCAGATTAAGCTGTTGGTGGTATTTTTTAGTGAATAGATCCAATAAAACCTCAAATACTTTTCCTGCACCACTCATCACAACTATCTGGTTCTAAGTTGCATGGGTCGGGGTGAGGGACTTCCTTCGAGGCAGCAGGTACTGTGTGGCCAAATGAACTGACTGCCAGGGGGTGCATGTACTAAGTATTTTGTCCAGAGAGCAAACATATCACTTCTCTTCTGAGGTACCACCTGTTCTCTGACCAAGAGAGGGAGAATCCTGATATTTGTCCATGAAGCAGGGCCTTAAACACTGCAGTACCTTTATCCTGCTGCCCAGCCACTGGGCCTGCAATATTTCCTCCAGATACAAAAGAAACACAGGACTGCAGCTGGCTATGCCACACCACGCAATGAAACATTCAGCATTGACAAATGCTTATCTTATTTCACTGGCATTTTCTTTCAGCGGTGGTAAGTATGTAACTGGTATTAAGCATTGTTGACATTGTAATGCCACTTCCCCCAAAAGAGCCGCTGACAGCATTAGCAAAACTTTGAAAAAAGTAAGATTTATATTCTGCTCCATCCTATATTCTTTAGTACTTCATATGTTTTCAGTAATTAATTCCCTATTTTCTTTATTACTGAAAACAGCTGCAAGAAAACAAGATCCCTGTTCCCTAGACTCTGTCTAGTCCGGCTGCTTCTCTACACATGACATCACAATCTCCTGTTTATGACATCATAATTATTTCCACAGCAACATATTTTGATGTCGTAAACAGAATTATGTCAGGTATAGGCAGGAAGCCAGAGCTCAAAGAGCAGAGATACTGTATGGCAGCAAATACCCCCAGAATTAGGAAAGACGGATGAGAATTGCAGAATGCAATACAAAATATAAGCCACAGTTATGTCTAAATATTACATTTTTTCAAAGTTGTCTCAACTGTGTCAGGAGCTCTTTAAAGTGTGTTTCTCTAAAGTACTTCTTTCCTACGGCCGATTACCACAGTTCACGCCATTTAGGAGGCACCAAACTTGCTGGGAAGATGCCAGCCCTCCCTTTCACACTCCTCCATATGAAGAGCATTTTTGCTAGTCAGCGCCTGCTCATGTTGCGTGTTGTGACGTGCAAAGTGCTGATGCGTCTGTATCATCCCAACATCGTCACACACGTGTTAGCAGTATGCCGGCCCTCAAGGAGATGGGGGAGGATTTTAACACTTAGTACAGCCTGTCGCTCCTTCAGTGGTTTAACGCTCAACAAGTGAGCAAATTAGGAATGCACCTTCCCCGATGGTTTGGCACGTAACAGGTGGACTGATTTCTTCAGCACTACTGCCGCAGACCTTATGCTAACATACAGGGGTTCTGTCTGTCCTGAACTGCAGCAGGCTGCACTGGCTTCTCAGATGAGGTTAAGGTGCAGGGTGGTGGGGTGATCAGTCCTTCTGCAGGTATTTCACAGATAATGCCCTGCTTCAGTGCTGCTCGTATAAAGTGTAAAACTAGAGGAGTTAAGTGTTAGGACTTAAGGGTCTTGCAGCACCGTCTGCTGTGGATAGCTCAGAGTGCGTCAGACACCATAGCATATAGGAGACCAGTAATTTTTAAATGATGTAAGACCTGCAAGGAGATAATGAGACCCTCACCTTCGGGGTCGTATTGTTCCCAACTGGGTAACTCAATCTGATATGTCTATATTGGTTCTCCCCCAGCCAAACCATCAAGTTGGGGGGGGATGCACCTGTGTTATCGACTGTCAGTGGTAAGGATGAGTAGTGAAAATCTTTTTTTCGTCTTTAAAACAAGATGTTGAGGGCAGATGATCCATAGATCATCCCCACTAATACACTCGAACCAGATGCTGGCCCTTCAAGCAGAGTGAACATGTTCACCCAGATCTGCAGGTGACCCCCAATCTTGAAGGATTAGGAGGTCAACAGGTAAATGTGGAGCGGTCTGGGGAGACTTCTGACTAAATGGATCTGGATCAGTTCGACGAGAAGTATCCCTCTGAAGAGGAGGGGGAGTGGACGGAATCAAAGAAAAAGATTCCGACTCTCCCTTTGCTTGATAAAAATTCGCTGTCATATCTCATAACATAAGCATGCAGGACATTACTGTTAAAGGAAATCAAGGATATTGAGACTTTGGATAGTAATCCCATCCTGTCTGCCTTGCCCTCAGCCCCAACGTGTTTTCCAGACTTCCAGCACTGCGATAAGATTACTGAAAAGGAATGGGCCAGGGCCGATAGAGGAAACAGCTCCCTAAGCTTATGGCAAGGTGTTACTCGTTCCTGGTGGAGAGTTCCAAGTTCCACCAACAGCTGACAAGGCTGCATGCAATGTGTTCAAACATACTACCATACCTCTAGCAGGTATGGCGGCACTGTTGGATGTTAATGACAAAAGGGTAGATACCTCACGCAGATGAGCTTCTGCTTCGAACAGGGTGAACCTTCAAACAACGTATGCATCTTCTATTGTGTCCTGGACCTTAAATTCCTGGGTGACTGCCTTAGGCAGTTTCATTCCTAAGAATTCAGAGGGGTTGCATATGTTGCAGCTTGTGTCCATGGCTTCCGACTTTGTGGGGGACACAGCAGTGGATAGCTTACTGATGTCTGTCCGATCAGCTTATCATATTGTGGCTGCCATGTGGATTGTGTGGCTTCACTACTGGTCTGCGGGTTAGACGTCCAAGACAAAGTTGTCTGACATGTCACTTGCAGGGGAGTTATCTGGACTGGAATTGGACAACATTTTTAAAGGGCATCCAGGACAAGAAAAGACAGTTACTGGTGTCCAGGCAACCTCAGAAAGGAAACACAGCCAAAAATGGACAGGGTTTCAGCCAGCAGCGGTAGGCCAGAGGTGGGTTTCATCCTTTTCAGGACTTCGGAGGCCACAGGAATAAGGAAGCCTATTCTGGATTCAAAGGACACAAAAGGGTCCTTTGCCCGCAGACACAATGGCAGTACTGGCCAAAGAGGAGGTTCCTCTCAGTGAAGATACATGGCTACCCTGCCCCCCTTACCTTGGTGGACTGCAAAACTTCTGGCAGTGATGGGCCAACATCAGACGCATAGGTGCTGGAGGTTGTAACTCTGGGCTACACCACAGAGTTTTCTCTGGTCCTCACAAGAGGTCATTTTCTACAGTCTCCAATGCCACAAAATCAGGTGAAGAGGAGGGCAGTGTGGCAGACTTCAGATCACTTGAGACACCTTACAGGCAACTGTGCCAGTTCCCTCAAAAGAGGAGGGCCTGGGATTCTATTCAATTTACTTTGTAGTTCCCAACAAGTCTGGGACCATTCTGGATCTGAAACTAACAAGCTTGTTCACCATACAACATTCAAAATGGAAACCTTATGGTCCATCGTTCGGGTGATCCAACCAGGGAATTTTCTAGGCTTCACAGATCTGAAGGATGCCTATCTCCATATCCCTATTTGCACGTCGTACAGTATGCTTTCTCTCTCTTCATCCAGCCAGCCCCATCATTCCAAAATACACACACTCAGCCCTGCCACACACCCCTAGACTCATCTCACTCCCAAACACCCCAGGCTTGCCCTCCAGGTCTTCCCACTAACAGAGACCGAATGGTAGAATGGAAGCCACAGCCTCGTCCGCAGCATGGGGTCCATGGCATGGGGGCAGATGTCACTGTACAGAGGTCAGAACCTCCATTTTTCCAGTTTTCTCCCAGGGAGGTGTGCCATGCAATGACGTTGGGGAAGGCAAGCCGAACATCTGACACGCCTCCCAAAGGTAGTCAGTCCCAGCTGTTGTACCCCTGGCTACCAGAAGGGACTGCTCTATCACCGGGGACCCCCCCCACCCGAGAAGAGTAGTCCATAGGACGCTTCGATCCTCTCCGCCTCGGCCAGCCCTCCAACTCCCAGGCTCAGTCTCCCTAATCCGGTTCATTGGCAATGTAATCGGTAGCACTACCACTGCACCGGCAGGCAGGCCCACACCAGAAATTCTTGAGGTCTGCAATTCAGGGACAACATTTCCAGTACAGGGCTCTCCCCTTTGGTCTGGTAACAGCCCCCAGGGTGTTTTCGAAGATCCTAATTGTGCTAATGGGGCACTTGAGATAGGAGGGGCATCACAGCTACCACTACCAGAACAATTTGCTAATCTGAGCTCAGACAGTCAGGATGGCAGAGATCAATCAATCATTTTATTGGAAGGCAAGTTGAGAGTATAACTTTCTTTTCCAATTGCATCCAACATATGACACAGACAATAAAATACATAATATACAAATTATACAAACTTACTGCATGTAACACAACACTTAATATACATAAATTCACCCACAGCAATCACATTTAAAATTCAGTAATCCATCAAAACTAGTTTTAAAATGAGAAATTGATAAAAATGAAACCATTTTCAACTTTTTTGGACAGTATCCCACATGTATGGCACCATAACCGCTAAAGTGCTTTCTACAGATTTTGTACGATATCTTGGGATCAAAAACTGTGTTAATTTAGCTGATCTTAAACCATACTTGTTATGAGGTTTAGGTTGCAATAATTCAAGCAAGTAACAAGCATTTGTTGATGCCGAATGTTTGCTTGCTGGTATTGGTAGTGCAGGAGTTAGTGAGATGCATAATAAGAATGGTGGTGAAGTACTGAAGTGACACCAACCCCCACCTGCACCCTGCAGAGACTGAGAGGTGCTGGGGGTGTGCCTTTGGGTCGTCACCATAACAGTCATGGCATTCCACCTCACCCCACCCTGTAGACACTGACAGATGTCGCAGTGCGTCTTGAGGTCTTCGGCCCTTATGCTCACCCCATTTCAAAAGGAAATAAGCCGAGATGGGTGCTACTAATTGCCTTGACGATTCTTACAGGGCTACTACACTATGATCCATAGATGCCTAACCACCCCACTCTTAGCAATAACAACCTTAATAACTATCGTACAACTACCCTACCGGCTGGCACTAAAATACACAGCCCATGCAAACATGAAGAGGCTGCCACACCTCTTCGGCTACAACCTCAAAGCTACCCCCTCAGGCTGCCCCCATTTTCACCCCTTCTTATATTTGTAACGTAGGGTGACAAGCTTAAAAGTAAGGGGCACACAAAAAAGGCTACGCAAACTGTATCTTAAAAACCTCATGAACTTCCAGCGTAGGCTGACACTACTTCTGCTGCTCCTCTCAGGGAATATTCACCCCAACCCTGGTCCCCCTCAGAATTCAGATGCTAATCTAAGGAAAGGAGGCAGGCTGACTTTTGCCTCCATTAACATCTGTAGCTTAACTGCTAAATTTGACAACCTTCAGGCTTGGGTTTCCCAACATAACCCGGACGTGCTGTCACTAGTAGAAACGTGGCTTTCCCCAAGAATTAGCAATTCGTCAATTCACATCCCTGGCTACAAGGTTTTCAGACAGGAGAGATTGTCCAAGCGCGGGGGTGTGGTGCGTAATTTACCTAAGAGATAATACACAGGGCACTGCACTACCACTACCCTGTCCAGGACATGGTAGCCAGACCCTGGCCATCAAGCTGCTCCTAGGAGCCCACAATAAAACTTCAACAGTATTCACTGTTTACATACCTCCTAGGCACGAGGACCAATGCCTTGACACAGTGTTGGACTGCCTAGGTCGATGAACCTTACTGCTGAGATAATAATACTAGGTGACTTCAATATCAATTGGCTCGCCCCCGAGGCCACCCCTTACAAAGATGCTGTACTTGCAGCCCACCTCACACAGATCATAGAGTCCCCTAAGAGAACTAACTACAGGACAGGTACAAGTTCACTACTAGACTGGGTATTCACAAACTGCTCAGGGCACATATCAGAGGCTACCGTGCTTCCAGGCGCTATCAGTGACCACTCCCTAGTCTGGTTCAGCTGGTCAAACAAGTTCTCCAAGCCCCCACCAAGGACCATTACTAACAGGGTCCTTATTAGGGTTCACCTACACCTACTTGAAATCAGATCTACTAAACACTGACTGGTCTGATGTTCTAGGGAGCGGTGATGTGGACTGTGCACTGGAACACTTCATCCGCCTTTTCAACGAGGCCTGTGATAAGCACGCCCCACCAAAAACAAGTAAAATCAAGGGCTATTCCAATCCATGGCTGTCCCCTGGTCATCACTGAACTCCTAAATCACAGAGACCATTTATGGCATGTATCCAGGGCATGTGGTAAGCAGCTTGATCTCCAAAACTACAAAAGGGCAAGAAACATATGCATCAGGACTATCCGTGTAGCTAAAAACCAGTACTAAAAAAGATGCCCTTGCACAGAGTTGGAACGACAGCTGTAAATTCTGAAGTAACCCGAAGGAGGTCACTGGTAAGGAGCCAAAATCTGCTCCTACCATGATCAATATCAATCAATCACTTTATTTAACCAGGCATAAACACCACTGAGCAAGCTCATTTTCAAGGTGGTCCTGGGGGTGGCACCCACCCTCAACCTTATATTCATAGCCAACACTCTTAATAATACTTTCACCAGTCTTAGTGGTGTTCTCCCCCCCCGACTTCTTCTCCCAAACACAGAACACCTCTAACACACCCTCTCAGCCATCGGTGCACTGCCCTTTTTACTTCAGGGCCATAACAGCCTCTGACGCTAGGAAGTATCTGTGCAAGATGCTAGGTAAAGAAGATTCAGCGAAGACACCCTAGACCTCAAATTCATTACCCTCACCCTGGAGGATATCTCATCTCCCCTTACCTATATCATGAACCTATCCCTCAGGCAGTCCAAATTCCCACATAGGTGGAAAGCTGCTGTAGTGATACCGGTTCATAAGAATGACGATCAGACCTCACAAGGGAACTACAGACCTATTTCCCATCTCCCACCTCTCTCGAAGGTGCTAGAAAGAATCGCTGCCAATCAACTTGTTGAGTACATTGAAAAATATAATCTGCAATGTCCAGAACAACATGGTTTTAGGACTGGCCATAGCACCACTGCAGCTCTGCTAGAATTCACCGGCTTTATACACAAATTCCTCGACCAAGGGCAGCTGGTCGGGGCCGTATTCATCGATCTAACTAAAGCCTTCGACATGATAAATCATGTCCTACTCGCTGACCAACTTGTGGCCTCTGGTCTCTCTGCTGACACTGTTACTTGGTTCCACAGCTACCCCAACAGCCGGTCACAGCAAGTGAGGATAGACACGGTACTCCCTGACCATAAACCTGTCCTCTCGGGCGTCCCCCAATGGTCAATTCTGTGCCCCCTCCTATTCGGCCTCTTCCTGAATAACCTCCCACTCACCTACAAGGGCCGCATCCTCCTTTATGCAGATGATGTTGTCATCTTCAACAGTGGTCCTGACGCCAGAGACCTAGACAGACATCTCCAACATGATTTTTCCAGTGTTAAGAAATGGTTCACTGACCACAAATTGATTATTAACTACAAAAAAACTAAGACGATGTTGTTCTCCAGCCCTCAAAACAAGCAAAAATCCTACCCCCTCTCAATTTGCAGTGATGAGGGAGCACTACTACAGCTTGTTTTGCATTTTAAATACCTGGGATTCACAGCTGACAACACACTCTCCAATACCTTCCACACTGACAACATGTCCAAAGCTGTCAACACACGCATAGGCCTATTACACAGGCACAAGCGTGGCCTGACTCCTGAGGCAAAAAGTATTACAGTGCGCAGCTTAGCGATATCCTTAGTGGACTACGGGCTGGTAGTCTATGGCTCTGCCTCTGACACGTCCCTAAGGCGCATCAGAATGGCCCTAAACAAAGCCTGTAGGTTAATCACAGATGCTCCACGACTGACTCATACATGTGAGCTATACACCCAGGCTAACTGGCTACCTCTCAGCGGAAGACTAAAATACCAAACTTGCCTATTGACCAAGAAAATCCAATTAGGTCTGTTGCCCCCTTGGATGCAGCAACTGCTTCTTCCGAGCATCAACCCCCGGCCCACTCGGAATTCTGCAAACCAGTTCTTCACTATCCCCCACTGCCGTACTTCCCTTGGCCAAAGATTTTTTGCGTACCGGGCCCCCCTGTGGTTGAACACCCTACAGGATAATATAACCAACCTGCACACACTTGGGGCATTTAAGCTGTCCCTAAGTCAGCAAGTAGTGTCTGGTTCCTCATGTGACTGCTTCTGCTAATCCTCCTGTCCCCCCCCCCCTTCATCCTCCCTCCCCTCTTGAGACCCATCACTAGATAATTCCCTTTTTTCTTCACTACCTATCTCTCCTCCTCCTCCCCACCCCTTGCACTCACTGACAGCTCCCATTTTCTATATCTCGCTACTCTGGGTGTGCCCCTTAGTAACAGATCACCTACCCCACCCCCCCCAACTACTTGTGCACAACAAGGCCACTGCGCTGCTCCCTCCTCCTGTTTTCTGGACTATTCCTCCCCCTGCCTGTACTTTACCTGACAAAGCGAGGCTATGCCCTCAGCTGCTTATATGCCACCCCTCCTCCTAATTTACTTCCCATCCTTACCTCAGTGTTGCAACTTTGTATGCTCTCTTACTGTATTCACTGTTATGCTGTTATCTTGATGTCGCAACTGTTGTAATTGCAAACTGTTTATTCCTATGTATGTTGTTTCTACCTGACGAAGAACCTATGTAACGAGCTTTTATCTCAAAGGTGTAATCAGAGACTATAAATAAATAAATAAATAGAATGGAGTGAATGTTGGGGTCAAAGACCCCAAGGCACACCTGCATGCCTGTTGGTGGCTGCAGGGTGGGTTGGGAGATGGAATTGGTTAAGCATTACAGCCGACGACCCCAAGTCAGATCCCCAATACCTGTCATTCTGTACAGGGTGGGCGTTATGGTTGGAAAGCCTAACGCCCAAGGTGTTTGTTGGTATTTTTGCTCCAAATTTTCAATATAGGCTTTTTGTGAGCCCCCCTCATGAACAGTCGCAGTATCATTTCATTACTGAATGCCAAAAGGTGATTTTGCACAGTGAGTGTGCCATTCAGCACCACAAGTGTGAAAACAAATTTCGGGCAGGTTGTGAGAATTGACAGGTGTACTGTTGATGAGGAGGTGTGAAGAAATGGCAATGTGGAAATCTGGAGTGAAAATAGGAAAAGTGGCGAAGTTACGAGTGTGCGTAGAAACTGTGCAATGCAAGCTCTTAACACAGTCATTTTTTAAACTGTTGTCACTCAATCACACACCAGTAGACATGCCACCACAGTAGTAGCCAGACCATCATAAACAGTTGTCAGACTAACAGACTACCTTTTGGGTACAATATTGCATTGTGACAAGCCTTTGTACCACATCAAGGTAGCCGGTCCCACAGAGGTCCACTCACACACCACTAGCCACAGCAACAGCTGTCAGACTAACACACTGGCTTTTAGTTACAATATTGCATTGTGAGAAGCCCCTGTACCACAGCAAGGTAGCCAGTCCCACAGTGGTCCATTCACACACCACTAGCCACACCAACTGTTGTCAGACTAACACACTGGGTTTTAGTTACAATGGTGGCTGTGGGGATGAAGGGCTACCTTTAAGCCCCCCTTCCCCTTACAAGCATGCCTGACTTTTCTTAGTCGGACCTTCACGCAGGACACTAATAAATTAAAATAAGGCATTTCACCAGTTGTTATTGCTGCAAGGAGAGCAGACCTGGAGGCACTGGCACTGAGGCAGGAGGACAAGTAAGGTGTGATGTATGTCCTGAATCCCCGACCCCAGAACAAAAATGTGTTTGGGGCAGGGCTGATTGGGGTGGTCTCCTTAATTAAATTAAGAGTAGATGAGAGCTGGAAGTTCTGCCAGAGTTGTAGAGTAGAGCCGTTATCAACCAGCTTTGCAGTCATTTGATAATGACTCTATTTTACAACTGTGCTGGGACTTCGAATGAAGCACTTAACACTATTGACACACCCTCGCTCTCTCTGAGACTGGACAGCAGCTCGTAGCTGTTTCTTTAATTTTTTTGGGGGGGGTTGTGAAGTTCTGCAGCAGACTGAAGATGGAAGGGGCATGAGGTGCAGCGGCAGACTGAAGGGCAAGGGGCACTGCTGGTACACACTGACCTGAACGCAGTCAATGGAATAAATGGAAAAGGGCAGTCTATTCGACCAAAAAAAATACCTGGAAAGGCAGACGCCCCCCCTCTCCCCCACCCCGGATGCCTATTTTTATAGGGAAAATACAGTCTCCCTTAATAAGAAGTAGGATAGATGGAATTCAGTGCGTCTTCTGTTCACAAGTTGCGAAGAATAGAGTGATGGCGCTGTCTATGTTCCATTAAACAAGTGTCACCTAGAAAGGCAAAATCAACATCGGAGAGATCCAAGCTTAAAGATCATGTGCAACGGTTTTTACATATTTTTTTATAAAAGCTTGAAAAGCTGAAATTCAAGTCCCTGTGTCATGATTAGTGTTTCCTGAAAATTTCATGCTGTTTGGTTTTGTGGTTTTCTTTTAATCAGCATTTGTTAACTTGCTCTACAGTGGCAGAAATCAGTGGAGTTATTTCTGTCCTTTCAAACTTAGAGTGCGATGACATCATTCTGGAGTAGCTTGCTGTTTCAGATTCCCAATCAGAGCAGTAGTTTGTAGAGTTCATGGTTTGATGAGCTCTCAAAATTTCTTACAAGCCTACTGTCTGATTTGTGTTTAGATAGATCAGCTTAAAATATATAATTGTCTTCTCATAAAAAGCTGATCATTTCAGTTTCAATGCTGAATTGAAGAAGTGGAAGTCTTTCTCTGTGAGAAATCAGCTTGTCTGCCACAGCTCTTAGTTCTTTCTAATCCAAACTGATTTTTTTTCTAACTATATAACACTGGACTATTAAATTACTATAAAACAAATCTAAATTTTGTTTATTCACAGAAACAGTCTGTCTTTCATGTAGCCTTCATAAATACATTACTGTAAGAACATTTTTTTCATGTCAGATTGACAAACAGTGCATGTGCTTGAAATACTGTAGCAGTGTGACAGGCACCTGTCTGAACTCACAAATTTCAGTTCTTTGGTGGTTTCTGTGTGAAAATACATCATGTATGTGTATAACTAGAAGCACTATGTGGCATCCCGATGCACCATGTCTGCCCCACTGTTGAGGCAGCTGCAGTCTACTGCCACCTGTCCCACAAGCCCCCTGCCTTCTGCTCCACAATTGAGGCTGCTACACCCTGCTGCTCACTGTCTTCTCACAGTCGGGGGATTGTGCACCCTGCTGTCTCCATCCCCTGCCTAAAGAATCAGGGCTGCTGCACCCTGCCGCCCATTGCCCAAAGAGTTGGGGTTGCTGCACCCTGCTACCCTGTCTCCACCACCCTCACAGGTAGGGAAGCTGCACCTGTTGTCCCCTGTTCCTGTCTCCATAGACAGGGATGTTGTGCTGTGTTAAGCCCCACAGTGCCAGGTTCCCTGTCTCCACAGCTGGGGGTGCTGTACCATGCTGCCCTAGCCACCAGAGGTGGGGCTTTTACTACACCCTGCTACCCACTTCCATTGCCCCAAATAGGCAGGGCTGCTGCACCAACTGTACCCCATCTCACAGTCAGGGCTGCTGTACCCTGATGCCCCATGTTCTGCACCACAGTCAAGACTTTTGTATCATGATGTCCTCTATCCCCTGTCACCAGAGAGAGGGCTGCTGCACCCTGCTCCTTTCTTCACAGTTGGGGTTGTTTTGGTCTGCTGTGCTCTAGAGCCCCTTGTCTCTGCAGTTTGGGCGGCTGCACCATGCTGCCACTGGCCACAAGATTCAGGGCATTTGCTGCACCCTGTTGCATGCCTCCACAGTTGAGGCAGTTGCACTCTGCTGTCCCCCTGCCACCAGAGTCAGATCCTTTGCTATATCCTGCTGCCTACATCCCTTGTCCCAAACAGGCATGGCTGCTGCACCTGTCCCACAGTTTGGGCTGCTGTATCCGGATGCCACCCCTAACTCCTGCCCGAACATTCAGGGCTGCTGCACACTGCTGCCTCTGTCCCCACCCCAACAGCCAAGGCCATGGCACCCTGTTGCCCCCTGTTCCTATCTCCACAGTCAGGGCTGCTGTGCTGTGCTACAACCTAGAGTCTCATGCCGCCTGCATCCACAGTTGGGGCTGCTGAACCCTGCTATACACTTCCATTGCCCCAAATGGGCTGGATTGCTGCACAATGTGCACCCTGTGCTATTGTTAGGGCTGCTGTAACCTGATGCCCACCTGTGTCCAGCCCCACAGTCAAGGCTTCTGAACCATGGTGTCCTTTGTCCCCTGCCACCGTTGTGCCCAGCTGCACCACAGAGCCCCTTGCCCCCACAGGTAGGGGACAGGGTGCAGCAAATGCCCTTACTCTTGTGCTGCACCCTTCCCGAACAGTTGGGGGTTGCTGCACCCTGCTACCCTCTCTCTCTCGCTCTCTCTCATCCTCAAAGTCAGGAACACTGCACATATTGCCCCCTGTTCCTGTCTCAGCAGGGTGTAGCAAAGGATCTGACTCTGGTGGCAAGGAGGCAGCAGGGTGCAACTGCCTCAACTGTGGAGGCATGCAACAGGATGCAGCAAATGCCCTGAATCTTGTGGCAAGTGGCAGCATGGTGCAGCAACCCTAACTGCAGAGGCATGGTGCTCTAGCATATAGCAGTCCACAGCAACCTCAACTATATAGAAAGGAGGAGGGTGCAGAAGCCCTGTCTGTGGTGACAGGGGATGGAAGACAGCACGGTGCAGAAGCTTCAATTGTGGAGCAGGACACATGGGGCATCAGGGTACATCAGCTCTGACTATGTGATGGGGTACACGTGGTGCAGCAGCCCTGACCATCTGGTGCAATGGAAGTGGGCAGTGAGTGCACCAAATGCCCCACCTCTGGTGGCTTGAGCAGCATGGTGCAGCAGCCTCAGCTGTGGAGGCAGTGAACCTGGCACTCTAGAGATTAGAACAGCACAGCAGCCTTGACTGTGGAGACAGGAACAGGGGCAACAGGTGCAGTATTACTAACTGTGAGGGTGGGGGAGAGAGGGCAGCAGGATGTCACAACACCAACTGTTTGGGCAGGGAGCGACAGGGTGCAGTAGTTCTGATTCTTTAGGCAGGGGATGGAAGCAGCAGGGTGCACAATCCCTGACTGTGTGGGAGAACACAGAGGGCAGCAGGGTGCAGCAACCTTGAATGTGGAGCAGAAGGCAGGTGGCTTGTAGGGCTGGGGACTGGTGGCAGTAGACTGCAGCTGCCTCAACTGTGGGGCAGAGACATGCTGCATCATGATGCCATCTAGTGTTTCTAGTTATACACATACATGATGTATTTTCACACAGAAACCACCAAAGAACTGACATTTGTGAGTTCTGACAGTACATGTGCTTGAAATACTGTAGCAGAGTGTGACAAGCACTTGTTTGTCAATCTGACATGAAGAAAAAAATTACTCAACTTAGTAATGTTGTTTCTTCTAATGGAGTCTTGCTGTATTCTGACATATTGCAGTGATGTCCAACCTTTGAACTGCCCCGGAAATGAAAGAGTTAACTTTCCATGCCAGGCACGGAACGCTGAGCTCGAGCTTGGTTGAGACTCTGTCTGTTGCTGTTTGAACTCAAACCGTCAGATCTTTACGAGCTATACTCACTGGGTGCCCTGTGTGGAAACTGTAAACTTACACTAGCCAACTGGCTACTAAATATAATAAAAAGATTTTTTGGTCCCAAAACAAAGACCCAAGTCAGGAAACCCAAAAAATAAAACAAAACACAACACCACCCACACACCCAAACTAAAGGGGTGAGAAAAGAAGGGGTGGGGGCACCTCCCGAGTGCCAACACTGCTACTGCCCACCCACATCCCAAAAATCAAGGTTCTGAGAGGAGAGGCGGGGGGGAGGTCAGAATACAGCAAGAGTCCATTAGAAGAAACAACATTACTAAGGTGAGTAATTTTTTCTTCAAACAACATGAAGTCTTGCTGTATTCTGATATATTGCAGACTACCAAGCAGTAGCTCCATGGAGGAGGGACAGAACCTACTTAGGAAATAGGCTCTGAAGCACTGCTGTGCCAAACCGAGCATCACTCCTAGCCTGGATATCCAGACAGTAATGCTTGGTAAAAGTGTGTACTGTTTTCCAGGTGGCTGTTGACAAATCTCTAAGATAGGAATATCCTGGCAGCAGCCAGGAAGCAGCCGTACCTCTGGTAGAGTGAGCTCTCAGGCCTGAGGGGGGATCCCACCTAGTTTTTCATATACAAAATTGAATGCAAGAGACAATCCACCTGGCAATAGATCTCTTAGTGGCAGGTTTTCCTTCTCAACCTCAACATAAGTGAGGAACAGTTGAGGAGTCAGACCTGTGACCCTGGTGCGCCTATGTAGTAGCTAAGGCCCTTTTCACATCCAAACTGTGCAGCCTCCTCCCCAGAGGAGGAATAGTCAGTGAAGAAAACAGGAAGGGACATAGACTGGTTAAGGTGGAAATCTGAACCACCTTAGGCAAAAACTTCCTATTAGTCCTGAGGACCACCTTATCTCTATGGAAAGAGATAAAATCAGGCTCCACTGACAGGGCCTGTAACTCACTTATGCGTCTGGCAGAAGTGATGGCCACCAAGAAAACAGTTTTCCGAAGTCAAGTACTTACGCTCTGCTGAGGACAAAGGCTCAAAAGGGGTTGTATAAGCTGAGCAATGCAAACATTAGGTCCCAAGCAGGGCAGGGTCCCCATGAGGATTGGTATGAAGTAACTCTTGAAAAATTTAGAAAATACAGGATGAGCTGAAAGGAAGAGTGTTTGCCTTTCTGAGGAAGGCAGGTGACAGCTGCTGGATGCAGCCTTAGTGTAGCTGGTCTGAGTCCCAAGCTAAGATGAACCATGTAGTCAAGGACTGTGGGCAGGCCAGCAGACTCTGGAGAAATATGCTCTGAGAGCACTATATAGGAAAATCTTTTCCACTTAGAGTTGTAAGTAGCTCATGGAAGGTTTACGAGAAGCCTCAAGCATATCCAGAACACCTTGAGAGGTGAATCAGCAAACCCTAACTCTTCAAGAGCCAGGCCTTGAGGTTGTAGAGATTTGAGATTTGATACCAAACCTCCGAGCACATGTTAACAGGTTGTAATTCTGGAAGAGACAGGGGAAGGTGGATCAGATGGACAACAGAGAGGGTACTGTTGTCTGGCCCAGTCTGAGCAACCAGAATCACCCTGCAGGTTGAGACCTGATTTTGACTAACAGTTTGAACAGGAGAGGAAGGGGAAAAGCTTACAGAACTTCCTTCCCAATTGAGAATCAGGGTATCCAGGGGACTGAGCCCAACACTGGGGGCTGCAGAGAGGAGTTGGTATTGTCTGGGGCTGCAAAGATCTATCTGTGGAGTGCCCATCTGGAAGATCACCAAAACCAGGGACCAGGGACCATCTGGATGCCTGAGATATCCTGTTGAGACATCCCAGATATTGCTGGCTTGGGAGGTACTCTGCAAGAGAGGTGTTCAGGAGTAGGCCAGGATATAATTATCGCCTTGCACAGGCAGACCAAGTGCCCTTGTTGTTGATATCACATGTGGTAGTCTGTCCTGATCTGAATTATTTTGTTCTGAACAGACTTGAAAAAGCTTGCGTTGTGGGAACGTTTGAGTCTATAGATTGATGTGAAGCAGAGATTCTGAGGAGGTTCCACCTGTCAGTTCTCAGTGCAGCTCAAGAGGGCACTGTAAGGATTAGAGAATGAGACTGAGGACAAAGGAACTGTCTAATTGTCCTGATCCTGCCAACGCCTGAACAGGGTCGAGTCATGAATCAGTTTGGTCAGAGGGTCCTTTCTGAGACCAGAAGGCTCTGCGGGAACTGATGTCCCCATCTGAAATCTTGCCCTGCACCACTGCTGCAGCCAGGTTTGCAGAAAATGCCTTGTTGGTCGAGACACCGGAGGTGAAGAAGAGGCTAGTGAGATATGTCCTGCTCGTCCAGGGGAAGGGTTTGTTCATTGTATCTAGAGCTCGTCTTATGAAGGTGTGGAGAGCGTGAGGTCAGAACTGACTTGAGATCTGAAGGAAACCGAGAAGTGAGTAGTTGCTGAGTTATCTAGGTAACTTGACTTGGTCTGGAGACTGGCCTACTATGAGCTAGCTGTCCAGGTATGGAAAGATGAGATCCTTTTCTCCTTAGGGAGGCAACTACTACTGCCAGTATTTTAGAACATTCTTGAGCAGTAGTCAAGGGCAGCTCTGAATTGCATGTCTTCAAGGCAGCCCACCTGAATTTTCGGAGTTTGTTATTATGGAATAGGCATCCTTGAGGTCCAGGGAAGCAGTCCCCCTTGAGAGGAATTATTCTAGAGTCACCATTTTGAACCTTTAAAAAGGTGCTTGTTTGAATGTCTTAGATCCAGATGTACGCCATTCTTGCTTTTTAGAAGCACTGAGGCATCCTCCCTTGTGAGGGGGAACCTCATGGCTCTTGTCATGAGGGACCCCTGCCTAGGGCGCCTGAAGATTGTGGGTAGGACTGGTTCATCTGAAATTTTTTAGTTAGAACCAGTCCGGTTTATTACTTCCAGGACCCAGTTTTGTCAGATATCCAGTCCTGACAGTACAGCCTGCCCCCAGGTGGAGAATCGCCCAAACCCATCAGGTGCCTGCTTGGCAGGGCTTTAGGGCTGAGGGTGGAGGTCTGTTTTGTGCCCAGTCTGCCTCCTCTGAAGAGACCCTTATGAGCATAAGAAGACGCAGGCCTGGCTTGTAGAAAGGTCCTGGAAAGGCCTGCCCTTGCCCCTGGATGCTGCCTCTGGGGAGTGGTTTTGCCTTTCTTGGCCTGAGCACTTCATAGGTGGTCCTGTATTCATCCATTTTCTTTCATGTAGTTCTCAGTTTGCTCCCAAAACAGAGAATTACCCACAACAGGAAAATCCATATCTTAGTCTGGGTATCCTGGGACAGGCTAGTATATCTGAGCGGGGTTATCCTATTTAAGGGCCACAGATGTAGCTATGACTCTAGATGAAACATCATTGGAGTCCACTGCAGCATGGAATTGCACCTTGGATGCCTCAATACCATCCGCAGCCACCTGCTCCAGCTCCTTGGCAAGCTGACCTGTTTAGCTAAAGCCATTATAGTGTCCCATCTAGATTTCTGATATCTAGCTGTATAGGCCATATAATTAGCCTGACCGAGTCCCAAGGATGCTGTCATGTACTGTTTCTTTGCCATGGCATCAATCCTCCTGGAGTCCTTATCTGGGAGGTGTGAAGCCAAGGGTATATTTGCCTTATCACAGGCAGCAGCCTGCACTACCCCAACATGGCTGCATTGCTGGGTAAGGAACTCCGTATCTAAACCTGAGAGAGTATACCTCTTGTCCATTCTCTTGTCTACAGGAGGTACAGAATTAGGAGTCTTTAACATTTTCATTGTCTGTTTCCCAAAGGACTTATGAAGGGGAATAGACAGCCTCCTGGACTCTGGGATATCCATCATTCCAACATAGTCAGGCTCCTCCTGGTCGTCCACAGCTTCTTCCATAGGAAGCTGAAGAGTTTCAGCCACTTTTTTGTAGAACATAAAATGGGAAGGGGACTCAGAAAGCCTAGGAGGAGAAACCCCTGAAGGTCTGTCTGGGGAGATGTCCGGGCCAATAGGCACATCCAGACTTTCTTAATCACCATCACTATCCTCATACTCTCTCCTTCCTCCTCCTCCGGTTCATAAAAATCTTCTAAATTATAGCCTGGAACCGTGGGAATCAACCGAACCAAGCCCCTTCCTGATGGTGCCGGTTCGGTCGGAACCAAGGTTAGCGAATGAACAATCCTTATCGCTTTGGCTATTTCATCAGCGGTCGGAGAAAGAATTTGTGGATCCGCACCGGCTGATTTATCTCTTCTTTTTCTTTTAACCTGAACCGACTCCTTAGAGTCGGTTCTCCTTTTGCCCAAAGAAGTTTCGCCCTGGTCAGAGGGTACTCCTTCTGGTTCGGTTGGAACCGAACCGGGCTGGCCATCCGGGTCAGCGGACTTCATGGCCTCCCTTTCCCTGAGCCTACCAACTCTCTTTTCCAGGGTAGCTGCAGGAAAATTCTTGAAAATCTGGCAGTCTGAATCGAGGTGGTCAAACCCCAGACAATAAACACAGGTGGTGTGGGGATCAGCCTTAGCAAAGGCTTCCCCACACACACTACAGTGTTGAAACCCAGTGGGCCCGGTTTTTCTTTTGGGTTTCTCAGACATGGCCAGTCCTAATAAAACTTACCTCTTTTTTCGGCAATCCGCCAGGCAAGACACCCTTATCGGTTCCTGACCGTGTTACGGGTCGTGGAAAAAAACGTAATGAAACCCGTCTTTTTTTTTAGGACCGATAAGGACCGGTTACCACACTCTAAAAGTAGAATAAACTTTTTTTGAACAACCTGATCGGTTCAAACTGAACCAATCCCACGTTTACAAGTTCCACACAGAAGAACAAGAAAATAAATCTATCTAGTACTCACGATACCACAGACAGAGACTGAACTGACAGGTTAACGGGTTAAATTCGGTCGAAAACCGAGAAAAACGGCACTTTAACCGACAAACTTGAACCAAGCAAAGGAGAAATCTCCGGAGCGACTGTTCAGTGAGGCGGAGTAAAGAATCTGACGGTTTGAGTTCAAACAGCAACAGACAGAGTCTCAACCGAGCTCGAGCTCAGCGTTCCATGCCTGGCATGGAAAGTTAACTCTTTCATCTCCGGGGCAGTTCAAAGGTTGGACATCACTGCAATAAGTCAGAATACAGCAAGACTTCATGTTGTTTGAAAAAAATGTTCTTACATGATTGTATTTATGAAGGCTACATCAAAGAACTACTGTTTCTGTGAATGAACAAAATTTAGATTTATTTTATATTCATTAAACAGCCCTGTGTTATATACAGTAGTTTGAAAAAAATTGAGGTTTGATTATAAATAACAAGAGCTGTGATACAGGCAAGCTGATTCTCACAGAAAAAGATTTCCACTACTTCAATTCAGCATTGCAAATGAAATTATCAGCTTTTTAAAGGAAGAGAATGATATATTTTAAGCAGATCTAAACACAAACCAGATACTGGGTTAGTAAGAAACATGGAGAGCTCAGCAAACCATAAACTCTACAATGTCATCGCACTCTAAGCTTGACTGAGAGGACAGAAATAACTTCACTGTTTTCAGCCACTGTAGAGCAAGTTAACAAATGCTGATTTAAAGAAAACCACAAAACCAAATGACGTGAAATTTTCAGGAAACACTAATCATGACACAAGGACTTGAATTTCAGCTTTTAAAGCTTCTATAAAAAATAAGTAAAAACCGTTGCACATGATCTTTAAGCCCTTCTTTCTGGTCCTACAGACTCACCTGCCGGAGATATTTGAGCCTCAACTCAAATTAACAATGGAGATGTTCCTTTTTTTTCCAGCCTCCCTAAAACATTAAGGAGCCCGACGAAAAAATTACTCACCTTAGTAATGTTGTTTCTTCTAATGGAGTCTTGCTATATTATAGACATTAGCAGTTTGATCCAGCTCTAGAACTGCCCCGGTGTGAAATGGTTAAAACCATTCCAAAATAGAATTTTGGCACGAGAGCAGCTCTATCTGTGTCATTTCAAACTTGAACTGTCAGATCTTTACGAGCCAAACTCACTAAGGTCTGTGTGGAAGCTGTAACCTACACTAGCCAAATGGCTACCTAAATAATAACAACCACTGATGGTCCCAACACCCAAGACTCAAGTCAGGGGACCAGAAATACTAACACCATTCTAATAATATGAAAATGGAACATAAGTATAATAAAACACACACACGCATACACATACACCCCCAAAGTCCCAAAGGGGACAAAATGCTAACAGGACATAAGTAGTGCCCACACTAAGTTGCCCACACCCCACCAAGTAGAGGTTCTGAGAGGGCAGGTTGAGGGAGGTCTATAATATAGCAAGACTCCATTAGAAGAAACAACATCACTAAGGTGAGTAATTTTTCTTCAAACATGAAGTCTTGCTATATTATAGACATTAGCAGAATACACAGCAGTACCTCCATGGAGGAGGGCAGAACCTACTTAGGAATAGGCTCTGAAGAACAGCTGTGCCAAACCGAGCATCTCTCTCGGCCTGGACATCCAGGGAGTAATGCTTGGTAAAAGAGTGTACCTGCTTTCCAAGTAGCAGCCTGGCAAATCTCCAATAAAGGGATATCTCTGGCAGCAGCTAGAGACACAGCTGTACCCCTGGTAGAATGAGCCCTCAAACTGGGGGCCTGCCCACTTTCTGATAACAAATTGGATACAAGAGACAATCCACCTGGCTATTGATCTCTTAGTGGCAGGTTTGCCTTTCCCAACTTCACCATAGGTAAGGAAAAGTTGAGGATTCGAACCTGTGACCTTTGGTACGCTCTATATAATAACTAAGAGCTCTCTTAACATCCAGGCTGTGCAACCTCCTCTCACCAAGAGGAGTGATCAGTGAAAAATACTGGAAGGGAGACAGATTGATTAAGATGGAAATCTGAAACCACCTTAGGCAAAAACTTCCTATTAGTCCTAAGGACTACCTTATCCCTGTGGAAAGAAATAAAGTCAGTCTCCACTGACAAGGCTTGCAATTCACTTATGCGTCTGGCAGAAGTGATAGCCACTAGAAAAACAGTTTTCCAAGTTAGGTACTTAAGCTCTGCAGAAGACAGAGGTTCAAAAGGGGGTTGCATTAACTGGGCAATGCAAACATTAAGGTCCCAAGCAGGGGCCGGTTCCCGAAAGGGAGGATTAGTATGGAGTAATCCCTTAAAAAACTTGGAAAACACAGGATGAGAGGAAAGAGGGGATGACTTTCCAGCTGACACAAAAGCAGACACAGCTGCCAAATGAACTCTCAGGGTAGCTGGTCTGAGACCCAAGGAATTAAGATGTACCATGTAATCTAACAAAATGGGCAATTCAGCAGATTCTGGGGAAATATTTTTCCCAGCACACCAAATGGAAAACCTTTTCCATTTAGAACTATAAGTAGCTCTAGTGGAAGGCTTTCTGAAGCCTTTAGGATCTCAAGAACACCCTGAGAGAGGTGTAAATCAGCAACTCTAACTCCCTCAAGAGCCAGGCCTTGAGGTTGAGGGATTTGAGGTCCGATACCAAACCCTTCCCTGGGCACAAGTCAACAGACTGTGATTCCTGGGGAGGCACAGGGAAGATGGACTGTCAGAGACAGAAGGAGGGGTACCAGGGCTGCCTGGCCCATCCGGGACAATCAGAATCACCCTGCAAGGCTGAGATCTGATTTTGACTAGTACTTTGAATAGGAGAGAAAGGTGGGGAAGCATAGAGGAACTTCCTCCCAATCCAGAAGAAGGGCATCCAAGGGAACTGGAGCCCAGCACTGGAGGCCTGCAACAGAACAGAGGAAGTTTTGATTGTCTGGGGCTGCAAAAGATCTATCTGAGGGATGCCCCACCTGGCAAAACTATCCCCAGCACTTGAGGATCCAGGGACCATTCTGTGATGGCCCTGGGAAATCCTGCTGAGGGCATCCGCTAGGACATTGTCCTTCCCTGAAGATGAACTGCTAGTGAGGGAAGTGTTCAGGGAATAGGCCAGAGACCACAACTTCATTGCCTCGAGCACAAGGTCAAGACCCAGTGCCCCTGTTTGTTGATGTACCACATTGTTGTGGTGTTGTCTGTTCTGACTTGTATCACCTTGTCGTGAACAGATGCAGAAAAAGCTTGAAGAGCTAAAAAGACAGCTCTGAGTTCCAGCAAATTGATGTGGAGCAGAGATTCCTGGGGACCAAACTCCTGAGTGGAAAGGTCGCCCATGTGGGCTCCCAACCCAGAAGGGAAGCATCTGTAGTGAGAGTCAAGTCGGAGAAGGGGAAATGAAGAGGACCCCCGCTCTTAAATTGCTCTGATCCTGCCACCACTGGAGAGCTAGGATCAAGGTTTGAGTCACTGGGACCAACTTGGAAAGGGGGTCTCTTCTCTGAGACCAAAAGGTTCTCAAGTGAAACTGAATGTCTCATCTGAAATCTGGCTCCCTGCACAACAGCTGTGGATGCAGCCATGTGCCCCAGGAGCTGCAGAAAGTGTCTTGCTGGTCGAGAGACCTGCAGAGTGAAGGAAGAGGCCAGAGCCACTAAATTCCTTACCCTTTCTGGGGAAGAAAGGCTCTGGCTAGCTTTGTGTCCATTCTGCCCCTATAAAGGTGAGTACCTGGACTGGTTCCAGAACCGACTTTGGTAGGTTTAGCAGAAAACCAGGGAGGAGAAGCTGCTGAGTGACCTGCAGGTGAGATCTTACCTGTTCTGGGGACTGGCCCACAATGAGCCAGTCGCCTAGATAGGAAAAACAGCAATCCTCTGCCTCCTTAAGTGGGCCACTGCTAGACACTTTGTGAATACCCTTGGAGCAGAGGTAAGGCCAAGGGCATTGCTCTGAACTGGTAATGACCTGAGGGCAGTTAGAATCTGAGGTACTTTCGGGATCTTCTGATTAGACATGGAAATAGGCATCCTTGAGGTCCAGGGAGGCTAGCCAGTCCCCTGGCCTTAGGGAAGGTAAAATCATTGCCAGAGTTACCATTTTGAACTTTGGTTTCAAAAGATGCTTGTTCAGATATCTGAGATCTAAAATGGTCTGCCACTCTCCTGTCTTTTTGGGGTAAGGAAGTATCTGAATACAGACCCCTGCCCTGATGCAGGGAGGAACCTTTCTATTGCTCTGAGAGCTAACAGGGATGAGACCTCTGTTTCCAGAGCGAGGGTCTCTGAAGCACTTGCAGGTAGAAAAAGTCTGCTTCTCAACTTGGGAAACTTTTTGAAGCTGAGAACCAGACCCTGGCTTACTACTTCCAGAACCCACTTGTCTGAGGTTAAAGAAGCCCAATTCTGACTGAAGTAAGCCAGCCTGCCCCACACTGGTACAGGAGAATCGGCCCTGGGCACCCCATCAGGGTGCCTGTTTCGTAGGAGCTTTAGGCTGGGGGGTGGGAGCAGGTCTGCCCACCCCTCGTCTGCCCCTGCCTCTGAAGAAGCCCCTCTGAGCATAGGCAGAGGAGGCCTGAGTCTGGTAGAAAGGCCTGTGAAAAGGCCTACCCCAGTACCCTGGGGCATGCCTTTGAGGGAGTGGCTTGCCGCTCCTTAGCCTGGGCACTCTTGTAAGTAGTCCCATATTCATCCATCTTCTTCATGTAGTTTCTCTCTGCTCTCCAAACAGAGAATTTCCCACCACAGGAAAATCCATAGCCTTAGTCTGGGTATCCTGTGACAAACTAGTACACCTGAGCCAGGCCAACCTACGAAAAGCTACAGATGTGGCCATGACTCTAGAGGAAACATCATTAACATCCACAGCAGCATGAAACTGAACCTTAGAGGCTTCAATGCCATCAGCAGCCACCTGTTCTAGTTCACTAGCCAGCTGGCCATGGGCCTGCTTGGCCAATTGCATAACAGTATCCCATCTAGATTTCTGATACCTAGCTACATAAGCCATATAATTTGCTTGCCTGAGTCCCAGAGAGGCTGCCATATACTGTTTTTTGCCATGGCATCAATCTTCCTGGAATCCTTGTCAGGAGGATGTGAGCCAAGAGATATTAACCTTATCATGAGCAGCAGCCTGAACTACTAACATGACTGCATTGCTGAGAAGGAATTATGTATCAAGGGCCTGACAATGTATACCGTCTGTCCATCTTTTTATCTACAGGAGGCACAGAATTAGGAGCTTTAAAATTTTGTTTGTTTCCTAAAAGACTTATGTAAAGGAATAGACAATCTCTAGACTCTGAATATCCATCATTTCTACAAAATCAGGCTCCTCTTGCTCATCCACAGCCTCTTCTAAAAGGAAGCTGGAGGGTTTCAGCAACTTTTTATAAAACATAAAATGAGATGGGGACTCAGACAGCATAGGGGAGATTCTAAAGGTCTGTCTGGGGAGATGTCTGGTTCAATGGGCACACCCAGACCTTCCCAGCCACATTCATACTGTTCATAATCCTCCTCCCTCCTGGTTCATAAAATTCCTCAATATCATAATCCTGAACCACTGGGACCGGACGAACCGACCTTTTACCAGATAGTGGTGGTGCGACGGACCCCTGAGACAGTAGACTGGACAATTTGTATGGCTTTTGCTATCTCTGCAGCAGTTGGAGAAGGAATTTTGGACTCCAGACCTGCTGATTTTCTTGTTTTCTTTACTGGAATTGGTTCCTCAGAACCAGCTTTTCTTTTGCCCGAGGAAGTCTGGCCCTGGTCAGAGGGCACTCCCTCTGGTTCGGTTGGCACCGAACCGGGCTGGCCATCCGGGTCAGCGGACTTTTTGGCCTCTCGTTCCCTGAGCCTGCCCAATCTTTTTTCCAGGGTGGCTGCAGGGAAATTCTTACATACCTGGCAGTCTGACTGGAGGTGGTCAAACCCCAGACAATAAACACATGTGGTGTGTGGGTCAGCCTTGGCAAAGACTTCCCCACAAACATCACAGTGTTGAAACCCAGTGGGCCCGGTTTTTCTTTTGGGTTTCTCAGACATAATGCCAACCCTAACCAAAAACTTGCCCTTTTAGCAGCAGTGCCAAGGCAAGACACCCTTGACCAGTTCCCTAACACCGTGTCAGGTATTGGAAAAAAAGTAATAAATCCGTTTTTTAGAACCGATAAGAACCGGAACCGCACTCTAAAATAGTAACTTTAGTTTTAAATGAGTTTTAACCCACTGATCGGTTCAAAACCGAACCGATAACTTACAAGTTCCACACAGACAAAACCTTCATTTACTTACGGTTACCACAGATAGAGCTTGAACGAGCGGTTTTGCGGTTAAAATAAAACTATTCTCGGTTAAATCCAACCGAGAAAACACTTTAAACCGAGAAATGAACCGAGCAGAAGGAGAAATCTCCGGAGCGACTGTTCACTGAGGCGGAGTAAAGAATCTGACAGTTCAAGTTTGAAATGACACAGATAGAGCTGCTCTCGTGCCAAAATTCTATTTTGGAATGGTTTTAACCATTTCACTCCGGGGCAGTTCTAGAGCTGGATCAAACTGCTAATGTCTATAATATAGCAAGACTTCATGTTGTTTGAACACTAGATATCTCCTCCTCCTGCTCATAACGGCTGCAAAAAAGGCTATTACAAAATTGTGGCTTACTGCCAAGGTCACTACAGTACAAAACTGGTGGGCCGTTACTAGGCAGATTTATAATATGGAAAAAATAACACAATCTGAATGAACAGGAGGAGACGTTCACTACAAGATGGACCCGATGGCAGCTTTACTATATGCTAAAGGACAAAACCTTTGTCCCCTAATAGGAATGGATACCCCCTAGCAGAAGCAGTCAACCCTAAAGTAAAAAGCGGAGACACACACATGGGTTAAATCTCCCACCCAACTGAAAAAGGAGGAACAATGAAACAACCCCACCATAACTATGTAGGGAGAATCAGAGGAAAAGGGACAACTAGAGCAGGCACCATCCGTCACTAGAATGTAACCCGAAATGGGAAGAGACAAGCTGGTATACTTAATTCCCAAGAATAAACAGACATATTAGAGATAGGAGAGGAAGTAAGTTAATAGGCACTAAGTTTGATCTGAACAACAATGCAAGAAGCTACAAGATGAAGGTTTATCAATTCAAATATGATATCGGCTATAGGTCAGGCAAACATCAGACTTCCAGAGTTTTCTTCTTTTCACACAATGAATGAAATATGTAAAATTGTAAAACTGTAGATGTGAATCCATACTATTTAATACTGTCCTTTTATCTGTATAAGACTATCTGTAAAGAACATGAACTAAAAGATGACCTGATGACATGTATGTATATATGCTGGAAATTTTAATAAAAATGATATTTACAAAAAAAAAAAGAAGTGCAAAGTAATGCACATGGGAAACAAAAACCCAGGAGAAGCGTACACAATGGCGGGGGGGGGGTACTTCCAACAGCAGCAAAAATGGAAAGGGACATGGGGAGTAGTCATATCAGATGACCTAAAGGTAGTCAGGCAATATGAGTAGGCAGTAAGGAGGGCTGGGGGGATACTGGGATGTGAAGGGAGAGGCATCACCAGTAGAAAATAGGAAGTTGTTATGTCTCTGTACAGACAACTAGCGAGACTCCACCTGGAGTACCGCGTGCAGTTCTGGAGACCTCATCTCCACAAGGACATAGACAGAATGGAGGCAGTCCAGACCCATACGAAGAGAGACTAAAGGAGCTTAATATGTATACCCAGGAGGAATGTGGGGGGGGGGGGAAGAGACATGATAGAAACTTTCAAATACCTCAAGGGAATCAACAAAGTCCAAGAGGTTGCATCTTTCAGAAAAAGAGATGTGCAAGAACAAGGGGGCACAATTTGAAGATAGAGATGGGACGGCTTAGGGGCAACGTGAGGGTGGTGTGCACAAGGAACGGCCTTCCTGAGGAGGATGTGGGGTCAAAAAATAGTGGGGGAATTCAAGAATGCATGGGACAGACATAAGGCAATTCTAGTGTGGGGTAGGAGGAAGTAGGCTGTTGGTTAACTAGGATCTGCATTTTATCCAATCAGTAGGGAAATGGGCAAACTGGGTGGACCAAGCGTTCCTTATCTGCCGTCAAAGTCTATGTCCACCATCTTTGGACCCACTCCCAAGCTATCCTGCCCACACACCAGTCTGCCATGTGGAACAGTGTCAAACGCCCTACCAAAATCCACGCAGTCCACATACAATGCTCCACCATGATCCAGTTCCCTGGCTACCCAGTCAAAGAAATCCACCTCATCCACCTGACACGACTTCCCTCCTGTGAAACCAACCTGCCTTGGGATTATTAATCAGAATTAGGTAGGAAATGATTAACCATCATACATGGAATCTGTACAATAAAAACATACTAATTTTAAACCAGAATCTACTTTTGTACCACCTAGCTCTCTGAATCCAGCAGCTGAGGTTTTTAAGAATTTAGTCACCAATGAGGTAGATTTGTTTCAGGAGGGGACACCATGTAACATATACCACAACCTTACCTCCCTTGAATGCCAGGCTATTGAAGAACTAGGGTTAAATAAGGAAATTATAATTAAACCAGCAAACAAGGGAAGTAATGTTGTGGTCATGTCAACTGAACAATACAAACAGAAAGCAATGAGGAAGTTAGAGAATGATAGTAGTCATAAGCTACTTAAAGGTGACCCTACATCCGGTTTCAAGGAAAGCCTAGACCATCTTGTGAATGAAGCTCTGTGGAATAGCCAATTAAGCCATGATGAGGCTGATTTCATTAGAGTAAAAATCCTGTCCATTATACGTTTTATCGTTTGCCCAAGATTCATAAGTCTCTCACCAGCCCATATCGATGACCTGATAGGCTCGGTGTCCGAAAATCTTTCATGATATGTAGATTTTTTCCTGAGTGAAAAGGCATTTCGTACAGCATCCTATCTCAGGGATACTATAGATATTTTGAATAGCTTCCAGATTTGGGCTGCCGAGAGGCTTACAAATTTGTGACAATTGAGGTTAACTCACTCTGTACAAAATATTCCGCACAGCTTGGGTGTGGAACCTATTAAGACACTTTCTGAGGTGACAACAGGGAGATTTCCCAGTGGTGCCCCACTTCTCCTCCAGGCTGTAGATTACATTCTACATCATAATTATTTCACATCTGGCGGCCGGTTCTACCTCCAGTTCCAGGGTACAGTTATGGAGTCATTGTGGCCCCTTCTTATGCCAATCAGTACTGGGCCTGTTGGAAGGAACAGCTCGTATTCAATGTGGAGTGTAATCCTCACCTGGGGAAGGGGACTGTCAGATGGCACCACTTTGTAGACAACACCATACATATATGATCTAGATCACTCGATGGAGTTAAGAGATTTGCTGCATTGTTAAATGTGAACAATTTCAATTTACAATTCACAATCAGCCAGCTCAACAAATAACTGATTTTCTTGATGTCTGTTTTTCTGTTGATAATTTTGGTGCCATACTGAGTGATACTTTCCACAAAAAAACAAAAACAAAAAAAAACACAGCTGGCAATGCCCTCTTAAGGTCAGAGCGGTCACTCACCCAGCCTGGTAACTAGTATTCCTATAGAGCAGTTCCTCAAAATTGGGAGGAATAGCTCCGAAGAATAAAGTTTTGAGAGGCAGAGTTTGGATCTTAAAAAATGTTTTAAGGCTAGGGGTGTTCCAGCCATGTGATTAGCAGGGCATATAAGAGGGAAAGGGCATATAAGAAGACAACAGACACAACTTGGGAGTCTTCACTGGTCCAAAAAATATATATAGATATCAGATTATATATAAATATATATCTGAAAGACCTATAGTGACTTTTGTCACTAAATAAACACCACTAGCAACATTGTTTTAACCCTTAGGCTGCCGAAAGAATATAGGTATTCTGGACTGACATATCAGTCCGCAGCACAGCAAGGGTTAAAACAATGGCCAGTTCTGCTTTCTGATAAAAATGTGTCTAATACTGTAGGACTTAAACCAAGAGACTTACATTTTCTAAGGGTCCTAATTTAAGTGACATCCTTGTTTAGAAGTTATTACACAGAACCAAGAATGGAAAACTGGCCAAATAACAGGCCTACTGGCTTTTTTCCATGTAAAAGACGTACCAACTGCAAATCTGCTGTAAGTGGGAAATGGATACATGTTGGAAAATCAGGAAAAGCCAATAGAATTTTGTCAATCTGCAAGTTGTTATTCTGAGTATGTGGCCTATGCTGCCTGGCGCTGCCGACGCAGAATTTATGTTAGCAGGACTACCAGACAGCTAAAGGTTAGAATGCTTGAGCATACTGGGGCCATAAGAAATGGCTCAGACAAAAGTGCAATACGGACACATTTTAAATGGTCATCATCAAAATCCTGTGACTATGAAATTTGCAGCCCTTGAATTTGTGCCCAAATTGGTTGGGGGGAGAGGCTTTTGAAATTAAGAGAATCTTGGTGGATTTTCTACCTAAAAAGCCTGTCCCTAGAAGGTCTAAATGATGTTTTAATAATGCAGTAACTTTTTGACAGTATGGGATTGTATATAATTTGTATGGTCAATATTTATAATATTGTTCTTTCTACCATTTTATTTTTCCAGACCCTTTCCATTCCTATTTCCTACACTTCCCTTTTCTTTTTTTCCAACAGATGGATAATCTGCATGAAAACACTGGACATTTAATGTATAATCCTCAATTTTCTGCTGGAAACTACCAGTCTTACCCACATTTGAGATTGCCAGTAAGTAATTTGTATTCTGTTGCTGTGATAATTGCTTTTCTTGTTTTGGTATTGTAAATATTACTATGTACACTGGTTTAGTTTAATTTAAGTACAGAAACACCGTGAGACAAGTTGATATTGCTAACTATAAACGTGCACAAAATGACTGCACCAAATATATCCGGGATACGAAGACCACCTATTTCCATAATGCTCTCACTAACTCATGGGGCAACGGTAGGGACTTCTGGAATAACATTAAAGAAGTCAATCCAAATCACCCCTGTCAGTACTCAGCATAAATGGTGAAACTACACTTGACCAGAAACTCGTTGCTGATACATTCAATGACACCTTCACGGACCTCAGTGCTGTACTGCCACAGGGTTTTTTCAATGAGGTGGTTCCCCTTGCCGCCACCTCCAGCCACCCTCCCTTCTACTTTAAATAAGTAAAAATGCATCAAGTCCGCAGCTACGTTAACAAAGCCATTTGCAACTCCAAAGCCAGCAGTGACTCCCTCAACCTCAAACTGCTATCACTCACACTTGAAGAAGTACTCCGACCACTGGCCATGATTTTCAACCTTTCCCTCAGCCTCAGCCAGTTCCCTGACTTACGGAAATCTGCCACGGTAACCCCAATTCATAAAAGTGTTGACAAAACAGCTAAGAATTACTGTCCAATTTCCATCCTACCTCCACTCTCCAAGGCCCTAGAACGGATTGTGTCAGACCAGCTCACCGACTTCCTAGACAATCACATCCTGTGCAAGGAGCAACATGGCTTTAGAAAAGGTCATAACATCTCCACAGCACTACTTGAATTCACTGGTGCAATCCATCACTCACCCGATAATAGTCATCTTACTGGGTCCACCTTCACCGACTTAACTAAAGCCTTTGATATCATCAACCACAATCTCGTACTTGCCTAGCTTCGACTAGCAGGGCTCTCACCTAACTCAGTGAACTGGTTCAAAAGCTACTCAGACAACCTCTCACAAAGAGTGAGAAAGTACAGTTACGTAAGAACCTACCGTAATAGTAGATCTTCGAGAACAGCTCTTGCTGCAGGTTACACCATTAGGACTGAAGCTGGCAGGCGTCAGGACCCCACGGAATTCTTCTAGCTAGCTATCGTCAGCGGGGACCGCCCCAGACGTCAGGCGTAGTACATAAGGGGGCGGTCCCGCCAGATTCCTCAGTTCTCCCGCCGGAGACTCCCGGCCGCAGAATGACATCAGAATGGGAGACCGAGGATCAGTCATCAAAAGACAAAGGGTGTAAGCCCCTGCCCAAGGCTCGGTAGGCCATGCCTCCTCCAAGGGGGAATGGTGGGCGGGAAGGTACCTGCTGCAAGAGCTGTTCTCGAAGATCTACTGTTACGGTAAGTTCTTACGTAACTGTACTATCTTACTTCGAGAAACAGCTCTTGCAGCAGGTTACACCATTAGGACTGATTTCCAAGCAATAGCGCCTGTAAGCATTCTGGGAGGAGGAAACTAGGAAAGATCTTTGACAAGTCCTGACTCTAGGACAGGAGACCCTGTAGCACGCCATGCCGAAATCTGCTCTCCGCTGCGTGATGCAATATCCAGGCTATAGTGCCTAATGAATGTGTGCACAGAGCTCCAAGTAGCTGCGGCACAAATGGCAGAGGTGGAGACGTTACGAAGTGCTGCAAACGAGGTAGCCACCCCCCTTGTCGAATGGCCCCGGACTGTACCCGGGAGGGGCTTCTGTTTGCTGTCGTAGCAAAATGAGATACACTGGACAAGCCAGCGAGAAAGAGACTGCTTTGAGACTGGTTGGCCCAGCATCCTCTCAGCAAAGGAAACGAATAGTTGCTCCAACTTGCGAAGCTGTTTAGTTCTGTTCAGGTAATACCTTAGACAGCGGTGAACATCCAGGGTGTGAAGCAATGCCTCTCCTCTATTGGAATATTTAATAAAATATACAGGTAAATCGATGTCCTGGTTGAGAGTGAGGGCAGAGACCACCTTAGGCAAAAACTTAGGATTCGTCCTCAGAGATACTCTGTCCTGGTGGAAAATTAAATAAGGCTCCTTACACATGAGAGCGTGGAGCTCGGAAACTCTCCTTGCTGACGTGATAGCAACCAAAAATAACGTTTTCCACGACAGAAAACGCAGCTCACAATCCGCGGCAGGTTCAAAGGGGGGCGTGAGTTGTTCCAGGACAAAGAGTAAGTCCCATGGAGGAACTGGATCCTTAATGGGTGGCCTAAGGTGTAACACCCCTCTCAGGAAATCTCGAGAGGCATCAAGCTGTGCCACTGTGCGCTGTCCCACTGGGAAGTGGTAAGCTAAAATCGCGTAGAGGTGCACCTTAATAGAGTAGTAAGCAAGACCCGAATGGAATAGGGAAAGCAGATATTCCAGAAGACGTAGGCCTGACCGGCGAAGGGCATCTGGCGGTCAACAGTTCCTGGGACCTATGGTGTAGGGCCGGCGTCGGACGGGCCGGCGCCGGGTCCGACGACTTCTTCAAAGAGGTAAGCTCTTTGGTCTTCCTCTGGGGAGGAGAAGGCAAGGAGGCAGACCTGATGTCGGGTTCGGAACGGCAGGAACCAGACTTGTGGTGATGACGGTCCTCCGACCTAGCCAGGGCCTTAGAAGAGGAAGATGAAGAAGGCCTGGAGGTCTTGGCCTGTGAGACAGAAGAGGAGCCCGAAGGGGTCTTCACCGCTGCGGGGGGAGGCTGAGAACGGGCCCGGGAACGAGAGCGGTTAGACCGGGAGCCGGAGCTACGGGAGTCAGAGGCCCTAGACAGGGACTTGGATCTAACTCTCTCCTGTGCTTCTCGGGTGTCTCCGGCCTTCTCTGAGGATTCCTCTTGGAGGCTGCGTCCATGGCCCTGATTTTTCTTCGAGCAGAATGCCTGAAGGGCCTTCTGGCGGACGGATCCGGTCCCGCTTGCTGAACCCCTGGCAAATGGAGCAGGACTGCGTCGTGGGGTCTGGGCCCAGGCACTGGACGCAGGCCGAATGCGGATCCTTAAATGGGATTTGCTTCCACAGGCACACTTCGAAGGATGGCCTTCAACGGAGGTTGGAGAGGACATCAGACAGCAAAAGAGCCGAAAAAACGAACTTTTTCCCGAAGGAAGATACTTAACCGAACGTCGCGAGCTAGAAAACGAGCCGAAGGGTCGAGACATGCAAGTCAACGGCAGGAAAGAACTGGGGAATCTGGCGGGACCGCCCCCTTATGTACTACGCCTGACGTCGGGGGCGGTCCCCGCTGAAGATAGCTAGCTAGAAGAATTCAGTGGGGTCCTGACGCCTGCTGGCTTCAGTCCTAATGGTGTAACCTGCTGCAAGAGCTGTTTCTCGAAGTAAGATCTGCTGGCACACTCAGACCAAAGACCAGTCCGATCCGGTGTCCCACAGGACTCAATCTTGGGCCCCCTCCTTTTCAGCCTTTTTCTGAACTCACTGCCAAAATCCTGTCCTGAACAGTTCCTACTCTACACGGATGATGCTGTCATCCTGGCATCCCACCATGATCCAGTCCATTTACAAGGTAACCTCCAACAGGCCTTCTCTGCAGTCGAAAACTGGTTCACAAAACACAGACTTGTATTTAACCAGGAAAAAAAAAACAAAGACCATGATCTTCTGCAGCTCCCATAACAAACACAAACAATATCAGCTCTCCATTAAAACCAAGCAAGAAATCACCCTTGAACAAGTTCATACCTTAAAATACCTCGGCCTCACCCTCCACTGTAATCTCTCCTATGTCCCACACATCAATAACGTGGCAAACGTAGCCAACACCAGGATGGGCCTACTATTCGACATAGGAAACATCTAACCCCAGAAGCTCTGTCCATAGCTGTCCAGAGCTCCATCATCAGCATCACTGACTACGGTCTCATTATCTATGGATCTGCCACAACCTCATCTCTCAGGCATGTTTAGACTTCCCTCAATCAAGCCTGCTGACTCGCTACTGGTTCCCACCGTCTCACCCATACCTGCGACCTCTACTCCAAAACAGGCTGGCTGCAACTGAACAACCGAATGAAATACCAAACCTGCATCACTGCTAAGAAAATCATGATAGGAAAGGCACCACCAGGAGTCAGCACCCTCCTCAAACCCAAAATCACCAACCACAACACCAGGAGCTCTAACTCCAAATCCTTCAAATCCCCGCTGCCGCACATCCCAAGGCCAAAGGTTGTTTGCATACAGGGCTCCGAGTTGGCTGAATAAGCTCTCTAGTGACACCTCATCCACAGCAACGCTTGGAGCGTTCAAAATAAAGCTCCGCCACTCCATAACTGGCACCTCCACCTGCGCCTGCACCCCATAACATCTTTATTCCCTATGCTGCTTCTGACCTTATAGGTGTCAGTTTCTGCCCTCTCTTCTTGCACTTACCTGTCCAATGCACTTACCTGTCCAATGCAACTTCTAATGTACTTGCCCTGTGTCTGTCCTGACAAGGCCCCTCGGTTGCCTCACCCTGACCCTCTACACCTATGCATTCCCTTATCCTCAGCCGTCTCCCCTTCTTGCCCTCTTCCTCCTATTGTTTCTTGAGTTGCTCATCACTCAGTCTGATTTTGTCAAGCAAAGTTACTGTCTAAAACCATGTACCTGTAACTGTTTTATATTTTAGTGTCCGTTACCCTGTAACCAGCATGACGTGGAACCTTTGTAAAAGAGCCTTGGCTCAAAGGTACTTTGTAATCCTAGATACAAACAAACAAACAAATAAATAAATAAAATAAGTACATGTTTTGGTTACTTCGTTTTACCAGAGACACGGTTTTTAATAAATTCTTTATTGTATTTAATTGGTATCACTATTTTTATGTTTGCCTGTGCGCATGCGCAAGACAAATTATGTGGTAGCTTAGCAGAGAAGCAGGTTATGGAGGCGCGGCACTGTGACAGCCAACAGAGGCATTGCATCTGGGGGCTTGGCACTGGTGGACCAATGGGGAGGCACAATGTGCTGATAACACTGGCATCCAAAAGTGCCACCAAGTTGTAACGTTTTCACCGCAGCAATCAGGACCATCTTGTCACTGCAGCATCAGCCATTCCGTTGCAATGAGGGAGCGACCAGTCATTGCAGGGAGGAACGTTACCTAGTGTAATATTGTTTGTGAAAGTCACGGCAAACCGCGGCCATCTTCACAAGCAATATTATACAGCACCCACTGCTGAAGGGGTGCCCAATCCCCCTCGGCAGCATGCTCCGCCCCAAAAAACAGTCTTTGTTTGCCGACAGGGGGCCCTATCCCCATCGGCTTCAGTCCCCCCATCCCAGTTTATTTGCCGATGGGAAGACCCCAAAAAAAAGTTGGTTTGTGCAGAGGAGTGCCCAATCCCCTCGGCTCTTCGCCCCCCATATGTGCGACAGGGGTGCCCAATCCCCGTCGACAACAGCCCCCAAAAAAAGCACACTCGGTGGCATGCTGGGAGCCCACCCAAGCGTGCTCAAATTCCTTAAAAAAAAAAAAGCCCTATGTGTTTTTGTTTTTTTTGTTACCTGTAAATCAGAAAACAGTTCTCGTTGAGTTTGGTGGCCAGGCACGCCCCAACCAGCGCCCCCCTCTGCGCACCTTCCTCCTCACTTCTACCCCTTAATTACCTCCAAGCCCAGCACAACGATCTTCGTGGACCAGGAACTCGTCTGCACTCTTCAAAGCCGACTGCGAACTGAAGAAATGCCGGTAAGCTGTATAGTGGCATAAATAGGGTTTTTTCAACTTTGGTGCACATCTTAGGCATTTCTGGGAATTTTGGCACCAAACTTTCAACATGGGGTTACTGGGACCCCTCCTCACGAATTCAGCCACTGTCATGGCATTATTCGGTCCAGAAAGGTGATTTCACGGTCACTACGCGGAATCACCTTTTGGGACCGATTAATGAAACAACAGTTTCAGTGTTCGTGAGGTGGCCTCTCAGAAAGTCTATGTTGCAAATTTGGTGTAAAAAATCCAAGAAATTACTGTTTTACAAGTGTGCATCATGCAGTTGCTATGCACACTCGTAACTGCGCGAATTTGCAATATTTTAATTCCAGATTTTCAACATGGCCATTTTTCCGCACCTCCTTAGGAACAGTATAGCTGTCATTTTTCACATTCTGGCCGACATCTGTTTTTGCGCTTCCAGCACAGAAGAACTAAGAGAGGTGGTGGCTGAACCTCTGGCAACCCTGTTTAGCCGATCAATGGAAACAGGGGAGGTACCCAAAGACTGGAGGACAGCAGATGTAGACCCCTTATACAAAAGTGGGAACAGAGAGGAAGCGGGGAACTAAAGACCAGTCAGCCTCACCTCAGTAGTGGGGAAGATCATGGAAACACTACTGAAGGAGAGACTGGTGGAACATCTGGTTGTCAATGGACTACAAGACCCAATGCAGCATACTTTCACCAGGGGGAGGTCATCTCAGACCAAACTTGCTGAATTTTTTGACTGGGTGACTAGGGAGGTGGATCAGGGGAGGGCAGTGGACATGGCCTTTCTGGACTTCAGCAAGGCCTTTGACACTGTGCCACATAGAAGACTATTAC
This sequence comes from Neoceratodus forsteri, assembly GCA_016271365.2. Taxonomy (NCBI): domain Eukaryota; kingdom Metazoa; phylum Chordata; order Ceratodontiformes; family Ceratodontidae; genus Neoceratodus; species Neoceratodus forsteri. Next base: position 374,154,545 of record CM057458.1, read on the forward strand.
ACAAACTGGGGAATATGTGTGTGGGTAGGACAGTAGTGTGGTGGGTAGGTAACTGGCTGGGCGGCAGGACACAGAGGGTGGTGGTAAATGGCTGTCACTCCACAGAGGGAAGACTGACCAGTGGGGTACCACAGGGATCAGTGGTTGGACCGGTCCTATTCAACATCTTCATCAGTGACATTGCACAGGACCTAGAAGGCAGAATTTCCCTGTTTGCTGATGACACAAAGCTCTGCAAAGGAGCAGACACACCAGAGGATGTAGACAGAATGAGAAGGGACCTGCAGAAACTTGAAGAATGGTCAGGGGTTTGGCAGTTGAAATTCAATGCAAAGAAGTGCAAGATAATGCATATGGGGCACAAAAAAACTGGCACAATGTATCAGTTGGAGGGTGAGGATATAGTATGCACCAAGCAGGAAAGGGATCTTGGGGTTATCATCTCTGATGACCTCAAGGTAGAGAGACAGTGTGAAAAGGCAGCAGTAAAGAAAATAGGATGCTGGGATGCATAGGCAGGGGCATCACCAGCAGGAAAAGGGAGGCCATAATTCCACAATTCAAGACACTAGTGAGGCCCCACCTGGAGTACAGTGTACAGTTCTGGAGACCTTGCCTAATTAAGGACATAGATAGGGTGGAGAAGGTTCAGAGGAGGGCAACAAAGATGCTAAATGGACTGCACACAAGTCCTATGAAGACAGGCTGAAGGAACTGAATATGTACTCCCTGGAGGAGATGAGGGAGAGAGGGGATATGATAGAGACATACAAGTATCTTACAGGGAGGAACAGGGTGCAGGAATACACTATTTCTAAGTGGAAAAGATGTTCCATGACTAGCGGGCATGGGATGAAGTTGGAGGGAGGACGATTCAGAGGAAACGTGAGGAAGAATTTCTTCACAGAACAGGTGGTGGACAAGTGGAACACCCTGCCAGAGGAAGTGGTGGGGGCTGAAACAATCACAGGATTTAAGAATGCATGGAATAGACGTCAAGGAATTCTGCAGGTCAGAGGTAAGGGGCAACAGACTTCTAGGAAAACATAAAGTGAACTTACAAGGTCAAATGGGCAGACTGGGTGGGCTGCAGGCCCTCATCTGCCGATACTGTCTATGTATCTATGTAATAGCACGGTCGCTGTAGAAAATCAGCGTTCAGGACACATTAAGAAAATCACAGTGACACTGTTCATTAGCAGAGGTCCTAAAATGCCCATGTTGAAAATCTGGTGACGAAAGTCCATAAACACGCATGCATTGCGCAGTTTCCACGTATGCTCAGAAGTGCGAGCATTTTTAATATTCCCACTACAGATTTTCAAGATTGCCATCTCTTCACACCTCCCTATGGATGATACAGTTGTCGTTCTTCACATACAATCTGTGTTTTCGTACATGTGGCGCAGAACAGCACGGTCGCTGTGGGAACTCAAAGTTCAGGACACACTGACAAAAATCACACTGTCACTCTTCATGAGAAGAGGTCCCAAATGCTTTCATGAGGTGGGGTCACAAAAAGGCCATGTTGAAAATTTGTAGTGCAAATACCAAACGCCCGAGGCATTAGGGTTTCTAACCAGAACGTCCCACCCTGTACAGACTGACAGGCATCGGGGTGTGCCTTTGAACTGCCGACTGTACTGCTCATGCCATCCCACCCCCAGTCACTGACAGGCATCGAGGTGTACCTTGGACTCTTCGGCCCCAGACTTCACCCCATTCTCCTATGCTGCACCCATTTCAGCGTATGTCCTTATGGAATGAGATGACTGTAAAGCCAAACACCCCAAGGCACACCTCAACACATTTCAGTGTCTGCAGAATAGGGAGAGGTGACATGGCATGACCGTCATGGGTGACGACCCAAACACTTACCCCAATGTCCGTCTGTCTCTACAGGATGGATGTGGGGTTGGCGTGAAGTTCAATGCTTCACTGCCATTCCTATTCTGCACCTGTCTAACTCCTGCATTTCCAATGCTAATACCAGCAAGCAAACATTCGACATTGACAAATGCTTGTTTTTATAATGTGACCATATGGCACTTCAGCCAGTCTCTGTGAATCTGCTGAATTAAAGGCTCGGTTCTTCAAACAGAGAACGAGCGCAGGTTTGTATGTTTTATACATAATATTTAAATTTGCATCTCATATTTGGCTGGGGAACCATTTAAAGGTCCTAGTTTTATGAACGAACTCCACCCCCGAGAAAGGAGCTGGTTGTTCCAAACGCACACAGGGTAGTCAGGCATAAAACAGTGTTTGCTGTTTGCACTACATGCAAGTTTGTATTTTCACAAATGAAATATTAAAGCATGATATTTTTTTTTTGGCTTTTGAGTGCAGACTTCTCTTCTGTTGCTTTTTTGCTAAATGCCTTGTGTAAGGTACGTTTTGAACCGCTTTCATCATCGGTTCCGCTTGACATCTTGTCCAACAAGGTGGGTTTCCTAATCATCATCTGCTTGGCAAGGAGAACTTGCAGGCTTCAGGTGCTTTCACACAAGAAGCCATATCTTATAATGCATAAAGACAAGGTGGTGAGGAGTACAGTCCCATCCTTCATGCCTACGGTACCTACAGTGTTCCATATAAACCAGAAGGTTTGTCTGCTGTCATTCTGCTCGAATTAGACAAATACAAAAAAAAGGGAATTTCATAAGCAGGACTTGCACAGGGCAGTTAATTCAGAAAATCTGAGAGTCTATTTGTCTTGTTCAAAGCAGCGAAGAAAGGTCAGAAAGCCTCTAAGGCCACCTTAGCCAGGTGGATGAGAGTTTGCACCACCAAAGCGTATGTGGTGGAACAGAAGAAAGTGCCTGCCTCAATCAGGGTTCACGCAACCACGGCTCTTTCTACATCCTGGGTGGAAAGAGGAGAGAGAGAGCCTCAGTATTTGAACTCTAAAGAGTGGTGACGTGGTCCTTACATTCACTAAGCACTACAGATTAGATGCCCAGAGCTCCACTGATATAGCCTTTAGGTGCAGAGTTTTACAGGTGATGGTTGATAGACGAGTCCTGTTTTGGCCTTAAGGGTTATATATGTGACAGTATTCTCCCCCACCCAGTTGTGGAATGGGTACTGCTTCTTAGGACCTGTATGTATTAAACACCCCATTGACAATGTGGAGCAATGCAGAAAGGAGACATTCCTTCATACGAACCATAACTTCCTTTTCTGTTAGCTCTGTGACATTGGGGCCTCTCCCAGGGGCCGATGGCTCCTACAGGAGAATACTGTCCAATACATATCCCTGAAATTCTGATTTCAGCAAAATTAAAATTTCTGTTTTTCTACATGCAGTTAGATTTCAGGAGTATCCTGCTGGCCATGGAAAACAATTTTCAGCACTGTTCTTATAGATACACAGGGTAACAGGTTCTGATTTTTAAAGTACTGTTTGGTGTCTGCTGTTCCAAGGTTTGTACATTGCCCGATTTCTACAGTGATATTCAACTGTCATAAATGTTGACAACGAAATGATGAGGTTACAAGATCAGTAGCCTAAAACAGGACAAGAGTCACATTGCATGAATGGTTTCAAACAATGCTTCAATGATGAAGGCTTTTTTCTCTCAGCTTATGTTTATTATGTGATGCAAGTGTTTTTTGGAGTTTTTTTTCGGTTTTGTTTGCATTATGAAGAGTTCGTACACGTCCTGGAGGTTTGCTGGTTGGTAGCTATGTAGATGTGTATAGGTCCTGCATGGATAAAGATGACTGAATAGCTGTTGCCTTTGGAACTCTCATGTCTCAAGGGTTCTAAGCTTGACTGCAGATCCAAGAAGAAATGCTGTGCAGACTGTGGTGCAGGGTCGGTGCAGAGAAGGAGGGCAGCGAGCCCTAAGCTCATGACAAAATCCAGGAATCCAGCACTCGATGCTGCTTTGGTGAAAAAAAAATATTAATCCGTTTCAGAGTTATAAAAATTTTACATTTCAGTTCTGAGCATGCTCAGTAAGGTCTTTCGTACAGATGTTTGATACAAAAGAAGACGTGTCAGCTTACAACAGAAGAATCTTCTTTAGTGAGGTGAAATTTTTCCTTCGAGTCCAAATTCTGTCTCTGCATCGCTGCTATCTTGTTTTTGCTTTTTTTTTTTATTTAAACACACAAAAAAAAAGTTAATCGATAATGATGAATTTCCAAAAAAACAAAACTCCTAAACCTAGGTAAATGGGACTTATTTAGCTGATTCCGGTGTTTGTTTTTGAAAACTGCCCTGAAAATAATTTCTGGGCACCTGAAAATCCTGCATGTCCAGCTTAGTGACAGCAGCCGCTCACCCACGTTTTTAGTACGAGACCAGCAGGACTTTCTTGAATTGTGAAGCCACAGCTGGAGTTATGCTGTCAGCTTCAGTTACAGCAGTGAACCAGCGAGCCCCTGCTCTCTCTCTCTCTCTCTCCCCCGTTTTGCCTCTCTTTCTATCATCTGTCTATCTATCCATCCATACATCTATTTATCTAACTACTGTGCACTGTTGTTCGTTCTCACTGTATTTTCCCATTGTTTGTGCCAACTTCGGACGTGGGATGTGCCTGAAAAAAGGTCCATGGATCAGTGCACCAACCCGGTTAACAAATGAGTAAAATAAATAAACTGTAAAACAGGTAATTTAAGTATACGCTTAGTTTCGCAGTCCTGCCTCTGTAGCTGTCAAAATGCAAACGAAAGGTTGCAGTCCGGTCTGACAGCAATCAGAAGTTCATCAGTACTGATATTGTATCAACAGTACTGACAGGCTGTATCAGCGAATCAGACACTTGTGGAATTAGGTGTTACTGCAAAGAGATGCTTATTTGAGTGTGACTGCACAGCTAATCATGCCTCCATATATTTTTTTTGTCTTGTGCGATGGTGCTGAATGCCATATTTCATTAAAATATAATTAAGTAAATATTCAACACTGTGCCTTTTTTATGTGATTTGGGTGGCAATACAGTAGTGACCAATTTTCTTTAGATCATAAGTGCCGTGCTCCCTGTACAGTACATAGGATGCAAGCTCCCCGTCAGTCTAAATGGCGGCCGGCCAAGGATGTGAGTCAAGGAAGGGTTGTGCTGGTCGCTGTATCGAATATGCAGCACTGGCGTCAACGGTCAGGAGGGTAGTTTATACAGTGCCAGCGGTGTACGGGAGTTCCTTCTTTTCACAGAAACAGAAATCAGAGAGTTGGGGTGCCACTAGCCACCAGAGGCTAGATATGTCGTTACTAGAATGGCGATTGGAGGGTGGAGGGAGTACTAGATGCTAGGGAGTACTTTATTTTCACAGGGCCAGGGATCGGTGACCGGGGGGGGGGGACCACTGGTACCAGGGAAATGTGTTATACTAACAGAGATGGGAACAGAAGATTGGGGGGGTCCACCAGACACCAGGGAAAACTTTCATTCCAATGGGAGGCCATGGATCGGAGGGTGGGGGGGGACCACTGGATGCAAGGAACATATATGGGACGGCGATCAGAGGGTGAGGGAGACCACTAGACACCAGAGGCAGATGTACAATATTGTACGGGATGGCACTGAGAGGACAGAAGGACCACTGGACACCAGGGACATATTTGTTTACACAGGGCCGGGCACTCAAGAGTGGGAGCAGGCCAGTCACAAAGCTGCAAATCTGCTGCCGCTTCCCATGCAGATGAGCTCATAATGGGCGTGCAAATGGCCCCTTTGTGCCTTGTATGCTCAAAGGGCTCATTTGCATGGTGCCAGCTGAATATCGCGCCGGGCGCTCCTGGAGCTATCAAGTCTAGGGGCACTATTCCCTGCACGTTCCAGATCCATGTCGGGGCAGCGTAATTCGACTTAGCGCAGCGCTGACATGCCCCCATATTCCGTTGGATAGCACCAGTGCACTATCCAACTGAATATGGCATCCTCAGAGTCGTGGGCAAGGACAAGTGCAGCATAAAACTTTGCCCTCCACTTTTGCCCATTTTTTAAATATCCAGCCCCAGATATATTTTTTTTTACCCATTTTCTTTTCACTTCCTCGGCTGGCGGGTGGTCCTATGGTTCCCCCACTTCAGGCGTCCTTTTCTCGGTTGTGGCTGCCCCAGACCCAGTCAGAGCTCGAACCCTTTCACTCAGTCATCCCAGGCCGCTTCACAGCGGGGATTTATCCCGCACACTGCGGAGACCTGGAGGCCAGGGGCTGAAGGGGAGCTGACTTGAGTGGGTCCGTCGCGGCACTGATGATGTCCATCGTCACTCGTACCGGAGGATTGGGTTTTGTCCCTCAATTCCCCCCCATGGCGTAAGCGTGCAATGGCATCAGGGACATACCTGTGCACGCGCTCGGCTGCAGTACGTCCAATGCCTGCTCGCTTCAGCCCACACTTTTGATCCCCGAGCCTGCACCAGCCATCAGCCGCCGCCAGGAGCCAGGGGCTCAGCGATCCTCCCTCCCCAAAGGAGGAGAGCAGTCCATGGGATGCTCGATCCTCCTTCCTCCGGCCAACCCCCCAAGACCAGAGGTTGCTCCCGGCCGGGTCATTCAGCGTGGAAGAAGTAAAGGCGCCAGCCGACTCATCCCTCCTCACGCCACCAGGCAGCAAGCCCCAAATATTTATTTTATTATTTTTTATTACTTAGTTTTATGCCTTCCTGAACCATGTCTAGCCCATCCATTGGGGCCCACCAATGCATCCACACAGACTGTGCCAGGTGAACGAGGACGTTAGCCTCCATAGAGTGCTCCACTCCCCGTAATTTTTCCAGCATGTGCCGGAACAAGAGGGCACAGTTTGAAGACAGAGGGGGTACGGCTCAGGGGCAACGTGAGGAAGTATTTTTTCCACAGAGAGGGTGGTGGACACATGGAACGGCCCTTCCTGAGGAGGTTGTGGGGTCAGAAACAGTGGGGAATTTAAAATGCATGGGACAGATATAAGGCAATTCTAGTGTGGGGTAGGAGGAAGTAGGCTGTTGCTTAACTAGAAACTGCAGCTTATCCAGTAGGTAGGAAATGGGCAGACTGGGTGGGCCAAGCAGTCCTTATCTGCCGTCAAAGTCTATGTTTCATGGCATCCCTGGATAACCCTCGGGTAGGACAGAAGGGACTCCCTGTTCCCTCCGAGACCCTCAGGGGGGGAGCAGACAACCAGAGCTACTCCCCAGCTTCCCCTCAGTCACCGGTGCAGGGGCCCGTCTCCTGGCACAGATGTGGGCTTTTTCCTGGAGTTTCTGGTACCACACCCTGCAGACGCCAGCACTCGCAGAGAGCCAATGAGACGAAGGCACGCAGAGACGTGAATTCGCTCCAGACCCTTGACTAACATCTGCCCCTTCCTACGATGCTGCACCGCCAGCTGTGGTCACCCAGGTGGCGTATAGCAGCGAGGATCATAATCCACCCTCCCTCGAGGAGGCAGAGGCACTATGGCTCGGATCCTTCTCCCCTGCTGGCCCTTCAGCAACCCAGGCTCGCTACTGAACCTGGATCGCTGGCATCACAAACAGTAGTTCTATTGCTGCGCCAGCGGGCCAGCCCTGATATAACGAAATTTAAATACCTGTAAATTTTCGTTCTCCGACAGCTGGTCTCTGGGCTTCCCCCTTCTGATGCAGATATGCAGGCAGGAACTAAGCTCTGCAGCTGGGGATATCCAGCCCTCCATTTCCTGTTTTCACCAGTTCTTCCAAAAGCAGTCCAAATGTGGTAATACTATTTGAACTTGGAAGCAAAAACAAGAAAATTAAGCCATACACGGCTGACTGACCAACTTTGTACATTCTGGGAGGGAAGCAGAAGCTCGTAGACCAGCCGTCGGAGAAAGAAAATTTACTGGTACTTAAATTTTGTTTTCTATCTCCTAAGCTGGTCTCCAGGCTTCCATACAGATGGGATATACAAAAGCAGTACATCCCCAGATATCCCGGATGGGAAGAATGTAATTGCCCTTAAGAGTCCACCATAGCCTGAAGAACTCAACGGCCAAAGGACGCCTCAGCCGAGGTAGTCACATCCAGTTTGTAAAATTTTGTGAACATGTGAATGGATGACCATGTGGCTGCCCTGCATAGGGCTACTGGAGATGCTTTTCTGAAGTCCACCCACGAGGTGACCATAGCCCGGGTAGAATGGGCTCTCACTGGGCCAGGCAAGGTTACTTCAGCCGGATCATAAGCAGTGGTGATGATAGAACAAATCCTTCTGGTTATAGAGTCCTTCGAAGGTTTTTTTTTTTTAACCCATATTTTGACCTGTAGTTAGAATGAATAAACTGGATGTTTTTCAAATAGAATCCGTCCTTTTGATATACATTTTCACTGCTCATCTTGAATCTACCGTGTGAAGTTCCCTTTCCTTTTCATTTTTTGGGTGTGGGCAGAAGGAAGGCAAAATCAACTCCTGGTTGCAATGGAAAGGAGACATAGCTTTTGGTAAAAAACCTGGATCTGTTCAGAGCACCACAGAGTCCTGATGAAACACAGTATACAATTCTTTGGTGGACAAGGCTCCTAGCTCAATGATTCTCCTGGCTGAAGTAATAGTTATGAGAAAAGCGACCTTCATTGTGAGATGCATGAGGGATGTCTCCTTGAGAGGCTCAAAAGGAGCCTTGGTTAAAGCTGTAAGAACCAGATTAAGCCTCCAAGGTGGTACCGTTGGCTTGATTGGAGGGTGTTTTAATGTTGCTGCCCTTAGAAACCTCCTGACATGGGGATGCGAACCCAATGATTCGCCCGAATCCACCAACAAGCATGCCCCCAGCATGGAAATCTGAACCCTTAAGGTGGCTGACTGCAGACCTTTGTCAAACCCATCTTGAAGGAACTGCAGCAGTACAGGCAATGATATTGGCTGGTTATGTATGTGTTTGGATTGGAGCCAGAACAAGAATTTCCTTCAGATTCTGTAATATACTTTAGAGGAAGAGGGTCGACATGAGTTCACCGTCATTTCAATAACAGGAGCTGTGTAGCCTAGCTCTTTGAAAGTTTCCCGCTCAATCTCCAGGCTGAGAGGGAGAGGTTGCTCAGATTGGAGTGCAGTACCAGACCCTGATGGAGAAGGTCCGGGCTGATCTGGAAAGTTAGAGGTGGTCGCCTTGAAAGATGAATGAGAAGTGGGAACCATGGGCAATGAGGCCATCGGGTGCAGACTAGAAATCTGTCCAGAGCCACTTTGTGGAGAGACTCTGAATAGAAGTGGTACTGAAGGAAAGGCATACAGGAGATCGAACTGACCCCAGTCTAGGGAAAAGGCGTACCGAGTCACCGCTAGTTTGTCCTTGGCCAGGGAGCAGAATTGCTTTACCTTAGAGTTTTGCCAGCAGGCGAAAAGATCTATCGGAGGATTGCCCCACCATTCTGTTAGAATGTAGAAGGCACTGTCCTTCAGCTCCCATTCCCCTGGTAGAACATCTTTGCGACTGAGCCAGTCTGCTATGACATTTTCCTGCTTGGAATGTACACTTCCATTATGCTTGTCAGGTGGTGCTCAGCCCACTGAAAGAGAAGCAGGGACTCCTGTAGCATTTCTGAGCTTCTTGTTCCATCCTGATGGCTGATGTATGCCATCGTTGTCAGAATGTCTGTTAGAATCAGAACATCCTGATTGAGGACTTGCTGTTCGGAAGTGTATCAGGGCTAGGCGTACTGCTCTCATCTCGAGGATGTTTATGCTGTACCTTATTTCCAACAGCGACCACTTGCTCTGAGCCGACAGCTGATGCAGGTGAGCCCCCCAGCCCGAGGCTGGCATCGGTCGCGTTTAGAATTTGGGGTGGATGGCCCAACAGGGTTTTAAATAGCCACTATCGCATCGCATTTTGCAATGCAAACCGGCTGGTCATGCGAGTCAAAACATGGAATGGATCGCAGAAAAGTGCAATCCATTTTTCCCAGGTTCTCTCGCATTTTCCTTGCTTTTTATGGATGTTTCACGTGTGCAGTACTTATTTTTTTTGCAAATGGGTGTCATTATGCCCGTTTGTTCTGCCCGCCTCCGCAGTTGTTGGCTGCCTGATCCCGCGCGTCTGGAAAGTGCTGCTTAGGCTACAGAGAAACATGACAGAAGAAGCCTGCGCAGCAGTGAGCAGAAGAAGGCATGGAAGAGTTTCCTGAAAAGCGGCGCTACAAGACCCTGAAAATTAATAATCCAGACATAAGGTGGGTAAAACTCAGGCAGGGAACTTTACTTGAAGCAGTAATGAGAGGCAATGAGGTTAGGGGGCGATATTTATTGCAGGGTACTAGGCGGCAGTGGAAAATGAAATGATCGAGGCACGGGCCCGACTATGTTTAGCCCCCCCCTCCCAGTTGAGGACCAGTGCTGCAGAAGAGACTAGTTTTTGAGGAGGCAGTAAGCTTAATTTCTCCAGGACCCACACAATTGCTCAGTCCATCGAAGAGAGGTGCGCGGAGTTTGGTCCAAGATGTGCTGACTCCTCCCCAGCATGATCTCTGAGCTGCAGAGTTGCAGTCTGGACCTGAAGTTGAGTTGGAGGACAGGCCGGGTATGGTCAACTTGTGAAAGGGCCTGCAGTGTGACAGAATCCTTGTCGATGGCCACAGCTAACAAACCACGAGTCTCAGCAGCGGAACTGTTCCTTTGCTATACTTGGGTTTGTTCAGCATGGCCTTCGACGAGTCACTGTCTGTGCTGCAGTCCCATCCACAAGTTGACCGCATCTAAGCAGCAGGATTTTGGCATGGTGGATGTGTAGGCTAATACCTGCCTTGCTCTGACAGCCCCCCGATGAAACCACTGCAGCTGCTGTGTGCACCACCTGAGGATCACTGGAACCAGTCCGTCTCGGATCTCCTGTTGCAGGCAAAACAGTCGGGATGCTTGCGTATGCGCCGCAACTCGGGGGGGGAACAATTACTTTGGAGTTGTGTTGTGGGGGCTCCAGTCTCTGTTCAGAGGCAAGTCAGCTGGCAGTGTTTTTATGCTGGCTAATACCTGCCTTTAGCCCAGCGCCCAATGAATCCGCTGCTGCTGCTATGTGCACCACCGGAGGATCACCCGGACCAAGTCTGCCTCGGATCTCCTGTTGCAGGCAGAACAGTCGGGATGCTTTGGGTATGTGCTGCAACCTCGGGAGAACAATTACTGTCAGAGTTCTGTTTTGGGGGGTGCTCTGCCCAATCTCCATTGAGTTCCACTGAGGCATGGTCAGCCAGCAGTGTTTTTATCCTGTAGGTGGCCCTTAAAGTTTTTTTTTTTGGGGGGGGCAGTGCTGTTCCCTGAACGGTGCCTCAACTGCAGTAATTCTGGGCAAGAGTGGGTGAGGTGCCTGACTGGGCCGGTGGTGCCCGAAGAGCTTGGTGTCACTGGCCTGATGTGGGAGGGGCTGGGGGGTTTGTTTTTTCTCATTTGACTTGCCCTAGGCTGCGGATAAGTACAAAATGATTCTCTCTCTCTGCTGGACCATTTTGGTCCCAGAGAGGCACTTCTTAAGACGGGGTAGGGTGCTGGGGGGAGGGGACACAGGTCGGTGCTGTAAGTTCTACTCTCAGAATTTGCTTTCTTTGGTGGTAAATCACTGGTGGGTAAGGGGAATTAATAGCTGTGGTGGACAAGTGTTCACTGCTGCTCTTACGTTTTGCTGCGTGCATTGTGCTGCCTGCCCCAGTGTCACTGTGTGGGTGGTCTGTGATTGAGCAGTGTGTATAGTGATGACTATGTGCCCCGCTGGTGGGTGGACCAGGTCAGAGATGTAAACCTCCTCCATCTGTCATCATAGTTTAGTCCTCCCTCATCACATTATGAGAAGTTGTGTGCTGCATCAGGGCGCCTAGAGTAACTAAACTATCACTACCCTTGCCCTGAATGTCTACTATGGCAGGCAGCCTAATTTGGGGGCAGTGTATGGGCACAGACTCATGCAAGCAAGTGCAGCTGAGCATGTGGGTCTGACACTTCCTTGTGCACCCCTGCAGTCACTAAGACCAATCTCTGCCCTGAGTTACTGCTCACCACTTGCCAGTAGCTCTGTGTCGGGGGATGACGACGTCTCATCACCAGGAGTTGGTGGGGTGTTGTAGTGCAGAGTTGTTTTTGTTTACTATTTTTGTGGGGAAGAGGTCATGGGAATGGGCAAGTCAGTGATAGAATTTTAAAAACATTCTGGGTTAACTTTTTTTCAGGTCGTTGATGCAGAGTCCTCCTGGTGGCACAAGTCTGACTATGGCAGCCCTGCAGTAAGTTACGATCCTCAACTCACTCTGAAATGAAGTTTTCTTTAGCAAGTGAGTAAAGTAATCGTCCTGACTGTGTACTTGTCCTGTTTTGTTTTGCAGGGGTCGCTGCTGCAGTGGGTTCATCACCCGGCGGCCAGCTGAGCATCCCAGTTCATCCAGAGAGGGTAACAATTTAGGGGCAAGCTAGCATTGGGGATACTGGGATTCATCAAAAATTACTAAGGAAGTACAAACACTGACACATTGTCTTGTGTTTGTAGGTCAAGAGAGGTCCAGAGCTACAGCTGCAGGACTAAAACTGCGTACAATTTAGCCAGACAAAAAAGGAGCTCTGCTCAGCTGAGTAGACAAGTCTGGAGGGGAAAAAAAAAGCTCAGTGACAGTCAGGAAGGAAAGTGCCAGGAAGGAGCTCAAGCTGATGAAGTGGATTATTTTGTCAAACTAAACCACCTGTCTCCAGACATGCCATGGACAGCCATTTATTAATTGTCATATATTTATCTAACTGGATGCCATGTTGTTTGGCGAGGGCTAGCAAGGTCTGCCTGAACAAGGAAGTGTATTTTTGGGGGTGGGGTGGGGCAGGTGGCTAGTACAGTACTGACTAGCTTGTCTGTGAAACGGCTCCTGCAGACACTGACTGGTTAAAAATACTCACTGTTGGAACTGTGTTTTGAGACTGCACCTGCTCGATGTGCCTTCGTGTCATCTGGCCGCAATAGCGGCGCCAAGCACACTACTCTAGGCCAGACTGATGACTGGTGTTAATTGTCACTGCTTTAGAATTACTCCACCTCCCCCCAACCCAGATTTGGTCATGGGCCCTGCTGGGCAGGCAGCAGACCAACGTACTAGTTGGGGTACTGACCGTTCAAGTTAGAGGCTCAAACCCGTACTAGTTGGGTACTGATTGACCCTCACCATTTCAGTTAGAGGTGCTGAGCTTAATCACCCCCCCCCCAAACAACCAATTTGGTCTGCCCTGCCCTGCAGTGTTGTGTACAGCAGACGATGTACTTAGTACTGGCTGTTCCATTTAAGTTAGAGGCTCAGACCCGTACTAGTACTACTGGGTACTGACTGAGATCCGTTTAAGTTACAGGCTCTATCAAGTCACCCCAACCGGATGGTCATCTGCCCTGCACAGCTCTGCAATGTTGTGTACAGCAGACAAACGGAAAACTGGGTGGTGACCATGTAAGTTGAAGGCTGAGCACTCACCCCAGCCTAGCCCTTAAGAGTACTCTGGGTAACCAATTGACTACAGAGGCTCAGACCCTACTAGTTGGGTAACTGTACTGACTGACCATCTAAGTTCTAACATCAATTTCCCCCCACCCCCCTCCCCACACACACCACCATACCACATCAACCGTTCAGCTGCCTGATTCAAGTAAATCAGTGGTATCTCTGCAGTAGTTTGAACAAATTTTACAGGAAAAGAAGCACACACAATTAGTTGTTCAATACTTTTATTGTACAAGAGTGTCATTTTAGTGCAAACCTACAAGATTCACTGGAAAAGAAGCAACACTGACACAAATTGTTCAAGTACTCAAAGTGTACTTCTATCTTAATAAGTGTCCCACAACACAGCTAAGTGAACCCAAAAGAATAGACAGCAACCAGCATGGCAACCACCACCAAAACAGTAAGGGGGCACACTGTTGAAAAATGGAAAAATTAGATTGATCACCCCAACGAATGGTTAATGTATGAAACACACAATGGTGATGAGTTTGTAGACCGGGTAAAATGTTCCGTGTGAAAAATGGGCAGACCAGTTAAAGTACTGCAGAAATTTTAGTGAAAGTTTCATTGTTGGCATCCGAGGTACAGCTTTGAAAAAGGACAATGTTGCAAAACACAGTCAATGTGATGCTCATAAACGAGCTGTTACACTCAACCGAAAACCAGAATCAATTGCCTCCATATACAAAACTACACCAATAGGACCTGCACTATTAGGAGCAGAAGTAAAAGACAGAGCTGTAGTTCGCTGTCTGATTGAAACAGCTTATCTGCCCGCTAAAGAAGAACTTTCGTTTATTAAATTTGAATCATTTGTTAAACTTGAAAAGAGACATGATGTTGATCTCGGAAGTGCATATGCAAATGTTAATGGTTGTCGTATCTTCACGTCACTTATTGGTGAATTGTTACGGGAAAAATCTACTCACGGCCCTTCAGAAAAGTCTGTATTTTGCGGTTCTTCTAGATGGGGTAACAGATGAAAGTTGTACTGAAAAATAATTACTGTATATTATGCATTTTAAAGAAAGTTCTTGTTTAACAGAGATGACCTTTTTCAGATTAAAAGATGTTCAGCACGCCACTGCAGAAGGTTTGTTACAAACACTTCAAGAAGCCTTCTTAGAGTTAGGCATTTTAGACTTGAACAGTCGCATGGCTGCTATGTGTGCAGATGGTGCTGCAGTAAACCTGGGGAAAAGAAAAGGGACATCAGCTCTGCTAAAAGTGGAAATGCCATGGTTGCTGTCTATTCACTGTCTTAACCATAGACTTGAATTGGAGATAAGATGCACTAAAAGGAAAATTTTTTGATCAAGTGAACGATAATCTCATGACATTGTACTACCTTTACGAAAAAAGTCCAAAGAAACTTTGTGAGCTCAGAGAATTAGCTAAAATAGTGCACAGTGAAGTCGGCAAACCAGAAAGAGCATTTAGAACAAGGTAGGTAGATCACAAACTTCGTGCCACTCAGACACTGGTAAAATCCTATACAATTACTATTCATCATCTCGAACATCTCGCAGAAAGTGCCACTACACCACCAACAGAGAAAAGCAGAGTTAAGGGAATTTTGACCAAACTGAAAACTGCCAAATTTGTCATGCATTTACTGTTCTATATTGACCTTCTAAGGCCACTATCATGACTGTCCCTCAGTTTACAGGGTTCTTCTGCCAACTTGATCTTAGTTTTGGCTTGTGTTGACGCAACCTTATGGCAACTACAGCAACTCGCAGATAATCTTCTCGGCACATGCAACTCTGATCTTAAGACACTCTTACAACAACATGATCATGATGTAACTGACAACGAGTCTGACAATTCTGAACCGGTCATGTTTAAAGACGTTACGGTTTCGAATGCTAACAGCAGCACCAGGCACCTTATAACACAGGTACCTAATTACATCAGTCGAGTACAACAGTGCATTTCTGATAGCTTTTCAGATATTACTGACTGTGACTCTGAGGACCAACACCCAATTTTGTAGCACTTTAAAAAACTGTTAGATGTGAAACAGTAGCCTAGGAGCGCTGATGAGCTAGAAATGTTTGGAAATGCAGACTTGGACATATTTGTTCATTACTATGGACAGATACTCACAAAACATAATGTTGACCTTGCTGCTTTGCCAGAAGAATGGTCTGAACTTAAAACTTTATACAATAAATTTTTAAGTCACTTAAACAGGGAAGACTTTCGTAACTGTATTCTGAAGTCCTACAGAGAATAGTTCTCACACTTCTACCATGTTGTCGTTATTTGCAAGCTCATTCCTATATCCAATGCAAAGCTGGAAAGGTCATTTTCAATAATGCAGCACGTCTAAACTGACTGGAGAAACAGACTGAGTGAAGTAATGTTGGAACACTTTGTTAGAATTTCAGCTGAGGGTGACAGCCAGAGACATTTGATCCTGTTCCAGTTGTAGATAGATTCTTCAGCACTCCAAGAAGAGTTTGTGCGAAACAAAGGCTGTCAAAAGCAAAAAAGTCAGATTCCTCTCACACCACAAATGTAACTAGTTCAGAAGATGCAGCAAGTAGTAGCATTATGTCTTACACTACTTCCGAGTCAGACAATGACGGTGACGTGATCACTGATCAGTAGTGAGCCCCTGTAAACTAAGGGAAGTACACTTTTGGCTTATAAAGTTTTAGCCTAAGTGGCATGTGGGGAAAAATTTAAGGTCCTCAGTGTCGGTAGTTGGAGGGAAGTGGGTCAGTTGAGAATCCACGCCAGTCAGCCAAGCACTTCTCTTCACGTCTGCCTGCCAGCACCAATCCCTGTGCTTAGATGTCCAGATCTCCAAGCAGGAGGAGTGCACTGGCAATGGGAGGTGCGCTGCACTCTCCCTACTTAGCAATCTAGATCTCTGATTACACAGGTTGGCACAGGCCGTCAGATGTGGTAGTAGACACTCGGTATCCCGGCTGGTCATGGGAACTCAGCTCTTTCAGAACTTCGTTTACCAATCCGTACAGGTCAGGACTTTACTCACTTCAGCAAATGGGCTGCACCTGTTGAGTTCAGCAATGTGAGACCTGTACAAGTATAAGTCTGGGCACCAACCATGCCATGAGATGAAACATTGTCATCCATGTAAAAATTTAAAATTACATTTTTTTTCTTGTGCTGACTTCATCACAAGTTTATTAACTGTACTGAGCTCTGAAGCCTGTGTGGTATCCGGGACATCGATCACTAGTCTCACGTTTATAAGTAGTAATGGGCACTGATTCACAATTGTTGCTTATGGTATAAGCAAGTTTAAGGAATTAGTTTTCCATTTAGTTAAACTTTTTATAGGGCAATAAGTCCTCAGGTTCATTGGCTGGTGGAGACACTCACTGCCACATGTATTTTTTTCAGTGGCTCAAGTCTCAAGTTGAAGACCACAGTTGCTAAATTTCTTCACTGTTTGCATGGTGAGAATAATAGTGGTTGGAAACAATCTGAGTGTTTATAACTTGCACTGTGACTAAATAAATCAAAAATCCCTCTCACTCGACTGTGGGGTTGGTGGGGGAGACTGTATGAGCAGGCTTCTCAAGTGGGACAGGTACACAAAAGTCATCACCATCTTTTGTGCTTCCTGACTGGTCCTGGAAATAAGTCAAAGGAGAAGTTAAATGCCACAGTGAGTCTGACAGTGTTTGTTTGCAGCCTTAAACTGGCTTTTCCTGTTCTAAATTGTAAATCTGCACTTACAGAAAAATTAGTAGGATCTGCCGACCGGGAACCGGGTCTACAGGCCTGAGTAGACAACTGACTGTTCCAAACCACCCATCCTTTTAAAATTGACCGTTTAAGTTAGAGGCTCAATCCAAATGGATGGGTGGTTGGGAACTGCAGTAGTCCGAGATTAATAGCAGCTCAAGTTTGTAAATCAGTTAGGGTGCTGCAGCTGCTTATTCTCAGTTACCCTACAGACTGCTTCCCAGCCACCACAATTAAATTTCCGTGCCAGCACGAGTCATAACTCCACCAGAGGCTTCAGGTTTTAAGGTCAGAAAAAGTTTGGTACTGAATAGAACTTTAAATTTTGTTTGAGACACTAGAGACTGACAACTGACTACTGTTCCCAACCACCCATCCATTTAAAAATGGACCATTTAGGTTAGAGGCTCAATGCAAATGGATGGGAGGTTGGGAACACTAGTCAGTTGTACTGCTGTGTCTGTGTAATAAATTACTTAGTTTAGGGTGCAGCTGCATCTGCATATTCTCAGTTACCCTACTGCTGTTCACTTTTGGGTCACATAAGTAGTTATGCTTGGGAAGGTTGGTAAGTGGAAACTACATTTAACAAGGTCAGAAAATGTTCGGTACGTACTAACTCCTTAAATTTTGTTTCAGACACTAGACTCCCAACAACTGACTGCTGTTCCCAACCACCCTTCCATTTAATTGACCGTTTAAGTTAGAGGCTCGGTGCAAATGGATGGGAGGCTGGGAACACTAGTCAGTTGTACTTGTGTCTGTGTAATAAAGTACTTAGTTTAGGGTGCAGCTGCTTATTCTCAAACTTACCCTACTGCTGTTTACTTCTGGGTCACTGAAGTAGTCAGGCTTGGGAAGGTTGGCAAGTAGAAACTACATTATTTGAAGAAACAAATCTGTTTTAATACTAATATTGTCAGAGTATGAACTTCATTGAAAAAATGCTTCTGTTTGAATTTCACTCAGAGACACTGATGAAAAAAAATTAATAAAGTGACTCCGTGACTGCACACACTCCTGTACCAGAGTATTTTTCCCCTTTTGCTCCACACATCAAGGGAAATCAAAAAAAGTGTTTATCAGGTGAGAAATAACACCAATCATATTGTGTCTAGTAAATATGACAATTTTTTCATTTTGCTAATCAAGTCGCTCTCACTGCTAAACATTTGCAACATTGAGTAGCACTTTTCCGCACAAAAGTGCTAATCAATCGAAAATCCTTATTTAAAACCCTGCCCAACTTGCGACCCCTCATGACACATGTCCTCCAAGTCCACCACTGGAGGGGACTTTTTATCTGTTGAGAAACTGGGATCAGTTGGTGTTGGCTGTGTCTGGACTGGGACCACAGCCTGAGCAAGTGTGCTTGAATGGGCCTCATGTGGACTAGAGCCCAAGAGACTGAATCCGCCAGCGATACTAGAGTCCCAATTAGCTTCATGAAGGAGTGGGCCAGCAGCTGAGAAGCTGTGTGAAACTTCTTGATGAGCTTCAGCAGGTTCCTTAATTTTGTTTCCGGTGGGGGGGGGGGCCCAGTTGATGAAAAAAAACGCGGGCTGACAGGCACGGGACTACCTCCGCCACTGCTTGGTCGAACTGCAGGGCCTTGATGAGAATATCATCCAAGAAAGGGAAAAGTTGTAACCCTCGTTTCCGAAGGTGAGCTATGACCACTACTAGCACCTTGGAGAATGTCCTTGCGGCTGAAAAAAGCCCAAATGGCAGTGTTTTGAATTGGAAGTGCTGCTCTTCAACCTTGAACCTGAGATATTGCCTGTGTAGTTCCTAAATGTGAATATGCAAATAGGCATCTTGCAGATCGATGGATGCCAGGAAATCCTCTTGTTGCATGCAACTCTCTGATGACAAGGTTTGCATCTTTTTTTTTCTTTTTTTTTTTAACTCTCTGTTTATCCACCTATCCTTTTCCCCTAGACTCTCCTCTCTCTCGGATCCCCAAGTCTCCGCCCAAGGTGCAGTGGAGTCTGCCCCTAGAGTGAGCATCCACATTCCTAATTAACCTTCAGTCTTCCCGGTTAACCCCCCCCCCGGGCGGGGCGAGGAAGGCCCCAGACTTACCTTCCTCGTACCTCAGTGGAGCTCGGGCACACAACGGAGTCTGCCCTCACACCATGGGGCGTAGCAGGAGATCGTCGCCGGGACTGCCTGGGTGGTATTTTCCACTGTTCCAGTCTCCCTTTAGACGTCAGCATGCCATGAGGACCATCGAGCTGACACACGCAGAGACGTGCGTCCGCTCCTGTCCTCTGCCAGCGTCAGCCCCTATGTTGTCCCCACCACACCGGCACCTCTGAGTTCCCCCAGGAGGTGGTGGTAGTGCGGTGAGGCTAACTCCCCAGCCCTCCCTGGAGAAGGAGAGCAAGCCGTTGGGCGCTCAATCCTTCTCCCCCCTGCCAACCACAGACAGCCCAACTCCACTCCCGAACCCAGGTCGCTGGCATGGAGCAAGGTGTGGTGTCCAGTGCCTCAACCCTCAACGCCACCGGGCAGCCAACAAGGTTTCTATCTTGAAGGGTCTGCTGTGGGCAAAATGATTCAGGAATTTAAGGTCTAGGACTAGCCGGAATCCCCCTGTGCATTTTGGCACGATGAAGAATAGGGAGTAGACCCCCCAACTGATCTCTGTTGGAGGGGAACTTGCTCTATGGCTTGAAGAAGGTCTGTAATGGCCTGTAACATTGCGTGTCTCTTGGACGGGTTGCCCGAGATAGGGGAGGGCACCACGTGAAGTAGTGGGGGCTTGGATTCAAATTCTATTAGGTAACCCTTGCTGATGATGTCTAGGACCCATCTGTCTGACGTGGTTTGGACCCATTCCTCAAGAAATTTTGAAAGTCTGCCCCCTACTCGAGGATGGGCCCAGATAGCTTCATTATGACTTCTTGTTGCTGTTCCTGGTGTCTCTGGTGCTACCACCAGATCTGCCTCCTCTGAAGTTACGCGGGTTATGCAAAGAGAGCCATGTTCTTTTGCCAAAGAAATTAGAGTTTTGACCCTTGTTGTAACCTCGGTCACGAAATTTGCACCTGGGGACTGAGGACCACGATTTGCCCCTGCCTCTTTACTGGGGCATATGCACTCTAGCAGTCTTCCCAGATTCCTTCACCGCCTCCTTCAAAGCTGAGCCAAACAGGAGATTAGCTTCACAGGAGATGTTTACTAAATGGCTCTTGGAAGAGGCATCTGCTTGCCAGGCCCGGAGCCGGAGGTTGCAGCGAGCCAAAGTTTGATAAAACATGGTCCAAGCAGTGCACCTGACCGCCTCCTCTGATACGTCTGCTGCATAAGCCGATGCCATACCCATTAATTGCAGTTGATGAATAATATCCTTGTTCTTCTCTGGGTCCTCAGTGAACTGAAAAGCTAATCCTGCAGCCCAGGACAGGGCAGCTCTGGCCGAAAAAAAAAGACTGGCAGTTGCCACCTTGGGAGATGTTGCTGATGCTTGGAAGGCCTTCTTGAGTGAGGCATCCACTTTCCTGTCCACTGGGTCCAAGTGATGTTCCTCCCTTGGCTGGGTCCCTGAGTGATGTTCCTCCCTCAACTGGGATGACCATCTTCTTGGTGAGGTTCGAAATCAGAGGGTCGATTCTGGGGCAGTCTAACCACTTTTCAGATTGTTTCTTGTCAAACTTGAGAAGCTCAGATATCCGCCGGGGCACTGGATAGGTGCGTTCTGGACTTTACCATTCCCCTTTTAGCAAATCCTCTATGGCTGGAGGAATAGGAAAGGCTGTGGCCAGTTTGGTGGCAGATGCCAGGAAAAAGGCCCATTTTGGCTGTGCTGGAGCCACTAGGGAAGAATCTAGATGAATTTCAGCTATGACCTTCTTGATGAAAAAGTCTAGGTGCTCCAGGTAAAAGTTTCTGGACAGGGAGTCATCAGATTCAGAGGATGAGTCCCCTAGCTCCCCCTCTTCTAGAGAAAAGGAACTGAAGTCTGAGGAGTCTGGGGAACAGTCCCTACGACGCTTCCTCATATAGGTGCCCCTAGATCTACTCTGAAAGCGAGAACTTCTCTTTCTCTTGTGGTGCGAGAAATGCTGATCCTCCTCATCCAAGGATCTGCTCCTGTATCAGGATTTTTTCCTTTTACCGTAGTGACGTGAGGACAACTGCCCCTCTTCGTATGAGGATGGGGACAGGGTCCGCTTTCTTTTTGCCTTCTTATGAGGCCTTACATCTGGTGATCCCAGAAGTTGCCAGTCGAAGCATGCAGGGTCCAGAGCAAAGGCCCTATTTAGCTTGTCTATGAGGTCTGGGGCTAGAGAGGGGGGTGCAGAGTGCTGGGTCTCCCTGGTGGCCGCTGCTCTCTCAGACCCAATGGCTGCTGCTCGCTCAGACCTGTCTGTCTGTTGGCTATCTGTCTGAGCCGAGGAAAGGGAGGCCTCAGTCATGTCCTCTCCATTTGCAGACGCTGCCTTCTCACATTTTAGGCAAAGCAAACCTGCGAAGGTGATTAGAAGAGGGGATTTGCAATGCTGTCATTTTCTCTCCCTGGCAGGCTTGTCTGCGGCCATGATTGAAAATGGCTCTAATCCCCTTTGATTCCACGTACCCCCCGGAGGATTTCTGATAACCCACCGTATTATCTGGAAGAATGCTGAAGCCCCGATGGAACACAGCTGCTGGCCCTTTAAGGGCAAAATGCTGAGCTGTCTAAACTGTTGGTTGATTAGTTCATATTTTCTTGCTCTCTTAGTGCTGGGGCGGGGGAGAGAAGAGGCCTGCAGTATGCATGACAAACTCTGTTTATTCCTAAGCAGCGCTCCTTGTAAAATGCAGCACTCGTCGACGAGATAGCACTGGGACGTCGATGAGCGACTGAATTAGAGCTGCAGGTCCACCCGACAATGAGCGGCTGAAAGTCAGGCAGCCAACCATCGACGGGAGAAAAAACGGCCCTGCCATTCCGATCGCCGTGAAAACTGCATCCGTCAACGAAATCCACCAGTAGACGAACTCCAATCTACAATGAACACTGGGTTGGGCCCCGAATCGCGGGAAAAACCTCCGCAGTAAACTGGGGCCAGTCTGAGCAGCTTGCAAGGCTGAGACTGGGGCCCACGCAGGAGTGCTCCAAAGTGCTGAAATTCTTCAGCAGATCCAATAAGAATTACATTTTGTGACTTACAGTCTGATGTCTTCAGCCCTGTCACATGGTGACAGAGCTCTCTGCTGCAGAGTACCTTCTAGCTGGAAGGCAGGAAGTAAACTGGTGAAAACAGGAAATGGGGAGCCGGATATCCCCAGCTGCAGAGCTTAGTTCCTGCCTGCACAGCTGCATCAGGAGGTACAGCCCATCTGTATGAAAGTCCACAGACTAGTTTAGGAGACAGAATTAATTTTTTTTTATTCAGCATCTGGGCTGGCAGTATAGCCTAGAGGTTAGAGGAACGAGGTGTGAACGAGCTTAATACATCCAGCAGACCAGACCAGAGTTTGATTCTCACAACCTCCCCTTGCATACTGTGCGACTCTGAGCAAGTCACTTAACTGCCCAGTGCTCCCAGGTCACCCCTGAAAACAGGCACTTGTACCTACTGGGCCTTACCCAGTTACCAAAAGATTAAAATAAAAAATAAAAATCTGAAGTGTTAAGTAGGTGGGGGAGATTATCAGTGATGTATGAGGTGGTGGGGTAGTTGGGACTGTTGCACTGAATGGTGACTAACTCATGCAGTCATGTCTTGATTTTAAATTTTTTTTTTTTTCCCCCCCAGAATTCGAATTACTGTCATTGTGGATGGAACGCGTGAACAAATACAATACATGGCAGCCTACATTTGAGCCTTGAAACATAGAAACAGAATCTGACAACAAATAAGAACCTCTTGGCCCATCCAGTCTCCTAATTTCTCCCTATTCACAGTATTACAGCAGACATTGCCTTATTCACAGCTTTTTCCCTTCCCTTCCTTCCACTATGATTCCCTTGTGCTTATCCCACGCTTTCTTGAACCCCACCACTGTTTTCACCCCCCACCAACTCCACTGGAAGGCTGTTTCAGGGATCCAGCACTCTTTTTGTGAAGAAGTACTTGCTCACATCTCTCCTGAATCTACCCCTCTCCAGCTTCATAGCTTTGAACACAACTTCTGTTTTTTGAGTG
This sequence comes from Neoceratodus forsteri, assembly GCA_016271365.2. Classification (NCBI taxonomy): domain Eukaryota; kingdom Metazoa; phylum Chordata; order Ceratodontiformes; family Ceratodontidae; genus Neoceratodus; species Neoceratodus forsteri. The sequence continues at coordinate 374,177,829 of CM057458.1, forward strand.
GTTTAAGAGTTTTGCAAATAGTATGCAACACTGACAAATACCTTCCTAATGCTGAATCCTTTCACAGAGATGATTACAGGTTTGAAGGAGGAGGAGGAGATGTGTTCTGGATAGCTCTTTGGCTTTCTATTCTTTGGCTTACTAAACTCGCTATTTAGCAGTTGTTTATTTTAAGTAAAACTTTCTAAGCACTTTAGGGGTTGTTCCATTGAATTCAGGCTATTACCTGAATGAACATGTGGTACGACGTTATGAAATGGCCATTCCACAATACTGTTCACCACGACATTTGTGTGTGGTTGGGGGACCGCAAAAAGGAACTTATATTAACAAAATAAACACAAAAAATCATTTGGCAGTAATGTTGTAAAAATATTTTGCAATCACAACCAAAACTCCCAAGCCACACTAAAAACAGAAGACTTGGTCAGGGCTCGAAGGTTGCAAGCTGCTGTAGACACCCCAGCTGTCACTGTCGGCAGGTACCTGAGGGAAGCACTGCCTATATCACTGAGAAGAGGTATCAGGGTATGACTGGCAGAATGCATCAGGGTATGGCTGCCTACATCACTGACAGCAGTACCTGAGTAAAGATATCCATATTGCTGGCAGTAGGTACCAGGGCAGGGCCATCTACAACAATAAACATATGCCACATGAAGGCACCTTTCCAGGATTCGAACTGTATCAAAGAGCTAGTGTACTAAGAATTGTTATGTTACCCTTACACATTACTTCAAACATAAGAAAGGTATCTGTAAAGCTCAAACTTGTTGTGTTTTCTCTACATACTGAATATACAATTGCAAATTTGAAGCTTGAAGCAATGCAAATCCCCCTTCTCCTTAACAACCTCCCTTGTTCTTACTATGCCCCCCCTCCCCATTTCTTCTCATGTTTTTATTTTTTGCATCTTAGACTTTCATCTCCAGTCCCCTTTATCACCTTCCTACTTCACTTCCTGATTTTTAATTGCTCCACAGTGGATATAAATACTGCTTGTTGCTCAGTTTTGCTATTCACCTGAAGAAGGGACCTGTGTGGCCCCAAAAGCTTGTGTATAATTCCAACTTTGTACAATACACTTGTTGGTCCAATAAAAGGCATCAAATCTTCCATCTTCTCCTGTTTTGCAAGGAAGGACCAATACGGCTGAAATCTCTTTTTACCTTAACAACCTCCCAATGACATGCACCACTACATCCATTCACATGTATGCAGATTACACTGTTCTGTATACCTCTGGCCCATCTCCTTCCAATGTGGAAACCAGACCGAAGCTAGACTTCAACAAAATTCAGCTCTCTTCCGCTCCAACCAGTTATTCCTTAATGCCAAAAAGACTGTCTCTACGTCCTTTGGCACTAGGCAGCGATTCTCTAGGCTTCCAGCCCTCCCCACTTTCCATACCAAAGACAGGACTTTGACTGAAGACACAACCTCTGTCAGGGATCTAGGTGTTTGGCTAGACTGACACCTTGACTTTTCTGGGCATGTGGATGCCATTCAAAAAAAATGCACCCCAAGCTTGGTGCGCTATTCAGGAACTACAGGTGCATCCCCTTGCCAGCCCACCATGCACTTGTTCAGAAAATGATTCTTCCAATTTTTGACAATGCTGACACAGTCTACAGTGCCACTCCAAAGTCCTTCCTCACCAAACTGGACATCCTCTTTAACTCTGTCATTTCGCTCGACTGTCCTCCTTGGACTCATCATTGTGTCCACTATAAATACCTCTCCTTACCATCCCTTGAGAACAGGCATCTCACCCACTGTGTTAGTTTCATTTACAAATACTGGTTTAGGTCCTTCCCTCCTTTCGTCATAGATGATTTCCTATTCCCTTTGTAACCTTGGACCTCAGACTTTTGCTCTCCCTCAAAGAACTACCAGGCCAAGCCGCCTTCTCATACAGATTACCTACAATCTGGACTACCCTTCCCTTGTCAATCGATTCACAGCCGGAAGGTCATGCCAGACGAATCTGATAGATTTCTTTGACTGGGTGACCAAAGTAGTAGATCAGGGAGGGGCTGTGGACATTGCCTACCTAGACTTTAGCAAGGCATTTGACACAGTCCCAGACAAAAGATTAATATACAAGTTAGCCAGCCTGGGAGTGGGTCCCAAGATGACAGCCTGGATAAAGAATTGGCTGGAGAATAGGACACAGAGAGTAATAGTAAATGGAGTCCACTCAGAAGAAAGGGGTTACTAGTGGGTACCGCAGGGTTCAGTATTATGACCGGTCCTCTTCAATGTCTTTATAAGCAACATTGCAGAGGGACTGGAAGGAAAAGTATGTCTCTTTGCAGATAACACAAAAGATCTGCAACAGAGTTGATGGACAAGGTGGGGTGGAAAGGATGAGAAGGGACTTGGCAAGGTTAGAGGAATGGTCAAATGTATGGCAGCTTAGATTCAATGCTAAGAAGTGCAAGGTAATGCACCTGGGAAACAAAAACCCTGGGGAAGAGTACACAATGGGGGGTGAGATACTAACAACAACAAAAACGGAAAGGGACCTGGGGGTAGTCATATCAGATGACCTAAAGGTGGGCAAGCAATGTGAGAGGGCAGCAAGGAGGGCTGGGGGGATACTGGGATGCAGAGAGAGAGGCATCACCAGTAGAAAACAGGAAATTATTATCCCTCTGTACAAACAGCTGGTCAGACCCCATCCGGAGTACTGCGTGCAGTTCTGGAGACCCAATCTCCGAAAGGACATAGACAGGATGGAAGCTGTCCAGAGGAGGGCAACTAAAACGGTGCAGGGTCTGCACCGGAAGACATATGAGGAGAGACTAAAGGAGCTTAATATGTATAGCCTCGAGGAAAGGAGGGAGAGGGGGGACATGATAGAAACGTTCAAGTACCTCAAGGGAATCAACAAAGTCCAAGAGGGTAGCATCTTTCAAAAAGAGAGAGGTGTGCAAGAACAAGGGGGCACAATTTGAAGATGGGGGGGCGGCTCAGAGGTAATTTACAGAAGTATTTTTTCTGTTAGAGAGAGGGTTGTGGATGTATGGAACTGCCTGTCGGAGGAGGTTGTGGAGTCAAAAACAGTGGTGGAATTCAAGCATGCATGGGACAGTCATAAGGCCATTCTGGGGTAGGAAGAAGTAGGCTGCTGGTTAACTAGGATCTGCAGCTTATCCAGTAGGTAGGGAAATGGGCAGACTGGGTGGGCCAAGCGGTCCTCATCTGCCGTCAAATTCTATGTTTCTAATCAAAACCTCCTCCCCTCGGTCCCTCTTCTCTCCTCCACAACCTCATATCCCCTTCCTGCACTTGTCAAACACACCAAAAATAAACTGGTTGCTGGGACGCTTGGACAGCTGGCTATGACTGCTCTATGATTTTTGTAATATAGAATATAGTGTGTGATTGTCAGTGCTTCCATGAATACCACCCCCCCCCCGGTTTCAGAGAAGCAACAGGATATGTTAACCTGAAACCAGGAGGTAATTAAAGACTAGAGAGACATAATTAAGGGTCTCCTGTTTATCTGACTTAATTGGAGCTCACCAGCTACCAGGATATAGGGCTCATAAACTTTTATGACGTCTTAGAACAAAAACATGTTCCCATGATGGTGCTAAAAAGTCATAAATATCCATTGATCCTTGGAAGTAGGAAACCACACAAGATCAAAAGAAAGGCTCGATTAAAGAGAGTCATATTGGGAAATGAGTTTTTGCTGATGTCACCTTATTTAATATACCTCCTGATAGGACATCCTGTTTGTATAATTTTTTATATTTAACGAGGAGGAGCTACGTGACATCATGGAAGTGGTGTGTTTGAGAGACCGTTTAAGCTATTCTGTGTCTGATCTTGAGACATTTCTTTGTGGGCTCTTAGAAATAAGAACTATAAGCACTGTAAGAAGGTAATACATTAGACAGAACAGTCTAATTATATTGTGGTAGGAGTTTATGTTTGTACTTAACCTTGTTCTTTTAAGTGATTGTATGCTTTGTGATATATGGTTCTGTGTTTACATTTTACTAATTTTTATCCATTTTTAAGTAAATCTATATTTAAAAAGACTGCCTGGGTGTGTGCTCGAAATTCTTTCTTTTGCATGTGATGTATGGAGGGTTAAGACTGACAAAACTGTTCATAAGCTTAATGCTGTTACCAAACTGGGAAAAGGTAAGAATATACCCATGGTCTTTTACAGAGTTTTAAGGGTTCATTTTGGATACCTGGTTAGGTGCCCTTAGACAAAAGATATCTGGCATCCCCCGAAGAGCAGATTATATGAGCCTGTACATTTGGGTACGCTAGCATAAGGTTCACAGTTTGAATCCCCCCCAGAACTTGAGACCAAAGGTGATTTGGATCACAAGCACACAGGAGGGTTACCCTGTTCTATTACCTGTTCACAATACTGCACTCGGAGGTTGGCACTGTGGGAGCAGAGGGCCTGACCTGCTGAGTGGGTTTGCGACAGACTGGTTGGCAGCAGTGTGCATAAATTTGGTAACACAAGCTTTAAATTGTTCAGTGTGTCAGCTTAATACTGTACTGCTCATTTGCAAAATAAGGCAGTGATTTATTTTTAAAAAGGAAACAGAACTATATCATTTTGCTTACAGTTAAGTTCCTACCCATTTTATTTTTTTTTCTAAAGTGCAAGTTAGAGTAGCAGTAGTTAGGGAAGAAGATGGCTTCCAACTACAGCGGGCAAACTGTAGACTACTTGAGGTAGTTGTGCAAGGACAGAGGACTCCTGATAGAGGTGAGAGCCACCAAGCAGAACTTCGTGGATGCCCTGATGGCAGCAGATACCCAGAGCATCTAGTCACTGACTGAGACTGTAAAAGACCAAACTTTGAGTGTGGAAACGCTAGCAGTGAGTGCAGTGTCCAGATCCGATGAGGATGACAGCAGGGCCAGTGCCAGCAAAGGGCCACAGCAGCAGGGAAAGGTCATCAGCATTCTGGAGCCAGAAGCACTCAGGCTGCAGATTGAGCTGCACAGAATGGAGCAGGAGTTCCAGCGAGAACAGCGAGAGGCGGACTGTGAGGAGCGTGAGCACCAGAGGCGATATGAACTGGAGAAGCTACAACTCCAACCACCAGCACCAGAGCAGGTAAGTAGATTGGGATTAACTGGAACTACAGGACTGGGTTACAAATTGAATTCCAAATTGATAGCTGAATTTAAAGAGGGGGAGGATATGGGTGCCTTTTTAAATTCCTCTGAAAAAGATTGTATTCAGGCTAAAATTCCTAGAGGGTCCTGAAGCTTCCAGCTATCCCTCGCTACTTACCGGGAAAGTTCGGGATGCATTGGGTCACATGGACAACGAGGACAGTAATGATTACAGCAAACTTAAAGCTGCGCTGTTAAAAAGGTTTGATTTAACTGCTGAAGCATACAGAGCTAAATTCCGTAAGCTCAAGAGAAGCCCTGACATAAGCTATGAGGAGCTAGCCATGAAATGATGTCAGTCTTTAAAACGTTGGTGGGAAGGAATTGAAGTCAACTCTGTAGATAAAATTGAAAATGCAATATTGTTAGAGCAATTTTTTTGAGCATGCCCAGCACAGCTGAAAACCTGGCTGGAGGACTGAGTTCCCAAAACAGTACAAGAGGCTGCTGAACCCTCGGACCTCTATGCCAAGAACAGACCTGCCCAGAGGGTGAACGGAGTGGGTGTGGCAGCACAGAAGAAAAAATTACTCACCTTAGTAATGTTGTTTCTTCTAATGGAGTCTTGCTATATTATGACAATTGCAGTAAGTCCCCATCTTCGAACTGCCCCGGAGGTGAAATACTTAACTTTTCCATGAAGCATGGAACTCCGAGCGCGAGCTCGGTTAGAAAGCTCTGTCTGTTGTGCTTCAAACATAAACTGTCAGATCTTAACGAGCTAAAACTCACTAAGGTTCTGGGTGGAAGCTGTAAACCTACACTAGCCAACTGGCTACTAACCTAAACACACATTTCCTGGTCTCAAAGACTCAAGTCAGGAGACCTAGAAAAAGAAAAACACAACACCAATTCACCCCAAAAAAAGGGTGTAAAAAACAACAAGGTGGGCATAAATGAGTGCCAACTCTGTAAGGCCCAGCCACACCCTAAAACGGAGGTTCTGAGAGGGGCAGGCAGGGAGGGAGGTCATAATATAGCAAGAGTCCATTAGAAGAAACAACATTACTAAGGTGAGTAATTATTTCTTCAAACAACATGAAGTCTTGCTATATTATGACAATTGCAGACTACACAGCAGTACCCCCATGGAGGACGGACAGAACCTACTTAGGGAATAGGCTCTGAAGAACAGCTGTGCCAAACCGAGCACCACTCCTAGCCTGAATGTCCAGGGAGTAATGCTTAGCAAAAGTGTGAACTGTTTTCCAGGTAGCTGCTTGACATATTTCTAGAATAGGAATGTCTCTGCAGCAGCCAGAGAAGCAGCTGTACCCTCTGGTAGAGTGAGCCCTCAGGCCTGAGGGGGAACTCACCCAACTTTCGTAGCAGAATTGGATACAAGAGACAATCCACCTGGCAATGGATCTTTAGTGGCTGGCTTCCTTTACCAACCTCACGTAAGTGAGAACAGTTGGAGGGAGTCAAACCTGTGACCCTTGGTACGCCTATGTAGTAACTATGGGCTCTCTTCACATCTGTTAGCAGCCTCCTCTCACCAGAGGAGGAGTGGTCAGTGAAGTACACTGGAAGAGAGATAGATTGATTAAGGTGGAAATCTGAAACCACCTTAGGAAGGAACTTCCTGTTAGTCCGGAGGACCACCTTATCTCTGTGAAAGGAGATAAAATCTGCTCCACTGACAACGCTTGTAATTCACTCTATGCTGCCTGGCAGAGGTGATGGCTACCAGAAACACAGTCTTCCAAGTCAAGTACTTAAGCTCAGCTGAAGACAAGGGTCAAGCGGGTTGCATAAGCTGAGCAATGCAAACATTAAGATCCCAGGCAGGGGCAAGGTCCCTGAATGGAGGGTTGGTGTGAAGCAACCCCTTAAAAAACTTGGACAATACAGGATGAGCTGAAAGAGAAGAGGACTTACCTGCTGAAATAAAAGCAGACACAGCTGCCAAATGCACCTTCAGGGTAGCTAGTCTGAGCCCCAGAGAATTCAGATGGACCATATAATCCAGGACTGTGGGTAGATCAGCAGAGTCTGGGGAAATATGCTTTTTCGAGCATCATATGGAAAACCTTTTCCATTTGGAATTGTAAGTAGCCCTGGTGGAAGGCTTCCTTGAGGCCTTCAATATATCCATTACACCTTGGGAAAGGTGTAATCAGCAAACTCTAACTCTTCAAGAACCAAGCCTTGAGATTGAGAGATTTGAGCTTCGGATACCAAACCCGTCCCTGGGCACAGGTTAACAGATTGTGATTCCTGGGAAGGCACAGGGAGGATGGACTGCTAAGGACAGTAGGAGTGGATACCAGGGTTGTCTGGCCCAATCCGAGCTATCAGAATGACTTTGCAGGATTGGGATCTTATTTTGACTAACACTTCGAACAGGAGAGGGAAGGAGGAAGGCATAGAGGAACTTCCCTTCCCAACTGAGGGCTAAGGCATCCAGGGGGAGTGAGCCCAACACTGGGGGCCTGCAGCAAAAAAGGGGAAGTTGGTGATTGTCTGGGGCTGCAAAAAGATCTATCTGCGGGGTGCCCCATCTGGCAAATACTACTCCCAAGACCAGGGGATCCAGTGACCATTCGTGATGGCCCTGAGAAATCCTGCTGAGAGCATCTGCCAGGACATTGTCCTTGCCTGGAAGGTGGACTGCCGTAAGGGAGGTATTCAGGGAGTAAGCCAGAGACCACAACTTCATCGCTTCGGTGCACAAGGCCGTAGACCGAGTGCCCCCTTGCTTGTTGATGTACCACATTGTAGTGGTGTTGTCTGTTCTGACCTGTACAATCTTGTTCTGAACAGACTTGGAAAAAACTTGAAGTGGTAGAAAAACTGCTCTGAGCTCCAACAGGTTGATGTGAAACAGAGATTCCTGGGGAGACCACAGACCCTGGGTGGTGAGGTCGCCCATGTGAGCTCCCCAACCCAAGAGGGATGCATCTGTAGTAAGGATTAGGGAGTGAGACTGAGTGACAAAAGGAACCCCTTGTCTCAGGTTGCTCTGATCCTGCCACCACTGTAGGGCTTGAATCAGGGTTCGAGTTACTGGGATCAACTTGGTCAGAGGATCCTTTCTTTGGGACTAAAAAGCTCTCAAATGGAACTGGAAGTCCCTCATCTGAAATCTTGCTCCCTGCACAACTGCTGTGGAAGCAGCCATGTGTCCTAGGAGCTGCAGAAAATGCCTTGCTGGTCAAGAGACCTGCAGGATGAATGAGGAGGCCAGGGAGACTAGGGTCTTTGCCCTGTCCAGAGGAAGGAAGGCCCTGGCCTCCTGTGTGTTCAGTTCTGCGCCTATGAAGGTAAGAAGCTGGACAGGCTCTAGAACTGACTTCAAGAGATTCAGAAGGAAACCTAGAGAGGTAAGCAGTTGCTGCATTATCTGAAGATGTAAAGTGACCTGGTTCTGGGACTGGCCTACTATGAGCCAATCGTCCAGGTAAGGAAAGATGGCAATCTTTTGCCTTCTTAGGAAGGCAACTGCTACTGCCAGGCATTTGGTGAATACCCTTGGAGCAGAAGTGAGTCAAGGGCATTGCTCTGAACTGGTAATGGCCTGAGGGCAGCTCGAACCTGAGGTACTTTCCATGGGAGCTTCTGATGGGAATATGGAAGTAGGCATCCTTGAGGTCCAGGGAAGCTAGCCAGTCCCCTGGCCTTAGAGAGGGTAAGATAATTCCCAGAGTCACCATTTTGAACTTTGGTTTTAAAAGGTGCTTGTTTAAGTATCTGAGATCCAGAATGGGCCGCCATTCTCCTTGGGGTAAGGAAGTACCTGGAGTACAAACCTTTGCCCTGGTGTAGAGGAGGAACCTTTCCACGGCTCTGAGAGACAGGAGGGTAGAGACCTCTGCCTCTAGGGCAAGTGCCTCTGATGGAGATGCAGGTGGAAAAGATCTGGTTCTCAGCTTTGGAAATTTTTTGAAGCTGAGAACCAGTCCCTGGCTTACCACTTCCAGGACCCACTTGTCTGATGTTAGAGACTTCCAGTCCTGGACAAAGTAAGCCAGCCTGCCCCTACAGGTAGGTAGAGAAGAATCGGCCCTGGCAACCCCATCAGGGTGCCTGCTTGGCAAGGGCTTTGGGCTGAGGGGTGGAAGCAGGCCTGCTTGTACCTCCGCCTGCCTCTCCTCTAAAGAACTCCTCTGGGCATAGGCGAAGAGGAAGCTTGGTTTGTAAAAGGCCTATGAAAAGGCCTGCCCCTGCCTTTAGGAAGCTGCTTTTGAGGAGTGGCCTGCCTTTCTTGGCCTGTGCACTCCTATAGGTGGTCCCATATTCATCCATTTTTCATGTAATTTCTCTGTTGCTCCCCAAACAGAGAATTGCCCACAACAGGAAAATCCATGGCCTTAGACTGGGTATCCTGAGACAGGGTAGTACATCTGAGCCAGGCCATTCTGCGAAAAGCCACAGATGTAGCCATGACTCTTGATGAAACATCATTAGAGTCCACTGCAGCATGAAACTGCACCTTGGATGCCTCAATATCATCCATAGCCACCTGTTCCAGTTCCCTGGCAAGCTGGTCAGGGACTTGTTTTGCTAGAGCCAGCACAGTATCCCATCTGGTTTCTGGTACCTAGCAGCATAAGCCATATAATTTGCTTGTCTGAGTCCCAAAGATGCTGCATGTACTGTTTCTTTGCCATAGCATCAATCTTCCTGGAGTCCTTCTCAGGGGTGTGAAGCTAGGGAATATTAGCCTTGTCACAGGCTGCAGCCTGCACTACCCCACATGGCTGCATTGTTGAGTGAGGAAATCAGTGTCGGAGCCTGATAAGGTATACCTCTTGTCCATCCTTTTATCCACAGGAGGTATAGTGTGAGGAGTTTTAAAACTTTACTGTCTGTTTCCAAAAGATTTGTGCAAAGGAATAGACAGTCTCCTAGACTCTGGAATATCCATCATTTCTACATAGTCAGGCTCCTCCTCTTGGTCATCAACAGCTTCCTCAACAGGGAGCTGAGAGTATCAGCAACTTTCTTATAAAAATGAAATGAGAAGGGACTCAGAAAGCCTGGGAGGAGAAACCCTAAGGGTCTATCTGGAGAGATGTCCGGTTCAATGGGCACATCCAGATCTTCAAAACCATATTCACTCTCCTCATATTCCTCTTCCCTTCCTCCGGTTCATAAAAATCCTCACAATCATAATCTTGAACCGGGAATGCCAACCGAACGCCTACCTGATGGTGACGGTTCGGTCGGATGGGAAAGAGACTGGACAATTTGAATTGCTTTAGCTATTTCTTCAGCAGTTGGGGAGAGAACTTTTGGCTCTACGCTAGCTGACTTTCTAGTCCTTTTTGCTGGAACCGGCTCCTCAGAACCAGCTCTTCGTTTGCCCGAGGAAGTATCGCCCTGGTCAGAGGGCACTCCCTCCGGTTCGGTTGGTACCGAACCGGGCTGGCCATCTGGGTCAGCGGACTTTCTGGCCTCTCTTTCCCTGAGCCTAACAACTCTCTTTCTATGGTGGCAGCAGGGAAATTCCTACAAATCTGGCAATCTGAATTGAGGTGGTCAAACCCCAGATAATAGACACATGTGGTGTGTGGGTCAGCCTTAGCAAAAGCTTCCCCACAAACACTACAGTGCTGAAACCCAGTGGGTCCGGTTTTTCTTTTGGGTTTCTCAGACATAATGCCAGCCTAACCAAACTTGCCCGCTTATGGCAATCCACCAAGCAAGACACCCTTATCGGTTCCCAACCGTCAACGGGTCGTGGAAAAACGTAATGAAACGCTTTTTTAGAACCGATAAGAACCGGGAACCGCACTCAAAAAAGGACTAGCAATTTTTAAACAACCTGATCGGTTCAAACCGAACCGATAAATGTACAAGTTCCACACAGAAATTTCAATGTAAAACCTATCTATTACTTACGTTACCACAGACAGAGCTTGAACCGACCGGTTGCGGTTTAATTTCGTTAATTCACTAAAACCAAAAATAATACTTTTAAACCGACAAATGAACCGAGCAGAAGGAGAAATCTCGGAGCGACTGTTCAGTGAGGCGGAGTAAAGAATCTGACAGTTTATGTTTGAAGCACAACAGACAGAGTTTTAACCGAGCTCAGCTCAGAGTTCCATGCTCATGGAAAAGTTAACTTTTCACCTCCGGCAGTTCAAGATGGGGACTCACTGCAATTGTCATAATATAGCAAGACTTCATGTTGCTTGAAAGGAAAAGGGCACCTTCAAGGCAGTTAAACCCTCACTGCCTCCACCGAAACCAGTTAGCCCCAGGTTTCAAAGAAAAGATTTCTCTGGAAAAAGAAATGAATGTTGGGTTTGTAAAGAAACTGGGCATACTGCCAGACAGTGTCCCAAACGGATGAGCAACACGCAACAGGGGGCTAGGAAAGAAGTAGGTTCTTTGTGTGTCCCTGGAAGCATTCCTGTGAACATGAGGGAACAAATGCACCCAGTCACGGTGAATGGTATACAGACACAAGGGTTAAGGGACACAGGGGCATCCCTGACATCGGTAAAAGGGGATCTGGTAGAGCCTGGTCAGCTTATACCCAATAAATATGTCACTGTACAAGACTTTACTGGTGAGGAGAAAACATTGCCCCTCACTAGTGTTCTCCTAGACTGGGGTGAAAAAAGGGGCACTGTGCAACAGGTAGCTGTAGCCAAAACGTTAGCAGTTGATGTCATCCTTGGCAACAATCTCCAACAGCGGATGGTGTGGGCAGTTACCCGTAGCCAAGCGTGAAGGGAAAATTGTAGTTCCCTGGACCCCACAGAAGCCAGTGTGGAAATCACTAGGAGGTTGATTCCCCAGCCTGTCTCTCCTGATATGGAGACTAATGAAAAGGGGCTAGATATTTCCCCAGTAGCAGTTCATCACACAGCTATGGAAAATTACTCTGAAGAGCAAGGGGTGAGCCACTGTCAGAGGGTTAGGGATGACAGTGATCCTGAGTGCCCTGACGCTAGTGCTAGGAACCCTAGTTTAGAGACTGAAGGGGACCTGTTAAGGAGTTTGCAGCTGCTCAGAAAAGTGACCCTAGTCTAGAGAAGCTGAGGGCTTGGGCAGACACCGACGGTGCACAGGGAGGTGACGGTAAACATAAGGTTTATTGGGAAAATGGACTGATGTATACTCAGGCTGTGCAGACAGAGGGAGGAGTGATAGGCAGGCAGCTTGTTGTTCCCCAGGGGTATCATGAGCAGTTGCTCAAGACTGCAAATGATATTCCCTTGCCTGGTCATCTGGGAATCATGCATACTACACAGCGGTTGGCACAGAATTTCTACTGACCCAACTTCACCCAGCAGGTGAAGAAGTATTACAGGTCCTGTCACCAGTGCCAAGAAATAGGGAAGGCAGGTAAGAAAATCCAAGTCGCCCTAATTCCATTGCCCATAGTGGAGGAGCCATTCCAGAGGGTGGTAATGGATATTGTGGGGCTTTTAAATACCCCCAGCACCTCCGGGAAGAGGTTCATCTTGACTGTGGTGGAGTATGCCACCCAGTACCCAGAGGCAGTCGCCCTATCCTCAGTGAGGACATACAAAGTGTCAGATGCCTTACTTGGGATTTTCTCCCGTGTTGGGGTTCTGCAGGAGGTTATCACCGATCGAGGGGGTTCCTTCATGTCAGACCTGATGAAATGTTTGTGGGAGAAATGTGAGGTGGGGTAGAAATGCACGACACCGTATCACTCACAAGCCAATGGGCATGTGGAAAGATTTAATGGTACTCTGAAGTCAATGCTCCGAGCGTTTGTTTATCAGCATGGGAGGGACTGAGAGAAGTACCTTTCCCACCTGTTCTCTGCATACAGGGAGGTACCTCAAGAGTAGACAGGATTTTCCCCCATCGAGCTCATATATGGATGCCGGGTACGTGGACCCCTAGACTTGATCCAGGAGGATTGGGAAGGCAAGCACGCCACCCAGGGAACTCCCACAGTGGATTACGTCCTTAGGTTTAGGGAAAGGCTGAAGGAGCTTATGAGGACAGCCCGGAGCAACCTGGCAGCTGCCCAGCAAAAACCAAAAGTGTGGTACAACCGCAGAGCCAGAGCTCGCTCGTACACGGTGGGTCAGGACGTCATGGTCCTTATTCCGGTCCGAAAAGACAAGCTGCAGGCTGAGTGGGCAGGACCGTACAAAGTAGTTAGGAAGGTAAATGAGCGTGAACTATATCATAGAGTTACCTGACAGAAGAGCAGCCAGAAAGAATGTACCATGTCAACATGATGAAGCCATATGCTAATAGGGTTGACATGGTGTTTGCAGTATGTAGTCCTGGGGAAGGGGACGGACGAAGGAGACCCCCTTCTGGACTTGCTGGAAGAAAGCAAGCGGGAGTCCTCTGTGGAAGCAGTAAAATCGTCTCCCCAGCTGGCCCCGGACAAGATCCAGGAAGTAAGGGAGATTTTAGCAGACTTTGCCCCATTGTTTAGCACCAAGCCTGGACCAACACCCTTAGCGACGCATGATGTGGAGACAGGGACACAGACGCCCATACGGCGGACAGCACATTGGGTGTCAGAGGCTGTCCAAAAGGACATTAGGAGGGAGGTGGAGGAAATGCTGGATTTAGTGGTAATCCAAAGATCCCACAGCCCCTGGGCCTCACCCGTAGTCCTTGTGCCCAAGCCAGATGGCTCTGCTCGTTTCTGTGTGGACTATCGTGAACTGAATGCAGTCACGAAGTCAGACACCCACCCAATGTCCAGGACGGACGAACTCCTGGACAAGTTGGGAGGGGCAACCTACCTTACGACTACTGACCTGACAAAGGGGTACTGGCAGGTCTAGTTAACTGACAGAGCTAGGGAGAGGTCAGCCTTAATCACTCCGATAGGCTTATTTGAATTTAAAATAATGCCTTTCGGAATGAAGAACACCCCGGCCACTTTCCAAAGGTTGGTGAACCAGGTGTTAAATGGTGCCGAGGCGTATGCCGTGGTGTACCTGGATGACATTTCCATCTTTAGTGCCAGCTGGGAGGAATACCTGTCCCACCTTAGGGAAGTGCTGGGCAGGATACAGAGGGCCGGGCTCACTTTCAAAGCTGAGAAGTGCCAGGTGGCCACGGCTGAAGTGGCGTACTTTGGGCATGTTGTAGGCCGGGGACAGCTCCGTCCTAACCAAGCAAAAATAGAGGTGATCAAGGCGTGGCCCAGACCAGAAACGCAGAAGCAGATCAGGAGTTTCCTCGGGACAGCAGGGTACTACAGGAAATTTGTATCCAATTACAGTGCCCTGGCTGCTCCCCTATCTGACCTGGTAAAGAAAAGGATGCCTAAGAAACTTACCTGGGAACCAGCCTGTGAGAAAGCCTTTACCAGACTGAAGGAGGCACTGTGCAATGCTCCTGTTTTGACAAGTCCTGACTATAGCAGACCCTTTATAGTTCAGACTGACGCCTCAGACTTGGGTATTGGGGCCGTACTGAGTCAGACACCCAGCCAAGGGAAATATCACCCGGTAGTGTACCGGAGTAAAAAGTTACTTCCTAGGGAGCAGGAATATTCTACTGTGGAAAGAGAGTGTCTTGCCATTGTGTGGGCCCTAAAGAAGTTAGAACCATACTTATATGGGCAGCATTTTGTGGTCTTGGTTTGGCTGATGCAAATGGGAAAAACAAATGGTAGACTGCTAAGATGGAGTCTTGCCTTACAAGGGTATGACATGACAACCTTACATAGAGCTGGAGCGACCAATCAGAACAGTGAAGGCCTTTCGCGTCTTTATGAGGAGTGAACCAATTTGGGAAGCTCATCCCATGCAGGGGACAGAACCCCCAAATTCAGTCTAGAAGGGGAGGATTTGTGACGCTTGGCCAGCTGGTTATGATTGCCCTATGATTTCTGTAATATAGAATATAGTGTGTGATTGTCAGTGCTTCCATGAATACCACCTCCCCCAGGTTTCAGAGAAGCAACAGGATATGTTAACCTGAAACCAGGACATAATTAAAGACTAGAGAGACATAATTAAGGATTTCCTGTTTATCTGACTTAATTGGAGCTCACTAGCTGCCAGGATATAGGGCTCGTAAACTTTTATGATGTCAGAGTAAAAACATGTTCCGTGATGGTGCTGAAAAGTCATAAATATCCTTTGATCCTTGGAAGCAGGAAACCACACAAGATCAAAAGAAAGGCTTGATTAAAGAGAATCATATTGGGAAATGAGTTTTTGCTGATGTGACCTTATTTAATATACCTCCTGATGGGACATCCTGCTTGCATATTTTTTATATTTAACAAAGAGAAGCTAGGTGACATCATGGAAGGGGTGTGTTTGAGAGACAGTTTAAGCTATTCTGTGTCTGATCTTGAGACACATTTCTTTGTGGGCTCTTAGAAACAAGAACGAACTATAAGCACTGTAAGAAGGTAATACATTAGATAGAACAGTTTAATTGTACTGTGGTAGGAGTTTATGTTTGTACTTAACCTTGTTCTTTTAAGTGATTGTATGCTTTGTGATATATGGGTCTGTGTTTACATTTTACATATTTTTATCCATTTTTAAGTAAATCTATATTTAAAAAATAAAGACTGCCTGGGTGTGTGTTCGAAATTCTTTCTTTTGCATGTGATGTATGGAGGGTTAAAACTGACAAAACTGTTCATAAGCTTAATGGTGTTACCAAACTGGGAAAGGTAAGAATATACCCAAGGTCTTTTATAGAGTTTTAAGGGTTAATTTTGGATATCTAGATAGGTGCCCTTAGGCGAAAGATATCTGGCATCCCCCAAAGAGCAGATTATCTGAGCCTGTACATTTGGGTACGCTAGCGTAAGGTTCACAGTTTGAATCCCCAAAGAACTTGAGACTAAAGGTGATTTGGACCCACAAGCAGAGAGGAGAGTTACCCTGTTCTGTTACCTGTTCACAATACAGCGCTCAGTGGTTGGCACTGTGGGAGCAGAGGGCCTGACCTGCTGAGTGGGTTTGTGGCAGTTGCTATTTGCTGTTAATTATCCTAGTCTTATCACTATTTTGGCTCGTAGCTTATCTTGGGTGAACATATACCCCCGATTACTGAACCTGCTGTAATGTTCGCATTTTCAACCTGTTACTGACATGCTGCGCATGTTTACTGAACCTGCTGTATTATTCACAACTGTTTTCAACCTGCTCAGTGTAGCGTTGTGAACTGTTTCAGTGCTGATGAATGAGTAAATTCAGAAATGCATTCAGTAGGTACCAGCACCAATTTGGTAGAAATAGAAACTTGTAAACGTTTTCTAAATAATAAACTTGTTTAATTCTTTTAAAATTATGCCTTTATTTTGACAATACGTGTTATATTATTTGAGTTATGGGTATTTTTGTTCATACCAAATTGCAGTGTTGGCAATAAATCACCAATTTTCTCTGATCGTGTAGTTTGGCAGCCTGTTACTGAACACACATAATTGCTGGAGAGCCTGTTATTGCTTATTTATATCTAATAATGGTCACAGGTTTAGTACAAGTTCATAAATACTTAATAAGCGAGAAAACATTACAGCTACATGGCTCTAAAAATGGCATTTTTCATAAAAAAGTCAAATTCCAATTGTAAAAAATTGACCAATTTACCATCTTTGATGTCACATAATAGAGAGCATGGTAATCTGTAAATTTTAATTCCTTTATAATTTGTTTCAACAACAAAAACTAAATATCCCAAATTTTTACCAAATTTACATGCTGATTAATGTTAAAGACACTAAGCCTCAAACATGGTTGAGCAGCTTAATTTTCCTATGGAAAACCAATTAAAAGTGTCTGATTTGCATAACCTTATGTATGATACACACCTATTTCAGACTTTGAATGGTTATATTTTAAAAATTATACAGAATTCATCTTGGTGACTACCCTCTTTGTAAAGGTCTTTTTGTCCTGAACAGTTGTGACACTGGTTGTGTACGTGTAACTTGTATTATTTTCAAGATATTTACATTTGTTTGGCATTTCTACTGGAGTGTTCACTCAGAGAGAAAAATAGTGTCTGCTGTTTGCAAGCATATTTGCACAAATGCAAAAAATCTAAATATCTTGAAAACTATACAAGGTACACAAAAACAACCGGAGCAAAGTTGTTCAAGACAAAAAATTTAAATAAGTAGTCTAAGCTGAACCCTATATAGTTTTTTTTTTTTTTTAAAATATAGTCATCCAAAGTGGGACATTTGGTTAAAACAACATCATCATAGAAATCCTGGTTAATTAGATGGCTATATTTTAAACACTATACAGAGTTCAGCTTAGTGACTACCCTCATTGTAAAGGTACTTTTGTCCTGAACAACTTGCTGCTGGTTTTGTGTAGCTTGTACAGTTTTCAAGATATTTGATTTGTTTGGTCTGTGTGCAAACGTGCTTAGACTTCTGCACAGTGTAGGGTAATTTTTATTTTTTTATTCAAAAAAGTGCATTTTATGACACATTTTGAGTATAGCAAATGTGCCATGCAAGGTTTTGCAGTATTTTTCCCCGATTTTAATTAAAAACATTCCAAGCTTTAATTTAATATAAAGATTGCGGATGTCATTTCAAACCGTTTATTAGGAATTGATGTTTCATGTAAAACAAAACTGGCTTTAAAACAGTTTTTTCACACAGTTGTACTAACAAAAATATGAAGTATATGGTATAAATCTGCAACCTAGAAACTGCAAAATACTTTGGCCAGGATATTCAGAGGGGTTGCGCCATGCGTAACCCTCCAATGCGTCCCAGCACAATATTCAAAGGGGCAGGCTGCACGGCGCAACCCCCGATGCACTGTGGCGCACTGGTAATGTAAGGCGCACAGATGAGGCGCTCCTACGCATGTGCGGTACATCCCGATATTCAGCCCGATGCGGTGCATATGCTGGCCAACCCTACCTGCGCCGCACACTGGTGCACAAAGTTTAGCCAGAAAAAAGGCTCAAATTCAGTCCACCCACAGGCGGTGTGCATGGCACAACACAACGGCCAGCAGCCATTGGTGGCGACCTGAAGCCAACAGGTACACACCGTCCACAAGCACCTGACCAGGTAGACATATGCCCCGCCCCCGATCGCGGGCAGTTGTGATAAAATGGAACCATGGGGTCCAGCAGTAACCCACCCATCATCACCTGATCGTAGGCATTTGTAATATTAAAATTCACTGGTGGTCCAGTAGGAGGCCCTCATGCCCAACCGCAATCTGCCGTTCCCAGACAGAGTTACCTGTTGGCCAGTGGTACCCCCCTCCCCACCCTCACGAGGTCCCCTGCCACCCAGCACCCCGTCATCGGAGGGCGGCAGCACCCGCCGCATGCTGCCCGCAAAATGACAACCTACAGATGCGCTCTGTGCACCTACTGGTCCACTACATTGGAATAATGGGCATGCAGACCATACTGTACTACACAGGCCCAACATGTGAATGATTGGCGTTCATTCGTTCACATCATCGGGCCTGTGGCTCAGTACAGTATCTGCGCCCATTGGTCCATGCAGTGGACCAATAGGTGTACAGAGCGTACTGTACGCTGTCATTCGGCAGGCAGCTGGGCGGCATGCGGGCGGGGTGCTGCCACCCACTGATGACCGGGGGGGTGCTGGGTGGCACGGGACCTCCGTGGGAGAGTGGGGAGGGGGGTACCACTGGCCACCAGGTAACTCTGTCTGGGAACAGCAGCCCGCGATTGGGCAAGGGGGGGGCCTCACACTGCACCACCAGGGAATCTTAACATTACAACAGCTTGCAATCCGGCGTATAGGAGCCGGGGGGGGGGGCTGCAGTGGCACATCAGGGAGTCAATCCCCAACAGCTGCAGCTTGGCAGGGCACCAGGCGCAATTTCGACGGGGACTGGCGCATTGCATGCAAATAAGGCCATAATGACATGCAAATGGCCCCATTTGTGCCTTGTATGCATAATTGCCTCATTTGCATGCCCCAGGTTAAATATGAAATTGCACTTGCACTGGCGCACCCCCTGTTCCTCTTTGTCTTGCGCTGGCAGAGTGCCACTGCACCATGCGCAGTGTGCGTGCCCTCTGTGCCATATTCAACGGTGCTGAGCCATGAATATCGCCTGGTCCATGCCCTGGCGCAGTCCTGTTGCGCTGCACCCAGGCTTGCGCCACTGCCCGTCACAGTCTGAATATCCAGGCCTTTGAAGTCAATTTCACTCCTCTGTCTGGTATGGCACGAAAAAAGCAAGATGTCAAACTAACAGTGGCTATTTCTGCTACATACTTGATTCCATTTCACGATGGTTCACTGCACTACAAACTGTATCACATCTTTTCAAATGATAACATTACACAGGTTTTCTATTTTATTCGACAATCTAATTATATAACTCACACATACTCACTTGCATCTTTAATAAAAATACTTTTATTAAGAAATATTTCACACTTGTAAAAAAACTGAAATTCACATCACGATCAAAATCAGCTCTAACTGCCAGTTCTACCTAATAGAATGCTGGTACCTACATTCAACTTACGCTTGGGTGTTTTTATCTCTTGTTATCATTACTTCTATTACTACTAATCCGATTTGCTCTAATGATTATAACTGATCGGCTAATTAAATACATTTTTTGGTAAAGGGGCAGGGAATATGTTTACTGCTTGACGTATGAACGAAACTGATAGTCTGGTGATGATGTCCCCCCCCCAGTAATATTTTATTACCATTTTCATACAAAATGCAGTTCACAGTACACTTTCTAGAAACCATCTGTAACTGTGTTTAATTTGTACAACCTGTTTTATGATCTTTTTTTTTTTTTGAAATTACTCCCCCCATGCCTGACGACTCTGACCTTCAGGGCATCAAAGGAGCATCACCTGTCTCTCTCACTTGTCATAGCTCTCGATCCCGACGGAACTGGGCGGCCCCGAGTGGGGACGAGGTGGAGCCTCAACACCCGACATCCTTCCTTTCATCAGGCCGAGGAGGTAGTCCCGCAGCAGGGCACATCGAAGGCATGCACCAGGAAGCCCATCTTCCCAGAGCCAGAAGGGGTTTTTCCCTGTTCTTCTTCCCCCCCTACAGCATGCAACCCTTGACGTCAAGGTGCTAGGCGCCGACGTCCACGTTGTATAGCAGCCGCCCATCCCCTACAACTGGGGCTTGCAGTACTCAGAGCCTCCGTTCGGAGTCAGGCACATGTGCGGGCGTCGGCCTCCTCCCTCCCCAGAGAAGGCGAGCTGTCGTGGGACGCTCAAGCCTATCTCCCCCCGGTCGACCCACCAGCGATCCGAGTGCGCGTCCGAACCTGGGTCGCTGGCGTGATGCAAGGTGTGATGTCCAGCACCTCAACCCTCCGCGCCACCAGGCCGGCTTATGATCAGTTTTTATTTGACGACAGATGTTCTTTTCTCAAATGCCAATCATTTCATTTTTGCAGGATCCGATTTCGCTTTCTGACTAACCTCTCAGTATACATGTATTTTTATCTTCTTCAGTCAATCATTTGAACATACGAACATACAAAATTGCCAGCAGAAAAAGGCCCACAGGTCTATCAGTCTGCCCGACTGTGCAGCTCTTAGTTTCATATTACTACAGGTGCCCAACCCCCACCTAAACCCCTCTCTTCCTCCTCTTTTCCGGTACTTCACCCCTTTGTGTTTTTGTCTGTACTAACCCTGCCCTTAACTCTATCCCAACCCTGCTTAAAGCTATCCACTGTCCTTTGAGCAATTTACTCCTCCAGCAGTGTGTTCCAACCTGTCACCACTCTCTCTGTGAAATAACGCGTCCTCATCTCCCTCCTAAACCATCTCCCTTCCAACTTCAGACTGTGTCCCCTAGTGACCCTCCAACTTTAAGCGGAACAATCCTCCCTCCCTGACTTTGTTTATGCCTTTCAAGTACTTAAAGGTCTCTATCATGTCCCCTCTTACCCTTCTGTCTTCCAGCGAGTACATGTTAAGCTCTTTCAACCTTTCCTCGTATGGCAACTCCTCTAATCCCATAATCATTGTTGTAGCTCTACACTGCACCCCACTCCAGTAATCTCACATCCTTTTTGAGGTACAGGCACCAGTACACAGTATTCCAAGTGTGGCCGCACCAGTGATCTATACAGTGACCTCCCACTTTTGAGAGGTGATTCCTCTGGCAATGCACCCCAGCATCCTATTTGCCCTTGCTGCAGCTCTCCTACACTGTGCAGATACCTTCATGTCCCCTGTGACCATTACCCCCAGGTCCCTTTCCTCCTCTGAAGCCATTACCTGCACTGCCCCCAGCCAGTAGCTGTTCTTGGGATTTCTGGATCCAAGGTGCAGGACCTTGCACTTCTTAGTGTTAAACCCCAATTGCCACTCCCTAGACCAGTGTTCGAGTTTAGCTAGCTCCTCTCTGAGAACCTGCCTATCTTTCTCTTTGCCACTTTTGCATAAATCTTAGCGTCATCCGCAAACAGGCAGATCTTACTCTTGACCCTCTCTGCAATGTCTCCAATGAAGACATTGAACAAAATGGGGCCCAGCACTGAACCCCGCGGTACTCCACTCATTACTGGCTGTGGTTTCGATGTCTCCCCCTTACAACTACCCTCTGTTGTCTCCCCTGCAACCAGCTCTCAACCCACCCCACCAGTTTTTCCCCCGCTCCCATGTCACTCAGCTTGCTTATTAACCTCCTGTGCAGCAGAGAGTCAAAAGCCTTGCTGAAGTCCAGATACAGGACATCCACAGCATAGCCTTCGTCAACCGCCTTAGTGATCCAGTCGAAGAAGTCGATCAGGTTAGTTTGGCAAGATCTTCCCGTGACAAACCCATGCTGTCTCTCATCCTGCAGGCCATTGCTATCAAGAAAGGTTGTCAACCTCTCCTTCAGAATGGTTTCCATCAACTGCCCCACTAAGGAAGTCAAGCTCACCGCTCTGCAGTTACCGATTGGTCCTTGGGTCCACTCTTGTGAAGGGGCATCACATGAGCCATCCTCCAGTCCCTGGGTACATTCCACGTCTCCAAGGAAGTGCTGAACAGGTCCGTCAGAGGACCTGCCAACAACTCAAAAAGTTCCTTCAGGACCCTTGGGTGTACACCATCCAGTCCTGGTGCTTTGTCCACCCGCAAGCCTTTAATGCCCTTCAGAACTCTACCCTCTTGGATGACCTCATCTTATCTCTGCCCCTCTTTCACCCTTGCCCCCTTTCCCCTGTGGTATTGGGCCCTCCTTTTCTTTTGTGAACATCGAGCAGAAATATTCAGTGAGTGTCTCTGCTGGATCTTCCCCTTGTTCCACCCATCCTCCCTCTCTCTTGATTCTAATGATATCATCCCTACAACTCTTCTCCCTTATGTATTTAAAGAACCCCTTTTCCCCCTCTCTGATCCTCTGAGCCAACTTCAGCTCCTTTGCCGCCTTGGCTGTCCTGACTGACCCGGTCAATTTTCCTAGATGTCTTTGTGAACACTTCCCTATCCTCCTCACGTCCAGATATTTTTCAACTTAATGAAGGCCAATCTTCCCCCCCCCCTTCCCCTCCACCTCCTTGCTGAGCCATTTAGGTTTTTTGACCTGGACTGCTTACTCTGAGATTTGGCACATGTGTTCGTGGCCTCATTTAGCCCCTTCCTAATGACTGCCCACTTCTGTTCAGCATCCATCCATGGGTTAATTTCAGCTAAATACCCCGCTAGGATGCTGCCCATTCTGGCAAAATCTGACTTCCTGAAATCCAACACTCTTGTCCTGGTCTTAGCAGACTCCCTCCCTGTGTTGAGGAGCAACCACACTGAGTGGTGGTCGCTTCCTGCTAGAGGGTCCTGTACTACCACATCCTGGACTTGGTCTCCATCTGTTAGCACCAAGTCCAGTATGTTCCCCTCCCTAGTAGGAGCCATCACCCCTTGCACTAGATAACTGTCTTGGACAGCCTCCAGCAGCACCTGTTCCCTTGTGTGTACTGTAGTTAGTGTCTGCCAGTCAACCCCAGGTAGGTTGAAGTCTCCCACTATAACTGTATTCCCTTTGCCACTGACCTTACCGATTTGCTCCCCCAGCTCCCTATCCACCTCCTCGTTCTGTGAGGGTGGCTTGAGCAGTACACCACCCCATCCTGAGTTTCTTACCTTTAGGGCTTTGGGGCAATACCCATATGGCTTCTAGCCTCCCTTTGTCCCCTTCCTCCCTGGTACACAGTATGCCCTCTCTGACATAAACAGCCACCCCTCCCAGTCCCTGCGGAACAACTTGTATCCTGGGATTGTGAGATCCCAGTCATGGTATTGGGTGGCCCAGATCTCTGAGACGGCGGCAATATCTACCTCCCCCTCCGCCATCACTGCCTGGAACTCTGCCACCTTGTTTGCTAAGCTCCTTGCAGTCAAGGATACTACAGTCCACCTTGTGTCCTGCCTCTCCTCTTCCAGTCTCTCCCCCTTCCACTTTTGTCTTGGTAACTTCTCCTCATTCTCCTCCTCTGTCTCTGGGGGAAGGGGCGAGGCTTTCTGGTCTCCCTGGAAGGTGCCTCCTCCCTGCTATCTGACTCAGTCCCTCCCCCTCCTCAGTTGAAATCTATATTGTTTTTAACTTGTGTTGTACTTCTCCAGCCCCTATGTGAATGCCCTTGTACCCTCGATTTTCCATCCATTGCCTAATCACTTTCTCATGTTGTAGGCATGAAGTTTTGTTAAAGGCATCTAAATCAGTCACTCGTACATTACGCATTTAAAATTTAGCATACATTTCTTATCTCTGTTGGTGATTACAGCAATATTTTAAATGTCAATGCTATACATTTGCAGTCGTTTTTTTCAGTTGTTGGATTGTTCAGTATGTTTCATACCCTGCATTTCTGTAGCATAAGCATAACTGCAATTGTTGGGGGGATGCACTGTTTTCTGTGACTGGACCACAGTTGTAAATAAACTAAGGTAGAAATCCCTCTGTGTGTACTTTTTTTTATCTTGCCTAGTGTCATAATTTTAAGGGAGCTCCCTGATGTAGTAAATGCTCTTCTAAATTAATTACTTTACTACTACTGAATATTGTTCATGTCTCATAAGGAACAAGCTGCTTCGATTGAGACAGGGAGCTAGAAACAGCACCTTTTCGTTTACAAAGGATGTCAGTCTAAAACTAGTTTTTTATCATGAATTACAGACATTGTATAGTATGCCATATAATTTATCAACCTGTCAGTACTGTTATAGTACCTAATCAATTTTGCCTATGGAATATGGACTGGATTCTGAGAATGATTCTATCAGCAGCAGTCAACAAGAACATTTTTTTTTTTTTTACCCTAACATGTCTTATGGAGCAAGTGATTATCCATCTTTACTTTTAAATTACTTGCCATTTGTTTGTTAAATGCAACTTCATTAATTCTGTGCTGTCAATCGTCTTATATAATGTACCCTTCCTGATAACTGCCTTTTTGTTTTGTTTTTTTAAACAACGGATCCTGTAGCTATCAAGACCAAGTTTCATAAGCAAACTGTGTTACAGCTATGACGACACATTTCATTTCTGCCAGTTTATATATATTTATTTTACTATGTATCAAAGGCACAGTAAAAAATCCCTACATGAGTACTGACCATCATGGTATGGTTTTGGGAAGGTTGTTATTAGGATGGTCTGGCATATAACTGACAGTTACCAGAATGGTTTAGGGCAACAGATCACTGTTTCAGCCATTCAAAAAGCTGAACTGCACCGAGTAAGTTCCATGTTCATTTCTTACCTTTACATGAATCAAACTGCCTGAACATTATTACTACTGCCCATTGCTATTGGCTAGAAACAAAAACATTAAACATTATTTTCTAGTTACTATTTCAAGTTAAATTATTTTTGAAAAATTTATCTGGTAATGTACAGTTTGATATGCACAATCTCAGCTGATTTATGCATTGTTTATAACTTAAAAGATGCATGGGACAGATACCATGAAAAAATGTGGTGCCAGCCCGGTGGCATGGAGGGTTGAGGCCCTGGACACCTTATCTCGTTCCACACCAGCAACCCAGGTTCGGGAATGACCTTGGGTCATCGGGGTGCCGGCGCGGGGGGCACGGAGCAGGATCAAAAATGCAGATGGGCAGCTCTCTCTCTCCCAAGAGTAGTGAGGGTGGGTTGACGCCCCCCCCCCATAGTTCCGCCTCCCACCGGGTGGAGGTCTGGTAGGCAGAGTAGGCGGAGAGGGGGCGGCAAAAAGTTACAGGAGGTGGAAGGGGCTGAGCTGGCACCACGGAGTGCGTGTGTGCCTCCACACGTTCGCACGGCCATGTGCCAGAGCCTCGGGGTGGCAAGGGGAGAAAACCTGTAAAAAAACCTGTGTGTTCCCATCACCAGCTGGTGGAAGGAGGTGACGGGGACCAAATAGCTGAATAAAAAAAAAAAATTTGTGCTAACATAAGGAAAAAAAATACTTTCAATCAGAAATACATGAAATTTAGGGTTGTCATTGAAATATACCACAACAACAACTTTTTAATGTGCAACTCCACAACAAACCATTCAGCCACTAACTGTAGAGGAATTAAATTTGCAATTCATAAAACATGGGCGCTGGATAAGGCATAAATAAGACCGCAGCCACAGCTTTGTTTCAAGAGAAAGGTGTGGGGAAAAAAAAAAACATCAGTTTTCAAACGCTTACAAGGGAAAGGACCAGTGTGAACGAGGATATGATTCCGCTTATCACAAGGAGAAAGGAAATTCATTGCAAACAAACTCTGTTACTGCACCAGTTAGGGTTCAACTTAAAGTAACAAAAGTAGGGAAATGTGACATTAGGGTACTCCCCCCCCCCCAAGCAGCAAAACATGAAGCCCAAACAACCAACCATAGACAGCCATCATCAGATAACATACTAACATATTAAAATGCCAGCAGAATAGGCCTAACGGTCTCTCGAGTCTGCTCGATTTTCAGCACCAAGACAAACAACATACAACTGTTTCTAGATGACACAAATGCAGTAGTACTTAATTTGCTACCTTTGTGGATTTCTGTCTGTAGCTGCATAAGAACAGGGCCCAAAGGGGCATGTGATTATGCAGCCACACCTGCGTGCGTATGTTGTGCAGTGTGTTCTGCAGACAGAAGACCCCATGGGGCCCGCGCCTCTGCAGAAAGAGGTACTCAGGCACACTGTATGAGGTACCTCAATAGACAGCATGCTCCGCTACTGCATGCGTTCTATATGCTGCTGCATAACTGAAAACCTGCTACCACCTTGAACAATTTCTAAATCCAATGCTGAACTCATGATACCCACATTGCAACAGTGCTTCCATATGCATAGCAGCAGGCCCCATGGGGCTTGTGCTTCTGCAGGCATAAGTTGGTGTTTTTTTTTTTTTCAAAGTTCAAAGTTTATTATGAAGAGATAGTTCTGCTGAGCAAGCTCACTTGCAAAGAGGTCCCAAAGCATACATCCAGACAAGCACACATCAAGTCGGTCTTCTGACTTATAAAGCCCTCCACGGACTGGGCCTGGTCTACTTGAAAGAGCTTCTGGTGCCCTACTGCCCTAAGCGATCACCATTACCATGGATTGGGTTGCTAGAGGTTCTGAGGGTTTCTTTGAAATCTTCTGGGGCCCATGCTTTTATGTATGTGTCCCCTACCCTCTAGAATTCTCCACCCCGTCCACTTCGGGAGTGCACATCTGTGGAGAAATTTAAGCATGCCTTAAAAACCCATTTGTGGTCATCAGCATTTTGTTGATTGATGTTTTAATGATTATGTTTTAATACTTTATGTATTATATTATGTATTTGTGTTTTATCTGTTGTTTTAACAAGTTTATTGTTAATGCGCCTTGGTTTTGGAAAGGTGCAATATAAACAAACTATTATTAATAAAGCAAAACAATGCAGCAGTCATACAAATTAAATTAAGTAATTGCACTACTACATATAAAAGTGCATAATACAAAGGAACAGCAAATATATATGGGATGACAGAAACAAAAAAGAAACCATTTAGAGGTTACAACAACAACAACAAGTGTTATTAAGAAATAAATTACCTAGGCTAGACTAGTAGAACAAGCAGGGAGGCAGAGTATAGGAGGAAAGTTTAGGTTATGGCAACTACAAATGACAGAGTTTTATTTAAGACCCTTCTAAAAGCACTGAGGGGAATTAAGGCTTGTAATTTTGACGTAGACTGAAGTTGATTCTAGTTAGTCAGAAGGACATAGGTCAAAGTAGTTTTACCATAGCAGGTATGGTACTTTGCAACGTCTAATGAAATGTAAGAGCATTTCCTGAGTGCATGTCTTACACCTGTGGCTGAAGAGGTTCAGGCCCCTCAGAGGACTGCGCTTCTGCAATTTTTTATCTGAAAACCTGCTACCCTCTTAAACATTTTCTACACCTGCTGCTGAAACCATGATACCCACATTGCAACAGTAGTTCTGTCTATATAGCAGCCTTGTGGAGCAGAAAGTCGATATGTATATTTATACCTATGGCTGAAGTGTTGCAGGCCCCTCAGGGGCCTGAGCTTTTGCAGACAGAAAGACAGTTGAAACTTTGACATCATGGATTTTGTGGCTCCTGCACTTCTGTAGCTAGAAGTCCATGTGTATGTCTTACACCTGTTACTGCAGAAGTGCAGGCCTGTTAAGTGTGTTTATGTCTTACAGTGTGCACAAGTACCTGAGGATCCAGAAGCGCTGGCTTCTTACAGGCCTACACTTCTGCAGACAAAAGAACTCTTGTATTTTGGGTACAATGGATTTATGTCTGTGGCTGCAGGGCCTGTGCTTCTGCACACAGAAGCACTGTTGTGATTTAAGTATCCTGGATTTTTATCTGCAGCAACAAGTGGGTGTGCATGTCTTGCAGTGTGCATGCCTCAGATACAAATCCTTGAAGGTAACATTAGTGCTACTGCATTTGTATAATCTGGAAATGGTTGTATGTTGTTTCTCTTACCTGATGATGGCTGTCAGTGGTTGGTTATGTGGGCTTGTCTTTTTCTTACCGGTG
The DNA here is from genome assembly GCA_016271365.2 of Neoceratodus forsteri. NCBI lineage: Eukaryota > Metazoa > Chordata > Ceratodontiformes > Ceratodontidae > Neoceratodus > Neoceratodus forsteri. The sequence goes on from CM057458.1 coordinate 374,205,888, forward strand.
GGGGTGGAGTTAGAGTTGGAAGTCCTCCCCATTTCCCCACTTTTTTTGCTTCAAGTTGAACCCTAACTCATGCACTAATGCAATTATTTCAATAAATACTACATACATATATATACGTGTATATATACATACACACACACACACACACACACATATATATATACATATATATATATATATATATATATATATACATATATATATATATATACATATATATATATATACACACATATATATATATATATATATATATATATATATATACACACACACACACACACACACACACACACACACATATATATACACACACACACACACATTATATATATATATTTACACATACACACACACACAGACAGACACACACACACACACATATATATATATGCATATATGTATATATATATATTATATATACACACACACACACACACACACACACATATATGCACACTAGGGGTGAGTGGTAAATGAGTGAGATAAAACAGCGATCATCCACTGCACTGTGATATTTTTAACCTCTGCTCTACTGTGATGATATCAGCCATTTAAACACACAGGTCGCAAAAGGTCATCACTCAAGGCAGCTTTCCCCTCAGCATGCAAGAAACACCTGTGCTGTTACCATAGACACAAATACAGAACTACTTCAGAGGTCTCACTACTGCCTACAGCTAACTCAGTGAGAATTACAAAACGCACCTATCTCCCCCACCCCAACTTCCAGCTCATTACTGTGATAACTCTCCACTTGATGCAGCCAGAATTCCAAACAGCACAACTTCACAGAACAGTCTAAACTACTGCCTGCAGCTAACTCAACTGCCACTGAAACACACTCTCACTTGTTCCTCAAACTCTGATTCTCACCCACTACAATTACTGTGATACTCTCAACTTCACTGCAGCCAGAATCCTAAACAGCACAATTTCACAGAACACTCTGCTTGCAGCCAACTTAATTACCACTGAAAACAGTATCAACTGTTCTGACACTCTGCCTCTCAGCTCATTACAATTACTGTGATGCTCTCAGCTTCACTGCAGCCAGACTGCTAAACAATACAGCTTCACAAAAGTATGTTTCTCACTCCTACCTAAAACTAACTCATTTAGCATTGCAAAACACACTCATGTTGTCTCTCAGCGTTTATAACACTGCCAAGCCCATTCAGAAAAGCTCACACACAGAATGAGCAAACACATAAACAGGAATAGAACACAAGACAGCATAACAAAACTTCTAAAACTCTTGGCCCTATTGTATACATCGAATACATGATGGGCAAATTGTGTGCTATGGCAAATATTGTCACTCCTGCATCGTGAGCTTGGATATCTCACTCTGCAGGAGTGACAATATTTGCCATGGCACACTCATGCCCATCATGCATCACACACACATATACACATTATATATATCTATATTTATAAAATGGGTAGGGAAATTGTTGCTCTTTTATTGGATGAGCACCACCACATGACCATGCGTATATCAGAGTGCGACCGCACACCTGCACTTTTACACCCCCAAACAATTTTGACATTTTATAAGATAGATAAACCACTCTGAGGTGTAACGTCGGCGCTCTGATATCACATGCGCCTTGGGTGGTTGATGCCTCGGCCTCGGCCTCGTGCGTAATAATCGGAACACCAAGGCGCGATATCACAGCGCCACCGCACACCCCCAGAGTGGTTTATCTATTACGATACACAATATATAATATATATATATATATATATATATATATATATATATATATATATATATATATATACACACATATACATATATAAGATAACTCACTCTAGGGTGTGCGGTCACACTCTGATATACGCACGCCTTGGTGTGCGTTGTTACACACGAGGTTGGAGGCAGAGCGCATCAATCACCCAAGGCGTACGTATGTCAGAGCACGACCGCACACCCTAGAGTGGTTTATATCATAAAATGGTAAAATTGATTTGGAGGGGGTGAAAGTGCAGGTGTGCAGTCACGCTCTAATATACGCACGGTCATCTGATGTGTTTCAACCAACCAGATGATTCTTGTTTTCTTACCCATTTTATAAATGTATGTTTATACATATATAAACATAAACACACACACACACACACACACACACACACACACACATTTATACCACGAGGGTGAGCACTTTCTCAGTAGGATATCCTGTGTTATTTCCACTGCAGTGAGGATAAATCCTGATGACATCAGCAGAGTGAGGATATCAACATTTATCCATACTCTGCTGTTGTCACGAGAGTGAGAATATCTGCACTGCCGCTTGCAATCTAAAGGAAACTGCTTCAGAAAACAGTTTCTCTTGCTCACTGAAGCTGTAACTTACTCAACTAGCTTTGCAAAACACTCTCACCTGTGTCCCACTGTGTCTCTAACACTCCTAGCCCATTACTGTGCTGATCTCAGCTTCAAAACAACCTCAATTCTAAATGAAACTCTTTTTACAAAGCAGTTTCTCTCTCAGTGCTACCTGCAGCAGTTTGCCTTTCTCGCTGAGCCTCTCACTCAGTTAGCTTTGCAAAACACACTCACCTGTGTTTCTGACTCCCAGTCCATTCACAACACACACACACACACACACACACACACACACTGCCAGCACACATAGAATGAGCAGGAAGAAAAAAATTACTCACCATAATAATGCTGTTTCTTCTAATGGAGTCTTGCTGTATTCTGACATAGTGCTGGGGCTAACTGTATTCTGACATATTGCAGTTAGCCCCAGCACTTGAACTGCCCCAGAGAAGAAAGAGTTAACTCTATGCAGAAGCATAGAACATTGAGCTTGAGCTCGGTTTTTAAACCTCTATCTGTGGTACTTCCCAGTGTAACCGTCAGCTTCTTATGAACAACTAAATAACTGAGCATTAAACTACAGAAATTGTTCAAAATATGTAAGCCAAAAGGCAACAATTTGGACCCAAAAGACTCAAATCAAGTACTCAAGAAGAAAGGTAGTGACAATATTAATGTATGTATAACACTAGAAAATAACCCATAAAACAACTAACCCACCCTAAAGAGGGAGGGTACTAGGTACACCCCTGAGGTGCAACACTGTACCTGCCAGCCCACTTCCCAAAAACTTGGTTCTGAGAGGGGAAGTGGGGGGAGGTTAGAATACAGCAAGACTCCATTAGAAGAAACAACATCACTATGGTGAGTAATTTTTTCTTTACACAACATGAAGTCTTGCTGTATTCTGACATAATGCAGACTACCAAGCAGTTCCCTATGGAGGAGGGAATGCAGAAACTACTTTGGGAACAGGCTCTGCAGTACTGCTGTGCCAAACCTAGCATCACTCCTAGTCTGGATGTACAGAGAGTAATGCTTGGTGAATGTATGGACTGTTTTCCAGGTGGCTGCTTTACAGGTCTCTAACAAGGGTGTATCTCTGGCCGCAGCCAGAGTAGCAGTTGTACTCCTAGTCGAATGAGCCCTCAGGCCTGGAGGGGGTGTTTTACCCAATCTGTCATAGCAGAATTGTATACGAGAGACAATCCACCTGGCAATAGTTCTTTCAGTGGCAGGCTTACCTTTCCCCACCTCACCATAAGTGAGAAACAATTGAAGACAGTCATGTCTGTGTGCCGTAGTGTGCTCTATGTAGTAGCTAAGAGCCCTTTTAACATCCAAACTGTGTAACCTTCTTTCCCCTGAAGAAGAATGATCACTGAAAAACACAGGGAGAGACATAGATTGGTTCAGATGAAAATCTGTTACCACTTTGGGCAAGAACCTCCTATTGGTTCTTAGGACCACTTTATCCCTATGGAAGGATATGAAATGAGGTTCAACTGACAAGGCCTGTAATTCACTAATCCAGCTGGCAGAAGTCATAGCTACCAGGAACACAGTTTTCCAGGTCAAGAACTTCAACTCTGCTGAAGCCATAGGTTCAAAGAGTGGCCACATAAACTATGCAATGCAGACATTTAGGCCCTGTTCACACTACACCGCTTGCGCCCGGTAACGGATGCAATCCGTTACGGCCGCTGAGCGGTGCAAGTGCGTCCCACACCTTGGCGGTGTCCATTACGGGACCGCACCGCCAGTTCACACATATCGATCCGGCGCATCGCTACAGCGCCGCCTAATCCCACAATGCAGCTCGTAAGGCGCTTGGTGCCCTGCAGGGGACCGTTATCGCAGTCCACATCACCGTAACGCTACTCAGGGCGGGACGAGTTTATAACCGTTGTTGAAACCACCTCATATGTGATTTCAACAACGGTTATGAAAACGCCTCCTGTAATGTTACAGGTGTAAACGCGACCTGTTACAGTAACGTTTTACACCCTCTGTAACGTTACAGAGGCATAGTGTGGACAGGGCCTTAGATCCCAAGCCAGAGTCGGTTTCCTAAAGGGAGGGTTAATATGAACCAGACCTTTAAAAAACTTACTAAAAACATGATGAAATGCCAGGGAAGAGCCCTTCCCTGCTGAAAGAAATGAAGACACAGCTGCTAGGTGATCCTTCAGAGTTGCAGGCCTAAGGCCTAGACCACTGATGTGAACCAGATAATCTAAGGATGTGAAGATGCCTGCAGAATCAGGCACAATGTCTTTCTGAGAACACCAAATGCTAAACCTCTTCCATTTGGAATTATAAGTTTTTCTAGTGGAAGGCTTCCTAGAAACCTTCAAAATATCCAGAACTCCCTGAGAAAGATGCAGGCCTGCATATTCTAACTCTTTAAAAGCCAGGCCGTGAGGTTGAGAGACAGGAAACTGGGGTACCAGATCCTCCCCTGGGAGGAGGACAGAAGATTGTATCTTCTGGGAAGAGACAGGGGACGTGACAATATCAAGGACAGCAACAGAGGATACCAAGACTGTCTGGCCCAATCTGGAGCCACTAGTTTCACTGTGCAGGGTTGAGTTCTGATTTTGATTAGGAATCTGAACAGCAGAGGGAAGGCATACAGAAACCTGTCCTTCCAATCCAAGATAAGAGCATCCTAGGGCACAGTCCCCAGGAGTGCAGGTCTGCAACAAAATAGAGGAAGTTGATGATGTCCAGTGCTGCAAAGAGACCCATCTCTGGAGTGCCCCACCTGGAGAAGATGACCTGCAGGATGTGAGGGTCCAGGGAACATTCGTGATGTCCCTGGGAGATTCTGCTCAGGGCATCTGCCAGTACATTATCCTTCCCTGGAAGGTGAACTGCTATTAAGGAAGTCTGAAGAGAATAGGCCAGAGACCACAGTTTCATGGCTTCTGTGCACAAGGCCGAGGACCGAATGCCTCCCTGCTTGTTGATGTACCACATTGTGGTGGTGTCTGTTCTGACATGGACCACCTTGCCCTTGACTGAGTGTGAGATGCACTGAAGGGCCAGGAACACTGCCCTGAGTTCCAGGAGGTTGATATGAAGGAGAGATTCCTGTGGAGCCCAGACCCCTTGAGCTGTCAGGGCTCCCAAGTGGGCTCCCCAACCTAGGAGAGAAGCATCCATAGTTAGAACTACTGAGGGGACTTGAGGAAGAAATGGGGCTCCTTGTCTGAGATTGTCCTGGTCCAACCATCACTGGAGAGCTTGGACCAGAGTCTGAGTCACTGGAATCAGTTTGGTGAGGGAATCCTTTTTCTGTGACCAAAAAGACCTTAGGTGGAACTGAATGTCCCTCATCTGAAATCTGGCTCCCTGTACCACTGCAGTGGAAGCTACCATGTGGCCCAGGAGTTGGAGGAACCGTCTTGCTGGACGAGAGACCTGAGGTCGAAAAGAGGAAGCAAGATCTACTAGGGCCTTCACCCTTGCCAGTGGAAGGAAAGCTTTTGCTTGGATAGTGTCCAGTTCTATTCCTATAAAAGAGTTTCGAAATGTGTTTCAAATACCTTAGGTCTAGGATAGGTCGCCACTCCCCTGTTTTCTTTGGGGTAAGGAAGTACCTGGAGTACAGGTCTTTTCCTCTGTGCTGAGCAGGAACCCTCTCTACAGCTCGGAGAGCCAGAAGAGAGGAAACCTCTGTCTCTAGGGCTTCTGATATTGATGCAAGTGGAAAAGACCTGGCCCTCTTTTTTGGGAACTTTCTGAAGCTGAGGGCCAGTCCCTGGCTTACTACTTCCAGGACCCACTTGTCCGAGGTCACGGACTTCCAGGCCTGAAAGTAGTAAGCCAGCCTGCCTCCTACTGGGATTGGAGAGTCGACCCGGGCAGACACATCAGGGTGTCTGCTTGGCAGGAGCCTTAGACTGGGAGGAGGGAGCAGCCCTGCTCATCCCCCTCCTGCCCCTCCCTCGGAAAAAAACCCTCTGAGGAAAAGGAGAGGAGGCCTGGGCTTGGTAAAAAGGCCTGTGAAAAGGCCTGCCCCTAGACTGCTGCTTTTGTGGAGTGGCCAGCCTTTCCTTGGCCTGTGCACTCCTGTATGTGGTCCTGCATGCATCCATTTTCTTCATGTAAGCCTCTGTCTATTCCCCAAACAGAGAGTTACCCACTACAGGAAAATCCATAGCCTTGGACTGGGTATCTTGTGAAAGGCTAGTACATCTGAGCCAAGCATGCCTTCTGAGAGACACAGATGTAGCCATGACTCTTGATGCCACATCACTGGAGTCCACAGCAACATGAAATTGTACTTTAGATGCCTCAATTCCATCCGCAGCCACCTCCTCCAGCTCCTTGGTTAGCTGGGGGGAGGCCTGTTTAGCCAATTCCAGAACAGTATCCCATCTAGACTTCTGGTACCTGACTGTGTAAGCCATGTAGTTTACCTGCCTGACTTCCAAAGAGGATGCCAAATATTGTTTTTTGGCCATGGCATCAACTTTCCTGGAGTCCTTGTCCGGGGGGAGGTGTGTGTGTGAAGCCAAAGGAATGTTAGCCATGTCACAGGCTGCAGCCTGCACTACCCCAACATGGCTGCTATGATTATAAAGGAACTCCATACCCAAGCCTGATAACATATACCTCCTGTCCATTCTTTTGTCCACAGGAGGTAATGAATTAGGAGTTTGTAAAAAATGTTGTGTCTGTTTCCCTAAGGACTTATGAAGAGGGATGGACAACATTTTGGATTCTGGGATGTCCATCATTTCCACAAAATCAGGCTCTTCCTCTTCCTCAACAGCTTCAACCAAGGGAAGCTGGAGGGTTTCAGCCACCTTCTTTTAGAACAAGAAGTGTGAAGGGACTCAGAAAGCCCAGAAGGGGAGACATTTGAGGGCCTGTCTGGGGAGATGTTCAGTTCAATGGGCACATCCAGAACCCCCCAGTCATCATCGGGATAGTCTTCGTTTCCCTCCCACTCCTCATAGAAAGCATCTGGATCGTAATCCTAAGGAGACGGACCTGACCTAACCAGCGGTACCGGTTTGGACGGAACCGGGCGAAGCGATATAACAATGCTAATCGCTTTGGCTATTTCGTCCGCAGTTGGAGTATGCAGTACTGGATCCGAATCGGCAGATTTGCGTTTCCTTTTTGATGGAACCAGCCCTTCAGAGTCGACTCTCCTTTTGCCCGAGGAGGTAGCCTAGGTCAGTAGGCACCTCCTCAGGTTCGGCCGCAACCGGACCGGGATGGCCATCCGAATCTACGAACTTCTCGGCCTCCCTTTCCTTCAGCCTACTCAATCTTTTTTCTAGAGTGGATTTGGGAAAGTTTTTACAGATTTGGCAGTCTGACTTGAGGTGGTCAAACCCCAGACAATAAACTCAGATGAGGTGGGGGTCGGCCTTAGCAAAGGCCTCCCTACACTCAGTACAGTACTGAAACCCAGTGGGACAGGTTTTCTTCTTGGGCTTCTCAGACATGGCCAACCGTATAGCAGCTTTTAAGCCAAGTAATGAATCACCAAGCGGTTACATACCGTGTCACGGGTTTTGAAAAAGAACCAGAAAAAAACCTGGTTCTTCTGAAACCGATCGGTACCAGAATACCACTCTAATCCCAGAAATTCAGAAAATTTAAACAGAAGATATAACAAGGTCAGTTCCTAACCGGACCAACCGAAAAGAAACAGAGGGAAAAGAGCAATTTCCACACTTTTTTTTTATAAAATAAAAAACAGTCACTACACACTACCTGTACCGTAGACAGAGGCTGGAAATCCAAAAATAACAAACAGATACGGTTTAAAACCGAACGCTTTTACTTTACCGAACCGAGCAGAGGAATCTCCAGAGTGACTTCACTGTTAGGCGGAGTAAAGAATCTGACGGTTACACTGGGAAGTACCACAGACAGAGGTTTGAAAACCGCACTCGAGCTCAACGTTCTATGCTCCTGCACAGAGTTAACTCTTTCCTCTCCGGGTCAGTTCAAGTGCTGGGGCTAACTGCATTATGTCAGAATACAGTTAGCCCGAGCACTATGTCAGAATACAGCAATACTTCATGTTGTTTGAAACACACAGAAACAGAAACCTTTTTTTTCCTAAAGCTCTCACCCTTGTGGTATAATCGACTTTACGATGGAGATCGTGCGGATATGGAAAATATTGTCGTCCTGCAGAGTGAGCTGTGCATTCTCACTGTGAGAATACAGAGCTCACTCTGCAGGAGTGAGAAGATTTTCCATATCCCACGCCTGCCCATGGTATCTCATATATACACATATACACACATACATATACATACTTATTATATATATATATATATATATATATATATATATATATATATATATATATATATATATATATATATATATATACATATACATATATATATATATATATACATATACATATATATATATATATATATACATATACATATATATATATATATATATATACATATACATATATATATATATATATATATACATATACATATATATATACACATATATATATATATATACATATATATATATATATATACATATACATATACATATATATATATATATATCATATACATATATACATATACATATATATATATATACATATATATATATATATATACATATATATATATATATATATACATATATATATATATATATATATATATATATATATATATATATATACACACACACATACATACATACACACACACACACACACACTATATGTATGTATTTATTCTATGCAAAAACTTTGTTAATGCATCAGTTAGGGTTCTTCTACAGCAACAAAAAGTGAGAAAATTCACATTAGGGTTCCCACCTTGCACCCCACCCCCACCACTAGGCATCGTCAAAAGTAATGCTGTACCCAAGCTGAGGTGCTGTAGTGTAGGAGAATGGGGTGAGAGTTAGGCCAGACGACCTCAACGCACACCCCGATGCCTGTTGCTGGGGATGGGGTGCAAGGGGTGGGAACCCTAATGTCGAATTTCCTCACTTTTGTCTCTGTAGAAGAACCCTAACTGATACATTAACAAAGTTTTTTTGCATAGAATTTCCTTACTTTCTAAGAAAGAATAGAAAAGTAGAAAATAGAGCAAGTTGGTGGGCCCCATGCTCCCACCAACTTGTAAGTGTCGGGCCACATTACACACCTAATGACTAAAACGTACATTGACAACAGCAAGGCCAGCCAACAAACAAATGTTAATTTAGTAGAACAATAGAAAAATCTGTCCACAAAACGTAAACTGCACCACTCAATATCTCCGAAAAAAATAATTTGATACATAAACACCACAGTTCACATCTACAGGACATGCTGTCAACACCCTCCAAATTTCAAGTGAAGAGACCGAACCGTGTCAGAGACATAACATGTCAAAGTTTTAAATTTTCTTTCATCAGAGTGGCACAGTTCCGCACTGGTTGAAATTTAACACAGAACAACTCAAAACTACATCCAGGACACTAAGGCTGGGTATCCTATTATTTTCAACTCACCACCACAAGCAAAACGCTCTCTGCAGAACGTAAACTGCGCCACACCATATCTCTGTCCAAAAAATATTTTCAGACACGTAAACACTGTAATTAACATCCACAGGACATGCCGTAAACATCCTCCAAATTTCAAGTTAAAAGACCAAACCATGCCCGAGATAGTAAATGTCAAAGATTGGTAAAATTTCCCCATCTATTCCATTAAAAAAAATCTGGCCATCTTGTCCCTATTTCGCGATCAAAGAATCTCACGATCAAAGAATTTGCAGGCTCACGATCAAAGAAGTTGCAGGCTCAAAGAATTAAAAATCTTATTAATCAAAAAATGTAAGAATTACGATGAAACTGCCATTGTTTTCGACAGAACAAGCCCCCGAGTAAACCACCCTCATTTGACTTCCTAGGGCACCCCTGGCCTAGAAAATTGATTTTTAAATTGGGCCATCTCGTCCCTCGCTCACGATGCATGGTCACGATCAAAGAATCTCACGATCAAAGAATTTGCAGGCTCACAATCAAAGAATTAAAAAATGATGAAATGTGAATTTTTCACCAATTTGAACCGGACCAACGGCATGCCTCGATAGAACGGACCCTCCTGAGCAAACCCACCCTCATTTGTGTCCCTAGCCCACCCCTGAGCCGAGATATTAGTGTTCTTAGGTCACGATGCAAGATCGCGATCAAAGAATCTCACGATCAAAGAATTTGCAGGCTCACGACCAAAGATAGTTAGCGAGACGCAAATTAAGATTTTAAAAGCTTATAACTATTTTTTTGACCGATTTGGATGAAACCAAAGGCATGGCTCGATAGATCACAGCCCCCTGAGTAAAACCCATCCAAGTTTTACTTCAGAAGTGACCCCTGAGCCAAGATATCGAAATTTGGGTACCTGTAAATTTTCTTTCTCCAACGACTGGTCTCCAGGCTTCATTACGCCTGGGCTCCACCTCCTGATGACATCACTAGGCAGGATTCAAAGTTGTGCAGCGGGGGGAATAAGGAGCCCTCCACATCCGGCCGTTGCCAGTCATTCTTCACACAGTTCCTCTGAGGCAGTACAACAAGAACTTGGAAACAAAAAAAAACATAACATTTACGGCATAAATGGCCCAGGGGCCAAAAACACAACAGTTATGGTCTAAGTGGCCCTAGGTCAGCCAACTATATACATTCTGAGGGGATTGCAGTTCGAGACTAGCCGTCAGAGAAAGAAAATTTACAGGTACCCAATTTACTTTCTTTCTCTCCTAAACTCGCCTCCGGGCTTCATTACGCCTGGGCTATCCAAAAGCAGTGCATCCCTAGAGTGCCGGGTGGGAAGAATCTCCATTGCTCTTATGGGTCTACCACCGCTTCTGGAGCACTCAAGGCCAAAGGAAGCGTCCGCAGAGGACATTACATCCAGTTTGTAGAACTTTGCGAATGTGTGGATGGATGACCAAGTGGCCGCTCTGCATAAGTCTGCTGGGGATGCTTCTCTGAAGTTTGCCCATGAAGTGGCCATAGTCTTGGTGGAATGAGCTGTCACTGGGCCAGGCATGCCTACTCCTGCCTGATCATATGCCATAGTGATTACTGATCTAATCCTTCTAGCTATAGAGTCTTTTGAAGCCTTTTTGTCCACATTTTGGCCTGCAGTTAAAATAACAAGCTTGATGTTTTGCAGATAGCGTCCATCCTCTTAATATATAATCTGAGTGCTCTCCTCGGATCTAGAGTATGAAATTCTCTTTCCTTTTCATTTTTCGGATGAGGACAGAAGGAAGGAAGGAATAGCTCCTGGTTACAGTGGAAGGGAGACATAACCTTCAGTAAACAAAGTCCAAGAGGGTAGCATCTTTCAAAAAAAGAGGTGTGCAAGAACAAGAGGGCACAATTTGAAGACAGAGGGGGCGCCAGAGGTAATTTAAGGAAGTATTTTTTCACAGAGAGGGTTGTGGATGCATGGAACGGCCTTCGGAGGAGGTTGTGGAGTCAAAATCAGTGGGGGAATTCAAGCATGCATGGGATAGTCATAAGGCAATTCTGGGGGGTGGGCGTAGGAAGAAGTAGGCTGCTGGTTAACTAGGATCTGCAGCTTATCCAGTAGGTAGGGAAATGGGCACACTGGGTGGGCCAAGCGGTCCTTATCTGCCGTCAAATTCTATGTTTCTATGTAAAACCCTGGATCCATCCGAGTACCACGAAGTCCTGATGAAAAACAGTGAAGTTGCTTGGTTGATAGCTGGTCCCCAGTTCGCAGATTCCCCTGGCTGATGTACTACCAGGAAGACCACTTTCATTGCAAGTTGCATGATAGAAGCCTCTTTCAGAAGCTCGAAGGGTGCTTTTGTTAGGGTCTTGAGAACCAGATTAAGTCTCCAAGGAGGGACAGTTGGCCTAATTGGTGGGCGTTTTAACGTTGCTGCTCTTAGAAACCTCTGGACATGAGGGTGAGACCCTAGGGTGTCTCCAGAGTCTGCCAACAAGAGTGCCCCAATGCAGAAACTTGAACGTGTAAGGTGGCTGGCTGCAGGCCTTTGTCAAAACCCTCCTGCAGAAACTGCAAAAGGATCGGGAGGGATATTGGATGGTCTTGTAAAGTTTTAGATTGTAGCCAGAACTAGAATTTTCTCCAGATTCTATAATATACTTTAGAGTAGGATGGGCGCTTAGAGTTTACCATCATTTCAATGACTGGAGTGGTGTAGCCTAGCTCTTTGAAAGTTTCCCACTCAATCTCCAAGCCAAGAGGGACAGATTGGTCAGATTGTGGTGCAGCACTGGACCCTGATGAAGGAGGTCTGAGCTGAGCTGGAAAATAAAGGGTGATGCCTCTGACAGTTGAATGAGTAATGGGAACCAAGGGCGGCGAGGCCACCTGGGGCAGACTAGACTCATCTCCGCCCTGTCCCTGGCCACCTTGTGTAGGACCCTGGATAACAGCGGAATTGGGGGAAAAGCATACAGGAGGCAGAGACAACCCCAGTTTAGGGAGAAGGCATCCTAAGCTAGTGCTAGATTGTCTCTTGCCAGGGAGCAGAACTGTTGCGTCTTGGCGATTTGTCGACGTGCAAACAGATCTACCTGTGGTTTGCACCACTTCTCTGTTAGTAGTTGGAATGCAGAGTCCTTTGTTCCTATTCTCCCGGGAGGATGTCTTGGCGGCTTAACCAGTCTGCAGTGACATTTTCCTGTCCCGGTATGTACATGGCCCTTATACTCGCCAGGTGTATTTCTACCCACTGGAAGAGGAGAAGAGACTCCCGGAGCATTTTTGAACTTTTTGTGCCGCCCTGATGGTTGATGTAGGCCATAGCTGTTCGACTGTCTGTCAGAATCAATACATCCCGGTTGTGTACATGTTGACGGAAGTGTATCAGGGATAGCCGAACTGCCCTCATCTCTAGGATGTTTATGCTGTGTCTTGATTCCATCAGGAACCACTTGCCCTGGGCCAACATCAGGTCCAGGTGAGCCCCCCACCCTCTGAGGCTTGCATCCATTGTGATTCTTGTTTGGAGTGGATGGCCCAGCTTAAGGCCCCTCATCACATTTTCCCTTCAAGATCACCATGCGAGAGAGGTTTTTATCTGCTGAGGAATTGGGACGAGCTGGTGCTGATTGTGCCTAGACAGGCACCAAAGCTTGAGCAGATGGGCTTGAATTGGACGCATGTGCGCTAGAGCCCGTGGGACCAAGTCTGCCAGTGACACCAACGTCCCGATCAGCTGCATAAAGAACTGTGCCAGCTGATGAGCGGAGCTTTGGAACTTGCCGATGAGCTCCATCAGGTCCCTGAATTTCGACTCTGGGGGAAATACCTTGTCCCTCGTGCTGAAAACTGCTCCCAAGTGGTTCAAGGTCTGGCTCGGGATTAGGGAACTCTTCTTCCAATTGATGATAAAACTGTGTGCCGTGAAGCACTGTACCACGTCCGTCACAGCCTGCACCGCTTGGTTCAGCTGTGGAGCTTTGAAGGGGATATCGTCCAGATAAGGGAACAGCTGGATCCCTCGGTTCTGAAGGTGAGCTACCATTGCTACTAGCACCTTCGAGAAGGTTCTTGGGGCTGATGAAAGCCCAAAAGGAAGAGTTTTGAATTGGAAGTGATGGTTCCCTACCTTGAATCTCAGATATTGCCTGTGCAGGTTGTGAATAGGAATGTGGAGGTAGGCATCCTGCAAGTCAATGGATGCCAGAAAATCTCCTTGCAGCACTTCCTTGACAACTGATGACAGAGTTTCCATCTTGAATGGTCTGCTGCGCACAAAAAGATTTAGGAATTTGAGGTCAAAGACAGGTCTGTGACCTCCTGTACATTTGGGTACGAGGAAAAATATGGAGTATACCCCCCCAAGAGATTGAGGGGACCGGTTCGATAGCCCCTTCTAGCAGAAGGTCCGTAATAGCCTACCACGTCACTTGTCTTTTGGACAAGTTGTTTGAGAGGGGAGAGGGCACCACAGAGGCAATGGGGGCTTGGACTCTAACTCTATCAGGTAACCTTTGCTGATAATGTCTAGTACCCATCTGTCCGACGTGGTCCGGGGCCATTCCTCGAAAAACTCTGAAAGCCTGCTCCCTACTCGAGGATGGGCCTGCATGGTCTCACTGCGATTTTTTGGTGTTATTCCCGGTGTCTCTGGAGCCTCCACGTCTGCCGGAACCTCCCCCTCTGAAATTCCGCTGGTTCCGGGAGAACCATGTTCTTTTTCCTGAAAAGCTGGAGTTCTGCCACTTGTTGTAGCCTCTGTCACGAAAATTGTGCCTTGGACCTGAAGACCACGCTTTGGCCCGACCCCTGGACTGGTGCATATGCACCTTCGCTGTTTCCCCGGATTTCTTCACCGCATCCTTCAGAGCCGATCCGAACAGGAGGTTGCCTTCGTAGGGTGCGTTCATCAAATGGCTCTTTGAGGATGCGTCTGCTTGCCATGCCCGAAGCCATAGATTGTGGCGAGCCGAGGTTTGATAAAATATGGTCCGCATAGCACACCTGACCTCCTCCTCTGACACATCTGCTGCATAGGCAGAGGCCAAACCCATTAATTGCAGCTGATGGATAGTGGGGGAGTTCTTTTCTAGGTCTTCGTGAGTTGAAAGGCTAATTCCGATGCCCATGATAGGGCAGCTCTTGCGGAGAACAGGTTCGCTGTGGCCGCCTTGAGGGAAGCTGCCGAGGCTTGAAAGGCTTTTTTGAGGGAGGAGTCCACCTTTCTGTCTACTGGGTCCCTTAGCGAAGCCCCTCCTTCAGCTGGTATGGCAGTTTTCTTGGTGAGGTTAGAAATTAAGAGGTCGATTCTGGGGCAGTCTAACCACTTTTCAGACGGTTTCTTGTCAAACTTCAGAAGTTTGGTGATTTGTCATTGAACCGGATAAGTGCGTTCTGGACCTTGCCATTCTTCTTTGAGCAGATCCTCAATGGCGGGAGGTACAGGGAAGGCTGTCGCCGGTCTGGAGGCAGATGCCAAGTGAAATGTCCGTTTTGGTTGAGAGGTGACAGAAGAGTCGAGGTGAATCTCGGAAATGATTTTTTTGATGAAAAAGTCTAGGTCCTCCAGGTCAAAATTTCTGGATGGGGAGTCATCTGAGTCTGATGAGTCCACTATCTCCCCCTACTCAGTGGAGGAACTGGTGACAGAGGATTCCGGGGAAAACCCTGTGGCATTTGCCCTTGTGCATGCCCATGGGACCACTTCGGGCATGAGACCCTTTCTTCCTCCTGCGAAAGGAATGGAGACTGTCCTTGTCTGACGATCTGTCCCCTTCTCTGGATTTCTTTTTCTTGTGGAAATGATGATAGGATAGCCCCCCCCCTCGTCAGATGAGGATGGGGAGGGGGTCTTTTTTCCTTTAGTCTTTTTGTAGGGTCTCCTATCCGGTGATCCTGAAGGCTGCCATTCAAAGGAAGAAGGGTCCATCGCAAAGGCCCTATTCAGCCTGTCCATCAGTTTGGGGTCTAAGGTGGGGGTGTATCTGGAAGCTGCTGATCCCCTGGAGGCAGCCAGTCGTTCAGATCTCTCTGGAACATGTGACTGTGCTTGCTCCGACCTGGAAGTAGCCGTCCGGTCAGACCTCTCTTGGGTATTTGCCTGTGCTGAGAAAGAGGTTGCATCCACTGAGCCCTCCCCACTAGCGGCCACTGCCTTTTCACAGGTAAGGCAGAGAGAGCCAGCTAAAGTGATTAAGAGTGGGGACTTACAGCACTGACATTTTTTTTCCCCTGCTGGATTTTTCTGAGGCCACTGTTGGTGCCCCTTGGTTCTGCGACCATATGCTATCCCCCCTCTCGAGTCACAAAGTGCTAACCCCTTAGCACTGGTTAAGCCCCGCTTCCTTGGCAAAGAAAACTGCCCTTTAGCTCTACTGCTTCCTTTAGCTTTAAGTCTCTACTGCTTCAGTTAACTGTAAGCCCCCTAGTCTCACGCTGGGGGAGGGGGGGTTGCAGAATCCTGCGCTGTCGCTGTATATCCAAAAGCTCCTCTCACCTTACCAACTGTTGCAAAGAGGCGAGGAGCAGACTGGAGTACTCAGGTGTTGGCTTCCCGCACTGAGAATCGTGCTGTTTAAGCTCTTCTAGCCTTACCAACTGTTGCAATGAGGCGAGGAGCAGACTGGAGTGCTCAGGTGTCGCCTGGCTTCCCGCGCTGAAAATCTCGCTGTTCAGGGAAGCCGATGGGAGGGCTCAAGCTTTCCATGACCGCCGCAGGCGGAGAAATCAAGGTCCACTCCTCTAGCTTATTACCTGGGCTTGTGGCAATTAGAGCCACTAAGTCACCGATGCAGCACTCAAAGGTCGGGCCTGATGCACGGGAAAAAGGACCGCGAGGTGCTGTTGCGAGGTGGGGCCAGTCTGTGGAGCTTGCAAGGCTGAGACTGGATCTCACCACTGAAAATGACAGTCGGAATCGTCCAATTTTCTTTCCTGGATTCCAAAATTCGGATAATAAAAAAAAGAAACTTACGGTCTCTTCAGCCCTGCCACAAGCGGCGGGGCTTCTGCTGCACACTGCCTGCTTCAGAAAGGCAGGAAGTAAACTGGCAATGACCGGATGTGGAGGGCTCCTTATTCCCCCCCTGCTGCACAACTTTGAATCCTGCCTAGTGATGTCATCAGGAGGTGGAGCCCAGGCGTAATGAAGCCCAGAGACCAGCTTAGGAGAGAGAAATTTGTGTTTTTCCAATCGGAAATTAAAAAACAAGATGTTGAAAGAATTTTGAAAATTCTCGGGGACATAGATTCTTGAACCATGAGGCTGCAAATTCTTTGATCACCTGGCAGGACAAGATGGCCAGAACCCCATTCTTTGTTCGCAAAACATACATATAAATGTTCCCATTGACTTATGATGGGAACTTACAAGTGGCATAACTTTTGAATGCCTTAATATTTTTTCATAAAACGAAAAGCAGCATGTTCAGCCACCAAAGCTCTTTCAAACGAGCCATCCCGAAGAGCGGCATGCCACATGACGGCCACGTAGGGCCACGTCCAAACTCCCAAAAGCTGCCTCCAAAAACGGATAATTTTGCATTTTTCAGCATTTTCATACACAAAGACCGCAAGTCCAACCGAAACAAAATTTGGCAAGTCAAGAGATCTACCATGCCCCACCATGCATTCCACATTTCAGAAGAATCCGCTGAACGGGTCCAAAGTTATTAACACGCAAACTTTTGACTTTAGTATGTAAGTGACTGCTGAACCCTAACTATAGTGGCGCGACTGCACCACTATAATATATAAAAATACAAAATCACACAGGCCCCCATTATGCAAAGCATCCAGGGCTTGAAATAATGGTCTCAAGGGTACATTTCCACCAGAAATGTGGATGGTTCGCTATACGTTTCCTGACCAAATTGTACATTTCCGCATTAAAAATAATAGAAAATGCAACAACTTAAATTAACAGTGAAAACAGAGTTGTCCAGGGTAATTTATGCCTCCCCTTCACTGTCTCCCTCAGAGGAACTGCTTGATAAGTTGCATTCCATGTGTTTTTGTAACACTTTGTCTTTTCTTTTGTACTTTGCAGTCTCTGGTCTCCTCTCCTTCTCCAGTACCCACAGGGATAATGCACCAGTTGCACCAAACTCCTTGATTTGTCTTGGACTTAGTTTGACATTCATTAAATGCCCTAGCATCTCTGGAGTTAGGCATGATCTCCAGTCAGTTTTAATGCGCTTCATGACTGAAAATCCAGACTCAACAATGCTCGAACTGGAACTTAAAACTAACACAACGCTCAGCAGAGCTATGATGTTGGTCAGGTCATCCTGTTTTCTAAACAACTTTTTAAAGTAGTGCATGAGGATTGTTAGCCAGTACTGGTTCAACAGCAAGCAGTCGAATGGCATAGTTTATTAGCAGACAGAATTCCCCAAAACATAATGTTGGATTAAGGCCTTGGCCTTCAAGTGCCTTAGAAAACTGTTCTGCTAGGAATGTCACATCTTTTCTGCCATATGCAACATCATCACTGCTGTCAGGATGCACTGCTGGCCAGTTGCTTGGAATGAACATTTGACAAGCTTGTACAACATTAAGTTGTTCATCACAGGCTTCCCCTGGTGACGGACTTATGTTACTGAAACGCTGTTTCATGGATTTCACAACTTCATCTCTGAAATGGGTCACATCCTTTGTAACAGTACGTATAGTGCCAGTGAACTGTTGCACCCGTTCTAACACAAGTACCTCATCTTTGAATTCCATTCTTTCCCCAGAAATGTTGACAGCAAGGAAGCGCTCACAGGTCTGCTGAATGTCATAATGTTCTAATGAAAGAACAGCAGCCTCAACTCTTTCTGCAATTTGGAAAATTAACAGCTTTTCTTGTTGAAATGCCAAAAATACAGACACAATCATCTGTAAAAGTTTGTGAATTAGATGAATTGCAATGAGTTATTTAAGTGAGACGAGACTTTATCTCAGCTTAGCAGCTTTCATTCGGGTGTCCATATGGCCACTAGTACTGACCTGACCATCACTAACCTGTGTCACATGCACGTTTTTCCACATTTTAATGAGCACATTTAATGCTCGAACTCTGTGGGCTAGCCATCTGGATTTCCACAACAACACATTCACAGGCACAAGGTAGCAGAGACCCAGAACAGAAAGATGTTTGTTTTAGTCCAGTCGCATCACTGCTGATGAATGGTAGTACCGAAAAATCAGTTGCAACAGGTCATCAATTTGCCATACTAAAGCGCAAGGCTTGGCTGCATCTCGCAAAGCCAGTTCAAAGCAATGGGCTGAGCAGTGGACCGAGACAGCATGAGGAACCTGATCCTGAACTTTTTTGGCAACCCCATTATTAAGTCCAAAATTTACTGCTGCACCATCAGCGCAGAATCCTACCATGCAGGAGTAATCCTCGACTTTTGCATCTTCTTTTATGCTGTTCATAACTGCATGGAAAATATTATCAGAAGTAGGCCTGCCTATGTCTACGATGGTGAGAAATTTTGTCACAGGTTCACCATCCTTCACATAGCATATATAAATTAGCTCTTCCTCTATTACAGCTGAGTCAGCACTACCATCACACAACACTGAAAAATATTTGGACTGCCTGACCTCCTCTGTAAGCTGTGCATTAATATCCTTACTGATGAATTTAATAAAACTGGCACAGGCCTCGTCACTGGTGTACCTCAACCCAATCTTTTCCTGTTTCCCTATCCGTGACAGTAGTTCCATGTCTTATACGAAACTTGTGAATGGTTGCCCTGCTTTAGCGACCTTAAATGCAGTCAGGAACCTATGGGTCACGATTTCTGTTGTCTCTTTATCCATTGATAGCAACCCCCTGACAACTGGGCTTTTGTTGGGGAGTCGTTGAGCAGCAATACGGCTGCTTGGCTCACGATGAATGTGACTCGTTTCATGTGTTTTTACTGTGCCCAGCATAAAGGTTTTGCAGCCAACCACAAATGAACCTTTGTCATTTAGAAATATTTTTCTGCAGTATTCACAGTACATCTCAGTTTGGCCATTATTTACTAAAAGCCATTCTCTTTTTTCCATTTTCATACTCTTTTTGTGACATTTTTCCTTGGTTTGGGCGTCCAAGCATTATTTTTTTGGTGGGTGGAGGGGTTTCCACTGTACCTGCCTCCACAAAAGACATGGAACTACTGTCAGGGAATCTGCAGCTGTCAGGTTCGGTGGAGGAAGATGGTGGACCTGGCAGTGGTAATTCCACACTATTTTTCTTTGTAAAACCAAATCTAAGAAGTAACATGCTTTTGATCTGCGAAACAGAACTTTGATTTATTAATAAAGATTCTTTAAACCAACGTGTGTGTGTGTGTGTGTTGTGTGTCTTTCTTTTAGTGAGAACAAATTATCTCAGTCAGAGCAGTCACCTCTCACAGGGGACCATAGGGTAAATTAACGTGGCATTACAGTTAACAATGTTTCTGTTTTTTAAATCCAGGCACTAGCTGCTCTGACACAGGTTTTCACAATGATTCCGTGTGTGCAGAGAGGCAGAATGCAGGAATTACAGCTTTATTTTTTTTTTTTTTTTTTTTTTTTTTTTTTAAACACACAGAAAGCCCCAAGATAGTTCCACACAACTAAGATCCCCTAGTGTAGGTCAGGGAGCACTTTAGAATGTAGGAATTAGAGCTTTAAAAAAAAAAATAAAATAAACACACAAAGACCCTCTGGGCCCTGCACTCCCAACCCTCCTTAGATGCGTACAAATATGTTGCTGTGGAAGCGCAGCGACTTCTGGGCCCTGCACTTGCATTTGTAGTAAAAGAGGAATGACACTGTCAACCTAGCCTTTTTACCCCACGTCATCAACCCAGTAATTAAAGTTTTGAAATCCCCTTCAAAACGTGATTCTGTGCCACCGCAACACCATTACTTGCCACAGGTGCGAAAACACAGTTTGGTCAGGGTTTCAAAAGCGACAGCTGTCTTGTTCATGAGGTAGAATAAAAAGATGTTTATGCTGGAAATTGAGTCAAAATATTTAAAACTGCCAGTTACTAGGAAGCATAGCAAAATGTCAACATATGCACATAACTTTGGCACTTTTACATATTTTGACACAAAAATTTCAATATAGCCTTCTTATGATCCCACCTGATGAACAAGGCAGTGAAAAGTTTCAAATCCTGCCCAAAAGGTGATTTCACCAAGTGACCACAAAATTGCCTTTCTGGACGGATTTGCGTAATTCCACCAATATTGTTCTTGAGGTGGGGACCCAAAAAGGCCATGTTGAAAATGTAAACTCAAAGCATGCAAAGGTGGCAAAGTTATGCCACAAAATGTATTATTGTACCTTACTGAGTCAGAGGTTTCCTTGCCTAAATTATTCCGCCAGCTAGATGATTTTTCTAAGCTATCGGGATATAAGCTAAATAACAAAACAGAAATATTGAATTTTCATTATTCCCCCTCCAGTGAGATTAGAACAAAACATCCAATGCTATGGGACCGGACAGAAATAAAATATCTAGGAGTAAGGCTGGGAAGGAACAATGAGCAGTTAAGGGATCTGAATTATCCACCAATAATAAAGCAACTTAAAAATGATTTCCAAAGATGGTCATTACTGCCCATTGCATTCTGTGCCAGAGTACAAGCCCTTAAGATGAACGCATTGCCACGCCTTCTCTATCTGTTCCAGTGCGTTCCATGCATGCTGTCTATGCTGGAGTTGGAAACCTGGCAAAGTATGTTTTTTTCTTATTTATGGAAGGGTAAGAAACCCAGACTGAGAAAGGCGCTTTTATATCTCCCGAAAGCAGAAGGAGGCCTGGCGTTTCCATGTTTACAGGGTTACTGGGTGGCAGCTCAGATGAGGGTCGCACTACTCTGGGGTAATCCAGGATATGATACGCACTGGAAGAGAATAGATCTGTGGAAGCAAGGCAGTCCCCCACTACAAGCGGTGTTATTTGGGCCTATGGACCCAGACGAAATAAAGGGCTTCTCAGGCACACAGGCAGTAGTTGAGGGCTGGAAAAGGGGAATAAGTAGGGGCACTACATATAAACACCTTTGGCGATACAGATGGTGGGCTTATGACCATCGATTTGTACCAGCAACAAATCGACAGATGGTTTCAGAGGCAAGCCAAAAGAGGATTATATGCACCCTTTCAAATAATGATAGGTAACTCGTAACTTTCTTTTGAAGCAGTTCAAGAGAAATATAGTCTGCAGCAAACAGAAAGAATCAGATACTACCAGTTAACAGATTACCTGAATATACAAATAAATAAATCAATGTTGGAAGAGCCGGCATTAGAAGAGAGCGGGCTGTTCCCAAGGATTTGGGGCTCGCAGGGAGTGGAGCGAGTCATCTCCCTGCTATACAATAGCTATATGGCAGATAGGGTGGACTCCTCCCATTATATAAAGAATAGATGGGAGCAGGATCTAATGATCCCCATCTCAGATAAACAATGGTCTCTGGTATGGAGAAGTACATGGTCAACAACCAGCTCACTTGCATGGCGCGACTTCTGTTGGAAGTTGAGGACCCGCTATTTTTTGGTCCCAACTCAGATGGCACATTTTAAGAGGGAGGCCACAGCAAAGTGCTGGAGGGACTGCGGAGCACACTCCACCTCGCAGGCGCATATCTTTTGGTCCTGCCCAATCATCGTCTCATTCTGGGAGGAGGTGACTCATTACCTAGAGTGGGTATTTACACTCCAGACAAAACTGGGGCCCGAACACTTAATATTGGGATTAATCCCTAGAGAACTTGATGATAAGAACGCTAAATATTTATGGGTAATCCTGGTGGCAGCTGCATTAAAGGCTATCACTAGAAATTGGTTACAACTGAGAGCCCCAGGGATAGCAGACTGGAAGGAGCTGGTTGAAGCCATACATAGGATGGAAAGGCTAACAATCAATCTTAATCAAAAACCACAAATATACCAACAGAGATGGACCAGGTGGATACTTCACGATAGTGGATAGGCAATTAAAGTTTAGATTACCCCCTAGTGGAGGTAAGGCACCCCACCCCACCCCCGCTTACTTTTCCTGAATGGATCTCTCTCTCTCCCAAGTAAAGGACATACCCAGATTAATTTTGAGATCTTTGACATAAGATTATATATACACACACACACACATATATATATACATCAGTATGTATATATATATATATATACACACACACACACACACACACACACACACACACACACACACACAAGATTGAGGTATACATACACACATAATAAACAGTCCATTACAGGGCACACAGTCATGCTATGATATATGAACTTCTTGGTGTGCATTCAACCACCCAAGGCATACATATATCAGAGCATGACCACACGTCCTGTAGCGAATTATCTAATAAAACTGCTAGAAACTCTTTTTCCCCAGTGGGGGTTGGGGGTGCGGCCAAAGGTAGTCCTTGCTTGTCAGAAATTACATTTTTCTTTTTTTATTACAAAACTAATTTCTACTTCTATTCCTTTTTATTCAAGATTTTCATTTTAAAAACAAACGTACAAGACAAAGTACAGCTGTGGACAGAGGATATTCTATAACAGCTCGATAAAAAAACACTGAATTATAAGTCATAAGGTGCTGCCCGCCACATTTGGAGTGTGACAAAGACTGAAAAGTGCTAAAGCGATGCCTATTAAAGTCAATAAAGAAAAAAGACTGACCTGTAGCCTAATAATATAACAATGTTATGGGACAAAATCCACTCTCCCGGCCATAATGTAAATAACCCACCTTCTCTACAACAATTCAAATTTGGGTAAAGCTTTTGAGACCTTAGCTGTAAGTTTTTCCATATGGTAAATAGAACTCATAATGCCTTGCCACGAGGCAGTAGTGAGTAAATTGATAGAAAGCCAATGTTTTGTTATAGTTTTCCAAGCCACAAGTACACAAAGGTACAGTAATTTTTTAGTAGAGGGGCTCAAAAGCCTACCGAGAGATCCAGAATCAATAAAGAAGCTGAATTTAAAGTGAACAAGGAGTCAAAGAGTATTTGCAACTCTGTAACTGGTCCCAATATGATTAATTTTGGGCACAGCCAAAAGATACGAGCATGCGAAGCTCAGAGTGAGCCACACAGCCTTCAACAGCGATCCCCGAATTGTGGCACATATCTAACCTGCTGTACAAGTGTACAGAAATAACATATAATCCGCCTTTCATGAGTATCCTTTCCAAATATATGAGAAAGTATGTGTAGTGTATTTATCCCATTGGTCAGGTGGGATTTCGACAGCCAAGTCTCTCTCCCAGTGAGTTCTGACATAATCAGTTTAGTGACCAGCAAGGGAAGTCAAAGCTGTGTACATGCAGGAGATTAGTGAATCAACTGTTCAAGAGGTGAACGTTTATATGATTAAAGCAAAGGAGGAGTAGGGCAGTCTGTAGGAACAGCCTGTTGCCGTTGTTTTAAACAGGATTTAAAGGCTACGTAAGCACACATCTAATGTGGTATATTGTTCTAAAAACCCTCTCGTGGAAACAGAGCAGACGGGGAGAGGTTTGAATCCTAGAAGCATTTACCTTAAAATCCAAAGTTTTATGCCTTTTTGGCAAGTTTTTTCTTAACACGAAACCAGAAACATTTTCCAGAGCACCGGCGGTCGGAGGTCTAGACTGCTGGAGCGTCTAGCAATGATGTAATCTTAGCAAGTCAGGACGTTCCCAGTACTCAGTCCCTATGGAGCCCTATGTTCTGTGTCTCAAATGAGTAATTTATGTGTACCTTGAGATCTTTATCGCTATGTGACATGTGCAGTTGTATGTCACATATCGATAAAGATCTCAAGGTACACATATATTGCTAATTTGAGACACAGAACAAAGGGCTCCATAGGGACCAAGTACTGGGAACATTCCTAACTTGCTAAGATTCCATCATCGCATTAGACGTTCCCAGCAGTCTTAGCCTCCGATTGACGCAGTGCTCTGAAAATGTTTCCTGGTTTCGGCATTAAGAAAAAACTCGCAGAAGAAGCATAAAACTTTGGATTTTAAGCAACTGCTTCTAGGGTTCAAAACCTCTCCATCTGCTCTGTTTCCATGGGAGGGTTTTTAGAACAGTATACCCCATTAGATGTGTGTTTAGGTAGCCTTTAAGCTAAAGATACCGAAAAAAAGAGAGACTGCTGAAGGTGGAACTTAATCACCAAAACTGGCAATTCATCAGTAGTATTTCCATGTTGACAACGGGTAGGAAGGAAGCAACCCCTGGCCTCCCACTGATGGTACTGTCAAGAGTAACTGGGCAAAAATGTTCAAGTTCAAGTTTATTGCAGGAAAGCTCCATTGAGCAAGCTCATTCACAAGGAGGTCCTGGGTGCATGGTTACAACAAATATACAATGCAGGCAATATGGTTTTAAATAATTGATTAGCAGTTTTTTTCTTGGGATAATACTAACTGTACAGAAAATATTTATATAGGTTTCCTAGAAGTGCTGTGTTTGTTAAACACAGTGAGACAAGAGCTATGCATTTTCACAAAGGTTTAGCACTTTTATGAGCAAAACGCTAATCAATTTTTACAGTTAAATAATACCCTGAGGCAATAACATAACAATGCATAAATGGCGGACCAGGTCCTACAAGGTACATGGGTGAACAGTCCTGGGTGAAAAACCAAAACGAAAAAAATATTTAGTACAAGTTGTTTAAGGAAGGCGGTGTAGTGAGAACAAACTAAGGAAGTAAGGAGAAAGCTAGAGAGGGAGTTTAGAAACAGTTACAGGTGTCCTTTATTTTTGAAGCCACCATTTTTTTGAAGAAATGTACTGAGACTACACTGGATAGTTTCGGAGTGGATTGCAGCTGGTTCAAATAGTTGGTAGGGCACTTGAGAAGGCCTGCCTGCCAAAGGAGGTACGAGTTCTAGTGCTTAGTAGGATAAAATCTGATTTCCTAAGGAAATAAGAGGTGTGGGCACATGGATAAGTGCTAATAAATAGCTTGGTAATTTATTCAGAATAAGTTTTAGGGTCCAAATGCCAGCATGGATTGTGCATCTAATGGTAAGTGAAGTCCAACCAACAGCTGCGTATAGTTCGCAATGGTGGGTTCGGTATGGGTAGTTTGTAATGAAGCACAGGGCACGGTGATAGAGAATGTTCAATTTGTTTAGGTTAGTAATTGCTGCAGAAATGTATAATATGTCCCCATAGTCAACTAAAGGGAGGAAGGTGGTCTGAACAAGCCTGAGTCTGGTTTCCAGGGGAAAGAGGAACCTATTTCGGAAGAAGAAGCCTAGTCAAGCTTTTAGTCTTCTGGACAGGTCGTCAATGTGCTCGTTGAAGGGAGAGCTTGTTGTCTAACCAAAAGCAAAGGTATTTAAATTTAGAGACAACTTCCAGTGATTCACCTAGGGATGTAACAATGAAGTCTTTAGGTGGGGCAGTGAGGGTGACGGAGGATGTATTGGGGGGGGGGAATCATGGCCTTAGTTTCTTTAGCGTTTAGGAGGAGTTTGGTATTGATGAGATTTGCTTCTAGCTGTGCGAAATCGACAAAGTATATCCCTGACTTCCAATACTGTATCGCCGGATGTATACAAAACTGTATAGTCTGCAAAGAAATGCAAGGTTGACCTGGTTATTTGAGAATCGAGGTTGTTGATATATAGGGAGAAGAGTATACGACCTAAGATGGAACCTTGCGGGACTCCCTAGTAACTGGTAAGGAGGCAGAGAACGGCCCACCAGCTTTGACTTTCTGCATCCTATCTGATACGTAACTGGAGAACCATTTGGTAGTGAGGCCTACCTTCAAATGGGGTTACCAGGTACCAGAAGGGTTGAAGCAGAGGATGTGTGAGAATTCTGTGCCAGACTTTAAGTGCGTTCATCGTAAATTGGTTAGCACTTAAGGGGCGCTGATGGGGATCCGGAGGATACAATAGCATCTGTGGGAGTGGGCCACAACAATCACTCACGCTTGCGTCTAACTCTTCTAAAGCCACCAGCTCACTTTGCTCTACACTTGGTGCCTTCTTTCACACAAAACTCACTAAATGGACCTTAAAAACCCACACCTTCCTCACTTCATTCTTAACAAAACGTTTGTCATTCTAAGCCTTTCCCAGCATATTCTTTTGTGCAGTTAACTCCGCTCAGTTACACAACAGTGAATAAGGGAAGTTAAAGTGACAACAGGTGAAAGAGTGCAACAAGCATTTGTCAATGCCGAACGTTCGCTTGCAGGTATTTGCAGTGGTATTTGGCACTTGGACATGGCTTAAGAAAATCAGTGACAAAGAAGTACAAGCATTTGTCAATGCCGAATGTTGCTTGCTTCTATGTGCTGTTTGGGTATCTGGAAGTCATTGGAGTGCAAATATTGAAAATTTCTTAGAACTTCTAGAGCGTCATGTCAGGAACTGCAAGACGCGCTTGTAAAAAGTCATTTTAGGATTTTTTTCACAAATTTTCAACATAGCCATTTTAAGACCTCTGCTAATGAACACTGTCACAGTGATTTTCTTAATGTGTCCCATACATTGATTTCGCACACCGACTGCGCCATTGTGCGCTACATGGGCGGAAACACATTTTGGGCAGGATGTGAAAAATGACAGCTGTACTGCTCATAAGGAGGTGTGGTAAAATGGCAATGTTGAAAATCTGGAGTGAAAATATTGAAAATTCGCGAACTTATGAGCCTGCATAGGAATGCGCGCAACGACGTCAGAACAGTATTTGATGATACGGCGGACTATTATCATGCGTTTTAGACATTTCAGATATTGCGGTCGGCGGTGATTTCGCGCAGTAACTGGCGTAATCACCCTTCGGGCCCGAATAACGCCATGACAGTGACATCACTCAGCGAGAAGGGGCCCCAAAACCCCATGTTGAAAATTTGGCAAAATTCCAAAATGCCTGAGATATGCAATAAAGTTGAAAACCCTTATCTAGCCCATTATACAGCTTTACCAGCATTTCCTCAGTTCAGGGTCGGCTTTGAAGAGTGCAGGCGTGTTCCGGTCCATCAAGATCGTCGGCGCCGAGCTCCGGAGGTAAGTATGGGGTGAAGGGGGGTGGGGAGGCGGGTGCGAGTGGTGGGTGCAGGTTGTGGGGGCCTGGGAGAAGCGCCCGTGGGACCGTTTTCAATTTACAGGTTAAAAAAAAAAAAAAAAAAACAGACAATGTGGGGCGTTGCCACTGGGTGGGCTCCCAGAGTGGCAGAAGGATGGCGGGGGCCTGGAGCCGACGGATTGGGCACCCCTGGCCGCAGACGACGAGATGTTGGCCACGCTGGGGTGGGCTCCCAGCGTGGCAGCAAAGATCTGGGAGGCGCGGTGTGACAGGTGGGTGACAGCGGTGGTTTTGAAGAGAAGACCACCGCTGTCATACACAGCACCGCGTCCGATTGGTGCAGGACTGCCACGCCTGCTCAATGGAGCAGGGGATTGCAGGGGAAGGGCACACCTCCAAAGTGTCCCATTCTCCCAAGACGTTCCTTGCGCATGCGCGCAAGCGAATGTAAAAATGGCAGGATCAACCAGATAGGTGTTTTTTTGGGAGGGGGGAAGGTACCTATCAAAGTTATGGTAGGATCAACCACATAATTGTTTGCAGTGTGGGACAGCTATATAGGTTTAATTGGTTATGGTTGTGACAGGCTGTATGTGCCAGGTGTGGAGTGATCTTGCTGCTAGTGAGAAAGTTCTGAGGAATGGAAAGTAGTGCTGGCGGGCAGCTGTAGTGGGAGGCATGCGGCCACTGTGGGATAATGCACAGTCATGCTTTGTGTTTTATCCAATCAGGGAACCCGATTTTGACAGATTTGTCCTACTCATACACAACAAGGACCTGTGGAATAAATTATTTATTTTCACAAGTGCTGTTTGACCTTGGGTAACCTCATGAGTGGTGTAAGACACAAGTGATTTGCCCAAGGTCAAACAGCACCAGTAAAAATCATTTATTGCACAAGTGCCCTGCTGCTTATTTCTTTAATGCACCAGGCAGGAACCTTGTGTGTTAGTTTCCTTTGTTTTTTACAATACTATTTTATTGAACTTTTTTGTAATATAAAAACAGCAGCACAGTACAAATCTATACACCATTAATACAACATTTTCTGACAGTAAAACCTTGTCTACATACAATTAAATTACCTTCAACAAAAAATATTAACAACTAGGCAACATTTAACTTCGAAAAGCAGTTCATTATTAACTTCAAAAAGGTTCCTATCTGCCATCACCATCCTAAACTTGTGAGCCATTCTACCCACTGACCATATTCAATACTGCTGGAGGAATGGCCCCATGGCACACTCTGATCTTAGGGTTACCACCTTTTAAGAAGCCCAAAGTGGGACATTTCTAACAGAAACATGATATTTCACAGGATACTACGTAACCTCGACCAATGCAACAGACTTGTTTTCTCTATATGATCAGAATTAAGGCTAGGTATTGTAGTTTATTGGTTGCTTCTATTGTTTCCTGTCCTTTTGAGGTATTTTAATTAAGGTATTACAGTTTTCTGCAACATTTAGTTTAAAGTTAGAAAATAGTTTTTCTACTAGAAAGTCAGGACATGTAGTATTTTTCATGTTTTTTTTTTTGCAGTACACAGCTGCCCAAATCAGGACTGTCCTGCGAAAACCAGGACAGGTGGTAAGCCTATCTGATCTACCTGAAGTTTCTAACCCCGACCCTTCTGGACTCCATGCTCATTTATGGGAGTGCTGCAATCTGATATGGAAGGGCTGCAATCTGTTCAAGAACAGAGTCCCTGCAAGCTCTACAGGTCTTAAAATTAGGTTTTGGCTCCAGAGGGGAATTCCTCCCCAGGTCTACCAAATGGGGGGGAGGGACCCCAATTTTGTTTAGGGGGAAGGAGGCATTTTTTTGGAGGGGTCCCTAAAAAGCAAGAAATCATGGACAACTTGCCAATGGCACTGGCCCGTTTTACTATCGGCTGCCCATCACTAGAGACTTCCAAGTTGTCGAGTCCACGAAGATAGAAGCGTTAATCATCAAAGCGCCTGTACAGAAAATAATTAAAACAAACACAAGTATAAAACACCAATCAACAATATTCAGTTAAAAAAAGCAGCATTTACAAGTATTACTTTGCAACAGCACATGCTGCATGTTGTAGCTGTATTGGCGTATCTCTTCCTCCCCTGCAGCAGCTGCCCATGCTCAACCTGGGCACACGGAGTTCGGTTCCCAGCACTGCCTGCTGACTCGCGTTACTTTCAACCAGCATAACATTTACAATTACAGATCGAGGGAGTGCTCCCAACCAATCGGATCGCTTCTTTCCCCTGCACGCGAGACACTCATATTCTGTGAGGAGCATCTCACGCACAGATGCCCTGGAAATGGGCACGTTTTGGAACTTTTTTTTTTTTTTTTTTAAATATGTTATTGAGTGCTCTCAATCAATAATATATTAATACGTCCCCGTCGCCACTCCTTGCTGTATTAGAGTGGTTTCATTTGCCTTCAGCTTCAGCCAGCAGCCGAATGTGCGTGAACCCACTCTCATACAGCAACTAGTGACTCCGGGGGACCTATTAACATATACATAAACTCCCCCATCACCCCGTGGGCTACGAGTGCCATACCAATGATCAGTGCCTTCCTTATAACAAAATCCGAGCAAGAAGACAAAGCAAGCTGCTTCCATCCACAAAATGGGGCATGGAGCACAGCCTTATCTGTCTGTATGCAAATGGACGGTGGGTCACACTCCCTTCCCAGTGCACCTCTATTCACAGTTTCACTTTCTTCTAGGTCAGCAGTTCTGGACTCTAGCAGAGGGCAGAGTTTAATATCCAGAAAGGAAGGGAAAGGTGAAATTGTTTAACCAGGAAAGGTACGCTAAGCCAAAGCTCATTTCCAGGTGTGACCTGGGAACACAAGGAAGTTAAGTGACTTGCTCATGGTGACACAGAATGCAAGTGGGGGCTGTGGGATTCAAACCCAGGTCTCCATGTTTGCAGCTCAGAGCCCTAAACCACAGCACTACACTGCCTCCAGTATTCCCAGACCTGCAGCATGAATCCCTGGCCAGTAATCGGAGCTGCCGATTCAAACGCCAGCTGCTAGAGTGAATCAGTAGCAGCAACAGTGGGGGTCAGGTTCCTAGGTATGTCCAGAGTCCTAACTGAGGTTCTTGTTTATAAAGGGAGGGTTCCAAGTTCAGGAGGAGGAGAGGCAGGAGATAGTGACAGCAACAGGGCACCCAGTATGGATCGTCCTCCATGCCTCTCTGCATCTCCTCGCCATGGTTGACGCATCTGATTTGCACCAAAAAAATCTGTGTTTTGCGCCAATTTATGGAATTTTTTTTTTTTTTTTTAAATAATCATCCGTTGGCTCAGCTTGTGGCTTGCAAACTCACTACTGCCACCACAGCCAAGTGGCCAAGCTACCTCACTGAAATGAATGGGCCCATTCATTTCAACTGTGTTTTTTCAGACAGCTAGTGTTGGAACCCACTCGGGAGGGAGCAATCTTAGACCTGGTACTCTCAAATAGGGAAGGAAAAAGGATCTCAGATTTAGAAGTGGGTAGCCATCTGTGAATAAGTGACCACCAAACAGTGTGGTTCACAATAAACACAGCCATAGAGTCAAGTCATACAAAACAAGAGTATTGGACTTTAGGAGGGCTGACTTTTGGGGAAATGAGAGTGCGCCTCAGAAAAGCACTAGCAAACAGGCAAGAAGGAGGGGTGGAAGAATAATCAAAACAGCCATCACAGAGGAAACAAGCCTTTGTGTGAAGCAAATCAACAAAACAAAATGAAGAAAAAAACCACTATGGTTCTCAAAAGAAGTGGAAGGGAAGGTTAATGAGAAAAGGATAGCATTCAGGAAATATAAGGAAACAGAAGGAGCAGGACAGAGAACTTTGTCAGTTAAAGCAGAAGGAGGCAGGGAAGGCAGTCAGAATAGCAATGGCACAAACTGAAGAAAATATAGCCAACTCTCTTAAGAAGGGGGATAAAACCTCTTATAGGTACATTAGGGAGCAAAGAAAGACCAAGGGAGGGATACAGAGACTTAATAAAGGGGAGGGAATGTGGGCAGAGGGCGGCAGTGAAAAAGCAGGGATACTGAACGAATATTTCTGCTCAGTATTCACAACGGAAGAGGAAGGGGAGGTACCTAAACCAGACAAGAAAAACACTCTGAAAATGGGATCGATACCAGTCCATTCATAGAAGAAAGGGCTTTGAAAGAACTCTTGAAACTGAGGGTGGACAAAGCAATGAGGCTTGATGGGATTCACCCTAGAATTCTAAAAGAACTTGGGGTAGAGCTAGTAACACCACTGACTACTCTCTAATAAATCATGGGAGGATGGGGTGGTACCTGAGGACTGGAGGAGGGCAGGTGTAATTCCACTTCACACAAGTGGGAGCAGGGCAGAGGCAGAAAACTACAGACCAGTTAGTTTGACCTCAGTGGTAGGAAAAATGATGGAATCACTTCTGAAGGAAAGAACTGTCGAGTACCTAGAGGCCAGTGGGGCACAGGACCCAAGGCAGCATGGTTTCACAGCAGGAAGGTCATGTCAGACGAACCTAATAGAGTTCTTTGACTGGGTGACCAAAGTAGTAGACCAAGGAGGGTCTGTGGATATGGCCTACCTAGATTTTAGCAAGGCATTCGACACAGTCTCACACAAAAGATTAATACACAAGTTAGCCAGCCTTGGAGTGGGTCCCAAGGTGGTAGCCTGGATAAAAAACTGTCTGGACAACAGGACGCAAAGGGTAATAGTAAACGGAGTCCACAGTGAAGAAAGGAGGGTAACTAGCGGGGTAATGCAGGGTTTGGTACTAGGACCGGTCCTCTTTAATGACTTTATAGATGACACTGGAGAGCACCTGGAAGGAAAAGTATGTCTCTTTGCAGATGACGCAAAGATCTGAAACAAGATTGATGCACAAGGTGGAGTGGAAAGGGTGAAAAGGGACTTGGCAAGGTTGGAGGAATGGTCAAATATATGGCAGCTCAGATTCAATGCAAAGAAGTGCAAGGTAATGCATCTGGGAAACAAAAACCCAGGGGAAGAGTACACAATGGGGGGTGAGATAACAACAACTAAAATCGAAAAAGACCTAGGAGTAATTATATCAGATGACCTAAAGGTGGGCAAGCAACGTTAGAAGGCAGTAAGTAGGGCTGGGGGGATACTGGGATGCATAGGGAGAGGCATCAACAGCAGAAAGAAGGAAGCTGTTATCCCTCTATACAGACAGACAGTTGGTGAAACCCCATCTAGAGTACTGCGTGCAATTCTAGAGACCCCATCTCTGCAAAGAAATAGAGTGGAGGCTGTTCAGAGGGCAACCAAAATGGTGCAGGGTCTGCACCAGAAGACATACGAGAAGAGACTAAAGCAGCTTAATATGTATACCCTTGAGGAAAGGAGAAAGAGGGGGGGACATGATAGAAACTTTCAAGTATCTCAAGGGAATTAAAGTCCAAGAGGGTAGTATATTTCAGAAAAAGAGATGTGCAGGTGTAACCCCCCTACTAATGGGGGTTCCTAGAAGCCTTTCCTGGAGCTTGCCTAAATGCTCCATGCCTGACTGGTGTTCGGCGTCAGGCAGTTTCTGTGGGCGTGGTGAGTGCTTTTAAAAGGCCTCCGGTGCTCTCTCTTTGAGAGCTGCCTGCTCACAGGTTTTAGCGGTACCACTAGGGGGACTGGGGTTTCCCTGTTCGAGACCCGCTCTGGACTGCTGTTTGATCGCTCCATTTCTGTGGTCGCTAGGAGCGCTGAGGGGGCCTATCTAACAGATGTGGCTGTCCCCTTAAAAACCTGTATAGTATTGGTTAAATTGCAGTTTGTCTAACCTCTCTTTATTGCAGCTGGGACTTTGTGTTGTGCCCTGCCATACTGGACCCAGACTGTGTGAAAGGGGGTTCAATAGTAGCTAAGGGGCACTGGAAATGGAGTGGAGGTGACCAACCAGGAATCAGGACTCTGGCTGGAGCCAGATGACCAATGGGGACACCGCCTGTAGTTCTTGGAAGTGGCATTATGGGCCATGGCACCTTTTCGCACCACTGAGGGCCAGACTAAGTGACTGGCATGTGTAGCCAGCCAATGGAATCGGGTGGCGCCCGAGCTGAAAGGATTGCCCCATGCTGTCAGGGGCAGAGACGTTGTGACTGTGAAGAAGAAGGGAGCTCTGCGCTCCTGCGCCATTGAGTGTTCGCGCGGGAAGCTCGTGAAAGGCCTGCCGCGGCCGTTTGCATTGCCAGCGTTCCAGGGACGAAATCCGCAGGCTTGCGGTCAGAGGAGGCTGTGTACAAGCACAGCTACCTACCAGGCTACACCTGAAGAGGACTGGAGAATCTGCTCAATCGCGCTCGGTCTGTCAGGACACTGACGCTGCAGTGAAACGCCCATATAGCTGTGAGTTCGTTCGGGTCTTGGAAGCAGCTGCCTGGTATAGTACCCCTCTGTGTTTTTCCATATGAATGTGTGAGGAGGCCTTGAAGCTCAGGCTCAGCCCTGCGAGTGTGAAAGCGTGGCCCTCTGCTGGAGTTGTGAGTACTGAATCAGAGTAGCTCCCTGCTAAAAGGTTGCAGATAAAGAAAAAAATTGTTTATTGTATTGCTGACTGCACTAATTGAGCTTTCTGGCTCCACCTGATTTCTCAGGGATTAACTGCTCGTTTGTGTCAGGGCCCCAACCAGCTGCATCAAGGGACTAGCCATTAGGGCTTGGGTACCCATAGACAGTACTTAATAGGTTAGGCCTGTGCACAGAGCCATAGGTAGATCTCTATATACTGTAGTGATAAGCCAATCAACCTGATTTCCCCCCAATCCTTGTTACTCTCCCCTCAAATAAATCAGATTGCTTGTTTTGCAACAGTACACTGGCTAGTTTGCGTATTAATGGTGAAATACTGCACAGTGAATGTGGTGTAACTGTACCTTACTTTCCAGGGATTCCCCAGAGTGAGCTGACTGGTTTGAGCCGGGGGGTAGTGTATATGGTAGAGGCACTGAAATTGAACTGTGTGGGCCACTAGTGGGAAGAAAGGGGAGTTGCAGCAACCCAGAGGGCTGCGACCAAGCCAACCTCGGCTGGTCCAACCCCATCCTCTGGGTGGAGGCACCCGCCAACGGATCTGGGCCCCTCACCCTGTCACGGATAGGGCAGGCAGGGGTAGTAGCCCTTAGGATAGCACCCCCTTGGGGTTACACAAGAACAAGGGGGCACAATTTGAAGACAGAGAGGGGACGACTCATAGGTAATGTTAGAAAGTATTTTTTTCACAGAGTGGGTTGTGGATGCATAGAACAGCCTTCCTGAGGAGGTTGTGGAGTCAGGAACAGTGGGAGAATTCAAGAATGCATGGGACAGACATAAAGCAATTCTAGTGGGGGGGGTAGGAGGAAGTAAGCTGTTTATTAACTCGAATCTGCAGCTTATCCATCAGGTAGGGAAATGGGCAGACTGGGTGGGCCAAGCGGTCCTTATCTGCCGTCAAATTCTATGTTTCTATGTTTCCCTGATCTCTGCCAGTAAGTGTGAGCGGGACAGTCCTGAATGGGGGTCCAGAATTTGCAGGAATGGCCTAAAAATAGCATGACTCACACAACATCACCCTGAATTTTAAGCCCCGTCTACTGTTTATAATCTGAAATAGATAGGTTTATTTTGTGAAAAAGCACTCCTGTATTTTACTGTCTTGTGTTCTGGCTGTTTTGTTTCTAACTATATAAATTGCTATATATTATGATTGGACTGTAGTGTATGTGGCACCTCAACATGTATGTTGCTTCTACTGTATTATATGTGCCATCTAGATAGCCCATGTCGACGTACCTAAAAACAGTCCCTCAGATCAGTGTACCTACCCGGTTATCAAATAATTAAATAAAATAAATGGTTGCTTAAGCCATGTTGCTAGGAAAAGGCACGTCATTATATTGGTAGCTCAACTTGTGACTGGTTACGGAATGCATGTGGGAGGTGCTGAGTAATTCAGAGAAGAAAAAACATGACGGCTATCTTTGTCACTCAGCAAGAGTTCAACAGTCAGAGAACTTCGAGTTGTGTGGCGATGAGCATATGCTGTGCTGCCATTTTTTTTTGTCTTAATTACAATATCCAATTTATAGGATGGCCATGGATGAGAAGAGGCAGCACACCGTGTTGTGCGTGACAGGTTAGTAATAGGCTCAACAGCACAGCAGTGAAGTGAAGCTGTTCACTTTTTTCGGTTTAACTGTTAAAATAGTTACTTATGATTTTTGTGCTCTTTGACATCTGGAGATGGAAGTAAAGAATGGTTGGAGACAAAGAAAAGGCAGGATGGTGTCCAGTGCTCTTAGAGGTGCACATGGTTTGAGACAGTGGGAGCAGGGAGGCGGGTGGGTAGTTGGGGCACCAGAGCAGACCTGAATATGGAAAGAAACAGCAATAAAACTTCATTTTGGAAAACAGTAGCTTGTGAAACAATTGTAGTATCTGCCTTTGTTACTGTGACTCATGCTCAGACAGAAAGGTTAGATGGCATTTAGACAGGTATTTGGAGGTGTCAGTGGTACTACAGGACGATGACCTGCTGCAGCTGTATTAGCAGAGCATGGAGCTGCAGTTAACAGAACTTAGGGGTACAGTTCACGTGTAAATGGAAAGTAACTAAGTTTGCAGCAGTGTGCTATAGGGTCTTAACAGGAAAGGAATGGTGTCTGTGTGTTGCTACTGAGAAATGACAGTGAATTATACGATGGGGGTCTATGATTTCAGTATTTTGATTGGACAGCTACTACTTTATGCCATGGGGTAATTTTTACATAACCATAGCACGAAGTACCAGCTGACCGCACACTAAAGAGCCCATACTGTTTCAATGCAAGCTTGCAAAGCCGCCATTTTACCTCCTACTAACTGTGCCATACCACAAAATCAAAAGCCATTCTAGAAAACAAAACAAACAAAATGTCAGCTCTAACCTGCAGTTTTGAACTCCGGTTCAGCCGACGCTATTCACGTCGCAGCCAGCTCTTGTAGTTTACACAGCCGCACACTCTCAGCTGCACCTCTCTCCCGCTAGCCCCTTCATAATTATAGGGGCACGGGAGGGCTTCTGCCCAGCAACAGCAAACTATTTTCAGTAAAGGAAAAATTATTTTTTTTTAATGCTGATTTTAATAAAATAAGAAAAAGCTTCGAATTCATTTTTGTGTGATAATTGTCATGTTTCTTGGTTGTATAATCAGAATTAGCAGGGTGTGGGTTTAGTTGGGATTTACCTATGCCTAACGTCATTGCTGGTGACTTGGCCTGTGGCCTTGTGACTGAATCACACCAAGCTTTGGGTAAATCCCAGCTCAATCCACATCATGTTATGTATTATTCCTTAAATATAGTACTGGTGGGCGAGGGGGAATGAAGTGTCGACTATGCACATTAATGCACAGTGACATGTCTACCATGTATATAAATACTAATGGCCCAGATATTCAAAAGTGTTGCGCCATGAACAACCCACTGATGCGCCCCGGCGCGATATTCGAAAGGGAAAAGTGCGCCGCACAAATCCCGATGCACTGGGCGCATCAGTAATGTATGCACAAGTGGAAGTGTGCCCATGCATAACCTACACAGCCCGATATTCAGCCCAGGATGTGCAGAGTCATGCATGCGCAACCCTACCTGCGCCTGCACACAGTTGAGCAAAAAAAAAGAAGTGATGGCCACCCACAGGTGAGTTGCCACATTGCAGGGTGCAACACGGCAGCTGCCACCTGTGGATGGCCACCCGAGTTCCCAGCTCAGACGGCGCCCCCATGCCCCATTGCGTGCATCGTAGCTAAACCTCTCCTATATCCCTGGTGGTCCAGTGGACCTCTATGTGCCCAATCGTGGGCATCAGTATAAATACCCCGTCAATATCCGGTGGTCCAGTGGAGCGCACTCAGCCCGATCGCGGGCATCAGTAATATAACCCCCACGTCCAATATCCCTGGTGGTCCAGTGGACCGACTCAGCCCGATCGTGGGCATCTGTAACTCATAAAATACCCCTACTACCCTGGTGGTCTCAGTGTACTCCCCTCCCCACCCACCCACTGAGCCCCACCACCCATTACCCCGTCAGCCGTGGCGGGAGCACCCCTACCGCCTGCCCGCCCGTTGCCGAGACAGCTCGGTAGTTGCATGCCCATTGGTTCACAGGAGCCAATGGGCTGCAGCCCATACCGAGATGGACTGAGTAGTATGAGCAGACGCCCATTGGCTCACGCCAGAACCAATGGGCGGCAGCCCTACCGAACTGTCAGTCGCGGGCAGCGGGCGGCAGGCGTGGTGGTGCTGCCACCGCGCTGACGGGGAGCGAGGGGGGTTCCAGTGGGCGGGTGGGGAGGGGTACACTAGACCACCAAGGTAGTAGGGGAATTATGAGTTACAGATGCCCGCGATCGGGCAGCGATCGTCCACTGCACCACCAGGAATACTGGACATGTGGGGGATTATATTACTGATGCCCGCAATCGGGCTGAGTGCGGTCCACTGGACCACCAGGGATATTGGACGGGGGGGTACTATACCAATGCCCACGATCGGGCACATAGAGGTCCACTGGACCACCAGGGATATTGGACGGGGGACTTATTCTTCTACACAAATGCCCGCGATCGGGCACACAGAGGTCCACTAGACCACCAGGGATATTGGACAGGTGGGAATTCGCTACAAGAATGCCCGCGATCAGCTGCAGGGGGCGTCAGTCCCCAGCTGCTGCCTGGCAGGGCGCCAGGCGCAAGTCGTCGGGGATCAGCGCACCTGCATGCTAATTGCATGCAAATGGGGCCATAATGAGATGCAAATGGCCCCCTGTGCGCCTTGCATAAATTATGGCCCCATTTGCATGTCCCTTTTGAATATCGCAGGTGCTGTGCATGGCGCAATGGCACTTGCGCTAGCGCATCTCCATGCTCCACTCTGGCAATTTGTGCTGGCGCAGAAAAGCCATTGCCACGATGCACAGTGGGGGGTGGCCAGGGTGCGATATTCGTGCTGCTGGCGCCCACAGCCGCAGCCCTATGAATATTGCCTAGGCCACACCCCTGCGCAACAAAGTTGAGCTGCACTCAGGCTTGCGCCACAGCCTGGCGCAGTTTGAATATCCGGGCCTAATTCGTCTACTGTACACATAAACTAAATGTACACAGTAACTCAAATGTCAGCATTTATGTAATGGCTTTTGTGTCCAGCCTATTACATAAATATAATGTATTACACACACACGCACATACACAATTCCAACACTGCCAGCACAGGACCCCATGTGTGTAGTGGCAAAACAATACAAGAGCATCGCAAACTAAAGGCATCAAGGTAGAATACAGGAGGATAATATCCTTATCTAGGGTACACCAAATTAAGGGCACAGAGGGGACCTAGAGTAGCCATGTACAGTGGGCAGATGCACAGACCCTGGAAATGCTAGTTAGTTAGCTAAAACACTTACAGTGCATCACTCCGCCAGGGTACGCTGTGGAGGTTGCCTGGTCTGCAGGAAACTGGCAGTACTCCACTCCTAACTGGAGCACAAGCTGCAATTTGCCAGCTGCAGAGCAGGTTGTGTTGGGAGCTGGGGGTTCCCACTGCTGCCCCTCTTCCACAGCGACCGATAACCAGAAAACAGGGACCTGTAGGTGGCAAGAACTGGGGATGAATGGGGCCCTGGAATAGCAACAAGCAACCACTTCACACCACTGTGCAAAGCATTACTACCCCGGAGAGAGAGAGAGCAACCAACCTAACCAGGACTTCCGCAGACTATGAGCACCTGAGGCTCGGAAGCCAGGAAAACACACAATAAGAAGCAGTGTGCTTATAGTAGAGGATTCTGTAGTTAGGGGTACTGAGACTTTGGTCTGTACCTCAGACCAGGAGTGGAGGTTGGTGCCTAGTCTCTCGGGGGTAACATCAGACAGGAACTTCCCCGGGTAGATGGGCTGGATGCAGCGTTGGTTAGGGAGGTGGGAAGGAAGCCAGACATTATTGTCCATCTGGAGACAAATGACCAGGCAAGAAGGCTGCTGGGAACAGTGACTGCTAGCTTTGGAATGCTGGGTTCCAGGCTTAAGGGGTTAGCTGGTTCTGTGACCTTCTCAGAGGTGCACACAGTGCAAAGGGAGGCAAGGAAGCTGAAAATCTTCCATTTTAGCCAGTGCTCCAGATAAGGCACTAACTTATTTTACTCACAGTTTTTTAAGGAATACAATTTAAAGAGTTTTTTTTTTTTTTTTTTTTTTATGAGTACAGACACTCATCCCAATCTTTTCAAAGACTCTATAAATACATCAGAGACAGCTATTTTTCCAAGTTTTAAGAGCTAGTGGAGCCAAAACAGGCAGACTGAGAAATAATACAAATTTTAAGAACTAGTCAGTTGTAACTTTTTATTTCCAATGTATTTTTATTTATTTTTTTGCTCAATAAAAAGTTTTCTGTGTGATAATATTGTGCTGGATGTGTGGAACGGCTCTCAGCCTGACAGCTGACACATCCCCCACCCATATCACATCATCAGCATTGTGATCTCATCAACAGTGACATCACAGGTGACTGACCTAGCAGTCACTGAGTGGCTGGCTGTTCCTCAGCAGCAGTGATGTCGCAGTCAGCGAGGCCACAATGCTGATGATGTAGTGGGGGGGCAACAGATATGTCAGCTGCCAGGCAAGAGTGCTGCTCCACGCATCACACTACTAACATCAGGCACACAATCTTTTAATCAAAGGGAAAAGAAAAAACACCTCAGATATAAAAGGTAATGGCTGACTGCTTTAAAAATACTAATAATAGTTTTAGGCAGTCCTAAGTCCAGGACCCACGTTTTTGTGTGGTTTGCCTCTGTTCCCATCTTAATGTTAAACCACACTGTACAGTGATCATTGGTACCTAGGGTACAGCCAAATGTGAAGTTTGCAATGCAGTCTTGTTTGTAAGCACCAGGTCCACCACTGCCCCATGCCTAGTGGGTTCACTGATCAGCTGCCTTAGAAAAGCCCCTTGAAGGGATGAGAGAATGGCACCAGGTTTGAGGTTTTACTCATACATTTACAGGCATTTAAACTAGCAGGGAAAGAGGCTGGGGTTAGGGACATCTCTGAGAACTCAGACAAGAGGACCTATACTGCACTCCCCCAACTAATGAGGACAATCAAAGTGGAAAGGGAATGTAAATAAGGACAGTGAAAGGGGTATACATTAGTAATTGGCAACATCATCAAGGGGGGAGGTTATGATGGTAAAATAATGCAGGGAACAAGCAGGCCAGGTCTGGCCTGCAGAAGTAGTAAGAGTGGGAGACAGGCTTCCCAGAAGGCGGTATACTTAAATGCCAGAAGCCTTGGTAACAAAATGACTGAGCTCTAGGAAATGGCAGCAGAGGCTAAAATGGACCCGTTAGCCATGACGAAAACATGGGCAACAGGAAACAACTGGGACTACTTATGCTACAGGAGGGGCAGACAAAAAGTCAGGGATGAGGAATGGGACAGTATAGCAACCACAGAAGATACTACTCTGGGTGGAGGGCATAGAATAGAAGCAGTTTGGGTGTACAATGATGAGAGCCGAAGTGGCGTACAGACTAACCAGAATGAAGAAGATCAGGAAGTGAGGTATGAGATCAGGAAGGCCTCAGCTAAAGAGGTGGTGCTGGTAAGTGACTTTAATGTGCCATATGTGGACTGGGAAACTCTGGCAGCCAGCACTGCAAGAGGTCAGGTGCTGATGGATGTGATGCAAGACTACTTTTTCATGCAGTGGTTCAGCAAAACAGCTAAAAAGGGGGCCACCCTCGATCTGATCCTGTCAGATGCAAAATAGTCAAGAGAAGTATAGGAGACAGAATCACTGGAATACAGTCACCACAATACAGTATGGTTCAACATAACCACAGGAACACATCACTCCAGTTCAAAAACTGTGGGCCTGATCTTCAGACGACAGGCTTCAGCAAAACAAGGGACTGCTGAATAAGCTGGTAGTGGAATAGGGAGCAGAAGGGGCAGAATAAACTATATGGGATGTCATAAAGATGGGCACCAGATCGGCTTTTTGTTCTTCCCAAACTGCATAATGTTATCCTCTCTGTTATGCCCATCTTTACGACATCCCACATAGTTTCTTCTGCCCCTTCTGCTCCCTGGCTATTCCACTACCAGCTTATTCAGCAGTTCCCTCGTCTTGCTGAAGTCTGCCGTTCTGAAGAGCAGGCCCACAGTTTTTGAACTGGAGTTCTGCAGCAAGGCAAAAGGGTAGCATCCCCCATAATACAAGGAGGAACAGAGACAGTCCAAAAGGGAAGATTATCTGAGAAGCCAGAACAATGGTAAGAAGAAAGTAAAGTTGAGACAGAGCAAAGCAGACAAGAGGCTGTCAATAACAAAGGGGATCTAGGCAGCAGGACAGAAAACCTTTGGGTACAATAAGGCAAAAAGGAAGACAAATGGGGATATTATTAGATAAAAGAAGGAATAGCTATGTGTGGAGGAAGATAAAGGCTGATACACTAAATGACTGCTGAAAGGCTACCTTTATTCAATATTCACTATGGAGTGGGGCCACTACTGGAGTGCAGGCCGAGCAAGGATGTGGGAGTGCAGGCTGAGAGAGGATGTGAGAGGACTGGAGCTAGTACCCGTCACAAAAGAAAAGGTGCTCAGTGTCTGAAGGTGTACAAAGTGCCTTGTCCTGACGGGCTGCACCCTAAAGTACTGAAGGAGACGAGGCAGATACAGGCAGCACATTTGGCCAATCTGTTTTAATTGTTGCCAATAAACGGTGTGATTAGATGTGCCCAATTACAAGAGCAGATCAGTCTAACCTCGACTGTAGGCCAGCTGCTGGAAACCATCATAAAGGAACAGATAAAGTAAATACTTCTTGCAGGTAAATGAGTTGCAGGACAGCAGACAGCAACTAACCTGAACTTCTTCGATTGGGTCAAGCAGTGCACGGTCGGCAGGGGCCAATAAATCAATATACTGTACCACGACATTAGAAAGGCCCTTCGATTCTGTTCCCCACAGACAGCTAATAAAAATGCTGTGGGTAGCAGACACACTGACCAGGTGGACAGGGTATTGGCTGTGGGCCAGACACAGAGGGTGGTTCTCAATGGGGCACAATCAGAGCCCTGGGAAGTCACAAGCGGATACTGTAGGCAGTGGTGCAAGTGGTAGACATGACGTACAGGAACTCGGACAGTGGCAAATGTGAGATGCAGAATGGAGATCCTCAGTCTGAAGGATAGCTGTGTCAAGCCAGTACATCTGTTCCGACACTAACAGATTCAGTTAGATATTGTAGTATTTCTAGGAAAATAGCATTGCTGTACAAGTCAAATGTTATGGAAACCCTGACTTCAGGTCACAGGCCCAGAAACTAAAATGTTGTTGCTGGTTTAAGAATTCCAATAGTTCCATTGTCGGTGGGAAGAACTTACAGGAACTCGCTTCATGCTGCAAAAAAGGTACAGGAACCGAGTTTCTGTGAGTTCTTCACTTTCATCACCGACTGCAGGCAAAGGTTCTTGGGCC
Source organism: Neoceratodus forsteri (assembly GCA_016271365.2). Taxonomy (NCBI): domain Eukaryota; kingdom Metazoa; phylum Chordata; order Ceratodontiformes; family Ceratodontidae; genus Neoceratodus; species Neoceratodus forsteri. The sequence goes on from CM057458.1 coordinate 374,249,291, forward strand.
GGTGCCCATCAATCTCTTCATTTAAGATTTAGGAGAAGGAATGCAGAATAAGGTGCACCTCTTTGCGAATGACCCCAAGATCTGCGTAAAGTAAACACAAAGGTGAAAGACAAATGGGGAGGCGAAAAAAAAGGCCTGGAAAACTGGACCCGATTACGCAACTAACGTTCAAGGTAAAAAGGTGCAGAGTGATAAATGTTGGTAGGAAGACCCATTACACAGACTATTTCATGGGACTAAGGGGTCGACAACTGCGGAAACACCTGGTGTCATCCTGTGACTTCACGTTCACGCACAACAGTAGTTTAAAGAAAAAGTCAATCACTTTTACTCCTGGCGCGCGGCACTCACGACTAGTCAGAAGTTGGGCGATTGCGTCCTTACCTCTAAATTTTATGTAACAGAAATTATTATGGTAAAATATAGTCCTTTCGGGATGTCTCCCACATACCTCTCTTTACCTCCGCCTCCCTCTCTCTCGCGGAAGTTGCTGTTCCCGAACCCAAAACAAATTTTTAGTCACACGCGCCAAATTACAGCTCGCCCCCAACGTCAGGGTTCAAAGGTAGACGGGGCGGTAACACCGAACGTGTTATCGACGTACGTCAACAAAACCCATACGGTAGAAACATAACCCGGATAGTTCTGGGAGTAAAGATTTGTGGCAATCGGAAAAAGCAGCGCCTACTTTAGCTATTCAAATCTCAGCGCCAGGATACTGCACTGCCCTGTAATTTCATGCAAAAAAATTGGTTGTGCTCTCTGGAATTACAGCTTTGTATGGCATACCTCGTAACTGCTAGGATTTTTCTGTAACCCCTAGGTGGCGCTATCCCAAGGGCTACTACCCCTGCCTGCTTGGCTAATTGCAGGTTAAGTGGCCTGGGTACTGAAACGGGTGCCTCCACCCGGAGGTCAGGGTTGTTAGTGGTCAGGCTAACCTGGGCACAGCCCTCAAGGACACCTTAATAGGGTTACCACCTTTTAAGAAGCCCAAAGTGGGACATTTCTTACTGGAACATGATTTTTCGCAGGACAGTACATACCTTCAACCAATGCAACAGACTTGTTTTCTCTATAGAATCAGAATTAAGGCGAAGTATTGTAGTTTCTCAGTTGCTTCTATTGTTTCTATCATTTTAAGCTATTTTAGTTACGGTATTGTAGTTCTCCAACATTTAGTGGAAAGTTAGAAAATATTTTTTCTACTATAAAATCAGGACATGTAGTATTTTTCATGTTTTTTTTTTGCAGGACACAGCTGCCCAAATCAGGACAGTCCTGTGAAAATCAGGACAGGTGGTAACCCTACACTGTAACCCCCCTTGTTCCTTTCTAGTGGCCTGAACAATATACAGTAAGCACTTTTGCAATGACTCTTATTTAGCATGCAATTACCCAAGCTGGTTGCACTTACCACCAGGGTTTGTTCCACCAGTTTGACCCCCTGTAAAACAAGGTTAGTCACAGCAAACAACAACAGTACAGTGCTTTCAATACAAACTGAAACTACAAGTTAAATGCAAAAAGAGTTAGATCTGATTTATTCAGGGGACTTGAACATGGGGGGTGTAATCATGTTGATTGGCTTAACGGCTAAATCAATCAAACAGTTGTGCATGCACTTCAGAGTCCATACACAGTCACACATGCTGGGTACCCACGTAGGAAAACGGTGGGCTAGCCAGGAACGTTACCCGGGGTAGGCCGGCATCGCAGCTGGTTGGGGCCCTCTGATGGAAAAAAGCAACATGCACAGCACATACTATTTGTAATCCGGAGCTGGAGGGCTCAGTTCGTGACAGACAAAGACAACAAGGCAATCAGATGACAATACTTTAGATTTAGCTGTTGTCGCAGGGAGCTACCCTGATGTTTACTCATGATACCCAATACAGGACACAGGATGAAATCGAGACTGCAGGTTGTTGAGCTGGAGTGCCAGGAGAAGCAACGCCCACATGAATCACCAAGGCGTTGTTCCTGTTCAAAGCGTTGAGCAGGGGGCTGATCCCCAGGCAAGTCTCTCATCGATGACTTTCTCTGTGTAGTTGGTAATCTGGTTGAGCCAGTGTGGCAAGGCCCAGGCCAAATGGAGATGAATACGGATTCAGTCCGTTGGAGCTGGATGCAGCCTCCAGCAAGCAGAACACAGTTCAGTACACGGTGGGGAACCAAATCATGACTCACTAACAGCACACAGCACATTCACATGTAAAGAAATTCCACTGTAGCAGGCAGATGGCTCTCCGATCGCAATTACAAGGTCTCTGCACCAAATCAGGAGTTCAGAGATGGCTGGAGATCCTGACAGGCCGATTGTGTTGAGCAAATCTTCGGTCTTCTTCAGGTTTGAAGCCTGGTTACAGTTCAGTGGCTTTTCTCACTCTCCAAAGTCGGATTCAGTCCAAATAAGCTCCAGTTTCCCTCTCTGGGACGGCAGGCAGGCCAAAAGTCAGCCCTTCCACAGTTCTCCCGCGCGAAAATACGCAGGACTGCTGCTCGATTATCTCAAGCTGTTACTCCTTCCCAACTCAGAACTGACTCTAGCTACAAGCAGCCTGGGACTTTCCCCAGGATCCAAAAAGTTCAGTTGGCTGATCTGTCTGTCAGTCACAACAAGAGCTCCCCTCCAGGTCCATAAGTGCCAAAACTACAATTCCTACAGAATTTTGCTCCCAAGAGACCCCTGGGGACAGACTCCATTTTAGAGTCCCCAAATGTAATGATTGGCCCATTCTGGCAGTCCAGGACCAAGATGGTGGGAATAAAACTGTCCATGCTGCAAAGAAGGCAGGTTAGACAAACTACAATATCGTTACCATTCCAATAGATAACCAGCTAATAAGTACTTTTTCTCATAGAGCTCCCTCTGCACAAATAGTGATGGCAGAACGGAGCAATTATCTGGCAGCCCGGGCGGGACTCGAGCATAGAAATACTCAGCCTCCTTCCCAGATTAATTATAACTGCGATGTAGGCAGCTCTTAGACAATACACAGAGGCTGTACAGGGACTCTCTGGCAATAACGTTTAAATGGCTGAAATGCAGGACACCAGCTTGGCAGTGAGCATTCAGGCAAGCCCGAGGAAGACTTTTCAGGAACCCCCATTTGTAGGGTGGTTACACCCTTCCCTGCCTGGAGAAAACTTGGTGTCCGTGTCAAGTCTGTACCATCACAATATTGAAAATGCAATATAAATGAGACATGTATAACATTAGCATGTTATGCAAATAACATCTGATGCATCAGTTAACATAAACTTATCACTTTACTGTACATATTCACTATACTTCACAATGCTATATCCATAATGACAATACTTATGCATGTTTCATATGTATGATACTGATTCTACTATGATTAACATACTTGTAACATCACAATACTGATTCACGTTATAACTTCTTGCACATTAAACAATGTAGGAGGGGGCCCTTCCCTGTCAGCTAGCTTGGGGCTGGATGGGGCAGGGGCCCCATACTGAGAAGGAAGAACAATCAACCTGGAATTGGCCATTAAGCTCAGTTTGGGTAGTGAGCTCTGAGAAATATAAACACCCTTGTGGACCACATTGATAGGCAAGTCCACAGGCCTCCCAGGGGAAACATAGATGAAACGCAATACTGGCTTGACAGCTCGACCAGTCTTTCTGGGGGGAACAGGCACAGTCTGTGTACTTTCAGCACTAAATTTGGAGCTTTCTTCATTCATGAGGGGTGCCTCTGCATGGATGGGAATGTCCAAACCGGGAGCACTGTCAGTTCCTTGCTCTGCAGGCTCTGTTTCCACAACACTCTGCTCATTATTATCTTCTGACAAGAACCCAGCTGGCTTATTTTGAGAAGGTGCTGGCACAATTAGGCTTTGTGGCACTGAAGGGGTGCTGTCAGCACTCACATATTGTTCTTCAAGTTCTGGTATGTCACCAGAGAGACTCGGACCATCAGCCCCTTCTTCAGGCATGTCACACATTCCACAAAACACATGGAGTCCGCAGCCTCAGACGTGATACTCTGCACTTCACTTTCAGGGAGCATTGGCTCCAAGACGAAGCTGGGGGGGTTAGGGGGTTAGGCAGTCCAGAAGGCCCAGCTTCATCCCCACAATTCAGCATAGGATTGCCTTGAAACAACTGACTCAGTTCCTGTGAGGGATAATAGGCATTACCATAGTCATTTTCATCAGAGGTGAATTGACAGTCACTATCATTCGAGGCCTGCCAGAGAGAGAGGGCTCTGAATCTTTAACAGCTGAAGCGGATGGGCTCCATCTTCTTTTTGCAGCAGCATGAGTCACCGGCCCAGGGGAAGCAATTTCTGATGGTTCAGCCTCAATGATAATTTGGCTGATAGGCAGCAAGTGGTTATGGCGCATGGTCTTGACAGCTCTAGAGTTATTCTCTGGGCGCACCTTGTACACTGGAAGATCATCCAATTTTCCAACGACTACATGGGGAAGATGGTGCCACCTATCAGCAATTTTGTATTTGCCATGCAGTTCCAAATTGCGTAACAACACACGGTCTCTGGGACGTAGCTCTTGAGCCTTTACTTTCTTGTCGTGCCTCTCTTTGTTGACAAGGTTTCTCATGGCGGCCATGGTCTGGGCCAGTTGATATGCATGGTTCAATTGAGCTTTCAATCTCTGTAGATACTGCAGGTAGTATTCATCTCGGACCCCATCTGGAGAGACCCCAAAACAGACATCAAATGGCAGTCGGGCCTCCCTTCCGAACATGAGACAGTAGGGGGAGAATCTAGTAGTGTAATTTTTGGTGCCAGCTGTATGCATATACCAAGGTGCTAATCTGCTGGCTCCACTTATGCTTGTCTTTTGGATGGAGGGTGCTCAGCATGTCTAGAAGAGTGCGGTTAAAGTGTTCTGGTTGATGATTCCCCTGCGGGTAATAGGGGGTGGTTCTTGACTTCCACGCTCCCCACAGAGAGAGCATTTCTTTGATTAGCCTACTTTCAAAGTCTCTGCCTCGATCAGAGTGGATCCGGTAGGGGGCACCATAGTGGACGAAGAATTTTTCCACTAGCACCTTGGCTACGGGAGAGGCCTTTTGATCTTTAGTTGGAAAAGCTTGTGCATACCATGTGAAATGATCAGTAACCACTAACACATTGCCAATTTTCCTTTGGTCAGGTTCTAAGCACAAAAAGTCTATGCAGACTAGTTCTATGGGGGTGCTGGTAGTGATATCATCAAGGGGGGCAGCCCTCTGAGGCAGGGCTTTCCTTTCAAGGCAATGACTGCAGGTCTTTACATAATGCTCAACATTGGACCCCATCTTAGGCCACTAGAATCAAGATCGCACCAGGTCGAGAGTCCTGTCAATATCGATGTACCCCATGTGATTGTGGAGGGACCTCAGTACTAAGTGTTTAAAGGCCGTGGACAGGACCAATTGTTGCTTGTCTACTTGACCACTATGATCCACTGTCTCTCTGTATAACAACTGATTATGCAACTTCAACCTGGGGCCTTCTTTAAACAATAGGGCAGTTCGCAGGTCAGGGGAACGCAACTTAGACACATCTTTCCCCGCACACAGGGCGTCAAGTGCTGGTTGAATCATAGGATCTTGGGATTGAGCCCCCTGAATACTGTCATTGTCGAATTGAGGTAGTGCACTAATATCTAGAGCAGAGAAATGGCAGTAGGCAACCGGTATGCAGGTATCAGGAGGGCCCAAGCAATCTACTAGACAGTCCCCTGTGTCCGCAGACATCTGTTCATCTCGGTCAAACTTTTGGCACAATGCTCAGATGTCAGGTTCAGACAGCCTGACCCAATCACTCTTGGAAGCTGGCCTTCATGACAGGGTGTCAGCATCAATATGGTTCAGTCCCGGTCTGTATTCAACAACATAATCATAGGTTAATAAGGCGGAAAGCCATCGGTGCCCAGTGACATCTAACTTAGCTGAAGTCTGTACATAGGTTAATGGGTTATTGTCGGTCTTCACCAATATCTTTGCCCCATAGAGGTACTCATGAAACTGGTCAATGATGGCCCATTTTAGGGCAAGGAGCTCCAGCTTGTGCACAGGATAGTTTCACTCTGACAGGGTCAAGCTCCTCCTGGCGAAAGCACTGGCCTCAAACCATCCTCATGGTCTTGATACAGCACAGTTCCTAGGCCCTGCAGATTAGCATCTATATGCAGTACATAGGGCTTGGTAGGGTCAGCATAAACAAGGATGGGGGCGTGGGTGAGCTGGTATATGACTTCATAGAAGGCTGCTTCACATCCGGGTGTCCAACAGGGCCCAAAAGGTTCACCTGTTCGGAAGTACACTTTCTCAGGTTCTTTGACAGACCCTTTTTTGTATTTACAGTTAGTAGGGGGGGTAACCCTGGGTAAGATTCAGGAGCAGTCGAATCAGCTTTGAATAGTCTTTTATGAACCTTCGGTAGTAGCCGCAGAATCACAGAAAATGTTGTAGTTCCTTCAAGTTATGGGGCTGGGGCCAAGTAGTCAGTGACTCAACCTTACTGGGATCGGTCTCTATCCCTTCTGCAGATACTATGTGCACCACATACTTCACGGAAGTTTGACACAACTGGCACTTGTCAATGGACAGCTTGAGACCGAAATCTTCCAATCGGTCTAGGACTTTAAACAGTTGGGTCTCATGCTCCTCTAATGTGCGTCCTAACACAGTGACATCATCTAGGTACACTAGACATTCCAGCAAGTTCATATCTCCCACCGCACGTTCCCTCAGTCACAGAAAGGTGGCTGGGGCATCCAAAATCCCCGTGGCATTCTCAGGAATTCATAGAACCCCAAAGGACAGATGAAGGCTGTTTTCTCCCGGTCCTCCGGGGCCATCAGAATCTGGTAATATCTGCTGCGAAGATCCAATACTGAGAACCATTTGCTCCCATTCAAACAATCCAGGGCATCTTGTATATGGGGCATGGTGTATTGATCTTGGATGGTCCGCTGGTTCAGGGTTCAGAAATCAACACACATCCTCACAGACCCATTCTTTTTATGCACAACCACAATATGAGAGGCATATGGGCTTCTCGAGTCTTGCATAACGCCAGCAGTGAGCATCACCTGCAGGTGCCTCCTAATATCATCTTTGTCCACTGGGGTAAGGCATCGGGATCTCACTCAAAATGGACAGTCATCATGTATTCGTATGTGATGCTTTGCACCCTGGACAGACCCCACATCCCATTCTTTTAACGAAAACACTTGGTCTCTCTGGGCGAGTTTCTTGCTAATTCTGGCCTTCCATTTAACTGACAAAGGGGAATCACCAAAGTCAAATAAGTCCGGGGTCACTCTCTCCTTTTCGCCAGAGTACTTGTTACTGGGTAATACAACAGTATCTGTGCAGTGTACTGTAGCTAGGGTGCACCCTCTGTTCACTGATCTGACAAATTCCAAATCTGGACCATCACTCATCATGCATAGGCGTCGGCACAGGCCGGCAAAATGCTGGGTTTAAACAATAATCCCTCTGGCAACTTTCCATCGCCTGGTGCATCCAACATTAATATTTTGTTCTTGACATCTTTCCGGAGGTGGACCTCCCCTTGAATGGTACACTGGGCATTGGGTGCCAGTACCAGAGAGTCAGAATACTTCTTTCACACGATCCCCACAGGTTCATCCTGGTCTACTTCCTCAGGTTTCTGTTGCAAGTTATAGGCCCTTTTGATTAGAGCCGGAATTCTTAGGGCCCGCCCAGTCCGTTGCCCTTGTTTCTCGTGGCAGAGTTGTGCCAGTCTCCCAAACATATGGGTGTTTTTCCCAGTTAACGGGAACCCCATCATACAGTCCAGTGGGGGGCACACACTAAGGCAAGTGTCTCAACTTGTTCATCTACTCCAGCTACAGAGGTAGGGAAAGACAGCCAGATCCGAATATACCCCGAGTACGGATAAGACTTCTCTCTCAACCTCCACACATGTAAGCCTTCCAAGGGTTGTAGGGGCACATTAGGCAGATGCTTTTGGTACCAATCTTCGAACACTCTAGTTACTTGAGATCCACTGCCAAGCACAGCCAGGGCAGACACACCATTCACCATCACTGTAGTTTCCATTGAAGGGCCCACCACCTCGGACCACTCAGACGACGCAGACTTGGATGTCGACTTGGCAGCGGCCTTTGATGAATAACTTTTTTGAGCAGCTCCACCTAGCAGCCGGTTATTGTTTCATTGAATCAAGGCTAGTAGTCTAATAGTAACCTTTTTCAAGTTCTCTGGTGAGCGACAGGTGAACCGGGTGTGCCCGTCCTCCACACAGTGGTAACAAAAATTGGTTTCTCTAGAGTCTCTGGTTGCGGGCTGTCTTCCTGCTTGGGTACATCAGGGGCACCTCGGGGGGGCTTTTCTTGACTTGTGACTTGCGTTCTCGGTCCTCTGGACTTCCACCAAGGTTAGTGGTTTGTGTGGCTTGTAGTAGGTCCCCCACCAGGGCTCTCAATTCTCATACTTCTTCAAGTAGGTTATCTTCAGTCTGGGTTTCCGAGGAGATGACGTTCACCACCACCCCACTAGGTGGGGCTTCGCTCTTTGACTCAGGAGGTGGCTGATAGAGGTTAATATCTCTGGTCACCTCGGCAGCTTGTTGGCTGACTCTCAGCTCCATCAATTCTTTAATTAGTTCTCTCATCTGCTGCACCTCAGCCTCATCACTTCTCTCAGGGGTCTGGCAGGTATGGGCAACCCCACATAGGGCTCCCATCCCTCTTCATCATTCTCTGCTTCACAAATCTCTTTCATGAGGTGACAATACTCAGGAGGGTTAGCCTTCCTATCTTGCAACTTAAGTTTTAGCATCATCACACTGGAGTACCTGGCTGACTTGAGAATATGGTCCAACCTGACTCAATTCAGTTCACTAGCAGGCACCCCTCCTTTTCTGTGAGCACTCTGCAGAGCCCTCTCAATTCTGGTAACAATCATGGACAACTTCTCATTCTTCCATTGCTTGGCGGATTTAAATTTCTACAGTAAATCATCCTCTGACTCAGTACTTCCAATGCAAAGAGGTATTCAGCCACAGTAGCCTCTAGGCTAGTGGCTCGTAGGAAGAAAATGGACCCCAGTGCAAGGCCCCTCAAACTTTCCATGAGTCTTTTTCTTTTCTCCCCCTCAGAGCACTGTCACTCCTGGTCCAGGGGGGTAGCATAGTCCATCCACGTTTCCAGGTCATCTTTCCCTACGAGCACTGTAACTGTGCCCGAAAAAGAGTCTAAGTCTACGGTAAGAGTCCAGGTGCATAGATGGAATTAATATGGGGGGTGACCACGGGGGAGACCCTAGGGGAGGCAGGAGACACTGTCGGAGTCTGCAGTCGCATGAGTTCTTCAGAAAGGTGGCACCTACACTAACTCTTGGGTGGATCACCCTTCAGAAATGAACAACTTAAGCAGCTTGTCCTTGAACCCCTCTATGCTGGGGAACCCTCCCGGGGTAGCCGGATCACTGTGCAAATGGATGACCCTCCACCCCTTCTGGGCCCCTTCTGACAGAATAACGGGGTACTTTCTCTGGATCTGTGGGAGAGCTGCAGGAGAGTAGAACCACCATGGCCTGGTCAAACAAGTCCAAATCCCTTCCCTTCACTTCAGCCTTCCCCAAACACGTAACATGCTCCACAGCCTCTACAGTAACAGCATTAGTGGTCCCTAATGGGACATCCATTAACAGGAGGGCCTGTTGGGGGTCTACCCCCTCAGCCTCACTCCATCCCATCATGCGGTGTACTAACAGCTTATGGGTGGAAATTTTGAGCTTAGGTGTAGCAAGCGCCTCCATTTTGTCACCAGTTCTAAACATAATGGGGTAATTCCCACCTCTGGCCACTAGAGGACGCTAATCCCAGTGGTGCCTCCAAGATGTAACCTCTAAGTGGTCCTATCCCAAGGGCTAATACACCTGCCTGCTTGGCTAGTTGCAGGTTAAGGGGCCTGGGTACTGAAACAGGTGCCTCCACCCAGAGGTCAGGGTTGTTAGTGGTCAACCTAACCTGGGCACAGCCCTCCGGGACACTGTAATCCCCCCTCGTTCCCTTCTACTGGTCTGAACAATATACAGTAAGCACTTTTACAATGACTCTTATTCACCATGCAATTACCCACGCTGGTTGCACTTACCACCAGGGCTGTTTCCACCAGTTCGACCCTGGAGACCCCCTGTAAAACAAGGTTAGGCACAGCAAACAACAACAGTACAGTGCTTTCAATACAAACTGAAGCCACAGTCAGGTTAAATGCAAAAAGAGTTAGATCTGATTTATTAAGGGGACTTGAACAAGGAGGGGGCGTAATCAGGTTAATTGGCTTAACGGCTTAATCAATCAAACAGTCATGTGTGCACTTCAGAGTCCCTACACAGTCACACATTCTGGGTATCCAGGTAGGAAAACAGTGTTCTAGCCAGGAACATTGCCCAAGGTAGGCCGGCGTCGCAGCTGGTTGGGGCCCTGTGATGGAAGAAAGCAACATGCACAACACACACTATTTGTAATCCGGAGCCGAAGGGCTCAGTTCGTGACAGAAAAAGACAACAAGGCAATCAGATGACAACACTTTAGATTTAGCTGTTGTTGCAGGGAGCTACCCTGTTTACTCACAATACCCAATACAGGACACAGACAAGACAAAATCAAGACTGAAGGTTGTTGAGCTGGAGTGCCACGAGAAGCAGGGCCCACACGAATCACCAAGGCATCGTTCCTGTTCAAAGCATTGAGCAGGGGGCTGATCCCCAGGCAAGTCTCTCATCAATGACTTTCTCTGTGTAGCAGGTAATCTGGTTGGGCCAGTGTGGCAAGGCCCAGGCCAAATGGAAATGAATACAGATTCAGTCCGTCGGAGCTGGATGCAGCCTCCAGCAAGCAGAACACAGTTCAGCACACAGTGGGGAACCAAATCATGACCCACTAACAGCACACAGCACATTTACATGTAAAGAAATTCCACTGTACCAGGCAGATGGCTCTTTGCTCGCAATTACAAGGTCTCTGCACCAAATCAGGAGTTCAGAGATGGCTGGAGGTCCTGACAGGCCGATCGTGTTCAGCAAATCTTCAGTCTTCTTCAGGTTTGAAGCCTGGTCACAGTTCAGTGGCTTATCTCACTCTCCAAAGTGGGATTTAGTCTGAATAAGCTCCAATTTCCCTCTCTGGGACAGCAGGCAGGCCAAAACTCAGCACTTCCACAGTTCTCCTGCGTGAAACTACGCAGGACTGCTGCTCGACTATCTCGAGCTGTTACTCCTTCACTTCCCATCTCAGTACTGACTCTAGCTGCAAGCGGCCTGGAACTTTCCCCAGGATCCAAATGGTTCAGTTGGCTGATCTGTCTGTCAGTCACAACAAGAGCTCCCCCTCCAGGTCAATTTGGGCGCCAAAGTTCCAAAACTACAATTCCTACAGAATTTTGCTCCCACAAGACCCCTGGGGACAGGTTCCATTTTAGCGTCCCCAAAGGTACTGATTGGTCCATTCTGGCAGTCCAAGACGAAGATGGTGATGATAAACGAAACTGTCCATGCTGCAAAGAAGGCAGGTTAGACAAACTACAATATCGTTACCATTCCAGTAGATAATCGGCAAATAAGTACATCTTCTCATAGAGCTCCTTCTACGCAAATAGCGATTGCAGAACGGAGCAATTATCTGGCATCCCAAGCGGGACTCGAGCATAGAAACACTCAGCCCCCTTCCCAGATTAATTATAACTGCAATATAGGCCGCTCTTCAAGAGACAATACACAGAGGCTGTACAGGCACTCTCTGGCAATAACGTTTAAATGGCTAAAATGCTGGACACCAGCCTGGCAGTGAGCATTCAGGCAAGCCCAAGGAAGACTTTTCGGGAACCTCCATTTGTAGGAGGGTTACACCTTTCCCTGCCTGGAGAAAACTTGGCATCCGCATCAAGTCTGTACCATCACAATATTGAAAATGCAATATAAACAAGACATGTATAACATTAGCATGCTATGCAAATAACATCTGATGCATCACTTAACGTAAACTTGTCACTTTACTATACATATTCACTACACTTTACAATACTATATCCATAATAACAATACTTATGCATGTTTCATATATGTGATACTGATTCCACTATGATTAACATACGTGTAACATCACAATACTGATTCACGTTATAACTTCTTGCACATTAAACAATGTAGGAGGGGGCTCTTCCCTATCAGCTAGCCTGGGGCTGGAGCTCCCTCTGCGCAAATAGTGATGGCAGAACGGAGCGATTATCTGGCAGCCCGGGTGGGACTCGAGCATAGAAACACTCAGCCCCCTTCCCAGATTAATCATAACTGCAATATCGGCAGCTCTTAAAGACACAATACACAGAGGCTGTACAGGCACTCTCTGGCAATAATGTTTAAACGGCTAAAATGCAGAACACCAGCCTGGCAGTGAGCATTCAGGCAAGCCCAAGGAAGACTTTTTGGGAACCCCCATTTGTAGGGGGGTTACACCTACACTCAAATTTACCCTTGCTTCTCGAAGATTTACTGCTATTCGTCATAATGTTAGAGCTATTTCTGGACACACGCTATGTAGTCATTGCATTAACTTGATAGAAACATTCACTAACACAAACACGTGGGACCTACTGTACAGTATGTATATGTAGATGTATTATTTAAAATAAGGAAATGCTACACATTCTGGCAATTTGCTTGGAAGTTTAAAGGCCAGTGCTATGTCTTTTAATGCTGAGAGGTATACTCTAGGGTTGTTAGTTGCATTTGCACTTGGCGGGTTGTGCAGGATACCTCTCAACCTTTTGTCACTGAAATGAGGAACATGGGCATTTTTGGGCACTCAAAATGAGGGACACAGACCCTCAGGATGAGGGACAGGACACGTATTCAAACATGAAGATACAAGCTCAGAACACTGTGGAAACCATTGTGGATACTTGTACAAAGTTTAGTTTTGATTGAGCATTTTAGCACATTATGAATTTCTGCTTAAAAGTCTCCAATCCAGAAGCAAATGGTTTGATACCTCTGCAGTGCCCCAGAGTTCCTGAGGCCCTCCAAAAATGGGCATCTAGGTGCTCTAGGGGCTGGCTAAGAAGGTTTGTTGTCCCAGGGATAGGAAGCTGCCCCAGTGTAGAGTTCGGTAGTTACAACTGTAGAACCCCAGCTGGGCTCCATTTAAAAAAGTTTATTTTGCTGCTCCAGTTTTTTTTTCCCTGCCTGCAGCTTCTCCAGACCCGCACCCCCCCCATGTTACCTCACATCGGGCACCTGCACGCATGGGCCCAGTCGTGACGGCAGGCAGGGATGTGCTTGTGAGAATTCCAAGACAGAATCCTCAGCTGTAGTTTTGAATGGCAATAGCCATTCACTGTTAGTCCATTTGGTGAAGGAGAAGGGAGCAGCTGCAAGAGTGAGGAGGAGCGATCGGTGGGGGCAGAGCAGTGGGGAGGTAGTACCTCAAGTTCCTGTATCCCGCCCAAGTCTTAGCCGGTCCAGCCAATCAGTGGCTCCTCCTCTTGGCTCCCCAACGATGTCCTGGGTCCAGTGGCAGTGAGAGAGTCCTGTCAGGAGGGGTGGCAGGTCCAGGCCAGCCCCTCCAGTCACATCGAGGCCTGCAGATCCCTTTGAGAGGGGTGGTGGTGGCAGCAGCAAAAGGCCGTCCCCCTCCAATTCAGTCCAGCAATGGAGTGGTTCCATCAGGAGGAGTGGCAGGTCCAGACCATCTCCTCCAGTTCTCAGCCCAGCAGATGTTTATCGGGAGGGGTGGTAGGTTCAGGCCGTCACCTCCACCAAAAGTAGCAGCAGAATGTTCGTTGAGAGGAGCAGTGGCACTAGTAGTATGCCATCCCCTCCACCAGCAGCTTCCGAGGAGGTGAGTGGGAGGCGGTAAATCTAGGCCTCCCCACTGATCGCTCCAGTAGAAGTCCCAACCCCAAGGGAAAAGGGCGGCAGGGTAAGTGGCGGCAGCACCAGGTCCGGGTGCTGGCTGCTGTCCGATGGAAAGGGACTCTTTTCTTTTTAATTTTATTATTTTTAAATAAAAATAAATAACTTTGGGCCCTGCCAAGTACGAACAGTGACTTGCTCCGACCATGGGGCGGAGTTCAAAAGATGGCTCCATAGAGCCAGGGAAATGTGGGGGTGGGTAAGGCCCCAAGCAGTGGACTGCCCACGGGGCGGAGTAAAATAAGTCTCCCTTGAGCTGAGTGACTGTGGGTGCGTCCAAGGCCATAGTAAAAGACCACCCACAGGGCGGAGCTACAAGAGAGAGCCCCATTGACAGTAAGAGAAGGGGCTGGGGTTGTGTAAATATTATTATAACATGGATTTTTAAAGCAAGCTATGTACTTGGATAATAGCCATTACCTGACAATACATTAATCTGTGTTACACGCACTGTAACGGTAAGTAGACTCAGCTTTAGATCATTACCCGTGCGTGTAACAGAGTCTGCACTTTTTCACACTGATGGATTCTATATTAAAAGGAACAGCCATTCCTCGAGACATGCTCCCAACCTCGCCTCCCAGAGTCTGTCCTCTGTTTCCGAAGTCGCACCCCCATCGGTTGGCACAGATCCACAGACATGGGAAGTGTGGAAAGACAGTAGAGCAGGAGCCCTTACGACTATTGGAAGAACCCACCCACCCAGATAGATTGTGGAGAAGGGAGTGATCAGTGCTCTCCAAACCAGTCTGAGAAAACAGGAGCACTTCCCACTCACCCAGATGGATCGTGCAGCAGGGAGCGGATACTGAGCATGGCAGAGTTGCTACAGAGACACCCCCCCCGAGTCAAACGGATTATCTATTTCATTAATTCTACTGTCAGTTGTGACTTCAGGATTTACATGCCAGAGTTGCTAGAGAGAGACATCGCGCTCCTGCCTCCTGGAGCCAAAAGCATTACCAATCTTATCATGCTGGAGGTCAGTTGATTAATTGTACTGTCAGTTTTCACTTCGTGGTTTGCTGTGAATAATTGCCAATGTTATTGAAGCAGTTCCAGTAATACTACACACGTCATGTAATATGGAACTCGACGAACAATAGCATTTCCCATAATTCCCATATGACTTTAGCACATTGCTCCATGTGAAAATGTGTCCATGTAGTAGCAAATAGTGCCTTGTAACAAAAAGTTTGACTTCATAACACATATCTCAGCATTCATTACTGTAAGCAAGAACAGAGTATTAATAATGTAAAAAGTTGAAAAATGTAAATGTTATAAGCACAATAACCCACCAAGGTGTGTGGTTACTGGGGATTAATCAACACCCTAGGTGCTGTGAAGACATGGGGACTGCGCCCTTGTGCCTCACAACACACCCAGGGTGTTGATTAATCCCCAGTAACCACATAACCTGTCATGGGTTATTGCTTACTTGACTGCATGGCAAAAGTGGCTTAAAGGGGTAATTCCCGGCCTATGAGTTAAAGGGGCAATGACAGACCCCTCAGGTTTTAAAGGGTCAGTAACTGTGCAAATGAACAATGACATGGGCAAATGCCTCAAGATGGGCTCAAAGTGGCCGGTGCTGAATTTAAAGGGGCAGGGACAAGTGCAAGGCTCCGCTGAGCCATGAAATTGTAAATAAATAACTGTTTGCATGAATGAATTTGGATTAATGCCTGCCAGCCAAAGAAGGTCACCAAGAGACAGTGCCGCTGTGATTTTTATTTAATTGAACGATTTAAACTGTTTGATTGTTGTAACATGCCAATTAAGTAATGCTTTTGCTAGAAATAAAGACACCGACACAGGGTTTAATAAATGTTTTATTGTGCCACCACTTCCTGCCAGCGTGTGGTCCAAGGTGCCCCCACCAGCTGTCTTGTCCCCATCTGTTGCCTCCTTTGTTCCCATGTCCTTTCTGTTCTTATGTCCCGGCAGTCCATGTAGGGGCTGTGGCTGGGTGATCTAGTGTCCCAACAGTCCACGTAGAGGCAGTGGCTTGGTGAGATTGGCAGACTAGTTCCTGGAGAGGTGTCATTTTCTAGTGGTCCTTGGAGACCTGTGTGCCAATGACCCGCACTGCCTCAGAATAGTCCTTTGGCCTGTGTCCTGTTCTGTGTCCTCTCCCTGCCCCGGGAAGCTGGTTCCCCATTCTGCTTACTTCCCATCCCCTTTTAGATACGCAAGAGTGACTGGCTTAGAGTTGATTTGCAGTAGGGTACAGTATAATCATTTAGTAATGTGTAGATATTTTTATCTCTTGGAGTTTTAGAATTTAGACATTTCTTGTAATAATATTTTAGTATGTTTAATAAATTTTGACCTTGTTTTTGCACTTGAGTCAGAGTCATGCCTCTCCTTATGTTCCCAGTTAGTAGCAATTGAACTTGGGGCCCCTTCCCCAAAATTTCCCCAACACCCGTTGGCCGGGCATCACACAGAAATCCACCTCTGAGTGGTTGACGTAGTCAGATTACATGTGTTCCCTTCCAAGTTGTAGCGGGGGTGTGCCTGTGCCCTGACCTGACCAGGCCATTTTGAGAGCAGTCGGCATCAGTGGCTTCCCTCGCCCATTACACACTTGACATAGTCGGCAGGATGTAGAGTGAGTGCTCCAAGGAGTCCAAAGCTTGAAGTGACTCTGGTAGGAATGCAAGACAGTGGTATAGTGTACAGTATAGAGTATTGTTAGGTTAGGCTAGCTATACATGGGGACATGTATATTTTATTGGGGGCGAATTTGTAGTGCCCCAGAGTTCCTGGTATCCTCCAAAAATGGGCATCCAGGTGCTCAAGGGGCTGACTAGGCAGGTTAGGTGCCCCAGGGATAGGGAGGTGCCCCAGTTAGGTGTCCCAGTGTAGAGTTAGGTGGCCTCAAACATAGAGTCCCTGCCTGCAGTGTCTCCAGACCCCCCCCAAAATTACCTCACACCGGGCACCTGCACGAGTGGGCCCGGTTGTGAGGGCAGGCAGGCAGGGATGGACTTGTGAGGATTCCGAGACAGAATCTTCAGCTCTCGTTTTGAACAGCAACAGCCATTCACTGTTAGTCCATTTGATGAAGGAGAAAGGAGCTGCCACAAGAGTGAGGAGGAGCAATCAGCCGGCCTGGGCAAAGTAGTGAGGAGAGACTTACCTCAAGTTCCTCCCTCCCTCCTGAGTCCCAGCTGGTCCAGCAGGTCAATGGCTCTTCCTTCTGGCTTCCCAGTGGTGCCCCAGGTCCAGCAGTGGTGAGAGAGTCCCGTTGGGAGGAGCGGCAGGTCCAGGCCAGCCCCCCCCCCAGTCGCACTGAGGCCAGCAGATCCCTTTGGGAGGGGTGGCTGCAGCAGCAAAAGGCTGTCCCCCTCCAATTCAGCCCAGCGGCCCAGCAATGGAGTGGTTCCATCGGGAGGGGCGGCATGTCCAGGTCCAGACCGTCCCCTCCAGTCCTCAGCCCTGCAAATGTTCATCGGGTAGGTCCAGGCTGTCTCTTCAACCAGAAGCAGCAACAGAATGCTCGTTGAGAGGGATGGTGGCACTGGTAGTATGCAGCTTCCAAGGAGGTGAGTGGGAGGAGGTGGGTCTAGGCCTCCCCACTGATCACTCCAGCAGACGTCCCAGCCCCAAGGCAAGAGGGCGGCAGGGTGAGTTGTGGCAGCACCAGGTCCGGGTACTGGCTGCTGTCTGATGGAAAGGGACTTTGTTTTTTAAATAAAAATAAATAACTTTGAGTGTTGCCAAGCACCAGCAGTGACCATGGGACGGGCAAAGCCCCAAAGCTGCTCCACCCACAGGGTGGAGTTCAAAAGATGGCTAGGGAAACGGAGAGAAGCAGGGAGAGCAGTAAGGAGCACAAAGGCGCAAACTGAAGGGAGAATTGTTCGTCCGGTGACTAAGGGAACAAGACATTTTTTGGTTTGTAAGCAAAAAGAGGAAGACCAGGGGTAGGATTGTAAGACTAAAAAGGGAAGGGGAGGTACTGTGCAGAAGGGAAGCAGGAAAAGGCAGATAGTCCGTTTTCAGAGGAGAGTGTCCTGATATCCGCATTGGCTGCCAAGGAGGCTGTCTGAAGAGCAGCAGCATGACGAGCTGGGGAGCCAATCGGTGGAGCAGGAGGCTCCCAGCTCGAATTTTCTTCCCCCACCCACCTCGCACCACTACCAGTATTAAATGTGCTACATAAACCGCTCCTATTAGGATAGCACCAATAAGGAGAGGAGCAGGGGGTGGAGTTCCCTGAAAGGATGTCACCAGGACTTACTTGATCATTGTTCTGATTGGCAAGCCTGCAAGCTCGACTGTCTTAAAGGCCCAGAACCTGAATACTGGACACCATACCTCAACTGTCCCTGATTTTCAGGGGTGTCCCTGATTTTGTCTCAAATCTTTCTTCCGTCCGTCGTAAAATTTGTGGTTTTATGACTGAATAATGGAGACTGTAAGCACAAAATAATGTCAAATGTTAAAGTTACAGACCTGTTGTTCTTCACAAAATGCATCCTACACTAATCCCCAGCTTTCTGGGTGAATAATATCAGTTTTTAAGATGTGTCCCTGATTTGGGGTCTTTGTCCCTGATTTTTTGGAGCCCTGCCCCTGATTTAAGAGGCAAGAGGTTGAGAGGTATGCTGGACACTGGGGGCTGGGGAACGACGCATAATCAAGGTACTGTGCAATCCAATTTGGCAGGAACTGCTAAGGCCCGGAGCCCTAAGAGTTAATCACTAAATTACAGCTGGGTTGATACATATGTTTTGGGTGGGTTTTTACTATGTGAGGCTATAATTCTGTGAGCTGATTGAAACTGTACTGGTAGGGAGGGGGTAATACTCTGTGACACAGGTTACTGCTGTTGAGTGGGAGTGATGATCAAGGATGTTGATGCAGGTGTATTGTCACTCTTGGGAGTGGGGTGGATGGCAGTGAGGGTAGGGGTTTGCAGGGGACATCATCCCAGACAGAGAGGGGGTGATGGTACAATGGGTAGGGGAAGGGGAGACAGGGCAGAGGAAGTGGTGAGGGGATGCAGTCAAGGGCGGGATGGTTTGGCACTTGCCAAGGTGGGGGGATCACAGATAATGCATTGCTCATAAAAAGAGGGGTGGTTAGCATGGGGGGTGGAGTGGTGGGAGGGTCCAGGTGCTGGTGGGCAGGAAAGGGCAGACACTTGGGGGAGGGACAGGGATTGTAAGCAGCTATAGGCAAAAGGTGGGGAAGAGGGTGGCAGAGTACTAGTGACGGGACTCTATGCTAAAAAGAATCAGGTGAGGAGGGAGGGGTGAATGGCACAGTCAGATATGGGTGGAATCCATACCAGGCTTAACAGCCGATAAAGGTGGGCAGGCTTTGCTTAGGTGTTTTAGGAGGGGAAAAGAAAAACCTCATGTGGCGGTGCATGTAGGCACCAACAACTTGGGAGAATGTCCATGGGAGTTGGTTAGGGAGAGATTTGAGGAACTAGGGAGGTTGTGCATGGAGGTTGGGAGCTCAGTGGCCTTCTCAGAAGTGCTACCAGTACCCAGGGCAAGGAAGAACAAGATCGTGGAGTTCAACTCTTGGCTGGGTGGGTGGTGTCACTCTCATGGGTATGGACTGGTAAGAGATTGGGGAAACACATTGGTCAACAGTGATCTATATGCAATGGACAGATTGCACTTGAGTAGGGCAGGGCAGGGGGTCTTGAAGCGTAAGCTGGAAGAATACATAGCTTCCAAGGGCTTTTTAAACTAGGAAGGGGTGGTGCAGTTAGCGTGCAAGGTCACCAGATAGGGGAGCTGAACAAGCTGACCCCCCCCCATAACAGCAGTGTTTATAACAGGGCTTGGCCATGAAGGAAAGGTCAGGTAGAGGGGGCGAGGGGTAGGAAGAAGGAGGAAACTGGGTGTAGGGTGGTCTCCCTGAATGCAAGGAGCCTGGGCAACAAAGTAGCTGAACTACAGGCTCTCTTAAATATTAGGATGGTGGATAATGCGGCCATCATGGAGACATGAGCCAAGAAACACTTGGATTGGGATCTGGCGATCCCTGAATACGGGGTTTATAGAAAAGACAGAGGGGTGGGGAAGGGGTGGTGGTGATTTGTGTAAAGGATGGGATTAGATGCACAAGGGATGTGTGGGAGGACAGAGGCACTTTGGATGCAGTTCTTGGATTCTGGGGTAAAGAGCAGCTGAGGCTAGGAGGATTGGTGTATACGCCACCGGCGCAGTCCGAGGAGATAGGGAGTTGGCAGAACAAATACAATGGGTATGTAGTAAAGGAAGTGTGGTGATTGTGGGGGACCTTAGTCTACCTGGGGTGGACTGGGGAACCCTAGCCACCTCTGGTGCCAGGGAGTAGATACTCCTGGATGCGTTCCAGGATAGTCATCTGGTGAAGACGGTCAGTGATCCAACCCAGCTAGATAATACACTAGACCTGGTACTATCAAATGGGGAGTCGGTGAGGGAGCTACAGGTGGAGGACCCACTAGCTGGGAGTGACCACCATTCAGTGTGGTTCACACTCAGCACGAGCAGGGAGGTTGTGGGGTCTGCAACAAGGGTGGTGGATTTCAGACATACGGATTTTAGAAGGATGAGGGAAATACTGAGGGGGTGCCTGGAGGAAATTAGGATGGAGATGGACACACAACAGAAGTGGGATATCATTAAGGTTGGGCTGAGGGAGGCTACTGAAGCATGCACCAGGACTCTGAGCAAGAAGACCAGGGCTAAGGAGCCATGCTGGATGACCAGGGAAGTGTTTGAGGGTGTGTGGGCCAAGAGAGCGGCTTTTAGGAGACTGAAAAGAACTGGGAAGGAGAAGGACAGGGATGTTATCCATGGTCCACCACCCCTGATGGTGCCCCCACCTCACGTACAGCAACTTATATAGGTATATTTACTAACCTTATGGTGACAACACTTATCATGTTTATTTTATTTATTTGGTAGTTTGGATACAACCTTTGAGTATACACTCTTTTACAAAGGTTCCACGTCAGGATGTAAAACAGCAGAGACATAACAAAAACTTGACAGTTTACACAAAACATAAAATTGCTATGTAATACAGAATATAGATAAATAATACATTTGAGTAACCTAGACAACTGAAATTAAACAGCGGGAGGAGATTCCCAGTTAGCAACATATGGCATAGCTGCCCCAGGGGAGCCTGTCAAGGTACAGTATCAGAAAGGGTAAGAGAAAGAAAGGGGGAGAGTGCAAACTAGGTTTTGCAATTAACAATGTGTGGCATAGCTGCCCCGTGGGGCTGTCAAGGTAGAGTATCAGAAAGGGTAGGAGAAAGAAAGGGGGGAGAGTGCAAACGAGGGTAGATTAGAGAGAGAGAGAGAGAGAGAAAGAGAGGAGGAGAGAGGGGGGCACAGAGAGAGAGAGAAAGAGAAAGGGATTGGGAGCATAAGTATCAGGGTCTGTGTTCTATTATGCTCCATTATGTTTTACTGATACATATTAGGCTTCACTAATATATATTAGCCATAAGAAATGCTTTTTCGCTCTATTATTACTGTATTTTTTATAAGTAAGGCAACAGTGCAATCTTTAGTAATTGTACACTACTACAACTGACCTTGGATAATAGAGGTCTCATTGTATTGTTACCTATTTGCAAGCTATGCAACTTTTCATACTAGTTAGGATAGTTACTCAGACCACCTGTTTTTGTCAAGTTATGTTCATTTTATGTACCTTCCTTAGACGTTACCATAGTAATTATCAGGGTATAAGACCCTTTGTAACACGTAGCTTCTCTGAGAAGAGAGAAACTGTCTGCATTGCTTAGGTAAGGAAAACTGGTGTTCTTCCAGTGTTCACACTGTAATGGTAGTAAGTCTGTATTACTGATCTGTAATAAATTTCATTTATTACATGAGTACCACTTGTATGTTGTCTCTTCCTTTTGTGCTGTTCCACCAAGAACCTGAGAGGGTAATTTATTACCCCGTTTCAGGGAGTTGTACGTAAAGAGGTCCAAAGAGGTAACCAAGTTAGTAAGAGAGGCAAAAGCCTCCGGAGAGCTGAGGCTGGCTCAGGGAATCAGAGGGGGAAGAAGGAATTCTATAGGTACATGAGGGAGAAAAGGAACTGTAGGTACCAGATAGTCCGGCTCAAGAACGGTTGGGGATTGGTGGAGAAGGAGGTGGAACAAGCAGAAGTATTGAATGAATACTTCTGCTCCATGTTCATGAAGGAGGATGGCGGTCTGCAACCTCTGTGGACTGGGAGGGTGGGAACAGGGGAAGGGAGACATGACTGACGGAATGATTCTGGAGAGCAGGGTATTGGAGGATCTGAAGGCACTTAGGGTGGACGAGCAGCGGGTCCGGATGGCATTCACCCTAGGGTGCTGAGGGAGAAGGTGAAGATGTTGGATGGGCCGCTGGCTGACCTGTTCAACACCTCCCTGGACACAGGGTGCATGCCGCATGAGTGGAGGTTGGCTCATGTGGTGCCTATCCAAAAGAGTGGCCCAAAGGATGAGCCTGGTAACTACAAACTGGTGAGTCTTACTTCCATAGTGGGTATACTTATGGAAGCAACCTTGAAGGAGACACTGGTAACCTTCCTGTAGGTCAATGAGCTCCAGGATGGGCAGCAGCATGGGATCATCTCTGGGAGATCATGCCATTCCAACCTGTTAAAATACTACCAAGGAACACTTAAAAAAAAGTGATTCACATGGAGCAAATGAAAAAACACAATAAACAATTTATTCAAACACACATACAATGGCTCCCTGGTGCTTCAAGGGCATACACCCTCTTCATTGGGGGGGGTGGAGTCAATTTGAATGCCATACGTATTTGTAATCACATCAATTAATAGTTAATTTGAATTAGCCAATAAGGTGCTAGTAACAATACAAAAAGCTCATTCACTATTCTACGACATTCCACCATGTCAAAACATCTACTTAATTTAATACCACAGTATTACTAATAAATACACCTATAAGGCTAACAAGTTACCAAACAACATACATAAATTCTAGCTTAAAGGAAAACTACACCCAAAACTTGAAAAAATATATGTTGTGCAGAGTGTTTTAATTTGTATGTGAAGTTCTAATGTTTCCTTCCCTCTGACTGGTATTAGGAGTTTTTCCTAAATTAGCCTGCTAGCTTTAGGGTAGTTTTACGACCCCTTGAGATCACCATATCAAATAGTTTTATTGCACTTCTTTGTCCTACAGTGCACCTTGTTTCATGTGAGTGATGTAGAAGAGCCCATAAACCAGCAGAAAGCATTGTGTTACAATCAGTTCACAACAACAGAGATGGCTATATTTTAAAATCTGTAGAATTCAGCTTGGTGACCACCCTCATCCTAAAGGGTTTACTGTCCTGAAAAACTTTGCTGCTGGTAATTTTTGTGCAGCTTGTAAAGCTTCCAAGATATTTAGTTTGTTTGGCATGCGTGTGCTGAATGTTGGGTCTCTCTTACATCACAGTCACGTGAGACAAGATGCACTGTGGGAACCAGAAATACAATTACACTGTCAGGTATGGAGAACCCCAGGGGTCGTAAAACTAGCATAAAGCTAGCAGGCTAACTTGTGAAAAACTCCTAATACCAGTCAGAGGGAAGGAAACACTAGAACTTCACATACAAATCAAAACACTCTGCACAACATATATTTTTTCAGGTTTTGGGTGTAGTTTTCCCTTAAAGAAGACACAGTTCAAATAGTGTTGTAACTATCTACAGACACAATTTTTATATATCTCCTATCATTTTTCTGTTTTTACCTTTTTGTTGTTATACATATTTATATAAACAAAACAATCCCAAAATTCTATTAACTTGAAAAATAGGAAATGATTTGTGTCAGGCTGATGCGTTAATACCCTGTGTCAAATAGTATGGACAGTAAAATTTGACATAAGTCCATATAAGCATTGTCTATTAGAATACTATGACTGGGTAACAGGAGAGTTGAACAAGGGCCATGCGGTGGATGTCCTGTATTTGAATTTCAGCAAGACCTTTGATTAGGTCCCTTACAGGCAGCTGAGGGTTAAGCTGAGGTATGTAGGGGTGGTGGCTAAGATGCTAACTGGATCATGAACTGGCTGCAAGATAGACAGCAATGGATGGTTGTTGGGGGACTCTCATCTTCTAGGCTAGTGACCAGCAGTGTGCCGCAGGGCTCTGTACTGGGGCTGGTGTTGTTTGGCCTGTTCATATCGAATATCACAAACGGGGTTGGGAGCAGGATCAGTTTATTTGTGGACAACACCTAGATGGAGGCAGTTGTGGATAACATGGAGGGGTGGCAAGAACTACAGGGTGACCGAACCAGACTGGAGGAGTGGTTGGTGAGATGGCAATTGGGTTTTAATGCAAAGAAGTGAAAAGTTATGCACTTTGGGATGAAGAACCTGAAGAGGGAGTATTGGTTGAGTGGGGTGCGGTTGGGTGTCACTGAGAAAGAGAAGGACCTAGGGTGTTAGTGATGGGAAGCATGAACAACTCTGCTCAGTGCAGAAGGGCTGCAGCTAAGGCCAACAAGATGCTAGATGCACAGGGTTCTCATCCAGACACAGTTATGTGATCCTGCCCCTGTACAGGTCCTTGATCAGGCCGGATTTGGAGTACTGCATGTAGTACTGGCATCCATGCCTGAAGAAGCATATCAGGCTGCTTGATGCGGTGCAGTGTAGGGCGACAAAAATGATACAAAGGATAGAAGGCAGAAGCTACAAAGACAGGCTGAGACAATTGAGTTTGCACACCCTAGAGGAGAAAAGGGATCAGGGAGACACGATTGAAACTTTCAAATACTTGAGGGGATCAACAAATCAGGCACAGATGGGTTGATTAAGCTGAGGGAGGAAGGGAAGGGACATGAGAGGGCACGGACTAAGACTGGAGGGGGGCAGATTCAGGAGAGAGATGAGATATTATTTCACTGAGAGGGTGGAGTTGAAATGGAACGCTCTGCCAGAGGAGGTGGTGTCATGCAGGACGGTGGACAGTTTCAGAAGGGTATGAGATAAAGTAAGGGGGGGCTGTGTACTCAGGAGGTGGGAGGTGTGATGGGGGAGGTACAGCTGCAATATAAAGGTGCTAGATGCACATCCAAGCAGACTTGATAGATTGTGAGGCCTGTTTCTGCTGGTAAGTTTCGTATGTACGTATGACAGAACTCGCTAATCTGAAAGTGGACTAAGCAATGGGACCAGATGCGATACATCCAAGGGTATTGGAGGAGCTCGGGAGGGTACTGGCTGCACCTCTGACAGTCCTATTTAACAGCTTATTGGAAACAGGAGTGGTTCCAGAGGATTTTAGGAAGGCAGATGTAGTGCCACTTCACAAAAATGGCAGCAAGGAAGAGGCTGGCAGTTACAGGTCAGTGAACTTGACATCAGTGGTGGGAAAGTTAATGGAGTCACTTCTGAAAGAGAGGATTGTGGAATATCTTGAATCTAATAGGTTACAAGACCTGAGGCAGCGTGGATTCACTGGGGGGGGAGGTCATGTCAAATGAATCTGATAGATTTCTTTGACAGGGTGACCAAGGAATTAGATCAGAGTGGAGCAATGGATGTGACCTACCCAGATTTCAGTAAGGCGTTCGATACCATTCCGCATAGGAGGCTAGTAAGCAAGCTGTGTAGCTTAGAAGTGGATCCAAGGGTGGTAAACTTAGTAAGAAATTGGTTGGGGCTAGGCGGCAGAGGGTGGTGGTTAAACAGTTCATTCAGAGGAAGGGAGGGTGACTAGCGAGGTGCCCCAGGGACAAGTGCTGGGACTGGTCCTCTTTAATGTCTTTATAAGTAACATTGCAGAGGAGGTGGAAGGGAAGGTCTGCCTGTTTGTGGTTGACACCAAAATCTGCAGTAGGGTCAGCACTCTGGGGTGGAAAGAATGAGCAGAGACCTGAGAAAACTTGAGGAGTGGTCAAGGGTATGGCAGTTGACTTTTAATGTGAAAAAGTCCAAAGTAGTGCACTTGGGGCACAGAAACTCAGGGGCAGAGTACAAAATGGGAGGAGTGGTATGGATGACCACCAAGCAGGAAAGAGACCTGGGGATAATCATATTGGATGACCTAAAGGTGGCCAGGCAGTACAACAAGGCAAAAAACCAAACTCCAAAATGCCATGAGCTCAGCAAAGAAAGAGCTGGGTGCAGGACTAAAGGGGTTGCTAATCCCTGCTCCATACAAAACCGAAAATCCAAAGAAAGTCCAGCACTCCAAGTGCCATTGAAACCCAAAACAATAATTTCATTCAATCCAAGGCTTTATTTTAAGGGTTTCAACCATAACAAAGCGTTTAGCTCCTACAGGCAGCAAACCCACAATCAAATTTCCTTCCCTCTTGATTGTGGGTTTGCTGCCTGTAGGAGCTAAACGCTTTGTTATGGTTGGAGTACAACAAGGCAGTTGGGAAAGACAGTGGGATGCTGGGGTGTATAGGAAGGGTATCATTAGTGGAAACGGAGATAGTATTGCCTCTGTATAGATTGCTAGTAAGATCCCACCTAGAGTACTCTGTCCAATTCTGGAGACCACAACTTCAGAAGGATATAGAGTGGAGGTGGCCCAGAGGAGGGCAACTAAAATGATGCAGGGTCTGCATCAGAAGCCCTACGAGGAGAGATTTAAGGACCTAAATATGTACATCCAGGGGGTATGACAGAGACCGTTAATCTATCGATATCATGTGTTTTACCCAAGCCACTACATTAATAAAACATTGTTTAATGAGAACGTTTGCGCTAATAAGTACAGCAAAAGAACAGTTCATATAAACAAAATATCCCTTCCTTATATTAGAAATAAACATGGAGAAAGAACTTTACAATTCTAAGCAGCTAAATATTGGAATATCTTACCCTTTTCTATTAGAACATCTACATCCCTGGCTTCATTTATACAGGCGATAACTAGTTTAAAGTATTTCGATTGTACATGTAATCAATATGCATATATTGGAAATGGATAAGTAAGTTTAGGGAATTTATATCATCATATCTCTATCCTAATTTAGTAAACATTGTTCTGGATGCAATACATCATATTGGAAATAGTATAACACTGCACTCCTAGATACTCACTTGATCGTCATTAAATACTACAGAAATATTTTAATGTGGATTATAATTTGATTGTGGATTTGTCTTGTCTTGACTGTGCATTGGTATATGATCTGATGTGTTGGTATGTGATTTGATGTGTTGGTATGTGATTTGATGTACTAAGTTATGAAAGTATGTAATGTATTTTGATACTCTATGTATTTATAATGTATAGTATAAGTATACGTTTAGGTAACGATAAGTTTAACAGGGCTTTCTTGAAAACTGGGTTGCAAAACCTAAATTACATGTCTTCCTGTATAAAAATAAAAGTTTTTACTCTATTACTTACTTTACTACTACCTTTAAATAGCTCATGGGGGTAAATAAGGTACAGGAGAGAAGTATTTTTCAGACAAAAAGGTGCTCAAGGACAACAGGGCATGATAAGAAGCTGGAGTGGGTGTAGATTCAGGACAGATCTGAGAAAGTAATTTTCAGAAGGACTGGTGGATTCCTGGAATCGTCTTCCAGTGGAGGCGCCGTGGGCAGAAACATATTAACATACTAGACACCAGCAGAGTAGGCCTATTGGTCTATCAAGTCTGCTCGTGCTTCAGCACCCTGATTGGGTACCATAGCCCTTTATCTGTCTCCTTCCACTGTTACTCCCATCCCCCAGTCCTGCCCCACCCCAGGCAAACCAGCCTCTGCGTCACCCCTTGCCTATACCTGTCCCACCCTCTCTTGAATCCCTCCACTGTAGGTGCCTGTACCACTTCCCCAGGCAGCACATTCCACGGTTCCACCACTCTATCAGTGAAGTACCTCCTCCTCCTTTCCCTCCTAATCCTACCATCCTAAATCTTCCAACTGTGTCCTCTGGTGATTCCACCCTCCTTCAGTTCAAACATCCTATCTCGGCTTACCTTATTTACTCCCCTGAGGTACCTGAAGACCTCAGTCATGTCCCCCCGGTCCCTCTTCTCCTCCAGTGAGAACAGGCTGAGCTCCCCTAGTCATTCCTCATGTATCATATCCCCCAGGCCCCAGATCATTCTGGTTGCTCTCCTCTGAACCCTCTCCAGGAGTTGGATGTCCCTCCTTAGGTGCGGCCTCCAGAACTGCACACAGTACTCAAGATGTGGTCTAACCAGGCTGTTGTACAGTGGCAAACCGTGGTGGAGTTCAAGAATGTACGGATAAGGCATAAGGGAATCTTAGGGAAAAGGAAGAGGGGGTGAATGGGACAGAGATCAAGTAGGCTCTGCAGTGATACTATAGGCAGGGGAAAATGGGCAGACTAGGTTGGCCAAGCAGTCCTTTTCTGCTGGCAAATTCTGTTTCTATGTTACCTTTTTTGGTAGATTTACCATTAGAGAGCACAGCTGGACTGAACCAAAATGGTAAAAACCAGACTGTGCAAATTGAGCCCTAGTCCAGCCATACCAGCCAATCTGTTTTTTTACTGTTTTGGCCCTGTTCAGGTCCGGTGGTTCAGATTTTGCCCATACCTAACTTGTCACATGACCTCCCCGGTCAGCTACATAATAGCTCCACAGATATCATATCGGCCACATAATTGTGGCAGAGGGTAAGCTGCAGTTTTGTCATGTGATGACCCCTCTGGTTTTTAATATAAACAATTTCAGTAGGTCACTCACTGACATACATGTTTAGTCCCCTTGACTGGTTGTCAAAAAACCACTCCTGGGCTCACTGGGCACCAGTTTTTTTTAGATGAGTATCTGAATGGGGCATTGTTGGCACTCCATGATCAGGACAAATTGTTGTGTTATTCTGATATGTGTGTTAGGTTGTAGGGAATTGAGAAGTAGTATGAGTGCTATAACCCACACTCATGCTTACTACCTTCAGTTGTGCATGTTACACAACACTTTTATCACAAAATTATAGCTGGCCTATCGGCACAGCAGTAGGGCTTCCACTTGCGAAGCTGGCGATCTGAGTTCAGTAATGACCTTAGGTCATCGAAGGACTGGCCAGGGGGAGGAGGATCAAGTGTTCCACGGATTGCTCTCCTTCTTGGGGGGGGGGGAGCTGACGAAGTTCAACTGACTCCTGGTGGAGGCCAAGGATCTGAAGGCTAGAGCTAGGCAGTGTTGGGAAGTGTGCCAGATGTGTGGCGTATGCTCCATCATGTGATTGCATGCCACACCTCCCCCGGGGCTAAAAAGATGGAAATAAATGCTCTGACCACACACCTGGATGTTCATCCCATGCCACAGGCCCTGCGCCACAGTCCGTAAATTTCTCGCTCCTACATACTGACTCTGTCGAGGGTAGGGCCCAGAGGGGCAAGTCAGGGTGCCTGAGATTTGAGGTAAACTGAGGGTTATGGGGGGTGTGCGCAGGGAATAGGACTGATGTATGGCCAGTAAGACAGAGCCAGAAAGCATACTAAATAATATCACAAAATTAGAAGGTGGGTTAGAGCCTAATCTGGCACCCTGCTTTGCTGACCTGCAAACATGCCAGCAAATGGCATGAGGCATGCTGCTTACTGATATCCTGAGGTGCTAGCATGCCTAAAAAGGTGAGGGTGGTGCTTTTTATAGATCATTCCTTTTCAAACCCCAGGAATCCCTCAGTATGCTTACTAAGGCATTCAGCCTGACAGGCTGAAGTGCCCCGGAGCGTGTGGAATAATATGCAGATTATGGAATTTAGAACACCATTCAGATCTCTGCCTTGAGGTAGTGCTGTGTTCTATAGCCTAACATCAGATCCTTTTCTCCACCTGAACTGTCAAGTCGCCCTGAAGAGCTCTCTTCAGACAACTTTCCTTGAAGAATTTGTTTTACAATAAATATACATTTTATCCTAAACTTAATTTCTCTGTCTCTTTAGTATTGTTAGAGAATATTTTTTTTCACATTTGGGCCAGTTCTCCAGTTCCTCAGCAGCCCCTGAAACTGGAGAAGCTAATTGCCTCATTTTACTGTGTTTTTTTTTTAACCACCTTATATTATTTAATTTTTAAACATAAATGTATTCTCTTATATATATTTTATATCTGTAGGTTTTGACTGGGTTTTGTCTCAGTTCCACAGTTTGGGAACCAAGACATTTTTTTCTGACCGTCTCATTTTTCTGAGAGAAAGAAAAAAAGGAACCCTTTTAATCGCAGTTGGACCAAACCGCGTTTTGTTCTGTCAGTCTGGCAAATTGCATGTCAGACAGACCTAATAGGAAAACAGAACCTACAGGCTTTAAGACTTGTACAAAGTGCTTCAACCTGTTGACCAAGGCAGACTGCCACGAGCTGTGTCTCAGTTGCCTTGATACTGCACATATTTTTACTGACTGTGTATTCTTTAGCAAGTTTTGCCCCAAAACTCTTAAGAAGAGGGCCAGAAAGCTGCTGCCCCCATGTCACCAAAGTACTCAGAAGATGGTCATTCCTCCCATGATAAATCTCAGGAATGACCCTCTAAAGAATCCCTTGAATCTAAGTTCCTGAAAAAGGGAACACCAAGTAGTCAGAACATAAAAGGGGATCTGAGCTGGCTCTGGACTTGGTTCCTGCTAAAAGGAAACAAAAAGAAAAACATGTCGCTGCCCCTTCTGCTAAAGAAGCAAAGGAGCCATTTGTGGACAAGACAAAAATGCCCTCTCAAGCGGACATGAATAAAGCATGGCAGTTTTTCCAAGCATTCCAAGCCATGGGGACCCCTATGAGGTTCTTGGTTCCTCCTCAAAGGGTGCCCCCGCTCCCAGTTCCAGGGGACTGTGGGGATGAGTTTTATTATGAAGAGAGTAGGAGAATATGGAACCGACCGAGCCAGATGATTTCCCCTGACCTGGAGTTTGGTGCCCATCCATGGGGTCCAGATGGTTTTTTCCTCACACTGTACCTTTGTGAAGCAAACGGTCAGTACCCTCGCTCTCTCCAACCAGGAATCTGGGTAGGAGGAGGCTGATTACCTGGACATGATGGAGTTAACCCCTTCTAAGAGGTTGCTTTTGCCTATGCGTTGCCTATGCACAAATGTTTTAGGAGAGCAACCTGCAAGCTGCTGCAAACCCCTACTTTTACACTGGTACCAGCTGGATAAATATGATACTTAAGTGCCTGCACTCACACCCAGACCACAAAAGTGCAGTACAACCAGCTGCATGTGACAAAGCCAAGGTTCCCCTCTCCTCCCAGCTCCCGGACAAGGACTCCAGGAAGCTGGACAGCATGGGGAAGAAAGTGTGCACCTCTGCCTCCCTATTCCTGAAGCAGGCAGTCTATGTGGCTCAAGCAATTAATAAAGAACCAGCACTCCAGGCAAAAAATTCCAATAGAAAGATTTTTTACTTTGAAATTTCAAATTAGTACTTACAAAAATAAAGTGCACAAAAACACAAATTTAACACAATCAAGTGTACTCTAAAGTGCATAAGACTCCCACATAGGTGCTTTCAAAACCTCGGCACTTTGGGGTCTCTCACCCCTTCATCGGGAAGTCTGTGTGGCTCAAACCACCCAGTACCAGAAAGCCCTCTGGAACTCTGTACTGGCACTGAGCGATGAGGACCATGGGGATTGAACATAAGATCTGGCAGATACTGCCAGGACTGCCATTGATGCCACCAAGTACTTGTTTCTTATGGCAGTTTCTTAGGGGAATGGCCCAGGCTATCTCCCTAAGGAGATTCGCCTAGCTAAGGGCAACTAATTTGTCCTAGGACACCCAGGCAAAAGCCATGGATTTCCCATGTGAGAACAACTCCGTCTTTGGTGACAAGACAGAGGCACACATGATAAAGGTGGAGGAGTTCAAAACCACCTATAAAAGCAATGCTGAGAAGAAAAAGACCTTTACGCCCTACTGGCCTTGGGGAAGAGGAGGTTAAGGTAGAGGTTACTACCCACGTTCTTTCTATCCTATGCTCACACCACATGACTACTCTCAGATGAAAGGTTACTTTAGGGGCAAGGGCAGAAAAGCTTCCAGAAGGGCTGACTAGGCTTCTACCTCTATGGTTCAGTCAAGGCAGAACTCCTGATGAGTTTGTCCAGGTCGTCCATCCATTGCCAGTAGAAGGAAGGCTGGTTCATTTCTTTCAGGAGTAGAGAACGTTACCATGGCCAAGTGGATGCTGGAAGAAGTGAGCCAAGGCCTCACTCTACACTTCAAAAGCTTCCCCAAACTACAGGATCACAAATATTTCCACCCTCCCACACTAGCAGAAAGGGTTCTGCTGGAGTTGAAGGTCAAGAAACTGCTGCAGGGGGAATGGGGGGCAGAGCAAGATGGCGCCCGTCAGCATGGAATGAGGAGAGAGGGTGCTGTGCGGAGGGTAGAATCTAACCCCCTCTTGTTTGTGAAGAAATGCTAGTGCTCCACTCATTTACCTGTAAAAATTAAGGGAAGATGAAACCCAATGCGACAGAACTGTAAGAAATGTGGCTTAAAACATTAACCGAGTGCTGCGGGCCGCTTTTGAAGTCATGGCATTTTTGCAAGTATAGCGTCTGTGGGTACCGACTCTGCAACATAATGCAGATGAAATGCAGATACAAGCAATAAAGTCAAGGAAGAAGGAAAGAGAGTAAGCTGCCAATAAATTGTGTGTTAAAACTGCTTGAACTTTCCAGCAACTGACAAATTAACTATAGACGCGAGGAGAACACCTTCACCCGACAATGCTGGGCAGAGCTTCCAAGGACACTAAGAGTTTTGCAGTTAATTTCTTTATCCTCCTCCCAGGTAGCTTATCATCATGCCTGATTCCCCCAGCCCCATCCCCCGCTTGCAGCTTACCTTCCACTTCCTCCACGGCTTGCCCCCCCCCCCGTGGCGGGGCACCGGGCATCCCTCAACCTGCCAGAAAGGATCCGGTGCAGAGGTTACTGCATGTTCACGAGGTCGGGCCTGCAGGGATTGGCGGTCATCCTGCTGCACCCAGGACACTTTCTTCCTCCATTTTCTCCACTTAGGAGAGGAGACATGCAGTGACGCCCTATGGAGAGAGCGCGTGCACGTGTCCGCATGGCCTCCTCCAAGCATCTGCCTCCTCTCCTCCCCTCCCCTATCTGAAACAACAGTGCACTGTCCCCCAGCAACCACTAGGGGCCAGTTGGGCACCGACTGCTTTTGGCTCCCCTCCCCAGAGAAGGAGAGCAGTCCCTCGGACGCTCGATCCTTCTTCTCCCTGGCTGACCCCTGGTGGCCCGTGCTCGTTCCCGAACATGGGTCGCCGGCATAGCCCGAGGTAAGGCATCCAGTGCCTCAGCCCTCAGCACCACTGGGCAGGCTTATCTTAGAGTTAAGGTCATAGAAATTGTAAATTGTTATTAACATTTGGCGGCTAAGAATCTAAAAGTAATTTCAGTCACTACCTAATGTCTTACATGGTGTTTTCCCTCTCCTGCTTATAAATACATAACGTACCAAGTAAAATGAAGTAAGGTACCTGAATCTAATGTTTTGCAATAAGGTGCTGTGCTTTGTGGCCCAGATTGGGGCTGTGATTATATTAAAAAAGGAATAGTGTCTTGATGGTCTAGAGGTTGAAAAGACTTGAATATTTGGTTGTGAGTCGAGTGTTTAATGAGCCCAAAATGAGTGTTATGAATAAATAAAAGCACAGCAAATTTATTTCTACAACAAGAGTATTCTCAGATAACTTTGTTCTGTAGCTTCAAAGTGTTTTATAATTAAGAAGATAATAAATAATGACAACAGATACAAATAAATTAAAATCAAACTCTGGAAGACCTTACTCTAAAGGCTTTAAAATAACATGTGTACAAAAAGGGGGTGGGGACAGGAAAAAAATAGGCAAGTTCCTTTTTTGAAACGCGTGCCCCCCCCGTTCTAATTCTAGTATTACCTGCAGAAAGAAAGAAAAGGGATTGTCTTCTATAATAAAAAAAACTGTTACTAAAAGGAGACTATTAAATATGAAAGTAGCTCTGTAAGACAGTACAAAAGGAGACTACATGAGCAAGTGTTAATAGAAACAACTTTAAAGGCTATAACACAACTTCCCTACTGAAGGGTGGGGAGGAGCTGAAGCACCAGCAAAGGTTCTGTTGTGAGAGATTCTAAATAAAGCTGTGTAAGATGGTACTTTTGGGGACTGCATGAGCAATATGTTCATAGGAAATCATTTTCTCACAAAAAATACCAGAAAGTGACAATCAATTCTATGAATCTAGAATAAAGAAGCTCTGTAAGTCGGTACATTTGGGGACTGCATGAGCAAGCATCAATCAAAACAACATAGAAGCACCTCCCAAAAAAACTGGGGGGGAAGGATCAGAATAAATAAAAAATATAATACCGAGCTGAAGGATTTCTTCAGGAAACCTACTGAGAAAATAGATATTGAACCAGAGAGCATGAAGAGTAAAGCTAAAAGAAATGTATCAAGAAAATGTAATGCTCAAACCAAAGATGGAATATATGAGCTAAAAAATGGAATCTAGTAGATGAAGAAGAAATAAATGAAGAAGAAAATCAAAATATCAGTTTGCAGCAGCAACAGGTGAACATAAATTCCGAGATTGGAATTATGGAGTCTACCAGCACTCTAAAAGAAGGAGAGGCTTTAAATCCAACTAGTGTAAAGAAAATCTGTGGCTCAGAAAACTAAACTATTTCTAACCCTTTTCAAGTACCAGCCGATTTTGAATTTATATTTCTTCACAGCAATCATACCAGCGCAATACCAAAAGATAAAGAAAAAATAAAAAAATACATAATATGGACATACAAACTGAAGATCTTAGTAATGTAAAGCAAGATGACCAATCTAAGCAATTACTGAATGAAATTAAACAAGGCTTTATGGGAATACATTTAAAGATGGACAAAATAAGAGATGAAACAGGAGAAGTAAAGGACAAAATAAAAGACATAAATAGCAACATTTCAGAATTAGAAAATAGAATTTCTGATGTGGAAGACTTTCTACCACAATTAGAACCTAAAATTTTGGAACATACTAAAGAACTAAAGGAAATTAAGCAGAAAATTGATAACTTAGAGTGGCGTTCAAGACAAAATAATGTAAAGTTTTTGAATGTCCCAGAAGGATGGGAAGGCCAAAATATTCATAAAACATTTGAAGATTAGTTTAACAAGGCCCTTAAACATGAAATTCAGGATGGATATATGACTGAACTGGATGGAGGACATCGATCACCAGATTATAGACCTAATACCAATACAATACAAAGATTTCCTAGAATAGTCTTAGCATGCTTTCTAAGATACCAAGATAAAGAGAAAGTGATAGCTTATGCACAAAAAAAGGTCAAATAATAGATGGAAAACAACTCTTGGTATTTCCTGATTCAGGTCCTGATTTATGTTAAAAGAGAAAGTTATTTAATCCACTTAAGGAGGCTTTATGGGAAAGACATGTAAGATTCCAACATTCATATCCAAATAAATTAAGAATATAATTTCAGGGCCGGCCTGGTGGCACTGAAGGTTAAGTGCTGAACGCCACACCTCACACCACGCTGGCAACCCAGGTTCGGTGACAGACTCGGGTAGCCAGGGGTTGGGGGAGGAAGAGGATGGAACATCTGGAGGATAGCACTTCTCTCCCTGGGGAGGGATCCAGGGTCTATCGGTGTCCTGGTAACCCCCAATGGAGATCAAGGGTACTGCAGGTACACCAGCCGGCGTAAGGGGCGGAGTGTGGCAGACGCTGGCAGGGCAGCCATGCACAGGCATTATTGCACACTGCTCTCTGAGGGGGAAACACCACAGGAAAAATCCTCTGTAGTGCCATTGAGATGAAGGGGACTCCAGGGGCAGGCTCACATCCCAATACTGGCCCAGCACACCAGGGGACTCCATGGCCCACCCAACACTCAGGTAGGCCCCTCTAATTCCAGAAAGGCTGCCATGGGAGGGTGGTCCCACCCCAGGGGTGATCAAGGGAGCTGGACCTGCCTGAGTGTTCAGGGGAGGAAGCTGGTAGTGAGGGGTTTAGGCAGGGAGTAGAGGCCTCTACCGAGTGAGTACCCTGGAAAGATGTCCAGGGCCGTAGGGAGCACAAAGAGAGTTAAAAAAAGTGTATATATATATATATATAATTTCAAGGAAAATTCAATAACTTTGAGTCTGTTGAGGCAGCAGAAGCCTTTGCCAAAGAGATGCTGAAATAATGGTTAAAAGACACTCACAAGAGATTGTCCCTAAAATTTTCTGAAGACAAAGAAACGAACATTGACAAACAGGATACACATAGTATGCACGCAAATAAGGACAAATCTGAGTTAACATCAGATGCAATAAAAGGACCAAAAGAGACAGAAGAATCTGAACAAGATGTGGAAGATGGCAAGATTGAAGAGGGTCCAACTAATCAAGACTGTTCCACAGGAAGATTTAAATATTATCAAGTGAGAAACTGGGTTTGCACAGAGTTAAATAAGCCAGCAATGGTGGGGGCTTCAGATGTTCTTCCCCCTCCCTTTGGAAAAATATAGGCCTCGCTGACAAGACGAGGGGCCATCACACTATTATACTCCAATTACCTCACAGATCAAGGATATAGTACCAGAGGAACTAAAATTAAGTGGGAAGAGGAACTAGGAGAGGGACTAGAAGATATTGACTGGGAAAGGAGCTGGAAGGGGGTATGGGGTCCACCAGCTCGCCTACTTGGCGTGAATTCAGGTGGAAAACTAGAATAAGATATTTTAACGTTCCTAAGGTCCAGGTCAAATTCAAACCCGGGGGCAGTCCTGCATGTTGGAGAGAGTGTGGAGAAACCGCTGTGGGTAACACACACACATTTTGGCAATGCCCAGTCTCTTATGCAGACTATTGGGGGGGGGATCTTATAAAACACCTAAAAGCAATCTTTACAGAAGTTATGGACATAGGCCCTAAGCATAGAGTGTTGGGAATTGACCCTAAGACCTTGAAGGGACGTGAAGCCAGGTACCTTTGACGCATCCTGTGTGTAGCGGCACTCAAGGCCCTTACAAGACGCTGGTGGCAGAGAGATAGCCACACTATAAAAGAATGGGTTAACTTAGTCACTTCAGTACAAGAAATGGAGAGGATCACTTTTGCGATTCAACACAGGCAGGCCCAGTTTCTCAACAGATGGACTAGATGGGAGATATATGTGGTAAACGTATGATAAAATAAAAATTAGTCCCCCCTTGAATGGGTTTGTTCCTGGTAATCTAAAGAGGAAGTTAGAGGGGGAGAAGGAGTGGAAAGATAATGAAAGAAAGAATGGTTTGACAGACAACAAAGTGGGAGGGAGGAAGATGCGCAGCGGACTACTGTCTTTTATTTTAAGTTTTAAGGTTAATGAACCTTAAGTTATAGTTTTTTTTTAAGATAATAGATTTATAAATTAAAGGAGTGTATTAAGATTTATATTAAGTTAACTTAAGCAACATCATAAACAATGTTGACATGAAGCTACAACTAAATAATAATATTAATAGAACAGTGAACCAATAGAAATGTCACTGGAGGCGATCAGCAGTAAATGTATAAATAATGTACTGTGCTTGTAATCGAAACTGAATGTTTGACAAGATGTTGTGGTTAAAAATAAAAATAAAGCTTAAAAAAAAAAGACTGTTCCGCAGGAAAAGAAAAAGAAGACAGTACCCCAAAAGAGTGGGGGCAGATTGTGACAAAATTTAAGACAGTTATCTATCTGTCTATTAAACTAATAAATACATTTATTGGGCTTTTTTTTTAATTCAAGTTTATTGGCAATAAACAGGTACAATTTCATAATAGTACTCAGACATGTTATAAAAAAGCAGTAGAGCATTAACACCATGTATCTAGAAAGCTGATCAATTATCTTTTATGGTAATTTACAGAAAGAGAAGGGTAACCTCCTAGAAATTTATTGGGCTTTAATCTTGTACACAAAGCGTATGGGCTTACAGGCTGTATCGGGGGAAGTGTTTACCTGACCATACTGCCATGACGGGGCTGTTTCTTGTCTAGTCTTAGTCGTATTGAGGAGCACTACCAGCCGGTATTGCTCTCCAATGGAGCATTCAGATTCAAATGAGGGGGATAGTAATATTATTAAGATCAAGAATTTTGTTTTTATTATTCAGGGAGGCATGGGGAGTACTGACCAGTTATTAAGTAAAGCAAGTGTAAAACTAATGTACAATATGTATATAATGTATCTAAAAGGAATGTGGAAAGTAAGTTAAGTCTGTTGTCATAGTAATCTTTTACTTCTTTATGAAGTTCAAAATACTACAACCAGCTGGAGGGGAAACATCGTTTAAAGAAATTGTGGATCAAGTAAAGGTTTTGTCCTGGAACATTAATGGTTTTAGAAATCCAATTAAGAGGAAAAAAATATTTAATTATATAAAAAAAGAATAATTTTGATATTGTTTGTCTTCGAGAGACACATCTAATAGAGAAAGAAGTGACTAAAGTAAATAAGATGTGGGGAGGGCATTCTATATACTCCATATTTACAGCCAAATCAAGAGGGACTTCCATCCTGTTTAAGAAGAGGTTAAGTATGATTATAGAAAGTCAAATCATTGATGATCAAGGAAGATATGTAATAGCTAAAATAAAAATCAAAGGTAGCTATATAACTTTAGCATCTTTATATCTACCACTAACTTGTTTTTTTTTCTCTTTTAGATATTTCCTGAAGAAGACCTAAGGTCGAAACGTAGATTTTTAACTCTATTTTCTATTTTCAGCGTGCATTTAATATAACCATTTTATTTTGCTTTTAGACCACATGCTGACGCAGCGCCTTGTTTTTGTTTTTTACAATTTATATCTACCGATGAGAAAGCTAAAGCCACCCTGGGAGAATTTTCTATAAAACTCACCGAAAATCCACAACCATATTTGATAGGGGATGACTTTAACATGATTCTCCATCAGGAATTACATACTATGGCCAGAAAGAGGGAATATAATAGTAGTCATATAAAACTTTGCAAAACAAGATAGAGCACTTATATTTGACTTATGGAGAAGCTTGTAACCTAATGATGGAGAATATTCACATTTATCCTCTAGGTTTAAGGCTTACTGCAGAGTTGATATGTTTATAGGCTCATAACTGTTACTTAGGGACATTATTGAAGTAGAATATAAACCAATTCATATTTCAGACCATGCACCACTCTGTATTAGGCTTGCATCCAGGGACACCACCACTACTAAACACTGGAGATTAGACCCAATTTTATTAAAAGAGGAGACATTTACAAATAAGTTAAGAGACCCAGACATACTTTGCTAATAATGACCCCTCTGAGATTTCAGGTGAAATTATATGGGATGCATATAAAGATTTTTAAGGGCAGTTTGTATTCCGTACGCAGCTAAAAGAAAAAAGCAACAACAATTAAGGTTGGAACAGCTGGAAAAGGAAATATTGGAAACTCAGAAATTACATTAACAATCTAACTCTAACATACATCTAGAAAGGTTAGAAAAACTTAAATATGAATAAAATCAAATATACAATGAAAAAAATGAAAAGATTAATGCTATTTTCCATAGCAAAAAATTATGCAGATATAGACAGAGGTGGAAAATGATTGGCATATTGACTTAGAAGGAAAAGATTGAGAGAAATATTCTAGAATTAAGAACTAATGCTCAAGTTATTAATACAGAGCAAGGTATAAATTCAGAATTTGTACAGTATTATAGAAAATTACATACCTCACAGAGAAAGCAAGATGAAGTTAATAACTTCTTTAATATCCCACATATTAAACAGGAGCAACAAAATTGACTTGATCAAGTACAGTAACAGTATAGCAAGTTGAGAAAGCACTTCGAGACTTAAAACCTGGAAAAGCACCAGGTTTAGACGGTATAGGGATAGCTTTTTGTAAGACTTTTATTAAGGATATTAGCCCTAGGTTAGCATAACTTTATGATGGCTTCCAGAATAAACTCCCTCCTTCATCTGACAAAGCCTTAATTATAGTTGTTCCCAAGAAAGGTAAAGACAGAACATCATGTAAGTCCTGTTGCCCGATTTCACTTTTGAATGCAGATTATAAGATCTATGCAAAAAGTTTAGCACCAAGACTTGAGACAATATTACTTGAACTGATCAAATCTGATCAGGCAGGCTTTGTCAAGGGGAGAAGGGGCCAAAATAAGATAAGAAATGCAATGAACTTAATGTATAATGTGGATGCTGTGGTGGTGTCACTGGATACAGAAAAAGCCTTCGATAAGGTTGAGTGATCCTGTCTTTTTGATGTCTTTAATAAATTAGGAATAGGCCCTAGATATATGGGGTGGATCAAAGCTATATATTCAACACCTAGAGCAAAGGTGATGACTAATGGAGTGACTTCCTCTGCATTTCCCCTATTCGGGGCATTCGACAAGGGTGCCCCTTGTCTCCGCTCTTATTTACACTAGTTATAGAGCTTTTGGCAAATGCCATTAGAACACATAAAGACATAAAAGGATTTCAGCATTCAGAACTGAGTTTCTTAAAGCTTTCCCTATTTTCAGATGACATTTTGCTTTATCTTAAAAATCCTGAACAAGAACTAAACATTATAATGCAAATCATAAAGGATTATGGTAAATATTCTGGATATTCAGTTAATTGGGACAAATCAGAAGCATTATCTGTCCATCCAGAGAAAAGAAATATTAATATTATGTATTCTTCTATGGCAATTAAAAAAGACAGCTTAACATATTTGGGAATACTGGATGGGATATTCAAAGGGGTTGCGCCCTGGCGCGATATTCAAAAGGGGATGTTGCACTGCGCAAATCCCAATGCGCTGGGGCGCACCAATAATGTATGCGGCGCAAGTGCAGGGGGCGTGCCCATGCATATTTGGCACATCCCGATATTTAGCCTGGGATGTGTGGCGCATATGCATGCACACACCCGCCTTGCGCCACACAGGGGGGCGCAAAGATCCGCTAAATAAAAAGGAGCAAAGCCTGGCCACCCACAGGTGAGCTGCCATGTTGCAGGGTGCAACATGGCAGCCACCAGCTGTGGGTGGCCACCCGGCCTCCAGAGCCAAGGTTCATCGTCGTGCATTCCCTGACCGCTCGCGGGCTCCAGTGAAGAAACTCCCTGGTGATCCCAGTGGACCCGCTTCTGTCCGATCGTGGGCTCTGTAATAATATATATATATATCCCTGGTGCTCCAGTGGACCTGCACCCCAGTCCAATTGCGGGCTTTGTAATAATAATTTTATCTCATGCAGACTTTACTGTACTACACAGTCCCGATATGTGAATGATTTCTATTCACATATCGGGACTGTGTAGTACAGTACATTCTGCATGCCCCTTGGCGCACGCTATGGACCAATGGGTGTACAGCTGTACTGTACGCTGTCAGTCAGCGGGCGGCCGGGCAGCTTGCAAGTGGGGAGTTGCCACCCACCGCTGATGAGGGGGGATGGGGGTGGTGGGACTGAGTGAGCGGGTGGGCAGGGGGATACTGCTGGACCACCAGAGAGTTTTAAGTTTACAAAACCCGTGATCGGGCTTGGGAGCGGGTCCACTGGACCACCAGGGATAAAGTTATTATTAAAAAGCCTGCAATCGGGCTGGGGTGCAGGTCCATTGGACCACCAGGGATAAATTTCTAATTACAGAGCCCACGATTGGGCTGGGGGGGGGGCAGGTCCACTGGACCACCAGGGATGAATTTCTTATTACAGAGCCCGCGATCGGGCTAGGGGCAGGTCCACTGGACCACCAGGGATAAAATTATTATTACAGAGCCCGCGATCGGGCATTGGGGCATGTTGCTGCTGAGGGGCAGGGGGCGTCGGTCCCCGACGGCTGCAGCCTGGCAGGGCGCCAGGTGCAAGTCACCGGGGATCAGCGTACCTGCATGCAAAAGGGGCCATAATGACATGCAAATGACCCCATTTGTGCCTTGCATGCATGATGGCTCTATTTGCATACCCACCACTGAATATCACGGTTCCTGTGCCTAGCACAACTGCACTTGCGCTGGTGCATCCCCTTGCTCCTCTCTTGCCACTTGCACTGGTGCAGTGCCATTATGCCATGAGCAATGGGGGTGGCCACGGTGCCATATTCAACGGTGCTGAGCCATGGTGCAGCACCGCTGAATATTGCCCAGTCCACGCCCTGGCACATCTCAGTTGCGCTGCACCCAGGCTTGCGCCCCTGCCTGGCACAGTCTGAATATCTGGCCCACAGATTACAAATAGATGGAACAAATTAATTGATACTAATCTGCAACCTTTAATAGGGGAAGTGCAGAGGGATTTACAAAAATTGGAGAATCTCTCATTATCATTATTAGGACGAGCACAGTTAGTGAAAATTAAAGTATTACTAAGATTGTTGTATATATTTCAGGCAATTCCATTAATAATTCCTCAGGACATTTTTAAAAAGTTCGACCAGATAATTACCAAGTTCCTTTGGAAAAAGGGTAGACCAAGACTTAAAAAATAAAATCTAATATTGGATTATTCTCAATTAAGTCTTAAACTCCCAAATTTACAATATAATCATTGGACCACAATGATAGAACCTCTTGAAGAGCTATGGGCAGAACAAATCCCTTCATGGGCATTCTGCGAATTCCAAAAACCTTCTCCGTTGAAGCTTTTACATCTACTTTCCACAAAAATAAATGAGAAGCAAATAAATAAACATAGTAATGTATTCTGTAGACATACAATTAAAGTGTGGAATAAAGCTATGCATATATTGGGGGGAGAAATTAGGTTTTTAAAACCTAACCACTATATCAGTATAACCTACATCCCTATTTTGATACCTCTATATTAAAAAAATGGAAGAATAATGGAATAATCAATATAGGTGATTTATATATGAACACAGATTTGAAATCTTTTCAACAAATTCAGGAAAAGTATGGAATTCATAAAAATATGTTTTATACATATTTACAGATCAGAGGCCAGATATTCAAAACTTTGTGCTGGGCACAAACCGTTTGTGCAGGTTTAGCACGGAATTAGCATGGGTCTGTTATATTCAAAAGGCCAAATAGCACGCTCAAACTGAATTAGCACCAGGCAAAATAATAAAGTATGCAAGAGGCAAACTGAGGGGGCATGTACATGAATACATGTGCAATGCTATATTCAGTGACTAGCGCCATGCAAAGTGGTTTTGCGTGACGTAGCGCAACACTTTGCGCGGTGCAAATTACCACCCAGAAAAAGGTAGTCTTAACCCTGGGCAATCCAGCTTTGCATGACATTGTGGCTTTGTGCAGTGTTTGTGCAGCTTTTGCGCAGCTTTGCGCAACCCTAACCAATAGGCATGACACATCGAAAAAGCCAGACATAGAGGAAACATGCTACTCACTGATGGCATCACAATGATGCCATCATCTGCCACCAGTCCCAGCCATGCCAAGCAGTAAGTGGTGACCCAGCCCCCAGTGGACACCATGGCAGTGTGGCTATACAGCACACACCAGGAGACCACCCTTCTGTGGACACCAACAGATGCCAGCACACACATGCAGCACTGTGGACATGGAGGGTGTTGAGGGGAGTTTGTACGGGTGGCCAGGCTGCGCTACAGACCAGGTGTGGCCCCACATACCGCACAGCTGTCCAAACACCACAGCACACACAGCTGGCCATGTTTATGTCACTGTGAGCATCCTATGCCAGAGGTGCAGCATCTGTGGGTCACACAACAGCGTAACAGTAGTGTCCACTGTCAGTAAACACCTGCAAGTTGGGCCTGTCACTGTACAGTGCAGTGGTCATAACTGCCCTACACACGATAGGCATTGCTGTGTCCCTCACACTACTGGCCCCCTTGCTACTGTGGTGTCTGCTGTGCACTGTAGCATGACCTACAGTGTGACAGTTGCATGCAGCACCACCACCACCTGTGTTTATGCTGTGTTGTCCCCAGGGCACAATATACTATGCTGTACTATATACATGTAGCCTGTAGCTACCATCATGCACTGCCAGACTGACCTACAGGTGGATCTGCGTGCAGACCCGGCCAGCCCCTGTACTTCCAGACTGATCTACAGGTGGAGCTGTGGGACCCTGCAGTAATGCTGGGCAAACTGCATGCAAATCAGAGCATAATGAGATGCTAATTTGGATGTTTGCCCAGAGACTATCTATGTAGGCTCATTTGCATGTCTTTTTTTGAAAATGGCAAAGTTTAGCACTGGGTAAACGTGTTTGCACTGGACAAACAGCTTAACTCCGTGCTAAACCTGTGCAAACGTGTTAGCGCAGCGCAAATGGTTCGGGGAATATTATACAGTTTTGCACAATGTACTTTCACATGCGCTGCTGCCTACAGCTGTACTGAGTCCACGCATTTGCTGGCACACACATTGGCCACATAGTTCACCTTTACCTACCTTCATGTCACTTTGCACTTGGCTACTGTTGTGGTGTGCACTTCCTGGTTGCTATATTCAGAGCTGTCTTATTCCCCCGAGCTATGTTTGCACTGCACTCCCAGCCCAGATTGCCCGGCTTTCTTAGCATGCTATATTCAGCAGGGTTAGCACCGGGGCTATCCCTTTTGAATATAGTGGGCTATTGGGTGCGGGCTAATTTAGCA
This sequence comes from Neoceratodus forsteri, assembly GCA_016271365.2. Classification (NCBI taxonomy): domain Eukaryota; kingdom Metazoa; phylum Chordata; order Ceratodontiformes; family Ceratodontidae; genus Neoceratodus; species Neoceratodus forsteri. The sequence goes on from CM057458.1 coordinate 374,293,836, forward strand.
TGCAGGGCAGTGCTAATTTAGCCCCGGGGCAAAGTTTTGAATATCTGGCCCTGGAACTGTCTTTTTAGACAAAAGTAAAAGTGGGAAACTGATGTTAGATAATCAGATTTTGGACTTACTGGCTGAGGTGACTAATAGGAAAAAAACTAATTTCAAAACTATACTCAGTGGGCCAAATATTCAAAAGGGTTGCGCCATGCGCAAGTCCGAAATTGCGCCATTCTGCGATATTCAGCAGGAGGCAGTTGCGCCACTGAAAACAGGCTGAGCAACAGCACAATGCAAATGAATGCATGCTCAACTGGAGGGGGAAGAACCATGCATAAACTGCACAGCCCGATATTCAGCCGGGCTGTGCAGAGTTGTGCGCGCAACCCCCAACCTGCGCCTGCACAACTTTGAGCCAGAAAAAAAAGGCTTAAGTCGAGGGCCACCCACAGGTGAGCTGCTGTATTGCAGGCGCAACACAGCAGCTGCCACCTGTGGCTGGCCCCTCAACCCAGTCCCTGTGCCCCCCGCAGCCCGATCGTGGGCATAGTGTACCCTCCCCACCAGCCCGATCACGGCAGCAATGTGGTTCTCTCAACATCTCCCTGGCAAAATGCCCGATCTGGGCAGAAAGTAAACTGAAACCCCCGAACATCTCCCTGGCGAAATGCCTGATCGCGGGCAGTAAGTAAATTGAACCCCCAAACATCTCCCTGGTGGCTAGTGTCCCCCACCCCACCCACCCATGAAGCCCCACCACCCGCTCCCCGGCAGCTGGCAGGCGGCAGCATCCCACCCGCCTGCCGCCCCGCCGCCCGCTGACTGACTGCCTGGTAGGGCTGCACGCCCATTGGTGCAGAGCAAGAGCCAATGGGTGTGCAGCCCATACCGTACATGACAGTCCAGATTTCTGAATGAATGGTTCACCAGACTGGGCCAGACAACCCTGGTACCCACTGTTTCTGGTCCCCTCCATCAAACAGCCCACTTTTTTCTCCTTCTGAGACACAACCTACTGACCATGTCTCAGGGCAAGGTAACCTTTCCAAACATCAAGTCACTTTGCCTCAAGGCTTGGTACTTGAAGAGTTAGAATATTCTAATTTTCAGTTTTCAGAAGAGGTCCTCAGGGTCCTGAAGGTTTCCAGGAAGAGAAAGCAGCAAGGACTCAGCACTCTCAATCATGGAATGTCTCCAGATAAAAAAAGTCATTCCATTCATATATATTTATTGTGTAAAATAGCAGTGCAACCAGTGTAGCCCTGGGAGGCCACCACAGAACCAACATTTCACACTCTCATCGAGTGCTTTGTCTTGAGTATATTATTACAAATGCATGTAAACAGTGTTTTTTTAATATTTATTTAGGTAAACCTCTAAAATAAAGTTGCCTATTTTCTAAGAGGATTAATCCACTCCAGAGCATAGGTTTACTGATCATAAATCCACACCTGGGTGGTAGAAGTCACTCGGCCTGTGGCTTCATGCCTCACCCCCACCCCCCGCAGGCTTGGATTAATGCTCAGTAAACCCATGCTCTGTCATGGTTAATCCCTTCATAATCTCTCTCAAATCCTAACCCTTTCCATTAGAAGAAACTGCAAATCCCCAAACCACTCCTTATTGGACTGGATAGCAACAAACCAGGAGGACAGGATCCTCCAAGCCAGTACCCTATCCGATGCCATTAGTGACCATACCCCAACCTACGCTATTTGAGCATCCAAATGCAAAAAATCATCCCCCCAGATACTTGACTTTCAGGGATTTCGCTCAATATGACACCACCCGCCTACACAACAATATCAAGGCAGTAAACTGGCATACTCTCCATGCTCTCCCAGATGTCTTGTGAGCAGTAGGATTCCTCATTGATGCCCTTTTGTGCATCCAGGACAGGCACTTCCCTTTAACTACCCATCGTGTGAGAGGCAGAAACACACGCTGACTCACAAAAGACATCCTCTCCCTAATGAAAGACAGAGATACTATATGGGCTGCTTACAAAACCCCCTTTCCCCACCAGAAGAAATAAGTATAGGAGGCTGTGCAACTTGTGCAAGCAGCAGATCAAAACTCGTAAGGCAGGCTACTTTCAGAAACTGCAAAGTGACAGCCTAGGCAACTTCCGCCTATTTTGGTCTACCTTAAGCTCCCTGATGGCACCAAAACCCCATCACCCCACCTTGCATCTTGAAACACCACAAGATCTTCAGACCAACCCCTCTGATGTGGCCATTGCCTTAAATGACAAATTTACGGACCTCACTGCCTACCTTGGCAAGCTACTGACTCCCACCACTGGCATCCCAACAATCCCAGTCACACTCACCCTCCTCCTTTTCACTTCAGGGCCATCTCCCATAAAGAAACTCAAATTGCTGATGAATCTCCCCAGCCGGGGTAGTCCTGGTAGTGATGGGCTGTACCCCCGCTTCCTGAAACTCATAGCCCTTTGTATTGTTGCACCACTGTCCACTATCTTTAATCTCACTCTCACTACTTCCACCATACTCACCCTATGGAAAAATGCTAGAGTTGTACCCATTTTTAAAGCCGGCAATCCTTTATCCCTGGAAAATTATAGAACCATCGCCATCCTGCCGCATTTGAGCAAGTTCCTCGAAAAGATTGTACACAATCAACTTTCAGAGCATGTAAATAAATATAACCTCCTCTACCTGCACCAGCACGGTTTCTGGAAGCATCACAGTACTGTATTTGCCCTGGCCTACTTCACAAATCATGTCCTCAGAAACATGGACACAGAGCCGGCCTGGTGGTGTTGAAGGTTGAGGCACTGGACACCACACCTCGTGCCATGCCGGAACCCAGGTTTGGGAACGAGCCCAGTCCGCCAGGGGTCGGCAGGGGGGAGAGAGAGGATCGAGCATCCGGAGGACTGCTCTCCTCTCTCGGGGAGGGATCCAAGGGCAGCCAGCATGTAGCAGTGGCCCCCTGGTGGAGACCGGCAGCACTGCGACGCATAGGGGCTTGCAAGCAAGGGATGATGTCGGGCGACTGCCCTCCGGACGTGGGTGGGAGCATCCATGTCATGGGCTGGGTGGCATTGCACGTCCCACGTCAAGGGTGTAACTCATGAAAAAGCCCTCCAGCCCAAATAGGTGATGACTCGCAGCACCTACTGCCACATGCCCATCACTGGATCTCCGCCCCCACCCCTTCGATCTCCTCGCGGACCCTGGCCGGAGAGGGTTCGCCGGGGAGAAAGGTGGGATCATGATGGGCGGTAGAGGTGGTAGAGTGCTGTGTAGCCTAAGAGAGTTCTGGTGCCTGGAAAGAATAAATAGAGTTGTAAAAAAAAAAAAAGAAACATGGACACAGGAAACCTTATGAGTGCCATCTTTATTGATTTGACCAAGGCTTTTGACCTGTTTGATCACAACCTGCTCCACAACAGGTTAGTGAGCCTTGGTTGCTCAGTGGGACTGCCACCTGAACTCAGAACTGCAGAGCAGCCTACAACTGGTTCCTGAGAAATAGGCTCCTGGTGAACACGAAACAAAGGTCATGCTCCTGGGGTCGAAACCCAAGATTTACAACCTGAAATGCACTTCATCGGCCCTGATTGTCCAGTCTTCAGATGGTTCCCTCCCTCAAAAACGTAATCTGTTCCAAATACCTGGGTGTCACCCTTGAGCCTACCTTAACTTTCTTCAAACACGTTGAGACAGAAATGGGAAGGAAAGAGTTAATGGTCTGGATTCTGTAGGTGCCTTATTTTTTTAGCAGTGTGAAAAAAATACACTGAGGCTGAAATCCTCCAGCAGCATCCAGCTTGTGGAATTCCTAGCTGCTAGATGACAGCTGGGTCATAAATCTCGAGTGGACATCTCCAGACACACGCAGACCTTGCAGACACGAACACAGGGCAGTTTGAATGGATTGGATCATTCAAATATAAACTTAAGGTGAAAAGGGAATATAATTGGTCACCAATAGGTGTTCACTCTGATTGGGACAATTAAATACATACATGTTAGTTGTTTGGTGCATTTAAAGGGAGAATAGGAATGACCTGTTATCCATACAGTATATAAGCTTCTGAAAGGCACAGAAGGCTCTCTTGCCTTTGGAAACTGGGAGGGGAAACATAAGCTTGGAGCCTACCTTGTAGCTATGTCCGTGGGAGCTGGCAGTTAGAACAGGGTCCAGTGTCTCTTGTAAGGACAGGGAAGGGTAAGTTTAGTGATAGCATATTTCAGTAATAGCCTTCTTCTTTTGTCATCTGTTATTTAAAACATTTGTTTATTTTTCCTGTATGAATGTTATTCTCTTGTGTTGTAAATACATATCCTGTAACTGCTCATTGCACTTTCTGTTAAGTAAAAAGCTATTTATTTGCTCAACAGTTGTGACTGTGATGTCATTTTTCTAAGGTAATACCACTGACTGAGGTAAACTCTGTAGCATCCGCCACCCGAGAGAGACACACTACCAGACTTTAACTTGTGCAATTGCACATTTAATTATTTCAAGTCTGTACACTTGAAAGAGGTGCCGGAAGGAAAGTCTGGCTGGTGGCAGCGAATACCCGAGGACAGATACCTCTCTAAAAGCTGTTTCAGCCCAGAGGGAGAGGTGGGTTGTCACACACGTTAATAACACAGTACAGCAAATCAACCAGAAACTGGTCATGGGCTACCACCTAAAACACTATCTGACCCCAGTGGCAAGATATGCCATAGCCTAAGGCAACCACCTCCCCCTTATGGATTACTGTGCTCCCACATATACCCAGACCTACTCCCATCTTCTCACCAGGCTTGCCACTACCTACAATAACATCTGTGATTTTGCACTACTGTCCCCTCCCCCACAATGGAGCAGGTTGTGATCAACTTTCAAGCACCTCAAGGAAATCAACAAAGTCCAAGAGGGGAGCATCTTTCAGAAAAAGAGATGTGCAAGAACAAGGGGGCACAATTTAAAGATTGAGGGGGGATGGCTCAGGGGCAATGTGAGGAAGTATTTTTTCATGGAGAGAGTGGTGTTCGCATGGAACTGCCTTCCTGAGGAGGTTGTGGGGTCAAAAATAGTGGGTGAATTCAAGAATGCATGAGACAGCCATAAGGCAATTATAGTGGGGGTAGAAAGAAGTAGGCTGTTGGTTAACTAGAATCTGCAGCTTATCCAATAGGTAGGGAAATGGGCAGACTGGGTGGGCCAGGCAGTGCTTATCTGCCATCAAAGTTTATGTGTCTATGTTTCTCCACCCAACACTGCTCCCTTTACCTATCCCTGGGCTGGCCCCCCCCACTAGCATGATACAGCTACCTCCTTGGCTGTACAGTAGATTACTATCAGAGGTGGCCAGCTGTCCCCTCTTTTTTCCCTACTCAAACAACAGCACTGCCCACACCCACTGCGAAACTCCAGCATTCCACCCCTTGAAGTCCTCCGAACATTCACCAACTTGGGGAGCAACGCCTTCTCCTTCATCTTACCCAATTCATGGAACAGCCTCCCTGACTCCCTCTACTCCCTTGGCTCACACTAAGCATTCAAGTCTCACTATAAATGCACATTACTGTCCGCAGCGACATGTACTTGCCCCCTGGAGTGACTTGCTGTCCATAAATCAATGGCTTTCTGTATTTTATATCTGCTTGATCCCTGTTGTTTGAACTGAACAGTTATCTCTGTCAGGGTTGCTCTCACTGTATATACTATGTAATGAAATTGTATTTTGCACATGCACCTCATGTCTCTCCATGTAAATTATTTGTGGTTCCTGTGAATTCATAAATACCTGACTGTCTTATCTATGTGCCATCTGTAGGGCCCAGGTCACGCCTGAAAATGGTCCATTGGATCAGTGCGCCTAGTCGGTAAGCAAATACATACATAAATAAATAAATAAACAGCCACCTCAAAGCCTAAGGGCATACGCCACTTGAGGCACTGCTGCTTCTGTGGCAGCTGCGAGGGATCTCCCCTTGCTGGAAATCTGTAAAGCAGCTACCTGGAAAACTGTACACACTTTGCAAAGCACTATTGCCTGGATATACAATGCAGGCGAGATGCCAGGTTTGGCACTGCTGTACTGCAGAACCTTTTCCCCAGATAGGTTCTGTACCCAGCCTCCCAAGGTACTGCTTTGTAATCTGCATTACCAAACATAATGAGGGATTCCTGGGATTTGAAGAAAAAATTACTTGCCATAGTAATATTGTTTCTTCCACGGGATCCCTCATTATGTTTCAACCTCCCACCTTACCTCCCCTTCCAGAACCTGGAAAAGGTTCTACACCAATTAGTTCTTCTGTAATGTTTATTTGCTTGAGCATTACTTGTTGTTCATTCACAGTCACTATGTTTATGTGTCTTGTTTTAGTCTGCCATGCCTTGGCCTGCATGGCTAGGCCTTTATTGCCTTTTTGGGCACTTTACGTTTGGTATACTTTATGATAGGCTAGCAAAATTGGGGCTAGTATTCATTTTGCTCCAAAAGCGTCTAAAATTAGGCTGTAGAAAACAGCACCACCTTGAAATAGAGGTTTGAATGGTATTCCAAAGTCCATAATTTACATATTATTCCATGCGCTCTGGGGCACTTCAAATTGTCAGGCTGAATGCATTAGTAATCATAATGAGGGATCCACTGGAAGAAACAGTATTACTATGGTAAGTTATTTTTTCTTATTGAATATCTCTTTTTTTCTAGAAGAACAATACATATAGCCACTGTTTAATACGGTTACCATATAACAGATGACATTCAGATTAAAAAGATGCATAGGGCCCACCCTACAACTTGCAACACCAATTACCCAGGTTTGGGAGCGAATCCAGGGCATCGGAGGGCCAGACAGGGGGAGGAGGAAGAGGATGAGCATCCCAAGGAAGCTTTCCAGGGAGGGTGGGTACAGGTGAACAGTAGACATTAACCCCTGGCAATGGCTTGGAGTGAATGCACCTGAGACCAACACTGAGGCATGGGACTGGTGGAGTGGCAGACATCTGCATGTTGGGGGTGGGAGCACTTCTGACGTGCACTGACATCATTGCACGTCTGCCCCCACCAGGATGACAATGAGGGAAAAAGCAGAAAATCCTTTCTGACGTGTGCAGGATGATGCCGGAGCCACTTCAGTCTCCCTTCCCAAATGATGTCTGGTCCTGCTCATCGTGGATCTATGGTTGATCCCAGTCTCTCCTCCAGCCCCGCAGGGGAGCCCCACCATGAGTAGTAAGTCGCAGGCCTCCCCAAGAGGGCAGAAAAGAGGGATGCTGGATGGAGGGGTTGTTGGGGGTCATTGGCAGAATATGGGGAACATCCCTGCCATGCAGTGAAGTGATAAATGGAGTTACAAAAAAAGAAAAGATATACATAGAATCCATGCATATTACACTGTGGATGTTATACTGTGTAATAAATTGTGTACAGTTTTGCTTGCATACCAGTTTTCCCTTCTTCTCCAATGTGCAAAACATGAATTTTATGATCTGTTTTGTCATAAAATTAATAAAAATAACATCATCCTCAACTTCCATTGTCTTCTACAATTTATTTTTTTCTGTAGTTGCTGCCATGGAGAATGCATCTTGTGAACTGTGGTGCTTGAATTTTCATTCAGTTATATAGGTTATGGGGGGGGTACATTTCCTCATGTTTGGTATACTGCAACAAAATAGACTCAGGAAGGGTCCCCAAAATTCTGTAAAGATTTTTTTAATCTGTTCGTAACAAAATATGCCAGGCATTCCTTCACCGCCAGATAGACCATTTTCAGTACCCGTTCCTCCACTGAGGGAGGGGTCAGGCTGTCTCCACTTGAACAAGATGTAACCAGAGCATTTGTTATGTGGAGGCCTGTGTCATACCAAAATTCACGCCTACCAGACAGTTGACTGGGATTTGGTCAAGGAGAAAACAGTGCTTTCTCACGTATTGCTATTCTACTGTTCCAGAAGGGCTGTATTTAAGGACATCCCTATGTCGTATCAGAGTATGTCCCAGTATTAAATTAATTGGTGTTAGATGTTTCCAGAACTTACAACAATTAACTTATTAATAAAATGCATGCATAATCAGATGGAACACCTGAGTCAGTCAGTATTACCCTCCCATAAACTCAGCAGCCAGATGGGGCAGTTGTGCCATATGGAGTCCAGATGTTGCCATGTAACAGCCAGATGGGGCAGTTGTGCCATAAGGAGTCCAGATGTTGCCATGTAACAGCCAGATGGGGCAGTTGTGGCATAAGGAGTCCAGATGTTGCCATGTAACAGCCAGATGGAATGGTTCTGGTTCCCACAAACCTCTCGCATCCAAAAACCTGCAACTGTCAATCAGTTCGGCTCATGCCAAACACCCACCTGAGCACCAGCTGTCCACAGCCTTTAATGTGGGGCCCACAACAGTCCCCGACCCTGACAAATGTTACCTTTAGGTTTTGTTTATTGAGGTTCACTGTTTTGGTGGGCACACACCTTGTGCCGTGACCAACTGAGCTACTGGTTCTGTTATGCTCCTTCAGACCTGAAGCTTGTCTGAATTTACAAGGAGAGGCAGGCATGTTTATACTATGGTTTATATTATGGTTTACTGTGGTTTATACTATGGTTTTAGGACAGCAGAAAACGATACGCCCATAGTTGCCATCCCCACTTCTCAGTGGATTAATCTGTAAATATCACTGTTGTTAAAGTAATCATCGAGTTTGGATTTGAACCGCAAGAAAGTTGATTGGTTTACTACATCCTGAGGAAGTTTGTTCCATAATCTAGTTACCCTGGGTAGGAAGGTGTTGCTTCTGAGATTAGTTCTGGGTATGGCTCCCTGTAACTGGTTATTACGCACTCTTAAGTTAGGGTATTACCTCTGTAACTAATTTCTAGATCAGATGTCAGCTCTGTGTCTCTCAATATTTTGTACAAAGTAAGTAAACCCCCCTCTATCTCTCCTTACCTGTAATGGTTAGAGTTTAAGATTATCAAGTCTATTTTTATATTCTGTGTGTTTAAGATTAAATGTCTGCTTTGTAAATCTCCTCTGTGCTTTTTCGAGTATTGCAATATCTTGTTTTAGCCCTGGGCTCCAAACTTGGGAGCAGTAGTCAAAGTGTGGATGCAAGTAGGTTTTGTAAAGTGGTAACATTATAGACTTAGACCTGCTGGTAAAGGACCTTTTTATGCAAGTGGTCAGACGGTTCACCTTTTCAGCTGTTTGCCTGCATTGGTTTCCATTTTTCATACTGCTGGTCACCATGATTCCCAAATCTCTGACTTTATCAACTTTTTGCAAGGACTTATTTTGTATCATATAATCTAGTCTTGGGTTATTTCCACCACAGTGCATGACTACACATTTGTTCAAACTGAATCTCATTCTGTTATCCTCTGCCCATTGAATAATTGTATTAAGATATTTGTTGTTTTTTTTTTACTTTCTATTTTTCCTCTTTCTCCCCTCAGCTCTGGTCTTCTCGGGACCACCTAGGAGTCATCCCACTGCAGTCCGCTCCTACCTGGTCAGTCCTCCATCGCCCATGTAGCCTCGGTTTACCCACCTGGGCGGGGACAAGGTGGGTTCCAACACCCCTGAATTCCTCTGGTAGCGTCGGTCAGGAGGGTGCCAGGAGGGTGACCGCATATCGTGGGCAAGCTCCGGTGCTCTGTCTCCGTTGGAGCTGAAGGGCATTTTACCCTGTTCTGGGGAGTGGCTGGCACTCTGATGTCTAGGCAATGCTACTGGCATCTGCTACTCCCCACCCCTTCACTATGCTCAGTGCTTACTGTGTCTCTGGCTTTCACCAGAGGTCAGCCGAGTGCCAAACAGGGACCCCTGTCCCTCCCCGGGAGAGGATAGCTGTCCTCTGGATGCTCGATCCTCTCTCTCCCCTGCCGACCCCCAGCAACCCGGGCTCATTCCCGAACCCGGGTTGCCGGCGTGACACGAGGTGTGGCGTCCAGCGCTTCAACCCTCAGGTGTTAAGATCTTTTGTCATGCTTTGACTGCTTCTTTGATACTACTCTACCCCCCAGTTTAAGAGCGTCTGCAAATTTTAGCAGAATATTATTGCTAGTAATTTGCAGGTCATGGACAAAGAGGTTGAAGAGAAGCGTTCCCAATACCGAGCCCTGTGGGACACCACTTGTCACTCTGCCCTCCCTTGAAAGATGGCCATTCACACGTACCATCTGTGGCCTATCTTTGAGCTCCTGGTGACCAGGAATATCCTTAAATTTACATATGATGCCTGTTAAGCTGTGTCTTTTCAGATTGGCTAACCTGCTATGTATTTTCCCTTTTCAGTGTCTTCTGTGTGTGAATTGAGGGCCGCATGCCCACATGCAGCTTTTTTAAAAATAGGGTGAGCAGTGAAAGTCTCTGATCCTCATAGCCTGGTGCTTAAGGTATGTGTTTTTTACCTATTTTTTTTGGAGAGGGGCATGAGTTAGCTAGTGTGGGACTTCTACTAATCTATTCATTCTTTTCCTTTTTTCTCCTCAGCATTCTATTGGTGATGGACCATCATCGGGGGCATGTGAAGGCCTAATTGTTGGGCTGAAGCACTGGGGACAGGACCTCCAGTAAGGTCTCTGTATCATGCTCAAATAAAGAAATTGCCCATATGCAGTAAGTTGGAGTTAGAGACTTTTTTTTTCTTGTGGCTGGTGCTCCCCTGTACATCCACCCCTACCCACCAGATCTCGTTCTCTACCACGACTTTCACAGCTGCTGACCACCCTGACTTACCCCCATAAGGCAGGGCCGCCAAGACGACCCTCCCCCATGGAAACTCATCCAGAGTACCGCCACCAGCAGGGCTCCCTTGGCTTGCCACCCCCGGGTGGGGCCGTGAGGGTGAGCTGACTGGCGGAACACTGTCTTGGTCAGGACCAGAAGGCATGACAGAAACAGCAGAACTGGGGTGGGCATCATGGTGGGATGTCCAGCCATTTTTGAATGCTGATCCCTGGGGGAGGGACATGCAATGAACATTTGATGTCTTCCCTGCCCCCATGACTGCTGGCGTTGGTCACAGTGGAACCCCCAGCCTCCATAGAGCGTCGGACACTCTTCCTCCCTCCGCCCGAAGGAGAGCTGTCCCCTGGATGCTCAATTCGTCTCCACCCCTGGCTGGCCCTCTGACTACCGAGTTTGTCCCTGAACCTGGGATGTTGGCACCGCAAGCTGACGCCTTTGCTGCTGTGCTGGCAGGCAGGTCTTTCAGAGATTTTTTTATAGCCTAGAGTGCTCTTACCTCTGTTTTCTGCATGTAACTTTTAGGGATACATACAAACAGAGGTGAGAAAGAGTAAATCCCCATTTGTGAGCTGACAAAATCCTTGATTGCGAGCCCAATCCCCTTTCGCAAAACATACATATAAATTTTTGAGTGAACTGAGCATGCTCAGAACCCAAAACTTCAAAATTAAATAACTTTGGAACAGATTGATATTTTTTCACCAGACCAATGCTGGATTGTTCTTTGCCCATGTGTCTTACTACCAGGAACATTTCAGACCAAAATACCAAATGGTGTGGCTGCAGCGTGATGGGAAAAAGTCAGCAAAAAAGTGCCAAACAAAAGCGAAAAATGTGTTTTTCAGTGCTTTGCTGCACGCAAACTGCAAGTCTGACTGAAATGCCACTTGGCAAATCAAGAGATCTACCATACAAGATCACACATTCCAAACTGTGCGCAAAGTTATTGAATGGATGAAAAATTATTAAGGTACAAAATGTGGGGTTTAACATTAAACAGCTTACTCAAACCTAACTATACTGGGCGACCGTGACTGTATTTATTATATATATATATATATATATATATATATATATATATATATGTATCTATAGGTATGGTGCCCCAGATAAGTGCCTGTTTTCTTTCTTCTAGGGCTTCCTGGGGCCCTCCATCTTTTGGGCATCGGTGCCCCACTTCTCCCAGTCCTTTAGTTTGTCTATATGTGCTTGCTGTTTGCCTCTTTAGTTTGAACTTTTCCCTTTAAGAGGACTCTGTGTGTAAGGACATTTCCCTTTTAATTTGACCTCCTTTGCAGGAACCTTACCCTTTTAACTCCTCATCATTTTTTTATTGCTAAGCAGCCTGCCTGGTGAGGAGCTTTTGGTGTAATTTCCTTGGAACCTTTTCCGCCATTTTTTCTGTTTTTTTTTTCTGCCCCCAAGTTGATCAGTGGCTTTCTTCCAGCTCCATTGAGACTTGCAATTCTCCTCACATTTTCCTCTGTCACTGTGGTGGATGGGTACGTGCCCTGTTTTTTTTAGCACGGTGCGGTTTCATGTGCCTGTGTTTGTATGTAAGCTCCCCTCAATGCGCCAACATCACACTTAGCATTGTGACATCACACTCATGCTCTTCGGGAAAGCTCGCACACCTGCACTGTTTCAGTGCTATGCATGGCGTTTCTGTGTGTTCACATCGTCTTTCAACCGGATGGTTGCTTAAGTCCTTTTCTTGGAACAGGGGCTGCTGTTTGGATTTGTTTCAGCAGCCTGGACTCACTATTAGTGCTGGGGTACACGACAAGCAGTGGCAGTATAGCCTAAGGTTAGAGAACTTAGTTTGGTACATCCAGGAGTCTTGGGCTTGATTCCCACAATTTCCACTTGTATACCGGGTGACTCATAGCAGTCTCTTAACAACCCCAATGCTCTCAGTTCGCCACTGAACTCAGGCCTTTTCCGGTTGCCAAAAAAAAAAAAGTGTCAGGATGTGTGTGGCACACAAGCAAAGTGTGTGAACAGTCCTCTGTATGGTTTGTCAGCATCAGCATCAGTTCTTTTTTATTTTGGCAGAAGTGCAGGGCTGTTTTTCTTTGGCACCATGACATATCAAAGACCTCTTACTTCCAGACTTCTAAGGCCTGCACAAGGATATTTAGGTCCTCTCCAATGGGTTCCTCTCCCCCTTTGTGTTTCTCTAGATAATATGTATCTTACGGTTCCCCCCAGTCAGACCTCTGAGCTGCTGGGGGTGCACCTGGTGTACCAGTTGGCAGTGGCAGGCAGAATGGCATATATCCTTTCTTTACTGATCTAGGAGAGTTTCTGGGCCCTGATGTTCTGCAGGACATCCCAGAAGATACACCCGATCCTGGATTGAGCCCCTCAGATCAGGGATTCCCATACAGGCACATCCAGGTGTGCCGCAGCAGGACAGGGCTGCTGTTAAAGATCAAATGCACATATTTAAGAAAAGCTTGAATTCACTTGAATTCAAGTCCCTGTGTCATGATTAGTGTTTCCTGAAAATATCAAGCTGTTTAGTTTTGTGGTTTTCTTTCAATCAGCATCTGTTAATGTGCTCTGCAGTAACTGAAAACAGTGATGATTTTTCTGTCCCTATCAGTGAGCAAGGACATCATTTTTGTCTAGCCTGCTGCTTCAGCAGTTAAGTCCCCGATTGACTGAAGAAGCTGTTGAAGTTCCCAGTCAGAGCAGTCTGTAGAGCTAATTGTTTTCACTCAAAGTTTGTTACTAACCCATCTGGTATGCGTTTAGATAGATTAGCTTAAAATCTATAATTTTGTTCTCATAAAAAGTTGATCATTTGAGTTTCAATTCTGAACTGAAGTGGTATGAATGAATGTCTTTGAGAAATTACCTTGTCTGTATCACAGCTGTTAGTTTTTTCTCATCAAAACTCTGCATTGTTTTCTGGCTATATAACACAGGGTTGTTCTCTTGAAGTTCCTTTTGTTGACCTGAGTTCATGGATATTATGAGGATGAGGATCATCCATAGTGTGCGGCCTACAAGCTGTAGTTTGGACCCTGGACCAACTCCCCTAATTTTGGGTTGTTTTGATATCCTCGGTCCAGTCCTGGTGCAAACAGTCTGGTGCTCCTTGGAGTCAGGTGAGTTTCCTAGCTCCCTGAAAGAGGCGGTGGTGACACCTCTCTTGAAGAAAGCTACCTTGGACCCAGACTGTTTCTCAAACTACAGCCCTATCTCTAACCTTCCCTTTATTGGGAAGGTTATTGTAAAGGTAGTGGCAGTCCAATTGGAGGACCATTTAACCATCCATAATATCTACGAATCCTTCCAATCTGGTTTTTGTAAAAGACATAGCACCGAGACAGCGCTGGTTTGGGTGCTTAATGATCTTCTGAGGGCGTGGGATCAGAAGAGATGTTCCATTCTGGTTCTCCTTGATCTCTCATCAGCCTTTGACACTGTGGATCACCTGGTGTTGATAGCATGCCTGAGACAAATTTGTGGAATGTCGGGAACTGTTTTACAATGGTTCACCTCATTCCTCACTGGGAGATCACAAAGAGTTGTGTTGGTTTTTTTTTCCTCTGGCCCAACTTTTTTGTTGTGTGGGGTGCCTCAGGGTTCTGTGCTGCCACCCATGTTATTTGGAGTGTACATGCTGCCCCTCGGAGACATTGTAAGATGGTATGGGCTGAGGTTTCACTGCTATGTAGATGATACCCAGCTATACCTGTCTTTTGCACCTGACCAGGACGGAGCTCTCGCGGTGTTTAATAACTGTCTGGAAGAAATCCAAGGTTGGATGGATTCTAGTTGGTTAAAGTTGAACTGAGAGAAGACCGAGGGTTTGGTTGTGGACTCGGGCAGTCAGATAGAGAGGTCGCTTGATGGCACGCCATCTGGAATTATTCCTGGTGGCGTGTCACTTCCGACCTCTGAATGGGTGCATAACCTTGGGATTGTCCTAGACGACAGGCTGACCCTACGATCTCAAGTGTCGGCCGTTGTCAGGACTTCCTTCTACCATCTTAGGAATATTGCCAGGGTTAGGCACCTTGTTCCATCTGACTCTTTGCCAAAGTTGGTCCACACCTTTGTGTCCTCACGCTTGGACTACTGCAATGCCCTATACTTTGGGCTTTCTGGGGTTGAAATCCATCCCCTACAGCTGGTGCAGAACGCAGCAGCCTGGGTTTTGACTGGGACAAGTAGGTCCTGTCATATTACCCCGATGCTGCGCGAACTGCACTGGCTTCCTATATGGTGGTGGATCACCTTTAAAGTCATTTTATTGACTTTCAAAGCCCTTCGCGATCAGGGTCCGACCTATCTGAAAGAACTTCTGGTGTCTTACTGTCCTGGCCAATCGCTCCACTTGGCTGACGAGGGGTTGTTAGAGATTCCAAGAGTGAGTTTAAAATCTTCTGGCAGCAGAGCTTTTTCTCATGCTGCACCCACGCTTTGGAATTCTCTACCATGCCGGTTGTGGGAGTGCACCTCCGTGGAGGTATTTAAGAAGAATCTGAAAACTTTTATTTGGCAGAAGACAACAGGAGAAAGGACTGCTGTGTGACTGAACTTCTCTACTGGGACTATATTGCCCTCCTTCCCTCCCCTCCACCCAAAGCTAGTTCTATTTTTATAGGCACAGGATTTGACTGACAACAGAAACTTCCTGTTTAGGGGCAGGAAGTGAGTGAGCACAGAACCACCAAGGACCCACCATCCTAGCAGGGCAAGAGTAGCTCTCCGGCCCCCTCTAGCTGCTGGAGGTCTGCCTCTGAACAAGTAAGTGGTCTACTGAGAAATATAGGATATTCTTGTCTCAGAACAGGACAATCAGGAGCTTAAAGGGCACACAGGCAGAAAGTAAGGAGAGACAGAAAAAAAAAACAGAGGAAAGAGTAAGGATTGCAAACAGTTAAGGGGCCAGAAATCAGCCATGATTGGAGTGGTGCAGTGCAGTGGCTGTGGAGCAGCAGTCTTCCGGGAGATGTTCTGGAGGATGCGGTGTTGTCCCATCTGCAGGCACCTCTCTGGGCTGAGGGAGGAGGTTGCTCATCTCCAGGCTGAGTTGGCCAGGATTTGTGGGACCTCCTCTTCCATCCAGGGACCACCAGTGCCACTGCCGCTGCCTCAGAGGTTGCAAGAAAGAGGAGCGGTTGGACCACAGTGGGCTCAGGGAGGGTGAGAGTGGTGGAACAGAGGCACATCCCTCCAGTTGTACCTCTCCACAATTCCTATGCCATTCTGGCAAAGTGTGGTTCCTCTATGGAGGCACCTACAGTGGAGACCAAGGAGGATGCTGGGAACCTCCACAAAGGAGACCCACAGGAGGGTGGCAGGGGACCCTGCAGGGGAAGGAAACAACTCCTGGTGGGGGACTCCATTGTCAGGAAGGTAGAACTGGGCAAGGAAGGGAGAGGGAGGTGGTGCCTGCCTGGCACCATGGCTTGAGGACAGGAGCTAATCCTCAGGATTGCCAGAGCAGCTTCACAGGAGGAGCTGGATGTCATTGTCCACCTAGGGACAAATGACCTGGCTAAGAAAGGATTAGAGAAGTGCAGGAAGAGTTTGTGGAATTGGGAGGGGCTTGAGTCAAGTAGCACGCGTAACCTTTCGGAGGTGCTACCCATCTATGGCATAGGAGAGGCTAGGTGTTCCGTACCATGGATCCAATCAGTGGTTGAAAACTGTGTGGAGTTCAGGGATTTGGCTCATTGGGGACTGGGGTCCACCTGGAGTGATGCAAGCCTATACTGGCATGATGGGCTGCATCTGTCCGGGAGGGGAACCAGGATCCTAGGTGATAGGTTTAAATGCTTCATTGGCAAGCTTTTAAACTAGCCAAGGGGAGGCACTGAAAGGAGCAGGAAAATCCTAGTCTCCCAAACAATCATGGTAGTAAGTGTGGCAAACACCAACATGGAGGTGTCGATAGGGAGAAGGGCAGGGTAAATGGAGAAAGTGACAAAGGCAAGAAGGACAGGGATGGGGCAAAGGGGTAAGGCCATCAGAAATGGAGGGTAATGAGTACCAATGCCGTGAGTCTGGGCAACAAGCTCCTGAGCTGGTGGCCTTAATGGAAGAGGGATGCCTGGATATTGTAGCAGTCACAGAAACATGGTACACAGAGAACCATGACTGGGATGTTAACATACCAGGGTACATAACTTACAGGAGAGACAGGCAGGGAGAAGAGGGAAGGAGTAGCTCTCTATGTAAAGGAAAGGATAAAAGCAACTGAACAAAGGAGTAAACAGGGAGGAGAGGAAGCACTGTGGGTCACCTTGGAGACTGGAAAGGCACCACAATCCGCACAGGG
Organism: Neoceratodus forsteri; assembly: GCA_016271365.2. Lineage (NCBI taxonomy): Eukaryota > Metazoa > Chordata > Ceratodontiformes > Ceratodontidae > Neoceratodus > Neoceratodus forsteri. The sequence goes on from CM057458.1 coordinate 374,310,863, forward strand.
GTTATGTACAGACCCCATGTCAGGGGAAGAAATGGACAAGGATATGATGAAGGCGTTCTTAGAATGGCAGAGAAAGGGAGATATTGTTGATGGGAGACCTGAATATGCCAGATGTTAACTGAGCACATTGCTGCAGCCACATCCAAGAGCAGGGCCATTCTTGGACGTCCCTACAGGGGGCAGGCATTAGACAGCTAGTTTGAACCCACTCGTGAGGCAGCAATCTTAGACCTCATACTCTCAAATGGGGCAGTGAGAGATCTCAGATCTAGAAGGGTTGCCATCTGGGGACAAGTGACCATCAAACAGTGTGGTTCACGTTAAATTCAGCTACAGAGTCAAGCCATACAAAAGTGAGGGTACTGGACTTTAGGGAGGCTGACTTTGGCAAGATGGGAGAGTGCTCAGAAAGCACTAGCAAACAGGCTAGAAGGAGGTGTGGAGCAACAATGGGAATTATCAAAACTGCCATCACAGAGGCAACAAGCCTTTGTGTGAAGCAAATAAACAAATCAAAACGAAAGAAAAGCTACTATGGTTCTCAAGAGAGGTGGCTGTGAAAGTCAGAAGAAAAAAGATAGCATTCCGGAAGTATAAGGAAACACAGAAGGAGCAGGACAGAGAGCTGTACCAGTTAAGGCAGAAAGAAGCAGGGAGGGAAGTCAGAATAGCAAAGGCCCAAACTGAGGAAAAGATAGCCAACTCAGTTAAGAAGGGGGATAAAACCTTTTATAGGTACATCAGCAAGCATAGAAAGACAAAGGGAGGGATAGTGAGGCTAAATAGAATGAACAGTGGGTGGGCAGAGGGGGACAGTGAAAAAGCAGGAATACTGAACGAATATTTCTGCTCAGTATTCACAAAAGAGGAGGGGGAAGTGCCTAATCCAATTAACAGAAGCACTCTTGATAGGGGGGTCGATCCCAGTCCTTTCACAGAAGAAAGGGTTCTGCAAGAACCCCTAAAACTGAAGGTGGACAAAGCAATGGGTCCTGATGGAATTCACCTCAGAATTCTAAAAGAATTAAGGAAGGAACTAGGTGAAACCACTGGCTACTCTTTTTATAAATCATGGGAGGATGGTGTGGTACCGAGGACTGGAGGAAGGATGTGATTCCCTTCACAAAAGTGGGACCAAGACAGAGGCAGGAAACTACAGACCTGTCAGTCTGACCTCTGTGGTAGGGAAAGTGATGGAGTCACTTCTGAAGGAAAGAATAATTGAGTACCTAGAGGTCAGTGGAGCACAGGATCCAAGGCAGCATGGGTTCACAGCGGGAAGGTCATGTCAGGCCAGATCTAATAGATTTCTTGACTGGGTGACCAAAGTAGTAGACCAGGGAGGGCTGTGGACATGGCTACCTAGACTTTAGCAAGCATTTGACACAGTCCCACACAAAAGATTATTAGTCAAATTAACCAGCCTGGGAGTGGGTCCCAGGGTGGTAGCCTGTAAACATTGGCTGGACAACAGGACACAGAAGGTAATTGTAAATGAGTCCACTCTGAAGAAAGGGCGGTTACTAGTGGGCACCGCAGGGTTCAGTATTGGGTCCAGTCCTTTTAATGTCTTCATCAGTGACATTGCAGAGGGACTGGAAGGAAAAGTATGCCTTTTGCAGATGACACAAAGATCTGCAACAGGGTTGATACACAAGGAGGCGTGGAAAGGATGAAAAGGGACTTGGCAAGGTTGGAGGAATGGTCAGACGATGGCAGCTAGGATTCAATGCAAAAAGTGCAAATAATGCACCTGGGAAACAAGAACCCAGGGAAGAATACACAATGGGTGGGGAGGTAGTAACAACAACAAAACAGGAAAGGGACCTGGGGGTAATCATATCAGATGACCTTAAGGTTAGCAAGCAATGTGAGAAGGCAGTAGGGAGGGCGGGGTATACTGGGATGTATAGGAGAGGCATCAGCAGCAGAAAACAGGAAGTTGTTATCCCTCTGTACAGACAGTTGGTGAGACCCCATCTGGAATACTGTGTCCAGTTCTGGAGACCCCATCTCCGCAAGGACATAGACAGGATAGAGGCAGTCAGAGGAGGGCAACTAAATGGTGCAGGGTCTGCAACAGAAGCCGTATGAGGAGAGACTAAAGGAGCTTAATATGTATACCCTGAGGAAAGAAGGGAGGAGGAGGACATGATAGAAACTTAAGTACCTCAAGGGAATCAACAAAGTCCAAGAGGGTAGCATCTTTCAGAAAAAAGAGACTTGCAAGAACAAGGGGACACAATTTAAAGATAGAAGGAGGGGTTCAAGGGCAATGTGAGGAAGTATTATTTCACAAGAGGGTAGTGGATGCATGGAACAGCCTTCCTGAGGAAGTTAATAAGTCTAAAACTGTGGGAGAATTCAAGAATGCATGGGACAGACATAAGGCAATTCTTGTGGGGGGCAGGAAGATATAGGCTGTTGGTTAACTAGGATCTGCGGCCTATCCTGTAGGTAGGGAAATGGGCAGACTAGATGGGCCTAGCAGTCCTTAGTCTGCCGTCAAAGTCTATGTTTCTATGTTTATTTATGGCAAATGGCCTTCCTGGATGATTAAGTTAATTCTATTGTGTTATGATGTGTTATGATTCTATGTTATAATTTATTACTTGATTTTAATAGTTGATGTTTTTATGGTATGATTTTATTTATATGTATTATTGATCTGCATTTGAAACTATGGTTTTAATATGTTCAGCGCCTTGATACATTGAAAGGCGCTTTATAAATAAAATAATTTTTTTATTTATTATATAAAATAAATCTAAATTTTGTAAATTCATAGAAGCAGTGTGTCTTTGATGTAGCCTTCATAAATAGGTTCATGTGAGAACAATTTTGTTTTTATGTCAGACTGACAAACAGGTGTCTGCCACACTCAGCTATTTCAGGAACATGTACTGTATGAACTCACAAAATTCAGTTCTTTGAGGGTTTCTGTGTGACAACACATCATGTATGTGTACAACTAGAAATACTACATGGGGCTGCACTCCTGAGGTGCCATCGTTTGGATGAGACGTTAAACCGAGGTCCCATCTGCCTGTTTTGGTGGTAGTTCAGGTGGATGTTAAAGATCCCATGGCACTTCTCGAAAAGATTAAGGGAGTTTTTATTGAAAGTCACATCATAACACATTATTAACATTTTTACAAAGGAAAAAAAGGATATACTATAGACAAGGCATCACAAAAAAAAAAACAATTATTCATAATTAATTAATTCATGAACAAAACATAAAAAAGGGCCATCCTTTTTTCATTTATATTTTACAAATAATAGGAATCCTTTCCACCATTTTTGTACTTTGTCTGACAGGTGAGCTGAAATATCTTTTAAATAAATTGACCACATTGCTTGTGCCCCAAGTGAACTAAAAGTTTCATAGGTCATTAATCTTTGTGAAAGAACCCATTGGCATCTAGCTTGCCTTGTATAGAATTTCAGACAGCAAAAAAGCACAGCTACTGTACTTTTGTCATATCTATTATACAAGAATGGGTAATGTCCTATAACTAAGATTTCATGATTTAAATTTGTTAACCATGATAATTTCCATTTCCTAGCTAAGAAATACCACAAAGGTTTTACATAGGAACAGTCAAATAAGAAATGTTTCATAGTTTCTTCGGCTGCTTGGCGAGTAGTATATGAACAATACCTTTCCTCTAGTGATTCGTGTTTATTATTGCCTCTAATGTTCAGTCTCCCATATGCTGTTCGCCAGAACACCTCCCACATGTGAAGTGGTATACTATTATTATTTAGTTGTGCTAAAGCAAATTTGCTGCGAGAGGTAGCACAGTCCTTAAATTCAGGTTCAACTGGATATATTTTCCCCAAAATAGTACTGTATAACTTATGTCCTGTGTTTTGACATACCTGGGTTTTTGTTATTCCCCATTTATATAGTTTTTGTACCACTGGTTTTAAGTAACTTGGAATTATCGTGTGGGGGTTGATTTTGGGAGGAGTGCCCTGGCCAAATTTCCTCCCATTCACTGACCAACCAACAACAGCTTAATCTGGTTCAAGGTCAGTTCACATTCATCTGTATCCCCCTCCCTGAGTTGTGCCTGAAAATAGGCAAGAATTTGTCTAGTGCACTTACCCGGTCAACAAAAACTAAATAAATAAAAAGTTATTTTTAAACAGTGAAGAGATGTCTGCTGAAATGCGGATTCCCAAATACCTAAAGGTATTCCTAGGAGCCCAAGCGAATGAGAAGGAACATTTAAAGGCTGTTGAAGGGGTACTGCTTTACATTAACACCTCTGATTTTTGAGTATTGATTTTACACCCTGCCAGAAAGCTGAATTCCTCCAGAGCTTGTTTTAAGTGTTGAAGGGAGACAGATCTGCCAAATGAAAAAAAAAAAAGAATCATCAGCATAAAGGGACACTTTTTGCTCGACACCTCTGGCCATCACATCTTTAATCTGGGCATTTGATCTAATCACAATGGTGAGGGGCTCCAAGAAAAGAACAAAAAGAAGAGGGGGTGAGGGGGCAGCCCTGTCTTGTGCCTCATCCCATATATAGAGAACAAATGATTGCTATACAGTTTTGCCGTAAACCAAATTTTTGTAAAGTGGCCAGCATAAAGGACCAGTCCACCCTATCAAATGCCTTCTCGGCATCCATGCTGATAGCTATTTGAAGAGACTTATTGGATCGTTCTGCAGTTATAATGTTGAGAAGACAATAGATATTATCCCCGAAGGTAATGTCCTGCTATGAATCATGTCTGATCTGTGTGGACTAAGGACGAAATACACTGTCTGTTGTAGTTGATCTGCTAATATGCCGGTAAAGATTTTGAGATCTACTGGCAAGAGGGAGGTAGGATGGTACAATCCACAGTCCTCCAGCTCTTTGTTAGGCTTTAAGATTACCAAATTTTGCACTATATTCCAAGAGGGTGGCACCTCTCTCCCCCTCCCTACACCTCATTAAAGGCTGCTAGCAGGACTCTGTGATCATGGGTGCAAAATATTTATAAAATTCAGATGTAAACCCATTTGTGCCTGGGGACTTCCCATTTTTTAACTGTTTAATTTTTGTGGCAATTTCAGGGGTCATGATAGGGGCATTAAGAATATTCTTTTGATCCTCTGCAAGTGTAGGAAATTGCAACTGATCCAAGTATTGCAGTAATTTTTGATAATGATCTGGGCCTCTTGCCTGTGTGTAGAGAGATTTGTAAAACTTTGCAAATAAGCCGGAGATCTCATAGGGTGATGTGATGGTGGGAGATCTGTTCGGATCCTGAAGTCTAAGCACCACCCTATTGGTAGTTTCTTGCCTGAGCTGCCAGGCCAACAGCCTACCAGCCCGATTCCCCTGTTTGTAATATTTTTGTTTTGAGTATCTTAATTGGCCTTCAATTTGAGCATCTAGAAGTTGATTAAGATTTTGTTTTTCCCACTCTAATTGGCACTTAACTAAGGAATCCAACAATATCTGGTGTTGGAACTCTAGATCAGCAATCTTACGCTCCAACTCGAGTATCCTCTGAGTCCAAATTCTCTTCATTTTAGCAGAGTATTTAATGAGTTCACCTCTTAAGTCACACTTTAATGCATCCCAACGAAACCCAGCACCTGTATCCCATGGGGGATTCATCTGAAGGAACCATTTGGTAGCCTCTTTTATCATCTCCTTAAATTCTGTGTGGGATAGGAGACTGATATTTAACCACCATAAGGTCTCAGAAGGCACCAGGGCCATGTCTAATTGAATTTGAGTGGAGGCATGGTCAGAAATTGAAACTGTACCTATCGAGGCGCCACTCAGTTTAGGAACCCAATTGGCTGAGATTAAGAAAAAGTCTAAGCGGGAATACATCTTATATTTAGGGAATAATAAGTGTAGTGTCTCCCTTTGGGGTTGAGGAAGTGCCACCCATCTACCAAGGTGAGCTCTGTACAGAGTCTGGTTAACAGCTTTCCCATTTGAATTGACCCCTTGGAACCCGTGCCTATGCGATCTTGTAAGGGGTCCATCACAGCATTTAAGTCTCCCCCAACCACAGTCAAGCTCTGGGCATCCTTCACAGTTTCATCCAGTACCTTGGTGAGGAAGGTATTACGCTCTGCCTCTTCATTAGGGGCGTATAGGTTAAGAAATATGCATCTCTGACCCCTATTCTCTCCATGTAACCTTATGAAGTGTCCTTCGGGGTCAGTATCTACCTGTGATATGTGGAAGGGGGGTGTTACGATGTACAAGGATGGCTACTTCTCTGTGGTGGGGGTGGTCATTATAATGTGAAGCATATACCTCCCCCACCCAACCTTACCTTAATTTGATATGTTCCTGCTGGTCAAATGAGTTTCTTGGAGGAAGGCTATGGTAGTCTGCTATCCTGTATAATACGAGCTCTCTCAATAGGGCTGTTTATAACCCTGACATTAAAGGATGTTACTTTAAGATCAGCCATATACTGTATTATGCATTAAACCAATTACTTTTTTCGCGGGGAGGGAGCATGCATCATCTGAACAACAGTGGCAAAAAAAAACAAAATAACAGAAGAGAAAGTCTCAAACTATGTACAGTAAACATGAGCCAAAGGCACTTGAGATACTAGTTGGTACTTCCAAGATGAATATACCCAGTCCTCACCCTCATCAAGGTATACTATGGGGTGAGGTAAGGGGCCACTGGTTATGGCTCCTCAACTGGTGCTCCCTATCATCTACAAGAGTGGGTGACCAGAAGGGTAGAAAGGTCACCAAGGAGATCACTATTGTCAGATGACTGCACCAGTTAAGTGATCTCTGAATAATGGACAAAGCTAGCAACAAGCTTTGACTTCTTAACCAACACTCTTTTGGTATTTTTATCATAAAGTTAGGGTGGATAACCCGAGGGAAGCAGACATCACCCAGGGGGACAACAAGGGAAGATATCATGTGTACAAAATCTCATATTGTATGTAGCAACTGGATCAAGGCCCCCAAGGGCTGAGGGGGTACAGGGGACCAAGGACCACCAGCCAGCCAGGGAGCATGGCATAAATTATGGAGCACCTTCCCAGGGGCATCTCAAAAATCCTACAAGTTACAAATAGGCTAATATAAATGATTAACAGTAGCTATTGTTAGTGCTGTCAGCCTTGGCTGCTCCACCTCTAATACCTTGTCTCAGCATCTTTGTCTGACTGGAGAGGCTTACTCGGAGCACTGTGGAGCCACTTTGGCAGGAAATAAAGGTGTGGGGAGCAACCCAAGGCTCATGAAGAGTAAATCAAGTACAGAGAACCATCCTCTAGCAGGGAACCCCTACAGGCTCCCTCAGACAACTGTTCTGCAGAGTACCATGAACCAATATTGGTCTCAACTCCCATCACTGAATGATTCAAGATCATGGATTGTGGCTGACATTGTTAGAAGGCTGAGAAACTAATGTAGCATCCCAGGGGTCACTTCATTTTTGTACTATATATTTTCTTTTTTTTTAATTGAAAAAGGCAAGAAAACAGGGAGGCTTGTAAAAACTGCCCCTCATCCTTCCAAGCTGGGTCAGTGGATCCAGAGGTTCTGCTTCTTTATCTAGGTATGGAGCACCTCCCATCCCGCTTAGCTTCAGTTTAGCAGAGATGTCACTAGGAGGGCTCCAGCAGTGCTTTCCCATAACTTTGGCTCAATGGGCCCCTGCACACCAAGGGACTCCCCATCCCCAGCAAATATTCTGATGTCCCCATAAAATCCCCCCCCCCCAAACTCACCCACTCCAAATATATGTGTCTATGATCTGTAGAGCTACTGAGGCACATCTAGTGGCAGAAGGGAGAAGCCGGAGCGTGTCAAAAAATATTAAGTCGGCATAGCAGCCTCTCCATCCACACCACCAGAGCGTCAGAATCAGGGCCCCCAGCCCATCTGATTGTGTCATACGTTCTGAAACATCACATTCGACAACAAGGATAAACAGTGCTAAAGAAAGTCTCACTGAACGGCATCTCCAATTTTCTTGCTCAGGTTGGGAGATTCTTCAGATTTGTTCCGAGCTTCTGCCAAGATCTGGGGCAGGATTCTCAAAGCTCTCAGAAGGTGCAAAACCTTCCCTAAGTCCCCAAAACTCCCTCAGCTATGGAAAAAAAAGGTGGAGTTTGCTCCAAGTGCTATTCACAAAAACCCCCGCAGCTGTGGGAAAAACTACTATGGACTGTGGAAAAAAGTGCAGCTGCGGAACTCCCTCAGGACAAAAAGGTGTGAGATAAGTAAGGCACAGATCCTGAAAGGCTATTCACAGCGAGGTTTTTCCCGCAGCTGAGGAAAAGAATGTTACACACAGTGGAATGAGGTGTAACTCTCCCTCAGCACACTGCAGTAGTGCCCCAGCAATTGGAATCAATTAAGGTGGAGGTGTACCACAGGTAACAGCATCTCAGACAGTATAGCAGTGGCTGATGTTACAGCACTGAAAGCACACATTGCCATGCTATGGCAACAGGCATCAACCACTAGACCCAGTGCAGCCCATGACAGAGCCCCACAAGCAGTAGAGCCTGACCAGCCAGCAGCGAGTGCTACCCCCCCCCGCAGGCTACATGCACACCCCAGGGAGGGATGACCAGCAGGGACAGTCAGCCGCTGTGGTGCCAAGGTATCACAGGTACCTGTGGTGCTGCTTTGGTCCCAGTTGGGGACTGGTTGCTGGTCTCTGTGTGTGCTGTCAGCTTCATATTATAGCAACAGTGTTACAGTCTGCTGCTTCAGCTACTGTGGTTCCCTACTGCTGTGCCTTCACAGTCTCTGCAGCTGCAGATTCGCAGCACTTGCGCAAGTCCTGTGGCAGCTATATTGCCGCACCTGCGGCACTTTTTACGGAAATCTGCAGCTGCACTGGTTTTCTTTGAGAATACAGCACAGCTGTGTTTCTGCACTGCAGCAAGCCTTTTTCCCCGTAGCTGTGGGAATTTCAGCTTTCTTTGTGAATCCTGCCCCTGGACTGTAGGATCGCTTCTATTTTTCTCAAGGTCTTTAGGAGGCTTGATCACCAGCTCTTGCAAAAAGGGTGCTGCTGTTGACAGGTCAGGAAATCTTTTGAGCCCATTCGGTGTTTGAATCTTTTCTATTGAGGCTGGATAACCTGCCTGTTTAAGCGCTCGTATAACCTAAAAGACTCATCTGCGTTGTAAGGTTAGGGGTGCATAGTCTTGATCAAAAAATATGCGCATGGCCCCAAAATGAATTTCTTTTTTGGACCAGGTGAGGTGCAACAGTTCTTTCTTTAGTCTGAAAGTCTAAAAATGCCATCACAATGGATCTGGGATGGGCTTTAGGGTCCTGAGATTTGGGGATAGGGGATCTATGCACTCCGGATGATTCCCAAATCCTCATCTGCTGGTAAATTCGGTAATTCCTTCAGGAAAGATTCCATAAATTTGAGCATGTTGCTGTATTTGGTACCTTCCAGCACCTCATGTAAACAGAGATTGTTTTGCCTATTCCTATTTTCTAACTCCTCCAGCTGCTATGCTAATTGCTGCTCCTGTCTGTGTAGATCTAGGAGGGCCATGTTATGAATATCAATGGTATTGGTGTAATTGTTCAGGGCTTTTTCAGTTTTACCGGTATGCTGTTCCAATTTTGTGAGATCTTTACGATCCCCTGTCACCTTTGCTTCCAGGCACTGTAAGGTGGTGTTAATTTGCTGCAGTGCCTTACATAATTTCTTAGAGGTAAACATGCAGTCTGTGTCTTCCGAATCTCTAGCAGTAGGAGAAGTATTTGGAGCTGAGGCAGTGGTCTAGGAAGCAACCTGTGTTGGTGGATCTAGTTTATGTTTCGGAGTCTTAGAGGTGGAACCTGGCGGTTATCCTGATGCCGAGAAGACATTATAAACTCCATTGTTTTTCTGTTTTGCAGCAGGATGGCTCTAAGTAGATGACTGATGGTCATTGATTAATTATTTGCTGGTGGGAGCTCTGTGCCTATCATAGAATCATAGAAGGCTGTTGGCAGATAAGGACCTCTAGGTCCATCTAGTCTGCAGGTTACCCCTCCCCCCCAGGAGGATTTCCTCCATCCTATGCTGCCTATGCTGCCTTTAAGCTGGTGACATCACCAGACATCCTGGAAATCCCTTCTCTGATGGATAAGGTGGTTCATAATTCCAGAAGACACTCCACTTTTCCTATTGAAAGGTCCTAGGCCTAAACAGATTCACACGTCTGGGGAGTACATGTTGCGTATAGAAGACGTTTTGCCTCCAATGACGCAAACCTGTGCACCTTACATAGTATGTTTCCTTATTCTTGCCAGAGCCTTATACTTGTGGGTTATGACCCTAGGCAGTTTCGTTTCCCCCAGTTTCAGAGGGGGTGAACCTTTTTCAGCTGGTGCTGATGGCCTCCACCTTCCTAGGGGATGCCATGGTTACAAAAAAATAAGTATTGATACAGGCAGTTCCAACAAACAGAAGTCCTTCATCTGAGAGTCTCTTTATGTTTTTTGTGTTATGTATTTATTGCTCCTCCCCTGCCCTCCTGGCTAGCCATTCCTTCAGGCCACCTAGGACTCTCAGCTACCATCTCCTCCAGTTGCCATCTGCTGCCCCCGTTACCACCAGTTGTTTCCTCCAGGTGACCTGATATAACCCTTCATTGGGTGGATCCCCCTTCCGGGGGAGAAGTGCCCATAAGCACATTTGTTTAGCCCAGGGGCCGACGAAGGGTCAGCATGAGGCTATCCCGGGCAACCATGGTGCTGGGGACCAGTGGCCATCATCTGGATGGCCAGGGGGCTTTTTCCATTTTTCTGACCTGTTTACTGTACCCTGATAGGGCCTGCATGGGAACGGCAACCTGCGGTGGGGACGTGCAGGGAGCGTATTGAGGCTTCACAGCCCCCAAACTCATCTCTCAATCTGCCGCCAGGTGCCGAACCCTGCCCCCAGGATGGAAATGTCCAATGGATGCTCAGAATCCCTCCCTGCTGGATTCCATTCCTGGCACCTGGGCTCAGGGCGCAAACCCAAGGTTGCCAGTGTGCCGAGCGAACATCTTTGCTTGGTGCCACAGAGCCATCTTTTGAGGGTCTCTTTTTTTTTTATTAAATATACTTTATTTAGTTTTCAAATAACACATACAAGCACAAAACCAATAATACAATAATACAATCAGTGGTATATCTAGTGTGGTGTAGTGAGTGACAATACCAAGATCAAAGTAACTAAACATAAATGCCAAGTAACAGTACCAAATAATAAGTATACATCCCCCCCACCACTCCCCTGACTGCGACCTACCTAGGAGGATGGAAAAATAGGGAAAGGTCTCCAGGAATAATAACTTAGGTTTGGGTACCCCAAAGAGAAAGTAAGGTATACAGTGACTCCCATGTGTTACAAAAGGATTGCGGCTTTTTCCACATAGCTGCGATGTGTTTTTCAAACTGGAGAGGCAATAAGGTCTCTTGGTGCTACTCCAAAACTGTTGGAAATACATCTTCTTTCCAATGCCGCAGCATGACCAGTTTTGCAGTGGCCGTGATCAAAGTCAGGTGGGCTTTCCTGATACATGGGGTACCGTGGGGGATTGGTAATAAACAGCTCTCAGGGGTGAAAAGTGTTTCCAGACCCAGCATTAGGTCCAAGGACTGATGAATGGAGTTCCAGAAGGACTGAACCTTAGGGCACTTCCAAAGTAGGTGATAGAGAGAACCGGTAGCCCCATGGCATCAAGTGTATAGTGGGGATGGAAATTTGCCCATCCTATACAATTTAGTAGGGTAAAGCATAAGTTGTGCATTATCTTAAACTGCACTAATCAGAGTCTGTCTTGTTTAATATATTGATACACATTATGCCATGAGACTTTCCAGAACTCAACATCAGCCAGGATATGAAGCTCCTGAACTCAGTAATAACAAATACTCAAAGGGAGGCAGGAGTCCTGAGACTGGAAGTATTTATATAATGCCAACATTGCATGTGGTTGCTCTGTTATGGACACTGATAGAGTTGTGTCATCCAGGGGTGTTGTAACCCATGGTTTGGGGCCAAGGAAGGAGAGTGCCGTGTTTTTAAGCTGTAAAAATTTAAACAGATCCCTGCTTCTTAAATGGAACTGGGCTTGCAAGTTAGGAAAGGAAATTACCTCATCTTCTTAAAGCAGGTCAGTTAGTGTGCAGCCTTGTAGTTGGGGACAAAAAGAGGTTGTTATGGGACGGTGGCCTATCAAAAAATGGGGATTATTGAATATTGGCTGAGTAGTTGGTCTGGTCCAAAATCGGGATAGATATGTTTGGAGCTGAGACCATGCTTTGAGGGACCATTCTATAGGTGTGGAACGCAAGATTTGGGGAAGCTGGGAGGGCTGCAAACAAAGCAAGCTAGCCAGGGAGCAACCCATTTTGTTGGCTAGGGCCCTTTCGATATCTAGCCAGAGTAGGGTATATATAGAGTGGCCAGGTTGTGTAAAGCTCAAACCCCACCAGAGAAGCTTACTAGCATGCTGGGCTCCATAATCCAAAAATATGGAAGGGAGGGATAATCCCTGATTCAATTTGGGAGCAGTTAACTTAATGTAGGCTCTACGGACCAAAGAATCCTTCCAGAGGAAAGAATTGAACATCTTTTGGAAGTGGGTAAACTAGCATTTAGGGAGATAGAAGCCCAGCATGCCTAAGGGGTATAATAGGCGAGGTAAGATGTTTATTTTGAGAACATTGATTTGCCACCATAGAGATAAGGGAAGCACTGACCATCTGTCCAAATCAAGTTGAAGGACTGACAATAATCTGGACAAGTTTTCTTTAATCATTATTGGGACTGAGTGCGAGATTTTAATTCCCAGGTATGTCAACAGTCTCAGTTCCCATGAGAGTCTCAGATCAATAATGGCTGCTTTAGGTACCCTAGAATTAAGGGGAAATACTTTGGTCTTGGAGAGGTTCAGTTTATAAAAAGATACCTTAGAAAAATTCGCTATTTCCTGAAGTAGGGTCGGAAGGGAATTCTGGGGGTTCTCCAAATGAAGAAGGAGGTCATCTGCATAGGCAGAAAGGGTATACTGCTTCCCCTCTATCAGGACACCCTGAACGGCAGGTAAACTCCCTAGCCTCCATATCAGTGGCTCTAAATAAAAATTAAATAGAAGAGGAGAAAGCGAACACCCCTGTCAGGTGCCATGCTGCAAAGGAAGTGGGGTTGATATACATCCATTACACCAGACCCTGGCTGAGGGTGTGGAGTATAGGAGTCTGACCCAGGCGATAAATTCTGCAGGGACCCCAAAATAGAACAACGTCTCGAATAGAAAATTCCAGGCTACCCGATCAAAGGCCTTTTCCACGTCAAGGGAGACCAAGGCCACCGGGAACCTGACCTCGCCTGACACAGAAATCACATGGAGAAGTTTTCTGAGGTGATTCCCTGCAAATCAGCCTGACATGAAGCCAACTTGCTCGTGACCAATGACAGACCCCACCACTAAAGCCAAACGAGTAGCCAGTGTTTTGGAAAGGATTTTCGAATCTGAATTCAGGAGGGAAATTGGGTGATAATTTTCTGCAAGGAAGGGGTCTTTACCTGGTTTTGATATCACCGTAATTAGTGCTTCTAGAAAAAGCAGGTCACTGATTCCTTCTGTAAGCCAAAAATTGAAAACTTCCACTAGGACTGGGGTCACTTGAGTAATACATGCTTTGTAAAAGTTATTGGTTAAACCATCTGGCCCTGGTGCTTTATCATGAGGCATTTGCCCAATTATTTTTTTCCACTTCATTTAAAGTGATTGGTGCACCCAGATTTGTTACCAAAAGTGGAGATAATGCGGGCAGAGGGATCGAGTCTAGGTAGGCTGAGATGGCTTCTGGGGTAGGGTCAGAGCTTTGGTCTGCTGCAAAAAGATTTTGGAAATATGTACCAAAAATCATTGCTATCTCTCTAGGATTTAGTAATAACTGTAGCATCAGGGCTGGTCTGTAACCCTGGTATAAACTTGTCTGTCTCTGCCTGGCGTAATCGGAGGGCCAGGAGTTTTCCTGCCTTTTCTCCTGATTCAAGATATTTTAGTCTGGTATGATGCAGTGCAAGCTCGACTTTTTGCACCAGAATATCTGCATATTGATTTTTCAAGGAGTACAATCTTGCCCATTTGGAGTCTGGGGAGGATCGAGTCAGGGAATGCTCCAGGTGGCTAATTTCATTCAGGATCTCCTCTAGTTGTGCCCTGACCTTCCGGGCCTGGACAACAGAGAGGCGAATGAGCTCACCTCGTAGGGCACACTTAAGTGCTGCCCAGACTGTGCTCACACTGTCCACTGCCCTTCTATTAGCATCCAAGAAAGTGCTGATAAAATTTTGGATGTGAGATAAAGAGTCGGGGTTTTGTAATAATTGTGCGTTAAGGCACCATAAGGAATTTTGGTGCACCCCTGGCCTTGGAAGTGATGTTGATAAGGGAATGGTTGGAAAGCACTCTTGAGTGAATATCTGCTACTAGCATACTTGGCAAGCAGGAAGAACTCACGAGAAAGTAGTCAATCCTAGAGAATGTTTTATGGGGAGGGGAGAAAAAGGTATATTGTCTTGATGTAGGGTTAAGAATTCACCACACGTCCCCTAACCCAGTCCCCCTCATTAAATATCGGAGAGCCCTCTGAGCGGGGGACAGGCCACCCCTTTTAGTGTCAGATCAGTCTAGCTCTGATTGAGGGACCAAATTCCAGTCTCCACCAAAAAGGGTAGGTAGGGGGGAGTCTAAAACTAGGAGGGGAGTAAGTTGAGAAAAGAAATGAGGGGAATCAGCATTTGGACCATAAATTGAACCAAGGACAATTGCATGCATGCCGAGTATCCCTCAAACTATTATATATCTTCCTGAGGGGTCCCATGACTCCTGCTGTAGCTGAAATGGGATTGTCCTAGCAATTAGTATAATGACACCCCCTCTCTTAGAGGAGTTGCCGGATCTGAAGACTTGACCTACCCAGTCTTGCCTAAAAAGGGAGATTTCTTCTCACCAGGGAATTCAATGAGTGGTTGAAAAACTGGTGTGGAGCTCAGGGTTTTGGCTTCATTGGGGACTGGGGAGCCACCTGGAGGAATGCAGACCTATACTGGTGTGATGGTCTGCATCTGTCCAGGGGGAACCAGGATCCTAGTGAGAGGTTTAAATGCTTCATTGGCAAGCATTTAAACTAGCCAAGGGGAGGCACTGAAAAGAAGCAGGAAATCCAAGCCTCCCCACAAAACATGGTGATTAGTGAGGTAAACACCAAGGTACAGAAGTTATTAGGGAGCAGAACAGATTTAAATGTAAAAAGGCAAAGGCAGTAAGGACAGAAATGGGGCTAAAGGTGTAAGGCTATCAAAAGTGGAGGGTGATGAGTACCAATGCCCGTAGTCTGTGTAACAAGCTCCCTGAACTAGTGGCCTTGATGGAAGAGGTTGCCTGGATATTGTGGCAGTCACAGAAACATGGTACACAGAGAACCATGACTGGGATGTCAACATACCAGGATACACAATCTACAGGAGGGACAGGGAGGGTAAAAGAGGAGGAGGAGTAGCTCTCTATGTAAAGGAAGGGATCAAAGCAACAGAACTAAAGAGTAAACAGGGAACAGATGAGGCACTTTGGGTCACCCTGGAGACAGGAAATGGCACCACAATCCGCATGGGGGTTGTATACAGACCCCCATCTCAGGGGGAAGGAATGGACAAGGAAATGATAGAAGGCTTTCTTAGAATGGCAGAAAAAGGGGAGATATTGTTGATGGGGGACCTGAATATGCCAGATGTTAACTGGAGCACCTTTGCTGCAGGCACATCCAAGAGCAGGGTCATTCTTGATGCCCTACAGGGGGCATGCCTCAGACAGCTAGTATCGGAACCCACTCGGGAAGGAGCAATCTTAGACCTGGTACTTTCAAATGGGGATGGAGAAAGAATCTCAGATTTAGAAGTGGGTAGCCATCTGGGAACAAGCGACCACCAAACAGTGTGGTTCATGATAAACACAGCCATACAATCAAGCCATACAAAAGCAAGAGTACTAGACTTTAGGAGGGCTGACTTTTGGAAAATGAGAGAGTGCCTCAGAAAAGCACTAGCAAACAGGCAAGAAGGAGGGGTGGAGGAACAATGGGAGGATCAAAACAGCCATCACAGAGGCAACAAGCTTTGTGTAAAGCAAATCAATAAAACACAATGAAGGAAAAACCGCTATGGTTCACAAAAGAGGTGGCAGGAAGGTTAAGGAGAAAAGGACAGCATTCAGGAAATATAAGGAAACACAGAAGGAGCAGGACAGAGAACTTTATCAGTTAAAGCAGAAAGAGGCTGGGAAGACAGTCAGAATAGCAAAGGCCCAAACCGAGAAAGGATAGCCAATTCTGTTAAGAAGGGGATAAGACCTTTATAGGTACATTAGGGAGCGAAGAAAGACCAAAGGAGGGATACTGAAGCTTAATAAAGGGAGGAATGGGTAGAGGGTGACAGTGAAAAGCAGGATACTGAATGAATATTTCTGCTCAGTATTCACGAAGGAAGAGGAGGGGAGTTACCTAAACCAAACAAGAGAAACACTCTGAAGATGGGGGTCGATACCAGTCCATTTACAGAAGAAAGGGTTCTGAAAGAACTAATAAAATTGAAGGTGGACAAAGCAATGGGGCTGATGGGATTCACCCAAGAATTCTAAAAGAACTAAGGGTAGAACCAGTGACATCGCTGACTACTCTCTTTAACAAATCATGGGAGGATGGGGTGGTACCCGAGGACTGGAGGAGGGCAGATGTGATTCCTCTTCACAAAGTGGGAGCAGGACAGAGGCAGGAAACTACAGACCAGTTAGTTTGACCTCAGTGGTAGGGAAAATGATGGAATCACTTCTGAAGGAAAGAATTGTTGAGTACCTAGAGGCCAGTGGGGCACAGGACCCAAGGCAGCATGGATTCACGATGGGAAGGTCATGTCAGACGAATCTAATAGATTTCTTTGACTGGGTGACCAAAGTAGTAGACCAGGGAGGGGCTGTGGACATGGCCTACCTAGATTTTAGCAAGGCATTTGATACAGTCCCACACAAAAGATTAATACACAAGATAGCCAGCCTTGGAATGGGTCCCAAGGTGGTAGCCTGGATAAAAAATTGGCTAGACAACAGGACGCAAAGGGTAGTAATAAATGGAGTACACAGTGAAGAAAGGAGGGTTACTAGCGGGGTACCGCAGGGTTCAGTACTGGGACCGGGTCCTTTTAATGTCTTTATAAGTGACATTGCAGAGGAACTGGAAGGAAAGTATGTCTCTTGCAGATGACACAAAGATCTGCAACAGGGTTGATACACAAGATGGAGTGGAAAGGATGAGAAGGGACTTGGCAAGGTTGGAGGAATGGTCAAATGTATGGCAGCTCAGATTCAATGCAAAGAAGTGCAAGGTAATGCACATGGGAAACAAAAACCCAGGGGAAGCGTACACAATGGGGGGTGAGATACTAACAACAGTAAAAATAGAAAGGGACCTGGGGGTAATTATATCAGATGACCTAAAGGTGGGCAAGCAATGTGAGAAGGCAGTAAGGAAGGCTGGGGATATTGGGATGCATAGAAAGAGGCATCAATAGTAGAAAACAGGAAGTTGTTATCCCTCTGTACAGACAGTTGGTGAGACCCCATCTGGAGTACTGTGTGCAGTTCTGGAGACCTCATCTCCGCAGAGACATAGACAGAGTGGAGGCTGTCCAGAGGAGGGCAACCAAAATGGTGCAGGGTCTGCATCAGAAGACATATGAAGAAAGACTAAAGGAGTTTAATATGTATACTCTTGAGGAAAGAAGGGAGAGAGGGGACATGATAGAAACTTTCAAGTACCTCAAGGGAATTAACAAAGTCCAAGAGGGTAGCATCTTCCAGAAAAAGAGATGTGCCAGAACAAGGGGGGACAATTTGAAGATAAAGGGGATGGCTCAGGGTAATGTGAGGAAGTATTTTTTCACAGAGATGGTTGTGGATGCATGGAACAGCCTCCCTGAGGAGGTCGTGCAGTCAAGAACAGTGGGGGACTTCAAGAATGCATGGGACAGGCATAAGGCAGTCCTAGGGGCGGGTAAGAGGAAGTAAGTTGTTGGTTAACTAGGATCTGCAGCTTATCTGTTAGGTAGGAAAATAGGCAGACTAGGTGAGCCAAGCGGTCCTTATCTGCCGTCAAATTCTATGTTTCTATGTTTCTTTTCTGTGGAGATGGGTTTTCTGCAGATACGCTACACTTGCTTTGAGTTATTTAAGGTGTCGAAGAATCATTGCCTGTTTGCACCTGTCTTGTGCCTTTTTAACATTCCAACTAAAAAAGATATATGGTCCACTCATTATGGCCTTAGATCTGTTTCTGGAACCACTGGGGGAGCATGATAGGGTGTGTTGGAAATACACCTGGTGCTCCAAGAGACATAGTGCAGTATTTTTTTAGGTCACAGACAGCTAACCCCAACCCTCTCCCTTCCTCCCCTCCTAACCTCTTCTTCAAACCCCCCCGTAATACCCCAATTTTCCCCCCATCTGCCCACTCCCCCCATAATCCCATCCCAAGAACAAAGAGTTGAACAATACTATCCCCGGTCCTAATGGCTGCTTTCCTAAGACTTCTCCATCCATGATGATTACAATTTCTCACTGCTCAAGATCCTCCCTCCCTGTTCCCTCCCCACTTATTAAGTGAAATAAGATATTAAAACAGTAAACACTTTAACATTAACAATCTTGCAGGAGTATAACCTGATTAAACATAACCTAATTTAGTGAACTACCGTCTTCAATATCTCCATCCAGGGTAACCATTCAGGAGGAGGAGGAGGCTAGTCTCAGTGTTATTAATCAACAGGGGAACTCCCCTTGTACAAGTGTCTCACACCATATTGATGAAGTAATGTAATGGGGGTTCGAAGTGTGGGGGAATGCAATAAGCAGATAAGAGGAGGAAAATGTAAACCAAAACAGTAGCCCCAACACGTAGGCCCAAAGAAAATTGCAAAGAAAATATGTATATCCCCCAAATGGACCCCCACAGAACTAAACATGTGCAAGTCAAAGGACTGAAGTCCCATAAATAGTCTTTAACAAGGGTATGTTAAAAAAAAAAAAGGAAAAAAGTTTGTCAAGTAATGAATCCAGCTCGAGTCCTTGGCAGACTTTCCCACATAATATGATGAATTCACCCTTAATAGTATATGATCCCTTAGTAAGGAGTATGGGAAGCTACGGCAGAGGAGAAATCACAAAATAGAGGTAACAGTGGGAAAGGGGCTTCCAGAGCGGAGGGGGGGTGAGGAAACTGGATAGGATAATCCTCTAGGTGCAGGTACCTCAGATATACAAACTTCAGTGGTGAGGCACAAGATAAAATATGCAATAGAGCCCCTTCCTTTGGAAAACCATCAGTAAGAACCGAGGGCCTCTATGGAGTACAAGGCACTCTGATGAGGGAAGTTACAATTTACGAGGTAAAGTCAGACAACTTGGGCATGCCTTGTTAAAGCCATTCTCAGGACAGGAAAAGGAAAGGGACCATTAGCTTGCTGGCTAGAGATCCTATGTGAAAATGTCCCATTAGATGAGTGGGTCCTGAGCCAGCCTATATTGCCAGTTCTGGTCTCCTATAAAGCGAACCTCTGAAATCCGATAATTTAATTAAAGGTTAAATCCACAGTCAAAGAAATGCTGCTGAGCTCATTTAAACAAGTCAAAGAACCAGTGCTTAAGCTGTGCTGCAGCTTGAGTTGGGGATTCCAGTGAATGCCATTTATCCTCGTACACGACTTGCAGAACCGCGGGGTATCGACCTTGGAACTGTTTCCCCACTGCAGTAAGCTTGGAGACTAATGGATGCAATTCCATGCGCCTGGCTCTTACTGATTGTGGTAGGTCCTGGGCTAAATGGATTCTGTGATCCTCCCACGACAATTCCTTTAGCTCTCGAGTTTAAGACAAAATATGTTGCTTGTCTAAAGCATGAAGCAGCTTGAAAATAATGGGTCAGGGTGGGGATCCCGGTGGTGGTGGTGGTGGTGGGCACAATGAGTGGTGGGCTCGCTCTAAAAAAAGTACTGCGGTCCATTAGGTGATGGACCCACCTTTTGCTCTCAAAATTTCTGGACAAAGAGTACTATGTTATTACCCTCTTCTTTTTCTGGCAATCCAAGTATTAGCAGGTTGTTGCTCTGGCTTCGACCCTCAAGGTCCTCCAACTTGTCTTCAAGCCAGTGGAGTCTTTGGTGCTGTGAGGAGGCATCCTCATCCATTTTGGTCTTCCAGTGCTCCACTGAGGAGAGTCGGGCTTCCGTATCGGTCACTCTCATTGCAAGATAGTCAACAGAGGAATGGAGGTGTCTGAGTTCATCTGTAAGGGAAGAAACAGCCTGTTGGAAGGGCTTCATTTCTTCAAGGAATCTTTCCTCTGTGAGAGAGTGGTCCCCGTACCTGGGGGTTTAGAAGCTGCAGCCTGTTGCTTAGGCCTCTTAGCATTTTTGTCACGCTCCAGTGTCAGAGGAGGAGTGTGGCACGGCATCTGGTTCTTCATCTCCTCGTCCATTTCTTCTGGTGGAATTAAGATGAATCAGTCCCTGAGATGACTGCAGACCCCACGAGGTAAGTAGGAAACTCCTGGTGCAGCCAGAATATGCAAAAATATAGGTAGTTTAACGGACAATAGCGGAAAGGAACAGGGAGGAGATGCACACGCTTAGGCAGCCATCACATGATCCTATTCAGGGTCTCTTTAAAATGTCCAGCTCTCTCTATATCTATACAAAACATTGCTGTCTTTATATAAGATGTTTTTCCCTGGCAATTAAATTCTGCAACCTGTTCTTATAAATTACACCACTTGTGTTCCACAAAATGGATTACAACTTTGTTAAATTCTTTCCTGTAAGTAGCCTGAAGAGTACATTAGTCATCTTAACAGGTGCAGCCACTTAAGGCACCCTGTCCCAGGGCTGATTTCCTGTAGATAATTCTGCAAACAAGCTACAAACAAGCTTGTGGAGGTCAAAATGCACCTCAAGGTTAACCCCCTGTATTCCATATAAATCCAAGTAGCTGTCTGTATTCATTTCAACAATATAATTATATAAATTTGCAATCCAAGGGATCTCAGTTTCATGTAAAGATTCACAAATATGTTTTAACCACAGAGAAGCAAGAGAAGAAAGAAAGAATAGAAACAGCAGGTAAAGGAAGGGAGAAAACGGGGGAAGTGTCTAATTCCTAGGTGCCACAAAGAAAATTGGATTGTGCAATCAGACAGCCACAAGATAGACATTTGACAGAATAGGAGAGGACAGAATAGATTGTTGCTTTTAACTCTCTCCACATAACAAATGGGACAGGGCCTTATCCCAACCCTGTTACAGGGCTCAATAGTCTTAGCACTGGCATAGAAATACAGTAGGATTGCTGGCTGCAGCATAGCTTTATTATCTTAGTTTCTGTACAATGAATGAGATTACAGGTTGTGGCAGAAATCTCGGCCTGTTTTTTTTTTTTTAGTTATTAGTTTCTCTTCCACTGCTGGCTATCTCTCAGGAGGGCATCCCCAGCCCCATCCCCCGGCGTCTACCAGCCGATGCTGACCTGACCCCAGGGCTTGCTCCCCTGGCGGGGGTCCCCTACTCCCCCACCAAAGTCTGGATATAGTTGGCTAGTGCCGTGGCTAGCCGGGGGCAGAGTCTACGAGGCGCCCTACACCATCCTGCACGGCAGTCTATTTCCTCCAGTTTTTCTCCCCAGGAGTCGGGACTGTGCTATGTCACCAGCGGAGGGGAGCACGCACGCTTCCGCACGTACTTCCTCCAGGCGTCTGGCCTGACTCCTCCCAGCTTGTGGTACGGCGCCTTGTCCTCCAGCCTCTGCTGGGGGACGAGCAAACGCCAACCACCAGGAACCCCCCTCCCGGAGAAGGAGAGCAGTCCATCGGATGCTCAATACTTCTCCTCCTGCCAATCCCGATGGCCCATGCTCGCTCCTCGAACGGGTCGCCAGCATAGCAGAAGGCACCAGCGCCTAGCCTCCTAGCACCACCGGCCGGCTCGGCCTGTTTTATATGTAGTTATTGGATATTAGGAAGTGGCACCATAGCTTAACGGAGACCAGCTGTGTTCAAGACATGTAAGACCTATAGGAAGATGATGAGACACTCTTCTTTAGGGTCTTACTGCCCTAATTGTGTAAGGTAATATAACATATTTATTTTGGTCTCCCCTAGCTGAACTGCAAGCTGGGGGGGTGCACCTGGGGTACCAACTGGCTGTGGCAAGGCTGAGTTGTGCAAAACCTTTATACTTCAGTACTTGGGGCAAAGAAGAAATAAATTTAAGTTTTAACTGCAAGAACATGCCCCCTAATTCTTAAATTATAAATCTCAGCCCCAACTTCCCTCTGAACCCTTTTGTACACTGTAGCTTTTAGATTTTAAATTGTTACATATCCATTACATATTTATCATCTCTTTCTCTGATAAAATTGGTAAATCAGTATAATTTTTTTCACTTTGTGCATATTGTGAATGAATGAAAGCAGAAACTTGGTCACTTTTAAAGAAAATATGTTGGTTTCCTTTATATTTAATTTGGAGCTTTGCTGGGGCAAGTGGTTGAAGTTCCGTTCCCATTTGTAATAGCTCCTGTCTATAACCAAAAAATTGCCTCCTTCTCTGTTGTGTGGCAATTGAGTAATCGGGGAAATACAGAAAATCTGTATGACTTATAAGTGAGAGGAGCTTTGATTCTAGATAGTCTCATTAAATCTCAATCTGTTTCAAAAGCGAGTGTTATAAGGAACATAGACTTCTTTTCTGTGTCACAATGCGGAGGAGCTCCTCTTTTTGGTGGTACTCTATAAGCTCGAGATATAAAAGGAAAACTGTACTCGGTAGTTCAAAAACATTTACAGAAATGTCCTTGACCAAATCTCGTGTAGACTGAAAATCTTGCTCCAGGAGAGGGGTAAACCTAATAATAGCCTTAAATTCCTATATTTCTGTTGGTTCTCTAAAAGTTCCACTTTTCGAGACAATGTATAATTGTCTTTAATTAGATTAGCAGTTGTGGCTTCAACATCTGTTATTTTATTTATGTTTTTTTCCCATTTCTTTTTTTGTTTGCTCAACATCCTATGTTACTGTCTCGATTTTCTCCCTACTTATCTTGTTATCCTTTTGTAAAAAGTTTGTTTTTTCTGAGAGAGCATTAAACTTTCTATCGAATGTCTTGTAAGAATATGCTCACCCACAAGCACATGACCTACACAAGATATCATAAGCAAATGATTTGATACCTTTTAATGGACCAACATAGATGTAACAACAAGAACAAAGTGCTCTAGCTTTCGGACCAACCAGTCCTTCTTCAGAAGCTCATGGCAGTTGTTTAGAAAATACAATACTTATAACAGCTAGATAATGCAGAGAAAAACAGAAAAAAATTCCCATTGGTTTAAAATACTCATTTAAAAAAACAGAAGATGATGTCAGAGAAGTTTAATCAGTACAATACTGCCCTCAGTCCGAATGAACCTTGGGTTAAGATGTGCTTGGTGCAACACACATGCAAAGAATCCTACTGCACATAAATTTAATTGACATAAGATAACACTGCTGAAGCAGATAACTCCCAAATCAAGCCATGAGTGTCACAGTCAGTATAAGGATGTGATTACTGAAAGGCAACCCCCACCCAGCTTAAAGACAAACTAAGATAGTTATAGGGCTCATGAAATTACAATGTATGCATTAAAGACAAGAATTACCAGTAAAGTTGTCTAAAAACATCAGTGCACACTGTGTGATGTGTAAAACCTAGCTGGACATGCCACCCAGCTGTATTCTCAAGCTAAATAAAAGGCCCAAGAAATTACAAAACCTCAGGACTATATAAATGATAATTTAAATATAAATTGATAATATTAGTGTTAAACAAAAACTCTAGTCGAGGAACCTCAAGGAATTCAGACCATGCAGCCTGATATGTACTGATGTCAATATATACTGAGAATGTAGCAACTTCATGTACCACAAGTGTCAAGGGAATCTGAAAAAGAGATAAAAATGTAATTTATCTCCTCCTGTTCATACAAACAATACAACCTAACCCACCCCACCACACAAACAGACACACACAACACAACAGGAGGAGATAAATTAAAGGGCAACTGAGCTAGTACTCTGTCTGCCCCCCAAACTGACTAATAGAAATAATAGTGTGATCATCACATGCACATGAGAACTGGCTATCTAGAAACACAGAAACATAGAATTTGATGGCAGATAAGGACCGCTTGGCCCACCTAGTCTGCCCAATTCCCTACCTAACAGATAAGCTGCAGATCCCAGTTAACCAACAGCCTACTTCCTCCTACCCCCCCACTAGAATTGCCTTATGTCTGTCCCATGCATTCTTGAATTCCCCCACTGTTTTTGACTCTACGACCTCCTCAGGAAAGCTGTTCCATGCATCTACAACCCTCTTTGTGAAGAAATACTCCTTCACATTACCTCTGAGCCATCCCCCCTCTATCTTCAAATTGTGCCCCCTTGTTCTTGCACATCTCTTTTTCTGAAAGATGCTACCCTCTTGGTTTTTGTTGATTCCCTTGAGGTATTTGAAAGTTTCTATCATGTCCCCCCTCTTCCTCCTTTCCTCGAGGCTATACATCTTAAGCTCCTTTAGTCTTTCTTCATATGTCTTCTGGTGAAGACCCTGCACCACTTTGGTTGCCCTCCTCTGGACAGCCTCCACCCTGTCTCTATCTTTGCAGAGATGGGGTCTCCAGAACTGTACACAGTAGTCCAGATGTGGGCTTACCAACTGTCTGTACAGAGGGCCAACAACTTCCTGTTTTCTACTGGTGATGCCTCTCCTTATGCATCCCAGTATCCCCCCAGCCCTCCTTACTGCCTTCTCACATTGCTGGCCCACCTTTAGGTCATCTGATATGACTACCCACAGGTCCCTTTCCATTTTTGTTGTTGTCAGTATCTCACCCCCCATTGTGTACTCTTCCCCTGGGTTTTTGTTTCCCAGGTGCATTACTTTGCACTTCTTTGCGTTGAATCTAAGCTGCCATACATTTAACCATTCCTCCAACCTTGCCAAGTCCCTTTTCATCCTTTCCACCTCACCTTGTGTATCAACCCTGTTGCAGATCTTTGTGTCATCTGCAAAGAGACATACTTTCCCTTCCAGTCCCTCTGCAATGTCACCTATAAAGACATTAAAAAGGACAGACCCCAGTACGGAACCCTGTGGTACCCCACTAGTAATCCCCTTTTCTTCACTGTGGACTCCATTTACTATTACCCTCTATGTCCTGTTATCCAGCCAGTTTTTTACAAAGGCTACCACCCTGGGACCCACTCCCAGGCTGGCTAATTTGTTTATTAATCTTTTGTGTGGGACTATGTCAAATGCCTTGCTAAAGTCTAGGAAGGCCATGTCCACAGC
Source organism: Neoceratodus forsteri (assembly GCA_016271365.2). Classification (NCBI taxonomy): domain Eukaryota; kingdom Metazoa; phylum Chordata; order Ceratodontiformes; family Ceratodontidae; genus Neoceratodus; species Neoceratodus forsteri. Next base: position 374,336,320 of record CM057458.1, read on the forward strand.
CCCTCCCTGGTCTACTACTTTGGTCACCCAGTCAAAGAAATCAATTAGATTTGTCTGACATGACCTTCCTGCTGTGAATCCATGCTGCCTTGGGTCCTGTGCCCCACTGGCCTCTAGATACTCAACAATTCTTTCCTTCAGAAGTGATTCCATCACTATTCCTACCACTGAGGTGAAACTGACAGGTCTGTAGGTTTTCTGCCTCTGTCTTGCTTCCACTTTTGTGAAGGGGAATCACATCTGCCCTCTTCCAGTCCTCAGGTACCACACCATCCTCCCGTGATTTATTAAAAAGGGTAGTCAATGGTGTTACTAGTTCTCTCCTTAGTTCTTTTAGAATTCTAGGGTGAATCCCATCAGGCCCCATTGCTTTATCCACCTTCAGTTTTAAGAGTTCTTTCATAACCCTTTCTTCTGTGAGAGGACTAATATCAAGCCCCTTATCCAGAGTGCTTCTATCGACTAGATTAGGTATCTCCCCGCTTTTCCACTGTGAATACTGAGCAGAAGTATTCATTCAGTATCCCTGTTTTTTCACTGTCGCTCTCTGCCCAACCACCTTCCTCTTTATTCAGCCTCAGTATCCCTGCCTTAAGTCTTTCTTTGCTCCCTAATGTACCTATAAAAGGTTTTATCCCCCTTCTTAACCAAGTTGGCGATCTTTTCCTTGGTTTGGGCCTTTGCTATTCTGACTGTGTTCCCCGCTTCCTTCTCCTTTAACTGGTACAGTTCTCTGTCCTGCTCCTTCTGTGTTTCCTTATACTTCCTGAATGCTATCTTTTTTCCTTTACTTTCCCCGTCACTTCTTTTGAGAACCATAGTGTTTATTTTCTTTTGTTTTGATTTTTTTATTTGCTTCACACAAAGCTTTGTTGCCTCTGTGATGGCGGTTTTGATGTTTCCCCATTGCTGCTCCATCCCACCTTCTTGCCTGTTTGCTAGTGCTTTTCTGAGGTACTCTCCCATTTTGACAAAATCAGCCCTCCTGAAGTCCAGTACCTTCATTTTTGTATGGCTTGACTCTACAGCTATGTTTATCATGAACCACACTGTTTGGTGGTCACTTGTTGCCAGATGGCTACCCACTTCAAGATCAGAGATCCTCTCTCCATCCCCATTTGAGAGTACCAGGTCTAAGATTGCTCCCTCCTGAGTGGGTTCCAAAATTAGCTGTCTGAGGCATGCCCCCTGTAGGGCATCGAGAATGGTTCTGCTCTTGGATGTGGCAGCAGCAAAGGTGCTGCAGTTAACATCTGGCATATTCAGGTCCCCCATCAGCAATATCTCCCTTTTCTCTGCCATCCTAAGGATACCTTCTATCATTTCCTTGTCCATTCCCTCCCCCTGAGATGGGGGTCTGTATACAACCCCTGTGTGGAATGGAGAGCCATTTCCAATCTCCAGGGTGACCCACAGTGCCTCCTCTCCTCCCTGTTTACCATTTAGTTCTGTTGCTTTGATCCCTTCCCTTGCTTAGAGAGCTCCTCCTCCTCCTCTTCTTCCCTCCCTGTCCCTCCTGTAGATTGTGTACCCTGGTATGCTGACATCCCAGTCATGGTTCTCTGTGTACCATGTTTCTGTGACTGCCACGATATCCAGGCATCCCTCTTCCATCAAGGCCACCATTTCAGGGAGCTTTTTACCTAGACTATGGGCATTGGTACTCATTACCCTCCATTTTTTTTTATGGCTTTATTTCTTTTTGCCCCATCCCTGTCCTTACTGCCTTTGTCTTTTTCTCCATTTACCTCTGCCCTTCTCCCTATTGACTGCTCTAGCTTGGTGTTTACCTCACGGACTACCCTGATTTTTTTGGGGGGGCTAGGATTTCCCTTCTCCTTTTCAGTGCCTCCCCCCTTGGCTAGTTTAAATGCTTGCTAGTGAAGCATTTAAACCTATCACCTAGGATCCTGGTTCCCCTCTTGATGCAGATCATCACGCCTGTATAGGCCTGCATCCCTTCAAGTGGAGCCCCAGTCCCCAATGAAGCCAAATCCCTGAGCTCTGCACCAGTTTTTTAGCCAGTCATTTAATCCCATGGTGCAGAGTACACTAGCCTCATCCATGCCATAGACAGGTGGCACTTCTGAGAAAGTTACCATGTGTGCAACTTGTCTAAGGCCCCGCCCCAACTCCACAAACTCCTATTGCACTACTCTGATCCCATTTTCAGCCAGGTCATTCATCCCTAGGTGGATAATGACATCCAGCTCACTCCCCCTTGCAGCTACTCCCATGAACCTGAGGATTTGTTTCCTGTCCCTCCAAGCCATGGTGCCAGGCAGGCACCTTACCTCCCTTTCCCCTCCCTCCCCCAGTTCTACCCCCCTAACAACTGAGTCCCCAACCAGGAGTTGTTTCCTTCCCCTATGTGGTCCTGTGCCACCCTCCTGTGGGTCTCCATTGTGGAGGTTCCCAGCATCCTCCTTGATCTCTACTGCCGGTGCCTCCATAGAGGAACCATGCTCCCTCAGAGTGGCGAATGAATTGTGGAGAGGCACAACTGGAGGGATGCAGCTCTGTTCCACCACCCTCACCCTCCCTGAGCCCACCGTGGTCCAACCAATCCTCTTTCTTGGCAACCTCTGAGGTAGTGGCGATGGCCTAAGTGGTCCCTGGGTGGGGGAGCAGGTTTCCCGAGTCCTTGCCAGGTCAGCATGGTGATGAACAACCTCCTCCCTCAGGGAGAGGCTTGAGCATCCAGAGGACTGCTCTCCCCTCCCGGGGTGGGTTCTAGGGATCACATCGCTCTCTGGTGTCCCCGATGGAGATCGGGGATAGAGCATAAATGGTGCCATGTAAGGGGGTGGAGCAGCGGCGGACATCAGCAAGGAGGTGCTTGGACATCATGGCATGTCCAGGCTCTGCAGAGGGAAACAGCCATGCAAATACCCTGGAGGCCAGCGGAGATGAAGGAGACCCTGGGGACCTGCCCACATCCCGCTGTCAGACCCAACTGCATCGGATCTCCCACGGCAAACCCAACATCACAGTAAGGCCCTCTAATTTCAGAAAGGCTGCCAAGGGTGGGCGTGCCCTCTCCCGGGGGGTGATCCGGGGGGCTGGACGAGCCGTGGGGTTGGGAGACCGATGCAAGGGGTTTCAGACTGAGAGCAGTGGCAGCTAGTTGAGTGGGTACTATGGAAGGATGCCCTGCTCTCTAGAGCAGAAAAGATTCTACAAAAAAAAAATAAGATGCTGGGATGTATAGCTAGGGGGATCAGTAGCAGGAGAGGAGGTTATACTGCCCCTGTACTAGTCACTGGTAAGGTCGCATCTAGAATATGGAGTTCAGTACTGGTGCCCACACCTCAAAAAGAACATTAACCTGCTGGAGAACGTCCAGAGGAGGTCTACAAAGATGATAGCAGGTCAGCAGGGTAAGGCATACGAGTAGAGGTTGAGGGCACTGAACATGTACTCCCTGGAGGAAGGGGGGGACATGATTAAGACCTTCAAGTCCTTGAAAGGGATAAATAAGGTGGATAAGGAGGGTGTCTTTAAGATGAGTGGCAACCATAACACAAGGGGGCACAGTCTTAAGCTGGAGGGGGAGGTTTAGAAGGGTGGTCAGGAAGCACTTCTTCACAGAGAAGGTGGTGGACACCTGGGATGTGCTGCCGGAAGAGGTAGTCTTGTTGAAGACGGTGGGCAGCTTCAAGAGTGGCTGGGACAGGCATAGGGGGAAGGTAAGGATCATGGATAGGGAGGATGGGAGGAGTGGGGAGGGAGGGCAGGGACATTAGCTCAAACTGTGGACCCTGCAATATGAGCAGACTTGGCAGACCAAATGGCCTTCTTCTGCTAGCTTCTTCACATGTTCGTATTTAGTTCTGTTTAAAGAGCACCTATAGTGCTCATTTCAATCTACTTCCATAAGTCCCCCCGCAGCTTACCAGCGCCGAAGTGTAATTATTCATATTTGAAAATGTTTTGTTTGATATTCTTATATTATATTTTGATTTTATTTGATATTCTATACTTTACTCTCCCCCAACCCTCAGACACCTGCAGCATACTGATACTTTCCTCCTCACTACCCCTTGATCTTTCACTCTCCCCCCAATCACTGTTAATCTCCCATAAATTTACTGGATATCCTAACCTGTTGTGAATTTACCTCTTTTTTCACCAATTCTGTTTATATTAATTTAAGTTGTTGGTTTTTGAAATATAATATATCCTGGCTGTGATTATTTGTTGTGCAACCTGCCTTATACTGTACCAGTTTCCATTGTTATTTAATTACTTGCTGCTTGTAAATGTCATACTTATATGGTAAACAACCTGTTTACCTTATTCCCCACTACCCCGGTTGCACCTGGAAATGAACTCTGGCTTAGTGTGCCTCTACTGGTTCCAAAATTCTAAATAAATAAATATTCTGTGAAGTGGAAGAGATCGTAAATTTGAGCTGGCTGCCTGATCCCTTACAAGTCCCAATCCAGTATGGTACCACCCATGTCCTGCCCCCATGCTCCTATGTTTTATGATGCAGGAGTTTGTAGAGCACTGGGTCCTGATCCATTGATAGCAATGGAAGTCTCATTAAAAACATCTATTTTTATTTTCAGAGGTCCACTGAGAGCAAATTTGGCTTTGATTGCTCTCAGTGGACCTCTAAAATATAAAAATGTTTTTAATGATGCTCCCATCGCTTTCAATGAAGCGCACCTCCATGCTCTACAAACTCCTACATCATAAAAAGTAGGCACGTGAGGGTGGCATGGGGCCTAGATTTGGACCAGAAAGGGGAGGGGACTGAGCAGCCAGCTCCAGTTTATGATCCCTTCCCCTTCACAGAATATCAAATGAAAAATGTTTAAATATGAAGAAATTAACTCTGGTGCAGACCAGCTACCAGAGTGTGTGTGTGTGTGTGTGGGGGGGGCTTATGGAAACCACTAATACTGGTGCTTTTTAAAACCTCTTCTTTTCACCACCCAACCACTTTCACTGGGATTCCTGACTCTTCGGGTCTGCAATGCCTGGACAGTGGCCCACAGGCCCATGCTTCAACACACAGTCACTCATTTGGTAGTCTGACTGAACTGGCCTCGATCCCTGGTAACAGCTCCTTTTATCTGGTGTGAAATTCCACACCTGACTGGTCTGGCTTGTTCCGAGGCAGTCTGTAGCACACAGCTGGCTCCTGACTAACCGAAATTCATGGGCAAAGTTTGCTCCAACTTCCCACCCATTTCCCATGAGGGTCTGCAAGATGTGGAGTCATGGGGGCCACTATATTTGTTTACATGCAGTCCTAAATTTGGCAATTTGCTTCCACTTTAATCCCTGCAGGTTGCTGGTATAATGTTCTGGCGCTGGCCCCACTGATTGTTCTTGGGCTGGGGCTGTGCTTGCTTGGCTGGGCACTAAGGCCTTTGCTAAGTCATAGCTCTGCTGTGGGAGATGGCTTTCCTAGCCACTCTCCCACTGGTGTGCATATGCACTGTATCCAGTTCTCCTTCTCGGTCCACTGCCTACCCTGAGCCAGGAAACCTCTTTGGTATGCATCTGATGATGCACTGAATAACTATTCCTGGCTCTGCTACCTTCTCTGGAGCAGGGATCCTAGTTGGGAATGGATGCATGGCCCTGGTTTAGTATCGGAGCTAAGACTCTGAGATGCACTCTTCTGCACATGTGCAGCAGCCTGTCCATGAACATCATGCCTTTCTTGCTCCATTCACTCACCCGATGCCTCTCCAGGGCTTGGGGAACCTGCAGACCGCTGCTCCCTTGTCTGCCCCCTGCCTCAGCCACACTACCAATCTTGAAGGCCAGAGAGGAGAAGGGGGAGCTGTGCGGCAACGGCCATGAAGACTGATGTGGAGTGGAGCCCTGGCTTGCATCCTACCAGGGCTCCTGGCTGAGGACTTGAATACCCTGCTGGTCCCCACCATGGCAATCCTGGGGAGCTAGAGGGTGAAGAAGGTAGTGTCTGGGTAGCATGAGAAGGCAGTAAGACAATACCCAGATAGGGGTGGGGGCAAGAGAACTTACATTAGCATACTGCAAATATAACTCCAATCAATTTTTACAATAATCATTGCAGTAATCCAGAAACCCAGTCAACCAAGAGTTTACATTCCTGGTATTTCCTCCTACAACGGTCAACACGATCTTGTAATTCCTGTGTAACCACGTGTTGCCGCCACCAGTGTGTGCTTTGTATTTTGTGTACTTCTATGAATATGCAGTACAACTTCCTACTATTGTTTTGCACTATACTGTATTTTGTACTCACACTGTGTTTCTACTGTACTGAATTCTCATATTTTGTACTCACACTGGGTATCTACTATACTTTAGAAAATGGCTAAAGATAATTCTCTCTCCTGATTGGCTGAGACAAGTTTTAGGTGGGCCTCTATCAGACAATAGATGCCCAGCTAAAAATGAGAGCCAGGCTACAGTGCTCCTTCACCCACTGAACTATCCTAACACCCACTCTGCTTCCTAATTGGCTACAACGCAAACTTTTTATTTCAAATTCACCGCCATTTTATCCTCCACTTAGCGAGAGAGCTACCAAGATCCCCTCCCATTCAATCCTTTACCCACCCAGTAATGTTTGAATGAAAAATGAACAGCAGTAGTTTCTCTCTTGTCCCAAGTCAGTCGACCTTCTGTAACGAACTGTTACACACAAAAACCGCAGGCTTACTTTTTGGCTCAGAAGCTGATCCTCACCACTGGCAATAATATCCCGATCAGTGCTGCTGTGCATGACCCGCTCCTCGTCCTTGGTCCCGCTCGAACACAGCACCCAACAAATGAATAAAAGAAAGGTGTGCCAGTGGTGAGGATCAGCTTCTGATCCGAAAAGTAAGCTTGCGATAATATCCCGATTGGTTATATCTAACCGCACAATACTGCAGGGCAAGCCTGCATCTAGTCCGAAGTCAGTAACTTGCCAAATTGAAGTACTAACCGAGGAACATCGCCCCCTTGTCGTCATTGTTCGCCAATGCAGCAGTGCGGTAACATAATTTTTAAATTTGAGTGAAAACAAACAGATTAAACACATAGGGATACCAAAGGCATCACACCAACAGGTAGTATTTGGGACTCTCTGAGAGCCTCCAACCACGCTGTTGTGCCCATTCCTCCAACCAGCTACCCGCTCTCTGTCCCCTGGCTGTACAAGTGAGAGCGGCATCGGAGTCAGATTGTGGTCACACTTGAGAAACAATAAATAAATGGGACCTCAACTGCTTTCATGCTCAATTCCCTATTCCCTGATGAATAAATGGAAAACTACTCTGTCAACAATCCAAAACAGCACATCCACCCTTGCACAACTCAGTTGTTTTAAATTAAGAAAGTGACAGGATTGCATTATGCTCCCTGGCTTAAAAAAAAAAATCACAGAACAGGTTTATCTTTTTTGTCATAGCAACGGCACCATGGTTTGGCAGCTTTATCACCCACTCGTTCACTGAAGCAGTTTAAAGTCGGAACGATGAAAAGAAGTGCCCCGTTTACCTTTCCTTCAGAGATATGCTTGCTTTAGTGACTGATTTAAATGCCGCCACATATATTTCTGTAGTGGCTGCCGGCTTGATGCCTTCCAATGCCTGCCATCATGGATTCAGATTTTTTCTGCGACCCCTGACTGCCGTCCGTTTCTGTCAAATATGTCCCCGCTACCAACTTGCTCATTCCCGCTGTTTCTTTCTGGGTGCACTCAACTGACAACAAGCTGGAGTTTAAAAAAAAGCTGACATGCAGACATCGTAATTGCCTAACCGCAGTTCAACACACCGGGGGTTGGGGCAGTCCAATGCTAGTATACAAAAAAACAAAAGACCATTGCTTGTTATGCCTTTGTCTGTGTGTGTGTGTGTGTGTGTGGGGGTCAGCAGTCATATGTGTGTGTGTGTGTGTGTGTGTGTGTGTGTGGTGTTTGTAACCATGACAACCAGCTCCAAGTCAGAACACTAATACAGGCGGAGGAACTATTTTATTACAAAACTTACTATAAACTAATTTTTCATTAACATTTTTTTCATTAAACTTTTTTTTTACAGTGCCCATTTTCTAAATGCAATAATACCCTCCAGGGTGGGCAGTATAGGGCAATACTGGACCGCCCAGGTCTATAAGGCCCTCCACCTGCAGCGTTGGTCCTCATTAGGTCCCTGGCTGGTCCGGTATTGCCCAATACTGCCCAGCCTGGAGGGTATTATTGCTTGCGTATTGTGGTGGTGTTGTACATGGATTCCTGTGCTGTTTTTGTACTATGGGATTTATGTGCTGTTTTCTGTATTTTGCACTTGTACCCTACGGTTGTGCCAGCTTCATGGACCAGGGTTGTGCCTGAAAACGGTCCACTGGCTTAGTGCACCTACCTGGTAAACAAACAAACAAATAATTGACTGAAACAGCCTGGCATAGGAGCAAACATAAAATAACCATGGCTGCAAAAGAGTTAAGAGAAATCCTGCGAGACCAATTGGATTGGGCAGTTGGTGGGTGATAAGTAAGATCAAAGTATCAATTTACAAATATGAAAACACCTTACATGATTTGTTCTAATATATCCAAAGTATAAACCGTTCGTCTTTCTAGGCATACTGTAACCTGTTAACAATAATATGTCAGTATAAAGTGCGCAGTTTGAAAGAATTTAGCCTTAATCTGCAACCGACAGGACATGTGAGGAATTAATTGGAGCACCTCGAAATTTGAAAATTGGCTAGATTGCACCTACTATAAAGGAGGCTGAGAACATCAATGCAATCAGATTGTAACTTTACGGCACGCAGCGATGGAAGGGTTTGGGTATCGCTATCCGGCCCCATATAATGCCTTCTCTGGATATTGTCCTGTGAACCAAATTCCTAACCCTAGTCAAAGGCAGCCCAACTGGAAACCGAAAGGTAACCCCAACTCCTACCAAGCCTCTCCGGCTGAGAGCGTGGACTACATGGACAACTGCAAGCGGGCTCAGCTGAAAGCCATCCTGTCCCAAGTCAATCCTACTCTCACCCCTCGCTTACGGAAAGCTAATACGAAGGAAGTCGGGGTGCAGGTAAACCCCAAAGTTGATGTTGGCGTCCAGTGCTCCCTGGGGCCGAGGACCCTGAACTGCACCCCGAGGAAGGCCCCGTACGTCCCCCGCTTCGGCCCTGCTGGGGTCCGCAAGCCAAGGGACGTGCCACAGTCCCCAGTCCCCAATGTGCGCTTAGGTCGGGACAACCTCGCCGTCTACTCGCCAGTCTACGACCGCCGGCTCTTTACAGTAACCCGCGAGTTCGTCCCACGGCGGGAGGAGAATGAAGAGCGCCGGGATAAGAAGGAAACCACCCCAGAGACAACTGTCCCACTGAATGAAGACGATGAGGGAGAAGGGGAGGAGGCTGCCGCGGCGAGCGGGGACTGGGAAGAGGAAACCACGGGAGCGACCGCTGTCGAGGCGCGACCAGAAGAGGATGTGAAGCAGGAGTTGCCCACCGGGGGTGACCAGAGTAGATCCAGATTTCGATTTCAGGTAAGTGTGGGAAGGATGCTGGTAATGGCAGTGGGGTTGGGTTTGCTAACTGGGCACTCTCTCCCGTACAGTCTCTTTCCTAAATTCTAGAGGAACCCCTGGGGAAGGGGGTGAATGTCCTTTTTTCTGATGAACGGTGTAAAGGTTCGTCTGTCTAAATGCCTTTAGATGATCACAAATGTCACTAGAAATTTTGGGGGTGGGGACGGGCGCGTACCGCTCAGCTGTCCCTGATTATGAGGGACGTCCTGAATTTTAGCTCTCAAAATGGCTACCCTCACAAAAAGTGTTGCTTTTACAGAGTGTGCTGTAAATTCAGTCTTAAAACAAAAATAAACTTGGAAAACTCTCTCCCTTTCCCTTGGACTGCTCCCTGGTTGCCTCACCTCTTTCTTCCAGACAGCTGCCACCACTAGACTGCCCTCCAGTCTTTCACTGTTCCTTTTTGCTGGACCACTCCAGGCCAGAATACTCTCTTTATGGGACCCAAGCTCTTCAACTCTCTCCCTCCAGAACTAAAACTCTGTCCCTCCACAAATGCCTTCAAACACAATATCTGGAGACCTTTCTCTCCCACTTGCACCTGCTCACACGCTTAACCTGGCTCCCCTTCACTCTTTTCCCCTCACTCTGGTCATCTACCTCAGGCACTTGCCATCTTTCTAGCACTTGTAGTATTAAGGCTAGTTTTTGGCTTGCTCTTAAATTTTGTTTCCCAGTTATAATGTTAAACCCTCACTGAATGCTTAATGTCACCTTGTATTTAATTCACCAAGGCTAGTTCATGGTTTGCCCTTTAGTCTGTATTATCCTAATTTTATGTACCATTGTAGTAACCCTCATTGTTAATAGTTTAGCCTGTCATGTCTCATGATTATGGTGGAATGTGGCAGTGTGTGGAAATCTATACACTGCAAAATGTTGTTCTGCTTCAGCAGTGATGTCCTCACTAACTCAGAACGAGTTCTCATTCTGCGTTAGTGAGGACATCACAATGCAACTGCCCCCACCAGCGCTGTTCACAGGACAGGGGGCGGTTGACTTTCACGTGCACAAGCTGGATGGTTCTCCGACAGAAGACAAGAGCCAGTTCCCGGGGACCAAGGATGACAAAAAGGGGCCAAAAAGTAAGCAGGCTCTTATTTTTGGGCACCATACCCATATACTAATAGTGTATGGGAGCCCACATACACAACTGCGCTATTCAGTTACCTTGTGGTTTCCATGACGACAGGGACCTTTTGAGCTTCGCTCTTGAGTTCTGATAGGTTATGAAACCACTCGATAACATAATTGCATGGTTTGTGTATGGGCTCCCATACACTATCCTAAGTTGTATGTAACTGGACGCTTGTGTAAACTGGCAGCAATGCTCACATGCCTTTCCAGTATAACCAATAAAAATGAAGTGAAGTAAATACGACAGTCTCAACACTGTTCTGAGAAGATACGCCTCTTATGAGGGTCCGTGTCCCTCATGCTAGTGACAAAAGTTGAGTGGTATGGGGGAAGGGCTGTAAATGGCTTTTGAATGGTATAGGTGGGCAAGTCGGGGGTCTGGCTTCACTCTACAAGCCAAAACACGAGCTGAGCCGTGGCTACTGCAGGCTGTACTCTACATAGCAGTTGCAAGCTTCCGAAACTACACAAGCTGACAAAAATGCTTGCTTTGACCATAACTGGTTTGGCTTTCAATTGGTTATAGTGGTCAAGCCGGCTGTAGCTTGCCTACAGCTGTTGGAGGGTGGTAAGTTAATTGTGGGTAGTAAGACTGTTCTGCGTCGAGCAGGTGAGTTCTGCTTGGCAGTGTGTGGCAGGCAAGCCTTGGAAAAGGGCCTGAATTGAGTTAGGTTCTTTTTTGCTGGAATCTGAGGGTGTTTGTCAGGGGAATTAATGCTTTGTTCACAATAAAATATAACTGTAGCTGTATCCCATAGTGCTATAAAGGAAAGATGGAGAGGGAAGGAAGGTATATAGATATCTGCAGGGAGACGATTGACTTAATTGGAGTAAGTGACCATTGTGGCTCGCTGGGTTGGAATCTGGATGTCTGTACCCAAGTTACCTAGAATACTGTCATCTGGGCAACTTTTTTTTTTTGCTCTTCCAAGAGCTATTTGTAGTATAAAGTCCCTTCAGTGCTGATTAACTATTACACCACCACCACCCTACAATGGATCACCACTTGAGTGCATTTTGAGGGTAAGCTGGTGTTTAAGGATTATAGTCCTGATCTCCCAGTTCACAGTGCAGTGCCTTAACCTTTAGGCCCTGTCCACACTGCAGCCCGAAAACCCTTCTGTAACATTACAGAAGGTGTAAACCGCATCAGTAACGGTGTGCGTTTACACTGGTAACGTTACAGGAGGCGTTTTCGTAACCATTGTGGAAACCACCTATGAGGTGGTTTCCACAACGAATATGAAACCTGTCCGCCCTGGACCCGTTGCCGCAGTAGTGTGGACTGCGGTAACTGTCCCCGTACAGGACACAAAGCGCAGCTGCAGTTGCATTATGGATCGGGCGCCGCTGTAACAGTTGCCCGGATCCCGATGTGTGGACGCACTGCACCGCTCTGTGGCTGTAACGGATTGCATCCGTTACCGGGCGCAAGTGGTGTAGTGTGGATGGGGCCTTAGACTACAGCAGTGACCAGCTGCTTGGATGCTGGGGCTACACACAGAAGCACTGCACCAGGAGCAGTTAGCATATATACTCCACTGTGAGGCAAGAGCTTAGGACTCTAAAGGAGACCAACCTGTATACAGGTTCACTGCTCTGTCTTTTTTCCGGGGGGAGGGAGGCATGGAGGGGTATAAGGATGGGTTCACATGGAGAATAACTAATCCAACCTTATGCTTTAGGGGCATTTTTTTTCCTTTTACTGGTTTTGGTGTCTGCAATTGGGGGGGTATTTTTAGGGGGATTTTTGAGATCAGAAATGTGGTAGCAGTATACTGTCCACAGGGATTGTGGAGTGGGTTGAGGGAGAAATTGGGAGAGGTTAGGGATGTTTTGGGGTTGCACTTTTTTACTCTGAACTTTGTTTTTCAAGATCGATATGTAGTTCTATAATTTTAACTGAAGATCATCTTGCGATACTGCCTTGAGTTTCTCCTTCAGTTCTGACAGTATTCACCTCTGGCTCACTTCACCCTCCCCCATCAGATCTCCATGCATTTTTCTTGATTAAAATTGACACATTGTGATAATTGGTAAGTGTATTGTGATTTTTTAATTTTTTATGTACTAGCCAACTTGACATTGTGACATTCCTAGCTGAATCGTATATCTGTAGATGGCAGAAGTATGTTGGCAGGGAGGAGGGGATCTGCAGACTTGGGAATTGTAGTGGTGTGTTATGCCTCTTGGGAGGGTCACTTTTCTGGGATCTTGGTATGGTCTATAGGTGAGGGGAGGATGATTTTACTGGGATCTTTTGTGTTGTACTACTACATGGTTGAGTAGTAAGCAACATAGTTTAAGCCTAAAAAAATGGCATCTATAACCCAGAATGTACTTGTCCGCTTATTTTGAAGCAAAGCCTCTAAGCAGTAGTACAATGTAGCATTATGCCCCACTCTGCTGTTAAACCCAATGTAGACTTGGAAGTTCTTGCAGTGCTGTCAGCTCGGCTTCAGTCAGCAGTAATTCAAAGGGTGTTTCTTTGGTTTTTAATCACTAACCCAAAATGTATATAAAGTCTTATGCTGATGCTTTAGGGTGTAATTTATTGAAATACACATGTACTTCTGAGCTATCAAGGCCCCTTTCTGTGATTCCCCAGCTGCAGAATTTTCTACAGAATGTGCTTCATATTGCAGGGTGCCGCAGAATTCATTTTTCCTAGTGAACTTTCATTGATATGGAGGGATAAACCCATGACAGGGTATGGGTTTACTATCCATTAATCCACACCTTGGGGGTGGGGGGGGGTTGGAGTCGCGAGGTGTTGCCAAGTGACTTCAACCACCCAGGCGTGAATTAATGTTCAGTAAACCCATACCCTGGAGTGGGTTAATCCTCGTGACATGGGCAATGTTTTGTGAGTTTTAACTAAAGAAATAGTGAAATAAAGCCATGTGAACATGCAACTGTGGGTTAATCTGAGATTAATCAACAGTCAGGTGACCTGTTGGGACAAATCAAAACACAGTATTTTAGGAACCCATGTTATAAAGTTTCTATAGTGCCCTGCTCCCTTCCCCATGTCACTTATCCAGGAGCCTGTCCCCTGTGATTGGCATGTGATGTCATGACACTGCATCATAATTAAGCAAATGGCAGGACTGTATTCTGCTAAGAAATCTTGCCACAGAAATCTGAAAGGTCTGCTGCAGAAGACCAGGAGCCCAGCTGCAGACATGAGGACAAAGTGCAGCAGAGCATGAGGGGCCCTGGCTATTACATCTGTCAGCATTTGTTGCAACAGTTCTCTTGTACGGTGAAAACTGTTGTTGCCTGAATGTGTGGTGTTAAAATCTCTGCTGCTGGAAAAGTAGCAGCAGTAAGTGTAGAACCCAGAAGTACATATTTTTCCATGCTCCATTAACCTCTAATGGGTAAAACCTCTGGAGCGGCAAGAGGAGGTGTGTGTGTGTGTGTGTGTGTGTGTGTGTGTGGTGTGTGTGTGGTGTGTGTGGGTGTGTGTGTGGGTGTGTGTGTGGTGTGTGTGTGTGTGTGGTGTGTGGGTGTGTGTGTGGTGTGTGTGTGGTGTGTGGTGTGTGTGTGGGTGTGTGTGTGGGGTGTGGGTGTGGGTGTGTGTGGTGTGTGGGTGTGTGTGTGTGTGTGGGTGTGGGTGGTGGGGTGTGTGGGTGTGTGGGGGTGTGTGTGGGGTGTGTGTGTGGGGGTGTGTGTGTCTCACACTGGACCTCTAAAACTGTTTTGTATGCTTCTCCCCATGCTGCCTTGCATCACTCTGCAACTGTGACAAAAAATAGCTGGAGTTGCCATTCCTTTGGGCCACAGGGCCAACTGAGCATGGCTATGGCCATGGCTGAGACACCCGCCCTCCTTTTGAAGTGCCCAGAATTGTGAAGTACATTTCCCTGGCACAATGCAAACCCATTTGTGCCTCCTCCTCCCAGTTTACTTGGTTTTTATTTTGGGTCATTTTGTTTTTTCAGCCTACCACCTGGGGTGAGGTGTAATGGAGAGAATATAGTTGCAGAACCAACTGAAATTGAATCAATACGCTGTTGGTGGTATTTCAGTAACTAGGGAAAATTTGGCCAGGAGACAATTCTCCTACCCTTGTCATTGCCCTGGGATGTTAGAACGCTCAATAAGATGGGCAGGGATGGGACTTCAGCGTTCCATCCATGGAACTGGCAGTAATATGCCATAGTCATCCAAGAGCCTCCCCACCCCCACACAACAAAGGCTTGTTTTTCATTTTTTATTTTATTTTTTTTTGCAGTGGAGCAGGGAATGTGTACTACCACCAACTGCCTAACTGTACTGATCACTTAATTTATTAAATTGTTTGCTTTGTTTTGTTAAAGCAGCAGTAATATATTAATATCTATTTATCTATCTATCTATCATTTATTGCTGGTGCTGTGAACATTTCCCTGGTAATCTTTCTTGCCAGCACTGTACTATCTCCCTGTAACTTGCTCAGTTTCCCTTTCTTTTTTTTTTTTTTACATTTCTGCTTCCCACCATGTTGACAGCAGCAGTAAGACTGGCAGACAGGCAAGCACCATATTTTCTGTAGATCTACAGAAGATTGAAATTTATCACTTCCTTCCACACATTCATCTTTAAGTTAACATTTCCTAGTGCAGATGATGGTAAGGTGCTTAGTGCTTTGTGCAAAAAGATTTTAAGTGCTGTAAATTGGCTGGCAGTGTAGCCTAGAGGTTAGAGGTGTGAATGAACTTGGTACATCCAGCAGACCAGACCAGAGTTTGATTCTCACAACCTCCACTTGCATACTGTGTGGTTCTGAGCAAGTCACTTAACCACCCAGTGCTCCCAGATCGCCCCTGAAAACAGACACTTGTGCTTAGTGGGTCTTACCCGGTTACCAAAGACTAAAATAAAATAAAAATTAAAAATATTCGGGATGTGAGGATTAGCATTGCAAGCTGAAAACAAGATGAAATTTGCTAATGTATTCATGGTAAGCTGTAGGGACCATGGTTCTAATTAAGAAACTTTTGATTCATATGGCCAGACAAAATGTTTCTTTTATAATATGAGATGGGGGTGGGGTACTAATTTAGTACCAGGAATCATTGTTGGTGACAGTCACCATTAATTCCAAAAATAAGATAGTTGCTGTTTAGTATTGTGCTACATAAAAGTGCACAGCAGAGAACACTGACCGCTGTACTAACTTACCAATGACCAGATCAACATGGTGACGTTTTGGGAAGGCTTGTATAGCACAATAGTAATGGCAACTATCTTTTTGGAATTAATGGCTTTGCTGCAAGGAAGATTTGACTTTTGACAGATAAGAAAGAAATGCTATAAGTTTACCAAGTCCCACAGTGGGAAGCCTCCACACACTGGGGCAGATAAGGATTAAGGTGTGGTTGGACCAGTACCTGGACAGAGCAACTGCTGACTTGTTTGGAAAAAGGGTTCACGGAAGGCTTAAGAATACCTTACTCTGGCCCATGCAGTGCATACAATGCAAATCTGAAGTCTGCCAGGGACCCATCCACAAGTTGTCTGGGACAAACTGGTCAAAGAACGGCAGCTGGGGTGGGTGAGTAGACTGTTCACTAGCCCCCCCCCTTGGGATAATTTGCAGTTATCACCTATTGGACTAGTTCCAAAGATGCCAGGCGAGTTCCAGATCAGTTATCTGTCATTCCCTGAAGGCAATTCTGTGAGTGACTCTTGATTCACTGTGCACATCAGTAAATCACCAGTTCTTTGCGCCACCTCAAAGGCTTGATCAATCAGCAGGGCCAGGGGTGCTCATGGCAAAAGCGGATATAGTCTGCATTTTGCTTGCTGCCAGTACACTGGAAGGACAGGGTACTATTGGGCATGAAATTTGAGGATGGGTACTATGTAGACAATTGCATGCCCATGGGTTGTGCAGTTGCTGGAGTCTTCGAGCATTTCGGCTCCTTCCTGCACTGGGTCACATCACAAATAGTGCACAATGGACCTACTGTGTGCCATCTCAATTTCCTGTTTGTAGGATTGGCAGGGTCACTGCAATGTAAAAGGATGGTGACTGCCTTTGAACAGATGTGCTTTGAGAGTTTGGGGTGCCATTGGTGACTGGAAAGTCACAGCCTCTGGGGACAACCCTCACTTTCTTGGGCATCGAAATTGACTCCACTGCCAGGGTATGCAAATTGCCTCAGTCCAAGTTGGACACATAGGGGAACTTCTGCATGGGATGCGGGATAGGAAAGTCTCACTTCGCAAGCTGCAACAGTTGGTAGGACATCTCAACTTTGCATGCTGGGTCATACCAGCAGGCAGGATGTGAAGTCTGGCAAAGGGACAAAGGTGTCAAACCTGTCACAGAGCAGTTCAGAGATGTCATGGTCTGGAGCATATTCTTGGCCCATTTCAATGGGGTGGCCATGTGACAAGTTCCAGGGGAAGGGTCCCCTTGGAACTTTACACCACAGCAAGTGGAAAAGGCTTTGGAGTCTACTTGCATGGGGAATGGTATGCCAGGCAGTGGTCATGCAGTGGCTGGCAGCAGGACTGGGGAAGCAGATTAAGCTGCTGGAATTCTTTCCAGTAGTGGTGGTGCTATGCATCTGGGGAGCTACACCGAAGGACAGTAGTGCATTTCCAGTCTGACAATATGGGAGTACCAATTAGCAACTGGGTCACTCGGTGATTTAATGCAGGTTTTTGTGTTAAACACGCATTTTAATAAGTTCAAGGCAGTGCATTTGCTAGGAGTTGACAACTGGATTGCCAATGCTTTATCTTGTTCGCAGTGGCATAGGTTCTTTGAGCTGGCACCAGGAGCAGACCGATGGCAATGTGAGGTCTCCCATTTTTCTGGGAGGTGGTGACTGAGACTTGGAGGTGCATAGGTAATTCCATTGTGCCCAGAACAAAGGAGGCTTACTGTTTGGGGGAGGGGGCTGAACATATCACCACACAGGAAACTGCACAGTGACCAGATGTTTGGCCAATCCTGGTAGACAAACTGTGCAGATAATCATGGCAGGGAGAAAGGCTGGTTGTTTGCTGGGAGTGATGGGGTGACACTTGGCAGGCTTGTCATGGATGGCGAGAGCATGGGCATAGGGGAGAACACTAATGTCTTTAGGGTAAGTAAGCTGTTGGAGGGCTGGCGGAGGGAAGAGGCTAGCTGACCAGATGCAAGACTGCCCATAACTCCAGTGATTCTATCTGCCCATTGGGTGTACCTGCCCATGGCTTGCTGGAATTCATATGAAGCCAGATTATTTGAGACTTTTTTATGGTGCCTTTTTGTGGGTTGTTCAGGATGTTTGAACCCACTCAGGTAACTGGTAAGAGGGGAGCCTGGGTTATTGGTGCAGGATGTCTGTTGGGTCAAGGGTTTGTTTAGGTGAGTCAGATGGGGCTGGTCATTGATATGAATTGAGGGTGCCAGAAGGGACAGGTTGGTCAGTGGGGTGCATGATTGGGGATTACAGGTCTTCCTGCACAATGGGGTGAGGCCTCTTTCCATCAAGATGTCAAACCAGTTACAGCCTATCAATTCAGGTTCTTTTAAAAAAAAAAAGCTCCAAAAGGCAGGGCTGGAGGACAGGGAATATGGTACCAATTCGTTTTGGATAGGTGCAACAATGAATGGCAGGAGTCTGGGCCTGTCTGATTTTGGAGATTCAGGCACTGGGACATTGGCAGTCCCAGGCATTCTTGTGCTACGTATGACCTCACTTGCATTAATGTATTTTTCTCTTGTAGGCCCTGAGGAAGCCACTAGAAGCATATGGATCTGTGGGCATTCCTTCATTTGGTGGGTGGCCACGAGGGCCCACAGCCAGCTGGGGGGGGGGGAGCAACCTGTCTATTTTATACAAAGCGGCTCCGATTAGGTGGACTGGAGTACAGGAAATGCAGTGGGGGGGGGGTTGCTTCCCAAGCTGCGAATGGAGGCTGGCATGAGACTAGGGCAGGATATTTTGCTGATCCACCTGAGTGGCGAGGATGTGGGCATCAGAAGACCATGAATTTGCTAACAATGAAGGATTATTTATGTTCCATTAAGGCCTGGTGATCCTGTACTATTCTCATCTGGTTACACATCTTGATGTGGAAGAATTGGCCTCGGGCAAGGCGAGGGATGGCTTTAAACAGTTTGCATGAGAATGAATAGGGAGATGAGTTTGTGGAGTCCTGGGGGGGCACAGTATTGAAGCATGATGTGATTACTCCACCTACCTGTGGCCTGGCAGTGGGGGGAGAAGGGACAACTGCAGGTAGAGGGTTTGGGTGATCTATTGGAAGATTTCAAAGATCTTGGAGGTTAATATTGAGTTAGTGGGTTGGACTTGGTCTGGCCTGTGGTGGCTCGGGAGAAGCGCATGAGGGAGGTAGCAGTGAACAAGGGGATGAGGCCAGTTCTTCTGAAGGTCTTGTTACCCTTGGACAACATGAGAATGGGGGACCAAGAGACCTGGACCTGCATTTGGTGGGGGGCTCAGTCCAACCTCAGCAGTGCATACTGCAAGGTCAGTGGTGCTGGATGGGGTGGTGGCCATTGGGACCTTGGCCCTATAAATATCCCGCAACAATAGGTGATGCCCTCGGTATGCAATGAACCCTTAGAGCTCTATCAGTTTCCCAGTTTGGTATATCAATAAGCCCATACAGTGTTAACTAATCTCTTAAAACCTTCACTTAAATAAAAAGAAATGTCAAGGCACTCCAGGCAGTTTCTGTTTAAAAATGTATATAATCTTTAAGATGGGGAAAACAGAAAATATTACAGAACAAAATATATCCCAACACATACAGCCTTAAAACAAACTGGTTTAAAGTGCAAATTCCCACAAATGACTTCAGACTAATCTTTGTCTAAGGTCCTTACATCAGTGCTTTGGTCTCTTTTCTGTCAGATAATGAATGTGTGTTTCAAGGTTTGCAGTAGGCTTGAGTCTTGAGCCTGCATTCTCTCTGAGGTCACCCAACTCCACTTTGGTGTAACAATCTATATTTTATACATTATGTCCAAATACAATATTTAAAACATAATAGATGACCTCACTGACTTTCCTCTCCACAGGTTAACCAGACAAAACCGGTTTGTGCTCTGCTACACATCTCAGAAGTTTCTTTGATCCAAGTCACTGTATTCAAAGCAAAAGTGTATTTGCCTCTTTAATTTTGTCTGGGCATTGGAATCTACACATCAAAGGTCTCTGATGTAATTCAAGGGTTCCCTAGGAATGTATATTGGGCCTTCCAAATTTGTCTGAGTCCTCCCAGGCCCAGACATCAACCTCTCCAATGTCCATTCTGGCTTCCCTCTGACACCCCTCCCAGCACAGGTTCTTCCTGACAACTATTGTAAGTCAAAAGATTTCCCTGAGGGAATTATGAATGGCTAATCTTATTTCCTGGGATGAAAGCAAATTGACAAGGTAATTGCACCCCAGATATCTGCAGTTTAGCTATGTCTTGTCCTTTGAACTTGTCCCTGGGTGGGTCTTGATGTGTCATTTCCAGTAAGACGGCCTTTTCCTCTGACCCAGTCATCATACATTAATTTCTTGTATTTACAACAAAAACTTATACAGGGATCAGAATCAGTGGTCCAAGTGTGACATGCACCATGTGGGGTGCCCATGCAGATGGGTGGTGCAAGGATCAGGGGTATGGTGCAGCCTCCTGGCGGCGCATGCTGCTCATGGATTATAGGAATATTAATATGGAAGGGAATTGACTAAGAATGAAGTAAAGAATAAACCATACAGTTAAATATTAATGTTCTGTGTAAAAATAAATACATGCCTGCAGCCATTTCTTCCAAGATCTGTGTGGTGTCCTCTTTGAAGGGGGGGGGGCCTTTCGGACAATGGTATGGATGAGAGGAGTCTCAAAAAGCAGAAGGCTGCACCACAGATAAGCACTTGCAAAGGGATTTTGAGAGCAGAAACAAAACTGGCTCTGAAAATCTGACCCTCTGATATACCTCATCTATACTTTTATATCTGAAATGGTGGTATGAAGCATTGAACTGAGCACTGGCAGCTGACTTTCGAGCCATTGGCTGAAAAAATGAACTTGAATGGGTATGGCTGACTTGCTAACAGTGATTCTTGTGGTAGAAAACTGAGATGAGACCCCCATCTCATAACATTTCATCTGGCCATATGAATCCAGATTTCTTAGTTAGAACTATGGTCTCTACAGCTTACCATCAATGCATTAGCAAATTTCACCTTGTTCAACTCGCAGTGCTAACTTGTATTATGAAGTTCACCTACTCCTCTTATCCTGTAGTATTTACAGCATGTAAGTGTTTTTTTTTTTTTTTTTTTTGCACCAAGCACTTTACTAGTGCTCAATGATGAATACAGTTGGGTATGTGTGGAACTGACTTTTTTTTTCCCCTTGCACTTTAAATAGCTTGTCTGATTTGCCCAAGTTTTATTAAAGACCATGAGAAGCATGATCTATACAAAGAAATACATAAATGTTGCTGAAAAAAACCTTATGAATAATCCAATTATGTTGGGAATGTACTCCTGGTCTGGTGCTGGTGTGTTCACTAGGTGAATGGAGGAGTCGACTGGGACTGGAGTGGCAGTGTAGGTAATGGAAACCCTGCTCTCCAGTATGCAGTGCTGCCAAGCTACTGACTTTGAAGGTGGTGAACAAATGTTATGCTTGGTAGTTTCAATTTTGTTTGAAAACTGACTTTGAAAGACACCACTGAGAAGCTGTCCAGGTAGACATCAGAACATATGAATCTTTTAGTAGAATCATTTTGTCATAGAATGGGAATTTACCAAGTATTAAAGCAGTTGCTGTGTTCAATGCATGGGCATACAGATTGGTAACAAATGTATACATACTGAAGGGTGACTGTTCTTTTTTTGAACCTAGTGAGTTTGGGTCAGTTATTGCAGAATAACATTTTCATTAACTTTCTTTCAGTTCTTGGAACAGAAATATGGCTACTTCCATTGCAAGGACTGTAGTACCCGGTGGGAGAGTGCCTATGTGTGGTGCATTTCTGGGACCAACAAAGTAAGTTCACTGTATATTAGCTGTAATGATTAAATGATAACCTCTTCTGTCTTTTTTTTTTTTTTTTTTTAAACCGGTGGTGCTGGATACCACACCTCTGTCAATAACCAGTGTTTGGGAGCAAGTGTGGGCCACTGGGGGTCAGTGGAAGAAGGATCAAGCGTCCCAGGGACCACTCTCCTTCTCCGGGGGGGGGGGAGTTGCCAGATGTTGGTGCATGGCTGGGGGCTGGCACACTGACACTGCATATACAGGGGTAGAGGTGGGGCAGATGCCTGAGTGGGTGCATGTATGGGAGCATGTGTGGCGCTATCCCTGGCAGCATTGCACACTCCATCTCTGGGGAAAGAACAAGGAAAAAGAGCTCCTGGTCGGGCAGCATGAGCTTCCACCTTTCGTGGTCTGACCCCAAATGGCATTTCCTCCTCCAATCTGTATCAGCTCAAGGTGAGTTGAGCTTGGGGACTCAACACCCTGCCACAGAGGGCAAGCTGTGGGGGATGCAGGGGAAGTCTGGGTGTGGGCCAGGAGGACTTGTGTATAGCTGACAAGGGGGGAAAATGTGGGGGTACTATGCATGAGATGAGTACAAGAGCACACATGAAATGTGTGGCTTGATTTTAAAAAGTTGCAGTACAACACCATACCCTCTCACTTCGACCCCTGATCCAGTACATGTGCATCTCCCAGTGTTAATTTCAAGCAATTATCTTCTCAGCAAAAGTCAGTGAGATTGCTTTATTAGCCTTTTAATGCCTCAGTGGTTGTAGGGTTTAAATCTGAACCACTCAGATATTTCTATTTCTCAATTAAACAGAAGAAATTTGTTTTCCTTTGACAGATTTATATTGCATCCCTCCAATTTAAAATTGGTTTACTTGGTAAGAACCAAAGAGCATGAATGCTCATTAAGGGTGACCTGGATCAAATGTACAAGATGTAAAATGTCAAGTAATGTATAATTAAAACATACATGTCTGCTTGTTTTTCATTAAGAATGGGTACAATAAATTGGTACAGAATGCTGAAATACTTGTTCCTGGGCAGCCATTTTGTATCTAGGTTAAGCAATGGAAAACTCGGACTTTCCAAAAAAGATCTCCAGGTAATGAGTTAACTCTGCCTCTTATGTATAGTTTGCATGTTAACAGGTAAGGGAGTAGTTAATAGCTTGGAAGAGTTCTGACCCAGTGCTGGTTTATAAGATTTACATTGGTAGCCTATAGTGCATTAAAAAGCATTCATCTGACCACCATGGTGACTTTGTTGATGGAATAATGCTTACCATGACCATAATTGTGAGGTCAACATGAATGCTTTCTCCTTTGACCCCCACCAATGTATTTGATTCTAACTACCACCTGGAGTACCCCAGGTGGTATACACTTGTACAACACACTGGGGAGGATGTGGACCGCTTGGCCCAGGTATACTTGCATTAGTGTGCTTGGAGTGGAGCAAAAAGCCTCACTGCTCTGAGAACCAGCAGAAGGAATGGAGAAAGCTGTTGGGGCACCCTCGGCCCTGTGTCACTTCAGCCAGGGGTAATAACCCTGGCATCAGTTGTGGCCCCACAAATGGTGATGTGGGCCAAGTTGGGACTGTTTCAGCCACCATGTTTGGTAAATGCAAGGCTGGGAGACCTACCCTTGTAAACAAGCTCACAAGGCTGGTCCTGGAAACCCAGTAGGCAAAACCAACCAGTACCACCAGTTGGGTAGTTGGAGCATGTCTTCTGCAATTAGTTCATTATCTTGCTCTAGTTTCTTGGCAGTTGAGCTTATTTCAAGTAACAGTATCTTGTTCAGTTTTATTTATTTTCAGCAATTTTCTTTCCAGAATATCAAGATGCCCATTTTTCTTTCATTCCTGAACCCAATATGGAATTTTGGACTTTTTTTAAAGTTCCTACTCAGTACATGCCCGCCATGAAAACATTAAATATTGGGCACAGTTCTGTGCTAGTCACTATTGAACATGTGGTAGCATTATACTAATGCATCCAGTGACACTGTATATACATTCAACAGGTACTCTCTGGGGAAAGTTTTTAAAGGTGGTGACTGAGCATCTTTAATGACGTGAATCATTCATAACAAGTGGCTTTAAAAGCTGCTTTAAAATGTTTGAAGCAAAAAATACACTGAAGAGGAATCCGAGGATGTCTGAAATGTTTTTTTTTTTTTTTTGCTTAACAAGAGAATTTTGCAGGCTAACAAATACTTTTGCTTTTAAGAGCTATTGCAGTAGCACAGACCACCAACAAGTGGCTCAACATAATTTTAGTAAAAGTAGTCCCTTGCTGCTTTCTAAAGCGTGTTTTTTTTTTTTTTTTTTTTAAATGTGCTAATTTGGCTGGCTTGTAATTAATTATGAATGTTCTTTAAAAAGCCACGCGTTGCCTAAAATCAAATGTGTGCTGTTGCTATCAATACATCAGAAAAGCCATTCTGGTATCCAGAAATCCCACTGTGCCACCAACTCCCTTCAACTTATGGACTCTGTACACTCGTATGGATCAGGGCCATATTACTTCAGCAATAACCTTGCCCAAGGCTTTTGACACAGTATCCTGCCCCTTCCATTTGCCAGATGTAACTCAAGTGGGTTCCTCTGCCCCCCATTGCTGACTGGTTCCGCTCCTATTTTAGCATGTAGGTCCAAATCAGTCAAGATGGGTGACTCCTTATCTCTCTTCCCCCACCCCATCAGTATTGGAGTCCCTCTGGGTTCTGTACTTGGCCCACTTCTATTTTCAGTGTTCCTGATGACCTCCCTGCAGCCTGAACCACCTCCTTTATGTACATGGACAACTGTCCTGCATACCTCTGGCCCTTCCCCCTCAGTTGTGGCAGCCAAACTCCAGTAAGACTTCAACAATGCTCCGCTTTGGTTCTGCACAAACTAGTTGCTCCTAAACACCAAGACTACACGGCTCCTTTACCTTCAGTACAAGGCATACTCTCTAGGCTCCACACCCTGGATGTGACACCTATAGAGAATGTTACCACCTCTAGGTATCTTGGGGTCTGGCTCAACTAGCACCTGGACTTTCTGTGCACATGATTGCCATCCACAAGAAGCTGCACCCCAAGCTTGGTGTGCTTTTATAGAAACTGTGGGTGCATTCTCCTGCTGCCTTGCTGTGACAGCATTTGAAAATGATCCTACCTTCCATTGACTATGGAGACCATATACAATGCTGCTCCCAAGCCCTCCCTAGCCAGACTGGATACCCTTTTCACTCATTGTAATTTTGCCCTAGCTTGTCCACCCCAGACTCGTCACTTATCTTTACAAACTCCTTTCCCATCTCTTGAAGATGGGCCCCTTGCCCACTGTGCCAGCTTTGTTGCTAAATTCTGGTTCAGGTCCTACCCTCTTTACCTCACTGCTTCTCTCCATTTCTTCTCTTCCCTCCCCCCAAATCTTCCTACCTTCACAGCACCTGTCCCCAAACCCTTGCCCTTCCTCCCAGGTCCATGTCTGCAGGCCAGTGTGCCTTTTTTTACACGCTCTAAAATGTGAAATGCACTCCCCCTGCCATCCACAGTGCCAATATCTCCAGATCTCTGTCCTTCGGGATCTTGCTTCTCCAGTGCGTAACTGTAACCTCTACCCTCCAGTCCCCCACCCCTCTGGGAGTTATGCTCCTCCTTGCTGTTACATCTGGAGACAGGGTAGAGATTGTATCCAAACTGTGCCTGAAGGCAACTAATCATACATAATCTGCTTCTGTATGTACACTACAAACTTGGCAGCCTCTTCTAGCATGCCACTGGCATGTAACTAAACTCTGCACTTTAATTAGCAACAGTACTGTATTGGGAAGAGGTGGTAAAATTCTTATGACAGTAGCAGCAGACAGACATTGACTTATTTGCCAAGTCTTTTCAATGTGCTAGCCAGAACTGGGCCAATAAATCGAGTGTCAACTAAAGATCAGCTGGCCAGCCTCTAACTTACCCAGGTAGTGAATGACGGCATCAGAACAAATTACAAAACTGACACTAGTGCTCATTGACTGACTGGGTACTTGTCATAAACCCAGATCGGATAACAGACAAGTACTGCTGGATGTCATAAGTGACCACTCCCCAGTACTTTGTCCTCAATCGTCAAGTCCCATCGCAAACTTGCCTGCAGCAGGGTCCTGTGGAGAGGACTGGTAGGGGCCTTCAAAGTTTATCTAGAAAAACTAGACTGGAGTTGCCTAGAAGCCACTGACAACTTGGCACTAGGCTATTTTGTCACTACTTTCAATTCTGCCTACAACAAATTTGCCTCTTCAAGAGAATACAGAAAGGATAGTTGGCAGAATGGATTACCTCTACACATCACCCAGATGAGGAGCAGGGACAGCCTATGGCTCTGCTCCTCAAGGTCGCCTGTGGACCTCCTATTATAGGGCAGCATGTAAAAAGTGTTCAAACTCAGACGCAGGCATACGTTATACAATGCCTCAGGAGTGTCTGCTTGTTTGAACCTTTCTGTAAATGTATAAATTCTCTGTTTATGTTTGACTGTGGAACCTACAAAAGAGCATCCGCTAACTGGCGTTTATCAGAACTCTAAAATGAGAAGTGCACTAGGGATATCTGACAAAGGCAGCATACTGCAATGAAATACAGACCTGTACTTGGCACAGTGGTGACTTTCTGGCACAATCTTAAGGAACTTCTCAGAAGGTATAGCAAGCAGCACCCAAATATGCTCTTTGCTATTTCACCCTAGACCCCAGTGAAATGGCAAATGCGTTAACACCTTCACTTCAGTTCTCCCTATTAACCTATTGAATCCCACTAATACTAGCTACCCCAAATTGTACTTGAAAAACGAAGTAACTGATATATCTATAGTATGTCAAGCGAGTTCTAGGCAAATCTAATTGATTTTAGTAAGTACAACATAGTGTCAACAGCACAGCTTTCATAAGCTTCAAAGCACTAATCAAACACACCAACTAGCTACATGAAGCCCTTGACAGTCACCTTGTTGGATCTGTCTTTATTGACCTAACAAAGCCTTTGATCTGGTCAACCACTCTCCTGACTATCAAACTTCTCTCTTGGGATATCCTGGTTTAGCATCCATCTCACTGGTAGATCTCAGTGAGTCAATCAATGGGATCAAATAGAAAAAAATAAAATTGCACTGTAGGGGTACCAGTTGGGACCACTTCTTTTCAGCTTCTTTATAGCCTTCCCATAGCCTGCCCCACTTCAAGGGTCCTGCTTTATGTGGATGATGGCATTATATTCACAAGTAGCCCTTGCCAAGACACTCTCTGAGAACCTACAGAATAGTTTTTGCTCAATCGAAGATTGGTTCAAACAAAGTAAACTGGTCTTAAACTACAAGAAGAGGAAAACTTAATTTTTAGGACCACATATGAAGAGAAGCTTATCCCCCCCCTAACAATCCTCAATGCAAAAAAAATGGTGCTACTCTAGAATGGGTGACTAGCTTTAAATGGCTAGGTGTCACAATTGACTGCGCTTTCATTTGTGCACAATGTATACGGCTTAGTCAGTATATTCAATACAACTTTGTTTTTATACAAACAGAGGCATACCATCATGCAGAAAGCCACCAATGGAAAGCTGTAACCAGCTCAATCCTCCCCTTAATTGACTATGGAATCACAATTTATGGTGCAGCCTCTGTCCTCAACTGGGTCAAACTAGCCCTACATGGGGCTTGTCTGTTCATTCTTAGTGTAGATAGGCTAACACACTTTTGCATTTTCGACACCCAGACCAAAACTCTGGGCAGAATAAATTTCCAAAAATGCCTTCTTGGTAAAGCAGTATTGGGCCTCACACCAGCAGGAATCCAGAACTTCCTTGTTCTGCTCCCAAATCATCACTACACAAGGAATGCACAACTGTCCCATATCACATGTGGTTAAATGAGCTACCAAGTATCCCCAAATTAAACAATTCAAAAAAAATCTTAACGATTACTCAACCCAACATCAATTGCAACTGCCCCTGATACTTCACCACCATTGCATAGTGCCTCATCATTGCAGCAGACCCTCTTGAAGTTATTACTCCTCAGTACTCTTAACCCATCACCCTCAATTGCTACCTCTTGTCTAATCCGACAATGACACATCGGTGTGCTGCTTTTGTCACATCTCTTGAATATATTGTGAAATTGTGTATGTACTCAAATGTGAGATCCTTAATAAAATGTTGTTTAACACAACCTTTGTAAATGAGCTGCTATGGCTCAAAGGTGTATCTGAGTATGACAAGATAAATAAAATATAAAATACCATTAACTGTACCCACATGCACTTCAACACTATCACCATGTTCTTTTATATTGTGTTGGCCCCCTCTCTGGTACCCATCTGGAAACGAGCAATGCTGCTCGGTATGCATTCCTGGTGAAACTTGAATAAATATGACCTTTCTCACTGTTTCATCACAAGCTCTGCTGCCTGATTGGTAATCAAAGAGCAGCAGGTAACTGGCACCTCCTGGTTACTAGGTTTTGGTCACAATGCTGATTTTAGGGAAATGGAACCAAGTCTGTCTTCACACAGAGTTCTGTTCCATACATCTACTGTCTTGGAAGTTTTCTAATTGTCAAAACAGGAGAAATACTTGGATGTAAGGGACGGCTTATTTTAAGTTACTATCCATTCCAGGCAGTACACTGGCTGGCTATTAAAGCAAGGTATGCTTTTCTGAATGCTATTAGTGCTTAAAACTAGCTTGGACATGAGGCCTAACTGAACAGTGTTTGGTTTTCAGGTTTATTTTAAGCAACTGTGTCGCAAGTGTCAGAAGGGTTACAATCCTTACAGAGTGGAAGCAATCCAGTGCCAGGTAAATATGTACATTTTAAATTCTTTTCCTTTCTTGTGTAAAAATCTGTTTCCCATTATAAGTCTTGCTGGGGTGGGGGCAGGAAGAGGAGGCATTCCTGGTCCTTGCAACAGGTTTAGCTAAAGTAGCAGATGGAAATTGAAGGGCAATAAAAGGAAACTCTCTGCCTAATTTGGGGCGCATGTTCTTGGGCTGTTCTAGTCTGATCTCATTCAGATGAGATGTTAAACAGAAGCCTGTTCTGGCCATCTGGGATCCTATGGCACTTAACAGTGGGGTGGGGGAGTTTTCTCTAGTGTCCAACATTCCACCATTAAAATGGGTCCATGTAACTAAACCCAAAGGACACATCTGGATATAAGCTGCCAGGTTGGTGCAATGTTCTGGTAACAAAGTAAAAATATTTTACAAAGCACAGAGCTAGTGAATTGAGCTGCTTTTGTTTTGGTTTATACTCTTATGAACAGCAGGTATGTTACATGCTCAGTTTGACTAAAAGGTTATCTGGTATCAGCAGGATTGTCATATGCATATGGTTAGTGGGAGGAGGTTGGTGATGAGCCAGAAGTGATCGAGGCGGGGTTGCAGTCACTGAGTTGGTACAAATCCCATCTCTAGTCTGCACTGCTTACTCCTTCGTGTAGGTTGAAGTATTAAAACTTGGGGCTAATTGAAATCATGGCATTAAGTTCCTAAGTTTAACAAACTGTACTTTGTTCTGAATGGGCAAGGGTGTAGGCAGGCACTCACTAACATTTGTGTACAGTTTTAGTACCTGTCCCAAACCACGTACCTGTTAACAATCTGGAGTATTTGAGCGTAGGCCACTGAGTACTGTTTTAAGAGCACTTTTCCTCACAGTTCTCATTCTCGTTTAACAAGTGGGATGCTCCCTTGCCTGAATGGGAGTTCCTCCATGCCAGTTTAAAAACAAAATGATCTACTTCCTAAGGAAGGAAAGCTAGCTGCTCAATTTCTTCCACTTCCTGACTTGCCGCTCTGTCACCACTCCTCTACTTTTGTGATGTCACTATAGGATCAGCACAGGGACATGCTCCGTGCAAGTCTATGAAGCATCCTTTTAAATTTTCACTATGTTAATCTGACTTTTGGTGCAAATCAAAGCCAGTATTCAAGTAACGAGGCAAGTTCAAAGAGAAATCCCAGAAGAGTCAATGTGCAAAAAATGCTTCTCACCTCACTCATCTCGGCGGAACATAACTTGCAACATCTAGAGTGATGGCAATTGAGTTAGCATTGAAGTGCCTACTTGACCCTAACTGTAGGGGTACAACTGCACCCTGTGTCTGTCCAGTGTATTGACCATTCACTGGAGTACAGATTAAGTTGCTGAACTTATGTGGCGTCTCTGTATATGCCAGCCAAGGCTGGGCCACTATGGAGGCTAGACTTTGTTTACTCTGACCCTGCTGAGTTGCGGACACTGCTTGAAGCAATATTGTAAGTAGGTGGATCAGTGGACACTTGCTGAAGGTGGAGAGCTGACTGCATTTGCTGTTTCCCTTACATAGTTCATAACTAGAACTTTCTTGCATTGAAGCATAGAATTTAACAGCCAATAAGGACTGCTTGGCCCACCCAGTACGTCCATTTTTCTGCCTATACTGTTACCATGGACACTACCTGGTCTCTTGGGGGGCGGGGGCACTTGTTTTCCACCAAGATTCCTTTGTGCCTGTCACATGAATGCATGAAGCACACCACTGTTTTGCATCCATCACCTCTCTGGAAGACTGAGGTCTGCCACTCTTCAGTAAAGTACTTCTTGCATCTCATTTACCCCTTCTAGCTTCATTTGTCCCTTTCTTCTTGCTGCTTTCTCTGAGAAATGCCCTCTTTCTGTACCTTATTTATTCCTTGTGGTATTTGAGATTCTTCAGTCTCTACTTGGACTTCTGATGTAGACCCTCCACCATTAGTTGCCCTCCTCTGGACTGCCTCCACTCAATCCTTCCCAAGATGTGGTTTCCAGAACTGTTCAAAGTACTTCAGGTGGGGATCTCACAAGTGATCTATACAGTAGCAACACCACCTCCCTGAACACTCTGCTGGTGATACCCTCCCTGTGTACCTTTATATCCCATTGACCTTGCCCACTGCCTGTCTCACCTTCGTCTCCTGATATTACTCCTAGGTCTCTTTCCTGTTACCCACCATACCTCTTTGAATTTGCATTCCACCTCATGGTTTCTGTGCAAAAGTTTGCTTCAATACCTGTAGATTCTTTCCATGCCAACTGGAGTGTCCAACGTATTATACATTGTCTTATCCACAAAGACTGACCTTCCCATCCAGATAATCTGCAGTGTCACTTGTTAAGACATTGGAGGGCTGGTCCCAGTACTGAGCCCTGTTGCAACCTGCTGGTCACCATCCCTTCAATACTTTGTTTACCATCACCCTCTTATCTGTCCCTTAACCAATTTGTTCCCCAGTTTATTTGAATCATTTGTGAGATGTCCCACCCATAAGCTACATAGAAACATAAACTTTGATGGCAGACTGCTTGGCCTACCTAGTCTGCCCATTTCCCTACCTATTGGACAAATTGCAGATTCTAGTTGACCAACAGCTACCTCCTCCTACCTCTCACTATAATTGCCTTGTCTGTCCCATGCATACTTGAATTCCCCCACTGTTTTTTGACCCCATGACCACCTCGGGAAGGCAGTTTCATGCATCCACCCTCTCCATGAAAAAATACTTCCTTGCGTTGCCCCTGAGCCATCCCCCCTCTATCTTCAAACTGTGCCCCCTTGTTGCACATCTTTTCTGAAAGATGCTCCCACCTTGCACTTTGTTCACTTGAGGTACTTGAAAGTTTGTCATGTTCTCTCCCCCCTTTCCTCAAGGGTATATATATTAAGCACTTGGTCTCTCTCTTCATATGGTTTCTGTTGCAGACCTGCACCAGTTTAGTCATCCTCCTCCTCTGGACTGCCTCCATCCTCTATGTCCTTGCGAAGATGGGGTCTCCAGAACTGCACCTGTACTCCAGATGGGGTCTCATCAACTGTACAGAGGATAACTTCCTGTTTTCTACTGGTGATGCATCCCAGTATCCCCAAAACTACTTGCCTTCACACATTGCTTGCCTACCTTAAGGTTGTTTGATATGACTACCCCAGGTCCTTACCATTTTTAGTAGCCCCCCATTGTGTACTCTTCCCCTGGGTTTTTGTTTTCCAGGTGCATTACTTTGCACTTTTTTGCATAGAATCTAGGCTCCCAAATTTGACCATTCCTCCAACTTTGACAAGTCCCTTCTCATTATTTCCACCCCACCCTTTGTGTAGCAAATCTGTTGCAGATCTTTGTCATCTGCAAAGAAGCATACTTTTCCTTCAGCCCCTATGCAGTGTCATCTAAAGACATTAGAGGACCGGCCCCAGTACTGAACCCTGCAGTACCCCACTAGTAACCACCCTTTCTTCAGAGTGTACTGTTTACTACCCTCTGTGCACAGGACACAGTCAGTTTGTTACCCAGGCTACCACCCTGGGACCCACTCCCAGGCTGGCTAACTTAGTTTGTGTGGGACTGTTAAATGCCTTGCTAAAGTCTAGGTAGGCCATATCCATAGCCCCTTCCTGGTCTACTATTTTGGTCACCCAGTCACAAACCTATTAGATTTGTCTATGACCTTCCCGCTGTGAATCTCTGCTGCTTTGGGTCCTGTGCCCTGTTGGCCTAAGGTACTCAACAGTTCTTTCTTTCAGAAGCAATTCCATCATTTTCCCTACCACCAAAGTCTAGCTAACAGGTCTGCAGTTTCGTGCCTCTTCCTTGCTCCCACTTTTGTGAAGAGGAATCCTGTCCACCGTCCTCTAGTCCTCGGGTACCACACCATCCTCCCATGATTTGTTAGAGGGCTGTCAGTGGTGTCACTAGGTCTCTCCTTAGTTCTTGTCCAGTTACTTCTGAGACTATGTGGAACAGTGTCACATGCCCACCACACCACCATGATCATTTTCCTGGTCACTGGGTCAGTTGGTCTATCTGATTTGTCTGACATGACATCCCCATGAATCTGTGCCTTGGGTTTTGTAACTCATTTACTTGAAGATGTTCCCCAATTAAGCACAGACTCCATTAGCTTCCCTACCACTGTGGGGGGGGGGGGGAGCATTCAGGAAGTACAAGGAATCACAGAAGGAGCAGGACAGAGAACTATCAGTTAAAGCAAAAGGAGGCTGGGAAGGCAGTCAGAACAGCAAAGGCCCAAACCGAGGAAAAGATAGCCAACTCAGTTAAGAAGGGGGATAGAACCTTTTATAGGTACATCAGGGAGTGAAGGAAGACCAAGGGAGGGATAGTGAGCTTTAATAAAGGGAGGAGGGAGGGCAGAGGAGACTGTGAAAGGCAGAGATACTAAACAAATATTTTGCTCAATATTTACAAATGAAGAGGGGAGGTACATAAACAAACAGTAGAAACACTCTGGATACAGAAGTTGATACCAGCCCATTTACAGAAGAAGGGTTCTGAAAGAACTCTTAAAACTGAAGGTGGACAAGCAATGGGGCCTGATGGGATTCATCCAGAATTCTAAAAACTAAGGGTAGAACTAGTGACACCACTGACTACCCTTTTTAACAAATCATGGGAGGAGTGGGTGGTACCCGAGGACTGGAGGAAGGCAGATGTGATTCCCCTTCACAAAAGTGGGAGCAAGGCAGAAGCAGGAAACTACAGACCTGTTAGTTTAACCTCAGTGATAGGGAAAATGATGGAATCATTTCTGAAGGAAATAATTGTCTAGTATCTAGGGTCCTGTGCCCCTCTGGCCTCTAGGCAGCATGGATTCACAGCGGGAAGGTCATGCCAGATGAATCTGATAGATTTCTTTGACTGGGTGACCAAAGTAGTAGATCAGGGAGGGGCTGTGGACATGGCCTACCTAGACTTTAGCAAGGCATTTGACACAGTCCCACACAAGATTAATATACAAGTTAGCCAGCCTGGGAGTGGGTCCCAAGATGACGGCCTGGGTAAAGAATTGGCTGGAGAATAGGACACAGAGTAATAGTAAATGGAGTCCACTCGGAAGAAAGGAGGGTTACTAGTGGGGTACCGCAGGGTTCAGCATTAGGACCGGTCCTCTTCAATGTCTTTATAAGTGACATTGCAGAAGGACTGGAAGGAAAAGTCTCTTTGCAGATGACACAAAGATCATCAACAGAGTTGATGCACAGGGTGGGGTGGAAAGGATGAGAAGGGACTTGGCAAGGTTAGAGGAATGGTCAAATGTATGGCAGCTTAGATTCAATGCTAAGTGCAAGGTAATGCACCTGGGAAACAAACCCAGGGGAAGAGTACACAATGGGGGGTGAGATACTAACAACAAAAATGGAAAGGGACCTGGGGTAGTCGTATCGGATGACCTAAAGGTGGGCAAGCAATGTGAGAGGGCAGCAAGGAGGGCTGGGGGGATACTGGGATGCATAGGGAGAGGCATCACCAGTAGAAAACAGGAAGTTGTTATCCCTCTGTACAGACAGCTGGTGACTCCCCATCTGGAGTACTGTGTGCAGTTCTGGAGACCCAATCTCCACAAAGACATAGACAGGATGGAAGCTGTCCAGAGGAGGGCAACTAAAATGGTGCAGGGTCTGCACCGGAAGACATATGAAGAGAGAGCGAAGGAGCTTAATATGCCTAGCCTCGAGGGAGAGGGGACATGATAGAAACGTTCAAGTACCTCAAGGGAATCAAAGTCCAAGAGGGTATCATCTTTCAAAAAAGAGGTGCAAGAACAAGAGGGCACAATTTGGGGGGGGGGGCTCAGAGGTAATTTAAGGAAGTATTTTTTCAGAGGGTTGTGGATGCATGGAATGGCCTTCCGGAGGAGGTTGTGGAGTCAAAATCAGTGGTGGGAATTCAAGCATGCATGGGACAGTCATAAGCCAATTCTAGGTGGTGGGGGTAGGAAGAAGTAGGCTGCTGGTTAACTAGTATCTGCAGCTTATCCAGTAGGTAGGGAAATGGCTAGACTGGGTGGGCCAAGCGGTCCTTATCTGCCGTCAAATTCTGTTTCTATGGGCTGACTGGCCTGTAGTTGCTAGCCTTCTGTTACTGCATTTGAAGTGGGAATACATCTGCCTCCCTCCAGTCCTCTGGTACCACCCTAGTTTCCAGTGAGTTGTTAAAATGACTGTCTTACAGCCAGTACCTCCGAGCTCCCTCAGTATTGTACCCTTGAATGTAACCAGTCTGACCCCATAGCTTTCATATTTGCTTGTCCCTTCAGGATTCTCTCCTTAGTAAAGGGGCTTGTGTCTACTCCCCATGTCCCTATTACTGTTGTGTGGCCCATACCACCTCCCTCCCTTCCTTTTGAAGTCTGAACGTGTTTATTCGGGACATTTGCTTTTTTTCTGCTCTTGCTCAGCTCCCACCAGCTTTTCTGAACCCCACCGTTCTTCCCCATGTCGTCTTTTCTTGTATGCAACTAAAAATGTTTCGTCCCCTTTTAGTTACCCTATGGGCTGTTTTTGCCTCGGTTGCAACTTCGTGCTACTCACTGCTTTCCCTGTTTCTCTAGATGTGTCCTTGTCTTCTTCTATGCATCTCTACCACTTGAAGGCCACCCTTTTTGCTTTTCCAGCCACTTCTTTGAACCATAGTGATCTTTCCTCTCCTCTAGTTTTCTTTGTGCAGATGTTTGCCTTCACTATGCCTTCCCTTTGGTTTGCCCACTTTTGTTCCACTCAACCCAGGTCACCTCACCTTAGTTTGTCCCAGAGGCATTCACCCACTCTTAAAATCTGCCTGTAAGTCCAGGATTCATCTTTGTTCTTGGCTTCCATCGCTGTCATTGCATTGAACCACACTGTGCAGTGGTCACTGGTTTCCCCAGATGTCCTCCACCTTGACTCTGCAACACTTCTGAGCACTAGCTTCAATATTACCCCGTCACAAGTGGGCTCTCTGAATAGTTGCCTGAAGGAGTCCAGGATGTCCCTGCTTATAGCTGAAGCTGTGGCTGGAAGATTCCAGTCTACATCCAGCAGAATGAAGTCCTCCACCTGAAGTTCCCCACCAGTGGCACCTCCCTTTTCCTGCTATTGTGCCAGTGTCTTCTACCAGTGCCTTATCTAAATTCTCACCCTGTGGAGGTCTGTAAATTACTCCAGTGCAAATAGTGGCTTGGTTTCAGTCTCCAGAGTGATCTGCAGTTCCTCTCTCTGGAGTCTGCTTGGATACCCTCTTGCACACAGCACCACCCCCTCCTCCTTGCCTATCCTCTTTCCTGCACAGAGTATATCTTGGTATGGCCATGTCCCAGTCATGGTTTCCTAACACCACCATAATGGCCTCTAGGTCCAGAAATTTTCTGGACTTGTTGCACACATAGCTTTCCACATTTTATCTCTGCCTGCTTTTCTCTCTTGCATTTCACCTTTCTTTTTACAGCAACAGCTAGTGTTCCGTCCTGTTAAACAGTTTTTCTGTTGCACCCTGAGGGTTTTTCTGTTGCACCCTGAGGGTTTTTCTGTTGCACCCTGAGGGTTTTTCTGTTGCACCCTGAGGGTTTTTCTGTTGCACCCTGAGGGTTTTTCTGTTGCACCCTGAGGGATTTGCTTCCACTTAAATCTTTCCCTCGGCTGTCGGTTTTTCTCCCAGATTTCTTCTTCCATCCTTTCGACTAGTTTAAATGTTCTTGAAAGTCACTTTAGAGTACTGCAATTCCCATTCTAGATGGATGCAGGCCATCACACCTGTATAAGCCTCTATCCATCCAGGTGGGTCTTGTCTCCAATGTATCCAAGTCCATCCTCTCCACCATCCTTTCAACAGGTTAAAGCTACTGATGCAGAAATCTCTAACTTCCATCTGCTGTAGACTGGCAACACCTCAAAGCCACAGACTGTGCACAGCCTGCCTGAGATCCTTACCCACTCCTTAAATACCCCAGCAAAATCCCAGCCTCATCCATAGTCTGGCCACTAGTCCTCAGGTGGGCAATGACAGAGTTCTCCCTCCTGCCCTAGTAAGCCATAGTATCTGCTTTCCATTCCTCTGAGCCTAGGCACCTCAACCTCTTTACTACTTCATCAGTCTACTACCCCCCCCGGCAGTTGAGTCCCCCACCACAAATTGCTTCCTCCTCTGCTGGGGTCCTGTCTGCCATTGGGAGGACCCCCATCCTCCCTGGCCACTGCCATGGATGCCTTCTCCCGGCAGTCTCACTTTGCCAGAGCAGTGATGAGTTCCTTAGTGCACCATCTGAGGATTGTGCCCCTACCCAGCACAGTCCAACAGGCCCTCCTTGGCACCCTTTGGGGTACTCTGGCCCCTGGGTGGGAAAGGGGTCTCCCAAATCCTAGTCAACTCTGACCAGATTCTAGCAACCTCCTCCCTCAATCCAGATAGGTGAACACAAATGGGGCAGTACCGGAGTCTCCAGAAGGCCTGTCTGAAGCCACTGCACCACTCCAACATTCCTGTTTTTGTATTTACAGTGCTGCTGGAGATGGGTCTGTACCATTACCCCAAGTAGGGTGTTGCTTGCTTTGCTTAATCCCTTTGTTACTGAGAATTTACCAAGTATGGCTAGCAGCAGAGAACCACAGGTGTCCTTGATGAATGCTGAGCAGACATTGGATCACCTAAATTGGGGAATTATTGCAGCAGGTTCATGGGTTTTGCCCCATTCTCAAAATGGATATCAATGCTGTAACAGCCTGCAGGGAGGGAGGATGGCACTCTGACCCTTTCCAAGTGATGAGACATGGGTGCCCTTTGTTCCCCTTATTGTTGGCAGTTGGTATAGAGCTGTTGGTGGTTGCCATTGGGCAAAAGCAACACAATAATGGGGGGTTAGAGAGGGCCATGAGAACTACACGACAGGGCCAAGAGGAAAATTGTTGCTGGGAAGGGTGTCCTGTTCTTGAGTGGCAGCATTTTAAATGAGTTTAGTATGGTCTGCAGCATGGAGGGTTGAGGAGTACTTTCATATAAACACATGAAATTGCCAGCAGATACAGGCCATTCTATCTAGTCTGCTAGAGTGCAGCACTTCAGTCCACTAGACTGCAGCTGCCCATCTCCCACCCCCTCTTGAAGCCCCCAACAATCTTCAGTGATACGATTTCTTCTGGCAGTGTTCCACCCTGCCACCACACTTTCTGAAATAGTGCCTCCTCAGTTCCCTCTTAAACCTGCCCCTATCCAACTTCATACTGTCCCCTGGTTTCCCTTCTGCCCTTCAGATTAAACATACACCTGGTGTGTACTCTGTTCAAACCCTTCAGGTACTTGAAGGTCTCCATCATATCACCCTCTCCCTCCCTTCCTTCCTGGTAAACATATTGAGCTCTCTCTCATATGGTCTGTCTCTCACACGCCAGAATCATTTTTACGAACATATGAAATTTGCCAGCAGATAAAGGCCTAGAGGT
The DNA here is from genome assembly GCA_016271365.2 of Neoceratodus forsteri. Classification (NCBI taxonomy): domain Eukaryota; kingdom Metazoa; phylum Chordata; order Ceratodontiformes; family Ceratodontidae; genus Neoceratodus; species Neoceratodus forsteri. The sequence goes on from CM057458.1 coordinate 374,374,269, forward strand.
CTTAAGTCTGCTTGAATGTGCAGCTAGCACACCTTCTGCAGCTGCCCCTCCCTTCCACTCCATTGACCCTCCCTCTGTCCTGTCCCATTCCCTTTTGAAGCAGTCCACTGTTCTACTGGATACCACTTCTGCAGGTAATGCATTCCACCGTGTGTGTGTGTGTAAAAAAAAAAAAAAAAAAAAAAAAAAAAAAAAAAACCCACCTGAACCTTCCCTTCCTCTCTCTAGTCTCCTTACTTTGAACAGCCCCTCTGTACCTGTCTTGTTCCTTTCATGTACTTAAAGGTTTCGGTCATGTTCCCCCTGTCCCTCCTCTCCTTCTGTGAGTACGTGTTCAACTCCCTTGGCCTCTTGTATGCCAAGTCCCCCAGCCCCTTGATCATCTTTCTCACTGCACTTCACCCCCTCCAGTAACTTAATGTCCCTCTTCAGATGCATGCACCAGTACTGCACGCAGTACTCCAGGTACAGTCTAATGACCTATAGTGGCAGAATCGCCTCCTCCCTCCTCAGATATACCCCTTGCAGTGCAACCCAGCATTTTGTTGGCCTTTGCAGCTGCCTTCCTACATTGTGACAAGTTGTTCATTAACTCTGTAATGAGCACCCCCAATCCATCCTTCTGTCTGGGCTAGCTGCACTCACCCCAGCTGGTAACTCCTCCTTGGGTTCTTCACCCCAAAATGCAGCACCTTGCACTTTTTGGCATTAAACCCCAGTTGCCAGGTGTCTGACCAAGTTTCAAGCTTTGCCAGATCATCATCCTACAACCCCTGCCATCCCCCTAGGTTGTTCACCACTGCTTCCATCTTTGTATCCTCAGCAAACACTGATCTTGCTCTTGATTTCCAATGATATGTCTGCAATGAATAATATCCTGAACACTGGTCCCAACACAAAGCCCTGTGGAACACTACTCGTCCTTACCCCTGGGTGTGGGCTCCCCACCCACCACCACCTCCCTTTGTCTTCCCTGAAGCCAGTTCTCTACCCATCTCCCCAGCTTTGCACCTGCCCCTGTGCCTTCTAACTTGCTTCCCAGCCTCCCATGTCGGTACAGTCATCCAGATACAGGACATCCACTGCATGGCCCCTGTCCAGTTGCCTAGTTACCCAGTCAGAGAACTCCACCAGGTTGGTTTGGCAGGATCTGTCTCCTATGAAGCCATGCTGTCTGCTGTCCTGTAGTCCTTTGGCCTCCAGCCTCTCCTTCAGGATAGTCTGCATCAGCTTACCCACAATGGATGTGAGGCTCACCAGTCTGTAGTTGTCGGGTTCATCCTTGGGGCCACTCTTGTGAAGGGGCACCACATGAATAGAATTGAGAACTTCCCCACCTGGGCATGACTTGGACCTCCATGGCCCCTCTGACTGCCCTAAATCGCACACTATGGCGATCCTGGGTGCAGGAGACCACCTGCCCTTCCGAATTGAATCGAGATAAATTGGCAGTCCCTCTTGGATGCCGCTGCATACACTGTAGCTTGAACTTTAAATTAATTCCTAATAAAAGCTTATGTAGCTCCAGCTTATTTAAAAGGGGCACTCTTTGCATTGTCTGAAGATTTCTCTACCTAGTTATACAGTCTGTACTAGCCCTAGTTAAATTAGAAGCATATCTCGGGGATGTAAATGTAAAGTTTAGAGGTTTTCATTTTTCAACGATAAAGTAATTTGTGTGTGCAGCCACTCACCAGTTCTCTGCTTTCCTAATCTAATTTCGGCTCCTGCCTCTGTCCTGCTACTCAAACTCTTCCTACTGATCTTACCCACACCATTTTCTTTGTATTTTTAGCCCTGCCTACTAGCTCACGCTGCTTAAACTTTGCTCCTTTTCCTCTCTCCCAGGACTTCCCCACCCACTCGGTCATGACTTGGACCTCCACAGCCCCAAATCACACACTATGGTGGTTCTGTGTGCAGCAGACCGCCTGCCCTTCTGAATTGAATCAAGGTAAATTGAACCTCTACTGGAGTCTGAGCTATAAGACAGTGCTCATCTTACCACCTGCTCTGCTGTTTGCTGGTGCACATACCAAGCCGTAGCCCCGCCCGCCCTATCTGGCCATTTACTTGTATAGCCTTAGTTTGTCAGTTTTCATCTGATAACAGGCCATTTTGCCATTTGCTCCTTATAAAAGCCTACCACTTGGGGCGTCTGCTTGTCACTGGTACTCACTAGGTATTCCTAGCTAATGGTTTGTATCTGCTTAGAGCTGCTAGACTCCTTCTCACTGGCTATTTTGTTTGTTGCATCATGAAATTTCTGTTCTCGTTCTCCCCCCCCCCCCCATGACCAGCATGCTGCTGTTACTTGCAAGGTTTTCCTTGGTTCCATGCTCCTATAGTAGTTCCTGGCAGCACAACCCTAATGGGAATTTCCACTTCTCTAACATGCTGGTCAGGCCTAATGACTGCTTTGATCTCACTCCACTGCGAATCCCAAGGTTCCTCAATTACCTTGTTACCGCCTACTTAGATTATAGATTCCACTCCAAAATCACACCTGTTACTCCTTTTATTCATCGCAAACTTTGGTACCTTATACTGCTTGCTATCCTGTTGGCAGGTGATGTGGAATTGAACCCTGGTCCTTCACATCAGCAATGCAATGTCTCCTAGGCTACTTCAGAGCTCCACATAGCCCATCTAAACATTAGGAGCCTAATGTGTAGTCTCAGATCTGGAGGTTTGGGTCTCCACCTATAACATGGATATACTGTGCCCATCTGAGACGTGGCTTAAGCCTTCTACCCCAGATTCAGTCTACTAGTTAAACTACATTCTTATGAGGAATGACAGGATATCTCCCAAGCAGGGTGGGGGTGTTATGTTTTACAAAGCACATGCCAACATCTCGATGAATAATATCCCACAATCCTCTGCATGTGAATCCTTTCATGCACGTCTCCACCTGGGTGCTAAAAATCTACATAGTTGTTTACAATCCGCCCCATGGAGGACTGTCTGCCTTCACTAATTTGTTGGAGGATTCAGTAAAAATAGCAGGCCATAATAAACTACTCATTCTTGGGGATATGAATCTAAATTGGCTTGGACAAACCCTTGGCTCTCTTCTATCTATAGTCCAAAGCTATTACCTGCATCAAGTTATAACTGAACCCACAAGGATCTCCCCTAATGCAATGTCAAGCACATTACTGGATTGGGTGTTAACAAATGGGGTTGACAGAATTGTGGAGGCAGGCATCCTGCTGGATACTATATTGGACCACTCCCCCATTTTCTGTGTGGGAACACTCTAGCTCCCAGTCTGCCACCATGCTATATCGCCTTCCAGAACTATGCAAATCTGGATCGTGTGAAGTTCCTGTATGAAGTCTCTTCTATTGACTGGTCTTGTCTCTCAGTCTCTAGATGCCCAGATAGCTCTTGACTTCTTAGACCAATTTCATGCAGTTCAGAACAGACCTACACCACTAGTATCCCGACATGTCCGAGTGAAACCACAAAGTGGTTACATAAAAATCTCCTAGCTGCATTGTGTGACGGGGACAAGAGCTGGAGGTGCTTCAGAAAATCCAGCCTCATATCAGACTAACAGACCTATAGGACCCAGAGAAGTGATTGTAAAAAGCAGATCAGACTAGCAAAAAGCTCTTATTGCAAGTGGCTTCTGCTGGATGCATCTGGTAACCCCAGGAAATTCTGAGCACATGTGAGAACCTTCCTGGGGGCACACAACTCGCTTGGATGATATGATCATTGGTGGAGTCCACTGCAATGACCCCAGGACCATTGCTGAAGCAATTAACAATTCCCTGACCTGTCCAACTTTACATCGGTGTCTCTCTCCCCCCCCCCCCACTCAGCCCTTGCCTCTATCTACTCCACCCATCCCTACTGTACTTCCCCCTCCTTTCTACTTCAAGGCAGTATCCAAGTCTGAAGCCCTTGGCTTACTGACCACCATCTCTAATACCAGTGTAGTATCTGACGGCATTGAGCCCAAACTTCTAAAACTGGCTGCACAATTTATTGCCCAGTCTTTGTCTAGGATTTTCACTCTTGTAATGGAACTGTCCCTGATATCTGGAAAATGGCCAAAGTCACACCAGTCCTTAAGAGTGGTAAGAGATGACTATCTGCCAATAGCAATACTACCAGTCTTGTGCAAAATAATGGAAAATATAGTATTAATACAAGTTATTGAATTCATGACTAAATATAACCTTCTTTCACCATTTCAATATGGCTTTGGTAAAGGTCATAGCACCTCCACTGCCTTGCTCCACTTTGCAAATGATACTCTAACTGCTATGGACAATGGCCACCTCACTGGAGCAGTCTATCAACCTGACAAAGGCATTTGACCTTGTCAATCACCCACTTCTCCTACAGTCTCCTAGCCCTTGGTTTCTCCCTTAACACTGTGGCCTGGCTTAATAGCCATCTATCATAGAACTCAGCTCGTTAGATTCAACTCTGCCGTGTCCAGCCCCATGGCCATAAACCTAGGTGTTCCATAGGGATCAATATTGGGTCCCCTCCTTTTCTCTTTTATTTAATGGTATTGAGTCAAATATCCCTGATTGCTCTGCTATACGCGGACTACCTGGTCTTGTACTGCAGTGATGAGAATATTTGCCACATTAATCAGACCCTTGCCTCTGCTTTTGTCTATTCAATCTTGGCTCTTCCACCATATTTTAATTCTTAATGCTAGTAAAATGCAAACTGTTTGGTTCTGCAGTCAAATTAAATACTTGCTACCTTTTTAAGGTAGCTGGTCAGGGAGGGCTGGTTCTTGAATCAGTGCACACATTTAGGTATCTTGGAGTCCCCCTTGATGAAAATCTTAACTTTAAGCACATAGCATTAACTGATTTATAGGTAGATGTTAACATTGGAGTAGCCTACAAAACACTATCCTAACAGTTAGCTAGACTAGCCATAGCTTGTGCGATCTTGCGCCCATCGCTATCCTATGGGGTCATCACTTATCTCTGTGCATCCGAATGCTCCTCAGGAAGTGGGATACCACCTACAACAGCATCTGCAAGTTTGCCTCTGCCTCCCCTTGGTCAAAACACCACTGTCTGCTTTATGCTGATCTAAACTGGCTTCCCCTGTCTTCTGTTCAAACTCTTGCCCTTGGCTGCCTGACAGACAATATTATTAGAACAGGTATCCCTGTCTCACTTGCCTCCCTACTGTCTCCACTGCCCTCCTCTCATGGGTCTCCAATCTGCTAAATCTCTGCTGCTCATACCCATTTGTAAATCTAACAAAGGAACCCTAGCCTTTTCCCACTCAGTGGCCAAACTCTAACTCTCTACCTCATGAGGTTCGCCTAGCTACTAGTCGTGCCCAATTCAAATACAAATGTCGCTCCTTCCTCTTTAGCCAGGTCTCCTATACCTGCTTCAAATCTCCATGAATATTACCTCCGGCTGCTGTCTCATGTCACCCCTGCTGCAAACTGATCTTGGCTTATCTTGGCTATCTAATTGTCTTTGGGCACTTTTGTCTCATTTTGAAATTGCTTCACTTGTTCTAACTCAATTGTTTGCTACATGTGCTTGTTACTGAATTTGGTACTGTTAATGAACTCTAATCTATCTTGTTATATGTTCATGGACTGAGTAATCTCTTTTCTGTTTTTTGTACAGGAAAAAGTGTTCCCTGTGGTTTTTTTCCCCTCATTGTAACCTCCTGGGTCGCGCCTGAAAATAGTAATATCTTGGCTATGGTACTTACTTAGTAAACAAAAACTAAATGAGCCATCTTCCAGTCCTGAGGTACACACCCTGAGTGTACCTCAGGACTGGAAGACATTAAATAGGTCTGTCAAAGGTCCTGCAAGGACCTCTGCCAGCTCCTTCAGTACCCTGGGGTGGATGCCATCTGGGTCTAGCACCTTGTCCAACCTTGGTGCCTTCAAACACTCCCAAACTCTGCCCTCCATGATTTCCCAATCTGTCACCCCCCCCCCAATTTGTCATTCCTCCCCTTTGGGTATCACCCCCTTCTCCTTTGTGAATACAGAGCAGAAGTAATCATTTAGTACTTCTGCCTTATCGCACCCTGCTTCCACCCAACCCCCCTCCTTCCTAATCCTTACAGCTCCTTTTCTTCCTGATGTACCTAAAGTCCTTTTCCCCCTTCTTGCCTTGTGCCAGCCTGAGCTCCATGGATGCCTTGGGTCCCCTTACTGCCCTTGTCACCTCCTTTGATTCAATCAGGTACTCCTCCTTGTTTTCTTGTACCTCCTAAAGGCATCTGTTTTCGTCCTTACCTTTTTCCATGATCTCCTTGCTCAACTGGCTTTGTTTCTTAGCCCTAGCCTTCTTGCTCTGGGCCTTGCAGCAGGTTTTCGTTGCCTCCACTATCCCCAGTTTTGAGCTCCCACCTCTGGTTAGTGTCCATACTGGGTTGAATTCTGGCCAGGTTCCTTTTACCACTTCCCCCATCCTCCCAAAGTTTTGTTGCCCTGCACTGTACCCCCTCCAGTAGTTTGTCACTTCAGGTAGAGGTGCCAGAACTGCACGTAGTACCTTTTTTATACCAGCACTCCCAGATCCTTCTCCTCCTCCCTCCTATTAACGGGACACCCTTTAGCCAGTAACTGTCCTGGGTTCTTGCCTCCTAAATGCATCACTTTTGTACTTTTTGGCATTGAGACCATTCCTTCAGTTCTGCCAAATCCTTCTGAAGTACTTTTGCTCCCCCGCACCTTTACATAAATTGTCATCTGCAAAGAGACTGATCTTGCTCGTAATCCCTCCTGCAATGTCTGTATGAAAATGTTACAGAACTAGTCTGAACAGAGACCTGTGGTACCACTTGTTACTGCCCCGAGTTCAGATGCCTCCCCCCCACTACCTTCTGTTGACCCATCTGACCAGTTTCCTCCCTGCTCCAAGAGTCTTCAGCTTGCAGGTTCACCTACCATATGGCACAGAGTCGAAGGCCTTGCTGAAATCCAGGTAGAGGACATCCTCAGCATGTCCCCTGTCCAGTGCCCTCATAACCCAGTCATAAAAATCAACCAAGTTTGTCTGCCAGGATCTGCCAGAGACAAACCTGTGATGCCTGCTGTCCTGGAGATTGTTATCCTCTAATTGCACCAGTCTCTCCTTGAAGAGTGTCTTCATCAGTTTTCCCACAATTGCAGTACAGCTCACTGGTCTATAGTTCCCCGGTTAGCCCCTGGGCCCACTCTTACGGAGAGGTATCACATGTGCTTCCCTCCAGTTTCTGGGCACACACCCAGAGTTCAGAGGTATTGATCAGGTCTGCCAATGGCACTGCCAGGACCTCTGTCAACTCTCTCAGCACCCTGGGGTGGACTCTGTCTGGACCAGGTGCCTTGTCCACTTTCTGAGACTTGAGGATCTCCCTCACCCTTTCCACCATAATTTCCCCATCCGTGGTTGCTTCTCTCCACCTCACCCTTCCTCTTGGGTACGGGCCCATTCCTCTCCTTGGTGAATACTGAACAGAAGTATTAAGTACTTCTGCTGCTCAGACCCCTTTTCTACCCACCAACTTCCCCTCCTGATCCTAACAATTTGATCCTTGCTCTTCCTCTTCTCTCTGATATCTGAAGAAATCCTTTTTCCTTTGATCCCCTGCACTAATCTTTGTTCTCTAGCCACCTTTGCTGCTCTTACCACTCTGCTCACTTCTCTGGATTTCTTAACATTCTGTCTTCTGCCCTGTTGGATCTCTTGTAGGTCCAAAATGCTTTCCTTTTTTTCCCCTCACCTTCTCCACTACACCTCTACTTATCCAGCTTGGTTTCTTGGTCCTGGCTTTCTTGCTCTGGTTCTTGACAAGTTTTAGTGGCTTCAGCCAGTCCTGCCTTGATGACTGCCCATTTTGTTCTGTGTCCATTTCTGGGCGGATGCTTGCCATGACTTTCCAGTATGTGTCCCATCCTGTCGAGTATACCCTTTTTGAAGTCCAGGACCCTAGTTTTTGTAGTGACTACTTCCCTATCCAGATTGAGAACCACACGGTGCAGTGGTTACGGCTTGCCAGAAGTTCCTCCACCCTTACATCCCTGACCTGTTCCCCATCTTCCAGTACCAGTTCTAGTATATTCCCCTTCCTCGTAGGCTCCATTACCCTCTGGGTAAGGAAGCCATCCTGGAATGTTTCCAGGAGGATCTACTCCCTGGCACAAGTGGTTGCTAAATGTTCCACAGGATCTGCTCCCTGGTGCAAGTGGCTGCTGGATGCTCCAACCCACCCCTAGTAGACTATCACCACCACTGTGCTCTCTTTGCCACTATGCCTCCTTATCTGCTCCTTATTTGCCTACTTCTAGCTGCAGGGCCTAGGGACATGGCTGCAATAGGAAGACTGGAGCAGAAAATACTGTTACCTGGTATACAGAGTTACTGGTTCTGCCACCCATATGGAGAAACTAAACCATGAGTACATTTGTAAAGTAACAAAATTTAAATCCATCCTAAAATCGGTTAAGACAGCTGGCCCGGTGGCGCTGAGGGTTGAGGCACTGGACACCACACCTCACACCACGCCGGTGACCTGGGTTCGGGAGTGGACTTGGGTCGTCAGTGGGTTGGCCGGGGGGAGATGGGCTTGTGCGTCCAATGACAGCTCGCCTTCTCCGGGGAGGGATTCGGCCGATGCCTTACACTTGCATGACCCCGAGCAGAGGCTCGAGGAACTGCAAGCCCATTTGGGGACAAGTGCTCATTGAGCAGCATGGACGCCGGCGCAAGGCCATAACATCAGGGAGGTTACTTGCTGCTCAGGGAGGAGAAAACATGGAAAACAAGCCTGCCTCAGCCGGGAAGATGGGGGACCATGGCCGTGCCCACGGTTGCCTGTGCCTGCCCAGCAGACCACAGACCGACAAATGTAAGCGTTCGAGCCTCACCTCGTTCGCCTGGTAATCTGCGGCTCCATGGGGCCTAGGGGTCTGCTTGGGTAGGGTTCGGGCAGTGGGATGTCCAGTTGTCCCCTGAAGGGTCGGAGGTGGCAGGCTGGGAAGAAAAATCGGTTAAGACTGGAAATACACAAATGACTTGGTCTGATTTTTCTTATTGCTGAATTAGTTGTAGGCTGCAGCCTTGAACATTGCATCAGAAAGACCCAGAATATTGCATTACAATATTCCATCTGCAAAAAAGATGGTGTTCATTCTGCTGCAAAGTGATTGCACCAATTGGCCATACCATGGTTGTGGTATGATTTTGATTGGTGTGATACCAATCTTGAGATGAGAAGATTTTCAGTGGGATAAAAGTCCCAGCCATATAGGCTGTCACTCACGCTTGCTCTTGTGCACCCTCTGCTGTCTGTGCCCCTTTTGTAAACTTGTACAGTATTATGGGTTTGTGGGGGTTTCAAAGTAAATGACAAGAAAACAGGTTCTCAGTTCGTACCATCATTGACCAAGACTAGAGCTGCAGCCAGAGTTTTACTCTGGCATAGTGGTGGAAATTCCCATTTGTGAAGTTCTTCCCCATCCTCAGCAAATTTGAGTTCACCTGAAATCGAAGTTTTCCATGTGAATGGTGGAATTCTGCGTGCCAAGTGCAGAGCATCAATCTGGACTTTGCAAATTGCACTAAATTTGCGGATTAATTCACTGATCGAATTTAGCCAGCTTCTCACCAGTCAGGTGGGCAGAGAAGTGAGGTGTCTAGGCAGAATTCCTACCAGCCTAAAGACCCTATGCAAAAGTAAATGCTGCCCTCTTGAAAGGACAGTGTTTGCTGATTTTGACTAGTATGCCAACATTATCTACAGATTAGACACTGAAGATGAATCCCCTCTTCACATCATACCTCTAAGGAACTCTTAAAGAAAACTGCAAAATGGTAGGAGACAGTTAAGTGGGAGGTGCTAATGACCCACGGGGGTTGGGGTATAGGAGTCCCAAAAATGAATACAACTCTGCACAAATGGCTCCAATAGAAGATATTCTTTGACTTGGTGGATAATGGGTGGATCAAGCTGGAATAGAGTGCCCGCAGCTCACATCCTTGACTGTGGCTGTGACTGGGCAGGTGGGATGCAAGAGCTTACACTGCCTCTGGACTATGATAGCTTTACAGATATGGGTGTTGAAATGTAGGTCAAAGCCCAGAATGTGTGTGGGACTTGGGTGTAGTCCACGGTTCATACTTGCCAGGATACAGTGCCATAAACAAGTGGGGAAAGTAATGGCTTGATCTATAATGAGGCCTCCGAGGGACATCTTTGGGTTCAAGATTCTAAACGTGACGTTTGGGCAAAAGGACTGAAGCAGAGGAGTAAGACTCCTCTAGGAGGACCTATTACCTTATAACTTGCTTGAGTGTAGTTAGTGATAAGTTTTAGTGTTTCTGTTTTGCAGTCCCCTTCCCCTAAAGCAGAATGCACCCCACTAATGTTCCTGCACAAAAGTGCACTGTACACAGGATAAATGGATATAGTGGCTTTGCATGCTGATTGGCTGAAAAGTAGACACATTAAATTTAGCTCGATGGGTCAATGGGATAGTTGAAGGATTTGGCTAAGGGCAGCATTTGCCCTACCCAGATCTAACTACTTCAGGCACCTCCAATGAAGGACCAGTTAAGCAGGGGTTACAGATGGAACACATGGCACTAACTGAATTGTGTGTTGGGGGTACTTCAGGCAGGACCCACCACCTAATCAAACATTTACAAGCAAGTAACACAGGGAAATTGTCAGGAGGGGGATTTTAACTGTCTTTGTAGCAGGCCATATTGTCACCGGTCTCAATGTATGAAGACCACATCCATTGTCTGTTAGAGCCCACAGGAGAGATTTTCAGCAGCACTACTTTTCAGTAATGGTCCCTACCCTGTACAGTGATTGAAGTCCTCAACACCAGGCAGGAAGCTTCATCCTCTTACAGCCCACCCCTCCATTATTGCCTTTTTTTTTTTTGGTAGCAATATCTGTAGAAGTTGCAGTGACCACTCTTAAACATGTCATTTGGTTTTGGTGGCCAGTTGGGGTCACTGGGTTTTTGGCTCTAGTTTCTTTGAACTGATGGTTCTGAGGTTAGTGGCTCTTCTGAAATTTTGTGGCATGTTGCCTATACTAACAGCCAAACTGTGGCCACTCAAAAGAATGAGCCATTTTTTATTGGTAACTGGATAAGGCCTACTAGGAACAAGTGCCTGTTTTTGGGGTGACCTGGGAGCACTGGGGTTGAGTGACTTGCTCGGTCATCCAGGTCTGCTGGATGTACCAAGCTCATCACTCTAATCTCTAGGCTATACTGCAAGCCTGCCTAGAACAGTACTGTTTCAGTGCCTCAGTTTTGCGTGTTCTGTATACTGTTATACGAACATACAAAATCTGCCAGCAGATAAAGGCCTAGAGGTCTATCACGTTTGCTCGAATGTGCAGCTAGCACCCCTTATTCTGCAGCTGCCCCACCCTTCCCCTGCATTAACCCTCCCCCTTGTCCTGTCCCATCCTCGTTTGAAGCAGTCCACTGTTCTACTGCATACCACTTCAGGAGGTAACGATTCCACCCAGCCACCACCGTGTGTGTGTGTGTGTGTGTGTGTGTGTGTGTGTGTGTGTGTGTGTTTATATAAAAAGTTCTCTCATCTCCCGCCTGAACCTTCCTCGCTCCAGTCTCATATCATGGCCCCTGGTGTCCCTCCCTCCTTAATTTGAACAGCCCCTCTGTACTTGTCTTGTTTATTCCTTTCATGTATTTAAAGGTTTCAATCATGTCACCCCTGTCTCTCCTCTCCTCTCCTCCAGTGAGTAAATGTTCAACTCCTTCAACCTCCTCTCGTATGATAAGCCCCCCAGCCCCTTGATCATCTTTGTTGCTCTGCGCTGCACCCCCTCCAGTAACTTAATGTCCCTCTTCAGATACAGACGCCAGTACTGCACGCAGTACTCAAGGTGTGGTTAACTAATGACCTATACAGTGGCAGAATCACCTCCTCCCTCCTCAAGGATATACTCCTTGCAATACAACCCAGCATTTTGTTGGCCTTTGCAGCAGCCTTCCTACATTGTGCCGAGTTGTTCATTGACCCTGTAATGAGCACACCCAGATCCTTCTCCTCTCTGTCTGGGCTAGCTGCACCCCCTAGCTGGTAACTCCTCCTTGGGTTCTTCATCCCAAAATGCAGCACTTTGCACTTTTGGCATTAAAGCCCAGTTGCCAGGTGTCTGACCAGGTTTCAAGCTTTGCCAGATCATCCTACAACCCCTGCCATCCCCCTAGGTCATCCACCACCACGCCTACCTTGGTATCATCAGCAAACAGACTGATCTTGCTCTTGATGTCCCATGATATGTCTGCAATGAATATCCCAAACACTGGTCCCAACACCGAGCCCTGCGGAACACCACTCATCACTGCCCTTGGGTGTGAGAGCTCGCCACCCTCTGTTGCCTTCCCTGCAGCCAGCTTCCTACCCATCTCACCAGCTTTGCACCTGTGCCTACTAACTTCCTTCCCAGCCTTCCATGTGGCACTGAGTCGAATGCCTTACTGAAGTCCAGATACAGGACATCCACTGCATGGTCCCTGTCCAGTTTCCTAGTTATAGAACCTGACCAGGTTGGTTTGGCAGGATCTGCCACGTATGAAGCCATGCTGTCTGCTGTCCTGTAGTCGTTTGGCCTCTAGGAAACAAACCGGTTCCTTATCTGGTATAATCCTGGTTCCTTGTCGGGTGTGCCGTGTAATCCTAGGTTTGGGCTTCAAAAGGGTACTTCTGTCCACTAGTCTGGCCTTCAAGAGCAAGTTAGCCATGAGGAACCATTTCCCAAAGTCATCTGTTCTGAGTTGGCCATGTTTTGAGTGAATACACTTCAGGCATTGAAGAAAATGGCTGGATAGAATTTACCAAATATTTAGGGTGTGAACTGTGCTCATCAGCAAACTGGGTAATGTCAAGATTTGAGCAATTTGGCATCAATTGTACATGTGAATTTTAAATTGAACTGGTTTCATTTAGCCATTTTACAAATCTCAGTAAGTTTCCCTGCTCCCTCTCCAGATGCAGACTATCAAGATGGTTATCGCATGTGCTGATGTGCTGGATGTAGGGATTTGCAGCCAGCAGAGCACCAGAAACTTTTCCCAGTAGCCTAGAAATTGGCAAAGAATGGTAATCGCTGCACCCATAGCTGTACTGCACTTTTGCAGAAAATATCTTAAATTTAAGGAGTTGTTTTCAAGAACAAATTTAATGTCCTCCAAGGTGAAACTGGTAGGAAAATAATGGTGGTCCCCTCAAAGTGCTCGCATGCATAAAGGCCCTTATGGTCAGTTGACATGTATAGTGGGTTCCACGTCTATTCCAATCCAGATGAAATCATCTTTCCATTAAAAATCTAATTTAGCCATCTTCCATTGTCTCCCTGAGGGTGGAATGTCATGTTTCTTAATCTACAGACAATCAGATCCCTACCCTAGAGACCAGGGTGGCCTGTGGGGGTCGGTAACCTTTTTTATTTACCTTTTGGAAGGTAAATGGTAGGTGCAGAGGGTCACATGAAGGTACACTCCTCCACTAATGCTCCCCAGTTACAAAGTTTGTCTTTGTTTGGGTGCTATCAGAGTAGTGCTATAGTTTAATAGTTGAACTGCTTTCCTCTTACAGTCCCTGTCATGAACCACATTCCTACCCTTATCTGACTTAACACCTTGCAGATTTTTTTAGTTTTGATTGCTGTTGGGAGGAGGACAGATCTGTTCTCTGGGTTGGGCATTGGGACCAGTCTAGTTTTTTTCTTATTTTGGGGGGGGGGGCCCAGATTTTTAATTCCCTGAGGGACCAGGATGGTCGTCATGTAGTTTGGAGAGGGAGACATTTTTATTCCCCCGTCTGGCCAGGTTAGGGACTAGGAATGTTCTGTTCTACATTTCCTGCACTACACTACCAGTATAGTGTACAACAAAATTCTTGGATTCTACAGTCCCTGTCTTACCAGAATACAAGTTTTGGGGTGGTGGTGGGGTGTCTCTTCCCTCAGGCTGGGTTGGGCACTGCATCAGTCTGAGGTAGTGGGATGAATTTAATTTCTTGGGAAGGATGGTGAATTGATGTCCACATCTGCTGGCTCTTCCAGAAGACTAACATATATTTTTTTTTTTTTTTTTTTTCTCGGAAGTGCCTTTCAACCACCAAGGTGCTGTACAAAAAGGATCATAATAAAAACTCACAGTAAAATAATCTGAGGGTCCAAGATAAAACTGTGCCACCAAAAACATGGCACCACAAATGTTTTCATTGCTTGCTTTGCTCTGGATAGGTGCTGAAGGTGCAGATACTCCACTGCTCAACATGTTGGGTTGGGGCATACATGACTCCTATCTGTTCTGGAGAGTACAGAGCTAGGATGGAGTACCAGAGGACAGTCGGGTGGCTGAGCCAAGATCACATGCACTTCAAACTGGTCTTGGAAGTGTTTGCCAGTCTGCCATGCTAGTGTGGTGCAGGCTGGAAGGTAGAGGCCCAAACTGGTAGTGGCAGGTTACCCTTCCCTGGTGGGTACTGGATGAGTCAAGTAATTTGGGGAGGTTTTTATAACCTTATGGGTCAGGCACTAGAGATCAGTCTGGTTGTTTTGAGAAAAATTGGATGGTACTTCATTTCCCTCTGGGCCAGGCTGGTCCCGGGGGGGGGGGTGATTTTTCTTCATTCCTGGACTGGCTTGGTTGGGCATCAGACCAGGCAGTGGGTGGAGGGGGGCAGATCTTTACTCTGGGCAGTGCATTTTATACTATTTTACATTGCCAGTGTTGGCAGAATGGCCTTGTAAAACATAGGATACAGTGAGTATGAATGGAATGATTTCAAACTCTCCTACAGTCCAGCTATCAGAATCTAACTCCTGTGTCTGAAGCACCAGACCTGTTTGGATTTGATTCCCCGATGGGCTGGGTTCAGCACTGGGACATCTTACACAGGTTGTCTTCAGTGTAATAGTGTGAGCATGCATGGGATGTGATAGAATGGAAAATCTCCTTTTAAGAATGGTGAAAAGTAAAACTGTATGGCCAGGTGTTTTGAAAATGGCCTTACCCTGGCCCCCTCTTGCTTCAGCAACTGACTCCCACCTTCGTTTTCCCAGTCCCTAGCTAGGCTGCATGGATTGATGGGGCAACCCCCTTTATACTGAGACACTGCTTCCTACAAGCATCAAATTGCCACTGCTTTGTCCTTAATTGCAATAATTAATTAGCAGCACAAAACTGGCAATTTAGTTTTCAGATGAAGGTTAATGTTCCAATCTGAAGTTGGGCAGACAGATGCTTCTCTGAATTCATTCATTGTCATCCCAGTGGGGGCGGGGGAGAGTGGGGGCTAGGCTAAATGACACACACTGACATCAGTATCGCCTAGGTCAGCAGCATGTGCATGATGCATTCTCATTTGCAAAACCGGTTCACTTGCACTCCTTGCAGTCAAGTTATCAATGCATCGGACTGCTGCAAGGAGCAATAGTAAGGTATGCCACACCTTAATAGCCATAAGATCATGTCTCTGCCCCCTACCATGCACTCTAATGGAACAGCAGAACACATCCTGACTAGTCACAATAAGACCATAGGCAGCTGGCCTAGTAGTGCTGAGGGCTGAGGTGTTGGATGCCACACCTTAAGCTGCACTGGCAACCTGGGTTGTTGGTCGGCTGGGAGGAGGGCGAGGAGTGAGGCTGAGCTGCCGCAAGGCAGTTCTTGTAGGAGGGACTGGAGGCTCCCCAGCCACTGGTCTCCACTGGTGGAGGACAGATGGTCAGTGCAGACCTGAGGAAGCTCTGCCCATAACCATGGGGAGGGGTGGAAGGGGCTGAGCTGGCATCAAGGGGCATGCATGCACCTCCACTTGTGCATGACACCAGTGCGCTGGGGCCCTGGGGAATGGGGAGAAACGGGGCAAAAACCGCAGAAAATATAAATAAAAAAAAAAAAAGGTCATGTAGACCAGCTGTGTGCACCAAGGATGGGGGATCTTCTATCTGAAGGGGTGAATTTGGGGCGATGCATGCCTTTGTTTTGAGCTCTGAACCATAACCTATGGGACCATGTTGGGTTTGGAGACTAAATCAATTGCATACGATATAGATCACACATTTTTACTGATAAGGGGAAGTGTGCCACTCAAGAAAAAAGGGGATTCTGGTACAACCAGAGGGTGGTTGCAATATGGAACTCCCTGACCAGAAGAGGTAGTTGGATGCACAGATACGAATGAGTTTAAAAAGAGATGGTTACGGTTACTAGAAACCAAGAGGGTAATTTTAAATATTTGGGCAAGCATTATGGAAAATGGCCTAATCTGCAAATCTACCTATGTATGTAACTTGTTTTGCAAGAAATCTCCTACTCATCTGAGGTAGAATGTCTGTCTGTACAGCAGTTCCTATAAAGTCTGTTACTGAGGTGCAGTTGCAGGAAGTGTTATAAACGCCTATTTGTTTTACAGATTTGCTCGAAGACTCAATGCACTTGTCCTCGGAAGAAAAGACACATTGACCTTAAAAGACCCCACCGACAAGAGTTGTGTGGCCGCTGCAAGGGAAAGAGGCTCTCTTGTGACACCACCTATAGCTTCAAATACATTGTCTAAACTCTGGCATGTAAACGTTTGAGCACTTTCACAAAGGTTTTGCACAATTTTGACAAGTCTAAACAGTTTATACTTTGGCTTTTTGACCTGGCATTGGATAATGGATTTTGTATGGATTTTGTATTGAAATGTAGTCATGTGAAATAAATTATTTAAGCTATTGAAGCATCTGAACAAGTCTCCAGATCTATTATGTTCTCTTCCCCTTAGCCAGTGTAATGGTTATGGGGTTGGGGTCTAAGCAAAGATGTCCAAATTTGTTCTACTGGGTCAGAATAGGAAATGTCCTCCATTGGGCCACACCTTTAGGATCTGTAAGCAGTCTGTCAGCACCACTCAAACTTTTGTTTGTCTGGGCCACCCAACATGATGTGCAGTGGCCCACTCAACATGATGTGCAGTGTCACCACCTATAAAACATAGGCAGCCTCAGTTTCCTAACCATCACCCTTGTCAGACCTGCTGAGAGGTCTATTCCATTTATTTTCAGGTTGTTCTTTCTCTGTATACCACCAAAGACCTTTTGTTCTAGCGTCGCTCCTGTGGCTACAAAATTTACAAAGTATGACACTTGCAACATTTGTGTTTCCTGTCTTACGACGTGGGGGCCTGCAGGATTACCAGAGTTTCAATTAGGCTACAAGGTGCGCCATAAGAAGGCCTTGGAAACATTCTCATCTAAAGTAACTAAAGTCATGAAAGACTGCAGGTTCTGCTTCCTCCCTCATTGACTGAGAAACTGTCTTGAGTCCAAATGCAAAAGCTGTTGGGGGCTCCTATGTCCTTGTTAGCAACTGCTTCAGCAGCATCTAAATAGGGCCCCCAACCATTAAAAATGCGGCTTGGCTTGGGCACTGCCTTAGTACTATAGATGGTATATTGCTGCCACTATCTGGCTGTGACCCTTCAATGCAGGCAGACTCCAAGGCTTTGCCAGCATTTACAGACATCACCTGTCTGTCACCTGTGGTAGGTCTGCAGTCAACAAGGCTGCCTGCACCAGAACCTTCATAGATTTTTAATTCCAGAATCATGCCAGTGATTACTCCTCACTGCTGTTACCAGCTCCTTCTGTTTCTCCTATCATTCCTGATGACGTGGTGGAATATAATCCTGACCTCGTGGACATTGAGGATTTGGAAGAGGAATACAGGGGTGAGGAGAAATTTGAAGAAAGTAACTTGGCTCCACCATATCATCCTGCAGTGAAGACTCTGGTTTATACACCAAGGTTCCCCCTGAGGATCCAGTTTTTCAGGCTATGGTTCAACAAATGTGATCTACCATGGGCTTTGCTGTTGAGGGGGATTCCACAGAAAGGAATCTTGTGGATCTTTTAGAGGTTTCTTTCACACTTGTTCCTCCTGTGCATTCTACACTAGGATGCTACCTTTGCTGCCTGACAGGCCCGGTACCCTGCCTGCAGTTCCACAGAAAGCTGACTAAACAGTACACTAATCAGTCTGAGCCTTATGCTGCACAGCCTCAAATGTCATGAGGGCTGCTCATGATCACTCTAGGGCCCCTAGATATGAGTACTTTGCCTCCAGGTATCTAGGAGGCTGGATGTAATGGGCAAAGGCAGTTATGCCTCGGCATCCTTAGGCCTGCAAATTGCTAATTATCAGGCCCATATAACAAAACATTAGAATAGCCTGTGGCATTCTACACATACTACCTTACAGGCTTTACCTGATAGCCCTGCCGAGACTGAGTTACTTAAAACCACGTCAGTTGGTTCTGAAGTTGGCAATCGTCTGCTACATTCAGCATATAATGTATTGGCTGCCTCTGCCAAGGCTGTGGCTTCTGGTACCTACATTAGACATTATGGCTGGCACACAGAGTAGCTGGCTTGGCTACTGATGTGCAACAGGCTCTTTAATGCTCCTTGTAGGGGCTCCAAACTATTTGGCATCGATGTTACATGCACTTTGTCACCTTCAGTTATTATGGCAGACTAAGGTCTATGAATTCCCTCTGTCCTACACCCACCAGAGGGCATGATGGGATCTTTTTGTAAGCCTGCTGCCAGAGCTAACTGTACATACCATTAGCAGTCTTGCAGTAGAAGTGGACTCCAGAGAAAAACATGTAGACTTGCATTTGGGTTTGAAAGTGTTCCAAGATTTACTGAGCAAACCACTCTAAACATTTTCACACATGCCCCCACAATGCAAAGCATCATGGGCTGCATATGCAAATCACCACAGAATGTTATGCTGGTCCAACTTTAAGCAGAATTGCTTGGTGCGAAAGGCCTCTCACACAGTTTGCAAAGGGTGCTAACTCTAAACATTAGTCTACTGCCAGTCTCTCAGAAGGCTACTACCCCAGCGCTTTGCCTTTCAACAAGGCTTCACAAGTGGGAAACACTAACACTACAAAGAATTTATAGTCCCCACTAACCTCACATTAGAATGCTTTTTCAGGAAGTATATTCAAAATAAGAAAATAAAATGAATTCTTAAGCATGATCTTTTGGTGTTATAATATTAGCATTTTACTGTAGAAACCATTTGCATCCAAATGCCAAAATTAAATTGACAACCATGTAGTGACTGTCTTGTATGAAATTGTGCAAGAACTATACATTTTACAAAATGGATATGTTAATGTCTGATCTGAGCCAAAGTATTCAGTCCGTATTAATACACTCCATTATCTTTGAAATGAATTGATTCATATTTCTGCATGAGCTTTGTCACCTGTACCTGTGGCTATTGGCAGTGTTTTACTGCTAATAGCCACAGGTCCATGTGACATAAGGCTCATGCAGAGATTCAAATTAATATAGAATAGTGGATGGGTGACCATCCACAAGGCTGTTTCCATTGAGAGGAAATCTGATGCCATCTCAGTGCTCATTAAGTGGTGCCGCCGTGTTGGGTTGTTTTTTCTCACAAATCACGGTTTCCACCAATCGGGTGTCTGATCAAGGGGGAGAAGTTGTAGTAACTTTCTGTGACCTTTGAACTGTCCAACAGGATTTTGAACGCCACTGATTTTTATCCACAACAAGCCCTAACGTATACTACTCTTTATAATACTGACTGTTGGACTACTTTGGCTCAGATCAGACATTAACAGATGAACATACAAAATTTGCCAGCAGACAAAGGCCTAGAGGTCTATAAAGTCTGCTCGAATGAGCAGCTAGCACCTCTTATTCTGCAGCTGCCTCTCCTTGCCCTGTCCCAGACCCTTTTGAAGCAGTCCACTGAGGATACCACGTCTGCTGGTAATGCATTCCACCCAGCTACCACCCTCTGTAAAAGTGTCCATCTCCCTCCCCTCCCTTATTTTGAACAGCCCCTTTGTACCGGTCTTGTTTGTTTCTTTCACGTACTTAAAGGTGCCAATCATGTCCCCCATTCCTCCTGTCCTCCAGCAAGTACATGTTCAACTCCCTCAGCCTCCTGTTGTACAAGTCCCCCAGCCCCTTGATCATCTGTCACCCTGCGCTGCACCGGCTCCAGTAACTTAATGTCCCTCTTCAGATACAGGTGCCAGTACTGCACGTAGTACTCCAGGTGTGGTCTAACTAATGACCTATACAGTGGCAGAATCGCCTCCTTGAGGATATACCCCTTGCAGTGCAACCCAGCATTTTGTTGGCCTTGCAGCTGCCTTCCTACATTGTGTAGAGCTGTTCATTGACTCTAAGTAGGCACCCCAGATCCTTCTCCTCCTCTGTCTGGGCTAGCTGCTCCTCCTCTTCTCCCCCAAAGCTGGTAAATCCTCCTTGGGTTCTTCCCAAAATGCAGCACCTTGCACATTTTGGCATTAAACCCCTGTTGCCAGGTGTCTGACTAGGTTTCCAGCTTTTCCAGATCATACTGCAACCCCTGCAATCCCCCTAAGTCCTCCACCACCGCTGCCATCTTGGTATCTTGAGCAAACAGACTGATCTTGCTCTTGATGTCCAATGAATATCCCAAACACTGGTCCCAACAGAGCCCTGTGGAACACTGCTCGTCACTACCTTTGGGGATGAGTTCCGCACCCACCACCCCCTTCTGCCTTCCCTGAAGCCAGTTCCCTACCCATCTCACCAGCTTTGCACCTGTCCCTGTGCCTTCTATCTTCCCAGCCTTCCATGTGGCAGTCAAATGCCTTACTGAAGTCCAGAGACAGGACATCCACTGCATGGCCCCTGTCCAATTGCCTAGTTACCTAGTCATAGAACTCCACTAGGTTGGTTTGGCAGGATCTGCCATGTATGATGCCATGCTGTCTGCTGTCCTGTAGTCCTCTGGCCACCAGTCTCCTTCAGGATGGTCTCCATCAGCTTACCCACAATGGATGTGAGGCTCACCAGTCTGTAGTCCCTCCCCCTTCCCCCAGTTCATCCTTGGGACCACTCTTGTGGAAGGGCACCACATGAGCCATCCTCCAGTCCTGAGGTACGCACCCTGAGTGTAGCAAGGCATTAAATAGGTCTGCCAAAGATCCTTCAAGGACCTCTGCCAGCTCCTTCAGTACTCTATGGTGGATGCCATCTGGGCCTGGTGCTTTGTCCACCCTCCATGCCTTCAAGCCCTCCAGAACTCTGCCCTCCATGATTTCCCCATCTGTCACCCCCTCCTCCCATGTTTCTGCCATTCCTCTCACCTTGGGTATCACCTCTCTCCTCCTTAGTAAATACGGAGCAGAAGTAATCATTTGGCACTTCTGCCTTCTTGCACCCTGCTTCCACCCAACCCCCCTCTTTCCTAATCCTTGCTATGTGGTCCTTACAGTTCCTTTTCTTCCTGATGTAGCTAAAGTCCTTCTCCCCTTTCTTAATGCCTTGTGCCAGC
Source organism: Neoceratodus forsteri (assembly GCA_016271365.2). Lineage (NCBI taxonomy): Eukaryota > Metazoa > Chordata > Ceratodontiformes > Ceratodontidae > Neoceratodus > Neoceratodus forsteri. The sequence goes on from CM057458.1 coordinate 374,395,639, forward strand.
CTGAGCTCTGTAGATGCCTTGGCTCTCCTTACTGCCCTTGTCACCTCCTTTGATTGCTTCAGGTATTCCTCCCTGTCTTTTCCCCCTTCCTGTTTTCTTGTACCTCCTAAAGGCAGCTCTTTTCCTCCTTACCTTTCCATGACCTCCTTGCTCACCCAGCTCTGTTTCTTAGCCCTAGCCTTCTTGCTTTGGGCCTTGCTGCAGGTTCTGGTTGCCTCCACTATCCCCAACTTTATGAGCTCCCACCTCTGGTTAGTGTCCGTACTAGGTTGAATTCTGGCCAGGTACTTTTTTACCACTTCCCCATCCTCCCAAAGTTGGCCCTCCTGAAGTCCAGCACTCTTGTGCCAGTTTCCACTCCTACCTTGCCCATATCCACTGAGCCATATCGAGTAGACACTCCCCAACAGCACTTCTTCCACCGCAATTTTCCTCACAAACTCCCCATTTGCTAGCACAAGGCCAAGGGTATTCCCTAACCTGGCTGGTTCACTGACCATTTGCATCAAGAAGCTGTCCTGGAAGGCATCCAGCAGTACCTGCTCCCTTCTATTCCTGGTTGTTGTACTCCAGTCCACTCCTGGCATGTTGAAGTCCTCCACAATCGCCACACTACCCATCTAGCAGGTCCTCCTGATCTGTCCTGCTAGTTCCCTGTCTAACTCCTCCGTCTGAGAGGGTGGCCTGTATACCACTCCCATTCTGAAATTCCTATTCTTGGAATCCTGGATTTGCATCCAAAGTGACTCTGTACCACCCTCCTCCCCTTCCTCCCTTACACACTTCAGTCCTTCCTTCACATATAGTGCCACCCCCTCCTTTCCCAATCACACTATCCCTACGAAATAACCTGTACCTTGGTACAGACAGGTCCCAGTCATTGTATTGGGTGACCCATGTTTCAGTGATGGCTGCAATGTCCACCTCTCCCTCTGCCATGAGCACCTGTAACTCTGCAGTTTTCCTTCCAAGGCTCCTAGCATTAAGGGTGACCACCTTCCACCCCTTCCCCATCCTGCCCTCCTTTACTAGCATCACCAGTAGTACTGGACATTGTTGTCCTTTGTCACTGTTATGGGGGGGGGTTAGCTCATGGCTTCCCAGCCTGGTGTCTGCATGTCTCTTGCCCACTTGCCACCCCCACTCCTAGTTTAAATTCCCAACTTCCTCTATGTATGCCTCCATCCTCTGTTTCAACACTTTCTTTCCCTCCTCACTCAAGTGTAGTCTCTCCTTGATGGAGACTACTGTCCTCCCAGGTCCCTCCCCACCCACCTACCAGCCCATACCCTTTAGCATGACACCAGGTTCTTAACCATCTGTTTAAATTCCTCTATTCTCTGCTTTCTTGTGCTTGCCTTGGGCACTGGAAGCATCTCTGAAAAAGTTACTGGTCTTCCTGCCCCCTCACATAATTGTCCTAGTTCCTCAAACCACCTCTGGACTGTATCTACTACCTTGTCAGCCAGGTAGTTCATCCCAAGATGTAGAATTAAATGAGGCTTGTCCCTACCCCTTCTAGCATATTTCAGAACAGATTGTCCCACCCTTTCTGCTGCCATTCCTGGCATGACCTCCACCCAAATGCAACTGCCTCTCCCCTTTGTTACCCCACCTGACTCCTTAGTATTGAGTCCCCCAGCACTAAGATTCCACCCCTCTTACTCCCTGCTTTCTTCCATTCCTCTCATCTCTCATTCCTGGCTCCTCTTCTTCCTTCTGCACAGCATTTCCCCCTCCTACCCCTGTTGTCTCTCCCCCTCCCCCCACCAGAACTCCCTCCCCCTTCTCCAGTTTGGTCCAGGCATTTATCAGTTACTCTTCCATTTACTCACCTCCCTCCTGCTCCTCCTTCCCCTCTAGCACTGCAAAACAATTTTCTGAAGACCCTTCACCAATGCCCGCTTCTCTCTCCTCATAGTAACTTGTTCCCTCCTTTCCACTCCATGACTGTTGCCACTTCTTCTCTTCCTCCCCTCATAAGTACCTACTCCTTCCATTTGTCTTTTGTCTCCTGACCTGGTTTCTCTGGAGACTGTTCCTCCTGGCCTGGGCCCCTTTGTCTCTGCTTCCCTTCTGACCCTCTCCTCACCACTGTTTGTTCAAATTGCCCCCCCCCTCACTCCCCTCCTCACTCACTCCCTCCAGTATTGGGCTATAACCACCTCCAATCTGCCTTGCCTGTCTTGGTTCCTCCTGCAGACCCTCTATCTCCTTTCTAAGTTTCTCTTTGGTTGCACACTAAACATCCCCACCCCCACTCTCCAGGCTTCATTTTTTTTTTTTTTTAGAAAGATTGGTGCACCGCAGTTGTTGCAGTCTACCACCCTACCCATTGCTCTCATTACCCACCAGCGACCCCCTCCTCCCTTCCAGATGAAGGATACCAAACACTCCCCCAAGTCTCCCCTCTACCGGTGCAAAACGTTCTACTCCTTTTCTTAATTTCCCTTACACCCTTTGTCATACACTTCTAGATAGAGCAACTGCTTTTTACATTCCTATCCCTCCTGTCCACACCCAAATTTAAGCAACTATTGCATAGCCTTTCTCAAACTCCTACCCCTCCTTTCCACCAGTGCAAACGAAAGCTCCTTGTTTTGCAGTTACTTCCCTTCCACTGAGATAGCAGTCACTTCTTCACTCACTGCTGTTCCTTTCCTGGATGTCTGCTGCGGCTATGACAGGTGCATGTCCTTTGCCCTTTTGGGGAAGTGATGTTGGAACCCCTGGTGTAAAGGAAATCACCCACCTGGGGCAGGTGGGGTGAGGGACATGGAGGGTTGGACCAGGCCATGCCTACCAGAAACAATTGGGTAGCTGAGGCCCCTGATCAGACTATTGGCACCCTTCCCCCACTATGCATTAAACTTTGCAGCTAGTGAAGCCAGCCAAATAACAATCACAATTCCACTTGAAGCGCAAAAAATAGGTTTGATACCAAAAGAAATGGGTCTCCAATTCACAGCCTCACCAACACACCAAAATAGGCTTGAAATTAAAAGATATAGGTTTCCAATTCAAAGAAACTGCCCCAATAAAATCACACCCAATAGGTTTGAAATCCGAAGAAAGCAGAAGAAATGGGCCTCCAATGTAAAGGAATGACAGGACCCACTCAAAGCACACCAAAATAGGTTTCAGTTTCAGCAGCTCCAAAATAGTTCCCTGCTAGCCCCTTAGAAGTAGTAAGACAGAGAAAATAACCACCTGCCAAGTAAAATCCACAAGAACAATGTAAAAGCAGCAAGACTAAGCTACTGTACTGGAATTGATCTGGTCCCTTCCCCTTCTGGTTACGAGGGAGGGGGATTCAAATTGAATGAATTTAATATTGGCATTTGGATGTAAATGGTTTCTGCAGTAAAGTGCTGTCTTAATCACTTCACTGAGCACGCTTAAGAATTTTTTGTTTTGAATATTCTTCCTGAAAAAGCTTTCTAATGTGATCATCAGTGGGGACTAAATTCTTTAATATCTCCTTAGTGTTGCCCCCTTATGAAGTCTTGTTGAAAGGTGAAGCACTGGGGTAGTAGCCTTCTGAGCCACCGGCAGTAGACTGTAGTGTTTAGAGTTGTTGGCTCAAATCTTAAACTTTTTCAAACTCTTGTCTAAATGATTCTTTCTCTGGAGTGCAGCCTACTATTGAAACTGTTTGGGCTAGCTACACTTTAACTGCACCCACCTGAACTTACTGTGTGCAGGAGCCTGTCTTGGAATTCCATGGTAGAGGTGGTGGTATCCTCCTGGGTCCCCTTCTCCTGGGTACCCATGAAACATGCACCCTGCTGCCCCCAGTTCTGCCGTACTCTTCCTCCCCAACCCTGTGCTATTGCTTCCAGGAGTGAGTGGGGAAGGATCTCCCTGCTTTTAAAGCAGTGGAGGGAGGTCACTACAGACGAATGGAGCATGCTCTAAAATTGATAGAAACTCCTCCAGTCCATCCTCTGTCCCATTTCTCTTATGCTCGGGGCCACATTTCTCCTAAGAGAAAGTACAGACCCTGTTCAAAAGCATGTTATGTAACCTTTCTTCCCCCCCCCCCCCCCAAAAAAAAAAAAAATTGGTACAAAGATATCTATTCCAGATGCTTAGATTCCAAAGTGGACAGATCTACATCCCATGCTGGACCTCTGAGCTATAGAGCTATAGAGCTATAGAGCTATAATTTTGAGTGGTGTCTGTCTAAGCCCCAATTCCTCTTGCAAAAATGGGAGTGGCTCTGTTCACTGGACATGAAGGATGCAAGCCATCATATCAGAATCTGAACCACAGAAAATAGCCCAACTTCATGTTGGAGGGCAGGCACCATCATTTCAGTATTTCCCCTTTGGCCTATTTTCAGTGCAGTGGGCATTTTAACAAATGCTTTAGCAGTGATTGTGGCAGCTCATAGCTGGGAAAGGCTGTCTGCCCTTATCTGGACCACTGGCTCCTGAAGGTCAATTCCAAGGAAGCTGTTCACACCCTTTCCCAAGCAACTGTTCAAGGCATTGGGGATGACTGAGTGGCAGTGCTGACACCATGCCAACTCTTGCAGTACATTTGGGTGATACTGAATACAGACAAGCAGCTGTCTTCCACCAAAGGACAAAGTGGACACTTACTGCTCAAGTGCACTTGATATGTTGGAGCCACTAAGTCTCTGCCAGGACAGTGCTATTTCTCCTGGGCCTGATGGTGGCTACTGCAATAGTAACTCTGCCATTTGCTTGGCTTCATCTGTGAATCCCACAGTGGGCAGTCTGGGTACAATGGGATCTGCTGAGTTGTGACCATCTTCTTGTCACATCTCCTAAACACTACTGTGGTGGATGGACTGCAGCAACTTAGAAAGTGCATTCCATTCCTTGTACCATTTCCTCTAAAGATAATCACCACAGATACCTCAGGCTCTGGTTGGGGTGCTCATCTCTGTTTCTTCCAGACAGAAGGGTCCTAGAACAGATTGGAGGCTGAACTACACAAATCTCTTGGAAAGAGCTGTCCTCCTGGAAAATGAGCTGTCCTATACTGTCTCCAGGTATTGCAGAGTTTCTCTGTCCCAGTCCTCCGTTTAAACCAGACTGACCATCTGTCATGCACTACATAAAACAGGGGGTCACTCTCTTCACTTGTATGCAGGGAAGAGTACAGTACTTGGCAATGTCTCATGACCTTCTGCCATTGGCCATGTTTCCCCAAGGTCTTAACTGTCTTGGCAGACAGCCTAAGGAGGTCTGTCCCCAATTCATGAATGGGAACTGTTTACCTCTGTAGTAAATGACTTCTTCAAGAGGGGGTCATCCAGAGTTGCATCACTACACAATGACAGACATAGATGGTGATGGCAGACCAAGGTCCATCAAGTCTTCCCATTTGGCTCAATATAACCCCATGACCTAATGTAGAGTTTTAAACCTCCCCTGCAGTTCTTATTCCTTTCCCCAGTTTCATCGCTACAAGTGAGTACTATTCCATTTTTGCGTTCCAAGCCCATTTGAGAAGCCCTCTATAGTTTTGGTACCCACCACATCAGCTGGCAGACTGTTCCATGGTTCCACCACCCTTTTGGTAAAATATACTTTCTTACATCCCTTCTGACCCTTCATCCTGTCAGCTTCCACTTGTGCCCCTGTCAAACCTGACTCCTGCTGAATTCCTTGCAGTTTACTTTATTCCTTTCAGGAACTGGGGAATTTGGGAAAGGTTTGTTATTCCCCTCCACTTCTGGTTTCTAGCAAGTACATGTTTAGTGCCTTGAGGCATTCCTCATAGGACTTGGCCCTGTATCATCTTTTGTCACCCTACACTGCATCATCTATGAGGACAGGTTGAACCTATGAGGACAGGTTGAAGGCACTGAACATGTATTCCCTGGAGGAGAGGAGGGAGAGAGGGGATGTGATAGAGACATACAAGTATCTTACAGGGAGGAACAGGGTGCAGGAATGCACTATTTTTAAGTGAAAAAGATGTTCCAGGACTAGAGGCATGGGATGAAGTTGGAGGAAGGCGATTCAGAGGAAGCGTGAGGAAGAATTTCTTCACAGAATGGGTGGTGGACAAGTGGAACACCCTGCCAGAGGGAAGTGGTGGGGCTGAAACAATCCGCGGATTTAAGAATGCATGGGATAGACATAAAGGAATTCTGGAGGTCAGGGTAGGGCAACAGACTTCCGGGAAAACACAAACTGAACTTACAAACTTAAATGGGCAGACTGGGTGGGCCATAGGCCCTTATCTGCCGACACTGTCTATGTATCTATGTATCTCTAGCCTCTCCTTGTCCCTTCTAAGGTGAGGGCTCCAGAACTGGGCACCGTACTCCAGATGTAGCCTCGCCAAGGATCTATACAGGGGGAGTGTCACTGCTTTCTGTTATCAGTACCCCTCCGGATACACCCCAGAATCTTGTTTGCCTTCCTTCAAGCCTTATTGCATTGGCTAGGCTGTTTAAGGATGTTGCTGATTCCTGGATCACATTCTTGGCTGTGGTACTAAGTTTAATCCTCCATTCCAATATTCTGTCCTTGGGTCTCTTCTCTTCTCCGGTGTATCACCTTGCATTTTGGGTGTTGAATTTAAGCTGCCAAACATTTGACCACTTCTCTAGCCTTTGCAGGTAAACTTGTGATTCACCAATTCCCATGGACTATCCACCTCTTTAGTTTGTCTAAAGAGGCTTATCTTACGCTGGATCCCTTGTGTCACTGAACATGTGTTTATATATATAAAAAAAAAAAAAAGCCCAGGACTGATAGACAGAGTGGGGTACCACAGGGTGTCTTTCTACCCCAAAAGCTTAATTCTGTTTACCACAACCTGCTGCTGCTCTCCCTGTTAGTTTCCACCAACCTGATTATCCCTAGCCACCCCCAGGTCCTCTGCTTCCTTAGCAGGTGTGAGGCAGAGTTGAAGGCTTTGCTGAAGTAAAAGTAGATCCATGAGATGGCCTCTATCTAATTGTCACCCAGTCGAAGAAGGCTATTGGTTTGGTATGACAGGATCTCCCAGATACAAAGCCATGCTGTCTAGTATCCTGGGGACCATTACTCCTAGAAAGTAGTAACTCCATTGGCTTCCCACGATAGAGGTAAGACTGATAGGTCTGTAGTTTCTTGCATGCTCCCTGCCCCCCCCCACTTATGTAGTACCATGTTGCCACTCTCCAATCCCTTGGGACAACTCCATGTCTGAAGTGAGCTATTGGAGACCTGCCAAAAGTATAGCCAGTATGTCTACCAATTCCCTGAGCACCCTCGGGTGCATCTTATCTGGACCTGGTGCCTTGTCTGTCTTGATGGCTGCTAGCACTTCCCAGACCTTGCCTCTAGTAAAGATTCTCCATTCCCAGAATCACTCTTGTTGCTGCTTTGCCATTCTCAGGGAGGGGTCTGCTATCCTCCCTGGTGAAGACTGAGCAAAAGTAGCCTTTTGCTTGTCGTCCTATCACCCTGCCCTCATCTAAGAACATAATTATTCCCCCACCTTTTTTCTTTCACTGATGGTAGAAAAAATATTTCTCCATGCCCTACTGGGTCAATATGTCATATGCTTAATAGCGTATGACACAACCTGAAACAAATTGCGCGGTATAGGACAGCGGAGGGTGCCATACCACAAATGGATCTGTGCACGGTACTGCACCCTCACTGACCCAGGCAGAAAAGACCTCTGCTGGGATGGGGTTCTGCTGAGCAGCTGCTGTGGCTCAATGGGATGAGCCACTGGCAGCAAGAGGCAGGCAGTGTTTGGGACCGGGTCCGATTCCTGGTCCCAGACACATGAAATATTTTTGTTTTTTTTGCACTTTGTGCAGTTTTACTTTAAACGCTCGCCCCCAGAGTTGGTTATTTTATGCAGGGGCAGAGCCCCATAATGGGGGGTGTTTGGGGGGGCCCAGAGTCCCCCACAAACAAAACTTATGCCACATGCACGCTGTATTGGCAGTTCATTATGTTGCTATGGCATAATGTCTTGAGACATTATGACCCTGTGCATCTCCATGCTTGACCCCCCCCTTGATGGCTATTCACAGCTGTCTGCTTTTTGCCTCTCTAATTACTTTCTTTGCTTCCCTTTTCTTCCCTATTCCTGAGTGTAGTACTCCCTGTTTCTTTAAACCTATAGAAGGCTTTCCTTTTGACCCTTACTGCTTCCCTGACCTTCGCCAAGAACCATAGTTGTCTCCTGAGTATTTCTTTTTAGTTACTTTACGTAAACATAGCTGTGATGCTTCAGGGATGGCCCCTTTATAACCCCCCACCCATTTCATTTGGTGCCAAGGGCTAATTCGAACAAAACTGAGTTGTGGTCACTGTTTGAAATTGCTCCACAACTCTTGCTGCGTTTACTGCTTGAGTTGGTGAGCATCACATCCAGGATGGATCTCTGTCTGGCAGGCTCCCTTAACCATCTGCACCAGTACAGTCCTGAAAAGTATCCAGCACGGCCTGGCTCCTAGCACTGCAAGCCACTGGAATATCCCAGTCTGTCGGGTAAGTTGAACGCAAAGCAAAACTACTGTTTTACCCTTTCGCTCCAGGGCCTCGAGTTTTTTTTGCAAGACACATTGTCTTCTTGGAAAAGGAAGTTCCTGTATGCAGTGGCCCCAGTTCCCCTCATACAAAGGGCTCTGCTGAAGCGAAGGGCAGAGTGCCACTCATCCTCATAGCTTCTCTTTGGTGTCATCTGATATGGTTTCCACTCCAACATCTGGCAGTAGAGCATCATGTTCCTCTGCCCCTGTGTCTGGATCTGTTGCAGGACTTTGGGTTTGTGGTCCATCTGGACATGAAATCCCTACATCTGCATGTATGGCTTCTGAAAACCTATCCGCTGCACGCTTTAGGGTGTCGCCCAAGGTTGCTGCTGTCTTGCTTAAGACAGAAAGCCTTCCACAAGACATTATTGCTTGAAACTGAAGTGTTTCAGTTTGTGGTCTGCATCTCTGAATATGGACCCTTTTACTTGTCCTGTGAATGATGTTCTGAATACTTGCTTTCATTATCTGAAGTTGTTCCCTGCTCTCTCTAAAAGTGCCCAGGGCTGCAACGTGCTTTGGGAGAACTGCCATAGGTTTTGTACTGCCATCGTTATGGAATGAGCTTCAGAAATCTCCGAAATTAAGGTCTCCTGTCAGTCTTGCTGTATTCCAGACTTTGTACGCAAAATATATCATAGAAACCTGTAATTGCTTCAAACAACCATAGTTCACTCATGCCTACTCCTCTCATACCCCCTATTCCACTCTTCACTTCACACAACTTGTTCCTGCTTCTCTTACCAACCTAACATCCTCAGACCTCCCTTAAACACCTGCTTATCCCCAGCCTGTCAACCTAAACCCCCCCCGGTCACATTATCCTAACCTCAAACCCCTTTCCCTCGTCGGCCACCTCCTTACAACGTCCGCCTTTGTCGTAATATATATGTTTTGGAAACTGCCAATGTATTACCTTTCTTCTGCAGCACTCCCCCCAGCCTTTTCTACTTTTGTCTAAAATGTGCCTTTTCCTCTTCATGCATACTACTCATGCATATATTACCTGAATTCAGTATTATTCATTATGTGATGGATACATGATGCAGGTTCTCCTGCACTGTTGTGTACTTTCATTTACTGTTAATTGTATATAATTTGTATTGTTGTTTGACCTTGTGTAATGCAGGTCCACCTTGCAAATGAGCTTGCTCAATGGTGTCTGCCTGGATAAAGATTTTGATTCAGGTTTGTAGTCCTCTAAGCAGCATTTTGCTGCTATATCAGCATTTCATGCCCTTATTGAGACACCTCATACTTTTCTGAGGTGTCATTCATACAAAACCTCATGTGTAATCCAGTCCCCTTTGGAACTTAATTTCTGAGCCTGCCACAACTTGTGGCCTAAGTTTCCTTTCGTGGAAAACATTTAGTTGCCAAAACCTCTGGAGAATTTCTGAGCTCCAGGCTCTAATGAATGCTCATCCTTTAATTTATTTTTTTTTTCTTGGAGTCTGTTTACGTACCAATCCTGGGGTATCGGCACTTATACTGCACCAAACGATGCACCTTACTACTCTGAGCATGCCAATAAGGGTGAGACGGGCTCCATATTCCTGATTCTCCTAGAAAAGACACTGCTACTTGCATTAAGGGCTGCAGAAAGACTTCTCAGCTTTTTGTTTTGCCCCAGGAAAGGAGGAGCCCCTGTATCCAAACAGTGGCTGCCCAAATGGCTGGCTAACTAATTGTTATGGAGAATAAGGTAAAGAACTTCAGGTGCTGTGTGGTCACTCCACCAGGGGTATGGCCACTTCTGTTTTTTTGCTTTTACTAAGCACTACGGTCTGGACACTCTTGTGTAAACTTGCTGGTTTTGGATTTGCCATGTTACAAGGCCTTATGTCCTGATCCCATAAGACTGCCATCCTCCCTGGGTGCTTTGTACTGCTTTACTCCAAAGGTGTGGCCCAATGGTGGAGTTATCCTCGCAAAGAACAGTTGCATAAAACTTACCACAACAGTATTTGAAAATCTTCTCTAGTGGGCCATAGTGTACCCTTCCTTCTGCCCCTTTTCTTCTGAATGGTGAACCGGAGGCTGTGCCTAAGGTGTTTCATGCACTCTACCAGACTCGTGCCTCTTGTTTGCATGGTACTGGTTTTACTCTCCTGGTTCCTTATGGCAAGAGGCCCTCTGAGGCTAATCTCCAGGGAACTGAGCCACCCATATTATATAGGTGGTGACACTGTATGTCAGTGTAGGTGGCCTTGGCAAGCAGAAGTTTTCAGAGTGGTCATGATGCTGACAGCTCACAGTTCCAAAGGTGTGGCCTAATGGAGATGCCATCTGCTGTTTATGGTAAGTTCTTATGAACGGTTTCACCTCTGGTGCTGCCCTCCTTCACTTTGCCACGGCCACAGCCCTTTCCTTACCATAGAAACATACAAGAGGTCTGCTTGGTCTGCCCAGACATTTCCTGTGTAATCTTTCTCCACAGACCCCAACAGGTCTTGGACAACTTCCTCCTCCCTCCTTGCCTGTTTTCTCATATACCCCTATAGCTATCCCATTCATGCTCGAAGCCCCCCTACCCACTGTTTTTGCCTTTCACTTCTGCTGGCAGTCTGTTCCCAGGCATGTGACCCTTTCAGTGAAGAGATTTTCTCACAGCTCTCAAAACTCCCATCCTGGACCACTCAGTGGGTAGCACTACACACATCTGTGCTGGTCACCAGAGTTCAGAAGCAAGCTTCAAATTGGGCAGTTCGAGGACTGGGGGAGTGCTGATGTTCGACAGCACTCTCAGCCTGGGGAGGGAGGATGTCTGGTTCCACCACTCTTGACCTCCTGCTGTGGGCCTAGAGACTGCAGGGGCAATGTCAAACACTGGGGGAGGATGCTGGGAACATGCGACTTGGAGGCAGGCTTCGTGAAGCCTTGCCTGCTTTACCTCTGCCTGCACCATCACTTGTGTGTCTGCCAAAACTGAAATTATTTTTCCAGGTTGGGGGGAGAATGACACTGCCATGGGTATTCTCTGCAGGTGAGCTCAGAGATATTGGAGGGGCCGGGTAGAAGGCAGCAGGTGCAGGGCTGAGTAGCCACCTGCCCACTGGGGTGGGGGGCAGCAAAACCTCTATGGGTGAAACATTCCCCTCCTCTTTGTCGCAAGTCTCTTGGTTCTGGTGCTTATTTGAAACTACTTTCCTGCACCCTGTTCACTCCTGTGAGGTATTTGTAAATCTCTCTTCCAAGGTGTACATGTTGAAATCCTCATTATCGCAACTCCTGTACCATTTTACTCTCCCTCCTCTGGACTGTCTCATGTCCTTCCTGAGTTGCGGCCTCCAAACCTGAACTCCAGGTCTCTAGGTGGGGTCCCACCAGTGAGCAATGTAATGGTGAAACCTCATCCCTTCTGCTGGATATACCCCCTCCCTATGCATACTAGCATCACACTTGCTCTACCTACTACTTTGTCATGCTGCCCCACCACCTTTAAGTTGTCCTAAGACCTCCAAGATCACTTTCCTCTTCCATGACTGTTACTACCTCCTGCCTATCTTAAAATCAGTACCTGGATTCCTATGCTCTAAGCACATGATTTTGTACTTTTTGGCATTGAACCCCAACTGCCAAACTTTAGAGCATTGAAGTTTCCCCAGCTCCCTGCACACTCCACCCCCTTCCTGAGTGTCCACCCTATTGCAGATTTTGGTATAGTTTGTAGAAAGGCGTAACTTCCCTTCCAGTTCCTTATGAAGGCATTGAAGAGGACTGCTCCAAGTACTGAGCTCTGCAGCACCCTGTTGGCCACTCCATCATTCAAAAGAGTACAGTTTCCCATCACCACCCTCTGTCTCCTGTCCATTAACTAGATCTTGTGTACATCTCCTACACTAGGCAACACCTCTGGAACTGTACTGTCAGTGTCTGGACCACATGGAAACTTGCTAATTGGGGGCCACCCACAGTGATGTGTCGTTCCATTGCATACATAACATGGACAGCCCAAATACTTGGTTTGTTCTTCTGTCTAGCATCCTTATTGGACCTGCTGAAGAAAATGACATTGACTAAGTTGCTATGGTTTTGTTTTCTTATTTCAGTACATCTGCTGTCTCTGCATGCTTCTGAAGAACCTTTGTTCAGATATTGTGTTCGCAGTTATAAATTTTACTAAGATGACCCTCATCATTTGTGTGCTGTTTGGGCCTTTCTCACAATGTGAGGACCTGTGAGATTTGCCAGTGTTTCAATCTGGCTACAAAGTGATGCTGTCAGAAGGCTCTAGAAACCTTCCTCGCCCAAAGGGTTAAAAGCTGTGGAGGAGGGGAAAAGTCTGCTTCTCCCTTGCTGCCATCTGACAAACTTTCATCAAAACCAAAAAAAGGAGCAATCTTGGGTCTCCTTGTCATCTGGCTGTAAGTACAAACATAAAGAAAAAGCTGCTTTGCTGGCAAGGTCCTGGCCATTGGGGAAAACATGTATGGCCTTGTCAGTGTCTGCTCTATGTCCATGAAGGCCCCCCTGACTGTCATTGAGATGGAGACCAGGGTCTGGCTCAGGTACTGCTGTACCTACTCTGGACAGTACAGTGTCATCATCTGGCTCTGGCCCTTCGCAGGTGGTCTGGGACCATTGTTAGGGGGCTGTTGACTCCAAGACTGTGCTGGTATAATTTTCAGATATGACTGCTACTGGGGTTGCAGCACCAGGTAGCTTTGTCGTTGGGGCGGTCTGTTCCAGGGCCTTTGACTGCTTCCAGAACAATAAAAGACAAACTTCAACAAAATGCACATGTCTACAAGAAACCCACCCACACAGAAGAAAATGCATCTCCCACCCCATCCAAATCCATGAAGGCCATGATATTACAAGCAACATTACAAACCATTCCATCCAAAAAAGGGTAAAATACTGAGACTATAATTAAAGAAACAATGATTACAATATGGTTATACCCAGCATTATGGAAAAAATGCATAAATGAAAGGATGAAATGATGACAAAAATGGAGGGACTTGCTCTTGGATCTATGGAAGCAATATATTAGACTGCCCCCACTTGTTCTGAAGATTATTTATACTTGCAATTTCTATTTGTAGATTATGTAAAAAATATGTAGTCCATTCCTTGTAGGAACATTGCTGTCTAACCAATGTTTCAGAATTGTCTGCTTAATAGAAATAGCCATTAATGCCATCATACGAACATACGAATGTGCCAGCAGAAAGACCAACTGATCTGTCTGATCGTGGGTGCTCTGAGTAAAATGCAGACAACAGGAGTATGGTGCATAAATTCACTCAGAACTGCAGATTTATTAAATTAGGCAGAAGTAAATAGCATAACTTATAAAATAAACATAAATAAATTAAAAGAATAAACACAGTCAAGACCCAGCTTTGGTCTACCCTCTGTGCTTCCTCAGCCCTCTCCAAGGCTGAACTGATCTGTTTAGGCTGAGGAGAAGCACCTTTTTATAGGAAGAAATCACATGATGTCTGAAAACTCCTCCCATTATCTAAGAAGATGGTGTTAAACTAACTTTAAAACACACAGAAACATTTTTGTTACGTAAGAAATCAACATAGACTTGCTTTAAGATCCCTAGGTACCCCAAAATATCTAATTCTATATCTGTTTCTGGTTTGTAACCCTGCCCACCTCCCTAGAGTGACAGCCCCCTATGTATTTAACCAGCAGTGCAGGGGGCGCTGGCCCTATAGAGGCAACCAGGGCAACAGAGCAGATTAGTGTTTCAACATTTGTCTCAGTTCCTTGTGCACCAGGAATGAGACTCACTAGAACACAAAATACTTGAAATAGGTTGGAGAACCAGAAGAAAGTTAGTGCAAAGGAAAAATGCTAAATATGACTTTCATAGCATGTAATTTCAGCACTTTTGACTCTTTGTATGGTGTTTGTAACCTTGAACTGTACTGGCTTGCAAGTTAACAGGTGTTACTAGAATGTAGGGGAGCTTTTTATAATTCAAATATCCCCTAAAAACTTTTAAATCTCCATTATATATGCTTCTATGCGGTTTGTGAGGTGCCTCGTCAAATTCTGGGAGTGTTTCTTGGCACCAACTAAAACACTCACAGGGCAGTCACCTCACAAAGGACAAAGCAAGACTTTAAACAGTTTTAGAAAACAAAACACATTTTACTTATTGGGACAGTACTTCCCCATGGCTACACCCAGGCAAACAAGAGCCTAGCAGTGCAGCTTTACTAGGGGACAAAAAACAAACTTTCAAGGCAGATTCAGTTTTACCTGTGCTCTTGAATCTGCTGGTCCACAGAAGCTTCCACTTCACAGGTGGAGGCATGTCTAACAATTGAAGAACAGCAGTGTTGCTAGGGGCTGAAATTACCAACTCCCTTAGCTTTTTTCTGCTGTTTGTAAAACTACATAATTTTTTTCTTTCTACTCTTTTAAACAAAACAAACAAAAAAAAATGAGGCAAAGAAAAAGCGCATACAAATTGGGGCAAACATGGACTGTACTATCTAAAGGGGAAACCTCACTCAAACAGAAACCTTTACACAGCAGCTTTGCAATGCTGCGATCGAGCACTACTAAGATCATGCAGATTTGCTAGCAGGAGCTGCCATTGCACAAAGGGGATTTAAACAAGTGCTAGCAAAAATAAAGATGTACTTAATAACATTGTGTCCCACAAATACAGTGGAGACCTGGCACTTTAATAGTATAGCAGCAAGGATATCCACAGGGAACTCTGGGAGACAGAGAGAGAGCACTACAAAGAAAGGAAAAGAATACATAGGAAAGAAGATTAAAGACTGTAGGTGGCCATCCTACAGGGGAAAATTAAAGAATAGAATAGTAGAGAGGTGCTATTGCACAACAGACTTGAATAAGAGAGTTACTCTGCTCAGTCCCACACGGGGAGGGACCCAATGCTACCACACACCGTTGTGCCCAAATGGAAACTAGGGATAGCCATAACTAGTTTCCTATATTCAGAACTACACCCTGAATTAGGGTACTTCCCCTGAATCAACCGGGGTTGTTAGGACTTCCGACCAACCTCACTAGAAGTTCCACCCCATGGCACCCTTATACAAATGGTAAGTTACCATCTCTACTCAAGGGTACTCATCCATGAGTAGCACTAACTACTGACTAAACACTTGCCCTGGGGTTTAAAAAAAAACTTTATTTACATGAAAACAAAAGGTCATACTGTTTCCTTATTCACTTATCCATGCCTTACGCTATATCTATACTTGACTCTAGCTGTTATTTACTTTGCTCATATTTACATTTAAGTCTACTTTTCTATGCCAGCTGCATAGTGGGACATAAAATCCGCATTTTTATGTTGTGATCCAGGTCGGTGCTTTACCACAAACTTGTAAGGCTGAAGGGCTAAATACCAGCGGAGCACTCTAGCATTTTTGTCCTTCATCTGATTCATCCAAAATAGTGGATTATGATCAGTGACCAAGACAAAATCAGTGCCCCAAAGATAAAGACGTAATGCCTCTATAGCCCACTTAATGGCTAAGCATTCCTTTTCTATAGTGGCATATTTTTGTTCAGTCATGAAGTTTTCTGGAGATGTAAAGTATAGGATGTTCCTCTCCATCTATGTTCTGGCTTAATAGTGCTCCAATCCCAGCACTGGAGGTGTCCGTATGGACCTCAAATGGCTCATCAGTCAGGACTTCTTAAGACCGGGGAGGAACATAAAACACTTTTAATGGTCTGGAATGCTTCCTCGCATTCTGGAGTCCATTTGACCATGTTGCCACATCTTTTCTTTGTCAAATCAGTGAGAGGGGCAGCAATAATGGCAAAATTGGGCATGAAACGCCTGTAGTAACTGGCAAGTCCTAGGAACAATCGTATCTGCTTTTTAGTTTGAGGTACAGGGCATTTGGTCACTGCTTCAACCTTGGTGATCTCAGGCTTCACTTGGCCATTACCTAGAATAAATCCTAGTTATCTGGTCTCATGAATGGCCAAAGTGCACTTACTTGGATTGATAGTAAGCCCTGCTCCACTGATGGTTTCAAGCACAGCTGCCAAATGTTTCAAATGTGTCTGCCAATCTGTACTAAAGATGACAATGTCATCAAGATAGGCAGCAGCATAGGCAACATGAGGGGCTAAAAGATGGTCCATGAATCTCTGAAAGGTGGCATGGTCACAAATTGGACAAATTCTACAGGGGTACTGAGTGCAGTCTTCTCTTGGGACGCTTGCTCTAGAGGAATCTGCCAATAGCCCTTAGTCAGATCCAATGTTATGTATGTGGCATGTCCAATATGGTCGATCAGATGATCATAGATCCTTGGCATGGGGTACCCATCAAACTGTGGCACCTGGTTTAACTTCCTAAAATCCAGACATAGCCAGATGCTTCCTTCCTTCTTCGGCACAACTACAATAGGAGATGCCCAGGGACTCTTGGAAGGTATGATTATACCCAATTCTTGTAATTTCTGGATTTCCTGTTGTACTTGTGACCTAACTCTCTCAGGGAGCTAGTAAGGCACTTGTCTGATAGGGGAGAAGAATAGATCTGATGTTCCACCCCTTTTGCTTTCCCAGGTACCTTAGTAAATACCGTAGCATGCTGTTTAATAACATTAAGTAGTTCTTCCTTCTGCTGTTCCTCAAGGACTGGGTTAATGACTACCTCTTCTTCTCCCTTTTGCTCTCTAACTTCCAGGCAGCTATATGCCATATCTATCTCAGACTCCTCTTTTTCTGGCATAATCAACAGACTAACATGGGGCCCACAGTGTTTCAACCACTTCTTTAAAAGGTTGGCATGATAGATCTTTACACCAGGACGTTTATCAGGGGTTTCCACCTCATAGGTAACACTACCTACCCTTCTAAGAATCTTTTATGGACCTTGCCATTTCATTAGGAGCTTGTTCTCCGTAGAGGGTAGTAAAAGTGATACCTTATCCTCTCCTTGAAACTCTTTCTCAGACACCTTTTTTGTCATTATAGTATTTCTGTTGGTCATGACTAGCATTAGCATGTGCTAACTCTGTATGTATATTTAACTAGTCTTTTCCTCAACTGTAACAGATAATCAAAAATACTGGTGGAACCCACATCTTGCCCATCTTCCCAATATACTTTGACCACATCGAGGGGTCCTCAAGGGTTACACTCGTATAACAATTCAAACGGGGAATACCCGGTGGACGCTTGGGGCACCTCTCGATATGCAGAGAGTAGTAATGAAAGGTACTGATCCAATTTCTTACCTTCATCTACTACAAATTTCCAGAGCATTCTTTTCAGTGTCTGGTTGAATCTCTCTACCAACTCATCTGAGGGTGATAGGGTGATGCTCGAACTGCAACCACTCCCAGCAGTTGATACACCTCTTTCAATAATGCTGCATCAAAAGTACTATCCCTGTCTGTGAGTATCTCCTTCGAGATACCCAGCCTACTGAAAACCTTTACCAACTATTGCGCAATTCTTTCAGTGGTAACAGATCGTAGGGGTATGGCTTCGGGGTACTGGGTTGCGTAGTCGCAGATCACCAGTATGGGGTGGTTCCCTTTTGAACTTTTCTCCAGTGGATCCACAATGTCCATTGCCATAAGCTCAAAAGGTGTTATTACAAGGGGTATGGGTTCCAAGGGAACTAGATCACACTTTCCTACTTTCACAACTTTCTGGCATTCTGGGCATGATTTACAGTACATGAATGGCTGGCCAGAAAAACCATTGTAATAAATGGGCCAGAGTACGATCTCTGCCAGCGTGACCTACGCAAGATAAATCATGTGCAAAATGTAGTACTTGTTACCTATATTTTGTAGGGTCCATTAATTGATCCACCACTTCCCCAGTTTTAGGATGCACACACCTCCTGTACAGGATTTTGTTTTTTTGTACAATCTCTGGGTACCTTCTTTGGGTGTCTTACCAACCTGCTGAAAAAAAGGAGTTAATGGGGAATCAGTACTTTGTTCAACAACAATTATCTTTTTATTTATTAAGCTTTAGGATTACAAATACCTTTGAGCAGGAACTGCTCATTTCCAATGGTTCCACATCAGAGGATGGAGGGAAAACTTACAAGAATAACAGACTTTAAACAAGGCAAAGGCTAGGCTTAAGGATACATTTCTACTTGGAGTCAGACAACATCAACCGGAAAATGACTGGTAAAAGGTGAGAAATAACAAGTGAGTAGTGGAGCTGGGGAGGCTAGGGTAAGTGGGGAATAGAAAGTAGTAGGCTGGCTGAGGAGCCATTGTCTAAGGGGAAGGGGGTAGAATGGATGAGTCTGATAGTAGTAGGAGGGTACCCACGTCCAATAAGTGCCAAAGGAAGGGGGGTAAGATGACGGGGAGGTACAGGAGGAGGGGGATGAAGGGAGGTGGGAGAAATGTAGGCGGAGGGAGAAGGAGCCAAAGTATTGCAACCCTAGGGAGGTTATGGGACAGCTTGGGCCAGTAAGGGAGGAGAGGTGAACCTCTTAATGGAAACAATCGCACTGACTGGTTGAGGTGAGGTGCTGTTGGAGTTGCTTTATGAAGGTGCCAAGTGAAGCAGCAGAAAGTTTCTTTGTTGAGCGAATTGTACCATAGTGGGGCTCTGTAGGTGAAGAGCCTCTGACCCATGGTGGTCCGGCATCTGGGGACCTGATAGATTTGGTGTTGTGCATTTCTGGTATGTTGGGTGCTATTGTTTATAGTAAGAAGCTTTTCAACACCTGGGGGCAAGTGCCCGAGGAGAACTTGTTGGCTACCAGGCAGGTCTGGTATTGGATCCTGCTGCAGAGTGGTAGCCACCCAGTCTGGGCATACAGATCTCAGGTGTGTGTTAGTCAGGCAGCGCCCGTAAGGAGTCGACAATATATGTTAAGCACCATCGATATCCTGTGAAGGGCAGTGGGGGAAGCTGAGCCATAGATAACTAGTCCATGGTCAATGACTGAGGTGACAGAGCTGCTAATCACCAGTCTTAGGGAATCAGCTGTCATGCAATGTGCCTGTGGAGAAGGCCTAAGTGTATATTCATGGCCTTTGCGACATTATTGATGTGCCGTGCATAGGAGAGGGATCTGTCCAGGGTGATGCCAAGATACTTAAACTCTGGAACTGGTTAGAGTGTGATCCCTGCTCAGTTCCTGATAGTGAGGGGTCAAGAGTTATGCTTGCTTTGTGTATTGCAGAAAGACATAACTTTTGTTTTGCTATAGTTCAGGACCAATTTGTGTGAGCTGAACCAGTCCTCAACGCTCTTGAAGTCACGCTGTAGCTGCCCCTCGAGTAGATTAATATCATGGTGATTTGTGTATAAGACAGCGTCATCAGCATAGAACAGTATGTTTTGGTGACAGACGTTCAGGAAGCTGTTCAGGAAGAGACTGAAGAGCAATGGACACAGAATGGACCCCTGAGGGACTCCAGAGAGGACTGGGCTTTCATTGGAGATGACACCGGCAATATTGACACGTTGGACCCTGCCTCCGAGGTAACTTGCAAACCAGGGCAAAGCATATTTGGAGACACTGATATTTGAGTTGCCTGAGTAGGAGTGGGTGATTTATGGTGTCAAAGACTTTAGTTAGATCAGTGAACACAGCCCCCACACAGTTACCTTGGTTCAAAGTGGCGTGGATGAAGCCCGTAAATTCCAACAGTGCAGTGGTGGTGCTGTGCCCTTTTCTAAAGCCATGTTGTTCAGGGCATTGGATTTTGTATTTTTCAAGGTAACTCGACTAGCTGGTCCGAGACTATTCACTCAAGAGCTTTAGATAAGGGCGGTAGGATGGAGATGGGCCTGTAGTTTGTGTGCAGTGCCCTATCTCCGCTTTTGTGAACTGGTGTAATTGTTGCATGCTTCCAAATGGCTGGGAATTGGGCAGTCCTGAGCGATAGGTTGACTATCTTAGTTAAGGGTTCTAGGATTTCTTCTAAGACCAGTGCACACAGCTTCATATCGAGGGAGTCACAGCTGTAACCAGTACTGCTGATAGCTTTCAGAATGTATTTTCTGGCAAGAGGCACTGGGATCTCCTTGTAGTAGAACTGCGGTGCTGTGTGAAGGTGTGGCGCCTTGTCAGCTGGTCACTTATGGAAGGGGCATCGAAGAAGTCTGGTGGGAGGACACTGCCCAGATTAGAGAACGCATTGTTAACGGTGTTTGAAATTGTAACAAGGTTGGTCATTGGTGTACCGTTGATATTGAGCATTGTGGGTGGATTCTTGGGGTCCTTTCCAGTGAGGTTTTTCATGTTATACCAGTATTTTTTCCCCGTCTCCCAGGTATTGGTGAATGCATCCCTGAAGTATTTCATTTTGGCATTCCTTATTGCTAGAGTGCAGTCATTCCTAGCTGCTTTGAATTTTTGAATGTCTCCTGGCTTAGCAGTGGCTCAGGTGAAGTGCCAAAGATGATATCTTTGTTTAAGACGAGTAGTTAGCTCAGTGGTCATCCATGAGTTTGCCTTTCCTTTTACCTTCATCTTTTTCACTGGTGCATAGGTATCACAGGCTACAGAAAAGTGGTTGATGAATTGGTCTAGGGCTTGGTCAGTATCACTGGTTGAGTCAAGTGCAGCCTAGTTCAGGCTGCACAGATGTGCTTTGAGCACACAATATGTGGCAGCTCAGATTCAATGCAAAGAAGTGCAAGGTAATGCATTTGGGAAACAAAAACCTAGGGGGAAGAGTACACAATGGGGGTGAGTTAATAACAACAAAAATTAAGAGACCTAGGAGTAATTATATCAGATGACCTAAAGGTGGGCAAGCAATGTGAGAAGGCAGTAAGAAGGGCTGTGGGGATACTGGGATGCATAGGGAGAGGCATCAACAGTAGAAAACAGGAAGTTGTTATCCCTCTGTACAGACAGTGACTCCCATCTGGAGCACTGCATGCAATTCTGGAGACCCCATCTCCGCAAAGACATGGAGTGGAGGCTGTTCAGAGGAGGGCAACCAAAATGGTGCGGGGTCTGCACCAGAAGACATACGAGGAGAGACTAAAGCAGCTTAATATGTATACCCTTGAGGAAAGGAGGGAGATGGGGGACATGATAGAAACTTTCAAGTATCTCAAGGGAATTAACAAAGTACAAGAGGGTAGTATCTTTCAGAAGAAGAGATGTGCAAGAACAAGAGGGCACAATTTGAAGATAGAGGGGGGACGGCTCAGAGGTAATGTTAGAAAGTATTTTTTCACAGAGGGTTGTGGATGCATGGAACAGCCTTCATGAGGAGGTTGTGGAGGCGGGAACAGTGGGAGAATTCAAGAATGCATGGGACAGGCATAAGGCAATTCTAGTGGGGGGGTAGGAGAAAGTAAGCTGTTGATTAACTAGAATCTGCAGCTTATCCATTGGGTAGGGAAATGGGCAGACTAGGTGGGCCAAGCAGTCCTTATCTGCCATCAAATTCTATGTTTCTATGAGCGTTTCAAGTTGCCCCTGCTCTAACACCCTGGTGTAGATTATTTTAGGAGGGGGCTTGATGAATTTGTTAGTCCAGGTACAGATTATGGGACAGTGGTCACTTATAGTGTCAGGGAGAACTGTGACCTTTGAGATTCGCTCAGGGCGATTTGTCAGTATCCAGTCTAGAAGTGTCTGGGACCCAGTTCTATAGTTGCACCTGGTAGGTGTGGGTACCATTTGTGAGAGGTGCTGTGCCATGACAGCGTCCTTGTAGGAGCTGGCCTCTGGTGATAGCCAATTTATATTGAGGTCACCCAGTATCATTGTTTGAGTTATAGCGTAGTCCCTTGAGGTACTCCATGATGCTGGTGAAGCCAGTGGCATGGTCCTTTGGGGCTAAGTAAACTGAAGCTATGATGAGTTCTTTATTATGTGCCCCAAGGAGGACTTTTATGGTGAGAATCTGTGAGGAGGTGCCATGGTCGAAGGGCTGGGCCATAATACTATTATCCCTCAGGTAGATAGCAGAGTCCCCTCCACACTTAGCGAGTCTGTCTTGCCTGAAGACATTTTTATCTACATTTAAGGGTTCAGGTAAATCTTTAAGTACTTTATCCTTCCACAAGGCCTTTAAAGTTCTTTTCATCCGTTTGGACTTCCTGTCCCATCCAGGAGTACTCATGAGGTCATCAGAAAATGGAAAAACTTCCCCCAATAACTTCACTTGTCTTGCTTGGGACCTTGTTGTAATAGCTGCAAGCTGTGGATTGTTTTTAAATAGAGCTTCAAACCAACGGGCAGGTTAGGGGGACAATACCTGCACACACCTGACTTGTTTCATTCACTAATGTTAACCTATGCAGTAGGGTACCGATGGGTGTCACTGTGGATACACACAACATCCACAGGTGTTTTGGGGACATAATTATTTTCCAGCAGTTCTGGACGTACCAGAATGTACTTGCTGCCCGTGTCCAGAAGTCCTACCATGGGGTTCTTATTGTCACCTCAGTCACTGCATACCCATTTGTGAGTAAAGCCAGATGTGCTGAAGCTTTCCATTTGGGGCAAAATCTAGCAATATGCCCTTTCTCACTGCAGTTATGGCAAATCACTTCTGAAGAGTACACCCTCCCTCCTCTCCCAGTTCTTACATCAGTTAATCCTGGCCCTGTGGTGGGAAGGGAAGAGGTAGGTGTAGACCTTCCTACAGGAGTAGTTTTTCTCTGAGTTGGTCTAGCTGACAAATAACCTTTGGCTAATGTGATGGCTACGTCCGCTGATTCGGGATTATGCTCTTCTACCCACAATTGGACCTCATTGGGAAGTATCTGCAGAAACTGCTCTACCACCAAAGTCTCTACAATTTCAGATGAAGTTCTTTCCTCCAGTTGTAGCCATTTTACACACAATTCCCTTAATCTGATGAAAGTCTCTCTAGGCGTGTATGAAGACTGGTAGCACAGAGTGTGGAACAGTTGCCTGTATGTTTCTGCATTAATGTCATAACACCTCAGAATTTCTTTTTTAACCAACTCATACTTTTCTGCATGTCATGGATCCATATTACTGTAGGCTAATTGGGCCTTTCCTGTAAAGTAAGGGGCAAGTCTCACAACCCATTGTGTCTGGGGCCACCCACAAGCTTTTGCCATTCATTCAAAGGTTGTGAGATATGCCTCTATCTCATCTGTGGGGGTAATTTTGGTCAGTATAATATCTTTAGGGCTGGTATCTTGGTCTCTATTACCTGAACTGATGTTCTGGATGGCCCTTAAGGTCTCAGCCCATCTCCGATCCTGACGCTGCATCTCGATTTCCCTCTACCTCTCCATCTCATGTTGGCGAATAGCCAACCTCCGCAACAAGTCCACAATGTCAGTTGGAGGTTCTTCTGCAGCAGGGTCCTCCATAGGATCTTTCTCACTGTGATCCGAGAGACTCTCCATCACCACTGGTTCTGCCTTCTGCTTAGGGCGTCCACCTGGTCCCAAGCCAGGCAGAAGTTGCTCACCAGTCTGGCTCACCATATGCCTGGTCTGCACGCCTCTGGAGTCCTCAGGTCTCTCCTCCTCCAACTTCACATTCTTCTCTGCCATGGCACCACTCCTTGTGTTTACTTGTATTAGGACTGCTTCCAAAATTGGTGTCCCCCTGGTTACTTGGACCACCAATTATCCCACCACTGCCACCAAGTGTAATCGTGGGTGCTCAGAGTAAACACACAGCCCCAGATATTCAAAAGAGTTGAGCCATGAGCAATAGGGTTGTGCCTGTGCGAGTCTGAAATTGCGCCATTCTGCGATATTCAGCAGGAGGCAGTTGCGCCCCCGAAATCATGCTGAGCAACAGCGCAATGACAATGAAGGCATGCGCAACTGAAGGGGGAGGAACCATGCATAAATGGCGCAGTGTGATATTCAACGACTTGCACCATGCACAATAGGGGAGAAAGCGGAAGTTGCTCCATAGCGGAAATGAGCCAAAATAAAAAGGAGCAAGGGAGAGGCGCAAGAACGCTACAGGGAAGCCACATGAGGCAGAACTCTAGCCAGACAGACAGGGCAGGAGGGACACACAGGGCAGGCCAGGGAAAGTGTACCCTGAACACACAGGCACAGGGAAGGTGTGGGGAGCCACAGCCAGTGCAGAAGGGGGAAGTGCCACACAGCACAGAGGCCACCACAGGTAGGTGTTCCCGTTGCGGGGGAAATACAGTAACAGCTGCCAGGGGGGGTGAACACTAGCCAGGGACATGGCCAGTGCCACCTTCCAGATGGAGGCCATTATGAGGGGTGAGAAAGTGGGTGGTGGGGCGTGGCGGGAAGGCCCTGGCCGGGCGGATGCGTTCTCAACGGGCAGTACTAAGCCCGCACCAGCTTCAAGCTGTACACCGATACTGAGATTGTGGGCCGGTACCACCTGAATAGGGCAATTCTGAGGTGGCTCTGTGAGCTGTGCAGTGATGTGATGTAGGCACCCACACGACGGAGCCATGCCCTGTCAGTGGAGACTAAAGTAACAGCCTGCATGTGCTTGCTCGCCATGGGTACCTTCCAGAGACCAACTGGGGACACCACAGGCATAACCCAGTCGGCCACATCACGCCACCTCACCTAATTCCTCAGTGCACTACTGCCACATGCTGCGGAGTACATCCATTTCCCCAGCACACCGGCGGAGCACACAGTAAACATACAGGAGTTCCACAGGGTAGGACGTATGCCTGGTGTGCTAGGGGCAATAGACTGCACCCATGTGGCCATACATACACCACCTGGCCCCGAGGGGGCCGCTTACATCAATCGCAAGGGCTATGCCAGCATCAACTGCCAGGTGGTGTGCGATGCCAGGGGGTACATAATCAATGTCTGTGCCACGCACCCTGGGGGAGCACACGATGCCTTCATCTGGCACCAGTCGGCACTGTGCCACGGATTCAAGAGTGCGGACATCCCCACTGGCCACCTAGTGGGTGAGTATGCAAACCACATGGACAATCATAGGGCCTGGGGGGGGCATGGCTAGAGGTGACATGGGTAGTGGCCTACATGGCCCGGGGCAGGGCGATGCTGATCACCATACTAACCTTCACCCTCTACACACAGGTGACAGTGGATACCCACTCTGTCCCTGGCTGCTCACACCCTAGCAGCGGCCCATGACCCCATTGCAGCAACGCTACAATGAGACACACGCCACCACATGTAATGTCATCGAGCGGGTGTTCGGGATGCTGAAGGCACGTTTCCGTTGCCTGGACACCTCCGACGGTGCCCTACAGTACAGCCCCTCAAAGGCCTGTGGGCTATTCCTGGCCTGTTGCATCCTGCACAACATGGCCAATGAATGTGGGATAGCCGTACAGGTCGAAGAGGGGGACAGCGATGGGGACGATGAGGACGCCGGTGATGATGGTGATGGGCAGCCCCCCCTTGGGCGACGGGACCCCCGACTGATCCGGCTGGCACAGCTGCACTGGGACACCATCACGGAGGAGCACTTCAGCCAACCCAGGTAAGTCATGGGGCCATATGCAACCACCAGTGGCTAAGGCACAACCCACAAACACGCATGGACACACACCAGGGGTGCATGCCGTCAAGGGAAGTGGCAGGGCACAGAAGCACACACACAACCAGGGATGGGTGAGGATTAACATGCTACACAGATGGACACACACACGCACACAATGCACCAAACGTGCACAGAGGGCAGGAGGCACACCGACCCAGAATGCCAACCCTAGCAACACACATGTCCACAGGCCACCACGCCCACTGCCTGTCCATGTGCGTGTATCAGATGCTGAGCACCATTGCACATTGGTGTACAGCGCAATGCAGGCATCATCATGCACACACAACTGCGGACAGCAGCTGGGAGGGTGTGCAGGTGGACTGTGTGTCCGCGTGCAGGGCCAGGTACCCACCCGTACACTGCCCACTGAAACACACAATGCACACAGGGCAGCACCAGACAGTAGCCACGCTGGGAGATGGGTCAGTCACGCGACACAGTGCCCCAGCCACCACGGATGCGCAGGCCCCGCCGAGACCCGCCAGCACTGATAGGCTGACCACTGGCCTCATGGGTGGCACCGATGGTCCCCCAGAGGGTTCCACTGTGTGAACACGACTGTGCTCACACAGGGGTCTGCAGCACACCGAACATGCCTGCGCCAGGAGTGCTTGGGATGCCCACAGCTGAACCCGGTGTCAATAGGGTGGGAGTCACACAACACCGGGAACAGGGGGTGGACAGTGCACTGCGTGATGTCCACAATGCATGGGCACTTGACTGTGTGCCCATTGTGGCCATGACAGCAGTGAATGCCTGTGCATGCCTGTCAATGGCAGCGGTCACATCCTCCCACAAATGGTCCATCCCTGCCAGGATCAGAGCGGTGTCCCTGCTGCGATGCTCCTCTGCCTGCTCCAGAGCCACACGCAGTGCATCCACTGACGTCGCAAGCTGCATCTGCTGCTGGACTGATGCTTGCAGTAGGTGGGTGTGCTCATCCAAGAGGTCATCTGCTTCCTCGGCATCCTGTCCCTCAGGGTGTGCACGGCCCTCATGATCAGCACCCCTTGAGCGTGGGTGCTGCGCACCAGGACCAGGTCTGGGCATGTCCACAGGCAGTGCACAGACACCGCCGCTGAACCCTGTACCCCCAAGCCCATTGGCCGACTGCTGATGCTGCCCCTTCAGCTGCTGCTCCCCAGGGCTCAGTGGTGCTGCCGCAGTGGCTGCAACAGTCCCACTGTCCTGAACAGACACCAGTGCTGCCCCACTGGTGCTGACAGTCACAGGCTGGGACTGTGCTGACATTCAGGCCTCCACGGCAGCACCACCCACAGCCATGCGCGTGATGTGTCCTGCTGTGTGGCCATCCTGTGGCACACACGCGTCACTGCCCATGACGTTAGCGACATCATCATCGGTGACGGACTCTGCACTGGCCCCAGTCACAGCATGCTGGCATCCGTGGACGCCGGCATGCTGGGACACAGGCAGGGCTTCCTCTGCACCTGTTACAACGACATCAGTGTGGACAGCCAGGCGGCCCCACTGTCGCAATGATCCACGTATACCTGTGGAGGTGGATGGGTCCTCCTCCATCTCCAGCTGACTGTCCTCAGTGGACAGACCCACCACCGCTGACCCATGCAGACACTCAGGATCTGTAAGGGAAAGCAAAGTCGCATTCCTGCATGTGACCTACCCTGCCCCCCCCCAGACAGACCATGACTTACCATGCAGTGATGGGCCACCACCCGTCTGGAAGCCACCACCCAGAACACCCTCAATGGCACTACGCTGCATGCTTCCAGCAAGCCTCTCCTCCTGTGGGGTCAGCTGTACCACCTCTGGCTGTCCCCCACCTGTTGCTGCTCGTGCTGCCCTGATGGCAGCCACCTTCTCCTTTATCCTCCTCCTGTCCGTGCCCATCTTTTTCTTACACTCCTGCACGGAGCACTGGTGGCTGCCATGCAGGTTCACAGCATGTGCCACCTCCTCCCATGCAGCAGCATGGGCTTGGGGTGTTCCCTACCGTCCACTGAGAAGCGGCTCCTGATCCAGGTAGGCCTCAAACAGGGCTTCGGTCTAGGCCTTGGTAAAGTTAGGCCTCCTCCTCCTCCTCCTCCCACCACTGTGTTCCTCCTCTCCCACAACTTACTCGGTCATTATGTAGCCTGTAAGAATGGCAGTTGTTACCTGTGACTGTGCAGTCCCATGCATGTCCCTAAATCCACAGTCCACACCCCAAAACAGCATGCAACTCACCAATAGACTGCAGTAACCGACTATGGCTACTGCAGCCCAATATCGCACTTTTATAGCGCAACCCATGCAAATAAGGTGAGGCCAACTTTAAGTAGATGCAAACTGCAGTGCTGCACCGTTGAATGGCTGATTAGATGATTTGCATATGATGGCTGAATATCGCGCTGTTGCGCTTTGCGCAATTGAGTTGAATGTGCTGAGCCAATGGCGCAGTTCTGTGACATGTGTAGTACACACCTCACTGCGCATACCCGGGGTAGCTGATGCAGGCGTCTGCCACACTGATGACGTGCTGTGCACGGTAGGCCATGCAGGGCATGGCCACCATTATGCCAGTGGCGCTATAGTGATGGTCACTACATGGCGCTGTGGCACTGGGCCATCATAGGCGCACTGGGCCAACTATGCGGTAGGCCGCTAATGGCGGTGGCACACAGGCAGCCAATCATGCTACATGCATTGGGTTCCAATGGCGCTGTGCGTGTCCATGCGCCAGAGACCCTTGACCCTGTGCCCGACCTTTGCCCCCAGGCACCATGCATCAGGCATGGGTGCACCTCTGTTGCGCTGTTTGGTGACAGCGCGATAGGGAATGGCAGCGCTGTACCGCGCAGCATCTGCATGTGGGGAGCCGCTCTGCAGAGCACCATATTGCCAAATTGAGCAGTGAGAATGGCACACAGGAGGGCAGCTCAGTGGTCGGCAATAGAGTTGGCCAACCTAGTGGCCATTGTGGAGCCACACCATGGGCCACTGTTCGGGGAGGTGCCCCTGGACAGGTCCAGGACCCAGGTGTGGGAGGAGGTGGCCACTGTGCTTGAGGAGGCCACAGGATGGGGGAGGAGCACCGAGCAGTGCCGCCACAGGTACAGGGACCTGCGGCGGAGGGAGCCGGAGCTACTAGCACGCCTGCGGGCACGTGCCAGGAGGGGCACGGTGCCATGGCCAGGTAGGGGTTACGCCAACACACTTTTATCTTCCATATGGGTAACACTGTTGTATGTGTCCAGCACATGGGGAGGGACCATCCGGGTTGGCTGTGGTGGTGTTCACAGGGTGTGGGGTGGGTGGTCTGGCTGGGTGGGAGGGCACACCTGGGGGCAGGGGGACTTTGCTATGGGATTGTACTGATGTTCCTCTCTCCATGTTTGCCCCACAGGCCCAGAGGAATGCCACTGTGCCCGTGAACTGTGGCAGCAGGAGAAGCAGAGTGCAGCAAGGCGGGACGAGGGCCTTCACCGCCCACTGGACCGGCCTGATGAAGGTGAGTGCCATACCTCCATGATTACTATTGCATGCTGTGTGACAGGGTGGGCAGCAAGGCATGGCCACCATCCATCGACACCACTGCCATGCACGCGACTTGTTACAGTCAACACTGTCCAGTGGCAATGCATGTCTGGGAGTGCGTCAACGGTGGTCCATGCGTGCACCAGGTACATGGTTGTGCCACTGCCTTTGCACCACATAGCCATGTCACTAAATGGCCATGGTGGTGCTGTGCTTGACTTGGCCGGTGGGTGTGTGCAGCATTCCACATGGCTGTATGTGCCTGGGTGGGCAGGTCATGTGGACGTGATCACTGCGGGTGGTCACACACCATCACAGAGGTATGTCCCACGGCCGTATGCCATGCACAGTGGGTGGGCTGTATGGGGTTGTGCATTCACACCTATTGACTGTGCTCCCTTGTCCTAGGTACACGCCATCTCTGGGAAATAAGGGAGGTGCTGCGGGAGATACTCCAGGTGGTGAGGGCTTCGCTGGACATCCTCTGCAGGATAGACAACACCGGGGTCCTGCGGAGGCACAGAGCTCGATGGAGTCGGAGTGGGGAGAGGCGCTTCCGCTAGGGATCCATCAGTCCCTGTATTCTCTACCCCTGACCCACCCTCACACCCCTCCTTTCCCGTCCCATTTGTCCACCCCTACCTTCTACCCACCCCACCTTGTTTGTGGCCCTCCCCCCAAACTTGTACATATTTTGTACATAGTATTGTAAATAGTTGAATTTTATATGTTTGTTCAATACACAGTTATTTTGATGTGAATACTGTGGTGGTCTCTGATTTGCAGTGGGCTATAGGTGCTCAGCTGCAGTGGTGTGCATGGCGTCAGGGGTGGTGCGGTCATGGGTATGTGTGAGTCTGTGTGGAGGTGACTATGGTGTGGGGGTAGCTATCAGTCAGTGTCTGTGGTGTGTGTGTTGTACCCTGTGCACTGGATGACTGTGTGCAGTGGTCCATGGTGCGTGCTCTGTGTCCATGGCGCACCTATCAGCCCGTCCATGGCCTGTGCAGCTGACACCCATGCATGTCTGTGACCTGCATGGTCTGCTGGCATGTCAGTGGTGGCAGTCCCTGCAGGGCAGCCACTGTAACCGTCACATTGCTGGGTTGCCTCCTGTCACTGGTGTGGTGCATCTCTGCCTCGGGTGACACTGTGGCCTCCACAGTTGTTGTCCCACCTCCATGCTGTGCCTTGTGTGTGTTGCAGGGGATGTGCACCACTGTCTGTGACTTGTGCTCTGGGCGAATGATGGTGGTGTACAGGTCCACAGTGCCTGCGCAGGGTGGCTGGCACTCCAGAGCCATGGAGGACTGTGGGTTGTGTGTACACAGTTTACATGGGCCCACACTGGGGGCTTGTTTGCCTCACCACTGCGTCCCTGTGTTGTTGTGCCCTTGGGTATGGGTGGGTATCTGTCCATACACTGTGTGGCATCCGGTGTGGTGCATGCTTCCATGCATCACTGTGGGTGTCTGTGCTGGCTGTTGTGGCCAGCGGTGGGTCGGGGTGTGTCACTGGAATAATGTGCAGGGTGCTGTACCACTGGTGGTGGTGTCCGGGGCAAGTCCTGTCCCGTGTGGGGTACCTCGTGTGCCAACGCATGGTTGGTCTCTCAGCAGTACCTCGGGGGGACTGTGCGTGGTGGCACTGTGTCTGCCATTGTTGCATTGCTGTGTGCTGCCACCCGCTGATGGGTGCTCGTGGTGGGGCTGGCTTGCATGGTTCTGTGGTGCACAGGGCTGCATTGTCACAGTGGGGGTGGCATGCATGGGGTTTCCTGCAGTGGTGGTCACTGCTCTTGGGGGTGTCTGGGGGTCACGGTGCAGGGTGTGCTCTGCATTGGGGGGGATGGTGTGGCACGGGGTGGTCAGCCTCCTTGTGTGCCAGTCACAGCTTGCCGGTAGGTGTGATGGGGCACCATGGCCTGGCTGTGGCTTGTTTGCTTGTCTCCATGGGCTGATGGTTATTCCAGCCCTTCCCCAGTTGCGCAGCGCATGGGGTGTGGGGGGACGATGTCTGTTCTGCTATGTGTTCCTGTGCCCATCTCTGGCATGGGTGGTGGGCCCCTACCTCCCTGGTTGTGCAGTTGCATTGCTCTGCTGCTGAGGGGCGTCCCTGGTTGTGCTATGGTGCCTCTGGACTGCTCAGCTGAACATCCCTTGTTGCGCTATGGTGCATCAGATCTGCTCAGCTTCCCCTTCCTAGTTGCGCTATGGCACAGGTGGTGCAATATTCAGTCATCAGCTGTAGGCGCAGTTTGGCCTGCTCCGTTTTTGAATATCGCGTCTCTTGCATGGGCGCAATAGACTTGCGCTTGCTCCTGCTATTGCGCACTTTTTGGGCACAGTTTGAATATCTGGGCCCCAGACAACAGGAGTATGGTGCATAAATTCACTCAGAAGTACAGATTTATTAAATTAGGCAGAAGTAAATAGCATAACTTGTAAAACAAACATAAATAAATCAAAAGAATAAACACAGTCAAGATCCAGCTTTGGTCTACCCTCAGTGCTTCCTCAGCCCTCTCCAAGGCTGAACTGATCTGTTTAGGCTGAGGAGAAGCACCTTTTTATAGGAAGAAATCACATGTCTGAAAACTCCTCCCATTATCCAACAAAATAGTGTTAAACTAACTTTAAAACACAAAGAAACATTTTTGTTACATACAAAATCAACATAGACTTGCTTTAAGATCCCTAGGTACCCAAAAATATCTAATTCTATTAATTTATCTGTTTCTGCTTTGTAACCCCAGCCACCTCCCTAGAGTGACAGCTCCCTTTGTATTTAACCAGCAGTGCAGAGGGGTGCTGGCCCTGTAGAGGCACCCAGGACAACAGAGCAGGTTAATGTTTCAGCATTTGTCTCGGTTCCTTGTGCATCAGGAATGAGACACTCGCTAGAACATCAAATACAAACACAAAATACTTGAAATAGGCTGGAGAACCAGAAGAAAGTTAGTGCAAAGGAAAAATGCTAAACATGACTTTCATAGCATGTAATTTCAGCACTTTTGACTGTTTGTATGGTGTTTGTAACCTTGAACTGCACTGGCTTGCAAGTTAACAGGTGTTACTAGAATGTAGGGGAGTTTTTATAATTCAAATATCCCCTAAAAACTTTTAAATCTCCATTATTTATGCTTCTATGCTGTTTGTGAGGTGCCTCTGCAAATTCTGGGAGTGACTCTTGGTGCCAACTAAAACACTCACAGGGCAGTCACCTCACAAAGGACAAAGCAAGACTTTAAACAGTTTTAGAAAACAAAACACACTGCCTAGAAGCAATTACAAAAGCTTTCTCTGTTTAGCTAATTTTAAAGTGTTTTTTACTTATTGGGACAATACTTCCCCATGGCTACACCCAGGCAGACAAGAGCCTAGCAGTGCAGTTTTACTAGGGGACAAAAAGCAAACTTTCAGAACAGATTCAGTTTTACCTGTGCTCTTGAATCTGCTGGTCCACAGAAGCTTCCACTTCACAGGTGGAGGCAAGTCTAACAATTGAAGAACAGCAGTGTTGCTAGGGTCTGAAATTACCAACTCCCTTAGCTTTTTTCTGCTGTTTGTAAAACTACATATTTTCTTCTTTCTGCTCTTTAAAAAAAAAAAAAATGAGGCAAACTAAAAGGAAAAGGGCATACAAATTGGGGCAAACATGGACTGTACTGTCTAAAGGGGAAACCTCACTCAAACAGAAACCTTTACACAGCAGCTGTGCAATGCTGCGATCGAGCGCTACTAAGATCGTGTGCAGAATCATGCAGGTTCGCTAGCGGGAGCTGCCATTGCACAAAGGGGATTTAAACAAGCGCTAACAAAAATAAAGATGTACTTAATAACATTATGTCCCACAAATACAGTGGAGACCCGGTACTTTAATAGTATGCAGCAAGGATACCCGCAGGGAACTCGGGGAGAGCTACAAAGATAGGAAAAGAAATAAATAGGAAAGAAGATTAAAGACTGTAGGTGGCCATCCTACAGGGAAAATTAAAGAATAGAATAGTAGAGGTGGCGTTGCTAAACATACTAAAGTAAGAGAGTCACTCTGCTCAATCCCACAAGAGGGGGGGACCCAATGCTACCACAGTCTGTCTGCTCGAGAGTGCAGCTAGCACCCTGGTTTGCAGCTGCCCCACCCCTCCCTTTGCCATCCCACTTCTGCCCCATCCTCATTCTCCCTGTTCCCTGTCCCATGCCCTTTTAAAGCTGTTCACAGATTTACACGATACCACCCATTCTGGTAGTGTGTTCCAATTTATTTATTAGTTTTTGTTGACCGGGTGGGTGCATTAGGCAAGAACCTGCCTATTTTCATGCACGACCCGGGAGGGTACAAGATACAGTTACAATCAGCTGGTGATGTTATACAGCAGAGATCAGTGAAGCATATACACAGGCAATACAGTAAACATGTTTACGACAAATAAGATACAGATAGATAATGAGTGCGCTAGACAGCACCGCTATCCTATTTTGCTACCACCCTCTCCATGAAATAGTCTCCTCATTTTCCTCCTAAATCTTCCCCCTCTATTTTTAGCCCATGCCCCCTGATATCTGTCCCCTTCCTTAGCTTAAAGACCCCATCTGCCCCATCCTTATTGATTCCCCTTAGATACTTGAATGTCTCTTTCCTGTCCCCTCTATCCTCCAGGGTGTACATATTCAGGTCTCCCAGCCTGCTCTCATAGTCTCTCCCCTCCATTCCACATGTCTCCATTGGCCTCCTTTGCACCCCCTCCAGTAGCCTGATATCACGCTTCAGATATGGCCTCCAAAACTGCACACTGTACTCCAAGTGCAGCCTTACCAACGACCTGTGGAGGGGCAATATCACCGCTCTCTGCCTGGATGAAACCCCCCTCGCTATGCACCCCAGCATTTTGTTCACTTTTGCAGCTGCTCTCCTGCACGGGGCAGTGTTGTTCATGGTCCTTGTTACCAGTACCCCTAGATCCTTCTTCTCCTCAGTGATCCCCAGCTTAACCCCCCTCCCCAGCCAGTATTGTCTCCTTGGGTTCTTCACCCCGAAGTGCATAACCTTACACTTTTTGCATTGAACTCCAGCTGCCACACCTCTGACCACTGCTCTAGCTTGCTTAGGTCCCCCTGCAGCTGCTTCCATCCCTCCCCTTCATCCACCACTGCTCCAATTTTGGTGTCATCTGCGAACAGACTTACCTTGCTCACCACCCCGTGCTCAATGTCTGATATGAAGAGCCCAAATACTGGTCCCAGCACAGAGTGCTGTGGCACCCTGCTTGTCACCAGCCTCAGAGTTGAGAGGTCCCCTCCCACCACCACCCGTTGCAGCCTCCCACTCACTCAGCTTGTAATACAGTTCGTCATTTTTGCCCCTACACCAGCTAGCTTCCTCCAAGCTGCCCATGAGGCACTGAATCGAAGGACTTGCTGGAGTCCAAGTAAAGAACATCCACCGCATGACCCTTATCCATCTCACCTGTCGCCCAGTCATAATATTTTATCAGGTTGATTTGACAAGACTTCACCGAAACTAACCCATGCTGCCTCGCATCCTGGAGACTGTGTTGTCCTCCATGTATGACACCAGTCTTTCCTTTAGCATCATTTCCTTGAGTTTGCACACTACGGAGGTGAGACTTACCAGATGATAATTACCAGGTTTGTCCCTTGGTCTGCGCTTGTGTAACAGCACTACATGTGCCATCCTCCAGTCCAGTGGCACACATCCCGACTCCAGGGAGGTGCTGTACAGCTCCGCCAACACCTCTGCCATCTCTCTCAGCACCCTGGGGTGGATACCATCCAACCCTGGTGCCTTGTCTGCCCTCAGTGCCCTCAGTCCCTCTAGGACTCTACCTCCCTCAATTCTTCCATCTGTCGCCTCCTCTCCCCCGTCCCCACCCTCCTAGTCCATAGTGGTAGCAGTCCCCCATTTTCTTGTGAACACTGAGCAAAAGTATTCATTCAGTGCTTCCACTTGTTCCTCCCCCTTTTCCATCCACTCTCCACCCTTTTTTATCTTCACTATTGTCTCCTTGCACTTCCTTTTCTCCCTGGTGTATCTGAAAGTCTTTCTCTCCTCCCCCCGGTTAATTCCCTGCACCAATCTCTGCTCCCTCTGGGCCTTGGCTTCTCTCACTTTTCTAGCACCTCTCTGGACCATCTTGCATACTCCTCCCTTTCCCCTTCCTTCCCCATCCTCCTACACCTCTGGTGTGCCTCTCGTTTTGTCCTCACCACCTCCATTACCTTGCTACCAGCATGGTTTCCTTGCTCTGCTCCTGTTACTCTGTGTCTTGGTGCAGGCTTCCTTTGCTTCTGTAATCCCCCATTTAATCGTATCCCATTTCTGCTCTGCGCCCATCTCCTACCTTATGCTCTCCAGTTTCCCTTTCAGTACCTCCTGCATCCTCCCAAAGTCCACCCCCCTGAAGTTTACCACCCGGGTACTGATTTCTCTGGCTTCCCACACATTGTGATATTAAACCACACTGTTTGGTGATCACTGTCAGCTAGTGGGTCCTCCACCCTTATTTCCCTCACTGCCTCCCCATTCAACAATACCAGATCTAAAGTGTTCTTTGGCCTAGTAGGTACACTGATCAACTGTCAGGAGACCCTCCTGGATTGTGTCCAGGAGCACTTGATCCCTAGCACTGGAGGTGACCGGAATGCTCCAGTCAACCCCCGGCAAGTTGAA
The DNA here is from genome assembly GCA_016271365.2 of Neoceratodus forsteri. Lineage (NCBI taxonomy): Eukaryota > Metazoa > Chordata > Ceratodontiformes > Ceratodontidae > Neoceratodus > Neoceratodus forsteri. Next base: position 374,431,791 of record CM057458.1, read on the forward strand.
ATCCCCCATGATGACCACCTTCCCTTTTCTACATACCTTTCTGATTTGTCCCGCTAATTTCCTGTCAAGCTCCTCAGACTGGGATGGTGGCCTATATACCACCATAGACCTCAGTTTCCTACCCCTTGAGTCTAGGAGCTGCAGCCAGATTACCTCTGTTCTCCTTCCCCCCCCATCCCTTGTGCATTTGATCCTGTCCCTCACATAGACTGCCACCCCACCCCTCCTTGCAGTCCTTCCTATATAATTTGTACCCTGGGATTGCCAGATCCCAGTCCCAGTGCTTGGTTGCCCATATTTCCATGACAGTTGCAATATCCACCCTCCACACTGTCAAGAGTGCCTGTAGCTCAGCTGATTTGTTGCCTAAGCTTCTTGCATTCAGTGAGACCACCCTCCATCCTGCTCCTTTCCCTTCATCACCCTCCATCTCCTCCCTTCTACTCCCTCCCTCCCTTTTCAGCCACCCCGAGTCCTTTCCTGCTAGCCTGGGGGGTAGGCTGTGACTCCACACTCTCTGATCCCTGCCTACCTGCTGTCCACTTGCCACCCCCTATCTAGTTTAAATCCACCTTTGTTGCAATATACCTCCCCAGTCTTTGCTTTAATACCTCCTTCCCCTCTCTGCTCAGGTGCAGCCTATCCCTTGCAAAGAGATTATCCCAGGTACTGCCCCAGCCACCCACAACTCCATACCCCTTAATTCGAGTCCCCAATCCTCTCCTTTCTCACTGTGCTTGCTCAGGGTACTAGGAGCACATCCAAGAAGGCCAGACTCCCCAGTCTCCTTGCACAACCTTTCCACTTCCTCAAACCTCTCCCTTGTTACCTCCACTGTTTTCCCTGGCTAGGTCATTTGTCCCCACATGTACCACAATGTGCGGTTTCCTCCTACCCCTCCTTGTGCACCTTAGGATTGTCTGTCCTACCTTGTCTGCCTTTAATCCTGGTATGGACTCCACCCATATTCAACTGCCTCTCTCCCTTGCTACCCCATCTGATCCCTTGAGTATGGAGTCCCCCAAACTAGTACACCCCCCCTTCTCTTTCCTTGTGCCTGTTGCCACCCCCCCACCCAGGTTCTCATTCCCAGAGCCACTCAAGATGGTGCTTTTACCATTTGCCCCAGTGTCTCCCCACCTCCTCAATTGAGACCCCTCCCTCCTGTTTGACTACCAACCTCCCTCCTCACCTCTCCAAGTATTATCCCTCCCCCTGCCATGCCATGCTCAATCTCTGCACTAGTAATGCCCCTCATTCCCTCGTCTTCATGAGTACTATCCCTTGTGCAGTCTCCTTCTGCATCCTCTTCCCCATGTGTTGCTAGTACAGCAAACATGTTCCCTACCCTCTTTGCATTGGTGTGTTTTCTCCTCCCTACTGCTACTCCTCTTTTGCTAGGCCTTACTAGAGTCCACTCTTCATCAGCTGACTTTCTATCTAGTTTGCCCCTCCCCCTGACCCCTCCCTTGACCCACTGTTCCTTCTCTGTGGTGCCTTCCTGATACTCAGATGTCAGCCCTTCTACCAACGCAACCCTCCCCTCAACCTCTCCACCTCTCCAGCTCCCTGCCAAGCCACTGAACCTCTTCCTCGAGCCTCTTTAGCCTGTGGCATATTGGGCACCCTCCTAGCCTCCACAGTATATTCATCTACACTGCTGCCCCACAACTATTGCACCCCACAATCCTACCCATGGTTCACACTACCTATACAAGACAAAGAAATACAGTCTGTCTATACTGATTGCATTTTTTTACAGACACAATTACAGACCCACCAGTAGCACTCCTGAGTCTCACAAACCACATGCAGTCCAGAAATTAGACGTTTGCCCCAGATCCTCCGGCTTTCAGTGGGGCTGTTGTGCCCCCGTTGAGCTTAATTCTGAAAAACACAGCCACAGAAACCTTTTAACTCATTATACTCTGGGAGGCCATTTTGTATCAGGAGAATCAGTGGATGGTTCAGACTTCATATGGAGCTATTGGGTACAGTGAGTTAAGCTAAATTCAAAAGACATAGCCACAGAAACCTTTAAGCTTAATTCAAAAAACACACAGCCACAGAAACCTTTGCGCTAAACTAAAAAAAAAAGCAAAACTTACAAAAATCCTCTCCACACTTACTCTCTCCACAGCAAGATTTAACTAATCCTAGCCCAGACGCTAACTGAAATTGTAATACCAAATGCCCTTGCATGCAGCCTAAGACAGCCAATGACAGTAATAACTGGAAACCACAATCCTACTCATAAGATCTACAGTACTAACTCTACACCGTAGTCCTACTCATAAGTTATATATATTTATTTATATATATCTTTAAGGATTAGCTCATATGGCCGTTCCTTGTTTCCTCCCTCGTGACCTGCCCTGAGGACTTGGGTCAGTTTGTAGCTCCCCAAGCTTCTCCCTCACAGCCTTCAAACCCAACCCCCAGTGGCATTTCAGTATTTAAGAAGGGCTGATGGAAGGGCTGTTACAATCCCTCCAGCCACAGATTTGTCTGAACTACTAGGCAAGGAATCATAAATCCCAAGAATACGTCTTTAGAGATGGAATGCACATTGCAAGTGGAGTTTGTCTATAACCCTCTTTTTGATGTCTAGCCATAAAGGATGTGCTAACGGACAACTCCATAAAATATGACTTGAAGTTCCAATGTCAGTGTTACAGCAGGTACATTTACCTGAACTCAGGAAGCCACTTCAAAACAGTTTGCAAGGCATCATGTATGAATTGTGTAGAATTCTAAATTGCATTAATCTCAAATTATCCAAAGGGATATACTTGTGTTTTTCCAAATTTATGACCAGTGCTGGAAACTGATTTCTGCTTCCAACTGCCAGTATGAAGGTTGGAATGGTGCTTCAGAAAATTTGGTGGATAAAGATACTGTATATCTTAACGATAGGATGTCGGTTAATGCTAACATTTTTAAGCCTTCACAGGATTTCTTGATGGTCCCCATTCCAAGGGAATGGACTAAAATGTGAAACGAGAGCAATTTTTAATGCAAAAAGATTAGTAATGAATTTTGTACTCAGTTCAAGGTTTCCAAGTATTGTGTTAAAGGGAAGCAAATAACCCTCCTCCAACACTGAAGCCACAGTTGGGTCTTCAGCTTCTGGGAACCATTTTTTTGTCAAAATGTTCTTCAGTTTAATTAGTTGATTTTGTCATTAAAGAAGTTGGATATCTATGAATTTACCCATTTGGTTATGCACCTTTAATGAAATTCCAGTTGCAGAATATTTGAGTGTATGCGGTATAACATAGCTACTGGAGAGATTTTGAATTTATTAGTGAGAAATAGTTCAATGTCTAACCAAATGGGCTTGTAGCTGCATTCATTATTTGCAGGAAGGATCCACTTAAGATATTTTTTGGTGTGGACAGCCATATAATAAAGTATTAAGTTGGGGGTTAATACCACCTTGAGTTTTGGGTAATATTAGTTTTTGTAAAGCAATTCTAGGAAGTTTATTCTGCCATAAAAATTCATTTATTGGGGCATGTAAAGGTACACACCATTTCAGTGGAAGAAATATGTTTAACATATTGATGGGGTGGAAAAGTCTAGGAAAAATATTCGTTTTCAATATTTATCCTACCCCAGAATGAAATGGTAAGCAATTTCCATCTATTAGTATTTTGTTTTAAGTTATTAATTAACCCTGAGTATAATCTTCTGAAAGATGCATTCTAAGATATTTAATATGGTTGGATGTCCATAGTGGCATGTCCATTATGTTTTCCATGTGTAGCTTATAATTCGATATTTTACTAAAAATCCTGAATAGGTGCTAGGGCAGCCATTATGGACTCCTTAGGGTTAGAAACATGGAGCAGCACATCATCTGTGTATGCAGAGAGTTTTAAATTGAAAGGACCCACATTTATGCCTTTAATGTTAGGATTATATAAAAGAGGTTCAAGGTAGAAATTAAATAGGATAGGGGATAATGGACATCCTTGACGTGTTCCACAAAACAGCCGAATTGGATAAGAAAAAATACCATTATAAAATATTTTTGATGTGGGATGTAAATAAAGGATTTTTTAACCAATTGGTAAATGTAGATGGAAAACCAAATTAAGTGTGGTGATGAGAAAATCTATGTTCTCTATCAAATGCCTTCTCTGCATCCAGGGACACCAGTGCCGCAGGAGTCCTGGTATCCCTTGAAGTGGTGAACACATGACAATTTCCTAATGTGATCATATGCTTGCCGGTTTGTTAGGCTTTGGTAAAAGAATAAGAACCTCAAGCAGTGCATAATCATTAAAGCAGAGTGTAAGAATATATAAGTATATATTAACTGTAGAATGGGTACTAAAATTCTTTAAAAGAAAGTTGGCAGTAAAGCCACGAGGACCAGATGATTTATCAGATTTTATGTTATTTATAGCCTCTGTAATTTCTTGATTATTAATAGGTCTAATCAGCTCCTCGGCTAGCAGAGGGTTCATTTGAGGGCAATTAACATTTTTAAGATAATTTATTAACATCTAAGAAGGAGAGTTAGAGATGGGACCATACAAATGAGTGTAGAATTTCTCAAATTCTAGCAAAATCTCAAATTTTTTTTCTATATAGATTTTTATGGTGTTTTCCCTTTTTTCTCTCCTATCCTCATGCCTTGGACATGCATACGCTTGTGGAGGCACGTGCATGCCTCGCCTTGAGGTGCTCACCCACTACACTGCTGCCACCTCCTGTCTAGGCTACCCACCAGACCTCCATCCGGTGGGAGTGGAACTATGGGGGGGCGACAACCACTCTGGGCGAGGAGAGCTGCCTTTCGGCTGCTCAGTCCTGCTCCCTGCCCCGTGATGGCTCTCTGAGGACCTGAGGTCACTAGCGTAGCGTGAGGTAAGGCATCCAGTGCCTCAACCCTCTGCACCACCAGGCTGGCCTCTCTGATCAGTTTTTATTGATTCTTCCTCCTCCGAGTAGATGCAATATTTCTGGACAGTTCCAGATGTTTTTAACCCATTGGCTAAAAGCTTACTGGGGTTATCACCTAAGTCAATATATTTAGCACAGTAAGATATTCTGCTTTTCTTTTAGTAACAGTAACATATTCAGCTTTGCACATCTGTAAGTCTTGATAGGTTTGTTCTGAAGGAGATATTGTAACTTGATTTTCTAATTGCTCTATTCTGTTAAGCAAATAGTCTATTTTAGCTTGATTCTGCTTTTTTGAGGCAAGTCTAATAAACTCTCCCCTAATGTAACATCTGCAGGAAGACCAGATAATATCCGATTTACTTGATGAGTCAAGATTGATTTCCAAAAAATGTTTAACTTATTAGTATGCTTTATGATGTACTCGTCTCTAAGCAGTTGGTTATTCCAAGTGCCAGATAGATTGTTAGAGAGAATCCAAATTATGAGTCATCCAGACTAGGGAATGATCAGAGATTATTCTTTCCATAATCTGGGAATCTATTACTCCTGGTATCATTCTATTTATCAAGAGGGCCACACTTTTTTTGAGGTAGAATTACCAGACCCATAAACCGAACGGCATTCAAATTTTTTCAAGATTAATCTCTGTGGATAAAAGATGGGTCGCTTGAAGAAATAAAATTTTACAGTTTAGAGAAATAGCATGGTTTAAGACTTGCAGTCTTTTTACTTTAGAGCGTGCCTCTTTGACATTCCAGGTAGCATATTTGAAAATATTACTCATCTTTTAGGCACATAATGCATATAATAAACAGAATTCCACCCCTTAAATAAAAAAAAACAGCACTTCTGTATCCTTAGAATGTACAATGGCACATGTGGCCTTCCAACCCCCAACCATCCCCCATCAGAATCCCATATGAAAATAAAAATCTTACTTGGTTACCTAAGAGGCTCAAGATATCAGGCAGCGATAATATGAACTAATAGTAATCCCTCTTAGCCCAACTCTACCTGATCCTAAAGACCGACCTACTTCCACAAATATGACCGTGATAAATCTCTTGTGGCAATTTCCCAGTTTCTCTGGTTCCAGCAAAAAGGAAAACCATATCTTTTATTTTTTTGTACATTCTATTTTTGCTCTCGGATGACTGGGGAGTACTTACCCAGTCTCTGCCAATTACACGGATGCTCAGTGATCCTCTTCAGCCAGCCGCTGCCACAGCTGCAAGATGGGGAGGACCATAGCTTACCCCCCCCACGGAGGATCCCCCTGGCAGGAGCAAACTGGAAGGAGAGACAGCATCACCCTTGACTTACACCAGGCTTTGTTTGGCCGTGAGTATGGTCATCCAGTGGCACCATGCTGCACGTCATTAGGGTTTTTCTTTCTGGATCCCCTAGGATGTGGCTGTGCAATGATGTCCAGTACACAGCGAGTACACTCTCATGCTCGCCTGCAGGACTTCTGCTACCCAACCCCATTGCCAGATGCCTCCTGAGTACTGCTCCCCCAGTCTCCACTAGGGTTGCTAGTACAGCGGGCACATACCCCAACCCTCCCCAGGAGAGGAGAGCAGTCCTCCGGACACTCAATCCTCTCCTCCCCTGCTGACCCTCGATAACCCGAGTCTGTTCCCAAACCTGGGTCACTGGTGTGGAGTGAGGTGTGGTGCCCAGTGCCTCAAGCCTCCGTGCTACCGGGCTGGCTGAAAATCATATAATCTGAATAAAGGTGACTATTTAATTATCTAAATTATAAGCGTGGCCCCATATTTACTTTATTTACACTTCAAATTATAAAAAAGAAAATATTTGAAAAGAAAGCATTTATACTCCAAAATTGGAGGAAACAAACTTATCATTCCTTGTGGTTTCAGTTCTAAATCAAACAAATAGGAAGCTTAAAAAAATATATTCCTCCAGTATCATGCATACACCCTGTTTTGGCATAGGTCTTAGTGCTTATTGAGCTCTCTGTCACATCGGATTGACCATTGGGAAAGGTGCTGGCCAAATTTTCACATAAAACTTGAGCAAAGTGCACCTCATTTGATCCTTCTGTTAACTCTAGTAGTCCAAAAACGACAATGTTTCATCTGCTTCGCCCTTCAAGGTCTTCCAGTTTTAATTCTAGTTTAGCAAGCTTGTGTCTTAAGGCTGGGAATTCAGACTCCGTTCTCCCATGCCAATCCTTCATAGAAGAAACTCTAGCTTCGGCATCTCCTGGCCATCTGCTTAATTCCACGGACTTGGCTCTAATTACCTTAGAATCTTCTAGAAGAGTCCGTATAGCATCCTTAAGTGGGTTTAGTTCTTGTAAAAAACATTTTCTTCTGTTATTGTTGTTTTTGTCATGTTAGGTGTATTTGATTTGGTTTGAACCTGCTTTGCCCACTTTGCTCCTCTAGCTCTGTCTGGCATTGGTGGTGGAGTATGGTTCGCTGGAGGATTTTTCATTTCCACCTCCATTCTTTACAAAAAAAATCTTCCTCCTTTTGGTTCAGCGATGTTAAACGTACAGTAAAATTGATACCATCACAAAGAGTCATCTTTATAAGTAAATCAATGTTGAGAGCTAGAAAAGCCAGAGCACCAAGAAAAACACTCCTACCCCAATCAATACACCATGTGTCTCCCTGATCTCCTGGATCTTGAGGGGAATTTAGAGAGGAATATGAGTGAAGGTCAAAATGGAAAAGGAATCTGCCCTCCAGCTCCATTCTCTCATTCTGTGGTGAGGACTCTTTATACTCTGAGGACTTTTTTTTTGTTTACACCATGATGTAGCACTTGTAGTCTGCCATGGGCTTTACTGTTGAAGAAGATTCCTAAGAGGAATCAAATGGAATATTTGAAAGTGTCTTGTACTTGTATTAGTTTCTCAATATATCCTGCTTTGGAGAATGCTACCTTTGCTGCTTGGCACAGGCCCAGGCTTAATATCCTGCCTTGTGTTTCAGGGAAGGCTGATAAACAGTACCCTGCTACATCTGCTAATCTGTATTATGCTACTCGGCCAAAAACTGACTGGTCATTATAGCTGCTGATTGCTCTAATGTTACTAGATACACGAGTACTTTGCCTCCTGATAACCTAGGAGGCTGGATGTTATAGGCAAATGTTCTTATGCCTTGGCATCCTTGGGCCTTAGGACTGCAAATTATCAGGCCTATATGATTAAATATCAGAATCGTCTTTGGAGGGCTGCTTACACTGTAGGCTTTGCCTGATGAGCCTGCTAAAACTGTCCTGGTGCTGACGTTGGTAAACATCTGTTATGTTTGGTGTATGATGCATCTGATGCCTCTTCCAGGGCTGCAGCTTCTGGCATTTTCCTTGCATGTTGTTCTTGGCTCAGAAAAGAGGGGTTTGCTATGGGTCTGCAGCAAGAGGTTTTGAGCGCCTCTTTTAAGGGCTCCAAACTGGGTATTATGTTGAAGAAGCCCTTTATGGCATTCAGTGCTCTAAGATGACTTTGATCAAACTTTTATTAGAGGGCATAGTGTAGGAGGTATTTATATGGGACTGCTGCCAGGGGTAATCGTACATGCAGTCAGCAGAGCCATGGTAGACGCACTTCTCTCCCAGATTCCCTTCCCCCTGGTGCCCATGCCAGGGTGACTAAAAGCATCAGTTCTGGTGGCCCTACTGCCCCTAGTTCTGCTTGATTTGCTTGAAGAGCAACTCTTTCATAAATAATGTGTTTAATCTTCTACACTTTATTAGAAAATATGTTTTTTTCATTTCCAGTGTTCCTTTCCAAGATTTACAGTACATCTTGGTAGTCCATCTAAAAAGTCTGTAAAGAAAACAATTAAAAACATTTGCCTCTCTCCTGCTAACCTCACAGTGCCTTTGTTTGACATCATGCTCACCATGACAACAGACAGGTAACGAACTGCAATTGTGTGTTTAGCAGGGGGGAGTCAGACACATTTTGAAAGACTGAAATAATTGCACACAACACAACAGCAGGGGAAAGAAAACTAGAAAACAAAAAAGTGGCATAAATCTAGTGTTTTACACTTTTTATTATAATAGAGAATTGCTCTTTCAGTCTCTCTCCCTTCCCTTGGCCATTGCCCCCAAGGGAGAGGATAGGGGGTCAAATCTCTGTTATTTCAAGACATTTGAGAGAGGTACATAACAGAAGATTGGGTTATGGTAGGCACCTCAGACCTCACTCTGTCCATACAATGATGTCACTACAAGCACGGATTAATTTTGTTGCATAGATATGTAGATAGTATGCCTTTATATAAAGTTAGAATGTGTTCTGGGTGGCTCAGAGGTAATTTAAGGAAGTATTTTTTCACAGAGAGGATTGTGGATGCATGGAACGGCCTTCCGGAGGAGGTTGTGGAGTCAAAAACAGTGGTGGAATTCAAGCATGCATGGGACAGTCATAAGGCAATTCTAGGGGGTTGGGGTAGGAAGAAGTAGGCTGCTGGTTAACTAGGATCTGCAGCTTATCCATTAGGTAGGGAAATGGGACGACTGGGTGGGCCAAGCAGTCCTTATCTGCCGTCAAATTCTATGTTTCTATGTATCTCCACTTTATACTGGGGAACAGACACTTGCCATTTTTTTAAGCTGTGCTTGCTGTGACCTTTCCCGTGGCGATGTTTCTTTCCTTATCTAGATGTCTGGCTGCTGCCAGCCTATACATGGGAAGCTGTTTTTCTTCACCCGCACTGTATTCCAAACTAGACTGCTGTTTGGTGCCCAGTGGGGTGGCTGAGTGTCTGCAATACTGTTACATCCATGCTGCTGCTTGCCATGCATTAGAGCGGTCTTGACCTTGATCATGGACTGCATTTTGTGTCCTGCCGCAGGACTAGACTGGCACCTTTCTTGCCACAGGTGTACGCTGTCCTAGATGGCTATTGCATCTTTGCCAGGTCAATGTTGCATACCCTATGTGTAATGGCTGTGGCCATAAGTGCCGGTGTCATTCATGTGGCTTCCCTCTAACCTAAGTTATCCACTCAAGGTTTTGTGGGGTTTGGCTTTCAGCCATATTAGACCAAATGGTTTTCATCCCACACTATTCTGCTGTGACATTATTATGGTGACTGGTCCACAGTACCTCTTCAAGGACTTTTCATTGTGCCAGCCCCTTTGTTTTTCTCATACTGATTGCATTGGGCTACAGTTGGGGTACGCCTATAGGTTTCTTTCTGCAAGCCAGGGTCCGGGCTCTGTATGCAGCTTAGCTTGCATATAAGTGTCTTGGTGAGCTGTCATATATGGCCTTCAGGTGTTTTTCAGATTCTCATCTGCTCTGGTCTGCTAGTAATAGACTTTTTTATGTACTGCTTTGGCTGTGAGGGGGTATGCCACTCCTACAACATCTGTCATAGGATGAGAGGTATCTGGCCCTTCCAGGCCTGACCTCTCAACTCCTGCAAGCATGGCTTCTGAAAACATGGCCATTGTGAGTTTCCGCTAAGATTGCTAATGTCCTGCTTGTGGCTATGAAGCCTTCTACCTGGACTACATATTCACTGAGATGGAAGTGTTGCATTATATGGTCTGCTTCCTGTGATATGGACCCTTTTTACATGTCCTGTGACTTCTGTTTGGGTATACGAAACCTCCTGTCATCTACAGTACTTGTTTTCACTATCTAAATCAAGCCTGCAGTATTCCGCTTGTGGTTAATTTTTGCCTATATCGGCTTACCTTGCCCCTGTTCCTGGTCCTATAGTTACCCATTTAGAGGCGTCCCATATTTATTCCTCATCTGAAAGGTATATTGCATTTGAAACCTCCTGTCATCTAGTCCTGCCTTGAGTGCTGACTATTCCATTAGCAGATGATATCTTTTAGCCACTAGAGGGCCCAGTTATAAGCACACTTACCCAATCCAACCTAATACAATACAATACCTGTCTCATTTCATTTATTGTGTGGTCAGTCTATTACTATTCATCAGTCTTTGCCCCCTCCCTCTTCTACTGATTGATACTGATTGACTGGCCACACCTGGCCAAGTTCCTACCCAGTCCTTCTGTGTGCTTCTATTCCTCCTTAGAGCTACTGATCTACACAACAGGCTTGCTGTCTCTGGCAGGCATGACACTTCCTAATCCTGTCTTCTCCTATCCACTTAACCGACTATGTCCATAACTCTCCTAGCCCTCGTATTTGCGGTGCCATGGCACGCTCCTTATACTCAGGCCTTTTCTTATTCCTAACCACCTTATCCATAGCGGCTCACCACAACAAAGAACAAGGATCAGGTCCACCTCTGGAAATTTCCAATCCTGTAACTGGAACCTCATTCCACTGCACCTCCCCTTATTTAATTTGTCCACCTCCCTTTATCCTCGGCCCATATCCTTCACCGTTACACTTTCTGCTCCCTTCATATATGTCAATCAGAGCACTCTCCTTAGCTTCTCTTCACTGCCATCCTAGCATTAGGTTGCACCCATAATCACCTTGCGGAAGATTGCAAAGGAAAGAAGCGCTCCTATCCTGCTAAAACTGGATCAAGAAACTGCTTTTCTTGCTCCTTTTCTGTACAGGTAATGTGGAGTTAAACCCTGGACCCCCATTACCAGTTGCATCTCCCACAGAATTTGCATCTGCACCTGGACTTAAGTTAATGTTAGTCAACATATTGAGCCTTGCAAAAAAGTTTGATCAGTTCCAAGTATGGGCTGCCTATACTGAGCCGGACCTCATTATTATAACTGAATCTTGGCTCAAAAAGTCAAACAGTGATCAACAAGTCTCTCTTCCTGGCTACAATCTGCACAGGGCAGATAGGGAAGCCAGAGGGGGTGGTGTGGCCATCTACACTAAATCTAAGTTTACAGTCAGTGATATTCACTGTAAATCTGAACCTAAGGAGTAAGAAATCGTATCTCTCAAATTACACCTTCTCTCCACTGAATGTCTCACTATTATTGGTGGTTATCGCCCCCCATCTGGTGGCACTGACATCCTCACCATACTTAAATCCTTAATCGCCTCTGCCAACACTGAAACTTTAATACTTGGGGATTTTAATATGGACTGGCTTACCTCCAAGTTGCATAGCCGGAAATCCTTCTGTAGCGAAGTCAGCTTAGCCTAGTTAGTCGGTGAACCCACTAGAACCAATACATCCAATCCCTATAACAGTTCTCTCCTTGATGTCATACTTTCTACACATCCCCACAACATTCTTCACTCTGCAGTCTTCCACAATGACATGAGCGATCATGTGGTGGCTGTTTGTACAAGATCACAAATTATAACCCGACAGTAACCAGCACTCATAACTAAGCGATCCTTTCGTAAGTTTAATGCATCAGACTACTTATCCGACTTGAGCAAAATTAGATGGCAAGACCTCTACCTTGCCAAAACGATCGATGAGGCAGTCACTGTCCTTAATGACAACCTCACTGTGCTGGCCAACAAGCATGCCCCTTTGATCAAAGTCAGGGTGCGTAAAACATCCAACCCATGGTTTACATCAGATCTCAAGGCTACACTCCCACACAGTGATAAACTCTGGGCTAAGGCTAGAAAATCCAAAAGCCCAGCTGCCTGGCAAGCATTCAGAGCAGCTAGAAACACCTGTGTTAAACAAATCCGAGCAAGCAAAGCCAACTATTATGTCTCCACCCTTGAACAGGCAAAAGGGAATTCCCAAAAAATCTGGAAGACACTCAAGTCCATCAAAGGTTGGCCTGTACCCCCCTCCATCCCTCTGAAGATCCTCAGCAATGGTAGGGCTGTGGAAAACAGCTGCCTAATCCTTGAGGAAATCAACAATCACTTTGTAACTGCTGCCCTGGCTTTCGACTCTTCGCCTTATGCAGCCTGTGGTAGCAACCAAGACTGTAATAACATTGGAGAAGAAGCCAGAAGGGGAAGGAAGGAAACATATTCAAGTTCAGTGCTTTAGAGTAACTGGTAATTGCTATTTTTCTTTTAAACTTAGATTGTGGGCTTTTAGTGACAGTGTACTTTCTTTGTTGTCTTTACTTAGAATTGTTTTTGGGCTGTTGAAAATTTAAAACTTAGTGATGGTGTAATTCTGTGCTGTCTTTAATTGCTACAAATTTTATCTTGGCTTGTCTGACTGCCCTGTAGTTGGGTGAGGGGTGTTAATTGTCTGGCCTCTGACCTCAGCTACGTGATAACTGGAGGTGGGGCTTAGTCAGACTTGAGGTAGCAAGTGAGTTTTATTTTCTCAGAAGAAGCCAGAAGGGGAAGGAAGGAAACATATTCAAGTTCAGTGCTTTAGAGTAACTGGTAATTGCTATTTTTCTTTTAAACTTAGATTGTGGGCTTTTAGTGACACTGTACTTTCTTTGTTGTCTTTACTTAGAATTGTTTTTGGGCAGTTGAAAATTTAAAACTTAGTGATGGTGTAATTCTGTGCTGTCTTTAATTGCTGCAAATTTTCGCCCCCCCTCCCCTTCCCCCAACTCTTAATTATATGCCCTGTTAAATCTGATTGACAGGAGCTAAACACAGGGTATAGTAAGGGGTGTGAAGTAGGAGGGGCATAAGGGGGAAGAAGCCCACCCTCAGCACGACAAGTGTTTTGACTTATTTATTTATTTATTGGTTTTTTTTTTTTTTAAAGAAAATTATCTGAGGATCAGTGGCAGGAATTTTAAGACAGTAAATTAATAAAAAGGGAACTAGGAGAACTTCAGTAGCAGACAAGTAGTGGAATAGCAGTATAATTGCAGTATAATGTGGGGAGTGGTGCAATGCAGTGGCTGTGGGGCAGCCATATTCAGGCAGACCTTCTGGACACTGAGGTGCTGCCCTATCTGCATGCATCTCTCTGGACTGTGGGATGAGATAGCCAGACTCAGAGTGGAAGTAAACTGGGTCAGGAGTACCATCACCCCGATCCAGAGACCACCCAGTCCAATGCAACTGCCTCAAAGGATGCTGAGAACGAGGAGCACTTGGATGACAGTGGGCTCAGGGAGGGTTAGAGTGGTCAGGCAGAGGCACATCCTAGATCCTATTCCACTCAAGAACTCATATGCCACACTGGCAAACGAGGACAACCAAATAGAGGTACCCAGAGAAGTGGAAGGAAAGGATGTGGAGGTTAGCCAAGGAGGTGACCTCAGTGGGGAAAGCAGTAGACCCCAGAGGAGGAGGAAGCAAATCCTGGTGGGGGACTCCATCATAAGAGGGATCCAGCTAGGAACACAGGTGGGGGAGAACAGGGAGGTGAGGTGCCTACCAGGTGCCACGGCATGGAGGGATGGAAGGAAGATCCTGAGGATCACTGGGAAGGCGAGACGGGAGGGTGAGCTGGATGTCATTATCCACCTAGCTACTAATGACCTGGGAAATGGGGAGCCAAAGGAAGTTCAGGAAGAGTTTAGGAAATTGGGGAAGGGTCTCAAGCAAGTAGCTACTTCTGTCACTTTCTCAGAAGTACTACCTGCGAGAGGCAAGGGAGAGCATAGGAGTGCATGCTCCAGGAACTTTAATTCATGGTCAAGAACTGGTGTTGTGAGGAAGGGTTTGATTCATTGGTGACTGGGGACCCACCTGGAGGGATGGAGGTTTGTTTAAGCCTGACGGCCTGCATCCATCCTGGAGGGAATCCAAGCACTCAATGATAAGTTTAAATGCTACATGACAAGCATTTAAACTAGCAAAAGGGGTGGCAGGCCAGCAAGGAGGGTACCTACTTGCCACCCCCACAGCTAGCAGTGGAACCAGTGAACCAGAGGAGTGGCTATCTCTACAAAGCAGTGTGCAAAGATGGAAATTAGTGCCCAAGAGGTGGATAGGCAGAAAAGGGGCAAAATTCAGCAGAAGGGCAGACAGCAAGAAGAACCAGGGATAAAGGACAACCAAGGAAGGGGCTGGAGTAGAACAGTGAAACAATCTAGGGAGGTCAAATCATGGAAAGCCATGTGTGCAAATGCCAGGAGCCTTAGCAACAAGATGGAAGATCTGGAGGCTGTCATGATGCAGTCAGACCTGGACATTGTGGCCATCACTGAAACCTGGTGTAATGATAACCATGACTGGGAGATGGCCATTCCTGGCTACAACATATTCAGAAGAGACAGAGCAGGCAGAAAGGGAGGAGGAGTGGCACTGTATGTGAAAAATGACATAAGGGCCACAGAGATCCAGGAGGAACAAAATGGGGAGAGATACTGTGGGTTAAGCTTGGAATGGAAAATGGGGACAGCCATCCTACAGGTGTGGTCTATAGACCACCAGCCCAGGAGGAAGAAACAGATAGGAGTTGATGCTAGCCATCCAAAGGATGGCAGACAAGGGTGAGGTAGTACTGGTTGAGACTTCAATATTCCAGACGTGGACTGGAGCACCCAGCAGCAGCATCAACTAGGAGCAGATTTATCCTGTACTCCTTCAGGGTGCCTTCTCACGCAACTGGTCATGGAACCAACTCGGCAGAAGGCAATACTGGACCTTGTGCTCACAAACAGGGACAGTGTGATGGGGTAACAGTGTGGGAGCACCTGGGTAACAGTGACTCACCAGTCATTGTGGTTTGAAATCACAGAAAGAGCAGAACCAAACCACACAAAACACGATCCTGGATTTTCGGGGCAGACTTTGGGAAAATGGGAGATACTTGAAAGAGGCATTAAGGGAATGGGACAGGAATCAGGGGTTGAGGAACAGTGGGCAGTATTTAAAATGGGGATTACAAGAACAACAGAATTATGCATTAAGCAGGTTAGCAAGAGGAAAAGGAAGAGGAGACCATTATGGTTTTCCAAAGAGGTAGCAAAGAAAGTGAAAGCCAAAAAGATTGCATTCAGGCAATACAAAAAGACACAGGCAGAAGGGGATAGGGAGAAGTACCAGCAGAAGCAAAGGGAGGCAGGGAGGTCAGTAAGGGAAGCCAAAGCTCAGACAGAAGAACACATTGCAAAATCAGTGGGTAGAGGGGACAAAACCTTTTACAGGTACATAAGTGAAAAAAGAAAGACAAAGGGAGGGATAGTGAGACTGAAGGGGAAGGATGGGGGCAGGTTGGAGGATGACAACAGTAAAGCTGACATATTGAACAGGTATTTCTGCTCAGTCTTTACTGAGGAAGAGGCGGGTAATGGGTCTGAAGGGAGTACAAGGGGTGAGAATGATATAGAAATGGACACAAGTCCCTTTACACGAGAAAGGGTCCTGAAGGAACTGGAAGTAATAAGAGTTGATAAAGCAATGGGGCCAGATGGGGTGCACCCCAGGGTCCTTAAAGAACTAAGAGAGGTGGTGGCTGAACCTCTGGCTATCCTGTTTAGCCAATCGCTGGAAACAGGGGAGGTACCCAAAGACTGGAGGACAGCAGATGTAGTCCCCTTATACAAAAAGTGGGAACAAAGAGGAAGCAGGGAACTACAGACCAGTCAGCCTCACCTCGGTAGTGGGGAAGATCATGGAAGCACTACTGAAGGAGAGATTGGTGGAACATCTGGTTGTCAATGGACTATAGGACCCAAGGCAGCATGGTTTCACCAGGGGGAGGTCATGTCAGACCAACCTCGTTGAATTTTTTGACTGGGTGACTAGAGAGGTGGATCAGGGAGGGCAGTGGACATGGCCTATCTGGACTTCAGCAAGTCCTTTGACACTGTGCCACATAGAAGACTATTACATAAACTGGGGAATATGGTGTGGGCAGGACAGTAGTGTGGTGGGTAGGTAACTGGCTGGGTGGCAGGACACAGAGGGTGGTGGTAAATGGCTGTCACTCCACAGAGGGAAGAGTGACCAGTGGGGTACCACAGGGATCAGTGCTGGGACCGGTCCTATTCAACATCTTCATCAGTGACATTGCGCAGGACCTAGAAGGCAAAATTTCACTGTTCGCTGATGACACAAAGCTCTGTAACAGAGTAGACACACCAGAGGGTGTAGACAGAATGTGAAAGAACCTGCAGAAACTTGAAGAATGGTCAGGGTTTGGCAGTTGAAATTCAATGCAAAGAAGTGCAAGATAATGCATATGGGACACAAAAACCCTGGCACAATATATCAGTTGGGGGTGAGGATATAGCATGTACCAAGCAGGAAAGAGATCTTGGGGTTATCATCTCTGATGACCTCAAGGTAGGGAAACAGTGTGACAAGGCAGCAGGTAAAGCAAATAGGATGCTGGGATGTATAGGCAGGGGCATCACCAGCAGGAAAAGGGAGGTCATAATTCCTCTATACAAGACACTAGTGAGGCCCACCTGGAGTACAGTGTATCAGTTCTGGGAGACCATACCTATGTAAGGACATAGACATGGTAGAGAAGGTTCAGAGGAGGGCAACAAAGATGGTGCATGGATTGCATCACAAGTCCTATGAAGACAGGTTGAAGGAACTGAACATGTACTCCTGGAGGAGAAGAGGGAGAGAGGGATATGGTAGAGACATACAAGTATCTTATAGGGAGGAACAGGGTGCAGGAATACACTATTTTTAGCTGTAAAAGATGTTCCAGCACTAGAGGGCATGGATGAAGTTGGAGGAGGACGATTCAGAGGAAACATGAGGAAGAATTTCTTCATAGAACTGGTGGTGGACAAGTGGAACACCCTGCCAGAGGAAGTGGTGGGGGCTGAAACAATCACGGGTTTTAAGAATGCATGGGATAGATATAAAGGAATTCTGGAGGTCAAGGGTAAGGGGCAACAGACTTCTAGGAAAACATAAACTGAACTTACAAGCTCAAATGGGCAGACTGGGTGGGCCATAGGCCCTTATCTGCCGACACTGTCTATGTATCTATGTATTGACTTGCAAACTTCGACCCGCCCACTCCAGTTGTTCCTGCTTAGCTATAAAGAAGTCAAAGATTCAATTCTTAACACAGACATTCGAAAAAGTGCAGGGGACGATTGTCCAGAACCTTTTTTTCTTAAACTAGGCTATCTCTGCCTCACTGCCCCTATCCTCCACATATTCAATCTTTCCATTTCCACTGCCACTGTTCCCTCCTGCTGGAAATCTGCCCACTTCCTCCCATTATTCAAGTCAGGGGACCCATGCGACCTAAACAACTATAGGCCCATCTCAATCTTATCTGTCCTCTCCAAAGTTCTTGAAAAGCTAGTTTACTCCCAAATGAAACTCCATATCGAATCATCTTCAATCCTCAACTCTGCACAATCTGGCTTCCTGCCTAACCATAGCACAGTCACTGCTCTAGCCAAAGTTACCAATTACTGGATCACAGCCATAGACTCCAAGAAAGTTATTGGTGCAGTATTTTTAGATCTCAGCAAAGCTTTCGACACTGTCTCAAGCCTAATAAAAGTAGGCACCACCCCCTTGCTGCCCAGTGGTTTACCAGCTACATATCTGGAAGGACCCAGAAAGTAAAAGCTGGTGGCCTCTTTTCTGCATCCCTCCCAGTTGTCAGGGGAGTCCCGTAAGGCTCCATATTAGGTCCCATCCTCTTCTACCTGTACATCAATAACCTTGCCGCACATATATCCCAGTCCCATCTGCATTTCTTTGCTGATGATACTATACTGTATACATCAGGCCCTGCACTGTCTGAAGTGAAGGATGTACTCCAAGCCGACTTTGCACAACTTGAAATCAAACTAATCAATGCCAAACTACTCCTCAATGCCAAGAAAACTAAGGCCATGATCTTTGCCCCAAACACCACCTCCACTTCCCTTGCAAACACACACAAAAAATTCATCACTACCTTCCTAGGTGAACCCCTTGAAATCACTTCCAAATTCAAGTATCTTGGTATGTGGCTAGACAACAAGCTTTCCTTTCATGAGCACCTTGACGATCTGGCAAAGAGGCTTAAAAATTAGGCTAGGTTTCTACTTCCGTAGCAAGTCCCTCTTTCCATTGGATACCAGAACTAGGCTGGTCCATGCCACTTTCTTGCCGCTACTTGACTATGGAGATCTAATCTATTCCTCCACAGCAGCCTCAGGACTCAACAAACTAGATGTCCTCTACCAATGCGCCATACAGTTCATGACAAACCTACCCTACCAAACCCACCATTGCGATTTGTACCTAGCCGCTGGCTGGACATCACTCTCAACTAGATGCACACTTCATGCTGGTATCTGGACTCTTAAGCTACTCCTGAACAAGTTCCTGAACTATCTCACAACCCTTTTCTGTATTTCCCATAGTGCCTACTGTCTTAGGAAAAATTACCACCTCCTCCTCCTCGATGTACCGAGAACTCACACCTCACTCGGCAAGCGAGTCATATCAAGCGTACTCCCAACTATCTGGAACCAGCTCCAAGGCGTACTGAAGTTTCCCGATACTGTCCCTGTCAGCCTATTTAAAAGGTTGGCTGCAGCAAAAATAAAATATACGTGCAGCTGCTTCTAAATCCTAGCTCACTGCTCTAACCCTAGCACACTGCTTCCTCTTACTTACCTAGAAATTAGCTACCTTGATACTCCGAAACAAGCAATTTGTACCTTTTTTCCTGAACTTGTATTTTTCTACGTCATTGTCATTTTTATGCAACATGTTAATGCTTGCCCATAATTATGTACTTGAATTTGTACTGTTTTTTTGATTATGCAGTCTGTAACTACCTGTCTGTGTCAAAGGACCTCCTTGTGAATGAGCTTGCTCAATGGAGTTTTCCTACAATAAACTTGAACTTCCATTTCATACTGGAGACACTGATTCCTTGTGAGTCTGCTGTGAGTTGTGGCCTACATTTTCCTGTAATGGAAGATGTTAAATATCACTTCTGTTCAGACTGCCATTCTTGCTTTGAGGTATGAGCCTCTTTTCAAAGTGAAAGTTTGTTTTCCCCTTCCTGGGAAAGAATGAGCCCATGCATCATGACTATGCCTGTCAAAATGACTGGTGAATTATGTTTTGTTATAGGAAGTATGATAAAGAACTTCCTGGTACTGTTTATGATCACTCTATGAAGGGTTCGGTCACTTTTGTTTATTTCAGAAATGGGCTTGATGCTGCCACATGTACTGATGTCACATGGGACACACTGCATCCTTTCACTGAACACTAGTCTGGGTGCAGTCTCTCGTAGACGTACTTGTTTAGGGCTTGAGGTCCTGTAAAGTCTTTTGTGCTGATCACATATCTGACTGTGCCATCCTTCTGGGTTACTTTTTACTGATTGGAAGTCTTTTCTGAGGTGTGGTCTAATGGAGGAGATATCCTTGAGGGTAGTATATATAATGTAAGAAATTACTGTAACAGTACACCTTTGAAAGAATCTCCTCCATCAGACCATGTCATACCCACCCTTCTTCCCCCCTTTGTATTCTGAGAGTTGCATCAGATGCTGTGCCTAAGACCTTACTCCAAGCCTCATGTTTCTGGTCCCATGCTTGTCCTTGTTTGCCTGGTACTGGTTTGGTCTCCTGGCTCCTCCTGGTTGGTAGAGCCCTCCAAGGCTAATCTCCAGTGAAGAACTGAGGAGTATTGGAGCCTTGGGGCTACACGTCATTCTGTACAGTCCCCGGTTAGCAAACGTTTCCATGTGGTTCTGACGCTGAGGGCTTACAGTTGAAAAAGTGTCGTTTAATGGAAGGAGATTCTCTCGAAGATCAACTGTTCAACTGTTTTAGAAAATTGTTATGTAATTGTTCTTTTCTAACCCAGTTACCTATGTTGGATCCTGCCCCTCTCTCCCTGATTCCTGTGGGACAGTGTCAAAGGCCTTGTTGAAATCCAGATAGGCCATGTCCACTACTTTCCCCTGATGTATTTCCCTGGTCACCCAGTCAATGAAATCCATCAGATTCATTTGTCATGACCCCTTCCCGTGAATCAATGCTGCCTGTGTTCTTGCAACCCCTAGGATTAAAGAAACTGTACCAGTCTTTTTAGTAGTGTTTCCATTTCCCTGCCACTGAAGTAAGACTGACAGACCTACATTTGCTAGCATTCTGTTTTCTGCCACTCTTATGTAGAGGGACCACGTCAGCTTTTCTCTGGTCCTTCAAAACCACACTGAGCTGTTAAATAAGGCTGCTGGTGGGGGCAGTTAGCACCTTGTGTTCTGTTAGATGTATTCTGTCAGGTCCCATAGCTTTGTCCATGTTGAGAGCTGCAAGTCCCTTCCAGACTTTCCATTCTGAAAATGGGTGTGTTCCCCCACCCCCCCATTCCTGCTATTTCCTGGTGGTCCATCCCCCACTTCCTCCACTGTGAAGACTGAGCAGATGTACCTGTTCAGAAAGTCTGGGTTTTCTTGATCCTTTTGCAGCCTTCTTCTGCCCTGCCCTTCTAATCCTATCCCTTCCCTTGCGTTCTTGCTTATGTATCTGAAAAATCTTATCTCCCTTAGTGCCTCTTTTGGCTTTTTTTCTGTCTGCACCTTTGCTTCTCACTGCCTTACCTACTTACCTGTCCCGTCCTATCCCTAGTGGGTTTTATTGACTAGCTGCCTGAGAACTCTCTTGTAGGGAGTCCAGGATGGCCCTTTTCCCTTGCAGAAGCTGCAGTTGGAAGGTTCCACACCATGTTTGTGTAACACTTATCCTCCCGGCAAAGAGCAACATCTTGCAGCTGGGATCACCTACCTGTTACTCAGACAAGGCAACAAACTACAAGTTGGCAGAAAATAAGTATCACCCCTGGCATATGAGAGTCAATACTCAACTCAGGCATCTGAGGTTGGAGGGGTTAGTGCACAAGACTAACATTTTCATTTAACTGGAGTCTGGGAGAGAGGTGTCAGGGCTGTGCTGTGTCTCCTATCTGAGGGGCCCCAAGAACATTTCACAAGTCACTCAAAGATGGATTGTCTGCAACCATAAACTTTGGGATTGTATTGTATGGTTTTATTTCTGACAAGATGGTAAACAAGAAAGGTGGTCCCCCAAGTTTGTACTGTTTTGGACAGATGACGTTTTGCAGAAAGAAACACTTTACATTCTGGCAGTACTGTAAATTTCACATGAACATGTTTCCCAACAACTTACCCATCCCTGTGCTGGATCTGTAACCAGTGCATATATTGTAGTGGTTGCCACACACTTAAACACCCTGACAAGATGACACGTGTTAACACCTGCAGGAAAACTGTTCTATCTTGTAACCAGTTAGATCCACTCTGCAAACATGAGTGATGGGCTGCTCACTCTGGTCAAAGTCAGACTCTCTGCCATTATCTCAAGGAAATGAACTGAATTTCCCAGCCCCACTGGGCTGCTAAAGAAATCCTTACATTCAGCAATTATCAGCATATTTTTGTGATGAAAAGAAAAGGTTCTGAGTACTTGTAATCTAGCCTACTGAGGGCACATACAGAGGTACCAGACAACCACAGTTCATCTTCAAATGAACCTTGTACTTATGGTTTGGTATTCCCTTTTAAGGCATTTGAAAGAACACTTTAACTCACAGCTCTTTCACAAATTCATAGCTTTTGAAGAAAACACACACAGTCTTTTCACTCTGGGCAGCTCTGACAGTCTTTCAGGGGATTGCCCCAATCAATCACAGACCTCCAAGTCCCATTTCACCTTTTTGTGTGAACATCTCACCCCCTCAGGGATCCACAGGATATGCTAGCTACCACTTCCCAGGCAGCAGTCTTTGGATTACTGTTCTATGACAGAAACATGACCAGAGGGTCCTTCCCTCCTGAACAAGAGTGCCAACAGGCCCTCTTGCCCACAGAACTCACTGAGCTCCTCTCCCTTCAACTTCCAACTCCAGAACACACAGCTCTGACAGCTCCAGCCAGCTGCCAGCTAAGTGTGGCTTATACTGCTGTGAGAGTTCGAACAGCATTACCTCATCCTCTGTCTAGTAGAACCAGGCAAAGGATGATGTCATGTTTTACAGAGAGCATTTAATCCCTCTGATCACTGCCCAGACTATCACTATCTGCCTGCTCTAAAACTGATGGAATTCTAGTAACCCCAGGGATTGGCTGGTTACATTTGGAAGATTGAAGTCACCAACTAGCAGCACCTCCCTCTTACTTGCCATAATTGATGATGGCTTCCCCATGTGCCTTATCCAGCTCCTCACCCTGTGCAGGTCTGTACATTACCCTAGTGCAGATAGTGACCCCAGAGCCTGTCTACAGGGTGACCCACGGTACCCCCAGCCCTTTTCTTTCTGGTGCCCCTGTACCTTCATGGCCTTGATTTCCTTCCTCACTATAAAATGACCTCTCCTCCCTGTCCTGTCTCTCCTGAACCTAGAGTAGCCTGGTATGGCCACATCCCAGTTGTGGTTCTGTAGTTTACAAACCTTTCTAAACATCATGTGCACCCCCCAGGATGGTCTTCTGTGGGATTGGATAGAGGCTCTTCCCTGCCCCATCTCTCAGGCCTGAGTGCAAGTAGGTGGTGGGCAGTAGGATTGGCAGGGCCAGGAGTGCCTGCTTCATGCAGCTTGATAGTGATCTGGGGTGTGCCTCCTTATGCCCACCTCACAGAATATCACCGGCCAGGTGCTCAGTGTGCCGATGCTGCAATAGCCCAAATGGCCTTTACCCCCCACTTTCCACAAGCTTGGGCCACTTTCACAAGTGGGAATGTTGCCACTGTTCTGATAGGCCAGCTAAGAAATGGCAGTGGTTCTGTGTTGGCAAAAGGAAGTGTGCACAGTGAAGAGGAGTTGTAAGAGTTCAAGATGGGGCTGGCTTCATTACCACTGGCAACTGTGGTCCATGCCCCAATCCTGGGATATCTGAATCTGACCAGCATAAGGTATGGGTCTCCATTCATATGCACACCTCCATGTGTTGGTTGCAGAATTCTGAGTGCCCCCTACTGCTCAAGATTATGAGTCTGCGCAAGATGGTCTGTGAGCTAGGAATACTGACAATATATTTGGATGCCATGAGTGGTCCTTGGGCTTACACTTTGACACCATTTGTATGCCTGGATCCTCTCTCCTTGCTGGATTTGGAATCCTAGCAGGCTTGGCCATACTGTTCAAGAGGTATTTCAGAAAGACAGCTGGGCAAAGGATCAGTAGGGAGGTAGTTGAGTGACTGTGTGAAGTAGTCCCAGTCCCCCAGAAGATGGGTGGCCTAATGATCTAGTGGCTTACCCTTTTTCCTCCTACAAATTGGGAGTGGGAAGTAGTGGCTAATGTAAATGCATGTGTTCTTAAATTGAATTAAGCCTTTGAAAGAACTGAGAAATAAAGTACAAAATGAAGAAACCAAAATTTGCTAGTACACTTAAAAGCTGGCTGTTTTTCCCCAGGTGTGCATACACACTCAGACTCCAGTGCAGTCATACCAATACATGTACTGATATGTAGAAACATTTTTTGAAATTGGACAGACAAATTGAGATGTTACTTTGGGGTCTTGGTTTTCACCCAGTTTTACAGCTGGGGGGATGCGACTTGCTCATGGTCACGCAGTGAGTTGAGTTGCACTGGTGGGATCTGAGCCTGCATCTCTGTTATAAATGTTACTACACTCAAATGCCTCTAAATCTGGTGAAACTGTAGTATTTCTCAGATGCTTCTGTCAGAGACATTTGCTCAACAGAAGATGACAAACTGCAGCCCCACCAAGCAGTTTTAGGTAGACTTAAATTTGAAGGTGGGTTATGTCTTTTGAGGGTGGAAATGTTGAGACCAGAGTGGCGGGGCACACTGTTTTTCCCATATTACCGAAAACAAAATTGGAAAAAGTTCAATATATAGGGCCCAATTCTCAAAGCTTCCAGCATGGCGCAAGGTGCTTGCACCACAAAGAATGGTGCAAAGTTCTGCTTGTGCCAAAAATGCACTTGGAGCAATTCACAAAGACAGCGTGCGTTAACCACAGGCTGTGTGCACCAAAGAGTGCTTGCACTGTCCATGTGCCACAAAATGGGCCACAGCATTGTGCTAGAGGGCATGCAGCAGACGCAAGCTGCCACATCCCCTAAATCAGGATTCTCCAAACCCTTCCAGAGGGTGAAATTTTAAGTACCCTTAGAACAGCCAGGGTTGGTCTTAGGATACTTAGAATATCACCCTCTGGGAGGGTTTAACCATTTGCGCCACTATCTGAGCCCTCCCTCACCATATGCCATGGCCCCCCCAGCCCTGATGTGCCCGTATATTAAAATGTTTAAAATCATTCCCTAATCCTTGGTGGTTTAGTGGTCCCCTCCAAGCCCTGATATGCCTGTATATCAAAATGTTGAAAACAAATCATTCCCTAATCCCTGGTAGTCTAGCGGTCCTCCCCCAATATGCCTGTGTATCAAAATGTGATCTCTTCCTGGTGGTCTAGTGGACCCCCACCACAGCAGGTAGTGTCCACCACCCTGCTCCCCCTCAGTCCGAGCCGGTGACCGGTGTCACACTTGGACCACTGATTCTGATCCATGCATCAAATTTTTTTTTTGCATTACATATAATTTATGTAAGGGAAAGGCAGTCAGAAGACCCACAGTCTTGCTGAAGTGACACATCCAAAAACCCCAGGGATAAGTTCAAAGAACAGGACATAGCTAAATCTGCAGCTATTTAAAATGCAATTTCTTTGTTAAATTTTCTTTGAAGGCAGGAACCAAAGTATCCACTTTATAATGCCCTCAGGGAGATCCTTTGACTTGCAATAGTTGCCAGGAAGAACCTGTGTTGGGAGGGGTGTCGCAGGGAGCCCTTGAATTACATCAGAAAGACCTTTGATGTGTAGATAACAAGGATCCAGATGAATTTGGAAGGTCCAATACACATTCCCAGGATGCTTTGGACATCACAGAAACTGTGTGTATATGTGTGCGTGTGTGTGTGAGCGGGGCAGAACAAAAACCAGTTCTGACCAGTTAACCTGAGGAGAGGAAATTGAGTATGTTACTTATCATTTTTTTTAAATTTTGTTGGGACATCCTGTGCTGTAAAATATAACTTTTAATACTCCAAGGCGGAGTTTAATGACCTCAGAGAGGAGGCTGGCTCAGGACTGCTTTTATCCAACTGAGCAAGCCTTAGAGAGACACATTTGATTGTTTTCTGACTGAGAGGAGAAGGACAACATCAGCACTGTAGGAGATAAGTATTATGTGGATAAGAGAGCTTAGTTTGTACTTTAAAAACCTGTTTTGTTTTTAAGATTGTATGTGTTTGGGATATTTGTTCTGTATTTATTGTTCTGTTTCGATATTTTAAAGTAAATATATATTTTACAACGGAAACTGCCTGGAGTGCCTTGACATTTCTTTTTATTTTAAGTGGAGCTTTTAAAGGTTACAGTTAACACTGTGTATGGGCTTATTGATATACCAAACTGGGAAACGGATAGAGTTTTCTAAAGTCTTGCATATAGTTCTAAGGGTTCATTTGAAAGACCTGGTTGGGAGCCCGTAGGCAAAGATATCTGGCCCCCGAAGACAGAATTATCTGAGCCTGATAATTGGGTATGCTAACAAGAGGTTATCAGTTTGAATCCCTCCAGAATTTGAGACTAAGGTGACTTGAACCCACAAATCAGACAAGAGGGTTACCTTGTTCTGTTCACTGTCCACAAGTCATACGCTCAGAGGTTGGCACTTTGGGAATAGAGGGCTGACCGGCTGAGTGAGTTTGTGACAACCTGCACAGCCCTCCTCTCACCACCATGGCCAGCTGCCAACTGAACTGTCACTAAGCACGTACTTTATACAGTATGAGCTCATTGATTGACAGCTCACTCTGAGATCACCTGTGAATTATTGTGTATACATTTTACCATATGGGCACGTCGAGGCTGGGGGGGGCACTAGACCACCTGGGACTTGAATGGTGCATGGCTGCCCCACAGCTTGCTGCAAACCCTGCGGATGTGCTATCTGTTTGGCACACAGCCATGGTTGCTGCAAGCCATGGGACTTTGCTGCCAGGACCCTGCCCGATAGAAAGTCAGGCGCAGGGTCCCTGGTGCACCGGGCTTTGACCAAAGCTGCCTTTTGCTGCAGCTGGCGTCAGTCTAAGGGCTTTTTGAGAATCAAGACAATAGGATTAAAAGAGATGGAGGAAATAGAATTGATGACAGTTTGAGGCAAATATCATGAAGCATTGAAGAATTGGAGAGGGGGAGAGAGTCTACACCGACTAACTCAAGACTGGACCTGTGGCAGGCTGCAGAGAGGGTGAGTGGTGACTGGTGGGGCAGACAGTTCAGCACAGGTGGGGTGACAGTTTTAAAACTGTCCTGTTGGCTACATATACTGAGTAAATGTATAGTGTTCTCTTATGCTCCATTTCCCCTGGTCACTACTGCTTCCCTCTTTATTTGTTTAGTTTTTGTTGACCGAGTAAGTACACTAGACAAAACACTGCCTATTTTCAGGCATGACCCGGGAGGTTATAGAACAATGGTGCATCAGCAGGATAGTAGTAAATAATGCAGTATACAGAATGTAATCTTGTCAGCCATCTCGCTGCCCAATCCAACTTTTGTTTGCCATTCCCCTTAAAACCCTATGGTTCACTACCCCACTGTGACTGCCATCTAAGGGCTGTGCAGAGCACACATACTAAGGAGGGTAAGGAGCAAGAAGGCAGGGATATGCCCATAACTGCTCCTGTAGTATTTAAGACAAGTAATTTCTCCCCTGAAAGTATAAAATGATCCAAACATTTTTTAAATTCATCCTTAGTTTTACTAATTATTATTTCTTCTGGTAACTTGTTGCAAGGATTCACAACTCTGAGGGTATAAAAATGCTTTTTCCTTATATAATTAGTTTGCCAGCTATTTGTAGAGGGTGACCTCTAGTGCCATGAGCATTATTTTTGAATTCAAGCCCAAGTTCGGCTATCAAATAAGGGTCACGAATAATACTGTAAAGTAGTAATAAATCCTCCCCCAATCGACGTGTTTCTAATGACATCAAATTCAGAAACTGTAACCTGTACTCATGTGGCTGATCTTATAAGCCATGGATGTGTTTGGTAAAGTTCCACCGCACTCTTTCCAGTTGTCTACAGTTAGATTTTCTGTAAGGACGCCATAACTGAGGCATACTTCAGATGTGGTCTAGCATACGTGTGCTGGTGCACGTAATCAGCGAGTGTCATCCCTGCCACAAGCTGCTCCAGTGATCACTTAGGTGGTGGTAAAGTAGTACAGCCTCCTCTCTTCCCTTCCAGAAGAGGCGAGTAATTTTGGGATGCTCAGTCCTACTTCCCTTTGCATCCTTGGTTTGTTCAAAACTAGAGTCATGGATGGCAGTACTGCCACTGTGCTAGTCGGCCATTCTAGATTCAACATTTGGGGCTTGGAGAGCTTGCTAAACCCATAAATTGGAGAAAAGTACGGTATTCATCTAGATGGTAAAGCATTAGAAGCCTTGCCAGACTGAGGACTCCAGTTTGTATAGTATTTTTGAAACTTGGCATTTTGAAAAGGTATCAACTATGGAGAACTGCAGGGTGAAAATGCTAAGGGGACCTATGCAATTCACAGGCACAACCACATTTTACATCCTAGGTCAGTCATGGTAAATGGCAGATATCATGGGTTGTCTAAATTATTAACTTTTTTTTTTTTTTTAGCAGAAAACCTGGAGACCTGGGTTTGAATCCCACCAGTCCCCACTTGCATACTGGGTGACCCTAAGCAAAGACAAATCACTTAACTTCCTTGTGCTCCCAGGTTGCACCTGTGAACAAGCTTTCAGCTTAGTGTGTCTCTCCTGGTAAAACAAAGGTAAAAAAAAAAAAAAGGATATCACAAGTTACTGGAGGGAGCGTTTTTAGGTTTTTCAAATTTAGGCAATTATACACAACAGGGTATTACTGTGATTTTCATGCTTTGGGTGTGTGGAGGCATGAGACTGACCCATGATATACCACACCCTTAATTGTATAGTTGCCATGATATAGTAGCCCTAATGAGGCAGGTAATTTGTAATTGGTATGATATGTGATTTTTATATGGAGATCGGCATTAGTCAAGCTGCTTCAGCTGAACAGCTTTCAGGAGTTGTTCTATCCATTTTATAATAGTTCAGGTTTTCTTTAATCAACAACAGCTGGGGTTTCTCATTGCTGCCCTAACCTCCGTGCAGGACAAGCACTTCCCAGTCGCAACGTGGTGGGTCGAGGTGGTAACACCAAATGGGTCACCAAAGAATTGTTCACCCTCATGAAACGGCACGATAGAGCATGGGCAACCTACAAATTGGACCCCCTACTTGTAACTGGAATGAATACAGAAAACATAGGAACTCGTAAGAAAATTTAAGTCCCAACAGGTTTTCAACCTAGGTAACCCTTGCTGTTTCTGGTCAGCAATGAATTTCGTTCTTAAACCAACTAAACAAAATAGTGACATCTCTTTAACTACAGAAATGGGACTACAAGCTGAACTGGGAAAAGTAGTAAACATACTAAATGACAAGTTCTCTAATCTTGAAGCTTACTTAGCCCAGCTTCCAGCAGATACTCAAGAGCCTGGGACACCGCACAAGGTGGTTAATTGCAGTTGCCCTCCTTTCTGTTTCAGAATTACGTCCCAGGCAGAGGTATATCGACTACTACTGGCATTGCCTAACTTGGGTAGTGCAGGTAGTGATGGACTTTCTTCCAAGTTCCTAAAACTAGCTGTTGCAGTTATTGCTAACCCTCTCTATCATGTTAACACTTTTTTGACTACTTCCAGTGTACCATCTGTCTGGAAGGAAGTAATAATTGTCCCAATCTACAAGTCAGGGGACCCTCACCTTCCAGATAACTATAGACTGGTATTGATTTTATCCCATATGGGGAAAATACTTGAAAAGATGGTATACTGTCAGCTGACCAAACATCTTGAGGTATACCGTCTGCTGTCCGCAGATCAGCATGGCTTTAGGAAGGGATTTCGTACGACGCCAGCAATTGTGAAGTTTTCAAACCCCATACTCTGAGAAGCTGATAGGGGTAACCTTACAGGGGCTATTTTCATGGACTTTTCTGAAGCCTTCGATATGGTCGATCATGAAATTATGCTCAGGGAAATGACTAACCTCAAGCTCCCATTAATTCAACAAGTTGGTTCCATAGTTATCTTGAAAACAGAACTCAAATGGTTTACATTGGGGGAGTACAATCCAGTCCTTTTCTAGTTCACACAGTAGTCCCCCAAGGGTCAATATTAGGTCCCCTTTTGTACTCTCTTTTTGTTACTCCACTACTTTTCTGAACCATTCACTAGTAAGAAGAATATGTATGCAGACAACCAGATCTTATACCACAGTGATAAAACCCTCTCCAATCTGTCTGACACACCGAATAAGAACTTCTCCTCAGCCACCTACTGGTTCACTAAAAAAAGGCTCATCGGTAATGCTAAAAAAATTAAGTGCATGCTGTTTGGATCTAAACACAGGTTAACTAGGTGTTCCTCCTCGCAACAAAACTCCCTTAACATTCGGTCCCTGGATTGTTCCCTACTTGAACAAGTGACAGATTTTAAATATCTGGGTGTCACTTTCTACCCCCCTCTCTTACGTTTGCTTTCAACATTGGCCTGGTGGTAGAAGGTCAATCAACGCCTAGGCGTGTGCATCCATCTTAAACACCTCTTGTCCCCTGAAGCCAGACTAGTTGTAGGGAAGGGAACTCTCATACCCATTCTAGAATATTGCTCTCTGATTATCTCTCTCACCTCTCCTCGACTCCTCTGTCATTTGAATATGGCCAAAAACAATATTTGTTGTTCTGGCCCCCTTCTGTACCCACCACTGTCAGTTGTATGAGACCCTTGGTTAACTCTTACACCAGGATCGCAGGGAGCTTCTATTTGGCCCAGTCACCTTTAAGACTCTGCATGCTGGAACTAAATCCCCACTATCTGGTTTGGTAAACTTTAAGACAAATAGGCAGGAATTATGGTCCTCTGCCAGCTGCCTCTTAGAAAGTCCAAGGCTTGTCACAGATATGGGTCATAGAGCCTTTTCCTATGCAGCTCCCACACTGTGGAATTCTCTCCCGGACAAGCTGCATGCACTTGTATCTCCTATTGCCTTCAAAAAGCACTTCTTGGAAGCCTTATCATTTAGGGTGCTCTGTAAATCCCTATCTTAACTCTAAGGTTATGCTAACAGGTGGCTTGCCTAAATATGGGTCCTACCTTCAGCTGCACTGTCCTCCTTGCAACTGAATGGTACCAATTAATGCTCATTGGAATATGCACGTATTTTTTATTTATAGTCATTTTTTTGTCCTTGTAAATGGTTACTGCTTTGCTTTGCCATGTACCATTTATATGATAATCTTTCTGCTGTAATTTGCAATTTTGTGTATTGTATGGCTTCTATCTTACTGCTTTAATTATGATTTTTGTGTCCATGTGCTTTCTCGATGGCCCGGGGTCATGCCTGAAAAAGGTCCCTGGGACCAGTGTACTTACCTGGTTATCAAATAAATAAATAAAAATAAATAAATCATCCATTCGTTAAACTGCATGGCATAGGTTTTCAACCCCAAGAACTAAAAGTAACAGTAAAACGTGTTTAAATGCACTTGTAACCCCCATATAAATGGGGATTCATGAAAAGTCTTCCCTGAGCTTGCCTAAATGCTCACTGCCAGGCTGGTGTCCTGTGTTTTAGCAGTTTAAATGTGATTGCCAGAGAGTGCCTGTATAGCCTCTGTGTACTGTCTCTTTAAGAGCTGCCTGGAATTGGATTGCAGTCATAATTAATCTGAGAGGGAGCTCTGTTAGAAGATGTACTTGTTTGCTGATCATTTGTTAGAGTAGTAATAATATTAGTTTGTTTTAACCTGCCTTCTTTGCAGCATGGACAGTTCTGTTTCCATCATCTTGGTCCTGGATTGCAGAATGGGCCAATCAGTACATTTGGGACTCTAAAATGGAGCCTGCCTACAGGGGCTTGGTGGGCCAAAACTTGTAGGAATTGTAGTTTTGGGTTTTGGTGCCTAAAATAACCTGGAGGGGGAGCTCTTGTTGTGACTGACAGACTGATCAGCCAACCAAACCTTTTGGATCTTGGGGAAAGTCCCACACTGCTTGCAGTTTCAGTTAGATCTGAGCTGGGAAGTGAAGAAGTAACAGCTCGAGGTAGTTCGAGCAGCAATCCGTAGTGGATTCACGTGGGAGAACTGTGGAAAGGCCTGAGTTTGGCCTGCATGCCTGCCTGCTGTTCCTGAGAGGGAACTTGTACTTTTTTTTTTGGACTGAATCTGAATTTGGAGAGCGAATTAAGTCACTGAATTGTGACCAGACTTTAACCTGAAGAAGACCGAGGATTTGCTGAATGCGATTGGCCTGTCAGGACTTCCAGCTACCTCTGAACTCCCGACCGGAGAGCCATTTGCCTGGTACAGTGGAATTTCCTTACATGTGAATGTGCTGTGTGCTTATAGTGGGTCGTGATTTGGTTCCCCACCGTGTGTCTGAACTGTGTTTTGCTTGCTGGAGGCTGTATCCAGCTCCACAGACTGAATCTGTATCCATTTCCATTTGCCTGGGCCCTGCTACACTGGCCCAGCCAGAATACTTGCTACGCAGAGAAAGTCATAGATGAGAGACTGGCCTGGGGAGCAGCCCCCTACGCAATGCCTTGAACAGGAACAACGCCTTGTTTATTTGTGTGGGCCCTGCTTCTCCAGGCACTCCAGCTCAACAGCCTTCAGTCTCGATTTCTTCCTGCCTGTGTCCACTATTGGGTATCATGAGTAAACATCGGGGTAGCTCCCTGCAACAACAGCTAAATCTATAAGTGTTGTCATCCGATTGTCTTGTTGCCTTTTCTTTCACGAAATGAGCCCTTCAGCTCTGGATTACAAATAGTGTGTGTTGTGCATGTTGCTTTCTTCCATCACAGGGCCCCATCCAGCTACAATGTTCCTGGCTAGCCCACCGTTTTCCTAACTGGGTACCCAGAGTGGTGACACTGTAGGGACTCTGAACTGCATGCATAACTCTCTGATTAATATAGCCTTTAAGCACATCAACCTGATTACGCCCCTCCCTTGTTCAAGTCCCCTGAATAAAACAGATTTAACTTTGTTTGTATTTAACCTGACTGTGGTTCCAGTTTGTGCCAAAAGTATTGTACTGTTGCTATTTGCTGTGCTTAACCTTGTTTTACAGGGGGTTCCCCAGGGTCAAGCTAGAGGAACCAGCCCTGGTGGTAAGTGCAAACAGTGTGCGTAATTGCCTGGTGAATAAGGGTCATTGTGAAAGTAATTATTGTATATTGCTCAGGCCACTAGAAGGGAAAGGGGGTTACAGTGTCCCGGAGGGCTGTACCCAGGTTAGCTTGACCACTAACAACCCTGACCTCTTGGTGGAGGCACCCATTTCATTAGCTAGGCCCCTTAACCTGCTACTAGCCAAGCAGGCAAGGGTAGTAGCCCTTGGGATAGCGCCACCTAGGGGTTACATCTTGGAGGCTCACCGCTGGGATTTTGTGCCTTCTGGTGGCCAAAAATGATGAATTATTGTTAAAGATTAATGGTTACCCCAGTAGAAATGGCTGCACACCAGTTGGTGGGGTGGTGTACTGGGCAGGAGATTGACTCCCCAAATGCTCTGCTTATACTGGATATTCCCCTTGGTACCAGTAAGGACACTGTAGAGGGAGCACTCTCCAAAGTTGAATGTTTAAAAAAAAAACCTGTGGTTGTGGGTCAACAGGCTGATTTGATCGCCCAAACTTTCATAACCTTGGTAGAGTGTAGTGACCTCGTGGACAGCTCTAAAGTGCCACAGACTATTGTCTCAGAAGGGGTCCTAGCTGCCTTGAGAATGATAAGAAAAGACAGTAAAGACCCTGGGGAGGATGAGCTCCCACCATTATCTGAGACTTTTGAGGAGAAATTTGCTAAGCTGTTGCTGGAGGAAGGGAAAACCGTAGAGGATTTTAAGAAACTATTCCTGCCACCCGGGGGTGTTCCTTCCCCAACACCCCCTCCCACTCCAGCACGTGTTACTGCCCTGTCTTCTGTGTCCATGCCAATGCTGACCCATATATCTGTACCCTGTACTTGCCATTAGTCATGACTCCTACTGCAGGCTGAGAATCCTCTCTGGAACCCTTCCCACCCCCTAGGGGGAGGATGACTGAGAGACCTGGATCAACTATGTTGCCCCCTTGGTACCCGAGTGGCAGTGTGCGGAGGCTAAGAAGTGGAAAAGAATCACAGAAAGTTTGAGGGGCCCCACCCTTGAAGTCATTACATTTTTCAGGTCCACGAACCCTGATACATCTGCTCAGAAGTACCTATCTGTACTTGAAGGCAATTTTGGGAGCACTGAGTCAGGGGAGACTTTGATGTGGAAATTCCCAAGTGCCAAACAATGGAAGAGGGAAGTTTGTCTGTGTATGTTACTCACCTAGAAAGAGCTCTGCAGAAAGCTTACCGGAAAGGTGAGGTAGCCGCCAGTGATTTGAACCGTGTGAGATTATGGCACATACTGCAACACGCCAAGCATTCTAAACTGCAGATCATCCAGTTAAGGTTCCAGGATAGGAGAGGTAACCCACCTGATTACTGTGACTTGATAAAAGAACTCCAAGAGGTAGACGGTGAAGAGGGAGATTGTATTTATGAGGTGAGTGCAGCCCAAGTGATCATACACCGGAAGGCCCTTCTGAAATGGAGACCACTATGAGTGTCCTGCCGTGGGCTAAACGGTGGGGGGAGGAGTTGCTGAAGGAAATCAGAAAAGTACAACTGGATGCATTTGCTGAGGTATCCCCTGCTGACAGAGACCCTGGCCTGTCAGGACGTGACTGTTATGGGGGTTGGGGTGCACCCTCAGGCATCCTCTACTGAGGGTGGCTTCTCGGCTGAGCTAAAAGAATTGACTGCCACCCTAAAGGAACTTTTGAGACATGGTGCACTACCAGCAGAAGTCAGATCACAATTTCCTGTTGATGCTTCAGCATCCCCTGCTATGTTTTCCCCAAGGATGCCCCGAGAGCCTGTCATTTGTCACAATTGTGGCAAGGATGGCCATATAAAGAGGGAATGCCGGTCTCAGAAGTACTTAGAGAAAGTGGTGAACCGGCTTCAAGGAGAGCTTCAGAAAATGAGTCGGTGGTCAAGGGGTGCATGAAATGACTGCAGTGAAGGCTTCGGCCATCCTAACTCAAACCCCTCTGTGGCTAAATCATCTGTCCAGGCCCCTGCTGTTGTCCCTCCAGACTGGTTTAAAATAGTGGGCCCTTCAATGAAGACTACTGTGGCTGTGAATGGTATTCCTACTCGGGCTGTGCTTGACAGTGGATCGCAAGTGACCATTGTATTTCAGGACTGGTATGACAAACACTTATCTGTTGTGCCATTACAATCCCTGGAAGACCTACATGTGTAGGGGCTGAGCGACAAGTCTTATCCCTACCTAGGATATGTCTGCCTCTGGTTGTCTTTTCCTGCAACTGTAACTGGTGTAAAGGAGCAAGTAGAGACACTGGCCTAGCTTGTCCCCCCCACCAGACTGTGTGATGGGGTTCCCCTATTAATTGGAACAAACGCCCACATGTTTGGGAGACTAGCACAACTCTGCCATGAGAAACAAGGGCAACTGACTGGACAGGCCGTAAGAATTCCAGCCTTAGTAAAAAGGGCATATGACTTACAACAGAAACCCAATGAAGAGGACCCAGATGAGCCAGTGGGGATAGTGTGGAAAAAGGAACCTGACTCCTTGGTATTGGCCCCCCAATGCCCAGTGCACAATCCACTGAGAAGTCCGCCTAAAGAGAAATGTAAAGAACAACATATTATTGTTGGATGTACCAGGTGATGGAAAGTTGCCAGAAGGATTATTGGTTAAACCCAGCATCTTGCCTGTCTGTGCCCATGTGTGTGCATGACGAGTGATGGACCAGATTCGAAATGTGTGTCAGATTGGGAGGTCCAGGTGAACAGAGGGTGCACTCTAGCTACAGTACACTGCTCAGACACTGCAGTATTACCCAATAGCAAGTACTCTGGTCAAAAGGAGAGAGTGACTCCGGACTTATTTGACTTTGGTGATTCCTCACTGCCAGCTGAGTGAAAGACTAGGATTAGCAAGAAACTCGCCCAAAGAGACCAAGTGTTTTCATTAAAGGAATGGGATGTGGGGTGTGTCCAGGGTGCAGAGCATCATATATGCCTCCATGATGACTGGCCATTTCGAGCGAGATCCCGGTGCCTCGCCCCAGCAGACATAGATGATGTGAGGAAATACCTGCAGGAAATGTTCACTGCTGGCATGATACAGGAATCAAGGAGCCCACATGCCTCTCACATTGTGGTTGTGCATAAGAAGAATGGGTCGGAGAAGATGCGTGTTGATTATCAAACCCTGAATCGGTGGACCATCCCATATCAATACACCATGCCCCGTATACAAGATGCCCTGGATTGCTTGAATGGGAGCAAATGGTTCTCAGTATTGGATCTTCACAGCGGATATTACCAGATTCCGATGGCCCTGGAGGACCATGAGAAGACGGCCTTCATCTGACCTTTGGGGTTCTATGAATTCCTGAGAATACCACAGGGGATTTTGGGTGCCCCTGCCATCTTTCAGCGACTGATGGAACGTGCGGTGAGAGAGATGAACTTGCTGGAATATCTAGTGTACCTAGATGATGTCATTGTGTTCGGACGCACATTAGAGGAGCATGAGACCCGACTGTTTAAAGTGCTGGACCGATTGGAAGACTTTGGCCTCAAGCTGTCCATCGACAAGTGCCAGTTTTTTCAAACCTCCATGAAGTATGTGGGGCACATAGTATCTGCGGAAGGAATAGAGACCAATCCCAGTAAGGTTGAGTTACTGACTACTTGGCCCCAGCCCCATAACTTGAAAGAACTACAATGTTTTCTGTGGTTCTGTGGTTACTACTGCAGGTTCATAAAGGACTATTCAAAGGTGATTCACCCGCTCCTGAATCTTACCCAGGGTTACCCCCCTATCAACCATAAATACAAGAAAGGGGCTGTCAAAGTACCAGAAAAAGTGTACTTCCGCACAGGTGAACCTTTTGGGCCCTGCTGGACACCCGAATGTGAAGCAGCCTTCCACAAAGTCATATACCAGCTCACCCATGCCCCCATCCTCACCTATGCTGACCCTACCAAGCCCTATGTGCAGCATAGGGATGCTAGTCTGCAGGGCCTTGGAGCTGTGCTGTATCAAGACCATGAGAAATGTTTGAGACCGGTCGCTTTCGCCAGCAGGGGTCTGACCCCGTCGGAGCAAAACTATCCTGTGCACAAGCTGAAGTTCCTTGCCCTAAAATGGGCTATTATTGATCAATTTCATGAGTACCTCTATGGGGCAAAGATATTGGTGAAGACTGACAATAACCCATTGACCTATGTACAGACTTCAGCTAAGTTAGATGCCACTGGGCACTGGTGGCTCTCTGCCTTATCAACCTATGATTATGCTGTTGAATACAGACTGGGACTGAATCATATTGATGCTGACACCCTGTCACGAAGGCCCGCTTCCAAGAGTGATTGGGTCAGGCTGTCTGAACCTACCATCCGAGCATTGTGGCAAAAGTTTGACAGAGATGAACAGATGTCTGCGGACACAGTGGACTGTCTAGTAGATTGCTTGGGCCCTCCTGATAACTGCATACTGGCTGCCTATTGCCATTTCTCTGCTCTAGATATTAGTGCACTACTTCAACTTGACAATGACAGTATTCAGTGGGCTCAATCCCAAGATCCTGCAGTTCAACCCGCACTTGATGCCCTGCGTGCAGGGAAAGATGTGTCTAAGTTGTGTTCCCCTGACTTGCGAACTGCTCTATTGTTTAAAGAAGGCCCCAGGTTGAAGTTACTCAATCCGTTGTTATACAGAGAGACAGTGGATCATAGTGGTCAAGTAGACAAGCAACAGTTGGTCCTGCCCACGGCCTTTAAACACTTGGTACTGAGGTCCCTCCACAGTCACATGGGGCACCTTGGTATTGACAGGACTCTCGACCTGGTACAATCTAGAGTCTACTGGCCCAAGATGGGGGCCGATGTTAAGCACCATGTAAAGACCTGTAGCCATTGTCTCCAAAGAAAAGCCCTGCCTCAGAGGGCTGCCCCCTTATCAATATCACTACCAGCGCCCCCATGGAACTGGTCTGCATAGATTTTTTGTGTTTAGAACCTGATCAACGGAATATTGGCAATGTGTTAGTGGTTATGAATCATTTCACACGGAATGCACAAGCTTTTCCAACTAAAGATCAAAAAGCCTCTACTGTGGCCAAGGTGCTAGTGGAAAAATTCTTCATCTACTATGGTGCCCCCCAGCGGATCCTCTCTGACCAAGGCAAACACTTTGAGAGTAGGCTAATCAAAGAAATGCTCTCTCTGTGGGGGTGGGGTGCGAAAGTCAAGAACCACCCCTTATCACCTGCAGGGGTACCCTCAACCAGAACGTTTTAACTGCACCATTCTAGACATGCTGGGCACCCTCCATCCAAAAGACAAGCATAAGTGGAGCCAGCAGATTAGCACCTTGGTACACGCATACAATTGCACCAAAAATTATGCTACTGGGTTCTCCCCCTACTGTCTCATGTTCGGGAGGGAGGCCCGACTGGCAGTTGATGTCTGCTTTGGGGTCTTTCCAGATGGGGTCCGAGCCAAAAACAACCTGCAGTATGTACAGAAACTGAAATCTTAATTGAACCATGCATATCAACTGGCCCAGACAATGGCCGCTAAAAGAAATCTTGCCAACAAAGAGAGGCACAACAAGAAAGTAAAGGCTCAAGCGCTATGGCCCAGAGACCGTGTGTTGTTACGCAGTTTGGGACTACATGGCAAGCACAAAATTGCTGATAGGTGGCATTGTCTTCCTCATGTAGTAGTTGGAAAGTTGGATGATCTACCAGTATGGAAGGTACACCCAGTGAATAACTCCAAAGCTGTCAAGACCATGCACCGTAACCACTTGCTGCCTATCGGCCAAGTTGTTATTGAAGCTGAGCCAGCAGACATTGCCTCCCCTGGGCTGGTGACTTGTGCTGCTGCAAAAAAGAGACAGAGTTAACATACCCCAGTAGTTACAGAGTTAAAGTTTCCCCCGCAGCAGGCCCAGAATGATAGTGACTGTCAGTCCATCTCTGATGATAGTGAGTGTGACAATGCCTATTACCCCTCCTATGAATTGAGTCAGCTGTTTCGAGGTAACCGTATGACTAATTGTGGGGATGAAGCTGGGCCTTCTGACTGTCTAACCCCCCAGCTTCATCCTTGGAGCCAATGCTCCCTGAAAGTGAGGTGCAAAGCATCACATCTGAAGTTGCGGACTCTCTGTGTTTTGTGGAACCGTGTGAATTGCCTGAAGAAGGGGCTGATGGTCTGAGTCTCCCTGGTGACACACCAGAACTTGAAGAACAGTATGAGAGTGCTGATAGCCCCATTTCAGTGCCACAAAGCCTAACTGTGCCTAAATATTCTCAAAATGAGCCTGCTAGGCCCTCATCTGAAGATAGTAATGAGCAAAGTGTTGTGGAACCAGAGCCTACAGAGCAAGGAGCTGACCATGCTCCCAGTTTGGACATTCCCATCCAGGCAGAGGTACCTCTCACAAGTGATGAAAGCTCCGAAGTTAGTGCTGAAAGTACAGAGACTGTGGCTGCTCCCCCCAGAAAGACTGGCCAAGCTGTCAAGCCAGTATTGCGCTTCAGTTATGATTCTGCTGGGAGGCCAGTGGATTTGCCTCTCTGTGTGGTTCACAAAGGTGTTAATATTTCTCAGAGCTGAGAGCTCACTACCCAAACTGAGCTTAATGGCCAATTCCAGGTTGATTATCCTTCCTTCTCAGTATGGTGCCCCTGCTCCATCCGGCCCCAAGTTAGCTGATAGGGAAGGGCCCCCTTTTACATTGTTTAATGTGCAAGAAGTTATTACCTGAAGCAGTATTGTGATGTTACTAATGTGTTAATCATAGTGGAATCAGCATTACCTGTATAAAACATGCATATGTATTGTCAGTATGGATGTAGTAATGCGAAGTATATTGAAAGGTATAGTGATCTAACAAGCTAATGATATATAAGTCTCATTTATATTGCATTTTTGATATTGTGATGGTACAGCCTTGATGGGGATGCCAAGTTTTCTCCAGGCAGGGAAGGGTGTAACCTCCCTACAAATGGGGGTTCCTGAAAAGTCTTCCTTAAGCTTGCCTAAATGCTCACTGCCAGGCTGGTGTCCTGCGTTTTAGCAGTTTAAATGTGATTGCCAGAGAGTGCCTCTATAGCCTCTGTGTACTGTCTCTTTAAGAGCTGCCTGGATTGCAGTCATAATTAATCTGAGAGGAAGCTCTGTTAGAAGATGTACTTGTTTGCTGATCATTTGTTACAGTAGTAATAATATTGCAGTTTGTTCTAACCTGCCTTCTTTGCAGCATGGACAGTTCTGTTTGTTTCCATCATCTTGGTCCTGGACTGCAGAAAGGGCTAATCAGTACATTTGGGACTCTAAAATGGAGCCTGCCTACAGGGACTTGGTGGGGCCAAAACTTGTAGGAATTGTAGTTTTGGGCTTTTGGCGCCTAAAATAACCTGGAGGGGGGGAGCCCTTGTTGTGACTGACAGATCAGCCAACCGAACATTTTGGATCTTGGGGATAGTCCCACACTCTTGCAATTTCAGTTAGATCTGAGTTAGGAAGTGAAGAAGTAACAGCTCGAGATAGTTCGAGCAACAATCCATACTGGATTCGTGCGGGAGAACTGTGGAAAGGCCTGAGTTTGGCCTGCATGCCTGCCTGCTGTTCCTGAGAGGGAACTTGTGCTTTTTTTTTTTTTGGACTGAATCTGAATTTGGAGAGTGAATTAAGCCACTGAATGGTGACCAGGCTTTAACCTGAAGAAGAATGAGGATTTGCTGAATGTGATCAGCCTGTCAGGACTTCCAGCTACCTCTGAACTCCTGGATTGTGCAGAGACTCTGTACTTGCGACCGGAGAGCCATTTGCCTGGTACAGTGGAATTTCCTTATATGTGAATGTGCTGTGTCCTTATAGTGGGTCGTGATTTGGCTCCCCACTGTGAATCTGAACTGTTTTGCTTGCTGGAGGCTGTATCCAGCTCCACAGACTGAATCTGTATCCATTTCCATTTGTCTGGGCCCTGCTACACTGTCCAGGCCAGAATACGTGCTACGCAGAGAAAGTCATCGACGAGGGACCGGCCTGGGGATCAGCCCCCCTGCTCGATGCCTTGAACAGGAACGATGACTCAGTGATTAGATTAATGTGGGCCCTACTTCTCCGGGCACTCCAGCTCAACAGCCTGCAGTCTTGATTTCATCCTGCCTGTGTACAGTACTGGGTATCATGAGTAAACAGCAGGGTAGCTCCCTGCAACAACAGCTAAATCTAAAAGTGTTGTCATCCGATTGCCTTGTTGCCTTTTCTTTCACGAACTGAGCCCCCGGCTCCAGATTACAAATAGTATGTGTTGAGCATGTTGCTTTCTTCCATAACAGGGCCTCAACCAACTGCAACGTTTCTGGCTAGCCCACCGTTTTGCTACCTGGGTACCCAGAGTGTGTGACTGTGTAGGGACTCTGAACTGCTTGCATAACTGTCTGATTAATATAGCTTTTAAGCAAATCAACCTGATTACGCCCCTCCCTTGTTCAAGGCCCCTGACTAAATCAGATTTAACTTTGTTTGCATTTAACCTGACTGTGGTTCCAGTTTGTGCCAAAAGTATTGTAATGTTGATATTTGCTGTGCTTAACCTTGTTTTACAGGGGGTTCCCAGGGTCAAGCTAGAGGAACCAGCCCTGGTGGTAAGTGCAAACAGTGTGGATAATTTCCTGGTGAATAAGGGTCATTGTGAAAGTAATTATTGTACATTGTTCAGGCCACTAGAAGGGAAAGAGGGGGGTTACAATGTCCCAGAGGGCTGTGCCCAGGTTAGCTTGACCACTAACAACCCTGACCACCGGGTGGAGGCACCCGTTTAATTTCCAAGACCCCTTAACCTGCTACTAGCCAAGCAGGCAGGGGTAGTAGCCCTTGGGATAGCGCCACCTAGGGATTATACACTGGAAGCACACTTTTGGTTTCTAAGGATTTCACAAGATATTCCATACATGTCTGCTTTCACAGAAATCTGACTTCCACAAAAATGTGATTTACATGAGGTCCTAACAGTGTGTACGGGGGTGGGGGGGAGGACAAGAAGCATGACTGAATTGCAAAACTTAAGACAGACAGTTTAATGATATAAATGCAGTATCTGCCTCCAGTGAGCCATATTTATGGACCATAGATGCTATTGGCATCTGTGCTATCTGGAAACTTTTGCCTAGTGGGCCACCCATGATGACTTGCATGGTTGGTTCCTATATAATGTGAGTGTCTCAAACCCCCCCCCCCCGCACTTCTTTTTCCTCCCTTTACTTCACATTTGACTAAACTCCCTCTTAGAATTTGTTGCTTTGTACTTTGCCGGTCTTCATCTCCAGTTGTTAGCAATATGGGCCCAATTTCCTGTGCTTCTGATGCTGCTTGCTACCCCTGGATTTTGGCTGTTGATGGTCCCCTTTTTCCATGTGTAACTATCCCCATCTGCAAGGTGTGTGACTACACCTGCCCAATAATACCTGGGCACAGTCTATAAGGCCTTTGGGTAAATGGTGCCTGGGCTCAGTTAGTATTGGAGGTAATAAAAAAAAAACAAAAAACAAAATGGTGCGATGCCTACACATATGTGGGTCCTTTTGACAGATGGCTGCCAGAGTACTACCTCACAAGAAATCAATACAATCCCCACTGTTGCGACAGGGAGCCTTTATGATTATATAAACCCCCCAACTTATACCATAGGCATGCGGACAGCAGTATGAAAAACACAATAAAATGCAATTTAAACATAATGGATATTTGTTATGGGGACAGGAACAGGTTCTGGATGGAGGAACGGAATGGATTAAATGTAGTGAAATGGGATCAGTCCCCCAATTCCACCACTCTCTAGTGAGCACCCACACAGTATTTACTGTTCCCCCTATTGGTGTAACTGTACCCCAAAAATCCTTGGGAGCTCCCAGTGCAGTCCATTAATTGTGTGCTTACAGTGGGCAGTTGCAGGCCTGATGTTGGTACCATGTAAGAAGAGTGAATGAATAACGGTGCCGTCACAATGCAGCTA
This sequence comes from Neoceratodus forsteri, assembly GCA_016271365.2. Taxonomy (NCBI): domain Eukaryota; kingdom Metazoa; phylum Chordata; order Ceratodontiformes; family Ceratodontidae; genus Neoceratodus; species Neoceratodus forsteri. The sequence goes on from CM057458.1 coordinate 374,474,728, forward strand.
ACACAAAATAATGATTGGCACTACAGTGACCAGCACTACAGCTACCGAAGTAACGACAAAGTGCTTTATCTTATTTTTCCTTGCTTTGTCCCCCACATCCCCCTAACTAAAATAACCATCTCCAGGGGAGGCCAACTTGGGGAATGGGAGAAACTTGGGAGGGGAGATGTTCCCCGGGGAAAAAAGTAAAACCAACAACAAAATAAATAAAAACATACCAGCTGGGAACTGAACCCAGCTCTGCCTGCATGACCTAGCTACTCAGTGGTGGTGACTGTAACCACCATGCTAAGTGAGCAGCTCGGATTGCAGCCCACAGCTGCTCTCCAAATATTGCCTGTCCTCGTTCCCTTACTTCCGTATCCTTCGGTATTTTGCCTCCTCACTCTCTTCACATACTCGCTACAATGTACAGCTCGCTATACTTTCAGGCGCCCAAATTGAATTGCCCATATCATGGGTAATCCCTGAGGTTGGACCATGGTGCAGTACCGATTGATAGCTGGTGGTTGGGGATCCCAAACAAATTATTCAACACAAATGCTAGTTGCTCCTGGCTGTTCCAGTTCTATAAATGGGCTTTGAATAATAATCATGCAGAAATACCCAGAAATTACTCGTATCTGTTCCTGACTAGCAGAAGAATTGTAAGTGTATTGACCCAGTCCTCATGACCTTAGCAGACTCTGAAGGCTGACTCTGTTGGGGTGTCTCCCTCAGGGTTGCAGATGTAGGCACTAGAACAAGTGCAGTGGACCCAGTGTGCTTCCTGGCCCTGATAGGTCAAAATGTCCAGGGCAGGAGCTTTGGTGGTATTCCTGGAGAAAGCAAATATTTTTGCAATGATTGTTTAAACATCTTTCTTCCAACCTTGTGGCTGACTGTTGACTTTACTCACAGCTATTTCTCCTTGTGTCTCCCAGACAGTTATGTTATATTGTGTGTCTCTCCCTTGTACAGAAATCCAGAGTTCAAACATCCATGGCTAGCATTTCATGCATTATTCATTATGCTAAACCCCTGGCTCTCAGTGGCTGTCAGTTCCTGGGGAAAAGCATGCATACAAGTCCTGAGCCAGCTTGCAGTTTAGCTGTTTTGCAGAGTTGAGCTAGCCTCCAAGTTTGTCAGTTTCACAGGGACAGGAGGTACTAATTTACCTGTTTTGCAGAACTAAGCTAGAGTTGCTGGCTTGCTCTGCAAAGTTAAATACAGGAACATCCAACATTCTCACCCAGGCTGTGTCCTCTGTCCCCCTTTTCAGTAGTTCTGGGCTAGAAAAACCACAAACATGGCTACTTTTGTAGTCTTTTGTGCTATCTTCTATTTTAACATGTTTCTGTCTCTTGGTGTGGCTTTGGCCATCAGGATCAATACCTACCAATATCTGTTGCCATCTTGTTGGACTGTGGGGTGAATTAGTAGCAGGGAAGCACTGTTGAGTGTCCCCAAAATCTGTGCTTCTGGGTGGGTGGGGGCTGTTTTGCATTTTATGCAGCTTTGAGAGCTGCTTGACACTGTGCTGCTTTCTTGCTGTGAGCTCCCTGACCCTGAAGGCAGGGGCCGGATGAGTGAAGAGAAGTGGCGTGGTGCTGGTCACAGTCAGGAAGTGGGGCACTAAATAAGCCCGCAGAACAAATTTCAGTGTCCAGTCCAGTCCCGGGTGCCACAGCTGCAGTCTGGACCTGGACTGGGATGAAGGAGCAGCACAGGGAAAGGTGGCAGCAGTGCTTTGGAGAGAGCCAAAGGTAAGCCCCATTTTAGGAGGGGGTAAAACACGGCTTCCTGACAGTCTCCCACTGTTGTCAGGGTTCCTGCTGTTGGCCTGTTGTCCCATCTTTTTTGGTATGGGTCTTTGCTGGTGGCTGCACTGCTTCATTTAGGTGGTGAGTGCTATCTTTTATGTGGCCTCTACTGCCATTTTGACCATCTTCAGATGCCATGGTTATTCTCTGGCTTGGTAGCCCAGCCACCTGTTATTGCAGGGCTCATGGCTTCTTTTGGCTTCATTGCCTGGATTTGCCTCTGGACAGGCCCCCCCCATCGTGGGACCCATGACTTTCTTGGGTCTGGTTGCGTGGCTTTGCCTTGCCACCTGTTTTGTATTTGGTCACCACCCAGTTTCCCTTCTGTGGTGTTCTTTGGTTTCCCATTGATGTGGTTTGTTTGTGGGGCCTAGCCCTGTCGACTGCCCTTGTTTATACCCAGTCTCCATATCTATACACTGGTCATGGTGTGTCTGTGCATTTTCTGTGTCATCGACTAGGGCTTCCAGGTCTCTTGTTCCTGTGACCCCTATACTCTGCTGGGGTCACCGTATTGTGGCACCTATCTTCTTGGCCTATGGGACATTGACCTGCATGTTGGTTGGTTCATATGCTCTTTGTCTAGGGTACTGCTTGGAATCATTCCATAGTTGTGGTTTGCTGGAGGGAGATATCTTTGCTGAAGATAGGACAGTTACATTTTGAAAAATAGGAGTCAAGAACTGTGTAGGCCTAATAAAGGAAGGCCGATTTATATAATTTCCACAATTTCATGCAATGTCAAAACATTTTAAAGGTTAATTTTTTAACCTATATTACTATAAAGAACAAGTTGAAAACATTTCGTGAATAAGTTGGAATAAAATTCAACTCAGACTTAAATGGAAGGAAAAAGGAGAAAATAACACATTTTGAGCCAAAGAACTCTGCTATGTTGACTGCGGGCTGAGGAGAACAATAGGACTTTCTGAATTATAAAGCTTTAGCCCAAGCTAGAGGGGAAACATAACTAATCAATTAAATAGAAAATGGGCAATTGAATGGAGTATAATTGTTAATGCAGAAGCTTGAAAGACTTTAGGATGTAAAGCAAATTCTACTTATCTGCAAAGAACAAATATATTCAAAGAAAAATAATTTATAGAGCATATCAAACTCAAAACATACCTTCAAAATTAATAAGACAAGATCAGATAAGTGTTGGCATGGATGTGGAAAAGTGAGAAACTGTCTTGTCTCATTTATTATGGGGATGTGAAAAACTTAGGATGTGGTGGGAAGCTACTGAAAGCACTTTGCAAGGTTTTTTAGATATAGAAATTAGTCTGCTTCCCAATGCCGGTGACCAGGGATTGGAAGTGAGCCTGGGTCATTGGGGATGGTAGAGGAGAGGTTTTAGCATTCGCCAGGACACATGCCTCCTTGGGGGTGAAGGTTGCTGCCTTCACTGCAGTACTGCTACCTAGGTGACCATGGGTAGCAAAAAGCAGCGGAGGCAGGCAGGTTAGGGTCTGGGAGATGGCAGGCTCCCACACTAATAGGCCTCTGTGCATGCATGTGCTTGAGCCCTTGCTTGCCATCACCCAGTGGGGGACATAACTAGAAAATGGGAAAATAGCCCCGGTGTTTGTAGGCAACGGGATCCCGGTGCTCCTGGGACCTGAGTGACAGTGGCCAAAACACATGTCGCCTGATGAACCTATGAGTCTCAGGGTCCTGGCCAACCCCCCCGACTCCACCGTAGGAGGTAAACCACAGCTTTTTGGAGGGGTTGAAGTGTGCAAGGTGATGCAGGGAACCAGGTAGGTGCCCTGGAATCCCCGAGGGAGTCGGGCACTGGGGTCAGAAGGAGGTGTAGAAAATACCCTTAAAAAAAAAAAAGAAATTAGTGTGCTTTCTGATATTTCCCTCCTTTTTTTAATCAAAAAACAGAAGGTGTCCCATAATCAATCAAAGAAATCTTACATTTTGAGAAACTATGGCATGACATTGAAGATATACATATTGTTGGAGCCAACTGGAAGCAAATAGAAAATTTACTAACCCATTAAGACTGAACTAAGATCTTCATATGTAATTTCATACTATGCGCACTTTATTATAGATATATTCACTATAAGTTCTGAAATATGAGTAGCAGAAAGAATGTTTGTGTACTGTCATTTCATTTTTCTCTTTTTAAGGACATGCTATATTTTTGTATTAGTTTAGCTGATCTTATAATTGTAAAAAAGTGTGTAACAAAATTGTGAAAATGAACAAAATTTGTTAAAAAAATTAAAGCAGAAAAATAAAATAGCAGTAAAAGGAGATTTTTGAGGGAGTCTCCTCCAGTGAACCACAGCATACCCTTATGCCTTCCCCCTGGGTTTGGTGGGGTCTAGTGTGGGTTTTGGGCATAGAAACATGGAATGTGATGGCAGATGGGGACTGTTGGATCCATCCATCTAGTCTGCCCATAGCCCTACCCCCCCATCATCATTTTGCCCCATTTACCCTGTACTGGGTTTTCTTTGCTGGCTGTCGTTGCTCCCTTTTGAGGCTTGAATGTGCTTGTCTTTGCTGTTCATTCTTGCGTGACATAATTTCTTTGTCTCTGGTGAACAGGCAGAACTAAGGAGGTTTATTTATTTATTTTATTTGTTTATTGAATTCTCGGATTAAACACCTCTGAGCTGAAAGCTGTTTACATAGGGACTTCTGGTGACGTCACAGAACTGATGGCCACTTATCCTGAGAGCTTCCAAGGGCCGCCAAAATACTAAATAAAGAAAACCCAGCTAATCATTTGTTTGTGACCACAATTGTATTGATATACATGGTCAGCGATGGCTTCCAACAAAATAAGGGGAAAAAAATCCCAAACCGCAAAAATTAAAGCCTTGATGGATGGAGATAAGTACTCGAGCCTACCTCATAGCTCCTGCCCGGTGTCTCCAGTTGCCAGCATCGCAGACTCTGAGGAGAATATGGAGTTTGGGGACCAACACACGATACTATCTAAGCTAGACAGTATCATAAAAACACTGCAGCGGGTAGAATCTTTGGCTGCTGATTTACGTGCAGATGTGAAAAAGATCAATAACCACACCACAGCAACAAAACAGGCAATAGGAACTTTAGCAGACTCCATGAGCCAACAAGACAGGGTGATCCTTTATTTACTGGCACGGGAACAGGAACTGCAATCCAAGTTGGATGACCAAACAAATCGTGCACCTTGTAACAACTTTAGGTTATATGGAGTACCTAAAGATATGGAAAAGACCTTCACTTCAGTAGACTATTTCATATTACATGTCCTGAGAAATGTGCCCAAAATACCAGACAATGTTCCTTTCTCGAGCGGGACCATTGCTCGTTGGTACCTAAATCAAAAGAACAGACTGCTAGCCTCCGCTCCATAATAATGCGGATGCTTAACTATCAAGAAAGAATATTAATTTTACAAACAGCCAAGACCTACATTTGGATGATCAGAGGATCTTCTTTGATCAAGACTTTTCTGATTTCCTAAATTACAAAAGACGACAAGTCAGAGAGGTGATAAAACAAGCAAAAGAAAAAAGATCAAGGTTCAGCTGTATTACCCCTCTCAGCTCTGGATATACACAGAAAAAGGACCAACAATGTTTTAATCCCTGAGAGAGGCTGCTCCCACCCTGCGAAACCTGGGCTGGCACTGTTCTGACCTGCCTGCAGACATCCTGGAACACGAAATTGCCTGAGTGGCCTGGTGCAGAGCTGGAAGACCTAAATGTACACAGTCAACTTCAGTTTTGTGGCCTTCCCATCTTAGTTTAGTCCTGAAGGAACTGCTGACTAGAGAAAACAAAGGCCTGCTGAGAGATGATGAAGGAAGGAAGGAAGGAACTTGCTTCTGGATGAGACCTCTGCTTGAACAGCCCCTTAATAGATCTTTAAGGGGCTTTATTTCTTGTTTCCAACACAGGAAAAGGCAGATCATATATACATGGGGGAAGTGGTTGAAAAACATCTTAGTAAATACTCACAGGACTGACATACGTTCCTTGTAGAGGAGCTATATTCTCCCATGTTGGTACAACCACCAGAAAGGTTACTTTAACCCAAGTTTTTTTTCCTTCCGTGGAATTACACAGTGTTATTGAGGAGGACTCTTCCTTGAGATACATAGATACATAGATGTTGTCAGCAGCTAAGGGCCTTGTGGCCCATCCAGTCTGCCCTATCCCTCTTTTTAATGCTTAAGGTACCCTAGATGCTACAAGCCCCTCATTTTGCCCTAGCTTGATAATTCCCATATACCTATGGCCAGGGCCCCGTGTTTACTGTGGCAACGTGGTCCTACATTCCGCGGTAGGACATCATACTTTCTGCAGCAGAACTGCTGATTCTGCGGCAGATAAATTGTGGTTAAACAGCATACCTTCAAGAGGATTAAGTCTTAGTTTACCCTTTGACTGCCTTCATGCAACCACTCCACTACACTGAAAATGGAACAGCGGCCATTTAACAGTATATAGTCTTCTCATCACAAATATTAAACTGCAATAACCCAAACCTGGTGTTCCCTTTTAAAGACTTTCTCTCCCACCCTGAATTTGAAGGCTCATCTGTACTTCTGGAAACCGGTGGCTTTTGCTGTTCTCCTAGGTTATTTATTTATTTATTCAATCTAGGATTACAAATACCTTTGAGCGCCAAGCAGCTCATTTACAAAGGTTCCACGTCAATCGGGGGGCGTACAGATCCATAATGGAAAACAGACTGGTTTCACAAACAGTTAAGCAATTTGTATTACTAAATACAGACTAAGAGAACAGCAAATAAATACACATTAGTTTAGCACGTGATTCAAGGCAGGGAGTGAGAAGAGGAGGGAATTATGAGGGGAGCCAGATCAAGGAAGGGGAGAGCAACCAGGCGACATTGTCAAGGAGCAGCTAGGATAGTAAGGGACGAAAAGCAAGGAAGACAGTGGAGGGAGAAAAAGAGGGGGAGATGGGAGGGCAGGAAGGGAGAGGAGAGTGAGAGGGCAAGATAAGTAGAGAGAACACAAGGGAGACCCACAAAAGAGTGGCAAGGGACACCACAGGGGAAAGAAACAGCTTCTGATAGGGGACTCAATTGTTAGGGGTGTAGACCTGGGGAAGGGAGAGGAGAGGGAAGTAAGGTGCCTGCCTGGTGCCATGGCTTGGAGGGACAGGAAGCAAATCCTCAGGATTGCAGAAGCAGCATCACAGGAGAGGACACTAGATATCATTGTCCACCTCGGGACAAATGACCTAGCTAAGCATGAGATCAGTGCAGTGCAGGATGAATTTGTGGAGTTGGGAGGGGCCTCCAGGCAGGTAGCAAGCACGGTAACCTTCTCAGAGGTGCTGCCAGTCTATGGCAGGGTGAGGCTAGGGTACTGCACACCATGCAGTTTAATGAATGGTTGCAAAACTGGTGCAGAGCAGGGCTTTGCTTCACTGGGGACTGGGGGTCCACCTGGAGAGATGAAGGTCTATACTGGCATGATGGTCTGCATCTGTCCAGAAGGGAAACACGCCCTAGGTGACAGGTTTGAAGGCTTCCTTGGCAAGCTTTTAAACCAGCTAAGGGGCGGTGCTGATAGGAACAGGAAAAGTTCAAGTCTCCCACAAACATGGCAGGTAGTAGGTAAACACTGAGGTACAGAGCTTGACAGAGGGCAGGACAGGGTAAATGGAAAATGGACAAGGGCAATAAGAGCAGGGATGGGGTAAAAAGGATAAAGCTAACAATTAAATGGAGGGCAATGAGTACCAATGCCCGTAGTCTGGGAAACAAGCCCAGAGCTAGTAGCCCTAATGGAAGAGGAACACTGGATATTGTGGCAGTCACAGAAACATGGTACACGGAGAACCATGACTGGGATGTCAACATAGAAGGGTACACAATCTACAGAAGGGACAGGGAGGGTAAAAGAGGAGGTGGAGTAGCTCTCTACATAAGGGAAGGGATCAAAGCTACAGAACTAAAAAGTAAAGGGGGAGGACAAGAGGAACTCTGGGTCACCTTGGAGACAGGGAATGGCATCACAGTCCACACAGGGGTTGTATGCAGACCCCCGTCTCAGGGGGAGGAAATGGACAAGAAAATGATAGAGGGCATTCTCAAAATGGCTGAAAAAGGGGAGATACTGTTGATGGGGGACCTGAGTATGCCAGATGTTAACTGGGTGATATGGACTGCAGCCACATCCAAGAGCAGGGTCATTCTTGATGCCCTACAGGGAGCATGCCTTAGACAGCTAGTGGTGGAACCCACTCGGGAGGGAGCAATATTAGACCTGGTACTCTCAAATGGAGAGGATCACAAATTTAGAAGTCAGTAGACATCTGGGAACAAGCGACCACTGCACAGTGTGCTTACAATAAACACAACCATGGAGACAAGCCATACAAAGACAAGGATACTGGACTTTAGAAGGGCTGACTTTGGCATAATGGGTGAATACCTGAGGAATGCATTAGCAAATGGCCAGAAAGGAGGGGTGGAAGAACAATGGAGAAAAATCAAAACTGCCATCATGGAGGCAACAAGCCTTTGTGTGAAACAAATAAAGAAAACAAAGCGGAATAAAAAACCACTATGGTTTTCTAAAGAGGTGTCAGGGAAGGTTAAGGAGAAAAAGGCTGCATTCAAAAAGTATAAGGAATCACAGAAGGAGCACGGCAGGGAACTGTATCAATTAAAGCAGAAAGAAGTGGGGAAGGCAGTCAGAAAAGCAAAGGCCCAAACCGAGGAAAAGATAGCCAACTCAGTTAAGAAGGGGGATAAAACCTTTTATAGGTACATTAGGGAGCATAGAAAGGTTAAGGGAGGGATAGTGAAGATGAATAAAGGAGAGGGGAGGTGGGCAGAGGGAGACAGTGAAAAGGCAGAATTACTGAATGAATACTTTTGCTCAGTATTCACAAAAGAAGAAGAGGAGGAGTTACCTAAACCAAACAGTAGAAGCACTCTGGATAGTGGGGTTGACGCCAGTCCATTTACAGAAGAAAGAGTACTGAAAGAACTCCTAAAACTCAAGGTGGACAAAGCAATGGGGCCTGGCTGGATTCACCCTAGAATCCTAAAAGAGCTGGACTTCCGGTGATGTCACCCCACTGAATGGCCGCCTGAGAGACGAGCTCCAGCATAGCCCGACGAATAAAAACCCATAAATCAGAACGGAGCGTATTAAAATTGTCATATAAAGCCAGAATATGTTTGGGGGTAAAGATTTAGCCAAATCGCGCTCAGGGAGACACAGGGGGTGGACAGATGGAAATGGATCACAGAGAAGGCCTAACCCCAGTCGCAGTGTCTCATCAGCGAGCAGCGTGACGGGAGATCTGGATACTGACAGGGAAGGTGAAAAGCTATCCCGCGCCCGCTTTGAGACGCTCTTGTCAGAAATCAGAGCGTTTCAGGCGGAAAACAAAAAAGAATTCACCTTACTTCAGACCTGTCTATTGGAAGTTGAGGAGAGACTGAACCGATCGGAGGCGGCGGCTGGTGAGATGGCTGAAGAGACCCAGAGCCTGCACCAAACTGTGGATTTTCTCGTAGATCAGCATGAGATGTTTCAAGATAAATTATTGGATCTGGAGGCTCGATCGCGGAGAGATAACATCCGCATATATGGTCTCCCTGAAGACTCGGAAACCGGCCAAAGGGAAGACTTTCTGATGGATATGCTCAGAGATGTGCTAGACCTTCCATCCACATTCCAATTTCGAATCGAAAGAGCTCATAGGGCTCTGGCACAAAAACCAACAAACAAATCTGCCAGACCAAGATCTATTGTCTTAAAGTTTTCGAGCTATAGAGATAAGGAAATGGTTCTGAAAGCTGCCTGGACCAAAAAGGTAGTTACTTATAACACAGCCAGACTCCTGTTTGATAACGATCACCCCACGGAGATAATGAAAAGGAGAGCAGCCTACGCACCCATAATGAGGACCTTGAAAGAGCATGGAGTCCACTTCCAGACACCTTATCCTGCTAATTTATGGGTATTCTGGGACGCTGGCAGCAAAACTTACACAGCCCCTGAAGAATTACATCTGGAACTAAAGTGCCGGGGATGGAGTTTCCAGACGACTGGTCCGGTGCTAGAGGAAAAGCGCCCCCCACGCTCGCGTTGGCAGAGGAACCTATGAAAACGGGGAGGACCTAACAGGCAACTGGATGTCCCCAGATCGTTACTCGAGACTAGGGAGAGCCTGTGGAGAGTGCATAGCCCCACCAAGAGAGTAATAGCCGAGGATCAGAACACCTGAACTGGACTATTGGTTTAGCTTGGGAGTCGCACTGTTTCATGCCTCTGTCATTTGGGGGCCATGAAGAACTATAGCGTCAAAGGGTCATTTTCCCTAGATGATTTTCATGGCGCCTCACTCCAGAGAAGTTGCTCACTTTGTTCTCTCTCTAGTGTATAAAAGTACAGAGATCCTTAATATTAGAGGGGCATAATGATCTCCTGCTGTTAATTGGTGCATGGTTCTGGTCTTTCTTTAACATTACCAAATCTAATCAGATCCATTCATATTCTGTTTCACTGTAGCCTTCTCCCCCCTTTTTTCTCCCTCAGCGCCCGAATATATAATGAGGATGACTCGGGTTGTGCTGGAGGGTGGATTAGTATTCATGCCATTCCCCTGGACTTTTCTTTCGGGGGAGACGCACCTTGTATTCGACCCCGACGTTTGGAGGGGCCGGGGAGGCCTGACTAACGTTTTGGTCACTATTCCTCCAATAGGGACTTTGGTTCCTTTGGTTCTTTTGGAGGGTTGATTTTATTACCCTCTAATTTTGGAAGTACAATTGTAGGTAAGTTATTCAGGTTGATAGTTGTTAAAAGTTTGTTTGTTTCTCACTTTAAAATGTATGATGCACTTACTCTAAATGCCAATTCTCTCTTCAGTAGATTACAATTCAGTGCCAACCTATGGGAATTGTGGGTTGCTGTGGGTGGTAGGTTTAAGGCGAGGAAGGAGGAGGATAACTCTTCTGCACCCCTAGTAGCGGTAGAAGTTATGGTCACTACAGGTATTGCCCAACCAATCTCCTTGCAGGCAGCTTTAAGTAATAATCTTCTGGTCAATGGATAATTCCTCCATGATTTCGATCTGCTCCCATAATGTTAATGGGCTAAATAATCCCATAAAAAGATACAGAGTAATTAACTCCCTTAAGAAGATGAAACCGGCATTTTTATTATTGCAGGAAACACACTTGAATAAAAAAGAACACCAGAAGCTCTCTAAATTTGGGTTCTCCACTATAGTGGCATCGGTCTATGGGAAAGGGAAAAGAAGGGGAGCTGCTGTTCTTGTACCTAAAAATGTTCCATTCCGCTTGATTAACTCATTTGCGGATCCTGAGGGGAGACTTGCTATTGCTGTGGAACAGCTGGAAGGCCAAGATATTACTCTTGCCTCCCTATACGTTCCTCCTGGCTCGGGAGCCGAAGTAAGAAAATTACTATTTCGGAAGGTCATGGAGGTACATAGGGGGGTACTGGTGTTGGGAGGAGATCATAATCAGATTACATCCCCTTTGGATACCTCAAACATGTGAAACTCCAAAAAAAATTCATCCCAAAAGGCAACTCAGGTCTATTTCTCAGCGGCCCAATGGGTGGACATGTGGAGACACCTATACCCTAATAAAAGAGAGTACACACATTTTCCCCCCCTTAATAAAGTCTACACGCAAATAGATTACATACTTGTCTCTAAGGAACATTTGTACAAAGTACAAGATTGCGTACAATCCCCTACGGTGCTATCTGACCATTCTAGTATAACTCTGAAAATGAGTTGGGAACAGAAGAAAATCAATACTTTATGGAAATTTAATAATTTCCTCTTAAATATGAAAGATTTCAGGGATATGACTCAGAAGAGAATCAAACAGATTCTAACAGAAAACATTACCCAAGCGGTATCGGTGGGCACCCTATGGGATACCCTGAAAACAGTCCCGAGGGGGGATATAATAAAGTATGCGTCTCATCATAAAAAACAGCAGCAATTGTGTTTAGACAAACTCCAACATCAATTTCAAGAGCTACAGGCCCAACACGCCGCAGGGGACGAGGGGATTCTTCCCCTGCTGCATGCCACGAAAGAACAAATTCAGGGGATCTTAGACATACGTACGGAACAAGCTCTGCAGTATATAAGGCAAAAGTATTATGAAGAGGGCCCCAGAGCTACTCATGTACTTGCACACAGACTTAGGCAACATAAGACCCGTTCCAATATAACCCAAATTAGAGATCCAATCTCAAATAAGTTAGTCACCCTCCCCAAACAGATAGAGCATGCTTTTTAAACTTTTTATAGTTCCCTCTACCAGGCTGAAAAGACATTAGACTCCCAGGGGATTGAGGCCTTCCTGCAGGGTCTTGACTTCCCAATGTTAACGGAAGAGCAAAAACAGGCCCTAATAAAACCAATTTCTGTTGTAGAAATGGGCCATGCATTTATGGCCTTAAAGACAGGTAAAAGTCCGGGCCCTGATGGTTACTCAAGTGACTTTTATAAAACATTTAGAGAAGACCTAATCCCGACTCTCTTGGAGGCATGTAGAGGGGTCCAGCAAGGGAAGGCAGCCCCAGATTCATGGCGGTATGCCTATATAGCCAGTACTCCAAAGTCTGGTAAGGATACGCTTTCCTGCTCCTCATATAGACCAATTTCTGTGCTCAGTATAGATTACAAGATATTTGCTTCCATTCTGGCAGAAAGATTTAAGAAATTTATACTCCAATTAATACATCTAGACCAAACGGGCTTCGTTCCTGGCCGCCAAACGCAGGACAACATTAAAAGAACATTGCATTTGGTACATCGAATGGAGCAGCTGCGAACGCCTATTCTGCTCCTTTCGTTGGATGCAGAGAAGGCGTTCGACAGGGTCGAATGGTCTTTCCTGTGGGCAGCGATGGGGAGGATGAGCATACCTCAACCGGTTATATCATCGATAAAGTTAATGTACTCTGACCCCAGAGCTTATATTAGAATAAATGGCTCCTTTTCCCCTCCTATTTCATTGTCACGTGGCACCAGGCAAGGTTGCCCCCTGTCGCCTCTATTATTTGCCATATACTTGGAGCCTTTAGCCCAGGCATTGAGAAAAGAAGAAGGTTTAAAAGGAGTAGAGATTGGTACAGAGATTCATAAACTAGCATTATATGCCGATGATTTATTAATATATATGACGGACCCCGAGACCTCCCTTCCTCATCTTTGGGAGTTATTGAACAGATTTGGAGACCTAGCTGGCTATAGAGTCAACCTCTCTAAGACAGAGGTAATGGCCTTGAATTATGCCCCATCAGTACAGATGAAAACTAAATTCCCTTTTCGTTGGGACTTGAGGTGCATTAAATATCTAAGTGTACAGATTGAAAGGTCACATACAGACCTCTTCACTTTAAACTATGCCCCTTTTCTGGTTAAGTTGTCAATCGACTTAGAGAAATGGAGAGTGCTTCCCTTATCTCTGTATCAGAGAATCAAAGCTATCAGAATGGTAGTCCTTCCTCGCTTCCTTTATCTGGCCGAAACCATTCCAGTCCCGTTAACAGAGGCATTTTATAGAACTCTGCAAAGGAAATTATCTCCATTTGTTTGGTCATGTCAGAGACCAAGGATAAGGCCGTCCATACTGCAGCTAACTAAGAGACAGGGAGCAATGTCTTTACCGAATTTTAGACTGTATTACTTAGCTGCTCAGATTAGAATACCCCTATACTGGCTTGATGAAAGTTATGTGGCTAGGTGGAAGTCAGTAGAGGGTCAGGAGAACACCTCGGCACCCAAGGAGAGCCTCGGCACCCAACTAAGGATCTAAGGTTCAAGCAGACTTGACAGACCATAAGGCCTAATCTGCTGGCAAATAGTATGTTAGTATGAGAAGGAGCTTAAAAATATATACCAAACCTTATTATCTTCTCCTCCTGAAATAAGGTCGGACAGGGTGGATAATCCATACACCTACTCAACTTTAAAATGCTGGCAGGGGGTGCTGGCTTCTAAAAAGCTTGCAGACTGGAGATCCGCATTATTTTCTCTGCCCTATATAAACTCCTTCATCCCTGCCAGATTAGATGCGGGGGTTCCGAGACTGGCAGAAGAGGGGCCTACACTTGGTATATCATTTTGTGCCGCAGGGAATGATTTTGTCTCTAACAGAATTAACCCAGAAGTATGGTATTCCTTATGCGGACAGGTTTAGATATTTTCAGACTAGGGATTATCTTCGGAAGCTTGGAGAAGTGAAGTGGAGGGATTCCCCTCTCTCTGGACCCCTAGAAATTTTCATTAAGGTTATAGATAAAAACCCAATTCCTACCCACATGATCTCTGCCCTTTATAGGGCCTTGAGCTCTTTAGAAGATGATTCAATAATGAAAATCAGATTAACCTGGCAAAGGGATCTGGGGATAGAGGTCTCTTCTACACAATGGGTAAGACATTTGGAGGAAATGGGGAAAGGCATCAGTTCGGGGCACTGGAAGGAGTTTGCATGGAAACTGTCTGTAAGATATTTTCGAGCCCCAGCAATAAGTCAGAAATACCACCCCTCTGAAGGGGCATGTTGGAGGCAGTGCGGATACAACCCGGCTACACTGGGCCATATATTCTGGTCTTGTAAAGTGCTCCAAACTTTTCTAGCTAAATTCCAGGAGGCCTTGCAACAAATAATTTCTCCAGATATAATCATTGATCCTTACTTCTTTTTCCTAGGAGAGTATCCACAGAGTTGTAGGGACATCATGACGAGGAACTTTTTGAACTTGGCTACTCTCGCAGCCAAAAAAGCTATAACCAAAAGCTGGCTCTCCCCACTGCCTCCTACATTGGACCAATGGTCTCTGATAATGATACAGATTTACAAAATGGAGAGAATAACGGCAGTTCTCAATAAATCACAAGTAAATTTGAGAAATTTTTGGGAGATGGGTACTGTACATTACACCCTGCATTCAGATTTTGTTCCATGAATGTTAAGCCTACAACTCACCTAGAATATCACTCACAAAGTTACTGAATGAAATTTGAAAATCTGTACTACTGTAAGTGCTCTTTTTACGTTAACTGTTCTCATGTAATTTTATTTTTATTTTTTGGTATCTGTTGTATGGCAAAAAATAAAGATTGAGAGTTCAAAAAAAAAAAAAGAATCCTAAAAGAGCCAAGGGAGGACCTAGGACACCACTAACCACACTTTTTAACAAATCATGGGAAGATGGGGTGGTACCTGCGGACTGGAGGAGGGCAGATGTGATTCCCCTTCATAAAAGTGGGAGCAAGGCAGAAGCAGGAAACTACAGACCTGTTAGTTTGACCTCAGTGGTGGGGAAAATGATGGAATCACTTCTGAAAGAAAGAATTGTTGAGTACCTAGAGGCCAGCGGGGCACAGGACCCAAAGCAGCATGGATTCACAGCAGGAAGGTCATGTCAGACGAATCTAATTGATTTCTTTGACTGGGTGACCAAAGTAATAGACCAGGGAGGGGCTGTGGATATGGCCTACCTAGACTTTAGCAAGGCATTTGACACAGTCCCGCACAAAAGATTAATAATCAAGTTAGCCAGCCTGGGAGTGGGTCCCAGGGTGGTAGCCTGGGTAGCAAACTGGCTGCACAACAGGTCACAGAAGGTAACAGTGAATGGAACACATTCTGAAGAAAGGGGGGTTACTAGTGGAGTACCTCAGGGCTCAGTACTGGGTCCAGTCCTCTTTAACGTCTTTATAGGTGACATTGCAGAGGGTCTGGAAGGAAAGGTATGCCTCTTTGCAGATGACACAAAGATCTGTAACAGAGTTGATACACAAGGGGTGGTAGAAAGGATGAGAAGAGACTTGGCAGGGTTGGAGGAATGGCCAGACATATGGTAACTTAGATTCAATGCAAAGAAGTGCAAAGTAATGGGAAATAAAAATCCAGGAGAAGAGTACACAATAGCAGGGGAAGTACTAACGACAACAATAATGGAAAGGGATCTGAGTGTAGTCATATCAGATGACCTAAAGGTGGGTAAGCGATGTGAGAAGTCAGTAAGGAGAGCCAGGGGGATACTGGGATGCATAGGGAGGGGCATCACAAGTAGAAAAAGGGAAGTGGTTATCCCTCTATACAGACAATTGGTGAGACCCCATCTGGAGTACTGCATGCAGTTTTGGAGACCTCATCTATGGAAGGACATAGACAGGATGGAAGCAGTCCAGAGGAGGGCAACTAAAATGGTGCAGGGTCTACATCAGAAACCATATGAAGAGAGAGACTGAGAGAGCTTAATATGTATACCCTTGATGAAAGGAGGGACAGGGGGGACATGATAGAAACTTTTAAGTACCTCAAGGGAATCAACAAAGACCAGGAGGGTAGCATCTTTCAGAAAAAGAGATGTGTAAGAACAAGGGGGCACAATTTAAAGTTAGAGGGGGGACAGCTCATGGGTAATGTGAGGAAATTCTTTTTCACGGAGAGAGTGGTGGACACATGGAACCGCCTTCCTGGAGAGGTTGTGGGGTCTAAAACAGTGGGGGAATTCAAACATGCATGGGACAGACATAAGGCAATTATAGTGGGGGGTTGCAGGAAGTGGGCTGTTGGTTAACCAGAATCTGCAGCTTATCCAATAGGTAGGGAAATGGGCAGACTGGGTGGGCCAAGTGGTCCTTATCTGCCATCAAAGTCTATGTTTCTATGTTTCTGTGTTTCTAGAACAGTGGAAGAATGATGGGGGTGGGGGGGGGGTGAGGTCCGGGAAGAGGGACAAGGATGTTAAGTGGTGCAATCACAGGAGTTTTCAGTTAGGATGTACTGACGAAATTTGAGTTTGAATTCACAGAGACTAGTAAGGTTAGCCAAACCATTGTGGAGGCCATTTAACCAGTATGGCGCTTTGATACAAAAGGAGCATTGGTACTGGGCTGTCTGGCATATCGGGACTAGTAGGAGTGCTGAAGATGAGGTGCGTGTATGTTGGGTCTTGGGGGATTTGTGAAGTAGGCATCCTAATCCCGAAGGCATGAGTCCAAGGAGAATCTTTTTGGCAAGTAAGCAGGTATGGTATTTAATTCTCCCATGCAAGTTGAGCCACCCAGACTGCTTATAGACATCGCAGGTGTGGGTGGGGCGTGGTGCACCAATTAGAAGTCTACAGGCCTTGTTTAGTGCCACAGTGAGCCTTTTGAGTGCAGTGGTGGAAGCAGTTCTGTACATGATAAGGCTATAGTCGATTAAGGAGAGCACCAAGCTGTGGACAGCAAGATTTAGGGCTTCAGGTGTTAGAGACTTTCTCAGTCGATAGAGGAGCCCAATCCTGGTATTGATGGCTCTGGCAACATTTTTCATGTGCAGTGAATAGGTGAGGTGTCTATCAAGGGTAACCCCCTAGGTACTTGAAGTGCTGTATTTGTTCAAGGGGGTCACCTTGGAAATTTTGGATGGTAAGAGCATGCTCTTTATGTTGATTGCGGGCTGAGGAGAACAACAGGACTTTTGTCTTCTTGTAGTTTAGTACTAGTTTACAGTTGCGGAACCAGTGCTTCAGTTCTGTGAAGCCCTTTTGAAGGTTACTTTCAAGGAGGTAAGAGTCAGAGTGGCTTGCAAAAATGAGCATCATCTGCGTAGAGTAGTGTTCGCTGTTGGCAGGCAGTCAGTAGATTGTTAAGGAAGATACTGAAAAGGAGTGGACCCAGGATTGAGCCCTGGGGTACCCCGGACCGAACAGGCTTCTGGTCAGAGATAGCATTGGAAATCTTCACACGTTGAGATCTGTCCCCAAGATAGCTTCTAAACCAGGGCAGTGTATCAGGGGAGAGACCAGTTTGTGAGAGTTGTCTAAGGAGGAGTCGATGATTAACCGTGTCGAAGGCTCTTGGTTAAGTCTATAAAGACTGCACCCACAAGACTGCCTTGGTCAATAGATTGCTGGATGTAGCTGGTGAATTCTAAGAGTGCGGTGGTGGTGCTGTGCCCTTTCTGAAAGCCATGCTGTTGTTCACATGGTAGGGAGTATCTATCGAGGTAGTCCACAAGTTGGTTGACAACAATATGTTCAAGTATTTTAGAGAGGGGGTGGGAGGATTGCTATAGGTCTATAGTTGCTGTGTAGTGCACGGTCTCCAGATTTGTGAACTGGGGTAACAATGGCTGTTTTCCATACCTGTGGGAATTGCAAGAGGGTTAGAGAGAGGTTAAGCAATTTAGTAATAGGTGGAAGTACTTCCTCCGTGGTGAGTGCGATTAGCTTGAGGTTTAAAGAGTTACCACTGTGCCTGGACTTGCCCAGCACATTGTTTAGTAGTTTCCTGTCCTGAGCCACTGAGACATTTTTAAAGTAGAAGGGGGGTGATGATTTGTCTTGGTCTCAGGATGATGTGCTGCCATTAAGGTGGTGTCGTCAAAGAAGTCTTGTGGTAGAACACTACTTAGATCAGTGAAGGCACCATTAAAGGTATTCGCTATTGTGAGCGGGTCAAGTATGAGAGTACCATCAAGGTTTAACATCGTGGGAGCCTTTTTTGGGTCTTTCCCCAGAACATCATTGATATTTGCCCAGAATTTCCTGCTGTCACCCCAGGTATTGGTAAGTTGCTCCTTGTGGTGATTGCTTCTTGCTTTATGGATTTCCCGAGTGCAGGAGTTTCTTGCAGCTTTATAGGCTTGCCAGTCCTGTAGCTTGCCAGAAGATTTAGCACAGTACCAGAGGTGGTCCCTCCATTTCATGCTGTCTGTCAGTCCAGGAGTAATCCAGGGATGAACAGGGCCGTGCACCTTCATTTTCTTGAGGGGGTGCGTGAACATCACAGGCAGCATTGAACATAGTGATAAAATGTTGGCGATACATTATTTATTTATTTATTTATTTATTTAGTTAAACATCAGTTTAGAAACCTTTGAGCCAGAGGCTCATTTACAAAGGTACCTCGTCACAAACAGGACATCAGAACAGTAGTACAAGGGACACAGTACTTACAAATAAAAAAGTTACAGTTCAGTTACAATTTTGTTACAATAGAATACAATCTCCAATGAAGCAAAAGATAACAAAAGGTGCAAAACTTATGGTCGGGGGAGAGCTGGTGGGAGTAGAAGGGAGGGAGATAGGGGAAGAGGAATTAGTAGGGAAAGGAAGGGGGGGGGAGCAGCTCAGTGAGCATTGTCAAACAGAGTATTTTTTTTTTTTTTACACACTAGGCTAGCGGCAGTTGCATTTGCGAGAGCTAAGCAGGAAGTTTCTGAGCCTGGGCTTAAAGCAAGCTAAGGTTAGTGAGTTTGAGACACTGGCAGGGAGGGAGTTATACCAGTGGGGCGCACATTAGGGGAATACCCTCTGACCTTGAGAGGTCCTGGCTCTCGGAATAACTAATGTTATTAATGTCTGTAGAGGAGTCAAGTAATGACCAGTCCTGACAGCGCAAGTGTTGTTTTAGGAGTTCCAGGTGGCCACATCTTAGCACTCTGTTGTAGATAGTTAGAGGTGGTGGGGCATGGAATTTGTTGGTCCAATTGGAAGTAACAGGGGAGTGGTCACTGAGTGAGTCAGGGTGCACACTTACATTGGCGACACGGTCAGGGTGATTAGAGATTATCCAGTCAAGAGTGGTACTCATCCCAGTCTTATAGTTAATTCTAGTGGGAGAGCTGACCAGCTTAGTAAGGTGCAGAGCTGCCAGTGCATCCTTTACGGGGCTACTAGAGGCAGACAGCCAGTTTATGTTGAAGTCACCAAGTAATATTGTCTCAGCGATGTGATTTTGGGCTCTCGGGTAGTGCAGGACTTTATGAAGACCAGTGGTAGGGTCAGTAGGAGGTATGTAAACTGATAGGATTGTGAGAGTCTTGTGGTGGGCCCCCAGTAGCACTTTAATTGCTAGAACCTGGGTGGGGCACCCAAGGTCAGCAACAAGCAAGACCAGTCCTTTTAGAGTGTTTTAGATAGATATCACAACCACTACCACGCTTAGTCGATCTGTCCAATCTGAAGGTAGTGTAGCCAGGTATGGCAACCGCTGCATCTGGTATTTTTGGAGAAAGCCAAGTTATAATGACAGAGAGTATGTCAGGGTTGTTTATAATTGCAGGAGGACATAAACACTCTGTTAAAACTACACAGAAGGCAAAACCTGCTTGGATTTCTTCTGGTTTATATTTTCAGTTAGCAGAAATAAAGAGACTCCAACTTGAAAGACATTTTAATTTTTTTCTGATTTTGATCAACATTCATTTAGATTATAATTGTTTTAAACTAGGAATACCCCAACTGTCTTGCAACAAACATGCTGAGTGCAGTGTGCAAATCTGTGTGTTTGGGGGGTTGGGGGTGGTCTTCCTATAACAGTGATGGAGGGTGTAACTTGCAGTGTCTGTAGGATTTGCTGACTCCTGATTTTTCTTTTGGGGAACACACTAAAAAATGCAAGCAAGTCATTCTTATTAAACTGGAGTAACCTTGGTTAGCATGTTTTCTCCCAGCAGCTCAGGGGGTGGTGGTGTTCTTCTGTCAGTGATTCTCGTTTCACTTATATGTAGCAGCAATCAATACAATTCTCCATTTGGATTTGTTTCCTTATTTGCTCACTCCAGTTCTAGTATTCCCTGGTCCCTAACTCTACTGCAGCTGGGCAACTTGACCATCCTTAAGAATTGAGCTTGATACCACCACTTAGGCTGCAGATTCAAATCTGCCAAGAAATTACTCTCTCACTTCACAAATCAAAACTATGATCGATGTCCATCAGTGGGGAATGAGTCCTCTGCTCAGTCTGCTGTCAGCCACATGTTTCTGCAATCAGCTCCTCCTCCGATACTTGCCACCACACCAAGATCGATTCCATCTCCATGGACACCACTGAATCTTCTCACTTCTTGACTACTGCTTGCCTACCAGTTCTTCCTTCCAAATTCATCTTCCAGGGATTCAGCATGCACTATGAGTAGCCTCACAATGAAAAATTAACATGGCTGAGCTAGCCACACCCACACAGCAGCAAATCATAACTGCTGTGGACCTAATCAAGCTCTGCTACTCTTGAGTTAGTCTCCCCGCCCCCCCACAATACTGGCTGGATGAAGTTATGTAAGAAAGAACCAGCACGAGTGAAGATGCCATGCGGCCACTAGCTTTTTGGCTTTGTAGTGGGTGGCATCAGTTTGTTGCCCCTTCTAATGAGTATGTATGCCATGGCATACTTAACATATCCGTAGTTATGCCCTTGCCTTGTGTCATTGTATAGCACAATTGGCATTTCTGCAGCCATATAGCTGGTTTTCCTGATTTCTGTGGCCAGTGCTGATTTCTGAGGTCAGCTCTGATTTCTGTGGCCACTGCTGCAACCGCAGAATCACAGAAAACATGGGGCTCTGCCTGTGGCCTATCCCACGCATTCCTGAATCCCTGAATGGTGGCCACCCCCACCACTTCCTGTGGGAGACTGTTCCATCTCTCTACCACCCTTTCAGTGAAGTAGAATTTCCTCAAGTTCCCTCTAAGTTTCCCCCTTTTATTCTGATGCTGTGCCCCCTTGTTCTTCTACTTCCCTTCATGTGAAAGATGCTCCCTTCTGGTACCCTGCTGGTCCCCTTTAGATATTTGAAGGTCTCTGTCATGTCCCCCCCCTCCCTCTCCTTTCCTCCAGGGAGTACATATTTAGAGCTCTGAGTCTCTCCTCATACAACTTATGCTGCATCCTCAACACAATTTGTATCACTCTCCTCTCCTCTGTACCATCTCCATCCTGTCTGTCTTTTCGGAGTTGGGGTCTCCAGAACTGAACACAGTACTCCAGATGAGGCCTTACTGGGGAGTTGTGCAACAGTACCACCACTTCCCTCCTTCTACTTGAGGTAAGGCTTTTGGCCTCGCCAAGGCGTAGAGCGGATTATGAGATAACCCTCCCCTTTTTAAAAACGGGATCCACTGCTTAATACTTAATGACCATGTGGTAATAGCACTAATTTAAGGGGGGGGGGTGAGGAGGGGAATTCCCTTGTGGACAGGGTTTAAAATGGAAGCAGGAGGTTATTAAATGGAGGATTTGAACACTATAGGCATGGTGAACACACGGCTCAGGTGGGAGTAAACCAGCTGTCGTGGCATGTACTGTGCTACTTATAGTTGGGTGATGCATTGTAATTTGTGTCTATCCTGACACCAAGGTTGGGCGTGTGAAATCCAACCGGACAAAACCGGCGAACAGTCATGCTATGCACCTCATTAATGCTGGTTTGAACATTCTTTCTCTTAACAGTGGTGGCTTGAAAACCACACCAGTTTGCCTCTACACCAAACTCTTACATTTTACTATAGTAGTTTATGACTGTCTTAGATACTGACCCCTCTTGGTCAGACCTGCGTACTTTGCAGGTGCAGTAGCTAAGGCTACTCTTTCCCTTGTAAAACCAGGGTGACATCTGGTTTGACTACCTTGCAAGCTTAGACAAATATTTTGTTAAAACTAGTTAATGGTTACGCAGTTTTTACTTGTTAAAGAAGTTCAATTTTTCGCACCTGTTGTGCACTTTATGTATACATGGCTAAGTTTTATTTGTGTCAGTCTGAAAGCTGGGTACATAATACTATCCATGAGGGAGGACTTGTGGGAAAGAGAGGAAATCGGGGCATAAGGAAAAGAGGGAGATCCCTCATGAGAGTTGGATTTCACTGACTATGCAATGGTACCCTAACAGTAGTGTCCCTGAATGTTCAGGGTCTCAATTCACCAATCAAACGAACAAAAGTCCTGCATTATCTCAAGCAACTGAAGGCAGATATTTGCTTTCTTCAAGAAACTAAGTTATCAGTGGTATAAGATTCCAAGTTGAAATGATCATGGGTGGGCAAGGTGGTGGGGGCTTCCCATCCCTCAGGCAAAAAGGTGGGACTGCAATTTTAATTCAGGGGGACATGCCCTTAAGTATTACAGCTGAAGAGACACTGGGGGGGGGGGTTGAGGAGTTATCCTCATGGGGGAATTGTTTTCCCAGAAAGTGCATTTTATAAACATTTATACACCGAACAAAGATGAGCCTAGTTTTTATAAAAACATATTCCAAAAAGATTTCAGCTCTGGGGGAGGGCCTTATTCTTTTGGGAGGAGATTTTAACTGAGTTCTTAATCTCAGATTAGACTGGTCCTCTTGGGTAGCCAATACAAACAAAAATATGAGCAGAGCCGATCAGGGAGGTATGCAAGAACTGGCACTTGCTGATGTTTGGAGAGAATTCAGTATTTCCGGGAAAGATTATACTTTTTACTCCAGTCCCAATGACTCACATTCTTGAATAGATTTTTTATGTAGTAGCACAGATTTACATAAAATGAAGGACTGTATCTTCCACCCCAGACTGGTCTCGGACCAGTCTGCAGTGACCCTAAGTCTCCAGATGGGTGATTGGAGTAGATGCTCCTTTTGGAGGATGAACTCCTCATTGCTGGGATGAGAGGATTTCCAAACCCACATACAGAATGTTATTAAGGAATACCAGAGACGCAATGTTGGGGAGGGACCTGACTTGAGGTGTTTCTGGGACATCCTTAAAACGGTTATAAGAGGAGAAATAATCTCCTCTGCTTCACAGCTGAAAAGAGAGCGAAAAGAAAAATGAGGCATTTGAAATATGATTAAAGCAATTAGAAGTTGCTTTAGTTAATTCAGGAGGCAGTATAGCGCAGTGGTCTAAGGCTCTGATCTGCAAATCTGGTGACATCCCGCAGACCAGACCTGGGTTTGAATCCCACAGCTTCCACTTGCATACTGTGTGACCCTGAGCAAGTCACTTAACCTCCTTGTGCTCCCAGGTCACTCCTGTAAAAAAGCTTTCAGCTTAGTGTGCTATACCTGGTTCAACAACTAAATAAAGTTAGTTACAAACAAAAGGGTGGATGGAAGATTAGGGATGACAAACAACACCAGAAAGGATTACAAAATCTGGTAGATCAACAAACTGAAGGGAAACTATGTTTTGCCAATCAAAGATATTATGAATATGGTAATAAGGTGAGATAGCTGTTGGCCTTTAGGCTACGTAAGTCACAGACCGACAGGTATGTAAAAAAAATAAACACAACCAAACAGGGAAGTACATCCACCCATTACACCCAAAAAGGCAATAGCAAAGGCATTTAAAGACTATTATACTACATACTAACATAGTAAGATGCCAGCAGAATAGGCCTAAAGGTCTATTGAGTCTGCTCAAAGATCAGCACCCAGTCTGGGCACTGTTGCTGCCCTCCCTGCCTCCCCCATAATTTCCCTCTGCCCCACCAACCATCTGAGCCGCACGCACCTTGAGATCTGGCAGTACTCAGTTTAACCCTCCCCTTATACCTGTCCCAGCCCTTCTTGAAACCCTCCACTGTATCTACAGCCACCAGTTCTGCAGGCAGTGCATTCTAAAGGTCCACCACCCTCTCGGTGAAGTAGCGCCTCCCAGTCTCCCCTCTGAGCCTTCCCCCCAACCAGCCACATGTGGTGACCCCTGGTGGCACCCTCCCCCTCCCTCAGTTTGAGCACCCTATTTGGGCTGACCCTATTTACTCCCTTCAGATACTTAGACCTCAATCATATCCCCTCTATCCCTCCTCTCCTCCAGGGGAGTACAGGTCCAGTTCCTCAAGTCTCCCACATGTGACATTTCTCCCAGTCCCTGAATCATCCTGGTTGCCCTCCTCTGGACCCTCTCCAGAAGTGCAGTGTCCTTTTTCAAGTACTGGTGCCAGAACAGCATGCAGTACTCCAGGAGTACTCTAACCAGGCAATTATACAGAGGGAAAAGTGCCTCCTGTCTCCTCGAGGTTATCCCCCTAGCTATGCACCCGAGCATTTTATTTGATTTTGCGTCAGCCCTCCTACACTGCTCTGAGTTATTCATTTTGGCATCTACAGCCACCCCAATATCCCTTTATCCTCCCGAAACCTGCAGCTTCACCCCACCCAAAAAGTTCTCATGAGCTGGGTTCCTAAGCCCCAAGTGGAGAACACTACATTGCTTGGTGTTGAACCTCAGTTTCCAGGTGGTTGTCCACCTCTCCAGAGCCTCCAGGTCCCCTGTAGGGCTTGTCTACCCTCCTCCCCATCCACCACTGCCCCCAGCTTTGAATAATTGGCAAAGAGGCTCATCTCACTCCTGATACCATCCCTGATGTCCGAGATGTAAGCATTAAAAAGGAGTGGACCCAGCACCGACTATTGTGGAGACCCCACTAATGACCCTCCTAGGTGATGATACCTCCCCCCCGACCACTACCTTCTGAAACCTCCCAGTCAGCCAGTTTCTTATCCACCTAACCATCCTATCCCCCCCCCATTCCCCTAGTTTATCCAGCAACCCAAGGTGTGGCACCGAGTCAAATGCCTTGCTGAAGTCTAGATAGAGGACATCCACTGGTCTGCCCTGATCCATCGGCTTTGTCACCCAATCATAGAACTCCACAAGGTTTGTCTAACATGATCTTCCCCAAATGAAGCCATGTTGGTTATCATCCAGATGGCCCCATGTTTCCAGAAACACCTCCAGTCTTTCCTTCAAGATGGCCTCCATCATTTTTCCCACCACCGACGTCAGGCTGACAGACCTGTAGTTGTCCAGCTCCTCCTGTGAGCCTCCTTTGTGGATTGGCATGACATTAGTCAACCTCCAATCCTGAGGCACCCACCCTGTCTGAAGGTAGGAGTTAATGAGGTCCACCAGAGGTGTAGCAAGGACATCTGCCATCTCCTTTATCACCCTGGGGTGAAGGCCATCTGGACCCAGTGCCTTATCTGTTTTCAGGGACCTAAGGGCTTCCCTCACCCTACCAACTGGAATTTCAACATCCGTGACCCCACCTCACTCCCATACCACATCCCCCTGTGAGTTGTTGACCCTCCATTGTCTCTAGTGAAGACTGAGGCAAAGTATTTGTTCAGTACAGTGACAGGGTATAATAGGACCCTGTCCCATTTGTTATGGAGAAAGTATTTAAATGCAAGGATCTCTCCTTTTCTGTCTCTGTCTGGTTGCCCAACCAGATTTTCCTGTGAGACTTCGGACTTGATCACCCGAACAGTTTTGCAATTCTTTGCCTCTCACAGTCTCTCAGCCATCCCTTGCTGTCTGTTTTTCCTCCCTTGCATATCTGATAATATAAAAATATGTGCAAATCATTGTATGGAAATGTAACTGATGTTGGGATTTTCTTTATTTAGAAAATATATAGCATTACTGTTGAAATGTATATAATTATAATTTGAGATGATTGCAGAAAGCTATTGTAAGCTCCAGAGGTTACCTGAGTGCAAATGTTTGAGCCTTTTGCAAAAGCTGTGCAAAGGGGCCTCAAGAAGCACACTGTGTTATAGCAGCTCCTGAAACTTACAAGAACAGGATGCTTACTAAGAATGGGGATTGAAAAGACTTATAAAAGAGCTAAGCTGCAACTGCAAGAAAAATTTAGAAGAAAAAGAACACAGAGACTGAAAGAAAAAACAAATTCATTTCTCCTCTTTACATAGTTTTTCTGAACAAGTTTATTTATTATGTTATTGATACTGTAAATACATATTTTTGGTGAATTCTGCAACTGCTCCTGGTTTTCCTATGCTTCCTGACCTGTGCCTCAATGACAGATGGTGTCAGCCTAAGTGGAATTTACGCTGTGCATACCCTAAGACAGGAGTTTTGTGTGTGGGTACTGGATCTAGTACTAGGGAAGCACAGAGGAAGGTATGGATTCTGCAGCAGCAAGTCCAGAAGTGGTTACCAGGAAAATGGCAGCCAAACTAGCATAGACAGAAGTCCAGTCTGAGATTGTACAGCCAGCACAAGTTATGGAAAAAGAGCAGGCAGTGACAGAGACCTGAAAGCCTGATGGACTTTTCAAATGGTGGGCTATACAACAAAAGAGAAGCTGAGAGAGAAAAAGAGATTCAACATTTAGAAGCACAGAGGAGAGAAGAGATGCAGCGACAGGAGCAGCAGATGAGAGAAGAGATGCAGCGACAGGAGCAGCAATGGCTGGATGCCTTGCAAGCTATCAAAGGCAGATGATCCACCACAGATCCAGACTGGAAAAGCCACCTGGAACACCTACGAGCAATTATCTAAGCTATCAAAAATGCAGGTCTGACTATTAAGCCTACCAAATGTGCACTGGGCATGCTAGAAACCAGATATTTGGGCTATGTGTTGAGAAATGGAGAAGTTAAGTCAGAGGTTTCTAAAATAGAAGCTGTTGCTAACAGCCCTGTCCCTAAAACAAACATGTCCGGTCATTTTTGGGGATGGCTGGTTATTATCGGAGATTTGTTCCCAACTTTGCTGAATTAGCTACTCCCCTCACTGAGCTCATGAAAAAACAGTAGCCAAATAATGTGAAATGAACCCCAGAGTGGGATGAAGCTTTTCAAGCCATTAAGGCTGCATTATGTTCAGCCCTGTTTTAAGGAGCCCAGACTTTGAGAAACCATTCTTGTTACAAACAGATGCATCAGAGGCAGACCTAGGTGCAGTCCTGAGTCAAAATATAGATGGGACAGAACATCTTATTCTGTACATAAGTAGGAAGTTGCATGACAGAGAGAAAAGGTACTCCATTATCGAAAAAGAATGTTTAGCAGCAAAGTGGGCCATGGAGTCCCTAAAGTTTTATTTGCTAGGAATTGACTTTGTTCTTGTAACTGATCACAGTCCTCTCTGTTGGCTTAACCAGATGAAAGATAAAAATTCCAGAATCACAAGGTGGTACCTGGCACTACAGCCATTTAAATTTACTGTGATACACAAATCTGGTAAAGAGAATAGCAATACTGATTTTCTGTCAAGATAGGGATCAGGAATTAAGGGTTCTGAAAGTTGAAAACAGATGTATGGGTCTGAACTTTACTGCTTGCAGTACTGTTAGAAAAAAACAGATCATGTACATGTGCTTAATTTCTGAAAGCAGCAATTATTGGTAGAGAATTAATAACAAGTTTTGGAAGCCTGTTTAATAAAACAGGTTCCATCTTGGGGGTGGTGGTGTATGCGACAGGGTAGAATAGGACCCTGTCCCATTTGTTATGGAGAAAGTATTTAAATGCAAGGATCTTTCCTTTTCTGTCTCTTCTCTGTCTGGTTGCACAACCAAATTTTCCTGTGAGACTTCAGACTTGATCACCCCGAACAGTTTCGCAATTCTTTGTTTCTCAGCCCTCCCTTGCTGTCTGTTTTTCCTCCTTTGCATATCTACTAATATAAAATATGGGCAAGTCATTGTATGGAAATGTAACTGATGTTGGGATCTTCTTTATTTAGAAAATATATAGCATTACTGTTGAAATGAATATAATTATAATTTGAGATGATTGCAGAAAGCTATTGTAAGCTCCAGAGGTTACCTGAGTGCAAATGTTTGAGACTTTTGCAAAAGCTGTGCAAAGGGGGCCTCAAGAAGCACACTGTTCTAGCAGCTCCATAAACTTGCAAGAACAGGATGCTTGCTAAGAATGGGGGTTGAAAAGACTTATGGAAGAGCTAAGCTGGAACTGCAAGAAAGATTTAGAAGAAAAAGGACACAGAACGAAATAACTAATTTATCCTCTGTACATAGTTATTCTGAACAAGTTTATTATATTACTGATACTGTAAATAAATATTTTTGGTGAATTCTACAACTGCTCCTGGTTTTCCTATGCTTCCTGACCTATGCCTCGACAACAAGTACCTCTGCCTGGTCCCTGACCTCCTTGGCCCACCCTACTCCTGACCTCAGTCTACTAATCTGCCCCTTTACTTTCCTTCTTTCCCTGATGTACCTAAAGAACCCTTTTTCCCCACTTCTGATCCCCTGTGCCAACCTCAGCTCCGTCCTTGCTTTGGACAATCTCACCACCCTTGTTACTTTTTTAGATATTATATCATACTCCCCCCTGTCCACAACCCCACGTGAGTGCTTATATGTCTATAAGCTGCTCTTTTCTCCCTCACTGCCTCCTGGACCTCCCTGGTCCACCAGCATGGCTTTCTGGCTCTACCAAACTTGCGTCAGTCCTTTGTGCAGGCCTTGGTAGCTTCCAGGAGTCCTGTTTAGATAATTTCCCACCTACTTTCTGTGTCCATGCCTGGTCTGATCCCCTCCAAATGCCCCTTTAGGATCCCCTCCATCCCCTTAAAGTCTGCCCCCCTAGAATCAACCACCACCATGTTAGTGCGGTTTTCCCCTCCTCCCAGGTCTAGGGAAAACCAGACCATGACATGGTCACTGCCCGCCAGTGGGCCCCCACCACTAGGTTCTTAACCAGATCGCAATCTGCCAGGACCACATCCAGGATTCATCCTTCCCTCATTGGGTCAGCTACCAGTTGTGAAATGAAAGCATCCTGGAAGATGTCCAGCAGTCGCTGCTCCCTAGTTGAGGAGGATGCCATGGTTCCACAATCAGCCCCTGGCATATTAAGATCCCCCAGCACCACAGTTCTACCTGCCCCCTGACCACAGTGGTCTCTGAGGTTCTCCACCAGGCCTTCCTCAAGTTCTTCCACCTGCATGGGTGGCCTATAAACCACCCCTAGGTTTACCCTCTTACCCCCAGGCACCTGCAAGGTTACCCACAATGCTTCAACATTACCCTCTGCCCCTCCATCCTGTCTTTATCTATCCCATTTCTAATAATGAGTGCTACCCCACCTCCCCTCCCCACAGCTCTGTCCTTTCTGAACACAGTGTACCCTACTAGGTTTAGGTCACAATCACATCATGGAGTGGCCCAAGTTTCAGTGACTGCCGCCAGAACCACCTTCCCTTCAGTAAGCATTGCCTGTAGTTTGGGCATTTTCTTACCTGTACTCCTGGTGTTTATCAGGGCCACCATCCATCCCTGCCCCTCGCCCACCCCCCAACCCGGGATACCTCAGTTAACTGCTTGCTCCTACTCCCTTGTTTATGGTTTGGTGCCCCTATTTGGCACCCCATCCCATCCGCTGAGGGGAGATGGCTAAGTTCTACCTTAATGTCAACTAAGGTGTATTCACTCGTAGGTAGACAAAATTCCAGGAAGCTGTTCAGATTGAAAATTCAAGCTTTTTATTCTCCACAATGGTAGATGCTACAATAGCAACCCCAGCACTTCGAGCGCAAGGTTTTCCTCAGGGGGCATGTCACAAAAAAGGGGATGACCCCTATTTATACTGGTATAGCATCACATGTTATCATGACATCACAAATAGTGCATTATTGAAAAAAACATAATAAAAGTAATAAACAAAAACATCATGTATATAGTATATACCAACAATATGTTGTAACCTATAACAACATAATCTTACTATAAAGTAAACACATCTTAAAATCACTTTAAATGTGTAAACATGTAAATAAGAGAGAGCATATAAGGAGCATATAATGTATTAGATTCAGAGTTAATTATATTCCAAAAGCAAATTTTTTTCACTCAAAAATATTTAAAGATATTCCAAAATATTTTTATATATAAATATATCCTCTGCTAACAATGTTATTTGATCCAATATACTGAAATTGTTTCTTTTGGATCAAAAAGAGAAAAAATCGATAATATCAATAACAGTAAGCAGAGACAAATAATGAAACTAATATTTCTGATATCCCAACCATAAACAATTAGTGATGGTATTAATAAAATTATTGTTCCAAATATTTTAGCCAACAGAGCTCTAGAACCTTACACATGAAAACAATTTGTAATCGAATAAGAAATATATAGCAAATCATATTTAAATCATAGGAATAAAGAATCTATTCTACTTAGATCCATATCATAGTTCTTCTCCAAGTGTCATTAATTCATGAAATTTTGAGTAATTTACAAATGTCAATCTGGGCTGAACTTCAACACACATGGTGAGACAGCAGTCTATTTTATGAGCCAAAAACTAAATTTGAAGATTGTCATGATGACGTGTGATGCTATATCACTATAAATAGGGGTCATCCCCTTTTCTGTGACACGCCCCATGAGGAAGACCTTGCGGCCGAAGCGCTGGGGTTGCTATTGTAGCGTCTACCATTGTGAAGAATAAAAAGCTTGAATTTTCAATCTGAAACGCTTCATGGAATTTTATCTACCTACGAGTGCATACACCTTATCGATTGTGATTATTTCTGGGTTTGCTACCTCTGTGTGCACTGACTGTCCTTGTCCAGAGCGCACCTGTCTTACCTATGCAGTCCTCCCTCAATGTGCCTGCTAGCAGCATCTTCAAGCACCCCCTCCCCAGTTTAAACCCCACCTAGCTTCAGTGAATTTGGTCAGCTTTAGCTTCAAAACCTCCTTTCCCCCCAAATTTAGGTTTAGCCTATCCCTAGTGTATAGCCCCTTGTCCTCCCAAGTTTCACCCCAAACCCCCACCAACCCATACCCCCTAGTCACACACTATGCTCTGAGCCATGCGTTAACCACCCTGATTTTCTGTTTGTTCCCCATGCTAGCTCTGGGCACCAGGAAGAGCTCCAAGAAGGGGACCGTGCACCTCACCACATGACACACCCTGACTAACTCCCGGAACCTTGCCTGTATCTCCTCGACACCATTTACCTCTGTCGTTTGTGCCCAGGTGCACTAATATATCATGTAACCCCCTACAATCCTTTACTAAGGCATAGACCGAGTGCTTGGCCTTGTGCACAGATAAGCTAGATATACTCTTGACCCTAACAGCACAGTCTTGCCCCTCACTGCCCTCTTCCCACTTAATATTGCTGATCATGGAGTCCCCCAGAAGGAGCACTTTAACCTCCTCCTCCTTCCCCTTGAACCTACCTCCTTTCTCTGCCACACCCCTCCTCCTCCTTACCTTCCTACTCTCTCTGGCCACACCAGCATTTTGATTTCCATCAGTTGCCTTTACACCCCCCCCAATCCAGATTTTTCTCTTGTCCAGATGTTTTTCTCCTAGCTCCCCCTGCCACACCACTCTGATCTGTCCCTGCAGTACTCTCAATAACTTGTGACCCCTCCTGACAATCAGGGGTTCTTTCATCTACTCACTCATTGTCCTTTATTCTGCTCTAACCCATACTTAATGTCTGCTGGTCCCTTCCCCATGTGGTCTGTGCTCCCTCCTTACTATCCCCTCCTCCTCCCTTAATTCCCGCTGGTCCCTTTCCCCCCTGGGATCCATGCTCCCTCCTTACTGTCCCCTCATCCTCCCCTCTCTGGCAGTCCATACTCCCAGCTCCCCCCTTGCTATCTCCAGTATTTCCATTTGTCTCGGTGCCCTTGCACCCAAACTGCCCCCATATTTTTATCCACCTCTTCTGCTCATTTCTGACATTGTTCTCTGCATCTTCTGAGTCCCCCCCTCCAAGATGCTCACCAACGACAAGTACCTGTTTGAGATTGGGATCCCTCCCAGTGGGTTGCTTACCAGTGATCCCTTCCTGTGAGA
This sequence comes from Neoceratodus forsteri, assembly GCA_016271365.2. Taxonomy (NCBI): domain Eukaryota; kingdom Metazoa; phylum Chordata; order Ceratodontiformes; family Ceratodontidae; genus Neoceratodus; species Neoceratodus forsteri. The sequence goes on from CM057458.1 coordinate 374,506,905, forward strand.
TGAGTCCCCTCATTGTGGTCCTTGGAGGCCCATTTGCCCATCTGCCAAAAGTCCCCTCTCTCTGTCTTTCTACGCCCTCCTCCTTATCCAGCCTCCTTGATCCCCCCCACCCTGTTTCTGCCCCAAGGGCTGATCAGACCTAGTATGAGTTCTGTTGGTCCCCCAACCTCTCACATCCCCATTTGCAGGCATCCTCCACTCCCAGCTGTCTGAAGGTACTTCCCATCACCTGTGCTCTATACTGCCTTCTATACAGTAGAAACGGAGGGAACTAACACCTCACAAGCTATACAGGAGTTTTCAAATAGGATTTCGCTCCCTAAATTATTTGAGGAAGTTAAATTCAATTGGACTCCCCCATAATGATGGCAGAAGTCTTACATACTATAAAACATTTGAAAACAGGCAAATCCCCAGGCCCTGATGGCATTAATGCAGAGTTTTAGCAAAAGTTCTGCTCCACACTGACCTTGATTTTAATTAAAGTGTTCAATTGCAGTGAGGACGAGGATGACCTGCTTTTAACATGGTGAGAGACCTTCATTACGGTGATCCCAAAGGAAGGTAAACCACCGGACCTATGTGCCTCTTATAGAACAATTTCACTTCTTATTGTTGATTCAAACATTTTCACTAAAATATTGGCTAATAGGGTGAAGGTCCTCTTACCAAATCTGGTCCACCCAGACCAGGTAGGTTGTGTGCTGAATAGACATTTAAAGGATAACATTAGGAGATGCCTCAATGTTCTGCACCATTTGAAGGTGGCTAAGGAACAACAAATAGCCATAACAATCGACACTGAAAAAGCATTTGATTGCCTGAGCTGGAACTTCCTCTTGGGGGTCCTCACTAAATTTTGTTTTGAGGATCAATTTAAAACTTAGATCAGGGCAATATATAATAAACCTCAGGCCAGAATTAAAGTCAGTGGCACAACATCAGAGGCCCTGAAAATACAACGAGGGACTAGGCAGAGATGTCACCTATAACCCATCTTGTTTGCTTTGAGTATGGAGCCCCTAGCTGAGCTTATTAGAACACACCCAGACTTGGTGGGAATCAAAATAGGAAGGGAAGAGAATAGAATCTCTCTCTACACTGATGATACAATGTTATACTTAAGCAACCCACTCAAAACACTCTCGGTCCTTTACCAATTATTACTGTAACCTCAAACAGGCAGGTGTCAGGTTTTAAAATAAATAATGACAAAACAGAAACTATATTAATAAGTGGCACCCATACCCCAGAATAAACAAAGTTGATTCCTTTTAAATGGGCCTCTTCTAGCATTCAATACCTTGGTATTTACATTCTTCTAGACTTGAAACAGCTCTATCAAGTCAACTATGGGATTATAACTATGATTACTAAACGATGTATTCACTGACTTAAAGAGATGGGCGCTACTTCCCCTGTCTCTGATGGGTAGGGTGGACTCAATCAAAAGGAATGTCCTCCCTCACTTCATATTTTTATTCAGTTTACTGCCTTTAAGTATACCAAATGTGGAGTAGAAAAAAATAAAAGCAATTTATCAATTTATTTGGGGCGGTAAAAGGGCCAGGATTGCATGAGAAACACTTACTAGGGCAAAACCTGGAGGGGGACTAGGCCTACCAAATTTTACAACTTACTATCTGATGGCCCAATTAATTTTGTGCATACCTCTCAACATTAAAAATCATAGCACTGACCTTCAAAAATCATGGCAAAGGGCCTGAACGTGTAGCACTTACTTATTTTAAACAATAATATGTCTACAGATAGTGGACCCCATATAGTTAGTGATAAGGAATGTTTCTATCAACTTGGTTTCATGATTTAATAGTTTGTGTGTCCAGAAATAGCTCTAACATTATGAAGAACATCAGTAAACCTATGAGGAGCAAGGGTAAATTTGAGTGTGAAAATCATAGCAGTTGAGAGGTATGATTCTGTGGGTTGCTCATTTGAAAAAAGATCCCGATAGCACTTGGGTTATGCAAGAATCAGGGAGTAGCCCAGGGGTAAGCCCAGAGATAGATTTTGCAGGGTCCCCAGACTATTTAGGGGAAAAAAAGAGATAACAAACCCATGGTTAAAACAAATGTACAGGATATGGGGAGAAGTTAGGAAAGGATTGGAGCTGCAAGTCTCCCTGTCAAGTAAAACTGAAATTACACAATGCACCGGCTTTCTTCCCCCTAGGATGGACCATATGTTTACATTGTGGAAAAGGCAAGGCTTGCTGTTTTTCAGACAATTCCTACAGCAAGGATGACTAAAAATGTTTCAGGAAATGCAGCAGGAGTTTCACATTCCAACTTCACACTGTTTTAGATACCTACAGGTTACCTCTTTTCTGAGAACTGATGAACACCTAGTAAAGGTATAAATGGCCCTCCTCCCACTAGAGTTAACACTGTTAGATGCAGCCTCATGTCAGGGAGAGACACACCTCATCTCCAGGTTAGTGGCTAGTTACAGGACCGCAACAGAAAAGCCATCACTATGGTACCAGACAGATTGGGAAAGTGAGGTGTGTATACAGCTAGACTTGCCTAGTTGACAACAGGTTTGGGAAGCAGTATTTCATTCTTCAACATCTAATAATTGGAAAGAATTCCGATGGGAGACCCTAATCAGGTTTTTCAACACACCAACCAGAACAAAGTATTATAGTAAGGGCAACTCAGATAAATGCTGGAGAAACTGGGGGGCAACGGGAAATCACTATCATATTTTCTGGGATTGCCCAATATTGCAACCCTTTTGGAGGGAGATGGGGGAGCATTTTTTACAGATGACTGGCATATAAACTGAACCAGATTTTAAAATCATGATATTGGGCTCCCTCCCCAGAGGAGGTCTAATGGTCAGAAATCATTCATAGGAATCCTGCTGGTGGCGGCATCTAAAGCAGTTACCAAACGTTGGCTTACCCTCCCCTCCCACCTTGGTGGAATGGATAGTGATAGACAAAGACATTTCTAGAGTAGAAAGGATTGCAGCAGAACTTAGGTTAAGAGGTGATAAATTTAATAGTATCTTGTTACCCTTTATGCATCTGAATTAGAGGGGGTTTCTGTTCTATCACAACAAGCCTTTGCTCAGTGAAAGTGAAAGGGCCCTTTGCATTTGGGTCTAGACACTGTAAGAAACAGATGGTATCTCTTTTATCGATGGAAATAGAGTAATATCTACTAGGATATAAAGTCCAGCTATGTAATAGGTTTAGGTTTTTATTGTTGCACAGTTTAACATAACTGCATTAATCAAGTTACAGAAACACAGATTGATTAGCCATGTATTGAAGTTTAATGTATTTTTTATTGCTGTATATTCGTTGTAGAATTAGTGTGTTTAAATACATCTATCAGAGACACATCAAATATTTAGAGATTGATTAAGACAATGGTTTGGACTGAATTCCACAGAAGGGATGAGGATGCAGTGGTTAGATGGCACTTCTTCTTCGTACTCAAAGCTCTGAAAAGGATAAAACAAAAAAAATAATTAGAGCCCTCATTACTTATAATGTATGTCATTTGTACATGAAATGTAAATTATGCTGTATTTTATCTGTGGAAGTTCCACTGTGTATACTATGTAATGAGAGCTGATATGAATAAACTTGAAGTTTCAAAAAAAGAAAACTCTTTACATAGGTTTCACGTCAGAGGATTACACAAACAGATTACAATATGATTGCCAGCGGGCGATAAGCACTTATAAAATGTTACAGTGTCACGGAATGAATACAAGACAAATCACAGTTAACGTTAAATAGTGAAGGGCTGGCCCATTGGCACAGGAGTAGGATTTCTGCCTGCGATGCCGGTGACCTGGGTTCAAACCCGGACTTGGGCCATCGGAAGGCGGGGGGGGGGGCGTTAACTGTGAAACACCTTTGAGCTGAAAGCTCTTTATATAGGTTCCATGTCAGAGGATTACACAAACAGATACAATATGGTTGCCAGCTGGCGATAAGCACTTATAAAATGTTACAATGTAAGGGAATAACATTAAATAGTGAAGGGCCAGCCTTTGGTGCAGTGGTAGGATTTCTGCCTGTAATGCCGGCGACCTGGGTTAGAATCTGAACTCAGGTGGGTGGGCCGGCTGGGGGGGGCAGGGTAGGATTGAGCGTCCCATGGACTGCTCTCCTCCGGAGGGAGGGTGTGTGTGTGATCGGGACTGTGTTCCACGGGATGGCCCACCCATGTGGCCCCACCCAAGGGGGGGTAAGCCTAGTGAGCCCTGATGGTCGTGGTGATGTGGCCTGTCTCCATGGGGTGGGGTCATCTCAGCTGCCTGGCCTTGTGGGGTAAGCCAAGGTGAATTGAAGATTGCTTACGGGGTGGGGGGTGGTAGGTCCAGGAGGTAGGTCTGATAATATGGGACAGGTGGTGCCAAAATCCCCCCCAAAAAAACATTAAATAGTGAAGACACTAAAGTGACAAGATTGAGTGACATTGTACAATGTATCCAGAGTGTGATGTTTATACTTAATTAGGCAGACAACCGGAGACAGTACTAAAATAACAACAATAATGAGAATCAGCCCATGAGGCCTAGTCAAGGGGGGGGTATAAGGGCAGGATGGGTAGGAAAGGTAAGGGAGGGGATGGAGGAGAAGAGAGGGTGAAGGTAGGAAAGGGAAGAAAGGCATAGGAGGGGATGGAAGGAGGTGGGAAAGAGTGAGGGCACAGAGGGGGGAGGAGTGAGGGGTGAGGAGAATTAAGGGAGGGGCAGGGAAGATGTGCGTTAGGGCCAACTATGCAAAGAGGGAAGCTAGAGTCGGCCAGTTTTAAGTGCCAATATGAAACACGCTGCAAGTAGGTACATCTAGTGGAAGCAGTCACAGCTGGCATTAGCTACTAGGTGTTGCCGAAGCTTATGTTTAAATGAGCCCAGGGTGACAGAAGACGATATGTCATTATACAGAGTTGAGCCAGAGTGGGGCTCTATGGGCGAAAGACCTTTGTCCTAGGGAAGTGCGGCAATGGGGGATCTTGAAGATCTGGTTGTCAGAGCTTCTGGTACGATGTGGGTTGCAGTAGGGGATAAGAAGCTTCTGAACCCCAAGGGGCACTAATCCTAGGTTTACTTTTTTTGCAAGCAGGCATGTTTGGTACATAATTCTGCCTTTATACAGGTCACAAGTGTGAGTAAGATACGCAGCTCTGGTGAGGAGCTGGCAGGCTTTGTTTAGTGCCATTTTGATACGACAGAGGGATGTGTCAATGGCAGACCCATAGATAACCAGCCCATAGTCTATAAGTGAGACAACCAAGCTGTGTATAGCTAGATTCAGGGCATCCAAGGTCAGACGATGTTTGTGCCTGTAGAGCAGCCCAATACGCATATTGATTGCCTTGGCAATACTGTCAATATGAAGAGCATAGGACAAAATGTTGTCAATAGTAATCCTCAGGTATTTAAAATGTTGAACTAGCTCCAAAGGAGAACCCTTATTATTAGTGACAGTAAGAGGGTAGGACTTATGCCTGTTTAGGGAGCTAGAGAAAAGCATAGTTTTTTGTCTTTTTATAGTTCATTATGAGCTTGTGGACACTGAACTATTTCTCTACATTAGCAGAGCTAAGTTGTAGCTGGTTCTCGAGAAACTTGGGGTCAGAATTACTGGTACAGATAACAGCATCATCGGCGTATAGCAGGATGTGACTCTGGTAGGAGTTAGGGAGCTTACTTAGGAAGATACTGAACAGGAGAGGTTCCAGGATGGACCCTTGTGGGACTCCAGAATGGACAGGTCTTCTATCAGAAAGGACAACTCCAATCTTCACCTGCTGCAATCGGTTATCAAGATAGCTTTTAAACCAAGCTGCGGTATCACTGGAAAGCCCTACGCTGGTTAGCTGGTTGATCAGAAGGGCATGATTTACTGTGTCAAAGGCTTTGGTTAGGTCAATGAATGCTACACCAACCAGATGTCCTTGAACAAGAGAATTATGGAATAAGCCTATGAACTCTAGTAAAGCCGTAGTGGTGCTATGTCCAATTTCTGAACCAATGTTGTTGAGGGCATTATAACTGATATTTTTCCAAATACTCTACCAGTTGGTCTGCTACTATTCACTCCAGGGCTTTTGAGAGTAGAGGGAGAATGGAGACTGGTCTGTAGTTCCCATGCAGGGCCCGATCCCCACTTTTATGTACAGGTATCACTACAGCAGATTTCCACTTATGTGGGAATTGCGAGTAACTAAGGAGATAAGTTAATTATCTTGGTTAGGGGTGCCAAGATTTCATCCCCAAGGTGAGGGCGACAAGTTTAAGATCAAGGGCATCCCCACTGAATCTTGATTTTCCAAGCACCTTAAGGATATATTTTCATGCTTCACACTCCGTGACTACTTTGAAGTAGAACAGTGGGTGATCAAGGGGCTGATCTAGTTTTCTGAGATTATCACTTGCTATGATAGGGTTGAAGAAGTCTTGGGGAAGGACACTACTAAGGTCAATAAAAGCGTTATTGAAAGCGTTTACGATGGTTCTTGGATCAAGACAAAGGGCACCATCAATATTGAGCATGGAGGGAGCTGATTTGGGTTCCTTCTCTCTGACGTCTTTAAGATTCCTCCAGAACTTTCTGCCATCATTCCAGGAGCGAGAGAGGGCTTCTTTGTAGTACTGGCTTTTTACAGTGTGGATAACTCTGGTACATTCATGTCTTGCTTTTTTATAGCCCTGAATGTCAGTTTGTCTACCCGTAGCCCGAGCCCTATGCCAGAGGTGTTCCCTAGATTTCATGAGATCAATAAGGTCAGGTGTGATCCAGGGATTACAAGTGCCTTTGATTTTCCACTTTTTTATAGGAGCATGCTTATCTCAGGCAGCACTGAATTGGTTGATGAAATAATTAAATGTAGTGCCGACATCACTGGCAGAGTATAATTTTGACCAGTCTTGGTGGTGAAGGTCTGATCCCAATTGCTCCAGGTGTCTGCAGATGAGGACCGATTAGTAATTGTTCTGGCAGGGGGCTTGGTGAATTTATTAGACAGGCAACACATGATGGGAGAGTGGTCACTGACAGCATCAGGGAGTACAGTGGTATTTGAGATGTGCTCAGGGTGGTTCGACAGCACCCAGTCCAGTAAGGTACAAGACCCTGTCCTGTAATTCATTCTTGTTGGGGACTCAACAAGCTGGGTGAAGTGGAAGGCTGAGATGGCATCCTTGAAGGAGCTAGCTTCTGGGGAGAGAGACAGTTGACATTGAAATCACCCAGCATTATAATTTGAGTTTAGGCTCAGACTGCTTATGCAGTCCATGAGCGAGTCTAAACCAGATGCAGTCTGCTTGGGTGGGATATATACTGATAACACAGTAAGGGATTTGTAGTGTGCTCCAAGAAGCATTTTAATAGTGAGCACCAGCATATTGTCACCAGTGCTGGGCAAGGGCAGGACGAGACCCTGCAATCTGTCCTTTAGGTAGATTGCACATCCGCTACCTCTTTAGTTAGTCTATCATGTCTGAAAACAGTGTAGCCCAGTATCGAGATGGTTGCGTCTGGTACCTTAGGTGAGAGCCAAGTTTCAATTACAGAAAGAACATCTGGGTTATGTTGTGAGACCCAGAAATGCAGGTTGTCTAGTTTAGAGAGAAGGCTGCAGATGTTAATCGATGCGAGTGTGAATGCCTCTGTTTTCTTCAATGGGGTGTGTTGTTTTTGAGGTGGGCTAGGGTTGGGATGTATGTTGCCAGAGAGCAACAATAACAGCAATGTCAGTCTTCTTAAGTAATCCTTTAACTGCTTGTTGTTGATTTTGCTCATCCTTCTCTGAGTGGGACACATGTTACATGTTCTCTGCAAGAGGGATAATCCAGGAAGGAGTGCCAGCGGGGGTTGCCAGATGGGGCGGCAGCACTGTGACCACATCCAACTCAATGATGGTATTTCCTCTCGAGTATTAAAGGCAGCATTGTCACAGTTCAGGGTTGATGTTATGGTGCCATATGCACAGAGTACGTCTCTTTCAGAAGTAAGGTGTGCTGGTGTGGGCACCCTAACACTTACTAAGCCTGATAGGGTTAGCAGCGTGAGCAGTACGATGCCTCTGGGTGGCAGATAAGTTGTAGTAGTCATTGTAATTTACATAGGAAGGTAGGAACTGCCTGTGTTCAGTTCCCTTAAAAAGGCAGAGTGCTAGGGGTAGGTGAGGGTGAGAGAATGAGAGTAATTAAGGGTACTGAACAGTGGAAGAACAGGGCCAACAAAGTTAAATTGAAAGGTGCTTATCTGAGACAGTCCCTTTAAGAGTGGCAGGCTGTCTGTATTATCAGCAATAGGAGAGAGGCATAAGGGGTTGGGAGGAGCCTTTTAAGGTAAAGGACTATTTAAAAGAGTGGCAGGGATAGGGATAGGAGAAAATTCAAATCAAAACTTAGCACAGTGGTGTTCGAGCTTAAGTCTCCACACCAGCTTCAGGAAACCATCAATAGGGAGCTCTGGCTTCGGGGAACAGCCAATATGGAGCTCCAACCAAGTAGAAGGGGCCAATCAGAGGGCTGTTAGAGGCTCCGGAGTTTCAAGGGGAGCCAAAGCTGCTCCTTGGGCATATCTTGTGTTGTGGCAGGTGGGCAGGAGGAGAGCGGATGGTGGCAAGACCAGTGCCATGTCCCCCAGCTGAAAAAATGTCTGAGATGGGAGTGCCCGGTCAGAGGCCTCCTGCTTGTGTTGTGGCAGGTGAGCAGGAGGAGAGTGGATGGCAACAAGACCAGTGCTGTGTCCCCCAGCTGAAAGAAGGTCCGAGATGGGAGCACCCAGTCAGGGGCCTCCTTGTGTTGTGGCAGGAGGAGAGCAGACGGCGGCAAGACCAGTGCAGCAACCCCATCTGAAAAAAGGTCCAAGATGGGAGCACCCGGTCAGGGTAATTCTGCTTGCGTTATGGCAGGTGGGCAGGAGGAGAGTGGATGGCGGCAAGACCAGTGCCACGTGCCCCGGCTGAAAGAAGGTCCAAGATGGGAGTGCCCAGTCAGGGGCCTCCTGCTTGTGTTGTGGCAGGTGGGAAGGAGGAGAGCAGACAACGGCAAGACCAGTGCCGCATCCCCTGGCTGAAAGAAGGTCTGAGACTGGAGTGCCCAGTCAGGGGCCTGCTGCTTTTATTGTGGCAGGCGGGCCGGAGGAGATGACGGCAAGACCAGTGTCATGTCCCCTGGTTGAAAGAAGTTCTAAGACGGGAGTGCCTGGTTAGGGGCCTTCTGCTGTTTGAAGTCACCCACTTTACTGTATATGGGCGCTGGCTATGCACATCAACATGGGTGGCCCACTAGGCAAAACTGTCCAAATAGGTCTGATGCTGATGGTGTCTGTTCCATAGGTGTTGCTTACTGTAGGAGATTCCCTTGAAGATCTACTGTTAGAGGGTAAGTAATTGTCCTTTTCTGTGAGTGACCATAACCCAGAAAACCTCTCTTGAGGAAGCACAGATGACTGATCGATATGTGGGTATCTGCTCTCAAATGAACAAAAGAATTTGAGGGAGAATTTGAACAGTAACACTGGTTGCAAAAGTTGGGTGTCGGGGGCAGCCCACCATGTAACAATACCAGCGGCATGGACTGCTTTATTAAGAAAAACAAATCTGATGAGCATTGGACTTCTGGTAACATCACCAAAGGAATGACTGCCTAGATTCTGAGCTCTGTCTCCCCTCAAGGTTTTCTTCCTCTTTACGGCCTGAACAATTTCTTCAAAACCACTTCATTCTACTAGATGGAGGAACCTTACTAAAATGATAAAGCTGAATAAAGGAAAAACTGTGTCCCGACCAGTCTGACCCTAAATTGTCCCAGGCCTCTGAAGCTGCACAGACCACACTTGAATCCTTGCAGAAAGCTACGTGGACCCTGGAGAAAAAGAAGATAAAACTAGAAACAGTTTACAAGGAAATACTTGCTTTCCAGGTGGACATCAAAGAGGCTGTTAGGGCGAACTGAAAGAATGCTGTCAACTTCAAGTAAAGGACTGATGATTTAGAATCCAAAGAACCGCTTACAAAAAATGGGTGAATGACATAGATGCTTCCCTTAAAGACGTCATTGAAATGCAAGCCTTGATTCACGCTCCCTTGTACCTAAGCTGCACAGTGTTATGACATCTTTCTGGTAAAACTGGAGCATGAAATAGAGGCATAAGGTCTTTATTTCTCCAATCGAGAGTTACTAGGTCTCATCTCAATGTTAGCCCGGTAATGAAGTTAGAGGAACTGGGTTACTTGTGTGTGTGCGTGTGGGAGGGGCGACTGGGGAGTTTGTCAAAGGTGGCTGTACCGGGTTCAACTCTTGGTCCAAGGGTAGGTTTCCCATCAGTACTTATTTGTTTGTCCGTGGCTGATTTGTCTGCAGGGTAATCAAACTGTTCATGCTGTGACACAGGCAACATATTCATCAGGTTACTATTTACAGACAAGGGCTGTGCTTGTGAGGGGGGCCTTGTGCAGCCATTTCAATACTGTGTTTAGTCTGTTTAGTTATCAGCAACTCTGGGTATTAGAGGTATTTCTGGACTATATTCAGTTCCCATCAGAACTTCTTCCTTGTCTCCTTTTTCAGTCTGCCGATGTGGAAATATTAGTCTAGAAGCCATTTCAGGCCTTATCAGTTCAGGGACTAGCACTGAAGTATCCCCAGGTTTTGGGATATGAATCGGTGAATTACATGACACCCAACTGCTGTCTGAACTAGCTCTCTCCCATCCCACTGCTAGTAAAGCCCTCTGTACATAGAAACAAAGACTTTGACGGCAGATAAGGACCGCTTGGCCCACCTAGTCTGCCCATTTCCCTACCTACAGGATAAGCTGCGGATCCTAGTTAACCAACAGCCTATTTCTTCCTACCCCCCACAAAAATTACCTTATGTCTGTCCCATGCATTCTTGAATTCTCCCACAGTTTTAGACCCCACAACCTCCTCAGGAAGGCTGTTCCATACGTCTACCACCCTTTCTGTAAAAAAAACATTTCCTCACAGTGCCCTGGATCGCCCCCCCTCTATCTTCAAATTGTGTCCCCTTGTTCCTGCACATCTCTTTTTCTGAAAGATGCTACCCTCTTGGACTTTGTAGATTCCACTGAGATACTTAAAAGTTTCTATCATGTCCCCCCTCTCCCTCCTTTCCTCAAGGGTATACATATTAAGCTTCTTTAGTCTCTCCTTATATGGCTTTTCTTGCAGACCCTGCACCATTTTAGTTGCCCTCCTCTGGACTGCCTCTATCCTGTCTATGTCCTTGCGGAGATGGAGTCTCCAGAACTGCACGCAGTACTCCAGATGGGGTCTCACCAACTGTTTGTACAGAGGGATAACACCTTCCTGTTTTCTGCTGTTGATGCCTCTCCCTATACATCCCAGTATCCCCCCCAGCATTCCCTACTGCTTTCTCAGTCCACTCCTTCTCCCTTTCTCCTGTGGCTGTCACGGCTTTGCTTTTAGCCAACTATTATAAGAGTATGGGAACTTTTTAGAAAAAACACAATAAAAATCATTAAAAAAAAATACAACACATTTTAGTCTGTTCAGAGATGTGCGTGGACACAATCAAAAAGGAAAGCAAGAAAAATTAAGTAAGCATTAACACATGACAGGATGTGCAGTTGTTGGGAATCAACGCACACCTTGGGTGCGTTATTTATTTATGTTTTTGGTAACCAGGTGAGCAAACTGATCCAAAGGACCATTTTCAATTGCGACCCGAGCCATACAGTGGCACAGACAATAAGTACAAGTTATAATACAGAAGGTATATATAATACAGTGAGTACAGTGGTATCAGAAACAGTGATACATAAACATCGTATCTTAAAAATAGGGTTTAAGGACATAAAAAACAAGTTCATGACAAATAAAGCTATGCTTCTCTGCATGCAGAGAACTAGGACATACACTTACAGCAAATCAAGACATTATTCAGCCAGTCAAAGGTTTACAATAAAGCGCATAAGGGATTACACTATAGCAATCAACATTTTCACAATGGAGTCAAAATGTGTCAATTGTACATGTAGTAGTCAGTACTTGGGAAGTAAGGCAAATGGTACACTGGGACCCTAAGGTGGATTTCTGGCGAAGCTGTTTCCAAGGGAGCAGGCACAAGTGGCTTGAGACATGAGCCAATCTCTTAATTTTGATTTGAAGGACTGATGAGAGGGTAACATACGGATAGCAGGTGGTATTCTGTTCCAGAGGTAGGGGGCAGAGACAGAGAAAGCCTTGCTACCTATGACAGTATATACATGGGGGACTACCAGTGGAGGAATGGAAGAGACCCTGAGACACCGAGTTACCACCCTGTCGGTCAGAAGCGAGGAGTACTGGGACTTATGTGAGTTCCTGAGAGAGGTGTCAACTAGACAGCCCATAACATATTCAAAACAGCCCTGCAGAGAGAGCCAGCCTAAGGACTGATATAGAGAGCAGTAAGTGAAGGAAGGGACCCGAAGGGCAAAGTGACAGAGTTGTATGCGATATTTAGACAAGAAAGAAGTGAGGAGGACATGGAGGAGAACACCGGGGAGCAGTAGTCAAGTAGGGGCAGTAGATTTCCCTTGGCAATTTCAAGACTCCCCTCCCCCCCAATAATGTTTTTGTACAGGGTATTATTTGTAAACAGGGATTCTTTTTCCCTAAATTCTGTTCCTGGATAAAAATAAAAAAGTTATCATCATCATCATCAATAACCACACACCCTGGAGTGTGTTAGTGCACTTATAACATGAGGTATGTTTAAAGAACAAAAAAAATCCAAAAAGATGTTTTTTTGCAGTTTAAACAGCAAAAAAGGTACTGTATCCTGCCACCTTGCAAAATAGTCCCTAACAAAGAATGCCTTGATGATTTAGACACTCCCTGTGAACTGTGCTGTCTCTGGCTCTCGCTGTGTGCAGCAAACAAACTCAGCCATAACGGACATCTGTGAAAAGAGTGCTAGAATGTAGAAATAGTAGGTGTTCATTACAGCAGCTACTGCTGGAGCAGAGCTAATAATATTACTATCCCTGATGTCTGAGTGGAATTGTGGCACAGTACAGCAAGTGGCTTTAGAGGTGTATCACACTCAACTCAGAGCTAGAGATAGAGATAGTCACACAGAGACTGCAGCAACTCTGTCTTACTCACTGTGTCAGTGTCTCTCTCTGTCAACCTAGCCGCAGAAATGTTGCATGTCCCTGCTTCTCACTGTCTCTCCGGGGATGTCTACAAGGTGCAAGGTAATGTCCAGCAATGGGTGATGGAGTGGGGGGGGGATGCTGCAGGAGGGAATGGGAGGCCAGTTAACAGCCAGCAAGGATGATGGCGCTGACAAGTACTGCTGCATCTGTAAAATTGCCGGACTGCACACTGCCGCTGTCTTGCTCTCTCTTTGGTGGCGCACCAAGGTTATGGAGCTTAAAGTACAGCCAGGGGAATGTGGCAAGGAGCTTCAGCTGCTGCGCTCAGTCTGTCTCTGCTACCATTGAGAAACATTAATGAACAGGAAGGAGAGCCCTGTTCTGTCTGTCTGTCTGTCTGTCTCTCTCTCTGTTTCCCTTGTGCAAACAAGGATAGCCTGTTCTCTGTCTCTTGCCGAGCACTGCAATACTACAATCTGCTTGACTCTCGTGCAGTCTCTGATCTGCACAGAGCGGCACATACAAACAAGTGTGCAAAACAAATCTTGGCGATACTGAAGGATTACGGCCAGATCGCGTCACTGGGCAGCTTTCAGAGACTACTCGGTAATGTGTCTCTTGAAGCTGCATGAGCGAATGACACAGCAGGAGAGAGAGTGAAACTGCATGCGCTTTCTACATAATCACCATAAACAAAGCAGGCATGACACTAAATGCTGGCAAAGTATTTTTTATCTCTGGCGAATGATGGTAGCAGAAATACAGAAAATATTACTGAATACAGAAAAAAACTACATACTACATCAGACATCAGCATAATATTTGTTTGTTCTTTCTTCTGTGGGGGCGCTCCTCCCCCCACTCCCCCGGTTCTAGTTAGTTTAGTTGTTTAGTGAACTGTGTCTTTCTTCTGTGGGGGTGCTCTGCCGCCCACACCTCCCCGGGTCCCATGTGTTAATTTATTGTTGCTATGAACTCCCAGAATATCTTCTTTCTTTTGTTTTTAGTTAGTTTAGTTGTTTAGTGAACTGTTTCTTTCTTCTGTGGAGGCGTTCCACCCCCCTACACCCCCCCCCCGGGTCCAATGTGGTAATTTGTACATTTGCACAATTAACTGTACGTCGCATTTATTACGCGCCAGAACTATTATATTACTATTCTATTAACTATTATATATAACTCGGGGGCAGGTCTGTGACTCAGGCATAGATGGGAAGAGGTGTGACTGAGTGGCGTCGCTTTAGACGCAAGCCTCTTACCGTAATCCTTTCTTGTTTCTTTGCGCAACTGACCGTAATCATTCAGTATCACCCAAATCTCTGTTAGTAACTTTTTGTCTCTGTTTTGGCAGTGCTGCTGAGTAGGTCCTTTCTCTGATCACAAAGCAAAGGAGCAAACAACTGTGCTACTGTATAGAGTTTCAAAGAAGAAAGGTGACTAAATGAAAATGACACTGAAGCCTCCGACAAAAGAAGTACTTAACGTAACAAAAAAGTCAGGCTAACAGTAACCGGACACAGACTATTGAGCTTAGTCAAATTAAAAAATGCTTTTATTACAAAAATTAAAAACATAACAAGCAGCACCCACATCCTCAAGGCACGTCTGTACCACGTGACCAACGTGTTTCACGTCACTCGGCGCTTTATCAAGCCTAGCTTTGATAAAGTGTCAGAGTAATAATCGTTAAATCACGTGTATAGATAATGCCATGAAAAATGGTGCTGCTACTATGTTTTAAGCTTTGTAATAAAGCATTTTACCATTGACTAACTCAATAATCACGATATAACCGACTTTACTATATAAGTACCAGGAGAGGGTGGCATTACTAATATCTCAGTATCTTGTTGTCAAGAGTGCTGGAAGATGGTAAAAGCTGAGGGCTAAGAAACAAAAGGCACTTATGAGGGTACAAAGGGCACTTTTTCTATACTATTTTTTGCCATACAGAAAAAAAAAGTGGAGTGGCTACCGCTCTTTTCCTCCCCGGTTCGGCACCTGTGCTTGTTGTGTACAGATTTATTTCTCTGACTTGTATCACTCACTCTACTAAAGATGACTGGAATGACACTCTGTGCGAATGCGAGTACCGTAAGGCGGGTAGGTGAGTTGAAACACAGGATGTTCTCTACAATCTATGGCTCTCGGTTACTGACATTTCAATTGCGGTCCAAAAAAGTTATTTACTCTTGCTGACTGAAGAAGTTCAGTGCTGCCAGACAAATTATGCCGTCGAGACTTTTCACCCTGACTGTTTGTTAACAGTCATTAATGAATGGTCACGAGGTCATATTGCACCAATTGGATCTGTGTATTTCTTGCCCCATGTTAGAATACAAAATAAAGTTAGAAAATGGTAATCCTACTGCAAAATATATTCCTAAAGGCGCTATTCACAAGACTTGCTTAGATCCCAATAAAACCCTATATACTGTATATATCTCTTATCTATCTATCATACCATAAGATTCAGCTTCGGGACACCCCCTAATAGGCCTGCCTCTATGGAGATGGTCCAGTATCGCCCTTTAAGGGGAGTTACCCCAGAGTGTCTATTAGCGGTACTGGACCTATCGGGTATTTCAGGTGAGTGCCTGGGTCCAGGGGACCTCGTTCTTGCCTGTAATAAGGCGGTGGGTGAGGCCCTGGACTTAGTTGCTCCTGTCCATGTTTGCCTACTCACTCAGCACCTGAAGACTCCATGGTTTGATGAGTCTTTAAAGGAACGGAGGAGAGTGGGGCGAAGGCTAGAGAGGGCTTGGCAGAAATTCCGGCCTGGATGCTGGCAGACTTAGGTTGAAGGACCATTATGGTATCTATCAATCAGCAATCACCCATAAGAAGGCAGAATTCCTGTCCAGGGAGATTGCTGCTGCGCGGAACCGACCAGCTCAACTCTTTCAGACTGTCGACAGACTGTGCAATCCACTCTGTCTGCAGTCTGGAAGAGATTTTTCACAAATAAAGTGTGATGAGGTTGCTCGGTTCTTCACAGATAAGATTGCTAGCATTAGGTCGGGCATCGGTCCAGCTCCCTCTTTAAGGGTTTGCGGTGATCGCTGAGAGGAAACAAACACCTATGTTACCTGGTCTGACTTTGGTAATCCGGAGTTCATGGATATTGTGAGGATTGTCCAGACTGTACGACCAACCAGCTGTAGTTTGGATCCAGGCCCTACGTCACTATTATTAGGTTGCGTAGATACTGTCTGCCCGATCCTTGCTGAAATTGTCTGGAAATCTTTGGAGCAGGGGGTCTTTCTTGATCCCCTAAAGGAGGTGGTCATTCGACCACTCCTTAAAAAGCCTTCATTGAATCCAGACTGCTTAGCTAACTTCAGACCTGTCTCTAACCTGCCCTTTGTGGGTAAGGTTATTGAAAAGGTGGTTGCACTACAACTGGATGACCATCTTATGAATCACAATGTCTATGATACTCTTCAATCAGGGTTTAGGAAAAGACATAGCACTGAGACCGCCCTTGTCCAGGTTTTAAATGATCTCCTGATTGCGAGAGATCGAAAGGCTCGTACTATTCTAGTCCTTCTTGATCTCTCTGCAGCATTTGATACTGTGGACCATGGTGTGCTTTTGGAGCGCCTGTGCCTTTATTGTGGACTGTCTGGTACAGTTCTGCATTGGTTTTGGTCTTTCCTCATGGGTCGGAGGCAGAGGGTTGTTACTGGAATTTATTCCTCTGACGCTATCTCCCTGTCCTGTGGGGTGCTGCAGGGCTCCATTTTAGCACCCATGTTGTTCGCTGTTTATATGCTGCCATTGGGAGACATTATTAGGCGATACAGTCTGGGTTTTCACTGCTATGCAGATGATACCCAGCTGTATCTGTCCTTTAATCATGAACAGGAAGATGCGATCTCTATGCTTAACAGCTGTCTATCCAAAATCAAAGATTGGATGAGTGCCAGCTGGCTGAGGTTAAACCCGGATAAGACTGAGGTGTTGGCTGTGGACCCAGGTCACCTTGAGGCGGGTTGTAGGGCTGGGGTTCCATCGGGTATATGGCTTGATGGTGTCCAGCTCCCAACCTCAGACCAGGTACGTAATCTGGGCATTATTATAGACGATGGCCTGACCCTAAAATCTCAGGTATCAGCCGTTGTCAAATCCTCTTTTTACCATTTTAGGAATATCGCCCAGGTAAAACACCTGGTTCCTCTGGCTGATCTTCCTACCTTGGTCCATGCCTTTGTGACCACTCGCCTTGATTACTGCAATGTCCTGTACCAAGGGGTACCAGGGGTTGATATTGGCTGCTTGCAACTGGTGCAGAATGCAGCGGCCAGGCTTCTGACTGGGACATCCAGAAGTAGTCATATTATGCCTGTGCTGCACGAACTGCACTGGCTGCCGGTTCAGTGGTGGATCACCTTCAAGGTCGGGTTACTGACCTATAAAGCCCTACATGAACCGGGACCGCAGTATCTACAAGATCTCCTTACTCCCTACTGTCCCTCTCGCTCACTCCGATCCACCGGCGAGGGATTACTAGAGATTCCCAGGGTTCATTTTCTTACGCTGCCCCCGCCCTGTGGAATTCTCTGCCTCGCCGGATACGAGGCTGCCTGACCGTCGAGAGTCTCAAATCGGAGCTTAGAACTTTTTTGTTTCTAAAAGCTTTTGGAGAATGATTTAATTGTTAATAACATGTTTATTTTAAATGTTTTTCATTTGTACAGCGCTTTGGTTTTTGAAAAGTGCTTAAAAATAAAATTTTACTTACTTACTTACTATCTAAAAAAACCCTTCAAAAAGCACCTTTTTTTACACAACAGACCTTATAACCACCCAGTGTTTCCCCAGTATACCTGCTACAGCACCGTGCAATAGAGGAATTGTTTTATTAAGGAAGAATTAACAAAAGGAAAGAACAGTTGCGTAAGAACTTACCATAACAGTAGATCTTTGAGGGGATCTCAGTCATCAGGTTACACTGTAAGAACATTTGCCATCGGAGAGAGGGAATCCACATGGATGATTTTCAGCAGTACTGTGACAGGATGACCCCTGTCTTAGGTTTAACCCCCCCCCCCCGGTAAAGAAAGAAATAGTAAGTGCTGTGATGTATGCCCTACAATTGTGAAATGGTTACAAAATGAGCATAGGTGCTCGTAATGCCTATAAAATGGCTAACTTGCCAGACTTATATGATGGCTGATTAAATAAATTTCTTATGCATATATAAAGTGTCTTGCTGAGAAATTAATGGCACTTAGACAGGCACTGGATTAATGTCCATTGGGAGGAGTCTGGTGGAATGAATAAAATACAGACAGTGCTGTAGTGATGGATAAAAATTAATGTGCACAGATAAAGAAAGGAAGCACATAGTGCTTAGTCAGAGTTGACATATGCTTTATTATGTGATGTCACATTTTTATTAGGCATATATGGTAAAAGAAACAATACAAGCCAGTCTTACCTGAGCAGGGAGACTTGGTGAAGTGCCAGTCCAGGGGCCCTTTAGGCCAGTAGCGGCCTATTGTGGCCAGTTTTATAGGAGGAAGACTGTTAATCACAGTGAGTGGGAGATCCCCACTTTCCTCTTCTTATTTAATCCAGTCCTGGGTTACTTCATTTACTTTTAAGTCAATGACTGTGTTAGCATCATGTTTAGTAAGCTCTCAGCATCTGTGTAAGTTAAAAAGAGGGCTTAAATAAATTACATTTATGCTGAGTGATGCTAGGGTCACCTGACTACGGGGGTGGGTGGGTATAAAAAGCCCTCCTGTGCTAGCAGAAGTCAGACAGGGAGTCAGTAAGCAGCTAATAGAGGTAGGAGAAAGACCTTTAAGTGGTATGAGCTCACATTTGCAATTACTGGCTGGGCTGAGGAAAAGCCTTGCAACCCTGCTGAGACAAAGCAGTGGTCTTTTCTATTTTATTTATTGTTTTCTTTTTAAACTTCATATTCGTTTATTGTTAAAATAGTAATGTCCACGTATAAAACAATCAATAAGTCAAAGATCTTCTACATCACTTAGCCTCATTTTACAATACTAGCCAGTCAGTTAGACTATTATTATTACATTGATCAAACTATATTCGTTACAGTCCTTTATATTCACTCTTCGAAATATTGAGGGAGAGGATTTCCTGCATTTGGTCTGAAGACCTTTCACGATGGACACAGTTCTTTGCAGGGTTGTGATACCTACTCCCAAGTTCGATGTCAAAGTTGGGGAAAATAAAGATCACTGCGAGCAAATCTAGGCAACTGATCAATAAGAGTTTATACAAGTTCAGTTTTCAACATTAGCGTGTAACTAACTGGTTTCTTAACTTTGTTTCTTCCTGTTCAGCTAAGGAAACAATTCAGTTCGACCATTTAGTTTCCTCCTACTACTAAACCTCATAAACCAAAATAACTCTTAGCTCATCAAACTATAATACAAGTTTCTACAACATATATTATATTATATATCTAAATTATCAATACACCTCATTCCCACTGTGCTTTAAATCTACATTGGAGTAAATCCTGAAGCAGAGTTTCTCTTTTTTTATCCATGGCATCTCCACCCCTTTGGGTCTTCTATAACAGAATTAATTTATCATCCTATTCTGTTCGTCTTCCCTTACTTGTGGGCCTCTGGCCATACCTGCCAAGGTCTCCAGATATCTAAATATTTTTATGTGTCTAAGTGAATAGTGTGAGTAATAAGCTCCATCCCCTCCACCTCTTCCACCCGGGAGACCCACTGCTCTCTCATGGGAGGACTAAGCTGTAGCCAAGCTGAAGTAATACATTTTAATGCTACTACTCGGAGAATCTGAGCCAGTTCAACCACCTTCCTCTGTTTACCTGATAAGGTTGGAAGGCCTAATATCATGTCTTGAAATGTGAGCGGTAAAGGGAACCCCACCATCTGCTCTATGACAGTGTGTACCTGTTGCCAAAACTGATTCAGTTTTGGGCAGGCCCCAAAAATATGGTAGAGAGTTGCCTTAGGGGCACCGCATTTTTGCCAACAGGCCTGTGAGGCCTGGGGTTGAAAGTGCCTTGTAATAACAGGGTATCTAAAAAAATGAGTTGTTACCTTCCAATTAAACTCTCTTCAACATACTGAAGAGGTCACCTGCCATCCTCTCTGGAATCTGCGGGCCCAATTTACTGGTGCCACCCTTTCCCCGCTGTTGGTCTCTCATCATTTTCTAATGTTGTCTAGAATTAAGGGAGGGGGGGTTAGCACCTTGTATATTAAGGATATATAGTTTAACTTATCTTTGATCTTAATGAGATCCCACCAGTATTGTTCTAAAGGAGTCAGGTCTCTACGAATCATCTGAAGGACTTCCCTTGATGTGATCATAGGTCTGACCTGTAAGTATCTGAAAAAGTCCTCTTTACGGAGAGAAAACCTTTCTTGCAAGGTCATAAAAGGAAGGCAGCCCATTCTTTCCATCAGTTGGACAAATCTTGTGAGGCCTCTACCCTCCCAGTATTGATATCCCTGGTCTGTCTCGGGGGGGTGGGGAGAACATAGCCTCGTGGTGTATAAGTGAGAGTGGACCCACCTGATTGGGAGTATGTGTTGCCTTGTGAAGCTGGCGTAGAATTCTAATAGAATGCTTTACCCAAGGGTTCAGGGTAAGTGACCAAATCGCTGGGCGTAAGACACTGGTGGGGATAGTCCATAATTTTACCTTCTGAACTGACTCTTGTTCCAGAAGATACCAACCAGACTCTTTTCGTCTTTTAGCCCAGGTATAGAGCTGAGACCCTGTGCCACTAGGTAATAATAATATAGATGTGGAAGACCCAATCCTCCCACCTCCCTAGCTGATTGTAGGAGTTGAAGGGGCGTCCTAGGCTGTTTTCCTTCCCAGAGGAACTTCTGAAGTGTTTTATTAACTTGGATCCAAAAATACTGTGGAATATCTATAGGGAGAGTTTGAAACAAAAATAAAAATCTTGGCAATATATTAATTTTGATCGTGTGGATTCTTCCATACAGTGTAAGGGGCAGCACTTTCCATCTGGCCAAGTCGGCCAATATAGTGTTATACAGTTTAGCATAATCATTCTGGAACAGTTTCGAAGTGTCTGCTGAAATCTGTACTCCTAGGTATCTAAACGTATTATGTTTGGCCCAAGAAAAAGGAAAAGTATCTTTAAAACCTGCCGGGGGTGCCACTTAGCGCCATGGCCTCAGACTTTAAGAGATTTATTTTATACCCAGCCAGGAGGCCAAAGGTCTTTAGCATCTCCAATAGATGTGGTAAAGTATGTTGGGGATCTCGCAGAAAGAAAAGTGAATCATCGGTGTATAGCACCACTTTGTGTTCCTGTTTACCCACTAGGACCCCCAAGACATCAGGATTACTCTGGATCCAAATCGCCAAAGGTTCTATCGATAAGGCAAAAATCAGTGGAGAGAGTGGGCAGCCCTGTCTCGTGCCTCTTTTTAAGGGTATGCGATCTGAAAAATGTCCATTTACCCTGACTCTGGCCTCTGGCTTGTGGTACAAAGCCGAAATGGTAGAGGTGAAATTATCCCCCAAACCAAATTTCGACAGGGTGGCCAACATAAATTGTGAATCCACCCTGTCAAGCCTTTTCAGCATCCATACTGATAGCCAGTTGAAATGAGTTAGAATGCTTTTGTGCAGAGATAATATTTAATAACCTCCGTATGTTATCTTCAAGGAAACGGTGTGCTATTAAACTGGTTTGGTTCTGATGAATTAACTTGGATATGCAAGTTTGAAGTCTATCGGCCATGATCCCTGAAAAGATTTTCATATCTACCAGAAGCAAAGAAATCGGCCTGTATGAACTACAAAGTTGGATGTCCTTCCCTTGTTTCAAAATCAGCGAAATTTGTGCTAAATTCCAGGATGGAGGGACTGGCTCATGGTCCAGCATAATTTCATTGTATGTTAACAGCATCGAGTCTGCTAATTTGGGGCGGAATTCTTTAAAGAATTCGGCCGGGAAGCCATCCAGCCCTGGGGCCTTCCCATTTTTCATTTGTTTAATTTTTTCTACTATTTCTTGTTTTGTCAGGGGAGAATCTAAAGCCAATCTGGATGTCTCATCTATTCGTGGAATAGGGAGAGAGTCCAGAAACTTGCTAAGTTTCTCCTGGTGGTCCTGTGTAGGGTTAGCATCATAAAGAGAAGAGCAGAACTTAGCAAATGTTTTGACAATTTCTACTGGGGAACTTATTGGGAGTGAGCTATCTTTAGTTTTTAATTGTAGTACTGCTCTCCTGGCCATTTCTTTTCTTAATTGCCAAGCCAATAACCTGTCTGCCCTGTTTCCATTTTCAAAAAATTTCTGTCTTGCATAGCGGATCTGTCCCTCACTTTGAATATCCAGTAGTTTGTTAAGGTCCTTTCTTGCCTGATCTAGTTCGGTTTTGATCTTTTCGTTTGGGGTAGATTTATGTTGGGTTTCAAGGGTGTTTACTTGCATTTCTAGTGTTACTCGTTTTTGTACCCTGTCTCTCTTCATCCTGCTCGAATATTGAATTATTGCACCCCTTAAACAGCACTTCAGAGCATCCCAACGAATGCTTTCCCTGGTGTCTCTGCTGGGGTTGTCCTGTATGAAGGTTTGGCTTGTTTGTGACACAAGTTCCTTAAAATCCTCTTGGGTAAGAAGACTAATATTTAGTCTCCAGCAAGTCTCCAAGGGAGTCTGCACCATGGAGAGAGTGAGAGATATTAAGGCATGGTCGGATATGGTGATGTTCCCGATTTTGCTGTTTGAAATCTTAGGTATCCATGTAGTGGATGCTAAGAAATAGTCAATGCATGAATAGCCCTGGTGTCTGGGGGAATAGTATGTGAAGTCTCTTTCCCTAGGGTGCATAAACCGCCATATCTCTGTCAAGCCCAGTTCTTGAGTTGGCCTCTGAAGGAAGGCAGTATGGCGCAGTGGTTTAAGGCTCTGAGCTGCAAATCTGAAGACCTGGGTTTGAATCCCACAGCCCCCACTTGCATACTGTGTGACCCTGAGCAAGTCACTTAACTTCCTTGTGCTCCCAGGTTGCACCTGTAAACAAACTTTCATCTTAGTGTGTCTCACCTGGTCAAATAATTGGAATTAACTTCCCCGTCCTTGTGATATGGCCCCGAGGGTGCCCCGAACGATCCACCTTGGTATTTATCACTTCATTAAAATCACCCCCAACTATGATCAGGCTCTGCATATCCATAACACACTTAAGTATCCTCTCCAAGAATGCTAAGTGAGGGGCTTCCTCGTTTGGTGCATAGATGTTCACCAGAGTGCGCTTTTGTCTCCTATAGGTCCCCTGCAAGAGAATAAACTGGCCCTCTGGATTTGTCCTCACTCTCTCCACTTCCAAAGGGGCATCCCTTCTTACCAAAATGGCTACTCCTCTATGATGGGGAGCTACCTCATAATGAGAGGAGTACACATGACCTACCAAAGAACGCCTTAACCTTAGGTGCTCCTGGGGGGTCAGGTAGGTCTCCTGCAGGAATGCCAAGGTGGCCCTCTGCCACTGAAGCTCCTGTAGGATTTTTGCTCATTTTGTTGGATTGTTAATCCCTCTCACATTGAGAGACACAATTTTTAAATCAGCCATTTTCCTGAAAAGAGGGTAAAGGTTTCCATATCAGTAGAGGGAGGTGACAAGTTGTTCTAATAATATCACTGTGTTGTAGAATTACATCAGTTCTTTCTAACTCTAATACCAACAATATTTAAACTTTTAAGCTGTTAACAATAAAACAATAAACTATATTTTCCACTTCAAGATGTCTCAGCCCTGAATTCACACTCGCCAGTATGATGAAGCAATGTGGTGTGATCGAATTTCCTGCCCAAGTGAGAATTCTATCCAACTGGGGCCCTCAGTTGGCCCTAACGCTGGAAGGGCTATATCGTACCAATGCACCGGCTTATGGATAGAAAATTCTAGCCCAATGCATTTAATAGCCTTTCAAATGAAGAAGTTGTTCCCATCTGACTATATTAAGGGTTACAATAGACAGGCCACCGAGGGGAATAATTTCTTATATTTAAGATTCTTACTTACAGATGGGGGTGTGCAGATAGCGGGCAGCCCCGCCTCTCCCGGGCCCGCCACCCATCCGTCACGATGCAGAGGGACCCACTGGCCAGCTGTGGCAGTCTCACTAGCCCCATCTTGATATTGGGGCCACCGTGAAAGGCAGGGAGGTAGAACACCCTACCAAGTAAACCTGGCATCAGTGGAGCAAATTAGGGGATCAGGTTCAGCTTAATCTCTAAACCAGAGGTGAGTAGTATCTATCAAAGTCTTTGCCAGTGAAACCACCCAAAGGTGGAATCAAACTACCCTCCAGAGTTCTTCCATGTATTTTAAGGCATGCTCAGAGACAAAACAAATAGCTCTCCGGGGTCTACACCAGTGCCCACTCATTATGGTTAGCAACCTGGCCTCCAGTTTCCCTTCAGAGGAGGAATGACAAAAACAAAAGATTTTTCTTATCTCTTCCCTTAGCTTTACTCTCTGGACTTTCTATAAGATGCCAGGATCATTTTCCCCTGCTCCATTGGGTGTTCCACCCCCCCGTCCCCCGCATTAATGCAATGTCGAGACCGCTCAGCCCCACCACAGATCCCCCCACCCAGACAGGACAAGGAAAGGCCGGCGAGGCGGCGGAGGAACACCCCCCCGCCACCCCGCCATACCCTTTCAGCTCTCCCCCGGTAGCCTTCCAAAATCCACCTCAAAGGTTTTCTGATTTAAGCCCTAGACATGCCAACCTCCCACCACAACCCAATAATTAAAGCGATTTACCAAGTTTACCTAAGTGAACTCATCATCTGCTTGCTAACTGCATATATAACTGAATCACTATGCATTTTGTTACATGCACTACTAATTTTAGCAAAATAAAACAATTTTTCTTGATCACAAACCAGGAAGTGTCATTTTGTGTATTGGCACCTGTATCTGTTGACCTTTGCACTCATTTGCTTTGCAACGTCTCCTCAGGGAATCTGTGCTCTGCATTAATTGCTTAAGAGCTGTTCCTCACTTGGGCACAGTGGTCTCGGTCACAGAGTTCAGTACAGCAGTGTCTACTCCAAACAGTTCCTTTGCTGGATCCGATGATGACAGCGATATGCTGTCCTGCGGACAGTGATTTTTTGGACAGTGACAGTGTGTCCGAATTTGACTTTAGCAGCATAATGGACCCATACAGGGACAATCCCTTTGCCAGCAGCGAGAGCAACGCGGGCAGCACATCAGGCAGCAGCAGTCCCGATCCATTCCAATACGATGACGACTGCAGAATCAGCAACACCATTTGGTAATTTATCATTTTTTTGTTTGGTGGTGCCATGATTTGGCCGTCTGTGCCGTATTTCATTCAAGTATGTAAAAACCTTGCTACTGGCTAATTTCTTTTCCTCCCACCATCGATATGCCCCATCAAATTGTACCTTGGGTTTTCTTTCTTTTTTTTGTGTGTGTGTGTTCTTTCTCTATCTGAACTAGTACTTGGCTACTTGGCTGTTACTGCTTGATCCAGAAAGTATTGCTCTGTATGCAATTGATCGAACCTATGTGATGGGTCACAGTTGGTCCATCTAGATGCAGACAACTGCTTTTTGTGCCTCTCAGGTCCATGATGAGCTGTATAGTTAGACTTTACATACATAGTATGGGACGGCTGTACAGTGAGGTGGAACAGGCAGGTGAGAACAGAATTATGTTCCAAGTCCAAAGCCTCACCTGGCTTGTTTGGGCTTTTCTGGGCTGGGTACTAGCGACCATCCATCCTGTGATTTTGTGGTCGCTCAGTATGGCCCACATGATGCGATTAGTAGCAGGCACCAGTTGTCTACCAGCATCGCTGATGGATGTATACAGTTCCAGTCTGTCCTTTTCCTATTGCTGATGGTGTCCCCTATTGCTTTTGCCTGTATGTGTGTTGGTTTTGGGTTGGGGGGGTTGGTGGGTGACTGCTCTTACTTTCCACTGACTTATGCCACTGCCCCCCATGCCCGTCATGTTACAAGTTTAAATCAACAGTTATCAACTATCGGTTATTTCTTCCAAGTGGTATTAGGTTCAGTTGACCACCAAATTTTGTTTCAGATGTTAATCAGGTTATGCTACTTAAACCATCATAGGCATAAAGAGATGGCATTTACTTATTATTGGGGCAGCCTTGTATTAGTTGTATACCAGCTCCTGATCTACGCAGACTGCAGCTGAAGTTAGTGTCTGCACCATCATCAAGGAAACCATTATGGTGTTTGCTTATCATGACCCTGGTTCCATGCCTCCTGATGTATTATGAGTAGCACCATTGCCACCACCCATCATCAAAGGAACACCAAACGGTGAAAAAGGTGAGACTAACAGTGTCAATAACCTCCCCACGTCAGCATTTACATTTACATTGCATTCCTAGTATGGATTGACATTTGAAAAAATACCAATGTGTTTTTGTATATTGTAAAAGGGTACATATCCCAGTACCATGAAATTGTGTTTTTGACTGTACTTGTGCTGCCCTCGATAACTTATGTCTCTAGACCTTACTGACACTTTTGTCCGTGCAAAGTTGTTTGTGTCTTTTATATTTCCACCATTATATTTGCTCTTTGGTGCACACTGGAATGTGTTCAGCAAATCGCACTGACACAGTACCATGCTGGTTACCATGTAGACTGTGTAGACGGCGTGCATTCATTGCTATTTGTCCCCTGTTGAGCACATATTTAGATTTGGATTATTATAGTTACACAGTATTCCATAAGTATGCTTCGGGGACTGACTAACACTCTTTGCAACTGAACACCCTACAAGTTGTAAATTGGTACACAGTGGAGAATAATGTGAGTACGTGTGAATGCATATGCCCTGACACATCGGGAGATAATCGCAACTGGCACCGCGTCTGTTGCTTACGCTTAGTAGCACATACAGTGATGCTGATATCCAAAACTATTAATAAAAACTGCCTGTGTCTTTCACTCTATGTTGGCCCATGTCACTTTCCATTTAGGTGTTGGGGGGGCAATGGGTTGCGGGTAGCATTGTGGTCTGTATTATCTGTATAATCTGCTCATGTCATATTGGCCTTATTTATGCCCATATCCGATAACACATACAGTACTACATGAAATTATAGAAGATTACTGTGTTATTTTGTTTTTTTCTCTTGATTGGTTGCCATTCTATATGATGATGTCTGTCTCTTTCTCCTGACTTTCGTTTGTGTTTCTGTCCTTATATGGGGGAGGAAGGGTCTGCCATCGATACTCATATGGCACTGTATACATAAAGGTGGCATCAGTTGACAATCGGGGGGGGGGATTTATGCACTGCCATCTCATTATGTCATACTGTGGATGTGCAGCTACCCAGTGAAACATCTAATACTACACTGTAAGCAGTTCATCTCAATAGTCCCAGGTGCACTCATCTCAGCTTCATTCTGCACATACTGAGATATATTATTGATGATTGCTCTATGATCAGTTTTGTTTTTTTCTGTTTCAGCCCCTCGCCTCCCTATACAGCTCGCGAATTTAAGTATTCAGTGCTGTAGTTTCATGCAGTTTAATTTTGGGTCTTGACTGAACGAAATGCCAGTGCTCCCATTCGGCTGGGTCCTGAAACAATGAATGAAAGGGATGAAAAGGGCATGGAGTCAGGCGCAGTGGGAATGGATTTCTTGAGCTGACGTCACTCACGCATGTAGACGCATTGCGCATGTGTGAGGTTCGAACAAAGAAAAAAAAGTGGCCAAGACACCCACGGCATGGAAAAACTAAATAAAACTGCGTATTTAGAAAATAAATATCTCTAGGGTGGAAAGGACTGTATGCACTCCATGGAGAGTCGATGACCTGAAAACATCTGATGGGGGAAAGTTGGCAAGTCACTTTAAGTCCATTTATTATCAAGTCCATCCCTCTTCAAAGCCGTCACTAAGGAACACTCACAGTTCTGATAACTAAGTCCCTGATGTGCTTTCTGTGCTCTGTTCAGTCAGGATCACTGGGGTTGGTCGCCTCGCTGGAAGGTTGCGAGTTGATGAGTCTTTGAGCAGAATCTGCACCATCACCTACCATCGCAGTAGATTCTCTGCGGAGTTGGACCTGGTCCCACGGACTGGAAGTGCTCGTACGGTCCTGGGAACCTTTGCGTTTGGTTCCCATCCTTTGCCATGATTTCTCTGCCACCTTGATTCTTTGTTGTGTGGTGCCATCTGGTGGTGGTGAGATACCCAAGTTATTCAGAAAGGAGCTAGCAGCCCACAGATCAGGGATTTTACGTGTGTCTTTCTCCATGAGTACTTTCAGTTTCGCCAGGTATTCAAGATGAGCTTTGTGACCTTGCGCTTGAAGGAGGCGGACCATGGACAATACTTTTCGTCGCTCAGCGTGAAGTAGCGGTGTGTAATCCTGTTAAAAAAAACAGGCGTGTGTCCCCAAATAAAATCTCTTTTCTTCCCCAAGCCATCCTTAGGATCTCCTCTTTTACTCTAAAGTCCCAGAAAGCAAGGATGAACAAACGTGGTCGGGCTTTTGGGTCCTGGGGTTTGGGGACTAAAGAGCGATGGGCTCTAAGAATATTAAGAGGTTTGTCCGATGGCAGGGTGAGTATTTCTCTCAAGAATGACTCCATAAAAGTTGTGGTTGGGGTAGTCTCCACATTCTCAGGTATTCTGTGAGTGCGGATATTATTCCTCTGATTTCTATTCTCCAGGTCTTCAAGCCACTTTTCCAAGAGAATCTCCCTTCTATGTAAGTCCAACAGGGCTGCGTTATGCACATCCACAATAGTTGAGCAGTCCGAAAGTGTTTTTTCCATCAGACCAGTTTTTTGTTCCAAATTAATTTTTGGTGATTATCCAGTACTCTGGTCTCCAGTCACTCCAATGTTGCATTGATTTTTTGCAGCGTGGCACATAGCTCCTTTGAGGTGATGGTGCAAGTGCCACCTCCCTGGCCGTCTGGATTGGGGAGAATGCTCTGAGATGTCACGGCTGTGGAGGCCTTTGGGGGTAAGGCATATTCCAGCAAGGTTTTGTTTTGTTTTGGCATTTGAGTGCCTGATTTATCTCTTGTTTTATTTCGAGCTGCCATTCCTCTGAGATCTGCCAACTTTGATACGAAAATGTCAGTAATAGAGGGTGGTTTTCAGAAGATTATAAAATCGATTGTGCAGAGCTCTGTGTTCAGGCTGCTATTTCAGGTGGTACACACACCGGAAGTCTTATTTATTGTTTTCTGAGTGAAGTAACTAACTTAAGTTTTTTTCTTGATTTCTGTATATATTTTCTTTCATTTTATGATGCAAAAATTAAATGATAAATGCTTTTGGCATTTTTTATGCACTGAATCATGAGTCTGCTTAGTTATGTTATCCTGACTACTCACATTCATTCACAGGTACAACTGGGGCCGCCCACACTGTTGATGTCCACCGATGTCACCAACCCTATATAGGTGTGGGCAGACGCACTCCCTCCTCAGTTCTTTCCCTCCAGAGATGAAAGGAGCAAGGCTGACACCCTGGGGAACTGAGAGAGAGACCAAGGGACCTGACTCTAGATAGAAATGATGGAATACAGCAGATAGCCAGGTCCTGAACAGGAACCCCAAGAACGGGGAATGTGGGAGGGAAATCAGACCTGATGACTGAGATCTCCTTGAAGATCTATTATCATGATAAGTTTTTACGTAACTGTTCTATCTTCTTTGGGGTATCTCAGTCATCAGGTTACACCATAGGAATGAGTACCAAGCAGTGACAAGTAAAAAAAACAGACAGTCTGGGAGGTTGGATCTCCATAAACTTAAGACAGGAGTCCTTGTAGCATAGCCCTGCCAAATCCTGCATGGGGTCTTGAGACAATGTCCAGACTGTAATGCTTGGTGAAAGCATGGACTATTCTCCAGGTGGCAGCCACACAAATATCAGCAGCTGAGACCCCCATGAAACAAACCACTAAGGTAGCCATACCTCTTGGTGAAATGAGCTTTGACAGCATCAGGCAATTCTTTGCCATACTTGTTGTAGCAAAACCCAATACAATTTAACAACCATTTGGATAAACATTGCTTAGAAACAGAAGTGTCCTTTCTCCCTGGGGTAAAAGAAACAAACAACTGCTTAGACTTTCTGGACTCCTTAGACTGAAGCAGATGATATTTCAAAGTTCTGTGCACATCTAGTGTATGGAGCAGTGCTTCCCCTGGATTGGCACACTCAGGAAAATAGACTGGTTAAGTGTAAACTCTGAAACTACCTTGGGCCAAAACTTAGGATTTGTGCGCAAAGATACCCTGTCTTTGTGAAAAATCAAATAAGGCTCCTCGCACTAGAGGGTCTGAAGCTCTGAAATTCTTTGAGTAGAAGTAATGGCAACAAAAAATAATTATTTCCAACAGAGGTAGCGCAAATCACAAGTCACGATTGGCTCAAAAGGAGACAGGGTCAACTTTTCCAAAATAAAATTTAAGTCCCAAGCTGGGACAGGGGAATGGTTTGGGGGTTTTAGATGCAGGATGTCCCTGAGAAATGTATGGGAGCCATCCAGCTCAGCTATAGTGCGGTCACCCATGGGCTCATGAAAGGCAGAAATAGCTGCAAGGTGGACCTTGAGGGAGAAATACTGGAGGCCTGAGTCAGACAAAGAAATCAGATAGTCCAGGACATGCTTCACCAGACAGGTGAAATGATCTAGGGAATGCTTGGTAGCCCAGATGATAAGCTGCTTCCACTTCATGGTATAAGTGGCACATGTGGAAGACTTGTGGGTGGCCACCAGGACATCTGCCACCCTGTTGGAGAACCCGAACCTGGTGATGGTTATGTCCTTAGGAGCCACGCATGCAGATGGAGGGACCTGAGGTTGGGATGGACCAGGGTCCCCCGATCTTGGGTCAGCAAATTCCTGCAAGGGACAGAGGGACCAGAGGTTCCACTGCCAGCTGTTGAAGCAGAGGGAACCATATCTGGTGAGCCCAGAATGGAGCTACCAGAATCATGCTGGCCTCCTCCATTTGTAGCTTAATCAGCACCCTCTATATTAGTGGAAATGGAGGGAATGCATACAGAAATCTCCCGCTCCAAGAGAGGGACAATGTGTCTTGCCAGAAAATTCCAGGCCCTGGATCTAGGAAGCAGAAATTGGGCAGTCTTGTGTAGAGTGGGGACACAAAAAGATCCAACTCTGGATGACTCCATCTGTTGAACAGATTTTCTGCTATGAATAAGAGATGCTCCCATTCATGCATGCTGGACTGAGTCCAGCAGGGACTGTTTTCCAGGGTGTTTAGGACACCTGGCATGTGGACCACAGAGAGTATCAGACTGTGCCCCAGTGCTCAGTACCACACTCGCATAGCCTCCCTGCAAAAGGGGTACGAGTGAGTCCCACCCTGCTTGTTGATGTAGTAGACCACACTCAGATTGTCTGACTGCACCAGTAGTGGGCCTGGAGCAAGGTGGTCCTGAAATGCCTGCATGGCATAGGGCATCTCTCTCATTTACAGGATGTTGATATGCAGGGTGGCCTCTCACTGGGATCAGGAGCTCTGGGTTTAAAAGGACCCAGGTGGGCTCCCAGTCCAGACTTGATGTATTCGTAATGAGAATCTGTTGGGGACAGGAGACCTGGAAAGGGACTCCCTGAAGAAGATTCGAGGAGTCCATCAACCACCGCAAAACTCTGTGGACTGTGGAGGAGACCAGGACCGGTTGATCTCATCCATGCACTTGTCACACCACACTCTAAAGGTCCACTGAGGGATGCGCATGTGAAGCCTGACCAGTGGAACAGTGGGAATGGCCATGGCCATTAGACTCAAGAGCCTGAGATACAGCCTGGCAAGAATGTACTGACTCCAAGTGACTTCCTGCGCCTGAGCCATAAGGGATTCTGCCCTGTTCTGGGGCAAGAAGGCCATTCCCCGGTTGGAGTCCAGAACCGCCCCTATGTATTGCAGTCTTTGGGATGGTACTAGAACAGATTTGGGCCAATTGACTGTTATGCTCAAAGAGTGGAAAAGCTGGAGAGTGCACTCCATAGTCAGCCACAGCTGGTCCCTGGATGGGGCCTTGAGAAGTCAATCATCCAGGTAGGGGAAGACGTACAGTCCCTCTCTTCTAAGAGCTGATGTGACCACTGCTAAGCATTTGGTAAAGACATGCAGCACAGAGGATAAGCCAAAGGGCAGCACCTTGAATTGGTAATGCTCTCCCGGAAAGGCAAAACAAAGAAACCTCCTGTGAGGAGGGAAGACTGCAATATGCAGGTAGGCATGCCTTTGAGAAAGGACTTACGAGTCTGAAACATGTCAGGTGGGATTCCTGTCTGTATGTCTTGTTTTAAGCAGGAATGATTAAAAACTACTGATGTGAGAGTTTGGACTCCACCTTGAATTTATGCATCCCTCGTATGGGTTTTTGTGCGTGCTCAAAACCATTTTGGTTGTCTCTACCAGTGAGTTTCTAGAGTACCACTGCACTGGTGCACATCCCTTTTGGTGACGCGTCCTGCATGTCCAGTGAGCAGAGCCAGTCCCTGGTCTTGAGGAGGGGCAAGAGGCCTGTCAATGTTACCATCTGGAACTTTTTGTACTGGACAAAGATGGAGGTCCTTGAGCTCCAAAATGGGCCTCAGATCTCTGATCTTTTTGGGGACCAGGAAGAACCTGGAGTAAAACCCTTGGTTTCTCTGGCTCTGTGACACCAAATTGATTGTCTGCTTGTGTAGAAGAGACTGCACTTCATCCCGGAGAACTGACAAGTGGGCCAGGGGATAGGTGGAGGGTGGAGGAGGGGTGTCTGAAGGATGTTAAATGAGCTCCAGGGTATGACCCCTCTCTGTAATCTGTAGGATCCATGCATCCAAAGCTATGGTTCTCCATTGATTCAGATGGAGGGAGAACCAACCTCCAGCAACCACCTCCTGGGTCTGGGCCAGAGATGAGGGGTCTGGCAAGGAGTCAAGCTAAGGTGGGACCAGCTGTGGAAGCAGGCCTGTCATTCCAAAGACACTTGGCCGCCATTCTGGAGTGAAAGGGGGCAGGCAAGGAAGAGTCGGCTCTGCGCTTACTCTGGGTGTGGGGGCTGTAGCCTGGTCTATTGGGCTGTCTACAAAACTTAGAGCATCCCCTACCATAGGGTTGAGTGGGGTAGAGAGAGTGGACTGATTTAAGGGCCATGCCAGAGGCTTTCAGATCATTGATGAGGTCCTGAACATCGGGGCCAAAGAGCTTGATGATATTGAATGGGTGTTGAGCACCTTATTCTGCATGTCAGCTGGAAAGTCAGAGATCCTCAGTCATGAATGCCTATGAAGGCACATGCCTGTGGCAGCAGATCTGGCCACTATATCTGCCAAACTATAGAGGGCCCAAAGAAGGTGGTTGCTGACATATTCTGCAGTTTACAGACACTGTAGCAATTTCTGCTTTTGGGTGCCATCAGGGAGGGCTTGGGCAGCTGCCTAGCCCTTCCTCCAGTTGGCATTTTTGAATTTGACCATAGGTGAAAGATAGTTTATAATCCTCAAATCTATGGTAGAGGAAGCATAAACCTTCTTACCCCAGAGATCAATCCTGCGGGATTCCTTGTCTGGGAGAAGGGAGCTAAGGTGCTTGGACACCTAAGACCTGTCATGGGCTGCCTTAATGACAGCTGAATCAATTTCAGTCTGGGCTGCAAAGACAGAAAGTCCCTGGGGGGCATTATACAATCTATCTGCCCTGTGTGGAATAGCTGACACCATGTCTGGCCTGTGCCAGACTGCTGTAGTGGCATTGTTTTGGGCTGGCAGCATAGGAGGGATAATTTTAGGTAGAGAATCCAAGATCTCCAGGTAGTCAGCCAGGTCCTTCCTGGTGACATCCTCCTCCTCAGTCTGGAAGCCCATAGTGGCAAACAGCTGTTTCATGACAATATAGAAAGTAGCATCTTCAGGGGGAGACCTCGGAGTATGTTTACTGAGTCCTCACTAACTGAAGAGGCAGTGGACTTGTCATAAAGGAGGATTTCCCTCTTCTCCTCAATGTCATCAGGGAGGATGAGATCCAGGTGGTACTCCTCCTTGACATCAACCTCCTCATCTGGGTCTGGCTTCAGAACAGTTGTCAAAGTCCCACGGGAAAGTTCCTGTGGATGAAGAATGGGCATTGACAAAGCCGCCTTCGATGGTGCTGACGACGATGGCCTATTGAAGGTGTTAAACTGCTGGACCAGAACACTGGCAAATTTAACCAAGACCTCATTCAGGTCCATGGGCATTGTCAATGGTGGGGGGGGGTTTGACTGCATAGACGCTGGTGACCCACTGACCTGAGAGCCCGACAAGTGCGTAGCCCTTGGAGTGGAAGGGGCAGGCATCGACGGGGTAGCTGTCGATGATGAGCCCATTGGTGATGTAGAAGGGGCAGATGACCCGGAAGTTGACAGCCAGGAGCCCTGGGATTTGGGCATAAAAGCTGTTGGTATGGGTCTGGTAGGGATAGAGACATGGGGAGCTGGTCTTTTTGGGGCAGCCGTCATCGGGGAAGAGCCCCCCCAAAGCAGAAGAGGCTGACGGGGAATGGGATGACTGCTGAAAGGAGTGGTTGCAATCCCAGTCTTTCTTGTGGTTGTTCCCTGAGGACTTGTCTTGGGCCTTGGCGGCCTGGGAGCTCATGGACCCAGAGGGTGATGAAGCGATCGGGACCCTAGAGTACCGCTACCTGGAGCTGGTTACCTGATGCTCCATCAGGAATTTTTTGAGAGCCTTCTTGCATCACTTGAGGGTGGTATGGTTGAACTTCTGCCAGAGCTCACAGTTGGAGACTTCGTGGTATGGCCCAAGACAGCGGACACAAATGGAATGTTTGTCTGTAGAGGCAATTTTCTTCCCACAGTGGCAGCTCTGGAAAGAGAAGAAGAGGATGGATTAACTCTTGTCGTAAAAAAAAGAGGAAAATCTCTGAAAGAGATTTTGTAAAGAATCAGAGAAAAAATGTCCATAGGCAAGAAAAGGCGTAAAAAATGTGACGGCTCTTCTGTGGAGACTGCGCTTGCAAGTTGATGGCAGGAGAGAACTGAGGAGGGAGTGGGGCTGCCCACGCCTATATAGGGTTAGTAATGTCAACGGTGTGGGCGGCCCCAGTTGTAGTGCTGAAAATTTTCCTTGTGAATTCCCTGTCTCCAATGATGAAGGTTCCTACAGTGTAACCTGATGACTGAGATACTCCCAAAGATCATTCATTTTTAAAAACAAAACACCAACATTGATAATTCAGTACATACACAAGTTTAAAAGGAAGAAAGGAAAACAATACCACATGTACCTGTACTATGTGTGTAAGTTAGCCACTAAAGGTTTTAACAAACACGACAATACCCTGCTCCAAGCGTAAAGTTACAGATTGCTTCATACAGTAACATCTAATTAATAATCCATTTGCAGTGCTTTCAATATTTGTGTAAAAGTTGAGGTGATAGAGTGGTTCTTTCCACAAGATATCTCTTTTTAAGAGCTGCTTTAATAATTACAATTACGTTCATGGCAGGAAGTTCTTTCTGTTGTAAAGTAAAGACACTCCTAGCCTGACAAAGGTAATATTTATACACTGCAAAAATTAGTCTCAATGTACTAACATGATATTTCTGAAGCCTGGCAGGGTATAATCCCAAAATCAAAATCTCAGTGGTAATTGGATGGGTTTGTTTGTCCTTCTGTACTTCCAGAAATAGGGTCCAAAATTGTACCACAAAAGGGCAGGATAAAACAAAATGTCCTTGTATTTCTTGTTACTACCCGCACGAAGGACAAAGACACATACACTCCTTGAAAGCTTTATGTCTGAAAGTTTCGTACCCCAATTCTCCCATAACAGGATAACCAATTAACATCCCACATTTCAAGTTCAAGTTCAAGTTTATTGCAGGAAAACTCCATTGAGCAAGCTCATTCACAAGGAGGTCCTGTGACATAAACACTTAAAGTACAAACACAGATAGGTAATAACAGTATATACATGAAATACACGTTACATGATACAGGCTGGATATACATACAAGGGTACCACATAGGGTGACCGCAGGTGGTAAACATTGATATGAGACAGGGAAGTGACTTACAGGTCACATACTGATAAATGAAACATGATGACTGGTGTGTGCAATACATATACAGTATTTTGGCAGCTAGAACAAACAACAGTCTACAGCTGATATGGGGGGGAGGAGAGATTTGATAGAGTAGCAGTGGAGCATAAGCAAAGATAAAGCCAGGAGTAGAAGGGGAAGGGAAAGCAGTTAATATGACAAATCAATTATACCACATTTGGAGGGGTACCCTATCAACTGCTGAAAGACTATGCTGTCCTGACCTTCAGTGCATAATGGAAGTTGTGGTCTAGTATAAAATTTTTGGTTTAGTATTGTTCAATAGAACTTATTTTCTGTTTTTTGAAGTTACCATTGCCTAGGTAACCTTCCATTGTCGCGCATTTTTGTTAAAACTGGTTTCATATATCCTGGCAATCCTTTCTTACTAGAAATTAAAGAGACTTTTTAAAATACCTTTGCCCCATTAGTGGAAGCAACCACTCAGCCATGAAAGTGTGCCATAAAGAAATGTACCATGTCAAAATTCCAGTAAATAAACATTCTATGAAAGAAGTCCTGAAAGAAAACAATATTGATTTTAGCTTCCATTTTAAAAGGCAAGGGAAAAAGGTATGCCACATGTAAAAATAGTGACAGAATTAAGGTCTTTAACAAAAAGACCCATCTACATTTCGATATTGTTTTATGTTTCCACTTTCGTATTTGTCCATTTACTGTGGCAATAGTAGCTTCCCAGTTGAAGCTCACATCATCTTGCATACCCAAGGCAATACCTAAGATTTTAATGGGTTCAGCTAAAATAGGAACATTTGCAACACGAGAGATTCCTTCATTTCTTTTTTTGAGGTGCTATTTGGAATCCTCAACTTTTGGAATAATTTAACTTTGCTCCTGATACTGTTTCAAACAGAGTTATTGTTGACAATACTTCAGTACTGATTTGTCCTTTACACATAAACAAATGTCACCTGCATAAGCCCAGACATTTATATGTAACCCTCCTGCAAATGGGGGTTCCCAAAAGTCTTCCAGGAGCTTACCTGAATGCTCCAAGTCTGAGCGGTGTTTGGCGTCTGAGCTGTTTAAATGTGGTTCCAAGTGAGTGCTATTTGAGCCTCCATGTACTGTCTCTTTAAGAGCTGTCTGCTTGCAGACTTAATTAGTTTGTATGGGGGGACTGTGTATTTAATGCTCGAATCCTGCCCGAGCTGCTGTTTGATTCGTCTGCCTCTGCCACAAGCATGTGCAGAGGGAGCCTTGTTGAAAGATATAACTGTTTGTCAGAAATCATTTAGAGTGACTGAGAAAATGTATTTTATCTAACCTGTCTTCATTTCAGCATGAACTGTTTCAGTGTAGCTTTTTCATTTTGGTCCTGAATAGCTGACTTGGACCAATCAGGATGATAGGGAGACCCTAAAATTGAGCCTGTGGATGAATCGGAACTTGGACTCTCAATTTCGAGCCAGCCACAAGGGGATTGTATGGGCAGTGACTCTGGGAAATGTAGTTTTGACCTTGGCACCTTTTTTCACCAACAGAGGGAGTCTTATTGTGAGTGACAGCCAAACCAGCCAACAGAATGGTGCGGAACTCAAAGGAAATGCCCTGCTCTGTTACTGGAAAGTCAGATCAGTTGTGACAGTGAAGAGAGAGAAGGAGCTCTGTGCTTCTGCGGTGTATAGTTTCGCAAGAGAAGTGCCTGTGAGGCCCTGAGATTCGGCCTGCAGCTGTTGTAAGTGCCAGTTTGGACTGAATCTGATTTGTGAGGAGAAAGAAGGAAGTCTGAAGAGTGGAAACCAGGCTCACCCTGTAGAAGACTGGAGAAATTGCTGAATCACGCTCGCTCTGTCAGGAACTGAAGCTGCGGTGTGTACTCTCGGGTATTTTGCAGTAATTGCGATCGGGATTGAGGAGCAGCCTACCTGGTATAGTACTTTCCTTTTACATATGAATGTGAGTAGTGCTTGTGGGGAATCGCTATTTCCAATCCCCCATGCTGTGTGCTGTGTGTTGAAGTGGGAAGCAAACCCCAGCTTGTCTCAGACTAAATTCGGTTGCTATCAACTGCAGTGGGGTCCAGTCACAAGAACCTTGTCTCCATGCCCTGTTGTTCTTGCAATCCAGAAGAACATCCACCATCCAGTCCTCAGCTTGGGTATTGTGAGTACAAATCAGGGTATTTCCCTGCAGCCTGTTTTCAATCACGAGTGTGTCATCTAATTCTTGTTGTTTCACTGCTTCATGGACTGAGCCATCCAGCTTCGGATTACAATTGGGTATTGTGCATATAGTTTCTTCTACAGAGCCCTATTCATCTGCACGTGCCGGCCAACCCTGGGCAATGGACCTGGCTAGCTCCCTTCCCCCAACCTGGGTACCCAGAGTGTGACTTTTCAGACCCTGTATGTGTGCACAGTACTGTGATTTAATGCCACCAATTAACCTGATTTCCCCCTCCCATGTTACTGCCCCTTAAATAAATCAGATTTGTTGTTGTTATACTATATACTGCCTGTGGTGTTGGTACTTATGGAAACAGTATTGTGCTTTGCTGTGATGGTGTTTAACCTTATTTTACGAGGGGTCCTCAGAGACATGCTGCAGAATCAGTCTCGAAGGTAAGTGGTATCTATATGAGTGAACAGTGTGTATACTTGGGGTATTGGAGCTATAACTCCGGCGTACTGTGTGAGCCACTAGAGGGAATAAAAGGGGGTCTCAGTGTCCAAGAGGGCTGTGACCAAGCTAGTCTAACCACTACAAACCCTGACCTCTGGGGGGAGGCACCTGCCATAAGACCTAGGCCCCTCAACCTGTCCGTAGTCAAACAGGCAGGGATAGTAGTCCTTGGGATAGCACCACCTAGGGGTTACATCTTGGAGGCACCACTGGGATTAGCGTCCTCTAGTGGCCACATTTACGAATTACTGATAAAAATAAATGGATACCCCAACAGAAGTGGCTGTACACCAGTTGGTGGGGTGGTGTACTGGGCAGGAGATCGACCCCCAAAATGCTATACTTATCTTGGATATCCCACTGGGTACCAGTATGGACACTGTAGAGAGAGTACTTTCCAAGATGGAAGGTTTACAAAACCCTGTGGTGGCGGGTACATGCTAATCTGCTCACCCACACTTTCATGGCCCTAGTAGAGTATAAGGACTCCATAGATAGCTCCAAAGTGCCACAGACTATTACCCCAGAGGGAGCCCTCACTGCCTGGAGAGTGATAACTAAGGACAGTAAAGACCTAGGGGGGAATGACCCCCCCTACTATCTGAAACTTTTGAGGAGAAATTTGCTAAATTGTTGCTGGAGGAGGGAAAAACTGTGGAGGATTTAAAGAAACTATTATTGCCACCTGGGGGCATTCCTCCCCCAACACCCTCTCTCCCTCCCACACCCGTTATTGCCCCTCCTTCTGTGCCAGTGCTAGCTCCTATGTTTGTACCTGCCATTAGTCATGACTCTTACCGCAAGCTCAAAGTATTCTCTGGCATCCATCCCACTCCAAATGGGGAGGTCGATCTGGAAACCTGCATAGACTCTGCTACTCTTGCAGTACAAGACTGGCAATGCTCTGAGGCAAAAAAAAGGGCTTGCCTGGGGGAGAGCCTCCAGAGACCCGGCCAACGTGCTTTTTGCTCCCTGAGGGCCTCTGACCCTGACGCCAAAGTCCAAGAGTACATAATTGCCCTTGAAAATGTGTTTGGAGGCACCACTAGTGTTGAGGCCTTGAAATGGAAGCTTAAAGATGTTAGACAACAGCCGGGGGGATTGTTATCTGCCTATATGGATCGATTAGAGGGAATCTTGCAAACCATTTTTCGAAAGGGGTGTTGGACCCATAGTGAAGTGAACCGGGTAAGACTGGATCATATACTCTGCTCTGTCCGGCACTCTAGCTGGGTGTTGCTCAAATTGCAACTGCATCAAAGGAAATCTGGTCCCTTGCCTTTCCATGTGTTGATGAAGGAGGTATGGGAAGTTGAGGAGGAGGAAGGTTTTTCAGAGCCCTGTGCAGTTGTATCTGCTACATCCCTGCCCCAGGTGTGGGGTCAGATGCTGATGGTCTGGAATCACCAAAATCACATGACAGAACCCGAGACCCAAATGTCGGCCAAGGGGGGGCCCAGCCAGAGAGGGATGGCTACCGATGTTCTGCCATGGGATGAACTGCTGAGGGAGATTAGG
This sequence comes from Neoceratodus forsteri, assembly GCA_016271365.2. Lineage (NCBI taxonomy): Eukaryota > Metazoa > Chordata > Ceratodontiformes > Ceratodontidae > Neoceratodus > Neoceratodus forsteri. Next base: position 374,547,330 of record CM057458.1, read on the forward strand.
AAAGCAACAGACAATCTCATCATGAAGGACGCTCCTATGAGTACAGGCCTGACACTTGCCTGACTACTTCTGCTATGGGGTGGGGGTGCCCACCCAGGCACCTCCTGCTGACAACAGCTCAAAACTTGATGTCTTGGCTATGGAGGTGAGGGAACTGAAGAGAAATCTCCAAATGTCCAACCCACCGCCGGCTGAGGTGGCACCAAGGTTTTCTATTGATAGTACCAATGCCGCAGCCCCCAATGTGATGCCTCGGTCCCCCCAAACTTCAGCAGACATATTTCACCATAATTGTGGGAAGGATGGGCACATGAAGAGGGAATGCCAGTCTAGGAATGACTTAGAGAGAGTGGTGAGCCGGCTACAAGGAGAGCTTTGGAGCACAAAACAGTGGTTAAGAGGTGCATGAAATGACCACAGTGAAGGTCTCAGAAATGTTAACTCATGTCCCTTTGTGGCTAGATCATCTGCCCAGGCCCTTACTACCGCCTCTCCAGACTGGTCCAGAATAGTGGGTCCCTCCATGGAGACCACTGTGAAGGTGAATGGAGTGTCTACAAGAGCTGTATTAGACAGTGGCTCCCAAGTGACAATTATGTTTCAGGTATGGTATCAGAAGCATTTGTCTGATGTACCCTTACAACCATTGGAAGGACTGCATGTCTGGGGGTTAAGTGAGAAGACCTACCCCTATTCCGGGTGTATCCGAATTTGGTTGTCTTTTCCCACCTCTGTGGCTGGAGTGGCCGAGCAAGTAGAGACCCTGGCATTAGTGTGTCCCCCTACCGGACTGTATGATGGGATTCCTCTAATACTAATTGAGACAAATGCACATATGTTTGGACGGTTGGTGCAGTTGTGTTATGAGAAACCAGGGTCAAGGACTGGTAGAGCTTTGAGAATCCCGGCCTTGATCAAGAAGGCCTATGAGGCACAGAGAGATGCTGAAAAAGTGGACCCAGAGGAACTGGTTGGAATCGTCTGGAAGAAGGATCTAGAGTCTCTGATTCTGGCGCCAAATGCCCAGTGTACCTTACAGGGGGAAGTCCATATCATAAAGGATGTCAAAAAAAAATCCTCATGCTGGATGCTCCAGGCGATGGGAAATTGCCGGAAGGACTGCTGGTCAAGTCAAATATTTTGCCTGCCAGAGCCCATGCTTATGCCAGAAGGGTAATGGTTCAAGTTCTTAATGTGTCTGATAGAGAGATTCATGTAAATAGAGGTTGCACCCTGGCTAATGCACACTGTGCAGATACTACAGTGCTGCCCAGTAACAAGTGTTCGGGGGAGAATGACAGAGTGATGCCCGACTTGTTTGATTTGGGGACTCCCGTTGCCAGCTGAATGGAAGAGTGAGAATCAGTGAAAAGCTTGCCCAGAGAGACCAGGTGTTTTCTTTAAAGGAATGGGACGTAGGATGTGTGCAGGAGCTGAGCACCACATCCGGCTGCATAATGAAAGGCCATTTCATGAGAGGTCTCACGCCTGGCACCTGCTGACATAGATGATGTGAGCGGCATCTGAAAGAGATGTTGCTGTTGGTGTAATACAAGAATCCAGAAGCCCATATGCTTCGCCTGGGTAGTGAGACAAAGAATGGGACAGTAAGAATGATGTGTGGATTATTGCACCTTGAACCGGCGGACTATCCTGATCAGTATGCAGTTCCCCGCACTCAGGATGCTTTAGACTGCCTGAACGGTAGCAAGTGGTTCTCCATGCTGGATCTTCACAGTGGGTACTACCAGACCCCGATGGCCCTGGAAGACCTTGAGAAGACAGCCTTTATCTGCCCACTTGGTTTCTATGAATTCATGAGGATGCCTCAAGGGATTTCAGGTGCTCCAGCCACTTTTCAACAACTGATGGAGTGTGCAGTGGGGGACATGAACTTATTAGAGTGCCTGGTATACCTAGATGATGTTATTGTGTTTGGCAGCTCACTGGAGGAACATGAGAGCAGATTATTCAAGGTGTTGGACCAACTGGAAGACTTTGGCCTTAAACTGTCCATCGATAAATGTCAATTCTTCCAAACATCTGTAAAGTATGTGGGACACATAGTCTCCACCGAGGGAATAGAGACCGACCCAAGTAAAGTTGAGGCCTTGACCACCTGGCCACAGCCCCACAATCTAAAAGAACTGCAAAGATTCCTGGGATTCTGTGGCTACTATTGCCGTTTCATCAAGGACTATTCAAGAGTGATCCATCCTTTACTTAATCTTACTCAAGGTTACCCTTCTACCCACAAAATATACAAGAGGTCAGTTTCTTCTGAGCCTGAGAGTGTATTTCTGTCCCAATTAAGTATTTGGAGCCAGATGGACACTTGAGTGTGAAGCTGCTTTTCATGAGATTATATATCAACTTACCCATGCTCCTGTCCGTGCCTATGCAGATCCAGCGAAGCCTTATGTCTTGCACACTGATGCTAGCCTGCAAGGCTTGGGGGCTGTATTGTACCAATTGCACGAGAATGGCCTAAGACCAGTGGCCTTTGCCAGTAGAAGCCTGACCCCATCTGAAAAGAACTATCCTATACATAAATTAGAGTTCCTAGCTTTGAAGTGGACTATTTTTGACCAGTGGAGAAGGAAACATATTCAATTCAGTGCTTAACAGTAACTGGTAATTGCTATTTTTCCTTTAAACTTAGATTGTGGGCTTTTAGTGACACTGTAAATTCTTTGCTATCTTTACTTAGAATTGTTTTTGGGCTGTTGAAAATTTACAACATAGTGGTGGTGTATTTCTTTGCTGTTCTTTAATTGCTGCACATTTAGTCTTGGCTTGTCTGACTTGCCTGTAGTTTGGGTGAGGGGTGTTAATTGTCTGGCCTCTGACCTCAGCTACATGATAACTGGAGGTGGGGCTTAGTCAGAGTTGAGGTAGCAAGTGAGTTTTGTTTTCTCAGAAGAAGCCAGAAGAGGAAGGAAACATATTCAATTCAGTGGCTTTACAGTAACTGGTAATTGCTATTTTCTTTAAACTTAGATTGTGGGCTTTTAGTGACACTGTAATTTCTTTGTTGTCTTTACTTAGAATTGTTTTGGGCTGTTGAAAATTTAAAACGTAGTGGTGGTGTATTTCTTTGCTGTCTTTAATTGCTGCAACTACCTCCTCCCCCAACTCTTAATTATATGCCCTGTTAAATCTGATTGACAGGAGCTAAACACAGGGGATAGTAGAGGGTGTGAAGTAGGAGGGGCATAAGGGGGAAGAAGCCCACCCTCAGCACGACAAGTGTTTTGACTCATTTATTTATTGTTTTTTTTTCTTTTTTTTAAAAGAAAAGTATCTGAGGATCAGTGGCAGGATTTTTAGGACAGTAAATTAATAAAAAGGGAACTAGGAGAGCTTCAGTAACAGACAAGTAGTGGAATAGCAGTATAATTGCAGTATAATGTGGGGAGTGGTGCAATGCAGTGGCTGTGGGGCAGCCATATTCAGGCAGACCTTCTGGACACTGAGGTGCTGCCCTATCTGCATGCATCTCTCTGGACTGTGGGATGAGGTAGCCAGACTCAGAGCGGAAGTAAACTGGGTCAGGAGTACCATCACCCCTATCCAGAGACCACCCAGTCCAATGCAACTGCCTCAAAGGATGCCGAGAACGAGGAGCACTTGGATGACAGTGGGCTCAGGGAGGGTTAGGAGCGGTCAGGCAGAGGCACATCCCAGATCCTATTCCACTCAAGAACTCATATGCCACACTGGCAAATGGGGACAACCAAATAGAGGTACCCAGAGAAGTGGAAGGAAAGGATGTGGAGGTTAGCCAAGGAGGTGACCTCAGCGGGAGAAAGCAGTGGACCCCAGAGGAGGAGGAAGCGAATCCTGGTGGGGACTCCATCATAAGAGGATCAGCTAGGAACACAGGAGGGGAGGACAGGGGGTGAGGTGCCTACCAGGTGCCACGGCATGGAGGGATGGAAGGAAGATCCTGGGGATCACTGGGAAGGCAAGACGGGAGGGTGAGCTGGATGTCATTATCCACCTAGGTACTAATGACCTGGCAAATGGGGAGCCAAAGGAAGTTCAGGAAGAGTTTAGGAAATTGGGAGGGTCTCAAGCAAGTAGCTACTTCTGTCACTTTCTCAGAAGTACTACCTGCGAGAGGCAAGGAGAGCATGGGGTGCATGCACCAGGAACTTTAACTCATGGTTGAAGAACTGGTGCTGTGAGGAAGGGTTTGGATTCATTGGTGACTGGGGACCCACCTGGAGGGATGGAGGTTTGTTCAAGCCTGACGACCTGCATCCATCCTGGAGGGGAATCCAAGCACTCAATGATAAGTTTAAATGCTACATTGACAAGCATTTAAACTAGCAAAGGGGGGTGGCAGGCCAGCAAGGAGGGTACCTACTTGCTCACCCCCCACAGCTAGCAGTGGAACCAGTGAACCAGAGGAGTGGCTATCTCTACAAAGCAGTGTGCAAAAGATGGAGATTAGTGCTCAAGAGGTGGATAGGCAGAAAAGGGACAAAATTCAGCAGAAGGGCAGACAGCAAGGAGAACCAAGGAAAAAGGACAACCAAGGAAGGGGCTGGAGTAGAACAGCAAAACAGTCTAGGGAGGTCAAAGCATGAAAGCCACATGTGCCAATGCCAGGAGCCTTAGCAACAAGATGGAAGATCTGGAGGCTGTCATGGTGCAGTCAGACCTGGACATTGTGGCCATCACTGAAACCTGGTGTAATGATAACCATGACTGGGAGATGGCCATACCTGGCTACAACATATTCAGAAGAGACAGGGCAGGTAGGAAGGGAGGAGGAGTGGCACTGTATGTGAAAAATGACATAAGGGCCACAGAGATCCAGGAGGAACAAAATGGGGAGAGATACTGTGGGTTAAGCTGGAAAGGAAAAATGGGGCCAGCCATCCGCTATTGGTGTGGTCTATAGACCACCAGCCCAGGAGGAAGAAACAGATAGGGAGTTGATGCTAGCCATCCAAAGGATGGCAGATACAAGGCGTAGGTAGCACTGGTTGGGGACTTAGTATTCCAGACGTGGACTGGAGCATCCCAGCAGCAGCATCAACTAGGAGCAGATTTATCCTGACTTCCTTCAGGGTGCCTTCCTCAAGCAACTGGTCATGGAACCAACTCGCGGAAGGCAATACTGGACCTTGTGCTCACAAACAGGGACAGTGTGATGGGGTAACAGTGGGGAGCACCTGGGAACAGTGACCACCAGTCATTGTGGTTTGAAATCACAGAAAGAGCAGAACCAAACCACACAGAAATATTATCCTGGATTTTAGGGGCAAACTTTGAGAAAATGGGGAGATACTTGAAAGCATTAAGGGAATGGGGCAGGAATCAGGGTTGAGGAACAGAGGGAAGTATTTAAAATGGGGATTACAAGAGCAACAGAATTATGCATTAAGCAGGTTAGCAAGAGGAAAAGGAAGAGGAGACCATTATGGTTTCTTCAAAGAGGTAGCAAAGAAAGTGAAAGCCAAAAGATTGCATTCAGGCAATACAAAAAAGACACAGGCAGAAGGGACAGGGAGAAGTACCAGGAGAAGCAAAGGGAGGCAGGGAGGTCAGTAAGGGAAGCCAAGCTCAGACAGAAGAACACCTTGCAAAATCAGTGGGTAGAGGGACAAACCTTTAGAGGTACATAAGTGAAAAAGAAAAGGCAAAGGAGGGATAGTGAGACTGAAGGGGAGGATGGGGGCCACGTGGAGGATGACAACAGTAAAGCTGACATATTGAACAGGTATTTCTGCTCAGTCTTTACTGAGGAAGAGGAGGTAATGGGTCTGAAGGGAGTACAAGGTGAGAATGGTGCAGAAATGGACACAGTCCCTTTACACGAGAACGGATCCTGAAGGAACTGGAAGTAATAAGAGTTGATAAAGCAATGGGACCAGATGGGGTGCACCCAGGGTCCTTAAAGAACTAAGAGAGTGGTGGCTGAACCTCTGGCTATCCTGTTTAGCCGGATCACTGGAAACAGGGAGGTACCCAAAGACTGGAGGATAGCAGATGTAGTCCCCTTTATACAAAAGTGGGAACAAAGAAGATGGGAACTACAGACAGTCAGCCCCACCTCCGTAGTGGGAAGATCATGGAAGCACTACTGAGGGAGAGATTGGTGGAACATCTGGTTGTCAATGGACTACAGGACCCAAGGCAGCATGGTTTCACCAGGGGAGGTCAGTGTCAGACCAACCTCGTTGAATTTTGACTGGGTGACTAGGAGGTGGATCAGGGAGGGCAGTGGACACTGGCTCATCTGGACTCCAGCAAGGCCTTTGACACTGTGCCACATAGAAGACTATTACACAAACTGGGGAATATGGGTGTGGGCAGGACAGTAGTGTGGTGGGTAGGTCACTGGCTGGGCGGTAGGACACAGAGGGTGGTGGTAAATGGTTGTCACTCCACAGAGGGAAGAGTGACCCCTGGGGTACCACAGGGATCAGTGCTGGGACTGGTCCTATTCAACATCTTCATCAGTGACATTGCGCAGGGCCTAGAAGGCAGAATTTCACTGTTCGCTGATGACACAAAGCTCTGTAACAGAGTAGACACACCAGAGGTGTAGACAGAATGAGAGGCGACCTGCAGAAACTTGAAGAATGGTCAGGGGTTTGGCAGTTGAAATTCAATGCAAAGAAGCAAGATAATGCATATGGGGACAAAAACCTGGCACAATATATCAGTTGGGGGTGAGGATATAGCATGCACCAAGCAGGAAAGGGATCTTAGGGTTATCATCTCTGATGACCTCAAGGTAGGGAAACAGTGTGACAAGGCAGCAGGTAAAGCAAATAGTATGCTGGGATGCATAGGCAGGAGCATCACCAGTAGGAAAAGGGAGGTCATAATTCCACTATACAAGACACTAGTGAGGCCCCACCTGGAGTACAGTGTACAGTTCTGGAGACCTTACCTACGTAAGGTCATAGACATGGTAGAGAAGGTTCAGAGGAGGGCAACAAAGATGGTACTGTACATGGATTGCATCACAAGTCCAATGAGGACAGGTTGAAGGAACTGAATATGTACTCTCTGGAGGAGAGGAGGCAGAGAGGGGATATGATAGAGACATGCAAGTATCTTACAGGGAGGAACAGGGTGCAGGAATACACTATTTTTAAGTGAAAAAGATGTTCCAGGATTAGAGGGCATGGGATGAAGTTGGAGGGATGATGATTCAGAGGAAACATGAGGAAGAATTTCTTCACAGAACGGGTGGTGGACAAGTGGAACACCCTGCCAGAGGAAGTGGTGGGGGCTGAAACAATCACGGGATTTAAGAATGCATGGGATAGACATAAAGGAATTCTGGAGGTCAGGGATAAGGGGCCACAGACTTCTAGGAAAACATAAACTGAACTTACAAGCTCAAATGGGCAGACTGGGTGGACCATAGGCCCTCATCTGCCGACACCATCTATGTATCTATGTAGTTCCATGAGTACTTATATGGGGCTAAGATACTAGTAAAAACTGACAATAATCCTTTGACCTATGTGCAGACTTCAACTAAGTTGGATACCACTGGCCATAGGTGGCTTTCTGCATTATCTATATACGACTATGCTGTTGAATACAGAGCAGGTCTGAACCACATAGATGCTGATGCTCTCTTCCAGAGGTCTGTTCCCCCGAATGACTGGGTCAGACTGTCAGAACCTGATAATCGAGCACTCTGCCAGAAGTTTGACAGGGAGGAACAAATGTCCACAGACGCAGTGGACTGTATAGTGGATTGTTTGGGACCCTCTGAGAATTGCATACCTGCTGCTTATTGCCACTTTTCTGCAATAGACATTGGTGCACTGCCTCAGCTGGACAGTGACAGTATTCAGCGGGCTCAATCCCGAGATCCAATGATCAAATCAGCTTTAGAAGCCCTCTACGCAGGGAAAGATGTGTCCAAATTACGCTCCACTGATTTGAGAACTGCATTGTTATACAAGGAAGTTCCTAAGTTGAAACTGATCAATAGACTGTTATACAGAGAAACAGTAGACAGAAGGGGACAAATAGACAAACAACAACTAGTGCTGCCCACTGCCTTTCGAGACTCAGTACTGAGGTCCTTACACAACCACATGGGGCACCTTGGTACAGACAGAACACTTGACTTGGTGAGATTCAGATTCTATTGGCCTAAAATTGGGGCTGATGTTGAGCAACACATTCAAACTTGTAGTCGCTGTTTACAGAGGAAAGCCCTGCCCCAGAGGGCTGCCCCCCTTATTAACATCACCACCATGGAGCTGGTCTGTATTGACTTTCTGAGTTTAGAGTCAGATCAAAGAAATATCAGTAATGTGCTGGTAGTCACTGACCATTTTACGAGATATGCCCAAGCTTTCCCCACCAAGGACCAGAAGGCATCCACTGTGGCCAAAGTACTTATAGAAAACTTTTTTGTTCACTATGGGGCACCACAAAGAATCCCTTCTGATCGAGGGAGGGACTTTGAGAGTCGTCTGATCAAAGAGGTGCTTTCTTTGTGGGGAGTGCGAAAGTCCAGAACCACCCCTTACCACCTCCAGCCTGAACGTTTCAACCTCACTTTGCTAGATATGCTAGGCACCATCCACCCAAAGGACAAGCCTAGATGGAGCCAACAAATTAGCACCCTGGTACATGCCTACAACTGCACCAAAAGTGATGCCACTGGGTTCTCCCTCTACCGCCTGATGTTTGGAAGAGAAGCTCGACTGCCGGTAGATGTATGTTTTGGAGTTTCTCCTGATGGGGTTTGAGCTGACAACTATTTACAGTATGTGCAAAAGTTAAAGGCTCAGCTAAATCATGCATACCAACTGGCTCAAACCATGGCTGCCAAAAGAAATCTGGCCAACAAAGAAAGGTATGATAAAAAGGTGAAAGCACAGGAACTCCAGGAGGGAGATCGGGTATTGCTAAGAAATCTGGGACTGCATGGCAAACATAAGATTGCTGACAGATGGCACCATCTCCCTCACATTGTAGTAGTCAAACTAGATGATCTGCCTGTGTACAAAGTAAGGCCTGAGAATAATTCAAAAGATGTTAAAATAATGCATAGAAATCATTTACTGCCCCGTGGACAAATCTTGATTGAGTCTGAGCCCCCAGAAAGTGCTCCCTCTGGACCAGTGACTAGAGCTGCTGCTAAGCAAAGGCAAAGAAAGTCTGCACCTACAGATGCTGAGTTACAGTGTTCCCCACAACAAGTCCCAGTTGAAAATGACTGTCAATCCATGTCAGAGGAAAGTGAGTGCAACTTTGGGTACTACCCCTCTTACGAACTGAGTCAATTGTTTCAGGGCAACCTCCTAGTCAATTATGGAGAGGAAGCTGGGCCTTCTGGACTGCCTAAGCCCCCAGCTTTGTCCCTGGAGCCAATGCTGCCAGAAAGTGAAGTGCGAAGTATCAAGTCGGATGACATGGAATCACTGTGCATGGTGGAACTGTATGAGCTCTCAGAGGAGGAAAATGATGAACTGGAACAGACTAGTGATATACCAGAACAAGAAGGGTATTGTGGGTGCCCTGACGGTCCACTGCCAGTGTCCGAAAGCTCTCCATGTGAGCCAAGTGTTGTGGACTCAGAGATTGTAACTTCTGGAGCTGAAAGTGCCCCAAGTTCTAGCCTCTCTACCCCAATGGAGACTCCCCTGACAAGTGAGGACAATGCTGAACATGAGGCTCAGGGTGCAGAGACTGTAACAGTTCCCCCTAGAAAGACTGGTCGAGCTGTAATGCCTGTGGTGCACCTCAGTTATGATTCCCCTGTGAGGCCTGTGGACTTGCCTCTCAATGTTGTCCATAAAGGAGTATATTTGTCCCCGAGCTCATTGCTCAAACTGAACATCAGTGCTCACTCCAAGTTACTTGTGTTGCCCTCTAGGTATGGTGCCCCTGCCCCATCCAGCCCCAAGGTAGCTGATAGAGAAGGGCCCCTTCTCTTCAGGTTTCATGTACAGGAGGTAATAACCTGAGTTATGGTACAATGTGTGTATAATACTGTGGAAAAAGTGATGTACTGAAAAGTTTCAGAAATGTGTTTCTGGTAAGGTGATATGTTGACTGATGATTACATGTATAAGCCTAATGCGATACTGATGTAAATGTATATGGTTGTATTGAAACTTATGGGGGTACTTACTTGACGCGGACGCCAAGTTTTCCAGACCAGGTAGGGTGTAACCCCCCTGCAAATCAGGGTTCCCAAAAGTCTTCCAGGAGCTTGCCTGAATGCTCCAAGTCTGGGTGGTGTTCGGCGTCTGAGCTGTTTAAATGTGGTTCCAAGTGAGTGCTATTTGAGCCTCCACGTACTGTCTCTTTAAGAGCTGTCTGCTTGCAGACTTAATTACTGTATACCAGGAAATATTCGCTATCATTTTATTTTCGCTATTTTAGCGTTTTAGAAAAAAGCGCGAATTTAAAGGGATAGTGAATATTTCTGAAAATACAGACGAAAATACAGACCTAGCGCTTCTCAAAATAGGTGTGCCAGCACCACTGCTAAGACTGGCTGGCCCCCAAGTAACTCCAACAGAAGAAAATGCTGCAGTGTATTCAGAAACAGAAGGCAAAACCGACTGGTTTAGCAAAACATTCCAATTTATTGAGCTTAGTGCAGATACAGTGTAAATCATGCCTGGAGCTAGTTATGATTCTATAAAATGGCATACTTGCAGATATCTGAAACAAAATCTTTATGCTCTGAGCCAAACTGGGCTTGGAGATCTTCACGGGATCATAATATTGGTCTAGAACAGAACTGCACCAGATAAATCAGTCTGAGCCCATGCCACTTCCAAAACATCGGGTCTGTGACTGCTGGACCAAAGCCTTGCAGCTGGACTGTTGGGCAGATCAGTGAGGGCGGAAAGCAGAGACAAGGAAGATACTAAGTCCCAACATACTCCCCCCCCCACACTTGATTTATCCAGGAATTCTGATCTAGGTGGTCTCGTGCCTGAGTGCCTGAGTGCGCTGTCCAAATGGGTATTGTGCTCTTTCTAAAATGGGTGTAGCATATGCTTCATGCCTAACCAATGAGTCCGAGCACCGGTCATATGCCACTGGAATAGAACCCTCAATTATGCAGCTTCATAATACATGTGCAAGTCCGCTGCAAGTTGCCCTGACAGTGGACTGATATTTATCACATAGAGGTGGTCATGTTGTAATGGAAACTTAACTCAAGTATTTAAGTTCTTGCAAATCCTATTTAAAGGGTCCTTGCCTTCTCTGAGCATAATGAGAGAAAGTATACAAGCTATGTAATGTATGTAATTTTAGCACATGGTGAAAACCACGAACAATAACGGGCGCGAATACGTTTATGGAACTCCATGCGCTAATATTAGGGGACGCGAATATATTCTGTTATACAGTAGTTTGTATGGGGGGACTGTGTATTTAATGCTCGAATCCTGCCCAAGCTGCTGTCAATTCGCTCCGTCTCTGCCATCGCTGCATGTGCAGAGGGAGCCTTGTTGAAAGATATAACTGTTTGTCAGAAATCATTTAGAGTGACTGAGAAAATGTTGTTTATCTAACCTGTCTTCATTTCAGCACGAACTGTTTCAGTGTAGCTTTTTCATTTTGGTCCTGAATAGCTGACATGGACCAATCAGGATGATAGGGAGACCCTAAAATGGAGCCTGTGGACGAATCAGAGCTTGGATTCTCAATTTTGAGCCAGCCACAAAGGGATTGTATGGGCAGTGACTCTGGGAAATGTAGTTTTGACCTTGGCACCTTTTTTCACCAACAGAGGGAGTCTTATTGTGAGTGACAGCTGGACCAGCCAACAGAATGGTGAGGAACTCAAAGGAAATGCCCTGCTCTGTTACTGGAAAGTCAGATCAGTTGTGACAGTGAAGAGAGAAGGAGCTCTGTGCTTCTGCAGTGTATAGTTTTGCGTGGGAAGCGCGTGTGAGGCCCTGAGGTTCGGCCTGCAGCCATTGTAAGTGCCAGTTCGGACTGAATCCGATTTGTGAGGAGAAAGAAGGAAGTCTGAAGAGTGGAAACCAGGCTCACCCTGTAGAAGACTGGAGAAATTGCTGAATCGCGCTCGGTCTGTCAGGAACTGAAGCTGCTGTGTGTACTCCCGGGTATTTTGCAGTAATTGCGATCGGGATCGAGGAGCAGCCTACCTGGTATAGTACTTTCCTTTTACATATGAATGTGCGTAGTGCTTGTGGGGAATCGCTATTTTCCATCTCCCGTGCTGTGTGCTCTGTGTTGAAGTGGGAAGCAAACCCCAGCTTGCCTCAGACTAAATCCAGTTGCTATCAACTGCAGTGGGGTCCAGTCACAAGGACCTTGTTTCCATGTCCTGTTGTTCTTGCAATCCAGAAGAACATCCACCATCCGGTCCTCAGCTTGGGTATTGTCAGTACAAATCAGGGTATTTCCCTGCAGCCTGTTTTCAATCACAAGTGTGTCATCTAATTCTTGTTGTTTCACTGCTTCATGGACTGAGCCATCCGGCTCCGGATTACAATTGGGTATTGTGCATATAGTTTCTTCTACAGGGCTCTATTCATCTGCACCTGCCGGCCAACCCTGGGCAACGGACCTGGCTAGCCCCCCCCCCAACCTGGGTACCCAGAGTGTGACTTTTCAGAGCCTGTATGTGTGCACAGTACTGTGATTTAATGCCACCAATTAACCTGATTTCCTCCGTGTTACTGCCCCCTAAATAAATCAGATTGTTGTTGTTATACTATATACTGTCTGTGGTGTTGGTACTTATGGAAACAGTATTGTGTTTTGCTGTGTATGTTGTTTAACCTTATTTTACAGGGGGTCCTCAGAGGCGCTGCAGAATCAGTCTCGAGGGTAAGTGGTAGCTATGGAGTGAACAGTATGTATACGTGGGGTATTGGGGCTGTAACTCCAGTGTACTGTGTGAGCCACTAGAGGGAATAGAAGGGGGTCTCAGTGTCCCAGAGGGCAATGACCAAGCTAGTCTAACCACTACAAACCCTGACCTCTGGGTGGAGGCACCTGCCATAGGACCTAGGCCCCTCGACCTGTCTGTAGTCAATCAGGCAAGGGTAGTAGCCATTGGGATAGCACCACCTAGGGGTTACATATAGCTTCCTGTTCTAAAGAAAGTTTTATGCTAGGTATTTGAAGGTTACTCTGTATCTTTCTAATAAAAGGGTCTAATACAAAAATGTATAGTAATGGGCTTAGGGAGCTGATGCTAGCCATCCAAAGGATGGCAGACAAGGGTGAGGTAGTACTGGTTGGAGACTTCAATATTCCAGACGTGGACTGGAGCATCCCAGCAGCAGCATCAACTAGGAGCAGATTTATCCTGGACTCCCTTCAGGGTGCCTTCCTCAAGCAACTGAAACATAGAAACATAGACTTTGACGGCAGATAAGGACCGCTAGGCCCATCTAGTCTGCCCATTTCCCTACCTACAGGATAGGCTGCAGATCCTAGTTATGGAACCAACTCGGCAGAAGGCAATACTGGACCTTGTGCTCACAAACAGGGACAGTGTGATGGGGGTAACAGTGGGGGAGTACCTGGGGAACAGTGACCACCAGTCATTGTGGTTTGAAATCACAGAAAGAGCGGAACCAAACCACACAAAAACACGTATCCTGGATTTTAGGGGGTCAGACTTTGGGAAGATGGGGAGATACTTGAAAGAGGCATTAAGGGGAATGGGGCAGGAATCAGGGTTGAGGAACAGTGGGCAGTATTTAAAATGGGGATTACAAGAGCAACAGAATTATGCATTAAGCAGGTTAGAAGAGGAAAAGGAAGAGAGACCATTATGGTTTTCCAAAGAGGTAGCAAAGAAAGTGAAAGCCAAAAAGATTGTATTCAGGCAATACAAAAAGACACAGGCAGAAGGGATATGGAGAAGTACCAGGAGAAGCAAAGGGAGGCAGGGAGGTCAGTAAGGGAAGCCAAAGCTCAGACAGAAGAACACATTGCAAAATCAGTGGGTAGAGGGGACAAAACCTTTTACAGGTACTGTACATAAGTGAAAAAAAAAGGCAAAGGGAGGGATAGTGAGACTGAAGGGGGAGGATGGGAGCCGCTTGGAGGATGACAACAGTAAAGCTAACATATTGAACAGGTATTTCTGCTCAGTCTTTACTGAGGAAGAGGAGGGTAATGGGTCTGAAGGGAGTACAAGGGGTGAGAATGGTGCAGAAATGGACAAAAGTCCCTTTACACAAGAAAGGGTCCTCATGGAACTGGAAGTAATAAGAGTTGATAAAGCAATGGGGCCAGATGGGGTGCACCCCAAGGTCCTTAAAGAACTAAGAGAGGTGGTGGCTGAACCTCTGGCTATCCTGTTTAGCCGATCACTGGAAACAGGGGAGGTACCCAAAGACTGGAGGATAGCAGATGTAGTCCCCTTATACAAAAGTGGGAACAAAGAGGAAGAGGGAACTACAGACCAGTCAGCCTCACCTCGGTAGTGGGGAAGATCATGGAAGCACTACTGAAGGAGAGATTGGTGGAACATCTGGTTGTCAATGGACTACAGGACCCAAGGCAGCATGGTTTCACCAGGGGAGGTCATGTCAGACCAACCTCATTGAATTTTTTGACTGGGTGACTAGGGAGGTGGCTCAGGGAGGGCAGTGGACATGGCCTATCTGGACATCAGCAAGGCCTTTGACACTGTGCCACATAGAACTATTACACAAACTGGGAATATGGGTGTGGGCAGGACAGTAGTGTGGTGGGTAGGTAACTGGCTGGGTGGCAGGACACAGAGGGTGGTGGTAAATGGCTGTCACTCCACAGAGGAAGAGTGACCAGTGGGGTACCACAGGGATCAGTGCTGGGATTGTTCCTATTCAACATCTTCATCAGTGACATTCTTGGGACCTAGAGGCAGAATTTCACTGTTCGCTGATGACACAAAGCTCTGTAACAGAGTAGACACACCAGAGGGTGTGGACAGAATGAGAAGGACCTGCAGAAACTTGAAGAATGGTCAGGGTTTGGCAGTTGAAATTCAATGCAAAGAAGTGCAAGATAATGCATATGGGGCACAAAAACCCTGGCACAATATATCAGTACGGGGGTGAGGATATAGCATGCACCAAGCAGGAAAGGGATCTTGGGGTTATCATCTCTGATGACCTCAAGGTAGGGAAACAGTGTGACAAGGCAGCAGGTAAAGCAAATAGGATTCTGGGATGCATAGGCAGGAGCATCACCAGCAGGAAAAGGGAGGTCATAATTCCACTATACAAGACACTAGTGAGGCCCCACCTGGAGTACAGTGTACAATTCTGGAGACCTTACCTACGTAAGGGCATAGACATGGTAGAGAAGGTTCAGAGGAGGGCAACAAAGATGGTGCATGGATTGCATCACAAGTCCTATGAGGACAGGTTGAAGGAACTGAACATGTACTCCCTGGAGGAGAGGAGGGAGGGAAGGGATATGATGGAGACATACAAGTATCTTACAGGGAGGAACAGGGTGCAGGAATACACTATTTTTAAGAGAAAAAGATGTTCCAGGACTAGAGGGCATGGGATGAAGTTGGAGGGATGATGATTCAGAGGAAACGTGAGGAAGAATTTCTTCACAGAACGGGTGGTGGACAAGTGGAACACCCTGCCCGAGGAAGTGGTGGAGGCTGAAACAATCATGGGATTTAAGAATGCATGGGATAGACATAAAGGAATTCTGGAGGTCAGGGGTAAGGGGCAACAGACTTCTAGGAAAACATAAACTGAACTTACAAGCTCAAATGGGCAGACTGGGTGGGCCATAGGCCCTTATCTGCCGACACTGTCTATGTATCTATGTAGCTATGTGCTTTGTCCTAACTATCCATTAATGTGGTATATAACGAAAACATTTTTATAGAGATCTTTTATCCAAACTACAAACTCTGGTGGAATGCCATATCTCAAAAGAATATTAAACATATAGTCATGGCAAACATTATCATAGGCTTCTTCCTGATCTATAGACAATATATAACCAGAAATTCTATTCAAATTACCATTAGCTAGCAGGTCCTACAGAAAGAGGTAATCAGAAATGGATCTCCTGGGAATCGCACATGATTGAACCAGTGCTATTAATATCTACAAGTTTTATTAGTCCTCCTGCCAAAATACTGCCCAATATCTTGTAGTCTACATTTAGGAGACTGATTGGTAACGGTATCACATTTCTGTGCCATTTTTACCCTTAGGCATTGAACCAGACTGTAAGAGTTCATTAAACAATGCTGTCAGTATTAGACTAAGTTGAAAAGAAATATTTTTGTAAAATTCTGATAATAAACCATCATTCCCAGGGGCAGAATTATGTAAGTTTTTTTGATGGCTGCTCTTACTATTTCTACAGTTATTGACACTATTTGTATCCATAAATGATCAAGCACACTGGAGATACGCAGGCCCGGTGGCGCTGAGGGTTGAGGCACTGGACAAACACCTCATGCCATGCTAGTGACCTGGGTTTGGAAGTGAGCTCGGGTCGCCGGGGCCCGGTAGGGTAGGGGGGATTGACGTCTGATAACAGCTCTCTTCTCCTGGTGTGGGTGGGTATGTCATCCCGCTCCTTGACTGGCCCCCGGTGGAGGATGGGGGAGCAGCGCCAGACCACAGGAGACAAGCAGCACAGCAACGTGACATACGTGCACGTTCACGGCCGTGAGGGGCAGGGGACACAGAAAAATGAGAAAAATGGCTGCCGACTCCGTGAAGTCCCCACCAGCTTGGTGGTGCACTGCCCACCCAGACTGCTTGTAATTGGCAAGTAATCAGGGCTCAGGGTCCCGGGGGGGGGGGCGACTGCCAGGCTGGAAGTGGGGATGGATATCATCGGCAGGCCAAGGAGGATAAACACAATATGGAAAAAAAAGTAAACTGGGGATACCAATGTTGACCAAAAATAATTTATCCCATTGTGCAGTTGATGGGGTGTCAAATATTGAAGTTAAATACTTCTGTACAGTACCCTAAAGTGGTTCACCAGCTATCTAGCAAACCACACACCACAGGTGAGAATAGGGTCTACCCTTTCTGCTAAACTGCCTGTCTTTTCTGGGGTTTCTCAAGGATCGATACTGGGACCCCTTCTATTTAGCACGTTCCTCAATAATCTTCCGGCATCCTGTTCCAAACCAGTACTCCTCTACGTGGATGATGCAGTCATTTTCTCAAGACTGCTGACCCTACCCTGCTTCAGGCCCAACTTCAGAAAAGTTTTACTGAAGTTGAGTCCTGGTTCACCTCTCGTAAGTTGGTGCTTAACTGCAAAAAGACAAAGGTCATGCTCTTCCTTGGTATCCACAGCAAACATAAAGCCAAACAATTGGTGATTAAAAACAGTGCAGGTGTAGTCCTTGATCAGACTCAATCTTTTAAATACCTAGGAATTACTCTGGATAGTATGCTCTCCTACTCCCACCATGTTGAGAATGTGGCCAAGGCAGTTAACATTTGCCTAGGCCTTCTACACAGACACAAACTCTGCCTTACTACCGAAGCCCTCAGACTGGCTATCCAAAGTTCAGTTGTGTCTATTATTGACTATAGTTTGGTCTTTTATGGTACTGCCACAGACACAATACTACAGCAGCTAAACACAGCTCTGAATAAGGCATGCCATCCACTGTCAAGGCGACAGGTGACCTGTCTCCACAAAAAACGCTCCTCCGAGGCATTCCCCCAAGGCTCCATACTGGGTCCAATCCTCTTCGCAATCTATATCAACAATCTGGATTCCCATCTACGTGCAGCTAATGTTCATTTATTTGCAGATGATACCGTACTCTATACCACACATGTCTCACTGGATGTGGCCCATGAGAACCTACAACAAGACGTCATTACTCTCCAATATAATCTTAGCAAATACAAACTCCTCCTCAATGCCAAAAAGACCAAATCCATGATCCTTTCACCAAAGGCAGTCCCTGTACCAACATGCATTCCTCAAATTCTAACACTTCTAGATGAACCCCTTGAAACAGTTGAAAACTTTAAATACCTAGGGTTCTGGCTGGACAATAAGAACAACTTTTTGTGTCACCTGAATGAAGTCTCAAAGAAGCTAAGGCAGCGGATAGGCTTATTCTACCGTAGTAAACTTTTGCTTACCTCAGAAGCAAGAAAGAGGCTAGTACAATCCACATTCCTACCCGTACTGGACTATACTGACTTCCTTTACAATCATTACCCCTCATCAGTGCTCCATAAACTAGACACTCTTTATCACCGGGCCTTAAGATTTATCCTCAACCTACCCCTTCGCACTCACCACTGCCTACTGTACCAGGAATTAGGTTGGCCTTCACTGTCAACTAGGAGGAAAAGGAATGCTCTCCTCTGGATCCACAGACAACTGTCTGGTAATCTTCCTGAATACATCTCGAGCCTCTTCGAATGGACTAAGGGATCCTATGGCCTAAGACGATTCTCTGTATTCTGTCTCCAGATTCCCAGAGTGAAAACATCTTATGGCCAGGCTACAATCAATTTTTCACTCCCCTCACTGTGGAATACCATGCAAAGCTCATTAAAGATCTCCTCACTTCCAGGCATATGCTCATTCAAAGCCCTGATAGCTGACTCCCTAAAGGAAGCATATGATTGTTTTAGACGATTCTGAGCCCTTATCTGCTGATCTCCTCATGAATCCCACAACCAGAAACTCTTTCACCCCCCTCCTCAATCAAGGGAAAATTATCTTTTTCTCCACCTTTCATTCTAATCCTGGCCTTACTTTCATTATATCCCCTCTACCTACTCGCTCCCTGCTCTACCTACATTCTACCAATAAGCTAGCGATAGTTTAGGATTGCTGGCTCTTCCTCTCTCTCTCTCTCTCTCTCTCTCTATCTCTGTAAACCTAGTCTATGAATTGTAGCTTTTTTATAGTTCCAGCAGATCATTATGCACTGACTGTATTGATGACTACCTGGACATTGGTCTAGCAACACTGATTTATTGTATCTGTGATTATGTATTGTATCTATGTCCAGGACCACCTTGAAAATGAGCATGCTCAATGGTGTCTATGCCTGGTTAAATAAAGTTGATTGATTGATTGAGTAACTGGTGCAGCATATCGTACTCACACTTGTGACCTTTACGGACAAGCAAATTGGCTTCAACTCCAAGCTTGCATTGAATATCAAGCCTGCCTTCTGGCTAAGAAGGCAGCTCTTGGTCTCCTACCACCAGGTTCCCTTCAGCTTTTCAGTCTTTTCTGGGGCACTTGTAACACACAAGATTCTGTGAGCCAAACTTATACTGTTCCTCGCTGTTGAACCTCACTCCAACAGTGATCCATTGCAGTTAGAGTGGCTAATTTATTTAATTCCCTTACTCCTGAGATTGCGACAACTGCAACCTTGGGACCATTTAAGCAGAAACTGCATCAATTCCTAGTTTCCAGAGCATCTTGTGACTGCTATACCTAATCTTTGCAGACAGCTAAATGCACTGGGACTTCCCTATTTTACCATTCACCCCTGTATAGCCCTACCCTGTTGCTGCGCTATTCCACATACAGCACTTCCCATCCCCATCCCTGCCCTCTTTTCATCCTACCTCATCCTCCTTTCCTCTACCCCTCCACTCCCCCCTCCCTCCCCTCTGTTTCTTCACCTTGTTCTTTCCCTCTACCCCCCCGTGGGTCTTTTCCTACGTAAGTTACATTGTGGGAGCTCCCTCCTTGCTCTTACTATGCTCCTTCCACCCCTATCCTTCTCTCCTTGTAATCCCTTCCACCCCTCTTCAGACAAGGCCACTGGCTGCACTTGACACAATATTTATCTTGTCATATTATACTTTTGTTTATGTAATTACTTTACTCATGTTGTACTACTTACAGAAACCATTGTAATTTGTTATTCTTGTGACTTGACGTGGAACCTCTGTAAAAGAGCCCTTGGCTCAAAGGTCTTTCCAATTTGTTAAATAAATAAATAAAAAATAAATAAAGACATGATATTACTAGGAATGATATGCATTTTTCCTAGATCTGGGTCAAAGAGACCTTCTTTTTTTTTTTTTTGTAGCCTACCTGCTGCCTTGCATCAGCCCAGTCAAGGACCCTTCTGTCTCCACCTCCAACTTTGGTCAAGAATTTCCCTAAGCCCCTGGCTTGCCTCTCAAGTGGCCACGCATTGGCCCTAAGTGCTGCAAGCACTGTATTAGGACAGGGAGCCGAACCTGGAGGCTGATTAAGGCAGAGGGGCTGGCTTCAGGAACATGGCAGGTGGCTGTTTTCTTCCCCTATATGGGGGTGGGGATGTGCAATGATGGCCAGCGTCCTCCCCGCCCCCAACTTACTGGTGCCGGCGCTTGAGGTACACCCAGCCTCTGCTGGGTGTGTAGCTCACCGGACACTCTACCCTCCTCCCCCCTAGAGAAGGAGAACAGTCACGGGATGCTCGCTCCTTCTACCCTGGCCGGCCCTCCGACGTCCCCGGATCCATTCCCGAACCCGGGTCGTTAGTGCTGCAGGTTGGCACTCTGCCCCCATGCCAGCGGGCTGGCCTCAAAGAGACCTTCTATCTGTTTATTTTCCACCCAAACTTCACACCCTTTAAATATGTCAAGACTAGCAGCCAGCAATACCGCTAAGGAAAAATAGCACAGTAATAACCGTGCAGCAAAAGGAGCGTGGGTAATTACAGCTATGGGGGAATAACAGCGTGGTACATTAGTGCACTGTACCTGTAGCTGTGTTTACTATCGCTAACCTCACTAGTCTATGGCTGTCAGGTGTTGAGCTGCACTGCCCTCGTGGCTCAGAGGTTACAACCACAGGTACTGACAGGCAATGCATGTTGATGTGAAAGGGGTTTGAGTTTGAGCCCTTCATGTGTAAGCTTTTACATTGTTTCTTGTATTACATTTTAAAAAAACTCATGTTTTAGATGTTCAGAATGTTGTTTTTTTTGGGTGGGGGTGGAGAAGGTTTCCATTTTGCAACTGACCCTTGCTTGTCCCCACTAGAAAATCAACCCCATCTTGACTTTCTCTCCCTTCCCCCAAGTTTGCCCTGCCCAGAGTTGATATATATATTACAGTGTGGTGTGAGGGGTGTGTGTGTGTGTGGGGGGGGGTGCAGGCCCCTGCTTACATTGTCCCATAGGTAGTATGGCGAGATGAGTGCTTACTTGTTCCTCGCTGTTTTTTCCCAACGCTATTTTGTCTGCTCTGTATTGCACTGCGCTCATATGTTTTAGCAGTTTTTGACTAGATCCATCAAGATTAGGTTTATGTCCCTGGGTCCCTAACTTGGCCTTCAGTTTTAGTGTCTCAGCTCGGTTGTATTGATATTAAACATTTCTTCTTTAATGTGTTTAAAGAGAAAATCCCCTCAACCTTTTTTTATGTTTGTCAGTGTAGTGCATAGGCATAACAATGATTCTCTAACTTGCAACACCCTAATCTCATCCTAAATTAAATGAAGTTGTATCACTCTGTTATGTCCTGGACTGGTGTGAAAACCTGTTTGACGCCATTGCAAAGGACATGACCCCACTCATAGAAGGAATCACCCCCTCTTCCACCTTTATCTTCCATGTCTGCCATCTTGGATTGACAAGGGTTCCCACATCAGCTGGTCTTCAGAGCCAATATCAGCAGTAATACTCATAGCATTAAGGATGCCACTCTCAGAAGCAGGTTGTACAGTTGTGGTACAGGAAAGGGATCCTTCTCCACCACCTCCTCTTCCATCTTCATCTTCCATGTCTGCCATCATGGATTGACGGACAAGGGTTCCCCCTACAGCAAGAGTAGGGGAATTGTTATTAACAAAGCAAATCATACAAAGAAAAATAACAACTACATTAGATAAAGAGTAAAACATAGTGTTAAGTAGCAGAGTTAAGGATAGAAAATTGTGTGAAAACCTTTCCATAATTTCTTGAAACTACACCTTGGTAAGTTCATCATGACTTGCCAGTACAATTTCTGTACCATGCTAACTAACACATTAGGGAAGGTATTTTTCTGTTGCAACGTGAAGGCACAACGTGCCTGCGATAAATAATATTTATAGACTGCAAAACATGCTTGTAATGTACTTTCACTGAATATTCCCCATTCAGGTGGGTAGATCTGTAATACTGCTATTTGATAATTCACTGTAGCCAGCAACTGAAAATTCCATGCTTTACTTAACTGTGCCCAGAACAGTCTGTTATTTGGACATTCAAATGAGAAATGGGTCTGTGTTTGCAAAACACCTTTGCATTTGAGACATGGGCATACTCTGTCATGTATGTCTTTATGTTTCATGGAATCTTTGACCACTAATTTAGCATGTATACTTAGCCATAAAATGTCCTACATATATGTTGGTATTCTATCATTAGTGAACAGAGATATAGCCATCTCCACACTTTCCAGTGGCCAGTTCTTAAGTTCATCTGGTGGGAAAAATTCCTTTCTATATTATCTTTATATAATCCTTTTCTTTCAGTCCAAGTAAGTTCAGCTTTAGACAAGTTCCATTTTTGTATTTTCCAGTATGCGAAGTTTATATAGGATGGAACCACATAATCATATTCATGTCCAAGCAGCTTTATGCTGTCTCTACTCCAGTATAACAGGAAATGCATAACTCAGTCTTTGACCATTAAAACCCACTGTTGTTTGACCCCTCTCAACACTGGCGTTAAGTTACTGCATATGAATGTACTATAATAGAAGGCTATGGGGTTAACCGTGTCTATTCCTCCCTAGCCTTCTTTTGCTACGTAATATCTCTCTTTATTGGGTTGAGTCTGGATCCTCAAAGCCCTTGACAGACCAGACTATAAAGTCTTGTTTCAAATTCCACTGGATGTAGAAAAATAAAACTTAAATAAGTGAAACAGAGGAGCAGTAATGTTTTAATCAAATATACCCTTTTCTGTTTAGATAAGTTCCTGTTTTTCCATATGGCAAATTTCCTTTCTGCTTTTTGTAGACAGTCTAGCCAGGTAAAAGATGTTGCACCTTGATGGTTAAAATAAATTCTGAATAGCATAACCAGATTATTCCATATTCCTATACCCAAAATCTCATCACTATCTGTTGTTAAGGGATTTCTCACCTGAATGGCCATACTTTTTGTATAATTTATTCATGATCCAGACATTTCTGAAAATTTCTGCAAAATTATTTTTACTTCCTCTCCTGAGACCTTATCTTGTGGGATTACATATAAATAATCGGCATAAGCCAGGATTTTCAGTTCATCGGTATCTAGTGAAAGACATACAGTATTCCATGTATCCTCTTGTGGCTTTGTATAAGTTTAAGTAGAGGATCTAATGAGAAAATGTAGATTAGAGGGCTTAATGGATGGAAGCACCACATGACTGCGACAGTGAAAATCATGACATCCCCGTCCGCGACGGAACAGTGCCGACACCGATATTGTGCCCTCGCAACAGACTATGGTTTTTGCATGGAGCTGTGCCCCCTGCACCCACCCCCTGCATTTATTAATTATCAACTCCAGGTCAGAGTAGATTTGGGGAGGGGAAAGACATGGAGAAAGAGCACCATTGAAAACAAACAATTACAGTGAATGTCACTGTAATGGTCTTTTCGAGTTTCGCTGTGGGGGTGTCGAGCTCGACTGACCCACCGTAATGGACAACCCTGTCATACACCCCTTTTCTCTTCAATAGGGGATCCTAAACAGAAATTAATACATGGGATCATAACTGCATTTTTATATAATATTTTAATCCAATGCACAAAACCAATCAGTATTCCACACCGTATTAATACTTCAAATAAGTAGTTCTGGGTAACTTGATCAAACGCTTTCTCTTGATCTAAAGAAAGTATGTAGCCTGTGCACCTTCCTTTTTTCCCCTCTCAAATAATTTCCTTAAAGATTAAGTTATCTTGTATTTGGCACTCTGGAATTGCACAACTTTGTGACTGAAATTACAATACTAGCTGCCTTAGTTAATCTTTTTCCCAGTAATTTCACTAATATTTTATTAATCAGTATTTTGGAGACACAAAGGCCTCCAGGTATCTAATGATGTTCTGTGCCCCATCTTATATAAGAAGATATGTACAGACTTTGTCAGGGAACGTGGTAAAAATCCCGGTTACTAATATATGATTGTATAATATCTGTAATGTTGGAGCTCAATGATCCGAAAATACTTTATAAAATCTGGACGGTAAACCACCTGAGCCCAGAGCCGTGTTATTATTGAGACTATTGATAGCTTCTTAAACTTCATCCAACTGTACAGGCTGTGTCAGATGTAGCTTTACATGATCTGGTATTTCTGGATTCCCTAAATCTAAGGGTGACAAAGTATCAAAGCTCAAATTACGTTCCATACTGAATTTTTTCTCCACATATCTGTGTACTTTAATCATGATACCAGTAATATCATTTATTAACTGATCTCCTTCTGTCTACCTTAACTCCATCATTATTCTTGTCTGTATCCTATCCTGACATGCTTTGAAGCAATCCATACATTGATTCTTTCCTTGTGTCCCAAATTTGCTTTCTTGTTCTAAGGATGTCGCCCTATCATACTAGTATTCTATCATATTGTGTTTAATGTTGTTAATTTGTTCAGTAAGATCTATATCGCTCTTGTACATTCTGGAGATTAGTTTGTGTAGGCGTGTTCTCAGTGTTAGATACTGTTTATATTTATCAATTCCCAAATGTCATGCTATTCTCCGGAAGAAATGTTTAAATTCATGTTTTGAGTCCTCCCACCACTACCCAAAATCATCATATGCACTTAAAATTGTCCATTGTGCTAAGAAAACATTGTACCATCTGTCCACTATGTCTTGTTTAGAATGTGCTATTTAATCTCCATGGTTTGCTGTGGGAATCGGGGGGCAATGTTGCACCTGTTGTACAAATACAATATACATTCAATGATCTGAAGTTTCTAATGCAAATGTTTTAGCATTCCTCATTGGACTATCCTTTTAGCTAGTGATCCTTTCATAAAGGTGACTTTGGTGGTGTTAAGATCTGCCTAGTGACCATCTTGCAAATTTGCTGTTTGTATCATGTCTCAAAAATAAATCGAATCACAAAATAGTTTTTTGATCTGTCCTCCTCTATCACTAATTTACAATACGTAATTAAAGCCCCCTCCAAAGACTACTAATATATTAGTTTGTAGGTATGGTCATACTGCCTGAATCAATTGCACTTGCTTGGTCTTGGATTGAGGAGTATATATATTTATTACTCTCAGTTGATGCTGCCCATATAGCAAATTCAGTAATAAAGCCCTCCCAGGTTTAATGTCTACAGGGGTCTGAAGTTTAAACTCAAAATCCTCTAAAAAGGATTCCAGTGCCATTACATTTGTCTAACCCTTGCAACCAAAAGGATGACCACTGTCTTCATGCCTTTTGTATGTCCGATATCTCATGTGTTGTCTTTAACCTAGTGTCTTGTAAAAAAATGTATTACCTGGTAGCGTATCTAATACGGATAAAGTTGTTAATCTTCTTCTGTATGACTTCATACTGCTCACATTCAAAGTAAAGAAAGGAGATTTGTTGACCTACAGTCATTTAAAATCATGATGTAGGAAGAGCTCTACCTTGTCCGGACTTAGACCTAGTTCTTTCTCTGACCCTTTTTGCTAATTGTTATCCCTGTGAATCCTTAAGGTCAGAAGAAAGATCTTTTTGTGAAGATGTTATGGATGTTTCTGAATCTCCCTCTTTCTCCTCAGTATCTCCCCACTGTGGTTTTGAAGCTAATGCCACATATCTGTTCTTTAAGGGAATGTCTGACTGCTTACGAACATACGAGCATGTGAACATATGAAAATGCCAGCAGAACAGGCCTCTAGGTCTATCGAGTCTGCTCGATTGTGCAGCTGTCCTCTCAGTTTGCAGCTGCCCCACCAACCCCTCCTCTTTTCATAAATACACCCTCTCACTCTGTCCCAATCCCTCTTAAAACTGTCTACCATGCTACAAGTGACTACCTCCTCAGGCAGAGTATTCCACTTGTCCACCACTCTCTCTGTGAAAAAATGCCTCCTGACTTCCCTCCTGAATCTTCCCCCCCTTCAGTCTCAGCTGGTGACCCCTTGTGACCCTCCCCCTTCTAATCTGGAACATCCCTTCTGAACTAGTCTTGTTGATCCTCTTTAAGTATTTGAAGGTTTCGATCATGTCCCCCCGTCCCTCCTCTCCTCAATGGAATACATGTTTAGCTTGCATAGCCTTTCTTCTTAGGAGCATTTCTCTAATCTTTGGATCATCTTTGTCACCTTATGCTGTACACCCTCCAACAATCTAATGTCCTTCCTCAGGAATGGGCGCCAGTACCGCACACAGTATTCCAGGTGTAGCCTGACCAGTGACCTGTATAGGGGCCGGATCACCTTCTTATTTCTGGATGTGATTCCCCTCAATATGCACCCCAGCATCTTGTTGGCTTTTGCTGCTGTTTTCCTGCATTGTGCTGAGTTGTTCATACTCCCCGTTATAAGCACCCCAAGATCCTTCTCCTCCTCTGTGCATTCAAGTTGTACCCCCCCCAGCTGGTATCTCCTTCGCTGGTTTTTAGCCCTGAAGTGCAATACCTTGCACTTCTTGGTATTAAACCCCAATTGCCATGCATCCGACCACTCCTATAGTTTGGTCAGGGCCTCCTGCAGCCCCCTCCACCCTTTGCTGTCATCTACCACTGCCCCCATCTTTGTGTTGTCTGCAAAGAGACTGATATTACTCTGGACCCCGTAGGAGATATCAGCTATATATATCCTGAACAGCACTGGTCCCAACACAGATCCCTGCGGCACCCTGCTCATCACATCCCTCAGTGAGGAGAGCTCCCCCCCACCACCCTTTGCTGCCTTACCCTCAGCCAATTGGTGATCCAATTAACCATCTTTGTTCCTACCCCTATATATTTCAGCTTCCCTCCCAGTCTCCCATGTGGCATGAAGTCAAAGGCCTTGCTGAAGTCCAAATACAGGACATCCACTGCATAGCCTTTGTACAGTTCCCTTGTTACCCAGTCATAGTACTAAATCAGGTTTGTCTGGCAGGATCTACCTGAGACAAACCCATGCTGATGACCATCCTGGAGGCCATTGTTCTCTAAGAAGACCACCAGCCTCTCCTTTAGGATCGTCTCCATGAGTTTTCCCACAATTGAGGCGAGGCTCACTGGCCTTTAGTTGCCTGGTTCATCCTTAGAACCACTTTTGTGAATGGGCATCACATGGGCCATCTTCCAGGCCTGTGGTACGCAACCTGTGTCCAGGGACGTGTTGAACAGGTCAGCTAGCGGTCCTGCCAGGACCTCTGCTAGTTCCTTGAGTACCCTAGGGTGAATACCGTCTGGCCCCAGTGCCTTGTCCCCCCTCAATGCCCCTAATCCTTTCAGCACCCTATCCTCTGTAATCCCTATATCAGTCATTACCTCCCCCCTGCCCACTCCTCCTCTCCTAGTAGGTGCCTACTCCCTTTCTCTTTCGTGAACACAGAGCAGAAGTATTCATTTAGAACCTCTGCCTGGTCCACTCCCTTCTCCACCCAGCCCCCGTCCTTCCTAATCCTCACAATTTGATCTTTGTTTTTTTGTTTATCATCGATGTATCTGAAGGAATTCTTTTCCCTATTTTTAATGCCCTGCCCCAATCTCCATTCCCGGAAGCCTTGGCTGCTCTAACTAGCCTGGTAACCTCCCTGGACTTCTTCATATACATCTCCCTATTATTCCCCCCAACACCCAGTTTCTTGAGTTTCTGAAATGGCTTTCATTTGGCCCTCGCCACTTCCATGACCTCCTGTGTCAGCCAGCTGGGTTTTTTTGTCCTTCCCTTCTTGCTCCTTGTTCTTGCACAAGTCCTAGTTGCCTCCACCAGCTCTTCCCTAATGATCTCCCATTTTTGGCTGGCATCCATGTGGGGTTGAATTCCCATCAGATACCTTCCCAAGATTTCCCCCATCCTAACAAAGTCCGCCCCCTTAAAGTCAATCACCCTGTTTCCCCATTCCTCCTGTTTCCCTGCCTATGTAGAGCGTGAACCATATCGCGTGGTGGTCAATCCCAGCCAGAGGGTCCTCCACGTCTAGATCCCTTACAGCCTCCCCATTCGCTAGAATCAGGTCCAGAGTCCTATTCAATCTAGTTGGCTCATGGACCAACTGCACCAGTAAGCTGTCCTGAAATGCCTCCAATATGACCTGCTCCTTCTCACATGTGGTGGCTGGGGTGTTCTACTCTACCCCCAGTAGGCTGAAGTCACCCGCTACCACAGTGTTGCCTTTCCTACAGACCCTTCTGATTTGATCAGCTAACTGCATATCCAGATCCTCACCTTGGGCTGGCGGCCTGTACACCACCCTTAGTCTCACAGTCCTACCTCTTACATCCTGAAGCAGCATCCATTGGGCCTCTGTTCAGTGTTCAGCCTTCCTCCCCCTCCTCCCTTATGCACCTTATCCCCTCTCATACATAAATTGCCACCCCCCTCCCTTCCCCTTACCCCTGTCCTTCCTGACTAACCTATACCCTGGGATCATCAAATCCTATTCCTGGTACTGGGTGGCCTATGTTTCTGTGATGTTCGCGATGCCCACCCTCCCTACTACCAAGAGAACCTGTAATTCCGCTAATTTGTTACCAAGGCTTCTAGCATTCAGTGAGACCACACTCCAACCTGACCTTGCCCCCTTCCCTTCCTGAAATACCCCCCTGCTAATCTCCCCCTGTACCACTGCTCCTAGTTCCTCCCTACTAGCCTGGGGGGGGGGGGTAAGCTCATTGGAGCTTGTTAGAGTTTGATTTTGCTGTCTGCTGTCTTCCTTGTTTTTTTGCAGTTACTACATTCATTTTTATGTTGTCTTGTGACTGCGCAAGAAACATGTTGTGGTAACTTCGGAATAGCAGGTTTTGGAGGCACGGTCCTGTTGTGGCATGTGGCATCACTGCTTTTTGGGGCTGGGCTCCGTGGCATGAATTAGATTGCACGCTCTCTATAACAGCAGTGCAAAAGCATGTCCACCACCTTGAAAGGTTTTAGCTGCTGCAATGAGGGAGCTCCATCTCATTGCAGGGTGTACCTTTCCTGGTGTAAGTTTCAGTGCAACATGGCAGTGGCTGTGCCATCCGCCTCGCACATTCCCCAGAAAAGCTGACTTAAGGGGTACCCAATCCCCCTGTCGGCATCATCATGCCCCCCTCCCCAGTTCATCTGCCGACAGGGTGCCCAATCCCCATCGGCTACAGTCCCCCCCACGAAAAAACCTCACATGTGACACCCCCCTTCCCAGTTCATTTTCCAACGAGGGAGCCCAATCCTGTCGATCATTCCCCCTCCAACACTCTTTTTATTTGCCGACTGGGTGCCCAATCCCCATCGGCTCCAGTCCCCTCAAAAAAAAAACACGGCTATGACACACTGGGAGCCCACCCAATGTGTCAAATGTACCCAAAAACAAAAACCTTTCCGCAATGTTTTTTTTTCCCCTGTAAAGTAGAAAATGGTCCCTCACAGTCTGCAGCCCCCTTCCCCAACCCATGCCTACCCTCTGCATACCTGCCTCCCCACACCCCCCTCACCCCATACTTACCTCCGGAACCTGGCGCAATGATCTTCGGTGGACCGGGAACATGTCTGCACTCTTCAAAGCCGACCGCGAACTGAAGAAATGCTGGTAAGCTGTATAATGGCATAAATAGTTTTTTTTTTCCTACTTTGATGCATATCTCGGGCATTTTGGGAATTTTGCCACCAAATTTCAACATAGGGTTATTGCAAATCTGTAATATTTTCACTCTAGATTTTTAACATTGGTATTTTTCCACACCTCCTAATGAACAGTGCAGCTATCATTTTTCACATCCTGGCCGAAATGTGTTTTCGCACTTCCGGCGCAGATCTGTAATATTTTCACTCTAGATTTTTAACATTGGTATTTTTCCACACCTCCTAATGAACAGTGCAGCTATCATTTTTCACATCCTGGCCGAAATGTGTTTTCGCACTTCCGACGCAGAATAGAGTGGTTGCTGTGGGAAATCAGTGTTCGGGACAGAGAAAGAAAAATCACAGTGAAACTGTTCATGAGCATAGGTCCTAAAATGCCTATGTTGAAAATTTGGTGCCGAAAGTCCATTAAATGACTGTCTCAAGAGCATGCATTGCGCGGTTCCATGCACGTTCGTAACTTCAGCGAATCTGTAATATTTTCACTCCAGATTTTCAACATTGCCATTTTTCCACACCTCCTTATGAGCAGTACAGCTGTCATTTTTCACATCCTGGCTGAAATGTGTTTTTGCACTTCCGGCGCAGAATAGCGTGTCCGCTGTGGGAAATCAGTGTTCGGGACAGAGTAAGAAAATCACAGTGATACTGTTCATGAGCAGAGGTCCTAAAATACCTATGTTGACAATTAGGTGACAAACATCCATAAAATGACTGTTTTACAAGCGTACGTTGAGCAGTTTCCATGCACGCTCGTAACTTTGATAATTTTTAATATACAGTATGTACTCCAGATTTTCACCATTGCCATTTTTTCACACTTCCTTATGAACGGTACAGCTTTCAGTTCCCACATCCTACCTGAACTGTGTTTTCGCACATCGGACGCGCAGTGGCGCAGTCGCTGTAGAAAAACAATGTTCAGAACAGAGTAAGAAAATCACAGTAACACTGTTCATGAGCAGAGGTCCCAAAAAGCCTATGTTGAAAATTTAGTGAAAAAATACCATAAAATGACTACATTACAAGCGTGCATTGCGCAGTGTCCATGTACAGTCGTAAGTTCGAGAATTTGTAATATTTTCACTCCAGATTTTCAACATTGTCATTTTTGCTCACCTTCTTATGAACAGTTCAGCTGTCATTTGTCACATCCTGCCCAAAATGTAGTTTCACACATCTGGCGCACAATCACACAGTCGCTGTGGGAAATCAACATTCGGTAGATTAAGATAATCATAGTGCCACTGTTCATGAGCAGAGATCCCAAAATGGCTATGTTAAAAATGTGGTGAAATAATTCCGCTAAATGACTGTGTTACGAGCGTGCGATGTGCAGTTTTCACACATGCTCATAACTTCGAGAATGTTTAATATTTTCACTCCAGATTTCCCACATTGCCATCTCTTCACACCTCCTTATCAATGATGCAGCTGACATTTCCATGTGGTGCAGAATGGTGCGGTCGCTGTGGGAAATCAATGTTCGAGACAGATTAACAAAGTCACAGGGCACTGTTCATGAACAGAGGTCCCAAATGCTTTCATGAGGGTGGGGTCACAAAAGGCCATGTTTTAAAATTTGGAGTGCAAATACCAACACGCCCAGGCGTTAGGGTTTCTAACAACCATCTCACCCTGTACAAACTAACAGGCATCTGGTGTGTCTTTGGATTGTCTACTGTACTGCTCACACCATTGGTCCTCTACCTCCACCCTGCAGCCACTGACAGGCATCAAGGTGTTCCTTGGACTCTTCAGCCCTAAAGTTCAACCCATTCTCCTATGCTGCATCCAGCTCAACGTTCTTCCTTATGAAATGGGGTGAGCATAAGGCCAGATGACCCCAAGGCACAACACGACACTTGTCAGACTCTGCAGGGTAGGGTGAGGTGAAATAGAATGAGCGTTATGGCCAGCTACCCAAATGCACACCCCAATGCCTGTCACTCTCTGCAGGGTGGGGTGGGGTTGATGTCAGTTCTATACTTCACTGCTACTTCTATTATGTGTCTCTTTAACTCCTGCACTACTAACGCTAAAACCAGCAAGACAACATTCGGCATTGACAAATGCTTGTTGTAGCTGCTGTAGTGGGTGGGGTGGGGGGAGGGGCATGATATTCCCACTCTCTAGGTCTGGGTCTGTAGGAGGGACCATATAAAAGGCATTGTCAGAGACAGGTACCCTATCAGTTGTAGTATGGTTATCAGTGACATTTTCTGTGTCTTGTAATGATGGTGGTACTTCTATTAAGTATTTCCTGAGGTGGCTTGCTTTGTTGATTCTCTTTTCCTGTCCTTGATACCGCCTTATTTTTCTGTACTCTTGCTTCAGCTACCCCCTGTGCTTGACCTTTTGTGGTTAGTTCATCCTGATTCAGACCATCTCGTCTGTTGTGTGAAGCCCATGGGCACTGTTGAAATGAATGTTCCTGGTCCTCACACAAATTGCATTTGAACGGATTAGGACAGTTCTTTCTTTCTTTCTTTTTTTTTTATTTAATGAATTTTCAGTCACGGCAGCACCTAAAAGCTCCATACCACATCCCTTTCTGACTAGACTGCCCATTTTCTAAACAGCTGTTACATTGTTCAGTATCACAGGCTAAGCATAGATGAGTATGGGCACCATACGTATGACAGGCATGGGATAAGCATAAGGATAGGCTTAAGGGAGCAATACAGATGAGTATGAATAGATAAGCCAGAGCAAAGGCCAATGGCACATTCATAAGGCAGAAAAAGAAATGGGCGCACTGGATGGGCCTTGCATTCCTTATCTGCAATCAGATTCTATGTTTCTATGTTTCTACATGTTCTGGGTTGGCCCAGATAGAAACAAACCCCTCTATCTCTCCCAATAAAGAAGCTCCCTGGCAAATGACATATGCCAGTGTTTGCCTGATGTAGCTTCACTATGAATTTCCATCCCCCTGTCCAAACCTGCTCACTACCTATGATAGGGACTGGCATATACGAACTTACAAAAAATGCCAGCAGATACAGGATATACGGTCTACAGAGTCTGCGTGAGTGTGCAGCTATCAGACTATTACTCTGCAGCTGCCCCCCCATACCCTCACCTTTATAGTATTGACCTTTCCCCTCACCCTGTCCCACCCCCTTTTAAAACTGCCCACTGACTTGATGGATACCACCTCCTCTGGTACTGCATTCCATCTGGCCACCACCCTTTCTGTGAACCAGTGCTTTCTCATTTCCTTCCTGGACCTTCTACTTTCCAATTTTAGGCTGTGCCCCCCAGTGTCTTTCCCTCCCTTTAATCTAAGTAACCCCTCTGTACTAACCTTATTAATTCCTCGCATATGTTTGAAGGTATCAATCATATCCCCCATTCCACCAATCCTCCAGGGAGTACATGTTGAGCTCCCCGAGTCTCTCCTCATAAGGTTTGTCCTCCATTCTGAGGATCATCCTGGTTGCTCTGCGTTGGACTCCCTCCAGTAATCTAATGTCTTTTTTTAAGAAGAGTCTCCAGAACTGCACACAGTACTCCAGGATTGGTCTCGCCAGCGATTTGTACAGTGGCAGGATGTCCTTACTCCTCCTGGAGGTGATACCTTTGGCAATACATCCCAGCATATTGTTAGCTTTAGCTGCTGCCTTTCTGCACTGTGCTGGAAGGTTCATCTAGCCTGTTATGAGTACCCCTAGATCCTTTTCCTCATTTGTGGTGGATAACTGCTCCCCCCAGCTTGTAGCAATTCCTCGGGTTTCTTGCTCCCAAGTGCATTACTTTATACTTCTTCATGTTGAATCCCAGCTGCCATGTGTCTGACCAGTGCTGCAGTTTAGCCAGATCCTTCTGTAATCCTAGCCACCCCTCTGCTTTGTCCACCTCCGCACTGATCTTGGTGTCATCAGCAAAAGGCTGATCCTGTTCTTAACCCCATCTGCGATGTCGGCAAAAAAGATGCCAAATAGCACCAGACCTAACATTGAGCCTTGTGGTACCCCGCTGGTTACTGACCTGAGAGCTGAGAGTTCCCCTTCCCCACCATTACCCTCTGCTGCCTATCCCACAGCCAGTTCTTGATACACTCCACCAGCTTCTCCCATGCCCCCAGGTATCCCAGTTTGCTAATCAACCTTCCATAAGGCACTGAATTGAAAGCCTTGCTGAAATCCAGATGCAGGACATCAACCGCCTGCCCCTTATCGAGTGCCCTGGTCACCCAGTCATAGAAGTCAATCAGGTTGGTCTGACATGATTTACTTGAGATGAGCCCATGCTGCCTGCTGTCCTGGAGGTCATTCTCCTCCAGAAAGGCTACTAGCCTCTCATTGAGGATAGTCTCCATTAGTTTCCCCACAATGGAGGTGAGGCTGACTGGTCCATAGTTCCCTGATTCATCCTTGGGACCACTTTTATGGATGGTCACCACATGTGCTATCCTCCAGTTCTGGGGCACGCAACCAGTCCCCAGAGAGGTTTTGAGCAAATCTACCAGTGGTCCCGCTAGGACTGCTGCCATGTCCTTTAGAACCCTGGGGTGTATACCGTCTGGACCCAGTGCCTTATCCACCCTCAGGGCTCTTAGGCCTTCCACCAACCTGCTCTCTGGGATTACCCCCTCCGTTACCTCTGCTCCCTCCATGCCCACCCCTCCCTTCCCCTGTGGCATTGGCCCCTGCTTCTCTCTGGTAAACACGGAACAGAAGTAGTCATTGAGGGGGATACTGGGATGCATATAGAGAGACATCACCAGTAGAAAACAAGAAGTTGTTATCCCTCTGTACAGACAATTAGTGAGACCCCATCTGGAGTACTGCATGCAGTCCTGGAGACCCCATCTCAGCAAGGACATAGGCAGGATGGAGGCAGTCCAGAGGAGGGCAACTAAAATGGTTAAGGGTTTGCAACAGAAGCCTTATGACGAGAGACTAAAGGAGCCTTAATATGTATACCCTCGAGGAAAGGAGGGAGAGGGGGACGTGATAGAAACTTTCAAGTACCTCAAGGGAATCAACAAAGTTCAAGAGGGTAGCATCTTTCAGAAAAAGAGATGTGCAAGAACAAGGGGGCACAATTTGAAGATAGAGGGAGGACGGCTCAGGGGCAACATGAGGAAGTATTTTTTCATGGAGAGGGTTGTAGACACATGGAATGGCCTTCCTGAAGAGGTTGTGGGGTCAAAAAACAGTGGGGGTATTCAAAAATGCATGGGACAGACATAAGACAATTCCGGTGGGGAATAGGAAGAAGTAGGCTGTTGGTTAACTAGGATCTGCAGCTTATCAAATTGCTAGGGAAATGGGCAGACTGGGTGGGCCAAGCAGTCCTTATCTGCCATCAAAGTCTACGTTTCTATGTTTTGCCTGCTCCGCCACCTTTTCCACCCACTCTCCGTCCTTCTTGGTCCTAACAATCTGGTCCTTGCAGCTTCTCTCCCTTATGTAGCGGAAGAAATCCTTTTCCCCTTCTTTTATCCCCTGTGTTAGCCTAAGTTCCCTTGTTGCCCTGACTGTTCTGCTCACTTCCCTCGATTTCTTCATGTACTCCTCCTTATCCTTCTCCGGCTTGGATCTCATGTATTTTCTAAAGGCAGCCCTTTTTTCCTTTGCCCTTTCTAACACCTCCCCATTAACCCAGCTTGGCCTCTTAGACCTGGACTTCTTGCTTTAGATCTTTGTGCAAGTGCTTGTGGCCCCTACTAATCCCCACTTGATTATGTCACTTTTCTGGTTAGCATCCATGTGTGGGTGTATATTGGTGAGTTTGCCACCCAGTATGCTCCTCATCCTCCCAAAGTCTGCCCACCTGAAGTCTGTCACCTTTGCCCTGGTTCTGGCTGTCTCCTTGCCCATATCATAGAATTTGAAACATAGAATTTGATGGCAGATAAGGACCGCTTGGCCCACCCAGTCTGCCCATTTCCCTACCTAATGGATAAGCTGCAGATCCTAGTTAACAAGCAGCCTACTTCTTTCTACCCCCACCCACAGTGGGGGTGGGGTAGAAAGGGGTGTGTGGTGGTCACTCCCCACCAGGGGCTCCTCCACCCTCAAATCTAGGATATTCTCACACAATTTGTAAGGACAAGGTCCAGTATGTTCCCCCACCATCTACATCAGAAAGCCATCCTGGAAAGCTTCCAAGAGGGCTTGTTCCCTGGCACTTGAGGTGGTTGGGGTGCTCTAATCTACCCCAGGCAGGTTGAAGTCCACCATTATCATGGTATTACCCCTTGCAGTGACCCTCCTAATCTGCTCCCCCAGATCCCTATCAATATCTTCACTTTGAGATGGTGGTCTATACACTACCCCCAACCTAACCCTTCTTCCTTTTGTATCCTGGATTTGTACCCATAATGCCACTGACCCACCCTCCTTCCCCTCCTCTCTGCTACATAGCATCCCTTCCCTTACATAAATAGCCACCCCTCCTCCCTCCTCTTTTTCCCTGGCCTTCTGATACAGCCTGTACCCTGGGACCACCAGGTCCCAGTCTTGGTATTGGGTGGCCCATGTCTCAGTGATGGCAGCTATGTCCATCTCTTCTTCTGCCATCAGTGCCTGCAACTCGGCAGTCTTGTTCCCCAGGCTCCTTGCATTCAGGGAATCCACCCTCCAGTATGTCCCTCGCCCTTCCTTGCCCTTCTGTAAACCTTTGTCACTCTCCCTATATGCCTTCTCCCCCGAACCCTTCTTATTAGCTTGGTGGGGAGGCCTATTGGCCTCCCTGGCCTGGAGACATAGTTTGTCTTCCAGCCTTTCCCCCCCACTTAGTTTAACTCAATTCTAGTTGCCATATATTCCCCCAGTCTCTGTTTCAGAACCACTGAGCCCTTCCTATTCAAATGTAACCTATCTGGGGCATACAGGGCCTTGTTTTCCCATGTTGCCCCCATTCCTCCACCAGACCATACCCCATGGATTTACACTATTTCCCCAGCCATGTATTAAACTCTGCTATCCTCTGTTTCCTGATCGCACGCACCCTGGGGACTGGGAGAACTTCTGAGAAAGCAACTGATCACCCTGCTTTGTCGCATAGTCTCCCCACCACCCTGAACCTTTCCTGCACCTCTTCATCTGTGCTGCCTTCTAGATCATTTGTGCCCAGGTGCACTACTATGTGAGGTTTCTCATCACTCAAAACAGTGAAAAAAACCTGTGCTCTGTAAAAGAGAGGGTGCTCAACCTACACAGTCCCAGGCAAGGGCACTGTAAATTATAAGCGAATTCCTTAATATGCTAACATAAGGTAAGGTGAGCAATGGGTCTAAGGTCTGAGAAAGCAGTCACACCAAACTGAAATAACTAACTCTCTCATTATGGAATGATAGAGTGATCATCTTAATTGCAGGTCTGGACAAAGGGATGGCCAAAAATGGGGACCACAGAACAGATTTCTGTACTTTATCAAATTTGAGCCAAAAATGTTCTAAAGCTGTCAGAGTTCTAAAGTTGACATCAAATATATTATCTCCTGAAATATGTATTACGGCATATAATTCAAATATGATAAAACCAAGGGACTCTCTTAAAAGTTTTCTAATAACATATATTCTGTCTGGTGGGGGATCCAAACCCCCCTGGTATCTAAGTTGGACAGCATTTTTGCGTTGTGCAGGCTCACTTTGCATTCAAAATAAATCCGACATCTGAAATGTCCTGTCAGTTCCAGTAGCAACCCCTTGGGCAGGAGTATTGGACTTTAGATGTCCCCTGTTATAAGGACCTTCTTCTGGGTCTGACATATCTGTAATGTTCCCCTCGTCTGGATTCTCTTGCACAGTTGGAACACCAGAGGCTGCAGTAGTAATTGTTTGTAGATTGTTCACCCCAGTAACATGCACAGGTTTATCATTAATATTATGCACTTGTCCCTTTGATATAGTCAGACCTTTGTGCTGATTTTTCATAACAATGAGGATTTACTGGCACCCAAGATACACCATCAGCAGCTTTCATCCAACCTGCTGCTAACAGTGCCACTTCAACTGACCACTTTTGGAGGTGTTTTCTTACAGGGAGCGTTGGGGGGGGGGCATCTTAGGCCGAGGCTATGTCTCGATGTAGCCATTCCAGACATTGCAGACCCCATCCCCTTGCAGTGTTCCTTGTAACATGGCAAGAAATGTTACTGTAAAAGCAAGCATTCAGATTGGTCAAACGACAACACATGACCCGATAGCAAGTGGGTATTAATTCCCTAGTAGTGCCTGCTTGCCATAGGGAGTGTGCTTACTGAAATACACGGAGACAGAGATAAAAATAATCAGTGCATCTCTGACATCTGTTTGTTCATTTATTTTCTGTGCGTTCCTGCCAATAGCTGTCGCTTAACATCCTGTTATAAAGAAATGGAGTGCTTGTCACTATCTCACCAACCCACCTGCCCGTGGGACCTCGGACAATAGCGCAACCAGTGTTACTTCACTGAAAGTATTGCGATCCAGCAAGAAATGCAGAGAGGGCACAGAAACACAGAAAAAAAAGAAAAACCCTGGACTTACCCCTAAGCACAGTGCACGCAG
Source organism: Neoceratodus forsteri (assembly GCA_016271365.2). Taxonomy (NCBI): domain Eukaryota; kingdom Metazoa; phylum Chordata; order Ceratodontiformes; family Ceratodontidae; genus Neoceratodus; species Neoceratodus forsteri. Next base: position 374,585,528 of record CM057458.1, read on the forward strand.
CTGGCCCATGGAACTCTGTCACTGGAGCGATCAATGTGGGTGTCCAGAGTAACACACAGAAAAAGTGGTCAATAATCACTGTCTGTGTCTTGAAATGTCTGCAGAACAGTAGGCAGTAACTGCGGTTGTCCAGAAGGAAGAAGAGAATCTCTGAAGCCAGTAATGCATTGTGAAGACAGTATGAATATTTGCATATTTGTAAACATTGATATGCAAATATTTGTACTTTACCCATAATGCAGTAGTGAATCACAACAGAAAACAAAGGAAATGTGAGAACAGAGCACTGCATAAGTAGAGAGAGTTAAATGTTCAGCTATCTTTCTGTGGTATTCATTCAAAAACATAATGCTACAAAATGTATGAAAACAGCAGTCACAATATAAATATATATGGAGTAGTGAACGTGCGCGCGCACAGCTGTACATTAACATAGCCTATATTTTCAGTCAAAAGTGCTGACGTATAATGCTGAATTAAGCAATATTGTGAGTTGCTGTTCATTTGATTGCCACATTTAATTAACTTTTACTACTAGTCACCTTGTGCTTGCCATGTCACAAGCACATTAATCCACTCCAAAGTGAAGTTCTGCTAGGGAATTAATACCTGGTTGGTGGTTTGCCCCCAATTCTCCCCAACCAGGCATTAATTCCCTGGTAGAGCCCTCCTTTGTCGTGGATTATTGCTTACTTGTTCCCCTGCATATTAGTTTTATTGAAAATATCTGCTGCCTTGTTTTCTTGCAGTTGAGAAACATTCTCATCTGTAGTTTTTGTATTTTTTGCCAAATGGGCTATAACGTATTCAGCTGCTGGTTGCATTTCTTGTGCAAAAATGTTATGCTGTTGTGCAAATACTCCTGAATCAAATCGCTCATCAAGCTCACCTGTGTGGTAGAATAGTGGCCACTACTCTTTGATGCTGCTGCATCATCTCCCTTTGATTCAAACAGATGAGCCAGTTTACAGCAACAATGTCAGTGTGCTTTTCCATCGACTTGTCAGCTTTGCTTTACTAGTTGGTTGGAGAAATATCTCACAGGCCGCTATCAACAGGTAAAAGCGGAAGGTGAAGTTTCTCCTTTAGAACCCCTCCTGAGGGGTGTACCTCAAGGTTCCATCCTGGGGCCATTGTTATTCGCTATCCATATAAACAGGATAGACGCCACCATCAAAAAAGCCCAAATACACCTCTTTGCGGACGACACTGTGTTCTATGCCAGAGGCCCCTCTCCAGATGTGGCATGTACAGCTCTCCAGGATGATTTTAACTTGTTGCAGCTCCAGCTCCTAAATCAAAAATTGTTTTTGAACTCCAAGAAAGCAAAAGCTATGAGCTTCTCACCCTTTCCCAACATACCTAACCCAGCCTCGGCTGGATCTCTCCCTTCGATATCCACCCCTGGGCGAACAGCTGGAATACGTAACTCATTTCAAATACTTGGGTGTATGGCTTGACAACAGACTCTCCTTCATAGAGCATATACAACAATTGACAAAGAAGCTTCATCAAAGGCTTGGCCTCTTTTTTAGGATAAAAAATCTCCACCCCCCAGATACGAGGACGAGACTACTCCAAATTACCTTCCTACCCCTGCTTGATTATGCAGATTTCCTTTATAGCCATGGATCAGTCGGCACACTTTCAAAACTTGACAAGCTCTATCATAGAGCTCTAAGGTTCATAACAGATCTTCCATACTCCACCCACCACTGTTTGCTGTATACCGCTGTAGGTTGGTCTTCTCTTACCCTCAGATGACAAAGAAATGCCGCCATCTGGACATACAAAGCTATTATCAACAAACTGCTTGACTATGTCTCTGTCTGCTTACCACTTTGCACTCTAAACAGATATGCATTGAGAAGTGTCTCCTATATTACCATAAAGGTAACAAAGGTCAGATCCCGTTTTGGCTGGGCATCCATTAGCCACGTGCTTCCCCAGCTATGGAATAACCTGCAAAAAACTCTGAAATAAAAGTTTAAAGTCAACATCACAGCCTTCAAAACACTTTATCTTCAGCACAATAAAGAATCCTGTGTTTGCTACCCCTGATTAAACTAATCCCAATCTCAGGGTGTCCCTTTATCAGTCTTGTCTCGGCCTCATCCTAGATTTTCATCTCAGCTGGTGCATGGCCCTCTCCTCCCCTTCCCTCTTCTGCTGCTTCTCTCCATCTCTTCACCCCCCCGGTCTTTTTTTTTCACTTCCCAGCCTTTGCCTGGCCATCTCCCTTACCCTTCATCCTTTCTTCTCTCCTACTTTCGTTTACCCACTGCTCTTGTCCCAGTAGTATACTCACTCCCTCCCCTGCACCCCTGTCTAATCCCTTCCCAGGTTCCTAACTTACCCTGCACCGTTCTATATTCCCCCATTGGCCTCCGATCTACTTGCCCTCCATCTCCTCCCTACCCCACTGCCCCATTCCATCCCCCTACCTGTGCTCCAGGGCCCATTTGTCCTTCATTGTGCTTCAGGGTCCCCAGTCTCTTCTCCATGGCTCCTGTCACCCATCTTTTCAATGTTGTTGACCCAATCTGTATTACTGTTGTTAACCCAGTTTCTTATCTGAAAACCAATGTGGCACTTATCCTGCATTTTCTTACAATGTATTGTCCATGCTTATTTTTGATCATGCCTGTGTATCGTTATTTCTGTGTATTACCCAGTTATCTTGTATTGGTGTTCACCCAGGTCCACCTTGAAATGGAGCTCGCTCAATGGTGTTCGACTGGTTAAATAAAGATTTTGATTGATTGATTGATTGGAGGTGCGGAACACAACAATTGCAAGCTGCATTTTCTCCATTCAAAATGTTGTTCTTCCTCGGTTGCCATGGCCAAATATGCTGTTTGTGTTCTTCCATGGACTTTTTCAGATGAGCCTCTTCTAGCTGGAATTTCTCTTCTGCTGTGTACTGTTTGACAGAACAGAATCTTTGCTCGAAGCCCATAGTTCTGCTCTCATTTGTAAAACTACATTCAGGAACTCCAGATCAGTATCGGGTGTAGCCTCTATTGAAGAAGAAGCAGGGAAGGAGGCTATCTTCCCTGCTTCTAATACTTTCATCCTCTCTCCCTTCTCCAAAGCAACCATTGTGGCTAAAAGCCAGAGAGCCATCGTTCCCCCCACTGGAGAGTAGGATAATTTTTTTATCCAATACTTCATAAATTCATAATACATTACAAAAGAACAAAAAGCAAAATATTAAAGCAAAATAAGTATTAAATGCATACATCTCCTACTGGTGATATTGAGAACATATTCTAGATAGTAATATGAAACAAAAACTGTTATACTAAAAACAAATTGCTTATTCATTCATACTAACCCCTACAGATCCCCCCTCCCCCACCCCAAAAAGTAGGGGGATTTTTTTTGGTATAAATTCAAAATCAGATAAAAATTCATAAATTTTAAAGTCACATCAACATAATATAAATCAAATAAGGAGAAATTAAGTAAGTGATTTAGTCATACTCCCTTCTCTTTTGCCCACTATTGAAAAGGAGTGGGGAAATTACTGTTCATTTCTCAGATATCACAAAAATTTAAGTGAACCATGTTATGAGGCATATGTATAGATGAGATAACATAAATCTTAAAAACAAAACCAAGTATTACAGTCATGCAAAGGAAAAAGGAATCAAAGAAAAATATTATTTCAGTATTAACTTCATACAAGAAAACTCAAAATTCCTAAACTATTAAGCAAATCATAATGTACGTGTTATTTAGTACCCATTTATAAATCTAATTTCCTCAAACTATGTAATCTAGAAAAAAAAACAACCCACAAAACGGAAAGGAAAAACATATAATATAATGAGATGGAAGACTTCAGAGAAAAATTCCTCACTGACCAACAAAATTCAATAGTAGGTCGTGTAAATAAACCATTATAAAAGTTCATGGTTATTGATGGAGCTCATTTATCCTGTATCCAACCAAGTTATATTGTCCCACCATTTTTTATATACCTGTTCTGGTATTTTAGATTTTTCAGTTGTCCTTAGAACCACAATGGCCTCATGTATAGTCCAAAAAAATTGTTCCTGGGTAACATAATATTTATGTAGGGACCATTTACAGCAGCTGTGCCAGATATGATATTTAAAATAAATCAAAATTAAGTGGATCGTATCTAAATTATAATGTGTCCATGATCTTGGAATGATTCTGAAAAATAAAATGGCCGGGCTCAGTATGGTGAAAGAAGAGTTGATCCAATATTTATATACTAGAGTCCAAAATTGTAAAACATATGGACATGTAAAATATAGATGTTCCATTGTTTCAATTTGGTTATCACTAAAATTAGTCCTAGGACAAACTCTCTCACCCATTTACCTATATTCGAGGTTTCCCTTTATGTTTAATTTCAAGTGGGTACTCACCCATAATACATCCCACATAGAAAGGTGTCCTATGTTGTAAAAGCATTCTTTCAATGTGTTGTAAATTTGCTAGTGGCTGATCTATAAAATGTGGGTTTTCCAAAAAATATTTTGACAATAGTTGGTTATATAAATTTTTTCTGGATAATGAATTGCAATGGATTTAGTTAAACCCCAGAGTTTCAGCTTTCCAAAGTAATTTTGAAAATAAATAAGGAGTCCCTGTAAAGACTTTTGTGTAGAAATGACCTTTTCTGATTCCCATGTTTATATCCATGGTCCTACCTGGTCCCATACCCACACATTCCATATGTGGTCTGCATTCCGCAAGACTAGTCTAAGATTTTTATTGAAAAACATACAGAAGCAGAATAATACAGGGTTCACCATCCCCAGACCCCCTTCTGTACCAGGAGGTAGGTTACACCTCTTTTTATGGGATTGAGGCAGCTGCCCCAGATCCCCTGAAAAATAAAAAACACTATAAAGTTTGGTTTCTAGCTGTTTGGGGAGCATATATAGCGTACATAAATGTAAGAACAAACTGAGAAAAAAGTTTTAATCATGTATGCTCTCTTTTTGGGGGATAAAAAACAGTTGTTCCACCTAGTGACCTTGTTTTGTGCTTCTGTTAAAAGAGTATCTCAATTTAAGTAACTCAAGTCACCTGATCCAAAAAACATACCCAAAATCTTACAGGGTGTTGTTGATATGAGAATACCTAGGATCATCTGCCCTGGTTCAATCAAAGAACTTGTAGGAAGACACTTACTTTTTTGTCTGATTTATCCTAGAGCCTGTACCTCAAGTGAAGTCATCCAGCACCGCTTCCAGTACTCCACCAGAGGGAAGGTCTACTAAAATGAAACAGAGATCATCAGCGTAGGCCACATATTTCATTTTTTCATCTTCACTTGATATTGACAGACCATTAATTGCAGAATTCTGATTGATCCTGCGTAACAAAAGTTCTAATGATAAGATGTACAGTATAGGACGGGACTTAAGGGACATCCCTATCGAACACCTCGAGTAATCTTACATGGTGCACCTATCGAGCCATTGATGAATGCGGCTGTCTGTGCAGTAGCATAACACATCTGGATCCAGCGAATAAAAGGTTGTGGAAATTTAAACTTTTGTAAACACTTCCATAAATAAAGATGTGCCATGTTGTCAAATGCTTTGGCCTGGTCTAAACTAATTAAAAAAACAGCTAATTCTTCAGAGTTTCCTTTTTCTCAAGTTTCCCTTTGCAGCATCAAACCATCTGTCATATGTCTACCAGGTACTGAACAGAACTGTGTAGGTGAAATAATATCAGGACGAACTAGGCCCAGCTGATTGCTAATAATTTTGGTTAAAATTTTCACATCAGTATTAATGGAGAGCATACTTAAGGAAAGGCTGGGAGGTTTCTTGGGAGGAGATGGGTTACTTGGATGACCAGCAGCATGGGTTTGTGCCAGGTAGATCATGTCAAACAAACCTTGTAGAGTTCTATGAATGGGTGACATCAGCACTTGACAGGGGGAGACCAGTGGATGTACTGTTCCTGGACTTCAGCAAGGCATTTGATTTGGTCCCTCACATTGGCCTAAAAGAGAAGCTGGGGGGATCGGGGTAGGCCCATTGACAGTTAGGTGGATTGGAAATTGGCTTTCAGGTGACACTTAGCGGGTAGTGGTCGGAGGGTAGGTCTCATCTCCTAGGGAGGTCATAAGTGGGGTCCCATAGGAATCAGTCCTGGGGCCACTCCTGTTTAACGCCTACATCTCTGATATCAGGGAAGCTATCGGGTGTGAAATGAGTCTCTTTGCAGACAACTCTAAGCTGGGGGCAGTGGTGGAGGGGGAGGAGGGGAGATTGGCCCTGCAAGAGGACTTGGAGACTCTGGATAGGTGGTCCTGCACCTGGAAATTGAAATTTAACTCCTCCAAGTGCAAGGTGCTACACCTAGGGTGGGAAAACCCCAACTATGTGTACACCCGGGGGGGGGATGAGTTGCAGGCCACGGCAGGGGAAAGAGACCTAGAAGTCTTGGTGGATGTTAATATGAATAATTCAGATCAGTGCAGGAGGGCTGTGGTCAGGGCAAATAGGATGCTGGGGTGCATCACTAGGGGGATTACCTCAAGGAACAGGGAGGTGATTTTGCCACTGTACAACAGCCAGGTTAGACCACATCTTGAGTACTGTGTGCAGTTCTGGAGGCCGCACCTAAGGAGGGACATCCAACTCCTGAAGAGGGTTCAGAGGAGAGCAACCAGAATGATCCCCAGATACTAGAGATACTAATGAATACTTCTGTTCCGTCTTCACCAGGGAGAAGGACAGACCAGTGCCTTCAGGAGGGAAAAGGGGAGGGGAGGGAACATAGATGTAGTGATAGAGGAGGACAGAGTGAGGAAGGGCCTGGGGGATGACTATATGAGGAATGACTAGGGGAGCAAAACCTGTTTTCACTGGAGGAGAGGAGGGACCGGGGGACATGATTGAGGTCTTCAAGTACCTCAGGGAAGTAAATAAGGTAAGCCGAGATAGGATGTTTCGACTGAAGGAGGGTGGAATCACCAGAGGACACAGCTGGAAGATTGAGGGTGGTAGGATTGGGGGGAAAAGGAGGAGGAGGTACTTCACCAAGAGAGTGGTGGAACCATGGAATGTGCTGCCCGAGGAGCTGGTACAGGCAGCTATGGTGGAGGGATTCAAGAGAGGGTGGGACAGATAAAGGCAAGGGGTGAAGCAGAGGCTGGTTTGCCCGGGGGGGCAGGACTGGTGGATGGAGTAACAGTGGAAGGAGACAGATAGAGGGCTATGGTACCCAATCAAGGTGCTGAAGCATGAGCAGACTTGATAGACCAACAGGCCTACTCTGCTGGCATCTAGTATGTTAGTATTAAGTAAGGTAACTGGTCTCCAATTGTGCAGAAGTTCCCTATCACCAGTTTTATACAATAAAATTAATAACCTTATAGAGGCTGAGGTAGTAAAAAGCAAGTTCAGGGAGTTGGGGAAGATCTGCAAGGAAGAAGAAAGTTCACTAGCCTTCTCAGAGGTGATACCAGTACCAAGGGTCAGCACAGTCAGGAAAAGAAGAATACAGGATTTTAATGACTGGCTGAGGAAATGGTGCAGGGAGGAGATGTTCCTCTATATTGGGGACTGGGAGGAGACCTGGTCAAACAAAGCACTCTTTTCACCAGACAGGCTACACCTCAGTAGGGAGGGTTTGAGGGTACTCAGGAACAAACCGGGGGAATATATAACCACTACACTTAATTTAAACTACTGGGGGGAGAGCAGCGGGCATGCAGGCCCACAGACTCTGAGAGGAGGAGATCAACGAACCTGCCCCCCACAATGATGGAACAGGTCTGGAGGGAGGAGGTGGAAGGGGCAAGATTAGCAAAGGGTGGAGGGGCGAGGAACACATAACAAGGGTACATGGAGGGGTGCACACAGAGGGGATAAATGTGAATAGAAGAATAGAGGGAAGAGAAGGAAGGTCAGATTCTAGGTGGAGGGTGGTGTCTCTGAATGCGTGGAGTCTTGGAAACAAGATGGATGACCTGCAGATACTATTAGCAGGCAGGAGGGTGGATGTAGCTGCAGTAGCTGAGACTTGGGCAACATCAAACCATGACTGGGACCTTGAGATCCCTGAATATAAACTATACAGGAGGGACAGGGTAGTCAGGAAGGGGTGGCAGTTTATATCAGGGATGGCATAACTTGCATGAGGGATGAGTCAGAGGAAGGGGAGGTGGAGGCATTATGGGTTCAGTTAAGGTCCAATAGAGGGAGAAAGGTGAAGTTGGGGGTGGTTTACAGACCACCCAGTCAGGATGAGGAGAGGGACAGGGAACTGAACTCACAAATATTGGAAGCTGCAGGGAAAGGAGATGTGATAACTGCAGGGGACTTCAACCTGCCCATGGTGGACTGGAGCATACCATCCACAACATGTGTTAGGAGTCAGGTGATCCTAGAAGGACTGCAGAGTGGGTTCCTGACTCAGGGCATCACTGAACCAACAAGAGCTGACGCAATTCTTGATCTGGTACTCACAAATGGGGAGCATGTACAGGAAATAATGGTCAGAGAGCCGTTGGGTGGAAGTGACCATTGCACAGTGTGGTTCCAGTTGGATGTGGGTAGGAAAAGCATCCCAACTAAGACCAAAATCATGGAATTCAGGAGGGCGGACTATAGGAAAATGGGCGAAGTGCTAAGGAGCTATCTGCCAGGCATCAGAACAGATATGGTGGTGGACCAAAGGTGGTCCATCATTAAGGAAGGAATACTGGTTGCCACAGATGAGTTTGTTAGGCTCAGGGGGAAGAACACAAGGGCCAAAGTTCCCAGCTGGTTCAGTTCTGGGGTTGCCCAGGCAGTAAGGGAAAAGAGGTTGGCCTACAGAAAAATTCAGGAAGACCAAGAGAGAGGTGGATAGGGAAAATTACCTAAGGTTGGTTAGTGAGTCAGGTAAGGAAGTCTGGATAGCAAAGGCACAGAAGGAGCTGCAGATAGCTGAAGGAATTAAGAAGGGTGAGAAGACTTTCTTTTGATATATCAGTGAGAAAAGGGACAAGAAGGAAGGGATTGTTAGGCTTAAGAAAGGGGTGGAGGATAATGGGGGAAAAGCAGAGATACTAAATGAATACTTCTGTTCCGTCTTCACCAGGGAGAGGGACAGACCAGTGCCTTCAGGAGGGAAAAGGGGAGTGGGGAGGGGAACACAGATGTAGTGATAGAGGAGGGCAGAGTGAAGGAGGGGCTGCTGGCATTGAAGGTGGACAAATCACCAGGCCCGGACAGAGTACATCCAAGGGTACTAAAGGAATTGGCTGAGGAGCTGGCAGGGCCACTGGCAGACCCATTTAATAGTTCACTAGAGTCAGGAGTGGTACTGCAGGACTGGAGAACAGCACATGTAGTGCTCTTCCACAAAAGCGGTCCCAAGGATGACCCAGGGAATTATAGACCAGTCAGTCTGACCTCCATTTTGGGCAAGCTCATGGAGACCATACTAAAGGAAAGGTTGGTGGAATATCTAGAGGAGCATGGTCTTCAGGATGTGAAGCAGCATGGATTCATGGGGGGAAGATTGTGTCAAACAAATCTGATTGACTTCTTTGACTGTGTCACTAAGACAGTAGACAGGGGCCAAGCAGTAGACATCCTCTATCTTGATTTCAGCAAGGCCTTTGACTCTGTGCCCCAGAAAAGGTTGATCAGGAAGTTGGTGGATCTCAGGGTTGGGTAAAAGATGGCCAGATGGGTAGAAAACTAGCTGAGGGACAGAACCCAGAGGGTGGTTGTGGGAGGAGAGTTATCTGGCACTAGAGAGGTGACCAGCGGGGTCCCGCAGGGCTCGGTGCTGGGGCCGGTGTTGTTCAATGTCTTCATCAATGACATTGGAGATGGCATTAAGGTCAACATATGCCTATTCGCAGATGACACCAAGCTCTGTGGAAGAGTGGACATAGCTGAAGAGATACAGGACCTACAGAAAGATTTGGAAAAGCTGGGGAAGTGGTCCAGGATCTGGCAGCTTGGCTTCAATGCCAAGAAATGCAAAATTATGCATATTGGAGCCAAGAATCCCAGGACAGAGTACTACCTGGGTGGAGTCCAAGTATCTGCATCAGAGGAGGAGAAGGACCTGGGAGTGATGATCATTAGTGACCTGAAGCACTCCACACAGTGCATGAAAGCAGCAGCAAAGGCAAACAAGATGCTGAGATGCATATCTAGGATGATCAGTAATATGAGAGAGGAGGTTATACTGCCCTTGTACAGCTCACTGGTAAGGCCACATCTAGAGTATGGAGTTCAGTTCTGGTACCCACATCTCAAAAAGGACATTAACCTGCTGGAGAAGGTTCAGAGGAGGGCTACAAAGATGATAGCAGGTCAGCAGGGTAAGGCACACGGGGAGAGATTGAGGGCACTGTACATGTACTCCCTGGAAGACAGGAGAGAGAGAGGGGACATGATTGGGACCTGGCCTTCGTCTGCTGGCTTCTTTGTATGTTCATATGTAACATAAGCATCAACTCTGATAAAAGAACATGCCCAATCTGCTTGTATAGCTCATTGGTGAGACCATCAGGTACCGGGGATTTTCCGGTATGTAAATGTGAAATAACTGATGAAAGCTCTGACTGCGTAATTGGTGCTATTAAAGAAATCATATGATATCCAGGAATTGTTGGAAGCCTACAATTGCATAACCAATCATTTATATTTGTGTCTGTTTGATTAGGATTGGAGGAAACCATATCAGAAATATGTCTTTCTATTTTTTTTTAGAATTTCCTTCCCATTGGTTAATACAGTTCCCCTTTGTGATTTAAGCTATTTTATTTTATTTTTTTTCTTTGGGTATAACAGAAATTAAAGGGGTTAGTAAAAGCCTGCATTCCTTGGGTACCAAAGCGTTGTTCCCTTTCTAATGACTTCATTCTGTTATATTGTATATTGGTCATTTCTTGTTTTATATCTGCTATTCTATTAGGTGATACATTAATCCCTTTGTTCTGCAAAGTGTATAGTTTAATAAATTCTTGTCTAAAGTTCCAGTATTTATCTTTTTTAAATTTCCCACCTATTTTCCATATTTTTTGAAATATTCTTTAAAGTCTTTCTTGCTATCGTTCCACCAGGATTGTTTGGAATCGTATAAAAAATATACCGATTTTCTAGCCTCCAAAACATAATTAAAACCCTCCTGAATCTCTGGATATTCTAATAAGGAAAGATTAATTTTCGAAAAACCAGGCCCCTTTGATGTATCCTGAAAATCTGAAATAGTTAGAGTCAACATACCATGGTCTGAAGTGGCTACCATCTGAACAGCTGGATCCCAGAAAATTAATGTGGGTGAAAGAAAAATATAATCTATCCTAGAAGATTTTCTGCCTTGAAAAAAAGCATGAGGAGCTCTTTTATTGTTTGTGGAAAAAACATCTTGGAGTTCTGTCTGTATAATTATATCATTAAAGAAACTGGCATCACAATATGTTTTGCTAGTACCCAGACCTCTGTCTGTACGAACTCTACTAATGTTAAAATTACCCCCCAAAATTATGTTTTTACTTGTATATAGATATGGTTTGACTAACTTCAATAGATCAATTTGTAAGACTTTCCCTTGTGGAGGATAAATGTTTATCAAACGAAATTCTACCCTTTGGACTAGAATATCTAGTAACATAGCTCGTCCTGGCAAAATATATACCATATGTGTGACAGTAAAATCTGACATCGTGAAACAAGTGCCCAGCGCAGAACACAGATCCGTACCTCCCGACCAATAACAAGGACCCCAAATCCAAGCCTTAGAAGCTGTTTCGAAATCATCAGAATCATACAGTGTAGTGTCCCGAAATAAAATAGCGTCAAATTCAGAATGAGAAAACGTATCAAAAGTAACCAGTCGTTTCTTGTCTGATCTAATGCTGTTTGCATTTACATTGCCAATTTTAAGATCATATCTGAGTGAATTAGTTCTCCAAGTGTCAAGTTACAGAGGTTTTTTTCTAGTACTCTTCCTGAGAGCTAAAACAGGACCCATTTATTTTTTTCCTTTTAGGAGCCTTAACCACATCAGCAGTCGGATCCTGTTCCGAGGTAACGTCCATCTGGGATGATGTATGGGAATCTATATCAGAGTCTAGCTTTTCAGGCAGGTCCTGTTGCAAAACTTCATATTTATTTGAGACCAGTATATCATCTGATCCTAAGTCCACCTCCGGAGGTGCACCCTGTTTTTTTGAGGAAACTTGTTGAAACTCAGAAGATGGTGCAGGGGTGGAGGCATGGACCTAGTGGACTGTGGAGCATCCACCGGAACATTTAGATGCACAGAGGGTTCCATAGAAACATTTGGTGTATTTTGTTTGTTTGAAGTGGACAAAGTCTCCATACCTGAGGTCTGGGGGACACTCTGCTTAGTAACCTCTGCATACGAATGCCCTGAAGATGGTTGTCTCTGAGGCGGAGGCCCAGAAGGGGCTTGGTTGCAGAAATGGTTAGCAGCTTCTCTGGATGCTTTAGCAATATAAAAATCTTGGATTCCAAAATCAACGTCATCAGTGTTATGCACTGCTTTTGGACAATCTGAAAAGTTATGGCCGTCTTCCCCGCAGAGATTACACTTGGGGGTGTTGGCACAGTGATATCTTCAGTGCTCCAATTCCCTGCGTTGAGTGCACTGTATAGCATCACATGAATTACTAATATGTCTGACTGACCCACATTTATAACATCTGCGTGGTTGTCCGGGATAAAATAAAAATCCTTTATCTCTGCCAATAAAGAAACAGTTCGGTAGGTGTTGAAAGTCTGCATCTTGTTGAAAAAGTTTCACTTTCATCCTCCACCCCCATTCCAGAAACTCTCACAATCAAGGACTGGATCTGGTGTACCCAGTAGCTCGCAATGTCTCTCTAACCAAAACAAAATGTCCACCACATTAACACCTTCACTGTGAAACAGAACAGTGATAAAATACAGTAAGATGCTTGTTTTGTTAAGGGGATCACCTGAAAAGATGTCCATAATAGGTTAGTTTTTAGAAGTGTATATTCCCCCCGAAACATTTTAGGATGTCTGGGGTTCTAAAACTGATAATTAAAAGAGTGCTCTCCTGTAATGTGAATCAAAGTGTAAACATCAACAAGTGTAAATCCCAGAGATTGCTTAATTAATAACTGCCCCACATATTGCCTATTGGGAGGTTCATCTAACCCACCCAGGTAGTATAAACAAATAGCATTTTGTCTTTTTGCCAGTTCAATAGGTTTGTTAAAATGACTGGCATACTGAGGTCTATTTGTTCAGTATGCTCTTATGTGGGGGAACCCACCTTCCCCCACATTCCGGTCTTCCTGTACTTGTTCCTTATTCAAAGCACCCCTTGTTAATTTTCCCCAGGCTGTGCACCAAATAATATTTCTTGTTGAGATCCCAGAGGTGAAAACGAGATGTTACCTGATTTAGGAAGTGATTCAGCTCACTGGGAAGTTGTAGTATGGTTGGTGGCAGAGGGTTGCTGTATGGTGCATCCTGAATTACTCTGTACAGTCTGTGAAGTTGAAATTTCTGCATTCAGGTTGGCAATCCATTGACCCAACTCTATTTGTATTCATCCGGCTTTTGTAAGGGCCGATTCTGGTGCCCATGTCTCTTCTCTCACTGTATGTGGGCTCGGTGACCTTTTCCCTTAGTGCACTGGCTGCATAGTGCCTGCATCTCTTGAAGTCACTCCAAAGACAAATAAAGGAGGAGCTTCTCACCTGGAAAATCCAGGTGAACCATCAGGTAATTTCATTCTTTTGTGGTCATCCTCCTCTTACCTCCGTTTTGCCTCTAGGTAGTCCTGCTTGGCTCTGTGTAGCCTTGCTGTTAAAATGTTTTTCTGCTCTTCAAAAGGAATTTGGGGTGCACTTTCTGGTACAAGAGCAGTCAATTCTGATTCCATAGGTCTTTTTTCTGAGCAAACTGGTGAAATATGGGGAAGCACCTCCCGTTCATTACCTACAGTACTCATGGAGGTGTCTTCCACAGCTCCATGCCATAGCGCAGCATCAGCCATACTGTCATCATCCATCCATGCCAAAACAGGAAACACAGTGCCCCTACACGGGAGTAGGGGAGCTTCCCTGGTGTCTTGGCCAACATTCCATCAGTCAATAAAATAGGTCAATGTAACCCCTTCCCCACCTGCCACACTTCAGGACACACCTGGAAACAACCCGTCACAGCTCAGTGTGCCTTTCCTAACCAAAACATTACCAGTAAAACAAAATAAATAGATAAAAAACACTGATTATACAACTGACCAAAACACTGATTATGCAGAAGACCACATCATATTTCTGAATTGACACTTGCTTGCTGCCATGTTGGTACCCCTGGTTGACGGACTTGCACCCGACTGGCTCCGCCACTGAGTGTAAACTCTTAGTTGGAGTTACACAAAGATGGACACTAGTAGCAGCTACTACTTGAGGACTTATGACTGAGTGAGCTGTGTGAGTTCTTTAAACACACAAAAAAGGCCCACCCAGCTCAGGCTTTGACTGAAAAAGAAGCTCACTAACACGCCTTTCTTAGAGAAAGCTAAGAGGGGGAAAGTTTAAGAGAGATGTGTGGAACTACTTCTTTTTTTTTTTGTAACTTTTTATTAATGGGTTTTCATCACACAATTAGTATATGTACATAGTACAATGTACATATTCCTATACAGGCAGAAGGTGCACAAAATTTGTACAGTACCCCTTAAATTTAAACAGTACAGATCACTGGTACATTCAAGAGTTTCTCAGATCTGAGCCGTCCGCCCACTACATTACATCAGGAGTAAAAGGTTTGAGGAAGTAAGCCCATAGAACATGGTACTCTCACTACAGGATATGTAATTAAAATCATTACTCCGAGCTTCCCCCTCACTCACAGACTCAAATAATAGTTTTGGGGGTAACTAGATGCAAATAGGTAGTATGCAGGTAATACTGTAGATTGTCTGAGCTCGGTAAAGTTAAGCTTATACCGTACACACTAAAGCCCCTTATTCCGGACCGTGTAAGGGGAAGAATACTTTTGAAGAAACATTAAAAGTCCACAGACTGAGCAGAGTACAGCTGTACCACAATTAGAACTCTGCCCCTTTACACTTAACGCTGACTTATAAGCGAATCAGAGAAACTACAACAATAAAGAACATTTTTAGATTAATCAAAAATCTGAGTAGCCTACTAGGAAGTCTCAATAAGGAGCATTCAACTGGCAGTTCACATCAATTAAGTCTAGAGAACCTGAACAGACTGCACAGGGCAGCAGTAGTAGTGACCACAGTCCCACTACAATCACTCCGGCTCCCCCTCTGAATCTTGATCAGAGACCCTGGAGTCCATTTGAGATATCAATTTGTCCGAAAAGTTAGATGCAGTCTCGGGATCCATAAAGAAGTGAGATTTTTGCTGGTGGTAAATTTGCAGGCACGCTGGGTATAGCATCTGAGCCCTCACTCCCTTTGCCAAAAGTGTTTTTTTAACGGTTTGCAGCTGTTTTTTCCGATCTTGCGTTTGGGAGGATATGTCTGGGAAGAAACCCGAATGACTCCCTTCCCATACTATGTCCCCTTTCTTCCTCGCTGCTTGCAATAGAGGAATTCTGGTCTCAGGGGTAGACAACGTCGCAATTACTGTTAAAGGTCGAGTGTCAGTGACTCCTTTTGGGCCAGGTCACATAGGGATTGAGAAGGCCTGCACAATATTTATCCCCATATCTCTGTTAAGCAATTGCAAGTCCTCGAAAATCAGGTGATCAAGTACTGATAGGAGATCAGCATGGCTGGCAAATCAAGGTGGGAATCGATGATTCTGATGTTCCTCTGCCATTGGCCGTTTTTGAGCATCTCCACCTTCACCCGCAGGAAATTAGCATCCTAGATCAGGTCTGCACTCATGTCAGAGTGCCGCTCCGAAGAAGTTTTTAAGCCCACAATCGCTGTAGTGTTGCCTTCGATTTTACTGCCCATTTCAGTGAATATTTGCTCAAGACTCTCCAGTCACTTGTTTGTTTCGTCTCACATCTCCTGTAATTTAGTGAGGAGTGGGAGTAGCTGCGCAAGGTCTGCTGGTGAGGACAAGACTGGACCTCCTGGTTTTCTGGCAGTGCTGGTCCCTGGACCATGAAAGTAGGTGTCAAGCCCCGCAGAGGCATGTTTTTTTTTTGTGAACTCTATTTATCGCCGCCTTCGCCTGGAACTCTCTCAGGCATCCTCAATCGCTCCACCACATACCGTCCAACTGAAGCCACCTTCTCTCTGAGGAATTGGGGACAGACACTCCCCTGCCTACCCATCCTGACAGAGGATCCCTGCACTGCTGGACTGAGCAGACCGGGGGATCGGGAAAGCCAGATAGAGGTAAGCCCAGCATTAGGCATGTTGTGACGAGCACTTGAGGAGCTGTTGCCTATCCAGGAGGGGTGGGGTTTTTCTCTTTTGGTTGCCCCTAGAGTGTGGACGTGCAATAGTGTCTGTGCACCTTGACCATGCGGACATCTACCGCCACTCCACCCTCAAGTAGGCATCACTGCTGCAGAGCCCCCGATCCCCATCAGGGGCCACCAGCGAGAGATGCAAACCCCACAACCTACCCCTGTAAGAGGAGAGCCATCCTCTGCCATCCTCTCCCTCTCCTGCCACCCCCTGGCATCCCGAATCCATTCTCGAATCCGGGTTGCCAGCATGGTGCGAAGTGTGGCATCCAGTGCCTCAGCCCTCAGTGCCACCAGGCCAGCACGCAGAGGCATGTTGATGCTGTTTTTTCTGGCTCATTCTGTTCTTGGGAGATTCCGACAGCATTTAATAACTTCAGCTGAAACTTCAGTGAGTTAGGTTGCATCAAACTGAATATTTAATTTGATCAATAGTGGAGTTGTGAGAAGACTGTCTGCCCTGTTGAATGCTCCACATAACAAATGCTCCACTGTTGAATGCTCTACATAACAAAAACAATCCCCCAGAAATACTTCTTTATAGAAAGGGTGGTGGATGACTGGAACAGCCTGCTAGAGGAGGTAGTGGGGGCAAAGACTGTGGAGAGCTTCTAGCATGCATGGGATAGGCAAAGGGGCATATTAGATAGAGGAACAGGGGGAGAAAGAGAGACACCTATGACCAACTAGGGTCAGTGGTGACAGAGTAGGCAGGGACAAGGGGCAGACGGGATGGGCCTAAAAGTCATTTTCTGTCGACAAATTCCATGTTTCTTATGTTTCTCCTGACTGAGATCATGGCTACAAAGACAGCCATCTTTCAAGACAGGAATTTTAAGTCACAGAAATTCAGAGGTTCAAACTGCAGATAGAAAAAACTAAATTAAGGCCCCATCCGGAGGCTAGGGCTTGTCAAGGATGACATAAATGTTTCAGCCCTTTTAGGAACCTTTTGAAGATAGAAGCAGAAGAAAGGAGATCTCCTTTTCTTGGACCTTTAAGCAGAGATTGCAAACAAGTTCAGCTTAAGTGATGCTGTTTTCAACCTTGAAGATACAAAGGACAACAAATAGTTTAAAACCCTGGCAACCACCAGCCAGGGGGTGCTGAAGGTTGAGGCACTGGACGCCACACTTCGCACCATGCTGACGACCTGGGTTCGGGAAAGACCTCGGGTCATCGGGGTGCCAGCGTGGGGTGGGGTGGGGGATGGAGCAGGATCGAGCAGCCTAACAGCAGCTCTCCTCTCCTGGGGTGGTTGTCGCCCCCGTAGTTCTGCCACTGGGTGAAGGTTGGGGTGGCAGCTCAGGTGGAAGGAAGTCAAGTCAGAGGTGCTCTGAACGCAGCGTGGCATGCCTCCCTTGGGAAGGGGCGGACAAAATGGGAAAACACCGAGAAAAACATAATAGAGAGAAAAACAAGCCTGGCAACCGGACAAGAGATATGGTTAGCTTACTTCACCGAACAGAATATCTTTTTAATTTGAAGGCATCTCCTGGTAACTAGTTTTCCAGAGTACCAGGACATTCAGGATATCATCTGTGAGATCTAAATCCTTACACTGTATCCTGTCAGGAGCTAGGCCTTCAGGTGCAGTGACTACATGTCTAGATGGGATATTTCCCATTGGAGCTGATGGAAAGCCTGCCAGAGGGGAAGAGGGATGGATTTGTAGATGCTCAGGTGAAGGACGTCTGAATACTAGACATGCCTGTCCCAATCTGGTGCTATGAAAATCTTACAGGGTTACTCTCAGTAAACCTTGAGTATGGCCTTCTGTAGAAGTGGAAAGAGAAAAAACTGGAACCTTTCTTTCCATTTCAGGGTGAGAGGTTTCACACATATGGTTACTCATTCTGACCGACTTGCTCACAACTGGAAGCTTTCTGTTTCCCCAAGGGTCACACAGATCTAATTAGGGAGGTCCCAATTCATTGATGACACTGTCCAGAACCTCCTGGTTCCGAGTCCACTTGTGGACAGTGGTCTTCAGATGACTTAGCTGTGTACCAGGCAGTTCTTGTGCCATGAGTCTGTTCACCTGCCTTGTTAAAAAGTCTAGTTGCCATAGCATTAGGGCTTCTTGACAAAGTCTGGATGATCTGGCACCTCCTGCTTGGTGAGGTGAAACATTTCAGTGGTGGTGTCTATGTTCACCTGAACTGTCTGGTTTGCATTCAGTGGGTCAAATGTCTGAAGATCCAGAGGGATTACCCTTTGGCCCATGATATTGATGCACAGAGAACTACTCTCTGCACCATGTGCTGTGCACTACCATCTGACAAAGATGGACACCCCATCATGTCAGGTAGGCAACTGTGGCGAGGTGGAAGGGCACCTCCTCTCTGAGGTTATGTTTCAAAAGTCACCAGGGAAAGCATCAACTAGCTATGATGCCAGTATTTATTTTATTTATTTATATTTATTTTATTGAATTTTGTTGACCCGGTATGCCCACTGGGCCTAGAAGTCCCTCTTTCAGGGGCGACCAGGGGGAAGGGGGAATACAGATGGTAAGCAACTGAAATTGAACCAGATTAAGCAGTTGGTGGTAGTTTTAGTGAATGGGAGAAATCTGGCCAGGACACCGTGGAAATTCCCCTACTCTGCAGTAGGGGGCCCTGAGGCTGTGTGTTGTGTCACTAGATGGCTGACGTTGGTGGAGAGAGGTTGGAGGAAAGCCGGTTGTCGGCTATGGATATGGAATTTCAGGAGTCTGGGGAGTCTGGAACCACTGTGGCGGTGGCTGGGATGCACCCTCGGTGTGGCCAGCATATTGCCCGAGGCAGCGGTTCCGTTCCTAATGATGTGGATGCCTTGAGCTTGGCGCAAAAGAAGATGTGCCTTGAGGCGGAGTTGCAAAAAATTAGCGACCAACTAGCTTCGGAGGACTTACAGAAGGAGGAAGAGTGTAAACGCAAGCGCTCGATCACTTCTCCCTTGAGCGAGGGTTCTTCTGGGCCCGCTAAACTTCTGGCACAGCAGACAGACTGGATATGCTTCCTAGGGAGACTGACAGGACCCCATGCCGGGATTGGAGCTAAGGAGATGACACAGTTTGGTCACCAGAGCGCACATTGTCTTCCACTGGCTGGATCCCTAAGCCTCATGGGGACTGGCAACTGGATCCCCAGATTCCGCTCCTGGGCACTGGCGTGACTTCACCTGTGGAACCTGCATATCTGCAACCTCGAATACAGGGGATGTGGTTGGTGTGCCTGGACTTTCGGGTAATGTACTGCCTTCTGGGGTTCCTGGGCCTTGTATTCCTGCTAACTGACTGGGAGGGACTGGGCCTCAGACCACGGAGCTATCGGTGGTACACAATCAACACGATGGTGCTTCAGATTGGCCTGATCCTCTGACTTACGGAAGTCATTTCCACAAGCCTGTGGAGTTAGCTAAGTAGCAGAATGCTGTCCGTCTCCGTTACATTGGCAATCGGGACTCTATCCCTAATCATTTTTATGTGGGTAAGATTTTGTTGAAGCAGTTCCTAGGCTTCTCCCCGTCAGAAGTCTATGCCCTGATCCATGCACAGGGGGACAGTACTTTCGATGTCAGTTTTAGGATCCCAGCTTTGTTGGAGCATTATTGGTGTTATTATACTAATTTGAAAACTAATCCTTTATGGGTTGACTTTGTTGTCATCCCCTTAACAAAACAGCCCTTCAGGGTTATCACCATCCTTTTTCGGAATGAAGGGGTGAATATCACTGACATAGTTTATTGGTTGGAGAAATGGTGCACTATTCAGGGTAACCTGGCTCCCATATTGGACGATGAAGGCTTTTGGAATGGGGGCTGGAAATTTAAAGTGAAGTTGCAACATTCTGACCAGGATATTGTTCATCTTCCTAATTGTTTTTATTTTACCCAGGTCAGCCCAGGATGTGTTTCAAGTGTGACTCTCGTAGGCATATCAGTACAGCCTATGATGTCCTTAAATGTACTCATTGTGGGGACCTGGGTCATTCCAGTGCGCACTGCTTCCAAGAACCCAAGTGTAACCTCTGTGATGATCTTGGTCACTCTTTTACTGATTGTCCGTGGGCTGCTAAAAATACTGAGAATGCTGATTTCGGGGTGAAGGATTATTATATTAGAGAAGTTAAGGCTCCCTCCGTGTATCTTGGTCCCAAACCTTCACCTGCCAGGCGAGATCAGGGGTTCCAGAGCAGCGCCCTCCCCCCCTTCTCCCCTATCTTGTTGGATACTGACCTGGTTGTTCAGCTGGATCCGGGAGCTTCCCGGGTGGATATGGAACCTCTCCCCAACCCTCCCACCTGCACAACTACCTCCAGCTCCGGAGTTCTCTGTGGTTCACAGCAAGAGGGGAAAGGGTTCTAAACTCAAGCATCTGAAGCCGCTGGTTGCTCCCTTAGAGGATTCTAATCAATATGCTGTACTTTAGGATGTACCCCCTGACATGAAGGGTGACTCTATGGCCCCTTCAGCCCGTCCATCTCAGGCGGGTCCGTTGTCTGACTCTGGGGAGTTGGAGGATTGTAGACCTGCTCCCATATCCAGTGGCAGTGTTACCTGAGCATTGAGTAAAGTTAAGTGATGATTTAGTTGTTTCATGGCTTCACTTTTGCATCATTTCAAACTGGCATCCCTGAATGTTAACAGTATTCAATCTGAACTTAAAAGATTGGCTACCTATGCCCTCTTTTTAAAATCTGATTTGGACTGTTTGTTTCTCTAGGATGTTCGCCTCCACTCTTCGGTACTCTTGGAGGCTGCTTCTGCCAGCTGGATATGGGGTGCTAGCTACTGGTCTCAGGGTGAGGACATTTGTTCTGGTGTGGGGATTTGTTTTTTTTCCCAGGTTAAAGTGCTTAGACAGCTGGATATCTTGGAGGGGAGGGCATTGTTGTTGGATATCTTGTGGAAAGGCTTACCTTTTCGACTCCTAAATATGTATGCCCCTCAGCTGAAACAGGACAAGATGTGGCTTTATCGGGCCCTTCAGCCTTTTTTATTCACTAATATGCATGTCATTTTAGGGGGTAATTTTAATTGTGCACTTTCGTCACCTGGTCTGGGTCCTTCTCCCAAAAAACAATATTGTGATGTCTCATGTTTAAGGGAAGTTATTGAAGATGTGGGGTTGATGGTTGTTTTTGGCTCGCACTTTCAGGTAGCCCCACATATGTACTTTTGTGGGCCTCGTTTGTCCAGGATTGATTATTTTTTCATTTCTGCCTCCCTTCAACTGCAGGATGCTTGGGTGGTGGATGTGGCCACATCTGATTATAGAATGTTGGTTCTTTTGGTTGGTAGTCACCTGGAGCAGAGACGTGGCCTGAGAATCTGGAAATTAAATTTGTCTTTGCTAGATATTCCTCACATTCAGGAAGGTTTTAGTCATGTCTTGGTGGCTAGAAAGTTGGTTTTCTTTTTGTATGAGGATACCAATGCTTGGTGGGAGGACTCGAAGAGGGAGTTTTGTTCTTAGTTTAAGTCTGTGGGGAGGCTTAATGGGAAGTTTAAGCAGGACATGTTGCACCATTTGCAGTCCAAATTACATTCTTTGACTACCCTGCATTATGAGGGGGGTAAGGATTGTCTCAGTACCCTGAAGGCTCTTAAGGATAGGGTGGCTAGCCTACAGCAGGATATGATGAACAGTTTAGTGAGGCAACAATGATATAAGGTGTTTGGCAAGAAGCATGATATTGTACCTTTTGATACCTGTGCTCAGGTTAGAGAGAAATGTACTATGCTTTTTTACATACTGCTAGTGGAGACTCTGTGATTGACAATTCGGCCATTTTAACTGAGACACTGCATTTTTTTGCAGCTGCATTTACTAGCCAGTCTCTGTCTAGAGAGGTGGTTAGACAGTGGCTGCATTAGTGCACTCTTCCTGCCCTTTCTGAGGATCTGGGTAAGGTGTTAATTGGCCCTATTTCACTTGCTGAAGTGAGACAGGTCATTTGGTCTCTTCCTTCTGGTATATCTCCTGGTTCTGATGGCTTGCCACACGCCATTTATAAATCTATCTGGGACACACTTGGGGAAGAATTGGTGGCTGTTTTTAATGGGGCTTTGAGCTCAGGCACCTTGCCTGTTAGTATGTCAGAAGGGGTCCTGGTCCTTTTATTTAAGGATGGAGATAGAAGGGATTTGAAGAACTGGTGGTCTATAACTCTCCTTAATACTGACAGTAAAATTTTGATGAAAGTCCTGGGAAACAGGCTGGTGGGAGTACTGGACACTATTGTTCATCCCAAGCAGTTTAGTGGGTTTCCCCTTAGAAAGATTCAAGATGCTCTGATCCTTCTCCGTGAAATCCTTCATGAGGGTAGTACCCAGGAATTACTAGGGCATCTAGTAAGCCTGGAGCAATCTAAGGCATTTGATTGGGTGGAATATGATTACTTGTGGGAGGTTCTGCTGTGTTATGAGTTTCCTGACATTTTTATTTCTTGGTTACAGATTTGCTATAAAAATATTAGTATTCTGCTGACCATGAATGGTTGGGTGGGTGATAATGTCCCTGTTGGTAGAGGGGTGAGACAGGGTTGCTCTTTAAGTCCCTTTTTATATTTACTGTCCCTGGACCCCTGCTCCATAGACTGCATAGGGTTGATGATATCATTGGCCTCTCTGTGAGTAGTTCTGACCTGCAGATCAAATCCATGGCCTATGCGGACGATCTCTGTTTGGTTTTGGCTGATCGGGCCTTGGCCCATGTGGCCCAGAATGAGCTGAAAGCCTTTTCTGCTGTTACTGGCTCTGTCTTGAATCAAGGCAGGTGTTGTATTCCACTGCTTGGTTGTGATGGTTCTGTGTGGTCCCCTATTTGGCAGTTCCCGGTGGTGCAAAGCTATGTTAGACTTTTGGGCATTTATTTTGGTGGCCAGACCCACAATTTTATAATTGGGAACTAAAATTCCGGACTGCACAGCTTCTGGTTGCTAAGTGGAACAAATGCTGTATGTCCAAATGTAAAAGGATCTATATGATTAAATCCCATTTGCTGCCAGTTTTTTTGTTTCTTTCAGCAGTTTTTCCTCCCCCACAAGCTTTGGAAACTGCCGTTTATAGTGGTTTTTTTTTCAATGCTTCTGGAGGAGTGGAGTGAACCCGAATAAAAGGGGAATTACCTACTTGCCCCGGCGCAGGGTGGGTTGGGAATGGTTAACCCTGTGGTGTTTTTTTATGTTACGTTTTTTTTCTTAACATTGTCCCTATCCTTCATAATGTTCCCAAATTATGGAGTCCATGGGTGTTGGATGAGTTTGGCCCAATACTATTGACGTGGAGTTCAGCCGACACCGTTTTTAAACAAGCTAAGGTTTCCTTGTTGGCTGTTCATTGGAAGGATGTGGTTGGGAAACTTAAAGTTTGTCAGGTGACCTGTAGGCAGCTTACTACTGGATCTCGAAAAGAAGTATATAAATGGCTTGTAGATACACATTTTGTAGTGTATCCTTGGTTTGTGGACATCCTCCTTTGGTACGGGATTCTTTTACCCAGTTTCTTGGCAGTCCTCGGATCCATTTATATGTGGGATTTCCTATGGCTCTGTATTCATCAGAAGTTGGGGGTTAAGGGGAGTATGATGCATAAGGAAGTTACGGAGCTTACCTATCCTAGAGACTCTTCTTACTCTGGGGTTGTCGAAACTATGCAACATTTGTTTTTGGATTACCCCTTTGCAGTTGATTTTTGGAATATTTTCCACACTTTTTGGCCTTCCAGCCCTTTTTGGGTCTCCGTCTCGGATATCTGGGTCAGTGGCATCCTCCCCGGGTCCTGGGCGAAATACGATTCTAGTACTGTGTAGTTGTTTATTGGGTATGTTAAGTTTCAGATTTGGCAAGCTCATTGCGAATTGATCCTGTGGAAGAGGTTGTTGACTTGTGAACAAGTGTTTTCTGCTGTTCACCGAGATATCCATAGATGGCGTGCTTTTGAATATAATTTGGCTTCCTCAGACCTCTATAGTTTACTGTGGCGACATATGTCCTGGTTGGATACGGGTTGAGGTGATTTTTTTTCTCCCTGTTTTTGAGGGTTTTGGTATTGCTTTTCTTTCCTGTTCTGTTTAGGATTGCCCGTATGCTGTATTATTGCTTTTTACAATTTCCCTGCTCCTTTGGTAGGGATGGGCTGGTTTATGTAACACTTTCCCCTACTCATTTGGGGGGAGGTGTTTTCAGCATTTATTGCTCCATTTTGGGACTATATCTGTGTCAGAAGTTGGGGGTTAAGGGGAATATGATGCATAAGGAGGTTACGGAGCGTACCTGTCCTAGAGACTCTTCTTGCTCTGGGGTTGTCGAAACTATGCAACATTTGTTTTTGGATTGCCCCTTTGCAGTTGATTTTTGGAATATTTTCCATGCTTTTTGGCCTTCCAGCCCTTTTCGGGTCTCCATCTCAGATATCTGGGTCAGTGGCATCCTCCCTGGGTCCTGGGCGAAATATAATTCTAGTACTGTGCAGTTGTTTATTGGGTATATTAAGTTTCAGATTTGGCAAGCTCATTGTGAATTGACCCTGCGGAAGAGGTTGCTGACTTGTGAACAAGTGTTTTCTGCTGTTCACCGAGATATCCATAGATGGCATGCTTTTGAATATAATTTGGCTTCCCCAGACCTCTATAGTTTATGGTGGCGACATATGTCCTGGTTGGATACGGGTTGAGGCAATTTTTTTTCTCCCTGTTTTTGGGGGTTTTGGTATTGCTTTTCTTTCCTGTTCTGTTTAGGATTGCCCGTATGCTGTATTATTGCTTTTTACAATTTCCCTGCTCCTGTGGTAGGGATGGGCCGGTTTACGTTACACTTTCCCAACTCATTTGGGGGGGGGTCAGCATTTATTGCTCCATTTTGGGACTATATCTATGTCATTTTTTATTGCATGTATGATGAAATACTTATTTCTGTTTACCTTAATTTTGCATTATGGTTTGTGTGAAGTAACACTATTATGTATCTGTTTTGCTTTCCAGTTTTCATAAGAATTCCCCTACTCTTTTGGTTGGGAGGGGGAAGGTATGTTTTTCATTTTTAGTTGGGGATTTATGGTATGTTGTACTGATCATGTATGTTTTTTTCTTTTCATTGTTTATGATTTTGTATGAAGTAATACACTTTTGTTTGAATGTTCTTTTGAGTTTTGAATAAAAAATTCCCCTACTCCTGTACTAGAGGGCTCTTTCTCCTGTGAGCAGGAAGGAGGATCCCAGTTTGGAGCTGGACAGAGGAGGAGGAAGTGCTGATGTGGCAGGGGAGATGGCTGCCCAGGTGGATCCAGGAGGAGGAGGAGGAGGCTTACATGCAGGAGAGACGGAAGAAAATGAACCCCTTTTGGACTTAATATCTCCTGAGGATAATGTTGATTTACAATTGGTTTATGAAGAAGAACAAGATGATAAAGCACCAGTCAGCTTTCAAGATACTGATATGGATTGGTCACAGATAATAGAAGAAGCAACTTGATCTGAACAGGTAACACCTCATTTTATGCCTGATACAGATGTAAAGCTGAAAAAAAGATAAGCTTATCAAGTTAATGAAAACAGAAGAAGAATGTAGGATGCAGAGAATGGCATTGCAAAAAGAACTGTTAAACATGCGACATGAATTAGTGTCAGAAATGCTAGATGACTCACTGGAGAAACAGCTGAGTGGTGACGTGGCAGTAGAAGCAGAGGCCAAGGGCCCTGAAACAGATAGGGATCAGCAAAAGGTTTTTCTGGATGGTAGTGAAATTCGACAGCCTGCTGAGTGCCCAGAGCCAGAAGAGCAAGTGGTTAAAGCAAAACCCCCAAGACCAGCAAGACGCTGATTGGGGCTAATAAAAAGTTTGGGGCTGCAAAATGCAATGCTATGCCTGCAAGAGAAGCCCCAATGATTACAGCACAAAAAATGGAACTGGGACCTACAGATGTGCAGAAACTGGCAGCGAGTGAAATAAAGATTTAGAGAGCCTGCAACATAACTGGTCCCCCGCTTGCACGTTGGAAGGAGCGGGATGGTTAAAAGATAAAAATGGACAGACTCAGGGGATGAGACTTTTCAAAGATATCGCAAAGAAGTAAAGATTCTAGCACAGGATGCCCCTAAAGCCCCTGCTGAAAGTAGCAAGGATTCAAGGGAGGAGCAAAGTACTGTAATAATTAAGGGCCCCAATGATAAAACAGCTGCAGCATGATCATTGGACTTGCAAAAAGAACCTCTATGAAGAATGGGTCCAGCAGAACATATATTACAAGACCCAATTAAAAAAGCCTGTTTGGACCCTATGTTTAAACTATCGGACTCATTCCAAAACAAAGGGGAACCAGCCCCAAGGAGAAATGCTGTTAGGCTGATTTATAAAGGGAGAATGGAAAATCCCCCTGACAGACTGTATGTGGCAAAACAGCTTTTAAAGGGCACAATGAGACTTTGCTTTTCTGAGATTTCTGCATTGATACACCTTGGTAATGGCAATTTTGATGTCAGTTTTAAGACAGTTTCAAGTTTAGACAGGTTTTGGGCACAGCATCAAAATTTAAAAAAATAACCCATTATGGATTCCCTACATGACCGTCCCTCTCACAAAGCCAGCTATTAAATATATTATGGTCATGGTTAGAAATGAGGGAGTCCATGTGGAGGACATCCTGTTTGGCTAAGGCAGCGATGTGAAGTATTGGATAAACCAGCTCCCATTCTAGATAGTGAGCAGATTTGGAATGAGAGCTGAAAGATTCAAGTAAAGCTGTATTCAACCAACACAGGCCCAGTCCATTTACCAAGTACCTTTTATCTGGGCAGAGACAGAGGTGTTCTGTTTTATATGGGGCAACCCAAATCTTGTTGTAAGTGCAGTTCACATACACACATAAGTTCAGCATGTGATACGCCTAGGTGCACTCATTGCTTAGATTATGGGCATGTTTTGGCAGCATGCGTTAACCTTTTCAAGTGTAATCTATGTGAGAACACTGGTCATGGTTATGGGAAATGCCCATGGGCATCACATAACCATGAAGACTGCCCTCCACAGGAAGGTTTGATCAATAGAGCACAACAAATGCAAGCCCAGAGAATAGCGAAGGAAACCAGTAATTGTCCCCCAGATTCAGGTGCAGGGCCATCTAACATAGTAGTAGAGGAAGCACCGTTTGGGAATGCAACAAAAGACTCAGCTCCCAATCTGCAGCAGCAAACAGAAGGTGGACTTAATACTGAAGAAAATGCTACTGCAGAAAAGGTGGCTGCAGAAGAAATGCCCCCCAACCCCACTGGGTCAAGGAGACAGTTCTAAGTTACTGGAAAAAAAAAAGAAATAGGTCAGGGAAAGCTCTAACAGACAAGAGTACAGAGGAAAAAAAGGGAAAAAATCCAATAAAGAATTCTTGGAAAAAAAGGAATAAATTCTTTGCACTGAGCTTAGAGAAACCAGATGAGGACACGGGGGGATGTCAGACACTTCATCTCTAACATCAGTAACTACAGAAGTAATGTCAGATTGTGAGGGAAGGGGACACTAATATATTGCAGAGAACTAGGAGGAGAAGATGCAGCAAAACTTCTTGATAGATCTTCTCCTCAATAAGGAAAGAAAATGGATTCCTTCACATTGACAACAACTAATGTAAATAGCATAAAAGGGAATAGCAAAATTATCACAGTGTTAAATATTTTGGCACAAGAAAATAGTGATCTCATCTGCATACAAGACACTAGGCTAAAAACAAATGTAGAAATACAAATGGCCACCAGGGGTTGGATAAAAGGATTTGCATTTTGGTCTATAGGACAAGAAAGATGTGATGGGGTAGGAATATTGCTAAATAACCCTAATATTAAAGTAACCAAGCTAGTAGATATTGAGCCTGGGAAAGCCCTATTGTTAGATATCTCCTTTCACACAGAAAGATTCAGGGTAGTCAATAGCTATGCTCCCCAGACCAAACCTTTAAGAGTAGCTCTATTTAATAAAATCCAGCCATTTCTTTGTACGTCTAGATTGATACCTTGGGCAGGTGATTTTAATTGTGGGATGGGGAAAGCAGATAGGGGGTTAAAAACAGACAAACTATTCTGTGATACAACAGCTTTAAATAAAATAGTGATAGGTGGCAAACTGGTGGATTCTTATAGAACTAAATTTCCTATGGGAGGCAATACTTTTTTTAACGGACAATTGTCCACATGAATAGATTTTGTGTTTACTTCTGTAGTCTTGGATATCTTAACGGCAAGCATGCATGCTAGAGAATATTCTGATCATAAGTCTATAACAATAAGTGTTACTTGGGCAGGGAAACCTAGAAGTAAATGAATGCATGGAGGTTGAATAGTTCAGTATTAATGGATGAACAAATACAAAAAATTTGGAGACAAGAATGGCAAGCTAGAACATCAGTAGCAATTTTGTATGAAAGTGCTGCCCTTTGGTGGGAAGACACTAAAATGACATGGAAACAACTATTTCAAAAGATTACAAGAGAGAACATGAATGATAAATACCTAAAATACTTACAATTAAGAGCTAATTTACAGAAATTAATTTCACAAGCAGAGCAAACAAAATCGAATTTAGATGCTCAGACTGGAGACATAAAAAAACAAATGTTTCTGTTACAGTATGATAGAGCAAAGACACTAATGCAAGAATCTAGATTTGGTACCAACATAAAAAAGGGAACACTGGATCCATTCAAAAAATGTAGTAAGAGAGTAGAAAGCAGGATAATCAAGAGTTTAAAAACAGAAACAGGACAAATTGCTTCCACACCTGAAAAAATATTAAGGGTAGTCAATAAGCATTTTAAGAAAACTTTTGGGATGGAAGCCCAGATAGAAGAATGTGAAGAAATGCTACAAGACTTACCAAAATTAAAGAAGAATGATAGTACATTTCTAACCAAACCAATATCAGCAGCAGAAGTAAAAACAGCAATAAAAGGACAAAAAAATGGATCTACCCCAGGGCCGGATGGGATAGGGGCTGAATTTTATAAAACTTTTTGTGAAGAATTAGTGCCAGTTTTAGAAATAGTATACAACCACATGTTACAAAACGTGAGATTGGCACAATCAATGTACCAGGCAACCTTAATATTGATTTTCAAGAAAGGAGAAAAAGAAGACTTGAAAAACAGGAGAGCGCTAAGTCTGCTAAATACAGATTTTAAAATACTAAGTAAAATCTTACTGAATAGATTAGTGGTCATTTCTGGACAACTCATTTGCCCAAATCAAACATGTGCAATCCCAGGAAGAAAACAAACAGACAATTTGATAATGTTAAGAGAAATGTGTAATGCAGTAGAGAGAGAAGAGTTACAAGGATATATATTAGGAATAGACCAGGAGATGGCATTTGACAGAATCTCACACCAATATATGTTTACAGTACTCAAGGCGTATGGTATTCCTAGTGAATATATTAGATGGGTTTCAGTTTTGTATGAAGAAGCTATATTAACACCAAATATTAATGGATGGATTGGGGAACACATTAAAGTAAAAAGGGCATTAGACAAGGGTGCCCGATTAGCCCATTGTTATATGTGTATTGTATTGATGTATTTTTAAGGAAAATAGAATTAAACCAAAGAATAATAGGATTAGATCAAAGTGAGCCTACAATAAAAAGTCTTGCTTATGCAGATGACTTAGTTTTATGTATAGACCACACAATGAATGAAGAGGCATTGATAGAGATGTATCAAAAATTATCTAAATGGTCAGGCTCACAAATTAATTTCACAAAAAGCAAGGGGGTAATACTTGGGGATACTCAGATACCAGTAAATAACACATACTCAGGCATTCCAGTGCAAAGGGGTTCTATCACAATTCTAGGAATAACTTTTGGGGATATAGATATGGCTAAACAGAACTGGGAGGAGGGAATAAAAAGAGGACAGAACATAGTAAATTCCTGAAAGAGTCAGCAAATTGGGAAGAAAAAGAGGATTATGCTTATTAAAACATTGTTGATCCCCTTTTGTATGTCAGTTATGTGTTTCCTTCCCCTCTGTCCCTGTCGGTCTCACTAAAGTGTGTGTTCTTTCAGGGTTTTTGGGGTAGTAGATTAAACCCTGTAAAAAGAACAGTGACTTACAGAAAACTGGAGGAAGGGGGATTGAATATGATAAACCCAGTGGGTTTTTTTAGTAGCATTTTTATAGCATATAATTTTGGGAGTGCAGTGCATCCAGGATTTAAAATATGGAAAATGCAAGCTTTGAAATGGTTAGAAGCATGCTTTACAGCATGGAGAGAAAAGAAAACAAGCACCCTGAGCAAAAGTAAAGAAGCCCCTAAATATGGGTTGGAGCAAGTAAAGAATCTTATTACATGGGGAATTACTAAAGAGCAAGTACAACTTAAGTCCCGAAAATAATTATACATTGAGATACTTAGTAAAGAAGATAGAGAAGAGATTATCTTGGGGTCATGTCCTGAGGGGCATCTGCAAAACAATTTAGAAATGTTAACCTCAAAGTGTATACTTGTCTTTGCATGGGATACAGTATGGCTTAGCCTACACAGGAAGCCGGGGGTAAAGAATAATAATAAACACAAACAAGTGCAGGAAATGTATTGTCTAAGGCAGTCATGTATTCAGGAATTAGAGACACAGGAACATTTTTTTAAAGAGTGTGAGTACACAAAAGGATTCTGGGCTTATATAGCTAAAGAATGGAAGGAACTATTGCTAAGCTCTTTAACATATAGTGCACTGGTATACGGAGTAATAGAAGGAGGTATGAAGAAATATATCCCCGAAACTATGTATATAATATTGGCCATAGTGAGGTATTACATGTGGCAAGCAAGATGTCTTTGGATAACGCAACGGAAAGTGACATCATATATTGAAATATATAGAAATATCAGTATCTTAATACAGAAATGACATGCTTCAGATAGGTGAATCTGCACAGAAGAGAGGTTGAAAATGTTATGGATAAATTGTGAACACTGGGCTAAGCCTCCTTGAAATGTGAATGAATTAATTGCATCAGTCAGAATATGTATAAATATTGTAAATATGTATGATATGGTCTATATTTGTTTGTAAATCCTCTCAATAAAAATTCCCCTACTCTTTTTCGATAAATGCCATGAGACCTTTAGCATCCACCTGAACTACCACCAATCCAGGCAGATGGGACCTCAGTTTAACGTCTCATCCGGAAGACGGCACCTCAGAAGTGCAGCACCCCCCCCCCAATACTGCACTACAGTGTCAGTATTGGGATATTAACCCAAGTGCCAGATGTGGGAACTGAACCTACAGCCCTCTGATCTCCTGGCCTCAGAGGCGAGTGTGCTACCTATTGAGCCACTGACACTGACTATTACTCTATAGTACACAGAGTACCTCATTCCTTGAGGAACCACTGAACAGGCAGCTGGCCTCATGTGAAGCCAAGCCCAAGGAACCACAAATGCAGCAAAACCATCAGATCAGAAGCCAAGAGAATGCCCTGGCTGAACGCCTCTGTCCCACCTAGAAGGACCTGAACATAGTGTTAATGGGCTGAGTGATAACTGACTTTTCAGGATTCAACAGGGATCTCAGTTTATTTTACGTATCCATCCACTTGAAGGTTATGAGACTTCAGGACTCCCTCAGGCAAGCTGGCTTTAATCAGCCAGATGGTAGGCAGCTGCCACAAACAAAAACTTGGTGAAACCCCTGGGACCAGAGAGTCAATATGGCAAGATTCTGTACTGGGAAAGCATAGAAGCAGCATATACTGCACAAATAAATAGTGATGCTGTTTATTAACAAAATTCAAAATCCATGGTGCTGCCAAAATGAGCCCACTACCCAGTGCTTTGTGGCACTCTGCCACTTGATAAAGGGAGGTGCACTGCTTCTTTTCTTTCCTTGATACCGTTTCTGCCATTAGTGGCGGCACCTGGGTCATGTGTGATCTCCCAAGACTCTGTGCTGGTACAAGAGCTCCCCCATTTTAAACCTGTGGTCCTTTTTTTTTTTCTTCCTCAAGTTAAGCTTTTCTCCCTGTCATGGCTCTCCTCACCCTCTTTCAGTCTTCTGGTGACCACCCAGCCCTGTCTGCCACTAGCCTCACTGCTTCTGCCAGCTCCCATGGTTCTTCCTTCTGTGGCAGGGGTCTTGAGGAGGCTGCCCCCCCTCCGGTGACTCAGTCAGGATCTAAGGCAGGCAGTGGGATTCATGTGGTGAGGCATGCATCCATTATTGATATAGAGCCAGACTGCCCTCTCCCTGTAATGCATCCATTCTGTGTACATTATAGCCACTGGGGGCCTCATCAACATATTGCTTTCACTGTAGCTGGAAGGTAAATATTCCAGGGCCCTACCTTAGAGGTCACTAATTAAGCAATAAGGCACAACAAGGTGTGTGTTATCATGTAATAACGTCACTCCTAGGGTAGGTTGAAGCACGAGGTGAAGCTGAGTGCTTCCACCACCCCAGGAGTAATGTTATCACACATCATTATAAGGCAGGGGAAATTTAAAGTAATCTGATTGGCTGCCATGGTTCTAACAGGGTTACATTCACCCACATTAACCTAGCATGTAGAGCCTGATAACGGCGGATGTTTTTAAAAATAGTAGTGTAACAAGTTCCAGTTATTGTCTGTGAAGGTAAAAAACATTTCCAAAACATGGCTGCTCCTGGCACCTATCGTGTATCTTACACAGACTGAGTGAAATACTTTCATACATACATACATACACTCACTGCCCTCGACTGCATGAAATGTTTAGGTTTTTTTGTTAAAGTGAAAGCCACTTGTAAGTTGTATGCCAGATGAAGTGAACGCTAGGTGCAGTTCAGCTGACAGTTATTTGACTCGCGCTTTGGTTAGATTCGATTTTTTTAGTGCTGTTTCTCTTTATGCACTAAACAAATGGCGATTATTTCAGGTTATTGTGAGTGTGGGGGACATTTTAGACTAATGAATCATAAACCCAAACATTGCAAGTGAACTGTCTCATATTGCGGGGAGGGGGGCGCAGAGGCGGGCGGGGACAAAGAAAGATATCTGAACACATTTCTGCTGTCCGTTAACTCATGCTTTGAACAGACCTGATTGTTTTCCACGACATGAACTAAGAGTGAGTTTCTGAAGCAGATGATGTGTTCACACAACGACATGGTGTATTTTAATAAAACAAGCATTGGAAAGCCCTTTTGAAATTGGACTTTGGGATGAGAATGCACATGAAAGTCAGACAAGCAGGTTAGCTGACAGTAAAGCGCATGTGCATTTTAAGCCTACTAAACTCAAAACTATCAAAAGTAAGAAATGCATTTAAACAAAAACAAATACAGTACTCTCGCACTGTAGGACACAGAATGTGAGCCATAACATGCATTCATTACAACTCCCTTTCCGTTACATCGACGGATGCTAATATATA
Organism: Neoceratodus forsteri; assembly: GCA_016271365.2. Classification (NCBI taxonomy): domain Eukaryota; kingdom Metazoa; phylum Chordata; order Ceratodontiformes; family Ceratodontidae; genus Neoceratodus; species Neoceratodus forsteri. The sequence goes on from CM057458.1 coordinate 374,619,336, forward strand.
TTGTATCACCTACAAGCGCATCTCTTGCTCACACAGTTTAAACCCACTCCATATGAAATCAACTGAGACAATTGTTAAAAACAGTAAACAGTGAGGGGCTTGCTCTCCAAACATGTATTTGTCCCCACATCACTGACCTTCGTGCTGCTTTCAAAAGCTGACTGATTCTGACAATGGCTCTTGGCTGCTTTAAACACCTGCTGTCAGCTGGTCAGTCCTCCACAATCCACTAAGTGACTGTTACTAAAAAAAAAGGTTTTTTAGAAGGCAACTAGGCAAACACTTTGGCTTGGCTGAAATTACTCATTCCTCCACTGACTGACTCACAGTTGTCTTTTTTGCTACTGTCTCGTTCAGTCCGTTTTAATCTACAACTATCCAAGATACGCTACTTTCACAGATGCCTGCAATTATGGACAGAACCGCGGTTTCACTATCACTGAGTTTTCTATAGCGAGGGTCCAGTGTACATGCCGTCGGACAGGATGCCACAGTCTTTCATGCTGTATTTTAAATGGATACAGCTTTTAAAAATGACTATGTGAAAGAGTATGAAAAGTAACTAGGGAAATATTACAATGGGACACTTATTCTTAAATAAAGTTTTATGAACCCTAGTAAACTGAATGTCTCTATCAGTGGAGGGACTATTTAACATCACAATGGGTATGTTTGAATGAACTGTACCACAAAAAAAAAAAAAAAAAATTCTCAACATTATGTAACTCCTACTCAGGTATGCCGTTTCCATTTTGACAGCAATACCAGATGGGCTGGGTTCAGGGAGGAATATGTCACTCGGCACATTCTCTAGGTTTGGCTACTCTGCAACAGGGGAACCCAAATAACTCCAGACAAAGGAAACAATAACTGTAATGTCTAATACCAGAAGTGGGATTCTAAAGTATGGCTTTTATTCACATCCAACAGAATAAACAAAGCATAGATGGACCCCCACAGGGCTACACTCCTGGTAATGCAGATTTATGGAGATTAGAACACATCCTCATTCACTTTAGCCCTCAGGCTCTGAAACACACTGGGCACACAGCCTGAACTTGTACGCTGCTCTGGGTTTTCCCTGGCTTGGCTCCCTTGCCAGCCCTTTGGACACTTTCCATATAGCATGGAAACAATTACTGGTGGTTCCCTAAACCACCTATGAGCACTTCTGCTCCAAAAGGGAATCTTCCTCATCAATCCCACGTCTGGGTACTTTTCTCAGTCACTGGCCAAGTACCTGAGAGAAAGCAACAGATGTCCCAAAGTAAACCCGAAGAGGAGAATTTGGTTACTACTGATGGGGTGTCTCCCACCTCTCGGTTCCATAATTCATACTCGGCCATTTCCCTGGACTGTAACACCTCATCCTTTAAAACACTTTGTTGTGTAGATTCTTTTTAAATGTATTCACATTCAATCTACTGTCTTTACATCCCATTTGTACTGAACGTGAACATACTTAAATAAGTGGCTGTGTTCATTACTCTAGACCCCCCCACAGAGTTTAGAAGTCCAATCCCCACATTTTCCAAACTGTACTTGGCTGTCTTTTCCTGACCCCACAGTAACAGTCACTTCAATTTCATCTTGTTTCAGGTGAAAACACATTGGCCCTTTAGCAGAGCGAACTCACCACTTGGTTGCAGGTGCCCCACAGGCGTTTTCTCCTCAAAGAAATCTCGCCCAGAACTTCTGGTGCCTCAGCACGAACTTAAATCAGGCAGCTTCTTTCTCCCTAGCTGGACCAGGGGTGGTTGCCCCTGGAAGCAGGCTGATTCCTTCCCCCCATCCCAGCAGGGATGGGGCCCTGAACCACTGAAAGCGGTCTCTACCACTTCAATGTGCTCTCTTGTGTTCCTCTTCAGGTAAGAACACACATCTATGAAACAAAATAGCTCTTTGACAGAGCTTAGAGCTCTGAGGGCCTGCTTACAGCAGAGCACCTCTTCTCAGTCTGCAACTTAACTGACTCCAAATCCCCCAACATTCTACTCTAACCTCCAACTGCAACATTCCAGTGTGGCTTATGCAGCTGCGACAGTTCTAAAATTATGTCATCCCTCAGTCTCAGCTGAGACTGAGAACAGAGTGAGACAGTGTGAAATCCATTTAACTGGAATTTCACAAGCTGCCTTTCCTGCCTACCACTATGTCTTACTGGGATTCTAGTAACCCCAGGTAACAGAGTTACAATTATAATAATAGCAATAATGTATGTACGGGGTTAGTTAACGGTCAGTTAATCACCCTTGAGGCAATATTGGTACTCGCTACCCCGGGTGCCACATTACGCTCTGGCAAGATTTAACATCACAATCTAACCCCTGTACATACATGCTTAACACACACCTTGGAGTGCCTTATTGCAATTATACAATGGCTCGATGTTATACAAAATAAAAAAAAAATATTTAAGAAAGGTTTTACTAGATTTTTAGTGTGGCAATATATGTTTGTTTCTGAAAAAAGAATGAGGGCAGCCATGATGTCCACACAGTGATGTTATTGCTCAATAACATCACTGTCCCAGGCACACATTGACCAATCAGGACACTAAAAATGTTGTTGCCATTGTATAATTCTGCATAAGTACCAATCCACACAATCAAGGATGCAGTGCTACCAGCAGCACTCTTCGATCACTGGCTGCCCAGTTGCCAGTGTCTATGATCATTCCTAAACCTGCGTCACTGGCATGCAAACACGTTGCACTACCCCCTGAACCATTGGGCAGCCTTTGCTTTGGCCGCTTTAATGTGTTTTGGGGATGTAAAAATTTGCATTCTTCAGATCCAGGTAGCAGATCCAGCCAGTCTGTCTAGCGTCATCAATGACGCAAACTGCTCTGACCCCCTTACTCTCGGTCATGTGCATATCCTGCTGCCAGTCACCTGATACAGTGGAGTATGAGGTGATGGCATGCCATGGGAGGTGGTTGACTGGGCTAGCCTAGCTTTACTACTGCCCCCCCAATCATAGATTGGGGTCAGGCTGGGTCCAACATTAAATAATTACCATTTTTGGTATTGGGGGTGTTGGGCTAGAGAAGGGTGGTCGATCTCAGTGATGGTGTCAGTGCCTGCAATTTATTTTTCCAAATTATGGACTGAGGGTAGGGGGCAGGAGGGTAGAAGATGATGAGGGTGAGTGAGTGAGTGGTGTGAACAGAACTAGTCCTGCTCCTCTGGGGAGGGAATACAGTTGTTAAAACTTTCTTTACATTTGACCAAGTATTGAATAATGAATAGCTGAAAATCTGGGGTGCAGAGTACGAATACTCACTGAGTACTTGAAAAAGGTACTCACATACCCTAAGCCCTTACAGTAGTTTAGTGAGAGCAATTCTTGACCAGTAAGTGCTCTGGACTTACTGTAGCCATCAGCCATGGGATTGTTCTTTAGACATCCCTGACAGGGCTTAAACTCACCTGAAGGGTTCATCTGAGGAGATGGCATGGAGCCTGAGAAAGTCTAAATGTCCAACAAAAAAATATTAAATGCTGGGCATAGTGCTAGAACTAAGATGGTTCTGAACTAACCAGAACTGAGTGGAAGCAGTAACTGGACCCCCCTTCCCCCAGAAAACCAAGAAATACAGGATGGATCCAGGGAGTGACAAATCCCTTCATCAGAACAGAAAGCTCTGATGGTTAGAGGGAGCCTGGCTAGAGGCGGGTGGACGGTGAATGCAGTGTGGTTCAAATCTGTTGGATGGTTCTGGAGCTAGGTATTCTGCAAGTGTGGGGCTATGGCTGAATCCACAAGGTTAAAACATTTTTTGCTTTTTCTTTACATATGGTTCCTGAAAATCTGTGGCCAAGATGCTGATTCTAACATTTTTTAAGCATGAATTTAGCCAAACACATTTGTTTTATTTGCAGTTCACATGCTGATGCAGTGCTGTTTTTTGTTCTTGCCGCTACAAAATATTTACAGTTAGTACAGTGACTGGCCATTCGACTGCTATTGCACTCTTAGTCTATGCATGTACATAGTTGAGGCCAGATGTTCAAAGATCCCGGTTTGTGCGCGCAAAGAATTTGCTCCAGGTGCAAATGAGTGCCTGGAGCAAACTACTGGTATATTAGAACATGCCCCAAGTATATAGCAAGCGCTAATGGCGTGTTCCAATGTACCATCTCAGCTGAGTCAGGCACTATCCCAATTGCTCTCACAAACCACAACCCCCCCGGCCACACAAGGTATGTGGCCATAAGGGGATATGGGGCGTGCAGGAGCAAACGGGTGGGTTTGCAAATGGTGATTGCTGCTGTGGAGCAATCTGCCACATTCTTACATCCCCATCAAATGACCCCATTACACTGGGAAAGTGCTATGGGGAAACAGCAGATTGTCCACCCCTCCCCAAGTGCTCACCATTCCTGCTGGAATCCCAAGAACTGAACAGTTGGACCTGACTGAAATGGAAATGAAACTTCACCCTTGGGAGCCCAGCCAGCCAGTCAGATTGTGTGGCCAGAAGAGACATGCAATTCAGACTCCTGAGCCCTCTCCTTAAAATCATGGCTTTTCTGCCATTTGGAGACCCACTTCACAGCTGCCCTGCCCTGCCTGTAGATTGACAAGGGATCGAGAGAGTCTGGACAGCAAGCTCAGTAGATCCCCCCCCCAGTGCTCGACGTTCCCATTGGAGTCCCGGGAACTGAACACTCAGACCAGATTGAAATGGATGTGAAGTCCCATTCCCCCCGAGAGCCCTGCTAGCCAATTGGATTATGTGGCTAGAAAAAGCATGCAGTTCAAAGTCCTGAGCCCCCCCTTAAAATCCTGACTTTTCTGCCATTTGGGGACCCATTTCACTGCTGCCCTGCCCTGCCTGCAGATGGACAAGGAGTCTAGAGAGTCTGGACAGCAAGCTCAGCAGACTCCCCCCCCCCAATGCTCCCCATTCCCATTGGAGTCCCTGGAACTGAACACTTGGGCTGGACTGAAATGGACATGAAACCCCACCCCCTGGAACCCAGCCAGCCAATCAGATCACACGACTGGAAGAGGCATGCGATTCAAACTCGAGCCCGTTTCTTAAAATTACAGCTTTTCTGCCATTTGGGGGCCTACTTCACTACTGCCCTGTCTTGCCTGCAGATAGACAAGGGGTCAAGAGAGTCTGGAAAGCAAGCTCAGTAGACATGCCCCCCCCCCAAAAATGCTCACCATTCTCATTGGAGTCAAGGGAACTGAACACTTGGACCAGACTGAAATGGACATGAAGCCCTGCCCCTGGGATTCGAGCCAGCCAATTGGATTGCATGGCCGGAAGAGGCACGCGATTCAAACTCCTGAGCCCTCTCCTTAAAGTAACAGCTTTTCTGCCATTTGGGGACCCACTTCACTGCTTGCCTGCCTGCAGATTGACAGGGGGTGGAGAAAGTCTGCACAGCAAGTTCAGAAGAGTCTTCCCCCTAATCCTGGCCATTCCTGCTGGAGTCCCTGGAACTGACCACTTGGACAGGACTGAAACAGATGTGAACCCCTGTCCCTGGAAGCCCAGCCAACCAATTCAGATTGTGTGGCTGGAAGAGGCACACATTTCAAACTTCTGAGCCCTCTCCTTAAATTCACAGCTTTTCTGCTGCTTGGAGACTCACTTCACTGTTGCCCAGTCTGTAGATCGACAAGAGGTTAAGAGAGTCTGGAGAGCAAGCTCAGCAGATTCTTCCCCTCAATGCTCGCCATTCCTGCTGGAATCCTGGGAAATGAACACTTAAACCAGAATGAAATGCACATGAAGCCCCACCCCTGGGAGCCCAGCCAGCCAGTTGGATTGCAGGGCTGAAGGAAACACGTGATTCAGACTTCTGAGCCCTCTCCTTAAAATCATAGCTTTTTTGCCGTTCAGTGACCCACTTCACTGCTGCCTACCCTGCCTGCAGATCGACAAAGGATCGAGAGAATGTAGACAGCAAGCTCAGCAGACTCATTCCCCCAATGCTCGCCATTCCTGCTGGAGTCCTGGGAATAGAACATTTGAACTGGACCAAAATGGATGTGAAGCCCCGCCACCAGGATCTCAGCCAGCCAATCGGATTGCGCGGCCTATCTGCATATCTCCTCAAAAGACTTTCAGCTCAAGTGACCCTTCCATGCTGCGGGCATTGCGCTTAGAACCAAACACAAAGGACATCAACTGGAGTCTGCTTGAAGTCAGCCTGGATGGGAGCCAGTGGCCGTAAGTGCTGCTCAACTTGCATTGTCTGCATTGGGACTTTGCTGGACTGTACTGGACTGAACACATGCGAGAATTGCTTAAACAGCAGGTACTGTGCTCCACTTGCTAGCATGGTGTTAGGCTACTTAAGCAGTATCCTTGGTGTAGTTAGAATTAAAACTGGTGCTTAATGGATAGGTAACTAATGGGGGGTGATGTACATTGCTTTGATTTGGAATACCTTGCGTGCTCTCTAGGCTGTGCAGCTGTTTCCATGTCACTGTAAACTCCTTAGTTATATTGTATCGAGTATCCTGCATTTGTCTTGCTATTTTATACCTATACCCTGGTAACACCATACCTGGATTAGGTGCATTGTACTAATTCAGTATCTCTGTAAGTTCCTTAGCTTTATTGTATCTAATATCTTGCATTCCCTAACAATACCCTATCTGGGTCAGGTGAACATTCTTGCTTTCAGATACACTCTCCCTGGTAACACTATACCTGGGTCAGGTGCATGTCTGGTTCGATTTAAAGTTAATGTCCTGGTAACACACTCTCTGGGTCTTGTGTCTGTTTTTACTATATTCTCATGTTTTAGGCTGACCTTGCACTACTTGGGAATTATGAGGTCTCAGCAGCACCCTTTATGAGAGTAGGCATTGTTGCATTTAACTACTGCCTTAGATGCTCTCTTAAAGGGACACTATCGTCTTTTTAACCAATTTTTAGTACCCCTGTAGTAGTTGTGCCTGTTAGCAGAGTTCTGCCCAGTACAGTAGTAACTCTGATTATGCTTCAAAAGCGTATTTGCTATATTTAATCATTATTTTTCATGAAAAAGACTTTCACTCATCCCCACCTTAATGGTGTGGTCTGCTCCTTCTTGTGCATCCCCGACACAGGTATGGCACTGAAAGATACAGAATTCATGCATGAATAAGTTCATCAGTTTCTGAGGCATACAAACTAAACAGCTTGCTGTATAATGCTAACTGTGCTGATTTCTACAATATCAGTAATTTGTAAAACTATTTCATAAAGAAACTGTTGTTTGAAAAGTGAAACCAGGACTCAGAAAGTACAGTTACGTAAGAACTTACTGTAATGGTAGATCTTCGAGAACAGCTCTTGCAGCAGGTTACACCATTAGGACTGAAGCTGGCAGGCAGCAGGACCTCATAGAAAACTTCTAGTTAGCTATATACAGTGGGGGACTGCCCCCGGCGTCGGCCCCGCCCCCGCCATCACATACATCATAAAAGGGTTGGTCCCCCAGCATCCCTCAGTTCTCCCACCGGAGACTCCAGCAGAGCAATGTGATTCTGATGGGAGATTGAGGATCCGCTTCTAGAGGAAGACCAATAGGAATTATTATTGCTAAAATAGCTGCCCTCCTGAGAGGAAGGTGGGTGGGAAAGTACCTGCTGCAAGAGCTGTTCTCGAAGATCTACTGTTATGGTAAGTCCTTATGTAACTGTACTATCTTACTTTGAGAAACAGCTCTTGCAGCAGGTTACACCATTAGAACTGAGTCTCAAGCAGCGATAAAGATTATCCCGAAATTTGGGAGGAGGATTGGAGAAGGGTGAAAGGGAACCTCTCATGAAAGAAGCCCCTGCAGGATGGCAAGGCCAAAGCCCGCTCTGTGCCTGGAGGCAATGTCCAGGCTGTAATGTTTGATGAATGTGTGCACTGTGCACCATGTAGCTGCTGCACAATGGAAGGAGCTGAAACATTTCTCAGGGAGGCAAATGATGTTGCCATCCATCTGGTAGAGTGACCCTTTCCCAGTCCCAGTAAGGGTTTGTTTTCCGTCTGGTAGCAGAACACAATGCAGTTTGCCAACCATTTAGAGAGTGTCTCTTTAGACACTGGCACCCCTAACATCCTGTGGGCAAAGGACAAAAACAACTGGTCAGATTGTCGGTGCAGTCTGGTCCTAGTCAGGTAGACCCTGAGTATCCTGTGCACATCCAATGTGCGCAGGAGAGCCTCTCACCTATTGGAATAGTAAACCGGTAGGTCGATATCCTGGTTGAGGGTTAACTCTGACACTACCTTGGGTGGAAACTTAGGATTGATCCTTAAGGACACCCTGTCCTTATGAAAAATCAAATATGGCTCTTTGCACATGAGTGCTTGAAGCTCATAAATTCTCCTGGCAGAAGTAACTGTAACTAAAAACAATGCCTTTCAAGAGAAGGAGTAGCTCGCAATCTGCGGCTGGTTCAAAGGGAGGTAGTGTGAGCTGTTCTAAAATGAAGAGAAGGTCCTAAGGAGGGATCGGATCTCTAATGGGTGGCTTCAAGTGGAGGATGTCATGCAAGAAGGTGCGTGACAAATCTAGTTGGGCCAAGGATTTGTCCCCAAAGGGTGCATGGTACGCAAATACTGCAGAAAGGTGCACCTTTATTGAGGAGTAACTCAGCCCTGCTTTTGATAAGGAAAGGAGGTATTCTAGTATCGATTTCACCAGGCAAGTTAAAGGGTCCAGGTCATGGGCCAAGGACCAGAAGCAAAACCTGTGCCATTTCATGGCATACGTGGCACGAGCAGAGGGTTTCCTTGCTGCCACCAGAAGTTGGCCACACTGTCTGAGACTTTGTGGCAAGACATTGCTAGGTCCTTAGGAGCCAGGTGTGCAGGCATAAGGATCTGAGATTCGGATGAATCAGGGACCCACTGTCTTGTGACAGTAAGTGCGAGCTGAGCGGAAGAGGAAAGGGAGGCTCGCTTGCCAGTCCTTGGAGAAGAGGAAACCATATCTGTCTGGGCCAATATGGGGCCACCAGAATCATGACTGCTCTGTCTTCCTGCAGCTTGAGCAGGACTCTCTAGATCAAAGGAAAGGCGTAGAGGAACCTGCCTGTTCAGGAGAGGGACAACGTATTTCACCAGAAAACTCCAGGCCCTGGATCTAGCAAGCAGAAACTGGGCAGATTTGCGTTGTATGGGAAGGCAAACAGATCCAATTCTGGCATCCCCCATTTTGTGAGCAGAATTTCTGCTGCTAGTTGTAGGAGCTCCCATTCTTGTGCGCTGGATTGAGATCTGCTGAGTAGACCTGCCAGCATGTTCTGTAACCCGGGAACATGCACTGTAGACAGGGTGATGTTGTGCTCTATTGCCCAGTACCACACTCTCATCACTTCTCGACAGAGCTGATATGAGTGAGTGCCCCCTTGCTTGTTGATGTAGAACATTACTGACATATCGTCTGTTTGGATCAGTAGATGTCCTGGGGTTATGTCCGTTTGCAAGGTCTGAAGGGTGTAAAGAACCGCCCTCATCTTGAGGACATATATGTGAAGAGCTCCTTCTGTCCCTGACCATAGTCTTTCAGTCTTTTTGCCGCCCAAGTGTGCACCCCAGCCTGATCCTGATGTGTCTGTGGTCAGGATCAGTGAAGGGGTAGGAGACAGGAAGAGAACTCCTACCGAGAGATGTTCCGGGATCAGCCATCATTGCAAGACTTGGAGAATAGAGTTGGGGACCGAGACCAGCTGGTCTAAGTCGTCCTGGCATTGGTCCCACTGGACCCTGAGTGTCCATTGAATGGTTCTCATGTGTAAGCATGATAGGTAACCATGGCTATGGCGGCCGCCATATGGCCCAGAAGATGCAATATGGTCCTTGCTGGGACATGTTTTTGATTCATGATGCTCCTTGTCAGGCTTCGTAGATGTTCTGCCCTGTCTTCCGGTAGAAAGACCCTTCCCTTTCTGGTATCCAGTACTGTGCCAATGAACTGTAGTCTTTGGCAAGGTGTAAGGGTTGATTCTGACAGGCTGATAGTGACACCTAGGGAGTCGAATATTAGATAGGTGTCTTGTAGAGCGTGATTTAGCACTCTCTGGGATGAAGCTGTTAGGAGCCAGTCATCCAGGTAGGGGAAGACATAGTGGCCCCTTCTCCTGAGTGCTGCTGCTGCTACTACTGCCAGGCATTTGGTGAATACCCTTGGAGCTGATGACAAGCCAAAAGGCAGGGCCTGGAATTGGTAGTGGTGACCCTGGAATTTGAATTGCAGGAACCTCTGATGATGTTTTGTGATTGGGATGTGGAGGTAGGCATCTTGCATGTCCAACGATGCTAGCCAAGCATCTGGGCATAGCATCAGGATTTAAGCCTGGTAAGGTGACCATCCTGAAGTGTTTGTATGCCACAAAGGTGTTGAGATTGCTGAGGTCTAGAATGGGGTGCAGGTCCCCTGTCTTTTTGGGTACTAGGAAGAAGTGGGAATGGTACCCTTTCTCTCTCTGGATCCATGGGACCTTTTGTATGGCCTCCTTCTCGAGAAGGGCATTGATTTCCTCTCAGATCAGCGTGGCATGTTGTCTCAAATACTGAGACCATAGTGGTGGTCTGGATAGTGGTTGCCCATTGAATTCAATAGAGTGCCCTCTTTGAATTAATTGAAGCACCTGTTGGTCTGAAGTGATTTGTCGGCATCCTGCTAGGTGTCTTGAGAAGTGACCCCTGACCTTCTCTTCCCTTTGAACCAGAGGGGTAGGAGGGGTCCGCAATAAGTCAGGCAGTGGAGGGGCAGAGGAGGGCTGCCTGAGGAGTTTTTGTGTTCCTGGCACCTTAACCCCCTGCAGCTCGAGATGGGCCTTTGCGGTTAAAGCCGCCTCTCTGCTGCTGTCTGAATCAGTGCTGCTGTCCTTGCTTGCCTTTGAATCGGTTCTGTTGCCTCCAAAATGGTTTCAGCTTGGGTCTGTACATTGCTTGTACAGATCTTACCACCCTTCCGGCGTCTTGTAGTCTTGTGATTATTTTCTTGGCTTCTTCCCCGAAGAAGACCGAGCCTTTGAAGGGAACGTCCAGAATGCCTGATACCCTCAGTCAGGAGTGTCATCTGAGGCATACTCCTGATACTGCGCTTCTTGTGGCTAAATCTGCCGAGTTGTATGCTGCTCTGAGAACTTGTGTGCCCACATCAGAGCCTATTTGAAAGAACTTTGTCAGTTCCTACTTTTGGTCACTATCTGGAAGGTTTCTGACCAGGTCTTGATCCTGTTCCCATAGGGCATTTTGAAATTGGACCATGAGGGTCAGGAAATTTAGTGAGTGGATGGAATGTTACTGAGGTATACATTTTCCTCCCCATGGAGTCAAGTTGTTTTGACTCTCGGTCCGGGGGCTGGGTGCTTAGGTGCTGGGGTCTCTGTGACCTGTCATGAGTGGCAGTGATGACCATAGAGTCTACCACTGGTTGCTCTCCTAGATAAGAATCCTTCAAGGGGACCCTATATAGCCAGTCTGCCTTCTTGGTGACTGCTGAGGAAGAAAAGGGGTGCTTCCAAGCAGCTTTTGTCACGTCCCAGAAAGTATCAACTAATAGCGGGATCACCACTGGTTTGGGATCCTTTTGTCTTGGATACTTGGCTAGGTGTAACCTTTCAAGATCTAAATCTTCCGTGTCCCACCCCATGTTATCTTGGATATGCCGCATTATATCCATAAATGTTGGGTCATCAGGGGGGGGACCTAGGCAGATCCCTTGGGTCTGGTGAAAGGATACTAAATGGAGAGCTTGATATGGAAGATTCTGAAGAGGAGGAGTGAGACTTGTCCAAGGAGGAGGAGTCTGACCTTCTGTGGGGCTTTTTAGGTCTGTGCACACTGGGAGAGCGGGAAGGGGTCTGTGAAGGAGACCTTGGCTGCTTCTTCTCCTTGTGTGATTTCTTGTCCTTAGACCAGCCCCTAGGTTTGGGACTCTTCTCTCTAGGGGGTGGTCTGGCAGGGCTTTTCTCCTTTGGAGGAGGCAGGTTCTCCACTTGTGGTTTGGTAGGAACTACGTCCTTCCTAATGGTTTCCCACCAATAGGAAAACAATTCCTTTACCTCGAAAATGTTGAGGCCCGATGACTGACCTGGTGTCGGTCCCTCTAGAGGTGCCGTCTGACTGTCGCCTTTGTTTGACATTTTGTGGCCTGACGCACCCATTGTCTGATCTTTGGGTGGCGTCGGGTTGCGTGGGAGGTTTGCTTCCTCCTTATCTCCTGACACCTGGTCATCGCTGAGCTGCTCAACCCCGGTGTCGGTACATTCGTCGTCCGAACATCTAGATAAGCCGATGACCAGTATGGATGAGGTAACATCCTTTCTGTGAGAGTGGACCTCTGTCTGTCATTGGTCCTTAGGACATTTTTCTGGCATTTGTACTGACGTCAGCTTCGGGTCTGAGGTCTGCTTGAGGGACATCAGATCTGAGGTCCATTTAGTGAATGTCCCCGAGGTTCCCCTGGGGGGTTGGGGGGCTGACTTCCAGTGGTCAGAGTCCCGATGCAGGTCCAGGGAGTCGGGGCCTGTGGTAGCGACTGACTTGGAGTGCGCCTTGGTTGGGCAATCTGTGGATGCAGATCAGCCTGAAGAGCCTGAAGGCCAGCTGTGTGAAGATTCTTTCGGCCGGACCTTAAGAAGCTGGAGAGTGGATGCAATGCTGGCAGTGCACGATGTCTGGACTTTGGCGGATGGAGCCAGGGTCTTTGTCCGAGATGGAGATCTGTTGGAGCGGGTGGAGTCTGTGCTCGCCCTGGAGTTGGACGTCCGCATGGATGGGGAGTGCTCTTTCTCCTTCTCCCTCTGTTTTTCCTTATGTTTCCTCAATTTGTGGGAGGATTCTTCCTGTGAGGAGGAACTTTTTTGCATAGCTGCTAATCTTTTTTCTAAAAGGAAGGTATCCAAAACTCTCTGTCTAAGGATCCTCGTGAGGCTGTTAAAGTTTTGGCAAATGGAGCAGGCCTTAGTGTCGTGATTTGGACCTAGGCACCTGACACAGGCTGTTTGTTTAGCCTAAAAAGGAATTTGTTTGCCACGAGCACACTTTGAGGAGTGCCTTTTGACAGATGACATCGGGGAAGATGACATACGAAGGAAAGAAATTCAGATTTTGTTGAAAAATTAAAAATAAATAAACTAGTAATACTCAAGTGATGGCGTCGTTCGATAGCTGAAGGTGTCTGTGGAGCCGATGCTTGTGAGTCGATGGCGGGAAAAGAACTGAGGGATGCTGGGAGACTGCCCCTTTTATGATATATGTGACGAGGGTGCGGGGTTGACGCTGGGGTGCCCCCTCTGTATGTGGAAGCTAGCTAGAAGTTTTCTGGTGGCCTGCTGCCTGCCGGCTTCAGTCCTAATGGTGTAACCTGCTGCAAGAGCTGTTTCTCGAAGTAAGATTCCAGGTTTCACTTTTCAGACAACAATTTCTGTATGAAATAGCCCTGAAATAGCACTCAGTTTTACAAATTACTGATACTGCAGAATTCAGCACAGTTAGCATTATATAGCAAGCTGTTTAGTTTATATGCCTCAAAAACTGCCAAACTCATTCATGCATGAGTTCGGCATCTTTCACTGCCATACCTGTGTCAGGGATGTACGAGAAGCAGCATACCATAGCATTAAGGTCAGGACAAGCAAATGTCTTTTTTGTGAAAAATAAGGATTAAAAATAGCAAATATGCCTTTGAAATGTGATCAGAGCAATTAGTGATTAGAGCTCTGTTAACAGGCACAGCTGTTACAGGGGTACTAAAAATTGGTTAAAAAGCTGACAGTGTCCTTTTAATTAATTGACTTCCACGTGTTATAGGCTGGCAGTAAACTCCCACCTCGAAGACACTGAGCACATTTAAGGGTCACTCAGTTCCACTATATCTTGATTTTACTGGCACTGCTCCCTAACCATGGCACTGCAAGGTTGTGCAGCTGCCCTATCCTGCATCCTGCTAATGTTATGGATGGATCAAATGCTTCAAATTGGTAGTACCTCTGATTTTAAAGAAGGGCATTATACACAACCCCCACCCCGGTACCTGTTGCCTACAGCAAATGAGTCCAATTCTTTCCTTCTGATACTCCATGGGTTGTACTAAAGTGGTAACTGCTAAAACATGTTCTATTCCCCTATGACTACCAGTAGGTGTCTCTGGTTGAACCTAGGTCAACTATCAGGCTATTAGTGGTCCTTAAACCAATCTTATCTGGAGATGTTGAGCCAAATACTGGTTCTATACCCAGTAATTACAGGATCTGCTCCTCACTGACCCAGGCTGGGCTAGCATCAGAGGCCTAAAGCTAGTCTGTCTGAAAGTAAATAGCCTAAGGCCTAAAATTCATGAATTGGAAAGCTGGGTGGATATCCACAGGCCTGACTTAAAAACAGTTTCAGAAATCTGGCTCAAGTCTCATGTAATGACCCATGAAGTGGCTCTCCCAGGGTTTACTGCCTTTTGGAGGGACAAGATTGGGAGAAAAAGGAGGAGGAGTCCTTATCTATGTCAACTTGACATTCAGCATCTCTCAGGCCAATATCCCTGAGCTAGAGTCCTCAGAAAGTGAGGAACTATTTGTTAAACTATTATTAGGTGATACTAAACCACTTCACATGGGCTGTGTTTATAACCACCCCCTGGGTGGCTTCATTGGCTCTGGATTTGTTAGTAAAGTCATTCTCAGAACATTCACCTGGTAAACTAATTATTCTAGGGGACTTTAACCTAAACTGGGCCCCAGACAAAGAGGCTGGAATCAAGGGTCGGCTGCTCGAAGCTAACCTCACACAAATTATCAGTGAGCCCACCAGGCTCTGCACCAGATTTGGCACCCACACCTTGCTTGAGTGAGCAGTCATGAACCCTGACAGAATCAGGGCTGTAGGGGTCTTCTCAGACTCTATCCATGAGCACTCCCTGATTTTCTGCATTTGGAAGAACAATTTTCCCAGATCCATGCCCAGAACTTTCCTAGCAAGGTATTTTTCCAAGGTTGTTGAAGGGTCCTTCCTTCCTGGCTGACCTCACTGATATCAACTGGGATGGAATAAGTGAACTTCAAATATTGATGATGCACTTGATTTGTTCATTAATATCATCTTGTCAACTGCCAATAGGCATGCCACTTCCATAATGCTCAGAGTAAAGGGTACATGTTATAAATAACTGATCCCTGAGCTCAAAAACAGATGACTCTATGAGACAATGCCTGGGTGCTCTTTAAAAGAACTAGCCTTAAAGCACACTGGCACAAATACAGGGAGTTACAAAATCAGTATAAAAGGGGGGCAAAATCAACAACAACAAAAAAAAATTCCATTAGGATTCTACCGGGGAAAAATCCTGGCTGACCCCAAGAGATTCTGGGTACGGATCAACTCCATGCTAAAGGCTGTACTGGTTCCTCAGAAGGGGAGATAGTGGCTAATAGTCAGTGCATTGGTGACCCCCCCTCCAGATCATTGCAAATGCCTTAAATTGCTTTTTTCACAGATTTAGAAAGAAGATTCAAACCTGCCTCAGCTGGACCCTGCCCCCCAGGACCAGGGTGATACTGGAGTTCAACCACCCAAACTTCATCTCTGGCCAGTCTGATATTGGGAGGTGCTTGCCCTGCTAAAGTGAACAAAATCTGATGGTCCAGCTGGATTTGGTAAGTTAGATACTTAGATACATAGACACTGTCAGCAGATAAGGGCCTATGGCCCACCCAGTCTGCCAGTTTGCGCTTGTAAGTTCCCTTCACGTTTTTCTAGAAGTCTGTTGCCCCTTACCCCTGACCTCCAGAATTCCCTTATGTCTGTCCCATGCATTCTTAAATCCCATGATTGTTTCATCTCCCACCATTTCCTGTGGCAGAGTGTTCCACTTGTCCACCACCCTTTCTGTGAAGAAATTCTTCCTCATGTTTCCTCAGAATCGCCCTCTCTCCAACTTCATCCCATATCCTCTAGTCCTGGAACATCTTTTTCATTGGAAATAGTGTATTCCTGCACCCTGTTCCTCCCTGTAAGGTACTTGTATGTCTCTATCATATCCCCTCTCTCCCTTCTCTCCTCCAGGGAGTACATATTCAAGTCCTTCAGCCTGTTCTCATAGGATTTGTGATGCAATCCCTGTACCATCTTTGTTGCCCTCCTCTGAATCTTCTCTACCCTATGTCCTTACGTAGGTAAGGTCTCCAGAACTGTACACTGTACTCTAGGTGGGGCCAGTTGGAGCCCAGGATCCTCAAATTAGAAGCCCCTGTAATTACTCTCCCAGTAACCATGCTCTTCAATAGATCCTTTAGGAAAGGAAAAATCCCTTGTAAATGGAAAGTGGCTGTGGTGGTGGTATCAGTGCACAAAGATGGCCCCAGGGAACCAGTGAAAATTACCACCCCATCTCTCTTCTTAGCCCACTGGCTAAGGTACAGGAGATTGGTTTATAATCAGCTGCAGGAATATCTAGAGCAGCACCACCTATCTGAAAGCAGTATGGCTTTGGAAAGCCTCATGGTACTGACACTGCCCTGGTGAAGCTGACCACTGATACTCTAAATGTCATGGACAAAGAGATACTGACTGGGGCTGTATTTATGGACCTTACAAAGACATTTAATTTGGTCAAGTCACGACCTACTGCTAGATAAAACACCTGGACTTCGGTTGCCTCTCCCGCCACTCCAGTCAGAGGACTATCAAGGATGGTATACCTCAGTGGTCCAGCTTTACTATTCTCAGTATTTGTCAATGGCATGCCAAAAAATTGTGGTGGAGGTAACCTGCAGCTTTATGCAGCTGATGCAGTCTTGTGCAGAAGTTCCACTGATATTAACACAGTGCCCAACTCGCTGCTGATTTCTGTAACCTTAAAAAGTGGTTCTCTGTAAACAAGCTGGTAATGAATGAGAAAAAAAAAGGACCAAGGCTGTCCTCTTTGGCCCAAAACACCTTAGATCTGACAGCCAACACCTGCTTACACTTTTCACGTCCTCTTGCTTGCAAGTTGAAATGCTGGGTAAGCTAAAGTATCTTGAGTTCTGTATCGACCAGGAAATTACCTTCAGATCACATGTGGACCACATCACAAAAATGCTGCACCAGAAAATTGGTCTGCTATACTGTCTGGGTGACTTCCTAATCATGGAGTCAAGACTTGCCATAGTTAACAGTACTTAACTCTCAACACTGCTATTTTGTTCCATAGTCCTCAGAAACTCTAAGAAGCTCAATATACAATATAATAAAATTAGTCAGCTTGCTCTAGGACCCCTCCCAGAAAAAATCACTGTGCTGTTCACTCCTCCCTAAATTGGCCCACACTGGAAGGGAGGTTGTTGCACCTGCTTTTCTGCCTGGCATTTAAACTTTCCAAGGTCTACACTGCTTGAAACCCGAATACTGTCTTATCCTCCAAATCTGGAGGGGCAATCGCTCTTGTCCTCAGACAGTAACCTACTTGAGGCACCCAGGGTAAGAACCAGTTTGGGATAAAGGTCCTTTGTCTATTCTGCTCCTGCCCACTGGAACTCCCTTCTGGTAGTGCTACAAAACTCCTCATATCTTGGAGGATTTAAAAAAGGGCTTAAGACCCTACTTCTGGAGTGTCACCACTGATTGACTATCTTGTCTGCTATATGTTCTATGCTCTGTCCAAATGAGGATTTTCCTAGGTCTGGTGTAAAGACTTATTGCAAGTTGTATCTCTATGTCATTGTGGTAGTTTCTTTATGATTCTCAATATTCTGTATGATTGCACTGCTACTCCTGCCCTGTAAAGGTTTATGTGTTTGTTACGTATACTGCCTGAATATTTGACTATAATAATCCATCCCATGGCAATGATTGTATGTTATGTACCTGAACTACCTGTACCTTTGCTTGTAATTAGTCTCAGGTTGCTCCTGAAAAAGGGGCCTTTGGTCTCAGTGGGCCAACCCAGTTACCAAAATTCAATAAATAAAAAAAAAAAAATTGCAGCTCATTGAGGCCTTATTGCAGGCCTGGAGCAAACTTGGATTGCCCATGGGTGCTTTCCGGATAACATTTTGGGTGAGTGTTACCTATCACCACTGATGCGGCCAGGAGATGGAGATTTTGATACTCCTCTTAAAAACGTGGGCCAAATCAGCCCAAGGGTGCTGGAGATATGGGCAGAAGTTGCCCATACCTGAATAATGATATTTCTGCTACAGGATATGCAGTGTGGTAAGTGGCAACTGGGTAGGGCTGTTCACAGTAGCTACTAATGGCCACTTTGGGGTCAAGTGGGGTGGGGATAAACATTAGATGCTAGGGAGTACTGTAATAAAGATGGGACAGGCAGTAGTGGGGAGGGGCGGGCGGGTGTGACCCAGTAGTTATCAGCAAATACTATAAGAAATACAGGAGGGAAATCAGGGTTGGGGGTTGGGGACCACAAGATGCCAGGGACTACTGTAATAAATACAGCTGGGGCAATCAGGGGTGCAGGACCACTAGATGCCAGGGAATACTTTACTAAATACAGGACAGGTGATTTGGGATGGTGGAAGACCACTCGATGCCAGAGAATACTATGATAAATACAAAACAGGTGATCTGTGGGGGGACCAATAAATGCCAGGGAATGAATTACTAAACACAGGACAGGCAATAAGGGTTGGGGTGGAGGAACCACTAGATGCTAGGGAATATTTTACTGATGGGCAACTGGGAGGCCACTAGATACTAGGGAATACTTTACTAAATACAAGACAGCTGATCGGGGGTGGAGGAGGAGGAGTCGCACCGACCCTAAGACCAGGTTAGGGAAGGCAGTAAGTAGCATGATGCTAATGGCTAGTTACTGCCTCTCCAAACCTTCAGCTATGCCTGTGTCCCTATGTGCTTGAAAGAGGCATTAGTGGGAATGGGGCGGGAATCGGGGGTTGAGGAACAGTGGGCAGTATTTAAAATGGGAATTACAAGAGCAACAGAATTATGCATTAAGCAGGTTAGCAAGGGGAAAAGGAAGAGGAGGCCATTATGGTTTTCCAAGGAGGTAGTGGAGAAAGTGAAAGCCAAAAAGACTGCATTCAGACAATACAAAAAGATGCAGACAGAAGGGAACAGGGAGAAATACCAGGAGAAGCAAAGGGAGGCAGGGAGGTCAGTAAGGGAAGCCAAAGCTCAGACAGAAGAGCGCATTGCAAAATCAGTGGGTAGAGGGGACAAAACCTTTTACAGGTAAGTAAGTGAAAAAAGAAAGGCAAAGGGAG
Organism: Neoceratodus forsteri; assembly: GCA_016271365.2. Taxonomy (NCBI): domain Eukaryota; kingdom Metazoa; phylum Chordata; order Ceratodontiformes; family Ceratodontidae; genus Neoceratodus; species Neoceratodus forsteri. The sequence goes on from CM057458.1 coordinate 374,638,515, forward strand.
GGATAATGATACTACAAGGGGAGGATGGGGCTGCATGGAGGATGACAACAGTAAAGCTGACATAGTGAACAGGTATTTCTGCTCAGTCTTTACTGAGGAAGATGAGGGTAATGTGCCTGAAGGGAGTACAAGGGGTTGGAATGGCGCAGAAATGGACACAAGTCCCTTTACACAAGAAAGGGTCCTGAAGGAACTGGAAGGAATAAGAGGTGATAAAGCAATGGGACCAGATGGGGTGCACCCCAGAGTCCTAAAAGAACTAAGAGAGGTGGTGGCTGAGCCTCTGGCAATCCTGTTTAGCCAGTCATTGGAAACAGGGGAGGTACCCAAAGACTGGAGGACAGCAGATGTATTCCCTAATACAAAAGTGGGAACAAAGAGGAAGCGGGGAACTACAGACCAGTCAGCCTCACCTTAGTAGTGGGGAAGATCATGGAAGCACTACTGAAGGAGAGATTGGTGGAACATCTGGTTGCCAATGGACTACAGGACCCAAGGCAGCATGGTTTCACCAGAGGGAGGTCATGTCAGACCAACCTCATTGAATTTTTTGACTGGGTGACAAGTGAGGTGGATCAGAGGAGGACAGTGGACGTGGCCTATCTGGACTTCAGCAAGGCTTTTGACACAGTGTCACACAGAAGGCTATTAAACAAACTAGGCAATATGGGAGTGGGCAGGACAGTAGTGCGGTGGGTAGGTAACTGGCTGGGTGGCAAGACACAGAGGGTAGTGGTAAATGGCTGTCACTCCACAGAGAGAAGTGTGACCAGTGGGGTACGACAGGGATCAGTGCTGCAACTGGTCCTATTCAATGTCTTCATCAGTGATGTTGCACAGGACCTAGAAGGCAGAATTTCCCTGTTAGCCGATGACACAAGGTTCTGTAACAGAGTGGATATGCCAGAGGATGTAGACAGAATGAGGAGGGACCTGCAGAAACTTGAAGAATGGTTAGGGGTTTGGCAGTTGAAATTCAATGCAAAGAAGTGCAAGATAATACATATGGGGCACAAAAACCCTGGAACAACATATCAGTTGGGGGGTGAGGACATAGCATGCACCAAGCAGGAAGGGATCCTGTGGTTATCATCTCTGATGACCTCATGGTACGGAAACAGTGCGACAAGGCAGCAGGTAAAGCAATGGGATGCATAGGCAGGGGCATCACCAGCAGGAAAAGGGAGGTCATAATTCCACTATATGAGACACTAGTGAGGCCCCACTTTGAGTACACTACACAGTTCTGGAGACCTTACCTATGTAAGAACATAGACAGGGTAGAGAAGGTTCAGAGGAGGGCAACAAAGATGGTACATGGATTGCATCACAAGTCCTATGAGGACAGGTTGAAGGACTTGAATATGTACTCCCTGGATGAGAGGAGGGAGAGAGGGGATTTGATAGAGAAATACAAGTATCTTACAGGAAGGAACAGAGTGCAGTAATACACTATTTTTCGGCGAAAAAGATGTTCCGGCACTAGAGGGCATGGGATGAAGTTGGAAGGAGGGCAATTCAGAGGAAATGTGAGGAAGAATTTCTTCACAGAACAGGTGGTGGACAAGTGGAACACCCTGCCAGAGGAAGTCATGGGGGCTGAAACAATCACAGGATTTAAGAATGCATGGGATAGACATAAGAGAATTCTGGAGGTCAGAGGTAAGGGGCAACAGACTTCTAAGAAAACATAAAGTGAACTTACAAGCTCAAATTGGCAGACTGGGTGGGCCGTAGGCCCTTATCTGCTGACAGTGTCTATGTATCTATATGCAAGCACAGGCAGCTGCTGTATAGATGCACTGGCATAAGTAATTTACTTATTAGGTCCCTCTTCTTCTGCAAAAAGACTATGACCATGATATTTTGCACCTCCCTGAAGCTAGCTAGGCTATCACCTCCTCCAGCCTTCTTCAACCTGGATGGCACTCACTTGGAATGCATTCCCACCTTCAAATAAATAGGTGTCTGGCTGGACTGTAAACTTGATTTCTCTGTCCACATTGACGTTATTTACGTCAAACTCTGCCCCAAGCCTTTACTGTTACCTGCATCTGTTCTGCCTTCTTTATGACTTATGTATCTGTATGCACTGAATATAACTAACTCTAGGTCACCCCTGAAAAAGGGACCTCTGGTCCAAGTGGGCTTACCCAGTTACCAAAAATGCCATAAATTAATAAATACACTGAAACAAGGAATGCCTCCCCACCCACATCTGTCGAGAAATGTTAACCAAAAGGACCCTCCAAATATTTGATTATGCTGATGTGGTATACAGCTCTGTCCCTTCCTCCTCTCTTGCCAGACTGGATACCCTCTACAATGCCTTCTGTCATTTTGCCTCTAATTCTCCTCCCCACACCCACCACTGCTCTCTATACTAATCCCTTTCTATCCCCCTCGATCCCTTCGTCGCCAGTACCACTGCACCTCTTTCATTGCCAAATACTGGTTTGGTTCTCTTCACTCCTTATTTTCCCTCCTGTCCCCCCCCCCCTACATTTCAGGGATCACCACACCTTGGTCAGCACATTTGCTGGAGCTGGAAGGATACTGCTTTCTTCAACTCGAGCTGTGTGAGAAATTCTATATTGCACTTGATATCTGCAATAAGCAGTGCACTTTTGCAATTCTGTGGGAGGTGAAACTAACTACCCTTGGTAATTGCTTTTATTCACATATTTATTTAGGGTTTAACCAAGAAGGGGCTTGTAAACTCTGTTTATCTTGTTAGTAACTTCAGAAGGATTTAAATACTGCATTTGGGTAGGTCCTTGGAGGTAGCTAGATTGTCTACTAGGATTTGCTGACAGTTAAACTATTTTAAATTTCAGGTGGCTGAGGAGTTGAAAAAGAAACTTGCAAACTCTGCTTATCTTGGAAGTAACCTCATAAGTGTTTAAATACTTCATTCTGGTTGTCCCTTGGGGGTAGCTGGATTGACTACTAGGCTTTTGGTGCTGAAACTATTTTTAAATAATTTACTGGTGCGTAGGAGTTTGTGATAGTTAAACTCTTTTTAAACAGAGTTACTGGGGTTAAGGAGTGGTCACAGAAAAACCTGCAGTGTGAAACAGGAAAAGATGGTCTTTCAAGCAATAGAGGGTGGTGGATTAAGGTTTACGTTTGTTTGTTACAATTCTTAAGATTTTCAGTGCAGGAAGAGTTTAAAGCACAGCTGACTTATTTAGGCGGACAGCTCTCAGGCACAAACCACCGAGCCTGTTTTGGGCTGGGAAGGTTTACCTGTGTCTGACTTGGATGTGTGGATTTTTCTCTGATTGATTAGCAGGGTATTTCTCATCAAATTGTTGTGTAGGGCATCTTCCTGACAGGAGGCACTCATTGCAGCAGTGGGTCAGAGCTTCTAGCTGATTGTTTTGCGAAGGCACAGTTTAGGCCCAACCCCTTCCCACCCCTCACCCCACCCACCCTGGAAATAGTTCCTTTATACCTGGGGTTCTGACATCATTCCTCAAGAGTGCAAGGTGCATGTCACTGTCATATCCTCTAGCACACTGCACTGACAATATAAGCATAAACATTGTATAATATAAATATATATTTCTACACTACAAACCAATCACACACAAAAAAAAAAAAAAAAAAATGTGGGGAGTAGTGCAATGTAATGGCTGTGGGGCAGCAGTCTTCTGGGAGTCTTTCTGGAGGCTGCCCTATTTGCAGACAACTGTCTGCCCTGAGGGAGGAAGTTGCCCGTCTTCAGGCCACACTGGACAGTAGTACGGGACCTTCCCCAGGCCACAATGGACAGTAGGAAGGAACCTCCCCATCCAGGAGCACCAGAACCACCACCACTACCTCAGAGGTTGCAAAGCACAGCAGTTGGACCACAGTGGGCTCAGGGAGGATGAGGATGGTGAAACAGAGCACACCAGTCAGATGTTACACACCACAATCCATACGCCATTCTGGGGAGCATAGCTCCCTATAGATACACCTCGAGAGGAGACTAAGGAGGCTGAGGACAACTGTCACAAGGAGGCCCACAGGAAGGAGGCAGAGGACACCACAAGGAAAGGAAGCAGCCCTGGTGGGGGACTCAATTATTAGGGGATAGAACTGGGAGGAGCTGGGAAATCTGAAGTAAGGTGCCTGCCTGGTGCCATGGCTTGAGGACAGGGAAGCATCCTCAGGATCACAACAACAGCTGCAAGGGATTCTGAGTTGGACGTAATTGTCCACCTAGGGACAAATGACTTGGCTCATCATGAGGTTAGAGCAGTGCAGGAGGACATTGCAGAGTTGGGGAGGGCCTAAGACAAGTAGCAAACACAGTATCCTTCTCAGAGGTGCTGCCTGTCAAAGGCATGGGGAGGTGAGGTAATTGGCACCATGCAGTTTAATGAATGGTTGAAAAATAGTGCGGAGCACAGGGTTTGCTTCATTGGGGACTGGGGTTCCACCTGGAGGACACCAGCCTATACTGGCAGGATGGTCTGCATCTGTCCAGAAAGGGAACAAGTCTTTTGAGCAATCGGTTTAAATGCTTCATTGGCAAGCTTTTAAACTAGTCAATGGGGAGGCACTGACAAGCAGCAGAAAATCCCAGCCTCTCCCTACAAAACAGGGTACTAAATGAAAAAAGACCAAGGTAGAAGCGGTCAGTGGGGATGCTGCAACAGAAGGTAAGGCCATCAAAAATGGAGAGCAATGAGTACCAATGCCCGTTGTCTAGGTAACAAGCTTCCTGAATTAGTGGCCTTGATAGAGGAGGAACATCTGGATATCGTGGCAGTCACAGAAACATGGTACACACAAAACCATGACTGGGACATAAACATACCAGAATACACTATCTACAGGAGGGACAGGGAAGGTAAAAGAGGGAGGAGTAGTTCTTACATAAGGGAAGGAATAAAAGCAACAGAACAAAAGGGTAAACAGGAGGAGAAGAAGCACTGTGGGTAAATTTGAGACAGGCAATGGCACCACAATCCGCATAGGGTTAGAGGGCAGACCTCTCAGGGGAGGAAGTGGACAAGGAAATGATAGAAAGTATACTTAGAATGGCAGAAAAAGGGAGATATTGCTGATGGGTGATCTGAATATGCCAGATGTTAACTGTGCAGTTGCAGCTGCCCTTCAAGAGTGCAGTTATTCTAGATGCCCTACAGGGGCATGCCTTAGACAACTAGTACTGGAGCCCACTCGAGAGGGAGCAATATTAGACTTGATACTCTCAAATGGAGATGGAGAGGATCACAGATGTAGAAGTGGGTAGCCATCTGGGAACTAGCGACCATCGAACAGTATGGTTCTAATAAACACAGCAATACAGTCAAGCCATACAAAGACAAAAAGTACTGTACTTTAGGAGGGCTGACTTTGCCAAATAGGTGAGTGCCTAAGGAATGCACTAGCAAATGGCGGAAGAAGGGTGGAAGAACAATGGGAATAATAAAACTGCCATCACAGAGGTAACGAGCCTTTGTGTGAAGCAAATAAACAAAACAAGACGATGTAAGAAACACTATGGTTCTCAAAGGAAGTGGCAGGAAGGTTCAAGAGAAAAGAAAGCATTCAGGAAGTACAAGGAATCTAGCAGGAGCAGGACAGAGAACTGTATCAGTTAAAGCAAAAGGAGGCTGGGAAGGCAGTCAGAACAGCAAAGGCCCAAACTGAGGAAAAGATAGCCAACTCAGTTAAGAAGAGAATAAAACCTTTTATAGGTACATGAGGGAGCAAAGGAAGACCAAGGAGGGATAGTGAGGCTTAATAAAGGGAGGGAGGGTGGGCAGAGGGAGAATGTGAAAGGCAGAGATACTAAACAAATATTTTTGCTCAGTATTTACAAAGGAAGAGGGAGGTACATAAAACAAACAGTAGTAACACTCTGGATACAGAAGTTAATACCAGCCCATTTACAGAAGAAAGGGTTCTGAAAGAACTCTTAAAACTGAAGGTGGACAAAGCAATGGGGCGGATGGGATTCATCCCAGAATTCTAAAGAACTAAGGGGTAGAACTAGTGACACCACTGACTACCCTCTTTAACAAATCATGGGAGGATGGGTGGTACCCGAGGACTGGAGGAGGGCAGATGTGATTCCTCTCACAAAAGTGGGAAGCAGAAGCAGGAAACTATAGACCTGTTAGTTTAACCTCAGTGATAGGGAAAATGATGGAATCACTTCTAAAGGAAAGAATTGTCACAGTATCTGGAGGCCAGAAGGGCACAGGACCCTAGGCAGCATGGATTCACAGCAGGAAGGTCATGCCAGACGAATCTGATAGATTTCTTTGACTGGGTGACCAAAGTAGTAGATCAGGGAGGGCTGTGGACATGGCCTACCTAGACTTTAGCAAGGCATTTGACACAGTCCCACACAAAAGATTAATATATAAGTTAGCCAGCCTGGGAGTGGGTCCCAAGATGACAGCCTGGGTAAAGAATTGGCTGGAGAATAGGACACAGAGTAATAGTAAATGGAGTCCACTCAGAAGAAAGGAGGTTACTAGCGGTGCCATGAGGGTTCAGTATTAGGACCAGTCCTCTTCAATGTCTTTATAGCGACATTGCAGAAGGACTGGAAGGAAAAATATGTCTCTTTGCAGATGACACTAAGATCTGCAACAGAGTTGATGCACAGGGTGGGGTGGAAAGGATGAGAAGGGACTTGGCAAGGTTAGAGGAATGGTCAAATGTATGGCAGCTTAGATTCAATGCTAAGAAGTGCAGGTAATGCACCTGGAAAACAAAACCCAGGGAAGAGTACACAATGGGAGGTGAGATACTAACAACAACAAAAATGGAAAGGGACCTGGGGGTAGTCATATCAGATGACCTAAAGGTGGGCAAGCAATGTGAGAAGGCAGCAAGGAGGGCTGGGGGGATACTGAGATGCATAGGGAGAGGCATCACCAGTAGAAAACAGGAAGTTATTATCCCTCTGTACAGACAGCTGGTGAGACCCCATCTGGAGTACTGTGTGTAGTTCTGGAGACCCAATCTCAAAAGACATAGACAGGATGGAAGCTGTCCAGAAGAGGGCACTAAAATGGTGCAGGGTCTGCACCAGAGACATATGAAGAGAGACTTAAGGAACTTAATATGTATAGCCTCGAGGAAAGGAGGGAGGGGACATGATAGAAGCGTTCAAGTACCTCAAGGGAATCAACAAAGTCCAAGAGGGTAGCATCTTTCAAAAAGGGGTGTGCAAGAACAAGAGGCACAATTTGAAGATAGAGGGGCAGCTCAGAGGTAATTTAAGGAAGTATTTTTTCACAGAGGGGTTGTGGATGCATGGAATGGCCTTCCGGAGGAAGTTGTGGAGTCAAAATCAGTGGTGGAATTCAAGCATGCATGGGATAGTCATAAGGCAATTCTGGGGGTGGGGGTAGGAAGAAGTAGGCTGCTGGTTAACTAGGATCTGCAGCTTATCCAGTAGGTAGGGAAATGGGCAGACTGGGTGGGCCAAGCGGTCCTTATCTGCCGTCACATTCTATGTTTCTATGTTTCTATGTTTCTCCTTACCTCACCTCCTCTCAGGCTCTGGCCAAGCTGCCTTCTCCTACCGGCTTGCCTCCCTGTGGACCTTCTCCCCTATCCTCTTCACCTTTTCCCCTCTCTCCCCTCTTTAAAACATCTGCTCAGGCTCTCTCCTCCTCCTCCCTGTTCCTATCACCTCCCCCTCCTGACTTCTCATCTCCCTTTCTTGCCTCTACATCTTCTTCCCTCTGTCCATGGGCTCCTACTTCTGGAGCCCCCTAACCTCTGCCCTGTCCCCCTTATGTGTGTGTTATTTCCTCACCCAAACCTAACCCTCCTCCCCTTTCCCCATCTCTCCATCCTACAAAACATCTATTCAGGCTTTCCTCTCCCCTTCCTGTTCCTGCCTCCCCCATCCTGATTCCCATTTTTCCTGTTTATAACTGGAGCCTACTCAGCTCGGTTTTATACCCTCACATTCTTACTGATGCCTCTCAGTTTGTATTCCTTGTGTACTTAATGTTCTGTATTGTTGCCAATTTGTATCCTGCACTCATATTTTTGACATTAATTGCTCCTCTGATGTTTGTACCTACCCTGTATGCCTAATCCTTCTCCCCTTTCCCCTGTGTTGCACCTGGAAATGAGCCTCGGCTCAGTGTGCCTTTCCTGGTTATCAAACTTTTAAAGAAATAAAATAAAGTAATGTCACTTGGAGATGGGTTAGCTCCTCACTAACTGTGCCTTCCAATATGGCACATTTAGTGAGTGTGCTGCTTTTGGGGTGCTAATCACGGTTAGTGAGGCGTGAACGCATTTTACGATCACTAACTGACTTTCAGTATCTTGGTCTCAATATTTTATAGGAAGGCCTGCTGAGTGCTCACTGTTTTTTTTTTCAGTTTTTTTCTTTTGCTCTTGTCATGGCCCGAAGAACCTTGTCCTGCCCACGTGAGGCTCCCACAGCTGTGCATCCTCTCTCCTCCACTCCCCCACTGCCAGCACCCCCGGTTTAACCCATCCGGAGTGGGTCGCCCTTCTCCTCATGGGCGCGTTTACAGGGCAGTCTCTGGCTGCGGGCGAGGGCAAGGCAGGAGGAACTGGAAGGCCAGTCTGGGTAAGCCCGGCAGACAGCATGGGGGATGGGTGCCGTCGCCTGTTCCTCGAACCAGGTTTTTCTCTTTTTCGGCCCTCCAATGCATGGGCACATCTGATGCAATGGCGCACGTCAACCCTGCCAGCATCAGCCATGCTGTAATGTGCAGCCTGCACACTGCAACGCTCCCAATCTCCACCGGGAGCCAATGATGCGCCGGGCTATCCCTTACCCACCCACCTGGAGAGGAGGGCCACCCGAGGGCGCACAATCCTCTACCCTTCCCTGCCGACCCCCAGCTCCTGAACTCGCTCCCGAACTCAGGTCGCCAGTGTGGTGCGAGGTGCGGCATCCAGCGCCTAAACCCTGAGCACCACCGGGTGGCCAAGTGCTCACTGTTGAGGGGAAAGGGGAAGAGTTTCAGGAATTAAATGCTACGGCTTTGTTTTTCATAGAGGTTTTTTATCCTCCTTGGCAGAATGGGCAGCTTCTCAGCCCTGTTCCTATGCACTTGTGGTTGTCCCTTACCTCTTGTGCAGTCGGGGGATCGTATCCCATTCAGATTTCCCCTCATGGCAGGGACAGGGTGGGAGGCTGTCTCTCCCCCCTCCAGTCACACATCCAGATTTCTGTTCTGGACTGGAGCAGCAGAGTAGGACACAGTACATCAGGCAGGGCTTCACAGAGCCTGTCCACCAATTTTTGTTCTCCTCTTTTTCACCCGGGGCCCACAGACTTGCAATGAGCACGATGTGCATCCTCCACCTCCACAGAGGTGCCCCCAGTGCTCTGTACATGGGAAGCCTTCCTGCTATGTAGTACACTTGCACTGCCACCCAGATACCTCCAGGTGGCAGTCAACAGCGAGCCACAGCAAACCCCCCCTCTCTGAGGGAGGAGAGCAGTCCTATGGATGCTCAATCCTTCCTCACCTGGCCAGCCCTCAAGCAACCTACATCCAATTCTGAATCAGGTTACCATTGAGGTAGGAGGTGAGGCACTCATCGCATCAGCCCTCCATGCTACTGGGCCATAAATGCTACTGCTTTAAAGGTAAATCCTGTATACACTTCTGAAAGATCATACTTTTGCAATCTCTATGGAGTTAAGCAATAAATCTGGTTGAACCAGACTTGGGTACTGACCAATCAACAATTATGGGACCCTAAGCTATAAGCTAGCTTTTTGAATTCTTTTTTCGTATTTGCTTGTGAGAAGGCAGCTCCCTCCATTCTCCATTATCACTGGGAAAAGCCTGCTTTATCACCTGTTGCCTTTGAAACAACAGCTCACGAAAGGGATTGGAGTACTATAAGATATACAAGTCAGTTAATACAGCCTTGTGCTCCTGGTTGAACTGTAGCTAAAGATTTTTTAAACAATAAAGCATGACAGGGTGTGCGTTATGTAAGTAGCAAGACAGGACAGGGTGTGGGTTACTATTCCTGAACAGCATGCCAAGGTGCATTGTGAGGAACAAGGCACTTGCACTGGGTGCTTTCAAACACATGGAAGTTCGGTTCAGGAACAGTAACCCACACCATGATGTGTCTTACTGCACATGTAGTATGGCTCCACTGTTAAAAAAATTAAAAAGATAAGTTTAGCAGTGCAGTTACTATTCCTGAATGCATTGCTTTGGAATTTTCTTCATCAATCAGGAAAGAGGATTTGCCCTACCCATTCTATAACGTGGAATAACAGTATGTCATGGGAAGTGAGGCAAAAGGAAACACAGTACCTTAATCACCCAGGAAGTGCCATCGTCCCACAATTACGCACACACTGGATGCCTTATTGCAATTATAAAATGGTTCCTCTGATTTTTATTTTATTTGTTTTAAAAAACTGAGTAATCAGGTTCAGAAAGTTAAGTATTTCTGATTTATGCTGCTGTACTGGAATAACACATGGTCATGTGATCACATCTGACCAATCACAGGTCTTAGTTTCTCTTATCCTTTTGTGATCACTATTTATTTTGTTAACCCACAAAGGCACCTGTCTTGCCATCTTAGTTGTAATTATTGCATCATGATTTATAAATCTGTTTATTCTCATCACAATAAAATAAACTTTCATCAGTATAGTCAATGCTTTATTAGTCAGATGGGGAAATGAAGTACATTGTTTGAAATTGCATATGTAATTTTAAGAAGGAGCCCAGAGGCATATTTTTTAAGCCACACATATGTGATGCAAGGTAAATGAAAGCCTACTGGATTGCTACTGGCAAAGTTCACAGTTTTGCTGAAGCATTCCATGTTGTTTTTGTTCTGTGGTAACTCGCAAACTAGGAGCTGATACACCATTAGCAAGAGAGAGGTAAGACAGTTGCGGGGACAATAAAGGATTGTGTGTGGCACAGAATGAAGTGCTAGTATTCATCACTGCATTTGAGAGACAAACGGCAACAAAGAAAATCGTCAGTTAAGAAGCAAAACAGAATGTAAAAATGAAATGGGGGGTAATGTTTGTTATATTGGGTCAGGAATATTCCCCTGAGCTAGGCCGTGTGCCTGTTTTTGGAACTACCAGTAATAAGGCATAACACAGAAGCAGCTGCACAATATCCAAACAAAATCTGATGTGGTTTTCTTTGTTTCAGAGAGATGCAGTCAGCAACAGAGAAAACATACTGTCAAGCAGATGAAGATGGAATATGCAGTGGCTCCCTTCCTAAATGGATATAAATGAAAGCAGCAGATTCTAAGAACAAAAAAAAGGAACAACAACAAAAGGACTGGAGTGCACTGCCTGCAAGAACATTTTTCAAAGACATAATATTTAAAAAAATCTGACTCCCTTTTTGCCCGCATTTTTCTTTTTGAGGTGAAGCATGCTACTATATTTAAAGGAAAATGACACTGTCATAACTTGTAATTTATTTGTTTCCATGTCAACAGGCAGTTCGTTACATGCAGCTGGTAGGGATATATGTGATTGACTTAGTTTATTTTAACTGTTTATATTAGTCCGTGTAATAATCCTGGGGGGGGGTCTCCATTTTCTGGTTGTTGCAATCTTATTGTCACTGAGAGCTGCAGTAACATATGAGAATATGATATGGCAGCACACTTTAGATTCCATAGACTCCACAGTATGCCTGACTGCTTAATTCGAAATCAATAAAATGAATTTCAGCAAGGTGTGAAATACCACATTTACCTTCAGTTAGCTTTGCAAACTGTCCGAGTTGTAATGCAGGGTTTTCCCCTTTAAACTACATTCAGTTTATGAGTTTCCAGACAGTTTTTTCAGGATATTTGTACTTTCAGAATAGTGATACATGGCATAAATGGGCGCTGTGACATCATATTCACATATGCTAATGCAGCTCTCGTGGACAATGTGATTTCAACAAACATAAACTGGAGACCCCCCAGGATAGTTGCAGGGGACTAGTATGAACAGTGAAAACAGACTACAGCGAACATATACTGTATATCTCTAACAACAATACGAAAAGAGTTGCGCGTTGGCATGGAAACAGATAACATTTACAAGATATGAGGGTGTAGTTTTCCTTTAAAGACTTGGATAAACACAGTCAGCCATCTTCCACTCTACTGATACCTTGCTGATAAATCTGTAATCCTAGTAACTGTAACAGGACACGGTGACCGCTTGTCCCCCCTCCCCCATTCTTTCCACGTGCATTTTTCCTTATATTCATACAGCAGCATGCCCACATTAGAAAAAATGACATCTTTCTCAGTGTATAAATTTCATAACATTCTGCCTTTCTTTTTTAAATGTACAGACCAAAACGTCAACCCGAGTTACTTCACCAAAACTGTAAAAGTATTTACAAAGTGAATAAATTACATTGATACCTGTTCTAAGGGAACTCTTTAAAATGTGCAACAATTTATCATGCACACATTTAATATTTAGTGACGGCACAGAGTTTAAGAAAAGCTTACCTGCATAAACAGTCTATATATATATATATATATATATATATATATATATATATATTACAATGCTATACTCCTGTTTATGACTTTATGACTTTCTTTTTCCTCTTTAAATATTCAACTCTTCATTATTCTCACTAAATAAAAATAGGCATGCTTGACAGTTGAAAAGATCTTCAATGTGAACGTTTTGTCTTTCATTTACAAAAAAAAAACCTAAGTTAAATTAATGTAGCTTTCTTTCTTCATAATATAAATATAGTGATAAAAGCATCCCTCTAATAAAAAGAAGCAAACAACCTTTTAAAAAATATCTACCCAGACCATTTATAGTACACAGGTCACAATAACAGACCTTCACAATGTGGTCCAGTACCTTCTGAGACAGTAGCCTAGCAACACTGAAGAATGTGCTTCATAGCAGCTCAGTGTATAAAGATACAGTAATTGTGTTTAGACTACAGTGTGTAATAAATCTTAGTCCAAGTGCGATTTGGTTCAGATACACAGGCTCTCAGCTTTTGACCAAACAATCCCGCAGTGTTTTTATGCCCAGCTTCATTCTGCCCATCTTTAGTCTATCACAAAAGAAAAAAAAATTAAAATCTCTGGACTATTAAAATATGCTGAACAGCAAAAACAGCCAGTCATTGTAAGAAACATTGCACTTTTGCCAATGTCAAACTCAGTAGCTATATTCAGGACGAAGCATTCAAGATTATCAACTTTGGTATGCAGTAGAAGTCCTTATTTTCTTCAGTAGTGAGTTGCAGAACCTGAAGTTGCAGAGGAAGATTTTTTTTGTGTGTGCGTGTTTGCTGTAACACAGCAAAGTTGTGTTCTCTCCTTGTTTATGCTGTTTTTACTTGTACAGTATTGCTGCACATTTGCAGATCTGTCCGCTTCATATCACAGAAACTCTTAAAGGTAACAAGCGTGAGAACAGCCTGTCCAAGTCTTTCCAAGACACTGAAACACTTCACTCCAACATGGCAGTGCGCCCAACTTGAAGCAAAAGGCAGACACAAGCCTCCTGTCAGAGACTAGTGCCGGGAACCCTGGAATCTGGGAGAAAGGTTGTCTTGAGCCGGTAACACTGAGCCCTGCGAATCATATCCCGGATCTCCAGATTGAGCTCCATCAACTTGTTGCAGATTTCAGACAGGTCCTGATTGGAGTCCACCAGTGCAAAGGTGCCAGTCTGTCCCAGGGTTTGGTGCCGGAAGTAAATATTCAGCAGTGTCTGGACCTCATCTTCAGAGCTGCTTCCAAAGATGTCATTGGGCCACATATTTCTGCAGTTAAGGCAGCAAATAAAAAAAAAAAAGTTTATTTTATAATTACACAACATTTATAAAGGTGTATCTGTATCTCCAGTGTCAACAAGGAAATATTGAGATATCTCAGTGTGGTAGTTGCAGTGTTTCATGCAACCACTGGAGAGACTCAAGTGTACAAATAGACTGGTACTCCATTCTGGGACTGGCCGTGGTCCTAGTGCGTTATGGAGGTGACCCAGCTGCCGTGGAAGGAAGGTGCTGGTCAACTGGCATCTGTGCATTCCCTAGAAGTCAACCATGGTGAGCTAGTAGTGTCTCCTGAGAGGGAAGTCATTCACCAGCTCTCATGAAATAAGATCAATTATAAGTCTAATTAAATATTCATGAGCCTAGTCAGGCTCCTGATTGGCTACTGAATTGGCCATTAAAGTATTAGAAATGAACAAGCCAGCTGCCAACTAACACTGTGCAGCACACGACATTTAAAATGTAAGCTGTACTCATGCCACACTGCTGTAAGTTACAAAACTGTAAAAATTAGTTATTAGACTTACAATAACAATCTCCAAACTGGTCATTTTCGTGGATTAGTAATTGACTAGAGTGAGGTGGCTCAAAGCTGTACTTCGGGCCACCCATCTCCAGCCGGTTGTTAATCCCTCAGAAATGACCAGCTTGCTGGTCATTATTGCTTAAGTATGGCTGTTTTGGCCCTAAGTGAAGTGGGAGACAGGATGAAAAAGAAGGAGGAGGTGTCTCTGTTGTTGAGTCGCATGCTGGGCTTGTCTGGATCTTCTGAAGAAATTACCATCTATGCCCCTTTTGCAGCACTGGCCCTTGCTGCCCTGGGGCCCTGTGCAAACCTCCTTGCTGGGGCCCCATATCAGAAGTCAGGGAGTCCCCAAGGAACATCCTCATACCTACCATGGCTTCCTATATCTTCATTTTCAGCTAGTTTTGTGCAATTTTTCTCTTTCCTTGAATGTAATCTGTAAGCAATGAGGAAATACACACACCTGCAATATATTTTGAAGAACTTTGGCAAGAGACACAGGGGCCAGGAAGAAAGGAGACCAACTAGAGAGCTGAAGCATTTTGGGGGCCCCTCTGCTCTTGGGGTCCTGTGCGAATGCACAGTTTGCACCATGCTAAGGCTGGCTCTGCCCTTTCGGCTGAAACTGGAGACCACAGTGTTCTCTGTGAGCTCCAGGGAGGGGTACTGGGGCAAACAAGAGGAAAATTGAGAGGTATAACCCAGTAGAAAATAGGAAAGCAAATCAGTTTAACTAAAGCTTGTTACAGAAACCTCCCAACCTAAAAGTTGCTGCTATATCATAAATAATATTGCTGTGTAGCTGAGTACAAGTTATGATGTTAATCACAACAGTTACTTTTACTGTCAACATTCATTGAAGAAAAGGTGTGATCTAATTAGGAGTGTGGGTCAGCTGTTCTTGTTCTCCCGAGCTGCACAAACCCAAACCACAAAAGAACCGAAAATGTAATATATTGAAAAAATAAACTATTTACTCAGTTTAGAAAACATCTTCCAACTGTGCTTTTAGAAATTCAAATATCTATTGCTTAACCTTGACACAAAATGTCCACCCTGGTAAAACTAAGTTAAGCTACAAGCAGTTCTAGATCAACAGCACTTAAAAGGCAAGTGTGAACCAGTGGCTTCACTTTTACCCCTTGTCTGGTACGATGCTCCAACCCTACCCAACCTATTTGAAGCTATTTTTTTTTTATCAACTCTTTTTCACTCCGGTTGCTGACTCATGGAGTCCCATCAGTCAACTCCCCACCTGATCCCACCAGCCTGTGGTCCACACTCTCTGTCCCACTGCTTGCAGGTATTCCTCTGGTCATTACCCCCTGGGTAGGGCCATCATCTACTATGTGGCGGTCCTTGAATCCAATGACCTGGCAGGTGGGAGGGGGTGGATGGAGATAGACAAGACCCATGTGGACAAAGTCCGGGGTGGTGGCGGTGGAGCGACATCTTCCCACCATGCATCACGGTGTTTCCTCTTGCTTTGTTGCATTGCCCCCAGAGGCATGAACATGCATGACGTCAGTGCAGCCCAGGTGCGTGCCCGCACACAGGGATGGTTTTCTTTATTTCAGATATATTCTGACACTGAGACTCGGCATCCCAGTGTCAGACTTGTTGGGGAAGGGGGCAGGAGACCTAGTGGGGAGGGAGGGGTCAAGAGAAGCAGTACCGGGGGTGGGCACCCTGGACCACTTGCATTTAAAAAAAATATATTTATAAAGATGGGATGGGCAGGTGAATGAGTGACTTGGAGGGGACGGGGAGAAAGATGCAGTAGTGGGGGTGGGCACCTTGCTCTGCTTACATTTAATAAAAATATTTATAAAGATAGGAAGGGCAAGTGGGGGGTCGAGTAACCTGGAGGGGACAGGGAGAAAGAAGCAGTAGTGGGGTTGGTACCCCACTCCACTTAACAGAGAGACAGATAGATAGACAGATAGCTAGATAGATAGATATCTCTCAGGCTCCTGCTGTTTGAAAGCCGATCAGCTGCTTGCTGACTGACTTTATGGAAATGAAAGGACCAAAGCCCCCTCTAATTGGAACAACTTCAGTCTGTTCAACTACACAAAGCTTCTGCCCAGCAAGCAGTGAGTGGCATCATGACCACAGTGCATGGTCATTGGTCTGGACTGCCGAGTCCCTTCCAGTGTGAGCTGCAATGGGGTTGGCAGTGACACACATCTTAAATGCCATTTAGTGTAACAAAACATTTCCTGTGCATGTGCAAGCAAACATAAAAATGAAAGCTGGGAATGATGGGGTGGGGGCAGACCCTACAATCTCTCAAAGCTGGCTGATATGACAATAGAGATTTAAAAGAAACTCACCTGCACTCCCTGATTTGTCGCAGAGCAGTAGCAAGCTCATTGCTCTTTAGACACTCCAGCATGGACTGAATGGCAGCCTCTGAGGAGCTGAAACTAGGCTCAGATGAAGCATCTTTTTCACACGGAGGCTCAGCTGCAAGCGTAGCCGAAGCATCCTTCAGGCTTTTCTTCAAATCACTTAGTTCTTTTGACATGTTAAGCAGCTGTTTGGGGAGAGGAAGGATTAGTCATAAGAAATAAGTACTTTTAATGTTGATATAAAATAAAAATGGATCACAAGTCACAAGTATATGGCAACTGAATTGGATTATATATTGAGAGTCAGAAGGTGGCACTTTAGCTAAAATAACATGGGAGTGCACACAAAGGAGTAAGAAAGCAGATTTTGAGGGCTGCCACTGCTCATTATACAATGATCAACTACTGACTGCCTCCTAGTCAAATGTTTGAGGCATACTGTCACAGCGTGTGGGAATAAACTTCAGACAAGGCAAATTTGCAGGTTTAAAACACACTGTGGTGTGATATTTATTTTTCAAAAGTTAGAAAAATAATATATGAAAACAAAAAAAAGACTGCAAAGAAAATCACTACTTAACATCAGTAGCTTCTCACATAATACAGTCCTGGATCTTAGAGTTCCTAAGAGTCTTTTCATCTTCATTCAATAGTTTGTCTACAGCAGCAGCTCTCTCCTTCACTCTCAAGACTTAACTCTACTGGACTGCTTGAACTGCCCTCAGTGAAGAGGTTTTATATCTTTTGGTGGGGTCACCTGACTGTGCCCGTTCTATTTACATGTCTGGACATGCTGTTTCATGTCTGAACATGTTGTTTCAAAACCAAGGGGAGTTTTGTTTCATGGAACTTCCTGGTTCAGTTAAAGGTACAGTGTACATCTCCTCAGATATTGACTCTCTGTATCTCTGATCCACAGTGACTAAGCACTTTTATAAAGCATACCACATTCTTTTGCTCAGCCTCATACATAGAACTTTATACAGTAACAGGTTTATAGTGTGAATTTATGAAAATACCTTAATTGTTTTATATGGTTTCTGAATCCTTTTTATTTAAAAAGGCTTTATTAATGGTATTTATTCCTATTCAGAATAGCCTTCATGCTTTTTGTACACAAAATGCACTTATGCACTTTACACAACACCTCTCTGGGTATTTGGCATCATTCCAGGGACTGATGGATGGAAATGGAAAAAGAATGAAAAGAGAGAACTAGTAGGAAGTTTAGTAGGGATAGTAAAGAGCTAGGGTGGGGGGAAAAAGAAGAAAAGCAAAGAGAAAAGCATTAACTGCTGCACAACAGAAGTTTTGGTAGCTAGGAAATAAGGAGATAGAAAAGTGGTCCATCAGTCATAGCTGAGGGTGTAGCCTAACTCTGCCACACATACTTAATGCATGAAAACCTTCTGCAGTGCAATCTGTTTATTTAGCTTTTGTTAACCAGGTAAGTACACTAGACAAAACAAATGCCTATTTTCAGGTACGACCCGGGAGAGTACAGGAAATTAAAAACATACAGAGTACAAATTGATGCAAATATGGCAGATACACTGAAGTCAGGAGAAGCATAGCACACAAAGTAGGATAGCTAAGGTTATAACAGTGGTCATCATCAAATGTGAAAAAGTACAGGGTTTCTAAAGCAATATTCCTAGCAATATATACAGATATATACAGGATTGACACACTTTACACAGGGCCACACACAGGCGGGCAGGCAACAACAGCAGGGCCAGAGCCAAGTACAGGAGATGATGTGCTCAAATACAGTGCAGGGACCAGGGTACTCAGGGAGGTCTGCGACAGTCACATACTGAGGAGAGCTTCAAGTGCTTTCACAGGGAGGTTCGTAGACATGCCTGGGAAGGGGAGGACCTGACCTGGACAGGAAAGGAGTTCCATAATTTCGGGGCACAGGATGCAAAATCCCTGTCCCCCATTTGGGTACGCAACACAGGAACCTTAAGGATGGCAGGGCCCAGTGACCTTAGGGAGTAGGCAGTGGGAACAGCAGGCATGAGGAGTTCCACCAATCCAAGGGTGGTGCCTGTACCCAGGACCTTGCCCGTGAAGCAGCCCAAGACAAAGTTAATGTGGCTGGATGGGGAGAGAGAGAGAGAGTTTAGCTTGCTATACAGATCACAATGGTGAGCAAGATGAGGGGCTGCAAGAGCAAAATGGCAGATATTATTGTAAGCTACTGTCCACCTAGTGAGGTGGACCTTGGTAGTACGGGCAAACAAAAGGAGCCCATAACATAGAGATGGCAGAAATACACCTCTGGCCAATGCAAGGTGAGCAGCCGAGGTAAGGTTATTCTTCACCCTGTAAGCCAGACCCAATTTCAAGTTAACAGCTCAACACACATTATGGATGTGGCGACCAATGTCAAGCTGTGGGTCAAGTGTCACCCCCCAAGGTATTTGACAGAGTCGATTCTGAAAACGGGAACACCATCAATACCCGAGATGCACAGAGGGACAGGGGAGGCCCTTAGCTTAGTCTGGGATCCAAACAGCATGGCCTGAGTCTTTCTAAGATTAAGGACCAGCTTGTGGGACGCTATCCAGGATTGGATACTCATGAAATCCTCACTCAACTGGTAGTTAATGACCCCAATATCCCAGGCATGAGTGAGAATAACAAGGTCATCAGCATACAGGATGTCCTTGCAAGAGGCAGCTGAGGAGGGAAGGTCTTGACGAATATGGAGAAGAGCAGGGTTCCGAGGACTGACCCCTGGGGAACCCCTGAGGACACCATGGCAGCATCCGAGAGCACCTTACTATACTTGGTAAGTTGCTGCATACCCTGAAGATAATTATGGAACCAACTGAGTGCAGGCGGGGACAGGCCTAATGTCCTAAGCTGAGTGCATAGCAAGGTATGGTCAACTAAGTCAAAGGCCTTCGAGATATCAATAAAGATGACCCCAGAGAGTCTGCCCTGATCCATAGCAGCCCTTATCCCAGAAGTGACAGTGACTAGGACAGAGATTGTACTATGTCCTTTACAAAAGCCATGCTGCGAGGGAGACAGTAGCTCATAAGACTGGATATAATCCGTGAGTTGCCCCGCCACGACTTTCTCAAGAAGCTTACCGATAGCAGACAGGATGGCAATCGGCCGATAGTTATCCAGAATCCTAGGGTTGCCCTGTTTGAGTATGGGGACAACCCTCGCCACCTTCCACAGGTCAGAGATAACCCCAGAGGCTAAGGATAGGTTGACGATATGAGCCACAGGGGAGTCAATGAAGGGAGCTGCAAGGCGGAGAAGCTTTGGTTCCATACCATCATGACCAGCACTAGAAAAGGGGGAGAGACCAGAGAGTGATCTCTGCATCTCTTGTGCTGTCACTGCCTTGAGGTAGAACAGAGGATGAGGGGAAGGTGCCAGTTGAGACGGAGGGGCCAGGACAGGACTGTCACTACCACTGGGTGAGAATAGCGAGGTGAGGTTGGACAGGTCCGAGAAATGTGAGTTGAATGCGTTGGCAATGGTCAGTGGATTAGTACAGCTAGCACCCTCAATAAGCATGTCAGAAGCCTCACAGGTGGAGGAACCACTCACAATGTTTTTAATATTCCTGCAGAAGCTCCTAGGGTCTTTGGCTGAGGTCCGTAAGGCGGCTTTACAAAATTCGCTTTTGGCAGCCCTGATAGCCTTTTTACATTCATTCCTGAGCCTCCTGTAATGCTGGAATATGGCCTGGTCCATTGAGACCTTGAACTTGGCCCAGCATTTGTCTCTAGTCCTCATGAGAGCAAAGAGGCTCCCATGCAGCCATTTTGTAGCAGCCCCCCTTACCCTCCATCTAACAAGAGGGGCATGCTTGTCCTGTAGCACCCCAAAGATGCTAAGGAAATGACAGACTGCTGAGGAAACATTCTGGTCATCCATCACTGTGGACCAGTCCGTGAGTATAAGATCCTCCTGGAAAGCACCCAGGTCAAACCTGGAGAAATCCCTGACCTGAATGATTTTAGGGGGGATCTTAGGGGCCGAGACCTTCCATATGCAGTACACAGGGGCATGATCTGAGATAGAGTCAGGGAGGATGCCAGAGAATCTAATCTTCTAAGGCCTATTGGACAGAACCCACTCCAGAAACATGCCGGTACCACCCCTGGATGACCACCAGGTGGGAACCTTAATGAGTTGGGCCAGTGCGCAGTCTGTGAGCAGTGTCTCATAATGCTTGGTATTGCTTCCAAGCCAGTTGAGGTTGAGGTCCCCTAGAAACAGTAGCTCATTGTTCCTAGTTCTGGTGTCAACAGAGTCAAGAAGGGAGAATAAACCCAGTACCCCACCCGTGGGGGGATTGTAGGTACACACAATGTGTAGCTTCTTTGCGTTCCCAAGTAGCAACACAGTGTGAAGCAATTCACAGGATGACTGGTCAGGCTGTGGGCAGTCCAGCACCGACAGACTGAGGTGACTCCTGTAGTAGACCAGTATACCCCTCCCCCCTCTTTTTACCTGGACGATCATGCCTGACAAGGTCAAAGCCAGGGAGTGCACAGGCTGAATCTGGGGTAGAGGGTTTGAGCCAGGTTTCAGTTATCCCCAGGATGTCAGGCTTATAATGGGTGACCCAGGCAAGGAGTTCTGCCAAGTTGGGCAGAAGGTTGCGGACATTAAGATGGGCAATTTTCAGCCCATTGCCAACCAGCCAGCCCACAGGAGAGGAGAATGCTCGGCATGGAGGACCAGGGTTCAGCTGTACATCCCCTGCAAGGATCAACAAGAGAAGCCAGAGAAGATGTCTCAGTGGTGGAGAGCCGACCCTAGCGGACGGCCTGCGACCAGAACGCCTGACCACTATGGCAACATACCAGGTGCTCCGCAGGTTAAGGCAGCAGATGGGCCAGGTAGACTGCCTGTCACAGGCTATTATGTTAGAGAAGGCAAAATCCTTCTCATCAGGTAGTCCAAGGGAGATCCCGGATTGTCCCATAGGGGGAGAGCAGTCCATAATGAAGAGAGGGAGGAACATTGCAGTGAGCAGCCAAATGCCGAGGACGTTAGAGAAAGGGAAGGACTCAGCCCCATTCATGCGATGCTTAGGGGTCCACATGTTATGCATGCCCTCTCAGGGTTGTATCCCAGTGTCATATCAGTGTCTCACAAGGACCCAACTAAAATAGCAGGCAATAAGGCCATCCTGACCCGACGAGTACCACCAGGTTACCAATCACCCCAAATAGAAGCCCCCCAGCACAGCAATTTTCAGCCAAAATACAGAAAAAGCAAAAACAGACCCTGGCTAGTACAGCAAAACATAGACTTTGATGGCAGATAAGGACCGCTAGGCCCATCTAGTCTGCCCATTTCCCTACCTACAGGATAGGCCGCAGATCCTAGTTAACCAACAGCCTATTTCTTCCTACCCCCCACAAGAATTGCCTTATGTCTGTCCCATGCATTCTTGAATTCTCCCACAGTTTTAGACCCCACAACCTCCTCAGGAAGGCTGTTCCATGCATCCACTACCCTCTCTGTGAAATAATACTTCCTCACATTGCCCCTGAACTGCCCTCCTTCTATCTTTAAATTGTGTCCCCTTGTTCTTGCAAGTCTCTTTTTCTGAAAGATGCTACCCTCTTGGACTTTGTTGATTCCACTGAGGTACTTAAAAGTTTCTATCATGTCCCCCCTCTCCCTTCTTTCCTCAAGGGTATACATATTAAGCTCCTTTAGTCTCTCCTCATACGGCTTCTCTTGCAGACCCTGCACCATTTTAGTTGCCCTCCTCTGGACTGCCTCTATCCTGTCTATGTCCTTGCAGAGATGGGGTCTCCAGAACTGGACACAGTTCTCCAGATGGGGTCTCACCAACTGTCTGTACAGAGGGATAACAACTTCCTGTTTTCTGCTGCTGATGCCTCTCCCTATACATCCCAGTATACCCCCAGCCCTCCTACTGCCTTCTCACATTGCTTGCTAACCTTAAGGTCATCTGATATGATTACCCCCAGGTCCCTTTCCTTTTTTGTTGTTGTTACTACCTCCCCACCCATTGTGTATTCTTCCCCTGGGTTCTTGTTTCCCAGGTGCATTATTTTGCACTTCTTTGCATTGAATCCTAGCTGCCATACTTGACCATTCCTCCAACCTTGACAAGTCCTTTTCATCCTTTCCACGCCTCCTTGTGCATCAACCCTGTTGCAGATCTTTGTGTCATCTGCAAAAGGCATACTTTTCCTTCCAGTCCCCTGCAATGTCACTGATGAAGACATTAAAAGGGACTGGACCAATATTGAACCTCGGTACCCCACTAGTAACCCCTTTCTTCAGAGTGGACTCCATTTACAATTACCTTCTGTGTCCTGTTGTCCAGCCAATGTTTACCAGGCTACCACCCTGGGTCCACTCCCGAGGCTGGTTAATTTGACTATTAATCTTTTGTGTGGGACTGTGTCAAATGCCTTGCTAAAGTCTAGGTAGGCCATGTCACAGCCTCTCCCTGGTCTACTACTTGGTCTCACCCAGTCAAAGAAATCTATTAGATTCATCTGACATGACCTTCCGCTGTGAACCCATGCTGCCTTGGGTCCTGTGCTCCACTGACCTCTAGGTACTCAACTATTCTTTCCTTCAGAAGTGACTCCATCACTTTCCCTACCACAGAGGTCAGACTGACAGGTCTGTAGTTTCCTGCCTCTGTCTTGGTCCCACTTTTGTGAAGGGAATCACATCTGCTTTCCTCCAGTCCTCGGTACACACCATCCTCCCATGATTTATTAAAAATAGCCAGTGGTTTCACTAGTTTCTTCCTTAATTCTTTTAGAATTCTGAGGTGAATTCCATCAGGACCCATTGCTTTGTCCACCTTCAGTTTTAGGAGTTCTTGCAGAACCCTTTCTTCTGTGAAAGGACTGGATCGGCCCCCTATCAAGTGCTTCTGTTAATTGGATTAGGCACTTCCCCTCTCTTATGAATACTGAGCAGAAATATTCGTCCAGTATTCCTGCTTTTTTCACTGTACCCTCTGCCCACCTCACCGCTCATTCTATTCAGCCTTACTATCCCTCCCTTTGTCTTTTACGCTTGCTGATGTACCTATAAAGGTTTTATCCCCTTATTAACTGAGTTGGCTATCTTTTCCTCAGTTTGGGCCTTTGCTATTCTGACTTCCCTCCTACTTCCTTCTGCCTTAACTGGTACAGCTCTCTGTCCTGCTCCTTCTGTGTTTCCTTATACTTCCGAATGCTATCTTTTCTTCCTGACTTTCACAGCCACCTCTTTTGAGAACCATAGTGGCTTTTCTTTCATTTTGATTTGTTTATTTGCTTCACACAAAGGCTTATTGCCTCTGTGATGGCAGTTTTGATAATTCCCCATTGTTGCTCCACACACCTCCTTCTAGCCTGTTTGCTAGTGCTTTTCTGAGGCACTCTCCATCTTGCCAAAGTCAGCCCTCCTAAAGTCCAGTACCCTCACTTTTGTATGGCTTGACTCTGTACCTGAGTTTAACGTGAACCACACTGTTTGATGGTTACTTGTCCCCAGATGGCAACCCACTTCTAGATCTGAGATCCTCTCACTGCCCCCGTTTGAGAGTACAAGGTCTAACATTGCTCCCTCACGAGTGGGTTCCGAAACTAGCTGTCTAATGCCTGCCACCTGTAAGGCATCAAGAATGGCCCTGCTCTTGGATGTGGTTGCAGCAAATGTGCTCCAGTTAACATCTGGCATATTCAGGTCTCCCATCAACAGTATCTCCCCTTTCTCTGCCAATCTAAGAATGCCTCCTATCATATCCTTGTCCATTCCTTCCCCCTGACATGGGGGTCTGTACACAACCCCTGTGCGGATTGTGGTGCCCTTTCCAGTCTCCAAGATGACCCACAGTGCCTCCTCTCCTCCCTGTTTACTCTTTTGTTCAGTTGCTTTTATCCTTCCTTTACATGAGAGCTACTCCTCCCCTCTTCTCCCCTGCCTGTGTCTCTCCTGTAGGTTATGTACCTGGTATGTTAACATCCCAGTCATGGTTCTCTGTGTACCATGTTTCTGTGACTGCTACGATATCCAGGCATCCCTCTTCCATTAAAGCCATCAGCTCAGGGAGCTTGTTGCCCAGACTATGGGCATTGGTACTCATTACCCTCCCTTTCCTGATGGCCTTACTCCCTTTTGCCCCATCCCTGTCCTTCTTGCCTTTGTCACTTTCTCCATTTACCCCTGCTCTTCTCCCTATCGACACCTCTATGTTGGTGTTTGCTGCACTTACTACTGTGATTATTTGGGGGCTAGGATTTTCCTTCTCCTTTCCAGTGCCTCCCCCCTTGGCTAGTTTAAAAGCTTGCCAATGAAGCATTTAAACCTATCACCTAGGATCCTGGTTCCCCTCCGGACAGATGCAGCCCATCATGCCAGTATAGGCTTGCATCACTCCAGGTGGACCCCAGTCCCCAGTGAAGCCAAATCCTGAGCTCCACCCAGTTTTTCAACCACTGATTGAATCCCATGGTGGAACATCCTAGCCTCTCCTATGCCATAGATGGGTAGCACCTCGAGAAGGTTACCGTGCGTGCTACTTGACCTAAGGCCCTCCCAATTCCACAAACTCTTCCTGCACTTCTCTAATCCCTTTCTTAGCAGGTCATTTGTCCCTAGGTGGACAATGATATCCTGCTCCCTTCCCTGTGCAGCTGCTCCGGCAATCCTGAGGATTCGCTCCCTGTCCCTCCAAGCCATGGCGCCAGGCAGGCACCTTACCTCCCTCTTCCCTTCCTCCCCAAGTTCTATCTTCCTAACAATGGAGTCCCCCACCAGGAGTTGTTTCCTTCCCCTGCAGGGTCCCCTGCCACCCTCCTGTGGGTCTCCTTTGTGGAGGTTCCCAGCATCCTCCATGGTCTCCACTGTGGGTGCCTCCATAGAAAACAGATCCAGAGGTACAGACTAACAGTAGCCCATACAGAGATAGCAACACAGTAAATGCATGAACAGACATTAGGATATATCCCACAACTTGAACACACAACTTCAAGTCAACAGTTGACGGCCAGGGAAAGTACATGTAAAAAGTTCTGCCCCCCTTCCCCACAAAAACGTACCACTCAGCTGGGATGAAATGACAAGGCAATAGCCAGTCACCAAGGGATATGTAGGCAGGTCTAACCCTCCTCAAGTTCACTCTTAATATTAGGGAAGTAAAAAGCAAAATGCTATCAACATAGGCATATAACAAGTTGGGTTTCTTTTAGTTTTTCTCTTCTTTTCTAATATAGATCCAGTTGATTTTCCTTTGTGATTTTTGTTTTTAAATTTTGTAGTGAGTGTATTACTCATGAAAATTGCCAGACTGGTAGCACTAGGCAGCTGAAGACCTTTATTTAGCCACATGACTGGTCACGTACAGCATGAGCACTGCAAGCTTCCCTGCACTGCCCTATAAATGTACAGGTGAGAGGGAAGTTTAGATGCATGTTCATCCAGATTTTGTATCAGACTGACAGTAAGGGTGCTAATTAATGTCAACTATAATAATGTTTTCTGCAATGTGGACACCGACCCACTAAGAACTAAAGTGAGAACTCATTCTGCAAGGAACACAGGATGGCCATCAGATGATGATGATGGCTTTCGGCCACAATTGAACTGGGCCAGTTTCAATCCAGTGACTTAGATCTGAAAGGCCCTTTAACCCTCTGCCATCTGAGTCATCTGGTTTTAGACGCACAGTGTTTTTTTTAAGTGGTAAAGCATGAAAAGGGGTGGGTTACCATAAGGTAATCCTGCCCCCCTGCACTACACCATATGAGCCAAAGGTAAGTGTGGGTCACTGAGGAGTGGGATTACTGGTAGATAACCCATCCCAAAAGTCACCTAACTGTTATTTTAAAATGCAGTAAGAGGACTCATTGAGAATGTTAATTTTTAAATAAAAGTCCTTTTTGTCTCATGCCCTCACTGAGAATGTTAATTTTTAAATAAAAGTCCTTTTTGTCTCATGCCCATGACCCGGCTTCTAGCAATGGCAGAACGTGCACAAGCAATGTGACTATCATAAAGTATTCACATGGGCCCTGACCAATCAAGAGGCTGGCTTCTCGATTCCAGTTTTAAAATAATGAAATTGCAACAGCTGTGTGCACTGCTGAATAGAAACCTTCAAAATTACTTAAAAACTGTGAAGCAAACTGTTAAAGACAAGCAAATCAGGCCTCCCCAATGATCCAGCAGTAGCACATTATATTACTGTGTAGGCAAATGGAGTTTGGAAGCAAGTCCTTACCTACTTTGCCCAGTGGCCTGTGAGAGTCTTTTTGGACCTCAGCAAAGCTTTTGGTACTGTTGATCACAAACTATTAGTCAATTGCCTTGCAAAGTTGGGTGCCACATACCATACCACCCAGTGGTTCTCTAGCTACCTAACTGGAAGATTCCAAAAAGTAAAGGCGGAAGGCTTTTTTTCTGCTGCCTTGCCAGTTGCAAGAGGAGTCCCCAAGGATCCATCTTGGCCCTATCTTGTTTTCTCTGTACATCAATGACTTAGATGCCAACATATCTCGTCCAATCTGCACTTTTTGCAGATGATACTGTGTTGTATACTTCTGGCTCATCGTTATCTGAAGTCAAGGGAGTGCTACAGCAGACCCGCACAACTTGAGCATAATTTAATAAAGGCAAAGCTTCTGCTCAATGCCAAGAAGACTAAAGCGATGATATTCTCTGCAGTGCTGTCTCAGGCCCCCAATACTCTTGCCCAAGACTTCATTGTCACCACGCTAAACGAGCCTCTGGAAGTTGTAACCAAATTTAAATATTTAGGTATCTGGATCGACAATAAATTATCTTTCAGTGACCACATCAAAGATGTCTCTAGAAGGTTAAAAGCAAGGTTAGGTTTCTTCTAGAGAAAGGGCCCTTTTCCCTTGAAACCTAAAACAAGCTTTCCACAGGCCACTTTCTCCCCTTACTCGACCATGGCTATGTAATCTATTCCTCCACCACTCTTGCAAATCTAAGTAAACTGGACATCCTTTATCACCGTATGTTATGGTTCATTACCAACTCCCTTACGTTCGCACCACTGTGACTTATATGCAGCTGTTGGTTGGACATCCCTTACTACTAGACGCCTGCTCCATGCTGGGCTATGGACTCTTAAACTGCTCCTGCAGAAATTGCAAGCTATGTCTCTTCCCTTATTAGATATCTCACATAGTGCATACTAGTTAAGAAAATCTGACTTTATTATGCTTGACATACCAAGGACGCGGACTTCCTTTGGTAAACGTCCTGTTACGTATGCCCTTCCCTCCATTTGGAACCAATTACAAACCAGATTGAAACTAACTAGCACAGTTTCAATAAACTTTACAAATCGCTAAGTTCTGCCAAATAAAAGACACCTGTAACTGTCATTAAGTCTTCCTTCCCCATGTGTGCCATATTTATCCACTGGTAAGGTATAATTGATTTGTCATATTAACTGCTTTCCTTCCCTTCTACTCTGGCTTTATCTTTGCTTACGCCCACTGCTACTCTATCAAATCTCTCCTCCTCCCATATCAGTTGTAGACTGTTGTTTGTTCTAGCTGCCAAAATACTGTATATTTGATTTGATTTGATTTGATTAAATCAAATCACACCAGTCATCATGTTTCATTTATCAGTATGCGACCTATAAGTCACTTCCCTGTCTCATATCAGTGTTTACCACCTGCGGTCACCCTATGTGGTACCCTTGTATGTATATCCAGCCTGTATCATGTAACGTGTATTTCATGTATATACTGTTATTACCTATCTGTGTTTGTACTTTAAGTGTTTATGTCACAGGACCTCCTTGTGAATGAGCTTGCTCAATGGAGTTTTCCTGCAATAAACTTGAACTTGAACTTGAACTTGAGAGAGGCACCCCAGTTACACTTCATATCTCCTCCACTGGGTTACCATGGACCATGAGCAGGTTGTGAAGGGCACCTATATAGCCACATGATCAGCTAGTTTGGACTACAGACATGCTGCATAACAACACTCACTACTAGTCTTTGACTGCTTTCAAACCAGACAGTAGTCTTTCTGACCATGAGCAGTGCATTTCTTAACCAGGTTGCAGATATACGTTTATAAATCCAGTTCTGGAAGCTCTTATGGTTATAAGAGTGCCTTCTTGCATTCTATGGGTACGAGAACTGCAAGGCAAAGCTGAGCAGTTCTGGCTCACAAAGGACTTGATTAGGTGCACCCTTCTAAACATTAGAGATGCTAGAACCAGACTTTTAAACATATAAATAAGATAAAGGCATCTATTCAGAAACGCCTGTATGGGAAGTGAAATATGCCAGCGGAACTTAGGAGTTAAAGAATTTTTAAAACAAGACCCTCCTATGTATGTTAATAAGTCTGTAAACTGGCTGTCATAGATAGGGGTTCTGAGTTAACCTAAATGTCTAAAATGTGTGCTAAAGGGTTTCTTCTACTGTACTTAACGGATTTAAGTTCTAGCCCATATTTCCATATGATAATAATATCAGCCCATGGGCCTCAATTTTATATGTGGCACTATAAGCAGCAGAGATTTCCCTGGTTAACAGGCTAGGATAGAAGGAGAATGTCTCATGGTCAATAAAGAAAGAAATTAAAATTGTGAGTACTGCTTCGTGTTTAAAATTTGTGCATATGTCATCAGCCCGTTGGTAGTGTGGCAGAGGTGTCAGTTCTGGTGGCAGTCATCTGGGTTTGTAAAAGAGCCAGAGGTTTGAGCATTCCACAGAGCCCCACACATGGAACCAGTCAGTTGGGACAGAATGGGACGGGGAGACGCTAGGCTTTCATGTGCTGTGCGCACCTGTTGTGCACTTATGACATGCATACCAACAGCTGGCATCTCAGGGGAGGGAGAAAAGAGGAAATACCCAGTTTGGCAGCGTGAAGCCTCAGTACATTCATGCTTGCACTGCCGCTACACTCTACATGAAGGGTCTCTGCCACTGACTTTGGGGTGTACTAAAGGGGGATTTGCCACCCCCTGAAGGCTCTGTCATAGAGGGAAACCCAAGAAAGGAACCCCATGGGGTTCAGATCAGATGATGGAGCTGGCAAGTTCCCTAACAGCTGATGGGAGCCATAGCTGGGGAGCAGGAGCACAGAGAATACGAAAATGTGTATGCCCAAAAGGAGTAGACTGAGAGGGGAAAGAACCTTTTTTTTTAATTGAAGGGAATTTTATTTTTGAGTCCTACCTGACAGTTTTTAATGAGTAAATTTGGCAGCAATGCTTGTGATGTTAATCAGGGATGCTTGAAAAGTTATTCTGGGATGCATCGGTAAGTTGGTGTACTGGGTTCTGGTTGGCAAAAGAAATCTAAAACCATTGATTTCCACTTCATAAACATATGACTGCAGGCATTTTTCAATCAGTTATGAGCCTGGACATTGCCTACCCATTTTATTAACACCAACTTGTTCACAGGCAAACATGCATTACCCTCTGTATCTCTGTCACTAAATGGTGAGACCAGAAACTCGCGAGTGGCAAAGCCATAAGTTCATTATGAAAGTCTTGCCACTCATGTGGAGATAAATGTGTAGTTGTACTACGAAAACTATTATACACTTTATATACACCACAGTATTTCTAATACTTTATTAGTGTTTTATCTTATATTATCCTTAAACTACCTTTATTTCCATTGTAAATTCATAACATACTGGGCAGAAACTTCATACTCTAAATGGAAATATCACATTCTGAGAACAAATACAGTTTTATTCCAACTGTTTTCAAAATAAAAGTTTTGTTTTGCTTAGCTTACATACCATTGGTCATGTAAGCATTAATCCATAACAAAAGAGGGCTCTACTAGGGGATTAATGTGGCCTTGTGTCTCCATCCACCAACCAGGCATTACTCCCCTAGTACAGCCCGACTTTGGAGTGGATTAATGCTCTTGTAACATGGCAAATGTAGAGGTAGCAAGTGTAGGGTTATATAGTTAAAGAAATTATATATAGACATACGTGCACTGTTTCACAATATATGAATTCTATGGAAAAAAATGCAAGCAACTCCGATTTTATTACAACCATATTTATTAATACGGTGGTATTTATTTTTTACCAACATGAACAAATGGTTCATTGAAAGAGAAGTGAATGATTTCTGCAGTGCTATATTTTCCTGACAAAATGATATGTACAATATGTTTTAAATTTACTAGCTAAATGTGTCTGTTCAATATTTCTAATGAATGCTGGGATGGCACACTATCTAATTTGCATAACTTTTTGATGTATCTAATATGAAAAGTACAAACTTTTTCTTTGAGCATTTTACTCATTTAATAGTGTGTTGCATTACATTTTGAAATGTGACACTATTTAAACTGCAATCGGGATTGCAGACAGTGGTTGATTAGACTGGTGTGGGTTCTCTGGGGGCGACATCGGGAAAGACGATGGTTTGAAATGGTCTGCAGGGTGATCAGGACTGCAGTACAGTGACAGATTATGGCCCTAAATGTGCCAAGCACCTAATGGCCACCACAGGACAAACAGATAAGGTAGCTATGAATTTATCCATTTTTAAAGTTTGCTTGGGTGCACGCATATGCGTGGATAATCAAGTTCCACGGGGTGGGTGGGTGATCAAGATTGCCTCATTTATATAGTGTGCGATCACACTTTCCATGTGGCTTTCTGAGGCACTCCGCTTTCAAAACATTGCTATCGACGGCGATGCTTTCACATGCTACTGCACCTACACTATGAGATAGTCATTGCTATGTGGCTTTTGCAGGTAGTACACCAGCGGGGATTATTCTGTGCGCTCAGTGTTCTGATGTGGCTGTGGCATGTATTACACTAGCAGACATTACTAGGGGATTAATCCCCACTCCAACTCAATCACATACTGACATTTGGCCAATGATTAGTTCGGATTTTCATCAGTAATAATTGCCATGTTACAAGTGGGCCATAACACATGGAAGGGTGAGCATTCATTTGGAGATATACCCGCTGCTCTGCTGTATGCTCAGGTAAGAGGCCACAGGCTGAGTGCTCCTCAGCGCACACCAGAAATGTAGAAAACTGGCAGCAGAAGGCCTCATGGTCTACCTAATTTGCCTTGTGAGGTGGTACATGCACAATAGGGGTCTATAACCATCCTCCCTCCATCTCATCCTCCCCAGCTTCCTTAACCAGCCCTTTATGCCTGTCCAATCCCCTCTTGACTTCCTTCACTATTTCCAAACTGATTAACTTTGTGGACAGCCTGTTCCACTTTTTCGCATCCTCCTCTGTGAAGAAGTACTTTATAATGTTCTTTTTAAACCTACCCCCACCAATTTCCCCTGTTCCTTCTGGCATTAAAGGAGTGCTGCAGTCAACATTTGTAAAAGCATATGTTGTGCAGAGGGTTTTCATTTGTATATGTAGTCCCAGTGAGCCTTCTCTTTGTTTGCTATTAGGACTTTTTTTCCTAAATTTATCTACAAATGTCATGGCCCCTGGGGATCTCCATGTTAGCATGGTTTATTGCTCTTCTTTTTCCTACAATGCCTCCTGTCTCAAGTGACAGTGATGAGTCTATGACTATTGAGTCAGTGAGGGAAAGTACTGCAGCAGTAATCTGCAGATAGAATCCTGCTGTTCTGGCTTCAGTTAAATAACTTTAATTCAATATGTTTGTTTTTCTATGTGTGAGCAGAAGTAAATGTTTTGCTTTTAAAGCTTTTCATTTAATCAAACTACATACGGCCATAAAAAGCACACAAATCACCCCAGGTAACCAATGTTATAATTAGTAAGGGCTTGCTGTTTTACAGAATAACCCACTCAATCAGCCCTCAAGTGTTTGCTAAACTGTAAATACAGTCTTCAGTGCTCACTTGATAAGGAAAGTTACTTAAAATCACAGTTCTGCAGCTGCAAAATTGAATCTAAACCAATACTTATGCTATCTATGGGTCTGAATGCATCACTGTCACATGGAACAGGAAGTAGTGTAGGAAAAAGAAGAGCCATAAAAATGTTAACATGGAGATCCTCAGGGGCCATAAAACTAGCATACAAATGTAGAAAAAACTCCAAATAGCAAACACAGGAAAGGACACACTAGGACTAAACAAACAAATCAAAGCACTCTGCACAACATGTTTTTGAAAATTCTGACTGTAGCACTCATTCAGTGTTGCCAGTCTTTATGAACGGCTTGCTGGTGTTCATTTAGTTTATTCTCTGCATGTATTTAAACATTTTGATCGTATCCCCCCCCCCCACTGACCTTCACAGTACATGTTGAGGATCTCTGCTCATTCATCCTTCCTTCCTTCCTGGCCATTTATTATCTAGGTCACCCTCCTGTACACCGACTCCAGTTCTTTTATGCATCCCAGCATTCAGTTTGCTTTCCCAATTGATTTGGCACAGTGCACTGGTGATTTGACATTGTTGTAAATCACTACCCCCAGATCCCTTTCCTTTTTGGTACAGCAACCTTCACCTCCTAGACTGCATTCTACTCCAACATTTTTGACGCCTACACATGTGCATGACCTTACATTTTTTGGCATTGCAACTCAGCTAGTAGACTTTCAACAATTTCTCCAGCTTCTCCAAATCATCCTTCTTCTTGTGCATACCCTCCTCACAGGCCCTTTGCGGACTACAGCACTGTAATCTAAAACATTTTTAAAAATGGATTAAGACATACCATGCTATAGCGTCTCATTACTGCAAGCGTGTTGTAAACCATTTTAAAAAATGGTTTACAGCATCTGCACTACTGCCTCCGGACCAAGTTAAACTAACAACTGGTTCCATAAGCTGACATCGTGCTGCATGGAGAACTGTGCCTGACCATCCACACTACAGGTAAAAATGAACTAAGTCCTCTAATGTTTTAAAAACTGTGCTAAAGCCTAGGCCTCATCAGGGTTTTAGGATGTTTTTTAAAACTGCACTAACTACCATGTTAAGTGCGGATGCGAACTGAGCTAAAGGGACTTAAAATGGTTTAAGGTCCTTAAACCATTTTAAACCCTGTAGTCTGTACTGGGCCACAGTCTACCCTGCCATACAGCTTGGTGTCATCTACAAATAGGTAGATTTTGCCTCTGATGTGCTTCTTTGTGTCACTGATGAAGATATCAACGAGTACCGGTCCAAGGACCAACTCTTGTAGAACCCCACTAGTGACCTCCCTCATCCTGAGGGCTCCCCATGTACTATTGCCCTCTGTGTTCTCCCCATTAACCAGTTCTCAACCTACTGTGTTAGACTGTCCACCACCCCAAGATCCCCTCATTTCCTGTGTGGAATGGAGTCAAATGCAGTACCTTGCCTAAGTCTAGATATGGTATATCAACCACCTAGCCTTAATCAACAGCCTGTCACCCAACTGAAGAAGTTAGTTAGGTTTATTTGGCAAGCTCTACCTGCTTCAAACCTGTGCTTTCTTCTGTCCTGTAGCCCATTTGCTACCACAGACTCCACTAGCCACTCTTTGATGATAGATTCCGGCGGTTTGCCCACTACGAAGGTCAAATTGACTGGTCTAGTTCCCTGGCTCATGCTTTCTACTGCTTTTGTTCAGGGACACAACATCCACTGCTGTCCAGTCTGCAGCCACCTTTTCAGACTCCAGTGAGCAATTGCATAGATCCACCAGAGGCACTGCCAGCACCTGTGCTCCGTATGCTATCTCCCTTAGCACCCGGAGATGTATTACATCGGGCCCCAAGTATCTATTTATTGTTTTCAGAAAACCTTTGAGCTCAAGAACCCTTTTTCAAAGGTGTCCAAGTCAGAGAGAGTAACATAACATTGACAACAAAATAACAACATCATGATCAAGTACAAAGTTAGTAAACAAGTACAGTAGTAAGATATAATCACAGCTAAACTTCACTATATGAGCAGGTATTTTTAAGTTTCTGAAAGAAGAAAGCTACAACTTGGGCTTTGAATGAGTTGAAAGAGGTGAGGGCAGTCACTATCATGGGTTGAGAATTCTACACTTTGACAGCTCCAGATACAAATAAGCCTTGACCAAGGACCGTTTTACTAAAAGGCATGTGCTATTTATTATCACCCATGGATCAAGTACCATAATTGTTGTCAACTAGGGTAAAGAGGTTCAAACATTAGGGGCCATTTGGCCAAGTAGTGTCCTTTTACGCAAGAGAGCTGAGCTGTAAGAAGATCTGAGGTGGAGAGAGAGAGAGAGAGAGAGCCAACTGGAGGAGATGTAGAGGCCAAAGTGGTGGGTGTCATATTTTAGGTTACATGCAAATCTGCATGTATGTTAAAGGTAATACATATTTTTTCCAGGATATTACTGTTAGTGGCAGAGTAAACCACTGACCATAGTCTATGACTGAGATGATGAGGCTAGAGACATACAGCTTTTTCATCTCACTGGGAAGGTTTAGTCTGTTTCTTTAGAGCAGGTCTAGCCACTGGTGGATACATTTGACTACTGAATCAACATATGAGGAGAAGAACATTGTAGCATCCAGAATGATACCTAAGTATTAGAAAACCTGGACTTGTTCAATCAAGTCCCTGTTCGAGGTGGTGTTGTAGTGACCAGGGCATCACTTCATGGCATGGGTACTCCCATGCCCTGAAAGGAACTAACGTTTAGGAAAGACAGCCACTTGAACAGCTTTTCTGCGGCTACTTTTTCATTTTGATTTTGCCACAGAGCTTCTTTAGATCCCCTGAGGAAGCCTTGTGGTGAAAACATTTAGGGCATGGTTTAGTGGGGTGGCACCATTTTATGTAATTATATATGGAACTTGCTATTTGTTAGTTTATTGCTGATAAACCATATTCTAGGGGTGTGCAGGGGCCATACAAAATTTCCTGAGTACCATGAATAACGGGGCTCCCAAATATTTGGGCGCTCTTCCTAAATGGGGGATTATTCATATGTAGGAAGTATTATTTATTTAAAAAACTAAAAACTAAAAAGAAAACCTTCCTCACCCCCACTTATTTTTAAATGTCCCACCCGCCTCACCCAGCCCAAACACAATATATATAGTTACCCCATCATCTCACTTGCTGCCTGCATCCTGATCCCACCCCCTCCTCCCAGAACCCACAATATTTGTAATAATTACTATTGTTTAGTCCCACGGTGAATGACTGGCAAATCTGCCCACCTTCATGGATCACTGCTGGCTTCTATGTGTTAAAGTGCTTGTTTGCTCTTAGAACCAAGGAACCACATGTTTCCCCTATCCCCACCACCCTGGCAGCACCTTTATCACCCCTCCTTCAACATCTGATTCAGGTGAAAAATGCAACAGGCATAAACCACCCACCTCAACGGCCACCCACCCCCTCTGAATGAAGTTTGTGCTCACATTCTCTGTAATAGTAAATCCAGCTGATCACATGATTACCAAATACCCAAATATTTGGTTGCGGAATACCAAATGTTCAGCAGAATAATTGGGAAAAATTATTTGCACACCCTTATTTCTTAAATGAAGGATGCATACATTTTTTTTAAGGAAATGGGCTTACTGGTGCCATGATTTGTTTTCAGTATCACTGCAGCTTACAAGGCACAACGGTCCCACACAGTGGCTTCTCTTTTTTTGCTGTCTGCCTGTGTGTGTGTCTGTCTGTCTGTCTGACTGTCTATATCTATCTATCTATCATACAGTTTCATCAGTATTTCAGCACTTTTATTAGAAAATAGTTTCACAATAAACATTTCAAGATTAACTTATAAAGTTACAGTTAAGGTCATTGCCATAAAAATAGTTGTGCTAAGTCATTGAGTCTTACATGCCAGGGGTTTTATGTTTTCTCTTTTATTTTCATAAGTCTCAGAACTGTTGAACGTCTGTCAGGTTCCAGACATGAAGTCACCAGTTGAATATTTCTGGGCATGGCTGTTTTCAGCCCTGTTTGCCAATATCAAGTAGTCCCACCCACAGAACTTACATTTTCTCAAAATGTGAAGCTGTTTGTCTGCAATTACAAAGCCATTTAGAATAAAGACAGCCCTCTGCCCTGATATAATTTTTTTTTTCCTAATTGTTTAACCAGGTGAGACACACTAAGCAGAAAGCTTGTTTACAGGTGCAACCTGGGAGCACAGGGAAGTTAAGTGACTTGCTCAGGGTCACACAGTATGCAAGTGGGGGCTGTGGGATTCAAACCCAGGTCTCCAGATTTGCAGCTCAGAGCCTTAAACCACTGCACTATACTGCCTCCCAACTAATGTAAGAACTATGGTCTTTTTTGTAGGAACAACTAATTAATTTGTTATATTAATACTCAATATAAAAATACATTTTTTTCTATTTTTTCTTTATGGTTTATTGTAGGATATAAGCTATATCCTACAATAAACTGTAAAGAAAAAATAGAAAAGAATATATTTTTGTAATGAGTATTAATATATCAAATTAATTAGTTGTGCCCATTTATATGAAAACAGGCTCATTGTCCCTTTACACCTCATCTGTTTCTGCTGCTTTCCCTGCTCTATACTTATAATCCTCAGCTTGTGACAGTAGAATAATTTCCATGGCAACAGACTGTGATACTGCAAGCAGAAGATTATGACTTCATGGCTAAGTATAAGTTATTGAAACAGATAAAGTGAATGGTCAGAAGATCCTTTTTACATGAAAATGCCTGCAGTTATAAAACCTGCAAGGTTCTGAAATTCAGATTTGGGGAAATTTTGTGTAACCGTTTTGAAGATGCCAATTGTGAATTTGTTGCTGGGAATCAGTATATAGAGTATAACGCCTCAGTAACAGTGGTTAACCACGATGTAATCACCTCAAGCAGTTGCCAGGACAACCAAGCAAACCTCGAGAGTGCAGCTTGAGAGGTTTACAGTTGTCATGGCAACCGTGAGAGGTGATTACGTCTGTGGTTGACCACCGTTACTCAGGAATTGTATTTTATAGTGTATGGAAAAACTAGCCACTGTGGGGAAAAAAAATGTTTTTCAATGTGCGTTTGTTCTCCTGCTCGGCTATGAATGCCTCCTGGTTTGAATGTTGAGCAACCGAAGTGCTGAAATTAGCCATTGTGATCTATACTGCAGCGGGTCTGTAACTGTCTGAATGGAATGTGTGTGTTTTGAACGAATGTCCAAGGAGCAGATCACCTTTCCTTACCAGGAATTTTGACAGGTGGTGACATTCTATCCTGTAATCCCATCATTATGATATAGTTAAGCAAGGTATACAGCACACTGATGTCATAACATAGAGGATAATGGCTGGGGATCAGGTGATAAACACACTGTAATCACCTTGAGTTGTTGCTAGGGCAACATGGTTTACTGTAGCACTAGCAACCATGAGAGATGATTTTAGCATGGTTGTCAACCAATCCCCAGCCATCATCTTTTATAGTGTATGGTAAAAAAAACACTGTTTGCATTCTATGTGTGAGAATTATGGATCTCTGGTGCATTCTTTTTTGTTATGCCACTGTTTGGAAGTTCTGAAGTGTGGTTAACAACTTTTAAAATTCTAAACAGTGCATAACAAAGCTGTGTGACTGCTGATTAGCGGTGGTTAATAGGTGCTTACCATACATTATAATGGGATTATCAGGTTATAAACTGATTGAAAATGGGGTTAATAGACACTGTCCATACATTATATCTCATTAACATGTATAGTCATAAAGGACAAGGAGAAGCTCGATCCAGAAAACAGATGAACTATAAACTGATTTGTGCCTAAAATCTGTCTTTTCAAAGTTGTTTCTAACATGTCAGGGGCTCTTAAAAGTATTATTAATTTTCAAAAGCAGTCAATGTCTCCAGGAGAACTTTGAAAGACAGTCTGTTTAGAAACAGTTTAATTTCTGTTTCCCATGGGTTCTGTATTTTCCCTCACCATTATTTATTACTGAGGTAATTTGCATGAAAACAAGATCTTCGTTTTGTTAGAGTTCATCTTTTTTTGCTGCTTTTTCTCCAACTGAGGTCCAGACATATCAAGATGTCACAGCAGAGGATTATGAATTCACATAGGTAATAGGCTCTGGGGGCAGATAAACTCTATGGGATAAAGATCTTGTTTCCATGCAGATGTCCTCTATAATAAATAATAGGAGAAATACATGAAGGAAGTATGAAATATAATTTTTATCTAAATATTCTGGTTTCTAAAGTTTCTCTGGAGGGGTCAGCAGGTCTTTAGGAGTAGGCTGTTCTCACTTTTTTTCTTTCTTCCTTATTCTATTTGCTTTATTGTCTTAGTTCTTCAGCCTGAGAGAAAACGTCCTGCCTGGCTGAACGTAGTGTAAAATTTACAAATGCACTGCAATCTGAGGTTGACATGTCTAACTGTATTGCTGTTACATACTGTAGGTGTAGGCCATTTAGTACATCTAATAGTCTTCACACTGAAGGAGCAGTTTGCTGAAAGAGTACTTGACAGGATCCATCAGTGAATGGTAGGACAGAAGAAATGTCCAGCTTCTTCAGTTTTTGTTCATCTCTTCAAACCACATCTGATCTACAAGCCTGATGAAAAGGTGATGTCTCTTCTGGTGGAGCCTTGTCAACCTGTCTTGTACAGGGATTTGCATACCCATGATGCCTTGCACTGGAACTGTGGCTTTAGAGTACGTGTGTGGTTTGGAGAGATGAAAAAAACAACAAACAACAGATACGTACTATACCTGCTCTCAATCCTTTGTTCATGTAAAACAACTTCAGGTTATACAGCCTCTCCTCAGATGTCATGTTCTGTAACCTTCTTATCATATGAGCTGTACTTTTGCAACTCCTTTATATCCTTTATGTAATGTGTTACTCTGAAATGGATACAGTGCACTCCAGATGGAGTCTACACAATACTTTCTAAAGTGACCTTATTTCTTCCCTGACCACAAAGAGATACTTTCCAAATTTTATCAGGCAGCTGCCTGGTGAATCTTATACTGCACCTAGCACTTGAACATGGAGGGTGTCGAACCGAAGACCGTGAGTCAGGAGTCTGATCCTGAGGTAACGTAACATAATTGATCTACTTTACTTAAAGGAGAACTGCACTGAATCCATGAGCCATTTTTCCCCAGTAGAAACTGGTTTTTAAACACTGGTTCAGGATATGTTATTGCTCTAGCTATGCATGCTTTTTAGTTATCCTAGTGTATGTTTTTAATTTACATGCTGCTGGTAAGAACCAATTTACAACAGTACGATGTAGTTTATGTCCCTGTTCTGCTCATCTGT
Organism: Neoceratodus forsteri; assembly: GCA_016271365.2. Taxonomy (NCBI): domain Eukaryota; kingdom Metazoa; phylum Chordata; order Ceratodontiformes; family Ceratodontidae; genus Neoceratodus; species Neoceratodus forsteri. The sequence goes on from CM057458.1 coordinate 374,678,370, forward strand.
TGGTACAAAGCATCCATGTTCTACTAGATCACTGGGAATGTGAGACACAAGCTACATTTTACAGTTCTAAAATGGTACTTACCACCAGCTTGTAAATTGGAAATGCTCAGTGAGGTTACTAACAGGCCTGTATAATTGGAACAATACTAGAATTTGAACCACTACCTAGAAAACAGCTTCTATTGGGAAAATGATCTACAGGTTCAGCACAGTTCTCCGTTAAGATTCATTATTGTCATGCAGGAATTCAGCAGGAACTTAAGCAAAAGCATAGCTGATGCATTTGTCTAAGGCAATCCATGGTATCTTCATGCAGGGTGCAATGCTGATGTTGGATAACTGAATAAAACATTCAGGATCTCCCACACTCCCAAGTACCATCAAAATACAGTGACTCAACATCAACAGACATTATTATGCACAAATGATATTTTGCTTTGGCACCTTGTATGGTCATCAGTAGCTGCCGGGTTTACGTGAAGCTGTTTTAAGGCCAAACAAACACTGCAACTGCAATTGTGTTTTTTCATTAGAAAATGTATCTACTCCATCTTTGAGATCAGATGCCAACATCCCATTGAAAGGAAGACAGCAGCCCAGCCACAGATAACCCAAAAATGAAAATGATGTATTCACCGTAATTTTTGATCTTCCTAGATATCTTCACCATTCATTGCTGTTGGGTGTAAGTCGGAGGTGCCAGACCCCATGGGAGCTCATAGCTTTAAGCTCCAAGCTTTGGAGCTGGTGTTGGGGCCGGTGCCACCCTCAAGGCAGATGTATTACATGGCACTTGCAGATTGGCCAGTAACCGGCGCTGGTCCCCCAATATAGTCAGTTCTGCTCACCGGAGAGCAAAAAAGGCAAAGAGAAAAAAAGGAGGGAGGGTGGAGCAAGAAAGGCCAAGGGATAGAAAAAGGAAAGGATATAAACTGAAAGAATAAAGCCAACCACAGGAGAAGGGGTAAGGTCTCTAGGTGGTTTCTGGGCAGGCGTCCCAAGCACTGGGAAGGCCAAGAGGTAGGGAATAGAGGAAGAGAGAGGGAGGGAGGAAGGAAAGAAAAGGAAGAAAGAGAGAGACACACACACACTAACATAGACCTCAGAAGGAGGAAACCCTAGAAGGAAGGAGAACTTAAGGAATGGTAAGGGATCGCTGTAGTCTCTACAAAGAGAACTACAGAGTTAGGCCACATAGACATGTGCCAGGCTGGGGAGCAGAATTCATGTCCCTCCACTTCAAGGTTGGCAGTTTTTTTTTTTGGTCCACACAGGAAGAAGGGGTTCCCAAGAGTTTTCCTCTCTCTTCCTCTCTGCAGAAGGGTGGGGAAAAACCACCCCGGGGCAAGATCCCCACAGACAGGAAGGGTCACATGGCTAGGTAAACCCAGGTACCATTGTGGAGGGGTTGTGGGATAACAGATGGACCAGACACCGAACTACAAGTTCAACACACAATCTGTGTGATGTTTATTCAAAATATAGGAGATAAGCTTAAGCAATGACATATCCTTTCTTCAGTACATCAGTTTGCAACAACAGACTATGTATGTCCTTTCTCTGCACTTAGCCAGCACCTACTGACACTGACCTCTGATCTAACTCAGCAGTTGAGATTCAACCTCCACCCCTATGTGGGCCTTGTTTGCTTGAGTAGTGGAAGCTCAAAAAAAAAAAAAACAAGCTAAAGACAAAGAACCTCAGTGCAGAAGCACTGAAACATGGGTTACCCCAAAGGGCATTGACAATAAGCCAAGTTTCAAAGAAACACAACATCGCACATACTTCCATAATGCAAAGCATCATAGGATATATGCAAATCACCATGACATTTCAGACTTGTTCAGTTCACAGCAATTTACATGCATTTTAAATAACACAACTAACTTAATTTTTATAATACTCACCTAGTACTTTTTACCATTATCAAAAACACCTAGTGCCATGGTATTTTCAATATTTACAGGTTTCATAAACATAAGGTATATACCTCAATGTATTTTATGACATAGTGCTATTACATACTAAATCCAACAATGATAAACACAACCTGTTTTACATACACTTGGAGGTCACCACAATAACCTCCCTGTACGAGGATCTGAGAGGGAAAAGGAAAATTAAAGAGGACACTATAGCATAGTCAAGAAAGGGAAGGGGTGCCCATTGGTGGCCAACTTTATGGACTAGAAATTGTAACAGATAGATTAGACTAAGAAATAGAAGAACTGTTGCAACAGATTTAGAGCAGGAATCTCTCAAGCACCTGGTACCAGTGTTCCAACTCTCTGCATATTCGGTCTGCCTCCAGCCATTGCCCACTCATCCAGTGGATCATCCTCATCAGGGTCTCCACCTCCTGGGTGTTGTCTCTCGCACCTCCAGTCTGCTTTAACCTGCATCTCTTCATTGCCTTCAGGCTTGGCCTTCCTCCGAGCTACTAGGTCCAGTCCAGGCAGCAGCTTCTCTCTGTCTGTTGGCTGTAGTTCTGGTCAGAACTCCACAGACTTTCTTCTCTGAGTTTTTACTCTGGCAACTTCTGCTACATCGGTCCACCTGGGATATCTGGGTGATATCCACCAGAAAACCTCCCTCTTTGGCCAGTCCAGATGCTTCCAGCAAGTTATCCCACTGCTAACACCAAGTCTGTGGTGGGGTTGTGGGATAACAGATGGACCAGACACCGAACTTCAAGTTCAACACACAGTCTGTGTGTGATGTTTATTCAAAATAAAGGAGCTAAGCTTAAGCAATGGCATATCCCTTCCTCAGTACATAAGTTTGCAGCAACAGACTATGCATGTCCTTTCTCTGCTCTTAGCCAGCACCTACTGACATTGATCTCTGATCTAACTCAGCAGTTGAGATTCAGCCTCTACCCCTTGTTTGCTTGGGTAGTGGGAGCTCAAAAAAAAAAGAAAACAAGCTAAAGACAAAGAACCTCAATGCAGAAGCACTGAAACACGGGTTACCCCAAAGGGCACTGACAATAAGCCAAGTTTCAAAGAAACACGACATCACACATACTTCTATAATGCAAAGCATCATGAAATTTCAGACTTGTTCAGTTTACAGCAATCTACATGCATTTTAAATAGCACAACTAACTTAATTTTTACAATAGTCACCTAGAACTTTTTACTATTATCAAAAACACCTAGTGCCATGGTATTTTCAATATTTACAGGTTTCATAAACATAAGGTGTATACATCAAGGTATTTTATGACATAGTGCTATTACATACTAAATCCAACAATGATAAACACTACCTTTTTTGAATACGCTTGGAGGTTACCACAATAACCTCCCTATACGAGGACCTGAAAGGGAAAAGAAAAATTAAAGAGGGCACTGTAGCATAGTCAAGAAAGGGAAGAGGTGCCCATAGGTGGCCAAACTTTTGGACTAGAAATTGTAAAGGATAGATTAGGCTAAGAAATAGAAGAACTGTTGCAACAGATTTAAGAAAAGATCGGTCCTCAAGAGTGGCAGGAGCTCCCTGTCACAACCTTCAACTAGAAGACACAACCCCTAGGACCTACCACCACCGGCCGAGTGATGGGAGGTGGAAAGGAATGTATTCTCCTCAGAGAAGGGAGCAAGGGATCATCAGATAGGGAAAGGGCTGTGAGGACCTTGCCCTGTGGGTAATCTGGAGCTGGGTTACTGCCAAGGAAAAGAAGAGAGTGGGCCAAAGTTCTCCACTAGAGGAGAGGATAGAGAATGAGGGTCCCCAGGGCTCCTTAAACCAAGGACAGGGACTCAAGAATGGCAGGGGAAACCCTCGAAGCTCCGGGGCACAAGGTAGTTTGCATGGGATAATCAATGGACACCCATCTAGAGGTGGGAAGCAAAAATTCTCAGTCCATGCCACTTCCACAAGAGGCAGCGTCCCTTATTCAAGGCCATCCAGAGTTCCAGGAAGCCCATGGCAGAAGGGAGAGCCTCCCTGCTTGCCTTCTCCCAGATGCCTGCAAAGCAGTACTCAGAGCAACAGGAGGTGTCAGAAGAGGCCTCCTGGAGGGAGAAGGTCAACAAGGAGGTGGCACCATCCAGTGGTTTGGCCATGAGGGAACAGTGGGAGGGAAGCAGTAATGAATGGTGAAGATATCTAGGAAGATTAAGAATTAAGGTGAGTACGTAATTTTCATATCCTCCCTAGCTCAGTCTTCACCATTCATTATTGTTGGGTAAGTACCAAGCACCACAACTGTGGTGCTGGCACCTCCCTGAGGGCTGAAGCTTCCCTCAGTCTCCTGTGGGGGAGACCACAGAGAGGAGGAGGGCCCTCATGGGCCTGGTGAGGCCCGAGACTGGTCAGGATGAGGTGGAGACTCCTGATGCCTGGGAGATGGAAGGCACCCTGTTAAATCATGCCTCTCCCTGCAGGAGAAGAAATGGGCCCCCTGGAAGGGAGAGGCAATCACCCTATGCTGGGCCAGGGGTGATAACTTGGAAAGGCGAAGTCACGCCATCCACCTAATATAGACTGCAGTTCCTGCTAGTCTGGAAGCTACCTCACTGACATAAGATGCCCTTGCTTGGTGCCTTGCTAGCTCCAGACCACGTGCAGAAAGGCTGATGGCATACCTAGTCACCTCTGAGTCAGACAAGGATGCCAGGAGTTGACCCAACATTGTCCACAAGTACCTAGCATAGGCAGCTAGGTGTGCTGAGATGCACAGAAGAAGACACACTGCTGAGAAGACCCTTCTACCCCAGCAGTCAAACTCGGCTGAGTCAGACTCTGCGGGGCAGCCACGCCTTAGGCGATGATGCCCGGAGGGAGTGTCCAGGAGCTCCACTACCGAAAAGGGGTAGAGCACAGGACCTGGAGACTCCAGGGGTGTGCAATACCTGTGCTGACAATCCCTCGGGCTGGAGAAGGGGCAGAGGGATGATGCCAGATCCTATGCAATGCTTCCATGAAGGGTCAAGGCCACGGAGGGATGACAAGATTATCAGTGCTAAACTCCCCTAGGAAAGCATGCGTCACGTGGGCAGGATTGCAGCTGGTGAAATGGGAAAGATGGAGCTCCTCCAGCATCCTCAACAGGAAACGCTGATAGCTGGTGAGATCAGCGTTGGAGGACAGGTGGACGGAGGGATCTTCTTCCTTAGAGGAGGCTGAGCAGTTTGGTTCAGAGGCTGGAGTGGCTGGAGGCTCAGGTCTAAAAATGGTAGTGAGGGAATGCAGCCACCAATGCCCTGAACTGTTCCCAGGTTACTGGCCCCGAAGGGCCATAGAGGCCTGGGAGAGTAGGAGGAGGAGGCAGAGGAACAGGGGAGGAGAAGAACTCTGATGAGCAACAGCAAAACTTCTGCTAGAGCTTTGAGGCCATGCAGGGGACCCTTCCCAGGGGAGGGGGCTGCGCAACTCACCCACCGCAGGGCGCTCAAACCAGATAGGGGTGGCCAGGGTGGTGCCTTTGGGGAAGGACCCCGGATTAGGCAATCAAAGTTGGTCTGGCCCTTGTGGGCAGCCCCTGACCCCGCCTACTGCAGACCCTATTGGTTCCAGAGAGGCGAGGAGGGAAGGGTCAGCACTTTGGTTCCTCCCAGAGCCACAGCTGCCCTGTCAAAGGGACTGTGTGCTGACCTTGATCTCCCCAGCCCCACCTCACCAGATAGAAACCTGCTCCTCAGAGGAAATGGTGCCATAACCCACCTCAGAACCCACCCTTGTGCCACAGTCCAATCTGGCACTGCGAATGGCACTGGATTCAGACCTGACTGGACCCAAACTTAGTGCCAGAACTGGTACCGGTAGCATCCCTGGTGCTACAAGTGGCACCAGAGGACACAGAGGAGGTGGCTCCAAGGGCAGCCCTAGGAATGGCTCCAAAGTACCGGAGACCCAAAGGCTGGGTGGAGGAGAGTTCTGGAGCTCCAGGGAGCCAGGCAGCTAATTGGGATCATCCAAATCCTCCTCCTCCAAAGAGAATGACATCAAGGAGATCTCTAGAGAAACCACCCCCAAAACTCTTCCTCTTCTGGCACCATGAACAGTACTGGAAGGGGACCCAGTGCCAACACCAGCACTGCCTCGCTCACCGGCACAGTGGATGGTGTTGGGGAGCTGAAATGGCACCAGCAGGTGGCACTGATGCCTTGGGTTGAGTGTGTAGCTGTGACCATGACACTGGGGAGTGTCTGTGCCCCCAAAGAGGCAATGGACTGTAAGGGATGTTCAGCCAACCCCCCAGAGGAGGCCAAATGCTACACTGACCCCTTACACAGTGAGACTGGAACTCGTGGAGGCCTGCTCCCCTTGGTACATATAGTACCAGAGGGAGACCTGGGGGAAGGGCCCAATGACCTGGCCTTGGTGTCCTGGGACTGATGTTGCCCTCCGATGGTGGGAGGATCACGGCCCACCTTCAGTGCATGCACGTCAAGGACCCAACAGTCCATGGAGAAGCAGGCTTCGCAATTGTCCATGTCATGCAATGGACCCAGGCAGCTTAGACAGCGATCATGGCAGTCCATTACAGTCATCAACTTGCTGCAGGGGCACTGATGCATTGGGGCACGCTTCATTTTAGATTGGGATGTAGGCCCTGAACTGGACATGACCATGTGCAGATAAAATAAAAAAATACAGAAACAGCACTTGACGCCACAGTAACTACTGACAGAAAACAAGAAAATAAAAAAGAATGGTTTTACTGGCTTCCAGCAGTCTATGGCATCGATGAAGGTCTGCAGCATCAAGTGAAAACAGCGGTAGCAGAATTGATGCAGCTGTAATGGAGATAAGGTTCAGCTCCCATGGTAATACAACCTCGATGGCAGGAAAAGAAGAACTGAGGAGGTTGGGGGCAGGCGTCAGTTACTGGCCAACCTGCGAGCGCTATGTACTGTAATACGTTATCCTTGAGGGCACTGCTGGCCCCAATGCCGGCTCCTCCTCCAGAGGAAAAAGTTTAGAGCTTAAAGCTACAAGCTCCAGTGGGGTCTGGTGCCTCCAGCTTACACCCACCAGTGATGAATGGTGAAGACTGATCTAGGGAAGATCTGTAATTAAGTGATTGTACCACACTGGGTCCCTTGACACATCAGTCCTACGCCCATCACCATGATATCAAAGGGATATAGAAACATAGACTTTGACGGCAGATATGGACCGCTTGGCCCACCTAGTCTACCCATTTCCCTATCTACAGGATAAGCTGCAGATCCTAGTTAACCAATAGCCTATTTCTTCCTATGCCCCCAACAAGAATTGCCTTATGTCTGTCCCATGCATTCTTGAATTCTCCCACAGTTTTAGACCCCACAACCTCCTCAGGAAGGCTGTTCCATGTATCCACCACCCTCTCTGTGAAAAAATACTTCCTCACATTGCTCCTGAGCCGTCCCTTCTCTTGCTTTAAATTGAGTCCCCTTGTTCTTGCACATCTCTTTTTCTGAAAGATGCTACCCTCTTGGACTTTGTTGAGTCCACTGAGGTACTAAAAGTTTCTGTCATGTCCCCCCTGTCCCTCCTTTCCTCAAGGGTATACATATTAGGCTCCTTTAGTCTCTCCTCATATGGCTCCTCTTGCAGACCCTGCACCATTTTAGTTGCCCTCCTCTGGACTGCCTCTATCCTGTCTATGTCCTTGTAGAGATGGGGTCTCCAGAACTGGACGTAGTACTCAATTTTGGGGTCTCACCAACTGTCTGTACAGAGGGATAACAACTTCCTGTTTTCTGCTGGTGATGCCTCTCCCTATACATCCCAGTATCCCCCCAGCCATCCCTACTGCCTTCTTACATTGCTTGCTAACCTTAAGGTCATCTGATATGATTACCTCCCAGGTCCCTTTCCATTTTTGTTGTTGTTACTACCTCTCCCCCACTGTGTAATCTTCCCATGGGTTTTTGTTTCCCAGGTGCATTAATTTGCACTTCTTTGCATTGAATCCAGGATGCCATACTTCTGACCATTCCTCCAACCTTGCCAAGTCCCTTCTCATCCTTTCTACGCCTCCATGTGTATCAACCCTGTTGCAGATCTTTGTATCAACTGCAAAGAGGCATACTTTTCCTTCCAGTCCCTCTGCAATGTCACTTATAAAGACATTAAAAAGGACTTGACCCAGTACTGAACCCTGCGGTACCCCACTAGTAACCCCTCTTTCTTCAGAGTGGGCTATATTTACAATTACCTTCTGTGTCCTGTTGTCCAGCCAATGTTTTACCCAGGCTACCACCATGGGACCCACTCCCAGGCTGGTTAATTTGATTATTAATCTTTTGTGTGGGACTGTGTCAAGTGCCTTGCTAAAGTCTAGGTAGGCCATGTCCACAGCCCCTCTCTGGTCTACTACTTTGGTCACCCAGTCAAAGAAATCAATTAGATTCATCTGAAATGACCTTCCTGCTGTGAACCCATGCTGCCTTGGGTCCTGTGCCCCACTTTCCTCTAGGTACTCAACAATTCTTTCCTTCAGAAGTGATTCCATCACTTTCTCTACCACAGAGGTCAAATTGACAAGTCTGTAGTTTCCTGCCTCTGTCTTGCTCCCACTTTTGTGAAGGGGAATCACATCCACCTTTCTCCAGTCCTCAGGTACCTTTTAATATAATCAAAATGCCCCCTGGACAAGCCTCTCCTTACCCACATGGGGGACTTGGTTGACACACCCGCACAGGATAATTAAAGCTAGCCTCCTTCCTGATTCCTTGAGTGATCATCATATGGTCTACATGATCAGGAAGGTGCACAGACCCATAAACCACCACCCCCCAAGGACAATCCTCACGCGAGCATACAAATCCCTCTGCCTCCACTCCCTACTAAATGACCTCACCCTCGTCGACTGGTCATTTATTAAAGTGGCGCCCACTATTGACCATGCTTTTGAAACGTTTAAAAACCAACTTCTTGCCGTATGGGACTATCATGCCCCTTTAAGAAACAAAAGGGTCAGGGAATCCCATCTCCCTTGGGTCTCTGCCGATATCATCTGCAGATGTCAAGCTAGGGACCAGGCCTGGAAAAAACACAGGCTAACAGACTCCCCTGAAACTCTGCAGCATTACTGAACCCTCCGAAACAACTGCACTAAAGCCATAAGACAGGCAAAAAAAACCTACTTCCGGGCGGCGCTCTCCATAAATCTAAGCCACCCTTCCAAATTTTGGAAAACCGCTAAAACCCTGCTCTCTCCCCCATCCAGCTGCTCACCCCTACCTAAACATACAGGGCAACAATATATCTAACCTAAGTGAAGTTGCCTCAGCATTCAACTCCTTCTTTACCAATTGTGCTAAATCTCTCCTAGATAGCCAACAATTCCCCACACCCTCAAACAGCCCCTTCGCAATACCTCAGCCTACCCCCCACGCAACCACATTCTCCTTTCGTCCAGTCACTTCAGCTGAAGTTCTATCCGCCCTATGCTCCCTTGACCCCAACAAAGGCAAGTGCCCTTCAGGACTGGACGCCAAACTCCTATTCCTATCAGCCCTTATCTAGACTACCTATCTGCACTACCAATGTATGCTTTATCTCTCAATCTGTTCCCAAATACTGTACTAGCTTGTGAATACCAAACCTGTAACACTCGTATTGTAACAAAGAAATAACTGCATATATCTACCAAGACTGTAACCGCAATTATGTAAAAACTCTAACTGCAATGTGTAACTAAATGTTGTACTGTATGTGTCCTCTCTGTGACGAGGTACCTTTGGAAATGAGCCTCTGGCTCAAAGGTTGTAAACCAATGTACAAATAAATAAATAGCCACCCCCCTAGCCAACCTCTTGAACCTCTCTTTCTCCACAGCAAAAATTCCTGCAGCTTGGAAGGAAGCAGTAATCATCCCGCTACCTAAGGGAGGTGACCCATCTGCGCCCAGTAACTACCACCCAATCTCCCTCCTACCGGTTCTGGCCAAGCTACAAGAACACCTAGCCCTCTCCCAACTCACACATTTCCTCGATTCCACCTCCTTCTTTACCCTGTTTCAGTCAGGCTTTTGCAAATCACACTCCACCATCATAGCACTTCTAAGGCTCACAAACAACATTTCCGCGGGTATGGACAAGGGCCTTATCACCTCGGCCATATTCATTGATTTGGCCAAAGCTTTTGATATCATATCCCACCCAAAGCTAATCACTAAATTGCAAGACGCAGGTCTCTCTTATCTAGCCACCAGCTGGTTCCAAGCCTACCTGACAGGCAGGAAACAGGCAGTAAAAATTGTCCCTCACGTATCCACCTCACTCCCAGTCAACATGGGGGGTCCCACAGGGCTCGGTCCTGGGCCCCCTACTATTCTCCATATTTTTAAATGATCTACCTCTGGTCTGCTCCAACTCAGCCATACAAATGTACGCTGATGATACCGTACTGTATGCCTCCGGCCCCTCCATCAGGGACACAAACTTGACACTTCAGCATGATTTTGATTCCATCCAAGCTTGGCTCAGGTCCAACCAACTTGTCCAAAACGCAAAGAAAACCATCTCCCTAACCTTCGGCACTCAGCCGAGACTCTTCCATCTAGATGCTCCCCCCCATCTTCCACACTCTAGACGGATCCACCCTGGAATCCAGCACCTCCTTTAGGTACCTGGGGGTATGGCTCAATCAACACCTAGACTTCTCCGCCCACATTGACTCGCTACAGAAAAGACTACACCCTAAACTAGGCGCACTATACCACAATAAAGACAACCTACCAACCACGATCAAGAGAGAAATAGTGCTCAAAATGATCATCCCCAATTTTGACTACAGCGATGTGGTCTACAGCGCAGCCCCCTCATCCACCTTGGCCAGCTTGGACCCCCTCTTTCATTCTTTCTGTCGTTTCATCCTGGAATGCCCCCCCTCCACCCATCATTGTGACCTGTACAGCGCCCTTGCCCTTCCATCGCTGGAGTCTCAGCATCAACTACATTGCGCTAATCTCATAGCCAAATACTGGACCAATGCCATCTCCCCATCTCAGCTCCGTACTGTCAACTCAACCCCCCCGGGCATACTCCCTCAGAGGCTCTGACTCAAAACAACTCCAAGTCCCTTTCATGAGCACATCGAAGGGCCAATCTGCCTTTAAACATCGGCTGCCCAAACTCTGGAATGACCTACCGGCAGACATTAGGCTCTCCCCCTCCCCAAGGCTCCTAAAACCGCTCCTACAAGCCCACTTCTCAGATGCATGCAACTGCAACCTACAGCCAAGACCTGCCCCAAGAGGCATCAAACGGGTCTTAAATTGAATTATATTTACAAGCCTAGAATTCCTTCTGCATTTCTACTGCTCTGTTGTTTCATCCGGTAGTCTAGACCAAACCATATCAGCAAACAAACTCTGTAATGTCAAAATGGTCAACACAGCCTGTACCTATTCTGAACCGGTTGTAATCTCTCCCTGTATGTATCCACTCTCATTCTGTTTGCCACACCACTGTATTGTGTTGTATTCTGAACCTGTTGTCAAACCACTGTATTGTTTTATATTCTGAACCTGTTGGATCTATGTAACCCCCCAGGTCGCATCTGGAACCGAGCGGTCCCCGCTCAGTATGCTTATCTGGTAAATCTCTTAAATAAATAATTAGCATGGGCCCCGATAAATCTCAACATTGATCTAAGCCTTGCCTCTACTTTGGCCATCAGAGTATCTCTGTACCCTTCCCTTCTGTGCAGATGACTGGAAAGGACGACAGGTCAATATTCAGATCAATTTGCCTTTCCTGTTGTTACAAAGGCCTCTAGGTTTTTCTCTGGTTCCTGGGGGCTGGTGAGGCAGGTAGAGACCCTGTGGCAATCTCTTGGTCCTAGTAAGGCTTTTGATAACATGTCTTCCTTTCTCCATTTTTAAGTGGCAAGCAGTAGCTTGACCACCTTATGATGTAATACTCTTTTATGCAGATTGTCTAGATTAGTATGTGTAGTGTTTGTAAGTCGACTGTGGTGAGGTCTGTGACATGGTCAGCTGAGCCTAATACCAGTTGAGAAATGTCATCCTCAGCTCACCACCCAGGATTTGTATACCCATGATGCTTTGCACTGGAGGTTTGGGTTTAGCATGCATGTGTGTGGCTGGGAGAAATGTACAAAAAACAAACTGGAAATTATCTGTCTACATACATCCTGCATACTGCTCTTGTTCGACACTGCCTATCTGCTATGCTGCTTTTCCGTTGAGCTGCATCTGACTGTTATGGGTGCCTCATACAATACATTGGTATGTAGGGGGCTGAGTAGTTTAGTGAAGAAGTGAGTGCATTTTGATGCATTGCCATTGTGCACTGTAGGCTGGCAATGATTACACAAGCAAATTGCTCATTTTGGCCCTCTATAGAGGATAATGGATGGATGTTCACTGTTGGCCATCCATCGTCTTTTATAGTGTATGGCAACAGTGCAACAATAAAACATTTCTTGAGAGAGTTGTACAAAAAGAGCATTTCTTATAGCTTCTTTAGAGTGTGCTAACTTATTGATTACACACTGTCACACACATACCTAGTGCTGAGTGATTTAGTCTATTTCCATTCGAGCTTCTCCTATGTCTCCAAGGTACTTTTTAAATAATTTTACACCTGACTCTGTTTTTTTTAAGTGTCCGGCAGATTTGCTGTTCATTTATATACTGACATACAGCGGAAGCCATCGCTGATCACTCGTTTTTCAACTGAAACTGACAAAGGGGAAAAAAAAGAGCGATCGGCATGGCTGTCATGGTTATGTGAGCGCGAGGGCATTGTATGCTGTTGTACCATCATAGTGACATACTCAAGATAGTACAGCAACAGTGTGATGTCACTACGATGGTACAACAAGCCTAGGAATTCATTGAATTCCATACAGAATCATGCTCTCCCATACACTATATTGGGCTGTTACTGATCAAAGAAGTTGACACTCATTGTAGTCCTACAATATAGCCTAGATGAGATGCCGCATTTCATTTCCAGTGTGGTGGGGTCCTGCTTCTGCTTCGGACAGCTTGATGCTTCTCAGCACCACTGGCACTTTGATTAGTTGTTGTTTGTAGATATTTGGTAGGGTATTTCTAGTCTGCACATTAATCCTACTCTGGCCCTTTGAGAACACAATACTGGCATATTCTGAGACAGATCAGGTCTGGATTTTGCCATGATGAGATGGGATTTGTTTTTTTTTGCCACAGTTACACCTGTTATGTTTCTGTCATTAAGTTATTTTCTTCATTTGAGATCTGAGCTGCATTGAGCAAGTCATCTCTGTGGTATATGTACCAAAAGGGTTGTACTATAAAGGGTGAGATTAAGAGGAATATCCCCTTGTTTCAGACTTCCCATCTGTCAGGACAAATATGTCTTAGATAACTGAGTTGCCTTTAACATGTGCTGGGTGGCTTCAAGGTTATATTTGTTGGGCATGTGAACCCAAACATTTGCTTTCTATGCAGGGTTTTCAGGACTATACACCTGGCTCAGCCTGGAGATTTTACAGTACTTTCAGATGGCTTAGTGTCTTTACTTACTTGTAGTGCAGGTAATTTTAGCTAGTGAAGTCCAGTGCTGATTGCACTGGGGACACTGATGCTAGGATCATTTTTGTTCAAAGTTCAAATTCAAATTTAAATTTGCCCTTTTATATTACTTTCATTAAACTGTTTACTTGTACAGTGTTCCATTTCAGCATCCTCACGGAAAGTGGGACGCTGCCTCAGTGAATAACATCTCGATGTAAACCTTTTTTTAAATGTATTTTTATTGAGTACTGACATAATTAATATCATACATTACACTCATGTAAGGCATATAAATGTCAAGGTAAACAGGATACAGCCAATGTAACAGGTTTAAACAAGTCTATGCATTCTGGCTTAAGAAAGGGGGTTGGGGGTATGCCCATCAATGTATCATATACTTTAAAATTTAAGTCCAGTATTAGCTGCACTTCACAAAGACTTTTGGTAGTCAGTCCTGAAATGTTCAAATCCATTGAGAAACCACAACACTATATGTTGATATGACCCCAAATCCATTATAATACCTCAAATTATAGCACTTCTTGACATGACTCTTAAGCCCCAGAGCCCCACATCAGTAATAACAGAGCTTATCAACCAACAGCTACCCCACTTAACATTTGAGGCAGCGTTAACGGTGACTCCAATGTCAATGTAAACCTTCTAATGACTAACTAAATGAATAAATAAACTTTTGTACTAGAGCTGGTATTATAATTTGTCTGTTGTCTTGTCCTTTTTTTAGGTCAAACAGCTGGTTGTGGCTAGCATCCCTCTACATGCCGGATACTTGTAGCATTTAACTCTTCAATTTGGTAGCACATCTGCCACATATGATACAAAGGAATAGACTGAATAAGTCCGAGGTGCTTACGGTACCCGGGCCCTGTGATATAGTTCCCTTTAGTTCACCTATTCAATATGTTTAATTCTTTTGGAGTGTTTCCTGAGCCCTGGAAGTTGGCTAAAATCACCCCTACTTTTAAATTAAGTAGAGATACACCGGCCACTAATTATCATTCCATCTCACTGTTGTCTGTTGTGTTGAAGGCCTTGGAGAAACTCGACAAGAAACAGATCTCAAGTTATTTAGATTCACACAGTTTTCTCAGTGAGAATCAGTCTGGCTTCAGACCCAGTCACTGCACTGTTTCACACCTGATCAAGGTCACAAATGACCTACAGAGGGTAGGCTGACAGCGGTTTCTTGGCAGGGACCATTTTTATTGATCTCTCCAATGCCTTCAAAACAATAGACCATTGTCTCCTGCAAATAAAGCTGGGTAGCTATGGATTTGACTCAAGACTAACTGGATGCGTAGCTACAGTATGTGTCTAATAGGCACCGACTGGTGTCAATTAATGGGGTGTGCTCTAACTTGATGCAAGTGAAGAGTGGGGTGTCCCAGGGCTCTATCCTGGGCTCCTTCATCTTTTCACTGTTCATAAATGGTGATGTGGCCATTCATTTGCATGTGGGACCAAGACCCCTTGTTGATACAAAAAAACTACTATAACTGGCTTCTGATACTGTGCAAATATAGTTTTGCAACAATATGCTGAGCATAAATGCTAACAAAATCTAACTAATGCATTTCATGCCTTTTCATAGCTTCAAATCCAAATTCTAAATGGAAATTTGTACAAGTAACAACCATTGTTTCGCAATATAAATATTTGGGATTGAGGATGGACATGAACTTGAAATAGGATTATCATCTTTTAGCAACTGTCTAAAAAGTAAATGTGTGACAGAGTTTTTAAACTGAAATAAATTCTATTTTTCTCACTAAGTCAGGTTAAAGATTGTTCAAACTATGATCTTACCCCAATTGGCTTACAGGGACGTAATTTTTTTCTAGTGCAGTGAAAAGCCATCTGAACGTACTTGCTGTTATCTATAATAAACTAGTCAGATATATTCTTCAAGTTCCTAGATGTACACATCACTGCAATCTTCTCAAGAAATTAGAATGGTTGCCGCTTGTCCATAGAAGGCAACTTCATTTGCTGGCCCTAATATGGAAATGCATAAAACAAAAATTGCGACATACATTTTGGATCTAATTAAGCCCCATTCAATCAGACCTGGTGATAGATCTGCTAACTTCTGGAATACATTATTCCACAGATTCACACCTCTGTTGGGTCACAGGTCTTTTGTTATAAAGGGCTAAACTATAGAATGCTGCCCCACTTTGTTTTTGTCCCTGGGCGGGCCTCTACCATCACTGGTTTATCTAAAAACCTGGTTTCGTAATAATTTGTCTGTGGCTTGTGAAATCTGTCAAGCGTTTAAAAAAAACTACTTGTCAAGATGATCATAATTGCTTGTTGTATTTGTATGTACTTGGAACATATCAATTGTATCAGGAGAGACAGGCCAGTAAGGGAGGGGGTCTTCCTGGGGGGGAGGGTTACGGGCAGACTGGATGGGCCGTGGGGTCCTTTTCTGCCAACAGATTCTATGATAAATGAGCCAGTCCTCAACTGCTTATATGCCATTTTTCCAGTTTTTAATAAAATCAGTCAATCAGTTAATATGGCACTAGGTGCAATAACCTAAATATGAAAGTGTTTCACCTCCCTGCCTTAGAGAAAAAGCTCTTCTGAGTTAGAAATTCATGAAGTGCCCTATTTGTATAGTGTACCTAATGATGTACTTTGTAGCATATCACACTGCGAAGACTGCCACTTTGTGAAATATACATCCAAGAATAAAGAAAAAGTGAACTATAGACCTATGAGGTAATTGGTAGGAGTGAACATATGTATATCTTCTACCTCTCAATCATCTCACTGAGTTAGGAGTCAAGGGGCTGGAATTATAGCCTAGAGGTTAGAGTAATAAGCTGTGAATGAGCTTTATGCATCCAGCAGACCTGGGTTTGATTCCCACAACCTCCACTTGCATACTCTATGACTCTGAGTAAGTCAATTAACCACCCCAGTGCTCCCGGGTCACCCCTTAAAACAGGCACTTGTGACTAGTGGGCCTTACCTGGTTACCCCCCCAATAAATAAATAAATAAAATAAAAAGGCTAGTGTTTCATGCAATTGCCATTGAATTAACCTCTATATTTAACATATTTATCATGTATTGTATTTTTGAATTTACGGTATTTTTGCAATTATGCCTGTTCAGTGTTCCTGAATGCTGTTGTGAAAGTTTGACTCAATGGATTTCTAATTCTTTCTTGAATAAACATAATGAATGAATGAAAAATAAATGCTACATATCAATCATTTAGGTATTTACATCACACCATTTCACTGAGCAGAAATTCTAGAATGACGTTGAGAAAGCAATAAGACATGACATGGTGTGCATTGTGACACTGCACAATGCACATCCAGGGACGTAGAAATAACTATAATACATAAATAAAATGTTTGATACTGCGTATTACAAGCTAGCAAGATGTACTGGGGAAAATATGGCTGCCATGTGAATTTACAAGATTCCACAAGTTGGCATAAGGATTTATCTATGGAACACATCCTGGTTGGCAGGACTAGGTTTACATGTGTTATGCTCCCACAATGCATGGGTCCCAGAGAATCAGGATGCAGCATTTTCCCTGCCCATTTTATATATTAATTTAGCATGGTAGTGTAATAGACCCCAGTGACTGAACACAACTGGGGGTTGGGTCCCTAAGTTCTGAAATGGAATGATGTTCAGGTAGGCAAGCTGAATCCTGAGGGGTGCAGCTGACCCCCCTTCTCCCACCCCACCTTCTCACACCACTTAGGCTCAAGATGGAGCTGTTGCATCAATAATGAAGACAGTTTCCATCTCAGCAACCTTGTTTAAGACTGTGTACGTGTGTGAGTGTGTGTGTGTGTGTGAGTGTGTATGGGGGGGTGTGGGCAGGGGGTGTTGAAGACAAAAACTTGAACTGAAATATTACAAAAAAAACAATGCTCGTTCCTTTGCTGGCGTACCTCTGGAATGGAGCTGACATCATGTATCTGTCCGATGAGTTTGCAGTAGGACTGAAAAAGCAGCAGTAACTGGAAGTGGAGCTTGTACAGTCTCTGGCATAGTTCCAGTTGCTAAGAAAAGATATAAAGTGTCATTATACTGGTCCTGTTGTGAGAGGATCCAAATAACATAAAAGCTCTATTTTAAACCATAAATCAGGCAATTCAGGAGAAGGAAGAGACATAAGGGAAGGACAGGAAAATGTCATTCAAGAAAACTGTATAACTGGTCAACATGCTGTACATAAAAGCTATTTTCTTTTTCAAATTATGACGTTAGGAGAAAAAAAGTAAATCAAAATATAGGTTGTTACACTACCGTTTAGAGGTAGTAGAGGCAATATATTTTGCTTTTTTTTGTGGGGGGCTTTGCAGAAGTTTTAATTTTCCGCAACATATATATTTCCCAGTTAGGCACTTATATTTATATAAATTTGATTTCTTTACTTATTTATTTCTGTAATCGTGGCATTAATTTCTACAGGAAGTCATTTATTTCAGCAGATAAGTGCTGCCGCCTTCTGACAATGCTCCGTGGCTCATTTTAATTGCCACAGCTCAGTAAGGTAATATCATTGATTCAGCTTCCTTCAGGGTATATGCAATTACTGTAGCTATGAAGCATGCCAGCAGATAATTGTATCTGATCTGCAGCAACTTCGAAACTTGGCTTCAAGAGGTGCAAGGCCTAATAGGTGTGTACGAGTTCGAGGGACGAACCCATAGTTGAATTCGCCATCATATCTATTGATGGAAACGATATTTCTTGTCTCCCATAAACAAATCTAATTCGTATTTGAATGAGTCAATACTCTTACTTAAAACTACATGTTGTGGCAAGGAGTTCCAGATAATTGGAACTCTTTGGGTTATGAATTGTTTCCTACATGTGGTTTTACAGGTTTCGGCTTGCAGTTTAAGATTATGTGACCTAGTACTTTTAATTGAGGTATATTTTGTTAAACAATTTGTTTCTAAAAGTAAATCATCATTGCAAGGTTTGTAGGCCCAATACATGTCCCCCCCCCCTTAGAAACCTATATTCCTGAGAAAATAGTCCCAAACCTCTAAGTCTATTCCCATAGTCTAGGTGTGCTACCTTAGTTACAGACTTAGTCATTCACAATGCACAAGCAAATCCCCCGTTTTGCTTGTGGAACCCATTCTAGCATATGCGAACTGTATTCAAATGGGGTTCCTCTGGCCTCCTCTGCAAGGAGTAAAAATAGACATGATTACACAAGGCCTGCTAACGTAGCACATTCTTCACATGGGAAAGACCTACAAATGTCACGCATCCCAAAGGAGGGCGAATGATGATGTCCCTGTGTATGGCATAAATTTACAACCCCCCACAACCAGTGGCATACTAGGGAAAGGACTGGGCACCAGGGTCTTTGGTTCACCCATGGACACACTGATACATGGGGGAGAGAAAGAAGGACTGCAGAACTTTAGAGACCAGCAAGTCAGCCCCATTCATCCCTAGGGGTGATTTGTAGAGTCGGTGATCAGGGTTCTGCAGGCTTGGATCAGGCATATACTAGCCCAGTTCTACAGCCTCATGTAGAAAAGAGCTAGGAGATGCGAGGCGCTAGGCCTACAGCAACCCCATCACAGATATTTAAAAAAAAAATCACATGTAGGGATGAATGGAGCTGATGATGAAAAGCGACCATGTTTTCTGGTGCTTACGCTAAATGGCACTGTTGGATCAGTCTGTCTGAATTCTCGGTCAAGGGCTGCATGACTCCTCCCTTTACTATTGGGCAAGCAGGACTGAATATAGGCGTTGCCCACAGTTCATCTGCTTGCATTGTTCTTTACTTGGTAAATTGAGCTGCTTTTACTTTAACAGTAATAAAAAAACATTCATATAGTATACCTTTCTTTTTTTTTTATGATGGTGTAAACTGAAACTGTGTAATGGCTACTGAAGGATGTCTTGACACTTCATTAGGTCAGCACAGCATTAGTGTTAAAATAACATGGTGAGCTGTATACAGTATATGGATATATGTAATCAGGAACTGCTCCTCTTCCTGATAGGCAGAAAATAGTTAAGAACTTGAACTTACTGCAAGTGACTCCATTTGCTATACAGCACGCAAGCATGGCATAGCAGAGAAGAAAAGGCACAGGAAAGAAAGTATAGAGAATCAGTGTAGTGCATGCACTGTACAGTATAATTCCACACACAGTATAACTGTGGCAGAAATAATGCAATGTATTTCCAAGAGTGAAGGGCGGGCTCATAACTCACAAGTAGTAAAACCATGAGTAAGCTCTGAAAGTCCCACCCCACACAGGTGAAGATGCATTGTGTACGTTCAGTTAGGTCTCTGAGTATGCAATTTATACAACACCTGTATACATTCAATTGAAACTGCTGCATTGGTGCCTCTGAATATAAATGGTTACTTTTTAAGTTTAGCTGCTGACTTGAGTAGTGCTATGCTGGAGCACTGTGATGTCATCAACCACTGTTAAAAATTGCTCTCCCAATAGGTATGCATTTTGTTGTGACAGGTCAACAGTGAGAATAGCAGGTGATGATGCGTTTACAGTGAGGATATCATGTTACAACAAACTATCCAATTTCTGTTGCTACATTTATTTCTACAGGTGTTGTATATCATTATAAAATAGGTAAACAAATCCAAGCAATTTGATTGGCCAAGAGTGTCACATGAACATTGGGTTATCTCAGCACATACAGACATCTGTGACATCACAAAACAGAATGAACATCTTTTCATTAAATTTAATGTTAATTACACATTTTCATGCCTGTTTTATAAGAGGAATAGCGCCCTTCAGGGTGTCACATTATGCTGGGTGGTATGCAGACATTTCCAGGCTGCACCTTGTGCTATGCAACAAACCAGAAGTGTTTATATATTTCAGCATAACTGAACACCCTGGCATGTGATATTCCTTACATATAGGTACCTGTTAAACTAGTCCAGGTTACATTGCTCTCTTAATCAGGCACAGGACAACACTGCAAGGGCACTGTGTTAATTATGTCTGGTCAGATGTTTACTGCAATGCTTGTATAATATTTTGCTGGACGTTTCGTGTAAAAAAACAGTCGCGTAATTTGTTAAAGTTGCAGCTACATGGAAAATGCACATTTCTTAGAATAAATTCTTTGGTGAAATGAGAAGAGTCAGTTAGGTTCAGAAGACTAGTTTAATGATGGGCTCTGGCATACTGTGTTAGATAGATGCAACAGTGAAGGAAGACTTCAAAGATGCAACACTCCTTCAATCAGACATATTTAGCATTCTTATCACAAAACATTCCTTTAGTCTTTTGTATTGTTATATCACATCACATCATTATACAGGCTTGATTACACAGTATAGTATTTGTCTCCTGCTCGCCTAGACCAATCTGTTTGCACTGTATTTTTTTGCACTGCCTGCTAGCTCCTTCTTCTTGTTCCCTTCCACTTGAATGTCACTGTATAATCATGCCGTACTTGATTCTTAATTGTACGCCATTCCAATTGTGTATATTGTGTTTCTGTATCACTCTGTGTTCTATCCTTATGTGACCTCCACCCCCCAGGTTGCACCGTGAGATGAGCTACTTGTAGCTCAGTGTGCCCTCCTGGTGCAACATCGCAATAAATAAATAAATAGTATAGCAGCCAAGGAAACAAAAACAAACAAACATACATACATACTTACCATGGCAGCAAACTCTCTATATAGCCATTATATGTAAATATCAAAACCCAAATATTTAAAAGACACATGGCAAACACAATAAATGTTTTGCTATCGTTGGCAATTTTTGATGACCATTGGTATTTCATTTTACACCCTCAATGCTGCTAAGAAACAATTTGTTATATTCTTTTTTTGCTGTAACTTTAGAAAAAAAATGCAGTGGATATATTCAGCTACTGAAAATTCTAAGAGGAAAACAAAGGATGAAAAAATTAATTTAAATGGGAATAAATTGTGTGAAATACTGAAAAATAATGGACTGTATATTTTGAATGGGAGATTGAAGGGGGATGAAGAAGGAGTAACAACATATATTTCAAAACATGGAAATATATTACTTGACCTAGTATGTTGGAGAGGTCCTAGTGACTGGTGGAAGATATTAACTATACCTTTAAGACCTGAAAGTGATCATCTCCCAGTAATAGTCTATACTGATCAATTGGAGGAGGACATGGTTATAGAAAATAATAAAATAAATCCAACTCAGGTGGAAATTAGATACAAAAAATGGATTAGATGGACGGTGACATTAGAAATGGAAATCATAGGACAACTAGAATCATTTCTCAGTGAGATTAAATTAAAATTAAACGAGTTGGACATTATTGAACTTTATGGTAGATTAAACATTTTTTTTAAAGAGATTCAGTCTAAATTGTATAAAGAAGGAGATGGCAGATATAATATGCAAGCCACGGGATGGTTTGATAAGGAGTATAGATAGAGTAAAAAAAGACTTATGAAATGTTTAAGAACATATAGACAAAATGGTAGAAAGGAGACATATGATACCTTAAAGATGGTGAGGAAAGAACATAGGAACCTATTATTAGCCAGGAAAAAGGAATTGTATGTTGAGCAGTGGAAACAAATGATAGAAACAATAGAAGCTAAGGACAATAAGAAATTTTGGACACTAGTAGCCAGAGGGTGTAAGGAATTGTTGGTAGAAAATGCAAATTATATAGACTTTGAGGGTTGGTTAGAGTATTTTTCGACTGTAATGTATAATATGATTGAGGAGAATTCATGGTCAAGTATGGAAAGGAGTACGATAAGTATGAATTTTATTCCAATCACTAACGTTGAAGTTAACCTGGCAATAGGAAAACTTAAGCTGAATAAAGCACCAGGGCCTGACATGATGCCGGGAGAGCTATTTAAGATTAAACATACTCAATGGACGAAGCTTTTAGCATCATTGTTTAATAAATGTATATATAATAACTTTATCCCTTAGTCTAGGAGGGGTGCAGTAATAGTCCCCATTTATAAAAAAGGCAATAAGCATGATCTGAAAAATTATAGGGCAATCAGTTTGTTGGACATCGTGGGAAAGATTTTTGCTAGAATTTTACTAGATCGTAGTATGATAAGTTTGGAAAAAAAAGGGGTTTATCTTTTCTTCAAGCTGGTTTTAGTAGGACATATTCCACTATGGATACTTGTTTTATCCTGCATCATTTATATGAGAAATATGTCAAAATAAGGGCACATAGGTTATGCGCAGCATATATTGACTTCTGTATTGCAATTGATACAATTGTTAGGACTAAATTATGGGACACAATGTATAATTTTGGTGTAGAACCAGTACTCATAAATATTATAAGATTACTGTATTCAAATAAATGGGCACAGGTTAGACTGGACATGAGAGGTAATTTCACTCCACAATTTCCAACAAACATGGAAGTAAGACAAGGGTGTATATTAGCTCCCACTTTATTTGCAATCTATCTGGACCCATTGTTGAGAACTTTACAAATGTCTAACACCGATTCCCCCCAAATTAGATCTGAATATCTTTTCCTTTTTTGTTACTTTTCCATTAGACATAATATATGTCTCAGCTGGACCCTGCACTACTAGGTTGAACTTTACCATGTTATATCTCTTGTATTCTAGGGGCCAGATATTCAAAAAGGTTGCGCCATGCGCAATAGGGTTGCGCCTGCACAAGTCCAAACTTGCTCCATTCTGCGATATTCAGCAGGAGGCAGTTGCGCCACAGAAAACATGCTGAGCAACAGCGCAATGCAAATGAATGCATGCTGCACTGGAGGGGGAGGAACCATGCATAAACTGCACAGCCCGATATTCAGCCGGGCTGTGCAGAGTTGCAGGCGCAACCCCCAACCTGCGCCTGCACAACTTTAAGCCAAGAAAAAAAGACTCAAGTCGAGGGCCACCCACAGGTGAGCTGCTGCATTGCAGGATGCAACACAGCAGCTGCCACCTGTGGCTGGCCTAACCCACTCCTGTGCCCCCCTGCAGCCCGATCATGTGCAAAGAGTGAAAATCCCCACCTCCACCCCCACTGGCCCGACGCGGCAACAGCAGAATGTTCCCCCACCAGCCCGACCACGGGCTGCATTAGTTAAAAACAACCCCGAATACATCCCTGGTGGTCCAGTGGACCGAAAAGCCTGATCGCGGGCTGTATCAGTGTAAAATACAACCCCTCCTCCGAACATAGCCCTGGTGGTCCAGTGGACCGAAACTCCTGATCGCGGATGTAAGCAGTAATCCTCCGAACATAGCCCTGGTGGTCCACTGGACCGAAACCTCGATCGCGGGATGTATGCAGTAAATACCCTCAACACATCCCTGGTGCCTAGTGTCCTCCCACCCCACCCACTCCATGAAGCCCACTCACCCCGCCCCCGCAGCCGGCGGCGGTAGTGTCCCACTGGCCGTCACTTCATTCATTCGCCGACTGACTGGTGCAGGGTTGCAGGTCATTGGTGAGCAAGAGCTACTGTATGCAGAAGTTTATCAGTAAGACAGTTCAGTTTTGTGAATGAAATTCATCACAAAACTGGACTGTCTTAGACGGTATGGCTGCATGCCCATTGGCTCTTGCTCTGCACCAATGGGCGTGCAGCCTTACCGGCAGTCAGTCGGTGGTGGCAGGCGGCAGGCGGGTGGGACGCTGCGCCTGCCGGCTGCCGGGGGGGAGCGGGGTGGTGGGGCTTCATGGGTGGGTGGGGTGGAGGGACACTAGGCACCAGGGATGTGTGTGTGGGGAGTATTTACTGCATACATCCCGTGATTGGGAGTTTCGGTCCACTGGACCACCAGGGCTATGTTCGGGGGGGTTTAATGCTTACATCCTGCGAACGGGAGTTTCGGTCCACTGGACCACCAGGGCTATGTTTGGGAGGAGGGGTGTTGTATTTTACACTGATACAGCCCGCGATCAGGCTTTTCGGTCCACTGGACCACCAGGGATGTGTTCAGGGGGGGTTTAAACTAATGCAGCCTGCGGTCGGGCTGGTGGGGAGGCATTTCTGTTGTTGCCCGTGATGGGGCCAGTGGGGGGTGGTGGTGGGGATTTTCACTCTTTTGCCCATGATTGGGCTGCAGGGGGTGTCAGTTCCCATGGCTGCTGCCTGGCAGGGCGCCAGGCGCAAGTCCTCAGGGATTACGCCGCTTGCATGCAATGGTATGCAATGGGGCTATAATCAGATGCAAATGGCCCCCGCTACTTTGTATGAATTATGGCCCCATTTGCATGTCACCTTTGAATATGTGGATTTTGCGTGGCGCAATGGTGCTGCGCCACCGCAAGTTGTAGCTCCACTCTGACAACTGCGGTGGCACAAGTTCCACTGCGCTATGCACAGTGGTTGGTTGGGTGAGGCCCAAAGGAGTTGCTCAATAGCGCAACTCCTTTGAATATCACCCCGGCCACACCCCTGCGCAACTATTTTGCGCAGCGCAAGGGCTTGCACCTAAGAATGGCGCAGTTTGAATATCCAGCCCTATGTATACACTTTGTTTATTTACATTCAATTGTACCTATCTATGTAATTTCGATATGTATGTGTAAATGTCTCATGACCTCCTTGTGAATGAGCTTGCTCAACAGAGTTTTTCCTGCAATATACTTGAACTTGAACTTGAATATTGTGCGGGACTTGCATACGCTGATGACTTGATATTATTCTCATTAACGGCAAAAGGACGTCAGGATAAATTAAATCTCCTTGAAATATTTGCCAAGGATAGGAGTCTAAAAGTAAATATGTCCAAAATCTAATAGAATTTGAATTTTTTTTTAATATAATGTTGTTTGGGAGAAAAAAATATTCAATGGGAAATGGTATATAAATTCACATTCATTGCAAACTGTAGATGAATATACCTATTTAGGATTGTTTTTTTTTCAAAAAAATCTATGTTGGAAGACACATTATACTACAATGTACAATAAATTGTCAAATTCAGTTTTGGCATTAAAAAGATTTAATTTAGAGTTTGGGGGTTATACAATGAAACCTTTATTAAAGGCTATTGAAGCAAAATACAACTCACAAATATTATATGGGACAGAAATAAGTGAATATAAATATTTAGAGAACATGGAAAAAACAGTTATGCAGTTGTTGAGATCTACACTGGGTTTCCCGTTAACGGCTCCAGTTTCATATGTGTGAGCAGAGATGGGATTAGTAAATTTGAAGGCATTAGCTGAATCAAATACTGTTAATTTCTGGATAAGATTAATAATCAAGAGGATGGTAGAATGTCTAAGAAATGTTTGGAGGAAAAAAAAATATTGGGAAAAGAATGGTATAATGTCACCATGGCTGCGGAAAGTTAGAAGGATATTGAGGACAGTAGAATTAGATCAATTACTGGATCTGACATATCAGAAGGTGGTGATGGTGTCCAATATAAGAAATATATTAAAAATAGAATACTAGATAGAGGACTATGTATTATAAGGCAGTCACACCATCGAGAGGTTTTGGGGACTTGGAACCTCGAGAGTGAAGCTTGAGAGGTTCCTAAAGTCCCCAAAACCTCGAGATGGTCTGACTGCCTTATAATACACAGTCCTTTATTTGTTATTTTTTGTAATATATGGACCCCATTGCGGAGATTTCTTTTTCTGATGTGCTTTTTGTTAAACGGGCTGGCCCGCCACCGCACTCAGCACGCGCTGTCTCTGAACTGCCCACAGCACTAACGAGTGTCCCATCGCTCGTTTCAAAAAAAATTTGGTTTCCCTTAATTTAGTAGGCAGTCCTACCTTTCAGCTTGTTTGTCGTTCGGGAAACGAGGATGAGTGACACAGTCATTATTTGTTCAAAAATGAAAGTACAATTGAATAGATTCCTCTCGCTAAGCGAGAGGAAAAGACGCATGTTTTCATGCTGTTATGCCCGCCTACTAAAGAAAAGCCGCCAATGGAGATGCACCGTCAGTACGGGTTGTGAAAGAAGGACGGTGACCATGGCAACTGGGTTTGTTGGCAGGAAGATCTGGACATGCGCCTCAGATTGTAGTGATAATACTATCGTTGAGAGCTGAAACTGTAGTATTATCAGCTCTGAACGATAGTATTATCAGTTTGGAACAATGGTATTATCACTTTCATTACTGTGCTATTACAAGAAAATTTTTGTATGGGATGAGATGGTATTATTAGGCCATCTCCATATATTACAAAACTATTAATCAGGAAGTTTAACAACACAGATATGGAAAATATTAAAAATTATCATTACTCCTTGTGGTATAGTAATAACATCTTTAATCATAAATATAAATATTATTTGGATGTATTAGAAGAACCTGAATTAAGAAAGGTTTATGCCAAATTTAGAACCGAGTCCCAGGAATCAAATAAACTAATAGCTAGATTTAATAGAGAGGTAGATATAGTTCATTCCTATTGCCTATGTGGAGCACAAGAGATAGAAAATTTGTTACATACGATGTTAAAGTGTATGTGGTATGAGAAGACCAGAAATAAATGGCTGGAAGATATTTTATCTGATCTACAAGATTGTGATGATGAATTAAAGATTAACAAACTTCTCACAACAAATGATGAATATATAATAAGGAAAACAGCAAAGTTTTTAATCAACATTAGGGAAATAAGGGCTAATACTGTTCAGACAATGATTATAAAATCTTAAAAAGATGATAGTCAGGGAGGGATCAAGTTATTATATAATGGACTGTTTCGATTAAGTATATGTACAGGTGTAACAGATATTTATACTTATTGCATGTCTTTTTTATATCTGATGTTTGTGATAGTACTATGTATATGTCAATTTTATATCTGTTTCTTTTGTAAAGATGTTTTTAGATTGAACAATAAAATTGAACTGAACTTTAGAAAAAAAACGAACATGGCAACATTTTTCTTTAGCAATTTAAAGGGAAACAGTCAGAACAAAGGCCCCACACTTAAGCATGTGGCTGGTCCCAAAACATTTTGGTTTACTTACTGTTTACTGTAGCACAGTAGATTTTATCAGACTAATTTTGCTTACTTCTAGGCTGACATCTTCTGTAACTACAAATCCCCAAATCCCCTTCAGCTGACATTAGAGCAGTACTGCAGCAGTGGGAGATTTAATAGCCTGTAGTGTATGTTAGAGCTTTTATAATAACTGGGGAACATTTTTTCCCTTAGGGAAACCCAGTCATAATTTGCTGTTATAACTAGCTGGTTATAATGGCAAACATGCGGCGGGTTTCCCACGCTCCATGCATGTGCCAATCTCCAGTTTCCCATTCCTCAGCTGCCAGCCACCACACCTTATCTCCGGACACGTCACCCTTCATCAGTTCCAGCAGCAAATTTAGCAATGGATACCGATTTGGGCATTGCCTGCACAACAGTTCTTCAGCAGCACCGCACTCAGTAAAATACAAAAGAAGAACCCCAAAGAAGGTAAAAGGGAAGGGAGGACATGGAAACATGAGCCACAGGTTGCAGACAGACATCCGCAAGAGAGTTGACACCTGCCAGACAAAGGGAAGGGGAAATGCTGAAATGGGAGGGAACGGAGAAGAAAACAAGCAACAGCAACTGGAGGGAGGGTGTAAACACACAGAGCCAGGGGCTAAATGTCTGTGTTTAGATTTAAAAAAAATGACAAAAAAAAGAGGAACGTTTCCAACTACTTCCCACCTTGGACCGTGATTCATCCTAATTGGACCACAGCTCACAAGAGATGTACCTTTATTTTATATAGCTGCTGTGACGAAAAAATGCTCTCCAGTAATTATATAAAATAAAGGCTGGGTAGGTATGTAAAACTCAAATTTTACACACAGCCTCAGTGTGGGATGCTTTTATAAACCCCTCGAGCTTTGCTCTCGGGGTTTATGTGGCACCCTTCACCTCAGGTGTGTGTAAAATTCTCGTTATAACCACGTACCCAGTCATTATTCTATATATAATCTCTGATCAGATATCTTCAGGTTCTGCTTAACTCCAGGGGCTAACTGCAGCCCTGTGTGACTGTATTTAGCCCCAGGGGGACAGCGGGACCAGCAAACAAAAGATCAGAGCATATATAAACTCCAACATGCACTGCAGGCTATTGAATCTCCCATTGCTGCAATACTGCTCTGATGCCAGCTGCAGGGGATTCTGGGATACAGAAGGTGTCAGCCTGGAAGTAAGAAAAATTAGTGTGATACAATCTACTATACTACAGTAAACAGTAAGTAAACCCAAATGTTTTTGCATACAAAGTATACATTGGGACCAGCCCCACACTTGGGTGTGGGGAAATTGGTGCTGACTGTTCCCTTTTAAATGGTGTAATTTCTTTCACCTGGTTTGTGGGTAGGGGTTGGGGAGGCATCTTCTGTAAACTGAGTTGCAAGTCTGGAAGAGTACGTCCTGGACCCTGGGATTGATCCTTGTATCCCTGGTCTCAGAGGCAGAAGCTCTACCCAGCAAGCTAAGGGGAAATTTCTAGTTTGTCAAGCTGTTAGACTTTTGTTCTTTGCACGTTGAGATCTCTACTTTCATCACTAGATGGCACTGTGCAGTGTCTGATTACTGATTCTGTAGAAACATAGACAATGACGGTGGATAAAGGCCTCACGACCTATCTAGTCAGCTAAACCTTTCCTTCGGTATGTTGCATTCTGTACACACTACAAAGGACTAAATGCATTGCAGATCCAATCATCCAATTTAACAATTTTCAGCCTTGTTACTTTTTCTTTTAAAAAAACAGTAAAACTTCAATATTTTGCTAGTTTGGTGGGGCTCCATCCCTCACTACTCTGCCATCATCTCTGTGATGTGTGGACTTGTAGATGTGTCTGCATAAGGGAAGCACTAGCATCCTCCAATTTCCCCACTTTTACATATTATGGTAAGTAGGAAAGGGAAGATGCTGGTGCTTCCCCTGATGCAGATGTGCCACTCCACCAGCCACATGCCATGACTCTGTCATTTTTATACTGAAATATCCATGCTCATGATACACGTTAAAAGGGCTTCCAAGGGGGTCTCTTATGGTATGAGAGACTCTGAGCATGAAGTTTTGGGCCAGAGGATTGTGAAGCTGACTGCCTACCCATACCTCATGAGAGGCACCCCTCAGAGGCCGTATAAACTTATAAATCACTTGAGCATAACTTGGGTGATTTTTTAATAATTTTAGTCTTTTTTTATACTACTGCTCTGTCCTTCCCATCTGCGCTAAAGTGGAGTGCTCCCTCCTAATGCTCCCACGTGAGAGCACACTGTACACAGCATAAGAGGTACAGTGACTCTACACGCTGATTGACTGATATCGTGTGTTAGTGATTTATAATGCATCTTGGAAACATACAGTAGGACTTTCTGGTGCCCAAATAGTGGCAGAGATGTGATAGATGAAGCCCTATGAAAATAGCTAAATTTCATAAGATTTTTCTTTCAGCTTTGAAGGAACATCTATTCAGGGGATGGGATGGTGATGGTGGTGCTAGGTACCTGTAATCTTTTCATATGCTACATAGCACAACATTCCTTTCAATTAGAGATGCAAAAAAATCTAATATTAGCTGCAAACAAAATACAGTTTCATCTTTGATATTCGGAATACTAAATTAACACTTGTTTAATTGGCAGTTATGTGTGCTGTGTTCTAGCCCTGCTCTGAAAGCTATTCTTTGATCCCTACTTACCTTTTCTTCCATGTCCCCTGGCTGACAAGTAATAACTCCATCTTCCGGACCTCTGGAAAATGTTGCTTTACAATTTGCAAGCCACTGTTTTTGTAGTAAAATAAGAGAGAGAGAGCAAGAGAAAAAAAATTCAAAATCAATCATGAATAACTGAAAGTGTCTCCAATACCTCATTCATATAGTAAGTCTTCTAAAACAATCACAAGAACCAGTTACACTGTTCGTCTCATATAACATTCGTGACACGCACCAAGTTTGTACCTGTCTCATCTTGTCACATGATGTGTCATGTAAAAAGCATCACAGAGATTACTGAGTTCAGTAGTTACTATTTGTGAAATATTGCAGATTGTCATGATATGTTGCAACGCAATGTTTGCTAAAACTGTATTTACTCAGGACAGCTTAACTGAGAAGTGACATCTTGATTTCAGTAGGGCTCTGCTGCTACCCAGTTTAGGAGGGAAGCCATGTAAGCTGGCCCATGAATCAGTGGGTGTGATGAGATTCAAACCAGGGCACTGGGTCATACAGCCTTAAAGTTACAGGGAGCTGTGAACCAGCCTAGTTTACAAAACGTTGACCCTAATCCAGCCAGTCAGAAATGGAAAGGAAGTTTCATAAGTCATTACAGGCCAGACATGGCATTGGACAAAAGGGAATGGGTAGGTTGACCTCCGCATTCAGAAGACACTACATGACACTGGTTTGGATAGTGATTTATTCCATGTGTGCGTGTGAGGGAGGAAGGCCACATAAGTTATATAAGGCACTAGTTATTAATAGAATAAATCTCCTGTCTTTGCAGTTTTAGAATAACGTTCTTTTTATTTGTTTCATAAAGTTGAAGCAGCAACTGCGTCATCTTGATGGGGAACATCCGCCTACAGTAGGCAGTTCCACACCTATTGCATGGGCTGCCCCATACCAATAAAACTTCCACTTTACAAAGCCTCTGACTTGACCTATTCTTAGCCTCAGAAGAGGAGCAGGACCAGCAACAAGTAAAATGGAGCTTGTTACAGCACCAAGGTCCCCGTATTCTGTGAATCGACGGCTGCTGAATTTTCTGTAGAACTTGTATCATGCCACGGAATAAATGTAATGGCAAAGAATACATTGCTCTTGGTGAATTTGCATTCCCATATGCAATTTTTCTATAGTGCTTGGTTTCCTTCCCCTCCTTGTTTACCCTTAAGCCCCTTCGCTATGCTCAGCAGGTGTGTGATATCATCAATGACATCACATTATATTTTAGCCAATGGCAGGACTGCATTCTATCACAGAAATGAATGCATCATGCTACAGAAATTAGCAAATGCTGCCACAGAAACCTGGAAGCCCAGCTGCAGAAATCAGGACTGACGTGCCGTGGAGAACCAGGGGTCCTGTTTATAGCTCAATGAATAAAGGAGCTGGCCTTGACTCTACCTTAACCAGCAGTTTTTCTTCCATTTGTTACCAGCGACTCCAGGAGGTATGCCATCATGTTGGGGGTCTTTACCCCCACTGGGACATGCTGCCACTAGCAGCATTACCTCCTAGTATAGCTGGTGATAGCTGGCTCCTGAGAATGCTCCTAAACCCCAGTTGCCAGCATGAGAATGTGACACAGTTGCGCAGGACCGTCGAGCAGATTTTTAAACAAACCAAATAAGTGGAAATTTTAACATTGCACTTAAAGGGCAAATGGGGGCAGCGCCACACAAATTATTTTTAATTTTAATAGTTTTCTTTAGCTATATCTGTTATGTTCCGTGAAAGAGGCAACTCTTTAAAAAAAAAAGTTTCCTGTTTTTATTTTGTAAAGCAGTGAATCTGTGTATAAGGGTCAAAAAGGACAGTGCCGTCATGCAGCCTGCTTGTCCAGCTCCATTCCTGGACACCAGCTGATCAAGGATTAGACAATTAATGCTTATGAATATACCTGCACTGTAGGCAGGCCACGTATAGGCAGCAACACTTTTATATCAACATGTAACTTTAATAATCTCCAAGGAAAAAATATTTTTGAATGAGCATATTTATATATATATATATATATATACACACACATATATATATATATATATATATATATATACAAATATACACACAAATACATTTTGTATGACTCCTGTGACCTCGACCATACCAGACTATAAATAGAAAATATGCACTCAGTTTTTCAGATCTGGGTACATTAATGTCGAGGGAACCACAGGAATTGTTTGATCAAAGGGATAAATAAGGAAAAAGTATTTTTGATTTATGAGCATATTTTTTGCATGACCCCTGTGACCTCCGACTGAACCATACTGCACATAGAAATTATAGAACAGAATTTATAAATACATGTTACCGATTAGGTAAATGTGAGGTAATATTTTGTATTGTTTCAGTGTAGCAAAGGCAAAATGACCTTTCTGAGCTCCCGTTATCCAACTGTGGAAATTGTTGTAGAAGTAAATATGGTTTACATTATGACATGGGAGGTTAATTAATTGTATTAACACTTTTTTAAAACATTTCTTTACAATTGGCTTTATAAAAAGAATAAAGTAGTCTCTTTTGATTTGATATAGTATTTAGAAATACCAGTGATTGCCTTGACTAACATCAAAACTACTGTGGATTGCTGTTCATTTATTGTAATTAGAGATTGTTTTTAAGCAGCTAGAAATTTTGTGTCTTTGTGTGTAAATCACGGATTGAGATGGGGTAAACCTGTTATTCACATTATAAAAAGTAAAGGTTTGAGCTTGTGACTGAACAAGCTACAGCAGCTTTCGCTGCACTCTAAGTTAAACCTTGGAAGTAGTTTAATATTAAACAGTTAATTGTTGATGGTTTATTTGCAGTTACAAATAGTTTACCCGGTGCCTGCTCAGTTAAAGGTACAGGGCACAAGGGTTTTATCTTGAACCTGTTGTGCAAAAATTAAGAAGAATTTGGCTGGCATAGATAGAATTATTATTGATTTTAACACAGACCACAATTGAATGGTGCCAGACAAAAGGAGACTCCAGACCATAGAGGGTATTATAAGAATGGTATGAAGGGAAGGGCTGAGAGACATGTTCTAGGTCTAATATAAATGGGTTCCCTTAAGATTGCATCCCTGAATGTTCAGGGCCTAAACTCTCCAGTACAAAGGACAAAGAGCCTGCATTACCTGCAGAAATCACATATTGATATTGGCTTTATACAAGAAACAAGGATTACTCCCCTGGAACACGAGAAACTTAGAAGATCATTGGTAGGACATGTGGTGAGCTCCTCACATCCCAAAGGGAAACGGGCAGCAACAGCAATTCTTATTAAGAGAGGCCTTCCCGTGGAGATCACCTCAGAAATATCATGGGGCGAAGGTAGAGGGTTAATTGTGTCCGGGAAGTTGTTTTCCCAGAAAATACATCTTATAAACCTGTATGCACCCAATAAGGACGATCCCTCATTTTATAAACATCTCTTTGGAAAGGTGACAGAGTTAGGGGAAGGCATGATCTTGATAGGAGGGGACTTCAGCTGTGTTCTCAATCTGGTTTTAGACCATTCTTCTCAGAATATGGCCACTAATAAGAACATGAGAAGAATAATTAAAGAAGGAATCCAAGAGTTAGCACTGGTGGATGTCTGGCGGGACTTAAACCCCCACACCAGGGACTTTACCTTCTGTTCGAACCCAAACCAGATGTACTCCAGAATAGATTTATTTCTCTGTAGCCAATTGGACAGACGTAAGATACAAGATTGTACTATACAGCCGAGGTGGGTATCAGACCATGCAGCTGTCTTCTTGCGGCTTCAGTTAGGGGACTGGGTAAGGGTCACTACGTGATGACTTGACGCCTCCTTGTTGGAAAGGAAATATTTCAGGGTCAAAATTGACTCAATTATAGAGGATTATAAACATCACAATAAACCAGAAGAGACAGGGTGGAAGTGGTTTTGGGATGGCCTGAAAGCTACATTAAGAGGGGAGATAATAGCCTACTCATCTCGCCTGAAGAGGCAAATTTTAGAGACCGCCTTAGAAAAACGTCTGGCTCAGTTAGAACAAGAACATAAGAGGAAAGCTAAAGGAAAGGAAAACAAGGAGCTACAACAAGTTAAAAAAAAACTTACTAGAAATATTGGATAGACAAGTAGAAGGGAAATTACGTTTCGCAAGTCAAAAATATTGTGAACGGGGGAATAAAGCGGGACGGTTGTTGACTTTCCGCTTGCAGAAGTTGCAAGCTGAGAGATACATTTAAGAAATTTAAAATACTAGACGGTACCGAACAATTAGAGGTTTATACCCCAAAAGAAATAGCAGAAGGTTTTCGGGGGTACTATGCTGCTCTGTACTCAGTGAGATTAATACAGAAAAAATTAATGAAAATATGGACCAGTTCTTAAAAGAAATAACCTTGCCCACACTTTCAGATGAGGACAGGGTGGCAATAGATGCCCCATTCATAATAGCAGAAGTAGCAGTAGTAATACAAGAAATGAAAAAAGGCAAATCTCCTGAGCGAGATGGCTTTTTAACTGAATTCTACCAAACGTTTGCAGACCAGTTGTTTCCCTTATTTACGGCAACGTTTAACACCTGTGAAAACTCAGATGACCTCCCAAATACTTGGAAACAAGCCCTGATCTCTGTAATCCCAAAAAAGGGAAAACCTCCAGAATTTAGCGCCTCCTATAGGCCGATATCATTCTTAAACGTAGATTCAAAGATTTTTATAAAGGTTTTGGCCATTAGATTAAGCAAAATATTACCAGCTTTGGTCCATCCAGACTAAGCGGGCTTCGTCCCCCAAAGACACCTTCAAGATAATATCAGAAGATGCCTCAACATACTGCACTTTGGGAAACAAGCAAAGGTCCAACAAGTTGCAATAATGATAGACGCCGAAAAGGCATTTGACCGCCAGAGGTGGGGTTACCTTAAAGATGCTGCTCAGGTTTGGATTCAGGGAGAAATTCTTAACTTGGGTAGCTGCTAGTTATAAAACACCAACAGCACAGGTCAAGGCAAATTGAACCATTTTAGAAGCACTGAGTATACAGAAGGGGTACAAGACAGGGATGTCCCCTATCTCCCTTGCTGTTTGCATTAGGTATGGAACCTTTGGCAGAACACATTGGGAGAGACCGGGGGTAGAAGGAATAAAAATAGCTGGAGAGGAACATCATGTCTCGCTATATGCTGATGACACAATGTTATATTTAAAGGAACTGGTGAAAACCTACCCTAAATTAGCCACTATTCTGGACAGATACAGTAAGATCTCAGGCTTTAAAATCAATTCGGATAAGACTGAAGTAATACTAATTAGCGGACCCCATACGCAGGAATTGACACAAGCACTCTCCTTCAGGTGGGTAACAACCAAGGCGAGGTATCGGGTATTGAGGTCCCACTGAATCTGACAAAGCGATATCAGGTTAACTACAACAAATTGATCAGAGAGGTCTGTGAAGACCTACACAGATGGAACCTTCTGCCATTGTCTCTGATGGGGAGAATAGAGTCCATTAGGATGAATATCCTGCCAAGGTTTTTGTTTCTATTCAGCTCTCTGCCCCTACGTATACCCAAGATGGACTGGATAAAATTGGACAAAGCTCTGAGGGGGTTTGTTTGGAACCAGGGGAAACCCAGGGTAGCTTGGAAAGTTCTCCAGAGACCAAAGTCACAAGGGGGTTTGGGGCTACTGAATTTAAAATTATACTATAAGAATTATACTACACTCAACATCAATGGAACCACAACCCTCAACCCAAAAACCATTGTGGATAATTTAACAAAGCCTTTATCGACTTCAGTGCTGTCCTACCCCAGGACTGCTTCAAAGATGGTGAAGCCCCTCTGTCCGCAATGAACACTACTCCCACCAGCTCCCCCCACTTCTACTTCAAAGCAGTCAAGGCTCACCAAGTACACAAATATGCAACCAAAACCCTTGGTAAATCAAGATTCAGTAATGACTCCCTCGATCTCAAAATCCTGTCTCTCACACTTGATGAAGTGTTTAGTCCTCTGACCAGAATTTTCAACCTCTCCCTCAGCCTTAGCCAGTTCCCAGACAGATGGAAATTTGCCACTGTCACCCCAATCCATAAAAGTGGTGACAAAACTGCCCACAATAACTATGACCTATCTCTCTACTACCCCCACTCTCCAAGGCACTAGAATGCATCGTCTTGGACCAGCTCACAGAATACCTGGATACGTACAACATCCTGTGCAAGCAACAACATGGGTTCCGAAAAGGTCACAGCACCTCCACAGCCCTACCTGAATTCACCGGCGCAATCCACAATGCACTTGACTCTGGTGAACTACTAGGCTCAATCTACATTGACTTAACTAGAGCCTTCGACACCGTCAATCACCGCCTCCTGCTTGTCCAGCTTCAGAACACTGGGCTGTCAACCGACTCCATTGGCTGGTTTAAGAGCTACCTTGAAGAACTGACCCAAACAGTAAGAATCACTGATACACTCTCAGACCCTAGACCGGTCCACTCGGGAGTCCCCCAGGGCTCTATTCTGGGACCCCTCCTCTTCAGCCTATTTTTAAACTCACTACCGGACAGCTGCCCAGAACAAATAATTCTCTACACCGACGATGCTGTGATCCTCACCTCGGACCCTGATCCAATCCAATTACAAAATAAACTTCAGCAGGCCTTCTCCTCCATCAAATCTTGGTTTCTAAATCATAAACTGCTTCTCAAGTCAGAAAAAAAACAAGTCTATGGTCTTCTACAGCCCCCACAACAAAAACAAACAACTCCACCTCTCCATTGCAACCAAACAAGGAGCCATCCTAGAGCAAACACAATTGTTTAAGTACCTCGGCATCACCCTTGATCCCCACCTCTCATACGCTGTCCTTATCAGCAATGTTGCAAAGTCTGCCAATGCGAGGTTAGGCATATTATTCCGGCACAGGAAACACCTAACCCCAGAAGCACTGGCAGTGGGCGTCCAAAGCTCCATCGTCAGCATCATAGACTATGGTCTTATCATATATGGGTCTGCAACTATCTCTGCTCTCAAACGTATCACAACCTCCCTGAATAAGGCCTGTCGTCTCATCACTGGCTCACATCGCCGTACCCACACATGTGACCTTTATTCCCAATCTGGATGGCTTCAACTGGACAAATGCATAAAATACCAAACCTGCATCACGGCCAAGAAAATTATAATGGGTCTTGCCCCACCTGGTGTCTGTGCCCTCCTTAAGCCTAGACATAGGAATGTCACTACAAGGAGATCCAATTACCATCTACTACATATCCCACGATGTCGCACGACCCAAGGACAAAGATCATTCGCCTATCGGCCATCCAACTGGCTTAACTCTCTTGGCAGCGACATAGCGACCGCTCCAACACTCGGCCTCTTCAAGTCCAAGCTGCGCATCTCACTGCTTGTATCCTGCAATTGCCCATCTTAACATTTCCACCGTTTCAGCTGCAAATGCCCCAGCACCCAGCA
Organism: Neoceratodus forsteri; assembly: GCA_016271365.2. NCBI lineage: Eukaryota > Metazoa > Chordata > Ceratodontiformes > Ceratodontidae > Neoceratodus > Neoceratodus forsteri. Next base: position 374,716,000 of record CM057458.1, read on the forward strand.
CTTACAATCAGTCTTTGCACCCCTAGCACCTTACCTGTCATATTCCCTCGACAAGGCCCCCTGACTGCACTGTCTCCCACCCTGCCCACCTCCCCATATTTCCACCATGCCCCACCCCAACCACCTCCTGTACTCCCCTTACCCCTGCACCTCCTTCCCTCCTCGATCTCCTACCCTCACTTCCCCATCACCCACCCCCTTCCCTCGTCTTACTCATAGCTCAAGTCTTTGTACTGGTTATTACATGTCTGTAAGTCAATGACTATATGTTTGTAACTAAAAATGATGACTGTTGCACACGCTGACACGGAACCTTTGTAAAAGAGCCTCGGCTCAAAGGTATTGTAATCCTAGATTGAAATAAATAAATAAAAAATAAATGGCACAGATTACATCATGGGTGGCATACCTCCAAAAGGAGCCGGGTAATGTTTGGGTACACATGGAGGATAGCACTACCACAGCGGGAGGGTCCCGAGTGGATTTCACTGCCCTGCCAAATACCTTGCTGAGGGCGAAGTTGTTAAATCCATGGCAGGAACACTCATACAGGGTTTGGGGAAAAGTTAAAAAAGAGCTTAACATACAACAATCCCTCTCAAACCAAACAAAAATCTCTGAATACCATGGTTTTGAGCCTCCCAGACAGGACCATACATTTCATACCTGGCATAGATATGGGCTGCTCCTTTTTTCCCTACTTCTGAATCAGGGTCAGGTTAAAACATTCGCCCAAGTTCAGGGAGAATTTGGGATACCTAAAACTCACTTTTTCAGATATCTCCAGGTGGTGTCCTTTTTACACCTGGATAATAATAAACAAAAAGTGCAACAAGACCCGCACCCTATAGAACTGTTAATTAACAGAGCTGTAGCCAACCCACAGGAGGGATATCTGGTTTCTAATCTAGTAAAAATATTTACTATCTTATGGGACCTTGCTTCAACTCTGTACAGAAAATTATTCAATGCGCCTGTCTGCAAGACTACTAATCAGCGCTCTAACAAGAGGCCAAAGCTCCATATCCGGATGGCAAACAAAGTGGTATCAGAATAAAAAAAAAACGGGCAATGGCAAGAATATTTAACCTATCTCTTGTGGCAACTATGAAACTATTGATACTATTATTAATATGCTCAGGAAATGTAGAACTTAACCCAGGACCCCCAGAGGTCATCACTGCACCAACAGACTTAGCCAAGATCAAAGGGCTAAGCTTTCTCCATATTAATGTATGAGGTCTATTAAAGAAGATCACGATGATCCAAGCCTGGTTTAACCATACCCTACCAGATATACTAGTAGTGTCTGAGACATGGCTCAGGCCTGTCACAGATGACAAAGACATAGACTTACCTAATTATCAAGTATTCGGAGCTGACCGCCAAACTAAGGGTGGGGGTGTTGCGATATATGTGAAGGACAGCCTATCTGTAACCTGCCTTGACTCATTATCCATGGTAAAGGAATTTGAATGCCTATCCCTCAAAGTGGCCCTCTCCCACACCACATCGCTGCAGCTAAATGGCTGCTATAGGCCCCCCTCAGCTGACCTCAAGCTATTATCCCACCTGGGTAACCTAATCAAAAAGGGAACAGAAGAAACTATAATCATAGGAGACCTAAACCTAAACTGGCTCTCAAAGGCAGCTGTACCCTTAATATCATTCTGTGATACACATGGGTTTATACAGCTCATAAATGAACTCACAAGAATCAACAAAAAGAATACAAGCAATAGCACACTATTAGATGTTATACTAGTGAATAAACCTCACCTTTTCTTGCATGTTGGAGTACTATTCAATGACATCAGTGACCACTGCCTTATTGCGGGAATAAGATCAGCATGCAAGCCGTCATCCCCCACCAAGTTCACAATGAGGAGATCAAAGCAAAAATTCAACATTGAGGCATATCTGGAAGAGATAAACCACTCCACACGATGGCAAGCGTTTTATTTAGCAAACACAGTGGAGATAGCGTACGAGGTGCTAAATGACATTATTACAGGTGCCCTTAATATCCATGCTCCAATTTCTAAGGTACGCATCAAAAATAAAACCTACCGTTGGTTCACTCCTGACCTTAAAGCCACCCTCCTTGACAGAGACAAGTTATGGAAAAGGCACGAAAAACTAAGATATCAACTGATTGGGAGCTGTTCAAAAAAGCCAGGAATATCTGTACCAGGAAAGTACAAGATGCTAAGGCTGCTTATTATATGTCTGAACTAGACTCCTCCTGCCACAACCCTGCCAAGTTCTGGAACACCATAAAAGACATAACAGGATACGATCCAAGTAACACACTCCCAGCCAAAATACACAATGGCAAGGGAACCATCTCTGATAGACTGGAAGTCCTGGAATCATTCAACAATCACTTTATAACTGCTGGTCTAGCATTCAACACCTCTCCGGCTAACCAAATGCGTTCCTAGTTAGGTATCAAGAACACTGAAGCACGGGTAATGGAGTCCACCTTCTCCTTCATACCAGCCACCCTGAAGCAGGTGGAAAAATTAATATCACAGCTGGATACCAAAAAAAGTGCAGGTGCAGACTCCCTTGATCCCTATTTTTTTTAAATTGCCATACAAGTGTTAGCAGTGCCAATAACACACCTATTTAACCTCTCACTACAACTAGGATCTATTCCATCGATCTGGAAAACAGCCCAAGTTATCCTGCTACTGAAAGCAGGGGACCCCATGGACCTCAACAACTACAGGCCAATCTCTATCCTCCCTGTGTTATCCAAGCTGCTAGAAAAAATCGTAAGCACCCAACTAAGAGGATATCTTGAAGAGGATAATCTTTTAAATCCAGCGCAATCTGGGTTTAGAACCAACCACAGCACCATCACATCCCTGGCTAAAGTAACCAATGACTGGCAACTCGAACTGGACAAAAAAAAAAAAAATTGTGTCTGTGCTGTATTTTTAGACCTGAGTAAGGCATTCGATATGGTCGACCACGAACTGCTCCTCTCCTCCCTGAAATCCATAGGACTCGACTCAACCTCCATTAGATGGTTTAATAACTATCTCACAGGAAGGACCCAGCAGGTGAAGGCTGAAGGAGACCTATCACCACTCAAATCTCTCCAAAGAGGAGTTCCCCAAGGATCCATCCTCGGCCTAATCCTATTTGCCATCTATATCAATAGCATTGACAATAACCTCACCAAAGTCACTGTACACCTGTTTGCAGATGATACAGTATTGTATGTCAGTCACCCCTCTCCCGTAACAGCATGAATAGAGCTACAAGCAGAATTCAACCTATTACAACATCAACTACTGGAAAAAAAACTCCTGCTAAATGCAAAAAAAACAAAGGCAATGTTTTTCTCCCCCCAAACACAAGCCGGACACTCCTTCCCAAACAATCTCCCCCACATATCCACTGTCCTTGGTGAAAATCTTGAATATGTTACAAAATTCAAATATCTGGGGGTCTGGGTAGACAGTAGACTCGACTACTTAGATCATCTGGAAGATCTGCTAAAAAAACTCCGTCAGAGGCTTGGGCTCTATTACAGAATAAAGCACTTTCTCACAAGTGATTCTAAAAAGAAGCTGGTCCAGGCCACATTTCTATCAGTATTAGATTATGCAGATTTCCTATATGGTCATTGCCCCAACTCATATCTGAGCAAACTGGACACATTTTACCATAGAGCCTTGAGGTTTATTACAGATCTTCCTCTCAGCACTCACCACTGCTCGCTTTATGCTGCAGTTGGATGGACCTTGCTCCAATTTAGAAGAGACAGGAATGCCACACCGTGGACTTATAGAGCGATATCAAAGATGCTACCAAATTACGTCTCAGACTGATTCACACAAATCACATCAAGTAAATATGCCCTAAGAAGTTTAAACTTCATCATGCTTAAAGTGCCCAAATTCAATTCTCGTTATGGTAGATCTGCTATCAGCTATGTCTTATCTGCCTTATGGAATACGATGCAGAAGACCCTGAAAGTGAACAGATACATCTCATTTACATCCTTTAAATATCTGTATTCGAGGCTTATCAAAGAAAAATGTAATTGTTTCCACAAACAGTAGAGTATTCCTAATCTTATCCCTCTCCCTCTCCCTCTCTAGATAGCCAACTCATGGAAGGTATCCACCTTTACTCAGAGTCACCACCCCTCACACTCCATGCACCCCTCCTTTCCATCCACCTTCCCTCAATCCCTTGTCATATATCACAGCCCTATACCCCTGTTATACAAACCTCCCAGTGCCGTCCTCCTGCCCTCTTCATAAGGCCCACAGTTTATGCGATCCACAGTATAGGCCCCCACCATCTTCCTCCTCCCCCACCAGCCAGGCACACCACTTCCCACTCCCCTTCCCCTCACCCCTTATTACCACTACACCTGAATTTAATGTATAGTCCGATTAGAATGTATCCTTAGACGGTGTGTATACTGAATATTCTATGTAGTGTCCTAGAGTTTGTGTATATTGAATATTTTTTATGTATCTATGTAAACTTGAACCTTGACCTTACCAGGTCCATCTTGTAAATGAGCTGTGCTCAACGATGTTCACCTGGATAAATAAAGATTTGATTGATTAATTGATTGATGTGAGGAGCAAGAAAGAGGAATCCCTGAAGTGTCAAGGAGGCTGGGGAGAGAGAGAGAGAGAGAGAGAGAGAGAGAGAGAGAGAGACAGGTCGGGAACTGGGAGGCCAGCAATGGGAAAAGATATGGGAGGGTGAATTTTGCACCTCAGCATCTCAAAATTGGAAGGAGTTTCGATGGAAAATCATAAGCAGATTCTTTAATACTCCCTCGAGAACCAAACATTTTAAACCTATGGGGTCAGAGCTTTGCTGGAGAGGGTGCAGACTAATTGACTCGCAGTATCACATATTTTGGGACTGCCCAATAATCAGGCCCTATTGGGAAGAAGTACAAAAGTTATATGGGGGGTTAATGGGAATGGATATTGTGCCTTTTTTTGACCATCTGATACTGGGGATCCCACCTAAGAAGAAAAGTACTAAAAGTCAAAAATAATTTCAAGGTATCTTGCTGGCCGTGGCTGGCAAGGCACTCACTAGGAAATGGTTATCTCCAGAACCACCGACTGTTCAGGAACGGATAGACATTATTAAAAATATACAAACAGAAGAGAAGCTCACAGCAAGGCTTCGGCTCCAGACAGACACATTTAATGGAACATGGCTCCCATTCATGAACCTCATAGAGGAAAGAGAGGGCAATACAGTTTTATCCCAGCAGGCCTCCCTCTGAATCTACAAGGTGGGGACGACTATTATTGTGGGAGATAGATGGTAGAACTGGAGACTGCTGTTCTATATATAGAAGTAGACAGAGAAATTGCAGACTGAATGAAATGCCAGCCAAACAATCCAAATTGAGAATTGGTTTTATTATTTTTTTTAATCTTTATTTAAGATATAAGTTATCTTATTGCTGTGTTTAAGCAATGGGTGAGATGAAGTTACAGAAATAATTGAAAGACACTGGATCAGTTTGAATGACTACTTGTGGTACACTCAGGTTAATAGGTGAACTTAGGACCAGATGGACTGAGACATCTTAACCTATAACAAAAAGAAAAGAAAATGAATATGACACGACAGGTAGTAAACCCTTTTTTCTTTTATGTATAAAATATCTGTTTTTTTAACATCTGTCATATTTACCTGGATGGATTTGAGAAACGAATGTCCTGATATGTGTACCTGTATTGAATGTGCCATGGCATAATAAACTTTATAGTCAAAAAAAAAAAAAAGTAAAGGTTTTACACAGGACCAGCCTCCCTGAGGAAGTGCACATGTGAGAAACTGGTCAGGGCAGTTAGGAGGTGAATTCACTTGTAATTATTTGTAACTACAGGCTTGATGTGCTGGACTTACATTAGCAAGAAATAAATCACCTTTATTTTTTTTTTGTTACCTTGTATTTTATCCTCCTGCTTCTCTTACAGTAGCCACTCTCTTCAGGGTCTCATTGCGTCCTGCGCCGGAGGTCCCCCGAGGATCACTAGCCCATATGGGTTCCCTGGTCACTTTTCCTGAGATTCCGGATAACCCACCCGGCTGAGATGGAGGAGTCCTCCCCAACTCCCCCAGACCATTACCACTTTGAGCGTGCACCTGGCGCTGTTCTCACCGGGTTCCCCTGAACGCTGGTGCTGAGAGCTGTTTACCGGTGCCACTGCAGGGGTATTTCCTGTTTTTTCTCCCACCCCCTGTGGTGTCAGCATGATAGGAGGACCAATGAGACAAAGGCATGGTGAGACGTGCCTTTGCTCTGGTCCTCAGCTGACGTCCGCCCCTCCCTTACCTATCTGGCTGCCTCCTACTGCACCTTCCACCCGAGTTCCCCCAGGAGGTGGTATAGCAGCGAGATCTGCAGTCCTCCCCACCCGGAGAAGGAGAGCAGCTGTTGGGCACTCAATCCTTTTCCTCCCCTGCCAACCCCAGACGGCCCGTGCCCGTTCCCGAACACGGGTCGCCGGCGTGATGCGAGGTAAGGCGTCCAGTGCATCAACCCTCAGCGCCACCGGGCCAGTAGAAATAAATTACCTTTGATGGACTGTTTGGTGTCGGTACTGTTTTTTCCCAATAGAACAACCTGTATATAGCCTACAGAGTTCAGCAGAACCAGCAAGCTGTATAATTAAGCTTTTTTAAGCTTTAAGACTCTTCCTGGAGGGATGGGGGCCCTGTACAGGAGAGACATCCTGCATCCATTCAGGAGATGGGCTGCAGTCCTCAGTAAAAGGTTTAAATGCTACATTGGCAAGTGTTTAAACTAGCTAAGGGTGGAGGTGGAATAAGACTCGGAGACAAAAACTGTTCCCCCTCACAAGTTCCAGAGGCTACCTATGGAATTCTGGAGGGCATGAAACCCCCAAAGGAATCAAATAAAAATGTAATCCGAGAAGTAGAGGAAAAATTTAAAGTGGAGAAAAAGGGAGGCATGATAGAAGAGGGCAAAGGGCAAAAAGGAGAGAAAGTGATAACACCATCTGGAGAGCCATGTGTACCAATGTTCGCAGTCTGGGCAGCAAAATTGCAGACTTAGAGGCCACTGTGGCAGAAGCTGACCTGGATTTAGTAGCCATTACAGAAACCTGGTTTAATGAAAACCAGAACTGGGATGTGGCTATATCACGATATTATCTGTTTAGAAAAGACAGGGTAGAAAGAAAAGGGGGTAGAATGTCTCTTTATACAAGAAGCAACATAAAGGCTACAGAAATACAGGAGGGGAAGAAGGGTGCAGAAGTGCTGTGTGCTACCAACCCTGGAAAAGAAGAAAGGGGCAGCTCTTTGCACGGGGGTGGTCTACAGGCCTCCATCACAGGGGAGAGAAATGGATAAGGAAATGTTGGAAGCAATCCATAAGATGGCTTGCAAGGGAGAGGTGTTACTAGTAGGGGACTTCAATCTGCCAGTTGTGGACTGGAGCCTCCCTGCTGTAGGAACAACCAGGAGTAGGGACATCCTGGATTCCCTGCAGGGAGCATTCCTCAGGCAGTAGGTTAAGGAACCCACTCGTGAGGGGACATTGCTGGACCTAGTACTGACAAACTGGGACAGCATTGCTGAAGTCACAGTGGGGGACCACCTGGGGACCAGTGATCACCAGACAGTGTGGTTTAACATAAGAACAGGGCCAGAATCAAACCACATGAGGATGAGGGTCCTGGACTTCAGAAGGGCCGATTTTAAGAAAATGGGAGCATGCCTCAGGGCTGCCCTGGCAAGGATAGGGAAACTAGGGTATGTAGAAGAACAGTGGGCTACGATAAGAGAGGGAATTGAAAAAGCTACTAAACTCCGTGTCAAGCAGGTCAGTTAGGGCAAGAGGAAAAAAAGAGACTACTATTGTTCTCTAGAGAGGTAGCGGAAAAAGTAAGAGCAAAAAAACTAGCCTTCAGAAACTACAAAAGAACACAGAAGGTGGACAGGGAGAGTTACCAGGAGAAACAAAGGGAGGCAGGGAAGACAGTTAGGAGCGTAAAAGCGAAAACAGAGGAAAATATAGCCAGATCAGTAAAAAGGGGGATAAAACATTTTTTAGATACATGAGTGAAAAGAGGTAGACCAAGGGAGAGATAGTAAGACTGAAAGGGGAATGGGGGTTTCTGTAGAAGAAGACCACCAAAAAGCAGACATACTTAACAAATACTTCTGTTCAGTATTCACGGAGGAGTGGGAGTAGGAAATGGGCCTTTGTTACAAGACAAGGGCAGAAAGGGTCAGGAGATGGACACTACTAGCCCTTTCACTGTGGAAAGAGTCCTAAGGGAGTTGTCAAACTTAAATATAGACAAGGCAATGGGTCCAAATGCGGTGCACCCCAGGTTGCTGAGGGAGCTCGGGGAGGAGCTGGCTACACCTCTGACAGCCCTGCTCAACCAGTCACTAGAAACAGGGGAGGTACTAGGGGACTGCAGGAGGGCAGATGTAGTCCCACGCCACAAAAGTGGAAATAGGGAGAAGGCAGGAGGAGGAGGAGGAGGTCAGCCTGATTTCAGTAGTGAGCAAAGTAATGGAATCACTGCTGAAGGAGAGGATTGGAGAATACCTTGTTACCAGAAGTCTACAAGATCTGTGGCAATATGGATTCACCGAGGAAAGGTCCTGCCAGACAAACCTGATCAAGTTCTTCGACTGGGTAACAAGGAGGTGGACCAGGGATGGGTGGTTTATGTGGCCTATCTGGATTTCAGCAAGGCCTTCGACACTGTTCCACATGGAAGGCTGGCAAACAAACTGAGTAGCCTAGGAGTAGGTCCTAAAACAGTAAAATGGGTGGAGAGCTGGCTTAGTGATAGAAGCCAATGACTGTTAGTAAATAAGGTACACTCTGGGAGGGCAAGGTGACTAGTGGAGTACCGCAGGGGTCAGTATTAGGCCCGCTCCTCTTCAATGTCTTTATTAGTGACATTGCCAGGACTGGAGGGTAAGGTATACCTACTCGCAGATTACACAAAAATCTGCAACAGAGTAGACACACCGGGGTTGAAGAAGGAGGGAAGACCTAAAGAAGTTAGAAGAATGATCAGGAGTTTGGCAGCTAAGATTCAATGCAAAAAAGTGTAAAACCATGCACATAGGGCACAAAAACCCGGGGGCAACATACCAACTCGGGCTGGGGGAAAATATCAGCAGTCACAAAACAGGAAAGAGACCTGGGGGTTATCATTTCTGGTTACCTGAAAGTAGCTAAACAGTGTGACAAGGCAGTGTGAAAGGCTAGTGGAGTGCTCATGTTTGGATGCATAGGGAGAGGTATCACCAGCAGAAAGAGGGAGGTAACAATACCCCTATATAAACTGCTGGTAAAACCCCACCTCAAGTACTGTGTACAGTTCTGGAGGCCCCATCTCCAAAAGGACATGGGGAGGGTGGAGATGGTGCAAAGAAGGGCATCCAAAATGGTGCACGGCCTGCATCAGAAGCCCTATGAAGAAAGGCTTAAGGATTTAAATATGTACTCCCTAGAAGACAGGAGGTAACAGGGGAATATGATACAGGCATTCAAGCACCTTACAGGAATAAACAAGGTACAGGAAGGGAGCATTTTCCAAAGGGAAAGATGCTTAAGGACAAGGGGTCACAATATGAAGCTGGAGGGGGGGCTCAGAGGAAACGTGAAGAAGTACTTCTTTATGGAGAGGGTGGTGGATGCTTGGAACAGCCTCCCAAAGGAAGTGGTAGGGGCTAGAACAGTCATGGGATTTAAGAATGCATGGGATAGACAGAAGGGAATGTTAGAAGCAAGAGGGGGATGTAAGCTGGAGTCCAAGTAGGGTCACTGGTGGCACTATTGGTAGGGAATTAAGGGCAGACTAGGTGGGCCAAGTGGTCCTTATTTGCCGACTTCTATGTTTCTATTACAGTCCATTAAATCTCTCGCAGACGGTACTGTCAGCATGTACCTAAGTTGCCTTTGTACACAGGCCCCAAAAACAGAAAATGTCCATTTTCCACTGAAAGTGCAACTCTGGGTACATGGAGGTTACCCTTTAAAAGCATTCCCAAAAAGAGTGTCAATCTTTTTGGTTTTCAATATTGAAGGCATATGCACAAAAGCTGAAGCATGGTGTCCCTTTTAGCTTATCTGCTCCTGGTACTGATTCTTTTGCTGAGATCAGAGTACTTTGCTTGTAGTGATATTACAACCTGGTGGTGTGAAAATTGTGACATTGCACTCTGAAGATAACAACCCAAGCAGGGGAATAACCATCTGGAGTAGATGATCTTGAGAAAAAAAAAGATCCTTTTTTGCTTTTCGGCAGCTGCATGACGTGGTATTCGCAATAAAATATTCCTAAACAGGACAGAAAAGCCTTGCTCTTCTTAGGCAGGGTGCTCTAGTGCAGTGGTTCTCAAATGGTGAGGCCAGCCTCCCAAGGGAGGCCCCAAATTATTCCAGGGGAGGCCCAGTCAAGTCTGAGAATGTACAGTATTTAAATTTTAAGTTTTGGCTGTTTTGTGTGAAAATATAAAACAAATTAAATACGGATAATTGCAGATGAATTTCTTTACTTATGCACAAATTTGTGGCCAGGAAGTTCCCATTGAGCCAAAGCGTGTTTATAGGTATGTATTTATATGTAAATTAATGCCTGGGGAAGGCATGCTCAGTCTCGGCTTGTTTCTACAATAGGTATTTATATGCAAATTAGTAACTTGGAAAGGCACACTGAGTCAAGGCTCATTTCTATAATAGGTATTTATATGTAAAATAGTAACTGGGAAAGGCAAAGCAGAGAGATCCAATGTATGTTTTCAGGTGTGACCTGAGGTAAGGGTACAGGAAGTTGCTTAACGACAGGGTAAGAGAGGGAGAGATGAAGTGGCTAGGTTTGGTTGTTCCAGATAGAGAGGGAACAGAGTAACAAGGGCCCAAGAGTCAGACAAAAGGAGTGACAAGTATAACCTGGGGTGCCAGGTCAGGGGGGAGAGCAATAAGTTGAATAAAAAGAGAATATACTCAGTCACTTTTATTAGTTTCACTTTATTCCTGGTGTACCGTGCAAAGTAGGAGATATTTTTTTCTATGGAGAGGCCCAAGATTTTTTTCCAAATTTGAGGGAGGCTCGAAATCTTTTTCATGGCTTGGTGGAGGCTCACTATCACAAAGTGTGAGAACTAATGCAGTCTAGTGGATGGAACACTGAACTGTGAAACAGGAGGTCACAGGTTCAAATCCCACTATAGCTACCAGCTCACTAAAATATATTCTCCTGAACTAGCCACTTGAGCACCTGGTGCCTCAGTACTCCTCCTGTAAAACTGAGCTGAAGCAGGATCCGGATGATAACAGCATGATATATCTCAGTTGGACAGCCCAGGTTACGAATATCAGAAAGAGTACCCCTTCCTAAAGGCTAAGCCTACAGCTCATATAAATTCAGAATCAAACACATTTTTCCCCCACAATGACTGAATAATCAATTTTGGGTGCCTATGTATGCAACTAGCATTATATTTATGACATGCCACAAGAATGGCTCATCATAATTAAATGTTGAAATGGGTTCAATGAACACATCCATAAATTCCAAAACCAAGACTCAGAATTCTTAGATGTCACAATATAAAGCTTGTGACCACAGTGCTTACCATTTTCTGCACTGCTCTGCAAAATCAATCCACATGAGTACAGCAAGTACAACTGTTGAATAGGTTACCACTGGTGGTAGTGGAAGTGTGTAGCTTTCATATCTCCAGGGTAAAAGTGGATAACTACAGTAGTTTGAAGAAAAACACATTCCTGGATATAACTACTAAACTCAGACCAGATTTGTTGTATTTATTACTCTTTTCCAGCAGCTTCCCACCCTGTTTCTATGTAACCAACCAATAGCAAGCAATATATAGTACTGAACAAGCTGTTAACTTGCATGCTATATCCTAATGACTAAGAGGTGGCAACATGTATCCAGTTTCTGGCAAACAAAAATATCACAGGTGACAGTATCAGAACATAGTTATGCCAAATTTCCTAAACATTTGAGTGCCAGGATGTTCCATTTTACAACATAACACAATACAATTTATTTTGTGCAGCATCTCTCTCACAAATTGAATCTCAGAAGTCGTCACAATGCATATAATAGTAACAAGACTTGACTTGTACCAACAAGGCTGGTCTTGGGATGGCAATGCTCTTCACTCTGCACCTGGCATGTGGATAAACAGAGGGATCTAGTCTCCAGTGCTGTCAATCCCTCACCTTTTACCAGCACAAAATAAATCACAATATCGGAAGTCTGCACTGTGGGAGAGCAAAATCCAGCACAGCACGTGTAAAATATGCAGACAAGCCCTTCAGCAACCAGGCCAGACATGACCGGTCTGCATAGTTGGAACATGTTTTGCACTTAAAATAAAACTGTTATTTTGCACATTCAAAGTATCTACAGCCTTAGTGTCTATTTTAAGTTTTCAACAGATGTGCTACATTCATAGAAGTGCCAAACCTACTGTATGAAGATATTTGCAGAACTAATTTCAAAGGCTGGATAGTTGCTTTAATTATATGCAAGGTACACAAGATAGTAGTGGTCTGAAAATGAATATGGCTTCTGTTATCCCACATTATATTTGAATTAACCATATCAGTATGTATTTTTGGTTGTGAATGGTGGGGGATAGGGATTGAAAGGGAAGTGTGTTCACATTGTAATTGAACACAATATGACTATCTCAATAACTGATTGATTTATTGTCTGTTCTATACTTTTTTTTTTTATAAAATACTTATAAACTAAGAAGTACCATCCCAAATAGTAGTTGGGGTAAGTGCTGGATTTGCTCTTCTGGATTCATGTTACATCTGAGCACCCTTGGCTTCTCCCTCTACTGCTGTTTCTAAACTGAAGTTTGAACTGCACCTGCCTGCCTCACACTGTCCCTGTCCCTTTGCATAAACAGAGGGCTTATTGCTCACCTTTCACCAGCACTAAATACATCACAATGTAGGGAAGTCGGCACTTTACCTTCCTCACACTGTACCTGCCCCGTGGATAAACTACGTTTCTAGTGCTGTCAGTCTCTCACCTTTCACTTGCACTAAACACATCAAATTGTGTAATGTCTGCACTGCACCTGCCTCTGTGGATAAACAAAGGGCTTCAGTTCCAGTGCTGTCAGTCACTCACCTTTCACTTGCACTAAACACATCACATTGTGGTAAGGTCTGCACTGTACATGTCTCATTGTATACTTGCCCCTGTGGAAAAACAAAGGGCTTCAGTTCTCCAGTGACCCCAGTTTGGGAAGGGACTCGGGTTGCTCTGGGGTCGATGGGGTGAGGAAGGATTGAGCATCCGTAGGCAACTCTCCTTCCTCAGGGGAGGGAGGATCACGCGGTACACTGTAGACTTACACCCGGCAGTGGCTGGTTGTCAGCACAGGCATGCCGCCAAGAACGGGGAGGTCCCATGTCCAGGGTGTTAGGCTGCTTCCGTGAAGGTGGAGCCAGCCACTCCATCCATTGCATGGTTGTGAGCCAGGGGAAAAACAACAAAAAAGTTGGGAGTCGACAGAGTCCATGATGACCCAACTATCGGGTAGAAGGACAAGTCCCTCTGAGGGAGGGACCAGAGCTCCTTGTCAGCATCCCACAAAAAAAACAAAACAACGGGCTTCAGTTTTCAGTGCTGTCCGTTTCTCATCTTTCATAGCACTAAACACATCACATTGTGGTAAGGTCTGCATTGCACTTGCCTCACAGTATACCTGCCTCTGTGGATAAACAAAGGGCTTCAGTTTCCAGTGCTGTCAATCCCTCACCTTTCACTTGCACTAAACACATCACATTGTGTAACATCTGCACTGCACCTGCCTCACAATATTCCTGCCCCTGTGGATAAACAAAGGGCTTTAGTTCCAGTGCTATCAGTCCCTCACCTTTCACTTACCCTAAATTCATCACAGTGTGAGGAAGTCTGCATCATGCCTGCCTCACACTATACCTGTCCCTGTGGATAAGTCTCCAGTGCTATCAATTCTGCACTTTTTACCAGCACTGAATTCATCTTAGCATGGGGAAGAGTGCTAAGTGAAAAACAAAACAAAAAAAAAGCACACACCGGCGAGATTTAAATATGTTTTATTACTGCAAAACAGTGCTATAAATTATAAACCATGGAAAACAGCAGAGGCTGGCTCTTCTACAAAATTTCTTGCTCTAAGGCTTTGTCAGGACTCCACTGTTTTGTCATTTATAGTACTTTTTTGCACTAGTAACATGTATTTGAAAAACTGCTGTTGTGTAGAGTTTTTTTCCTTTTTTTGTTTGGAAAAACACTCCCTACACTGTAGGTGAGCAGCACCTCTTTATGACCAGTGTGCACGCTTTATTACTTTTTCATGGTATGGGGAAGTCTGCAGTGTATGTGCTCCAACTGTACCTGGCCTGTTTATGAACAGAGCACTTTAGTTTTCACTACTGTCAATCACCCAACACACACCAACACTAAATCTAACACAGTATGTGACAGCCTGCACTATAACTACCCTACCCTACGCTGCACTTGACCTGTGGATAAACAGACAGCTTAACTCTGCGGTGCTGTCAGTCTCGCACCTTGTCCCCAGCACTGGATTCACCACAGTGTGGTGCGAAGCCTTAAAGGTATCTTCTTATGCATTACTTGGCCTGTGGATGAAACACAGGGCTTCTGCCTCTGGAGCTATCAGTCACTTACTTTTCACCAGCACTAAATCTATCACAGTATGGGAAAGTCTGCACTGTTCCTGTCCCACACTACACCAGGCCCTGTGGATAAACAGAGGGCTTCAGTCTCCAGTGCTGGTAATCCTTTATATTTCACTACACTAAGTGTATCACAGTATAGGGAAGTCTACACTGCTCCTGCCACACACTGTACCAGGTCTTGTGCTTAAACAAAGGGCTTCATTCACCAGTACTGTCAGTCCCTTGCCTTTCACCAGCACAAAGTACATCACTGTGTAGGCTGCATCTGCCTGCACTGTAAATGACCCTATGGATAAACAGAGGGCTTCAGCACTCCTTAAAGATAGTTTTGATTGTGTGAGGCTCTGCTGCCTTGACTTCTCTTAAATGAATCATAGCTGCCTTAAAAATGTCTGCTCTTCACTCTTCATTAGCTTTGAGGAGCAGAGAGACAGAATTGCAGCTTGAAGCCTAGAAACCTAGAATGTGTCAGCAGAAAAGGACCGGTAGGCCCATCTAGTCTGCCCTACCTTCCTTGCCTATTACTACACCCTGGACCATATTTGATCACAGGTGCCCCTCCTTCCTCCCTTACCCCTACTTATTATACCCATGCCTATCTTACACATGTTTGAAGCTCCCCACTGTCTTCACTCCTACCACCTTATCTGGCAGGCTGTTCCAGGGATCCACCACTCTTTCTGTGAAGAAGTATTTCCTCACATCCCTCGTAACCCCCCCCCCCAAGCTTCATAGCATACTTCTGTGTTCTGGTACTCTTCCTCCTGTGAAGAAGGCTCCCCTCCTGTACCTTGTTCACCCCTGTGAGATACTTATAGATCTCAATCATGTCCCCTCTTGCTCTCCTCTCCTTCAGGGAGTACATGTTGTTCTCCCGCAGCCTTTCCTCATATGGCTTCTCAGGTAACCCCCGCACCATTTTGGTAGCCCTCCTCTGGACTGCTTCCACCCTGTTGCTGTCCTTGCAGAGGTGTGGCCTCCAGAACTGGACACAGTACTCTTGGTGGGGTCTCACAAGTGAGCGATGCAGAGGCAACACCACTTGCGTTCTCCTGCTGGAAATCCTCCTCCTTATGCACCCCAGCATCTGGCTAGCCTTGCCTACTGCTTTGTTGCACTGCCCTGCCACCTTGAGGTCATCAGATGTGATTACCCCAAGGTCCCTCTCTTGCTTGATAGCTGTAAGTACCTACCCTTCCCCATTTTATAAACAGCCCTCATGTTTCCCCACCCCAGTTGCATGACTTTCCACTGTCTGGCACTGAAACCTAGCTGCTACTCCCTAGACCACTCCTCTAGTTTCCCCAGATCCCTTTGCATTCTTCTCCACCCTGTTGCAGATTTTTGTGCCATCTGCAGAGAGACACATCTTCCCCTCCAGTTTCTCAGCAATGTCACTTCTGAAAACATTGAAGAGGACAGAATCCAGTGCCAATCCCTGTGGTACTCCACTGGTCACTCTCTTGTCCTCCGAGATACTGCCATTTACCACCACCCTCTGTCCCCTATTGTTCAGCCAGTTAGATACCCAGTTCACCAGCTTCTTCCCCACCCCCAGACTGCTAAGTGTCTTTATTAGCCTCCTGTGTGGTAAAATGTCAAAGGCTTACTGAAATCCAGATAGGCTACACCCACTGCCCTCCCCAATCCACCTCCCTAGTTACCTAGTCAAAGAAATCAATGAGATTTGTTTGACATGACCTCCCGTCATGAAGTCATCCTGCCAGTGGTCCTGCAGCCCATTTGTCTCCAGATACTCCATCAGTCTCTCCTTCAACAGGGTCTCCATTAATTTCCCCACCACTGATGTGAGACTGACTGGTCTTTAATTGCTGGACTCCTCCCTGCTGCCGCTCTTGTGCAGAGGGACCACATTGGCCCTCCTCCAGTGCTCTGGAACCATCCCTGTCTCCAAAAAGGTGCTAAATAGTGTAGCCAGAAGGGCAGCTAGCACTGTGTTCATCTCCTTTAGTACCCTTGGGTGTATCCCGTCTGGCCCCATCACCTTGTTTCCCTTTAGGGCTTCCAGTCCCCTGTGGACTCTCTCGTCTGTAAATGTACTATGTGTTCCGCTACCCCCATGTTGCTTATTAATGTATGTTGGCCTGTACCTCCCTTCTACTATGAAATCTGAGCAGAAGTATTAGTTTAAAATGTTAGTGTCTTCATGGTCTTCATCTGCAGAGTAACCCCTCCTGGTCTCTTGAACCTCACTGTTCCATCCCTCGCTTTCCTCTTTTAGCTCACATACCTGAAGAAAGTCTTCTCCCCATTCTTGACCTCCTCGGTGATGCTCCTCTCAGTTTGAACCTTTGCTGACCTTATCCTCCATCCTGCCTCCATTTGTCTCTTTAGATATACCTCCCTGTCCACCTCTGTTTGGGTCTCCTTGTACTTCTTGAAAGTTGTTTCTTTCTCTCATACTGCTTTGGCCACCTCCTTCGAGAACTACAGTAGCCTCTTTCTCCTCTTACTCTTGCTTGCTGTGTTTAACTTCCCAAACCCTTTTTCAGAGGAGAGAGTCCTGAAGGGACTCGTTAATTTGAAGGTGAACAAAGCAATGGGACCGAACGAGGTGCATCCAAGGGTGTTGAGGGAGCTCAGGGAGGTACTGGCTGCACCTCTGACTGTCCTCTTTAACAGTTCATTGGAAACGGGAGTGGTTCAAGAAGACTGGAGAATAGCAGATGTGATCCCACTTCATAAAAGTGCTAGCAGGGAGGAGGCTGGCATTTACATGCTAGTGAGTCTGACATCAGTGGTGAGAAAGTTAATGGAATCATTGCTTAAGGAAGGGGTAGTAAAATTTCTTGAATCCAGTGGTTTACAAGATCTGAGGCAGCATGGGTTCATTGGGGGGTATCATGTCAAATGAATCTGATAGATTTCTTTGACTGGGTGTCAAAAGAATTAGATCAGGGTGGGGTGGTGAACGTGGCCTACCTAGATTTCAGTAAGGCTTTCAACCCTGTTCCACACAGGAGACTAGTAAGCAAGATGGGTGGCTTAGGAGTGGGCCCAAAGGTGATAAACAAGATAAGAAATTGGTTAGGGGATACGTGACGGAGGGTGGTGGTAAATGGAGTTCATTCTGAGGAAGGGAAAGTGACCAGCGGGGTGCCTCAGAGATTAGTGCTGGGACCGGTCCTCTTTAATGTCTTTATAAGTAGCACTGTGGAGGAGCTGGAAGGGAAGGTCTGCCTCCTTGCAGACGACACCAAAATCTGCAACAGGGTGGACACTCCGGGGGCGGGGGGAGGGGGGGAGGAGAGGATGAGCAGAGACCTGAGAAAATTGGAGGAGTGGTCAAGGGTATGGCAGCTAGGTTTCAGTGCGAAAAAGTGCAAAATAATGCACTTACGGCACAGAAACCCGGGGATGGAGTACAAACTGGGTGGAGTGGTATTGATGACTACTAAGCAGTAGAGACCTGGGGGTAATCATATCTAATAACCTAAAGGTGGTGAGGCAGTGTTGCAAGGCAGTCGGGAGGGCTAGTGGGATCCTGGGGTGCACAAGGAGGGGTATCACCAGCATAAAGAGGGAGGTGGTGTTGCCTCTGTATAATTCACTGGTAATACCCCACCTGAGTACTGTGTTCAGTTCTGGAAATCACATCTTTGGGAGGACACAGACAGTGTGGAGGTGGTCCAGATGAGGGCACTAAAATGGTGCAGGGTCTGCATCAAAAACTCTATGAGGAGAGACTAGAAGACCTCAGTATGTACAGTATACGTTGGAAGAGAGACGGGAGATATGAGAGAGACCTTTCAAGAATAAAAGGTGCTCAAGAACAAGAGGACACGCTATGAAGCTGGGGGGGTAGATTCAGAAGAGATGTGAAGAAATACTTCTTCACAGAAAGAGTGCTGGATTCCTAGCACAGCCATTCAGAAGAGGCGGTGGGGCAAAAACACTGGTGGGGTTCAAGAATGCATGGGATAGTTACAAGGAAATTGTAGTAGAAAGAAAGGGTGGGATGGAGAAAGAGCTATAGATCAAGAAGAGTTTGCAGTGATAATTTAGTTAGGGAAAAATGGGCAGACTGGGTGGGACAAGTGGTCCTTATCTGCCATCAGATACTATATTTCTATGTAAACAGCTTGCTGTTACCTTAGTGATTCCCTCCTTTATTCTTTTCCATTGTGCCTTCACCATCCTGGCTATCTCCCCTTTCAAGGTATTTCCTAAGGCAGTCTCCCATTTCTTAAAAATCTACTCTCCTGAAGTCCAGGACTCTTGCCCTAGTGTGGTTTGTCTTCTGTTCAGTCTGTATGCCAAACCATACTATACAATTATCGCCTGTACCCGGTGGCCTACCCACTGTGACATCTGCAGTGCTGTCCCTTTTCATAAGTATCAGATCCAGCAGTGCCCCATCTCTAGGGGGATCTGTAACCAGCTGCTTGAGAAATGCCCCTTGCAGGGAGTCTAGGATAATCCTGCTCCTAGTTGTAGCTATGGCCAGGATGTTCCAGTCCACATTCTGCAGATTAAAGTCCTCCATAATTACTACTTCCCCTTTGCTTGCCATTTTGCCTATGGTCTCCGGCAAAACCCTGTCCAATTCCTCCCCCTGTGTTGGTTGCCTGTACACCACCCCCATGCGTATAAACCTAACCTATATGTTTATACGTATATGCGTGTGTTTCTTACCAAGACCATTATCTCCTGGTGTTTGGGCAAGAAGACCGCAAAGCAGAGCTGTTATGTCAGTCCAAACAACATTAGATAATGCTCTTATTCAGTAAGAGATATTCACAAGTATACACATAAATATATTATAAATCATTAGAAAATGTTAACATGATAAACAAGTAAGGAAACGAGTTTTAATGGTTGACATTTTTTTTTATTGAACAACCAATTTGAGTCCACCCTTAAAGTTAAAAGGTTTGGTACACTCCAGCTGTTGAGCTTTGTGACTCTTGTCTATACTGAGTGCCATGGCAGGGGGTACATGGCACCGGGTTATTCTCCAATTAGGGCAAGATTGATTGGAAAACTTAAAAAAGTTTTGTAAATATTTTTTGACTGTGATCACTAGCTGTACTGTGAGAAGCTTTGTGAGAGTGGGTAAGCTGACAAGATTTTAGAGACACATAAGGTGGCATCTTGCACACTGCCAGTTAATTCGCACAAGAGCGTATCTGCACTATAGAAAAGAGGCATGTCCGTTCTCACTTCTGATTGGCTCGAACATTTCTATAGATTTACAATAAACCAAATGAACGAACCTTCCTGCCCTCCTCTGGAGATGATAGTCACAGTCTTGCCACCCTATCCTGCACAGTCACCCTCACAACCAATAAATGTCTTTACTGATCTTACTGATATGACAATTAGCAAATTAAATCACATATCAGTTATTCATGTTTTGGGCCTCTGCCCACTGCTGTATGAGATCACACTAAGAACTGGTCAGCTCTGCTGACCAACACTAAAAATGAAAGGAAAACTACAGAAAGGAATTATAGAAAACTCTAAATAGTAAACAATGTCCTCGAGGTATGGTATTTTTACATCTAAACTGTTTCATACAGGAACCTGATTGGCCTTTTTCTACTCTCCACATTACAGGGAAGTGACATTACTTGGCTACTATCAGGGCTTACAGTAGCGTTTGCTGTCACTATCTTTTCATTGTATTAGAGTAGCCCATGTTTAAAAATGGGTTTGTTGTATAGAAAAATATATAACATTTTTTTCCAGATGTATGCATTTCTTTTTTTTTAAGCAGGGTATGGCCAAACGCCTCCATTTTCTCAGTCATTCATTGGCCATACACCTGTGATGTAGGCAACTCAAAGTTCTAATTCTTCTACTGGTCCTGGCACCAGTAGCACTGGTCTTAAGAGTATGACTCTATGGTAATGAGTCTCTGAAATATCTAAAGTTCTTGGTACAGAACTGTCTTTTCTTATTGAATGATGTGATAAATTCAGCATTTATAGCTGTTAGCAGCAAATCACTCCTTATCCTACTAAACCACGGGGTGAAAAGATTTCTACTAATTTCCCCTTTTGTGAACTGAGTGCTTATCTTTAGGTTACCTCCTTGTTTTTGATTTATCTACCAACAGAAATAATCTATCTCTGTTTACTCTTAGCTGCACTTCTGTCATTTTGAGCACTTCTGTCAAATCCTGCTACAGACTTTCCAGTTCAAGTTAGTACAGCCCTAGTTTCTCCAGTGCAGAGGATGCATCTATCACTCCTACCTAGTGGGAAGCTTCCCTTTCTGTAGCTGGTAGCAGGAGATCAAAGTCATGACATCCCATGAGATGTCCTCTGGCAGCTTCCATGATTCCCCAGTTCATCTCCCGCATTGCAGGGTATAGGAAAGGATAACCCAAGGTATCCTGCTGGTAGAGCTACATTTCAGTATTGCCAGGGTTATTACAACCCCTCTAAAATGTAGAGCCCAAAACAAACCACAGTATCCCAGCTTTGGCCTGACCGATGGTTTGTACACGGTCATCATGACCAGTTTGTTTTTCTGTATCATTCCACATTGTCAATGGGGAAGGTAGCTAATACATTACTATTTATTTATTTCAAAAGTTTTACCTGGCAGGGCATACTGAGCTGGTAACAGCTTGTTTCTGGGTGTGGGATGCAGACCGTACAAAACACGTACAAGTAAATGAAATACAATAAGGGGCAAAAGTAATTAAAATACATTACAGTTGAGCAGTCACAATATATAGGCATGTAGACCAGCACAACCCAAAATAAAAGGTGCAATGATGATATAATAAGGTACAAATGCAATACATTACCAGGTATGAACACAAGATTAGGAGCAGATTAATATCACCCAAAATGCATGAAGGTACAAGGTACATGCAAGTACAATATGTGAACGTACAAGTGCAATGCATTACCTGAGGAGAGCACATATTAGGAGCAAATTAATGTAACACAGACTAGGGATCCTAAGATGGAGAATAAATTTCTCCAAGCCTGGGGGGCCCAACATAACAGGGAGGGGGATGGAGGATGTTAATGTCAGGGGTCAGGTATAGTTGCAGTAGGCGGCAGTAAAGGAAAAAAGAAGAGACTTGAGGGGGAGAAGGAAGAGGCTGAGCAGACAGACAGTAGAGCTTGATGAAACCCATATGGGTAGTGTGCTTCCCTTTTGGGAGTAGTGGTGTAGCCCAAAACCTGTGACCTCAGCATAGAACCCTAGGCACGTGAACATTCTGAATACAGCTGTTACCTTAATTTGTGCTGTACCACTGAGGGGGCAGCAAGCACAGACAGAGCCATCTGGAAAATCTGTTTCTGCTATTGCTTATTATTTCCTGTTTCATAACTGTGTGACTCGAGGGACTTCCGGTGACATCAAGGCTTTCATGGCAGCTTAGCCAAGTTGCTTTGACAGACAAATTCTAATTTACTTGTATCCCTATGTATATTACAGTCATCCTGTCAGTTAAGCAGAGCATAGAGCAGATCAGCATGCCTATCCACCACAGAATTAAAGATTTTGTTGCAGGAACTAATAGAAAAGTGGCAGAATTAAGATCAGAAGAATGGAGCCGCCTCAGCTGCTCCTCCTCAAGGGCCCCAACAATTTCCCCAACAGAGAGTAAAACTGAGGAGGCGGAGGAATCCTTCATGCTAACTTCCGTAAAGCTATGCCTTGTACTGAAAAATATCTGGGATACCTTGTGATGTCTTGATGAACACCAGGAAAGCGCGTGGAGCCTGTGGGGGAGTGGGGGAGGGGGAGGAGGAGGATCTCACCTTCACCTCAGAGAAGACACCCTGGCTAGCACACCGAAGTTTTGTAACATATGGTCAGGGAGGATGCAGCTGGGGCAGTAATGGGCAATGGGGATCAGTTAAAAGCTTTGTCTCCAGATGGAGACAGAGCTACGCTGAGCTAACAGAGCTTCTTCAACACAGTAATTTAAGCTGTCAGGTGCAGAACACTTACTGAAAAACAGGGCACTTGCCTCAATGGTAAACCTATTGAGCAGGTACTGTATAGAGGATAATGTATGGTCTTTGGTTAATAACAACGCTGTAAACACTTCAAGAAGTTGCTAGGACATTGTAAACCTCAAGAGTGTACTCAAAAAGGGTTAACAACAGAGTGATGTCAGAACTAAGGCATAACAAGGTTATAATAACTGGGGACTGCTTTTTCCCATAGGGGGAAGGGGGTTATAATTTCCGGTTGTAACCTGCAGGTTATAACGTGTGTGAGCATGAACAAAAAGCGCTCTTCCGGTCCTCTTCAGTATACAGCACGCCACAGTTCGCCACCAGACGGAAACGATGGTAAGTGAATTTCAATGTATTTTATATAACTGCTGAGGTACAAAAGCGTTCCCCAGCAATTAATTAAAATAAAAGATGGGGAAGTGTGTGAAACTCGAATGTTAGACACCCCCTTGGTGTGGGATGCCTGTACAAACCCTCGAGTTTCTCTCTCTGGGTTTATATGGCATCCCACACCTTGGGGGTGTCTAACATTCTCGTTATTACCACCTCCCCATCCATTATTGTATATGCAATCTGCTTGATTTCAGTTAGTAATAAGGGCCCCTGATACAATATAAAGTAACAATCTACACAGTAAGCAAATAGAAGGAACAAATTAATGAATGAAAATATTATCAAAGTCACTGCTTTTCCACACCAAACTATTGCTACTATCTGGGTGGTATATCAATCTTATAAAAAAAAAAAAAGGAAACAAGAAAGTAAGCTACCCGAGTAAACCAACATATCCAGAATAATTTAGCAAGCAAACTTACTGAGATTGCAGCTTCTTTTCGGTTGTTGTAGGTGTCCAAATATTCTTGCAGTTCCAGGACACTGAACTTTAATCGTTCCAGAAGTCCACAAGATATGATCTATGGGTTAAAAATAATTCTGTTTCTCTTATTTACAGTATGCAGTAAATATATTAATAATTACAGCAAATCAGAACAATCAAAGCTGCCACTACGCATGTACAGTACTTCCCCCTCATAAACCTTTAATGAATATGGTTTAGACTATTAAACAATCGTAAAATAATTCCCACTTACTAGAAGGCCTTATCCAAGGCATGGTAAATTTATTTCTAAAGCACCCTGAGCTCAACTGTCAGAGCCCTGAGAATGCCGCAAGCCCCCGGTATGCTGATCGTTAGGAGCACGGGGCTCGCGACATTCTCCTGGCTGGCGATTGGTATTTTCAGTCCTGAGTGCCAAATGCCACAAGTCAGACTAGCTTTTCCCTGGTCTAACTAGCACCATGTAGGACCCCTTTTACGGGGCTTGTGAAGCTGCTGTAAAGTGTGGAAACTGTCACAACTGTGCCAATGTACTATAATCTGGTGCAGCTGCGGCAAAGGAGTTTGGCGCAGCTGAGCCAAAGAATGGGCCTGACGCAGGGCCTGATGCAAGCCCTGTATCAACCAATGAAAATCGAGCCCTCTATCTCTAAAGCTGAGGGCACTGTACATTTCCAAAATATATACAACGAAATAAACCAAACAAGAGAAACATCAATTCATGAACAACTGAGTTCCATATTGCACAATCAGGACTCGTAGAAAATTGTTATTGTGTTATAACTAGTCATCAGTTTTGTTCCATGCAAACAGCCAGTTGCTATTTTCCATTAAAACCAACTATTTGTGAATGTAGTTTCATGTCAAAGTCAGGCTATTTGTTCTCTCCCCCATAGATTTGTCTGTCAGAGTGACAAAACTGTAAAGCAAGCTCCACTCTCAGCAATCGTAAGTTACAGTCTATAGTAGTTAAAAAATGGAATAAAAATAAATCGAATTAATAACTGAAGTAGACTCAGTAAATGTTATTTATTGCACAAATACTCTTATAACCTAGTGTTTATTCCACCTGTACTGAACTGACATATGTGATATCAAGCCTTCACCCACCAAACGGGTCAGTTAACTGTATTGTAATAATCGAATGCATCTTGACACGTTTGTGCTTTTTCTGTTACCTGTGATTTGCCATCTTAATGGCCTAGGCCGTGCCTGAATATGGTCTCTGGGATCAGTGTACCTACTCAGTTAACAAATAAATAACTAAAAAAATTAAATTTCTGAGAGCGTGTCTCTTGCATCCCCACTTTCTGTGGCAGACGGTGACCTTGTATCCCAGCACTCTTAGCTGTCAGTCTCGCTGGCTCTGCTGGGACAGCTACACTGGGGGACACTGTGTAACGAAAGCCTCCACCTTCCCATGCAGGGTGCGCACCGTGGGGCCACAGATTCATGGCTTTTTTAAGGGAGGTTGTAGTGTGGGGCGAGAGATAGATTTTTCCATAGATGTTGGGCAATGTTGGCCAATATGGGGGGAGGGTGCATTTTTTATATATACTGCTTTGAGACCAGGAAAAAATGATGAGCAGCAATTATATAAAATAAAACATGGGTTGAGTGGAAACTCAAATTTTATACACACCCTCTGTGTAATGATTATATAAACCCTTCAAGCTTCGCTCTTGGGGTTTATGTAGCAAGACAAACAGCTCGAGTGGGTATAACATTCTCATTACACAAACCACCACATACATACATTACATAGACCACCACATGCATTTTCTATATGTTATAACCAAAAGAGACCACCACTAAACACAGGAGTTATACAGTATATATGTTTGTGTTACAGGTTGTTTTTTTATCTCAGTTTACTTCTTGTTAGTATTAAAATGAACACAAACCTATTTTTTTCACATTTTTAATATAATTGGAAAATTAGGCAAGGGTAAAGTCTGTTTAATACCCTTAGTGTATTGTTTTTATTTGTTTATTTTTTAATAGTCTTATTTCTTCCTTATGCTGGATCCCATATTAATGTTACCTTTTTCACACCAAACACGTGTATTCATTTTTAAACTACTTCTAAGTACTAGAACCTGTTAACATGACATCAGTTGAGCGCAAGCCTCAAGTGCAATTTTCCATACAGAGCTTCCGCTCAAACTGATGCCACTGTGGTTCCAGAAATGATAGATAGATAGATAGATAGATAGATAGATAGATAGATAGATAGATAGATAGATAGATAGATAACCACTGGGAGGGACAAGGTCAGCATTAACAAGGGGCCCTAAATATGGAAGATACAGGACTGCATCAATACAAACATGCAAAACAGTGCACTGATGATTTTAAACAGACTTCACACGTCTAAATTTCCAATTATATAAAAAAGTAAGAAACAGGGTTTATTTTACTTTAACATGTACATCAGCATGAGCAAAACTGTTGCGGTTTTGCAGTCTGGGAGCTTGGAAGGGACACATAGCATGCCAATCTTCCATACAATGCTTTATATTACATTAGTAATTTTTATGTTACTGTTTCATAGGTACTGATGAGTATTTTTAATGCTCGGTTAACCAGATTGTAATTTTGCATTACAACTGGGCGGTTGTAATCGTGAGCTGTCAATCAAGCTCACTGCGCATGCAGCACTCCCACAACTGCAGCCCTGTTTAAACAAAGGAAGTTTATAAAAGAATCATGTTGCTGTTTATGTCTTTGTTCATGAGTTCTGCTAGTAAAACAGACAAGTTTAAAGCATTACTTTTTTGGTTTTATTTATTCCAAGCTAAACACCTCAACTGATCATTTATTAAAAATGTTCATCAGTAATTATAAAAACCAAGACGTGGGAGGATGTGTGTAACTCAGAATTGTATACACACCCTCAGTGTGGGATGCTTTTATAAACCCTGAGAGCTTCACTTTTGAAGTTTATATAGCATCCCACACTTCGGGTATGTATAAAATTCTATTACACAATGGCAAGAAAAATCCCTAGGCTCTGACTGGTCAGTGCCCACCTTCAGCAGTGATGTTATCCAAGCATAACATCACTGTATAAAGGTCCAGCATCAAGACCACCTCAGGAAACAAAAAAAATCAGGGCACCTCTTCACGCTGAAGCCGTCGTGAGCTTCGTTCCCCCCATGCACTGTAAACACTTACATTGTACAGAAAACCCCACTTTCCTAATACTACACCCAGCACTAAACAGACAAGAACCCCTCCAAAACAACTAGTTTTTAAACTAGCAGCAAGTGAGCATTCTGACCTTTGCAAGTCACTTCCGTGTTCTGCTCTCACCTCCGATAAGTCAGTATCCCCCTTCCCCATTTTCACAGTCCAGAAACAGTCAAATATAAATATAAAAAAAAACAAAAAAAACTCACACTACGATCAGCTTTACATACCAGCATTCTGGCCAGTAAAGAAAGTGAAAGCTATCCATTGCCCAGTCACCGTGCTGCAGCCCGCCCAAACATACCTCACATGCTGCACTTACCGAACAGGCATTCAATTTCACTGTCTTACTCAGTTTCCATTAAATGATTCTCCCATCCATATACTGAGAGATGGAACAGGGTGAAAGGTGAATGTAAAAACTGTCCCGACGTGAGTGTGTGTGTATGTGGGGGGGGGGGGGCATGCAAGCAAAAGGGAGAGAGTGACACAAGCAACACAGAAGCAGAGACATGTGGTAGTGGGGTGGCACAGACATTCAGTGCCAGTACACAACAGCACCACCTACTGGGCAAATACAAAAACAGAAACATTTTTTTTCCTTTTATGCTTCCACACATAAAAAATGAACCCCAAAACTATTTTTAAAATGTATTTCTTATTTATTTTTCTGTATAAAATGAACCATTGTATAACAGCAATAATGCACTCCAGGGCGTGTGTCGTGGTTGGATAACATTGCTTCTTGGGTGTTGGACACACTCGGCCTTCGGCCTTGTGTCCAACCACCTGAGGTGTGACATTATCCAAGCACGACACACACCTTGTTGTGCATTATTGCTTAATTCACACACACACACACACACACACACACACACGCAACACACTTGTATCATTCTCTATTTATTTTTTCTTTCTATCCACCTCCCTTTTGCAGTGGCTACCATCATTAGCACACACCAGGCCCCTATTGCTCACACATTTACATTCAGGATCCAGTAAGCTCTTTTATTTTTTTCCCAAATTAGAAATGTTTATTTTTTATAAAAAGTTGAAAAGGGAACATGACCAGTTCAGCAGTGACTACAAGATTTTCACTCACTGGGCTGGTGGAAAGAGTACATGCTATGGTCAATTTGTGCTCAAAGGTAAAGGAACCCACACATCATGGCAGCCATGGTGTACAAATGTATTTGGAGGGGAAACATTTTGCTGTACCACAAGGGTACCATTGCCTCACCTTCTGATGCTATAATACAATCTTTGTGCTCTGTATAAACAACTTGCTGTACAAATGCATATGTGGTGGACGAGCTGAGGTGATTCGTACCCCTATAGTTTAGGATGATGTCAGATAAATCTGGAAGGACAGGCTGAAGGCATACTCTAAAGCCAAGATGCAAGGTTTATTAGCAAAAGTTGGAGCACAGAGAAAAAGACTTAGCATTCACTATCACTATCACACAAGAGGAAGAATGAATAAGATTACCAGGACCACAAACTGGCCCCACCAATGTCACACAAAAGTCCAGGTCATTCAAGTCCTAAGGACGTAGCAATCCGATGTACCAAGCTTTGGTTTCTAGCATTTTGGTCAGCTGACTGCTGGGTGTGAACCCAAGGAAGCGCTTCCTATACAGGCCATAAAATGGGGCGTTCCCCAGTGAACCAGAAACAGAGTAAAGCACGGTAGACCTCCTGGCCCTGGGAAGAAGGTGACTCCTGATGTCACTGAGGCAACGCTGAAAGGGACACGCCTGGTTGAGGATAGGTGTTGACACCTGGTTGTAGGTGAAGAGAACCCTTATCTGGAGTTGTCAGCTGTGGTGACCTCAGGCAGGTGATATCTAGTCGAGGAAAGGATGCTGGGTGCAATGATACATAGATACATAGATACATAGACAGTGTCGGCAGATAAGGGCCTATGGCCCACCCAGTCTGCCCATTTAAGTTTGTAAGTTCAGTTTATGTTTTCCAGGAAGTCTGTTGCCCCTTACCCCTGACCTCCAGAATTCCTTTATGTCTATCCCATGCATTCTTAAATCCCGTGATTGTTTCAGCCCCACCACTTCCTCTGGCAGGGTGTTCCACTTGTCCACCACCCGTTCTGTGAAGAAATTCTTCCTCACATTTCCTCTGAATTGTCCTCCTCCAACTTCATCCCATGCCCTCTAGTCCTGGAACATCTTTTCGCTTAAAAATAGTGCATTCCTGCACCCTGTTCCTCCTGTAAGATACTTGTATGTCTCTATCATATCCCTCTCTCCCTCCTCTCCTCCAGGGAGTACATGTTCAGTGCCTTCAACCTGTCCTCATAGGACTTGTGATGCAATCCATGCACCATCTTTGTTGCCCTCTCTGAACCTTCTACCCTGTCTATGTCCTACGAGGGTAAGGTCTCCAGAACTGCACAGTGTACTCCAGGTGCGGCCTCACTAGTGTCTTGTATAGTGGAATTATGACCTCCCTTTTCCTGCTGGTGATGCCCCTGCCTATGCATCCCAGCATCCTATTTGCTTTCCCTTCTGCCTTGTCACACTGTTTCCCTGCCTTGAGGTCATCAGAGATGATAACTCCAAGATCCCTTTCCTGCTTGGTGCATGCTATATCCTCACCCCCCAACTGATATATTGTGCCAGGGTTTTGTGCCCCATATGCATTATCTTGCACTTCCTTGCATTGAATTTCAACTGCCAAACCCTGACCATTCTTCAAGTTTCTGCAGGTCCTTCTCATTCTGTCTACACCCTCTGGTGTGTCACTCTGTTACAGAGCTTTGTGTCATCAGCGAACAGTGAAACTCTGCCTTCTGGGTCCTGTGCAATGTCACTGATGAAGATATTGAATAGTACCGGTCCCAGCACTGATCCTGTGGTACCCCACTGGTCACTCTTCCCTCTGTGGAGTGACAGCCATTTACCACCACCCTCTGTGTCCTGCTGCCCAGCCAGTTACCTACCCACCACACTACTGTCCTGCCCACACCATATTCCCCAGTTTGTGCAATAGTCTTCTATGTGGCACAGTGTCAAAGGCCTTGCTGAAGTCCAGATAGGCCATGTCCACTGCCCTCCCTGATCCACCTCCCTAGTCACCCAGTCAAAATTCAATGAGGTTGGTCTGACATGACCTTCCCCTGGTGAAACCATGCTGCCTTGGGTCTTGTAGTCCATTGACAACCAGATGTTCCACCAATCTCTCCTTCAGTAGTGCTTCCATGATCTTCCCCACTACCGAGGTGAGGCTGACTGGTCTGTAGTTCCCCACTTCCTCTTTGTTCACACTTTTGTATAAGGGGACTACATCTGCTATCCTCCAGTCTTTGGGTACCTCCCCTGTTTCTAGTGATCGGCTAAACAGGATAGCAAGAGGTTCAGCCACCACCTCTCTTAGTTCTTTAAGGACCCTGGGGTGCACCCCATCTGGCTCATTGCTTTATTAACTCCTTGTACTTCCAGTTCCTTCAGGACCCTTTCTCGTGTAAAGGGACTTGTCAATTTCTGCACCATTTCACCCTTGTACTCCATTCAGACCCATTACCTCCTCTTCCTTAGTAAAGACTGAGCAGAAATACCTGTTCAATATGTCAGCTTTACTGTTGTCATCCTCCACACAGCCCCATCCTCCCCTTCAGTCTCACTATCCCTCCCTTTGCCTTTCTTTTTCACTTATGTACCTGTAAAGGTTTGTCCCCTCTACCCACTGATTTTGCAATGTGTTCTTCTGTCTGAGCTTTGGCTTCCTTACTGACCTCCCTCCCTCCTTTGCTTCTCCTGGTACTTCTCCCTCCCCTTCTGCCTGTGTCTTTTTGTATTGCATGAGATGCAATCTTTTTAGTTTCACTGTCTTTGCTACCTCTTTGGAAAACCATAATGGTCTCCTCTTCCTTTTCCTCTTGCTAACCTGCTTAATACATAATTCTGTTGCTCTTGTAATCCCCATTTTAAATACTTCCCACTGTTCCTCAACCCCTGATTCCTGCCCCATTCCCCTTAATGCCTCTTTCAAGTATCTTCCCATTTTCCCAAAGTTTGCCCCTAAAATCCAGGATCGTGTTTTTGTGTGGTTAGGTTCTGCTCTTTCTGTGATTTCAAACCACAGTGACTGGTGGTCACTGTTCCCAGGTCTCCCCACTCTTACCCCCGTCACACTGTCCCTGTTTGTGAGCACAAGGTCCAGTATTGCCTTCTGCGAGTTGGTTCCATGACCAGTTGCTTGAGGAAGGCACCCTGAAGGAGTCAGGATAAATCTGCTCCTAGTTGATGCTGCTGCTGGGATGCTCCAGTCCACATCTGGAATATTGAAGTCTCCAACCAGTACTACCTCACCCTTGTCTGCCATCCTCTGGATGGCTAGCATCAGCTCCCTATCTGTTTCTTCCTCCTTGGCTGGTGGTCTATAGACCACACCTGTGCGGATGGCTGGCCCCATTTTCCTTTCCAGCTTAACCCACAGTATCTCTCCCCCATTTTGTTCCTCCTGGATCTCTGTGGCCCTTATGTCATTTTTCACATACAGTGCCACTCCTCCTCCCTTCCTGCCTGCCCTGTCTCTTCTGAATATGTTGTAGCCAGGTATGGCCAACTCCCAGTCGTGGTTATCATTACACCAGGTTTCAGTGATGGCCACAATGTCCAGGTCTGACTGCACCATGACAGCCTCCAGATCTTCCATCTTGTTGCTAAGGCTCCTGGCATTTGCACATGACTTTCCATGATTTGACCTCCTAGACTGTTTCGCTGTTCTCTCAGCCCCTTCCTTGGTTGTCCTTTATCCCTGGTTCACCTTGCTGTCTGCCTTTCTGCTGAATTTTGCCCTATTCTGCCTATCCACCTCCTGGGCGCTAATCTCCATCTTTGCACTTGGCTAACCTCCACATCCTTTCCTTCCATTTCTCTGGGTACCTCTGTGTGGTTGTCCCTGTTTGGCAGTGTGGCATATGAGTTCTTGTGGAATAGGATCTGGGATGTGCCTCTGCCTGACTGGTCTAACCCTCCCTGAGCCCACTGTCATCCAAGTACTCCTCGTTCTCTGCATCCTTTGAGGCAGCTGCACTGGACTGAGTGGTCTCTGGATAGGGGTGATGGTACTCCTGACCCAGTTTACTTCCGCTCTGAGTCTGGCTACCTCATCCCGCAGTCCAGAAAGATGCATGCAGATAGGGCAGCACCTCAGTGTCAAGATGATCTACTGGATAACCTCTGGGTAGGTCCCAAGAACCCTTACCACCTCACTTTTTCAGCTTCAGAATCTGGCAATCTTCAGTGTGATCTCTTGATGAGCCACTGGAACACGAGCCACCTACGGATGGTACAATCAAGAGTGTGGCGATCCTTGGTGTGGCCTCTTGCGTGGGCCACCAGTGCTTCCATCACCTCGGGGGATGAGGCACAGAGCCTGGCAATCCTCAGTGAGGCCTTAGTATAGGCCACCAGTACTATTGCTACCTTGGGACAACGTTTATATGGGACAGTGGGCAATGTGACTCCGAGTTCGACGGATGACTGAAGTCCCTCAAGCTAGAGCCGGGGCGGCCCCTAACCTGACTCACTTTGGTGGGCCCTAGCTATCAGCTGACCACCACTTACAACTGGCATCTCGAACCTGGGGCATCATGGTGAAGACTTGGGGTTGGTGGAGGACAGTGGAGATGGGTGCAAGTGATGCTGGGCTTCCCGGGGACCCGCCCTTGGTCGAAGAGGCACCCGGGGAACTCTACATGAGGTGTGTGTGCAGGAACCCTGGAAGAGAACAAAAATAAAAAAACCTGAAAGGCAATTCCCCCTTCTTTTATGACCGAGAGCCCTACCACTTGGGCCGGGGTGGCCCCTACACTGACTCGCTTTGGGAGGACCCTCACTACCAGCTAGCTCACCCTATGACTAGCCCCAAAGGTCTTCAGAGGAAGTAGCAGTAGGCAATTGCAGAAATCAATGCCTTCAGGACAGTGCAGTCACACAGGACAATTGAGCAAATAAGGCAGTGCAGTCATGATAAACCAACAATAAGGTAGTTCAGTCACTTAAGCTCTTCAGTTGAATATGGCAGTTTTTTCACAGTAAGCAGTTGAGCCACTTAAAATGATTTGATTTAATACAGCAGTTCACACACAGCAAGCAGTGGGTCCAAGCACAGAACAGGAGGGCAGGCAGATTAAGAAAAATACAGTTTGCTCCATGGGCAGTGAAACAGTCTGGCGACCCATCCCCTTTATTAATATAGATCAGCTCTGGGTGTTTTCTGAATATTGAGGAGGCCAGAATCCCTAGTCTCTTTGTCCTAGCTATGGGCTGCCCCACCCTTCTACTAAATATGGATAAGGGACTAAGCTCTCCCCATGACTAGGGCTCATATTACCCTGTGACTCTTGAGAGCAGGATTCTCTTATAATTTGCTTTGTACCCCTGGAATCAGTCCCTCACAGCTAACAATAGGAGATTCAGCATGAAATTCACCTTCTTACCAATAATACCTTGACCTGACTTTATCTAGCAATACTGACTCTTGGCTGAGAGGGAGTGCCCAGTCTCTCTATTTGGAGCACAGACTGCCTAGAATAAGTTAGACTAGCAGATATTCCTCCAGGAGTGGAGTTCACAAACACCTTTAATTTTGGTCCAACAATTACATAGAAACATAGAAACATAGAATTTGATGGCAGATAAGGACAGCTTGGCCCACCCAGTCTGCCCATTTCCCTACCTAATGGATAAGCTGCAGATCCTAGTTAACTTGGTTTAAACCCACCTAGCTTCTGCCTTCTTGATTCTTTCACTTATTCTCTCTCTGTCTCTGCACAATTGGACAGGGTAAGCAGCTTTCCTCACCCTTTGCTTGGGGACTAGCTGAACAAACAATCCTTCTGATAGATAGATAGATAGATAGATAGATAGATAGATAGATAGATAGATAGATAGATAGATAGAGCAGGTCTAGCTATGGCTAATTATTAAAGGAAATACTGGCCAACAAGCCTACTCACCCCTGGAGTTCAACAAGGATTTCTGTACCCTGGGGAATGCACAACCACAAAGGAGTGATAAGGCCTCTTCTGCTGGAGACTGCTGCATAAAAAGATTCACTGGGTCTGTTTCCCGGCCAAACAGACTGACTCGCTGCACTGGGGGACACGACTAGATGGCAAATTTCTGCAGAAAACCGACCATGGCTGCTACTGGAGATCTTCTGGAGGGGAGTTACACCGAAGGGGCCCAAGGATTCGCTTCAACCTCCTAACAGGGAAGCCGACATCCACTGCCCAGTACATCACCCTCCCTGGTCAAACTCTTTCTCCTGTCTCCAGCCTGTGCAGAGCCTCCTCTAGGCTGAAGTGGTCCCAGCTACCTGCCAGGGGATTGATTCCTTTGTCCAGAGGTCAGCCTCCCAAGGCTGGGTCAGTGGCTTAAAAAAAAAGTCTCCAAATTTGAATCTACCCTGGCCACAGGATTGACTGAGAAGGCTCAGCCTGGTTTCCTTCTCCCCTGCTGGGACAGGAATGTGGCCCAACTGGTTTGGCCTTGGTTGAGTAGGTGTCGGTCTTCGGCAGAGGGAAGGGAGAAGAAAGAAAAAAAAATGGTTTTCTTTTAAAACCCTGAATTTAGACTGCTAGGACTGTCTGCTGGAGAGGGGCCTGTTCTGTGCTTCAGGGGGTCCCCTAAGCTTTTCAAGGGTTTCCCACTAAGCTACCAGGATCCCCATAACTGTCTGACCCCTCATGTCTCTAAGGATCCCCTATTTTCTGTGGTGCCCCCAATTTCTCTGGGGCACTACACATACACCTGAATGTTGCTTTAGTTTTTTGCTATGCCTAACACAGCATAGGGGTATACAGTTTAGAGCAACATACAGGATATAGCTGCAGGCAACAAACATGGTAAAGGGTAATAATCAATGTTAGGGCATACAACATGATGTACAGACTCAATTTTCCTAGCTACACATCTGTGCTCACTCTCTGGGGAAGGAGGAAGGGTTACAGTGAGTCACTCTTCTGTGGCACCTTCTGAGGGCAAGTTGATATGGTCTCGGAGGCAAACCTCATCCATGCGACTTGCAGGGGAGGTCAGGTGCAAGAAGTTGTTCTAAGTATGTTCAGGTGGGTACAGTAGGATCAGGGCAAAAACAGGGCATCTTGCTGCATTAAAAACAACAACAAAAGAACACAAAGGATAGGACTTTTTAAAGGGAAATGCCCATCTGTAATCGGGCCCCACCTCAGTATGAGGCAAGGCCCGATTAGCATTTTAGCACTGTTATAATGTTTTTACTTAGAGTAATATAGATTTTATCTGGTTTATCTGGTTGATCCTGTCATAACTCCTACTGGCATTTTGAAGTGAAGTGCCCCTACTGGCGCACACACAACCTCCCGCAGTTGTCCTGAGAATGACACATGAGCTGGGAAGCAGCCATGGGAGCGTGCATAGATATCCTGTGTAGTTGGAGCCATTAATAGCTCGGGTTTGCACTTTATGAGTCCTGGTGCCATACCGAGACCAGGTAAAGACTGACAGTCAGCTGCAGAGGACTGGTCCAAGTACTGACACCTGAGCTACCCTTCTGGTCACTTCCCTCACTTCTGAAACTCCCCATTGACTACCACCGTCTGTGTTCTACCCCTCAGTGAGCTCTCTATCCAGTTAACCATCTTTTCCTCTACACCAACGTCTCTAACCTTTTTGACCAGCCTTCTATTGGGGACTGAGTCAAAGGCCTTGCTGAAGTCAAGGTATACTATATCAACTGCCTGCCCCTTGTCTACTGCTGTGGTAACCCAGTTGAAAAACTTGACCAGACTTGTCTGGCAAGACCTTCCCCTCATGCACCCACACTGTCTGGGTTTCTGCAGTCTGTTCCCTTCTAGGAAGTCCACCAGGTCATCTCTCAGTAGACACTCCATGATCTTCCCCACTATAGACCTCAAGCTGGATGGCCTATAGTATGCTGGCTTATCCCTCTTCCCACTCTTGTGTAGTGGAACCACATCCGCTGTCCTTCAGTCCCTAGGAACCACCCTTATGGCTAGTGAGCTACTGAAAATATCTGCTAGTGGCCCTTCTATAACTCCCGCCACCTCCTGTAGCATCCTTGGGTGCAAGCTTTCAGGTCCCATAGAGTTATCTATTTTCAACCTTGCTAGCTTTTCCAGGACCCTTTTCTTAATTATCGGGACCTTTTCCCCAGTGTCTTTGCTCCCTCCCTTCCAAACCCGGCAGTGGTCCATCATTCTCCTTAGTAAATACCAAACAAAAAAAATAGTTCAGTATCTCTGCCTTCCCCTAATCTCCCACTTCCCACCCCTAGTTGCTCTTAAATCTCACTATACCACCTTTGACCCAAATGTTCCTCCCAAACGTATCAGAAGAATCCTTATCCACTTTCTTCACCCCCATTGCTGACTGGAGCTCTGTTTGCACTTTGCACTGTATTCTTCCTTTTGACTACCCTTAAACTTGGAAAATTACCTCCTTTTGGTTTTTACTGTTGCCTTTACTACTGCTGTGAACCACATTGGCCCCTTTGCCATTGGATACCTTTGGAATGGAGGTATCTTCCGGTTCTATCATTGCCTTTTTAAATGTTGCCTACTTTTCTTCTGCGTCCCTTACTTTCACTATGTCCTTCATGTTGTTCTCAGATTTTTCCCTCATTTTGCCAAAGTCCCTGTCTAAAGTCCCATACCCTTATTCCTTTTGCTCCTTTGCCTGTCTCCACCTGGATCCCAATGCTACTGTCCTGTGGTCACTAGAACCAAGTGGTTCCAGGACTGTTATGTTCTAAATCCTCTCAATGTTGGTTAACACCACATCCTGTAGGGCCTCCTCCCTTGTTGGGCTATGAACTACTTGCTCTAGAAATGCCTCGTGACAGGCATTCACTAGAAACTGATTCCTAGTACTAGCTGCAATTGGAACTTTCCAGTCCACATCCAGCACATTGAAATCCCAAACTACCACCACTTCCCCAGACTTGCTGCCCTCTTATGTGTCTCTCCCAGTGCCTTGTCTATCCCTTGATCCTGGCCCCCCTGACTTTTACGCCACCCCAATCTGGATTAGTTTCCCCTACCTCTAGGAAGGGGGGATGGAGAAAGAGCTGTAGATCAAGTATGATCTGTGGTAAAAATGTAGGTAGGGGAAAATGGGCAGACATGGTTGTCCAAGCAGTCCTTGTCTGCCGTCAAATTCTATGTTTCTACCCTGTTCCTGCTAGTACCCACAGTGTTTCCTACTCCCCCTGGCCTCCCTAAACTATCTATTTCTATTCCTTAACATACAAAGGATAGGGAGATGGACACAAGCCCTTTTACAGTGGAAAGGGTCCTAATGGAACTAACATGGTTGAAAGTGGATAAGGCAATGGGATCAGACAGGGTGCACCCCAGGGTACTGAAGGATCTCAGGGAAGAGCTAGCTGCATCTCTGACAGCCCTGTTTAACCTATCATTGGAAACAGGGGTGGTACTGGGAGACTGAAGGAGGGCTGATGTAGCCCTACTCCACAAACGCAGAAGCAGGGAGGAGGCAGAAAATTACAGACCAGTCAACCTGACCTCAGTAGTGGGCGAAGTTATGGAATCACTGCTGAAGGAAAGAACTGTGGAATACCTTGTGACCAATGGACTACAGGATCCAAGGCAACATGGTTTCACAGGGGAAGGTCTTGCCAAACAAACCTGATCGAGTTTTTTGATTGGGTTACCAAAGTATTGGATCAGAGAGGAGAGGTTGACATGGCCTACCTGGATTTCAGTAAGGCCTTCAACACCGTAAGGTTGGTGAGCAAGTTGAGCAGCCATGGAGTGGGCCCGCAAGTAGTAAGATGGGCAGAAAGCCAGCTGGAGACTAGGAGTCAGAGGGTGGTGGCAAATGGTGTCCACGCTGGGGAAGGCAAAGTGACCAGTGGGGTGCCACACGGGTCAGTACTAGGCCTGGTCTTCAGTGTCTTCATTAGCGACATTGCGTAAGGACTGGAAGGGAAGGTATGCCTGTCTGTCATTACATAAAAATATGCAACAGAGTGGACACTCTGAGGGATGGAAAGAATGACGGAAGATCTAAATAAGCTGGAAGAAATGGTCACAAGTTTGGCAGTTGGGCTTCAGTGTGAAAGAGTGCAAAATCATTCATTCGGGGCACAGAAACCCAGTGGCTCAGTACCAACTAAGAGGACAGGAGCTAGCTGTCACGAACCAGGAAAGGGACTTGGGGGTAATCATTTCTGATTACCTGAAAGTGGCTAAACAATGCGACAAGGCAGTGAGTAAAGCTAGCAGAATGCTCAGGTGCATAGGCAGGGGTATCACCAGCAGAAAGAGGGAGCTAATAATACCCCTGTATAGATCATTGGTGAGATCTCACCTCGAATACTGTGTCCAGTTCTAGAGGCCCCACCTCCGTAAGGACATAGGGTGAAGGTGGTACAAAGGAGGGCAATCAAAATGGTGCAAGGCCTACATCAGGAGCCCTATGAAGAAAGACTCAGTGAATTGAATATGTACTCCCTAGAGGTAAGAAGGGAAAGGGGAGATATGATAGAAACAATCAAATATCTCACAGGTACAAACAAGGTATAGGAAGGGAGCATTTTCCATAGAAAGAAAAGCTCAAGGACAGGGGTCATGCTATAAAGCTGGAGGGGCGGAGGCTTAGGGAAAATGTGAGGAAGTTCTTCTTCACTGAAAGGGTGGTGAGTATCTACCAGCGGAAGTAGTAGAGGCTAAAATGGTCATGGGTTTCAAGAATGTATGGGGCAGACACAAGGGGATCCTAGAATTAAACAAGAGATGGAGGGAACCAAGGACCGAGTAGAGTCTGAGGTGGCTCAGTAGGAAGGGAAAATAGGGCAGATTAGTTGGACCAAGAGATCCTTATCTGCTGACAACCTCTATGTATGTTTCTACAAGGCTACCCCACCTTCACTGCCCTTTGCCTTTTCCTTTCTTAACAGCATGTAGCCTGGTAAGGTCATGTCCCATTCATTATTTGAGATTGCTCATATCTCTGTTACCACCAGCAGGTCATGTCAACCTTCTGTAAACACTGCCAGAATTTCTGGCATTTTGTTGCTCAGACTCCAAGTGTTGGTGCATAACATTTTCCAGTATTTTTCCCTAACTCACCTTTTACATTTTCCATGAGTTTACTTGATCCAGCTGAGTTCAGTGGGCAGAAGTCAGAAAGGACCCCCCCCCCTTGTTTGTGGCATTTTGTGTGTGCCTTGCCACTCTGACTCCCCCCCATACTAGTCTGAACTAGATATTTGTTGCGCCCACCTTTCTCCCAGAACCCTCCTGCCTTCCTTGTTGGGGTACAAGCCGTCTTTTATGAATAATCTCCAACCCCTCCAATTTGGGCCTCTGGCCCCGAGGAACTGAAATCCCTCCTCCTGCACCAACCCTTTAGGCATGTCAGTGGGCTGCATCTTAGTTGCTGAAAGAAGTTCAAAACCATTGGTTGCCACATTAGTTAAAAAGAGGAACAGTCAGCACAAAAGGCCCCATGCTCAAGTGTGGGGCTGATTCCAATGTTCACTTTGTGGTCAAAAACATTTTGGTTTGCTTACTGCAGTATAGTAAATTATATCAGACTAATTTTGCTTAGTTGCAGGCTGACAGCTTCTTTTACTACAAATCTCAGAATCCCCTGCAGCTGACATCAGGGCAGTAGGCAGCAGTGGGAAATTTCATAGTCTGCAGTGCATGTTACAGCTTTTATAATCTCTGATCAGATGTTTTCCAGGTCTGCTTTTCTCCAGGAACTAAGTACAGTCCTCTGTGACTGTACATAGTTCACAGAGGCCAGTGGGACCAACAAACAAAAGATTAGCGCTTATATAAACTGTAACATGCACTGCAGGCTATTGAATCTTCTCACTGCTGCCCACTGTTCTGATGTCAGCTACTGGAGATTCTGGGATTTGTAGGAGCAGAAAATGTCAGACTACAACTAAGCAAAATTAGGGTGATACAACCTACTATACTACAGTAAACAGTAAGTAAACCAAAATGTTTTTCCACACAAAGTGTGTATTGGGACCTGCCCCACACTTGAGTATGAGGGCTCTTGAGATGACTATTCCCCTTTAAATTGGAAACGTTGAGGTGGGGGAACTTTTATATCTAGATTTCTAGGAAGTGGGACTGTCATTATAGGTGAAGAAACTCTCCAACAGAAGTCAATGGAAAAAGATGTCAGAAATGGCAGAACTGTCATATGGTTTTTTAAGAGATGGTATAAATGAATTCCCATGGGCTCCTCCCCTTAATTTAATCCCAAGTTGTCACTCTGTTAAGCAAATGGCTTTGCAATTGTTTCAAGCAATCAGGATGTAGAATATTTCAAATTTGTTTTATAATTTAAGATAATACCTTTATAGCTTTGTGATATATTCCATCTTGAACACTGATTGTAGTGCACTACAAACATAGTGTATGTTTGAGTAAACGTTCGATTAGACATTCTATTAGACAATTTCATTAGACTAC
Source organism: Neoceratodus forsteri (assembly GCA_016271365.2). NCBI lineage: Eukaryota > Metazoa > Chordata > Ceratodontiformes > Ceratodontidae > Neoceratodus > Neoceratodus forsteri. The sequence goes on from CM057458.1 coordinate 374,756,217, forward strand.
CCCATTTATAGCATGTCAGTAATGGCACTGGTACTTTCTGACAGACAACACTGGTCTCTCCATATTGCCAGTATGGCTGGTGATGTCATGAGTTGTGGTACGGCATGTACAGTGTAGGACCTCAGCATAAAGCTTGGCAGAAGACACCAGGAGAAAGGACTGCTGTGTGACTGGACTTCTCTGCTGGGACTAAAGAAGAAGAACTTTTGTACTTGGACCTTTAATTTAGGGTAAAAAAAAAACTAACAAACAAAACAAAAAAAAGTGTGTGTTTGTCTGAGTTAACTGAACTGAATGGGTATCTGAACAGTTATCTATGTATAAATTTCAGGTGATTGAAAGGTCTTAATAGCTGTGAGGTTTAAATTACTTGTAGAAAGATCTAGTAAGTAGGGGGATTGGCTTAGCTAGAAGGAAGCTACATTTAAAGACTGCCTTAGAAAGATTCTGCTAATAGCTTGGCAGAAGACACCAAGAGAAAGGACTGCTGTGTGACTGGACTTCTCTGCTGGGACTATATTGCTCTCCTTCCCTCCCACCCAAAGCTAGTTCTACTTTTATAGGCACAGGATTTGACTGACAACAGGAACTTCCTGTTTGGGAGCAGGAAGTGAGTGATCACAGAACCACCAAAGACCCACCATCCTAGAAGGGCAAGAGTAGCTCTCCGGCCCCCTCTAGCTGCTGGAGGTCTGCCTCTGAGCAAGTAAGTGGTCTACTGAGAAATATAGGATATTCTTCTCTCAGAACAGGACAATCAGGAGCTTAAAGGGCACACAGGCAGAAAGTAAGGTGAGAGAAAAAAAAACAGAGTAAAGAGTAAGGATTGCAAACAGTTAAGGGGCCAGAAATAAGACATGATTGGAGTAGTGCAGTGCAGTGGCTGTGGAGCAGCAGTCTTCCGGAAGACGTTCTGGAGGATGCAGTGTTGTCTCATCTGCAGGCACCTCTCTGGGCTGAGGGAGGAGGTTGCTCATCTCCAGGCTGAGTTGGCCAGGATTTGTGGGACCTCCTCTTCCATCCAGGGACCACCAGTGCCACTGCCGTTGCCTCAGAGGTTGCCAAGAAGAGGAGGCGGTTGGACCACAGTGGGCTCAGGGAGGGTGAGGTGGTGGAACAGGGCGCATCCCTCAGTCATACCTCTCCACAATTCCTATGCCATTCTGGCAAAGTGTGGTTCCTCTCATGGGGCACCCGCAGTGGAGACCAAGGAGGATGCTGGGAACCTCCACAAAGGAGACCCACAGGAGGGTGGCAGAGGACCCTGCAGGGGAAGGATACAACTCCTGGTGGGAGACTCCATTGTTAGGAAGGTAGAACTGGGGGAGGAAGGGGAGAGGGAGGTAAGGTGCCTGCCTGGAGCCATGGCTTGGAGGGACAGAGAGCGAATCCTCAGGATTGCTGGAGCAGCTGCACAGGGAGGAGCTGGATGTCATTGTCCACCTAGGGACAAATGACCTGGCTAAGAAAGGATTAGAAGTGCAGAAAGAGTTTGTGGATGGTGGGAGGGCCTTAGTCAAGTAGCATACGGTAACCTTCTCGGAGGTGCTGCCCATCTATGGCATAGGAGAGGCTAGGGTGTTCTGCACCATGGGATTCAATCAGTGGTTGAAAAACTGGTATGGAGCTCGAGGTTTGGCTTCACTGGGGTGGGGTCCACCTGGAGTGATGCAAGCCTATACTGGCATGATGGGCTGCATCTGTCCGGGAGGGAACCAGGATCTAGGTGATAGGTTTAAATGCTTCATTGGCAAGCATTTAAACTAGCAGGGGAGGCACTGTAAAGGAGCAGGAAATCCCTAGCCCCCAAACAATCACGGTAGTAAGTGTGGCAAACACCAACGTAGAGGTGTCGATAGGGAGAAGGGCAGGGTAAATGGAGAAAGTGACAAAGGCAGAAGGACAGGGATGGGGCAAAAGGGAGTAAGGCCATCAGGAAATGGAGGGTAATGAGTACCAATGCCTGCATTTCTGGGCAACAAGCTCCTTGAGATGGTGGCCTTGATGGAAGAGGGATGCCTGGATATCGTAGTAGTCACAGAAACATGGTACACAGAGAACCATGACTGGGATGTTAACATACCAGGGTCATAACCTACAGGAGAGACAGGCAGGTAGAAGAGGGGAGGAGTAGCTCTCTATGTAAAGGAAGGGATAAAAGCAAATGAACAAAAGAGTAAACAGGGAGGAGGGGGCACTGTGGGTCACCTTGGAGGCTGGAAAGGGCACCACAATCCGCACAGGGGTTGTGTACAGACCCCCATGTTAGGGGAGGAAATGGACAAGGATATGATAGAAGGCATTCTTAGAATGGCAGGGAAAGGGGTGATACTGTTGATGGGAGACCTGAATATGCCAGATGTTAACTGGAGCACATTTGCTGCAGCCACATCCAAGAGCAGGGCCATTCTTGATGCCCTACAAGTGGCAGGCCCCAGACAGCTAGTTTCGGAACCCACTCATGAGGGAGCAATCTTAGACCTCGTACTCTCAAACGGGGGCAGTGAGAGGATCTCAGATCTAGAAGTGGGTTGCCATCTGGGGACAAGTGACCATCAAACAGTGTGGTTCACGTTAAACTCAGCTACAGAGTCAAGCTTCATACAAAAGTGAAGGTACTGGATTTTGAGGAGGGCTGACTTTGGCAAGATGGGAGAGTGCCTCAGAAAAGCACTAGCAAACAGGCTAGAAGGAGGTGTGGAGCAACAATGGGGAATCATCAAAACTGCCATCACAGAGGCAACAAGCCTTTGTGTGAAGCAAATAAACAAATCAAAACGAAAGAAAAAGCCACTATGGTTCTCAAAAGAGGTGGCTGTGAAAGCCAGGAAGAAAAAGATAGCTTTCCGGAAGTATAAGGAAACACAGCAGGAGCAGGACAGAGAGCTGTACCAGTTAAGGCAGAAGGAAGCAGGGAGGGAAGTCAGAATAGCAAAGGCCCAAACTGAGGAAAAGATAGCCAACTCAGTTAAGAAGGGGATAAAACCTTTATAGGTACATCAGCGGATGAGAAAGACAAAGGGAGGGATAGTGAGGCTGAATAGAATGAACGGTGGGTGGGCAGAAGGGACAGTGAAAAAGCAGGGATACTGAACGAATATTTCTGCTCAGTATTCACAAAGAGGAGGGAGTGCCTAATCCAATTAACAGAAGCACTCTTGATAGGGGTTGATCCCAGTCCTTTCACAGAAGAAAGGGTTCTGCAAGAACTCCTAAAACTGAAGGTGGACAAAGCAATGGGTCCTGATGGAATTCACCCAGAATTCTAAAAGAATTAGGGAGGAAGTAGTGAAACCACTGGCTACTCTTTTAATAAATCATGGGAGGATGGTGTGGTACCGAGGACTGGAGGAAGGGATGTGATTCCCTTCACAAAAAGTGGGACCAAGACAGAGGCAGGAAACTACAGACCTGTCAGTCTGACTTCTGTGGTAGGGAAAGTGATGGAGTCACTTCTGAAGGAAAGAATAGTTGAGTACCTAGAGGCCAGTGGGGCACAGGACCCAAGGCAGCATGGGTTCACAGTGGGAAGGTCATGTCAGACGAATCTAATAGATTTCTTTGACTGGGTGACCAAAGTAGTAGACCAGGGAGGGGCTGTGGTCATGGCCTACCTAGACTTTAGCAAGGCATTTGACACAGTCCCACACAAAAGATTAATGAGTCAAATTAATCCAGCCTGGGAGTGGGTCCCAGGGTGGTGTGCCTGGGTAAAACATTGGCTGCACAACAGGACACAGAAGGTAATTGTAAATGAAGTCCACTCTGAAGAAAGAGGGGTTACTAGTGGGGTACCGTGAGGGTTCAGTATTGGGTCCAGTCCTTTCAATGTCTTCATCAGTGACATTGCAGAGGGACTGGAAGAGAAAATGCCTTTTGCAGATGACAAAGATCTGCAACAGGGTTGATCACAGGCGTGGAAAAGGATGAAAAAGGGCTTGGCAAGGTTGGAGGAATGGTCAGAAATATGGCAGCTAGGATTCAATGCAAAGAAGTGCAAATAATGCACCTGGGAAACAAGAACCCAGGGAAGAATACACAATGGGTGGGGTGGTAGTAACAACAACAAAAAGGAAGAGGACCTGGGGTAATCATATCAGATGACCTTAAGGTTAGCAAGCAATGTGAGACGGGCAGTAGGGAGGGCTGGGGTATACTGGGATGTATAGGGAGAGGCATCAGCAGCAGAAAACAGGAAGTTGTTATCCTCTGTACAGACAGTTGGTGAGACCCAATCTGGAGTACTGTGTCCAGTTCTGGAGACCCGTCTTGCAAGGACATAGACAGGATAGAGGGTAGTCCAGAGGAGGGCAACTAAAATGGTGCAGGGTCTGCAAGAGAAGCCGTATGAGGAGAGACTAAAGGAGCTTAATATGTATACCCTTGAGGAAAGAAGGGAGAGGGGGGACATGATAGAAACTTTTAAGTACCTCAGTGGAATCAACAAAGTCCAAGAGGGTAGCATCTTTCAGAAAAAGAGACGGGCAAGAACAAGGGGACACAATTTAAAGATAGAAGGAGGGCGGTTCAGGGGCAATGTGAGGAAGTATTATTTCACAGAGAGGGTAGTGGATGCATGGAACAGCCTTCCTGAGGAGGTTGTGGGGTCTAAAACTGTGGGAGAATTCAAGAATGCATGGGACAGACATAAGGCAATTCTTGTGGGGGGTAGGAAGAAATAGGCTGTTGGTTAACTAGGATCTGCGGCCTATCCTGTAGGTAGGGAAATGGGCAGACTAGATGGGCCAAGCGGTCCTTATCTGCCGTCAAAGTCTATGTTTCTATGTTTCTATACAACTGCCTGACACAAAAGTTTTAGATGATTTAGCAGCAAGGAAAATAATCTCATATGTACAAACTCTGAAACTAAAAGGTGAAAACCTTTTTGTTTAGTCAAGCTCTGACCCAAGCTTAACACTAAAAATCAGTTTCACAGGTTTCATAGGTTGTTACAAGTGAAGTAGACATACTGTAAGTCCATACAGCTTGCCATACAACATTATCTATAGCCCAAGATGTTGATGCAGATGCAATAATCATCAAGTTTGCATTTGAATTCCGTCATATTTCTGCTACCAACCACTTCTATCGGCAGTGAGTTCCAAACTGCTATTACCCTCTGATTATACCAACTAGACCTCTTTCTGGTGTAACATATCTCACCTTTTAACTGTAGGGGTTGTGATCTTGTACTATAGGGCTGGTTACTCATTTTAAGACCTAAACAATCCCACAAATCACCATTACTCATGGCTCTGAATAGAAGGCACACATACTTCCTCAGTCTTCGATATTGCAAAGAAAACAGTCCTAAGCTGTTTAACCTGTCATTATAATCCTATCCCTTGAGACCTTTGACCATCCTGGTGGCCCTCCTGTGTACCCTCTCTAGATTTCTGAACTCTGTTTTTGCTCCCAGTGCTCAGAATTGAGCACAATACTCGAGACATGGCCTCACCAATGAGGTGTACAGCAGCACAATCACCTCCCTAGCTCTACTTCTGACATGTCTCGTGATGCTATTTAGTAACCTGTTGGCTTTCTGAATGACATGGCTGCAATGGTCCTTGAATTTTAGATCCTTAGAAACAATAATGCCTAAATCTTTCTCATTGACCACTACCTTAAGCAGTCTACCTGATAGGGTATAATTAGCACTGAAGGTCTTCCTCCCTAGTTGCATTACAGTACACTTCTCATAGTTAGATTGTAATTTGTGTTCATCAGTCCATTTACCTAGACCATTTAGAGCTTGTTGTAAGTCATTTATACCTTCGGGACTGTTCACCTTATTACCAATATGCGCGCTGTCAGCAAATTTTGACACCCACATTCCTTTGTTGCACCCCATGGAAGAAATATATAGGTTGAGCAGGCAAGTATATACAATTCACTGTATATAAATAAATTATTAAGGTCATGCACAATGGGTGCAAGAAAAAAAGGGACGAATACAGACTGGGGGTGTGAAGGTCACAGTATTGAGGAGGAAAAGGATCCGGGGATAGTGTCATCGAGGAAGAGGTCAGGAAGCATAGGAAAAACCAGGAGCAGTTGTAAAATTCACAACAAGAGTATTTATTTCCACTAACAGTAACATAAAAAATAAAAGTGTTCAGTATAACTATTTACAAAGGCAGAATAAAACAGTGAAAATCCATCAGAGTTTTCCTTCAATCTCTGTGTGTCCTTCTTGCAAGCAATTGCAGCTCTGTCTTTTTATAAGTCCTTGCAATGACCCCCCTTCTTAACAAGCATCCTGTTTTTTCTAAAATGTCCTTGTATCAGGCAGGTGCTGCTAGAACACAGTGTCCCAGAACAGAGGCCCCCTTTTCCACAGCTCTTGCAAAAGGCTTAAAAAATGCACTCAGGTAACCTCTTCAGTTTCCAATAGCTTTTTTGCAATCATCTGAAACTATAATTATATACATTTAAAAAATTAACACTATATAATTTCTAAACAAAAAGGATCCTAATATTAGTTACATTTCCATACATTGATTTGCATATTTTTTTATTAACAGATATGCAAGGGAGAAAAAGACAGATAACAAGGGAGACTGTGAGACAGTGAGAGGCAGATAATTGTGAGACTGTCGGGGTGATCAAATCCTAGGTCTCACAGGAAAATCTGGTTGTGCAACCAGACAGACAAGAGACAGGAAAGGACAGATCCTTGCATTTAAACACTTTCTCCATAACAACTGGGACAGGGTCATATTCCACCCTGTCACAGATAGCTATAACTAGCATCCTGAAGCCCTTTATGCAATGCAACAAAGCAGTGGCTAGGGCTTTCTTCTGCTGGCAATTTGTATGCACATACATTATGCTACAGCACCATAAAATGTTGGGATTGTGTAATGTGGCCAGTTACTGAGAGATGCCTTTACAATAATAATAATAAACAGAAAAAATTAAATATTTATACCAGGTAAACAATACTGAGATAACCATAGAAACCTCATTTGTGCTTGGCTGGGGGGGGGGGGTATATGCAGTTAAGTTGTAGCAATACATACGGGATATACAATGGTCTGGCTCAGAATATGCAGCTTATTTTCATGAATAAGGACTCAGAACCTTAACTCATGAGTGCAGAGCTAAGAGTGAGTTATGAAAGTCCTGCCCTCTCATAAGTCATGATAAATGTTATATTCTGAGTTACGCCATTGTGTCCAATTTATATAATGCATTTTAAACTGTAAAGATTTTAAATGAATTATTTTTATGAAGCTTTAACTGTGCTTGATTTTGCTGCTCTGTTTTAAATGCAGCAGAGGTCACTGTGATGTCCTCAGGCATTGTACAAGCTCCTCTCCCATTAGTTAAGGGCTCCTTTGTGACATGTCTGAAGTGAAGATAAATGCTGATAATCCACCCAACACTGAGATAATTAGTTTATCTTTATTTAGAAGCCTTTTGTGGCTAAAATAATTAATCAGTAAGGTTTGACTTTCACCTACCTTGTAAAAAATATTTACAATGCAGCATTAGTATGTACAATGTGATAACACAGCACAGCTATTTGCAAGAGTATACGGCGCTCTCCCTGTAATAGTAAAAGGTTGTCAAACAACCCCTCACAGTTCAGGATATTCAGCGGGCCATTAGGTTTATGGCTCTTGATGAAGCCCCAGTGCTGGGTGGCTTTTACACCAACTTTTGTAAGGCCTTGACTGATGAACTCTCTGTTCCACTTAAAACATGTATTTAGAGGCCTACCAAAATAATGCCCTCTATGCCCTTATACAGCAGGCCACTGCATCAGTGCTACCTAAGCCAGGTAAAGACCATACCTCAGTACAAAACTACAGGCTCTCTTAAATATAGACCTAAACATTTTAGCTAAACTAGTAGCCACCAGACTACAAGTGTGGGTCTCTCTCCTGGGGCCCAAGCAGCTGAGATTTGGTGGTGGACGAGCATTTTCAGATCATCTCAGGCAGTAACTTCACCTCATTTCTGCATACAGGGGGCAGAGGTCCCTGCAGCCCCCCTTCTCTCTGGCTGTTGAAAAAGCATTTGATGGGGTCTCTTGCAGCTACATGTTTAAAGCCCTAGAGCATTATGGTCTCCCACAGGAATATATCCAATAGATCAGGCTGCTTTACTCTCAGCCTTCAGCTAAAATCGGTTGTAGCTGGGTGCTGTTATTTGGATTTTTCTTGTCAAATGGTACCCATCAAGTATGTCCTCTTTCACCATTCTTGTTTAATTTGTACCTAGAACCCCTAGCAATCAAACTTAAGCAGGAAAATATAAGGTATCCTGTTTGGGGACAAGCAAAACAAAATGCCCCTTTATGTGGACTATATTTTACTACATGTCCAAAATCCTAGCACCTCCATACCAGAAGTCCTCAGGGAAGTGAAAGAATTTGGCAAAATATCCACGTATAAATTCAACATTTCCAAAATGGCAGTCTCCCCCCCCTCAACCACAAAACAGATGGTAGGGCCTTGCAAACCTAGGATTTGCTTGTTCAATACTTCTTTATTATATTTGGATATTCACATCTCCAGCTAGTGGAACCAGAGGATACAGGACAACTTAACGTCCCTCATCACCAAAATTAAACAAGATCTGTATTGCTGGTCCTTCCTACCTATCACCCTTTGGGGTAGGATTAACATTGTCGAAATGAATATCCTTTCCAGAATCCTCTATCCTCTTTTCATGTTGTCCATGAAACTTCCTCTCCCGCAGTTTCAGTCCCTGCATGGTGTTACTTGCACTTTCTATGGCAGGGCGATAGGCCTCGGAGGGCTTACACTTACCTGGCAGCTTTCAAACAAAATGGAGGCCTTAACCTTCCAGACTTTCTGGTATAGTACCATGCTGCCTATGGGGCAAAATATCTCCAATGTGGCACCCCCCTATAAACCACTAGCACACCATATCGTCCACAGTGGCTGGAAATAGAGGAGCTCCTGTGCACCCAACATGGTATCACCCTGGCTTCTCTATTATACAGCAGGGCTGCAGCATGACCTTATGTCTTAAGGTCTACACCTATTGCCACATCACTCTGTATTTAATATATAGGAACACAGAATCTGATGGTAGATAAGGGCCATTTGGCCCACTCAGTCTGCCCATTTTTCCCTACCTACATTCTCACCACAGACTCTACGGCTCTTTCTCCCTCAGCTTTCAAAGCTAACAAAAAACTAAACTGGAAGCTACTACTTCCAAACCCCTGTGGCATAATAATAACATCTATGTGGGGAGAACCACCTCTAGAAAAACCTGGAATAACAAAGGCACTGCTAAAGTAGAACACATCATAGCCTCAGTAAATAGGCTATCTTCGCCCAAACTCAACAGAGATTCCAACTTCAAAATAAAGATGTCTTCTTTTTCCTGCAAATTAGACACGCTGCCATCCAGGTAATAGGGGCATCACCACCCAAATCTCCGGGGCCTCCTGCAAGGCCACAACTGGTGCAACATGCATCAGAGCCCCACACCATCTCTCTGCTTTAATAATAATAATAATAACTTTATTTAATATAGTGCCTTTCAAATATCAAGGCACTTCACAAATACATATGAACTCAATAAATACAATAAATATAAATAAAATCATAGAAACTGAGGAAAAGCTTTGCTCCATAAAAAATTCTTCAGTGCCTGCTTAAAGCTCCCCACTATCCTGCACTCCCATAGCTGACATGGCAAAGAATTCCAGAGGGCTGGGGCAACAAACATAAAAGCACAAGCCCCAGATGAATTTAAACTAACCCTCGGAATCTCCAGCAACCCCTCATCAGCCAAGCGGAGCTGTCACACAGGGGTGTAAGGAATCAGAAGCTCTTTCAAGTAATCAGGACCAAGTCCGTGTAGGGCTTTGTAGGTTAACAAACCTACCTTAAAGGTGATCCACCACTGAACCAGCAGCCAATGCAGATCGCGCAGCACAGGGGTAATGTGAGATCTCCTTGATACCCCAGTCAATAAAAGTGCAGCAGCGTTCTGCACTAGCTGGAAGCGGCATATATCAACCCCAGGAAGCCCTAAGTAAAGAGAGTTACATTAGTCAAGGCACGAGGTCACAAAGGCGTGGACCAAAACGGGCAAATTACTGGACGGAACAAGGTGCGTGATCCTGGCAATATTCCTAAGATGGTGAAAGGCTAACTTGATGACTGCGGACACCTGATGACGAAGGGTCAGCCCATCATCAAGTATCACTCCTAGGTCATGCACCCGTTCAGAGGTAAGGATCTGAGCACCCTCCAAAAATAAACCACAGGGTAAATCAGTCCTCAACCCCTCTGTTCTGCTACTCGGGTCCACCACCAAAACCTCAGTCTTTCCTGTGTTCAAGTTTAACCCGCTGGAACTCATCCAATCCTGGATTTCAACGGGGCAGCAGTTAAATACCGAGAGAGCACTAACCTGGTCGGGAGCAAAAGACAGGTAGAGCTGGGTATCATCAGCATAGCAGTGAAATCTCAGCCCATACCATCTTACAATGTCTCCGAGGGGCAGCATATACACTGCGAGCAACATGGGGGACAGCACCGAGCCCTGTGACTCCCCACAAGGCAGAGACAAAGACTCGGAAGAAAATATTCCCGAGACAACTCTCTGAGTTCTACCAGTGAAGAAAGATGAAAACCATCTGAGCACTGTCCCAGTCAGCCCGCAGATGGACCTCAGGCGCTCGAGCAGGACCCCATGGTCCACAGTGCTGAAAGCTGAAGAGAGATAAAGGAGTACCAAGATGGAACAGTTTCTCTGATCTCTCGCCATCAGGAGATCATTGAGCACCTGAACTAGAGCAGTCTCAGTACTATGCCTCTTACGAAAACCCAATTGGAGAGGTTCGTATAAATTATGGATGGTTAAATGGTTCTCCAGTTGAGTTGCCACCACTTTCTTGATAACCTTTCCCACAAAAGGAAGGTTTGAGATGGGTCTGTAGTTTGCTAGAGTCTCCAGGTCCAAAGAAGCTTTCTTCAGAAGAGGTGTCACCACCGCCTCCTTGAGGGAGCTTGGAAACTCAGCTGATTCCAAGGAGCACCGGACAATCTGAGCTAAGACCGGGCCAATGATATTACTACAACCCAAAATCAGGGAGGTAGGGCCCGGATCTAAACTACAGCATGTGGGGTGCATCCCCTGGACAATCCTCATAATGTCAATGAACTCTGGCAGGTCAAAAGTACTCTGGGAAACACCGGGCATAGTGACCGTGCACCAACCAACAGCATCACCCATAGAACAGAATGGACGAATCTCCTGCCTAATGTCAGCCACCTTATTCACAAAGAATCGAGTGATCTCATCACACTCCATTTGTGAAAAAATTTGACCGAGCTGCAGACAGGCTGGGCTGCACAGACTGTCCACAGTTCAGAAGAGTTGAGCCAGTCGGTTCCTAGCAACAGCGATTTCCCTGGACAGAATTCTACCTTCTTACAGGAGATCACTGATTGATAGAGTTGATAATGCTCTAACAAAATAAGATGGTCGGCATCCAAGGTGGATTTCCACCAGTGACATTCTAACCTGCGTCCCAACCTCCACAGCTCCCTCAGAGACCCATCAAACCATGGGGCCCGAGGGCGAAGTGGAAGGGGGCGGACACGGACAGGAGCAATCCAATCAAGAGCTAAAGAAATAGCCTTATTATAGGCCACAACTAACTACTCTGGATCAGTGCTGGTCTCACCGAACATCGAGAGGTCAATCACCGTCAGCAGGTCTTCAGGGACCACGTCCCGCAAAGAGCGGTAACTGACCATCTCCACAGGGGCAAACCTACCCAAGGGGGCTGAAAAATTGAACTTCATGGTGTAGTGATCGGACTACCCGACAGGTTTCACCCTGAAATCGGAGGCCTCGATCCCCAGGAGGAAGACCAGATCAAGAGAGCGACCACCATTATGGGTAGCTGAGGAAACAACCTGTGTGAAGCCCAGTGATATCATCAACTGGAGGAAATGTTGTCCAAAAAGCAAGGATTCGTCTTCGACCCAGGCATTGAAGTCACCCAGAACCATCAGTCTGGGCAACTCCAATGCCATGTTGGTGTTGAAGTCTGCTATCCTGCAGGAACAGCTTTTCATCCCCTGGTGGATGGTAAATGAGAGCTATCCTGCACCCCACACCAGTTACCACAGTACACTCAAATGATTCGGCCTCCTCAACTGGTACACTAGTGAGGCCCAATTTGGTCTTGAAACTGACCGCTACCCCCCCACGATCCAACCTCGGGCGATGTATCACTGAGTACCCAGGAGGAATCGCTGCCTCCAAAATTGGGGCAGCACTTCCATCTAACTAAGTCTCGGTGACGCAAACCAGATCTGCTGTTCCTACAAAATCTGCAATAAGTGCAGTTTTGTTCTTAATGGATCTGGCATTGCATAACAACGCCCGAGTTGGACGGTGTTCGTGAGCCGTCCTGGCTACTTGCCCACCCAAAAAGGAGGTGCCCTATGTATGGGGACTAGACATGGATTACCACGTTCCAGACACCATTTCACCCCAGGGCATCTTCTGGTCCTAACCACCCCTATAGGAGAGTCCCGCTCATTTGAGCTCCAATGTCCGCACCCCCCAGCCCGCCCTTTCCCTCCTCCCCTGTGAGCAATCCCCAGCGCCCGACAGTGCTGGTAAGTGAAAGCAGGCAGCGGGGGGGGGGGAGAGAGAATGGGCAGAGGGTATGGAGAGAGGAGGCCGAATAGCACAGGACTGGGGGAGCGAGCAGACACATTCCACAGGATGCCACCAAACTGTGGCAAAACAACACAAAGAATCCTAGTTTCCTAAAACAAATAATGATAAAGTTACAGTCTAAATATAAAAAGCTCCTAAAAAGGATAAAAACATAAAACGAAATACAAACAACCCATATCACCCCCAAAATCCCCAAACCACCAAAACAAAAAAATAGAAATTAAAATAAACAAACTATAAAACAAAACAATAACTAAAAAAAAAAAAAAAAATAGAACCCCCCCAGGCACCAGGAACTCTCACTAACTGATGCCTCTAAATAAAATCAAACTAATAAACCAAAGAACCAAATGAAATAACCCCCCCCACACCATACTCTCACTATGGTAGCCGGGAGAAACTGAATGGTACTCTCACTACCATATGTACTTGGAAAAATAATACAAAAAATAATAAAATAACAAAACCTAAAAAATCACAATAACACAAAATGTTTGTATACAAGTCAATGAAAAAACGTCAGGAAATCCCCAGTCCTAGGCACTCTCACTGCCAGATCTTTGGAAGGGCACAGGGATTCTCCATAGGAAAAAATTTTAATGATGGAAGTCTAACGGCTAAAAACCCCAGAAACACTCTCACTGATTCAGAGAAGGGTTTTAAGTTCCAGAGCAATCTGTCCACTAAATGAAGCACTAAAATATCTTCGGGACTAGCTTTATTCCCAAAACTAAAACCCAAGAAGTGAAACCCCAGCCTACCACCGGGCTACAGCAGTTACTACAAGACCCCAGCAGCCCTAGAGGCAAGGACTACCACCCACTGACTCCCCAATGACTGAGGCCCAACCTCTGCACCGCTACAGTCCGGGGAACTGGGATTCAACCAGATAGGGCAATAATAGCAAGGGAATCAGGCACCAAAGTCCCCAAATCCAGACAGAAACCCATGAAGTAGTCCAAGACCACCACTGAGAGACCGACTCAGAAGAATTCCACCTTCATCCCAGACCACAGCCTTCCCAGAAATAATGAAAACTCAGGGCATGAAAACCAAAAGCAGGCCAGAATCTAATGCAGACCCGGCCCACAGTACTCACGGCACCAAATAAGAGCAATCCAGGGTAAGGAAGCACATCCAAAGAGACTAGCAGGTCCAAACACTCGCAGCAAACAGAGTCTCACAGCACCAAATAAGAACAATCCAGGGTGAGGAAGCAAATCCAGAGGGACTAGCAGGTCCAAGCACTCGCAGTTAACAAAAGCCATCCCATATAAAATCCAAAGTCACTGAATCCTCAAAATAATGGGCGAACAGATGGCGGAACAAACCGTCCGTCCTATGCTCCAAAAAAGAGCATAGCTGACATTCATGCCAGACACCACGTTGTACCGGTCTGTACTCTAAATGCCCGACTGGTTACTGGGACCGGGCTCCTTGAAGATAAAATTGTAGTGTTTATAGTGTTATTAGAACCCTGCTGCCACGTAGGTTTGGCAAGCAAGTGAAATACTGGACAGAAGCTCTCATCTGGGAGGTCTCAGACAAAGCTTGGGACAGAATTTGGTCCCACACTCATAATGTTGTCAAAATTAACCCTTGCTGGCTGATACAAACTAAGATAATTCAAAACATGTATCATACATCTGAGAAGCAACACTTGGCACCTCTTGGATTCTCCTCTATGTACAAAATGTGGTACCACGACAGGCACACTAAAATATATCATTAAGTTCACTAAATTTCAAGGAGCAAAGAAGGTGTTAGCCCATAATCTGCTCCTGTTAGGACAAGATGTTAATAGTCCAGGTTTTCCATTACTGAAATATACTTATCCAGATTATTCATAAAACTTTCTTTGGTTGAACTTGCTATCACATCCAGTGAGTGGTAGTCTATTCTGGAGATTTGCCACTCTGACAGAATAATAATATTTTCTTTTTTTGGTGTGAAATCTACCTATTTTAGTTTGGTGTGGATGACCTCTAATGTTAAAGTTGTCATTTTTGTATTCAATATTTAATGCTATCATTAACGAGGAATCATTTAGAATATTGTAGTATAAGATTAAATCACCTCTAGATCTTCTCAATTCCAGGCTATGTAGGCCTAATTTTGATAACCTATCCTTACAACTCAAATTTTTTATTGTTTTTATTGATTTAGTATAATACCTTTGCACCCTCTCCAGTTTGAGAATATCTGATTTTGTAAATGGATTCCACAATTGACTTCCGTAATCTAATATGGGTCTAACATGTGATAGGTAAAGAGGCATAAGAACTTCTGTTTTGCGAATATTAATATTTATTTTTATCACTAATATTGTTTTGTTTGCCTTTGCAATAACTGAGCTATATTGCAAACTAAAATTTAGATCACCATCAATGATTATACCGAGATCTTTTTCAGATTTTTTATTTGGGAGAGGTGCATTGTTTATTATGTATATATGTAAGGGATTATGACTCCCTACATGTAGTACACAGCATTTGTCAGACTTTAAATGCAAACCCCAAGTTGAGGTTCAGGTTGAAATTGAATTTATATATTTTTGAATCAGTTCAATTTGCTCTATGCTACTGCATGGCCTGCATAGTTTGGTGGCATCTGCATATTTAACAATAGAGATTTCTACATTATGGTCCAAGTCAGCAATAAAATATTTGAAAGATAATTGGATCTAATACGGACCCGTGGGAACACCACTAGTGACCAGGCCTTCAGACGATAGATGGCCACAGATGGAAACATATTGTGTCCTGTCTTTTAGCCAGCGAATGATCCAATTGATAATATAAGGATCTATATCGTATTAACATAGTTTTTGGTAGATAGCCCAATGTGGGACCTAATTGAATGCTTTGCTAAAATCAAAAATAACTATATCCATTGGTATACCTGAATCCAACATTTTGCTAACATTGTTTTAAAAACAACAAGGTTTGTAATACAGGATCTACCCTTTACAAAATCATGTTGGTTATAATCAAACAAGGGGATGGTTTTGAGATGATCAAGGATTTTGATCTTAATGAGTGACTCAAGGATTTTACATCGAATTGCAGTGAGGCTAATTGGCCTGTAATTTGAAACATTAGTTCTGCTACCTTTTTTGAATATGGGAGTTACTCTTGATTTCTTCCAGTCATTAGGGACTGATCCACAGTTAAGCGAATTTTCATATAGTATTTTAAGGGGCATCCATATATAATCCTTGAGTAATTTTAGCATTGGCGATGTAATATTGTCAAGACCAGGGGCACTACTATCCTTTAATTGTTCAATCTGATAAATAATTTCCTCTTTGGTAAGAGAATGAGATCCTACACCATTATTATTCACACAAGTGGGTGACAGGGTGTGATTAGAGAACATGGAACAAAAGTAATTATTAAAAGCATTGGCCATTTTAATAGGGTCGGATATATATTCATTATTTATTGTAATCATTGATAATTCATTATTGACCTTTTTTAATTAATTAATATAACTATAAAATTGTTTGCTGTTGGATTTGGTAGCATTTTTTGCCAAGCGTAGTTCAAATTTTTTCTTTACTTTATCTTAGTTTTACACTTTTTCTGTATATTTTTAAAACGACTCCAAGTTAAGTCTGACTTATTATTCATATACTTGCTGTATAAATTGTTTTTCTTCTTAATGAGTTTTTTAATGCTTGCAGTTAGCCATTTAGGTTTAGTACTCTACCTACCATATTTTTTAATGGATCTGACTTTTTTTATTGTACTATGAATTATTGTTTTTATTTCATCCCATGATTCATCTGTTGATTTTTCCTTTACAAGATTGACCCCCATCAGTGTCTATCAAATCTTTTTTAATGCCTTCATGATTTGCTGTCTTGAACAGATAAAACTCAGTACATCCTTTAACCAAAATATTGTTGCTATGTGATACAGTAGTAAATATTACTGAAGAGTGGTCGCTGTTGCCTAAAGGGGGACCAATAACACATCCTGTGATATTAACATCTTCAGAGGTAATAACTAAATCTAGAAGATTGTTTAACCTAGTTGGGACAGTGACATGTTGTATCAAATTATGTTCAGAACATAGGTTTAAAAAATCTCTGCCTTGTTTGGCGGCTACAATTCTGTCAGTACAATTTATATCAGGAAAATTAAAATCACGTACTAGAACTATATTACCAAATTCTAATGCTTTATTAATTTCTTCTATTATTTTATGATTCATTGAGGTGTTAGTATCAGGTGGGTGATAACATACACCTAATATATATTCCTTTGTATTACTTTCATTATCTGAAGTCAGAGTGTTTCAGTTTCATCACGATTATCTTTTATTTCTTCTGTTAGTTCTATAAAATCAATATAATAACTGGGGACTGCTTTTTCCCATAGGAAAAATGGGTTATAATTTCTCTGTTATAACCCACGGGTTATAGCGGGTCTGAGCATGCACAAAAAGCACTCTTCCGGACCTCTTCACGATACAGCATGTGGCTGTTCACCACCAGTTAGAATCGGTGGTAAGTTAATTTAAACTATGAAAAAAAAAACTGTGAATGGACTGCTTCCCAAAGTGGCTAAATTATGACATGTTTTACCACGAGGGGATTTTTAGCATGAGCTGCAGACCGCGTGAAAGCCGACCAAGTGCACGGTGCCATGGGGATCTCTTTATTTTATATAACTGCTGAGGTGAAATAGTGATCCCCAGCAATTATATAAAATAAAAGCTGGGGAGGTGTGTGAAACTCGAATTTTAGACACCCCCTCGGTGTGGGATGCCTGTACAAATTCCTTGAGCTTCGCTCTCTGGGTTTATATGGCATCCCACACCTTGGGGGTGTCTAACATTCTCGTTATAACCACCTCCCCATCCATTATTGTATATGTTAGATGATAAATAAATTGCTATACCTCTCCCTTTTCTCCCATTTCTATCCTGTCTTACAATGTTGTATCCCTCAATAGTATAACCCCATGCATCTTTATTGTCCAACCATGTTTCTGCTAGTAATGCTACATCTATTTTCTCAGTATTTAATAAGGTTTATAATTCACTGAGTTTACTAGAGAGACTTCTAACATTACCCAACAGGAATCTCCTAGTTGTTTTATTATGCAATTCTGTATTTGCACATATGCACATCTTAGTTGATATTTTGCTTACTGTAGGGACCTCACTCCCTTGGAGGTGAGTTTAAAGAATACATTTCCATGTGTTAGCAATCAGATTGCCAAGTATTTTAACACCCTCATTACTTAAATGGAGGCCATCTCTGCCAAATAGATGTCTATTGCCATAAAAATGATCCCATGCGTTTATAAACATAATAGATTCCTTAGCACACCAGTTCTGTAATCTAGCATTAATTCTGACAATTGTTTTATTTTTTTCTTTTGAAATAATAGGGTGCGCCCCCAAGGTTTTTAGAGTTAGGGCAGTCTCAATGAGGTCTGTGCAGATATCTTTTTCATGATGTTTGCCCACATTGTTTATTCCCACATGAATGGTTACAATGTGTAGTTATTGGTCTTTTTTATGATTTGGGGTATTTCATTCTGAATGTCAGAAACCTTAGCGCCCGAGTAACTAAGTACCATTTTATGTTCTTTGTCTGTATTACAAATGATGGAATCACATTTTTTTTTTATCACTGAGTCACCAATGACAGTCATTTCAACAGTCACAGATTCTGTTGGGAGGGAGTTATTGGTAATTAAGGGACTATACCTCTTATGAGTAGGTATGTCATTAACTGTGATGGCCCTTCAGCCTTTCTTAATATTATGTCCTTGTTTTACTAGGCACCAGTCATTAATAGTGTTTGAATTCCCATATTTCAATTTTTTAAGATTATCCATACAATCAGACTGATTAATTTCATCCTGCTCTGAGTTGTTGTCCTCACTGTTTCTTTTACGAGTTTTAATAATACAGTTACAGTAGTTGGACTGATAAAGTAATTGGTAGTGTCAGTGTTAGATGTACTTGGTACATTGTTACTACTGGTGTCATTTGAATTAGAAGTTTTGACAATAGGTGGGATAAAGCTATTTAATTCAATGATTGGTGTTTCTACAGTATGTGGGCAATTGGGGACGTTTGATATAACACATTCTTGCTCCAGTGTTATAATGTCCTTCAAATTGTTAAATTCCATTGTTACATTGTGTAGTTTATAATGCATCACTTTGAATTGGGAACACTTAGCACATTCAAAGTCCATTGTTGGAATAAGCTCGCTAGTGAAACATAGAAGTTGAGTGCTATTCATATTGCATTTCTTACATTTGGTTAACTTCCCCTGTACAATTTGGGTATCAAGAAAGGTTAGTGTATTAGGGTCAGATTCCACTGTAGCAGATTCTACTGTACTATTTAGTTGTAGCAACTTACAAAATGAAGTAACCTGAACTCACCTGCTCATCGAAATGCTGGACATGCCAACACGCACAGACGTGTGTCTCTGCATGCATCTCAGCATGTGGAGCCACGAGCTCACCCGGCTTGAGCTCACCCCGCTCGCTCAGGGGCGAGAATTTAATGGCAGGCCAACCAGGAAGTGAACAGGTCACGTGACCATGTGTTCACTACTTGGGAAATTTAACTAAGTTTTCAAAAACTGTCTCCCAAATTGTTATTCAGCTCCCCATAGGTTAGCAGAACTTGCTCCCTGTGAAATCATTTCTAAGTTACAAACAAACACAATGTGTGCTAGACGTTTAGGTATGTAGTCCCTCTGAGGAGCATAGACTGCACTACCCAGTGTCCACCATACTGCTTTCAGACCCCAATACAATGGAAAAGCGCTGAAGTGCCTAAAAACAGCACAAATTACTTTTAAAAGCTTTCTTTGGTCACCGGAGCTCCTCTCATGCAAGGCAATCTGATATTGGTGGTCTGCTTGTTCAGGGGTGAGAATTTAATGGCAGGGCAACCAAGAAGTGAACAAGTCACGTGACCACAGTTCACTACTTGGGAAATTTAACTAAGTTTTCAAAAACTGTCTCCCAAATTGTTATTCAGCTCCCCGTGGGTTAGCAGAACTTGCTGCCTGTGCAGTCACTTCTAAGTTACAAACAAACACGAGTGCTAGATGTTCAGGTAAGTAGTCCCTCTGAGGAGCATAGACTGCACTACCCAGCATCCACTGCACTGCTTACAGATCCCAACACAGTAGAAAAAAGCTGATGCACCTAAAAACAGCACAAATTACTTTTAACAGCTTTCTTTGGTCACCAGAGCTCCCCTTATGCGAGGCAATCTGATATTGGTGGTACGCTCGCTCAAGGGTGCAAATTTAATGGCAGGGCAACCAGGAAGTGAACGGGTCACATGAACACGCGTTCACTACTTGGGAAATTTAACTAAGTTTTCAGGCTGGCCTGCCAATGCAGTGGTTGGATATCCAATTGCGACGCCGGCGACCCGGGTTTGGGAATGGACCTGGTAGCCAGAGGGCCAGCTGGGGGGGGGGAGAAGGATTGATCGCCCTCAGGGCTGCTCTCCTTCTCTGGGGGGAGGGTTGGGTGAGTGTCTGGCATGCGTATGACTCCTGGCAGAGGCCAGAGGGGAATCACAAGCACTGGCACCAAATCTAAGAGGGGTGGGGTGGATGCAGGACATCATTGCACCTCCCTGCCCTGGGGCAATCTAAAATCAAGCTTGCAGCTGCCACAAATGAAGTCTGCCCTTGGCTTTGATTAGCTTCCAGGCCGGCTCCCCAATCCAGTCCCACGACTGTGGCATAGGCCGTGTGCGCAACCCCACACTGGGGGCTAAGCCAGGGGTGTCAAGTGAGGGCCAAGGTTGATGTGGAAGTGGAAGCGCAAGGGTCCAAGACCGGGCAGATGCTCTGGTGACCGTAGGCAGGAAAAAAAAAAAGAAGCTAATTAAAAACAAGCAAAAAAAAAAAGTGCCAAGTTTTAAAAAACTGTCTCCCAAATTGTTATTCAGCTCCCCGTAGGTTAGCAGCACTTGCTCCCTGTGTAATTACTTCTAAGTTACAAACAAACACAATGCGTGCTAGATGTTCAAGTATGTAGTCCCTCTGAGGAGCACAGACTACACTACCCAGCGTCCACCGCACTGCTTACAACCCCCAATACAGTGGAAAAACACTGAAGCACCTAAAAACAGTACAAATTACTTTTAAAAGCTTTCTTTGGTCACCAGAGCTCCTCTCATGCGAGGCAATCTGATATTGGATTACTCAAAAACACAGCCACCTTGGCAAGAGGTACAATAATCACTGGACCCCATGCTTGGTTTGCAAGACACTTTTCCCCCTGAAAGATGTCTTACAAGGTTGGATGTGGAGCAGCTTATGGGGCAGGGGAAATGCCACTTCATGCTGATCAGTATGGCAATCAGAAAACTTATACTGAGGCACTGGATGGGCCAAGAGATGCATTCCTTATTGGAGAGGCACTCTGAGTTCAAGCAAACTTTCCGTATGGAAAAAAGCTAGCCTCTATCAGACATAGGCATAAAACTTTCAGAAAGAGATGGGAGTGGGCATCCTAATGACCCAGTGGAAGGGGGAAGTTGATTGGGTGGCTAGGGGTGGAAGCGTTGTAGTGCAGTACTGCACCTAGCCAGAGGAAGGAGGCCTCTATGTTTCAGCACTGTAGTGACCCCTGTGGTGAGCCAAGGGAGCTTGTCTCCCCTGCAGGATGTCGCTACTTGTGTCCAAGGTGGTGTGCTTGGGGACCAACGCCCTGTGCCATGGTGCTGGAGAGGGGAGAGGCAAGGGGAGAAAACCAAAAAAACTATGTGCACCAGTGGCTGTGAATGACAGCAGCAGCACCCTCAGGTCCCTTCCCATGTGGATCCCTGTTGGAGAGATGGCAGGGGGAGTGCTAGAGTGAAGCCTGAAACAGGTGGAGGTGGCCCAGGTGGCCAAAATACTCTATGGAAAAAAAAGATAGGGATGGGAGTCTCTCTATGCATTACTGGGGACTGCTGACTTACAATATGTGTAACTGTAAACTGTTATAAAAAAAAAAAACAAAGTAGCACAGAAGTATTATATTTCTGTAAAACAGTGTCATGAAATATACATTAGCTGTCATTTGCTCCAACTGATAATCTACACACTAAGTTGCATGGGGGGTTACCATGCTGTCATTTATAATTTCTGTCTTGCAATACACTGTACTGTTTGGTCTTGTCCTTGTGTACTTTTTGAGTTCAATAAAGTGTATTAATTAAAAAAAAAAAAAAGCATGCAGAGATATGCAAGTTACACCATAACAAGATATGCAAAGTATGTGCATAGTACAACACAGTACCTTCTCAACACATCTATTTATATTAAGTATAGTAAGGAGTGGTAAAAAGCAACATATTTATTTTAACAATAATAATTACAATAATCATGTATTTATCTGGTTAAGTTTCCTATGCACTTTTGGATGTTGTGACAGGCACTCATAGCAACAGACTACTTCTTTATTTTGAGTTTCCTTTTTGGCTAGGGTATATCTGGATGTGAGTTTTACTAAGTTTACTGTCTCCCTATTATTGTGATACTAGAAAGATTGTCTCAATACATTTTTTCTTATTCCAGTAAAAGCCATCACCCACAACATATTTGTTCCTGCACGCCTCAATAAAAAACTTGCAGTACCAAGAAAAGTGCTAAAACAGGGACTCACCGTTTCTGCATCTACAAAAAGAGTTGGACATTCTGAGCATGAGGTCAGCATTTGGGAAGAGCTGACAAACTTGGATCCTATTCCACGGAGGTTGTCACCAAGGTAACCAGCAGCATCACAAGTCAGCGAACAGAATTTCTTTTTAATACACTAGAAGACAAAGCAGTATACAAATGTGTTGGCCACTTGCTGAAAGGCAGTCCTTTGACCCATTAATTACTAACTAGTGCAAGCCTGTCCACATCACCTCCAACCTAGAATGGTACATCCCTTTGCAGCTCCTGATGCCTGCTGTTGAAGGGGGAAGGAGTGGTTAGCATACTTAATGTCACTATGCAGACTGACAGGTCAGTCTGCCTGGTGATATCAGTGACAGTAACTGCTCCACCCCCTTCCTCCCAGTAGCACACCTGCTCACAAGTATAATCTGATGACTGTACCATAAATAGGATTAGGCACATTGTAGGGGTGGGGTGGCCAGATTAGCAAGAAAATTAGAGTATTGGCATGCTACTGGAATCATAGACTGGGGTCAGGGCTGGAGGAGTGATCTTGTCAAACATGATACTTTAGGGAGGAGGTTACTGAGAAAGATTTCATCAGCTCTTGGCAATGTGGCAGCCTGGAGTTGACTTTTGTTGTTTTAGAAATGTGTGGAAAGGGAGGCAGAGGTGAGACCAGAATTTGGGGGTAGCCCTGAACTAGCTCTGGCCACCTGAGTAGAACAAAGACTCTTTGCTTTCATTTATTTCATTGTATAATATATGTACTATATATGTAATTCAGAGGACAGCATGAAGACAGTTATGACTGATTCTGCTGGCCACATGAGGTGAGCCATACTTCCCTACCTCCAAACAATATATGCCTATGAGGCATGGCTTAGGCCTGTACCTTATGCTTCGGACAGAAGCCTCTGGCTGGAGGGCAGGGCGGGCATTAGTGTCAAAGAACACCACACCACTGATTCGCCAAGACAGTTGAGGCTCCAAACCCTAATGATTTTCATTTCCTTACTTTGTGCACTTTGCATTTTTCACCCCTAACGTCTGCATTAGTGTATGTTTACAGAATCTATATGTACATCAGTGTCAGTGGCTCAGTAGGTAGCATGCACAGCTGTGGGAAAGGAAACTCAGAAGGTTGTGGGTTTTAGCCTCACACCAAGTACTGATACTGAAGTGCAGTGGGGGGGGGGGCTGCACTATTGAGGTGCTTTCCTTCGGATGAGATGTTAAACTGATGTCCCTTCTGCCCATCTTTGGTCACTGTTCAGGTGGAAGTTAAAGATCCCATTGCACTTATCAAGGAAGATTAGGTGAGTTTCCCTTGTGTCATGGCCAATTTTCCTCCCATCAATAAAACGGGTCCATGTACAGTGGTGTGAAAAAGTATTTGCCCCCTTCCTGATTTTCTCTATTATTGCATATTTGTCACACTGGATGTTTTCAGGTCTTTAGACAAAATGTAATATTAGATAAAGGAACCTAGTGAACAAATAACACTTGTTTTTTTTTTATTTCACTTATTTAATGAAAAAGTTAACTAACACCAATTGGCACTGTGTGAAAAGTAATTGCCCCTTACACTTAATAACTGGTTACGTACATTTAGCTGCAATGACTGCAACCAAACACTTCCTATAATTCAATATCAGTCTTTCACATCGCTGTGGAGGAATTTTAACCCACTCTTCCTCGCAGAACTGCTTTAATTCAGTAACATTTGGTAGGTTTTCGAGCATGAACTGCTCGCTTCAGGTCCTGCCACAGCATCTCTATTGGGTTTAAGTCTGGACTTTGACTAGGCCACTCCAAAACTTTAATTTTACTTTTTCATCATTCTGATGTGGACTTGCTTTTGTGTTTGGATCATTGTCTTGCTGCATGACCTAACCACGCTTCAGCTTCAGCTGACGGAAGGATGACTGGACATTCTCCTTAAGAATTTTCCGTACAGAGCAGAATTCATGGTTCCTTTAATTATGGCAAGTCATCCAGGTCCTTAGGCAGCAAAGCATCCCCACACCATCACACTACCACCACCATGTTTGACTGTTGGTATGGTGTTCTTACTGTGGAATGCTGTGTTTGCTTTACGAGACATTATGGGATCCATGTTGTCCAAAAAGTTCCACTTTGGACCATCTGTCCATAGAACATTTTCCCCAAATGGCTTGTGGATCATCCAGGCTTCTTGGCAAAATGAGAGATGAGCATTTATGTTCTTCTTAGTTAGCAGTGGTTTCCGCCTTGCTACTCACATGAAGCCCATTTTTGCCCAGTCTCTTTCTGATTGTGGAGTCATGAACACTGACCTTAGCTGAGGCAAGAGAAGCCTGCAGTTCTTTGGATGCTGTTTTAGGATCCTTTGAGACTTCTTGATGATTTTACATCCGCCTTGGAGTAATTTTGGCAGGCCGCCCACTCTTGGGAAGGTTCACTACTGTTCCAGTGTTCTCCATTTGAGATTATGGCTCTCACTGTGGTTCGATGGAGTCCCAGAGCCTTAGAAATAGCTTTGTAACCCTTTCCAGACTGATAGAGGGCAACAAAATGTTTTTCTGATCTTTCAGGAACTTCCTTTGATCATGGCATAATGTGCTTGTTGAATCTTTGTGCTGGCAATGTGACTCTGATGGTAAGGGCCAAAATAAGTGAGGTTTATATTGAGCAAGGCTGGCTGTAATCAAGCTTGGCTGTGTTCAATCAGCTGACTCTAATTATCCCTTTAATTGGGTTGATTTAACTAGGGGCAATTACTTTTCACACAGTGCCAGTTGGTGTTGGTTAACTTTTTCATTAAATAAATGAAATAAGTAAAAAAAAGTGTTATTTGTCCACTCAGGTTCCCTTTATCTAATATTATATTTTGTCTAAAGACCTGAAAACATCCAGTGTGACAAATATGCAATAATAGAGAAAATCAGGAAGGGGGCAAATACTTTTTCACGCCACTGTAACTCACCACCCAGGATGCACCTTGAAACAGGCTATCACAGCTTAGCGTATCTTTCCTGGTCACAAATTACAAATAAAATAAAAATAAAACACAATATACCAAATATTATGCCTCGAACAGTAGAAAATGCTTGCTATTTGATCTGCGTACTATGGACCCTATTTTTCATGGTATTGGGAAAATGCTATTAAGAGCATGCACACCCCTACAGAGTTGGATACTTACAACTCACAGATACACTGTTTAATGGGCTTTGCCAAGAGAAAGCAGTGTGGCAGTCTAGTAAGGCTAAAGGTCTGAGATCAGGAAATAAAAAACATTACAATTTATTTTGTTAACCCCTTCAACAAATCAAGGAGACCTGCAACTACTGTACTTGTACATATTCTGCAGCTTGAATAAATCGGCCAATATTCTTACAGAGGGCTCAGCAATAATTGGTCTGGTAATATATTGCTTAAGATAGCTTTAGTCCCATGGTCCTTATCCATGGAGATGAAAAGGTCATTGGGGTGAAAGTCACCTAAAATTACCCAACAGTTTTATTTTGTGTGTACCTTCAATAATCCTTAAGTTTTAAAATTAAAACTGTAAATGATCCCCATCAAAAGAATAACACGGGCATGTCTCAAAAAGTGCACAAACACAGCACTATTTGAACATATATCTTGTTACAGTGTTCAATCAAATATCTCTGTTGTAGCAACAGTGAACCAGCAGCATGTGCAGGCATGCACATACATATACACACACACACACACACACACACACGCATGAACGCACACACACACATCTAACAGTTTTGTAAGTGAGCATACCTTAAAGATGACTAACTAAAACATTTACACTATGGAATACACTAAAAGCTCAAATCTTGCTGCTAAAATCTTCATATTGCTGAATATTTTATTGGTACACAGATTATCACACATCTGTTGGTGTACCTTTTCCCTACAGCTCCATTGCTACTATAATAAAGCTTAGGGGCCTACATTTCTATTATGAATATATGAATTGTCACGTTGATGTGTAAGCTGGCTATGCTGTAGGTCTACAACTCCCAAGATTTGTACCTTAAACAGGGAAGAGAACACATGAAATGTGTACACTGCACAGGAACCATCGGAATCTGCCATAAGTTGATTGATGTGACTACGCCAGGCTTCCTCTGCATCATCACAGGCTGCTGGTTGAAAGGCGGCAAGGATGGCAGAAAAGAAAGGTGAAGGTGGGGGTGAGGTGCGGATTATCTCTGGAATTCCATCCCTGCTGCCTTCTCCAAAGCTGGAAAAAAGTAATAATGTTGTTATTTTACAGTAAATTTAAAAGATGAAGACAGTCAAGTTCTAAAATGTGACCAGCCATTTCAAAGAAATGATTGAACTTCACAATTCTTAAAGCTGTGGTTTGTTTGAAAGATAATAAAGTTGCCACATCTCACAATGTTTTATTTATTCAGATCTTCCCTTACAAAAAGTGCCTGTAAACAGCATTTACGACAATGATATACTATTTACTATGTTTTTTAATTTATTTGCCCAGGATTACACAGTTGCGATGCAACATTTCGTTTTCAGTGG
Organism: Neoceratodus forsteri; assembly: GCA_016271365.2. Taxonomy (NCBI): domain Eukaryota; kingdom Metazoa; phylum Chordata; order Ceratodontiformes; family Ceratodontidae; genus Neoceratodus; species Neoceratodus forsteri. Next base: position 374,783,104 of record CM057458.1, read on the forward strand.
AGTCCTGCTACCTATTTCTGCAGCGGGGCAGAAGGGAGCACAGGGGAGTTAAGTGACTTGTCCAAGGTTGCAGGCTATTTGGCTCTGGCAGGGTTTAAACCTGTGATCTCTTGGTTCCCAAACTGGTGCTGCAGCCACTGAACCACACTGCTGCCTCAAAAATGGCTCAGCAGACATAAGCATGATGAAGGACTTCATTTAATGTCTCAGTTTAAGCAATCTTCATGTGTGGGATTGGACAGCTCAGTGGATCACCGCTGGGTCATGGAGTTATGAAATCTTTTCCCTCTAGCTCCCTAACTTGAATCCAGCCCAGATGAGCAATAACTTCAAGCTGTTATCTCATGGGGCTCATCAATGGCCTGGCAGTAGCACATCACCCTGTGGGTATACCGTCACCGCAGCGACTCCGGCACAGCGAAGACCATCACAACGACAGGAATCGGGCAAAACCCACACATTGCTGTGATGGTCTGTGCAGTGACTGGGACAGCCTCGCTGGGTGACCCCCGTCCAGCTCTGACTTGGAGTAGGAATCCTAGAGACTGGGGTGGGGTGGAGCCCCACAAGGAGGGGGGTTCGGGGTCACACCGAGTTGTACGCACCGACATCCCCGAGGCTACAATGCTGACAGTTGGCATGGTAGCTGTCGCTGTAGGAGATGTCGGTGCTAGTGCTGTCGATGCGCTAAGGTAAAACCCATGCTGTGATCTCAGTTTGGGAGTGGACTCTTGAGCTGGTCAGGTGGCCCAGGGGGAGGCTAAGAGATTCAGAGGCAGAGAGTCCAGGAACTAAGAAGGACCAAAGGCACTTGTAAGCTAAGTGTTGTTCATTTTATTTTAAATAATAACAAGGCGGTAAAAAAGCAGCATAAAGATCACCACATAAAATTAACGTTTCACGTCCTTCCAACGCTATATCAAGGTGAACACCCCCACATAGGCACACGCAGTCCCGTTTTGTGATGTCACAAAATGAACACAGCATGTGCACACCCCAGTGACTTGAATGGGGATGATTATCCCAACATTTTATTAACATTTAGAGGTGCGATTTTAATAGATCAAAGTGACCACTGGACTAACAGGGCCCCTTTCAGTCCAGCAGTTGCTTTGATTTATTAAAATCACACCTCTAAATGCTAATAAAATGTCTAGATAAATCATCCCCATTCAAGTCAATGGGGCGCACAGATGCGGTGTTCATTTTGTGACATCACAAAATGGGTCTGTGTGTGCCTACGTGGGGGGCGTGTCGACAGCTTGTGGAAGTCACTGTGTTTTTGCCTGAGAGGTCGATACGGAAATTTACAAGGGCTATAACTTTTTACTGCGGCTGATAAAAAGGGAATTATTTATGGCAACGTACCATGGGCCAGGTGAGCTATAGCATATGTTTTGGGGAGTGGCAACTCGGCAGCTAAGAAGCTGCTTTTTAAGTGCCATTTTAGCACTTTATAATGTAGTTTATGTCCCTCTCAACCATAGAGTTCTACAGTAGAACATGGATGCATTGTAGCAACAATGGAGGAGTTGAGCAAGGGAAATAAACTATGTCATACAGTTCTTAAAATGGTACTTATTACCTGTATGTAAATCAGAAACAATCAATATGCTAACTAAAAAGCCTATAGAGCTGGAACAGTAACAGACCTCGAACTAATACTTAAAAATTAGCTTCTACAATTACAAATGGCTTGCAGGTTTAGTGCAGTTCTCTTTAAAGGCACACTGTGTAATAGACTGGGTGGGAAACAGGTGTGGTACCAAAGGACTGGAGGAGGATGAATGTAGTCTCTCTCCACAAAAGTGGGAGCTGGGAGGAGGCTGGCAATTACAGGCCAGTCAGCCTGACCTTGGTGGTGGGGAAAAAGAAAATTATGTACTCACCATAATTCTTGATCTTCTTGGACAAGTCTTCACCATTTATTCATACTGCTGGGTTACAAGCCAGAGGCGCTTGGACCCTGTGGGAGCCCAAAAATCTTCAGGAGAGCTGGCGCCGAGGTAGGACAGCATATGTGCTGCACCACAAGGCTGGCTCCCGCCTGTGTAGGCTACCTTGGTATCGACCCTCCAACTGCCTCAGTACCTCTTTTACTGAGGAGGTGCAGCATACAATAAGTTAAGAAACACGTAACCTAACAAGGGCATAAGATAGCCTGATTGACCCATATAAGAAGGGTTAACTTAAACCATGTCTTCACAGCCCAAACTGACCAAGGGGAGTGAAGACCAGGAACAGATTGAGTGAGCTCAGGGGATGGTGGGTGGGCATATGAATATATGGTGAAGACTTGTCCAAGAAGATCAAGAATTACAGTAAGTACGTATTTTTCATATCTTCCTGGACTTAAAGTCTCCACCATTAATTCATACTGCTGGGATAGAGTACAAAGAACAAACAAGCAGCACCCATTGCAGAGAGAGCATCAGTCAAGACACAGTATATGTAAACAAACTGGTCCTTTATTCCATAGAGATGCAAAAATAGGCAGCAACAGTTAGAAATCAGACATGGCACTAACGTTTCTCCTGGCCCCTGCCAGGCTTCATCAGAGTGATCTACCATAAAGTGCAAAGTGCTCATTATTTAAGGCTGTGGATTATAAGTGCTTTTGCACTAATAATGAGTCCTGTTTCTTCCTCCATGCCTCCTCCCTCCTCGTCCTCCTCTTCCGTATTGATACTCCAGATGTGAATAGTCTACTTGAAACCTCGTTTTGCATGGACTGTGCCTGGTCCCCTGTGTTTGAAACAGGAACAGTCTCTGCCGGAATTCCCCCGACCCCTCCCCATCATGGGGATCAGGTTTGGACCAATCTGTATCTGAGGGGCCTTTGGTGTAGTCCAGAACTGAGGTTACATCATCTTCCCTTTGCTCTGGAGTAGGGGGCCTTTTTAATATAGATCTTGTGTCCCCCTGGTTTCCATTCCCCTGTTTAGCATTCCAGTCAAACACTCTATTAAACTTATAATCATTTTAGTCCCTTATAAACTTCTGTTTTTGTTTCTTGAGCTGGTTATCATTTCTCATCACCTTGCCAAATAGCGACTTACTGGCCAAGGCACCTAGCTTCATCTGAGCTCTTTCCTTCTAAGACTGCTTGAAAGGCAGAGTAAAGAAACTTACCAGAGCAAGGGAAAAGGATTAAGACTTATTTTGTCTAAGCAGATTTACTGTGTGGTGTTTTTATTTTTTACTCACAGGGATTGCTACTGTTTGTTGCTAACATTTCATTGCTTTATTTTTCTCTGATTCAAATTGTTGTTGCTGGTATACCTTCTTCTACATTATTACAAGGTGTGCCTACAGGTGTGTGCTAACAGATTACTGCTGTAATCTTCTGATTCAAATTGTCTTTTGCAAGGTATATCTTCTGTTACTGCTTTATTTTTCTCTGGAGCAAAGTGTTTCTTACAGGGTATATCTTCTCTGAAATACTGTATTGAGGGTGGAGCTTACATTTTTGTGACTTTTTTATCATTGGGCTAAGCAAAATTACTGTTTGACACTGTGTTTTATTTTCTTCTTTTTTTTTTTGTTTGTTGAAAAGGTTTGTTGTCTCAGAAGTGTTTCAGTCTCCTTCTCACATTGAAGGAGCTAATTGCTTTCCTCCCACAGCTCTTCCAAAGGATTAGGTGTGTATGTGGGGTGGAGCTGCAAACTGTCAGTAATTTCCAACAGAAAGAAGGGTTAAAAGTCAGGTTAGTTGATATCTTGGAGGTAGAAGACTTGGTTTGCTGGCCAAGGCACCTAGCTTCACCTGAGCTCTTTCCTTCTAAGACTGCTTGAAAGGCAGAGTAAAGAAACTTACCAGAGCAAGGGAAAAGGATTAAGACTTATTTTGTCTAAGCAGATTTACTGTGTGGTGGTGTTTTTATTTTTTACTCACAGGGATTGCTACTGTTTGTTGCTAACATTTCATTGCTTTATTTTTCTCTGATTCAAATTGTTGTTGCTGGTATACCTTCTGCTGCATTATTACAGGGTGTGCCTACAGGTGTGTGCTAACAGATTACTGCTGTAATCTTCTGATTCAAATTGTCTTTTGCAAAGTACATCTTCTGTTACTGCTTTATTTTTCTCTGTAGCAAAGTGTTTCTTACAGGGTATATCTTTTCTGAAATTATTACAGGTGGTGCTTTACAGGCTTTACGGTTTTATCTAACATTAGGATAAGCTTTCAGGGTTACTGCATTTGTTGTTGACTGATTATTTCTGCTATTTCCTCCTTGTTCTTTTGTCCGTGGTTCTTCTTTTTAGGCAGGGGAAGGGCCCAGCCACCCACCCCCATCCCCATCCACCCCACGCTACACTCCTTTTATAGGGTACCACAGTTGTGACATTTCCTGTGGCAGAGCAAGAAGGGGTGGATCAGTTGATCCTCCACAAGGTGAGCTCATTTACAGGGCACTAGTAATTTGACTTGTTATAACAAGTTAAACAAAACACAATCAAACCATTACTAGCATTTTTTTTCCTTTTTTTCTTTCTAATTACTCTGACTAGGTTATAAACCCAACAACTTATCTGGAACGGATATCATTAACTGCAGGTACTGTGGAACAATTTTCAGAAGGACAGTCTTACAGGATTTAGGACACTGTCCTACATGCTGGGCCTTTGGAGATCTTAGGGCTCAGCTCCGGGCAGCATGGGCAGAGATTGCACGCCTCAAATTTCATATTCAAGAGGAAATACATTATAAGAACCACCCGCCATTTCCCCAGCATCCAACAGAAAACCTCGGCCGCAGAGGGTAGTTGGTCAGGAGGTTGGCAGGTGGTTAGAAGGGAACCAAATCGGTGCCCCATCACTCTCTGCTCTCCAACATATTACCTCCAAAAACCATATAAACACTACACACAGGTATCTGCCTCTATCTCTGAAATCAAACAAAGAGGCAGAAGACACTGCAGAGCAGGACACTGCAGCACAGGAGCTAGCACAACGAAACTCACCCAAACCAGGAACCAAAACAAAAAAAGCAAAAAGGAAATTCAAAAAAATTCTGATCATAGGAGACTCCATGATTCGGGGAGTTGATACCCATCTCCAGCCAGGGGTAATGGTCAGATGTCTCCCAGGTACATCAGCATGGAGAGACACTGACCGCATTACTAAAATTGTTCACAAAGCAGGAGAAAACATTGATGTCCTAGTACATATAGGGACTAATGATCTCCGCCAGCCGGTCAGTTGTGGAGACCAAGAACACCTGACCAGGCTGGGTGACAACTATCATCTATTTCGTCTGGCATCTCCTTCTGAGATCCTGCCAGTCTGGGAGAGGGAGCAGATGGACGGAAGGTCAGAGAAGGAGATAGGGGAGCTAAACACGTGGCTCAAGGGCTGGTGCCAGGAAAAGGACACAGATTTGTAGGAACTGGCAACAGTTCTGGGAGTGAAAGTTCTTTAAATTTGATGGACTGCATCTGACTAAGGAGGAGTCAGTGCATTGAGGCAGAAGTTTGATGTCTTTGCAGAATATTTAAACTAGCAAATGGGAGAGGGGTGCAGCACCCCATACGTTGAATGGGAAGAACACCCTCCCCTCAGCTAGTGGTCAAACAGGATTCAGCATGTTTGCAGTTCATTTGCATCACCAAGTGAAAAAGGTTTGTCTCCCCATACGACGCTAGAGGTAATGCCAAACCTCACCCAACAACTAACACACCAAAATCTGGCCAATGGAAAATCATGTACACAATGCTCACAGCCTGGAAATAAGATCCCAGACCTACAGGCAATAATGTCAGAGGCTAAACTGGACATAGTAGCAATTAGTGAGACGTGGTTTACCAGTAACCACACTTGGGAGACTTCAGTACCTGGCTATGTATTGTTCAGAAGAGACCGAGGTGCAAAAGTGGGGAGGAGTGGCCCTGTATGTCAATGAAAATATCAAAGCTACAGAAATTCAGAATACACATAAGGAGCCAGAAGAACTGTGGGTCACCCTGGAAACAGGAAATGGGACAGCCATAAGAACTGGGGTTGTCTACAGGCCCCCAGACCAGGGAGAGGACATAGACACATTACTGTTAGAAGACATACAAAACATGACAGCTAAAGGGGGAGGTTCTGATAATGGGAGACTTCAACATGCCGGATACAGACTGGTCAATACCAGCAGGAACATCTGCCAGAACAAGACACATAGTGGATTCCCTGCAGGGGGAGGGCCTCAAACAACTGGTACAGCAACCTACAAGAGACAAGGCTATCCTAGATCTAGTACTGACTAACAAGGAAGGGATCACAGATCTCTAGGTAGAAGGTCACCTGGGGGCCAGTGACCATCACATGGTATGGTTCAATTTGGCTACTACATCTAAATCATCCCATTCCAAGGCAAAAAATATGGGACTTCAGAGGAGCTGACTTTGATAAGATGGCCAACAGAGTTAAGCTAGCCCTGGCAAAAAGAAACACAGGTGAGGGGGTACAGGCAAAGTGGGCAATCATTAAGGATGCAATACTTGAAGCAACATCCCATTGTGTTAGACAGAAAAGGAAGTGCAAAAGAAGAAGGAAACCACTTTGGTTCTCAAATACAGTAGCAGAAAGGTCAGAGCCAAAGGCTGGCCTTCAGGAAATATAAGGGAACACAGCGGAGGAGACAGGGAGGCATACCAAACTGCCCTAAGGGAAGCAGGGAAGGCAGTAAGGCAGGCAAAGTGCCAAACTGAGAAACACTAGCATGAACAGTAAAGAAGGTGACAAGACTTTCTATAGATACATTAGTGAAAGGGAGAAAGTCCAGAGGGGGTATTGCTAAGCTTAATGGAGAAAAGGGAGCGCGTGAGGAGGAGGACCCTGTAAAGGCATCTATCCTAAATAGATACTTTTGCTCAGTATTTACTGAAGAGAAGGTAGGGCAGGGCTTACAGCTCAGCATCATGGACACAGGGGGGAGGGAGGTGAGCACTACTCCCTTCACAAAAGAAAGGGTCCTACAAGAGCTTGCTAAGCTCAGGGTGGATAAGGCAATGGGACCTGATGGCATACATCCCAGGGTACTTAAGGAGCTAAAGGTGGAACTAGCAGAGCCATTAGCAGAACTGTTTAGTGAGTCTCTGAGCACAGGAGAGGTCCCAGAAGACTGGATAAGGGCTCATGTGATCCCGCTCCACAAGAGTGGTAGCAGGGAAGAGGCGGGGAACTACAGACCAGTCAGTCTTACCTCAGTAGTGGGCAAGATTATGGAGGCTCTCCTTAAGGAAAGGATAGTGCAACACCTGGAATCCATAGGGGCACAGGATCCAAGACAGCATGGGTTTACAAAGGAAGGTCCTGTCAAACTAATCTCATAGATTTCTTTGACTGGGTAACCAGAGTGGTGGACCAAGGGGAGCAGTTGATGTTACCTTGACTTCAGCAAAGCTTTGACACTGTTCCACATAGAAGATTGATAAATAAGCTGGGTAGGCTCGGGTGGGTCAGAAGTTGGTCAACTGGGTGGCAAACTGGTTGATGGGCAGAAAACAGAGTGGTGGTAAATGGTATACAGTCAGAAGAGATGCAAGTCACAAGTAGGGTACCTCAGGGATCAGTCCTGGGCCAGTCCTCTTCAACATCTTCATTAGTGACCTTGCAGATGGACTAGAGGGTAAGGCTTGTCTGTTTGCAGATGACACCAAGATCTGCAACAGAGTAGATGATCCAGATGGGGTGGGCAGAATGAGAAGAGATCTGGATAAACTAGCAAAATGGTCAGAAGAGTGGCAACTGGGATTTAATGCAAAGAAGTGCAAAATCATGCACATAGGGAAGAGAAACCCTGAAGCCACCTATAGGCTGGGAGGGGAGTTGCTAGCAGTCACAAAGGAAGAAAGAGACTTGGGCATCATCATTACTGATGACCTGAAATCATCCAAGCAGACCTCTAAAGCAGTAGGTAAGGCTAGGGGGTGTTAGGGTGTATTAGTAGGGTTATCACAAGTCGTAAGAGGGAGGTAATAATCCCTCTTTACAAGACACTGGTTAGGCCCCATCTGGAGTACTGCGTGCAGTACTGGAGGCCACACCTTCACAAGGACATTAACCAAACTGAGGCAGTCCAGAGAAGGGCAACCAAAATGGTGCAGGGACTGCATCAGAAGACATATGAGGACAGATTAACAGAGCTCAATATGTATACCCTTGAGCAAAGGAGGGAGAGAGGTGATATGATCGAGGCATTCAAACACCTTAAGGGCATTAACAAGGTGAAAGGGTCTAACATGTTTAAATATAAGAAAAATAGCAGGACAAGAGGACATAGCATGAGATTAGAGGGGGGCCGATTAAGGGGAAATGTGAGGAAATTCTTTTTCACAGAAAGGGTGGTAGATGCATGGAATTGCTTACCACAAGAAGTGGTGGCTATGAATACAGTGCAGGGCTTTCAAACAGGCATGGGATAGGCATAAGGGAGCAATACAAATGACTATGAATAGATAGGCCACTGACAAAGCAAAGGCCGATGGCACATTTATAAGGTAGAAAAAGAAATGGGCAGACTGGATGGGCCTTGCGGTCCTTATCTGCCGTCAACTTCTATGTTTCTATGTTATTGTATCTCTCAAATTCGGTAGTGTCAACACTGTTTCTCAGTTTAGTTTCAGCATTTGCAATTTCAGTAGTCAGCTGGTCATGAACATGGCAAGCATATTCTAAAATAAGTTCAATGTTATTAAGAGAGGCTTGGATTTGCATGTATACCTGGACTAGTTAGGAGGTTTGAGTCCCACCAGGACCGAGGTAAAAAAAGAGTAAAAAATTTTAAAATTAAAAACTTGTGCAATTATTACTTTATACTCTTTAATATTCATTAGAATACTCCTAGCTATAGTCCAAGTTTTTTAGTATTTTATTAGTGTACTGAGATAAATTGTCTGCATGGTAATGAATTGTATAATGAACATTGTACCTTTAAGATGTAATCTCTGATGCAGATCTTTGATTGGCTAAACTGAATTGTGAACACACCTTTTACACTATAAATAATGAGCACTTTGCACTTTATGGTAGATCACTCTGGTGAAGCCTGGCAGGGGCCAGGAGAAACGTTAGTGCCATGTCTGATTTTTAACTGTTGCTGCTGCCTATTTTTGCACCTCTATGGAATAAAAGACCAGTTTGTTTACATACAGTATACGGTGTCTTGACTGATAGTCTCTCTGCAATGGATGCTGCTTTTTTGTTCTTTGATTCCTAATTGTTATGAACAGCACTGCTGCCTTGTATTCTGGTGCTCATTCACCTGCTCTGACTTGGGTTAGAGTACCAAGCTAAAACCAAATCCCCCGAGCAGGGTGGTAAGAGACAGAGCTCACGCAGGACAGGAGTCTATTAAGGACTGTCCTGCCAAAGGAAGCATGCTGTCTGGCATTGACATCCGGAGTGCAGAGCTTTACAAAAGTGAGCACTGAGCTCCAAGTAGCTGCTTTGAAAATATCATCAATGGGAACAGAGTGGATCTCCACCAGAGATGCAGCAACAGCTCTGGTAGAGTGGGCACACACCCGTCCCTCCAACTTGACCTGCACCATACAGTAACAATGGTGAAGGCATGCCACTATCCAAGCATCGATACATTTGATGGATACAGATTGACTCAGTCGGGCCGTACTGAAGGACACAAAGAGACGCTTGGCCTAACAGGTATCCCTGGTTCTATCGATATAGAATTGTAGGGCTCTTTTTACATCCAGGGAATGAAGGGTGTGCTCCCCTTTATTTTGGAAGTTAGCAAAATAAGTAGGAAGAACCAGAGGCTAGTTGTGGTGGAAATCCGAAACCACTTTGGGTAGGAACTTAGGGTGAGTAAGGAGAACAACCTTGTCTTTGTGAAAGGTTGTATAGGGAGGGTCTTTGACCAATGCATGTATTTCAGAGACCCTGCAAGCAGAAGTGTTGGTCACCAGTAAGGCGGTTTTCCAGGTCAGAAACTTTAGATCACACATAGCTAGTGGTTCAAAGGGTTTACGAGTGAGCATGTCTAGCAAGAGGTTAATGTTCCAGGGAGCAACCGGCTTTCTAACTGGGGGCTTTGTATGAATGATACTATTAAGGAATCTTTTGGCCAGTGGCAGTTGAGCCAATGTCATGTTTTCGACTGGCTCATGACAGGCAGAAAGTCCATAGAGATGCACCTTTACAGATGAGTATTGCAGTCCCACATCTGAAAGGTCTAGTAGGTACTCCAATACTGTTTCTGGAGGACACTGAAATGGGTCTAAGAAGACCTTAGCACACCATTCTGAGAAACACTTCCATTTAGCTATGTAAGTCTTCCTGGTGGAAGGTTTACAAGCTGCCAGGAAGATCTGTTAGATTCTCTGAGACTCTTTAAACCTTCAACTTCTATCTCCTCAGGAGCCAGGTGTGGAGATGAAGGGAGCACAGGTTGGGGTGGACCAGGGGTCCCTGTGTCAGGAGATCTGTTCGAAGAGGCAGCTGTCTTGGGGGGACCTCCAAAAACTTGTTGATCAAAGGAAACCAGATCTGTTGAGGCCAGTATGGTGCAATTAGAATCATCTTGCCCCCCATGTGCCTCCGGTCTGAGCAGCACCCTCTCAATTAGTGGAAGAGGAGAAAATTCATACAGAAAACATCTTGTCCACTGCAGCCTGAATGCATCCTGACAGAAAATGTCAGGTTCTGGATTTCAGGAGCAGAATAGAGGCAGTGTTGCATTGAGTGGGGATGCAAAAAGGTCCAGGTCTGGAATGCTCCACTCATTAAAAGAGTGACTACACTACATCTGCTGCAAGTGACCACTTATGAGGATCTGCTTCTGTCCGGCTGAGGTGGTCTGCCAGATCGTTCTGAGCTCCTGGCAGGAAAACTGCTTGAATCAGGACATCATGGTCAAGGCACCACTCCCATACCCTCATGGCTTCCCTGCATAGAGGGTAGGGAGGAATGTACCCCACCCTGTTTGTTGATGTAGCACATTACAAATGTGTTTGTCTGAAGAAGAATTATCTTGTGAGTGATCACTTCTTCTAGGACTTGTAGGGCATACAGGACTGCTCGTATCTCCAGAACACAGATGTGAAGATGAGACTCCTCCAGGGTCCACACTCCCTAAGTGTGATGGTCCTGGTAGTGAGCTCCCCAGTCGAGCAGAGATGCATCTGTGATGATGGCGGGGTAAAAGGCAGACCCTGTAAAAGGTTGTCCTCCTGTATCCACCACTGAAGTGACCAGCACAGAGGTTCTGTCACTTTGATGGGGTAAGACAGAGGATGTATAGTTAGGGACCACTGTATGCTGAGCTTCCACTGAGCGATCCTCATGTGCAGATGAGCTAGAGGCACTTTGAAAACAGCAGAAGCCATGAGGCCTAACATCCACTGCATGGAGTGAGCTCGTACAGGGTTGTTCTCTCTGATGAAGCGAGCCATCTGGAGAATGTCATTCCTTCTGCCCTCCAGGAGGAAAGCCCTCACTGTTGTGCTGTCCAAGAGGGCTCCTATGAATAGGAGCTGCTGAGATGGTAGAAGCTGTGACTTCTCTAGGTTCAGCAGGACCTCTATGGATAAGAGGAACTGAGAATCTGTCGATAAACCTTTCTGAGTCTCCTGCCTTGATGGGCTTGCCAAAAGTCAATCGTCCAAGTAGGGGAAGACTTAAATTCCAAGCTTTCAAAAGTGTGCAGCAAGGACTGAAAAAAACTTGGTAAAGACTCGAGGTGCCAAAAAGAGCCCAAAGAGCAGGACTCTGAATTGGTAATGTTGGTCCAAAGCCACAAAGCAAAAGAACTTGTGGTGAATCAGTGTACTAGAATGTGCTAGTAGGTGTCTTGCATGTCCAAGAATGCCAGCCAGTCATGCTGTCGGAGGAGTGGTAGTAGTGCCCCTAGGGAGATTATCTTGAACTTCTCCTTGAACAAGAACTTGTTAAACTTTCTGTGGTCGAAAATGGTATGCATGCAACCTGTCTTCTTTGAAACCAGAAAGTAATGGGAGTAGAAACCTGTGTTCCTCTCTGCCCAGGGAACCATTTCTACTGCCTTGTTTCTGAGAAGGCCCTGTATCTTGGAAGCAAGGAGTTCTGACTGAATGGTTGACAGAGTGTGCTGTCATTTGGGTGGAACGACTGGGGGAATCTCTGCAAAACTGAGAGAGCACCCCTCTTGAACAATCCTGAGAACCCACTTGTCCGTGGTGATAGACTTCCACTGGTTGTAAAATTGAATCAGACAACCTACCACTGCTGTGGAAATGTCCACCTTGGGCAGCAGAGGTAAGACTGGGGGCAGACTTTTAGAGGGTGGCACTAGGCATTTTTGGGCCCTGTGCCTTGTGCTTTTTCTTATGCGGCTGAGGAGGTCAGTTCCTGTTAAGAGCACCTTGGCCTCTCCCTCGAAAGGGCTGCCTGTTATGAAAACATTGATGGTTCCTGCCTCTCTGCAGAGCTGAACGAGCCGGCCGGGCTGTCTTAATGGCAGTCCTGGTTTTCCGAGAGGCCTCCAGGTCTTGCTCCACCCGTTGGCCAAACAGATAAGTACCATCAAAGGGGACATTCATAACTTGCTCTGAGCATCAGAGGAAAACCCCGATGTCCGGAGCCAGGAATGTCTTCTGATACAGATTCCAGCAGTGGCCACTCTAGAAGCTGTGTCGTAAGCATCCATGGAAACTTTAAGCTGATGGCTATTACATCTGATCCCTCAGGTAACAGTCTGTAGCATCTCCACTTTGGAGTCAGAGTCCGGGAGACCTTCCATTAAGGTCTTATGCGAAGTCCAAAAAGCATACTTGTATTGGGAGAAGTGCCCTTGATAACTTGCAATACACATGCCTAGTGCTGCAGCTGCAAATGCCCTTTTTCCCAAGGTATTTATCTTACAAGACTATTATTAGGATGTGCTGATATGTCATGTGGAAGAACAGCTTTGCCATTCTCAGTGAGGATAACCAAAGCATCCATAATGGGCTGCGAGGCTAAAATGAGTCCTTGGGAGGGACATACTTCTTGTCTATGGGTTTGCAGATGGAAAGAATAAGAGCTGGCCTTGCCCACACTGCCTTGGACAAAGTCTCAAGTGGAGGAGGGATTGGAGGCATAAGGTTCACTGGTATGTTGGGGACCTGAAGCCACTCCAGACGCAACAGACTACTTAGATCCACAGCGGATGTCTGCAGAGCCAGGGCTGTCCTCATATTCCTAAGAAGAGATTGAAAGGAAAGGTCCTCAATGGGGCTCTTAGTTGGAAGTGAGGGCTTTCCATTCAAACTACAGAATGAGTACTTGTCACCTTCTTTGAAAAGTATAAGGTCTGGGTCAGACTCATCCTGCTCCAAGTCACCCTCAGAAGGGGTGGGAGCTGTCTCAAACAGGCTGTTGCCTGGCCTGGGCAAAGGATAAACAGGAGACACTGGAACCAGCACCAGTCCCAGCACTGTGGACCCCGGCACAGCACCTGGCACTGCCCCACCAAGAGGCAGCACCGAGGATGGCGACAAACATAGCACTCCGCCCGGGAACAAACGCGACACCAAAACAGTCGAACATGGCACTGGAGTCAACAACGATCCAGATGGCGCTGCATGAAGATCCAAAGCACCCCTGGAAAGTAAGAAAGGGGAAAAAGATGGTACCAGTGCCGGCCATTGCATGGTAACAGAATGAGGGGGGAAGGCATGTGGAATTGGCATCGGTGGCATGGGCACCAGCAAGGGAAGAAAATACAAAGCCGGTACTGGGCGCTCAACCTTCCCCAAAGGATCCAACCACTGCTCTGAGGCTCCTAGGCCTGAAGGCCCTGGAATTGGATCCACTGGGAGGGGCAAATGAGACAGCCACTGTACCCACTGCTCCATAAGAGCAGCCCACTGGTGAAACTGCCCACTGGAAACCCCAAAAGGAGACAGAGAAGGACTCCAGTGTTGAGAGTTTGAACAACCGGTAACAGAGGCCATTGGGGAACTGGGGACAACCTACCACTCCCTACTGCCACAGACCTCTTGGCAAACATACCAGAGGGCGACCTTGAGTGGTACCATTTCTTCTCATTCTGACAGGAGGAGGAAAAGCTCGAGGCAAAGTGGTGCCAGGTACTTGACCTGGATTGGGAATGGGCCCACTTCTTTTTGTGTTTACGGGAAGACTGTCCTCCTTTCCAAACACTGGACTGCCCATGTTTGGACCCCCTCTGAAGAGGGTGGTGGACCAGACACAGCTCAGCTGCCAGAGCAGTCTTTCAACGGAGAGTCTCTACCATCACCATCACCATGCATAATTGAATCCCTTGAACGGTAGAGCTGAGAGGAAAATAAGAAATATTCTCTTCTCTCTTCTTTTCTTTTAAATATAGAAAATAGTAAACAAGTAAATTTGAATGCTGTTGTCATATAGACGTGAAGATCTGACTCCCAGCGGGCAAACAACATTGTCACTGAAGTGCACTCGGTGGCGGGGGAAAAAAGGAACTGAGGCAGTTGGAGGTCAATGACGAGGTAGTCTACACAGGTGCAAGCCAGCCTCAAGTTGCTGCGCATGTGCGGTGCTACCTCAGCGCTGGCCCTCCTGAAGATTTCTAGCTCCGTGGGGTCTTAGTGCTCTGACTAAAACCCAGCAGTGTAAATGAATGGTGAAGATTCCAGGGAGATCAGCTGAGAGCCACTGTCAGAAGTCAGTTCATTTCATAAGCAGCAGAGGTCAGTGAGTCAGGAAGCCAGAGGACAGAAAGAGTTTGGCAAGCAAGCACTTAACTTTTTTTTACAGTTTTTGAATATGGTGTAGGTCTGACGTGTTAGAGCAATATGCACATTGGCAGACAGTAGTTTGTACAAGCATCCCTCAATGTAATGAACAGGGAGCTATTATGAACACAGGTTATGACTCCCATTCTGTTTGTTATAGCGAGGGAGTACTATGTCCATCAAAGTATTAGATACAGGGCACCAATTGCGTTGCCCTTAGAGGGTAGGGTGGTGGAGCTTAGTTAAGAAGGGATAAATAGATGGGTTCTGGATGGAAATCATGGTGGCTTTGGAGGCAAAATCCCTAGAGGAAGAGGGAAGGGACTTGTGTTTGAGGGAGTAGTCAGCACCTGTACCAGTGCAACAGCACAAGTTTGGGTCCAGGGTGCATGTGCGGGTCCTAATGGCCTTAGCTCACTGGCAGGGTGGCATGGGACCTCCTGTTATGGTCCTCGGATACTGTTGGGAGTTGGAGGGAGTCTGCCGACCTTGGCTTGGTGGCAGGGCACCAGTACCAAAGTGACCTGAAACCCTCTGATGAGTCTCTTTCTGCCTGAAACATATGGAAGCAGAAGAATTCAGAGTTAGATAATTGTGAGGTTTGCTGGAGGGCTTGATATGGATCTAATAGCCATGCATTTGTAGGCCTGGATTGAACTAGGCATCCTTTGAAGGAGAAGTGGATGCCATGGATCAAGGGTGTGAGTGTGCCTTTGCTGGGTATTTGTATTCAGGCCATACTCTCAGGTTTATATGGGGGCTCTAGATGCTCAAGTCATGATTCAGAAGTTTCAAGGCAGACAACGTGTGTGGGTCAGGATTGTGGAGGGTACGGACACTGGTTTACTGGGATCAGTAGGACAAAAATGGGTTCCTGGGTGGGCATCTCCTCAAGGGTTGTGCACAGATGGCTTTTAGACCTGGAAGGTTCTCTGAAGATGCTGGGAATGGAGCTAACTGGGAGTAAGGAAACTAGATCAACAAGACTGGAGTTGGAGGAGGTAACAGCAAAAGCATACACTTGGGGTAGCAGCCAGAACCTGGTAAAGAGCACATATACTATTACAAGATCAGTTAGGAATGACACTCCATAATGTGGGTGCCAGGCACAGTGGTAAGTATGGTATCCAACCAAGTATTTGTATGGGGTAACAGTAGCACCTATAATTGTAGGAAAGGTGCATAGGAGCGCCAAAAAGCTGACAGCAAGGGATGGGAGACTGTCATGTAATAAGAAGTACATATGACCTTTTACTAAAAGTGCTTGAATGGACTATGGCCTGAGTAGTAATGAATTGTGATACAGGGCACCAACCCCAATTATGCTTAGAGATAAACTATGGCCAGTACAATATGAACTACTCTTATCCGCTAAATAAAGGGACTGTGCATGAACTATCAAGCTGGGTTTAAGAGTGATTATTTGTATGACATGGTGGCTGTTTCTCACACCTGAAATGAAAGGAGATAGGCTGTGCATGCTAACTGTGTTTTGCAAGGGGACTCCTGGTGAGCCGTATGTATTTATTTATTTAGTTTTTGTTTACCGGGTAGGTGCACTAGACAGAGACCGTCTATTTTCAGGCACGAACTGGGACAGTTACAAAGCAAAATAAGGCAGGATACAAATGTGATACAACAAAGGAAGAATAATGATTGAAATTTCAGTATTAGCACACATTACGAAGGATGCAAACATATAAACAAAACAAGTGACACTGTACCTATATGCCCCTTGACATGGATGTCGCCCTGAGCCATGCCCACCCCCATCTGGGCAGATGAGACACTTGGCAGGACAGGCTGAAGTGGGGCGGGACTGCAAAAGGTATCACACTCTACAACAAATCCTGTGCCAAAATGACAACAGCTCTGCTTACGAGCTATTGGGCAAGATACTGAAATTTGCATACAGAATCCTTAAACAGTTAAATGCACTAAGAATTTTTTCATATTGCTCTAGATGGGCCCAAGTCCACAGCAGCAAATTACAGTTGGCACCAACAGAACTCAGTGACACACCATTCTAAAAACAAGTGATATTCAACCAATTCTGCTCATTATTATGGATGTTTACAGAAAAGTTGGATTGTTTCCCCTTACAGTTCACTTACGGCTAAGATTTATTCTGAGGCTGAAATCAAATAAGTCACTCTGATGTCAACTGTGAGTTTTTGCTGGTGGCAAGAACCTTGTATTAAGACAAAAAAAATCATACTTTGACAGACTGGATTGTTCCATGTCCAGAAGTGCCTTTTCTTCATTTTCTGTCATCTCTGGGCTAAAACTATCAAATGCTGCAGGAAGTTCACTGATGGACCCAGATAAGTCATCATCTTGGACATTTGTATCCTCCTCCTCAACTGAAGCTGTAGCCTGAATGTGATAGACAAACATCTAATGAGCTTGTTCTTTAAGTAATCCCACAAGCACTCCAGCATTCTAAAATTCCTCACTGTAAATTAAGTGCTGTTTCAGTTTCTCACAGACACTGCAACACTCTGTGCAAATACAGACTTTTAATTTTATTACATCATAAATCATACCTCTCAACCTTTTGTCACCGAACTGTAAGTCAGTGACATTAAAAATGTGGGACAGTATGGGGCACCCAGCCCTCACAGTGAAGGACACATCATTAAACATGGAGATACAAGCTCAGAACACTGTGAAAACCAGTCTTGTAAGTTCAAATTTGATTTAACATCAGAAGAGCATCATGATTTTCTGCTTTTTAATTCTGAGTTTACAGCACCTTCCATATATGGGCAGAACCTTTTCAGTGTGGGTCGGCTGTGGGATGGAGCAATTTTGTGGGGTAAAATAAGGATGTTCCTCGTAAACGTGTGATAATTGAAAGGTAGAATATATACATTTGATTCTGTTTACAGTAATGCACTCTATACCAGCAAATTTGCTACTGCTGAAGACTCCTAGGCACATTTGACTGTGTCTCAAGCCCTGAAGCTCTTTTAGCTAGATCGTTAGCTACAGTAACTTTATGGTCTAGGTACATTTTACACTACTGCCTAATTCACATTAAGCAAAACTGTACCAAGTGCTTCAAATGGACACGAGTCTGTGTAGCTAACAGAAAAAAACATTTAGGGCTCAGTTCAATAAAGATTACCCCTTAAACAAATGGGGTTATGGATATTATTTTATCTGATTTCATCCATCTTTTTAATCTCTTCCCAATGTTTTCCATCCTGATACCACTCCGGAGGAGTCATTGTGTATCCCTGCCATACATATACTTGGTTCCATCCAGGTAAACCACCATATAGTTGCAGATACCGTATGATTCTTGGGAGGAACACAGCCTCTGCTAGAACTGCTGCACCAAGTTCTGATCCAGTCAGTGACCAGGAATACAAAGGGGTGACCTCCCTCTAGCTAATGTGCTGCCATTTTAAAGCCTGGCCAGTAGGAGATGCTCTTTCACAAGGCAACATGCTTCCTTACCTGGAGATTGAGAGCGTAATGTCTGCAACAGATACGGTTGCCACCTTTAGATAAGGTGAAAACCAGATATCAAACCACACCCCAAACTCTACCCCTGGCTCCACTCCTTTTTTATGGCTGGTAAGTATACTGCTCTTCCTCCAAAGCCATTTGTAATGTCACAGTAGACTTTAAAGTGACAGGAAGTAATTTTTACACTGTTAATTTTTAAATTTAGTTTTATTTATTTTATTTGTATTCTTTGGTAACCAGTTAAGGCCCACTGGACCCAAGGCCCATTTACAGGGGTGACCTAGGAGCACAGGGAGGTTATGTGACGTGTGCAGGGTCACACAGTATGCAAGCTGAGGCTGTGGGAATCAAAACCAGGTCTGCTGGATGTACCAGACTTGTTCACAGCTCACTGCTGTAACCTAAACACCCTCCCCTTTTTCCTTTTCATGTCAGTCATGTATTCTGATATTCTTCATTCCATTTCTGATAAATTAATTTATCTATGTTTGTTGGTACCTTCAATTCTGCATTGTGTTCCCTTTACCCCAGTAGGTACTTCTGTTTCTATTCATACTTCTAAGACAGTCCACAATGTCACACACAATATTCCACGCTATTCATATGAACGAACTGTAATGGTGAAACTAATATCTTGGAATGTCCAGGCAGTATGTAAAATGAGAGCAGCATCTCCTGAGGATTTAGGGGAGAGGGAATCAATGAAGTGACGAAGGCAATAAAAGTTAGATAAATTAACAAAAATGGGTCTAAAACATATCAGATTATAGGACAAATAAAAGGGAACACAGGAGAGTATATAAAGGCAGGGCTGGCCATAGTTATCCCGGGACCCTGTGTGAACATCCTTGCTGGGGCACCATATCAGAAGCAGTGAAGCCCCCAGGACATTCACATGATCCCTACCAAGGCCTCCCTATATCTTCATTTTCAGCTTTTTTTGTGTCAGTTTTGCATTTTACTTGAATTAGAATATAAAGGACCAAGAAGAAAGGAGGTCAATGGGGCAGCTGAGGCTTTTTTGGGGCCTCTCTGCTCTTGGGACCCTGTATAAATGCACAGTTCGCAGCATGCTAAGGCACAAAAATGTTTTGCTATCACAGCAGTAAAAGACCATACTTAAAATTCAGAGTGGAAAAGATTGGGTTGATTTACTGCTAATAGTCTTAATGGCCATACTGAAAATCTCCCAGACTGGTTTTACAAAGGTCTGTATGACATCAAAACGTCTTTGTAACCTGAACATACAGCTAACACAGTGAATGATTTGATACAGTCTGTTTTAAGAGTATGTGAGCACTCAAAATGGCCAAAAACTTAATGACTGGGTAAGGACCCCCAAAAGACAGATTATCCAGTCTAAAACTGGACAGGTGGCAACCCTAGCAACAGACCATCTTCCCTAGCCTAGAGTAGAGGGAACAGATGCTGTCCTTGTGGTCTTCTACATGGTAGAAAATTACCATCTACATTTTGTTTCAGAACCTTAGTTTGCTGGCTATATACATTTGTCAAGGTTAAAATGATGGAGAACAATAGTTAGATGTGACAAAATCTACTTTTATGGTTGTAGTATAAAAATCTCCACATCCTGAATATTGTTTTTGAAAAGATACCATGATACACTCTGAAAAGAAAACTCTCACTTTTGTAAGTGAAAGCAAAATACTCTCCTGTGTCCCAACCTGACAGTCAAATAACATTTTATTTTTTTCAGGATTTTGAGATTTGTGCTTGCAATGCATAACTGGTTATAATTTTTGCCATACCCCTTCTCAACTGCACTTTCCTTTCAATAACTTTCTGGTCAACACAGAGGCCGGTTCGGATCCCAAGAGCACCATATGACCCCTTGGAAGGCCACCACCTGCCACTGTGAAGAGCTCCTGTAAGCTATTGCGAGAAGTGTGTATGCATGGTGGTGAATGCCATGTCTGTCCCCCCACTGGACAAACTCACTTAGAGCTCTTACTTGAGTCCAGCCTAGGAAACAGAGTCCCAAAGGCAGCAGCTCTGGCTATTCAGGTAAAGAGAAATTCCTGGGAATTAGACTCCTCTCTTAAATTTCCATTATTATCAGCCTTTCGTTGCTCAGGGTGATGCTGTTACACTTCCTCAGCACTGAACACTTGGCTGTTGTCTCCAGAGCTAGATGCGCTGCTCACAGAGTGCTTTGCACATAGATACATAGATAGTGAAAGCAGAAAAAGACTCCTAGTCCGTGATGCCAGATATGCACCTTACCTCTCTTTCCACCCCCCCTTCCCAGATCTGTCCTGCTAACAATCGAGTCCCCCACCAGAAGCTGCTTTTTCTTCTGCTCACCTTCGGTTCTCTCCCTCAAGGACCCCACATCCTCTCCTGCTGCTTCTATGGGTGTCACCTCCTGGCAGTCCCATTGTGCCAGAATGGTGAAGGAGTTACGTAGTGGCAATGGTGGAGAAATGTGCCCTGGCTCTGTTAAGCCCCACCCTCCTGGAAGCCCACTGCTGTCCAACTCCATCCATCCCTGCTTCCCCTAGGCATCCTCTGTGACAGTAGCGGTGGACTTGGTGGCCCCTAGGTGAGGGACGAGGCCATTTGGATCCTGGACAGCTTGACCTGGAGTTTAGTGACTTCCCCCCTCAACGCAGAGAGGTGCATACATATGGGGTGACACCTCAGCCTCTAGAATGTCTCCCTGAAGACTGCTGCTCTGCACCCACTCCACTGCTCCACTCTCATTTTTTGACTATACGGTCTTCCTCCTGCTCCTTACTGCACCCTGTCCCTCTGTTTGTTTCTACTCACATGAACCTGCTAGCAGTCTTTCCTATGTCACCCTACCCCAGATAGGGTGTCTCCTAACTTTCTCTGTGAACCTTGCTTTCCTGATTACTACCTTTCTAAAATTCTTCCCTGCTTTCCTCTGCCTCTTTGTCACTTTTAATTCTTTCCCCTTTGTGCCCCACTAGAAACCTTATTCACCTTGTCCTTCCTATTCGCATCAGCAACCTACCCTCTACCCTCTCTCCTTTGCCTGCAGTGAGTGTAACAATAGAAGTGATCAGATACCCTACTTCAGCCAACTGGCAGAGACCCCTGCTCCCCTGCAGCCTCCTGTGGATGCCTGCTGATGCCTAAGGCACCAATATCTGTTACATTCTTTCACTGTTCCACTCATAGAAACATAGAATTTGATGGCAGATAAAGATCGCTTGGCCCATCCAGTCTGCCCATTTCTCCCTACCTACACTATTATCACAGCCTGTGCCCGATCTACAGCTCTGTCTCCCTCCCTTCCTTCCTTTTCACTATGATTCCCTTTTGCTTATCCCATGCATTCTTGAACCTCACCAATTTTTTTTGGCCCCACCAGCTCTGCTGGAAGGCTGTTCCAGGAATCCACCACTCTTTCTGTGAAGAAGTACTTCCTCACATGCCTCCTAAATCTACCTGTCCCCTTGTTCTTGAGCACCTTTTCTTCTTAAACATACTCCCCTCCTGTACCTTATTTACCCTCATTAGGTATTTAAAGGTCTCTATCATATCTCCCCTCTCCCTCCTCTGTTCTACGGTGTACACTTGCTGGGACATGAGTGTGCTGGGACATGCTGGACAAGGGAGTCTTTTACAGTGCATGTGTTAGATGGCACTAAGCCTCTGTCAGCTCCAGCCCCCAATTACATACCTGATTCACAGGGCTTCCTGAATCTACTCAGCCCCAAGATTAACCTCCTTAGCTAGTTTCCCCCATGCTACCTGTTACAATTTTAAAGACAAGTCTCAAAGTGCCCCAAACACTGCCTACAGATCTCTTTCTGTCTCCCCATTTACCCTGCTAGTTGCAGTATGAGGAGAAATAAAAACAAATATACCTTTAAGGTAAAGTTAGGGGTTTACACTCCTCTCTGTCAGAAAAGCTTGTACTTCCAGATCATCCTAGTGGTCCTTCTCTGCACCACCTCCAGTCTGTTCTGGTTCCTTTTTAGGTGCAGTCTCCAGAACTGGGCACTGTACTCGAGGTGTAGTCTCACCAGAGACCTGTACAGGGGCAGAAGCAACTCCTCCCTTCTGCTATTAAAGTCACTGTTAATGCACCCCAAAATTCTGTACACCTTGCTGCTAGGCCTTATTGCACTGTGCAGAGACCTTGAGACTGCTACTGATGATTACTCCTTCCCCCCGGTCCCTTTCTCCTTCTGTCACTGCTAACTTCACCCCCATCTAGTATTCCCTGTGAGAGTTTTTCCTGCTAATGTGCATCACCATGCATTTCTTTGCACTGAAATGCAATTGCCTGTTATTAGACCATTTCTCCACTTGCTCCAGATCTTGGCACAACTCTTTGGCCCCCACCCCCCACCATTAACCACCCTTCCACACATTTTTGTGTCATCTGCAAAAAGACGCATCTTCCCCTTAATGCCCTCCTCTATGTCACTTATAAACACACTGAGCAAGACCAGTCCTAGGACCAACCCCTGCAGTATCCCTCTCATTATTTTTCTTGCCTCTGATTCTTTTCTATTCACCACCACCCTTTGTTGTCTCTCTCCCAACCAGTTTCCCACCCATCTAGTCAGCCCCTTCCCAACCCCAAATATCCCATCTTTTCCAGAAGCCTTTTATGTGGGACAAAGTCAAAGGCCTTACTAAAGTCGAGGTGCAGCACATCGCCAGCCTGACCCCTGTCCACAGCCTTGGTGATCCAGTCAAAGAAGACAATCAGATTTGTCTGATACAGTCTTCACACTACAAACCAAGGCCATTTGGTGTCCTGTAACCCATTCTACTCTAGATATTCCACCAACTGCTTCTTTATTATGGTCTCCATGATTTTCCACACAATGAAGGTCAGACTGACAGGCCTGCACTTTCCTGGGTTCTCCCTGTCACCTCCCTTGTGTGTGTGGCACCACCATCACCCCCTCCAGTTGTTTGCTTCCCCCCCCCACTCCATAAAACACCCAAAACAGATCTATTGGTGGGGTCCCAGCTATGGGCCCAGTTCTCTCAGTACTCTCAGGTGTAGACTATTTGGCCCCAATGCTTTATCTACCTTGAGTCCAGCTTGTTCCTTACCCTGTCCTGAGTGATTTGCACAGGCTCCATTTTCCTCACACCCTTCTTGGAGGTCTTGATATGACTCTCTGGTAGTGGTTGCTCCTCTCCTACTCTTCTCATCACATGGAACAGAAATAAGTGTTCGGTACATCTGCAATATACAAAACTGCCAGCAGAAACAGGCCCCATGGTCTATCAAATCTGCTCGAATGTGCAGTTAGCACTCTTACCTTGCAGCTGCCCCACCCCCTCCCCCCTCACATTTACCCCATCCTCTCACCCTCTCCCATCCCCTTTTGAAACTATCCACTGTCTTACAAGATACCACCTCCTCTGGCAGAGTGTTCAACTGTGCCACAACCCTCTCCCTAAAAAAGTGTCTCCTCATCTCCCTCCCTCGTGTATCTCCCCTCCCCTCCAATCTGACACCATGGCCTCTCGTGTCCCTCCCCCTCCTTAGCTTAAATATCCCTTCAGTGCCTGTCTTTATTATCTCCTTTATGTACTTAAAGGTCTCAATCATATCCCCCGATCCCTCCTCTCCTCCAAGGAGTAAAAGTTCAGTTCATTAAGCCGCTCCTCGTATGGTTTGTCTTGCAACCCCTGGATCAATTCTGTCGCTCTGCGCTGTAACCCCCAGCAATCTGACATCTTTCTTAAGATGTGGGCACCAGTACTGTACACAGTACTCCAGGTGTGGTCTGACCAGTGACCTGAAGAAAGGCAGGATCACCTCCCTGCTCTTTGAAGAGATTCCTCTTGCAATACATCCCAGCATCCTGTTGGCCTTTATGCCACCTTCCTGCACTGCTCTGTGTTGTTCATTTTCCCTGTTACAACCACTCCCAGATCTTTTTCCTCCTTGGTGGTCCCTAGCTGCAATCCTCCCAAGCAGGTAACCCCTCCCAGGGTTCTTTGCCCTGAAGTGCAGTACCTTGCACTTTTTAGCATTGAACCCTAACTGCTACTTTTCCGCTCACTTCTCCAGTCTGGTCAGGTTGTCCTGTAGCCCCTGCCACCCTGCTATGTCATCCACCACTGCCCCCAACTTGGTGTCATCAGTGAACAAACTGATCTTATTCCTGATGTCGTGAGATATCCACTATAAATATCCCAAATAGCACCGGCCCCAGTACTGATCCCTGTGGCAACCCGTTAGTCATCGCCCTTGGAGATGAGAGATCCCACCCACCACCACCCTTTGCTGTCTTCCCCACAGTCAGATCTCAATCCAGTTGACCATGTTTGTCCCCACCCCACATATCTCAACTTTCCCCCCAACCACCCATGTGGCACTGAATCAAAGGTCTTGCTGAAGTCCAAATAAACGAAATCCACAGCATGGCCCTTGTCCAGTTCCCTCATTACCCAGTCATAATATTCCACTAGGTTGGACTGACAGGACCTTTCTGAGACAAACCCATACTGATGATCATCCTGGAGCCCATTGTCCTCAAGGAAGGTCATTCATCAGCCTCTCCTTCAGGATTGTCTCCATTAGCTTCCCCACAATGGATGTTAGGCTTACTGCTCTGTAATTGCCAGGTTCATCCTTTGGGTCACTTTTATGGCGGGGCACCACGTGGGCCATCCTCCAGTCCTATGGTATGCACCCTGTGTCCAGGGAGGTATTGAATAGGTTCTATCAGTGGCCCAGCCAGGACCTCTGTCATTTCCTTCAGCACTCTGGGATGTATGCCGTCAGGTCCTGGTGCCTTATCCACCCTCAGAGCCCTTAGACCTTCCAACACCCTGCCTTCAGTGATTACTCTGTCAGTCACCCTCTCCCCCCCCGACCACCCTCCCACCCACTGCGGTAATTACCCTCCCTTCTCCCTTGTGAATACAGAACAGAAGTACTCATTTAGTACTTCTACCTGTTTCGCCCCTTCCTCTGCCCACCCCCCATCCCTCCTAATCCTCACTATGTGGTCCTTGCAGCTCCTTCTCTCCCATATATATTTGAAGAAGTCCTTTTCCCCATCCTTGATGCCCTGTGCCAGCCTCAGTTCCTGGGAAGCCTTGGCTGTCTTGACTCCCCTTGTAACCTCTTTGGACTTCTTCATGTAATCCCCCCGATCCTCCCCCCTTCCTGACCCCCTGTATCTCCTGAATGTTGCTTTTTTTGCCCTCACTTTTTTTAAGACTTCCCTACTCATCCAGCTTGGTTTCTTGGCCCTCCTTTTGCTCTGCAACTTGGAACAGGTCTCAGTAGCCTCCACCAACCCTAATTTAATTTTTTCCCATTTCTGGTTTGCATCTCAGTGTGACTGAATTTCTTTTAGGTGTCCCTCCAAGATTGCACCCATCCTTCCAAGATCAGCCCATCTGAAGTTGACCACACTGGTCCCTGTACCCACTGCTTCTCTGCTCATGTTATGTGTGAACCACACCGAGTTGTGGTCACTCCCTGCCAGAGGGTCTTCCACCCCCACCTCCTTTACAGCCTCACCATTGGACAATATGAGGTCCAGCATATTTCCCAACCTAGTCGGCTCGGTAACTATCCGTGCTAGGAAGCTGTCCTGGAAGGCTTCCAGGAGTACCTGTTCTCTAGCACTCAAGGTGGCTGGGGTTCTCCAATCCACTCCTGGCAGAGTTAAGTCACCCACGATTACTGTGTTACCCTTCCTGCACACTCTCCTAACTTGCTCTGCTAGCTCCCTGTCCAAGTCTTCCTCCTGAGTCGGCGGCCTGTAAACCACCCCCATCCTGAGAGTCCTATTTTTTGTGTCGTGGAATTGCATCCACAAGGCCTCTGTTTTACCCTCCTCCCCTCTTCCCTTACGTATTTTATCCCTTCTTTCACGTAGACTGCCACCCCTCCCCCTTTTCCTTTGCCCCTATCCTTCCTGTAAATCCTATACCCTGGGATCATTAGATCCCAGTCCTGGTATTGACTGGCCCATGTTTGGTGATGGCCGCTATGTCCACTCCCCCCTTCTGCCATTACAGCCTGTAGTTCTGCAGGTTTATTCCTCAGGCTTCTTGCATTCAAGAAGACAACCTGCCATGCTGTACACTTACCATTTTAATCCCCCCTTTGACCACTCTCTGGTACCATCCTGTTCATGTCGGGTGGGGGGGGTAAGCCTTCCTCTGCTCCCTAATATATTGGAATGCCTTTTTCTGCTGACACTATGTTTCTGTGTTTCCTCATTTGCCTTCCTCTGCTCCCTAATATACTGGAAGAATTTATTTCACCCTTTTTTACACCTACCACTTATTTTAGTTCCACACCTGCCTTCATGCCTCTTTCAATTTCCCTTGGTAGTCCTCTCAGTTCTCTTCATTCTTCCCATTATATATTTTACAGGCCTTTCTTTAGGCCTTCACAGTATCACCTACTTCTCTGAAAAACCAAAGAGGTTTCCAGTGCTTGTTTTTCTTAGCGGCCCTTTGGTACAGCTTTGTGTGACTTCCAGGATTCCGATAATAATGTCTCAGTTATTTTTAGTCCCTTCCCCACTTACCACTCCTCTCCATCTCACTCTAATTTCTTCCTTCATTTTATTAAAGTCTACCTTCCGGAGATCCAGGACCACAGCAGTCATTTTGGAGTGCCCTCTCCTTATGTCTATTTGGAACCATACCAAATGGTGGTAGCTGTACTCTTGTGGTTCCTTCACCTCAACTCCTCCCACCACTTCAGTATTGGTCTGTACCAGATCCAGGGCTGCCTACTAACTCATTGGTGCCTGCAGCAGAAAAGTGGCTCGTAGGCTGTCCAACAGAGCCTGACTCCTAGTGTTTCTGGCTACCAGTGCCTTTCAGCCTACATCATGCAGGTTAAAATCCCCAACTGTCACCACTCTGTCCTTGGTGGATACTCTTCTTATTTTCTCCCCAAATTTTCTATCACCCTCCTTATGTCCTGTGGCCTGTACACCACCCCCATCCACATCACCATTCCCTTGACCAAAGCACTCTCTGCTGCTTTGATGCTCTTCCTCATATACAGGCCCAGCCCCGCTTACCTACTCTTCTGTACCTCTTATACATAAAGTACCTAGGGACCATAGGGTCCCATTTGTGATGGTCTGACGTCTAAGTTTCCATCACTGAACTAAATCTGGGTTGGCCTCTGCCGCTAATGCCTGGAGGCCACTGAATTTGTTCCTGAGATGCCTGGCATTTAGGCTGATACCCCTCACTTCCCCCCCCAAGGCACCTCCTGGTCACTGGTACTGAGCTTGTTTTTGGTGCTAGTCCCACCATCTTTGGCTGGCCCCCTCTGCTTCATGTATTTTTCTTCCAGTCTGTTTTACCCTCCCTGCTCTCTCCCTTCCTTCCTAAACCTATCTCCATTATCTCATTATATATCCCTTTCCTTCTTACCTTTATGGTTGCTTTCCTTTCACTTACCTTCTGCCCTGCCTACTTAATATCCCCAGTTACAGACCTGTCACCTCCCTTCTGCCTGACCAGCATAGGTGGGGAATCAATAAGTGAGTTCCTTACCCCTTCCACCCTACTGTAGGAGCCCACATCCTTACTCTTCCCTTTCCTAGTTTAAATACTGTCAGTAAAGACATCAGACATCTGCCTTAGTGCATTAGCGCCTTCTTGTGTTGGTTAGAGGCCATCTCTCTTAAATAGCTTTCTTTCCCAGAATTGCCCACAATTCATTAAGAAATTATACCCTTCCTCTTTGCATCACCCCTTAAGTCATTGCATTTCCATTACTTTGTGTCCCCCATGTCCCATACCAACAGGACCTCAGAGAAGGTCACGGATTTGGATTCTGCTTTCAGTTTCTCCCCAGCCCCTGGAAACTAGCTATGACTGCTTCCATGTCCTGATCTGATAGAACATTATCTCTGTGTGGACAATGACCTTTCTTTACTCCCTGTGTGCCTAACAATGTTCTCAGTCCTATTCATATCCCTTTTTGCTGATGCCCTCGGGAGGCATTTGATTATCTTGTCCTATTTTATCCTGTGCCCTGCTCTCATTCTATTACTCTCTTGGTTCCCTTGACAATAGAGTCACCAACTACCAATGTCAACCTGCCTGCTCCTATGTGGCTCTGCCCCTGTCCCTCATGGGTGCTGCCCTATTGGCAGAACCTGCGGACTTGGTGGTATCAGATTAAGCAGCTTTCTGGGGAGAAAATGGCTCCTCCATCTCAGCTGTAGTGGTGTCCTGGTGAGTTGATGACTCTCCCATCTCAGCCAGGGGCTTGAAGGGGTTCACCACAATTGTCCTTTGGTCCTTGCACCCACCTGGGGACTTTGATTTGGCTCCCTCCTTCCCTCCTGCTGTCTACCTACCTTGGCCAATGGGACACAGACTGTTTTCCATTAATCCAATTGTGCTGGTTGGGAGTTGGGGTTGGCCAGTGTCTGTACCCAGGTACAAATGTCAAAATTCTGACACACTTAAGAAAAACATTTTTTTTTTTCAAAACAGTTTTAGTGACTGGGTTAGGGTGGGATACAGAAGAATGTAATGGTCTCATGTTAGAAAGGGACAGCTTTTTTTTACAACATCTTCATCTAGCTAGCAAGCTTACTGGGTTTGACAATGAAGCAAATCAACCAGAAGGGTATGTGTTAAGGTCACAGGGGTGTGTTAAGGAATTTAAAATTAATTTAGAAGCTCACATAATTAGCAGTACCAGCAGGTATGTCTCATAAATAATGACTTATTGATTCCCATAACTATCCAGTAGAATATTAAATTACAAAAAAAATTGCAAATACTTAGAGATACAGATAATATTTTACAAACCTTTCAAGTGACAGAAAATGCGTCCTTATGTTTTGCTGTTTGTGATCGGATAGGATTGCACATGTGTGCAAGGGTAGCATAACTTCATAGAAGCCAGAGCATAGGAATCTGACAGTATGCCAGAGCCATCAATTGAATCCACTGTGCACAGCTGCACAGTTTCTCCCACATGCAAACACCCACAATACTGTTATGCATTTCTGTCCCAGAGAAATCAATACTCCAAACATTGTAAGCAAAAGCTCCCCAAATCAGAGGAAATCTGGAGAACCCACGCATTGCCTTAACAATAAATTACTGTTGATAACACAGAGATAAAGAGTTTAGTGCAAACCTCTTAAAATTGAAATAGCAGCACTCAATGTTCTGCAGTCAGAACAAGCCCAAGACCAGAAATGCAGCGGAAATACATAACATTATGCTTAAACAAAAAAAGTTTGCTTCAGAAAGCACGCCCAGCTACCAAATTTTGCCTTACTATTTATAATTATAAAGCATAGAATTCAATAGTATAAGTGATCAGAAAGCTGCCAAAGCTCCTTAACCTTTCGCCCCTCAGGCACCCGTTGATTAGTGTCATCAGGCAAAGAGACTTCAAAACTAGGAGTCCGTGTGTGAATGGAATGATGATCGGCAGAAGTTGTATCACATGATGTCGACAGGGAGTCCAGTTGGCTCGTCTCCTCTGAGAGGGACAGATTCATGATCTGCCAAAACAAAAACAAAAAAACGAAAAAAGAGATACTGTTCAATTCTGCCCATCCTGGGTGAGATGTACACATTATGCTTCTTGGATTTCTAAGGTTGTTTCCCAAGCTTATCTATACTACTTTTCAAATGATTCTTTTTCCCAACTTTCCCCTCTGGCTCCCTGTCCACCAACCTGATTACTGCAGTCACCATGGCTGCTTCTTTCCTGCAGCTGGAAGGGCAAGGAGACAGCTTTCACAGCTGGTGCTAAAGCAAATCCACAATTGTAGGGATGGGGGGGCATGAATGCCAGGTGACTCACCCCATTCCCACCCTGAGAGCCCAGTACCCCAACTCGGCATGAAGCCCAGCCCCAGCTGGCCCCAGTGCAGGATTCTTGGGCTCAAAGATGAACCTCAGCCTCCAGCCCACAAGTTCATGTTGGAACTGTTGCAGTTTGTGCCTCACTGTCTTCTTACGGATATACCACTACACAGAGAATAATGTATTGGTAACCATACACAGCAATGCTGTGTTTCCATCAAGGAGTTTCTATGACATCACAGTGACTTCAAAAAGGAAGATCAAGAGGTAATGGAATGTCATAACAACCCCAAGACAGAAACACAGCTGTGCCATGTATGGTGCCCTTGTGTATTATTTTGTATAGCATATGAAAAGAGAGAGAATGGAGCACATGGAGTTCAATTGCCACCTGCTGTCTCTGCAAATCACAGCCACTCTGTGGCACACTAACTCTCCCCAACCTGCCTCAAACAATAACCTCCCAAAGTTCCAATCACCCTTCTCAAACAATACAGCAGCTCTGCAGCTCATGTAACTTCTGGCTACACTCCTTAAACATCACAGTTGCTCATGACTCCCCAGAACACCCACCCTCCCCAAACAACACAGTCACTCCACAGCTCCCAGAACACCCACCCACATGCCCAACCCGAACCACACAGCCATACCTCTCAACCTCTCAGCATTAAAAATCATAGCAGTGGCCATCAAAAATCATAGCAGATGGTAAGAATCTGAAGCACATTCTTATTTTAAAGAATAATATGTCTACAAATAGTGGGTCCCATAGAGTTAGTGATAAGAAATGTTTCTATTAACTTAGGTTAATGATTTAATAGTTTGTGTGTCCAGAAATAGCTCTAACATTATTAAGAACATCAGTAAATCTATGTGGAGCAAGGGTAAATTTGAGTGTGAAAAAATCATAGTGCTATGCGAAATTCATAGCAGTTGAGAGGCATGCACA
This sequence comes from Neoceratodus forsteri, assembly GCA_016271365.2. NCBI lineage: Eukaryota > Metazoa > Chordata > Ceratodontiformes > Ceratodontidae > Neoceratodus > Neoceratodus forsteri. The sequence goes on from CM057458.1 coordinate 374,814,025, forward strand.
CAGCCCATAGCAATTTTTTTGTCAGTTAATGCCACTGGGTGTAACAGCTGATCTAAGGTCTGAAATATGAAGTAACTACCAGTGGTGTTATTTTGCAGGAATTATAAGGGTTGCAAACCTCATCATTCATAGAATCACAGGGGTTGCAAAACTCTCCCACCTGACACACATTAAATGATCCAAACCTAGGAAACCCTTGTTTTAGGGGATCATAGGGGTTACAAAAGACATCATAGTGGTTGCAATGAAATCACAGGAGTCTCCAGGCAAGCCCCGTCTATCCCTAAATGACACCCCTGGTAACTACTGTAGGGCAATGAGAAGTTATACACCACTAATGTGGTACAACTGTGTCTGTAATTGTATAAATTTCCACACATAACCATCCTTAACTATATACTATCGAACTTTTGAATTCATTAGTGTGTGCTATCAGTACATGGCATTAATGCCCTTTGTCTCTTCTGAGACTGGATGTACATTTAGTATGCAGCGAACAAATCTGCAGTGTGCTAAACAAGATGAACAACTATGTAGAGTGAGTACTTACTAAAGTTACCATGAAAACACTTGTGCACTAAAGATCCACTTATCAGATGCACAGTTTCCTGCATTTAGTTCTTTGGGAAAGTTTGCATAATTTGTTTTAAGAAGCGAGAAAGTGTGCAATCTGGAGAAACGGCACTGACAAGTTGCTCACAGAAAACAGTTTTTTTCTTCCTGATAGTTATATGTAACTCCTAGAGTGAATTGACTGCTTAATACCTGTGAGTGTTCCAGGGTTTGGCTGCTTGTAAGTTCCTCCTCCTCCTCAGATGATTCATCGGAATCCTCATGGTCCAGTTTATTTAAACTGGGCATACTTCCTGATAGCTGTCTTTCTTCAAGAAGTTGCAGATCACTTTTATCTAGGCTGTCCAGAGAACGCCTTCGCACTCCCCAGTTGAAGTTGTCCATACTTTCACCCTAAAAACAAGAAAACTGCTGTTTAAGATTGCATTCCCATGGTAAAGTACAACACACGCTATATGAATCACACACTATATTCGTGTACTGTGTTCCCCCATCCCCCCTTCCACCCATGACACATCTGGAAACTAACTGTTACCAGTTTAGTATGTCTTTCCTGGTAAAATTTTTGAAACACATAAATAAATAAAGTAAATCAATCGATCAGTCAATAAATATGTAATGGTTTGCACATGTAAACACATTTGTCTCTGATAGGAATGAGATCCATAACACCGCGATGAAGGCAAGCATATGTCACGAAGGTCTTATCCTTGATAGTGAGGATAAATGTATTTTAACACTCTGCAAACAATTACAAGTATTGTTTATAAAATATCACTTTAAAAAGGAATATCTTTTAAATAAGCTATTTATAGAACATTTTGCTATTAACTGGTTACCCAGGTTTGAATCCTACCAAATTTACTTTTTTTTAAATTTATGTACTAGGGACAAGCCTAGCTGAAATGCAGCATCTTGTTTTCACTGGAGTTCTGCTTCTAACCCTTTGCACAGCTGGGTGAACTGCAGCATACACCAAATTTTTAATATGGCCTTTTGGGGACCCCATCTCATGGACAATGTCAGTGGAATTTCGCAAATCTGTCCTGAAAGGTGATTTCATGGTCGCCTGGCGAAATCACCTTTTGGGCGTGATTTGCAAATTTTGACTGCCTTTGTTCATGAGGTGGGGTCATAAGAAGGCTATGTTGAAAATATGGGGTCAAAATAAGTAAAAATGGAATAGTTACGCATATGCGTTTAAATTTAATTACGCTTGCTCGTAACTTCGGTAATTTTCAATATTTTCACCCAAAATTTTCAACATAGCCATTTTTTAACATCACCTCATGAATGTGACCACTATCATTTTTCAAATCCTGTCAAAAGTGTTAGGCTTGAGAACTTCAAGGCACACCCCACACATGGTTTGCTGCCTGCAGGGTGGGTGGGGTGTTAGGGTTGGGAACCCTAACAGCAGATTTCTCTACACTTGTCATTTTAACCCTAACTGATGCATTAACAGAGTTTTTTTGCAAAGAATATATATATCTTATAGGGGCACAGTTGTACCCCTATAGTTAGGGTTCATTCTTCCCTCCTATGTTAAACTTGAAATTTTGCACTTTAATAACTTTGCAACTGTTCAACTGATTTGCATGACATTTTGCAAGCACCATTAGGGGACAAAGATCTCCAGACATGGTAAGTTTTGCTCCAGTCAGATGTGTGGGTGCGGTGATATGGAGTGTCAAAAAATGTAAAAATTACCATTTTTGGTCAAATTCTTTGTAAACGCCACTGCACAAAAATGGTGTGTAATTTTGTTCTGAAATTTTTAGGGTAGAAAGGTCTTGGGACACAGATGTGTCTTTTGAAGATTTGGTGAACAAATAATACTCTGTTCCAAAGTTACTAAATTTCAACGGTTCCTATTATGTCCTATGGGAGCAGTTAGTTGTTCACCGTGACAAATGATTCTTTATCACAAATGAGTAATGCTTTGCCACAAAAGGGTCATCCTTTGTCACAAATGGGAAATCCTTTTTCATGCTGCCATCATCTTGTTTTCTCTTAGTGAGGAAAATACATTTAAATAAGTCAAAAAAACAACCATGGCTTTAGTAGAAACCAACAGTTGTATTTACCTAATCATGATCTGTTCTATTCGATTCTGAGCTTAGTTTTTTGATACATTATTTGGAAATGTGTTTTTTTAACATGCTGAAATCCTTTTTCACAAATTGTGAAAAAGGAATTGCAAAGCAGGATCCTTTTTTGTAATTTGTGAAAAAGGAGTTTTCTTTATTTCGCAAATTGCGGAAAAGGAACCACGGCAAAGGATCCTTATTTGCAATTTGTGGAAAAATAATTTTTAGACAGTTGTTTTTGGTCTAAAACACACTTCCAACTCATTTTTCAAAAAAATAACTTCAGAATGGGATGACATGGACCCCAATTAGTATAACACGTGTTGGTTTGAAAAATCTCCCTGGTGTCTAGTGCCCCCCCACTCCCTCCATTTGTGTGCTGTCCATGCCACCCTCCATTCCCAATCCCAGCTGTATAGTTAAACAAGATTTGTCTTTGAAAAAAAAAATGTAAACCCAGGGCCTAGGGTCCCATAACAGAGGGAGCCCCCAGTGCTCGTGTTGCAGCTGCTGTCATGTTTTTTGTTCACATGCGAGACACTGCCATACACTGACCTTCATTTTCATTCCCTCCAATGCATGCATGGGGGGCTGACCCAGCCCAGGTTCCCAAGGTTAAGATAACCTCCAAAATTTTTAAATTTCAATTTTTATCCAGGTAAGGCTGGATTATTCTGTGCTGTGGTGAGTCTGTGCCTCTGCTGTGACTTGTTGCAAGCCTGCCTGATCAGTCAGAACTCAAAAAGATTCAGAGCCCACCTTACCATCCCACCACTCACACATAGACATGACACTCACTGACTTGATGATGACTTCATTGACTAGAGTGACTGGAGTGACCAGACTGGATTAGAGGTAAGAAAAGCAAGACTCCCAGTTCCACTTTGTTGTGCCTGTGTCTCGCTGATGCGTCCGTGGAGTTGGACCCATCCCGACCATATTTGCAATGCTTTTTCTGTGCTGGGCTCATGTGCTGGCCATGGGGTCGGAAGTCAAACTTGGGATGTGAGGAGACGCTGACTGATCAACAGGGAGGGGCAAAATGACTAACTGATGCCAAGGTCACATGGGAATTAGGATCGGGTTGGGGCGGAGGGGCCAGGTCATTTCACAACTTATGGTCGGTGGACCAAACTGTACATGGTAGCAGACAGAGTGCACCTACAGACCCTGCTGTTTGCTAGGCAGTTCAGTGTGGCCATGGGCTGTCATTGGGTATGTTAAAGGATAGGATTCGAGTGTGGCTCAGAGCTATGTTTGCAACAGTGTGGTGGGGAAGTGATAAATGGCTGGGACACACACAACACTGGCTGCTCATACTTTCAGAAGAATAAATATGAGTCTGGTCAGTGTTTGTCCATTTGTGTAAGGATGGCATGTGTTTATTAAATGAATTCATCTTCAAGCATCACCATAGATTTGTTTGAATGCTGTGTGTTCAAATCCATTGTGGTGTTTGAAGTTGCATTCATTTAATAAAAAAGAAAACTCAGCTTGCATTGGGATTTGACTCCCTGATTTGAAGAGATTAGTGGCTGCCTATCGGACTGTCAATCCTGTCATAAGTATAGTCTCTTTAACTGTATGCTGTTGTTCTCTTTGTTTAGAGGGCTATAGCCCATAGCCCTGAACTGAGCTGATGTGAGCAAGCAGCACTTGGGAGGAGCCCCCCTTGACTGGCAAGATTCTCAGCCCAGCATTCATAAGGTGGGCTCATAACAAGGCTATGCTGACAATTTGGTTGCTGTTTTGGCTGCAATGCTTCCATGGCAGCATACAGGTATGCATCTATGGAAGGACTGGTGTGCAGGACCCAGAGGGCCCTGTGCTCCCACACATAAGTAAGGATATGATTATGGAATGCTGGGACAGGGAAATAAGGATGCAATTACACTGTCTCAAAAATTATGCATGGATGGCAGTGCAGGGCGTGGAAGGCCCTGCGCTCTCAGAGGCAAATAAAAATACAATTATAATATGTGAAAAAGTAAGGAAATTCTTTATAAAAAAACATTATTAATGCACAAGTTAGAGTTCCAGTGACAAAAGTAGGGAAACATGCTGTTAGGGTTGGTAGCGTTAGGGTTGATAACCCCCAAGGCACACACCGCATGCCTGTTGCTGCCTGCAGGGTGGGGGTGGGGTGTTAGGGTTGAAAACCCAAACAGCACATTTACCTTCTTTTGTCACTGGAACCCTAACTAGTGCATTAATGCATTTTTTTTGCAAAGAATATATAGATATATATATATATTATACTTGCACTGTAGTAACACAGAAGTATAGACTTTGACGGCAGATAAGGACCGCTTGGCCCACCCAGTCTGCCCATTTCCCTACCTATTGGATAAGCTGCAAATCTTAGTTTACCAACAGTCTACTTCCTCCTACCCCACTAGAATTGCCTTATGTCTGTCCCATGCATTCTTGAATTCCCCCACTGTTTTTGACACCATGACCTCCCCAGGAATGCCGTTCCATGTGTCCACCATCCTCTCTGTGAAAAAATACTTCCTCATGTTGCTCCCCCCTCTAGCTTCAAATTGTACCCCCTTGTTCTTGTACATATTTTTTTCTGAAAGATGCTACCCTCTTGGACTTTGTTGATTCCCTTGAGGTACTTGGACATTTCTATCACGTCCCCCCTCTCCCTCCTTTCCTCTAGGGTATACATTTTAAGCTCCTTTAGTCTCTCTTCATATGGCTTATGGTGCAGACCCTGCACCACTTCAGTTGCCCAACTCTTGACTGCCTCCATCCTGTCTATGTCCTTGCAGAGATGGGGTCTGCAGAACTGCACGCAGTACTCCAGATGGGGTTTCACCAACTGGCTATACAGAGGGATAACAACTTCCTGTTTTCTACTGATGATGCCTCTCCCTATGCATCCCAGTGTCCCCCAGCCCTCCTTACTGCCTTCTCACATTGCCTGCCTACCTTTAGGTCATCTGATATGACTACCCCCAAGTCCCTTTCCATTTTTGTTGTTGTTAGTACCTCCTCCCCCATTGAGTACTCTTCCCCTGGGTTTTTGTTTCCCAGGTGCATTACTTTGCACTTCTTTGCATTGAATCTAAACTGCCATACTTTTCACCATTCCTCCAACCTTGCCAAGTCCCTTCTCATCCTTTCTACTCCCTGTGTGTCAACCCTGTTGCAGATCTTTGTATCATCTGCAATGAGGCATACTTTTCCTTCCAGTCTTTCCGTAATGTCCTCCATATGAAGACATTAAAGAGAACCGGTCCCAGTACTAAACCCTGTGGTACCCCGCAAGTAACCCCCCTTTCTTCGGAGTGGACTCCATTTACTATTACCCTCTATGTCCTGTCGTCCAGCCAATTATTTACCCAGGCTACCACCCTGGGACCCACTTCCAGGCTGGCTAACTTTTTTATTTAATCTTTTGTGTGAGACTGTGTCAAATGCCTTGCTAAAGTCTAGGTAGGCCATGTCCATAGCCCCTCCCTGGTCTACTACTGTGGTCACCCAGTCAAAGGAATCTATTAGATTTGCCTGACATGACCTTCCCGCTGTGAATCCATCCTGCCTTGGGTCCTGTGCCCCGCTGGCCTCTAGGTACTTAACAATTCTTTCTTTCAGAAGTGATTCCGTCGTGTTCCCTACCACTGAGGTCAAACTAACAGGTTTGCAGTTTCCTGCCTCTGCCTTGTTCCCACTTTTGTGAAAGGGAATCACATCCACTCTCCTCCAGTTCTCAGGCACCACACTATCCTCCCATAATTTGTTAAAAAGGGTAGTCAGTGCTGTCACTAGTTCTCCCCGTAGTTCTTTTAGAATTCTAGGGTGAATCCCATCAGGCCCCATTGTTTTGCCGACCTTCAGTTTCAGGAGTTCTTTCAGGACCCTTTCTTCTGTGAATGGACTGGGATCGACAACCCTATCCAGAGCGCTTCTATTGTTTGGTTTAGGTATCTCCCCACCCTCTTCATTTGTGAATACTGAGCAGAAGTATTTGTTCCATATCCCTGCTTTTTCAGTCACCCTCTGCTCACCCCCACCTTTATTAAGCCTCACTATCCCTCCCTTGGTCTTTCTTCACTCCCTAATGTACCTACAAAAAGGTTTTATCCCCCTTCTTAACTGAGTTTGCTGTCTTTTTCTCAGTTTGGGCCTTTGCTATTCTGACTGCCTTTTCTGCCTCCTTCTGCTTTATCTGGTACAGTTCTCTGTCCTGCTCCTTCTGTGTTTCCTTATACTTCCTGAATGCTGTCTTTTTCTCCCTAACCTTCCCCGCCATCTCTTTTGAGAACCATAGTATTTTTTTCCTTCATTTTGTTTTGATTATTTGCTTCTCACAAAGGCTTGTTGCCTCTGTGCTGGCAGTTTTGATTTTTCCCCATTGTTCTTCCACCCATCTTTCTTGCCCATTTGCTAGTGCTTTTCTGAAGCACTGTCCCATTTTGCCAAAGTCAGCCATCCTAAAGTCCAATACCCTCACTTTTGTATGGTTTGACTCTATGGCTGTGTTTATTGTGAACCACACTGATGGTCGCTTGCGCCCAGATGGCTACCCACTTCTAAATCTGAGATCCTCTCTCCATCCCCATTTGAGAGTATCAGGTCTAAGATTGCTACCACTTGAGTGGGTTCCAACACTAGCTGTCTGAGGCATTCTCCCTGTAGGGCATTGAGAATGACCCTGCTCTTGGATGTGGCTGCAGCAAAGGTGCTCCAGTTAATATCTGGCATATTCAGGTCCCCCATCAACAGTGTCTCCCCTTTTCTGCCATTCTAAGGATGCCTTCTATCATTTCCCTTTAAATTTTCTCTTCCTGAGATGGGGGTCTGTATACAAACCCCGTGTGGATGGTGGTGCAATTTCATGTCTCCAGGGTGACCCACAGCGCCTCCTCTCCTCCCTAAAAAGATAGCATTTAGGAAGCATAAAGAAACACAGAAGGAGCAGGACAGAGAACTGTACCAGTTAAGGTAGAAGGAAGCAGGGAGGTAGTCAGAATAGCAAAGGCCCAAACTGAGGAAAAGATAGCCAACTCAGTTAAGAAGGTGGATAAAACCTTTTATAGGTATACCAGGGAGCGTAGAAAGACAAAGGGAGGGATAGTGAGGCTAAATAGAATGGACAGTGGGTAGGCAGAGAGGGACAGTGAAAAAGTAGAAATACTGAATGAATACTTCTGTTCAGTATTCACAAAAGAGGAGGTGGGGGAGGTGCCTAATCCGATTTACAGAAGCACTCTGGATAGGGGGGTCGATCCCAGTCCTTTCACAGAAGAAAGGGTTCTGAAAGAACTCCTAAAATTGAAGGTGGACAAAGCAATGGGGCCAGATGGAATTCACCCCAGAATTCTAAAAGAATTAAGCAGAGAACTAGTGACACCACTGACTACCCTTTTTAACAAGTCATGGGAGAATGGTGTGGTACCTGAGGTCTGGAGGAAGGTAGATGTGATTCCTTCACGAAAGTGGGAGCAAGACAGAGGCAGAAAACTACAGACCTGTCAGTTTGACCTCTGTGGTAGGGAAAGTGAAGGAATCACTTCTGAAGGAAAGAACTGCAGAGTACCCAGAGGCCAGTAGGGCACAGGACCCAAGGCAGCATGGATTCACAGTGGGAAGGTCATGTCAGATGAATCTAATTGATTTCTTTGACTGGGTGACCAAAGTGGTAGACCAGGGAAGGGCTGTGGACATGGCCTACCTAGACTTTAGCAAGGCATTTGACAAAGTCCCACACAAAAGATTAATAGTTAAATTAACCAGCCTGGGAGTGAGTCCCAGGGTGGTAGCCTGGGTAAAACACTGACTGAACAACAGGACACATAGGTAATTGTAAATGGAGTCCACTCTGAAGAAAGAGGGGTTACTAGTGGGGTACTGCAGGGTTCAGTACTGGGTCCAGTCCTTTTTAATGTCTTTATAAGTGACATTGCAGAGGGACTGGAAGGAAAAGTATGCCTCTTTGCAGATGACACAAAGATCTGCAACAGGGTTGATATACAACGAGGCGAGAAAGGATGAGAAGGGACGTGCAAGGTTGGAGGAATGGCTGAAGTATGGCAGCTTGATTCAATGCAAAGAAGTGCAAATAATGCACCTGGGAAACAAAACCCAGGGAAGATTGCACAATGGGGGGTAGTAACAACAACGAAATGGAAAGGACCTGGGGTAATCATATCAGATGACCTTAAGGTTGGCAAGCAATGTGAGAAGGCGATAGGGAGGCTGGGGGATACTGGGATGTATAGGGAGAGGCATCATCATCAGAAAACAGGAAGTTGTTATCCCTCTGTACAGACAGTTGGTGAGACCCCATCTGAAGTACTACGTCTAGTTCTGGAGACCCCATCTCCGCAAGGACATAGACAGGATGGAGGCAGTTCAGAGGAGGGCAACTAAAATGGTGCAGGGTCTGCAAGAGAAGCTATATGAGGAGAGACTAAAGGAGCTTAATATGTATACCCTTTCGGAAAGTGGGGGGCATGATAGAAATGTTTAAGTACCTCAGTGGAATCAACAAAGTCCAAGAGGGTAGCATCTTTCAGAAAAAGATATGTGCAAGAAGAGTGCTATGGGAATTGGTGGACATACTGGCTGAACCCCTGGCGGAGCTCTTCAACAGGTCGCTTGAGACAGGGAGGGTACCTAGGGATTGGCGAGAGGCACAAGTGGTGCTAATCCATAAAGGGGGGGTCGAGGGAAGTACCAGGTAACTATAGACCCATCAGTTTGATCTCGGTGGTGGGAAAATTAATGGAAAGTATACTAAAGGAACGATTGGGGGTGTACTTGAAGGAGGTGGGAGGTCTGGTTAGTCGGCAAGATGGGTTTGTGCCAGGTAGATCATGTCAAACCAATCTTGTGGAGTTCTACGAATGAGTAACATCAAAACTGGACAGGGAAAAGCCTGTGGATTTATTATTCTTGGACTTCAGCAAGGCATCTGACTCTGTCCCCCACAATGGTCTGGTGGAGAAACTGACGGGGTTGGGAGTAGGCCCTTTGATGGTCAGATGGATTGAAAACTGGCTAGCTGGATGCACCCAGAGAGTAGTGGTCGGTGGGGAGCTCTCAAACCCTAGAGAGGTCGGTAGTGGGGTACCGCAGGGCTCGGTCCTGGGTCCAATCCTGTTTAATGCATACATATCGGACATCAGGGAGGGTATATGGTGTGAAATCAGTCTCTTCGCTGATGACTCCAAGATGGGAGCAGTAGTTGAGGAGGAAGAGGGAAGGTTGGCCCTGCAAGGGGACCTGGACACCCTGGAAAGCTGAGCTCACACATGGAAATTCAATTTTAATATCACCAAGTGCAAGGTGTACATCTTGGGCGGGGAAACCCTAAACACAGATACACCCTGGGAGGGGAGGCGCTGGGGGCCTCAACAGGGGAAAAATACTTAGGGGTCATGGTGGATGCATGTATAAATAACTCTGAGCAGTGCAGGAGAGTGGCTAGCAAGGCAAACAAGATGTTGGGATGCATCATAAGGGGGATTTCTAGGAGCAGGAAGTGATTCTGCCGCTATACAATGGACTGGTTAGACCACACCTTGAGTACTGTGTACAGTACTGGAGACCACACTTGAAGAGGGACATGGTTCCTGGAGAGGTACAGAGGAGGGCAACTAAGATGATACGAGGACTAGGGATTTGATGTATGAGGACAGACTTGAGGAGCTCTGCCTGTTTTCATTGGAGGAGAGGAGAGACGGGGACATGATTGAGGTCTTCAAGTACCTCAAGGGAATAAATAGGGTAAACATGGAGGGGATCTTTAGACTAAAGCAGGGAGGTATCACCAGAGGGCATGGTTTGAAGTTGGAAGGTGGAAGGGTGAGGGGGGGAAAAAGAGAGGAGGTTTTTCACTGAGAGGGTGGTGGACGCTTGGAATGCGCTGCCTGGCGAGCTGGTTCAGAGATCCACTGTGGAGGGCTTCAAGACAGGGTGGGACAGACACAGAAAGTGGATGTACCAGATGATGGCCTGGCCCATGGGGGTGGGGATGGATTATAGGGGTTTCTGGAACACAAGGGGGGGGCTTCTGCATCCAACTAGGGATCTGAGGTTCGAGCAGACTCGATAGACCGTAAGGCCTAATCTGCTGGCAATTAGTATGTTAATATGCTAGTAAGAACAAGGGGACACAATTTGAAGATGGGGGGAGGTGGCTCAGGGCAATGTGAGGAAGTATTTATTCACAGAGAGTGTGGTGGACGCATGGAACAGCCTTCCTGAGGAGGTTGTGGGGTCTAAAACTGTGGGAGAATTCAAGAATGCGTGGGACAGACATAAGGCAATTTTTGTTGGGGGGTAGGAAGAAATAGGCTGTTGGTTAAATAGGATCTGTAGCTTATCCTCTAGGTAGGGAAATGGGCAGACTAGGTGGGCCAAGTAGTCCTTATCTGCCATCAAAGTCTATGTTTCTGTGTTTCTATTTACCCTTTAGTTCCATTGCTTTGATCCCTTCCCTTACGCAGGGAGCTACTCCTCCTTCTCTTTTAACCTCCCTGTCCCTCCTGTAGATTGCGTACCCTGATATGTTGACATCCCAGTCATGGTTCTCTGTGTACCCTGTTTCTGTGAGTGCCACGATATCCAGGCATCCCTCTTCCATCAAGGTCACTAGTTCAGGGAGCTTGTTACCCAAACTATGGTTATTGGTACTCATCTCCATCAATTTTTTGATGGCCTTACCCCTTTTAGCCCCATCTTTGTCCTTACTGCCTTTTTCTCCATTTACCCCTGTCCTGCTCCCTATTGACTTCTCTGCCTTGGTGTTTACCTCCCAAACTAGTAACTACCCAGTTTTGTGTGGGGGGCTGGGATTTTCCTGCTCCTTTTCAGTGCCACCCCCCCTTGGCTAGTTTAAGTGCTTGCCATTGAAGCATTTAAACTTATCACCTAGGTAGTGTAAAAATAGTTAGGGTTCAACAGGCTGTTTAATGATAAGCTTAAATTTTTGCACCTTAATAACTTTGTGCTGTTCAATGCAGATGTGTAGATTTTGCATTGGGATTCTGGGTGATAAGTTTTTTGATGAACACTCATCCAGATTCCGAGTTCCATAACTTTAAAAAACATTAAAAAATGCACTTTTTTGCTGGCTTTTTGCTTACCTATGGAACAAAAATGGTTTGGAATTTTGTTCAAATCTTTCATGGTAGAAGTGGCTTGGCCCAAAGGTGTGCCTTTCGAAGGTTACATGAAAAATATTAATCAGTTCTTGATTGATAATGTAACCCCTAGGTGGCGCTATCCCAAGGGCTACTAGCCCGCCTGCTTGGCTGGTAGGAAGTTAAGGGGCCTGAATTCTGAAATGGGTGCCTCCACCCGGTGGACAGGGTTGGTAGTGGTCGAGCTAACCTGGGCACAGCCCTCCAGGACACTATAGCACCCTTCTTTCCTTACTAATGGCCAGAACAATACACAATAATCACTTTCACAATACTCCTGATGCACCACACAAGTAGCCACACTGTTTGCACTTACCACCAGGGCTTTCCTCTGGCTCAGCCCTGGGGACCCCCTGTAAAACAAGGTTATACATAGCAAATAACAGCAGTACAGTACTCTTGCACAAACCGGAACCACAGTCAGGTTAAATGCAAAAAAGAGTTAGATCTGATTTATTTAAGGGACTTGAACAAGGGAGGGGCTTAATCAGGTTAATTTGCTTAAAGGCTGTATCAAACAAACAGTTATGCATGCACTTCAGGATCCATAAACAGTCACACACTCTGGGTACCCAGATGGAGAATGGTAGGCTAGCCAGCAACGTTGATGCTGGTTGAGGCCCTTAGATGGAAGAAAACAACATGCACAACACACACTATTTGTAATCCGGAGCCGAAGGGCTCAGTTCATGAAAATAAAAGCAAGACAATCAGATGACACACTTTTAGATTAAGCTGTTGTTGTAGGGAGCTACCCTGATGATTACTCACGATACCCAAGACTGGACACAGGCTGGATGAAAATCGAGACAGCAGGTGGTTAATCTGGAGTGCCAGGAGAAGCAGGGCCCACATGATTCACCGAGGTGTCATTCCTGTTCAAGCGTGGAGCAGGGGCTGATCCCCAGGCAGGTCTCTCATCGGTGGCTTTCTCTGTGCAGTGGGGTAGTCTGGCAGGGCCAGCGTGGCATGGCCCAGGCCGAATGGAGATGAATACGGATTCAGACCGATTAGGCTGGATAAAGCTTCCAGCAAGCAGAACACAGTTCACAGAGTGGGGAACCAAATCACGACCCACTTTCAAAGCACAGCACATTTACATGTAAGGAAATTCTACTGTACCAGGCAAACCGCTCTCCGGTCATGATCGCAAAGTCTCTGTACAAACCGGGGATTCAAAAGCAGCTGGAAATCCTGACAGGCCGATCGCATTCAGCAAAATCTTCGGTCTTCTTCAGGTATGAGCCTGGTGAAAAATCAGTGGCTTACTTTGTTCTCACAAACTTGGATTTAGTCCAAAATAATTCTCTTCTCTCCCTCTCAGGGGCAGCAGGCAGACATGCAGGCCACAAGTCAGGCCTTTCTACCTTTCTCCCGCGCGAAACTACTCAGACGGCTGTTTCACTGTCTCAAGCTGTTGATTCTTCAGCTCCCAATTTAGATTTGACTCAACTGCCAACAAGCCTGGGACTTTCCCCAGAATCCAAAAGGTTCAGTGTACTGATCTGTCTGTCTGTCAGTCACAACAAAGGCTTCCCCTTCAGGTGTAAAAAGGCACCAAAAGCCCCAAACTACAATTCCTACAGAATTTGACTCCAGACAGCTCCTGTAGTCCGGCTCCATTTTAGGTCCCACCAGTACTGATCAATTCAATTCAGCAGTACAGGACCAAGATAGTGGAGATAAACAAAACAGTCCTTGCTGCAAAGAAGGCAGGTTAGACAAACTGCATTATCATCATCACTCTAAATGATTTTCAGCAAATAGTTACATCATTCAACAGAGCTCCCCCTCAGATTACTTATGACTGCAATCCATGCAGCTCTTAAAGAGACAGTGCACAGAAGCTATACAGGCACTCTGGCAATCACATTTAAACTGCTAAAACGCAGGACACCAGCCTGGCAGTGAGCATTTAGGCAAGCTCAAGGAAGACTTTTCGGGGACCCCTATTTGTATGGGGGTTACAATAAGGTTTTCAAATGTGGCTTCTGAGCATGCTCAGTTGGGGTTTTGCGTTAACCCTCTGATAAGAAGAGACAATTTAATTTTTGTGAGCCATTTAAATTTCATAAGAAAATGATTTTTTTTATTCAGCATTTTGCTCCCCATTGCCACCTATGTCTGCCATTGGGCCATTACTTAGTAGCTCCCAGCCCCATCTGCTGCTCCCCCACTGTCTCACTCATGGGGATCTGCATGGGGCAGGGCCTGAGAGCCCCTGAGAGCTGTCACAAATAGCAATGAAGAAGCATAGGCATCTTCTACGTTTTTCTCTACCCCCAATCCCAGATCTGTTGCTGCATGGTGGGCACATGCATGTGGAGGCACATGTGCTCCCACAGCCACAGCCGTCGTCCACCCTCCTGACGTTATGCCGGTGCCCAGATGTCTGCTCTAAAACCCCAACCTCCACCAGGTGTCAGCTGAGGATGAGGAAACTCGCCACCCCAGTCCAGGAGATGAGAGCAACCAGGCAGCCACTTGATCATCTCCCAGCCAGCCGTCCCCCCCAGCCAACCCTCAGTTACTAGAGCTTGTTCCTGAACTCGGATCACCACTGTGGCATGAGGTAAGAGACTTGTACAATGCCTCAGCCGTCAGTGGCACCGGGCCATAATGTGTTTTAGTTTTGTGAGAAATAATTTTACTGTCGTGATCACTGCCATCTTGTTTTTTTTGTTTTGGACAAAAATATTCTAGAAACCCATTACAATTATGTATTTTAGAAAATACAATCACTTGCACCTAGCTAAATGTGAGTCATTTAGCTAGATTCTGGGTTTGTTTGACAAAAAAAAAAAATGACCCAGAAATACATTTTCTGTGCACCCTGAAATTCTTTGGTCACCAGTTTAGTGAAGGCTGTGATTTTATTGTCACAAGCTGTACATTCTTTGTTCACACATGAAGTGTGAGCAAAAATTTTTATGTTCGCAAATAAAAATTAGTATTTAGTGCCCAATGTTTTTCCTTTTGCTACTTGGGGTGGGGGTGGGGTGATGGGCGTTAGGATGGAAACCCTAATGCCACATTTCCCTACTTTTGTGGCATTAAGTTACCCTAAGTGGTGCATTAAGGTAGTTTTTGCAAATAATATATATCTACAGTGCATTCCAGATGTATGCAGACCCTCGCGACATCCAAAATCTGTGCACATATCTGAAATTGCAAGCAAACGGAATTAGGTTTTTTTTCATAATCACTGTTACTGAAAAAAAAAACACTAGAAAAATTTTGTTATGAAGGTATACCTTAGCGGTTTGACTTTATTTAATTACTGCAGTGTATCTGCTTTGTTAAATCTGTTAAAATCATTAAACTTATTAAGAGCTTAGAAAGCTTAAAAGCCTGAAAGCATAAAATCATTAAAAGGCATGTTGAATTAAATTTAACAGCAGCATAGTAAATTACTGTGCAGTTCATTTTAGTCCAGTCTCTTGCAGTGCTACTGTTCGCTGAATTCGCTGAGTTCACTATCGAGGTTAACAACTTGATCCTTCCTGAAAAAGTCAGGAATAAGTGAATGGTTGCTATTACCTGCAGCAAGTGCAGAAATATGCTTCTCAAAACTGTAGAGCCAGGAAAAGTCACTTTTCTCATGTGTGTGGATGTATAGCCGAATCTCCTGCATCCTGGCCCAAACTTTCTCTATGAACAGAGAGGCAGTGTCAGGCTCTTCATCTTCTTTGACGACTTCGGTGTTGTTTGTCTCCATCACTGCTTGACAGATTTCCTCCTTGGTTAGTGGTCCACTGCTCAGCTCAAAGTTGACCACTGCTGCACAGGTGTTAAATAGTTCTGGAAGCATGTCTGGGGGTCCACCAAGGTGCTCATGATCGGGCTGGCATCCCCTTCATCTTGTTTGATGACACCAGCTTTTATGAAGCAGTGCTCAAGTGTTAATGGGGAGCCCTCGCACTAAGCTGAATGCAGGAGATGGATGGCAACAAGGACACTGACTTCCTTAAAAAAGGTTTCTAAAATGCTATTGTCTCTGATACTTCGATTGTTTAGATAATATTTGTCACAGTTTGTCTCATATAGTGCTGCTTAAGGCTCTGTATTATGCCATGGGCCGTAGGCTGTATGACAACAGTACAGTTTGGTGGAACAAAGACAGCTGGATGTTTTGGAGTTTTATGGGGCCGTGTGTGGGACAGTTGTCAACCACCATACAGATTTTTTATCTTTTCCACCGCATCAACAGGTCCAGCTTCTGCAGCCATGTGTGGAAAATATCTCCTGTCATCTAGATATTACTGTTTGCTGTGTAACTTACTAGAAGGGCATCGACATTCATCCCATGGGAACATCTGAATTTTGGTATTTTTCTAATGACCAGAGGTGGAAGCTTATCTGTGTCTATAGCATTGACACAAACCATCACAGAAAGCCTTTTCTTAGCTTTCTTATGTGCAGAAAATGCTTCTTTTTTTTATAAGGGAGTGTATGTCTGGGGTTTCTCAAAGGAACAATGTGGTCTTATCCACACTGTAGATCTTACAAGGTGCATATTGACAATTAGCAAGGGAGGGGCATTTTGTAGCCAGTTGGCCGAAGCGCTGAAGTTAGAATCAATCTTTTTGCTGTGTATGTTGCAATAAGGAATTGTGTGACAGTCCTTCCAATGAGAAAGCCAGCTTGATGTAAGCTCAGAGTCTGTATCCATTGCAAGGGCAAGTTGTTTGGCCTTTTCTAGCATCAGTGGTCCAGAGATGGGGATCCCCTGATCATGATACACAGTCAGCAGTGCATCTTCAACACATGAATCTTTGCCATTGTGTCTTCATTTTTTTCCCTAATTACTCCCTTTTCCCCAGTCTTCAGTAGTCTGTTGCTTATTTTTTAAAATCTGGCATACACACAAAACATCTATGCCAAACTTGGTGGCAAGGTCTTTCTGTGTCGCTGCTGGATTTTCTGCTTTTTCAATCAAGTTTAGCCTCTCCTCCACGGAAAGCACCTTGTGCCCGATTTGATCCATTTTGCAGTATTAACAGCAGTGCAGCGAGAAGGGTGGTATTGTAAAGGAAAATGGACACCAGGTGAGTCAGATTGCAGTCTCCAAGCAGTCAAATGGATTAGTGGTAAGTGTCAATTGGCACTAATCACCTTCTCAGCTCAGGGTAATGAGGTGAGCTAGCATTAAGGCAGCATAAATTCGCAAGTAGTGGCATTAGGATATGTGCACACAACCAAAATTCTGAGTGCACTCACATGGAATAATTAACACTGTGAAGATAGCAAAAAAATCAGGACGGGGGTCGATGTGAACTAAACTGAAATGTGCACACATGTAAAGTGCAGACAAGTGGAATGCAGCACTATGTGCGTATATATATTCTTTGTAGAAAATTTTGTTAACTCATTACCTCCTGGGCAGCCATTTTGTGTCAGGTAAACAATGGATAGTTTGGACTTCATATAGAGCTATTGGAGGTAATGCCAGTTAGGGTTCAAGTTAATGGCACAAAAGTAAATAAATGTGGTGTAAGGGATTCCAACCCTAACTCCTCACCCCACCCCCAAGCAGCAAAATGAAAAAAACATTATGTTTTGAGTCTCCAGAGTCTTGGCAAATCAGTAGTGGGGCCTTCCTTGAGGTTGTTAACCCTAATACTCTCCCCTTACCCCAGCCTGTAGCCTCCTGTCTGAAGCACAAGGTACAACTGCAAGCCAGTGCCTCATAGTGATATACTGTACTCTTCAAAGGTAGAGAAGTATGTCTTGCCACATGCTGCCAACACAATCCGTTGTACTTTTCTATACACAGGACCCTGCAGGCCCTGTGTGAAAAAAAGAGATCACATCTGGCATTGTTTGATCAGGGAAAAGGGTGGGCATTAAGTTTGACAACCCTAAGGAAGACTCCTCAACCGATTCACTAAAACTCCGGAGACCCAAAACCTAATGTTTTTTCCTTTTGCTCTGTGGGGAATTAGGGTTGGAAACCCTAAAGTCACATTTCTCCACTTTTGTGGTATTAATTTGAACCCTAACTGGTGCATTAACAATGTTTTTTTTGCAAAGAAATGCCTTTATTTTTTGAGATGGCTAAATCATATCCTTATTCATGCAGGTTCCTTCACACCATCATGAATAGATGCAAAAACACAAGGACCTTTGTGTAACCCCCTTGCAAATGAGGGGTTCCTAAAAGAATTCCGGAGCTCAGTTTCATGCTCCATGCCTGGTTGGTGATCGGCATAAAGCCGTCTAAATGGGTAGCCAGCGAGCGCTTTTAAAAGCCTCTGTAAGCTGTTTTTTTTTCAGGGCTGCCTAACTTGCAGTCATGGTTAATCTGGGAAGGAGTTTGAGTGTTACCAGGCTTGAGTCCCGCCCGGGCTGTTGGATAATTGCTCCGTTTCTGCCATCGCTAAATTGTGCAGAGGGAGCTCCTCCCAAAGATGTAACTGTTTGCTGGGAGTAACTTAGGGCGATAAATGATAATGTAGTTGTTCTAACCTGTTTTTTCATAGCAGCAAAGACTGTTCTGATTCTCCCCTCCATTTTGGTCCCGGACTGGCGATTTGGACCAATCAGTGTGTTGGAACTGTAAGGGAGCTGTCTGACCAATCGAGGGGCTGTTTGTAATTTGAGAAAGGTATTATGGGCTATGGCGGTTTTTTGCACCACCGAGAACAGGAGCAATTGATCATAGGTGCCGCCGCCAATAGGAGCGGTAGTTTTAACTGAAGAAAGAGCCCTGGCTGTTGGGGATCAGATGCATAGTGGCTGAGGAGAAGGAAGGAGCTGTGTGCTTCTGCGCTGGAGTAGTGTTCGCCGCAAGCGCGTGAAGGCCTGAGGTGGCCGTTTTCTGCCTTTTGAGAATTCGGACTAAATCCGCCGGCGTGCGGTCGGAGGAGGCTGGTGCCAGCCCAGCTACCTACCAGGCTCGACCTGAGAGGAATGGAGAGAATTGCTGAATCGCGCTCGGTCTGTCCGTGATGTTGAAGCTGCCGTTTGCTGCCTGAGTTCTTCTGCAAGTTTGTGAAAGCCTAAAAGCAGCTGCCTGGTATGGTACCCCTCTGTTGTTTGCCATATAAATGTGTGAGGAGGCTGGTGAAATTCAGGCTCAGCCCTGCCAGGATTGAAGGAAGTGCTATTGGCTGGAGTTGTGAGTACTGAATCAGGGTAGCTCCCTGCCAAGTGTGCAAACAGTGGTTTCCAGTTGTATTATTATAATTCAGATTGCCTAATTAAACTCTCTCCCTACTCTGACTTGCTCAGGATCGTAACGGTTATCTGTGTTAAGGGCCCCAACCAGCTGCCACGTTTGGACTAGCCGTTAGGACTTGGGTACCCAGGGACAGTGAATCTTAGGGTTATGCCTGTGCGCAGAGTCCTAGGTAGATAATTATAGTATAAGCCAATTAACTTGATTTTTCCCCTTTCCTTGTTATCTGCCCCCTTTAATAAATCAGATTATTGTGTTGCAACTACATCCTGCCTGGTTTGTGCATCCCTGGTGAACTGCTACATAGTGACTGTGATATAACTGTACCTTACTTTACAGGGGGTCCCTGGAGTGAGCTGAGAGATACTACCCGGGGGGCAAGTGTGCTGGTGAAAAGAATTGTTGGTACCCAGTGTGAGCCACTAGTGGGACAAAAGGGGGGTTGCAGTAACCCAGAGGGCTGTAACCGAGGCAGTCTTGACCGTATTAACCCCAACCTCTGGGTGGAGGCACCCATCAACGGATCTGGGCCCCTCACCCTGTCTCAGTGGAGGCAGGCAGGGGTAGTAGCCCTAAGGGTAGTGCCCCCTTGGGGGTTACATTTGGGCTCTGTGCCATCGGAAAACTTTGTCCGTGCAGTGATGGGTGTCAAGAATTCATGGGGCTATCTGGTGGGCTGCAGAAGTCAAGGCCCTCTGGTCCCTGTGCTTCCATGTGGCTGCAGATATAGATGCGTAGGACAAAGAGTCCCTTTGTCAGTCAATGCACAGGGCCCTCTGCCACCCACAGGTACAGAGGTGCAGGGCCTTATGACAAAAGAAGAGCTTTCTTCACTATATGTTACCCGAGCCTGTGCGGGCAACCCTGCAGCTTTCATTTCCTGGCTGGGAGGGTCATATAACAGTGCCCTCCCCCCATCCTCACCCCACATAGCTGGGTCATTGAGCTCACCCCTGAACTCAGCTCACTGGCATGGGATCGCAAAGCATACATGTTGGGGTCAAGACTGGAACTACACAGAAGGTTTCTTCATTCTTATAATTTTTTTATTTTCATCCCAAATTTTCAAGATAGCCGTTTGACTCCCCTTAAAAACATGACATGGCATTTATAGTATATTGTCCGAAGCATCATTTCACACCACAAGTGTGAAAGCACATCTCATCCAGGATATAAAAAACAAAATTACACCTGTCACGTTTATGAGGTAGTGCCAAAAAATGGCTATGTTGAAAGTTTGGAGCTAAAATATTGAACACTGGTGAATGTTAAAATACTATAATTTTCACTCATAATCTGGGTGTTTTACAATATTTGTACACTCAATTTTCAGCATAGACTTCTTATTACCCACCTCATGAAGACGGTGGGTGAAAATTTTCAAATCCTCACTGAAATGTAATTCTGCACCACAGCTGCGAAAACAAACTTTGGCCAGGATTTGAAAAATGACAGCTGTCACATTCATGAGGTAGTGTGAAAAAATGGCTATGTTGAAAACTTGGGGTCAAAATATTAAAAATTACCAAAGTTATGGGTAAGCATAGAAAAATTTCAATGTATACTCATAACTTTGTCATTTTTGCAGATTTCGACCTCAAATTCTCAACACAGCTTCTGCATGGCCTCACCTCATGAAAAAGTGTAGTGAAAATCTTTCAAATCCTGCCCAAAAGGTGATTTTTCAAAGCAACCACAAAATCACCTTTTGAGCCAGATTTGCATAATTTCAATACTGTTGGTTATGAGGTGGGGTTCCTAAAAGGCCATGTTGAAAATTTGGTGCTAAAATATGTAAAAATGACAAAGTTTCCAACCCCTGTTGAAATACATTAAGGGCTTACTTTATTTTCTCATATCACATTCACCAGTTCCAGCAGCAAGATGTGTCTTTGATCAGAGAGTGGATCTAGGTCATGGAACATGTTCAGGTGAGTGAGTGTGTATGTGTATATGTGTGTGTGTGTGTGTGTGTGTGTGCACGCATGTGTGTAGGTGCAGGGTGCTAGATGCTGAGTGATAGATCGAAGTGTGGTGGGCAGGGGTGTGTGTGGGGTCAGATCAGCGAAGGACCATTTTCTTCGATACAGGTTAAAAAAATCAATGAGGGATGGCATTCTTTATTTCAGGGGTCATTCAGATTCTGACACTAGAGATAGGGCACCTCACTGTTGGGATACTGTTCAGGGAATGGAGCTGGCAACCTGGAAGGGGTCAAGAGAAGCAGTACTGGGGATGGACACCCCAGACTGCTTATAATGGATATAAAAAACATAAACATTGGGAAGGGCGGTGGGTGACCTTGATGGGTGGGGGAGAGAAAGAAGCAGTACCAGGAGTGGGCACCCCAGCCCACTTTTATAGAGAGATAGAAAGAACAGGGGATTGCTAGTCCACTGTTTGAACTGAAGCCCACAGTACAACGACAGCTGCGGCTTCACATTGAAGAACGTCTTGCTGTTCTCATACAGAGAACTGTTCTCATGGCAGAAACAAAGCTTGCACCATTCAAACGTAAGCTACATTCCCACCTTGTAGCACTCAATGATTGTTACTGCCACCTCCTAGTCAATTCCAGGTGGGATTTGTACTTAATCCAACAATGTTCCTATATCCTGGCTGTCAACCATGCACCTCTACTCCCTACCCTACTTTCTGCTCACTCCCTCTGCCACCCCTTCCCTTACTTTCTACCCTCTCCTTTCTCTCCCCCATCACCTTTTACCTCCCCCCAAGCCAACCTCTCCACTCTACCCTTCTTGCCTCCCCCACCCCTATTTGACAAATGCCACCTTGGGGGACCAGCTTATGCTATCTTTACATACCCTCCTGCACTTCTATTTCCCTCTGATCTGTCCTCTCTCTGTACTATGCACCCTCTGCCTCCTACAGTTTTTTACCGTAATCTATCTTTCTCAACCTTTCTACCAATTACATGTTTTTGTATTGTATTCTGATTACTTAAGCAAACATACCTCTGTAAACCTGTATATGCTGTAAAATGCCAAACTATTCATAGTGTGTGTTTATCCAATGAAATGTAATCCACTATATGACCTTTTCATTTTTGCAGTATTCCTTTATACATTGGATTTTTTTTTCTTCCGTTCCTCTTGTATAGCACTGACATGGAATGTGTCATTCCTTTATTTTGCAATTAGACAAGCTGACCTGTATTGTTCCTACATGTTTGTACACAAACAACATAGAACCTTTGTAAACAAGCTACCAGCTCAAAGGTATTGTAATCCAAGGAATAAATAAATAAATAAAAGAGAACATGGGTGAATGGATGTGTCTTTGATGGGCGAGTGGATCAATATCGTGAGACTTGTTCAGGTGTGTGAGGCTGTGTGTGGAGAAGGGGTGTGTGGGGTGGTGGGTGCTGAGTGGAGGTGGGTGTGTGCATGTGGGGGTCAGATCAACGAGGGAATGTTTTCTGTGTTACAGGTTAAAGAAAAATCAACAAGGGACATTTTCTTTAATTCAGGAGACATACACATCGACATTCCCACACTGGGGATTGGGCACCCTAGTGTCGGGCTACTGTTCTGGGAATGGGAGCAGGCAACCTGGAGGTGAGGGGTTCAAGAGAAGCTGTACCATGGGTGGGTATCCCGGTTCGCTTATATTAGATATAAAAAACATAAACATTGGGAAGGGCGAGTGGATGACATGGAGGAGAGAGGGGAGAAAGAAGCGGTACTGGGGCGGGAACCCCGGTCCACTTTACAAATATTTTAATTAGATAGCTATATTAGATAGGCAGACAAACAGACAGACAGACAGACAGGAAGAACATGGGATCATCGGCTCACTGCTTCAACTGAAACCAGAGGCACGATTCTAGTTGTGACTTCAGAATTCAAGAAAGTCTTACTGTTCTCATACACAGAACATGGGAGAACAGCTCCTCTCACTAATCTGGGCACCCTGGATTTTGGGGTGCCCAGAAGATGTATTTCTGGCCAGTTTTTAAAAAATCAAACAAACACCAAAATCTAGCAAACATATCTCGTTTAGCTGGGTTCAGGTGTTTGTTTTCTAAAATCACCCCTTTTTTATGTATTTTCCATGTTTTGTAGTTCGAGGGGAAAAAACAAGATGATGGCTGGCACAGGACAAAATTTTTTTCATGCTGTAAGAAGCAAGTGGTGAGAAACCAAAAACAGACTTGTGACATGGAATTTTTTGGTGCCGTACCAGAACGTTATCCAAAAAACCCTACAGAGCACGCTCAGAACAGGAAAAAAAAAACTTTAAATCCTTATAACACTAGAACCATTTAATATTTTCTCACGAAACCTTCCAAAGGCACTACCTTGGCACAACATGCTTCTACCCTGAAAGTTTCAGGAAAAAATTTCTTTCTGTGTATGCTGTACATGAAAGCAGAACCAAAAACCCATTTTAAGTAGAGGAAAAAAATTAGATATCCACAGGAAAATTGCATACGCAGATCTCAGAAACTGCACTAGCTGCAGTCACAAAACGTTTCTCATGTTTAGATATTGTCTACCAGAAAATGCATGCAAAATTTCAGCTAATGTTGCCAAATGCTTCCAAAGCTATTAAGGTGCAAATTTAGCGGTTTAATATAAAACCTATCGGTTTAATATAGAACCTACAGAAGCGAAAGCCTACCTGTCCAAAGCCCTCCAGAGCTCCAATTACTGCAAAGATGCCTTCGATATGTGTATCCTATACCTTGCGCTAGACTCAGTTATCTCCCCACTCACAGACCTTCTAAATCTGTCACTGCACCTGGGCCAGTTCCCAACCTCATGGAAAATGGCAGTGATAACACCAATATTGAAATGTGGCAACAGCTCTCTCCCAAACAACTACCGGCCCATCTTGATTCTCCCCCCCCCCCACTCTCTAAATCCCTTGAAAAGATCATGGCCAATCAGCTCACTGACTACCTCCTCACACACAACCTCTTACGTAGGGAGCAGCATGGTTTCAGAGCTGGTCATAGCACTATGACCGCTCTCACAGAATTCGCTAACTCCCTGCACTCCACGCTTGACAAGGGGCAACTCGCAGAGGCCGTGTTTATAGACCTCTCAAAGGCCTTCGACACGGTTTCTCACCCCCTCCTTCTTAACACATTAGAACAAATTGGGGTCTCTCATTGTCCACTCTCATAGTTCTCCAGCCATCTTTAATCTAGAACCTAATGTGTTAAAATTAATAATACCATATCTACTATGCTGCCTGTGCGATCAGGAGTTCCCTAGGGATCTATCCTGGGTCCCCTGCTAGTCATCATCTACCTCAACACCCTGCCTAAATCCTGCCCTGGCAACCTTCTCCTCTATGCAGATGATGCTGTTCTTTATTCTCTCTCTCTCTCTCTCTCTCTCTCTCTCCAGTGTACCTTACAAAACACCTTCTCTCAGATTGAGCACTGGTTTGCTGAACACAGATTGGTGGTCAACATTAAAAAAACTAAGGCGATGCTCTACGCCCACTGCCAAAACAGATCAAAGGATTTCCCCCTGGAAATACTCTCCGGCTCTCTCATCCCACTGGAACAGGTCCAAAAGTATAAGTATCTATCAATTACATTTGACTCTTCTCTCTCGTTTCACGAACATATAAAAATCCTCACCTCCGCCACCAACACCTGCATTGGTCTTGGTCTCCTTTACAGACATAAAGACTGTCTGCTACCTGAAGCACTTCACCTAGCCATTACCTCCTCAGTCTTATCACTGGTGGACTACATAGATACATAGATACATAGACAGTGTCGGCAGATAAGGGCCTATGGCCCACCCAGTCTGCCCATTTGAGCTTGTAAGTTCAGTTTGTTTTCCTAGAAGTCTGTTGCCCCTTACCCCTGACCTCTAGAATTCCTTTATGTCTATCCCATGCATTCTTAAATCCAGTGATTGTTTCAGCCCCCACCACTTCCTCTGGCAGGGTGTTCCACTTGTCCACCACCCGTTCTGTGAAGAAATTCTTTCTTATGTTTCCTCTGAATCGTCCTCCCTACACCTTCATCCCATGCCCTCTAGTCCTGGAACATCTTTTTCGCTAAAAAATAGTGTTTTCCTGCACCCTGTTCCTCCCTGTAAGATACTTGTATGTCTCTATCATATCCCCTCTCTCCCTCCTCTCCTCCAGGGAGTACATGTTCAGTTCCTTCAACCTGTCTTCATAGGACTTGTGATGCAATCCATGCACCATCTTTGTTGCCCTCCTCTGAACCTTCTCTACCCTGTCTATGTCCTTACGTAGGTATGGTCTCCAGAACTGTACACTGTACTCCAGGTGGGGCCTCACTAGTGTCTTGTATAGCGGAATTATGACCTCCTTTTCCTGCTGGTGATGCCCTGCCTATACATCCCAGCATCCCATTTGCTTTACCTGCTGCCTTGTCACACTGTTTCCTACCTTGAGGTCATCAGAGATGACAACCCCAAGATCCCTTTCCTGCTTGGTGCATGCTATATCCTCACCCCCCAACTGATATATTGTGCCAGGGTTTTTGTGCCCCATATGCATTATCTTGCACTCTTTGCATTGAATTTCAACTGCCAAACCCCTGACCATTCTTCAAGTTTCTGCAGGTCGGTTCTCATTCTGTCTACACCCTCTGGTGTGTCTACTCTGTTACAGAGCTTTGTGTCATCAGCGAACAGTGAAATTCTGCCTTCTGGATCCTGTGCAATGTCACTGATGAAGATGTTGAATAGGACCGTCCCAGCACTGATCCCTGTGGTACCCACTGGTCACTCTCTCCTCTGTGGGAGTGACAGCCATTTACCACCACCCTCTGTGTCCTGCCACCCAGCCAGTTACCTACCCACCACACTACTGTCCTGCCCACACCCATATTCCCCAGTTTGTGTAATAGTCTCTGTGTGGCACAGTGTCAAAGTCCTTGCTGAAGTCCAGATAGGCCATGTCCACTGCCCTCCCTGATCCACCTTCCTAGTCACCCAGTCAAAAATTCAACGAGGTTGGTCTGACATGACCTCCCCTGGTGAAACCATGCTGCCTTGGGTCCTGTAGTCCATTGATAACCAGATGTTCCACCAATCTCTCCTTCAGTAGTGCTTCCATGATCTTCCCACTACCGAGGTGAGGCTGACTGGTCTGTAGTTCCCTGCTTCCTCTTGTTCCCACTTTGTATAAGGGGACTATATCTGCTGTCCTCCAGTCTTTGGGTACCTCCCTGTTTCCAGTGATCGGCTAAACAGGATAGCCAGAGGTTCAGCCACCACCTCTCTTAGTTCTTTAAGGACCCTGGGGTGCACCCGTCTGGCCCCATTGCTTTATCAACTCTTATTACTTCCAGTTCCTTCAGGACCCTTCGTGTAAAGGACTTGTGTCCATTTCTGCACCATTCTCACCCCTTGTACTCCCTTCAGATCCATTACCCTCCTCCTCCTCAGTAAAGACTGAGCAGAAATACCTGTTCAATATGTCAGCTTTACTGCTGTCATCCTCCACGCGGCTCCCATCCTCCCCCTTCAGTCTCACTATCCCTCCCTCTGTCTTTCTTTTTTCACTTATGTACCTGTAAAAGGTTTTGTCCCCTCTACCCACTTATTTTGCAATGTGTTCTTCTGTCTGAGCTTTGGCTTCCCTTACTGACCTCCCTGCCTCCCTTTGCTTCTCCTGATACTTCTCCCTATCCCCTTCTGCCTGTGTCTTTTTGTATTGCCTGAATGCAATCTTTTTGGCTTTCACTTTCTTTGCTACCTCTTTGGAAAACCATAATGGTCTCCTCTTCCTTTTCCTCTTGCTAACCTGCTTAATGCATAATTCTGTTGTTCTTGTAATCCCATTTTAAATACTGCCCACTGTTCCTCAACCCCTGATTCCTGTCCCATTCCTTAATGCCTCTTTCAAGTATCTCCCCATTTTCCCAAAGTCTGCCCCCTAAAATCCAGGATACGTGTTTTGTGTGGTTTGGTTCTGCTCTTTCTGTGATTTCAAACCACAATGACTGGTGGTCACTGTTTCCCAGGTGCTCCCCCACTGTTACCCCCATCACACTGTCCCTGTTTGTGAGCACAAAGTCCAGTATTTCCTTCTGCTTTGTTGGTTCCACTGACCAGTTGCTTGAGGAAGGCACCCTGAAGGGAGTCCAGGATAAATCTGCTCCTAGTTGATGCTGCTGCTGGGATGCTCCAGTCCACGTCTGGAATATTGAAGTCTCCAACCAGTACTACCTCACCCTTGTCTGCCATCCTTTGGATGGCTAGCATCAGCTCCCTATCTGTTTCTTCCTCCTGGGCTGGTGGTCTATAGACCACACCTATGCGGATGGCGGTCCCCATTTTCCTTTCCAGCTTAACCAACAGTATCTCTCCCCCATTTTGTTCCTCCTGGATCTCTGTGCCCTTATGTCATTTTTCACATACAGTGCCACTCCTCCTCCCTTCCTGCCTGCTCTGTCTCTTCTGAATATGTTGTAGCCAGGTATGGCCATCTCCCAGTCATGGTTATCATTACACCAGGTTTCAGTGATGGCCACAATGTCCAGGTCTGACTGTACCATGACAGCCTCCAGATCTTCCATCTTGTTGCTAAGGCTCCTGGCATTTGCACACATGGCTTCCATGATTTGACCTCCTAGACTGCTTCACTGTTCTACTCCAGCCCCTTCCTTGGTTGTCATTTATCCCTGGTTCTCCTTGCTGTCTGCCCTTCTGCTGAATTTTGCCCTTTCTGCTTATCCACCTCTTGGGCACTAATCTCCATCTTTTGCACACTGCTTTGCAGAGATAGCCACTCCTCTGGTTCACTGCTTCCACTGCTAGCTGTGGGGGGTGAGCAAGTAGGTACCCTCCTTGCTGGCCTGCCACCACCCTTTGCTAGTTTATATGCTTGTCAATGTAGCATTTAAACTTATCATTGAGTGTTGATTCCCCTCCAGGATGGATGCGCAGGTCGTCAGGCTTGAAAAACATCCATCCCTCCAGGTGGGTCCCCAGTCACCAATGAATCCAAACCCTTCCTCACAGCACCAGTTCTTCAACCATGAGTTAAAGTTCCTGGTGCATGCACTCCTATGTCCTCCTTGACCTCTCACAGGTAGTACTTCTGAGAAAGTGACAGAAGTAGCTACTTGCTTGAGACCCCTTCCCAGTTTCCTAAACTCTTCCTGAACTTCCTTTGCACTCCCATTTGCCAGGTCATTAGTACCTAGGTGGATAATGACATCCAGCTCACCCTCCCATCTTGTCTTCCCAGTGATCCCCAGGATCTTCCTTCCATCCCTCCATACTGTGGCACCTGGTAGGCACCTCACCTCCCTGTCCTCCCCCTCCTGTGTTCCTAGCTGGATCTCTCTTATGATGGAGTCCCCCACCAAGATTTGCTTCTTCCTCCTCTGGGGTCCACTGCTTTCCCCGCTGAGGTCACCTCCTTGGCTAACCTCCACATCCTTTCCTTCCACTTCTCTGGGTACCTCTATTTGGTTGTCCTCATTTGCCAGTGTGGCATATGAGTTCTTGTGTGGAATAGGATCTGGGATGTGCTCTCTGACTGCTCTAACCCTCCTGAGCCCACTGTCATCCAAGTGCTCCTCGTCTTGGCATCCTTTGAAGCAGTTGCATTGGACTGGGTGGTCCCTAGATAGTGATGGTACTCCTGACCCAGTTTACTTCCGCTCTGAGTCTGGCTACCTCATCCCGCAGTCCAGAGAGATGCATGCAGATAGGGCAGCACCTCAGTGTCCAGAAGGTCTGCCTGAATATGGCTGCCCCACAGCCACTGCATTGCACCACTCCCCACATTATACTGCAATTCCACTACTTGTCTGCTACTGAAGCTCTCCTAGTTCCCTTTTTATTAATTTACTGTACTAAAAATCCTGCCACTGATCCTCAGATAATTTTTTTTAAAGAAAAAGAAACCAATAAATAAATAAATGAGTCAAAACACTTGTCGTGCTGAGGTGAGCTTCTTCCCCTTATGCCTCTCCTACTTCACACCCTTACTATACCCTGTGTTTAGCTCCTGTCAATCAGGTTTAACAGGGCATATAATTAAGAGTTGGGGGAAGGGGGCGAAAATTTGCAGCAATTAAAGACAGCACAGAATTACACCACCACTATGTTTTAAATTTTCAACAGCCCAAAAACAATTATAAGTAAAGACAACAAAGAAAGTATAGTGTCACTAAAAGCCCACAATCTAAGTTTAAAAGAAAAATAGCAATTACCAGTTACTCTAAAGCACTGAATTGAATATGTTTCCTTCCTCCCCCTTCTGGCTTCTTCTGAGAAAATAAAACTCTGCTTGCTACTTTAACTCTGACTATGGCTTCACAATCTATGCTGCCGCTGACCCTCCGGCGCTTCATCAAATACAAGTAGTCATCAACAAGGCCTGCCGGCGCCTCTCTGGTGCCGACAGAAATACACATATCTGCACCCTATATGCGCTCACCAATATCCTCTCCTTTGAGATATGACTATTATACCAGACCTGTCTCTTCACCAAAAAAATCCACCTGGGTTTAACCCCAATAGGTGTCATAGCTTCTCTTCAGGCAGCCATCATCTCAGCATCCACATGGGCTGCCCCAAAAACTATCTGAAAGGTGCCTAGGATCAGGACCACCCTGGCCCAGTGATCCTTCCCCCTTAGAGCTCCATCCTGGTACAATACCCTCCCACTGGCAGTCACATCAATCACCAATCTAGGTCCTTTTAAAGCTGCCTTAAGGGCCCATATCCTCTCCTCACGTCAATGCCAGTGTAACCGGTAACCTGTGGATCCTGCACCACGTCACTAGACCATGCACCCGCCCTTGGCCTAGCAGTGGAGAGCCCTCACTATTTCTAGCCTATAGGCTCCTCATCTCCCTCGGTTACCACATAGTTGCACTGGACTATGAATGCATTGTATTATGTATAAGACAAGGCCTCCCTGAGGTGGCTTACTACCAGCTCATATCATGCATTGCTTTAGCTACCAATTGTATAGGTCTTAACCACTCATTAGGTAAATATGTCGATAGCTCTGCCATGTTTTAGCTACCAAATGTACAGGCATTAACCCATGCTCATTGTACTTATACTCTGTATGATTGCTCACCCACATTTATTCTATGTATGTACTGTATGAATGTCTATGTTTTATTCTGACGTGGAGCCTTTGGAAACGAGTCTATGACTCAAAGGGTTGTAATTCTGATTTCCTAAATAAATAAATAAATAACTAAACCCTAATAATACTAGAGGTGTACTTACCTACTTTAGGTCTAACCTAGACATCATTGAACTCCCTGATCCTGACGTGGGCACATCTCCTGCTGAATCTCTTTTCATTTCCCTAACCCTTGGTAATATTAAAAAACTTATCATTGGGTGTGTATATATATGCCCTTCAGTCAAGCGTCTCCTGGCCTGCCCTCCCTCCTAGCTTCCCTAGCCAACATCCCCAGCCATGACCTTATACTTTGTGGTGACTTCAACTTAGATTGGCTACACCCAGATGCACAGAAAATGTGTGCCTCACTCGCTGACTCTAGCCTAACTCAACTCCTCCAGGATCCTATGTGTATCAACTCCAAGTCTGGAAAACATACTCTGCTTCATTGGATGGCCACTAATTGCACGCAGAAGATCAAAGCAGTTGGTGTACTCTCAGACTGTATAAGTGATCACTCCCCCACTTTTTGTGTGTGGAGAAACAACTGTCCTAATCCCCTTCCCAGGATCTCCCTGGTTCGGGACATGTCTAGATTTGATGTTGGCAGCTTTATTACCTCCATCAATAACATTGATTGGCACCCTATCAAAACACTCCGATATAAATCAAGCCTTGGATTTCTTAATACCCACCTTCACTCAAATAGTTAACCACCATGTGCCCCCAGAAAAAATGTAGGTCAAAGGGTATCAAGGCTCCGTGGTTACTTGGTTAAAAGGACAAAAGAAGGCCATAGCCTATCGAGATTGTCCTCCACATGTGTGGATCATTATTATGATACTATCTTGTCAACCATTTGTCAAGTTTGATTTTAAAGGTCGTAACAGTAGGTGAATCAACAATGTCTTGAGGTAGAGTATTCCATAACCTATGAGTTCTTATGGAAAAGAAGTTTTGTCTTTTGTTTGTATTACATTTTTTAATATCCAATTGCTTGTTGTGTAACCTGGCTACAATTTTTCTGGAGGATAGTGTTATACCACATTGCTCCATCAGAGAGGGTGATTTAATAATCGTAAATAGTTGTAATAGAATAGATCACCTCTTGTTCTTCTCAGTTTGAGTGAATGTAAGCCTGTCTTCTGTAATCTAGACTCATAATCTAAGAGTGCAAGGTGTGGAATAATTTTTGTAACTCTGTGTTGAATTTGTTCAATTCTGTTTATATCGAGACACGATAAGGACTCCAAAAGGGGGAGCCATAGTCCAAGTAGGGTCTAACATGAGATCTACACAGGGTCATAATGCACTGTTTAGTTTTAGAGACAAATGTACTATTTATCCTGCACAGAAGAACATTAGTTTGATTGGTGATTTTATTACAATGAGAAGATGGGGAAAGTTTATTGTTTACTAGAATCCCCAGATCTTTTTCAATGCAGGAAACCTTAATAGTTGTATTGTTCAAAGTGTATACCTGTTTGGGGTTATTTTCCCCATATGTAAAACTGCACATTTTGTTACATTAAAGTACATTTTATTTGTGAGAGCCCAATGTTCAATTGACGCAAGGTCAGTTAATAATGTTTGTTTGTTAGCTGCATTGTTCACAGCACCCCCTAGTTTAGTATCATCTGCAGACTTCATAAGGATGTTAGATGAACAAATTTTCATATCACTGATGAAAATATTGAATAGGGTGGGTCCCAAGACGGAGCCCTGAGGAACACCGCTTGTCACCCTACCCAAGTCTGACAGAGTGCCATTAACCCTAACCCTCTGAGTTCGATTACTCAGCCAATTTTTTATCCATGAGACTAATGTTGATGAGAATCCTAAATGAATGAGTTTATTAATCAAAATGGCATGTGACACTTTATCGAACGCTTTACTATAATCTAATAAGATGACATCAGTAGGAATATTTAAGTCAAGATTCATGCTAATATAGTTGTAGAATGATAACAAATTTATAGTACAGGACAGACCTGTTCTAAATCCATGTTGGGTTATATCAGTTATGTTTAGGGATTCCATTTCATTCTCAAGAAAAGTTTTGATTATTTTTTCCAATAATTTACAAGGAATTGAGGTTAGGCTGATTGGGTGATAGTTATCAACTTTTGAATGGGAACCCTGTTTGAAAATGGGGGTTACTATTGCAGTTAACCAGTCAGGGGGAACCCTAGATTCATAAAGAGATTTGTTAAAAATAATAGTGAGTGGTAGGGCAATAGTGTCTTTAACTCCCAAAAGGAAGTTGGGACAAATATCATCCGGTCCAGGACTTGCTTGATTTTTTTAATGTTATTAGTAATTTGTGGATATCATTCTGTAATACCTCATAATCTATGTTGCCTAATGGAGGTCTATCAAGGAAATTAGGATGCTTATGTCCCACCGTGATAAAAGTGCCGTCTTTCGGATGAGACGTTAAACCGAGGTCCCATCTGCCTGGATTGGTGGTAGTTCAGGTGGATATTAATGACCCCATGGCACTTATCGAAAAGAGTAGGGGAATTTCCCCAGTGTCTTGGCCAAATTTCCCTCATTCACTAAAAATACCACCAACAGCTTAATCTGGCTCAAGGTGAGTAAGCATTCATCTGTATCCCCCTCCCCTGGGTCGTGCCTGAAAATAGGCAGGATTTGCCTAGTGCACTTACCCGGTCAACAAAAACAAAATAAATAAAAAAATAAATAAAGCTTGGCAAGCCATAAAAACAGTGGACTTCCCTCAGACTGGCAAGTCTATAGACAATTCAGAAACAAGTGCAAAAATTCCCTACACAAAGCCAAATGCCACTATTTCAAACCCCTACAAACGTAACACCTTTGCAACCCTAAGGAATTCTGAAGGTACGTTAACTCCCTGGTGAAAGGGAAGGCTGTAGAAGTCCCAGGCTCTGTCACTGCCAATGGCTCCACCCATTACCACTGGATTTAATAATTTCTTTACGGATCTTCACAAATATGCCTCACTCTTCCATAACTCCTCCTCTCCAAACTCTATCCTGTTTCCTCCAAATACCCCTGAGGCTCGTCCTCAGTTCCACCTGAAACTGGCCATACTCAAAGAAGTACAGAAGCTTCTCTCAAACTTAAAATCAGAGTGCTCTTCTGGCTATGACTCCCTTGCGCCAAAATTTCTTAAGTTGGGCATCACAGCCCTTGCTCACCCTGCCCTTGACCTATTCAACCGGTCTTTTCTTTCTAACTCTGTACCAGATAAATGGAAGGTGGTGGTAGTAGTTCCAGTGCACAAGGGTTGTTCCAATACTGTTGTTGACAACTACAGACCAATATCCATTCTCTGCCCATTGACAAAATGCAAGAGCGTATAGTTTATAACCACTTTCAGGACTACCTCAAATCTCACAATCTGCTATCCCCTTATCAGCACTTTATGGTAACTGTGAATTGTGTTTGTACTGTGCATTTTATTTCCTCTATTCCCTACTCCCAGGTTGCACCTGGAAACAAGCCTTGGCTTAGTGTGCCTTTCCCAGTCACCAATTTTCAAATAAATAAATTCAAAATGAACTGAAGATAAGAAGTAGTTACTTGCCTGTAACCATTTTTCTTCCAGTATTAACACAGGAATATAGGAAACATAGGATTTGTCAGCAGAGAAGGACCGCTTGGCCCACCTAGTCTGCCCAATTAGTCCATGCCTTTACAGTCACTGCAGACCCTACCTGATCTCTGGCTACTCCTGCCCTCCCCACTTTTTCTACTAAGATTTATTTTTGCCTATCATATGCATGCTTGAAGCTCCCACCACCTCCCCAGCACTGGTAGACCGTTCCAGGCATCTGCCACACTTTCAGTGAAGAAGAACTTCCTTACATCCCTCCTAAATTTCAACCACTCTAGCTTCGCTGCATGCCCTGTGCACCTTTGCATCTGAAAAATACTCCCCTTTCTGTACCTTGTTTACCCCAATGAGGTACTTAAAAATCTCTATCATGACCCCCCCATTCCAGGGTGTACATAATGAGATCCCTCTATCTTTCCTCATAGGGATTTTGATGCAACACCTACACCATTTTAGCTGCCTCCTCTAGACAGCCTCTACCTTGTCTATGTCTCTTCTGAGATGTGGTTTCCAGAACTGGACACAGCAGTGTACTGTAAGTAGCACCTTCTGTTAATGGTGTTAATTCATCAATGGTCCCATATTTTTGCAGATTATAAGCAGTACCTGCAGAGAGGGGACTATTGTATATTTAGAGAATAATTTCTTGAGGATAAATCTCACAAAGTAGCATCCCTGAAAGAAGGCATATCAGTGCATTAATGAGAATGAGCGGATGACCAGGTGACAGCCATAACAATTTCTGAGTATGAAATATACCCACTGCAGTTAATAAAGGGGACATATAAAGAACATAAGGAAGAGGAAAGTTGAGAGCTAGTGTAGATCCCGTCTTTTACATTCAAACATATGAAACTGCCAGCAGAAACAGGCCTCATGGACTGTTGAGTCTGCTCGAGAATGCAGCTAGCCCCTCATCTTGCAGCTTCCCCTCCCGCATCCCTTCCCAGTATCCCTTCCCCTTCCCCTCTCCCAACCAATCTTGAAACTGCCCACCATCTTACAGGACACTATCTCATCTGGTAAGGTGTTCCATTTGTCCACCACTCTTTCTGTGAAAAAAATGTCTCCTCATCTCCCTCTTGAATCTTCCCCCCTCCAATCTCAGTTCATGCCTCTCGTGCCCCTTCCCCTTCTCATCTGAAAAATCCCTTCTGTGTTGGTCTTGTTTATCCCCTTCAGATACTTAAAGGTCTCGATCATATTCCCCATATCCCTCCTCTCCTCCAGTGAATACATATTCAGCTCTCCCAGCCTGTCCTCGTAGGGCTTGCTCTCCAATTCCTGGATTATCTTTGTGGCTCTTTGCTGCACTCCCTCCAACAACCTGATGTCCTTCTTCAGGAATGGGTGCCAGTACTGCATGCAGTACTCCAGGTGGGGCCTGACCAGTGACCTATACAGGGGCAGGATGACCTCCCTCCTTCTGGAGGAGATACCTCTCACAATACACCCCAGCATTTTGTTTGCTTTTGCTGCAGCCTTCCTGCTCTGAGCAGAGTTGTTCAAGTTCTCCGTAATGATCACTCCTAGGTCCTTCTCCTCTGTGGAGCTCCCCAACTGTACCCCATTCAAGTGATGATCCCTCCCCTGGTTCCTGGCTCTGACGTGCAGAACCTTGCACTTCTTGGTGTTGAACCCCAACTGCCATGTTTCTGCCCACTCCTGCAGCTTAGCCAGGTCCTCCTGCAACCCCTTCCACCCCTCTGCATCATCAACCACAGCTCCCATCTTGGTATTGTCTGTGAACAGACTGATCTTGCACTGGATCCTGTGTGAGATATTGGCAATAAAAATCCCAAACAGCACCGATCCCAGTACCGATCCATGCGGTACTCCGCTCATCACTGCTCTCGGTGACAAGAGGTCCCCCACCACCACCCTTTGCTGCCTTTCCTTTAGCCAGTTTGTGATCCTTTTTTGGTCTCGCCCCCTCATATTCCAGTTTTTCCTCCCATGCGGCACTGAATCAAATGCCTTGCTGAAGTCCAAATACAGTACATCCACTGCATGGCCCTTATCCAGTTCCCGTGTCACCCAGTCACAGTACTCTACAAGGTTTGTCTGGCAGGACCTACCCACTATAAATTCATGCTGTTGACCATCCTGGAGACCGTTTTCCTCCAAGAAGCTCACTAGCCTCTCTGTTAGTATGGTCTCCATGAGGTTTCCCACGATCGATGTGAGGCTCACTGGTCTATAGCTTCCTGGTTCATCCTTTGGGCCACTTTTGTGGATGGGCACCACATGGGCCATTCTCCAGTCCTGTGGTACACATCCCGTGTCCAGAGAGGTATAGAACAGGTTGGCCAGTGGCCCCACCAGGATCTCTGCCAACTCCCTTAGTACCCTAGGGTGAATGTCATCTGGTCCAGGTGCTTTGTCCACCTTTAATGCCCTCAACCCATCTAGTACCCTGCTCTCTGTAATCCCTACATCTGTTATCCCCTTCCCTTCTACACCCCTCCTGTCACCTGGGGTATCTGCCCCCCATTCTCCTGTGTGAATACAGAGCAGAAGTATTCATTCAGTGCCTCTGCCTGCTCCACCCCTTTCTCCACCCCCCCCATCCTTCTTAATCCTCACCAGCTGATCCTTGCTCTTTCTTCTCTCTCTGATGTAGCGGAAGAAGTCTTTTTCTTCACTTTTGATTCTCTGCACCAGACTTAGTTCCCTGGACACCTTGGCTGCCCTGACCAGTCTGATAATCTCCCTGGACTTCCCCATGTACGTATCCTTATCTTCACCCCTTCCCAATTTCCTGTACTTTCAAAACACTTCCCTCTTGGCCCTCACCCCTACCATAACCTCCTCTGTCAGCCAGCTGTGTTTCTTTGCCCTTCCCTTCTTGCTTCCCTTCCTAGTGCAAGGCTCTGTTGCTTCCACCAGCCCTTCCTTTATGATGTCCCATTTCTAGTCTGCACCTGTGTGTGGTTGCATTCCTGCCAGGTGTGTGCGCCAAATTTCCCCCATCTTCTTAAAGTCCACCCCCCTAAACTCAATCACACTTGTACCCATGCCCCGTTTCCCTTCCCATGTTGAGCATGAACCACACCGAATAGTGGTCACTCCCAGCCAGTGGTTCCTCCACTTCTAGATTCCTTACAGCTTCCTTGTTATCCAGTACAAGGTCCAGAGTCCTTTCTAACTGAGTCAGCCCCTGGATCAGCTGTGTCAGAAAGCTGTCCTGAAATGCTTCTAGCAGGACCCACACCCTTGCACTCGTGGTGGATGGGGTGCCACACTTAACCCCTGGTAGGTTGAAGTCCTCCATCACTACTGTGCTCCCCTTCCTGCAGATCCTCCTAATTTGTTCAGCTAATTCCCTGTCCAGGTCAGTCCTCTGAGCTGGTGGCCTGTACACCACATCCATCCTCAGTGTCCTATTCTTTGCATCTTGGAACTGCATCCATAGTGCTTCTGTCCTCCCCTCCTTCCCTTCCTCCCTTACTCACTTTATCTTCTCCCTTATATAGATCACAACTCCCCTTCATTCCCCTTAGCCCTGTCTTTTCTGAATAACCTGAACCCCGAGATCATCATATCCCAGTCCTGGTACTGGGTGGCCCACGTTTTCGTGATGGCCGCAATGTCCACCCCCTCCACCGCCATGAGAGTCTGTATCTCCACTGTTCTATTCCTTAGGCTTCTTGCATTCAGTGAGATCATCCTCCAGCCTGTCTCCTCCCCTTCCCTACCCTTATTCTTCCCTCTTTGTGCCGCCTCCCCACTGCCTTTACCCATAACTAGGGGGGTGAGCTCACTAAGCTTCCCTTTCTGGACCCTTTTCTTATCAGCGGTCCCCTCGTCACCCCCCCCAATTTAAATCCACCTTTGTTAATATATATTCCTCTATTCCCCGTTTTAGTACTCCCTTCCCCTTCCTGCTCGAATTTAACCTGTCCCCTTTGTATAAGTCACTATTGCCCCAGGTTCTGCCCCAGTCTGACACTAATCCATACTCCCTGGTACAGCACTAATCCCCCAGCCATTCATTGAACTTCTCTATTCTTTTTTTCCTCACTGTACTCACGTATGGTACAGGAAGTACCTCAGAGAATGCCACCGACCACCTCACCTCCTCACACTGCCTACCCAACTCCTCAAACCTCCCCTTCACCATCTCTACCATCTCCACCACCAAGTCATTTGTACCCAGTGCATCACTATGTGATGTTTCTCCCTCCCTCCCCCTCCGTGTGCACTTGAGAAGTGCCTGCTCTGCCCTACCCACGGTTAACTCCAGAATAGCCTTAACCCAGATATGACTGTGCCTTTCTCCCCTTCCACCCCATCTGACCCCTTTCAATATGGAATCCCCCAGCACTAGTATCCCCCCATCGTCTTGTCCTGTACCATCCCTCCTCCTGTTTTCACTGTCCACATTTCCATAGTCCACACTGCCCTGCTCCTTATTACCTCTATCTGCACCATCTGTGACTCCTACATCTTCCCCCCCATTTCCACCTCCCCCTCCCCCTCTGCCTCTATCTGACTCTTCCACTCCCCTTCTTCCTTTCCCAGCCTGACTCCTGGGCCTTCACTACCCTCCCTCCCCATGATATCCAACACCTCCACTACCACCACCGATGCCAACACTGCAAAGCTATTACTTGCTACCCCACAGTGGTGCCCATCTCCTCCTTCCCCCTGTCCTGAGCCTTCCCTCCACTTACTGCCCCTCTGCTCTCCTCACCCCCACTCCCCCACATCCTCATGGGATTTAGCTCTGCTGTTCATCTTCTGCTTCTCACAGTTACTCCTCTCTGGGGTCCCTTCTGCCCCAGCCTCCCCTTCCTCGCCCTCTCCAGAGCCCCTGTACTTCCTCTTCCAGTCTCCTCAGCCTGTAACAAATTGGAAAACCTCCCAGTTTCCATAGTATATTCATCCAAACAGTCGCCCCACAACCATTGCACCCCACTATCCTCCCTGTGCCTTCCCCCTCACTCCATGGTGTCCACCATTCCACCCACTATTCCGATGTCTCCCACCACCTTTATTCATGTCCCTCCACCCCCCAGTGCGATTCCCCCATAATGCCCCATTTTCCTTCCCTCCATTATTTACACTTAACTTAAACATAACCTCAATTCCTTATCACACAGTCTGTACAGCAATAGCTGGATGCCATATGTGACCCTACTAGCTTGCTTCTGAGTCCTTCTTTACTCCATTCTCCCTAGCTTGCTAGCTCAGAAACTCTAGTTACATTTATACATGACCTTGCCAGTTTGAACTTTAGACTTTCAACTTTAAAATGTGCAGTTACCTTTCCTTAACCCAAGCTTGTCAGTTTGACTTTCAAACATGCAAGTTTAAAACATTTAAACTTTAAAATCCAACTAGTAAAAGCTTGAGTATCTAAACTTTTCACCACCTATTAGCTTTAAGAGTTAGTTCATGTGGGCAGTTTGCAGCTCCCCAAGCTCCTCCCTCACAGCCTCCAAGCCCAACCCCCAGTGGCTTTCCAGTATTTAAGAAAGGCTGGTGCAGAAGGTGGGTGGGAGAGCTTTTCCAGCCAACAACAGTCCTCCAGTTAAAGAAATATTTAACCTACTCCAAAACCAACAGCAAACTCACAAAAATCAGTTACAGAGTTAAACTCACCCTCCTACCTCTCCCCACAACCAGCAGAATGAGCAGACAAACTGGCTCTGTGAACACTTAAACAGGGATTGAAACTGAATTCCAAACAAACTTGATTGTCTGATCTGTCTCTGCCCAAAGAAACCCCTCCCCAGCCAGCCAGCAACAGTCCTCCAGGAAATCAGTTACAGAGTTAAAGAGAGCTTTATGCTACTCCCAAACCAACAGCAACTCACAAAAAATCAGTTACAGAGTTAAAGAAAGATTTAAGCAACAGTCCTCCAGTTAAAGAAAGATTTGAGCTACTCCCAAACCAACAGCAAACTCACAAAAAATCAATTACACAGTTAAACCTTACCTTACCTCACCTCTCCCACAACCAACAGAATGAGTTAACAATGTTGGCAATAGAGTGTACAAGATTTATAGTGAAATCTCCTTTTTTATGCTGAAACCATTTTATATGATATAATCGGATGGTTTTGCCTCCCAAATGCCCATTTTTTTTATTTTGTTAATCAATGTATATGTTCCTTTTGTTATGGCTACTGTCCTTGTTACTCTGTATTTATATTACCTCTTTGCACAGCAACTGTATCATTCTATGTTTTATTTGTACTTTATTGCACATTATTGTTAACTTTGTAGTGTTCTCCCATTCCCTTTCCCCACAAGACAACTCAGTATGTCTTTCTAGGTGAATCTTCTGAAATCAGTCAGTCCATCAATCAATAATTCTAGCTATAACTAATCAAAAAATGTTCCCCAAAAGATATAAAGTGCCATCAAGCAGCGATGCAGTCTGCTCAAATTTAATTCCAAATCTTCTCCTCCATTTTAAAAAAGGCAATAAGAAGCACAGTATTCACTAAGCCCAAAAGGTGTAACAGTGACTAATACAGGAGACTATTCAGCAGGCTACATTATATTTAGAGACATAGGGCAGGATTCTCAAAAGGATTCATTCAACATCCACCCATTGCTATTTTCAAATGGAAGATCAGTCTGAACAGTTGGGTGACCTGTTAGATGGTCTAACAGTGTTTGAATTTTGTGGCAAAATGAAACAACTTAAGCATGAAGTCAAGCAAATCACATTTGTGTCATTTTGTTTACTACAAATTGGGACTTTTTGTTGCAAACAGAATGCATCTTTTGAATTAGCAACAGGACTGCTCAGACACATTTGGACATATGCAGACCCAGGCTCTTCATGCATCTGTGTTTGTGACCACGTCTAAACCTTCTGAAAATCCTGCCGCAGATGCGGCAAGTTGTCAGCAGTTCAAGGTACTGAAGGGTCATTCCATTTCAGTTCAATGCATGCTGAAGAAAAACACAGCCATAGACAGGACTGAATCTGAGGGAATTCTGATATCGGCTTCATGACTTCCAA
Source organism: Neoceratodus forsteri (assembly GCA_016271365.2). Classification (NCBI taxonomy): domain Eukaryota; kingdom Metazoa; phylum Chordata; order Ceratodontiformes; family Ceratodontidae; genus Neoceratodus; species Neoceratodus forsteri. Next base: position 374,854,730 of record CM057458.1, read on the forward strand.
AAGTGACTATCCATTTGGTAAGCACCAAAGAAAATTCCTACGAAGGTGCCAGTGCCTTAACTACAGTGCAGTCCAGTGGTTTAGAGTGCAGACCTGTGAACCTGGGATTTAATCCTGCCTGTACCACATACTCATTTAACTGTCACCAAATTGCTTAACTTCTCAATGTCTGTCTCCCTGTCTTGCTCTCTCTTTCTTAATCTCCCCCATCTTCCCTTCTCACAGTGTGCTGCCCCCACATTCTCCTTATCCTCCTGCGATCTCTTTTAAAGAGCTAGTGGAACCAAAACAGACAGGACAATGATAACAATTTTAAGAAGCACGCAGCTGTAACTTTCTATTTCTGAAGATTTGTTTGTCATTTTGCTCATTAGAAAGTTTTCTATGTGACAATATTGTGCTGGATGTGTGGACTATCTCTTGTTCTGGCAGCTGACAAATCTCTCTCTACTTCCCCCCACATCATCACATTCTTTTTTAAATTCATGTTTATTGAAGATTCAGGCATCTTTACATAATACATCTAATCATTTACAAATCACCTTTCTTACATTAGGTTACAGGTCTTTTATCACTCATTAGATAATTTATCTTATTTTTCTTTCCTCAGGTACATTGTTCAAAGAATCTAGGATCAGAGAGACATTTTATTAAATTACCAGTAGGGAGTCCTAGCTGCCAGCCCACCGGAGAGAGAACACTGAATTATTTTATTCTGCTCCCTAGTGGTCATGGTCCGACCCAGGTCCTCCCACTTGGTCTTCCCTCAACAAATCCTCCTCTCCCCCCTTCCCCTCCCACCTAGCATCGTTCCACATTATCCATCTAGTTCATCTATTGAGAAATAGTGAGGTCCTGAAATTGATTCTATGTGTCAGATCTTCCATTTCCTGTATCTCCATAACTATGTCATACCACTGCCCTAGTGTGGCTGGATCCGGTGAAAGCCACCGCCTGGTTACAGCTTTATGGGTGACTGCCACCAGAACATTCCACTGATATAGCTGGTCCCTGGTTTTCACTCCTGCAGGGGGCAGGCCCAACACCAAGTGTTTTAGGGCCAGGACCTCTATGGGAGAGAAGTTTTTTCCAGGACCTTCGTAACTCCCTACCAAAAATGAGCCAGTTGTGGGCATTGCCCCAAAATATGTAAGTGGCTGGCCTGCTCCTCTCCACACTCTCTCCAATAGTTTGGGTTATGCCCCTTATCCCATTTGTTCTTCATTACCGAGGTAATGAAAAATCTTGTTTGTACTTTCCATTCAAATTCTTTCCATCTCTGGGAGTAGGTAGTTTTATGGGTTTGTGCGAAAATGCTATCCCACTCTCTCTGCGTAAATTGTTCCCCCAGTTCCCCCTCCCACCTGCTCTTGAGAGGGTGGTGTGACCCCTTCCCATATCTCTAAGGGTGCCATAAATGGCCGAGATATGTCCTTTGCATCATTGGGAGGTCAATATTTCCCCCATGATGGTCTGAATACCTAGGTGTTCTGTCCTTTGTCTGTACTGTTCCTGTAGTTTTTGGATGTGAGCTCTGATTTGAAGGTATCTGAAATGATCAGATTGCCTCAGTTGAAATAATGCTTTAAGGTCAGTAAATTTCCTAATTGTGTCCCCATTCAGGAATACCCTAGGGTGTTCAACCCCAGTCTACTCCATCTCCGGAAGGTGAGATCCTGTCTGGCCGGCCCAAACTCCCCATCCCAAGCGAACCATCTTAAAGTCCAAAGATCCCCCAGAATCTTCTGTTTTGTCCATAGCCTATGCACTGCTGCTAGGGCGTTCTTGACTGCATTCAGTGTATTTCTCTTACCTTTTATCAATAAATTGGGGGTGAATACTCTAGCCAGCAGGGGAGCCCCCCCCCGTCCTCCCTCTCGATTACCTTCCAAAGTGCCTGGTAGTCTGGTACTGCCCATAGAAGAGCATTTCTTAGTTGTGATGCTAGGTAGTAATCTTCTAGGTTGGGGACTGCCCTTCTCCCAAATGTTTTGTTGGTTTGCAGTATCAGATTCTTTATTCTAGGTTTTTTGTTAGCCCAGACAAACCTCATTATTATTCTTTGCCAGATCTTAAATTGCTTAGGGTGTATTTTTATGGGCAGGCACTGAAAAAGGTACAAAAACCTGGGCAGTATGTTCATCGATATTGTTTCTATCCTGGAGTAGAGGGGAGATCCAGAAACTCCCTTTTTTTGATATCCTGTTTAATTTGTCCAACACCAGGGTCAAAATTGTTGGTGAAAAGGTGGTTTAGATTTTTGGGGATATATGTCCCCAAGTATTTCATTCCAGGGGTGTTCCATTTTAAGGGGAGCAGTTCATTTATTTTGGTGGAGGGAGTATAGAAAAACTTCAAAATTTCTGTTTTGTTCTTATTTAATGCATACCCTGATAATTGACCGAATTTAAGAGATCCCATCCCCTTGGTAGAGTCTCTTCTGGATTAGTTATGTAAAGCAGTACATCATCTGCATACAAGGAGATCTTTTGTTCCATCTCCCCTGCCATGAAGCCTTTAATACCCTGATCTTCCCTAACAGCCTGCGCCAGGGGTTCGAAGTAGATGGCGAATAGCAATGGGGACAAGGGGCAGCCCTGTCTGGTTCCCCTCCCCGATGTGAACCTTTGTGATATCCCTCCATTTACTCTAATGTATGCTTGTGGAGCAGCATACAGAGACTTGATTGCTGCCAGGAAGTTATCCAGGAATCCCAACCTCTGTAGGACTGCGAACAAAATGTTCCAGTCAACCCTGTCGAATTCCTTCTCAGCATCTAGTCCGAGAAGGCAGGCAGGGGTTCAGCATCTATTTATTAGATCGATTATGTTTAATGTCCTCCTAACTCCCTCTTGGGCCTGTCTCCCCGCAATGAAGCCTGTTTGATCTGGTTGTATAATCTGGGTCAGCAAAGGGTTGATTCTAGCTGCCAAAATGGCCATAAATATTTTATAGTCAACATTCAACAGGGATATAGGCCTGTACGAGCTACATTTTTTTCGGATCTTTCCCTTCTTTAGGTATTACAGTTATAGTGGTATAGTTCCATGATGGAGAAACAGGCTCTCCCTCTGACCAAATCAAATTGTAGACGTTTCTGAGTAATGGTGCTGTTTCTGGGACAAAGGTTTTGTAAAACTACCCGCTGTATCCATCTGGCCCTGGACATTTCCCAGGTTTTAACACTTTTTTTTAATTTTTATTTATTTATTTATTTATTTAAGAGATTTACCAGATAAGTATTCTGAGCAGGGACCGCTCGTTTCCAGATGCGACCTGGGGTTACATAGGTCAGACAATAGATACAGTAAAACAGTAAAACACAGTACATCAGTGTTACATAGGTCTAGAGTAGCTAACAGTAGTCATAGTTTAAACTTTAACTGTGGCCAGGATTTCGGTCGAGGAGATTGGGGTCATCAGTGTCTGGGTGTGAGTTTTGTCTAGTCTGGGTAACCCCAGGTCTCTCAGGAATTGGGTTATATGTTCCATTGATGTCCCCCCTTTTGCCTTATAAAAGGTTTTATAGTATGATACAAAAGATTCAGTTATTTGGTCCCATTTCTGCCTAATTGTTTCCGAGCGTGGATCCCTAATCTCAGTTATCGTAGCCTTTGCTGCCCTTTGTCTAAGGTGAAATGCTAGCTTTTTTTGCTGCTCTGCCCTCGCCATAGTATGTCTGCTTTAAATAGTGTAGGGCTCTTTCTGTTTCTATGTTTTTTAACTTTTGTATTTTGCTTTTGAGTGCTTTAATTTCTACATCCCTTTCTTTACTGCATAAGTGCTTCTGTTGTGTTTCTTGGGATCTCAGTTCTTTCAAAAGGTTTTGCCTCTGCTTTTGCCATTCCTTTTTTCTGTAAGAGGCTAGTGAGATCAGTTTCCCCCTGACCGTGGTTTTTATTGTATCCCATAAGATCTACGGGGTGGTGCCCCGCCTGTCATTGAATTCTATGGTTTGCTTAATCAATTGTCTTACCTTTTCCTTTACTGCCTCCTCCCTATATTAAGTTGCCAGTGAGTGGGCTTTTTAGGTAGTTGCATATCTAGTTCCAGAAAGATGGGTTGGTGGTCAGATAGAGTAGCTGTGCCCACAAACATAGAATGGAATAGAGGAATATCCTTACTGTAAGTAAAAACCTATCTAGTCTGGAATATGTCTCATGTCTAGGTGAATAGTATGTATATTCCTTTGCTGTGGGGTATTTTCCCCTCCATATATCCACTAGGCCACAGTCACCTATAAGTCTAGTAAATTGTGTTGCAACCCTTCGTTCCTGGGTGGGAATCCCTGAGGTGGAGTCCAATCTTCTATTTAATATCAAATTCCAGTCTCCCCCCCCCCCACCATCCCCTTAGCCTTCTGAGCCACCAACTGTATTAAGCCTGAAAAGAAGGAGGTTGGGGACCCGGTGGGGGGGGGGGGGATATACATTAACTAGCATTATCCATGCCTCCTGTATTTTCCCAACCACAATTAAATAGCGGGCTTCAGGGTCTACAATAACCTCCACCTCATCAAAGGGGAGGTTCCCTGACAACAGAATCACCACTTCCCTCTTCCTTCCATTCTCCAGGGAAGCATGGTAAAGGACCGGAATGCCACTCGTTTTTAGCTTTATGGCTTCAGTAGGGGATTCATGTGTTTGTTGTAGAAAGTTGATCTCACACTTCTGGTCCCGAATGAATTTTTGAATTTGTTTTCTTTTAATGGGATGAGTAATGCCGTTAATACTGTAAGATAGTACTTTAGTTGTGATTGAAGCCATTTTTAAAACCTTGGAGAGGGATAAACTGCTCTTGGGGACCTCCCAGTCTCCACCGGTCCCAGATTAATACATTTTCTTCTCCTTCCAGCTCTGTACCTTTCACTCTGCTGATAACTTAATATATAGTTGTATAACCTAATACTTGCTTCATGAGAGAGTGTACATTTTTCTTTCACGTTGTAAATATGCCTCTCTTGCTTCTGCAACATAGTAAAATTACCTTGTTGTAAACTGTTAAAACAAAACCAACTTTCTCCACAAGGTGGGAGTATAACCTTTGCTAACATCTGAACCTGATCTCCAGTTTCTGTAACTCCTACTGGAGATTTAAACTGTATAGAACCACTTTGTGTTTTGGTGGGTAGGACCCCTACAGCTTTTCCTTTCCACAGGGGCTTAAAGAAAGCCTTCCCCTGTGAGGGTAACTGCCGAGTAGCTTGCGATTGCTGGGTCCCCCCCACCACCCTGGATGTTGGTAAAAGTCCCAACCGCTTAGTTTCCAACTTCCTTGGTCAGCAGGGATAGTGATTTCCCTGCTGGGTGGTGTCCTCTCCAGGACATTTAGCCCAGAGTATAATCTAGGGCATAGCCAATTTACGGGGAATTCCCTGGGTCTCAGCCCTGCCCCATGGCAGATAACCAATGTCAGCGGCAGCATCAGCACCCACATCCTGATGCGGTACCTACTTATTTTCCTGCTCCTTTAACGCCCATTTTATAAAGATAAGTGCAGGGGTGGGGAGGAGTAGATAACTTCATTATTTAGCATACTTAAGTATTATTCCAAAGGCTCCCCCCTCAACAGTTATGCATCCTTTTTGTATTGTCCAGACACCATTGTTTCCCTTTACTTAACCTTATTTCCTTTTATACAGCTTGTATTTATTTATTTATTTAGTCTTTGGTAACCGGATATGGCCCACTAGGCACAAGTGCCTGTTTTCAGGGGTGACCTGGGAGCACTGGGCAGTCAAGTGACTTGCTCAGAGTCACACAGTATGCAAGTGGAGGTTGTGAGAATCAAACTCAGGTCTGGTCTGTTGGATGTACCAAGCTCTGGTTCACACCTCGTTCCACTAACCTCTAGGCTATACTGCCAGCCCAATCGAGAACTTAACACTTTATCCCCAGCCCCTTTACCTGCTCATCCTTTCCCAGCAGCCCCAAACTGAGAAATATGTCTTGGGAGCTTGTTATCTCATCCTTCAGTTACTGCTGTCTGTGTCCAGTATTTATAGCAGGCATTTGAAGATGTCCCCTACGTGGAGATCACCCTGTCAGAGAGCCCCCAGGTCTGTTGCTGTTCTGTCTGCTTTAGTTACATTACTCCGCAGATGTGCCCTTGAAGCCTGAATGTAGAGGTGGGGAGAGACAAGCTGTAGATCAAGTCTATGCCATAAGTCATTTACCCAGTTTCCCTTCTCTCCCCCCTCCCTTATTGAACACCTCCCCAGCCCCCCTTCTACAGCATGGCCCTCTTTGTACAGTACCTTCAGTAGCTTTGGGATTACTCTGGGGGGGGGGGGTGCCCACGTTTCTACAGATATCCTCTTCTCTTTTATTCTAAATAGCTCAGGTAGACTGACTGGCTGTGCTCCCAGATGCATTCAATGGTGTGCTGCAGCGATCTCTTCTCTCCCTCACAATGATGGAATTAATTTGGACTGTGAAGCTGTACTGCTTGAGAATGGAGCAGATATCTGCTCGCATGGTTGAGAAGCATGTCTCATCAGGGTGTTGGGTAACAGGGGATCCTTTTCGAGCCACTGCCCACGCCGAGCAAATCAGCTCCTTCTCCAGCCACTCCTTCACCAGGTGTGGGACCATAATTCCAATGCTCTCCAAATACTGCGATGCTGCCACCAGATCTTTAAAGGTTTTTGGAGCCTCCATCTGTCTCAATCCATAGCCATGCTGGATAAAGTATCTGGGCCTTCAGGTTTTTGGCGCGAAGTTGTTTCATGATGGGCCATAGGGCCTTTCTACTTTCTTGAACCAGGTTAGTGTAGTCATTGTCGATTTGTATTCAGTGCTCCCCAAACATAATTGCTTTCCTCAAGGCAAGCCTTAAGATTTCTTCTTTAGCATTGTATGAAGTAAGTTTCACAATGAAGGATCTTGGCTGTGCTTCAGGGTTCGAGGGCCTCCATACTAGTGAGTGGTGCACTCTATCCATAGCCAGGTTGAAGTCCTTGGGGAGATTGAGGGCCTCTCGTAGCACATTTTGTAGAAAGGTGATCGTGTCGGCGGTTCCATGCTTGGAGCCCTCCAGAATTCCATAGACTCTAATATTTTGGCAATGGCTCCTACTTTCTAGATCATCTAATTTATTTATAAGTTCTCTTTCTCTGGCTAATAGAAAGAGGAGCTGATCATGGCAGTTGGCCTGTTCTGTCACATTTGTAAGGCCAATATCGATCTGATACACCCGATGTTTGATTTTATTTATGTCCTCCTGAAGTTCTGTGAGGGTGCTGTCAATCTTCTTCACCGTTCTTGCCATTTGCAAAACTGAGGTCACTAGGTGAGAGCATTCATCTTCCTCAGCAGGAGCCATTTCTACTCTGGTCTCTTCTCCCGCAACCTCTGGCATAGATCCCCGTTTTTCTTGTTGGGGCATGCAATATAGCTTCTGAACCAGGGTGTGTGGGTTTCTGGTCAGGAGCACCTTTGAACGTGTCCCTTTAGCTGGGGATTGCATCATTTTTTAAAGTGGATGCTGTTAGATATTGTTGCGGGTGAAGCGGAGCTTGAAGGTTAAGCTGCCATACAGCCGCTGACGTCACCGGAAATTCACATCATCACACTGTGATCTCATTGAAAATGACATCACATGTGACTGATCTGGGAGGTACTGAGTGGCTGTTACTATGCAGCAGTGATGTCATGGTCAGTGAGGTCACAATGCTGATAATGTAATGAGAAGAACAGAGATAGATATACTAGCTGCAGGTAGAGTGCTGCTCCACACATCACACCTACTAACATCAGGTAAACAATCATTTAATTAACCAAAGGGAAAAGAAAAAGTACCTCAGATATAAAAGGTAATGGTTGACTGTTTTTTTAAAAACTAGTATTAGTTTTAGACAGTACATTAGCTCTTTAACCTCTCCGTACACACCTGAAGCAATCTGCTTATGGTTTGAAAAGCTCTTTGGGATATAATTTGTATAAAAGGCACTATAAAACCAATATTTCTTCCCTTTCTTTCCTTCCTTCAAATTTCTTCAGCTTTTAGGGTGCTAAAACAGTGGAAAAGAGATCTTTGCAGCCTGCACTTGCAGTCCATTGCAACTGTGACTGATGAAACTGTTTTATTTGGTTTCTCTCTGTACTTATCCTGTGACTTTTTATACAACAATCTGTATGGATTTTTTAAAAACTGCATGTAATTGTTCTGTCTTAAGTGCTTTGAGCCTGACTCAAATGCATTTCCTCTGGAACTGCTTCTTAGAAACATAGAAACATAGAATTTGACGGCAGATAAGGACCGCTTGGCCCACCCAGTCTGTCCATTTCCCTACCTAATGGATAAGCTGCAGATCCTAGTTAACCAGCAGCCCACTTTTTCCTACCCCCAACCCCTAGAATTGCCTTATGACTGTCCCATGCATGCTTCAATTCCACCACTGTTTTTGACTCCACAACCTCCTCCGGAAGGCCGTCCCATGCATCCACAACCCTCTCTGTGAAACAATACTTCCTTACATTACCTCTGAGCCGCCCCCTCTATCTTCAAATTGTGCCCCCTTGTTCTTGCACACCTCTTTTTCTGAAAGATGCTACCCTCTTGGACTTTGTTGATTCCCTTGAGGTACTTGAAAGTTTCTATCATGTCCCCTCTCCCTCCTTTCCTTGAGGCTATACATATTAAGCTCCTTAAGTCTCTCTTTATATGTCTTCTGGTGCAGACCCTGCACCATTTTAGTTGCCCTCCTCTGGACAGCTTCCATCCTGTCTATGTCTCGGCGGAGATTGGGTTTCCAGAACTGCACACAGTACTACAGATGGGGTCTCACCAGCTGTCTGTACAGAGGGATAACAACTTCCTGTTTTCTACTGGTGATGCCTCTCCCTATGCACCCCAGTATTCCCCAGCCCTCCTTACTGCCCTCTCACATTGCTTGCCCACCTTTAGGTCATCTGATATGACTACCCCCAGGTCCCTTTCCATTTTTGTTGTTGTTAGTATCTCACCCCCCATTGTGTACTCTTCCCCTGGGTTTTTGTTTCCCAGGTGCATTACCTTGCACTTAGCATTGAATCTAAGCTGCCACAATTTGACCATTCCTCTAACCTTGCCAAGTCCCTTCTCATCCTTTCCAGCCCACCTTGTGCATCAACTCTGTTGCAGATCTTTGTGTCATCTGCAAAGAGACATACTTTTCCTTCAAGTCCCTCTGCAATGTCGTTTATAAAGACATTGAAGAGGACCGTCCTAGTACTGAACCCTCCGTCACCCCATAGTAACCCCCTTCTTCTGAGGATTCCATTTACTATTACCCTCTGTGTCCTATTCTCCAGCCAGTTCTTACCCAGGCTATCATCTTGGGACCCACCCCAGGCTGGCTAACTTGTATATTAATCTTTGTGTGGGACTGTGTCAAATGCCTTGCTAAAGTCTAGGTAGGCCATGTCCACAGCCCCTCCCTGATCTACTACTTGGGTCACCCAGTCAAAGAAATCTATTAGTTTCGTCTGGCATGACCTTCCCACTGTGAATCCATGCTGCCTTGGGTCCTGTGCCCCTCTGGCCTCTAGGTACTTGACAATTCTTTCCTTCAGAAGTGATTCCATTATTTTCTCTATCACTGAGGTTAAACTAACAGGTCTGTAGTTTCCTGCTTCTGCCCTGCTCCCACTTTTGTGAAGTGGAATCACATCTGCCCTCCTCCAGTTCTCAGGTGCCACCCCATCCTCCCATGATTTGTTAAAGAGGGTAGTCAGTGGTGTCACTAGTTCTACCCTTAGTTCTTTTAGAATTCTGGGATGAATCCCATCAGGCCCCATTGCTTTGTCCATCTTCAGTTTTAAGATTTCTTTCAGAACCCTTTCTTCTGTAAATGGGCTGGTAACAACTTCTGTATCCAGAGTGTTTCTATTGTTTGGTTTAGGTACCTCCCCCTCTTCATTTGTAAATACTGAGCAAAAATATTGTAATGTTTTTTGTGACCATGTATTTGATGTGGAACCTTTGTAAATAAGCACCTATGCACGGCGGTATTCCCCATAAATAACTCAATGAATAAAAAAGGGACTGGGACATCAGATACAGCAAAGAAAAGGCACAGAAATGCAGTGCAAATGGGAGACTGGAAAGCTCCTCTGTTGTTTAGACCAACTGCAATACTGTTTCACATCATCCATTTTTATTATAAAAAACATGAATAGGACATTTTCCCCACACAAGTGGTTAAAGGTTGTCCCTGTATATCCCTACACAACAGCGATCAAAACTGGTAATAACCATCCAAATTTATTATATAAAATATACAATAGACAACTGTAGTATATTCATAAAATATACCATCGAGGGCACTCACAAGGGGATCACTGCCACTCGTCCTCTGGGCTCGTGGCTACTTGTTTCATGAGCTCCCCTTGATAGTGCATTTCCTTGTACGTCACAGTTGTCTGTCATTTATTCTATATGTAAACTCCTGACCGAAAAACAATATAGCTGGTGTGAAAACAAATGCTGAATTATAATGCTACTGAATTTTACAAAATAATGCACAGAATTTCAGAATACTGTACAGTGCACTGAAATTAAAAAGAAAAAAATGTATGGCCAAGGAAACTGGCATGTGTGATTTGAGAGTAATAAAGACTTTGACATTCTAATCACTCAAGAATCAAGCCTTCAAGTACAGGGAGCTGTTCCCTTTGAATGTAATTAGAAGTTTGTGCTTGAAGCAGAGGGTGAGGTGATGGTAACACAGCCTGAAAAGGTTGGCATACAAAGCTTCTCTCCCCCATTTAGAACAGTTCAGATAACCACTTAGGCCTATGCTTGTCTAGCTTTTAGGGAGACCTTTCAAATCAGAGGGAGAGTAGGGAAAGCTTAGAGGAACTTGTACTCTAGTTGAGATGAGAGGAATTGTAAGGTATCATGAGGCGATTTCACCCGGTATATAAAAACAGTCACCCTGTAGTCCACAGTGTATTCTGTTTATAAAGTTATTTTACGCTTTCAGGCTTAGAATAAATTATTGGCTTCAAAAAATGGCTGTAGTTCAACACAAAGTTTCAGGACCACCACACTTCTTTACAGAATTGTCATGTACGTAAACCAGTCTTATTTTACACTGGCCACATAGAAATGCAGCCACAATTAAACAATTAGCAGAGGAAAGCTTTTTAAGCACTGGGTACTTGGTTTGCTCATTACATGGTTTTCTTTGGTTTGTTTTGTTTTTGTGAATGTAAAAAGCTCACTGTTTGCATTCTAAAAACATATTGGAGGATCTTTGCAGATTATTCTCAGCCTGTAGTCTGAGGCAGATTGCCTTAGAAAATGTTTGCAATGGAAAAAATCCTTGTTAGTCCCTGCAGTTGAACTCCATTATAATCAAGGCCACTGATTTATGGTGATTAAAATAATGAATTTCCTTTTCCATTACTTCAGATTCCGGAATTGCACCGGTGATTGTTACTCTAATTTCCAGATTTTATCGGGATTCTGCTGTCATTCTTTTAGTAAGTGCATAAATAATCAGAATTAAAGAAGGCTTAATATACCGAGCATTAAATAAAGCAAATTGAAAATAGTACATGAAAGAATTAAAAGAAAAACACAAGTTTTATAGATTTACTGATCTGACATAAAATGGCAGATTCCATGAAATCTTTGTTTTTAACGGTCTTCAGGCAGCCCTAATTCCAGAATTTTACGAGACTTACTACTAAAAACTGAAAAACAGTGGCCTTGATTATAATTGTAAAGGCCACTGCTTACAACTGTTTAAAGGGGCACTGTCAGCTTTTTGAGGATTTTATATTGAATGTCTGTTAATGGTGCCTGTTGCCAGCATTTTGTTAAAGGAATGTTCACTGTGCACTGGATTTTCAAATATGTGAAATTTTACAGAGAAATCGAAAAAATGACCCCAACCTTAAGCCCCCTGCTGGCAGCTGAAGAGTGTTGCCAAGCATGTTCACTGCCCAACATGATGCAAAGGTGCCTGTAAATTTGTGCATGCACGAGTAGTTCATTTTTAAGCAATGCAGGATAAATGAATATATTTGAAGTGGCCAATCACCTAAATGAGAGGAGACTGAAGAGCCAAAATCAGCATGTACCCATCAAAGGCTGCCAGACTTACTTCTCCTCCACTATTTAAAACCCTTGATGGTTCTACACTTGAAGATGTCTCCTCCTTTAAGTACCTTGGGGTCCGCCTTAACCGGCATCTTGATTTCTCTGTGCACATTGATGCAATTCACCATAAGTTTCATCCTGATCTTGATGCTTTGTACGGGAACAAAGCACATATTCTGCTCCCTGCTTGCCAAGAAACTGTACTAAAAATGATCCTTCCAATTTTTGACTACGGTGACTTAGTCTACTGTAGTGCTCCTAAAACTTCCCTTGACAGACTGGACCCCCTTTTTCATTCTTTCTGCCGCTTTGCTTTAGATTGCCCCTATTGTACTAATCACTGCTCTCTTAGAAACATAGAAGTTGATGGCAGATAAGGACTGCAAGGCCCATCCAGTCTGCCCATTTTTTCTACCTTATGAATGTACCATAGGCCTTTACTCTGTCTATGGTCTATCTATTCATACTCATCTGTATTGCTCCCTTATGCCTATCTCATGGCTGTTTGAAGCCCTGCACTGTATTTATATCCACCACTTCCTGAGGTAGGCCGTTCCATGCATCCACCACCCTTTCTGTGAAAAAGTACTTCCTCACATTACTCCTTAATCAGGCTCCCTCTAATCTCATGCTGTGTCCTCTTGTCCTGCTATTTTTCCTATACTGAAACATGTTAGACTCTTTCACCCTGTTAATGCCCTTAAGATATTTGAATGTTTCGATCATATCACCTCTCTCCCTCCCTCCTTTGCTCTAGGGTATACATATTGAGCTCTGTTAATCTGTCTTCATATGTTTTCTGCTGCAGTCCCTGCACCATTTTGGTTGCCCTTCTCTGGACTGCCTCCATTTTGTTAATGTCCTTGTGCAGGTGCAGCCTTCAGTACTGCATGCAGTACTCCAGATGGGGCCTAAGCAGTGTTTTGTAAAGAGGGATTATTATATCCCTCTCATGACTTGTGATACCCCTACTAATACACCCCAACATCCCTCTAGCCTTACCTACTGCTTTAGTTGTCTGCTTGGATGATTTCAGGTCAACTGTGATGATGATGCCTAAGTCTCTTTCTTCCCTTGTGATTGCCAGCAACTCCCCTGCCAACCTATAGGTAGCGTCAGGGTTTCTTTTCCCTATGTGCATGATCTTGCACTTCTTTGCGATAAACCCCAGTTGCCACTCTTCTGACCATTTTGCCAGTTTTTCCAGATCTCTTCTCATTCTGTCCACCCCATCTGGATCATCTGCTCTGTTGCAGATCTTGGTGTCATCTGAAAACAGGCAAACCTTACCCTCCAGTCCATCTGCAATGTCACTGATGAAGATATTGAAGAGGACTGGCCCCAGGACTGATCCCTGAGGTACTCCACTTGTGACTTGGATCTCTTCTGACTGTATACCATTTACCACCACTCTCTGTTTTCTGCCCACCAACCAGTTTGCCACCCAGCTGACCAACCTTTGACTCACCCCAATCCTACCCAGCTTATTAATCAATTTTCTATGTGGAACAGTATCAAAAGCTTTGCTGAAGTCAAGGTAGGTGATGTGATGCTTGGCCAGCTGGTTATGATTGCTCTATGATTTGTAATACAGAATGTGGTACGTGACCTGTCTCACAGGAGACATCCTGTGCCCCTGGGATGACATTCCCCCCCAGGTTTCAATTAAAATGACTGGATATATGTTAAACAGCAACGCTCTGTAATGTGATTAACTTCCAAGAAGTTGCATTTTATGGCCTTGTTGATGAGCTGTGCTTCTTTGAAGCTGGGAACTTAAAATATACATTTTATGATGAGAAGTGCAGCTGCTACCTCCAGGCAGGTCGCGCCCCCCCCAACCCACAGAAGGATTCCGATGGCAGCGTTGGCTCATTTGAGAAGTGCAGCCGCTACTCCAGGTCGCGCCCCACCCACAGAAGGATTCCGGCCGGCGTTGGCTCATTTGAGAAGTGCAGCCGCTACCTCCAGGCAGGTTCGCCCCACCCCACAGAAGGATTCCGATGGCGGCGTTGGCTCATTTGAGAAGTGCAGCTGCTACCTCCAGGCAGGTCGCGCCCCCACCCCACAGAAGGATTCCGCGGCGCTGGCTCATTTGAGAAGTGCAGCCGCCACCTCCAGGCAGGTCGCGCCCCACCCCACGGAAGGATTCTGGCTGACGACGGCGTTGGCTCATTTGAGAAGTGCAGCCGCTACCTCCAGGCAGGTCGCGCCCCCACCCCACAGAAAGATTCTGGAGCGTTGGCTCATTTGAGAAGTGCAGCCGCTACCTCCAGGCAGGTTGCGCCCCCACCCCACAGAAGGATTCTGGCGGTGGTGGCTCATTTGAAGTGCAGCCGCTACCTCCAGGTAAGGAAACGCCTCCTGGCAGTGGCTCTGGGCGTACCATCGTCAGGTCCTGCTAGCTCCCTGGCTTCCTAAGCTCCACAGCCCACTGATTGTTTTTGTGGACTCGGCTGTGAGGAGCTAGCTGAAAGGGTACCTGGGTCGGTGAACTGTGCCTGATGTAGGCTAGACCTCTTGGTTTTTCTATGGACTCCAGCTGCTGTGCTGCTTGTACTCTGCCTGCTTTGTTTGCCCTGCACAATCGTGTAGCTGATGTTTCAGATCTATGCTCAGTCCCATTTCATGTGTATCTACTCTTGCTAGAATTAATTAACCTTCTATGTTGTGTATCTACTGTGGCTGAATTAATGTAATTCCTCCATCCACTGTATATATTGGTGCTGGATCTAATCCTTTGTGTTGCATAGCTACGGATGCTGAAATTTATTTTAATTCATTAAGTTACCTGTTTTGATGTTGGTGGTATAAGCATATACAATTAGTGGCCCTCTAGGTGAACTGCAGCTACGTTGCTACTTCCTGAGGGGTGTTGTATGTTTAAATTCATTTTAAATAGAAAACAAGTACTGTGATCTCGTGGTAGGGTGGGGATTATTGTGTTTGTCCACCAGCTTACCTGCGCGTGTGCAGTTCTCAGCCTCCAAGCTAACCACACGCCATTCTCCCGCTGCATACTAATTTGGGCTTCCTATCTTTACAGGCAGGTCGTGCCCCCCCCACCCCACAGAAGGATTCCGACGGCAGCGTTGGCTCATTTGAGAAGTGCAGCCGCTACCTCCAGGTAAAGGAAAAAAACGCCTCCCACAACGTGGCTCTGGACGTACTGACGGCCGTGTCCTGCTAGCCCCTGGCTTCCTAAGCTCCACAGCCCACTGATTGTTTTTGTGGACTCGGCTGTGAGGAGCTAGTGCCCGCTCCTCCCCAACCACCCCCCACCCAGGGTCGGCTCTTGTTTTATAGGCGGGTGACGCTTGCATCACTTCCTGTCTCGCCACCACCTAAGTCCCCACTTCCCCATTTGCAGCTCATACCGGGTGACCACTAGGTGGTGTTTACACCTCTCATCCCCTTCCTAATTCTTAAACCCCTCCTCCCTCCACTACCCCTGTGCTCGCACCCTGGGGCTCCAAACCCATCCCTGTGTCTCTCTACATCCCCCCTCCCACTCACAGAATGGCTACTACCCCTGTCACCACCTGCTCCCCGCTCCCTCTCCTTATCATCTTATTCCTCGCCTATCCTAGAATAATATTCTGCCCCTTACCCTGCTACTCTTGTTCCCCTAGCCATCCCCCACCCTCCCTCCCCAGCCCCACCCCATCCTCTTCACTCACCCTACCCTCTCCCACATCTCCCACATTCCCTTGGCCTCCCCACCTCTCACCCCTCCAGCCCGCTCCTGTATCTTATCTCACTAGCATTCCCAGTATGTGCTACTCTGACTACCCCTTATACAACTCCATCCCCCCTATCCCCTTCCCCTAACCGGCGTAAACTTCCCCTCCACCACCTCCTTTCTAAGGCAGCTCTCCTCCTCTTGCTCCTGTCTGGGAACATCCATCCCAACCCTGGCCCGGGCTCCAATGGCTCCCTTTGAAATCGACTGGACTCGGGCTTCCTTAAATATTTGTAGCCTCCTAAAAAACTGGACTCCTTACATTGCTGGGTGACTGTTCATAACCCTGATGTGATTGAGTTAGTTGAAACCTGGCTATCTGGATCCACCTCTAATGCCCAGGTCTCTCTCCCAGGCTACTCCCTCCACCGATTGGATCGAATCGGCAGGAGAGGGGGTGGATGTGCCTTCTATGTTAAAGACCCGCTCATTGGGATTGCCCTTCCCCCCCATCCTTGATTATAATGCCCAGGCCTTAACACTAAAATTGTCTCCTGACCCCTCCAGGGGTCCCATCTTCCTGACCACAGCCTACATACCCCCCAAAAACCAAGCCCTGGCACTGAGCCCCCTAATTGACTATATGACCTCCCTACCTAACTCCTCTGACCAAGTCCTGGTAGGTGATCTAAACATCAATTGGCTCTCTCCTCAGGCTTCTGCCTCCCAGACGCATTCACTGCCATTGATCTAACACAGTTAGTCTCCCAGCCTACCAGGCTAAATCCTGGTAGGGCTCTTGCACCCTTCTGGACGTGGTTCTCACCAACAGGCCCAGCCGTGTCCACAACATTCAAATCCTCTCCGACTGCCTTAGTGACCACTCCCCAGTCCTCTTCTCATGGATAACCTCTCTGCCCAAGCCTACTGTTCAAATCACCTGTCGTCGGCAACTTAGACCTGGTGGGCTAAAAGACTTACAACTCCATCTGGCCAACACGGATTGGTCCACCCTATTAAACACCCCTGATATTGACAAGGCCCTTGCCTCCTTTGTTCACACCTTTAACTCTGCCTGTGACATCTATGCACCCCTAACCCCATCAGAGATCTAAAGCACGACATTCCCCCTGGATTACCCCTGCCCTACTCTCACACCTTAAGCAGCGGGATAACCTATGGCATATCGCTGTTGAAACAGGACGCCCTGCCGACAGACAGGCCTATGCAGCAGCCCAGAATAAGTGTACATGGGCAGTCCGCAAAGCAAAGGCTGACTATTACCAAGCCTCTCTCACCTCCTCCTGGGGTAACCCCAGATCCTTCTGGGACAATATCAAGCAACTCAGTGGTCGAGCACCCTCCCCCCCCCATCGCTGCTTGACATCAACGGGACTATCTCCACTGACCCCACCCTCATTGCATCACACCTCAATAACTCCTTCACTGACCTTAGTGCAGTACTCCCTTGCAACTTCTTCGACCCTCCTCCCCATTGCCTGCCCCTCCAATCTCCCGACCCCCTTTCCACCTTCGCTCCGTCACCTCCCATGAGGTCAGGCCCTACTTACTAAAAGCCCTAAAGTGCAATTCCATTGGCAATGACTCCCTCGATCCCTCTCTACTACACCAGGTCCTGGAACAAGTCATCGCTCCCATCACCTGCCTCTTTAATAAGTCCCTCTGCATTGAGAAATTCCCCTCAGCCTGGAGGGTCGCCACTGTTACCCCTATTCACAAGGGTGGTGATAGGACACTCCCAGGCAATTACCGTCCTATCTCTATCCTCTCTCCTCTCTCTAAAGCTTTAGAGAAAATTGTTGCTACCCAAATATCTGACTACCTCAGGAAATACGATATCCTCTGTCCTGAACAACATGGATTCAGAGTCGGACATAGCACCAATACTGCTCTCTTGGAGTTTTCAAACTTCCTCCATAACTCACTTGATGCAGGCTCCCTCGCTGGTGCGGTATTTATAGACCTATCAAAAGCCTTTGATACCGTCTCACACCCCGTCCTTCTAGCAACACTTGCCAGTGTGGGCTTTGCCTCTGGCCCAGCCTCCTGGTGCGCCAGCTATCTGTCCAACCGCTTCCAACGTGTCAGGATTGGTGGCACTCTCTCTGATACCTTCCCAATTCACTCAGGAGTTCCCCAGGGCTCCATACTCAGTCCTTTACTGTTCTCTCTCTTTCTCAACTCGCTGTCCAATGCCTGTGCTGGAAATGTCCTACTCTATGCGGATGATGCAGTACTCTTTGCATCCGACAGTAACCCCGTCTCTCTCCAGAACTCCCTCCAGCGTGCCTACATCTCTGCGGAAACCTGGTTCTCTGACCACCGTCTCATCATCAACCTTAAGAAAACTAAATCCATGCTGTTTACACACCTCAAAAAGTCCAGAAACTTTCCTCTCTGTCCGCCCGCCTTATGCACCCTGTAGAACTTGTTAGCTCTTATAAATACCTTGGCATAATTCTCGACTCTGCTCTCCTTCCATAACCACATCGCTGCCCTGACCTCTGCCGCCAATGTACGGTTGGGCATCCTCTACCGGCACAAAAAATGCCTCCCCGCAAACGCCCTACGCCTGGCTGTTACCTCCTCAATACTATCCCTAATCGACTACGGCCTTCCTGTGTATGGCGCTGCTGGCCAGACGGCTCGACGCAAGGTATGCCTTACGCTCAATAAAGCCTGCCGACTTATCACCGGTGCCCATAGACTCACCCATACCTGCCATTTATACTCCATGTCCTCTATACTCAACCTTGATGAGTGCCTCCTGTTCCAAACCTGTCAAATTGCCTATAAAGCTCTCCATGGTCTATCCCCACCTGGCTTTGCTAATTCTATTCACCGATCAAACACCTCAGCGCGTACTCGCACCTCCAGCAGAGCTGCCCTTGTTGTCCCAAGGACTCGGACCACCCAGGGCCAAAGGGCTTTCACCTATAGAGCCCCTTCCGGGTACAACTCCCTCCCAGCAAGCATCACAAATGCCCCCTCGCTGGCTAGCATCAGATACAGACTGAAAACTCACCTGCTCACTTCTCACTCCTGCCTTTGCCACTGACCCCCTACCTCCACCCCCCCAGACAAAGCTTGCTGAGCTGCACTCCTCCTTATCCCCAGCACCCACCCTCCAACTCTTCTGCACAACCTCCTCCAAAAAAAAAAAAAGGGGGACTCGTATTGGCTGCCTAGAGCCAGGGAATCACATATTGCTGAACTGTGTTGCTGATTTGCTTTGCCTTACATGTACCTGCCTGTGCCTTTTGCTGTGCTGTATTGCATTTGTCTATTATATGTATGTCTTTGTCTCCCTTCTTGACGAGGTACCTTTGTAAATGAGCCTCTGGCTCAAAGGTTGTTAAACTGATGTTAAATAAACTAAACTAAACTAGAGGAAGAACAGTTAATATCATCTGGTGTTAAGAAGCTATATGACATCTAGATGAGAAAACTGCAGAGTTGTAAAGGTCTTTGGATATGGGCTGGGAACAGGAACTGCTCAGAGATCAAAGAGGGGATGTAGATCAAAGAGTCATATTGGGAAATTAGTTTTTGCTGATGTCACCTTATTTAATATACCTCCCAATAGGACATCCTGTGTGTATTATTTTTTTGTATTTAACAGGGAGGAGCTGGGTGACATCATGGAAGAGGTGTGTTTGAGAGTCAGTTTAAACTATTCTGTGTCTAATCATTTAAACACATTTCTTTGTGGACTCTTAGAAACAACATCTACTTTAAGCACTGTAAGAAGATATACATTAGATAGGAAAGTCTAATTGTATTGTGGTAGGAGTTTATGTTTGTACTTTAACCTTGTTCTTTTAAGTGATTTTATGCTTTGTGATATAGTGTTGTGTGTTTACATTTTACATATTTTTATCCATTTTTTAAGTACACCTCTTATTTTAAAGAGACTGCCTGGTGTGCCTTCGAAATTATTGCTTTTGCATGTGAAGTATAGATGGTTAAAGATGACAACTGTTCCTAAGCTTAATGGTGTTACTGAACTGGAAAAAGGTAAGAAATACCCAAGGTCTTTCATGGAGTTTTAAGGGTTCATTTTGGATACCTGGTTAGGTGCCCTTAGGCGAAAGATATCTGGCATTCCGCAAGAGCAGAATTATCTGAGCCTGTACATTTGGGTACGCTAGCATAAGGTTCACAGTTTGAATCCCCCCAGAACTTGAGACTGAAGGTGATTCGGACCCACAAGCAGACAGGAGGGTTACCCTGCTCTGTTACCTGTTTACAATACTGCACTCGGAGGTTGGCACTGTGAGAGCAGAGGGCCTGACCTTCTGAGTGGGGTTGTGACAGGTGACATCAACTGCGCCCCCTTGGTTCGCCACTCTGGTTACCCAGTCAAAGAAATCTATGAGATTAGTTTAACAGTACCTTCCTGTTGTAAACCCATGCTGTCTTGGATCCTGTGTTCCTATGGATTCCAGGTGTTGCACTATCCTTTCCTTAAGGAGTGCCTCCATAATCTTGCCCACTATTGCAGTAAGACTGACTAGTCTATAGTTCCCTGCCTCCTCCCTGCTACCACTCTTGTGGAGCGGGATCACATGAGCCCTTCTCCAGTCTTCTGGGACCTCTCCTGTGCTCAGAGACTCACTAAACAGTTCTGATAATGGCTCTGCTAGTTCCACCCTTAGCTCCTTTAGTGCCCTAGGATGTATGTCATCAGGTCCCATTGTCCACCCTGAGTTTAGAGAGCTCTTGTGGGACCCTTTCTTTTGTGAAGGGACTTGTACACACCTCCCTCCTCCCTATGTCCATGGTGCTGAGCTGTGGGCCCTGCCCTACCTTCTCCTCAGTAAATACTGAGCAGAAGTATCTATTTAGGACAGATGCTTTTCCTTGGTCATCCTCCACACACTCCCCCTATCCCCTTTGATCTTAGCAATATCCCCTCTGGACCTTCTCCTTTAACTAA
Organism: Neoceratodus forsteri; assembly: GCA_016271365.2. Classification (NCBI taxonomy): domain Eukaryota; kingdom Metazoa; phylum Chordata; order Ceratodontiformes; family Ceratodontidae; genus Neoceratodus; species Neoceratodus forsteri. Next base: position 374,875,462 of record CM057458.1, read on the forward strand.
TGTATCTATAGAAAGTCTTGTCCCCTTCTTTTACTGTTCATGCTAGTGTTTCCTCTGTTTGGGACTTTGCCTGCCTTACTTCCTTCTCTGCTTCCCTTAGGGAAGTTTGATATGCCTCCCTATCTTCATCCCACTGTGTTCCTTTATATTTCCTGAAGGCCAACCTTTTGGCTCTGATCTTTTCTACTACAGTTTTTGAGAACCAAAGTGGTTTCCTCCTTCTTTTGCTCTTGCTTTTCTCTGTAACAGAATGGAATGTTGCTTCAAGTATTACATTCTTAATACTTGCCCACTTTGCCTCTACCCCCCGACCTGTATTTCATCTTGCCAGGGCTAGCTTAACTCTGTTGGCCATCTTACCAAGTCAGTTCCTCTGAAGTTCCATATTTCTGCCTTGAAATGGGATGATTTAATTCTAGTGGCCAAACTGAACCATACCATGTGATGGTCAATGGCCCCCAGGTGACCTTCTACCTGGAGATCTGTGATCCTTTCCCCGTTAGTCAGTACTAGATTTAGGATAGCCCTGTCTTTCATGGGTTGTTGCACCAATTGTTTGAGGCCCTTCCCATGCAAGGAATCCACTATGTGTCTAGTTCTGGTGGATGTTCCTACTGATATTGACCATTCTGTATCTGGGATGTTGAAGTGTACCATTAACAGAACCTCCCCTTTAGCTGTCATGTTTTGTAGATCATCTAACAGTAATGTGTCTATGTCCTCCCCCTGGTCTGGAGGCCTGTAGACAACCCCAGTTTGTATGGTTGTCCCATTTCCTGTTTCCAGGGTGACCCACAGTTCTTCTGACTCCTTATGTGTACTCTGAATTTCTGTAGCTTTGATATTTTCATTAACATAAAGGGCCAATCCACCCCCCTTTTTGTACCTTGGTCTCTTCTGAACAGTATACAGCTGGGTACTGAAGTCTCCCAAGTGTGGTTACCGATGAACCATGTCTCGCTAATGGCTACTATGTCCAGTTTAGCCTGGCATTGTTGCCTCCAGGTCTGGGATCTGATTTCCCAGACTGCAGGCATTTGTGTACATGATTTTTCATTGGCCAGATTTCAGTGTGTTAGTTGTTGGGCGAGGTCTGGCTTTTCCCCTGCGCATCATATGGGGAGCTGGACATTTTTCCCTTACCTGGTGATGCAAATGATCTACAAACATGCTGAACTCCTGTTTGATCACTAGCTGAGGGGGGAAGGGAGTTCTTCCTGTTCAATGTATCAGGTGCTGCACCCCTCTCCCCATTTGCTAGATTAAATATTCTGCAAAGAAATCAAACTTCTGCCCCAATGCACTGACTTCCTCCTTCGTCAGATGCAGTCCATCAAATTTAAAGAACTTTCGCTCCCAAAACTGTTACCAGTTACCTACAAATTTGTGTCCTTTTTCCTGGCACCAGCCCTTGAGCCACATGTTTAGTTCCCCTATCTCCCCTTCTCTGACCTTCTGTCCATCTGGCCCCCTGTCCCAGACCAGCAGGATCTCAGAGAAGGAGATGCCAGATGAAATGCATGACAGTTTGTGTCTCAGCCTGGTCAGATGTTCCTTGGTCTTTGCAACTGACCAGCTGGCAAGATTGTCAGTCCCTATGTGTACCAGAATGTTGATGTTTTCTCCTGCTTCGTGCACGATTTTAGCAATGTGATCAGTGTCTCTCCATGCTGATATACCTGGGAGACATCTGACCATTACCCCTGGCTTGAAGTAGGTATCTACTCCCCGAATCATGGAGTCTCCTATGATCAGAAGTATTTTGGGGGGCGCTAATGAGCAACCTGATGTGAGGACCTGTCTTCCAGAGCTCCCAAACCCCAGCAAAGAATTAAAATGAAATCCAAAATGATTAAAATACATCTTTTGGTCCAGAAAACTGTTGCGGAGAGGATGGATGAATATATTACCAGCGGCACCAGCAGATCACAGAAGGGAGCCAGTAAAGGAAGCAAGAAGCAAACTGCAGTCTGTCAGGCCTCTTTAGGGAGCCAGATTTCCTTATCGGCAGCCGAAATGTCATTCTTGGGACGGAAGGTCACTGAGCAGTTGATGGCGACCTTGGATTCCCGACTAAATAAGTTGGAGAGCACCATAGACACTAGGTTGCAGTCACTGGTGGAGCAATCGGAGGTGCAGGCATCCTGGATTACGGAAACCGAGGACTGAATTTCCCACACTGAGGATACAGTGGAACCGATGCAAGGGAGGGTCTTGGCCTTAGAGAAAGAGCTGGAAGAAATTAAAGAGTCAATGGACTATCAAGAAAATTACCACAGACACCTGAATTTGAGAATTCGGGGTCTCCCTGAGGGTCACGAAGAAGCAAGTGCCATTGAGTTTTGTTCGGTGACCCTGCCTTAAATACTCGGCATGCAGGTGAAAGGAGGTACAATTAAACAAGAAAGGGCACGCTGAGCAGTCACCCCTAAACTGCCACCGGGGCAACCACCGAGACAGATTGTGTTCAGATTCCACAACTTCCAAGATAGGGAGAAGGTGTTGGTGATGTATAGCAACCTACCGGAGCTAAAGATGGATGGATCCTGCTGCAAGATTATTCAAACCGCCTGCTGAAGAGATGGCGGGCCTTTAACCAGGTGATGGCTCAGCTGCAAGATCTGAAGATAGAAAATGTCATGCTAGGTTTGCTGGCCAAGGCACCTAGCTTCACCTGAGCTCCTTCCTTCTAGCTTGCTTGAAAGGACAGAACTAAGAACCTTACCAGAGTAGGGGAAAGGATTAAGACTTTTGGCTAGGCAAATTTACTGTGTGTTGTTGTTTTTATTTTGTACTCACAGGGATTGTTACTGTTTGTTGCTAACATTTTATTGTTTTATTTTTCTCTGATTCAAATTGCTGTTGCTGGGTATACCTTCTTCTGCATTATTACAAGGTGTGCCTACAGGTGTGTGCTAACAGATTACTGCTGTAATCTTCTGATTCAAATTGTCTTTGCAAGGTATATCTTCTGTTACTGCTTTATTTTTCTCTGTAGCAAAGTGTTTCTTACTGGGTATATCTTCTGTGAAATTATTACAGGTGGTGCTTAAATTTTTGTGACTTTTTATCATTAGGCTAAGCAAAATTACTGTTTGCCCCTATTTTATTTATTTATTTTTTGCTGAAAAGGTTTTTTTGTCTCAGAGGTGTTGCAGTCTCCTTCTCACATTGAAGGTTTCCTCCCACAGCTCTTCCAGGGGATTAGGTGTGTATCTGGGGGTGGAGCTGGCAAACTGCCAGCAACTTCCAATGGAAAGAAGGGTTAAAAGGTCAGGTTAGTTGATATCTTGGAGGTGGAAGGCTAGGTTTGCTGGCCAAGGCATCTAGCTTCACCTGAGCTCTTTCCTTCTAGCTTGCTTGAAAGGACAGAACTAATAACCTTACCAGAGTAAGGGAAAGGATTAAGACTTTTGGTTAGGCAGATATACTGTGTGTTGTTTTTATTTTGTACTCACAGGGATTGTTACTGTTTGTTGCTAACATTTTATTGTTTTATTTTTCTCTGATTCAAATTGCTGTTGCTGGGTATACCTTCTGCTGCATTATTACAAGGTGTGCCTACAGGTGTGTGCTAACAGATTACTGCTGTAATCTTCTGATTCAAATTGTCTTTTGCAAGGTATATCTTCTGTTACTGCTTTATTTTTCTCTGTAGCAAAGTGTTTCTTACAGGGTATATCTTCTGTGAAATTATTACAGGTGGTGCTTACATTTTTGTGACTTTTTATCATTAGGCTAAACAAAATGACTGTTTGCCCCTATTTTATTTATTTATTTTTTGCTGAAATTTTTTTTTTGTCTCAGAGGTGTTGCAGTATCCTTCTCACATTGAAGACAGGGAGAGTGAGAAAGCAGCCACAGCTTCCTTGAATCAAGGAGGTTATTTTCTAGACTACACTGAACTGAATTATTACTTGTTGGACCTGTGTAAGTAACTAGTATTGATTCTGTTTTTGGGGTGGACTTTGCTTAGTTTTAACTTTAATTTGCCAGGGAGGAACTGTAGCTGGGAGATATTTGCAGTCAGTTGTGACTAGACTTGTTACTTAGCCTTTGTGAAATAGGTGTCTGAAAGGAAGGAAGGCACTCCCCGGGGTGGAGGGTAAGAGTTGTAGGTGATTGTTTCTGGACAGCATAGGTTTACTCCCACCCACCCTTTATCTCACCCCACTCACCCCAAGCGCATAACTTCCTTTACAGCAGGGGCTCTGACATCACTTCCTCAAAACTGCTAACAACATTCACCTGTTCATATCCTTAAAGGCACAGCACACTGAATAGAGGGAAGAGACACTCACAAGTTTGCACACATTAAAACAAGAACAAAAAACAAAAAAGCATCTGTAACTGGAAGGGACACAGACATGTGGGGAGTGGTGCAATGCACTGGCTGTGGAGCAGCAGTCTTCTGGGAGACATTCTGGAAACTGCATTGCTGCCCTATTTGCAGGCACCTCTCTGGTCTGAGGGAGGAGGTTGTTCATCTCCATGCTAACCTGGCAAGGATTCCGGAAACCTGCTCCCCCACCCAGGGACCACCCAGGCCACCACCACTACCTCAGAGGTTGCCAAGAAAGAGGAGTGGTTGGACCATGGTGGGCTCAGGGAGGGGGAGGGTGAGGGTGGTGGAACAGAGGCACATCCCTCCAGGTGTGCCTCTCCACAATCCATTCACCACTTTGGCGAAGCATGGTTCCTCTATGGAGGCACCTGCAGTGGAGACCAAGGAGGATGCTGGGAACCTCCACAATGCAGACCCACAGGAGGGTGGCCCAGGACTCCACAGGAGAAGGAAACAACTCCTGGTGGGGGACTCAATTGTTAGAGGGGTAGAACTGGGGAGGGGAGGGAGGAGGGGAAAGGGAGGTATGGTGCCCGCCTAGTGCCAAGGCTTGGAGGGACAGGAAATGAATCCTCAGGATTGTGGGAGCAGCGACAAGGGGGAGGGAGCTGGATGTCATTATCCAACTAGGGACGAATGACCTGGCTGAGAATGGGATCAGAGCAGTGCAACAGGAGTTTGTGGAGTTGGGGAGGGGCCTTAGACAAGTAGCTCACATGGTAACTTTCTCAGAAGTGCTACCTGTCTATGGCATGGATGAGGCTAGAGCACTCCGCACCATGGGATTCAATGACTGGTTGAAAAGCTGGTGCAGAGCTCAGGGATTTGGCTTCATTGGGGACTGGGGCTCCACCTGGAGGGATGCAGGCCTATACAGGCACGATGATCTACATCTATCCTGGAGGGGAACCAGGATCCTGGTGATAGGTTTAAATGCTTCAGTGGCAAGCATTTAAACTAGCCAAGAGGGGAGGCACTGAAGAGGAGACGGGAAATCCTAGCCCCCCCAAAAAATCAGGGTAATTGGTGAGGTAAACACCAAAATAGAGTAGTCAATAGGGAGAAGGGCAGGGGTAAATGGAGAAAAAGACAAAGGCCGAAGGGACAGGGATGGGGCAAAAAGAAATAAAGCCATAAAAAAATGGCGGGTAATGAGTACCAATGCCTGTAGTCTAGGTAAAAAGCTCTCTGAAATGGTGGCCTTGATGGAAGAGGGATGCCTGGATATTGTGGCAGTCACAGAAACATGGTACACAGAGAACCATGACTGGGATGTCAACATACCAGGGTACACAATCTACAGGAGGGACAGGGAGGGAAGAAGAGGAGGAGGAGTAGCTCTCTATGTAAAGGAAGGGATAAAAACAACAGAACTAAAGGGTAAACAGGGAGGAGAGGAGGCACTGTGCATCACCCTGGAGACTGGAAATGGCTCCACAATCCGCACAGGGGTTGTATACAGACCCCCGTCTCAGGGGGAGGAAATGGACAAGAAAATGACAGAAGGCATCCTTGGGATGGCAGAGAAAGGGGAGATACTGCTGATGAGGGACCTGAATATGCCAGATGTTGACTTGAGTACCTTTGCTGCAGCCACATCCAAGAGCAGGGCCATTCTCCATGCCCTACAGGGGGGCATGCCTCAGACAGCTAGTTTTGGAACCCACTCGGGAGAGAGCAATCTTAGACCTGGTACTCTCAAATGGGGCTGGAGAGAGGATCTCTGATCTTGAGGTGGGTAGCCATCTGGGAACAAGCGACCACCAAACAGTGTGGTTCACGATGAACTTAGCTGTAGAGTCAAGCCACACAAAAGTGAAGGTACTGGACTTCAGGAGGGCTGATTTTGTCAAAATGTGAGAGTGCCTTAGAAAAGCACTAACAAACAGGCAAGAAGGTGGGGTGGAGCAACAATGGGGAAACATCAGAACCGCCATCACAGAGGCAACAAGTCTTTGTGTGAAGCAAATAAACAAATCAAAATGAAAGAAAAAAACACTATGGTTCTCAAAAGAAGTGGTGGGGAAGGTAAGGGAAAAAAAGATAGCATTCAGGAAGTATAAGGAAACACAGAAGGAGCAGGACAGAGAACTGTACCAGTTAAAGCAGAAGGAAGTGGGTAAGGCAGTCAGAATAGCAAAGGCCCAAACCGAGGAAAAGATAGTCAACTCAGTTAAGAAGGGGGATAAAACCTTTTATAGGTACTGTACATTAGGGAGCAAAGAAAGATTAAGGCAGGGATACTGAGGCTGAACCAAGAGGAAGGTGGTTGGGCAGAGAGCGACAGTGAAAAAGCAAGGATACTGAATGAATACTTCTGTTCAGTATTCACAATGGAAAAGCAGGGGGAAATACCTAATCTGGTCAATAGAACCACTCTGGATGGGGGGTTGATATTAGTCCTTTCACAGAAGAAAGGGTTCTGAAAGAACTCTTAAAACTGAAGGTGGATAAAGCAATGGGACCAGATGGGATTCACCCCAGAATTTTAAAAGAACTAAGGGAAGAACTAGTAACATCACTGACTACCCTTTTTAATAAATCATGGGAGGATGGGGTAGTATCTGAGGACTGGAGGAGAGCGGATGTGATTCCTCTTCACAAAAGTGGGAGCAAGACAGAGGCAGGAAACTACAAACCTGTCAGTTTGACCTCAGTGGTAGGGAAAATGATGGAATCACTTCTGAAGGAAAGAATTGTTGAGTACTTAGAGGCCAGTGGGGTGCAGGACCCAAGGCAGCATGGATTCACAGCGGGAAGGTCATGTCAGACAAATCTAATTGATTTCTTTGACTGGGTGACCAAAGCAGTAGACCAGGGAGGGGCTGTGGAAATGGCCTACCTAGACTTTAGCAAGGCATTTGACACAGTCCTGCACAAAAGATTAATAAACAAATTAACCAGCCTGGGAGTGGGTCCTAGGGTGGTAGCCTGGGTAAAACACTGGTTGGACAACAGGACACAGCGGGTAATAGTAAAGGGAGTCCACAGTGAAGAAAGGAGGGTTACTAGTGGGGTACCACAGGGTTTAGTACTGGGGCTGGTCCTTTTTAATGTCTTTATAAGTGACACTGCAGAGGGACTGGAAGGGAAAGTATGTCTCTTTGCAGATGACACAAAGATCTGCAACAGGGTTGATACACAAGGTGGGGTGGAAAGGATGAAAAGGGACTTGGCAAGGTTTGAGGAATGGTCAAATGTATGGCAGCTTAGATTCAATGCAAAAAAGTGCAAAGTAATGCACCTGGGAAACAAAAACCCAGGGGAAGAGCACACAATGGGCGGTGAGATACTGTTAACAACAAAAATGGAAAGGGACCTGGGGTTAGTCATATCAGATGACCTAAAGGTGGGTCAGCAATGTGAGAAGGCAGTAAGGAGGGCTGGGGGGATACTGGGATGCACAGGGAGAGGCATCACCAGTAGAAAACAGGAAGTTGTTGGCCTCTGTACAGACAGTTGGTAAGACCACATCTGGAGTACTGTGTATAGTTCTGGAGACCCCATCTCTGCAAAGACATAGACAGGGTAGAGGCTGTCCAGAAGAGGGCAACCAAAATGATGCAGGGTCTGCATCAGAAGACATATGAAGAAAGACTAAAGGAACTAAAGATGTATAGCCTCGAGGAAAGGAGGGAGAGGGGGAACATGATAGAAACTTTCAAATACCTCAAGGGAATCAACAAAGTCCAAGAGGGTAGCATCTTTCAGAAAAAGAGATGTGCAAAAACAAGGTGGCACAATTTGAAGATAATGGGGGGACGGCTCAGAGGTAATGTGAGGAAGTATTTCTTCACAGAGAGGGTTATGGATACACAGAATAGCCTTCCTAAGGAGGTTGTAGAGTCAGAAACAGTGGGGGAATTCAAGAATGCAAGGGACAGACATAAGGCAATTCTAGTGGGGGGTAGGAAGAAGTAGGCTGTTGGTTAACTAGGATCTGCAGCTTATCCGTTAGGTAGGGAAATGGGCAGACTAGGTGGGCCAAGTGGTCCTTATCTGCCATCAAATTCTATGTTTCTATGTATCCGGCCACCCTGAAAATTAAATATGAAGGAGTGACCTTCTCCTTCTGGGAGGTCAAAAAGGCTAAGTCATTTGTGGCAGACTTGCATAAAAAGTAGGCTGAGAAACATGGGAGTTAATATGGAGAGAACAAGGACTGCTGAAAGATATTCCTACTGACTTACTGACTGAAATTGTGTTGGCCCATTGGCCTATTATGGAACTTTAAGTTTTTTGGGGGGGAAAAAGGTTTTATCCTCTGTTTCCTGTGCCTCACATGACTCGCTTGGTCGTGCTAGTGTATCAGATGTTGGACTAACTTGATGGATAAATGGACCACTCTCCGTGGAGGATGAAGAGTACACCCGGAGCCCGGGAGAAGCAAGGTAGGCCTGGAGGTGGGGTGAGGCTGAGCAACTGCATAGTATTGCCTTGCAGGGCTTGGCTCTGTGCCCTGTTGTCTGGGCCTGGGGAATGGGGCTTATAAAAGGGACACTAAGAGCAAATAATGGGAAAGCGGGGGGGGATGCTTGTATGATAATAAGGTAGAGCCTCAATGTTATGCAGATGGGAGAAGGAAGAGGCAGATCACCATGAGCATTCCTGGAGGTCTCTGGAGAGAGGGACAGAGAGAAAAGGGGGCAGAGGGCTAGTATAGTGATTGCCCAGCTGAGAAGAAGGTGGCAGGTGGGCTTGGGGGGACCTCTGCTTTGTTGTTCTTTCCTTCCACTCTTGTCGCCCCATTTGCTGACCCCAGAAGTGATGGCAATGCTGTGGTTGGGCAGGTAGGACCGACTGGATAAATAAGGGGGCTGCTGCTTGTGGAGGTGGGTGGGTGATATCTGGAGAAGCTGGTAGGCCTGGGAAAGGGGGAGGGCTGTGCAACTGCGTGCTCTAGGTTCACGGTGCCCAGAGCCTCGCCTGGTACTCTAGGTAGGGGGAATGGAATTAATGAAAGAGCCACTGGATGAACAGGAAAGAAAAGAGTGGGGGGAAGGAGAAGAATAATATTATAAAGGAAGAGCTAAAAAGCAAAGAGTGGTATGTTATTAAGTAGAGCCAAGGGTGGGATATGTGGGAGAGGAAAAGGGCAGACCAACACAAGGGTTGAAGAGTGCTTTGGGGCCTGGCTGTGATCCCCTTGAAGGGAGGGGGGATGGTGAAGAGCAGAGAGAGACCCCGGAGAGCTTGGGAGGGCAGGACCGGGAATTTTGATAATGTGGATAAAATAGTAGTGACTGATGTGCAGAAGATGGGGATGCGAGATGACAAGGGGATGGCATCCTAGGCGCCCAAAAGCTCTGGGCCTAAGGGGTAAGAAGGGGATTTGGAAGGATTTCACTGGAAAAGGGAGAAAATTACATATTATATGGAGATTCTGGGGTTTCAGGAGCGTGGTTTCATGTCCATGATGAATGGGGATAGTGCTGTCCTGATTTGGATGGTGGGATGACAAGAGCTATTTGGGGTTTGAGGGAAGAGGGGGAGGGTGGGGAAGGGAGGAGGGCTGGGGAACAACTTGTATCTTGGGGGGAGGGCATTATATGTCTGAAGTTTATTGAAGTTCTTAACATGTTTGAGTGGTTTGTATGGTTATTTTTAATATTGTTAATGTGTGACATCTTGAAAAGGTTGACTTTAATAACATGAGGGATTCACGTTGGTGGAAGCTGTTGGGAACAGATGTATTAGTAAAAGATGGCAGCTAGTACCAAAGTGAAAGTGGTGTCCTGGTTCGTCAGAGGTTTCTCATCACCCATCAGACGTAAAAGTGTGCTGACTACCTTGAGAAAAACAGGGGACACAAATAGCTATGTTACAAGAAACGCACCTCACACAGCGTAAGCACCAGAAGCTGGTGGGGGGGTGGGGTTTGTCACGCAGCCTCCTATAATTCACACAAGAGAGGTGTAGCAGTCATTATCAGTAAACATCTCCCCTTTGAGGTTAACAGAGTGACTGTGGACCCTAGTGAGGGTCAATTTATATTTGTACAAGGGACACTGTTTGGGGAGAAAATAACAATTGGAAGTGTGTATGCTCCAGCGCAGTTTGACCCCTCTCTTTATCAGAGAATATTAGATATATTGGTGAAAGAACAGTTTGAGGGGCTGATTATAGGTGGGGATTTTAACACAACCATGCACCCGGTTCTGGATCACTCACAGGGAAAGGGTAGACAGGCGGGTGGCATTGGGCAGTGGCTCCAGGAAATGAATGATTTAGATTTGGTGGATAGCTGGCGAGCAGCTAACGCTGGAGTGAAGGAGTATACGTCTTACTCCAACCCACAAAAAACGTGGTCACGCCTAGACTATGTATATACCCCTAGAGAATGGGCGCATAGAATTAGCAGGGTCCAGCATTGCCCTATATATGTGTCGGACCATGCTATGGTCTCTCTGGAATGCTGGTTTAAAAAAGACAGGGAGGAACCCCCTCCATGGAAATTTCCCCAATATTTGTTAAATAATAAAGACTTTAGAGAGTACTTAAGAGGTAAGTGGAAACTGTATAAGGAGACTAATGAGGGATTGGTGGAGTCGGCTGGGGTTTACTGGGATGCGGGTAAGGCATACCTTGGGGGGGGCATTATTAGTTACATAGCTAAGTTTAAAAAGGAAAAGGAAAAGAAAAGAAAAGAGCTGGTTGACCAAGTGAAACTGATGAAAAATGCAGTGATACAGGACCCCGGAGAGGAGAAGCTGAAGCAATTTACAGCAGCCTGAGAGGTGTTAAACGCCTTTATTTTAAAAGAAGCACACACCTTGTGGTTCTATGTCAAGAATAAATACTTTGAATGGGGTAATAAACTGGGCCCGCTGCTGGCACACTTAAATAAAAGGAGGAAGGGTGTGTTGTCATACCAATGGCATTAAAACAGCAGGATGGGTGCTGGTTCAGGATAAGAAAGAAGTAAAGGAAAGGATTGCCCAGTTTTTCTGGGAACTATATAAATCGGAATGCGAGAGTACCCAGGAAGAAGCAAGATCCTTCCTGGAGGGGGTTAAGCTACCACAGGTTACCAGGGACCAAAGGGAACAATTGGGCAAAAAGATTACGAAGGAGGAAATAAAACAGGCTATCCAGAGAATGAAGGTTGGGAAGGCGAGTGACCCGGATGGGTTTCCAATAGAATTTTATAAGGAGATGCAGTAACTGGTGTTGGATCCCTTCATTAATGTTTTTAATGAGGTGGGGGAAGGGGGGATTCTGGCATCCTTCTGTGAAGTGGTTATATGTTTAATTCCCAAGCCAGACGAGGACATTCAGGAACGTGCATCATATAGGCCAATATCTCTTCTGAATTGTGATGTGAAGGTCCTGGCGGGGCAGTTGGATCTGTTGATGCCAAATCTTGTCCACCCAGACCAGACAGGATTTGTATGTGGTAGGCAGTCTTACCACAACATGAGGACGCTCATGAATGTGGTGTGGTTGGCCTCCAAAGGAGTGAGTAGTGCGGCAATGCTGTCAATGTATGCCAAGAAGGCCTTTGACCGCACAGAATGGGAGTACCTCATTAGAGTTTTGGGTGGCTATGGGTTGGGAAAAGAGTTTATAGGTATGGTGCAGATGCTCTATGCCTCCCCTACAGCCAGAGTTTTGGTCAAAGGTTCGTTAACAGAGAGGACTGCCTTGTGCAGAGGTAAAAGACAGGGATGCCCCTTGTCCCCCTTGCTGTTTGCATTGGCGATAGAGCCATTGGCGATAAGCATAAGATGTAACCCAAAGATAGAGGGGATAACGGGCAAAGGGGGAATTCAGCATAAAATTATGCTTTATGCAGACGACATGTTATATGTCCGGAAGCCAAGGGAGGTGGTCCCAGTACTGTTGGCCCTAATAGAAAAATTAGCAGTCTTCTCTGGATATAAGATCAACCTCACAAAGTCAGAAATTTTAATTTGGGAAGGGAATGAAAGAGGCTGAATGGGGGGTACTTGGGGTATTAAAAGGGTAACTAAGGCATTTAAGTATTTAGGTGTTTATGTTGGGAAAGAGATATCATCTTGGTATAAACTTAATTATACCCTACTGATAGCCAGGATAGAAGGAGACCTCCGTTTGTTGGAGAGAGCTGCTGATTTCCTGGATGGGCCGTATAAACATCATTAAAATGAATATTTTACTGAAAGTGTTGTACCTGCTACAAATGCTTTATGTGGGGCCCACTAGGGCAGTTGTTAAATAGTTGGAGAGAGCCTCCTCTGGCTTCCTCTGGTGAGGGAAAAGGCCTAGGGCTAGGCTGAGGAGACTGCAGGCAGACAAAACAAAAGGAGGTCTAAATTTTCCTGATTTGGGAAACTATTTTTTAGCAACCCAGATCACATATATTGGGGACTGGGTACACAATCCGAATGTGGCGGGGTGGCTTGATTTGGAAGAACTGTCCTGCACGGGTGGGTTCTCAGCATATCTGAATATGGAGGGATTAAAGTGCTATCGATAAGGAGCCAATAGAAACCCCATAGTAGAAACAGATTTGAGAGCATGGGAGCGGGTTAAAAAAATGGTGGGTGCCCCACAAGACGAGACCATTCTCTTGCCGGTAACTGGTAACCCGGCCTTCCTAATAGATATGGAGAATAAAGGGTTCCAGTGGTGGGAGCAGAGCAGAGTCAAATGCATCAAGGATTTTTATAAAAGGGGTCAGTTGGCCTCAATAGAGGAGATTGGGGGGACTTGGGCATGCCTACTGCCCAGCTATACCGATTAATGCAGACAAGGGCCTATATAAGAGGAAGAGGGTGGGATAGGGCTTCAGAGTTGCCCCTATCCTAAGTGGAACATCTGGTATTAACAGCAGGAAGGGAAACAAAGGGCTTGATCGGCTGAGAGGCCTGATTAGGCAGAAGTACTTTTCCAGATTATACACAGAAAGTTAGGGACCAGTGGGTGCAGGACCTCAATAGGGGCATAACAGATGAGACCTGGCAGAGAATACTACCGTCACACAAGGGAATTTTGATCTGTAACAGGTTCCAAGAATCTGCTTATAAGTTTTTACATAGACTATACTGCCCCCTGGTAATGGTACATAAATTCAACCCAGGAATTTCTCCCATATGTGGTAGATGCAGAGGTGCTTTAGGGACATATATGCACTACTTCTGGGGGTGTTGAACACTGCAGCAATTCTGGGAAGATGTAGTGGAGGATCTGGGAACCCTAATGGTAAGGAGGCTGGAAAGAGATTCAATGGTCTTGCTATTTGGTCTAGAGGAAAATGGGGATGGAGATTGGGACCCCCTCCCCAGGTAGGTGTGGGTCCTGCTGGCTTTGGCGAGACACAGTATCCTAAATACCTGGGTGGCTGCGACACCCCGACACAGGTACAGTGGAAAAACCTGGCAGTTCAGACACTGGCTTTGAAGAGGCTGTCGCATGCAATTAAGGAGAAAGAGAATAGATTCCTGTGGGACTGGGGCCCATTTATAGACTCCCTTTCCCCAGGTGAGGTGCAGATATTAAGGACAGGGGAGTGAAAAAGGAGGTGGGGGGGGTAAAGGTGTGGTCCTCATTTGCCAGCTGACAAGAAGGAGATAGAGTGTTTTAATTTGAGGAATAGCTAAAGCCAATCCCTGAGACCTGTTTTGTCTGTTTTTTTCAACCCTAATATGATCAGGATGTATAAAGTTATACGTTTTTGTGTTGGATTTGTGTGTGATTCACATGTATAGAAAAATGACGGAGAAGGTCTAAGAAAAATAAAACTATGGCATTGTCACTCCCTGCCAGTGGACTCCTACAACTAGGTTCGCAACAAGGTTGCAATCAGACAGGACCACATCCAGGATGCAACCATCCCTCGATGGGTCAGCCACCAGCTGAGATAGGAACGCATCATGGAAGATGTACAGCAAGAGCTGCCCCCTTGTTGATGCAGATGCTATAGTGCCCCAATCAACCTCTGGCATGTTAAGGTCACCCAGGACCACAGTTCTACCCTCACCCTGTCCACAGTGATCTCTTAGATTTGCCAAGAGGCCCTTCTCAAGTTCCACAGAATGCGTGGGTGGCCTATGAACCACCCCCAGGTTGACCCTCTTTCCCTCAGGAGCCTGCAAAGTAACTTATAATGCCTCTAAGTTTCCCTCTGCCCCCTCCACCCTACACATATCAATGCTGTTCCTAATGTTGAGTGCCACCCCACCTCCCCTGCCCACAGCCCTGTTCTTCCTGAACAGAGTGTACCCATCAGGTTCAGGTCCCAATCGTGATGAGGAGTGGCCCAAGTTTCAGTGACTGCCACCACATCCACGTCCCCTTTAATTAGCATCACCTGAAGCTCAGGCATCTTATTTCTCATGCTCCTTGCATTAATCAGGACCATCCTCCATCCCCGCCCCTCACCCTCACCCATCCTCCCAACCCGAGATCCTTCAGTTAACTACAAGCTCCTGCTCCCTCTCACACAGTCGGGTGCCCCAGGTGAGAACCCCATCCCCCCCTGCTGGGGGGGAGAAGGCCAAGACCTCCCTTGATGTACCTGCCAGCAGCAATCTCAAGTCCCAGCCTCCCCTTTCACAAGTTTAAACCCCACCTAGCTTCGATGAATTAGGTCAGTTTTAGTTTCAAAACCTCCCTCCCCCCCAAATTTAAGTGAAGCCTTTTTTTTCTCATAGTACCCAATATCTTCAATCCAGTATAGCACCCAATATCTTCAATCCAGCATTTTATGGCAAAAATACTTTGATACAGAATTATTCCAGATCACTGTATTATTACAGTTTGTGTATCAATAAAAGCTGCTACTTCATGCAAAAAAAGCATTGGTCCGTGCCAGCATCAAACACCAATTAAAAGCCTAAACAGATCAGCCAGAATTGCTGAGGTACAAAGTTAATTAATTACTGCATAATTATGGAATCACTGCCTTTGGTGATAAACATTCAAATCAACACATGATATGATGCACTTGAATGCGTTTAAATCCAGTTGACATGCAAAAAATAAAGAACTGCATCATTAAGCACATATATGTTTACACCACTGGTGCGGACTGCAGAACAGAGGTTTATTTTTTTCCAAGCCACCAACTAGTGTCACCATTAATATCCAATGAGTGTACATGCTTACCTGACAGTGGTATAAATCAGATACACAATGTTCAGTCAATGATTTATGTGAGCCGAAAATTCTCATAAGTTGCTTTCACCTCATGATTTATGTGTACCAATCAATCTGTCTTCCTTTGTGTAAACCACTGACTAATATGTTGTAGCCTGCATTTATTGTATGCCTAAGATTAATTTCTGTGCCAGCCTGTTATTTCACAGCCACTGAAATAAACTGTATACCTCGCATATAAGAAATAGTTGACATCTTCTATAGCCTTTTTTATCAGTTAGTAATTTTAATTAGGTTCTAATGCCTCAGAAATTGTACGTTAAACTGAATGTTTCTGCTTGAGGTATAGTACTACAGAGGCATCAGAAAGAGGCTGGCAACACAGATGGGTGGATAGGCTTTCCACTGACAGGAAATTATTGTATTGTATCACTACTAGTGACATAATCATGTATGTACTGTGGTAATAAACACAGAAAGCTAGTCAGTTGCTTTAAACTACTGTACAAGTCTGCCACACAATGACAAAACATCAGCTAACATCTCCAAGTTGCACAGAGTAGTATCTTACCTGTAGCTCCTGGAAAGAGGGCAGAAGGAACAGAAAACATCTCATTACACAAAGTTCTAATTACAAATTGCTAAACATGTTTGTGGAAAAAAAAAGCAGAAGACACTGTTTCTATTAAAAGTGTGAAGAAAATAATTACATATCTATGTAATTTATCCAATATAATCCATATGTTGTTTTCTAGTTTAGTAAATACAAACATATATCACTACCCGATAGTGTAATGATTCAGTAAATAATAAATTACACAGATAATTAAATGTAACCATTTTTCTATTCTTAGCAAGGTTTATTCCATGCATTTATAGGGCTGGTCAAATATGCATGCTGTGCAGCTGCTATTGTACAGAGTGTGCATAAGGTTGCTAGGAGCATGTGGGATCGTACTTTTAGAACTAGACAGCTACATACTTGACAAGGGCTTCAGATAGTACTGTGCAGTACTTTAATACATCAATCAGTTGGTTCGTTATACTCCTAATGACGTATCCTTTGAAGGATTCCCTGTGGTAAGAGGGTGGCCAAGGTCAAAAACTGGACCATGCAAGCCTTGCCATGACTTCCATGTTGTGCATGTCACGCTGCTTATGTAACTTGGGTTACAATTGTGCTTCAGTGAATGCATGGCTGTGGCCACATTTCTTGAAAGCATGGTGTATATGTCTTAGTCTGTATGTGTGAATGGAGAAAGAAATGTGATCTACAATGACAATGACAATGCCCCTTCTGTATTATTTAATATTTAGCCCTTTCTTGGCATCCTAAAGTTGTTTACCAAATGCATAAAGTATATTATTTTTAAAGCATACATGCAATAAACATGGGCCCATATCATGCTTAGATAAGTTTAAAAATGGTTGTCGTTAGCTCTGTGGCTTTAGTTTGCTCCTTTGCATATGCAGTACTGCTTTGCATTTTTGTTTAAGTAGCAAAATGATAGAAAAGTATATTTACTGTAGTTTTTTTCTTGAAAGCTGACAACATGTGATGACACATATAAGGTCAATTGTGAATATTTGTACTATTCAGGCTAAGTAAACATGACAGCCTTAAAAAGGGTATGTATACATATTTTTTTTACCTCGCCATCCTCTAGCTCCACATCCAGGAAGTCAAAATCTCTGAAGACTCTGAACTGCTGTTCACTGTTTGTATCGTCCATGTTTTCCTGTTCTCGTCCACCTTCATCTGACGACACCAAGCTCACCTGATGCTCTATCAGATCAAGATCACCACATGAAGAGAAAATGACCTAAAACAAACAGAGGTCTCCATAAAAATGTAGTCCTACCTCTGTTGCTAGTTAAGCTGTAATTGTTTTTTTTATTACTTAGAGGACATTATTACAAGTGCACCTAATTACTTCAGCTGCTATCTTTAGAACTCTGTTTTATTATTTATGTGGAACAGGTGCCTTTCTTGTGATTAGGCTGATCATGTACATTGGCTGTAAAGCATTCTGCATGAGCTCTTCATCGAACACAAATGCATTAAGACTACTACCGAACAGCTACATACTTGCTACTTCTAATATATATAAAATACAGCATTGACATGGTTGGCAAAGTTCACCCTAATTTCATCTAAATTATTATTGAGAAATGAATGCAGGAGATGACTTACTGAAGGATTTTTGGTCAGGCCCACTTCTTGGCCACACAGCGTCAGAACATTCACCAGCTTTTCTCTTGTCCTTTTCTAAACAGACAAACAAACAAACAAAAAAAGAAATAAACCAAAAAGAAATGATAACCTTAAAAAAAAAACAAATTAAATGTGACATATGCTTTTCAGTATATATCATTTAAAAATCATATTTCTCTTGATGTGTCCTTGTAGAAAACATCCACCTTGGGATCCTTAAATGCATCACAGTTCTCAGGAATTAATTATGTAATATAATGGGCTAATGATTGTGTCTCATACTTGGGAGGACTGAGGCCTTTTCCAGCTCACAGGTACCAGGACATTGGAATTGGAGCCAGATGATGTTGAGGAAGTGCTGCGAGTAACTGCAATTGCACTGGGTTTCCCATCCCGACCCCGCAGATCCTTGCAGATCATCGTATCTCCTCCCAATAATTGGAGTCTGGGGGAAGAAAGACATTTTTTTAAATAAATGAACATTTCAGTATTAAATGTCAAACGCTGGATTGAGCACATCAAAAGGGACCAGTCAGCACAAAGGATGCCACACTCAAGTATGGGTCTAGTCACAAAGTGCACTTTGTGGGCAAAAACATTCTGGTTTACTTACTGTCTACTGCAGTATAGTAGATTATATCAGACTAATTTTGTGTAGTTGTAGGCTGACATCTTCTGTTACTACAAATTCCAGAATCCCCTGCAGCTGACATCAGGAGAGTAGGCAGCAGTGGGAGATGTCATAGCCTGCAGTGCATGTTACAGCTTTTTATAATCTCTGATCAGATGTTTTCCAGGATTGCTTTAATCCAGGGGCTAAGTGCAGTCCTCTGTGACTGTGCATAGTCCATGAAAGACAGTGGGACCAGCAAACAAAAGATCAGAGCATATATAAACTCTAACAGGCATTGCAGACTATTGAATCTTCTCACTGCTGCATTCTGCTCTGATGTCATCTGCAGGAGATTCTGGGATTTGTAAT
This sequence comes from Neoceratodus forsteri, assembly GCA_016271365.2. Classification (NCBI taxonomy): domain Eukaryota; kingdom Metazoa; phylum Chordata; order Ceratodontiformes; family Ceratodontidae; genus Neoceratodus; species Neoceratodus forsteri. The sequence continues at coordinate 374,894,083 of CM057458.1, forward strand.
GTCAGCCAACAATTAAGCAAAATTAGTCAGATATAGTCTACTATACCACAGTAAACCAAAAGTAAACCAAAATGTTTTTGCACACAAAGTCCTCATTGGTACCAGTCCCACACTTGAGTGTAGGAGCTCTTGGTTTTGACTGTTCCCCTTTAAATTGTACAACAGGATATTAACAAAGAAGCATGGCACAATCTCTGGTAGTTTAAACCTTTAGTGTGTTTCTCTATAAAGTAAGGTGGGCTGGCACATCAGCACAGGATTAAAGAAGCTAGGAAATGTAAATGCTGCCTAGGTGCATACTGTGTGATCCTGAGCAAGTCACTTAACTTCCTTGTGCTCCCAGGTCGCATCTGGAAACAAGCTTCGGCTTAGTATGCTACTCCTGGTTAAACAATGTTTCCTTCCCTTCCATATAACAACTGTGTAGGTGTGTTTCTAACTAGTTTTGAGAAGATGCAGATTATTAATATATCAGGATATGTCATCACAAATTCCGTTATGTACAGTTAAGTTGTAATACCCAGTATAATGGGATTTCTGGAATGTTGAAAAATGTGCCTGCTGGCATTTTTCTCCCGCCTCTGTTCTGCCCCTTTACTCACATATTCAGCACTAAATGCACCCCAGCAAAATCTCTTATCCAGCTGGGGCTCTCAGGCATGCTGTGGCCAGTAAATCTGATTTTGTGACATTTCGTTTTATTCTTTAAAAAACAAACACTGAAAAACAACAGTTACTGCATGAAACAAAATATGGGGGCAATGTCTGCTCAGTTGTTTTACACACCCTCAGTTTTTAATGAACTTGCAAACCAGTTAAGCTTTGCTCTCATTGTATATGGTCTCCACAAACCTCAGGCATGCTAAAATACCTTGTCACACCTCCACACATTATTCTGTATATATATACTGTATCAGAACAATCACCTTCATTCTCATGGAGAACACTGCACAACAGCCAATCTCCTTGATAATTTTGGAACAGTCATCAAACTTTAACACATAAATGTCAGTATATTTTGTCAGCCACCAAAAGATAAAATGGCAAACAAATATTATATTCTACTAACAAAGACTCCACAGCAGTGATAGTAAAGTGAACACTTCATTTTACTGTGCTTAGCGCTCTTTTCACTAATGGGGCTGGTACGCGTCAGCAGCAGCACGTACTGGGCCGTGCAAATGCAGGCTGCTTAACAGGCCCGAGGTGCCAGTATGCATGTCTCCTTGTAGGCCTGAGTGCCCCTAGCATGGCTGCATAGCTTCACGCTAGGGGCGTGACTGACTGGGGGGCAGATGTGGGCTGGAGTGAGAGCTTCCAATCAGAAGCCCCTATTGTGCCCCATAGTGGATCCTCAGCTCTGCAGAAGTAGGGGATCATAGGACATGGCAGCCTACATGCAGGCCACCATGTCCCCAATGAACTGATAAAAATAATACAGTTTAAAATGTCGGCACCCTGCAGCCTGCCACCACACCTTAGCGTTCCAAGGCATTGAGTGGGGCAGGGTTCCATGGCTTCTGTGCACCACAGTGCCATAGTAGCTCTGGTTGGCGGGGGTGCAGCAGTTACGCGCTCTTGCTTGCATAATGGTAAGCCCACCTCCCCCGACACTGACCTGGTGGAGAGCAAACAGCATCGAGCATACTGCGCTGTGCTGGGTGTCACAGGCATGCCCACTCCCCGCCCCTTGCTTGGACCAGCCTACGTAGTAGCTTTGGGACTCTCTGTGCATGGTACCAGGCAGAGGTGTGGAGCAGGTGTGTGCCATTAGTACTTCTGCAGGTACCATTAATGCAGAAGGCCTGGATACCATTGATACATAGGGCCCTTATGGGCTAATTATAGCATGATATCCTTCAATTTTTGTTGTTGTTGTTGCTGACCCACTTCATGGCATTTGATATAGAACACTCTCATCCTCAGGATCCCAGATGCTGGCTATCAGACATTTTTGCTGCATTACAAAAAGGGTGACAATCTAAATATATTACACACAGTTTTTTCCATTTCACAATGTCTACAACGTATTGGTACAGTACAAAAAGGCATCAGCGTCCTCAAAAACATTTTACCTTGTTTCTGATGAGTTGTACAGCTCCTGGTTCTATCCTTGTTTGCACAGCTCAGTGGGAAGCTCTAACACACCACTTGAAGCTGGCTAAGTCCACCCTATTGTACTCTATCCAAAACATTACTTAGCCTGATGTCAATGAATAGCAAGTCATTCCATCATTTCCTTCAATTCATGGCCGGAATAAATAGAGTTTGCTGAACATGAGGACTTGCCTGAAAATTCTTAGACCTTTCATTTTGAGCTACAACTCCACTTTAATGAATGCTAGTTTTGCACTTCATTACAATATACAGTGCCGGGCTGTAAGCTAGGGTTGGGGGGAATTAAAACCACCAGTTGACACATCACATGTGGAATAACACAGTGAAGTATAATTATGTTATAATACAGTTAAGGAGCTTTGAACAGAGAACTGAATCAGTGTGACTCTGTGTCAAGTTAGTAAGTAAAAACAGGAGGGGAACGAGACTAAAGTGATACACAGAAGAAGTAGTGAAGGCAGTGAGGGAGAAAAGAAATACATATAGAAATCATAAGGCTAGACGAGGAAAATAGGGAAATTAACCTAAGCAAGATGAGGAAAAAGTCAGATGCAGGAGGGCGGATAACCCAGGCTAGCCTGATGCAGAAGAAAGAATAACAGACAAGACGAAGGGGAGGGACAAGGCATTGTTATGATATAGTCAGGAAAACACAAATCCAAGGAAGGGAGTTAGACTGAAGAATGGTGAAGGGTGGGAGGAGGGGAATAAGGGGAAGGCAAACATGATACATTAGTATTGCTGCTCAGTACCTGAAGGTGGACTTGAGGCTAGAAAGAAGGGAAAGGGAAAGGGGAAATTATTTAACCAGGAAAGGCACACTAAGCTGAAGCTTGTTTCTAGGTGTGACCTGGGAGCATAAGAAAGTTAAGTGACTTGCTCAGGGCCACACAGTATGCAAATGGCAGCTGTGGGATTCAAAACCCAGGTCTCCAGGTTTGCAGCTTATTGTCCTAAACCACAGCACTATACTGCCTATAAGAATGGAGTGGGGTGGGGATAAACATGGGACAGGTCACTAAGGAAAGCATGCTGAAGGGTCTTAAGCTCTGACAAATTCATGAGTCCAGATGGGTTGCAGCCTAGGGCACTAAAGGAAATGGGGTAGGAGCTCACTGCACTATTGGCAGATCTCTTCAATATCTCTCTGGAGACAGGGATAGTCTCAATGAACTGGAGAACAGCAGATGTGGCACCCCTGCATGAGAGTGGGAGAAGGGATGACCAGGAAACTACTGACCAGTAAGTCTCAGATCTATTGTTGGTAAATTGCTGTAGGCAGGGGGCCCAGTGTCGCTGAGGGTTGAGGCACTCGGCACCACACCTCATGCCACACCAGCGACCCGGGTTCGGAAAAGGACTCAAGCCGCCGGGGCTGGCAGGGGAGAGGAAGGATTGAGCGTCCCATGACTGCTCTCCTTCCTCTGGGGTGGATGGGAGCAATGCATTGTGCTGCAGCAGCAGTGACTGGCAGAGCAGTATGGCCGACCTGGATACTGTGGCTATTACTGAGTCATGTTGCACTGAAAATCATGACTGGGACATGGCCACAGTAGGCTATACTCTGTTCAGGAAGGACAGGATGGGATCTACTGTGACAATGTGGTATAACTTGACAACTTATGTATATAGACTGGAAAGGCAGACAGCTTTGTTGAATAACCAACAGCAAACCTTTGACCAACTCTGGCAAAGATGGACATTATATTATATGAGCAAAGACCCGACTTTTGTGCCATAGTTGGATAAGAAGGCTTTTCGCCTCCTCACCTTGCTCTCCCCTTTGGACAATAAATTAATATCTGCTATTGAAGAAAAGGCATGAGGACTTTTATCAGTGTGCAGTATTAAGAAAAAAACAAGTTAAGCTGAACTGTGCTAGACCAATAATAGCTTATTCCTGGCAGTAATCTATTGTTGATATACCAGTTGACACTCATTAACTTCTATTATTTCTCTAAGTGTATTATTGACTGTATCAATTTTCTTTCTTTTACCTGTATCTGTATTTTGTATCATTTTGTCATTTCTCTAATAGCAACTTACTGTAATAAAAAGAAATTACTGAAAAAAGGAAGAACAGGGTGAAAGGAAGGGATGTGGTGCTTTATGTGAGGGAAAGCATAAAAGTGAGGGAGATAAAGGGAATACAGGGAGTGGCAGAGGTACTGTGGGTCACCCTGGAGACAGGGAATGGAGCACTATCAGTACTGGAGTGGTGTACAGACCTCCAGTACAGGGGGAGGAATTGGATAAGGTACTGGCGAAACTATTGGCGATATGGCAGAAAAAGGGGAGATGCTGTTGGTAGAGGACTTCTATCTGCTGGATGTAGATTGGAGTCTCCCAGCAGCAGCTTCAGCTAGAAGCAAGGACGTCCTGGACTCTCTGCAGGGAGTGTTTCTCAGGCAACTATTCAGCAAACTTACTTGTGATGGGACAATACTGGACCTGGTACTCATTAACAGGGACAGTGTTGCAGATGTCAAGGTGGGGGGCCACCTGGGGACCAGTGATCACCGTAATGTGTAGTGCAATATAAGGACAGCTGTGGAATTGTACACAAGAAGGCAAAGGTCTTGGATTTCAGGAGGGCAGATTTTATTAATATGGATTAGTGCCTCAGGGATAACCTGGAAGGGCGGGATGACATGGGTGGGGTGGAGGAACAGTAGGCAAAGCCAAAAGGGAGCACAGTAAAGGCAATACACCTCTGTATCAAATAACTGAGCAAAAGCAAGAGGGAAAATAGACTGCAATGGTTCTTGAAAGAGGTGGCTGAAAAGGTAAAGGTTTCAAAGGCAGCATTCAGAAAGCAAAAGGAGATGCAGAGGGAGGAGGATAGGGAGGTGTGTATCAGGGGAAACAGAGGGAAGCAGAAAAAGCAGTAAGGAGTGCAAAGGCACAAACTGAAAAGAGAATATCCCAAGAGGTAACGAAAGGGGACAAGACATTTTTTAGGTATGCAAGTGAAAACAGGGAGACCAGGGTAGAACTGCAAGGTTAAAAACGGAAGGGGGACAGTACAGAGGGCGACCAGGAAAAGTGGACATCCTGGCCAATACGTTTGTTCAGTGTTCACAGAGGAAGAAGAGGGGAGACACAAAAAAGTAACAAGCTTTTGAGGGAGGAAAGTGGACACTAGTCCTTTTTTGGAGGAGAGAGTGTCCTGAAGGTATTTGCTAATCTGAAGGTGGGAAAAGCAATGAGGTCAGATGGGGGCATCCAAGGAGCTCAAGGAGATACTGGCTGCACCTCTGAGAGTGCTATTTAAAAGCTCACTGGAAACAGGAGTGGTTCTGGAGGACTGGAGGAGGGCAGATGTAGTCCCACTTCACAAAAGTGGTAGGTGGGAGGAAGCTGGCAATTATAGGTCAGTCAGCCTGACATTGGTGGTGGCAAAGTTGAGGGAATCACTGCTGAAGGAAAGGATTGTTGAATATCTTTAATCCAGTGGGATAAAAGACCAAAAGCAGCAAGGGTTCAAAGTGGGAGGTCATGTCAAACGAATCTGATATTTCCTTGACTGGGTGACCAGGGAATTAGATTAGGGTGGAGCGGTGGACATGGCCTTTCCAAGATTTCTGTAAGGCTTTTGACACCATTCCACATAGCAGACTAGTAAGCAATCTGGGTAATTTGGGAGTGGGTCCAAAGGTGGTAAACTTGATAAGAAATTGATTATTGGATAGGCGACAGTTGGTGGTAATAAACAGCACTCACTCTGAGGAAGGTAGGGTGGCCAGGTAGTGCCTCAGGGATTAATGCTAGGACCGGTCCTCTTTTCTTTATAAGTGACACTGCAGAGGAGCTGGAAAGGAAGGTCTGCCTCTTTGCAGATGACACCAAAATCTGCAGTAGGGTGGACACTCCGCGGGAAGTGGAAAGTATGAGTGAAGACCTGAGAAAACTAGAGGCATGGTCAAGTGTATGGCAGCTGGGTTTCAATGCAAAAAAGTGCAAAATAATGCACTTAGGGTACAGAAACTCAGGAGCGGAATACAAAATGGGTGGGGTGGCACTGATGACTACCAAGCAGGAAAGAGACCTTGGGGTAATCATATCTGATGACCTAAAGGTGATCAGGAAGTGTGACAAGGCAGCCGGGAGGGTTAGTGGGATGATGGGGTGCACAGGTAGAGGTACCACCAGCAGAAAGAGTGACATAGTGTTGCAACAGTACAGATCACTGGTAAGATCACACCTAGAGTACTGTGTCCAATCCTGGAGACCAGGGACTGGATTTTCGAAAGCAGGAGATTACCACAAGCCCCAGCTGCACCAAAGATATGGCCCACGGGGCTTGTGGCAATCTAACAGGATTTTCTGTCCTTTTTTATCCCTTGCAGCAATTGGCACAAGCTAGACCATCTTTTTGTGGTCTGGCTTGCATCAGTACTGGGGATCACTTTCATGGAGCTTGCGACGGAAGTTTGGCACAAGCTGCCATAAAGCAGGTAAACTGCCGTAACTGCGCTCGAGATTGTAAAATTGGATGCAGTTGCAGCAAATGGGTATGGCACATGAAATGGGTTTGATGCAGGGCTTGATGCAAGTCATGTGTCACCCTTTGAGAATCCAGACCCACATCTCCAGAAGGACATATACAGTGGAGGTGATCCAGAGGAGGGCAACTAAAATAGTGCAGGGCCTGCATCAAAAGCCCTACGAGGAAAGTCTAAAGGACCTCAGTATGTACAGTACACACTGGAAGAGAGGAAGGGGGTATAAGATAGAGACCTTTAAATACCTAATGGGGGTAAATAAGGGAAATGTCTTTCAGAAAATGGTGCTCATGAACAAGGGAACACACTATGAAGCTGGAGGGGGTAGATTAAAGAGATGTGAGGAAGCTCTTCTTCACAGAAAGAGTGGTGGATTCCTGGGACAGTCTTCCAGCAGAAGTGGTGGGGGTGAAAACAGTGGTGTGGTTCAAGAATGCATGGGATAGCCACAAGGGAATGAATAGATAGATAGATAGATAGATGGATAGATAGATATTTTATTTATATAGCACTCATTTTCGAAGACTCTAGGTGCTGTACAATATAAGCACACATATCATATAAAAACATTTTAAAATACAATAAATTTTAAAACAACAACAACATACAAAATACAACTGAAACCAGCAGCTTAATTAGCCCTTATAAAGACACTATTATTTTAAAACACCTTCAATTAAATACTTGATTAAACACAAATGTCTTGAGGACCTTCTTAAAGGCTTCCACCGAGGGGGCCTCCCTAAGATTACCAGGCAGGGAGTTCCACAAGGTAGGTGCAGCTGCCACAAATGCTCTATCACCAGAATGCCGCAACCTGACCCTGGGAACTCCAAGGAGACCACCCCCGGCAGAACGGAGAGCCTGAGTCGGGCGGTAAGGCACAAGGAACTCTTGCAGATAGACTGGCCCCTCTTGTGCAGGGTCTTATAGGTCAACAGCCCTATCTTTAAGACAATCCTCCACCAGACCAGCAGCCAGTGCAGTTCACAAAGCGCAGGGGTGATACGTTCACATCTTTTCTCCCTTATTAATAATCTTGCCTCCACGTTCTGCACCAGCTGCAGTCTGCGGAGGCTGCCTCCAGATATCCCTAGGTACAGGGCATTGCAGTAGTGCAACCTGGAAGTGACGAAAGCATGTACCAGTGTGGACAGGTCATCAGGCAGGATCAGGGCACGAATTTGGGTAATATTCCTGAGATGGTAAAACCCACTTCTCACCATGCCTGACACCTGTGCATCAAGTATCAGACCGCCGTTCAGGATTACTCCCAAATTCTTCACCTGCCTAGAGGGGGCTAAAGGCACATCCCCCAGCACAAGGTCGGGGGTAATGTCAAGCCACCCCCCCCGCCCTGACGACCTGGCTCTACCACCAGTACCTCGGTCTTGTCTGGGTTGAGTTTAAGTCAATTGTGAGTCATCCATGTCTGGATTTCCTCAAGGCAGCAGTTAAATACAGAGTCTGACACCTGGCTATTGGGAGCACAGGACAGGTACAGCTGGGTATCATCTGCATAGCAGTGAAAACCCAGCCCGTACCACCTGATAATGTCCCCCAATGGCAGCATATACACCATGAACAACAGAGGCGACAAGACCGATCCCTGCGGAACACCACAGCACAGAGGCTTTGGATTTGATGAGAAAATTCCCATGGTCACCCTCTGCACTCTGTCTGTCAGGTATGACCTGAACCAGCAGATGACATTTCCAGACAGGTCACAACAAAACCGCAGTCGGTCAAGTAACACCTCATGGTCCAAGGTGTCAAATGCCGCAGAGAGGTCTAGAAGGACCAAGATGGTACAGCCCCTTCTATCCCTCGGAATCATAGTGGAAAGAAAGTTGGTGGGGAGAAAGAGCTATAGATCAAGTAGGGTCTGCAGTGATAATGTAGGTAAAGAAAAATGGGCAGACTAGGTGGGCCAACTGGTCCTTATCTGCTGTCAGATTTTATGTTTGTATGAGGTGGAGAAGTGGAGCAAACTATGAAGGGAAGTGGTCTCTGTCAAATCAGTAGTGGGATTTAAATATGGGTGGGAAAGGAACATGGGGCTGGTGAAGGTAGGTGGGGAGAGTAGCAGGAGGGGAGGGGAGAGGGAGACAGAGTGACCGATAGGGTACTTGTGTCATACCATAGGTAGAGCTGGGCAGACTGGATGGGCCATGAGGCCTTTTTCTGTCATTAGTGTCTATGTTTCTTTGTTTCAAAATCACCATCCAGATTTTAATATTACTAGGTACAGAAAATCATAAAATGTCAGAGGTGATATTTACCTCAGCAATGTCAAACTGAAATTCCAGAGTCTTTCCCGGTAGCTCCTTGGAAGCATGAGTCCACACCCGGTGTATGTCCACATGTGGCAGTTCACCATGTGGGTATGAGGGTAAAACTAGGCTAGCAGAGCGAGACACTACTATCTTCAAGATGTTCAGGGCTTCTTTCCAGTGAGTGCTCTAAAAAAAGTTTGAAAATGGCACAGTTCAAGTACAATAGTTATCTGAGTATATGAAACTATGCTTCTAGATGGTACTGTGGTCTCGTGACTACAGCTCACTCTTGGAAACCATGAGATGCAGCTCCAGGTTTAAATCCCACCAAAGCCATTTACTAACTTTGTGACCTTAAGCAAGTCACTTATCTTCCCAGCTATAAAACTATGAAGAAGCAAGGGTCCACAGTAGATGAGCTGTTGCATCACTGTTGCACTATGTGCCTTCCTGGTGTGTATGTATATGTGTATAGGTAGGCCTAGATTGGTCTACTGGGTTATCAATCAGTTTGACATCCCGAAAGACTAATTAGCTACTTCACCTCCTTTCTTTCAGAAAGGAAGTGGCCTTCCACGTTGGATCCCCTCCATAGGGGACCTCAACTATACAAGAAACCAAACACTTTTCTTAAAGAAGTAGCCTCCTGGTTGGGATCTTCCCTTCCCCATGATTTCTGGAGTTGCTGATGCCCACTACCTTAAGGACAAGAACTATTCATTGGCCCACTGGGACTATAACTTTTTCAGGGCCATGACTACACCGCTAGCTGTAGTTGGAAAACTTCTTCTGTCCCCTGTCAGACACAACTAACCCCCCCCCCCCACACACACACACACTCTATCAAAAAATTTATTCCTGACACCCCCTGGACAGCAAACTTGGCCTCCTGGCCACTTTAATGGGGAAACTAATTTCCTTGCCTGCTTGGTGCTGTGACTGCAACTGCCACCCTCCCCCCCCCATAATGATCACCAGGCATGTTCAGTGCTATGACTACCCTCTTTTTCCATTTGGGAAATGATTCCTGAATTGCTCAGCCTACTTAGAGCTCCCCTCATCCAGTTTTGTTGGGGATACCTCTGGCCTGCTCAGGGACAAATTACTTCATCCAACTTTGCTCTGATAGGGAAATAATGGCCCCTGGACTGTTAAGAACTGCAACTCCACATAAAATGTCTGGCCCACTCGGGACTGGTACTCATTCCGCTGCTCTAGTGAGATGTATACAATGTATCCCCATGCTGAAATACAACAGGAAAATAAACAAAATTTTTAAAATAAGTAATATTTTTGTTTGTGCATGTCTGTGTGTGTGTGTGTATATGTATGTGGTAGTGGGAGCAGGGGCATGACTAGGTTACGAAAAGCAAAAATGTTTCTTACTGATGGGACAGGTGCTGAGCTAGCTGTCCTATGTTTTCCTCACCTCTCCCTCAACCATGGAAGGAGTTAAATAATAAACTTCTGTGCATGAACTAAGCCCTTCAAAGGAGACCTTCCTTACATTTCCCCCCAAAATAAGAAACAATTCTGGATTTTAAAGCAGCAGTGCGATGAAAAACGTTTTTTTCTTCCAAAATGCTAGTTTCCACCTACAGTTAATCAAAAATATTAGCATACCTATTAAATGTGCTTTTATCAGTGATTGACATGTTGTGCATAAATATATATGTATTTTTTTCCTTGCCTAACCTTAAAGCAACAGTGCAACACATTGGGGAAAAATGTGACCCTACCTTTTTTCACTATGAAAGATTCCAGGCATCTTCCAGTTTTATTTGGTGGCAAACATTTCTAGTTTTACCAAAATACGAGTATTTTATAAATGTCTTAATTTAGTTTTTTTTTTTCTCAAGTAAAAAAGATGGCTGCCAAATTTGGCTTAGAAATACCTTTGCAAATCTGGTAAAGGTTAGGACTGAGAAAAAAAAAAAAACAACAAAAAACTTAAAGTGCACAGCATATGAGGTACCTAGAAAAGTAGATTTGACAGGTATACTAATATTTTACTAAGTGTAATTGAAACTACATTTTTTGGTAAAAACATTTTTCATTGCACTGCTGCTTTAAACTTAACCCTCAGAAGGTCCACAGTGCTATTTCTAACTGCCCATTTTTTTATCTTAAGATAGGGAATAATTTAAAACAGTTAAAAAATAGTGAGATTCTTGTAGTACTGGAAACTTTTACAAGCAAATGAAAGTGAAAGATGTCTGGAACATTTAACAGTTAAGACTGGTGGGGTCACTTTTTCCCTTAACTTTGATACACTACTGGCTTGAAATATTTTATTTACAGTATATGACTTGTGATGTAATTAAAAAATAAAAGGTATTGTAGAAATCAAACAAGCAATTACCTGACTTAACTATCCAATATAGATCTCCACTTCTGAAAAGGGAGGGGGCTAGATTTTTAGCTAGCCTGGGACTAAGTCCCACTCCACAGCCGCTGGTACAGAAACAAATCTGTGCACCTGTGGGTGTTCCCATTTTAAGCCTATGCTCCACTTAGGCGGCAGGCTCTGCTACGGAAGATACTACACCTGGCCTTACAAGGCATTGGCATAGCTACACCAAACAATTGCCACAAGCTGCCATAACTCGTGGAGTCGGCCATAAAATAGCTCCTTCTTTGAAAATCCAACGCAGGCGGTAAAAACTTCGGCTCTACAAGTGAAGACCCACTTGCACCAGTTTTTTGCCTGCACCTGCGCCATCTTTTGGGGTTTAGAAAATCTAGCCCAGGTTTTTTTATAACTCAAACATGATTTTAGTCTTGCTCACTATCTTCGACTTCTTTTACAATGATTAGATTATTTATAGCATATAAGTTATTCATTAAAAACAGCACGTTATGATTGCATTAATTTTTCATGTTCTTTATATTATACTGTTAACTCCTTCTAAGTGGGAACTTTTCAGATCCCAAATCCATAGCCATGTGCACAATGTCTTAACAGGTTTTATTACCTGCACAAATTTTTCAATGGTCTTTAGCACTTCCATGTTAAACTGTTTGACTGGAATGCCAGACAGATCCATGTGGCTCAGAAGACTGTGGATTATCTGCAGGAGGGGCTGTTGCATGCTTGGAAGACCCTTCTCCAGCAGCTGTGTAAAATCAACAGGATAAAAAATACATTTTGTGTAAGTATTTGAGCTGTAGTAAACAGTTTTGTTAAAATGTTTCATGATACTGGACAACTGGACAACACCAGCTGCCATATAGCAGAGGATACTTTAACTTTTCTAAAATAGACAACCCTACAGATGTAGTTAGCTGTTACTCCAAGCTTTATTCAGCAAAAAAAGGAAGAAACATTACACACCGCAGAAAAGTGACTGCCTTATATTATTTTATGGTAAAACACTTACACAATGAAGACGTTTTGCCAAAATAATTTGGCATTGTGAACTCAGTTTATTTATACGGATACAAACACGATGTACTTTTTGATGTCCTTACTACGGACAGTGTTAATGTTAACCTAGTACTTGCATCAGGGGCAGGCTGTGGAAAGGCACAGCAACCTAAGCAGAGTCACTAATGCAAGTTGGAAATACTCTGTTACACATTTATTAATCCTGGATTTAAACAGACTTGTGCAGCATTCAGTAATATAGCAGAATCCTAGGCAAGTGGCATGCAAGGCACTCAGAACATGAAATGTTAGGAATTTGACTGCTAGAAAACAGAGTTGTGTCAATGCATCTGTAGGAGTTATTTTCAAGACATCAAGGGTATAAACAGACCAGGCTGACTGTAGAGCTAACTTAAGTAATGTTAACTTAAACTGAAATATGCGTTCAGCAACAGGATGCATTTTCTCTAATTCTGGATAGGAAATGATAAAGTAAAGCAATTCACGTTAGGCAACAAACGTTTTCCTGTCATGTTTCTGTGCCAATGCTGTGGGTGCAATTGAGACAGAGAAAATCTATTCATATTCAGAATGGACTGTTTGTGAATGGTACTATGTATATGCCATAGAGGGAAAGGAAAGGAATTTGCTTTTATATAGTGCCTTTCACAACCACTGTACCCCAAAATGCTTTATAATCCAGGAACAGTTGGCAGCTGCCATTTGGCACACACAGAGAGGTTAAGTGAAATTTAATGGAAGTTAAGGAAAACTACAGGGGTTAGTAATGAGAAAGACCAGATAATTTGTTTAGATGACTTGGACCAGGTTTCTTAGCAGGTTCATCTCTCTCCCAACTCAACAGATGCACCTGATGATTCTATATTTCATCACGAGTTTGTTCAGACTGGCCATAAAGAGTCCCTGATGCCATAGAAGCATATAATTTGTCAGTAGATAAGGTCCACTTAGTCCACCTAGTTTACCTTTCTTTTTCCTGCCTATTTTACCACCACTGACCCTACCTGGTCTCCAGTCACTTCCCCCCTCTCCACTTTGATAACAGTTTTCCTTTATACCTATCCAAGGCATGCTTGAAGCCCACCTCTGTTATAGCTCCCTGTACCCCCACTGGAAGATTGTACTAGGTATCCAACACCCTCTCAATGAAAAAATACTTCCTCACATTCCTCCTAAATTTCCCCCCTCCAGCTTCATTGCATGTCCCCTACTTCTTGTACACCTTTTATGAAATATGCTCTCTTCCAGTATCTTATTCACCCTGATGAGGTATTTAAAGGTCTCTATCATGTCCCTCGTCTCCCTCCTCTCTTCCAGGGTGCACATGTTTAGATCCCTCAGTCTCTCCTTGCAGGACATTTGGTGCAGCTCCTGCACCATTTTTTGTTGTCCTTCTTTGGATTGCCTCTACCAAGTCTATATCTTTTCTGAGGTGTTGTCTCCAGAATGGGACACAATACTCCAGGTGTGGTCTCGCCAATGACCGATACCGTGCCAATACCACCTCCTTCCTTCTGCAGGTGATATCCCTTCCTATGCACCCCAGCATCCCACTGGCTTGCTCAACTGCTTTGTTGTATTGCCTTGCCACCTTAAGGTTATCTGTTATGATTACCCCTAGGTCTTTTTCCTGTTTAGAGAGCATCAATTCCAACATCCTCCATTCTGTATGCTGCCTCTGATTTCTTGCACCCAAGGTGCATGATTTTGCACTTTTTTCACTGAAGCACAGCTGCCATTCCCTTGATCATTCTTCAAGCTTGTTCAGGTCTCTGCTCATTCTCTCCACTACCTCTGGAGTGTCCACCTTATTGCAGATCTTGGCGTCATCTGCAAAGAGGCTTACCTTGTCTTCCAGTTCTTCTGTATTGTCATTTATAAAGACATTAAAGAGGACTGGACTCAGTACTAAGCTCTTAGGAACCCTTCTGGTCACACTACCATCCTCTAAGTGAGTGCCTTTTACCACCACTCTCTGCCACCTATTAGTCAGCCATTTACATACCTTGTGTACCACCTTGATACCCACCCCCAAGCTTCTCAGTTATTTTATAGACCTCCTATGTGGTCCGGTGTTGAAGGCCTTGCTAAAGGGTAAGTAGGCCATGTCACCCGCTCCCTCCTGATCTATTTCTCTGGTCACCCAGTCAAAGACATCTATCGGGTTTGTCTGACATGACCTCCCTTCCATGAAACTGTGCTGCATGGGGTCCTGTAACTTGCCAGATGCAAGGTAGTCTACTAGTCTTTCCTTTAGAAGTGACTCCATTAGCTTCCCCACTACTGATGTCAAACTGACCGGCCTATAGTTGCCAGCCTCTTCCCTGTTGCCACTCTTTTGTAGAAGGACTACATCTGCCCTTCTCCAGTCCTCTGGGAACACCCCTGTATTTAGTGAGTTATTGACTAGGGCTGTCAGTGGTGCAGCCAGTATCTCCCTGAGCTCCTTCACTACCTTTGAATGTATCTCATTCGGACCCATAGCCTTGTCCACTCTCAGATTCACAAGTCCCTTCAGGACTCTTTCCTCTTTGAATGGACATTGTCTACTTCCCTCCCTCCAGTGGTTCTATAACCTAAATGTGGCCCATCCCCTTCCCCTTCCACTGTGAAGACAGAAGAGAACTTTTTCCTGCTCATCCTCTACACTGTTTCTGTCTTCATCCCTCAGCCTCAGAGTTCCTCTCCTTGTTTTTCTTTTTTTTTTCTAGACCTACAAACAGGTCTTGTCCACCTTTGTTACCCCCAGCTATTCTTTCCTCAGTTTGTGCATTAGCAGTGTTGTGACAATTTTGGAAAAAAATGTAATAATTAGACACATTTCAGCTTATATTTTATATTTTTTTCTGTAGTTCTCATCACCCATATTTCTTTATTATTAAGGACTTAGTATGAAAACTGGATTTCTGCCCTGTCTGCTACAGCAGCTTTTCTACACCTGATATTATACTGTTCATGACATCACAGTCAGTTGATGTAGAGATAATTATGATATATTACAAGGTTGAGCCTGTTGCACATTAATTTCCTGTTGGTGAGAAATCCCATTACCACTCCAGTTACATAACTTCACTTGGTAAAGGATGATTGACATGAATATTAACTAGAGTGAGATCACTTCAGCGTATAACAGTGTGTTAACTGATATATCAGTCATCCATTTCCTATTGCAGGAATGTCACACACAGTGTTACCTGCCTTCATACCTGCCTGCAAAGGCAAAATAAAACTAAGCTACCTGCAAGCTACCAGTGCTCTAGTCAAGCATGGCAAGAAAACATAGGATCAAGGAATTTAATAAACGGTTAGGCAATTGGTGTCACACCAAAGGCTATGGGTTAGTGGGAGCATGAGGACAGACCTGGGAGAACAGTGGTCTATACACTAAGGATAGATTTCACCTAAATGAAGAGGGCAAGAAGGTGCTAAAATGGAAGCTTGGGGAGTATGCTGAGGTAGCTGGGCATTTAAACTAGGAGAGGGGCGTGACAGAGGGAGGGCATACAGTGGCCACGAGATGGGAAGCAGAGCAGGCTTACCCCCCAGAACAAGGGTGATGTACTAGGTAGAAGCAATAGAGGGGATGCTGGAAGTGGAGGGCAGAGGGATGGGGAAGGAAAGGTAAAAGGATGGAAGATGGTCACCATGAATGCGAGGAGCCTTGGGGATAAAATGAATGGCCTACAGGCCCTTATGGTGGAAAGGGAGGTGGACATGGCAGCAATCATGGAAACATAGGCCACCGAATACCATGACTGGGACCTGGTGGTCCCAGGGTACAGAATATCCTGCAAGGATAGGGAAAACAGGAGAGGGGGGAGTGGCATTAAACATGAGGGAGGGGTTAAAGTGCATTAGGGAGGAGGGGAGACAGAGTCATTATTGCTGCTAATCCATGATTCCAGGAATAGGACTCTCCAGATGGGAGTGGTGTACAGGCCACCCTCCCAGACAGAGGAGTTAGACAAGGAACTTGTGAGGCAGATTAAAAAGACATGCAGGAAGGGGAGTGTGGTGGTTGTTGGATACTTCAACCTTCCGGGGGTAGGCTGGAGAACCCCAGCCAACAGCAGTAAAACTGAACAGGTACTCCTGGATGCCTTTCAGGAAAGCTTCCTGACACAGGTGGTCAGCGAACCAACTGGGGGAGACACCCTAGACCTAGTGCTCACAAATGGGGAATTTGTGAAGGATATCAAGCTGGATGAATCATTAGCGGGGAGTGACCATCACTCAGTATGGTTCAGGTTGGTGATGGGCAAAGAGGGGGTGGCAGCCAATATGAAGGTGCTGGATTTCAGATGGGCAGATTTCGCAGAGATGGGGGAGGTAGTGAGGGGGTACCTGGCCAGGATCCAGCCTAGTATGGGCATGGACCACAGATGGGAGCTCATAAGGAAGGGGATACTGGAGGCTATCAATTCCTGTATCAAGACTCAGAGTAAAAAGGCCAGGGCCAAAAAGCCAAGCTGGATGTGCAGGGGGGTTGTGGAAAAGGTGAGGAGAAAAAGGGTGACCTTTAGGAGATACAGGACATCAGAGAGGGGGAAGGATTGAGAGGAGTACCTGCAGGAGGCAAGAGAGGTGACAAGGGTAGTAACAAGACCAAAGCCACTAAAGAGCTCAGGTTGGTGCAAGGCATAAAGGAGGGGGAGAAAGGCTTCTTCAGGTACATCAGGGAGAAAAGGAGCTGTAAAGAACTGATAGTAAGGATTAAGAAGGATGTGAGATGGGTAGAAAAGGGGGGAGAAAAGGCAGAAGCACTTAATGACTACTTCTGCTTGGTATTTACCATGGAGAGAGGGAGTGCTACTCAAAGGGGGGTTGGGGGCAGAAGGCTGGGGAGAGAGTAACGGATGGGGAGATCATGGAAGCTAGAGTCCTGGAGGACTTGAGACTGCTGATGGTGGACAAGGCACCAGGGCCGGATGGCATTCACCCCAAGGTACTGAAGGAGCTAGCAGAGATCCTGGTAGAACCTTTGGAAGGCCTGTTCAATGCTTCACTAAATTTGGGATGCATACCCAAGGATTGGAGATTGGCTCACATGGTTCCCCTGCATATGAGCGGCCCCAAAGATGAACCAGGGAACTATAGACTGGTGAGCCTCACATCCATCGTGAGGAAGCTAATGGAAAAGATCCTTAAGGAGAGGCTGGTGTTCCTGCTGGAGTACAATGGGCTGCAGGGCAGTAGACCGCATGGCTTTGTTGCAGGCAGATCCTGCCAAACCAGCCTGGTAGAGTACTATAACTGGGTAACTGGGCAGATGGACAAGGGCCATGCAGTGGATGTCCTATACCTGGACTTCAGCAAGGCATTCAATTTGGTGCCACATGGGAGACTTGGAATAAAACTTGAAGGCACAGGGCTGGACCAAAAATGGTGGGATGGGTGACAAACTGGCTGAAGGGAAGGCAGCAGATGGTGGTGGTGGAAGGGGAACTCTCATCCCCAAGGGCAGTAACAAGCAGAGTTCCACAGGGCGCTGTGCTGGGACCAGTGTTTTTTGGGATATTTATTGCAGACATTTCCATGGGCACCAATAACAGAATCAGCCTGTTTGCCAACAATACCAAGACAGAGGTGGTGGTGGATGGCATAGAGGGGTGGTGGGGTCTTCAGGAAGATCTGAACAAGCTGGAGACTTGGTCAGATACTCAGCAGTCTGGGGTTCAATGCCAAAAAATGTAAGGTACTGCATTTTGGAGCAACAAATCCAAGGAGGAACTACCAACTGGGGGAGGGGTGCAGCTGCTAGAGACTGAGGAGGAGAAGGATCTGGGGGTGGTCATCATGGGATCAATGAACAACTCTGCACAATGTGGGACAGCACTGGTCAACAAAATGCTGGGTTGCATTGCAATGGGAGTAACATCAAGGAGGGGGTGATTATGCAGCTGTATAGATCACTGGTTAGACCTCACCTCGAATATTGTGTGCAGTACTGGCTGGCACCCATACCTGAAAAGGGACATCAAATTACAGGAAGGAGTGCAGTGCAGAGTAACCAAGATGATCCAGGGGCCGGGGGACTTACTGCATGAGAGTAAGTTAAAGGAGTTAAACATGTACTCGCTGGAGGAGAGGAGGGACAGAGGGGAGATATGATCAAGACATTCAAGTTACATGAGAGGGATAAACAAGCTTGGTACAGAGGGGCTTTTCAGGGCAAGGGTGGGGGAGGGAAACTTGAGGCTATGACATGAGATTGGAGGGGGGAAGGTTCAGGAAGGAAATGAGGAGACACTTTTTTATGGAGAGGGTGGTAGCAGGGTGGAACGTGTTACCAGCGGAGGTAGTAGCTTGTAAAATGGTGGGCTGCTTCAAAAGGGTCTGGGACAGGGCAAGAGAGAGGATAAAGGGAGGTGGGGTGAAGAGGGAGGGGCGGCTGCAGAATAGAGCTACTAGCTGCATAATCGAGCAGACTCGATAGACCAAATGGCCTTTTTCTGCTGGTAAATTTCATATGTCCGCATCTTCATATGCAAAACCAAAGTTGCTTAGTTCCCCCTTCCCACTCATGTCACACACTCTTTAACTGCCTGCAAAACCAAAATAACAGGAACCTGATTACAATATAAACTAAGTTCAACACAAAGGAGATGTGGTACACAGGAGCTGGATGCTAGAAACTTGAAATTTATCGCAGCATGGAATGCTAGAAAATCAAACGATGCAGCCCCAAACACAGCAAAAAACAATGCAACCCCAGCTCTTCGACTCCAACAATGAGTCTTCCTCAGGACCCCCTGACTTGTTTAACAGAAACCAGAAGCCTGAAAAGATGGACTTTGAGTATCTGCATGGCTCGGGTGGTGCATCTGTCAGCCATCAGAAGGACTATAGTGTGCTCCCCGTTTTACAAAGTCCTGGCACAGAGCAGCAGTTGAAGTCAGCCAACATGGCGTTAAAACAAGAACCTGAGTGGAGTGACAGCAACTTGTCCTCTCTCCCTTCTCAAATTGCAACCTGCGCACAGACCACTGTATACCTCCCCACCAGACAGCCCATCCCTTGGACCTCCCCTGAGCCCAGCTCCAGCTTTTTTACCAGATCAAACCACTCTGGCAAGGAGAAGACCAAAAAGAACACTCCAGCCCAGAGTACCACCAGAGGATGGAGAGGAATAATATCGTCAGGCAGAAAAGCAGAGACAAAGCTAAGTTGTGTAACTTGGAGGTGCAGCAAAAACCGGTTGAGCTGACATCAGAAAACAAGTTTCACAAACGTATTGAACAGCTCACCAGGGAGCTAACAAACGTGACGAGCTTCTTTAAACAGTTCTCCAAATTTGTCATTTTTGGGTACCACAAATGTTACAAATGCTGACTGTTGGTGAGACTTGTGAATGGACTCTTAAATGAACTGATGCAAACATGATACCTCAAAACTTGCAGAACATCTGTAGCAAAATGTATATCAAATATGGAACTGTGGCATCAGGTGAAATTGTGCTGTTTTTCATACAGTATACTGTACTGTATAATGCTGCAACATACTTTCCCGGCATTTTTTGTCATTACAGAAATATTGCTCCTGATTATCCGACTACTCGATTATCCAAACTAACCGGGTATCCCCAGGAGGTTTGGATAATCAAGGCGCTACTGTAACTACAAATCCCTGAAAAATTGTCACAAGATCTGCAGTTCAACTGTAATAAACAGTAACCCTGTATTTAAAACACAACTAATTTAACGATCTGGTGACATGTTCAGGAGAACTTTAACAAAACATAATATTTAGACACAGTCCAGCTTGTATTTCCCCTTCCCATTATCAATTATGGAGGTCATTTCCATAAAAACAGGGTCTTTACTCCTGAAGAGTTCATCTATTCCTGCTGCTTTCTTCCTACGTGAGGTCAAGGAACACTCCTTGTGACCTCACAGTTGCTCCCATGGCAACAGATTGTGATGTCACAACAGAGCATTATGCCTTGGAGTAAGGAGTAAGCTACAGAGGCAGATGAACTCAGAATAAATTCCAAGGGACAACGATCATATATTCATACACATTTCGGTAGTACTAAATTATGGGGAGGAGAAATATATAAAATATAAATGGAATGCAAGCAGAATTGTACCTAATTATAATGTTTTTTAAAGTTTTCTTTGAGGCATCAGTAGCTCTTTAATATTAAAACACCTTAAGCAGTTGCTCTAAGAACACACATACTAGCAGTCTTAAAAACGCAATGTTTAGTTAAGAAACAAAACAACTTACATATCTATAAAACACAGAAGACACTCCATCCATCACAGACTCATATTAATGAAATCATTGATCAATGCAAGTCCTGTGATCTTGCTTGACATGTTTCAAATGATCTCATTCCTTTCCTGACCTTCTCTTATACAGGACTATCAGAAACTCCTGTACTAAGGCTGTCCAGCTGTGAAACTGCAGTATTTCAAGGACAAACTTTAGGACAATTATAACACCCCCTCAAAGTTCTGGAAGGTAATTCACTCCCTTTTTGACTCTTCCTCCCAGTCCACCCCTCCAGTCCTTCTAGTAAATGAATCACCAATGTCCAGCTCCTCCTCGGTTGCTGCTCATTTCAATGAGTTCTTTACCACTTGAGCTTTTCCTTCCATTCACCCTCCAGTCAGATTAGCTCCTCCTCCTCCTCACATTCCCTCTTATACTAAGGCAGAATAGGAGCTAAGAAGCGTGTGCCTATAATGCTCCATTTAATTCTAGCAATTAATTGTACCACTACTTATCAAGTAATGATCCAATTTCTTTTTGAATTCAGCTTTTGTACTGCTAATGATTGTATCCAATGTAGGGAATTCCATGAGTTTATGATGCGTTGTGTGAAAATAAATTCCTTTTCATTGTTTTAAAGTTTTGTACTGATACTTGTAGTGGATGTCCTTGTGTATTTTGATTTATTTGTTTGAACTCTAAATGCTGATATTTAGTAAGGATGCTGTAAAATCTGAAAGAGTGTAATTAGGTTCCCCCTTGACCTTCTTTGTTCTAAAGTCATAAGGTTTAAATATGCTAATCTTTGTATGAGAGATCTCTAATGGAACTTATTGTTTTGGTTGCCCTATATTGAATTCTCTCTAACTTTAGAATGTTCTTTCTCCTGTAGGGACATCACACTGGTGTGGCATAATCCAGATGTGGATGGATATATGCTCTATACAATGGAAAGAGTACGTCTTTTTCCCTTGATTTTATGCTTCTTTTAATTGCCCACAGTGTCCTGTTTGCATATGCAATAGCTTCTGAGGTCTGACCAGCTTGATCTAATTTATCTGTGATGATGATTCCAAGGTC
The DNA here is from genome assembly GCA_016271365.2 of Neoceratodus forsteri. NCBI lineage: Eukaryota > Metazoa > Chordata > Ceratodontiformes > Ceratodontidae > Neoceratodus > Neoceratodus forsteri. The sequence goes on from CM057458.1 coordinate 374,915,667, forward strand.
CTTCTCATTGGTAGTTTTCATTAGTGTTATTCCACATAAAATACAGAAATGCATTTAAGAATAAATAAATAAAGAAATGATACAAAAAAAAATGCATCTCCTACTGTAGAACTAGAAATATGCGCATAAAGTTTATATCGCGCTCTGAAGACTAGTCACCCGATCGCAGTGATATAATATCGCGCTGTGGGGTTTCTGATGGCATTGATGTAACTCTGTTTCATTTCTGCAATACTGATCAACTTGAAGGATGTCTCTCATGAAGTGGTTTAACTCACCTCAGAGAGCTGGTATCAAGCGCAGTTTCTCAGCGCAACAATGTGGATGTTGATGTTCTGTCAGTCACAGCTGGCATCTCAAATCTGATGGCAGAAGCTGTTACAAAGGAGCTAGCTGCTGCCTCTCCACCTGCCAAGAAACGTCGGTCCCACTATGTGGTTTATCCGCCTGAAGTCCGCTTTGCAATTGGAAAATATTCTGCCAAACATGGTGTAATGAATGCTGTTCAGTTTTATGAAGGCAAGTATCACCAGAAAATAAATGAAAGTACAGTGCGAACATTTAAGAGGGATTATAAACTAAAGTTGGCAGAAACACCTGACCTTGACAAACTTGTCAAAGAGCTCCCAATAAAATCCAGAGGACGTCCCTGTCTACTCATGGCAGACCTTGTGAGTGAGTTAAAAAATCTTGTGAAGGCTTTGCGAGCAGAAGGTGCTGTGATTAATGGCAGGTCCTTGATTGTCATTGCAGCTGGTATTGTGAAGGCCAAAAGCCCTGAATTACTTTTAGAAAATGGTGAAAGTTTGACTTTATCACGGCAGTGGTCATGGCTATTCCTCAACTGAATGGGCTTCAGTAAGAGGAAGGGCACCAAGGCCACACGGAAAACACCCACTGATTTTGATGCTTTGAAAAAAGCTTTCTTGGACAGAATTGCCACTGCTGCCCGTCAAGAGATAATCCCACCAGAGCTAGTTTTTTTTTTTTGCATTATTTCTTTATACCTCCTCCGCACCCGCTGTCGTCCTCTCCTTCAGGCGGCCAAGTCCTAACACTGCCTCCTCAGATCAATCCACCAACCAGCTGCTCCGATGCCCGGTTGTACCGGACATATCCCTTCACCGGGGAGCTCTCCCATATCCCACCGGGGCTATCGGGAGGAGAGACCAGAGCGCACAGAGTACTCCCTTGCATCATCACCAGGACATGGTAATGTAGCCTGGAGGTTTCTCAGCTGAGAGATGCAGGGAGGCGGGCCGCCATCATCCGGATGGCATGTGTGCATTTTCACGCTTTTTTGGTCTCGTTCCCCTTGCGCGTTGCTTTCTTGTAGTGCCTCCAGTCTCCACTGGGGGCTGCTACGTGAGTGAGGCCAGTCCCCAACCCACCCCAGGATAGGAGAGCAGTCCATTGGATGCTCAGTCCTATCCTCCCCCTGCTGACCCCCGACGACCTGAGTCCGTTCCCAAACCCGGGTTGCTGGCGTGGGTCGAGGTAAGGCACCAGTGCCTCAACCCTCTATGGCACTGGGCCGTTAAAGCTAGTTTTAAATCTTGATGAAACAGGTGTCAACCTTGTGCCATGCATGGAGTGGACAATGGACATGGTGGGTAACAAGCAAGTTGAAGTTGCAGGTCTGGGTGATAAATGGCAGATTACTGTTGTCCTCTGTTGCACTTTGTCTGGTCACTACCTCTCCCTTCAGATCATCTACCCTGGCAAGACTGACCAGTGCCACCCTTCATACAAATTCCCATCTGACTGGCAGGTTACTCACATCGAAAACCATTGGGCCAACTCACAAACCGAAAACCATTGGGCCAACTCACAAACAACTGTGCAGTACATCGAAGGAGTAATCGTTCCCTAAGTGCAATCCATAAAAACAAAACTTCAGCTGTCGACTGTTCAGAGGACCCTTCTAATACTGGATTTATTCCGTGGCCACACTACACCGTATGTCATCGAGGCTTTTGACAAGCACAACATTGTGTCAGTTTTTGTACCTGCCTCCTGCACAAACCTTCTTCAACCGCTCGACATTTCAGTGAATGAGATTCTAAAAGATGAATTAAAGCTTCTCTTCACTGAGTGGTATGTGGATGAGGTGGCGGCTAAAATTACACAATGTGAGCCTGCAACCAAATTTAATATTGACCTCCATACAACCACTCTAAAAAACAGACATGCACAATGGCTGGTTGCTAGCATTTCTAAACTTTCAGCTCCATCCGAGCACTGCAAGAGGGGCTTTGAGCAAGCTGGAATCCTACACACACACACTGATTGCCTGAATGGTAATACTTTTGTTACTGTATTACTGTTACCTAAACTGTGTCTACAATCATACTGAATTTTTATTTCTTTTACAGATGATGCTAAACATAATGCTACAGAAGATGAATAAACTGAGAATAAACAGAGAAAGAAAATGAAATACGAGCAAAAGGGTTTTCACAAGTAATGCAGAAGTAAAACTGACCCATCATATGGTTCTCAATGACGAATCAAGTGAATGGGTTCAGTCCCTCCCACATCCGTGGCAATGTGCATAGAACTACATGGCAAGTTAGAGCAAAGGACAATATACAGTACTGTTTATTACAGTAAATGGATAGCAATGTTTGAATTCAGTCCTTTTAATGTACTGATTTGGTGTGCAAGCTTGAGTGGCTGAGGTAGTGGCATAGTGTTGCCATGTGACGTCAACTTGGAACACATTTCACAGTATTTAGCTACAGAATGGACAGGTAAGTGTTTAACCGTAGCACTTTACGTTCCTTTATGATGCTTTATGATATGCTGGTGGGGTGGTGGGGTGGTGATGGTGATAGCAAAGACAAGCAGAGACAAGGCTATTTTCACCCATTAATCTTCACTGTAAAAATAATTTCACTGAACAACACTCTTCAGTGAATATAGTGAAATTATGTTTACAGTGAAGATTTTGAGTTCTACAGTATTTAGTGGCCCACGTCGATATTTTATCCAGATCACTCTGTATTAGTCTGTGGTCGCAAATAGAACTGCCTACACCACCCAACTTAATATCATCACCATATTTAGTTGCTCACATTGTTAGGTCCTTAGTTAAACCAGATGTAAATATACTAAAGAGCAGAGACCTCAGCACTGATCCCTGTGGGACTCCACTGGATACAGTAACTTTATTACATCTATGGTCTCTAATTGTTACACAATGCAGCCTATTATTTAACCAGTTTAGGGTCCAATATACCAACTTGTTGTTTATATTCTCATTCTGCAGTTTTTGAATTATTGCCCAGTGTGGTACGAGGTTGAAGGCCTTAGAAAAATCAAGATAAATTATGTCACACAGCAGTCCGTTGTACAGGCTTCTACTTATTTTTTCATAAAAAACACATGTTAGTCACACAGGATTTACCTGGTGTAAAACCATGTTGATCTAAATCATTATTGATGTTAATGCTGATCATGTTTTTAGTAATAGTGTGAAGGATTTTCCTGGGATCGATGTTAAACTAATAGGTCTGTAATTATTTGGATCTTCATTTCCCTTCTTGAAGATTATAGTGACATTTACTTTGTTCCAGTCTTTTGGGATCTGACCTGTATTAATAGATGCCTCATAAATAATTTTTAATGGAGTAATTATACTAGTCAACGTGATGTTGAGTATTTTTTCTATGATGCCATCGGGGCCGGGAGGTGAGTCAGGTTTTAATTTTTTATACATTGCTTGATTTGTTCTTTAGAGATAGATATATAAGGGGTGTGGGAAATGTCAACTGGGGGTATAATTTTAGTATGAGGAGCATATAACTTACAAATGTATTTACTGAATGCATTAGCCATTTGCAGATGATCAATAAGCATACAGTTTCCACTAGAAATGGGCCCAGTTTGTCTGTGATTTCTGAGTTAATGTAGCTGAAGAAGACTTTACGGTTGGTTTCATTTGCATTTTTTGCCAGCCTTAATTCCATTTTTTTGCCTTTCTTATTGTCTTTTTTGATTTCTGTAGCAATAATTTGCACTTTGTCCAAAGAACAAGTTCCTTATTTTTTTATATTGTTTATAGACTCAATTCTTTGTATTAATTAATCTTTTAATTCTGTTTGTTAATCATTTAGGCCTTGTCACTCCATTACCGTATTTTTTTTTTTAATTTGAGGAATGAATTTTACAGATTTCCAGTAATTTATTTTTGAATTCTCCCCACGTATCACTAACTCCTCGGTTTGTCAGTATTTCTTTCCAATGTCTTTTATTCAATTCTTTGTTTATACCGTTCATGTCAGCTTTTTCATATAGGAAGATCTCAGGAATGCCCTCAGTTTTCTGTTGGGCTATTGTAACATTAAACACAATAGTGTGATGATCACTGTTTCCCAAAGGGAGCCCAGTATAACACATACTAATTTTAATATTTTCAGATGCTAAGACCAAATCTAGAATACTCCCTCCTCTTGTGGGTTCACATACATATTATGTTAACCCAAACTGATAGGTTGCCATAATGAAATTTTCCCAGCAGTTGAAAATGCAGTAGACTTTGCCTAATGTGTCCCAACTTAAAATTCCCCACAAGTAGGATACTATATCACCTAACTCATTAGCTTTCTCAAGTTCTGCTAGTGTTTCTTATGTTACTTCAATTTTCAAGCCAGGTGGCCTGTAGCAGAGGCCTACAGTCATTGGGGAGATAAAGAAAGAAATAAAATTAACCCATATGGTCTCAGTACAAGCTGAGACATTTTTTATTTCATGGGAGATATCAAATTACTTTATATTTTCTCTAATAAATAATGCAACCCCCCCCCCCGTCTATCAGTTCTGTCATGGTGGTATAATGAGTATCCTGATACATGCTTCCCTCATGGACAGTTATCATCTCACCAGGTATCAGTAATGGCTATAAGATGAAAGTAGGGAACTCCATGAGTTTATGATGCGTTGTGTGAAAATAAATTCCTTTTCATTGTTTTAAAGTTTTGTACTGATACTTGTAGTGGATGTCCTCGTGTATTTTGATTTATTTATTTGATCTCTAAATTAGATTCTGATATTTAGTAAGGACCCTGTAAAATCTGATATAGTGTAATTAGGTTCCCCTCAACCTTCTTTGTTCTAAAGTCATAAGGTTTAAATATGCTAACCTATCTTTGTATGAGATATCGCTAATGGAACTTATTGTTTTGGTTGCCCTATGATGAATTTCTCTCCAACTTTGGAATGTCCTTTCTCCTGTACGGACAGCACACTGGTGTGGCATACTCCAGATATGGATGGATATATGCTCTATACAGTGGAAAGAGTATGTCTTTTTCCCTTGATTTTATACTTCTTTTAATTGCTTACAGTACACTGTTTACATATGGAATAGCTTCCGAGGTCTGACTAGCTTGATCTAATTTATCTGTGATGATGATTCCAAGGTCCTTCTCACTGACAGCTTTCATTAGTGTTATTCCACATAAAATACAGGAGTACATGCTGTTCTTATTCCCCAAGTGCATGACCTTCACAAAAGTGGGAGCAAAGCAGAGGCAAGAAACTACAGACCTGTTAGTTTGACCTCGGTGGTAGGGAAAATGATGGAATCACTTCTGAAAGAAAGAATTGTTGAGTACCTAGAGGCCAGTGGGGCACAGGACCAAGGCAGCATGGATTCACAGCAGGCGGGTCATGCTGGACAAATCAAATAGATTTCTTTCACTGGGTGACCAAAGTAGTAGATCAGGGAGGGACTGTGGACATGGCCTACCTAGACTCTAGCAAGGCATTTGACACAGTCCCACAAAAAAGATTAATAAGCACGTTAGGCAGCCTGGGAGCATATCACAGGGTGGTAGCCTGGGTAAAAAATTAGCTGGACAACAGTACACAGAGGGTAATAGTGAACAGAGTCCACTCTGAAGAAAAGGGAGGGGGTAGGAAGAAGTAGGCTGTTGATTAACTAGGATCTGCAGCTTATCAAATAGGTAGAGAAATGGGCAGACTGGGTGGGCCAAGCAGTCTTTATCTGCCGTCAAAGTCTACGTTTCTATGATTCAGTACTAGCACCCAGCTAAAAACCTGCACCACTGATACTAAAGCTCCCTGAGTTTACTTGGTTGTAGTTCAGAGCACTATCTGGAAGAACTATGTCTCCCAGTAGCCCTTGGTCCCGTTTCCCTAGGTAACAATATACTGCTTCCTATGACATTCTCAAGCACACCTTGTTATTTTTATTTTCTTTTTATAGAGGTTTTATTATATTTGTCTTGCAGCCAGTCACACTATGTGAGAATTTTGGGGTAGGGAACACACAAACACTCCACTCTGCACTATGACAGGTGTTGCAGGGAATAGGTTTGTGCTCTGTATCCCTTATATTCTGATTCATTCTTCTTCTAAACGTATCACTCTCAGTCTGTTGCATAACAGCATTTTTTCCTTTTAGCTTGTTTCTATCTCTACGTTCCCTGTTCTTTACGTATGGCAGGTTGGCCTCCTGTCTCTTTAAATATTTCTCTGAATCGAGATACAGAATCCACAAAATAATTCCGCACATATTCCTGCTTATTTATTAAAGTAAAGGGAATGCCTAGCATATCTAATACAAATACAGTTAAGGACATATCCGTTTGTACATTTGACCGTGTTTTATTTCTTTTAATGTCTTGTTGAAACACATTACAGTACGAATGAAAAGTAAGCCGGCTTATTCACCAACTCTGTAGTTTCAAAACTTCTTGTAACTTTATTAAATATCTAAGCCTTGCCTTATTTAGAGCAGGTATGTTTGTTTTTAGGTGCATGAAGTATCATTGTGTTGAAAAGAAATACTTTGTATTCGTAGAGCTACTTAGTCTTAAAAGCTCAGCCGATGGTACTGCAACCTATAACTAGGAGAGCTGTGCAGCGACTTGCTGCACGGCGTAAAGGAAAATAAGTTTACACTTACTTCTTAGTTTAGCGACTGCACATTAATTTTGTAAAACTAAAAATAAGGTAAATAGAAATGAAGGGTTACCTGACATGTATATGCAGAGTGAAGGGGTTTTGTTTTTATGTAGTCGCAACAGAAGTTAAACGTTACGTTGCCTGTGCAACGTTTGCCTCGTTTCCCTGATACTCGTTCTGGAGAGCATTGTATACTGTTCCCTTAGGAGCTGGCTGGCCACCTTATCCCATAATTTATACAGCCTGAACAGTGCATGATGTTTTCCTTGAACAAAAATCAGCTGAAATCCTGTAGTTGTTATATGTTATAAACATAATTTGAATGTTCAGCTTCAGGATATTCTTTCTGATGATACATAAATAAAGAAAGTAATTAAAAGCAAGTAAACAAAGGTATTATAAGAAATGTGGGAGGAGTTAAATCACATGACAAAATAGTTAGATAAAAGCAGGAGCTTTAGTAATAGAAGTCAGTGTGTGCTGGACAGTGGTACCTACCACATGGTTTAGCTCTCTCTCTCTCTCTCTAGCTGTCTTCTAGAGAGAATAAAATTTGTATTTTGTTGTTATTGCATTTTGCTGCATTAAGCACACCTTTTGACGTTTATTTTGTTGCCTAGCAATTGAAGTTATCTTTCGTTTATTTTTTTTTTAATTTTTGTAAAATAAACGTGATGGTCCACCTTCATATTGGATCCTGAACAATTTGTCTGTGTCTTCAATTGCACCTACCCTCCACAACAGGGTCTCACAGAGTAGTCCCCTCGCTAGCAGCTAAGCTTTTAAGCCTGGGACCCAGAAGTGAGTGCGAGTAGTGCTCTCACTCTACAAAACTCACAAACAATTTAAAATATGAATTAAAAATGGGACTGCTAGCCTTTCAGACTTCAGTACTGGTATCTAGCTAAAAACCTGCACCACTGATACTAAAACTCCATGAGTTTACTTGATTGTAGTCTGGACCACTATCTGAAAGAACTATGTCTCCCAGCAGCCCTTCGTCCTGCTTCCCTAGGCAACAATATACTACTGCCTACAGCACTGTCAAGCATGCTTTGTTGTTATTTTTGGTTTTTAAAGAGGTTTTGTAATAACTGTCTCGTAGTCAGTCACACAATGAGGGCATTTTGCAGTAGGGAACACACAAACACTCCGCTCTGCACTATGACTGGGACTCATACTGTAGCCCCCTCTACTAGCTCCTCTTGTCCCCCTTCCACTGGTTTCTTCTTTCCCCCTGTTACTACCCAGGAAACCTTTACTGCCCTTTACTTCCTCAACCTGCACAAATCCAGTCCTAATGGACTGGATCCTAAACAAGTCCAAATCTCTGCACCTGCCATATCACATCCACTGACTCAGCTACTCAAAATCTCCTCCCTCTGTGCTGTCTCTCAGTTCTGGAAGTTGGCCAGAGTTCTTCCATTCCGCAAAGGTGGGGGAATCCCTTCCTCTCTGGGTAACTTCTGGCCAGTATTCCTCCTCCTTCCGTCTCCCTTACCTTGCTAAACTGCAAGAGAAGCTTGTCTACACTAACTCTCTGATTTTCTATCCTCCATCGATTTCCTCTCTCCATTCCAGTGTCATTTCCAGAAGCATCATTCCATTGTTTCCTCCCTGCGGTGTGTAACTGATTCTGTCTTCTCAGGATGCATCAAGGGCACATCACAGCTGCCATTTTCATTGATCTGGTCAAGTCCTTTGACTCACTCCTCTTGGATAAGCTGAGTTCTGCTGGCCTCTCAGCTCCTGCTGTAGACTGGCTCAGTTCTTACCTCTCCAGCCACCTGTAGTCAATACAGGTTGGTAGTGCCCTATCACCTCCATTTCCCATTCAGTCTGGAATCCCACAGGACTCCATCCTTGGGCCCATCCTGTTCTACATCTCCCTTAACAACCTCCCTACATCTTGTGCTAACTTGCATATCTACATGTAGGCAGATACCAAAGCCATTTACATGTCTGGTTCTTCCACTACAGTCATGGAAGGTCTGCTTCAGCAAGACTTCCACAATGTCCTATGTTGGTTTCAATCTAACCAACTCTGGGTCAATACAAAAAAAACTGTGTCCAAGATCTTTGGCAGAGCCAAAAATTGCACCATCTCCAATCTTTGCCTGTCTTTTACACCATGGATGGCACCCCTCTTGAAGTGGTTCTTTCATTCAAATACCACGGTGTGTACCTAGACAGCAAACGAGATTTCTGTGCCCACAATGACACAATCTGCACTAAGCTCCACCCTAAACTTGGTGCCTTGTACTGTGATAAAGACCGTTTCCACAGGTATGCCATGAGCTTGTCACCAAAATGGTGCTCACAGTCTTTGACTATGCGAATGTGGTCTATGGCACCACTCCCTCCATCTCCCTGGTCAGATAGGGCACATACCTCAATTCCTTCTGTAGTTCTGCTACCAACTCTACCTCTCATACTCACCACTGCTTACTCTACTCCTCCTTATCCATTCTTCCTCTGCCTTCATGTCGTCAGAACCACTGTGCCTCATTCATACCCAAATACTGTTTTGGGTCTCTTCTCTCTTACCTTTCCTCACTCCTCTCCTCCATCCTTTCTGCCTCCTGCTCCCTCTGCTCCAGGGATCCTCACACTTTTGCCATTACTCATCCCCGTTCCTCTGCTGGGCAAACAACCTTTTCCTATTTTCTCACTTCGCCCTGGAGCATCCTCCTATCCTCCCTCTATTTCACTATCTCCACTGTTTCCCTCAGGTACCAGCTGAAACTACTTCCCTCCCCCACTCCTGTTTTCCCTCTACCTGACTGCCCCCCCTTATATTTGCCTTCTACCCCCATGTAGGTGTGGCTGAAATGCCTATGTTTTGCTGCTTGCTATTATTGCACTTACTCCTGTTTTAAATCATGTCCTGTATTCCATTTTACTGTAACTGTGAACTGTGTCAGTGTTATGTAATTACATTAGGTATGTACTGTGTCTGCTATGTATTTGCCTGCCATGTTCCCTTCCCCCATGTCACACCTGGAAATGAGCCTTGGCTCAGTCTGCCTTTCCCTATTACCAACTTTCAAATAAATAAATAAAAATAGTGCAGAGCTTTCACAGCTGATTTCAACAAAATGCATCACACAGCAGCTCAGAGAAAACCTGGAGCATGGCTGTCAGTCAGAACAGGATGACTAAATGAAATCCTTTAGGTAAAACCTAGACTAGATTAAGTTAAAAAACTATAAAAGTTTTATTTTTATCCTGCATTCAGTATTCTAAACATATTTCTCCTAACCATGTAATATAATTTATTATACAATACACATAAAAAATCCTGTAACCTGATTGATCAGCTAAGGTCTTTACCCACAATATGGTGATGCAATATACAGTCTTCAACACTCAGTCACACGATAGAAGCAAAATATGTTACTCTAATATTTGCACTGTTTTGTTACACAAAGTACAATAAATGACACAGCAATGCTTACATAGAGCAAGCTGATATTAGCGCAACACCAAGTCCGTGCCACATGATCCGGCAAATGCTGAGGAACACCACACCACAGATCTGTCAAGGCTCCAGAGACTCTAACCCCTACTTTTTTATTTCTCTGCATTATACACTCTACATCTGAACCCAGCAGATTCATCAATGTTGTTCTTAGCAATCTATCTACCGGTAACTATCTATTTGTCTGTCTGTCTGTCTGTCTGTCTATCTATCTATCTATCTACCTACCTACAGTATATATGTAAGGGTGGCACCCACCTGTGTCTAGGGCTATATGGAGACATCTCTTGACCAGAGGAGCACCTGCTTCACACCATGAAACACTGTCTCTCTACCTTTACATTGCCACCACAGGTCAGTGCAAATGAGGACCAGCGGCAACAAATGCACATTTTAGAGGTACCACAAATCGGAGACCACTCACAAGTGAAAGTCCACAGTGGGAGCTGGAATCCAACAGGATGCATATTTATTTAGCTGACTGACATCATGGCTTAGAAGGGAATAACCGTCATCTTCCTCAGTACATCTCTTTTCCATTGTCACCATTAATCATGCTCAGTCACTCAAGGCATGCCCTATGCCCACTATTACCCTGCACAATACTTCATATTCAGGATTCCCTCACTTTGCATTAAAGGAGCGCTGCTACCACTGCTACATTTGTTACCACAAACTCTACCTCCCAGTTTTTAGGTTCCCTTGAGCCCTGACGCTCCCAAGACCATTTGTGCCCTGGCACCCTCCCTGGCAGGGCAAGCACTACCCTAGGGGTAAATGTTGACTGTATGTGTCTTCCAGTGTCAACAAGTGATATCCACACAAACTGTTTTAGCACACCAGTATTATGATCTACTCCAAACTATTACATGACTCCATATGGAGTCTCACCAGTGAGAAATACAGTGACAACACCACCTTCCTCCTCCTGTTGGAGATACCTTTCAATCACTCAATCAAATTTTCAAATTCAATCAAATTTTTTATTTATAAAATGCTTTTCCAGTACCACTCCCCTATGCAACCTAGCATCCCACTGGGCCTACCCACTGATGACATATGATAACCCCAAGGTCATTTTCCTTCTTTGTGACTGTCAGTACCTCTCCCCATCCTATACTCTGCTCCTGGATTTGTATGCCCTAGGTGTATGATTATGGACTTTTTGGCATTGAGCTTCAACTGCCATGCTCTTGACCACTCCTTGAGTTTTCTAACATCTCTATGCATGTTTTCCACCCACTCCTGAGTGTCCACCCTATTACAGGTTTTGGTGTGATCTGCAAAAAGGCATACCTTCCCTTCCAGTTCTTCTGCAATGTCATTAATGAAGTCATAGAAGTGGACCAGTTCCATTACGGAGCCCTGCAGCACTGTGGGTCACCCTCCCCTTATTAGAGTGAGTGCCGATAACCACCACCCTCTGTGGCCTATCCATTAACCAATTCACCACTTTGGATCCCACCCTAGGCTGCTCATTTTTGTTCAAGGCCTTGCTAAAGTCCAGATAGGGCACCTCAGCTGCACTCCCTGATCCATTTCCCTGGTCACCCTGTCAAAGAAATCAATCATATTCATCTAGTATGACCTCCCCCCCTTGAATCCTTGCTGCCTGTGGTCTTGCAGCCTATTGGATTCAAGATACCCTACCAACCTTTACCTTAACAGGGTTTCCATTAATTTTCCCACCACTGTTGTGAGACTGACTACCCTATAGTTGCTAGCCTCCTCCCTGCTACCACTCTTTTGTAGAGGGACCACATCTGTTCTCCTCTAGTCCTCTGGAACCATGCCTGTTTCCATAAAACTGTTGAATAAGACCACCAGTGGGGCAGCTAGTACCTCACTGAGTTCCTTTAGTACCCTTGGGTGTATCCCACCTGGTCCCATAGCCTTGTACACTTTCAAAACTGCAAGTCCCTTCAGGACTTCTTCCTCTGAAAATGGACTTGTGTCTACAACCTTTTTGTTCTTGCTGCTTCCTAGTGGCCCACTCCCCCCCCCTCCTCTACTATGAAGACTGAGCAGAAGTACCTATTCAGGATGTCTGTTTTTTTCTTTGTCCTCTTCTGCACAGTCCCTTCCTGCCAGCCTCCTTTATAGATGCACTTGGCTCTATTATTGGTAGGGAAGGACAACCTTGAGACATTTTTACTTGGTGACCTTAATGTCCACTGGTTGGGAAAGGACTCGTCCAAATACAAACATGCTCTTTCAGTTTATACCTCTCCCAAATTATTACACTACCCACAAGGCACAACCATGCCAACAATCACAGCCTTAGAGACTCAACCATGCCAATAACAATCACAGCCTTCTAGACTGGAGTCTTCTTAAACACCCTGCTAGAATCTCAACTGCTGGTGTACTTTCAGACTGCTTCAGTGATCATTCCATCTCCTTTTGTGTCTGGAAAATTATTAACAAAAATTCCCTCCAAAAATTATCACAGCTCACATGTACTGGCATTCCATACTACAGGACTTCTACGCAGACTTGTCTGCCATAAGATGGGACTGTGTCAACCTTATCCCCTCTGTAGCTTATGCCTGTGAATACTTTGCCAATGAATTTCTCAATGTCTGCAAAAAACATGCACCAATCAGAACATACGTGGTCAAAGGACACCATTACACCATAATCTCTAGGGAAATTATTAACTTGTTCTCTCAAACAGATGCTACTTGGGCCTGATTTAGAATGATCAGATCCTTTAATGACAGTATTACAGAAAATGTTTGAGTCTAAGTAAATTAGCAGTAGCTAAAGCAAAAGTGAACTACCATCACAACTACAGGGAGGAAAAAAAAACATCACTCCAGAAAAGTAGGGTTAAGGGCTAAAAACCTGTTTGTAATGGATGTTCAAGAGCAGTTTGATAAAATCCATAACCCCTCTGGAGTCCCTGTCACCACTTCTCTTCCAGACATTGTGAATGCCTTTAATGCCCACATTCTAAAGCCCAGCATCTCCGACAAGCTCCAGAACTCTACAGTGCCATCAATGGTTGGTTTTATGAAGCAGCCCAGAACCTGAACCTCATGATTTGCCAAACTTTAACTTTCAAAAAAATCACTACAGTAGAGGCTCTGAAAGCACTAAAGGGCCTCAGCACAAAAAAGAGTGCTGGTTCTGGCTCCCTTGACCGGAAGCTTCTCCCCCTTGCGGCACATCGTATCTGCACTACAATTACCATGCTGTTAAACTTCTTACCATATGCTGGCCTGGTGGCACTGAAGGTTGAGGAGCTGGACGCCACATATCATGCCATGCCGGTGACCCAAGTTCAAGAACGAGCTCAGGCACTGAGCATTGGCAGGGGAGGAGAAGGATTGAGCATCCAATGGACTGCTCTCCTCTCCCTGGGGAGGGATCCAGGGCTTCTCCAGTGCAGAAGTGACCCCCCATGGAGACCGGAGGTACCACCTGCACGGAGCAACTTAGAAGGAGGAGCGCGGTGGACATCTACGGGAGAGCTGTGCTGATGTCATTGCACAGCCATGCTCCTGGGGGAAAAATACAAAGAAAAATCCCCATCCGCGGGGATAGATGAAGGCACCTTTGTCCCCACCAGGCCACACTCCCAATTCTGGGCATTCTACTCTCCAGGGCCAATCACCCAGCCTGGCACACTAGATTATAGATAGAGTGCCTGGGCAGATAGGGTGGCCCCATCTTGGGAGGTTCAGAGCCGGTGGGTCTGTTGGGCTGGTGCAAGGAGAAGAAGATGTCTCTGGTGGGAGGTAGAGCTTGGGGTGTGGCAGACGATGCTGGAGAGAGTTCCCCGAAGGGTGGAGCACAAAGAAAATATAAAAAAAAAAAAACAACAACAAAAAAAAACTTCTTATCATGCTGTTAAATGTCTCCCTTACCTCTGGTGAGATATGTACTGTACTATCTGGAAATATGTTAGAGTTATGCCTCTCTTTAAAGGTGAGATAAACAGGATCTAAATCAATACAGACCCATTTTGGGCCTCCCTGCTATCTCCAAGGTTCTCAAAAGCACATTCATGCACAGCTGACTGAGCTTCTCAATCTGCTCTCTCCACATGTAATCTGGCTTCAGGAGGGAGCATTCCACCATATTCACATTGCTCAATGTCACCACTGATTTCCACATAGCCAAGATAATGGTGTTCTCACTGGGGCTATCTTTGCGAATCTCTCCAATGCATTCCACTTGGTGGATCATACAATACTCTTGCTCAACCTCAAGACACTAGGTCTCAGCAAACAAATAGTTTGAAAACTACCTGAGTAAACAAACCCAGCAAGTGTCCGAATAAGGCATTATTTCAGACCTTGCTGACTTAAATCTTGGGGCTACTCAAGGTTCAATCCTTGGCCCTCTGCTGTTCTCAATTTTTGTTAATGACCTCCCGAAGCACAGCAGAAGGTGTCATCTACATATGTATGGAGATTATACCATGCTCTACTAAAGTGCAATGACATTGTCTGAGGTTAATTCTGTACTCCAAGCTGATTTCAACACTGCCTCCTCCTGGTTTGTAAACCACTGCCTGATCCTTAATGCAACCCAAACTAAGTCTATGGTGTTTGGATCTCAGAACTTGATAACTCTTTCAGCTGATCCACTTGCACTCATAACATCAGATGGCAACACTGTTGAGCAAGTCAACATATTTAAATATATAGAAATCTGACTTGATGTATCACTTACATACAGTAGACACACTGATCACATCTCAATAACCGTAAGGCCAAAGTTCAACTTCCTTTACAGTCTAAATGCTGCCTCAGTGATGAGGTGATGAATCAGGTAGTCTGACATTGCTTTGTCCCTTGCACTGATTATGGAGACATCATATACTGCTGTGCAAACAAAACCACTCTGCTGCCCCTGGATGTTTTCTACAAAAAGTTTGTACAGGTTCATGTATGATCAGCTTAACTGGACAAGTCCCTCAAGCAGGGATGACTACCACTGGCTTTCTTTGTTGGACAGCTGTGCACAAGGAAAAACACTTGATTACAGTATCTCCTAGCTCACCTCACACAGTCAAGCAGTACCTACTCACTCTGTTCCACAACAGGCCTTACCTTCTCACTTCCCAGGATGAAGCATGAATTTGGTAGAAAGGTCTTTGCATTTATAGCACTAGACACCTGGAATAAACTCCCTCTTCATCTAAGGAATACTTTTAACTTGCAAATGTTCAAGTCCAGTCTTTCCAACCACCTTAGAACTCCCTGAATTTGTTTTAGTCCAGAATCCCCAATCTCCCTGACCATGATCATGTTGCATGACAATGTTCATGGCTCTTTGTTTGCTGTGATCCCACTTTGTCGGATTACTTTGATTATTGTTTAGAAACACTTACCTCTACAGTTTTTCTTTCCTGTGCATATTGTAGCCTATATGTAACTATTCCTGCTGGACTATGCTAACCTGTCGACTGCTGCTGTCCTCCCTATGACTCTCATTGAAGTGAGATGCTACATCTGATAGGGTTCAGAAAAAGAGATGTGCAAGAACAAGGGGGCACAATTTGAAGATAGAGGGGGACGGCTGAGAGGTTATGTTAGTATTTTTACATGGAGAGGATTGTGGATGCATGGAACAACCTTTCTGAGGAGGCTGTGGAGTCAAGAACAGTGGGAGAATTCAAGAATACATGGGACAGACATAAAACAATTCTAGTGGGGGGTAGGAGGACGTAATCTGTTGGTTAACTAGAATATGCAGCTTATCTGTCAGGTAGAGAAATGGGCAGACTAGGTGGGCCAAGCAGTCCTTATCTGCTGTCAAATTCTATATTTCTATGTTCCTATGTTATCCCCATTGGAATAATTACAAACAAGTAAATAAAATAAACAAATCAATTAATTTGTTAGGGGAGAAATTCCAGGAGCCGGAAAGTGCAGGTAACTGGCAGCTAAATTAAAAAAAAACAACAACTGCCAGTTCAGTGCTGTATGTCAGAAAGGACCAGCTTTGAAAAGATAGCTTTGTACTTACAGAAAACAGTTTATTTTTAAATACTGTATTACACTAATGTGATAAAGCGGGGGGGGAGAAAAAAGATGGTGTTGAGAGCAGAATTTAAGTGAAAAGTGGGATCACTATTGCTTGGAATAATATCCTAACTCCTAAGACCCTTTTTGACTTAATAAGCTCTTTGAAAATAAGCATAATGTCAGGTTGCTCTGGCCAGCTCCCCTGAGTGCCATTTTTCCCATACATGTACATACGTGCTGAAACTGTAAAATTCTGTTGCAGTTAGTTTTACAGACTAGAGTTGCAAATGACTACTTTGTGGGTTTTCTGGAGTTGTGAGAACAAAGCGTTTATTATGCTAGATAAGTAATCTGATATGCAAATAAATATTACCTCTGCCATGTAGGTAACCAGATTCAGAGTTACATCAGCAAATGCCTCATGTAGGTAACGACAGACAACGTTAACCCAGGAAGCAACATCTCTTGTGTAAGTATGGGTTTTGTAAAGAGTCATGACGTGTGCAAGATTTGATAGCTTGGTATTCTTTTCTTCTAGACAACCCTGATGAAAACATGACATAACATAGCATTGAAAACAAAGGTGGTTAACAATGATCTGAGATAAAATCAAATTATGAAAAACATTAAAGTTTATTTTGGTGCATGTGTCAGACCTGGGCAATTCTTTCTGCAATGTCCTTGCAAAACTGGGTTGGGGTTATCAAAGTTCTGAATCAGATGAGGCAAGAGACACATCACGTTCAGTGGAAAACCTACCAAAGATAAGCAAAACACATGCAATATGGATATTGTACATAAGGACAAAAGGCTGTAGCGCACCAGTCTGTTACTGTGTTCAACAAATGAGCTATCTATCTGCAAGATAGGCATTAAAGGATACCTAAACCCTCTTTTTACATTTTTTTTTTAAACGACTCCACAGGCTTGTAAAGGGGAGGCTGTTGTTTACATTTATACTGAAACTGTATTTATTAAAGTAGGATAAATGCAGTTTCATAGCATTTGAAAATTGCAAACAAAGCCTTTCCTGATTCAAGAATCCCGCTGTGTAAAAACCCTAAAATGGCTGCTGATGTGCAGCGTGATGACATCAATGAAGAGAGATGCCCAGCTTAGCAGATGTATACACACACAAGTTTAAACCACATACACCCGTTTCAATGCCAACCCATAAAAACCATCACTCAACTTGGGTATTATTTACACAAGTGATGATCTGGAAGTAGAAAAGCAGTACAACGTTTGTAGAAGAGTACCATACCTATCAGAGCTGCAGTCTGCTGTGCAGCAACTCACACAAGTCATTCAAATTACCCCCCCCCCATCCTGAAATCAAAAAAACAAATACCCGGTGGTCCAGTGGGTAGTCTGTATCCAAAGAACAGAGCTGGCCCCATGACATCTGGTAAAGTATCCCCCTCATACAGTCTTCCGGTGCTGCGACACTTTTTACATGGCACATCCAGGAGAAACATTAAGAAGCTAAATAACTCGAGAAAGGTTAGCTGCATTTATTTTAAACCATGTACATTGTTTTAATCAGGCGTTTTTGCAGCCCTGGTGATTGCGCCCACTGGTTTGGACAGTTTTCCTTTAACCTGACACAAAATGGCCGCCAAGGAGGTCATGAGTTAAGGATAATGCAAGTCACAAAAGAAGATACAGGGCTCTTGGGATTTACAACTAAGAACTCTCTTCCATAACTTCTTATGCATAGCACATGCTGCCAGTATAACACATACTGGTAGCATGTGCTATACATAAGAAGAGTTATGTACAGTATAGCACATGCAAAGGTAATGGCAGCATGTGCTATACATAATTTTTTATGTATCATACATACCACCAGTACCTTTGCATTCTGACTGCCTTCATCTACAGTATATATAGATCAGTGCTATTGGTCTAACTGCAGTAGGGACAGTCAGAATGTAGGGTGGCCAGCAGTGAATATTGCATTTGCTATAATTTACAGTGGGCGTTTATATTAACTACTGGATCAAACATTATTGACCTTAGGAAGGATATACACATGAATAAAGAAGCATAGACTAGCATTTAGTCAGCTAGCAGTGTCAGTGGCTCAGTAGGTAGCACACTCGCCTCTGAGGCCGGGAGATCAGAGGGCTGTGGGTTCAGTTCCCACATCTGGCACTTGGGTTAATATCCCAGTACTGACACTGTAATGCAGCATGAGAGGGGTGCTGCATTTCTGAGGTGCCGCTTCGGATGAGACGTTAAACCGAGGTCCCATCTGCCTGGATTGGTGGTAGTTCAGGTGGATGTTAAAGATCCCATGGCACTTATCGAAAAGAGTAGGGGAATTTCCCCGGTGTCCTGGCCAAATTTCTCTCATTCACTAAAAATACCACCAGCAGCTTAATCTGGTTCAAGATCAGTTGGCATTCATCTGTATTCCCCCCTCCCCCGGGTCGTGCCTGTAAATAGGCAGGATTTGTCTAGTGCACTTACCCGGTCAACAAAAGCTAAATAAATAAATAGACTCCTAGAAATGTAAGTAAGGTTTGTAGCTGAAAACTGAGTTTACACAGATAGCTGCTTTAAACTGATACATACAAATATATTTGATTCTGACTCCCTTTAAAGAGCACTATTATCCCCCAAAACAACAATCCACCAAGACATGCTGAAGGTCCTTAATGAGGCCCCTTTAGTTGTCTGGCCATGCAGAAAATTCACTTCTTTAATATAATGATGCTTATGAAAGGGAAAGGTGGAAAAGCTTCTGACTCCATAGCGCAGAGTAGTCCCCTTCATTCCTCCTGTCTAGCATAATGATGATGTATTTGTATACATTAAAATGGGAGCATGTTTTCAGCAGATTTTAATAGTGAATAGTGAAAGTTGCATCTGAATGCTGCCGCAGTTGAACCAAGTTAGAGCCTGATTCGTTTTAAGACCTATAGCAGCACGTTGCCAGAGACTAATCACCTACTTTATTCAGCTGGAAACATGCTATTGATTATGCATGACTATCTAGGTATACATTTGGATGTGTTACCACATGGCAGGGGTGTAGGGACCCATAGACTGACAGATAAAATACGTAGGAAGATATCTATGAACTTTCTGAGTAGGGACATCTTGGATAGGGTCTATAGGGAAAGTTAGGTACGTAGGTAACATTTATTTATGTGGCAACCAATCCCAGAGGCTCTGAGTGCCTTACACAATAAACAGACAGGGTAAAGCAAAATAAACAACAAACTACAAGGCATAAATACAATTAAAAATAACAGGCAGTGTAATTAGCATAATCAGTAAATACAGTCTAAAATTATAAAACAATTCTGGTTAGTGCAGGAAAGCCAGCTTAAACAGGTGAGTCTTTAGATCCCTCTTAAATGCCTCCTCCATTGGGGCCTCCCTAAGAGAGATGGGAAGTGAGTTGCAGAGGGCCGGGCCAGCAACTTCAAATGCACGATCGTCAGACATTTTTAACCTGTCCCTCAGAACTGCAAGGAGGCCCCTGGTGGAGGAGAGGAGGGAGCGGACTGACGTGGCAGGACTCAGGAGATCAGCCAGATAGCCAGGGCCCAGACTGTATACGGCCTTATAGGTAAACAAACCCACCTTGAAGATGACCCTCCACCTAACAGGCAGCTAGTGCAGAGCTCGCAGCACTGGGGTCACATGACATGACCAAGGCAGGCCAGTCAATAACCTGGCCACTGTGTTCTGCACCAGCTGCAGCCGGTGTTGGGTCCATCCACTGACCCCAAAGTACAGTACATTGTGTTACAGTAATCAAGCCTGATTGTAACAAAGGCATGTACTAGTGAAAGCAGGTCCTCAGGCGGAACCAAGAGTTTAATCTGGGTGACATTCCTTAAATGGTAAAAAATGGATGACACTTGAGCATCAAGTGTCAACTCGTCATCCAGAAAGATGCCCAGATTTTGCACCCTAGAGGAAGCCATCAACTAGGTGGTTCCCAGGACCAGTCCTGTTGCCACTGGAGGCACTCCCTTCACACCCACGACCCAACTCTCTATGTCTATCTCTTTCTTGTCAGGATTAAGTCATAACCAGTTGGAGGACATCCAGTCCTGGATCTTGGCAAGGCAGTTGTTAAGCACTTCCACAGCATCATGTGTTCCAGGGGCAAAGGACATATATAGTTGGGTATCATCTGCGTAGCAGTGAAAACCCAAACTGTATCGCCTAATGAGCTCACCCAGGGGTAGCATGTACACCATAAATAGCACTGGTGACAGGATCGAACCTTGAGGAACTCCACAAAATAGGAGCTTTGGGGAGGAGGAGAAATTTCCCATCACCAACCACTGAGTCCTGCTCGAGAGATAAGACTCAAACTAGTGGATGACAGTACCGGTGAGTCCACAATACTTTCTAAGGCAATCCAATAGCACAATGTGATCCACAGTGTCACATGCTGAGGAGAGATCGAGGAGAATGAGAATTGACCATTCTCCTCTGTCGCTTGCACTGAGGAGATCATTTTGCACCCTAACCAATGCTGTTTCAGTGCTATGCCTTGCCCTGAAACCGGGCTGGAAAGGCTAATAGATGTCAAAGGTCACGATGTGTTCCTTGAGCTGCTGCGCCACTATTTTCCCAACAACCTTTCCAAAAAATGGAAGGTTGGAGATAGGTCTATAATTCACCAGGACGTCAGTAATGAAAGATGTTTTTTTCAGGAGGGGATTCACCAGTGCCTTCTTTAAGGTATCATTAACGACTCCCTCTGAAAGTGAGCACCAGATTATCCTGGCGAACTCCCGACCAAAAGTCTCAACAGACCTCACCAGGAAGCAGGTCAGGGCCGAGTCCAGTTCATGATAGGTGGGCTTCAGCTCTGAGATCACCTCAATAACCTCAGCTGCTTCTAAAGATCTAAACTCCTCCCAGACAATAGGAGTGCCCAAGCTCCTACCAGGCTGATCACTGCAGGGCAGTATCCACCTCACTGGGGAAAATCCTGACTGGATGGTGGACACCCTGTTTGAGAATAACTGAGCAAACTCACTGCACAGTGCAATTGAAAAAGCTTTTTTCCGTGGCAGAAAGACTGGATGAAGTAGTCTGTCCACAGTCTGAAAAAGCTGAGCTGGCCTGTTCTTCCTTTGCAGCAATCTCCTTAGACAGGAACTCTGCCTTCTTATGGTTGATTGCCCCTTGGTACTCATGGTAGTGAGCACGCAAGACCAGTTTGTACTCCCTGGAATGGGTCTTTCGCCAGCACTGCTCCAACATCTGACCCCTGATCTTCATCACTTTGAAAGCCCCATCCAGCCATGAGGGTCTCAAGTAAGAGGATCTAGGTCATATACTGACTGGTGTGATGGTGTGGAGAGCCCTGGAGATCACCTTATTAAAGACAGCCACTGCCTCACCTGAACCAATCACACATGCAACAGTCACACCAGATAAATCAGCTACCACCAACACAGTTGATGAAGACATGGTGGGGTGCTGGTCTGATTATTTGAATTTGAATTCAGGGGAACAAAGACTCTGGAAATTATCCAAGATTTTGTTCTGGATTGTTTGTGTTAGGGTGCAGTGGGACAAACAGCCCTCTCACCAATAAGTTTATGAGTGCCCGATCCCCTAACTCTCATAAATATTAATAAAAGCATATCTAAAATGCTTGTTTTATGTGCATCTCTCAAAACACACACATGCACTCTATAGTCTCAATCCCAGTACAAGGCATTATTGGTAGACAAAAGAAATAGGAGTCTTTTGTCTGATGGATTCAAAATTAATCAATTTATCAAGCTAAGTGTCATGTCAAAGACACTACAATAAGGAAACAGTACATCATGACTAGAACCCCTAGGGTAGTATTAAAAGAATGCAATAATCCACACCATCAGTCTAGTCTATGGTTGACTCATACTAGTACTATGTATTTTCCGTATTTAATCTTTATTAGGCAGCAACTGTAAGTTATTGTGATATATTCCTTAAATGCCCATGGTCTATATAATGTCCAGATCTCCAATAAACCTTATCTAACCAACCTCAAAACAAACAGAAGAAACATTCTACATTCCTATAATACCAACTCTTGAGCTGGAAGGTGCATTTCTGCACCAAACCTCTGGGAAATCTCATCTGGTCTCATCAGTTTGGCACAGGACAAAATATTACATAGATTATGTAAGTGCAGCATTTGTGTACTTATTGGCACCCCATCAACCTGAGTTAGTTGACAGCCATAAATTGTCTAATGCCCCCAATCCAGCTAATACAAGTTGTACAGCTCTCTCCCACTTACTGTAAATCTGGTGATGCCACGTCCTAGTTTAGTTTTTTTTTCCATCCACTCTTCCATCATGAAGTTAATATAGTGCCTACTCCATATTAACTTAAGCAAATGTACAGTTTCCACAATTGACAATCCATTCTTTCTTATAGAGTATTTGTCAATTTTTTTAGGGTGCATTTTTTCCCTGGATTAGGTAACTTTCTGCTAATGGAGTACAGCATTTCCAATGGCATAAAATAGGAGAAAATCTTTAGAACATTAAAAAATTAAATATGTAGAAGATGGAATACTTACCTATGGTCAGAGATACATCCACTACTGATACCCGTGTAACTAGTGTTAGTTGGTTGAAAAGCTGAAGGGTAAGGTCCACTGTAGTAACAGATGTGAACCCCTTTAGTAACAGCTGCTGCAGCCCCGAGAAGTTTGCCCACTTAAGCTGCCCCTGTAACTTTTCAAGTTTCTCCCTACTTTCGACTTTATCCAATGGCAAATGAACCAGCAGTTTGTTTAACAACTTCAGTGCCATCTGGTACTCAAACTCAAAGTCTGATTCCATCAAAGCGACAGCAACCCAGAAGATGGTGGAAAGAAGGTTGACTGGATTGCTCGCACTGGATGGATCTGTTATATTTTCTTTCAGGGAGGATGAACTTCGAGTTTTAGATAACAAACCCTGCTGGGTACATGCTTGGATTCTGTCTAGGGTAGCACTGCGTGGAGGGTCAGAGGACTTGTCTGACACACCAAACTTCTTGGGCACGGAAAAACTTCTTTGATGTCTGTTGCGTTCCGCTGTTACTGTGCTGCCACTCACGACCCCTGAGTTCAGATTCAGCTGACCAGTACTTTTTCGACTTGCAGACAATTTAGTATTTGAAACTAAATCTGGTGATGATGAACTAAAGAAGCAAAGAGAAAAGTCCAATTATAATAAACAAACAAGAAATCACCTTGTAATCTGTTCCTGCTTTTTGCACATTGTACTACGTAGCTGAGCGCTTCATTTCCAAGTACTCAACCTTATTATAAAACCTCCACAGCACATTTTGCACTGTGTTAAGAGTTAAAAACCATGCACAATAGCCATACTGTCTGTGTGTAACAAAGGTTGATGGCTGCACTGCTGAGAACATGTGACGAGAAAATGTGTAGATGGTCATGGAGTGGAGGAGCGGAAGAACTGTGATAGGGTGAATATTATGTTAAGTCATTTCCACAAAAGAGCACCACTGAATATGGTCTATTGGGAGAAGCTACTATAGTAGTTGAATCAGTAGCCAAACTGACTACTAGAAAATAAACTGGTGCCTTAACAGATGGTATCAGTGACCATAGTCCAGTATATTGTTCCTGTTGGACAGCAAAAAAGAAATCTGTTCCTCCAGTTTTCACATAAGAAAAACGGATGTTGATAAATTCCAGTTTGCCTTGTCCTCTGTTGATTGATCCTTCGTGGAACAATCAATAGATGTGAACAAGGCTTTGAAGATCTTCTGCTTTCTTTTCAACTCTGTATGCGACAAGTTTGCCCCTCATAAAAATCTAAGATCAGGAGTAATAAACAGCAGTGGGTTACCCCTGAGCTCCTAGAATCAATGAGAGATAGGGATAAACTATGGAAAATTTATAGGAAGTCACCTAACCAAGCTTCGCCTGTTGCTTATAAGGTTGCTAGGAATAAATACAAAATATTGGTTAGGAGATTAAAGAGAAATCTTTTATAGAGAAGCAGAAGGAATTTAAAGGTAAAAATGTCTTTGCAACTTGGGATCTAATTAATGAACTTATGGGCAAAAAATGTTCTACTACTACGCAGTGTTTAAATACTCCTGCAGGGGTTAGGATTGATACACACAATTGCTCAGGAGTTTAATAATTTATTTTCTGATCTTTCAAAGTACATACCAGATGATACAATGGATCCATGTAGCAGTTCAGCTACCCCCTTCCTATCCTGATCTGGATTTGGCCTACCCAAAATTTTACTTTAGATCACTTGCCCCCGATGAGTTTCTGAAGTATCTTTTGAAGATGGACCCTCACTCATCCGTGGGTATGCATGAGGTTGATTTCTGACTTGTAAGGATCACTGTGGACATACTGGGCTGGATATTCAAACTGCGCTATTCTGTGGCGCAAGCCCTTGTGCTGCACAAAATAGTTGCGCAGGGGTGTGGCCGGGGCCGTATTCAACGGAGCTGCGCTAATGAGCAACTCCTTTGAATATCACCCCCCGGCCACAGCCACTGTGCATGGCGCAGTGGAACTTGCGCCATCGCAAGTGGTCAGAGTGGAGCAGTCAAGATGCGGTGGTGCAAGTACCATTGTGCCACGGCAAATTTCTGATATTCAGGTGGAATGCAATGGCGCTTATAATTCATGCAAGGCGCGGGGGGCATTTGCATCTATTTATAGCCCCATTTGCATGCCATTAACTTGTCACGGTGCGCCGATCCCGGACTTTCGCCTGGCGCCTGCCAG
This sequence comes from Neoceratodus forsteri, assembly GCA_016271365.2. Lineage (NCBI taxonomy): Eukaryota > Metazoa > Chordata > Ceratodontiformes > Ceratodontidae > Neoceratodus > Neoceratodus forsteri. The sequence goes on from CM057458.1 coordinate 374,940,808, forward strand.
GCAGCAGCTGCCGGGGACCGATGCCCCTGCAGCCCGATCAAGGCATAAGTTTAAACTCCCACTCGACCGGGTCTGATCATGGCATAAGTTTAAACCCCCACTTCAACTGGCCCGATCACCGCATAGTTCAGAAATCTTCCGACCGGCCCGGCCGGGCCAGTCGGGGGTTACTATATGCCCGGGCGATTGGTCTGCAGAGGGGCACAGGAGTAGTTGAGGCCACCCACAGGTGGCAGCTGCTGTGTTGCACCCTGCACGCGGCAGCTCACCTGTGGGTGGCCCTCGACTTACTCCTTTTATTTTGCTCAAAGTTGTAGGCGCAGGTTGGGGTTGTGCCTGCACAACTCTGCACAGCCCGCTGAATATCGGGCTGTGCAGTTTATGCATGGTTCCTCCCCCTCCAGTTCAGCATGCCTTCATTAGCATTGCACTGTTGCTCTGCTTGACTTGGGAGGCGCAACTGCCTCCTGCTGAATATGGCAGAATGGCACAATTTCGGACTTGCGCAGGCACAACACTATTGCGCATGGCGCAACCCTTTTAAATATCCAGCCCCCTGTGTTTTCCTTTATCTGCTATTTTTAATTTGTCCCTTCATTTTTCTATTTTTGCTAATGTTTGAAAAGATGCAGTTGTTGTCCCAATTTTTAAGTCTGTGGACTCCCCTAATATGCAAAACTACCATCCTATTTCATCATTGGCACCTCTCTCAAAAATACTTGAGGGAATTGTTTTTGACCAAATGATTGAGTACCTGTCCAAGTACAATATTTTTATGCTTGCGCAACATGGGCTCAGGCTGGGACATAGTACCTCGACGGCCTTGGTGGGGTTCACGAGTGCAGTTCAAACAGCCCTTAATAAGACCCATTTTTCTGTGGCTGTGTTCATTTATTTTTTATTCTATTGAAATCTAGGATTACAAATACCTTTGAGCAGGAACTGCTCGTTTACAAAGGTTCCACGTCGAAGGAATGGGGGGTATACATACATACAAAGGTCAACATAATAATACATAGTTACACAATAACAAGAAGTAAAAGACTGAGGCTTAGGAAATTCCAGTAATTCAAAATGTGCCAAATGTTAGGTAGCATGACATAACCAGCCAAGGGCAATCTTAGAAATAAGCACTGCAGGTGAGAGGGAAGGGGGTATGCAGGCAGGAAGGCCATTGTCGGAGGGTAGAGGGTGAGGGTAAGAGCTCTAAAGGGGAGGGAAAGGAGGGATAGAAGTCAGGAAATGCCCTGGGGGAGGAAAGGGAGAGGGGGCAATGGGGTAGGCAGGTAGAAGGGGGCAAGGTGGGGAGATACAGCTGTTCATGGACCTCACCAAGGCCTTTGATTTTGTTAATGATGGCCTATTACTGTCAACCTTTGCAAATTTTGGTTTGTCCCGAGATGTTGTTGGGTGGTATGGGAGTTACCTGAGTGACCATACACGATCTACAAAAATCAGTGGCCTCTGTTCCCCTTCTGATTTTTTACCACTGGGTGTCCCTCAGGGTTCTATTCTGGGTCCTCTTTTGTTTAGCCTTTTTCTGAACACTTCACCCTTTGTTTGTACCAAATCACAAACAATCTTATAGGCAGATGACACAGTGATCCTCATGAGTGGACCTGTCTTCAAAACTATCCAAGGCAATTTGGCTTTTGGTTTTTTGGAGATTCAAAACTGGTTTAGAAAAAATAAATTAACATTGAGCAAAAAGAAAACAAAATCAATGTTTTTTTCTAACCATAGGAAAAGATTGAATGAAGATTTTATTCTCTCATTGCATACTGTATCTGCAGTGGAATTAGAACAGGTGAAGCATTTTTAATATTTTGGCCTTATCATTTACAGGGATATGACTTATGAAACTCATATTACTAATATGGTCAAAGTGTCCGTCAAAGACTGGGTGCCCTTTATAGACTGTATCCTTTACTAATTCCATCAGCTAGGAAGTGTTTATCCCAAAGGGTTCTTTTACCTGTCATAGACTATGGCCTGTTATTTTATTACTCTACTGGGGAGGGGTTACTATAAAAGGCTAGAGTTCCCTTAAACCAGATAGCAAGGTCCACTACACAGCTGCCACCCAGGAACCACCACTGCAACCTGCTAAGGCAGGTAGGTTGGCTCCCTTTTGAGTTCTGATATAAATCTTTACTTGGAATATTGGCAAAAAAAATAACTTTAAATACGGTACCCACATATTTAACTTTCATTTTTAAGAAACACATCTGTCCAGTTCCTACCCACCTGTCTGTTCGTCATTTTTTTGCCATTTCAAGAATGAAAACTTCTGCTTGACAAAAAACTCTGTCATGCACTCTCCCATCCTTTTTTAACTCTTTCATGTCTATCTTTGACTGCTTAGAAGTTTCCATACAGATTTTTAGATTGAAGCTGAGATGTCATTTATTAGCTAAGAGCGAATGTGAATGTTTTTTCTAATAGTTATTTGCTTATCAGTGGGTAACATTTTGTATCCTATGTTCTATGATGTATGTATTACCTACTTATATATATTTTTGGATGTTTACTGGTCGCCCATGAAAACAGGTCTTTGGCCCATGGTCTTACCAGTTTAAATAAACAAACAAACAAAAACTAATGCCGCATACAGACAATGTGACAAGAAGTGACGTAATGTTCTTACAAGTGATCTCAAATATACGTGTTTCTAAATACACACATGGACTTGCACAAGTATTTACTCTGCACCCCTTGTGTTGAACCAAAATTTTCTACATTTTTACATTTCATCCTGGTCCCCCCCCAAACAAAGTAGCTGGCATCACTAGCAAAGAGCAACACCCAATGGAGACAACGGTTATTCCGAGAGCATCCTTTTCCCAGGGCTCAGGATTCTTTACAGATTACAGAATAAACATAACATGGATGGCAGGAGAAATACATAATATTACTTAAGATGAAAATGCCCCATAAATAATATGATCTCCTGAGTGACTGAGTAACAAATGACTGAATCAGCAAATGTATTTCTAAACAAATACAATTTCAGCTCCCTTTTGAATGTTTCCATTGGGGAAAACAGATATAGGTCGCCAGGTAAGGAGTTCCACATATGAGCCGTGGCCACCACAAAAGTTCTGTCCATCAAGTTTTTAAACAGGACTTGGGGGCATCAAAAAGGTTAGACTCGCTGCAGCGGAGCTAGTGGACTGGAGTATAAAAAGACTGGAGATTTGACAAGTAGCAGGGCCCTGCCCAGGGGGATGCAATGGCCACAACTGCAGGTGAGCATGTGTTAGCAGGGGGCCTGGCTGGTGGCCAGCAGCATCATGCTGCTAGTATGTGTCCTTGGTTAGTGGGCCTGGCAGTGTATCTCCTGGTGTGTGTTATTCTATACCGCCACAAGGAGCTTGTGAGTGCCATGGCATCAACCTGCGAGCATCAACATGTGACACAGAGAAGGGCATGTTACACTGGAGTTGCAGTAAATCAGGAACCCATCTGCCTGATTCAAAATTTGTGAGTTTTTATTTATTTTGGCCTGCTTAGGTAAAGTAAATACAAACGGATCTGGTTGGGACAGAGCTACACCACAATTGTATGCACTGTGCATGGAGACAGAAAGTGAGTCGCTTTGTGCCTTCCTGGTTCCACTTCCTGCTTCCATCCTGATCTCACTGGTGACCAATGCTGAGGGGCACAGAGCTGCTGAGCTCAACTGTTATTGCCTCCCTGGTTCCTCTGACTGCCACCCGAGACCTATGATCACAGTGGTGCCACTCCTGGCTTGAAGCAGGCTGCATTTGTTTCATTCGATCAAGTCTGTATCAATCCCCAGCACTGCCAACTGCTGGTCCCCATTGCAAGCACAGCTAGAAGAGCAGTAAATTAATCAGCTGTACTCCAGTGTCCCTCTGTCCTGTGTGTTGGAGAGTCAAGAGATGTTTCTCTGCCAGGCAGACTGCACCTGAGGGTCTACATCTTGTTGCTGCTGTGTTTTCCCTGGGCTGACTGGCACTACTTGAGAGGTCGGATGTCAAGGCAAACTTCAAGCAAGACTGCTGCTGTATTGAATCCTTGTATACCGTCAGGTATGTAGACTAGTATGTTAACTTGTTACATTTATGTTTGATAATGAGGGGACGTGATAATTAAATGGTCCAGAGGGGAAAGGAGAGATAGTGGGGCAGATTATATTTAAAAGCATATAATGATTTCTCATTCATTGTGATTGTATTGTTTACCAAGTACCAACACAAGGAAGGGCTAGTCAAGGAAAGTGGGTAGTAGAAGCAGTAGGGTTGAGGTGAGAGCTTGGTAAAAAGCATATGCTGGTCAAAAACTGAGGGTGAGAGCCAGGAGGGGTTGACTTGAGAAGTCACCATGGTCATAAAAAATCAATTGTGGAGGTCTGGGAAGGTGGGTGGAGGGTGGAAAGGTCTATGCTGGGTGGGGGGCTTGTTAAAAGAAATTGTGCAGGTCTGGGAAGATGGGTGGAGGGTGGGATGGTCTGTGCCACGTCGGCGAGCTAAGGCACAGAAGAAGCAGCAGGTAGCTGAAGGAATTAAGAAGGCCTTCTTTCACGATATAAGCAAGAAAAGGGACAAGAGGGATGGGATTGCTAAGCTTAAGATGGGATGAGTAGGTGGGTGAAGGATAACCGGGGGCAGAGATACTAAATGAATACTTCTGTTACATCTTCACCAGGGAGAAGGATGGACCGGTGCCTTCAGGAGAGAGAAAGGGGGGTGGGAATGACACAGATGTAGTGATAGAGGAGGACAGAGTGAGGGAGGTACTGCCAGCATTGAAGGTGGACAAATCACCAGGCCTGGACAGAGTATATACAAGGGTGCTAAGGGAACTGCCTGAGGAGCTGACAGGGCCACTGGCAGGCCTATTTAATAGTTCGCTGGAGTCAGGCATGGTACCACAGGACTGGAGAACAGCACATGTGATGCCTCTCCATAAAAGCCGTCCCAAGGATTACCCAGGGAATTACATACCAGTCAGTCTGACCTCAATTGTGTGCAAGTTCATGGAGGCCATACTTAAGGAAAGGCTGGTAGAATATCTAGAGGAACATCATCTCCAGGATGCAAAACAGCACAGGTTCATGGTGAAAGATTGTGTCAAACAAATCTGAATGACTTCTTTGACTGGGTCACTAAGACAGTAGACAGGGGCCAAGTGGTAGACATCCTCTATATGGATTTTATCAAGGCCTCTGACTCTGTGCCCCACAAAAGGTTGTTCAGGAAGTTGCCACATCTCAGGGTTGGGGAGAAGATGACCAGATGGGTGGAAAACTGGCTGAGGGACAGAACCCAGAGGGTGGATGTGAGGGGAGAGTTATCTGGCACCAAAGAGGTCACCAGTAGGGTGCCACAGGACTTGGTGATAGGTCCGGTGTTGTTCAATGTCTTCATCAGTGACATTGGGGATGGCATTATGGGCGAAATGTGCCTATTTGCAGATGACACCAAGCTCTGTGGGAGAGTGGACACAGCTAAAGGGATACAGAACCTAAAGGATGATCTGGAAAAGCTGGGGAGGTGGTCTGGGATCTGGCAGCTTGGCTTCAATGCTAAGAAATACAGTTATGCACTTTGGAGCCAAGAATCCCAGGACAGAGTACTACCTGTCCGGAGCCCAGATATCTGTATCAGAGGAGGAGAAGGACCTGGAAGTGATGATCACTAGTGACCTGAAGTACTCAATGCAGTGCAAGATAGCAGCAGGAAGGGCAAACAAGATGATGGAATGCATAGTTAGGGGGGTCAGTAGTAGGAGAGAGGAGGTTATACTGCCCTTGTACAGGTCACTGGTGAGGTCAAATCTAGAGCATGGAGTTCAGTACTGGTGCACACACCTCAAAAAAGATATTAACCTGCTGGAAATGGCAGCCACAGGAGGCAGAGGGGGCAAGCACAGTGGATGGGTTTAAGCATACCTGGGACAGGCAAAAGGGAAGCCTGAGAGGGGAGGGAGTAATGAAAAGCCATTGATCACATAGGGTCCGTGGCCACATACATTGTATAGGGCCTATGGGAAGACTAGATGGGCCTAGCAGTCCTTATCTACCGACAATTTTTATGTTTAAGGCCCAGAAGAGGGCAACAAAGATGACAGTGGGTCAGCAGGGTAAGGCATATGACAAGAAGTTGAGGGCACTGAACATGTACTCCCTGGAGGACAGGAGAGACAGGACATGACTGAGACCTTCAAGTACTTGAAAGGGATAAATAAGGTGAATAAGGAGGGTCACTTTAAGCTAAGTAGCAACCATAACACAATGGGGCACAATCTTAAGCTGGGGGGGTTAGGAGGGAGGTCAGGAAGCACTTCTTCATGGAGAAGGTGGTGGACACTTGGAATGTGTTGCCAGAGGAGGTGGTCTTGTTGAAGATGGTAGACAGCTTCAAGAGAGGCTGGGCTAGGGATAGGGGGAAGGTAAGGATCATGGGTAGGGAGGATGGAAAGGTTGGGTGAGGTGGGGAGGGGGGACAGGGTCAATTGCTCGAGCTGTGGACCCTGCAATACAAGCAGACTAGATAGACCAAATGGCCTTCATCTGCTGGCTTCTTCCTATGTTCATATGTATATTTGTACATTGGGGACTTGTTAAAAAAATGTTGCTCATTTGAGAAGGTGGGTGGAGAGTGGCAAGGTCTATGCTGAGTGGTGGGGGGGCCTTGTTAAAATAAACTGTGGCTTATTAAAATAAAGTGTGCTTGTCTGGAAGGTGGGTGGAGGGTTGGAAGGCCCATGCTGGGTAAGGGACTTGGAAAAAAAATGTGCTTGTTTGGGAAGGTGTTTGGGAAGGTGGGAAGGTCTGTGCTGAGTGGGTGGCCTGTTTAAATAAAGTTTGCTTGTCCAGGAAGGTAGGTGGTGGGTGGGAAGGTCCATGCCCGGTGAGGGACTTGTTAAAAAAAAATTGTGCTTGTTTGGGAAGGTGGGAAGGTCCGTGTCAAATGAGTGGCTTGTTTATACAATGTATGCTTGTCTAGAAAGGTGGATGAAGGGTCAGATGGTCTAAGCTAGGTGGGGGACTTGTTAAAAAAATTGTGCTTGTTTGGGAAGGTGAGTGGAGGATATGAAGGTCTGTGCCGGGAGGAAGACTTGTTAAAAAAATTTTGCTTGTTTGAGAAGGTGGGTGTAGGGTGGAAAGGCCTGTGCCAAGAAGGGGGCTTGTTAAAATAAATTTTGCTCGTCTGGGAAGGTGGGAAGGTTTGTGCCAAGTGGGTGGCTTGTTAAAATAAATTGTGCTTGTCTGGGCAGGTGGGTGGAGGGTGTGAAGATCTGTGCAGAGTGGGGCTTGTTGAAATAAATTGTGCTTGTCTGGGAAGGTGGGTGGAGGGTGAGAAGATCTGTGCAGAGTGGGGCTTGTTGAAATAAATTGTGCTTGTCTGGGAAGGTGGGTGGAGGGTGAGAAGGTCTGTGCCAGGTGGGGGACTTGATAAAAAAAAAAAAACCTGCTTTTTAGGAAGCTGGGTGGAGGTTGGGAAGGTATGCACCAAGTGAAGGCTTGTTAAAATACATTGTGCTGAAATGTAGCTGTTTATTGTATGTTCTGCCTTTTATTGCAGATAATGTAAGGCAACGTCAATGAAACTTATTTGTAAAATATTAAGTATTGTGCAAATGGTTGTTTTACTCCAACTTTTTGGTCGTGAGGTAGGGCCCACAAAATATTTTGCAGAGGAGCCCTTAAAGTCTGGGGTACAGCTCTGACAAATAGCCTGAACCCAGTTCATGAAGGGCCTTGTATGTCAACAGAGACATCTTGAAGGTGATACACCTACAAATTGGCAACCCCGGCAGAGGCATAATATGCTGGGAGATCCAAGCTATTTTCCAGAGATCAGCTATGCTGTCTCATTCTACACCAGCTGTAGGCTGCACATCAATCCCCCAGACAGCCATAGGCAAAGAAGCAGTACTGTCATTGTCAGTTTCATCACAATATCATGTGGCAGTTGTTGATTGCCTATTCAGCTTTATGCTTCCTGGCTCACTTTTAGTTTAACATCAACCCCCCCCCCCCCCAGGTTTTCCTACTTTTCAGGAGAATTTGCCTTATGACAAACAGTGTCCTCTGTCTGAAACAGAACGATGGAGTTTAGGGTTCTTGGAGTAACAGAGGTCCCAACACTTGTGTACTACTGCTGTGATTGAGAAACAGTGCTGGTATATGATTAACTATATTTATAACAAATATCTATTACATGTATAAATTTATAGAGACTATTCAGTTACAAAGCCACCTTCATAAACTACCTTATTTCTACTACTTATGTTATAGTATGTTTTCAAATCATACCATTGCATTTCAGGTGATGAAGTACTGTTTATTAGTCAAAAAATTACATACGTGTAGTTTTCTTTTTTTTCATCCAGCTTTTTGGCCCCAGACCTCTTCTCACTGTTAGGCCTCTTGCCAGCAACCTCCCAGCACTAACTGCTTCTCCCATCCAGCTGTCAAACAAGTGGGACTGATGGACAGAGTGCTGCCCAAGAGTGCCATCATTCAGACTATTATGGATTTGGATTTTTCTCCTGCTGTTCTTCCCATGACACCAAGCAACACCCCGACAGGTCTCACACACAGAAACACACACGCGTGCACACACACACACACACACACACACACACACAGAGTGATGCCCCTACAGAGGAGAAAGGCTCCCCAGTCCACCTCACGGGTTGCTGTGCCGGAAGAACCTGGTGCCAATCTCACCCCAACTGGGAGTGCTGTCAAACAGCAGCATCACCCCTCTCCTCACCTGACTGCCCAAGCCAGCCCCTAAGTCTGCTATTGAGCTCATGTTGCTGGCATGGGATACACCTTTTTCCCACACAGGGGTTATGTAATTTCTACAAAGTAAAGCATTTTTATTCTAAATTCAGTTTCAAGTTTTTAAACACAAATCATTAACATGATTTATAATATGTTTTTATTTACAGTTCAAGTTATGGCACCTCTTACAATCATAAGAGTGTCTTCTCAAGTCCTTTGTATACCAGAACTGCTCAGCTTCAACTTTGCAGCGTTTTCATCCAAAGAACTTGAGCGCACACTCATAAAACCATAACAGATGCTGGAACAGTACATACAAAAATGTGTCAATCTTTTCAGCATCTTAACTTTGTCACCCCAAAGTCTAGGAATATGAACCTGTGCTCAGCGGTGCCAAAACCTGGGTGGATAAATTGAGGGGCTTGCCAAGCCCTGCACAAAGCCAAACCAACCAACAGGTGGGTGGCCTAGCTGAAGGCTTGTATTTTGCACTTTAGCTAAAGTTTGCACATCCTTTGGTTATGGAACAAACTGCACTTTTCTGCAACTTCAGAAGAGTACTTTGGCTATTTTCCTGGTCAGAAATGTGGACAGTTTTGTTGACTGGTTTGTCCATGGAGACACCCCTAACATCTGAAGGTGGGATCCTTTCTCCGGTGTGCTGTCACTCAGATTCCAACCAGGTGGCAGACGACCAATGGGACAGGCAAACCCCCTTTCAGAGGGAGGAGAGTCATCCATGAGATACTCAGTCCTCCCTCCCCAGTCAGCTGCCAAACGACTCCAATCTGTTCCTGAACTGGCTTCTGGTATAGCAAGTGGTAGCGCTGCCACTGCAGTACCAGACTGACACAGACTGTAACAATTTTAAATTGAAATGCTAAGCAATAATTTAAAATAACTTTGAAATAATTAATAAAGGAAGTTTCAGTGCCATAACAATTCTGCCATAACAATTCTGCACAAGATTTTTACTAAGTACTAGCTTTGGATTTACACGTGGTAGTGAAATCCCTTGAGAACTGAGAATATGCACAGTACTTACCGAGACAATGCAGCCAGCAGGTCACTGTTCTTTAAACAGTCTGCTAAATTATCCACAGCTGATTCCAGGGTGAGGAGTCCTTCCATGACGTAACCCTGATCAAACAGTACAGTTACTAACATAATCAGGAAAATGTTAACATGCAATACACAGTAGCTTACACTAATACAGCACTTAGGGGCCAGTGAGGGTCTAATGTTTAAACTGAGATCCCTTCCAATTATAGGACAATGACTGGCAGTGATGGGAGAGCTGCAGGGACTCATGCCATAGCTATGGGGGCCGGGTTCTGGAAACCACCTTGCAATTCCAGCACTGAGATGTTTTAATAACAGCACATCCTATTAAACACAATTAACATTTCCACTGAGAAATGTAGATTTTAAACACAATTCTTTAATAACATTTTTTTTAACATATGAAAGGTCTTGTGTTCTTATCTTTTATGAGCCTTCCAAATATAGTCTGCAGGTTCAGAAGACAGCAAAAATAATGGTCTCTGGAAAAAGTTTTACTTTTGTTTGCTGGTTCTGCCATCCTCCCGGGGCTAAGTACAGTCAAAAAGGAATGTACATAGCCATGCAAGAACAGGGGGACTGGCAAGCAGCTGACATGAGATTATAAAAGCTCTGACATGCACTGCATGCTATTGAATCTCCCGCAGCTGCAGCCCAGCTCTGACATCAGCCACAGGGGATTCTGGGTTTTCAGGTTACTACCAATGGGCGCTATGCATGAAAGTGTGGAGTGGCTACACACCGCAGATCTGCGGTGCACAGCCACCCCGCACCCATTGCACCACCACGCAGGATGCACTAAAGGGGTGCGCAATCCATACACACCCGATCCCCCGCCATGTGGACAGCAGTGCACCAGGGGTGGGTGAGGGTGAGCCAGTGCTGCGTGCTATTCACTAAGGCATGTAGTGCAGCCCATAGGGGTGCAGAGGAGAGCGCAGGTTATGGCAGGGGGGGACACTGCTGTGTGCCCCCACAAACATAACCCACCAGTCACAGTGGATCCTGGCAATGGCCTTCCATGCAGCCTCAGCCCACTAGGCAGCTAGCGTGTGCCCATATGAATGTCACAGGGTACCCATTGTGGTGGATCCACATCCTGGCGGTGCACTTGACAACCCTGGCCCGGCAAGCCACACATACCCCCCAACCCCCCCCCACACACACAGGTATGCCTGGTCCCTGTAATGTGTACCACATGCCAGCCCCCACACACACAGTAGCACCCTGTTTAACATCCTTTACCCACAATCTGGTACCCAGCTAGAGACCAACTGAGTGGCCAGTGGTCCACCACCCCACGGCACCGACACCCCGCATCCCCATACTTGCTCGCCAGGTTGCTGCAGCCAGGTGATGGCCAGTGGCACAGCTCTCTCCTCACACCTCTCCACATCTGCCGGGCCTGTCTATCTCTGCTGGGAGCATGCTGCCTATACATAGGGGCATGCTACCAGCATCACTTGGATGGCCAGCAGCCGGGTGGTGCAGGAGGGCTGTGCCACTGACCATCCCGACCACAGCACTGACTGGAGGGGACGGGAGGAGGCGGCTTGGGAACACTCACTGATTGGCCAGAGAGGCTGGGATTGGGGACTGGGGAAGGGGGTTTGCATGTTCTGTACCAGGTGGGGGAGGGTCTGTGCAAAGAGGGGGCATGGGCATAGCAGTATCAGGGTGGTTTGCCTTTCCAGGGCTGGAATCCCAATGTGTGTGTAGGGGTCTGCACTGATGTCGGGCACTGCCGTGTTTGTGGGCAGTGGGTAGGCATCAGGGACATGGGTGGTGCTGTGCCATGTTTGGGGGAGGGGGACAGTTGTGCTCCAGGCAGTGGGGGGGTGCCACTGGGGCAGGGGTTGGGACAGGGGGCTCACCAGTCATTGGGGACTGTTTGTCCAGTCTGCGGGTGCCTGTGTGTGATGCACAGACCAGGTCCCACAGCCACCTGTGCAAGTAATCCATTCCAGAACCCAGGATGGGGATCCCATTGGATGCCTGCCTGGGTCTGCAACTTCGACCCTGGCTGCCCTGTAGAGTCCTGCATGCTGGGGGGGGTGGAGCCATGAATAGGTGGCAAGCAATAAGGAATACGGGCCTGAGCGCACCTATTCGTGAGTGCAGAGCTACGTGGGTGGGGTATGCACCTCTGGCATGTACTTTCTGCACGTTTATGCTTAACAGCCAAAGTCAGAGTGGGAGTCAACAGGATCCGCCAGATACGATGCACTATACTGCAGTAAACAGTAAGTTAAAAAACAAAATCTGCACACAAAATGCAAATTGGGACCAGCCCCACACCTGAGTGAGAACCTCTTAGTGCTGACTGTTCCCCTTTATACCCCTCTCTAGTTTTCAGCTGGAACAGATTCAAGTGCATTGCACATCCCTGTTTGGCAATAGGAATGTAAACGTGGAATGGACATCTACCTGAACCTCATCGCCATGTTCTCCTATGACTTCTACCAATCGTGACAGCAGGTCTGATAAGGCATGTACAGAAAGTGGATACTTCAGGGCCCTGAAGATCTGGAAGGAGCGACCAGCATAGTGTCTGGAAGAACTGGACAGTGCTGTTTGCAAGGCGACCTCACTTAGCAGCTGTTCCAAATGGAAACCTACAGAATAAACAGAGAACCCATTATTCTTCATCTACCTTTACAACTGAGAAAGCATAAGGAGTATTAATTAAGACAATAAGCTAACAAATCCATTAGGCTGCCAGGAACATGAAATACAAACTGCAGCACCATATGCAGCATAATATAGCTCTTAAATGAATTACTGTGTTTCTGTTAATCACTTTAAGGAGTTGCTATCTGCTTCAGTATGTAGTTTTTTAATATAATTTATTCAGCTACTGCAATGTATTAGAGGATACTTTGGTTCTTAAATTTTCAGTTGCCTTGCACAATAATTATAAAGGCTGGATTCTCATAACGTCATGGGACTAAGTCCCACTCCGCAACTCCAGTTGCGGATCAAAATCTCTGCAGCTGCAGAGATCGGTATTCTCATCCATCACAGCTGTGGAAGATGTTATGCTTGGTCCCACTGGCCTTAACATTTTTTTGCAGCTGCAGGGGGAAAAACAGCTGCAAGCTGCCGTAAATCATGGAGCCAGTCGTAAACCAGCTCCCCTTTCGAGAATTTCGTAGCAGCAGGAAAAACAGCCATTCTGCAAATGGCAGCCCACTTGCGCCAAGTTTTTCCCTCGACGCAGGATTTGCACGGGCTTTGAAAATCCGGACCTAAGCCTTTTAAATTGATGACTATACCTTGTTAATCACTTTGAAGAGGATATATGAACTTTTCTAAATAACATTTATGCAGCTACTGCTATATATCTATATCTATAGTGCAGTGGTTTAAGGCTCTAAGCTGCAAATCTGGTGACACCCAGCAGATCAGACCTGGGTTTGAATCCCACAGCTTCCAATTGCATTCTGTGTGACCCTGAGCAAGTCACTTAACTTCCCTGTGCTCCCAGGTCGCACCTGTAAAAAAGCTTTCAACTTAGTGTTCTACTCCTGGTTAAACAACTAAAAAAAAATAAATATATATATATATATATATATATATGCACTAACCCTAACTATAGTGGCACTTCTGTGCATATATATATATATATATACATATATATATATTACATTCGTAGCGTTTTTTTCCTTGGGATTATTGTTCAGTTTGACCCACTTATCCATGAAGTCTGAAGATGAAGCACTGAAGATTTTCTGAACTCATCATGTGCTTAATTATGGCATCAGAACAATCCCTCTGACAACAGATAGCGGACTCACAAACACAGTAATTGGGAGGGTCAATTGTTAATAAGACAATGTTTAGGAAACATCCAAAGAACAAGTTCTATATTGGGTGAAAATATTCAAAAATGAATGATGGGTATGAGCAAAACAAAGAAAACAAACAAGCAAAAAAAATAAAACAATAAATCTGACTGCAATGTTTTTAAAACTTTTTTCACTGGATACCTGGGGCTGTCTTTTTAAAGGCAAGGCTGCTGAAGCATGGGCTGATTTTCCATTCCATCAGCACCCTCCTTGTGCAAAAATCTATGTGCCTTATTTTCAAAGGCTCATGGGTTTTTACGAGTTTCAGCAATTTATGCCAGTTTCGTTAAAAAATAATGCATGCATCAATTTTGTTTCTAAGCTGGCAGTACCACATTTGCCACAAATCCCAGAAACCACATCTGAAAATTAGACCACTTCATAGGTGGTCTAACTTTTGCAGCGATTAGGGGGCTTGCACTGGGAAAGATGCCTCAAGTTGGCAGCACCCTTCTGAAAATCTGACCCCTGCACTTCCATATTCATGGTTTGTGCAGTGATGACATGCACTGCTCTGCAACACCTGGTGGATCTGGCACATTGCAAAATCCTCTGCTCCTGGATATGCACCGTAGGTCATTAGCCCCCTTCTGAAAATCTGCCCCCTGCACTTCCACGTGCATGTTTTATAAAATGACAATGTGCACACTGCTCTGCATCTTCGGTGGATTCAGCACATTGTAACATCCACAGCTCCTAGCCTTCCCAATATGTGGGTGTATAGGTTCGCAAAGGGTTTGGGTAATTCTTGGGGGAGGAAGAAGGGGTAGAGCTGAACACAAGGTAACCTACTGGATGCCCAGGTCAGTGGCAGAGTGGATTTCTTGCTTTGCATATAGAATGGCATTATGAGATATGGTAGTTCACCAAGGACTTCTATATCCTCATAGAGGGGAAAACACATTTAAAATAAAAAATATGGGTATCTGTATCTCTTGGCCCTCAATGCCATATTGGAAGGCTGAAACAACAGATGTGGATGTGTGTGTATGGGTGTAGGGGTAAAACAGGCTCCACAATGGTTCGGGGATCCATGGTCAGAAGGATGTAAGTGCCACATCAGGGGTCCTCCTGGCATAGCATCAACACCCTCGATACCAATCATGCTGTAGGTCAAACAGACAGCAATCCTGTCCCCTGATCAGCAATGCAGAGACATGGATCTGGTTGGGGCCAGCCTCCATGACACATGACATCAGGTTAGCTTGCACAGAGAATGCCACATGTGTGGAGAGGGGTCACCATACTCCCTGGGCCTCCCTACATACCACTAATTTCGTACGCGGGGCTTCAGGAGCCCTTTGTGGCTCAAGATCTAAATAAGGCTTAGATAAGGTTGAACAGTTTCCCTACCTTACATGACAACCTCTTCTGAATGCCCATAAAGGTTGCCATATCAAGTCTTTAACAAAGGCATTGTGAATGCATAGCCCAAGAAACCAAAAAGCCGTTTTGCAATACTGGAAATTTAAAAGGTAGCATGCATCAAACTGCTCCAGTAGTACCTTAGATCAAACAGCAAATTTTGTTTCAGCTAAAAAACATAAATTTCGTACCTGATTTTGTATCTTTAAACACAGACACAACATGGCGCAGAAAATTAGTCAGCTGTTCAGCACTCTTGGAATTCTGGTTCTTAGGTGTGATATCTTCATGATACCAAAGTGGACCAAATGCCCTAATTTTAAGAAATATAATATATGTAACTGCTAAAGAAATGCATGCAAGCAGGTTAATACTACAATTTTCCATTTAGCTTCAACGTTTTTTGATACGTTCACATTATTGCGACCTGGATCTTACAATGTTGTAATACAATACACTACACTACACTACAATACAATACAATGCAATGCAGTGCAATACAATACAACACAACACAATACAATCCAGCTCATTTTAAGAAAACCCATCATGTAAGGATATTTGATATCACATATTTGCTAATAGAGGTGTGCGAAGTTGGCTAACTTTGCTTTGTGGATTAATTTGTTAATTTGCCACAATTCGTGAAGTTAATCTGCCCTACAAAATTCCAGTTCGCAGTATAGGGCTAACTTTGTGAATGGTGAACTTGGTAAGTTCGCCAGCGAAGTTGGGTAAAGCTAGATGAAGTTAGTAGAAGTTGGGTCCACAGGCAAAGTCTGCAATGTACCATGGGATTAGAGATATCATGGGACTGGAGGTCCCATAATACCGAGCTGTATGCCATGTATTCAATGCATTCTTATCAAGAGAAAGTTAGAGGGAAGTCTGTCCCTGTCTGTCTAAGCAAAATCTTTAAACCTACTCCAAAAGTGGAGTATATTGAACCAAATCACTCACGAAAAACATCTACAGTGCCTTGTGCAGCTAGATTACCATTGTTTGTTTGTAGGTTTACAGATTTATTTAGTTGAAATAAATGGTTTGGTTTGGTTTGTCTAGTGAAGCAGTGCTATGTGGGGAAGGGAGGTTTTTCAACTAGCAAGAAAAACAGCCACATGAGCACTAATCTGCTTTTCTCCCCAGTCTTTCTACTCAATAGTTTTTGTCTATGGTCTGTCATTTTATTTCTGTAGTACAGTTTTGTGTGGGTAAGTGAATTATTTGTCAGTCTGTTTCTATACTGATTGTGGTTATTTCATTTCATTCTTGAAGTGATGGTATTACTTACAGTAACTTGTTGTCATGTGTGTTTTGTTAATCCCTGTAGTGTCAAAACAAACAAACAAGCAAACCTTTTTTGGGGTGGCTTTACTGTAGCTACTGTTTGCTCAGTATACTGTTCTGTTTAGAGTCAAATTTCTAGTGAGGTGTTGTCTGTTGCTGCTAGTAATTTAGTTTTACTGCAGTGTTTTTTTTTTTTGCAACATTCAAAATCTAAATACTGTATATAAAATGACTGGGAAAAAAAGCTGGAGCAAAAGGAGAGGTACTAGCAAGGCGGACAAGAAGTGCATAGGTTCTGTTGGGCAAAATGTTGTTGCACTTAAAAATCTACCTCTGCAGCAGCTTCATCCATGGGCGTTGGGACCAGCAGTAGTAGCAAAGGAGTAGTTGGTGGAAGTGGTGGATGGCATTTGTGTTACTAAAATTATTCTCTGCCACATCTGTGGCATCCATGCTGGTGGGAGCTGGGCGAGGCAGTGACAAGAGGATCAGTCTGAGAAGTAGCAAACTCTCTGGCTCAGGTACAGTGCTCAAGGAGGAGGTTGCTGGTGTCCCCTTGACTGCTGGCTGCAGTGGCACTGAGCCTGCTCTGGATGATAGGTTCCCAGTATGGATATGTGGACCAGTGGCCAAACAGCTGGTAGCTCCTATCTGTGCATTACCACACACTGGGCACAGTACCTGGGTAGCAGTCAACGCTGCCAGGAGAAAAATTGTATTATGCCCAATTACAGTGGTAGCAACACTCTGGTTATTTGCCAGCATGTCACACTGGCAACAAAGAGTGTAACTGGATCACACACAGGTCAGAAAATGTTAGAATTGCTGTTGACTGAGATTGATGAGTGGCTGCAGCCTGTGGTTGTGGTACCATGGGTGACGGAGGTGGCACAGGGTCTTCAGGCTGCTACGGAGTGGAGGGGTACAGGAGACTGCTGACTTTGAGACATTTGTGTATCAGTAGCTTCATTTTGACCCAACTTCACCTTGGTGTACCCCAATAGTGAAGATAAGGTGAAGTTGCCAGGCAAAGCTGCCAAAGGGAAATTTCCTATTAACAGGAACAATTTGCAAAATTATTAAGGCGAATTTGGTGAATTTGCCTTGACATCACTGGCGAATTGAAACTGTTAAACATCTCTATTTGCTAATAATGGGACAGAAACAGAAAAGGAGACTTCTACAATAAAAAAAATAACAGTTGGTTTTCCAGGCTCAGTTTGTATTTTGCTATGACCACATATTTAACTGTTGTAAACATAAAATTACGAATGCAGAAGACTGATGGTGTTGCTCCCAAACATAGACCACAAGTAAAGCAACTGCTGAGTACACTTACCTCCCATTTGGCATTCTGTTCCAAAACATACACATGTAGTCCTCTGTAAACCAATTAAAAGACTATATTTTTTGTACAACTCCAAGAAGCTCTTGTTTTGAAAGTACAACATCAGGTCAGAGGACCCACAGTGTCCTGCATTTTCTCTTTGCATCTTATGCTGTTTGTCTACACAAATGCACAGAGATTTGCACAATATAAGCCTATGCTGGTGTACAGCAGACTACAAGTCTGGTCTCCAGGATAACAGACAGCATGGTTTTTTTCAGGGGGCAATCCTGTCAAATCAACAAGATTGACTTCTCCGACCGGGTTACAAGGTCATTGGACAGAGGGTAGGCGGTGGATGTCCTGTACCTGGACTTCAGCAAGGCGTTCAATTCAGTGCCACATGGCAGGCTGATCAGCAAGCTGAGGGACCTGGGAATAGGGGACAAACTGCTAGGGTGGGTCAAGAACTGGCTGCGGGACAGGAACCAGAGAGTGGTGGTGGTAGGAGGCTGGGGTCGATCTTAACATTCATTTACTAGCCCGGGCACTAGTGCAGATTGTTGTGGGCTACTGCAGGATCTCGGGTTGGGCTAGTGCAGTTCCTCCGGTGGAAAGCTGCAGTTGCATTCTCTGCCTGTTGTGCTGTGTGGCGCTCGCGCAGTCACAAAGAAAAAAAAACACACCAGCATGAAGCACGGTTGGAGCAGTGAGACTACAAAGAAGTAAAGCAAAAAAAAAGAAACTGGATCAGACAACTGACTGAAACCACAAAGGAGCCCCCCCAGTCAAACTGAACAACACCCCAGCAGCAGCATTCAGGACACAATGTGGTCAGAAAAGTGAGACTGCAAACTGTATGTAATTGAAGACAAGAAACTCAGTATTTAAGTCAAGACTAGTAGTAGGGCACCATTTGTGCCATAACGTTGGGTCGGAAGTAAATCAAGACAGACCGCTGAAGCTGAAATAAAGTTAACTTGGCTAGTAATGCACTCCGACATCATCTCCACTGTTTCATTTGTTTTAGCCTCATTCCTGTCACCCTGTGCTGTGGTCACCATCTGAAAAGCTGCAAAGCAGCAATGGCAGCAGATAATATGCATGAGTGAGAAAATGGGCTTCCCCAAAGGAAAAACATAACTGGAGCACCCCCAAACTGAACAGTCAACACCCCGCAGCATTCAGGAGTCAGGACCCAGCACAGTCAGAACAATAAGATGCCTTGTCCCGACCCTGTCACCTTGTGGTCACCATCATTCTGAGATGCTGCTCCCAAAACTCTGAAGCAGCAGCTGCAGCAAATATTCGCCAGTGAGAAAACAGGCTCCTGTGTCCTAACTGTAACAGCTGGTCTCTATCTCCATAGGCAGTAATGGTACAAAGACCGACCCCTGAGTCCAACCCCCCAAAGTAAAACAACATTGCTAAATTCACCAGCATTCACACCAGGGTGTGGTTGGAACAGTGAGAGACCATGGCTCTAATCAAACAAGAGACTAACAGGCTACAGCCCAGGAACACAGAAAGGTTAAACCAGCATTCTGACCTCCGCTGTTCTTTTCAGCCTTATCCCTGTGGTCTATCTGAGCTGAGAGTGACTGTGATAGTGATACAAGTGTGCTCGAGAGTGAGCCACACAACCCTGACACCACACAATCCAGAAACATTTAAGGATTGTTTGACTTTTATATTATGAACTTTAAAACAATGACATTGACACTGACTTCACTAAGTTTATATATATATATATATATATATATATATATGAAATATTTTATTTCACAGACAAAGCTCGTTTGTAATTTAGGTTTCAAATAAATTCAGACACGTGCTCGATACATTTCAATTTTGCCTTTTCTTTAACAAATCGCTGTGAACCATATTGGCTGCAGGCTAGCGCAAACATCTGCGGGCTACTGCAATCTCTGGTTCACTAGCCCGGCTAGCTAGTGCAAAATAAGGGTAAGGTAGACCCCTGGTAGGGGGTGTGGCAAGATAGGTCTATATCCTTTATTAATGTTCCTATTGTATGTGCTGTAATGTACTTTAGAGTTAAGACACTGTCTCTTTAAAAGGCTTTTAAGAGTTAAACAAAAATAGCCAGAATTTCTGTAAAAGCTAATTTGGGTCTGGTACTTATCTAGATAAGAAACTGACCATACTCTTGGATCAAATGGCCAAACTAGACATTTAGCCTCCCCTAGCAGGATAAGGCCAGCTTAAGATCATAAGCTATAAAAACCAAAACCAGGTTATGCAGAAACCAGATGTTACGGGGGTTAGACATGAAACCACAGTGACACCTGCAGGGTAAGGGTAAACTGTTGCACCCCAAACTCTATATTGGTTTGTATCAACTTATCAACTTGTATGCTCAGTGTGCCCTTCCTGGTGAAACTTTTTGATAGATAGATAAATAAATACATATATCTCAAAAGGGGTGTGGCTTGAAAATGACCATTCAGACTGTATTTATCAGGCACACATTTTGAACATCAGAGCAATTTAGCTTGGAGTCAACAGCCTGAGAGAACTTAAACTGTTTTATATACTTGTGCTGAAGTATGTGATAGGTCCAGGACTACCTTTTAGAACAAGACCTGTGTTTTGTGGAAAACTCTGATTTTTCACATGCTAAATGGAAATTCTGATTTTAAGTCAGAATTTGGGAACAAGGACTTCACTCTTCAAAGATAAGCCCTGGGTTTTGAAAAGGACACTCAGAGACTGATTTTTAATTCCAACAAAATCTTGTTTTTTTCCAAAGAACTACACAGAGAGAAGGTTATTCTAAAAAATGACACTTTTCTGGACTTTGAAACCTCAGAATAAGGTATTGTTTAGAACAACAGTATATAGCGTTTTCTGTAAAACATCCAGTGTTATTTTTGGTATTGTCTGCAGTTCAAAGATCTTCCAAATTGTAAAATTTACTGTGTTGTTTTTATTTGTCAACTTTTGTGATTTTCTTATCAGCTCTACCTGGGGTCTGATTGTATGAGCTAACAATTTAACAGAAGGGTTTTGTAAAAGACTGTGTGCCTTGATAATGAAGATAGTGACTGCTCAGCTGTCCTACAAAACTACTTAGGCAAGAGGCTGCCAGTGGCAGTGGTCGAATTCAAACCTGAATGTAGTATAGAGTCAGGGGGACTCGAAATGTACAGTTGAATACTTACCATAATGGTAGATCTTCGATAGACACTCTTGCCGCAGGTAATACACTTGGGTTATCACCAGAGGGTGCTCTTCTGCATGGCCGGCTTTCCCAGCAGTCTTTGCCTAGGAGCCACCCACAGGGTGACCTCATCACTGTACGACTATATAAGAGTGGGTGGCCCCAGGCATCCTCAGTTCCTTTGCTGGCTTCAGCCCACTGATATGCTAATTAAGGGAACAGAGGTGCTCTAGGAACTTTCCTCTTACATATGTGAGGTTGTAAAAAATTTGTTGTCTTAGAGAAGGAAGGGGGATGGAGGGAGGGATCATACCTGCTGCAAGAGATTCTCTCGAAGATATACTATTACGGTAAGTACGCAACCGTACTGTCTTCTTCGAGTATGACTCCCAAGCAGTAACATCAGAAGGATGGATGAATATGATAAAAGGATCCACTGCACAGGCGAAGGTTGTGTGGCGGCGAGAGGCTATTATCGTGAAGGTATGGATGTAGACCATATAGCTACATTACAAATATCTGCAATGGACACTCCTGCAAAGCAAGTAGCTGTAGCAGCTATGACTTTTGTAGAGTGTGCACGGACAGGGTCAGGTAGTTGTCTGTTGTACTTGTTAGAATGTAATGCAATTAGACAGCCACATGGAAAGGATTTACTGTGCAACAGGGAGCCTTTCCCCAGATCATACAAAGGAGACAAAGAAGTGTGTTGTCATTTTGAGTGGCATAATGTTTTGAGTAGTAGGAGCTGGGCACCCTGTGCACATTGAAAGTGTGTAGAAGTGAGACCCCCAGATTGGAATGTGCGGGGTAACAACAGGCAGCTCAGCGTATGTTCTGAAACCACCATCGGTAATAGGAGGGGTTCAGAGTTTGAAGTATATAAATACATGTGACAGAAGTCACCGCCACAATAAATGGAGTTTTCCGTGAAAGAAAATGAAAGTCACGCTTGGTCAAAGTAAATTGTCCCGAAGGACAATTGAGGGCTCCACTATGGAGTAGGATGTCTAATTGGGGCTGAAGGATGTAACATCCCCCCCCTCCAAGAAAAATTTTTTTGCCAAGTGATGTTGGTAAATCAGGTTGCCTTCAATTGTTTCATGAAAGGCCAGGATGGAGGCCAGGTGAAACTCAATGGAGGAGCAGTTCAGGCCCGTAGCCGTTAGGGAGGAAAAACACTTCAAGACTTGTAGCACTGGACATGAATAAAAAAGGACCATGGGCGAAGAAGCAGCCCATATGGAAAAAACATTACCAGTTTAATAGTAGGTGCATCTGGTAGACAGTTTGCGAGATGCGAGCAGAATGTTCACCACCTGCAAGGAAACCTGGAGATGAGAGATCGAAAGTGTCTGCAGGAACCACTCATGGAGGTGGAGGGATTCCAGAGTGGGGTGGAGTAACCTGCCTCTAATGTATATCATATCTGGTCTGATGGGTAGCAGTAGTGGGTTTGCCACTGTTAAGCACTGTAGTAATGGGAGCCAAACCTGCCCAGGCCACAGGGAGCAACAGGGATCATCGGGGCTGGTGCCAGGCGCAACTTAAATTAGTGTACTGTGTAGGAGGGGGTGTTAAAGGAGGGATGACAGAGGGAAAGAGTCCAGTCCAAGGGCAGGACAGGGCAGCTATAGAAAGTCCCCGTTTTTCAGGAATGGATGGGAGGCCCTGGAAGACAAGCCCCATTATTCTCATGTTGAACAGATTTACATGGAGAGAGGCGGAGCCAGGAGCTCATTGTCCTCACGTGTTGAATGGACCTAGATGTGCACCCAGCCATCGGGAAAGTCTCATTAATCAGTGTTTGTGATGCTGGCAGGGATTGAAAGGGGACACCCTGAGAGATGTGGGGTCGGCAGGCTCGCCAATGAAAGGTAGTTCAGAGGTGTAAGGGGACCCAAACTCAAGCCTCGAAGGAATTAGATTTTGGATGCTACTGACTTTGTAGTCCCTACTGGGCAAACTGTATGTGTAGCGTTGCATGGGTTCCGGTTTTGGAGATGGCCATTGCCATATGTCTTTAAAAAGTAATTGTCTTACTGATACATATTGTTCCTGTTATATGCAGTACAGCTTTAAGAACTGTTAGAGAGTACTAGACCATGGAGTCGCAGTCAGAATCGTGGGCCGCAATTCAAGACAGTTGAAATTAGTTGCAATTGCCCTGTGTTGCAGTTACAGTTGAGTGGAGTTGCATTTTTCTTAAGTTGACTGTAACGCTGAGCCTGTACTTGTATCAGGCTTGCCCTGACAGTCCCTCCCCCCTCCTTCAGTACCTTGCCACCTCCAGACGCACTTTTTTTCCCCTGACAACCTTAACCAATAACCACCAAGGCACCAACTGAATAGTGCCTCTGAGTCTCTGGCTCCTCTCTGCACCAATCCTACTACCTCCTCCAGTAGAGTATGAGAAAGAGGGAGGAGCAAGAGGAGTTGTGAGTGCTGCACGTGAGAGCTGACAGTGAGTTGGGTAGCAGAAAATGAACGAAGTTGGGAGGAGTGCTGGAGTGTTCGCTGGGACAACGGGTTTATGCAAATGTGTGGGGTTTTTGAGTCTCCACTACTATAGTTAAGTCCCTTAACCAGGGACAGCTGGAGAACAGACAACGGATGAACTGAAAGCAATGGAGAATGTTAGAACTCAGAAAAACACTTGGGGCGGTGGTGGCGGAGCATGGTCTGGGCCTGACCGAGGAGTGAGCGCACCTGAGTGGTTCATGCATGGACAGACGCCTGCACGTTTAGTGCACTGAGGTACAACTCAACGATTTGGAATTAGAACCAGTCAGGGTAGCACTGTGGGGTGAGGTGGGTGGATGAGCTGCCGATGGCAGGCTTGTTGCCAAATGGGGGATGGGAGATGACCGAAGTAGGTGAGGGTCAGGGACAGTGGCCTAAGGATGAATTGGGGAGAAGGGTTTCTTGGATGCATTCCATTGGGGCACTACTATGTTCCATGGCATGCTAGTGATGGAGTGATTTTGGAGGTATCCAGGGAATTCCAGCTGCGGCACTGATGTTGAGGTTAATCTGGCTGCAGTACTGAGTTTACAAGCACTTTGTTTTATAGACGTGTAACCTGGTTGTTCCTTGTTGTGGATGTTGCAGTTACCACTGTGCCCCTCCTTGTGGGCTCAAGCAAGGGGCCTCATTCATCAAACTCCAGATTGATGAGTTTGTAATGGTTACATTATATTGATACTTTCCTGGCAAAATAAATAACAAATATTGTAGTGCCTATGTAGGAATGGACCATGGTAATTCAAGTCCATACAGTCAGACCATCCATGCAAGGTCTTAGCTAAGTGTGGGTGGAATATCCAATGTGACACATTACTGGGGTTCCCCATCTGACACTCTAGCAGAAAATATTTGCTCTGTTCATTTCTGAAGGATACCACTTCAATTATTTTCACTTTTGAAAGTTGCACTATTGGTGGGGTGCTGTAGACTGCAATCAGTTCATTGCTAAACTCTGGTCTGAGGATGTAGCTGATAATAACTGAAAGCTATGCAGAGAGCCTTGGGTTTCTAGGATACAGTTACTGTGTCATCATTACAAATGTGCAGTACAGTACAGTTAATGGCATGGCAGGGGTCCAGATAATTTTTAGGACTTAAGTATTTGCTACCATTTATGATCTGGTAGTAATTTCATCTAAATAGTAGTATGCCATTCACAGACCACTCTCAAGTGTACCCAACCTGCAATAAACCAAATCTCAAACCTATTTGGTACCCAGCACTGCAGCCAGCTACTGGCCGTCTTTGTCTAATAGTGACATGAGGTCTACAATACTTCAGCCCTGCTACCCAGTACTTTGTCAAGTTATTTTTCTTCATCAAAACAACCTTTCTGGCCACTGGCCAGCCAATGAGCAACTCCTGACATTTTCTACTGTAGTGAGTGTACACTAAGTTGACACTGATGCTCTCTCTTTTCTGTGTCTATACCACTGCTTCCACTCTGTGATACAGTATGTCTGCTCTACTTGCATTACATGGTACTGAAAATTCTGTGCATATGTACCAGATTTTAAATGTACAAGGCGGGAAAACTAAAATTGGAAAGTGGGAGTAAATTATGCAAAAAAATGGGAGTAAAATACTCTTTTACTTCCCTTGTCTGTTCCCTGGTTAATGGTGCCTCCAGTTCCATTAAAGAAATCCTTAGTAAATGTTCGGGGATGACGTTTAGGGCTATACCTTTTCTCGTTATCTATGGATGCCAATGTTTTCCCCCATCTGCCTTTGTCTGTGACTGTGTCAATACCATGATTTTGTTGGCATTATGGCATTTTGCTTGACAAGCCATTACTCAGTCCCTCATCTCTGAATTGCTCTGGGCCCCATCTTGATCCAGTATTTGGGATTTAGAGAGTCTGCCTGCAACCCTGGTTTCACAGGTGGCAGTAAACAAACTTTGATCCACCACTGGACTAGCCCCACAGTGTAATTTTTAAAACATTAAACCTTTGCTGATGTGTAAACTATAAAAGTGCTGCAGTGTATTTTTTTTTTACAGGTTAGAATCGCAGGCACAGAAGAAGGAAAAACAATGTTTGTACTATACTGTGTAGTGTATGAGAGGGAGTTCAGGCAGCTCATCTGTGGCTGTGGTGAAAAATATGAAAACCTCAGTCTACCCCATCCTCTATTTAGTCAAGACAGTGCATGAGCATCCCACCTTGAGTCTCCTAGTCCTCTCCCTGACAGACTCCCATTGGCATATTTTTTCAGACTCCTTAAAAATGAAATAAAAGGAGAGCTCATTTACTGCTGACCCAGCTTTACATCAGTGGTAGAAATATAATAGAACTGTTTTCAATTGTGAATTGATTTTGAACACCCTTCTTGTAGTAAAAGTGCTTAAAGTACATGGCACAAGTGCTGTTTTTCTTTTTCTACTGGTAGCTGAGTCTCCCATCGGCCCAGCCTGGTCTACTCCCTCTTCAGTCATGTTGTGTGTCATTCTGCTGAAAAAAAAAATGACATATACCTGGGCAGCAAAACTGCAACAGATTTTTCCCTTCTGACACACACACTCAGTCTGTTCATATCCTGGATGGACTCTCACAGTGAGTGCTGGGGGGGGTTGATCTTAACATAGTTTTACTAGCCCAAACCCTAGTGCAAATTTGGCAGGGCTCGTGCAGTTACATAGGGAAACTGTTGGCAGATTAGGATCACTAGCCACTAGGCCCATCTCGTATGCCCATAGGCCCTATACATTGTATGTGGCCACTGTCCCTATGTGATCAATGTCTTCATCACTCCTCCCTCCCTCTCAAGGTTCCCTTGTGCCTGTCCCTGGCATACTTAAACCCCTCCACTGTGCTTTCCCCCATGACCTCCTGTGGCAGACTATTCCAAGCATTAACTATACTTTCTGTGTACAAAAACTTTCTCACGTTACCTCTGAATCTACCCATCTCCAGTTTTATATTGTGCCACCTTGTTCTAGTACTTTTTCTACATTGGAAAAGGTCCCCCACCTGCACCTTGTTAATGCCCTTGAGGTTCTTGAAAGTTTCAATCATGCCCCCCTTCGTTCTTCTGTCCTCCAGTGAGTACTTGTTGAGGTTCCTTTAGTCTCTCCTCAAATATGTTTTGTGGTGCAAGCCCTGCACCATCTTTGTTGCCCTTCTCTGGATAGTCTCCACCTTTTTTTATGTCCTTGTGCAGGTGTTGCCTCCAGAACTGCATGCAGTACTCCAGGTGAGGCCTTACCAATGTTTTATACAATGACATCACCACCTCCCGCTTCCTGCTAGTGATACCACTGCCTATGCATCCCAGCATGCCACTGGCCCTCCCCATTGCCTTTGTGCACTGCTTTGATACCTTAAGGTTATCAGAGATGATAGCCCTTAGGTCACGTTCCTCCTTAGTGACAGTCAGCTCCCCCTCCCCAACCTGTAGCTCTCCTCAGGGTTCCCTCTACCCAGGTGAAGTATTTTGCACTTTTTTTGCATTGAATCTCAGTTAACCTACTTGTCCGTCTTGACTAGTGTATGTTTTCATGGCTGTTAGTGAAGTCCTCATGCATGTCTTTCTGACAATTTGTCCCATATTAAAACCAGTGCCCCTCATTTCCTTACATTTTTGAGTGTCTGTATCCAACATTTCAGTGACAAAATGCCAAGTGGTATACAGGGTCTGCCCTGCAGGTGGTGGGTTTCATCACAGCCTTACCATAGCTTTCCCATCCTAATCTCTTTAACTCTGTTCTTTCCCTGGACACCACTGCAGGCCAGACTCTGAAATGACTATCCACAGATCCATAGCTGCCAATGCTTGAAAGTGTAGGGGGTCCCCAGCTCTTCTAAATGGACCAAGCCAGCCAACACTGGTGGTTGTGGATACTGTGGAGGGGTTCAAGAGGGGCTGGGACAGGTATAGGGAGAGGGTGCATCTAAATGGGATAAGCATTGGGGGCCACCATGGCAGCAGAAGGGGGGTGGGATCTTGAGGAGGGGGGCAGAAAACGGTGCCCTAAATGGCCACTGATCACCAAGCAGACTTGATAGACCATAGGGCCTACTCTGCTGGCTTCTTAGTATGTTAGTATGTTAACACCATCCATACAGTCCCACCCTGCATCCCACCCTTATCCTACTCACCTAAACAAAGCTTTAGATCATGTCTGGTCCCCCCACAAAAAACGTTAATAAAATACATAGTTTGAAAGGTTAAAATGGACATTCCTGAGGTGCATAAATCATCCTATATAAAAATTGAGGCCATATAGTGTTATGCCTATGCATTGTTTCCCCTGGACGGATAAAAGAATGAAAGGACACTGTTAAAGAAAAATGTATTTTTGTTGGGGCAGAGCACAGTAAAATCAATGCTTTTAAATATAAAAATGCCATAGTTTTCTATTTCTCAAACCCCTTAGGTTTGTGAAGCCCCCACCGAAATAAATCTTAGATGTGCTCCTGGCTCACTGTACAAAAACTTCCAGAAGTGCATGTCTCCAGTTGACTATAGGATGGGGTCTGAGCGGCATGTCTTTCTCTGCCAGGCTCTGTTCATTGCCCTGTGGATGGCGGTGAGAGCGTGGTGAGGTGCATAATGGTGTCAGCTGTTGTGTGTGCAGAGCTATGTCTGCTTGACTGAACATTTGCTGTTGTGATGTCCTCTGGTTTGGGGGGTGGGGTTGTGAAGAAAGAGGAAAATAGAAGGCCGTGGTACAAAACATTGTGGGGTTCACTGTATGTGATGGCATTGTGGCCTTTTTTTTTTTTTTGCAGATGGGGCAGAAAGGAATAGGGAAACATGATAAATGTGCAATAATCAGAGTATTTCTTGGCTTGAATTGTTTCATGTATAAGTGATCAAACTTTGCCATTATAATTGTGGGCTACTGCAGCCATTTGTGGGCTACTGCAATTTTGAATCACCTTGCCTTGCTGTCTAGTGCAAAAAAATATTAAGGTTGACCCCTGTGAGTGGTTATGATGTGTGCACAGAATCGGATGTAAACCAAAGTGCGATTTATTGAGCAATGAGGCATGAATAGAGATTAGCTGTCTGTTAATTACCCCTTGGTGGTGTAATGTGACACGAGATATGAAGTTAAAAAAGTGACAAACTACTACATAATAAAATGCAATGATGGTGAAAGTTGAAAAAATTTGTTGGATTTTCTTAAGTCAGAAATCTCAAACTAGTTGGAAAAATCAGTCATAATGTGTGGTAAGTCAGTCATAATTGTTTTTTGAACTGACTCCGGGATCTAGACAGTAAAACTTTAAGAAATGTTAGTGCAGCTTTGAGAAATGTATTTCCTGTGACTCTTCCTGTCTGTGTGTGTTGAGAACAGTGTTCCCCTTATGTCTGCGCTGAATAGAAGTAAACAGAGAAGGCCTAGATTTTTGTGTGGCATGTTTTTCTTATTAACAAGACCCTGATGTGTTCAAGGTACTTATTTTTGGCCACCAAATACAACAACCTGGAGATGACAGATGGTGAAAATTTTCATAGTTCCAGCTTACTAAATTGCTCCATTTTGTGACTTTCTGCATTGGAGGCAAGTAAGCAATTTGGAACTGTGCAGTTTTTATGCAGTCTGTATGCACCGTTTCGACTGGAGGATTTGTCATATCAAGAGCTAAAGGCTAAATTGAATGCATAACACAGTTCAACAACTTTTCCAAGGGCTGAACATTATAAATTTTACAGTTACCAGCAGAAACCAGGTCAGTCATTACAATCTTATTTGGCTGAGCTCAAATGCTTAGCTCTCACATGTGAGTAGAGCAGGAAGCATCTTGAATCTAATCTAGCTGATAAGTTTGTTATGGGGTTGAATAATGAACATTGTATTCAGCAATTACTTTCTGTAAGTGTCAAGAAGTCTGCTGATGAACTTTTACAGATGGCACTAATGTATGAGGCTGCAGAAAATGAGCACATGCAAAGATGGACACTAAAAATGAGGTACAAGTACCTGTAGTAACCTCAAACTGAAACAGCTCAAACCTAAGTCTAAGCCACTGTTTTCAAAGAAAAATACAACCACTCCACCCAAACTGCATGGCCAGTACAAATGTACATCATGTGGGTTTTCTTAGCATAGCAGGGACCAGTGCAAATTCAGAGAAGTTCAGTGGCATGCATGTAAACGTCAGGGGCATATGGCTAAAGTTTGCAGAAGTTGGAGAACTGCAGTGATCAGTTCAGAGGGCTCAGACAGTGTAGTGGTTCCTATTGCACCACAAATGCAGACTAAAGATGTTCCTCCTTTCTATGTGTTACTTCAGTTGCTACAACTGAGGTGTCAGTTGCATTTAATGGTAGCTTCTGCTTCCCCAGTTACTTTTGTTAACCATCAAACATGGTCTGATCTGGATAAGCCACCATTGTCTCCTTGTAATAAGTTGCTGCATGCATTTGAAGGGCAACCAATTCAGCCACTGGGCTCATTTACCACTTTAGTACACAGGACTGATTCAACTAGTACACCTTTAACTTTTCTGTTTTCAAAAAAGGGTGTCAACATTTTGGGCAGAGATGCTCAGGTTCTTCTAAACATTCTTAGAAAATGGGTCTGCTGAATCCTACTCCCTGATTGGCTCAGACAGCCAACCACCCGGTCCAGTATCAGGCAGTAGAGACCGGGAAATAATAAGTCCCAGTCGCTGTCCATCTGCTTGCCGGTTATCGCCGTGCCACAGAACGTTCAGCATTTTGTTGCTGCCATTTTCTTTAGTCTTGCTTAGCAAGATTCCATTACTAACTCCATCCCCTTTCTTGTTCACACAGACCACCCACCTTGTAGTGATTCTAATGCTGACCTTTTGCTGTCACAGCATCACCAAGCCTGCTGTCCGATCATCGTGCCCGAGTCCTCCATTTATCCGTTAGATTTGAATTAGACACTATTCTCTTTTCGGCAGTGAGCTACAGTGAGTGATTACCAGACCCCACCATGACAATTGTAAGCTCCCCCCAAAAGGAGAGTATCTGCTCACTCACTTCCCTCCCCACAGTAACTAGAAGAAAGTTTTTTTTAATTACCAGCACTAGCACATTCGCATACTAAGCACTATTATACTGCTCCTACGTAACTTTCTCCCAAGCTTCCTGTACCTCCTCCACGTTACGCTGCAGAAAGTAAGAAAAACTCCCTAACAGCACAACAAATCCTAGAGGGCTCCGATTGCTCTCTCTCCCAAAAAGCCACAAAAAAAAACCTCAGGTGCCACAATAGTGTTTGTTAATTTAAATCGTACCTTTTTTTCTGATAACTCAGTCTCTAGCCTTGCCTCCTGCATTTTTGGACAGAGGGACTCCCCAACTCACACAAAGATATGCCGCCTCGGCTCTTGATGCCATCAAAAAGATGTTGAGTTAAACATTAAAAAAAAAAATTACAGCGCTGATGTTTCACCTCGGATTTCTGCATCTCCACTTCCGTTTTACGTGTAGAGTTGTGCAAGGTTGCCTAACAGTCTGTCCATTAAGGAGAAGAAACCAAGGCTACGCAATGAAAAAAAACCAACCCCTGTGTGCCATTCTCATCACTGATAACTGCATCGTACCGGTCGTGTGTATGTGTGCATAGAACAGAAACAAAAGTGGTTTAACTTGACTGGGGGAGGAAACTATGACAACCAGCATGAAACAAAACTAAGGTGGTTCCACCAGACCAAAAGTCCCTCATTTAAAAAAAAAACACAACACTGAAAATGCAGGTGGAGGAACTATTTTGTCACAAAATAAATCAAACAGGCAAGAGTTTAAACATTTAAAGCATTTTTTTCCCCAGTATATATATATAAAATACAGCTGCTCATTTTCTAAGTGCAATAATATCCTCCAGGGTGGGCGGTATTGGGCAATACTGGACCTTCCAGGGGCTATAAGGCCCTCCGCCTGCGGCGTCGAGGCCTCAATGCACTTCCTAGGCGGTCCGGTATTGCCCAATACCGCCCACCCTGTCAGGTATTATTGCTTGCATATTGATCCAGCAGATTTTGGCCTACTTGCTGTTGTCCAGGTACCACAAAGCAGTAATCTGCCCAAGCTTGGGGAGATTTTAGACTTGTATCCAGAGCTATGGAAAGGCCTGGGATGTTGCACAACAGCTAAAGCAAAGCTAGTTACAAAACCTAGCGCAGTCCCTAAATTTTGTAAACCAAGGAAACCTCCTTTTGCCTTAAAACTGGTGGTTGGGGCAGAAATGAACCGACTGGAAAAAGCAGGTGTGTTGGAAAAGGTTTCAAGTTCAGATTAGACTACTGCAATTGTGGTGGTATCTAAACCAGGTGGTAAGGTTCGAATATGTAGAGATTTTAAGGTGACACTTAATCCAGTACTTAGCACAGATGTATTTCCTTTATCCTTACCAGAGGAACTTTTCCACAGACTGAATGGTGGTGTGCGGTTCTCTAAACTGGACCTCACTGATGCATACCTTCAAGTGGAGTTGGATACAGACTCTCAGAAACTGGTAGTGATTAATACACACCAAGGACTGTACAAGTACAAACAGTTATGTTTTGGCCTTAGTTCCGCACCGACTATTTTTCCAAAAGTAATTGAGCAAACGGTGGGTGATATACCAGGTGCTGCTTATTATTTGGATGATGTTATTGTCATGGGCAAGACAGAAGCAGAGCATTTACTTAACTTACAAAAGACTTTAGAGAGATTGCAACAGAGTGGATTCAGACTTAGGAGAGAAAAATGTCAATTTTGTCAACCAAGTGTCACATATTTAGGTCACACTATTGACAAAGATGGAATTTGTCCGAATGATGAAAAGGTGGAAGCCACTGTGCACAAGCCTGAACCGCAGAATGTTTCAGAGTTGTGCTCATTCTTGGGTATGGTACGCTACTATGGCCGTTTTATACCTGGCTTAGCCACTAAATGTGCTTTCCTAAATGAACTGTTACATAAAGGTACTCCATGGCAGTGGACCAAGGGCCACAGTAAGGCAGTTCAAGCCATCAAGCTCCCTCTAACCGATGTGCATAATTTAACTCATTATGACCCACACTTACCTATCACATTGACCTGTGATGCTAGTCCTGTGGATACAGGAGCTGTCCTTTTTCCATACAGCTCCAGAAGGAGTGGAGAAGCTGATAGCCCATGCTTCACGCAAACTCACTGCAGCTGAAAGGAATTATGCCCAGATTCAGAGAGGCATTAGCAATTGTGTTTGGAGCCCAGAAATTTCGCCAATACTTGCTAGGTTGCAAGTTTCGCCTGAAGATGGATCACAAGCCACTAGTGACAATTTTCAGCCCAGAAAAAAAGGAATTCCAGAGACAGCTGCTAGCTGACTTCAATGATGGGCATTAATTTTGTCTGCCTATAATTTTGAGGTTACATACCAACCAACGGACCAGCATGGAAATGTAGATGCCTTGTCAAGGTTACCAATATGCAGAGAAATGGAGTTCGATATGGGACTTAAAGAGGAGCCATCAGTATGCCAGGTGGGGCCATATAGATTTCCAGTGCAATTCAAAGATATGGAGGACTCTACTGTTGTGTGTGCAATGGAGTTACAACAGTTAGATCAGCTTCCAGTACTAGCCAAGGACATTGCAAAAGCGACTAGTCAAGATTTTGAAACAAGTGTATCAGTATATGCTTGAGGGTTGGCCGCAAGGCACTACTTGTTTGGCTGAACTATAACCTTACTATACAAAGAAACAGCAGTTGTCCATTGCTGAGGGGTGTCTTCTATGGGGATTGCATATCATAGTACCCCAATGTTATCACTCAAATGTGCTGACTCTTTTGCATGCGGGCCATCCAGGCATTGCTAAAATGAAATCCCTAGCCAGACTTCACGTATGGTGGGCTTCCACTGACAGAGACGTATACCAGGTTGTGCAAAGATGAGAAGGTTGTGCTGTATCAATGGGAAATCCGGCAAGAGCTCCAGTTCACCATTGGGAACATCCTGAAAAACACTGGTAAAGGTTGCATATTGATTTCCCAGGACCTTATTTAAATTCCATGTGGTTACTCTTAACTGATGCTTATAGCAAATGGCCAGAAATTCACCAAATATCTTCGACAACTACTGAGAGTACCATCAAAATGCTGAAATCTATTTTTGCTACCCATGGTTTTCCACAAGTGAGTGTCTTGGATAACGGACCACAGTTCACGTCTGTTGAATTCCAAGCATTTTGCCAGCAACGTGATATCTACTATATTTTCTCACCTTCCTACCATCCAAGTTCAAATGGCAAAGCGGAGCGCCTGGTTCAAACTTTTAAAAAGAGTATGGTTAAAGCTAATCCTATTACTCCGATGGCAATACAAATAGCCCTTTTGGACTTTCTTGCAGTGTATCGAACAACACCACATTGTGTCACGGGAATATCCCCTGCAGAACTGTTGTTTGGACGTCAGATTTTAATTCAATTAGAGCTTCTTCACCCTCTAGGCTATAAGTCAGTAACTAAAATGCTTCCAAAGATCAGATCCTTCAAACCAAATGATCTTGTGTTGGTCAGGATGTATGCAGGCCCGAAGAGATGGATAGAAGGCGTAGTAGAAAAAAAGGTCAGAAATGTTGTCTATAGTGTTCGACTGACTAACCAAAGGAAAGTGAAAAAAACATGTGGACCAATTAAGTACAAGAACTGAGACTGAACAAAAAAGGGATACCCAGAGTCAGGGTAGTTATCCAGCATTATTTCTTCCAGAACAAGAACAGGAAGAGATAGTGGAACCACAGCATTTGCGACAAGATGTGGCTGATGCTAATCAGATTCCAGAGCAACAGCCTCCAGTCCTACTACGTCAGTCAGGACGTATAAGACATCCACCAAAGACAATGGACTTGTGGAGATATAGTCTAATGACACAGACTAACTAAAAGGGACATTGCAGTAATAACTTTAATTGCTTCATATTACTTCTGAATTATTGACTAACATAATTTCTAGCTAAGTCAGGAGGGATTGTTATATGTAGTACAGCTTTAAGAACTGTTAGAGACAGTACAGCTTTAAGAAATGTTAGTGCAGCTTTGAGAAATGTATTTCTTGTGATTCTTCCTCTGTGTGTGTGTGTTGAGAACAGTGTTCCCCTTATGTCTGTACTGAACAGAAGTAAACAGAGATGGCCTAGATTTCTGTGTGGCATGTTTTTCTTATTACCAAGACCCTGATGTGTTTAAAGCACTTATTTTTGGCCACCAAATACAACAGTTCATGAGTTTGAATGGCCAGGGACATAATGTGGTTTGAATGTCCACTGGTAAGTAAGCCACAAGCTGCAGCAGTGTCCAAGACTATTCCTATGTACTGGAGACAGTGGGTGGGGATCGGGAGGGAAGAGGGCCAATTTACCATAATCCCCCAGGCTTTAAATTGTGTCAGAGGGGCTTGTAGGGAGAAAGGAGGAGAGGCCTATGAGTCTGCCATGAAAAGCCAGTTGTCCAGGTATGGGAAGATGTAATGGCTTTTGACCCCAGATAGCCGCAAGCACTACTGCAAGGCAGGTGGTAAACAGCCTTGGAGTGGATGAAAATCTGAAGTACAGGGTTCAGAACTGGTAGTGCTGAACCAGTAACTGTAACTGAAGGAGGCAGTAGGGTAGGGGATGGGGCGGAGGAAGTAGAGGCATGCTGGGACGTAGCGTGGCCTTGACCGGTGGCTCTGTGAGGTCCCCGCTCGCTACCATTACTACTGGAATGACAGAAGTGGTAGCAGTATTGAGTTGATAGCTGAGCAAAGTGATATCAGTTGTGAACTGTTCTAAGTCATCAACCAGACATCCGGAGGGTATCAGAATCATCTGGGTGTCAGGATCACAAAGCTTGAGCTATTAAAAGACGCAGTCATATCTTATGTTGCACAGCTAGGGTAAAATTGGAGAGTCTGAGTCACTCATGTTTTCTGATGGTAATATCTGTGGTCGAGGTCAGAGGTGACATATCCTCAGTGTCATACCCTGATCTGAGGGGGGTGCCGTGAGATAAAAATACCAGTGGCCATAGTAACCAATAACAGTCCTGGGTCATGGAAAAGAAGGAAGTCCATTGACAAGAGTTGTGGCTAAAGACCAGAGTGTACGTTGGTGTGTAACCATATGTCCCTTATAAGTGAGAATCCGAAGATTCATCGGTCCCGTGTGGTGTACTGGTATCGTCAAGGTAGGCCAGATGGTGAGAGGCCGTGTTAGTTGATAAGGAGCTTATGTGCCTAGGATTGTTAGTGCGATCATGAGTGGCATGAACAGCCACAGAACCTGCATCCAAGGTGTTTGCAAAGTAGGCAACCTGGCCAAATTTCCCCCCCATTCACTAAAAATACCACCAACAGCTTAATCTGGTTCAAGGTCAGTTGGCATTTATCTGTATCCCCCTTCCCTGGGTAATGCCCGAAAATAGGCAGAATTTGTCTAGTGCACTTACCCGGTCAACAGAAACTAAATAAATAAAATAAATAGGGATGGTCCACCACAGCTTGGTATAGGCAATCTGCCTGTCTTGGTATGGCATGACCTTTGAAGGGTGGTTCCAAGCAGGTAAGACTGCATTGGTAAGCAGTGTCTCAGGAATAAAAGTAAAGGATGAGGCCTTGGAAAGAGACCGAGGACCGGCATCGTAAACAGAATATTCTCCTAACTCTTCTTCAGGGTTATCCTCCAGAAAAAGAATCTACCTCCCTAAAATAAGGATATATATTAGGAGGATAGTCCTGATCTGAATGGAAACGTGTCGGAGGGGAGAAGATGAGCATGATCGCTAGAAAGATTCCCTTGAAATGGAAGCCTGAATATCTATCATGACCTGTAAAAAAACTGTCTGAGCAACAGTAGCCATGTGTATAGAGGATGATGTGGTGACAGGGGTTGCCTGTCTTATAGGAAATCATAGGAATCAAAGATGATGTAAGTCACTGCATATGCAGAGGTCCAGAGCCTGAGGTATATAAACCAGGATCCCTGGGTGGTATCGGTCAGCTGTGCTCTTATGGATGGCCGGTTGAAAAAAGAAGGAGAAATGACCGTATGGGTAAAGCTTTTATCCTTCAGCGCAGGGCCCAAAGCCATCACTGGCAGCAAATTAGATGCTAAGGACAGTCCTAAAAGGAGGAACCATTGCTGGATCTGCTAATCAGCTGAGACAACTGCTAAAAAGGGGTGCTGGTGATGGTGTACACTGGTAGCAATGGCCAGTGACGAGAGTGACCCCCGGGAGGGTGAGAAGTACTACCACAGCCCCGCGATGCCGAAATGATGAAGGCATCTTATGGTACAATATCAATGGTGTACACTGGTGGTAGTGGCCATTGACAAGTGCAGCCTGAAGGACGAGGAGTATGACGTCCTGGCCTGTTAAATTGTAAATGAGAGTTATGGCAAGCAACATCGACACTGACGAAGACACCGTCGATGACGAAGTCAGCTTGAGTGGCATCGTCGATGGTGTGTACTGGTAACAGTAGCCATCAACGAGAGCAAGTCTGGGAAGGATTAGGAGTATCGCTTCACATCTTGCTGATATCATGGAGACTGTCGACGGTGTACTGGAAATAGTGGCGTTGATGAGTGCAAACAATGTCAGTGATGGTGTAAACGTTGTCGATGAGGAATGATCTTTGTGGGGCATCGTTGATGGTGTGCACTGGTAACAGTGGCCATTGACAACAGCAAGCATGAGTAAGATGAGCTCCACATCTAGCTGATGTAATGGTGTCTCATCAATGGTGGACACTGGAAAACAGTGGCTATCGATGAGAGCAATCTTAAAGGAAGATGAGGAGTATTGCTTTACATCAAGATGACGGTATGGTGCCCTGTCGATGGTATGCAGTGACCATCGATGAGAGCAGCCATGAGGAAGATGAGGAGCATTGCTCCACATCTAGCTGATCTAACAGTGTCCTGTTGATGGTGGACACTGGAAAACAGTGGCCATTGGTGAGCGCAACCTTAAAGGAAGAAGAGGAGTATTGCTCCACATCAAGATGATGGTATGGTGTGCCATCGATGGTTTGCAGTGGCCATCAACGAGAACAACCATGAGGAAGATGAGGAGTATTGCTCCACATCTAGCTGATGTAACAGTGTCCTGTTGACAGTGGACATTGGAAAACAATGGCCATCATGAGAGCAACCTTAAAGGAAGATGAGGAGTATTGCTGTACATCAAGATGATGGTATGGTGCACCGTCAACGGTGTGCAGTGGCCGTTGATGACAGCAACCATGAGGAAGATGAAGAGTATTGCTCCACATCTAGACGATGTTTATGGTGCTTCATTGACAGTGTGCACTGGTAACAGTGGCTGTCGACAAGATCAACCCTGAGGAAGATGAGTATTGCTCCACATCCAGATGATGTTATGGTGCCCTGTTGACGGTGTGCACTGGTAACTGTGGCCATTGATGACAGCAACCCTGAGAAAGACAAGGAGTATTGCTCCAAGTCTTGCTGGAGGAAAAAATAGTTGTTATTCACAAAGATCGTTGACAACAAAGTAGGTAGGTTTCGATGATGAAGAAGGATAATCATTGATGAAGGTGGGAATAGTGAGAAAACACTGTTCCTAGGTTGAGGTCTCATCGATGAAGAACTGCATGCACTGGGAAGAGGAAATTGCTGCTGTGCGGGATGAAGATGGCAAAAAAATGAACTGAGGATGCCTGTGGCTGCCCACTCTTATATAGTCACACAGTGATGAGGTCACCCTGTGGGTGGCCCCTAGGCAAAGACTTCTGGGAAAGCCCGCCATGCAGAAGAGGCCCTCTGGCAATAACCCAAGAGATATGCTCGAAGAAGATCTACTGTTTCCACCCTCCCACTGGGAATAGGAAGACTGGTGATTCTTCCTAAACCCTACAACTGCTCACGAGTTCTGCAAAAAAAGGGGAGGCAGTATAGCGCAGTGGTTTAAGATTCTGAGCTGCAAATCTGGAGACCTGGGTTTGAATCCCACAGCCCCACTTGCGTACTGTGTGACCCTGAGCGAGTCACTTAATTTCCCTGTGCTCCCAGGTTGCACCTGTAAACAAGCTTTCAGCTTAGTGTGCCTCACCTGGTTAAACAAGTGGGAAAAAATAAAAGTCCGACCGTGCCCCTAAGATTGGGCTCGTGACGGAGGCAAACTATCCGAACCTAGACCTGTAACCAGTGGGGTCTCACAGGGCTCAGTACTCAGACCTGTGCTGTTTAACATCTTTATTGGTGATATAGAAGAGGGGGTCAAAAGTAAGATCTGCCTTTTTGCTGATGATACTAAGCTCCGTGGGAGGGTGGACACAGATGAGGGGAGTCAGGATTTAAGGGAGGATCTGGCAAGGCTGGAGAAATGGTTGGGCATCTGGCAGCTGGGTTTCAATGCTAAGCAATGTAGGTTCATGTAGCAGGGTGACAGGAACCTAGGGGCCAGTTACTGGCTGGGGGGTGTACAGGTGACAGTCTCAGAGCAGGAAAAGGATCTTGGAGTGATGGTCAGGTGTGATAGGAAACACTCAGCACAGTGCCATAAGGTAGCAGCCAAAGCAAATAAAATGCTGGGCTGCATTGCCAGGAGACTCACCTCTAGGAGAGAGGAAGTTATTCTGCCACTATACAGGTTGCTGGTGAGGCCACACCTGGAATACTGCATACAGTTCTGGTGCCCGTATCTGAAGAAGGATATCAAACTAGTGGAAGGGGTCCAATGGAGGTCAACCAAAATGATCCAGGGCATGGGGACAGAACATATGAGGAGAGGCTGAGGGAGCTCAACATGTATACCCCAGAGGATAGAAGATGGGGGGGGCATGATAGAGACCTTCAAGTACCTTAAGGGCATATACAGGGGTAGATCAAGGGGCATCTTTAATTTAAGAAAGGAGAGTACAACAAGGGGGCGTAGCTTGAAACTAGTGGGGGGTAGATTTAAGAAGGAAATGTGGAGGCACTTTTTCACTGAAAGGGTGGTGTCGAGGTGGAACGAGGTGCCAGAGGAGGTAGCTGCAGCAAATATGTTGGCTAGTTTCAAGGGAGGGTTAGGGAACACCCTAGGCCTAGTCCTGGCTAATGGAGAGCTTGTGAGGGAGCTGGGGGTGGAGGAACCGCTGGCGGGGAGTGACCACCACTCAGTGTGGTTCATGATAAACATCGGGAAAAAGGGAGTAGAAACAGGCACAAGGGTGTTAGACTTCAGGAGGGCCAATTTAGGGAGGATGGGGGAAATAGTACAGGGGTATCTGGCCTGAATCCATCCAAATATGGACACTAACCAGAAGTGGGAGGTTATTAAACTGGGAATTGGAGAGGCAACCAAAACATGTACTAGGGTCCAGAGTAAGAGGGCTAGGGCCAAGAAACCTAGCTGGGTGAGCAGGGGGGTCATGGAAAAAGTAAGAAAGAAAAGAGCCACCTTTGGGAGGTACAAAATAAACACAGGGAAGGGGAGGACACAAAGGAATACCTGAAGGAGTCAAAGTAGGTGACAAGGACAGTCAGGGCAGCCAAGGCATCCAGGGAGCTCAGGCTGGTACAGGGCATTAAGGAGGGGGAGAAGGACTTCTTCAGGTACATCAGGGAGAAAAGGAGCTGTAAGGACCAAATTGTAAGACTTAATAGGGATGGGGGGTGGAAACAGTGCCAAAACAGGCAGAAGCAATAAACAAATACTTCTGCTTAGTATTTACTAAAGAGAAAGAGGGGGCTGTACCCAAGGGGAGTGGGAGGGTAGGCACGGGGGAGGGGGAGGAGGTGACAGATGGGAAATCCCAGTGGGCAGAGTATTGGAGGGTTGAGGGCATTGAAGGTGGACAAGGTGCCTGGGCCAGATGGCGTACAGCCCAGGGTGCTGAAGGATCTGGCAGAAATCCTGGAAGTACCCTTGGCAGACCTGTCCAGTGCCGCCCTGGACTCAGAGAGGGTACCTCAGGACTGGAGGATGGTGCATGTGGTACCCCTCCACAAGAGCGGCCCCAAAGATGAGCCAGGGAACTACAGACCGGTAAACCTCACATCCATCGTGGGAAAGCTGATGGAGACAATCCTGAAGGAGAGGCTGGTTTCCCTCCTAGAGACTAATGGGCTGTAGGATGGTAGACTGCATGGGTTTGGCTCAGGTAGATCCTATCAGACTAACCTGGTGTAGTACTATGACTGAGTAACCAGGCAGTTAGACAGGGGCCATGCAGTGGATAACCTGTACCTGGACTTCAGTAAGGCATTTGATTTGGTGCCGCATGGGAGGCTAGGAAGTAAGCTGGAAGACACTGGGGCGGGGGCAAAGATGGTGGGATGGGCAGTGAACTGGCTGCAGGGGAGACAGCAGAGGGTGGTGGTGGGAGGGGAGCTCTCACCTCCAAGGGTGGTGACAAGCAGGGTGCCACAGGGTTCTGTACTGGGGTCGGTGTTGTTTGGGATCTTCATAGCAGACATCTCAAAAGGCATCAAGAGAAAGATCAGTCTGTTTGCAGATGACACCAAGATGGGAGCAGTAGTGGATGACTTAGAAGGATGGCAGGGGTTGCAAGATGATCTGGCAAAACTGGAGGCCTGGTCGGACATTTGGCAGCTGGTATTCAACGCCAAGAAGTGCAAGGTGCTAGAGTTCAGCGCAAACAACCCAAGGAGGAGCTACCAACTGGGGGGATTCAACTAGCCAAGATGGAGGAGGAGAAGGATCTGGGGGTGATCATAATGGGAGCAATGAATAACTCAGCACAGTGTAGAAGGGCAGCTGCAAAGGCCAACAGGATGCTGGGTTGTATTGCCAGGGGCATATCCTCTGGGTGGGGAGGTGATCCTGCCGCTATATAGGTCACTGATTAGACCACACCTGGAGTACTGCGTGCAGTACTGGTGACCATACCTGAAGAAGGACATTAGGTTACTGGAGGGGGTGCAGCTCAGGGCAATGAAGATGATCCAGGGGATAGGGGTCATTCCCTATGAGAGCAGGCTGAGGGAGTTGAACATGTACTCCCTGGAGGACAGGAGGGATTGGGCGGATATGACTTCAAGAACATGAAAGAAATAAATAAGACAGGAACAGTGGGGCTTTTCAAATTAAGGGGGAGGGACACTTGAGGGCATTGTTTTAAGACTGGAAGGGGGAAGGTTCATGAGAGAAATGAGGAGACATTTTTTTACAGAGTGGGTGGTGTCTGGGTGGAACACATTGCCAGAGAAGTGGTATCCTGTAGAACAGTGGGCTGCTTAAAAGGGATGGGACAAGGTAGGCGGGGTCATGGGAGGGAGGGAGGCTGCACAATCAAGCAGACTTGATAGACCATAGGGCCTTTATCTTCT
Source organism: Neoceratodus forsteri (assembly GCA_016271365.2). NCBI lineage: Eukaryota > Metazoa > Chordata > Ceratodontiformes > Ceratodontidae > Neoceratodus > Neoceratodus forsteri. Next base: position 374,982,396 of record CM057458.1, read on the forward strand.
GGCAATTTGTATGTTTGTATGCAGGGTGGATAGGGTGAAGCAGAAATTAGATGTAAGAGTCACATGGGGAAGTGGAAGAGGAGGGTACTTGGGGTGAGATGGTAGACTCCAAGGGGGGAGGGGGGCAGCTCCAGGGAACTAAACTGAGCTGCATGCTTCAGCAGACTTGATAGACCATTATGGCCTGTATCTGCTGGCAATTTTGTATGTTTGTATGTATTTGCATTTTTTGGACCAAGACTGCCAAACAGAAGATGAGTCCACTCCATTTTTTGGCTTTACTTAAGTTAGCTTCCAACACCTGCCTGCCCATACTATCCATATTTTGCAACTGCCCAAAGGACAAAACTTTGTTAAAATGCTTTGTTTTACCCTTATGTGTTGACAAATATTTGCAATTCCTGGTTGGATATTGAACATGCATTCCAAAAGACACACTGTAACACAGAAACACAGAATCTGTTGCCAGAAAAACACCCCTCCCCTCTCTTTACCAAGCCCTTGTATTTGTCCCACCCTCAATCAAATTTCCCACTGATCACCTCCTCCTGCAGCCTATTCAACCCCTCCACTGCCCTCTCGGTGAACAAGCACTTACTAGTATCTCTCTTAAACATACCCCCACCAGCTTTATGGAGCTGCCCCTGGTGTTTGTGTTCTAACTCAGTCTGAACAATTCCCCATTATTTACTTTATTTACTCTGGGGAGGTATTTGTATGTTTTAATCATGTCCCCTCACTCCTTCATTGCCTGGTGTGTACATATTCAGATCTGCCAACCTTGCCTCATGCTTACTTTCCTGCTGGTCCTAGAGCATCTTGGTTGCCCTACTCTGCACTACCTCCAGTATGTCCCTATTTTTCTTTAGATGTGGACTCCAAAACTATTTACTTAATTATTTATTGAAAAATTTGGAGAGTACCTTTAAGCACAGTGCTCATTTACAAAGCTTCCACATCAAACATATAGTTACAAAAAAATGTACAAGTACGATAAGCAGTTCCAGAGGAAATGCAGTTGAGTGAGGTTCAAAGCATTTAAGACAGAACAATTACATACAGTCTTCAAAAAAAACAACATACAGATTGTTGCATGAGAAGTCACAGGTTATGTACAGAGAAACTGAATAAAACCATTTAAAGGTTACAATTGCATTGGACTACAAAGGCAGACTGCAAAGTTCTATTAAACTAATTAAACTTAAGGAGATTCAGCAGTGTATCAAGCAATTTGTTTAACCAGTTAGCGGCCCAGACAACAGACCACTTGCCTAGACGAGTATGCTGGGACGGAGGCTTAAGGGCATTCCTGGCCATGTTCCTGTTGTTGTACTGGTTGGAGAAGGTGCGGAAGCAATTTGTTAAAGCAGGGGGTGTTAGGCCCAAGAGCACCTTCTGGCTAACAAACAGATCTGGAGCTTATTCTGCTGGGTAAAGGTAGCCAATTAGTGAGTGCGTAAAGAGTACGACTGTGATTGCGATTATCTGCAAGTATGAAGTGGCATGCCTTATTGCACACAGTACTCCAGATGAGGATGAATCAGTGACCTACGCAGTGGTAGCAGCACCTCCCTTCTCCTGCTGGGGCTCCCCCTCCCTAATCACCTAACGTCCTGTTTGCCCCACCTGCCACTGTACTGCACTGTGCTGATGCCTTCACACTGTCAGAAATGATTACTCCCAAGTCCTTTTCCTCCGTAGTTCTTTTCACTGCTGCCTCCCCATTCTATATTCAGGGTTAGCATTTTTTTGTCCCTGTGTGCGTCACCTTGCAATTTTTGGCATTAATTTTAACTGCCATACTTTTGACCACCTTTCAATCTACTCAGTTCCTCTTTCATAATTTTGACACCCTCCTCACTATCCAGCCAGCCACAGATTTTAGCATCACTTAAGGTGAAAAGGCATATCTTGCCCTGAATCCCAATGCCTATGTTGCAGCTGAAGATGTTGAAGAGGACTGATGCAAAGACCGATCCATTGGAACCCCTCTAGTTTATCCCAACTCCCCGAACTCCCCATTTATTACCAATCTCTGGATCTTGTCACTTAACCCATTTCCTACCAATCTTGTAATTTCATCCCCTACTCTGAGGTCCTGCATCTTCTTTTAAACAGTTATTTATTGGTTGATTACTACAGAGTACAACTCTACAATTTGGTAGTTTCTTTATGATTTATTCTTTTTATACCCCTTGACGTCTCCCTCTGGTTCCCCCTTGGTCCCACTGCCTGACCATGGGGCCACCTTGGCAGCTCTTCCAGCTGTGAGGGCAGGAGTGCAGCTGCCTTCCCAACAGACTACAATGCCACTCCTTAGTTGAATGGCAAGGGGGCATGAACGCTGGGTGGATCACACCTTCCCTCCCCAGAAGCTAAGAGCCTCACCTCCGTGGCATGCTTGACTCACAGCTGACTGCAGAGTGGGATTCTGATGCCTGCACGTGAACCCTTATATGGCAAATGACAGTGCAATGCAATGCCACAGTACCATTGGGTCAGTGCAAGCCTGCATTTTCCAATGCGACTTAAAGCAGCAGTGCAATAAGAAATGTTTTTTTGCACAGAGCTAAGGCTGGATTTTCAAAGAATCGCATCACTTTTGTAACACAACTGAGCAACCAGTGACGTAACTGCTAGACCACTTAAAATGTTGTCTAACTCTATATGATGCTGCAAGGGCAGAGAGTAATAGAAACATAGGTTGTCAGCAGATAAGGACTTCTTGGCCCATCTATTCTGCCCTATTTTCCCTATCTACAGTGCCACCGCAGACCCTACTTGGGCTCTGGTTTGCACCCCCTGCCTTACTTCTCAGATACCCCTGTGTCTATCCTATGCTTTCTTGAATCCTGTAACCATTTTAGCCCCCACCATCTCCGCTGGGAGGCTGTTCCAAGCATCCACCACCCTTTCTGTGAAGAAGTACTTCCTCACATTTCCTCTCAGACCCCCCCAGCTTCATAGTGTGACCCCTCGTCATCGAGCATCTCTTTATGACACATGCGTCGCTCCTGAGCAGTAAAGTGAGGGAACTGCCACAAATGCGTCAAAACATTTGAAAATTGTGCACAGTCATTTCAGCGTATTTGCCAAAATGCAACCAGTGCTGAAACCCAGGAACATTTTAAAAATGCATTGACTGTCGAAATAGCCAATGTTCTGAGTGATTTCACATAAGTGCGCAGAGAACAGTTCAGAAAGAGGCTGAATGAGATTACTACGGAAGTACAGCAAATGAAATGCAGAGAAATATTCGGCAGGAGCATAACTAATGAAAGGCAGAGCCAGGGGTGAGTCTGTATGTTAATATTGCCGCCAAGACCACTCTTACAACCGTAGTAAAGAGTACGACTGTGATTGTGGTCTCACATGCATTCTTAGGATAAGAGAACTGCAAACCGAAGACGAACAGTTCTGATTCCCTAAGAACGTGAGACCACACTTTCAACCATTATTGATCAAGCTCAATCAATAAAATATTAATTTTTAATAAAAAAATCTCACCGAAACATGCTTATTTCTATGGCAGCTGCACATGAGACACTCTTCACAGAATACATGTGTTTCACGTGCAGAGGAAAGGAGCACTCTGATTGGTCGGGAGCACTCCCTTGATCTAGAATTGAAAGTCCTGTTCCCTCACAGGCAATTATAAACTGTGTATTCTGAATCAGACCACTGCATAATTGATTTATACATCAGTTTACTGGTTATATCTTAGAAATATGCTGTTTGAAATATGCTGTTTGTATGAAGAGTTAACTGTTTTTCTTTGATTTCAACTGCTGGCTTCATTGTTACATACAGCTATTACGGTGTCATGAGCATTGTGAAAGCTGATCTCTGATTGGTTCATTATTCATTGCGATGTAGTAGTAAGTCTTAGCCACTTATAATAGACTACTCTGTGGATAGCACATTTGGCTGTTATAAGTGTTGTCTGGAATAGCTAAGTTTGTGATTTTATATTCAGGATTATAGTCCTGTATTTTTCTGTCACACATAGTGCTGACACAGAAGGAGACACACTCACTTGTACACTCCATGCATAGATGCTCTGTAGTAGCAGCACAGATTCACAACAGTAAAATAAAATTACCATACTGTACATGAAATAAAGAACCTGCAGTGTTTAGCACCTGCCTACCCACCGCCAACCCCAATTGCACAGATTTATGGCACAGTACTCTATAGTAAGGCAAGGTCGGGACTCACTCCAGGGGCACTTCTCTTCAGCAGCAAATAGGCAGATCAGGTGTGTGATTCACAGTTAGTGCTAGACTGAAAGAATAAACCTAGCCTCTTTCTATATATATTTCATTGTATTTTGTCCCGGTTTTCTCCTCGGTCCTAATCCCCTGCCTCAAACGCGCATGAGTGTGCATGCCACATCTCAAAGCACCCTCCCTACATGTTTCCCCCTTCACCTATCCTAGCCACCGGACCTCCACCTGGTGGTAGTGGGACTGAGGGGGGGTGGCGACCACCCCCAGGAGAGAAGAATAGCGCAAGGTAAGGCGTCCTGTGCCTCAGCCCTCAGAGCCACTGGGCCGGCTCTAAAGCTAGCCTTTAAAGTCTGTAGAAAGGCAAGGTCATGGCTCATGTCTCTTTAATAGCAGATGGAGGGGTCAGGAGTGGGATTCGCAGTCAGGGCTTCTCTTCAGCAGCAGGGGGGAGGTTGGGACTCACAGGTGGTGCTGAAAGGGAGGGACTCACAGCTTGCATTAAAAGGGAGATGTTCTGAACATGGTAAAAGCCATTCCAGACTGCAGACAACACCTGAGCCTCCAGTGTGTCTCTTAGCCAGAATGATGCCCAGATTCTTCACCTCAGCAGAGGCCATCAGACTAGACAATCCAAGCACCATGCCTGGCCCCTTCACTGTGACTCCCCTCACCCCACCATTGACCAGGCTCTTTCACCAATACCTCCATTTTGTCAGGGTTGAACCATTGCCAGTAAAAGGACATCCAGCCCTGGATCTCAGACAGACATAAATTCAGTATGTTGACCACGCCAAGCATCCTGAGTGCAAACAGAAACATAAAACTTGATGGTAGAAAGGGACCACAAGATCAATCTAGTCTGCCCGATATGGGTAACTAACCCCCTCTAACCTTTCTGTGAAATTATACCTTTGTGCCTGTCTCAGGCATTTTTGATCCCGTGTACTGTTTTGGCCTCCACCACTTCCCGGGGCAGGCAATTCCATGGTTTGACCACCCTCTCAGTGAAGAAGAACTTCCTTACATTGTTCCTGAATCGCCTGCCCGTGAGCCTCATATCGTGCCCTCTAATTCTGATGCTTTTCTTCTCCTGAAGGAGCTCCTGTACCTCTACCTTATTTATATCCTTGAAATACTTGAATGTCTCAGTCATGTCCCCCCACTACCTCCTCTGCTCCAGAGAGTACATGTTGAGCTCCCTCAGCCTATCCTCATATGCCACTTGATGCAGACCCTGAATAGTTTTTGTGGCTCTTCTCTGCACCATCTCAATCCTAGCGATGTCTTTCCTAAGGTGCAACCCCAGACCTGTATGCAGTACTCCAGGTAGGGGTGCACCAGCGCCCTGTAAAGTGGCAGCACCACCTCCCTTCTGCGACTCGTGAGTCCCCTCCCTATGCATCCCAGCATACCACTGGCCTTTAACTCCACCTTTCTGCACTGCTTCCCCACCTTCAAGTCATCTGATGTAATAACTCCTAGGTCTTGCTCCTGGTTGGTGCATGCCAGCTGCTCCCCTTCCAGGTAGTACCCCACCTTGGGGTTTCCCTTGCCTAAGTGCATGACCTTGCACTTTTTGGCATTGAACTTCAACTGCCAGGTGTCTGACCACTCTTTGAGTTTCCTCGGGTCTGATTCCATGCTCTTGACTCCTTCTGGAGCATCCACTCTGTTGCAGATCTTGGTGTCAGCTGCAGACAGACACACCTTCCCTTCCAATCCGTATCGATGTCAGATATGAACACATTGAAGAGTATGGCCCCAGCACCGATTCCTGAGGCACTCCACTAGTCATTTCCCTCTCCATCAATACCACTCCATTTACTTGCATCCATTGTGTTCTTCCCTTCAGCCAGTTGTTCACCCATCTCACCACTTCCTTACCTATACCAATGTGGTCCAGCTTCTTCTTTTTTTTTTAACTTAGTTTTTATTTCTCTCGTCCAAAAAGTACATAACAGTACCAGTCAGACAAAAGACAGTGTGATACAGCCAAATTGAACATTTACAATAGATGTTTCCTAACTTTCTTTTTACACTTCCAGGAGTATGAACTAGAACTACTAAGAACACAAGGTAACTGTGTATCTGAGGAGATAGGCCACATCAGTCCACTACCCCCAGGAAGACTGTTTGTCTTGAATGCATCATCACTTCCAGAGAGAACGTATAAAGAAGGTTACTCCATATATGTCTTCTGCTAAACAATAACAATCTAAAAATGATAATAATAAACTTTTTACAGTGAGTAAAATAAAGTGAAGGAAACAAAAAAGATGTGTGCAGTGTGTATTCATTATTATGTGTCATGTGTATGCCTGTTGATATGCCTACGAGCTAAGAAGGGATTATAGCTTGTGAAACCTAGGGTCAGTCATTATACTTGATAAGCCATCAGCAGAGATCCAAGTGTTGCAAACCATGAGATAGGGTGGAGATAAGTAGGGTCCAGAGAAATAAAGAACACTCCAGAGCACATGCTTTCTGGATTTTTTTATCCCTGGCTAGCCACTGTAGCGTCACATCCACCTCCCTGCTCTCTCAGGTGCCACAGACGCAAGGTTTCCAAAAAGCTCTCCAACTTTTAATGGAGACTGGCTGTGAGTCTTTCCATTGTTTCAATCTCCAAGACCCTCTCCCTCCAAAGTGGTAAAGTGGGTGGGAGCCGGGAAAGTCACTTTATAGTGATACATTTAAGTGCAGCTAGCCTAAGAATGTGAAAGTGTTTAGCCCTCCAAACTGTATCCTGAACCCCCCCCCCAATATCAGAGTATTGAACATGAAGGGATAGGGAATACCAAAAACAGATTGGATATGGGCATGCACCTGCTGCCAAAACAGTAGCAAAACTAGGCAGCTCCAAAAAATGTGCCAATGTGATCCCACTGATCCACATGCCCACCAACAGAGGTCTGACTGAGTGGAGCCTTGTCCAGCTTCTTTACCAGCCTTCTGTGTGGAACAGAGTCGAAGGCCTTACTAAAGTCCAGATAGACCACATCCACTGCTTCCCTTTGGTCCACTGCCTTCGTTACCCAGTCAAAAAAGTCAACCAGGTTTGTCTGGCATGACCATCCAGCTGTGAAACCATGCTGTTTTGGGTCCTGTTGCCAGTGGATTCCAGATGCACTACTATTCTTTGCTTGAGCAGTGTCTCCATCAGTTTTCCTACTACCGATGTGAGGCTCACTGGACGGTAATTTCCAGCCTCTTCCCTGCTCCCTGATTTGTGAAGTAGGACCACTGTTGCCCTCTTCCAGTCTTCAGGCACTATCCTGCTTTCCAGTGATTTGGTGAAGAGCTTCACCAGGGGTGCTGCTATCACACTCCCCAGTTCCTTGAGAACCCTTGGGTGAATCTCATCTGACCCCATGGCCTTGTCCACCTTTAATTTATTTAGGGCTTCCAAGACTTGTCCCTCCCTGATAAATACATCTGGCACCAACTGCATAGCAGTGAAAGCCCAAACCATAACATCTGATGATATCACCCAGGGGCAGCATGTACACTGCGAACAGCATAAGTGGAAGGATCAAACCCTGGGCTACACCACAGGGCTGGGGCTTTAGGAGCGAGGAGAAATTCACCATCGTCACCCTCCATGTCCTGACACTGCAGAAGGATTCAAACAGCTGATGACTCTAACAGCGAGTCCACAACACTCCCTATGCTGATCCAAGAGCAACCTATAGTCCACCATGTCAAATACTGATGAGATATCGAGTAGATTGAGAACTGACCGTTCTCCCATCTCTGGCCCAGAGGAGGTCATTATGCACCCTGACCAGTGTAGTCTCCATACTATGCCTGGATCTAAATCTGGACTGGAGTGGCTCATAGATCTTTAAGACCATGACTACCATCTTTTCAGTAACCTTTCCTAAAAAGGGAAGGTTAGAAACAGGTCTAACAGAGCATCCTTCAATGTGCTTGGGAAGGACCCCTCCAAAAGAGAATACTGGACTATCCTGGCAAAGAATGGACCCAGACAACCCACACAGCTCACTAGGAGGCACATCGGACCTAGGTCCTGTTCACAATAAGTTGGCTGTAGCTCAGAGATCACCTCACATACCTCTTTGCACCCTTATCAGCCTAAACTCACCCCAGACAGGAGGAGTGCTCCTTATGACAACCTGCTCCACAGTGTTGGACTGCAACAGCCCAGCTGGGGTAATCCCAGACCTGATCAAGGACACCCTGTCGGAAAAGAAATGAGCAAACTCATTGTACAGGGTGGATGAAAATGCCTTTACCTGCTGAAAACAGGCAAGATGTAGCAGCCTGTCCATTGTCCAGAAAGCTGAGCTGATCTGTTCCTCCTTGCTGCAATCTCTCGGGACAGAAATGCTGCCTTCATACAGCACCCGGTGAATATGTTGTGGCAACTGTTGTGCAGGAAATCTGCACTGGAAAAATAGCGTAGCTCATGACAGCTACAGGGATGGTGTAGCACAAGTCAGTTACCTCTATCCCTGTACTTACTGTGATACGAAAGGAAGAGGACAAATAGAGAAAAAGCATGGCACTCTGCTGAGCTGCTCCCGTGGTGCAGGGGGTTAAGGCAGAGAGCAGCTGGAGCAGTGGAAAGTCCTGGAGACCAGGGTTCTGCTTCTGGTCTCCTGTTTGCATTGTTTTTCTGCTCCCTCCCCAAAGTCTTATTTTTTTTGTGTTCCCCGAGTTGCAACCCCCCCCCGGAGTTTAATAAGTTCAGTGCGGGGTGTGAAAATTTAGTTGTTTGTTTGTTGCTAGCAATGGTAGCGGTCAGTGCGTTTCTTGACCACTACCATTGGCTTTGCCTCACAGTCGGTATGATTGTTCAGCGCCATTTTGTTATGTGCTGTTTTTCTTACGTGGTTTTTGAACGCGTTGTCTTTTATTTCGAGTTTATCACCTAGTGCCCCTTCTTACAGGAGATTGCTCTTTGATACTCACTGTATTGAGTTCTGAGAGTCAGTCTGTCCACATCTGTCCCAGACTTCCACCAACAATTCTCCAATCTCCAACTCATAGCCCTCATTTCCATGGAGATCCTAAACGAGAACACCTGGATCGTACACAAACTAATGTGACAGTATCGAGGGCCAAGGCAACAGCTTTGTTGGTGAAACATGATATGGGTGATGTCAAAATGGCAAGTGTAGTATACTCTATCTGCACTTAATAGCATACAGCAAGTACAGTGATAGTGCATCTGCAGGGAGGAGTAGTTCTGCAGTATAGAGGGGTATGTTGCTTGAGCCAGTCCCAAGCTGGCCGTCTGGTGTAGTAGTTAGAGTCATTACTTCTGTGTGTGATGGACCTGGGTTCTGGACTAGCTGAGGAGTGTTTTTTTTCTGTTCTGTAAGGGTGGTTTATTTATTTCAGTGTGTTGTTTTCTGAGGTCCCATTTCCCCCGGCCTGTGATCTGTGTCCCCTCCGCCTGCAGGTTGCCCCCCCAATGTTCTCCGCAGCCGACTTTAGCCCCCTCCTGAGTTTCCCCCAGAGTCATCCCACCCCTGGAGTTGATTATATTAGAAATGAGGGATGCGGTGGGCATAGCCCCCCACATTACATGTAAGTACTGTTTAAATTCTTATAGTTTCCTATTGCCAGTCACTTACTGTGGTGGTCAGTGTTGTGCAGCTAGTTGTTTTGACATTCAGTGATGTGTAGTTGCTGTTGTGTTTAGTGCCATTTTTGTTGGTGCTAATATCAAGTGGAACCGCTTTGTTATGGTTCAGCACTGTCTCCCCCATCCTGTCCCATGTGCAACTATCATACCCGAGAAGTTCAATGACAACTGGAGTCCTGCTGGGGACAACCCCTTTAAAGTGCAGCAGCAGACCATCTCCACTGGGTGTGTGTGGGGGAGGGGTGGCACTGAAGGAGAACGTCACTGTGTAGTGATCCAACCAGCTGACTGAATCAGTTTTGATGTTGTTAATCTCAAGCCCCAGTAGGTCCAAGGCATGACTGTGTTGATGGGTTGAAGTAGTAACCAGTTGTGTTTGGCTGAGTGATACCACCGACTGGAGGAAATGTACAAATTGTGAGGGTTCATCGTTGATCCAGGCACTGAAGTTGCCCAGAACCAGCCATCTGGGTGACTCCAACACCCTCTCAGTGACTAAGTTTGTGATTTCCTGCTGGAACTCCCTTTCACGCAGTGGAGGCTGGTACACAAGAAGGATCCTGTAACCTGCACCTGGACCCCATGCACAGCCACACATTCAAATAAAAAAGTAATTCCCACTGGGTGCACTGTAAAGTTCAACTCTGATCTAAAATAGATGGCCATCCCCTCACAGGTACTGAACCACAGAGAATCCATATGGGACTGATGCCTCCAGAACTGGCCATGTATCATCACCCAGCCAGCTATCTGTGATGCAAGCCAGATCAACCATAGGAATCAAGTCTGATATAACTGTTTCCCATCAGACTCATATTGCACAACCCTGCCCACAGGGGACAAGTGGAGACTAACAACTTACAGGCTACCTGCCCACACAGTCCAGTGAGAACCCTGGGTATGGCAGCCAACCACGTCTGGTCTCTTCTTGTGTCCCATTTCACCCCCAGGGTGTCTCTTGGTCCTCATCATCCTAATAGTACCCCCCTCTTTAGAACCCCCCTGCCACCTACTGCCTTGCCTCCTTATGATACCTACCTCCCTGCAGTGTATGTTTGCAGCTGCTGATGTGAGGGTCATCAAAGGGGCAGAGGCCTAGCATTTGGGATGGGGAGTAACTAAGCCTGAGGGGTCCCAGACCCACATACATTATCCCACTGATCACTCAACCACCACCCAACAACATCCACCATAAACACACACCCTAAAAGGCAAGTCTGCACAGTAGCACAGATCTCTCACTACCTTAACGTTGCCCTAAAGCACTCACAACCACAGCCACACTAATTCTAATACAACAAATACCTACCCTTCCTACCATCAAACACACAACTAATTTACCTAGTATCTCTTCCCCCATCCTCATCTTCTAAATAAACCCACTACTAATAAAAAAAATAAAAATAAAAGTAACAGCGAGGAGAACCTAGCAAATTTTTAAGCAATGCAGCACAATCAGAGTCTTAATGTCTTGTATATAATATTTGTTAATGGGCTCAAATCTCTTTTCCCACTGGAGAAAGTTCAAATAAGTTTCTATATAGAGAAAACAGTTCGTTGTTAATGTATCCATCAGGGCAGGATATTGTCTGTGACATACCCAACTCAGAATATTCCATAATATCTTTATGAGTTAGGTATAAGGTACTAAATTTCTTTTTGTCATTTTTATCGGCATTGGTGTCGTATTGATCTCTCTGTCTATCTATCCATCTATCTATCTATCTATCTATCTATCTATCTATCTATCTATCTATCTATCTATCTGTCTGTCTGTCTGTCTCTGTTTGCCTATCTGTCTATCCGCTATCTATCTATCTATCTATCTATCTATCTATCTATCTATCTATCTATCTATCTAGCTATCTAGCTATCTATTTATCTCCTCACACACAAGTGCACTGTGCACCCAAATCAGTCTATGCAATGTGCTTTTATTTGGCACATTTGAAGTTTTTTCTTTTACATGCTGTACATGTCACTGACCATATATCACACTTCTCATAGTCCACACACAACTCCACATGGCAGCTTTAACTGTCTTCCCCCAATGGGGCTCCTCAGCTTACCCTTATGCACTCATTGTGGCAAACTGGAGGGCAATCTTTTACATATTTTTTTGCACTGTAAAAAGGTCGCCCCACTATGGGCCTTGATTGAATCATGGCTCGACCCGTTGCTGGACTCAGAGGGGCTATTCTCCCCAGAGATTTGCATTGTCGGGGACTATAGTCAGATCATGGTGAAAGAGCAGAAGCATCATATCGGCCTAATATCCTTAGCTATCAAGAAGTTGGTCCTTAAGCACTGAATGGACCAATCACCTGTCTCACATAATGGATGGTTGCACAAGCTATCCTTTTGTCTCAGAACAGAGCGTATGATAGCCAGTGTGAATTGTAAACTCCCTCTATTTGACAAAAAATGGGGGTAAACCTCATTCTCTGTATTTGCACTGAATATCGCCCTGCTCTTCCTGGTTCTTCCTCTTATCTTAGGTCGATAGGCTTTTTGTTCAGGCTCTGTCACTATGTGCGGTTAGTATAATTATGCGGATCTACTCCAACTGGGGGGGTGGATGGAGGCTTGGATGGGGAATGTCGTGTTGGTTTGGTTTTATCTTGACCTGCTCAAATTTCATGTTCTAATGTTTGCCTATTGTTTTAAAAATTTAATAAAAATCTTATTGAATTATAAAAAAAAAACTCTCTTCCCCAACTTCCCCCACCAGCACCAAATCACATGCCTACCCCCTTCTCCACGCTCACCTTTTTGCCTCCCCTCTCCCTATCTCTATCACTTTTTTGCTCCCTATCTAGCCCTCCTCCCCATCTCCTTCTCTTATATGCTCCTTACCAAGCTCCAGTGCCACTCCCCTTAAAACCACACATATATCTTGACCTGCAAATCCTCCCACTTCCCCCTCCCTCACACCCCTTCCCTACAGTTCCCTGCACTCTCCTCCACAATCACCCTTTCATATGCATATACTTCTTTAATTGTGGTCAAATAACATGAAAAGTACCATCTGTGTTTCATGGGTATACTAATGTCACTAGTAAGTATATAACATATACTTTTCATAGTTATTATATACTGGAGGCTAATGATTATTAGGCTAGCTGTATACATTACGTATTTTAGACTGTATATACTCCCTGTATTTGTTCTCATTTATGTACTTTATGTATTATTTTTTTTGCCATGTAATTATATGATACATGTGATCAATGTATAACCTGTATAGTTCTGGGATAAATGTATGATCTTTCCAAGATTTTCTTGTAAATGAGCTTGCTCAAAGGAGTATTCCTGTCAATAAACTTGAAACTTGAATAAACTGTGCATATACTATATGTGTATACGTAGCATACTGCTTTGGACTGTTGTGATGTTACTTTTTATTTTCCAGAGCTGCTAAAAAATTAACCAAATCCTTTATTGCTGTTGATGGGCTCACTGCACCAGGCCCCTGATCCGAAGAAAAGTTATGTCATAACCCAAATTACCTGTGACATGATATCACTGCAGAAAAGATTAACTATTTACCTGGTAGTTAGAAATTCTATCAACTTGTTTGCTTTTTCATCTGTTTCAGCTCTTGTGTCAATGTCTTCCATTTCCTGTGTGATCTGTGGGAGATTTCCACTGCTGCCTCCCAGGCTGATGCTTGAGGAGGTTGAACTGGAGCTTAACCCTGAGTCTGGCACTGGGGAAGTTTGGTACTCCCTCAGAAAGTCAAAGACACCTGGCAACAGTGAAGGAGATAATGAAAGAATGTCTGATTTAGCTGGATCTGGATCCGTCATGCTGCATTTCAGATTTAAAACGTTCAGGAATGCAAACCTTACACTAGGAGGTGAGATATGCTTTTTTTTCAAATGCATATACTTCAGACTTACTGACTTCTGTGTGTACCCATACACCCCCACCCTAAATGTCAATTAAGTGTGTCCAGTTGATTTATACATTCCTGTAATCTCCAGTCTGGCATTAATACTCCCTGTAAAACCATAAAAGTGTCATATAATTCAACTACATTTGTTTAGTTTCACCTTTTATTTTACTCAGAGCTGAAGTGCAAGGAAGTGAACCAGTCGTTTCGAGGTAACAGTGACTTGAGACAGTATTAGGTCATTAACAACATAAAATCCAACCTGTGGAATGACTTTCAGCCCCTCCTCTCAATGTACCATTTGAGGAGAGACTAAAGGAGCTTAATATGTATACCCTTGAGGAAAGGAGAGAGAGGGGGGAACATGATAGAAACCTTTAAGTACCAGTGGAATCAAATGGCAGGGTTTGCAGGTCAAGATATATGTGTGGAATCAACAAAGTCCAAGAGGGTAGCACCTTTCGGAAAAAGAGACGTGCAAGAACAAGGGGAAACAATTTGAAGATAGAGGGGGGGACAACTCAGGGGCAATGTGAGGAAGTATTTTTTCACAGAGAGGGTGGTGTGGATGCATGGAACCACCTTCCTGAGGAGGCTGTAGGGTCTAAAACTGTGGGAAAATTCAAGGATGCATGGGACAGACATAAGACAATTCTTGTGGGGGGGTAGGAAGAAATAGGCTGTTGGTTAACTAGGATCTGCAGCTTATCCAATGGGTGGGGAAATTAGCAGACTAGGTGGGCCAAGCGGTCCTTATCTGCCGTCAAAGTCTATGTTTCTATGTACTGTTCCACAGGTGTGGATGAATTAAATGTAACAATTCAAAACACAGACATCTCCAGCAGAAGGCAGCAGGCCTTATGGTCTGTGGAGTCTGTCTGATGTGGAGGTGCTTGTCCTGTGTAAGTCCTAGTCCCATGGCTATGAAAGTATTAACCAACCATAAGAACACAGTCAGCCAATGAAAATCCAAATTAAACTCTCTCAAACTGCAGTGCTGATGAAGTGTGGGAGCAAATATACCAGCAGCTTGTCGGCCAAGACTATAGTGTGAAGACAAAACAGATATAAGATATAGCCCTTCATGACCCTGAAAGTGTTTGGGAGCAAACTTGGTGTAAGGGGGTCATTATATGGTAGGGGTGTGAACGTATCTTTTTTTTTTTTTTATAGTTGTCACCCCCAGATACATGATTCTTTGTTATTAGGTATGTGGAACTCATTTGAAAATGGAAGAAAATTAGAACATTAACAAAAAAAAAAAAAAAAAAACAATTAGCACTTCCAAGGTGGACACAGCTAGTCCCTGTGGGTAGCAGTCCCCTACCTAGTGATCTCCCCCCTGCACCCATCTTCCTTTAAACTGCCAGTCTTCTGGCACTGTGACAGAAGCAGATGTTGTTTTAAAGAATCACAGCCTAGCCCAAACTGTCAGACCCCAAAGAGCACTGATAACAACTGAGCACCCCACCGACCACCTATCCATAATTTTGTGGGACAGAGCGGTCAAAATCCAGGACAGCCTAGTTAATCCCTCATTCTAACTCACAGTGTGCCTTTCCACATAAAAACATACATAGTGTAAATTTTCAGAGACCAGTCTGAAAATGCACTGGGAACACCATGAGAAGCCACCAAGAAGGACCTCAGGTACCGCTCCTGGTTGGACTGCTGAAACTCATGTATGTAATTCCTGTTTTGCTCACTTCTTATAGGGAAGGGAAGGGAAATGGAACATTGTTTAACCAAGAGTAGCACACTAAGCCAAAGCTTGTTTCCAGATGCGACCTGGGAGCACAAGGAAGTTAAGTGACTTGCTCAGGATCACACAGTATGCACCTAGGTGGCTGTGGGATTCAAACCCAGGTCTCCAGATCTGCAGCGCAGAGCCTTAACCCACTGCACTGTACTGCCTCCAAATAATGTGGATAGGTCTGGTTCATGGTCTGTATGAAGTGATGCACTGCTGATATTGCATCACAGCGATATTAATAAAGTTAAAGTTAAAAAAATCTACAATCATTTGATGGTTCGGTGGTGCAGAGTGCTGAGGCACAGAGGCACTGAGTGTCTCACCTGCTGCCATATTGGTGACCCAGGTTCGTAAATGGACCAGGGTGACTCAGGGGCCAGCTGGGGGAAGGAGGGCTGAGCACCCATGGATGGCTCTCCTTCTGGGAGAGGGAACAGTGCATACTGTTACTTGACCACCAGCTAGTGGGGGCTGAGTGGTGTGGCAGCAGTCGTCAACCTAGCAGCCTGGATGTGGGTCCTGTGGCATCCCTGCATCTTCACATAGGGCATGCACGCTATTGCACACATGCCAGTCAGGGTAATAGGGGGGAGGAGAACATTCAGAGGAAAATCCCTTTGTCGGTTTCATGATGGTGGCACCCCTCCAGGCACCCACCCACCCACAGCAGTGCAAAAGGTGAGGTAAGTCTCGGGTGGGGTGGTTAATGGGGGTGACTGCAAGAAGAGGGCTGACAGGAGTAGCAATAGTCATAAATACATGATAAAAAAAACTATATATATCTATATAACACATACTCATCTCATTGCATTAGATGTGAACCGTTCCTCCACCCTCCTGTAACTGCATACTTGCAGTATATAGAAAGGCACACTGTGAGTTAGGAATGGGGGCTGACTGGGCTAACCTGGATTGTGATCGCTGTTGTACCCCACCCCAATCAGATCATGGATTGGGATTAGGAGTGCCAGTCTTACATATATGGCCCTTTACAGCCGGTATGGGGTCAGGCAGGGGGGTTGATACTTTAACAAGATGTGTTGGCTCATGGCGACCATCTATTTTTTTAAATGTATATGGGAAGACTGGAGGGAGGGAGAATGATTGGGTGCGAAGGGGGTGGACATGAGACAAGCCCTAGCTATCTGAGGATGGCTAGAAGGGTTTGTTTATTTATTTTTTGCACTTTTTCAATGTTTTTTTTATTTCCTAGGGCAGAATGCTACAAATAATGGAATTACTATCTGAGTACAGAGCTCTCTATTATTAGGGGTATGGGAAATTACTATTAATTTTAAAATGCATAGGAGCAGTCTTGAAAACTACCTTTGACCCATGACCCACCCACAGGAGGGTGGAGGGGGAGAGAAAGGGAGGGGGAGGAGGACTCCTGGAAAGAATGGGGATGGGGGCAGCTCCAGAGAATTAGACTGAGCTGCACACTCAAGCAGACTTGATAGACCAATAAGGCCCCTTTCTGCTGGCAATTTTCCATGTTCATATGATGATATCTCAGTATATTGTCATAGGTCAGAATTGAATACTGGGGTTGGCCATAACATGACATACTGGAGCCATTTCATAATTGCAGTAATACACTCAAGGGTGTGGTGTATGTAAGCAATAAGATATAATGTGGTATGGGTTGTTGTGTGGTAACCGCACGCCACGGGTGCATAATAAAGACGCTTGCACCGAGTGCCTTCAGCACCTGGGAAAAACATTTATCACACAACAACCCACAACACAGAATGTCTTTAAATCAGTAAACAGAACAAATGCCAGAAAGACTTGCTCATCCAGGTGAATACGAGTGCTTATTTTTGTTCCAAGACTCTGAGTAATAAACACTCCCACGGGGTAAGCTGTTCCACTACATTCATCAATTAATGTATTCAGAATGTATCATCAAATTAAAATGGGATCTTTCTTGTCATTTTTCCAAGGTAGATGCCATGATCATAATGATTTAATGACCTTTTTAAATGTTTAAATAGGATATCAATCCTTAAATGAGGTTTATGTGAGTGAAAAATCAGCAAAGCTCACTTGCCTCAATACTGGGCCTGTTGATTTCCTGTGCAGTTTATCCCACATGCAATCAAAATCACCACAGTTATGGAGCAGGGTTTCAACAAGTCAATATGTGAAAGAAAGGTGCACATTTAAAAAACTGAGGATAGATTTTGTTTGGGGTGGTGTATTGAGGAGAAAGTAGTTTGCTTCTTGTTTTGAAGAGATAAGAGTATAGAAAATGTAGAAGCTGTGGCATGCCACTTGGCTGTGCTTGATTAATACAAATCCTCCCCCCACACACAAAAAGTGCATTTAGGTATTGCTAGAGTAAGCACGGTTAGGAGAGCAAGTTGATGTGATTTAGGAGAGCACCCTGCTAAAGAAGCAGTTTTTTTTTTTCACAACAGTGTTTGAAATGCAGCCGGGGAGAAGCGGATCTGGGTGGTGAAAGCTGCTGGCTGGCAGCCCATGCCGGATACTTGCTGGATAATGGGTCTTTCATGGCAACAGAGGGAGTAGTTGAGGTCAGAGGTTTATTTTGATATATTTCAGCAGAGTGTGGTGCAATAATGAGCAGTTAATTGCAGTAAGACTGCGTGTGTGTGTGTATGTGTGTGTGATTCTCTAGTTCTGGAGGAAGTGAGAAAAATGACTGCCACCTTCAGATTTAAAATTCCTTTTTGTAGTGTGTCCTGAGTGGCTGAAGAAGTACTAGGGTTACTACCTTTTAAGAAGCCCAAAGTGGAACATTTCTTACTGAAACATGGGTTTTTGCAGGACAGTATGTAACCTCGACCAATGCAACAGACTTGTTTTCTCTATACAATCAGAATTAAGGCTAATTATTGTAGTTTCTTAGTTGCTGCTATTGTTTCTTATCATTTTAAGGTAAAGCATTGTAGTTTTCAGCCACATTTAGTGGAATGTTAGAAAATACTTTTTCTACTATAAAATCAGGACATGTAGTATTTTTCCAGTTTTTTTGCAGGACACAGCTGCCCAAATCAGGACTGTCCTGCGAAAATCAGAACAGGTGGTAACCCTAAGAAGTACTGATTGGCACAATATTACCTCATAATCATAAGGAAACAGGCCAGGGTACTTTTCTGCCAATCAGGATCCAGGAAACTCCCTACCCATTTTATAACATGGGCTATCATCACTTTTTGGGTAGTTGAAGACACTTGGCTTCATCTCATGCCTCACAACTCACCCATGATATGACAACATCTCATGATATACTATACCTTGTTGCGCATTGTTTCTGAACTACTCACACAGCCCTAGAATATGAGTATGAGAGGATGAAAGCAGAATATAGGGGGGGCAGGGGTTGGGGAAGTGATGTTATGAATGTGGAAGTGAATAAGCAGGTTTGGGGGGAAGGTAATGCAATTATTTTTACCAGAACTACAATTCAGTGAACCCAAGACTAGTCTAAATATATTGTATCAGTGTTTGCTTAACTCTGCAGGATCATGAGGTCCAGCTATCATGCATACCAGTCCATTTTTACCCTGGCAGTCAAGTAGAGCAATTTGTCTTTAAATGAATGAATTACCCAGTATTCTTTGCAGTAAAGTATCAGTGACTGGAGTCCTTGCCATCCAACCCTCAAAAATACTTTTTCTTTCTGCTGTTTTTTAAATTTTTGATTTTAAAAAAACCAAAAAGCCTGCTCCCTGCTTCATACATAACCCAACCCAACTGCTGTAACACCCTTTCAGAATGATTTTTAATTTTTTCTTATTTCTTGCTAAAAGCACCCAGTGATAGGTGATGAATCCTTATCTACCCTCCCTCCCGACCCACACTATAGAAAATGGACAGCGGTTGGCCAGTCACGCTGCCGTTATATATTTTATATTTTGTCAACATCAGGGTACCCAAACCTTAATGCTGGCTAACAGCTGCTCCCCCCTCCCAAAAAAAAAATCCACTCTTTGCAATGAGACCTTCCTGCTCCTTCATTTCTGACCAGGAACCAGCTAAAACAAGGTAAGTGCAGTCAATGGATTTTTAATGCATGTTGAACTTTTACTCATAACTTTATCTTTTTTAAATATTTTTTCACCAAATTTTCAACATGGTCTTTTTGGGACTCCACCTCACGAACAAGGGAGGTGTGATTTTTCAAATCTGGCCTGAAAGGTGACTTCGCAGTCACTTCATGAAATCACCCTTTGGGCAAGGTTTGAAAATTTCACCTACCAGGTTCATGAGGTTGGTTCAGATATAGAAAATCTGGAGTGAAAATCTCAAAAAACAACGAAATTATTAATGAACAATGACATTTTTCATTGTTCGATCATAAATTTGCTATCTTTCTATATTTTGACCTCAAAGTTACAATAAAGCCCTTTTTTACCCCCACCTTATGACGGTGTCATTTTTCAACTCCTGCCTATAGAAACATAGAAACATAGAAACATAGAAGTTGACGGCAGATAAGGACCGCAAGGCCCATCCAGTCTGCCCATTTCTTTTTCTACCTTATAAATGTGCCATTGGCCTTTGCTCTGTCAGTGACCTATCTACTCATAGTCATTTGTATTGCTCCCTTATGCCTATCCCATGCCTGTTTGAAGCCCTGCACTGTATTCATAGCCACCACTTCTTGTGGTAAGCCATTCCATGCATCCACCACCCTTTCTGTGAAAAAGAATTTCCTCACATTCCCCCTTAATCGGCCTCCCTCTAATCTCATGCTGTGTCCTCTTGTCCTGCTATTTTTCTTATATTTAAACATGTTAGACTCTTTCACCTTGTTTATGCCCTTAAGGTGTTTGAATGCCTCGATCATATCACCTCGCTCCCTCCTTTGCTCAAGGGTATACATATTGAGCTCCGTTAATCTGTCCTCATATGTCTTCTGATGCAGTCCCTGCACCACTTTGGTTGCCCTTCTCTGGACTGCCTCAATTTGGTTAATGTCCTTGTGAAGGTGTGGCCTCCAATACTGCACGCAGTAATCCAGATGGGGCCTAACCAATGTCTTGTACAGAGGGATTATTACCTCCTCTACGACTTGTGATACCCCTACTAATACACCCTAACACCCCCTAGCCTTACCTACTGCTTTAGAGGTCTGCTTGGATGATTTTAGGTCATCAGTGATGATGATGCCCAAGTCTCTTTCTTCCTTTGTGACTGCTAGCAACTCCCCTCCCAGCCTATAAGTGGCTTCAGGGTTTCTCTTCCCTATGTGCATGATTTTGCACTTCTTTGTATTAAATCCCAGTTGCCACTCTTCTGACCATTCTGCTAGTTTATCCAGATCTCGTCTCATTCTGCCCACCCCATCTGGCTCATCTACTCTGTTGCAGATCTTGGTGTCATCTGCAAACAGACAAGCCTTACCTCTAGTCCATCTGCAAGGTCACTAATGAAGATGTTGAATAGGACTGGCCCCAGGACTGATCCCTGAGGTACCCACTTGTGACTTGCATCTCTCTTCTGACTGTATACCATTTACCACCACTCTCTGTTTCTGCCAGTCAACCAGTTTGCCACCCAGTTGACCAACTTCAGACCACCCGAGCCTACCCAGCTTATTTATCAATCTTCTATGTGGAACAGTGTCAAAAGCTTTGCTGAAGTCAAGGTAGGCGACATCAACTGCTCCCCCTTGGTCCACCACTCTGGTTACCCAGTCAAAGAAATCTATGAGATTAGTTTGACAGGACCTTCCTTTTGTAAACCCATGCTGTCTTGGATCCTGTGCCCCTATGGATTCCACGTGTTGCACTATCCTTTCCTTAAGGTGCCTCCATAATCTTGCCCACTACTGAGGTAAGACTGACTGGTCTGTAGTTCCCGCCTCCTTCCTGCTACCACTCTTGTGGAGCGGGATCACATGAGCCCTTCTCCAGTCTTCTGGGACCTCTCCTGTGCTCAGAGACTCACTAAACAATTCTGCTAATGGCTCTGCTAGTTCCTCCTTTAGCTCCTTAAGTACCCTGGGATGTATGCCATCAGGTCCCATTGCCTTATCCACTCTGAGCTTAGCAAGCTCTTGTAGGACCCTTTCTTTTGTGAAGGGAGTAGTGCTCACCTCCCTCCCCTGTGTCCATGATGCTGAGCTGTGGGCCCTGCCTACCTTCTCTTCAGTAAATACTGAGCAAAGTATCTATTTAGGATAGATGCCTTTACAGGTCCTCCTCCTCCATGCTCCCTTTCTCCATTAAGCTTAGCAATACCCCTCTGGACTTTCTCCTTTCACTAATGTATCTATAGAAAGTCTTGTCACCTTCTTTTACTGTTCGTGCTAGTGTTTCCTCAGTTTGGGACTTTGCCTGCCTTACCTTACCTGCTTCCCTTAGGGCAGTTTGGTATGCCTCCCTATCTTCATCCCGCTGTGTTCCCTTATATTTCCTGAAGGCCAGCCTTTTGGCTCTGACCTTTTCTGCTACTGTATTTGAGAACCAAAGTGGTTTCCTTCTTCTTTTGCACTTCCTTTTCTGTCTAACACAATGGGCTGTTGCTTCAAGTATCAAAACATGTTTCCATACTCGTGCCATAAAATGACATTTTGGACAGTATTTTATAAATGACACCTGTCATGTTCCGAAGAGGGGGGTCATAAAAAGACTATGCTGAAAATTTGGGGTCAAATTCTCCAAAAACCAAAAGGTTACGAAGAAAAGTTGTGTGCAGGGTTGCCCGTTGGCTCAGCGGGTAGTGTGTTATGTTCCTGTGCCCGTGACTCGAGTTCAAGGACGAGCTCAGCAAGCTGGCTGGGTGACACAAGAGTGGGGGCCATCTGTGTTGTGCACCACCACTTCCAGCCTGGGAAGGAATGGCACGGGGTTCTGCTGCACAGGTGACACCCTGTGGTGGGCCAGGGAGCCTTCCCTCACAAGGGGTTGACATGCATGCCGAGCCTGACATGGTCATGTACTACATTAGGAGAAGTAGGTTCTATAAGGCTCTGGCTTGGAGCTATATCTTGTACTCTGGACAGGAAACTATGGGCTGGGGGTTGGGGTGGGCATTATGTTTGACAACACCAAAGAGCACCACAACATGGGTTCGCCAAGACTCCTGCGACTCCAGACCCTACTGTTCTTCATTTCTTTACTTTGTGGGATTTGCATTCTTCAACCCTAATGTCAACATTAATGCATTTTGTAATTCATTATTCTGCATGGCATAATGGGCCTGAAATGGGTGAGAATGGCACGTGAATAAATTCAATAAATTCTCAGAAGAAAATATGGGTATCTGAAACAAAAGTTGTCAGCTGCTGTGACTGCCCGGTAGTCAGAGAAATGCGCACATCATTTTCCTTTTACCTCCATAGAGATATCCTGGTTGATAAGCTGCTTTTACTGTCAGGGTCTTGCTTTCATTCATCTCTCTGGTAAGCAGTAGCAGTGAAGCAATCACTTTGAAGTTGTTATTGCAGGATAAAGCTATTAGAAGGTGAAGCAGCAACTTCTTACTGTGTTCAAAGACTTCCGGGCGGTGGTGATCCAGACCTAAGGAGAACAGTTACAGCACTGAGAATGAAAACCAACTCTCTTCTCAGAAATGAAGGCGGTAACACTTACTATTGGTGGCAGCAATAAAAATAACTAAACATACATCCCACATGCATCCATACCAAAATACATAGATGACTCCTATGTAGTCCTTTGGAATTCTGTATGAAATGTTTGGTACTTTTACTGTGTGTTAATACCTACTATGGAAGCACTCTTACCAGTGTAAGCATGATCTCACCTGTGCTCTTCGTACATAAGAATAACAGAGCAAAGCTAAGATATTCTGACACATAAAAAAAGAATAAAGACCTCCTCTTATACTGGTAATACGTGTGTTTCCGTGATATGTATTACCACATTATAGATATATGAATTGTTTATTGTTTTAAAAATAAAGTAAAATGTTACTTTTTAAAGGAGTGGTGCCATTGGCTAGAGTACTTTGAACACTATGGCAATTCTACAGTAAGCATAAGAGACATTTCTCACAAAACAAGAGTCTCTCTCCCTCTAACAAAGAGCACTTCTAACTGTCTGAGAATGCAACATGGATCTATAATGTGTAATATTATTTTTATTACCTTTTGGCATTTCTGGTCCATACACATGCATGGCTGTATGTATGGGAGACAGGCTGCTATGTACTGCTAAGATTAACCATTTCTTACTATTCCTAACTGCACAGCTGTGCTAGTCTCCAAAAAAAGTAAAAACAACCTCAATGAAAACAAAGTACAGTACTGTGTAATTCAGGAGGAATTCCAACAAATTTCATATAAATAACCTGCTTATTTTTTTAAGAATGCATGTATATGTAGTTTAACATTCTTTTCTATTTCAATTAAGCTTTTTATCCTTTGGGTGCAGGTGACTGCTCTCAGCCCCTGCTTAGCCACCTCCAACTGATAACCACTCCTCTGGGACTTATCTGCCGAGGTTCCCCCATGGACTGCTCCTAAGGCAAGGCCAGAGGGGGGATGACAATCAAGAAAGAGGCAGGCATCCCAGGCAGTGGTGCAGGCCAAGGATTGGCAGGCAGGGGCAACATGGTTGTCTGCCCAGCCATTTCCCTGTTCTCCCTCCCAGACCGGCAGCCTGCAATGATGAGGAACTCGTGTGCTGCTGTGCCTGCCATCCCTTCTGAGCTGCCCTACTACCACAACTCCATGTGGTGGCAGTGTAGGAACACTGTAGCGGACACCCTCCCAAGAAGTGGAGAGGAATCAGACACTCCATCCTCTCCCACCTCGGCCAACCACCAGCAACCTGAGTCTGTCACCGAACCTGGGTCATCGTCATGGTAGGAGGTGTGACGTCCAGCACCTGGACCCTCCACTCCACTGGGAGCCTACATTATCATTTTAGTTTGAATACTACCATGTAATTCATCCACTGCCAGAGGACATCACATGAGAAATTTATGTAATTAAATACGGATCCATATGTAATTATTATATAATTACTGGTGTTCGCTTTTTCCCATAGGGAAACCCGGTTATAATTGCCGTTATAACCAACTGGTTATAACGGCAAATATGCCCTGGTCTTCCTCGAACCACACATGCACCAGAAGTGGTCTTCCTTCACTCCTCATTGTCCCCTTGAGCAATTTCTTTGGCCGCACACTTCACCGCCACTCGCAGCCAGTGGTAAGTTGTTTTTTTTTTTTTTACTTAAAAACAAAAGACAGTCATTTTTCTTCACTGACGAACCCTTACAAAAAAGAAAAAGGAAACCAGGAAATGAGTGGAGCACTGTAACTTGGCAGACCATGGACCGCTCAGACTTCTGGCTGGTCCGTGGTTGCCTGAACACCGATCTGTTTATTTTATTTTCTATCATTGCTGAGGCAAAAAAGTGCACAACAGCAATTATAAAAAATAAAATATGGGGTGGTCTGTGTAAAACTCGACTTTACACACACCCTCATTGTGGGATGCATTTTATAAACCCTGTGGCTTGCCCTCGGGTTTATGTAGCATCCTGACAACTCCTCGGGTGTGTGTAAAATCTCACTACACACCACCAATTCCCATATATTATTCTCATATAATTACTGGCAGGTCTTTTTCCCATAGGGAAACTAGGGTTTAATTTGCCATTATAACCAGTCTCAGCTGGTTATAACGGCAAACCGCTTTCAGGTTTCCCTCTGAGCAAGCATGCGCCAGTCACAGTGTTCCTTTAATAGGCGACGTTCATTCTTCCGAGAAGCAACGCCACTCGCTGTCTGCGTTTTTTCTCTTTGTATTTGAAAAAAAATAGACATTCTCATAAACAAAAACCAGCAGAAAAGGAACACACCATCTGGTTTCCTTCTCCAGACATGAGAGCTGGCAGGTCTCTCCTCGTCATACCGAAGAACACCTTAGCTCCGCAACCGCTGTTTGCCAGTAAGTAAGAATACCGGAAACAAACAGAAAAAAATATACACACAGCTACCATTACTTTCTCCACTTCTTGTTACCTCACATAAGCGGAATACTAGAACTTGTCAGACCACAGAACACTAAGACTTTTGACTGGTCCGTGGTTGCCTAAAAGCGGATCATTTTATTTTCTATGATTGCTGAGGCAAAAAAGCACATGCCAGCAATTACAAAAAATAAAATAAGGGGTAGTGTGTGTAAAACTCGATTTACCCTCGTTGTGGGATACGATCTATAAACCCTCGGGTTTATGTAGCATCCTTATTAACCTGGTGTGTGTAAAACTACACACACCACCCCATGGTTATTCTCTATATAATAACTAGTCAGCAATTTCTCTCAATGTACTGACCAGGTTGATATTTTCCATAACAACCAGCTGGTTGTTATGACATTCATGAGCCATGCCAGTCAAACTATGCTGCCTCATTGGCCAACATTCTGTATGTGGGGGAGCCAAACAGTCTCATAAACTGCTGAAGAAAATTGCTGGCCTTATTGTTATAAAAATAAAAGATGGGGAGGGTAGATTATGAGTATTTACTGCACACTTTGTTGTGGGATGCTTTGATAAACCCCTCGGGCTTCGTCCTTGGGGTTTATGTAGCATCCCACAACTCAGGTGTGCATTAAATTCTCATATCAAACCCTTCCCCATCCATTATTCTCTATATAATTACTGGTTGACCCTAACTACACACTGAAAACCCATGGTGTAATTTCCTGTTATAATAACTATGCATAACAGCAGACATGTGACTTACACCTGCACTACCAGTCAGTTTCAAGCGTGTTTTCTCTATAACTGGTACTCATTTAATTTATACAGACAGTGTCAAAGTTTATACTCACAAAGTTTCCTTTGCTTGTTTGGCCAGTGTACTTCACCACAGTCAAGCTATGCCTACACCTCCTTTCTACCAAATCACACTGCACATTTCTATATAAATTTAGACTTTCTCCCCCCCCCCGATATCCCCACAGTCTTTTTTTGATATTAAACTCCAACCACATCAACATGCACATTCAATTTAGTAACATCACTAACGTTTATGCCTGTGCATGAAAATATTAATATACATTTTCTAAAATTTCAGGACCAGTAATTACACAACATTCGACATGGGGTGGAGTGTGTAAACTCAAACTTGTTACACGACCCAGAGCATGTGATGCCTGGTTAAACAACTCAAGCTTCACACTCGTGGTTTAAATGGTATCACAAGCCTTGTGTGTGTAAAACAAATCTTGCTAAACACCCCTCCCCATGCATTATTCTGTATATAATGCATGTGTAATTACTATGACTTGATATACTGAGTGACCATGATGATGGTAATAAGTCAGCCATGCATTCAGCAAAGTAATAAGTTTTCTTAAATCTTGCCATGTTTTTTTTTTATCTGCATTAAATTAACTTTGATATAGGTGCATGTAGGTCAATGTGTGGTTCACTGCTTTCTTTAAAAACAGAATTCTACACTTGAAGGAAACAAAAATTAGGGTAATGTACCTACAAAAGCCCTGTTCTCACAACAGGTCTGCAGTAACACTAGATAATGCAGACCAGTAACTTCTGTTTGCAGTGAGAACGGGACAGTGGGCAACTTTTATTAATTTATAGTTCAGTTTGAAAAGTTACAGCTAGTTAATGTCTTTGTTTAAATTACAGTTTGCCACATTTGATTATGTAGCTATAGGGTCCAGGAGACCTATAGGTAGCAAAAGAGGGTAGTCCAGTGGTGGATTCTGGGAATATACTTGTGCATCCAGACCCTAAGCTGTGGAGGTGGGTGAATCTATTACAGAAGTGAGCCACTTAGTTCCCTGAGCAGGAGAAGGCCCAGGCTGGCTGATACCTCAATGCCTTCTGCAATCTGCCCTAGAGTCGCACTAGCACTGAGTGAGAAATCAATTGATAGACAGTCCCACTAGATGGAAGGCTGGTGATACAGAGGCCCCTGAGAGGGGGTGGGGTGGGGTGGGGTGGTGGACTAAGGTGATAAAAATGATCAGGTATGCACACATGGAATTTATACAAAAAGTATGCATATAATCAGTGTCAGTAGCTCAGCAGGTAGCACACTCACCTCTGAGGCTGGGAGATCAGAAGGCTGTGAATTCTATCCCCACACCAGGTACTTGGGTTAATATCCCAATACTGACATTGTAGTGCAGCATGAGGGGGGTGCTGCACTCCTGAGGTGCCGACTTTCAGATGAGACGTTAAACCGAGGTCCCATCTGCCTGTTCTGGTGGTAGTTCAGGTGGATGTTAAAGATCCCATGGCACTTCTCATAAAGAGTAGGGGGATTTCCCCAGTGCCCTGGTCAAATTTCCCTCATTCACTAAAAATACTACCAACAGCTTAATCTGGTTCAAGGTCAGTTGGCATTCATTTGTATCCCCCAACCCCAGGTCGTGCCTGGAAGTAGGCAGAATCTGCCTAGTGCACTTACCCGGTCAACAAAAACGAAATAAATAAAAAAAAAAAAAAAAAGCAACTTATAAGCAAAATAGCAACAGTAAGTGACTCTTTCTGCTACTTTTACCATTGTAGGACTGTAAATAATTTTGTAGCTGGGCGCCAAGAGCTACTTGATTACTTAATGTCATGTAGATAGGCTTTGCATGGGAAACCTTGCACAGGGAGGAAAACCTTGCAACTAAATCCTTTACAAAAAAAATGTAAGAGAACGAAATCATATCCATATGGGTAAAGACAAGACAAAGGCTGTCAAAGCCATGTTAGAAACAAAACTTGAGTCCTAATGATGTTTCCACCACTAATGTTTTAACTCTGTTGTGTTGTGGTCCTTTCATTCTTACCCAAGAACAAAGCATGAAGTAACAGAGGGAGGTGTAGAGCCCAGTCTTCTCTCACGCTATGATCCACCACCATGTCCGTCATGAAAATGACAGCAATATTGCACCTAAATATCAAGTGGTAACCAAAACAGCACCGATTACTTTCTGTGGCAGGATTTAGTTAGTAACAATGAGCTGTGCCATAGTACATTTGGTGGATACTGACAATATCCAATAATTAAGCAATAATATACAATGTGTGTGTTAGCAGGGGATAATACCACTCCTTGGTGCATTTTGAGGCATGAGACATAAACCAGTACCTTCAACCACCAAAGATGTGGCATTATCCCAAAGGAAAACATAGATTCTGGAGTGCATTATTGCTATTATAAAATGGATTACAGGTGCATAAAGAACCTATTGGCAGGAACATTTTCCAGGCTGTATTGCTATCTTATCATTAGCTATCACCACAGCTTGGAATGCTTCTTACCCAATCATATTGCAGAAATTGTGACAGTCATTTGATTATACCCAATAACTGTAATGCAAATAAGTTTAAAAAATATACGTTTTTTTTCTGATGGAAATCTTAGCAATAATGGCTTTATCCAGCAAAAGATATGTCAAGTGTTGCAGAGTTAATGCGTTGCACTTTTCAGTCAGGATATTAGAAGTTGATTTGGGGCCACAAAATGGGTTAGTGACTCACTAACACCGCTTACCACCCCCAAAGCAGGGTAATGGTAATAAATGCCACACTGGATGGCATGCTTAGCGAGTGACTCTAAACCATACCTCTATACCTATGCAAAGCAGCTAATAGCGCCGTGCATATAGGTACACCAGCATATTGGTAGGTTTGGAGTGGTGGAAACTGGCTGCTAGTGCCTCGCTAATTACTGCTTCCCTAAACAAAGTTTAATAATAATAAACTTTAATTTTTAAGCACCTTTCAGAATATCAAGGTGCTTTACAGTAATTAAAACATAATTTCATAACCACAAATACGGAAATAAGTAACACAATAAATCCAGACAACAATGAGTCACTGATAGACCTGTCGCCACAAAAAGGTTTTAAATGTCTGTTTAAATCCCCCCATAGTTGCGCACTCCCAAAGCTGATGGGGTAGAGAATTCCAGAGGGTAGAGGCCGCAAACATAAATGCATGGGCCCCAGAAGATTTTGAAGTCAACCTTGGAATCTCTAGCAACCCCTCATCAGCCGAACGGAGCTGTCACACAGGGTGGTAGGGAACAAGAAGCTCTTTCAAGTAGTCAGGGCCAAGTCCATGTAGGGCTTTATAAGTCAGTAAATCAACTTTAAAGGTGATCTGCCACTGAATCAGCAGCCAGTGCGGATCACGCGCTTTTGAGGTATGTCGAGAAGCCGAACCCCACAATCGAGCCGCAGCATTCTGCACTAACTGCAAGTGATGGATATCAACCCCAGGAAGCCCTAAGTATAGGGAGTTGCAATAGTCAAGACGCGAGGTCACAAAGGCATGGACCAACACCGGCAGATCACAGGGCGGAACAAGGTGCTTGACTCTGGCAATGTTCCTAAGATGATAAAAGGCAGACCTGATGACTGCCGACACCTGAGATTGAAGGGTCAGCCTGTCATTGAGCACCACTCCCAGGTAATGCACCCATTCAGAGGTAAGAATCTGGGAGACCCCCAGAAAAAGTCCAGAGGGCTGACCAGCCCTCAACCCCTCTATCCGGTGACCCGGATCCACAACCATCTCCTCAGTCTTTCCCGCATTCAACTTTAGCCAACTCAAATTCATCCAGTCCTGGATTTCAGCGAGGCAGTTATTAAATACTGAGAGCACACTATACTGGTCAGGCGCAAAAGACAGGTGGAGCTGGGTGTCATCTGCATAGCAGTGAAACCTCAGCCCATACTGTCTTACAATGTCTCCAAGGGGCAGCATATACACTTCAAACAATACGGGAGACAGCACCGAGCCCTGAGGGACCCCACATGACAGAGGGAGTGAGTCAGGCACTCAAGCAGCACCTCATGGTCCGCAGTGTCAAAGCTGAGTAGAGATCAAGGAACACCAGGATGGAGAGGCTTCTTTGATCTCTCGCCATCAGGAGATCATTGAGCACCCGAACCAGTGCAGTCTCAGTACTATGCCTCTTTCAAAAAGTGGACTGGAGAGGTTTGTAGATATTATGGATGGTCAAATGGTTCTCCAGATGAATTGCAACTACTTTCTCAATGACATTCCCTATAAAGGGAAGGGTCGGGATTGGTCTGTAGTTTGCTAGGATGTCTGGTCCAAAGAAGCTTTCTTCAGGAGGGGTGTTACCACCGCCTCCTTCAGGGAGCTTGGAAACTCACCCGATTCCAAGGAGCACCAGACTAACTGAGTCAGAACCGGGCCGATAATATTACAACAACCCATAACCAGGGAAGTTGGGCCTGGATGAAGGCTACAGCATGTAGGGTGCATACCCTGGACAATCCGCACAACATCCACGAATTCTGGCAGGTCAAAGGTACATCAGGAAACACAAGGTGAAGTGACCGAGCATCGACCAATAGCATCCCCCACAAAGCGAGTCAAGAGGATCTCCAACCTGATGTCGGCTACCTTATTCACAAAGAATCGAGCAAGCTTGTCGCATTCCATTTGTGAAAAAGCTCTTCAGAGCTGCAGACAGGCTGGGTTGCAAACCTATCCACAGTTCGGAAGAGTTGAGCTGGTCGATTCTAAGCAACAGCAATCTCCCTGGACAGGAACTCTGCCTTCTTACGGGAGATCGCTGATTGGTAAGCCTGATAATGCTCTACCAATCTAAGGCAGTCGGCCTCCAGGGCAGATTTCCACCAGCACCGATCTAACCTTCATCCTAGTTGCCACAACTCCCTCAAGGACCCATCAAACCAAGAGGCCCGAGGGAGGAGAGGGAGAGGATGAACACAGACAGGAGCAATCAAATCCAGGGCTGAGGAGATGACCTTATTATAGGCTAAGACCAAGGCCTTTGGATTCGATCTAGTCTCAGGAAACTCTGAGAGGCCAATCACCGCCACTAGGCCTTCAGGGCTCACATCCTGTAAAGGGCGGTAACTGACCATCTCCACAGGGTCAGGCCTATGAAGGGGGACACAAACATTAAACCTCACAGTGTAATGATCGGACCAACCGACAGGTTACACCCCCAAATCGGAGACCTCAGTCCCCAGTAGGAAGACCAAATCCAGAGAGTGACCATGACTATGGGTAGCAGAGGTAACAATCTGTGTGAAGCCCAGCGAAGTCATCAACTGGAGGAAGTGCTGTACAAAAAGCGAGAGTTCGTCATTAACCCAGGCATTGAAGTCACTCAGAATCATCAGTCTGGGCAGCTCCAACACCATGTCGACGGCAAAGTCTGCTACTTCCTGCAGGAATCGCTTTTTGTCCCCTGGTGGATGGTAGATGAGAGCTATCCTACAACCCAACAACCCACACCTGTTACCACAGTACACTCAAAAGATCTGGCCTCCTCTACTGGTACACCTGTGAGGTCCAACTTGGTTTTGAACCAGACCGCTACCCCCCCCCCACCACAACGGTCCAATCTCAGGCGGTGTATCACTGAGTACCCGGCTGGAATTGCCACTTCTAATGAATGACTGGTATTTTCATTCAGCCAGGTCTCTGTGATGCATGCCAGATCCATTGATCCAACAAGATCTGCAATAATTGCAGTCTTGTTCTTAATAGATCTGGCATTGCATAACACTGCTCGAGTTGAATGGAGTTCAAGAGCCGCCCCAGCTAGTTGCCCAGCAAAAGAGGTGGTGCCCTTGAGTATGGAAACTAGACATGAAACACCACATTCCAGGTTCCATTTTGCCCCAGGGCATCTTCTAGACCTAACCACCCTGGTGATCTAGTGGTCCCCGCCCTTCCCCAGGTCACCCGCTCATAGAAATGTCAGTAATTCTGTGGTGGTCCAGTGATTCCCCCTGACTCCCCCATAGAGCATACGACCTCCCAGTCAATCATGCCTGCACAGTTCCCATAACCACCACCCCCCAGTCCCCATCTACCATAGGTAAGCCCCCCCAACAGCGATTGGCACAGCCCCTCCAATCATCACCAAGGCTGGCCACTGTCTGAATGCTTCTACAGTAGAATTGTGATTGTGGCATGTCATTCAGACCACAACCGGCTGCAGTGGTGAGCAATGGGGCTGTGCTGGTCACTGTCAAGGGTGGGGTGGACCATGTCTGTGGTGGGTGGAGGGGCTGGGAGCTGGCAGTGGTGCAGACTTGGTGGGCAAGATGGGGTAGGGGCAGCTGTCCTACAGGAGAGTGGGGGAACATTGGACCACCGGGGAACTACCCACATTGCTACGAGTGGATTTATTTATTTATTTAGTTAGTTAAACATCAGTTTAGAAACCTTGGGACAACATCAAGCAACTGAATGGTCACTCCCAGTCCCCCTCTTCTTCTCTTCTCAACATCAATGGTACCGTCTCCTCTGACCCTGCCCTCATTGCCACCCACCTCAATAACTCCTTTACCGACCTTAGCTCAGTACTTCCTGGTAACTTTTTCAGTCCACCTCCTCCATCTGTACCACCACCCATTGCCGCGCTCTTTCCACCTACGTCGTGTCACCATGCAAAAACTAAGGCACTTACTTGCTAAAAGCCCTAAAAGGTAACAGCATGGTAATGACTCACTTGATCCCTGCCTTTTACGTCAGGTCCTGGATCAGGTCCTCTCACCTATTACGTGCATTTTCAACAAATCACTCTGTCTCGGACAATTCCCTCTGCCTGGAAGATTGCCACAGTTACCCTGTCCATAAAGGTGGTGACAGGACTCTTCCGGTAACTACCGACCCATCTCAATCCTCTCCCCCCTCTCTAAGGCATTAGAGAAAATTGTGGCGTCCCAAGTCTCTGACTACCTCTGTAAGTACAATGTTCTCTGCCCTGAACAACATGGGTTCAGAGCAGGTCATAGTACCAATACAGCACTCCTGGAATTTTCCAACTTCCTCTATGCCTCCTTGGACTCTGGTGCCCTGGCTGGTGCTATATTCATTGACCTGTCTAAAGCATTCGATACCGTTTCGCATCCTCTTTTGCTCTCCACCCTCGACCTAATAGGCTTTGCCTCAGGACCTGTTTCCTGGTGCACCAGCTATCTCTCCGCCCACTCCCAATGTGTGAAAGTCAACGGTACTCTCTCTGAAACATGCCCCATTCACTCTGGGGTGCCGCAGGGCTCAATTCTTGGACCCCTACTATTCTCACTCTTTCTTAACTCCCTACCCAGTAGTTGTACGGGTAAGATGCTTCTCTATGCTGATGATGCTGTTCTCGTTGCCTCCCACAATGACCCCATGCTGCTACAGAACTCCCTCCAACTAGTCTTTGACTCTGCAGCTACCTGGTTCACTGAGCACCGACTTGTTATCAACCTTAAGAAAACAAAACGATGTTTCTCCCACCCCAAAATAAGTACAGCAAGTTTCTCTTAGCTGTCCACTCCACACCCAATCTCGTCATTGACCAGGTGCAGTCCTATAAATATCTTGGTATAACCTTTGACCCTGCACTTTCATTCCATGGACATATATCTGCCCTAAATTCTGTCGCCAACTCACGGCTAGGCATTCTTTACCGGCACAAGAAATGCCTCCCTCCTGATGCCCTCCGCCTGGCTATCACCTCCTCTGTCATGTCTCTCATTGACTATGGCCTTCCGGTCTATGGCTCAGCAGATCAGACTGCCCTCAACAAGGTTCGCCTCACAGTTAATAAGGCCTGCAGACTTATCACTGGTGCTCCCAGACTCACTCACACATGTGAGCTGTACACCCTGGCTACCCTACTTAACCTGGAAGAGCGACTCATGTATCAGACATGCCAGCTCACCTTTAAAGCCCTCATGTGGCCTATCCCCATAGGGTCTATCCAACTCCATTCGCCATACTGTACCGATTCCTGATCACGCCGTAGCCTGGGTCATTTAGCCACCCTAGTTATTCCGAGCCAGGACCTCTCAAGGTCAGAGGGCATTCCCCTACTGTGGGCCCCATTGGTATAACTCCTTCCCTGCCAGTGTCTCAAACTCACTAACCTTAGCTTGCTTTAAGCCCAGGCTCAGAAACTTCCTGCTTAGCTCTCGCAATCGCAACTGCCGCTAGCCTAGTGTAAAAAAAAAATATATATATATACTCTGTTTGACAATGCTCACTGAGTGGCTGATGAGCGGATGATGGGTGGGTGGGGGGAACCACTGGACCACCAAGAAATTACTGACAGTGCTATGAACAGGCAATTGGGGAACTGACCACTGGACCACCAGGGAAGTACTGTCCATACTACGAGAGGATGATTGGGGAGGAAACCACTGGATCACCAGGGACAGGGCTGTTGGTAGCACCTACCAATGCTGTTGGGTGGGGGGGGGGGTCACAACCGAATTTGCTCCTGGCCTGTAAAGAGGCCCTAATGAAAAGCAAATGACCCAATGGCACCTTGCTAGTGCTATGGGGTCACTTGTGTATAAGGGTACCAATACTGCACATTGCTCCAGAGGAACAAGCACCACTTGAGGGCCCTGACAGTCTGATT
Source organism: Neoceratodus forsteri (assembly GCA_016271365.2). Taxonomy (NCBI): domain Eukaryota; kingdom Metazoa; phylum Chordata; order Ceratodontiformes; family Ceratodontidae; genus Neoceratodus; species Neoceratodus forsteri. Next base: position 375,017,234 of record CM057458.1, read on the forward strand.
GCTCTAGCAATCCCCATAGCACCCTAAAGGCCACATACCTTCTGTGGGCAATGGGGGGGCTGGGGATTGCGGGCACAATTGGGATAGCAACTGACCAATGTATTGGAAAATGCTGTTAGCACTTGCAATATGCCCAAACATGTTCCAATATATCTGTGATATGTGTCAGGCATTTATTTGCTCCTGGAGCAAACATTTAGATGGTGAATGTCCTGGCCTTATTGTCTTATATAATGAAATAGGTTGTGCTATAGTATATTAAAAGGGTATCTCGTGATTTGAGTGAGTCAATTATAGCAACTCAATTTGGGCGATGTTAAAACAGCGACCGTGAAATGGGCTAGAGTGTTTTAACAGCCCATGTCATGGTCAGTGATTTAGTAGTAGTAGGGAGCTATAGAGGCACTGTATACTTGAAGGACGTAGCTACTTGTTTCTCAGGCTGGGTCAGAGCTGGACATGTAGCCTAGAGCAGTGGTTCTCAAATGGTGAGGCCAGCCTCCCAAGGGGAGGCCCCAAATTATTCCAGGGGAGGCCCAGTCAAGTCTGAGAATGTACAGTATTTAAATTTTAAGTTTTGGCTGTTTTGTGTGAAAATATAAAACAAATTAAATACAGATAATTGCAGATGAATTTCTTTACTTATGCACAAATTTGTGGCCAGGAAGTTCCCATTGAGCCAAAGCGTGTTTATAGGTATGTATTTATATGTAAATTAATGCCTGGGGAAGGCATGCTCAGTCTAGGCTTGTTTCTACAATAGGTATTTATATGCAAATTAGTAACTTGGAAAGGCACACTGAGTCAAGGCTCATTTCTATAATAGGTATTTATATGTAAAATAGTAACTGGGAAAGGCAAAGCAGAGAGATCCGATGTATGTTTTCAGGTGTGACCTGAGGTAAGGGTACAGGAAGTTGCTTTAACGACAGGGTAAGAGAGGGAGAGATGAAGTGGCTAGGTTTGGTTGTTCCAGATAGAGAGGGAACAGAGTAACAAGGGCCCAAGAGTCAGACAAAAGGGGTGACAAGTATAACCTGGGGTGCCAGGTCAGGGGGGAGAGCAATAAGTTGAATAAAAAGAGAATATACTCAGTCACTTTTATTAGTTTCACTTTATTCCTGGTGTACCGTGCAAAGTAGGAGATATTTTTTTCTATGGGGAGGCCCAAGATTTTTTTCCAAATTTGAGGGAGGCTCGAAACCTTTTTCATGGCTTGGTGGAGGCTCACTATCACAAAGTGTGAGAACTGATGGCCTAGAGGATACAGTCAGTGCCTATGAGCCTGGCAGACCGGGTTTGATACAGGGTCTGAATTTTTTTGGGTGGGGATGTTTCTTTATTCCTCAAGCAAAGCCGCCGCCCAAACTTTGTTCCCATCTTCGCCATTCTCCAATGTTCTCCTCCCTACATGTGCTCCCTGCACAGTATCCCTCCCTCCTGAGTCTTCCCTGTCCCAGAATCTCATCCCCCTCAGAGGTTGTTAATGTAATTTTGGGGGGTGCGGGGGCATTGGCCCTTGCAGAAAAAGAAAGCATAAATTTTCACTGACTTTGCAGCGCACTATAGTGCTCTTCGCTCTATTGTCTTTCACTGTTTTGGGCTCGCTGTTATTGGTGGTACTGTTTTGAAGTCACTTTTATTACATATAACCTATTAAAAGCACTCTGGAGGTCAGCCACTACCAAAGATATGATGAGCCTGACGATGTATCAAGCAGTCTAACTGGCACAGAAATGTAGCTTTGCAGCCTCCAAGTTGGACCCCAGATCATTTATGTAGATCATGAAGAGCAGCAGGCCCAATAATTACCCTTGGGGGACTTTTTTAACTATGGGGGCACAAGAGGAGGAAAAATCTTCTACCTTTACTTGCCGCTGCTGGTGTCCAGCTAAATAGTTTATAAACCTGGTGAGGGAAGATGCACTGACCTCTCCACTGTAGAGTTTCTGCAGTAATATGGTGTGATCAACATGTCAACTGCTTTGCTGAGATCTAGGAAGACAGCACCACCTACAAGCTTTTGGTCTAGTCCAGTGGACCAGTCAATGACCTTAGCCAGAGCAGTGGTCATGCTGTGTTTGGATCTGAAGTCTGATTGTAGGGGAGTGATGATGTTAAATTTGTCGAGGTACACTATTTACGTAGCTTCTCGTTTACCAACATTTCCAATAATTTTGCAAGGACAGGAAGTCTGGATAAAGGCCTATAGTTGTTTAGATTACTCTTATCACCAGTTTTGAATAGATGGATGATATGAGTGGTTTTCCATAATACCGGTCGATCATTTGGGGTAAGGGAGAAGTTGAAAATGAGGGCGATCGAGGCAGTGAGAATTGTACAACCCAGTCTGAGGAAGAGAGGATCCACAGTGTCAGGCCTGACATTGTTTCTAGTATCTAGCTTTACAAGGATCTGTTCAATCTGTTCGTGACAAACTGATCTAAAGCAGCACTGTCTAACTCTCCTGTAAAAAGAAAAAAAAAAAAAGATAAACAAAACAACCCATCTCAAAATAAATTTTAAAACCTGTTTCAGATTTTTTTTCAAATTTGCTAATTTTTTTTATTGTCAGGTATTCTGTTTTGCTGATTATTATAAATGATTTCTGTCTGGGTTATATGTATTATTTTTGTAAAGCACCTTGAGAGCTCGAATGGCATTTTTAAACTACAGTATCTGTCTGTCTGTCTGTCTATCTATCACTCAGAGAAGTTTTGATTATGTCAGCACAAACTGATCTTTGCTACTTGAGATTACATGACTTTGCATGCTCTGTAAGAAGATACAGGTCCCAATTTTGGGTTGGATGGGACTAATGCGCAATAAGTGCAGAGAGGCACCCCCTGAAGGCTTTTTGCTGAATGCGCATGGGGCTGTAGTAGCACTCTGGCAAAGTTTTGCACCAGGCCTATGTAGTTACTCGCACTTTCTGTTAAGTAAATGAAAATTATTTTACAAACTGTGGAGGCAGTGAAGTAATACTTCAAGAGGCTTAGGGATACAACTGTAGACCCCCTTCCTGGTGTCTAGGGGTATGATGGTGGAAAATTTCCTCGAGGGGGTGACCACAACCAGAAACTGATTGGATGACATACGTTTGATTTTACGGGACTGAGGTGCTGATTACTCCATGGGGGATGCTGGGCTAGAAGGCAGTACTGATGACAGAGACACAGTTGCAACAGGCAGAAGTAAATCACAATGTCAAATAAGGAACAAACTAGGATCCTTTAATATTAAAGTTGATACTCCATGGAGGGCACAGGATTTAATGACAAGTATCTCATTGGGGAGAACAGTATGGCAAAGGGATCCTGAGGCCCATTACAGCAATGTCCTTGCATTGTCCATATCAAGTCCCTTCTTGCAAAGTCCATTATGGCATAACAGTGCATCTCTACATTGGTCCAGAAAGAAATTAATCTCATTTCTCCCACACTCAGTACCATATCCATATCTGTAGACTGTGTGGCAGGCAGCTCATCTTCTCCTACATATGGTATAGTATTCTAGCATGTACTCTAAATGGCAGGCAGCTTGCTCTTCCCGCACTCAAAACGGACAGCTCTCTCCAGTGCCTATACCTCCTAGTGCTAAACTCTCTCTCTTTTGTTTCTCAGATCCTTGAGATTGGGATCAGCCTCATACCCAGAAGACCCTGGTCCCCTTTATCCATTGCTGGTCGCATTCTCCCATGGCTCATTCAGAGAATTCATGCTCCCTAATAGACCCGGTGGCATATACCCACAGAGGCACTCCCTCAGTACCCCAAAATGCCCGGCTACTACTCCCTTTACTACTCCAGGTGCATCTTAAGTCCCCATGTCTCTGTTGGCCACAGCAGCCTTATACTTGTGGTGGATCATCCCATCATGGATGAGAGGTCCATGTTCATGTTTATGCCAAGATTAGGCATTCCATCCTCCCTAGGTTCAACTCTTGTTGATGCCAAGCAAGAAATTTGGTCTCTCTCTCTCGGGACAAGTCACCCCCAGTGGGTTCTCGACGGTGACGGATGCTGCCACATCCACTCAGGGTTCTGTCTCTGCCCTTCCTTCTTCAGAAAAAACAAAGGCTCCTGTATTAGTAGGCAATCACCCCCACTCCCACCTTGAGACTGACTCCTTTCTGCCCGCACTCTCCTTCCCTAGGTCAGGCCAGTCCTCTCCCACCTGAGAGGGTCCCAGCCAATCACAGACTCCCAGTAGAAGATGAAAAGTTAATCATTTAGAGGTTAGGCCAAAGACCTTCAAAGGGATGGCCCCTGCTAAACGGCTTCTCAATTCCCCCAAGGGTGGGGTTACACATTAAAGGCACACTGGACTTCCCTGGCTTTTTCCAAGGCCCTCCCTGTATGGAATAGGGAGAATGAGAATGATAAAGTAATGAAGGAAGAGACTAAGGAATTTAATGGGTTGTTGAAGGGATGGTATCAAGAGGAGACGTACCACTTTGTGGAGGACTGGGGGTGGTGGTTCTGGGACAGGAGACTCTTCATGGGTGATGGCCTGACAAGAGAGGGGCCAGTGCTATTGGGCAGAAGTTTGACATCTACACTGGACAGTTAAACTGACTGTGGGGAGACAGAAGAAAGTGGAACTGCTGAGAAGGGACAGCAAGTAGGGAACCTAGCTACGGCTCCCCCTGAACAGGATACTAGTAGCAGCAACATGGGTAACAGTAAGGTTAAAGTTCAAATTAGGTTAGGGGAAGAGGCCAATAAGAGATGACTGACAAAACCTACAGTCAGTATAAAAGTAAAAAAAAAAGGATACTAGGAAAGAGTAAGAGAGAAGGAATAGGAGAAAGCAAGAGGGGATCAGGAAAATGATGAAAATGGTCTGCCTTAATGCCAGGTGTCTGGGAAACAAAATTAGTGAGCTCTAGACTGTGGTAGCAGATACTGTGATGGGCCTAGTAGACATCACAGAACCTTGGCCACAAAGAATAATGAGTGGGATCTGACAGTTCCAGGCTACACCATGTTTAGACATGACAAAGGAAAAGGTAAAGGAGGAGGAATAGCCCTATATGTCAGGAAAGGCATAGAGGCAGTGGGGGATGGAACATCAGGGAAGCTAGTGGGGAAATGGAAATGCTGTGGGTTTAGCTCACATAGAAACACAGAAATTGATGGCAGATAAGGACTGCTTGGCCCACCCACTCTGCCCATTATTACCCTGCCTATACTGTCACAACAGACACTACTTGGTCTCCGGCTCCCTCTGATGACTCCCCCCCCCTCCACTTCCCACTAAAATTCTCTTGTATCTATCCCATGCATGCTTAAAGCCCTCTGTTGTTTTCGCCCCCCCACCATTTCCACTGGTAGACTGTTTCAGGCATCCACCACTCTTTCAATGAAGAAGTACTTCCTCACATGTCTCTTGAATTTACCCCCTTCCAGCTTGATTGCATGTTCCTTTGTTCTCGTGTGTCTTTTCCTCTGAAAAATGCTCCCCTCCTGTATTTTGTTTACCCCATTAGGTATTTATGAGTCTCTGTCATATCCCCCTCTCCCTTCTCTCCTCCAGGGTGTACATATTGAGGTCCTTCAGTCTCTCCTCATAGGACTTCTGATGCAGGCCGTGCACCATTTTAGTTGTCCTCCTCTGGACTACCTCCACTCTCTCTATGTCCATTGGACTGGATAACTCGGCTCCTCCCCTTAGGGCAGCTCTGTGCAACACCAGCTCTCTTAGGAATAAAACATAGTGGAGGCGTTCATTGCGGATTCCTCTACAAATCTGGTATGGAACATAGGGACACAGGAAAGTGATGGCAGAAGGGGTCTGCCAGGTCCATCTAGTCTGCCTGTTTGTCCAGTAACCTCTAGGTTTGCTACAGACTCCTCCTCCCACCCCTTAACAACCCTTTATGCCTGTCCCAAGCCCTCCTGAATCCCCCCACTGTGTTCTCTCCCACCACCTCACTTGGCAGCCCCTTCCAGGCATCCACCACTCTCTCCATAAAGAAGTATTTCCTGATGTTTCCCTTAAACTTTCCACCCTTGAGTTGGAGATCATGGCTGCTCTTCCTGAGGCACCTCTTCAGCTGGAATAGGTAATCTGTAGGCACTTGATTGATCCCTTTCAGGTACTTAAAAGTCTCTATCATATCTCCCTGCTCCCTCCTCTGTTCTAGGGAGTACATGTCTAAGGCTGCCAGTCGCTCCTCATACTGCAGGTGGTCAAGACCCAACACCATTTTAGTAGCCCTCCTCTGTACCCTTTCTACCCTGTCTACATCCTTTTTTAAGTATGGTCTCCAGAACTGGATCCCATACTCCAGGTGTGGCCTGACCAGCTGGGTGTACAAAGGAACCAAGACCTCCTTCCTCCTGCTGGTGATCCCCCTCCCAATACAACCCAACATTCTGCTGGCTGCTGCCACTGCATTCCCACACTGCCCAGCCACCTTTAAGTCCCGTGAGATGCTAATGCCCAGGTCCCTCTCCTCATTTGTCACTACAAGTGGTTTTGCCCCTAGGATATATTCTGCTCTCTTGTTTTTTTTGTGGAGGTGCAAGATTTTGCATTTAGCCAAGTTAAGTGATAACTTCCACCTCCTGGCCTAGTCATCAATTTTCCATAGGTCCCTCTGCATCCTTTCAGCCCCATCCTGCTTGTCCACCCTACTGCAGATCTTAACATCATCAGCAAACAGGCTCATTCTGCCCCCCAGCCCCTCCGCTATGTCCCCTATGAAAATGTTGAAAAGCAGGAGTCCCAGTACAGACCCCTGTGGGACACCGCTGGTGACCGCTGATACTCCCGATGTCACCCCATTGACTAGCACCCTCTGCCTCCTGCCCTCCAGCCAGTTTTGCACCCACCTGGTGACATCCCCCCCAGTCCCAGGCATTCCATTTTGTACAGAAGCCTTCCATGTGGCAGCATAGTGAACGCCTTCCTTAAGTCCAGGTAAGCCACATCTACTGACCCCCGGTACACTACCCTAGTGACCCAGTCGAAAAACTCAACCAGATTTGTCTGGCAAGACCTGCCCTTGGTGAAGCCATACTGCCTGGGATCAATGAGGCCATTTGCCTCCAAGTAGCTGCTGATTTTGTCCTTAAACAGTCTTTCCATGAGCTTGCTAACTACAGAAGTTAGACTTATTGGTCTAGTTGTTCACATCCTGCCTCCCCACTCCCTTGTGGAGGGGCAGTACATCAGCACTCTTCCAGTCCAGCGGGATTTCCCCAGAGTGTAAGGATGCATTGAACAGAGAGGTCAAGGGGGCTGCTAGCTCCTCTCTCAACCCCCTCAACACTCTTGGGTGGACCCCATCTGGCCCCATGGCCTTGTCCATCTTTAGGCCCTTGAGTTCCTTCAAGATCTCATCTTCTCGGAAGGGGGGTACCTCCAACCCGCTCCCCTCTTTTCCGTCTGGCCTGGAGTTTTCCCCTTCCCATACCTCCTCCTTTGTGAATATGGTGCTGAAGTGACTGTTGAGCATTTCAGCCTTCTCCCGATCCCCCTCCACCCTCTCCCCAGACTCCGCTGCCAGGCTAGGTATCCCTCTATCCCTTCTTCTCCGCTCACTTATATACCTGAAGAAGGTCTTGTCTCCCTTCTTTGCTGCCTTGGTGATCCTCTCTTCTGTTCTTGCCTTAGCCTGTCTTACCACTCTTCCTGCCTCCCTCTGATTTTCCCTGTAATCCTCCTGGTCCGGTTCGCTCCGTGTTGATTTGTATAGCCTGAAGGCACACCTCTTTGCCCTGATGTTGGCCCTCACTTCCCTGGTGAACCACAGAGGCCTCCTTTCCTTTCTGTTTTTGCTTATTCTTTTTGAGCAGTGGTCAGTGGCAACCACTATGGTTCCCTTTATTGTGGCCCATAGGTTTTCCACCCCTCTGTACCCCCCAACATGGTGATTTGCTGGTGAGTGTGGTCCCTCATCTTGTCAAAATTAGCAAGCCTGAAATCAAGGACCTTCACCTTGGTCTGGTGGTGCGAGGCCGAAGTATGCACCTTGAACCACACTGTGCCGTGGTCTCTGGAGCCCAGGTTTTCTCCAACCGATACCTCTCCCGCCCTGTTTCCATTGGCGAGCACCAGGTCTAACATCGCTTCTTCCCTGGTTGGTGGGCAATCTGGAGGGAGTCTATGACTGCTCTGCTTCTGGCTGAAGCAGCAGACATAGTCACACACCCCACATCTGGCAAGTTGAGGTCTCCCGTCAATAGCACCTCCCACTTAACTGCCATCCAAAGTATCTCTTCTGTCATCTGTTTGTCCACCCCTTCTGATTCCCCAGGTGGTATGTATACCACGCCCCTGCGCACCATCTCTCCCATTTCTGTGGTCAGTGATACCCACAGCACCTCGGCTTCCCCCCATCTACCCTGCATGACCAATGCCGGGATCTCTCCCTTCACATACAGTGCCACGCCTCCTGCTCTCCTGCCCACCCTGTCCTTTCTGAATAGCGTATACCCTGGGATGTTTAAATCTCAGTCCTGACCTTCGTGAGACCACATTTCCATTATTCCCACCAAGTCTAGGTTCTCCTCTGTTATAACCGCTAACAAGTCTGGGACCTTGTTGCCCAGGCTCCTGGCATTGGTGCACATGGCCTTCCAGTAAGTGGTTTCCCTGCCCCCTCCTCGCTAGACCTTGTCATCCGGGCTGCATCCATTCCTGCCTCCATTTGCTGAAACGTTTGTACTGGGGGGACAACCTTCCCCCTTGTCCCTAGCACCGTCAGGTGTCACTAGCAGCTGCCCCCCCCCCCGGATTAGTTTAAATTAAGGTGAGAGTTAAAGAACTCCTCTAGCTTCTACTTGAGCACTTCCTTTCCGTCATTGCTTAGGTGAAGCCTATCTGGGGCAAAGAGACTGTCATCTTGCCAGATGGTCCCCCACCGACCCACCAGCCCATAACCCTTCTGGGCACACCATTTGGAAAGTCAGCAGTTGAACTCCTCTATCCTCTGCTTCCTATCTGTGCTGGCCTTAGGAACTGGTAGCACCTCTGAGAATGCCACTGAGTGGAAGCTCAGGTTGCTACAAAAGTGCAAAAGGGCCTCAAACCTTGCTTGAATTTCCATCAGACAATGACTAGCTAGGTAATTTGTTCTTGGATCCTGCAGCTTCCACCAGGAAGGGATATAATGAATGACCTCTGTGGCTGTCATTCCTGAAAGGCAGCTGACCCAAACCTTGCCCCTACCCTTGTCTTTCCAGTTAATACCCCTTACCATGGAATCCCCGTGATCATGACCTTGTCCTCCACCTTCCTCACTGCATGGCCCCCCCCGGCTGATTTCCTATGCCCCCTCCCATGGAGTGTGCTTTTACAGCCCCTGGAACCTCCATGTTTGCTACTCGCACACTCCTTCTCATTCTTGCAGCCTGGCCTCCCCAGTGGTGGCCTCCCAGTCCCTCTATGTTGTGTCCTGTGTTGCTGGCAACCCTCTCTAGTTTTGGTCTCCTTAGCCCTCTGTCAGAGCCGAGATTGTTCACCTACGCCCTCGTTGGCGCTTCTCTGGTTGTGGCAGTATGTTTGCCCTTGTTTTGCCAAGGGGCCTTCCCTGCCCCATCCAGCGGCGTCTTCCCCTCAGGTGCCTGCCAAGTCCCAACCAGAGTGGACACCCTCTTCAGTCCCCCTTCCATGATGCACTCACTTCTCCCCCAAGGCCCCCGTTTGGTCTCGTCCAGCCTGGGGCGTCCCTCTGCTTGCTTCCTCCATCACTTGGGCCCCCCTGCCCTCTCAATACTTTCCTTTCTATGATGAGGTTGCCCAGGTAGCCCTGCATCCACTCCTTTTGTGCTTTTCAGGCCCACCCTCCTTCTGAGCTTTTTGGCCCTCCCCCAATTTTTCCTTTCTTTCTCCTTTCCCTCCGATCATGCCCATGGCCCCCAAGTCAACTATCTGATGTCCCTCTTCCCTCTGTTTGACAATTACGTAACTTGCCTCTACCTTCGCTAGGTCAAGTGCTTGCATCTCATTTCGCAGTCCTTGTCCCCCTCCCATTCCCCACCATCCTCACTCCTGCCTCAATTTTATCCCCCTCCTCTCCGTGCTCCCCTTCCTCCCCATCCATGTTGTATAAGGTCTCAAATTTATTGTAGCACTCAATGCCATCCACCTGTTTATGACCCAATTTCTCACTGCCTGCACCTCTGGGCTTTCCCATACCAGCCCCCACCGCTCTGACCCCCCCCCTTAAGTTTTGGGCAGTTGTCCCTATTGCTTACCTCTCTGGCATCTTCTTTCCTCTGGAAATGTCCATGTTGCTCATGTTCTCGCTGCCTGTTTGATGAGTTATGTCCATTTCTCTCACCTATACCTTCCCCGCCTGCCTCCCATAGCCCTTCCCTCTTTCCTTCTTTGCTCCCCCGGAAGCCTCCAGCCGTGTCTTTAGCCAAGTTACCTCACTCCTGATCTGCACAAGCTGCCTGCATAGTGGGCAGCCTCCCATCCTCCTGGCCCAGTTTAGTATCATTGCCGTCCCTCCAACCAGTGCATCCTACAACCCTTCCAAAGATGCCTGCACTGGTGGCCGGTGCCCCCCCAAACTGTCCTTCTCCATACATATCTGCATGTTTAACTTGGCCTGGTCTCCACCCCCAGGAGTACCACCCCTCTCACTTCTCCTTGTAGCCATAATGGGTTGGTGTAAGGTCACTTGTAGTACTGACTGATGAACCACCACCCCTGTGACCAGGTCCTAATCACAGTACAAATAGATAATTAGGCTACTAAACAGATCTATCAGGTCTACAATTAAAAACTCCTCCCTACCCCAATCACATAAAAAATATATATAATTAGGCTAATGAACAGTTCTAACTGGTCTATAATTGTAAACAAAACCTCCCAAGGACCAATACCTAATTTAGGTAGTACAGTTTGCAGTTTTACAGTTCTACCAGTCCCTACACGATTTACAAAAATTTCAGGTTTGATTTCCAGGTTACCACTAAAATAGATTTTTTTACAGCATTAACATGCCTAAGATGATTTTGTGCCCTTGATCCCCTTGTTTACACTCCAGCCCCAGTTTAGCCATAGGGATGCACTTTCAGTACCTTGAGCTTTTGTCCAGTAGTTCTGCCTCAAAGCCCCAAGGACCTCCCTCTCCACTGTGATCCTCCTCCTCCTCCTCCTCTGCCCTTGTTTCATCAAGTCACTAGGTTTGGGCGGGGCCTAGAAGGGTATTTAATAATGGAGAAGGAGGTGGGGGCTGGGTGGGTGGAATAAAGCTCTCCCCGAAAACAGCAGCAGCAAATCTCAAGCCCCTTGTGTCTCTGTGGGGGAAGGGGGGTCCAGACATGGACACTGCAGTCCTCTGTCCCCCCGTGCGGATTACAGCTCGGCAAAAGCCCATGGCCGGTCTTCCTTTTTGAACTCTGGCGCCTCCTTCCTGCTCTGGCCCAATTGGCTCAGAGCTCCCCACAGTGCCCGCACTTGGCTGACGGCTTTTGTTTCTTCCTGGAGGCCCAAAGCTCTCCCCGAAAACAGCAGCAGCAAATCTCCAGCCCCTTGTGCCTCCACAGGGGAAGAGGGGTTCAGACATGGACACCACAGTCCTCTGTCCCCCCGTGTGGATTACAGTATCTGCAGTTCGCTGTTCCCCCGTGCAGATTACAGTATCATGAAGAACTGGCTGGGGGATGACTCAGGCCCTGTGCTTAAGGCATCCATTCTGTTGGACTTCTCCACAGTGCATTGCCCTAGGCCGAAGCACCTGGGCTAGTGGTAACCATATGTTTTAGATCCACCCTGGAACTGATGGCATACCCCTTGGAAGATACCAGATCATCTCAATGCATGACCGTAAAGGGCTGGCTGGGTACAACTTGCAGGATCGTGCTCATATACCGTCCCCCTAGATATGGGCACGAATTCCTGCAGGATCTTGACTTTCATAGCCGATCAGGTGGTTGAGTTGCCCAGACTTCTGGTCTTGGATGACTTTAATGCTTGAGTTGATGATGAAAAAACAGGTTACTCACCTGTAACAGTAGTTCTAGGAGTGGGACATGTTGTTTATCCACACTTGTTGACATGTCCCTTTGCCCTTTAAATCTTGCTGGATGATCTTCAAGCTGGCTTCTCCCACCCACCCAGGTGGTACAACTCTTGGCTCCACCCCATGATGCCAGATCTTAGCCCACTGGAAGCCAGGTTGTGCGTTGCAGCCGGGGAGATCGGGTGGGTAGTGTGGATGAACAACATATACCACTCCTAGAACTACTGCTACAGGTGAGTAACCTGTTTAACTAGGGGTGTGGATATGTTGTTCTTATCCACACTTATTGGCAAACTCCTAGCAGTTCCCCAGGAGGAGGGAGGCAAGGCACACACACCCTACTTAGGGAACAGAAACTGGAGAACTGAGGCCCCCAAACCAGCATCCCGGCATGACTCAAGGTCGATGTGGTAATGCGTGATGAAGGTGTTTGCTGTCTTCTAGGTAGCAGCCCTACAGATTTCCTGGATAGGGATGTCCCTGGAAGCAGCCACCGACGCAGCGGTATGGTGGGTAGAATGAGCTCTTATCCCTCTGGGAGGCTCCTTGCCTGCCAACCTATAGCAGAGATCAATGCACAATGTTATCCATCTGCCAATCATCCGCTTTGTTGCAGGCCTGCCAGGAGTGGCTTCAGCGTAGGTGAAAAACAGTTGGCGAACCTCTCCTCGAACTTCCCCCGTCCTCTCCTTATAGTAAGAGAGAGCACATCTCCAGTCCAGAGTATGGAGCCTGTACTCGGCATCCAAGGTGCAGTTCAGGTAGAACACAGGCAGAGTCAACACCTGATTAGGGTGAAACTATGACACCAACTTCGGGAAGAATTTTGGGTGGGGACGTAGGACAACCTTGTCCCTGTGGAAGACCAAATAAGGAGACTCCACCGAAAGCACCTTAAACTCCCCAGTCCTTCTGGCGGATGTGATAGCCACCAGGAAGGCCATCTTCCACGACAAGTGTGACATCTCACACTTGTGCACTGGTTCGAATGACTTTCCCATGAGCTTTGCCAAAACCCACGGAGGTGGAGGTTCATACACTGGAGGGGATATGTGATCAAGGCCTTTGAAAAAGCACCAGACCACCTTCTCCTCTGCCACCGTCTGCTGACTGGCCCACGTTCAGTAAGCAGAGATGGCCGCCAGGTGCACTTTAAGTGATGAAGACCCACTTTGGACAGTGACCAAAGGTAGTCTAAAATGCTCACCACAGGATAGGACAGAGGGTCCAGGCCCTTGCCCTGGCACCAAATGGAAAACCTTTTCCATTTGAAGACATAGCACTTTCTGGTCAACTCCTTTCTGGAGCTTCCACTACTGTGAGTACATCCTCAGAGAGACCCACATCCTGGAACTCTAGCCACTCAGGTACCAGGCTGTCAGATGCAGGGATTGAAGGTCCAGATGGAACACCTTCCCCCTGACTGACTGATATCAGGTCCAGGCATGCTGGAAGATGCCTTGGGAGCCTGTTGCTAAGGCTGAGGTGATCTGGATACCAGAACTGGCAGGGCCAGTCTGGGGCTACCAGGATCACCTGCACCTTGTCTCTCCTCACCTTGAGAAGCACCCTGTGGATCAAGAGAAATGGAGGGAAGGCATAGAAGAGGCCTGGGATTCACGGCCTTGAGAAGGCATCCCCCTGCAGCGATCCCCCACTGAGGGGGCGGGCGTGAAACAGCCTCAGCTTGGTGTTTTTCCCCTGGAGGCAAACAGGTCCACCATTGATTTGCCCCAGTGGGAGGACAGGCTGTGAGCTACTTCTGCATGAAGAGACCACTCGTGGGATGTCTTGCCTATGTGGCTAAGGGCATCCACCAGTTGATTTGAGGCTCCTGCCACATGGATGGCTAGAAGAGCTGCCTCCAGTCAGCTCACAAGGGTCCAGATGCGGAATGCTTCCCTGCACAGCAGCCAGGCGCGTGTGCCACCCTGCTTGTTGAGGTAGTACATGGTCATGGTATTGTCTGTCTGGACTTGAACCACTTGACCCCAAAGCTGCTGAGCGAATGCTGACAATGCCAGTCTGACTGATCTGAACTCCAACAGGTTGATATGGTATCGGGATTCCTCGGGGGTCCAGAACCCATGGGCCCTGTTGTTCCCCATGTGGGCTCCCCAGCCCATGAGAGAGAGAGGCATCGGTCAAGGATAACCATTGGCTTGGGGCGGACAAACAGGATCCCTTCCTGCAACTGGTCTAGGATGGTCCACCACTGGAGAGCATCCCACATCTTCTGGGTCACAGTGATCAGCTGGTCAAATGACCTAGGCACTGAGTCCACTGAGTGGCCAGCTCCCATTGAAGGGGGTGCATATACCACTGGGCCCAATGGACCATGGTGGTGCAGGCTGTCATATAACCCAGAAGGCGCAGAAAGTTCTGGGCAGGGCGCAAGTGCCCAACCAGAAATGATTGAGCAAAGGAAGAGAGAACCTCCGCCCTGTCCGCTGGGAGCCGGGCTCTGGCTTGGCAAACGTCAAGCTCTGCCCTGATGAAGCACATCACCTGAGAAGGCACAAGCTCCGACTTGGCCTTGTTGATCAGGAGGCCAAGTTGAGAGCAGGTCTGGAGCACCAGGTCCCTGGACATCTCCACCTCTTGTTGGGTGGAACCTGCCAGGCGCCAATTGTCAAGGTAGGAGTACACTCTGACCCCTCGATGCCTGAGATGGGCTGCCACCACTGCAATGCATTTGGTGAAGACCTATGGCACCAATGACAGGCCAAATGGCATGGCTCGGAACTCGTATAGGGTTCCCTCTGCTCTGAAGTAGAGGAACCGATGGTGGGATGGATGGCTTGGGACATGATAGAATGCTTTCTGGAGATCCAGTGAGCAGAACCACATGTTTTGCTCCAAGGATGGTATGATCTGGGACAGAGTTACCATCCTGAAGGTGCGTGGCCTGAGATACTGATTCAGGTCATGCAGATCTAGAATGGTGCACCAGCCCCCATCCACTCTGGGACCAGAAAGTACCTGGAAATGAACCCTGGGTTGACTGGCGGATCTGCCACTCGAAACACAGCCTCCTTGAGGAGGAGCTGGGGTATATTGTCTCTCAGAGCTGACCGAGTGTGGGCTGAAACTCTCTCCTCCCATGGGGTGCGGGTTCGGCTGGGAGGGTACTGCTGGAATTTCAGAGGCAGACCCTGGCCGGCCACTTCTAAGACCTACCTGTCTGTGGTAACAGTGGACCAGGTGGAAAGAAAGTGGCAGAGCCAACCCCCCACTGGAGGACCCAAAGCTGGCATGACAGGGATAGGGGTGGCAACCCCTATTCCGTCACTGAGCAGGCTTGGAGGAAAAGGGTCCAGGACCTGAACCCTGACCTCCCTGTCTGCAGGTGGGCCAAGGACACCAAGCCTGTGCCTGCAGTTGCTGTCCGCCATGAAAGGAGAGCTGCTGGGCCGCAGGAGCAGGGTGCCAAAAAGGCTTTTTCTTTTTATGCTGCTTTTTGGTGCCAGGGGCGCTTTGAGCAGAAGTGGCTGAGTCCAAGGTGGCATTGGACTGCTTGATTCGCTGAAGGTGACCATCCACACCTGGGCTGAAGAGAGATCTGTACCGAGGGAAGAAACATCAGTGAGTTTGTGCTGGGTATCCGCCACAAAGGTGGAAAGCCTCAGCCAAGCCCTGTGGTGTGAGGCAACCGTGGCTGCCACCAAACGGGTGCAAGAGTCCCCAAGGTCTAAAGCCGTCTGAAGCTGCTGCTTGGCAACAACATGGCCCTGGTCCCAGATCTGCTTGACCATACTCTGAAAGTCCGCGGGGAGGTGTGGGAGAACTTCATCTAAGGAGCCCAACAGGGCATGAGAGAAGTGCGCCATGAAGACAGCCAAGCTCGCTTGATGGAGGCCTAGAGAGGAGGCTGCATAGACATTCCTGGCCGTATGGTCCAGTGCATCTGAACACTGAGGCAGTCGCCAACCCCTCAGCCGAGGGGTGTTCAGCGAACCCCGAGAGGGACCCAATGGGCACCTCATACTTGCAGGCCATATGGGCAGATGGTGCTGGGCAGGAGGTAGGATGCTGCCAGAGCTCCAAGGCCAAGCAAACAATGGTTTCGGCCACAGGAAAGGCTTCTGTGGGTATATCCACTCTTTTAAGAATATCTGTAAGAGGGTACTCCGCCCTTTTCTGGACAGGCTCCAGGGGCATCACCGTGGATTCGAAGATAAGGTCGGAGAATCCCTTGAAATGATGAAGGGCCCTCCTTTGTCGACAGACTACCGATAGACTCATCATCCCTAGGGTGAGAATGTAAATTGGTGTCTTCCGTATCTGAGGAATCCGGATAGATCGGTCGGCCACCAGGGTCCCCTTCAACACACCTGGAGCGATCAGGCGTAAGGGAGACCGATAACCTACGTGGGAATCCCAGAACCATCTGGGAATCCTTTGTAGGAGCCCATCCTGAAGGCTGTTTAGGCAGCGGCTCCACCACAATCGGCACAGAGACCGATTTTGGCTGAACTGGAGTGGGTTTAGCCGGCTCTGTGGGTGGGGGAACCGATTTGACCAGTTCCAAGGAAGTCGGCTTTGGCCTAGGAGGCAAAGCCAAGTAATGTCTGGAGTAGAAACCATGGCCAGCTTCTGTCCAGAGAGAATCAGCTGCTGCCACATTAAATCCTCGTAGCATTGATGGAGTTTCCGCCTAAGCCTCTTCTCATCTGAGGAGGACGAGGATGACCGGTGGCGTCACCTCTTTTTGGAGCACTTACGCACCTTCCTCAGCCTGTTGGCCAAGGGGGTCCTAGATCTTGACCTTGATCAGACTGTCCAATTCCATCACTCGGGAGACACCGGGGGAACCAATGACTTGTCCGGATCTGGGACCGGTTCCTCGATGGGAATCCCAGCTGGCTTGTCATCCTCATCAGGAAGAGGCAGGACTGGAATCCTAGGCAAAGAGTCGTCGGCCTTGTCGGGTGACAGTGGGTTGACGGAATCGAGAATGATCTCAACCTCATTGATCGAGACCTCAGTTGACTGGCCAGGTGGCAGGGCGGAGAAGCCAGCGGCCGAGGAAGCAATTTTGACGGAAGTCGATACTGCCGGCTCCTGGAACCAAGATCGCTCATGATCCCAAGAGTGTCCTTGCCGAGACAAAGAGTGTTTCGGATCCTTTTCCTTCTTATGGGATGAAGAGGAATGTGAGCCCGCAGGTCCCTTGCCTTTAGTGGGGAGGGACTGACACAGCTCTGAGAAGGAACCTGAAAATGTGGAGCCCAGGTTGAGGGGAACAAAAATTGACTGAGAAGATGATTCTGCGGCCCGTGCCACTTCTTCTTCGAAGGCCTGCATCTGTTCCAGCTGCTCGGCGGACCCTGCAGCTGTGGGGACTGCCCACTGGGCCTCTTTGGATTTCACCAGAGGATTCCGTTTCTCGGGCCTGCCCAACTTAAGGCATGCGAGATGACTGTCGAGGACGTTCGGGTGAAATGCCAGGCGCATCTTGCAAGTCTGGGTGTCATGGCTGACACTCAGGCAGTACATGCATGCAGTATGTGGGTCGGTGCGGGACATTTTTTGGCTGCACAGGCACCAGCGAAATCCAGGGAAAAATGTGTCTTCCATGACTGAGTAGCAAAGAGCACAGTCGTTAGCTCGAACAAGCCGAAGTTCAGGAATAACCAAAGGGTTAGAAGCCAGGCACCTACAAAAAGTGATAGCAAAGAGAAGGCAACCTGAATCTTCCAGCAGAAAGGAAGATCTGGCGTCATGGGGCAGAGCCAAGGTTATACCACCTGGGTGGGTGGGAGGAGCCAGCTTGAAGACCTTACGGCAAGATTTAAAGGGGAAAGGGACATGCCAATAAGTGTGGATAAGAACGACATATCCACATCCCTAGGACATCTCTTTTTGGAATGCAATTCTTCTAGGTGATGTCTTCCCTGGGCTTCGTACAGACGGTTGCCACTGGTACCCAACTAGCATGGCTATGCCTTGGATCTGGTTTTCTCACTGGGTCTTGATATCAGTGATATCAGGGTTGATCCGGTCATTTGGTCAGAACATCATGTTGTGCAGTTTCTCTGCAGGGTTCCTCATTTAAACTGCCTGGTGGAGGTGGTCTGATGCAGCTCCTTTAGAAACCTTGAGCCTCACAGCTTCCTGTTGGTATGGGACATCTCGGGCATGAAGACGGCATGTGCGATGGGAGCTGAGGCACCTATGGAGGGGTGTAACCTGGCCCTTAAGACTGTGGTCGACTCCCTAGCACTGTTCTATGTCTGCCTCTCGATTCCTCACTTCAGGTTGCCATGGTATGATGCTGACCTGAGGAGGTTGAAGACTAAGGGACGGAGGATGGAGCACTGTTGGTAGAAGTCCCACTCAGAGGATAAACTGGCGCTGAGGATTCATTACAGTGAGTATCAGTGGGCAATCATTCTGAAAAATTTAGCACTGCTGTTATAAGTGATTGCTGCTGGAAGGAACTGGCCTGCTCAGCTCTTCAACACTGAACAGACTATTAAATCCAGTCTGTCTTCAGTCCTGCAGAGCTTTTTCTCTCAATAAATACAAGGAGTTTAACTGGTTCTTTCTAGACAAGGTGTCCACCATCCAGGCTGGGATACTGTCAAGCAGCCTGTCATCAGCTGACAGTATCTGAACTTTGGTGGACAGAGGCACTCCATTTTTATGGGCAGTTTGAGCCGGTACTGGTGGATGACATTTTCCAGGTGGTTTCTTGACTGTGTCCCACCTTCTGTACAATGGGCCCTGGGCCAACCCAGCTTCTTCTAGAGTGCTGGGATTTACTTGGTCCTGTCATAATGGAGATGGTTAGGTGTTCCCTTGGGGAGGGGGTTTCCCCATCTGCCCTTAAAAAGGCAGGGGTAAGGCTCATCCTCAATAAACCTTCTTTGGATCCTGATGATCTCTCCAATTACTAGCCCATCTCGATCTGTCCCTTTCTGTGGAAGTTGATCGAGAAGGTGGTGGTGGTGCAGCTGAAACAACACCTGGAAAAATATGACCTCTTTGCACCTTTCTAGTCCAGTTTCTGGCCTCACCATAGTACTGAGACTATGGTAGTCAGGGTGCACCATGATCTCCTTCTAGCAAGGGACTGCAGACAATGCTCCATTCTTCTCCTGCTAGACTTCTCTTCGGCCTTTGACATGGTGGATCACTGGGTGCTGTTGGTTCATCTGAAGCACTAGGTAGGATGTTCAGGAACAGTGTTGTGGAGGTTTAAGTCTTACATGCCCAGCAGGGTGCAGCAGGTGACAACTGGTTCCTTCACAGTAAGAAGTGCTACACTCTGTTGTGGTGTGCATCAGGGGTCGGTTTTAGTCCCCCTATTGTTTGCCATGTACAAGTTGCCATTAAAGGAGATCATTAGATGCTACTGCTTGGTTTTTTATTGATACGTCAATGATAGATTTTAGATTTCTTTTTTTGATTTTATTAAAGAATCAGAATTACAAACCTTTGAGCTAGGAGCTCATTTATTTTTTTGTTGTTGTTTAACCAGGTATAGCACACTAAGCTGAAAGCTTTTTTACAGGAGCGACCTGGGAGCACAAGGAGGTTAAGTGACTTGCTCAGGGTCACACAGTATGCAAGTGGAAGCTGTGGGATTCAAACCCAGGTCTGGTCTGCTGGATGTCGCCAGATTTGCAGCTCAGAGCCTTAGACCACTGCGCTATACTGCCTCCACAAAGATTTACAAATTTAAAAATTTACAAAGAGTCCTCATCAAACAAAGGGAAGGGACAGTTACAAGCATTGGAATATCAAAAGCAGTGAACAGGCATTGTCATAAACATATTAATAACACATTAACAGACTAAATAATGCGGGAGATTGAGTAGAAAAGACAGAGGCATGCTGTATAACAGTCTTAATACAAGTACATAAGAGCAATTCATGATACCCATCAGTATGTGTTTTTGTACCACTGATGATACTATTGTGGTTTCTTAACTGAGCAAGTGCCTTAGGGAAATCCAGGTTTGGATGGTGGCCAGCAGGATTAGGATGAATCCTTTGAAAATGGAGATGGTAGAGCCAGGTCAGTTGGGTTCAGCAGAAAGGAGTAGAAGCACCATTGTACCTGTGTTGGACAGTGTGGCTCTTCAAGCTGCAGATAAGGTGAGGAGTCTCTAGGTGTCACTGTGGTCTCCAAGCTGACCTTAGAATATCAGGTGTCAGCCATTGTCAGCAGAGGCTTCTATCAGTAATAAGCATAAGAGCAGTAATTGTTCTAAATGTTAGTGCTCTTATGTTGTTTTAGTAGGTCAGAAATATTGTTTTACCATTTTTTGAACAATACTGGCTCCACACAGTGTTTTGGGGGTAGGGCCCCATGGTTAGTATTACCGGCATACTGTGGGAGGCCTGTACAGGTGGGGAGTGCGCATACCTGTATGGTCAGTGTTCTCCCATTGAAGGCAGGTTGCCTCATTTTCAGGAGGAATTGGAATTAAAAGGGGGGAGAGTGTAAGCCATCCCCCTCGGGGTGACTTACTAAAATTGCTCCTCTCCCTCTAGTTAGTCAGTGTTTTGGGCAGCTTAGGTCCACCCCGTGGGAGGTGTTTTCCTCTAGGTCCCCTCTGCCCTTTAAAATGGGCCCCCTGGAAGTGGTTCAGGGAGAGGCTGGTGGATGGTAACTCATGAAAGTGAACCGGGGTCTCGAACCCCTGGCCCTGGAGATGCGGTCACTTTATCTTTCCGATGCTGGTTGCATGGCCGAGTTTTTGGGGGAGGTTGTAGGGGCAAGGCGACCATGGGAGTGGGGTCTCTGGGATTGGAAGCGTCAGTTTCTGGACCGGAGAGATGGAGGTAATCCCCCACCATGTGCAGCTGTGGGACTGGATTCTGCTTTCCCATTTTGGAAGGTATGGCAGTGGGGCTGTTACAGTGGTGGCAGTGCTGTGACAGGGCTCCTTGGTGGTGGCAGTACTAAGGAAGCCATTACCCAGTGTGGCAAACTGTTGGGGTTGTTTGGTGGCCTGCAAGGATCTCACGTTGTCGGACTTGCCATGCCTGTGTCTGGGGCAGGTTCTGATTTAGGCCCAAGAAATGGAGGATGGTGTGAAACTGTAAGGAGGAAGCCATGATCATTTTTGCTGTTTTTTACTGCTGCAACTGATTTCCCTGAATGGGTGATTTGGGATGGTTTTGGTCTTCAGCAAGGTTTTCAGGTAGGCTGCGGTTACATAGGCCGGTTCTCATTTGGAGTGTTCTCAGGAGGAGGAGGAGTAAGTCACTCCCCCAAAATGAGTAAGCATCATGCCGTTTTCCAGCCTGAGCTCATTTCCGGCTCAAAGTAATTGAGTGAAGCCCATATCCAGCCCAATTTTGGCCTTGTTTAGTACATACATCCATGTCATCCTAGGCTGCATTTCAATCTCGGCTTATGTGGCTATAATACCTGTCTGACACTCCACTCCATGAAGTTGTGCACTTTATCTTGATTTAACACAAAACATAACAGCTAAAGGGGAGGTTCTGATAATGGGAGACTTCAACATGCCAGATACAGATTGGTCAATACCAGCAGGAACATCTGCCAGAAGTAGAAACATGGTGGATTCCCTGCAGGGGGAAGGCCTCAAACAACTGGTACAACAATCCACAAGAGACAGGGCTATCCTAGATCTAGTACTGACTAACAGGGAAAGGATCACAGATCTCCAGGTAGAAGGTCACCTGGGGGCCAGTGACCATCACATGGTATGGTTCAATTTGGCCACTACAACTAAATCATCCCATTCCAAGGCAAAAATATGGGATTTCAGAGGAGCTGACTTTGATAAGATGGCCAACAGAGTTAAGCTAGCCCTGGCAAAAAGAAATACAGGTGATGGGGTACAGGCAAAGTGGGCAAGCATTAAGGATGCAATACTTAATCCCATTGTGTTAGAGAGAAAAGGAAGTGCAAAAGAAGAAGAAAACCACTTTGGTTCTCAAAAACAGTAGCAGAAAAGGTCAGAGCCAAAAGGCTGGCCTTCAGGAAATATAAGGGAACACAGTGGGATGAAGATAGGGAGGCATACCAAACTTCCCTAAGGGAAGCAGGGAAGGCAGTACGGCAGGCAAAGGCCCAAACCGAGGAAACACTAGCACAGACAGTAAAAGAAGGTGACAAGACTTTCTATAGATACATTAGTGAAAGGAGAAAGTCCAGAGGGGGTATTGCTAAGACCAAAGGAAATGAGGGTGTGTGTGAGGATGAGGGCCATGTAAAAGCATCTATCCTAAATAGATACTTCTGCTCAGTATTTACCGAAGAGAAGGTAGGGCAGGACCCACGGCTCAGCACCATGGACACAGGGGGGGGAGGGAGGTGAGCACTAGTCCCTTAACAAAAGAAAGGGTCCTACAAGAGCTTGATAAGCTCAGGGAGGACAAGGCAATGGGACCTGATGGCATATATCCCAGGGTACTAAAGGAGCTAAGACTGGAACTAGCAGAGCCATTATCAGAACTGTTTAGTGAGTCTCTGAGCACAGAAGAGGTCCCAGAAGACTGGAGAAGGGCTCATGTGATCCCGCTCCACAAGAGTGATAGCAGGGAGGAGGCAGGGAACTACAGACCAGTCAGTCATACCTCAGTAGTGCACAAGATTATGGAGGCACTCCTTAAGGAAAGGATAGTGCAACAACTGGAATCCATAGGAGCACAGGATCCAAGACAGCATGGGTTTACAAAAGGAAGGTCCTGACAAACTAATCTCATAGATTTCTTTGACTGGGTAACCAGAGTGGTGGACCAAAGGGGAGCAGCTGATGTCGCCTACCTTGACTTCAGCAAAGCTTTTGATACTGTTCCACACAGAAGATTGATTAATAAGCTGGGTAGGCTCGGGGTGGGTCAGAAGTTGGTCAACTGGGTGGCAAACAGCAGACAGGCAGAAAACAGAGAGTGATGGTAAATGGTATACAGTCAGAAGAGATGCAAGTCACAAGTGGGGTACCTCAGGAATCAGTCCTTGGGCCAGTCCTCTTCAATATCTTCATCAATGACATTGCAGATGGACTAGAGTGTAAGGTGTGCCTGTTTGTAGATGACACCAAGATCTGCAACAGAGTAGATGATCCAGATGGGGTGGACAGAAAGAGAAGATATCTGGATAAACTAACAAAATGGTCGGAAGAGTGGCAACTGGGGTTTAATGCAAAGAAGTGCAAGATCATGCACATAGGGACGAGAAACCCTGAAGCCACGTATAGGCTGGGAGGGGAGTTGCTTGCAGTCACAAGTGAAGAAAGAGACTTGGGCATCATCATCATCATCACCGATGACCTGAAATCATCCAAGTAGACCACTAAAGCAGTAGTTAAGGCTAGGGGGATGTTAGAGTGTATTAGTACGGGTATCAGAAGTTGGAAAAGGGAGGTACTAATCCCTTTTTACAAGACACTGGCTAGGCCCCATCTGGAGTACTGCGTGCAGTACTGGAAGCCATACCTTCACAAGGACATTAACCAAATTGAGGCAGTCCAGAGAAGGGCAACCAAAATGGTGCAGGGACTGCATCAGAAAACATATGAGGACAGGTTAACAGAGCTCAATATGTATACCCTAGAAGAAAGGAGGGAGAGAGGTGATATGATTGAAACATTCAAACACCTTAAGGGCATTAACAAGGTGAAAGAGTCTAACATGTTTCAATATAAGAAAAATAGCAGGACAAGTGGACACAGCATGAGATTAGAGGGAGGCCGATTAAGCGGTAATGTGAGGAAGTTCTTTTTCACAGAAAGGGTGGTGGATGCACGGAACGGACTACCTCAGGAAGTGGAGGATATGAATACAGTGCAGAGCTTCAAACAGGCATGGGATAGGCATAAGGGAGCAATACAGATAAGTATGATTAGATAGACTATTGAAAGGGCAAAGGCCGATGGCACATTTATAAGGTAGAAAAAGAAATGGGCAGACTGGATGGGCCTTGCGGTCCTTATCTGCCATCAACTTCTATGTTTCTATGCAATTAATTAAATTATTAT
Organism: Neoceratodus forsteri; assembly: GCA_016271365.2. Classification (NCBI taxonomy): domain Eukaryota; kingdom Metazoa; phylum Chordata; order Ceratodontiformes; family Ceratodontidae; genus Neoceratodus; species Neoceratodus forsteri. The sequence goes on from CM057458.1 coordinate 375,041,188, forward strand.
TTTTTACCCTGGAATGTGCCGAGTATATGTTTGCTGCTAACTATGTTTGCTCCATCCACAAAAGAAAGGAAAAAACAGCATTCTATCTCCCTGGTCTGGTCCCAGAAGTGCTGCAGCCTGTTGACGACAGTTCAAGCTGACCAAGTAAGAGCCATGGTTTCTTGCCTTGTGAGATCCTGCAGGCAAGGTAAGCCTTTCGGTCCTATTTTAAAGGTTGTATTTCACGGGAGGTTTCTGGTTTGGAGCCCCCTCTCCATTTTCACTATCAGGACCCCTAGACATGGGGAAGGGGCTTACACCAGATGCTGTGGAATGCCCTTCCTTGGGAGGTGAGAAGTGCTGCTTCCCTGGCCATATTTAAAAAAATCCATAAAAACTCATCTTTTTACTTTAAGTTTTGGGCCTGGCTTTGTTACATAATGTTTTTAACATTTAGCATTCATTGATTTATTACTGTTTGCTGTATTTATTGTAAGGCGCCCAGAGCCTTTGGGATTGAGCACCATATAAATAAAATTGCCTTGCCTTGCCTTATGTTCTTCCTGAGATGTGGTCTCCAGAAACGGACACAGTACTCCAGATGGGGTCTCACTAGCAATCTATACGGTGGCAACATCACCTTCCTCCTTCTGTTGGTGATACACTTCCTTATGCACCTCAACATCCCTATCTACTGCCTTGTTGCAGTGCTTCGGCATGGTGAGGTCATCAGATACGATTACTCCCAGGTCCCTTTCCTGTTTGATGACTGTCAATACTTCTTCTCCCATGTTGTATTCTGCCTCTGTGTTTCTCTGCCCCAAGTGCATGATTTTTGCACTGTTTTGCATTGAAACCCAGCTGCTGTGCTGTGTCCTTGACCACTCCTCAAGTTTTCTCAGGTCTCTGCACATTCTTTCCACCCCGTCTAGAGTATCCAACCTACTGCAGATTTTGGTGTCATCCACAGAGAGGCAGACCTTCTCTTCTAGCACATCTGTAGTGTCACTTATAAAGACATTAAAAAGGACTGGTCCCAGTATTGAGCTCTGAGGCACCCCACTGGTCACTCTCCCTTCCCTGGCGTTTACCACCAACCCTCTGTCGTCTGTCCCTTATGGCATTTTAATGCAAGAAACTATGGATGAGAGTGATCTGTAGACCTCCAGGACAAAGGAGAGAGAGAGAGAGAGAGAGAGAGATAAGGAGCTAGGGGCAGAATTAGAAAGGGGGGTGCCATGTAGAGGATGGTGGTGATGATGGTGGTGGTGGTGGTAGGTCAAAACCTGCCAGATATTGACTGGATCATTCCAGCAGCCAGAAGCCACAGAAGTCAGGCCCTGCTAGATAAATTTCAGGACTGCCTGCTGGTGCAGCTGGTTAAGGAACCTAACTAGGCAGGCTGCCATTCTCGATGTGGTGCTCACCGTCTTAGAAACTGTAGGAGTGAGGGTAGGGGAGACACTAGAGTCAAGCAACCGTACTCTATATGGTTCGACCTGGCCCTTGGGACAAGTAAGTCATCAAATGATGAAGTCCTAGATTTCAGAAGGGCAGACTTCCAGCCAGATGAGGGAGCTGGTTTGGGATAGGTTAGTCAGAGTAGACAGCATCAGGGAAGTGAAGGAAAGATGGGACAATCAAGGATGCCATTTTCTGGCAACAAAGTCTTCAATAAGAATAGTAAATATTATTATTATTATTATTTTGGTAACTGGGTAAGGCCCACTAAGCACAAGTGCCTGTTTTCAGGGGTGACCCAGGAGCACTGGGGAGGTTAAGTGATTTGCTCTGAGTCACACAGTATGCATTTGAGGTTGCGGGAATCAAATGCAGGTCTGTTGGATGCACCAATGAGAATAGTAATCAAAAGAAGCAGGCACACAACAAGACCAAACAGGGTCTCTGGAAAGGTCAAGGAAGCGGTGAGTCAAAAAGAAGGCCTTCACCAGGTAAAAATTAAAACAAGGGAAGGAAGAATGGGGACTGTAACAATGAGAACAATGGAAACCAAGAGGGTGGTCACAGAAGCAAAGGTAGATGTTGCATGATAGTCCTGGATCTATTTATGTGGGTTCATATTTCATATTCTGTACTGTACTTTGGAATTAAGACACTGTCCCTTTAACAGGAATATACAAGCTGTTATTTCTATAAAGGCTAGTGTGGACTTGTTATATTTCAAGATAAAGGAAGATGATATATGGCCCCAGGAAGACATAAAACATCCCACTGTGGCTTTCCATGACAGGGAAATGGTAATGTAATGACCTAGGGGTCAGAAGTTAAGCCAAATGCATGGACCAGATGTCACTGGGATTGATATGGAACCTCAGTGACACCTACAGGGAAAGGTAAATTGTTGCACCCTAATATCTGTATTGTCCTGGAGTCTTTAACCCCACTGCAGAGAAAAAAATAAGGAAAGTGTGTCCTAAAATGATCCTCAAGTATATCTGACACACTTCGAATGCAGAGTTGTTGAATAGTGTTTAAGCTGGAAGGCAGAATAGTCTCTCCAACTGGCATATACTTTTACACAAGAAGTATATGTGTAGGTCTGGAAAAATATCAAAATCCAGTCCTGAGTGTGTGGAAAGTTTGACTTGTCACATACTGAACAGAAAATTCTGATTTTTAAGTCAGAATTTTGGAAACCAAGACTTTTCAACAAGGACAACATCTGACGCCTTTTTAAAAGGACATCCAGAGACTTGGATCAAGGAATTGCTACAAAAAATTTTATTGCCTAATGAACTGTCATCTCTACCAGGACATTTGAAAGCATGTCTGACCTTTAACATCAAAACAAGGTATTGTTTAGAATATAGCATCTAGTGTTCTCTGTAACCCATCCAGTTTTACTTTTGTTATTGTCTGCATTTCAAAGTTCTTCCAAACTGTAGACTTTTCTATATTACTTTTATTTTAACTAAACTCTTATGATTTTCTTATCAACTCTGCCTGAGGTCTGGTTGTGTGAGTTAACATTTAAACAGAAGGGTTTTGAAAAGACTGTGTGCCTAAAAAGACAGAATCCACTTGGCTATCATATAAAACTACCTAGGCAAGACGTAGCCAATGGCCGTGGAGGGATTCAAATACTAAAAGTAGTGCAGAGTCAAAGGAACTCAAAACTACAAAATCCACTCTTCCATTGGGAAAAGGAAGGCTGGTAAGTCTTCCGGAAACCCTTATTCCTGCTCACAAGTTCCTGATTAGGGGGATCCTCTCTGCAAACTGGACGTCCCTGCCCGGCTGCCTGAGGTTAGGGGGCCTGGGGCATATGACAGCAGACTCAGAGCACCGTATTGTGGAGGGGGGGGATGTTCAAGGGAGGAAAAACAGGTATTCAGATATACTGGGGGAAAAGAAGGAAGGAGGAATTGTCAGGCTAACAGAGGGAGGCAGGGTAGTTGAGGAGGATGGGCAGAAAGCAGCTATTCTTAACAACTGCTTCTGCTCTGTATTCACAAGAGAAGGCAGCGGGCCTCTGCCAGAGAGTAGCATTAATGCAGCTTTAAGGAGATCCCTGAGATGAAGCAGCAAGTATTTACCAGTGAAAGAGTTTGGAAAAGGCTAGCAGCCCTAAAGATAGATAAGACCCCGGGGCCAGATGGAATGCATTCAAGGATGCTCAAGGAATTTGCAATGGAACTAATTGCATCCCTGGTAGGGTCATTCATTAGCTCAATTCGGACAGGGGTTGTTCCAAAAAGAGTGAAGGGTAGCAGATGTAGTCCTGCCCAATGGGGAGGGGAGGGGGGAGATAAGGAGCAACCAGTAACTACAGACCGATGGAGACACTAGTCAGAGAGGACCTTGTGGACTACTCGGAGAGCAACTGACTGCAAGATAGTGAAAAGCAAGGGTTAGCGGCAGGAATGTCTTGTCAGACCAACCTGATAGTATTCTTTGACTGGGTAATGAGGGTAATCACTAAGGGCCACGCTATGGATTTATTCTACTTTGATTTCAGCAAGACTTTTGGCTCAGTGCCTTACAGTAGAAGTTAGATCTGGATGCAGTGAAGGACACAATCAGAGAGGTGAGAAACTGGTTGGAAGGGAGACAGCAGAGGGTTGTGGTTAAAGGAGTCAGATCAGAACTAAGGGGGGTCACCAGTGGGGTGCCACAAGGATAATTGCTGGATCCAGTGCTTTTTAGTACATTCCTCAGCGACATGAGAGGAGGAATCCAGGCATGATGTGTCTCTTTGCAGATGAAACTAAGCTCTGTGGCAGGGTAGACAGTGAAGAGGGGGTTAGGGAGAACCAAAGACATTTGCAAAGGCTAGGGAGGTGGTCAAAGGTTTGGCAGTTAAAATTCAATGCCAAAAAGTGCAAGGTGATGCACATAGGTAACAAGAACCCCAGAACACAGTATTGGATGGGGGGAGGGTGAGGCTGGGCACGACCTCTAAGGAAAGAGACCTGGGGTCATCATCAGTGACTCTATAAAACAATCTACGTAGTGCAACAAGCCCTATAGAAATCAAACAGGATGCTGGGGTTTCTAGGAAGGGGCCTTGACAGCAGAAGGAAGGAGATATTACTACCTCTCTATAGATCAATAGTGAGGCTCCACCTGTAGTGCTGTGTCTAGTTCTGGAGTCCTCACTTAAGGAAAGATAAGGACAGCCTGGAGACAGTGCAACGTAGGTTGACCAAAATGATTCAGGGTCAGCAGGGCAGATTTTACGAGGATCTGCGCAAGGCACTGAATATATCAGTGCTGGAGGCCAGATGAGAGTGAAGCGCTACGATAGAGACCTTCAAGTTCCCGAAAGGAAGGAACAAGGTATATTCCAAGGAATAATTTAGCATAAGTAGCAGACCAAGAACATGGGGGCATGAGTGGAAACTGATGGGGGAGGTTCAAGAGTGAAGCGGGAAAGTTCTGTTTTACAGAAAGGTAGTGGAGCCATGAAACAATCTGCCAGCTAATGTGGTGGGCGCCAATCTATCAATGGTTTCAAACATGGCTGGGACAGAGTGAAGAGCGGCCTATTGGATGCTCAGGGTAGCAGTGGTAGGATGGGGAGCATGGGGGTGGATAGTGTAGGTTGAACCCTGCATGGACAATTGGTTCTGTGTTTGTTAGGGTTTTATGGGTAGACTGGATGGACCAATGGTCTTTTTCTGCTATCATTGTCTATGTTTCTGTGTATATCAGCTCTTCTGTGTGCTTATGCCTTTTTCCTGTCTGCTCTGATACTGTTTGAGCACAGCACCGAGGAAGTTGCTGTGCTAGAGGTTATTGGTTTGTCTCCTATTGCCACAAAATTGCCTGCACAACACTTTGGTGCCAAATCTCTTGCCAGTGACCCCTTCAGGGATGCCCACAGCAGGGTTGTTGCAGATCCCTCCTGCATATTCACATAGCACTGGGTGAATTTTGGAAAGGGGATGGAGGTCACCATGCAGATAGCCCATAGGACCATTCACAAAACATGGCAATGCTCAGACAGTTGGGTGCAGAATTTACTGACACACCCTGCCCTTATAGCTAATAAGGGCTCATGGTAGGGGTGTTGGTTATCTGTGCCCAGCTTCTATAGTGCAAGCAGGGAAGTTGATCAGTGTGTGCACAACACAGACACAGGACCCACAAGGTGAAATGAGGTGGGGGGGTCCAAAAGATGCTGATAAGCTATACTGAGCAAGGGAGTGGGCAGAGGGGGCAGTGGAACCACCAAGGATCTATGGAAAATCCTACAAACGGTGAACTGGCAGCTGCACACAAGCATGACAAAAGGTAGAGGTTAGGTGTGTTTGGAGATGACAGGTGTGGAAGCACTTGAGCCTCCGCTTTCTGTGTACAGTATAGGCTAGCGCCATGTGACAGGTGCAATGCCATACACGGACCTCAGTTGGTGTCATTAAATAGGTGTTACAGGGCACAAACACTGATTGCATCCATCAACATCTGGCAACCCTCATTTGCATTTTGACATAGGGACTGTGAAGACTCTGACCCCTGGTGCTGCAGTCAGAGTTTTGTTTTTAGCATCAAAGGGTGGTGGCCCAAAGAGAAGACTGCTCCTCTCGCCTTTGCAACTAAGAACTGCAACTACAATATTTGCCTTCTCTTTCATAAATGCCATTTCTCAAAATGTTGTACATTAGTATAAGCATTATGCAATAGCATACTTGTTGAACAGTGGTAAAAGTAAACATGTGGGCAATGGTATCTTATTTATTTTATGTGAAAATTGCTGACCAGAAAAGGCACACTGAGTCAAAGCTCATTTCCAAGAGTGATTCCATTAGATTAATAATAACTAGTAGAGAATCTATTAGGTTCAGTAACAGAATTACAATAATGAATGCATCAAAACAATTGATAGAATGGTTGACAGAAAACATTCTGAGAAAGATAGCTGTAAAACGTATGTCAGAGAAGGATAAATAGTAGGGTGACAAATGAGAGAGGTCTAAAGGGAGATAGGATGGTATGAAAATTACAGACAAAATTAAAAAGATAGGTTTTAAGGAGCGAATTCGGAAAGGGTGGGTGAGTCAATGAGGTGAAGAGAGGGAGGAAGGTAATGTGTTCCACACAGGAAAGACAGAGAAAGAGAAATCTCCACTACTAGTGGTCATGCCACCATCTGGAATGTGTGAGAATACAAGCTGCATCATTTTGAACAAGCTGCTTTTTGGAAAAAATGGGAATTAAGGAGGACATAAGTGAGAGAGTAACAGAGATCAAGAGACGAAACAAAAGCATGAATGAGGGCTTCTACAGACAAGGTGTTTAGGATATGATGATACAGGCAATTACATAGGTGGAGGTAAGCTGATATAGAGATGTGAGATGTGGGAGGCAAATAACATTTCACAGTTAAGTACATCATTGTTACAGACAGAGAAGGCAAAAATTTGATAAGCATAGGGGAGGGAGATACACAAGAGAGGAATAGTGGATGATGAAGCTTCACTCATCCAAGAGGAATACTTTGGTCCTGGATTTAGAGATTTGCCTGTCTGACGTGGAGATGGAGTCCGTAGATAAGATGCACACATAGATGTTTACAGACAGAAAGAGGTTCATGGTCCATCCAGACTGTCCCATTCCTACCCCCAACACCTTCCCCCTCGTTAACCTCACCAGCCTTATGTGTCTATGCTGCCCCCTCTTAAAACTTACCACTGTGATAACATTGACCAGCTCCACAGCCCTTGCTCAACTGGCTCCACCAGTTGACATGGCTGAGACAGAAAGGGTGGGTATTGTGGGAGTCACTAATGGAGTCTCAAGAGATGCACATTGGGTGTCGACAGCATAGAAATGGGTGAGTGATAAAATGCAAGACCTGGACCAGACAGATGGAAAAAAGAAGCATGCGATTTGCAATATATAATCAATCATTTGTATTTAATTTTTTTCCCTAAAGCACTGAGAAATTACAATCATCTGAGTCTATACAAACTCAAGCTGTGGCATGTTAAATCCTTGTGCACTTCAAAACTGTAATGTACCTAGAAGAACAATTCAAATGCCCCATGTTTAAAATATTTTGCAGCAGTTTTCAAAAAGGTGAAATGTGAAATATGTAGTTACATAAGAAGAATTATGATTTATCATGCAGTTACATAAGAAGAAGAATGATTTTTCATACCAGTGCAAGTAGTTCTTTCTGGGACACAAACAGATGCATGCTATTTTGATTGCTGGTGATATTGTCATAAAATATCATTTATAAGAAAAGAACTGCATACGTACTACACAAGAAACAGTGTATGCAGACACTAAAATTAATGTCTATACAGACAAGACAGGATAGCTGATAATATCCTACTAACCTATGAAGAGGTCCTCTGGGGGTGACAGTCTCTGGAAGATAGTCTACCAGTGGTGCCCAGCATCCCCCATTCACGGGCATAGGCAGAGGCTGTGGCTGATTTTTCTCAACAACATTCAAAAGCCAGCCAGTGTAGGGAGAAATGGGGTCATCTGCAGGGTAAATACATCATACCATTAATTCAATCAGTAGTAATTAGATTAAAAGCATTTTTTTTTATGATGATTTCTCCCCCCTGTCCCGGCCAGCCCTTTCCTCCTGCTGTCCTCCCAGCCCTGTCCTATGAACGTCAGACCCCTTCCTGTCTTACCCCCATGGCTTGCCCTCCATGGTAGGGTGGTGGGGGAGTGACTTGACTTGCCAAGTCCAGATCCAGCATTGAGGAGGAGTCCTCCTGGGGCATTGCCTGTGGAGGACGGCCATCATGCCACTCAGTCGGGACTCGATTTTTCCGCTTTTCTTGCAGAGGGGAGCATGCAGTGTCGACAATGGCTAAGCTGCACATGCGTCCGCATGCAGCACGCTGGTTGGCTGCTCCCCTCTGTGCCCCAGTGTGCAGGTCCAGCATGCCAATACCCAGCCACATCTAGGTGTCAGCTAAGCACCAGTCTGTTTCCCATCCTCCCCGGGAGAGGAAAGCTGTCCCAAGCGCTCTTCCACCACCCTGCTGACCCTGACTCCACCCGCCGCATCTACTAACACGGCCTAGATGTGGCTGGAGGTAAGGCATGATGCCTCAGCTCTCCATGCCACTGGGCCAGCAGCAGTAAATGGGATTTGAAACATTCAGTGAATGTAGAAGCTCCCTATGTATAACTGCATGCCACTTCTGAAAATTATTTTTGATGTGGATTAGTGTATTTTTTTAAAGCAATCTGTCTACAGTTTTGCAGCTATTAGACACATCTTAAGTTCTGTGACATACACAGATATGTCACAGCACTTAGTATAAGTTTGACAAGTACATGGAATGTATAACAATTTTTTTCTTCAATAAGAAACAGACCTCTCAGTTTTTACACCAAAGTTGCATACAGTGGCCCAGATAGTCAAAAGGGTTGTGCATGGCGCAACAGTGTTTTCATGCACAACCACTGATGCTTCCTGGTGCGATATTCAAAAGGAAGCGTGTGCACTGGAAATCCTGATGCGGCGGAGTGCATCAGTAATGTATCTGCAGGCACAGGTAGGCGGCTATGCATAATCTGCAACAGCCCGATATTCAGCCTGGGATGTGCAGAGCCATGCAGGCGCAACCCCTACTTGCTCCTGCACAAAGTTAAGCCCCCCAAAAAATGAACAAATGATGGGCACCCACAGGTGAGCTGCCGCATTGCAGGGCACAACACGGCCGCTGCCACCTGTGGGTGGCCACCCGAGTTCCTGCCACACCTGGCGGCACCCCCCCATGCCCCATCGCAGGGCATCCGTGTAACTAAACCCCCTCCAATATCCCTGGTGGTCCAGTGGATTGCACTCTGCCAGATCACGGGCATCTGTACAACATAAAATAGTCCTATTACCCTGGTGGTCTAGTGTCCCCCCTCCTCACCCGCCCACTGAGCCCCACCGCTTCCCCCAGTCGGCCAGCTGGCGGCAGCACCCACCGCCTGCCACCCCGCGCCGCCCAACTGAGCAGCTCTGTAGGGCTTAGCCCGTGGTTCTGGCGTGAGCCAATGAGCAACCCATACCCGTACTACACAGTCCAGATATGTGAATGATTCATTCACATATCTGGAATATGTAGTTGTATGGAGCTGCACGCATGACTCACGCTAACGAACCCAGTGTGCAGCCCCCCGGCTGTCAGACGAAAAAGCGGCGGGCGGTAAAATGCTACCGCCACCAGCTGACGAGGCGAGCGATGGCGGCGGCGGGCGGGAAGAGGCCTGAACACAATAAAACTATTTTATGCTACAGTCTGTAAAGGACAGTGAAATCACTAGACCTGACAGACTAGATGAGGGTGTAATTTAAACAGATGCTCGCGATCGGGCAGTGATCGATCCATTGGACCACCAGGGATATTGAATGAGGGTTTATTATACCGATGCCCACGATCAGACGCGTGGCGGTCCACTGGACCACCAGGGATATTAGATGGGATTTTTCTTTGACAAATGCCGCAATTGGAAGCTGCAGGGGCATCAGTCCCCAACGGCTGCTACCTGGCAGGCGCCAGGCGTCGTTGGAGATCGGCGCACCTGCATGCTAATGGGATGCAAATGGGGCCATAATGACATGCAAATGGCCCCATGTGCCTTGCATAAATTATGGCCCCATTGCATGTCCTTTTGAATATCACAGGTGCTGTGCGTGGCGCAGCCAGCACTAGCAGCTGGCGTCTCACGCTCCCTCTGGCCCGCCTGGCGCTGGTGCGGTGCCACTGTGCCATACACAGTGGGGGCCTGGCTGGGGTGCGTTTCAAAGCTGCTGCGCCATAGCGCAGCTCCGTTGAATATCGTCCAGGCCACACCCCTGCACAACAAAGTTGAGCTGCGCCCAGGCTTGTGCCATAGCCTGGCGCAGTTTGAATATCCGGGCCAGTATGTTTAGCATTCCTATAAATAAACACTAGTTGTCTCCAGTTTATTATACAGTATACCACAAGTATAATCCAATAATACTTAAGAATATCAAAATTCAGATGTCATTAAACAATAGAAACATACAGTGTTACATCATTTAACAATACAATGCAGTTTTATTTTATATTATGTTGAAAAAGCTCCCTCTCAGCCATTCAGAACACAGAGTTACTGTCCCATTATATAGATGATAAAGACTAGGTTTCGGTTAGTAGCCCTGCTGTAATCACATTGAGTGGTTGCCAGGACAACATAGTAAACCTCAAGAGTGCAGTTTGAGAGGTTTATTGATGGCCTGGCAACCACAAAAGGTGATTTCAGCATGGTTATTAACCAAAACCTAGTCATTTTTTATAGTGTATGGGCAAAAAAACTGGCCCAAAATTTAACTGAGCACAAGTTTAAATGGAGATAGTGCTTACTTTTTCTTGTTTCCCCATAGCGTCCTTCTCCCTTAGGGCCAGCTCTCATCCCTGTGGCTGTTCATTGTGAGCCACTACTTCAAATGTACACATGCGCATATGAACATATGAAATGCCAGCAGAAACAGGCCTGGCGGTCTATCAAGTCTGCTGGATTGTACTCTAGCCCCTCAACTTGCAGCTGCCCCACCTACCCTCCCTTCTCATAACCACCCCTCTCACTCTGTCCCACCCTCTCTTAAATCCTCCCACCATTCTACATAATATAACCTCCTCGGGCAGACTGTTCCACTTATCTACCACCCTTCCCGTGAAAAAGTGTCTCCTGATTTCCCTCCTGGATCTCCCCCCTTCCAATCTCAGTCGATGCCCTCTTGTGTCCCTTCCCCTTCTGGTCTGAAGAATCCCGTCTGGATTAATCCTATTAATACCTTTTAGGCATTTAAAGGTTTTGATCATATCTCCCCTATCCCTCCTCTCTTCCAGGGAATACATTTGCAGCTCTCCCAGTCTCTCCTCATAGGATTTTCCCTCAAGTCCCTATATTATCTTTCTTGCCCTATGCTGTATCTACTTCAGCAGTCTGATGTCCCCCTTCAGGAATGGACACCAGTACTGCACGCAGTATTCCAGGTGCGGCCTGACCAGTGACCTGTACTGGGATGGGATCACTTCTCTGTGCCTGGAGGAGATTCCCCTCGCTATGAACCCCAGCATCTTGTTTGTCTTTGCGCAGATCCACTTACATTGTTATGGCATCACTGTGATGTAGTATAGGGGTTAACAACCTCTTGATGTCACAATGAAACTATAACAACACTGTAAACAGACTGCGGTCGGTAATAAGGGCTGAACATACATTATTCTGCTATAATCAGAGAGTATGCTTATGCCCCTGTCCAGATTGGCTGAGACTAGCACTATAACACATCTCTGAGAACTGCCAGACAGTTTTGGTTTTCTCACAGGCACATTGCAGCTCTAGTGAGACATTAATATTGGTGCTCCATTTCAAAACTTTTTTTTCCTTCAGGATAATACCTATAATGATATACTGGTAGTGGTTGGGGTTTTACTAGGTAATTACCGGACTGGGGTGTTAATAAATACCTCAGCCTTATTCACCCTGTTTTGGTTATTACGTTGTAAATGCTGAACACTATCCTGTTATCATTAATCTGACTCACGGGTACTCACCACTGTATTCTCTACCAGTATCTCTTTATCCCCTCTCGAGTCTTGGCATCTCTATCACTGTGCCACTTTTTTTCCTTTTACATGTTCCCCTCCTACCTCTCTGACCTGCTGTCACACTATACTCCCTTTCCTTAATCCTTCCACTCCTTGGACTTGCTCTCTTTTAGCATTCCTTGCTGCATGAACTCTGCTGGCCAATCTGACTCCTTCTGGAACTCCTTTCCTCCTACTGTCTGTCACTCTCCCTACTATCCCTGTTTCAGACAGCTCCTCAGAGCTCACTACTTCCCAGTCTGCTCCTTCCTTTAGTTTTTGCTGATCTAAATCCTACAGCCACTACCATTCCTGGGTTGTTTAGATATCAATCTTCCTCATGTTTAACTATACAACATTGTTCTGTCTCTCAGGTGCTTTAAAGAGCTAGTGTACTGCCTAAAACTATTATTAGATTTTAAAGAGGACAGGAATTGATTACTTATGTGCAGCTGTTTGAAATGTCTCTATTTTCATAGATTATATTCATACCTCTAAAGGATCCCTATTTAACTGTGTCTGAATAAAAACTGAAGCTGTCAGTTGTGTTTTGTATTGTTTTCTTTGTATGGACAACATTTTGTGCAGTTCCTTTCATGGAATCTAAGAATTTGGAGTTTTGGCTATGTCACTTCATGATTCAGAAATGTGAGCATGAACTTATTAGTACAGTACCCAAGGTTCTGAAACCATGAAGTGACATAATTAAAACTCCAAAATTCTTGGTTCCATGAAAGGAACTGCACGGAATGTTGTCCATATAAAGAAAATACAAAACCCAACTGACAGAGTCAGCTTTTCTTCAGGCACAGTTAAATAGGAATACTTTAGAGGCATCAATAACATTTATGAAAATAGAGACGCTGCAAACAGCTGCACATAAGTAATCAATTCCTGTCCCCTTTAAAAGCAGCCAGACATTACCTTTTATAGCTGAGGTACTCCCCCCCCTTTGTTTAATTAGAAGTTTGTTTACCTGATGTTGGTAGGTATGATGTGTGGAGCAGCCCTTAGCCTGGCAGCTGACATATCTTGCTCTACTGCCTCACACTACATCATCAGCATTGTGACCTCACTGACTGTGACATCACTGCTACTTAGGAACAGCACATGAGTAACTGCCAGGTCATTCACCTGTGATGTCACTGTCAGTGAGAGCATAATGCTGATGATGTAGTGTGAGGCAGTGGAGTTAGACATGTCAGCTGTCTCTGGTAGCTGCTATAGAAGCAGCTGTGCCCCTAATGGAATGGGCCCTGAGGCCCACTGGGGGTTCTTTGCCCAGTTTGCTGTAGCAAAACTGAATACAGGCAACAATCCAGCATACAATAGTCCTCTTTGAAGCTGGTTTGCCTTTCCCCATTTCTCCATAGGTCAGGAACAACTGAGTAGTGTCCTGTCTATGGCCCTTTGTCTGGTCCAAATAGTAGCGAATAGCCCTCTTAACATCCTAATCTACATTCCTCTGAACTGTAATGATCGTGAAAAAGACAGGCAGGGTAATGGACTAGTTAAGATGAAAGTCAGATACCACTTTTGGAAGAAACTTCCTTTTGGTTCTGACTACCACTTTGTCCCTGTGGACTGAGACGTAATTAGGTACTACGGACAAAGCCTGAAGCTCCAAGTCACATATTTGAGACCTGCTGATGACATGGGCTCAAAAGGGGGCTGCATTAGCTGTGCAATGCAGATATTCAGGTCCCAAGCAGGGACTGGTTCCCTGTGAGTGGGGTGCAGATGGAACTAACCCTTGAAAAATGTTCTAAAAATCGGGCTGGATGCTAAGGAAGGTTCCTTCTTAGCTGAGAGGTAGGCTGAAACAGCCACCAGGTACACCTTAAGAGAAGATGGATTAAGGCCAAGGGAATGTAAATGGGTCAAATATTCTAACAAGATGGGTATGCCAGCCTGTTGTTGATCCATGTCCTTTTGCTGACACCAAATGGTAAACTTTTTCCATTTGGAAGTGCAAGTCTTCCTAGTAGAGGGCTTCCTAGAAACCCTAAGGACTTTCAGGACCTCATCCGAGAGATGCCAGTCTGCATACTCTAGGTCCTCAAGAGCCAGGCCATGAGCATGAGGGACTTGAGGTTTGGGTAAAGGATTTTCCCTTGGGAGGATGTCAGCAGGCTGTGCCTCTTGGGGAGGCAAATCCACTTGGAGATTGACAAGGACAGGAGTATCGAGAACCAGGGCTGCCTGGCCCAGTCTGGAGCTATGAGGATCACTGTTGCTGGCTGAGACCTGAACTTGAACAGCAGGGGAAATGGAGGGAAGGCATACAGGAACATCCCTGTCCAGTCCAGCAAAAAGTGCATTCAATGGCACTCCATCCACTGCAGGGGGTCTGCAGCAAAACTGTGGCAGTTGGTGGTTGTCCATGGCTGCAAAAATATTTATTTCCAGGATGCCCCATCTCCTGAACACAGACTGTAGCACCTGTCTGTTCAGAGACCACTCATGGTGGTGGTTTTGGTTGATCCTCCTCAGGGCATCTGCCAGGATGTTGTCTATCCCCAGTAGGTGGACTGCAGAGTGTGAAACTCTGAGTGAGCAAGCCAGGCTCCAGATTTTCATGGCCTCTATGCATAGAACAGTGGACCTTGTATCCCCTTGTTTGTTTATGTAGTACATGGTGGTCGTATTGCCTGTCCTAACTTGGACCACTTTGTTCTGAACCAGAGAAGCGAAGGATTTGAGGGTCAGGAAGACTGCCCTGAGCTCCAACAGATTTATGTGCATGAGTGACTCCTGATGGAGACATGTGCCATGTGCAGTGTGTTCCCCTAGGTGGGCACCTCGTCCTAGGAGGGGAGGCATCTGTGGTCAACACTACTGTTGGAGACTGCTGCAAGAACGGCACACCTTCACTGAGGTTCTCCCTTTCCTGCCACTGCTGCAGTGCCTGGATGAGGGTCCCTGTAACTGGTACGAGCTCTGACAAGGAGTCTTTTCTTTGGTCTGGCATTTGGGGATAATGTTTAGTTTTATTACTGCTGCCTTTTTATTCTTATATGTTTTATTTGACTAAATGTTTGTTTTATATTGTAAATGCACTTTGGTTTTTGAAAAGCGCTTTAGAAATACATTTTGATTTGATTTGAGTCTAGGAAGACCTGAGATGAAGCTGGATATCCCTCATTTGGAACCTTGCCCCCAGCACTGTTGCTGTAGAGGCTGCCATGTGGCCTAACATCTGCAAGAGGTGTCTTGCTGGTCTGGGAGTGTGCAACTGGAAGGACTTTGCCAGTTGTACCAGGCTGTCCACCCTTCCCTGAGGAAGGAATGCTTTCCCCCTTAGGGTGTCCAACTCTGCTCCTATGAATTCAAGGAGCCGGGCCAGCTGCAATACTGACTTTTTCAGATTCATGAGGAACCCTAGAGACTGCAGAGTATCCTGTGTGAGGACTAGGGAGTCCCTTACCTGATGAGGGGACTGCCCCACGACTAGCCAGTTGTCCAGGTTAGGGAACACTGTGACCCCTAGCCTTCTCAAGTGTGCCACCACTACAGACAAGCACTTTGTGAACACCCTTGGTGCAGAGGTCAGACCGAAAGGCAGGGCTCTGAACTGATAGTAGCCTGATGGCAATCTGAACCTGAGATACTTTCTGTGGGATTGCCTGATGGGGATGTGGAAGTAAGCGTTCTTGAGGTCCAGGGACGCCAACCAGTCCCCCTGCCTGAGAGAGGGTAGAATCATTGCCAGACTTACCATTCTGAACTTTGGCTTTGTCAGGTACTTGTTTAAGTGTCTGAGATCCAATATAGATCTCCATTCCCCTTGCTTTTTTACAGTTAGGAAATACCTTGAGTACAGAGCCCTTCCCCTCGGGGGGGGGGGGTCGATACAGGTTGTACTGCTTTGTCTAGCAGTAAGTTGGCTACCTCTGACTCCAGTAAGGCTTTTTCTACTGGGGTTGCAGGTTTGAATAGTCTTGCCAATTTTTGGGACAGCCTTGAAATTGAGAGCAAGACTCTGGCTTATTACCTCCAAGACCCACTTGTCTGTTGTAATGGCTTGCCATGTTTGAAGGTAATAAGCCAGCTTGCCCCCAACTGAAACTGGTGAGGTAGCCTGGGGAAACATGTCTCAGGGGGCTGTTTTGCAGGTGTCCTGTGCTGGGCAGTGGAGCCACCATGATTGGGACCCCGCCTGCCCCTGCTCTTGAAGTACCCACGTTGTTGCTGGTAAGCAGGGGAAGCTTGGGCTTGATAGAAAGGTCTAGTATAGATCCTACCTCTACCTCCTCTACCTTGGTGCTTTTGGGGTGTAGAGACCTTCTGTTTAACAGAAGCACTCCTATAGGCTGCATTGTACTCATCCATCTTTTTCATGTAAGCCTTTGTTTGCTCCCCCAAATAAGGAATGCTGCTCACAAGGGAAATCCAAGGCCTTTGTCTGGGTGTTCTGGGAGAGGTTAGTGGTTCTTAGCCACGCAAACTTCTTCAGTGACACTGAAGTTGCCATTTGCCTGGCAGCATTATTACTGGAATCCACTGCCATGTAAAACTACTGGTACATGGGTGCCTCAATGCCAGACTTGGCAGTCTCCGCCAGATCTGCGCCAGCTGAGGGGGGCCTTACTGGCCATTTGCAGAACGAATTTCACAGGTGCTTCTGGTACCTAGCCACATAGGCCAGAGAAGCACCCAGGTATGCCTTCTTGGCTATGGAATACATTTTCCTGGAATCCTTCTCAGGAGGGTATGATGACAAGGGTATGCCTGCTTTGTCACAGGTAGCTGCTTGCACTGCCCCTTCATGGCTTGGGTGAACAAACAGGAACTCAGACCCATTTCTGGCCAAGACATATTTCTTATCCAACTTCTTATCCATAGGGGGGGAATGGAAGTAGGAGTCTGAAAGATGTTTAATACCTGTGTCTTTAAAGACTTATGGATAGGGATAAGTACAATTTTGGTTGCTGGAACATCCATCATTTCTATATAATCTGGTTCCTCCTCTTCCTCAGTGGTTTCCTGAGTGGGGAGGTCCAGGGTTTCCGCCACTTGCTTCATAAAATTAAAGTGGGAAGAAAAATCCTATGTGTGGCGAGGAGGGGAATCAGACCCTTGCTGGTCAGGGGACACATCAGGCTCAATAGGTTAATCTATGTATTCCTCCTCTTCCTCCTCCTCATACTCCTCATCATCATCATAAAAATGGTCTGGCTCCAGGGAATCAGTGGCAGCTGAAGCACCTGGTGTTTTAACTGAGGGCTGATGAGGAACATGTTGTTGAACTGGGGTTGCAGAACTGGTTTGCAACAATTGAATAACGTGGATCGCGTTCGCGATCTCCTCAGTGGTTGGAACCGATACCTCCTTCAGCTGCGGTTTCACCACTGTGTGTTTTTCTTTTCTCAGTTTCTTTGAACCGGAGGCCCAGTCAGAGGTCGGTTCAGTGGCACGTTTTGTACCTGCAGTAGCAGTGGAGGAAGTTTCACCCCTTGTCAGAGGGCCTTTCTTCCGGTTCCTTCAGTTTCTCCTTGGAAGAAGGAACCAACTGTCCAGCCGTGCCAGTAGCCTTTTTGGGCATCCTCTCTTTCAGTCAGTTCAAATGCCTATCAAGCGTTGACTGAGGAAAATTCTTGCAAATTTCATACTCTGCTTGTAAGTGGTCAAATCCCAAGCAGAATACACACATAAGGTGAGGATCGGCCTTAGCAAATGTTTCAACACACTCCGTGATGTGTTGGAAACCAGTAGGCACAGTTCTCTTTTTAGGTGTCTGTCACATACCGGAAAAAATCCTTAAATAAGCAGTTCTTGAGTAACTCCCCACAGAGATGAAAACAGACAGGCTCAAGAGCTACTAAATTTTGTTTCTGTTTTTCTGGTCGGTTTAGCGACCATAAAAATAACCAAGACAAACCTCTGCGAAATACAAACGGAGAACCGCAACAAAAACGTAATAATAAAATAAGACTTTTACCTTAAGAAAAGTAGAAAATCCTTTGGTTTCCCTTGGGTTGTGAAAAACGACGAGGAACCGATAAAACTTACTGGATTAACCTAAACCTAACTAATTTTACCTGAACAAACCAAGGACAGTACTTTGAAAATAAATAAAAACAAAATGGTAACTTGAAAACCGATAAAAAATAAACTTCTTTAAGATGCTGAAGAAGAGCTCTCTGAGGCATCTTTACAATGCAGGCAGATTAAGAAATCTGACAGTTGCATAGAATGCACCAGAGAAAGTAGTTTGAAAACCGAGCTCGATCCTAGCAACGTTCCACTATTTGCATAGGTTCTTTAACTCTAAATTCTCCAGGGCAGTTCAATGGTGAAGGCTAACTGCATATGTCAGAATATAGTAAGATTTCCTGGGGTTAGAATGTCTATATACAGTATCAGTGTCTCCTGCTAGCTTGGCTAAATGAAGCAGCTCTTTGAGCTAATATAGTAGAGTTCTTGTCTTGGGGCACAAAGTCTCCAGTTCCAATAACAGCCTCCTTTTTTCTCTGTCTTTTTCTCCAATAATTTCAAAATCATGTACGAGACTGGGTATGCTCCCTGCAGATCTATGGTGTTGAGCCTCACAGTCTATGCCAAAGTCAAGTTAATTCATGCAGCTTTCCAGTTTATGGCACAAGATGCTTTCACAGTCATAGCACAAATGTTTTTTCAGTTTCTGCCTCTCTCCAAACCATACAGTCTGGGTGAGATTTTCAGTCATGTGCATCCATTTTTTTTGGATGCGAGTGCAGAAATTCTGCCTGGAAAGCTAGACCACAAAAAGCTGGTCTAACTCCTAGGAAAGAATTCTGTATTTGCATCCAAAAAATGGACAAAGGTCCCTAAAATGTGGCAGAAACTGCCGTAAATGGAGAGAAGTGTCACAAATGCATCCAGATGTATGTAAACAGGACGCATACATCTGGACACATCTGCATGGATGCAAGTGCTGTGTCCACCTCTTTCAAAATCCCACCTACATACTCTAGACTAAAGCTTCAGAACCGGTGTGAGGCATTATGAGTATACTAATCGTAGCGCAGCGCAGGCTGCCATGGCTTCACCAGACCAAAGGCTACCTTTCATACAGGCTTTTACTTCTGATCCTGGATAGGCTGAGAACAACAAAAAAAGACACGTTTCACCCTGTTGAGTCTCCTCAGTATACTGCAGTCAGACTTCTTATATGTTCTACCCCTACTGCTTGTTTTCATAGGTCTGTCTGCTGTCTGACAGTTGCTACACCATTTGAATACTTCTACTTTTTATAACACACTTTGTCAGTGCTTGACTGCAGCTCAAGAAATGGCAGGAATAAAGGAAACTGATTCACTACTTACTTTTTTCATCATCATAGGAGCCTCCAGAACTGTTGCTGTATCTTGACTCTAGTCTTGTATGTGCCCGGATTACATTGCCAAATCTAACAATATAAAGTGTTCGTACATATTAGAGGCATTAAAAGAAACTTAAGGAAATGCATGCCATCATGGTAAATAAAATAACACGCAGCTTTAAGGAATAAGGCACATAATACAATGTCTTTAGCATCACTGTGGTTTCCTGTTTTTTTCTTTACAAATTACTGCAAAGTTCTTTAAAATGGTCATAGTATTGGTTTAAACTGCATCAGTGTTCTATAAGTGAATAATATGTATTTTGCTTGGGATTCTATTCTTTTTTTGTCCTTTGACTCCAAAAAATAGTAGATGGCACTGTAACACTAAAATATCTTCTGCAATCTTTGTTTTGATACAGGGCAGCTAGCACTGCATTCATAAACTCCCAAGTCTGGAATTGTATGCCAAGAGCTTAAAGCAGTAGTGCAGTGAACAATGTTTTTCAAAAAAAGCTGGTTTCAGCTACAGGTAAGACAAATATTAACATACCTCTCAAATATATTTGTCTAAGTACCTCCTCTGCTTTCCACTATGAGTATTTCGTTTTAATTTTTTTCTGCCCTAACCCTTGCCAGGTCTACAATACTAATTCTCTGGAAAATGTGGTGGCCATCTGTTTTTCTTGAGAAAAAAACTTTAATTAAAACATGTATAAAACATTCAAATTTGGTGGCATTAGAAAATGGTACCACCAAATAAAACTGGAAGATGTCTGAAATCTTTTATAGTAAAAAAACATAGGGTCACGTGTTTTTTTGTCCAGTTTTGTTGCACTGCTGCTTTAAAGGAGAACTATGCTGAGTCTAGGAGTCATTTTTGCCAGTAGAAGGCTGTTTTTTTAAATACTGGTTCAAATTCTGGTATTGCTGTAGCTATCCAGGCTTTTTAGTTATTTTAGTGGCTGTGTCTGATTTACATGCTGCTGGTAAGAACCATTTTAGAACTGTACAATATAGTTTATGTCCCTGTTCTACAGTTCTATTATTGGCACAATGCATCCATGTTTTATTATAGAACTCTGAGGTTGTTTGGGACATAAACTACATTATACAGTTCTAAAATGGTACTTACCACCAGACTGTAAAGCAGAAACACCCACTGAGGTTACTAAAAGCCCTGTATAGATGGAGCAATAACAGAATTGTAACCAGTACATAGAAAACAGCTTCTATTAGGAAAAAAATTACTTACACGTTCAACACAGTTCTCCTTTAAGAAGCTGTGGGGGCATATGAAAGCCATTTATAAAATGGGTCTGGAGTTTTCTTTGTCCTGATTGGCTACCAGGTACCCATGGCCGTGTCCTTATCAAGGCATACTGTGCCAACTGGCACCTCTTCAGCCAGTCAGGACTTGCCACAAAAATGATATCAGTGCCCCAACACTGTGGAACTACTAACCTATAGAGCCCCCCCCCGCTCTATAACAAAACCGATGTGCACTAAATTACTCTATCTGGTGAAGTAAAGTAGAATTCTCTGACCTCCGTGATCCATCAAGCATCATCGTGCATGCTGGCTGGCAAGAAACGGCTTCAATATCATAGCCGACACCCACGACTCCACCAGCCTTAATACCATTACTATAACAAGTATTTAAAATGATTAAAAGTACTGCCGTTAGTACAGATGGTAAACCCAGTTCAGGATGAGTGCAACAGCAACCTGCCACAGAAAGCCAAGCCGTTCTGCCATGCAGTAAAGTGCTACAAACAAGTAACTATGGTGGCTGCTAACAGACACGTTCGCTCCCGGTTCCTACCGAAACACTGAAACTGGTCCCTCTCTTCGATTGTTTTGGTCTGTCAGTCATTGAAAAAAAATCTAAATCTTGCCAAAGGAGTTTGTGTGTTTGGGTGGGGGCACAGAGAGATACAGTCACAGCAGCCAATATTGGACACGCTCGTTCCCGCTCGTTCTAACTGAAACTGAGTGGGCAGTCCATCACTCCTTAGTGAAATGGACAAAGTAAGAAATGTGAAGGAAAAGAAAGTAAAAAAAAACATATTGTACATTATTTTGAGTGCTGGTGTGTGTGGGTTGGGGGTGTGTGGAGCGCAGAGACAGATACAAACACCCTGTAGTGACTTTTAATTAAAGAGCTCTATTCTAACACAATGAAAAGGACTTTTTCTTTTTTTTTTTGGTACTAATATGATCATTTTTTTTTTACTTTTTTATGTATACTTTTTCTGTGAATTTTGAAACTTATTTCTTTACTGGGGGTTTAAAAGCGGAATAAGACAGTCTGAGGTGTGTTTTGTGGCTTGATAAGAGCACTTCACAGGTGCTAAAGGCACTTGGGGCAAGCACCTCATACCTCATTATGCACCTGGGGCATGCTCTTATCAGGCCATAAACCACACCTAGTTGTGTCTTATTCCTTACATATTAAACAACAGCTCTATCTCCAGTTATAGGTCACTGGCAGAACTGCATCAGCTACTGGGGCTCACTTTTGGTGACCCCCTCTAACCCCCTTATTGTTTTTTTCAGTTTTTTTTTTTTAACCAGGAGAGACACAATAAGCTGAAAGCTTCTTTTACAGGTGTGACCTAGGAGCACAAGGAAGTTAAGTGACTTGCTCAGAGTTACACAGTATACAAGTGGGGGCTGTGGGATTCAAACCCAGGTCTCCAGGTTTGCCACTCAGAGCCTTAAACCACTGCACTATACTGCTGCTTTAAATCAGCACTGCTAAGGATTTTGCCTAGGATATCTTTTAGTTTCTTTACTCTACTAAACATTATAGAATGTCTTCTGCATTATTCTTTTATAAGGGACAGAAACAAGTATTTCAGCTGTCTTAAACTTGAAAAAATACTGGAGGTTGTGCTCTGCTTTTCAGCATCATTAAAAACGATTAATTTTTTCTTTTATTAATCTTACCCCCACGATGTCTGCTCCCTTGATATTTATCTCCCTCTTTTTTATGATGCAACATTGTAAGTTTCTTTGCATTTTATTTTGGGCTATGAAGACCTCAGCAGCTGCACAAAATAAGGCAGGTGGCCACATCTGGAGTACAGTGAGCCATATTACACTTCAAGTAAAAAGATGGCATATCTTTTTAAAAGACATGTTTAGGGAAAAGTATGCTAGGGATTGTAAGAACTGATGTACAGCACCTCAGAAAGAATGCACATGCACAAAACTGAATTATGTGTACTTTAGTGTTTGGGTGTACATGAATGTGCTGTGAAAATTCTGTTTTTCTTATTTCATGTTGGACCATCCGACTGTATCGAGCACAAATACCATATTTTGGGTTGCTTTCATGATGAGTGTGCAACAATAGCAGTACTGATCACATGATAAAATGCGTACCTGTCTTAACAGAGTTGCATGAGTCAATGCATAATAAGAAAAACATAATTTCCCCAGTACATTCATCTGGCCACTGTAGTACACGTTTGGATAATGATCATCATCAAGTCCAGAAGAGAATGATTTTTAAGCACAATGCTGACTTACTACAGTTGCATAATGGGTTACATATTTAATATTGAAAGAATAAGCTAAATGTTGATTTATTGTAGATACGAGCATAAGAAAGAACAAAGACCTTTAGAGTTCATTGAGTTCATTCACACTCCAGCTCAATGGGTGTAACATTTATCACCTGTTTCTCTGGGTACTGTATTTATCTTGGCTTAGTTTTATAGACTGTGGCCAATATTCAAGAACATTACCTCCAGCTTTAAAACACTTCTGTATTTACTAACCATATTCTGCAATGTGCCACTAGATAACACTGGAGGTTGCTGAATTGGATGAGTAAGGGCAAAATAAAGTGATGTCAATGCCAGAGTTAATGTTCGTGAACATAGCCCATTCATTGACTGCTGCAGCCTACCGTACATTACTTTAGGTGGAAATCAATTGCAAAAGGCCACTTACTCATAGTACTTCTAAATAATATTCCCAGCCAGGACCAGATTATGGTTATCAGGGGCCCTAGGCCAAAGGAAAATCTGGGGCACTCCCCACATACAGGGCCATGCCCCTTAGTGCACAGCCATCTTTTATTTCCTTTTCATATAATCAGTGAATTGAGATTTTTTTAAATGATTATATTCCTGCTGTGTTTGTGATTGTGAAGAAATCTGCCAACTTCAGAACCTTTGCAAGTATTTCGCTTCCTGGTTTGCTTGTTGATCCCTGGCATGACTATGTCTGTGGGATCCACTGAGATACATGCCCACTGCTACTGACCCCATAGGTTGGATTTCAAAGGCCCAAGACTGCTGCAAGCCCTGGTTGTGGCAATTATATGGTGTACTGAGCTTGCAGCAAAAAATGTGAGTTTCTAGCCCGTGTGTCAAACTGACACCCGCTAGACCAACTTTCTAAGATCTAGCATGTGTCGATTGTGGGGCCTCTGATATGCAGCTTGCGGTCGAACTTTGACACAAACTGCTGTAAAGATGGTCAACTGTCACAACTGAGCCTGAGATTATGAAATCTGGTGCAGCTGCAGCACTCGGCCTTGGTGCAGTTGCGAGAAAGCAAGGGTTTGATGCAGGGCTTGACAAAAGCCCTGTGTTGACCTTTAAAAATCAGACCCCATATAGCCGGCCCAGTGGCATGGAGGGTTGAGGCATTGGAGTCTTACCTCCTGCCACACCAGCAACCTGTATTCACAGAGCAAGCAGGTTGCTGGGGATCAGCTTTAGAGGGAGAGGATCAAGTGTCCAGAGGACAGCTCTCCTTTCCCGGGGAGGGTGGTTTAGTGGTCTTGCCGAATGACTACTCCCAGGTGGAGGCCTGAGGGTAGTGCCAGTCAAGGACAACACTGAAGGGAGGGTGCTGTGGGATCCTGCAGCATGCGTACGCCTCCACATACATCTGCTGATGTGCACACCCCACCAAAGAGGGAGGGACCGGGGGATCCATGGGGGGGATTTGCTGGTATCAGGCTGGTGTTGGGAGAACAGCAACACAGCAAGCAAGGGCGGATGTGAGCTCTCTCACAGAGACAGGCAAAGCCCATCTAGCAGCAGGAGTCCTGTGGAGAAAAGCCAAGGACAAAAAAAAAAAAAGAAAACAGACCCCATGTTTCTTCTATCCTAATTGTCTACAATACAAACATTAAAACTCCATGAGTGATAGAAAAAATCTCACTCACCAGTTGCATACTGAAGCTAGGGTTCAACTAACAAGGAGGCAAATTTTCATGCTGTAGGAGTTTATTTATCAAGTCTAGGATTACAAATACCTTTGAGCCTTGGCTCTTTTACAAAGGTTCCACGTCAGAGAAATACAAATTATGGGGAACATCAAGACAGACATTACAACAATGTGGACATTGCAAACAGAGAACAGAGTAATACAATTCAAGGATAGCATTGTAACAAGGCAGCCAGCGGCATTTGTCAGAGAAAATAGACAACAGATAAGAAGTGCCAGAGTCATAGGGAGAGGGAAGAGGGAGGGGAGAAGGAATGTAGGAAGGGTGGGAGAGGGTGAAAAGTGCAGCAGTGGGTATACCAAGATGTGAGGTAGAATCCAGTGGGGGGACAACTAGAGCAGGAAAGTGGAGAACAAGGTTGTTGGGCAGTCACAGGAGCTGTTGGTAGTGAGATAGTCCCGGAGCCTAGCTTTAAACATACCAATTGTTGGGGCAGAGGAGATGGTTGGGCTGAGACCATTGAACCAGAGTGGTGCTCGATAAGCAAAACAGCATTGTCCCTGTGAAGTGTGACAGTGGGGGACTTTCAGTAGCTGTAGTGTGGATCTCCTAAGGCACCATTTGTTAATTCGGTGTTGTAACAGAGTTGAGACCCCAGAAGGTGCAAGGCCAAGGTAGATTTTTTCACCATGGAGCAGGTGAGAAACTTTATGTGGTTTGATAGTTGGAGCCAGCCGGTCTGGTGTACAGGTCACATGTGTGGGTGAGGACAGTGAGCACTAGTGATGAGCCAATACGTTTTATTTAAGGCAGTTGAGAGGCATCTAAGGATTGTGGTTGTGGGTCGAGCCATAAATGATGAGATCATAGTCTATTACAGAGATCACAGAGCTCAGGACTGCAATCTTCAAAGCTTCTGGCATGAGGTGTGGTCTGTGTTTGTAGAGGAGACCAAGCCGTGTATTAGCAGCTCTAGCTACATTATCTACATGAAGTCCATAGGAGAGATTAGGGTCAAGCTGTATCCTTAAGTATTTGAAGGACCCACCTGATCTAGAGTGTTCCCCTGGGTGGTGGAGATAGCCAAGTGGTGTAGCTTGTGTGGGTTATGAGAGCTGCAGAAGAGCATAGATTTGGTTTTCTTGTCATTGAGGACCAGTTTATGATTAAGAAACCATGTCTCTACAGAACTGAAACCAAGTCGAAGGTTGTGTTGAAGAGTTACAGGATCTTTGTGAGTGGAGAATACAACAGCATCATCGGCATATAGTATGATCTGCTCAGAGCAGTGGTAAGGAGGAGTTTGAAAGGCTTAAAGGAGGCCCAGTATGGATCCTGTGGGGCACCAGGCGAACAGGCAGGGTGTTAGAAAGGCGTCCGCAATTTTTACTCTCTGTGACCATTTTTTTAAGTAGCTTTTAAACCAGAGAGAAGAGTCAGGTGATAGCCTGGCATTCAGTAGTTGGTGTATTAGTAGTCCATGGTGTACTGTATCGAAGGCCTTGGAGAGGTCGATGAAAACGGCTCCTGTGAGAAGGCCGTTGTCAAGGGATTTGTGCAAAGCTCCAGTGAACTCAAGAAGGGCTGTGGTGGTGCTGTGACCTTTCCAGAAGCCGTGTTGTTGTGGACAAGGTATATTGTATTTATCTAAGTGGTCGGTAAGTTGATCAGCCACGATGCGCTCGAGTGCCTTAGAGAGTGGGGGCAGTATGGAGATAGGGAGATAATCTGAGTGATTCGTCTTGTCCCCACTTTTATGGATGGGTGTCACGGTGGTTGTTTTCCATAGGTCTGGGAATTTTCCACAGCTGAGAGAGAGGTTTAAGATTTTGTTAATGGATGAATTACCTCATCGGTGAGCAACAAAGCTTAAGGTCCAGGGTGTCGCTAGATCTAGATTTAGAGATAGCTGCAGTAATATAATGACTTCATTCAGCCTTACCTCCCTGAAGTAGAAGAGGGATGGTTAGACTGAGGGGCTGAGGTATTTGGGGAGTAGGCCCCGTTTTCGAAAAAGTCATGGGGTAGAACAGCACTAAGGTCTGAAAAAGCCGTGTTAAAGATGTTTGCGATCACCTTGGGGTCGAGGGTTGAGGATCCATCAACCATTAGCATAGCCAGAGAGGTTTTTGGCTGCTTCCCTGTGACTTCCTTGATATTGTCCCAGAAAGCACGACCATTTCCCCATGTATTGGAGACAGCGTCTTTGTAATAGGTGGATTTCATTAGCCATATGGCTTTTGTGCAGGCATTTCGTGCTTGTTGGTAATTTTGGATGTCCAGCTGTTTGCCAGTGGCCCTGGCAACTGCCCAGAGATGATCCCTTAGTTTCAGCTGTGAGAGGAGAGCCGCGATGACCCATGGGTTAGAGAGAGATTTTGTTTTGCGCCTTTTAGCAGGGGCAAAGAGGTTGCAGGCTTTGTTGAAAATTGAGATGAAGTGATCAAGAGCCAAGTTAACATCTGTTGCTTCATAGATGGGTAGCCAGTCTTGTAGAAGCAGGTGTTGTTTGAGATGTGGAAGTTTTCCATGAGGAAGGACTCTGCTAGTGATAATTTTGGGAGAGGGCTTAAGGAATTTGTTAGACCATGTACACATGACTGGGGAGTGGTCACTGAGAGAGTCTGGGAGAATGGTCGTACGAGAAATCCTTGTGGGGTGAGTGGTGAGGATCCAATCCAAGAGGGTACTGGTGCCAGTCTTGTAGTTAATCCTAGTAGGGGAGTTTACCATTTGCATGAGGTTAGCAGCTGAGATGGAATCTTTATAGGCACTGGCGCTCGATGCTAACCAGTTTATGTTGAAATCCCCTAGTACAATAAGTTCAGCTTCGGGAGGATGAGAGTTGATAAAGTTTAGGACGTTGTTGAATCCATGTTTAGGGTCCCTGGGTGGGATGTATACAGAGACAATAGTCAGGGCTTTATGGTTGGGACCTAGGATGATTTTTATGGGCAGAATCTGGGCCGAGGCAGAAAGTGATGGAGTTGCTACAGGATGCCAAGACAGGGAGTCTTTGATATAGATTGCGCAACCACTGCCTTTTTTGGATATCCGGTCCAGCCTGTGGACATTGTAGACCTGTATTGTTACTGCTGAGTCAGGAACTTTAGGTGTCAGCCAAGTTTCCACCACTGCAAGGATGTCAGGGTTGTGTTGGCATATGAAGGCTTGGAGTACATCCAGCTTTGGTAGCAGGCTGCAGATATTAATGGTTGCAAGGATAAGGGCACCTGGAATTTGTGTGTGGCCTGAGCTTCTAGGGCCAGGATTGGGATGGATGCTTCTTGAGATGAGAAAGAGGAGGGGTAGGAATTTTAAGGAGCAGAGTCGCA
This sequence comes from Neoceratodus forsteri, assembly GCA_016271365.2. NCBI lineage: Eukaryota > Metazoa > Chordata > Ceratodontiformes > Ceratodontidae > Neoceratodus > Neoceratodus forsteri. Next base: position 375,069,046 of record CM057458.1, read on the forward strand.
GCTGTTTGAGAGATAGTTTTGATCGTTGTTTCCGGGAGTAGAAGTTGCAAGGTTCCAGGCGGTATCCCATATGGACTGCAAGGTGGTACAGTGTGAGAGGTGGCCACACTTGTTGGGGAAGTAGTGGTCGGGTTAAGTAACAGGAATATCCAAGCGGTGCACCAAGCACAAGTCTCGGTGGAAGTGGAGAGTTCCTTGGGTAGCAGTGGAAACCAGAGTAGAGGGTGGCAGGGGTGGGGTGGCTAGGACCAGGGAGAGAGAAGGGGGGGCAGGGCGAGGAGGAGAGGTGAGAGAAAGGCAGAGAGAACCCACATGGCTTACGTACTAGATAGTGAAAGAGATAGAGATATAGCCCTCTAGTGGTGAGAGGATATAATCTGCTAATGGAAAAGTCAACAGTTAAAAAAAAAAAAAAAAAAAAAAAAGCTACAAATTCACTTCTAATATCAACTCAGAACTTAAAATGACTGTAAGGATTAAACAAATTATTAAACCCTAGCACATAAATTCAACTAGAGACACAGAGGGAGATACAGTAGTTAGAGATGTGCTCAGTAGGAGATACTGTTGGCCACTTGGAAATCAGCTTCCACTGGTACCAAATCCAAAAGTCAGGGCTAGTACCTTGCAGTACATAGGATTTCTGACAAACTGTTTAGGTTCCAGAAATTGAGGGTTCCGTGGCCTGGTCAAGGCACGCTGGATTCCATGCAGTACAGAGGATTTCTGACAAACTGTTTAGGGTCCAGAAATTGAGGGGTCCGTGGCCTGGTCAAGGCACACTGGATCCCTTGCAGTACAGAGGATTTCTGACAAACTGTTTAGGTTTCAGAAATTGAGGGGTCCATGGCCTGGTCAAGGCACGCTGGATCCCTTGCAGTACAGAGGATTTCTGACAAACTGTTTAGGTTTCAGAAATTGAGGGGTCCGTGGCCGGGTCAAGGCACGTGGATCCCTTGTAGTACAGAGGATTTCTGACTAACTGTTTAGGTTCCAGAAATTGTGGGGTCTGTGGCCTGGTCAAGGCACGCTGGATCTCTTGCAGTACAGAGGATTTCTGACAAACTGTTTAGGTTCCGGAAATTGAGGGGTCCGTGGCCTGGTCAAGGCACGCTGGATCCCTTGCAGTACAGAGGATTTCTGACAAACTGTTTAGGTTCCAGAAATTGAGGGGTCTGTGGCCTGGTCAAGGCACGCTGGATCCCTGATGGCTGAAGGAGTGCCAGGGAAGAACTCCCATACAGGTAAAGGAGATTTCCTGTTTGTGGTTTTGAGCACTGGGAAATGTGCTTTTACGTACAAAAGCATTCTGTATCATAAAATGAACATATTAAAAATATAACAGTATGCATTTTAATTATTTTTACAACAAAAGCTGCAACTGGCACCTGTTTATCCACCAGATTTTTTTTCAGTCTCCTAAATTCATGATTTGATCCACAATAGGTTTTGAAAACTATTCCCTTTCATAGGTGACAGTGAGCCAAGTACAGTATATTCCTCCCATAAACCTAACATGTTAATGTAACCCCTAGATGGCGCTATCCCAGGGGCTACTACCCCTGCCTGATTTGCCACTAACAGGTTGAGGGGCCTGGATCCAATGGCAGGTGCCTCCACCCAGAGGTCAGGGTTTGCAATAGTTAAACTAACTTGGTCACAGCCCTCTGGGACACTGCAACCCCCCTTTCTTCCCACTAGTGGCCCACACAATATATCAGAATTACCTTCACAGTATACACTTACCCCAGGTCTGGTTCCGCACTGGGACCTCCTGTGAAATGAGATACAGTGCAACAATCACAGTACAGTACTTTAACATAGACAAATACCTCAGGCAGTATAACTTTGCTGAAACAAGCAGCTCTGATTTATTTAGGGGGATATAACAAGGACAGGGGAAATCAGGTTAATTAGCTTATCACTCTAATAATCTACCTATGGCTCTGTGCACAGGCCTATCCCTATCAGTTACTGTCCCTGGTACCCAAGCCCTAGTGGCTAGTCCAAACCGTGGCAGCTGGTAGGGGCCCTTTCACACAGAGAAAAGAGAATTAAACAGTCAAGTACAGTAATTCCATTTGGATTTAATGTGGCAATTCAACAGGAGCGACCCTGAATTAGTACTCACGACCTCCAAATAAGATAGGGTCCTTCAATGTCAGCAGGGCTCACTTGAGGTACAAACCTCTTCACACATCCATATAAAAGAAAGCACTATACCAGGCAGGCTGCCATCTGTATCCGATCGCAATGCTGCACAATACCCAGGAGAACACACAGCAGATTCAGTTCCTGACAGACCGAGTGTAATTTTCAGCAATTCCTCCAGTCTTCTACAGGGTGAGCCTGGTTTCTAGTCTTCAGAGATCCTTTGATTCTTTTCACAGGACGGATTCAGTCCTAACAAGCTGCAGACCGGAACTCTGGGCCTTACACACGTTGTTTGACTAAAACTGCACACTGAAAAAGTACAGGGCTCCTTCCTTCTTCACTGCCAAAGCTCAACCGAACTCCAACCGACAAAAACCGGGCACTTCCTTTGAGTTCCTCCCAGTTCTTGACTGGATTGGCTGTCACTCACAATAGACTGCTGCTGTTGGTCCAAAAAGGCACTGAAGTCTAAACTACATCTCCCAGAGTCACTGCCCATACAATCCTCTTGTGGCTGGCTCAGATTATGAGTCCAAGTTCTGATTAGTCCAAGGCACCATTTTAGAGCTAGCTTACCCACACTGATTGGTCCAGTTCAGCAGTTCAAAACTAGAATGGGGAACTAGCAGACACAGTTCTGACTGCAAAGAAAGCAGGTTAGACAAACTGTAATTTCATTATTACTCTAAATAATTTCTGGTAAACAGTTACATCTTTCAGATAGGTTCCTTTGCACTCTAGTGACTGCAAAATTAAGTGAATTGGCAGCAGCTCGAGTGGTACTCAGAGAAGCACACAGTCCCCATACAAACTAATTATGTCTGCAAGCAGACAGCTCTTAAAGAGACAGTACCAGAGGCTCTAAAACACTCACTGATAAATGGCTTAAATGCCAAACACCATTCAGGCTTGGAGCATTCAAGCAAGCTCCTGGAAGTCTTTTGGAACCCCCATTTGCAGGGGGTTACACCCTTCTGGCCTGGGAAAGCTTAGCGTCCGCGTCAGCAAGTACCCTATAAGTTTCAGCTGCAACCATATACATTTGCATTAGGCTCACATGTAATCATCAGTCAATATATCATTTACCAAGAACATATTCTGAAACATTGCAGTCGTCCTCTTTACACAGTATTACATACACATTGTACCATAACTCAAGTTATTACCTCTTGTACATGAAACCTGAAGAGAGGGGCCTTCCTATCAGTTACCTTGGGGCTGGATGGGGCAAGGCACCATCATAAGAGAGCAACACAAGTAACTGGAGTTAGCACTGATGCTCAGTTTGGGCAGTGAGCTCGGGGACACATACATCCTTTTATGGACAACATTGAGAGGCAAGTCCACAGGCCCCCAAGTGAATCATAACTGAGGTGCACCACAGGCTTTACAGCTCGAACCAGTCTTTCTAGGGGAACTGTTATAGTCTCTGCACTCTGAGCCTCATTTTCAGCATTGTCCTCACTTGTCAGGGAGTCTCCATGGGGTAGAGAGGCTAGAACTTGGGCACTTTCAGCTCCAGGAGTTACAGTTTCTGAGTCCACAACATTTGGCTCGCATGGAGAGCTTTCGGACACTGGCAGTGGACTGTCAGGGCACTCAAAATACTCTTCTTGTTCGGTGTATCACCAGTCTGCCCCAATCTATCATTTCCTCCCTGAAAGCTCAAACAGTTCAACCATGCACAATGATTCCATTTCATCTGATCTGATGCTTTGCACTTCACTTTCTGGGAGCATTGGCTCCAGGGATGAAGCTGGGGGCTTAGACAGTCAGAAGGTCCAGCTTTGTCTCCAGTATTGACTAGGGATTGCCCAAACAATTGACTCAGTTCGTAAGAAGGATAGTATTCAAAGTCACTCACTTTCTTCCGATATGGACTGACAGTCATGCTCAACTGGGACTTGTGGAGGGAACACTTTAACTTTGCTTCTGGGTGCAGACTTTCTTGATCTTTTCTTAGGCAGCTCTAGTCACTGGTCCAGAGGGCATCTTCTAGGGGCTCAGACTCAATTAAGATTTGTCAATGGGCAGTAAATGATTTCTATGTATTGTTTTTACATCTTTTGAATTATTCTCAGGCCTTACTTTGTACACTGGCAGATCATCTAGTTTGCCCACTACAATGTGAGGGAGATGGTGCCATCGGTCAGCAATCTTGTGCTTGCCATGCAGTCCCAGATTTCTTAGCAATACCCGATCTCCCTCCTGGAGTTCCTGTAGCTACCTTTTATCATGCCTTTCTTTGTTGGCGAGATTTCTTTTGGCAGCCATGGTTTGAGCCAGTTAGTACGTATGAGTTAGCTGGGCCTTAACTTTGCACATACTGTAAATAGTTGTCAGCTTAGACCCATCAGGAGACCCCAAAACACACATCTACTGGTAGTCGAAGCTCTCTTCCAAACATCAGGCGGTGGGGAGAATCCAGTGGCATCACTTTTGGTGCAGTTATAAGCATGTACCAGGGTGCTAATTTGTTGGCTCCATCTAAGCATCCTTTGGGTGCAGGGTGCCTAGCATATCTAGAAAAGTGCGGTTGAAGCGTTCAGGCTGTGGGTCCTCCTGGGGGTGTAAGGAGTGGTTCTGGACTTTCGCACTCCCCACAGAAAGCATCTCTTTGATCAGGCGACTCTCAAAGTCTCTCCTTGATCAGAATGGATTCTTTGTGGAGCCCATAGTGAACAAAAAGTTTTCTACAAGTACTTTGGCCACATGGATGCTTTCTGGTCTTTCGTGGGGAAAGCTTGGGCATATCTCGTGAAATGGTCAGTGACCACCAGCACATTACTGATATTTCTTGGATCTGACTCCAAACTCAGAAAATCAATACAGACCAGCTCCATGGGTGCACTGGTGGTGATGTTAACAAGGGGGGCAGCCCTCTGGGACAAAGCTTTCCTCTGTAAGCAGCGACTACAAGTTCGAATGTGTTGCTCCACATCAGCCCCCATCTTAGGCCAATAGAATCTGGATCTCACCAAGTCAAGTGTTCTGTCTATACCAGGGTGCCCCATGTGGTTGTGCAAGGACCTCAGTACTGAGTCTCGAAGGCAGTGGGCAGCACTAGTTGTTGTTTGTCTACTTGTCCCCTCTGTCTACTGTTTCTCTGTATAACAGTTTATTGATCAGTTTCAACTTAGGACCTTCTTTGTATAACAGTGCAGTTCTCAAATCAGTGGAGCGTAATTTGGACACATCTTTTCCTGCATAGAGGGCTTCTAAAGCTGCTTTGATCATGGGATGCGGGATTGAGCCCGCCCGAATACTGTCATTGTCCAGCTGAGGCAGTGCACCAATGTCTATTGCAGAAAAGTGGCAATAAGCAGGTATGCAATTCTCAGAGGGTCTAAGCAATCCACCATACAGTCCACTAGGTCCGTGGACATTTGTTCCTCCCTGTCAAACTTCGACAGAGTGCCGAATGTCAGGTTCTGCCAATCGGACCCAATCATTCTGGGGAACAGGCCTCGGAGAGCATCAGCATCTATGTGGTTCAGACCTGCTCGGTATCGAGAGCATAGTCATATGTAGATAATGCAGAAAGTCACCTATGGCCAGTGGCATCCAATCAGCTGAGGTCTGCACATAGGTCAAAGGATTATTGTCAGTTTTACTAGTATTTAGCCCCTAAGTACTCATGGAATTGGTCAGCAATAGCCCACTTCAAAGCTAGGAACTCTAACTTATGTACAGGATAGTTCTTTTCGGATGGGGTCAGGCTTCTACTGGCAAGGCACTGGTCTCAAGCCATTCTAGTGCTCTTGAACAACACAGCCCCAACCCTTGCAAGCTAGCATCAGTGTGCAGGACGAAGGTTTTCTTGGATCGGCATAGGCCAGCACTGGAGCATGGGTAAGTTGATATATGATCTCATGAAAAGCAGTCTCACAATCAGGGTCCAGCGGGCCCCAAATACTTCACTCGGATGAAATACACTCTTTCAGTCTTGAGGGCTGACTTTGGTATTTTTGTGGGTTGGGGATACCCTTTGAGTAAGGTTAATAAAGGGGCGGATCACTCTGAATAGTCCGTGATGAAGCGCCGATATGTAACCACAGAATCCCAGGAATCTTTGCAGTTCTTTTAGATTTTTGGGCTGTGGCCAGGTGAGTCAAGAGCCTCAACTTTACCTAGGTCGGTCTCTATTCCTCGGTGGATACTATGTGTCCACATACTTTACTGATGTTTCGAAAGAATTTGACACTTATCAATGGACAGTTTAAGGCCAAAGTCCTCCAGTGGGTCCAATACCTTAAATAATCTGTCTCATGTTCCTCCAGTGAGCTGCCAAACACAATAACATCATCTAGGTATACCAGGCACTCTAGTAAGTTCATGTCCCCACTGCACGCTCCATCAATCGTTGAAAAGTGGCTGAGGCACCTGAAATCCCTTGAGGCATCCTCATGAATTCATAGAAACCAAGCGGACAGATAAGGCCGTCTTCTCACGAGTCCTTTGGGGCCATCGGGATCTGGTAGTACCCACTGCGGAGATCCAGCACAGAGAACCACTTGCTCCCGTTTAGGCAGTCAAGCATCCTGAATGCGGGCATTGTGTACTGATCAGGGATAGTCCGCCCGTTTAAGGTGCGATAATCCACACATCCCTTACTGTTCCATTCTTTTCCTCACTACCACAATGGGGAAGCATAAGGGCTTCTGGATTCTTGTATTACACCAGCAGCTAACATCTCTTGCAGATGCGTCTCCACATCATCTATGTCAGCAGGTGCCAGGCGTCGAGACCTCTCACGAAATGGTCTTTCGTCATGCAGCGGATATTGTGCTCAGCTCTTGCACGCATCACATCCCATTCCTTTAAAAAAACACCTGGTCTCTCTGGGCAAGCTTCTCACTGATCCTCACTTTCCATTCAGCTGGCAGCGGGGTCGCCGAAATCAAACAAGTCAGGCGTTACTCTGTCATTCTTCCTTGAACTCTTGCTGCTGGGTAGCACTGCAGTGTCTGCACAATGCACACAGCCAGGATGCAACCTCTGTTTTACTCGAATGTCTCTTTCAGACATTATGAACTTGGACCATTACCCTTCTGGCATAAGCATGGGCTCTAGCAGGCAAAATACTAGGCTTGACCAGCAGTCCCTCTGGCAATTTTCCATCGCCTGGTGCATCCAACATTAATATTTTATTCTTAACATCCTTTCTGATACGGACCTCTCCCTGTAAGGTACACTGGGCATTTGGCGCCAGGATCAGAGACTCAGGATCCTTCTTCCATACAATCCGACCGGTTCCTCTGGTTCTGTTTTTTCAGCACTCTCTGTGCCTCATAGGCCTTCTTAATTAAAGCTTGAACTCTTAAAAGCTCTACTAGTCTTTGACCCCTGTTTTCATAACACAACTGTGCCAGCCTTCCGAACATATGAGCATTTGTTCCAATCAACAAAGGGACACCATCATTCAGTCCAGTGGGGGACACACCAAGGCTAGGGTCTCTACTTGTTCGGCCACTCCAGCCACGGAGGTGGGGAAAGACAGCCAAATTGGATATACCCGGAATAGGGGTAGGCCTTCTACTTAACCCCCATACATGCAGTCCTTCTAATGGTTGTAAGGGTACTTCTGACAAATGCTTCTGATACCAATCCTGGAACATAATTGTCACTTGGGAGCCACTGTCTAATACAGCTCTTGTAGACACTCCATTCACCTTTACAGTGGTCTCCATGGAGGGACCCACTATTCTGGACCAGTCTGGAGAGGCGGTAGTGGGGGCCTGGGCAACTGACCTTGCCACAAAAGGACGTGAATTAGCATTTTTGGTGCCCTCACTGGGATCATGTCGTGCACCTCTTAACCACTGATTTCTTCTCCGAAGCTCTCCTTGTAGCCTATATGCAACTTTGTCAGTGTCTTTTGGGACTGGCATTCCCTTTCATGTGCCCATCTTTCCCACAATTATAGCAAAACATACTTTCTGGAGTTTGAGCTGGCCGAGGCGCCACACTGGGAGCCAGGGCGGGGGTATTACTAACTGGAAACCTGGGTGCCATCTCTGTCTGCGGCGTGATAAGCATTTGGAGACATCTCGTCAGTTTCTGCACTTCCATGGTCAAGGAATTGAGTTTGGAGCTGTTATCAGCAGGAGATACATGGGTGGGTACCCCCACCCCCATAGCAGATGCAGTCGGATATAGGTCAGGGCCCGTACTTGCAGGCGTGGCCTTCATAAAGGGACTGTTTTTGAATTCCCGGATCTCTCTCAACAGTTCGCCCCATTGTGGCATATCTTTTTCCTTGTCAGAGCACTCATTGACTGTCAACCTCTGCCCCTGAACTTCACTTGATGGGTCACCCTCAGTCACTCGGGTCGTAGCCACAGCTGTTGGTGCAGGTACCTCCGAGGTCGCCTTTTCTCAACTCCTCGAATTTCTCTCATTAACTCATCATAGGAGGTGGGGTTCCAGTCGATTTGCCAGGCGTAACTGGAAGCAACAGCAGTTCTGAGAAGGGGCAGACTTAAGGATTCTGTCCAGTCTGGTTGGGTCTAGTTCAATCGCTGGCAAACTACCCTTTCTGAGGCATTCTTGCAACAATTTTTCCAGCCGAGAGACACACAGACAACAACTCCCTTGGTACTGTTGTGCATTTCTTACTCTCCACCATAGGTCCTCATCAGAATCTGGGCTCCATACAATTCTCCAAGGCCTCCAAGATAGGCCTGTGCAGTCGCTTCAGGGTTACTGGCCCGTTTAGCACGGATGGTAGCCAGGGCAGGACCTCGGAGGCTCTCACTAACCCTCTTTCGCTTTGCCTTCCGAGCATTGCCATTCTAGCAATTTGGGGCAACATAGTCTATCCAGGTCTCCCAGTCATCCTCCCTTGGGGTGGGAGGGTGCCAGAGAAGATCCTCAACCTTCGGTAAGAGTCGTGACTAATGGCAGGTGCAGAAATAGGAGTCTGCATTGGTTCAGCCACCATTCACGGGCACTGGAGCAGGAGAGGGTGTTGGGGAGGAACACTCCCAGGTGGCAAGAATAGTTTCTTCAAGTCCTCCACAGTTTTCCCTCTCCCAGCAACCATTCAGCAAATTTCTCCTCAAAGTTTCAGATAGTGGTGGGGCTGATTCCCCGAGGTCTTTACTGTCCTTAGTTATCACTCTCCAAGCAGTGAGGGCTCCCTCTGGGGTAATGGTCTGTGGCACTTTGGAGCTATCTATGGGATCCTTAAACTCTACTAGGGCCAGGAAAGTGTGGGTGAGCAGATTAGCATGCCGACCCACCACCACAGGGTTTTGTAAACCTTCCACCTTGGAAAGTACTCCCTGCACAGTGTCCGTATTGATACCCAGGGGGATGTCCAGGATAAGCATAGCATTTTGGGGGTCGATCTCCTCCCCAGTACACCACTCCACCAGCCGGTGCACAGCCACTTCTGTCGGGGTACCCATTTTTTTCTTAACAGTGGTTCGTAAATATGGCCACTAGAGGACACACAATCCCAGCGGTGAGCCTCCAAGATGTAACCCCTAGATGGCGCTATCCCAGGGGCTACTACCCCTGCCTGATTTGCCACTAACAGGTTGAGGGGCCTGGATCCAATGGCGGGTGCCTCCACCCAGAGGTCAGGGTTTGCAATAGTTAAACTAACTTGGTCACAGCCCTCTGGGACACTGCAACCCCCTTTCTTCCCACTAGTGGCCCACACAATATATCAAATTACCTTCACAGTATACACTTACCCCCAGGTCTGGTTCCGGCACTGGGACCTCCTGTGAAATGAGATACAGTGCAACAATCACAGTACAGTACTTTAACATAGACAAATACCTCAGGCAGTATAACTTTGCTGAAACAAGCAGCTCTGATTTATTTAGGGGATATAACAAGGACAGGGAAATCAGGTTAATTAGCTTATCACTCTAATAATCTACCTATGGCTCTGTACAGGCCTATCCCTATCAGTTACTGTCCTGGGTACCCAAGCCCTGGTGGCTAGTCAAACCGTGGCAGCTGGTGAGGCCCTTTCACACAGAAAAAGGAGAATTAAACATCAACAGTACAGTAATTCCATTTGGATTTAATGTGGCAATTCAACAGGGAGGCGACCCTGAATTAGTACTCCACGACCTCCAAATAAGATAGGGTCCTTCAATGTCAGCAGGGCTCACTTGAGGTACACAAACCTCTTCACACATCCATATAAAAGAAAGCACTATACCAGGCAGGCTGCATCTGTATCCCGATCGCAATTACTGCACAATACCCAGGAGAACACACAGCAGATTCAGTTCTGACAGACCGAGTGTAATTTTCAGCAATTCCTCCAGTCTTCTACAGGGTGAGCCTGGTTTCTAGTCTTCAGAGATCCTTTGATTCTTTTCACAGGACCAGTTCAGTCCTAACAAGCTGCAGACCGAACTCTGGGCCTTACACACGTTGTTTGACTAAACTGCACTGAAAGTACAGGGCTCCTTCCTTCTTCACTGCCAAAGCTCAACGAACTCCAACCGACAAAACGGGCACTTCCTTTGAGTTCCTCCCAGTTCTTGACTGGATTGGCTGTCACTCACAATAGACTGCTGCTGTTGGTCCAAAGGCACTGAAGTCTAAACTACATCTCCAAAGTCACTGCCCATACAATCCTCTTGTGGCTGGCTCAGATTATGAGTCAAGTTCTGATTCGTCCAAGGCACCATTTTAGAGCTAGCTTACCACACTGATTGGTCCAGTTCAGCAGTTCAAAACTAGAATGGGGAACTAGCAGACACAGTTCTGACTGCAAAGAAAGCAGGTTAGACAAACTGTAATTTCATTATTACTCTAAATAATTTCTGGTAAACAGTTACATCTTTCAGATAGGTTCCCTTTGCACTCCTAGTGACTGCAAAAATTAAGTGAATTAGCAGCAGCTCGGTGGTACTCAGAGAAGCACACAGTCCCCCATACAAACTAATTATGTCTGCAAGCAGACAGCTCTTAAGAGACAGTACCAGAAGCTCTAAAACACTCACTGATAAATGGCTTAAATGCCAAACACCATTCAGGCTTGGAGCATTCAAGCAAGCTCCTGGAAGTCTTTTGGGAACCCCCATTTGCAGGGGGGTTACATTAATATAATAAATAACACCTTGCAATGTACTAAAGGATACAGAATCCTTAAAGGAAGTTGGGACAAGAGGATAACCATAACCACAGTGGAGTTTAAATTCAAGCAAATGAGCACAGAGGTGACCTTATATTTAAGGGTACCCAGTAAGGTTAGTCATGGGGACATCTTCATGTCATTGCAATGCTATTTTGAAAGCTTCTGTCCAGCTCACTGACTCTCCTTGTGTGCTGTGCCAACAGGGTAAGATATCTATCTAAATAATTAAAACAAAAAATAATTTAAAAGTTTAAGACTGATACCTTGCACTGGATCATGCTGAGGGCCCTTTGAGTTGGGAGCCCCAATAGCTGCTGGCTCTGGGGGTGCTTAATGCCAGCTCTGGGCAGGAAACAGCAAGCAGAAATAAATTAAAGGGGAACCCAGCTCCCCTGGTGACATACTGAGGGACCTTGAGGTCCCAATTAAGCCATTCGCAGTGCACTGTCATTTTCTATGCACTTACTTGTGTTTCATTTGATAAATAATCTGGTTGATCCTGTGACCCCCCCCCCCCACCATGACTGAGTACTCTAGTTCTCAGTGTGCCCCGGGGCCAGTCATCTGATGACACAATCAACAACTAAGCCACAGGGGATGTCTATATGCTGTCATGACTATTAAGTGAATAACAGAGTAATAGAGTGCATGATCAAGCTTATTCTAATGGTACTGACTGCACTAAGTCAGCATGATCTGTGCTGGTAGAATAATTGTGATTGTGCACTCTGTTACTCTGTTATTCACTTTATAGTCATTCTGGTGCATAGATATCCCCTGCAGCTTAGCCTATCCATCGCATCATCAGAGGGCGGCCACAGGGAACTCTGTGAACTAGAGTACTCAATCATGGCAGGTGAGGAGGGGTTGCAGTATCAACCAGATAATTTATAAAACCAAACACAAGTAAGTGCATGAAAAAAAATGTTGCACACTGCAAATTGCTCAATTGGGTGGGAGACTAAGTTTGCTGGCCAAGGCATCTAGCTTCACCTGAGGTCTTTCCTTCTAGGTTGCTTGAAAGGACAGAGCAAGGGGAAGGATTGAGACTTCTTTTGGCTAGGCAGATTTACTGTGTGCTGTTATTTTTATTTTGTACTCACAGGGATTGTTACGGTTTGTTGCTAACATTTTATTGCTTTATTTTTCTCTGATTCAAATTGTTGTTGCTGGGTATACCTTCTGCTGCATTATTACAAGGTGTGCCTACAGGTGCTAACAGATTACTGCTGTAATCTTCTGATTCAAATTGTCTTTTGCAAGTGATATCTTCTGTTACTGCTTTATTTTTCTCTGTAGCAAAGTGTTTCTTACAGGGTATATCTTCTGTGTGTAACCCCCAGAGGGCGCTATCCTAAGGGCTACTACCCCTGCCTGCCCTAACTGTGGCAGGGTGGGGGGCCCAGATCCATTGGCGGGTGCCTCCACCCAGAGGTCGGGGTTAGAACAGTCAAGGTTGACTCGGTCACAGCCCTCTGGGTTGCTGCAACCCCCCTTTCTTCCCACTAGTGACCCATGCAGTTCAATGTCAGTGTCCTTACCATATACTCTTATCCCCCGGCTTGAACCAGTCAGCTCACTCCGGGACCCCCTGGAAAGTAAGGTACAGTTACGCCACATTCACTGTGCAGTATTACCACTACAGTATATGGGAATCTACCTAGGGCTCTGTGCACAGGCCTAACCTATTAATTACTGTCTATGGGTACCCAAGCCCTAATGGCTAGTTCCTCAATGCAGCTGGTTGGGGCCCTGAAACAAACGAGCATTTAATTCCTGAGCAGATCAGATGGAGCCAGTAAGCTCAGTTAGGGCAGTCAGCAATACAACCAAGCGATTATTGCATTTGTTTATGAGCTTTAACAGGGGGCTACTCTGATCCAGTCCTCACAACCCCAGCAGAGAACCACTCTCTCACCACTCGCAGGGCTGATACTGAACTCCAACGGCCTCCTCACACATTTATATGGAGACAACAGAGGGGTACCATACCAGGCAGCTGCTTCCAAGACCCAACCGAACTCACAGCAAATACGGGCGTTTCACTGCAGCTTCAAAACGTCCTGACAGACCAAGCGCGATTCAGCAGATTCTCCAGTCCTCTTCAGGTGAAGCCTGGTAGGTAACTGTGCTTGTACACAGCCTCCTCTGACCGCAAGCCTGCGGATTTGATTCGTGGAGCGCTGGCAATGAAAAACGGCCGCCTTAGGCCTTTCACGCGCTTCCCGCGTGAACACTCAACGGTGCAGAAGCTCAGAGCTCCCTTCTCCTTCACAGTCACAACGCCTCTGTCTCTAGCAGCATGGGACAATCCTTACAGCTTGGGCGCTACCCGATCTCATTGGCTGGTTACGCATGCCAGTCACTTATTCTAGCCTTCAGTGGTACGAAAAGGCGCCATGACCCATAATGCCACATCCAGGAATTACAAACAGTGCCCCCATTGGTCATCTGGCTCCATCCAGAGTCCTGATTCCGGGTTGGTCACCTCCACTTTACTTCCATTGCCCCCTAAGTACCATTGGACCCCTTTTTACATGGTCCGGGTCCAATATGGAGGGGCACACCACAAAGTTCCAGCTGCAATAAAAAGGCGTTAGGCAAACTGCAATTTCACCAACACTATACATGTTCCTATAGGAAACAACTACACCTTTCAGATGGGTTCCCTTAGCATCCCTAGCGACTGCAGAAATGGAGCGATCAAACAGCAGTCCAGGGCGGGATTCAAACAGAGAAGCCCAGTCCTCTACTTGAACCACTAATGCCTGCAAGCAGGCAACTCTTAAAACGACAGTACTGGAGGCTTTAGAAGCACTCACAACCCCCACATTTAGCGGCCTTATGACGAACACCAACCAGGCATGGAGCATTTAAACAGGCCCCGGGAAGGCTTCTAGGAACCCCCATTTGTAGGGGGGGGTTACATGTGAAATTATTACAGGTGGTGCTTTACAGGTTTTACAGTTTTATCTATTATTAGGATAAGCTTTCAGGGTTACTGCATTTGTTGCTGACTGATTGTTTCTGCTCTTTCCTCCTTGTTTCTTTCGTCCGTGGTTCTTCTTTTTCGGCAGGGGAAGGGCCCAGCCACCCACCCCCATCCCCAACCACCCCACACTACACTCCTTTTATAGGGTAGCCCAGTCGTGACATTTCCTGTGGCAAAGCAGGAAGGGGCAGATCAGTGGGGTATCCACACAGTGACCTCATTTACAGGGGCACTTGTAATTTAACTTGTTATAACAAGTTATGAAAAAACAAGCAAACAAAACACAAAATCAAACCTTTGCTTTCATTTTCTTCCTTCTAATTACTCTGACAAGGTTATAAACCCAGCAACATATCTGGAATGGATATCATTAATTGCAGGTACTGCAGAACACTTTTCAGAAGGGCAGTTTTACAGGATTTAGGACACAGTCCTACATGCTGGGCCATTGGAGATTTTAGGGCTCAGCTCCAGGCAGCATGAGCAGAGGTTGTGCACCTCAAATTTCATATTCAAGAGGAAATATATTATAAGAACTGCCCGCCATTTCTCCAACATCCAACAGAAGCACCTCGACTGCAGAGGGTAGTTGGTCCGGGAGGTTGGCAAGTGGTTAGGATGGGCAAATCGGGTGCCCCATCACTTGGTGCTCTCCAATATATTGCCTCCACAAACCATATAAAAACTACAAACAGGTATCTGCCTCTATCTACAAAATTAAACAAAGGGGCAGAGGACACTGCAGAGCAGGACCCTGCAGCACAGGAGCTTGCACAACAAAATTCACCTAAAAGAGGAACCAAAACAAAAAAAAGCAAAAAGGAAATCCAAATAACTTCTGATCATAGGAGACTCCATGATTTGGGGAATTGATACCTATTTCCAGCCAGGGGTAATGGTCAGATGTCTCCCAGGTACATCAGCATGGAGAGACACTGACTGCATTGCTACAATTGTTCAGGAAGCAGGAGAAAACATTGACATCTGGTACACATAGAGACTAATGATCTCGCCAGCCAGTCAGTTGTGGAGACCAAGGAACACCGGATCAGGCTGGGTGACAAACTATCATCTATTTCATCTGGCATCTCCTTCTATGAGATCCTGCCAGTCTGGGAGGGGGGGGGCAGATGGACGGAAGGTCAGAGAAGGGGAGCTAGGGGAGCTAAACATGTGGCTCAAGGGCTGGTGCCAAGAAAAAGGGCACAAATTTGTAGGGAACCAGCAACAGTTCTGGGAGCGCAAGTGCTTTAAATTTGATGGACTGCATCTGACTAAGGAGGGAGTCAGTGCATTGGTGCAGAAGTTTGATGTATTTGCAGAATATTTAAACTAGCAAATGGGGAGAGGGGTGCAACACGCTAATATGTCAAATGGGAAGAACACCCCTCCCCCCTCAGCTAGTGGTCAATCAGGATTTCAGCATGTTTGCAGTTCATTTGCATCACCAGGTAAGGAAAAAGGTCCAACTCCCCATATGATGCACAGGGGAAACACCAGACCTCACCCAAAAACTAACACACCAAAATCTGGCCAATGGAAAATCATGTACACAAATGCTCGCAGTCTGGGAAACAAGATCCCAGACCTACAGGCAATAATGACACACTGGACACAGTAGCAATTAGCGAGACGTGGTTTACCAGTAACCACACTTCAGTATCTGGCTATGTACTGTTCAGAAGAGACCAAGATGCAAAAAGGGGAGGGGGGTGGAGTGGCCCTGTATGTCAATGAAAATATCAAAGCTACAGAAATTCATAATACACATAAGGAGCCAGAAGAACTGTAAGTCACCCTGGAAACAGGAAATGGGACAGCCATAAGAACTGGGGTTGTCTACAGGTCCCAAGACCAGGGGAAGGACATAGACACATTACTGTTAGAAGATATACAAAACATAACAGCTAAAGGGGAGGTTCTGATAATGGGAGACTTCAACATGCCAGATACAGATTGGTCAATACCAGCAGGAACATCTGCCAGAAGTAGAAACATGGTGGATTCCCTGCAGGGGGAGGGCCTCAAACAACTGGTACAACAACCCACAAGAGACCGGGCTATCCTAGATCTAGCACTGACTAACAGGGAAAGGATCACGGATCTCCAGGTAGACGGTCACCTGGGGGCCAGTGACCATCACATGGTATGGTTCAATTTGGCCACTATAACTAAATCATCCCATTCCAAGGCAAAAATGTGGGACTTCAGAGGAGCTGACTTTGATAAGATGGTCAACAGAGTTAAGCTAGCTCTGGCAAAAAGAAATACAGGTGGAGGGGTACAGGCAAAGTGGGCAAGCATTAAGGATGCAATACTTGAAGTAACATCCCATTGTATAAGAGAGAAAAGGAAGTGCAAAAGAAGAAGGAAACCACTTTGGTTCTCAAAAACAGTAGCAGAAAAAGTCAGAGCCAAAAGGCTGGCCTTCAGGAAATATAAGGGAACACAGCGGGATGAAGATAGGGTGGCATACCAAACTTCACTAAGGGAAGCAGGGAAAGCAATAAGGCAGGCAAAGGCCCAAACTGAGGAAACACTAGCACAAACAGTAAAAGAAGGTGACAAGACTTTCTATAGATATGTAACCCCCTTGTTACCCGGGGTTACTAGAATCCCAGTAGGACCTAGTGGTAGGCAGGGAAGGCAGCTTGTGAAACTCCAGTTAAATGGATTTCACACTGTCTCACTCTGTTCTCAGTCTCAGCTGAGACTGAGGGATGACATCACCATAGAACTCTCACAGCTGCATGAGCCACACTGGAATGCTGCAGTTGGAAGTTAGGATAGAATGTTGGGGATTTCTGAACAGAGTCTGTGTGCAGTCTTGGAGAGAGGAGCAGCACAGCAGTCTGTGTGCAGGCTCTCAGAGCCTTAAGCTCTGTTTTAGAGCTACTGTAAGGGAGGTGTGTGTTTCCACCGAAAGAGGAACACAGTAAGCTGATTGTTGAAGTGGTGGAGACCACTGTTACTGGTCCATGTGCCCCATCCCTGAGGGGATTGGGGGTGGAAAGGTTTGCCTGTTTTCCAGGGGCAACCCTCCTGGTTCAGCTAAGGAAGACGCTGCCTATTTTAAGTTGTGCTGTGGCACCAGAAGCTGTGGGAGAGAAATTTCTGTGAGGAATTGCCTGTGGGGCACCTGCAACCAAAGGGTGAATTCGCTCTGACAGAGGGCCTATGTTTTTCACCTGAACTATTGAAACATGGGGATTGGACTACTTAATCTGTAGGAGGTCTAGTGTAATAGACATTGCCAGTTAACTCAAGTAGGTTCAAGTCCAGCACAAAGAGTGAAGTAAAGTGGGGATTGGAGTGCTTAATCAGTGGGGGGCCTAGAGCAATGGGCTAAGCCAAGTAAAAGTATGTTCAGGTCCAACACAATGGGAAAGTAAGACAAGTAGAGGAAATATGACATACATTTAGCCTTAATCTACATTACCAAGCCTTACAGAATGAGATGTTTAATGTCCAGAGAAATGGCCGGGTATGAATTGTGGAAGCGAGAGGTGGGAGACCCCCCATCAGTAGTAACCAAATTCACCTCTCTGGTTGCTCTGTTGCCTTTACTTTCTCTCAGGTACTTGGCCAGTGCCTGAGAAAGTACCAGATGTGGGATTAAAGGAGAACTCCCTGATAGAGCTGAGGTGCTCTTAGGTGGTTTAGGGAGCCACCAAAAGGTTTCCATGACATATGGAAGGTATCCGAGTGGCCGGCAGGGGAGCCGTGCCAGGGACAACCCAGAATAGTGTACAAGTTTGGGCTGTGTAGCCAAAGCAGCATGCAAGTCTGGGCTGTGTGCCCAGTGGGTTCAGAGCCTGAGGGCTGAAGTGTTGAAGAAGGGTTCTTATTTCTCTTAATCAGCATTACCAGAAGTGTAGCCCCGTGGGGTCCGTCTATGCTTTGTTTGTTCTGTTTGGATGTGAATAAAGCCACACTTTAGAATCCCACTTCTGGTATTTGAAATTACAGTTATTGCTTCCTTTGTTCTGAATTACTTGGGTGCCCCTGGGCAGAGTAGCCAAACCTAGCCCTTGTGCCGAGTAACCCATTCCTCCCCAAACCCAGCCCACCTGGTAATGCTGTCAGATTCAAACAGCATACCACCTGTCGTTTGCAAAAAGGCAGGGGTGGGGGGCTTACAGATACATTAGTGAAAGGAGAAAGTCCAGAGGGGGCATTGCTAAGATCAAAGGAGATAAGGGGGCGTGTGAGGAGGAGGACCATGTAAAAGCATCTATCCTAAATAGATACTTCTGCTCAGTATTTACTGAAGAGAAGGTAGGGCAGGGCCCACAGCTCAGCACCATGGACAGGGGAGGAGGAGGTGAGCACTAGTCCCTTAACAAAAGAAAGGGTCCTACAAGAGCTCAATAAGCTCTGGGTGGACAAGGCAATGGGACCTGATGGCATACATCCCAGGGTACTAAAGGAGCTAAGGATGGAGCTAGCAGAGCCATTATCAGAATGGTTTAGTGAGTCTCTGAGCACAGAAGAGGTCCCAGAAGACTGGAGAAGGGATCACGTGATCCCACTCCACAAGAGTGGTAGCAGGGAGGAGGCAGGGAATTAAAGACCAGTCAGTCTTACCTCAGTAGTGGGCAAGATTATGGAGGCACTCCTTAAGGAAAGGATAGTGCAACACCTGGAATCCATAGGAGCACAGGATCCAAGGCAACATGGGTTTACAAAAGGAAGGTCCTGTCAAACTAATCTCATAGATTTCTTTGTCTGGGTAACCAGAGTAGTGGACCAAGAGGGAGCAGTTGACGTCGTCTACCTTGACTTCAGCAAAGCTTTCGATACTGTTCCACATAGAAGATTGATTAATAAGCTGGGTTGGCTCAGGGTGGGTCAGAAGTTGGTCAACTGGGTGGCAAATTGGTTGATGGGCAGAAAACAGAGAGTGGTGGTAAACGGTATACAGTCAGAAGAGATGAAAGTCACAAGTGGGGTACCTCAGGGATCAGTCCTGGGGCCAGTCCTCTTCAATATCTTCATCAGTGACATTGCAGATGGACTGGAGAGTAAGGTTTGTCTGTTTGTGGATTACACCAAGATCTGTAACAGAGTAGATGATCCAGATGGGGTGGGCAAAATGAGAAGAGATCTGGATAAACTAGCAAAATGGTCGGAAGTGTGGTAACTGGGGTTTAATGCAAAGAAGTGCAAGATCATGCACATAGGGAAGAGAAACCCTGAAGCCACCTATAGGCTGGGAGGGGAGTTGCTGGCAGTCACAAGGGAAGAAAGAGACTTGAGCATCATCATCATCACCGATGACCTGAAATCATCCAAGCAGACCACTAAAGCAGTAGGTAAGGCGAGGGGTAAAGGAGCTCAATATGTATACCCTAGAGCAAAGGAGGGAGGGAGGTGATATGATCAAAACATTCAAACACCTTAAGGGCATTAACAAGGTGGAAAGAGTCTAACATGTTTTAATATAAGAAAAATAGCAGGACAAGAGGACACAGCATGCGATTAGAGGGAAGCCGATTAAGGGGTAATGTGAGGAAGTTCTTTTTCACAGAAAGGGTGGTGGATACATGGAATGACCTACCTCAGGAAGTAGTGGATATGAATACAGTGCAGGGCTTCAAACAGGCATGGGATAGGCATAAGGGAGCAATACCGATGGCACACGTATAAGGTAGAAAAAGATATGGGCAGACTGGATGGGCCCTGCAGTCCTTATCTGCCGTCAACTTCTATGTTTCTATGAAACTCACAGTCCCTTAGTATTTCACCAGGGCAACTCAGAGTTCTCCTTTAATAACGCAACTGCAACAGTGTTAATATCTCCCTTAGGCTGGTCACTGCATCTAGGAAAAGGGGGTAATGGTAGTTTACTCACTAGGTAAAGGTGATTGTGTTGCTGTATATCCATGGCACTCCCGCTTCGTACTTTAGGATTATGTGTGCCTGATAGGCTACTGTTGCACATCTGACCTTAAGGTCAAATTTCAGTGTAGTACCAAGCCCTTTCTGTATCCCATAATCCTCAGTTTTGATACTTCCATAGCTGTGAAAAATTTTGTTAGGTGCATGCACAGACAGTGTAACATTATTCTCTTGACTACTGTATATTTTCCAAGTTCTACTTTATTCTAGATTACTTTATCAATTATACACTATTGTCATTTTCTTACATTTGTCTACTGTTGTCTTCCGACCTTATGTCAGATAATGTATTTTTAAGTCTCTACCACGTCTGTACATTGTTTGCTTGACTATCCCTCTTTGCTCCCCCTGGGTGGGCTGGAGTGCCATAGATATAAAGTAACACTATCACCTTTACCAGGTAGGTAAACTACCATTGTGTTTCCTGTATATCCATGGCACTCCCACTTCTTACCTTAGGGTGACTTAATCACCAGTACCCTGTCCCTTAGGGTGGGGGGAGCTCCCTTCTGAGTTGTTCTTCCATGTTGCTGTTAGTAGTACCTTTTGTGCGAATGAGTTTCTCTTCAGGAGACATGTGTCTAGTCTGTAGTGCCTGGCAAATGTGTGGATGGTAGTCCATGTGGCGGCTGCACAAATTTCCTGTGCCATTGCTGAGTTGCGTTCCCGCCCAGGACATGGCGACTGCTCTTGTGGATTGTGCCCTTATCCCCATTGGTGGCATTCTGTTGCTTGCTTTGTAGGACTCCATTATGGTCCGCTTCGGCCACGATGCCATTGTAGCTCTGGTTGTTGGGGCCCCTTTCTTATGGCCTGCTGAAACTATGAAGAGCCTTTCCATCATTCGTATTGGCGCTGTTCTTTCAAAGTATGTAGTGAGTATCCTCCTCACATCTAGTGTGTGGAGGGTCTTCTCGGGGCTCTGTGTATGCTCATCGTAGAATGTGGGTAGCTATATTGGTTGGTTCTGGTGGAATTGCCAGTCTACCCTGGGGATAAATGATGGGACAGTGTGTAATGTCACTTCGTCTGCAATCAATATAGTAAATGGTTCTTGACAGGATAGAAACATAGAAACATAGAAATTGATGGCAGATAAGGACCGCAAGGCCCATCCAGTCTGCCCATTTCTTTTTCTGCCTTATGACTGTGCCATTGGCCTTTGCTCTGTCAATGATTTATCTATTCATACTCATCTGTATTGCTCACTTATGCCTATCCCATGCCTGTTTGAAGCCCTGCAATGTATTCATATCCACCACTTCCTGAGGTAGGCCGTTCCATGCATCCACCATCCTTTCTGTGAAAAAGAACTTCCTCACATTACCCCTTAATTGGCCTCTCTCTAATCTCATGCTGTGTCCTCTTGTCCTGCTATTTTTCTTATATTAAAACATGTTAGACTCTTTCCACCTTGTTAATGCCCTTAAGGTGTTTGAATGTTTTGATCATATCACCTTCCTCCCTCCTTTGCTCTAGGGTATACATATTGAGCTCCTTTAATCTGTCCTCATATGTTTTCTGATGCAGTCCCTGCACCATTTTGGTTGCCCTTCTTTGGACTGCCTCAATTTGGTTAATGTCCTTGTGAAGGTGTGGCCTCCAGTACTGCATGCAGTACTCCAGATGGGGCCTAACCAGTGTCTTGTAAAGAGGTATTATTACCTCCCTCTTCCAACTTGTGATACCCCTACTAATACACCCCAACATCTCCCTAGCCTTACCTACTGCTTTAGTGGTCTGCTTGGATGATTTCAGGTCATCGGTGACGACGACGCCCAAGTCTCTTTCTTGCCTTGTGACTACCAGCAACTCCCCTCCCAGCCTATAGGTGGCTTCAGGGTTTCTCTTCCCTGTGTACATGATCTTGCACTTCTTTGCGTTAAACTCCAGTTGCCACTCTTCTAACCATTTTGCTAGTTTATCCAGATCTCTTCTCATTCTGTCCACCCCATCTGGATCATCTACTGTGTTGCAGATCTTGGTATCATCTGCAAACAGACAAACCTTACCCTCCAGTCCTTGTGCAATGTCACTGATGAAGATATTGAAGAAAACTGGCCCCTGGACTGATCCCTGAGGTACCCCCACTTGTGACTTGCATCTCTTCTGACTGTATACCATTTACCACCACTCTCTTGTTTTCTGCCCGTCAACCAGTTTGCCACCCAGTTGACCAACTTCTGACACACCCCAAGCCTACCCAGCTTATTAATCAATCTTCTATGTGGAACAGTATCAAAAGCTTTGCTGAAGTCAAGGTAGGCGACATTAACTGTTCCCCCGGATAGTGCTGTGAGTTCTCCAACTCTGCGTGCTGAGCATATCGCCACTAGAAAGGCCGTCTTTAGATCTAGCCAGTAGATGTTGATGTCTGTTATTGGCTCGACTGGTACCCCTGTGAAAACGTTGAGGACTAATGTTAGGTCCTATGGTGGTACCCTTGACTTGCTGTGGGGTCTAATGTTGGATGCTGCCTTCAAGAAGCGAATGATATCTGAATATGAGCCTGGTTATATTCCTTTGATGTTACCCAGCGCTGCCCCTATTGCTGAAAGTTGTACCCAAAGGAACGACGGTTCTAGTCCCTCGTCTAGACCCTGCTGTAGGTATAATAGTACATTTGATACAGATATTCTTGATGGGTCTATTGCCTTGTCTTTACACCATCTGGAGAATATGTTCCATTGTCTGGAGTAGGTCACTGTCGTAGTCTTCCACCATGACTGCAGTACAGTGGCTATGACAGAGTTGTGGTAACCAGCATTTAACAGTTCTTCCTTTCAGAAGCCAGTCCATGAGGTGTAAATTGTCTGGGCATGGGTGTGTAACTGGTCCTTGCATTAGTATGTCCGGCCTCTTTGGCAGGCTGATGCTGTTCATGGTCATTGCTATTATTGTGGTGAATCATGCCCTTTGTGGCCAGTATGGTACGACCAATATGATTATTCTTCGGGACTGTTTGACCTTTGTCAGTACCTGTGATATTAGTAGGAATGGGGGAAAGACGTAGGAGTAGTCATATGTCCATGGTATTGACAGTGCATCTGTTCCCATGGATTGATGCTCCTGGAACCGTGAAAAGAATCTTTCCAACTGCTTGTTCTTGTTGGTAGCCACTAGGTCAATGATTATTTTCCCCCACTTGTGTTGGATTATCTGGAACACTTGCGGGTCGAGTTTCCACTCCCCTGGGTAGATTTGTTCTCTGCTGAGCCTGTCCGCCATCGTGTTCAGCTTCCCTGCTAAGTGGATAGCTGTGATGTGTTGTAGCTTCTTCTGTGACCATGTCATAATTGATATGGTCTCCTTCTGTAGCCCTTTGCTCCGGGTACCTCCCTGTTTGGTTAAATATGCCACCGCCGCCTTGTTATCGGATCATATTAGAACTGTCTTCCCTTGAATTTGAGTCTTGAATGCTCGTAGTGCATTGTGTATTGCTCTCATTTCCAATACACTGATCTGTAATTTCTTCTCTGTGGGAGACCATCTGCCTAGCTGATTTGTTGCCCATCGATGCTCCCCATCTCCATAGACTGGCATCTGTGTCTATAGCTATGTCTTGTTAAGGTTCCAGGTGTTTGCCCTGCTCAGATGTTCCCTGTCTGTCCATCATGTGAGCGATCTGGTGGCTTTGGGAGATATATGGACCCTCTGTCTCAAGTTTTCCTCTGATGGTGAACTGAATTTTAGTAGCAAAGCTTGTAGGGGTCACATGTGCCATCTTGCCCATGGGATCAGGTCTATACATGAGGACATCTTTCCCAGGACCATTGATATTTGGGCTATGGTTGGTTGTGGTGTCCATATTAGTGTCTGTGTTGCAGAAACCAGGTTGTCTATGTTTGTCTGCGTTGGTCTGACTAGTCCCTGTACTGTGTCTATGTATGCCCCCAGATGCTCTATCTGCTGGGCTGGTATCAGATAGCTCTTTTCATGGTTCACTACCCATCTGTGGTCTGACAGTGTCTGAAGTGTTAGCCTGGTGGCTTTCTCAGAATCTAGTGGGGATCTTGTCCTGATCAGCCAGTCATCTAGATATGGTATGATGTGCACACCCTGTTCGCACAGTCTTGCTACTAGTATGACTGATATCTTTGTGAATACTTGAGATGCAGAGGCCAGTCTGAATGGTAGTGACCTGTACTGGTACTGTTGTCCCAGTATTTGGAATCTGAGGTACTTTCTGTGTGCATGTCACATTGGGATGTGTAAGTACACGTCCTTGAGATCTATGGACGTTACAAAGTCATTTATTCTGATTGCTCTGAGTGTTGATCGCATGGTTTCCATCTTGAAGCTTCCTGTAGTTATGTATCTGTTCACTAGTTTGAGGTCTAGTACTGGTCGTAGATCCCCTGTCTTTTTTGGGACCAAAAAGAATATTGAGTATATTCGTTTGGTCCTGTCCTCTGGTGGCACTGGTTGAATTGCCCACGATTCCAGTAGTTTGTTTATTATTACCTGTACTTGTTGTGCTGACCACTTTCTCTTTGCTAGTGGTGAGACTATGCACCTTTCTTTGTCCATTTCTTCCTGGAATGTGATAGCATATCCCCTGATGATGGCCTCATTCACCCACTTGTCTGATGAGGTCCTGGTCCACATGGTGCTTAATTGTTGTAGGCGACCTCCTATGGCTGTTGTTTGCTGCGTTGAGCATTGCTGTAATGTTATGTTCGTCAGGTAGTCATGGGGTGGATCTTTTGAAAGTCCTCCCTCTCTGGCTGTTGAATCTTTCCCTTGTGTATCCTCCTTTGGAGTGGTATTGATTACCCCCTCTGTTTTGGTAGCTTGATTTAGTTTGGGTGGCATTCTTTCTGTCACGAAAAGTCCCAATATGCCGTCTGTCACCTCTGTTCCTGTGCCCGTAAGCACACCCTCTGTGGGATGGTAGATAGCCTGAGTCCCTGTCATTTTCATTATCTCTGCCCTATCCTCTTTGCCTTAGGAACTCCTGTAGACCCTCACCGAACACTTGCTCACCATGGAAAGGTAGTTTGTGTAGGTGGGCTTTTAATTCATTGTCCGCATCCCAAAGCGTCAGCCATAGGGCACATCTGGCCCTATTGGCTACTGTCGCAGATCTGGTATTAATCTTTAGTGAGTCTATGGACATATCCCCCGGGTACTTGGCCACCATTAGTGAGTATTGAAGTAGTTCGGCCTCGTGAGATTTAGGAGTTAGTTTCTTGCTTATCTCCTCTAACCATCTTCTTTGGGCTCTGGAGGTATAGAATGCTGCTGTGGCTGCCCTGATTGCTTGCCCTGAGAATTCATACATTTTCTTGAGCAGGTCCTCCATTCTCTTGTCCACAGTAGCATAGGGTCTAAGTCACTGTCTGGGACTGGCTGCGTCATCTTGAATCCTAGTATTGTACAGGTTCACTTAACCAGGTCTGTTATGCTGTCTATTGGGAACAGTTTGGATGAAAACAATGTACCCTCCTGTGGGGGAGGTGGAAGGACATCGAAGGGGCTTTCAACATCCGGCTCATGTTCACTTTCAATGGAGGAGTCTGGGTCCCCTTCCTCATGTTGGTCGGGCTCATCCTGGTAGTCTTCACAGTCCTCTTGGTTTGATTATTGCGGGGATTGCGCCTGCATCAGAATGGCGGTTTTGCTTTTGTTAGTCTTTGATGTACCTGACCCTGATGTTTTGGTACAGCCTGTGTTGGGGTTTTGGTTGTTCATGGCCATCATGATTTCTAGGACCTTCAGCAGGCATGACTGCTGTCTCTCCATCATGGCCGCAGCGGCCTTTTGGAGTGCGATTGTGGCTGGGTCGACTTGCTAGGTCTGCCTCGTCAGACTGGTCCCCTGACCTTCAACATCCTGTGTTTCCATTCCCTGCTCGGGGGAATCAAGTTCACAGTTGGGGCAGAGAAATGAAAATTATGTAACTACCGTAATTCCTGATCTTTCTGTGTATCTTCGCCATTCATCATATTTGGTATGGCCGGAGGTCACGACACTGCGGCAGCTCTTTTTTTTTTTTGGATGGGCGGAGTCGATGCACTGACAGCGCTGTTGATGCACAGCGTGGTGCTCGAGGGTTGGCCGTTAGGTGTCATCGACCCTGCCCTCCCGCCAGTTCTGAGTCGCTGTAGAGTAAGAAAGGGTTGGGGGGGGGCAAGGAAGTCCAAGGGACAGACAAAGTAAAAAGATATATAAACTAAAAGGAGAAATAAATGACGGAGAGGACAGATAGGAGATTGAGAAAAACTAAGGGGATTAGGAACGGGCCCCAATCTCTGGAATCAGAAAAGGAAAGGGAAGAGGGAAGGAAAAACAAGAAATGGGAGGGGGGAGGACATACTCTGGACTCATTGACTGTTTCCAAACTGGATTAAGAGCTGCGAAGGAGTAGCCAGAAGGCTGTATTGCCAGAATTCAAGGCACAGAATCACTGGCAACTAACTCCAGCAGGAGCAGAAGAGGCTATCCTGGGACAGAAGGGGACAGGAATCCAGGGCTGTCCCTCTCTGAAACCAAATAATTGTATAGAGGAGAAACAGTAAGTTTCCCTAATTAAAAATGAGAGTTGAGTCCCTAAGGACAAGGACGAAGGAGGATAGAAGGAGAGAGAGAGAGAGAGAGAGAGAGAGGAAGAGATGGCAGCCACCAACTCCCACCCCAAAGGGGTGGAGCCAAGGCACTTGAGGAGTGAACCACCCTTTCTCCTGATCCCTCTCCCACCGCCAGAAGGTAAACATCCCCCTGTGTGCCCAAGGTCACCCTGCTCCTGACCAGTGGAAAGGAAGTGGGGGGGAGAGGGGGACACAGAGACTGAGGCCCCAGGGGGATGGAGGGTGGGATTTGTGATGAATGGTGAAGATACATAGACAGATCAGGAATTATGGCAGGTATGTAAATTTCATATCTTATCTGTGTCAATCTTCACCATTCATCACATTTGGGAGAGTACCGAGCCCCCCTCAAAGGGGGCCCTAGGCCCTAAAGGACTAAACTCCTTAGTTCCCAGTGGGGAAAACACTGAAAGGGAGAACCTTTATGGGCCTGGTGAGGCCCGAGACTGGGGAGAGTGAGACGGGGACCCCCCGGAGGGGGCAGGAGGTTGCCCCAACAGACGCCGCCTCACCCTATGGGAGAAAAGGTGGGTTCTTCGGTACACGGAGGAAATCACCCTACGCCGGTCCAAGGGTGACAACCAGGAAAGACGCAGCCATGCCGTCTGCCTAGTGCAGATCGCTGTCCCTACGACCCTGGAAGGTACCTCATTGGCATCGTAAGATGCCCTCACTTGATGCATTGCTATCTCCAGGCCACGTGCAGAGAGTACAATGGCTTGTCTGGTTACCTCCGAATCAGCCAAAGAGGCTAGGAGTTGACCTAGCCTGGACCACAGAAACCTATCATAGGTAGCATAGTGGGCCTGATGAGCAGAAATTGAAAGCAGCAACCATGCCGAGTAGAAGGTCCTCCTCCCTCAGAAGGCAAAATCCGTGGAATCTTGATCTGGGGGACAGTCACAGAAGAGGGCGCGAAGCCCATTGGAAGTGTCCAGCTGCATCAGTCCTGACTGAGGATGAGGCATATGACCTGGAGACTCGGGGGGAGGCACAATACCTCTGGCTCAGATCTCATGGGGTAAGAACTCTAGAAAAGTGTCTTTGCCAGAACCGCAATGATGGCTCCTGGAAAGGAGAAGGCCAGGCGGGCACCACAAGGGTGGCCGTACTGAATTCACCTAAGAAGGCATGCATTGAATGCTCCAGATTGTGCTGAGTGGGTGGGGTGAGATGCAGGTCTTCCATCATCCTCACGAGGAAATGCTGATACTCAGCTAGATCAGCAGCAGGGGAGATGTGGATGGAAGGCTCCTCTCCCTCAGAAGAGGAGGATGAGGAAGCAGAAGACCTCAGAGATGCAGAGGTTGACTGCTCAGGGGGAGGGTGGAACATCTGCTCATCCATGGCCCTGACATAAGTAGGGAAGTGAGCAGCCACACCCCTGAATTGTTCCCAGAAGAGAGGTCCCATAGGGCCATGAATGCCTGGGAAAGCAGGAGATGGTGACAGAGGAATGGGGGCTAAGTCCACAAGAGAGCGCACCAGAAGCTTCAAGGGAAGGAGGAACTCTGGAAAGCCCAACAGCTGACAGCTGATCAACCATGCTGGAACTGCCTAGGCCATGCCCTGAAGAATCCCCCCGTGAGGTGACCGGGACCGTGCAAACCCAGAAGGATGGTCCCGTCCTTCCAAAGACCAGGGCCCTCTCGAGGAGACTAAGAATGAAGGGTGGCTGTCCGGACTGCGACTCCTCCCTGAACCTGGGTGGGTCCCAGAAAAGGGTCGCTGCACTGAAACCTGATCCCTTGACCCCTCAGAGTCTGAAAGAGCCCTTCTCCTCGCAAACACCAGCCTAGGCAGCTGACAACCCTGGTCAGTCCCCGAGGGGGCCACCCAGGGAGTAGCACCCTCCCCTCCTGAGGGCGCTCTGGTCATCCCTAAAGTTGGGTGATCCAGGCACACCACCTGAGAGGGTAACCCAGCTGAGGGGGCAGAAAACCCTCCAAGCCCAGGCTGCAGGGCAATAGTGGCCTGAACCACTGCCTGCTGGTCAGCACCCTGACCCCAGACTCGGGGGCTACCGCCCGATCCTCAGAGGGAAGCTGGCTCCGGCCAGCCAAAGTAACCACCAGTGTGTCCACATGGGCTGCCAACCCCAAAGAGTTGGACAGCCGATCCGAACCAGACTTGAAATCCGCCTCCAAAGAGGTAGAGACCGAGGTCCTGTGCCAGACCGTACACGGACGCCCACTCCCATCTGGATCGAGAGAGGCACCAGTCTGGGTGTCCGCACCAGAACTGGCATTGAACTCCCCCATGGCACCATGAATGGTGCCCGAAGAAGAGATGGCACCAAGAGCGGCAGCAGAACCGGAGGCGATGTCTGCCACAGTGCCGTCCCATCCCACAGTGCCACGAACAGCACTGGCGTCAGGGACAGCGCCGACAGCGACACGTCCCATGGCGCCGTGTCCTCGCTCAGAGCTGCAAGCGGCGACGGACCTAGACACAGCACTGCCCCCAGCCTCGGTGCCGCAAATGGTGCCAATGTGAGAAACGGTCAAAGACAGCGCCATAGAAATTCCCACTGTGTCACCAGCACTATTAGTACCGCAAACTTCATCGACAGCAGAGATGGTGCCAAGCGGCAGACTGGCATCGATCAAGGCACCATCAGGGCCCACAGCACCGCGAATGGCACTGAGGTCCAAAATGGCACCAGATGGTTTTGAGGACAGTGCCAACCCAGGCTTTCCAGCCCGAGGAAACAACACTGGGGGAACCTTTGCCCCTGAAAGAGTGATTGCCAGAGTGGTGCCTCCTACCCGCTCCCCAAGGGGAATGGACTGGGTCTCCTGCACTGCAGAAAGGGCTTCTGCCACAGAGAACCTACAAGAAGCAGAAGCTCCCTCTTCCCTGGTCCATATAGAACTGGGAGGGGACCCGGAGGAAAGGCCGAGAGACTGCAGCTTGGCATGACGAGTGTGCTTCTGTACCCCGAAAGCCAGTGGAGCTCGTCCAACTTTCCACGCTCGCTGTTCCAGGACACGATGATCCATAGAGAAACAGGCATCGCATGAATCCATGTCGTAAAGCAGGTCAAGGCACGTAAGACCACAATCATGCTGGTCAGTAAGAGAGTACTTGTGGCTGCATGGGCACCGACGCATAGGAGGATGCTCTGCTTTCAGCAACTTTTTGCTCTCTGACCTAGACATGATCAATGGAAAAACAAGGCAAAAACAGACTTGACATCGCTGAAAATAATAAAGGAACAGTCTTACCAAACAGCAGCGTCGAGTAGGGTGAAACCGAACTGGCAGGTATAACTCGGCGTCAAAGGACACGAAGAGTAGACCTGTAGTTGCTTGGAGCTCCTCACAAGGTGCGACCTCTATGGCAGGAGACAAAGAACTGGCAGGAGGGCGGAGTCGACGACACCTAACAGCCAACCCGTGAGGGCCACACAGTGCGTCAGCCTTGAGGGCGGTGCTGTCGGTGTGTCGACTCTGCCCATCCAAAAAAAAAAAAAGAGCTTCCGCAGGGTCGTGACCTCCGACCATACCCAAATGTGATGAATGGTGAAGACTGACACAGATAAGATCCCCTTTTTGATATGGGAGGAGGGGTGATTTGCAGGATAGGCAGATTCTTGAGATAGGCATCTGTGGAGACAAAGGGATGCCCTTAATGTACTGGAATGGTCTCCCCACTTTTTATATATATATATACAGTATATATATATATATATATATACATATATATATATATATATATATATATATATATATATATATATATATATATATATATATATATATATATAGACACAGAGATCACAATATTGCTCTCATTTGAGCCTTAAGCACCTTATTGTGGCGTCTCCCCCTAACTGGGGATTATAAAGGGGCTTAATAAATTCTCTGTGTGGGTGGGTACATCCTCTTTAAGAGCTTGGCCAGTATGCTTTAGTGAGTCTATGGTTTTCTGGACCTCTGATTGCGTCCTTATATCCTGTATTTTTTTTTTGTTGGGGGGGGTTATCCTCCCCTCCACTCAATATTGAGTGGTAAATTATGTGGTGCTTATGTAGCCGCTAATACTGGGCTGCCCAGCTTGCCTCCATGTGAGCGCTTTCCAGCACTGCTCCTTGCCTCTCTCATTATGGCGAGATCACCTGTAATGTGCATGCACAGCAGATTGTCGTCACTGCGCATCCCCAAGACTCCGAAGTGCGTGCCTAACATGGCGGAGATGTTGGGAGGACGATTACAGAGGATTAGCTTAAAATAGTGGATAGAAAGCGAAAGGCAGGCAAAAGTGAAAGGAAGCATGGCCATGAGGCCAGGAGTGGCCCTTTATATCGGGCTATCAGTTCCATGGCTCTGGGAGCATCTCCAGTGAGTGAGGACAGTGGAGTGCATAGCTCTGTTGCTATACGGAGGCGAGGGGAGTATCTGCTTGTGGTCTTTCTGCTACCGAGATTGCCTTAACTTTAAAATTTGTGCCCTTCTTCCCTGCAGATATGCGTCGTAAGGGGAGTGTATCTGAACAGGCTATGTTGTCGGGTGCTCGCCGGTGTGCTCTGCTAAGTAAGGAGAGCACTCCACAAGTAACTCTGTGCTATATTCTTTGTTAGGGGTTTTGACTCACTGCCGATGCTGTATGAGGGGCAGCAGTAGTCGGGATTTTTTCAGGAAGGCGTCACTTTCAAAAAACAAACCCATGGAATTCATATCTGTACAATGCCTGTACTGCTATCTCTAATACTTGCTGAAACTACTTACATCCGACGCAGTTAATGCAATGTTTCTAACAATCGGTCTGCTCTTCTCAGTCTAGAGAGGCCCAGGGCTGGTCCACCTAATAACTTTAAACAACTTTAACTGCCTTCCAGAGTAGATGATCCAGATGGGGTGGGCAGAATAAGAAGAGATCTGGATAAACTAGCAAAATGGTCAGAAGAGTGGCAACTGGGATTTAATGCAAAGAAGTGCAAGATCATGCACATAGGAAAGAGAAACCCTGAAGCCACCTATAGGCTGGGAGGGGAGTTGCTGGCAGTCACAAAGGAAGAAAGAGACTTGGGCATCATCATCACCGATGACCTGAAATCATCCAAGCAGACCACTAAAGCAATAGGTAAGACTAGGGGGATGTTAGGGTGTACAGTATTAGTAGGGGTATCACAAGTCGTAAGAGGGAGGTAATAATCCCTCTTTATAAGACACTGGTTAGACACCATCTGGAGTACTGCGTGCAGTACTGGAGGCCACACCTTTACAAGGACATTAACCAAATTGAGGCAGTCCACAGAAGGGCAACCAAAATGGTGCAGAAACTGCATCAGAAGACATATGAGGACAGATTAACGGAGCTCAATATGTATACCCTTGAGCAAAGGAGGGAGAGAGGTGATATGATCGAAACATTCAAACACCTTAAGGGCATTAACAAGGTGAAAGAGTCTAACATGTTTAAATATAAGAAAAATAGCAGGACAAGAGGACACAGCATGAGATTAAAGGGAGGCCGATTAAGGGTGAATGTGAGGAAATTCTTTTTCAAAGAAAGAGTGGTGGATACATGGAACGGCCTACCTCAGGAAGTGGTGGCTATGAATACAGTGCAGGGCTTCAAACAGGCATGGGATAGGCATAAGGGAGCAATACAGATGAGTATGAATACATAGGCCACTAACAGATAACCCATTGACAGAACAAAGGCCAATGGCACATTTATAAGGTAGAAAAAGAAATGGGCAGACTGGATGGGCCTTGCGGTTGTTATCTGCCATCAACCTCTATGTTTCTATGTTTCCTAGGCACTCACACAATCTTGTTCTAACTGTAATTCATCTTACGCAAATGCCTTGTTAATACCACTGTCTGTGCATAATATTCATGTAAATACCTTGTCTGTTGACAGTGGCAGTGGAGCTTGGTGAAGTGCTGGAGCCTGGTCAGTGGCACACGTTGAAAACTGAGGATTATGGGATACAGAGAGGGCTTGGCACTACACTGAAATTCGACCTTAAGGTCACGTGTGCAACAGCAGCCCGTCAGGCGTACATAACCCTAAGGTAAGATGTGGGAGTGCCATGGATATACAGGAAACACAATCCTTTAAGAGTGTTCTTAAGATTATTTTGTTGAACCTGGGACAACAGCAGCTGCATGCAAGTCAAATTTCCATTCTAGGTGGGGCAGACAGCAGGTATGTAACTCAGAGGTGTTAATCGGTGCTGGAACAGTAGTGCTTTGCTACAGGAGATTAGGTGGCATTGTCCCAGGCAGGATGATTACAAGTTAGACTGGCTGAGTCTGCTTTTTATAGCCAGGATGATCCATTTAGAGCTGGAGGCCCCTTTGGTAGGCAGAGGGGTGTAGCCATAAATTTCTGTTTTGTACACACACTCTCCAACAGTTACACCCCCCCATTAAAAAATGTACACATCCTCTCCAAATGGTACTCCCTTCCAAACAAGTCAGATTGTATGTCAGATGATTCCTCTAATCTCTGAAGAGTTTATACATGTATCTGTCTCCTAAACAACAGAAGTTTAAACAGAGACACTCCTCAGCGGCCTACACTAAGCCAAATACTACAGATTAGAATGAAAATGTTAACACAAAGGCATATGGTTTGTGACAGGCACTCTACAAAACTGTACACAAATGTGTACAGTGAGTATGCCTGCTTACATCCTTGAGGCCTAGGGCCTCTGCCTACCAAAGGGGCCTCCAGCCCTAAATGGATCTTCCTGGCTATAAAAAGCAGACTCAACCAGTCTGACTTGTAATCATTCCTGCCCGTGACAATTCCACCATTTATTGAATATGAATTATTGAACCATTAGAGTCAACCATTTGGTAATAAAGAGCAGCTGCAATGGTTACAGGTAAAGTTTGATTTGCTCCGAGCATTGAACAGTTTTCTTTTAATTTCTACATGATAAGCAGGTTTTATTTGTAAACTCTGTTCATTCCAAGTTTCTGTTGCTCTATAGGTAAAGGCCTTCTTTCCCTTTTCTGTTTTAATTGCGGGTACTTTACAAGCAATTCACGATTCAGATCTAGTTGACCGATTTTGGCAGTTTTGTATCTTAAATTTTTCTATATTTGTACATAGTGCTTCTGCGCCACCCCACGGTAAAACTTAAAGGACACAATCACTGGCTATATGTTTAGGAACATAGGAATCGTGTCGGCAGATGAGGATCGAAAGATCCATCTAGTTTGCCCATGTTTCTGCCCACCTCCCTATTTAGACTTCACCCTGATGTGTCCACAATGTATGTACTGTACCATGTGAGTTTGAACTCTCGTACTGTCTTGGATTCCACCACCTTCTGCGGTAGGCTGTTTCATGGGTCTAAGACCCTTTCTGTAAAGAAGTACTTCCTGAGGTTGCTCTTGAACCTGCCTCCCACCAGTCGCAAGTTGTGCCCCCTTGTACGCGCATCCCTGTTTTGCTGGAAGAGGTTTCCTGCTTGTGTTGTGTTGATTCCCTTAATGTACTTAAAAGTTTTGATCATGTCCCCCTGTTTCTTCTCTGCTCAAGGGTGCACAGATTTAGTTCCGAGTCTTGCCTCGTATGGCTCATGATGCAGTCCATGCAGCATCTTTTTAGCTCTTCTCTGTGCCGTCCCCAGGTGGTCAATGTCTTTTTTGAGGTGGGGCCTCCAAAACTGACTGCAGTACTCTAAATGTGGCCTCACCAAGGACCTGTAGAGATGAATGATAACCTCACTCTTTCTACTTGTAATTCCCCTAGCCATGCAGTCAAGGATGCCACTCACCCTCTTGTGCTGCCTTTTCACACTGTTTTCCAAGCTTTAAGTCATCCACAATGACTACTCAGAGGTCTCTTTCTGTCTTTGTCTCCTCTAACTGATGCCCTCCCAGTGTGTACTTTATCCCTGGTTTCTTTTTCCTATGTGCATAACCTTGCACTTTGTGGCATTAAACTTCAACTGCCAATCCCTGGACCATTCTTTGAGTTTTTTCAGGTTTGCCTCCATACCTTTTGCTCCCTCCAGCATGCCTACTCTGTTGCAGAGTTTTGTGTCATCCGCAAACAGGTAAACCTTCCCTTCCAGTCATTTGCAATATCCCCAATAAATATGTTAAAGAGGATAAATCCCAGTACAGACCACTGTGGAACGCCACTGGTCACTTTACATTCCCTTAATAATGATCCATTGAAAAGCACTCTCTGCGTCCTATCTTGCAGCCAGTTGTTGATCCAATTCACTATCTTATGACCGACTCCTGTGTGCTCTAATTTGTTAGCTAGCCTTCTGTGGGTGATGGTGTTGAAGGCTTTGTGGAAGTCCAGGTACACAATGTCCACTGCTCCTCCCTGGTCAACTGCTCTGGTGACCCAGTCGAAAAAGTTGATCATACTGGTTTGATAAGAGCATCCTGTTGTGAAGTCATATTGCCTGGGAACGATATTTCTGCTATCCTCCAGGTCCTTCACTATCCTCTCTTTTAGCAACGACTCCATAATTTTTCTACCACTGAGGTCAAAATGACCAGTCATTAGTTTTCTGCCTCCTTCCTGCTTCCGCTCTTGTGTAAATGTACTACTGTTGCCCTTTTCCAGTCCTGAGGTACTATTCCACTTTTGAGTGACTTGCTGAAAAGCTCAGCCAGTGGTGTGGTGAGTTCTCCCCAAAGCTCCTTCAGTACTCTATGATGGATGCCATCCGGCCCCCTGGATTTATGTGATAAGGGCAAAAGCCCAATCGTGATTGTCGACAGGGTGAGTGTACATTGCCGAAAATCAATTTCGGCAATGTATATCCCCGGCACACAAGAAAACGGCACTAGGACTTGGATTTTATTTGTTCAAGTGGGGGACTGCACACTCCACACCCCCTCACAGGGGTCTTTTCCCCCCGCACTCCCCTAATAAAGGATTTTTAACTTCAGGGGGGTGCATGTGTGTGTATGTGCAAATTCTTGCAAAATAAAAATTTCAGGCTGGGCGCACAAAAATGTAGGCGCACCTGGACCTGAACCCAGAATCCTCGCAGCATTAGGCTGCCACCCACCCACCACGCTACGGGGCCAGCTCGGCAGCACTGCACCAACCATGTCAGGCCAACCCTCCCTCCCTTCTGTCACACTCACTCACCCCCTCACATGTGTATACATATAGCGACGTCCTGTCACTATATGCGCCCACCTCCCCCATACGGTTGCCCTTCCTCACCGGTAGTCCTGTCGACATGTGCCGGGATTGAGTCACCATTATTGCAAGTGCTCAATCGCCAATGTCCATGTCACAGTCTACTGGCCCCATTGTTTTATCCAAGCCTATTCAGCTCTTCTAGGACCCTTTCCCTTGTGAAGGGTCATATGTCTGCTCCTGTGGTGTTGTGTCTGACCTACTTAGTGTAAGACCCTTCCCGCTGTCTTCTATGGTGAAGATGGAGCAAAAGAAATCATTTAGTAACTCTACTTTGTCTTTGTCTGTCTCTGCCACATTGCCTTCCTTTGTCGCTAACTTGACTACTCCCCCATTACTGTTTCTTTTGTCCTTTATATATCTGAAGAAGGTTTTGTCTCCCTTCTTGATCCCCTGTGCTATTTTCTCTTCCATCTGTGCTTTTGATCTCCTAACTGCATTTCCTGCCTCACTCAGCTTGCTTTTGTATTCTTCTCTATCTAATTCACTTTTAGTTTGTTTGTATTTAGCAAAAGCCCTCCTTTTTTCCTTGATTTTGGTTGCAACTTCCTTGGTGAACCAGAGTGGATTTTTCTTTCTTTTGGATTTGGTGATCTGCCTAGTGCATGTAGCTGTAGTTGTAGCTGTATTTAAAGCAGTTTTTAAGGCTGCCCAACAATCTTCTACATCTTCAGAGTTTTTGCCATGGATGTGACTATATGTTTAATTTCAGGAAAGTTAGCTCTCCTGAAATCTAGAAGACATAGACAGGATGGAGGCAGTCCAGAGGAGGAAAACTAAAATGGTGCAGGGTCTGCAACAGAAGCCATACAAAGAGAGACTAAAGGAGCTTAATACGTATATCCTCAAGGAAAGGAGGGGGGGGAGGAGGGACATGATAGAAATTTTCAAGTACCCCAAAGGGATCAACAAAAGTCCAAGAGGGCAACATATTCAGAAAAGAGATGTGCAAAACAAGGGGCACAATTTGAAGATAGAGGGGGGCGGCTCAGGGGCAATGTGAGGAAGTATTTTTTCACAGAGAGGGTGGTGGATGCATGGAACGGCCTTCCTGAGGAGGTCGTGGGGTCA
This sequence comes from Neoceratodus forsteri, assembly GCA_016271365.2. Classification (NCBI taxonomy): domain Eukaryota; kingdom Metazoa; phylum Chordata; order Ceratodontiformes; family Ceratodontidae; genus Neoceratodus; species Neoceratodus forsteri. The sequence continues at coordinate 375,106,004 of CM057458.1, forward strand.
AAAACAGTGGGGGAATTCAAGAAAGCATGGGACAGACATAAGGCAATTCTGGTGGGGGGTAGGAGGAAGTAGGCTGTTGGTTAACTAGGATCTGCAGCTTATCCAGTAGGTAGGGAAATGGTCAGACTGGGTGGACCAAGCAGTCCTTATCTGCCATCAAAGTCTATGTTTCTCTGTTAGAACCTTGGTTTTAGTGTGACTGGTATCTTCTACCTTGTTCATAAAATAGTAAAACATAATTTTTTTAAATAAGTTTGTACTGGTGAGTGCTAGGGGTAAAGGCCAAATAGATACTTTAATAATTTTTAAAACAAAATGTTCCACAATGGAGAGGTTTTACTCTCTGCTGGCAGGTACCCATACAGTTATTGCATAGTTGCAATTTACCGAGACCAAGACTGGGTGCACTATAGGATACTAAGGAACAAGATTGTGTCCTTTACAAGAAAAGTAAAAGCAGACTTCTATGCCAATTACTGGGACATGCACAACCACTCAAAAATCCTCTGGGCAGGTGTCAGTGGTATCCTGGGTAAGGCTCAGTACCCCAGCATCTCTAACCTGATACAGAATGGCAATTTGTACATCGCCAGTCATGATATTACAGATATGCTGAACCAGCACTTTACACACCTGAACTTAACACTTCCATTCCAGCTCACAGAGACTTCTCCTGCATACCTTACTGGTAGCAGCAGCACATGCTTCAATCTCCCTTCAAAATATTTGTCTTGTTGAGGTACTACAGGTGCTCCACAAACTGGAAATCTGGCAAAGCACTGACTCTGATGGAACTGACTCTAGAATTTTAAAACTTCTTTGATGTAGTTGTATCCCACAAATCTGGAAACGAGTGATAGTATCTCTACTCCTTAAATCTGGTCTTCTGTTTGAACCAAAGAATTGGTACCATCAGTCTTGAACAAGCCACTAGAAAAGTCAGTGCATAGTAAATTGCTGACCCGTCTCTTACATAACAACTTACTTGGGCGTGCAATCTGACTTCAGGCCCTGACATTCCATTTGCACTGCTCTGCTAATGGTAACCAGTGCAACTCCACTAGTTCGCGACTCAAGCCATCTACTAGGAATCACATACATCAATTTGTTAAAGGGTTTTGACACTGCAGACCAGTGCATCTTGCTGCCTAAGCTACAACTCCTAGGGCAATCTGAGAAAGTACTAGCCTGGCTGAAGGACTGTCTTACCAGCAGGCCCCGGGTTGTCAGATTTAAGAGTGTGATATCTATGTCTTGTCTCTTCAACTTAGGTGTACCTAAGGCTCCAACCAGGGCGTCCTAATGTTTAGACTGTTTGTGATGAATAACTTTCCTCTCATCTGCTCCAACACAAACTCCCACCTATATGTTGATGATACAGTTATTTACACCAATGCTAAAATCATCAGCGATCTCAGCAGCACCCTTCAATCTGTATTCAGCAGTGTACAGCAATGAATGACAAGGAATGTCTTTTCCTCAACAGCTCCAAAACCAAGGTCACGTGCTTCTTATGTAAACACAATCCCTCAAATACAATCCACACCTCAACTTTGAATGGTTCACTTCTTGAAAATGTTTAACAATTCAAGGACATGCACGTGGATGCAGCAGGCTTACCCGTCCTAGCACATTATTTAAGCAGTTAGGAATTCTCGCTTTGGATACAAGCAGGGAACACAAACGGGACACTGTCCTCTACAAAAGCATATATGGGCGGTATAGAAACATAGAAACATAGAATTTGACGGCATATAAGGACCGCTTGGCCCACCCAGTCTGCCCATTTCCCTACCTGATGGATAAGCTGCAGGTCCTAGTTTATCAGCAGCCTACTTCTTCCTACCCCCACCCCCTAGAATTGCCTTATGACTGTCCCATGCATGCTTGAATTCCACCACTGTTTTTGACTCCACAACCTCCTCTGGAAGGCCGTTCCATACATCCACAACCCTCTCTGTGAAAAATACTTCCTTAAATTACCTCTGAGCCGCCTCTATCTTCAAATTGTGCCCCTTGTTCTTGCACACCCTTTTTTTGAAAGATGCTACCTCTTGGACTTTGTTGATTCCTTGAGGTACTTGAAAGTTTCTATCATGTCTCCCTCTCCTCCTTTCCTCGAGGCTATACATATTAAGCTCCTTAAGTCTCTCTTCATATGTCTTCCGGTGCAGATCCTGCACCATTTTAGTTGCCCTCCTCTGGACAGCTTCCATCCTGTCTATGTCTTTGTGGAGACTGGGTCTCCAGAACTGCACGCAGTACTCCAGATGGGGTCTCACTAGCTGTCTGTACAGAGGGATAATAACTTCCTGTTTTCTACTGGTGATGCCTCTTCCTATGCATCCCAGTATCCCCCCAGCCCTCCTTGCTGCCCTCTCACATTGCTTGCCCACCTTTAGGTCATCTGATATGACTACCCCCAGGTCCCTTTCCATTTTTGTTGTTGTTAGTAGCTCACCCCCCATTGTGTACTCTTCCCCTGGGTTTTTGTTTCCCAGGTGCATTACCTTGCACTTCTTAGCATTGAATCTAAGCTGCCATACATTTGACCATTCCTCTAACCTTGCCAAGTCCCTTCTCATCCTTTCCACTCCACCTTGTGCATCAACTCTGTTGCAGATCTTTGTGTCATCTGCAAAGAGACATACTTTTCCTTCCAGTCCCTCTGCAATGTCTCTTATAAAGACATTGAAGAGGACCGGTCCTAATACTGAACCCTGTGTACCCCACTACTAACCCCTTTTTTCAGAGTGGACTCCATTTACTATTACTCTCTGAGACCTATTCTCCAGCCAATTCTTTACCCAGGCTGTCATCTTGGGACCCACTCCCAGGCTGGCTAACTTGTATATTAATCTTTTGTGTGGGACTGTGTCAAATGCCTTGCTAAAGTCTAGGTAGGCCATGTCCACAGTCCTCCCTGATCAACTACTTTGGTCACCCAGTCAAAGAAATCTATCAGATTTGTCTGGCATGACCTTCCGCTGTGAATCCATGCTGCTTGGGTCCTGTGCCCCTCTGGCCTCTAGATACTGACAATTCTTTCCTTCAGAATGATTCCATCATTTCCCTACCACTGAGGTTAAACTAACAGGTCTGTAGTTTCCTGCTTCTGCCTTGCTCCCACTTTTGTGAAGGGGAATCACATCTGCCCTCCTCCAGTCCTCGGGTACCACCCCATCCTCCCATGATTTGTTAAAGAGGTAGTCAGGGTGTCACTAGTTCTACCCTTAGTTCTTTTAGAATTCTGGGATGAATCCCATCAGGCCCCATTGCTTTGTCCACCTTCAGTTTTAAGAGTTCTTTCAGAACCCTTTCTTCTGTAAATGGGCTGGTATCAAATTCTGTATCCAGAGTGTTTCTATTGTTTGTTTTAGGTACCTCCCCCTCTTCATTTGTAAATACTGAGCAAAAATATTTGTTTAGTATCTCTGCCTTTTCACAGTCACCCTCTGCCCCCCTCCTCCCCTTTATTAAGCCTCACTATCCCTCCCTTGGTCTTCCTTCACTCCCTGATGTACCTATAAAAGGTTTTATCCCCCTTCTTAACCGAGTTGGCTATCTTTTCCTCGGTTTGGGCCCTTGCTGTTCTGACTGCCTTCCCAGCTTCCTTTTGCTTTAACTGATACAGTTCTCTGTCCTGTTCCTTCTGTGATTCCTTGTACTTCCTGAATGCTTTCTTTTTCTCTTGAACCTTCACTGCCACTTCCTTTGAGAACCATAGTGGTTTCTTACCTCGTTTCGTTTTGTTTATTTGCTTTACACAAAGGCTTGTTACCTCTGTGATGGCAGTTTTTATTATTCCCCATTGTTCTTCCACCCCTCCTTCCTGCCCATTTGCTAGTGCATTCCTTAGGCACTCACCCATTTTGACAAAGTCAGCCCTCCTAAAATCCAGTACCTTTGTCTTTGTATGGATTGACTCTATTGCTGTGTTTATTGTGAACCATACTGTTCGATGGTCGCTACCTATCTATGGTATCCTACCTATCTATGCAGTTACTAACTATAACTACCATAACCTATCAGCTGAGGTCTCAAGTGAAGTGTGTATATATATATATATATATACATACATATATACACACACACACACACACACACACATCATGTGCCCAGGATTAACAAAAAGTTGAAGAAAAAACTTTCTCAGTTACTGCCCCCAAATAGTTATTTATTTATTTATTTAGTTTTTGTTGACCGGGTTAGTGCACTAGACAAATCTTGCCTATTTTCAGGCACGACCCGGGGGAGGGGACTACAAATGAATGCCAACTGACCTTGAACCAGATTAAGCTGTTGGTGGTATTTTTAGTAAATGAGGGAAATTTGGCCAGGACACCGGGGAAATTCCCAGACTCTTTTCGATAAGTGCCATGGGATCTTTAACATCCACCTGAACTACCACCAATCCAGGCAAATGGGACCTCGGTTTAACGTCTCATCCGATTGATCACATTCCTGACCTGACACTATCAAGGACTCAAAAAACACTGTGAAATTTAAAAGAGCAATGTTCAAGCACCCCCAAACAGTGTATCCCTTCTTTATCTCGACACTCGGAATGCTGACATTCGGGATGCTGAGGCTGGCGCCCGACACACACACACCCGACAGAACAGAAGCTGGTGCTGACAGGGGTAAGGTAGCGGATGTGATGAACCACTACTCTATCCCTAGTCAGGCACCACAAGAGAGGGGGAGGATGCATAAGCTGGCTGAGCTGCTCCAGTGGCATGGAGGGCTAAGCCTCTAGCAGCTTGGCCAGCATGGTGTTCCAGACCTGGGTTCTGTTCCCAGACTGGAAATTTTTGTGAGGCACTCTTCTGCCCCCATAACTTTTTTAACCTACTCCGAGGTCCACTCCCCCTCGGAGTGTGTTATTTTAGTTACGGGGGGCCTCGCATTACACTTGAGACCCTGTTGGTCTCCCGATATTTGGTCTTTCAAACTCAGGCTTCTGGAGTTCAGGAGACTGAATGTCTGGAATTACATAGGTAATCCCTTCCAAACACCCTGTTCCTGTCACTAATTTCAGTTTTGGGCCTCACCATTGCATCCTCTTTTCTCTACTTCTCTAACGCAATTTTACATTCACATATTGACCCTCGTCCTGATGTGACAAGGGCATTTAATGGAACCTCTACACAATGCCATACAAATCTGATTCAATGTAAGTATTGTAAATATTTAGCTACATACTTTGTGAATGTAACTTTGCATTTAGATCGTCTAATTTCGTACACATTGTAACTATTCAATGCTGCTGCTGTGACGTCACACAGGATCTTGGAAACTAGGTGAATCACTAAATGAGGCTATCCTGGAGTGCACAAATCCTAAATAAACAAAAATAAAGTTATTATATAATGTATGTAGTAAAATACAGACATTGAAAAAGGTATACAACCTCTTGAGTAAGGACTGATGGAGGGCTAAGCCCCTAGCAGCCTTGCCCAGACGGGGTCCACCAAGCTGGAAGAATGCAGCACAGCCCTATTTTAGCCGCCACTGCCCACCTCCTTCAACCCCCCCCAGCAGCTCCTGGACTCAGAACCTCAAGGACAGCCTTGCCCAGATGGGCTCCACTAAGCTGGCGGAGTGCAGCATGGCCCTATTCTAGCCACCACTACCCGCCTCCTTCAACCCCCAACAGCAGCTCCTGGACTCAGAACCTCAAGGACAGCCTTGCCCAGATGGGCTCCACTAAGCTGGTGGAGTGCAGCATGGCCCTATTCTAGCCACCACTGTCCACCTCCTTCAACCCCCGCCAGCAGCTCCTGGTCTCAGAACTACAAGGACTGCCTTGCTCAGATGGGCTCCACTAAGCTGGTGGAGTGCAGCACGGCCCTATTCTAGCCGTCGCTGCCCACCTCCTTCAAACTCCGCCAGCAGCTCCTGGACTTGGAACCACAAGGACAGACTTGCCCAGACGGGCTCCACTAAGCTGGCCGAGTGCAGCATGGCCCAATTCTAGATGCCACTGCCTGCCTCATTCAACCCCCACCAGCAGCTCCTGGACTCGGAGCCACAAGGACAGCCTTACCCAGATGGGCTTCACTAAGCTGGCGGAGTGCAGCACGGCTCTATTTTAGTTACCACTGCCCACCTCCTTCAACACCCACTAGCAGCTCCTAGACTCAGAACTGCAAGGACAGCCTTGCCCAGACAGGCTCCACTAAGCTGGCGGAGTGCAGCATGGCCCTATTCTAGCCGCCGCTGCCTGCCTCCTTCAACCCCCGCCTGCAGCTCCTGGACTCAGAACTGCAAGAACAGCCTTACCCAGACGGGCTCCACTAAGCTGGGGGAGTGCAGCATGGCCCTATTTTAGTCACCATTGGCTGCCTCTTTCAACCCCCACCAGCAGCTCCTGGACTCGGAACTGCAAGGTAAATCTTCCTCTCCACTGTGAGTGCATTTACAATTTCAAAAGTTCGGCACCTCTTGCCCGCTGACACCTGACTGGCTGACCTCGCCAGCGGCTGCCTGCTAAATGGATCATTGGACTATTGCAGCCAATAGAACTCCGGTACTTCATGCCTGGACATCCAAGCTCGGGAAGCTGCAGCCTGCTTTCCTACGCATGCTCACGCCCATGGTGTAACTCCTGCCTTGTGCTGTGCCTGCAGCTAGCAGTAGACTCAATTTTTCCTGAAGTGTTCTGAGTGTGCATGCTTCCGAAGTTTAAGCTTGATATATAGCTGTTTAAAATCTAAAGCCGGGCCTCCAATGGCATAGCCACAGCTAATAATTACTGTTCAATAAGCCACTGCACATTGCCTAAGTTACTAAGTGATTTAATAGTGTTTGAATTCTAAGCCAAGCTTCCAAATGCATAGACTTAGTTAATATATGCCAGTATTTAAAATGTGATAGCCTGTTGTTTAAAGACTCTGTAGTTCATTATACTGCTCTGCCTGAACCCAACTCACAAAAAGCTAGCGACTGCTATCTGAATACAGTAGTCTGTCTTAAACTAGAGGATATTGTTTAAGCGAAGCTGTTCCCAAAGTGCTGTACTGTTGTTTTTTGATCCCCCCTCGCTCTCACCCTCTGTCTGTCTCTCTTGAACAACTGCCTCCCTTCTTTCACCCGTGCTCTCCACACCATCACTCATTAGCTAATCTCTCTCTACTACACTCATGCTCTCCCTTGCCATCTTGTCCCTGCCTACGCAGCTGAATACTGTAAAGGCAGCCTATGCATAGACCCTCCTTTCCCACTCAATACTTACACACTCCCCCATCATGCCTGCCCTCTCACTCTTTCTCAGAAAATCCTGATCTGGTTTCTCTGTAGCTCGGACCCGTTTCACACTCCCCCTCCCCCCCCGGTAGCCGAGTGCCAGGCTAGCTTAGCCCTCCCACCGATCAGCCCAGGTGCCAACCCCAGCCAACTTTACTCATGTCCATTGTTCCCCCTGGTGATCAACGCCCTCTGCCTCCTACACCTACTTAATGAATTTTCTCTATCTCATTTCCCCTCAGGACAGCTTTGCCCAGATGGGCTCCACTAAGCTGGCGGAGTGCAGCACAGCACTATTCTAGTTGCAGCTGCCCACCTCCTTCAACCCCCGCTAGCAGCTCCTGAACTCGGAACCACAAGGTAAATCTTCCACTCGGCACCTCTTACCCACTAATACCTGTCTAGCTGACCTCACCAGTGGCTGCCTGCTAATTGGATCATTGGACTGTTGCAGCCAATAGAACTCTGGCACTTTAAGCCCGGACATCCAAGCTTGGGAAGCTTTAGCCTGTTTTCCTAAGCACGCTTATGCCCGCAGTGTAACTCCTGCCTTGTGCTGTGCCTGCAGCTAGCAGTAGACTCAATTTTGCAGCCCTTCCACCCACCTCCAACCCACCCTCTGCCCTCACCCACACACACCTCTCCTTACCCTGCACCCCTAGTTTACCATCTGCTTTCTCTTTTCACCTTTTAACTATATTGGCTCCTGTGTAGCCCTGATTCTGTGCAAATGACTGTACTTTGAATTTGTTTTAATCCTTACCTGCCTCTGTTCCTGTGATACTGAAACTGTATGTGTTTCCTGTTGTTCTTCATGTATTCCTGACATGGAACCTATGTAAATGAGCTTGTAGCTCAAAGGTTGTAATCTGAGAACTCAGTAAATAAATAAATAAAAAATAAAAATCTAGACATACTCAATATAGATTCTGAGTTACCATTTGTTTCCAAATCTGTTTATATGGTGCCACATTTTAATTTATGTTACCATGTAAGAGCGTATGTTTTGTAGCTTGGAATTAGCTCTGGAGTCCCCAGTGTCCCATAAGGTCACAGAGCAGTGACTGTTGCATGCCAGGTCGTCTTAGTCACACAGAAAATGATGTTCAACAATGAGTGTTCAGAACAGCTGATAATATTGATAAAAAGCTTGTGGCAGCCATATTTAATGAAGCTCTGAAGAAAATGGCCTCCAGGACAAGTGGCAACATGGGTTCATGGCTGGGAGATCATGCTAGACAAACCTCATCAATTTATTAAACAGCTGACAAGGGCCAAGCAGTGGTTATCCTGTACTTGGACTTCAGCAAGGCCTTTGATTCTGTGGCCCATAACAGACTGCTCAAAAAACTGGAGGATCTGGGGCTAGGGGAGAAACTTACTGGATGGGTAGTTAGTTGTCTGAAAGGCAGGACTCGGAGATGGTGAAGACTGAGCAAAATGATCTGTTCGGGATATCTGCTTTTTACTGATCCTCCTTTGCACAGTCTCCCACTGCCCTTCTTAACCTCACAATCCCTCCCCTCATCTTTCTCTTTTTGCTTACATATCTAAAAAATGTCTTGCCCCCTTTAATTACTTCACTGGTTATCCTTTCCTCAGTTTGTGCCTTTGCACTCCATACTGCCTCCTTGCTTCCCTCTGCTTTTCTTGGCAGATCTCTCTATCCACTTCCATCTGTGTCTCCTTGTACCACCTGAATCCTACCCTTTTAACCTTTATCTTTGTAGTCACTTCCCTCGAGAACCACAGTGTTTTTTTCCCTCCTTTTTTCCCTCATTTCTTTCACGCAGAGGTTTGTTGCCTTCATTATTAAGATCAAGATGGGAAATCGGCAATTAGTCATGCTCTTCCGACCATTTGGAACACCATACAGAAAACCTTAAAGTTATCAATCCCAGTAAAACTGAACTTCTTTAAATCCTTGTATCAGTGTTCGTTCAAGGAAACTTGTAGCTGTGTTCGCTGACTGCACTTACCCAGCAATTATCCTAAGACTCGGACAATGCTTCTCTGGCTGTGCTCTGCACCTTTTACTTGTACTTTTTTCTGCCTTAAGCTATGCACCCACCTCCCCTAAGTACCCCTCCCCCTAGATTCTGACTCTCTGTTCTACCCTCTACCCCTGGCTCTTTGCGGTCTCTTTCCTGCTCCATCCTTCTACTTGGGTCATACCTAGCAGCTATTGTACATAGGTTCGTGTTGACTCTGTTGCTATATGTTTTTGCATTAATTAATACTGAATTTTCAGTTAGAATGTTCATGCATTGATTGTATTATTGTAGGTATTTCCTGTATTTACTTAGTCCTGTATATGTTTTGCCACTTGTATTATTATATGCAATTGTCCAGGCCCATCTTGTAAATGAGTTTTTCTCAATGATGTTTCACCTGGTTAAATAAAGACTGATTGATTGATTATGCCATGCCTTAATTTGGCCCACTGTTCCTCCACCCAACCCAGGCAACCCCCCCCCCCACAGTCATCTCTGAGGCATTTACCCATATTTTTAAAATCTGCCCTCTTGAAGTCCAGGATCCTTATGTGGTTTGCCTCTGCTGCCATCCTTATGTTAAACCACACTGTACCGTGATCCTTGGTCCCCAGGTGGCATCCCACCTCAACGTCAACAATACTGTCCCTGTTTGTGAACACCAGGTCCAGTATTGCCCCATCTCATGAGGGATCTCTGACCAGTTGCCTGTGACCCCCCGCAGAGAGTCTAGGATGGCCCTGCTTCAAGCCGAGGCCATAGCTGGAAGGCTGTAATCTAAATGCAGCAGATTGAAGTCCTGAACCAACAACATCTCCCCCTTTTCTGCTATCAGATCGAGGACTGCTTCCTTCCTAATGGGCACTGTGATACCCTGGGTCAAGTAATCAACTCTGCACTGCATCCAGGATTGTCTGACTCCCGACGCAGGTCATGGCAGGGATCTTTCAATCCACCTTTGGCAGGTTAAAGTCTCCCAAACTTACCACCTTTCCTTTTCTCATGACTGCCCATATTATTGATCCTTGTTCTGTGTCCCTTTCCCCCTCCCAGTTAGGTAGTCTGTAAACCACCCCAAGTCTTACCTTCTTCCCCCAGTGGATTGCAATTGCACCCACGGCACCTCTGCCTTCCCTTCTTCTGACTTCTCCCTCATACATGTTATTCCTTCTTTTACAAATACCACTATTGCCCTTTCCCCACTCCCCTGTCCCTTCAATTTAGTTTTGACCCAGGGATCGAGAGGCCCAAGTCATGGTATGGATTAGCCCAAGTCTTTGTGACTGCCACAATGTCCACCCTCCTTTCTGCCAACAATGCTTGAAGGTTATCCATTTTGTTACCAAGGGTTTGTGCATTCAGGACACCCCCACCATGAATTTGAGCCTTCCCCCAGACCAACTATCCTCCCTCTTGCTCTCCTCTGTCTCCTCCCTCCTCCCACCTCATATTTTGTGTTATCATTTCCTCTGTAAGCTTCCATATCCAGTAACCACTTTCTCTCCACCAGTAACCCCTGCCTCCTCTGCTCCCTACCAGTTGCTGCCTTTCCCACCGAACCTTACTCTCAAATCAACTTGCCTAGATTGGGGGAGGCCTGCTGGCCTCTTCCTCCTGAGGACTCAGGGTCTGAAGACCCATTCTGCCCTTCCCATCAGTTTAAATTAAGGCGCCTCCAGTTACGTACTCCACCAATTTGTCCTTAAGGACCCTGGAGCCCCCTCTGCTGAGGAGCAGCCTATGTGGTGCATATAAGATTTTGTCACTTCAGGTGTCCACCCAGCCTCCAATGTAACCATAACCTTCCTCTTTTCACTATGCTTGTAGCCAACTAAAAACGGCACAGAAATACAGTGAGTCTACAAATGACGATTGGGGGTTCCCCCTTCCTGAGGTGAGCTCCCCTGGAGTTGGTATATTTAGTAAGGGGGGGTGTGGGGAGCAAAGCCCCCCCCAAAAATAAGAAGATCGCTGTTTGTACACTCGCTGTATTGCATGTGCCATTTGTGGTCGGCACCATCTTTCAGTCACTGTCTTGATGTGGAACCCCTCATAGCTAGCCATTAAAATCCTCTATCCTCCTCTTCCTAGCCGTACTGGCTCTAGGTACTGGTAGCACCTCAAAGAAGGGTGCTGATCTGGTCACCCCCTCTAACAATTCTCTCTTCCTCTCTGAACCTCTCTTATTCTACCTCAACCTCCTCTCCAGCTAGGTTGTTTGCTTCTACATGGATGGTCATGAGGTTCCCTCAACCCCCCCCCACAAGCTGAGCAATCATGGGGCACACTCGCTCTTGTGTCATCCCCGGCATGCATGCCAGTTTCCTGCCCATATAGGCAGCCCCCTTCTCACCCCGCTGTATGCCACTATCAAGTCCCCCAAGATTACAACTCTGCCTCTCCCTTTCTATCTTCCTCCCTACCTCATTACTTTTCCCCAGAGCCCTCTCCTGCCTGTCTGTTCTCTTTCAGTCTTGCTCCCCAATTGTTTCCCTGCTCCTCCCCCACCCTTCATAGCCACCCCTCTAACCTTCCCCCCTGCACTTACTGGTCCTCTTGTGCTCTCTAGTCTTCCTACCCTGATCCTCCTGCTATTCTCCTTGCTTCGATCCTCCCCATCCTTCCTCCCACTTCCCTCCTTTTCTGCACTTGTTCTTTTCTCCCCTAGTCAATCATCACCCTCCTCCGCTACTGCCGTGAACACTACCACCCCCTTCCACTTGGCTAACCCTCCCCAGTTCACCTGACCTGAACTGGACTCCTCACCCCACCTCCGTCACCCCCCTGCCTGGCCCAAGTTAGTAGGAAGAATCTGTTCTACACTGGCACCTTGTTAGGTGCTCCCACTCCAGTCCCTCCCCTTATGACCCCTCTCTTACCTCCAACCACTCTGGTCCTATTCTCCCTTATTAGACAGATATGGTAATCTCTCCCCTCTGAACCTAACAGTTGCCTCCAATCACACCACCTACATGGACCTACCCCACATAAGGTGTAGTTGCACCCTCACTGATTCCTTTGTCAGTTGACCCTAGATAGGTACTGGATAGGTAATTGGATTGTCAGCTTACCCTAGATAGGGTTTAGCATCCCTCTTTTCCCTGTCCTATTGTCTTATCCTAGATAGGGAGTACTATAGTTTCCTGTACTCCCTTTGTAGACCTAATTGAGATAAGATGTAGTATTACCCCCTGTGTGTACTTAAGTATGTCTACCCCACATAGGGAGTGCCACCTACTTCTCTGTTCTTGACTTCAAACCACTCCTTAGTATTACCTGCTCCTTACTCCCCCCTCCTTACTGTACCTGCCCTCCTCTGAGCAGCATGGCCTGTGGTCCTCCCTGCAGATACCCTACTTTGCTTCAATTCTATGATGCCAGTTCAACAACACTTTTGCTGACCGGCATCACAGCGGCAGATTTATATGGGCCGCAAGTTACGGTCGACATAAATCCCATATATCTCCCAGTCAGGTTTTCTAGCGGGCTCTGCCCCGAACTCAAAGCCCCCACCCCCGTACTTTAGATTATCAACTCCAGTTGGAGTTGATTCTGGGAAGGGTACAGGAATGGGAGACAGTGTGCCCTGTCTCAGGAGCACCAGCACAGCGACCTGTCGGCAAAGTGTCGATTTTGCCAACAGCAAGGTATGTCGCTGTGTTGGTGTCACCATCAGGTCAGCATACCCTTTGCTTCCACTCTGCCTGCAATCCCCTTCTTCTCCTTGTGCCCCATCTAATTTTTCCCTCTCTTTATACAACTTTTGTTCCCATCCCTCTTGTCCTCTACTACTCTGCTGCTTCCTTTAACCTGCTCCCTGGGAGAGTTTCCTCCCTTTGGGTCCTACCTTACTACTGCTTCAGTCTGTGTGTGGGGCAAGTTATGCCTCCCTTAGTCTTTCTACCACCCCCTCAGCTAGTTTGAATGTTCATCAAAGTAACATTTAAACTGTTCACTGAGGACTGTGGTTCCCCTCCCAGAAAGATGCCGGCCATCATCTATGTACTGCCCCACATCCTTCCAGGTTAGTCCCCAGTCTCTAATGATGCCAAACCCCTCCTCTATGCACCATTCCTTCAACTAACAGTTGAAGTTCCTGGTGCACAGTACCTTATCATCCCCCCGTTGTAGACAGGTAGCACCTTGACGAATGTCACCACGTGTGCTACTTGCCTTAGGTCCCTCCCTAGTTCTAGGAACTCTTCTGCACAATCCTAGTCCCATTCCTTGATAGGTCATACATCCTCAGGCTGACCATGACATCCAGCTCCTCCCCATACTCTGCTGCCCTAGCGCTCCTTAGGATCCTCTCTCCATCCCTCCGAGTGTGGTGCCATGTAGGCACCTAACCTCTCTCTCTCTCCTTCCCTTCCTGTTCCCAAATCTACTCCCTAACAATTGAGTCCCCCACCAGAAGCTGCTTCCTTCTCTTCTGGGGTCCTTTGCCTTGCACTATGGGGCTTCCCCTTCAGAGTACCTCCGATATCCTCCTTTGCCACTGCTTTGGGTGCCTCCTTTCTGCAGTCCTGTTGTGCTAGAATGGTGAAGGAATTCTATAGTGGCACAGGCTGAGGAATGTGCCCCGACCTGCCACCCCCCACTCTCTCAGAGTCCACCATGGCCCAGCTGGCCCTCCTTTTCCTAAACAACCTCTGGGGCAATGACGGAAGATTTGGTGGCCCCTGGGTAGAATAAGAGGTCCTGTGAATCCTAACCAGTTCAGCTTGAAGACAAGTGACCTCCTCCCTCAACCTATCTGGTCCATGACATCAAGATTTTTCTGTCACAAACTGGTGAACAGGTTACTGAACTCAAATTTCAGTAGCTGGTACAAACCTTTCATCAGATTCTTTCATCACCCTGCTGTCTTCTACATCAGGAATGCTGTCCTGCCCAGCTACAACTGTGTTGCTGCTGGATGTGGTTCCTGTAAGAGAAAGACACAATTACAATTACGCCTCCCTCCAGGCATCTGCTCCACAGCTCCTCCCCAACCAACTGCAGCGCTCTGCCCCCAGCTTCTGCTAGCGGGTGAATGGGCGCCGACAGTAAAAGATCCCCCCTTCCCGGAGAATGAGTGCAGTCCATCAGACGCTCAATCCTTCTCCCCCCCTGCCAACCTCTGATGACCTGTGCTTGTTCCCGAACTCGGGTCGCCAATGTGGAGCGAGGTATGGCGTCCAGTGCCTCAGCCCTCAGCACCACCTGGCTGGCTCTTCCTTGTCATTAAAACCAGCCCTGGTTATAGCCCTCTGTCAATTGTGCCATTACTGGTGCTCCAACCAGTGACTTCATTGGCAGCAATCATTCAGAGGTTCCTGATGCTGATGTGGCTACTAGTGTACTTCGATGAAGTGGTAATCTACGTAAGTAGTGGTAACAGATTTAAAAAAAAAAACACTGAATGATTGCAACTAATGAAGTCACATGCAAATTCCAATTTACATTATTTAGTGGAACTCAAACTGAGCACAAGTCACATTTATATCTGTATCTGCATCTAATACAATAACATTTTACACTAGTTGAACAAAAAGTGAAAAATTAAAACCAAAATAAAAATATGAAAGTATAAGTAAAATGAAAGTAAGCATATAAACTACAATAACATGTACATATTAAAAATAGTGAGTTGCTAAAAAATCATTTAAAGCATTCACAGAAATTATTAATGGTACTGTGCATCTGATACTTGAATGTTGACACTGTAGCCAATGAGTGCAACTTCAGAATTTTCTGCAATGAAAACCACAGATGGGCAATTGAGAATTTAAAGTCACTGGAAATTTCTACGGCTCCAGCTGGGAGCACTGATTATTCTACATACCACCTTCGGAAAGTCCGAGTTTAAAAGATCCTGTAGGTTGCTTCACTTTACCCTGACCTCCCCATCTTGCTCCTATGAAAATGGAAAGGGACCTGGGGGTAGTCATATCAGATGACCTAAAGGTGGGCAAGCAATCTGAGAGGGCAGCAAGGAGGGCTGGGGGGATACTGGGATGCATAGGGAGAGGCATCACCAGTAGAAAACAGGAAGTTATTATCCCTCTGTACAGACAGCTGGTGAGACCCCATCTGGACTACTGCGTGAAGTTCTGGAGACCCAATCTCTGCAAAGACATAGACAGGATGGAAGCTGTCCAGAGGAGGGCAACTAAAATGGTGCAGGGTCTGCACCGGGAGACATATGAAGAGAGACTTAAGGAGCTTAATATGTATAGCCTCAAGGAAAGGAGGGAGAGGGGGACATGATAGAAACTTTCAAGTACCTCAAGGGAATCAACAAAGTCCAAGAGGGTAGCATCTTTCAAAAGAGATGTGCAAGAACAAAGGTCACAATTTGAAGATGGGGTGGGAAGCGCTCAGAGGTAATTTAAGGAAGTATTTTTTCACAGAGAGGGTTGTGGATACATGGAACGGCCTTCCGGAGGAGGTTGTGGAGTCAAAAACAGTGGTGGAATTCAAGCATGCATGGAACAGTCATAAGGCAATTCTAGGGGGTGGTGGTAGGAAGAAGTAGGCTGCTGGTTAACTAGGATCTGCAGTTTATCCATTAGGTAGGGAAATGGGCAGACTAGGTGGGCCAAGTGGTCCTTATCTGCCGTCAAATTCTATGTTTCTATGTTTCTAATGACTGACTACTTCTCAATCTATCTCTTCAGGTGACTCCAATCCATGAAGTCAGTTGTTTACCACAATCTGACTATAGGGGCTCTTTAATACTACTGTGTGCTGTAATTTAGCTCCCTATACTGTTATCTAGTCTGACAAAACTAGCAATAATTGGAGGTCCATCTAGGCATGGTAATCGGATACCCCAATACATAACTAGATGCCCTTGAATGAGGCCTAGAAATAGGAGGCTCCCAAGAAAGCTAAGTAGTTGAATACCCCCGTGCATAATTGGATCTCTCTGAATGAGGCCAATAAACTAGGGTTACCACCTGTCCCTATTCTCGTAGGACAGTCCTGATTTGGGCAGCTGTGTCCTGCGAAAAAACATGAAAAATACTACTTGTCCTGACATTATAGTAGAAAAAATATTTTCTTACTTTCCTCTAAATGTTGCAAAAAACTATAATACCTTTATTAAAATACCATAAAATGATAAGAAACACCAGAAACAACTGAAAAACTACAACACTTAGTCTGAATTCTGCTTATTTAGTGAAAATAAGTCTGTTGTATTGGTCGAGCTGACATTTTGTCCTGCGAAAAATCATGTTTCAGTAAGAAATGTCCCACTTTGGGCTTCTTAAAAGGTGGTAACCCTACAATAAACTGGATGCTCGCAAGGAAGCCAGGCAATCCATACCCCCCCCCAATCTATAATTAGATCCTCCTGAGTAATGTGTATAAATTTGGGCCCCCTAAGGAGGCTAGGTAATTGCATAATTCAAGTTAGGAAGCATGATCCTTGTTGTTTTGTGGGAAAGTTTAATTAAATATTACAACAAATATAAAAGAATTTTAAGCTTTATCACATGTGCTGTACATTGGCCTCAACTGGAGAATGGGATCATTTTAAAGTGCCTTCTTGCGTTACTCCATGGGTTAACCCAAACAAGAACTGCCAAACAGTTTATACCCTGGCAGCCAGTTTCATGTGTCAGATCCTGCACAGTTTTAAAAAGCTATGCAAAGCAAAGGGTCCATATATCGCTTATCATATGGTCTGACCCCCTTTGCATTCCACTGCCATATGAGCTTGGAGTTAATGTGCTGTACAGGAGGGACAGGGTGGGTAAAAAAGGAGGAGGAGTAGCTCTCTATATAAGGGAAGGGATTAAAACAACAGAACTAAAGAGTAAACAGGAAGTTGATGAGTCACTATGGGTCACCCTGGAGACAGGAAACGGCACCACAATCCGCATGGGGGTTGTGTACAGACCCTCATCTCAGGGGGAGGAAATGGACAAGGAAATGATAGAAGGCATCCTTAAAATGGCAGAAAAAGGGGAGATATTGTTAATGGGGGAACTGAATATGCCAGAAGTTAACTGGAGTACCTTTGCTGCAGGCACATCCAAGAGCAGGGTCATTCTTGATGCCCTACTGGGGGCATGCCTCAGACAGCTAGTGTTGGAACCTACTCAGGAGGGAGCAATCTTAGACCTGGTACTGTCAAATGGGGAAGGAGAAAGGATCTCAGATTTAGAAGTGGGTAGCCATCTGGGAACAAGTGACCACCAAACAGTGTGGTTCACAATAAACACAGCCATAGGGTCAAGCCATACAAAAACAAGAGTATTGGACTTTAGGAAGGTTGACATTGGGAAAATGAGAGAGTGCCTCACAAAAGCACTAGCCAATGGGCAAGAAGGAGGGGTGGAGGAACAATGGGGGAATAATCAAAACAGCCATCGCAGAGGCAACAAGTCTTTGTGTGAAGCAAATCAACAAAACAAAATGAAGGAAAAAAACACTATGGTTCTCAAAAGAGATGGCAGGGATGGTTAAGGAGAAAAGGATAGCATTCAGGAAATATAATGAAACACAGAAGGAGCAGAACAGAGAACGTTATCAGTTAAAGCAGAAGGAGGCGGGGAAGGCAGTCAGAATAGCAAAGGCACAAACTGAGGAAAAGATAGCCAACTCTGTTAAGAAGGGGGATGAAACCTTTTATAGGTACATTAGGGAGCGAAGAAAGACCAAGGAAGGGATACAGAGACTTAATAAAGGGGAGGGAATGTGGGCAGAGGGTGACAGTGAAAAAGCAGGGATACTGAATGAATAGTTCTGCTCAGTATTCACAATAGAAGAGGAGGGGGAGGTACCTAAACCAAACAAGGGAGAAACTCTGAATAGGTGGGTCGATATCAGTCCATCCACAGAAGAAAGGGTTTTGAAAGAACTCTTGAAACTGGGAGTGGACAAAGCAATGGGGCCTGATGGGATTCACCCAAGAATTCTAAAAGAACTAAGGGTAGAACTAATAACACCACTGACTACTCCCTTTAACAAATCATGGGTGGATGGGGTGGTACCTGAGGACTGGAGGAGGGCAAATGTGATTCCACTTCACAAAAGTGGGATCAGGGCAGAGGCAGGAAACTACAGACCAATTAGTTTGACTTCAGTGGTAGGGAAAATGATGGAATCACTTCTGAAGGAAAGAATTGTTGAGTACCTAGAGGCCAGTGGGGCATAGAACCCAAGGTAGCATGGTTTCACAGCAGGAAGGTCATGTTAGATGAACCTAATAGAATTCTTTGACTGGGTGACCAAAGTAGTAGACCAGGGAGGGGCTGTGGTTATGGCCTACCTAGATTTTAGCAAGGCATTTGACACAGTCTCACACAAAAGATTAATATACAAGTTAGCCAGCCTTGGAGTGGGTCCCAAGGTGGTAGCCTGGATAAAAAACTGGCTGGACAATAGGATGCAAAGGGTAATAGTAAACAGAGTCCACAGTGAAGAAAGGAGGGTAACTAGCGGGGTACCGCAGGGTTCGGTACTGGGACCGGTCCTCTTTAATGTCTTTATAAGTGACATTGGAGAGCACCTGGAAGGAAAGGTATGTCTCTTTGCAGATGACACAAAGATCTACAACAGGGTTGATACACAAGTTGGGGTGGAAAGAATGAAAAGGGACTTGGCAAGGATGGAGGAATGGCAAATATGTGGCAGCTCAGATTCAATGCAAAGAAGTGCAAGGTAATGCATCTGGAAAACAAAAACCCAGGGGAATAGTGCACAATGGGGGGGGGTGTTAATAACAACAACAAAAATCGAAAGAGACCTAGGAGTAATTATATCAGATGACCTAAAGGTGGGCAAACAATGTGAGAAGGTAGTAAGGAGGGCTGGGGGGATACTGGGATGCACAGGGAGATGTATCAACAGTAGAAAACAGGAAGTTATCCCTCTGTACAGACAGTTAGTGAGACCCCATCTAGAGTACTGTGTGTAATTCTGGAGTCCCCATCTCCGCAAAGACATAGACAGAGTGGAGGCTGTTCAGAGGAGGGCAACCAAAATGGTGCAGGGTCTGCACTAGAAGACATACGAGGAGAGACTAAAGCAGCTTAATATGTATACCCTTGAGGAAAGGAGGGAGAGGGGGACATGATAGAAACTTTCAAGTATCTCAAGGGAATTAACAAAGTACAAGAGGGTAGTATATTTCAGAAGAAGAGATGTGCAAGAACAAGGTGGCACAATTTGAAGATAGAGGGGAGACGGCTCAGACGTAATGTTACAAAGTATTTTTTCACAGGGTTGTGGATGCATGGAACAGCCTTCCTGAGGAGGTTGTGGAGTCAGGAACAGTGTGAGAATTCAAGAATGCATGGGACAGGCATAAGGCAATTCTAGTGCGGGGTAGGAGGAAGTAAGCTGTTGATTAATTAGAATCTGCAGCTTATCCATCAGGTAAGGAAATGGGCAGACTAGGTGGGCCAAGCGGTTCTTATCTGCTGTCAAATTCTATGTTTCTATGTTTCTCCAGTGGTATTTAACAATCTTAAGAAATAAAGATGTTTCATTGTTTACAAACAATAGTGATGCATTCTAATTTCTGCTCCAGGTTCTTTTTAACCTGGCATTGCTGGCAACATCTGTGTTAGAATTTGTTGTCAGAAAAGGACTGCTTGGCTCCCCCAATTTACCCAAGTGTTCCTATTCCACCTCCACAGACCCTATGTGGTCTTCGGTGATCCTCCCTGCCTTTTTTCTAATATACCCCTATGTTTACCCCATTTGTGCTTGAAGCCCCCCCACCATTTCAGCCTCCTCACTTTTGCTGGGAATCTTTTCCAGGCATCCACCACCCTTTCAATGAAGAAATATTTCTTCACATCTCTCCGGAAATCCCTGCCCCCCCCCAATCCTCATTTAAAGGAGACTCCCCACCCATATCCTGTGTACATGTTGAGATCCCTCAAACCCTCCTCTTAGGGCTTCCTGTGCAAACCCTGTACCATTGTAATGCATTCCTTAGGACAGCCTCAGTGCTAGCGATGTCCTTTCTGAGGTGCAGTCTCCAAAAGTGGATATAGTACTCCAGGTGAGGGCATACGAGGGAGCAATATAATGGCAGCACTACGTCCTTCCCCCTGCTGGAGATACCCCTCCTTCTGCACCCCAGCATCCTACTAGCCCTGCCCACAGCCTTGTCACACTGCGTTGCCACGTTGAGGTCCTCTGATATAATAACCCCAAAATCCCTTTCCTGTCTAGTGACTGCCAGTACCTCTTCCCATCCTATACTCAGCTCTAGGGTTCCTAAGGCCGAGGTGCATGATTTTGCACTTTTGGCACTGAACCCCAACTGCCATATCTTGGCCACTCTTCAAGTTTCCCAAGATCACTGCATATTTTCTCCACCTCCTCTTGAGTGCCCACCCTACTACAGAGTTTGGTGTCATCTGCAAAAAGGCATACTGCCCCCCAGTTCTTCTGCAGTGTCCTCTATGAAGACACTGAAGAAGACTGGTCCCAGAACCAAACACTGCAGTACACCACTGGTCACTTTCCCATCCTTAGAGTGAGTTTCATTAACCACTACCCTCTGCCTCCTATCTGTAAACCAGTTCCTAACCCAGTATACCGCTTTGGACCTCACTTAACTTCTTTATCAGCCTCCTGTGTGGCACAGTGTCAAAGGTCTTGTTGAAGTCCAGATAGGCCATGTTCACTGCCCTCCCCAGATCAATCTCCCAGGCTATCCAGTCAATGAAATCTATCAGATCCATTTGGCATGACCTCACCCCTGAATCCATGTGCTTGTGGTCCTATAGCCCATTATATCACAGGCAGCAGGATTCATGTGGGGAAGGTCATGCCAAACGAATCTGATATATTTCTTTGACTGGCTGACCAGGGAGTCTTCTCTTGGGCCTGCTCCCATAGCTACTAATGGGTGTGGACATACAAGGTAGTAGAGGTCTCATGATTAAGGGGCAGTGATAGCAGTATATAGAGTGTGTGGCCATATGTTTCATGCAAAAAAGTTACTTTTCAAAGTTAATAAATGCCAGCAGGCAGTAGGAAAATTTAAAGGTATCTTGTAGGTTCCAAACGTGAAGCAGGTCCAGTTGTGCAAAATTTGCATGGACATCCTTTACTGCACTGCTGCTTTAAAGAGCTGCTGAAATCACTGGGGGGAAACTTGGGAGAAAATAACTGATAGATACTGTTCAGCTTATGTCACATACTTTCTGTATATAGCATCCTGTTTCTCATTATAACTATGCACATTAACATGAAAACAGGATTACTTACCATTAGACTCCTCATTTGCTCTGGTTGCATGTCTACAACTGACATCATAATAAAACCATAGTACCATATATTTTATCAGCAGAAAAGGACCACAAGGCCCATCCAGTATGCCCCAACCCTATCTACCCCTATGTGGTGGCAAGGGGCCCTATGTGGCTCCCAGCTTCCCCCACTCTCTCCGGGTGATTCTTCCCATTAATGATACCCACATGCCAGTCTCACACACGTTGCACCACTTCTCTAGGCAACCTGTTTCATTGATCCCCCCAGTTTCCATGAAGAAATGCTTCCTCACCTCCCTTTCAATTTTTCCACTCACTAGGTTCATTGTGTTCTCTCTTGTAACCACATTTGTGTACAACCTGAAAAGCTCCCCATTCCACCTTGTTTATCCCCCCAAGGTATTTAAATGTCTCAGTCATGTCCACCTGGCTCTCTTGTTCTCAAAGGAGTGTATGTTGAAGCCCTTCAGTCTCTTCTCATAGGGCTTTCCCTGCACACTCATGTATCCACTTGGTTGCCCTCCTCTGCACAGATTCTGATTATGATATCACGGTCATTTCCACAACAAAAGATTGTGATATCACAAGCAGAGAACTGTGTCATCACTCATCAGGTGTAGATAAGCAGCCTGAGCAGATGAAATCTATGTGGCAGTTATTCCATATTTATACCAGTTTGCATGGTTATAAAGAAAAAGGGGGAAGCTACCAGGTAAATTCAGAAAACCTATAAACTGTAAGTTGAACTGTGTGTAAAAAATTATATATATTTTTTTATTTTCTTTTTGGACATTAAGGGCTCTTCAACTATATATAGTCCTCCTGGGTGATGAAAACTTTTTATTTATTTATTTATTTAAATCTCGGAATTAAGACCTTTGAGCCATGGGCTCATTTACAAAGGCTCCACATCAGTAAATGAATGGTACAAAAAGATGAAAGAACAAACACGAGTACACTGAGTGGGAAAACACAACAGAGGATAACCTGACAACAAACTATAGTACTAAACATGACATAATATGCTAGGAGCAATACGTATGAATAGACTGAACAACAAACTAATGCACTAGTCTTAATGAACTATCTTAAGTGCTGTAATTGTGGAGAAATTCAGAGGCTAAAATAGGAGGAGGAAGGTTTGACAGTAACTTAAGGTTGTGGGAAGGGAAGAGGAGTTTGGTGGGCAATGGGGGGGGAGAGGTCAGTAAAGCTGGAGAGGGGCTCCAAGTAGAGGACAGTAGGTAGTGATTAAGGACTAGTAAGGGAAGGAGGAGGGTGACCAGAAAGTCTGGAGGGGATCAAGAGAAGCAGCCTCAGGAGCCTTGTCAAGTGGGGACAGTAAAATGATGTACAGCGGGCCATAGTGTTAAGTGTGACAATCACAGTTGCTAAGCTTAACTAGGTGTTGTCAAAGACAGTTTTTGAAAGGGCTAATATTGGGAGTGGATTGAATATGTGCCGGAAGGCTGTTGAACCAGAGAGGGGTTCTATATGTGAATGCTTTTTGTCCATGGGATGTCCTGCATAACGGAATTTGGATAGCTTGATTTGGGGAGCTTCTAGTGTATTGCATGTTAGCAGAGGCCCTCTTTAGAAGATGCTGGATGGATGCGGAGGATAGTCCTAGGAGGATATTTTGGGTCAAGAGGCAGGTGTTAACAGTGAATTCTATTTTGAAGGTTGAGCCAATTAGACTGAGAATATAGGTTGCAGGTGTGAGTGTACCGGCTTGCTCCAGTAAGAAGCCGGCAGGCTTTATTGAGGGTGACCATGATCCTTCTGAGGGCAGTAGCAGAGGCCGCACCATAAAATACAAGGCCACAGTCGATGACTGACAGGATGGAGCTGGTCAAGGTAAGGTGTAGAGTGTTTGGGTCATGCAGTGCCGGTGTCTGTAGAGGAGCCCAAGTCTCACATTGGCGGTTTTGAAGATGTTCGAAATGTGCTCTTGGAAGGAGAGTGTGTTGTCAAGTGTAATCCCCAAATACTTAAAAAAGGAAACCTGCTCAAGATATGTGCCAAAGTTGTCGTGGATGAGTAATTGGGCAGTTTTATATTTGTTATGCGGTCCAGCAAAGATCATGGATTTGGTCTTCTTATAGTTCATGATAAGTCTCTGTTCCTCAAACCAAGTTTCTACTGAGGCAAAACTACGCTGTAATTTCCAGGTGAAGGGTCCAGGATCAGGCTGGTTTACATAAATCACAGCATCGTCTGCATAAAAAAGTAGGTTGCTGGAGCAGGCTAGGGGGAGGGTGCTGAGGTAGAGGCTAACTAGGAGGGGGCCAAGGATTGATCCCTGTGGTACACCGGATAGTAATGGGCAGCTAGTGGAGTGAGATTCTGAGATTTTTACATGCTGGGTTCTGCCCACGAGGTAACTAGTGAACCATGTGATGACGTCTTTGGAGAGTCCCAGGGTGGGCATGGTCTGGAGCAGAACAGAGTGACTGACCGTATCGAAGGCTTAAGTAAGATCTACATAGATAGATCCTACAAGGTGACCACGGTCGAGAGCCTTCTATATGAAGTATGTATGTATACTTTGCATTTCATCTGTTGAAGATTAATTCTTTCTGATGAAGTAACAAAGAAGTCCCAAATATCTGTAACATACCAGAGGCTGCTGCCAAGGCCTTGTTACTGGCAGCAAAGCGATAGAATGGTGGATTATCACAATGTAGTACCACTGGGTTGACTGGGTCTGTCTGCTGCAGTTCAAATAGTAGTTCCTCCATTGTCTGAATTGTGTTATTGCGACATAGGTAAATCACAACTTTTTTAATCTGAAAAAAAAACCCAGGTTTGTGGAGGTTAACAATTGCTAAAACTCAAAACTACTAATACATTCTTTAATAGCTGCAAGGTACATCCGAAAGCTAAATTTATGCTTCAGTTAAAGGAGAATTGCCTTCAACCTGCAAGCCCTACTCTTCTGTAGAACATTTCTAGTTCCAGTTGTGTTATTGTCCATCTTTACTGGCCATTCAGTGGGTGTTTCTGATTTACATAGTGGTGGGAAGGACAGTTTTAGTTTATGCTATTCTGAAGCTCTTTTATTTCAAAATTCGACCACATTCTACCACGGAACTTTGTGACAGGAAGGGACACACATTACATCCTATAAAAAAGCACTTACCACCAGTGTGTGCAGGAAATCAAAAACTGAGCTAAGAGGCCATCAAAGATGGAGCATTAATAGAAAAGGAAGCAGCATTTATAAACAGCTCATAAAGGAAAAAAATGATTATCAGGTTCAGTGCAGTTCTCCATTAAGGTTAATCCACTTACATCAAACAGGATTTTCCAAAGTAGCCTGCGTCTGATCCAGACACTGCTGTGCCAAAGCCCCCTTGTGACAGGGTTGTGCCAAGCAACCCAATTCAACAGGTTACAAGGGAGCTTGTGCCATGGTGGGGCTGCAACATTCCTCTTTTTGGGATTTTCAAAGCCCTGTCATGGACACAGCAAGGGGCACCACTTACACCAGCCAGAAGGTGGTCTAAGTGGTTGCACCAGTGGGACAAGATAGTATAGTGGATAGTAGAGTACAGTAAGGACATGGAAGGAGGCACTGTAGGTGTCATGGCACAGCTCTGAATGAGCCGCAGTGATGTGGCACCCGGCGGGCGCCGTTGCAGTGTTCAGCACAAAACGTTATTTTTTAAAATGCTGCCCGTACTGTCACCAGATATTTCCTGGTAGTCTATTGCCCCCCCCCCATCACTGATGTGGACATACCATCCCTGGTGGTGTAGTGGACCCCCAACCAATCCCCGATCTCCTGCAAGTATAATGGTAACACTGACCTGGCCCTATAGAGCTCCCCGATCCCCAATCTCACAGGACAAACAATGCGCTCATAGTCCCTGGTGGTCTAGTGGACCCCCACCCTCCCTGCCCCATCAGGCATTGCCTAACCACCCTGCCCCCCATTTCCTGCCTGATTCTGCAGCGGCAAAGGCTGCCTGCCACCACCGTGGCCAGTGCAGACTGCGCTTATCAAGGAGTGTGTATCATGAGCATCCAAGTTTCAATCTTCACCCCATTCTCATAAAGTCTAGACCTGACCTTATTTACAGATGGAATGGGGTGAGTGTTAGGCTTGAGAGGCCCAAGGCACACACTACACCTGCTCTCCTGCCTGGTTTGGGAGGGTGGGGTGTTAGGGTTGGAAACCCTAATACCTCATTTCCAACTTTTGTCACTTTGACCCTAACTGGAGCATTAACAATGTTTTTTGCAACATATATCAAAAAACGAAAGAAAAAAAAAAATAGTTTCCCTACTTACACAACATCAAGTTTTGCATACTGTACCAAGAGGAGCACAGCTGTTTAAAAATATAAAAATTCTGATTTTGTTCACTGCATGAATAAAAAAAGCTTGTTGGTTTGTCACTGTTAGAGAGACACAAATAGCCAGCCCGGTGGTGCTGAGGGTTGAGGCGCTGGATGCCACACCTCGCGTCATGCTAGCGACTGGGGTTTGAGAGCGGACTCTGGTCACCGGGGGTCGCAGGGGGAGGAGAGGATTGAGTGTCCGGAGGACTGCTCTCCTCTCCTGGGGAGGGCTTGCGGGGATGCATTGCTCTGCAGCGGCTCATAGTGGAGACCGGGGATACCACAAGGAGCGTGCTTCATGGGGGAGGTACACCCTATGCACAGGTGTCATTGCATGCCCGGTGCCTCAGGGGGAAAACCACACACCAAGAAGGAAAAAACCCGGTTGGCTAGGAGGCGATGGCAGATGCTCCAGGGCTGCTCCCACAAGCCCAATGCAGGCCCCAATCCTGACTTGACTCTCCGTGGTCCCAGCCTCCTCCCATATGGAGTCCCTGGGAGAGAGAGGACCCAGTACCCAATTCCT
Organism: Neoceratodus forsteri; assembly: GCA_016271365.2. NCBI lineage: Eukaryota > Metazoa > Chordata > Ceratodontiformes > Ceratodontidae > Neoceratodus > Neoceratodus forsteri. The sequence continues at coordinate 375,132,345 of CM057458.1, forward strand.
AGGTCGGGGGAGGGGTTCTGGTGGGCAGTAGAGGAGCGAATGAGTGGGCCCCACCAGAGAGATGCCCCATCACCTGTGACCGGAGCGAAATAAAGTTAACAAAAAAAAAGAGAGACACAAATAATTTCTTGGCCAGAAATTAGGACTGACACACATGTACTAATATAGATTAACGCACAAGAGAAGAAAACAACCCTTTAGAGTTTTCTGAGGAGAAATCTATTCTTTTCAATAAATTAGTAAGAACACATTTGTATGAGCTATATTTATTCTTCAGTACTGGAACAAATTACAGTCTAGTCTGTTTTTTATCTGCAGTCTGAGACATTACATTGTAGTCACATACAGCAAGCAGATGGTGGTTAAAAACCTTTTTGTTTTCTTATAAAGTACTATGGGAATAATATATCACAATTCTGTGTCACTGAAGTTACCCTGTAGATGCAAAACATGCCTTTGTACTCTTACTGGCACAACCTCAATGTGTGAAATGATTTAGCAGATCATTTTGTGACTGTTAAATTAGTTATGCTGGGAAAGGTGGTACAAGGTGTGAAAGTGCTAAATACAGTATACCAGTCACATAAAGTCCAGAAATATGCTGAGAAGCACAAATAGACACAAGACTTCTGCCAGTGGCTACAAAGGCCTTTAACATGTTTAAAAAACATTGCAATGGTGATATGATGTACATTCACATTGGGTGGTGTTGATAAATGAGTGTTGAACTATGGTTAACAAACCCTCAAGATTAGTGTTGCTATCACTGATGAAAGGATACATCTGGCATTCATATCTGAGACTTGGCTCAATGAGAACACTGCCTTTGTGTTTCAGGTCACTGTTCCATGGGCTACTTTGTACTGTATTGCCTGGTGCTGGATTGGCAAGATGGTGCCGTTAGAGATGGGCGAAGTAATCCGCGAACTCACACCCATTTCACGGAGCGAAATGCAGAATTTCACCTGGCAGAGTGGCGAAATTTCACCTTCTGCGGCGAAATTCCATCTTCAGGGGCGAAATTTCAGCTGTGGGAGGTGGAATTTCACCCTAAGAAGGTGAAATTTTGTTGCAGAAGGAGGAATTTCGACGCGGAAGGTGTAAATTTCATCCATGGAAGGTGAAATTTCACCTAAGCAAAATTCAGCCTTAGGTGGCAACATTTTGCAAATTGCTCAGCCCGGCGAATTTGGCCACTTCGCCGGCCCTTCGCCGGAGTAATTTAAATTTGCTGTTGTTGCCTGTTGTTTTCATGTGAGGTTAAATGTGCTATGTAGAGGATCAAAGATACTGATGGCTGGTTTGAGCCTCAAAATGCTCCTGGTATACTGGCCACCCCTATATTCAGGAGAATTTATTGAACAGTTGTCAGAACTACTCTTGCAGATATAGAGGGAGTCATCCAGCTTTCTGTCCTTGGGAACATAAATGTCTAGGTAGCTGTAACATCTGACAGCTTTGCACTGTACTCCTGGAATTAATGAATAATTTAGGATTTGAGCAGTTGATTAACATAGTCCCTCCAGCAGAGGTCACATGCTCAGCCTTATAGTTCAGGGGCGTAGCCAGGATTTGGTGGTGGGGGGTTTCCCAAACACTTCTAGGGGGGTCCGGGGGCATGCCCCCCCTGGAAAATTTTAAAACTGTAGGTGTTAAATGCTGCATTCTTGTGCATTTTAAGCAATAACTGCAGAGTCTCAGAAAGTATCAAAATTCAAATCATCACTCTCATCCATCCCTGCAGTCCCAGGTATTTCAGCCAGGTGTTCCTTCTAAATTTTTTTTTTGGGTGGGGGACATTATAGGAGCATATTCCTGGGGAGGTTAAGGGATGCTGTGAAGGATTGAGGGGATCCGATTGAGTGGAGCGGCAGTACAAATAATCCGAATAAAGAGAAGTAAAAAAAAAAAAAACATTGAACCAGAAGTTGAGAATCCCCTCCCCATGGTCATTTTTCCATCACCCCATATCATTGTTTTTATTTAGCCCTCTTAGTCTATGTTGTTCATGATGTGACCAGCCAGCCAGCCATGTTTTCATTTCCTGACCTTAGACCCCCTGGTCACATCAGCCCCAGTGTGATGAATTAGCACAGAATTATAGAAATCCCCACTTCTATGCCACTTTTAGTTTACCGAAATTGCCCTCCACCCTTGTAATTTTTCCTTATACCCTACCAAATCATGTTTTGTGCTAGAAGTAAGCCCTATCTAATAGCATGCGCAGCTGCCACAGCACTGAAAATTGTTAGGTCGGACCCCCCCCCCCACATTGGTAATTTTTCCTTTCCCCTCCTGAATCCATGTTTAGTGTTAGGTTTTTGCCCCATTTCACCTCAGTGCTCAGCTGCAGTGCATTTTTATTTCAGCTACCTGAAATATCCTCCCTCCTGACTTCACTGCTGCACCCTGCTCGGTCACCCGTCTGCCTCCAGGTTTCTAGTACCATCTCACTGAAGGCCTGTAATTTTGCCTGTCCCAGGGAGTACGTTGGGGCCCGAATTCCTTACCGCAGCCTCCCTCGAGATGCCCCCCATGCTGCTGAGGCTGTCCATTACTTCCCCATCTCCCAGACTGCAGCTGCCATGTTGAATCTGCCTTACGGCCTTGAACACACTATGGGCAGCAAGCTAGCTGCTCAGAGCACCTCCGCGGCAGGTCCGGAATGAAGACTGCCAAGTGAGTGTGTGCATTCGGCGCATGGTGGCTCTCAGCATCATGTGACTGCCAATCTGTAATCACACGTGATGCAGAGCCGGGGTGTGCCGAGACCTCTTCATGAGCAAGCCGAGCACTGCCGGCGGAGGCAGGGCTTCATCAGCTGATCGGCCATCAGGGTTTTTTTTTAAGTTTAAATGCCTGGGAATCACGGTGCCAGTCGGAAAAGTTATGACCATGGGCAGGGCAGCACAGCCTTGGTTTCAGGAGGCAGATCGACTGTTTGTAAGTAAATCTGGGGGGGGGGGGTCATATCACAAGTGACTCGACTCTCTGTGCAGAGTCTATGGCTAAAAGAAATGAAAGATTTTTGAGAGGGGACACAGTAGGCAAGTGGGAGGTGTGTGTGTGGGGGGTTCTGAGCACCCAGGAAACCCCCCCAGCTACACCCATGTAGTTTATGTATGGAATTTAGCTATGCCCGACAAAAATGAGCCTGTTCTTTGGTATGACTATCATATGATCACACTTTACTTTGACTTGGTCAAGCCCCCATCCCTAGAATGATGGCTTCTACATTTAGAATAAAGCAACTCCTGAATTTGGAAAGATTCAGAGAGACAGAAGGGTCGTCGGGGCTCCCCATGTACGTGGTACTACCACGGATCGCAAGATACCTCCTCATCTGAAAGCAAGGTAGACAAAACTATACTGATGCATTGGATGTAATTGTTTTGAACCTTATTTTGATGTCTGACATGAGTACATTGTATGCTGTTGTTTTATTATGTAATACAATAAAATATAAATTACAAAAAAAAATGATATAGTGTATAGTAGGGGGCTACTGTGTATAGAATTCAGAGCGTCTCAAAATGTTGTTGTACCACAGTTCAAAAGTTCATGGAACGTGATTGTACCACATGGTAGTACAACAACATCTTGAAACGCTCTAGAAACCCGCAGCTGCTCTGTGCCTCAATCAAACAGCCTACCAGTGTCTAAATTACAGCACAGTCACGAAACAGAATGGCGGCGGTGTTTTTCAAAATCAAACTGACGGCAGCGTAGCCCCAACTTCATCGAGCAGCGACAATAAGCGTACAATGCAAAAAACAATAAACGACATCCAAATATTAACATTGTACCTTAACGATGTCGATGAGTGTCGACCCTGTACAAAATACCGGTAGCAGATTTTGATGTGTTACTGGTAGACTTTATTTTTAAAATTAAGCGAATAGATAGTTCTGAATATGAGTCAATGACACTACGTGGTCTTCTTGGTAGCGTTGACAGATACCTATCCAAATACAACTATGGGCATGACACAGTCCATGGTAATTCAACAGATTTTAAGGAAACCCTCCAAACTCTGTCTGCCAAACAACGTTACTTAAAAAAGTTAGGCAAAGGTAACAAGCCAAACAAAGCCGATCCCCTGACTGAGGAGGACATAGAGCAGCTGTACACATCTGGGTCACTGGGTCTACACAATCCAACAGCCCTCCTCAACATGCTGTTCTTCAGTATTGGACTCTATTTTGCCCTCCGTACCAGTGAGCATTACAGCTTGAAATGGGGTGACATAAAGCTGTGCGAGGACACCTCTGGGAACAAGTACCTTGAGTACACCGAGCGTCAAACAAAAACAAGAATGGGTGAAAACCCCCGTGATGTATGCCCTATAAAACCTCGGATGTACCAGAATAAACAAGACATCAGTCGTGACCCAGAAACTATCTAAAATATGCCTCACAAAGACCCCCCAAAATAAAGCCCAGAGAGTCGATTCTACCTAGCACCTAACACCAACCATGTAGCAGACAAGCCTGATTCACTGTGGTTCAGAAATATGACAGTGGGCAAAAACAAGTTACGTGGGCTAATGAAACAGATATAAATTCTAGCTGGTCTACCTGAGACAAAAAAAAAATCACAAACCATTCAACAAGAAAGACTTCTGTCCAAAGGCTAATAGATTGCAATGTGCCCCCAACAGAAGTTGCCCAAATCTCTGGCCATAGGAACTTACAGTCTATCAATAATTATTCAGTCTTATCTGAAGAAAAGCGGAGGAGAAATTACAATTTTTTCCAAGCATCTCCAACTGCTCCCAAACCACCTCTGACTATTCAATCGCCAAGTTCAGAAAATAGCATGGTTCAGCCTCAAGCTACAAATGAGCCATCAACAAGTGGAGTAAATGGCAAACTTCGAGGAGCACTTGGGAACCTCACCTTATTTGGTCCAAACTGTGTGTTTCAGCAGGGTGTCCACATCAACTTCTTTCCAGAGAATCAAGCTCAACCCCAGAAAAAAAAGGATATGCCGCATCAGCTCATCATCCGACTTAGATCAAGGTAAATATGGCATCACGAGACGAGGTGAGGTGAGGTGGAGCAAAGGTCAAAGGGCAAACAGTTCCATGCATACCCTTAACAGACTTTTTTTTCCCTCTCTTTAGGGTTTCCAGCGCTGTGAATCACAAAGGGCATCTTAAAAGAAGTAGCAGTCCCAGCGTGGCAGCGTAGCAGCATCTCAAAAATGTTCCCTCTACTCAGCTGAATAAATTGAGCAGTTAATTGTTTTTCTGTTACTGTAGTAATTTAAATTTAAATTTGTACCTGTTACATTCAGCCTCTCTGTCCGGAAATTTATTACTAGGTAAGTGATATTTACTAAAATTGTTTAGTGAGCGTCTCGCTTAGCGCCATGAATATTTTTTTCTTGTAAACCCGCCCATACTGCAAACATAGCCAATAGCAGGGCATCACCTCTCCTAGCAACCACACCAAGGTTCTAGCAACCAGTAAAATGAGAAGCGTCTGCATAATTGAAAATCAAAACTGTTTGTTTTAAAGAAACCCATACTATACACTATAAAAAATACTGGATGGGCAACTAAGTGCACAACTAGTATGTTGTGCCACCTCAAGGTTCTGATTCCAGGGGACCTCTCGAGCTTCGCTCTCGAGATCACCAGGAATCAGAACCCCTCTGTGGCACAACATACTGGTTGTGCACAGTTGCCCATCCAGTATTCTCTAAGAAGTGAACAGTTATAACAATCAGCTGTTCCCTGCTCTGGAGATCATAGCACCAGACTAGCACTGCAAGAGACCTAAGTGCAGAAGACCACCTTGATGTAATACTGAACACACGTGTAAGAAGGTCCAGTGAAGGAGGCTACAGTACAATTGGTAGACATTTGGCCGATCAAGGAACAGAAGCTGATTATTGTAAGTGGTTGAATGAAGCTGGGAAGAGCAAGCCTGCTTCTCTGTTTTGGATGGAGAGTTCTTTTACAGCTTGGCTGTCTTAATCTCCAAGGGGAGATCTCAGAGGAAGGAGCAAACAATTTTAACTGTTCTTCAGAGAGAGAATCTGTAATCTGAGTTGTGAGCTTGCCACATGTTATTTAAACAGCAACATGCAAAGTGAGTGAACTCACAAGACCGAGAACTACATGGATATCTGGTGTGAGTTTTGGCCAAGAATTATGACTGAAATTTAGAATGTCCTTTTGAAAATGCTCCACATGACTTCTCATCTAGACCCATGCCCTTTCTGGTGCATCAGATCATATGGGGAAAGTCATGGCTCAATGGTTCATAAGCTTTGTGAATGGGGAGGGGGCCGGGGGCTTTCACAGTTGCTTTGAAAGAGCTCATGAGGCTACTCCTGAAACATCCATCATAAGATCCTCCTGTTCTGGCAAACTACTGGTCAATCTCCAACCTCCCTTTTTTGAGGACGGTGTTGGATAAGGTCATGGTGGTGCAACTGAACAAGAGGCTCTCTGAATGAACTATCTTTTGCTCCTTCCAGTCTGGTTTTAGACCTAGGCATAGTACTAGGACTGCACTTGTTTGGATCCTGAATGATATATATATTTTTTTATATTATCTTTTTATGCCCACTCTTGGCTAGGGCTCGGTGGCAGCATATCACCTATCCGGGACTCCTTCTCCCCCGATCTGGGATCACTCTTCATGGCAGTGGGGTGGGATTTTCATGGTTGCAGAAAGTAGCTATGTTGTCCCATTCCCACCCCCGAGGATGCCAGCAAACAGGACCAGAGTCCAGGTGGTAAGCCATGGTGAGGCATAGCTTCCGGCAATCATCTAACAATGCCCTCTCCTCCTGACACCGTCCGTTAGTCAGCACCGTGCTCAACCCACTCCAGGAGTGGAGAGTTGCCAATTAGTGACTCAATCCAGCTCCTCCCTCCCCCACCAGCTGATCCCTGGCATCCCAGGCTTGTCCCCAAACATGGGTCACCAGTGTAGTGTAAGGTGCGGCATCCAGCACCTCAACCCTCAGTGCTACGGGGTCGGCCTGAATGATCTTCCAATGATGACAGACAGGAGACATGTCTCCCTGCTCATCCAGCTGGACTTAAAAGCGGCATCTGACACCATGGCTCATCTTTTCATGCATAACTACCTGGAATCATTGGTGGGTGTGTTACAGACTGTTCACTGTTCAGGGGTGCACACTGATGGTGACCTGGAATTGAGGACCAAGATCTTTACAACTGTCAAGCGTGCCATATATCATCTTCCCACTGCTGGAAGACTGCAGCCATTCTTTCTCCATCTGGGCCTCGAGACACTGATCCATGCATTTTTGGCATCAGAACTCAATCACTGTAATGTGTTCCATGCTGACCTTTACTGGGGACTCATTCTAGGGCTTTAGTTGATTCAGAACATTGCTGAACGTTTCCTGCACAATTACTATCTTGATGTAGTCAACCTGACCACATTACTCTAGTGCTGTGTGAACTAAACTTACTGCCCACCAGTTATTAGATTGAGTTCAGGGTGTTTGTTTTAATGTATAAGACCATCCTTGAGCTAGGGTCAGTGTACATCTTTCATGTCCTGAAGCCCTGGGCCAGATTTTTAGGAGGAGCATATTGGATGCTTACCATACAGCAGATGCATTCCAATGTGCACAGCCCCAATCCTTTTTTTCTTCACAATGTATTTACCCAGGACAATCAAGCTGAGATGCAGAATCTCGTTTCCAGTGGGGTCCTGCCTCTGCTCATTTACACAGTGGAGTTGACTGGAGTATTGAGATATCAACTGACTTGCCCAAGATCACACAGTGAGCATTTTGGCTCTAGTGGGGTTTGAACCTTTGATCTCTAAATTCCCAAACTGGTGCTTTAACCACTGGAACACACTGCTGTATATCCCCCAAGAATTGCTCAGGTGGCTCACGGCTCTAATCAAAGCTCTGTCACGCTTGCAGCAATTTTCCCCACTTTTCGACAGCATACATCTAGATGCAGGTGCATACTGCTAAACTCAGATTTAGGAGTGGCTAGATCATCACAAAAGTTACCTAGCACTTACTGTGTTCTGCTTTTGTCTTGCATGCTGTGTTGAAAATTTGGCAGAGGCAGGCTTTTCAAAATGTGTCTGCTTTTCGATGCATTTCAAAATCCCATGACTGATGAGGCCAACCGAAAATGCTGCCCTGTCATCTCCACACCTGAAACTTATGATCTACAACTGAAGATTTATTATTGGAGATGTTTGTGTAAAAATGCCTTGAGGTGTGGCCCTTTATGGTTTTTGCACCAAAGTAATCAAATGCTCTTCCACTCTAGGTTTAATCAGCCCCAGTCGGACAAATTTTCAAGTCACAAGGCATGTACTATCTATGTATTTTTAATGTTGGTTTGATATGTTAATTGTAGTGTTTTTATGTCTTGTATGGTCTGTGTTGTTTTGCTACATTTTTCAGGTGCACAAACGGTCCCTTAAATAAATAAACCAAACCATTCCTGGAATATCACACCCAAAGACAAGAGCACACAACCAAGAGTGCACCACTGGCAAACCGCAGGTGGTACCTTGCAATCTCCACTGCTATAACTCCACACGTGAGGTGCCTGCAGGAATCAAATACAAATCAGAAGCTTTTCTGGGCTATTACACCAAAACTATGTTTGCAGCTAACACAAAGAGAGAACGAGCCTAACCCTGGTGCTTTGTGGGCCAACTGCTTCTTCAGGTGAAGTGTCAGGGTTAGGTTGATGCTCTTTCCATGTTTGTCTGCAAAATGCCTGTCTGCGAGCATATATTTGGTGTAATGACCTGGGAAAGCTTTGGATTTATGCCTGATTCCTAAGTGTGCCTCATGTGTGGAGTTTTTCATACCCAAAGGACTTGTTTGTACCCAGAACCGAAACCTTTGTTAACATAGGGGAAAGCGTACCTTATCGGGTAGGAGAACTGCATGAACTCAGGGGGAATATAACAATAACGCTGCATACAGTATTATATGTTTCAATTTCTATTGCCCCAGAAGAAGCTTTTAGCAGCCCCAATGGGGTGGTGAAAAACTGCTCTGGATCCTACTTATAAATGCGATGTGAGGTTTGTCACAAATGAAAAATATAGCATTGGGTTTTTACCACAAGAGAGGATACTATAAACAGGGCCACTGATTTATGGTGTATACTGGAACAAAACTGAAAAAAACTCAGAGCACTTGATTATTGCATACTGCTAGAAATCACAGAATTTTCTGGAATTTGGCATTTATGCTAGAAAAGCCCATGAACATTACACGTGTTTTACTATTTACTGACAGTTGCCATGTTGCATTTTCTAATTTGCTGTATTACAGTTGAAATAGAATTGCTACTTTGCAGAGCAGAATGGTTGAGACACCAACAACTTTTTGTGGCATTAAAGAACCACAAGAATGAAGATCAAGTGGTTCTTGGATATCACAGGAACCCCAAGGCATCACAACTATGCTGTTCTGCACAGTAGCATTGGCTGATTTGATTACCCCAGTCTCCCATTCCTGCACCCTTAGGTCCTCTTCCATCCCAATGCTCTCAGTTCAGCCCTGTGTGACCAAAATGGGTGAACAGACGTTCACGCATTTTGCTCCTAAACTATGGAATTCGCTCCCCCCTCAGGTTAAAAACTCCACCTCCCACCTATCTTTCAAGCGTTCTCTGTTCTCTCACCTCTATGCACTAGGTAACTGTAACTGCGCGTAAGTAGAATCTCTCCTCACTGTCTAGTATTTGTGCGCTTAGTTAATCCTGGTCTAGGACCGATAATGAGTGTGCTCCTCCTACTAACATTGCACTTCTTTTGCTTTACACATTTTTATGTTGCATGATCTGTTCTGCATTATCAAACACCCGATGTATTCTCAACCTAGACTATTATGATTGTTCCTTGTATTTGTATTTTGTTATTGCCTTTCTAAATGTTGTTCAATTGTTCACATCTGTATTCTCTATTTTGTACTCTCCCGGGTCGTGTCGGAAAATAGGCAGGATTGTTGCCTAGTGCACTTACCCGGTTACCAAAAGCTAATAAATAAATACATTTTGTTTATCATAAATAAAGGATTATGTGATTTAAGAATGCCAAACATGAAGAAAAACAGGTTACTCACTTGTAACAGTAGTTCTAGGAGTGGTATATGTTGTTCATCCACATTTGTTGGCATGTCCTTTCCCTTTAAGATTCTTGCTGGAAGGTCCAAAAGCTGGCTCCTCCCACCCACCCAGGTGGAATATGCCTTGGCTCTGCCTCTTGACGCCAGATCTTGCCCGTTGTGCATTGAGGCCAGTGAGGTCAGGTGGGTCCATGTGGATGAACAAAATGTACCATTCCTAGAAATATCAGTTACGCAAAGGCTTTTGTCGTAACATAGATCTTCTAGGAATGTCTCTTGCCGGGAGTCATTACTTCTTGGAGTTCCCGATAGGTGGCGCTCTAGCACAGCAGTCTCTTCTAGCAGTCTCCACACCAGGGACCACCCACACGACTTCACTTCCTGGGCTGTGCCTATAAAAGTGGGTGGTCCCTGGTAGTCTCCATTCATTTTCATAAAACAGTATCAAAAGATACTTAAGGGGCTGCATCAACACAAACAAAGGATCATATACTACAGAACGCGGAGGCAAACCAACCTCATTTGCCATTCCATGGAAGATCTACAGTTACAGGTGAGCAACCTGTTTTTCTCGGATCGTGGATATGTTGTTCTGTCCACACTTGTTGGCAGACTCCTAGTAGTTCTCTGGGAGGAGGGAGAAAGGGCACACATTCCCTCAATACTTACTTGGGGAACAGAGATTGGAGAACTAAGGCCCCAAAACTAGCATCCCAGTATGACTCAGGGTCGATGTGGTAGTGGGTGCTGAAGGTGTTTGCTGACTTCCAGGTAGCAGCCCTGCAGATTTCCTGGATAGGGATGTCCCTGAAAGCAGCCATCAATGCAGCAGTATGGCAGGTGGAGTAAGCTCTTAACCCTATGGGCGGCTCCTTGCCCGCCAACCTATAGCAGAGATCAATGCATGATGTAGTCCATCTGCCAATTGTCCACTCTGCTGCAGGGCTGCCAAGTGTGGCTTCAGCATAGGTGATAAACAGCTGGTGAACCTCTCCCCAAACTTCAGCCATTCACTCCTTATAATAAGAGAGAGCTTGTCTCAGGTCCAAAGCCTGTACTTGGCCTCCGAGGTGTGACTGGGGTAATACACTGAAAGAGTCAACACCTGGTTAAGGTGAAACTCTGACACCACCTTCGGAAGGAATTTCAAGTGGGAGCACAGGACAACCTTGTCCCTGTGGAAGACCAGGTAAGGAGACTCAACAGAGAGCACCTGTAGCTCCCCAGTCCTTCTGGCTGACATGATAGCCACCAAGAAGGTAGTCTTCCATGACAGATGTGACATCTCACACCTGTGCATCGGTTCAAATGGCTTGCCTATGAGCTTTGCCAGTACCAGCAGTAGATCCCACAATGGTGTTGGTTCACCCACTGGAGGGGAAATATGATTGAAGCCTTTAAAGAAACACCAGACCACCTTCTCCTGTGCCACCGTCTGCTGACCGGCCTGTGTCTGGTAAGCAGAGATGGCTTCCAGGTGCACCTTAAGGCTCATAGATCGAAGACCCCCCCCCTTTGGACAGAGAACAAAGGTAGTCGAGGATACTAGCCATCAGACAGGACAAAAGGTCCAAACCCTTGCCCTGACACCAAATGGAAAACCTTTTCCACTTGAAGTCATAGCACCTCCTGGTCAGCTCCTTTCTGGATGCATCCATGACTGTGAGTACATCCTCAGAGAGACCCAAAGCCTGGAACTCTAGCCACTCAGGAACCAGGCTGTCAGGAGCAGGGAATGAAGGTCCAGATGGAATACCTTCCCCCGATTGACTGATATCTGGTCTGGGTGTACTGGAAGATGCCTCAGGGGCTTGGAGTTGAGGCTGAGGAGATCTGGATACCAGAACTGGTGATGCCAATCTAGGGCTACCAGAATCACCTGTACCTTGTCCCTCCTGACCTTGAGGATCACCTTGTGAACCAAGGGAAGTAAAGGGAAGGCATGGAAGAGGCCTGGGGTCCACAGCCTTGAAAAGGCATCCCCCTGCAGTGAACCCTGCTGAGGGGGTGGGCATGAAACAGCCTCAGCTTCGCATTCTCCCTGGAGGCAAACAGATCCACCTGAGGTTTGCCAAAGTGGGAGAACAAGTTGTGTACTACCTCTGGATGAAGAGACCTCACCCACATGGCCGACAGCATTCGCCAGTTGGTTTCAGGCTCCTGCCACATAGTTGGCTAGGAGCTCTGCCTCTAGTTGGCACACGAGGGTCCAGATGTGGAGCACTTCCCTGCACAGAGGCTGGAAGTGTGTGCCGCCCTGCTTGTTGAGATAGTACATGGTTGTGGTATTGTCCGTCTGGACTTGGACGACTTGACTCTGAAGGAGCGGAGCGAATGCTGACAGTACCAGTCTGATTGCTCTGGGATCTAGTATGTTGATATGACATCAGGGCTTCTTGGGGGTCCAGAGCCCGTGGGCTCTGTGATTCCCCATATGGGCACCCCAGCCCATGAGAGAGGCATCAGTCATGAGGATGGCCTTCAGTTCAGGATGGAAAAATGGGATCCCTTCCTGCAAATATGCTAGAATGGTCCACCACTGGAGAGCATCCTACATCTTCTGGGTCACTGTGACCAGCTGATCAAAATGACCATGGCGCTGAGTCCACTGGCTGGCCAGCTCCCACTGAAGGGGGCGCATATGCCACTGGGCCCATCAGACAACAGTGGTGCAGGCCACCATGTACCACGGAAGTCACAGGAAGTCCTGGGCAGGGCACAAGTGCCCAACTAGAAATGATTGGGCAAAGGAGGAGAGAACCTCTGCTCTGTCCATCGGGAGCCTGGCTCTGGCTCGGCAAGAGTCGAGCTCTGCCCTGATGAAGCAGATCACCTGTGAAGGTACGAATTCTGACTTGGTCTTGAGACCACAAGACCAAGATCGATGCAGATCTGGAGATTCAGGTCCCTGGACCTCTCCACCTCCTGTCTGGAGGAACCCGCTATGAGCCAGTCATTGAGATAGGGGTACATATGGACCCTCTTGATGCCAAAGATGGGCTTCCACCACTGCAATCCATTTGGTGAAGACCCTGGGGGCTGATGGCAGGCCAAATGGCATGGCTCAAAACTCAAAGAGGGCTCCCTCTGTCCGAAAGTGAAGAAACCACTGGGGAGACAGATGGATTGAGATGTGAAAGAATGCATCGTGGAGATCCAGAGAGCAAAACCACATGTTTTGCTTGAGAGATGGTATGATCTGTGACAGAGTTACCATCCTGAATGTGCGGGACCTGAGAAATTGGTTCAGGTCATGTAGATCTAGATTGGGGCACCAGTCTCCCATCCATTTCAGGACCAGAAAGTACCTGGAAACAAACCCTGGGTTGACAGTGGGGTTTGTGACTCTGGCCACCACCTCCTTGCAGAGGAGTTGGGCGATGTTGTCTTGGAGAGCCGACTGAGTGTATACGGACACCATTTCCCCGTGTGGGGATCAGCTCGGCTTGGTGGGTACTGCTCGAATTCCAGAGGCAGTCCCTGACCTACCACTTCAAAAACCCACCTGTCCATTGTAATGGTGGACCAGGCAGAAAGGAAGTGATGGAGCCAGCCCCCCATGGGAGGACCCAGAGCTGGTGTGATGGGTATGGGGGTGGCCATCCCCATCCCATCACTGGGAAGGCTTGGAGTGGGAGGGTCCAGCTGGGGAACTATCTGAACCCTGTCCTGTGGGTTTACAGGCTGCCGGGGGTCCTGATTTCAGCTGAGGGTGCCAAGGTTGAACCAGCTGCTGCTGCTGCCCTACTGAAATGGGGCTGCTTGGCTGCAGGAGCAGAATGCCAAAAAAGCTTCTTCTTCTTCTGTTTTTGGAACCCTGGGATTCCTTCTGAGCAGACGTCACAGAGTCCAAGATGGCACTGAACTTTTCGATACATTGGAGGTGACCATCCACACCTGGGCCGAAAAGGTCAGTACCCAGGAAAGGGACGTCTGTCAGCTTCTGCTGGGTGTCCCCCATGAAGGTGGAGACCCGCAACCAAGCCCTGTGGTGCATGGCAACCACAGCTGCCACTGAACGGGCACAGGAATCCCCAAGGTCCAAGGCCATCTGGAGCTGCTGTTTTGCAAACGCCTGACCCTGGTCACAGACCTGCTGGACTGTGGTCTGGAGGTCTGCAGGGAGCTGAGGTAGAACCTCATTGACAGAATCCAGTAGGGCATGAGAGAAGTATGCCATGATGATGGCCAAGCTTGCCTGACGGAGGTCCAGTGAAGAGGCGACATAGACTTTCCAGGCCATATGGTCCAATTTTTTGGACTCTTTGTCTGGGGGTCTATCGGTGTCTCCTGAGTTACCTGAGTGCTTGAACATGGACTCAGTCACCAGTCCCTTGGCTGAGGTGCACTCTGTGAATACCGAAAGGGACACAATGGGCACCGCATACTTGTGGGCCATTTGGGCTGAAGGCGCAGGGCAGGAGGCAGGTTGCTACCACAGCTCCAAGGCCAGGCCGACAATGGCCTCGGCCACTGGGAAGACCTTCATGGGTGAATTCCCTCATTTGAGGATATCAGTGAGGGGGTATTCAGCCCATATCTGAACGGGTTCTAAGGGCATCCCCATTGATTTGGTGATGAGGTGGAGGATGCCCATGAAAGAAGAAAGGACTTCCTCCGTTGAAAGACTACAGATGGATTCCTCATCCAAAGGGCAAAAATGTAGGTTGGATTCCTCAGACTCCGAAGAGTCCAGATAGATCGGCTGGCCACTAGAGTCGCTCTGTACCCGCCTGGGACAGTCAGGCATGAGGGTAATGGACAGTCTATGCAGTAGGCCCAGAATGGGCAGAGACTCCTTAGAAGGAGCCCCAAAAGGAGGCTGTTTCAGTGATGGCTCCACCACAAGTGGTGGAGAGACTGGTTTTGGCTGAGCCAGGATGGTCTTGATGAACTCTGCGGGTGGAGGAATGTTGTAGACCAGCTCCTGAGGAGTAGGCATCAGCCTAGAGGGTGACAGCCAAGTAATGGCCATGGTAGAAGCCGGAGACAACTTCTGGCCAGACAAAATGAGCTGCTGCCACATTAAATCCTCATAGCATCGATGGAGTTTCCATCAAAGCCTCTTCTCATCCAAGGAGGATGAAGAAGAGTGGCGACAGTGCTGCTTCTTAGAGTGCTTATGCGCCTTCTTCGGCCTGTTGGTCGAAGATGTTCGAGACCGTGACTTGAACTGTCGGGGGGACCAATGAGGTCACTCGGAAGGAGCTGGGGAGAACTACAACTCTTCCTGGTCAGGGATCTGGGCCACGGGGGAGGGATTCCCAGTGGGCTGGGTCTCCTCCTCCTCCTCCTTGGTGGCCAGCAGGACCAGGGTCCTGAATAAGGAGTTGTTGGCCTCATTGAGTGACAACGGGTTGACAGGGTCAAGGATAATCTCAACTGGATCATCATCCTGCGTCTTAGCCGGCTGGCCTGATGGGCGTACCGTGAAGCCAGCGACCAAGGCCGCCACCTAAATCGAAGTCGAGACAGAAGATTCCTGGGACCGAGATCACTCACAGTTCCAGGAGTGTCATCGGTGAGATGAAGCTTCCTTAGACTCCTTGTCCTTTTTATGGGACTGAGAAATGTGTATACCCAAGGGTCCCTCTTCCTTGGTAGGGAGGGACTGGTACAACTCCCGAAAGGAGCCTGAGAAGGTGGAGCCTAAATTGAGTAGGACAAAGTTGGACATGGAAGAGGACCAATCAGTAGCCTGAGCCACTTCCTCTTTGAAGGTCTTCATCTATTCGAGCTGCTTGGTGGACCTTGCAGCCACAGAGACCGCCCAACGAGCTTCCTTGGATTTGACCAGCGGATTCAGTTTTTCTGGTCTGCCCAGTTGCAGTTATGTGAGTTGATCATCCAAGATGTTTGGATGAAAAGCGCGACACATTTCACATGCCTGGGTGTCATGACTGAGACCCAGGCAATGAATGTTTGAGGTATGTGGGTTGGTACGAGACATCTTTTGTCCACACGGGCAGCGGCAGAAACTGGGTGAGAACTTTTTTCTTCATCACAGTCAAGATTGCAAAGCGACTGGGAGAAACTCTAATGAGTCAGAGTTTGGGTAAATCTGTAGATTTAAGCTCCAGGGCCTACAGTAACATGAGAGTGATAAGAAGGGTACCTGAATCTTCCAGCGGAAAAGAGGATCTGGCATCAAGGGGTGGAGCTGAGGTATATACCACCCGGGTGGGTGGAAGGAGCCAGCTTCTAGACTTCCTGGCAAAAATCTTGAAGGGAAAGGACATGCCAACAAGTGTAGAATGAACAACATATCCATGATCCTAGAAATAGAGTTTTTACAGGTTATTTCTGCATTTGTTTTGTTTTTTGTACATGGTTTTCTTGTCCAGATATTAAATGTAGGCTGTCATCATCGGAAAATGGTGAAATGAGAGGGTATTTCTGCCAACTTTTCCTTCAGCGGTATGTGGTACTTTAAGCTGCTGGTGATTTGTGTGAAGTTTCTGACATTATCGCTACTAAATTGTGCGGAATGACTGGGTGAGGCTTGGTATTTGCACACAGCTATGAGAAAACCTGTCAAATGTTCTTAAAAAGTCATTCTGCAAAGCTCCCCATGCAGAATACATGTTTTGAAACTACCATCAAAATAAGTTATCATTTACTATGCAGCTTTTTTTTATTCAATATTTTAATACACATAACTAAAGATACACAGCAGCTTCCCTGTAAAATCCAGAAATCTGACTCCCGATCCCTAGTACAATCCTTTAATTTCACATTTTGAAGAGAGAATTTGATTACTTGATTCATCAGAAATCGGTGGTCTTGTCTATGATTGAACTCTAGATGTAAGGTGTTATGTGTTACTTATCAACACGTGCTACTACAATACTTACATAGGACAGAAGAAGCGTATCACTGCTGACCCCACATAGGCTAATCAGGAACTGTATGGTGATCCGGAGGTTGTTGTTCCATTTTTCATTGTTTGCAAGTGCATTCCAGGCATTTTCCATCTCTGTTCCAGGAACTTCATCTCCATACTGAGAGAAAGTAATTGGGAATAGTCACGACAGAAATGCACACAAAACACATTTACATTTTAAGACCACTAGCATTTAAAAAGAACATCCGTAAAAGCATGTTGAGCCACGTTCTGGAGGAAAGCCATTCTCCTCAGTGATGGCAAATAAACTCCCCCACCTCGCCATCAAGGAAGCAGCATACTGTTGTTCGTACCACTTCAGGTATAGTAGGAACAGGCTGCCAGCCAAACTGCTGGCACTGAAAGGCAGCACCCTAGAAAAAGCATGTGATGGCTCCACTTCCTACCTCTGCTAATGAGTGCTGTAGCACATTGTGTCATGTTGCCCAATAGCACATAGATGGAGATGGGTGCAGTTGGATTTTCAAAGTGTCTTATTTTCAGGCTGCAGGACTACAAATCTAAACCTTTTTAAGTCTGCATAATGACACTTCTATTTCAGTGGAGAGTTGCAGTCCTCAAAATGATCCAGTCTCTTCATATTCTGGTATTAGCAGAGGCACTTTGTATGTAAATAACATCTATGGACTATATATCGATGCTGCTAACATGATAGGGAATTTTTATTGTTGAAATATCTTTTTCTAAAATGTAAACTTTAAAGTCAGATGATGCTGTACTGTTTGCTTCTCATTCAGATCCCACAATCTTACAGTCTTCCCTGCAATTTGCCTTCAACCACATCGAAAAAACTGGTTTACTGACAACAGACTGGTGGTCAATGTAAAAAAGACTAAGTCAGTGATCTCTGCCCACCGGCAGAGCAAGAACTGCGATGCCCAACTATAAATCTTTTCCAAAGCCCTCCTCCCAATGGAACAGGTCTTTACCTATAAATACTTGGGCCTTACATTTGATCCCAGCTTCTCTTTCCACCCACATATCAATAATCTTTCTTCAGCCATAAATATTCGCACATGACTACTGTTTCGGCATAGAGACTGCCTACCGCCAGAGGCCCTTAACATTGCTCATCTCCTCTGTTCTCTCTCTAGTAGATTATGGACTAACCGTATATGTGGCCGCTAACAACATGGCTCTAAATAAAATCCACTTAGCCATCAACAAAGCTTGCAGACTCCTTGCCGGTGTAGACAGGCGTACTCACAGCTGTACCCTGTATGCCCTAACTAATATCCTCACTCTAGACGAAAGAATTCGTTACCAAACAAGTCTCCTCACCAAAAAAATTCAGCTAGGTCTAACCCCCCCCTTGGAGTTTCTGCCTCCCTCTGCTTTGCTCATGCCTCAGCAAACACCCGTTCAGCAAATAAACTGATGTGGGCTGTTCCCAAGGTTGCAACCTCACTAGCCCAAAGGTCCTTCTCCTACAGAGCCCTATTATGGTACAATGAACTCCCGCTGGCTGTTACCTCTGTCACCAGACTAGGCCCATTCAAAATTGCCCTCAAAGACCTCATACTCTCCACCCGCCATTGCCAGTGCACAGACTAAGCTTGGGTTGCTGCACATCACCTCCAATACCTGGCTAACAGGCACTGGCTAGCCCTGCCTGATCCTGTCACAGTAGTAGAGCTGGGATCCAGATACCAGCAGGTGCACATAAACCATCAGTATCACCCTTACCACATGGAGTAAGTTTAGGCCATAGTGCTCTGTATCCCACTGTTGTCTATTCTCAGCAAAAAAGATGGACTGTGTTAATGACAAAGTCGGTTTCTCTACAGCTTGCATCATGGCATGTATAAGCTCCTTAACCGGGCCTGTATAGCTTCTTAAATGTATAGACCCCACTCTCCTTATTTACCTGTACTGTATATTGACATTTACAAACTCCTTGGACTTGTTCAGCTACCCAATTGTATAAGCCTCACCCCCATTGTTGTATGCACTGGTCATATCCTGTGTTTCCATTTGACCACTTTGTATTACTGTATACTGCATGCATATTTATGTATTGTACTCTAATGAGGAGCCCTTGTAAACGAATCTTTGACTCAAAGGTTGTAAATCTGATTTACTCAATAAATAAATAAACAAAAGTTAAAAATGGGAGGGGGGGAGGAACTTCTTGATCCTGATGATGGGAGGGAGGTGATCTTAATATTTAACATGTTTAGGCTTTTAAAGACTGCAAATAGCAGATACGGATTAAAATATCTGCCATTTGTAAATACAATCTGACTTTTTTTTACTAAAACAGGCAGTAAGATTGGTCTGCAACCCACAACCCATAAACTAGTCAGAAAATCTCCTGCAGGCACATATCAGAGTTTGAAGAAAAACTAAAAACAAAATAATACAGGAGTTTTTTTCCCCAATAAATTATTTGAAAATTCAGTCTAGGATAGGGGAAATACAGAGGGGACTTGGCAAAAAAGAAAACAGTGACAATAGTTCCACCTGCCTTCCAAAAATGTTAGAAGGTATAGATTTTATGAAACTTGTCAGCAACAAAAGGAGGGAGAGTGCTTTTTTTTTACTGACTGAAAATATCTGTCCACAATGTGGTGTATAATCATTTATATTTTGTGTTCTTTTGCAAACAAAATGCTGTACCTTTGCAGTCATGAACATGAGGTTGTTGAGCACCAGTGATGTGGCCTGCGAAGAACCCCAGCCACTGCCCTTTAGCCCGTATGCTGACCTCATTTCCTCCTTTTTGTCTTCAACTTCTTCCTCAGGTGTACTGGGGCAGGAGGCTGGTGAAAGCAGTTCATTGTCCATAAGCTCAATGTTATGAAGCCATGGCAACAGGTAGGTAAGCATGATCTGGCGCCCATTTGGATGAGTTGTTGGGAATCTCTGACTCACCTCTGGTAAAGACAAGATCAAACAAGCATTTCAATCAATCAATCAAATCTTTATTTATCCAGGTGAACATCGTTGAGCAAGCTCATTTACAAGATGGACCTGGTTAAGTCCAGATTATATCACAAACAGTTATACTTACAACGTGAATAAAACATAGTAGAAGTGCAAATCAGGACACACAGACGTGCATAGCATAACAGTTAGTTTGGGATCATCAATATGCAGTGTTGGGTAAGTTACTTTTTTTATTACTTTCTATTACTTTTGGAAACTTGTTCCAGAAAGTTCTGTGCAGTCACTAGCAAGGATGGAGAAGTACTGGAAAAAGTAATAAACCTTACAGTTACAGTTACTTATGTCTTTTTATACAAAAGTAATATGTAACTGTAACTGATTACATTTATTTGAAAGTAACTAGTAAATAACGTATTACTTTCAAATATTTGTCATCTGTTATAGTTTTTAATTATTTTTGTATTGTTTTCGTATAAAAAGAAATAAGTAACTGTAACTGTCAGGTGTATTGCTTTTTCTAGTACTTCTCCATCCTTGCTAGTTACTGCACAGAGCTTCCTGTACCAAATTTCTAAAAGAAATAGAAAGTAATAGAAAAAGTAACTTACCCAACACTGTCAATAAGACACAGTGAACAGCATAAAATAGTGGGGACAGGCTAGTCCACAGAGATACAGAGATGGATATTATTATAGTAATTTTCTTAAAAAACATAAGCTAGACCTAGGTATCGCTATCATAACAGTCAGACAAAATAAGTGATAACAGCTTTTCTCTTGACACAGTTCACAAAGGAATAAAACAGGTATAGTTAGGTCAAAAAGGGAGCAGAATGCCTGCCAGGCACATTCAATGGCATCCCCAGGGGGACTGGAAGGCGGCTGTAGTGCGACTTGCTGATAGAAGGTTTGTGCCAGGTACTGAGGTAATGGATGGGACAGCACCTACCGCACATATTTCCCAAATCTTGGTGCTAGCACTGGCTGTCCATGTCCAACAGACTGTCAAGCCATGGGAAGGTCGCAAGGCAGGGAAGGTATGAATACGCTAGGGTGCCTAGGGCCAGTCTCAGGCAAAGGTTCAAAGAGGAGCATAATCACTCATGTTCCCGGGAATTACACTTTAAGCCACAGGGAAGAGGATCACATTGGTCAGGGAAGGCAGCAGTTACAGCTATTTTAGCAGAGTACAGGCAGACCATTCGATTTTTGTTGGAATTGGAAGGATCGCCGAAGTGAACTGCAGAAGCCAATCGGGAGCAAGGACATTTGTCAACGCCGAATGTATCCTTGCATGGTGTATGTGGCAGAGGTGTATTAAAGTTACTAGCCTGTGTTTGCAAATTTCAATGTAGCCTCATAACTTTGTTGTTATTTAATATTTTTACACTAAATTTTCAACATAGCCTTCTTATGATCCAATTCATGAACAATGGTGGAGAAAATTTTCAACACATGCCTGAAAGGTGATTTCATGCAGAGACTGCAAAATCAACTTTCGGGATGCAAAAACACATTTTGGCCTGGATTTGAAAAATGACAGCTGTCATATTCATGAGGTGCTGTGAAGAAATGGCTTTGTTGAAAATTTGGGGTCATAATATTGAAAATTACCAGTTACAAGCCTACATTCTCAAACTTCAACGTAGCCTCAAAACTTTGTTTTTTAATATTTTATGCCAAATTTTCAACATAACTTTCTTATGACCCCACCTCATAAACAATGGTGAAGAAAATTTTCAAGGTGATTTCGAGCAGCATTCATGAAACTACCTTTCGGGACAGATTTACCTACAGGTAATGTCACTTGCATTGTTCATGAGGTGGTATCCCAAAAAAGGTATGTTGAAAATTTGGGGCAAAAATATTGAAAAATACCCAAGTTATGCTACTAAGTTCAAAACCCTATTGAAATACTTTGAGCCACATACCTGATCTCCTCAGTTTGCGGTTCGATGTTGAAGAGTGAAGACGTCTCTGCAGTCTGGAGAAGATCATGGCATTGGACCCCTGCTGGGTAAGTAAGGGCTGGGGGGGTCTATAGTGGTGTGTGCTGAGTGGGAGGGTTGGGTGGGGGGACTAACAGTGCAACAGACAACAATGGATGGTTTTCTGTTTGACAGGATTAAAAAAAAAAACATGAGGGGTGGTTTTCTATATTGCAGGTGATGACACTGGGAGATTGAATACCCACAGTGTCACTGTTATGTTTATAGGGGGTGGTGGGTGCTGAGAGGGAGGGTTGGGTGGGTGGTAGGAACATTAATAAAGAAAAAAAAACAAATGGCACAGGGAACAGAGGATCTCGAGTGGGACAGCGCACAGAGGGAGGGAGTGGGAGGGTTTTAGCTGGAAGCTGCACCCCCCCCCAAAAACTATACACCTCACAACCAACAACCATAGTTCTAACACCTACTTTTACCATAAATGAAATGAATGGGCAAAGTCCAAAGATACATACTGTGCCATATTGTTTTTTGTGTGAGAGTTTACTACAGTTCCAAAGTTTTGCAGATTATCTAATTAGAGGATATGAAGACAACCAGACTTCTTATCATCTTATTTTATTTATTTTTATTTAGTTTTTGTTTACCGGACAGGTGCAGTAGCCATAGAGATGACTATTTCCAGGCATGACCAGGGATCTTTATGTGTTGTAGCTGATAAGCTGGCAGATCATTCTCCACCGCAAGATCTTAGGCCCCAGTTTAGTTTGTTATGCTTTGAATTGGGTATAAGTTTGCCACTACATTTTTTACTACCCTCTTCGTCCACCTTCTGCTAAGATTTCTCTCCTAAATGCTTACTTCTGCCAGTCATGTTCACCAATTAAAAACTATCGTCATTTTAGGTCAGAAAGCAACAGAAAAGGGTCTTTAATAACTTCTATGTAGAGTTTGACTTACATCTTTCCCCTGAGCTGCCATTTTCTCTTGCAGTTAAACACCACATCTGATTGGCTGTGCAGGGAGAGAATGTAGCTGGGGTTGGATGGGGCAGGGGAGAGTGGAAAAGGTTGAGCACCAGAGCTGCACTTCTGCACTGGTAAATGGAGTTGGAGGATTGTTTAAGAAGATGCAATGTAGTGCAGGGTTAAGACTAGGTACAAGCTTGATACACACACTATTCAACGTTTATGTATCCTGGGCATTATGCAACATTGCATCTGTATGTTCCAGCAATGCACAAATGCATCTAAGATGTATTTAGATATATACATGTTGCTGTTACTCCGATATGGTGTTCCTTAAAATTTCTGTAAATGGTCCAGTGAAACCTCTGCTTGTCAATAAACCTATCCAGTTTTTTTTCTTTCTTTCTTACTTGGAAAAGGTTATGGGCAGTTAGAAGCTTGTAATATTGGGGGGGGGGGCTTACTGTGTAAAGCATTCTCTGAAGGAGAATGGTAATGTACATAAAGTCACACAGCTGCTCTCCAGCTGGCTTTATGCAAATAAAAGTACTGACGCGCTCTCTCATTGGAATGCTTCAGTCCTTTCAAGTACACAAAGTTTATGCCTATAAAACTGCGACCACCATCATACTCTGCTTGCGTTGTCATTGGTCTGTCAGGGACGAACCCAATGTAGATTGTTCTGCATTGGGCTAGTCTGTGAAAAGGTTAAGGGGAAATGCCTTTCTCTGAAAGAAAATGTTACTTCTGCATACACAAGGAAATATAAAAAGGGCTTCCAACAAAAAGGAAAACAGTCATCTATGTTTAGCAGCTATTATTCAGTCTCTCACTTATTTAATATGTTCTAGAATTTCACTCTCACATCTACCCCTGAAAGAACCTTAGAAAGATACATCAGCTAATTAGTTAGTGCAGTGTTTCCCAGTTTATAAGAAAGGAGTGTATATTTACATACAGAGAATAATGCATGGGCAACCATGCAGAACAAGGGTGTGTTTCCACAGAGAGGTTCTGATGATGTCATATAGACCACAAAAGCAAAGCTCAAGCGGTCCCTGATCTATCATCAGAACCCAAAATGGAAATGCAATAGAGTTATACATGGTCACTGATGTGTTATTTTGGATAGTATATGGTTTGAAACATAAAATAAAAAAATGTGCTTTTCTTCCCAAGAAATCTTCAGTTTAATTAAAAACAAAAAACAAACAAACAAAAAAAAACCCCACAGAAACCCACCCTCACCCAACTACTGAAAACACACCTGGTTAATAAACTCAGTTTATTTAAAGAGGAACATTCCTGAATTTCAGTCTATATTTAATGAAATTCAGGATTGTTTTTCTTTTAATAAACTGAGTTTAAATGAAAAGAAAACTCAAGTAAGGAAATGTTGTGCAGCACATAAATCTAAACTGGACCCTCAACTAGTAATCACCACTGACAATAATACTGCCTTGCAAAATGTCTCCCAATATGAATAATTGGGTCTGTAGCTGGATGAGAATCTTACATTGGATAATCATTTGAATTCTGTGATAAGAAAGATAAATGCAAGGACTGGATTTTTAAATTATCATAGACTGAACTGGTATTTCACTAAAAGTGGTCCAGATTGGTCTCACCACTTTGGACTATGGCGATAATGTGTTTTCCAAAGCATCAGCAATGCAATTACACAAACTTGATTTGGTATATTTTAAACTTGCAAGGTACATTCTGCAGGCCCCTAGGCATACCCATCATTGTGCACTGCTAGTAGAACTTGAGTGGTTCTTAGTGGACTAATAACAATTGCTGTATACCTTAACTGCAATGTGGAATGTGTTAAGCGCAAAATGCCACCCTATATATTAGATTTTAGCAAAGTCTCTGGTCTCAGATCCTCAGAAGGACTAGAATTTTATATACCTCATATTAACAGTCTGATTGGCCAACATGCTGAATCATATATAGGTTCTAAAGAAGGAAGAAGCTACCGCTCAACCTGTG
This sequence comes from Neoceratodus forsteri, assembly GCA_016271365.2. Classification (NCBI taxonomy): domain Eukaryota; kingdom Metazoa; phylum Chordata; order Ceratodontiformes; family Ceratodontidae; genus Neoceratodus; species Neoceratodus forsteri. The sequence continues at coordinate 375,157,150 of CM057458.1, forward strand.
CCCAGTAACAGGATACCCCCTCTCACCAACTATGATGAAAAACTGGTTTAGCAACAAGCACAAAGCAAGCTGCATTTATTGTGAAGTTTCATTGCTTAATGTATTATGTATATATAATAACTGAGGAGCATTTTTTTCCCCATAGGGATATCCAGTATTAATTTGCCGTTACAATGTCGAACATACGCTAGGTTTTCTTCACTCCAGGCATACGCCAGCCACGCTCTTCCTTTTGTCATGCCGGACACTTCACCATAAGCCACATGTTAAAAAATCAACTTTCATATTTGACTAAACCTCTTTTCGGTACACCTTTTTAACTTTTGGCAGGAACTGTTTTAAAAAAAAAAACAGTAAACATTTAAACAGTCATTTGCACCTGACTGTGGACCATGCTTGAACCCGACTGCAGCTGCCCAGAGATGTGTTTCTATTTATATAATTGCTGTGGTGAAAAAATATTCCCTAGAAATTATATAAAATAAAACATGGAGCGGTGTGTAAAACTCAAATGTTATACACACCCTTGGTGTGTGTAAAGGTCTCGTTAAACACACCACCCCATGTATCATTCTATATGTACCGTATTTTATACATTGTGTTTATTATACAGATATAGCCTCTTTTGTGATACAATTCTTATGACTCAGAAAAGCACTGTAGATAAGCCATGGCTCAATTGGTTAAGTAGCATCTTTTATCCAGTTTTTAAATAAAAATCTTTTATCTTGACATGTTGGTTTTTGTTTTTTTAAATGATTAAACAACATAAGATGTTCCAAGAATCAATCTTCTCTATAAAGTTCATCTATTGTATCTGAACCAGACGTGATAGGACCCCATGGGATCCAGAACTTTTCTGGTGGAAGCTGGTGGTGTGACTAAGCCACGTGCTTCAGTGCATGTGCCTGCTGGTATAAAGTGGTACCAGCCCTCAACCACCTTAGTACCTTTTTTCCGGCAGCGAGTGAACAGAGTCTTCTTTGCTCTCTTTGCCAGGGCCTGAACTTCACTATCTATATGAAGACAGCATTCAATTCTTCAGTGTTAGTTTAAAATACACTAGACTTTGTTATTTCTGTGTCAGTTTAGTTTTACACACACACGCACACACACACACACACACACACACACACACACACACACAAAGTTAACAGTTTTCTCTCAGTCCTACATCTTGGAAATTGTCAACGGCCATGGATGGTAGGGAGCCTAAACAGGCTAGTTGCTCCGGCAATGGGGCTGTCTGGCCATTACTCTTCTTTGAGTAAGTGCTCTGGTAATAAGGAGTCCAGCACCCAGGGAGAAGGACAGTCCTCCCAGAGTCACAAATAAAAATGGTACAGATCCCACACACACTCGACATCAGGGTCTTTTTACCATTCTGCCTCAACCTCTTCCTACATAAAAACATAATGGGGCTGGCCCGCCAGTGCAGCGGTAGCACTACCACATATGATACTGATGGCCTGGGTTCAGGAGTGAATCTGGGCTGTTGGAGGATTGGCCAGGGAGGATTGAGCAATTGCAGGACTGCTCTCCTCCTCTTGGGGGGGGGGGGCAAAACCTGCAGCTTGCCTGACTATTGGCAGAAGCTGGGGGAAAGGAAGCTCAGTGCCAAGACGATCAAGGGACGTGGCATATGTTGGTGCATGTCATGTGGAAGTGTGTGGTGTGTACCATGATGTCACTGCATGTCACATCTCCGAATGTGAAAATAAGGGAAAAACACTGGCAGCATGATGATGAGAAGAGCCCGCAGGTCCTTCACCCAGACCAGCTGGGCATGCCACTGGAACTAGATCCATTTTGCAGTGGGGCTTGGGGGACCCCGATGACTCTAATGGGGGGGAGGAGGCAAGCCCTGAGGAAAGATGGTAAGCCTCAGCAGACATCGGGGAGGTGGGGCTGGGGTACTCCTCGAAGAAGGGCCAACTGGGGGAGGAATGACAAAAAAAAAATTAGGGGAAGAAAAAGCACTCACCAAGGTTGTCCTCTGGTTATTCTGCCAAGAGACATTTGATGCCTGTACACCCAGGTTCCCCACCATAGTCTCTGAGGACACCAGATCCCTTCGGCCTACAAGCTCGGCGTTTCTGTTCTGGAACTTCTCACTGTCCCACAGGTGGGCTTCTGGTCAGCAGTTTGGATATTGAGCAGCTCTTCTATAGCAGTGGTTTCAGCACATAAGTGTGATGGCAATGCTTATAGTCCTGGCCCCAAGCCCTCTGTGGCCATTGAGGCTGGCATCATCTTCTATACTGTTGGATATAGGCACACTGACTTTAACTCCAGTGCCAAGGCATCAGGGTCACTGTTGATACCATTGGTGCGAACTATACCTGTGGTGTCATTGCTGACCCCTCTGGGGATGGTGACAGCCACAGTGTCACTGCCAAGTCGTTTGGAGCTGGTAGGGCCCTTGGACACCATTGTTGTTGCCCTGTACGGTGCTAGGATTACACTCTTTGGAACCTACCTTGGTGTCAAATCAGAGCCATCCTCGGTGCCATATGACCCTTCAGTACTGGGATCATTCCTTCAAGGTCAGTTCCAGGCCCAACCTCGGTGCTGCTGCCATTCCAGAGACCCTACCCAAGGGTGGGACTGATATTGTCCATGTTGTCAAGGCTACAGCCAGTGCCATCATCTATCAGGGTCCGCTGCTACACTCCAGAGATAGAAAGAAATGCATCAGATCCAGACCTCATCATTACAAATGCGGATGAGGATGATGACATTTGTGGCACAGAGAAGCCTGACCTGGTTCAGGTTATTGTGCCTCAGGACTGCCTCTCCTTCCAAGCTCTTCTCAAAAACATGTACGGCATTTTAAATTTTGAGACAGCAGCTATAGACTAGGTTAGGCACCTCCAACTGGAGTTCCTAAACATGCCTAATATCTTGGTTCTTATTTTTCCTTCCATCTTGCCAGCCTTAGAGACGCTCTTAGAGGTGGCTTGTAAGAGGCCTGCTACTGTGGCAGCTGTCCCCAAACGGGCGGTCAGAAAATATGTGGCCCACAACTCTACCCACACATATTTCACTAAGCCAGTAGTTGATGCCATTGTTATTCTGGCTGAGAATGATAAAGCCATAATGCCCAAGGAGGTCACCGGGCACCCCTCTAACAAATGAGCCACACAAAGTGGGCAAGCGGATCTATGCCTCGTCTATCTTAGGCATGCGAATAGCTAGCTACCAAGACCATTTCTACAAGTACGAGTATGTTCTCTGGTGTAAGCTTAAGTCACTGGCAGAGGCCCTTCCAGACACAGAGGCTAAGTAAGAAATGCTGCTGATTGTTAAACAAGGTATTAAGTCCAATAGCCACCAGATGACAGCTTCTGTGGATTCCTCTGATACAGCAGCCCACTTTGTGGTTGCAGGTATCTGCATCTGAAGGCATTCCTGGTTGTAGACTGCTGGCTTCACGCCGGATGGTCAACAATGAATTATGAACTTGCCCTTCGATGGCACCTATCTGTCTGAACAGCAGGTGGAACAGTCTCTTAAGGAGCCTAAGGAAACCAGAATGACTCTTAAGACTTCCAGGCTGACTCTGTACACCCTTCAGAGGGGTAAGGAATGTAGCTATTTCAGTAATAAGCAGTTCTTTCATTCCAGGGGCAAAGGAGATTCCCATATTAGATCCCAGCCACCTCAAGCCCAAAAGAAAGCACAACCGAAGGTACAGGCCCAGAAAGCACTCAGTGCCACTATCTGAAGTTCAGGCCCTGGGATCGCTACAGCTGCCCAAGGTGGACCACTCATCTCCATTGATGGGTGGCGCCTCACTCAGTACTTCCATCAGTGGGAGTCAATTAGGATGGACAACTGGGTTTTACGGATCATCCAAGAGGGGTATTCCCTAAAATTATTGGAACTCCACTGGACAATCTGCCTAGAAGGCAGTTCCCCTTGTCATCTCACATGTCAGAGCTGTAAACACAGGAGATTGTGGGCCTGCTGTGAAGCAGGGCAATGGAAGTAGTGCTAGAGTCAGAACAGAACACAAGATTCTACTTCTAGTACTTCCTAGTACATGAGAATATTGGGGGTAATTCTTGATCACAGCAAACTGGACAGGAAAATAGATTGGGAACAATTTGAGATAGTTTCTCTGGGTTCCTTGCTACCATACCTGAAACCACAGGACTGGCTAGCCTCTCTGGATATGCAGGACAGCATATACTGGTACACCCCAACCACCACAGGTATCAGTGGTTCTCCATGGAAGGGCAGCCCTACCAATTCATAGTCTTACTTTTTGGACTTTCCTTGGCACTCTGAGTCTTTATAAAGCTTTAGCAGTACTTGCTGCCCACCTCAGAAAGCTAGGACTACAGGTCTTCCTGTACTTGGATAATTCGCTCCTTTTTTGCAACTAAAAGTTTTTTTTAATTTTATTATTTCTTGAGTTAAAGACATACATCATACAAAGACAACAATGTATAGTTAATGAATACAAATAGGTATAAACGTAGCTATACATTTGATCCAACATCGTGTGTTGTCTTATGTGACTTGTTTCATAAATAATATATTGAAAGATATAACAAATTAATTTTAGTTTTATACAATAAATCATTTTTAACTGTTAAATGCTATAGTTGACAGTGATCTATTAGTCTCACGAGAGGAAGGTGTCTCTTTTCAAAACTACTATGTTTGTATCAAAAGGTCCCCCCAATAGGGTCTACATTACCAAAAAAGTCTTCAGACTGAAGTGTATCGAGAAAAATATTTTTCCATTCATTTAACAGGGGCATCTTTTTGTTATCTGGTTCTTTCCAGTACTTTAAAATTATTCTTTTAGTTGACATTATAGCTATAGGTATCAAAGTTAGTTCTTTCTCAGTAGAAAGTAATTTACTTCTTTCGAAAATGAGGAATAACTTTCCCCTCAATGGGTAGAGGCACCTTCTTTTCTATTATTTGTACCAATAGTCTATATGCCCAGGTCGTGCCTGAAAAGGCACCTCAGCACCACTACGCATAACGGATCATCAAAATAACTAACTAACTAACATAAAATAAAAAAGTTTCGCCTTCCACCACTCCATCATGTCACATTCCCAAAATGTATGCCTAACATTTGCCTCTAGGGGAAGCCCTAGAAAGATTTAGCCTAGGAGTGAAATAGCTTCTATTCAATATTTTGTATTGTATATGCCTGTTTCTGGTACTGTTGTAACAACTAATAGAAGCTACCATCTTTGTCCATGTTTCTTGGTTTGTAGAGAGAGAACATTCATGTTCCCATGCTCTTTCCCAGTGGTCATACAGTTTTCTGAAGATGGCATTTAATTGTGCATAGCTAAAATGTTCTGATGCTGGCAGTTTGAATTCATCTCTACAAGCCTCTCCAGAATTAAACTTTTCTCTTACTGTTAAGTGCAGTCAACTAAACACACATTTTTCTTTCCATTGTCTGAAAATAAATGGCTTATTAGCTATCAAAAATAGGAACTGTTCCATATTTAATGTATAAGCTCCTCTTGGGGGTTATGGTCATTTTCTTTTGATAACTCTACATTATTTGCCCCATACTCTTAGAAATATTGTTTTTGCTTTTAATACATTTCTGTGGCTTAAATCACATTGTCTTCATCGAAATATTGGTCCCAAGATCTTTTTTTACTGTTGAATTTTCTAACCCCTGGTGAGTCATTATATGCTGATGTAAGTACTTTTTTTTAATAACAGAAGGTGTATGATACCTTGATATTTCTGGACAGACCAGTCCCCCTTGATCACTTGGTAAACATAACTTACCCATGCAATCCGGGGTTCACCCGAGTTCCAAATGACTTCTTTTAACAGTCTATTAAGATCAGAAAACCATTTTAGTGGGGGTTTCTGTTAAAATGGTCTGTATTGTGTATAATACCAAAGGGACTATAACCGTTTTAAGTAACTGACATTTTCTCCACAAGAAAAGTTGAATTTTATTCCAGCCTCTTAGTTTATCATGGATTTTGTTTATGATCATATTTTGATTGTAGTGATATACTGTACATAGTAAGGCAGCTTCCGAGAAACAAGAGATGAAAATACACTACAGTACCTCAGTAAGCATTAAAGAAACTGTCAAACAAAAGTGTCAAGATGGACGATTGAATATTGAAGAAGTACCTTCATGCACCTTCAATGAATGATCCTAAGTTAAAGCAGCAATACAAAAAACTGCAAGAAGAATTCCTACGTTACTATTTTCTGATGTAAAAAAGTCGCCAGTGTGTTATTTTCTTTACTTGCAATATCCCTGGTGGGGACATTTGTTTCCTCAATAAAATGTCTGCACTTAATCTTGGACTTGCTTGCCTTTCTTTGTCCAGCTACCCAAACTTGGTCTGGAATCCTATGTTTCACATAGTTAATAACGTCAACTTCAAAGCAGTGCTAATCAAATGTCCCAGCTGACAGACAATTTTTTAAGACCACTTCCAAATGCTCTGGTGGGCATGACATGGGAGCAATCAATTCATTTTCATTCATTATGGTTATTCAGAGCAAATTGGAAATCCGTTGTGCCAAGCCCAAAAAACACATTGGGACGGATATTCAGACTGTGCCAGGCAGGGGCGCAAGCCTGGGTGCAACGCAACTGGGATGCACCAGGGCATGGTCTGCGTGATATTCATCAGTGCTGCACCATTGTTCAGCACCATTGAATATGTCACTGTGGCTGCCCGTAGTATGCATGGTGCAGTGGCACTGTGCCAGTGCAAGTGGCAAGTGCGGAGCAGGGGGATGCGCCAGCGCAAGTGTGGTTGCGCTAGGCGCAGGAACCACGACATTCAGCAGTATGTATGCAGATGGGGTCATTATGCATGCAAGGCACAAATGGGGCCATTTGCATGTCATTATGGCCCCATTTGCATGCAGGTGTGCTGATCACTGGGCGACTTGCGCCTGGTGCCCTGCCAGGATGCAGCCGTCAGGGACCAACGCCCCCTGCCCCTCAGCAGCAAAGTGCCCCAACACCCGATCGCAGGTTTAGTAAAGTTGTAAAATCCCTGGTGGACCAGTGGACCTGCTCCCCAGTCCAGTCGCGGGCTTAATAAAACTAAATGTATCCCTGGTGGTCCAGTGGACCTGCTACCCAGCCCGATCATGGGCTTTATAAAAATAATAGTATCCCTGGTGGTCCAGTGGACCGAACCCAGCCCAATCATGGGTGTAGTAAAAAGAATAGTATCCCTGGTGGTCCAGTGGACCTGCTACCCAGCCTGATTGCGGGCTTTGTAAAAGGAAAAATCCCTGGTGATCCAGCGGTACCACCCTCCTCACCTGCCACCTCGCTCCCCCCTCCCCGGTCAGTGTTGGGCTGCAGCCCCCCATCCGCAAGCCACCCAGCCGTCTGCTGACTGACAGCATAAAGTACAGCTGTACACCCATTGGTCCACAGTGGAGCCAATGGGTGCGAACTGTGTTATTATAGTCCTGATATGTGAATGGATTCCATTCACATATCGGCTGTGTAGTAATTGCATCGTTCAGACGACCATTGGCTCACGCCTGTGGACCAATGGGTGTTTAGCCGCACGGTACGCTGTCAGTCAGTGGGCGGTGGCTTGTGGATGGGGTGCTGCCTACCGCTGACCGGGGAGCGGGTAGTGGGTCTGAGGGCGGGTGGGGAGGGGGGTACCGCTGGACCACTAGGGAGTTTTTCTTTTACAAAGCCTGTGATCGGGCTTGGCAGCGGGTCCACTGGACCACCAGGGATTTTTTCTTTTACAAAGCCCATGATCAGGCTGGGTAGCAGATCCACTGGACCTTCAGGGATACTATTATTTTTACAAAGCCCATGATTGGGCTGGGTAGCAGGTCCACTGGATCACCAGGGATACTATTCTTTTTACTACACCCGTGATCAGGCTGGGAAGGAGGTCCCCTGGTCCACCAGGGATACATTTAGTTTTATTAAGCCCGCGATCGGACTGGGGAGCAAATCCACTGGACCGCTAGGGACTGTATTTATTTAATGATGCCCGCAATCGGGTAAGAGGGTAGAGTCCACTGGACCATCAGGGATATACATTTACAAAGCCCGTGATCAGGTGTGTGTGGGGGGGGGCAATGCCCGGCCTATGTCTCGGGAGGTTAGGTGGCCACCCACAGTTGGTGGCTGCCATGTTGCACCCTGCAATACTGCAGCTCACCTGTGGGTGGCCAGGCCTTGCTCCTGTTTTTTTTCCGCAGATCTTTGCGATCCTCTGTGCGGTGCAAGGCAAGTGTGTGCATGCGTATGCACCGCACATCCCGGGCTGAATATCGGGATGTGCTGAATATGCATGGGCACGCCCCCTGCACTTGCACCGCATACATTACTGATGCATCCCGGCGCATCGGAATTTGCGCAGCACAACATCCCCTTTGGAATATCGCACTGGGGTTCATCAGTGGGTTGCGCGTGGTGCAACACTGTTGCCCCATGCGCAACCCCTTTGAATATCTCAGCCATAACAGACAAAAGGCAACAATGTTAGAAAACCCCATTAAACTACTATACTAATATGTCAATCAGTTTTGGCTGTCTATGGTATTTGAAAGAAATTAGCTTCATTATATTGCTACATTAATATACAGTATGTAGAGAAAATATTGTATAAAAAGAACTATGTAGCACTATTTTTTTTTTGCAGTACCAGAAAGGTTAGCACATACAATATAATTGCACATTTTATCAATTTGTAATGTTCTCATGGGAAGCCCCACAAGGACAATGCTTTGGTATCAGACATTTAGGATTTACTATGGAAGACCGAAATGCTTTTTGCTGACTGTCGGAATCCCGAAACTGCAATCCTGACCCATGGTTTCCCAATGTTGTAATTTTGCCCACGGCAGAGTTTATTACATGTTACTCTGCCGTGGGCAAAATCTCAATGTCGGAAACCGTGGGTCAGGATTACGGTTTCGGGATTCCGACAGTTGGCAAAAAGCATGTCGGTCAAACAAAATACTCCTGACATGTATACCTAGGAATTCGTTCTTACTGCACATTATACCTATCAGTATAGGTATAGTAAAGAGACAGTTATCTTACCTGAGAAAAGTGGCAGGGTGAGCTCAGGGTACATCCTTGCTAATTCACTTGAGAGCTGAACCAAGGATACACTGTAGAGAGGGGGTAATGATCCGTGTGTACCATACAGGATATTGCCAGGTTTTTGTTCAGCTACTTTTTTGGAGAAAGTAGAAAGCTTTGCTTCCAGAATCTGTGAAGGAAAAAAAAGGAGTGAGGAATTAAATGGACGTGGTCAATCTTCCTTAGCCTTATAATAAGCTTTTAATCAAGACAGAAACATAGAAACATAGAAGTTGACGGCAGATAAGGACCGCAAGGCCCATCCAGTCTGCCCATTTCTTTTTCTACCTTATAAATGTGCCACTGGAATTTGCTGAGATGAGAATTTGAATCCCCCTTTTATTTTTGCTCCTTCCCTTCACTCCTGGCACCCCCATTCATCTGCCAGTCTCACCTCTTGCTGCTGCTGGTTCAGTCTTCAGGCTCCCCAGGAAGTCCAACTGCCAGGTTCTGGAGTATCCTGTTCAGGGGGCCCCTCCTGCTGTCAGTAGGAGAACAGTGCCTTTTGCTGTAGCAGTGGCAATGATGTTCGCAGCCCTTGGGAGGGATAAGCACAGGAGGATGCAGGAGCTGTCATCTGGCAAACCAGGCCAGCAGCATTTCCCCTTTCCATCACTCCCTCCACCCCATCCCACGGGAATGTACTTGTGTTGCCATCTGGGGGGGTGCCTGCCAGTGAATGTTCACTCACACCAGCAATGCACCACTGCTACACCATCACCAGAGACCTCTCCAAGTGGAGCACATCACCCACCCCCAGTCCCTGAGAACATCTCTGTTATTCCTTTTGTTTTGCAGATTTCTATCTATTTTCATCTTACAGCAGCCACTGAATGTCTTTCTTCCTGGTTTCAATCTGAATATTTTTGGTGTAGTTTTTATTCTGCTCGTTTACAACTTTTTTTTATTCCATCTTTTCTGGCTTCTTTCTCTTTCATCCTTCTAAACAGCTGCCTCCATCATCTTTCCTCATCACTTCCCTCCATCCTTCCTGGCAGACCAACAATCACCTCAAGCTTTCTTTGCTGAACCCCTCCTCCATCTTTTTAAGTCATGCCTCTTGAATCTATTTTGTGATTTTGCTTCTCCTTTCCTCCATCTCTCCTGGCAGTCTCCTCCTCCCAATTTTCTAGTCAACCCCTTCTGTCTCCATCTTCCCAGGCAGCTACCTCTACCTCCATTTTTCCTTGCACTTCCCACTTACCTCCATTTTTTCCAGGTAGCAAACTACCCTTTTGTAGTGGATACTTTTAAAGCAGCAGTACTACCGAATCAGGAAGTGATCTATCAAAATTCTGCTTTTTGGCTGTAAGCATGTGGCCAAAGTTCCAGTGTCTATACCTGTACATTTTGTTTTCCAGTCATCCTTAGTTTTTTAGATATTTGCAATTTATTTGAATTGTTGTAGCGCTACAACAAATATGGTGGCTGAATAATTTTCAGCTGCGCTTTTTCTACAGGTCACATCGTGTCTTTTAACAACAGCAGAGGGACCATCTGCTGACCATTCCTGATGTCCCTGCAAGTCATAGATATGTGCAGTTGGCAGCACAGGGGTTCCACTGCAACATGCTTCGTGGCAGAAATGTAAACAAAAGCAGAGAATAATGGAACAAATTACTCGGCGATAGTACAATGCCAGCGAGAAAGAGTACCAGGTATATCATTAGCAAGGTACAGGGAATAAACTGTCAAAAAAGCACTTTTTTTCCGTAGTACTGCTTTAACATTACGCTAGCTATACAAAGTTACATAGTAACATTTCTGATCTGATTCTGTTTGGTTTTATGATGCTGATTTTTGTATTTTGATCTTATTGTACTGGGCCTTGAAACTTGAAAGGCGCACAACAAATAAAGTATATTATTATTATTATATTAACATATAAAGGATAATGGATGGGCTTCAGGTAATAGCCGCGCTGTATTCACTTTGTGAGGTGGCCAAGGTGGCATTGTAAACCTCAAGAGCAAAGCAGAGAGGTTTGCTTGCCGCCATGGCAACTTTGAGAAGTGAATTTAGCTTAGTTATTACTCAGTCAATCCATTAGCTTTTATAGTAGCCTTTTGAATGCTATCAAGGACTGAATTAATGTTATTTTGAGACATTAGCAGACATTTCTGCTTACCTCAGGTAGACACCAGGGAGGCACAGTTTCCGGAGCAGATTTTACTGCGACAAAAAAAATGCTGCAAGCCAGAATTTTACAGCAACAATGCATACTGTGTTATAAAATTAAACAGGCACAAAAGAAAACAAAAAAACAGAAAAAAACAACATTTTTAGAAAGGTCCATGACTATGAGTACAAGTCTGTTACTATGAGTCCATTGGCTGAGCTGGTCAGATGGTGAATGGACTATAATGAACTGTGGGAAGTGTCACCACGACAACGACAGGAAGTGAACTTGGACCTGGTTCACATTACAAACTGTGTCGTCGTCACCTCTCCGATCAACTAAGAACAGCAGACTGTTGAATGAAGCAGACGATCCATTTTGTTGTGCTATTGATATGATGTATTAGAGACGGTATAACAACTGTCTGATGTCATATCAATAGCATAACAGCATTGTAAGCTGTGTGATTTCTGCAGGTAATAAGCCTCTGCCATATGTTACAGAGTAGTAATTTTAGATCAGAAGGGACTCTAGGTCCATCATGTTGCCCCCCACTTCATAAGCAAGGATGAAATGAGTATGCTGTACAAACACATACCAATTTATAGTGACTTCCTACCCACTCTGTTATGCAGGGTACCTGATGATTTCCTTGGTAAGCAAAAATTCATCCAACCTTATCTTAAAGGCCTTTATTGCCTTCATGCCCCTTGTCTCCACTGCAGGCTGTTCCATAAGTTCATCACTCTCTTGGAGAAAAGCACCTGAGAATGTACATCTGAATTTACCACCCCTGAGGTTCAGGGCATGACTGCTGTCCTGCTGCAAGATACCAGATTAAACTTCTCTGACTGTTCGATCTGGTTGATACACCCTGGAGTAGGCAAAAGGCTGAGATCATATCCCCTCTCAGCTTCCTTTTCTTCATGATGAACATGTTAAGGGCCTCCAGCCTCTTCTCTCAACTTTTGTCCCCCATATCACTGATCATGTTGATAGCCCTGTGCTGCGCCCTCTTGAATGTCTCAATGTCCCTTGTGTATTGATAAGACCAGAGCTGTACACAGTCCTCCAGGTGGGGCTGGACCAGGGGCTTGTAAAGGGGCATGTTCACGTCCCCTGCTCTGTTGGTCATCGCCTCGTAAATGCACCCCAGAATTCGTCTGGTTCTCTTGACAACAGCACACTGTTTGTCTTGCTTCAGCTCCTTGTGTATTATGACTACCAGGTTGTTTTTTATTCTTCCTTGACTGCAGCAAGAGGAGCCCCACACAAAGTGTAGGTCCTACCTCAGTTTTCAATCCCAAGTGTAGCACCTAGCCCTTGGCTACATTGATTAAGGCTCCAGGACTCAGACCAATCACCCAGCTTGTTCCAGGCCTCCTGATGTTTGTCCTCTTCCTTAAGGGAGTCCACCACTCTGGTCAGCATAATGTTATCATTGAAGCAGCCTTCTGGAGACCCCAGATTCCAGATCACTGATGATATTGAAGAGCAGTAGCCCCATCACTAATCCCTGAGGTACTTAATCAAGTAAGGACTTATGGGCAGATTGGATGAACCTAGCGGTCCTTATCTACTGGCAATTTCTATATTTTTGTTTCTATGTATGTTGCTGAGTATTCCTCTCCACTCTGAGTAGTGCCTGTCCACAAAATGCCTTACGTATACCTCAGCGGTGTACTTTGCTTAGAAGCTTATCATGCATCACAGTATCAAAGGCCTTACTTAGTCTGGGCTGGCAATATAGCCTAGAGGTTAGAGTAATGAGCTGTGAATGAGCTTGGCACACCCAGCAGACCTGGGTTTGATATCCATAACTTCCACTTGCACACTGTGTGATTCTGAGCAAGACACTTAATCTCCCCAGTGCTCCTGGATCACCCCTGAAAACCAACACTTGTGCCTAGTGGGCCCAAAAAATAAAAAAAAACAAGTCCAGATAGACTATGTTTATGGCCTTGCCCCTGTCCACCTCCCTGGTCACCTTCTCAAAGATGCCTCTCATAAAGCCGTGCTGAGAGGGGGCAAGAATCTTGGCCTCGGCCAAGTGCTCCATTATTCTGTCCTTGATGATGGCTTCCAGGACGTTGCCCAGCACTGATGTTAGGTTGACCACCCTTTACTTGCCTGGGTCTGACTGTGCCCCTTTAATGGAGATGGGGAACACATTTCTCTGCCCTCTGGCACTGCACCTGTTTGGACAGACTCCTGAAAGATTATTACAAATGGCACTGTCAATTGTTCCTTTAGCTCCAGTACAGTCATGGGGGTGTATCCCATCCACCACTTGGTAGTTACCCGTCTTGATGTTTGTCAGGTAGTCACCAGGGCAGACGTGATGTTCGCTGGCTATATCCTGGCTACCCCATATGATACAGGCCCTTCCAGTGAGTCCTCACCCACACCAGGGGCCCTTTGGTAAACACCAAAACAAGTATTTAGTAAGCATCTCAGCCACTGCCTCTACCACTCTTACAGGTTCCTCTGTCTTGCTCCTGTTTTCAAGGACTCAAGCCCTTTCGTCACCTTCCTCTTCCATCTATGTAATGGAAGGAGGTTTCCTTAGAGCAGGATATCACTGGATGTAAGATTTGAACAATCAAGGGGAGAGTAGAACAATAATCCATGTGCAACAATAAACATACCATAAATAAAAACAAACCAGTCATGGCAATAGACCACTGGATATAAGATCAGACAAAACTGAGTAACTATAAACAGGGCAAACATCAGTTCATCTAGTTGAAATACCTGGGCATTTGGCACTACCAGAACCTTGACCCTGTATACCACATCGATTCTGCCAGTACCAAACTTCTCCCCTGACTCGGCAACAAATCCTGTATCACACTAGCTACAAAACCATAGATCCTCTCAAAACTTATTCTCACTTAGATTATGGTGATGTAGGATACAGTACTGCCCCATAATCCTTCCTTTCCAGACTTGACTATTTGTCTTTCACTCCTTCTGTTGCTTTGCCCTTGACTACTTGTACACCCTTGCTTGTTGTGCAACAACCATGACTAGGTGTCACTGGAGGGATGTTGGCACACACATAGTGCTACTCACCCTAATAAATACTGGTCTGGGAGTCTCCCTTTTTACCTCCTACAACCCTATCCACCTCTGCCATAAAAGTCAAAAACTCAGGAGGCTGAGCCAGCAGACTAGCAGTTTAGAAATGTTTCTTTTGAGCTCTGCTCAGATTATGGTAAAACAACAATGAAAAGTGCTTTTTCAACTTCTTTCTTGTTTAAAAGTTAACTAATGAAACTATTAGCATAGCTGGTGCTAGTTATCTAGTTTTGGCCATGATGGACCATCCTCATACAGCAGAAAAGACAGATGCAGTGGGAGCAGGGCCCTCAAAACAATTAGGAAGGTAGCAACCTGTGGATGGTGGTGAAGATCAACTGGTGACCACTGAATAGCTGCAACAAGCACTAATAATGCTAACCCAATGAGCCAGTGTTTGGACAAGAAACTAGGCCAACAACCGAAGAGACTCATTCTAGTAGAACAGCAGGCTGAAGCAATAACAGTCTCTGTCGATAAAACAAGTAAACTGGTGGGGAAAGTGCTGGCAGTGATCGCCATGATGGTTAATGATCAAGTGGCTGTTTGAAACCGATTAGAGCAGCTGGAAAATTTAACCAGGGCCACCTGTATTAGACTGACTGGGGCCCCAGAAAGCGCAGATGACGGGGACTTTATCACTTACCTAGAGAAATGATTACCAGAAGCTGATGAACTAGGTTATGCCATTCCAATACAGAAGGCCTACAGAATGTTGTTGCACCATGCAGCAGCAGTGGGTGATTAGCCACATACTATCTTCTTTTCCGCAGCTTCTTCTAATGTAAGAGATCAAGTACTCCAGGCAGTGAAAACATCAAGCTCCAACAATATTAGGGCAGTCCAGACTGATGTTCTTTCCTGATTACTCCTATGCTACAATAATGCAAATGAAGGCTTTTGAGGGCATAGCAGCATCATTAAAGACCACAGGAGTTATGTACAGCATTGCCTTCCCTGCTTGCCTCAAGTTCACATTTAATGACAAGCAAAACAGCATCACTGACCCAAAGGCAGTAGGGGAGTTCACTGCTAAACTTCCCAAACAGAATGTGGATCTGAGGGAACATGACAGACATCTGGACAAAGACAATGAACAATAATTAACTTTCTGCTTATCTGGGTCTGTTTGAGTATTTGCTGCTTCTGACTGGGATATGCCCGACTGTGTCCTCCAATTATGAGACTGAGTGGACAGTGTGAACTTGTAATGTGTATAGCTCCATCCTTTCTGATATATTTTGCTTATTTTTAAAAATGCATAAAATGTTATAGTGACAGTGAGTGATTAATTAAACATTGAGAGTCTGTGGAATGCTGAGGGACACCTCAAGGAAATGAAGGCTGCTTTAAGTTACCGTTAACAAGTCCCGAAATGTGTTCTTGTATTGTTTAATTCACTTACACCTAACTTCTGAGAATGGAGAAAACTGCAAAGACACCAAAGAAAATGGCAATGCCCATGCATTATGATTTGAGCCATGTGCACAGATTGGGAGAATGAGCTTGCCTTCAATCACATAGACTTGGGGAGCTGAGCCAACTGGGGTCATGGCGGTGTCTCAAAGATGTACGTCCTTTTTTTTTTTTTTTAACATACTGAGTCACTGAAACTGAGTGCGTCAACTTTTGTTATTCATCTCTCTGAAGTACTTAGAGATCATGCAGAGCATCTGTTTGCAGTGATTATTATACTTAAGTTTGTTCTCTGTTAATGTTAACTTTATTTGGGGACATACAATTATCTGTTCCTATTCACATATGAGTCAGCCGTTTCACACTGATTATGTGCCACAGATGAGTATCTGAGTAATAAGGCAGCATGATTATTGTGGTGCATCAATAGCCATATCTGCCCATGGCATATGTGCTAATGTTCAGCATCCTAATTTCCATCAGAGTATTGACTGCCATTATATATGTTTTCTATTATCTTTTTATGCCCCTATTTTCCCTGCTTTTCTCCCCGCCTCTCCTCGGATGTGCACGCGTGCGTGTAGAGGCATGTGCTCACCGTGCTCTGGGGCACCCTCCTACTACTTGTTGCCCCCTCCCACCTACACTGCCATAAGACCTCCACCTGGTGACAGTGGAACCATGGGTGGGGGCACTGACCTCCCCCCCAGGAGAGGAGAGCTGCCGTTAGGCTGCTCAACCCTGCTCTTCCCTCCCCCCCATGCCGGCTCCCCGATGACCCGAGGTTGTTCCTGAACCCAGGCCACTGGCATGACATGAGGTAAGGCATAATGCCTCAGCCCTCTGCACCACTGGGCTGGCGGTCTTGTGAGATATTTTAATGTGATTTGAACATAATGGGGCAAAGCCCCCGAAAATACCGCAGCTGTGGGAAAAACCTAACGCAAGTGGGTTGCCACTAGCAGAGCTGCTGTTTTTGCTGCAGCTGCGATATTCACAAAGGTAGAGCTGGTTTATGACTGGCTCCATGATTCACGGCAGCTTGTGGATGCTTTTTCCCCCCGTAGCTGTGGAAAATGTTATGTCTAGCAGGACCAGGCATAACATCACCCACAGCTGCGGCAGACTGAGAATACAAATCTCCATAGCTGTGGAGATTTCAGTCCACAACTGGAGTTGCAAAGTGGGACTTAGTCCCATGACATTTTTTGAATACAGCTCGGTGTGCTTACCCTATGTGGTTTCACACAGAAAATGGACATAACAGTCTCTGTATTAAGTTTATTAGGAGGACCAACTGTCTCAGTTTGCTGTTTCTGGATCGCATGTATATGTCAATATATGCATGTATTTTATTGATAAAATGAAATAAACTTATATTTAAAAAAAAGACCAAAGACTCCACTCATTTGCCACCCTGTGGTACTGAGTGACTAATGGCCAAGCTCATGTCTCATACAGACTCCCCAGTCTATTGAACAATCTGCTGGGCATTGTGTGAAATGCTACTGCCATAAAACCTTAAGAGCCCAACTAATAAACAAACCTTGCTCTTTGCATTATACCTCTGTTTTATTCAACTCACTCTGTGGGATATGATATAATTTTCCAGTTTAATACATTTGTTTTTATTCAGCTTTCTTTTAGTTAACTTGTACGACTGATTCAGAGAATGTGATTGTTTGATACTTTCCTTGTCTTACTGGTTTTAGTTAGCCTGGACCTGTACATCAGAGCCCAGTGGGTTGCTTATTAGTGATTTGTATTCTTTTGACCAGGAAAAGCATGCTTACTGTAGCTGTGGTAGCTTGTTTCGAAGTGCAGCCTGGGGGAGTGGGTTACATGGACCTGTTTTACTGACAGTGGGAATGTTGGCCATGAGACCAGGTAAGCTCCCATATTCTTGTTTGATAAGTCCCATATTATCCTGACCGAATCATTTTAATTGACTGCATGTTTATTTTTTGCACATATTATATTGTAGTATTGTTCTGATCTCTGCTGTACCCATTCCACCAGGACATCTCTGGAAACAAGTAATACCAGGGCTCAGCATGCCTTTCAGGTCAACATTTTCAAATAAATAAAAAAGGAGGGCATACTAGTCAGTCGTAGTTGGAAATAGTATGGTGGCAATTGCCATGAGAGGAGGGGGTCAACTGGATGGGCTGTGGGCCTGATTTTGTCTTACAGATTCTATGTTCCTATCTTTGCAGGCAGCCTCACCTTCATTTTTCAAGACCTACCCTTACCTCCATGTTTCCACTATTTGTCATCACTTCCCTCTTTCTAGTTTAACCTCTCACCTCCATATTAAGTTTTATTCCTTATCACTGCCTTTCCAGTCTAATCCTCTACCTCCGTCTTTCCTCTCAAACCTCTTACTTCCATTGTCCCAGCCATATCTTCCTCACCACTATTCCAGTCTTTCCCTTTATCTATGGCTTTCCAGTCTTAGCACCTCTCCTACATTTTCCAAACTAATCCATCTGCATCATTGTTCCAATCTGAGGCTACACCTCCCTTTTCTCCAGGCAGATTATTCAGGCTGCCCTATTCCAATTTTCCAGGCCATTACCCCAAACCATTCAGTCCAGGCTAGGCTCCATATCCTTATTTCAAGGCTGTCACCCTATATCCCTCTTTCAAGGCTGCCCCCCCCTTTGCATTCCTCTTTTCAGGCTGGCCCTTCACATTTATTTTTCCAGGTCACCACCCATATCTATCTTTCCAAACTTCCCCTTCCCACACACATGTATCTTTCCAGACTACTGTTCTGGTATCCATCTTTCCAGGTTACCACCAAAGATCCCTCTTTTCAAGCTAGTTTTTCATATTCATCTCTTCTGGCTGCCCATCTCCATATATATATCTTTCTAGGCAACTCCATATCTTTCTGATCCCTTTATTTATCCCTACAGGCTGTCCTCTTTGTGTTGACCAGAAGGACATCAGACAGCACAAGTTAGATCTTAGCTGATGGCATTGCCTAGATATGACACTGAGCATGACCATCCAAGTGAATTTGAATCCCTGGGATTTGAGATGATTTTAGATTTGCATTTGTGAGTAAGTGTGATGCAGTATGTCTACTCTGCGCATCCCTACCACCTCTCTTATTAATTAATTAAATAATTAATTCTTTTATTTATTTAAAAAGTTTTACCAGGAAGAGCACACTGAGCTGATAAGAGTCTGCTTCCAGATGTGCCCTTGTAACAGAACAATACAATCAGTACAATAACAAAGCATACTGTAGGTATAAGAGAGTGCAAATGAACATAATAAACCAAGTATAGAGTGAAGGTGGAAAACCTGATGATGATAATACTTAAAGAGCAGCTGACAACTTCAAGAGAACTTTAACAAAACATAATATTTAGATAAAGTTTAGCTTGTATTTCATATTAGTTCTTTATTCCTCCTCCGCATTATTTATTGCTGAAGTCAATTGCATGAAAATCGGATTTTTACTCCTGAAGAGTTCATCTATTTCTGTTGCTGTGTCCCTGCCTGAGGTCATAATGCACTGCTTGTGATATCACAGTTACTCTCATGGCAACAGATTGTGATGCTAAAACAGAGCTATGACTTGAAGTAGGGAGTAAACTATAGAGGCAGATTAACTTTAAAGTAACGGTGTAAGGGATACAAATAATGTATTCATGCACATTATCTCAGTAATAAATAACGGGAAGGAGACATCTAAAATATATATGGAGTACAAGCAGAATTTTACCTACTTATTATGTTTTTCAAAGTTTTCTTTCAGGTGTCAATAGCTCTTTAAATATCATAATAAAACAAACATAATAGTCAAATAAAACACATTAAAATACTGTACGTACTATCAAGGTAGACTGCAGTGGGAGTACATAGCATGTGCAACACTAGATAATTCAGTACAGAGGAAAAACTGGCATATGACAATTGACAAAACCCAGGCACAGAAGTTAACAGGAGTCATGGGAAGTTGCAGACATGGGTTCATAGAGGAGGTCATTCAAAGTAGCTGGTCAAGAAGTAGAGTGAATAAGAGGAGGAATGGCTGGACTAGAGTTGAGAGGACCTGACACTGAAAGCAGATTGATCAGTAGATGTTTTCATGTGGGGAAAAGAGAGAGACAGAGACAGACAGAACGAGAATGTCACAGTTGCGGAGGGAGTATGAGGTGATAGGGGACAGGAGAGTAAGGAGTTTAGATAGGAGGGGAGGGTTTCAAAGATAAATAAAATTCAGTGGGTGAGATTTTTACTCTCAAGAGATGGTAGTGAGAGCATGGTATAGAGAGAACAGTCATGAGTGAGTGGTGAAGGAGGGACAGTCTGGAGCAAAATAACAGAAGGAGTGAAGAGGAGGTCCAGCCTCGTGAGGGTGGATTTTTTGTGCAGCACTGTACGCAGCATCCCTATAGTCAAAAACAGAAAGGATCAGTTTAACAACAATCTCTCAATGAGGGAGGAGTGGGATACAGACTTTATGTTTGTAAAGCACACCAACTTTAGAGTGGCGTTTCTTGTGAATGGCATCCCCATGGGATGAGAAGTCGAGGTGGCAATCCAGTTAGACCACAAGGAACTTGAGGAAAGTGACTTCTTCCAGTATAGTGCCCTCCAGGATCCAGTAGACCACTGGAGCAGGGATATGACCAGTCACTGTCTAGTGCCAAAGGTCATTAAGATTTTGTTTTGGCATTTAGAGTTGGCTGATTACAGCAAGACCAGAGTAAGAGGTTGGTAATACAGTTAAAACCACTTATAGCGAGTGCATTCATGTTTTTCTGTTCTGCCCGTATTGCAGAACGGACGGACTAAATGAAAATCAAATTTCAAATGAACTCAGCTGCACACTAATGGCAAATTACCTACTGCACAACTCACATACATATAAAAGCTCAGGTCGCTGCCTGCAAATGATCATCAAACATTATTCAATACAGTACTGTAAAAAAGTAATGTTAAATGTACTTCAGCATATTTTAATGTACTTTTATTCATTAAAACAAAAGAAAAGCTTACATGTCAGCTGTTTCTTTTACAGAGGAAAAATGTTTTGTTAGATCCTACTGTGATTCGGCCCCTTCTCTGAAGAAGTCTGCTATTTTCCTCTGCATGGTGCTTGCTGAACAGTAAGGGAGACACATGTTTCACCGTAGTCGCAAGCAAATCCCAATTTGGTGCTATATTCTTGTTTTGCTCTATTGCTCGCCACAGCGTGAGTAGAGCCGACTGGACATCGAGAGGTGTCACTTTAATTTCCTCCATGTCTTCTTCATTTCCCTGCTCTTCTGGTTCCTCTTCATCCTAGCTACATGGTCGCATGGATGCAACGACAGTCTCAACATCATCAAGGGGCTGCTCCTGCTGGCCGTCTCCAATATGACACAGCTGGCTGAACTCCTCTGACGTAAGTCCCGAGGGGGCTCTATCACAGGCTCCTCCTCTTCTTCTTCGATCAGTTCTGGGATCCTGCAACAGTTTTGTATAGTGGTGGGACTGACCAGGTCCCAAGATTGTTTTAGCAGGTGAACCAAATCAAGGAGTGTAATGTTTTTAACACATTGACTTGCTGTAAGTTCTGTGCCTGAATCAAAAGTGTCAAGCACCTTCTGCCTCATGCAGTGAACATACTGTTGCTTCAATAAATAAATTATGCCCTGGCCTAGGGGCTGAATTATACAAGTTATGTTTGGAGGCAGGAAAACAAGTTTGATGTTTTTTAGTTCAGTGATAGCAGGGTGCCCACTGAAATTTTCCAGAAAAAGGAAACTTTTTCTCCTCCTTAACTGCCTTTTCCAGGATTGGACCCATTCTGTAAAAATGTCTGCTGTCATCCCTGCTGTTCAGTTCAATCTGTAAATGACAGGGAGATGATGAACCCCTCTAGAACAGTGTGGCATGGCAGACTTTCCGATCACCATCAGCTCACACTTGTCATGGCCATCCATATTGCAGCAAGCAAGTAGTGAAACTCGCTTCTTAGCTTTCTTTTGCCCAAGGACACTCACGCTTTTAAAAGCTAGTGTCCCATATCCAATGCAGCGATAAAAAGGTCAGAATCATCTGCATTGTAGATGTTCTGGGGTTCATACCCCTCCAATAAGCCTGGCAAGACATCTGTGACCCATTGCAGGGCATTGGCAGCATCTGCACTTAATTTCTTGCCATGTGTCTGGTGAAAGCCAATGTTGTTCCTGGCTTTCCACCTCTCAAGCCAGCCCTCAGAGAGGGTGACGTTGGAGTGCCCTAATGCTGACGCCAGTTGCTCAGCTTTTTTTGACACTAGCGGGACAGTTATCAAAGCATCAAGGCCTCTAGCATTCTCAAACCAATGGAGAAGGGCTTCCTCCACTTCGCTGTCCTTCCACTCTTGTTTGCATTTCTGTTGGGGTTGGCATTTGAATGCCACTCTGCAAGGATCTGCTCCCTCTGCCTCATTAAGTCAGCAATGCTGGATTTTGGCATAGAAAGGTGCTGTGCCAAGTCACGCTGACTCATGCGGGGGAGCTTCTCTATTTTGTTTAAAATGTCAACTTTCTTTGCCAGTGAAAGAGCTTTATGTTTTGATCCGCCGGTAGGCATCTCTGCAACACATGAACAAAGCATGAATGATGCTGGAAAGAAGGCAAGGATTAAATTCCTTTTCAGAAGAGCTGAAGGTAATTAAGGATTAATTAAAGTGCTTACTAAGTGATAAGCTGTAGCTAATCATTCACTTACTAAGCGCGTCAGTTGTCAGAATGAAGAGCACACTGCATTTAATGCCTGCATGCAATTTACTAAAATGGAAAATTTTCTTGGTGATTTTTTTCTAATGTGAAAAGGGTTACAAAACAAGTTAAAAATGGGCGAAATAGATGGCTCCCAACATCCACAGTAAAGCCATTGTTTTCTAGTATTTGTATGGCGGTGGTGAATGGATTTTAAAATGTGCCCATACAAACTGACCATCCGCTTAAACCACGGGTTACATATGTGGCATTAACTGTATCCTATTGGAATCATACAGTACATCCAGATCATAGGCAGATGGGCTTGAGGCAAAATGTATGGTGTCATCCACGTACGGTTGTATGTTTGAGAAGGTACTTGCTTTGAGGAGATCAATAAGGAAAATTGAGAACAGGATGGGACCAAGGACAGAGCCTTGGGGAACACTTGATCTGATAGGGAGTTAAGGGGAAAGATACTCTCCTACTGTATGTTGACTACTTGTGATTGATCTCCCAGGTAGGTGCCCAACCACTTAACCAAGAGGTCAGACAATCCAACACACATAAGCTTGTCCAGGACATAGGGTGGGTGACAGTGTTGAAGAGTATGGCCAGGTCAACGAAAATAGCAGATAATCAGGCCTTTATCCGTCCTCTTCAGGGTGGTATCAGTAAGTTTGAGAAGGAAGGAAACTGCTCTGTGGGAGATTCTGAATTCAGACTGAAATAGGGTTTGAAAGGTGGATGGGTTCAAAAAGTGGGAGAGTTGGGAAGAGAGCCAGGTGCTCCTGAAGTGTGGCCAAAGCAAGCAGGAGGCCCACAGGGCAGTAGTTTCACAGAGCTGAGGGGTCACCCTCTTTAAAAATAAATAACTGTAGACCTCTTCAATGTGCCAGGAACTGAGCCCAAGTGGAAGGAGTGATTTAGCAGGTCAGAGATAGGGGATGCCACAAATGAGCAGAGAGCTCTAGAAGCTTTGGGTCAGTCCCTTCAGGTCTGAGCCTTCTGTGAGGATTAAGGGCCTTTAGGATGACTACCAGAGGAGTGGAGGAGAAAGAGAAGGAGTGAGGGGAGAGGGTGAAAGCTGGGGGTGGGGTTTAGGGAATGAAAGTAAGAGGGTACAAGGGGGAAGAAATCACTGAAGAAGGAGACAATCAAACTCCCTAGCTTGAGGACTGGAACTGAAGGCTGGAAGTGACATCTAAAAAGGGCATGAATGACCTTCCAGAACTTGAAGAGGGTGGTTAATGTTTTTCTGAAGTGTGGAAGCAAAATAGTCAGATTTAGCACACATGGTGGGTTTGATGTGGGCATTAAATAATGACATACCCAGCAAGGTCCTCAGATGATCTGGAAGCCTTAAGGATGTGCCAGGCTGTGTCCATTGCTTTGAGACAGGCTTGTAGCTCATCTAATATCCATGGGAGGTGGTAACCATGGACCCTGACCTTCCTTACAGGGATCAGGTAGCCATAAATATAGAATGATCCTTTAGAAAGGCATCATTTATGTCAGTGGTTGATAACATGAAGGACCAGTCAGTATTCAGAGGTCAGCATGCAGACAGAAGTATCCAGAAGGGCAAGGGATCAGATCAGTTCCAGTATAGTAGCTTCTTCTTGCTGTTTTACATTGTTTCTTGTGGATTTTATCTGGTAGAAGGTTAATTCTTTTCTTTCTTACTACTTCTAAGGGGCTAGCAGGGTATTGTTTTGGGGCTGTTGGAATCTTGAAACCTGTTTTGGTGGCTGCAAGTGGGCTCATTTGTTTGATGTTTCACTGTGTAGCAGGCTGTGTTTGTGGAGGCCTATTTCTTCTGATTTAAAACCTATCTGGTGTGATTTAATTGGGGCAGTTTCTTTGAATTGGAGACCTATATCTTCTAAATTCAAGCGTATTCTGATGTGTTGTTGGTGAAGTTGTTTGAACTGGAGACCTGTTTCTTTTGGTAGCAAACCTGTTTTTGGGGCTTTGAGTAGAATTGTGATTCCTTTTTGCTGGTTTGACTAGCTGCAAAGTTTAGTGCATAGTGGGGGGAAGGTGCTAATAGTCTGACCAGGGGCCGCAGCTACCTGATTGTTTGTGGAAGACTTGGGTAGTCCCACCCACCCAGCCCTCACCTCACCCACCCCAGGTCCATGATTTCCTTCATACCAGGGGTTCTGACATCACTTCCTCAAATGGGCAAAGGATATGCACTTGTCATAGCAGAAGCAGACATCCAGGAAAGAAACAGCAGCGACTGAAGAGGTGACTGCTATCTCAGTGGAAGGCAAGTAACTGCAAATCAAGGAGCTTTCAATGTTACTTCTTTGCACTGCTATTTGCATTGTGGAAAGGAGGAGTAGGAGTTTGAAGAAGGTTGTGCAATAGTTACTTAAAGTCTCTTTTTGGGTGTGGATAGGAAGGACAGGAAAGTAAAAAGCAGTTACTCAATCTATCTAAACGTGTACAACAAAGGGGTAAGGAAATTAAGAAAGCGTCTTTTGCACTGATAGAAGGGGAGAGGGGAGACTTGGGACAGTGTTTGGTATCCTTCATCTGGAAGGGTGGGGGGTCGCTGGTGGGCAACAACAGCAATGGGTAGGGTGGTAAGCTGCAACAACTGCGGTGCACCAATCTTTCTAAAAATTGCCTGGAGTGTGGGAGGATGTTTAGTGTGCAACCACAGAGAGAAACTTAGAAAGGAGATCAAGGGTCTGCAGGAGGATCTAAGACAGGCAAGGCAGACTGGGGGTGGGTTTAGCCCAATACTGGTGGGAGGGAGAAGGGGAGATGAGGGAAGGCAATTTGAGCCAACAGTGGTGAGGAGAGGGTCAGAAGAAGGGAAGCGGAGACAAAAGGGCCCAGGCCAGGAAGAATGACTGCCAGGGAAACCAAGTCAGGAGACAAAAGACAAATGGAAGTAGGAGATAGGGACTTGTGAGGGGAGGAGAAGAAGTGGCAAAAGTCATGGAGTGGAAAGGAGAGAACAGGTCAGTCACTATGAAGAGAGAGGGAGTGGGCATTTGTGAAGGGTCTTCAGAAAATAGTTGTGCACTGCTAGAGAGGAAGAAAGAGGAGGGAAATTATGCAATTAGAGGAGTAATTGATAAATGCCTGGACCAAACCAGTGTGGGGGGAAGTTCTGCTGGGAGAATTGCAGCAGGGGCAAAAGGGGGAAATAATGTGCAGGAGGAAGAAGAGGAGCCGGAAATGAGAGATGGAGATGAATGGAAGCAAGCAGGGAGTAAGAGGTGTAGAATCTTAGTGCTGGGGGACTCAATACTAAGAGGAGTCAAGTGGGGTAGCAAGGGGGAGAGGCATAGTCGCATTTGGGTGGAGGCCATGCCAGGAATGACAGCGGAACGGGTGGGACAATCTGTTCTAAAATATTCTAGAAGGGGTAGGGACAAGCCTCATTTAATTATACATCTTGGGACGAATGACCTGGCTGACACAACAGTAGATATAGTCCAGAGGAGGTTTGTGGAACTAGGACAATTATGTGAGGGGGCAGGAAGATCAGTAACTTTTTCAGAGATACTTCCAGTGCCCAAGGCAAGCACAACAAGAAAGCTGAGAATAGAGGAATTTAACGGATGGCTAAGAACCTGGTGTTATGCTAAAGGGTACGGGCTGTTGGGGGGGGACCTGGGAGGACAGTAGTTTCTATGCCAAGGACAGACTACACTTGAGTGAGGAGGGAAAGAAAGTGTTGAAACAGAGGATGGAGGAGTACACAGAGGAAGTTGGGAATTTAAACTTGGAGCGGGGGGTGGCAAGTGGGCAAGAGACATGCAGAGACCACAGGTTGGGAAACCATATGAGCTTACCCCCCATAACAGTGACAAAGGACAAATGGCAAGTACTATTGGTGATGCTAGGAAAGGAGGTCAGGATGGGGGGGGAGGGTGGAAGGTGGTTACCCTTAATGCTAGGAGCCTTGGGAGGAAAACTGCAGAGTATAGGTGCTTATGGCAGAGGGAGAGGTGGACACTGCAGCCATCACAGAAACATGGGCCACCCAATACAATGACTGGGACCTGTCTGTACCAGGGTGCAGGTTATTTCGTAGGGACAGGGTGATTGGGAAAGAAGGGGGGGTAGCATTATATATGAAGGAAGGACCGAAGTGTGTAAGGGAGGAAGGGGAGGAGGGTAGTACGGAGTCACTTTGGATGCAAATCCAGGATTCCAAGAATAGTATTCTCAGAATGGGAGTGGTGTACAGGCTGCCATCTCAGACAGAGGAGTTAGACAGGGAACTAGTGGGACAGATCAGGAGGACCTGTGAGAAGGGTAGTGTGATGATTGTTGGGGACTTCAACATGCCAGGAGTGGACTAGAGTACCCCAACAACCAGGAACAGAAGGGAGCTGGTACTGCTGGATGCCTTCCAGGATAGCTTCCTGCTGCAAATGGTCAGTGAACCAACCAGGTTAGGGAATACCCTTGACCTTGTGCTGGCAAATGGGGACTTTGTGAGAGAAGTTATGGTGGAAGAACCCGCTGTCAGGGAGTGACCACCACTCAGTATGGCTCACATTGGATATGGGCAAGAAAGCAGTGGAATCTGGCACAAGAGTGCCGGACTTCAGGAGGCCGACTTTGGGAGGATGGGGGAAGTGGTAAAAAGGGTACCTGGCCAGAATTCAACCTAGTATGGACACTAAACAGAGGTGGGAGCTCATAAAGCTGGGGATAGTGGAGGCAACCAAAACCTGCTGCAAGGTCCAGAGCAAGAAGGCTAGTGCTAAGAAATCGAGCTGGTTGAGCAAGGAGGTCATGGAAAAGGTAAGGAGGAAAAGAGCTGCCTTTAGAGGGTACAAGAAAACAGGGAGTGGGGAGGACTGGGAGGAGTACTTGATGGAACTGAAGGAGGTGACTCGGGCAGTAAGGGGAACCAGGGCATGTATGGAGCTCAGGCTGGTACAAGGCATTAAGAAGGGGAAGAAGGACTTCTTTAGGTATATCAGGGAGAAAAGGAGCTGTAAGGACCACATAGTAGGGATTAGGAAGGAGGGGGGGAAGAGTTGGGTGGAAGCAGGGTGCAATAAGGCAGAAGCACTAAATGATTACTTCTGCTCGGTATTTACTAAGGAGAGAGGAGGTGACACCCAAGGGGAGGAATGGCAGAAACAGGGAGGGAGGGGGTGACAGATGGGGAAATCATGGAGGGCAGAGTTCAGGAGAGTTTGAAGGCACTGAGGGTGGACAAGGCACCAGGCCCAGATGGCATCCACCCCATGGTACTGAAGGAGCTGGCAGAGGTCCTTGCGGGACCTTTGGCAGACCTATTTAATGCCTCACTACACTCAGGGTGTGTACCTCAGGACTGGAGGATGGCTCATGTGGTGCCCCTCTACAAGAGTGAGCCCACAGATGAACCTGGGAACTACAGACCGGTGAGCCTCACATCCATCATGGGTAAGCTAATGGAGACTATTCTGAAGGAGAGGCTGGAGGCCCTCCTAGAGGTCAAAGGACTACAGGACAGCATGGCTTCATATGTGGCAGATCCTGCTAAACCAACCTGGTGGAGTTCTATGACTGGGTAACTAGGCAACTGGACAGGGGTCATGCAGTGGATGTCCTGTATCTGGACTTCAGTAAAGCATTCGACTTGGTGCCGCATGGAAGGCTGGGAAGTAAGTTAGAAGGCACAGAGGCAGGTGAAAAGCTAGTGAGATGGGTAGGGAACTGGCTTCAGGGAAGGCAACACCCTGGTGGTGGGTGGGGAGCGCTCACACCCAAGGGTAGTGACGAGTGGTGTTCCACAGGGCTCGGTGTTGGGACTAGTTGTTTGGGATATTCATTGTAGACATATCATTGGACATCAAGAGCAAGAACAGTCTGTTTGCTGGTGATACAAAGGTAGGAGCAGTGGTGGACGACCTAGGGGGATGGCAGGGGTTGCAGGATGATCTGGCAAAGCTTGAAATCTGGTCAGACACCTGGCAACTGGGGTTTAAGGCCAAAAAGTGCAATGTGCTTCATTTTGGGATGAAGAACCCAAGGAGGAGTTACCAGCTGGGGGAGTGCTGCTAGCCCAGACAGAGGAGGAGAAAGATCTGGTGGTGCTCATTACAGGGTCAATGAATAGCTCGGCACAATGTAGGAAGGCAGCTGCAAAGGCCAACAAAATGCTGGGTTGCATTGCAAGGGGTATATTCTCGAGGAGGAAGGAGGTGATTCTGCCACTGTATACGTCATTGGTTAGACTGCACCTGGAGTACTGCATGCAGTACTGGCACCTGTATCTGAAGAGGGACATTAAGTTACTGGAGGAGGTGCAGCGCAGGGTGACAAAGATGATCAAGGGGCTGGGGTACTTATCATATGAGAGGAGGCTGAGGGAACTGAACATGTACTCGCTGGAGGAGAGGAGGGACGAGGAGACATAATTGAAACCTTTAAGTACATGAAAGGAATAAACAAGATGGGTACAGAGGGTCTGTTCAAAGTAAGGGAGGGGAGGGACACCAGGGTCCATGATATGACACTGGAGGGAGGAAGGTTCAGGAGGGAGATGAGGAGACACTTTTTTACAGAGAGGGTAGTAGCTAGGTGGAATGCATTACCTGTAGAAGTGGTATCCAGTAGAACAGTGGACTGCTTCAAAAGGGGATGGGACAGGACAAGGGGAGGTCAATGTAGGGGAAGGGAGGGTAGCTGCAGAATAAGGGGTGCTAGCTGCACATTCAAGCAGACTTGATAGACCTCTAGGCCTTTATCTGCTGGCAAATTTTGTATGTTCATATGTTTGTAAGTGATCTTAATGAATGGATCTAGATGATCTTAGGTGGGGCTAAGGATACCAGAAACTGGTTGATTCCAATCCAGTTTTTGGATTTTGGAATTTAGGAATCCTAATCTGATTCTGATTCATTTCCTACAAGAATCTCAAAATTGGAATTGGGTTTGAAATCCTAAATCCTAAAATAGGCTGTAAGATTCAGATTAGAAATTCTGATTTTCAGGCTGCAATTCCAAAAATCTTCAATCTGAAAATCAAGTTAGAATCCAGTGACTCCAATTCCATTTGGTGGATTCCTAGTAACTCTGGGTGGAACTTTGGTGCAATGGATCTTTCACACACAATAGATTGTATGGTGGTCACTTAGCGCATCAAGGTGAGCAACTTCCACAATATACTGGGGTTAGAAGAAAGGGACCCAGGGTGGGAGGAAAAGACCAGTAAATGAGGGAGTGCTTAGTGAACTATTTTTTAGAGGAAGGCAAAAACCAATTAGAATTGAAGTCACCTAAGACTATGAGTTTCTGTGCTGAAGCCTATGAGGAGACGGAGAAGAGCTGGTAAGTGAGGGAGTCTGGGTTGGAACTGGGGCAACAACATACAGTATACCAGCAATGAAGATAGGTGCAGAGAAAGGGAATAAGAGCTTGACAAGCAGCAGGTCATGCAAGGAAGGAGCAGAAGAATATTGTATAAAATTGAGTGAGATGAGCAGGAACATGCACTGCAACTCCCCCACTCCTTTTGCCTCGATCTTGCCTAGTCACAGGGTAGCCAGGTATGGCAATGATTAAATCACTACTCTTGGGGAGATCTAAGACTCAGCGAAGACCAGAACATCCAGATGGAGGTGTACAGACAGTAGTTAGGTGATCCAGCTTAGGGAGAAGGCTGCAGAAGTTCAAACAGATGACCCTCAACCCTCTGAAGATGGGGATGAAGTGGAGGGGAGCTAGGGTTAAGTTCAATATCACATACCACAAGGAGGAGTTAGGTAATGCTGAGCCTGAGGGAGATCTTGTGGGGATGTGGAGAGGGGTGGCGTGGAGGAGGTGGGGATGAGGGTAGTAGTGGAGAGTAGCCAGATGTTTTCAGATGCAGCCAGGAAGACTGGATAAGGCTGCACCTAGGAAGTCAAGGACTGCTATGGGGGGGGGGGAGGAGAATAATGTAGGGGATGGAGATAAGAGGACAACAAGAAAGAGAGTGGGAGACAGGAGAGAGAGATAGGGAAAAAATAAAAGAGATGGGCAAAGAGGGGATCAGTTTAATTGAGTACAGAAGCATGGGAGAGCAGAGTGGATAAGCACAATAGTAGTATAGCAGGGACTAAGGAATTGAAGGTAGTATCAAAGAGCTGCTGACGCCTCAAAGAAAACTTTGAAAAATATGATATTTACAGGTAGGTAGGTACAATTCAGCTTGCATTCCATATATATTCTATATATCTCTCCACCCCATTATTTATTTCTGAGGAAATTTACATGAATACATGATCATTATACCTTAGAGTTCATCTGCCTCTTTAGCTTGCTCCCTACTTCAAGTCATAATCCTGTGTTGTGACATCACAATCTGTTGCCATAGGAGTAACTTTGATGTCACAAGGAGTGCATTATAACCTCAGGTAGGGAGAAAGCAATAGGAATAGATGAAATCTTCAGGAGCAAAGATCCTGTTTTCATGCAGATTACACCAGTAATAAATAATGGTGAGGAGGAATACATAACTAATGTGAAATACAAACTGAACTGTGTCTAAATATTATGTTTTGTTAAAGTTCTCCTGAAGGCATCAGCTGCTCTTTAAGGCAAACTCAGCAGGGGATCTGCCTAAGTAAGAAAGGTAACTGAATTAATGCAGGTGAAACTTAAGTAATAGAACAGCTGAGAAATATATGCAGAATTAAAGAAAGGCAAGTATAATTCCACCCCTTCCCCATCTCCTCAAATCCCCCTCCCTCCCCTCTTCCCCATCTGCCTTCTCCTGGTTGCTACTATCGCTACCGCACATCCTTACTCCTTCTCCCTCATCTGTCCTCTCCCTTTAGTCTAGATGCCACTACTACCTTACCCCTTTTCCCTTATGTGCTTCCTACAGGTCCCTTCTCCTCTTGGCCCTGTTATTCAGCCGGGGCCTCTCCCTTCCATCTCTCCTGTCACTGCTTTTATCCTCTTCCTGTTGTATTAGTATACATTTCTACTGTACACACCTCCCCTTTTTATATATTATATATTGTACATATCTAGGATATAAGTTTACTATCCACACTGCACTGTATATATCCTTATCTGCTATTTTAGAATCTATGCTGTCAGCAATTCCTTACTCATGTTATGCATTGTCGTCCACTTGTATGCCTGACTGTTAATTTCTTATTATCATGGATGTATGTATGTCCCCCCAGGACCATCCTGTAAATGAGTTCACTCAATGATGTTTTTCCTGGTAAAATAAAAATTTTATTTTATTTGACAATAAGTAGCAATTATACAAATGGAGCAGTTAAAATTAACAGTACAGCAAGTGAAGACTGGTAAATGATTATATTAAAACAGCACTAACATCAGAGATATGGCAGTATTAAGCAGTTAGCAAGTGCCTGTATAGCAGGGAACTGATTTGTATTAGAGCAGTGCTACATTAAACAGGTGGCAAGTAAAACAAGTAACAGTATATAACAGGAACAGTCTTGAACAGTTGACAGCGACAGGTTAAATTAGAGCTGTAGTAAACAATTAGCAGAGTGTCAAGTGACCTGCAGTAGGTAAATGTTACTTTTGCAGCAGTGCTACCTGTACAATGTACAGAGCAGCAAATAGTAATAGCTAGCGATTCAGCCAAGTAATACAGCACAAAACAGTAGGGCTTACCACTAAATGAATGACAGTTGTGACCACTGCAAGGCCCTGCATAATTTAATCAGGGGTCTGTTGGGAAGCATTATGTGCAGCTGCACAGCCACCACAAGCTGACACCCACAGGTAGACAGTCTTATGTTGACACCCACATTTAGACACCCTTATGCACGAGCAGACACTGTTATACACAAGCAGAAACCCTTATGCTGACACCCACAATTAGACACCCTTATACACGTGTAGACACCCTTATACTGACACCCACAAGTAGGCATCTTTATGCACAAGTTGACACCCCTATGCTGATACCCACAAGAAGACACCATTAGACACAATTAGACACCCTTATGCTGACGCCAACAAGTAAACACCCTTATGCTGCAGCCCTTATGCTGGAGACCACATGTGGAGGACTGCTTGGGGTAGGAGGGCTTTTAAGCCCAGATAGTCCCACCCTTGCTATGCTGCGATTAGCCACCTGTGGCCAAGTACTACCATTGCTTAACTGGCCCCTCAAGCCTGAGACTGGCTGCACCTTCTGTCGCTGCCTGCTGGAGTCTATGGGGCTTCAAGATGTGGAGGGAGCTCGACTGGCTAATGAACCCATGGGTGGCAGCAGTATTGGCTCCAGTTACAAGAGAGGTGTCTGTGTCTGTGAGCATCCATATGAACACAATCGGCTTAAATGCTCAGACAGTCCCACTCTTGCTGTGCTGTGGCTCGTCATCTGTGGCCAAGTTTGCTCTCGCTGGGCTCTGACTGGCTGCTTAAACCTGAGATTGCTGGCACTTCCTGGTGCTACCAGCTGGAGTTGGTGGGGGTTGGAGTTGCAGGGGAGCCCAGCTGGTTCATGAACCCCTGGTTCGCAGCAATAGCTCGACTTCGACCACATAGAGGCAGGGTCTATCACTTTGTCATGAATAAGGGAAGATATACATCTGAAGTAATACCATAATACATAATGC
Organism: Neoceratodus forsteri; assembly: GCA_016271365.2. Classification (NCBI taxonomy): domain Eukaryota; kingdom Metazoa; phylum Chordata; order Ceratodontiformes; family Ceratodontidae; genus Neoceratodus; species Neoceratodus forsteri. The sequence goes on from CM057458.1 coordinate 375,190,141, forward strand.
AGTGTATTAATATTGCAACAACATGGACTATGTTGTAGTCCTAAGTAGAAGGTATGGACACTTACAGTAAAATAGGACTAGGTTAGCTAGATAGCTAGAAGCAATGTTCCCTACAGGAGGATAGTACCATTATTTTATACATTTTGCCATCAAACCATTTGCATGCTATTTAAATTCTTGCCAGTTTAAAAATATTTCAGAAAGGGTCATCTGACCATTCCATTTCCTGGATAAGATATCATGAGATAATGACCACTGCAAAACAAACGCTTTTCGTTCACAGAACAAACCAGGTCAATAACTAAATATTAAGGGCAGCATATTGGAAAGGGTTACGCAACCTCAGCTGTGTTTTTTGACTCACAGATTGGGTTAGTGAGTGCTGAGCTGGCAGTTTAGTACAGAAGAAATCAATCATATTGGCAGAGGAAGCTTGCAAGGCATACAGTGGTTTGTGAGTACTTGCAAAAACAGGCCAAGAGTAAATGCTAATGACGACAGTTCGCAATAATGACAACTCCCAATGGCATACTGGAAGCTTGTGTGTGTTTTCTAAGGCCCTGTCCACACTACACCTGAAAATGCTGAAACGGTTCCGAACCATTAAAGACTGGAAATGGTACAGCATGTCCACACTGCCTGGGAACAGGTGTGAAAGTGGTCCAGAACAGTTACAGCCCATCCACATTGAGCTGTGAACAGGGAGTGGACACAAACCCAGGAATGGAGAGCGTATTCCAGGGTGCACATGGGGAAGACAGCTGTGAAGACAGACACCCACCCACATGGCCATCCGGCGGACAGTGTACACAGAGCATGGCAGAACATGGAAAGGGGGCCGACAGCAATGCGTGCCCTGTGGCAGCCGTGGTGGACCGATGGTGTGATGCAGCGGAAGGAGTGGAAATGAAAGCAGAGGAGGGCCCTGATGCCTGGCATGGAGGAGGGATGTGGTGCACCCATGGGAGCTGGGAACTGTGACCCTGCAGCATGCCACAGGCAGGTACGTGGTGCACCTCCTGGGCAAGGCATGCCATGCACAACAGCCACCCTCCAGGTGCATGCTGCATGTGCCCAGCACACACAAGGCTGCCAGGCAGTACATACAGGCCCACTACACCCGTGACCCATGTCGGTGGAGGCCCCACAGTGCCCCCACATAGCAATGTGGGCACGCAAGCAACCCGCCCAAGCAAACAAGCAATACAGTATCATGTCACACGTCTGTCTTTATTGCAATGCCACCATGGCCTCTGGTAGCTGTAACACATGGAAAGCAACATTAGACAACAGCATGAACAGGCAGCATGCCCTGTGCATTGCTGCAGCTCACAAAGGATACAAAAAGAACGTACAATGTCCAACAGCAAAACCCTGTGCAGGACTGAACCCATGGTATAAGGAACACTGTAATGACCCTGTGATCACTGCAAACCCACCAGTGGACACACAACATAATACTGAAACAGCACCACCCTCCGAGGCCCCCTACAGTGATAGGCACTGTCCGGTGGATGCAGGACACCCACAGGACACAGACCCTGACATGTGACCCATCCATGTAATACACTATGCAAGACAACAATATGGTTAACAGTGTACAACCAGACAGTAACCAACCCAACATCCCCATGTCCCAATATAACACCCCGGGGTACCATACACAGGATGGGCAAACACCCAGCCCCCCCCCCCGTGTGGACCTCTTGTGCCCGAACCCCTGTGGACCATGTGACAGATATGCCACGCATCACTGCAGAACATCCCAGTGGGAACACACTATATACAGGAGTGCCACTGTGAGCACAAAGCCCTGTGCCAGACCACACCAGGCACGGACAACACCGGTCCACCCCCAGTGCCATCACCATACCAGTATGGAGAATGCAATGGGTGACCTGGGTGATGGCCCACGGGACACACTGGACATCAGTTCCCTGCAGGTGGCCCATGCCATCACAGTGTAGTCCACTGGAACTCATCACCGTACAGGTCCTGCGTGAAGCTCGGCATGCCCGCAGTGGGTGCCGTGGGAGCAGCACTGAGCTGGTCAGCAGCACCATGCATCAGGGGTAGGGTAGCAGTGTGCGGACCAGCTGTGGAGGGCACGCCATCTGTGGGACACTGCCGTGCCATGCCAACATGACACGGAGGTGCCTGGGATGTGGTGGTCAGGGTGTCCTGAGTGATGGCGCCACCTGTGTACACACACCCCTGAACTGGGGATGCACGTCTATGGGGCACAGGCATGGTTGGGGGCAGCACACTGGTGCCATCAGGCGGTGCCCTGCAGCCTGCCTAGCTGTAATCAGTGGCGGACTGGTGCAGGATGGCCATGCCATGCACACCAGTGGGGTTCCCCATGGACATGGGCATGGTGGGACACCCACCGGTGGGCTGCACCCTGAGGAATGGGGCAGGTGGGGATGGGGTGGTGGTGGTGGTGGGTGGCATGGCAGTGGCACCCATACAATGCGATGCACCTGCAGGGTGTGGCTGGTGGCATTGCATGGCCAGGAACAGGGCCATCTGTTGAAAGAACTGCTGTGTCTGTGCAGCCTCCTAACATAGAAACATAGAACATAGAAGTTGACGGCAGATAAGGACCGCAAGGCCCATCCAGTCTGCCCATTGAGAACATTTTTTTTTTATTTAGTTGTTTAACCAGGTATAGCACACTAAGTTGAAAGCTTTTATACAGGAGCGACCTGGGAGCACAAGGAGGTTAAGTGACTTGCTCAGGGTCACACAGTCTGCAAGTGAAAGCTGTGGGATTCAAACCCAGGTCTGGTCTGCTGGATGTCACCAGATTTGCAGCTCAGAGCCTTAGACCACTGCGCTATACTGCCTCCTGTTGCCGCATACGCTCCTCCATAGCCCTCTCCTCTCTTGCCCGCTCCCTCTCCAGCTCCCGAATTTCCCTATGGTGCTCCTACAGCATTTTACGGGTTGGTTCCAGCACCACCCCAAGCACATCTGCCATTCGTCCTGCCTTGGACTTCCTTTTTTGGAGGTTCACCAGCGGTTCCTGGCCACTTCTCTGCCTCGCAGTCCTGCCCCGTCCTGTGGTGGAGGTGTCACTGGAGGAATCCGGCATCTCGTCCTGCATGCCCAAGGACACTGAGGATGCATCCACTGCATCGGTGTCCGGAGATGTCCCTTCCCCTGGGTCTTGCCCTGCAATGGCAGCACACACCAATCACCATCGTACACATGCAGTCGCCACACCCACCAACCCCACACCCAACCCCCATCCCCACACCACTGCCCCCCCCTGCACTTGTGGCCAATGCCACACCCCAGGTGCCACTGACCTGTTGCTTGGACATGGGCCACGGCATGTGCGCTATGCGCCACCATGCTCACCCGTGCCACCACCTATTGCTGTGCAAAACCCATCTGTGATCGGCATCTGCCTCATGCCCTGGCAGCACCACCATGCCATGCCCCCATGTCCCAGCCACCATATGGGTGCAGTGCACATTGTACATACAAGTGTCAGGTGTCTCCTGATGCACATAGTCCGCACCTCCAGGCCCCTGGTGTGGGCGCGTGTCCCCAGTGGCGTCCCCATCATCTGACTCCGGTTGTGGGCTGCCCACCTGTGAGCTCTCCAGGATGAACGCCGATGCTGTGGTTGGCCGTGTGCCTAGTATGGAGTCCATCTTGTCATAGAAGGGGCATACCACACGTGCACCCCCCCGAGCGTCTGTTGCTGTCCTTGGTTTTGTGGTACTGCACCTTCATCTGCTTTATTTTGTTGTGGCAATGCTTTGCCGTCCTCTCCACGCCATTCTCAAACAGGTAGTCCGATATCTTCTGGTAGACCTTGGTGTTATGCCTAGCACCGGCTAGCTCCGCCTGCACCTTCTCCTGTGACCAGAACCCCACCAAGAATGACGTGGCTTCGTCTGACCAGGTGGCGCCACGGTCTGACATGGTTCCAGCTGGCACGCAGCACAGGGTGGGTGGTACCATACTGCTGTGGTCACCAGTGCCTGGGTCGCAGGGCGTATCGGTTGACCTCGCTCATGGGCTGTGCTTGGGGGTCAGGGTGGCTCTGCAGTGGTGCCGGAGTGGTGTGGTCTGGCATTGTTGTACTGTGGGGGCTTGGTTTGCACCTCTGGTGGCTGTTGGTGGCCTACGTCCCACCTTTGGCACACGGGTCTGTGCTGTGGTCTGTTTGTCTGCCGCCTGAACCCTGCTGTCATTGTGCCTTCCAGCTGTGTCCCACTGTTGGCCCTGGGACCATCAGTGTCCTGCTGGCATGTCCTGTTGTTTGGCTGCCCCCCACTCGGCTCCCAGTGCTTCCCCACTGCTCTGCGTTCTTGTCTGTGCCTCCGTTGGTTCGGGTGCTGGGGTTTCCACCATTGTGCTGGCTCTGCTCCCATACCACCTCAGCCCTCTGTGGGTGTTCAGTCCACACATGCGGTCTCCTTCAGAGTTCCTCTGCCCACGCCCTCCCAGCTTTCATTGTGCCACGCTTTGCATGACGGTCTGCCGGATGACCGTCGGCTACACGGTGGAGCGTTTACACACACACCGGTAACATTACTGTTCTGCAACCATTACAGAAACCGTTGTAGAAACCACCTCCCAACAGGTTTCTGTAACGGTTGCGAACTGGCCTTCTGTAGCGTTACAGGTGTAAACGCGACATGTTACGGTAACGTTTTACACCCTCTGTAACGTTACAGAGGCATAGTGTGGACAGGGCCTAAATGTCTCTTTGTGTTTTCAGACTTAAGAAGTTCTACAAGCATGCTTTAACTACACACAAATGATTGCAGGACCCTAACAAGCAAAGTCAGTGCCCAGTAAAAGGACTAACTAGTATGATATCACTGAGTGCTCAAGCAGAGAAAATAAGCATATTAAAGGAGCAGTACTGAATAATCCGAAAGTGTTTATCAAAAGTCTGCTTTTTAGCTGAAAGCATGCAGCCATAGTTCTGGTTTTCATATCTGTAAATAATTTTTTCTAGGGATATTTAGTTTTTAAGATATTTAAAATTTATTTCCATTGTTGTGGATCCACAGTAAATATGGCTGGTGCCTACTCTGCAGCTGAGCTCCCCCTCACTTCACATCACATCTTTTGTTTACTTCCATGGAACCCAGTGCTGCACCTTTCCGCTGTCCTTGTGTAGTCCCGCGAGTCACACACATGCACAGTTGGCAGCAGAGGGTTCCAGTTCAACATGGCGGTTGGGAGAAATGTAAACCAAAACAAAGAAAAACTGAGCAAATCATGCAGTGAAAGTATAATGAAAACAAGAAAGATTATCAAGTAAGTGCTCAACAGAGCACAGGGAACAAACTGTTGCAAAAGATCCAATTTTTTTATCTAGTACTGCTGCACAAATATTTCATTTTTAATCTTAGTTTTTATTTTTGCAACTTATTTACCCAGGATAGTACCACTGATATGCAAGCATCACATGTTCAGTGTGGCCCTGCTTCTACCCATTTCTGCAGCAGAAGACGGACTTGAACACTGGCAGTGACATCCCCAAGGTCACACCATAAGCATGGTGGCAATGTAACCTACCTGTTAAAGCACCAGATTGGGAACCAGGAAACTGTAGTTTTATGTAACCCCTCTATAAATGAGGGTTCCCAAAAGTCTTCCTTGGGTGTGCTTAAATGCCCACTGCCAGGCGGGCGTTCTGTGTCTTTACAGGTGTAAATGTACTTGCATGCGAGTGGCCTGTTAGCCTCCAGGCCTGTCTCTTTAAGAGACATTATTTTTGCAGTGCATAATTAATCTGGGTAGGGGCTGAGTGTTTCCAGGCTCGAGTCCCACCTGAGCAGCTGTAATATTGCTCTGTTCTGCCATCGCTAATGGTGCAGAGGGAGCTCTGTTAGAACTGGTAATTGTTTGCTGATTAGCTGCTCTAATAACAACGGTATTACAGTTTGTCTAACCTGCCTTTCTTTTCAGTATGGACATTTCTGTATTGCACCAATCAGTACCCTTTGGGGACCTTAAAATGGAGTCTGTCCCTAGGGGTCTCGTGGGAGTGAATTTCTGTAGGAATTGTAGTTTTTTTTTCATTTTGGCGCCTAAATGGACCTAGAGGGGGAGTTCTTGCTTTGACAGACAGATGAATCAACCAACCAAACCCTTTTTGGATCAGAAGGAAGTCCTGGTGCTGCCTGCAGCAGACAGTCAGTCTGAGTTTGGAGTGGAGAGAGTGAACAGCTCAAGACATTCGAGCTGCTGCTCCTGCGTAGTCGCATGGGAAACTGGTGGAAAGGCTGAGTTTGGCCTGTCTGCCTACCTGTCCCTTGAGAGGGATCCTTTAAAGAGTGCTTAAATAACCGGACTGTATCCAAACTAGTTGTGACTGTACCGTTGCCTGAAGAAGACGGAAGAGTTGCTCCACACGATCAGCCTGTCAGGATGTCTGAATCACCACAGAGATCATGGTTTAGGTCAGAAAAGATGAAATTGCAACCAGACTGTCATCCGAACTGTGGTATTGCTTTTCTTTTACTATGAGTGTGCGGAATGCTGTTAGTGGGTCGCGATTTGGTTCCCCACTGCCTAATTCTGTCATGCTTGCTGGAAGTTGCATCCAGCATTTACCACACTGAATCCAAACTGTTCACCCGGCCTGGGCTCTGCCAACTTGGCCCAGCCAGCTACTCGTGATGCAGAGAAAACCATCGATGAGAGACCTGCCCGGGGATCAGCCAACTGCTCAACACCTCGAACAGGAATGACACCTCGGTGATTCGTGTGGGCCTTGCTTCTTCTGGCAAACCAGCAAGTCATCCTAAAGTCTCCATTTCGTCCATTCTGTGTCCTGTACTGGGTAGCATGAGTAAACACCAGGGTAGCTCCCCGTAACAACAGCTCGATCAAAATGTGTCATCTGATTTAGTTGTTTTGTCTAATTATCACCATCTGAGCCTCCTGGCTCCGGATTACAAATTGTGTGTGGTTGTGCATGCTTCTTCTTTCCATCACAGGGCCCTGACCAGCTGCAGTGCCGGCCTACCCCAGGCAACGAATTAGGCTAGCCCCCCTTTGTTCCAACTGGGTACCCAGAGTGTATGACTGTGAAGGGACTCTAAAGTGCATGCATGATTGCCTGATTGAATCAGTTACAGAACTAATCAGCCAAATTATGCCCCTCCCTTGTTCATTCCCACTGAATAAATCAGATCTAATTCTTTTTGCATTTAACCTGACTGTGGTTCCATTACATACCAGAAGCACTGTACTGTAGTTACCTGCTGTGTGTAACCTTATTTAAAGGGGTCTCCAGTGTCGGACTGATGGAACCAGCACTGGTGGTAAGTGCAAACAGAGTGGGGATTTGTATGCTGATTACAGGCTATTTGTACCTGTGTATGCTGTTCATTGTTTAGGCCACTAGAAGGGAAAGAGGGGGGTCACAGTGTCCCAGAGGGCTGTACCCAGGTCATCTAGGCTACCACTAACCCTGTCCTCCAGGTATAGGCACCCGTTTTCAGTACCCAGGCCCCTTAACCTACAACTAGTCATGCAGGCAGGGGTAGTAGCCCTTGGGATAGAGCCACCTAGGGGTTACATTTAAACCTCAGTTGCGTTAAAAATTCTGTGTGACCTTGGCAAAGTCCCTTAACCTGCCAGTGCTCCAGCTCGATCAACTGATGAAATTTATAAAAGCGGACCATATTGAAAATGAGATGCTGCATCTCAGCTGGACTATCTTGGGTATATAGGTTGTAAAACAAATAAATTAATAAACCTCTGATCTCCCAGTTGCTAAGCAGGTGGTCCAATCACAAGATCTTATGGCTTCACAATTTTGCTTAACTGGCAGGGACATACAGAGAAAGTTTTTTTTTTAATGTATTACTGTTAAAAATCTTTCTCCTAGCCAGTGACCCAAGTTCGGGAGTGGACTCAGGTCACTGGCAGTCTACCACCAGGTGGACGCCATGGTAAGGTGGATGTGAGTGGCATGATAGGAGGGGCTGCAGTTGATGTGCTATATGTGTGCCTCCATGTGACATGCACCTATATCCTTTCTGCAGCAGGGGAATCAGGACACACAATGGAAACTGGCAGCTCAGGGCTTCATGAAGCCCTGCCCATTAGCCCCATACCCATGCCACCAGACAGGGTGCCTGGACCCAACTTGGATGTCTGCCTCCAGGGAGGGGAGGGGAGGATGATCCTCCCTCCCTCCTGGCCCTGCCATGGGGTAATCTGTGAGGGAACCTTGGGTACAGGTAAGTCCTGGGGGAGGTGGCTGTTGGTACAGAGTGAACTGGATAGGGCTGATAGCCTCTCTGAGTTGCCAAGGGGAGAAAAAGCTTGATAAAAAAAGTTAATCCTAATGTGAAAATACATCTTGAAAATACTGTGCTGCTATATGCTCTAGAAATATCTTGTGATCCAGCCCATCGGTGCAGAGCTAGTACTACTGCTTGCAACACCCATGACATGGATTTGGGAGCAAGCCTGGGTTGATGGGGGCTGGTCAGGGAGGAAAGCTGAACTTTCCAGTGGACGCCCTTTCCTCCAGGAGGGTGTGTGTCAGATTATAGCTCTGGTGGAGAGACCATGCACCACCCCAGGAAGTTCCTTACCAGACTTCCTATAACAGAAAATAATGCAGTTGGTCAACCATTTGGACAAGCACTCCTTAGAAACTGGTGCGCCCTTTTTCCCAGGGGTGAAAGAAACAAACAGCTGTGAGGACTTCCCTGCAGTCCTTTGTATGATGAACATAATATCCGAGTATTCCATCTACATCTAAAATATGGAGCAATGTTTCCCCCTGGATTGGCATGCTCTTGAAAATAAACTGTTAGGTGGATGACTTGATTTAGAGTAAACTCAGACACCACCTTTGGTGGGAACTTAGGACTGGTGTGCAAAGACATCCAATCTTTATGGAAGATCATATAAGGAGACTCTCACACCAGAGCCTGAAGCTCAGAAATCCTTTGAGCAGAAGTAATAACAACTAAAAATAATGCTTTCACAGGCCCGTTGGCGCAGCGGTTGGATTTCTGCTTGCGATGCCAGCGACCCGGGTTCGGGAACAGACCTGAGGCACTGGAGGGCCAGCCGGGGAGAGAAAGCTGGAGCATCTGAAGACTGCTCTTCTTCTCTTGGGGGGAGAGTGAGGTGGGGACCCGGCACTTGCTGACTCCTGGCAGAGCCTGGGGGTATGGAAATGCACTGGGTCCCATTGACCAAGGGGGGCATGGGGAACATTGGTGTATGCCTTGACATTGTGGCACACCATGCCCCCTGGGAGCAAAGTAGAAAAAGTGCTCCATGGCCGACTGGATGACAATTGCTGACTCTCGCTGCCACCGAGCCCCTGTTGCAGACCAGATCCATTTCAGCGGCATCCAGGCCAAGTAGTGTGTGCTGACCGACCCCCACTAGTGCCTATCTCCCTTGGAGAAGGGGGGGGTCCATCCAGTGAAGGGTTATCTGGGGGGCTGCAATGTGAGGTGGTGGTGGCTGGCAGTGGGACATGGTTGCCAGTGGGGACCCAGGCTGCCCAAAGGAGTACCAGACCAGCAGCAGGGAAGGTGAAAAAAAAAAAGAAGTTAAATAATGCTTTCCGCAACAGAAAGTGTAGCTTGCATGTCATGGCTGGCTCAAAAGGAGCCAAAGTAAGTTTTTCCAACACAAAATGTAAGCCCCAAGGTGGGACTGGATTGCGGATAGGAGACTTCAAGTGAAGAATGCCTCCCAAAAACATATGTGATGCTTCCAGTTGTCTTCCTCACATCTATGGGAACTGGCTCTATGGCCTTTTTCTGCAGGAGCATGCAAATTTCCTCTATCAGCTTTGGAATGTGGCCTGCAGGATAACTGGAAGAAGCTGGAGGTAGATCTGGAGGCCACTTCAGAAGTTCTAAAGTGTGGCATTGTTCTATGAGTTGTAGAACCCATGCATCTGTTATGAGCGCCCTCCACCTGTCCAGGTGCAGGGAGAAGTGACACCCAAAGACCACCTCCTGCAATACTGGAGGGTGGGGGTCTGGCAAGGAGTCAGGCTAAGGTAGAACCAGTGGCCGGGGCTGCTCCTCCTCCCTTGGGGTGATGGAGGTGGGGTAGGCAGGGTGTTCCTGCTCTGTGCGTGCCAGGTAACTGGCGGTCCGGCTTTGGTCTGTGAGAGGCCCTATGATATGGCACCATTTGCCCACTCTTTGGCAGTGTGTGGTACAATGAATGGACCAACTGCAGGGTCTTTCCTGAGGCCTGTAGGTCAGAAAGGATGTCCTGGACATCCACCCCAAAAACAGAAGGGAGGGGCAGCTGCAGAATAAGGGGTGCTAGCTGCACATTTGAGCAGACTTGATAGACCTCTAGGCCTTTATCTGCTGGCAAATTTCGTGTGTTCATATGTTCGTAGCTGTAGCCTCTGAAGAGTGCATTCAGGATGGAGTGTTGTACACTAGTAGCACAGCCAGACACCCTGAGCCAAGCATGCCATCTTAAGAAAACATACACTGCAGATACCCTAGCAGAGACATCTGCAATATCATAAGCCGATCTCAAAAAGTGTATACATACATCTGCCCCAGACTGGAGGACTTTAAGCAGCTCCTGCCGCCATGGGCACTCTGGAAGGGCCTGAGTTGTAGCTTTGGCCTTCTTCCAGAGAATGTTCTGGAATCTGACCATATGGGTGATGTAATTAATGATTCTGAGGGCCAGTGTGGAAGATGCATAGGCCCCTTGCCCATAAGGTCAAAGTTTTCCGAACTCCTTGTCCAAAGGGAGGGAGCTAAGGTGCTGAGGTCTCTTGGACCTATTATAGGCTGCATTGATCACCACTGAACTTGCCTGTGGTTGCCCTGCATGAAAAGGCTTCCAGAGGGAGCCTGGTATAACTTGTCATTGTGGAAGGCCCCTACTAAACTCCAAACTGGAGCTATTTAAAGCTACCACAATACATATAATCTATATTGCAGTAACTTCAAATAGCTCCGGTTTGGAGTCTATATGTGTCCGTGCTATACTGAGACCAGGTACGGACCGACAGGCACCCTGGCAGTCTGTACATGGTATCAATATTTCATGGGGGGATGTAGACTCCAAACCAGAACTGTTTGAAAGTACAGTATTGTACTAAACCTATGGAGGTGACCCGGCTGCTTCCTGCCTGACACATCATCATGGGGATGCTGCAGGTGCTTGTGGGCATGCTAGGGAGAGCTCTTGCTTCTAAAATGCCGGAGGGGAGGGCACAGGATCAACCAGATACTATTTTAAATAAATTAACAAACAGTAAGTTAACATTTTATTACTACTTATGCATCTGCTAATCGGGCCCCACTTCACACAGAGGTGGGGCCCGAAGGGACGTGGGCATTTCCCTTTAATTGTAATACTGTTTCTTTTGCACTCTCCCAGGTCACAACTGAAAGTAGGCATTTGTCAAGTGTACTTACCTGGTTAAAAAAAGCCAAATAAATAACTCAGTACTACATATCCATATTTCTGAAAATAAACTCTAATGACTATGAGAAAAAGACTTCCAGTCACCAAAAAGGACAAATTTACAATGTACATGTGACCAAAGCTATCTTGCTTAACCTTTAAGTGGATAACAGATAAATACCTGCATGAGCTGCATTGAAATTTCGTAAATCTCTCGATTGGTATCCGATGCTTTAAACAGCACTAGGTTTAACAGGGTTACTATATCACATGGATAGTTCCTGGAAAAGAAATAGAATCATGCAGTCAGTATTTCAACTGGAAAAATATACTCATTCATGGAAAAGATCAACATAATCCCTATAACCCCTATCAAACCAGAGTCATCAATTTAGCTAAGAAAACCCCTTAAATTTCCATTTCTGTTTTAGTGTAACTACAGAGCTCCCATTGTGACACAATGATTTTTTAAATATAATTCCATGGATGTTGTGCAGTAAGTATTTCTTATGGACCACTCTATGAGTTCTCACTAGGCACATAATTCATATTTTATGGCCATATATATCATATAGTAAAAAAGTATGGTACTCTATATAGTAAAACACATATACAGTGTAGTGAGACACATATACTATCTAGTTAAACACACACTATATAATGAAACAGACTATACAGTGAAATTAATACAGTATAGACTGAAACACAAACATTAATACAGTGAAACAAATACACTATATAGTGAACAGTATACATTATGTAGTGAAATACATATATCGTACAGTGAAATGCAAACACTGCATAGCGAAACACATGCACTATATAGTGAAATACAGACATTATATAGTAATGATTATATACAGTATAATTACTGCTGTTTTTTTCCCCACAGGGAAACCTGGTTATAATTTGCCATTATAACCACTATTCTTTCTTTAAGCAGTGCCTCCGTGATCTTACCCACTACTGAGGTGAGGCTGACCATCTTGTAGTTCCCTGGCTCCTTCCACTTTTGTGTAGAGAGACTAAATGTGCCCTTCTGCAGTCCTTTGGAACCACTCCTGTGTTGAGTGATTCAGTGAACGTGGCTGCTAGAGGCGCTGCTAGTTCCCTCCGCAACTCCTTCAATTTCCTCAGGTGTATGCCATCTGGCCCCACTGCTTTGTCCACCTTCAGTTTTGTGAGGTCCTCTAGGACTCTCTCCACTGTGAATGGACTGGTGCCCACCTCTTCCCCCCTTTCTATCTGTTGCCCAACTGTGGTCCCTGATCCCCCCCCTCTTCAGTGAATGCTGAACATAAGTATTTATTCAGTATTTCTGCCTTCTCTAGGTTTCCCTCCTTACACTCTCCTTCATCCCCGTTGAGCCTTACAATCCCCCCAGCTTTTCTTCTTTCACTGATGTACCTATAGAAGGTCTTGTCTCCTTTCTTCACTGTCTGTGCTAATCTCTCTTGATGGGTGGAGCTCAGTGAAGGAAACCAACCTGCTGGTACATTGCCACTTCACAAACTTCCACCAGGGACAACTGAGCATGGAGCACATTGGATGAGGGTACAGCATTACATTTTCTATAACCCATGGGAGAGACTGCATGCAGCTACCATATGGAAATGGAATACTGCAAAGGTGGCTGCTGAAAATTAAATTTTTCTTGCCAGGCTCAGGGGATGCAGATGGATATGGGGACATATGGGTGTGCCCCTAAAGACAATAATATAAGGTATGGGGTAGAAGGTAAGAAGGTGGTTAGGGGTATGATCCTATGGGTGGGAAGATGGTGGAGTTACACAATGTCCACTTAACTGAAATCCATGAGAAATGGAATTTCATGAATAAAGAGGCAATTTTCATGAATGTGAGTGAATGCAAACCTCATCAAGTTCACCCAGCCATAAGCACGGGACACAACAAAAAAGCAGCCCCTTTCATTTAGTTTCTGGGCTCACTGCCTTGCCATGGGCCTTTTGGTTCTAGGATACTATAGCTCTAAGCATGCTTGTTTTGACTCAAGCAATCATACTCAGAATTACAGAAGCATCAAGTACAATCATGCTCATTAATTTTTTATTCGGTTACACTTTAAGTGTTAGTTTCAATGTAACTAATCATTAATTACATGCAACAGAGTAATTACACTCATACAGAAGTGCAATACAGTACTACTCTTTTTTACAGATGCAATCTGGGGGTGAAGGAGGGGTACAGGAACAGCAATAAACAACAGTATGAACATATTTGCAGTATCTGTATGTGGGCTATGCCTTATTGTTATTATATAATGGCTTGTTTGTTAATAAAAAAGGAAAAAACTGTTTTATGCATTTTTTTATTTGATGTTTGTGTGTGGAGGTATACGTTTTAAAAAAAAGTCTAGAATATTTTTTCCATCACTAGGTGGAGCTGCTATCTGAATGATGCTACCTGCCCAGGCCCCAAGGTGTTTCATTGTTTCACTACTGTGTCCTGCATGCTGTAATCTTTGACAGCAATCCTCCTCCCATGACTGTTCGCCCACCTGTTAAAGGTGAAATGTTAAGTAATTTGGTATCTTTTAATAGCCCAGTGTTATAACAGACTGCTGTATGACTAAGTAATTGTTTTGCTTTTTCACAATTAAATAAAAAAATAAACTGAGTATGCTGTTGTGTGCCTTTGCTGAGAGGACGCAAGGGAGACTCACTGACAATGGGTCATGTGACTGTCACATCACTGTTTCTGTAAGCAGAGCCGTGCCTCTTACTTTCCACTGTGCAAGCTTTATCAGCTCGTCCCCGATGTCAGGTCTTCACAGACTCACACTATTTCTAGTCAGCATTGATCATATAAACCAACTTATTTAAAAGTAAGTTCTCTCATGACTTGTATTAACCCGTGACATGCACAAATACTTCTGTTTTCGGAAGTGTTGGTGCAGCTGGATTTTAGATCAGCTGTTTGTCATTCACTTTGCCTAATCAGCAGCTACCAATTTTACAGCTGTTTCTCATTTTCTTATAGCTGCAATAAATCTGTTCAAAAGCTTGGTACTAATGGAGGCAATGAAAGAGATTTTGTACGTAAAAAAATTCCAAATACTGTTCTAACTGATTTGCAATTGTATATTATTATTTGAATGAGATAGCAGATCAGATGTCAGTCTGTTCAGACTGCTTGTAATCAGTGGCTCAAACACTGACAGCTGTAATGAGATTGTCTCATATCTCAGACATTCTTGTCATTGTATAACACTTTCTTCGCACATTTTTGCTAGCTACTGAAGCTTACAGAGCCCATCACTTTGTCAGCTACATGTTTATTTTATATCTTACAGCTGCAGTATAATGTTTTTAGCAGACTGGTTGCATGCAGGTCATTTACAATGAATATCCGTTAAGCATTACGAAGTCCAGAATCTGAACTACATCTAGATGCATAACCAATAAGTATAAAACAGGCTAAGTCATATTTCATGTGGACAATATTTATTCACTTACAGAAAATGGCAAATACAGCGATAAGCATTAGTACTGACAACAAAAAAAATCAGCATAACAGGAGGTTTCCTTAAGAGCACAACCTCAGACTATTTGTAAATGGAAAATGAGTTCATACTATGGCAACGGTTCTTTTTTTTCTTTTTCTGAATTGATTTTACTCTGCAATATTAAGTTTACACCATAGACTGGTTGCGCATAATTTGAAAGGCAGGAAAAACCACCACAAAAATTCAGAGCTGATTGCAAAGTAACTGAAAATGGTAACCCAAAATATTAAATTAAGAATACTTTGCATCAGAAATGTGAGATTAATGCACATGTATTGTGAGACAGAAACAATTTTAAAATGGAAAAAGATCATATGGTTGCCTTTATCAATGACTGAAGGTTATTCAAATTGCAGCACACAACTCATGTAGAGCGGCAAACACAGAGAATCTCCCAGTGCGACACTGCCCTTTTTAGCAGCTATAAATTACACAAAATACAACTAAGGTGAGCTGTGGTGCACAAAAAGTAAAAGGACAAAATGCCAAAATGTCCAGAGTAGTGTGCTGAAAAGTATTTAATGAGCCAAATGAGAGAACACAAAATCACCGGTGCTTTGAATCTCAGGGATTCTTCTTCAACGTGTTCCCTCATGTGGCTCATTAAATACTTTTTCAGCACACTACTACCCCCCCCTTTTGTGTTCTGTATTTGGTTCCTCAGTGGTTGCAGCAGTCTCCTGTTCGTGACAGCCTTTGATTTTGGTTTGTTTTGGTACATAAACAATATTGAACAGTACAAGAAAAGAAAAACTGCTGTAAAAACAGAGCAAAAAGCTAATGGCAGTGCTAGTCCAGTAGTGGCACTTTATTTAGCAGACAATTGTAGTGACATGAAAGACCAGCAACCAACACCCATACTGGTTGTGGGTCTTTCATGCCTCTATGACTCTTTGCTGAATTAACTATCCCTACTACACTACAGTTGGCTTTTTGTGGCTCTGTTTTTACAGCGCTTTTGTTTTCTCATACTGTTCAGTTAGAGCTGCTCCAAGTTCACTGCACAGCCTGTCACAGAGGAAACAACGTCATCAATGTAACGCGCTGCCTGTGTGCTGCTGGAGAAAAGTAAAAATGATCATAAATGATAACAGAACATAAACTTCAGAAAATATACAAAACGGTAATGTGATTTATTAAGAAATGCACTTAGACTTGTAAATTAGACATCCCTTATATGAATATAGTATCCTGTGAAACTGTAATAATAACTTTTTGTCATTTCACTTTTAAAGAGGCTGAATTTCAAGTTTGTTTCTTTTTTGTTTAAATTATCACTGTTTGTTTCTGTGGTCACACAAGCACTTGGCAACAATGCTGCTGGCCACGAAAGTATGCACATGGTAAATTATTTTGGAGAGGAGCAGGAGATGGAAAAGCCATTTGACGTCATGGCTTTGGTTTGTTTTTAATTACAGTTTTCCCAGTGAGTACAGGAGGAGCAGGGCAGGGATGTGTGGCTGTGGTTAATTTCAGCAAATGAAATAAATTTAGTTTTCATGGCAGCTTTTTCCCAAATTGAGCAGTTTCAGTGAACCGCGCGCGTGACCGGCGGTGCAATCTGCGTGGTTCACTGAAACTGCTCAGTTCAAGGAAAAAAACTGGCGTAAATATTTTAATGCTGAACAGGGATGGTGGATGTACTGGTTATTTCAGCAAAAAAAATAAATGTAATTGTCATGCCAGCTTTTTACCCCCCAAACTGAGCAGCTTCAGTGAACCCCGTGACCGGCAATTACAGTCTGCATGATTCACTGAAGCTGTTCAGTCTGGGGAAAAAAGCTGGCATAAAAATTAAATTTATTCTGTATGCTGAAACACGGTAAGTAAGGGATGGAATTAGTGTTTGGGGGGGGGTGAAGCCGTATCTAGTAATGTTTGGCTTCTGTGTGGAGATTAAGAAGGCAATGATTCCTGATGTGATCAAGTGGTCTTTTCTGTGCCTGCCCTAGATACCGTGATGTTCTATCAGATAACATCGCTATCTCTAGGGCAGTCTGACCAATCAGAGAACATGAATCATTCATGCCATTGTATAATCAAAAGCAACTGTTATAACATGAGTCAAAACGTTGTCAGGTGCAGGGGCTTCAAGAATGCAGGGGACAGAAACAGGAATATATTAGATAAAATACAGGGAGGTTGACGGGTTGCTGGAGACTAGATTGGATCTGTGGAGACAGACTAGGTAAGGAACATCTGGGCAGACTAGGTGGGCTAAGCAGTCCTTTTCTGCCATCAAATCCTATGTTTCTAACCCTGATTTAAATAAAAACACCCAACATTACCACTGGCCCCCATCTTTCTCCCCCCTATAGCACCCAAATATTTATTAATATCCTCAGTCAGGACTCTGTAATTAAATAATCTATCTCCCATGCTAAATCTGAGCCTTCCCCTACCCTGGCACAAGCCACAAGTTGCCAACACCGCTGCTCAACACACTCAATAGCCTCCACCTTCTTTCCTCAATAGCACTCAAATGTTACTAATATCCAAATTGGGTGACTCAGATTATCAGGTCCTATGGTGGAGCAATTTGCCCTCATCTTTAATACAGGAGGAAGTATGCATGAATGAATGATAAGGTCCTCCTATGGTAGTAACACCTGACTAGCCTCCTGTCAGCCAGTCAGGTGTTACTACTGTAGGGGGACCCCATCAGGGGCACAGAGCAGGAAGACTTGTCCACACATCATTTGGTAACACTAAGCAGACTGACCAATCAGTCTGCTTAGCATCATCAAACAATGAGTGGACCCCTCCTGGATAATGAGATGACAGCAGTGCAGTCCAAGTGGGGGAGAGAGACCTACTAACTAGGCTTACTATGCCTCTCTTCAATAATTGATCAGGACTTGTCGGCTATTTGGGAGATTTGTCCTTTGGAGCCAGGGAGAAGCTAGGCTAGGGATGGAGGTGTCTTAAAAAAATGGTATTGGGAGCTGGCACTGTGCCAGCTTGGCTAACAAACTCAACTTCTGATTTTAAATGTCTGGAAGGATGGAGAGGGGTGACAGGCAGGAGAGCACTTGAGGGTGGGATTTATCGCCACAGGACTAGACTGAGCTACCTGGAGAGGAGGGAAAGACTTTTTAAAGCCCTTGTTAACTTTTTCAGCATGAATAGCATATACTTGAACATTTGGGCCTCCTAATAGTTATACAGAATAACCTCATTTATCTGAATAATTGAATTGGAGAGGGGACATGATTGGGACATTCAAGTACTTGAAAGGGATAAATAATGTTGATAAGGAAAGTCTCTAAGCTAAGTGGCAACCATATCACGAGGGGGCACAGTCTTAAGCTGGAGGGTGGGAGGTTTAAGAGGGATGTCAGGAAGCAATTCTTCACAGAAAGGGTGGTGGACACTTGGAATACACTGCCAGAAGAGGTAATCTCATTAAAGACAGTGAGCAGCTTTAAGAGAGGCTGGGATAGGCATGGGGGAAGATAAGAATTATGGGTAGGGAGGATGGAAGGAGTGGGGAGGGAAGGAGGGCAGGGACATTAGCTCAAGCTGTGGACCCTGCAATATGAGCAGACTTGATAGACCAGGTGGCATTCTTCTGCTGGCCTCTTTCAATGTATGTATATGTATGTATGTATGAATGTGCTGGGGGATATGCAATTGTTTGGATAACTGGGGTTTTGGGTAAGTAACAGCAATTTACAATATAGTCTATTAAGATGGGAGGCACACCACAGTTTTGGATACTGGAGAGTTTTGGTTAATTGAAGTTTGGCTAACTGAGGTTTTACTGTATTCAACCAAATATTCAACTTAAGGTAGTTACTCACCCATATCATCAATTTCATTACTTTCAGAACTCTACTTTGGGAGCTAAATATCTGGCACATACTCTAGAACAGGCATCCAAAACATGATGGTCTAGATGTTCTCCATCCCCTGCAACTCCCTTCTCATGTTGGAAAGAAAGGAGGATGGGGTCTAGGATGGGTGGATGGTGGCCTTTTGACTAGCAATGGACACCTGGGGAGGGCTAGAGGTTTTCTTTTACTTGCAGAATGGTATTTTATTTCTTGAATGCAATACCATGAATAGAAGATCCAATTTTTAATTCAGATCTGAATAATAAATGGTCCTTTATTTATGGTACAGTACGTGGAAAAAATATTCACTTCAGTGCACACCGTTAAGTAAGGGCCTGATGTTCAGTGAAAGTAGGGAACAAAGTGATAACAAAGACTACTTTGAACTCATACTAAGTTTGCAACCCTATGATCCACATTCAGCAAGGTCACACCCACTTCCCGGGCATTAACAAACTGATTTGCAAGTGCCTGGGAAAGGAGGCTATTGTGACAAAGCAAATGGCTAACAGGGTCATTTACACTGCATTGTGACCCTAGCACGCCATGTTGTAGGCTGCTGCACCCACCAAGTTTTACTGCCTGCTAAAACAGGTAGTAACAAGGGAAGGGCACTAACAGTCATAAAAGCCTTGGGGGACTACTAGATGACTGGGGACAGGGAGGCTGCTGGACATCAGGGAAGAATGTAGGGGTGGATGTTTCTTTACCCTCAGATTTCATTGGAGTGGTAATCTATGGCTGTGTGGTGTTGGAGTCATAAATCTGCACACAAACGACTTAAGCGCAGAAATGAATATGTTGTAGTACACTATTTTTATAGTAAACTAATCCTGGATCAGTTCTGGCAGTACACTGCCTCTGGGTTAGTACCTGGGGAACAATCAGGAAGGAACAGTGGGGGGAGACACAGGACACCAATGAAATCTGATATTAGGAACGGGAAGTGTAGGGGCCTCATGATTCCAGGAAAAGATGTTAGTGGGATCAGGGAGTGGAATGAAGGACCACTGGACATGAGAAACTATCAATTTTGGGAGGGGTAACAGAGAGAGAGAGAGAGAACAACATTGTTAAGCAGGGATACTAAATCACTATAGTTTTATGTAATAACAGTGAGTTTTTAACTGCGCTGACCGCAAAGAGTGACGACAAAAGCGCCCGAAGTAAAAAGGGTGATCAACATTACAGTGACCGTCTCAAACAGTGACGGTTGCTTACTTCCCCAGCGACGGCAAATGAATCAACAATTTTTATGCAGAGGGCTATGCCCCCCAATCTAAAAATAATGAACTCCAGGGGGGAATGGACATAGAGGAAAGAAGAAGAAAACAAAAACAAAATAAATGTTCTCCACAGCTGGAGCCGGACCAGGGTCCACCAGCTCCAGTGGCAGTGACTCAAGCCACTACAGCAAACAGCCAGCTCAGCAGCACGTGGCCAAACACAGCCCCGTAGCCTGCTGTAGCTGGTGTAGCTCATGCTGCACTCACTATACTTGACTCTTTGCTATATTTTCTACCTTGCTATTCCTACGGTCGGGCAAATTGAGTCACCCATATTGAGTGGCTCAATTTCACTCACCCACATCACTGCACACCATCACTACCAGTGTGGTCAGACCACTATGGAGGGGGTTAGGATTCCTATGGAGGTAATGGCACTGGACAATGGGGAAGGGGGCACTAGACAGTAGTGACTAAGCGGAACGTGATTGGGGGGTTGCTCTAGAGATCTGGCACTACTACATAGCATCACAAAATGTTACACTGCTACATAATGCCAGATTTGCAAGCAATCACTGAGGTTGCCAGCTGGTACTATCTCCACCAGCTTCTGCTAACATTGGGATTGTACAGTCTGCCCTGTGCCTTACTCAGCAGGGGGATCGCCTCCTCCTGTGATTCTCTGCCAGAATCGTGCATTGCAACTGTGGGAGGAGAAACAGTGGAGCAGGTGCAAACTGTCTCTTTTGCATCATCCCATTTGTGATTCAGAATCAGGCCAACAATGCAATAATTCAGCACTGAGATTTTGGCCACCTGTACAGCCCTCTAAATCTACACATACGGAAGCTAACAAACTAAGGCTATGCACATGTTTTATCTTGTTTTGCTTACAGACTTTTTATTAGCTATCAGTGCATTCTGATGTGACAACATTTTTAAAATCCATTGGTATTCTTGCTATTACAAAGTTTTTGCAAACTGAAAGAAAATGCTCAATAATCAGAAAGAAGAAAAACATTCTGTATTTGTCATGACTAAAAAATATATTTACGTCTCTGAATAGAAGGAATCGGTACTGGGGCCAGTGCTGTTTGGAATATTCATAGCAGATATCTTGCACGGGACCCAGAGTAAGATCAATCTGTTCACAGACAATACCAAGGTGGGAGCTGTGGTGGATGCCATTGAGGGGTGTAGCAGACTGCAGGAGGAACTGACCAAACTACAGGAGTGGTCGGAAACATGGCAGTTGGAATTCAATACAAGAAGTGCAAGGTAATGCACTTTGGAGCTAAGAACCAGAGGAGTAGCTATCAGCTAGGAGGGGTACAGTTGGAGAGCACAGAGGAGGAAAAGGACGTGGGGGTGGTTATAACTGGGAATATGAACAACTCGGCTCAGTGCAGGAAGGCAGCAACGAAAGCTAACAAGATCCTGAGCTGTATAGCAAGCGGGATCTCCTCTAGATGTAGTGAGGGGATCCTTCCCTTGTACAGGTCACTAGTCAGATCACACCTGGAATACTGTGTAGAGCGACAAAGATGATCCAGGGTTTGGAGGGGAATTCATACAAAGAAAGGCTGAACATGCTTAACATGTACTCACTGGAGGAGAAGAGGGACAGAGGAGAGGCCTTTAAGTACCTGAAGGGGATAAACAAGGCTAATACAGGTGAGATATTATGGATCAGAAGAGGGAAGGATACTAGAGGGCATCAACTGAGGTTGGAGGAGGGTAAATTCAGGAGGGAAAGCAGGAGACATTATTTCACGGAGAGGGTGGTAGACAAGTGGAACACTCTACAAGGCGTAGCTACGCAGGTGGCTTCCTCCATGACCATCGACCCTTTGAACTTCTAGTGCTCCCAGCTGAGGCCTATAGGAGTTGTAGGGCCTTAGGGATAGCCAGAAGAGGTAGGGCTGGAGGGGGTTACATCCAGGTGGCTGCCAGAGTGTTGGGGATTCGAGTGGTAAGGGAAAGGAGACACCCTGGGGCAAAATGGGAACTTGAAAGAGGGTTACCATGTTTAGTTCCTATACCCAAGGCTCCACCTTTGTGGATGGGCAGATGATTGGCCCAGCTGCCTCACCTCATTCTACTCAGGTTGTGCTATGCAATGCCAGGTCAATGAGGAACAAGACTGACATTATGGCGGACTTGATATCCTCAGTTGACCTGGCTTGCATCACAGAGACATGGCTGGATCAAAGTACTGCTCCCATTTTGGAGGTGGCATTTCCAGCCAGGTACTCTGTGATACACACCGCGAGAGAGGATCACGGGGGCAGGAGGGTGGACATTTGTTTTAAGTCTAGCCTGAACCTCATGGTGCTAAACGTATGTCTTACACAGTCTTTTGAATGTGTGGCCGCCCGGGGAGGTGTGGATGTGGGTTTCATGGTTCTCCTGCTCTATCGTCTTCTGGGAGTGGGGGTGGGCAAATTTTTGAGGGATGTTGAGGAGCTCGGCACTGGCCTGGTATTGGGTGTCCCCCAGGTGGTTAATCCTGGGGGACTTCAATATGCGTGGGTCAACGGCGGGCTCTCAAAGTATGGAAGCGACCTCCTGAAGAGCATGGAGGCCCTGGGCCTGACACAACATGTAACATTGGTAATGCACTCGGGCGGCCACACATCAGACTTAGTTTTTTCAATGGGTCTCAATATTATTGACCTCCATGTTGATCCAGTGGTTTGGTCAGATCACAGTACCATGGAGTTCGTGTTTAGTGGCGCCCCCCCGATGCTCCGGCCCCTGTGGAGAAGGTCCAGTACCGCTAATTAAGAAGAGTTTCCTCTACGGGACTGTCGGCAGTGCTGAACCTACTGAGTGGGGGCAGCTTGTGTGATTGGAGGAAGCAGTGGTGACCTATAATGGGGCAGTGACTGCAGGCTTTGACTCAATCTCACCCATTCATGGCTGCTCCTTGCCTACTCACCAGAGATCCCCTTGGTATGATGAGGAACTCCAGAGTTTAAAGGCTAAGGGGTAGAGGTTAGAGAGATGCTGGAGGAGATCTGGCCAGATGGAGGACAAATTGGCCCTGAGGTCACATTATGCTGACTATCAGGGGCCAATCTTCTGAAAGAAGGCAGAGTTTCTGTCTAGGGAGATTGCTGCAGTGGGGAACAGACCAGCTCAGCTCTTCTGTACGGTTGACAGACTTTTACATCCTGTCTGTCTCGGTGTGGGAGGAGCAGTTTCTAGCACTAGGTGTGAGGAGTTAGTTCTGTTCTTCGTTGACAAGGTGTCCTCTATCAGGGCTGAGGTCTCCTCGAATATCTCTTGAAAGGGATGCAGTGTCCAGCCTTAGTTGTGCCTAAACATTCCTCCTGTCTGGGATGAGTTTGAGCTAGTTAGGGTGGGAAAAGGCGATGGGGATAATCTCAAAGCTGAGGCCTACACATTGTGATCTGGACTCAGGTCCAACCCACCTTGTGGTTGGATGTTTGGACCTGATAGAACCTATGGTTGCTGAGATTGTCTGGAGTTCATTGAGGAATGGGATCTTTCCAGTGTCCTTGAAAGAGGCTCTGGTTAGGCCCCTTTCAAAGAAGCCCTCTTTGGACTACAGGCTGGTCTCAAACCTCCCATTTTTAGGGAAGGTTATAGATAAAGTGGTGGCCTTTCATCTTGAGAGACACCTCGTATCTTCATCTACCTATGAGCCTTTCCAATCTGGGTTCCAGGCAGGGCATAGTACAGAGACCACCCTGGTAAGGGTGCTTAATGATCTCCTGATGGCGAGGGACAGAAGAGCGCATACCATCTTGTTTCTCCTGGATCTCTCTGTGGCGTTTGACATCATGGACCATGAGGTGCTGCTTGACTGCCTGTGGTTCTGGTGTGGCCTGTCCGGCAATGTCATCAGCTGGTTCAGGTCTTACTTGACGGACAGAGTGCAGAGGGTGAAATGGGACTTGTCTCATCAAGCCAGAAGCCTCTGAGCTGTGGAATGCAGCAGGGGTCAGTCTTGTTGCCCTTATTGTTCACAATGTACTTGCTGCCATTGGGGAACATTATCAGGCGGTATGAGTTGGGTTTTCACTGCGATGCAAATGATACCAAACTGTACTTGTCCTGTGCACCTGATGTCCAGGTGTCGGACTCTGTATTTAACAGCTGCCTTGAGGAAATTCAGTCATGTATGACTCAAAACTGGCTTAGACTCAACCCAGACAAGACCGAGGTACTGGTGGTGGAGGAGGGGGCCGGATGGGGGTTGTCCCCTAATCTAGTATTGGGGGATGTTCCCCTTGTCACTTCTAGACAGGTGAAGGATTTGGGTGTGATCCTGGACGATGGCCTGACACTTGATGTTCAGGTGTCAGCCGTGGTCAAAAGTGTTTTTTATCATCTCAGGAACATTGTCTGAATCTGAGCCCTGATCCCTCCTGAGGACCTGCCCACACTGGTGCATGCTTTCGTAACTTCCAGGCTAGATTACTGTAATACCCTGTACCTTGGGTTATCTGGAGGCAACCTCCACAGACTGCAGCTGGTGCAGAATGTTGCAGCAAGACTACTGACTAGGGCAAACAGGTGTGAGCATATTATCCCAGTCCTCCGCAGACTGCACTGGTTGCTGGTCAGGTGGAGGATTGTCTTCAAGATAGGGCTCCTTACCTGTAAGACCCTGCATGATGGGGGTCCTGTCTATCTGCAAGATCTCCTTGACCCTTACTGTCCGGCCCAGATGCTCCATTCTGCTGAGGTGAGCCTCCTAGGGTTTACCAGGTTTAGGTTGCTGCATTCAGGAGATAGAGCATTTGCAATGGCCACACCAACCCTGTGGAACTCCTTGCCTGACTATTTAAGGGGGGGCCCCATTGGTGGAAGCCTTTGAAAGGCGACTGAAAATATACTTATTTGAACTGGCCTTTATAATGCGAGTTTGCTGATAGATAGAATGATATTCTGTACTTATACTGATTTTATTATGTATGTTTGGTGATTTTAAATATTTTTGTATCGTGATTTTGCTGTATAGCACCCAGAGTCTTAGGAATTGGGTGCTTTATAAATAAAAATATCTATCTATCTAGCATCTATCTATTCGAGGAGGTGGTTTCCCATAGGATGGTGGGCTGCTTCAAGAGGGGATGGGACAGAGTGAGGGGGAAGGTCAGTGAGGAGGGAGGGAAGGGTGGGGCAGCTGCATGCTAAGGGCTAGCTGCACGATCGAACAGACTCGATAGACCATGTGGCCTGTTTCTGCTGGCAATTCGCATGTTTGTATGAACTGCAATAGAAATACTGTAATGAACCTACACAGGCATGATTGTTTCTGCCCCCACACCCCCAACAGCAGTTGTGGTTCTGCTGCCACCAACAGTCTTCCCAGCAAGGAATGTGAACCAGTGCCTAAAAGAACTACAAGGGCCAGCCATCTGTGATACCTCTGACCCCCTTCAACATGGCTGCTGGGGTTAGAGGTTGGGCTAGGACCCATCAGGCTATAGAAGTCTGGTACAGATGCAGAAAGGCTCAAGAGATGCTTGAGGACATTAGTAATTCACCCGGCAGAGTGACAGCCAATCAGTTTTGCCACACTGCTACATGCAGATAACATACTGTAAGTAACTAGACTATCAAAGTTATACTGACTGCACATAACTGCGCTTCTAGGGAATAGGAAATCTGAACAAAACTTCAACATGTAATAGAAAAAAAAATTGCTGAGGTTTATATGGTATGAATGTAATATTTTAGGAATATTGTAAGTTCTCTCGTCCCGAACAAATGCAGTCAGTTGCCGGGGGACTGTTCTTCTGTTAATGAGTTTATTGAAAGATACTAGCCCATTCCCTGCCCACATGCTTCTTATGGTGGACTGGGTGCACAGGTTTCAATTACTGAGACCAAGCAAAGAAAAGCAGCTCCACCTCACTAGTGTGCTTCCATTAACAACCCACTTCCAACAAACAAAAACCAGCACCACTAAAGTCAAAAATATGAAAAGCTTTATTACTTATGGATTACAAGATTTAAATTACTGACAGCCTACAGTAGTACAGCAGTTCTGTCCACAGACTGCCATATCCTTCCCATGGATGGGATTCAGCATGGGTCTACAAGGGGCCAGTTGTACCAGATTAATTAATTGACTTTTTTAATGCAGTGACACAAATAGGGGTTAGGGGTCACGCAGTGGATGCATTTACCTGGATTTTAGCACTGCTAGGCTTGCCGGGCCTGCATAAAACAAGCTGGTATTACCTGCCGATTAAGGGGGAATGTGAGGAAATTCTTTTTCACAGAAAGGGTGGTAGATGCATGGAATGGCTTACCACAAGAAGTAGTGGCTATGAATACAGTGCAGGGCTTCAAACAGGCATGGGATAGGCATAAGGGAGCAATACAAATGACTATGAATAGATAGGTCACTGACATCGCAAAGGCCGATGGCACATTTATAAGGTAGAAAAAGAAATGGGCAGACTGGATGGGCCTTGCGGTCCTTATCTGCTGTCAACTTCTATGTTTCTATGTTTCTATGTTTCTATGACTTCAGCATGACTCAGAATGACCTTTCAAGACAAGTTCACTTTTTCGAAGAGCCTGATGTAGCCAGTTTTTGATGCTTACTTTCAGATTCCGGAGAAAATAGGATCTTATTTTGAAGAGGAAGAAGCAGAGGTGACTGAATACCACCCCGTTCAAATGGCTGGACTGTAGTGCTCAGTCATAATATAAACTTTTTGTTTCAGAACTTTCAAGAAAGAAAAAATGCTTTTCATTTCTTCCATTACTCAGTGGAAAGGGGTTCTGTAAGTTTTGTTTGCTTCACTGTGGGAGCCCTGAGTGAACACTAAATTTTGTATAAGCACTAATTGTGGGATTTAAAACACTTGGAACACAAACAATGTATTTATAATTTGTTAAAAAATGCATGAAATATTAGCTAGATAATGCTTACATCATGGTTTTAATATGCATGAATAATTTTTAATTTTTATAATATTTATGTTTGTGGGTTTTGCATTGTTAAACATTGTTAACCATTATTCACCTTTTATAACTGGTTACTATGTCTTTAAGAGACTTCAGATAAAAAAGGGTGGTATTACTGTCGTACATCAGCCTTTGAAAAAGTGCCATTGCATGGAACGCATTAGGTGACATCAGTTGGAGGAGGGGGCTCAGCCACCATGCTAGGTTGACGTTCTTTGATATAGTTTACCTATCAGCATGCAACTGATGTCTGTAAGGACTGTATGGTTTGTACTCACACTGTTTGCAATGTCTGTACATCAATAAAAATGGATAATACAGGTAAACTGTTCGTTCTGGATCTTTTACATGGCGTTGTGAATAGTGGATATTCTATGAATGATTCAAGCCTTAAGTAGATGTTGGTTACCTGCAACTTTTGTTTCTACGTTTTTTGACTGTGGTACTACTGCTCCCAGGTTGCAGTTCCCAAACCAATTATTCTCTCCAAGATCTAACAGGTGAGCTGCACTGTGTATGGCTCACAGGGCCATACACAAAGAAAGCTAATGGCCTGGGACATAATGTGACAAGGTCTGTGGGCCATACACAAAGCAACTGACCTATCACACACTGGGTTGTACTTTGGCATTCAATTTGATGTGGTTAACGGATGTGGGGTATGGGGGGATTTAGCGTTCAAAATCCCTAATGTCACATTTCTGTACTTTAGTTGCTTTAACAATGAACTCTAACTGGTGCATTAACATAGCTTTTTGCAATAAGTATAATAAATATATTTCACCATATAGTGCATGCATTTCAGTATGTAAGTTGTATAAGCCTGACTATTTGATGTATATTTCACTATGTAACATACCCTTCTCCTCCACTAGAGGGAGTGAGTGAATGTTACTAGCCAGCTAATTCTCCCCTGGGAGGGTTCTGGTCTGGAACAGCAGGGGTTAAAGTTACCAGGTTCAGGTTTCAGTGGGAGGAGCCCTGTGTATAAGGGTCTAAAAGGGCTTTTTTCCTGGATCTTTTGGGAAGAGAAAGGAGGACTTTGGGGTGTCTCCTCTCTAGTAAGGCATCCTGATGGCCTTCAGGTGCACAAGGCAGTCCAGGTGGTCTCAGGACCCAAAAGCAACCCGAGAGTGGGGGGAAAAAATGAAACAGATGCCCTAGAGACCAAGGAAGATTACTCTGCCACATGGTAGGAGAGAAGATTTGGATATTTTGGAGCAACCAGGGAGTAAAGGGGATCAAGGCATGGAAATAAAAGTTCCCTTAAGTCCTTAGAGATGGGATGCTGAGGGGTGGGGCAGAAATCCCAGATTGGATGCCAGCTCAGGGATACAAAAGGGTGGACCCTCGAGTCTCACAGCTATTCTTTGGATCAAATGTGCACCAATTTATTTTGCCATGACAGGGGCCTGAGTGTGATGAGCTTTCTGGCAAGAGCAGGCTACTATAAATTCTGCCCCGGAGTGCATGGGCCAGGATGTGGTAATGGTCCGGAGGGGTTGAGGAGAGATGTGTGTTATGTAAGCAATAAGACATAACAGGGTGTGGGTAGTTGTGAGATCACTGCATGTCTACGGGCGTAGTACAGCACATAGAAGTGTGGTGATTCAACTGCTAACCACATAATAGAGTGTCTTATTGTGTTTACAGAACTGATTCTTAGACAACATTAGCAAAATATATGTGTGTGTGTGTGTATATATATATATATATATATAAATATAAATTAAAATTACACCCAATAGGGTGCCTTGCACTGTATTGTCCTGTGTCATGAGTCTTCTCCTGAACTTCCATCATAGAACACAGGCATCCACACACAGGCATTGACAACTGAAGACCCTTGCTTGCTGAGAGAGGCAATGTTTCCCCAAATACTATGGATATTCCCTAATGTTATTAAATTAAGTTATGAAATTTTGTACTTTCAACTAAAGAACCAGACATTGCTCCCTCCACATAGCATTGCAGTGGCATCGCTGGATAGAAGCCCATGTCACCAAGGCAGAACTTGATCTCATAACCTTGTAGCCCAGGTGCAAGAGTGCTTACACTGTGTCACAGTGTTACTGCCAGCATAAAAAGTATTAAAAAAACACCCACTTGCTCCACCTTCTCATAACATATACGAATATTTATAGATCTGGAAGCCCGGTTATTGTCCTTACTAGTCTGACTCAGCATGCCGAGTGCATTTACTGTATTAACTGCTGAAAAAGGAATTGCTGCGTGATTGTATTCATAGCTTCTGATCCATATTTCTTCTCTTTCCACTGCTGCTGGGGCAGAAGAATCTGATGAAAGGGATCATGCAGAGTGAGTCTACAACAAGATACACTGGCTGCAGTGAGACAGTTTTGGTGAAAAGTGAACTGTATACAATGAAGTGGCAGCATAAAAATGACAAAGTGCATATTTGTTCTGTTAAGATATGATGCTTAAAGTTCAGTGTTTCTTTTTATTAGGAAACTTTCTATGTTTTTCTTGGCATAACATAATGGTGCTCTAGTCAGATGTTTTAAATGATTTATGCTACAATTGACAATTGTGATAATTTCTCTATAAAGGTGAAACTCAGAGGGCAATTTATTTATATAAATGCTGCCTGTTGACTGAACTGAAATCTCTCTTGCCCAGTATGGTTTGACTATTTGTTCACAAGTAAGGTCAGCATGTATGCAAGTAACTGTCCTCTTCTTCTTTTCCCAGCCACTGTGCTTTTAATTCTGTACATCACTTTAGCTTCTGGGGTCTCCCTAGTCACTCATGGTCCTGTGAACACCTGATTGTAGATTTACTTCAGTTTTTCACGTGGTGGTGGTGGTGGAGTGATTGCCCTTTCAGTTCTCCCCTTCCCATAACTAGAAACTACCATGGCTACATCACCTTCCTCAGCAGCAGCAACAACAAAAAATATAAATAAATAAATAAAATAAAATTACACAAACAACCAACGCCTGTCTTTGGGACTGCCAGTGGTGGAGGTACTGTTAGGGGTGCCTATGCCAGGCATTCTGTGTCCCGTCCCTGGAGAGTGAGTACACCTGCTTTATGACTCTACTGTACTAAAACTCTGCTGGCCTGATGTATTAGTACTGAGTCCTAAGTAGTTGGATTTGCTAATTTATACACAGAATTATTAGTTCTGGAGTCCCACAAAAGCTTTGCAATTTGCTGAGGCCTTATGATGAGGGTTACTTTTCCAGACACAGGACAGATGGTTTGGTTTTTAAAATATATTTTATGAGATCCAATTGTGGACAGACGACCTTTACTTATATTGCTCCATTCATCTGGAATGAAATTCCTTGTGATATAAGACAGTTGCATTCTGTTAAAGTATTTGCAAATTAACTAAGGATGTTTTTTGTATCACAATTTAATTGTAATTGTTTTATATGAGTACCCATCTTCTTTGTAACAAAGACATTTTCAATCTGATATATTATGTACTGTATATTTCTACTTGTGTTTTTGTATGTATGTTTTTATGTGGGTCATACCTGTAAAAGGAACTTAAGTCTTCCAGTGTGCTTACCCGTTAAGTGAATAAACCACAACAACCACTCAATATTACATTGAGTGATAAAAGATAGCGCTACATCCTGCTAAGCGATTGTAGCAAGGAGTTACACTCGCTAAAGCAGGATATGGGATGATGATTGGCCAAAACCTGCTCAGCTGACCGTTTAGTGTAGGGGCATAAGCTACTGCCCCTGGAGCCAGTGGTTGTGGGTTCGAGCCTAGTGATAGCAGAGAAAATGTTGTTTTATTTTTGGTTCCTGCTGTCTCCTAAGTCCGCTCCCCCGTGAAGTTGCTTATATTTAGTTTGGGGGGTACAGGGGGCTTGCCCCCCCCCACAAAGTGGGGTGTTGGGGGTCATAGTCCCCCACATAAGAATACATATTTGGGTGTTTTTATTGCTGGACTGAGCAGCCGTTGCTATTTGTGACAGATGCTCTAATATTAGGCACCCTTTTGACAGGGGGATGCGGTTTTGCTGTCGCTCTTTGTTGTCGGCGAGTATAAGTACTCGCCGTTATCACATAAAACAAATGGAGAAGGAGTGGAACAGCTGTACGATTGGCATTGTAGACATTGGCAGGTGTCTGCAAAAGGAAATGGGGGAGAGGGGGACTTTGCCGGTTAACTAAGGTAAGGCACCTGTTCACTCTTGTTGTTGCATTCACTTCTGGGATGAGTGGTAGTTAAAAGATAGACCAAAACAGGGTATTCCATCAAGAGGGTGTAGAGAAGAGGGTCTCGGAATATGGATGTCGGCATTTGTACATGACTCTTTGCGGCGTCTGTGATATCTCTGCATCTGTTACTGTGACCATGTTAGGAGGGGTTGCCACTGTAACATACTTTTGTCCCCCCCCCAACATGTGCTGGCTGGAGTTCTTTATATATTAATACTGGGGGGTGAAGCATGGGGGGGGGATGTTATAAAATAATGGAGGCAGGAGCCACTTCTGCTCCTGCAATTCCTGCGGTCATGTCTGCATGGCGATCCAGTGTCATGTCACTGCATTGACACTCGGCCTTTTGGTTGTGCTGTTTTTTACAGCACTCTCTTTAGTTTTGCCCTAAAGTGGGTGAACCCCAAAACAGGACTTAGGTACAATACCTTATATGGGGTAATTGTACAAAGTGGAACAACAGACAACAAAAGGGGTAAAATTAAGAACACCCTACTGGGGTAGAGAGTACACAAGGGATGGACAAAAGCAAAATGGTAGGCCAAAACTGGGATTAGAAGCAACACCCTATCTAGGGTAGGTATACAAAAGGGTATGAAAATAACATAAGGGTAAAACTAGAAACACCCTATCAAGTGTAATGGGGAAAAAGTATTTCCAAGTAACACAGGGAGGGTAGGAACCATGAATGCTGGGAGTGGTTCAGAACAGTGGCTGCAAGCAGTAGTTTTCAGAAACACTTTCTGGAGACTACAGTGCTGCCCCATCTGCATGTACTTCTCTGAGTGGAGGGAGGAGGTCACTAGACTCCAGGCCATGTTGGCTAGGAATCAGAGGAGCTTCTACCCCATCCAGGGACCACCATGACAGCCATTACTGCACAGGATGCCAGGGAGGAGGAACAACTGAACTATGGTGGGCTGTAGAAGGGTAGGGGTGGTGGGCTCTGGAAGGGTGGGACTGGTGGGTTGGAAGCACGTTCCTCAAAAGGTAACGCTAAAAAATTCCTATGTCACACTGGAAGGGTGGGAATGCCAGGAGGAGGCACCCATGATAGTGCTGGGAGGATGTGGGAGTCTTCCACAGTGGAAACCCCAAAGAGGGAGGGGGAGGGAGAAGACCCCAGAGGAGGAGGAGGAGGAAGCAGTTTCTGGCGTGGGACTCAATTGTCAGGGGGTAGATTTGGGAATGGGAAGCGTGGTGGAAAGAGAGGTCAGGTGCGTATGTGGTGCCACGGCACAGAGCGATGGGAAGCGGATCCTGGGACTCGCTAGAGCAGTGGGATGGAAGGGGAAGCTGGATGTTACTGTCCACCTGGGGATCAATGACCTGACTAGGGATGGGGCTGAGACAGTGCAAGGGGAGTTTAGGGAACTGAGGAGTGGTCTTAGATAGGTAACATACTCAGTGGCTTTCTCTGAGGTGCTACCTGTCTATGACAGAGGGGAGGAGAGGGATGTCCACACCAGAAGATTCATCTCATGGTTGAAGGAATGGTGCAAAGAGGAGGAGTTCAGCTGCATTGGGGACTGGGGATCCACCTGGACAGATATGAGCCTAAACCTAGCTGGCAGAGGTTGGTGGTGGAAGAAACTGGGGAGGCAGAAACTGCCCCCCCCCCACAGTCTGAGGTAGAGTGTATGGAGAATCCAAGGGGAGAGGAAGCCCAGTGTGTGAAAAGTAAGGAAGGAAGCAGGGTGTTAGAGACAAAGGGGATGGGAACAGGAACACTAAAAAGAGAGGTGGGCAGGAGGGTGGCAGAAAGAAAAAAGGTGGTAACAAGCAGAGTGCTAGCAAAATCTGGAATTCCATGTGTGCGAATGCCAGGGTGGGTAGGTA
The DNA here is from genome assembly GCA_016271365.2 of Neoceratodus forsteri. NCBI lineage: Eukaryota > Metazoa > Chordata > Ceratodontiformes > Ceratodontidae > Neoceratodus > Neoceratodus forsteri. Next base: position 375,223,139 of record CM057458.1, read on the forward strand.
GGTAATAAGATGTCAGACCTAAAGGCCATTATGGTGGAGGCCAGCCCTGGATATTGTGGCCATTACCGAGTTGTGGTGAACTGAACACAGTGACTGGAACATGGCCATACTAGGCTATACTCTGTTTAGGAAAGACAGAGTGGGAAGGAACGGAGGGGTTGTGGTGCTTTGAGTGAGGAAAAGCATAAAAGTGACATAGATACGGGGACTATGGGGGAGCAGAGGTACTTTGGGTCACCCAGGAGAAGGAGAATGGAGTCACTATTCACACTGGCATGAGCTACAGCTTTCTGGCACAGGGGGAGGAGTTAGATAAGGTTCTGGTAGAAGTCATGACAAAATGGCAGACAAGGGGGAGGTGCTGCTGGATGTAGATTGGATCCTCCAAGCTGCAGCTTCAGTTGGGGGGCATTTCTCAGGCAACTAGTCAGTGTACTCACTCATGATGGGGCAATACTGAACCTGGTACTCACCAATAGGGACAGTGTTGCAGACATCAAGGTGAGAGGTCACCTGTGGATCAGCGATCACCGTACAGTGTGGTTTACTATAAGGATGACCGTGGAATCACACCACACAAGGGCAAGTGTTCTGGACTTCAGGAGGGCAGATTTTATAAAGATGGGAGAATGCCTCAGGGATAATCTGGTGGTGGGATGAAATGGGTCGGGTGGAGGAACAGTGGGCAAAGATAAAAAAATGGCCATAGTGGAGGCAACAAACCTCTGCGTCAAGCAAGTGAGCAAATGCAAGAGGAAAAAGAGACCGATATGGTTCTCAAAAGAGGTGACAAAAAAGGTAAAAGCTAAAAGGGTAGCATTCAGAAGGTATAAGGAGACACAGAAGGAGAAAGATAGGCAAGAGTATTAGGGGAAACAGAGGGAAGCAGGGAGAGCAGTAAGGAGCATAAATGCACAAACTGAAGTGAGACTAACCCAGGTTGTATTGAAGGGGGAGAAGACATTTTTTAAGTATGTAAGCGAAAAGAGGTAAACCAGGGGTGGGACTGTAAGGTTAAAAAGGGAAGTGGGTGGACTGTGCAGTGGATAACCCGGAAAAGGCAGACATCACGAACAAATAGTTTTGTTCAGTGTTCACAGAAAAAGGAAAAGGAGAGGGACCACAAAAATGTAATAGGAGCATTGGAGGGAGGGAGGGAGGTGGATACTAGTCCTATCTTGGAATAGAGAGTCTTGAAGGGACTCACTAATCGGAAAGTGGACAAAGCGATGGGACAAGATGGGGTGCACCCAAGGGTACTGAGACAGCTCAGGAAGGCACTGCTGCATCTCTGACAGTCCTATTTAACAGTTAATTGGAAACAGGAGTGGTTCCGGAGGACTGGAGGAGGGCAAATGTAGTTCCACTACACAAAAGTGGTAGCAAGGAAGAGGCTGGCAATTATAGGTCAGTCAGCCTGACATCAGTGGTAGGAAAGTTAATGGAATCACTGCTAAAGGAAAGGACTGTGGAATATCTTGAATCCAGTGGGTTAGAGAACCCAAGGCAGCATGGATTCATGGGGGGAAGTTATGTCAAATGAATCTGATAGCTTTCTTTGACTGGGTTACCAAGGAACTGGATCAGGGTATGTAGCCTACCTAAATTTCTATAAGACTTTCAACATCATTCCACATAGGAGACGAATAAGCAAGTTGGGTAGCTTAAAGGTGGGCTCAAAGGTGCTCAACTAGGTAAGAAACTGATTAGGAGACAGGCAGCAGAAGGTGGTGGTAAATGGAGTTCACTCTGAGGAAGTGAGGTCCCTCAGGGATCAGTGCTGGGACTGGTCCTCTTTAATGTCTTTGCATGTGGCATTGCAGGGGAGCTGGAAGAGGCAGTCTGTCTCTTTGTGGATGACACCAAAATCTGAAGTAGGGTGGACACTCTGGGGGGGGGGTGGAAATGAGGAGCAGTGACCTGAGAAAACTTAGGGAGTGGCCACGGTATGGCAGCTGAAGTTAAGGCAAAAGTAAAACAATGCACTTGGGGGTACTGAAACTCAGGGGTAGAGTACAAAAGGGGTGGGGTGGTACTGACCACTGATCAAACAGGAATGAGACGTGAGGTAATCATATCGGATGACCTAAAGGCGGCCAGGCAGTGTGACATGGCAGTTAGGAGGGCTAGTGGGATGCTGGGGTGCAAACTGTGGGGTATCACCAGCAGAAAGAGGAAGGGGGTGTTGCTTCTGCACAGATCACTGGCAAGACCCCACCTACAGTACTATGTCCAGTTCTGGAGACTATATCTCTGGAAAAATAGAGACAGCATGGAAGCGGTCAAGAGGAGGGCAATTAAAATGGTGCAGGGTCTGCATCAGAAGCTCTATGAGGAGAGACTTAAGGACCTGAATATGTATGAATTTGAAGAGAAGAGGGAGGGAGGGGAGAGATATGAGTGATACCTTTAAATACTTAAAGGGGGTAAATAAGATAGAGGAGGGAAGTATTTTTTGGAAAAGAAGGTGCTCAAGAACAAGAGGATGTGCTATGAAGCTGGCGGTGCATAAATTCAGGAGAGATGTGAGGCAGTACTTCATCACAGAAAGAGTGGTGGATTCCTGGAACAGCCTTCCAGCAGAGGTGGTAGGGATGAAAACAGTGTTGGGGTTCAAGAATGCATGGGATAGGCACAGGGGAATCTTAGGGGCAGGATAACAGACTTGAGATCAAGTAGGATCTGCGGTGATACTGTAGGCAGGGAAATGTGGGCAGACTAGGTGGGCCAAGTGGTCCTTACCTGCTGGAAAATTCTCTGTTTTTACATAACTACTTTAGCTTTGCCAATCATGGTTGTATGAACTCATATACCCCATACTCCATGGTTTACAATTTTATTCTGTATAGCTAATGACACACCTTCAGATTTACTTGGGTGATTATATATCCAATGAAGTGCCTAATTGTGGTGATTAATATTAATGATGATGTCCCGAAAGTTAAATTGTTCTGACAGCTCTTAAGCAGGGAATAGCATACAGTAATGTAATCACATCTGACCAATCACATTTCTTGTTTTATCTTAGCCTTTTTATTTTATGCAAATAATATGATTCTGGTTCACTGGCACTGAACAAACTGTAAAGATATATTTTCTCAGGTCACTACTGTAAAAGGAACCATACCTGGTCACCAAATAATAAATAAAATACTGTAAATGTTGGACTCCGTTTGAACTAAGCACTATGCTGCTAATGCATAAAAATGAGTGTTACTAAAGATTTTCTTCTAATACCATACACATTCTTAACAACTAAGGCTGTACATACAGCTGGGGAGGGGCACCCAAGAGGGTTATGGTATTTACATTTTATTTGCCTAACTGTATCCCTGATGACATTTCTAAAAGAGTACTTTTACTCCCTGGATGGGTGGCCATCTAATTACATTATTTCCCATGGCCCAATACCAGCTGTCCAAAGAAATAAAACTGGAATTGACAAGCGTAATGCAGCACCTTTCTTGACTACATGAGGGACAGGGATGACCTGTGGAGCAGATCAAGGGCCACCGGGAACCCTACTGACATTCAGATTTACAAGGCGGCTAGAAACAAATGCACTCTACTCATCTAGAATGCTAAGGCCAGATACTACAAGGACCAATTGGAAAGAAACTGGGGGAACGGCAAGTGGTTCTGGGATGATATCAAAGAACTCACAGGTGAGGAGGTCAAACAACAATCAACACTGCTCAGCATAAGCAAAGCAAACTCCATGAATCCTCTCGCTACTGCTGAAGAGTTTAACTCAGCTTTTACGGACCTAAGCTCTGTCCTCCTGGCAGACTACTGCAAGCCTCTAAATGCTGACCATGATAGCATATGTATGACCAACCAACACCCAAATGTCTACTTTAAGAAAGTCACAGTAAAAGGGGCTATGGGTTATGTCAAAAAGGTCCTAGGTAAAACCAGGGTAGGCAGCAATTACATTGACTTGAAGTTGATTGCCCTTGCCATCAATGAGGTAATAGTGCCAATCATCAAAATCTTTAATAAATCTCTCATGCTTGACCAATTCCCATCACTCTGGAAACAAGCCCTGGTGGTCCCTGTCCACAAGAATGGAGATAGGACCCTCACTACAAACTATAGACCCAACTCTATACTTTCCCCTCTCTCAAAAGCTCTGGAGAGGACTGTGGCAGACTAAATCACCAACTATATTCAGAAACACCAGCTGCAATGTCCCCAGCAGCATGGTTTCAGGCAAAACCACAGTACAGCCACTGCTCTGGAGAACTTCACAGCCTATGCTCACAAGGCCTTGGATGATGGTAAACTAGTAGGCTTGATATTTATTGATTTAACTAAGGCGTTTGATACGGTCTGCCACGCACTTCTCCTTAACCGACTCCGAACCATGGGTATAGCTCCTAATGTCATCCAATGGTTCCAGGACTATCTCTCTCATAGATTCCAAAGGGTCAAAAACTGACCAGTCAGTATCAAGCCCTAAAGAAGTCTCGATTGGAGCACCTTAAGGGTCCATTGCTGGACTCTTGCTGGTCAGTCTTTTCTTGAACAATCTCCCTGATGCTTGCAACAGCAAAATTATACTGAACGCTGATGATGCCATCATTCTTAACAGTCATACACACCTAGAGCATCTTCAGACCAAGTTACAGAGCTCCTTCTGACAGGTGGAGCTCTGGTTCAGCTAGCAAAGGTTACTTCTGAACGATAAGAAAACTAAAACCATGGTCCTATCGAGCCCCCAGCTAAAAAAGAGGTACTCCATCTGGACAATTTCAAACAACAGGTCGGTCCCTTTAGAACAGGTGCACTCCTTCAAGTATCTGGGCATTTTGGTTGATGGCTCACATTTGTGCAACATATTGACATGGTTGTGAAGTCAATAAATATAAAACAGGGAGTCTTGTTTAGGTATAGGAAAAGCCTATCCCTGACACCCTTAGGCTCATGGTTTCTAGCTCCATTTTACCCATAGTGGACTATGGACTAGTGGTGTATGGAGCTGCCACAGTTACGGCTCTCTCAAATGGATTGCTACTGCCCTTTACAAGGCATGCAGACTACTTCTAGACACGGACCGTCTAATGCACACTTGCTCTCTGTACTAGCAGGGCCAACTTTTTAACTCTCAGAAATAGAGTTAGATACCAAACCTGCCTTCTAGGCAGGAAGGCTATTCTCAGAAAGACCCCTCCCTGCATCTCAGAATTGGTAAGGGTTGTCAATACCAGGTACAATACCAGAAGTGCATCCATGATACCACTAAGTGTCCCATTCCATAGGACTGCACAGGGACAACGCTCCTTTGCTTACCGCACACCACTCTGGCTGAACAAGATCCCTGCAACAACTTTAAGCGCTGATAACCTTCGGGTCTTTAAAACTGAACTAATGCAATCCTTACTGAGTCTGAACACATGTATGTGTCAGAACTGAGCTTTCTTTTACAAAATGAAAGCACCTCACCCTCATTCGCTGAATGGCCATACAGAAACTGATTCTCCCCCCCGGCTTCCCATCCATTATCCCTTGTCCTCTCTCATGTACTGTCCTCCTAATCTACTCTAACTCTCTCTCTCCCTCCCTTTTTGGCCCCTTCCCTTCCACGCCTAGTCTCTCCTGAGAATGCGTAACCACAATCTTCCCACACTTCCTCATCTTATCAGTCCCTGCCCGGATCCCACTCCCATTGTGGAGCTAGCTCATATACCCTCCTGCCCCACTGCCCACCTACTCACCTCTCCCCCACTCTGACCCCGGCCACCCCCCCGACCATTAACTTTCTTCTTCTCCTCCCGCAATCCCGGTTCTAAATTCCTTCCTCCTTTTCCCTCCTTTTGGACAAGGCCACTTAATTGTTGCTCATTGTCCTAGTAACTTAATCCTGATGTCATTATCAGTGTCAGTGGCTCAGTAGGTAGCACACTTGCCTCTGAGGCCGGGAGATCAGAGGGCTGTGGGTTCAGTTCCCACATCTGGCACTTGAGTTAATATCCCAGTACTGACACTGTAGTGCAGCATGAGAGGGGTGCTGCACTTCTGAGGTGCCGTCTCTCGGATGAGACATTAAACCGAGGTCCCATCTGCCTGGATTGGTGGTAGTTTAGGTGGATGTTACAGATCCCATGGCATTTACCGAAAAGAGTAGGGGAATTTCCACGGTGTCCTGGCCAAATTTCCCCTCATTCACTAAAAAATACCACCAACAGCTTAATCTGATTCAAGGTCAGTTGGCATTCATCTGTATCCCCTCTCTCGGTCGTGCCTGAAAATAGGCAGGATTTGTCTAGTGCACTTACCCGTCAACAAAACTAAATAAATAAATAAATAAAATATATGTATATTGCCTAGCTCAATGGAAAGACATCCTTATTTTACATAATGCTTGTCACCTTATTTAATGTCACTATACGTCTGTACTGTTACTCTGTATTCATGACATGGAACCTTTGTAAAGAGTTTATACTCAAAGGTTGTTTTCTGAATGCAATAAATAAAGCACCAGCTGACTACCTCTGCCTAATTTATTAGGGAACCTTTCTTTTGATTTTCTTTACTTTTACTTTTGTGGCCATGGCCGTTAGCCAGCCTTAATTACGTAAATGTAGATTTCTCATATAATATTTCATTATTGTTAAAATAGTGTGATTTTAAATAACTCTTCCTGTATGAGAACCCTTTTGCAATTTGTCAGCTCCTGTACTTTTGTTCAGAGAAGCCATAGGCTTTCAGGTGGCAAAGTTTAAATGCATGATTAATTAGGGGTGACAGCTAGAGTTTTTACTGCTGACTGAAGTGCTAAATCATTTGGTGTATGGGCAAGTTAGCAATACAGTGTGTTATCACAGTTTCAAAAAAACACCAAAAATATGCACTGGGATGGCGGTGCTCACGGCAAACAAACCGCAGTAAAATTACAAAGGTGGGCACTCACCACATCTTGAATAAGGACACTCAAGGCTCCAAAATAATTAGATGTAGTTCCGTTGTCTTTATTTCATTAGACAATCCAACATTTAAAAATAGATGCCAGTGCAAACAGTTGCCCACCTGATGCGTTTTGGATCGTTCTGGTCCTTTATCAAATGCCAAGACAAAGGAGCTACATATAATTATTTTGGAGCCATGATTGTCCTTATTCAAGAGGTGGTGAGTGCCCAACTTTGTAATTTTACTGTGGTGTATTATCATACTTTGCCATTTAACGATGAACAAATTCCACATTAGTGCAAAATATCCAACCATATCTAACTTTTGTTGAGGTTATAGGGAATAATTTTTATTATGTTTAAATTGTCTCCTGTTTTTCACTCCATGCCAGCCTTATATCTGGCTATTTTTCTGGCATTTTTTGATAAATTAACTATGCAGCTTCATAGTGTCCTCAAATCTACTCTCCTCAGAAGATACTGGTATTCTTTTTCATATTTCCAAGACATTCGATGGCATCAGTCACACCCTTTTATGCTATCATCTGAATAGCTTGGAATAAAGTAATTGATAGAATATTCAGGAAGCATGGAAAGAGAAAACATTAGCTTCTGAGGAAAGAGGGGCTCAAGGTAGCTACAAAAACAATAAAAACTGATTCCTAAAGTACCAAAAAAGGTCAAAGCATGTCAGAATATAGGATAGATACTAACAGGAAAACACATGGGCACCTAAAGTCATGAAATGGTTTCCTACTCACCTTTAACAGTGGGAATGCTGCCATTAATGTCAATTGATCAAATGTGCTAATTCTTTCAAGTGCAAATAACAGCAAAATATAATGCTCGTCATGTACAAAACAACACAATTAATTCATATTGTTGGATCAAATTTAGAAAAATGGATTACAGAATCTATGATCATATGAAGCTTGCTAACTGTATAAATTCTAATTTATCTTAATTTTCATATCCTTGCACTTACAAGAATAAAGCAATCTGTGGTTGATTTTCAATATAAAAGGGCACAATAACAAAACATGGAAAGCACCAAAGGTGTAAGATAATTATCAACATTATATATTGCAAACAGAATTGCTATGTTTGTAGACACCGCCATCAGTGTATGTTCAATAGATTAATTTGCATCAGTTTGGAAACTGTTTGAGTTTACATGCAATTAAATTGACTGCATGTTATGATGTAAATGCAGTTATACTTTAAATAGTTACTGACACCTCAAGGAAAACTTTAAAAAACATAATAATTAGGTACAATTCTGCTTGCATTCCATTTATACTTTATATATTTCTCCTCCCCATAATTTATTACTAAGGAAATCTGTATGAATAGATGATCTTTATCCCTTAGAGTTCATTTTGAGTTCACCTGCCTCTATAGCTTACTCCCTACTCCAAGTCTTAATCCTGTGTTGTGACATCACAGTCTGTTGCCATGGGAGTAACTGTGAGGTCAGAAGCAGTGCTTTATGACATCAGGTAGGGAGTAAGCAGCAGGAATAGATTAACTCTTCAGAAGCAAAGATCCTGTTTTCATGCAAATGTCCTCAGTAATAACAGGGAGGAGGAATACAGAACTAATGGGAAATTCAAAATGAACTTTGTCTAAATATTATGTTTTGTTAAAGGTCTCCTGAACGTGTCACCGACTCTTTAAACATGTTAACTGCATCCACATAACATTCAGTTGACTGTGCACTAGTGATGCTCGGATAGTGCCTTTGTGGATCTGATTGTGATCCGTCAGATAGAGGCAGTATCTGATCTGGGATCCGACCTAAGTTGGAGGTCAGATCCCAGGTCAGATGGTATTATATGAGGTTAGATCCATTAATCCACAGTCAGATCCTGGGGTCCCCAGTCAGATCCAGCATCAGATCCAGGAATCTGATGTCGGATACAGGGATCCGACTTCAGAGCCAGTATCGGATACAGGGATCCGACCTGGATCTGGGACGGTTAGATAGTGCTACTATCCAACCAGATCCACTATCTGGCCAAATGTTAGGTATCTGGTGGTATCCTAATTCACAGGATACTATCTGAGCAACACTACTGTGCATTGATGCAGGGCACATATAAACAGGGCAACTGACATCATAGCCCACAGCAGCAACAGCAATCAAGGAAAAGCGACTTTGGCTTCACATGCCGCTAAGAAGTAAAATGTAACCATTGAACTTCGGTCACTTAACTGAAGCATGATTAACACAATCGATTGCATGCAGCAGCCTATTTGAGTTAGCATGCCATTGTATTTGTGAAAGTATGTATCTTTGAACTTTCTGTCGACTGAAGAGTCCTTTTAAACAGGGAACATGTCTCTGAAGATGAAAAGGATCTTTGGGCAATGTTTGGTTGCGATATCTTACCTGCTCCCACATACTGCTGCGATGGCCTGGAAGCAGCCAGATGCAAGCTGGTACGATCCAGTGTAACATCGATCTACAGCCCAGTTAAAAAGATTGACCTGGTCTGGGTTTAACTCCAACAACAAAACTACAACCTCACAGCCAAGCTGGTGGACCTAGAAATAATAAGAGAAGTGCAAATGGTTTGGGAGATAATTAGTATCAAAACCAGGACAGGCAGGCACTTCTTGAAGGACACTCCATAAGTGCCACAGTACTGGAAGTCCAAAATGATTTTTTCCCAGGGCTCCTTTTTGAATTCAAGGGTTGTTTTATTTATTTATTACACACAAGATCCTTTAGGCAGGGCTTTTTTTTTAAAAGGATCTAGGGTAACACGTTATAATGAGTAAGCTACAGAAGTAATATATTACAATAGTTTACAGATTACACAGTATTAGACAGTAAGCATAAGTGGTCATACAGAAAAACAATGGTAAGTATAACAGACAGGATAATGTATGGTCTTTAGTTAATAACCACGCTGTAAACACTTTGAGAGGTTGTCATGCCATCATTGTAAATCTCGAGAGCATAGCTTGAGAGGTTTTCAGGTGTCATGGCAACCTTGAGAAGTGTTTTCAGCGCGATTATTAACCAAAGACCATACATTATATTTTATAGTGCATGGGCTACCAAGATTGTGTAATCGTGGATTGAATTACTTTTCTGAGTAATTCTTACCTTAAGCAGTCATAAATCATACAGGAAGATTCCTCAACAATGTTTATTGTGTGCTCTTCACAACACTATTCATCAGTGCAGCCTGGCACAAATCAATTTATTTAACACCAACATTTTAAACATTTTTCTCAAAGCGGAACATTAAATGTTGTGAGCATTCTGTTTTGTTATGCCATTGATATGACATACTCAAGAACGGTTCACAACAGAGTGATGTCATAATGGTGGCATAACACGGTTGTAATCTGCTTGATTTCAGTTAGTAATACGCCCTCCCCCCATACATTATAATTGAATAAATCACTGCAGGTAATGGAAGTAACAGGTTGTTATTGTTGTCACTGTTCTGAAAACTCAAAGAGCTTACTGAGTATAAGGGCTGTTTTACCCTATTACGTCCCACCTTATTTTTTAGATTCATCAGCAAAGTGACAAATAATCCCAAAACAAACTCACAAAACCTGCAAATTTTAGATTACTGATTTGTGTACGGGTTTGAAAAACAATTAAAACAGCACACTAAAGGCACATATGAACAGATCTTTAGAAGGTCTGATTTGCAAGCTGTGGGCCTGGGCAAACCAATCTAGATCCTGCCGAAGGTTAAAAAGATCTGCAGTATATTTTAAAGATGTTTGCTTCTGCTGGCTGACACTTACTGCATGCTGTCAGTCACCTGCTAGCCAGGGTCGCAGCATGCTCTCTCTGGATAAACCGCTGTCCCAGTTTCCATCTAGCTCACACAAAATCCCTTCCTCAGATATCCTCGCAGTTTTGCTCCTCCAGCAGGCCTGTACCAGGGAGGAGGACAAGGAAACCGACAGTAATCTGGATAATCCAATTTGTGGGGAACACGACAGGCATATAAATACTATCTGCCTTGGGTTCACCTATAAAGCCTTGTTGAAGACCTTTTTATTTCAACATGCATTTCCTGAGTAATTAATGTTTCTATGCCTGGTTATTTTTAAGTTACAGTGTAATTTAAATATTTTGTGTTTTGATTTTATGGCTGAACTCTGTGCAATGCTCACAGCCTTTTTTGGACTGGGCGCTACATAAATAAACTTTTCTTTGCCTATTGTCCTTGTACCTGCCACCCAACCCCTTCCTAGGTGGTACCCTATGCCATCCACCCACATTCTCTGAATGGTTCTCATAAACCCTGCTTAAGTCACATCTCTGGAACACCAAAAAGCAGTGTTGCTTTTGAGGATCCCAGGTGCTCCACATGGAAGAGGATAGCACCCCATGAGCTGCTTAATCCTACACCACCTGTTAGTCTATGGTGTTTGGGGGGGGAGTTGGAGCATAAACCCAGAATGCTAGCATGACAAACAGTTCCCTCATCACTGCATGACCAGCCTGACACATTCTGCTGTACCTTAATTGTAAACATCATGGCAATACAAAGAAGCTAAATGTTAGGCTTCACATTTGTATTTTTGGTGCAAGTTATATAAGGTCTCCCAAAATCTGCTGCCAAAGTGGTAACCAGTTTAACACAATTTAAAACAAAACAGGTGATATCCTATGTCTTGACTCAAAATATGCAATTCATCTTCAAACTTAAATGGGCAAGACCATAACTCACGTGTGGCAGAACAATAAGTTAGCTATGAAAATCCTACCCCCTCATAAGTGAAGATAAACTGTATACTGTGAGTCAGGCCCTGGGTGGGAAAAATTAGGTAGGCCAGGTGGCCACTAGTCACTACAAAAATTAGTTATGTTATGCTACCAGATCTTGAAGTTACTGGCCAACTGGCTATCTGCCAATAAAATGATTCTTAAGCTCTTAAAAATGATGGCCACAAAAAATATTGATTTGACTACCAGATTTGAAAGCTACTGGCCAAAATAACCATCAGCTCACAAACTGATATGTCCCACTCTGGTTAGGCCATTGCGTATCTGGTTTGTACAACATCAGTTTACTAGTAATAAATTATAAATTAGCTGTATGTATGAAAATGTAATTGTTTCTCTTTTTTTTTATTTACTTATTATTTTTCTGTGCCTACTGTCCCCCAACTGCCACTCATTCAGGCCTCTAAGGAGGGGCATCCCCCAACCCTACCGACCTTCAGAGTCCGTCCCCATCGGGGCCCTTGATGGCCTGGATTACCCCCCTGGGTGGAGGGAGGAGAGATCCCCCTTACCTGCCTCTTTTTCCCCTGGGGTGAGCTGCACAGTGGGATCTGCCCTGTTTGGTTGGCAGGTGGTGAGACTGGCTCCAGAGGACGTCATCTAGGTGGGTGGAGGGACTATTTTCCTCTGAGATGTATGGATCCGCAACGCTGGCATGCAATGAGGAGCATGGCTGCTAGCATGCGCAGTGATGCATGTCCACGCCAGTCCTCTGTCAGCATCTACCCTTACGTCAGGGTGTCCCTCAGCTGCACCAACAACCCTGAGTTCCCCCAACAGGTGGTGGTATCACAGCGGAGAGCGCAATCCCCCCCAACCCAGAGAAGGAGAGCTGCCATCGACCGGAGTCTGCTCCCGAACCCAGGTCACCGGTGTGGTACGAGGTGTGGAGTCCAGCGCCTCAACTCTCAACCGGGCCGGCCATTGTTTCTCTTTGATTTGAATAACTGGTTTCAGTGCTGCACAGGGCTGTTGTTATGTCATTAGCATTGTGAGAGCTGCTCTCTGATTGGTTCAGAAGCCCATTTTGATGTACTCTGCCTTCAAGATAAAGACTGTGACATACCCAACTTGCAAGATAACATGTTATCTTGTAAGCTGAATACCAAGATAGCATTTTCACCTTGCACAATTTATTTTTACACCTGTTGTATAAAAAATATTTTCTTCATAAGAAATTGGAGGAACACCATGTCCACTAATGGTGGGAAGTGCATGGAGTTTACAATTGTTACAAATTTAGTGGCTTTAAAGACCACAAGCATTAGAGATGTTGGAAAAAACGCATATTATGCAACTGGAAAAGGACCATTCCACAGCCAAAAAGGTTTATAAATCATCTACTGTAGATCATGTGCCCAGAAAACTGCTTGGATCACAACCCACAAATTTTCTTTCAGCAAGTTGGAAATGCATGAGCTTTCACCCACCCTCCTCCTCCTTGACAGCTGAGTGCCTCAACCTTCTCACTTAGCTCCACCCTTTTAGGCTGAGCATGGAGCCAGGCAGGGGAACGGGCTGACCATATGGACCTCTGGGTCCTTTTCTGCTGACACATTCTACTGTATGTTTCTACGTTTGTTTCCTTCTTTTAATTTTTTTCTCTGTAAAAGGGCCTTTAAAAAGTGCCAAGAGCTAAGATGAATAAGAATGAAGAATCAAAAAGCTAGAGGCAAAGAGTGGGAAAATGGTATTACTGTAAAACAGATCTGAGAGTTCTTTTTTCTAACTTTATTCATTTTGTGAAAATCACTCACAAATAAAACAAGTACCAACTTAAGAGACATATAGGATGCAAAACCCATGTGTACATTAGACATCATTACAAACAATTTGAGAGAGTTCTGACCCAAGCCTGGGCAAAAGGGGCTTAAAGGCCCCCTCCTGTGCTAAAAATGTCTGATGATTAGACCAGGTTGAGATAAGGTGGCATCAGAGAAGCTACTGCAATAGCATATGAATAAAGCTGAATAAATGTTATTTTAGCTATGCAGTGCTGTAACAACACTTTCAAGTGCTGCCTCCACTCAGATCAATGGCCAGTACCTTAAAGCTACATCAACCTGGCAGTCCTTGATCCATTTTGGGATGAGGCACACTGAGCCATATTGTTTTTTTCAGTGACATTTTTCTCATGCAGTAGCGTAGCAAATTCCCAGAGGGCCTGGGTGCAAGGGTATGTTATAGGGCCCCCCTGTTTTGAATAGACATCAAAATTATGATTTGGGCCCCTCAAACCTCATGGACCCGGGTGCGACTACACCCCCTGCACCCTTGTAGCTACGCCCTTGTTCTCATGCTTTCTTTAGCAGACCTAGCCCTTCAGACCTGCTGAGCTCCAGCTCCAGTACTTCCCATTCCTGTTCGGGGGCAACTCCCATGGCTTACCGTCACAGTGGATCTTTTGGGGTATCTCCCAACCCCACCATATTCAGTGCTCTTCCAAGCCAGGCAGGATGATACTCAATGTTAGCTGTCACTCACTGACCTACTAGTTCCTCCATTTTCTCCCCTGACATTGGTGGAAAGTGTTTTTGGATGGGCATACATGATGGGCTGCAGCTATGAGGACCTGCTGATGTCCCCCAACCACGTGTCAGAGGCTGCAGCATGCATACCATTCACTGAGCCACTAGTTGTGAGACTCAGCCATGCTAATACCACCCTTCACCAGCATCTTGACACCCCCAGCAACATCCTGGGCTCTTGGTATGAACCTGGGTTACCAGCATGGCAAGAGGCTCCCCAGCTGTTGTGCTATTAGGCTATCAAAACCCAATATACTGTATAGCAGCTTATATTGGTGCCCTCTTTATTTAGTGCAGAGTGGGATGCAGTACTATTTAGCACCTTGTTAAATTAGCGCATCAGCTTCATGTCCCATTACAGCACTATGCTCCCTGTAATATTAGCGATCAGCTTATTTTAGCGCTTTTGTAGCGAAAATAAACTGAAAGCTAATATTTCCTGCTATACAGTATATTAGATACTTAGATACATAGAATTTGTCGGCAGATAAGGACCGTCTGGCCCATCTAGTCTGCCAATTTTTTCTACCTTTAACTTATGCTGCAGACTGTAGTTGATTTGAAGCTTTCCTACTCTTCCCTTTTTCTAGGTTTCCCATTGTGTGTGTCCCATGCATTTCTGAATTCCTGCACTGTTTTTTTCCCCTACTACCCCTGTGGGGAGGCTGTTCCAAACATCCACCACCCTCCCTGTAAAGAAATACTTGCTCACATTACTCCTGATTCTTCCTCCCTCCAACTTCATCTCATGTCCCCTAGTTCTTGTCCATCTTCTTTTCTGAAAGATGCTACCCTCCTGTACCTTATTGATCCCTTTAAGGTATTTACACATCCCTATCATGTTCCCCCTCTGTTTTTGCATCTCTAGAGAATACATATTGAGGTCTTTCAGCCTCTTCTCATATGACTTCTGGTGTAGCCCCTGTACCATTTTTGTAGTCCTTCTTTGGACTGCCTCCACTCTGTCTATGTCCTTCCTGAGATGTGGCCTCCAAAACTGGACACTATACTCTAGGTGTGGTCTCACTAATGATCTGTACAGTGGCATCACCACCTCCTTTTTTCTGCTTGTGATGCCTCGTCTATGCACCCCACCTTTTCACACTGTCTGGCCACCTTTAGGTTCTCAGATATAATTATTCCTAGATCCCTCTCCTGTTTGGTGGCTGACAGTAGCCCCCCTCCAATGAGTACTCCTCTCTCAGGTTCCCATGACTTAAGTGCATAATTTTGCACTTCTTTGTGTTGAATCTCAATTGCCATACATTTGCCCAGTCCTCCAGCTTGCCCAGGTCTCTTCTCATTCTCTCCATCACCCACCCTGGTGTCTCTACCCTATTGCAGATCTTTGTGTCATCTGCAAAGAGGCGCACCTTCCCCTCCAGCCCCTCTGTATTGTCGATTATGAAGACACTAAAGAGGACTGGGCCTAGCACCGCTCCTTGAGGTACCTCGCTGGTCACCTCCTTTTCTACAGACTGAACTCCATTCACTACCACCCTTTGTGTCCTACTGCTCAGCCAATTTCTAACTCAGTTAGCAACCCTGGATCCGACTCTCTGGCTGCTCAATATATTAATTGCCAGCAACTGTTTTACAAAGTTCCAAATAAGCCTGATTCACTGATACTAGTGGAGCATGTTACACTCCCATGTGGAAGAACTGGGTTCATAACATGACCTGACTCCCTAGCTCAGAGTCGGCAGAACTTTGGGCATGCTGCGGAGACCATGCACAAAAGCTCTATTTATGAAGGTAGTGTCTTCAGTAGCTCATTCTGTTGGTAGGAGGATGATCTTGATATTGTGGGTAATCACATATCATCCCCCTTCACAGCCTGGTGCTGTGGGAGGATAGATGTATATGCACTGTGGGAGGTGGATGGGCCTGAAAACAGGGGTTAAACAGCTACTCAGGTGCCATGAGTAATGGTCATTCCCTTGTTCCCACTTAACAGGTTCTGACATAACATGTGCCACCCCCTTGAAGACTGGTGCATCACATGTATTATTCTGAGTCGGTGTGGCTGACTGGCCTGGGCCCACTCACAAGGGAAGCAAGCTTCTGGAGGTTGCTGTCCTATTTGGGATCTGGGTTAGAGGATCCAGGAATGGGCCTCCAGCCAAACAGGTAGCAGTGGGAGCAACAGTGGCTTAGGAGAACAATTGGGGTTAAGGTGTATGGATTAAATTGTGAATTTAAAAAAAAAAAAAACCTCCCAAATAACTAGGTGTTGTAAAACAGGGGACCTAACTTAAATGTCAGAAACAACTCAGGTACAGTATTACCATTTTTAAAATAATATGTAATTGATAAGATGCTTACCCTCTGGTCTTGGCAAGCTAGTATGTTATCCAACCATTTGTAAAGATAGCCATCAGGAGAGAGTCCCACATTGTCAAATACAGGGCCACAGCACAGCACCGCTGACATTGCCTGCCAAAATATATGCATATGTTAATATTATTATTAATAATAACTCATGGTTCAAAGATTCAGCTTTTGTTGTATATACCATTTTGACAAAAACACAGCTGTGGATATCATATGGTAATCATTTTTCAAATTTCTAGCTTTTGTTGTAGGAAAAATATTTTGGGAAGTGCAGTTGTTAAGTATGCAGTCTTCAAAAGGCAGATAGTTGGGAATATGTGTGCTGACTATATAAAGGAGGGACCGTGTAGTACAACTATTCTTTTGGTGCTTGATTTTGCTTTTTTTTACACTGAAATGCTGTGAACTATCAAAGACCATGAATTGTAAAGGAACATAAAAGCTCCACGCTACAGTCTCCATTTTTCTGTCCGAATACATATACTCAGGAAGTTAGAAACACTCCCCCTGAGATCATTCATAATGATTTTTATGAAGGCCAAAAACAAATTCTGACAATATCAGTTTAAAAAATATTTGATGCCATCTTTAAAATGCTAAGAGACCCAACACAATATTTTTTGGCACACAAACCAGTGTCAAGGCTAATATTAATAGTTTACACATCTCACGCCTGTTAACTACTTCAAATACCTTGGCCTATGATCAAACTGTGGTCTCAGTCTGTCAAGTACAGTAGTCAATCATTTAAAAAGCAAACATTACATAGCTGAGGAAAGATATGTATCTCTATTATTAGCAGCTTCCCTAAAGTACCTACTATCTCTATGAATTTTATGTATTTCAACAGTGTTTACCCAACATGTCTGTTATTTATTGTACTCACAACCTTTTCCTACTGTCCAGGGTTGCCCCTGTAAACAGACCTTGTGCCCAGTGGGTCTCACCCAGTTTACCAAAGAATTAAAGGGGAACTGTCAGCACTAAGAACCCCACACCCAAGTATGGGATTGGTCCTAATTTGCATTCTGTGAGCATAATCAATTTTTTTAATTACTATTTACTGCAGTATAATAGATTGCATCAAACTAATTCTGTTGCCCTGCAAGCTGCCATTTTCTGTAACTACAAATCCCAGAATCCCCTGCAGCTGACATCAGAGGAAGGCTACAGCAGTTAGAGACTCAATAGCCTGCAGTGTATTTTAGAGCTTTTATAAGCTCTGATCATATGTTTGCTGGTTCAGCTGTCCTCCCGTGACTAAGCACAGTCATCTGTGACTGTACTTAGCCTGGGAAAGACAGCAGAAACAGCAAACAAAAGATCAGAGCTTATAACACTCTAACATGTACTACAGGCTATTGACTCTCCCACTGCTGTAGCCCTCCTCTGATGTCAACTGCTGGGAATTCTGGGATTTTTTGTTACAGAAAATGTCAACTTGCAAGTCAACAGAATTAGTGTGATACAAATACAAACTATTATGCTGCAGTAAAGAGTAATATGTTTTTTACCACAAACTACAAGTTAGGATGAGCCCACACTTTGGTGTGGGGCTGCTAGTGATGACAGTTCCCCTTTAAATAACTAAACAGTTACAATATTGAGAAAGTACAGATGAAAGTGACCAAGGTGGTTGGAAAACATAGGCTATGCCGATCAGCTGACAAAACTGGGGCTGCTTTCTATATGAAAAAGAAGAACCAGAAGGGCCATGGTCACAATATTCAAATTCCTGAAAGGGATAACACCATCAGAACACATGCAGCTCTTCAGAATGTACAAGAAAAAAAGGACAAAGAGACACATGGGCTCTCATTCTCAGTCAAGATTCGTGGCACAAAGTGACTTTTGCAATCACTTAGCCTCACTGCTCACATTGCAACCATGTCTAGCTAATGTATGAGTAACTGGGATAGTAATCCTTTTCGGAGCCCTCATACACATTTAAGCAGCTGGGCTGCTGAGCTACATTGTGCCTCTGTCCCTAGGGGAGGAACTCTTCCTCAAGTGGCGTGCACCAACATTTGTAAACAGCACCATTGAATGGTGGTCCAACAGGGATAAAAAACATCCATTTTGAATAGTCCTTGTTAGCAACTGAAAATGATGCTCACGATGTCACTCAAAAGAAGATTAAAAGGAAACATTAGAAAGAATTACTACACTGAATTAGTGTCTGACTCATGGAATGGACATCCAGAGCAGGTAGTAACAGAGCCAATATTGTACAGTCAAGCCCAATTAATTGAATACCGCTTAATAGAAAATCCCGCTTAAATGACTAGAAACCCTCTTCCCTGAATCATTTTCTATAGGAGCCATTATAAAATGACCAGTTAAAAGCATTGCTAGTGCCCGTATAATCGCATAATTTCCAGCCACACTTTCATGATTGTTCCAGCCTGTAGGTGCTTTTAGAAAGCTATGCTTTATTTACTGCTGCCATTAAAACTTCAGCCCTGAATGGCAGTTAGTCATTAGCACCTCCCGACATGATGTACCTGCATCTAATTAGCCTATTAACACCTCTTTACCATAAATAAGCCCTGAATTTGAGGCTTCCGATGACGACTTACAGTGCACAGGAATGCTTACAGATGAGGAAATTGCTGCCGCAGCTGTCAGTGATGGAGAGGGTGATGGGCAGCAAGACAAGGAGGATAACGCCAATGAGGGAACCACAGTGCCGGCACCAGCATTCAAGGATGTTGCCCAAAATCTTAAAATGATCCGCCGCTACATATAGCTGAATGCGAATGGCGAAAAAGATTACAGGGCATTTTATTATTTGGAAAATGTATGCCTTAAAGCTACTAAAGAACAGCAATGTCAGTCAAAGTTGACATATCACTTCACCGTGCTCACTTAGAAAAAATGTTGCACAGAAGCATACTAAGGGGATGTGCACATGCATGGAAAATTTTACATTATTAAGGCGACAATAAAGTAGACATACAAATGCCTTTTTTAATCAAAGTACAGTACTGGACTGTTAACAAAAAGCACAAGCACATACTGACACAATAAAAGAACTTGTATCCCCTTATGAGTCACTCCCGTCTCATGCACACACCTTATACAGTCTTACAACTTACACTCAATGCTTTTTTTTTTAATAACAGTTTTTATCAGCAGGTCAGTGGAGTTGCCATGGGTACCAAGATGGGTCCCAGCTTTGCTAATCTGTTTGTGGGTTGGGTGGAGGAATGTTTTTTTCTCTCATTCACAGGGACTGTGTCTGAACTCTACAAACGCTACATTGATGACTGTGTGGGGGCCACCTCCTGCTCCAGGGAGACCCTCCAAGTCTTCCTTGACAAGTTCACCACGGCCCATCCTTCCCTTCAGTACACTGTTGAAGTATCCTCCTCTACACTGCCTTTTCTGGATATCCAGCTCTCAGTCCAGAACACTGGTCTGAAGACATCAGTCTATTACAAACCCACTGACTCTCACAGTTTCCTCCTCCATAGCTCCTTCCATCCTAAACATGTCAAGAATGGCCTGCCTTATTCACAGTTTCTTAGACTTCGCAGGTTATGCAGTGAAGAGGATGATTTGCTGAGCAGACCCAAATAATGCATAGTTTTTTTATCAACAGGGATACCCTTAAAAGCACAGTGGACATAGGCACCTCCCGGTCAGTAACATGCCCCAGAATCTGACCCCACAGGAGGGATACTGTCACACAAGAACAACGGCGAATTCCACTAGTTCTTCCTTTCCATCAGAGCACACCTTCTTCACAGGATCATCACTAGTAACTTTCCCATTTTGCAAACTGACCCTAACATTGGTGCTTCCTTTACAGAACCACCTATTGCCTCCTACCGCCGGCCACCTAACCTGCGGAATCTCCTGGTTAAAAGCAGCCTACCCACTCCTAACAGTTCCTCCCCCCCAGGTACCAAACCTTGCAACAGGGCTCGCTGCTACACCTGCAAATTTATTTCCAGTGTGACTGAGATTCAGGGGCCTACAGGTGTTTTTCACATCACCAAGGAGTTCTCATGCACCTCCACTAATGTGGTGTATTGTATTCTTTGCAGGAAGTGTTCAGCTATTTACATCGGAGAAACTGGTAGGCGTCTTGCTGACCGTTTCAGGGAACATTACAGAGCAGTCAGGAATGGTGAAACTGCTAAACCCATTGTATCCCACTTTATCTCCAGGGACCACAATGTCAATGACCTTTCTGTCTGTGTCCTTCAGCAGGGCTCTGGGATCCTGACCATAGAAAAACATGGAAGCCAAGCTGATCATCCGCCTTGGCTCCCAGCAGCCCTCTGTTTAAATGATAGACTTATTTTCCACTAACATCTTTTCAGCCATCCCTTTTTCCCTAAAGTCAATTTGTTTTTGTACTCATTTATTTTCATTTTCACCATATGTCTCCATTTCTGTCTCCTTCCCACACATTTGTCATCTTTCAGCCTTCTTACAAGGCCCTGTTAATTAGTTCCACCTGGGAACATCCCAGCTCTTTCTCTCCCATTATGCTTTATCTTTCCCATCATCACCTTTTTGTTTCTCAGATTCTCTCTTAATCTTACCATTTATCACTTCTTCTCCCTTAGCCTCCCCCTTCTTCTTTCTCCACATATATATCTCTCTCATTTTACCTCTCCTCTACACTAACTTGTTTTTTTTCTCTTTTAGATATTTCCTGAAGAAGACCTAAGGTCGAAACGTAGATTTTTAACTCTATTTTCTATTTTCAGCGTGCATTTAATATAACCATTTTGTTTCACCTTATACAGTACTGTGTGAGACGTGGTTAAGTCCATGGCAGGGGGAAAAAAAAACCCCAGCAGGCTCGCATAATAGAATAGCCCACTTAATTGCATAATCAGCTCCAGTCCCGAGCCTATGCTATTAAATGGGTTTGACTATAATAATAAACTTTAAAAGTACAGTTACATAAGAACTTGCCATAACAGTAGATCTTCGAGAGAGGCTCTTTCAGCAGGTGATCATCATTAGGACTAGAGCTGTCAGGCACTAGGACCACACGGAAAACTTTAGCTAGCAGTGTCTGGCGGGGGACTGCCCACCTGGTGCCACATGACCGATGTCAGTGTGACACTATATAGTGGGTGGCTCCCACACTCACCCTCCAGTTCTCCTGCTGGAGACCTAAGCAGGTGTGACAGGAGTGGGCTCCTGGAGCCAAAGAAAAGGCTAGAAAGACAAAAAGGCTACAGAATCAGGGGGAAGGTGGGAGGGAAAGCAATACCTACAGCAAGAGCCTCTCTCAAAGCTCTACTGTTACAGTAAGTTCTTACATAACTGTACTATCTTACTTTGAGAGGGCTCTTGCAGTAGGTAATCACCATTAGAACTGAGTCCCAAGCAGTGTAATTCAGGCAAAGGCTGAAACACAGGAGGCAGGAAAAGTCTGCTGTAGGTAAGGAATTAAGACTGGACCCCCCGAAGGGCAGCTAGTCCAAAGCCTGTCCTGGGCCTAGCGGCAATGTCCAGACTGTAATGTTT
Organism: Neoceratodus forsteri; assembly: GCA_016271365.2. Taxonomy (NCBI): domain Eukaryota; kingdom Metazoa; phylum Chordata; order Ceratodontiformes; family Ceratodontidae; genus Neoceratodus; species Neoceratodus forsteri. The sequence continues at coordinate 375,245,170 of CM057458.1, forward strand.
GGTGAAGGTGTGGACAGAGCTCCAAGTGGCTGCCGTGCAAATGTCCACGGCAGAGACATTCCTGAAAAAAGCAACAGATGCAGCCATTCCTCTGGTTGAGTGTCCCTTAACTTCCCCTGGTAGGAGCTTGTTATACTTCTGATAACAAAACACAATGCAGTTCACCAACCATTTGGATAAACATTGTTTGGAAATTGCTACTCCCTCTTTTTTGGGAACAAAGGAAATGAAAAGCTGATCTGTTCTGCGGACTGACTTTGCCATGTAATAACACAAAATTCTGTGCACATCGAGTGTGTGCATTGTGCAGAATGGCCTCCCCCTGATTAGAATGCTTAGGGTAATACACTGGCAAGTGTATGGTCTGATTCGAAGTAAACTTAGAAACCACTTTTGGTAGAAATGTAGGATTTGTATGCAGAGCCACCTGGTCTCTGTGGAAAATCAAATAAGGCTCCTTACACATCAGGGCCTGAAGCTCAGAAATCCTTCAAGCAGAAGTAACATTAACTAAGAGTGCTTTCCAAGAAAGGTAGCACAGGTCGTAGCTCGCAGCCAGTTCAAAGGGAGGCAAAGTGAACTTTTCAAGGATAAAATTTAAATCCTATGTGGGAACTGGGTTCCTGATCAAGGGTTTCAGATGGAGAATCTCTTTCAGAAAGGTTTTGGATACCTCCAACTGAGCCAAGGTTTTACCATCCCAGCAAAGTGTGGTAGGCAGAAATGGCAGATAAGTGAACCTTTAGGGTAAACTAATGAAGGCATAGGTTGGAGAGATGCAACAGATATTCCATGACCTGGGATACAGGGAAAGAAAAGGGGCCTCATTCCTTAGTCGATGCCCAAAAGGAAAATCTCTTCCATTTCATGGCATAAGTAGTTCTTGTGGATGGCTTTCTGGCCTCTACTAGGACTTGTGCCACTCTGACAGAGACCCCAAAGCGTGTCACTGCTATGTCATCAGGTGCCACCTGTGAAGGTGAAGAGACTTGAGGCCTCGATGGACCAGCTTGCCCTAGTCCTGAGTCAGCAGGTTCTGGCAGAGAAGGAGGGAGGGGAACTGGAGGGTCCACTTTCAACTGCTGGAGCAGAGGGAACCACACTTGACGTGGCCAATAAGGGGCTATGAGGATCATTCTGGACCCTTCTTGTTGCAGCTTCAGCAGAACCCTCTGCAACAGTAGAAAGGGAGAGAAGGCATACAAGAACCTCCCTGTACAGCACAGAGACAGTGTGTCTTGCCAGAAAGCACCACGCCCGTGAACTAGCAAGCAGAAACTGGGTAGTTTTGCGTTGGATGGGGAGGCGAACAGATCAAGATCTGGGCATCCTCACCTATCGAAGAGGTCTTCGACTACTGACTGTCTCTGTTCCCAGTCATATGCCCGTGCCTGAGTGTGGCTGAGAGTGTCTGCCAGGACGTTTTGAACCCCAGGGACATGCACTACTGTGAGCTGTAGGCTGTGCTGTACCACCCATTGCCATACATGCATCGCTTCCCGGCATGGTGGATACAATCGTGTGCCTCCCTGTTTGTTCAGGTACCAGACCACACACATATTGTTGGTCTGTGCTAATAGAGTTCCTGGGAGGAGAAGAGGCTGGAAGGCTTGCAAAGCATAAAGTATATCCTGCATCTCTTGCACACTGATGTGCAGGGACAACTCCTGTAGTAATTATGATTCTTGTGTCCTGTGATCGCCTAGATGAGCACTCCAGCCCTGACCGGAGGCATCCGTGGTCAGAATCTGAGTCAGTGGTAGCATCTGAAAAGGAACCCCTTTGGGGAGGTTGGATATTTCCTGCCACCAAAGGAGGTCGTGATGCATGGGGCTGGATACCAGAATCCTGTGATCGAGGTCGTCGGTCTTCTGGTCCCACTGTACTCTGAGGGTCCACTGTGTGATACGCATGTGGAGCCTGGCCAGGGGTACATGGGGGATAGTCACTGCCATCAGCCCTAGAAGGCACAGGACTGAGCGGGCTGATGTCCATTGGCTGGTTGCCACTTGAATGGCCTGCTGATGCAAGGTTTCTGCCCGGTCCAAGGGGAGGAAAGCCTGACCCTGAGACATATCCAACACCGCCCCAGTGAATTGGAGGTATTGGGAAGGAACAAGGTTGGATTTAGGGTAATTGACTGTGATTCCAACCATGCTGAACAGGAGCAGGGTGGTATTTATTTATTTGTTTTTGGTAAGTGCATTAGGCAATAGATCTGCCTATTTTCAAGCACGACCCCGGGAGAATACAGTACATAAACAGGAAAATTAACACAAAACAGGTGCAAATAGTTAGCATTACAGTGCTGCCACCTGTCCCTCCCTCAAAGAGGCTGACAGAAGCCAGTTGTCGAGGTAGGGAAAGAGGTAAATCCTCTGGCAGCGTAAAGCCACTGCCACCACCGCTAAGCACTTGGTGAAAACCCTGGGTGCCGAAGAAAGGCCAAAGGGGAGTGCCTTGAACTGAAAGTGCTCCCTCTGGAAAGCAAAACACAGGAACCGGCATTGGGGGGGATGGGGATATTCAGGTAAGCAACTACATATCCAGGGCAGAAAGTCAATGGCCCTGCTGCAGAAGGGGCAGGAGTCCTGGCAGGGTCAACATGTGAAACCTCTTGTATTCCACATATAGGTTTAGCATACTGAGGTCCAGGATTGGGTGAAGGTCCCCTGTCTTTTTTGGGACCAGAAAAAAAATGGGAGTAAAACCCTATCCCTTCCTAGCCCAGAGGAATGGGCTCTATGGTTGATTTTGTCAGTAGAGCCTGATTCTCTTACCTGATGAGCAGGATGTGGCCTTTTGGGTAGTGACAGAGACCTGGAGGATTTCTTAGAGGGCTCTCTATGAATTTGATGGTGTGACCATGAGCGATCAGCTGAAGGACCAAGGAGTCTGTCGTTACTGCCTCCCACCCTGTCAGGTGGTTGGTGAATCTGTCCCTAATGGTTCCTCTTGCAGTGGCTGGGGCTCTGCCTGAAGTCAGGAGGTGGTAGGCGGGTGTGGGGAATGCCACCTGGCAGCCTTTTGGGACTTGGCTGGAGGGGTGGGTCCCATCGACTGGGCCCGACATTTGTTCTGACATCGAGTAGCTGCTGCTCTGTTCTGACACCATTGTTGGTGATGAAAGGGTTGCTTAGGCTTAGTGTTTGAGTGATACATAGCTTGCACTAAAAGCAGTGCTTTTCCACAGTCCTGGAGGTCAGTGATTATGTCCTCAACATCACCAACGAAAAGAACAGGTCCTCTGAAGGGGGCATCTTGTGCAGCTGCTTTCATGTCAGGGGCCAGACCAGATACTCGCAGCCAGGAGTACCAGTGTATGCTAATGGCCATAACGGCACTCCTGGCAGAGGCATCAACTGCATCATAGGTCGCTCTCAGAAAGTCATGGCAGGAAATTTCATGATCCAGATTGTCTGAGTGATTTTGGTTTTAGCCTCGGAACCAGGTAAAGCCTCAAATTCCAATTTCAACTGGCCTAACATGGATTTCTGGAAGACCACCATGTGTGACAAATAATTCAGTGCTCTTAGGGCCAGGGTGGAGGAGGAGTACACCTTGCATCCAAACTGGTCTATTTGCCACTACTCTTTATCTGGAGGTGAAGTGCTCATTTGTTTAGGCTTTGCCATCCTGTTGTGAGCTGCATTAATGACCACTGAGTCCGCTTTAAGGTGAGAACAGAGGTGGTCCTTGCCCTCAGGTGCCTGATATAGTCTATCTGCTTTTTTGGTGACTGCAGCCTCCAACAAGGGTTGCTGCCAGACAGTGGAAGCCAGATCCTCATGAGGTCCAATCCAAGAAGGAATGAGCAGAGGGGACAGCTCAGGCATGTCTAGGTGTTTTGCCAACCTTTTGCGTTGGGGATCCGGGTCCTCCGTCCTTCAGTAATTCGCCACCTGAATCTGTCAAAGGATCTTGGTAAAGGAGGGGTCCTCCGCAGAGACTTCAGCGATTCTTTGGATTTTGGTTCCTCCGTAATGGGGAATCTCAAAACCTGAGGCAAAGGAGTAGTCAGAGTCTGAACTAGAGCCCGACGATGAACTCGTGTCCAGAGACCGAGTGCGTGGAAGTGGAGTCTCCCAAAGGGTGACCGGCTGATTCCTCCCCATGGCCGCTAATGTGATAGTGCATGAGGTGGAGGGGCGGGACTCTACTGGCGAGAGAGATCTCAGAGTAGGATCTTGGTGGGCCAATGTAGAGGCCGTGGCTGGTTGTCGTCGGTCCAACTCTGAGACCAGCTGAGTCTCAGTGGTAGAACACCAAGACTGGAGAGCCTCCCTGAAGTCCTCCTGGGGCTGAGGTGGTGGAGCCAGAGGTGGGGGCTGATAGACCAGTGGGTAAGCCTGTAAAGGGTAACCCGATGATAGGTAGCCCGTCATCGGGTAATGATAGCCTGATGTTCTGTAGGGCGAATAGCCTGGCATTGGGTACCCAATGTTGGGTACCCTGGCATGTGAAACCCTGGTGAAGGATAGTGTGGTGCAGGGAAGCCTGGCATCAGGTACCCCGGTGAGGGGGCCCAATTGAGGGGCTGACAGACTTGCAGAAGTCCCTGACAGTGGATAGCCCAGCGTGGGACCCGATGGAGGGACCAATGGCCCTGTTGGGGGTCCTGATGTGGGAGGGCAGGTGTGGGCCCTGAAGGAAGGGCAGACGGTGGCTCTGATGGAGGATAGGAAGGGCCTGGCAACATCAGGTCTGGCTTTGGAACACATGTAGGAGGTTCTGGCACTGGCTTTGAAGGAGCTGAGGGGCCCACTGGAGTTTAGGGTGGCAGAGGCAGCCCAGATAGGGGAGCTTGCGGTTCTGAAGATGTGGGCTCCTGTGGGAGGTCCAGCATCAGCTGTTCTAGCAACAGAAAAGTGTCAGGCAGATGCTCCTCCTCATCCTCCAATCCCAAGGGTGCAGGGGAGCTAGGGGGTAGCACCAGTGGAGGCGGTGAAGGAGGGCAACCCTCTGGGGTGGGCTGAAACTGAAGCTGCAGCATGTGCTGATCCTGAGGATCATTGTCAGGCCTGTTATCAGGGCCCAATGAAAGCACATCGGCCGTGCGGATGTCAGAGGAGCTGGTGTACGACTTATCAGCCAGCACCAGGCATTCACCATAGGAGCTGATGAGCGACTTATAGGCCACACCACCCGACTTAGACCCTGAGGTTTTGAGGGGCCTAAAGGGTGGTGGAACTCTCCGAAGTATCGGAGGCACCCACCTGAACTGTGAGTAGCTCAGGTGGGGGGGGGGCCGAAGGCCGCTCCTCACTAGGAGGGGCAGGCTTGGTCGGTGGAGCAGTACCCGTGTCTGCGGGAGGCTGCTCATTGCCCACGGCCCCTGAAGCGAGCCATGGGCGGGAAGGAGACTGATCTCGGTCCTGGTGCTTCTCCTTGTCCTTTTTCTTGTGTGGCTCAGAAGAACCCACAGTGAGGAGGATGATCCCCGTAGTTTCTGCAGCTCCTTCTCCATGGAAGCCATTTATAACTTAAGAACATGGGCTTCCAAGGCCTGTTGGCAGCATTTCCATGTAGCCTGGTTAAATTTCTGACAGGCCTCACAGTCCTCGGTCTTGCGCTCTGGGCACAGGCAGAAGAGACAGAGGGAATGGCTGTTCTTGTGAGGGAGCTGAGTTCTGCAGGAATCACACTTATTATTATGCGACTCAGAAGTCCCTGGAAAAGACATGTATGACAAAAATAATACAATTACTTTAAATTGTAAAAGAAATAAAAATCAGAAAAATACTCATCCCAAAATGGTGGTCGACTGAAGCAGCATTCTCTGCGAGGTCTGACGTGCGCAGGTCAATGGCAGGAAAGAACTGGAGGGTGGGCGTGGGGACCACCCACTATATATTGTCACGCTAATGTCAGTCATGTGACATCGGGTGGGAGGTCCCCTGACAGACACTGCTAGCTAAAGTTTCCATGCGGTCCTAGTGCCTGACAGCTCTAGTTCTAATGGTGATTACCTACTACAAGAGCCCTCTCGAAGTAAGATCTCAGATTCAACAAGTAAATTAAAGAAAAGGGGGTGACAGGGTATTTACACTAGACTGGTGGTAGAGGAACACAATGTGCCAATGATTGTCTTTTCTCCCTAAATATGTACAGTACGTACGTATGTATGTATGTATGTAAATTAGGTTTGTTCTATAGGTTGAAGGTCTACCTTTCCCACTTGACAAGGGAAAAATAGCACTCCAGTTACTGCTCACAGTCATTAACAATGGAAATACAGCCTACATGTCTGCACCAAACTCCACCCTACAACATTTATATTGTGTCACGAGTAAGTTCTTCAAATGTGTACTGCAATGTTTTCTACCACTGTGACCTTTACAATTGTCAAGTCTGGTTCAATCTGTCTGCATATAGCCTTTTATGTTGGTACTGTTGCTCATATGTATTATACATAATGATTATTCATTACAACATTACAACTTGAGATTTTCATTGTGCCTATCCTACTGTACATAGTTCCTAAAGCAAAAACAGAGGGGGCAATCCTTAACTGGCATAACATAATGGGTTTGATTCCAAAAGGAGCCCTTGGAACAATGCAAGTTGTGCTGCTCCAAGGGCTATGGCAATACCGGGTGTGCTAGGAACCCTGCGCCATATTCCAAAAGAAAGCAGGGTCCTTGTGCCAAACGCCCCTGGATTGCCATAGGTGTGGCACAGTGCCTGACCAGTGGCGCAGCTGTGGCACATGCCGCAAGGTTCAGGCACCCCTCCCACTGATGCAACACAGGATGGGCTGCACTGGTGGTGGTGGTGAGGGGGGTACACACATACCGGGCGGGGATGAGGGGGCAGTAGAGGACATAGGGTGGGTTGGTGTGTCAGTAGGGAGGTCAGGTACTGGTTCAGTACCTGGCGGGGTGCAAATGCCCATAATATATCTATGCAGAGGCATATACACCCCCCGGGTGCCAAAGCAAACCCATACATCCCGACTGTCACACCAACATTCCCTATGCCCCTCTGTGCCCCTCCTGCCCATGGACCCCACTTGTAGCCCACCTGTAACAGTGTCCCGGTCAGTTGCAAGAGGCTTAGACCACCTCCTGGCAGGTCTTGCAACAGCCACGGCGGGGCTTTCAGAATCAGAATGTGAGAGTGGTGGAGCTGGGGAAGGAAGCAGACACATCTCAGGGAAGTATCTGTTGATTTTCATTGATTTTATTTCTGTTATTGTTTCTTTTGCAGCTTACTGTTGTTTTCAATTGGTATCAGGGTGCTTTCTGACTTAAGCTGGAAAGGTACCTATTTAGGGGATTTTCCTGGTGCAGCTGAGTGTTTCAGTGAGGGTTTGCTGGGGTAGCCGATTGCCTTTGGTGCTCAGGAGGGGCCCCGCCCACCCCTAGCACATCACTTCCTTTATACTGCTAGTCTGTGACATCATATGGTACCTGCTGACTGCATACACACCCTGTTAGCCATCTTATTTCTGTACACAACACAGCCACACACCACAGGGTAGAGGGATTGGAAAATAAGGGAAATAGTGCTGCCAACAGACAGGGGCAAGATAGAAAGAAGATGAACTGTGAGAGGGAGAATGGAGCAGAGGGAACAAAGAAGAGGAAGGGGTAATGGGACCAGGGCGACAGAATGGGGAAGTCTGGGATGAGGACAAGGTAGTGAGGCAGGCCAGAATGAGGGTCAGTGGAGGGAAGGGGGCAAAGGAATTAGGGAAGGGGGGCAGAAATCACAGGGGAGGAAGGATTGTGGGATGTAATAACTGTGGAGGGGCAGTATTCATGGACACCCTGTAGAGGATGGGGGGGGGTGCCAGTTTGTATAAGGCTGGGGAGGCTAGAGAAGGAAGTGTGACGTGGACAGCCAGTTCTGAGTGCTGTATCATTTCTTTTAATATAAAATGTATTACTGACTGTCTCTGCTGAGAAATCTGGTACGCTTGAAATGACCTCACTCACCCCCCCCCCCAGGTTTCAGCTGAAAGATGAAAGCCATGTGAGAAACAGGGGAAACTGTGCAACAGGTGGCTGTAGCCAAAACATTAGCAGTGGATGTGATCCTAGGTAACAATCTCCAACAGGGGATGGTATGTGCAGTTACCCGTAGCCAAGTGGCAATCGAAAATTGTAGTTCCCTGAACCCCACGGAGGCCATTGTGGAAACCACTGGAAGGCTGGTTCCCCAGCCTGTGTATCCTGATATGGAGACTGATAACAAGGGGTTAGAAATTTCCCCGGTAGCAAGTGACCACACAGCTACGGAAGGTTACTCTGAAGAGGGAGGGGTGACCCATTGTCAGAGGGTTGGGACTGACAGTGATCCTGAGGGCCCTGACACTAGTGCTAGGGACCCTAGTTTAGCAACTGAAGGGAATCCGTCCCATGCCTTGCGAATGTGTGAGGGGTTTCAGCTGCTTAGAGGAGTGACTCTAGTTTAGAGAAGCTGAGGGTTTGGGCAGACTCAGCCAGTACACAGGGAGGTGACGGCAAACATAAGGTTTATTGGGAAAATGGATTTATGTATATTCAGGCAGTACAGACAGAGGGAGGGATGCTAGGCAGGCAGCTTGTCATTCCCCAGGGGTATCGTGAGCAGTTACTGAAAAACTGCACATGATACTCCCTTGTCTGGTCATCTGGGAATCACACGCACAACGCAGTGGTTAGCCCAGAGTTTCTACTGGCCTAACTTCACCCAGCAGGTGAAGGAGTATTGCAGGTCTTGTCACCGGTGCCAAGAAATAGGGAAGGTGGGCAAGAAAACCCAAGCTGCCCTTTTTCCCTTGCCCATAGTGGAGGAGCCATTCCAGAGGGTGGGAATGGATATTGTGGGGTCTTTAAATATCCCCAGCTCCTCAGGGAAGAGATTCATCTTAACTGTGGTGGATTATGCCACCCGGTACCCAGAGGTAGTCGCCCTATCCTCACTGAGGACAGACAAAGTGGCAGATGCCTTACTTGGGATTTTCTCCCATATTGGGTTTCCGCAGGAGGTTATCACTGATTGAGGGGGTTCCTTCATGTTGGACCTGATGAAATGTTTATGGGAGAAGTGTGAGGTGGTGCGGTGGTGCAGAGATGCATGACACCGTATCATCCACAAGCCAAGGGACTTGTGGAATGATTCAATGGTACCCTAAAGTCAATGCTCAGGGAGTTTGCTGAACAGCATGGGAGGGACTGGGAAGAGATACTTTCCCCACATGTTGTTTGCATAAAGGGAGGTGCCCCAAGAGTCGGCAGGATTTTCCCCCTTCGAACTCTTATATGGACACAGGGTACGTGGGTGCCTAGACTTGATCCAGGAGGACTGGGAAGGCAAGTACGCCACCCAGGGAACTCCCATTGTAGATTACATCCTTAGGTTTAGGGAAAGGCTGAAGGAGCTTATGGGGACAGCCCAGAGCAACCTAGCAGCTGCCCAACAGAAACAAAAAGTGTGGTACGACCGCAGAGCCAGAGCTCGCTCATAAATGGTGGGTCAGGAAGTCATGATCCTTATTCCGGTCCAGAAAGACAAGCTGCAAGCTGAGTGGGTGGGACCATACAAAGTGGTTAGGAAGGTAAATGATGTGAACTACATCATGGAGTTACCTGACCGAAGACAGACAGAAAGGATGTACCATGTCAACATGATGAAGCCATATGCAAATAGGGCTGACATGGTGTTTGCAGTGTGTAGTCATGGGGAGGGGACGGACAAAGGATACTCCCTTTTGGACTTGCTGGAAGAAAGTAAGTGGGAGTCCTCTGTGGAGGCAGTAAAATTGTCTCCCCAGCTGGCCCCAGACCAGATACGGACTATTTGTTTTCTAAAAAAAAGGTTGCCAGAAACACCTTTCCTGGGGACCCCAAAATCCAGGGTGCCCAGCTTTGCAAGAGGAGTCAATCACCTGCATTCTTTGTATGAGAAGAGTGTGACTTTCCTGAGTTCTGCAGCTGTAGCTGAAGTCCTGCTGTAGGCTGCAGTGATAGCAGTGAGCTGCTGATCCCGTTTGCTCTGTCTCTTTTCATCCATCCATCTATCTATCTATCTATCTGTCTGTCTGTCTGTCTATTTCAACTATTTAGTTATATGTTAAGTAGATTGGGATGCCCACCCTTGGTACTGATTATCTTACCCCCCCATCTAGGTCACCCACCCCTTCTCATATTTTAGGTGGTGGCACCGGTGGTGTTCATCCCCAGTGCTGCTAAAAAGCAGCAGGACAGTGGGGCCCAATCCCCAGTGTCAGAATATTCCTATCAGGTCCCATGTAAAGAAGAAAACCATCCCTTGTTGTTTTTTTCCCCCTGTATTAAAGAAAATGGCCTCTTGAGGATCTGTCCCCCCAACTCTGACCTTCCACTCAGAACCCACCACCCTACACCCCCTACATACCTTCACTCACTCTAACATGTCCCACAGCATAGATCCACTCTCCAGTCGAAGACATATCTTGCTGCTGGAACTGCTGACTACAATATGAGAAACTAAGGGTTCAATGTATGTCAATGGGGTTTTGAACTCTGATAGATAACTTTGTTAGGTTTGCATATTTTGACCTCATATTTTAACATGGCCTTTTTGGGACCCACACCTCATGACCAATGCCAGTGGAATTATGCAAATCATGCCCAAAAAGTGATTTTGGAGTCACTTCGTGAATAATCTTTCAGGCAGGATTTGAATATTTTTACCACCATTTTTTGTGAGGTGATAGCGCAAGAAGGTTATGTTGAAAATTTGGAGTCAAAATATGTAAAAATGGCAAAGTTATGCACATATGTTGTAAGTTTTCTACACTTGCTCATAACTTTGGTAATTTTAAATATTTTGACCCCAAATTTTCAACATAGCCATTTTTTCACACCACCCAATGAACATGACAGACATCATTTTTAAAATCTTGTCCAAAATGTGTTTTCACACCCATGGTGCGGAGCGACATTTCAGTGATGCAGAATAACATTTTGGTGGGAATTTGAAAATTTTCACCTACTGCGTTCATGAGGTGGCGCATTAAAAAAGGCTATGATGGAAATGTGGTGTATAAATACAATAAAATACCTAGGTTATGAGTGAATGTTGCAGTATTTCAATGTTTGCTCATAATGTCACTAATTTTCAATATTTTGACTCCAAACTTTCAACAAGCCATTTTTTCACACCACCTCATAAATGTGACATGCATCATTTTTTAAATCCTAGATGAGATGTGTTTTCGCACTTCTGGTGTGAAATGACATTTTAGCCAATATACTATAAATGGAACATGTCATGTTTGTAAGATGAATTATAAAATGAGGATCTTGAAAATCTGGGGTCAAAATAAAAAAAATATATAATTGTTAACAAACTTTGTGTGTAGTGCCCATCTTGACTCCAGTGGGTATGCTTTGTGATGCTGTGCAAATGAGCTGAGTTCTGGGGTGAACTCAGTGACCCAGCTGGATGGGGTGAGGGTAGGGGGATGGCAGTGTTATGCGACACCCCCTCAGTCAGGGAATGAAAGGTGCAGGGTGTTCTGCACGGGCCCGCGGGTACCATATAGTGAAGACAACTGTCCTCTTGGCACAGGGCCCTGCACCTCTCCACCTGTGGGTGACAGAGGGCTTGTGCATTGGCTGACAGATACACACTTTGCCCTGTGCATCTGTATCTGTGGCCACATGAAAGCGCAGGGACCACATGGCCCTGTGTTGCTGCAGCCCACCATACAGCCCCATGAAGTCTTCACATCCTTCACTGCACTTCTGTAGGTGGAAGAAGTCTTCCCTTGGTGCAGGCCATCTGCATCTGTTCATATGAAGATACAATTCTACTATCTCAAAAAGATCAAATCAAATCGAATCAAATTGACTTCCTTTCTAAAAAGACGCTATTCCAAAGATCATAACACCCATTACAATAAATACATAAAACCAAAGAGAAAACCAGCAGTCATCACATTATAGTCAGTTATATACCATCACCAAAGGCAAGCTCAAATAAATTTGTTTTTAAAGCAGTTTTGAAGCTCTTCACTGTCAGGCACTTTCTTATCTGATGAGATAGAGTATTCCACAGGGTAGGGGCCGCAAACATAAACGCCCATGCCCCAGATGTCTTCAGCCGAACCCTGGGAACCTCTAGCAATCCCTTGTCAGCTGAGCGGAGTGGTCAGAGGAGCAGTAGGGACACAGAAGATCTTGCAGGTAGCTCAAACCCTGTCCGTGTAGGGCATTATAGGTCAGCAAGCCGACCTTGAAGGTGATCTGCCACCGAACTGGCAGCTGTACAGCACAGTTTGTACAGCACAGGAGTAATATGACTTAACCGAGATAGCCCAGTCAACAACCTGGCTGCTGCATTCTGCACCAGCTGCAGGCAGCTGGTCTCAACTACAGGGAGCCCTAGGTGCAGGGAGTTATACTAGTAAAGACACAAGGTCACAAAGGCGTGGATCAATGCTGGAAGGTCACCGGACAGAACAAGGTGCTTAATCCAGGTGATATTCCTCAGATGGTAAAAAGAGAACTTGATGATGTCTGACACCTGCGAACGAAGTGTCAGTTTATCGTCAAATATAACACCCAGATTCCACGCCCATTCGGAGGTCAGTAGCTGGCTACCCCCAAGCCAAAGCCCGAAGGGACAACCAGCCACCGACCTCTCTATCCTGTGACCCAGATGCTCCACCAACACCTTGGGCATGTCAGCATTCAACTTCAGCCAGATGGCATTCATCCAGTCCTGTATCTCGGCGAGACAGTTGTTAAACACTGAGACAGCACTATCCTGGTTGAGCACAAAGAAGAAGTAAAGCTGGGTATCATTTGCATAGCAGTGAAACCCCAGCCCATACTTCCTTACAATGTCCCCCAGCAGCAGCATATACACCGCAAACAACATGTGGGACAGCACAGAGCTCTGTGGTACCCCACATGACAGAGAGAATGACTTGGAGGAATAAATCCCTGACGCCACCCTCTGAGACCTGCCAGTGAGGAATGAAAGGAACCATCTGAGGACCATTCCAGACAGGCCACAGATGAACCCCAGGTGCTCCAGCAGCATCCCATGGTCCACGGTGTCAAATGCTGCTGAGAGATTAAGGAGAGCCAAGATGGAGTGGGTCCTCCGATCTCTTGCAATAAGGAGGTCATTGAGCACCTGAACAAGGGCAGTCTCAGTGCTATGCCTCTTCTGAAACCCAGACCAGAAAGGATCATAGATATCATGTATGGTTAGATGATTCTCCAGTTGCAGCGCAACTACCTTCTCAATAACCTTCCCTACAAATGGGATGTTAGAGAGTGGTCTGTAGTTAGCAGGGCAATCCGGGTGAAGAGAAGTTTTCTTAAGGAAGCCATCACCATTTCCTCCTTCAGGGAGTCCAGAAATTTATCTGACTCTAACGAGCTCCAGACTATCTCCACCAAGACTGGGCCGATGACATCAACACACCCAATTAGAAGACATGCTGAGCCCGGGCCTAAACTACAGCAGGTCGGCCGCATACTCCGGACAATCTGCATGACATCCACATCTCCAAATGGTCAAAGTCCATCCAACATAACTGAGGAGTGGCAACCTCACACTGACCACTGCCACACCCATAGAGTAAGCTGAATTCTTTTCAAAAAACTTTGTTAATGCACTAGTTAGGGGAACTTAATGCCACAAAAGTAGGGAAATATGGTATTAGAGTTTCCAACCCTAACTCCCCCAAGCAGCAAAAGGAAAAAACATTAAGGTGCTGCTTCACGTGTAATATTTCTTTAAAACTTTGTAAAAAAATTCTATAAGGATTCGTGAAGCAGCTATGTGCCCCAGATGAAGGGACTCATATTGTCCTGAAGCACTGAGGCTTTGGGCTGTGTTTTTGAGTACTGCCTCTAAACCGCGCGTTGTGATTTTTTTGTGTTATTTAACTGAATGAGTGCTCTCGCTTGTGTAGTTCATGTTGGCTTAGATCTGAGTAAGCACTGGCTGTTAAATTCTGCACATGGTTCTTTTGTGACTTCATTATGCTAAATGCCCTAGTCGTAAAAAAGTATTTCTTAGGCAGTAATGTGCTCCCTAGTGGTTGCATTTTTTCAGAAGATAATTGACTTTCAGCACTCAAACATGGGTTTGAAAAAATGAAAAGATTGCACAGATCTATCTCTGAGTGTTGGTTACACTTCAGGAGTCACTTAACTATACTGTAGTTACAGTGTAACTACACGCTAACTGCATTACAACTGCAATGTAGTTGCATGCACCAACTTGTAAGTACAGTGCTATTTGTCTGTTTGCATCACTATAAGTGTGGAACAGAATTTAGACTTTAAAGACATCTTTCAGATATAAAGCATCTCAAAGTGCTTTCAAAAGCAGTAAGGGCATGACTGTATGCACTTAAATGGGGCAAGCATTATGGTCTCATGCAAAGTCATAGACAGCTGAACTTGTGTTCCTGTGGCAGGGGGAGTGCTATCCCAAGCTATGCATAGATACCTTCAACATTTTTTCATGCTTCTGGGTGTGACCATGCCTTCTGTTTTAATATGTTTATCTTATGATCATTAGCAGTTCCCAAGGAAAATGCCAGATATTTTTAAGCTCAAATATTTTCGTCTCTGCTTTATGCCAAGGCATGACACAGTTCTTAGTTATGTGGGTTGTATACAATATGTAAGTGAGATCTCTGTTCCTCCATTTGTTACAGTATGTGACCTTGCTTAAACTTTCTTTATGATAGAGTAAAGGTAGGCAAAGCAAGTTGTGCCCTCAGGTAATGCCCTTAGGAGAAGATGAAAAGACAAACATCCTGGCACCTAACACACACTAAAGACATTCAACAATGAGAACACCAATTCAAATTACTATTAGAATAAACCAGTTATTTATATATTTAAATACAGAAACATGTTGAACTGCCAGACTACTGAATGAGAATGGAAGAGACTGCAGTAACGTACTGCGTTAGCAGCAGGTTTTGTTGGTCAACACACCCCAGTGACGAAACAATCTGGGTCTAGTTCACAAAGCTTTGCCCTGGCACCATAATGTTATTCACAAAAGCCCAGTGTACATCATTAGAATGGGTTTGCACCATGGAAAAGGGTTCAGGGGGCCACAATTCAAATTAGAGGGAGGGGACCTCCAGTGGCAATTCCTGGTAGATCTGTAAGTGATGGATTTGAAAGAATAGTTAGAGGAATTGAATTGTTTCTGTTTGATCCTGTAGCCTCTGCTTTCTCTGCCAATACAACTGATGTTGCCATACTTTTACCAAAGGGTGATACAATTTTGCCAGTTAAAGGAAAATTTCCAGTTGTACTTTTCATTTTGTCAAAACATTCAGGTGATTCCACTGATAAGGTTGAATTTGGCTTCAGCGTGAGAAGATGTGCAGGTTGTCTTGCTCAAAACCCGGTGAGCTGCTCTCTGAAGAGACCTCTGCAGGCTGATGTGGGCTGCCCATCGGTGTCCTAGTACCCGAACTGGAGCTACCCTCCCCGGCTCTCCTGACACTCTCTGAGCCAAAATTCAAGCTAAAGTAGTTCTCCAACAGCTTAATGCATGGAGACACATATTCAATTGATGATGAAGAGGACTTAACTTGCCTCTTATCTGGGGTTTTCTACTACAAAAAAAAATAAAACTTTAAATGTTGGTTCTGAGCTTAGGCCAAAAGCAGCTACCTATCACCATGATGACCCCCAGTAACCCATCACTGCATATATTTAATGCAAAATGTATTTTTTTTATTTGGTGACTGGGAGGGCATACTGGACTAAGGCATGTTTCCAGGTGTGACCCGGGATGGGATGGGGGCAAATGGGAAAAGAACAAACATCAAGCAACAACAAACCAGAGTAGGTAAACTCCTTAATAGTTATAAATAATCATAATTATGACAGTAAACTCAAATTGTCAGCATAGCAATCACAAACAAAAACAAACAAGTACTCAGAGGAGCCAGAAACCCATGTAAAGTAGTGAGGCACCCACATAATAGTATCAAAAATGGAGGAATAGACTGCAATAAGGGCAGTAATTCAAGCATGAACATCAGAGCTGACACATTACCACCAGAAATGCAACATACCCCTGTGAGATACATATGAGCAAGGTAACAGGGGAGTGGGAGCTAGGACAGTGAAAAAGTGCAACCAAAGAGGGAAGCAGCAGGGGAGGGGGAGGCTAGACTTCCAGAAAAACAATGGCAGGCATAGGAGGGCATAACATGAGCTAAGAGGAGAGAGAGGTTTGAGGGAGGGAAGAGATGAGCAGAGCTGAATGTGTGGGGATAGGCTGCTTCAGAAGTGAGGGAGATAGGAGGACAAAGCAGACTGATCAGCCAAGTTTTTTCAGTAAGGGATGGAGAAATAGCAAAGGAAGAGGGGGTTTAAGAAGAAAAGAAGGTAGACAAACAGATGGGAAGATTAGTAAGTCAGATTTTTGAAAGAAAGAAAGAGCAGTGTGGTAGGTGCTGGGTTTCAAGAGGAGAGAGAAAGAGATTGAGGTATAGAGACAAATGATTAGTAATTAGTGGAGGCATCAAGAGTGAAATGACTGAAAGAATGGAAAAAAGGGTCCAGTCTGGCCAAGGTAGATTTCGGGGGGCGGCACTGTAATATAGACTCTTACAGACATTGCCAATACATGGCATCAACTGGCAATAAGAACATGCCTCCTACTGCCAGTAATCCTAAATGTCCTGTACAGGGTGTTGGATGGAAAGGGGTAAGGACATCTAAAAGATCTGTATTGGAAATTGGGGTGGGGGTGGACTCAGTTCCATTAGTAAAATTAAAAGTTTCTCAGTTCCAGAAACAAAATAGGAAGGATTATTTTTGTGTAAAATGTAGCTCCCTTAATGCATAAAACTGACTAAATAATGTGCAACACTGCAACATATAATGAGGAAATGTGTCCCCAGACCCGTCAGGTACATTTGAACCTTAATCAAAGGTGGCAGGTTCCTATATAGTCAACCTTATGTTTCCTGAGGCCCCCAACAAAGTTAATCATTGGGGGCCCTTGAGTGTATCTTAGCAAGTCTTCTTATGGCATTATAATGCATAGTTTGACAGTTCTCCCAGTCAAATGATGTCCCTTGTGTGATCTTTCAATAGTAAACAGGAAATTAAATGCATGAATTAAAATGAACATGAATTCTGAAAGACTGATGACCTGCACAGCTTCTGTCTAGGGTCCCTGATAAATAGGGACCCCCTAGTGACTGCTGGTACTGAGGATCTCTACAAATGACTCTGTCCTCACTGAATGTTTTCCATTTCTTTTTTTGTTGATTAAATATACTTTATTAAGGGACTTTTTTCCATTTCCAAGACTGGACAATGATCATACAGCTGCACCATCGTCCCATCACTACAGGATCATGGCAAATGTCAGTTTTATGCATGGCCTTTGGTAAGCCAGAAGGGGCATGCGTTTCTTTGCTTTTCAGACAAACAAACAAAAAAAACATAACTAGGACAAAGCAAGGAATGCTAAACAATTATCATGTTCTCTCATGCCATAGGTCACTGCTGAAAAAACTGATCATTTTCTAGATTGTCATGCAAGCAAGCAAAGGAATGTTTTTTGTGTTTATCTCAGTCATCTTAAGATACTGTACTTGAAAGAAACCAACTATGTTTCTCTCTGCTGTCTCAGTCATTGTCACACTAGGATGTTTCATGACCTTTACCGCTGCACGTCAACTGGCTAGATGGAAGGGTGGAGGGCAGTTTTCTATTATTTTTCTGCAAACTGGAAATCAGGACTGTGTCTTGATCTTAACAGGCATTTAAAGGCAGCTGCATAAAATGCCAGTTACCTTTCACTTCAAGTACAAAATGAACTGACAGACTAGTGGAGCTGAAATGTAAGATATTCTGATCTCTAACTTCTGCACTGCAAAACAGTTTATTCTTATTGCGGCTAAATGGCAGATATACCTAGGAACACTCAATTGTCAGCATGCATTAGGTAAATGTGAACAGACTAATGTGAGTGAGACAGAGAGACAGAGAGAGAGGAGAGAGAGAGAGAGAGAGAGAGAGAGAGAGAGACAGTTCTGGAGACCATACCTATGTAAGACAGGGTAGAGAAGGTTCAGAGGAGGGCAACAAAGATGGTGCATGGATTGCATCACAAGTCCTATGAAGACAGGTTGAAGGAACTGAACATGTACTCCCTGGAGGAGAGGAGGGAGAGAGGGGATATGATAGAGACATACAAGTATCTTACAGGGAGGAGCAGGTGCAGAGAAACACTATTTTAAGCGAAAAGATGTTTCCAGGACTAGAGGGCATGGGATGAAGTTGGAGGAGGACGATTCAGAGGAAACATGAGAAAGAATTTCTTCACAGAGCGGGTGGTGGACAAGTGGAACACCGTGCCAGAGGAAGTGGTGGGGGCTGAAACAATCACGGGATTTAAGAATGCATGGGATAGACATAAAGGAATTCTAGAGGTCAGGGGTAAGGGGAAATAGACTTCTAGGAAAACAAACTGAACTTACAAGCTCAAATGGGCAGACTAGGTGGGCCATAGGCCCTTATCTGCCGACACTGTCTATGTATCTATGTATCTATGAGACGGAGAGAGAGAGAGAGATCCCATAGGTTACATGGTAGACGCATGACTTCACTGCACATTGGATTACTGATGTGCTCTGCAAGGTATAGCTGCTGCTGCTTTTGACTTGACTACAACAAACTAAATGACCAAGGATGTGATGATGCTGATATAATGAGATGTTAAGTAAATCTGGTGCTTGAGAAACATTTTTTGTTAAATTTCCTTGAGGGACATACAGTACTGCACAGCATGAAAACTCCATATCTACTGTTCTGAATATAGTGCGATGATACTCCTTGCTTCCTGAGCATGCAGCACAACTTGCCTAGGTAAGTGCCAAAGTGGAGGCTAATAGTCCCCAAAAACTCAACAATAGTAGCTGATGACTGATACCAGCAGGGATGTGTTTTAAAGTTTTAGTCTTAGAATTAAAAACAAATCCATCTTGTACGGCTGTACATCATGGGTTCTAAGGCTTACTTTTTGACTGGAACACTATAAACATATGTCCAGTGCACTTCCTGAAATGTCTGAGTGTGTGGGATATGTGGAGGCTCAGTAGGTGACACATTCAGTCAGGACACAATTAAGGAGTTTGTTGATACAATATAAAAAGCAGTTGTAGAACAGCCTATTCTTTGGCACTGGAGGCTGGACCTGTATTATTGTTTCTTTCAGCAATGTACTGGGCAGCTGCAAGATAGGTCTTTCAGTTAAGCCCGTAAACTCATGCAAGGTCTGGTGCAGCTCAGACCAGTGGTACTGTGGGTAGAGCTACCATGCAGGAGACCAAAGTTTGCATTCTGTGGAAAAACTCCCACACCACGTTAGCATTGTCTAGGGAGTGCTACGGAGGCAGTACATTCAGACCTTGGGTGGAGGGTACCTATCCCTTTACCTTTTGAGCACCTCCTTCAGTGGGGAGTTGGAGCGGCACTGATGTTCTGGGTGACCACAAGTTGACTGTGCCCCAGAAGGCCAGGCATAGCATGGGTGATGTTATGTTCCATGGCAACCCCTCCTTTACCCTGTAATGTGCCAGCTACTCTCCGGTGTACAGTGACACCCACTCTCTGTCCCTGCTTCATGCCAAGTACTCTGTTCTACACTCCCTCTCCCTGTCCAGTGCCCACCACTGCCTGCTATCCAGTGGCAGCCCATCCTTTATGCCGTCACATGCTAACCATTCCCTAGTGTCCAGTGGCACCCACTCCCTCTTCCTGTTGCATGCCAAGTACTCCCTGATCTCCCTCTCCCTGTCCAGTGCCCAGTACAACCTCCTATCCAGTGTCAGCCATTCTTTAACCCATCACATGCTAACCACTCTCTGGTGTGCAGTGGCACCCACTCCAACTTCTCACCCTGCACCAAGTACTGCCTGGCTGTAAAGCAAGCCTTTATATTACATTAGTAAATGTGGTAGCAATAATCTGGAGGGGGATGGGGAGTGCAACAGTTGTTGGTGAGGGGCACTGGACACCACAGAGTACTTGTGTGTTCTGGTAAGTAGGGGGTAGAGGAGTGGGGATGGAATCAAGATGCAGTAGGAAGGGGTAATCCTGAGCTTGACTGTTTCCAGCATGCTGGAATTGAGCAGGGGGAGTTTGGAAGGAGTCAGGATAAAGTAGTTAGGGTAGGGGTGATTTTCATGTTTTGCTCGGGTGCTGGGACTGGGTGAAGTGATCAGGTAAGGTTCTGGGAGGCAGCAGCCAGGGGTGAGGGGTTATTTTTATTTTCATCAGGGTGCCAGGACAAGGCTGTGGGAGTGAGGAGGGAGATAGGAAAGAGCAGGAAAGAGGAAGGGGATTCATTTATATTTTTTTGGGAGGGGGCAGGTGAGGGGAGCAGGTTGGAAGCCAGAAATCAGTGGGAAGGGGAAGGGGATTCATTTGCATGTTTGGGGCTAAAGTCCTTGCTGAAATTGACTCATTCCTTGTCCTCGTAATCATAAGTAATGCTGACATGTCTGCTACTACAAACCCCAGAAACCCCTGCAGATGACATCAGAGCAGTGGGCAGCATTGAGAAGATTCATAGATTCATAGAAACATAGAAACACAGAATTTGATGGCAGATAAAGACCGCTTGGCCCACCTAGTCTGCCCATTTTCCCTGCCTGTTTCATATGCCACAGATCCTAACTGATCTGCGGCTTACCCTCTCTTTCCCAGCGCTAGAGTGCCTTTATGTCTATCCCATGCATTTTTGAATTCCACTACCACTTTTGCCCCTACAACCTCTGCAGGGAGGCTGTTCCATGCATCTGCCACCCTTCCCATAAAGAAATACTTTCTCACGTTAACCATGAGTCTACCTCCCTCTATTCTCATATCATGGCTCTTGTTCTTGTACATCTTTTTTTATAAAAGATGCTACCCCCTTGTACTTTATTTATTCCCTTAAGGTATTTGAAAGTCTCTATCATATCCCCCCTCCCCCTCTCCTCTCTTCCAAGGAATACATATTGAGATCCTCTAGTCTCTCCTCATATGACTTTTGGTGTAGCCCCTACACCATTTTTGTCACCCTTCTCTGAACCGTTCTTACCTATGTCCTTCTGGAGACGCAGCCTCCAGAACTGGACACAGTACTCTAGATGATATCTCACCAATGTTTTGTACAGTGGCCTCACCACCTCTTTCCTTCTTCTGCATATACCTCTCCCTATTCACCCCAGCATTCCACTGGATCTCCTCACAGCCTTCTCACATTGTTTGGTAACCTTTAGGTCATCAGATATGATTACTACCAGGTCCCTTTCCTGTTCGGTGGTTGCCAGTACCTCCTCCCCATTATGTACCCCTCTGCGGCATTTCTATGCCCCGAGTGCATGATCTTGCACTTCTTTGCACTGAATCCTAGCTGCCACACCCTTGACCACTCCTCGAGCTTGCTTAGGTCTCTTCTCATTTTCTCCACCCCTCCTGGAGGGTAAACCTTGTTGCAGATCTTCATGTAATCTGCGAAGAGACATACCTTTGCTTCCAGCCCTACTGTAATGTTACTTATGAAGACATTAAAGAGGACTGGTCCATGCTGGTTACCCCCCCTCTTCGGATTGAACTCAGTTCTCGCTCAGCCAATTTTTGACCCAGTTTACCACCCTGGGACCCACTCCCAGACGGCCCAGCTTGTTTACAAGCCTCCTATGTGGGACGGTGTTAAAGGCTTTGCTGAAATCCAGGTAGGACATCATCAACCACCCTCTGTGTCGTACTGCTCAGCACATTTTTGACCCAGCTTAGCACCCTGGGACCCACTCCCAGACTGCCCAGCTTGTTTACAAGCCTCCTATATGGGACGGTGTCGAAGGCTTTGCTGAAATCCAGGTAGGCCATGTCCACCACCCCTCCATGATCCACCTCCCTAGTCAAGTTCAAGTTCTTTTATTGCTTAGTCACGAAGTCAAAGAAATTTATCAGATTTGTTTGACAAAATCTTCCCACTATGAATCCATGTTGCCTCGGATCCTGTGCTCTGCTGGATTTGAGATATACCACTAACCTTTCTTTTAATAGTGATTCCATTAGTTTCCCCCACCACTGAGGTCAGACTGACAGGCCTGTAATTGCCAGCCTCCTCCCTGCTCCCACTTTTGTGGAAAGGGACTACATTCGCCCTCCTCCAGTCCTTTGGTACCACACCTGTTTTCAGTGATCTGTTGAAAAGGGCTGGTAGTGGTGCTGCCATCACCTCCCAGAGTTTCCTTAAAACTCTGGGATGTATCCCGTCTGGTCCCATTGCCTTGTCCACTTTCAGATTTTCAAGTTTCTTTAGGACTACCTCCTCCGTAAATGGACTGGTGTTCACCTCCCTCCCAGTGGTGCTTCTGTCGCCTAACTGTGGTCCCTTCCCTTCCCCTTCTTCTGTGAATACTGAACAAAAGTATTTGTTCAGGATTTCTGCTTTTTCTTGGTCCCCCTCTGCACACTCACCTCCTTTCCTTTTCAGTCTCACAATTCCACCCTTAGTCTTTTTTCTTTCACTAACGTACCTAAAAAGGTTTTTGTCCCCTATTGTTATTGACTGTGCTAGTTTTAATTCCGTTTGCACGTCTGCGCTCCTGACTGCTTTCCCCGACTCCTTTCCCCGACTCCCTCTGCTTTTCCACATACAGTCCCCTGTCTTCTTCCCTCTGTGTTTCCTTGTACCTCCTGAATGCCACCCTTTCTGCCCTTATCTTCTTGTCCACTTCCTTTGAGAACCATAGTGTTTTTTTCTTTCTCTTTGTTTTGCTTACTAGCTTAATGCAATGGACTTTTGCCTCTGCTATGGCTCCCTTAAGATTCTCCCACTGTTCCTCTATCCCCCCTTTTCTCCTTCTCTGCCAGTGATTTCCTGAGACATTCCCCCATGTCTGCAAAGTTGGCCTGCCTGAAATCCAGTACCCTTGCTTTCGTGTGGTTTGACTCTTCCGCTGTTCTCACACTGAACCACACCGTACTGTGATCGCTTGATCCCAGGTGGCTACCCATCTTTACATGTGTAATTCTGTCCCTGTTGGTGAGTACCAGGTCCAAAGCCACTCCCTCTCAGGTGGGCTCTACCACTAGCTGTCTGAAGCACGCCCCCTGCAGGGCGTCCAGGATGTCTCTGCTCCTGGCTGTGGTTGTAGCCTTGTAGCTCCAATCCACATCCAACAGACTGAAGTCTCCCACCAGCAGCACCTCTCCTTTAGCTGTCATTCTGTGGATGACCTCTACAAGTTCTTTGTCCAGCTCTGTCTCTTGTGTGACAGGTCTCTAGATTCCAGTGTGAATGGCAGTGCCATTTCCTGTCTCCAAGGTGATCAACAGTGCCTCCACCTCTCCCTGCATTCCCTGTACCTGAGTTGCTTTAATTCCCTCCCTGATATAGATAGCCACTCCTCCTCAATTTTTACCCATCCTGTCCTTCCTGTATAGAGTGTAACCTGGTATGGCTAAATCCAAGTCATGGTTCCCCATTAGCCATGTCTCAATAACAGTGCCAATGTCCAGGTCCCCCTCAGCCATCTTCTCCAAGGGCTGTGTACAGTCCTCTCATGCTCTCCAGGATGTTGGTACTGTAGCTTGAAACATAAACACAGAAACTTAGAAGATTCGATAGTTTGCAATGCATATTAGTTCATATAAGCTCTAATCTTTTGTTTGCTGGTCCCGCTGTCTTTCATGGGCTATGTACTGTCACAGAGTTGTACACTAGCCCTCGGGAAAAAAAAACAGTCCCGAATACATCTGATTGGAGACTGAAAAGTTCTAATATGCACTGCAGGCTACTGAATCACCCACTGGCCCAATGCTCTGATATTAGCTGCAGGAGATTCTGGGATTTGTAGTAAATGAAGATGCCAGAATACAACAAAGTACAATTAGTCTGACATAATCTACTATACTACAGTAAACTGTAAGTAAACCAAACTGTTTTTGTCTGCATAGTGCACACTGAGACCAGCCCCACACTTGAGTGTGGTGTCCTTTGTGCTGTTTTCCTGTAAGAAATGCTAGGAGGTTGAGGTTTCTTCCGCGTGTGTTACTTTGAAGTTGTGTTTTGTGTGAATTTGGGCATTTAATGCAATGAAGACATTAGCTACTATAATGTTCATTTCTATGTTGGATGGGGTAGGACAGTTTGCTTTACTGTAAAGTTGTATTTTTTTTTGTTTATAGGTTTTTCTGTGTATTGTCTACTGATCTGTATCCATTGTGCTGACCACCCAGCTCCATTTCTCAACCCCCAGGTACTTACCCAACCTCCTCTAATCTCCCTTATGGCTTACTCCCCACATGGCAGGGCCGATGGGATTACCCAAATCCTGCCAGGGACCAGATCCAGTTTTGCAGGACGGTGCTTGGTCCCTGTTGTGGGGCCTGCAAGAGGCCAACCATCATCTTGCCACAGTTAGGATTTTCCAGCAAAGTTTTCTCCCCTCTCCAGGAAATCATGACTCAGACATCACAATGCACGTGCAATGCATGCTTGTGCCTGTTGTCAAGTAATGTCCACCCACCCATCTTCTGAGTGAATCCAGCTGCAATGCCCTCTTTACAGCACTAGGTGGTAACTGCATTGCAGAGCACACAGCCTCACCTTCCTGGAAGAGGAAAGTGGCCTCTGGGACACTCAAACCTCCTCCTGCCCCCCGGCTGGTGCCCAACAACCCTGGCTCTCTCTTAAACCTGGTTCACTGTTCATATAAGGCAGCCCTACTGCAGCACTGATGAGCCAGCTGAAGTTATATTTTTGTGTCAATGTGCACATTGTACGGACAGAAAACAAACTTTAGCTGTTTTTTCCCTTCATCTGCAGGGTAGTGAGGGTGATTTGTGATTATCTTATTTGCATATCGTCCTTTTAACCATGAACAGATACTGAAAATAACACCCCTATGATAAAGTGGACTAGCAGTGTATTATACTGCTGCAGCAGGTTATTACTTTTAATTTAAATCAATCCCATATGACTAACTCTTGATCAAGGAGGAGGCAAAATTAGTCAGACCCCATTCTATAATGTGGGTTTAATAGCACAGTTTTATCTCATGCCTTCTATACCCAAGAGGTGCCATTGTCCCACAGTTATGCACACCATAGAGTACCAAACTGCAATTATAAAATGATTCACCTGATTTATAATTTTAAAAATAAGTAATGAGGCTTAGAAAGTTAGGCATTTCTGACCTATGCAATCATACTGAAATAACACACAGTCATGTGATTACATTTGACCAATTACATTTGTTTTTTCTTTCCTGTTTTATAATATACCCCAATGGGTGGAAATAAAATGAATCTGCATGAACCCTCGTTGTGGACGTAAACAAAGCATTTGATAGAAATGGTTACAACAGCCTTAAAAAAAGCCTGAGTCTATGTGTATTCATCTCTCCTTTTTGAAACTATGATCATCCTTCAAGAGGAACAACCAACGTTATTTATAGCTTGATCTTCTGGGCAAGCTTACCCAGAGCATGAAAATAGACAAATAAGCAAATCAACAAGATAGTGATCAGTTAAAATACTGGGGACCTCATTTTCTGTCGAAAAGGGGTCACATACCCATCCTGCACACTGGCACTTCAGTCTGCAAATATACATGGAAGGGACTGGGGACATCATGCAAATGGCCCACAGGCAACTCTCAAAGCATGGCAACCCTCGCTTGAGCAGACATAGAGCTTTGCAGTACCACTTGCCTTATAAACTGTTTAAGGCAGGCAGCATCATGGCCATAACTCTATGACCATCTAGCAAGGGACCTAGATTTGCACAGGACCAACTTAGAGGAATAAGCATGCTTGTAAATGAGGCTAAGGAGAGGGCAGCCACTCGATACCAGGGGCTGCTGCAGGGCTGAGTAGCAAAAGGGACTACCACATGGACACAATGAAGGACATTTACTATGGCCCAGAGCAGCACCTAAAAGTATGGATCAAGCAAGTAGGGGGGTGACAAAGGCAGTACTGTGGGTGCTGCACTTCAGGTGTTGTGTCCGCAGACCCTGTTTGCACACACTAACGCTCAGACTGCCTAATTTGCATTCCAATTTACTTGAAAGGGAAACTCCACCTTCTGGCAAATAATTCAGCCCTTTGTGTATAGCTGCTATGAGTGACGTTGTGAATGGGAGGCTGTTTGCACCCCAATTTTCAATATCACACTTCTTGACTGAGAATTGGGAACAGTTATCCTCAAAAACGTTTGTAAAAGTCAATAAAATGAACTAAGTAAAGAGGGGCAGAAGTGTACTGTATTAGACATGATGGTGGTGGAAGGGAAAGCCTGTCTTGAAAATAGAAGATCAATTAAAAAATGGCAACAGTTTCTGATTAAGATTTGAATTTGGCACACTATATAAAAATCTAAATAATTTAGATTTATAAATGCCATTTTCAAAATACATAATGCATTTTTATTACCATGCCAAATCAAAAATCTATCCATTTGGATATGCAAAGAACAATCTTTGAATTAAAAAAAAAACCTTTTCTGTACACATAAAAAAGTATATTTGTTAATTAATAAATGAATGTTTTTTAGACTTGTCCTTTTCCTTTGGTATTCCTGGGAGGGTCCTGGACCTCCTTAGAAATCCCACTACTCCACTCCCATCCAGGGTAATCCATCCACCAGTCAACGGTACCCCCAGGTTCTGTTGAGGTAGGAGTGTGCACCTTTCTGGACTGGATGGAGCCACCCCAGTGGCTGTGGGGGAATAATCTGCCACTGATTCTTCCTTCTTGAGTCTGGCTTCATCTGGGCCCTCAGGGATGTCATGGTGGGTATCAGAAAGGATACAAAGCAGCTGTATCCCTACTCACTCTGCCTTGACAGCCTTTCTCCAGCTGCACCGCCACCAGTGGTCTCCAGGGTGCTGGTACTGTAGCTTGAAGTTCTACCATCCCTCCCCGGGGGAGAGCTTTCTGTGGATTGATCGGTCCTTCTCCTGTCCATCTGCGTTACAGTATGTACTGGGCTCAGAATACAAACCCAGGTTGGTGGGGAAGCGAACAGCATCTGCTACCAGAATGCTTTTCTGCTGGTCAGGAGGATTGTTTTAGTAATTAGATATACAAATTGGCATCACACTGAAAAAGTCCCTCAGTGTCATGCTAGGTGATCATTTTACTAGAGTTTACTAGGGTATTAGAACAGGAAAAGGCTGTTAGCCCATGTGAACCTCCCTCCCACTATATCAGTGGTAGTAACTGATGTTAAGATTAGTTGCTATGTATTTATCCAACCCTTTTTTTTTTAATACATCCTTATTCTTGCTAGTCACTTTCAAGCAGGAGGTTATTCTACACATCCTCCACTCTCTGGGTGAAAAAGTACTTTCTTATTTCTTGGTTCTTACTCTGTTTCTTATTAGGCATAATGGATGTTCTCTAGTTTCTTTGATATCTTGTTTAAAATCCAAATTTAAAGAGACACTCAATTCTACATCTTGCAGTATATCATACAAGAACATTAGATTCCCTCTAACCCTTCTTGACTCTAAAGAAGCTAGTTTAATTTTATCAAGGCAGCTCATGTAGTCGAACCGTCTCATCCTCTTCATTGACTTCATTATGCATCTCTGAAAACACTCAATATTGTTAACTTGTTTGCTTATATAGGGAGCTCAGAATTGTGAACCATAATCAAGTATTGGGTGCATTTATGCTCTGTATAGAGGCATCAGTACAGTACAATGTAAGTAAGTGTTTATTTATATTATGGAGCCGAATCCCGAACAGGGTTACCACCTTTTCAGAAGCCCAAAGTGGGACATTTCTTACTGAAACATCATTTTTCACAGCCAGTCCATAACCTCGACCAGTGCAACAGACTTGTTTTCTCTATATAATCAGAATTAAGGCTGAGTATTGTAGTTTCGTAATTATTTCTATTGTTTCTTGTCATTTTAAGGTATTTTAGTTAAGGTATTTTAGTTTTCTGCAACATTTAGAGGAAAGTTAGAAAATATTTTCTCTACTATAAAATCAGGACATGTAGTATTTTTCATTTTTTTTTGCAGGACACAACTACTCAAATCAGAACTGTCCTGCGAAAATCAGGGCAGGTGGTAACCCTAATCCCGAAGGCTCTGGGCACCATTACAATCAAAGCAGGGTACAGACATCTTAGAAAATGGCAAAAATGGATTCTGAAATGTGATTGGCTAAAAGCAGTTCCAACCTGGGCATGTATTTTTTGATAGATGCCCAGTGGAAAATAAGTGCCAATTGGGGATGCCCCATTACTTAGCATATCACTGGGCACGCTGAATTTTCAAAGTGACCAGCAGCCATTTTTTTTTTGTCACTTAGCAGCAACTTGGCGGCCGGTCCCCCCCCCCCCAGTTGGTCTCAGCTTACTTTAAAAAAGGAGAAACAAAAGGTAAAAACTGGCTACACTTAAAAACAATACATATTCAGCCACAACAAACTGATCTGATTTGCCAGAGCACATCGCGACTCCCCATCCTTCAAAAGCCAGCCAGTGCAATGATTATGACAAGCCGGTAACTCGTCTCCACGTCTGGGGAGCAGAACATAAGGAACTCCACCACTGATCCTCACCCCGTTCTCCCGATCACTCCAACGCTGTAACAGTATCCCTGCTAAGTCTCTCCCCCACCCCATGAAAACTACATAAACACATACAGAAATCCCTCCTCGCAGTTTTAATTTAAAAAAAAATCACGCACGCTCTTACTCAGCACCATCGGAGCTCCCTTTTATGTTCAAAAGTGCTCCATTTATTTCTTTTCTTATAAAATACAGCTTAACATTTTCTAATCTTGGCTGCTCCCTGGACTCGGTTTGTGCATGTGCTCAGCTATCCTTCCCATGTCTCGGTCTTACCTCCATCTCTTACTGGTCTGCATCAGTAACATTATTTTATTTATTTTTAAGTCCATCTTTTTGGAAGTGCTTACTCCATCAGTCTCCCACTCTCACCACAGCCTCACAACAGTCTGTCCATTTATAGGCATGAGGGTGGGCAGAATGGCAGCGAGTGGGCAGGATCACATCCGCCAATACAGAAACAGGATGAGTGGTGGGTAAAAAATAAAATGACAGCAGCCATCAGCCCAGAAGCCATGGGTGGAGTGGAAGGTAGGGGCACCACAGGAAATACTAGACAAATTCACCGGTCAACCAAAACATACAGTAATGTCCGGAAGTAATATGCTTGTTTCTTTTTTTTATTTAAATAAAAAAAACTTCCTGGCTTTATATTCCTGCATGTTGAACTGTACTGTGCTGTCATGTCTATCTCTGTCTCTTGCTACTATGCTAAACCGTGCTGCCCTCCAATCATGCTCAGCTGCCAGTTCACACCATCTCTCTGTCTCTTCACTGGCTCATTCCAGCACAGTCCTGACCCTGTTTTTGGCCATGCTCCTCTCCCTATTCATGTTACGCAGCTAAAAAATTAAACGCACTTCCCATAGTAATGGCCGATGGCCTGAGTGTGTGTGTGGGGGGAAGAAACACAAGAAAGGCTGTAACCACATTAAAACAAAACCTATTAGTCAGAGCAGTGCCCTCTAATACACCAGTGGAGGGACTACTTTGTATGAAAATTGTGTTTCAATAGATTTTTACTCATTTAGGGAATTTTTTTTTAACATTACTTAACGTCACCTGAAACCCATTTTCTAAGCGCAATGATACCCTCCAGGGTGTGTGGTGTTGGGCAATACTAGATCTTCCAGTGGCTATAAGGCCTCATTAGGCCCCTGGGCTGTCTGATATTGCCCAATATTGCCCACCCCACCCTATCAGGTATTATTGCTTAAATGAGCTAATAACATTACAATTATTTAAAACAAATTTATATATATATATATATATATATATATATATATATATATATATATATCAAAAGTACTAAAATAAAGCAGTAGAGGAGCCACAGAGAAGTCACAAAACCGGCTCCCCGCAGCCCATCACGGCCGCCATCTTACACCAGTCCTAGATTTGATGGTTCTTCTGATATTCCACCAGGTTCTATTAGCTTTTGCAATTACACTATTTTGTTGTACCTCAGACTGAATTTGTTAACTACCAATATACCAAGATCCTTCTATATTTCCTTAGCCTGAAGTGCTGAGCCCTTAAAAGTGTAGCAATGCTTAGGATTATTCTTACTTATTTTTTATTAAATAGTAGAGACCAGGAAATAATAAGTGCCAGCCCAATATGCCACTTCACAACAAAAATCACTGTGCCCAACTCAGTTTGAAACTTTGAAATGTCAGCCAAGTTTTTTCCCCACTCAAGTGCCTCCCACCAATTACAATTACCAAGTGCCAACTGCTAGAGAAAATGGCAACTTTATCAATAATTTGCCACAGTTACATACATGTATACTATATTCTCTCCCTTTTTAAAAAAGGTTTTTCACTTGATACTACTGGCATTAGCATGTTGAATGCTCAGCACTACTGATGGCCCAACTCGCCTTTCATCCACCCATGCTCCACTGAAGTAATTAAAATTATTGATAATGCGTTTTTTAAAAATACCTTGTCTCACTTGATTGTTTATGCCACTGGCTGGATAAGAACCATACTTGACCTCTGGCCACCTGCTCATTTTCCCTTCTGATAAGCAGTGCACCCAACCTTTTAATTTTTTTATAATGTAAGTTGTTATTGTAAATTTTCCAATTTTTACAGGTTCACACATCAACCAATCAGAAGTGAAGTAAACAAAACTTCTGAACCAACAAAACACAGAGCTTAAGAGGCCATGCACAAACAATACAATGACAACAAGAACAATAGCAGACATGTTCCAGATTTCTATTCCTAGCTGGGGGAATACACCCCTTTGGAGACACAGACTACAGACTAAAAGTTTTACTTATGGTTGCTTCACTAGAAATACAAATTAAAGACAGTAGAAGAACAAAGAAAAGGAGAATGCGGGGTGCTATGTGGGCTTTATTAGGGGAAGACCCCTGTTGTGATAAAGGAAATCTTTTGGTTTCAAAGTCCAGGACTGTCTGGAGGGAGGGGGCTCTACTTGGTAAGAAGGATGTGGAAAACCTAGTAACTGCTGTGTAAATTTCTGTGTATTGCCCCCCTCCCTTCTCCTTTAGGCGGGCAATGAATCCATTCCCTCTCTTAGACCTGGTGACCCCTGAGAAGGACACTCCCCTTCTTTCCACTTATTTCCCGTGAAGTACTTCCCCAGGTAATCACAGAGTTGTCTGGTGAAACTCTTGTGTCCACTGTCATTCTTTCATAGCAGGCTGTTTTCCCCAGTTCCACCAGCCATTCTGATAGCAATGGAGGCTTGGTTTCTCTCCAGTGTCTGAGAATGATCTGTTTAGCTGTGATAAGGGCCCCATCAGCCATTGTTCACTGTACTTTTCCATTCGGACATGAGAGCGAGGATCTTCTCTTATGGATAAGTCGAACACGACTAGCGAGGGAGAGAGGGTGAGAGGGTCAGGGCATTGGTGGTAAGTATCCGGCAGTGTTCCAGTAGTCCTTAATAGCTGGGCATTCCCACATTAAGTGTGATGTTGCCTCCTAGGCTTTGGCATCTCCAGCATTTATCTGAGTCCAATGGACCCCATTTATGTACTTGTGATGGAGTTCTATACCATCTTTGGAGGATCTTCTGTTGGGTGAAGTGTTTCTTAGAATCTTTCATACCTTTAGACAGGGTTCACCAGCAATCTTACCAATGTTTAGGGGTGATGACCCTTTGCAGTTCCTGCTCCCATTGTTGTTGGAGCTTTAAGGTGGGGTCTGGGATCGTACATAGCTGAATCTTATATATGCGTCCTACTCATTTACCCCCAGAAGTAGTGGCTTGTGGAATAGTATCCAGAATAGAGTGGTGGGTGCCTTAAAGTAGGGCCCCAATAGTGGTTGAAGGGCATGTCTAATCCATAGGTATGGAGCTGGTAGATGACCCTTAATTGCTGGAAGGACATTAGTACCTCAGAGTCCTGGTCCAGTAGGTGGTGTAAGAACTAGATGCTTGCTTTTTCAGTTTTCCCAGATGACAGGGGTACCACCAATGGTGATACATTCATTGGTCCATAGTGGGAGGAAGGGGGACATCTCTGCCTTCCACCCAGTAAGTTTGGCAGCTCTGTTCCACTCTAGGACTGAGAACTACACTGAGGGGTGAGACTTATGTTTTTTTTAGGGATTTGACCAAAGCATACAACCTGGATCCAGGGTTTCTGCAGTCCTCCTCACATCACATCCCAATTTTGTTTTACTCACTATATTTTAAAACTGGTGAGTAAACTACTCCTATCTGCCAACGCTATCTGAAGCATTGCCAGAGGGACAGGGTTTTGATTGAGTGGCAACAAAGGCTGCGCTGTGCTGAGGGTGTTATCACACATTCAGCAGCACAAGGAAGTACTGCTCAATGGCAAGCTGACCAGGGGCAGGATCCTGTCAGCATTTAGTGGACAGTCCCTGCCAGCTCAGCATCCCTTCCTCTGATGTGACAGCTGAAGTTTACAACAAATGGACACTATGTCCTGGTCTGTGTCTCAGGTTGACAGCAAAGTGTCATCTGCGCTTAACTTATGTATGCTTCTGACCTCCGAGAGTGGCTCTGTATCTATGGTGGTATCAGCGTGGGGGGGCAGAGGCAGGAAGGGGGTGGTGTAGAGATTTTCCTGTCCCCTCATTGACACATGTGATGGAGAGATCTCCTCACCCTGTGTTTCACTCCTGTTTCAGATAATCACCACCCACGAGGGAAAGAGGGAGGAAAAAGGGGCAGAAGGGAGGGGCATCAGTATGAAGAAAGGGGTTCGAGTGCTTCTCAAGGAAGTAAGGTCCACCTAGCTGGAAAGCCATTCCACTCCATCAAATATGGTCACTGAGCTGGTAGGCTCCAAACCCTTGTGGGGCAGCATCCACTCCTCTGTCCCCTGTAATGGCCCTTCTTTACAATCCCAATCTACCCTATGATATCCCAGATGCCAGTGAATCTGACTGGTTCTCCAGCTGTGTGGACTAAGGATCCACAAGGATCAGCTCCTGCAGGGTCGCCATAGAGGGTGTGGGGGGAGAACAAATTAACGTAGCAGCAATGGTTTGTCTAGAAGCATTGGGCTGCTACAGGGTGCCATACAAGTAGGACTCCTGCCAGACCCATGCCTGCCTATGTGGAACTGTTAATCCCTCATCCCTCAGGACAGCCAGTGCAGGTTGGTCCAAGATGGCTAAAGGAGGCAAGTTGGCAGGTGGACCGGCGGGAGATCTCAGGCAAGTCGACTGCAGCAGACAACACCCCTCTCCATCCCCATTCCCCACAAGCTGTAAGAAAAAAAGAACAAAGTTAGCATATTGTTCAGTGGTTAGGTATATTTTTTGCAACATTTCAATGTTTATGGTAATGGATACAGCCCCTGAGTATCAGTGCTTCAGTCCCATCTGCTTCTAGGCTTTATCCCAGACAGTAAGTGTTGCACCTCATGAGCCCAAAGCGCAGTCTTTGGAGGATCTTGCCCATTCAGGTGGGTTAGGTGGCTGTTCAGGGCTGTCTCGGGGATTTGCAGATCTGGTTGCCACCTCTGCCAATGATAGGAGTCAGTCTTCTATTCTTGTTACAGGGGGCATATCTGTTGCCATGATGGACAGACTGTGTGACAGGACCAGATCTGTTTTTCCCTGGTGATCCCTCCTGTCCTGCCCTTTTCAGTGCTGGCTCTCTAGTTGTTTCTGATCCAGTGGTAGATGACCCAGAGCCTCTGCTGCTTGCTCTGTGGTCCGATGTGCATTTCCAGACTTTCTTTTGCTCTTTGCTCTGGTAACTTGCCAGTCCATGGTTTGCCCCTGCTGAGGCTGGCTGAATGCTTTCGGGCAGTGAGACACAGTGGTGGCTGAGGGTTTAGGGTGGGGGTTGTTCCTGGTGGAGCTGGCTTTAGGGGAGCATAGTCTGAGTTCTATCTGCTTATCCAGACAGTGTTTTATGATACAGCTGGATACCTCCTTGGGGAATTAAACGTGCTTGCCACACCATTCCAGGAAATTTTTAGTTTGACTGTGTACTGGAGTTGGTGTTGAACTCCCAGCTACAGGAAGGCTTTGCAGGTGGGTGTAAACTCTTGGCACTGGGCTGCAAGCTCCAGTGAGTAGTCATTAAAAATTATTTTGTGTCCCTCCCAGGGCAAAGGGCCTTTTTCTCTGGTGAGTGAAAGTATTCTGTCCTTCTAAGAAAAAGTGGAGGAGTTTTGCCAGTATGGGTCTAGGGCATTTGCCTTTCCTTGCTGTGGGTGCCAGGGACCTGTTTTTCTGTTCAATCTCCAAGGGCACCTTCCACTGAAAATTACAGATTTTCAGCAGCTCTTTTTGCAGGAAGGTGGCACAGTCTTTGTTTTTGGCTCCTTCCGGGAAGCCGAGAATCCTTATATTGTTACTGCGGCTTCTGTTCTCTGCATCCTGAGCTCTGTGTTATAGCAGTGCCACCATGCGCTTGAGTTCCTGGATTCTGGCCTCATGTCATGAGTCCTTATCGTTGATGTAGGACAGAAACATGTCCGTGTCCCTTTGTTTGTGCTGGAGGCTTTGGACTTTTTCTTGGAAATTGGCCAGAGAGCATTCAAATGTTGACATTTCTGTCAGAATTTGCTGCAGCATTCCTTTCAGAATGATACCTTCATTAGCAGACGTCAGGGTCATCATCGGGCCCTCCAACAGGGGATGCGAGGCAGCCATCACGTTAGACTTTAGCTGTCAGCGACCACTGATTTTTGAGTTTGTTTTCTCGGTGCTCCTTGTCAGTGCTGGTCTGTAACTTTGACATTCATTAGGGTGAGCAGTCCTCGAATGAATGTGCCAGTTTTTCCTGGATTTGGTGAGTCGTATGTTTTAGATTTTTCCAGATTCTGCCTCAGACTTTGAGGAGAAACTAAGCAGACATTGGTGTTGGCAGCTTGTGTATGCACTGGTGTACCTGACTTCTAGCAGCCTGTCCCCTTTCCCTTTTGCACAAGCCTACAGCAGGCACGTAAAGCAAGAAAGTTCCGCTGGCCTCATCCTCGCATCAGCAGTACACAAACAGAGCACGGAGCTGACTAAGCAGGGGGAGGATGAGGAAATAAAACAGAGCATGGGTATAAGATTGGGGGGAGGTGAGGACTCAAATGGAACCTAAATTGGAAAGAAGAACAGACATTCGCAGGGAGCAAAATTCAAGCTCTACATTGGAAAAAAATAGCTATCCAACACTGCAGTGCCCTCTACTGGCAAATATAACAGTAGAGGGACTAATCTTACCAAAAAAATGAACTAAAAATTCACTTTTACTCATTTTTTTATAGCATTATTTTATTTTTTTAAATCCTATAAAAAATTAAACATGTATCCCATTTTCTAAGTGCAATAATACCCTCCAAGTTGGGTTGTATGAGCTACACCAGACCTTCCATGGGCTATAAGACCCTCTACCTACAGCGTCAAGCCTCATTACATCCCTGGGTGGTCTGGTACAGCCCAATACTGTCCACCCTGTCAGATATTATTGCTTGTATGCGCTGCTTCAAAAAAAAAAAAGGGAACATATCACGTTGAGAGGTCATCATCAGCAGACATTAGAATAATTTCAAAATGATAAACAGTTATAGAAAAATACTTTGCATAATGTATGATCTTGAACATACTGTAAAAGAAAGAAAATGACTTTAAAGAGCAACTCTGCACTTCAGCATGTCGTTTCATAAATAAGATGTTTCAGCTATTACAATTTAATAGAGAACATATATTTTTTTTCATTTTCAATGTTCCTTTCCAAGATTTACAGCATAGCATGGTAGTCCACCTAAACGTCTGTACAGAAAACATTTGAAAACATTTACCTCTCCCCTGTTAACCTCACAGTGCCTTTGTTTATGACATCATAGTGCTCATCATGGCAACAGATTGTGACGTCACAAACAGCAATTGTGTGGTTAGCAGGGGACAGTCAGATAAATTTTGAAAGACTTTGTGTGAAATATCTGCTGCATTATCTACACTATTTAGTAGACCAACAGCAGGGGAAAGTAAATAAAATAACAAATAACTAGAAAACAATATATAGTAATATGTCCCCGGGAGCCACTCGTTGGTGGATAAGAGCGGTTTCATGCATGTTCTGATCAAGAGAGAACAATGAAGTGAAGCTGAGCTGTTCTGGCTCGAGCAGAACGCAAGTGAAACTACTCATGTCCAGCAATGAGTGGTGACAGGAGGAATATATTGTTATATTATCGATCGAGCATGATTAATTAAATATATATATAAAAATAAAGAACTGTCCTGGAATGTGCCTGTTTCCAGGGCATCTGTGTGTGAGACACTCTTCAAGGAATAAGAGTGTCTCATGCACAGAGTAAAGGAGTGCTCTGATTGGTCAGGAGTGCTCCCTTGATCTATAATAAAGTTAAAACATAATTGGTGTAAATCTAGTGTTTTTAAGCTTTTTATCATAATACAGAGTTGCTTTTTAAAGCATAAGAGTTTGGTTTATATTGAAAACCAAGGCAAATTTGATACTTCCTCAAAACACAACAGACACTCTTATTTACATGCTGTAATCAGCTGTTATAAAAACATGTCATACCTTCAGTGCACAATACTGGTATCTTGTGATCTGGTGATTTCTGTCACTGTAGCGATCCAGTGGTGTAAACATGATGCTGAAGGGGCCTGCCCACTGGCTAAACAAGATGAATAGATGGTGCCTCAAGCTTTGCTGTGGGAAGAGGAATCTACGATGATGGACTGTGGAGACAATAAAGATATCAATCACTCTTTGTCAGGCCGCGATTAAAGATATGGAACTGAAATAGCTCTGGGAACGCCCAGAAAATTCAGTATCATGTATGGCACACTTTCTTGTTAAGACGTCATCCAGACAGGCAAGAACTTGCTGCATTCCAGCCCTTGAAGCACTGCACTGCATTCCTGTCATGCACGTGCCTGACGGCCAGACATTTATGCACATGCCTGTACTGACATTTTACAATTATTGGTTCTAAAGGAGTGGCAGAAAGTGATGTATGAGTTTGCTGATCCTGTCAACTTAGAGTTATTTTTATGTTTTCACATTCAGACATTTTTTGAACAATTTTGGCCAAATTGTTAAAATAAAACCTCATCAGAAATCACTAGAAAGATAGCAATTGCCTGTGTCTAGCCCTGTAGTATGGGGGAGGGGTGCTAATTTTCTGGCCTGGGGCTTCAGCTACTTGATAACTGATCTTCCACAGCCAATAGTGCGCCACCAGAAAGGGAGCAGGTTCTGCATAAAAGCAGCCACTGCCAACGTGCCCTACACATTTGTGTCCCAGTGAGTGAGTGGAACAGTAAAGGAGCAGAACAGCTGACTGGCATTGTAGGTGTTGGCAGGTGTCAGCAGAAGGAAGTGGAGAAGCGGAGAACTCTGCCAGTTGACTAGGGCAAGGTGCCTGTTCACTTCTGTGTAATATTCACTGCTGGGAAGGGTGGAAAGTCAAAGGTAGGCCAAAACTGGGAATAGGAGCAACACCCTATCTAGGGTAGGAGTATATAAAAATGTAAACAAGGCACGAGGGAGCACAAATAGAAATAAACAAAAAGGGAAACCAGAAACACTCTATCAGGAGTGAGGGTACAAAACTATCTCCAGGTAAAACAGGGAGAATAGAGGTTGAGAATGCTGAGTGGCACTGAGCGGCAGTTTTCAGAGAGACCTTCTGGAGACTGTGTTGCTGTACTGTCTACACACACCTCTCTGGGTTGAGGGAGGAGGTCAGTAGACTCCAGGTCGAGTTGACTAGGATTCGGGGACCTCTCCCTCCACCCAGAGGCCATCAAGTCTGCCACCGTTACCTCCGTTACCTCAGAGGATACCAGGGAGAAGGAATGGTTGGACTATGGTGGACTCTGGAAGGGTGGGGGTGGTGGGACAGAGGCATATTCCTCAACTGGTACCACTACAAAATTCCAATGCCATTCTGGCGGGTTGGGACTGCCAGGAGGTAGCACCAGCTGCAGTGACCAAGGGGAATATGGGGGTCTTCCATAGTGGAAACTCCAAGGAAGGTGGTAGAGGACCCTGGAGGAGGAAGCAACTTCTGGTGGGGGGACTCAATTGTGAGGGGGATAGATTTGGGAATAGGAAGGGGGGAAGAGGCAGGTTAGATGCCATGGCCCTGCGCCATGGCCCTGAGAGATGGGAAGTGGATCATGAGGATTGCTAGTGCAGCAGGATAGGAGGGAGAGCTGGATGTAATTATCCATCTGGTGACTAATGACCTGGCTAGAGACAGGGCTAGGATAGTGCAGGAGGAGTTTAGGGAGCTGGGGAAGGGACTCAGACAGGTAGCTCACTCAGTGGCTTTCGCTAAAGTGCTGCCTGTCTACAACAGGGGACAGGAGAGGGAACTCCTCACCAGAAGCTTCAACTCATGGTTGAAGGAATGGTGCAGAGAGGAAGGGTTCAGCTACACTGGGGACCCATCTGTGAGAATAAGGACTTATATAGGGGTGATGGCCTGCATCCCTCCGGGAGGGCAACCACAGTCCTCAGTGGATGGTTTAAATGTTATCTTGATGAACATTTAAACTAGCCAAGGGGGTGGCAGAAGGAATAAGGGAATCAGAAACCCCCCCCCCAAACGGGCTGAAGTAGAGAGTAGGGAAAACCCGAATGGAGAGGAATCCCCCAGGATGCAAATTAAAACAGAGAGCAGGGTGCTAGAGATAAAGGAGGAAAGGAACAGGAGCATTACAAAGAGAGGGGGGACGGAGGGAGGGCAGAAAAGAAAAAAGAAGGTCAACAAGTGGAGTGGAAACAAAATCTGGAAGGCCATGGGTGTGAATGCTAGAAGCCTAGGAAGTAAGATTCTGGAACTAGAGGCCATTATGGCGGAGGCTGACCTGGATATTGTGGTCATTACTGAGTCATGATGCACTGAAAACCATGACTGGGACATGGCCATACCAGGCTATGCTCTGTTCAGGAAGGACCGGGTGGGAAGGAAAGAAGGGGCTGTGGTGCTTTATGTGAGGACAAGCATAAAAGCCACAGAGATACTGGGAATACAGGGGGAGACAGAAGGTACTGTGTGTCACCCTGGAGACAGGGAATGGAGCCATTATTTGCACTGGAGTGATCTACAGATATCCAGTACAGGGGGAGGAATTAGATAAGATACTGGTGGAAGTCTATGGCAAGGGAGGCTGCTGGTGGGGGACTTCAACCTGCCAGATGTGGATTAGAGCCTCCCAGCAGCAGCTTCAGCTAGAAGCAGAGACATCCTGGATTCTCTGCAGGGGCATTCCTCAGGCAATTAGTCAGTGAACCCATTCGTGACGGGGCAATACTGGACCTGGTACTTACTAACAGGGATAGTGTTGCAGATGTCATGGTGGGAGGCCACTTGGGGACTGGTGATCACCATACAGTGTAGTTCAATATAAGGATGTCTGTGGAAGTGCAGCATGCAAGGGTGAGGGTCCTGAACTTCAGAAGGGCAGATTTAAAAAAGATGGGTGAATGCTTTAGGGATGACCTAGCAGGGGAGGATGACCTGGGTGGGGTGGAGGAACAGTGGGCAAAGATAAAAGGAAGCATAGTAAGGGCAACAAACCTCTGCATCAAACAAGTGAGCAAAAACAAGAGGAAAATGAGACTGCTGTCATTCTTGAAAGAGGTGGCTGAAAAGGTAAAAGCCAAAAGGGAAACATTCAGAAGGTGTAAGGAGATGCAGAGGGAGGAAGATAGGAAGGTGTATCGGAAAAAACAGAGGGAAGCATGGAGAGCAGTAAGGAGCACAAATGCACAAACTGAAGAGAGAATAGCCCAGGAGGTAGTGAAAGGGGACAAGACATTTTTGTAGGTATGTAAGTGAAAAGAGGAAGACCAGAAATGGGACTGTAAGGTTAAAAAGGAAAACCAGGGGGTGGGGTGGGGTGGGGTGCAGGACAGTGTAGAAGGGGACCAGGAACAGGCAGATATCCTAAACAAATATTCTTGTTCAGTGTTTATAGAGGAAGGAGAAGGGCCACAAAAAAGTTAACAAAAGCTTTGGAGGGGGGAGGTGGATATAAGTCCTTTTTTGGAGGCAAGAGTCCTGAAGGGACATGTTAATCTGAAAGAAGACAAAGCAACGGGGCCAGATGGGATGCATCCAAGGGTACTGAGGGAGCTCAGGGAAATACTGGCCGCACCTTTGACAGTTCTATTTAACAGCTCACTGGAAACAGCAGTGGTTTCAGAGGACCGGAGGATGACAGATGTAGTCCCACTACACAAAAGTGGTAGCAGGGAGGAGGCTGGCAATTATAGACCAGTCAGCCTGACATCGGTGGTGGAAAAGTTAATGGAATCACTGCTGAAGGAAAAGGTTGTGGAATATCTTGAATCCCATGGGTTACAAGACACATGGCAGCATGGTTTCCCAGGGGGGAGGTCATGTCAAACGAATCTGATGGATTTGTTTGACAGATTTCTTTGACTGGGTGACCAAGGAACTAGATCAGGGTGGAGCAGTGGTAGTGGCCTACATAGATTTCAGTAAGGGCACAGAAACCCAAGGGTGGAGTATAAAATGGGTGGAGTGGTACTGACGACCACTAAGCAGGAAAGAGAGCTTGGGGCAATCATATCAGATGACCTAATGATGGCCAGGCAGTGTAACAAGGCAGTAGGGAAGGTAAGTGGGATACTGGAGTTCATAGGAAGGGTTATCACTTGCAGTAAGCGGGAGGATTGTGTCCAGTTCTGGAGACCACATCTCTGGAAGGACATAGACAGAGTGGAGGTGGTCCAGAGGAGGACAACTGAAATGGTGCAGGGTCTGCATCAAAAGCGCTACAAGGAGAGGCTAAAGGACCTCAATGTGTACATTCTGGAACAGAGGCGGGAGAGGGGAGGTGTGATAGAGACCTTTAAATACCTCATGGGGTAAATAAGGTACAGACGAGGAATATTTTTCAGACGAAAAGGAGTTCAAGAACAAGGGGACATGCTATGAAGCTGGAGGGGTAGATTCAGGAGAGATGTG
Source organism: Neoceratodus forsteri (assembly GCA_016271365.2). Taxonomy (NCBI): domain Eukaryota; kingdom Metazoa; phylum Chordata; order Ceratodontiformes; family Ceratodontidae; genus Neoceratodus; species Neoceratodus forsteri. The sequence goes on from CM057458.1 coordinate 375,286,182, forward strand.
AGAAAGTACTTCTTTATAGAAAGAGTGGTGGATTTCTGGAACAGCCTTCCAGCAGAGGTGGTGGGGTCAAAAACAGTGGTGGGATTCAAGAATGCATGGGATAAGCACAAGGGGATCATAGTGGAAAGGAAGGGGGAAGGAGAAAGAGCTATAGATTGGGCACGGTCTGCAGTAACAGTGTAGGTAGGGAGAAATGGGCAGACTGGATGGGCCAAGCGGTCCTTATCTGCCACCAAAGTCTACGTTTCTGTGTTTCAATTATGAAATGTTATCACAGCCTGTGAAGTCTCAGAGAATTGCTTTTTGGAGAAATTCTATTCAAAATCAGCAAATGTATCTCCATCCTTACCTTGGCTTTGACCCCCATGAACTGTCCCCGAGGGGGGGCCAGGAGTGGAGGGCCATCCTTCCCTCCCAAACTACATATCCAGTGTGGCCAAAGAGGCTGCGTGGTGGCGCAGGTCCAGAGAGGCATGCTGCGTGTTATCTAGCCCTTGGGTGCCTTTTTCCTTGTTCATCCCAGGAGCCATGGTAACTCGGGTTGTACACGCGCGTGGAGGAACATGTGCGCCCTAGAGCCTCAGCTCCCTCCCCCACCCCTTATCAAATGACGTGCCTCTCATACATCGGTGTTGCCTTCAGGCCTCCACCTGGGGGCAGCCAAGTTCCAAGAATATCAGTCTCTCCTATCCAGGAGAGGATCGCTGCCTGATGGCTGCTTCTGCCACTCCTGCCCCCGCCAACCCCCGGCAACTCAAGCTCATTCCGGAACTCAAGTTGCCAGCATGATGAGAGGTAAGGTACAGTGCCTCAGCCCTCTACACCACCAGGCCGGCCAGCAGAAATAGTTGTAAACACATCAAACAGGAATTCAGAATATATTTCCAAGTATTTATTCCTCTCAACAACTCATCTTACTTCTGTTGTCAAGATCCAGATCTACAAACTGCCTCATAATAGTTATTTGTGGGCTACCGTACCTCTCAGCCTTCATCATCTCAAAATGACAGAGACCCTTAAGGAGATTTTCTGGTTTCCAGCAAACAAACAAACAAACAAAAAACAAAACAAAACAAAAATAAAGCTACTACCAAAAAAATAAATAAAATATTCAGCAATACAAAATTCCCAGAAATGTGCATTTTAGAACCTGCTGTTTTTCATCACTGAAAACATTTTCTTTAAAACAGGATCTTTTCCCCTTAGGCTTCATCTATTCACGTTACTTATACCTGCCATGAAATCATACTCCTCTGCTTATGACATCACAACATGTTGCCATGGGCTATGACTTCATGGCAGGAAAAAAGGCAGGAACAGATGATGTCTAGGTGGCAAATAATCTGTTTTCTGCAAATGACTTTAATAATAAGGGGGCCCATATTCAAAAGTGGCTGGCTGCATCTCAGTTGCACCGGCGCAAAACACTGATTATATTCAGATAATCGCCATAGGAGGCGATTGTGAGTCCGGCTGATATATCCCAGTTTATCGCGATTTGCAGTGGGAGATGCTGGCGTGGCAGGTGTCCTGAACCACTGTGGGGCATATAGAAATGCGTGTTGGGCGACTACACACGCAGCATGCAGAATTGCAATATTCAGCCGGGATATAAAAATAGCCTTATTGCACAGTCTGAGCCCAATCCCCACATTTGCATATCATAACTGGAATGTATTCAGGTAATTTGCATACCTGTTGCAGTGCAGATCAAGCTTTGCAGGGCAGCTCTACCACTCTACAAAGGTGAACAGGAGATACTGCAGCCCAGCAGACTGATGTGAAAGTATATGTGTGTGGGTGGACTGCAGTGGCCTGCGTACAGTGCTGTTGCACATGGCGATGTATAGGGTCCGACTGGGGTACAGGGGGATCACCTGGACAGTGGCCATGGGAGCCCACCTGGATGAGCAATGGGGGGGCCCAGGGTGACACACTCCTACCAGTAAGCCACAGGACTGTGATACACTAGCCCTGTATGCATTGTACATTCAACTACAGTGCCCCACATATACCCCAGTATAATGGATAAGGGATGAGAAAGGCAAGGGATGTCAGGATGTAGACAGTGACTTGGTACCCGAGTGAGTGGGGTCCACCTGGAACAGTCTTGGTAACCTGGGTGGCCATCCCAGTACTGGCCAAGTACGTGCCCATGGTGGCCACATGCCCAACACTGGAAGGGCCAGTGTCAGTAAGGCATGCCCACGCTGCCTCCAGTCTGCAGGTGGTGTCACCCCTGCCCTGCGCTGTGCACAGCTGTGCAAAGTTAACCACTGTAACACCACACCACCCACCGCAGTGCCCCTGTGGCAATGTCACACAGCATGGATGGCATTGGTGTCATGTCTGTGGCTCCGGGTGCTGTGGGCCTGGCATGGGTGCGCACCTATGGTGTACCCCATGGGTGTGTGCCACTGGTTGGATCCTGGACCATGCCATGCTGCCAACAGTACTGCCAGACCACCTGGGCACCACTGCCTCAGACATCACCATGGGTGTATGCCACCACCAGGAGGTGCCCTGAGGGACACATGGGTGCAGGCCATGGCCTCTGGTACATGTGCTGCATTGTGGCTGTCCACACCACCGGTGTGCCAGGGATGCACCTGCTGGCACCTGCATGTGGCAGGTGGGCAGCTACATACCTGAAGCAGTGTAGGAGGTGGCTGTCTGGGTGGTGCCAGGGGCATCACAACACCTGTGGCTTTGGGTACTGCCATTCGAGTATGCCTGCTGTGTGTGGGCGCCTGGAACAAATCCTGGTGCACCTCCAAGGGCTGTCTCAGGGGAGCCTGTCTGCATTTCTGCAGCCTGCCAGTGGGTGGCTGGCTGATTTAGGCCATCCTTTTGTCAGCCTATCTTTGTTCGGCACATCTCTGGGATGCGTGGTAGCTGTGCCGCACATTTTGGCTGAATATTCCCATGTATGGCACATTCATGTACCAGCCCCGATTTTGTGCTGCATACATTATCTATGCTGGATCTCGCATTCTGACATGCGCAATGCATCTCTGCTGTTTGAATATCGCGCCTCCGTGCAATTTCCAAGATGTGCAGCGCATCTTCATTTTGTGCCATGCATCTCTTTTGAATATGTGGGCCAAAGAATGTAAATGGAATGCAAAAATGTCCTGAACATACATTATTTTGGAATGGTTTTTTTTTTTTGAGCAGGAGAGACACACTAAGCTGAAGCTTATTTTTAGGTGCAGCCTGAGAGCACAAGCAAGTTAAGTAACTTGCTGAGGGTCACACAGAGGTGGCTGTGAGATTCAAACCCAGGTCTCCAGGTTTGCAGCTCAGAGCCTTAAACCACTGCACTATACTGCCTCCAAAGATTGTTACACGACCCAGGTGGGACCCGAACCCACAATCCCTAACTCCGGAGGCTGATGCCTTATCCGTTTGACTATTGTAATTGTTTTTCAAGAAATTGGAAAATCACCTTACATAAAAGGAAATTAAATAAAATGTGTGATGCCTGAAAAATCACTGAGACTAGAACTCAGAAAACCAGAAATGAGTGTTTTCAAAAGTTATGGGCTGGAGGCTGTAAACCCCATATTTGTTTTATGACTGTGTAGGTCTTTGGGACTTTCAAAAGAGAATTTTTGCAGCCATAAATGAGAGATCTGTGTCAAATCTTGGTATCCTTGAACACTTTTCTAAAATAAGAACTGTAACATGAATACTAGTGACAAGATGGCAGCCGCAGTTTTGAAACTCTTATTTTCTATTTAATTTGTAAGTAAACTACATCTAACAGTTGTGATCTAAAAATGATTTGGTACATGAAAGTGGATGAAAAATTAATTCCACAACCCACAAATACAGCTAAAGATAACCTGCTGGTGCAGGCTGCAATTTGTGGCACAAATCATCCATTGCAGGCCTCTAAATATTCTGAAACTGTAACTCTCAGTTTGTTGTCAATGGTGCTTTAGAGATTTTATTAACAGACTTGTGCTTTATAATTGTATGGCACATATCCAGTAACCTGGTATGCAAGTCACATGCCAGGCATATACGGGGTTTCTAGATGCAGACTTCTAGATGCCACACAAATATGCTCCCACAGCTTTTAGTAAGTGACAGATCATGTCATGAAGCAGGATCCTTCACAAATTCCATGGATGCATGTTGTGTAGGAGATAAAGGTCTGGAGGTTGGATTTTCATTACAAAGTTCCCTAGTCTTGATCACACAATTGCTTTAAAGTTACATTTGCTCAGCAGTGGGAACATAACATTTATCTACTGGGAAACTGGTACAATCCTATACACCTCTCCAAAGACATAGTTGTTTCAAACACTGAAATCCAGAAGTAGATCACTGTGAAAGTAACATATATATCAAACCACTGAGAGCTGGTTTGGGGGTGATTCTTTATAACATTTGCAAAACCAAACTAGGCTCTATCATTAAAGGGACATGATATCCTCCCTCCCATTCCCGAAAGCATATGCCATTCCACCGATGTGTACATATTCATGTGAAACAGGGGCTTAGTCACAGAAACATGAATGAAAAGCGACCTCAAATGATCCTCCTGTGGAAAATTGTGAGATTTGGGGGGTGGGAGGCATGGATTTTTTTTCAGTATTAATAGACATGGCTTCAACATATCTACTAATTGACTAATAACCTCTGTAATTTGAGGGTGGTGGTCATGGTGTTTATTAGCACTGTTGATATATGAATAAACTAGCTCTGTTTTATGCATTTTCGGACTTCAGACCATTACCAATACTGACAAGTTCTGTGAGAACAAAACTGATACACCTTATAAAAAAATCTAAAATGAAACTTTTATTAGTTAACTGTAAGTCATTTTAGTAAATGTGTAGATTCGATCTGATGTAGCTATGGATAAGACAGGTAAAAAAGGTGTCAACTTTGTTAGTTCATTCCTTGTCCATTAATTTTCACCTGAGAAGACACAAGGCAGAGGTATTTATACATATAATGTATCTATTGTATGTGCCATGCATGCTGCTTGGTAGGTAAAGGGTTACTCTTCCGCAGCTCAGATTTCCTGAATCCCACACAGAGAGAGTGATCCCATACATTGCAGACTGAGGATTTGATCTAGAAAATCAGGCTTGTAGTCAGGTCCCTATGAATCGCTTACCTTCTAGTTTCTGCACCTGACTCATAATACCAGCCACTTGGTCATCCAGCAATTTTCTGGTCTTGTGTAATCTGCAGTGGAAGGTTATGCAGACTAATGGGGGGGGGGGTGCAAAGCACTTGAATATCTAGACTTCACTTGAAAATGCCCTGGTTCACCCATAAAGGATATTTTGTGTGACCCAAAGGGCCATGCCTTTCCCCTCTCCCTACTCTAAAGTCTCCTTTTGCTTACACTTTTGGTCACTGTGCTCCTGGGCATCAGCCACTTACATGAGCCCCCGGCAATGTGTCTGTCAGTATTGTACTGTTTGCTGCAAATATTTTATTGACTGGGTTGTATTTGCCCTTATCAATCTCTCCTACAACTGCACTGGTACTTGATTTATGGTAGGTATTGTGCTTTACTGTATTTTGACTTTTCCTTATGCCCTCTATAATCCACTCCCACCCCTATCCCCTAACCTTCAAGCTACACTTGGAAAAAAGCCACAGTTCAGAGTGCCTTCCTCTCTAAAACATGAAAATAAATAAAATACAGAGAATAACACATAGGTGACAGTGTGTTATGAAGGTTTTGATGACTCATAAATCTAGAGAGAGAAGCTCAAGAGGTTTATGTGGTCATCACACACCGAGAGTGTGTAAAAAAAACTTCATATGCACACAGCTACTTATGTTTTATTTGCTGTAATAACTGGTGCAGGAATCTAAGAAAAGAAAACAAGTTACTGTGTCTTACCATTGCTTTGCTTGCAGATCGCTCTTTTCCTTGTCTCTGTTTTCAGCGTCTGCTCAGTGGGTTAAAGCAAAGCTAAGTAATAAGCAGCCATAAAATATGAACTTTAGCAGTATTTTAACATTTTAAACTAAACAAAAGTCTGTTTTCTCACACAATTTCTTGTTGAAGTCAAATCAGGTTGCTATGAAACTGGGTGTTGCCATGTGAACAAGGGTCAGGAGATGTAGGGATTAGGTGAAAATGGACTTTTGTTCATTTTAAAATACTGCTAGAGTTTTTTAGGGCAGTTTTCACAGCTTAACCCCACCCGATTATGGAGGACTGAAAGCCACTGACTAACCGAGATTAGTATTGAAAACCTACATAATATAACTGAGGCAGTGAAGGGTGAACGCTCCAAAATGCCATAATACTGTAACTGGGTATTAGGTTATACTAAGTTATTACAGCGTTTGTTCACATGGATAATCAGTGTGATAAAGGGGGTCACCAGTTATTATAAGTAAATAAAAATTTGACAGGCAGTTTTTTTACATTTTTTTAAGAAGTTGAAACCATGCTGTTGCCAGTGAGCAATGCTAGATTTGCAGATTTTAAGCAAACACTTGGCAGTCTTGGAATGCCTAAAATATGCATAGAAATGTAAATAAATGGAGACACCTACAGTACCTATATGGAATTTGAAAAAAAAAAGTATTGTAACTCTAGTGATCCTGCGGCAAAAGAAGGAATGTTGGTCATTTTTTTCAAAAAAAAAGGGGAAGTGTGTTTGCCTGTCCGTAACAGAATTGTGGCATGAGCAGTTTGTACGAATGTGAGAACTTTTTAATACAGTGTACATTATTTTCAAAAACAGCATTTAATGTACATACTGGTAAACAGAAAAAAGTAATGATCTGAAATATTTGGCTGAAACACACTTATTCTGTTCTTCCCTGAGATTGCCTTGAAGTGAACTTATATAGTTCTGCTAAAGATAATGTTTAATTGCTACTTAATAATACAGTATAATGTTATCTGGCTGTACTGTACACTACCTAATCATGTTTGCCAGTTAGGTATTACCTGGAATGCACTGAATCAGGTTGGCAACCATTGCACTGAAATGTGCTCGAATGTCCTTGAGAATTTCGACATCCTTGTCATTTTCCGCCTCCAACAACATGCGCGTGAGGTCCACATACTCCAAAAACAAGGCTCCTAGTGCCAAGGTATCTCTTTCTAGAGCTCCACATGTGCTAGCATTAAAAAGAACAAAAATTCAATGACTACATGAAAAAGGGAAATGGTTATTTAAAGGGAAACATCCATGTACAAATGGGCCCCACCTCAGTGTGAGGCAGGGCCCAAATAGGTCTTTCAGAAAAAGTAGTGTTTTTTTTTTTACCTTTGGTGATTTCATGTATTTATAATTTATCTGGTTAATCCTGCCTCCTTCTCCGCCTGACAGTTTAAAATCCAGCATCCTGAGCGGTGTGCCCACAACTACTCGTGGCTGTCTCAAAAATGACATATCATGCAGGGAGCAGCTACGGGTCCATCCATTAGATTTCTGTATACTCAGAGCTTCTGATAGCTCTGGTTTGAAACCTCCATGTCTCAGTGCTATACCGAGATCAGGTATAGCATGGCAGCCCACTGACAGTCTATACCTGGTCTTGATATAGCATCAAGACATGTAGGTTCCAAACCTGAGCTATCGGAAGCTCTGATTATACAGAAATCTAATGGATGGACCTGCGACTGCTCCCCACATGACACGTCATTCTCGAGACAGCCATGGGTAGTTGCGGGTGTGCTGCTCAGGGCGCTAGATTTTAAAATGCTGGGTGGAGAGGGAGGCATGATCAACCAGATAAATTATAAATACATAAAATCACTAAAGGTGAAAAAATACTACTTTTTCCGAAAGTCCTAATTGGGCCCTGCCTCACACTGAGGTGGGGCCCATTTGTTCTTAGACATTTCCCTTTAATGAAAATATGGACAGAATGCATTACATGCAAAAGGGGAATGGTTATTTAATGAAAATATGGACAGGGTGCATCTGGGAAACCAGCTGTGCTAAGGCCAGTATGCTTTTCTGGTGAAATGTTTCAAATACATAAATATATAAACCAACAAACATGATACTCCTCAACACATCAGTGATGACATGACAGGGTTCAGATGGGTATACTTTTTTAACTTTTTGTTTACTAGTTTAATGAAAAAGAAATTTACAGATAAAACTTATTTGCAGGAAATACAAATATACAATACAATGTTACAAAAGTACCTACCCCTTCTCCATGCCAACAGGCACAGCATGAAGAGACGTGCAATAAATACTGACACTTATAAAATGGGTAGAAAGAATCTTAAACTCTGATTGGTTAAAACACATCACCTTACACTGATTTTGCTCAGTGTACAGTCATCCTAGTACTTAGCCTCATCACAAATTAATTCAGCACCACAAAATCTCAAAAACAAATTGGCAGCTTTTTTTTATGTCTTGCTAAGCATGCAGTACAAAATTCTGCATCCTCCCTACACCCGTTCTAGCATGCTCCTGGTCCAAAATTCACACGAAGAGGAATGCAACACTAAAACTCCATGTAAAATGGAATATATATATATATACTGTATTTGTTGGCAAAGAATGCAGCAACAAAGCATTTTTACACTCATACAGAAAGCTTATTTTAAACTCATTAAGCTTTAAAGCAGAAATGTATCTTAAAATGTCTGTTATGTATTTTATCATGATCTCCATTTTGCAAGCCTGATGTTGATCTCTGCTGGTCATTTTTTGTCTCCAAATCTTTTTATACAGTGCCATATTTAATTTTTTTTCATCACCATGTTAGACCTTGTTTTGTGGTCTAGTGTTAGTCTCCAGGTCCCCAGTGTCCTATCGGGCTCAGAGAGATGTGTCTGCTGCATGCTAGTCCATTTTAGTTACAAGAAAAGTGATGTTAAATGACAGGTGCTCAGATATGGCAAGGAATCTTGATGAAAACCTTGTGATAGCCGTATTTAATGATGCTCACCATTAATTAATTCAAATCTAAGAAATGCTAAAGCAGACCCAAAATAGAAGGAAGGGCATCACACAAAATAGGAAATAAAATGGCACTGTATAATGGAACAGAAAGATACTGGTCCAACATTTTAATCATAGCATGTACTGCTGCTTAAAGTGATCTTTCAAACTTCCACCTGTGACTCTAAATACCTGTTCTCAATTTGTGTGAAAATCTAGTAGAAAATTCTTACAAAGCTCCAGGTTTACAGGCGCTTGCAGCAAACTTACTTGTCACTTACAACGCCAGCATCAGCAAGTAGCTCAAAGATCCGTAACAACTGCAGCCTCAGCAAATCTCTACGCTTCCCGACGTTTCTTGTTCTGTTAAAGAATGGGCAGATCAGCGACATAAAATGATGAATCTCTATCTTAGTTATAAAACATGCTACCACAAATTTAGTCCATGAAAGACAGATCTAGAGATACAAGTGTTTCATCATCGTCATCATCATCACCACTTGCTCTAAATAAAATACCTAGAAAGTTAAGGAAATCAAATTGCATGGCAATGCATGATACTATAAATCACTACATCACACTTCCTTAAGGCAGTCTTTAGAGGTTTTCTAATGGGAATACTTTAATGATGTACAATAAAAATGTACATGCTATAATCCTTCAAGCAGAAGCAATAAAAAGAAAATTACAACTAACCTCTGGTCTTCTTTCCAAGGCTTCCTTCATTAAGGGATGCAGCTCTTCCACTAATTCCCTTAAGATCAGAAAGTCATTGTTAGTATGATACGATAAATATGACATTATACCCAGGGAACATAATAAGATGAACTTCTAGCTAGACATGAAAAGCGTGTTGTATATAATAATATGTTTACTCAGTTACCATTTTTCTAGTATGCTAGTCAGACTGAAAAAAAAATCTTATTATTCTTTATTGTTCAGTATCTAGCAGCTATGGTCTCAGATTAGCTGGATTGCTTAGTTTTGGTATTTAGTCTTCTATTTGTTCATTTAACTTGTTTTACTAAGGACCATTTTAAACGTATATAATGCATAGGATGGAAGAAGTGAATAGTGCCTATCACTTTTTTCCAAGATAACATAGCTTTCTGGTATTAGTCCTTTCTTTGAAGTGTTTAAAGGCCCTCTATAATGTTTGAGTCATAAGAAAAGATGCCTATATGCATGTTGGTTACAACACAACTAATTTTTATAACACAGGTTCAAAATAGTGTTGAAGGTCTGCAACTGTGGAAACAGCAAAAGAGATGCCACTGAGTGCTAGTAATTATAGCACAGAACTCTTAACCAGCAGATCCCGGGTTCGAGTTCCACCACAGCAACTGACTTGCTGCATGACTACATGCAAGTCGCATTACTTCCTTGTGCTTCTTGTCACACAGCTGTATGAATGGGCAGAAGCAGAACCCTTCTACAAAGGAGATACTGCATCTCAACTAAGCTTCCTTGGATCAACAAACTGCAAATTTAAACAAAAGTAGCCCTGACATACTTTAGATTCATTTGCGTACAGTTTGCAAACAGTATGGTATGTATGAAGGGTAGAATGGTACGTATTTAAAACACATATTCAGAAAAGTGGCAAATCATGGTTACAGTTGTTCAAAATTAAAGTTCCACTCGTACTTACAGTTCTGGGCTCTCCTGTTCCCATTAACAGGTTTGTAGCTATGAACCCTAAATTTCTCCTGGTTTAAAGGGATTCTTCTCCTTTCCTTGTATGATCAGTCTTCATGCTGGCCCTGTCCCACATGCTGGCAAAAGCAGTAGCTAACCAAGATACATATCCCTGATCAGCCTTTCATCCACTGACACTCTCCCTAACACAATAATCATATCCCTGATACCCCCCGTATGCACATCATCTATTCACTTTTCTAGTAATAACTTCCTCAATCCCCCCTCACAGCCACTGACACCTCCCTGCCCCAGTAATCACATCCCTGATCCTCTCCTTAATTAGTCACATCATCTATCCACTTTTCCAGTAATAACTTCCTCAGTTTTGCCCCCACATCCACTGACACCTCTCTGCCCCATTCATGATCCACCTACTCAGTACACACAGCATCTATCCACCTTTCGAGTAATGATTTCCTCAATCCCCTCCTCACATCCAATGACACCCATTTTTCATTTAATAATCATATTCCTGATCCCCCTCCTGAGTATGCTCAGCATATATTCACCTTTCCAGTGATTACTTCCTTCATTCCCCTTACATAACTGACATTATACAATGGCAAGAAAGAATCCTGGCTTCTGATTGGTCAGTTGACCATCACATCAGGGATGTTATCCTGGCATAACATCCCTGCTGATCTATTTATTGTTGCTGCATTACCCATCTTCTCTTAAGAAACAAAAATATTTTTACACACAAAAACATTCTTTAAAATTTTTTTTTGTTCTGTATAAAACAACAAGCCATTGTATATAGGAATAATGCCCTCCAGGGTGCGTATTATGCTGGAATAACATCCCTTCTCGGGTGTTGGACACCTTCGGCCGGTGGCCTCGGTTCCAACCACCTGAGGTGGGATGTTATCCCAGCATAACACCCACCCTGTCAGGCATTATTCCTTTATCATCCCTGCCCCATTAAGCATATCCCTGATCCCCTGTTCCAAGTGGGCACATCCCTGTTGACTTTCCAATCTGCTGACACCTGCACTGCCCACAGTAATCATATTTCTAGCCCCCACCCCATCTTTTATCACCTTCTTTATCCTGTTTAATCATACCCCAACTCACTTTCCATCTTCTTTCAGCTCTCCTGTCCCTAGCAGTCACATCCCCGATTCGTCTGCCATGCCCCTGACATAATGCAGAACCCCTTAATGCACTTGTTATTTTCTGACCATTCCTGTCACCCCTCACCACCATTCTGCCTCCCTGACTTCTCTTGCTCCTGCACCTGCTCTGTCCCTGTGGCAATGTTTTGAGTATACTCTTGAGACTACCATCTAAAACCCTTGCCAGAACTATACTTACTGCATGTTACCAATAAGCATGTACACAGCACACACCACACTACGAAACAGCCTTACCTTGGACAATATACTCAGAAAAGTTTTACTATAAGGCACTTAAAGGTTTCAGATGGTTTTTACTAACTTCATTTGGTACTTGATATAAGACAGAGTTAGTCACCTGTAACTGTTGTTTCACAACTGGTATTCCTTCCACAATGACACTTGTGCAGGATTCTAGGCATGTATAAAGTCCTCAGAAGGCCCACTGACCAGAGCTTCAGTTCCTCCTCCTCTTCTCTCACCCTCACCCCCTTCATGCTTCAGAGCTTGTGAGTCAACTGCAGGAAACATGTGGAACTGCCAAAAAGGTATCCTGACTTGTAGAAATAAAAAGAAAACTCAGTACTCGTGCCCACAGATACTCACAATCCCACACTAAAGAACAATGTTAAAAGTGTTTTACATGTGGCTATAACAATACAGAGCTAAAAAAAACCAAAAAAGATGCTTCTAGAATGGGGAACTAGCGGGAGCATCTTTTGTTTGTGTCTGCACTCTGCACTGTTACTGTATATCCACAAGCAAAAACCGTTTTCTGCATCATTCTGCAGCATGAAATTGTAAGCATCTCTTGGCATGAGTGCTGAGCTTTTTGTTTCTACTGACTGCTTTTGCTTATAGCACTGTACAACTATTGATGTCCGTATCCCAACTTGTAGCCAGGTTAGACTGGTTGGGTTGTGTAACTGCAGAAGGAATACCAGTAGTGAGACAGCAGCTAAAAGTGAGTAACTATGTTTTTCAACTACATGGTTTCCTTCTACATAGTCACACTTGTGTAGATCAGCAGTACCCGAGCTACAGGGGGGCATCAGCTCTCAGCTTAGTTAAAAAGGGACTTCAGAATGGAGGACCCAAAAACAGCACCCACATGAACCTGCAGGGGGAGGACTGTAATGGCCTGTGAAAGTGAGTGCAGATGTCCAGATGGGAGCCTTGCAAATCTCACTGACAAGGATGCCCATGGCAGTGGTTGCAGAGATGGCCATGTGCCAGATTGTGTAGGGTCTGATACCAAGAGATGGCATATGGAAGGGCCAATACATAACAACATCCAATACAAGAAACTTTCCATTGAGAGATGGTTTGCTATGAAGCAGGACAACCTTGGCAAAATTAAGGATAGGTCACGACCAACTGTTACATTAAGTGGTCCTTTTTAACACCTTCATTCTCTGATGGTACAATAGAACAAGAGAGCATGCCTAACATCCAGCATGCACCACTTTTCTTCAGCTGAGCTGGCATGAGGTCTAAGACAGAACACTGGCAGCTCTAAGGTCTGACTTTGGTGGCATTCAGAAACCATTTTGAAAAAAATATTTTGTTGGTGCACAGCACAGCCTTGTCCTTGTAGAAAAACAAGATGCATGGCTGACCAAGAAGGCAAACATCTTGTTGACTCACCAGGCCTAGTGATGGCTACCAGAAAGGCCACTCTACAGGACAAGAAACCCTGGTCACATGTCACCAGAAGCTTGAAAGGTTCTCCATGAATTTGGCGAGCACTAGGTTCAGGTCTCACACTGGAAAGAGACTTAGAACATGAAAAATAGACAAGAGCTGAGTACAGTGCTCCCTCGCTATAGCAAACCGTGCTATATTCTAAAACATGGTACCAAGATCACATCTGAAAATTGACAAGCAGCCGATGCACTTGCCGCTTTAACTAAGCATGACTGTCAATTTCAATTGCCTTTATTGGCAGGTGTGATTGACCTCTAAATAAAAGCATGCCTCCCATATGCAACTGACAGTGAGCTGGCATCCTTGTCAGATTCAGTCAGCTTTTTGTGTCAGTTTCAATTGCAATCACCGGCCATTGTGCAACAACTGTACATAAATCCTTGTCTTGTCTGTTTCACCCTTGCAACACTTCATCAGCAATTAAACATTTAGACTATTCCATTCTGACAGAACTGTTGATACTTGACTGATTTAAAGCCCATCAAAGTCTGTCTAAGTTATCACTAGATACTTAAGCATTTGTCAATGCCGAATGTTTGCTTGCTAGCATTAGCACTGGAAGTGCAGGAGTTAGACAGATGCAGTATATAAATGGCAGTGATGTATTGAACTGACTCCAACTCCACCCCCACCCTGCAGAGATGGACAGGCATTGGGGCGTGCTTTTGGGTCGTCGCCCATAATGGTCACGACATTTCACCTCACCCTACCCTGCAGACACTGACAGGCGTCGAGATGTGCCTTGGGGTGTTCGGGGTTTACACTCACCTCATTCCATAAGGAAATACGCTGAAATGGGTGCAGTATGGGAGAATGGAGTGAACTCTGGGGCCAAAAGTCAAGCGCACCTCAATGCCTGTCACTGGCTGCGGTTAAGGGCTGGGGGTGGAATGAAGTGTGAGCATTACTGTTGACAATCCCAAATCACACCCCTGATGCCTGTCAGTCCCCACAGGGTAGGGCATTATGGTCGGAAACCCTAATGCCCTGGGCATTTCTTTGTATTTTTACTCCAAGTGTTCAACATGGGCTTTTTGTGACCCCACCACATGAACAGTGACACTAATAGTTTGTTAGCCAAAAGGTGATTTTGCACAGTGACTGAGCTATTTGGTGCCACAGGTGCAAAAACACATTTCAAACACAATGTGAAAAATGACAGCTGTACTGTTCATGAGGAGGTGTAAAAAAATGGTAATGTCGAAAATCTGGAGTGAAAATATAAAAAAAAAACTGGTGAAGTCACAAGCATGCTTAGAAACTGTGCAACGCATACCCATAACGCAATTATTGTGGGGATTTTTTGCAGCAGATTTTCAATACAGGCATTTTGGGATCTCCGCTCATGAACAGTGTTACTGTGATTTTCTTAATCTGACCTAACACTGATTTTCCACAGCAACCAGCTATTCTGCTGGAAATGCGAAAACACATTTCAGCCAGGATGTGAAAATGGCAGCTGTACTGTTCATAAGGATGTGTGGAAAATGCCAATGTTGAAATTCTGGAGTGAAAATATTACAAATTCATTGAAGCTCACGGTGCATAGAAGCACTGGCAATGCGCTCGTAATACAGTCATTTTATGGACGTTTGTCACCAAATTTTCAACATACGCATTTTAGGACCTCTGCTCATGAACAGTGTCACTGTGATTTTCTTAATCTGTCCCAAACACTGATTTCCCACAGCGACTGTGCTATTCTGCGCCAGAGGTGCGAAAACACATTTCAGCCAGGATGTAAAAAATGACAGCTGTACTGCTCAGAAGGAGGTGTGAAAAAATGGCAATGTTGAAAATCTGGAGTGAAAAAATTACAAATTTGCGAACTTGCGAGTGTGCGTGGAAACTGCATAATGCACGCTCATAAAACAGTCATTTTCGGGAATTTCACCAAATTTGCAACATAGGCTTTTTGACAGCCCACCTCATGAACAGTTACACTGTCATTTTGTTAATCAGTCCCGAAAGGTGATTCTGTGCAGTGACCGCGAAATCACCTTTTGGGACTGAATAACCAGATGACAGTGACTGAATTCATGAGATGGGACAAGAACCCCATGTTGAAAATTTGGTGCAAAAATTTGAAAAAATCACCGAGATATGAACCAAAGTTGAAAAAACCCTATTTATGCCATTATACAGCTTACCGGCATTTCTTCAGTTCGCGGTTGGCTTTAAAGAGTGTAGACGTGTTCCCGGTCCTCCGAAGATTGTCGCGCCGGCCTCTGGAGGTAAGTATGAGGTGAGGGTGTGAGGAGGTGGGGTGCCCAGAGGGTGGGCGTGGGTTGGGGCAAGAGAGTCAACGAGGGACCGCTTTCTTTTGTTACAAGTTTTTTTAAAAAAGATGATGCAGGACTTTTGCCATGTTGGGATGGGCCTCAGCATGGCACCTGGAAGTTGTTTGAGGGGACAGTGCGCCAACAGGGGATTGGGGCACCCCGTTGGCCATACAGTGTGCAGAGGGAGCTTCGAAGGGCCGTGGACTTTTTGCCACGCTGGGTGAGCTCTCAGCGTGGCACCTGAAGTTTGTTTTTGGGGTGGCACTGCAGCCACGGGGATTGGTCACCCTGTCAGACATACAGCCGTGCTTGGGGGTGGGAGTCTGTATGCGCCGCGGGGGACTGGGCACCCCCTCAGCACACAACAAATCGGGGGGGGCACATCATGCTGACGGGAGTTGCAGTGGGTACAGTTCAAAGACAACGACTGCTAAGGTGGTGATGTGTAGGCAATTTGCATTTGCTGACAGCAGGGCAGTATGCAAGTTGCCTACATGTTACCACCGCTGATTGTAGTGGTCATTCTCTTTCAACTGTATGCCACTGCATCTGAACTGCTGTCATACTTGGTTGGAATTATTTTTACCAATACGTATGATGTTGCATTCTTTAGCACTGAGCTGAGCTGCCAGATGCCTGACCACTGTTCTAACCTACTTAGATCCCTTTTCATAGCCTTCTTATACTCCTCATTGTCTAACCTCCCACATAACTTAGTATCATCTGCAAACAGTCTGATCTTGCCCTGTATTTCTACCCCTATGTCATAGACGGACATGTTAAGTAGAACTGTTAAAGGGTTTAGAAGCTTTGCATCCAGATTATAGCAAGGTTAAACCATGCTACAATCCATGTTCAACAACCTTGTTAAAACCCTGCTCAAAGCAGGGCTTTAGCTTGATTTTATACCAACATGGTTGCCTTAAATTGTGTTAACAGCAGTGTGGATGCGATCTGTGCTGCAACACGGTTTAAGGGAATTGCCACTGCACACAAACCTTTGTTTTGGGCTGGATCTTTAGGGGAAAAAAAAAACAATTAAATACACTGCCAAGCTCACAATGTGCTCCCAAACCAGTGTCACTTTTCCCCAAATCCGTTGCCGTGCCCAATTGGGAGTATCCTGGCAAGCACTACAGCACCTGCAATGCTTTGAGGTACTGCTGCAATCATGTTTGGGATCTCATGCAGGTAAGCATGGTGTCAGAGTACTAGATGCTCCGACAACCATACCCAAATACGGAAAGTAAAATATTTTTTAAAACATGATGCCAGTGTGGACACAGCCTTCCTTCTCTCCTGAGTACTGGCCATTTACCACTACCTTCTAGGTCTGCCCCTTAACCAGTTCTCAGCTGACCTTGACAGGCCCACCCCTAATCCCCAGACACCCATGTTTTCACCAACCTTCTATATGGCACTGAGTCAAAGCCCTTGTTAAAGTCCAGATATAGGATATCAACAGCCTGACCCTTGTCTGTTGCCTGAGTTGCTACACTGAAAAAAATAGAGCTTTATCTGACATGACCTCCTTTTTACAAAGCAGTGCTACCTCTTGTCGTGAAGGTCATTAGCTCCAAGAACTCTATTACCTGCTCCTTTAAGATGGCTTCAAGCAGCTTGCCTACAATGGAGGTCAGGCTCACTGGCCTTTTGTTCCTCAGGTTGCCCTTATTCCCCCCCCCCTTGTGAATGGGTATCACCCTCATCCAGTCTGCTGAGACTATTTATGTCTTCACTGAGCAGTTGAAAACATCCACTAAAGGGGTGGCCAATACCCACCCCACTTCTTTTAACATCCTGGGGTGCAACCTGTTTGGGCCTGGAGACTTGCTGATATTCAGTGCCCTAAGTCCTTTATATACTCTGACCATTGAGATATTTACTACCTCTAGTTTCTGAGCCTTAAGAGCACCACAAACAGCCAGTGGTCCCTCCCTCTCCATGGTGAAAACACAACTGAAATACCTATTCAGTACATCCACTTTCCCTGAGTCATCTAGCAACTGATCCATCGCATGATCATCTGGTAGCCTTTTTATGCCCTGCTTCTTTTTCTCACTAATAGGTATGAAGAAGGCCTTGTTTTTGGCATTCACTCCTTCAGATACTGTATCTTGAGCTCTGTCTCTGCTTTAGCCTTCCTTGCAGTTGTACTGGCTGCCGTTAGCTTTTCTTGACAGTTCTCCCTAGTGCTTTTTGACTGGTCACCCTTATACCTCCTGAAAGCTACCTCTCTATCCTTGCTAAACAAGGTATAGCCTAGGATTGAGCGGGCCTAATCATGATTGAATCCTACGTTTCGATGACCAAAGTGAAGTCTCATTGTCCTTTCTAAGCCATCATGGATGTCTCCCAGCTTGTTTCCCAGGTTCCTTGCATGGAAGCATCATTCTTCTATCTTATATGCTTTGGCAGTTTCCTCTAGAGACATATAATCATTTCACTGTAAGCATATTAATATTCCTTTTTGTTGCAGTGTTTGCTGTTTCTGAAAAGCTTTTTTAAGGTACCCCTGTTCGAAAAACACTGCAAATAAACAGCATTTTATAACATAATATTTTATACCTGAATACAAGTGAATTTGTCCTTCCAAATCCCAGTACCAGGGACTCTGTGATTTCTATGCTTTCGACCCTCATTAAAGGAACTAGTTGCTTTAACAGTACCGCCACAGATGGTGTTCCTATAACCTAAAACATAAGCAAGGAAAGAGGAAATGTAAAAAGGCATGAGGCATAGACATGCGGGTCTTTTATTACACTACTGTTGTTTTATGCAGTAATATGTGTACACCATAGACATACAGCAGGAAGGTAGCATGGTCTAGTTGTTAGAGCACAGGCTTGGGAACCAGGAGATTGAGGTTTGAATCCCAGCAGAGCCATTTACTCACTGTGAGACATTGAGCAACTCACACAAAGTCATAGGTACAGTAGGCCACTATTGGGTATGGCATGGTGCCAACTTCAAAATGGTCACAACAAAATACACAAAAAAGAAATGGCACTCACTGTCTCTCTGGACATGGGAGCTGCTGTCCATTAAACTCCCTGGTGCTAGATTTGCTGATAATGCAAGCAATCGTGATGAAACTGTAGATTTGGTATAAATGCTTTATTCAAAACCAAAAGCAACAGACAGTCATGACAAACATATACAGATGAACTAACACCTTACTATTTCAGGCTTAGAATATGCTTCTTCCACATTTGTAGGTGCGAAATGTCAGTACTGTGTCAGTTCACCTGGGTGTTAGCCATGATGGCCTATTGTAGTTGCATTGTGAATAAAGTATTAGAACTGACTCTACAGTTTTATCTAGATTGCTTGTGGTATCAGTGAATTGAGCACCAGGGAGTACACTGAACAACAGCTCCTACATCCAGAGCAGTGATGAGTGCATGCCTTTTTCAAGTATTACATTAAGCAAGGGCACTAGGACAGAAGAGTGCATACAAGAACAGCGCTGCTCACAGTAGCGCGGCAACACCAGCGCCTCCAACCACAGCACCCAACCAAACCCCACACATCCACATGATAGCAGTCCAAGGAGACACAGAGGACCACTACCAGGGATGTAATGTAGAACTTTCACTATTCTGTTTTTGCGGTGGACTTCGCCCTCGCACCCTCCATAACTAGAATATTCAACTCTGAATCGGAGTTGGATTATGGGGCATTAGAAACTGGTGGGGTCTGTGAGATGGGACTTATAAACTATATGAAACCCATCTCACAGAAGAAGTTCAGAGACCAGGACTAGAACCCTGGCCTCCAGCACTGTTCTGACCCAGCTGCTGTATGCCTCGGCCCTCTCTGCCACAGGAACAGCTTGACCAGTCCCTTATTTTTCACAGCCCTTCTTCAAACCCTTTACTCACTCCCTGTACCACAGACAGCGACATGGGTAGTGGTTACTGCACTACGCTGTGCTACCCCTGTCACTGCCTGTGATACGCTCTTCTTACAGCGCGTTTCTTTCCTGCGCTGTTTAGATTATGGTCATTTGACTGGGTAGGCTAAGCACGTCACTTTACTTTCCAGTCTTAAAATAGGAGAAAATGCAGGACTCACTGTACCCGCTTTCAATTGGTCTATTTGGGGTAAAAAATGTTGTAGAAAAATGAATCTGGGAGTTAATGGACATTTCGTATCAAAAAACATTGCAGCAGTTTTAAGAATTGCTGTGGCAGATTTTAATCCTTTCTATGCACTTTACCTTGTTGTCATAACTAACGGTGCCATCGGGAGTAGTTGCCATGATTTCTGGAGTTGATGCTCGTAAGTGTCCAGGACTCATGATACTGGGTTTTGCTACACCAAAACACAGAATGAGATAATTTCTCCACAGATTCACATAGTTGTCTCCACTACTCGCAGTGCTGGTTTTCTTTGCATAGACCGGGCTACTGCAAAGTAAAAAGATATGCTTGTAAAGAAAGAATTTAATCCCATACATTGAAGATAAACTGTTCAATTTAAAAAAAAAAAAAACAAGTACCATGGGTAACAACTCTGTAGTAACAACTTGCCATGAAAAACTGGATGAACACCTTATGGCACAGAAGCAGACATTCTTAAAAAAGTGCTTATTTATATAGCATGTTATGGTCTTGCTTGACTTAGTCCCTGGACAGCAGATGTGTCCAAAGTTGGAAGCATGTGGCTGGAAACCATGTCTGAATGCAGCTGTGAGACACAGTTTTGAAACTGACTAGTGAGAGATGCAACAGGTGCTGTGAGACACAAGCACATCTAACAGCTGTGCCTGCATACGGATTTTTTTAAAAGCTTGCCCATGGAGTGGAAATGACTTCCACAATAGTAGTGGATGGGTGTACAGCATAAATACCAAACCATGAGCTATCCACACCATATGTAAGAGGCACTACCCTCTTGAATGTTTATGTCCATGAGGTAGGATGAAAATGGGCCCCTTTAAAAAGTTGGTAGAAACAGTACTGTACATACCGTGCTGTAGGGGTATGTGAGGGGGGGTTAATAACTTGTCTAAGTACCATATGTTTTAGCTTTGCTTCTCCACCACATCAGTTGCATTTGGCTTTCCCTTCTTATAACATAACAGAATATCTGCTTCAGGTTTGAATCTATTCACAGTGAGATGCCTATATGGTTGTTAGCCAGCTGAAGGGTTGCAGAAGAAAGTTCCCTGTGCAACATGTTATTGACCAAGCAGTCTTTTAGGCATCTTACTGTAAGTTCAATATAAGTGAAATCAGCCATCTAGTCACCCCTGCACCTATGACTTCACAGATATGTGAAAGTACTGCAATGAAGCCTGGGTCTGGTACAAATGAACCTGCTCCCTGTCTGACCTCTCTTATAGGGCACTCAGAAATACTTGCACAAAGGCTGTCTATACTGCTAAATCCTTTCATTTTAAGGCAAACCTCCAGAACAATCTTAACTCCCCAGCTAAATTCTGGAAGATGATTCTCTCCCTTTTTGATCCCCCAGCACAGTCTGGTCCCCTGGTCCTCATGGTTACTGGTTCACCTGTCTCCAACCCTCCCTCTATTGCTGCTCACTTCAACAAGTTTTTAACTACTTGTGCTCCCATCTCTTCTCCCGCCTCCCTCCTCCCTCCCGCCTCCCCCCCTCTCTCCTCTCCTCTCCTCTCCTCTCTCTCCTCTCCCTCTCCTCTCCTCTCCTCTCCTCTCCTCTCCTCTCCTCTCCCGGGTTTAATCCCACTCTGTCACTACCAGGGAACCCTACTTGCCCTTTCCTTACGCAACCTGTCCAAATCTAGCCCTGATGGCCTGGATCCTAAACTTCTCCTCCTCTCCTCTCCTCTCCCTCCACCCTCCTCTCTACCCCACCCCTCTCAGGGGTTTAATTCCCCTCTGTCACTACTAGGGAACCCTACTTGCCCTTTCCTTAAGCAACCTGTCCAAATCTAGCCCTGACGGCCTGGACCCTAAACTTCTCCATCTCTCAGCTCTGGCCATTGCTTCTCCCTTCACTCACCTCCTCATCCTCTCCTTCACCCTCTGTGCTGTCCCTTGGTCATGGAAGATTGCCGAAGTTCTCCCCATCTACAAAGGGGGCAATCCCTCTAACCCTGCTAACTTCTGACCTCTCTTCCTCCTCATGCAGCAACTTGTCTACTCCAGGCGTGCTGACTTCCTCCACTCTTCCAGCTTCCTCTCCCCCATCCAGTCTGGTTTTTGGAAGCACTATTCCACTGTCTCCTCCCTGCTATACGTCACTGACTCCATTCTCACTGGGATGGATCAGGGGCCCATCACTGTGGCCATTTTCATTGATCTGGTCAAAGTCTTTGTCTTGATGGCCATCTACTCCTCCTGCACAAACTGAGCTCTGATGGCTTCTCAGCCCCTGCTATTGACTGGTTCCAATCCTACCACATGGGCCATCAGCACTTGGCACAAGTAGATGTCCTGTCCTCACCCCTACTAATTCAGGCCAGGGTTCCACAGGACTCCATCCTGGGTCCAATCCTCTTCTCCATTTTCTCCTCAATGACCTCATCTCTGCTTGTGCCAACTAGCATATTCACATGTATGCAAATGAAACAGTAATCTACACTTCAGGTCTCTGGATTGCAGCAGTGGAAGTCTCATTCCAGCAAGATTTCCACAATGTCCAGTGCAGGTTCCAGTCCAACACACTCTGGGTCAACACTAAAAAAACAATGTCTATGACCTTTAGCACCACCCAGAAGATGGCCAGGCTCACCCCTTCCCTGCCTTCTCCACCCTGGATGGCACCCCTCTAAAAGTGGTTCCTACCTTCAAGTATCTCAGTGTGTGACTTGATAATAGACTTGACTTATTTGCTGTCATTAATACCATCCATTTCAAGCTCCACTCCAAGCTTGGAGCTTTAAACTGTAACAAAGACTGCCTGTTCCTACAGGTCCATCGGGAATTGGTTACCACAATGGTGCTCCCAGTTGTCAACTATTCAGATGTGGTCTACGACATTGCCCCCTCCTCTTCCGTTGCCAGACTGGCCACCCACTGTGATGCCTTCTGTCACTTTGCTACCACCTTCCCCCCATACTCATCACTGCTCCCTCTACTCCTCCCTATCCACCCCCCCCACCACAATCATGTTTTCAGTCCCACTGCGCCTCATCTTCAAATACTGGTTTGGGTCTCTACCATCTTACCTAGCCACACTCCCCTTATTCATTCCCTCAGTGTTATATTTTCTCTGCTCCAGAGACATAGAAACATAGAATTTAATGGCAGATAAGGACCACTTGGCCAACCTAGTCTACCCATTTCCCTACCTGATGGATAAGCTGCAGATCCTAGTTAACCAACAGCCTACTTCCTCCTACCCCCCCACTAGTATTGCCTTATGTCTGTCCCATGCATTCTTGAATTCCCCCACTGTTTTTGACTCTATGGCCTCCTCAGGAAGGCCGTTCCATGCATCTACAACACTCTCTGTGAAGAAATACTTCACATTACCTCTGAGCTGTCCCCTCTATCTTCAAATTGTGCCCTTGTTGTTGCACATCTCTTTTCTGAAAGATGCTACCTCTTGGACTTTGTTGATTCCCTTGAGGTATTTGAAAGTTTCTATCATGTCCTCCCTCTCCCTCCTTTCCTCGAGGCTATACATCTTAAGCTCCTTTAGTCTTTCTTCATATGTCTTCTGGTGCAGACCCTGCACCATTTTGGTTGCCCTCCTCTGGACAGCCTCCACCCTGTCTATGTCTTTGCGGAGATGGGGTCTCCAGTACTGTGCATAGTACTCCAGATGTGGTCTTACCAACTGTCTGTACAGAGGGCCAACAACTTCCTGTTTTCTACTGGCGATGCCTCTCCCTATGCATCCCAGTATCCCCCCAGCCCTCCTTACTGCCTTCTCACATTGCTGGCCCACCTTTAGGTCATCTGATAGGACTACCCCAGGTCCCTTTCCGTTTTTGTTGTTGTCAGTATCTCAACCCCCAATTGTGTACTCTTCCCCTGGGTTTTTGTGTCCCACGTGCATTACTTTGCACTTCTTTGCATTGAATCTAAGCTGCCATACATCTGACCATTCCTCCAATCTTGTCAAGTCCCTTTTCATCCTTTCCACTCCACCTTGCATATCAACACTGTTGCAGATCTTTGTGTCATCTGCAAAGAGACATACTTGCCCTTCCAGTCCTTCTGCAATGTCACTTACAAAGACATTAAAAAGGACCAGCCCCAGTACTGAACCCTGCTGTACCCCACTAGTAAATCCCCTTTCTTCACTGTGGACTCCATTTACTATTACCCGCTGTGTCCTGTTGTCCAGCCAGTGTTTTACCCAGGCTACCACCCTGGGACCCACTCCCAGGCTGGCTAATTTGTTTATTAATCTTTTGTGTAGGACTGTGTCAAATGCCTTGCTAAAGTCTAGGTAGGCCATGTCCACCGCCCCTCCCTGGTCTATTACTTTGGTTACCCAGTCAAAGAAATAATTAGATTTGTTTGACATAACCTTCCTGCTGTGAATCCATGCTGCCTTGGGTCCTGTGCCCCACTGGCCTCTAGGTACTCAACAATTCTTTCCTTAAGAAGTGATTACATCATTTTCCCTACCACTGAGGTCAAACTGATAGGTCTGTAGTTTCCTGCCTCTGTCTTGCTCCCACTTTTGTGAAGGGAAATCATATTCGCCTTCCTCCAGTCTTCAGGTACCACCCCATCCTCCCATGGTTTATTAAAATCCCCGTACCTTCTCCCTTCCCCACCCTCACTCCTATGCTGGGCAGGCAGCTTTCTCCTTTTGCCTTCCCTCCCTCCCTCTGAAACCAGCTCCCCTCCTCTCTCTGTCTCTTACCCTCCATTTCTCATATGCACCAGCTAAAGCTCCTCCCCTCCCCCTCCTGCTCATGTAAGCCTCCTATCTGACCTGCTCCTGGTACCCTTTTCACTCCCACCATGGTTCCCCATGGGGTCAGTTTATGTCATTACAACTGCTGCACTTATTTGTATCAACCTGCTTTTGTCATTTTAATGGGGTACTGGTGCTGTTCAGAGAACCACCTTCTGTTCATAGATTATTATTATTTGTACTTGCATGCTGTTGAACTGTTCACTATTTGCACTTAATCTTTGGAATGCTTCTCTACTGCTGTTTTTGACTTACTGTATCCCTTTTCCCCGGGTCACACCTGGATGCAAGCCTTGACTCAGCATGCCTTACTTGGTTACCAATATTCGAATATATAAAATTAGTTATGGCGAAGCAAGGCAATTTTATATGGTGCCCAATTCCAGGGGCTCTGGATGCCTCACAGAAGCAAACAAGATTAATAAGATAATACAATTAAAACAAAAAAAAAAAAACAGTAAAATCAAATAATAAAAAAAGCACAGCAGAGTATTAAAAAATAACAGCACCATGCCCCAAAACACAAACAAATATGTCTTAAGTTTGGATTTAAAAACGGTCAGTGATGGGGCACTTCTTACCTCTGGGGTAAAGGCATTCCAGAGATGTGGGACAGCCACCCAGAATGCCCTAACCCTGAGGATTTTAGATGGAAGAGAAAGAAGAAAGAGATGTGCAACAACAAGGGGGCACAATTTGAAGATAGAGGGGGCTCAGAGGTAATGTGAGGAAGTATTTTTTCACAGAGAGGGTTGTGGATGCATGGAACAGCCTCCCTGAGGATGTTGTGGAGTCAAGAACAGTGGGGGAATTCAAGAATGCATGGGACAGACATAAGGCAGTCCTAGTGGAGGTTAGGAGGAAGTAAGCTGTTGGTTAACTAGGATCTGCAGCTTATCTGTTAGGTAGGAAAATGGGCAGACTAGGTGGGCCAAGCTGTCCTTATCTGCCATCAAATCCTATGTTTCTAAGTCCCATGTCCACTGACTGAAGGGAGCAGCCAGGAGCATATGGGGTCAGGAGGTCTTTCAGGTATCCCGGACCAAGACTGTGCAGGGCCTTGTAAGTTAACAAGCACACATTGAAGTTGATACACCACTGCACCAGCAACCAGTGCAGAATGTAGAGAACCAGCATGATATGCTTGAACCAGGATGAACCAGCAACCAGTCAGGCTGCCACATCCTGGACCAGTTGCATGCAATGCAGCAACTTCACGGATAACCTCGGGTATACTGACTGGATGGACCGCTGGTCTTTTTCTACCATCATTGTCTGTTTCTATGTACAGAGCATTACAGTAATGCAGTCTTGATGAGACAAGTGCATGCATCAGTGTTGCTAGGCCAGTTGGCTCCAGAAAGGGCTTAACTCGGGAGATGTTCTGAAGATGATAAAAGCCACTGTGAAGAACAGCTGACACCTGATGTTCTAATGGCAACTTGAAGTTCACAATGACCCTCAGATTCCTCACCCTATCTACAGCCTTGAGAGTTATACTGTCCAAAGATGGTAAATGGTATAAAAACTCGAAGCTCATAAACTAAACCACCCTGGCTACAGCAGTAGCACCTCCATCTTTGAAGGATTCAGCCTAGGCCAGCTGGTCATTATCCATTCCTGAATTTTCCTAAGGCACACAGTCAGATCCAAAATGTCCGCCCTGTCAACAGAGGCACAAGACACATACAGTGGGATATCATCGGCATAACAATGAAAACACAGGCCATATTGTCTAACTATCTCCCCCAATGGCAAAATGTACATAGTGAACAGCATGGGACCCAAGGTTGACCCCTAAGATACACCACAGCAGAGCACAGCACTGACCGAGATAAAAGAACTGACTGCCACCTGCTGCTCACTGCCGGATATTTAGGACCCGAACTACCATAGCTCAGCCTCTCTGAGTCCTACATAGTGCCTCAGATGGGCCAACAGCACTCCATGGTTCACCATGTCAAAGGCCGAAATAATGTCAAGCAGAACCAAGATGTAACTATGTCCGCTACTCCTTGCAAGGGGTAGATCATGGTGCATCTTGCCAAAAGCAGTTTCTGTACTATGATGAGGCTGGAATCCGGACAGAAAAGGCTCATAGATGTCATTTGTCTCCAGGTGCTGCTCCATCTGCACCACCATCACCACCACCTTTTCAGCCAACCTCTCCAGAAAGAGAAGGTTCAATTTAGGCTGAGAATTTGCAAGAATATCAGGGTCCAAAGATAGTTTCTTACAAAGGGACCCACCACTGCCCGTTTCAAGAGCTTGGGAAAAAAATTCCCTCTTCAAGCAAACACATGGCAATCTCCACAAAAATATGGGCCGAGCTTTCTTTATGACTCCAAAAGAAGCTGGGTTGGCCCAGGATCCAATGTACAGTAGGTGGGGCGCAGTCCAGAAACTACCTGAAGAACATCTGCCAACATCAGCTCATACTTCTTCAATAAAGACGAAGTGTCCCTATCCGAAGACTGGATACTATCAACTGATAACAGGCTGCTTCCTTTCTCCTCCCTTCCCCCTCCCCCTCCATTTTTTCTTTCTTTCCATTCCCCTTTTCCACTCCTCCCCCTTCCCCCCTCCCCACTACACACCCGTCCCTCCTCCCTCCCTTTCTCCTTTTTTCTTCTATGTTTCTTCCCCCTATGTTTTTTCCACCACATTGGACAGATATTGTGTGCTGTCTATAATATATTGTTAATTTATTTTTAATTTTTTCCTAGGTTTAAATGCATACTGAAGCCATAAATTATGTCCTCCCTTGGTTATAGATGTCACCTCTATTTTGAACAAAACCTTGAATGGATTATTTATACAGATATGAAATATACTTATATTTAAAAATTCATGGCATTTGTTAAAAGATTTTGTAAATTACTAAATGTATTCATCGTACTCTGAGATTTGTAATTTGATTTATTTTGAAAAATGTTTATGAATTGCTTTTTTGATTATCACTTTGCACTTTAATATGGAGGTTGTCTCTTTAAGACATGGCTTTAAATATGTTGGCCCTGCCTTCTTGTTTACTCCTCCCTTTGAAGAACCTGCAGGGGTTCGAGGTGCTAGGGGCTTTGTTGCACTTGTTCTGTGGAAGTTTGGCACATTAAATGACCACTTGAGCTTCATTTGGGAGTACTGGCCTTTTTTTTGCACACCTTTTGCTGTTTTGTCTTGGATTTTGTTTGGGTGCAGCATTTTTGCAAAACGAGCCGTGAAACTTTGTTTTTTGCTTGAGGATATCCCAGCCCTGATAGAGGACATGTCCAGAAAGAACTGATTAAACTCATCACACTCTTCTGTGGAAAAGGCCCTACAGGGCTGGAAACAGATAGAATTTAATAGTCTGCCCACAATGTTAAATAGCTGAACTGGTTGGTTCTTTCCAGCAGCAATCACCTCTGATAGGATCACTGACTTTTTTAGCATGATTGCCTGCAAGTACTCATTGTGATGAGTCCTCAGCACCAATTTGTCCTCTGAGTAGGATCTCCACCAACAATGCTCCAACATCTGCCCCTTAATCTTCAATCTCCTTAGTTCACTATCGAACCATGGCAACCTGTAGCGGGAAATCAAGGGGCGTACAGAGAGAAGTGCTAGGGAGTTGGCAGCCAGAGCCATGTTGTAACCCTCCACCACTGCCTCAACTGTCATCCTACAAGTCATCTCCATGCCTGACATGTCCAATGCCATCAGGAGACCCTGAGGCCCCAGATTTCTCAAAAGAGCAGTAACTGAGCATCTTCACAGGGGAGGGTAATCAATGAACCCCACAAAGAAACTGCAAGGCGTGATGATTCAACCAAATGACCAGATCATCCTTGACATTACTAATGTTAAGACCCAATGAGAAGACCAAGTCCAAGGCATGGCCGTGTTGGTGAGTGCTAGAGGGAACTGCCTATACAAACCCCAGTGAAGACATCAACTGGAGAAACTGATTTTCAAAGAGAAAAGCTTAATTGTCGACCAAGGCATTGAAGTCAACCAAAACGATAAATTTGGGTGACTACAACACCTGGTCAGCCATGAAACCCTCAAGTTCCTGCAGGAATTCATGCCTATATCCTGGAGGGTGGTATCTCAGCAGGAATCTGCATCTTGTACCCAGCTCTTCCTTCACTGCCATGCATTCAAATGACCTGGTCTCTCCCATGGGGTAAGTCGTCAGTCCCAATGCAGATGTAAAACTGATGGCTACCCCTCCACCCCTGCTCCCCCACCTAGGACAATGCTCCATGGTGTAACCTATTGGAACGGACACCTCAAGCACATGTCCTGAGTCATTCCCTAGTGAGGTCTCTGTGATGCATACCAGATCTGCTGAGGAATCCATAATGTTATGGTATGGACAGTATTGGAAAAGGTAATCCAGCATCATCGTGGCAGCATGGAGAAAAGACTAAAATACGTAGGACTAAGAAATAAATCATATCTACTATAGTAATGTACACAGTCTTTCAAATGTATTGGTCCAGTAGGAGGATTCTGATTCACAAATAACTGAACAACTTGGGACTCTTTTACTTAACGCAGAGCAAAGTACAGCAGTACAGCTATTCTGAAACTCTGTTAGTGGCAGGGTTGTTCAGCAAGGCACATAAGAGTTGGCTAACCAAAGCATGGATTATCTTTGCATATATTCAACTGTCCATACATCCATAGGAATGCCTTATTGGGTAAGGCAAAAAAAAAATCACAAAATCTAAGATTTGCAGGAGTGTTTTCTACATATAATAGTCCCTCCACACAGCTGTTCTTGTGATTCAAGCAATTTTGGGTGTTACAACAAATAAATCTTATACTGAGGGGATAATAACAAGCTTCAGTGGAAGTGGAAGAAAAGGTATAGCAGCCTTATATTCCAAATAGCATAATAAGAAGGATAATGAGAGACTAGGGCGAGGGAGAAATAAAAATTTATATTGAGGGGCAGCTTTATTTGCAGTGTGAGGGGGCATGTGATGGGATACCAGACTGCTGAATTGAATCACATGGCTAATGCAATTCTGATAAAAATTGTTTTCAATGTCACTTACTTTGGATCCACGAGAGGCATTAAAAGTTGCAGCCTTGTGAAAGCATAGGGCCAGGCATAGCTAATGGCTGTGGGGCAATGTTTGGGCAAATTCTCCTGTCGGAGAAAACTGAAGAGGCAGAGAACCCAAGGATCCTTCACGGACTGTGCAAATATCCAGACATGGGAAGGACTTTTCACATCATAATGACTGTTAACTAGGACAGCATTCCATTCCACCAGCCACTGCAGATCCACGTTGTGTGTAAATGGTAATGAAGCCTGTGTTGAAGTAATTAATTAAGTTGTTACTACAATGATATCAGACAATGAAAATGCAGTACAAACCAGGTGAAGCTTCAACAATCCAAAATTATTAATGCCTCTAAGCAGTTTCCTCTTACAACTAAATGTTTCACAGAGTACAGTTAATAACAGCTTATCTGTCAGTACAGTACATCATTTTCTGTCTCAAGATTTCATGAAATGGGTGCTGCCTTGATTTAATTTATAGACAATTAAGTTTTTCATATCTCAGGACTCCTGACACATATAGGTAAGCCCAACACCTCATTTGAAAAATCTTTGCAACATGGGCTTTCACAGTTCGAGGGGCTGTGGCAATGTTTCCACACCGTTTAAAACCTAACAAAAAGACCACCCCATGGCATAATAGCAGAATTTTGCATTGCGACGCAGAACTGGATTTGTTCCTCACCTCAGGACACCTCCTTAGGCTGGCAGAATGTGAGTTGTATGACAGAGGCAACACACTCAAACTCTTTGGAGGGTGGGTAAGATCGTGCTATAATAAGCATCCCGCTGCCCATCCATTGCTGTCTTGACATGTCACATGGAGATACAGGCATGTTGGCAAGCAGATATCAGAGGTCCCTGTGTGGTGAGGTGACTAAGCAGTTGCAGGGAGAGGGACAGGGGGATCTCAATCTAAACAAACTCTGGTCAGAGCCAATATGGCTGCCTAGAGCTTTTTGGAGCTGGTGGAGCCGAGGCAGAGCTATGGTATAGCTGTGTGGAGTGGCCACAGCAGCTGCTGAAAAGACCAATGATGGGGTATGCCATCCATAAGATGGTGGTGATGACAGACCTGTGCATGTTCGATACTTGTGCATGCACAGATTGAGTCGTGCCACCATTTTGCACTCAGTGGCCACCGTCACTTACACAATTGCGGATGAAAGACTATAAAGTGGGTTGGGGGAGCACTCTGCGGAGGAGACCTCCATCCATGGAAGAGAGGGCACCATCCACCACAGCCGTGTGGACAGCAGAGCGCATCACTGTAGGGGAAGACAGGGATTATTTCCACTCATGGTCCCTTTTCTCTCCTACAGTGATGTGATCCCAAAACACCTGTAGGGCTCTGCTGATGCAGCCATAAAAATTAATGCACTCAGGAAGAGTTAAGGGAAAACCTGACCACCCCCTTCCCCAAGAGCCTGACCTAATTTTCAGAGTCACAATATTATCCAGGAATAGATATGAAATTGCAGTGAGACAGAAGTAAACTGGTCTAATGTGAAATTGAATCTGCACCCCGGGCTACCACACAGTTCTCTGTTAGTTGAACTATTAAGACAACTGGTTGGCTTTAGCTTCACTGGCCCTGTTGTTTTTGTCATATTGTAGATTCAATGGCTAAGAACAATATAGATGGAGGGATGCTGCTCGTCATCTTGAAGAAAAAAAATATCTGTAGAACTTGACAGCCATTCAGGACTCAAAAGGCTGACTTCTTTGGGGGAAGAACTCTGCCAATCAATATTAAACTGAAAAGAGTTATGTAAGACACTTCTAAGTCACCTTATGTGTTCCCTGAATCAGTGATAGTACAAGAACCAATTTAATTTATTTAAACTGTTTGAAAATTGTGAGAGAAATAAATGGTGAAACATGGAAAATCTTATCTATGAGTCAAAATTTAAATATTTTTATTTATTTTACTAAAATATCTAATTTGTTGTTAAGCATTATCATCAATGTCTGTATTTTTTTTTACACTTTTGGCATGCACTTTCAATGCTTAATGTCAGTAAAAATTGTAGTCTATCATTATAAGATTTTACTGAATAAATCCCGCATGGAATTTTCTATCAATTCCCAACCTGATTAGTAAAACAACAGTCAAAATCAAGCTTGTCTTTTACGTCCATTTCATACCTTTCCCCTTTGCTCTGAGGAGCCCATCTTAGCAAAATTTTATCAACAGTGACGCTGACCTGAAGGATAAGATACTGGCTATGGAATCTCCATGGTCCCCCCTCCAGGGTTTGCACCAGTACCTTACCTTGGCTGGGACAACACATGAATCATGCCTCTTACTACCTATGCTAATGATCCTCAGTGACTTGGGTAGTAGCTAAACTCCTTACCTGAGGCATAAGCACTTCACAGCTATGATGGGCTTTGATCTCTGCCACCCCGACATTCATGCAACTGAGTGTGTTGCCAAACACATGTCCCCAGAGTTGCAGGGCAGTGCACCACTGTTACCCTGCTGGGCTGGCACAATTATAGGTTTAGGTACCACTTGAGGTCTCTTGACCAATAAGCTGGAAGAGGATGGGCACATCATGTTAAGTGATTCCTAGAAACACAGAATTGGGCCAGCCCAGTGGTAAAGAGGGCTAAGGCACCTGGCGCATACTACCTTTTCCCACTCCGGTGTCCCGGCTTCAGGAATCAGATTGGGTTGCTGGGAGATGGAAGGGGAGGGAGAGGATTGAGCATCTGATGGGCAGCTCTCCTCTCCTGGGGAGGGGAGGTACACTGTCCCATTCCTTGGCTGCTACCTGGTGGAGGCCAGGTGGCAGTGGCAGAGAACAAGCAATGTAGAAGAGAAGGGCTTCAGTTCCATAGAGCACCTCCATGCACACACACTTACATGCCAATGGAGCTGGGGACAAGGGAGAAAACGGAAAAAGGTTGGCACTGGCTTAGTGAAGCCCTGCCTGCCTGACCCCATTCCCACATCACCACCTGATTACTGACCCCCAGTTCTGGATGAGTGTCATCAGGTGGGAGGAGGACAGACCTCCCTTTCCTGGTCCTGCCATGGGGAGAAATCCCTTGGGGAAGCTACGGGGCAAGGTGAGTCAGGGACAGTGGATGCTGGGCAGGGGAGGCAGGGACAAGTCTGAATAGCCTGCTGGTCACCAGCCCATGGGAGAAAAACCTCTATGGAAAAAAAAGAAACATAGAATTTGACTGCAGATAAGGACTGCTTGGCCCATCCAATCTGCCCATTTCTCCCTACCTACACTATTACTGCACACCATACCTGAGCTACAGCTCTTTCTCTCCCCCCTTCCTTTCCACTATGATTCCCTTGTTTTTATCTCATACAGTCTTGATCCCCACCACTGTTTTTTCCCCCACCACCTCCACTGGAAGACTGTTCCAGGAATCCACCACTCTTTCTGTGAAGAAGTATTTTCTTACATACCTCCTGAATCTACCCCCTCCAGCTTCATAGCACATCCCCTTGTTCTGAAACACCTTTTCTTCTGAAACATACTTCTCTCCTGTACCTTATTTACCCCCATGAGGTATTTAAAGGTCTCTATCATATCCCAACTCTCTCTCTGCTGTTCCAGGGTATACATATTGAGGTCCTTTAGTCTCTCCTGGTAGGGCTTTTGATTCAGACCCTGCATCATTTTAGTTGTTCTCTGGACAGCCTCCACTCTGTCTATATCCTTCCAGAGATGTGGTCTCCAGAACTGGACACAGTACTCTAGGTGGGGTCTTACCAGTGATCGATACAGAGGCAACACCACCTCCCTCTTTTTGCTGGTGGTATCCTCCCTATACACCCCAGCATTCCACTAACCCTTCCTACTGCCTTGTTGAACTGCCTGGCCACCTTTATGTCATCTGATATGATTACCCCAAGGTTTCATTTCTGCTTGATGGTCGTTAATACCATTCCACCCATTTTGTACTCTGCCCCTGGGTTTCTGTGCCCTAAGTGTATTATTTTGTATTTTTTTGCATTGAAACCCAGCTGCCATACTCTTGACCACTTCTCTAGTTTTCTCAGGTCCCTGCTCATCTTTTCCACTCCCTGGAGTGTCCACCCTATTACATATTTCGATGTCATCTGCAAAGAGGCAGACCTTCCCTTCCAGCTCCTTTGCAATATCATTTATAAAGACATCAAAGGATTCGTTACTCTTAAGCAGAGTGGGGGTTTCCCATATTGCTCTTTGGAATGCCTTTTGGCAGAGGTGCATGAGAAAATTGGTAGGGTCTTAAAGGAGACTGTGGTCCACACTCTTTCTGGCCATGCCTAGGTGTTACAGCATAGCTAGGGGCAACTGGGGTGGGAAACAGGGAGAAATGGGGTACCAAAGGGGGAAGATGATAAACTAAGCAAGAAAAATCTGAAGAATAGCTGACAGAGCTTGCACTCATTTGAAGACATGACAACTTTTTAATGACAGCCAGCAAGTAGGCTGCTCC
The DNA here is from genome assembly GCA_016271365.2 of Neoceratodus forsteri. Taxonomy (NCBI): domain Eukaryota; kingdom Metazoa; phylum Chordata; order Ceratodontiformes; family Ceratodontidae; genus Neoceratodus; species Neoceratodus forsteri. Next base: position 375,320,266 of record CM057458.1, read on the forward strand.
AGAAAATGAGTGCTCTAAATGAGAATATAATTCAAAACATGAAATTTGAGGCAATCTTCTCCTGCTGAAGAAGGCACATCCAGATGATTAGTAAAGGTTCTCAAACTGACTTTATCCAAGTCATACAAAAGTGCCTTCAGTGAACACACACATGCACACACACATGCAATGGCTGGTTTCTGACACCAGCAGAGACAAGTGCCTCAATTTCCATTTATGTTTTTAACTTTTTTAATGTTTAAAATGTTTAAATCTACAAAATATATATAGAATAATATGTATCCACCAGTTGAATACAAAATTATGTTTTTAACAGAGAATAGGGTCAGTCCCGCTGGTGTCACCAATGCTGGAAACCCTCATCTCCACTTGCTGGTTGGCAAGGCACCCCACTCTTGCTATAATGGAATTAGCAGGCCTTTATGCCAACCATCTGTCTGCATGGGTGTCTTTATGATGCATTATTTACAGTCCTTGATCACCCCTCTTCTGTTAACGCTGTAAACAAGGGAAGCACAGCCTGAGTTGTTTCTCATCTTCAGAAGAGCCCCTAGTTCAGTGAACATATTTAATTAATTGTTGGTCTTACACAGCACCATTCATACACAATGTATCTGAAAGCACTTTATAAAGCAATGAGTCAGATACTGGTAGTACAGAAACTGTATGCAGTCATTCACAGTTCTTAAGCACTTGACATTCTGGCACAGATGCAGACAACTATATTATAATCTATTTTATGGAGGAGGAAATGTAGCCAAGACACTGGGATTAATCTCCTACTCACATAGAAAGTGCCATATGATGTTTACTTCCACCTCAACAACTACCAGAGATGGACAGAAGGGATATTGATTTAATGTTTCATTCATAGGATGGCACCTCTAACAGGGCAACAGCATATCAACAGTGTATGCCCAAATCCCAGCATAAAGCTTAAACGCACACCACTCTGGCCAAAAGCAAGAGTGCTTATGGGTCACACTGACTTATTCAATGAAACTGAAATAATCAGTTTTGGAATTTTAAATGTTTTAATTATCAAGGACATCACTGAAAGTTCATTATGATGTCAGAGATATTAAAGGAAGGGTACTGTGGAGGGGTTGTGGGATAACAGATGGACCAGACACTGAACTTCAGGTTCAACACACAATCACTGTGTGATGTGTATTCAAAATACAGGAAATAAGCTTTTGCAATGCCATATTCCTTCTTCAGTACATCAGTTTGCAGTAACAGACTATGTATGTCCTTTCTCTGCACTTAGCCAGCACCTATTGACACTGATCTCTGATCTAACTTAGCAGCTGAGATTCAGCCTCTACCCCATATGGGCCCTGTTTGCTTGGGTACTGGGGGTTCAAATAATAATAAAAAAAGCTAAAAACAAAGAACCTAGAAGCAGACACACTGAAGCAAGGGTTACTCCAAAGGGCATTGACAATAAGCCAAGTTTCAAAGAAACACAACATCACACACACTTCCATAATGGAAAGCATCATGGAATATATGCAAATCAACATGACATTTCAGATTGTCAGTTTACAGCAATTTACATGCATTTTAAATAGCACAACTAATTTAATTTTTATGATACAGTCAACTAGTACTTTTTACCTTAATCAAAAACACCTAGTGCCATGGTATTTTTAACATTTACAAGTTTCATACATATAAAGTATATACATTAAAGTATTTTATGGCATTGTGCTATTACATACTAAATACAACAATGATAACCACAGCCTGTTGTTTTACATATGCTTGGAGGCCACCACAATAACCTCATTGTACAAGGATCTGAGAGGGAAAAGGAAAATTAAAGAGGACACTATAGCATAGTCAAGAAAGGGGGGGGGCCATGGGTGGACAAAATTATGGACTAGAAATTGTAAAGGATAAATTAGGCTAAGAAATAGAAGAATTGTTGCAACATATTTATAAAAAGGTCAGTCCTCAAGAGTGGCAGGATCTCCCTGTCACATATCCCCCACCTTAAGAGGGAAGCAGTTATTGCAGACTGCTTATCACCTTCCTGTCCCAGGAAGGGATGGAGCTTCCACCCATCCATCTTCAGAAGGTCTGTCTCAGGGTCCCTATTAATGATAAACATTCCATCATAAACATAGTGCATATTATCATTCTTTACCCTGAGACATTGACACGTTTCTCAAAAGAGACTAACGCTACCTTCCCATCTCCTCTTAGGGAAAGTCTGTTATATTTTATTGACCGAAAATATGGATGGATGTAAAGTTCAGTACCATAGAAAGACTTTCTCTGGGGTGAGTAATTACCTGCTCCAACCCCACCAGACATGTCACTTTCAAGCAGGGGCCCAGTCATAGGTTCAACCCCTCTACATAAACCCACTATGTCTCTTGATTCATTCATTTCACTTGCTACTGATACAGACACCTGAGAGTAGACACTCTAGGTGTTACCCTAACACAGGTTCCTATCCATTTCTCACCCACCTCCTCCTTTGTAGGTTTTTCATCAAAAAAATAAAACACATGTACCACCTCCTTGATCTTAACATATTGTAACATTTTGGCAATATTAGCATCTTTAGCCTGCAGTATATCCTAGTTAATACTGTTAATAGATTTAGCTGCATCAATACAAGAAAAAGTCCCTTCAGCCTCATAGGCTTCTTCTTGCTTGGAGTCTTCAACCCCAGCACAATATTACTAAGCACAGTCTTACCTGGGGTTTCACATTCAAGTTCCATACTTGCATCTCCAACCTCCAACAGGTAACATCCTGGGATCAAAGGCAACAAAGGAATATCCTGCTCAGTCAAGAGGTTCTCCTCAAACTGAGCCCATGAAAAATCCTCCTCCGGTGACCGCGTTGCAGTAGAGACGTGCCTTTTAGCGCTCCCTCCTTCGGGCTTTATTTTATTAATTTAGCCGCCGTAAAACTACTTTTCGCACCCGAATAACGCATCCCGAGCAAACCGGAATCCAGGATGGACGACTATGTGGTCACCACAGCCCCAAAGACGCAGAAAACACCGGCCAAAGGAAGCAGAAAGGCCGCGGCGGGGCCTACGATGAATTGTGTAGGCCCGATCTCCCTCTCGGCTGCCGAGATGACGACTCTGGGACGCGAGCTGAAAGATCAGCTCGTGGCGGCTCTCGCGCCCAAGTTGGAGAGCCTAGAAAGTAAAATTGAAGGTCAGCTCACGCTGGTTGAATCGCAGGCTGAGAGGCAAAATGAGAGGGTCGAGGAGCTGGAGGGCAGAATAGCGACTGCTGAAGATGAGTTGAGCCCTCTTGGCAGACGAATTAATGATTTAGAGAAGCAGGTGGCAGAAATGAGGGAAGCACTGGACTACCAGGAGAACTATCTGAGGAGAGACAACTTGAGGCTGAGGGGCTACCAGAAGGAAAGGAAGGCACTGATATTCTGGGCTTCTGTTAAAACCCTGCCTATGCTTTTGGGAATGCAGCCAAAGGAGGAAGATTGAAGCTGGAGAGGGCACATCGTATGGTCCTACCAAGCCTCAGAATGGCCAGCCACCCAGGCAAGTTATTATTCACTTTCATAACTATCAGGACAGACAGGACATGTGGCGGCATATAAATCTCTCCCTGAGCTTCAATATGACGGAGTTCGCTTTGTTTCTCTCCCAAGACTACCTCACCTAAATTGGAAGAAAGAGAAGGGAATTCAATGATGTTATAGCAAGTTGCCAGAGGCTCGGAGTGGAGTGGTTCATGGTGTTTCCAGCTATACTGAAAATCAAGATGAGGGGCCACTTACAGCTTCTGGGAGGTGGAAAGGCGTAAGAGTTTCGGCAGGGCCCAAAAGAAAACGGGTGACCAGGACTGGTTCTGGAGACGGTATCAACTTATTCTACGCACTCACGGAGAGTGCGCTGTCATGCAGTGGTGTACCAGAGGGCTGCATCTGACTTTTCTTTATATGAGGTTTATTTGATCAGATATCGGATGAGTGGAATATATTGCTGGATCTTACCTCATTATGGAACTATGCAGGAGACTGTGGAAGCGGACATGAATATTAAAGGTAGGCCTGGGGTGCCTGGGGGCTTGCACGTGATATAGAGGGCGCAGCCTATCCTGAGTTTTCAATGGGTGGCCCTGATGTGGAAATAATGGAGGAGTCTGGAGCTTAAAAGAGGCATGATGGACTTGTTCAGGAGTCCTGTAGATACAGTCAGACCCCCACATAAGTTAAAGGACAAACAAAAAGGAGGGTGTTCCGAGCCTGAAGATGTGGGGGAATCGGCTGATGTTCGTGTAAAGGGTGTGGACTTGAGGCGGAAACAAATGTGTCAAAGGTCGAGGGGGGGGGTTGAACATAGAGGATTTTAGTTTTCTATGGTTCAAGCCCTATTTGTTGATTGGGGAGCATACTCAAGCAGGTTTGTACTTTGTAAGAGCTCGAGGGAGGATATATTGTAAATAAGTTTTGGGATTTACTGGTTGGGGGTTGTTATGTTACATATGTTTGTATTCGATCCACATATCAAAGCGAAATGAGATCTCAGGTGGCTGGACAGAAAGGGTTGAAAGCAAAATGGAGGAAGGGAGGAAGGGCATAATGCTAAATTACCAGGTAGATGGCTAACAAGACTAAAGTAAAAGTTGTGTCATGGAACGTAGGTGTATCGTCCCCTACCAAGAGGACTATGCTTTTACTGCTAAAGAGGGTTGAGACAGGATAGGCCTTTTGCAAGAAACACATCTGAACCCAATGGAGCATAAGAAGTTGGTCAGGAATTGGGTAGGGGAGTATATGCAGCCTTCTCTCGAGTAAGAGGGTTGCAGTCATTATCCATAAGAATCTACCATTTCAGGCAATTAGAACGGTATCCCAAGAAGGAGGGCGATATGTGTTTGTGGAGGGGATGTTAGGAAGAAAACCGGTCACGTTTGGCAGTGTGTATGCCCCTGCAGTTACCAATCCCCAGTTTTACAGACACCTTTTAGAAGTCTTGGCGAAAGAGCAGTTTAGGGGGTTAATTTTGAGAGGTGATTTTAATTGCACCCCGGATACGGTGATGGACCACTCGAAAGGTAGGGGCAAAGGGGGCAAGTTTTTAAAAGAATGGAGAGAGGGGCTGCTAGACCTTGATTTAATAGATGTATGGAGGACGGCGAACCCAAAAATAAGAGTATACCTTTTTCTCACATCCCCACAAGACATGGTCGAGGATAGATCATGTATACATTGAGGGGGGGTGGTACCAAGGGGTTGTGGAAGTAAAACATGAACCTATTCATATATCCGACCATGCCATGATCACTGTGACGATAGAAATGGAGGGCTCAGGAGAGAGGATGAAGATGTGGAGATTCCCCTCATTCTTAATGGGGAATGAGAAATTTAGGGAGTTCCTGGATGCACAGATGAAAAGATATGTAGACTTGAATAAGGAAATGGCTCCCTCTCCACAGATATTATGGGATGCGGGGAAGGCCTATGTGAGAGGGGCAATTATTGGCTTTGTCTCTGGGTATAAAAAAAGAACAGAACAGGAAATATGAGACCCTTCTCCAACGAGTTAAGGAATTGGAGGGCCGGATACTTAAAGGGGATGCAGCCAGTGAACCGATGTCAGCAGCAGCGAGGGGGGAGCTGAATAATATGCTTGAGGAACAGGCGAGGGGACAATTATGGCTTGTGAAACAGAGATTTTATGAATGGGGAATAAACCTGACCCTCCTTGTTAATTTGATTAAAGGCAGAAGGGAATTCAGGGTGCTGGAAATAAGGAATAAGCATGGGAAGGTCATGGGGACCCCAGGCCATTAGGGAGAGATTTTGAGAATTCTACAGTGTTATATCAAAGAGAAGCAGAAGGACTAGTGGATGGAAACAATTTCTTGACGGGATTAGGTTAAGGCAGCTGTCTGAACAGCAAAAGACAGCCCTTGAGGCTAATATTACTAAAGAGGAAATAGGGAAGGCCATCAAGGGCATCAGATCGGGAAAGCAGCTGGCCCAGATGGGCTTCCCATTGAATTTTATAAGACGGTGAGTCACCAGGTTGTGGATCTGCTCTGGGACGATTTAGGGGTACTGGGGAGGGGCATCCTGCCGCCATCTATGGATATGGCGACATATTTGTGATCCCTAAACTGGGTAAGGACCTAGGATCATGCATATACCGCCTATTTCGGGCTATTGAATGTGTGGATGCCAAAATTTATGCGAAGGTATTGGAGGCTTGAGACACTAATGTCCAGCCTGGTCGACTCCAGATCAAACCAGATTCATAAAAGGAAGGCACTCATATCACAATGTTAGGAGACTGCTGAATGTGGTTCATGTTTCTTCTCGGCGTCCGGGGTCCACCTTAGTTTTGGCCCTGGACGCCGAGAAAGCGTTCGACCGGATCGAATGGGACTATATGATGGAGGCCTTAAAGCGCTATGGGTTTGGCCAGTGATTCTTGAACATGGTGAGAGCCTTATACCGGTCACCTAAAACGGCAGTGGTGGTAAATGGTGACCTTCAAGTTTTTGAACTAGGTGAGGGACGGCAGGGATGTCCCCCCTCTCCCTTGTTGTTTGACCTCGCTTTGGGCCCTTGGCGGTGGCCATCAGACAGTGCGAGAGGGTGAAAGGTGTTCTAGGTGGGGGCGGCATAAACTATCTCTATATGCTGGACGATATGATTTTATATCTGAGTCGATAGAAGAATCCTTCCGCCGTATTAGACTTGATCGGAGTTTCGCATTGTTTTCGGGCTACAAAATAAATTTATCAAAATCAGAGGCAATGTGTCTAGGTGGAGGACAGCCAGCGGGCCTACAAGAATGGGGTCTGCGGAGGTGAGGGGCCTTGAAATACTTAGGGTCAATATTGAAGATCACTAACTGACTTATATAGATTGAACTATACGCCAATGATCGAGGGGGTGTTAGGGACATGAAAAGGTGGAGGATGTATCCAGTGTCATGGTAGGCGGATGAATATCATAAAATGAATATCCTACCCAGGATTTTGTATTTTTACAGATGCTGCCTGCTGGACTTACTAAAAGGACATGAAGAGACTGGATAGGGGTTCTCTGGGTATCTGTGGCAAGGGAAAAAGCCCAGAATTAGCCTACAGAGACTGAAATTAGAGATGAGGAGAGGGGGGCTTGGCTTCCCAGACGTTAGAAGTTATTTTTTAGCCTCACAGGCTAGGATAATAAAAGACTGGATTGCGCGTCCCGAAGCAGCAAGCTGGTTGGACTTGGAAGGGGAAGGGGCATGTGGCCGACTTTCGGCCTTTTTGAGGAAAAGGGGCAGGAGGGCATATTTACATCAACGAAGCCCTAGCCCGTTGGTAGTTTGGACCCTGGAGGGATGGGAACAGATAAGGGCAAGGATTGGAGGCGACAAAACGGAGACGGTACTTCTCCCCTTGAGTGGTAACCCCCTTTTTTTACCAGGGCTAGAGGATCAGGGTTTCCGGACTTGGGAGAAAAGAGGGATCCAGTGTGTGCGGGACCTCTATAAGGGCATGCATATCCCTTCTTTGGGAGTTAAGGACAAGGTGGGGATCCCAGTTAGCCACACATTTAGGTTTTGCAGGCGGGGACTTCGCTCGAGGCTGGGGAGCAGGTTCTCAGCCCATGCACCAGCTGAATTTGAGGGGGCAATCTGTAAAGCCCGGAGTGACCCTAAAGGGGTAATGGGGCGGTGGTGCGTATTCTGAGAGAGGGACTGATAGAGGATAGCTCGAGCAGGAGAATACGATGGGAGAGGGACCTAGGGGTCGAGTTATCAGACTCGAATTGGGAGTTAATAGTGGAAACACATATGGGCCTACTGCTATCAAACAAATATAAGGAGTCAGCCTATAGGTTTATCCACAGGCTCTTCTATCCCCCGGTCATGGTCCATAAAAGCCGCCCGGAGGTTCCAGAGGTTTGCCCCCAATGCAATAAGTAGGTAGGCACATTCTTTCATTGTTTTTGGAAGTGCCCCCGCTTACAGAGCTTCTGGAAGGAGGTGGTGGGGTTCATAAATGAGAAAGCGGAGGCAGGGGTATTCATGCACCCGGTAGATATACTGTTTGGGATTGAATGGGGGTGAAGTAAGATGGAAATTCTGTACAGAAATGGGTGAGAGGGCTTTACAATTGCGTAGGCAGTGCATTTTAAACACGTGGATCTCCGCACAAGATCCCACCCTCACTCAGTGGAAAGCCTTGGTAATGTCTGCTTTGGCTATGGAGAGAAGGGCCTATCAGATTCAAGAAAGAGCACAGATCTTCGGAGGTATTTGGAATCCGCTCCTTTCGGCTATTTCTCTGCAAAGTCAAGGGATATAGAGAGGGGAAGGAGTGGAAGAATGAGGATACTTGGTTAATGGCATATGAACGGGCACTGAACCCTAGGCACTTTCCCTCTTGATATACCGGTCCGTTGCCCATGGTTGACTATTCTCCCTGAGTTCGGCAACCTAATGAGGGCTCTTATTAATTGCTTTGCAGTGTATACGAAATATGAAATGTGGATCAATGTAAATAGTTTCTGATATTGTTCTTGGGGGAGAAGGGAATCAAAAGGTTTTTTTTTTTTTTTTTTTTTAGATAAGGACATATTTAGCACTGCTGGACTTTAAGCCTGTTATTGAACTTAGAATGGCTAACTAAACACTCAATTGTGTGCTGGAGTATGGAATTTGCCAATATCTTTTAGTTCAGTGATTGTGACGAAAAGTGATGTTTATTTGTTTGTTTTTCTTGTTATACATGTTTGGAAATGCAAATAAAATTTTTACACAAAAAAAAAAAAAAAAAAAAATCCTCCTCCAAATCTTTATCCAAACTCTCTGTCTGAAACCTCTCGAGCAGCTGGCACTGGTGTTCCACCTCTCTGCATAGTTGGTCTGCCTCCAGCACTGCCCACTCATCCAGTGGATCACCCTCATCAGGGTCTGCACCTCCTGTGTGTTGTCTCTCGCACCTCCAGTCTGCTTTGACCTGCATCTCTTCTTTGTCTTCAGGCTTGGCCTTCCTCTGAGCTCCCAGGTCCAGTCCAGGCAGCAGCTTCTCTCCATCTATCAGCCATGGTTCTGGTCAGAACTCCATGGACTATCTTCTCCAGATTCTCCTCTGGCAACTCCTGCTGCATTAGTCCACCTTGGATATCTGGGTGATATCCACCAGAAAACGTCATTCTTCTGCCAGTCTAGACACTTCCAGCAAGTTATCCCACTACTGACACCAAGTCTGTGGAGGGGTTGTGGGATAACAGATGAACCAGACACCGAACTTCAAGTTCAACACACAATCTCTGTGTGATGTTTATTCAAAATATAGGAAATAAGCTTCAGCAATGCCATATTCCTTCTTCAGTACATCAGTTTGCAGCAACATACAGTATATGTCCTTTCTCTGCACTTAGCCAGCATCTACTGACACTGATCTCTGATCTAACTTAGCAGTTGAGATTCAGCCTCCACCCCTATGCAGGCCCTGCTTGCTTGGGTTGTGGTGGTTCAAATAAATAAATAAATAAATAAAAAGCTAAAAACCAAAAACCTCTGTGCAGAAGCACTGAAGCAAGGGTTACTCCAAAGGGCATTGACAATAAGCAAGTTTCAAAGAAACACAACATCACACATACTTCCATAATGCAAAGCATCATGGAATATATGCAAATCAACATGACATTTCAGATCGTCTCAGTTTACAGCAATTTACGTGCATTTTAAATAGCATAACTAACTTAATTTTTATGAGACAGTCAACTAGTACTTTTTACCTTAATCAAAAACAACTAGTGCCATGGTATTTTCAACATTTACAGGTTTCATACACATAAAGTATATACATTAAAGTATTTTATGGCATAGTGCTATTACATACTAAATCCAACAATGATAAACACAGCCTGTTGTTTTACATATGCTCGGAGGTCACCACAATACCTCCTTGTACGAGGACCTGAGAGGGAAAAGGAAAATTAAAGAGGACCCTATAGCATAGTCAAGAAAGGGGAGGTGGGTGCCCATGGGTGGCCAACCTTATGGACTAGAAATTGTAAAGAATAAATTAGGCTAAGAAATAGAAGAACTGTTGCAACAGATTTAAGAAAAGGTCAGTCCTCAAGAGTGGCAGGAGCTCCCTGTCATACATCCCCACCTTAACAGGGAAGCAGTTATTGCAGGCTGCTTATCACCTTCCTGTCCCAGGAAGGGATGGAGCTTCCACCCATCCATCTTCAGAAGCTCTGTCTCAGGGTTCCTATTAACGATAAACATTCTATCATAAACGTAGTGAATATCATCATGCTTTACCCTGAGGCATTGACACATTTCTCAACAGAGACTAACGCTACCTTCCCATCTCCTTTTAGGGAAAGTCTGTTATATTTTATTGACTGAAAATATGGACGGATGTAAAGTTCAGTACCATAGAAAGACTTTCTCAGGGTGAGTAATTACCTGCTCCAACCCCACCAGACATGTCAGTTTCAAGCAGGGGCCCAGTCATAGGTTCAACCCCTCTACATAAACCCACTATGTCTCTTGATTCATTCATTTCACTTACTACTGATACAGACACCTGAGGGTAGACACTCTGGGTGTTACCCCAACACAGGTTCCTATCCATTTTTCACCCACCTCCTCTTTTGTAGGTTTTTCATCAAAAAAATAAAACACATGTACCACCTCCTTGATCTTAACCTATTGTAACATTCTGGCAACATTAGCATCTTTAGCCTGCAGTATATACCAGTCAATACTGTTAATAGATTTGGCTGCATCAATACAAGAAAAAGTCCCTTCAGCCTCATAGGCTTCTTCTTGCTTACCTGGAGTCTTCAACCTCAGCACAATATTACTAAGCACAGTCTTACCTGGGGTTCACATTCAAGTTCCATACTTGCATCTCCAACCTCCAACAGGTAACTTCCTGGGATCAAAGGCAACAAAGGAATATCTTGCTCAGTCAGGGGCTCTTCCTCAAACTGAGCCCACGAAAAATCCTCCTCCAAATCTTTATCCAAGCTCTCCGGCAGGAACCTCTCGAGCAGCTGGCACTGGTGTTCCACCTCTATGCATAGTCAGCTTGCCTCCAGCCACTGCCCACTCATCCAGTGGATCACCCTCATCAGGGTCTGCATCTCTTGGGTGTTGTCTCTCGCACCTCCAGTCTGCTTCAACCTGCATCTCTTCATCATTTTCAGGCTTGGCCTTCCTTTGAGCCCCAAGGTCCAGTCAAGGCAGCAGCTTCTCTCCATCTGTCAGCCATAGTTCTGGTCAGAACTCCACAGACTTTCTTCTCCGGTTCTCCTCTGGCAACTCCTGCTGCATTAGTCCACCTGGGATATCTGGGTGATATCCAGCAGAAAACGTCCCTCTTTGGCCAGTCCAGATGCTTCCAGCAAGTTATCCCACTACTGACACCAAGTCTGTGGAGGGGTTGTGGGATAACAGATGGACCAGACACCGAACTTCAGGTTCAACACACAATCTCTGTGATGTTTATTCAAAATACAGGAAATAAGCTTCTGCAATGCCATATTCCTTCTTCAGTACATCAGTTTGCAGCAACAGACTATGTATGTCCTTTCTCTGTACTTAGCCAACATCTACTGATACTGATCTCTGATCTAACTTAGCAGTTGAGATTCAGCCTCCACCCCTATGCAGGCCCTGTTTGCCTGGGTGGTGGTGGTTCAAATAAAAAAAAAAGCTAAAAATAAAGAACCTCAGTGCAGAAGCACTGAAGCAAGGGTTACCCCAAAGGGCACTGACAATAAGCAAGTTTCAAAGAAACGCAACACCACACATACTTCCTTAATGCAAAGCATCACGGAATATATGCAAATCAACATGACATTTCAGATTGTCTCAGTTTACAGTAATTTACATGCATTTTAAATAGCACAACAAACTTAATGTTTATAATACAGTCAACTAGTACTTTTTACCTTTATCAAAAACACCTATGCCATGGTATTTGTAACATTTACAGGTTTCATACACATAAGGTACATACATTAAAGTAGTTTATGACATAGTGCTATTACATACTAAATCCAACAATGATAAACACAGCCTGTTATTTTACATACGCTCGGAGGTCACCACAATAACCTCCCTGTATGTTGACCTGAGAGGGAAAAGGAAAATTAAAGAGGACACTATAGCATAGTCAAGAAAGGGGAAGGGGTGCCCATAGGTGACCAACCTTATGGACTAGAAATTGTAAAGGATAAATTAGGCTAAGAAATAGAAGAACTTTTGCAACAGATTTAAGAAAAGGTCGGTCCTCAAGAGTGGCAGGAGCCACAGGTATTGCTTATTTTTTTTTATTCAATGTAGTTTACAGAGTAATAAAATGTCAGATATGTAATATATTATAAACCAGACAAGTTCTCAATGAAAACCACCTTATGGCAGTTAGCATCTGCCTGAAACCATCTCTCTCAGTGAGGATTCATCATTTATAGTAGGGATAACATTGGCTAACATTCCATGAGAGTTATACATACACACACACACACACACACACACATATATGTGTGTATATATATATATATATATATATATATATACTGTCATAGGTTATGTATGGCATATACTTACATAATATATAAATACACTGAAATTAAATACTTACTGAATCAGAAACTGCTACATGAATGAAGCTTTCAAAAACGGAAGAGCTGAGTTGATCCATGACTTCTATCATGGGCTTCTCATCATCCTGTATGCATAAATAGAATGTTTCAAAGTGCAAGTAACTTGAGTAAAACAAACGTTACAAAATACTAACGGCTGCACATGGACAGAAGTATTCAACCTCTTTAATACTGAAGAACTGCATACAATGAAACTGAGAAATAAGATGTATAGAAAAGACAAATTACTTGACCTTAGAATTGCTCTATTAGAGAATCTCCACTACACTATGGTTAATGCATCTGAAGCACTAAGGACCTATGGGAAATTAAAACGTTGATCCCAGCCAATGACCACAGTTTATAACAAAGTTACAATAACTACAGCAACTACAGTAAATACAGAAGTAAGCATAAATACTGGCAAGCCAAGTTAAGGTTATTAGATACAGTGTGTATATCTTTAGATGCCTTCTTCTTTTCTTGTTATTGTATATCCTATCTGCCAATATGTTTTGGTCTTTTTTTCTGTTAAATGTATAACTCATTTTTTATTGCCTTTGTAATTATCCTGAATTCCTCTATTCTCAGCAGTTACTGGTTTCTCTTTTATTCTTCCTGAACATTCTATAACATCAATTAAACCTTTCTGGGCTGTTCAGATAAATAGCATAGAATGGTTTAATTGATGTCATGGAATGTCTTGTAAATATGGAATGAAAAGGTAGTAGCTGTGTTTTTCTCCATTAAATTGTATTAGGATATTCAAAAAACAATAACGTTAAAAGCACCATTGCAGATAAGAGAAACCATAAAATCTGCTAACATCTCTAACACACATTCTATAAAAAATAATTTCTGTATAAGGCACAGTTCACAGCTTTTCCTTACATTTTTCCTATTTCCTCTTATAAGCACACTTTCAGGTATTGGCATATGACCAATAATGTGGTCTATAGGTGGGATAGGATTTGAGTTCTTCTGTTTTACTATATACATACATGAAAGAAGAGTAAGAGCAGAAAATGGATAGCTAGAATAGCAAGCAGATTAGAGTTCACAGGTTTATTTCAAAGAGAAGAGCTTCAATTAGTTCATCTATTCTGATCTATCTAGCCAGTGTGCCAAAACGTTATTGACTACCAATTATGTGCTTGTCCATCTTTAAATATTTGTGTCTGAACCCTTTGAACCTTCCAATAAGAATTTTTGCATTTTCCCCATTTTGAGTAAAAGCTTAATCTGTGTTCAAACAGACCATGTGTTGGTTTTTTCTAGTCTTAAGGCTTCATGAAGTTAAACTTCCATTTTTGTAATGGGGCCCTTTCATCATCAATTGGAGTAAAATATGGAGCTTCTCCTTACAAGCATTTAATGTCATTAATTTGAAAATAGTTTAATACATTATTTATACTACGCTTCAAGTAATTTATTTAAAATGGGACCGAGACAAAGCGATAAATGTTGCAAATGCAATACTGAAAAAGGTATATAACACACATGTTGTGGACATGCAACTTAATTTAAGCCACCTGTTTCAAAATAAATGACTACCTCAAAGATTTTGAAATGCAAACAACCCAAAAAAAATTAAAACAACTAAATGCTGAAAACTGTATAATAGAATACCTCGATGAAACATGCATCTGGAGCAAGTAACAAAAATACAAAACAGCTCAAATAAGTGCCACTGTGAAAAATGCTATTCTGAAGGTGTGGCTGGACGAAAAGGTAGTTGTTGAGGAGAGGGGAACACAATGTACTGTACAGTAAATCAGATGACACTACAAAGCAAGATAATTCATAAACAATGGTGAAAGTGTAACAGAATATATGATTATCATGGAAGGGAAAACAGGATGGCATTTAACAGTAAAGGTTATTTTCTATAACCTTTAACATACTACAGATACAAAATGCTATCTGGTACCTCGAGTTATTCTCTGCAAGAAGAGGAAGGGTATATTTGTATGCTGTAGCTCTATATAGAAGAGAATTCTGAAGAGTAGCAATTACAAACTAAGAAACTTTTCTTTCTCTGAGGACATCTCTTCCATGGTAACCAGATCTTTGGTCAACTCCCTCAAGGGTGAGGTGGTGCTGGTTGGAGACTTCAATATATTCAATATTCAAATTCAATATTCCAGATGTGGACTGGAGTCACACAGCAGCAGCATGAACCAGGAGCAGATTTAGCTTGGACTTTCTTCAAGGTGCTTTCCTCAAGCAACTGGTCATTGAACCAACTTGGCAGAAGGCAATACTGGACCTCGTGCTAACAAACGGGGACAGTGCCATGGGGGTAACAGTGGGGGAGCACATGGGGAACAGTGACCACTGGTCACTGTGGTTTGAAATTACAGAAGGAGTAGAACCAAACTGCATAAAAACATGTATCCTGGATTTTAGGGGGGGAAGACTTTGGGAAAATGAGGAGATGCTTGAAAGAGGCATTAATGGGAATGGGGAAGGAATCAGGAGTTGAGGAACAGTGGGCAATATTTAAAACAGGGATTACAAGAGCAACAGAATTATGCATTAAGCAGATTAGCAAGGGGAAAAGGAAGAGGAGGTCATTATGGTTTTACAGGGAGGTAGTGGAGAAAGTGAAAGCCAAAAAGATTGCATTCAGAAAATACAAAAAGACAGGTGGAAGGAGATAGGGAGAAGTACCAGGAGAAACAAAGGAAGGTAAGGAGGTCAGTAAGGTAAGCCAAAGCTCAGACAGAGCAAAATCAGTGAGTAGAGGGGACGAAACCGTTTACAGGTATATAAGTGAAAAAAGAAGGGTAAAGGGAGGGATAGTGAAACTGAAGGGGGAGGATGGGGACCACATGGAGGATGACAACAGTAAAGCTGACATACTGAGCAGATATTTCTGCTCAGTCTTTACTGAGGAAGAGGAGGGTAATGGGCCTGAATGGAGTACAAGGGGTGGGAATGGAGCAGAAATGGACACAAGTTCCTTTACACTGGAATGGGTCCTAAAGGAGCTGGAAGAAATAAGAGTGGATAAAGCAATGGGGCCAGATGGGGTGCACACCAGGGTCCTAAAGGAACTAAGAGAGGCTGTGGCTGAACCTCTGGCAATCCTGTTTAGCCGATCACTGGAAACAGGGGAGGTACCCAAAGACTGGAGGACAGCAGATGTAGTCTCCCTTATACAAAAGTGGGAACAAAGAGGAAGCAGGGAACTACAGACCAGTCAGCCTGACCTCAGTAGTGGGGAAGCTATGGAAGCACTACTGAAGGAGAGATTGGTAGAACATCTGGTTGCTAATGGACTACAGGACCCAAGGCAGCATGGTTTCACTAGGTGGAGGTCATGCCAGACCAACCTCATTGAATTTTTTGACTGGGTGACAAGGGAGGTGGATCATGGGAGGGTAGTGGACAGGGCCTATTTGGACTTCAGCAAAGCCTTTGACACTGTGCCACATAGAAGACTATTAAACAAACTGGGGAACATGGGAGTGGGCAGGACAGTAGTGCGGTTGGTAGGTAATTGGCTGGGCGGCAGGACACAGAGGGTGGTGGTAAATGGCTGTCACTCCACAGAGGAAGAGTGAGCAGTGGGGTACTATAGGGACAAGTGCTGGGACCCGTCCTATTCAACGTCTTCATCAGCGATATTGCACAGGACCTAGAATGCAGAATTTCCCTGTTTGCTGATGACACAAAGCTCTGTAACAGAGTGGACATGCCAGAGGGTGTAGACAGAATGAGGGGGGCCTGCAGAAGCTTGAAGAATGGTCAAGGGTTTGGCAATTGAAATTCAATGCAAAGAAGTGCAAGATAATGAATATGGGGCACAAAAACCCTGGAACAACATTTCGGTTGGGGGGTGAGGATATAGTATGCATCAAGCAGGAAAGGGACCTCGGGGTTATCATCTCTGATGACCTCAAGGTAGGGAAACAGTGCGACAAGGCAGCAAATAAAGCACATAGAATGCTGGGATGCACAGGCAGGGCCATCACCAGCAGGAAAAGGGAGGTCATAATTCCACTATACAAGACACTAGTGAGGCCCCACCTGGAGTACACTGTACAGTTCTGGAGACCAAGCAGGGTTACTTACGTAAGGACATAGACAGGGTAGAGAAGGTTCAGAGGAGGGCAACAAAGATGGTACTGGGATTGCATCACAAGTCCTATTAGGAGAGGCTGAAGGACTTGAATATGTACTCCCCGGAGGCGAGGAGGGGGAGCGGGGATATGATAGAGACATACAAGTACCTTACAGGGAGGAACAGGGTGCAGGAATACACTATTTTCCAGCAAAAAAAAGATGTTCCAGGACTAGAGGGCATGGGATGAAGTTGGAGGGAGGGCTATTCAGAGGAAACTTGAGGAAGAATTTCTTCACAGAAAGGGTGTTGGACAAGTGGAACACCCTGCCTAAGGAAGTGGTGGGGGCTGAAACAATCACGGGATTTAAGAATGCATCGGATAGACATAAGGGAATTCTGGAGGTCAGGGGTAAGGGGCAACAGACTTCTAGAAAAACATAAAGTGAACTTACAAGATCAAATGGGCAGACTGGCTGGGCCATAGGCCCTTATCTGCTGACAGTGTCTATGTATATATGCAATAAGGAGAAACAAACTGGGATCAGAGGGACGGGATTAATTGCACACTGAATGACTCCCTATTTATTGAAAGGACAATGCATGCATGTGCTGTATGTGTCTTTGCAGTGTGCGTGGAAGCAGCAGCACAGGAACTTCCTGTTCTTTATAGACATAAACAGAAACAGGCTGTCTAAGATGTTTCCACTTACAAAAGATTAGTTGTGCTACCTCTGTGAGCAGATGCCACTTACTAGGAATTTAAAACAAGGTGACTGACCAAGGCTGCTACTGTGGTCATCTTCCCTTTAAGACACGTGGCTACTGAAGTTACCATTGCTTAGTTCCCCACTCACAAATCTTTATAGAAGAGAGGGTGCAAAAAAAGGCCCTCAAGTTTGACGATGTACAACATCATACAATGAGTGTAATGAGTCAGAGGACATGATTTTCAAACTGATGTCCTGGTGCTAGGCATTTACAGAGAGCAGACCTCACCTCCAAAATCAATCTGTGCAGTTCTTGTTCCAGGAAAGAACACATCACCCTGTCTGTAGCCCATTAACACCAAGTTGATCAAATCTAAGGTCACGGTGATCTGCTGTTGAGGCTGGGCCATACTATCCAGCCATACTATCTAGTGAAACTTTTATCATGTAACGTGTGAACTTCTGTTTTAAATATTTGTCCTTGCTTTCTGTTTTCCAAGCATGGCTGAAAATGGACCTTCCAACCCAACCCAGACTCCATCAGATAAATACATTTAGCTAACTAACTGAATAATGTCTGAATTAGTGCTGGCAAAACTTGCACACCTTGATAGTTTGATGTGCTCCACAATCTAGAATGTTAAGACAGTACCCTTGATGAAATTATAGAAAAGAAGCCAGGGAAATCATTCTAAATGTTTCTTATCAATAATTTGTTTCAACTTGAGGTCCAGGATAGGCTGATGATGATTTCTTGTCATCATTTTTGGAACCAGAAATTACCTGGAGTACAGCATCATCCCTTTTGGATTAGTTGCATTGGCTCAATGGCCTTGTTGCAAAGGGGTGATGTCATTTTTCCTTTGAGTCAATCCCGATTATGTGCAGTTTGTTTTTGCTACCTGCTAGGAGGGGATGGAGCTAAATGGATCAGATATCCCTGTTGCTTCATAGGTGTAGTTGGGGAGTTGGGTCTTAGGTGTCCAGAAACAACCTCCCATCTTGCTTCTGTTATGATTTCATATCAAAACAAAAAAAAAAGAGTTCTTTTGTACAGTGAGACTAAATAATAGGATTTATTTGGTGGACTCCCCCATTCTCAAATCCTGGCTATTCTCCTGATTCTGCTGATTTTTCAGGACACCCATGTCCAAGGTGATCTCCCACCTCTTGTTAACAAACAGTAAGCGATGACTTCCAACTGGCAACATCTGAGGTCTTGCTTGAAATTAAGTTTAGCTAGGGCACTTGATTCAAGTCAGAACCCTCAGTTGAGGGGCTTGGTACTAGATGGCACATGAGGACAAGGCATCTTTCTTCTGGAAAAGCATCCCCAAAGCACTAAATCTGAAGACTCAAGAGGAGTCCTATCAACAGAAAGGATCTGTCACTTTGACAAAGTCTGCATCAAAATTGTCAATGCAACTTGGCCAGAGTTGAAGTGACGTCTGCATAGTATCAATTTGTCTCCTAAATTCTGAAGAGGGTTTTCTTTCCTCCATATCCACACAATGAGGAGCCCTTAAATGGGGCATCCAAATCTCTCTGTTGCAGCTCTGGGGAGAAACCTAAAACTCATACCTAAGAGGTGTATAGCATCAAGACATCCATGCCTATGATACTGTCAACATTTTGCAGGCATCATAAACTGCCTGTAACTGATGATGCATGAGATCATAGCCCTCTTTGATGTTTCCTGTTTCTCTTTTCAGAGGTGGTGGGGGAACTCCTTTAATCAGGGACACAGGTTATATTACTACATGACCATGTAGGACTGATAGCTGTGTGCCCCACATGTTAGAATTTTTTTTTTTATGAAAGCTTGGAGTCAGGTCATTAAGAATCAATTCTGTTGATATAATGGTTATGTTTCGGTACTGTTCTATATGTATTGATACTATATCAAACTGTTTTTTGAGCATATAAACAATGCATGTTTTTTAGTTGTGGCACAGTCAAAGGATGGCAGTCACACAGTATGAATACTTTTTGGATTAACAGACTGCAGCATTTCTATTTTTGTATTAATACATTACATTTTTTAAGTAATTAATTTTTTGTACTTTTTCTGAAGTTTAATAATAGTATACACTGTTTAAAAATGGTGTAGTTTGGAACTTAATTTTCATCCGTCTTATGTACTTAATCACACTGCAAACCTTTCACTCTACACTCTAGCAATCAGTATTGTTCCTTGCTTTTGCAAGCTTTGCCTATGAAAGTGTCAGAAGACAATACAAGTGTTGGGATACAACTGTGGGTTTCTGCCCAAATTGCAGTAGAGGAAATGGGTACTAAAATAATGAAAGAACATATAAGGATACTAGGAATTAAGTTTGGATCAAGTGATATGGCCCTAGCTAACTGGGAAGATAAACTGAATATTTGTAAATCTAAAGTAGATAAAGAGGTAAATGTTGGAACAGAAAGGGATATTAATCATAAAGACGTTTTCACTGAATTCTTTTCATTTTTGAGCTATGTGTATCAACCAGGTTCTGCAGAGGTTAAGCTTTTTTTAGCATCTTGTTTCAGATGCTGTGGGGAAGCAGGCTAAATTCAATCAAGAAAAATGTGACCTATTTACCTACAGTACAAAGAACGGTGACCTGGGGATGGTAAACCATGTGGCCTTCTATTTTAGCACTTTTTGGCCTATAGTTTTGGTTAGTGTTTACAGGACTTGCTCAATGTATGAGAGTCATTGGCAAAGAAATGGTTAGACTCCTTTTTGCCAGGTTCGACTAGAAGGGCATTGCATAGGGCAGAATGAATCTCTCACCAGACTATATCAGTATCTCTGGAATAGATTACTAGTGAAACTAAGAAAGTATATATCAGTACATTACTGTGCAGTAAAGGACTTTTTGGCAGATACCAAATTCAAAGCATGCTCTTCAGTAAATACACAGCTGGCAATCCAACAACTGCTAGATAACAGAGTTCCAGCTAGAATGTGGGATGTAACATGACTGAGCTGTCATGGTCATTTAGGAGAGAGAGACAACCATAAACAAAAAAAGTGCAGGTGAAGATTTTTATCCATGACAAGAATGTCTTTTGGAGAATGAAACCTTGACACATCTTTTTATAAAATGTCCCTACATAAGGGAATTTTGAGAATACATTACCCAACTACTGGGGAATTAGGGCTGGCTGTGCTCCCAAAAGACAGTATTGTTTTAGGAATTTTTCCACAAATATTTTCTAAATATCACAGTAGCACCATGATAGTCCTGCTAACATGCCTCAGATTTTTTATACGGCAAGTGCAGTGCCAAGTAATAATGTAGCAGAACTTGGTTCCACATAATACACTCAGTCATGGTTTTAGAGTCTCCGAAAGACCTTTATTTGGAAGAACAAACGTCCTTGCCACAAGAAAGATTTCAAGATCTTTGGAGGAATAATGTATGGGTAACATATTAGATTTCTGTCTGGAACTTGTTTAAGGGGATTTCACAAGATGACACTACACTCCTTTTGTTGCTCTGTTTATCTTTTGTAATATATGGTATTCAATCGAACTGTGCTCATTGATAAAAAAAAAAATTTCTTATAAATAAAATTCCCCCTCTCTTAAAATAAGTGCCATGAGAGTATTAACTAAAATACTGTTGCAACAACACTAAAATAAAATGTAGTGTTGCCCAGTACTGTACACAGCTTAATTAAACTTAGCACAAAATAAAAGAAATATGAGCTATGCCAATTTGCTTACAGACCCATTTTGGCACAGCCCCTTTCACCATTACCACATGATCCTTTCTAAAATTATATATCATCCAGTGAATAAAAGTATAACTTTTACCTCAGCTTGTCCCAGTGCAATAAATAAGGCTCGAATCTCTTTCAGAATTGAAACAGCCACTTTCCGTGTAGAAACTTGGAAGCTACAGAGTAAAACTAGTGCAAATCCTTCCACAGCGTGCAATACATTGGAATGAGGGCTTCTTTCAGGCTGCATCCTATGATTTGATCCGTTGGGGATCAACTGTGAAAATAAAAAACAAAGTTGTTCTTTAGTTCAAAATGAAGACCAAGTGTTGAATAATTATTATGATTTGCTTTATAAATAGATTAATATGATTTCCTGGGGAAGTTTCTTTGTTTTTGAACTACAGTATATACTACACAAAAGAAAAAGGAGTTCAGAATAGCATCATCTATATATGTGGCAACTCACAATTTTTTTATCCTATTATCTATTTTTTGGGGGCTATTTATTGCCATCCTTCCAGCTGCCCCCTTCTGCCTGACTGGCCACCCCAGCCCCAACATCCCATAATTACTGGGGCTTACCTTATGCCCGGCCCAGGAGCAGAGCCTGCGGAGGGTCGGGCGTCATCCTGCAGCCAGAGGATCCATTTTTCCTCCATTTTCTCCCAATTACCCCGGGGCCCCAGGAGTACTACACCTCCAGTGACAGTCCCTTCTGCCCACCTATCGGCCTAGTGCCTGGCACGCCCTCTGGCCTGTGCTGCCCCCTGGCCTCCACTGCGAGGCAGTCAAAAGCTGAGGCATACCACCTTCCCTCCCTGGAGGGGAGAGCTGCCTCTTGGCACCTCCGTCCAGCTCTGCACCCCCCCACTGACCCCCAATGACCCGTGCTCATTCCCAAACATGGGTCATCGGCATGGTGTGAGGTAAGGCATCCAGCGCCTTAGCCCTTAGTGCCACTGGGCCATCTATTTTTTATTTGAGAAAATGTCTTGGCTGTTATGGGAAATTTGACTGCAGTCTTTCAAATTGGGCTGGAGAAACTGGTTGGATGTGGACAGCAAGCATCCCTGCCATCTAAATGTATTCTGTTTTGCATAAACAGCAGGGCCCCTTTCAAGTTAACAGATGGCTGTTTGGGCGGAAACATCAATGAAGCTGTGCTCCTTTCATGATGAAGGGCTATGTTTGTTTTTTTTTTGTTCCACCCCACCCTCCATCTGACCACTCCTTCAGAGTGCCTAGGTTCTAGCCCCCATCCCACACCAGCTGCCAACCACCAGTTCCTACTGCAGCCCACCAGGAAACCTGACATATCCCTTCATCTAGCAGGTCACTCTCTTCTGAGGGGAAAGTGCCTTATCAGCCACATGGCGTATCCTGGATGCTGCAGAGCTGGTCCAGGCTGTCTCCAGGGTTTCATGGCAGCAGGGCTGGCACTTGTTATCAGGCTGGGTGGGAAGCTCCTATTTTCCAGTTTTTTGGCCCCGTCCACAACAGTTCTCAGCCATGCATGTGCACGGTGAGATATGCGGGGGGGGGCATGTTGAGGCAGCATGTCCCCCAAGCACATTGCCCAACTCGCCAATGGGTGCCAAGGCCCAACCAACCACCCCCCCGGGATGGAAGTGTTGAATGGATGCTCTGAATCCCCTCTCTGCCAGTCTCCACTCCTGGTACCCAGGCTTGGGGCACAAACCTGGGTCACCAGCATGCTGAGTGAACCCCTTCACTTAGTGCCATGGAGGCAGCCCAGGGCTATGCTTTGAGTGTAAACAAGGCCAAGGCAGAGGAAACAGAATCCCCATGGAGTAAGCCTTGGTGGGGGTGGGGGACAAAAGCTGGGTCTGGAATCTGTATACTTGAGCTGGATATTGCAAATCCAAACCCAGTTTGGGCCTGTTGTCCAAATGGGTGGTTCCCCAAGGGACAAAGAGATGGCTGAACCTGTGATGTCAGAGAGACATGCATGATGATGCAGAGTGGTGGGCTGGCCAGCTGAAGTCATTTGGGGTCTGTGTTTGGCCCTGAGAAGTCAGTTAGGAATGAGGCTCTGAGCAAACAACATCAAGGATTCCAGTCTGCCATAACTCGCCGAGTTCCTGGTTGAGGTATGAGTCTATTCTGCTTGGTGTTTAGATAAGAGTAAGTAAGGTTATTCTGTGTGTTTTCTATCTGTTTCCATATTCCCCTAAATGATCCATATTTAACCATACCTGAATAAAAAGTGACATGAAAGTGACATGGGGAGCTGGCAGTATAGCCTGGAGGTTAGAGTAATGAGCTGTGAATGATCTTGGTACATCAAGCAGACCAGGGTTTGATTCCCACAGCCTCCACTTGAATAATGTGTGACTCTAAGCAAGTCACTTAACTTCCCCAGTGCTCCTGGGTTGCCCATGAAAATAGGTATTTGTGCCTAGTGGGTCTTACCCAGTTACCAAATAAAAGAAATTGTATTTTGCATTATTTTGTTTTTATGGGGACCACTCTATCACAGTTCTCTTCATGGAACCTGTGATCTGGAGTTTTAGGTATGTCATGGTTTGTGCATGTAACTCTGAGTAAGGTTCTTATAGGTCAGCGACTCATAGTTAGCATTCTGTACACAACCCATGACAAAGTAAAAACTCCAAACTATTGGTTGCACAAAAAGAACTGTGTAGCATGTTGTCCATAAAAAGAAAACAATTAAAAACACAGTTTTTCGTATCCGTGTTTATTCGGGTACAATTAAATATGGATCATTTGAATATATGGCATTCTTGCTGTAAACAGAAACATTATTAACTCATGTCAATTAGCACTAATTTCCTGTCTACTTTAAGCAAATTATACAATCTGGGCAAGTGTAATAACTGATTTATACAACATAAAGATGTGCTGCCAATATTAATAAACAACTACTCTTGATTGTCTAAAAGGTTAGTGACATAGATACATGACCATAAACATTTATTTTTATGGAAATATAAAATTACATATATCCCCATAATGCATAGCATTGTGGGGCATATATGCAAATCACCATGGAAGAGTTTAGAATGGTTACACTTTAAGCAAGCATGTATGGGGCCAAATGGCCTCTCACACACTCTGCAAAGAATGAAAATAGAAGACACGGACTCCTGTTTCATCCTACACATAACTTATCAGTGTGCCATATCTGTAACAGCCCAGGGGAAGGATGGACCACTCATCATTTGGTCTTACTGGTTTGGGTCATGGTAGAGTCTAAAATGAGAATGTAATCTAAAAGTCTAAGAATTTCAGTCCAAAAGCAATGAGGAGTGATTACCTGGAAAGGGGATTGACAACAAAGCCAGGTTTCATGGAAATGTAAAACTACACATATCCCCATGGTGCAAAGCATTGTGGGAAGTATATACAAATCACCATGGAAGAGTCTAGACTGGTCCCATTTTAAGCAAGAGTTTATGGTGCCAAAAGCCTCTCACACACTCTGCAAAAGCTGAAAACAGAAAACACAGACACACTTTGGCCAACACAGGATTTATCAGCGTGCCTTGTCTGTAATAGTCAAGGTGAAGGATGAGCCAATAATAGTTTGGTCTTACTGCTTTAGAGCATGGTGGAGCCCAAAATAGGAAAGTAATCTGAAAGTCAAAGAAGCTCAGTACAAAAGCACTGAGACAAGGGTAACCCAGGAAGGGCACTGGAAATAAAGCCAGGCTTTCCAAGGATATGTAAAATCACACATATCCCCATAATGCTCAAAGTGGAACCATCTAAACTATTCCATGGTGATTTGCATATACTTCCCACAGTGCTTTGCATTATGGGGATATATATAATTCTACATTTCCTTGATACCTGGCTTTATTGCCAATGCCCTTTCCATGTAACCCTTGCCTCAATGATTTTCTACTGAGTTTTGTTTGACTTTCAGATTTATTTTTCAGGTTGTACATGAAAATAAATGTTTATTTTTATGTATGTCTACCTTCAGGTCCAGATAATAGGAATGATTTGCCTCTGTTTATAACCACCCCAGTTGTATTACTCAAGATAGATAGATAGATAGATAGATGAACAGACAGACAGATAGAGACAATATATGTTTGTATGTGTAAATATCCGTATCATCCACCAAGATGAACATAGATGAAGCACTATGCAATGAAAGTGTCAGTTTCCTGTGTGACCCATTGGATTAATTGTCACTGGATTACACTGTGTTCCTGCAGTATCACAGGCAGCCAGATAATGTGATAACAGCACTTCATCACAGGGGGCAGCACAGTACATACAAATTACCAAGATGAAATTTAGTTAGGCTGGGTTTTAAGCAGGACTGTAAGGTGCTAAAAAGCATAATACACAATAATCTGTAGAGTATGGCCCAGTGGCCCATGCGGGGGACCAAAGTTCACTGTGTGAACCTGCCCATCTGCATTAGTCCAGTGTGCTCTGGGGATGCTACAGAAGCAGTGTTCTCTGATCCCTCTCTTCTAGTGTCTTCTGTGGTGGACTGAGGAAGGCACTGGATGTCACGGGTGACCACCCAACACCCTACCCTCCCCCCATTAGCAGCATGACTGCAGAAGGTGGGTGGGACAAGAAAACTGGTAAGAACAAAATGGCCACCAACCATGTTAATGACATCAATGATGTTGCCATGTGACTCATGCCTAGCCCCATGTGTGATCCTAGTTCCTCTCAGTTAGAGGATATATTAGCCTATCAATCCAGAGGTCCTCTCCCAACCTGTGGGGCCTACCACGTGGTGGTGGTGGGGAGGGAACACTGTCCCGTGAGGCATCCCACTGATTTTCAGCCTGTGTAGGACTTGAAAATTGACCTGTAAGGCAGTTAGGAGACCCAATGTGAGCAAAGCAGATATAGCAGGAGAAGAAATGGAGAGGTTGGCAGTGGAGGAATAAAAAATAAATAAAAGGAGACAAATCTGTAAAGGCTAAAACCACAGACTCTATACACGTGTTTTATCCCACTTATTTGTCAGTGTGGTATAACTATTGCTTCAACATAGCAAAGTAAATTTAACTTTTAGGGTCATGAGGAGCCCAAGGGAGTTCATTATTGTAAAAGAAAAATAAACCAATGCAGACACGTTTCTGCAAATGCTGAATGGCACTATGGTCTAGTAGACAGAGAACAGGTTTTCTAACCAGGAGACAGGTTCTAATTCCGTATCAGCCACTTATGCACTATGTGACCCAGAGCGAATCACTTAACTGCTGAGTACTTCAGACCACCTAGACACAAAATTGGTAGAAAGCAGGCTCACACTGAAAGTTACATATTGCATTTCAGCTGGGCTACCCTAGGTAAGGAAAAAGGTTATGCAAAAAGCATACTGGCAATAAATCATGGTATGTTGGATATAAAAATGTTTTATCTCCCTGAAGGTGTCCTATTGGAGTTTAGATCATGTTGATGAGCTCTGCCTTTTCATACCGCAATTCCTTGCAAAAATGCTTACATAAAATTTAATAAGAGATTCAATATTCAATGGGAGAATTAATTACATAATTGACCTTTGAGAACAATGAAAAATGTGAATTATTTTCTCTTTTGCTATTTATATTGTTTAAATTAAACGGACCTCTAAAAATCTTAAATCATACGTTTTGACAGTACTGCTTGTTTACTCATTTTTTGTAGTCATGTTGTAATATTAAAAGAGGTTCTAATATTTAAAGAGAAGTAGCCATTTGAACTTTAAAACTTTGGTCAAAAAATCCACAAGACACTTCACTCCTCCAGGTATCTTTATTTATTTATTAGAAATTGCTCCATACGGGATAACCCCATAAGATGCAGCATCTCATTTTCATGGGACCTCAGGGAGGATAGCAGCAGTCAACAGGTAAACATAGTCCAGAGGAAGTTACACACAGGCAAAAATATACACAGAAAAACAAACAAACTGTAACGGTAAGTACATCCAAACAGTAATCAAATCAAACTAACGAAATGGGGTCACAGCAAGGAGCATGGGCATTATTATGCAGCATGATCATAGTCAGGGAGATGGGGATTCTGGACTAAAACAAATACAGGGACATAAAATACATGTTTAAGGGCTAATCTTTAAAAAAACATTAACTATGTTTCATGGAGAAAATAGTGGTGCAGGTTATTTTTCTGTTTTAAGTAATAATGACTACAGAGCAATTTGTATCAGTTGATGCTATTATTTTAATGCTCAGTTTGTGTATTTTCATTTGACATAATTAAATAAGTAGCCAATTAAACAACTTCAGGCTATGAATATAAAAGCTGAACATAGCTGTCCCATCGGTGTGGCTGCAGGGCTACCGCCCATGGCGCTGGTGAGTGTGTGGCTTGCTCAGGGGTATATCCCCCCACCGTGTACCCCACCAGGGGGGCACTTCAAGGCTCCATGGGGGCTTGATGGGACCTAAAAGGTAGGTGGGGGCCTTGGGGAGATGCTGGAGGCCTTCAAAGGAGCAGAACTATTGTTAGGGGCATAAATAAAAAGTAAAAAAAATGCTGAGCACACAAAATATCAGTAGGTGAGTTTTCCTGTATTTAGTGATGGCATGTGTGACCCTAGATTTTAGAGCACTGCAGGAAGTTTATAGGCTTGAGAACACTATGAATGAGTGTTATGTCTAGGGAAAGGGTCTAGATGTACTTGGGGGGGGGCATGTTTGTACTACTAAGGTGGCCTACTCAATCAGAACTGTAACACTATTCAAGCATTACTGTAAGAAAACACGCTGGCCAGTTGGCGCTGAAGGTTGAGGCACTGGACGCCACACCTCGTGCCACACCGGTGATCTGGGTTTGGGAACAGACTTGGGTCATTCAGGAGTCAGTAGGGGTAGGAAGGATAGAGCATCAGGAGAACTGCTCTCCTTCCTCAGAGTGGGGGGATTTGTGCTGCGTGCTGTCGACTGACACCCAGCGGTGGCTGAGGGTCAGTACAGGTGTGCAGCCATGTAGCAGGGTTGGCTCATGTCCAGGGTGATTGACTGCCTCTGTGCCCATTGCACGGCCATGGGTGTGGGAGAAAATGGTGGAGAATCCGGGACCCGGCAGGACCTGTGATGGCCTGATCACTCTGGTAAGTCCACCCGATTCTAGATATGGCATATGGGCGGGGGCATGCTAGCAGTCCTCTTCCTGGCTCCTGCCATGAGGGAAATCCATGGGAGAATTCTGGGATGGACGGACTAGCGATCATAGGTGCTTGAGGATGTACCCTCCGAGGGAGGGGAGGAGGGAGGGAGGGAGGACCACTTCTGTTGGGTCTGCGGCAGCAGAAAAGTACATATGGAAAAAAAAAAAAGAAATCTTACTACAGTGTCCTGTGTCATGCAATATTACTTTATAATTACTACCGAACATTTTTAATGCTCGGATAGCCAGTTTGTAAAATGCACTACAACTGCCTGGTTGTAGTTATGCATTACAACCGGGTGGTTATAATTGCTCATTGTCAATTAAGTTTGCACTGTGAGCATCAGGGGTGCTAGTCAGACAACTGCCACAGAAATAAAAAATGCTCACTAGTAATGATAAAAAACAAGAATATGCGTGTGTGTGCGTAAATCAGAATCTTACACACACCCTTGATGTGGAATGCTTTTACAAAACCCTCAAACTTTGTTCTTGGGGTTTATGTAGCAGCCCACACCTCAGGTGCGTGTAAAAGTTTGGTTACACACACCGAGCCATGAATTATTCTCTATTTTATTTATTTGATAACTGGGTAGGTGCAGTGGCCAAGCATTTGCCTGGATTCAAGCATGATCAGAGCAGTTTGACAAAACAGACAAGGTTAAAGGCATATAGCAGAATATTACAAGATTGGTTGGTGGCATATCACAGTATTGTATTTTGGCCAACAACATACTGCATGTCAATTCTTGGGCCGAGCAGAGCTCTAGTGAATACAAAGGACAGACTCATAAGGGAATTAAAGTGACACACTACAAGGTTATCATGTGACTGTAATAACAATGCCTTAAAGTCAGAAACCTACCTCTGAGGTCCTGATTTTAGCCTTGTCTAGGCCCTTTCCTTGAGCCTGGAGTGCTATCCTCCAATGAGTGAGTAACTGCAGGAGCAGCTTTAGAGAGGAATCCAGGAGGGTCTGATGGGTATCATTCACCTCACGCAGTAGGAAGTTAGTGAAGCCGAACAGTACATCTTCCCTCCAGTCAACAAAGTCAACCAAGAGACCTTGAAGAGAGTTCTGTGCAATGTGTCGCAGTTCATCATCCATATGGATGGTGAGCCTTCAGATGAAGAAGAATTAGATTTCTTTAGCATAAATACTGTATAATACATCAGCATAATCTACTATTATTTGACAGCCAATGATAACAGGAAATACTATAAGGCATACAGTACTTTAGAGTCCGTTTAAAGACAGATCTACTGTAGATCTCAAACACTGTTCAGTGGCCTGCAGGGACAAACTTTCTAGTGACAGAGTCATACATTAATTTTAGTTTTGAGTAGCTTCTGTAGCTAAAGGGCATTGCTGTGCTTTTTCTGAATTAGTGTTACATATATAGAGTTAAATGGGTGTAAAATGTAAATTGAAATTACTGTTATGTCAAGTACTAATATCCCAATTCTAGAAATGAAATACAAACTATGCATAATAAAGTGAACTTCAGAAGCAGTAAGTAAAAGCTGTATGATGATTGATAAATAAATAAAACACACTCCAACAATCTGCAAATGACAATTCACAAATACTGCAACACCAGGTTGTGAATTGGAGAAACAGTAATGTGCGCTCTGGGACAGCCCATGTTCTAG
This sequence comes from Neoceratodus forsteri, assembly GCA_016271365.2. NCBI lineage: Eukaryota > Metazoa > Chordata > Ceratodontiformes > Ceratodontidae > Neoceratodus > Neoceratodus forsteri. Next base: position 375,350,161 of record CM057458.1, read on the forward strand.
TTGCCTTGGTGGCACAGCTGGTTAGCACCACCGGAACAGTATTTTGGATGGCCTGGATTCAAGTCCCAGCTGAGGCACTTATTTCTTTCTCTCCTCTGTTTGTATGTGTTCCATAAATATGTACACTGCATCCATGTGATTGAAAATGAAATAGTCTTTTTATTATCCCACCTTATGCTCAAGACAGGCAACATTTTTTAAATTCCATCTGAAATGTGAGTTTGCAGAGCAACTGCGAAAACACGTTTCGGGGTGGGGTTGGGTGGAGGTTCACCTACCTGGTTCTTGAGGTGGAATAAAAAGGCCATGTTGAAAATCTAGTGTATAAATATTAATAAATAATAAAGTTCTGAGTAAACTTTGAAATGCATTAAAAGCAATTAACCGAACTTACCTTGTTTTATGTTTGAGAAGGAACAGCGCTGGACTGGATAGGTAAGTATGGAGTGGGTGTGTGTGTGGTGGTGGGTGCTGAGAGAGTGGTTAGGGTGGGGAGGGGAGAGGGCAGAAGTCATCACTGGACTATTTTCTTCTTTTACAAGCTTAAGGACAGGGAAGGGGGAAGGATAAGGAGGTGGGTGGGATACTTGTCAGTTGGAGGGTGTTTTGTTTTACAGATTAGGCATGAGGAAGAAGTGGGATGTCAGTGGGATACTTGGCAGTGGGAGGGTGATTTAGTTTTACAGATGGGCCACGGATAAGGATCGGGGGATGGGAGAGACACTTAGTAAGATGGTGTTTATTTTTATGGATGGTGCACCATGGCAAGGATCTGGAGGTGGGTGGGATACTTTGCAGTGGGAGAGTGTTTTATTTGTATAGACAGGGCATGGGAAAGGATCAGGAGGCTGGCAGGATACTTGGCAGTTGGAAGGTGTTTATTTTTATGGACAGGGCACCAGAGGGAGGATCAGAAGGATGCTTGCTGGGCCGTGTCATGCAGATGGAAAGATCTATCTGCTCTGTGATAGGAGGGGCTCACGCCTTTCAACTGCACAAAGTTTCTGCTCTGCAAGCAGAGAACACAGTCATGATCAGTCTCACTGATTATCGGGCTGTCACTGTTGAGCCCCCTGCAGCCTGAGCTGCATTGGACCTGACAATGACACATCTCTGATACCCGTTATTGTAGCAATATGTTTGCTTTGTACATGTGCAAGCAACATAAAAATGAATTAGAATCACTAGATTAGTGATCAAGTGTACAAATTAACTTTTACAGCCATTCTTAAGTAAAAGTCAAGTGCTTGGACATATCTGAGTGTGCTTGCTTCATTGCTTACACCAGACAGGGTCTCAGGGTGCCCCTGAATATTTCCAGGCCTAAGAGAAGCAAAACACTAAGGAATGCAGGGGATATCCTGGCGAGCACAAACTAGTCATAGACATGGGAGATTTCCTGTGCTATACCCACCCACATTTCAAGGCAGTGAACCAGGAGGGTGCAGTCACACACCTCCTGTGGGGGGGTTGCAGGTGTGTGTTACAGAAAACTGAACACACTGAGATGTATCTGCTTTCTCCTTCATACAGATTTTAAAGGTTATTGTTATGTTTAGTGTGTGTCAACTATGGTGGGGTTTGAGTAGTGAAATAGCAAACAAACTGTAGTACCTGATGAAACATTTCCTAGTGAGCTTACCCCCCCATGTACACACACCCCCATGGATGTGCATACCCATGTTTTGTGCTAGATTTGAGGCTTTTGATTGTATGTTAGTTTACAGAAACCCTATAAATGGGAATGTATCTGCTTTCTTGTATCATTTGTCCATCCTACAAATTGTTCTTTCTGATTAGCATTTAAATTACTTTACCTCTTTCCACTCACTAAGACAATAAAAAGACATGTTACGTATCTGCTGCCAGAAGCTGAAGCAACAGTATCTATCCACCCTTATGGGCAGATACTGTTTCTTAGCCACTGACTCTGGAATCCCAGGTGTTAGCTGCAGTCATGGGTTGCTTTTGCCATTGCCAGATTTCACCTCTGTTTTGAAGCTGAAGGTGTGCAAATAGCAGTGCCGCCCTACATTTTCTCAAGTTGTGTAGTGCATTTCGATAAATCAGAAGCCTGCAGCTTGTTTTCTTATTCCAGCACTCTGTATGTTTTTCTTGTGGGTTTCAGTAAGAAAAAGATCTTGCATTTTCCAGTCATCATCTCCCCCCCCTACACACACACATGGCCTTGGATAACCATGATGCATTTCAGACTTTTGACTGTGTGTTTATTGAAACCACACACACTAAACAGCCATCCATGCTGCCTCACAGGATAAAAACATTTTATGGCAAAAAAAAAGTATCTGCTGTCAGGAAGCTGAAACAACAGTAGCTACCCCTCCTTATGGGATTCAGCTTATGATGACTTTGAAATCTCAAGTGTTGGCTGTAGCTAGGGGCTGTTGCCACCCATTTCTTGATATGTGAAAATAGTGGTGCAGCCCTATGTTGTCTTAAGTTGAGTAGTTCACACGGCCAGATCAGACACCCACAGCTAGTGTAGAATGCTACAGCTTGTTTTCTCACCTCAGGCACTCTGCATCTTAGCCTTGTGGATTTTAGTAGGAAAAAAGTTCAGACATTTCCTATTCAGCTTACCCCCCCCACACACACACACACATGAATTTGCATACCCATGATTCTTTTTGAGGTATTTTATTATATGTGCGCTTACAGAAACTGCACAAGTGGAGAGTACTTGCCATTTTTTCTGCTGTGCTGTTTTTAAAGATTATTGTTACATTCAGTGTGTATGAATCAGCTGCGGTGTTGTAAGTAGCAACATATCAAACAGAATGTAGTACAGCACCAATTAAAACATTTTTTAATCATTCCCCCCCCACACACACATTTGCATACCCGTGCTGTTTTGTGCTGGGTGTGAGGCTTTTGATGGCATGTGTTTATAGAAACCACACACATTGTAGTATCTGCCTTTCTGTATCATTTATGCATCCTACATATTGTTCCTTTTTCTTTCTGATCAGCATTTAAATGACTTCACCTCTTTCAAGTCACTTAGAAAATAAAAATACTTCAAATCTATCTGCTTCAGTCTTAAAAGCAATTTATTTACATGGGACAGCATAGCTAAGATGCCACATTGTATTTCCCGGGGGTCCTGTTTAGAGCAGCTTGACACCTGTCAATACCATTGGTACTTTGATTGTAATCTGATTTTTGTTTTTACATTTCTGACAGTTTACCTTGCCAGCAAGTCGATCAGCTCAAGTTTTGACATTCCATCTGGAAGCAGCCGAGGAATAGCAGCTACACATGTTCTGAAGAGGTCAATCTTAGGCTTTCTCTCACCCCTGAAGAAAACAATTCAGATAAAAAAAATGTTGTGAATAAGTGCTTTAAGGGTACTGCTGTGTCCTTTCACACAGGGCAATGAAAACATTTGGTGATGGGGGATGTTGTAAAGAATAACAACTATGGACAGTCTACATACTCTTTCACTTTCTGGTGTCTAAGTTGGCAAAAAAGACATGTAGAGGTTTACTCCCTGCACTGATCTGTTAACAATTTCTTCCTATGACACACAGAAACAGAGAATCTAGCAACAAAAAAAGGCCACCTGGCCCACTGTATCTGCCCATTCCTATGTAACTGTTGTTGAATGAGAGAACCCTAGAGGCTCCTCACTCCCCCCCCGCCCCTTCCTTTTGGGTGTGGTCTTTACCAAGCCCTTGTATCTGTCCCACCCACTTTTGAATTCCCACTCTGGTCTTGCACAGACCACCTCTTCTGGCAGCCTATTCCACCCCTCCGCTACCCTCTTGTGAAAAAGTAGGTACTGGATCTCTCTTAAATATGCCCTCCCAGAACATTTTGGAGTTGCCCCAAGTGCTTTTGTTCTCACTCAGTCTTCACAGTTCCCCCCCATTCCATTTATTTAATCCTTGGTGGCATTTGTTTCAGTCATATTCATCACTGTCTTCTCACCTCAAGCATGTACATGTTCAGATCAGCTAACTTCTTCATATATGCCATTTTCTGCAGTCCCTGGACCATCTTGGTTACCATGCTGTTCACTTCGGGGCAAAGTAAACCAGTGTAGTATGCACGAGACATACACACAGTGGAATGGTAACTGGCTTGGGGCATGGATCAGTGGGTGGTGGTGGATGGGCACTAGTCTGAGTAGAGAAAAATACTCTGCAGTGTCCCTCAGGGGTTGGTGCAGAACCCACTTCTCTTTAACCTCATCAAAGATCAGGAAGCTGGGGTCTTCAGTCGGCTGCATAAGTTCACAGATGACACTAAGCTGACCAGGGTAGTGGACATTGTGAAAGGAGACAAAATTGAGGAGGACCTGAAAAGCTGGGCAATTGGTCTGAGTCCTGGAGCCTCAGATTCAATGTAACTAAATGCAAAGTGCTACACTTGGGCAGGAACAATAGCAGTAGGTAGGACCTACACATTATGGGTCTCCATGTGCTTCAGTTCATTTGAGAACAACCTGGGGGTCACAATAAAAAAGGGCTGAAGCGGGAAAAGCAGTGTGCACCCACTGTCAAGAGGGCCAGTAGGAGGCTGGGGTGCAAGCAAAGACAGGTAACCACCACAGCAGGGAAGTAATTCTGCCACTTTACAAGGTCCTGGGAAGGCCCCAGCTGGAGAACTGAATGCAGCTCTAATCTCCTCAACACAAAAGAGATACTGCTATAAGATACTGAGGCAGTTGAGAAAGTACAGCACAGAACAACCAAAATGGACAGCAGTATGGGGACAAAAGCTATGAGGGAAGGCTGGAGGTCCTTAACATGTTCAGAACCAAACTTGAGGTCAGAAGTGCTCAGAAAAGCAGTGTCAGTGCTCCTCCAGAGTGGCTAACTCTATCCACAACTTTGCAAACAGAAAAGAAGGCACAAGCACAAAAAAAAAAAAAACACAAATTCAGTGATAGTTCATCAGGTGCATCACCATCTGTTTATTTCATCCAGCATCCAACAGTGCAAAGTACAGCAAGAATGAAATGAGCCTCTTTCAGCAACCCCAGAAGGAGGACACACACTAACCCCAGCAGCTTTGAGACTCTGGATCTTCATCCAGAGGCCCCAACATGTTCATCATGGAGAAAAGGAAGCTTAGGGGTGGAAAATTCAGGGGTAATGATAGGAGGCACTTTTTCTCCCAGAAGGTCATGGACCTATGGAACAGCCTAGCAGTGGAGACAGTGGACATGAAGACAGTACACAGGCCTTTATGAAAGCCTGGACAAATTTCCGCTCACTGTACTTGAAGCAAATCACCAAGTACTCTTTGTAGCAGCATGTGTAGGGGATCCCTATAAATGTGGATGTGTTTGCACACCATACTTATTTTATCAGCTTATAAAGTAGGAGACATGATGGACCTAGAGTACCTTCCAATCTTAAATTACTACACTGCAATATTTTTGTCACTACGTCACCCCAGAAAATTTATTTGCTTTACTTGGCTTTCTAGAAACCTGTATCTTCTAACCAACTTACGTGATCATGTCTTCAGGCTCCTTGTTAAACATCTGTACATTTGTCATCATCATGCACCTGCCCACTTCTTTATCGAGCTGTCTAAGGATATTGTCAAGGGATTTCCTTATTTGGCTGTAATATAATGCCATGCCTGGAAAACATGAAACAAATATACAGTATTGGTCTGTTCATTGTCATGACTAGTTCGTACAGTAGTGTAAAACCGATTTAGTTTAGTTGCTGTATTGATCCTTGTAAGAACAGATCCAGAAGCAAATTGTTTGATACCTTTTATTGGACCAACTTAGATGTTACAAAAAGAACAAAGTGCCTAAGTTTTCGGACCAACCAAGTCATTCCTCAGAAGGTTATGACAGTTATTTAGAAAATCCCATTCTATTAACACCCAAATCATACATAAAAAAACCAGAAAGAATTATCATTGGTTTAAAATACTCATTTAAACCATGACAGCAGTTTAACTCAGAGGAATCACATTTCACCAGTTTGTTTTAAACTGAGGAGCCACTGAAGGTCAAATGTCACCAAAATGAGACAAGGACTCTTCAAGCAGAAAACTCCACTAACGTCAATTATGAATGTCTCAGTGTGCTTTGTAAGTACAGTCTAATGAAAAGCAGGAACTATTAGACACTTTTACACGGCACTTACTTGTGCCATTCAGTTTTGTTCCTGCCTTGTTTCACTCCTCTAGTTGCGCTCGCTTGCTGGTTGTACACCAAACTCCGGTTTCAGCACATGACATCTTCCAGTGTTTTGGCGGTGTTTCCTACCATCTTTTGTTCAGTAGTATCACGGGCAATGAACAGAACTTTGGGAAGCCATTCTGCTGTGATTACATTATGAACTATAACTTCAATTCAGAATTCGTTTAGGGCAGGGTTTCCCTAACGAATTCTGCTGAAAACATGAAGAAATTCATCCAAAGTTATACGTGGAGAGTCAATTGTAAATGTTTTAAACAGAATTAATTAGTGAACATCCTACCTAAATGAATTCTGTAAGGAGGTCATCCTTTTTTAATGCTCTGTTCTGTTAAGTGAATGTTAAGTTCTGTTTTAAAAGAACGTGTTGTCAGTGTGGCACTGAACTGGTAATGTTCGTGCTGGAAGGGAGAAAGTACACAGCACACTGAAACAGCACATCGGACAGCAAACCTACTAAAACTGGAAACGTGTTTTGGGGTGAGCACTCACTTTCATTCCAGCATGGGTTACTATTACACACATTTTTTTGAAACAAACAGTGATTCTATAATGCTTATTCCGTTACAGGGCACTGTGTGTAAAAGTGCCTTTTGATTCAATACTAACTTAAGTACATGTTAAAATGTGATATTAATGTATGTTAAAGTGGGGGTGTCAGAGTTGGGGTGCAAGAGTGAGCAGAGATCTAGCCAGCAAGAGGATGGGGAACTGTTTGAGGGGTGTAAATGTGACTTGAAGAAATCAGCTTTTGCACGGCGGATGCTGATGGTGCAGCTGTTATGTAGGGTGTGAAAGGCTTGGAGGGAAAGCTGGTTGCCTGAGGATTCATAGCAGTGCTAAGCAAGATCTCGAGCTCTACATTTGGCTAGGATGGAGGGGATAACCCAGGGGAGGTGGGCACATCTTACCCTTGTAATTTTGAGTGATGCATGGGTATCTCAGATTTTGGAGAATATGGATGAGAAATGGATAACGGCAGTGTCGACTGAGAGGGAGGAAAGGATGGGGACCAGTCTACCAGGGCCAGGTCATGAAGAAGTTTGCACAGCTATAAGGATTTGAGGGGGTGGTACTGGATGTATTTAGGGGGGTCGGAGGAGGAGGATGGGTCTTCTTGATGCAGAAGGTGGGGCAGTGGTCACTGAGCACATCAGGTAAAGTACCAGTACAGCAGATGTGGTGGGAGTGGCATGCAACTGAGTAGGGAGTGTGACTGACTTTTTGGGTTAGGACGAGTAGGCACTTTGATCAGTTGGGTAAAATTTAAAGCATCGACACACTAGCAGGAGCTGAGTGAAGAAGGAGGAGCCAGCTGAGATTAAAATCACCTAGGATTAGTTCACCAGCATTTGCTAGTGCAGAGATGGTGGAAATGCAGGAAACAAGAGATGAGGGGGGATGTTTTGGAGAAGTGTATTGGATCCCCACCAGAAGGGGAAAAGAGGATGGGAAGGTGAGAAATTCATTAAGAGGAGTTCATGGGAGCGAGGGATAGCTTCGCGATGGAAGATGGAGCAGTTAAGGGAATTGCGAAAGTAAACTACCACTCCACCACCGCATTTACCATGGTCTTGTAGGAGAAGGCTAAACTCAGGCAGGGTCAGTTGAGAGTCAGGGATACGGGAGGATAACCAAGCTTCTGTTAAGCATAGGATGTCGGGGGGGGGTGTTGAAGTAGAGCAGGCTTTTAATTCATCAAGTTTGGGGTGGAGGCTGCATACATTAGTATGAAAAATACGCAAGCCTTTAGGGAGAGTTTGTTAGGGAGAGGTGGGAGGGCAGGTGGGGCCGAGATTGGGTTCAATGTCCCCTGCTAGTGACAGTAGGAGGACCAAGAGGTGTAGGTGTGTGACATTAGTTTTTTCGCTTGAGATGGCTGGTTAGAGTGAGGACCCACTTGGGGGGCAAGCGGGGACCAAGCTGATGAATGGCTGCAGAGTTTAGGAGCAAGTGGCTGAGCAGCCTCTGATGTATAATGATGTGGGGGCAGGAGGTGATGGGAGGAGAGAGGGGAGAAGAGACGGTAGCAGGAGTAGATAGGTTGCAGAGTGGGTAGAGGGCAATGTGGAGTAGGTTTAAGTTTGGTGAGGGTGGGGCAGAGGAAGGAAGAAGGAGGACTAGGACAAGGAAGGAGAGAGCATGAAGGGTGCACATAGGGGTGATGTTGGAGGGAGAGGAAAGGGAGAGGAGGCCATGAGGAATCTAGTAAGGTAGGGTGAGAGTCAGAGCAGGTAAAACCCATGAGAAAAGTGGAGCAGCCAGTAAGAGAGGGGATCAGAGACAGAATATAGGTCACTAGGAGACAGAGTGCAATGAGGGTGCTGCAGTATAGAGTTATTGCCTCTAGTGCAGAAGGTCAGGGGTTCAAGACCCAGGGGGGTTAAGGGGGAAGAAAAAGGTTGGGGATGTAGGAAAGTAAACTGAGGAGGAAGGGTAGATAGGAGCTAGCAGGAAAAAGTGAGCAAGGATGGGGAAGGAAAAAAGTGGTGTGAGGACTCCTAGTGGTGGCCAAGTATAAAAAAACAAATAAGGAGGTAGGGAGATTGTTTCTGGCAGGCAGGTCATGTGACCTGTCACATGACAGGATGCGACCTATACCAACTGAAAATCTCATTTGCCATTTGGAGAAAGTGTGCTTCCTTTGCGAGAAGCTCTCTCTCCAACCCCAGTACCAGGTTCAAGTCTTATGACAAAAAGTTAAACCTACCCTCTGGGCTAAGCTCTCAGAGAGACAGTGTGTAGACTGAGGATTGCAGCTTTCATGAAATTGCCGCTGCACTCTTATGTGCAAATTCCCCGGGAGTTGTGAGAATATGCTTGGCATACAAGGTTAAGCAAGGTGCAAAAGAAAGACCAACCATCTATCACCAACGGCTGTGGCTGGCCTACAAAGTGGGCAAAGTCCTAGCAGATGAACGAGCTGATGTGGATCAAATTGAGTACAAAGATCTATATGTGCGGAACACGTATCCGGCCTTGCTAGAAAAAGTTGAACTCAATATTTATCTGGACACTTTTGAGTTTACAGAAATCCTTACTAAAACGGAGATAGCTTATCAAATCTATCTCCATATCCTTTCCTCTGGCAAATCCAACAAGGTAGCTGTAGTACAGCCTACTCCTGATGCCCCTACCCACTATATGGTGCAGGGAAATAACCAAACAAATGACACCCCTTCTGACGACAAGTAGTCGCACCGGGGGGGGGGCAGAACTATAGAAACAACAGGAACAGAATAGCCAGAACCACAATGGTCTCAGCTATCGACAGCTCAAAGATGCAAATGAGACCCAATGCAAACTGTTGGAGGAGATCTGTGCCAAGAGGGAAGCTAAAGCTACATGAACTATAGTGGCCCTAGCCCCAGCTGCTGAATGGACAATCAGCCAAGGAAATCCCTTCCTAGCCCCAACTGAGGGAATCCTTTTGTTTGCACCAGTTACTGGTCAGGCCGATGCAACAGCCAAGGAGGAACCACTTGTGCAGGCTGTCACAGCACCTGTGACATCACAGGTACATTTGTACCCATTGCAAGACATACAGAAGACCTTGGAAGACCCTGCAGGCCTTTGGTTTCAGGAACAGGATGACAATGCTGATTCTGAAAATACTGATTGACAATTACAGGCCCCAGTCTGGATTGTGAGTGATTTGATCATTGACACAAACTGACAGCCTTGTGTGAAGGCCATGGTCAGGGTCTGCAAACTTACCATGCTTCTGGATACTGGAGCAGCCATGTCAGTCCTCCATGATGAGGACCCAATCTCATCTGACTGGTCTACTGGCTTTAAGACCAGTGCACAGGGTGTAGATGGTACCCAGCTACACACCTATCAATCTATTCCTCTACCCGTGGTGGTAGGCCACCTCAGGACCCGATTTTGCTTTTAACCTCATGATCCTACGTCATCACCCCAGCATCCTGGGGATTGACATCCTAGCACTACATGGCTGTGTAGTGGATTTAGCCAACAGGATACTCATTCAGATCAAAGGACAATGTCATGTTGTCACCATCTCAGACTCACACGTGGTGGCAGCCATCTCCCATAACAAGACGGAGTGTGACGTCATGACTTTATTTAAAAGTCATGACCTATTTTCTGAGTTTGCACCCTTGCTGCAAAAACACCTTGACATGTTTGCCACAAACAAGCACGACTGTGATAGCATGCACATTAACACTGAGATCACAGGGCCTAACCCTGTGAGGAAGAAGCAGTACCCAATTCCTGCTGAAGCTTTGCCATCATTGAGGGAGATCATCCAATCACTGCTTCAACAAGGAGTGATTAGCACCTGTGTTTCCATTGTTAACTCACCCATTTGGCCGGTGAAAAGCTTCCTTGGGCACCCTCTCCCACCCCTGCCCTTTCTTGTATCTTATCACGCTAGCTTTCCCAGTCTGTGCTACCTTACCTATCCCTTGTACCACCATACCCCCATACCTTGTCCCCAATCGGCGTAAACTTTCCCTCGGCCACCTGCTTCCAAGGGTGGCTCTCCTCCTCCTGCTCCTGTCTGGCAACATCCATCCCAAACCTGGGCCTGGCATCAATAGTTCACCATTGAAATCCACTGGACTACGTATCGCGTCTATGAACATATGTAGCCTCCTCAAAAAACTGGACTCTCTACACTACTGGGTGGCGGTTCATAAACCGGATGTGACTGCCTTGGTCAAAACCTGGCTGTCTGACTCCACCTCTAACTCCCAGGTCTCCCTCCCTGGCTACTCCCTCCACCAGCTGGACCGGATCGGTAGGAGAGGTGGTGGATGTGCCATCTATGTTAAAGATCCTCTCACTGGATTAGCCCTTCCTCCCCCTGTCCTTGACCATAAGGCCCAGGCCCTAACACTAAAACTATCTCCTGACCCCTCCAGGGGTCCTATCTTCCTTACTATGGCATACTTACCTCCAAAAAACCAAGCTCAGGCGCTGGGCCCGTTAATTGACTATCTTACCTCCTTACCCAACTCCTCTGACCAAATCCTGGTGGGTGATTTGAATGTCAATTGGCTTAGTCCCTCATCCTCCACCTCCCATGAGGCTTTTGCTGCTATTGATCTAACCCAACTAGTCTCCCAGCCTACTAGAATAAATTCTAGAAGGGGCACTAGCATTCTTCTGGATGTGGTCCTCACTAACAGGCCTTGCCGTGTCCACAATATTCAAATCCTCCCGGACTGCCTTAGTGACTACTCCCCAGTTCTCTTCAACTGGGCAACCCCCCTGCCCAAGCCCACTGTTCAAACCACCCATCGGCGGTGGCTTAGGCCTGGTGGGTTGAAAGACTTAAAACATTACCTAGCCTGCATGGATTGGTCCCCATTACTAAGCACCCCTGACATTGACAAGGCACTGGCCTTCTTTGTCCGCACCTTTAACTCTGCCTGCGACATCTTTGCACCTTTAACTTCGTAGTCAAAGTAAGACACGCCCATGGGTCACCCCTACCTTGCGCATGCACCTTAGCAACAGGACAACCTATGGCACCGCTGTTGAAACTGGCCGCCCTGCAGACAGACAGGCCTATGCTGCTGCCCGGAATAAGTGTACTTGGGCCATCCGCAAAGCAAAGGCCGATTATTACCAAGCCTCACTCACCTCCTCCTGGGGGAACCCCAGGTCCTTCTGGGACAATGTCAAGCAGCTAAATGGTGTCACACGCTCCCCTCCACCATCGCTTGTTGACATCAATGGGACTGTCTCCTCCGACCCTGCCCTCATTGCTACTCACCTCAATAATTCCTTTACCGACCTTAGCTCAGTGCTCCCAGGCAATTTCTTCAATCCCCCTCCCCCCAGGACTGCCCCTCCCATCTCTCGCCCCCTTTTCCACCTTCGCTGGGTCACCGCTCAAGAAGTCAGGCCATACTTGCTTAAAGCCCTAAAGAGCAATGCTATTGGTAACGACTCCCTTGATCCCTGTCTCCTACGTCAGGTCATGGATCAGGTCATCTCGCCTATCACTTGCCTGTTTAATAAGTCCCTCTGCCTTGGTCAATTCCCCTCTGTCTGGAGGGTTGCTACTGTTACCCCTATCCACAAGGGTGGTGATAGGATACTTCCAGGTAACTACTGGCCTATTTCTATCCTCTCTCCCCTCTCTAAGGCCTTAGAGAAAATTGTGGCTACCCAAATTTCAGACTACCTCGCTAAATATGATGTCCTTTGCCCTGAACAGCATGGGTTCAGAGCCGGCCATAGCACCAATACTGCACTCCTGGAGTTTGCTAACTTCCTTCACACCTCACTTGACTCTGGCTCCCTTGCTGGTGCTGTATTTATCAACCTATCAAAAGCCTTTGATACTGTCTCGCATCCTCTCCTGTTAGCTGCCCTTGCCTGTCTGGGCTTTGCCACTGGTCCAGTCTCCTGGTGTGCCAGCTACCTGACAGACCGCTTACAATGTGTGAAAGTAGGTGGTACTCTTTCCAGCACCTGCCCAATCCACTCAGGAGTCCTCCAGGGCTCTATTCTCGGAACCTTACTCTTCTCTCTCTTTCTCAACTCCCTGCCCAACGTATGTGCAGGAAATATCCTACTCTATGCCGATGATGCGGTACTCTTTGCCTCCGACAGTAATCCCGTCTTACTCCAGAGCTCCCTTCAGCATGCTTACCATACTGCTGAAACCTGGTTCACTGAGCAACGACTCGTCATCAACCTTAAGAAAACTAAAGCCATGCTCTTTGCACACCCCCAAAATAAGTCCAGCAACTTTCCTCTCTCTGTCTACTCCACCCGCAATCTCACTATCGAACTTTTACACTCCTATAAATACCTTGGTATAATCTTTGACTCAGCCCTCTCTTTTCATGACCATATTTCTGCCCTGACCTCTGCCTCCAACACATGGTTGGGTATCCTTTACCATCACAAAAAATGCCTCCCATCAGACGTCCTCTGCCTGGCAGTCACCTCCTCTGTGTTATCCCTAATCGACTATGGCCTTCCTGTCTATGGCGCGGCAGACCAGACGGCCCTGCGCAAGGTACGCCTAACACTTAACAAAGCTGATAGACTTATTATCAGTGCTCATAGACTCACCCACAGCTGTCTTCTTTATTCCATGGCCACCCTACTCAACCTTGATGAGTGCCTCATGTTCCAAACCTGTCAACTTACTTATAAAGCCCTCCATGGTCAATCCCCTCCTCGCCTAGCTAACTCTATCCACTGGACTAATCCCACAGTGCGCACGCGCAGCTCCTGCAAAACTGCACTGGTCGTTCCTTAGGCCAGGACCTCTCAAGGCCAAAGGGCCTTCCCCCACAGAGCCCCTGTCCTGGTACAACTCCCTCCCTGCTGGAATCACTGATGCTCCTTCGCTAGCATGTTTTAAATACAGCCTCAGAAATCACTTGCTCACCTCACACAACTGTTGCTGCCCTTAACCTCTCCCTCCCCCCCCAACAATGCTCACTGAGCTTCACTCTTCCTAACTCGACCTACTCTCCTCCTGCTGGGCCTCCTTCCACCCTCTACTATCCATCCACTTAATCTCTTACCTTAACTAGCTGATAATAGTGTTATGTCCTGCAATACCTGTAACCTTGACTGACACCTACTGTTGAACTGTATTGCTGATCTGTTGTTGTCTCCTGTACTTCTGTCTTTGTCCTCTATGTGACGAGATACCTTTGTAAATGAGCCCCTGGCTCAAAGGTTTTTAAAATAAAAATAAATAAAAATAAAAATGGAGCTTGGAGACTCACAACTGACTACAGGAAACTTAATCAAGTTACCCCCAGCTGTGCCCCAACAGTAGCATCAGCACCTGATGTACTCAAGCTGTTGACACCTGACAAAACGTGGTTCAGAGCTCTTGACATCTCCAATGGGTTCTGGTCACTCCCATTAGCACAGGAAAGTCAATACAAATTTGCCTTCGCCTTTGATGGACTTCAGTACACCTGGACCTTCCTTCCACAGGGCTTTCACAACAGCTCTTCCCTCTTCCATCTCCACATGATGGATGCTCTGCAGGGGTTCTCTATACCCCAGTATCTCCTGCAGTACGTGGATGACTTGTTCCTAGCAACTACCAAGACAGAAGATCATTTGGCCCTTCTAGATGAACTTCTGTCTCTCCTCAAGAGAGCAGGCCTAAAGTGCAACCCCTCTGAGGCACGACTATGTGAAAAAGAGGTAATCTTCCTTGGCCTATACATTACAGACCAAGGCAGGAGCTCAGCTGTCAAGAAGATCCAGGGCTTACAAGATCTTCCACTTCCTACTAGCATGGCAACACTCAGATGCTTTTTAAGAACAGTAAAGTACTCCAGGGATTTTATCCCTGACTTTGCCTTGAAGGCCGCTCCCTTGTGTGAACTTCTGAAAAAGGAAGTCCCATGGACATGGGGCCCTACTTATACTGATGCTGTGACACAGCTCAATCAGACCTGAGCTTCAGCCCCAGCACTGGCTAATCCTAACTCATATCTTCCATTCCATTTGGAAACTGTCACATCTGATGTGGCCATGTCTGCAGTGCTGGCACAAAAGTACAATGGGTACTTCAGACCCATTCCCCATGCTTCCAAGATGATGTCCCCAGTAGAAAGAAAGTATAGTCTCTGTGAAAGAACACTCTTGGCAAGCTACTGGTCTGTCAAACATTTCATGTATATCATTGGGTATGCGCCTATTGTCTTGCATACCTGCCACACCCCAACCAACTTTTTGCTTTCAGACAAAGTGAAAGATAGTTCAGTTTCCAATACCAGACTCACCCATTGGTCTTTGCTTTTGCAGGACAGGGACATCAAAGTACTACCTGCAAAAATGCCATCCATCTTGGCTCATGGCCTACTTTACATAGGTAAGCCCCATGACTGTGCACTCCGACTTCCTGACTTACCTGAGCTGGGACTATTCCTAACGGCTACACCAGATATTTTAGAAGATACTAGCATGTATTGCATCTTTACAGATGGCTCCACCTCCTATGTAGATGGAGAGCAGGTAGCAGGATTTGGGGTGCTCATATTAGATCAAGATGTCGATTTTAGGCACATTTCTAGGAAATGTACTGTCATTTCCTCACAGTATGCTGAATTGGCAGCTGTGGCCTGTGCTCTAGAAGTTATGCCCCATAGTGACAAGGATGCATCATCTTTGCAGACTCCAACTGGGTCTGCTCCTCCCTTACTGAGTTTTTACCATTCTGGGAGAAAAATAACTTTACATCCTCTGGCAGCACACCTGTCAAGTATAGGGATCTGTTTGTGTGTATACACACCCTAACACAACAGTTCACTCACAAACTGTACATTCACAAGGTAAAGGCTCACTGTAAATCTAATCCTTACCATGAATTCAATGACCAAGTGGATTTGCTTGCCAAAGCCAGTGCTCGAGGGGGGGGGACATGGTCAATGACTCACCCAGTAGCTGTGGCAGCTATTTTCTTAGCCACCAATACCCGGCAAAAACCACAACCACAACCTCCACTGGACATTTCTGCTGCACAGAAATCTGACCCAGAGCTAAAAGATGTGTTCAAATTCTTGGACAAAGGAATTGAACAGGAACTACCTACTGGCTGTCCATACAAAAGACACTCTGACAACATACACCTGTCTAATGATCAGAAACTCATCTGGTATCGAAAGGAAGATACAGGTGACAAATTGTGGGTTGTACCACAGTTTCTGCAAACCAAATTCATCCATATGGTTCATGACACCCCCACTGGTGGACACCAGGGGGCAGATAATACCATCCAGAGACTCAAAGCTGTTGCCTGGTGGCCTAGTATGACCAAAGATATTGAGCATTATGTGGACAACTGCATAGTGTGTACCCAGAACAACCCAATTTTGGTGAAAAGAAACACCAAACTATTGCCACAAAGGCAAGCTGGACCACTGAATGTGATACAAATAGCTAGAAGGAAGCTACATTTAAAGACTGCCTTAGAAAGATTCTGCTAATATCTTGGCAGAACACACCAGGAGAAAGGACTGCTGTGTGACCGGACTTCTCTGCTGGGACTATATTGCCCTCCTTCCCTCCCCTCCACCCCCCACCCAAAGCTAGTTTTATTTTTATAGGCACAGGATTTGACTGACACAGTAACTTCCTGTTTGGGAGCAGGAAGTGAATGATCACAGAACCACCAAAGACCCACCATCTTAGAAGGGCAAGAGTAGCTCTCCGGCCCCCTAGCTTGCTGGAGGTCTGCCTCTGAGCAAGTAAGTGGTCTACTGAGAAATATAGGATATTCTTGTCTCAGAACAGGACAATCAGGAGCTTAAAGGGCACACAGGCAGAAAGTAAGGGAGAGAGAAAAAAACAGAGGAAAAGTAGGATTGAAAACAGTTAAGGGGCCAGAAATAAGACATGATTGGAGTGGTGTAGTGCAGTGGCTGTGGAGCAGCAGTCTTCCGAGACGTCTGGAGGATGCAGTGTTGTCCCATCTGCAGGCACTCTCTGGGCTGAGGAAGAGGTTGCTCATCTCCAGGCTGAGTTGACCAGGATTTGTGGGACCTCCTCTTCCATCCAGGGACCACCAGTGCCACTGCCATTGCCTCAGAGGTTGCAAAGAAAGAGGGCGGTTGGACCACAGTGGGCTCAGGAGGTGAGGTGGTGGAACAGGCGCATTCTCCAGTTGTACCTCTGCACAATTCTATGCCATTCTGGAAAGTGTGGTTCCTCTATGGAGGCACCCGCAGTGGAGACCAAGGAGGATGCTGGGAACCTCCACAAAGGAGACCCATAGAAGGGTGGCAGGGGACCCTGCAGGGGAAGGAAACAACTCCTGGTGGGGGACTCCATTGTTAGGAAGGTAGAACTAGGGGAGGAAGGGGAGAGGGAGGTAAGGTGCCTGCCTGGCGCCATGGCTTGGAGGGACAGGAAGTGAATCCTCAGGATTGCCAGAGCAGCTGCACAGGGGAGGGAGCTGGATGTCATTGTCCACCTAGGGACAAATGACCTGGCTAAGAAAGGGATTAGAGAAGTGCAGGAAGAGTTTGTGGAATTGGGGAGGGGCCTTAGTCAAGTAGCACGCAAGGTAACCTTCTTGGAGGTGCTGCCCATCTATGGCATAGGAGAGGCTAGGGTGTTCCACACCATGGGATTCAATCAGTGGTTGAAAAACTGGTGTGGCTTCATTGGGGACTGGGGGTCCACCTGGAGTGATGCAAGCCTATACTGGCATGATGGGCTGCATCTGTCCGGGAGGGGAACTGGGATCCTAGGTGATAGGTTTAAATACTTCATTGGCAAGCTTTTAAACTAGCCAAGGGGGGAGGCACTGGAAAGGAGCAGGGAAATCCTAGCCCCAAATAATCACAGTAGTAAGTGCAGCAAACACCAACATAGAGGTGTCGATAGGGAGAAGGGCAGGGGTAAATGGAGAAGTGACAAAGGCAAGAAGGACAGGGATGGGGCAAAGGGAGTAAGGCCATCAGGAAATGGAGGGTAATGAGTACCAATGCCCGTAGTCTGGGGCAACAAGCTCCCTGAGCTGGTGGCCTTGATGGAAGAGGGATGCCTGGATATCGTAGCAGTCACAGAAACATGGTACACAGAGAACCATGACTGGGATGTTAACATACCAGGGTACATAACCTAAAGGAGAGACAGACAGGGAGAAGAGGGGAGGTAGCTCTCTATGTAAAGGAAGGATAAAAGCAACTGAACAAAAGAGTAAACAGGGAGGAGAGGAGGCACTGTGGGTCACCTTGGAGACTGGAAAGGCACCACAATCTGCACAGGGGTTGTGTACAGACCCCCATGTCAGGGGGAATGGACAAGGACATGATAGAAGGCATTCTTAGAATGGCAGAGAAAGGAGATACTATTGATGGGAGACCTGAATATGCCAGATGTTAACTGAAGCACATTTGCTGCAGCCACATCCAAGAGCAGGGCCATTCTTGATGCCCTACAGGTGGCAGGCATTAGACAGCTAGTTTCGGAACCCACTCATGAGGGCAATCTTAGACCTCGTGCTCTCAAACGGGGCAGTGAGAGGATCTCAGATCTAGAAGTGGGTTGCCATCTGGGGACAAGTGACCATCAAACAGTGTGGTTCACGTTAAACTCAGCTACAGAGTCAAGCAATACAAAAGTGAGGGTACTGGACTTTAGGAGAGCTGACTTTGGCAAGATGGAGAGTGCCTCAGAAAAGCACTAGCAAACAGGCTAGAAGGAGGTGTGGAGCAACAATGGGAATCATCAAAACTGCCATCACAGAGGCAACAAGCCTTTGTGTGAAGCAAATAAATCAAAACAAAAGAAAAAGCCACTATGGTTCTCAAAAGAGGTGGCTGTGAAAGTCAGGAAGAAAAAGATAGCATTCTGGAAGTATAAGGAAACACAGAAGGAGCAGGACAGAGCTGTACCAGTTAAGGCAGAAGGAAGCAGGGAGGGAAGTCAGAATAGCAAAGGCCCAAACTGAGGAAAAGATAGCCAACTCAGTTAAGAGGGAGATAAAACCTTTTATAGGTACATCAGCGAGCGTGAAAGACAAAGGAGGGATAGTGAGGCTGAATAGAATGAACGTGGGTGGGCAGAGGGGACAGTGAAAAGCAGGATACTGAACGTAATATTTCTGCTCAGTATTCACAAAATAGGAGGGAAGTGCTAATCCAATTAACAGAAGCACTCTTGATAGGGTGGTCGATCCCAGTCCTTACAGAAGAAAGGGTTCTGCAAGAACTCCTAAAACTGGAAGGTGGACAAAGCAATGGGCGTGATGGAATTCACCCAGAATTCTAAAAGAATTAAGGGAGGAATTAGTGAAACCACTGGCTACTCTTTTGAATAAATCATGGGAGGATGGTGTGGTACCCGAGGACTGGAGGAAGGCGGATGTGATTCCCCTTCACAAAAGTGGGACGAAGACAGAGGCAGGAAACTACAGACCTGTCAGTCTGACCTCTGTGGTAGGGAAAGTGATGGAGTCACTTCTGAAGGAAAGAATAGTTGAGTACCTAGAGGCCAGTGGAGCACAGGACCCAAGGCAGCATGGATTCACAGTGGGAAGGTCATGTCAGACGAATCTAATAGATTTCTTTGACTGGGTGACCAAAGTAGTAGACCAGGGAGGGGCTGTGGACATGGCCTACCTAGATTTTAGCAAGGCATTTGACACAGTCCCACACAAAAAGATTAATAGTCAAATTAACCAGCCTGGGAGTGGGTCCCAGGGTGGTAGCCTGGTAAAACATTGGCTGCACAACAGGACACAGAAGGTAATTGTAAATGGAGTCCACTCTGAAGAAAGAGAGGTTACTAGTGGGGTACCATGAGGTTCAGATTGAGTCCAGTCCTTTTAATGTCTTCATCAGTGACATTGCAGAGGGACTGGAAGGAAAAGTATGCCTTTTGCAGATGACATAAAGATCTGCAGCAGGGTTGATACACAAGGAGGCGTGGAAAGGATGAAAAGGGACTTGGCAAGGTTGGAGGAATGGTCAGAAGTATGGCAGCTAGGATTCAATGCAAAAAGTGCAAAATAATGCCCTGGGAAACAAGAACCCAGGGAAGAATACACAATGAGTGGGGAGGTAGTAACAACAACAAAAAAGGAAAGGGACCTGGGGTAATCATATCAGATGACCTTAAGGTTAGCAAGCAATGTGAGAAGGCAGTAGGGAGGGCTGGGGGTATACTGGGATGTATAGGAGAGGCATCAGCAGCAGAAAACAGGAAGTTGTTATCCTCTGTACAGACAGTTGGTGAGATCCCATCTGGAGTACTGTGTCCAGTTCTGAGACCCCATCTCCAAGGACATAGACAGGATAGATGTAGTCCAGAGGAGGGCAACTAAAATGGTGCAGGGTCTGCAAGAGAAGCTGTATGAGGAGAGACTAAAGGAGCTTAATATGTATACCCTCTAGGAAAGAAGGGAGAGGGGGAACATGATAGAAACTTTTAAGTACCTCAGTGGAATCAACAAAGTCCAAGAGGGTAGCTTCTTTCAGAAAAAGAGACTTGCAAGAACAAGGGGACACAATTTAAAGATAGAAGGAGAGCGGTTCAGAGGCAATGTGAGGAAGTATTATTTCACAGAGAGGGTAGTGGATGCATGGAACAGCCTTCCTGAGGAGGTTGTGGGGTCTAAAATTGTGGGAGAATTCAAGAATGCATGGGACAGACATAAGGCAATTCTTGTGGGGGGTAGGAAGAAATAGGCTGTTGGTTAACTAGGATCTACGACCTATCCTGTAGGTAGGGAAATGGGCAGACTAGATGGGCCAAGCGGTCCTTATCTGCCATCAAAGTCTATGCTTCTATGTTAAATAGATTTCATTGGTCCCTTGACTAATTCAAGCAAGAACAACAAGTATGCCCTTGTTGTCACAGATTTGTTTTCTAAGTGGGTGGAGGCATTCCCCAGTAAGAATGACATGACAAAGACAACTGCCAAGATCCTGGTGGATCAATTATTCTCCAGGTGGGGCCTACTCCTTAAGGTAGACTCAGACTAGGGAACCAGTTTTCCAGTTGAACTGATGAAGCAGACACTCCAAATACTTGGAGCAGATCAGAAATTCCATATCCTTGAATGGTTTACTCTAATGAGTTATACAGCAAATAATGAAAGAATATCATCTATGTTATTGGACAGATTAAACATGTTTGTAAATATATGGGGCCCCTTTCTACAACGGGCTATCACTTATTTATTTATTTATTGAATTTTGATGACTGGGTAGGCCCGATGGGCCCCGAAGGTCCCTTTTTCAGGGGTGACCCGGGAATAACAGTACAGACATTATGAACTTTTGTGGAATTACATAGTACAGGAAGTTATGGATATACAGTATTCGTCTGTTTACACATAGCAGTAGTTATTAGGGTAATATATATCATGTTGGTAAGTTGTAGTTCATTGCATTCAAACATTTATCCTGCATGTTAGTGAGACAGCATTATGGATTCCTTGGGTGACATACTTCAAGAGCATTAGGATGGTTCATTGAGGAGAAAAATTGGTGCTACCTTGTTGGGGGTTGAATTTTTAGTTCATAGTGGTAGTTTAGGTAGTGTCAGGTGTAGTGGCACTGGCATACACTTTTTGACAGGAGATGGGTTTTGAGTCTGGTGCGGAAGCATGGCACTGAAGGGGTTTCTCGCACCTCCAATGGGAGATGGTTCCATAAGGAAGGGGCAGCATACGAGAAGGATTTCTGGCCTGCCTTAGTCCTAGCCTTGGGAACCTCTAGCAACGTTTGGCCCGAAGACCTAAGGCTGCCCTGGTTTCTCTTTACTGTGAGGAGTCCCCCGAGGCTAGGTGGAGGGGAAGGGCTAATTATCTTTTTCGCCAGGCAGAGCATGGGGTAGCTGAGGCGTGCTTCTAAGGATGGCCAGTTAAGCTTTACTAACGCCTCACAGTGTTGGCTCCTTGAGTGGGATAGAGTGGCAAGGTGGGTCACTTTGTTGTATAGAACCTGTAGTTTATCATACTCCTGCTTTGAGATACCCTGGATGACCGGGGCAGCAAATATTAGTGTTGGAAGTAGGACACTCGCTGCTATAGCAGTCCTAGCTTCAAGGGTTAACAGTTCCTTAAGCCGATATAGTAATCCGAGTTTGGAATGGATTACTTTAGTGACTTGGTCCACGTGTTGTTTGAACGTGAGGCCCTGGTCAAGGGTGATGCCGAGGTATTTTGTAGAGGGAACAACTTCTAGCTTGTTGCCCTCCAGATCCTAAGGCTCTTGGTCCGAACAGCATAACTTTGGTTTTATTGGTGTTAAGGACCATTTTGTTGTTAATGAGCCATCTCTCCATGATGTGAATGTTCTTTTGGAGAGAACTGGATAGGTCATCCAGGTTGTAAGAGGACGTGTAAGTAACAGCATCATCCGCATATTGGATTATAATGCTGCTTCCACAGTGCTTGTGCAGTTCGTTAACGAACAACGAGAACATAAGGGGCCCGAGTATGGACCCTTGGGGTACTCCATCTGTTAGGGACTTGATAACAATGAATCAGATATCTGTTCAGTATTGATATTTACTTAAGTATTAAGTAAATGTTTTCATTGTACCTTAAACTCTGCACTATTACTTTGACATTTATTGTTATGTAGAATGTACTACAAATTGTTTGTTGTATATGGCATACTGTGATTTACTTAAATAATAATTCAATAAAAAACATTATTATGGCAAAAAAAGAAATTCCATATCCCATACCATCCTCAATCCTCAGGCCAGTTAGAAAGAGCAAACTGAAGAATTAAACAAATGTTATGCAAATTCATCAATGACAATCCCAAGGATTGGGACTCCCTCTTGCCATTACTGCTAATAGCAATCAGGGGCACTCCTGCAGCAACTACCCAGTGCACACCATGTGAGGTTATGACTGGTAGAGACATGAGATTACCTGAGCACCTGTTGATTGATCTCCACACCCCTACTGCAGATAGAGTATCTGTGGACAAATACGTTGAAAAACTTCATGATGACATCATAAAGACACACCTGTTCACTGCCACTCAAATGGGTAAAGCTCAACAACAAGCTAAAGCTCATTTTGATAAGCATGTCAAAGAAGTCGACTGGCAAGTTGGAGACCAAGTTATGCTCCTCCAATACAGACAACCAGCTCATTCATTTGCCAGCAAATGGGAAGGCCCACATCCCATCATCAATAAACTCAGTCCTGTTGTCTATCAGGTCAGAGTTCAACAGCAAAAACAGACCACCCACAAGTGGTTCCATGCTAATCAGCTCAAGTTGTATAAAGGTGACTAATTACTTTTCCCAACCCTCTTAGGGTGGAATAGTACCCCTCACTTAACGATCCTTTTCTGTTTTTTTTCACATACACTGGCAAGATGGCTATCTTGCACATCCTCATCCTGGTGGGACTACTTTCTTTGACTTACTCTCAAGACAACCCCCTTTCGACTGAACACAGACAATGTATAGCACATTTGCTTGACAAACTTGAACATTCAGCTAGAGATATCCCCGGCTCACAGGGAGTTCACACTGATGTCCCCAACAAAATGATTACTGTTAAGGAAGGCTCAGATGCCTATCTTAATGCCATGGTTGTAGCTCCAGACAAATCCACATTGCAGATACAATGGGAAACTGATTTTAATGGTTACACACTTCTTGTAGCTCATTTACCCAAAGGTACTTTTCACAGATAGCCCAACACAGGGATTGCACCAAACTGTACACTCTCTATTCGACAAACTTCTCCTAGATATACTGGTCTCTATAACTTGACTGCCTTAATACAGCCTACATTTTGTGACCGCGTCAACTTTGAGGAATCACGTTCTTTCTGTCTTCATAACTATGTGGCTACTGAAGCTGTGTTCCTTTCTGTAGCCACACCCACCAAAGAACTGACTGCATGTCCTCCCAGTGGTTTGACCGCCACTTCCCTGCCAGGAGCTTTGATTAATAATGTACAATTCATGCATGTCCCAGTTATTTTCAATCGTACACATTGGAATATGGTTGAGTTTGGTCTCTGTCACACAACCAACACTTCTAAATTTTTCAGTATGATGCTTCTAGACATCGTAGCTGCTTACCAAACTCGCACAAATGATCCAGTCAGTGGACCTCATGCCACTGATCACTTAGGAGTTTTTAGACCCGCAACTAATGTTAAAAGTAAATCACGTGCTAGGCGTGATACCGCAGATGTTACCGGTGCAGCAGGCACTGTCTCTGGCCTTTTTGATTCTGAAATTTTTATCTGGAATAGAGCTGATATAGCTGCTATTAAAGCACAAACACTTAATTTTTAACAAGCTGTTAAAAATGATATTCTACCGCCACTGTTACATGGTGTAGATGGTTTAAGTAAAGAAGAATGTTTTACTGTTTATAATATGCAGGAAATTGCCAAAGGGTTCAATGATACTAAAAACAAAATTAATGAATTGATCTTCCAAAATAATAAGGAGGCAGACAAGCAATATATTGCCCATGAACTTTTATACTCTGCCTATGGTTCTTACATAATTGCCACTGTTAACAATCTCTTCAGGGACTTGGAAACAGGTCGCATTCCAGATATTATCCATGATAGGAGAATGTCTAAATGGCATTGTCCTCACTGCAAGTCTAATGCATGCATTACTGAGTGTACGTCAAACAATGTTAATATTTCTATGTCTACTGCTAGAAATCTTGGATATGTTTCATGTTATGCAAACCAAGCACCCTGTTACTTTACTAAGAAACGCTCAATCCATGACATGTTTATTACCGTTACTGTGTCACTACCTCACTTTGATCCACAAACTTCTGTCTTTGACAAACTGGCTGCTATACATTTCATCGGACATCTTGATGAAAACATTTACTGAGAACAAACTGATTTACCCTCTTCACTTGTCTACCACTCTGTTCTCCAAGCTTGGGTCACACCACATATCAGCTGCTGCACCAAGAAGGGATATTATTACCGGTGCTGCTGTGACATATTTGACATTGTTAAACCTGTGTGTGAATATTCTCCAGAACATCTCAACTGGTCCTTTACATTGGGTGATGATCTGCTGCCCAGCCTGACTGACAAATCTTTGCAAGCTGCATCTTCAGCACCTGACGCCGAAACAGCTGCATCCCGAAGCTACCTGGAAGAGGTACATCACTTCACTTCATGGCTCACTAACCAGTCTTTCACTTGTCCTATATGTCTACAACAATGGAGGATTCCAACTGTACAAGTTACCTACAATTCCGATGGGCAGTACTGTGTAGTGACAAATCATCAATCTTTTGCTTATGGTGCCAGAACTTGTGTTATTAATGCTTCTAACTTCTGTTTTACTCCACAGCAGAAAACAATTATTGGTCACACTGTGATCACTCCTGTTCCTCTCCCTGAACCAGATGTTATTGGTACTGATCTGCAATACTTCATACTATCATACTAGACGCCAGTAGAGTAGGCCTGTTTGTCTATCAAGTCTGCTCGTGCTTCAGCACCCTGACTGGGTACTGTAGCCCTCTATCTGTCTCCTTCCACTGTTAGTCCATCCCCCAGTCCTGCCCCCCTGGCAAACCAGCCTCTGCTTCACCCCTTGCCTATACCTGTCCCACCCTCTCTTGAATCCCTCCACCGTAGCTGCCTGTATCAGCTCCCCAGGCAGCGCATTCCACAGTTTCATCACTCTCTCTCTGTGAAGTACCTCCTCCTCCCCCTTTCCCCACTAATCCTACCACCCTCAATCTTCCAACTATGTCCTCTGGTGATTCCAGCCTCCTTCAGTCAAAAGATCCTAGCTCAGCTTACTTTATTTACTCCCCTGAGGTACTTGAAGACCTCGATCATGTCCCCCCGGTCCCTCCTCTCCTCCAGCGAGAACAGGTTGACCTCCCCTAGTCGTTCCTCATATGTCATATCCCCAGGCCCCAGATCATTCTGGTTCCTCTCCTCTGAACCCTCTCCAGGAGTTGGATGTCCCTCCTTTAATGCGGCCTCCAGAACTGCACACAGTACTCAAGATGTGGTCAAACCAGGTTGTTGTACAGTGGCAAAATTGCCTCCCTGTTCCTTGAGGTAATCCCCCTAGCGATGCATCCCAGCATCCTATTTGCCCTGACTGCAGCCCTCCTGCACTGCTCTGAATTATTCATGTTAACATCCACCAAGACTCCTAGGTCTCTTTCCCCTGCCGTGGCCTGTAACTCATCCCCCCCCCGGGTGTACACATAGTTGGGGTTTTCCCACCCTAGGTGTAGCACCTTGCATTTGGAGGAGTTAAATTTCAATTTCCAGGTGCAGGCCCACCTATCCAGAGTATCCAGGTCCTCTTGCAGGGCCAATCTGCCCTTCTCCCCCTCCACCACAGCCCCCAGCTTAGAGTAGTCCACAAAGAGACTCATTTCACACCCGGTACCTTCCCTGACATCGGAGATATAGGCGTTAAACAGGAGTGGCCCCAAGACTGATTCCTGTGGGACCCCACTTATGACCTCCCAAGGAGATGAGACCTCCCCTCTGACCACTACCCACTGAGTGTGACCTGAAAGTCAATTTCCAATCCACCTAACCATCGATGGGTCTACCCCCCCCCAACTTCTCCCTTAGGCCAATGTGAAGGACCGAATAAAATGCCTTGCTGAAGTCCAGGGACAGCACATCCACTGGTCTCCCCCTGTTGAGTGCTGATGTCATTCACTCATAGAACTCTACAGGGTTTGTTTGACATGATCTACCTGGCACAAACCCATGCTGCCAGTCATCCAGGTAACCCATGTCCTCCGAGAAACCTCCCAGCCTTTCCTTAAGTATGCTTTCCAATACCTTCCCCACCACTGACGTCAAACTGATGGGTCCATAGTTTCCTGGCTCTTCTCTCGATCCCCCTTTGTGGATGGGCACAACAGGCGTCTGCTTCCAATCCCTTGGCACCCTCCTTGTCTGGAGTGAGAAGTTAAAGAGATCTGCCAATGGTGCAGCCAAAACATCAGCCAGCTCCCTCAGTACTCTGGGATGAATAGCATCAGGCCCCAGAAAGTTACCTTTTTTAGGGACTGGAGGGCTTCCCACACCTGACCGATAGGAATATCAGCATCTCCCCCCCCATTCAGCAGAACCAGCCTGATATCTCACCCCTGGCCTACCTCCCCCAGTGTCTTGTTCTTCAGTAGGTACCCCAATAGTCAGGTCTGCTACACCTTCTGTGTCCTTCAATCCCTTTTGTGGAAATTCTCCAGCCTCCTCCCTAGTGAACACTGAGGCAAAGTAGTCATTCAGTACCTCTGCCTGTTCTCCAGCCCTTTCCACCAACCCCCCCAGCTGTCCTCAACCTACTGAGCTGACCCTTGACCTTCCTGCACTCACCAATATATCTAAAGAACCCCCTTTTCTCCACCCCGTATCCCCTGCACCAGCCTCTGATCTTTCCAGGCCTTTGCCGCCCCTCCACAACTCTGGTGATTTTCCTGGTTGCAAGGCGATAGTTCTCTCTATCCCTCTCTCCTCTCATTTTTTTGTACCTACCGTAGGCAGCCTTCTTCTCCCTTACCACCGCCTGGAACTCCTTGGCCCACCAGAATGGTTTACGAGACCTACCACCCTTGCGCTTCACTCTTGCACAGGTCCTGGTGGCCTCCGGTTGGCCCCGCTTTATGATCTCCCACCTACCTTCCACGTTCAAACTTGGTTCTAGCTCCCGCAAATGCCCCTTGAGAATTCCCCCATGTCCTGAAAGTCCACCCCCCTTAAATCAACTATCATTGTCCTTGAATGATCTCCCCAAGTTTAAGCTGAAACCATGCTGTGTTGTGGTCGCTCCCAGCCAGGGGTTCTTCCACAACCAGATCTCGTACAAGATCCCCATCCTCTAAAACCACATCGAGGATAAGACCCTCCCTCACTGGGTCCATCACCTGCTGATTGAGGAACGCATCCAGGAAGCCATCCAGCAGCTTCTGCTCCCTGGTTACAGTAGACATCATAGTACCCCAATCAGTAGCTGGCATATTAAGGTCCCCCATCAACACCACTCCTTCCCCTTCCAGTCCACACTGCCCCTTTACGTTAGCCAACAGGCAATCCTCCAGGTCCTCCGCTAGTCCTGGGGGCCTATATACCACCTCCAACTTGATCTTCCCTCCCACGGGGGATTGCAAGGTGACCTATAGGGCCTCCACATTGCCCTCTGCTTCCTCCACTCTCATAATCTCAGTGTTATCCCTAATGAACACTGCTACTCCTCTCCCTCTGCCCACCTTTCTGTCCTTCCTTAGCACAAGGTACCCACTCAGATTAAGGTCCCCGTCATGGCCAGGCATGGCCCAAGTTTTAGTGACCACTGCTACATCCACCCCACCCTCAAATAGCGTGGCGTGGAACTCAAGCATTTTATTCCCCAGGCTCCTAGCATTTATTAAAGCTGCCCTCCAACCCTTGTCCCTACCCCTCTTTACCATATCCTCCCCAGATATTTCATATGTCCATCCATATTTCTCCCCAGGGTACCATCTGTCCCCCCTCTATGGGGTTGCAGGCCAGTCCTACCGGCAGTATGGATTGCTGGATTAGCCTGGCAGTGCCCCCCCTTCACAAGTTTAAACCCCATCTAGCCTGAATGAAATCTGTCATCCCCCGTTTGAGAACTTCCTTCCCTACCGGCTTTAGGTGAAGCCTATCCTGGACATATGATCCCTTGTCTTCCCAAACTCCCCCCCAGTCTCCCAACACCCCAATCCCCTGTGCTTCACCCCACTGCCTGAGCAAGTCATTAATCTCCCTGATCTTCTGTTTGTTCTCCACAGTGGCGCTTGGTACTGGCAGGATTTCCGAGAAGGAGACTGTGCATCCATTGTCATGAGAGGCCCTGGCCAGTTCTCTGAACTTTGCCTGAATTTCCAGCACACTATTCCCCTTAATATCATTGGTTCCCAGATGCATCAGGAAGTCCGGTGATCCTCCACAGTCCCTCACCAGCTCATACACCATGAACTTTATGCACAGTCAGACCGGAAATACCCACTACCTTAACTGGACTGGATTTTCCCTCACCCTGCCCCACCCAATGAATACCCCTGATCATGGAGTCCCCCAGCAGAAGAACCTTAGTGTCCCCCTTCATCTTTTGTGCACCTCTTTTTTGGACTCCCCCGCCAGCCCCCTTCACTGCCTCCCTCCTCGAGACCACTTCCCCTTGGCTTCTCTTCAGACCCTCTACAAGAGAACCCCTAGTTGCCCTACCCATCTTGTCGTGCCTTTTATAACTGAGTTCCCCGGCTCCCCCAGTTTAGCCTCCACCCCACTCCCTACCCCAGTTAAGCCTTTTTCTATGACCTCCTCCCCCCTTCCAGCTCCAACCTCTCCTGTTCCCCCCCAACACGGCATTCCCATCACCATCACCCCCTCCTATCTCCTCCGCTTTCCTCTTGCCCTCTTCCATGCCCACCTACAGGCCCCCCACCTTTGGGCCTTTCTGGTATGATCCTCCCCAAAGGATGCCCTCCCTCGTTTCAATCTCTCCTCCTTTCTCACCGAGTTGACTTGCAGCCTCCACACCTTCCCTCTGCTGGTTCCCCCTTCTCTGACACTTGATTTGCCCCCTCCCCTGCTAGCATACTTATTTGAATTACCGATGCACACCCTCGTCCGATTCATTGTATCCCTCTCACCTCCACCCTCCTTTTCCTCCTCTACCCTCCTCACCACATCCTCTCCAACCCATTTACTCAATGGCTCAAATTTATTATAGCACTCAAAGCCAACCTCCTTTTTTTGTCCTGATTTCCCACTATCCATTCCTCCAGTAGGCCCCCTGTCAGTCCCAACCCACCTGTCCCCCCCGCCTCCTATGATTTAGCCTGTTTCCTCTACTGGTTACCTCCCAGGTAGCTATCCCCTTTGCTACTAGCCCACGCCCCATAGGTTCTCCACTCCTGCCTGATGAAACGTATCCAGGTCGCACTCTATCACTGCCCTCCTGCTCCCCACAAGCCCTCCCAGACATACTTGCTTGCCTTGTCTCAATATTTGCTCATGTTTAACGTGCACAGTGACCCTTTGACACTATTCTTGAAATCTCTTTCAGCTAGAAAGGATTCTCATTTGATTTATATTAGCAATAATATTTCTAAGGCTGGTGATGCTCTTAATGATCTTATTCATGATGGTGATATAAGCACTGCTCTATCCAATACTTGGCTAGAATTGACTTTTAAAACTTTTGTTATTATCCAAGCATTTTTGATTGTTTTTCTGACACTAACCCTTTGCTGTCTGCTACGTACTCTAAGACAACATCGCAAACAACTCAAATTAATTTACTAGGCTCGTGCATTGGGCTTGTAAACGACTTTTGTAACTCCATCTCGCTACTTCTTGTGGTTATTACCTTTTCTTTTGATGGCAACGGGGGTAGAATGATATCCATGGTCCAGCAACCCTGACTGCACCCCCACCTCTCGGACAGCAACCTATATGTAGGCATATGTACTAACCTTAGGGCAAAGACACATCGTATAAGCATAAGTGTCAGGATCTATGTTCTGCTAATGTATATTATGATTATTATGATTCATTGTGCTTTACTGATATATTTTAGCCATGAAAGATGTTTTTGCTCTATTTTATTATACTCTCCATAAGTAAGGCAACAGTGCCATCTTTAGTAATTGTGCACCATTACAAGTGCAACTGACCTTGTAGTTATAGAGTTCCTATTGTATTGTGTTATCTTCTGCAAGCTATGCAATTTCTTATACTAGTTAAGATAGTTACTCAGGCCACCTGTTTTTGGCCATTATATACATTTTATGTATCTTCTTTAGTATTATTGATCTGTAATAAATTCCATTTATTACATGAGTACCACTTGTCTGTTGTCTCTTCCTTTTGTGCCATTCCACCAAGAATCTGAGAAGGTAATTTATTACCAAGTTACAACATGCAGCAGGAGCTCTCTGGTGGACATGGGAGGGATGGGCGGTGCAACGGTGCATGCGCCGCCCGCGGAAGTCCCGACTAGAGTCCTGGAAGACCTGAGCAAACAAGGATACCAGAAAACTCATACTGTAAATCCTAACTAAACTTAAGGTTACTCACAAAAGGCAGGGCTAAAAGAAGCTGTCTCTATACAGGGCACTTAAAGTAACCCCAGAAAATGATTGCTCAGTAGGTTAAAAACAGCTATGCGCATGAAAACAATAATCACTTGCACTACGCCGATATTAGTCGGGATAGAGAGAAAAGTCCAGTCCACAGATCAACAATCCTTTTCTAGCCCAGTCCAGGAGTTCAAGTGCTCACCTTGTTGAAGTTTGTGTAGAGGGCTTGTGAGGGAGAACTCCATTCAGGGAGCAAGGTTTAAAACAGTCCTGGACTTTGAGTCTATCCACATGCTCCCCTCTCTCAGCTTCAGTTTTCTTCAACAGATTCCTGTCATCTTATCCCTGCAGACTAGATGAGCTGCTGCCACTCACTCCCTCAGTGGCAACCACAAACATTCCTCATGACTTATACAGAGTTCCTCGATAGTCCACTAGTCCACAATATAAGGACTGGACCAGAACCGAGACACACTAAGACGAGGGTCCTGGATTTCAGGAGGACTGATTTAGGACAATGGGAGAATGCCTCAGGGATAGAGGATCTGGGGGGAATCAACGAACTATGGGCAAAAATAAAGGGGGCATTGAAAAAGCAACAAATCTCTGTGTCAGGCAGGTTAACAAGGGCAAGAGAAAAAAAAAAGAGACCGCTATAGTTCTCAAAAGATGTAGCAGAAAAAGTAAGAGCAAAAAAACTAGCATTTAGGAAGTACAAGAAGACACAGAAGAAGGATAGGGAAAACTATCAGGAGAAACAAACAGAGGCAGGGAAGGCAGTTAGACACGCAAAGGCACAAACAGAGGAGAATATTGCCCATTCAGTAAAAGAAAGGAATAAAACTTTCTTTAGATATATAAGTGAGAAGAGGAAGACCAAAGGGGGGATAGTAAGGATAAAAGGGGAAGAAGAGATTTGCGAAGAGGGGAACCAAAAGAAAGCAGACATATTGAATACATGCTTTTGTTCAGTATGTACAGAAGGGGTAGGTGTTGGACCAAAGATAAGGGACAAGGGCATAAATGGTAGGGAGGTGGACACCAGTCCTTTTATAGAGGAGAAAGTCTTCAAGGTACTAGCACAATTAAAAGCAGACAAGGCAATGGGACCTGAAGGGGTGCACCCCAGGATACTGAAAGAGGTGCTGCCCGATCCTCTGACAACTCTGTTTAACTTATCATTAGAAACAGGAGGCTCTGAGGAACTGGAGGAGGGCAGATATTGTCCCACTTCACAAAAGTGGGAAGAGGGTGGAGGCCGGGAATTACAGACCTGTCAGACTGACTTTGGTAGTGGGCAAAGTAATGGAAACGCTATTGAAGGAAAGGATAGTGGAATACCTTGTAACCAGTAGATTACAGGATCCAAGACAACATGGTTTCAATGGGGAGAGGTCTTGCTAGACAAACCTGATTGAGTTCTTCTACTGGGTGACCAAGTTAGTGGATCAGGGAGGAGCGGTAGATGTGGCCTATCTGGATTTCAGTAAGGCCTTCAACACCATTCCACGTAGAAGACTGGCGAACAAGCTGGCCTGTCTGGGAGTAGGTCAAAAAGTTATAAACTGGGTAAGGAGTTGGTTAAACTATAGGAGTTAAACTGTAATGGTAAATGGTGTCAACTCTGGAGACAACAAGGTGACCAGTGGGGTGTCTCAGGGCTCAGTACTAGGCCCGGTCCTCTTCTATGTCTTTATTAGTGACATTGTGGAAGGGCTAGAAGGGAAGGTATGCCTGTTTGTGGATGACACAAAAATCTGCAACAGAGTAGACACTAGGTGGGATATTCAGAAGGGTTGCACATGGCGCAACACAGTTACACCATGCGCAACCCACTGATGCACCCCGGCACGATATTCAAAAGGGGAAAGTGCATGGCACAAATCCCGATGCACTGGGGCGCATCAGTAATGTATGTGGTGCAAGTGGGGGGGTGCCCATGCATACCCCCGCACATCCTGATATTCAGCCCAGGATGTGTGGAGCCCATGCAGGTGCAACCCCTACATGCGCCGCATACAGTTGTTCCAAAAGATAAAGGAGCAACAGCCGGCCACCCACAGGTGAGCTGCCGTAGTGCAGGGTGCAACAGGGCAGCTGCCAGCTGTGGGTGGCCGCCTGAGCTCTGGTGGCACCCTCCGTTGGGGAGCGCCCCCCCCATGCCCGATCATGAGCAGAAGTAGGGAATAAACAGTCCCATATCCCTGGTGGTCCAGTGGACCGCTCCCAGCCTGATTGCGGGCATATGTATGAAAATAAAACGTCCCATATCCCTGGTGGTCCAGTGGACCGCTCCCAGCCTGATCGCAGGCATATGTACCAAAATAAAACGTCCTATATTCCTGGTGGTCCAGTGGACTGCTGGCAGCCCGATCGCAGGCATATGTATAAAAATAAACGTCCTATATCCCTGGTGGTCCAGTGGACCGCTGGCAGCCCAATCATGGGCAGAAGTCTAAAGAAAGATTAAATCCCATCTTGGTGGTCCAGCAGTACCCCCTCACCACCTTCCCACCGAGCGCCGCCACCCCACTCCCCCCTGGTCAGTGGCAGGTGGCAGCTTCCCATCTGCAAGCCGCCCATCCGCCGCCGACTGACTGAGTACAGTACAGCTGTATGCTCATTGGTCCACACCGTGGGCCAAGGGGCATGTAGATCATACTGAACTACACAGTCCAGATATGTGAATGAATCCATTCACATATCTGGACTGTGTAGTACAGTATGGTCTGTACGCTATTGCCCACGCTGTGATCAATGGGCGACAGCTGTACTGTCGCAGTCAGTCGGCAGCAGATGGGCGACTTGTGGGTGAGGGAGCTGCCACCGCTGCTGACCAGGGTAAGTGGGGTGGTGGGGCTCGGTGGGAGGGGGGAGGGTATCGCTGGACCACTGGAATGGGATTTAATCTTTCTTTAGACTTCTGCCCGCGATCAGGCTGGGAGCGGTCCACTGGACCACCAGGGATATAGGACATGTATTGCTTTTATACTTTTGCCCGTGATTGGGCAGTGGGGCATTTTGCCGCTTGTGCAGGGGGTGTCGGTCCCCGACGGCCGCAGCCTGGCAGAGCGCCAGGTGCAAGTCGCCGGGGATGGGTGCACCTGCATGCGAATGGGGCCATAATGACATGCAGATGGTCCCATTTACACCTTGCATGCATTATGGCCCCATTTGCATGTGCACCTTTGAATATTGCGGTGGATGCACCTAGTGCAACGGCACCTGTGCTAGCGCAACCCCCTGCCCCTCTGTGGCCACTTGCACTGGTGCAGTGCCACTGCACCATGCACAATGTGGGTGGCCACAGAGCAATTTTAAATGGTGCTGAGCCATGGCGCAGCACCATTGAATATCACCCTGTCAACGCCCTGGCACATCCCAGTTGCGCCAGGCTTGCGTCACAGCCTGGCGCAGTCTGAATATCCCACCCACTGTGTGTGTGAGTAAAAATGAAGGATGATTTGAAAAGGTTGGATGAAAGGTCAAGGGTTTGGCAGCTGGGTTTCTATGCAAAAAAGTGCAAAATCATGCACTTGGGGCACAGTAACCTGGGGGCTACATATCAATTTGGAGGGTAAGTACTGCAACCACCAAACAGGAAAGGGACCTGGGGGTACTTATTGCTGATGACCTGAAGGTAGCCAAGCAGTGTGATACGACAGTGGGGAAGACTAGCAGGATGCTCGGATACATAGGGAGGGGTATCACCAGTAGAAGGAAGGAGGTAATATTACCCCAGTACAGATCACTGGGAAGACTACCCAGTGATGAAAACGTACAGGAACTCAGTTCCTGTATCTTTTTTGCAGCAGGAATGGAATTCCTGTACTTCTTCCCACTGACATTAGAACTGGAATTCTTAAACCAGCAACATAATGACAGTTTCTGGGCCTGTGATCTGAAATCAGGGTTTCCATAACAACATTTGACTTGTACAACAATTCTATTTTCCTAGAAATACTTAAATATCTCTAACTGAACCTACTCGTGTCTAAACAGATAGATGTGTCTTGACACAGCTATCCTTCAGATTGAGGATCTTCATTCTGCATTTCATATTTGCCAGTGTCTGAGTTCCTGTACTTTTTGTCTACCACTTGCACCACTGGTCTTACCAGTTGTATATTGTGTACCAAATCTCTATATACTATCCTCATGTTCCCCTACCCCCAGGTCGCACCAGGAGACGAGCAACGTGTTGCTCAGCGTGCCTTCCTGGTGAAACAATTTAATAAATAAACAAAAATAAGAACTGCATCCAGTTCTGGAGGTCTCAGCTCCAGAAGGACACTGATTAAGGTGGAGGCAGTACAAAAGAGGGCTACCAAAATGGTGCAGGGCCTGCATCAAAAGCTCTATGAGGAGAGACTCAAGGAACTGACATGTACTCTCTGGAGGAGAGGAGGAAAAGGGGGGACATGATAGAAACATTCCTATACCTAACAGACATTAATAAGGTTCAGAAAGGTAGCATTTTCCATAGAAAAAGATGCTCAAGGACAAGGGGTCATGCTATGAAGTTGGGGGACTCAGAGGAAATGTGAGGAAATGCTTCTTCATGGAGAAGGTGGTGGATGCCTGGAACTGCCTTCTAGTGGAGGTGGTGGGTGCCAAAATGGTGACTGGATTCAAGCATGCATGGGACAGATACAAGGGAACCTTGGCAATAAGGCAAGGGGAGGAGACAACTGGAGATTGAGTAGGGTTTGCGGTGGCACAGTAGGTAGGGAAAACTGGGCAGACTAGGTGGGCCAGGAGGTCTTTATCTTCTAACAACTTCTATGTTTCTATGTTTCTGTGTAAGGTAGAAGGGGAAATTGTTTAACCAAGAAAGGCACATTAAGCCGGAGCTTGTTTACTGGTGTGACCTGGGTGCACAAGGAAGTTAAGTGACTTGTTCAGGGTCACACAGTATGCAAGTGGGGGCTGATGGGATTCAAACCCAGGTCCCCAGGTCTTCAGCTCAGTCTGTTTAACCTTTATGCTATGCTGCCTCCAAAACAGCAGTGGAAATACAAAAAAAAAAAAAAATCAACACATAAAAACTGCCCTAGCTTAAAAAAACTATCATTCACCAAACACCTCCCTCCAACCTCCCTCACAAAACAGCTATGTCCCTCAGTACTCCAGCTCTCTTTTCCACAGACACGGCCTCCATTCTGCTGCTGCCTCAATACTGCTGCATCCGCCCATGAGCCACTTAATAACATGATGCCACATCACTCCTGACTGCAAACTACATGGCTGTCCCCACTGCACAATCACCGCTGCTCTGGACAGAAGATGCCACGCCACTCCCCAGCAACACCCTGAATCCTGAATTAAGGGAAAGACCACTGCAGCCATTCCTCCTATTTTAGGAGGACCCTACACACTATAGAAGAAAACACTAGAGGAACAAAAACCAGAACATGCCCAAAACACCACTAAGTTACGAAAAATTCACTAGTGCAAGAATTGGAAAGGCAAACCCCCAAAAGGGTCGCAAAAGCAATCTAAACTTAAAAAAAAATGTGATATATAGGGGATATGACATGGACTGACTGAATGTATCATTTTTTACGTTGACAAGAAACATAGAAACATAGAATTTGATGGCAGATAAGGGCCGCATGGCTCACCCAGTCTGCCCATTTCCCTACCTAATGGATAAGCTGCAGATCCTAGTTAACCAGCAGCCTACTTCTTTCTACCCCCACACCCTAGAATTGCCTTATGACTGTCCCAAGCATGCTTGAATTCAACCACTGTTTTTGACTCCACAACCTCCTCCGGAAGGTCGCTCCATGCATCCACAACCCTCTCTTGAAAAAAATACTTCCTTACATTACCTCTCGAGCCCCCATCTTCAAATTGTGCCCTTGTTCTTGCACAGCTCTTTTTTGAAAGATGCTACCCTCTTGGACTTTGTTGATTCCCTTGAGGTACTTGAAAGTTTCTATCATGTCCCCTCTCTCTCCTTTCCTCGAGAGAGCAATGGTTTGTTGATGTTTCATAAATGGTGATGCCATGAGTGCGACAGCAACATACATTTTCCCTGACTTGAAGATAAAAATGATATCTTAAATCAGCCCATGGCATATTTGATTTATAGAACAGATTAAGTTACTGGAGGGGGTGCAGTGCAGGGCGACAAAGATGATCAAGGAGCTGGGGGACTTATCATACGAGAGGAGGCTGAGGGAGTTGAACATGTATTCACTGAAGGAGAGGAGGGACAGGGGGGACATGATTGAAACCTTTAAGTACATGAAAGGAACAAACAAGACAGGTACAGAGGGGCTGTTCAAAGTAAGAGAGGGGAGGGACACCAGGGGCCATGATATGAGACTGGAGGGAGGAAGGTTCAGGAGGGAGATGAGGAGACATTTTTTTACAGAGAGGGTGGTGGCTGGGTGGAATGCATTACCTGCAGAAGTGGTATCCAGTAGAATAGTGGACTGCTTCAAAAGGGGATGGGACAGGACAAGGGGGATGGTGAATGAAGGGGAAGGGTGAAAAGGAGGGGCAGCTGCAGAATAAGGGGTGCTAGCTGCACATTCGAGCAGACTTGATAGACCTCTAGGCCTTTATCTGCTGGCAAATTTCGTATGTTCGTATGTTCGTAGATGTTTAGGTGGTGAAATAGTAAAAACCTACAACAGTAACAAAATGTAAATGACATAAACTACTGTATGTTCCATCAAAAATAAATGGTATCTCACATTTTATTTACTAATTGATGTATTTATTGAAAGGGTTTTACCAGGAAAGGCCTTCTGAGCCATAATAGCTCTTTTTTATAGGTGACCTGGGTAAAAATGAACGCAATGGTCACTGAGAATGCTCAGAAATGTATCTTCACATGTCAGAATAAATTTCTGAGTACACTCAGTGTGACCAAAATGATTGAGATAAATTTCTGAGCATGCTCAGTGACCAGCTTCATTTATCTTGCTCATATTGCCCAAATTAATATATTTCTCTTGGTATATTTATTTTCACACCTGTTGTATAAATATAGCACTCATTGCACAGTCCTATATATTCGTAAAAACCAAGCTAATGAGCCCATAAAGGCAACTCACCATTGAGGCTTATTTCTTTTTGATTTCATTAGTCCCTCATTGGTAATATTTTCTTGTATTGGACAATTTGCTACAAGATATTCTCTCTCTCTCTCTCTCTGGGTACCAAAAATCCAGAATCCAGAACCCAGGTCCATTATCTCAGCAGAACTGCAAAGGGAAAAGATCCCTGACTGTCTGTGACCTCCTTGCACACAGAGTCACCTAGAGAATCACTGCATTATCCACCTGGCAGACAATGCCTACACCAAACATGGCTGCTCCATCATCATTTGGCTTTTTTGAACTCCTTCCCATCCAAACAGTAAGAAAAAATACCCCCATCTCAGAGCTGTTTCAATTGAAAAAGAAAAAAAGCAGCAACATTCTAAAATTCCCTTCCATCCAAGCAGCACAAAAGGAAATTCCCCAAGCTCAACCTTTCCCCCAATCTGTCTGTTTCTCATCTCTTAGGACACCAGTAAATGTGTTCCTCTCCTCACTCTGATCACAAAGCCATACAGGTCCATGATGTCTCTTGGCTCCTGATTGGGCTATAACCCAATCATCATACTGCATGCTTCCAATCACCATGCTAGCCACTGAGGAAAGCAAGCAAGCAAACTATATTTATATAGCGCCTTTCAAAATCAAGGCGCTGTACATAATACAAATTACAATATTCAAACAGATGACTTAATAAATTATTTAAAATCAATCAATCAATCAGGGAAAGCCAAAGATAATAAATACATTTTCAGCATAAATTTAAAACTACTAACGGTCAGGCATTCTCTTAACCGACGAGGTAGAGAATTCCACAGGGTTGGTGTTGCAAATGAAAAAGCACAAGCTCCAGATGTTTTAAGAAGAACCCTGGGAATCTCTAGCAAGCTCTCATTGATGGATTGGAGAGGGCGATTGGGGGAGTAGGGAGTCAAGAGATCTTTCAGGTAGTCGGGTCCCTGCAGCTGCTAAGGATTATCAATTGCCTGTACCTGCCTGCCATGCTGCCAAAAACAAAACTACTCCTGATGCTTAGGTTGTCTGCTTCCATCCACCACACTGCTTACTGCTGCAGCCAATAAAAAGAGTCCCCCACAGAGCCCATCACACTGCCACTGACCGCAGAGATCCTCTTTCTACCACCAATCACAGCCGATAAAGAATGGCTCCACTGGGGCTTGTCACACTGTCGCCGACTGTGGCTGTAAAAAAAAGGCCCCACTGGAGCTCCCAACACTGAGTCAACCATGGCTGTTTGGAGAAATCTTCAGCCAGTAGGCTAGCAACACTACTGCTGATCACTCAGCAAGGCTCACAACACAGCAGTTGTAGCACCCCAGAAACGGACTCAGCTTCCAGGCTTTATAGTGAAGTTGCTGCATTCCCTCCTTTTGCCCTTACTTGGGAGGGCAAAGTACAGCTACTTTCTTGAAGTGTTGGTGTCACCTACTGGCCAAGTGACAACAGTGACCTGAGGAAATTGGACAATTTGTTCCTTTATAAACTTCATGTTAGGCTTTTTTTATTTTTTTATTTAACCTTTAATTTTCTGTTAAAAATATCTTATTAACTAATTGCATTAGATCCATTTCATAATCACAATAAGGACTCCAGGGGTGTGTTGTGCTGGGATAATCACACTCCTTGGAGGGTAGAAGTACTCGGCTTTTGGCCTCATGCCTCAACTCACCTGAGGCACACCATTATCCCAGCACAATGCACCTCCTATCATACCTTATTACATATATATATATATATATTATTTGCAAAAAACTGTGTTAAGACACAAGTTACGGTTCAACTTAAAGTCACAATAGTAGGGAAATGTGGCTTTAGAGTTTTCAACCATAACTCTCCACCTCCACTAAGCAGCAAAAGGACAAGACCACACAAGGAACCACAGATAGCAATCATTAGGTAAGACAAATAATATACAACTGTTTTCAGATGACAGAAATGCAGTAGCACTGATGTGCTACCTTAGGTGATTTGTATTTGGGGTATGCACACCACAATACACTCACTTCTGGATGCAGATAGAAATCCACAATACTCAAATCACAGCACTGTTTCTGTGTGCAGAAACACATGCCTCTGCTTCCACAGATACAAAGCCACAATACCCAAATTATAAGAGTTTTTTTTGTCTGCAGAAGCACAGGCACCACTGTAAAACATATACGCAGTTCTGTCTGCAGAAGCCAAATCC
This sequence comes from Neoceratodus forsteri, assembly GCA_016271365.2. Classification (NCBI taxonomy): domain Eukaryota; kingdom Metazoa; phylum Chordata; order Ceratodontiformes; family Ceratodontidae; genus Neoceratodus; species Neoceratodus forsteri. Next base: position 375,390,149 of record CM057458.1, read on the forward strand.
CCTATCAGGCCTACACTTCTGCAGCCGCATGTGTAAGACACACACACACCAAACTCTGGCTGCAGAAGTGCAGGTGCCATGAAATTCATGATATCCAAATTGTAACAGTACCTCTGTCTGCAGAAGCGCAGGCCCCTGAGTGGCATGCACCTCTTCAGCCACAGGTGTAAGATATACACACCCATTTCTGACTGTAGAAGGGAAGGCCCCTGTGGGTCTGCACTTACATAGCTGCATATAGAAAACCCTGCACTAGCAGATCCAGCTACATGTACACAGCTGCTTATAGCTGGATCTCCTAGTGCAGGGTTTTCTATATGCAGCTGTGTAAGTGCAGCTGGATCTGCTAGTGCATGGTTTTGTATATGCAGCTGCACTTACACAACTGCATACAGCTGGATCCACTAGTGCATGGTTTTCTATATGCAGCTGTGTAAGTGCAGCTGGATCTGCTAGTGCATGGTTTTGTATATGCAGCTGCACTTACACAGCTGCATACAGAAAACCATACACTAGCGGATCCAGCTATGTAGCGAGGTAGTATCCGCTGCCCCCTTTGACCAGCAAAAAGTAACTGTTTTAACCTAATCTGAGTTTTCAAAGGTAACATCTTACTTTCTCTTGCTGGCCCAGTGGCACTGAGGGTTGAGGCACTGGATGCCACACCTCATGCAACACCGGCGACCCAGGTTCAGGAATAGACTCAGTCATCAGGGGTTGGCAGAGGAGGGAGGGGATTGAGCATTTGGAGGACTGCTCTCCCCTCCCGGGGTGGGCACTGGGGCTTGCATTGCTCTCTAGTGGCCTACGATGGTGCCGGTGCCAACATAAGTGGGATGGAGCTGTGGCGGATGTCAGCACATTGGTGCTTGGACATCATGGCATGTCTGAGCTCTGAGGGGAGAAACCAAGGAAATTCCCTGGAGATCCAGCGGAGATGAAGGAGACCCCAGTGACATGCCCACATCCCGCTGCCGGACCTGCCCTCATCGAGTCTCCAGTGGTCTGGCCTGATCTCATGGTCATCCCTCTAATTTCAGAAAGGCTACCAATGGTGTACAGAACCTCTCCTCGTGAGTGATAGGGGAGAGGCTGGGCACACTGTGGGGTCAGGAGGGAGACCGATGGAGGTTTCAGGCTGGAGTAGTAACAGCCAGTCGAGTGGGTACTCTGAAGGGATGCCCTGGACCTCCGGAGCAAAAACAGAGTTAAATAAAAAACAACAAAAAAAAACAAAACATACTTTCTTTGGGGAAAGTGCTACCCCTAAACAAAAGTGCTACCCCCCCGAAAAATTTCTACAATAGCTGCTGAAACCATGATACCTACACTGCAACATCACTTCTGTCTACAGAATCATGGGACCAAGGCATTACATGAACAAACCATACTGTATGATAGCATTAGGAAAGAGTGACAAGTACTAGCTTGTGTTCTTCTAGGCATGGCCAAAACTGGAAACGGTGAACTTTGCTGTTTTAATCCCTCTGAGGGAAAATATCAGTGGGGTGCTGACTACAGCATAACTGTAATGCAATGCTATAATGTATCTTGCTCTGGAATATATACCATTGCATACCAGCTGCTTGACACCCCCAAGATTTCAAGTAGTTCTCTGGAGGGTAGCTGAATCCATGCCCCATAAACTTTTTCCCTGTTGCCCAGTAAAACTATGACTTTTAAATCACAATAATACAACAAGTAAATTACAGCTAAGCTGCAAATTATTTTATTTCCTTTATAAGGCTAACATATTAGCAGCTGTATAGACTCTGACTAGAATTTGTTAAAATAAGTTACCTTACCTCATACAGTGGACATGTGTCTACAGTATTTTCTTACTTAGCAGTTCACAGTATAAACATAAAATCTTCTTTTACAACTGATATTCTAAATTGTGTGCCACTGACCTATCATTTTTGCTTCATCTTCAGTGAGGGTTTTGCTCAAGTAGGTCTTCTTGACTCTGAGTGTGTTGCCTGAGGGAAGGACGGCACCTGCGATTGGCATTGGTGGTTCTCCATCCTTCTGCTGCAGGTTATCAGCAATTACCAGGAAGGCTCTCAAGCCGATATTCATTCTCTGTAGACCACACCATGAAAACAGTAATTAGTACAGCATATCCTATTTCCTACCAAATACAAATGGTCTTGGTTTCATCTGTAAGTTATTTTCCTGGTGAAAGATGATACAGTTCCCACAGAAGGGTTGGCTAAACTAACATTAGGACCACTAAGCCCTATTGGAAATGAAGCACTCAGGGCCATCAGAAGGTTTGAATATTAAATGGCAAATAATGTAAAGGTAACACAATTAAAGCTTACACATTCGTAGACTATAATTCTTGTCTACTTCTTATTTATCTCCACCTAAACTGTCATTCCTCCCTTAGTCTCCCTTCCTCTTTTCACCCTCTTCCCTCCCACAATTCTTCCACCCCTTCCCTTCTTCTACTCCTACATCCATTCCATCACTAGCTCAATCCTTCTTGCTCTGTGCCACTCTTGCCCTCTTCCCCCGCCTCACTTTAGGAAATCTCGCTCTATCAGGCTCATCATCTCCCTTGTGCTACTGCCGTTGGGAGATGATGAGCTTAACCCCGGTCTCACGGTCCTGCTCCTACCCCCTCCATAAGTGACTGAACATTATCCATATTAATGCTTAGAGTTTACTATTGCACCTAAGATTGACCACCTTAGGCTCTGGGTTCAGTACTACAAGCCTTACATTCTCATCTTCCCTGAGTTCTGGCTCTCTGCCGAGATCAGTGATCTACGTGTCTTTTTCACTGGCTCTGCTGTTCACAGGCAGGATTCTAGTAAGCATGGTGGTGCACTGGTCTGCTATCCTTGTCTTATGAACCCTAACTGGGTAAGCTTTCCTTCCCCTCTTATCTTCTGGTCTTCATTGGCAGTGCCTGACACCCTGGAACCAGTCTCAACCACATTCTAGAACTATTCACTTCTCCTTCTTTGGAATTTAAATATCAATTGGCTGGCAACATCCCCCCACCTTCAAAAAGGTTGCCTAACGTATTCAAACCCTTAATCCTACTCAGCTTCTTTGTGAAGCTATGCATCTGAATCCTAATTCACTAAACCATCTCTTATAGTCCAGGTTCTCTCTTCCAATACTCATCATATTTTTGATGCTGGTACCCGTTTAGACGGCATTCACATCCACCCTATAGACTACTGTGTTTAGAAACTCTGTAATCCAAACACTCCCTCAAAGTATATCTGGTTCAGGTCACTCAGGTTGCTCTGCTGGACTGCTTTACTAGATGACCTTCAGCCCAGAAACCGATCACCTATCTCTTTGTCAACAAACACTGACGCAGCACTATCCTTCTTCCATTCCAAATTCACTTATATCTGGAACAATAATTCCCTCTTACAGAGGTCACCTGCCTAAAGTTCCCACTTTCCCTGGATCTTTGCAGACCTGATTGCCACACGATTGCTAAAAGCCTGGGATGCTTCTTGGTATTGTCATAAGTGTTTTGGCTTTCCTGAAGATTTATAATGATATAAACTACTCACAGTGCATGTGCCAATACTATCAGGGAAGTCAAATACATCTACTTTGCAGCCAGTCACCAGAACATTAAGTTCCTAGAAAAGTTTTGGAAAGATATTTACTCTGTTTTTGACTCCCCCAGTCTACTGCTCCCACCCATAAGCCTGAAGGCTCTCCTATCTCTGATCCAGCTGTACTAGCATCCACCATTAACTGTCACTTTACCTCCTGTGCTCTGTCTCTGCTCCCCTGCCTCCTACCTTTCTCTGTTTCCTCTCCCCTTAGTCTCTTCCTCTCTCCCCTCCCCTCTCCATGCTCCCACCATCCTGCCTAACACCCTGATTTTCCATGTCAACCATTTCCCTGACTGTGGCACATACTGCTCTCTTATCTCTTCACCCCTCCATGGGTAATGGTTTTGATGGCCTTGACCCCGAATCCCTTCACCTCTCTGCTCCTGCCATTACTAGGCCCCATCTTCTCCCTTCTTAAGCTCTCTTTCTCCTGGTAAAGCTCCTGGGGTGCAGAAATGTGCAAAAACTCTCACTGTCCATAAAGGTGGTGACCCCTAGAGATGTAGTAAAGTATATATTCACTTGTAAAGTCATGAAAAAGTGGATAACTTCTTGCTGTGAAACCTTTGTGAAGTTCTTGGCATCAGGGTAAATTTTGTTTTGCAACATCAAGAGTGGTAACACATTTTGTTTTTGTTTAAAAAAGCAACTCTTCCTTCACCAACCTATATTGCACTTCTTCTCTCCCTCCTCCCTTTATCCCAGCTACACCAGTTAAACAAAATCACACTTCCTCCTTCTACCCATTCATAGCACTGCATCCCGCCCTCCTTCCACCCAGCAAGAGTAAAAAAAAAAATAAGAACATTAGAAACATCCTAACCCCATGCTTGTACAACCTTGTCCAGTTATTTTCCCTCCCACTCAACCACCAAATAATATGGAGCGTTCCCCCTCCCCTTCTCCAGCCCCACATAACACTCCATCCCACCATCCTCCCCAAGTCACAATAGAAAATAAAACTGAACGGTAACCCCCTTCCCCCAGCCCTCTTATCCCTTTGAAGTTTGGCTTCTGAAAAAAAAACACGCCATTGCCTCCTTTCCCCTACATCTCATTAACTCTGTCCTGAAGGAGATGGATCAGGGGCTGCTCACCACCACCACTTGTGTTGATCTTGCCAAAGGTTTCAACTCTGTCTCCTTTACCTTCCTACTTGAAAAACGTGTGGAACAGGGTGTTTCTGACTCTGGGTCTCCTGGTTCCACTCCTAGCTGCTTGTTAGACACCAGTCAGTCCAAGTAGGTGAGACTCTCCCCCATCACCTCCTATGTCCATCAGGGTTCCATCCTGGGTCCTATTTTTATCTCCATCTTTCTCTGTCACCTCCCCTCTATCTGTGTCTCCGCAAACACAAGTACACTGATAATTATGTACTATTTGTCTCAGGTGCCTCAGCTGCTGAGTTAGAAACCATCTCACAATAGGATTTTGACTTACGACTGTGGATGCCCTCCTCTTGAAGAAGGTCACAGCTTCAAACACCTTGGAGCTTGGCTTGATCAAAACCCAGACTGCTCAATGAATATCAACTTCATCCATTAAAACCTACTCCCTAAGTTAGGCACTCTACTCTGCAACAAGTCTAGCCTTCCTCTGCCTGTCTGCTATGAAGTTGTCCTCAAGGTGATCTTACTGGTGTTTGACTATGTGGACATGACATACAGTGGTGCCCCTAAGTTTTTGATGGCCAAATCTGGACCTCCACTTTAACTCATTCTGCCACTTTGCCCTTAACTGTCTGCCCCTCAGAGGCAGGCATCTCTCCAACTATGCCTCTTTTCTCTCTAAATTCTGGCTTGGCTCCATTTCCTGCTACCTCTCCTTCCTTCCCTCCCATCCTCCTACTTACTCTGCTCTGCTAATTCTTGCTCCTTCTCTTTCCCTCATTTCAGAACCACTGGGGGCCAAGCGGTCTTCTCCTCTTGCCTTCTGTCTCTCTGGAATAACCTCCACTTCTGTTCTCTCTCTCCTCTTCCCTCTCTTTTAAATACCTCCTATTGGATCTCTTGCTGCCCACCTATTCCTTGAACCAATCACCCCCTACTTTGTCCCTTCCTTTCCCTCTCCCTTGCCTTTCTCTATTTGGTCTTCCTTTCCTCCAGTTTCTTTGTATGTGGGACTTCCTCCTGTTCATTGGATACTTGCAGGTGCTGTTGTACTTGTTCTTGATCAGTTTAATTCTATCAACTGTCTCCCTTAATGGGTTTGGGTGTTGTAAATTTTTTGTAATTTGCTTATAATGTTTTTTTATTGGTGAATCAGACTGTATATAATTTTTCTATATTTTGTATACTCTATTTTACATAAAATATTTTTAATTATTTTTTATTGTAATGATCTTACCTGTAAACTAATTTGCTAATTACATTTTTATTTGGCTGCCTTTTCCTTCTATAATTCACCTTCCCCAGGTTGCACCTGAAAACTAGCTGTGCATCTGTATGCCTCTCCTGGTAACCAATTTAAATAAAAACATAAATTAATAAATTTGAAGTACGCTAAGAACAACAGAAAAATAACATTTCAGGTAGCACATATTATGGAATTAAGCAAAGCAAGTTCATGGTAAATATACATATGTGAATAAATGTCTATCCTCTTTTTAACTACCATTACTGATGCTTTGTAGAGAAAAGTGGACAAATGGATTTATTCGCTTTATTGAAAGGTGCATTCAATAAGGTGTATACATGCCAATGGTCTCAGTTTGGTTGGGAAAAAAATTATAAAGCAGGTTGACCAATATAAATATCTTGGCATCTGGCTTGATTTTCATCTAAGCCGGGCTTTTCAAATAGATTCTCTCATAGGAGGCTTGAATTAAAAGTTAGGTGCCCTTTATAGATACAAAAGGTATACGTCTAGGGAGGTCCGCCAGAATGTTGTTAACTCCCTGTTATTGCCAGTCCTTGATTATGGAGACATACTAAATGGAGGGGCTATTGGATCACTTTTAAATAAAGTGGACCCGATATTCCATAGATTGGCTAGTTTTATTTTGGATGCACCCCATAGAATTCATCGGTGCATTCTATTTAATGAGCTAAACTGGGTTAAACCATCTGTGAGAAGAAATTTACATTTATTACACTTTATGACTAAGGTCTGAAGCCACAAGGTTCCTGACTACATTGCTGGTTTATTCAAATTCTGGGAGCTTAGAAAGGGCCTGAGAACCTCACAGGGTGCTCAATTTGTCCTCCGTAACTGTAATTTAAACATAGGGAGATCTTCTATTCCCTTCAGGGGAGCCTCTCTATGGAATCATTCCCCTTCATATTTAAGATGTTTGGGGCCAAAACTAACAATTTGGAATGTAACAACTGGTGCACGACTTGGTCCAATAATGCTATTATGTGTAATTACTGTAATGCACGTTAAAGATCGGTTTGGCGGTCTCTAATGTTGTTGCTGCTTGTCTACTGTATATAATGTGATTGTTTTATTTCTGACTATATAATGTACTGTATATATGTGTACATGTGTAACTTATGCACTTTATCTGGCCTGGAACTTCACTGAAAATGAGCTCTGCTCAATTGAATGTATTCGTTATTCTTATGAATAAAAAATGATTTACTACCACTACTACATTTTGGTGAGGAAGTTGCATACTTCTGTCTTCAGATGGATTATTTAAGTTACTTTCTCAAGATGCATGACCAAGGTCAGCCCAGTGGCACTGAGGGTTGAAGCACTGGATGCCACACCTTGCACCATGCCGGTGACCTGGGGTTCAGGAGTGAGCTAGAGCCGTTGGGAATCCATGGGGGCAGGAAAGGATTGAGCATCCAGAGGATTGCTCTCCTTTCCTGGGGGTGGGCGGTTGCACTTGCCACAGCGCTAGTGGTTCCTGGTGGTGACTGGGGGTGGCACACTTACAGCACACTCTTCGGGGGCTGGAGTGGCGGTGGACACCTTACGAGCGGGTGTGGGAATGCACCCGTGAAGTGCAGGGCATCACTACATGTTCACACTCCCAGGGCAACATCAAACAGCAGCAAAAATCCCTGGCCCACAGATAGGCAATAGCAACCTCCAGTGCCCGCCACCACACACCCAATGCAGAACTTGCATCATCGGCTCTCCCGATCCCCTGCCTTGCATTGGGTCCAGTTTGGGCAGTCGCTGGATCGGGGTAGGGTGGAGAGTGTCTGTCCCCGAATTTCCCGGTGGTGCAAGGATCAGGCAGGTGGTAGAGCGGTCACGGTGAGTGGGGTCTGCCTGAGAGAGTTCAGTGTGGCCAGAGCAGAAATAAAGTCTACCAAAAAAAAAAAGTTGCATGATCCACATTGTTCCCAGAGTCCCTATTGGGGACCTAAAGGGGATGAGTACCTTTAAATTGAAAATGCTATATGTAATTCCACCCTACTCAACCATAGCAGGGCAGCATGGTCTGATATTTATGTGCAAACCAGGCTCACACCCCTTGCTTGTTCAAGCCCATTTACTACATGTTAAAGCAGCATTGCAATGAAAAAAATGTTTTTCTAAAAGGCTAGTTTTAGCTACAGTTAATACAAATAATAGCATATCTTTTGGATCTACTTTTCTAGGTAACTGTTGTGGTAGGCACCATGGGCTGGATATTCAAACTGTGCCATTCATAGGCGCAAGCCCTTGAGCTGCGCAAAATAGTTGCGAGGGTGTGTCCTGGGTAGTATTCAAGGTTAGCTGTTGAGCAACTCGCTTCGAATATCCACCAACACAGTGAAGCAGTGGAACTTGTGCACTGCAGAGTTGACAAGAGTGGAGCATTCAACGCGGTGGCGCCAAAGTACCATTGCGTATCGCCAAAATCCGCGATATTCAAAAGGTGACATGCAAATCGGGCTACAATTCATGCAAGGTGCAGAGGGGGCCATTTGTATGTGATTATATCCCCATTTGCATGCCATTAGCATGTAGTGCGCGCTGATCCCGAGGACTTGTGCCTGGCTGTGCTAGGCAGCGGTAAGTCGAGGGGACGATACCTGCAGCCCGATCGCGGGCATAGTGTACTCCCCCACCAGCCGATCGCGGGCATAATGTAGCTCCCCTCCTTCCGGTACATATCCTTGGTGGTCCAGTGGACGAAATGCCCGATCGCGGGCGGTATGATTATAATTCCCACCCCCCCGGACACATCCCTGGTGGTCAGTGGACGAAATGTCGATCACAGGCGGTATGTATTATAAAACCACCCCTCGAACATAGCCCTGGTGGCTGGTGTCCCCACCCACCACCCACGGCCCCACCACCCCGCTCCCCGGCGGCGGCGGCGGCAGCATCCCACCGCCTGCCTCCCGCCGCCCGCCGACTGACTGCCTGGTAGGGCTGCCGCCCGTTGGTGCAGAGCAAAGGCCAATGGGCGTGCAGCCGCCACCCGTCTATGACAGTCAGATTTGTGAATGAACATCATTCACAAATCTGGACTATCATCTCGTATCAAACTACTGCCCGATGGCTCTTGCCAATGACGTCAGCCAGAAAGTCGGTCGGCGGCAGGCTGCTGGCGGGTGAGATCTACCACCGGCGGGAGGCCAGGCTTTCGTGGAAGTGAGTAGCCTGCTCACCAGGATGCCAGGGGAAGCCAGCCCTATACGCCGTCGCGATCGGTGTTGATACTAGTTCCTGAATCTAAAGAAAGAGAAAACCATTGATGCCCAGCGATCGGGCTGGTGGAGGTACTATGCGCGATGGGGCTGTGGGAAAACACAAGGGACTGGGTGGGGCCAGCCACAGGTGGCAGCTGCTGTGTTGCGCCCTGCAATACAGAAGCTCACCTGTGGGCTGCCCTCGACTTAAGCCTTTTTGGCTCAAAGTCCTGCAGGAGCAGGTTGGGGGTTGCGCCTGCACAACTCTGCACAGCCCGGCTGAATATCGGGCTGTGCAGTTTATGCATGGTTCCTCCCCCTCCAGTTCAGCATGCATTCATTTGCATTGCGCGGTTGCTCAGCATGTTTTCTGTGGCGCAACTGCCTCCTGCTGAATATCACAGAATGGAGCAAGTTTGGACTTGTGCAGGCACAACCCTTTTGAATATCTGGCCCCATGAGTTTTTTTTTTAATTTTTTCAGTTCTAACCCTTGTGATGTCTACAGTGCTATTTCTAAGCCAAATGTGGTGTCCTTTTTTTTCTTGGGGTGGAGGGGGAGAAAAAACTAAATTAAAACATCTATATAACACTTATATTTTGGTGGAACTAGAACATTTTACTGCCAAATCAAACTGGAAGATACCTGGAATCTTTTATGGTGAAAAAAGGTAGAGTCACATTTTTTTTGCCCAATGTCATTGAAATACTGCTTTAATGAGTGTGTATCAGTATAGCCTAGAGGTTAGAGGAATGAGGTGTGAACGAGCTTGGTACATCCAGCAGACCAGACCTGAGTTTGATTCTTACAACCTCCACTTGCATACTGTGTGACTCTGAGTAAGTCACTTAACCGCCCAGTGCTCCCAAGTCGCCCCTGAAAACAGGCACTTGTGCCTAGAGGCCTACCGTTGCAAAGACTAAAAAAAAAAAACAGCCGCAGCCTTAATTGCCCCTAATTAACTCAATGGTGGGGTCTGGCACAGCCTTGACAATGTTCTTTGGAGTGCAAGTTCCCCCCCAACCTCTTCTTCCTAGGTATTTCCTCCCTGGTACGTCCAGGGCTGTACCTACTATTATTGTAATATTTTATACGATTGTAACTTACTGTATGCAACGTTATCTGTAAACCACTGTTGTAAATGTGTTCTTATTGTTTTCTGTACTGCACCTGTATGTTAACACTGTTGTATCCCACACTGTAACCATGTCTACCTTCTCTGCGATGAGGTGCCTTTGTTAATGAGTCCACGACTCAAAGGTTGTAAATCCAACTTTCAAAATAAATAAAAATAAAAATATCAAAAGCCATGAGCCCTGGAGGATTCCAGGCTCCATGGCTTTGCTTGGTGGCTGAGTCACTGGACATGTCTGGACATGTGCTCAGTGGCTGCACAAATGCTAGCTGCTGCCTGTCACTCCCACCCCTAACAAAAGGAGAGGCACAGCACATAGTTAGACAGCCTAGATTCAGCCTGAGTTCTGAAATACAATGCAGAAGTTTGCAGAGTGTGACAGGGAAAGAGAGAAAGCACAGAGAGCAAAAGCAACAGAGAGAAGGTACAGCAGCCCCAGGGTGGGGATGGGTAAGTGAGAAGTGCTCCTGTCCAGAGGTAGCAAGCTCACAGAAATTAACTGAAAAAAAGAAGTTAAGAAGGATGAGATCTGGAATGCAAAGTGTAACAGAGAGCGAGAGAGAGGGAGAGTTAAAGGGACACTGTCAACCCTTAGGCCACAAAGTGTCCCTAGTTTACAAAACACATTTTATGATCGTTCACATTCTATAGAAATTGTTGATGCAGCTGGTACTTTGATTCAGATCACTTTTTTTCTTTTAAAAAGTGAAAAACTGACTGTCCACCATATTGGTGTTACCACACCAAAACATGTTTGTTTACATTTCTTGACCATAGAAACATAGAAGTTGACGACAGATAAGGACCGCAAGGCCCATCCAGTCTGCCCATTTTGTCTACCTTATGAATGTGCCATAGGCCTTTACTCTGTCAATGGCCTATCTATTCATATTCATCTGTATTGCTCCCTTATGCCTATCCCATGTCTGCTTGAAGCCCCGCACTGTATTCATATCCACCACTTCCTGAGGTAGGCTGTTCCATGCACCCACCGCCTTTTCTGTGAAAAAGAACTTCCTCACATTACCCCTTAATCGGCCTCCCTCTAATCTCATGCTGTGTCCTCTCGTCCTGCTATTTTTCTTACATTGAAACATGTTAGACTCTTTCACCTTGTTAATGCCCTTAAGATGTTTGAATGTTTCAATTTCATATCGCCTCTCTCCCTCCTTTGCTCTAGGGTATACATATTGAGCTCTGTTAATCTGTCCTCATATGTTTTCTGATGCAGTCCCTGACTCTTTAGGTTGCCCTTCTCTGGACTGCCTCCATTTTGTTAATGTCCTTGTGCAGGTGCGACCTCCAGTACTGCACGTAGTATTCCAGATGGGGCCTAACCAGTGTCCTGTAAAGAGGGATTATTACCTCCCTCTTATGACTTGTGATACCCAAGTAATACACTCCAACATCCCTCTAGCCTTACCTACTGCTTTAGTGGTCTGCTTGGATGATTTCAGGTCATCTGTGATGATGATGCCCAAGTCTCTTTCTTCCCTTGTGATTGCCAGCAACTTCTCTCCCAACTTAAAGGTGACTTCAGGGTTTCTCTTCCCTATGTGCATGATCTTGCATTTCTTTGCGTTAAACCCCAGTTGCCATTGTTCCGATCATTTTGCCAGTTTATCCAGATCTCTTCTTATTCTGCCCACCTCATCTGGATCATCTACTCTGTTGCAGATCTTGGTGTCATCTGCAAACAGACAAACCTTACCCTCCAGTCCATCTGCAATGTCACTGATGAAGATATTGAAGAGGACTGGCCCCAGGACTGATCCCTGAGGTACCCCACTTGTGAATTGCATCTCTTCTGACTGTTTACTGTTTACCACCACTCTCCGTTTTCTGCCCGCCAACCAGTTTGCCACCCAATTGACCAACTTCTGACCCACCCCGAGCCTACTCAGCTTATTAATCAATTTTCTATGTGGAACAGTATCAAAAGCTTTGCTGAAGTCAAGGTAGGCAACCCAGTCAAAGAAATCTATGAGATTTGTTTGACAGGACTTTCCTGTTGTAAACCCATGTTGTCTTGGATTCTGTGCTCCTATGAATTCCAGGTGTTGCACTATCCTTTCCTTAAGGAGTGCCTCCATAATCTTGCCCACTACTGAGGTAAGACTGACTGGTCTGTAGTTCCCTGCCTCCTCCCTGCTACCTCTCGTGTGGAGCGGGATCACATGAGCCCTTCTCCAGTCTTCTGGGACCTCTCCTTTGCTCAGAGACTCATTAAACAGTTCTGATAATGGCTCTGCTAGTTCCATCCTTAGCTCCTTTAGTACCTTAGGATGTATGCCATCAGGTCCTATTGCCTTGTCCACCCTGAGTTTAACAAACTCTTGTAGCACCCTTTCTTTTGTGAAGGGACTTGTGCACACCTCCTCTCCCTGTGTCCATGGTGCTGAGCTGTGGCCTACCTACCTTCTCCTCAGTAAATACTGAGCAAGTATCTATTTAGGATAGATGCTTTTCTTGGTCCTCCTCCACACTCCCCTTATCCTTTGATCTTAGCATCCCCTCTGGACTTTCTCCTTTTACTAATGTATCTATAGAAAGTCTTGTCCCCTTCTTTACTGTTCGTGTTAGTGTTTCCTCAGTTTGGGCCTTTGCCTGCCTTACTGCCTTCTCTGCTTCCCTTAGGAAGTTTGGTATGCCTCTCTGTCTTCGTCCTGCTGTGTTCCCTTATATTTCCTGAAGGCCAACCTTTTGGCTCTGATATTTTCTGCTACTGTTTTTGAGAACCAAAATGGTTTCTTCCTTCTTTTGCTCTTGTTTTCTCCCTAACACAATGGGATGTTGCTTCAAGTATTGCATCCTTAATGCTTGCCCACTTTGCCTGTACCCCCTTATCTGTATTTCTTCTTGCCAGGGCAAGCTTGACTCTGTTGGCTATCTTATCAAAGTCAGCTCCTCTGAAGTCCCATATTTTTGCCTCGGAATTGGATTATTTAGTTCTAGTGGCCAAATTGAACCATACCATGTGATGGTCACTGGCCCCCAGGTGATCTTCTATCGGGAGATCTGTGATCCTTTCCCCGTTAGTCAGTACTAGATCTAGGGTAGCCCTGTCTTTTGTGGGTTGTTGTACCAGTTGTTTGAGGCCCTCTCCCTGCAGGGAATCCACAATGTGTCTAGCTCTGGTGGATGTTCCTGCTGGTTTTGACCAATCTGTATCTGGCATGTTGAAGTCTCCCATTATCAGAACCTCCCCTTTAGCTGTCATGTTTTGTATATCTTTTAACAGTAATGTGTTTATGTCCTTCCTGGTCTGGAGGCCTGTAGACAACCCCAGTTCATATGGCTGTCCCATTTCCTGTTTCCAGGGTGACCCACAGTTCTTCTGGCTCCTTATGTGTATTCTAATTTCTGTAGCTTTGATATTTTCATTGACATAAAGAGCCCCCCCGTTTTCACCTCTGTCTCTTCTAGACAGTACATAGCCAGGTACTGAAGTCTCCCAAGTGTGGTTACTGGTGAACCATGTCTTGCTAATGCCTACTATGTCCAGTTTAGCCTCTGTCATTGTTGCCTGCAGGTCTGGTATCTTGTTTCCCAGATTGCGGGCATTTGTGTACATGATTTTCCATTGGCCAGATTTCGGCGTGTTAGTTGTTGGGCAAAGTCTGGCATTTCCCCTGCGTGTTGTATGGGGAGCTGGACCTTTTTCCTCACCTGGTGATGCAAATGAACTACAAACATGCTGAACTCCTGTTTGATCACTATCTGAGGGGGGGAAGGGTGTTCTTCCCGTTTGATGTATCGGTGCTACACCCCCTCCCCATTTGCTAGTTTAAATATTCTGCAAAGACATCAAACTTCTGACCCAATGCACTGACTCCCTCCTTAGTCAGATGTAGTCCATCGAATTTAAAGAACATTCACTTCCAAAACTGTTGCCAGTTACCTATAAATGTGTGTCCTTTTTCCTGGCACCAGCCCTTGAGCCACATGTTTAGCTCCCCTATCTCCCCTTCTCTGACCTTCCATCCATCTGTCCCCTCTTTCAGACCAGCAGGATCTCAGAGAAGGCAATGCAGGATGAAATGGATGACAGTTTGTCTCCCAGCCTGGTCAGGTGTTCCTTGGTCTCCACAATTGACCGGCTGGTGAGATTGTTAGTCCCTATGTGTATCAGGACATCAATATTTTCTCCTGCTTCCTGCATGATTTTAGCAATGTGGTCAGTGTCTCTCCACGCTGATGTACCTGGGAGACATCTGACCATTACCCCCAGCTGGAGGTAGGTATCAACTCCGCGAATCATGGAGTCTCCTATTATCAGAAGTGTTTTGGATTTCCTTTTTGCTTTTTTTTGTTTTGGATCCTGTTTTGGGTGAGTTCTGCAGTGCTAGCTCCTGTGCTACAGTGTCCTGCTCTGCAGTGTCCTCCGCCCCTTTGTTTGATTTCGGAGATAGAGGCAGATACCTGTTTGTAGTTTTTATCTCCCCCCCACCCTCTTCCCTCTCCCTATGACTCTGGCACTTCTTATCCGTTGTCTATTTTCTCTGACAAATGCCGCTGGCTGCCTTGTTACAATGCTACCCTTGAACTGTATTAATCTGTACTCTGTTTGCAATGTCCACATTGTTGTAATGCCTGTCTTGATGTTCCCCATAATTTGTATTTATCTGACATGGAACCTTTGTAAAAGAGCCATGGCTCAAAGGTATTTGTAATCCTAGACTTGATAAATAAATAAAAAATAAATAAATATGGTTTGTGGTGGTGATACGTTGGTGAGCATTGAGTGATGGAGCACTCGATTTGCCCCTCCTAACCACCAGTTCTTACTGCATTTTTCCTGGACTCAGAAACATCTCCAACACAGTATAGCAACTCATGATGCAGTGGGAGTAAAGGAGACTTTTTATTATGAGTGACTGCACTGTTTGAGGGTGTTTCTAATGTTCAGGAAGTGTGCACTAATAGTAGTTCCATAATATAAAGCAAAACAAAGCTGGGCATAGTTATATATGATCATGCATTTTGGTTCTAATAGGCAAGGAGGCAGATAAAACAGCCAGCAACATCAATGAATTTTTGAGGAACTAAGCAATCATAAAATGAGGGTTTTTACCCCAAAATAATATGATGCAAGAAAGGTTGACAGTGTCCCTTTAAACCCAGCCTAATAATGTATAGAGGCTGGTGGTGATGATGATGAAGATAAAGGACACTGAGAATCCAGAAGCCCCATGGTCTCACAATCCAGAGCGAGAGAACTACAGTGGAGAAGTGGTAGGTTCCCCTCAAAGGAATCATTTAGGTCCATGAGGGACCTCACTAGGTTTTGTTGTGGTGGTGGAGGAGGAGAATAGCCTAGGTCAAGGCAGAGTCACAGGGGAGTCTAAGCTACAGCCACTGAGTCACAGTGACTGTGGATGTCACACACGTATGGTAGACATGGCCTGTCAGGTATGTGCCTGTTCATCCCATGATGAGCTGGAGGGTAGGGTGTGATGAAGCTTGGAGAGTGAAACCCCATTAAGGAAGTCTCTCAGGGGAAAGTAACAGTGGTGCCCATGTAGCACTAAGAGGATGGGTAGTTGTAAGACTATGGTACTAAGCCTCTCTCAATGGGCACAGTTTGTTATGGATGAAAGGGACTAATAATTTATAGATAGGGTGCAATAGTACAGGGGTTCCTATATAGGTACTGCTAGAGCAATGTGTCCTAAACATAAAGTAATAACAATGGTTAGATCTGTAGTGTAAAAAGAGCCTATCCATATGGCGCACTACAGAATATGTGTGCCCTTGTTTGAGTAATTGTAGGTATGTTGGTTGTTTCCCCCTTAGTGAGCCACAAGCCCATGTGTGGAATTTAATTACATTTTGGTTTGCTTGACTCTACTTCCCCTGAGTGGACAACAGCATCTGTGCACATGCTAAAACCTGTTATTGACTTTTTTTGTAGCAGCTCATAGGAACCCTCTTGTTAGCCCTCAGTGCCTGGATGCAAACAAAACCCTTGGTGGTTCCTTACTCTGTGGTGTGGGGCCCTTAGTACTCAACAACTGGGAGAGCGATTACATATAACACTGGAATACTCCATACTTTGGCCAGGCAGTAATCTATTTTGAAGTTGGGATGGTTTCTATAATGCTAGCAACTTGCTGGTTTCTGTTTCTATCATTCTGGAAAAGGGAGCTGGTGAGGTGCTTACGTCTGGGAGAGCACTTAGGCTTTCTTAAAAATGGCACTATCCAGACTAAGTATGGAGCATTCCTATGTTATAAAAATCAGATCAGGCTGCCCTCTTACTGTAGGGTGACTGAGGACTTTATGCAGGGTGGAATTACAGTTTGCATTTAATATGCATATTGCATATATGTGTTAATTTCTGTATCTTCCTGTCCACCTGTATAAATAGCCCTGTAATCAGTCTGTAATTGTTTTATCATTATGACCATAAATAGTTCTCTAATCAACTTGTAACCATTTTGTCTGTGACCATTTTTTACTGTATGACTGT
Source organism: Neoceratodus forsteri (assembly GCA_016271365.2). Taxonomy (NCBI): domain Eukaryota; kingdom Metazoa; phylum Chordata; order Ceratodontiformes; family Ceratodontidae; genus Neoceratodus; species Neoceratodus forsteri. The sequence goes on from CM057458.1 coordinate 375,406,928, forward strand.
AAATAGTCATGTGATTAATCTGTAACTGTTGTTAATTTATGATTGCTTTATTTATTTGAATTACTGGGTAGGAACAACTAAAGCAAAGGTCCTTTTTCAGACCTGACCAGGGCCAGAAACATGGGCAAGCATTAAATATATACAATTTAAATAAATACAATACATATCATACACAATTACAAACATTGTAAAGAGTCCTGTAATCAGTCTGCAATCATTTTAACTGCATAATTATAAATAGCCCTGTAATCAGCCTGTAACCATTTTAGCTATATGACTGTAAATAGCCCCATAATCAAGCTGTAAGCATTTTAATGATACGACTGTAAATAGTCCTTTTATCAATCCAAAACCATTTAACACTAGGACTGTACATAGTCCTATAGTAAGCCTTTAACTATTTTAAATGTATGACTGTAAATAGTCTTGTTATCAGTCTGTAACCATTTTAATTATACTACTATAACTAGTCTTGAAGTTAATATGAAACTGTTCAACTGTTGGACTGTAAATAGCCCTGTAATCAGTCTGTAATCATTTTAATTACTGGTATATGACTGTAAATATCCCATAATCAATATATAACCATTTTATATGTATGCAACTATGAATTATTCTTGCAGTTTGTAACCATTTTAATTATATGACGGTAAATAGTCTGTAATCAATCTGAAACTGTTTTAACTGTATGACTGTATCTAGTCTTATAATCAGCCTGTAATCGTGTTAACTACATGACTGTAATAAACCTATATATCAATCTGTAACCACTTTAATTATATAACTGTAAATAATCTGACAATTAATATAACAACATTCTAACTGTATGACTGTAAATAGTCCCACAATTAATCCAAAACAATTTTAACTTTATGATTGTAAATAGTCCTATAGTCAATTTAAAACCATTTTACTGTGTAACTATACCTGTATATTTATTTTGTTTACAAATTCTACAAGTCAGTACTAAAGTAACACTGAGATGGCAATTATCTCATTTTCAGCTGGGGATGAGTACAAGCAAAGTTCAAGTTATGGCACAGGATAACAAAAGAGATTAAAATAAAATACAAGTTCAGACACAATTACTGTATAGTAATATTCAGTTTTTAAGTGACCATGAAAGGTTTAAATGAAGAAAAGTTATTTGTTAGATGACAATACTGAGGCAGAGTTCCAGTAGAATGGAAGCAGATAAGAAAAAAAAATCTTACCCACTTTATTTTGGTTCTTGCAATTTTTTAAAGATCAACCATTCTATGTTAGAGTTGACAGTTTACTACATAATAAATTGAAGTAACTGCTATAGAATTACGTTCAGTTCCTGCAGTATCCTACAATTTATCTTAGCAAAAACTGTATGTGAGTGTTTGATCCTGGTGGACAGTACTTGTATAAACTGTCCTTAATTCATAAAAGATAAAACTTGAATACAACTTTGTTGTAAAAGACTGGGAAAAGATGTATAACCATTTTTTTCCTAGTGAAGATTTCTCTTAACAGTTAGTGAAAGAAACTGATGCTTCTTATAAAGAACACAATGATGGGTGTCGCTTTTACATGATAAAATTAACCTGCAAATAATACTGTAGACCACTTTTAACCTGATTTATTTATTGAAAACTTTGGAGGTTACCTTTAAGCACAAGGGCTCATTTACAAAGGTTCCATGTCAAATACATAGCCATCCAAAAAAAAAAAAAAATTTTAATTTAAATAAGGCGTTCCAGAGAAAATCCACTCAAGTTAGGCTCAAAGCACTTAAGACAGAACAATTACATACCGTTTTGGAAAAAAAGTCACAGGTTATGTACTAAGAGAAACTGAATAAAACTGTTTAATGGTTACAGATGTACTGGACTGCAAAGGCAGCCTGCAAAGTTCTCTTAAAACTGATTAAACTTGGGGAGAGTCAGCATTGTATCAGGCAATTCATTTAACCAGTGACCCTGATGGTAAATGACTGCTTGCCCAGCTGAGTATGCCGGAAAGGAGTCTTACGGTAATTCCTGGTCATGTTTCTGGTATTGTACTGGTTGGAGATGGTGCAGAAGAAATTTGTTAAAAAGGGGATGTTAAGCCCAAGAGCGCCTGTATGGCTAGCAAACAAATCTGGAACTTTATTCCACTGGATACAGAGGTAGCCAGTTAGCATGTGCATAAAGGATACAACTGTAAGTGTGGTTGTCTGTACCAAGTACAAAGCGGTACACCTTATTATAGATCAGCTTTACTCTATTTAGCCCATAATCCATAAATTACAGAATGGAGCTGGCCACAATTAGGTGTCTAGCATCCCTCGTGAGATTGCTCTGTTTACAGTATTAAGAGCAGCTTGCATTCCATATATATTCTGTGAATTTCTTCTACCCATTATGTGTTACTGACAAAATTTACATGAATACCTGATATTTATCTGTTGGAGTTCATCTGCCTCTATAGCTTATTCCCTACTTCTGTTCATAATCCTTTGTTGTGACATCACACTCTGTTGCCATGGGAGTAACTATGATGTCACAAGCAGTGCAATATGACCTCAGACAGGGAGAGAGCAACAGGAGTAGATGAACCCTTCAAGAGCAAAGATCCTGTTTTCATGCAGATGACCTCAGCGATAAATAATGGGGATTAGAAATACTGAACTAATGTGAAATACAAGCTGAACTGTGCCTAAATATTATGTTTTGCCAAAGTTCTTATGAACATGTCAGCTGCTCTTTAATGTTAAACCTGTTTTTACACCATAATAACATTGGTGGCATTCGACGAAATTGCACACAATTTGGCATGCACAGTCTGGGTGGCAGGATCTCAAACTCTAGGACATTTTGTGACATTCGCTCAACTGGATTTTGAGATTTGGAATGTCAAAATGAATAAAATCATCCCTTTTTCTGCTTGTTGAGGCTTTTTTTTTTTCGCTGTCATCTACAGCCAAGAGGGTACAAAATTTAGTTCCAAAATTTTCAGGGTTGATGGGGCCTGTTCCAAGATAGTGCCTTTCAAAGGTTTCATGAAAAAATATTAGTCAGTTCCAGAGTTATAAGCGGCCTGCTCTTCTGCAGCCGGAACTATGTGCATAGGGCTGTTCACAAGGCGAGTACTTACATTGGTGCTGTCTCATTCGTTTTGGACACCGTTTGGAAAAAGCTGCAGAGCAACATTCATATTGCATGGCTTTTCAGTGATGTAGGACACAATTTTCTGTATTCCAGCATTTTTAGGAGTTCCGGTAGGGGTGGTAGGATTGCGGTGACGCCGTCGAGGTCTGTGTGCTTACCAGTACAGACGTCACATCCTCTGCCCAGCCCTGCAGCCTTAGCAGGAAGCAGGTGATTATAATATACTATATTACTATTTTCCCTTTACTTGCAAATCAGTATCAGGCTAACCCTGCTGTAAAGGAGTGTAATTCTCCTTCCCATAAACTCTCTTTTATGCTTTGCATTGTTTGCCAGGCTATTGTCTTGTGGATTTTTCTACCCCCCCAACCCTTTGCCAGTGCTGTCTACAGAGCACATATTATAGCCAGCCAGAAAAAAAAGCAAAGAAAGCAGTGGGAGCCAGCCTTACTGAAAAAGGAAGGATAAAGGGAAAAAACCCTGCAGGGAAAAACAGCCACACTGCATAGCTGTAGAAGGGAAAGGACTTTTGGCTCACTTCCCATTTCTGGAGACATGCAGCCTAGGAAACAACCACAAGTACAGGCTGGGAAAAGCCTGTAACAACATTGTAGGTGGTGCTGGCTGTTCAGGCAGCTGAGGGAAATGACCAAATCAGTACACAATCCCAGGAAAAGAAGGATTGTGGTCAGAACACAATGCATTGAATGCTCATTCACACAGGAGCTTGCCTCAATCCACACAACTTAACAACCAACAGTCAGTGCTAAATGTATGTAGCACCATCACATCTTATAAAATTGGGGTCCGTGGCAACACCCTGCATGGGCACCATATGCCCTAGATTCAGGAACACCAACCAAAAGATTCCTCTATGGAGATACTCTTCCCTGGGTTTGTTGCACACTTTAGCACCATGAAAGAATGATTACTCAGCAAGAGAAAATGGGAACAGAATATCAAACTCTTACTGCACCATCTCACTTGCCTACTACTGCTTCTACTCCTGCTATCAGGCAATGTGCACCCAAACCCCGGCCCACCACCCCACAGGTTCAATCTGTCACCTAAGTCAACAGGGCTTACTCTTGCCTCTATAAATATCTGTAGTTTACTTCCAAAGATGGATGACCTAAAAGTATAGATTATGTGGCACAACCCCAACGTTCTCTCTGTAGCTGAGTCATGGCTCTCTCCCAAAATACCTGACTCTGCCATCATACTGCCAAGATGCACCCAGTTCAGACAGGACCATCTCTCAAAAAGAGGTGGGGGCTGTGTCTTGTACATCAGGGATTCCCTTCAGTGGCATATCCTACCCACACCACATTTTAGGAGGCAGTACAGTGCAGTGATTTAAGGCTCTGAGCTGCAAACCTGGAGACCTGGGTTTGAATCCCACAGCCCCCACTTGCATATTGTGTGACCCTGAGCAAGTCACTTAACTTCTTTGTGCCCCCAGGTTGCACCTGTAAACAAGCTTTCAGCTTAGTGTGTCTCTCCTGGTAAAAAACAAAACAAAAACAAAAAAACACCCAGTTGTAGCGACAACTTGCAGATCCTGACCATAAAACTACTACTGGGATCACATAACAGGGCTCTTACGGTACTCTCTGTTTACATCCCGCCTAAACTAACTGTGGCTGGCACCACTGACCTGATGGAATAAGTGAGCACCCTGAGCCTAACTACTGAAATTGTGATGCTGGGAGATTTCAACATCAACTGGCTCTCTCCTGCTGCTGCCCCAGTCAAGGATACCTTTTCAGCCATCCACTTCTCCCAAATGGTTGCGACACCAACTTGAGTCAATTATAAAACTGGGACCAGCACTCTCCTTGATTGGATACTCTTTAACCGGCCTGCTCACATCTCCAATACTACTGTTCTCCCTGATTCACTGAGTGACCATGCCCCCATTACCTGGACCTACAATTTCTGCAAACCACCTCCCAGAACTATAATGAACCGTGAACTACTAAAAGGTCACCTTGCGCTGCTAAAAGCGGACCTCCAGTGCATAGACTGGTCAGACCTCTGTGAAGCCAATGACATCATACAGCCCTGGACCACTTCATAAATAAATATAACACCATCTGTGACAAGCATGCCCTGACAAAGATTAGAAAAATAAAAGGACATTGCAACCCCTGGACCGCTTGGATCAGCTCCATGCCAGAGATCACCTGTGGCAGAAAGTGAGAGCACATGGTACAACTGCTAACATCCATAGGTACAAAAAAGCTTGTAATGAGTGCATGAAAGCCATCTGACTTGCCAAAAGCAAATTCTACAAGGAAGCCCTCTCCAGCTCCTGGAATAACAGCAAGTCGTTCTGGGACAACCTTAATAACATAACTGGCAAGGATCCCAAAACTTCCCTGTCAATGCTCATTGTTGATGGCACATCATCCTTGGACCATTTTCACATAGCCAATGCACTTAATGTATTACCTAAGCAGTATACTACCAGAGGACCACTTTAATTCCCCAACCCCGGCTGATCATAGTGCGACCCAGCAACCATCTTCTAACTGACCACTCTTCTACTTTAAAGAAGTCTCAGAGGCTGAAGGCAGAAAGTACCTGGAGAAGACTCTGGGGAAATTATGACACAGCGGGGAAACCCTGGACCTTAAATTTGTCAACCTGGCCCTGGTGGAAGTCCTTGGCCCACTCACTAAAATAATCAACCTCTCCCTTTGCCGCTCACAGTTCCCCCGGTGATGTAAATCAGCAACAGTAACCCCAGTGTACAAAGGTGGGGACCAGACTCTGCTCAACAACTACAGACCATTCTCCATACTCCCCCCCTCTCTCAAAGCTCTAGAGTGGATTGTGTCAGATCAGCTTGTCGAGCACCTGAACCAGTACCAACTCCTCTGTCCTGAACAACACAGCTTCTGATCCAGACACAGTACCATTACAGCCTTACTGGAATGTATTGGTCTCATCCACCACTCACTAGACCAAGCTCTTCTGGTAGGGGCAACTTTCATCGATCTATCAAAAGCATTTGATACAGTGCACCATGAACTCCTTCTGCAGTGGTTGTCTTCACTGGTCTCTCTCCAGAATCTGTACGCTAGTTCAACAGTTACCTTCAGAACCACTCCCAAAAGGTCAGGATTGGTGAGATCAGCTCCGATTGCAGATCAGTCCATTCCAGGGTCCCACAGGAGTCAGTTCTGGGACCCCTACTATTCAGCATATTCCAAAACCAACTGCTGGCCACCTGCCCAAGCCAAATGCTCCTATTTGCGGATTACACGGTCATATTTACCAGCAACCCTTATCCCGAACAGCTGGTGGTAGATCTCCAAAGGGGGTTTTCATCTGCTAAAAAATGGTTTATGGAGCACAGGCTAGTTATGAACTGCAAAAAGACAAAGACAATGATGTACTCTAGCTACCAAAGCAAGTTCAAGGACTTCTCCCTTGCAATCATGAATGACAGCGGAGACACTCTGGAGCACATCCAGCAGTTCAGGTACCTGGGCATCACAATCAACTCCACACTGTTGTATGTCCAACACATAGACAGCACAGTTAAGGCAATCAACACAAGAATAGGGATTCTTTACCATCACAAGCAGTGTTTAACATATGAAGCACTAAACCTGGCCATCAACAGTTCAGTAGTCTCCCTCATCAACTATGGCCTGGCTATTTACGGGTCGGCAACTGACACAGCCCTGCATCGCATCTCCATTGTACTAAACAAGGTGTGCCGCCTTCCCACAGGTGCTGCAAGACTCATGCACACCTGTGATCTCTACACCCGGGCAGGATGGCTTCAACTGAAGGACAGAATAAAATACCGATCCTGCCTCCTCGACAAGAAGAGCTCTCTCAATCAACTACCTGCAGGGGTCCAGAACCTCTTAACTCTGTATTCGAGCACCCGACTCACAAGAAACTCCACTACTCAAATCTACAAAGTACCTAGATGCTGCACTGCCTTGGCACAATGTACTTTCTGCTATCATGCTCCTCTCTGGACCAATGCCTTACCACCTGACATTACTGGTGCTGCAACTATTGACTCATTCAAATACAAACTTTGGCAGCACCTTATTACAACCAGCAACTACAGGTGCTACCATTAGTGCACTCTTTTAACTACAACCACCTACCTGCACTTTGCCTCATGTCAACACTATACGTTGATTCATCCCAACCTCAGCACTTCAGATCACCACCCTACCTCATACCCGGTGCCTCCTCTATTCCTCCCAAACATGACACCCCCTCCCACTCCCACTTTCTCACCCGTCATCCCCCTAAGCCTGCTCCTGCTACTTTCCTCTATGTGTTTGCAACTCAGTAGGGTGTCCTATCTTCTACTGCCTAAGCTGTTCAAGTCTGTGTGTACCTTATTGTAACTCTGTCTGTACCAAATGTAATCCTGTAATGCTGTACCTCATTGTCTTTGTAAACTGACATGGAACCTATAAATGAGCATCCGCTCACTGGTGTAATCCGAGATCTCAATAAATAAAAAAAAAAATAAACAAACAGCGCTGCCCATCAAGTCGTTCAGTCTGCAGGTTCAGATATGGTGACTGACCACCATTCAGATGGCCCTGTTGTGCACTGATGTTGAAGGTGCACATTCAAGTTCCGACAATGTCACTCTGGTTGCCGGTTGCAGACTGGGTAACTGAGTGGAGAATGGTTCAGCGGTTGCTGGCAGGTCACATGGCCAGTGACACCACCTAAATCACCATGCGATCCCTGAAAAACAGGGATCATACTCACAACACTACACTACAGAAAATGGAAAAATGAAAGCATTCAGACGGGACCAGGTGCAGCCACCTAGGTGTGGTACACCAGTAGAGCTGGCTCAGATTTTGCTGTGTGAACGAGCCTTGAGAAACTCTGATATGGTTCAATGTTTGGGTGAATAGAGTATGGGGTTGGCAGTGCTCACGTAACTATAGTTACTTTGGTTTTTCTCTATTCCCGCCTTGGTAGGCAAGCTGGGTAGTGAGTAGGGAATAGAAAGCCCAGCGCCAAGGGTGAGTAGAGTGCTGGAGAAGGAGGAGGCAGGGGTGGATGGTGGTGTTTCACAACATGCTAAGCAGGGAACTGCCATGGAAGGTTGGCCTTTGTAGGTGATGTGGGAGGAGCTATTTCCCACATTGAGCCTCGGGCTATAGCCATCCCATTCAATGTTTGGGTGAATAGAGTATGGGATTAGACATGCTTATGTAACTGTAGTTTACTTTGGCCTTTCTCTATTCCCACTCTTGGCAGGTAAGTTGGGTAGTGAGTAGGGAACAGAAAGCCCAAAAGAATTACCAATGAATATTCAAAAGAGAATGATTACCTCCTCTGACTCATGGAGAGTATGACCAGCAGCACGCAGGAGAGGAAAAAAAAAACAGTTAGAGGAAACCTCTGAGGACCCATGGCTACTGACCAGCCCATCCTCCAGGCAAACTAAGAGGAGATGAACGTAGGTTCTAGCAACCATAAGATAATTTTTGAGGAAGGTGAACTGCTTGGAGAGGTGATGGTCCATCTTTGAATTCTATGGATGATGCCTTCTGGAAGGATGAGTCTGAGGTTGTAGAGGTAAGTCTATTCTGAAGGAGCATCTGAATCCTGAGAATGTAGTAGGTCCAGTCGAAAAAGAGGGGAATGTAGTCCAGGTTTCCAAGGTAATGATGGATGATGTCCAATAAGATTACAGGGGCTTTTGAGCAGGAAAAAACATTATTTGATAAATTTATTACCAGACTTTGAACAGTGGGAAGTATGAAGGGTTGTGAAGTCATAAGGTAGACAATCTAACTTTGTAGAAGGTTCATCATTCAAGTTAGAGTCTGGAGGTGGGGAGTTGAGCGGTGAGCAATAAGTTGCAATGTAGGCATCCATGAAGCAGGTGAAAGAGTCAGACAGAGTCTTTATGTGCCTGGTAGGAGTAGGGACATGTAAGATTTTAGACCAATGAAGAAAGATTGGTATATGCAGTAGAGATGGTAACTGAATGTGTATGGAATAATTGGAAGTTCTGTATGAGAAATTCAAGAGTTGAGTTGGGTACTGATGTCATAATGACATAGAATCTTGCTGGTCTGGCGGTAGAAAAGTAGATATGGGTTTTTCTGTGGTGTAAGTGCCTATGACATGCACTGAGGTGGCCAGGACTATTTTGCTTTACAGGTAATAAAGTGTCTAAGTACCATGGGAAACCCAGAAATGGGTTTATGAAAGAGTCTATAGACTGGTATATCAATGGGAAGTTGAGAGCCGTGTAGAATTCCAGGGGTGCCTAGCACTTCAGTCTAATATAGATCTGTTGAGATGCAAACTTGGGATAGTAAGACAGCCAAATTGGTTGCAGGGCGGAGCCTGCTCTCGTCGGTGAAAGTCTTCACTGGAGGGAGTATGGGAGGTGAATCATGAGGGATGAGCTAGAAGAACCACTGGATGGGCAGATGACTTGATTGATGTTAATACGGTGAAGGAATGTAGATGACTGTATAATGTATGGTGACATCTAGGAGCTAGAAAACATTGGTTTGGATAAAATGCCTTTAGTACGGCAGCTAGGCAATGGAGATCCAACAACGGAAGTTCTGGAAAGGTAGCTGTGAAGGTCTTAGGACATCCAATGGCTGAGGAAGTAGGAGTCCAGTAACGTGATCAACGGAGTCAGTGCTCATAGGAGAAGCTACAGAAAGATGAAACGGATGATGTCAGTACTGCTATGAAGTATCTTGCAGTCCCCGTCATGCGTAACATTGATGATGATCACAGAGTTATTGCATGATGGAAGGAATTAGATCACTTTCCATGTGAAGGTTATCCTGTGTGACATGGTAGATAGGGAAGCCATAGTGCTTTAATTGATGAGATGTGCAGGGAACATCTAGTAGAGTCAGATGAGGGATGAGATCTTTCTATAGTCTAGTCAAATGTGATTCTGGAACTGATCCTGGGGAGATGATTCGGAAGTGTAGATAACTCTATGGTGACGTAAGCGTCTATGAGGCATGTTGTCCAAAGGATGTTTGCTAGAAGAGGTTTTCCTCCAATGAAATGAACAAGTGCTCTGTCGAGTATTGGATGGGAGCTGTTAGGATGGCCAGGGTAGGAGTATGAGATAGATGAACAGGAGGCGTAGTTGACCGGGTAGGAATACTGGCCAGATATAGGTGTTAACTGGCCCAAAAAAGCCATAGCAAACAGCAAGGAACTCTGAGCTGCATGGATGGCAAGGAGAAGGTGGCTGTCCAGGGATGAAGGGGAAAGTCTGGAGAGGAGGTCCACGGACTGGAGGAAGGAGTCCGAGAAGAAGACAGTATAGGACAAGCGGACTGACTTCAACAGGTGTGGGTGGGAACAGAGCCGTGGTCAGCACCACAGCAAATCAGATCAGAATGGAGGAAAACCACTGCAGTTCATGAGGCAGATCCATGGAACACAAAAAAGTGAATCCAGGTACTGAGTGATACAATGGTGATACATGAGAGTCCCACGTCTGAAATGATGGTGAACAACAAGTGCTGAGAACAGAAGGTGCTGCAATGATGAAGCATGAGGACTCCACTTCCGAAGGAGAAAAAGAACTTGCATGGTTGTTGGGAAGGGGCAACCAGCAGCAAGGAAGTCCAGTATGCAGGCAAACCGAATGGCGGCAGAGATGGGACAGGCTGACAGAGTCCAAATCCAGAGTGTGAGGAGGTCAAGGCAGGGACTAGCATGATAAGTCCATGGAAATGCAGGATGAAGACTGATGAGGAAGGACAATGGAAGGAAGATAGAGTACAGGGGTCCTGTTCCTGAAGGAAAGTGGCAACTGGGGCATCAGGCAGAGAATGCGTGAAGTTGAAACAGCTGACTGCAGAAACAGGCTCCCATCCAGGATATCCAAGTTGAGATGACCTTCACCCAATGCTGCCAGGCACGGTAGGATAGGGAAGACAGATGTGGAAAGTGGTCTTGTTCCCAAAGGGAAGAGACAACTGGGTAGTCAGGTAGAGAATGCATAAGGTGGAAACACTGGAGGACAGACACGGGCTCTCATCCCAAGTAGTCGAGGTGAGACGACTTTCACTCAAGGCCATCAGGTAGAGGATGTTAAAGGCAAATGGGGTAAGGTGGTCCCGATCCTGAAGGAAAGCAGCAACTGGGTATTGGGTAAAGAATGCGTAAGGAAGAAATGGTCATTTACAGACACAGGCTTCCATCCCAAGTAATTTAGGTGAGATAACCATCACTCGATGCCTCCAGGCAATGTAGGAGAAGGAAGTCAAATGATGCGAAGTAGTCTTGTTCTGGAAGGGAAGCAGCAACCAGATATTCTGGTAGAGAATGCATAATATTGAAATGTGGATTGCAGATACAGGCGTCCATCCTTGGTAGTCGGTGCAAGATGATCCTTAGTCGATGGTGCCAGGCAGAGGTAGGCTGTTGAATGCAATTGGGGTACAGTAGTCCCATTCCTGAAGGGAAGCAGCAACCAGGCATCAGGTAGAGAATGCATATGGCTGAAACAGTCAAATGTAGACTCAGGCCCCCATCCCTGGTAGTTGAGGAGAGACGACCTAGCCGCAAGGCCACCAGACAGAGGCAGGATGTGGAAGGCACACAGGGTAAAGAGGTTCCATTCCTGAAGGGAAGTGTCAACCAGATATAATGGCAGAGAATGCATAAGTTTGAAATGTGGATTGCAGATACAGGCTTCCATCCTTGGTAGTCGGTGCGAGATGACCTTCAGTCGGCTCCACCAGGCGGAGGTAGGATGTTGAATGCAAATAGGGTATAGTGGTCCTGATCCTGAAGGGAAGTGGCAACCAGGTATCAGGTAGAGAAAGCAAAAGGTTGAAACAGTCAAATGAAGACTCAGGCTCCCATCACTGGCACATGGTGTAAAGAGGTCCCGTCCCTGAAGGGAAGCGGTGACCAGTATTAGGTATAGAAAATGTGGAAATATGACATGGTAGACTGCAGACATGGCTCCCATTCCTGGTAGTCGGGGCGAGCTAACCTTCACTCAATGCCACCAGGCAGAGTTAGGGATGGAGGATGTCGGTTTGTAAGTAGTAGGTATTAATGAGTGTAATGGAATCCCATCCCCAGTAGACAGGACAAGCCTACCTTCGCTCGGTACCTCAGAAGGTACGAGTTAGGGACGGAGTACTGAAAAACTATTGGTATGGGCTGAGCAAGGAAAAGGCAGCTGGCTGCTTAGGTAGATAAATAGTGAGGCAGTAGAGATGGGATAGAAGCAAGTCAGAGTAGGAGAACGGGAGAAAGAGTCATAAGGAATGCCAGTAAAAGGGGGGATTAGAACAATCCAGGAAGGAGCAATGAATGACTGAGGTTGAGTAGGCCATAAGGGTAGTGAGCCATGCAAGGATAGCAGAAGCCAGGTAGGCAGGAGGGCAGGGTATATCATAAGGCTGTCACGAAGCAGGTTCCTCATGGACCAAACACATAGTAGCGGGGTAGAGGTGCTGGGAGTGAAATTGGCACCGGGTGCAGGCATTAGACTAGGGGTAGAGGTAGCAAGAATCAGGATGGGAGAAGAGGCATAAATGGGGATGGAATGCTGGTACGAAGAGTGAAAGGCCCAAAAGGAAAACCAGGGGAGCATGGGACAGGAACGGGGGACAAGGGGGGGAGCAGAGGGAAAAAGGGGGGCCAGGAAGAGATAACAGTAATACAGCCAACCTGGCAGGAAACACGGACCAGGCAGGGGAACAGCCGAAGAACAGGTAGAGTAGAGCAGAGCACACTGCAATGACAGAAACAGGGCAAAATACATACATATTTATATATATATATATTCTATGCAAAAAAACTGCGTTAATGCATCATTTAGGGTTAAAACACAAAAAGTCAGGAAATGAAAAATCTTTAGGGTTGCCTCCTCTGATTAAGATCCCAAGATTGACAGATGACAGGTGTGTCATTGGGGTTGTGAGGCCTCAAATGTTGCCCCATTCCTTGTGTAATCATATTGAAAAGCAACAGTGAATAGGGAGTGAGGCAACATTTAGGCCTCACAACCCTAATGACACACCTCATCATCTATCAATCTTGGGATGATTGGTGGTCCATGGGGGAGGTAATCCTAAAGATTTTTCATTTCCTGACTTTTTGTGTTTTAACCCTAAATGATGCATTAATACAGTTTTTTGCATAGAATTTCATTACTTTTTGAGAAAGAATAGAAAACGAAGAACTTGCGGAAGTTGGTGGGAGCGCTGGCCCTTTGGGCCCTGCACTCCCACCAACTTGTAAACGTGTCTCTACCATCAATACCCTCCAAATTTCAATGTAAAAGACAAAACCATGTCCGAGACATGCCATGTTAAAATTTGAGATTTTCATTCATCGGAGTTGCAGAATTCCGCACCTGTTGACATTTTACAGACACAACGACTGAACAGTACATCCATGACACTAAGGCTAGGTACCCTATCAATTTCAAGGCACCACCACAATGCAGAACACGTCTGCTAAACGTAAATTGCGTCGAGCAATATCTCTGCAAAACATATTTTCTCTGACACATAAACACTGTAATTCGCATGTACAGGACATGCCATCAACACCCTCCAAATTTCAAGTAAAAAGACCAAACAGTTTCTGAGATATTTAAACTTAAAGATTGTGAAAATTGGCCTATCTATTCCATTATAAAATCTGATCATCTTGTCCCTCCCTCGCGATCCAAGATGGTGATCAAAGAATCTCGCGATCAAAGAATTTGCAGGCTTGTGATCAAAGAATTTGCAGGCTCACAATCAAAGAATAAAAAATAGTGAAACTCAACTTTTAGGCAGAATTACATGAAACCACCACCATGCCTTGATAGAACAAAGCCCCCTGAGCAAAACCCACCCTCAATTGTGTTCCTAGGCCACCCCTGGGCTGAAAAATTTGAATTCTTCAAAGGGCCATCTCGTCCCTTGCTCGCGATGCAAGATCGTGATCAAAGAATTTGCAGGCTCATGATCAAAGAATAAAAAATGGTGAAACTCGAGTTTTAGGCAGAATTACATGAAACCACCGCCATGCCTCGATAGAACAAAGCCCCCTGAGCAACACCCACCCTCATTTGTGTTTCTAGGCCACCCCTGAGCCGAGAACATTTTAATTTTACCTCGAGGTGCAAGATCACGATCAAAGAATTTGCAGGCTCGCGAACAGAGATCGTTAGCGAGTCGCGATGAAAGAATTTAAAATGTTAACTCTATTTTTTGACCATTTTAGGTGAAACCAAAGGCATGGGTCAATAGATCAAAGCCCACCCATGCAGGTTTTACTTCAGGAGTGACCCCTGAGTTGAGATATTTGATTTTTTTGTGAAGGAATTTAAAAAACAAGATGGCAGACCTTGCGACCAAAGAATTCTCTGGGACAAAGATTCTCTGATCTGGAAGCTGCAAATTCTTTGACCACCTGGTGGGACGAGATGGCCCAAACCCCATTCTTGGTTCGCAAAACAACCATATAAATTTTCCCACTGACTTACAATGGGAGCTTAAAAGTGGCATAACTTTTCAATGCCTTAATATTTTTTCACCAAATGAAAAGTGGCATGTTTGGGCAGCTAAGCTCTTTCAGATGGGCCATCTCACAGAGTGGCACACCACACGATGGCTACACAGGGCCACAGACAAAATATCCAAAACTGCCTCCAAAACTGGATAATTTTGCATTTTTCAGCGTTTTCGTGTGCAAAGACCGTAAGTCCGACTAAAACAAAATTTGGCAGATCAAGAGACCTACCATACCCCACCACACATACCAAATATCAGGCAAATCTATTGAATGGGTCCAAAGTTATTAACATGCAAAAGTTTGACTTTAACACAGAAGTGCCTTCATAACCCTAAATATAGTGGCACGACTGCACTACTATAATATATATATATATATATGTATATATACACACACACACACACATACAGAAGTAGGAAAGCAAAGGATGGGGCAGCAGACCAGGACTGGAGGCAGGGAAAGGCAATTTGTAGGTGGGCATTGAGGAGCTCAGCATTAGGAGAGGTAACAGAATGAGTAGAAGGCAGAGACTGGCTTTTTGACTTGATTAAGGTGAGTAGTGCATCAACTGGTGAGTAGGGAGCCATGCCAGACCATAGCCATGACAGCGCCAACACACATCATCACAGTACAGTGGAGATCCAGACAGCAGGTGAGCTCAGGACAAAACAGATTGTAAGGCACAGTGAAATGGGTAAAAGCTGGAATGGACAGTCAACAGGCAGTCATGGGCTTGTAGTGTGTAAAATGAACTATAAGCTGCATCCACGGGACAGGGAGTGAGAGGTCTGCACTGAACAGGAGCTGGTAAAGCTCAGCAAGGCACAGCAAGGTACACTTGCGGTGAACAGGTGTTGTATCAGGGAAGGCGCGGCAAGTGCACCAACTACAGAAAAGCAGCAGCTGCGTAGATAACGCCAATGTACAAGAAGGTCACGCTGATGACATCACGTGACATACCTAAAGCAGCAATGTATGGCAGCAATGGAGGTTCCAGACAGGGTCCAAGGTTCAGGACAAGGAGAGGCATCGAGTAAGACGGGAGGCAGAGGGTGTCTGGTGAGATGGGACGTACTGAGCAAATGGCATAGAGAATGGGAGCAAGGAGGCATGCTCCACAGGGAGAGGGCTCAGGGAATGAATGGAAGAGGAGTGCTACGGGAGCCAGAACAACCCGGAAGCACTGGGGAGCGACGGCACCCCTCAAAAGGAGAAATAAAACAGAAAGAGAGCAGAGGACAGAGATCAGGCAGGGGAAGTAGCGGAGCAACAGAAGGACATGGTGGGAGTGGGGAAGCACAGATAACAAAAGGGAAAAGACACCACAGAGAATGAAAGGCAGGAGGGCACAGCAAATAAATGGAACGAGAAGACAGGAAGTGGGGGTAAACAAAAAAGAAGAGGAAGGCTAAGAAGGCTCAGCCACACAAGCCACGCAGGAGCCTGGAGTGCTGGGAACAGGAATGTTTCACAATGCGCTGAGCGGGGAACTGCCTTGGGAGGCTGGCCTTTGTAGGTGATGTGGGAGGAGCTATTCCCCCACATTGAACCTTGTGCTATAGCTCTGCCATTAAGTTTACATGTCAACAGCAGCAACAATCTGGCTGCTCTGCACCACCCACAATGGTGCAGAATTGGCCATGTGAATTGCCCTTATGCCTTACAGGGAGCATCAACACCTGTGACCACAGGTCCTGTCAAACTAATCTCATAGATTTCTTTGACTGGATAACCAGAGTGGTGGACCAAGGGGGTGCAGCTGATGTCGCCTACCTTGACTTCAGCAAAGCCTTTGATACTGTTCCACATAGAAGATTGATTAATAAGCTGGATAGACTCGGGTGGGTCAGAAGTTGGTCAACTGGGTGGCAAACTGGCTGACGGACACAAACAGAGTGGTGGTAAACAATATAGTCAGAAGAGATGCAAGTCACAAGTGGGGTACCTCAGGGATCAGTCCTTGGGCCAGTCCTCTTCAATATCATCATCAGTGACATTGCAGATGGACTGGAGGGTAAGGTTTGCCTGTTTGCAGATGACACCAAGATCTGCAACAGAGTAGATGATCCAGATGGGGTGGGCAGAATGAGAAGAGATCTGGAAAACTAGTAAAATGGTTGGAAGAGTGGCAACTGGGGTTTAACGCAAAGAAGTGCAAGATCATGCACATAGGGAAGAGAAATCCAAAAGCTACCTATAGGTTTGGAGGAGTTGCTGGCAATCATAAGGGAAGAAAGAGACTTGGGCATCGTCATCATCACAGATGACCTGAAATCATCCAAGCAGACCACTAAAGCAGTAGGTAAGGCTAGAGGGATATTGGGGTGTATTAGTAGGGGTATCACAAGTCATAAGAGGCAGGTAATAATCCTCTTTACAATACACTGGTTAGATGCCATCTGGAGTACTGCATGCAGTACTGGAGGCTGCACCTGCACAAGGACATTAACAAAATGGAGGCAGTCCAGAAAAGGGCAGCCAAAATGGTGCAGAGACTGCATCAGAAAACATATGAGGACAGATTAACAGAGCTCAGTATGTATACCCTAGAGCAAAAGAGGGAGAGAGGTGATATGATTGAAACATTCAAACATCTTAAGGGCATTAACAAGGTAAAAGAACCTAACATGTTTCAATATAAGAAAAATAGCAGCATAAGAGGACACACCATGAGTTAGTGGCAGGCAGATTAAGGGGTAATGTGAGGAAGTTCTTTTTCACAGAAAGGGTAGTGGATGCATGGAACGGCCTACCTCAGGAAGTGGTGGATATCAATACAGTGCAGGGCTTCAAACAGACATGGGGTAGGCATAAGGGAGCAATACAGATGAGTATGAATAGATAGGCCATTGTTGAGACAGTATAGTGCAGTGGTTTAAGGCTCTGAGTGCAAATATAGAGACCTGGGTTTGAATCTCACAGCCCCCACTTGCATACTGTGTGACCCTGAGCAAGTCACTTAACTTCCCTGTGCTCCCAGGTTGCACCTGTAAACAAACTTTAAGCTTAGTGTGTCTCACCTGGTTAAACAATTGGAAAAAAAAAAAGAGACAGTAAAGACCTATGGCATATTCATAACGTAGAAAGACTGGACGGGCCCTGTGGTCCTTATCTGCTGCCAACTTCAATGTTTCTATGTTACAGAAACGCTGGCCCCATAAGGCCTGCAATTCTGCAGACAGAAGAACTCTTACAATTTGGATATCGTAGAACTGTATCTGTGGCTGCAGAGGCCTGTGCTTCATAACACTGAAGAAGTGTTGTGATTTGAGTATCATGGATTTCTATCTGCAGCAAAAGTGCATGTGCATGTCTTGCAGTATGCATTCCACACATACAAATTCACAAAGGTAGCACATCAGTACTACTACATTTGTGTCATCTGGAAATAGTTGTATGTTGTTTGTCTTGCCTGATTATAGCTGTCTGTGTTTGCTTGTTTGGTCTTGTCTTTTTGCTGCTTGGGTGGTGGGAGTGGAGTTAGGGTTGGGAACTCCAATGCCACATTTCCCTACTTTTGTTGAACCCTAACTGGTGCATTAATGCAGTTTTTTTGCAATTAATATATATACACATCTTTGATAATATGGTCAATGTGGACTTGAAAAGTGAAGTGGGTATCTAGCTATAAACCGAACATTTAGTATAATTGGCTACTGGAACATAAACACCAGTCAAAGTTTTTAGTTTTGCTGTACAGAATAAGAGATATTGCATCACATGGGGTGATTCTGCAATCCTAATGGATGTAAACATTATTAAATAAATACTTCATTTTTGATTTGAAATTAATGTACCCATTTTCTTCAAAGAGGGAGTCCGACCAAAATTTCTAGCATCAGCAGATTCAGAATTTGTATCAGCATATCCCCAGCCAGCCGAATGCCAAAAATGAGATCTCTAAGTTACTTTGTTTAAAAGTTAAAAGTAACTGTGTAACCCTAAATTTACTGCCACTTCAAAAAAGCCAGTTTCAGTAAACAGCTACTGATGACGTCACAACCAGAACTCACAGCCTAGTCCTTCTTGCAGACTAACTTACAAGACTTATTTCTCCCACATTACATAAAATTGCAGTGGTATTAAACATCTGGAAAAGGAAAGCTGACAAAGGGTGGGTCACGGCATGCATTTCCATAATGTGCAGATGCAAGGTACAGTACTTAAGAATGTGATGGGGTGGGGGTGGGGTTGGAATACAGCAGCAAATGTGGCTTTAGAATGACAAAAATATGTGCAATTTTTGAAATAGTGCAGGGATGAGATTTCAAAATGTTACCAGACTGCAACTGTGGAATGCATCAATGACACAATCTCAGAAAGTAGGTGGAACACACAGTTTTGGAAAGTGGCAGGGATGCTAAAATTCTTAATGTGTCTGTGTCATATAGTTTTAGAATGTGACAGAGATACACAAATTTGAAATGCGGGAGACACATAGTTGTGGTAGGTGGTAGGGATATGTAATTTCATAATGTGTCTTGGATGGATTAATTTGGTATGTGGTGTAGTGATTCAAAATTTCAAAATGCGGTTGGTATGTTTGACTTCAGATTATGGTAGCAACATTCAATTTCAGAATGTGTCGCTTACACAAAATATCAGAAAGTGGCAGTGACACAGTTTCAGAATCTGGCAGCCACATGGAATTTCAGAATGAGGCAGGGATGCATAATTTTAGAATGTAACTTGAGCATGCAATTTTTGAATGTGGCAGTGGCACTCATCTTCGGAATGTGGTGGGGATGTGCAGTTTTGGAATATGGTGGGAATGCACATTTTCAGAGTGAGACAATGATAGGCAATGCTAGCGCATGGAAGTTTACACACAATTTCAGAATGTGGCAGGCAGGTACAATTTCAGAATGTGGCAGGCAGGTACAATTTCGGAGTGTGGCAGGCAGGTACAATTTTGGAATGTGGCACTGATGAACCTTGTGCGACTTCGAAATGTGGTGGTGGCAAACACTCATGCGACTTCAGAATGTGGTGGTAACAAACATTTGTGCGACTTTGGAATGTGGTGGTGACAAAACACTCGCGTGACTTTGGAATGTGGCAGTGACAAACACTCACGCAACTTTGGAATGAGGTGGTGACATACACTCATGCAACTTCGGAATGAGGTGGTGACAAACACTTGCGCGACTTCAGAATATGGTGGTGACAAACACTCGCATGACTACGGAATGTGGTGGTGACTAACACTCACGCGACTTCGGAATGTCGCGGTGACATACACTCGCACAACTTCGGAATGTGGCAGTGACAAACACTTGCATGACTTCGGAATGTGGCAGTAACATGCGCCTTTGGAATGTGGCTGTGACTCATCTTCGGAATGTAGCAGTGATGCGCGACTTCAGAATGTGGCATTGCCAAACACTTACATAACTTCGGAATGTGGTGGTGACTAACACTCGCAAGACTTTGGAATGTGGTAATGCTGTGCAACTTCGGAATGTGGCGGTGACGAACACTCACGTGGCTTTGGAATGTGGTGGTAATGAACACTCACGTAACTTTGGAATGCAGCAGTGTTGCACACCTTTGGAATGTGGCGGTGATGCACGCCATTGGAATGTGGCGGTGATGCATGCCTTCAGAATGTGGTGGTGATGCACAACTTCGAAATGTGGCAGTGACAAACACTCATGTGACTTTGGAATGGGGTGGTGATGAGCTTTCAGAATGTGGCAGTGACGTGTGACTTCGGAATGTGGCGGTGCCGTGCGACTTTGGAATGTGGCAGTGCTGAACACTTACAAGACTTCAGAATGTGGAGGTGACTAACACTCATAAGACTTCGGAATGTGGTGGTGCCGTGCAACTTCAGAATGTGGCGGAGACGAACACTCATGCAGCTTTGGAATGTGGCGGTAATGAACACTCATGGTGCTTCAGAATGTGGCAGTGATGAACACTCGCACGGCTTTGGAATGTGGCGGTGCCGCACACCTTCAGAATGTGGCAGTGACGTATGCCTTTGGAATGTGGTGGTGATGCATGACTTCAGAATGCGGTGGTGATGCATGACTTTGGAATGTGACAGTGACGCATGACTTCTGACTTCAGAATGTGGTGGTGATGCACAACTTCGGAATGCAGCGGTGATGACAGTGACACGACTTCGGAATGTGGTGGTGATGCACAACTTCAGAATGCGGCGGTGACACACAACTCTGGAATGTGGCAGTGACACATGACTTCAGAATGTAGCTGTGATGCACAACTTTGGAATGTGGCAGTGATGCACAACTTCGGAATGTGGCAGTGGTGCACAATTTTGGAATGTGGTGGTAATGCACAGTTTTGGAATGCAATGGTGATACTCAATTTCAGAATGTGGTGGTGATGCATAGTTTCAGAATGTGGCAATGACACAATTTTGGAATGTGACGGTGACAGTTTCAGAATGTGGCACTGAAACACAACTTTGGAACGTGGTATGGATATGCAAGTTTGGAATGTGGTGAGGATGCGTTATTTTGGAATATGGCTGGGATGCACAATGTTGGATTGTGTTGGGGATGTGATGCACAATTTTAAAATGTGGTGGAAGCATACAATTCTGGAAAGTGGCAAGGACAAGCAGTTTCAAAATAAAATGGTGTGTCCTGCCATATTCCAACAGTGTACATCCTTGCTTATATTCCAGAACTGCCAGTCCCCACTAAATTCCTTAATGTGTGTCCCTGTCACATTCAGAGACTGAGTGTCCCACCACACTGTGAGATGGACATCCCTGCTACATGCCGAGATTACATGCCCCCCAACTTTCTAAAATTGTGCACTACTTCGACAGTATATACCTTTGTTCAGCGCTTCATTTCAGAACCACCTCCTGTTGCATTTTAAGTACAGTACCATGCATCTAAACATTCTAGAAATGCAAGCACTGCAGGCAACCCTGTGTTAGTTTTTGGTTTTTAAATAAATACAACAGCTACAGTTTTGATAACTTTGAAGAAATAGGTCCTATAAGGTTGCTGATATGGAGGACTAGTCTGTGAGTTCTGGTTGTGACATCATGAGTGGCTTTTCACTGAAACTGGCTGTTTTGAATGAAGTGAAATCAGGGTTACAAAATAGCTCATAACTTTAAAACAAAGTAACGTAGAAACCTAATTATTCGTATAAGATTTATTGGGGGTAGGCTGATTATAATACTGCAATGTAGTACTTTTGACAGGACTCCCTCTTTAAGAAATTGAAGACTTGGGGGAGCTCTTCTCAAACCTGATGTTTGGGTTGGGACCCCAGTATGTCTTAGGACTCTTTGGAAGTAGGCTGCCACTTGTGCTATTTCAAATAACAATCTGTCCTCACTGCAGAACTGGTTTTGAAAACCATTTTGAAAACTGGTTTACAGGTAGTTGAACTGATTCTGTGCACTCACGTGCAGTACTGCCTTAATCCCAATAGTGCATCAGGGAGTTAGCACATGCATAGTAGAGTCCTATGCCTGCAGATCATGTTACAGCCTCTCCTTCTGTCATCTCCATCCATATAAGCCTCCTGGAAACACTCCCTCCCAGAAGCTTCCCGCAGAGCACAGTGCTCACTACAGCCTGGGGATCGAGACAGAGATGCAGGAATAGGTAACAGCTTCACCCTCCAGACTTGCCTATTTGGGAGTGTGCTAGCCCATCGATGTTGTGTGTTGACTGCCCCGCCCACCCTCTCACCCAAGCTCAATCCTTAATTAAAGCACCTCCCTTGTCACGTGACTTCCTGTTGCTATTTTTTCAGAGTCTCCTGTTTTCCATTAGCAAGTTATAGGAGCCTGCCTCTAGGGGGATTTCCTATCCTCCTGGCTCCTAAACAATCTATCTCTCTCTCATCTCTGTCTACACCTTTAGACTCTCCGGACCACCTATCCTCTCTATTACTCCCCTCAAGGCTACTTACTTCTACTCCACACTTACCCCCCCTAAAGCAATACACTCTCTGGACCTCCTCACTTCTCTATTCCCTGCCTCAGCCTCCTCCTGCCCCCCCAATCCCTGCAATGCCCTTCCACCTGCCACCTCTAGGAGTCACTGCTGCGCCCACCATTTTGGTCATTTTCACCCACCGCCTGGGTGCCATTATGCCCCTCTCCCAGAGCACCACTAGGTCTCTGAGCAGTGCTCCCCCTTGAATTGGAACCTGGTACCTCCTGCACCAAAGTCTGTCACACTACAGTTGCACCACGGAGACCTCCACAATGATGAGTGTCAATGTGCCCCCCTTATATCGGCACTGGGCATCCTCCCCCTTATTGTCCCTAACCGGGTACCCATTCTTGAGCAGACTTCCCAGTCTACTGCTGATCACTCATACTATTCTTCTTTTTGGACCTTCCAGCCCTTCCCCTAAGGTCCTTTGTCTCTTACCCCCAACCCCTTGACCTACCTCCGACTACCACCCACACTGCCATTGCCTGTCATCCATCCCCCATTCCCCCTACATATCTTCTGGCTGTCATGTGCCACCACCATCCTCCATGCTGTCATACATTCCTATCCTTTCCAACCCTTATCACCCTGACCATCCTGTGTACTACCCATACCACAACTAGGTGACAGCTATCCCAGACTAATAGGCAATGATCTTTTGCTCTCCTCAGAGCTTTTGCTCTACTCCTACTTATTTTGGGAAATGTTCATCCCAAACTGGGTCCCGTCTCTCACAGCCCAAGCCTCTCGCACCATGGGCTCAGAATAGCTGCAATGAACATCTGCAGCTTGCCCAAAAAGCAGGCAACTCTTTAATGCTGGATTTTGCAACATCAGTCAGATGTTCTAGCCCTCATAGAAACCTGGCTTTCCCAAAAAAAAAACTTGACTCCTTTGTCACCCTCCCTGGCCTCACCCTACACAGAACCGATAGAGTGGGCAAATGAGGTGGGTTGTGTGCTGCTTACATCCGGGACACCATGCTACGCCAAGCCCTTCCAGCACCTCCACTGGACCATGGGTCCCAAGCCCTGTCAAGAAAACTTACTCTGGATCCCTCCAGAGCCCCTTTAACTATTACTGTTGCTTATGTTCCCCTAAGAAACCAAGCTCTTGCTATACAATCCCTTGTCAACTATATCTCCAGCTTCCCGACCAGAGCTGAACACATCATAGTTGGGGACTTTAATGTGAACTGGCTTGCCAGTTTGGCTTCCCCCATCAAGGACACTTTTGCTGCTTTGGACCTCACCCAGCTGGTTAGCCAACCAACCAGGGTGAATCCCACTAATGGCTCTAGCACCCTGCTTGACCTTCTACTTACCAACCATTCCCACAGAATCTCTAACCTTGTGGTTCTTCCAGACTCCCTAAGCAATCACTCCCCCATCCTCTTTTCCTGGTTATGTCATCAGCAAAAACCCCAACCAAACAATACAGCCTGACATCGACTCCGACCCGGAGGCCTCACTAAGCTAAGGAGATACCTAACTCTTTGGGATTGGTCCCCTATCACTCGGGCCCCTACCACAGATGAAGCCCTTGATTATTTCACCCACTCATTCAACAAAGCCTGCGATATCTATGCCCCACTCTCAAAAGTGCAATCCAAAAAACGTAATGCCCCCTGAATCATGCCTGCACTGCTTCAACAGCTAAAGTACAGAGACAATGCCTGGCATAAAGCAGTCACCTGCGGCTCGCAGGCAGACAGGCAGGCCTACAAAGTGGCATGTAATAGATGCACCTTGACCATAAGACAAGCCAAATCGGACTATTACAAAACTACCCTTGCCTTCTCCTGGGGGAATGGTCAGTTGCTTTGGGACAATATTAAGTAACTCAACGGTAAATCTCGGCTCCCCCCAACTATCAACAATGTCTCCACCACTGACCCACTGGCCATCGCCAATTGCCTTAAGTCTACTTTCTCTGATCTAAGTGCAGTACTTCCAAATAACTTCTTTGATCCTATTCCTGCGACCTCCGAGCCAAACACTCAGCATCCCGCCTTCCACCTCAGGAGACCTTATCTTGCAAACACACTCAGTGGCTCCTGCTACTGCAAAGATTCTTTTGACATGAAAATCCTTCATCTGGTTCTAGATACTGTCCTCTACCCCTGAATGACCTTATTAACCGCTCCCTATGTCTGTGGCAGTTCCCGACAGCCTTGAAGACTGCCACTATCACCCAAATTCTAAAGAGTGGTGACAGCACCTCCCCCAATAACTACTGGCCCATCCCTATCCTCCCTCCACTCTCAAAAGCTCTTGAAAAAATTGTAGCCACCCAACTCACAGAATACTTGCTTGCTCACAACCTACTATGTAGGGAGCAACATGGCTTCAGATATAGACACAGTACAACTATTGCCCATACTAAGTTCTCTAACTTCATTCACTCTGACCTGGATAGAAAACACCTTGCGAGAGCTGTCTTCATCAACCTGTCAAAGGCCTTTGACACAGTCTCCCACCCCCTGCTCTTAAGTACGCTCCGCACATCGGTCTGTCTCAAGGGCCCATCTCTTGGTTTACCAGTTACCTCACTGCTAGATTCCAATGTGTCGAAATAAACAACACCTTCTCAACCACCCTGCCAGTCTGCTCCGGGGTCCCTCAGGGCTCCATTCTTGGCCCTCTACTATTCAGCATCTACCTAAATGCCTTGCCCAAATCCTGCTCCAGTAACCTATTGCTTTACGCAGATGACGCGGTTCTTTTTGCCTCTCACCTGGACCCCGCAGTCTTACAGTCCTCCCTCCAACAAGTATTCAACCAGACTGAAAACTGGTTCATAGACCAAAGACTCGTGGTCAATGTAAAAAAGACAAAGACCATGCTCTTTGCCCATCAACAGAAGAAGACCAGGGACGCACAGCTAACAATCCTCTCTCACTCTCTCTCCTCCCACTAGAACAGGTCCATATATATAACTATCTGAACCTTACATTTGACTCCAGCCTCTCCTTCCACTCTCATATTAACATTCTTTCATCAGCCATAAATGCCTGCATAGGCCTATTTTATCGACACAAAGATTGCTTACCCCCAGAAGTCCTTACCCTGGCTGTTACCTCTTCAGTCCTCTCACTAGTCGACCTTGGGCTCACCGTCTACTCAGCCACTGACCACATAGCCCTTAACAAAATCCATCTGGCTATAAACAAAGAGTGCAGACTCCTCTCTGGGGTGGATAAACATACTCATACCTGTACCCTGTATGCCCTAACAAATATCCTCACTTTGGATGAAAGATTACACTATCAAACATGTCTCCTCACTAAAAAAGTCCACATGGGGCTTACCCCCGGGTCTCTGCCTCTCTCCTCTCATGTCACACCTCAGTAAACACTCGCAATGCCAACAAACAGGTGTGATCCATTCCCAGAGTCAGGACCTCATTAGCTCAAAGGTCTTTCCCCTACAGTGCCTCAGTATAGTACAACGGACTCCCATCTGCCGTTAACTCTATCTCCAATTTAGGATCCTTCATGTTAGCCCTCAAAGATCACATTCTCTCCTCATGGTGCTGCCAGTGTATCAGCTAGTCCTGGTCTTCTTGTCTACTCCACTCCTGAGTTCTTACCGGCTATGCACTGACAATGCCCCTCAAGGCAGCACCCACCTGATCAACTCTCCTGCCAGCTGGTCTCGGGCTCCACAAGTCACTTGAATTGTTGTGCTATGCCACCCTGGCGATGTAACTTGTCTGACAACTCCTAGCTTCCACCTCAGCAGGACTTATATTTTCTCGGGTTTACTGTATAATACCTCTCGACAATGCCTCAAATGGCTGCACTCACTAGATATCTGTCAAGTTGTCCACTACACTGTAAATGTCAAAATGTTACTCTCTCTCTTATCTCTGCAAAATGTTTGTAATCTGGAAAACTGTAAACTGTAGTTCCTTGTAGCTCATTCCATGCAATGTAAATATGTGCATGAGGCTGCAATATTGTGTAACTGTATAAACTGTAACCTGTAGTTTCCTTGTAACTCTTGCCATGATCTGTTTGTATGTATTGTTTCCTGACGTGGAACCTTTGTAAATGAGTCCCAGACTCAAAGGGTTGTAATGCCTAAACAGTTAAATAAATAAATTAAATAAATAAATAAATAATGGTTTGATTTGAGTGCTGTGTAGCCAGAGAGCAAATAAAGTTTAAGAAAGATAGGGACTTTCACCGATCATCTTTACGCTTGATTTGCCAGGCAGAATAAGGGACAGGACATTGACAACCTAAGTAGTGGATGCTGTGCAGTCCCACCTTCAGTGCTGATCCTATAACACCCTCCTTGGTTAGATACAATGCTACTGTAGAGACAAGTCATAAGAGTTGCCCAGAAAACTAAAAAGCATACTAAACCTTTCATTTATACTTAAGAACTTGCAAGTGGTAGTGGTACATGAAACTCATACTAAATGTGGCAGAAAGTAAATTACAGTAGGTAAGCTTACAGTTACTTCAGATATACAAGAAAACTAAAATATAACAGACGGACACCTTTCAGTTTATATTTCATTCATTTTCTAGATTAATTTTCCCTCATTCTTTACTGCTTGGGACTTTTGCATCAAAACCGCATCTTTGCGTATCATCTCTTGAAGTCTCCACTAAAGTCAAAACACTCAGTTTGTGAGATCTTAGTCATTTCCTCAGCAACTGACTGTGATTTCACAGGGAATTATGACATCAGCGGAGGGGCAATCAGAAGGATGAGATAAAGTCTGCTACACAGATCCAGTTTTTATGCAAATGTCCTCAATAATAAAAGATCACTGGAGACACATCCCCAGAAAATTATTGGAACATCAGCTGAATTGTGTCTATACAGTATATCCTATCTTTAAAAGTCTTCCTGGGCACTAGAAAATCATGTTAACGTTTTAAGTAAAATCATTGAATTCTGAAGTGGTTGAAGGGTCATTTAAATGCTTCAAATTATGCAGTTTAGAGTTTAACATTCCAGTCATTTTCATGGGGCAGGAACCCCAGACCCTTCTCCCTCAATTCTGAATTTTGGTGCCCGATTCAGTCTCAAGGGACTGTTATAAAATTGCTATGCCAACAATTTTGCAGCAGTCCCTTAAGCTAGCTACAAAAGGGACTGCATCCCTTCTCTGTGCAACCATGATCTGACTTTCAACCATGTGGGGAAGGGAGCAGGGGCTGCCATACAAATGACACACAGGGCCATGAACAAAGCATGGTGACCCATGGAAGATGTGGTTGCATCTTTAGTGACACCCTGCAAAGTAGAAAAGCTGAAAGCTTCTCTACATGGTGCCATCAAATAGTGTCAAGGAATTAAGGTACCAGTGAGGGGACATAGATAGCTGCAGGACCCAATCAATACATATTGATGAGAATGGGGTAGGGA
Source organism: Neoceratodus forsteri (assembly GCA_016271365.2). Taxonomy (NCBI): domain Eukaryota; kingdom Metazoa; phylum Chordata; order Ceratodontiformes; family Ceratodontidae; genus Neoceratodus; species Neoceratodus forsteri. The sequence goes on from CM057458.1 coordinate 375,434,906, forward strand.
GTAGGTATCCAGTGGATGCCCGGGACTTGTGTGGGGCTGGGGTAGGAAGTGGCCACTGGACCACCAGGAGGGACAGAGAAGGAACAGAAGATTATGGTCAGGGTTGGCCCTCAAGTGGGCCTAAATGTATGGATTGGGAAGTGGGGAAGAAATTAGGCAGTGGCACCTGCACCCAAGGCCACTGCCTGTGGTGCTGTGCCATCCACAGTGGCCGTGGGTGTTGTATCTCAGGTATTAATTGGCACTGTTCCCTGTTTGTGACAATAATTATCTGGAGACCACCATTTGCACTGCAACTTAGTTGTGGGAAAGGGGACTCCTTCTCCTGTCAATTAAGTAGGCCCTCTGTCTAGCCATTAGGTGTGTGGGGAAAAAGGGTGCTCAACTGCACCACAATTTGTGTCTGCACATCTAATGACTGTGAAATGGGCCCTCTTTTTTTTTTAGTGTAAAGTGTTAGTAGATTTGAAAGCAAACCACCTTTTTGTCTGAAAATGTTTGGCTACTGTCAATAAACCAGTGAGCATGGTGTAAAAAAAGAATTCTACTTTTTATTTCAGGGTAGCTTTTGCTCATGTTATAAATATTCAAAACATCTGCGTACTGTAAAAACATTACACATACCTCTGGGTTAAGACTGAAACCTTTTGCTGGCTTCCCAACACAAACAAGGTCAAAAATAATTTCTTTCATTGCAAAATCTAGGCGTTCCTAGTGGAAAACAGAAAAAAAAGCTTTAAGCATTTGCACACAAACACCCTCTTTGTAACACAGGCTGTACCAGCTGAAAACTGAAGTGCTGGTTACTCTCATGTTAACTGACCAATCTGATAACACAGCAGAATAACAAAAATGACTTCTGCCTTGGCACCTTCACCCAGGCAGTTATGAAACCACCAGGAAATGCTCTTCACAGAGGGCATTACTCCTAGTGTATGCCAATAAAGTATTAAAAAAAAACATTCATTGTACCTTTTTGAAAGTTTTCAGACTTTTTTACTCAGAAATTGGCGGTGCCGTTCTATGGCTGTTGAGTGCCATCTATTAATATTAAACATTAAAAAGAGAGGGCAAACATGTTGCTAGGCAGAATAGTGATGCAGGTTTTATTTTTTGTGATTTTTTAGACATCAATGACAACTAAAATGACTCAGCTGAATTTTTTTGTGACTGCCTTTCTGCAAGTTTTATAAGACACTACCAAAGTGCATTAGGCTAAGCAAAACATTTTTAGGGACATGTGCCACTCATTCCTCCCTACTACTGGCGCCTAGGGCTAGTGGTGATTTCAGTAGTAAACAATATTAGGAAAAGTCACTCAACATAATAACAGCTTTACTTCTAATGGAACAGAGCAGCTAATCAGACTGGTGCACTATCTCCGTGAAGTGCATGATGCCCCAGAACTTAGAATGTTTTTTCAAAGATGCTATCCCACTGTGCTGGTTTTCAGCCTCCATGCATTCCAGAGGTAGATCTTTATCTAAAGAGGCCAGGAGACTTGAGACCTAATTTGAAAAATATTCAGCTGTAGTAATATAAATTTTGGATTGAAAATGTGGTTTTAATGACACAGAAAAACAAGAACAATCATAAAAGCTCAAGTTTTAATAAAAATAAATATATTCTGAATGACCTATTAACCTGATCAGAAAAGGAAGAGGTAGAGAAGGGTTAATGTGACTAACTGTTCTAATCCACTGGAAGAGAAGCTATTACTACAGTGAGTAATGTTTCCTTCTAACTACTGTATATGAATTAGAACAGCCTAATTAAACTGTTACAACCTCCTGGATTGGAAGGTTTTAGGCTTACTTTGCAAATAGATTTCGAAGCACAGAGAGCCTAAACGTATTATCCTCTCTTTCCTGAGTGTCCAGGCAATAATGAAATGAGAACACATGGACTGTGGTCCAAGTAGCAACACTGCAACTTTCAGCCAGTGGCACATTTATTGTAGTTGCCACTGATTATGCTGCACTCCAGGTGGACTGGGCTTTAATGCCATCAGGGGCTACATTCCCTGTCTTGACGTAGCAGAAATTAAATTATGGATAGTGTCCTCCTTGATATGGTCTGCTTAGAGACTGGGTGTCCTTTGGACACCTTGCCAATGATAACAAAACATTACTATTCCTAATGTTCTCTTTTCTTGACTTGTAGAAACTGAGGGCCTTTCTGACATCTAATATATGTTTTCCCTCCCCTCTATGGGCATCATGTGGACTGGGGAAATAAACTGACAAGATAAAGTATTGCTAAATATAGGGGTATATTAGACAGACTGCAGGGAGGTGGGAGGCCAACAGAGACCATATAGGATTTGCAGAGACAGAATAGGTAAGGGAACATGTGGGCAGACTAGGTGGGCTAAGCAGTGCTTTTCTGCCATCAAATGCTATGTTTCTGTGTTTTTAGACTAATAGTCTGGTACTACACTAGTATTAGCTGATCTGACAAATTATTTTGCAAAATCTCTTTTGAGATCTCAAAGATTTCATGAGATTACCTACAGCACAGGCAGTCCCAGAGGTTTTTTCCTCTAGGTATCTTCAGTGAATCTCAGGAGAACAGACTGCTATGATTGTACTTTAGGGAGGAATTGTAATTTGTTCTTAACACCACTTTTTTACTTGTGGAAAATTAAGGAGGAGGGGTCAGTACTGAGTACTTTTATCTCACTGACCCTTCCTGCTGAACAGCTACCAAGAATAAAGTTTTCCTGCTGGGGGATTTCAGTTTCATAATGGTAATGTGTTCAAATGGATAGTTCATTAACTAAAAGAGAACCACATTTAGGTCCCATGCTGTTTTAGGTTTCTTCACAGGAGGTATATACTGTATGTGAGAGGCCTTTAAACAATATCTTAAACACAACACGTGTAAACAAAGATCTTGCTGAGCCCGTAGACCTAAAAGCAGAAATAGCAGAAATAAATATATTTTTGAAGATACTGAGCTTAAACCCAAAAACCTTAAATGCAACAAATCGTCTAAGATTAATTGCACTCTCTGCATTCTCAGCGGGATGGGAATTATTTCCACACCAGACTGAGAATTTTTCCAGTGTAAGTTTTCCTTGTGAATGGTTTTCAGACTGCTTTAAGAACACCCATAACATGGCTAACCATGTCAATTTAAGGTTAGACATGCCCAGAACTTCATGTAGAAGTTTGATTTGGAAAAGGTTAGACTTTCCATGTTTTCCTAGATCTCAACGAGAAGGAAAATCTTACAAAAGCTGAAGTTGTATTGGCACCTGGAGTTTCCTAGAAAAGGTTAGATCATTTGTAATTCTTAGTCTAAGCTTTGCTGAGCTATGGCAGTAGCTTGCTGAAAAAGTTAACTGCAATTCATATTTCCACACACAACATTGTTGCTCTCGGTGGGGGGGGACTGAACCTTCAACTTTTCAATCCTTTATCTTAAAGATTTCTGCTTTTATCCTTTACACCATTCAGGTAGAACTGTCTTTACTGTGTTGCTATGAATGTTTTCATTGTTCATCCTAGATTTTCAGAGCTTTTCCCAACGGCAGCCTCAGTCCTCCTGATATGGTTTGTCCAAGTTTTTTCACTTCTAGCATTATCAGTTTGAAGCGGCTCCTCTCATACATTTTTTAAAAGCTACAACACAAACGGGCTGTTTTATTAGTGTGAGGTTCAAAAACAGGGCTGAGAAACGTAAAAAACTACAGTTCATCATCTGATGCATAGCAAGACAAAAGTCAAACAGTTTCTAAGTATTGTAAAACTATAACCCAGCTTAAACATATGAAACACAAATTTTAAAGACCTGTTGTAAAATCTGAGCTAAAACCGAAACTATTTGCATCTGTAATATCTGACCCAGCTTGTGTTGGATATCTTCTGTAAACTGAATTACAGGCATGTCTCAGAGCCAGGTATTAACCCTTTCCTCCCTGGTTTCAGAAGCAGCTCTGACCCTTCAACTTATAACAGCAATACACACTGTATATTCTTGATATTAAAGTACATTTGAGGCCAATCAGAAAACAGACAGATACAATCAGAAATGTATAATACCTAATTGATAGCAAATACTTTCTCAACTAGTTAAACTCTACACTTTATTTCTCATTGCTTATGAACTATATACATCTTTTTTCATTCATGCAGTCATTTGTCTTTTAGCACTTTGCACTGAAGTTCTCCCAAACTGCTGATGTGTAAATACGATTGACCAAACTTTTATCTACTAATCCCACCCTCAAATTGTCTCATACTACAAGTTCAACAGTTTCCCAGAACAACATTTGTTCTTAGACGTTCAAGATTCAGAAAAACTGAGAAAAGCTGGTGGTCCAAGAATTTCAATGCTCTGAAAATGAAACCTTGGACAGAGCTCAGAAGTCCTCAGGCTTCCAAAGAATTCTAACTTTGTTATGAAAAGCTGGGTGTAACATTCTGCACAAGGTAGAGAGATTCATGTCGGAGAACTATATCCCTTCAGCAACCATGCCTTCAGGTGAAGGAACTCCAAGTTTGGATAGTTCCTCTGGTCTTTTGAAATCGTCAGAAGGCCTTGATACACAGGTAAGGTGGGAGTCCTATAGGATATCTTTTTTTTTTTCCAATTGCTTACCAGGTGAGATACCCTAAGCTGAAAGCTTGTTTACAGGTGCAACCTAGGAGCACAGGGAAGTTAAGTGACTTGCTCAAGGTTACACAGTATGCAAGTGGGGGCTGTGGGATTCAAACCCAGATCTCCAGATTTGCAGCTCAGAGCCTTAACCACTGTGCTATACTGCCTCCCTGAGTGGAGTGAAAGTGAATACCTCGGCTGTCTGGTGGTATCAGAACTATGGTTACATGCCTGACTCTCACTTTCAGAAGTACTTACATGCTAAACGAATCATCTGGTACTGTTCCCTGACATGAGGTTTGGTGGAAGAATAGTGGTAGCTTCTTGCTCTTCCATGAAGTGAAAGGATCCCCCTCTGAAACACCCCATTTTCTAAAAACTGACCATAGTACATTGTGTTTTAGGGACCACTCTTGGGTAACATGACCCATCCTGCTGAATGAATCAGTGGGTACACTGTCTTTCCCTGCAGCATGTATTGCATAGATATGCAACTTTAGAGTATAGATTACATCCCAAACATTTAGTGTGTTCTTTGAGGCTCTTGCAACACCTTGTTTATGTAATACATTGTTGTGGTATCATCTGTCCTTATTGGTACAACTTGGTTCTTGAACAACACTGAAAAGAACTTCAGGGACAGAAACACATCCCTGAGTTCCAGCAGGTTGATGTGTTCCCTTCACTCTACTGGGTTCCAAGCTCTCTTACTGTGTGGTGTAAGATATGCCCTCCCTATCCTAAGAGTGAGGCATCAGTGGTAAGAATTAAATTTTGCAGCACTGGCTGACGAGGAATTTCTCCAGTGAATGTAACCCTTTCCCATGGCTCCTTGACATAGGGTCTGTAGTACCCTCTGTTCTTTTCTTTTCTGCTAAATTTTAAAAGTTGTTTTATTTTTTATCAACCTTGTTCATATAGATCTCTGTCTGATCTCCAAATCTGTTCTGAAAGTCAGCAGATAAACCTGTGACCCTTAATCATACATTGATGGCTGAGGGCTGGCCGGAGTTCAATGGACGGAGCAACAAACCACTCCCCCAACCAAGCCTTAAAAGGCCCTCCTCCAGGCCAGTTCTCATTCATTTTCTTCACTGTGGCCAGAGGCACCACCCTTCCCATTCCTCTGCTGTTGACATGGGCTCCCTGCCTTTCTCCTTTCTCCCCCTGCCTGCCACTTGTGCGGTGGCCATTTGGTGCTTGCCTTTTCTCTCTCCCTCCCTGTTGCGACTCGCTCATTGCTCTGCCTGCTCACCTCATATTGGGAGCTCTCCACTGCCCAATCTCCTTGTTCGCTCCCCAGCTGGTCCTACCACCGCTTCTTTCATTTCTTGCTGCCTCCGCTTTCTTGTCGCCAGTGTCCCCATGATGTGTCTTTACCACTGCTTCTGGACTCCAGTGTCCTTTCTCTGGTTGGTCTCTTTATGTGGACCCTCCTTTCCTGGCTGCCCTTGCCGCTCCTCATACCTCCAGCTCTGAGGCACTTCAACATGACCTGAATTTCTGGCTTGTTGGTGTTGCTGCATGCAATTTTTCAGCAATGCCTCTCTTCAGCACTTGCGGAGCTCTAGTCGGTGTGTGACTGTGGAGACCAGTGCTGACTGCCTTGTGTTCTGACGCTATGGCACTCCTCCTTGCTCTTGAAATTCACTCACTCCCTTCCACCTCCCCCTTTTCTGGACCTCCCTCTGGTGCTGCTACTTCTTGTGTCATCTCCTGGCCTCTCTCTCCTCTGGTTGTCAGGTTGGTTGCCTGTTGGCTGTCTTCAACTCATTCTGCTGCTCGACTTGCTTGGGCCTGCATCCCCCTTTCCCTCAGCTCATCGGAGGTGTTTCTCTCATCATGGGCTACCTTTCCCACTTCTTCTGCCTCCATTTTTTGACTGCTAATGATTTTGCATTCCAAATAACCATCATGATACATGCTGGACTACTTGGGTGCTGTGCGCAACGTATGGATTTTGCCCCAGATTTGGCTCTGGTGTATCGTTTTCGATGACACCCGGGTGTTTTGAGTTGCTTTCTCCCTATCATCCCTATCCATGTTTACTTTTGGTGGTTCTGTCCAGGACAGAGTGGGGCTGCTGGGTCTGGTGCATCTCCTGGCTTGCTCCATCATTACTTCCCTTCCGCCCTGCATTCTTGCCTCGTCTGCATTTCTCATTTCGTTTCCCCACCGTTTCCCCTCACATCATCCTTATAGGCTGCTCTGTACTTTCTCCTGTTGGTGTATCCTCCTGCTTAGCTTTCCCGGGGGGGGGGCCTGGATCTGGCCGGCTAACACCATGTCTTTGTGCAGTACTGCAATCTGCTGCTGGACTGCTGTCATTCTGCTGGTGGTGTCTGCCCCCACTGTTTCTTCCTGGCCCCACTTCCCTACTGCTCCCCCCATTCCTCGTTCCTTGTCCCATGCTCCCATGTTGCTGACCTGCCTTCTTAGCCTGTTCCTCCCCTTCTCTGACTTCTCCTTTCTTTTGGGGACTTCCTTTTACTGCTGTCCCACTAAACCGCCATACCTACTCATTAACATCACCTAATATTCCCTCCTGCATATCGCCCTGCCTAATCATTTCCTCCTCCGACCCTATTCTCTTGTTCTAGTCAAACCTATACAGATGTCCTCCTGGTACTGCCTACCTCACCGTCGGCTGCTGGCTTCACCTGGCTGCTCTCATTCCTACCTTCATGCAATTCTATCCATTCCTAATTTGGTTCTCAGTGGACCCGGTTGGCATGCACTGCTGTAGTTACCAATCACGGGTAGCTTCCTCATGACATGAGTCTGGTTCTCCTTCACTCAATCCAACCTCAGGGTCTACTCATTAACATCAATTAATTGAGCATACCTCTCATTGGGTCTTATGCTACCACATCAAACTGGTCTCCATTTGGAGACATGCCATCCATGTCCATTGCTCCTTGGCTCGGGGCTAGCCTGTAGCTGATGGTCTCACTCTGCACCCACAAAGTCTGCATCTAGAGCATGTGAAGCTCAGACTGGGATCCTTCTTCCTGGCCCATAGTGAGACTGTCTTCGGTAAAGGTGGACCTTCAGTCATCTCTCATCTCGGCGACACCTCTGGATGTAGAATTTATGACTTCCAGCTGCGAGGGGTGGGGATCTCAACATCAGAGCCCCTTTGGCTGCCTGAGCAGGTTTGGAGGCACCCTCTATGCTATTCTCCATCAAGACCACATCTGGTTCACCTGACCTATTTGTAGACTCGCAAAGGCCAGCTGAGTGCCTCAGCAGTCATCTCTCTCTAGTCTCTTGCTTTTGAGCATCTAGTTGCAGAGACATCACTCGCAACCCTCAACAGCTGTCCACTTACAAGGTCAGAGTGAGAGCTTCTCTAAATTGGAATATTTTCCTCCTCCCCCCTCGATCGTGACTCTAGATTGTGGTAGCTGAGCCGTCACTACTTGAAATGTCCTTCAGCCTGGAGGGAAGGCGACCTAGGCCTTGGATCCCCCAGAGGTTTCCTCCTCAAAGGTTTTTTTTCCTCTCCTCCATGCCATGGTCATAATATTAGATAGGGTTGGAGTTTCCTTAGGTTCCGTAGTTTAGTTCCACTGTTGGATGGAGTTGGGTGGTGTCCCTGGCCGTTCCCTCTCTCCTTAGGAAGTCCACCCTTCTGCAACTTGTCTGCTTTCATTTCATTCATTGTCCTTGTCATATCTTATTCTTCTCCTGTCCTTCCCATCTACGTCTATCACCTTACTTTCCGGTCTTGATATATTCTGATTTCTCACCTGTTCGATGTGCGACAACCTTTGGGTATTCTTTTGGGGCTTCTTTCTAAGCTACCCTTAGCCAAGGGAATTATTCTTGCAGCACCTATGGGGGGAACCCATAGGTTAGAGAGGCGAACAGCCACAGTGTATCGAAGACACACATGCATACACCTCATTCAGTTGCGCAAGCCCATTGAAACTGATGGCTGAGGGCTGGCTGGAGTTCAATGAGTGGTGCATCAAACCACTCTCCCAACCAGGCCTTAAAAGGCCCTCCTCCAGGCCAGTCCTCATTTGTTTTCTTCATTGCGCCACCATCCTCCTCCTCCAACAGCTCATCTCTCTCTTTCCCGTGGGCTCCTTTCAAAGCTACCTTTAGCCAAGGGAATTATTCCCACGGCACCTATTGGGGCGGGATCATCCTCTAGGGTTCCTTGCATCATACCCCTACATGGTGGTATATCCCATGGATAGAGAGGTGAACAGCCAAAATGCATCGAAGTCACACAAGCATACATCTTATCCAGTTGCGTAAGCCCACTGAAATATCTTCTTACAGTAACAGAATTTACCAGGGCTCTGGCTGCTGTATCATTAAGATGTATTAACCATGTGCAACTGTTTTCTGGCTGTATCCAACCTGCTTTAAAATGCCACAACATCTGTAACCTCTCATTAGGGGGCAATCTGTCACAAAAAAGTAGTAGAGCTTTCCATAGTGCTTCCTGATAGGAACTCAGAAACGTGTAACTCAAAAATCCTGCCTCCCTCATGATGAGTGGGATAGAATAGTAGAATTTTTTCCTAAGTATGTACAGTTTTCTGTTTTTGTTGTTGTTTTTTTTTGGCAGGTGGTGCTGAAGAAAAGGTACTATATAAGAGAATTAATTCACTGCCCTTAAATTTCACTGTTTTGTCCGCTCTGACATTTTCAAGGCAATTTGATTTAGCTGAAGTGCAAGAGCAAGCTAACTTGTCAATTGCAGTACATATTTTCATTGGCATATAATTTTTGATGGATTTTCAAAATAGCGAATATAGCAAAAATGTTATTCTAGTGAAAATAATGTTTTACACAGTATTTTTGCCTTCTTACATGCAGAAGCCTGTATCACACCATTTGGGTCAGGGTGTTGGTAAAAATGTTGTGAACCAGTCCTGATTACTATATGCTTAGGCTTTTTGTCCATACCAAAATTAGGTCCTTTCAAGCACAGGCTCTGGCAGCATCTTACGACCAACAGTTCCTGTGACTGCTTCACCAAATGATACCACCGCTTGTGTGCAATCCAGTTCCCTCTTCTCTTCACCTCAAGCACTATCTTTCCAACCCTTGCCATATCCTCCTACCCTCAACCTACCTTCCTCCACACCTCCACCCCCACCTCCTCCCCACCCTACTACTGGCACCTGGCCACACGTTCTACTCTTGTACTGACAAGGCCTTCTGGCTGCTTACCCTCTTCTTCTCTCTCATACCTCCCTCGCTCCTTTCTCCTCCCTTTCTGAAGTTTTAATTCTAGATATAAAGTATGCACTATTGCTGTTTGTTTAAACCTTGTCTTTGTCTTACCGCCTCTGTATGTTTGTTCACCCTTTCCCACTGACGTGGAACCTTTGCAAATGGTATTGTAATCCGAGATTGAATAAATAAATAAATAAATATATCAATTTTCTCCCAATTTTCTCATTGCTGTTGAAGATACTGGCAATTTTAATATTTTTTGCTCATCTTTTTAGAAGTGTCATGAATAGGGATTTATTTATGTTTTTGATAACCGGATAAGTACACTGGTCCCAGGGACTATTTTCAGGTATGACCCGAGCTATATAGATGGCACATGGATTACATAATTACAACACAGATTCAGGGTTACAGGGCCACAGTTGGAAAGTAACAGTTATTAACAAACACATATTTTAGGTTAAAGTCAGTGCAGTACAATACAATGATTAGGGATGCTGACCCCTTTGGATCTGGTCATCCCTACATTCTTGAAAAATCGGACTCCCCAATGTCAGAGTTTGTCTCCAGTCTTCTAACGGACGTGGGGTGAAGCTATTGCCTCATACCCTGTGACTTTTGGAGTAAGACTCCACTTCCTCATGATAATATTCCTCTTCTGTAACACTAGGGGCAGTCGAGGAAGGAACTGTAGATGCCTGTGCTTTTGTGGTTCGAAATAATTGCCACATTTGTATAAACTCTTCCATGGAGGACATCTGAACATTGCCAGCAGGCTGGACAATTGGTTCATTTAGTTTTTCTTTTTCTGAATCCTTTTCTGAATCCAAGTACTTTTCTTTTTTACACTTTTTAAGGCTAGTTTGAGAGGAGGATTCTTATTTCCTTTTTACTGCCTTGGCTTGCAGGAATTTCTATCGGAGTGTTCCTCAGCTGAGAATTTATGCTCTTTTCTGGGCTTTCTTGCAGACTCTGCTTTAGACTGTTCTTTAGGGGAAGCTGGTTCTATAGACATTATCACAGAACTGCTCTCAGCCTTTCTACCAGGGCTGCACTCATTGGAGTTAGACAGAGCAGCTGTAGTTGAAAAAGGCAAGGCAAGTTTATTTATACAGTGCCCAATCCTGGAGGCTCTGGGTGCCTTACATAAAAACAAGTAGTGGGAATACCAGTAAGATAAAATACACACAATATTCACATGCAAACATTATTTAAATAAACACAGTTTTAAAACATAATTTAGTAACAGCCTCCAATTAATCTGGGAATGCCATGCGAAAGAGGTGAGTCTTTAGACCCCTTTTGAACTCCTTCACCATTGAAATGTGTTCCAGAGGGGCTGGACCAGTGACCTCATAGGCTCAGTCACCAGAGGTTTTTAACCTGGCCCTCACAACTGTCAAGTGGTCCCTGGTGGAGGAGTGGAGGGAGTGGACTGAGGAGGCAGGTGTTAGGAGATCAGCCAGGTAGTCAGGGCCCAGTCTGTATAGCACCTTATAAGTGAGCAAGCCCACTTTGAAGATGATCCTCCACCTGACAGGCAGCCAGTGCAGAGCTCGCAGGACCGGGGTCACATGACTAGACCTTGGCAGGCCTGTCAGTAACCTAGCTGCTGTGTTCTGCACTAGCAGCAGCTGGTGGAGAGTCCCTCCACTGACTCCAAAGTACAGATCATTACAGTAATGCAGCCTAGTCGCAACAAAGGCACAACTGGCACTTTGTTAAACTTGGTTTATTGATTTTTTTTTTATTTTATAAAAAAAAATAGTACTGTTGATTCACTGTATACATAGTATAGTTGTCATGTATTCAAGTGTACAAAATACCACAACATTGTCCAGATATTATAGGTCAATACAACTCCTTGCATGACACATACACAGGTTTTGTTTAATGCAATAACTACCCATGCTCTTTATCATAACATCAATAATGAAGGGACCAGGTGGGATCCCTGTTTGTTTGAATAATGCCCCAGTGGGTGGTAAATTTCTTACATATCTGATTTTTATGGTATAAATGCTTCATCATACTGCATAACTTCAAACACCCATGGCTGCCAGTGTGTCTGAAAGGCATCCTCTTGGTCCCTGAGATAGTGGGTAATTCTTTACATATTGTAGATCTGAGATACTATCACTCATTACTGGGACACCGTTGGTGAAAGGATCTGTAGCCAGAGCTGGCCTATGCCTTTCTTAGCTGCCAAAATCAGTACCAGGGATTAATGATGGGGCCCAGGTGAACATTATCAGGGGTACTGTCAACAGAACCATGCTAGCTAAGATTAAAGTTGGATCTAGGGATAACAGTTGAAATTGGTCTTTCATGTCTAACCAGTGTTGTTGTAATTTATCAACACTCAAAAATACATGAGCATGGTCTACATCTCCAGTGGGCATATCTTTGACCCATATACTGAGCTTGTACATGTGGGGTACTAAAAAAATGGAGGCAGTATTTCCATGTGAATTCATACCATTGTGTGGCAGAAGTTATTTTTATGGTGGAACTCGCATACTTATTCCAGACTGCTGGCTCAGTGGAGGACCCTGACTTCTTGTTCCATCTATCTAATACATAATGAGGAGTACCACCCTGAGTTCTCATTGTCCCCCATATATATATGCCCAGTTATAATAGCCTCAGGGAATTCCACCCAAAGTAACCATTAAAATGCATAAGATTAAAGGGGCACTAGCAGGTATCAAGGACCTTCCCCCTCTCCTGCATGGAGTAAGTATAAATGCACCTTCTGTTAGTGAAAATGCTCCCTATTTGTTAATACATATTTTTGTTGAAGCTGGGGGAAACGGAGAACTCCCTGCATGTCCATACACTGAAACCAGTGACTAGTCCCAAAGAGTGTCATCTATGAAATGCAGTGTTCATTTGTACAGGTGAGAAATCTTCATCCCAAGCCACTGCCCTGCAAAAGAACATCAGCTTGGGTAACCCTGGGATCTTACAAAACTGCTGCCATAGTATTAAAGAGCTAGTGTACTGCCTGGAAACTGCCTACAATTAATTGTAACATTCAGATGTAGTCAGCTATCACTTCTTATATCTTAAGTATTTATTCTTTTCTGTTTGCTAATTTGAAGATTTTCCACCAGGCAGTACTGGGGTAATATGCGGCCTAGCACTCTGGAGGAAAAAAAAGTCAGTTCTGTTCCTCCCACTATATCAACACTGAAACCACACTGACTATGACATCACTAGTAACCAATGAGAACCATTTCTCACTTCCAGGTTTCACTTTCACATGAAGCAGCAGGGACTGGCTCTCCCTCGTTACTAGTGATGTCAAAATGTCCTGCATTTTGATTGGTAGCTTGTGAAAGTCACTGCTCAGGCTGCAAGGATTGTGGTGCCTCAAGGTCTTTGGTCTAAGTTCTGACAATGTAGTGGGAGGAACAGAACTGACTTTTTTTTCCTCCAGACAGAGTGCTGCTCCACACAACACCCCAGTACTGCCAGGTAGAACATCTTCTAATTAACAAGCAGAAAATGAAAAAAAATACTTCAAATATTGGAAGTGATAGCTGATTGCATCTGAAAATTACTATTAATGCCAAGCAGTACACTAGCGCTTTAAGGTAAGTGCTGTCAAGCAGGAGAAATGCTGTGCTCAAACATTACTAGGGGGATAAGAAAACAAATGTTGGTTTAGATTAAAGGGGCACTATCAGCTTTCCCCTATGTTTCTGACTACCTGAAATCTATAAACTTGTACCACACACTTAGTAAAACATGTTCAGTAGAATGCCCCCATAGATGTAAAAATAACAAATCGTAACTGTTTTTATTAAATTTAAATCAAAATCCCCTTTCACTCGGGCTACCGAGAACTGACCTGCCACCGGAAGCATATATTGGACGTGAACGCACACCATGAACGCTCGCTGTCCCGAAGTGTGATTTGATACCATGACACCGCCAACAAGATAATCCCTTTGTGCCGTCTACCAATCCAAAACGCTCCTGGTGCTTAAAATCCCAAACCGAGCACTCGAAATATCACAATTTGTAACTGTAGACTTGAGCCGAAATCCCGCGCATGCGCAAAAGAGACACGGGTGAAGATCCCGCGCATGCGCAATAACATGCCACCTTAGCGCATGCGCGGGATTTTGGCTGACGTCTACAGTTATAAATTGTGATATTTCGAGTGCTCAGTTTGGGATTTTAAGCACCAGGAGCATTTTGGATTAGTAGACGGCACAAAGGGATTATCTTGTTGGTGGTGTCATGGTATCAAATCACACTTGACAGCGACAGCTCATGGTGCTGCTCAGCCTCCAATATATATGCTTCCGTATGGGTCAGTTCTCGGCGGCGTCTGAGTGAAAGAGGATTTTGATTTAAATTTAATAAAAACAGGTACGATTTGTTATTTTTACATCTATGGGGGCATTCTACTGAACATGTTTTACTAAGTGTGTGGTACAAGTCTATAGATTTCAGGTAGTCAGAAACATAAGGGAAAGCTGATAGTGCCCCTTTAAATAAATCTTCGATAATCATAACTATATGTTTCCATGGGGTTACATGGGTTTCCAAAAGGGGTCAAAAGACAAAGTGTTATAATGTTGAGGTAGGCAGCCATGGAATAGTCCCATAATTCTGGGAGATCCACCCTTCCCTGAGAAATTGAGAATTATAGCGTGGGATATCATATCCTGTGATATTTTCAAACCTTGCCATTACTTTGCCCCAGGATTTAAAGTAATATTCAAAGAGAATAGCAGGGTCTGCAGGAGATGCAAGATCCTCAGCAAAACATTCATCTGAACTGATTTAACTCTCTGGAAAAACCTCAGTGAGAACTGCGACCATCTAGCTACATCTATGGTTGTGTTAACAGTTCAAAATTCAAGAGCTCAAGAGTCCCTAAATCCAATAGTATGTATATCCCCAAATATTTCACCACGATCTTATTCCACCTAAATGGGTATGCCTGTTTAAATGCCAGGGAAGGATGGAAGTTAAAGGGCAGATGATCTGCCTTCTAAATATTACGCTGGAAACCTGTTAAACTCTCAAATTCCTGAATCTCTCACCAGGTCTCTGGGATGGTGTTTTCAGGGGAGACACATCTGGTACTTTTTAAAACTTGTGGGCCAGATTCTCTTTTTAGGCTTTTTGTTTTAATTCTGACATGAAACTGAAATTGCCACCACGACAAATCTTGGACCTCCGTCATTGAGAGTTAGTTTAAAACATTGACCACAGTTGTTGTGAGACAACTAGTGTTCCAATAATTAGACCACAGTCATTGTGAGCCATAAAACAGCATGAAGTGCTGTCAAAAAAAGTAGGCAAAACACTTTTTAAATGTTTTTTTATCAACGCAGAACTGTTAAAACGGAACCACTAGGCTATTAGACTAAACCACAAACTACCTCAGTTGAAGTGAGCAGAGAGTATTTTATGATTTAGGCCACAGTTCCCAGAGCCATTTGGAAGCCATGGAAAAGACAATAAAATGAATTTATGCACAATAACACAGCAAAAGCAACTGAAAATTGAAAAATATAATTAATACTTTTATTAAAATATCAAAACTTTTTGACTTAGCCATCAGGTCAGCTGGGAGCACTGTCTGGGGTGACCACTCTCTACAGCAGAAACTAAAGATCTGCTATTGGAATGCTGAGAGGCTTGAGATCAGCACAGTGGGAGAGCATCTTTGGAAAGACACTCCAACGCCATGTTTACGCAGTCACATTTGCAATGGAGTAACCCGTGCACTCGGGATGCTCCAGCGCAAATGTGCTGTGTGGACACTTACCAGATTGGGGTAAACTGTTAAATACAAACAAAATGCAAACACAAATAACTGGTTATGGTTAATTCAATATGGAGTAATTAAGACGTTTCCCCCTGTCTCATCAGAACGGTAAACAGTCTGACAGCATTGGGTTTGCACCAACCACAGTCTGAACAGCTGTAAGCAGTAGAAATGCTACAACTGCTTTGGTCACTTTGGTTACACTTCAGCTCCTCAACTGCCTATGTAACATACATGGTTTGAGCTTGTACCTAACACTTCCAGTGCCTACTGCTGACTATGTTGCCCGGAGATACTGTTTACTAGTAACTGTTTTTACCCAAATCTTCCTATTATTTGCTGATGACTACACTCCACTGGACCTGCTGTTACTGTAATGTTTACTGTAATGCTTACAGTTTATTATGTTGTGTATCCTCTTCTTATCTCAGACATGGAACCTCTGCAAATGAGCACTTGTGCTCAAAGGCATTTACCAAATGACTGACTGACTAACTAAACAGCAGCAGTATTTAATGCATGCTAGTTTAGCACAATTACAAGTCCAGGGGCCTTGTTTTCCGGGTGTCGCTCCTGACTAATAGCCTGACCCACAGTCTGTCTTGCATATGCACAATTTATGCCTTGCTGGCCTGCTCAGTTCTGTCCTGTGCCTGCCCCTCTTTGTGAGTGCAGGGAGTATTTCTGAGGGCTGAGCTTGGATAGACAACAGGATTCCAATAGGAAGTCCCAGAAGGACAATGAGTGGCTGGATCCCTTTTTATCTACCTGGGCTGCTTTATCCCCTTATAACACAAATGCATTTTTTTAAAGGAAAAGCCAACAGCATGTCTCCTAGCCTACCATATCAGATGGCTGGGTTAACAGCTGGGGGATGAGGCCCACAGTATTCCAGGAATGGCATGAGTGGGGGTGGGGGTAAGATGCAAGAGACTTACAACAGAGATCCTGCTGTGGTTGTCTCTGTGCCCTCCGGAGTTCATGTAGTGTGCATATTGTGATTTGTAAGGCCTCTGAGTGCTGACACATTCACTTGGCAGACCCTGGCTCAGTTTCCCACATACATTAGATCCGCTGATGTGGTTGGACCACCATTTGCAGGTTGAAGAAGTTTTATTTTGGGCATATGGAGGAGGCCTCTGTGCATCTTGGCCCACCAACATAAGGCATGTGTAAAAGACTTTGTGGAGCCGGTCTTAAGGAATAACAGCAATATTTTTTCTTTGCAACTGTCATACCTTAATCAAACCATTATATTTCTTTGAGCAAGCACCATACTCTCTCACTACATTTGCTGAGGACCAGGTGCACGGTTGAGATGAGGCATTCAGCTTCCATTATTGACCTCCTGGCATTCACTCACCCTCTGCAGTTTAACAAAGAAGTGGAACTGGCTGCGAAAGCAGATGCTTCCCCACACCACCAGCCAGAGGAAAGGTGCTGCCACAGTGGCCCCAAACATCAGGGTGGGGCAATGGAGGAAATGGGCAAAACAAAATGAACAAATCTTCCACATTTCCGGATGTCTTAGAAGATGATAGGAGACCTTTTTGCCCACCATCTGTGCCCCTTCCCAGCTTTTTGCAGGACAGTTTCCTGAAAAAGCAATATACCTGTAGCAGATCTATTGCTGCAATCAGCCTGGATGCAGGAAAACCTGCATGGAAACAGTGAAAAGCAATTCATAATGATGGTAAAGTATATTTGCATAAAGTCGCCTTGCAGTATAGAGACAAAACCTCCCTGGTAGAGGTTTTGTCTCTGTACTGCAGGGCAGCTGTGGTATTTTACCATTACTATTATGCTTGTGAAATAAACTTTTGCACTTTTTGTTACTGCGGTGCCTGGATTTGTGCTTTTTCCATTGATCATTTTACCAGTGGCACGCGTGTGTGGAGCTGAGGTTTCTTTTGTTTACTGGTGGTAAAACAGCCACAGATTTCTCCCATAAAATTAAGGCCAGTGGGGCTTTCAAATCCTGTCAAACATCTGGCACCTTGTGCATTAACACTCTGTGCTCACTACTCTTCACTTTTGTTTTCAGATAAGGTGGGGCAAAACAGAACTCTGAAAGCTTCTGTGACACTACAGCAAAAAACAGATGCATACCTTTATCAATGCTTTAATGAAAAAATAAAATAAAAAAACTCCCAATGAGTGTTAAAGCAGCAGTGCAATGAACAAATGTTTTTCCAAATAGTTTCAGCTACAGTTAATAAAAATATTTTTATACCTGTCAAATCTACTTTTCTAAGAACCTCCTATGCTGCCCACCATGAGTTTTTATTTTCTTGATTCTCACCCTTTGCTAGATCTACAGTGCTATTTCTAAGCCAAATGTGGTGGCCATCTTTTATTCTCGAGAGAAAAACTACATTAAAACAAATCTATCATACTCAGATGCTGGTGGAATTAGAAAATTTTACCACCAAATAAAACTGAAAGATGCCTGGAATCTTTTATAGTGAAAAAAGATAGTGTCAGATTTTTGCCCAGTTTTGTTGCACTGCTGCTTTAAGACATGCTTACATCAACGAAGAGATCAATATTTGCTTTTTAAACCACCATAACTGTCTTAGACGCTAATAAAGGATGAGAAAAATGTTGATTTGTGCTCATACTGCTGTGCTACCACCCCAAGGAGCTATACATAAATGTTGGCACATGTCACAGGAGGAGGAGTTGCCATGATGAAATCTACACCTCCCTAATGCCTCTAAATTTACAGTTCAGTCGTGGTTTAGTGGGTTCACCTCCAACCCCCCCCCCCCACCGTAATGTGACTCCACAGCAGTCTAGCAGTCCATCATTCACTCTTCCGGTCACAGATATTCCTAGCAGTACTTTAAGCATAGTCGGGGGGGGGGGGGGCGATCTTGGGTTCCCAGAAACCTGCTCTCATCTTGCTTCTGTAATGTTCACATAAACAAGTTTTTTTGTGCACCAGGACTAAATAACAGGATTTCTTTGGTGGGAACCACTGCTCCCAAATCCTGGGTACACACTCCTGTAAGTCCATCCTAACCCCAGCACTCTAGTACACTTTGTGGTCCAGTGGTCCTCAAACCATGTCCTGATTATGTGTCTGTTTGTCCACTATCACAGTACTGCTTGGTAACCAGGTGAGGGTGCAGATGGGCGGGCCTGAAGTCCATTTGCATGCTGTTTCCTGACACCTCTACCTGCCTGCCCAAAATGACTGCTGTAGGCACTATGGAAAGGCTTGCAACCCCCACTGAGCATGGCTCAAAGGGATCACAAAGCACTGGTCTAAACTAACTGGTGATTGTGACCACTTAGTGCTAGCCAGTGAGACAGAGAATCGGGCCATGTATATTAGCAATTCATAGAGAAAATGTGATTTTTAAGACTATTTTGAAATGTGATTGTAAACCTAGATATATACATAGATGGCTGAGCAAACTCTCCAGCTACATATGCAACCTGCTTACCCCTGCTCCTAACTCTGGTCACAATCTTTTTCCCACACCAGGAAAAGGTTTCACATTTTCAGGTGTAAACTGAACTTTGGTCAGTTGGCCTTCATTATAGGCTCCCAAGTTATGAAACAACCTTGCCTTGGGTGGCTGCCCACCTACCAGCGTTCCCTCCGTGAAACAGTCCCTTAGGCTTCTGCTCGCTAGGTGTGGGTGAGGTGAAGAAACTTTATTATTCATAAATTTCTGGAAATTTACATCACAATACACTTCGTGAATTACTGTATGCACTTGACAGATCTGTGAATTGCCAAGTTTGCTCTTTGCATAGTAAAACACTTTGAATTGCAGAAATGTACCACTTTGTGACTGTTTCTTACTCTGAAGTGACAATTTGCTAACTAAAACCGTGCAGAATGGAAGTGTGGCCACTTTGTGGACACTATATGAAGCACACAGTGAGCTACTTCACGCTAACTTTCAGGTGAAGTTTAAACTTTGCACAGCCCTACTGCTCACATTCCCCAATGACTGCATCTGATTCTTTCTTGCAAGTATCCTTGTGTTGTTATTGTACATTTTCTTTTATACACCCTGCATCCTGCTGGTTTTGTACCTCTTACTGTATATATTGTAAAATGTCTTCATAACATGTACTGTATATTATTGGATAATGCTGTATGGCATGGATTTTATTATCCTTTGTACTATTCAGCCGCTCATACTGTATGTTCCTACCTTGTAATTCCTCCCCATCCCCATTACCCCCTGGTTGCATCTGTAAATGAGATTCTTACTGTATCTCTGTATGTTTACATGGTGAAATGATTTATATAATATAAAATAAATAGTCACAAAAACTGTACTTAAATGTTCAGTAATTACAAGATTTTTAGCAAGGCCTATCTTGAGCGCATTGAATAGCTATGCTTTTAATGTTGCTTGCATGCATGTGCAAGAAACATAATGCCATCATCCGAGTTTTCGGAGGTGTGGCAGCCCTCTTCCAATTCAGTCAGTGTGTTTGCAGGCATGGCCGCAGTTCCCCAATCAATGCTGCAGCTGTCTATGACAGCAGTTGAAAATGCAGTGGCCGTACAGTTGAAAGGGAGAGCTGCGCTTCAGTGAGCAGTGATAAGATCGCGTTCTCATGTGCACTCCCCCCCCACACACACGCAGACTGCGTGCTCGTGCTTCCCCACGCACACTGTATGGCTGGCGGGGTGCCCAATCCCCAGTCGGCTGTGCTGCGCCTCCCCAACAGAGCCTCCAGGTGCCACGCTGGGAGCCCACCCCAGCATGGCAGCAGTCTGTATGACCAACGGGGTGCCCAATCCCCTGTTGGCTCTACTGTCCCCCCGAGACTATCGGGTGCCACGCTGAGAGCCCACCCCAGTGGTAACAGGTCCCTATGGCTGACAGGGTGCCCAATCCCCGTCGGCTCCGCCAGCCCCACCCAAACAGCCTTCCAGCTGCCATGCTGGGAACCCACCAGCATGGCAGGTCAACTTTGTCGATCAAGTAAAAAAAAAAAAACACCTAAAAAGAAAAAAGCCTTCCACCATGACTGTCCTGTCCCCCCTCCCCACCACGCCCACCATCTGTGCATCTACCTCCCCACCCCACCTCAACCCAACCCATACTTACCTCCAGTCTGGCCGCGATGATCTTTGGTGGACCAGGAACACGTCTGCACTCTTCAAAGCTGACCGCGAACTGAGGAAATGCCGGTCAGCGGTATAATGGAATAAATAGGGTTTTTTCAACTTTACTGCATATCTTGGGCATTTTGGGGAATTTTTCACCAAATTTTCAACATGGGGTTTTTGCGACCTCTCCTCATAAATTCTGTCACTGTCATGGCGTTAATCAGTCCCGAAAGGTGATTTCGCGGTCACTGCGGAACCACCTTTTGGGACTGATTTGTGAATGACAGTGTCTGTTCATGAGGTAGGCCTCAAAACCCTATTTTGAAAATTTGGTGAAAAATTTCAAATGACTGTTTTATTTAGCTTATGCTATGCTGTTCCTACACACGCTTGTAAGTTCGTGAATTTTCAATATGTTCACTCCAGATTTTCAACACTGCCATTTTACCACACCTCCTTATGAGCAGTACAGCTGTCATTTCTCACATCTTGCCCAAAATGTGTTTCCGCGCATGTAGCGCACAATGGCGCAGTTAGTGTGCGAAATCAATGTTTGGGACAGATTAAGAAAATCACAGTGACACTGTTCATTAGCAGAGGTGTTAAGATGGCTATATTAAAAATTTGGTGAAAAAATTCCCAAAAATGACTGTTTTGTGAGCGTGCGTTGCACAGTTCCTATGCACGCTCGAAATTTCACAAATTTTTAATATTTGCACTCCAGATTTTCAACACTGTCATTTTACCACAGCTCTTTATGAGCAGTACAGCTATCATTTTTTACATGTTGCCCAAAATGTGTTTCCGTGCATGTAGCGCACGTTGGCGCAGTCAGTGTGCGAACTCAATGTATGGAACACATTAAGACAATAACGGTGACACTGTTCATGAGCAGAGGTCTTAAAATGGCTATGTTAAAAATTTGGTGACAAAATTCCTAAAAATGGCTGTTTTAAGAGCGTGCGTGGCGCAGTTCCTACGCAAGCCTGTAATTTCACAAATTTTTAATATTTGCACTCCAGATTTTCAACATTGTCATTTTACCACAGCTCCTTATGAGCAGTACAGCTGTCATTTTCACATGTTGCTCAAAATGTGTTTCCGTACATATGGCAGCACAATGGCACGATCGATTGTCTTAATCAATGTTTGGACAGATTAAGAAAATCACAGTGACACTGTTCACGAGCAGAGGTCTTAAAATAGCTATGTTGAAAATTTGGTGAAAAAATTTGCTTCAGCCGTTCTGCAATGTTACTAATGAAGACATTGAACAGGACTGGCCCCAGGACTGATCCCTGCAGCACCCCACTGGTCACCCCCTCTCCCTAGACTGCACACCATTTACCACCACTCTCTGCCTCCTGTCTGTTAGGCAGTTTCTAACCCAGTTTACCACCCATTTCCCTATGCCCAGCCTACCCATCTAGTTTATCAGCCTCCTATGTGGGATGGTGTCAAAGGCTTTACTGAAATCAAGGTAAGTGTTGTCCACTGCCCCACCCTGATTTACTTCCTTTGTCACCCAGTCAAAGAAAGCAACCAGATTTGTTTGACATGATGTCCCCACTGTGAATTCATGTTGTCTATGGTCCTGGGCTCCGATGGCTTCTAGATGCCCCACTATCCTTTCTTTAAGCAATGTCTCCATGAGCTTCCCCACTACTCAGGTGAGGCTGAACAGCCTATTGTTCCCTGCCTCCTCCCTGCTGCCGGACTTGTGTAGAGGGACCACATGTGCCCTCCTCCAATTCACTCGTATTGAATGACTCAGTGAACATGGCTGCCAGAGGTACTGCTATCTCCCTTCGCAGTTCTCTTAATATCCTTGGGTGTATGCCATCTGGTTCCATAGCTTTGTCCACCTTCAATTTAGTGAGCTCCTGCAGGACTCTTTTGCCTTTGAATAGACTATTGTCCACCTCTTCAGCCCCTTGGCAACTGCTGTACTGCTGTGGTCCTTGCCCTTCCCACTTTCTGTGAATACTGAATGGAAAGACACAGTGAATGTGTTGGGAGGAAGGCATGGAACTATCACTTCCAAATACCTAAACAGCACATACAAGCAAGCAACATTCGGCATTGACAAATGCTTGTTATTTTTGCTCCTTCTCTCCAGAGTGACCGTACTCAGCCCCAGTGACATCCCAGCCCCACCCCATCTCTCACCACAAGCTTGCCGCTCTGTGGTGGGGCCTTTAGGGAGCTACTAGACTAACTCTCGCAGGACAACCAGCCAAGTTCTGGGTGGTGGCATGGGCAGTCAGCTTTATGGTGTCCAAGAGTGCCCATATCATGCTGGTAAACTTCAGGATTTACCCAGTTTTCTTCCCCTGCCCTCAGGATGCTGAGAGCGATAACTGTGATTTGCACATGTATGAAAACATGCCCTGCGCACCGCAGTCTGTTGGCATCATCCCTCTGTTGCTACAACTTCAGCTGCACCACCACCTGTGATCACCCAGGTGGCAGTAGAACAGCGGATACTCGCTCCCACCCTCACCAGAGGAGCAGAACCTCCCATGGAATGCTCTGTTCTTCTCCATCCAAGCTAGACACTTCCACCCCAGGCTCATTCCTGAACCTGGGTCATTGACATCGGGAGTGGCAACCCTACTGTTGCACTGATGGGCGGGCCCCAGGTAGCTGTGTTTAAAGAGTATGCATATCTTGAACTGATCTATTACTTGATCAATTGAGGAACGTAACAGCATGGTGTGGGGTTTCACTGTTTTGTGGATGATACCAAGCTGTATCTTTCATTTGCTTCCAACCATGGATCCTCCATTTTTTATGGAAAGGAGATGCCTGACAAAAGTGAGAACATGGATAGCAATCATCAACCAACTTAATCTAAAATCAGCCAAGATGGAGCTGCTCCTAGTGGGACAGCTTGCCTTTTTCTGTTCTGCAAAAGGATAGCCTTGGTTTGCCTACTCTGAATGGTAGTGGTTTAAGCACAATATAGTATTCTGAGCACTGTCTCTGGAACCAAGCGATCGCAGGTTCAAACCCCACTAGAACCAAATACTCACTGTGTGACCCTGAGCAGGTAATTGAAGCTCCCTGTACTCCAGTCCACTAAGCTGTTGACATGGCTAGAAGAAAGACACCACTAAAAACAAAATTATGCATCTCAGCTGGGCTAGCCTGGGCATATAACACTGTAACTACATATGGGTGTGCAACCTAAGACTAGGGAGGTTATACTGTATGCAACCTGGGAGTTGTTGTGGACTGTATTTGATCCTGAAAGTCTAGGTGTCAGAAGTTGTCCAAAGGGGCTTTTATCTTTTGAAGAACACTATCAAATTGTGAACTACCTGGAAACAGGGTGATCTGAGGATGCTGGTGCAGGTATTTGTCCCCTCAAACCATGGCTACTGAAGTGCGATGTATGAGGGCTTGCCTGTGACTAAGATCCATTGTCCAAAGCTGGTGCAGAATGTTGCAGCCTGGCTTTTGACCTCAGCTTGGATGCCAGGGCACATAACTTCAGTGCTTCGTGTGCTGCACTGGCTGCCTGTGAAGTGGCATATGAGTGGCAGATAAACGTTAAAGGGACACTGTCAGCTTTTTTTTTTAAGTTTCTAAAGTACATTTTATCTGTGAACCTGTTGCAATTACTTTCGAAATACAATGCATACATTCCTCAGGGTTAACATAATAATGCCATCAGTAGATGTTTAAGGTTAAAAATACATTTCAATCACCCCAACCTTTATGCCCGCCAGCTAATGCTCCTGCGTGTCCATGGTATGATGTGGCATGGAGCTGTGAATAGACTCATTCACATGCAAGATTAAAAATTTTAATCCATTTAAAAAATACAAGTTTCAATATTCAATATCTCTGAGTTCAGAAAAGTAACTTTTTTTTCCAAAGTAAGCACTCTAACTTAAGTCTATTTGATATCTGAAAATTAAAGTCATCACTCGGAGTGTGCACACTAGCATCTAAGCTAATGCGCATGCTTAGAGTGATAGCTTTAATTTTCAAATACTAAATAAAGTAAGTTAATGAATTTGGGTGAGTAAGCAGTATTGGAAATTGTATTTTGTTTAGACAGATTTAAAAATGCGAAACTCGCACATTAACAAATTTATCTGTGATGCCACATCATACCGTGGACAGGCGGGAGCATCGGCTGGTGGGCATGACTGAAATTCATTTTTAGCCTTAAACATCTATTAAATGAAATTATTCTGTTTACCCTGAGGTGTCTAGCCATGGTGTGGAGAAAGTAACTAACAGGTCCACAGATAAAATGTACTTCAGAAACTAAAAAAAAAGCCGACAGTATCTCTTTAAGGTGTTAGTTTTAGAATTCAAGGTCCAGAATGGAGTGGGCCCTCAATACCACTGCCATGTGCTGGTTCCTTTCTCCAGAAAAATGGATCTGCATTCAGGAGGGCAAGGCATGCTATGTGTTCCCCAGTCATATCCGAAAATGTCTGGGGCCACTCCTGTACAGCATCTACCCCACCTGTGGATAGGTCTCCCTGTTTGCCTCCCTGTTTGAGATTCATCTCACCTCCCCCCTTTCTATAGCCACGTTTACATGGTCACATCTGCACTGGAGTAACCTGTGGCTCGGGATGCTCCAGTGCAAATGTGACATGTGGACACTTATCTGATCGGGGTAAGCGCTCGCTAAAATGCTCCCAGATTCTCTGTTAGCTAGGAGCACCAAGAGGAGCAAGTAGCTTACAGCGGCCTAAGTGGCAGTGTGGACTGCCTGTGCTGCAGCAACCAACAGATGTCCGACTCCCCCACAAAGCATGGCCCTTCACCAACCAGACTGCAGTGGTGCAGAGAGGGGCCGTGTAGACAGACAAATCCCGGGTATCAAGTGGTCGAGACTGCACTGCTGTGGCTTTGTATTTGCAGCACTACTGCCATGTAAACACGGCATACTTTGTTTTAAAAACAAGCTTAAAACTTGGATCCCTGTTTAAGTTGATTATATGAAAGCTTTATTGATGCATATAGGAAGGTTTGACTGATGAATCTTGTGTAGATACAATGTAGTCTGTATTATTTATGTTTCATTTTTTTATTGTAAAGTGCCTTCAACGTCAAAGAAAGGTGCTATTGATAACTCTCCCTACCTATCTATCTATCTATATATCTATCTCTTTGTTTCTCTTTCTCTATCTCTCTCTCTCTCTCGTATCTAAGGCAACAAGAACAGCAGCTCTTTTTCTTTCTTACCTGTGCAATGAACTGAATAATTTTTACGAAGATGTTGAGAGGCATATCCCTGGGCACTACGCTCCGGGATCCTTTTGGGAAAAGTGTTGTGGTGATGCTTGCAAGTCGACTGTAAATAAGAAAAACAAAAACAAAGTGATGGTTGGCAGAGTTCCATTCCTTCAAAGAAAAGCTGCAGGTGGTATTTCTTAAATGAGTTGAAGCAAGTTCAATCACAGTTTGATACTATGATTCAGAATAAAAAAAAAAAAAGCTCATATTTTGTTCTTTTGCTGTATCTGTTGTTAAAAATACATGGTCATTTAAAATACAGGTTGTTTTATTTTTTAACGGTAGCATATACAAGGAATAGAAACTGTGTTTAAGTAAAAAAAAAAAAAATGTTTCTTAGACTTATCATGGGGTTAAGCAACAAGACATGGCAGGATATTGGTTGTGCTGCCACAACCACATGTCTAGGGGCTCAACCCCTAAAAAATGTTTGTGACAGCACAACCAGCACCGCAGAGTGTCTTATAGCATTTATGGGTATGTAGTTAGATGGCTGAAAAACTTTCAGACATATAATAGTTAAATTAGGAAATTAAGTAAAAGAAATGGTAAAATAATACCTATAGTACCCTGCAGTGCTAGAAATACTGAAATAGGAGCGAGGAAAAACTAGAGGCCAATGCAAGTACTGTATAGCCATTTGTAGTGTCTATTAAGTTTGCATTGAAGTAAGTAATAGGGCACTATACTATGATAGGTAAGGAGGCAGGTTGGCAACAGGACTTTTTCGTACCCATTAGTTGTGTTGTCCCAATCCAATTGGTAAAAATGAGTCTCAGCCAGTCAGGATGCAAGATTCTTAGTGCCCATTTTGTAATGTGATTTTTCCCTGCTGCTTCTGTACGAATCTCTGAGGCCCTTAATATATCAATGATGTATGACAAATCAGACTGAAAATTTTGTAAGTAACTTTTGACTAATATCACGAACCTCAACAGTAAAGTAGCTAAGCACTTTGTATCACAATGTATTTTGGATTCAATAAAAGATGGAATGAATGAGAATCAGTTTGGGAGCTTAAAAGGATACTTGACTGCCCACGTACTTATTAAAGAGCCACCAACGCCTTGAAAAGAACTTTGGAAAACATAACATTTGGACATAAAACAGCTTATATTTCTCATTAGCTTTGTATTTTGTATACCAGGTATTCATTATTGAGGTCATATGTATGAAAACAGGACAGTTGTTCCTTAGCTCCTATTGTTTCTTCCCAACCTGATGTCATAATACTCTGGTTGTGACATCACTGTTATTCCCATGACAATGAACCACGATGTCACAACAGAGCATTATAAATTCAAATAGGGAATAAGCCATAGAGGCAGATGAACTCTAAGGGACAAAGATCTCATTTTTGTTGGAATTTCTTCAGTAATAAATAATGGGGAGGAGAAACCTGTATAAGTTATATGAAATGCAGGCTGGATTGTGTCTAAATATTATGTTTTCCAAAGTTTTTCAAAAGGTGTCAGTCACTCTTTACGTGACTGACTTATTCATTCCATCTGAAAGGGGTTAGTCTATGGTATGGCTCTGACTGACTTTAGCAAGGTGTTCTTTGATCGCCTGTAGCCTGTCAATTGCTACCATGTTTCAACTGGATAGCCAGACAGCACAGACAGCAAAGGATAAAAGTGCAACGTGTTAAAATCTAATTAAGAATAGGAGAAGGCTGGTGTCCCCTTAGGCACAAACATAGGTCCTTTATTACCCTTATTTTTTTAATCATGGTGAACGATATGAACCCTAAAGGGAAATTTGTCAGTTACGCAGATGACTCAGTTATTTACAGTATAATAGCTACATCAATCCTAGCCAAACAGGTTCAACATATATGGGCCTACACCAGTTTAACACCTAAGTACCCATGCTTCCTTTGGGAGCTCTATGACATAGGGTTGTGCACTGGTGCCAATTTGGTCATGGGTACTGCTGGGACAGTTCAGGCTGGAGGGAGGTACTGTGTTGGCTGGGGGACGGGGGTGTTGCATGTTTGTACTTAAGTAATACAAAGGGCTTTTATGTTTTGTAATCCCAAGCTCTGCCTGGATAGGCAGCTGAAGAGCAGCTTAACAGTGAGGGAACACTTGTTATGATTAGTCTTAACCCTTGTCTTTCCTTCCCCAGAGCCATATTCTCATTCCCCCAATAAGCATATTGTTATTTGTATGTTAATCATGGTGTTCTGTGCATTCTTGTGTGGTTTCCTTACTGATCTCTCCAAGATCTGAAACCCTTGAGACTTGGTGGAGTGCCCCCCCAACACTTGCACTCATGTCCATTCATACCAGCTCCTCTTGATTTATTAAAGGTTGCAGCAGTACGATGTGAGTACTCTGGGAAGACGGTGCTGCGGGGTCCATCGCAGAGTGGTGGAAGCAGTGGGAATCTTGTATGAGTGAGGCTTATTAAGTGGACCATTTATTATGGTAACTGGGTACTTAACTTCCATTCTGTGTTGGGGCATGTCCCAAGAAAAGGAGGGTAGAGCCTCAGCAGTACCTGAGGTGAGGGGAGGAGTGAGACAGCCTGCATTTGTGTCTAATTCTTTTATGGGGAGCACCCAGAGTGGAGTGACTGGCTGGAACAATTTGAGCTCACAGCCCAGCTAAATGGTTGCAATACAACAGCTAAGCTGAAATTCTTGGGACTCTTCCTGCAAGGCAAAACTCATGCCCTATACTGGGAATGGAGCCCACTGTCAAGCAAGACTACTCAGCCCTGGTGATGGTGCTGAAACAATCCCATGAGCCTAGTGAATGTGCTGGCTGAGAAAGAACAGTTTTCTTTAATCAAGAAGAGGGGAGCAGGCAGATTTACCCAAACTCTGGAAAGGCATTGTGGCGCCTAGTGGCCAAGGCCTCTTTGGATGCTAGCTTGGCCACTTAAGACCTGCTGGTTCATGACCATTTTATTGCCAATGCTGAGAGTGGTGAGTCCCATTTCCAACTACTTCTGTGGAAACCCCATGGGGGGGAATAAATCATTCTGTATGCCACTGAATTGGAGGTAGTACAGGACTTAGACTTTCTGCAGGCCCAGAGGCCACAAGTGTGGACCCATGGTGTGGCTAAGGAAACTGACTTCTTCAAGAAAGTGACAGGAGCCATTTCTGAGGTGCGAAAAGAGATGTTAGAGCTTCTTTCAGATCTTGACACAGAGTTAAAAAAGCTAAAAGTGAACCTAGAGCCCCCCCATGGCCCCAAATCCAAGCCCCTCCACCCCAAATCATGACGCCTCAAAGAGAGATCTTGGTTAGACACACGTCCCAGGCTGAAAGAGTAATTGGACTGGAGGTCAAGTAGTCACGTGTATTTTGTGTGTGTGTGTGTGTGTGTGCGTGTGCATGTGCATGTGTGGAGACCCAGGTCACTACGCAAGACAGTGCCTTCAGTGGAACAGCCCAGGAGGGTCAGGATCAGTGAGGACAGTGGTTGAGGACCAACTCCTTGCATTCTAACAGAAAGACTCCCAGTGGTAGATCATAATTGCTAACAGTGTCTAGCTCAGTTATTTTCTTCTGGGAGAGATAGAGGATATCCAACGCAAGTTCCTGGTGGACTCTGGTGCACAGGTATCTAAAGTGACTCAAGGCTGAGGGGAGGAGTAAATAAAATGTCTCAAAAGAGCCTCCTTCCCTAAGAAGGGACTGTTTGCACAGCAAATAGAGCCACCCTCAGGGTATTGGGAGTGTGGCAGACAATGATTATTGGGAAGGATCTTCATTCAGCTTGTGAGTTCCTAGTGGCTGAAGATACAGTTCAGATTCTTTCTATTGGCACCGACTTGCTCCATCAGTAAAGGGCCATACTGAGGTTTGCAGAAGGCCCTGTACAATGCTGAGAAATAAGTTAATCCTGACATTCTACAGTAATGGGACAGAGCTACGTGAGATAGTGGCTAGTAGCTATGTGTAACCATCTCACCAAGAAGCAAATTCCTTATTCCTGGCCAGGTCAAAGGAGGCAAAGTTGAAGACAATGGAGGGCTAGTGGAGTCACAGCTGAAATGACATCAAGACCTCTGTCTTGATGACTCAATCCATGAGCAGAGTTCAGTCAGGACAAGTCCTAGTGAGGGTTGCATACAGGACCACAGAACCTCTAGTGTTGTACCAAGGGATGGTACTCGATACCTTCCACTCTGGGTTGCCAGTGTTGCCAGGAGGTCTAGCTACAGTCTGAGGCTTACAGATGAGACCCCTGAACCCATCAAGAGTGAAGCCAAGGCCCTATTTTTACTGGAGAGTTTACTTCAGGAGCTTTAGCTTGATGAGCAGAACTTAGCACCAGAGCAGTTGTAAGCCCAGGCTGCAATGTGGGAAGGTGCTAAAGTGTAAAGTAAAGGGGACCATTACCTGGGATGTACTAGGCAGAGTGAGCACCAAATAGATTTTGGAGACATCAGACTGATCAAATAAGGACCCTATAGGATCCCACTTCACTATCAGGAGGAATATGAGAAGCAACTGCACCAGATGGACCAAGGAGCCATGACCCCTCCATGAGCTTGTGGGCTACTCCAGAATTCCTGGAATGGAGAAAGGATGGGGATGTACAAGTCTGTCAACTATCACTGCTCAAGTGAGGTCACCACTAAGAATGCATACCCTCTTCCATGTATTGACAATACACTGGATCAGTTGGAAGAAGCTTGTTGGATTCCCACCCTGGATAAGGTTCTGGCAAGTGGAGGTCCCAGAGGACCAGGTGATGATCATATTCACAACCAAACAAGGACTGTTTGATTTTAACATTACCGGGGTTTGAAATGCACTTAGGACATTCCAGTATCTTGTGGATGTTGTGCTCACAAACCTGTAAGGGATTTTGTGTCTGATGTATCTGGACATAACTGTCATTGGCAGGACCTTTGAGGATCACCTGCAGAAGTTGAAGGCAGTCCTGTGGAAACTGGGTAATGCAACCGTTTCTGTGGTGAGGTAAAATATCTGTGACACCTGATATCTGCAGATAGTGTAAGCACTGTTCCAGATAAAATGGAGGATGTTCCGTCCTGGCCTTTCCTTTGTTCAGTTATAGAGGTGAAGAGTTTCCTCTGGCTGGCATCATATTATAGAAAATGTATCACAGAGTTTGCTACCTTCACTAGGTTTCTATACCAGATTACAGAGAAAGAGATGCAGTTTGTCTGGACAGATCCCTGCCAGGAGGCATTCTCAGAGCTGAAGCACAGACTGGTCTTGCTCTCTCTGACCCATTCTAGCTTATTCTGACCCACAGCTGTGATTTTTATTGCACAGAGATGCCATTGAGGTGGGTATTGGAGCAGCACTGACCAGGCTGTGCATGGCACAGTAAGAGTGACTGTGCATGCAAGCTGGGCCCTGGTGGAAATGAAGCATAGATATACCATGACCAAGGAGTTATTGGCTGTTGTGATCTTCAGCTGACATTTTCATCACTTCCTGCCGAGAAAGTTGTTCCATCTCAGGATGAACCAGGGTTTGCTTCATGGCTACATAATTTCCATCCATTTGAAAGACAGCTTATTGATTGGCTGGAGCAAGCAGAACAGTTCACCTATCAAACTGTACATTGCCAGGGAAGCAGCACAACAATGTGGATGCTTTGTTCGGAAGACTAATGTCGGTGGAGGTATGGCTGGAAAAGCCTACAACAAAAGGAGAAATAGTTGCTCTAGGATGTGCTGAGACACTGACTACTGATAACTCAGAGGAGGATGGGGAGTGGTTAATTTTTTGGACCAACAGCGAGCAGATCTTGTGACTACCATTAATGAACTGGCAGAGGAAAGGGATCCTCATACTCCCTGAAGAGGTACAATTCAACCCTAAACTCTGGAAGTACCAAACTCTGTGGCTATATTTTTAAATACAAAAATGATGTTTGGTACTGATGAGCCAGGAGGAGAAGAAGGGGGTAGGCCAACTGTAGAAAAACAGTGGTCCCCAGGAAGGTAGGGACTCAGAAGTGGTACGTAAGGTGGGTCTTCCTCCCCGACCCCAAAGACTGAGACAGCAGTCCTTCAATACTCTGCCTTGGTCTCATACTATTATCAATCTTCCTAAAGGATCTTCCCTCTTCTTTTATCTCCTCACACATCTATATGCATGTTGTTAATACAGTGCTTTTCCCAGTCATTCTAGTGTCTCTGTTTTGAGTCCAGAGTACCAAGGCTTTGATAACATTCAGCGGTGGATCCCTGAATGCTAAGAAAATAGTGTCCATGGCTGCCTGTTTGACCCAGCAATCGCACACTGCACTGCCATGCCGGTTACTGGGTTCGGGGGGGGGGGTGCTGGCATGCGGGCAGATGGGCTTTAGAAATGACTTCCCAGCCTAGGGAATAGATGGTGCTGCTTTTGGCACTGGGATGACTTCTGTGGTTGGTCAGGGAGCTTGCTCCCACCCTCATTCCTAGGAGGCTCTGCTGCAGTGTCTGTGGTCAACAAGAAGCATGGGTAGTGCCATCTAGTAGGTGAAGGGTGGGCAGAGGGAAAAAAATCAGGTGAGAAAAGCTCTTAGGTTCTCTAAATGATGGCCAGAATACACTTGGGCTCTGCATCACAGACGCCCTTTCCCAGGAGCTGGTGATGGGATAGTGAGCAATGGGGTTGGGTGGTTATCGTGGCCTGACAGGGACATGGCAGACCTCAGGAGGGGAGAAAAATCTATATGGAAAAAAAAGTAAAACACAATGTCCATGATCTTGGGTCCAGACCCCTCCCTATTTTGGAACAGGTGTCACCTAAAAAATACCTGGGATTGGAGTTTGACCAGTATCTGGATTTTGCTACCCACATAGATTCAATTACCACCAAGCTTCCCCCTAAACTTGATGCCTTCCACCAAAACAAATCCTATCTCACTCCTGTAGCCAAGCATAAAATTGTAAATAAAATGGTTCTCCATGTCTTTGATTATGAGGTTGTGGCTTATCCTTGACAAAAGATGTTGTACTCTCCTTCCTAGTTCTCCTAGGAAGTTACTCACTGAATGTCCTATTTTGTATCACATGTCTAATTAACATGATTTTTTTTAAATATTGCACAGCACTCCTTTTTCTACCACTGCAGTTATCAACTTTGCCAATCACCTGGAAACAAGCTGCTTATAGCTTAGTCAATGTGTATTTCCTTCTCAGATATCATAGCTAAATACAGTGTGCATGCCTTGATCCGTTTAAAAGCCACATTTGAAAACAATAAGGTGCTTAGTTAAATTATGTGTTATACTGGACACTGATTCTATGTTTCAGTTACAAATGCAAGAAATCTGTACACCAGAGATGACAGGGCCCCTCTAAGAGTGAGAGAGAAAAACAGACATAAAAAGAAAATTTTCAGAAAGAGTAATTTTCAAATATTCTCAACCCTTTTAATTTAGAATACAAGAAACAAACAAAAAAACTGAAAAAGATTAAAAGAAGCTAATAAACGAAACACATGTTCTGAGCAGTTACCAGCCAATTATTTTGAATAATTTATAACTACTGTGCTAAGAACAAATTAAAGGAAGTTGATAAATTAACATGATTAATGACTGTCATGCTGTGTTGAAGGTATATTGGGAGTTTCATCTGCATGCATCTTGTAATTATGTTTTCCCACACTTTTTGTTCTTTATACCAGCTTCTTCATTTATACACACTATAAAAAAGCTAATTGCATAAATATGACAGCAAAGAGGGTATGCAGAAGTATAAAAATAAAATATTTATTTATCAGATTTGGTGTCCCAGGCTAAGACAGTGAGGTGACTGGATGCATCACAGACAGAGGTGGGGTGCTTAAGAACAGCCAGCTGTGCAGCGGAGTTGGCACTGGTGTAGAGTTGTGTGGAATATGCAATTCCACTGGCAGAATTAACTGGGGCACATTTGCTGCAGCCACATCCAAGAGCAGGGCCATTCTCGATGCCCTACAGGTGGCATGCCTCAGACAGCTAATTTTGGAACCCACTCATGAGGGAGCAATCTTAGACCTCGTACTCTCTAATGGGGACAGTGAGAGGATCTCAGATCTAGAAGTGGGTAGCCATCTGGGAACAAGTGACCATCAAACAGTGTGGTTCATGATAAACTCAGCTACAGAGTCAAGCCATACAAAAGTGAGGGTACTGGATTTCAGGAGGGCTGACTTTGGCAAGATGGGAGAGTGCCTTAGAAAAGCACTAGCAAACAGGCTAGAAGGAGGGGTAGAACAACAATGGGGAAACATCAAATCTGCCATCACAGAGGCAGCAAGCCTTTGTGTGAAGCAAATAAACAAATCAAAATGAAAGAAAAAGCCACTATGGTTCTCAAAAGAGGTGGTGGGGAAGGTCAGGGAGAAAAAGATAGCATTCAGGAAGTATAAGCAAACACAGAAGGAGCAGGACAGAGAGCTGCACCAGTTAAGGCAGAAGGAAGCGGGGAGGGAAGTTAGAATAGCAAAGGCCCAAACTGAGGAAAAGATAGCCAACTCGGTTAAGAAGGGGGATAAAACATTTTATAGGTACATCAGGGAGCGTAGAAAGACAAAGGGAGGGATAGTGAGGCTGAAGAGAATGGTCGGTGGGTGGGTAGAGAGGGACAATGAAAAAGCAGGGATACTGAATTAATATTTCTGCTCAGTATTCACAAAAGAGGAGGAGGGGGAGGTGCCTAATCCAAGCAACAGAAGCACTCTGGATGGGGTCGGGGGGTCGATCCCAGTCCTTTCACTAAAGGAAAGGGTTCTGAAAGAACTCCTAAAACTGAAGGTGGACAAAGCAATGGGGCCTGATGCAATTCACCCCAGAATTCTAAAAGAATTAAGGGGAGAACTAGTGAAACCACTGACTACCCTTTTTAACAAATCATGGGAGGATGGTGTGGTACCTGAGGACTGGAGGAAGGCGGATGTGATTCCCCTTCACAAAAGTGGGACCAAGACAGAGGCAGGAAACTACAGACCTGTCAGTTTGACCTCTGTGGTAGGGAAAGTGATGGAATCACTTCTGAAGGAAAGGACTGTTGAGTACCTAGAGGCCAGTGGGGCACAGGATCCAAGGCAGCATGGTTTCACAGTGGGAAGGTCATGTCAGACAAATCTAATTGATTTCTTTGACTGGGTGACCAAATTAGTAGACCAGGGAGGGGCTGTGGACATGGCCTATCTAGACTTTAGCAAGGCATTTGATACAGTCCCACTCAAAAGATTAATAGTCAGATTAGCCAGCCTGGGAGTGGGTCCCAGGGTGGTAGCCTGGGTAAAACATTGGCTGGATAACAGGATACAGAAGGTAATTGTAAATGGAGTCCACTCTGAAGAAAGAGGGGTTACTAGTGGGGACCAAGAGGTTCAGTACTGGGTCCAGTCCTTTTAATGTCTTTATAAGTGACATTGCAGAGGACTGGAAGGAAAAGTATGCCTCTTTGCAGATGACACAAAGATCTGCAACAGGGTTAATACACAGGGAGGCGTGGAAAGGATGAGAAGGGACTTGGCAAGGTTGGAGGAATTGTCAGAAGTATGGCAGCTTGATTCAAAGCAAAGTATGCAAAATAATGCACCTGTGAAACAAAAACCCAGGGAAGATTATACAATGGGGTAGTAATAACAACAAAATGGAAAGGTACCTGGGTGTAATCTACATTAGATGACCTTAAGGTTAGCAAGCAATGTGAGAAGGCAGTAGGGAGGGCTGGGGGTATACTGGGATGTATAGGGAGAGGCATCACCAGCAGAAAATGGGAAGTTGTTATCCCTCTGTACAGACAGTTGGTGAGACCCCATCTGGAGTATTGCATCCAGTTCGGGAGACCCCATCTCCACAAGGACATAGACAGGATAGAGGCAGTCCAGAGGAGGGCAACTAAAATGGTGCAGGGTCTGCAAGAGAAGCCATATGAGGAGAGACTAAAGGAGCTTAATATGTATACCCCTGAGGAAAGGAGGGAGAGAGGAACATGATAGAAACTTTTAAGTACCTCAGTGGAATCAACAAAGTCCAAGAGGGTAGCATATTTCAGAAAAAGAGATGTGCAAGAACAAGGGGACTCAATTTGAAGATGGGGGAGGGTTCAGGGGCAATGTGAGGAAGTATTTTTTCACATAGAGGGTGGATGCATGGAACAGCCTTCCTGAGGAGGTTGAGGGGTCTAATACTGTGGGAGAATTCAAGAATACATGGAACAGACATAAGGCAATTTTTGTTGGGGGTAGGAAGAAATAGTCTATTGGTTAACTAGGATTTGCAGCTTATCCTGTAGGTAGGGAAAAGGGCAGACTAGGTGGGCCAAGCCGTCCATATCTGCTATCAAAGTCTATGTTTTTATGAATTCATGCAGAATGGCAATTCTGCTTCCAAACTGCTTTTCAGAATTTATTTGAATTCCACAAAATTCTGAAACGCATTTCTGTGTAAACCACAGTGTAATATTCTGCATGAATATATTCCCTGATTTGAGAAAGATGAATGCAAAGTTTACATAAACCTCAGAAAACTCTGTGGTTTATGTGAACCACGGATTATTTATCCGCAGTTTTATTAAAAAAAAATCTGCTTTCAGAATTCTGTTTCTGACAGAATTTGGTGGAAACTAGCAAAATGCCTGAAATGCTGCGGTGAAAGCAAAATTTAAAAATTCCGCACAGCTCTACAATGGTTCGGATTGTCAATGTAGTCACTCATCTGCCTAGTTGGGAGAAAAAATGAGGTCATGAGGACCCCATTTCTTGGGGTGTGGAAATGGAGAACAAATTGGGGAAAGGGGTGATTGGCCCCCACAAAAAGAGAATACATATATATATATACACATATGTATATACACACACACACACACACACACTGTTGCTTACCTTTGGGTTGCCGTATTGCTTTCACATTTAATTCTAATCATGTAAACCCACAGTAGTCTGTAGAGTGATTCCAGTGCAACTCGAGCCATTTTGGGATCTTTATTCTACCAGAAGGAAACAGAATTTTTGTTTTTATCATGATCAAACTGATACAAAGAACCATGAAAAGATAATGTTAAGTAGTTGAAAAGACTGCTACTAATATTGCTCAGTTAAGCTACAAAAAGCGGCAAATTAATGCAGGCATGTGTCAGATCCTTTATTCAAGCCCAAAGCATTCATGTTGGAGGAGCTCTTTAAACAGAAAGCAACAAATTGTAATAGACTACAAAAGAGACCTGGCCATCATTACAAAGATGAAACTGTCACTGCAATGTGCAGAGGCAGTGGGCAAAGGAAATTCATAAGCTGTACATTATCAAATGGGACATGCCACGCCATGAAAGTGATATGATTTTTGCCTGGGGCATGCAGTATGATTTGTTTACTGCACACCCTGTTGTGGGCTATTGCCAGTCCAATGGTAACCCACCTCTTTAGCCTCCATTCCCTGCTGGTTATGATTCTTCTGTGGTTGTTCCCCGACTGACTTCATCCTGCCATCCCTACTTGGCTTGTCGGAGCACTACGACCCCTCCACCCCACTGCTTGTCTGTAACAGTTCTACATGCAGAGATGGGGTGTCATACAAGGCTGCAACCAGCCTTGCGAGGGATACCACACATTTGTGAATGGCTCTATGGGAATTTAAATGGTGGCCCCATTCCATTTCCCATGTGGGAAAGAGTTGCAAAGTCACTGGTGGTGCAACATGACTGAGAACCCAGATATCGTGATGCTGCTGTCTACTTCTCTTCAATTACAAACTGCACACGGTCATATGCAAACCACAGCCCAGATTCTTAAAGGGGGTTATGTAATACTGCTTACATCACCAGTCCCCCTCTTCTTTAGCTATACTT
This sequence comes from Neoceratodus forsteri, assembly GCA_016271365.2. Lineage (NCBI taxonomy): Eukaryota > Metazoa > Chordata > Ceratodontiformes > Ceratodontidae > Neoceratodus > Neoceratodus forsteri. The sequence continues at coordinate 375,472,627 of CM057458.1, forward strand.
TTCTTTTTTGGTTTTGAAAGACTTTACTGGAGTATTTCAATATACACAGTCTTACTACTATGCAAACTATAAAGGTATACAATGAAGTAAAACATGACCAGTTGCTCATATATCTGGCTAGTGTCCATGAAGTTAAAAAATTATAATGATCTGATATAATTTTCCATTAGATCGTTGAACGGGTCCCATATTAAATCCCATTGACCTAGTTTTTTTTCATAGCTGTAATGTATTTTCTCTATCTTTACCAAATCAGTCATCAAATTGAGCCATATTTAACATTCAGGGGGGTGCTGTCTTTCCATTTTGGTAAAATGCATATGTTAGTTTTAAAGAACTGCTGACGTCTCAAGGAAAACTTTGTTAAAACATAATATTTAGGTACAATTCAGCTTACATTCCATATATCTTCAATGGATTTCTCCTCCCCATTATTTATTACTAAGGAAATCTGCATGACTATATGATCTTTATCCCTCAGAGTTCATTTACTTTATAGCTTACCCCCTACTTCATATCATAATACTCTGCTGTGACAACACAATCTGTTGCCATGGGAGTAACTATGATTTCACAAGCACCACATTTTGACTTCAGGTATGGTGAAATACAAAGTTTGCACTGTAGTCATGTTGTTTCTTCTGAAGGATCCATCAGTGAACGTTTCCAAATGGCATCAGTGCACAAGAGTCTGCTGCCCCAGAGATAGAACGTTATGCTAATCATGGACTTTAGAATACAAGTCAAACTCTACACTGTGGTCATGCTTCCTATGTTGTTCTAATGTCAGATTTGTTTCTACGGCCAGGGGAGCAGTGACCACTCAATCCATTTAAATGCCTACTTAAATATTTCTAAAATTTTCTTTAAAATGTTTGAAAAGCCCAACTAAATTGAAGCAGACAAAAGCATGTAGAACTGGAATGATCACAATTTTAAAAATTGTTGAGAAATAGCAATAAGTAATACTCAAGCAACCTTAAGATAAGAACTGATTCTTGTGTGAAGCTATTTTCAGGTTCTAGAAGGGGAGGGAGGGTTAGGGTTTATAAGGCTCACTGATAGATCCCTGAGAAGAAACAACATTACTACGGTAAGTAATTTCTTCTTCAAATAACAAGAATCCATAAATGAGATGCCTTACAAATTGTCAACTTAATAGCCATAGATTGGTGGTATGGGTCTAGAACCTATTTAGAAAAAAGGTCCTGCTAGACAGAAGTTCAAAAACTGGCGTCCCTACTGGACTGTATGTCCAAACAGTAGTACTTTGTGAAGGTGTGCACTGTTTTCCAGGTAGCTGCTTTACAAATTTCTTGAAAGGGGATGCCCCTTGTGCTTGCCACACAGGCAGAGGTGCACCTTGTGGAATGTGCTTGAGGGCCTCTGGGGGTATCTTGCCACCTTTTTTTTGCAACAGAACCTTATGCAGGAAGCTATCCAATTATCCAATAAGAGAAAGTCTTCCTAGGTGCTGGCTTACCTTTATCAGGCTCCTTCCTTTTCTGCATCTCTACTGCCATTTACTCCACCTGTTTTGGTTTCTTTATTTGTACGTCAAAGCCATTCATTGTACCTTTGCTTAGTACTATTTACTTTTTATGTGCACTTATACTATGTTAAATTGTTCTCTGTTTGTACTTTATTTTATACCGATCATTAATCTCATGTATGTTTTCATTATTGTATTCCCCCCCCCCCCGATCACACCTGGAAATCAGCCTTTGCTCAGTGTGCCTCTCCTGGTTACCAGTTTTCAAATAAATAAATAAACCTCTCCATAGGTAACAGAAAGCTGTGTACTCTGGGACCTGACATTCCTTGTCTGGTCCATGTAGTGACCTGGTGCTCTTTTTACATCCAGACAGTGCAATTGTTGCTCACCTGTATTGTAACGTTCAGGACAGAGGACAGGAAGGGTAACTGACTGGTTTAAGTGGAATCCTGACACCAACTTCTGATTGGTCCTAAGGACTACCTTGACCCTGTGGATGATTATGTAGCTTGGATCTATACAAAGGACTTGGAGTTCACTCACCCTCCTGGCAGATGTCATGGCTATCAGGAAAACTGTTTTTCCTATGATATATTTTATGTTAGCTGTAACCAGAGGCTCTAAAGAAACCTCCATCATCTGGGCAAGATGGGTGTGTAGGTACCATGGAGGGTCTGGTTCCTTTACAGGGGGATACAGATGAAACATAGATGGTTGAGATCCTTAAAAAACTTTTAAAAACTGGCTATGAGGCCAAGGAACTGTCTCTGTCTGCTGATGTGTAGGCTGACACAGTTGCCAGGAGTACTTGCAAAGCTGAAGGTCTCAGACCAAAGGACTGTAAGTGTACCAGGTAGTACAGAACTGTAGATAGCCCTGCATACATTGGGACTATTTTTCTAGGGACACAACAGTATGAGAATATCATCCAGTTAGAGGAATATACTTTTCTTGTTGCTTGTTTTCTGGAAACCTTCAGAATAGTTAGCACTTCCTCAGAGAGATTCAAACTAGAGAATTCTAACTCTGCAAGACCCATGCCCTCAGACACAGTGTTCTGAGGTCTGGGAATGTTATCTTACCCTGAGATAAAGTCAGAAAGGTGTATGTCAGAAAGGTGTATCTCAGTGGCAGGTTGACTGTTATCCTGCTGGACAGGGTCAGCAGCATTGAGTACCAAGCTTGTCTGGCCTAGTCTGAGACTATCAGGACCACTGTTGCTGGTTCTCTCCTGAGCTTTATGACCACTCTGTATATAAGTGGGAAAGGTGGAAAGGCATACAGGAACTTCCCTGTCCAATTCAGGGTTAGGGCATCCTCTGGGACTGTGCCCCTGGCAGCTGGCCTGCAAACAAAACTTTGGGAGCTGACTATTCACTCAAGAGGCAAAAGAAGTCTTTATGTCCAAGGAGTAAGCTAGATACCAGATCCTCATAGTTTCTGTGCATAGTTCTGAGGATCTTGTTCCTACTTGTTTGTTTATGTTGTCGTATTGTCTGTCTGAATTTGGATGCATTAATTGCAAACTACTTAATCTTCCACAGGGACAAGATGGTCCTTAGGACCAATCCGAAGTTCCTACCTAAAATAGTATCAGAATTCCATTTAAATCAGTCAGTTGCCTTTCCTGTCCTCTATCCTGAACATTCTGAGGAAAATGACTGCATTGCTGGCAAACTACCCTGAGCTTAAGGAGGTTTATGTGCTCTTGAGTCTCCTGAGGGCTCCAGATGCCTCTTACTGTGAGATCCTCCAGGTGGGCACCCCACCAGAGGAGAAGCATTGTTAGCACCTTTGTTGGGGATTGATGGAGGTAGGGAATGCCCTCTCTGAGGTTGCTTTCCTCCTTTCACCACTCTTGTGGTTGTAAAAAGCCTTTTGTGTCTGGCACTACCATGGATAGAGAGTACAACCTTTCAGACAAGTGACCTTTAGATGGTATTGAATGTACCTCATCTGAAATCTGGCCAATGGCACCACAGCTGTGGATAAGGACATGTGGCTTAGTAGCCACAGAAAATCTCTGGCAGGCACAGGATGGTCCAGTGTGAAGGATTCTGCATTGGCAATCATATTTGATACCCTTTCCTGTGGAAGGAAGGCTTTCCCCTTTAGAGTATCTACTGTAGCTTTAAACCTATGAAGTCCAGAACCATTACTGGTTCTGTCTGAGACTTCTGCAGATTTATAAGGAATCCCAGGTTCTCTAGGGTGCTTTCTATATGTCATATGGAGCACACTGCCTCTTGTTTTGTTTCTCCTGGGACTAGCCAGTCATCTAGGTATGGAAAAACACCATACCTTTTCTTATGTGAGCTGCCACCATGGCTAGGCACTTTGTGAATACCCTTACTGCTGAGGTGAGATTAAAGGGAAGGGCTGCAAAATGACACTGACAGTTCCCCAGACTGAACCTGAGGTACTTTCTGAGGCTGGGTCTGACTGTAATGTGGAAGTAGGCATCTTTCAGATCCAGTGACCCTAACCAATCCCCTGACTGTGCGGATGGTATCACTTTATTTATTTATTTATTTATACGATCTTGGAATTACAAATACCTTTGAGCTGGGAGCTCTTTTACAAAGGTTCCATGTCAGAGAATAATACATAATACCACATTGGTAAACTGGAGCTAGGATGTAGACATTATAAACGGCAAATAGACAGCATAAACAGGTTTACAAAACATAATGAAATGCAATTAACAATTGGTCAAAAGACATTGTGGGGAACATAACACTGAGAATCAGCCAAGGAGACTTTCTCCAGAGGTAAGGAGGGAGGAAGGAGGGGTGGCTGAAAGGAGGCCTGAGGGGCAGGTGGGGTGAGGGTGATAGAGGAGGTAGGGTATGGGGAGGTAATGAGGAATGTGAGACAGGGTGGGGGGGTTGATGGACTAAAGGAAGTAGGATATGGGGGGGGCTATGAGGTGGATGTAGAGGGGGAGGTGTGACCAAGAGGAGGCAGGCTCAGCTGTAAAATGTGGTGGAGGAACTGCATGGAGTATTCAACAGATACCAGCTTATGTTTCAAGAACTGATCCTCAATATTAGTGAAGTTGAGCTGAAACTGTTTCTCCAGGAGTATTGGGTCCAGGTTGCTGGTGAATATTACAGCTTCATCCGCATAAAGGAGAATTGCAAGGGGGAGATAATTTAGGAAGAGGCTGAACAGTAGGGGGCCTAATATGGATCCTTGGGGTGCACCTGTGCGTACTTGCTGCCTTTCGGAGAGGACTTCATTTATTTTTTACCTATTTTGATCGGCTTACTAGATAGCTATTGAACCAACATACGGTGTCAGCAGAGAGCCCAGTGCTGGAGAGTTGTTCAAGAAGTAATGTGTGGTTAACCATATTGAGGGCTTTGGTGAGGCCTATAAAGGCCGCCCCCACCAGCTGACCATGGTCAAGCACTTTATGAATGTAACCGGTAAATTCTAGCAACCCTGTGGTGGTACTGTGACCTTTTCGAAAGCCGTGCTGCTGTGGGCATTGAATCTGGTATTTTTCCACTATGCCCAGTATGACCACCTTAAACTTTTCTTTTTTGATATGTTTGTTCAGATATCTATTTTTTTTAAATTTATTTCTTTTGTTAACCGGGTAAACATATGAGCCAAGGCCCTTTTTCATATGCGGCCGAGACTATAAAATAGTCACAAGATGTTATACAAAAAGATAACTTTTACATTCACTTAATACAGGAATACAAATACACGACATATAAGACAATATAATACAAATTATTTAAAATAGCAGTGACATTGCAAGCTACTCAATAAATGATGCTTCAATTTCTTTTTGAATAAATTATGACTATTCATAGTTCTCAATTCAATTGGATGATCATTCCAGTATTTTGGTGCTTGGATAGAAAAAGCTTGAGCACCCATTTTAGTTTTAGTGATTTTCAAATTTAAACAAGAAAGAAAATTTGATCTCAAGTTTCTCGAAGCTTCCCTTACAGATATCAGAGAATACAAGGGAGAGACACTTTTTTGTCTCAATACATTATCCGTTTTACAACAAAGAGAGTAAATGGAACTCAAATTAGGTGGTAGAAACCCTGAAACTTGATATAAAGTACAATGATGTGCACTATAAGGAAATCTATAAACAAATCTACAAATACTATGAAAAGTCATTGTTAAGTTATTTACTACATGTTTAGACAAACTAGTAAGCAAAAATGAATTATAATTCAGTTGAGAAAGTAGTATACTTTGGGCTATATGTTTCCTGGCTTGCAAAGCTAACACATTTTGTAGTCTGAATAAAACCCTAATTTTTGATTTACTGATTTTGTTAAAGTCAATATATAATTTGAAAATGTTAAATTTGAGTCCAAATTCATTCCCAAATATCTAAAACATTGCACCTGCTCCAAATTAGTTCAATTTTTACCAAAAATATTCAGTTTCCCTAATTTAACCAACTTTCGTTTAGAGGTAAATATCATACTCTTGGTTTTTGAAATATTCAATGATAATTTTAAGTCCAACAAACAATTTTCTAGACTCTGAAAATCTACAGTCAAATCTTGGGCAATTTTATCTAATGAATTAGAGCTATTATATAATATTATATCATCAGTATATAAGATTGTCTTAGCCTTAAGAATTTTACTTGGTATAATATCTGCAAATATGGAAAACAATAGGGGTCCCAAGATTGACCCTTGAGATACACCCTTTTCTAAAATTCTACTCTTTGACACTGAACACTCATAAAGAACTTGCAGTTCCCTACCTGATATATAACTCTCCACCCATTCTAATGACAATCTGGAAAAATCCCTTGGCAGCTAGGCTCCTGAGCAGCAGGCGATAGTCAACAAGGTCAAATGCCTTGGACAGGTCCACAAAAATAGCACCAGTGAGCTCACCCCTCTCCATAGCCTCACTGATGTGGTTTGTGAACCTGGCCAAGGCAGTTCCTGTACTATGAAATTTCCTAACACCATGCTGCTCAGGAGCCTGAAGCCCAGTCAATTGTAAGTAATCACTAATTTGTACCTCTGTTATCTTTTCTAAAATTTTACCTAAAAGATGGAGAAGAGAAATAGGGCTGTAATTCCCCAAATCTTTACTATTCCCCCCTTAAAAATTGGTCTTATTATAGAGACATAGAAACATAGACTTTGACGGCAGATAAGGACCGCTTGGCCCATCTAGTCTGCCCATTTCCCTACCTACAGGATAGGCCGCAGATCCTAGTTAACCAACAGCCTATTTCTTCCTACCCCCCACAAGAATTGCCTTATGTCTGTCCCATGCATTCTTGAATTCTCCCACAGTTTTAGACCTCACAACCTCCTCAGGAAGGCTGTTCCATGCATCCACTACCCTCTCTGTGAAATAATACTTCCTCACACTGCCCTGAACCGCCCTCCTTCTATCTTTAAATTGTGTCCCTTGTTCTTGCAAGTCTCTTTTCTGAAAGATGCTACCCTCTTGGACTTTGTTGATTCCACTGAGGTACTTAAAAGTTTCTATCATGTCCCCCTCTCCCTTCTTTCCTCAAGGGTATACATATTAAGCTCCTTTAGTCTCTCCTCATACGGCTTCCCTTGCAGACCCTGCACCATTTTAGTTGCCCTCCTCTGGACTACCTCTATCCTGTCTATGTCCTTTTGGAGATGGGGTCTCCAGAACTGGACACAGTACTCCAGATGGGGTCTCACCAACTGTCTGTACAGAGGGATAACAACTTCCTGTTTTCTGCTGCTGATGCCTCTCCCTATACATCCTAGTATACCCCCAATCCTCCCTACTGCCTCCTCACATTGCTTGCTAACCTTAAGGTCATCTGATATGATTACCCCCAGGTCCCTTTCCTTTTTTGTTGTTGTTACTACCTCCCCACCCATTGTGTATTCTTCCCCTGGGTTCTTGTTTCCCAGGTGCATTATTTTGCACTTCTTTGCACTGAATCCTAGCTGCCATACTTCTGACCATTCCTCCAACCTTGCCAAGTCCCTTTTCATCCTTTCCACACCTCCTTGTGTATCAACCCTGTTGCAGATCTTTGTGTCATCTGCAAAAGGCATATTTTCCTTCCAGTCCTTCTGCAATGTCACTGATGAAGACATTAAAAAGGACTGGACCCAATTCTGAACCCTGCAGTACCCCACTAGTAACCCCTCTTTCTTCAGAGTGGACTCCATTTACAATTACCTTCTGTGTCCTGTTGTGCAGCCAATGTTTTACCCAGGCTACCACCCTGGGACCCACTCCCAGGCTGGTTAATTTGACTTTTAATCTTTTGTGTGAGACTGTGTCAAATGCTCTGCTAAAGTCTAGATAGGCCATTTCCACAGCCCCTCCCTGATCTACTACTTTGGTCACCCAGTCAAAGAAATCTATTAGATTCGTCTGACATGACCTTCCCACTGTGAACCCATGCTACCTTGGGTCCTGTGCTCCACTGGCCTCTAGGTACTCAACTATTCTTTCCTTCAGAAGTGACTCCATCACTTTCCCTACCACAGAGGTCAGACTGACAGGTCTGTAGTTTTCTGCCTCTGTCTTGGTCCCACTTTGTGAAGGGAATCACATCTGCCTTCCTCCAGTCCTCGGGTACCACACCATTCTTCCATGATTTATTAAAAGAGTAGCCAGTGGTTTCACTAGTTCCTCCCTTAATTCTTTTAGAATTCTGGGGTGAATTCCATCAGGACCCATTGCTTTGTCCACCTTCAGTTTAGGAGTTCTTGCAGAACCCTTTCTTCTGTGAAAGGACTGGGATCGACCCCCTATCAAGAGTGCTTCTGTTAATTGGATTAGGCACTTCCCTCCTCTTTTGTGAATACTGAGCAGAAATATTCATTCAGTATCCCTGCTTTTCACTGTCCCCTCTGCCCACCCACCATTCATTCTATTCAGCCTCACTATCCCTCCCTTTGTCTTTCTAGCCGCTGATGTACCTATAAAAGGTTTTATCCCCTTCTTAACTGAGTTGGCTATCTTTTCCTCTGTTTGGGCCTTTGCTATTCTGACTTCCCTCCCTGCTTCCTTCTGCCTTAACTGGTACAGCTCTCTGTCCTGCTCCTTCTGTGTTTCTTATACTTCCGAATGCTATCTTTTTCTTCCTGACTTTCACAGCCACCTCTTTTGAGAACCATAGTGGCTTTTTTCTTTCATTTTGATTTGTTTATTTGCTTCACACAAGGCTTGTTGCCTCTGTGATGGCAGTTTGATGTTTCCCATTGTTGCTCCACACTCCTTCTAGCCTGTTTGCTAGTGCTTTTCTGAGGCACTCTCCCATCTTGCAAAGTCAGCCCTCCTAAAGTCCAGTACCCTCACTTTTGTGGCTTGACTCTGTAGCTGAGTTTAATGTGAACCACACTGTTTGATGGTCACTTGTCCTCAGATGGTAACCCACTTCTAGATCTGAGATCCTCTCACTGCCCCCGTTTGAGAGTACGAGGTCTAAGACTGCTCCCTCACGAGTGGGTTCAGAAACTAGCTGTCTGAGGCCTGCCACCTGTAGGGCATCAAGAATGGCCCTGCTCTTGGATGTGGCTGCAGCAAATGTGCTCCAGTTAACATCCGGGAATGTGCTCCAGTGAACATTATTTTTTTTCATTGTTGTGGAAAGATCCTTATTTCTAAGGACAAATTAAATATTTTTGTCAAAGGCTTATAAATGTATGAAGATATTAACTTCAAAAACCTTGGCTGAATATCATCAATTCCAACATTTTTTTTTAAAGGAATTTTCTTCAAAATTGTCAGTACCTGATCGGGCTCTATTTCTTTAAAATGAAATATTAAATCATTTTGAGATGCTATAACTGTGTTCTTTAAGTACTGATCATCCTTATCTACACTATATTTACCCAGATCCAAAAATTGTTGTAAAAAGGCTGTACTTATTTCTTGTGGATCTTTTATTGTAACTCCTTCAACAAGGAACTCGCCTGATTGTACATCTATGGGAGGAGACACCAAAGATTTGATTGAAGACCAGAATTTTTTTGGATTTGACAAATTTAGATCTTGTTGTTTTGTATAATAATCAGATTTACATAACCTTAATTTTATCTTACATTCATTTCTTAATTTCCAATAGCTTTGAAAATCACTAATATTTTTGCTCAAGCAAAATTATTTCCATGCTTGATCTCTTTGTTTCATCAATTTAAACATCTCTGGAGTAATCCATTTATTCACTGTTTCCCTTACTCTCCTTGTTAGTATTGGACAGAATTTATTTTGTAACTCCAAAATTTGTGTTGTAAAGTAATCTACTGCAGACTCTATTCAAGGTATTACATCCAAGTAAGACCAATCAACATCTCTTAAATCAGACTTTAATCCATCATCTAAATCTTAGGGATGTGAGCTATTTTCCTTTTCTCATATACTGTAAAATGTATATGTAACTTTACTTGTAATTAATCCTGTGTCACCCCTGCAAAAAGGGACTGTGATGGTTCCAGTGAGCCTACCCGGTCACCAAAATTAAAATAAATAAATACGTGAAATGGGTTGCTATTCCTAATTTTTCTTGTAGGTCAGAAAGTATCTTGAAAACAGACTATTGCCCCACTGTGAGGCACGGACCTTTTCAACTGCTTTTGTCTGCAATAGCATTTTTACTTCCAGTTCCAGGAGAATTTTTCCTGTTGGTGAATGGGCTCAGAAGTTTTTTTGGTCTCTGCAGTTTTGGAAACCTTTGGAAATGCAGGGACAATACCTGGCCCACTACATCCAGAACCCACTTGTCTGTGGTAATTTTTACCAGTTCTTGGAAGTAATTTGCCAGTCTTCCCTCCATTGGCAATAGGTAACTAGGAAGGGCCACCTCTGGGGCTGAAGGGGTGGAGGAGTGAGCTCCCAGTAGGGGGCTAGCTTCTGAGTAGACATGATAGACCATGGGGCCTATTCTGCTGACTTTTACTATGATACAATGATACTATGAACTGTCAACCTGAGCAGAATTATAAGGGGTTTGTTTTGGCTGTGGCTTAGAGAAAGCCCCTGCAGCCTCTGCCTTTGTAGCAGCCTCTCTGAGGTTGGTACTACTCATAGGCAGTGGAGGGTCTTAGACGGTAACCCCTACCTCGACCTCCCCTTCCATGAGGCCTACAGGAAGTTGAGACCTTTTCATTTCTGAGTGGAACTCTTAAATGTGGTTTTGTATTCACCCACATTTTTCATGTACACTGCTGCTTTGTTACCAAATAGGGATTTTCCCTCAAAGGGAAAACCAATGGCTTTAGTCTTAGTGTCCTTTGGTAAGGATGGTATCCGTTAGCCCAGCAAATGTCCTCAATGTCACTACATGAGCCAAGATTCGTGAAGCAGAGTGATTAATGTCTACAGCCATGTGGAATTGGTATTTAGTGGCATCCATGATGGATTTTGCTGTGGCTGCCAGATCCTGTGTTACCTCACCATCCACCCTAACACTCAGAGTAAGCACTGCATTTCATAATACTTTCTGGTGTGGGGCTGTGTATGCCAAATAAACTGCCTGCCTTAGTAACAAGAAGGCTGTTATGTACACTTTTTGGTCATAGAATCCAGTTTCCTGGAATCCTTTTCAGGAAGCTGTGTGGAGACAGAAACCTTGACCCTCTCATAAGCAGCTATCAGTACCACTCCTTCATGATCAGAGAGGACATACAGGTATCCCTCCACCCCCCCATCTATCAACCTGATACTTTTTTCAGCTTTTCTATGAATGCCAGCAGCTGAATTAAGTACTTTCATGATTTTTGATGTGGCCTTTTGGAGTGACTTTTGGATGGGGACTTTTAGTCTCCTTGCAGGAGCTAGCCTTATCATGTACATGCATTCCATTTCCTCTTCATCCTCCTCTGTTTCATGAGAACAGACATTGAAGGTGTTCAGCACCTGTTTTGATGAATTTGGAGTAAGAGATGTAATCCTCTATAGGACTAAGAGGAGAATCAAACTCTTGGCCAGGTGAACCATCAGGTTCTATAGGTTCACCTTCCTCCTTCTCCTCTTCATAATTGTATTTATTTATTTAGTTTTTGTTGACTGGGTAAATGCACTAGACAAATCCTGCCTATTTTCAGGCACCACCTGGGGGTAGGGGGATACAGATGAATGCCAACTGACCTTGAACCAGATTAAGCTGTTGGTGGTATTTTTATTGAATGAGGGAAATTTGGCCAGGACACCGGGGAAATTCCCCTACTCTGAGGGGTGAGGAACTCTTCCCATGAGACATCTGGACTCAGTTCAGAATGTCTCAGTCACTGGCAGGAGTGGAGGTGGTAGACGATGGTCCTCAGATACCCAATGCAACACTTGAGGAGGTTGCTTTTTCTTCAGCAAAGGAGTTACAATATGATTCTGCAGTGGTAAATGAAGAGTTACCCCAGTCTGACTTATTCACTGATATAGGTGAGACCAATGCCTTAATGAATATAGCTGCTGAGGAGGATAAGAAACGAAAGCGTTTAGAACTGGGACAGACAGTTTGCTCTAATATGGCAAAAAAAAGTGTTAAGACAAACACTGATGACCTGCAAGGTGATATTGCTGGCGTTCAAGAAATGGATGGGGATTCTTTCCCCATTTCAGCCCGTTTTGCTGCTTGGTCCCTGAAGAGCACTGCAGGCGGCAGGTTGGATACAGACCCCGAGGCATGGATACCAGATCCATCGATCCGTTGCCAGGAACAGCTTCTTGAACCAGGAGGACTGTTTTTGGTACACTGTTGATGGAGGGACCAATTTGGTGACGGACGAACACCGTGTCACTTCCGCTTCCTCGGCTGAATCCAGGAGCCCTGATGTTTCAGCTGAAAATGGACCTTTGCACCACAGAGAAGCGTCTGATGGAAGAATCAAAACGCCAGACAACACGGACACAGAGATTCTGGACACTACAGCGCCGGACCCTATGCCACAAGACCGGTGTATTGATCGGGACTCTACAGCTGTTAAAGGTACTGTTCCTCTGACTCACCTCCCCCAACAAACCAGCCTTTTAAACCAGTAAGTTATGCCTCCCTCTTTAAAAATAAGGACATACCAGCCAGAAAACGTTTTGTTGCCCGAATTCACTATAAAGGAGGCTTAGAACTTCCCCCTGACCATCATTATGTGGGCAAATCTCTACTAATTGACTCTCTAGGGATTCGCCCTGCTGATGTTTATGCCTTTATTCATACCTCAGGAGATCGTAACTTTGATATCTCATTCAGAACTGCTGCATTATTAGATAAATTTTGGGCAGCTTATTATACTGCCCGGATGGACTCAGTTTGGAAACATTTTATTGTTATTCCTCTTACCAGACCAACGGCTAAAGTTGTAACTGTTCTCTTTCGAAATGAAGGAGTTAATGTACTAGATATTGTATATTGGTTAAACAGCTGTACAGTAACTGGTGTTCCACATGCAGTCATAGATGACAATGGGTTTTGGACGGAGGGTGGAAGTTTACTGTACAACTTAAAATCACTGAAGCAGGGTACAACACCTCCTAATTGTTTCTATCTAGGCAGGGACCGAGGTGTATTGTTTTATCCTGGTCAGCTACGTTCTTGTTACAGATGCGGTTCGTTATCCCATTTAAGTTCTGACTGTGAACAGTTGAAATGTGCTTCTTGTGGTCTGCTAGGTCATTCGGTGCTATCTTCTGCGGTACCACCTACTTGTAACTTATGTGGTGATTCTTCCCACATTTTGAAACTTGTCCATGGCGGCCCATAATACTACGGATTACACGAGCATGATTCATATATAGCCAAATCATCGGCTACTGCACAACATCCCCTCGAAGCTCTGTGCACACTATGGGGAACACAGTTATAGGCCTCTCCACTTGGTACCTCAGTCTGTGAAGGTTTCTCCTCCTTCTGAGAGTTTACCAGATATGGTTGATCCTAACCCCGAATCTATGGAGATTTCGGTGTGCAGTATGCTGCCCACCACTTCTGTTGTTCCAGCCCGACTGTGGACCTACCTACTTCTCTTCCAGTTAGTGAAGATGTAAGGCTCGGGGATCATTCAACCCTCCCCACCGACAACTTGCTGTCTTAGCTCTACCAAACAGGTAGACCCAATAACTATACCTCCATCCCAGTCTCAAATCCCTATGACCCGTTACAAAGTTGGGCGATGCTATGGAAGAAGAGGACTTAGATGACTCTTCTCTTTCCCAACCTTCCACGGCTGCCTCAATGCCATAACTACTACTTCTGGGATTCCTGTCAGGAAAAGTCAGTCAGAACACGGAAAAAGAAATGAAGTGTTATTGCTATCTGTGGTTTACCTTTTTCCCTTTGCTTATGTCTTTTACGACTAGCCAGTCTTAATGTTAATAGTATTCGGTCTCCATATAAGCGCACTGCAACCTTTTCAGCATTACAAAGTTTAAATTATGATATTTACTTGCTGCAAGACATTAGGTTGTATACAGTGGAGAAGTCACAACTGCCCCACGGAACTGGGGTTTAGGGCCCTCTTATTGGTCTGTGGGGCAGGATTTATGTTCTGGTGTGGGCTTTGTTTTCATTCTTCAATTTTCCTTTTGCAAAAAATGGTAGATTTAGTTCCCGGAAGAGTATTAATTTTGGATCTATTATGGTATGATTCCCCATATCGACTTATTAATATCTATGCACCACAACAAAAAGCTACCAGAGTTCAGCTTTTCCGTTTGATCAAACCATTTTTATTTACTAACCGAACTATTTTATGGGTGGTGATTTTAATACCAGCTTGGACATCCCCTAATAAGAAAACCTATTGTGATCGTCTGTTTTAAATACCATTATTAAGAGACACATCTACTTGATATATTGGCCCAATCCGGTTACCTACCTTTTCAAAAGGAAGATTGACCTCCAGAATAGACTTTTGGTTTTGTTCTCAGACTGTTAAGGTTGACTGGTATTACTACACCTATGGCTACCTCGGACCACCATTTAATAGGTCTCTGAATACCGTTAGGAGAGACTATAGCACAGGGGCCGGGGACTTGGAGAGTAAACTCGTCCTTGCTATCTCTTCCTGAGTTTCTTAAAGGGTTTCAGAACCTAATTACAGACCGTATCTCTGTGGAGATTCTGTACAATTCTATAATAGACTGGTGGACTGACACTAAAAACTATGTGATTTCTTACTTTAAATACTATGCTAGGTTTCTAGCTGACACACGACACCGTACTGCAAGTTTTTTAAGGGCTGAACTGTTGGAATTGTTTTCTAAATCCCATATATATAATGTTGATTGTTCAGCCCGTATTAAGGAAGTTAAAATTGCTCTGGCTAAAGAACAATATGACAGACAAAAACTATTCTCTTTGAACAAAAATATCCTACTACTGGGACACAGTATCAATTTAACCCTTTGAACTAGCTACTGACAAATTTCATAGTAAACAAATACACCAATTCGTGATGATCAACACCGTGTACTTACTGGACAAAACAATCTCATGAAATATGTAACATTTTTATCAAAACAACTTTGGAGACCTGTTGTTGAATCACCTGATATGGAACTTCTGTTACAGACGTTAGATGTACCGACTATAACAACATCACAGAAGTCTGAACTTCTGGCACCTTTTACCTCTGAGGAAGTGAGACAGGTTATTTTTAGTTTTAAAGATAGGGTAGCTCCTGGGTCAGATGGTCTTTCAGCGGAAATCTATAAATCTTTATGGCAATATATGCCAAGTCAGTTACTAGCTATTTTTAATGCCTTTCTGCAGGAAGACCGACTGACTGACTAACCAGATGTATGAGGGGTTAATGCTATTTCTCTATAAAAAAGGTGGTAGATGTGACCTGACAAATTGGAGACCGATCACATTACTTAATACTGATTATAAGATTTTTTCTAAATTGTTAGGGAATCGACTGTCTAAACTTTTACCGTCAGTACTCTCCCCATCCCCATATTGTTCAGTCACTGGCAGATCTATTCATGATGCTTTGCTTTTACTTAGGGAATTATTTTCCCAAGGTCAACAAGAGTGCCCTTAATGGTTATTTATTTAATTTTGACCTCTCCAAAGCTTTGACCGTATTTCTCAAGAATTTATTTGGTTAACACTTAATGCTTATGGGTTTCCAAGTCCTTTTATTAATTAGCTTCGTTTATGCTATTCCCTAAACATGTAAGACCATATGTTAATGGTAGAATTGGTTCCCCTTGCTACATCCACGGGGGTGCGGCAAGGTTGCTGCTAAGCCTTTATTATTTGTTATCGCTCTAGACCCTATAATTCGACTTCTTTCCAAATACCCAAGACTTCTAGGCCTTCATGATAAAACTATTCCAAAAGTAATCTGTTATGCAGATGACTTATGTGTTCTTGTCCCTACGGTCCTGATAGGGCACTTACTATGTACAGTATTACCCATTTTTTTATCAGTTATTGGCTCTCGGTTAAATTTACAAAAAATTGTATGCTTTAATCTCACTGTGTCTATCACAACTGTAGCTCGATTGCTGGTATTCAACTAGTGGATACTCATAAATTATTAGGACTTTATTTTGGTATTCCAGATATGGCCAAATATAATTGGAGCTGTGAATAAACAAAGGCAGGGAAAGGATATGTAAATGGAATAAATGGTATCTAGGCAAAAGAAACATATTTTTGATTAAGACCTGTTTACTACCCATTTTTTACATGTAGCACATGTTTTTCCGTTGCCCAAATGTTTTTTCGTCCCTCTCCTTAGTCTTTTCTTTTCTTGTTTTGGGGTAGTCGTTTAAATCCCATTAAGCGTAATGTTTTATTACAGTCCTATCATCAGGAGGTGTGACTATGATTCACCCAATAGTATTCTTTTTCTATTTTTATTACCAATTTGAAACCTTTGGTTACGGAATCTCTGAAACTTTGGATCCCCTTTGTGCATATGTCCTCACTGAAATTTTTCAGGAATGGACTGTGGTATTTTTCTACATAAAACAAAAGAGCGTTATGTTTTATCTCCAGATTGGATGATAACGTTTGATTTGTTAAAGACATGGCATATAACAGTACAGATGATCAAAACCCTCACTAGAAAACAGTTATATACACATATTATTACATCTCACTTTATCGAAGACATTTTTCCAGACTTTACGTTACCAGAAGCGGACACAAATTGGTAATCGCTTAATTGATCCACGGATCCCTATCACAATGTGGGATATTAGTTGGTTAGGAGTCCACGGTAGGAATTAATGTCGAGGTAACTTGAAACACAAGCAAATAGCTGACAGATATTGTTTCCGTGATTCTTGTCCAGATCTGGTAGAGACAATGTCTCATTTATATTTTCTTGCCCATTTATTCTTCGTTTCTGGTTTTTGTGGTGTCGACATTTTGGAACAAGGTATGGTGCCACTGGGATCAAAGCTCTTTTCTTTGGTCTTTTCAGATACTTGGGCATCTTGCAATCCTAGTACTTTGAACATAGTGGCAGTTGTAATATTGTACTGGGTGTGGCAGATTAGGCGTTAGTTTTATTTCAGCAGCGTTACCTCACCCCTGGCGAATTATTTACAAAATATTGAATTACCTTGATTCGTCAAGAGAAGAAAGGAAATCTCTTAAGACAGGCATATGGGGAACGATATTGGAATTTCTTTTGATTCACTGTGTTATTTGCTTATGAGATGTTTTCTTTATTGTATTTTTTCACATATTTGATGGTTTTCTGGTTTTGACATTTGTATTATTGCTGTATTTTTGTTTTGTTTCTGAAAAAGTTTGTACATATGTTTTGTTTTTAAATAAAAATACCCCTACTCTTTTCAATTAGTGCCATGGGATCTTTAACATCCACCTGAACTGCCACCAATACATACCCACTACTCTATAGGCAAGTGGTTTGGAACTGGAGCCAGGGTGCAGGCACATAATTAGCCAGCCTGGGAGTGGGTCCCAAGATGACAGCCTGGGTAAAGAATTGGCTGGAGAATAGGACACAGAGAGTAATAGTAAATGGAGTCCACTCAGAAGAAAGGGGGGTTACTAGTGGGGTACCGCAGGGTTCAGTATTAGGACCGGTCCTCTTCAATGTCTTTATAAGCAACATTGCAGAGGGACTGGAAGGAAAAGTATGTCTCTTTGCAGATGACACAAAGATCTGCAACAGAGTTGATGCACAAGGTGGGGTGGAAAGGATGAGAAGGGACTTGGCAAGGTTAGAGGAATGGTCAAATGTATGGCAGCTTAGATTCAATGCTAAGAAGTGCAAGGTAATGCACCTGGGAAACAAAAACCCAGGGGAAGAGTACACAATGGGGGGTGAGATACTAACAACAACAAAAATGGAAAGGGACCTGGGGGTAGTCATATCAGATGACCTAAAGGTGGGCAAGCAATGTGAGAGGGCAGCAAGGAGGGCTGGGGGATACTGGGATGCATGGGAGAGGCATCACCAGTAGAAAACAGGAAGTTATTATCCCTCTGTCGGACAGCTGGTCAGACCCCATCTGGAGTACTGCGTGCAGTTCTGGAGACCCAATCTCCATAAAGACATAGACAGGATGGAAGTTGTCAGACAAGGGCAACTAAAATGGTGCAGGGTCTGCACGGAAGACATATGAAGAGAGACTAAAGGGCTTAATATGTATAGCCTCGAGGAAAGGAGGGAGAGGGGACATGATAGAAATGTTCAAGTACCTCAAGGGAATCAACAAAGTCCAAGAGGGTAGCATCTTCAAAAAAAGGTGTGCAAGAACAAGGGGACACAATTTGAAGATAGAGGGCGCTCAGAGGTAATTTAGGAAGCATTTTTCACAGAGGGTTGTGGATGCATGGAATGGCCTTCTGGAGGAGGTTGTGGAGTCAAAAACAGTGGTGGAATTCAAGCATGCATGGGACAGTCATAAGGCCATTCTAGGGGGTGGGGGTAGGAAGAAGTAGGCTGCTGGTTAACTAGGATCTGCAGCTTATCCAGTAGGTAGGAAAATGGGCAGACTGGGTGGGCCAAGCGGTCCTTATCTGCCGTCAAATTCTATGTTTCTATGTTTCTATGTTCTATAGCCTGGGACACTTGGAAACATTGCTATACCTTAGCCATGTTCTCTGTTGAGGGCATTTGTTTCTGATCTACTGCCTGTTCCTTTTCCTTTGCAGGAGTAGTGGCATGGATGTGTTTTTCTTTTTGGTTTTTCTTGGTAGGCAGGCACCCTGATTTCTCTTTCATCCTTTCCATGTCTTTCTGATGACTGAGCAGCTTTATGTTTTTTATCTGTCTCCCTTGACAGGGACTGCTGCTTATGAGAAGAATCCACTGGCGCATGCTTTCCACCATCATTGGGAGCCACCTCTGAGCCTTTAATGTCTTGGGTGACATAGAGGCAGACTGAAAAGCCACAAGCTCTTCTCATTTTAAAGCTCTTTCTTTTGGGTTTCAGGGCAAAACCTTTCACAAAGTTCACAGTTAATAAAATCATGATCTGGACCCAGGCAATTTAAGCAAAGCTTGTGGCATTCTGCTCTTGGCAGGAGCTGAAAACACTTTATACAGTTTTTAAAACCTGTGGGCACTGTTCTCATTTTGGGTCTATCGGTCACGCCAAACACTGATGGAACCTGTAAATTTAAGCAATCGGTTCCTAGTCACAAAAGTGGTAAATTAAAATTATTTGTAGCAGAAAATAAATAAAACTGCTTTAATTTTAAATAAAAAATATAAACAATTACATTTTTTTTCTAGACGATGCCCTTGGTTCCCTAAGACAGTAACAGCATTCTCAAGTGGCCTTCTCCAATTCCTGAGAATTGATCAAGAACCAGATAAACCACAAAAAATAACAAATTATTTAAATAAACACCCTAACACAGAATATTTGAAAACTATTTCACTGAAAAGCAACAAATGATAAGTTAAAATATAAAAGTTGTAGATCAGAAGGCTGAAGATGACTTCGGGGTGACTGCTCTCTTCAGTGGAGAAACAAATGTGATGTTAGAACAGCAGGGGAGCATGACCACAGTGCAGAGTTTGAACTTGTTTTCTAAATTCCATGACTAACATAAAGTTGTATCTCCAGGGTAGCATACTCCTGCAGACTGATGTCATTGGTAAGGCATCTCATTAATGGATTTCTGTTATT
This sequence comes from Neoceratodus forsteri, assembly GCA_016271365.2. NCBI lineage: Eukaryota > Metazoa > Chordata > Ceratodontiformes > Ceratodontidae > Neoceratodus > Neoceratodus forsteri. The sequence continues at coordinate 375,492,188 of CM057458.1, forward strand.
TAAAACAACAGGAATAGATACACTGTTCTTGATTAAAGATCCTGTTTTCATGCAAATGACCTCAGTAATAAATAATGGAGAGGAGAAATACAGAGTTAATGTGAAATACAAGCTTAACTGTGTCTAAATTTTTTTTTTTTAATTCCCCTGAAGCCATTGGCTGCTTGTTAACAGTAGCAAGATATAGCAGCTCAGCTGGGTCATATCAAGATTTCTGTTACAACTGGTTCCAAATAGTATGACCATGCTATTCAATATTATAGCTTTTCCCTGTTTTTTGAAAAGAATATCAGAGATTTTGTCCCCAAAGAGTTTTAATCTTTAGTTGCACTTCTAATGACATTGACATGCTCTTACATCCTCAAGTCCCAATGACAGGCATTGCTATCTACCCCTACATGCCAAACTACATGGGGGGAACTTGCCTTTTCCTGCTCTGTGTCACAAATGTGGAACTCTCTCCCTCTGGGAATCCATTGTAGCTCCACACATCAAGTGTTTAAAATTGCCTTAAAGAAACATTTTCTTCTAGATTATTTAGGTTCCAGTGCTTGATCATACCAATGAATTGTATACACTCATATGCTACCCATATGATGCTCCCTATTCCCTAATCAGTGTCTGTTTATATTATGTTTTATGTGTTGTACACACCTAGTTGTGTACTCCACTACTTTGTTTATAAGTCTTATTTGAAATCATTGAGCTGAGTACATAGCTCTGCTTGCATTTTCACACCTGAAAATAGATGATTTCTTTGTTTGGTTAACAAAAACGAATTAACTAGCTAACTAACTAACTTACTAACCAATGAGCTAGCCACTGATGTCTCTGTAAAAATGTGGCAAATTATACACAACCTATCATGTATTACTGCTTACAAAATGTGTGACTGGGTTTTCTTCTAATAAATCAACCCTTAATAATAACTGTCATGTCCAATCATGATCTCTTTAGACTCAAGTATTCTGCACTTAGAGAATCAGAAAAGAGCAATGCTTGGAACCTTTCCAGAAACATGACTAAATAATATATTTTTCTCATCTGTAAAATGATTACTGTCAGGTAGTCATAAACCCTTCAGAGAACTTGTCTGCCAGCATTGCTTAGAATTACAAGACTAAATCCACTGAAAACACAGCCCTATAATGCCTAGTCCTATTTTCCTTTTCATATCAGCTTTCTGGGCACTCATAGCACAAATACTGTCTCGGTATTACGAATCTAAAATTACCCGGATACAAACAAAGCTACCCAAATGAAACAGAAGGGCTGCAGGTGGGTTGCCTCTCTCGGAACAGGTTAAAACTGAGGTCAACATTCCTTGTTGTTCTGCCTGCCCCCTGGTCCGTTTCTTAGTGATAAATACTTAGGGGACAACCTGGAGTTTGAACAGTTCCATCTCAAGTCTTCAAAAAAAGTAAGACTCGTTTAAGTGTCTCAAACATGTGTTCCTACAGACAGTTTTGTTCTACTAACAAGGTCACAAGTCTGTGCAGCATAACACTGGGATGCAATATGCACTCCAAGTCCTAGGGTTAAAGAACCACTAATATCACAGTGCAAACATTATAGAAACAGAATTTTTAGAAACCTTTTCACCTATAGTTCATATACTTTCTGTATTTACTTCCTTCTTTTTCTTTATAACTAAGCAAATTAATGCAAACATAGGATCACTGACCCATACACATCAGCGGCTTTAGCCTCTGACCGCTTGTCTACACCTGGCAGCACAATCCTCAGTCTAAGACATTTGACAGAGTATGATGCATCACAAGAAGAGGATGATATAGATGATGACAGTTACCTGACTGTGATGCACGGGGCGGTAATCTTCTGAGTTCTCTGCGTGACATCTACAATTGCTCGAGGGGATCATGATGTCACACAAAGTATGAGAAAGATTACTGTCACCAGTTCGGGCTGTTATGCATGATGTATTTTAAAATGTTTCAGAGGACAGCACTGCTACCTAAGATGAAAATAACCACCTTTTTAACTCCCCTCAAGCATGTGCCTCAACGAGGCACCCAGGAGGGCAGAACAAAAGGATGATGTATCCAGGTAAGCAGAACAACCTGGTGACATGTTCAGGTGGTAAATGCACAGTTAGAATCTTCATGATTTTAGCCTATAGTTACTATATGTTCCAAACACAATGTAATATGAGGATGAGTCTTTTTTCCCCCAATGTAAAACCCCATAAGTTATTTTCCTGTATAACAATCAGTTAAAAGTGTATATGCCACCATTTAAAAATATATACCACACCAATGGCAAAATACTTGCTAGAGCAATTAAAACCAATAGCACAGTAAAAAGAGAAAGACCCTGACACAAACCTAAAACACCTAAACTACCCAAATCTCTCACAACAAAATACAAAGTGTTAGACAACAAATACACTACAAAATGCTGCAAATGGCATACCTTCAAGCATACCCTAACAGTACAGCCCTTACAAAAGGAGCCCAAGAACAAAACCTCTACAAAACATATACCATAAAAAAAAAACTGTCAACAAACAAACACTTCCCTACAAGCTGTTTCCCAACCCCCCCACCAAATGATCATGTCACTTGACACATCTCCAGGCTCATTTCACCAAAATGCTGAGCTCCACACTGTTGCCATGCTTCCAGCTGTTGTTCCGTGCCACGGCTCTCCACCGGCCCTGCAGATGCTAACATCCTCCTTTCATATAGGACTCTAGAAGCAACTGCACACATGCCATGCATGACATTGCACAAAAGTGCACACAATAGCGTGCACCTGCACACACATGTCCACAACATGCATCGAAGTTATGATCAAAACAAAAACACAATTATACCAAAGTATTACATTTAATAAATAGCAGTAAAGTATACTATACTATAGAATAATACTATATTGGGGGCTAATAAGATCATAAAGTCACTTGTCCATTCAGATCATGACCTTCATGGGCTCATTAGCCCCCGAGATGGTATTATTTCCTTGTACATCACAATTTGCCATTATTGATTCCATTTGTAATGTCAGGCAGCCAAAGCAGTTGAAGTCCAGGGAACAATGATCCTGTTTTTATTAGGGGTGTGTGAATAACGTTTTTTGAATACTCACTCAATGAGTATTCAGATGTGGCACCCAGTGAGTATTCGGATGTGGTACCCCAGATACTTGGTTAGTCATTACTCAGCTATTTGGCTAAATTTGAAAAAAAAAAGTAAATTAAATGTTTTAGCCCTTCCCACATGACCAGGGCTAGTCCCATGGCTATCTCCCACCCAACCCAGTTATCTCAGCACTCCACCCACTCCCCTGACCTCTACAGTCGTAATCCCACCCTCACAAAAGTTGATAACTCCAGGCACGTTGCTAGGAGTCAACACTATTTCCTTTAATCACACTCTCTCCATACCCAGATATGTATTATTTGGAGTGCCTCCCCAACTCCCAATCCAGGATTTGGGGGGAGAGGCTGAAACAGCATTTCCTTGCTAGTTCTTTTGCCCACCCCATAAAGCACTATGTTCCCTTAGTCTGCGTTAATGAATGAGCATGCGACCAGGAAGTAGGGTTGGAGCAATGCGCATCATTGATGATGCAAGGCAGAGACTAAACAATCTAAACAAAGACTAAACAGTCTGCTTCACATCATCAATAAATGCACATTACTCCACTCCCCCTTCCAGTCATGTGCTTCTCGTGTTCATTCATTAACGCAGATGAAAGGTTGATGGCACTCTGTGGGATGGGGAAAGGGTGACTGGGTTAGTCAAGAAGTGCTGTTATTGCCCCCCAGAATCATGGACTGGGGGCTCAGTGGCCCACATCAAATAATACATGTCTGGGGATTGGGGGGAGCCAAGCTAGAGAGAAGTGTGTGGTTGAAGGAACAGTGTCAGTTCCCAGCAAATTGCCAGAAGCTAGCAATTCTGTTTATGGAAATACTTACGGTTGGAGAGGGGGTGAAGAGCAGACAATGACTGGGGTGGGGTGCCTATGGGACTAGTTTTGTGTGCTATGACCATCTGTTCCATTAGACATGCACCACTGGAATGCATAAAGCTAAAAGAAAAATTATTAAAATAGATTCTACCATTATTGGCAATGTTTACTAACAATTCCAGTGAAGATAGATTGTGATTTTTATTAAATAATACAAAAGTCTACATGCTACATTCAGTTGCTAAATTTGCAGTCTGCTGTTTCCTTGTTTAGATGAAGTCTGTCTTAATACATGGTTTGATTTGAGATAGCGATAATAAGGGCAAATGTCGCACTGACAGAGTGGTATGCCAGTTGTCTCAACAGGGAATTTTGTCAAAGTGTATGTTTACGATCTGTCCAAGGTCTTGCATGTATTATTATCTGTCTAATGTTTGCTTTAATTACTATGTTTTAAAACTGTATGTTCAGCATTTTTGCTATGCATACTTTTGTATTGATAAAGAAACTTGAAACTTGAACTTGACTAGCCTTGGCCACCTGCAGAATTAATCATTTTTTTTATAGTTCATTTACATTTTTTACTACCCCAAGTATTTTTCCCTGCATACAGTACTACAGAGTAATGAAAATGATTTGTTATGCATTCAAGAGTTTCCTGGATGCTGTTGCTCATGGTATTTCAGAGATACTATTCGGGGTCTGCGCAGCTGTGGTTTTAATGCTAACATGCATGTCTGATATGAAAAAGGAGATGCTAACTACAGAGGATATGTGAAATATAAGCAGCAATGTGTCTAAAAATGGTTTTCAAACATTTCCTGTGACATCAGAAGATGTTCCTGTGACATCAGAGGATATTTAAGAATCCAATACTTTGTCTAGCACATGGAAAAAAATACATGTGTAATAAGAGTGCATGTGTAATAAGGGTATACTAACCTTGAGATTGGACAAGCAGTTGTTGAGGAAGACATGCCACCTGCTTAAAAAGAACGACTTCTGGCTGACACAGAGAAGGCAGGTTACCAAGGGGTACAAAGCCTAAATTTAAAGGAAGAGAAATTAACTTATCTCAGATTAGGTCAATTCTTTTATTTATTTAAGTCTCACTTACTTTAAATTTTAGTAAAGTAAACCTTACAAAAATTCACAGACTTGTAATCAAAAGTAAAATAAATAAAAAAAAAATCCATTATGTACAAAAAAACTCTCTTTCCAAGTGGAATGGATGTCTTGAGCAGATTCACCCTAACAACGGTATTCATAATGGCACCATTTTACCCTCTGAAACTAGAAACATTACACAGTTCTTTGCTGGAATATATACTAAAAGAATGGTGTGGTGTGGGCAGGAGGCAAATAATGAAAATTAATTAAATACAGGGCAAATTGTGTGTTACAAAGGTACTGTACTCCCTGAAATCAATATTAACTTTCAAAGGTAGTATACTATTACTTTGTAGATTTGGAGTACTGTTTTCTTTTCCTTTTTGCGAATTAGAAGATTTTCTGCCTGAGAGTACTGTGTGTGAAGTATGGAACAGTACTCTACCTGGAGGCTGACATAGTCAGTTCTGTTATTCCTCATACATCATCAGCCCTATTACTCCACTGTCTGTGACATCACAACTGACCAGGAAGAGCAAATCACCTGCTGCAAAATCGATCACTTCTGATGTCACAATGCATGAGGTCACAGTGCTGATGAGGTACGAAGAGGAACCGAACTACTGTAGATGTGCCAGCCTCCAGATAAAGTGCTTCTCTTTACATCACAACTCCTACTACCAGGTAGAATAAGCATTTGTCAATGCTGAACGTTCACTTGCAGGTTTGAGCTGTGCAGGTGTTTGGAACTGATAATGCAGAGGTGAGCAGCGACATCCAGCTACCGGTGTTGTCACTTGCTTTGTTTCTGCCTGACCATGATCAGCCCCAGGGGACACTGTCTCACTGTTCTACCGTGATCGGGGGATCCTACGGTGCACGGCTGGGGGGGGACCTGTCTCTTTCCTGTCACCAATAGCTGGGTCTCTGTCACTTACCCTCTCTATGACACCCTGCAACCACAGAGAATTACCAGGAAGACTGCCCTGCTGCTCTCTCTCTCTCCTGACAGCTGTCACAACTCCTGATTGCACTGCCTCTTGCCATCTGCATACCACTCTCTCTCTCTCTCTCTCTCCAGCTTGGCACATAATGGACAGGGGCAACCTAGATGCACACAGGCAATGAGACACACACTGACAACACACAGCATAAGTTCTGTACACTTTAGTGAAGGAAGCGCTTGCTGGGGAAACTGTTGCCATGTGTGTGTCTCTCTCCTTGGTGTGTCTCTCGTACACCCTTTGCTGAACTATGCACTGAGCAGGGGAGGTATCTCTTGCCCTGTCTCTCTCTTCCCAGTGTTGGAACACAGCACAGCCTCCGCACTACGGGACCGTACTCAGGGGCAATGACTCCTGCTTGGGAGGGGGCCAGAATGGGTAGCAAGGGACAAGGTGCACTCGGGATCTTGCAAGGACAGCACTGAGGGCAATGACAGCTGCAACCTGCTCTGCTCAGGGGATTCATGCATTGGATCAGATGGAGGCACAATGCCAGAGCAGTGTGGGATGCACTAACCGCTGGGTCAATGGAAATCCAGGGCCGGGAGGGTGGGTGGGTAGTAAAGCACTAGGGGCTGCACTGTCTGACTGGGTCCCTGGAGATCCTCGGGGTGAGTGGGTGGGTAGCAACATACTGACAGCCACGGGACATCAGCAGCCTGGGGAATATAGTGCACAGAGCAGCATATGCAGTACCTGTGTCTCTCTCTCTGGCTGATTGTGGTTGGGGAAGGGACGGCAGTGGGGCACCAGCTGTCAGCATGCTAAAAACAGCAGAGGAAGTGGACATACAGGGAGCACCACTCCATGATCGGCTGTGCCACCGCCTTTCTAGCCATTATGCAATGAGTTAGTGCTTGGGGAGAGAGGAATGGTCACCCTAACTCTGGTCTGCAGGACTGTGCCAGCGGTGATCACAGGACGGGGAATGGACAGCGTGGGGTGGGTGGGCTGGGGGGACTGCTAACTGCTCCTGATGTCTCTTTGTGTGTCTAACAGAGGTGCAATGTGCGGAAAAGCCTGCAGGAGCACAGGTATGGGTAGAGTGCTCCTTGAGGGGAGAATTCTGCTGTTTGCTGGGCAGCGTTATATAAATGAAAAAAGACATCAGCTGTCTGATAGGAGCGTCTGATTTCTTTCAAGTACACAAAGTTTCCACTCAACAAGCAGTGACTAGTGTCACAACCAGTGTGGCTGCTCAATGGTCTGCTGTGCTAAACCCCTTTGAGCTTCAGCTGCAATTGGCTCCACAGTGACACACCTCTGAAATGCCATCTGTAACAAGACATTCCTTGCGCAAGCACAAGTGTGTGTAAAAATTCAAATGAGCAAAGAAAAATACTTCAGAAATAAAAAGCAACAACTGTACACAGCAAGACACCAGAGAATTAAAAAAAAATTATTGGCTCCCTGTCAGGAGCAGGCAGGGAGAACGGAAAGATGACTGCTGACTGGGAGCATGCTTAGGTTCTCACAGACACCACTCTTGTCCCTGCCTGACCCCAATGGATGGAGCAGGGGGTCGGGCAACTCAATAACTGGTCAGTTTATTTATCAAACGGACATGAGGTGCAACCAGATGTCTGGATGCGGTGTCAAGGAACAGAAATGTTTCAAAACTAATAAAAAAGGACAAGAGCACGTGGATGTCACTATCTTGTTTTAAAGGGAATCCATACGATTGCCTATTTAATTATTGTAAAGGTTATTATGAGGGTCCAGTATGTAAACTGCTGGGTTATATTTAGAAATGTCTTCAGTAAGACAGAAACATACTTTTAAAAACTGTGATGTGGAGAAATCCATTTTGTGGGCAATAAGGGTGCTGTGATGATGTCACTACCGCAACAGCTCTAACAGTGTGGAATGAAGCAGGTTGAAACAAACTGCTCCTACAGACAGGGAGCTTACTAAATCATGAAGAAAAACACTGGATTATTTCGTTACACTCTGCCAAACATAAAATCCAAGGTGTTCTTCAGAATATAATAGGATCCCTAACAGCACAGCCAAACTGTTCTCATCTGCTGCACTGCAAACTATTAATACTGGTGAGGCAATGACATCATCACAGCACCCTTCTTATCCACAAAATGGATGCATCCACATCCCTCTTTAAAAAGCATTTTTCAATGTTTTTATTAAAGCCCTTTTCTAAATGTATCCTTTTCAATCAATTTCTGCACATCTATGGAAACTGGTTTTTTTTTCAGCTTTATTTCCCTCCAGTTGTGGTGCCATGAACCTCTCTCAGGCATCCGAGCCCGTGTCCTGCCCGCCAGAAGCACCTCCGAGCTGTACCTCTTCCCCCTCCTCCCTGCAGCTGGTACCCCTGGTCTAACCCTTCCAGAGTGGGTCACCCTGCTCCTCTTGGGTGCTCTTACAGACAGACTCTGGCTGCAGGGTAGCACCGACCGTGGAGGACCTGGAAGGTCAGTCAGGGTTGGCCTGGCAATGGGCATGGGGGACTGGTGCCATCGCCTATCCATGGCACCGTTTTTCCTGTTCTTGTGTGTCTCTGGAGCTCGGATGTGCAATGACGTCCAGTTCGGCTGTTGCACGCTCCCGCACACCCCCAATTGATGTCCGCCGCAGCTCCAATCCCCAGCATCTTGCAGCCGTGCACTGTAGTGCCTCCAGCCTCTGCTAGAGGTCACCAGTGCATCAGCAGGTGGACCACCCATTCCCCGGGGAAGGAGAGCAGTCCTGGGGATGCTCAATCCTTTCCCCTCCCTGCTGACCCCCGACAACCTGAGCTCATTCCCGAACCCGGGTTGCCAGCGTGGCGTGAGGTGTGGCGTCCAGCGCTGCAACCCTCAGCACCACCGGGCCAGCTGTATGGTAACTGTTGAAATAATTACATAGGGAATCGTACTGATTCCCTTTAAATTCTGGTCCAGAGGACTGTGGAAAGGGGCCAAGGGTCACCAACTGGGCCATGTTGTAGGAAGCCAGTGAGGAGGCATTCAAGGCCTCAAAGCACACCTCCATACTGTAACAGTCAATGAAAATAGTGACCTGCAAGACAGAGACTGTTGGACACAGGAATGCAGTAAAAGAAGGGCATGTAAATCAGACTAATGAGTGACTTACTTGATCCCCACGCAACTGACTTAGCCAATGAATGCAAACCTGAAAAGAGGGATGTCTGCAGATTGTCCATTAGCTCAGCTTGCCATTTCAGATCTGCCTGATCCAGGGGAAAGCACAGAATTGCTTGCTACAGCTCAGCCTTTTGGTTGGGTCCTTGCCAGACATCCCTGCCTAGGATTTCCAATGAACGGATTCAGAGCCAGGAACTGAAGTGCCAACCCAGGACTTCAGTACTTGAAGCAGGAGTTGTCTTCCTTAAACTCCATTTTGTTTGAGAAGTTAGGCACTTCTCCCAACAGATGTCACTCCTGGGTTTCACCCTACCAGAAGCCCCAACATCATGGCCCTAGGTGACTGACTGCCTACCCTCAGATAGGTAAAGAAAAGGTCCCCTGTGGGGTGAAGAGGATCATTGATGGATTTTCACCATAAGTATTACTGCATGGCTTACACCCTTTGCCACTAGAGGGGCATTAGGTCTGCTGGTCCCTTTCACCTGTCAAGCCAGACTCCCCAAGGAGGACACTCCAAAGTGACTGTAACAGCTACCTGAGTGCTAGTTTCTGAATACAAATCCAGACTTTCAGTTCTACAATTTGGTTAGTAGTTTGGATATAGTTAGCTAATGTTTTGGGAACAGACTGCATGAATAGTAGTATACACCCAGTTACACAGCTTCCCAGTGTATAAGTCCTCCAGAGACTAAAAGCTTTCAAAACCTATTCTTCTGGGATCTGCAACACCAGCTAATCCACACTGGTAGTACACTGCTTCACATCAGGTATGCAACCTACCTCTTACGTGTGCACACTTAATAGACTGTACGAGCTCCCGTTAGGGACTGCGAGAATACCTGGTCCACCAGGGAGCGGGTCTGTGGGATAACGTGTGTGTTATAGAGTGATGGGATTGTAACGTGGGAATTACATTTTGTTGTTGTTGACCATTACCTTACTTTACCCTTTCTTCACCCAGGTTCTGTCCCTGTTCCCACCTAATAAATCCCTTCCTCATTGTTTGTACTACAGTATATTTCTGATTCCACTCCCATTATTGTATTGTGTTTCCATTACTGTATTGTATGCTGTTGGTTGGGGGGGCGTACTGTGTTACAGTACATGCTGTTTGAGTCCCTTGCCATTGTGGGTGGAAACTGCTTATTTTCTGTGGATCAGCAGCCTGGCAGCGTTTGTTAAAAGGACTGCACCACCGCTAAATCCCAGTAACACCATGAACCTTGCTAGATACTGTACCACCATTTCAAAGGCCTACAGACTCAGATACTTCCTTCTATCAAGCTACATCACTCACGTTGCATGTGTGTGTGTGTGTATGTGATGAAGGAAACTGGACTAAAATCTTTGCAAATGAGAAAACACAATTTGCAGAGATATAAGTATCCAACAAAAATGTGGAGTGGCAAAGCAAGACAATTGCATTTATTGAACGCCCTATCCCAGAGGCTCAAGGTGCTGCACAGAAAGGGAAACATAAAATTATCTACAATATCATCATAAAATACTAAACATACATAAATAAATAGCTAATCAAACCTTATGGAGCTACACATTTATTAATAACTACTCAGTGCCAAATGCCTGCATCGAAAATAGTACTTTAGCCTTTTGTTAAATGTCTCCACTGAGGGCGAACTCCTAAGATGGTAAGGCAGTGAGTTCCAAAAGGATGAGGAAGCCACCCAGGCTGTTCTATTGCCTACTGTTTTATGCAAAATCTTGGAATGGCCAGTTGTAAATCCTCAGTGGACAGGAGCAAGGGACTGGGAATATATCTAGTCAAGAGGTCTTTAAAGTAGCCAGAGCCCGAACCTTCTAGAGCTTTGCAAGTTAACAGTGCAGTCTTGAAGGTGGAGCACCACCTAATGGTTAGCAAGTGCAGAAGGCGCAGTGGAGAGCAACGTGGCTGCAAATTCTGTAACCAGCTGCAGGCAATGCACCAAAATAGCCCTAGCCACGAGAAATATATTGCTTCCCATTCTCTTTTGTGCTATTATTTATGTGATAAGAAATAATTCAAACATTAAGACACGATCACATGTTGGATAATCATTAGTTAATGTAATCAAAGGGGGTGCCTCATGAGGCTTGAGGCAAAGCTGGGTACCTTCTTCCCTAAGGCTTTAATTTACAAAGGTTACTCAACTCCTGGAGTGCATTAATGCTATTATTATTATTATTTTTATTTTTAATGAATTATTTTCCATTAAATGTGTAATTGTTCTTATGTACATGAAGGTTTCTTGCCATTAACATAACCTTTATAATTCAATAAGCCAATCAGAATGCTTCATTGCCAGCCATTGTGTAAAATTAATAAAAGTGTTCCTTGGTATATAAACCCTTATGACAGCTCTTAAAACATAACTTTACTGCTGTAATAGTTATTGGCCATATCATCAGCAGCACAAGTCCCTTACTTGAAGTTCTTGCATGTTGATGCAAATGAAGCCAGGGTTGCTAACACAAAAGCTTTATTTACCAGAGTTTTATTTTAGAAAATTCCTCTGATGAAGGAACATTACACAGCTGTTATTTCTTTGGTATTTTACCATAGTGAGATTTAAACTTGGTAAAATTACACAGTGAAGGAAACAACAGCTGTTTCTCACTGTAACACCACCGAAGGGAACATTTCAGAATAAAACAGAGGGAGTGGGGTAAATAAAGCCATGGCTTTAGCAACACTTACTTACTTCATTTTCATTTTGACAAGTTATTTGTACAGGACAGACAGTCCAGCCAAGATGCAGTTTCTCATTTTCAGTTGGGTCTGGCATTTTACCTTTTTTTGCAGTTGGGCTGACTGTAGCACTGAAAGATTAAGTAACCTGCTCAAGGTCACACAGTGAGTAAGTGGCTAGGAGGGTAAGGAAGTGGACCACATCCAGCTGTTTGGCTTTGAACTGGGGCCTGAAAATTCGGTTCTGCGTCACAATTTCAGCCCAACCACTTTGGCCTATAATGTATCAATCAGCATAGGGTAAAACAGACTACTAATGGGTGGGTGGGGTTGTGAGGCTTTGAAGTCAGGCTCAGCAATTAATGTGAATCAGTAGCCATGTTTACACTGCAAGGGCACTTTACTTACTCTACACTGCCATCCCGCTGTGCTCTATAGTAACTCAACAATATATGGTTTACACCTCCCGATGGTCAAGTGCTTGGATGGCGTCGAGAGGAGTGTCCATGCTAGGTGGACCAGGCATCCATCTGTGCTGGGAAATACCAGACCACAGTGGATCGAGTGCTTCAACAATTAAAGTTGGACCAGCATAACATTCTGTGGTGATTTGCATATGTAGCCCATGATGCTTGGCATTGTGGGGGCATGTGTGATTTTGTATTTTCTTGAAACTTGGCTTCCCAGCCAAATGCCCTTTGGGGTAACCCTTGCCTCAGTGTTTGCGCGCAGAGGTTCTTTGTCTTTTGAATAGTTTTTTATTTTAATGGGTTCACCACAGTGTATCCCAGGCGCACTGCCTTGGGGGTAGCTGGTCCATTCCACTGGGGTGTCAAACAGACGAGGCATACTGGTGAGTCCTGGTAGGACAAAACACGTGTCTATGTCTTCTGTTAGCACCCTTTGCAAACTGTGTGAGAGGCCTTTCGGCACCATGCAATTCTGCTTAAAGTTGGACCAGCATAACATTCTGTGGTGATTTGCATATGTAGCCCATGATGCTTTGCATTGTGGGGGCATGTGTGATTTTGTATTTTCTTGAAACTTGGCTTCCCAGCCAAATGCCCTTTGAGGTAACCCTTGCCTCAGTGTTTGCACGCAGAGGTTCTTTGTCTTTTGAATAGTTTTTTATTTTAATGGGTTCACCACAGTGTATCCCAGGCGCACTGCCTTGGGGGTAGCTGGTCCATTCCACTGGGGTGTCAAACAGATGAGGCATACTGATGAGTCCTGGTAGGACGAAACACGTGTCTATGTCTTCTGTTAGCACCTTTTGCAAACTGAGTGAGAGGCCTTTCGGCACCATGCAATTCTGCTTAAAGTTGGACCAGCATAACATTCTGTGGTGATTTGCATAAAGCCCATAATGCTTTGCATTGTGGGGGCATGTGTGATTTTGTATTTTTCTAAAAAGAAGAGTGGAGCATTTTAAAAGAATCTTAGATGGTAATGGTTATGGATATCAATCCTACTGTACCATCTCTATGCAGTGTACAGGCAGGGAAGACGATGGTATCACACACACATCCCAGTGATGCATGACAAGGAAAGCGTGATTCAAGATGGAGGGAGGAGGAGAATGATGACGATAAAGAAGATGAGTTGTTTTTTGAAGCCAGAGTCGTCCTATGCATTTTTAATATAATTCTTACTATTAATTATTCCTAAATTTGGCTTTATTGATATGCAGGGGAAATGTGATTTCATTGGATTCATGGTTTCATCTGTAAAACACTCTCAATCAATCTTTATTTTACCAGGTGGAACACCATTGAGCAAGCTCATTTTCAAGGTGGGCCTGGCTGGATATACCATTTAGAACAATAATACAGCAACAGGAACATTTGATGTTACAGCGGATATACAGTTTAGAACAATAATACAACAGGGACATCTGCTGTTACAGCGAAAGAAAAACATGTAAGTGAAAAGCACAAAGGGGTCGACAACAACAAAGAATATAACGGTCATATATACATATACACTCCCACTGCATAGGATCGTTTTTTTTGTAGGTACAATAAACTGGTGGTGGAGGTGGGTTCCAGGGGAACTTCTTGCAAGGAACTGGGAACCAGGACTTCAATTGCTAGATGATTTCTTGTTTTGACCTATGTGGAATGACGTGTCTTCAGATGGCAGTGGGCAAGACAGCAGATATATGAGCAGATAATATAATACATGAAAAATAATAGAATCTGATATAATATATAAGAAGACAATATATTCTGATACAATATGATATGAAAAAATAAGATATAATTTTTAGGTAATATATGATCATTTTTATAATTCTGTATTTTTATTATAACTATTGATCATTTTGTTTATATGCCAAGAAAACATGAGTCAGGAAGCTTAACTCGTGATATGGGCCAATTGACTCCCTTACCTCATGCAGGACTCAGAAGCCACTAATGACAAGGGTGGGGGGAGTCTGAGTAACTAGGCAGTAAATGCAAGATGATTTTTTTGTTTCTGAAACTAGAATTTGCAATTCTGAATGTTTCATTTCTATCCTAAGTATGGGAAGTGGAAGCACTTGCAGAAGGGAGAGGGGTAATCTGGGGAGTGGAACCTATGGATTTCTTGGGTCTAAGGAACCATGGTTTCTTTTGACTGTACTATCATGCACCCAGTAGCCCTTGTCCTCACAGCCATACAACCATGACTTCAAGTCCCTGGTCCACCATGATTAACTTCAATCTCCACAACCACCGCTTACAGTAATTGCACCTGGTGGAACTGGCATGGTGGAACATTTATCTTCACCATTTCTCCCCTGTATTTTGTTTTCCTCCTGTTCTTTTCTTCATGGATTGACAGAAAACACACAACAGATGGTTGACGACACAATGCAGCTGCTGCTGGATGCTAACAATGATAGCATACAGTAGTTATCAATGACTCTTAGATGCCCACATGCCCCTCCCCCCCCACAGTGCATGGACAATTCACAGTGCAGTATAACTCGTAAGATAATAGGGAGGCGGTGCACCACCAAGCCAACCTTCAACCATCTCTATAGACCATACGACACCCATTGAGAGACACTATGATCCTATGTCTCAACCAGCAGTCTGTTTTATGTTTCACTCACTGACTGACAAGCAGGCTTACATACATACACACAGGCAAAAAAAAAAAAGACCAATTATTGTGCCCTGCCGCACCACCTGTAGTCAGTAAAAAAAAATACCACATAATACCTTCCAAATCCCACTAGCACCTTAATCTGTCTTGCTCCTAATGTGGGGGGAAATAAAATTATAAAAATGAATACGGATTTCTGGTCCCTCTTTTACTACCAGCATTCAGTAAGAAAAATATCTGTCAAATAAATCTTTCAAAAATCTTCCCCTTCACCTTTCCCCAGCCTACTAAATTCACTCAGCTTGCTCCTCCTTCTGCAGAGCCTGCAGCTGTTGGTGCAGGCTTAAACTGTGTCCCTCTCCTCTCCTCTACAATTTCATTAGCAAGTCTACCTGAAATTACAGTTGGATATAGTGAAAATTAGTTAACTGCTAATTATTGACTGCTAATTGCTGCTGATACATTTTTCCCATCTATCCTCTAGTCTCTATATCGAATCACCACAACCTTAATGGGTATCTAGTAGCTTCATGTAATGTTCCTTTGCTCACATGTATGCCCCTGAATTGTAACCTACTGAATGTCATGTTGCCACAATGCTAAACTCCGCTGTTAATCCCATGTGCTGTAAACCTGTTTCATACTTTTGTTGTCCTTGCTTTTGTTATGCAACTTTGTAATGTGTATTTGAACTGTTTTGCCTGTCCTCCAGGACCACTTTGTAAATGAGTCATTCTCAACGGTGTATTCCTGGCAAAATAAAATTGAACTGAATGAACTGGAATGATACTGCATGATTCCGTGATGATTTTGAATGTTTTCTGATCAAAAATCACCTTTTTCACATAAAGGAGCCCCTTCCTGCCACTGGTCCTTTCCCTGTGAGTGAGAGCTGGAAATGGCACTGAAATGTGTTCTGCTCTCCAACAATGCAGACTGGCTGATGCAGGTAATGTGGCTTGCCAAAAACAAGTGTATTCTCCATGTAAAAAATGCTGATTCATGACACCAAAGTGCCGAAATAATGAAGGGAAACTGCATTCCTTCAGAACTGCTTCGCTTGTGTCCAGACTGTTGAATTTCAGAATGCTCACCATAATGCTCACCATATGAAAATTCAGCAATGGCTTATCCTTAAGTGGCTATGTTGAGATTTGAACCTGGTTCTCCTGGTTCCCAAGCCTGTGCTTCAGCCACCAAACTGTGCAGCTTAATTTATATCAAAGTGCAGGGATTACAGTACTGGCAGGAAGGCTTTAAATTAGCCTGGCAACATAATACAATCGAAAACAGCATACTAACTATATATGTACTGTATGTATGTATGTATGTATCTATGTATCTATGTATGTATCTATCTATCTATCTATCTAATTATTCTGCCTTTCTTATTAAGCTGTTTCTACCAGTACTTATATGCCCCCCTCCTCCTCCCTTTCTCCCACTGCCTTTAGTCTTATCCCCTCCTGTCCCCCACAGCCTTCCTTGCCCTTAGTGTACACAACCCTTTCCTTCACCCCTGGATTACCCCCCCCGCCTCTTGCCACTCGGCTCTTGTACCCCAACAAGGCCCTCTGGGTTGCTTCAGCCTCTCAGCTCCCTATCACCTGATCACTTACTGTCCTCAATCGTCCCCCTCTTCTTCACTGACCCACCCCCTCCTAATCTCCAATCCCCCTTCTTGCCTCTCCTTTGCCTCGCACCTCATGCTCAATGCTCATTTAAAGCATTTGACCTGATAATATACTTGCTTATGTTTCTCTTGTTACCTTAACTTTAGCCTGTATATAGCACACTGTATTAATTTCGACAGATGCTGTGTGACAAGCATGGACTGTATTCTACATTCATTACTAGTAGTCCTGCACAACTTTTGTTTCTGCACCTTGTCAACTGTTACACTGCTTTTTATTCTGTTTTTTCAACGTGGAACCTTTGTAAATGAGCTTTTAGCTCAAAGGTCTTAATCCAAGATGTCAATAAATAAATAAATAAATCTATCTCTGGAAGGCTATTTTGGAGTTTAAAATAAGAACTGCATTACTTACCAGTGAATGCTTCTTGCGTAATGAAAGCTCTAGTGTTGTTTCGTACAGACTTTCAACAAAGTTCCTAAGACATGGGACATTTACTTCATTTTTCACAGCCTGAAAAAAAGATGTTGCAGAGTGTTACATGATGACATAACCTTTTTTTCCCATTTGTAAGCCAGATTCCTCTTTTTCCTGCTCCTCCCATCGCTCTCATCTTTTGATAATGGAGGCTATCAGAATCATACCTCCCCCCAGCCAAGAAGGTAGGGCAGGCAACTGTCTTCACAGCCAGTGCCAATGCCAACTGTCACCCTGCCAGTAGAGAATGAGTAAAGGATGAGTGGCCCATGCAACTTCCTTCCCAGGAGCCAAGTGCCTTGTCTTCAAATTGCATCTGACACCTGCTGCCAGTTCCAGGCAGGAAACCCAAGTATGCGCACACCAATTGAGTTCGACTGGATGACAGCACACAGCACTGCTGCCTCACCACAAGGCTTCCAAACCATACAATATCAGAGGCATATAAGAAAAAATCATCGTGCAGCTAGAAACAAAACCCCAGACAGCTACAAAGCTAGCACACTCAGAAAACCTCAAATTAAAGCCAAAAACAGTGTATTTGGAATGGTGTTCATACACACAATATTTTATTTCAATAAAGCAGGAATCTAAAGCATAACAATGTGCAATACAGACCTTAGAAACTCTGTTGGGACACCGCAACAGCATTTTGTGCTCACTGCATTTTGACAGGTGATAACAAAATGCCATTGGGTTGTTCCACATGAGATCTTGAAGTCTGTATTGCTTGTTGTTATGCTGTAGATACTGTTCTGTTTAAATAAAATATTGGGCATATGAACAGCATTCAAAACACATATGTTTGGGCTTTAATTTGTGGTTTTCTGAGTGCGCCAGCTTTGTGGCAGTCTCTCCAAAAGGCTGCATGCTCACATTTAAAGTTGGTTTTATGTGTCAACACTATCACAGCCATATACAGCAAAGAGGACTCACCGCAGCCACAGGAACAAGAATCTCCACAAACAGCCCTGCTAGTGCATGCTTGATATCTTTGTCTTTAACTTCCAGAAAATACTGTGCACACTCCTACGAGATCAAAGAAAAAAAAACCCAGTTGTTTTGATAGCACTCAAACATAGATGTGGACTAGTATGAGGAGATACAGAGAATACATCTAGCAGTTGAAGGGGAAAGAATTTGAACAGAAAATCTAATTTTACCATGGCTTACCAAAATAAATGTCTTTAGCAATTGTTCCCTATCATATGTTGTTCAGTTGCAGAGACTGTCTGCTTATACTGCTCCATCATAAGGCTGCTATTGCCACCCAGTTTACCATGCAATGACATTAGCAACATGAAGCCACAAGCATTAGGAGCATACACATTTCCTCACAATGTCACTGAAAGGAGACAAAGAGCTTGTGGTAGCCCTGTGGTTGACTAGTACAGCATATGCAGATAATTTCTTAAAATGAGCAGTTAATAACTGAAACATTGCCGAAGAAATACATTACTTTGTTAAGCTGTTGAAAGGTGTGATTTTCCTGTGGAGGACCTTTCCTCTCTAAATGTGGTGAATGTCAATGCTATTTTGTGTAAAAATGGAAGAAGATAATGTCTTAAACTCTGAATTCAACTATGTGCTTAAAGGGAAATGTCTATTTACATCTGCTTTACAACTCAGTGTAGGGCAGCCCACA
Source organism: Neoceratodus forsteri (assembly GCA_016271365.2). Taxonomy (NCBI): domain Eukaryota; kingdom Metazoa; phylum Chordata; order Ceratodontiformes; family Ceratodontidae; genus Neoceratodus; species Neoceratodus forsteri. The sequence continues at coordinate 375,510,880 of CM057458.1, forward strand.
ATTAGTGTGTGGTATATTTATATGTTATCTCGTTAATTCTGTTGTCCCTCCTGCCGGCATTTTGTATCAAGTGCCTCTGGTGGCACATCCCAGAAGCTCCCATAGCTGTCCCGTGGCTGACATCAGAGACAGGGAGCAGTCACAGAGGAGTGTCTTTTATTAACTGATTAGAGTATTCTTGCTGATGTTTGTTTATTGTTTGCTGTAATTGATCTTAAATATAACTTAGGACATTCTGTCAACAAGAGTTGCTTCTCATGGAACCTATCTTGTATTACTGCAACTTTTAAATAAAATGAAAAATACAAGTGTATCATAAGTCCTAATAGAATGAGGTATTAGTTGCTCTGGTTTGCTATTTAGCAGTCCTGGTGATGTACCAAGACCAAGTTTAGACTGGCATTCAACTGCCTGTATAGCTCTATGTCAGAAGCATTAGTTTCTGGAATGTGCCACTAGTAAAAAAAAAGTACAGTTACGTAAAAACTTACCGTAACAGTAGATCTTCGAGAGGAGCTCCTTGCAGCTTAGCGACACCAGTACTGAAGTCGTATGCAACCAGACCCCACGAAAACTTCTACCTTAGCAGTTCATCATGCGGATCGAGTTCTAATTCCATATCAGCATGCTGACGCCCGCCTATCCTATAAAAGGGTGTTCCCCACACCACCTCAGATCTCTACCTGGAGACCCTAAATGGGTGGCAAAATAGGAGAACCAAGGCGGTTCCTTAGAGCCAAGAAAAAAGAAATGATGAGCAGAGGGAAGGAGGCAGGGAAAGTAGCGCCTGCTGCAAGAGCTGCTCTCGATGATCTGCTGTTATGGTAAGTTCTTACGTAACTGTACTATCTTACTTCAAGAGGGCTCTTGCAGCAGGCAACACCGGTAGAAGACAGTCCCAAGCAGTACTAGAATTGACCAAAAAGACAGCCAGGAGGAGGAAGCAGGCGACAGCAGAGAGCTTAAGAGAGAAGGCCCTGAAGGACTGCAAGGCCGAAACTGGCCCTGTGCTGAGAAGCAGTTCCAGACTTTAGTGGTTAATGAAAGTGTGAGCAGGGCTCCAGGTGGCAGCTGCACAGATGTCAGCAGCAGATACAGTTCTGAAGCAAGCTGTGGAGGCAGCCATACCACTGGCGGAATAGCCCTCGACTAACCCTGGAGGGGGCTTGTTGTACTTGTGGTAGCAGTAAACAATACGATTAATTAACCAGGTATACAAACAATGTTTGAAAACAAAAGCGCCCTCTCTCTTGGGGACAAACAAAATGGACAACTGGTAAGTGTTTCCCAAAGACTTGATAAGGTACATGTAATATTACAACATGTTGAGAAAATCCAATGTGTGGAGCCATGCCTCCCCCTGATTAGAATACTTAAAAAAGTAAACTGGCAGGTAGATGGATTGGCTTAAAGTAAGCTCAGACACCTCCTTAGGTAAAAACATAGGGTTAGTATGCAAATACACCCTGTCTTTGTGATAGACTAAATAAGGCTCTGTACACCTGAGAGCTTGGTCAGAAATCCTCAGAGCAGAGATAACAGCAACCAAAAACAGCACGTTCCATGACAGAAAGCGCAGCTTGAAATTCATGGCTAGTGCAAAGGGAGGTAGCGTGAGTTTCTCCAACCTAAAATTAAGGTCCCATGGAGGGACCAGGTCCCAAATGGGAGGTTTTGGATGCAAAATGCCCTACAGGATTGTGTGGGACACCTTGAGCTGGACGACAGCTTTGCCCACAATAGGTGTATGGTACACAGAGATGGTGGAAAGATGCACCATAAGAGAGGAGTACCCCTGGCCCAAATTGGAAAGAGAAAGGAGGTACTCCAATCACCTGATTTAACAGGTCGGTGAGAGGATCCAAACAGCAAGTGGCGGCACAAATGGAGAAGTGCTCCCATTTCATAGCATAAGTATCCCTGGTGAAGGGCCTTTAGACCACCACCAGAGTGGCAATGACCTGAGAGGAAACCCTGACACAGGAAATTGAAAGGTCCACAGGAGCCGTGCATGGAGATGTGGAGAACTGAGATCTGGATGGACCAGGGTGCACTGGTCCTAGGACAGCAAGCCTATGCAAAGGGGCAAGGGGGCCAGAGGTGCTACAGCTAACTTTTGCACCAGAGGGAACCAAATCTGACATGGCCAGAAGGGAGCTAAGAGAATCATCTCCACTCCTTCCCACTGGAGCCTGAGCAGAACCTTCTGCAAGAGTGGAAATGGAAGGAATGCACACAGAAACATCCCCTTTCAAGACAGGTACAATGCATCTCGCCAGAAAACTCCAGTGCTGATACCCAGTCAGATGGAATTTTTCCAGTATTAAAGGATTTGTTATGTAAATACGTTAGGGGTGATGCTATAAACTTTTTAATTGCTTTCAAAAATCTGGGATGTACATTATCCGGTCCTGATAATTTGCTAACTTGTAATTTATCCAACAACTCTAGGACCTCTTTGTCTGTGCAGAGCAGGTTAGCTTCCTGTTTTTCCCCTGCTATAGTGATATTTCCTATCCTAACTCTGGTATTAAATACACTACAAAAGTAATAATCAAAGGTATTTGTAATTTCACCTAGGTTATTTAGTTCTTCCCCCTTCGCTATTATTGGGCCTAGTGAGTTGTCTATTCCTTTAAATGTATTAATGTAGGCATATAAACTTTTTCCATTATCCCTTTCCTTTGCTATATTTAGCTTGGATCTAATCCTCTCCTTTTTTTATTTTTTTAAGTTCCGTTTTATAATGTAATACTGAATTTTGTGTTTTTCCCTTTTCATTACTTTGTAGGCCTTTTTTCGTTCTTACTTTGCTTGAGGACCCTCCTTGTGCACCGTATTGGTATCTTTCCCTTTTTGTTATACATGTGTTTATTTGGTACATATTTCTTTTCAATGGTTAATATTTTGTTTTTGATTATATTCTATATTTCGTCTGTGTCTTTATTTTCGACAGCCTTCTTTCATTCCCATCTACTCATTTCATATGCTATATTATAATTTGCTTTGTTGTAATTTTTTCTTACTGTTATTCCTTGTTCCTTTTTTACTGACAATTTGATTCTGACTTATACCATATTGTGGTCACTACTGCCTAGAATTCCTTGAATTTTAATTTATTTAATGTTTTCTGGAATATTCGTTATCAGTAGGTTCAATGTGTTTTCACCTCTTGTAGGCTTATATATAACGATTGTTGCAGACCTGCATCTACGATGGTTGATACAAATTCTCTTTCTGGGTTAGTTTTGGTTATCCAGTGTTTCCAATCTATGTTTGGGAAGTTAAAGTCTCCCAAAATTATTACATTACCTTCAGTAGTCATAAGCTCTATTTCTTTATTTAAGGTGTTGTTGTACTGATCATTGGAAGATGGTGGTCTATAAATGTTACCTATAAGGCACTTCCTGTTGTTTGCTATTGAAACTACTGCCCAGATGCTTTCTAGTTGTTCATCTGTTACATTCTGTTTAAATTCTAAGCTCTTAATATTATCTTTAATGAAGAGTACAACCTCTCCTCTCTTTTTATCTGTCCTTTCGGCTTTTGCCCTGATTGGCTGCGGCTCTTTCTCAGCTTTCCGAGCTGAAATTGTAATTTCTCCTGCTCTACTGCTACTTACTCTGAGGGATATTTTAGCCTACCCCCCCCAGCCTTAATTAAATACTCCTTAGCCCCTCCTGCTAAATACCTTTCTACTGGACCCCAGTAATATGATCCCCGACTGTTAAAGCTTGTAGTTAGTTCATTTCCCTCTGCTACTCTCCCACTACCTTTCCTTCCACTACTCCTTTAACCTGTTCTCAACTCTCTGCCATATCCTTAGTCATGCCTATTCTGGCTACTTGATTTTTTTTCCTACTCGCTGGGTCTTTTCTCTTGTTTCTCTAGGATCTTTATATTTATTCGCCTCCTGGTGGCCATTCACATTAGTTTACTTCAAAATGGGTAGCTCTGGTTGGCTACTTAACATATCCTGCCTTATCCTTTTTTACTGTGCCGACCAGTTTATTGCCTTTTCCTTAAGTGACCCTCCCCGGGACTGTAACTATTCCTCCACTGTGTTACACCTGGCCTGACTCTCCCTGGATGCATTTACACATTCCTTGTTTTCCTAAGCCTGACACTGCACTCCTAGGGCTCTAGCTCCGTAGGCATTTACGCTTCCCTCCACATCAGCTGTCCTTGGTAATGAACACCTAATGTCTCATTCTGGGTATGCATGTCTGTCCTCCTGCTACTCATCTGTGCAGAGAACACTGAACTCAATCCCGGACCACATTGCCCTACCCTTAATCATACTCCACTGTCTATGGCACAGTCTTACCCAAAAGGCCTAAAGATTGCACATATGAATATTTCTAGCCTCCACCCTAAAATGGCTGAATTGGAAGCATGGCTTGCCCATATGACCCCTGACATCCTATGCATCTCTGAATCCTGGCTGAAGCCCACTATCACACAGCACGAGGTGGTACTACCGGGCTTTAACTGTTTTAGAAAGGATAGGCAGGGCAAAAGGGATGGTGGTGGTATCCTTATATACACCCGGCATGATCTGGATGTTACTGAGCTCCCTGAGCCTGACTCAGGATCTCCAGTCATGGAATCACTATTTCTCTCCCTGACCCTGGGTAATGTCAAGAAGCTTATTATTGGATGCGCCTATCTCCTGCCCAACAAGGCTTCCCTAGGCCTTCCTCCCTCCCTTCATTGCTTCCTTTGCCAATATCCCTCATCATGACCTAGTGCTCTGTGGTGACTTTAATAGTGACTGGCTTGGACCCACTACTGACAAATTGTGGTCATCACTTGCTGAGTATAACCTAGCTCAACTTGTCCTAGACTCAGCTCACATCAATACCAAAACTGGCAAGCACTCATTGCTTGACTGGATGATCACTAACTGCCCCCTAAAGATTAAAGCTGTGCATGTTCTTCTCGATTGTATAAGTGATCATTCTCCCACTTTTTGTGTCTGGAGAAATAATTGCCCCCCCCCCCCAAGACCTCTCTGGTTCGTGAAATGTCCAAACTTGATACCAATAGCTTTATTAATACTATTTAGAACACTGACTGGGAACCTATCAAAACCCTCCCTAACATCAACCAAGCTTTGGATTTATTTATTTCCACCTTTACCTGAATTGTAGATAAGCATGCTCCCCTGAAGAAATGCAGGTCTAACGGTGTCAAGGCCCTATGGCTTAATAAGAACCTCAGGATGTTCATGATCTCCCATGACTGTACTTGGCAGACCTTCAAAAAAAGTTTTCTGCCTCTGACTGGCAACTTTACAGACAACTCAAAAACAAATGCAAAAACTCACTACATGAAGCAAAACGCCACCACTATAAATCACTGCAGACCGAACACATTTGCAGTCCAAAATCATTCTGGAGACAGATAAATTCCTTGATCAAAGGGAATGCTACAGAGCTTCTGAGTTCTCTCACTGCCCAGGGCACTACCCATACTGACCCCCTCATCTATAGCCTCTGATTTTAATTAATTTTTCACTGCCCTTAATGGATACACCTCACTCTTTAATAGCTCCGCACTGCCCCCTTGCACTCTCACACCCCCAACTACCTAGGGACTCATCCCTCTTGTCACCTGAAGCTGGCCACCACCAAGGAGGTCCAGAGGCTTCTGGCTAATTTGAAGGCTCGCCTGGTCATGACACTCTCAAACTGAAATTCCTCAAACTAGGGGCTCCTGCCCTTGTGCACCCTGTATGTGACCTTTTTAATCATGCCTTCCTTTCAAGTACTGTTTCCAACAAGTGGAAGGTAATGGTAGTCATACCTGTGCATAAGGGGGGACCTAATTCGGTAGCCGAAAACCTTAGGCCAATATCCATCCTGTGTCCCCTGGCTAAAATGCAGGAATATATAGTTTATAATCACCGGAAGAGTTATCTGGAGCATCACAGTTTACTCTCCCCTACCAGCATGGATTCAGGAAGAATCACAGCACCCTCACAGCCTTGTCTAAAGTAACCATGGACATAATCCAGGTCATGGATCAAGGTTCTACTATGGGTGCCATCTTTGTTGACTTGACAATGGCATTCAACTTAGTGAATCAAGGTCTTCTGCAACAATGGCTTCTTGAGCTTGGTCTTGATAACAGTGCCCTGGATTGGGTCCACAGCTATCTGTCTTGCCCCATGACCACAAAGAGTTAAGTGGACTGGTCCCCTATCCAGTCTCAGACCTATAACTCATGGGGTGCCACAGGGCTCTATTCTTGGGCCTATATTGTTCTCCCTATTTATTAATGACTTACCCAGTAACTGTGGTGGTGCATCTGTGCACCTATATGCAGACAATGCAATCATATACCACTCCTCTTCTGATGTTAATCAAATAAACAGTGACCTTGCCTCTGACTTCTCAGACCTTGAAGGATGGTTCAGGTGTAACCATCTTGTCCTTAACACAAAAAAACTAAAAGTATGCTATTCTCACACCCATCCTCCTCTCCCAGTACCCTTCCCTTGCTTAATATATCATCCCTGGATGGGGATGCCCTTGAGTCTGCCCACTCTTTTAATTACCTGCGCATCACCCTCAGTTGTTCTCTTTCCTTTAAAACCCATGCAACTACTATAGTTAAATCCCTGAACCAAAAGCTAGGTCTCCTCTACTGTATCCGTTCCTTCCTCACCTCTACCTCTTGCATTAAAATTGCTTCCTCTTCCCTTCTTCCTCTCTTCACCTATGGTGCTCCTTTATTTCTTTCTACAAATGTCACTACCCTGTCTCTCCTGGCTCAGGCATATCACAGAGTTGGTAGTTTCACCCTGGGGGTGAATGCCCGTCATCATCCCTGTGATGTCCTTTCCTCCTTAGGATGGCTACCATATGCATTCAAACTGAGGTATACAACCCTGAGTCTCCTGCATAGGTTGGTCCATAAATTTACCCTGTCCTACCCTGCCTCAGTGAGACTGTCTACCACAGACAAATCTCTCGAGCTTTCAGATCTGCCTCCCTTCCTCTTCTCATGCGACCTGATTTTTGACTAGCTACAACTTGCAAGTTCTTCGCTTTTGCAGCTGTGTCGGATTGGAACTCCCTTCCTCCTTCTGTGCTATCATGGCTCTCTCTTCCCATGTTCCAACCAAATTTGCTCACCACTCTCTCTGCTGCTGCTACTTGCTCCTGCTCCGATGATGCCTTGCTGTTTTCCCTCCGTTCTCCTCTGTCTGTCTCCCTACCTTTCCTCACTCTCTGCTCTCTTCCTGGATGCAATTTTGCACTGTTCTGTACCAGTACCAATGGTTTGACTTTAACTTGATGATGTATAACTCTATTATATTTTATGTACTTAGCCTGTTTTCTATTGTATTTGGTTGTCCTTGCTGCATATGCTGTGCTGATGATAATTTATTTCTTCATCCTTGATTTGTGTCTCTGCTGTAATTATCTGTAGATGAAACTGCACTGTATTGGAATTTTCTCACTGTGAATTTGTTGAAATTGTTCTGTGCTTTACTTTACTTGTTGCTCCTCCGGGTTGTCCCTGAAAAAGGTACTGCATTGTCTCAGTGGACCTACCCAGTTACCAAAATTCAAATAAATAAATAAGAACCAGTCAGTGGGTCCGTAGCTGAAAAGAAACTCCCTGAAGCAGATTGGCCGAGTTCAGCCACCATGAAAGAGTCCTGTGAACTGGGTTGGAGACCATGACCAGTTGGTTTAGTTTGTCAGTACGCTGGTCTCACTGGACCCTCAAGGTTCACTGAGGGACTTGCATGTTGGGGACAAGGGGACCATGGCAATTGCTGCCAGAATGTGGCCAAGAAGGCAAAGAAAGACCCTAGGTGGGACCTGCCAACTGGAGAAAACCGGCTGGGCCTGCACCATCAGTTGCTACACCCTGTCCTGGACAGGAAAGCCTTGCCCTGACTGGGTCCAGGACTGCTGCAATATATTGGAAGTGCTGGCAAGGAAAGAAGCAGGACTTCAGCAGATTTATGGTGATCCCTAAGGCCTGGAAGAGACTTGAGGTAGATTCCAGGGTCTGAACCAAACAGTACAGAACACAGTTTTCTCTGTGCTGAACTGTTTAACCATGGATCTGCTTCAAAAAGGCAGAACAGCAGAAAACACAAGCACTAAAGCGATACACATAGAGACTCCAAAAAACTGTAATTTATTGAGGACAAACAAGTTCCCCAGTGCTTCAAGGGAGAACCCTCTTCACAGGGGGGTGGAGTCACACAATAAGTCATCTACTTAAGTACACATAATCACAGTGATGTTTTTTAAATAAAATATGTTCCATCAGTCAAGTGCAATGCTCACCAATCAATTAAATACAACATAGAGTGATGTTGTAAAAATAGTAGAAAAACCCATGTAAAAAATGTTTAGCTGTTTGGCTATTACCACGTAATGCCATAAAAATTCCTAGCATATTTCATCTAGTTTGGATTGCTCTTAAATATGTCTATATTAAATAATTCCATTAGAATTGATTGGTATTAATTATAGTTTTTTGGAGCCTTCTTGTGCATTTGAAGTAAACAGTCCCTGGAGGGAACTGTAAGCAACCAATCATCCAGGTAGGGGAAGACGTAGAAGCCCTCCTCCTCAATGCAGTGGCCACTAATACCAGGCATTTGGTAAATACCTGGGGGGGGGGCTGAGTAAAGGCCAAAAGGAAGGGCCTGAAACTAATAATGGGCACCCTGAAAGTGGCGATGGGCCAGGAAGACTCAGATATGCAGGGGGAGCATCCTGCATGTCCACAGAACAGAGCCTGTCCCCCTAGTACAACAGGGGTAATAGCCCCTGAAGGGTACCATCCTGAAGCATGTGTACTCTATGTACAGATTCAGATGGCACAGATCCAGGATGGACTGGAGATCTCTGGTCTTTTTGTGGACAATGAGGAAGTGGGAGTAAACCCCCTTCCCCAATGATCCTGAGGGATGGGATGTACGGCTCATTTTCAAAGAAGAGCTCCAATATCCCCCAAACCAGAAACAGGTGTGCTGGAGAGCAAAAAGAGTGGGAAGGTGGGGGTGGGCACTGGCAGTGGGGCTAGTGGAGCCCTAGAGGCTCTAGCAGCAGCAAGGCTGCTGTAACCTTTCACTTCTGCTGGCCCTTGGCTGGCTAACCCCTAGTGTACTTACAGGATGGCCAACGAAAGGGCTGCTGTTGGATCGCTCTGGGATGGGAATGATAGAGCGAGTGGACCAACGTAAGGGTCTGCCCAGAATCTAGCAGAGTACAAATGATGTCCTGGACATCACCCCCAAAGAGGACTGCCTCACAAAAGGGGGCATCCAGAATACTAGCCTGCATATCTGGACAAAACCAGATACCTGGAGCCAGGACTGGCACCAAAGGCAAACTCCTGCAGCTGCCCCCAGGCCTGGAAGCATTAACAGAATCATAAGTCACCCAAAGGCCATGATTACCTACACCTGAGCCTAACTTCAGCAGGGCATCTTCGTGGGGTCTTCACACAATGTCTGGGCCAGATCTCTGGCTTGGTCTCAGAGGGCACTGTGGTATGGAACCATATGCACCACCTAGTTCTTGGCTGTAATGGCCAGCACAGTGGAGGCAAAACCTGCTTGGCAATATGACCCAGCTGCCTGGATTCCCAGTCTGGTGGGAGAGTACTGAAGAGTTTGGGCTGCTGAGTATGACCGTGGGCTGCATGAATCACTGCAAAATCCACCATTGGGTGAGTGCCCAGTAATAGCTTACCCACCGGGGCATGATAAAGGCAATTCACTATTCTCTGTAGAGGTGGGGTAATATGGGGTTGGCCCAAGTCTCCTTGGTGACACCCTTGTAGGAGTCAGTCATAGGGGGCACCACCAAAGCAAGGGCATCCTTCTGCCTGAGTCAGATAGCCAGGTGCCGACACTCTGGGTCCCAGTGTTTGGACTCCAGGCCCATCATAGACTGGATGTGGTGCATAACATTCATAAAAGATGGATCACCAGGGGGAACTTGGCACTGCCTTGGCCAGGTCCGGTCCCTCTGAAGACTCAACCGGAGAGATGCACTAGCAGGGACCAGCATCCGAGGCTGACGACCATCCCTCTTGGAGTCTGAATCGATGTCAGGTCACGTCCTTGAAGATTCTGGCATCTGGGGTTCGCTGGGAACAGCCCGGTCAGAGGCTTTGGCTTGAGGCGGGCCCTGAGGATTCCACCACACCACAAAAAGGGGTATTATAGTCCACCTGAGGTGCAATGTTATACACCAGCAGGAAGGGAAGTTATGGCGGGTGGAAAAACATCAGTTGAAGAGCCGGCGAAGGGGACCCAACATCGTCCCTCCTGGTGCAAGGTAGCAATCAGGTGATGGACCAACGGGCATCGACTGTGGCAGAGCTGGTAGCAGCAGTGATGCCAGTACCAGACCCAGAAGCTGGGGTCATGGTAGGACTGGTGACGGTCCAGTGGGCACAGTCCTAACGTGGCCTGATGAAGGTTTGCTGACACTGGCTCTACAGGAGAAACCAGCTCCTGGGGGTGGAAACCCCTGAAAATGAGGCAGAGTTGATGCTGGAGTGGAAGAAATGGCGTCGACCAGCTGTAGGTGTTGCCTGGCTGGATTGAAGTCAGCCCTCAGAATGGGAGCCGATGAAGGCAATGCCTGGGCTGGTGGGCAGCAGTGAAAGAGCCACAGCCTGAAGAGCTAAGACAAGACAAGCCACCTGGCTGACAGCCCAAAGGGCCTGAGCATCAGTGGATGAGGGGGTGGGAGACAAAGTTCCCCACCCCCAAATAGTTGCTGCCCGAGGAAGAGAGGAGGGCAGGCAGATGAGTCACTGGAAGCCCAGAGGAGGAGGAGAGGGCTGGTGGGGTCGACCCCCTGCAGGAGGACGACCTGGTTGCAGTCAAAGGATTGTGGAGTGAAAGTGACCGAGAAGCTGACCGGGTAGTTCTCAATGTCTGACCCGGTGCTGTGCTTCCCAGACTTCTCCTTATGAGAAGAAGAAGAGGTCCCAGAGGTTAAGGCCAGAGAGGCCAAAGAGCCCTTGACCTGCAGCTCCTTGTTTATGGTGGCCAGCTGCTGCTTAAGGAGATGGTTCCCCAGGGATTCCAATGATGTCTCTGAGAGGCCTGGTTAAATTGCTGGCAGTGTGGGCAGGTTTTGGTTGTCATAGCTGGGGCCTAGGCAGATCAGACAAGCAGGATGACTGTCCTTTTCATGAATCTGTTTGCCACAGGCCTACTTAGTGGAGTGGTTGGAAGATGAGGTAGGAGAAGAAGACAAGAACTTGTTGAAAAAACACAGAAGAATTTGAGGTAAAACACTCAGAAGTACAAAAGTAAAAAAGATGTGGTAAGCAAGGAAAATGGCGGTCGGCTGTAGCTGTGGCATCTGCTGAGGTCTGACATGCGCAGCTTGATGGTGGGAAAAGAACTGAGGTAGGTATGGGGGACCAGACCTTTTATAGGATAGGCAGACATCAGGGTGCAGACGTAGATGGGGGTGGTACCCCATAACAGACTGCTAGACAGAGATTTTCCGTGAGGTCCTGGTATCTGATGGTTTCAGTCCTACTAGTGTTGCCTGTTACAAGACCCCCCCCCCCAAAGTAAGATATGCAATTTTCATTCAAAAACATTAACTGGGAGCTTCGTTATGTAAATAAACTGGGAAGGAGGAGTCTGGCCTCTCAAGGATCCAGAGAAGTAGAAGTCAGTAAAGACCATTGCCCCAGATGAGAGATGGCCTTTTGCTGGCCCTAAGGCAAGGGATGATGAAGCAACAGAAAGGTGAGAAGAAAAAAAGTACTAACACAGTCACTTAAAGTTCAAATGCAGGTCTAGGCATTTTACCCATATAAACTGAAAAGAGGGTTCAGATCCTTTTCTGGATACATCTTATGGCTTCTGTGAGAGAAGGATCTGGGAAGTCATGCTAGACAGCTCTAACAAATATGAATATACTGATTGATAAGAGGCTGCAAAAATGAAGTTGAATACAGATAGCAACAAAGCATCTAATAACTTTCTATGAAGACTAAGAAACGACCGAGATATACATAGGCTGTCCACCCTGAAGAAAAGGTTTAATACCACCTTGAAATGTTTGCGGGCATCAGGTTATTTTTACATCTTGATCGATCAATCAATCAATCAATCAATCAAAATCTTTATTTAACCAGGCAAACACCATTGAGCAAGCTCATTTTCAAGGTGGACCTGAGAAATACAATTAGGTGAATACAATTTTGGTAAGATCATCATACAATTACAATTTCGTGTACAACAATTAGGCATAGGCAGTACAAATGCAAGTAAAAGGTGCAGATCAGTGTATAACATTATTTTACAAATAGGCAATTCATACAGCACAAAGTGCAGAACATACAGGAAGACAGTAGGTACAGAGGAGGCTCAAGCAAGAATATCCAAGTAACACCCAGAGGTGCACAGAGGCGAGAAGAGGTTAAGGTGAAAGGGGGAGGGAGGTAGGAGAAAGAACAGATAAACAGACAAAAATAGAGGTTGAAGAATCACGGGTAAGAGGATATGAGGTATTGGTGGGGGCGGGGGAGTGACGGAGGTAGGCATGGGGACGGCAATAAATGGAGTCTAACAACAGAGAGTGACCTAAAACCATGAAGAAGCAGGGACAGAGTCAGAGAACTGAACAGAGAGATCTGTAAGGGATAGGAGTACCTAGAGTCAGGAGGAGCAGACACAAGATTCTTTAAAATGGAGTGAATATAAAGATTTGAAAGCTGCTAGACTAATAGAGTAATTAATTTTTAGTTTTTTTGTATTTTGTTCCACAAAAAGGGCCATATATGACCAGTAGATGCCCTGCCAAACCAAGATTTGGCCTTGGTAACCTTCAGCGAAATGTAAGAAGCACTTCTCAAGGCATACTTAATTATTGGGTAGAATGGTAAGCAGTCCGAAATGTAATCTGGCAGTTTGTTTATGATGACTTTGTAGGTCCAGATTACAACATTTCTCTGGCGTCTAAAGCTAAGGGATGACCAACCTACCGCCGAGTACAGAGAGCAATGATAGGTGGAATAGGGAAGGCCCATTATAAACCTTAGAGCTCTATGGTAGAGCGTATCAAGTTTGGAGAGAGCACCTGCAGGACCCTGGCTGTAGAGGAAGTTGGCGTAGTCTAATAAGGAGAGAAAGGCAGTTTGGAGTAGCCTCAATTTTGCATCCCTAGGGAGGAGATTTTTTATCCTGCAGAAAAGACCAAGTCTCATTCTAAGTTTCTTTATCAGCTCTTTTATATGAACAATGAAGGAGAGTCTAGAATCCAACCAACCCCCAAAATATTTAAATGTTGATGCATACTCCAACTGTTCACCTAGAATAGTGGTAATTGGGGGAGTAACCCTGCCACGGCCGGATTTGCTAAGTTAGGAAAGGGTGACAAGAACATAGCTTTTGTTTTCTTGGCATTTAGAAGCAACTTCTGGTTTAGGAGCTGAGTCTGTAGCCAATTGAAGTCATCCTGGAGTTCTGAGTATGCCATTTGAGGGGAAGTTCTACTAGAGTAAAGCACTGTATCATCTGCAAATAGGTGTATATGGGCCTTTTTGATGGTGGCATCGATTCTGTTGATATAAAGTGCAAAAAGCAGGGGACCCAGAATGAAACCTTGGGGAACGCCCCTCTGAAAGGGTTTCAGGGGTGAGACTTCACCATCCACTTTTACTTGCTGTGAACAGCCTAAGAGGTAGTTACCGAACCATCTGAGAGAAAGAGCATCCAGTCCGATAGTTTGAAGGGATGTGAGGAGCAGACTATGATCAACAGTTTGCAGTGTCAGTGGCTCAGTAGGTAGCACACTCGCCTCTGAGGCTGGGAGATCAGAGGGCTGTGGGTTCAGTTCTCACATCTGGCATTTGAGTTAATATCCCAGTACTGACACTGTAGTGCAGCATGAGAGGAGTGCTGCACTTCTGAGGTGCCGTCTTTCGGACGAGATGTTAAACCGAGGCCCTGTCTGCCTGGATTGGTGGTAGTTCATGTGGATGTTAAAGATCCCATGGCACTTATCTAAAAGAGATGGGGAATTTCCCCAGTGTCCTGGCCAAATTTCCCTCATTCACTAAAAATACCACCAACAGCTTAATCTGGTTCAAGGTCAGTTGGCATTCATCTGTATCCCCCTCTGACGGGTCGTGCCTGAAAATAGGCAGGACTTGTCTAGTGCACTTACCTGGTCAAAAAAACTAAATAAAAATAAATAAATAAAAAATAACAACAGTATCGAAGGCCTTACTTAGGTCCAGGAATACTAAATAAATAACAAGCAAATAAATAACAAGCAATTTAAACTCTTTGGCAAATCCTTTTTCATTCAGTATTGCTCATTTGCTATTTTCAGACTTATGCTGGGATGGGGAATAAACAAAGTACTGAGGTGATATAACTCAGGTTAATCTAAGGGTGGATTAGTGAATTAGTGAATGGGGAGAAATTTGGCCAGGACACTGTGGAAATTTTCCTACTCTTTTTGAGAAGCACCATGAGGTTTTAACGTCCACCTAAACAACCACCCAAACAGGCAGACCAGAACATGGTTTAATGTCTCATCTAAAAAGCGAAAGCAGTCAAAAGCTTTTTTAAATTCACAAAATGTATTCTCTTGTCAGTTGTAACAGGTAATATATTATGTTTGTGAAAGTGCATGCTTAAGTCCTTATCCGCTCTTTTTGAGGACAGCTCTGTCATGCCAAGAGGTGGGGGATCACTTAGCACATCGGTGACCTGAGTTTATGCCCCAAGCCCAGGACACCAATAGTGGAGGCCAGTAGAAGAAAATCATGCATCTGACCAAGATGCTTTACTCTGGGGTTGGAGGGGGTTATACACATGCTGCTTGGCTACCTCCAAGTGTTAGGCATAGGCCACCCATAGAATGTGATTGCTTGGAGGGGGATGCATGGAATGTGATTGTTTGGGGGGGATGCAGGAGTTGTCTAGCATTTGAGGGTTATGTGAAGTCATGTCTGCCATTCCAGGGATAGGTGGGGAACTATGGAAGAAAATTACCATTGTTGGATGATGGCTGTCATGTTTCCCTAAGTTAGTAGGACCCACCTCTGGTACAATCCATCTTCTTCCTTACCCATACCCTGTTTCACTGGCACTTACACAGTACGTTGCCACCCTTGCCTGCAGTAACCCTGCCTGGCTGCAGTATTCAGAAAGGTACCACAAACATCTCCTTTTAGGAACTTCTGTCACTAACATTCTGCATGTTAAACATATGGGACTGGGGAGGAAGAGTGTGGCCTCTCAAGGGTCTAAACAAGTGGAGGTCCAGGAAGACTACTGCCCCTTATGGGAAATGGTGGGTACTTCATTGGCCTAAAGGCCTTGGGGCATAAAGCAGGAGAGAGGTGAAGAGAAACAAGCACAAAAACAGCAAGTTAAAGCTCAGATACAGAGTCTGGGCACATTACCTGCATAAACTGAAAAGAGGCTTCCAAATCCTCAACAGGATACATCTTAATGCGGAAGAATTTCATCCCCACTATGAGGCTAATAATGCTTTGTACTACATAAGGGCTGTGCTCTTTTTGTCGTAGCTCTTTTAACTCAGCCACAAATTTCTTCTTCACAGCTGGAAACCTAGAAAAATCAAAAAGCTTTGTTACGGTATGATGCCTGTTTATGAACTGAAACAGAACTCATGACATTTAAAGGAAATCTGCATGAAGTCTCTTGGCAATTTTTTTCTCAATTAGCTGTTTTTAAACTACTGGTTAAAATTCTGTTATTGTTTGGTCTTAAAGGGGAACAGTCAGCACAAACAGCCCAGCACCCAAGAGTGGGGCGAGTCCAGATTTGCACTTTGTGTACAAAAACAGATTTGTGTTTTACTTACTGTTTACTGCAGTATAGTAGATTGTGTCAGACTGATTCTGTTGACTTCCAAGCTGACATTTTCTGTAACTACAAATCCGAGAATCCCCTCCAGTTGACATCAGAACAGGGCTGCTGCAGTTAGAGATTTTATAAACTCAGATTAGAAGTTTGCAGGTCCCACTGTTTTCCTGAGGCTAAGTACAGTCCTCTGTGACTGCACTTAGCTCAGGGAGTTCAACGCGATCAGGACAAACAAGATCAGCACTTATAAGAACTCTGACATGCACTGCAGGCTATTGAATCTCCCACTGTTGTAGCCCTGCTCTGATGTTAGGTGCAGTGGATTCTGGGATTTGCAGTTACGGAAAATGTTGGCTTGGATGTCAACAAACTCTATCTAATATAATCTACCATAACGCTGAAAACATCACATAAAAAAATGTTTTTTTGCACGCATAGTACAAATTAGGACCAGCGCTTATTGTTCTCCTTTAGCTAGCCTTTTTAGACAATTCAGTGACTTTTCTGATTTAAACAAGATTGACCATTACCATTTGAAGACTGTATGATGCAGTTTATATCCCCTTTCAATCATAGAATTCTAAAGTAGAACAAATGCATTGTGAAAATAATTGAAGGGCTGAACAAAGTCATAAATTACATCACTGAAGTTCTATAGGGGATGTTTACTGCAAATGTGTAAACCAAAAGCATCAAATGAATTTACTAAAAGGCCAGTAAAGCAGGAACAATAATGGAGTACAAACCAGTGCTGGAAACACACCTTCTGCAGAAAACACAGACTTGCAAGAATAAGGTAGTTCTCCTTTAATGGTCTAAGGGGAAGGGGCGGGGTCTGATTTTCCATGGGACTTACTGAAGATAAGCCCCTCAAAGTACCATAAGCTTGCTGTACGTTCCAGGTTTCTATCAACATGTCACAACTGCGGCATCTTGGCCCCTGCAGTTGCAGCACTTATTCTGGTAGTAACCACCACCAGAGCCACTTGCAAACCGCATGACCTTGAGCAAGTCTTTCAACCTTTTCATGTTTCAGTCCCTCCCAGCTGTTAATATAGACAAAAGCAGGACTCAACTGAAAACAAGATATTGCATCTTAGCTGAGCTGTCCTGGGTAAATACATTGTAGATATGAATGTATTATGTCACACAAAGATGCGCACCTATGTTCTTTTATTACAAGGGGAAGGCAAGACAATTTTACTTACCTAGCGCCCTATCCAAATGCCTCAGAGAACCACAGAATAAAAAGATAACACTATTGACATCAAATCAAATCAGTATAATCATCAAACAATAATAACTTCGGCAAATTGTCACTGGCAATTGAAAACAGGTGAGACATGAATGCCTTTAAAGATCAAATGAACCTGTTTTTCCTTATTTTTAATAAAAGCTTGAACTCACATGCATTCAAGTCCCTGTGTCATGATTAGTGTTTCCTGAAAATGTCATGCTGTTTGGTTTTGTGGTTTTCTTTAAATCAGCATATATTAATGTGCACTGCAGTAACTGAAAACACTGAAGTGTTTTCTGTCCCTATCAGTGAGGCCTGCAGAGTGATGACATCATTTTGGTCTAGACTGCTGCTTCAGCAGTTAAGTCCCTGATTGACAGAAGAAGCTGTAGCACTTCCCAGTCGGAGCAGTCTGTAGAGCCAATTGTTTTCACTCCAAGTTTGTTACTAACCCATCTGGTTTGTGTTTAGATAGATTAGCTTAAAATCTATCATTCTGTTCTCATAAAAAGTTGATCATTTGAATTTTAGTGCTCAACTGAAGTGGTATGAATGTTTGTGAGAAATCACCTTGCCTGTATCACAGCTGTCAGTTCTTTCTCATCAAAACTCTGCATTGTTTTCAGGCTATATCACACAGGGTTGTATAGTGGATATAAAATAAATCCAAATTTTGTTTATTCGTAGAAGTAGTGTGTCTTTGATGTAGCCTCCATAAATAGGTTCATGTGAGAACAATTTTGTTTTTATGTCTAATTGACTAACAGGTGTCTGCCACACTCTGCTATTTCAGGAACATGAAGTGTATGAACTCACAAAATTCAGTTCTTTGAGGGTTTCTGTATGAAAATACATCATGTCTGTGTGTAATTAGAAATACTATATTGCATCCTGATGCCCCTGTCCCCTGCCTGACTGTTGAGGCAGCAGCACTCTGATGTCCCCTTTCCCCTGCCCCACATGACCCCTGTCTCCTGCCCCTATTTGAAATTGCTGCACCCCACTGTTCACTGTCTTCTCCACACAGTTGGGGCTGCTGCAACCTGCTGCCTCCTGCACAAACAGTTGAGGCAGCTTCAGCCTGCTTCCCTCTGTCCCCCACCCCCACCATCAGGGTCAATGCACCCTGTTGCCACCTGTTCCTGTCTCCACAGTCGAGGCTGTTGTGCTCTGCTAAGCCCTAGAGTCCCAGGTCCCCTGCCTTCACAGTTGGGACTGCTGCACCATGCTGCCCTAGGCCACCAGAGGTGAGGTATTTGCTGCACCTGCTACCCACTTCCATTGCCCCAACTGGGCAAGGCTGCTGCACCACACACATCCTGTGCTACAGTCAGGGCTGCCATACCCTGATGCCCTCTGTGTCCTGCCACACAGTCGAGGCTTCTGCACCAAGCTATCCTCTCTGTCTGCCACAACATCCAAGGCTGCTGCACCCTGTGCCTGTCTACACAGTCAAGGCTTCTGTGGCCTGCTGTGCCCTAGAGCTCCATGCCTCCATAGTCAGGACTGCTGACCCATGCTGCCACTTGCCATAAGACAAGGCAGGGCACATGCTGCAACCTGTCCCTTGTCACCATAGTTGGGGAGGTTTGACCCTGTTGCTCCCTGCCACCAGAGTCATATCCTTTGCTACACCTTGCTGCCCATGTCCCTTGTCTCAAACAGGAGTGTGTGACAGGGTGGAATAGGACCCTGTCCCAGTTGTTACATAGAAAGTGTTTAAATGCAAGGATCTGTCCTTTCCTGTCTATTTGTGTATCTGGTTGCACAACCAAATTTTCCTGTGAGACTTCTGATTTGATTACCCTGACAATCACGCAATTCTTTGCCTCTCACTGTCTCTCAATCCTCTCTTGCTGTCTGTTTTTCCTCCCTTGCATATCAGCTAATCTAAAAATATGTGCAAATCATTGTATGGAAATATAACTGATATTGGGATCCATTGTGTTTGGAAAATATATAGCATTACTGTTGAGATGTATATAATTGTATTTTGACATGACTGAAAAAAGCTATTGGGAACTTCAGAGGTTATCAGAGTTCAAATTTTAGGCCTTTTTGCAAAAGCTGTGGAAATGGGGCCTCTCAGCTCAGGCACAATGTGTTCTAACAGCTCCTGCCTGATATTTACAAGAAAATGATGTTTGTTTAGAATGGGGTGGAAGGACTTATAAGTGAGCTGAGCTGCAACTGCCAGAAGAAGAAAAAGGTACACAGACTAAAGTAAAACTACCACATTTCTCCTCTGTACATAGTTATTCTGAACAAGTTTATTTCTTTTTATGTTACTGCTACTGTAAATAAATATTTTTAGCAAATTCTACGACAGCTCCTGGTGTTCCCTATGCTTCTTGACCTGTGCCTCAATGACAGAGTGTCTGCTGCACCCTGTCCCAAAGTTTGAGCTACTGTACCCTGACGCCTCCCCTGCATCCTGCCTGAACAGTTAGGGCTGCTGCATTGTGTTACCCTCTGTCCCCCACCCTATAACACAAGATGAAAGAATGTTTGTTTTTTCTTTCGAGCAGTTTAGGTAGTGTACCAAAGGATCTGACTCTGGTGGCAGGGAGCAGCATGGTGCAACAATACTAACTGTGGAGGTAAGAGGCTCTACGGTGCAACAGGACACAGTGGTGGAAGGGGACAGAGGACAGCATGGTGCAGAAGCCTTGACTTTGGGGCAGGACACAGTGGGGCATCAGGGTACAGCAGCCCTGACTGTGAGATGGGGTGCATGTGGTGCAGCAGTCCTACCCATGTGGTGCAATGGAAGTGGGTAGCAGGGTGCAGCAAATGCCCCACCTCTGGTGGCCTGGGGCAGCATGGTACAGCACCCCCAACTGTGAAGGCATAGGGCCTGGGACTCTATGGCTTAGCAGAGCACTGTAGCCCTGACTAAGGAGACAACAACAACAGGGGGCAACAGGATGCACTGGCCCTGGCTGTGGGGGTGGGGGACAGAGGGAAGCAGGGTGCAGCAGCCTCAACTGTTTGTGCAGGAGGCAGCAGGGTGCAGCTGCCCCAACTGTGTGGAGAAGACAGTGGACAGTAGGGTGCAGCAACTTCAAATGGGGGCAGGAGACAGGTGGCTTGTGGGGCAGAGGAAAGGGGGAAGCAGAGTGCTGCTGCCTCAACTGTCGGGCAGGAGACAGGTGCATCAGGATGCTATATAGTATTTCTAGTTATGCACATACATAATGTATTTTCTCACAGAAAACCTCAAAGAACTGAATTTTGTGAGTTCATACAGTACATGTTCCTGAAATAACAGAGTGTGGCAGACACCTGTTTGTCAATCTGATATAAAAACAAAATTATTCTCACATGAACCTATTTATGGAGGCTACATCAAAGACATATTACTTCTACGAATTAACACAATTTAGATTTATTTTATATCCATTAAAGAACCCTGTGTTATATAGCCTGAAAATAATGCAGAGTTTTGATGAGAAACAACTGACAGCTGTGATACAGACAAGGTGATTTCTCACAAACATTCATACCACTTCAGTTCAGCACTGAAACTCAAATGATCAACTTTTTATGAGGACAGAATGATAGATTTTAAGCTAATCTATCTAAACACAAACCAGATGGGTTAGTAACAAATTTTGTGAAAACAATTAGCTCTACAGACTGCTCTGACTGGAAAGTGTTACAGCATCTTCATTCAATCAGGTACTTAACTGCTGAAGCAGCAGACTAGACGAACATGATGTCATCACTTTGCAGGCCTCACTGATAGGGACAGAAAACTCTTCAGTGTTTTCAGTTACTGCAGAGCACATTAACAGATGCTGATGTAAAGAAAAAAACAAAATCAAACAGCATGAAATGTTCAGGAAACACTAATCATGTCACATGGACTTAATTCATGCGAATTCAAGCTTTTATAAAAAAATATGGTAAAACTGGTTCATTTGATCTTTAAGTCACCACTGTGAGGGTAATATGAACATGGGGTGGCAGTGAATTCTGAATTACAGGGGTTGCCAATAGTGAAAGCTCTGTCCCCAGACAGCTTTAATCTTGAGCATGGGACAATTAGCAACCCCCTTCCAGGGATGTCATACCATGAGAAAGTCTGGAGGGGTGGGGCACACAGTACAAAATTAATCTAAAGGGAACACTAAATGGCTTTTTTCCAGGCTTCTTCAGGTTAAAAGGCACTACACGTGCCCTCCTAGATTCTATGGGTATGATGGCTCTGTCCCCTTGGTGGAGTGGAGGGGCAGACAGCAGTGTATCTCGACAGGACAGCTTCATACAGCTAGGGCTCAAACCATGCAGAGCCCTGTATGTTAATAAGCATATCTTAATAAGCAGGTTGCTACTTAAATCTAGTGTGTTTTTTTTGTCTGGTTTTATATCTTGTAATAAATGTTGCAGCTCAGGCATGATATTTTTTTTAAATTAATTATCCTTCCCTTCCCTACCCTCCACACTTCAGCCATTGTGGAAAAATATGAAATAAAGCATCTTGTGTTAGAAATGTAGTATTGCAGTCTCTGATGTGATCATCGCTCAACCGCAGTTTAAGTAGCTGCTGACTCAACCAACCTTCCTCTAAAACAATTATTTAGAGTTGTGTAGCATACTGAGATAATAGGGTTTTCTGAAAAATGCAGGCTAAAAGAAGTGAGCAGATACATTTGGTTTACATCTGCCACATGTCTGGTGAAAATCCTGTTCTCCTTACAGTAGTCAGATTCCTAATACAACTGATCAGAATATGTGACACAATTCTAAATAATTATTTTAGAGAATGGGTTGAGTCAAAGAGGTATTTAAATACTAATCTGGCACCAAAACCTTTTTTAAATCATGAACAACAGCTACCTAAATTGTGCTTGCGCTATGATCACATTAGAGACTGTCATACTGTATTTCTAACACAAGACACTTTATCTTGTATTTTTTTCCATAGTGGCAGAAATGTGGAGGGAAAGGAAGGAAATAATTAAAAAAAAAAAAAAATACTGTGCCTGAGCTGCATTTTATACAGACTGCAAGATGAGTCCAGATTGCACTGTACGAGAAGCCTGTCAGAGTGCTGTTTCAGCCGCCTGGAGTGAACAGCTGCGTCTCTAGCTAACACAGAAATGCACACACGTTCAAGATGTATGTAAACATCTAGCACTTGAACCCCAAGCCTGCTTGCTATAAGTGACGTCAAAAAGACTTGGGCTTCAAAGTGCATCTGAGCAGTTTTTGTTTCTTCGTTTCAGTTTCTGCATGTTGAATGAGTGTCATTTGATTAAATTGTACACATACTGATGAAAAAAAAAGTCACCCTAGACACATGTTTCAGCTTCTACTTTTATTACAACTTGATATAAAATCAGACTGAAATGCATTAGATTTAAGTAACGACCTGCTCTTTAACTTCAACACACTACCAAATAGGCAGCCAGTGCAGATCACTGAGCATCAGCTTGATACGAGGGAATCCAAAAGCACGCCTCCCCCCCAAACACCGCCATGAGAAAATGTGCCCATTTTAGGGTAAGAAACGTGACTTCAAAGAATCAAGTTCAGTGGGTAAAAAATCTGTAGATTTTAGGTCCGTGAGCAAAATGTGGCTGTAATGAGGAATGCAAAGGAGTCTGGTTTTATATAGCACCTGTAATACACAATGTTTCTCAAAGTACTTTACAGGCCATAAAATCTGTATCAGCCATAAGGTGGGGATTGATAGAAGATGTGCGATCAAAGGAGACCAATAAAAGCGATGGTGGTGGTGGGGATTAAAGCGCTACTAGCACCAAAAATAGGTAGAAAATCTTAGCATTTTAAAAAGTAGTTAGTCATTACTTCTTATTGCTGAAGTATTTTTCCTTTTCCATTTGCCTGTTATAGGGGTTTCAACCTACTAGTATTAGATGTGATGTAAAGGGAAGTACTTTACCTGAAGAGTGACTATCTAGTTCTAGTTCTCTTCATATAGCGTAAGAATTGTGACCTCACTTACTGTGGCATCACAAGTGAACAATCTAGCAGTAGGTGATTATATCTTCTTGGTCAGTTATGATATCACAGACAGTGAGGTTACAGTGCTGTTATATGGTAATATAGGACTACTTGGCCCACCCAGTCTGCCCATTTCCCTACCTATTGGATAAACCGCAGATCCTAGTTTTATCAACAGCCTATTTCCTCCTGTTGATGTATGAGAAAGAACAGAACTATGTCTCCCCTCTGGTGCAGTACTGTTCTACACATTACACCAAGTAATGGACCTCACTTATGTTCAGATCTATATCCAAGATGCTACCCTCCTTCATTTTTGACTGTGTGCCCTCTTGCACCTTACGAAATTATGCCTTGAGAAGAAGAATCATCATTATCATTTATATAGAGCTTTTCATACATCCAAAGCACTTTATAAGCAATGCTAGATTGGTAGTGAAGTGACTTAATGTGTGGTGGCAGCCATATTGCACATCATCACCCACACACAGCCTGGAAAATTGCATGAACCGGTTTATGGGAAGGGAAATGTTGGCCAGGACACCGGGAATGTTCCCTACTCTTTGCGAAGAGTGCCCTGGGTTCTTTTACTTCCACCTGGACACCCACCAGGACAACACCAGGATGGGCTGAAGGGACCTAGGTTTAATGTCTCATCCGAAGGACAGCACACCACAGCAGTACAGCACCCCCCAATACTGCACTCGAATGGCAGCGATTTTTAGGTGCAAGTCCAATCCCGGTGTGGGACGAGAACCCACAACCTTCTGGTCCAGAGGCGGAGGTGCTACCAACTGAGCCACGCTGACACGCTGAAGACATTAGTACATCTCACTAGCTGTGCCTGAAGTCTTTTCCCATTTTGGCAGAGCCTCTTTCAGCAATGTGCTGCCCCAGCTGTGGAACAACATCCAGAAATCCATGAAACTGGCACATCCTATTGGTTTTGCGAAATTCAAGTCACTCTATTCGAGATACTTCTTAGAGCCTTGTCAATGCCCTTCCTGTCACTAAACTGTAGCCATACATTGCTATTCTTACAGTCAACCCTTTACACTTTCTATCCTCTCATTACAATTGCACTAAGCCATATTCCTGGATTCATCCTTGCTTTCTACTTGCTGCTGAGCCCCCAGCTATTCTTACGGTCAACCCTCTACACTTTCTATCCTCTCGTTAGGATTACCCTGTGCCATGTTCCTGGATTCATTCTTGCTTTCTACTTGCTGCTGAGCCCCCAGCTTGCACTGTCACTAGCATTAACTCTGCTCTACTAGAGCTATCAGTGTCTAAAATCCCTGGTACGGCATATTGGTGCTGACTTGCTTCCACCTCTCTGCTGTACTGTTTACTAGGATGAGGCTTCACCTTACGACCAGGCCTCATTGATTATCCTTGTACCTTGTTTTTATTGCTATGTATTCTATTACTATGCTGATTTGTGCCATAGGTTCTATTGTGCTACTGTATTACTTATTCTGTACCTACCAGGCCCTCCCTGAAAATGAACTTGCTCTATGGAGTTTCACCTGGCTAAATAAAGACTGATTGATTAATCTTCCAACTAGCTACAGGAGAAAGACAAAAAAATACTTAAGATACACAAAAGTAATAGTTCACTACTTTTGAAAATGTTACATTAGTTTCAGGCAGTACACCAGCTCTTTAAGTACAGAGAGGTTAAATGACTTGCTCATGGCCACCCACTAACCCAGCTGAACCGAATACAGAAAAGGTTTATGCATTACTAATAATAACAGAATTTGCTGTCTCAGTGATTTTATGCAACTCACATGCCATTAAGCGGAGTCCATTTAGATGCACAGCATCAGCCATGCACAACACAGGTAGCTGATTATCTGGTTTAGAGCTGCAATTTAACATTTAGAGGTGACTTACTGGTTTTTATTTCAGGTGAACACCCAATGTTGTTGATTAACTTCACAAACTTTAACTTATAAAATAGATAGGAGAAATCTCAAAAACTGATTGGATGAAACCATGGTTACCCATGATGATACTTCAGTTTCTAAAATGGGTCAAGACGGCTGCCACAAATACTGCCCTCTAACTGGGCAAACCGGTCTACTGTCATTCCTGCACATAATTAAAAATGCATGGTGCTATATTTTCACAGTCAAATCTTTAAATATCACACCATCTTATAAGCACAATAACACTTCAGAGGACCACGATCATTGGGTGATACAAGCAGTGAGCACTGAGGAGTGCTCGGCCTGTAGTCTTATGTCTCGACACACATCAGAGAAGTGCCTATAGCTCCCAAGGAATGCATACCCTGTTCTGTGCATCGCCCACATATCATCGTATGTCAGAACTAAGTACCAAGATCCACCAGAATACAACTGCTGTGGCCCATTTTAGTTTTCCTCCTATCCTCCATCTCAACAAGCGAGACCAACATGGTAACTCTTCTGCAGGTCAGGAGGGTAGGTAAGAGGCTCATTTCACAGCCAACACCAGTGTAGCTCCTTGGTTAGCCAGCAGGGGGTGTACAAATGCTGGGCACCCCATTCCCCTCCTTCCTGCCCTGGGGGCCAAGTACCTCCCCTCTGCAACTTGCACAACCCCAAGCCAGCCCTATCCAGTTTGGGATTCTGGGTGTCACACCCAGACGTGGGTCTTCCAGGTAAACAGTGGCAGTGTTACAGGGCTGGCCATACACTATTTAATATTCCCAATAATACAATCCATGGGCTGCAACAGAGAAAGAGATCATGTATATTAAAGACTAGAGGAGTCATCGACTGATCCCTTCCAGCCATTCGTATGGCAGCACTATAGAGATCATCACATAGGCCACTTACAGTACATATGGCATCAGCCACAATGATAAAGCTTGTACTCCTCAGAACTGCAATATACATTTCTTTATTTTATTATATTTCATTTCTGAGTGACAAAAAAGTGTGAAAACAGTGTAATAAAAAGAGTGCTGTTTGGTGCCCCAAAATGCCAGCAATGCCGACGTCCACCAACGTAATGCATTACATCTACATCAAGACTCTTTATTAGAGGACCTCTGTTTTCACACTTTTTTCTCACTCAGTAATGAAATAAAGAATAAAGTGATAGATAATAGGTTGCACTTCAAAGTAGGCATTTAATCTTACCTGGTACATAAAAACTAAAAATAATAATTCAGTCCTGGTGAGTACAGGCTTTATCACTGTGGTGCTTGCATGCAATCCATTTGTTGAATTTAATCCGGGTCATGTATTTTTAAGCAGTAATACACAACAGGGTAAGTATTATAATTTCATATCACCACAACTAGGGTGTATTGCAAAGCATAAGACATAGCTGAGTACCTTTTACCTCCCCCCCAGAGACATTGCGTATCCCAAATGAGAACACATTTTGGAGCACAGCATTGCTGTTATCAAACAGATTACATGTGCTGTAGGTAAGAAATGGTTGGCAGGAACTGTGTGTCTGGGCTGTGCTATAACTTGAAATACAACTCCAGCTTGGAATCATTCCTTAGCCAATCAGCTTGAGAAAAATCTGTTATCTATTTGTTAATTAAGCAATAAGGCACGACAAGGTGTGTGTTATCATGTAATAATGTCACTCCTGGGGTGGGTTGAAGCACAAGGTGAAGCCGAGTGCTTCCACCACCCCAGGTGTGACGTTATTACACATTAACACACACCTTGGAGTGTCTTATTGCAATTATGCAATGGCTCGATGTTATACAAAATAAACAAAAAATTAAAAATGTTTTTAGTAGATTTTTTGTGTTTCTGAAGAGAAAAAAGTGGTTAATCAAATGGTCCAAAAAGGTCCATGTGGTCAGCTAAATTCATACAGCGATGTTATTGTGTAATAACATCACTGTCTCAGGCACCCACTGACCAATCAGAATACAGGACATTTCCTTGCCATTGTATAATACTGCTTAACTAACATGTTAAATCCTGCTGGCATTTTTTTTTAATTAATTGAAAGCTTTCTTTACTTTTTGCAGTACTGATTTTGTTCTGTGATGGAGAATTTAACAAACTAATTTAAAGTCAGAAGGGACATAAGGGCCATTTCTATTTTTACAAGGACAGATGACATAGTGTGCTGTGCAGCCACGTGCAAGTTCATAGGGGTGTTCCATCTACCCTCATAAAGTGTTTTTCTTGTTATTTTAATTTGTACCTCTGTTTTGAGTTATTCTGTAAGTTCTGAAAGCAAGCTGTATCATTTATTGTGATGTACCTTTGCTTTCTCCTATTGTACTTTGTTTTGCAATCTATGATGTGGAACCTCTGTAAAACAGCTTGCGCTCAAAGGTCTTTTCTGAATCACGAAATAAAAAAATAAATAAATACTCTACCACCCAGGGTATCCGTGGCATGCAGAGAGTTGCCCAGGTTTACCCTCAAGGCCTGTACTGTTTTCATGTCCACTGTCTCTTAGGTTCTCTACCCTTTGGGAGAAAACGTGCCTCCATTCATTACCCCTGAATTTACCACCCTTGAGCTTCAGACTGTGTCCCCACATTCTTCTGTAGGACATTGAATCAAATACATCTGTATCTTCAGTCCTGTCTATATCCTTGGGTATGCAGAAGGCAGAGATCATACTCTCTTGTAGCCTTCTTTTCTCCAAGGTGAGACCTGAGCATGCTAAGGGCCTCCAGCCTCTCTTCATAGCTTCTGTCCCCCATACCAGGGTGGACTTGTACTGCGCCATATTGACTAGCTCAGTGTCCTTTTTGTCTGGAGAAGACCAAAACGGCATGCAGTAAAACAGTTCCACTTACTTTGATTGCACTAAAACTCCTATCACTTCAGCATACAAGTCAGCTACAATGTGCATATTTCCAGTGTTAGGACCAAGGTACCTAATAAGAAACAAAGTATTGGCTGAGTACAAATCCACTGATAAGAAATAAAACACACATATGCACAAAATTATTTGTTTTCACACAAAAAATAATAATTCATATACAGAGTAAATATTCAGGATTACCCTTCCTTGTATTTAAAGTGCTTAAAAGCCAAGTTGATAACTTCATGGACCAAGCAGTCTTGTACAGGATGAAATGGAATCTGAAAATAAACATAAACCATCTGAAAAAGGATAGCCCCATGTTTATATATTGTACAGAAGTCAAGGTTTGGCAGCAGCATATTCTCAGTTTGTAAAGAAATGTAAAGCACACATTGCACTATCATGCCAGCGACCTGACTTTGGCAGCAAACTTGTGATGCTGCATCAGGAAGCAGGTCAGTCCACAGCAGCTGCTGCTTTGCAATACGCTGTGGACAGGGAGGGATGGTGTTCAGCTCCGCTGTCATAGTGACCCCCCACGGAGGGCCAAGGGAACTTGCTTCCTCTGTAGGGCATTGCTGTGTGAAACCAAGGCTCCTCAATGGGCTACACTCACACCAGGAGGAGAAGGAAAGAACCAGTGTGAACAGCTGGGAGAAAAAAACATGGCTGTCTATATGATAGCATGGGCCCTCCGGTCGTCCCCGGGTCCTAGTGCCCACCTAGGTTGGATCCTTAGACTGCCTCGGGGGGGGTCCACGGAGCCCCTGCCATGGAGGAAGAAGTGTCACAAATCTCAGTGGTACAGGGAGCCAGAAGGACTGGGGCAATGGGCCAGAACAAGGTATACCCCTGACAGGTCATGGGAGAAAAAGCTCCATGGAAAAAAAAGTTTAATTAAATATTCATGAGGCTAGCAAAGCTCCTGATTGGCTATTGGATCAGTTATTAACCTCAGAAGTGGCTGATCATGCTGTTATTCCATGTTGTTTGCCAGCAAAGTGTGCTACGGGAGACATCCTCATGCCTCACTGTTGTTTTCTCCACAGGGCTCAACACATTAATTGTAAGTAAAATATAAGATCAAAAAGAAAGGTTGTCTTATGATTAAATATATAATCACAATAACGACCTCGAAGCTGGTCATTTGCCAAGATTAACAAGTGGCTGGTTTGAGGTGGCCCCATCAAGTCATTAATTCCCAAGAAAATGGCCAGCGTTTGGCTTATTTCTGAGATTTGAGCATTTGGTTGCAATGCCTAGAAACACCAGGGACCCAGTACAGGGTTGAAATTTTGAGGTGCAAAGTGGTTGCAGTGGCCAGTTTGTACCACAGTTCTACCTTGCACCTAGCTGTGATATATACAACAGGGTAGCAAGCCTTTCCCCGTGCTGTTGCAATGGGACACTACAATGAAAGGGGTTGAGGCAGCCAGGATAGTGTCAGTGCAGCAGCAGCAGCAGCAGTTCACCAGCACCTGCTTCCTTGTTCACAAGACATAGCACCACCCGATCTGGGTAGAACTGTTAAAAGCAGTTTGAGCTTGTGAGCCAGAATGAAAGTTCCTGCATTGGGGGTAGGTGGTGCACAGTGCTGCCCATTGCACTGCATGTGGGAAAGGGTTAGGAAGGGTGTGCCACTGGAAACCAGAGAGACAGCAATGCACTTGCACATGATGGGAGAACTGGACCACCTGTGCAGTACGCAGCCAACATACCTTCCCGTGCCCTGAGGTGGGAACCAGGCAAGGGGTAAGGGGATGGGGGGAGACAAAGATGACAGTGCCATTTTTTCAGGGCACATCAATGGCTTAGCACCAGACAGTCATAATGATAGTAGTAGTTTATGTTTATACAGTGTCCATTCCCAGGGGCTCAGTGAGCTTTACAGAGAGGTACACAGACAACAGAAGGAGAAAAGTTAAAACAATCACAGCATTTAAAACAATACTGAATAAATAAATAAATTAAAAAACACTAAAAAAACAAGAACATCATCCAAATGAAAAGAGACTACTAAACAGAGCCAAAAGTCTCAATTAATAAAAAGGTTATAAGGCCCCTCTTGAAAGCCTCTACCGATGGGGCTTCCTCCAAAGATCTAGGTAACAAATTCCACAGGACTGGACCTGCTACCGCAAAAGCCTGATCCCTTGATGATTTGAGCCTAGCCCTGGGAACTGCCAGGAGACCCACCTTGGAGGAAAGGTGGGGGTGGAAGGGGATGGTAAGGAGTTGGGAGTTCCCTCAGGTAATTGGAGCCCAGTCCGTATAGGGTTTTATAGGTCAGCAAACCAACCCTGAAGGTAATATGCTGCTTCACTGACAGCCAGTGTAGTTCACACTGGACTAGGTTCACATGACAGGACCTGGGAAAGCCTGTCAGTAACCTGGCCACTGTGATCCGCACCACTTCAAGGGTCACAGGATACCGCCACTGACCCCAAAGTAGAGGACATTGCAGTAGTCAAGCCTGGATGTCATGAATGCATGTAGTACTAGTCCTCTCTCTCCTATGCTGTTCGCAGTGTACTCACTACTTCTGGGAAGGATCATTAGATGATATAGGGTGGGGAGGATCATTAGATGATATATGGTGGGGAAGATCATTAGATGATATAGGGTGGGGAGGATCATTAGATGATATAGGGGGGAGGAGCATTAGATGATATACGGTGGGGAGGAGCATTAGATGATATAGGGTGGGGAAAAGCATTAGATGATATAGGGGTGGGGGGAGCATTAGATGATATAGGATGGGGAGGAGCATTAGATGATAGAGGGTGGGGAGGATCATTAGATGATATAGGGTGGGGAGGATCATTAGATGATATAGGGTGGGGAGGAGCATTAGATGATATAGGGTGGGGAGGAGCATTAGATGATATAGGGTGGGGAGGAGCATTAGAAGATATAGGGTAGGGAGGAGCATTAGATGATATAGGTGGGGAGGATCATTAGCTGATATAGGGTGGAAGGAGCATTAGATGATATAGGGTGGGGAGGATCATTAGATGATATAGGGTGGGATAGATGATATAGGGTGGGGAGGAGCATTAGATGATATAGGATGGGGAGGAGCATTAGAAGATATAGGGTAGGGAGGAGCATTAGATGATATAGGGTGGGGAGGATCATTAGCTGATATAGGGTGGGAAGGAGCATTAGATGATATAGGATGGGTTATGTTCCTTGGATGAGGGGCGTCTTTCTTTGTCACAAAAGGAAGTGGTGCAAAATGGAGAAAACAGCTGCCCCATTAACCAACCCCCTTTGGAGCTTTACACAAACGAAGTGCACAGTTGCAGGGTGGATGAGTTCCCCATTTGCAATGCAAATGAGTTTGCAAAATGTTACTGGGTGCAAATGGAGTTCACATCCACCAAACAGGGAGTCACTACATGGCACAGCACCTGCTGCATGGAACTATGTCATGCTGCAAATCCATGTGTTCGGATAGAGCCACCTGGAGGTCTTTCCCAACCCACCGCCCCATCTGTGGCATCCTAGGCCAGCTGAATAAACAGGTACTGGGACACCCTTTCCAGCCTCACTACCAGAATGTCCCTGGTCGAAGGGTTGCAATACTCCCACCACTTGTCTGTAACCTGCAAAGGATTGCAAGGTTGCCAGACTTGGTGCATGGCACTGTGGGCTACTTGCATAGTGAGCATTGCCCACTTCCCCACATGGTTGTAATATGGTTAGTCACCACTTGAAGACGGTTTGCGACCCTGCCCACACACACTTAATGCACGGCACAACAGTGCCTTAAAGTCAGTGGTGTTACTAGCAACACCCACTTGTGACTATATGTGGCACATCAGATGTTCAGCTGGGGTACCTTCTTCTTGTTTCTAGTGATTTTCTACAAGGTGTTTAAAGACCCCATGGCAGCCTTTGAAAAGATTAGGGAATAGCAAGCATCAGTCTGTCCTGGCAGGCATTCCTTCTCATTATCAGTAACACAAATACTAATGCAGTTGCTCATTGTTGTATGCTGGCATGCTGCTAGAGAAGTGTGAAGCTGAAAACACTTTGGTTTGCCAGAACTTTCAGCAGTTTGTAAACTTCACAAACTGTGAAGCATCAAGCAAGTTTTATGAAGTGACGTGACCCTTTTCCTCGCTAGTGACCAAACCTTTCGAGACTACGCGAAAGTGCCACTTCAAGAGAACTTGACAAAAACAGCAAAGTGTGAAGTTGGTGATGCCAATAGGAATGCCGCAAAGATGATGTTTCGTAAATTTACTGCAGCTTCGCCAGGGAAGTTTTCATTGGTTGCATCTCTTACAGCTGCCCTACAGCAGTAGTAGTAAAATAGATTTTTTATACAGGTTAAAGACAGTGGGCATAGCCCAGTGATGAGATTATAGGGGGGTTGCCAGGTCACAGCCCCTCGCAGCTCTGACGTGAGCCCCAGCAGCTCACACATCACTGCCACTGACTTATAAAGGGAAGGGGGGGCTTAATTTAAAGCTATCACTCTTTTAGCCTCCCCCCAAGCTCTCAAAACTCATAACATGTAATTCCAGGACTGGCATAGCCTGGATATGAAGATGGAAATTATCTCACCTATTTTTTATATTATTATGATAACATGACACTGGTAGCACACGGGACTTTTAAATCAGGAACCCCTTCTAAATTGTTTCACAAACTTCTGCTAAACTATGTTACTTGTGTCACAAGGAATTCTAACACTACAACTTTTAAACTGAAGCCCTCTGAACTTCAGGTGGGCAGGCGCTCATTTATTTTTTGAATAAGTATATTTTATTAAGGTTTTGTCAGAAAACACAAGAACAGCACATAACAAATGTCTGAGCCATTTCTATTAAAGAGTCTATCATATACCTCTGATCTTAACTGCTGTCAGAATGGCTTTAAAACTACTCTGTGCCACACTGATGGATCTGTAAATACCTGTACCTATTATGATGTTCCCTGAAGTGTTTTTATATATGCTATACCTTGTATAGTGTATCTTGTAATGTCTTTTAACTTGTTTTAATGCCAGTTGTGGTTGTAAAAGGGCTCTGTCCCAACCCGCTTACTGGTAAAAAAAAATAAATAAATGAAATCACACTGTCAGCCTGTATAAAATACTTGGTTAAAGGTACAGATACAGTATCTGATGCATTGCCTTGTAAAGCATAGAGTATCTGATGCATTGCCTTGTAACGTGTACAGTATCTGACATATTGCCTTGTAAAGTGCTTTGTGGTACAGTGTGCATGAAAAGCATGCTATGTGTTTGAAACCAACCATAATCCCTAGAGGGAGAAACACTGTTAACGGTTTTGTCTGAATTGGGCCCATTTAGGCAAAGTTCATTAAAAAACTATAAAATAAACAAAAAACTTCACAGAGCATTCATACGTACTCTGAAGCTTTTAAATGGAGACTTCTGAAGCCCAGAAACCCATTGCCACCCAAACACCCTGAAACAGCATGTTCCACGGATGCGTGTGAGCAAATTCTACCCCCCCTCCACACACACACACATCATGCAGCAATTTCTTTCTAGGGAATCTGCAGCAATTTTCCAAAACAGTTTCTGTTTAGAAGCTAAAAACAGGATACTACAAACAGGAAGCTATGTTTTTCAACCCAAGGGAGGTAAGAGAATATTTCATTCTCTACAGTTTTTCAAAATAAAATCAATGTGATAACCATATTAATTCAGTCAAAGAAGCAGAAATGAAGAACAAACTGTCATTGGTGATACCTTTATTGTACTGACAATTTAATCCTTTTAAGAAAAAGGCCAGCTTTCAAGGGTTGAACTTGATCAGGCCAGTGGGGCCAGAGTGGAATTTCCTCCCAGAGATACAGCTCACATGTGGATTTGGATTTTTGTATGCGAATAGCAGGTTTAAACATCAAAGGGAGAGCCAAAAGATTGCTGTCCCACTGAGATGGGTGGGGAAAAAGTACTTCCTCTTATTTATATGCTTGTCTTTTTATCACGATGATGTCTCTGCTGTTGTATATTTTTCTTGCAGTTTTACATGAACTTTGTCAAAATGGACTTAATTTGGATAAAAACCTTAATGGCTTGTTACGTGACTTGCTTAAGATCACACAACAGGTCTGTTG
Source organism: Neoceratodus forsteri (assembly GCA_016271365.2). Lineage (NCBI taxonomy): Eukaryota > Metazoa > Chordata > Ceratodontiformes > Ceratodontidae > Neoceratodus > Neoceratodus forsteri. The sequence continues at coordinate 375,544,842 of CM057458.1, forward strand.
CTATAATGGGATTTGAACTGAGATCTCCCAGTTCACTGATCTATGCTTTACACAACACAATACAAAAACAATAGCTAAAACAGGACTTTTAAAGAGCAGCTGATATGATCTGAGGTATTTGGCAGACAACAATTACTCAGGAGTTGTCTGCTCAAGGAGCTAATTTACCTGTTTTGGAATTGTTTTGGTTAAGTAATTAAAAGGCAACTTACATTTATGTGCCCAGCTCATAACTTCCATGTACAAACTGAGTGGCCACCAAGCACTGTGGCCCCACTCTTAACTGAGTGGCCACTGAGCACTGTAGCCCCACTTTTAAAAACAGCACTTTGATGACATGAAGTAGGGATGGGGCTACAGGTATGCTATGTATAGAAACAATGGAATCAGGGCAGAGAGTCCTCTGAACATGCATATAGTTTCTTTGCTACCAGTCATACATGAATGGGGCTGTAATATATATCATAGATTAGCTCCATGCATGTATAACTGTAGCAATGAAACAGATCTACAATGCCGGTTCGACAAATGTTTTGTCGACCGACATCACAGTGACAGATCTATGTCGACCGCAATTTGTGGTCAACATAAATCCAGCAGGGGAACTAGTTCTTATTCCATTGGGGGGGGTTGCTCCCCAAATTTAAAGATTATCAGCTCTGAGTCAGAGTTGATTTGGGGAGGGGGTGCAGGACTGGGAGAGAGTGCCAGGGTCTTGGGTGGACTATTACAGCGAACTTTCGATGTTGTTGGCTTCGAAGTGTTCACTGTAATAGTGTCGCTGAATGAAGGGCATACCAAATGAAACTATATGCATGTTCAGAAGAACCCCTCTCTTGATTCAATTGTTTCTATATATAGCATGCCTACAACTTCATCCCCTACTTCGCATCATCAACGTGCTATTTTTAGGGGTGGGGTTGCAGCACTTGGTGGTCACTTGGCTCGTACTTGGAAGTGATGAGCTGGATGTATAAATATATATTTCTTTTTCATTACTTATTCAAAAAATTCTAAACTAGGTTTAATTAGCTCCTCGGCCTAGCAACTCCTTAATATGAGTTGTCTGCTTGGAATGTCTCAGTTGCTTTTTTAATCTCTGAAGAACAGAAAACTGAAAAGAATGCTAACCTGTAAGGTTACCACTCTGGCATTCAAAAAAAAAAATGACAAAGATAGAAATGTACTTACCTGCTTTAAAACTTCAATTAATACTAAAGAAAAAATAAAGTCAATGGCTAGATCTCTTCTTTCTAATAAATAGTCCCTTTGCTGTTCATCACTGTAAAAAAAAGACAAGAAGGCATTATATAAAAAAGCTAGACAGCCATATTTATGAAAGGTATGGCTAGAAGGTACCAACCATCAGCTGTGAGGGTGCACAGCTTCATTTTAAAGCTGCACTAACTTCTACTTGGGAATTCGCCACTAGGGGTGCAGTTTAGTTGTGCATAATAGCCCCATCTCCCCTGGTAAGTGACATCATCACCTACACAACACATATGCTTTCCAATCACCTCAGAAGCACAAGAGACGAGTTCCTTTTCAAAGCTACGCCTCATGCTGCCACTAAGTCATTGAGTCAGACCAGGAAAAGAGTTACCAGAAAAGCACACTGCCAAACCTTAGAAATGAGCACTTACACAGAATAGTCAGACACCCAGCTGAGGGAGATCTCTGTTGTGAAGCTTCCTGACATGTTATTGACATTCATTTTTGTACATGGTGTTCTCCGTACTATTAGCATGACATCTGTAGTTGCAGTCTTGCTGGTTTGGGAAGCATTCTGGATATCCTTTGCTTTTTTTTAATTTTGCAGATTTACTGTAATAATATTGACAGTCATATTCAGGAGACACACACACACACACACACACACACATTTACTTCAGAGCGGAATGGTCACAATTAAGCAAACATGTCATAAAGTAAAACAGAAATGATTGTAACCTCTCTGTGACATTATACCTCTTGGATTTGGCGCTTGTTCTCGGTCGATATTCATGAGACTCATCTTCTATTCCATTTTGTCGTTTATACCAATCAAATAATGTGCGGAGAATGGAAGGCAGGCAGTATTCAGCCAACGAACTCATGGTGCTTATTACCTGAAAAAAAGAAAATAATCCTAAGTAATAAAGCCTGAGAGTCGTAAGGTTTAAGTTCAATTTACTACAGAGTGTGACAATGACAAATAGACTTTATGTATGTATTTATTTATTTGAAAAGTTCTACCAGGAAAGGTATACTAAGCTACAAAAGCTTGTTTCCAGATGCATCCGGGGGCGGGGGGGGAATGGAAAATTACAATTGATGTATACATAGACCATGATACAAAACAAATAAGCATCATACATTGATATAAATATAAACAATTACGGCTATGTTCAGCTTAAAATGTGAAGAGGACACTACACAATCAGGAATACAATATTGCACATTTAGAACTTGAGATTAGAGGGTCGTTCCTTAGCAGAGACAGAGTGGGTATGGGGAAAGACAGAATATAGATAGGTTGTCTGTAGAATGGAGCAAGGGGGTTGGGAGGGATAGGATAAAGGGGGTAGACCGTCGACCCTCTGGAATGCAAACCCCACAAGGGCCAGACTTGGCAGGGAGCAACCTGAACCAAAAGTACTGGTTTCCTAGGCCTGCAAGAAGAGAGATAAGGTAGAAGGGAGGAAGGCAAACCCTTTGACCCTCTGGAGTGGAGACCCCACAAGGGTCCAACACTACTCCATGCACCCAGTCAGTGCCAAGGGATATCGGTTTTCCTGGAGAAAGGTAGGAGTGGAGAATAGGAAGGAGTAGTTAGACACAGTTTTGATAGAGAAAATGGGTGGGGTTTGAGAAGTGGGTCAGGCACAGTTGCAGGATGGAAAGAAGTAACTGCTAAGATAAGAGTTGGGGTAGAAGGGAAGCAAACCTTTGACCCTCTAGAGTTGGAAACCCACAAGGGTCCAATGCTGCTCACTCACCCACACACCCACAGTAGCCACACCCATTCATTGTCATGGGATACCTGCTTTCCTGGAGAAAGATAGGAGTGTGGAATAGGAAGAAGTAGTTAGACACAGTTTTGAGAGAGAAAAGGGGTGGGGGAAGGCTATTGGGAAGAGTGCCAGATACAGTTGCAGGATGGTGAAATGTAATTGCAAAGAAGAAAGGATAACGAATGAGTGGTCAGGGCAGAGTGGGTATCTAAGAGAAGGGAGTTCCACATTTTAGAGAAGTGGTAGGAAAAAGCAGCCTGTCCTGAAATGAAAGGTTGGATAGGGAGGGTAAGAGTCTGGTAGCTAGAGTTATGGAAAGAGTAGGTGGGAGGTGGAGGGGTGGAGAGGCGATGAGGTGGGGGGGGAGGGAGCTGAGCCAGTACTTCCCAACTATGGAGGAACAGTGGGCATGGTGCCTGGCCCCAAGAGGGGGGAAGGAGAGAGCAGCATAAAGGTCACAATGGTGTGTACAGGGTGGACAGTCAAGAACAAACTGACAAAAGGAATTAAAACAGGTGTCCAGTCCGGTTAGGGTGGATTTAGGGGCTGCACTGTAGACTATGTCACCACAGTCAAAAATTGGGAGGATCATTTTCTGGACAATTTCACGACAGGCCAGTACTTTCCCTGGAGAGTTACACCACCAGTTGCCCAAAAACTACACATTTATTCTCAAAACATGGATCACAGTTTAGTTTGAAGGGGCAATGTCATCCTCCTTCAGACTTATACATTTAAAAGAAATCTAGCTGGGGAACTTCAACTCTTTCTAGCACTGAACATTGCTCTTTGGTCTCATTCCTGTTTTTTCTGTTGTTAGAAACTAGTTTGTTTTTCATTGCTGACTGGACAGGATTCTCAACAAATTCCATTTATCTGTGTTGAACACAAGGATACTTTCAGTCTCATCATCAGTAATGGTGACAAGCTTGGTTCTTTTCAAAAACATTCTTTGTGGACAACTCTTCTACACATCAAACGCAGAACAGCAACTTAAGTCAACTAGAGATTTAAATTCCCCAAATAAATTAAGTGAGGCTACCGAAGACCTGAGGGGGCTGATTGTGTTTCTTCAAGAATCCTTTTTTCTCATACTTCACTGAAGTTGCCACCTTTCTCAGATGAGATCATGAATTATGATAATATGATTTCCACATCATTACAGGGCTGCTGCAGTGTTTCTGTCATCATTTATATTCTAATTAGATTGAGCCTTATCAGACTGCCGGATTCTATTTGACCTAATACTGGCCCACTGTCAGTACATGTTAACCAGTGCCTTACTCAGCAGCTTGGTTTGAAAGATAAAATACTTCTGTTAGCATGAACCCAAAAGTAGTTGAAGCACAACTGCAACCTTGAAATGGGGCTGTTCAAGGACATCATTTTAATTGGATTACAGTTTGCCTGCAGGCTAAACGTATTCTTAGTCAGCTATAAACCTTCATTCTGCACCTGATATTTACATTCCACATGACACATTTCTCAACACATTTAGAAAGCCTACAGTATCTGTTCAGGGTTTGCAATAATGATCTTAGTCTTTTTGTTACTGTGTCATTGGGAGAACTGAAGCACAGGGAGGTCAAGGGCATTACACATGGTCACAACCAGCAAGTGGCTATCTCAGGCTCTAAACTTGGGATCTCACGGGATATTTATTTTTTTATTTATTTAAGAGTTTAACCAGGAAGGCATACTGAGCGGAGTACCGCTCAATTCCAGATGCATCCTGGGGGAGAAGGATATATACAGTAATGTACACCAGGATTACGTAAATACATATACAGCATCATACACAAGGATCGTACAGTTACATGTACATGATTCAGTGATCAGAACATGGGATCACACAGGTGCCCAAATTTACTATGTCTAGTAAATGGATTTGCTACAAGTAACCACTTCGATGTTATATCATAAAATGAAGCCTCTTTCAGAGACACAGAACATAGATGAGTAACACTGTGACTAATTCATGAAAACCTGTGGTCATGTGAGCTGGCCACATATCTGATAGACACAACATACCTGTAATGAAGAATGAAGTACTGTAATAATATCATTTTTTTTATTTATTTTAACTTTCAAGTGTGTCCTGGCAGACAAAAACAACAACAACAAAAAGGGAGAAAAATTAAGTAATAAAGCATTAAGAAGACAGCTATGCAGATCATATGACTTAAGAACATAGGATATATAGACCGAAGCAAGCTGAATTCGGGCTGTCCACCACTTATCTGCAGCTGCACCCCTGAATTCCTCTCTCACTCATCCATCTTGCTTTTAATGACTCATTGATTGGCTGTCAATCACTGATTCAGATAAATACAAAATCACACATACCCCATAATACAACGCATCATGGGCTGTATATGCAAATCACCACAGAATATTATGCTGGTTCAACTTTAAGCAAAAATGAATGGTGCCAAAAGGCCTCTCACATAGTCTGCAAAGGGTGCCAACAGAAGACTGATTCAGATAGACTAGTTTGGCCAGACACCTCCCTCTGAGTGAAAAGGTTTTTCCTACTCTTGTACATCAGGTTTTCACCAATATGTTTAAGTTAGTGACATCTAGTCACTTGCAAGGTACTGTTCATTTTGATGTGTAAACCTTTCACATTGGCAAATGAAATACAAACTATTATACAGATCATAATCCAAAAGGTCATTCATGCCACATGGAAGGTTACGAGATTATACAGGCTAAAACAGAACATTGTGCCTTTAGAACGAGGATCATACACTGAGTACAACCATCAAGAGTACTGACACTAGAGTGCTAAAATAAAAACCCCTGGTTAGGACAAAATTGTCCTGCTAGTATGGCTAAAAAGTTCAGCCAACTGTATAGTGGGACTTGAGCAGTTTTGTTAGGGCAATGGCAGACTCTGCATTGCCATATTTATGGAGAAGGGTGTTCCACAGGTTTGGGAGCTGGTAAACAAAGGACACCAGACCTTGCACTTTGGAACACCTAGGTTTCTGCAGGCATCTGACTTTGTGGGCACTGAAGGACTAGGCAGAGTTTTGGGTGGGAAATACAAGGTCTGGAAGGTAGCTAGGGAGCTTGCCAAACCAGAACTTGTGGCAACACATGGAGTAGTGAAATATGTGATGGGTCTCAAGAAAGGGTGAACCAAGCTGACTGAAGATATTGCAGTGGTGGGAGTGAGTTGGGTAGCTGAGGATGAGTCTATATATGGAGTGAAGTAAAGGGTCTAGTCTGGCTAGCTGAGACTTAGGAGCAGCCCTATTTTTATTGTCTCCATGACTGAGTATGGGTAGGATTATCTTAGGAACTAGTTCCTTTCTTGCAGTAAAATGAGGAGTGGGGGGCAGTTTCAATTTTATTTGACAGCACAAAGCTATATGGAAAGAGAAGTTAAGATGAGGGCCTAACCACAGACCAAGATACTTAATCCATCTCACAACCTTCGGGGGTGCAGTTACAGAGTACTGAGGCATAGCATGGCCATAGTATTTTTGCAGTTAGTGTGAATCTGTTATCCAGAAACCACCTGTATGTCTCCAGTAGGTGATGTTGCAGACTGGACACCATTTCGGTGGAGTTAAGTTCACTGACATACTATATAATACTATACTGTCTGCATACATGTGGATAGAGGAAGACCTACAAATGCTGAGGTCATTAGAAAATGGAGATGAGCGGGAGGACCCATGATTGAGCCCTGGAGTATCCCTGTGCTGAACTGGATAGATGGTTGGGAAGGTAACACCACCAATGTGTACTATCTGATAGTGGTGAGATAGGTATGGTTGGAATCACAGGACTGCTAGGTCGTGGAGGCCTCCATTTGTTTAGGAGTATAATGTGTTCAACAGTATCAAGTACCATTGCCAGGTCAATGAAAACCACTTCTGTCAGGTACACTTTGACCATACAAGTGTGGATAGCACTGGTCAGACTGAGAAGAGCATGACTGTAGATCTGTATGAAAGACAGTCTGAAAGGGGCTAAAGAAAATCTGAGCAGCTTAGGAACTTAGTAACTTGTGCCAAACTTGGTACTCAATGATCTTTGATAGAGCTGGTAAGAGGACACTGGAACAACAGTTTACTGCCTCAAGGGAATATCCCCTTTAGGAAAGTGAGACCACTCTAGTTTGCTTCCAGGTAGAAGGGACCTGACAAGTGGATGACGGCCACTTGAATATGGTGGAAACAGACTTGGTGAGGCTGGGAACAGACAAACTAAGTAATCTGGTATTTTGCTTGTATGTTGCAGCTTTTTGCTGGAATTTAGAGACTGTAATACACTTTGCACCTCCATATGGAACACTGGTGAGAGTCTAAAGGAGCAGGACTCTGCTGATGAGGAGGAGAGACACAGAAAGTGGGATCATGCAGGGCAGGATGTATGATATCCTAGCACAGTTTGCAGTCATTGGTGAATGTAGATGCTACTTCTAAGGGATTGTTGAGGAGGGTGCCGCCGCACCTGAGATCAGGGGTATGCATTGTTCAGATCTGCTAGCTATATACAAACACCAGCTTAGGGCCTAAAGTGTAGAAAGTTATTAGTACCTCTAGACAGCATTAAGAGGCACTACAACTTCCAGCTCTGTGGCACTACGCTACATATCATGCTACATGAGTCACTGTTTCACTGCTGCAAGCCTGCACCAAGAACTCATTGGGATTGGCATACGTCCCTGAGGGGATTTTGTACATCTGGAAAAAAAGCAGATAAGGGGTGATGCAATTCAAGTATTTTACATAATAAAGGGTCTTGAAAATGTACATACTTAAGATTGCTGTTTGTTGTTCACCAGGGAATGAGAACAAAAGGACATGGATTGAAGCTTAAACTGGCAGGACTAGAACACAATTAAGGAAGCATTACTGCACCAGCATAGTAGTATGATCATGGGATAGATTGTCTCAGGAGGTGATAGTCATGTGCTTTTGGGTGCATTAAAAGCCACCTGTTTTGCCCGACTAGATATAAAGTGCATGTAACCCGACTTGCATGTGAGCCAGCCTGCATAAAAGTAGGATTTTTCATGTCAGCAAATTTGAAAGGGAAAGAATCATGATTTTTGCAACTTCCTGACTATGAATCTCCACTTCTCTGTATCCTCATTTCATGATGCATTAATTAGGAGAGCAAAGTGAATGAAGCTGTTTTTAATACACCTTTCTAATACTTTAAGGGGAACAGTCACTACCAAGGGCCCCCAGTCTCACATGTGGGGCTGTTCCCAATGCGAACACAATATGCAAAAACATTTTGGTTTACTTACTGTTCACTGAAGTATAGTAGATTGTGTCAGACAAATTTTGCTTAATTGCAGGCTGACATCTCCCTAGGACTGGAAGATGGCACATGTGTTGCCCTCCATAATAGTGGGCCAAAGGACAAACCAGGTAACTGCAGACCAGTCAGCCTTACCGCCATCGTGGAGAAGCTAATGGAGACTATCCTTAAAAAGAGGTTGGTGATCTTTCTGGAGGAGAATGGTCTCCAGGATGATAGGCAACATGGGTTTGCCTTGGGCATATCCTGCCAGACAAACCCGACTGACTTTTTTGACTGGGTGACAAGGGTACTTGATAGGGCCATGCCATAGATGTCCTGTATCTGGATTTCAGCAAGGCCTTCGACTCAGTGCCACATGGAAGGCTAACTAGTAAGCTGAGAAACCTGGGAGCGGGGGAGAAACTGGCTGGATGGGTTAGGAGCTGGTTGCAGGACAGACAGCAGAGGGTAGTTGTAGGGGGAGAACTCTTGACTCCCAGAGCTATAACCAGTGAGGCTCTACCAGGCTCAGTACTGGGACCGGTGCTATTTAACATCTTCATTGCCAACATATTAGATGGGATTAGGCGTAAGAATAGCCTTTTTGCAGATGACACGAAGATCGGTGCAGAGGTGGATACTGTGGAAGGGGGGCAGGTACTTTAAGAGGATTTGGCAAATCTTGAGCACTGGTCAGACACATGACAGCTAGGGTTCAGCACTAAGAAGTGCAAAGTCATGCACTTGGGAGCCAGGAACCCTGGGAATTGCTACCGGCTGGGGGGGTGCAGCTATCCACTTCAGTGGAGGAGAAGGATCTGGGGGTACTAGTCACAAGGTACATGAATCACTCAGCGCAGTGTAGGAAGGTGGTGGCCAAGACTAATAAGATGCTGGATGCATTGCCTGGGGAATCACCTGCAGGAGAGAGAGGAAGTCATCCTGTCACTGTACAGGTCGCTGGCAAGATCTCACCTGGAGTACTGTGTGTAGTTCTGGTGCCCCTATTTAAAGAAGGACCTCAAACTACCAGAGGGGGTTCAATGCCGGGTGAAAAAGATGATCCTTGGGCTGGGGACAAAGCATATGAGGAAAGACTGGGGGAGCTCAACTTGTATTCCCTGGAGGATAGAAGGGGGAGAGAGGGGATATGACTGAAACCTTTAAATACTTACAGGGCATGCATAGGGTTAGTACTGAGGGCATGTTTAGATTAAAGAGGGGGGAGGGACACAAGGGGATACAGTCTGAAACTGGAAGGTGGAAGATTCAGGAGGGAATTGCAGATGCACTACTTCATGGAAAGGGTGGTAGCAAGTTGGAATGCACTGCCAGAGGAGGTGATATCATTGAAATCTGTGGGCAGTTTCAAGAGGGGGTGGGACAGGGTCAAAGGTAAGGTCAAAACTGGTGGAAGTTGGGGAGGGAGAGTCAGCAGAAGGGGGTAATAAATCAGATGGATGGGCAAGGGGTTGGGGGCAGCTACAGTAGATTAGACTGGGAGCTGTGCACTCAAGCAGACTCAATAGACCATATGGTTGCTGCCATTTTCATATGTTCATATCTTCTGTTACTGCAAATCTCAGAATCCCCTACAGATGACATCAGTGCAGTAGGCAGCAGTGGGAAGATTCAATGCCTGCAGTGCATGTTAAAGTTTATATAAGCTCTGATCTTTTGTTTGTCGATCCTGCTGTCCTCCATGGGCTAAGTACAGTCACATAGGACTGTACTTAGCCACTGGAGAAAAGCAGTCCTGGAAAACATCTGATTGAAGATTATAAAAGCTGTAACATGCACTGTAGGCTATTAAATCAGCCACTGCTGCCTATTGCCGTGATGTCAGATGCAGAGGATCTGTAGTAAAAGGTGTCAGCCTACAACTAAGTAAAATTAGTATGATATAATCTACTATACTACAGTAAACAGTGATATGTTTTTGCCCACAAAAACACATTGGGACCAACCTCATACTTGAGCATGGGGTCCTTTGTGCTGACTGTTTTTTCTTTGAAGGTGCTGCTTATTAAAATCAAAGCCACTGCTCAACTAACAGGGCTCCTGTTAGTTGAGTGTGGCTTTCATTGGAAACAAATAGCATTTCTAGGTATAAAAACTGTCTATCAAAAAGCATTTGTCAATGCCAAACATTCACTTGCAGGTATTTGCAGTGGTGTTTGGTACTGGTACTGGCTTCAGAGGAGCAAGGAGGCAGCAGTGAGAGCGGTGGGTGCCGCATGGTAGAAGCTGCACCGTAAATGCAGCAAGGAGCTGGTAGTCAGAGAAGCTGGCCCCGCTGTCCTCAGTGGACCGGGAAGAGAGAGTGCACTGGCCATCAGGAGCCAACAATAAGTAAAGCTGCAATGCGGCCAATGTAGAAACTGGGGGGCGAGGAACGAGGGATCGGAGACAGCGAATGCACCAGACGGTATGAGCTGGCAATAGTGAAGCCACACCTTGGCTAATGTAAAGCCGGGGGAGCAGAGTGAGGACCAGGGAGAGGGAAAGTGCAGTGGGTGTCAGGAGCCAACAATAACCATAACTTTGGTCATGCACATTAGTTTCAACTGTAATGCACATGCGCAGAGTTACGGCTACAGAAAGAAGTGAAGTGCTGTCTCATTGGAATGGTTAATTTCTTTCAACTACAGAACATGCCACGTCGCCATCCCTCCATAGATGCATGATCAAATTAGCAGCATAGCAATCTTATTACCCCAGCACATGTAGGCGGTAGACAAAATTTTCAAATCTGTACCAACACATAATTCTGTGCAAGTAGAACACCATTCCGTGCCACAGGCGGAAACGCATTTTAGACAGGATTTGAAAAATGACAGCTGTGACATACAGAAGGTCGAGCAATAAGAAGGCTAAGTTGACAATCTGGGCTGAAGATATGTAAGATTTCCGCAGTTATGAGGATGCGTACTGAAATTACAATGAATGGGCATAACTTTGCCGTTTTTTAATATTTTGACCCCAAATTTTGAACATAGTCCTCTTATCACTGCACCTCATGAACACCGTAGGTGAACATTTGTAAATCCATGGGAAAATGCCATTCAGTGCCACAGGTGCAAAAACACATTGGGGGCAGGATGTGAAAAATGACTGCTGCATTGTTCATGAGGTGGTGTAATAAAATGGCTATAATGAAAACTTGGAGTGGAAATATTGAAAATGACCAAAGTTATGTGTGTGCACAGAAAATGTTCAACTACCTCACATAACTCTGCCATTTTCAGGATGTTTTTTTACTAAATTTTCAAAATGGCCTTTTTGGGACCCCACCTCATGAACACTGCCACTGTCATTTCGTTCAGTGGTCTCAAAAGGTGATTTCGCACAGCAACCATGCTATTCTGTGCCACAGGTGCAAAAACATGTTTCGGACAGGATGTGAATAATGATAGCTATACTGCTCATGAGGTGGTGTGAAAAAATGTTAATGCTAAAAATTTGGAGTCAAAGTATTAAAAGCTGCCGAAGTTATGCGCGTGCATAGAAATATTTCAATGACCATGCGTAACTCAGGCGTTTCTTAGTAATTTTGCACCAAATTTTCAACATGGGCTTTTTGGGACCCCACCGAACAGAGGTGCTGTCATTTCATCACTCAGTACCGGAAGGTGATTCTACACAGCGACCGTGAAATCACCTTTTGGGACTGAGTAACGAAATAGTGCCAGTGTTCATGAGGTGGGGTCCCAAAAAGCCCATGTTGAAAATTTGGTGCAATCATTCCTACAAATGGCTGATATAGCAACATGAGTTCAAAATGCCATTGACAGCCAATATACAGCACTTACCATCATTCTTCAGTTTGCTGTTCAGCTTCCAAGAGTGCAGACATGTCCCAGTCTGCAGCAGATGATGTCGCACGACCTCTGGAGGTAAGTATAGGGTGTGGGGGGTGGGGAGGTGGGTGCTCAGTGGGAAGGCGGGGATGGGGAGGGAGAAGACGGGGATGACGAGGGATTGTTTTCTTTTCTATAGGTAACAAAAAGGCATCTGGGGAATTGTTTTCTTTTCAGGTATTTTAATTTTACTAAAGATGTAGGGATGCTGGGAGTGAGCTCCCCAGTGTCCTAGTGTTTTGGGAGAGGGTACACATCAGAGGACACTGGGAGTGGGCTCCCCAGTATCCCAGTGTTTTGAGGGGCACACATCAAGGGACACTAGGAGGGGGATCCCCAGTGTCTCACAAGGAAAAGAGGCATGGTGCTAGTTGATGTTTTGGAACACTGGGAGTGGGCTTCCCAGTGTCCCACAGTGAAGGGTACTCTGCATGGTGGCTAATGTGGAAACCTGGAGGGGTCAGAGGAGCGAGGACAGACTGAGGAGAGAGAGAGAGAGAGAGAGAGAGAGAGAGAGAGTGTAGCAAGTGGTAGAATCCGCCACGTAGTAAAGCTACACCGTGGCTAATACTAAAGCCTCACAGAAGGGGGAGGAGTTAGATGAGAGGACCGGGGACAGACAGTGCAGCCAGTGGCAGGAGCCACCAAGTAGTAAAGCCACATCACAGCTAATGCTGAAGTATCACAGGGGAGAGTGTCAGATGAGAGGACTGGGGACAGAGAGTGCAGCCAGCGGCAGGAGCAGACAAGAACCACAACTATGGCCACGTGCATTAGTGTCAACTGTAATGCACATGGCCAGAGTTACGTCTATGGAAAGAAATGAAGAGCTGTCTCATTGGAGCGGTTCATTTCTTTCAAGTACAGGACATGCCACGTCAGCAAAGCATAACTACTGTTATGACCAGAGTGCCTGGCCATTGGTGTACACTGCTAAGCCCATTGCAGTTTCAGCTGCAATTGACTTGGCAGTGGCACACCTCTAAAATGCTATATAGTCCCAAGACGTTCTTTGCACAGGTGCAAGTCAACACAAAAAATGACCCCATTCACTTCAGTGAAGAGCACTGTAGCACTCACCAAACTATTGTATCACAAAACGTCAACAAACAGGAGTGGGGCTCCACATTCAGAAAGTGGAAGAGTATGGGCTGTAGGCTCTGTGGAGAAAAATTATGATCCCTTCCCTTCAAAATTTGCAGAAATTGAAAACATATTGTACTTTTTTTTTTTTACACAGGCTGGCTCACATGCAGGTAAAAAAATGTGTGCCTTGGTTTTTTGGCTGTATTGCAGCTGAGAACAATTGGTGCTCTTTAAATGGAAACTAGATGAGTTCCTGAAGAGGAATAACATCACAGAATACAACTGTTAGGTAGAGCTGCTTTGACTGTGCCTTTTTTGCACCATCCTAATTTTCCAGATACTTTATCCTAATCCAGGGCTCATTATTAGTTGTCCTGGTTTGTCTGTGTCATTCATATGGGACACAAGTAAGCTAAATGGTTTACTAGTGAGTTTATTTTAGTGATAAAGTGACAAGGTATTTGCTGTCACACAAATAGGTTGTTTTGATGGAGTATCATGCCTGTTCATACAATAGGATTGACATGAGGCAAGTAAGCTGGCAGGCCTTCTGCTGGATAAGGGTACAGTAGTACCATAACCATAGCAGCGTAATTTTGTGGGCACACGAAGCAGCCTGTAAAAGGAGTAATAGAGTCCTAAAACTGGATGCTCAGGAATAAAGGGACATGCTTTGAAGCTGGGGGCTCAGGGAGATGAGAGAAAGTACTTCTTCACTGAAAGAGTGTTGGATGCCTGGAACAATCTTCCAGCAGAGGTGGTGGGGCAAACACTGTAATGGGCTTCAAGAATGCATGGAATAGGCATAAAGGAACCTTAGAGATAGGGAAAGGGGCAGTAAAGCTGAAGATCAAGTAGGGCCTGCAGTGTTACAGTAGGTAGGGGAAAATGGGCAGACTAGGTGAGCCAAACAGTCCTTATCTGCCATTAATATCTATATTTCTATGTTTCTAACTGCAGGATTGCAAGGAGATGAAAGACAAGTATGTCGGGCACAGTGCCTCCTATTACTTTTTGGTGGTGCTCACAGGGCTTTAAAAATAAAGTCAAATCAGACTTAACTGGAGCTGAGAAGCCAGCTGAACAAAATTGGGAAACTGGTCGATAGGCTGTATGGTACACAATGGTGGTACAAACAGTACTGTCCACATGGCAAGTCAGCTCATATGGACTTTAAACAAGTCAAAAGGCAATAGGTACCAATGAAGTGTATGGTACTAGATAGTGGAACACAGTACTGGCCACACAGGAATAGTGGTGAAGAGGAGAACAGCAAGTGAACTTGTGTGTCAAAGTTAGGAGAAATGATGGATTTATGGGGGCCACTCCCACCCACCCTGAGCCAATTGTGACACAGGATGACAATAATGATCCCCCATAAAGTTTTCCTCAGACCTCTTATTCACTGTGAATCTTCTTGTTCATTCCTCAGATACATCCGGGTCAGTCAGTCTGATATTGGTGCTAGGAAAGTTAATGGAAACACTGCTGAAGGAAAGGATTGTGGAATATCTTAAATCTAATGGGTTAGAACAACTTAGGGAGCATGGATTCATGGGAGAAGGGGAGGTCATATCAAATGAATCTGTCAGATTACTTTGACTGGGTCACCAAGAAATTAGATCTTGGTGGAGTGGTGAATGAGGTCTACCTAGATTTCAGTAAGGCTTTTGACACCGCTTCACATAGGAGACTAGTAAGCAAACTGGGTAGCATAGAAGTGGGCCAAATGTGATAAACTGGGTAAGAAATTGGTTAGAGGATGGTGACATTGGGTGGTGGTAAACAGAGTTCACTCTGAGCAAGGGATGGTGACCAGCAGGGTACCTCAGGGATCAGTGCTGGGACCAGAGTCCCCTATAATGTCTTTATAAGTGACATTGCAGAAGAGCTGAAAGGGAAGGTCTGCCTCTTTGTGGGTGACACCAAAATCTGAAATAGGGTAGACACTCCAAGGGGTATGGAGAGGATGAGCAGGACCTGAGAAAACCAGAGGAGTGGATATGGTATACAGCTGGGTTTCAATGCGAAAATGCAAAATAATGCACTTGGGGCACAGGAAACCGGGGTGAGAGTACAAAGGGGTGGAGTGGTATTGAAACCACTAGCAGGAAAGAGACAGAACAGTTACGTAAGAACTTACCGTAATAGTAGATCTTCAAGGGGATCTCAGTCATCAGGTTGCACCATAGGAACCTTTGCCGTCAGTGAAGGGGAATTCACACTGAAGATTTTCAGCAGTATAACAGGGGCCATCCACGCTTTTGATGTCTGTCGACGTCACCAACCCTATAAAGGCAAGAGCGACCCCGCTCCCTCCTCAGTACCCCCCCCCCGAGACAAAGAGAGCATAGCCCTAGCCATGGGAGACAGAGGAGATAGAGAGAGAGAGAGAGAGAGAGAGGGGTGCCCAGGACTATGAGAGAAAGGCTGGCACTCTGTGACAGCCAATTCCTAGACAGGTGCCCCAAGAAGGGGAATGGTAGTAGGGAAAGCAGACCTGATGACTGAGATTGCCTTGAAGATCTACTGTTATGGTAAGTTCTTAGGTAACTGTTCTATCTTCATCAGGGTAATCTCAATCATCAGATTCCACCATAAGAATGAGTCCCAATCAGTGACAAGTACAAACAGACAGTCTGTGAGGAGGACTCTCCATAAACTTAAGTCAGAAGGCCCTACAGCACAGCCATGCCAAACCCTGCATGCGCTCTAGAGGCTATGGCCAGACTTCAGTGCTTGGTGAAAGTATGGACAGTACTCCAGGTGACAGCTGCACAAATGTCAGTGGCTCAGACTCCTCTGAAACAAGCCACAGAGGCTGACATGCCTCTGGTGGAATGAGCTTTGGCAACACCAAGCAAATCTTTACCATACTTGTTGTAGCTAAAAAGAATGCAATTTGCCAACATTTGCATAAACATTGCTTAGGAACAGCAGTGCCCTCTCTACCTGGGGTGAAAAAAACAAACAACTGCTTAGACTTTTGACATTCCTTGGTATGAAGCAAGTAGTACTTCAATGCTCTGTGCACATCTAACGTATGGAGCAGTGCTTCTCCTGGCTTGGCATGCTCAGAAAAGTAAACAGGAAGGTGGATAAACTGGTTGAGTGTAAACTCTGAGACTGCCTTTGGGAGAAACTTGGGATTTGTGCACAAAGACACCCTATCTTTGTGAAAAAGCAAATAAGGCCCCTCGCACCTGAGGGCCTGAAGCTCTGAAATTCTTCAAGCAGAAGTAATGGCAACTATAAATAACACTTTCCAAGAGAGAAAGCACAAATCACAAGTTGAGATAGGCTCAAAAGGAGACAGGGTGATGTTCGCCAAAATAAAATTCAAATCTCAAGCTGAGACAGGAGAATGGATGGTGGGTTTCAGATGCAGGATGCCCCTGAGAAAGGTACAGGAGACATCCAGCTGAGCAATCATGCAGTCTGTCACCCACTGACTCACGGAAAGCAGAAATGAAGCCAGCCTGGTGATGCTGGAGGTTGAGGTGCTGGTCGCTACACCTCATGCCATGCCGGCAACCTGGGTTCAGGAAAGAGCTTGGACTGCAGGGGGTTGGCAGAGGCCAGAGAAGATCAAGCATCTGGAGGGCGGCTCTCCTCTCTTGTGGAGGAAGGGTTTATCACCCTGCTTGTTGACTACCCTCTAAGGATGGGCGGAGGGCAGTATGGGTCGAGAGGCACGTACCAACATCTTCATGTTGGTAGGGGAGGTGGGGCAAAAATGGTGGAAAAAGTAGTTGGCAGGCTCCATGAATGCCTATTACATCCCTGAGAGCCGCCCCCAGCTTCTGGATTAGGCTGGGGGGGGGGGAGAAGCTGTCACCCTCCTCTCTGGTCCCACTGTGGTGGGTAAGCTGCAGGGGAGCATAGGGGGGTTGGCAAGAGCGGGGATGTGCAGACCACAAGAGTGAGTCCCTCCGAGGGAGGGTCACAACCACCTGCCAAGGCTCCAGGGCACATAAACATATAATAGAAAAAAAAAAGTAGAAATGGCCAAAAGTTGCACTTTAAGGGAGGAGTACTGGAGACCTGAATCAGGCAAAGAGATCAGATAGTCCAGGATGTGGTTCACAGGGCAGGTGAAAGGGTCCAGACTATGTTTGGCAGCCCAGATGGCAAACTGCTTCCACTTCATGGCATATGTGGCTCAAGTGGAAGGCTTCTGGGTGGCCACAAGGACGTCCACCATTTTGAGACCCCAAACCTAGTGATGGCTATGTTCTCAGGAGCCAAGCATGCAAATGAAGAGACCTGAGGTTGGGATGAACCAGGGCCCACTGAGCCTGGGCCAGCAGATTCCTGCAGAGGGGGAGAGGGACTGGAGGCTCCTCCACCAGCTGCTGAAGCAGGGGGAACCATGTCTGCTGAGGCCAGAATTGAGCTATCAGGATCATGCTGGCCCCCTCCATCTGCAGTTTGATGGGCACCCATTGAATTAGAGGAAATGAGGGAAAGCATAAAGAAACTTCCCACTCCAAGAGAGGGACAACGCATCTTGCCAGAAAACTCCAAGCCTTGAATCTAGTGAGCAGAGATTGGGTAGTTTTGTGTCAAGTGGGGATGCAAAATGGTCCCACTCTGGGTGACCCCATTTGTAGAACAAGTCTTCTCTGACAGATGAGAGGAGGCAGGACATTCAGTGTCCTCCATTATAACAAATTACAAACGTATTAGGTGGGCAATGGATGTATACAGCATTACAATGTCTTTTTATAAATCTTCGACTCCTACGGGGTAGAAATCAGAAATCCAAATCCAAATCATTCATAAAGAGCCAGCAAGTAGACACCACAGTCTCGCAATTCCAGTAGAAAACATTTATTATTTTCCCCTACATTTCACTTGAATAGACCTTGTTCACGGGGTTCATTCTGTTTTCAAAAGATTTTATTAAAGAGAATTTTTAGTATAATATATTATACATAGCTTTGAAATAATTAATTGCAATACAAATATCTATCATCCACACATTAGTGCACTACAGAATCCCCCCATTATAGCAGCAAAGTGTACAACAAATTTGAAAGACACTTTAGTGCATGCACAGTTCACACAGAAATGTAGGGAAGATGGTCAATTACTTCTGGGACCATTACAACCAGGGATGACCCCGTGTGGACGTTGTTCAGTATGCAACCACACAAGTATGAAAAAAGTTTCCTACATCCTCACTTCGACAAAAGTTTTGAGAGTAAACAACACATTGACTGTACCAAGGAAGGGGTCATTTACGTGATCCAATGTCCATGTGATCAGCTGTATGTTGGACAAACCAAGAGAGCCTTGAAAATCTGAATATTAGAACATAAAGGGGATATTAGGAGAAACAATGAAAGATCCCCTGTAGCACAACATTTCAATAGTGCAGGACATATTGGTTCGGCGTTAAGATTTTGGGGGCTTGAAGCAGTTTCTCCCCCTAGCAGAGGTGGAGGCTATAAGAAATTATTAGAAAAAGTTGACGTGTTGGATTTTCTAACTCAAAACACTTCAAAGGGGTATTGGAATGAATCAAGATACCAACTGGCAATCATGTATATAGGAACAGCAGAGCAATCAGTAAAAAGCATTGTTGATAAGATATAACTAGAATGTTGCAATATATGGGATATTAAGTATGTCCTTGAACAATGTAATATTGTAATTACTGTACATTGTATTTATGAATCTTTATAGTGTGGGCTATTTACTGTATTTACTTATATAGAGTCCTATCTATTTGAGTGTGCACCCCCCTCCCTTTATGACATCCTTTCCCTCCCTGACCCACCATCACCACCACCACCACCACCACCCCACCCCCCCATTATACTGAAGAAATGAGAGTAATATAAACAGTTGCACTGTTCATAAATAGATGGAGTATATATAGATGGAGATATGAAACTAGATTTCTGTAAGAACTTTTCATGCTTGTTGGGCATGATAAAGATGAGAGGGATTAACATTTTATATGCACTGTGACTGTAAACTCACTGCTTTGATATACGCAGTGCCCCCTTAGCATTAATGGGTCTGTTTGTAAAAACCCGGTTCCAGCTAATTAGTTGGACATGTGAGTTGCATTGCAACCAATTGCCCTTATGGGAACACAAGAGCTGTGATGTCATAGCTCCAGTTGTTCGTAAACAGACCCGAGAGGTTAGCTGCAGCATTAAGCACTCTGTTGGAACGTCATCAGTTAGAAGTAAAATATATCAGGTAAAGGAGTACAAGAAAGCTTGATTTTATGCCGCAAAAATGCTAGGTATACAGAGAATGAACTGATTTAAATTTTAGAAGGCTAATCAAGGTCGTGTTGTTCTTTCTCTCTAGACAGAATGAATACATTTTAAGCGGGAAAACAATTTGGTTCTTTGGCGTTTCAAGATTTGTAAAATATGAAGAATATTAAGAGACTATGAGATTGTGAGGAAACTTGAGAATTAATGACTTGTGGACTTTAATGCCCAGCAGGTATGTGGGTTCAGGCTTTTTGCCATTGAAACTGTTATACATGCACAAGGGGCCCTGGAGTGCTCTGAACACAAACATAGAGACTACGTATTTGTAAATAAATTTGATGGCAGTAGTAAAATTTTATGAGAGAATATTCAGAATTAGTAATTTAATATACATTAAATAAGATTGAGAATGAGGAACTCAGTATATGTTTTATGTTTACTTAGGAGGAACTAATGGATAATGAAGCATTAAGAATAAGAACTTGTAGAAAACTTTTATGAATGTTGATGGCACTTTGGAGTACGTAGTGCTCAAATATGTGTGGATGATAGATATTTGTATTGCAATGAATTATTTCGAAGCTATGTATAATATATTATACTAAAAATTCTCTTTAAAAAAATTTTTGAAAACAGAATGAACCTGTGAACAAGCTCTATTCAAGTGAAATGTGGGGGAAAATAATAAATGTTTTCTACTGCAATTGAGAGACTGTGACGTCTACTTGCTGGCTCCTTATGAATTATTTGGATTTGCATTCAGTGCCCTCCCTCAGATTCTGGGGGTTGGAACACGTTAAAAAAACACAATGGAAGGACATCAAATGGGATGATGTCCTGCGCAAAAGGGAGGTCTTCTGGATCTTCACCTTGGACTGCATGAACCCCAGATCTGAACTTAATGAGGAATGTGACTGGCATTTGCACCAATAACTATCATTTGTTTGAGAATAGAACATTTATAGATGGAATGTATGGAAATAATGAGGTGTTTTTTGTTATTCTTTTCCTCACACACACACCCATATACCCACTACCTGGATCACAGTAATCTGAAGATAGTGATACAATATTGGCAAAAAATCCATTGAGGATCATTAAAACAACTGGTTAGGATACAGGGAAGCATGACAATGACAGCTCTCATTTAGACAGAGGGGTTTATCCTAATACAACAATAATGAAGAGAACAACAGAACTGTGATGTTTTCTGTATCACTGAAGATTTACATTTTTAATGGTAGACTGGGAGAAATAAAAAAAATAACACTTTGTTTTTGGACAAAACAATTGAGGCAGTCAGCCTTAGGTGGGTGGGTGGGGGAGGGTGAACCGCCATCGGGCAGGCAACATAGGCGCTGTTCTCCACAGGCTCCACCTAACCAACAGCACCATGGTGGAACTTGCTCACAGCATCTGGGATGCGTTGTCTGCAGGAGGAGGTAGAGGCTAAAACATCATCAGTGACATTTGGAGGAGCTGCCCCCCACCACTGAGCAGTACATAAACTGCATGGGCACAAGCTACGGTGGCTCCACACACACAGGAGTCATAGCCACGCCAGTCATCCCCCAAGTGAGTAACTCTCCTTGCAGAGATCGCAAAGTAAGGATGTTGTCTTAAAAGGTGCAATACTGACATGGGAATTTTTTCTGTTTATTTGATTAGTTCGAAGCTGGAAACAAGCACTTCAGAGGGGAAATATTTTTAAAAAGAAAAAAAATCTAATACCTTGTTTAAGATAAGGCACAAATGGATTAAAAAATACAGATGCAGCATTTTATGAGAGAGCTAGGGAAACATATAAATGAAACAGCAGAACAAGAAAACAGAGGCTCTTATTGAACATGTTTGAACAAAGTTGGAAGTTGTTAAAAGATATTTAATTTACTGGCACACATGTGGAATGAAGAATATTAATTGATGTATTTATAGTATTTTTGAATAAGGATGATATAGGCAATGCATTTAAAGAGTGATTGTTTTGAACTTGCATATAGGAAAACAGCGGCACTAATACTACACAGAAATTAATGGAAGACAGAAAAAGAAAAAGTCATTGATAACCACATAGAAGGTGAGTACTTAGATGCTATACTGGAAACAAGAGTGACATGTTTTAGCAGTGTAAAATGCATATACAATGGTAGAATATTTTCCGTAAACCATATTTAAAAGGGCAATGATGACATACACAGATTACAAAACTTAAAGCTGGGAAAGTACAGTCTATGTAACACCGGATATATTCTTATATATTTTTTATAGGGAACATCTAAGATATTAAAAAATAAGGATGGATCTGCAAGGTTGCAATCACCACTGCTGGGGCATATTACTTTTTCATAAAAGAATAATGACAGAAGTATACATAAAGTAGTTATACTGATTTAAATGAAATGAAAACTTAAAAGTTTGTAAAAATTAACAGAGGTTCAGCTAATAGGGGAGAGAGTGTATGACCTTTACAGTGTTTTTGGTTTATTGAAAAATAGATGAAAAATGGTAATTAATTGTATGAATATCATTCTTAATTGGAGACACACGAGGGCTTGATGAAATGGTAAAACCACAAATTGTAGCCCACCCTGTGTTCATTGAAGATAAAGAAGATTGACTGAACTGTTTTTGTCTGAATGGAGTTCATCCAGTAACACTGCTTTCTTGATTTTGAATTAGAAGAGTTCCCAGTCATACTGTACATGCTGGACTGAGTCCAGCTGAGGCTGTCTGCTAGGGTGTTTAACATGCCCAGTATGTGGACCGCCAAGAGTGTTAGACCGTGATCCAGCACCCAGTACCACACTCTCATGGCCTTCCTGTACAGGGGGTATGAGTGAGTCCCTACTACTTGTTGATGTAGTATACTGCACTCAGATTGTCTGACTGCACTAGCAGCTGCCCTGGAACAAGGTGTTCCTGAAAAGCCTGCATGGCGTAAAGCACCATTCTCATGTCCAGGACATTGGTATGCAGGGAGGTCTCCAATTGGAACCAAGAACCCTGAGTCTGAAAGGGGCACAGGTGTGCTCCACAGCCCAGACCAGAGGCATCCGTGGTGAGGATCTGCTGCAGAACGGAGATCTGGAATGGAACACCTTGAAGCAAATTCGAGGAGTCTATCCAACACTACAGTACCTTGCGGACTGGAGAATAAACCAGAACTAGGTGGTCCAACTTGTCCATGCACTGGTCCCACTGCACTCAGAGGGTCTGCTGGAGAACACGCATATGAAGTCTGGCAAGTGGAACAATGGGTATAGCAGCCACCATCAGTCCCAACAGTCTCAGGTATGCCCTGCCGGGAATGTGGCGAGACTGAGTGACTTCTTGAGCTTGGGCAATCAGACATTCTGCCCTGTTTTGGGATAGGAAGGCCTTCCCTTGGGCTAAGCTCAGAACTGCCCCCATGTAATGTAGCCTTTGAGATGGTACCAAAGCCGATTTGGGCAAATTGATGGTGATACCTGTGACACTTAGCTGGTTCTGATCACTGTACCATTTTTTGTAATATAAAAATGGGTTGTGGACTGTCTCTTGTGAAATGCTGAAACAGCATGTGAGATCATACACACACACACACACACACACACACACACACATAGGTTTTAGATACAAGGTGTTATCTGGAAGGCCAGAAGCTAATTACAGACTTTTCTAAGCTAATTATAGCTTTAACTGCTAAGAGGGAAATCAGTATCCCCTTTTATGACATTTTTAGAGGGAATCCAGGTTTGGTACACTGGTGCAAAATCATAAATGCTTTGATGTTTGTGTGAGAGAGAATATTGCTCACAGATCAAAGAAAATCATTTGAAGAAAATGAGTTGTGCTGAGGATTACAGAATTTAATACTTTGAAAAGACATCCTGTTTTTGTATAGATTAATTTTTTTATATATATTCTGATCGGGAGGAGCTAGGTGGCCACATGCAAAGAGGTGGGCAAAGCCAGCTTTTAGACAATATTCTGTTTTACTTCATAAACACCTCTATCTAGACTCTGACAAAGAAACATCTTTGAGCACTTTAAGCAGCTATTTAGAGAGAGAGAGAGAGAGAGAGACTTCTAAGTACTGTAGTAGGAATTGTACTGTTAAAACCTTGTTCTTTTAGTAGATTTGTATGTCTTGTGATATAATAGTTCTGTATTTTATGTTTTACATATTTTTATCTATTTTAGTAAAACTCTATTTTTAGAGCCTACTTGGTCTGTCTTTGAATTTCTTTTCTTTACAAGTAAAGCATATATGGTTAAAGCAGACACTGTACATAAGCTTGAATGGTGATACCAAACTGGAAAAAGGTGAGAGTTTAATCTGCAGTCTTTTATTAGAGTTTTTAAGGGTTCATTTTTGTACACCTGGTTAGGTGCCCGTAGGCAAAGATATCTGGCCCCCCGAAGACAGAAATATCTGAGCATGTGCATTGGGTACACTAACAAGAGGTTCACAGTTTGAATCCCTCCAAGACTTGAGACCAAAGGTTGATTCGAACCCACAAAAACAGACAAGAGGGTTACCTTGTTCTGTTAACTGTTCACAAGACTACGCACAGAGGCTGGCAGTTTGGGAGTAGAGGATTGACCTGCTGAGTGGGTTTGTGACAATACCAAAAGCAAATAAATACCCAGGAAGTGGAAAAGCTGGTGAGTTCACTGCAGAGTTACCAAAAGCTGTTCTCTGGATGGGGCCTTCAGGAGCCAATCATCCAGATAAAGGAAAACATATGGCCCCTCCCTTCTGAGAGCTGCTGCTACTACCACTAAGCATTCAGTAAAGACTCACAGCACAGAGGACAAGCCAAAGGGCAGTATTTTGAACTGACAATGCTCACACTGAAATGCAAAGTGGAGAAACCTCCTGTGGGGAGAAAGACCGAAATGTGCAGGTAAGCATCCTGCACGTCCAGTGATCAGAGCCAATCCCCTGTTTTGAGGGGGGTCATTAAGCCCAGTAAGGTTACCATTTGAAACTTTTTGTACTGGACGTACAGATTGAGGTCCTTTAGGTCTAGAATGGGCCTCAGATTGCCAGTCTTTTTGGGTACCAGGAAAAACCTGGAATAGAACCCTTTGTTTCTCTGGCACCTGGGAACTGGCTCAATGGCCTGCTTGTGTAGAAGGGACTGCACCTTGTCCTGGAGAACAGACAGATGAGCCGGGGAGGGGTTATTGGAAGGTGGAGAAGGGATTTCTGGAGGTTGCTCGATAAGCTCCAGGGTATGCCACTTCTCTATGATCTGCAAAATCCATGCCTCTGAAGTTAGGGTTCTCCTCTAATTCAGATGGAGGGAGAACCAACCTCCAACCACCACCTCCTGGCCCAGGATCAGAAGAGGAGGGTCCAGCAGGGAGTCAAGCAGAGATGGAGTCAGCTGCTTGGGTTGGTCCCTCATTTCTGGGGCAACTGTCTGCAGCTCCAGCAGTGGAAGGGGTAGGCAAGGCAGCTGTGGCTCTATGTTTCCCTTTGGGCCCGGAGGGTGCACCAGACCTATTGGCCACTGTGCAAAAGGAAGGGCAGCCTCTACCCCTTGACTGGGTATGGTAGAGGGAGTGAACAGACTTGAGGGCCCTACCTGAGGCTTGCAGATCATTAATAACATCCTGGACATCAGGGCAAAACAGCGTAATGCCATTAAAGGGGGCATTAAGCACTTTTTGCTGTACATCAGCAGCCAACCCAGATACTCCAAGCCAGAAGTGCCTACGTAGGCATATGCCCGTGGCAGCCGCCCTGGCAACAGTGTCAGCCATGTCATAGAGGGCTCTGAGGAGGTGCTTGATAACATCCTCTTTTGCTTGGAGGCACTGGAGAAGCTCCTGTTTCTGTGTGCCATCTGGAAAGGTCTGTACCATGGCCTTGTTCTTTTTCTAGTTGGTATTTTACTATATGAGACAGGTAATTTGCAATCCACAAACCCAGGGTGAAAGAGGCATACACCCTCTTACCCCAGAGGTCGATTCTGCAATACTCCTTATCTGGGGGAAGGAAACTAAGATGCTTAGGCACCTTAGACCTGTCATGACACAAGGACAGCGAGCCTGCCAGCTGCAGCAGCACAGGCTCAGGCATTCCTGCTCCTAAACGGAGCCCAGGACAAATAAGGACAGCAAGCCTGCCAGCTACAGCAGTACAGGTCAGACATTCTGTAGAAAATATTGATGTATTTGCACTCCTACAGTGTCTAACCACAGTTAGTCTGCTTTCTGTGCTATAATTGAATTTTTAGGCGGCTAAGCACAGCTGATTGTAATTGGTACTATTAAATGCTTGTCTGCATACCTGCTGGTGATTTCTACTGGGTACTTGAAGTCGTCTGCTGTTTTGAGCCCTTCAGGGCACTGCATTACAATCTGCATGCTGCTCGTATTGCCATCTCGGCTCCCCTTTGTACCGCGCATGCACATTATGTTCTTCTCCCCTCCACCCCCATCTTTGTTAGAGCTCTCTGCTCCCGTCTAGGAACTCTTTGTTTGTTGAAAACACACCCCTAATGCTAATCTAATCTAACCCACATCCCCTTTATCTGCAGCCTCATGCATTCCTGCTCCTAAATGGAGCTTAGGACACGTGCCCTCTTCCCCTCCTCATCCTGGTCCATCCCTTAATTTATAGGTCACTGGTACTACGTGACCTGACAGGTTCTAGCGCCCTACTTCCCCTAAAGCATTTTATACAAAGTGACCACTAGGAGTCACTACTGAGCACTCCTTATCCCCGACATACTAGAACATCTCAGCACTTCAGATACCTTGCTTCAATCTATCTCCCAGCCCTACTGCTCTTACATCTCAGCCCCCCTACAATCCCATCCCGCCTTCTGGGAATTGAACCCTTGACCCCTTACTCTCGAGGCGGCAACCCTAACCACTGTGCCACTGTAGCAGATACAATCTCTTGTGGATTTTTTTTTTCTATTTTTTCCACCACCCTCCAGTCCATAAGCACCGCATCTTCCAGAGATGCCTATGGTGTCTGCCCCTGTTTCCTTCACCTTACCTGCATCCACGCTTGACCCACCATGTAGCCGTCGATCTATCCTCCGGGCAGGGACAAGGTGGGGCCTGTACACCCTGAACTTTCTTGTCTGTGTTGGGTCTGCTTCGCAGAACAGGCAGGTGAGAGCTTTGGGGTCTGCACCAGGTGCTCCATCTACCCGGAGCCTGAAGACCTGTTTTTCCCTTTTTTCTTGCGTGGCATGCATCCTAGACATAAAGTGACACAGCCGACGTCTGCCATGCTGGTTCCCCACCAACTCAGCTGGATGCTTGCTATACCTTAGACCTCCACCTGGGGTCAGCAAAGTGCTGAGCTATAGCACTCCCTTCCTCCAGGAGAAGGTGAGCGGTCCTGGGGATGTTCAGCCTTCTCCCCCTGGCCGGCCCTCCGACTCCTTGGGCTTGTTCCCTAATCTGGGTCATTGGCGTCGCAAATGGCAGTGCTACCGTTGTGCTGGCAGGCTGGCCCCTCTTGTGGATTTTTGATTTACTTAACTCTTTGTCACAATCCCCCTCCAGCCACCTGCTGAACTCCTTACCCCCGATCCGCCTTCTGCCTCCTTCTGACTACCCCAACCACCAACCTAATCCTGCAATTCTCATCTGGTAACTTTATACTTCTTTACCCTAAGTCACCGCAGACAACTCCTTACTACTGTACCCCAACCTCCCTACACATAACACACCTTTTACCAGCCACTTAGGCACGTGTTATCACTAACATATAGCTCTCTAGCTACCTGGCCACACTCATTTTTCCCTTTTTTGCATTGCACACATCCCACAACATCCCAAACTCCAATAACTATGCCCCACCCACATGCCTTAAAGACACACCAGAGGGCACTGACTCCATAAGTGCTTCATACACACCGCTACCACTAGACTCACCCCACAAGTTACCTACTCTACCTGCTACCCCTCTACACTGACTTACCCCTTCCTTCAACTCCTCCCCTTCCCTCTGCTCAACCCCAAGCCAGGAAAACCTTCAGGCCAGAGATCACACACCCCACTTAAGTACCTCAAACTCTGTTTACTCAGGATTGCCCTGCTTCTTCTCCTCCTCCTCATGTCTGGTAATGTTCACCCCAGGCCTGGCCCCCCCACAGCAGCTGTAAAATCATAGCAGGAGTAACGGTCTCCTAAAACTAGCCACCATCAATATCAGGAGCCTGTTACCCAAAGTTGATGACCTACAAGTATGGGCATCACAGCACAAGCTGGATGTGCTTTCCATCAATTAAACATGGCTATTCCCCAAGGTCCCTGATACTGCCATTTCTCTACCTGGCTACACCTTATTTAGGCAAGATAGGCCTGGCAAAAGGGGGAGGAGGATGTGTTATATACCTGAAAGACACACTAAATGGTCACGTCCAACTGCAAATGGTGGCCGTATGCAATTCCCAGGTCCTTGCAGTCAAGATCATTCCTGGCCCTCACGGCAAATCTACCACCGTATTGTCCATTTACATCCCACGTCGTGATCAAGCAACAGGCTTTAACTTAGTTCTTGACTATCTTGCTGAACAACCCACACAGGCTGAGGTGGTGATACTCGGTGACTTCAGCATTAATTGGTTGGCCCTGTAGCTGACCCTTACAAAGATACCATCGCAGCCATATCTCCCAACTTGTGATCACACCAACAAGAATCAACCACAGAACTGGTAACAACTCACTTCTTAACCTAATCCTTGCCACCCACACAGAAGGAGTCACCTGCACCACTTTTGTCCCAGACTCACTGAGTGACCACTCCCCGATCATTTATCCCTGGTCCAATAAGGCCCCCAAGGCACCAGCAAAAGTCATATATCAACGTGTGCTAATAAAAGGGCAACTTAAGCACCTACAGGCTTATCTGGCACAATGTGATCGGTCCCTGATGGACACAGGTCCTTATCTTGCTCTGGATTATTTCACCGCCCAATCTAATGAGGCCTGTGATTTGTTCACCCCACTTCACAAACAAAAGACTAAGGGTGTAACCAACCCTTGGATCACCGCCACCTTACTAAACATGATACACAATAGGGACAATCTCTGGCACTGTGCAGTAGCCGCCGGAAAACAGGTGGATATGCAACGGTACAAAAAAGCTAGGAATGCATGCACCTGAGAAGTCCAACGGGACAAAATAGAGCACTTCCAGTGTGAGTTATCAAATTCCTATGGAAATGGGAGGCGTTTCTGGGACAATATTAAGGGCCTCACAGGAAAGCCTAATAAATCATCCCCCACCATGATTTAAGTAAACGGTGTTGACAAGCAGGACCCCAAACATGTAGCTGATATCCTCAATAATGCCTTTATGGATCTTAGTGGCATACTTCCCCCTGATTTTTTTAAAGAGACAGATGAGTCCTTTAATGCTGGTGACAGTGTCCCCCCGCCAGCTCACCCCCTTTCTGTTTCAAGAGAGTCACTTTGAATGAGGCCAAGAAATACCTTCAATGGGCACTTGGCAAACCAGGTTCAGCAGTGACACTCTCAAACTTAAACTTCTGAACCTCACCCTTGATGCTGTCCTCAAACCCCTTACCAAACTTTTAAATTTATCACTCTCCCTAAGGAGATTCCTGCAAAGATGTAAAGTAACAATCATTATGCCTGCTCAAAAAAGCGGAGACAGATTGTGGCCTTCAGAATACTGCCCTATTTCTATCTCCCCCAAAGCCCTGGAGTGAATGGTTGATGACCAACGGTCCAATTATCTGGCCAAATACAACACTCAGTGTCCACAGCAGGACGGCTTTAGGAAAGCACACAGCACAATTATTGCCCTGCTTAAATATATATGTACTTCATACACAATGCTCTAGATTGGGGTCACCTTGTGGGGTCAATATATACGTAACCTCACCAAGGCCTTTAACACTGTAAACCACACGCTTCTATTGCACTTGCTTCATGCCCTCAGTCTCTCCATTGAGGTCAGTGGCTGGTTCATGAACTACCTTGAGGGCCAAACACAACAAGTTAAAATCAATGAAACCCTTTCCTGCTGCCATCCAGTGTGTTCTGTAGTCCCCCAAGGCTCAATCCTTGGACCCCTTCTGTTCAGTCTGTTTTTCTACAACCTTCCAAAAGCCTGCTGCACCAACATCGTACTTAACGTGAATGCTGCTGTCCTTTTCTCTAGTCAGACTGATTCCCTTACTCTCATAAGAGACAAGCAATCTAGCTTTGAGTCAGTTGAGAAATGGTTTGCACAACACAAATCCCTTATGAACTACAAGAAAATGAAGGTTACGTTTTCTCTAACCTGCATAACAAACATAAATCAACCCAACTAACAATTCTGAACAATCAAAACCTACCTCTTGAACAAGTCGATGAATTCAGATATCTGGGCATAACACTTGATAGTCCTCTGACCTACACCACACATGTCAATTACATTTCTAAAGTGTTAAACACTACAATCGGAATCTTCTATTGTCACCGCCACTGCCTAAACCCCGAGGCACTCAGACTAGCTGTCGCCAGCTCAATTCTATCCATTATTGATTATGAATTAGTCATTTATGGAGCAGCTACCGATACTGCACTCAAAAGAATCACAGTGGCATTGAATAAGGCATGTTGACTTGTGTCTGGGGTCCACAAGCGCACCCACACATGCGATCTTTATGAGCAAACTAACTGGTTAAACCTTAAAGGAAGGGTGACCTACCAGATCTGTTTACTTGCAAAGATAATTTGCCTAGGCCAAACCCCTCTCCCCCCATCTATCCTGCCTTTTCTCTTGCCGACCCCAAACCCTCACTGCACCTGGAGAGCATCCAAACTGATCTACCTCATCCCTTTCTGCCAGACCACTCAGGCACAGTGAACTTTCAAGTTTAGAGCCCTGACATGACTAAACAGACTCCCTCCTGACATCCTTGCTGAGACCACCCTTGGCCCTTTTACATTTAAATTATGCCAACACCTCACTGCACTTAGCAGTTGTGACTGCACTCCCTAAGCAATTTCTCTGCCCCATATATTCTTTTTACTTGCACAAAGCCTATCTTTTCTGTCCCCTTTCCTTTTTCACTTTCTCTACCCTACTCCCCACTACACCATTATCCCCCTCCACCTCCCACTTCCCCATGTCATCTTCTCACAACCTTTATGATGCTATCCGCTCTACCCCCCACTTTCTCCCACTATCCCATCATTTTTCCTGGTGCACACTTATCCTCTACCACCCCCTCTCCCACCTACCTCCTCTCTCCATAACACTATGGAATTCCAACCTCCCTGTTCACCCCTCCCCAACTCCTCAAATCTCCTAATTTGTTTCTCTCCCCTCTTTCTCCTATCAGCTCACCTTCTATCTTAATATTTCTATTCCTTTTAAGCAATTAGCTGACAAAGTCTAATTATTGACTGCATTGTTCCCCTTGTTGACCTGTATCCTCAAATTGTTCCACACGCAGATCTCCACCTGTATTTCACTTTTTTATTACTACTTTATTTTAAGCTTGCGCCTTTACAGGATCTACCACTTGTAACATATATGTATTGTATTTCATTCTCTTGTGTTTTCACCTGTATTATGTGATATTGTTAATACCTGTCTGACGTAGAATCTTTGTAAAACAACCTCCAGTTCAAAAGTGTTAAATTCCTAGCAATCAATAAAATAAAATAAAAAAAAAAGTGATCTGCCTTGATGACCACTGAATCTGTCTCGGGCTGGGCAGCATAGCGGGGAGCCCTTGCGGGGGCATGAAAGAGTTTATCTACCCTACAAGGCATAGTTGACAGGTCTATGCCAGGCTGCTGTGGCTGCATACTTCAGAGCAGGTAGGTTTGGAGGAATGATTTTTGGGGGAGCTTCAGGGATCTCCAGGAAGTTTACCAGTTTCTTTCTGGTGGCATCCTCTTCCTCAGCATAGAAACTCATGGCTGAGGACAGCTGCTTCATCACATTGAAAAATGTCTGGTCCTCAGGAGGAGACCTGGAAGTATGCTTCACTGAGTCCTCCCTGACAGAAGAGGCGGTAGATCTGTCAGAGAGCAGGATCCCTTCCTCTTCTTCCTCCTCATCATCAGGAAGAATGAGGTCTGGGTGATACTCCTTCTCAACGTCAACCTCTTCTACATCTGGGTCTGGCATTGGATTCACCAATGATGGCTCAAAGGGAGCTTCCCATGCCCAACAAGTAGGTGTCAATGACTTAGCTGCTGTCGATGGCATTAGTGAGGGGAGCCTAAAGGCGTCCAGCTGCTGTACAAGCATGTTAGTGAATATAAGCAGGATTTCCTTCAAGTTGATGGTGGTTATTGATGGAGGGAGGTTCAATGGCACAGGTGTCAACAACCTGTCTGCTTGGTCCTGAGAACCTGAAGAGCCTGTAATCCTGGAGGGAGAAGGGGCAGATCTCGATGGGAGAGTCATTGATAAGCCTGTCATCAATGAAGGAGGGGCCGCCGACCTGGAGGTTGACGACCGGCCACTCTGAGAATCAGGTGGAGGTGCTGTTGGTATGGCTCTAGTGGGCACAGAGACCTGGACAGCAGTCTTCCTCATCGGTGCAGCCGCAGCAAATGAGGATCCCCCAGAAGAAGGAGAAAAGGCCATCGGGGAATGAGATCAACGCTGGGGGAAGCGGACACAAAGTCAGTCTTTCTTATGACTTTTTCCCCTGAGGATTTGTCTCTGGCCTTGGAGGCCTGGGAGTTCGATGGCCAGTTGGGGACTGAGAGGCTGGGACCCCAGAGGACCCCTGCCTGGAACTGGCTACCTGTTGAGCCATCAGAACATTTTTAAGAGCCTTTCTGTGCCACCTAAGGGTTGTTTGTTTAAACTTCTGGCAGAGCTCACAGTCAAACACTTTGTGTTCTGGCCCAAGACAGCACACACAGAGAGAATGTTTGTCTTTAGAGGTACTCTTCTTTCCACAGCAGCAGCAATGAAAGATAGAAGCTGAAGTATTAACTCTTGATATAAACAAATTAGCAGAATCTCTTTAATAAAAAAGATTCAGAAAAATACTAAGAAAAAGTCGTAGGCAAAAAAATGGCATGAATACTGCATCAGAGCTTCTGCGGAGACCCATACAAGTGAACTGATGGTGTGAAAGAACTGAGGAGGTAGTGGGGCCAATCACGCCTTTATAGGGTTGGTGACATTGACGGACGTCGATGGCGTGGGTGGCCCCAGTTGTACTGCTGAAAATCTTCTATGTGGATTCCCTTTTACTGACAGCAATGGTTCCAATGCTGTAACCTGATGACTGAGTTAACCACAATGAAGATCTAGGGGTAATCATAGTGGATGACCTAATGGTGGTCAGGCAGTATGACAAGACAGTTTGGAGAGCTAGAGGAATGCTGGGGTGCACAGGGAGGGGTATCCCCAACAGAAAGAGGGAGATGGTGTTGCCCTTGTATAGATCATTGGTAAGACCCACCGTGACAGAAATGGGAAGGAAAGAGTTAATGGTTTGGATTCTCTAGCTGGTGTTTTTTTAGCAGTTTGGAAAAAAAACACACACAGGCTAAAATCCACTATCCAGCAGCATCCAGCTTGTGGAATTTTCAGTCCTCCCTAGCTGCTAGATAAGAGCTGGGTCATAAATCTTGAGTGGACATCTCCACACACACACACAGACCTGCAGACACAAACACAGGCTAGTTTGAACGGATTGGGTCATTCAAATATAAACTGAAGGTTAAAATGGAATATAATTGGTCACTGATAGGTGTTCAGTCTGATTGGGACAATTAAATACATACATGTTAGATGGTTGGTGCATTCAAAGGGGGAATAGGCATTACCCATTCCCAGGAGAATGTATAAGAGGCAGAAAGACAGTGAAGCGGTCTCTCTTACTTTGGAAGCTGGAGGGGGAAACATAAGTTTGGAGCCTACCCTTGTAGCTATGACCGTGGGAGCTGGCAGTTAGAACAGGGTCCAGTGTCTCTTGTAAGGACAGGGAAGGGTATGTTTAGTAATAGCATATTTCAGTAAAAGCCTTTTTCTTTTGCCATATGTTATTTAAAAACATTTGTTTACTTTTCCTGTATGAGTGTTATTCTCTTGTGTTGTAAATATATATCCTGTAAATGCACATTGCACTTTCTGTTAAGTAAAAAGCTATTTATTTGCTCAACAGTTGTGACTGTGATGTAATTTTTCTAAGGTAATATTTGGTTTCCGCTGGCTGAGGTAAACTCTGTGTAGCATCCGCCACCTGAGAGAGACACACACTACCAGACTTTAACTTGTGCAACTGCATGTTTGATTATTCAAGCTTGTAAGCTTGAAGGAGGTACCAGAAGAGAGTCCAGCTAGTGGCAGCGAATACCCGAGGACAGACACCTTTCTAAAAGCTGTTTCAGCCCAGAGGGAGAGGTGGGTTGTCACATATTGGTTGGCAGTGGTGGGGTGATGATAGCGGACTGTGTAGCACACTGAAATACAGAGTTTGCCAGTGGAACAGTTACCTTAGCATTGCAAAACAAGATGTATAAGGGAATACATTTGTACAACAGTTTTATTTGTTTCTAGTTAGCACGGTATAGTGTAGTGTAGCAGTAGGGAATGAGCTCTACGGAGTATGACTCACTTACTGTGCCACAGCTTTGTGAAAGGTGCCAGGAAAAGGGATTCAACCTGAAGGTCTAAAACACAAGAAAAAGGCAGACCTCATAGGTGCCTTCTTGGCACATGATCTGAAGCAGACAGTCTCTGGGGGTGAGTCAGAAACTGAAGCAACAGACTCCCCAAACCAACTTGAGGCACTGCGACTGCAGCTGTTGCTGCAAGACAAGGTGCTGGAGGCAAAAAGACTGGATGCTGAAGCAGAAGCAAGAAGGTTGGCAGTAGAGAAAGAACTGGAAGAAAAGAGACTGGCAGACAGACAGAAAGAACGCCAAGACAAACATAGAAACATAGAATTTGACGGCAGATAAGGACCGCTTGGCCCACCCAGTCTACCCATTTCCCTACCTAATGGATAAGCTGCAGATCCTAGTTAACCAGCAGCCTACTTCTTCCTACCCCCACCCCCTAGAATTGCCTTATGACTGTCCCATGCATGCTTGAATTCCACCACTGTTTTTGACTCCACAACCTTCCTCCGAAGGCCGCTTTTATGCATCCACAACCCTCTCTGAAAAAATACTTAAATTACCCTGAGCTGCCCTGCTCTATCTTCAAATTGTGCCCCTTGTTCTTGACACCTCTTTTTGAAAGATGCTACCCTCTTGGACTTTGTTGATTCCCTTGAGGTACTTGAATGTTTCTGTCATGTCCCCCCTCTCCCTCCTTTTCTCAAGGCCATACATATTAAGCTCCTTAAGTCTCTCTTCATATGTCTTCCGGTGCAGAGAGAGAAAGAACGTGAAGAAAGAGAAAGAGAACGACAGCATGAACTCCTGAAACAACAGCACGAGAAGGAGATGATGCCCCTGCGCAGCCAGTAAACCGTGAGTAATGGTGGAGTGAGTTTGCCTCATGAAGCCAAAATTAATTCTAAATTGTTCCCTCAGCTTAAAGAGGGAGATGACCTTGATTTATTTTTAAGGTCATTTGAGACAGTATGTGACCAATTAAAATTGACTAAGGCTTCCTGGTCAGCTTATCTCACACCCTTACTTATGGGGAAAGCTTTGCATGCATTTGCTAAAATGAGTAATGAAGACTATGCTGATTATGATAAAGTTAAAACAGTGTTATTGAAACATTATGAATTAACTCCTGAGGCTTATAGAAGGAACTTTAGGGAGTTAAAGAAAAGCCCAGAAGACAATTATGCAGAACAGCAGGTTCAGATGTGTACTTACCTTGATAGGCGGGTGGAAGGAGCTGAAGCAACCACTGTAGAACTAATCAGAAATGTATTGGTGAGAGAAAAATTCCTTAAAATTGTACCTGAGGACATGCATGTATTGCTCCTAGACCAGGCATGCACCTCCTCAACAGAGGTGGCAGCAAGCGCTGACATGTGTCTGTCTAGCCAGCCATACACACAGCGTAAGTCTTATGGTGGGGGGGCAGCACATGGTTATAAGGGATCCCATGGGGGGCAGCCCAAAGGAAACCAGCCTGCACCTGAGCCCAAAGTAGAACCCTTTGGTTCTAAGGGGACTCAAGAGACAGGACCCAAGAAATGTCATATTTGCAATCAAGTGGGACACTTGAGATATAACTGCCATCAGAAACTGGTTAAGGGGCAGAGGTATGGAGGAGGGGTGATCAAAAGAGTACTGGTGTGTTTGTAGGGTGTGTCCAGTCTGAAGAGCCACTCTCCTCTGATGAGACTCTGCATCCCATTACAGTTAATGGAATAGTAACACAGGGACTATAGGACACAGGCACTGACATCGCTCTGGTGAGGCAGGATCTCATTCAGGCAGAGCAGATGATGCCTGGGGAAATACTCCACGGTCCGGGCATTCACAAGGCCATTAGTCCAATTACCAATGGCTACAGTCTTCCTGAGTTGGGAAGGGGGCCATGGAGAAAAGGAGGTGGGAGTTGTAGAGGACCTACCTGTAAATATGATTGTGGGAAAGGATTTAGACCCCAGGAAAAAACTGGTGTGTGTTGTAACTTGTAGTCAGGCACAAGGGCAAGCTTCTGAGGGTGAAGAGGGGGTGACTCTGGCTGGTCCAGCCACACCCTCAGCAGCTGAGGAAGTGTCTAGCACAGGGGAGGGGCTGGCTAGAAGCAGCAGTCCAGAACCCCAGTCACAAATAGAGGAGCCCACAGGATTACTTCTGAAGGGGCACTGGGAAGGTTTAGACAAGTGCAGCTGAGTGCTGCACAGGGAACTGACCCTACCCTGCAAAAACTGAAGGAAATAGCTCATAGGGCTGAGTGTCCTTCAGGGGGGATAAAGAGTCCATTTACTGGGACAATGGGCTGTTATACAGAGAATGTACAACAGAGGAGGGGCTAGATGGTGAGGTACTCCAGCATCTGGTAGTCCCTAAGGTTCACTGTCAGCAGCTTTTGGCCCTCGCCCATGATATCCCTTTTTCAGGGCACTTGGGGGTGAGGTGCACGAAAAAGCGTCTAACCAACAATTTCTTCTGGCCTGGTATTGGCAAGGATGTGGCAAATTATTGCAGGACTTGTCCACAGTGCCAGCGGGTGGGGAAAATGGGGGGACAAGGCCAAGGCAGCTTTGGTGCCCCTGCCCATTATTGATGAACCCTTTAAGAGGGTAGCTATGGACATAGTGGGGCCATTGAGCACTCCAAGTCGCACTGGCAAGTGGTATACCCTGGTAGTTGTTGACTATGCCACCAGATACCCAGAGGCAGTGGCCCTAACATCCTCTGAGGCAGAACCAGTGGCAGATGCACTGTTGGAAATATTTAGCCGGGTGGGCTTTCCCCAGGAGATACTGTCAGACCGGGGTGCCAATTTTATGTCAGGGTTGATGAGTAGTTTGTGGGAGAAGTGTGAGGTAAAGCAGCTCAAAACCTCCCCATACCATTCCCAAGCTAATGTTCTGGTGGAGCAATGTAATTCAACCCTTAAGACCATGCTAAGGACTTTTGCTGACCAGCATAAGAGGGACTGGGGCAAATATTTGCCTCATCTCCTATTTGCATACAGGGAAGTCCCACAGAAATCCACAGGGTTCTCACCTTTCGAGCTCCTATTTGGTCATAGGGTGCTGGGCCCATAGATTTGATTCAGGATGAATGGGGGGGGCGTGCCTCCCAAGGGGAGTCTGTAGTGGAGTATGTCCTGAACTTCAGGACCCACCTTAGGGAGCTCATGGGGTTTGCTCAGGAGCACCTGGCCACTGCACAACAGCGGCAGAAAGTCTGGTATGACCGTGGGGCCCAAGTCAGAGAACATGAGGTAGGACAGTGAGTGATGGCACTCATCCCTGTCTGACAGAATAAATTACAGGCAGCATGAGAGGGACCATTCTCCATTGTCCAAAAGGTTAGTGATGTCAATTACATGATAGAGCTACCGGACAGGAGATGCAGGCGAAAGGTGTATCATGTTAACATACTGAAGTCATACCATGACAGGGAGGAACTGGTCCTCGATGTATGCAGTGCTCCAGAGGAGGAAACTGAGATGGACCCACTGGTGGACCTGCTTGGGGAGGCCAGGGTTGCATCCTCTGTGGACAACCTTACCCTCTTGGAACAGCTGACACCAGCCCAGGTGCAAGAAATTAGGGGTGTGCTGAGAGAATTTGAGGACATGTTCACAGGGAAACCAGGGTACACCACTATGACAGAGCACCATGTGGATACAGGGACCCAGGTTCCCCTGAAACAGTCCCCCTACAGCGTACCTGAGCACAGTAAGCAGACTGTGAAAGAGGAGCTCAAGGAGATGCTGGAACTTGGAGTAATCCAGGAATCTAATAGCCCCTGGGCATCACCCGTGGTATTGATCCCCAAAAGGGATGGCACCACATGATTCTGCGTTGACTATTGGAGGCTGAATAGCTGCACGGAGTCTGACACCTA
The DNA here is from genome assembly GCA_016271365.2 of Neoceratodus forsteri. Taxonomy (NCBI): domain Eukaryota; kingdom Metazoa; phylum Chordata; order Ceratodontiformes; family Ceratodontidae; genus Neoceratodus; species Neoceratodus forsteri. The sequence goes on from CM057458.1 coordinate 375,582,741, forward strand.
TCCCATGCCCAGAACAGATGAGACCCTAGAGTGACTGGGGGGTCCAAGTTTTTGGCCACAATAGACCAAACAAAGGGCTATTGGCAGGTACCTCTGACCCCTGCAGCCAGGGAGAGATCAGCTTTTGTTACTCCATTTGGTTTATACGAATTCAAGGTAATGCCATTTGGAATGAAGAATGCACCTGCAACCTTTCAACGGCTTGTAGATCGCATTCTGTCTGGGGTAGGTGAGTTTGCTTTGGCTTATATGGATGATATAGACATTTACAGCCAGACCTGGGATGAGCACATCAAGAATGTATGGGATGTGTTTCACAGGTTAAGGAATGCAGGTCTGGCTGTTAAGACGGAAAAGTGCCAGATAGGTATGGCAGAAGTATCCTACCTTGGGCACTGGATGGGTAGTGGACACATCCACTCGGAGCCTGCCAAGATTGATGCCATCCTGTCCTGGCCTACTGCTATCACAAAGAAGCAGGTCAGGGCATTTCTATGGACAGCAGGGTACTACCAAAGGTTTGTTCCCCACTATAGCGATCTGGCTAAGCCCCTGACAGACTTAACCAAGAAAGGAAAGCCAGATATAGTGAAGTGGTCAGAAGGTTGTGAGGTCGTCTTCCAGGAGCTAAAGAAGGCCTTAAGCAGACCTGCTGTATTGGCTTGCCCTAATTATAGTTTAAAGTTTATGGTTCACGTGGATGCCTCAGATCATGGGCTGGGGGCTGTGCTGAGCCAAGTTATCCAGCAGGGGAAGGAGCACCTGGTTATGTACCTCAGCCAGAGGCTTTTGGCCCGAGAGGAGGCCTACGCCACAATGGAGAAGGAATGCTTGGGAATAGTGTGGGCCCTTCAGAAGCTGCAGCCTTACCTATATGGGAGAGAATTTACTGTGGTCACAGATCATAATCCCCTGATTTGGCTTCATAGGTCAAGTGGGCAAAATGGAAAACTACTACGCTGGAGTTTGGTACTGCAGGCATACAACATGAACATCCAGCATCGCAGTGGCAAACAAAATACACATGCGGATGGGCTATCTAGACAGGGCTAATGGCATGGCTGGATACTTTGGGCACTTCCCAGTAATTGCATGAATGGCTGTGTCACTTGGGGTGGCCCAAGGGACATGTCTTCATTGTAATGAGGGGGGGGAGATGTGACAGAAATGGGAAGGAAAGAGTTAATGGTTTGGATTCTCTAGCTGGTGTTTTTTAGCAGTTTGGAAAAAAAACACACACTGGCTAAAATCCACTATTCAGCAGCATCCAGCTTGTGAAATTTTCAGTCCTCCCTAGCTGCTAGATAAGATCTGGGTCATAAATCTCGAGTGGACATCTCCACACACACACACACAGACCTGCAGACACATACACAGGCCAGTTTGAACGGATTGGGTCATTCAAATATAAACTGAATGTTAAAATGGAATATAATTGGTCACTGATAGGTGTTCAGTCTGATTGGGACAATTAAATACATACATGTTAGATGGTTGGTGCATTCAAAGGGAGAATAGGCATTACCTATTCCCAGGAGAATATATAAGTGGCTGAAAGACAGTGAAGTGGTCTCTCTTACTTTGGAAGCTGGAGGGGGAAACATAAGTTTGGAGCCTACCCTTGTAGCTATGTCCGTGGGAGCTGGCAGTTAGAACAGGGTCCAGTGTCCCTTGTAAGGACAGGGAAGGGTAAGTTTAGTAATAGCATATTTCAGTAAAAGCCTTTTTCTTTTGCCATATGTTATTTAAAAACATTTGTTTACTTTTCCTGTATGAGTGTTATTCTCTTGTGTTGTAAATATATATCCTGTAAATGTTCATTGCACTTTCTGTTAAGTAAAAAGCTATTTATTTGCTCAACAGTTGTGACTGTGATGTCATTTTTCTAAGGTAATATTTGGTTTCCGCTGGCTGAGGTAAACTCTGTGTAGCATCCGCCACCTGAGAGAGACACACTACCAGACTTTAACTTGTGCAACTGCACGTTTAATTATTCAAGTCTGTAAGCTTGAAGAAGGTGCCGGAAGAGAGTCCGGCTGGTGGCAGCGAATGCCCGAGGACAGACACCTCTCTAAAAGCTGTTTCAGCCCAGAGGGAGAAGTGGGTTGTCACACCCTCCTTGAGTACTGTGTCCAGTTCGGAGACCAAATCTCTGGAAGGATATGCACAGAGTGGAGATGGTCCAGAGGAGGGTAACTGAAATAGTGCAGGGTCTACACCAAAAGTCCTCCAAGGAAAGACTAAAGGACCTCAATATGTACACCCTGGAAGAGAGTAGGGAGAGATGGGATATGATAGGGACCTTTAAATACCTCACAGGGGGTAAATAAGGTACAGAAGAGAAGTACATTTCAGTAAAAAAGGAGTTCAAGAACAAGGGGACATGTTATGAAGCTGGAGGTGGGGGATTAAGGAGAGATGTGAGGAAGTACTTCTTCATGAAAAGAGTGGTGGATTCTAAGCCAGCCCACCGGCACAGCAGTAGTGCTACCATTTGCAATGCCAGCAACCTGGGTTTGGGAGCAAGCCTGAGTGTTGGAGGCTAGCTGGGGGGAGGATGGCTGAGCATCTGAGGGATGCTTACCTCCTCCAGGGAGGCAGGGTAGATGGCTTTGGTGCAGCGCTGCCACCTGGGTGACCACAGATGGAAGTGTAAGCTGAAGCCACAGATCTGGGAGGGAAATGACAATGGCATGACACTTCAGCATCAATAAGACCTACCGGCATCGGGGGGACAGAAAACAGGAAAAACCCTCCACTGCACAGGATGCTGTCTGCTGCTCATTGCAAGCTCTGTACTGCTGACTGGGCTCTCTGCCTTGCTGACTGATACGTCAACTCTGCCAGGGGTTTATGGGGCTGGATTCTGGTGGTCCTTCCCACAGGGGGGGCTGTCCGTGGAGAAACATGTGAGGTGCAGGTAAGTCCTGGGGATGACAGGTGACAGGGATGGGCAGGCAGTCAGACTGATGGGGGCCAGTGGAGCAGCATGGGCAAAAAGTATAGTTAAAAAAAAGAGTGGTGGATTCTTGGAACAGTCTTTCAGCAGTGGTTGGGGGATGAAGACAGTGGTGGGGTTCAAGACTACATGGGATAGGCATAAGGGTATCTTAGTGGAAAGGAAGGCGAGAGGGAGAAAAATCCGGAAATCAATTGAGGTGCAGTGATACTGTAGGTAGGGAAAATAGGCAGACTGGGTGGGCCATGGGATCCTTATCTGCTATTAAATTCTATGTTTCTATACATGCAGTAATGTTGACACAAGACAATACAAACCAAATGGAAAGTCATCTTATCATGATTATGTGGAAAATAGGCAAGCAGTATGGTGCCTAAAAGTAGTACACACACTACAGGCCACAGGGTAAGTCAGCTTGTCATCAGGATGTGCAAATCAAACAGGCAACTAGGTGGCTGAAGAATGCTGTGATGGAATCAGATATGCAAGTACACACAGTACCAGGCAAGACGACATGGAAAGTCAGCTCATTATCATGATGTACAAATTCAACAAGCAGTTAGGAGGCTGAAGAATGCAGTGATAGAGTTGAAGGTACAGGCAGTCGTAGTGCAAGGCCAGATGACCTGGGATGTCAGCTAATTGTCATGATGTGTAAAATATAAGCTGGCAGACAGGTGACTGAAGAATTCTGTGATAGAGAGTCAGAGGTAAAGACACCACACACAAAGTACAAAGAAAACAAGCAGGCAGGCATTAGGGGAACAGTACTTCAGTGAATAAAAAAAATACATAAATTTATGGGGATTGAAAAAACAGCGACACGACTGATAATATCTCACAGCTTCATTAAAGTATGAAGTTCTGAACTATTGATCTTTCCGTTCACCCCCCTTTTTCTAACTCCCAATTTCTGCTTCAATAATTGTGTTCAGGGCATTCACTAACTCCAATCTCTTCTACGGGGCCTGGTGAAAGTCTCATTTATTTATTTTGAGGAAGGTGAGTCACTCTACTTTTGTGGGGCTTAAAAAGGTTCTCGTTTGTTGGAATGCTTCCAACAAAACTTAGACTTACTCAGCGTATACACTAGAACAAGAGCAAATTAGGTAATAGATGTCAGTTTCAGCCAAGGCTGGCCAATATTCGTCCTCCATAGAAGACATTGTATACTCACCTACATATACTGTATGACTAGCTGGCCCATAAAATACTTCTCCAACATTATATTTACACTAGTTTGAACCCTGGTACACTTTTGTGAGTTTTGTCCCTGTATAGTGGCAAGATGCATTGATTGTATGTGGTCCAGTAGTGATTCTTCCTTTTACATGTAGTAGTAGTAAAAATATATATTTTAAGACAGGGTAATACTTTAGGTCCGGGGATCTATTTACATGAAGATCATTTGGTCTGTGAGGCTGGCCTGGACCTTCCTGTGTCTCATTCAGTTTCTAAACTTCTTTTTTCTTCTCACTGAAAGATCTCATGTCATGTTTTCATTCTTCAATATCCTATTGATCACAGACATGTTTAAATACACTTTTCTTACATTTCTCCATGTCTGATCCTTCTGGTAGAATGTATTCCATTTGGTTTTTGAAATGCGGGCCAAGAAATGATCCTAAAGTGAAACTGAAGAAAGCCAGCCATACTCCAGAAAAAAGTTCCAATATAATTTATTTTTGACCACTTACTAACATACTAAAATGCCAGCAGAATAGGCCTAACAGCCTTTTGTATCTGCTCGTTTGGTCAGCCCCCACCCTGGGAGCTGACCTTGCTGCTCCCCTCGCCTTCTCTGGCTTCTCCCTTCCCAGTTCTGGATATTCTTGCTGCATTGGATTTTGCTTCCAGAACCCTTCCCCTGTACCTGTCCACCCCTCTTGAACCCCTTCACTGTCTCTGCCTCCACCAGCCCCCTAGGCGCGCATTCCATGGCTCCACCACCCTCTCAGTGAAGTAGCACCTCCTCCTTTCTCCCCTGAATCTTCCCCCCTCCAGCTTCCACCCATGCCCTCTAGTGGCTCCCTCCTCCTTCCTTGAGAGCACCCTGGCCCGTTCTACCTCTATTTACCCCTTCATGTACCTGAGACCTCTATCATGTCCCCGGTCCCTTCTCTCTTCCAATGTGTACATATTTAGCTCGAGCCTCTCCTCATAGGTCCTGTCCCCCAAGCCCCAAATCATTTTGGTTGCCCTCTTCTGGACCCTCTCCAGGAGTTTAATGTCCCTCTTTAAGTGTGGCCTCCAAAACTGCATGCAGTACTTGAGGTGCGGCATCACCAAGCAGTTATACAGAGGGAGTATCACTTCCCTCCTTCTGGAGGTGATTCCCCTAGCGATGCATCCCAGCATCCTGTTGGCCTTGGCTGCTGCCCCCCTACTTCACACTTCACAGCACAATCCCCTGACCACGCCCAATGTTTCACCCTCTGTGGGCTTCTTCAGGGGCTAGTATCTATATGTAAATATATAAAAAGATACACCATTAACATCCATACATTAATATATCACAATCAAAGTCATTACACTATTCAAGATTTCCCTAGATAGAATGTCCACCCTTCACACATCCATCCTCCCCATCATTAATTACAAAGCCATACATATGATTTATCATTCATAAAATCCATCTCCCATATGTGACATAGCAACCCACATAGTTACACTCATAGTGTGAAGATACAGACTGTAAGTAGTGTAAACCTACTCATATAGTAATTGCACCCATACCTGGGTTATCATGTGGTTGGAAACAATACTGTGACCTTTACAGTCAGTCTCATTTAGAGATAACCTCCCTCCAGAAATATAACATACATAAAGACATGAAAAACAATGTAACTGTCTAAAGTAATTCATAGATGCATCGCATCAAATCCCTAGACCCTGGGAGTTGACGATTTTTTAATGCTTTCCTTATTTATAAATTCAGTCAATACAGCAAAAAGCCTATGCTTTCCCTTTTTGCATCATTCATACATCATAAGTGTATAAAACATATACAATTTCCTCATATAATCAGACAATATATATGCTAAATTTAATTTCATGGCCAAAATAATATGGCAAGTCCCCTTTATAACAGACTTCACATTGTGATTTAAAAACAATGTAAAAATATTTAATTTCCTTATTCTAACATGATCACCTCCTCAGACTGTTATTATCTTTCTAATACTGTAGCTCTCCATTAGAAATAAATATAGACATACCATAGGCACCGTTTGTTCCTTATCTAAATCTTTTTATGCCTGTATTCATATAAGCCAATGCCTACCAGTAAGAAATAGTAGTGTTCGATTTATATCCCAAATGTCATTATTAAATTCACAAAGGAAAAGATTAAAGTGCAAAAAATCTGAGCTGCAAATTGTCCTCACCTTACAGGAGGATATGCATCACGGCAGTGCACATAGTAGACTGCACTGAATGCTGCTCCTGTATTCTCATTTATACTGGTGGACTAGAGGATAGAACCAGACTCTGACCAATCAGCTCCTATGCCCTGCCATGTCAGATGACGTCACCGTACCCACAGGAGCCTGCCCCCTGGCTGAGTCTAGGTTGTTGCTAATCAACTATAGGAGCACATAGAAGAAAACTTGGAGGGTTGAGGCAAAGTGTGGGGGTTGGGGTGAGATTTTTTCACTATACCATGCATTTCTTCTGCCTTCAAGTCCAGATTAATGCTATCAATTTAACATAACCTCTTCCACACAAAATCACTCCCAACAGGCGAAGTATATTAGCTGTCAGTGTTCAGTAACTTTGGTTCACTCTGTTACAGCAATTCCTCGAACTGTAGCATAGAAAGAGGTTCTAAAGCAAGCAGAAAAATCTATACTTATTTGTCAAATGTCACTTAAATGTATCATTTACTAGAACTGCCTTAACCTAAGGAGACAGATTAACTTAATATTCACTGAAATCTAAATCCCTAGCCCTTACTTACTATTTAAAGTTGAACATGACACAACACTGCACTTGCTTAAATCAAGCCTGAAAATGGGTTACTTATTTTAATTTAGTACACAGTGCTTGACCTTGCCTTTAGGGTATGCTTTACATAATTTTAGAATCAATGTGGAGCTGTCTTTTGTCAAATAGCCTGTGCATCAGGGAGCAGCACAGGGAAAAGAGGATGTAAGTTTGATAAAGCTTGCAAACTTTTAGTTTGCTAGAGCCCACTTACAATATGGGTTCCATCCTTTATTTAAGATATATTTCGTGACTATGCCTATAGGGTAGGCTGAACATAATTTTAGGAATAGTTTAAAAGCATCCCTTTTTTCATGTTGAATGTGTAACAATGAGCAGTACAGTGAAAGGACTATGAACAGCTGATAGAATTTGCAGTGGCATATGTCATTGAGTCTGGAAGATGAATGATTTAGATTTCAGTGAATAACAAGTTTGTCTGTCTCCATAGGTTAACGCAACTCTAGTAAGTGATACATTTAAGCGAAATTTGACAAGTAGGTACAGACTTTTCTGCTTGATTTAGAACTTCTTTCTATGTTACAATTTGAGGAATTGCTATAACAGGGTGAATCAAAAGGTACTGAACACTGACAGCTAATATACGCCGCCTACTGGGAGTGACTGTGTGCGGAAGATGTTCCGATAAATTGATACCGTTAGTCTGGACTTGAGGGCAGAAGGAGCACAGAGTATAGTGGAGAAACTTCACCCCAAACCTCCATGTTTTCTTCTATGTGCCCCTATAACTGTTTAGCAACAACTGAGACTCTGCCTAGGGGCGGGCTCCCGCAGGTGCACCTACGTTGTCTGACGTTTCGCGGGTGTAGGAGCTGATTGGTTGGGGTCTGGTTCTGCCCCTCTAGTCCAGCAGTATAAATGAGAATACAGGAGCAGCATTCAGCACAGTCTACTATGCGTGCTGCCACAATGCATATCACCTGTAAGATGAGGACAGTTTGCAATTCAGACTTTCTGAACTCTTTAATCTTTTCCTTTGTGAATTTAATAATAATATCTGGGGTGTAAATCGAACACTGCTCTTTCTTATTGGCAGGCATTGGCTTATATGAATACAGGGCTAAAAAGATTTAGACAATGAGCAAACAGTGACTATGGTATGTCTATTTTGATTTTTAATGGAGAGCTATTAGAATGATCATAACAGTCTGAGGAGGTGATCATGTTAGAATAAGGAAAGTAAATATTTTTACATTATTTTTAAATCACAGTTTGAAGTCTGTTATAAAGGGGACTTGTCACATTATTTTGGCCAAGAAACTGAATTTAGTATACATATCTTCTGATATATATATTATTTTTTTGTATACTTGTGAAGTATGAATGATGCAAAAGGGGAAAGCATAGGCATTTTGCTATATTATCTGAGTTTATAAATAAGGAAAGTGTTAAAAAATTGTTAACTTCCAGGGACTAGAGATTTGATGTGATGCATCTATGAAATGGCTTTAGACAGTTAAATAATTTTTCATATCTTTAAGTACCTTATGTTTATGCAGGGATGTTATCTCTAAATAAGACTGACTGTAAAAGTCGCAGTACTGTTTCCAACCATGTAATACACAGGCATGGGTGCAATTATTATAAGGGTGGGTTTACATTACTGAAGTGTATTCACACTATCAGTGAAACTATTTGGGTTGCTGTGTCACATATGGGAGATGGATTTAATGAATGATAAATTATATGTATGGCTTTGTAATTAACAATGAAGAGGACATATGCGTGAAGGGCAGACATTCTACCTAGGGAACTCTAAAACAGTGTATGACTTTGACTGTGATGTATTAATATACAGATGCCAATGGTATATCTTTTTATATATTTACATATACTGTAGATCCTAGCCCCTAAAGAAGCCCACAGGGGGTGAAACATTGGTTGTGGTCCGGGGATCATGGTGTAAAGTGGTTACGAAATAAATCATATTGGAAATTTTATTCTGGAGTGTGGCTGGCTTTCTTTAACTTCTCTTTGGAACATTCTGCTTCTTCAGCCCCAATCTATGTGTTGGACAATAAATATTTAGAAGGAGCCCCACCTGCAACTCGATTGATGTAGTCAAGAAATGATGCCAGAACATTGGGCTTTATTTGAACATACCATTCAGACTCATATCACTGGACAGAATTTTCGGTATGACCATAATGAGCAGCAGCAGAGCATCACTGGTGTTTTCCTTTTCCTGAAAATCACTTGCTTTGTTGTAGAGCAAGATTTAAAACACGAATGTGGGGAGAATCTGGCTTAAGCATGTCATCTTGGGAGCTGACTTCCTGTATGTCCACCACAAGTGGTCCCAGTACGGTAACCACATTTTTAATAAGTGGATAGTTTCTGGCTTAAAAGTACAAGATCTACACCAGCAATTTTATATACTTGCAAATACTCATGAACAACTGTTTAATGTTCCTGGAAATGTTCTAACATGTAATTTGTGGAATTCCATGGAGCTGATACATCCTGTTGGAGGCTGTGTAGAAGCAGATGTTTTGCCTGTTGGCTGACTTTCAGAGCCATTGTCAAGGAAAAGAAATGATCCACTACTGTTTTCAGTGTACCAATAATGTTATTAGTCTGGTGGCTCTTAGACAGGATGCATGCATCAACTAACTATTAAAACCGTGTACAAGGCATGATACGTATGTAACTGCCTCTTGGAAACTGCTTTCACTATATTATTCCTGTTCCGTTACCTGAATCCCCAATTTTAAATTATGTGGAGTAAAGCAAATATAAATTGTTCCTGCTGTGCATGCAAAATATTTTTTATATATGTGTGATCGTTTTAAACATAGAAACATGGAAACATAGAATTCGATGGCAGATAAAGACTGCTTGACCCACCTAGTCTGCCCATTTTCCCTGTTTCATATACTGCAGATCCTAAGTGATATGCTGCTTACCCTCTCTTTCCTATCGTTAGAGTTCCTTTATGTCTGTCCCATGCATTTTTGAATTCTCCTACCATTTTTTCTCCTACAACCTTTGCTGTAAGGCTGTTCCATTGATCCACTACCCCTTCAGTGAAAAAATACTTTCTCACATTACCTCTAAATCTACCCTCCTCTATCTTCATATCATGGCCCCTTGTTCTTGAACATCTTTTTTTTTTAAAGATGCTGCCCTCTCGTACATTATTTATACACTTGAGGTATTTGAAAGTCTCCATCATATCCCCCCTCTCGCTCCTCTCCTCCAGGGAATACATATTGAGATCCTCAAGCCACTCACACACGAGGTTGCTTGCGTCCTGTACACTATTTGCCATTTTTTGGGTTCCTGCATATTAGATGGATGTAAATTGGTTAATGTCATACAGTGCTCTGCCACGCAGTCCATGACCTGCTCACTGATCTGCATGTCTACTGTCAGATGCATTATATGAAGATGCAAACGAAATGTGGCACACTTCAGCACACATACTGTAGCACAACCATGTTACAACAACATAGATGAAAAAACATCTAGAGGGTACTGTGTACCATAATTCAAGAGTGACCATGTACCCACAAAATCCCTAAATGGACACAATGGAAAATGGCAGAAACATTTTGGCAAAAATACAGCAATTGCATTGTTGATTTCCAGGGTTCTATTATGACTGGCAGTAAAACATTTGGTGTGCTGTATAGTTTTCTGCAATTAATTGTTCCCTAGTGCCACTATGCTGTCCCACAGGTCTTTCCTTTGTTACCCTTGGTGTGCTGGTAACAAGTGGCTGCTTACTCTGCATGGACAGTGATGGTGAGCTTTACAAACATTAAGAAATACTTCACTGACTAATGTCACAGAACACTAGTACATCCTCATTACTCTCTTCTTCCTTAGTCTGGTGCACCATCTCCTGTCTGCCTGTTCCTGATCCTAACTTCCAGCTTGCTTCTTCACAGTTACCATATGACGGTGTTTGTGTTGACATGGATATGAATGGATGAAGTTCCCAGTTAGCCAATCCTTCCATAACTAATTTTATTCCTTCACAGAGTGGAGACAACATAACACATATAACCTTTGTCAACTCCAAAGAACAGCTATAAATGAATGCAATATGTGTTGGTCTGTATATTTGGGCCAGACTGCACTAGGAGTCTCACTAGGCAATCTTTTCTCCCAACCCCTGCTTCCTTTTTGACTGATTTCCTGTCCGTTGTCTGCTGCTTTCTGTCACCCCTATCACCTTGACCTAGCCCCCTGTCACTGGATAGCCCCTCTTTCCCTTCCTTCTGTGCACCCTCCCCTCCTTCAGCTACACTTTCTTTAGTTAAGCTAAACTATGTCTGCAGTTGTTGGAATGCAATGCACAATAGTGTCACGGTCATCACCAGCACCCCCACCAACCCCATCCCTATCCTCAGTTTTCCCTTCCCTATGCATCTCAGAGGTCTCACTCTCACCAGCTGCACATGACACCCCCTTTGTTACACCTCAAAAAGAACATTTGTGTGGCATTCATGTCATACATCTGCCTTCCACTTCCTTCAAGTCAAAGCTGCTGGTTTCTTACTTTACAGCAAACCAATGTGAGAGCCACACTGGGACAATAAGTGGTGCAAACAATGAACAAATAAGCTGTTCAGCAGAAAAAAAAATGTGCATCCACAGGCAAACACAACAGTGCAAGGCACTGAGAGGCAGTATAGCATAGTGGTTAGAGCACTGAGCCGTAAACCTGAAGAACTAGGTTGGAATCCCACAACCACCACTTGAATATTGTGAGACCATGAGCAAGTCAGTTAACTTCCCTGTGTTCCCAGGATGTACCTGGAAACAAGCCTTGGCTTAATGTGAGTTTCCTGGCCAAAAACTGTAAAATAAAATAAAGAGAAAGTCTTAAATGTTTTTGCCTTTATTACATTGTGCAAATAAACAGCGTGTGATATAAAAGTGGACAGATACCCATGATATATGCTCGTTGGTCACAGCCTCTGATGAAGCTTAGCAGCTGCCAAGTGAAGCATAAGGTGTTTTGCTGATTTCACCAAGGTGACATCTTTTTCCCACTGTCGACCAGCATATATTATGGGTGCCTGCCCACTTTTAGATTGAGCGCTGTTTAATTCTACAATGTAATTAAGGTAAGACAAATGTAAGCCTTTTTCTTGCACTATCTTGTATGCTTGTGGGTGCACAGTTTTTCTACTGGACTGCTGGTTTCTTGCTTTTTATGCTGATTAGGGAAGCTAAAAGCAGACTTTCCATTAGCACTGTGATGGGTGTGGCCAAAACAGGAAAAGGTGAATTACTTTTATTTGTCCCTTCAAAGGCATAGCAACTCAGCAGGCGGTAACCTGTGTGCAGCTGTAATGCAAAGCTAAGGAAGATGTGGGAATCTATAACCGTCTTTATTACTTGAAAATTGGTAACGGGGTGAGGCACACTGAGCCAAGGCTCGTTTCCAGATGCAATCCAGCGGAGGGGAACAGTGGAAGAACAGCAACACAATACATAATAGCATATAGTTGAACAACATTTGGTAAAAAAAAAAGTTTGTACACAGAAGAAATACAAAAATTTTATGTGCTGAGAATAAAGTGCGGTGTAGCTCAATTAGAAGACTTAAAAAGCGCAGATACAGAAATGACAGCAATACATATTGAACAAGAACAATATTGACAATAGGCAATTGTAGGGTGAGTTATTTCCTGACCTCATAATGGAGGGAGAAAAAGGTTGTGGTTTGGAAGTGAACTCAAGGCAGAAATGGGGACCTAGCAGGCTGCTACCAGGATGGTAAGGCTTGGCCAGGGAAGAGTTAGGAGGAAGGGGAATAGGAACAGTTGGGTAGGGGTTGGAGTTTCAATTGGTGCCTGAAGTCTTGTGTTTAGGCTATAATAACACTATAGTGAAGGCTACTTTGATCTCTGCTCACATTAACCTCAACGTAACAATGAGCCCCAAAATTGAAACTATCTTTGTACGCAACACCCTCGGCGGTGCTAAACACCTTAATGTAGGGTGCGTTTACAGTCCACCAAAGGGGGCCCTCCAATCCCTCGAGTCCCTCAAAAAACTTAACAGTCGCGTTTGCTACTGAGGTCATCATCCTTGGTGACTTCAACGTGCATTGGGACACAGAGGCCAGGTTCTCAATAATAGACATGCTTCAGGAGGCCAACCTCTCCCAGATCGTCACCCTACCCACAAGGTTTAACTATAAAACAGGCAGCCACTCGACCATAGACTGGGTACTGGTGTCTAACCCTAAAAATATTCAACTGGCTGGCACCATGGCGGATGCCCTCAGCGATCACTCATCTACCTTCTGTGTTTGGAGGAATAGGACGGTAAGGGTCCCTCCTAGAATACTCACTTCCAGGGACTACTCAAAGTTCTCCCTGGAGCACTATAATACTCTCCTGGGCAACCTGGACTGGACCCCTATTAGAAGTCTCCCTACCTTGGATGAGGCGGTGGACTTCTTAAACAGGTCAATCACGTGGGCCGCTGATCTCTTGGCCCCATTTAAAACCTACAGGGTTAAGGGCTATTCCTATAAGTGGATTACCCCTCCCTTAAAAGCCCTGATGATCAGCCGAGATAAAGCTTGGAAAAAGTCCAAGGACACAGCTCTTCAAGCAGACCGGGTCCTCTACAGGACCTTCCGAAACCAATGTAAACAGGCCACCAAACTAGCGAAAAAGGAGTATTTCAACCACCTCCAAAAAGCCAACCTTGGCAACCCTAGGACTTTCTGGTCCCACATCAATGAACTAATGAAGGGAAAAAAAAAGATTACCTCGGGCCCCATCACCGCCAATGGAAAGGCACTGCATGATGTGGCACAAATTGCTGAGACCCTTAATATGTACTTCACCAACCCTGATAAACATCAGGCAGGGCCATCGGTGCCTAAAAACCCGGTCGCTCCGCCGGTTCCTCAATCACCTGACTGCCCACCCTTTCATTTGAGGCTGGCCAAGGTAAAAGAGGTCTTGGCCATCCTAAAGACCCTGAAAACAACAGGCTCAGGAGGCCCGGACAGACTCAAAGCACGATTGCTAAAAGATGGTGCCACGGCGCTCGCTCAGCCACTCACCTGGCTGATCAATAGGTCCCCTACTTGAGGATATGTCCTGACCTGTGAAACAGGCGCCGTGGTCCCGATCCATAAGGAGGCCGGCAGAACCAATTGAAAACTACAGGCCAATCTCCCTGCTCTACCCTGGCAAAAATACAGGAGAAAATCGTATATGCCCAGCAGGAGCACCTGGAAGCCACATGCTGCTGTCCCATCGCAACATGGCATAGAGCCAATCATGGAAAGACACTGCCCTAATCAAATTCTCTTCAGACGTACTCAAAGACCTAGATGCTGGATTCAACACAGGGGCAGTTTTTATCGACCTCTCCAAGGCCTTTGACCGGGTGGATCACAGACTACTCCTCCAAAAACTCCTCCACGTAGGCCTAGATGCCCACGCCCTCAGATGGATAGAAAGCTACCTCACAGGTCGGACTCAGAGAGTCAGGTGGCAGGACAAACTCTCCAAACTTCTGTCCATAACGGAGGGAGTACCCCAAGGGTCCATACTCGGGCCCCTTATGTTCTCGTTGTTCGTCAACGAACTGTACAAGCACTGTGGAAGCAGCAATATAATCCAATATGCAGATGATGCTGTTATTTACACGTCCTCTTAAAACCTGGATGACCTATCCAGTTCTCTCCAAAAGGACATTCACATCATGGAGAGGTGGCTCATTAACAACAAAATGGTCCTTAACACCAATAAAACCAAAGTTATGCTGTTCAGACCAAGAGCCTTAGGACAGGACAGATCACAAATTCTCCAGCTCTCATCTCTGGAGAGCAACAAGCTAGATGTTGTTCCCTCTACAAAATACCTCGGCCTCACCCTCGACCAGGGCCTCACGTTCAAACAACACGTGGACCAAGTCACTAAAGTAATCCATTCCAAACTCGGATTACTATATCAGCTTAAGGAACTGTTAACCCTTGAAGCTAGGACTGCTATAGCAGCAAGTGTCCTACTTCCAACATTGACATTTGCGGCCCCGGTCATTCAGGGTATCGAAAAGCGGGAGTATGGTATATTACAGGTTCTTTACAACAAAGTGACCCGCTTTGCCACTCTATCCCACTCAAGGAGCCACCACTGTGAGGCGCTAGTAAAGCTTAACTGGCCATCCTTTGAAGCACGCCTTAGTTACCCCATGCTCTGCCTGGCGAAAAAGATAATTAGCCCTTCCCCTCCCCCTAGCCTCGGGGGACTCCTCACAGTAAAGAGGCACCTGCGCAGCCTTAGGTCTTCGTGCCAAACGTTGCTAGAGGTTCCCAAGGCTAGGACTAAGGCAGGCCAGAAATTCTTCTCGTATGCTGCCCCCTCCTTATGGAACCACCTCCCGTTGGAGGTGCATGAAACCCCTCCAGGGCCGTGCTTCCACACCAGACTCAAAACCCATCTCCTATCAAAAAGTGTATGCCAGTGCCACTACACCTGACACTACCCAAACTACCACTATGAACTAAAAAGTCAACCCCCCCCAATCAAAGTAGCACTAATCTTTCTCCTCAATGAACCATCCTAAAGCTATCAAAGTACGTTCACCCAAGGAATCCATAATGCTGTCTCACTTACATGCAGGACAAATGTTCGAATACTATGAACTACAACTTACCAATATGACATATAATACCCTAATAACCACTGCTATGTGTAAACAGCTGAATACTGTATGCCCATAACTTCCTGTATTAAGTAACTGCACAAAGTTCATAATGTCTGTACTGTTATTCCCGGGTCGCCCCTGAAAAAGGGACCTTCGGGGCCCAGTGGGCCTACCCAGTCATCAAAATTCAATAAGTAAATAAATAGCACTAAATGATTTTTGAAAAGCTATGTTAATGCTGATTAAATTCAAATATAAGCCTCTGTGTAGGTGCTTTCATTTTTAAATACTCTCTAGTCCATCCACTTAGTTTGCCATATGTATAGTTATTCAGAATTTTTTTATTACAGTATGTGAGTTACAGTAATTCTGGCAACTAATAGGGTGGAGGACAATCATGTATGTTGTTTGTATCTGCTGGAATCAATGCTATGTTTATATTTATTTATTTATTTTTGTAATTGAATATGGTGAATAGTTTTTTTTTAGCTTTTTTGTACAAATATGCACAATGTCACTTTAACATTTTAAACGTAAGAAACTGAGTACAGCCAAAGAAACTGCTATAAATGAGGCTATGCCCTAGGGGGCACCACTGGTTTGAAAAAAGTCGAAAGGTGAAATGTCATGATCTTTACCTGCTACCTGCTGTTGGGTTTTGCTGGGTTTGCTCTGCATAATAAAACAAGATAAATGGTACTACTACTTTGGACTACCTTTTTCTTTAAATTTGAGCGGTGAGAGCTGTGACGTTTGCCGACAGAACTTCTCTGAACTGTCACTGGCACCTGTACCTCTGAGATGCTCTTAACAAGACATGTGGGAATGCGGTGACAAGCAGTTTGTTATGGTACAAGGCTCCAAGCCTGGGAAGGAATTTTGCTCAGATGGCTTTGATGTGGGCTGAGACATCAAGCTTGTTATCTAACAACGCTCCAAGTTACTTGAAGGACTGAACTGCTTCAAGAGGTTTGCCATCCAGGGTGATGAAAACTGGGGGGGGAGGGGGGAGCGGTGAGTCTGGTCAGTGTCTGACTGGTACCAAAGGTCATGAATACCATTATATTAGTGCCCGCTCTGAGTTCGCTGGATTGGAACCAGTGCAGAATGTTGCTGAAGTCCGCTGGATCAAGTCTTCCACAGCTGCAGTGTAGGGACTGGAAGTGAAAATGCGTTGTCTGCATACATGTGGATATGCGAGTTGGCACAAGCAGAGGGGGCATTGCACAGCAAAAGGGCATTTAGGAACTATTTGCAGAAAAAGACTGCTGTGAACTGTAGTTGTTTTCTGTTTGCAGTCAGTGCAGTAGTATTGGTCAGATAACTACTTTTCCCAGAATGTCGCTTTTTTACATTGTGGCTGTCATGTGTTCCTGAATTAGCCTGGACTTACCTGATTGTCTTGACAACCTAATTATGTACCTAAGTGGTAGTTGTTGGTCACCTCTTAAAGAGCAGCTGATGCCTTTGGAAAAACATCAGAAAATATAATATTTAGACACAATTCAGCTTGTATTTCTTCTATCATCCATAGATTTTTCATCTCTATTATTTATTACTAAGGAATTTCCCACAAAAGCAAAATCTTTAACCCTTAGAATCCCTCTGCTTTATAGAGTATTCCTTACTTGAAATCATTATGCTCTGTTGTGACTTCACAGTTTATGGCTATGATGTCAAAGACAGAGAACTATGACATCAAGTTTATTTATTTATTTGGTTTTTGGTAACCAGGAAAGTACGCTAGACAGCAACATGCCTATTTTCAGGTATGACCTGGGAGGTTACATTTCACAAGCACAATAACAGATAACAATTTACAAAAACATTTCCACAAGTGCAGATTACAGGTTTAGGAACACAGCATAATGATAAAAATATATTACAGACAGGTGCAGGATACAGGTGATTACACTGGTAGTTCAGTTTTTACAAAGAGTTGTACAAATAGCTAAAAGGAGAGGACTTAAGGATGGTGGTGTACCCTGGGTAGATTCAGGAAGGGTATTTAGGGACACCCAGGGAGTAATCAAGTACCGCTGGATTAGATCTACAGGTATGAGGGCAATGCTGCATTATGTGTAGTGGCTGAAGCTAACTTAAGTAGTATTCCGCCGCATTGAGGTGCTGTGGTAGAGAAAATCAGGTGTGTGGGCAGAGATTTGTAATTGGTGGTCTAGGGGTTATGGAGGTTGGAAGCACTTGAAGGTCGTGGATTGGATGAGATGGGCTTTTAAGGCTGATATAAAGGACAGGGTGGAGTTGGAACCATGTATTGATTGGAGAAGAGTGTTCCAGAGTCTGGGTGTGAAGGATGAGAAGGCCTGTTCACCCATTTTGGTAGCAACCCTGAGTGTGGAAAGTTGGGTGGGATCATGAGATCTGAGGGAGTAGGTAGCACAGGTACTAGGATGGGAAGGGATGTCAATAGCAGGATAGCG
Source organism: Neoceratodus forsteri (assembly GCA_016271365.2). NCBI lineage: Eukaryota > Metazoa > Chordata > Ceratodontiformes > Ceratodontidae > Neoceratodus > Neoceratodus forsteri. Next base: position 375,600,777 of record CM057458.1, read on the forward strand.
GGACTGAAGTTGCTTATGGATGAAGCAGCGTAGGGTGAGGGATCTTGATGCTGAGGGGGACAGCCCCCCTAGAGAGTTGTAGAGTGAGCAGTGGTGAGTGAGGTGAGGGGGTGAGAGGACAAAATGTCAAACGTTGTTATAGGTGACATCCCATTTGTACAAGGAACTCGAGGGGATGTTTGAGATGAGTAGAGATCCATATTGTAGGCTGGGGAGGAGTATGCCCTGGGCTGTAGTTTTCTGAGCAAGGGGATTTGAGGAGATGCTTTAGGTTGTAGACCACACCAATGCAGTTGATAAAGTGCCTTCTCCCTGCCTGGTCTATTGCAGTGACCACTCTATGCTCTTGTCCACCCTCCTCCCTCACCCCTAAGTGACTTTCCAATATACTCCCACTCCCCCTTCTTCCTCTCCTCCTTCCTCTCTCCAAGTTACACTACCATTAGCACACAATCTACCTCTAGTCTGTATCTCACACTACCATCACTCAACAGTCCCTACCCTTATCTACAGCTGTCCTTTCTTTACCTTCTATCTCTACCGCCTCCCCCCACACTCTAGTGTCCTTGCCCCAGCTAACATAGCCACCGGTTAAATTCATCCCCCTTCACCTTGTTGTCTGCCCCCTCCTACCTCCATCCTACCATCCTCTGTCATCCCTTCCCTCTGACCTTATCCCACCCTGCCTGTGCCACTATCTTTATTTTCCTTGCTGGCCTTGTAGTTTCTACTTCCCTCACAAGGTACTATCTTGTTACCCACAACTAACCACTTATTTAATTCCTAGCTTTAGTGAGCCTATGTATATATGATGTAAATATTATTGTTCTATTTTCTTCTCATGGATTACTCATGTGTTTAATGCATATTGCTTTGTATATGCTTGTGTAATGTCCCTGTTGTTAATCAAGACCTCCCTGTAAATGAGCCTGCTCAACAGAGTTTTTTCCTGCCAATAAACTTGAACTTGAACAATATGAGTGTTGGTAGCTTTGCAATGATTTGTGACACAGAGGTGGAAATCTAGTCCAGGGTCTAGGGAGATGCCTGGGTATTTAAATTATTGGACTGAGGAGAGAGGGGAACCATTGATGCATCTGACATCTAGGGGGAGAGGGCAGAAGCTCAATGGATCCGGGATCCAGATAGCATCACTTGGGATTTTTCTGCATTTAGGACCAGATTGTTTTCCACTAGCCATTTTTGTATGAGGAAGAAGTCTTTATTTAGCTATAAGCTGATGTGCTGGGTACTTTGGGCGCTGTAATAGAGGGTTATGTCATCTGCATATGTAACAATTGAGAAGGAGGTGATGACAGTTGGGCGATGATTGGTGAAAATGGAGAAAAGCAGTGGGCTGAGGATAGACCCTGGGGGACACCCCGGGTGATGGGCAGTTCGTGAGAAGAAGCTGAGCTGAATTTGACAAACTGTCTATGTTCAGACAGGTAGGTTGTGAACCATGCGGTGACATGGGGGCATAAGCCCAAGGCAGCAAACATATGACTGAGGATAGCATGGTCTATGAGATCAAAGGCCTTGGATAGGTCTATTAAGATGGCCCCTGTGTGTGATTCCTAATCCATGGCAATGTTGACATCATTGGAGAATTTAATGAGAGCAGCTGACATGATGTGGCCCTTGTGGAAGCTGTTGGCAGGGGGTGAGAAGGTTATAGTAGTGTAGATAGTCTGTTAGTTGGGATGGGACTACTTTTTCTAGGAGCTTGCCTGGGGGGTGCGGGCAGTACAGCAATGAGGTGATAGTGGGATATGTTATTGGAGACCCCTTTTTTAGGGACTGGGACAACCTTGGCAACTTTCCAGAGTGATGGGACAATGCTGGAGGTGAGGGGTAGACTGTAGATGTGGGTGATAGGTACAGTGAGGTGCTGGGCTCCAACTTTTAGGATCTTGGTCTCGATCCCATCAGGGCTGGGAGTTGCATTCAGTGCGAGGGATTTGAGGAGATACAGGACCTCATGCCTTGAGACTACCTTTAGGTAGACATTGGGTGAGTTTTGGGAGGGTTAGGGTCTAGGATGGGTGGGGGGACAGGGACGGGAAGTGGGAGAGGTCAGTAAAGTGGGCATTGAAGGCATTGGCAATGGTCAGAGTGTCATTGCAGTGTGATCCGTTAATGATCATATCAGTGTTTGAGAATCGGGAGGGTGCTCCCAGGATCCCTTTCAAGTGACCTCAGAATCTACTAGGGTTGCTGGCAGAGGCAGTGAGCTTAGCTTTGCAGAAGGAGCTTTTGGCTTGCTGGGTGTCTCTTTTGCAGCAATTTTGCAGAGCACGTTAGTTTTGCCAACCCTGGGGATCAGAAAACACCTTGTAGGATTTCCAGAGGTTATCCCTTTCTTTATAGAGGGAGAAGAGGTTGTTGTGGAGCCAAGGGGTGGCAGAGCCACTAACTCTCCTTCTAGCGAGTGGGAATAGTGTATCTTGTAGGTTGGAGATGAGTGATTAGAAGATTTCTAGGGCCGAGTTTACATTGGCGGTAGCTCGGAGTAGGTACCAGTCTTTGAGCTGGAGCTCAGCGTCGAGTGTTATGGGGTCAAAACAAATGAGGATTTTGGGGGGGTTGGGGTGTGGGCTTTCCAAAGTCAGTATGTGGGAGAGTGATCGCTGATTGAGTCTGCTAGAGTGCCAGACACTATGATCATGTCTGAATGATTTGTGAGCATCCAGTCTAACAAGGTGGAGGATGTGGCTCTTGGGGAGGAGAGCATTGGGTCTGAGATGATTTGGGATAGGCAAGCTCTGCTAATGAGCACTTCATAGGAGCTTCATTTGGGACTAAGCCAGTCAAGATTGAGATCACACATAACAATTATGTCATGCTGGCCAATGGAGGGTAAGATGTGGTTGATGAGAGTAGTTAGCCCAGCTATACCACCTTTTGGTGGGTTGTACACATATACAATTTGTATTTTTTTGGCGTGGCTAGTAGTGAGAGTGGCATGGAGGAATTCACAGGCAGAGGCATCGCTGGTGGGATCAGGGACCAGGGACAGGTTGAGGTGGGACCTTTAGTATATGAGGATGCTGCTTCTGTGCTTGGGGGAGGGTGGCTGAGCTGGAAGAAGAAGTAGTTATCGACACTGCATAGAGTGTCAGGGGTGGAGGGCTTCAGACAAGTTTTGGAGACCCCGAGGATATTCAGAGAGTAGTGTGTTATCCAGGCTTCAAGGTCAGTCTTGTTGTTAGGCATAATGCTGTGAATGTTTATGTGGGCAATTTTAATACCTTAAACCATCCATAGTGGGTGGGTGGGATAGGGGACCTGGGTTAGTTTCAACATCGCCGGCCAGAGAGGGGTACAGGATGCATGTCCATAGGGAGGTTATTTCGGGATCTGAGCCAGAGGTGGTCAATCAGGGGGGTCTCTTTATGGGTGGGCAGCAGTGACACCTTCATTTTGGAGTATATGGGACATTTGGGGTAGGGTGTTTTCTGTGAAGCTGCCATTAAATTGGAGAAGTAGAAATCAATGGGGGTGGGTGGGGGAAGATGTGGTGGATGATCACAAGTAAGAGGTAGTCAGTCTACTAGGGAGAGGGAAAGGAGGAAGAGTCTGAACACTAGAGAGGGTAGGGTTGACAGCCAGGTGGTGAGAAACATGTCCAGGTGGGGGGTAGGGTTGGGAAGAAGCAATAGGAGCTGGTGAACTCTCAAGGAACAGCTATCCTGTTCTCATGCATTTGACCTCAGTAATAAATAATGGGGATAAGAAATACAGAGCTAATGAAAAATACAAGCTGCTTTGTGTCCAACTATTACGTTTTTAAAAGTTCTTCTCAAGGCATCAGTGGCTCTTTAAAGGGACACTGTCAACCCCCTTAGGCCTCAAAGTGTCCATATATTAAAAAACACATTTTATGATTGTTCACATTCTATAGAGAGAGTTGATGTAGCTGGTAGTTTGATTCAGAACCATTTTTTCTTTTAAAGAATGAAAACCTGACTGTCCACCATACTGGTGCTACCACACCAAAACATGTTTGTTTATATTTCTTGACCAGCTCCGAGTACATCTTTCCTGAACTCAGAAACACCCACAACACACTCTAACCACTCATTAAGCAGTGAAAGTAGAGCAGACTTTTGTATCATGAGTGGCTGCACTGCTTGTGGGTGTTTCTAATGTTCAGGAAGTATGCAGTAAGAGTAGCTCAAGGATTTGAGCAAAACAGGGTTGGGTATAACTATACATTACCATGTTGTTTGGTTCTAATAAGCAACAAGGCAGCTAAAACAATCAGCAACATCAATGAATTTTAGAGAAAGTAAGCAATCATGAAATGTGGGGTTTTAACCAAAAATAATATGATGCAAAAAAGGTTGACAGTGTCCCTTTTAGTGCTATTTATTACAGTATGTAGCCTCCTCAACATTCTGAAGTAAACAATGGTAGCTTAAGATTCACATAACATTCTACTAAAAGAAAAATACACTTATTCATCTGTGACAGTTTTAGACTCAAAGGAGTGAGTGACTGTATATTACACAAAACGTAGTCCTGCTCCGCTTTGCTCTCATGGTTTATTGTGTCACTTAAGAAACCTCAGTGGAGCTCAGGGATTAAAATGTGCTTTTTAAAGCCACAAGTACAGAATAAAAGTGTTTTTACATACTGTCAGCCCACGTCAAATCTGATAGTGGTACTGTTTTTTGGAGACTAGCTAAGCTCTCATTAGATATAGCAAGTCAGGTGGCTAGTTGAACTCTTTTTAGACATGCCAAGTTTTCTTTTAACACAACTAATTAACCTGAAGAACCTGAAAAAGAACTCCAAATAGTCAAGTAGGGGAAGCCCTGCAGCTAGGAGGGGATTGTAAAGTTTTTCTTTGCTACGAATTGTTAGCACAGTGTCAAACTTTGTGCTACACGTGCACTTTGCCAACAATTCAGAGTGTGTATTAAGTTTTTTTAAAAAGGTTTAAAAGTCTTCAAAAGGTAAGTTCCCATCCCCACTCTTTTGTAGCATCCTATCCTGTCCTCCTCCACAATCCCAACCAGTATCATAATGAACCCCTCCCCCACACACTCAGAAGCACCCAATCCCACTCTTCTTCAATCCTGGAAATATAATTAATAAAACAGCTTTTCCCTCACGCACACAGCTACACCTAATCCTCACCCAAGTCTGCCAACCCTGACTTAAAAAGGACAATCACACCACCCCTTCCCCACCCACTTAACACCTATGCCATCCAACAAAAGGTTAACGAATTGTGGTGGGGAGAGGGAAGGTGACTGGCACAGATCCTTCTCTCACCACCTTGGCCAGCCACCTAAGCCCTGTTTACACCGCTGACTTTCAGGCATATCAACCCATGCACACAGGTTGATGCGCTTCAAAGTCCGTGGTGCGGACATTAAGGGGAGAGACCTAAATCCGCTTCACATCAGCTTTCTGATGTGACTCAGGAGAGGGGACGTGTATCGGAGCAAGTGACTTACAATGCATTAAACATGCTGTATGGACAGTCTGCAGCGCTCACTCCGACTGAGTGTCTTCTCTCCTGGCATCTTCCAGTGGCCCCTTTACCTTCTTACACAGGACTTACTTACCAAGTTAACAAACATTTTCTAAGCAGAAATAAATCTGAACTCAGGAAAGTGCATAAAATGTAAAACAAGAGCTGCAAGTATAACAAATTAAGGTGTAAAACTTGGACTGCACTACATACTTCTAGCCTTCGTTTTTCATTTTAGTGGACTTTCCCAGGTTCAACTTTTGTCTCTGCTTATCAAACTACTGTTTGTTGAACTCCAAGTGTCTTAAGCAGAAACATGAGCCTTAACTCATCAGCACATTTGGGGTGGAACAACCTGGCCACTGTAAAAGTACAACCCCGCTGGAGCAACCTACAGCGTGGGCTGTATAAACACAAAATTGAGCTGATGCATCCATCGCAGCAGAAGTGGAGTGCTGCAAATTCTGGAGCTCTGTGGCTTTGTAAACAGGGCTCTAGATGACATAGAAATCCTCCCAGAATCATGAAGGCTGGTAGGTGGCTCCACATCACATTATGGTGAAATGCTGTCAAATAGAAAATGATTGGGGGAGGGAGAGGGGTGAGAGGAGCTGGCCACCAAATCAAACATCATTAGCATGTTAAGACACTCAGAAATTATGGCAGCTGACACTACAAATCCATTGAATTTACAGGGAAAAAGAAATACACTTAAGAAGTGGAAGTGGGTGGGAACACAAGGGAAAAATCTCCACTGGAGGCAGAATGAGTAAAGGTCTTGTCTCCACCCATATCTGCCATGCAGACAAAAGAGCAACTCCCTCGTTGTCCATGGCTTGGTGGATCCTGTACTCACAAAGTACACAGAAAGAGGTGCAACTGTAAATGGGTGAGAAATGGGTAAGCCAGTGGGCAAAGAGTTGTGGCTGAAGGAGGTACCATAGCAACTAGAAGGAGACTCTGGATGGGAGCTGAGGAATGGCACCAGCAAGAGATAAGCACAGTGGTAATAAACTTAGTCAATATATAAAAAAAGCTCTGATCAGCTGTTCAGTGGTCCTGCTGTCCTCCCAAGTCTGAACAGAAGTTTCTCAAGTCCTATTCCAAATAATCCCTGGCATCTAACAACTTGCCCTCCCTCCTGTTGACCTGCAATGCAGCACAAGATCCAGGTCCTGCTACAGCAGGCAGATTGAACCAAGGAGGCAGCTGCAATGTGAGGCTGAAATGAGGGCCCAAGAGCAGGTAATGTGGGTTTGCCATGTGTGGGTGGTGGTGTGAAGGAGGCCAGATGAGCTGATGATAGAGGGGGTGCAGGTAAATCTGCGTGGGTGGGGGACACATTACAGGGAAGAAAGGAGGGACAGGGGAGCTCTACGGAAATAGCTGTCAGGGAGTTCCTACTAGGGATGGAGCAGATATTTGAGGGGGGAGCAGAGGATGTTTGTGGAAAGCTAGTTATGGTATGGGAGGACAGGGAGCTGAATGGCAAAGGTAGGGGTAAGTGAGCTGGCACTGGGGAATGACAGATATTGGAGACAGAGTGCAGGAGATGTGTGAGGGGGCAAAGGTTACGCAGTATACAACTGTGGACAGGGCAGGTGGCAATGGAAGGAGTGAGTCGGGGAATGTATATGATTGTATCGATCTCCCATGTCAGGTTGATGCATTTACAGGGGAAGGCAGTATAGTGTAGTGGTTAAGAGCACTGAGCTGCAAACCTGGAGAACTGAGTTTGAATCCCACAACCACCATTTGCATAATGCATGGACATGAGCAAGTCGCTTCATTTCCCTGTGCTCCCAGGATGCATCGGAAAACAAGTTTCAGCTTAGTGTGTCTTTTCTGGCCTAAAATTGTAAACAAAAATGAAAAACAGCCATTGTGGCTCTGACTGGTGCTTGTAACTACATTCAGTGCTAGACCAATAGAGATTGCATTACCTGGCACTGCACTGCCTTCAGTTAGGGGAACTTTTTCTAGTTTGGAAATTAAACTATTTGCAATGTTTTTTCTTCCTTCTACTGTATCACCACTACTTGGACAGATACTCCATTTCCCCCTTATTACACCTGAGGCATCACCTTCTACCCACTCTATTGCTGCTAAGCTTCTTTCCTTGGCTGGTTTGGAATCATGGAACAATAGCCTTTTCATCTCTTTGTTAAACATTTTAAGTAGCATTTACCAAGGACTGCACCAAAAAAAAGAAGAACAAAACAAAAAAACAACAACATAATTTTGAAAAAAATTCTTTATGTCTTAATTCCAAGGCTAAGTAAGCAATAAAAACACATGATGGGGTGTAGGTTATGCTCTGATAAACGCAAGTGGCCTTGTGCCTTACTGCCCCTAGAAGTGCATTTATCAGAGCATAACTCACACCCCAGAGTGTGTTATTGTGCTTATAAAATGGGTATATGTTGATAAACTGTAACATTTAAAAAACAATCACTAAAATAAAAAAAAATCTAGTTTCATGTCAAATCGTCCCTCTGCTTTCCATATGTTGCTAAGGATGCTGCTAAGTGAATTGGTGTCACTTTGGGTGCTGCATTGGTGTCACTCAGGGTTCTAAAGAGAGCCACTGAGGCACTACATCAGGCCGCTGGCAAGCCCATGATTTCATTTGGTCTTCACCGGCAGCATCCTACTATCCATGCTAGCTACTTTTGTGGAACTCCCACTGGTCTCACGCTGGTTGTGGCTCTGGAAGGAGTTCAGATACTCCATAACAACTGTGGGTAAGGAGGGGAAAGGAGCAGCTCGGGAGGGCCTGGCGCAAGACTTACACCATCTCCTCCTATCTCTTAGGACCGACTGACCCATGTTCAACTGCTGTTCACATGGAACCCTTCTCCACTTCGGCCTTTAAAGCTCCCATTTAAACAAGGGGGCATGACATGAAATCGGAAGGTTGACGGTTAAGAGGGCATGTGAGGAAGTTCTTCACAGAAAGGGTGGTGGACGCATGGAATGGTCTACCTCAGAAGGTGGTGTGAGTGAGCACTGTGGATGGATTCAAGCATGCTTGGGACAGGCATAGGGGAACCACAGAAGTACAGCAGTGGGTGGGTCGGAAGCAGTAATCCAGTACAAGGGTTTATGGGCAGACTACATGGGCCAGGCGGTCCTTATCTGCTGACAATTTTTATGTTTCTATGACAGTGGAAAGATTTGCAAACTAAAACAACACTTTCTAAAGTTTTGTAACTGTATTTAACTACTTTTGGGGCTTGCACTTTCACTCACTTTCCTCGGCCATTGCTGACGTTTTTCTAAGTGGGAACCAAGAAGGCAGATTTGGAATTCTGAAGGAAGGGTGGCACAATGATATTGTTCACAAGTTGGTTGCCATTTCTGGCACATATTATTTAGTGTGGTAAAATCAAAATTAAAGGCATGGCTGGCAAGGGCTGTCAGCCAATCATGTTGCTTTACTGCCTTTGTCCATTTTTATGTTTGCTTGCACGCATGTGCAAGAAACATAGTGCCACCATACGAGTTTCCGTAGATGTGCCTCCCCCACTTCCAGTGCCCTGCTCCCTTTTGCAGGCATGGCTGCACTGTGCTAATGAATGTCCGAGCTGTCTATGACTGCCATTCAGATACAGTGGTGTACAGTTGTAAGGAAAACACCACAGCAGGCAATTTGCATACTGCTGTTGGCAGTATGCAAATTGCCTATGTCGGCACTGCATCTGAACTGTCATAGACAGTTCTTTCCCCCATAGGAACACATACTTGCATGCTAGGAGCCCACCCCAGCGTTTGGGCGCGCCCTCCCCCCTACATCAGCGGCCGACGGGGTGCCTAATCCCCAGTCGCTCCGGCTGCCCCCCAAACACATTTTCCAGGTGCCACACTGGGAGCCCACCCAGTGTGGCAAATGTCTGTCTGCTGCCCCCAAGACACTTCCAGGTGCCATGCTGGGAGCCCACCCCAGCGTGGCAAATGTCCACTACTGCCCCTCAAACACACTTCCAGGTGCCATGCTGGAACCCACCCCAGCATTGCAAATGTCCATCTGCTGCCCCAAAGATTTTAAACAAGTGCTGGGAGCCACCCAGCATGGCAGTCCTGCATCGCCTTGTTAAAACAATCCTATAAACAAAAAATGGTCCTCGCTGACTAGCTTGCCCCTCCCAACCTGCGCCCCCTCTGCGCACCCACCTCCCCACACCCCCACCTCACCCCATACGCACTTCTGGAGCCCAGCATGATGATTTTCAAGACTTCGTGGACCAGGAACACATCTGCACTCTTCAAAGTTGACCACGAACTGAAGAAATGCGTAAGCTGTATAATGGCATTAATGTTTTTTTTTCAACTTTGGTGCATATCTCAGTTAATTTTGGGATCTTTCACACAATTTTCAACATAAGGTTTTGGCCCCCACCTCATGAACCCAGTCACTGTCATTTTGTGTCGTCCTGAAAGGTGATTTCGCTGTCACTGTGCGGAACCACCTTTCGAGACCGAAGTTACTAAATGACAGTCACAGTTCATGAGGTAGGCCCAAAACCCTATGTTGGAAAGTGAGAAAATCCCAGAAATGACTGTTTTACAAACATGCTTTGCGCAGTTCCTACGCACGCTCGTAACTTCCTGTATTTTTACTATTTTCACTCTAGATTTTCAACATTGCCATTTTACCACACCTCCTTATGAGCAGTACAGCTGTCATTTTTCACATCTCTCCCAAAATGTGTTTTCACGCATGTAGCGCACAATGGCGCAGTTGGTGTGCGAAATCAATGTTCGGGACAGATTAAGAAAATCACAGTGACACTGTTCGTGAGCAGAGTTCCTAAAATGGCTATGTTGAATATTTGGTGACGAAAGTCCATAAAATGACTGTGTTACGAACGTGCATTGCATAGTTTCCACACACCCTCATTAAGTTTACAAATTTGTAATGTTTTCAGTCCAGATTTTCAACACTGGCATTTTTCCACACCTCATTATGAACAGTACAGCTGTCATTTTTCACACCCTGTCCGAAATGTGTTTTCGCACTTCCGGCACAGAAATGCGTGGTCGCTGTGGGAAATCAGTGTTCAGGACAGATTAAGAAAATCACAGTGACACTGTTCATGAGCAGAGTTCTTAAAATGGCTATGTTGAAAATTTGGTGACAAAAGTCCATAAAATGACTGTGTTACGAGTGTGCATTGCACAGTTTCCATGCACCCTCGTAAGTTCACGAGTTTGTAATATTTTCAGTCCAGATTTTCAACACTGGCATTTTTCCACACCTCCTTATGAACAGTACAGCTGTCATTTTTCATACCCTGTCCGAAAGGTGTTTTCGTACTTCCGGCACAGAAATGCGTGGTCGCTGTGGGAAATCAGTATTCAGGACAGATTAAGAAAATCACAGTGACACTGTTCATGAGTGGAGGTCCCAAAATGCCTGTGTTGACAATCTGCTGTAAAAAATTCCCAAACTAATTACATTACGAGTGTGCGTTGCGCAGTTTCTATGCATGCTCATGACTTCACCAGTTTTTTTATATTTTCACTCCAGATTTTCAACATTGCCATTTTTTATACCTCCCCATGAACAGTACAGCTGTCATTGTTCACATCCTGTTTGAAATGTGTTTTCACACCAGTGGTGCCAAATGGTCGCTGTACAAGATCAGCTTTCTGCTAACGAACTGATATTGCCACTGCTCATGAGGTGGGGGTCACAAAAAACCCATGTTTAAAATTTGGAGTGAAAATACCAATGAACGCTTGGGACGTTAGGGTTTCCAACCATGACATCCCACCTCAGAGACCGACAGGCATCAGGTGTGACTTGGGATTGTCGCCAGCACTCCCTGTTATTCCACCTCACCCCACCCCTGCAGCCAGTGACAGGCATTGAGGTGTGCCTTGGACTCTTTAGCCCCAAAGTTTACCCCATTCTCCTATACTGTACCCATCTCACTGTATTTCTTATGGAATGGGGTGAGCATAAGGCCCAAAGACTCCAAGGCACACTGTGACACTTGTCGATGTCTGCAGGGTAGGGTGTGGTGAAATGGCATGGCCATTATGCCTGACGACCCAAAGGCACACCCCAATGCCTGTCAGTCTCTGTAGGGTGGTGGTGGGGTTGGCTTCAGTTCAATACTTCACTGCCATTCCTATTATGCATCTCTCTAACTCCTACACTGCCAATGCCAATGCCAGCAAGCAAACATTCTGCATTGACAAATACTTGTTTAATAGCATTTTAAAGAATCAGGAAAAGTACTTAGCACTGTATGGGACAGGTGAAGAAAACTTGATGCTTGGTGCGCACTGTATTACTGTACATTCAACAGGGAAAACACAATGATACATAAGATGTAATGTAACACAATGTAATGCGACTTCAAGATAACAAGAAAACAAATCTAGTAACACCCCCCCAACCAAATTATGAACTGAAACCAAACAACCCAGTTACTAATGCAGAAAAAATAGCTTTTTTAAGATGAAGCAACAGTTCTTGTACTACATCTGGTACATACTTAGGCTTCTAAAAATATACCTCAATTATAGGATTTGTCTGACATTTAACACACTGTTACTAACGCAAAAAAATGACAAAAACAGACTGGAAAGCTCCACTTTGATGAAGCAATGGTTGTAGTACCATCTAGTACCTATACTTAAACTACTAATGATCCTTTGCTTCACACGCAATTCACAATCACACTAAAAAGTTGAAAACAATTGTTAACTGGCTACTTTACTAAAGGGCAAAGGCTAAATGCCTACTATAAGTAAATGGCTTAATAAAATAAAAAAATGTAAATTATTTTAATGATTTAGCTATGTCTAATAAGAATTACAAAGCCTGTGTCTGTGCTTCGGCGGGGCAGCAGGCTGCTCCCTCTGAGCACTATTGAAAGATATGCACCAGGGTCCCTAGCATGCTTACTTGTTCCTTGCTGCGGATTTGCTGCTGCTCCTCATTTGCTGTGCCTGTTTCCAGCAATCTGTTGTGTTCCTGTTCACCTTTTTTTTCCTCTTTTTGGAGGATCCCTTGCTCACATTGTGTGCCTATAGCCATGCTTTGTCTAGTACTGCCTGTTTCTTAGTTCTTAGCCACTTATGGCAGCTTAGAACTACCTTTCCTATGCAGCATAACACTTCCCTGCCTTACTTTTTGACCTACCATACTGTACCTTAAAACCTTCCTGAATCTGGACCTGTTCCTTTTAAAGGTTCCTTTCCTGCTGGTTTCTGAACTATGTATGTGAAACAAACTTGGTACCTAAAGAGCAGATTTTTACTTATGCAGTTTGCCCCAAAAAAGCATATAATGAAGCTTACCTGGTCTGGACTGGATTGCAGTATAAAGTTGAATTTATTTGTGCCATTATACATGGAGGGAAGGGATCATATTTCCCTCCGTGGAGCCCACGGGCAAAATGCTTGCGCTTCCTTATTGTGAGACATGCCTCAGCGCTGACATGTTTTGAGATGTCAGTTAATAAAGACTGCAGGGGCATGTTCTATTTATTACTATAGGGATGTTTTTTAATGACATTTTATTATACTTCTGAGTTCTGATAATGACAAATGAGGCCGCTGCTCAACAAACAAGGACCTTGTTAGTTGAGCAGTGGCCTTTCATATGTTATTATCGGAACTGTAAAATATAATAAAAAATATCCCTATAGTACTCCATAGAGTGAGCCCCCGTGCTCTTCATTTACTGACATCACAAAATGTGTCAGCGCAAGAGGAGTGTCTTACAATAAGGAAGTGCAAGTGCTTTGCCCATGGACCCCATAAATTCAACTGTGCATTATACTCCACTCTGGGCCAGGTAAGCTTCTTTATATGTTTGGGGGGATCCAAAGTATGAAGCTGCTCTTTAAAGTCTAGTTCTTTGTATCATGCCATTTTCTCACAGCAGTCTGGTCCTATATGGGGCTCATGATGGGTCCACTCTGGTGGCTTCTGTGCTCTGCAGTTTTCATGGATCTGGAATTTGTTTCATTTTGCTGCTTTTGAGTATGATTAACGTGATTTGCTCTAGCTAAATCACTGACTGTACCCATTCCTTGCCTGTTCTGTTGTGCTTTCTCTTCCATAATGCTTCCCTGTCTTAGCTGGTCTAGGGCCACCAGACTTTGTACTGCCTGCTTGCCTGGGCTGTACTGCTTACTTGTGTGCACGAATGCCATTCTCTCTCCTGACAGAAATGTTGCTTGAACATTCCCAAAGGTACCTTTTGAGGAGGCTGTATCCAAGTGGCACCTCTGCAACACTCACCAGGATAAGCATTCCTCCACACACATGGCTGGGTTCTGTGGCCCCCAAAAGGTGGTAGTTCTGCCTACCCATCTGGGTTGGCCTTCGCCACCAAGCTACAAGATGCTTGCCTTTCAGGGCTGAACAAAGTATTATCAGACTATGTACCTTCAGTCTAAGGGGACCACATCCCTTTAGCAACTCTAAGAGTGTAACACTCCCCAGTATCAACCTTTGCCTCGGACACATGACCAAGCTCTGTGGTGACCCATAAGGGTGGTAGTCCTGCTTGTGTGTTTGGGCTGGGCTTAGCCATCAGACAATGTGCTGCTTGCCTGTCTGGGCTGGATTAGTGTTACCAGATTCCATAAGTTTAAACTCCATAACTTTAAACTATGGGGACCATATCCCTATAACACCTCTAAAGGTGACACATTCACCAGAATATGGATTCCCTCAGCCACATGATTGAGTTCTGTCATGCCCAATGAGAGTGGTAGTCCTGCTAACCTGTCAGGGCAGGGCTTAGCCACCAGACGATGTGCTGCTTACCTGTCTGGGGTGGACTGGATTGGCAGACTCCCTACCTTTAGTTTAAGGGGATCATGATCTTGTAGCACTTCTAAGCATAGAACAGTTACTGGGATGACTGTCCCCTCACAGAAACATAGACTCTGACGGCAGATAAGGACCACTTGGCCCACCCAGTCTGCCCATTTCCCTACCTATCGGATAAGCTGCAGATCCTAGTTTTACCAACAGCCTACTTCCTCTGACCTCTCACTAGAATTTCCTTATGTCTATTGCATGCATTCTTAAATTCCCCCACTGTTTTTGACCCCACAACCTCCTCAGGAAGGCCGTTCCATGTGTCCACAACCCTCTCCATGAAAAAATACTTTCTCATGTTGCCCGAGTTGTCCCCCCTATATCTTCAAATTGTGCCCCCTTGTTCTTGCACATCTCTTTTTCTGAAAGATGCTACCCTCTTGGACTTTGTTGATTCCCTTGAGGTACTTGAAAGTTTCTATCATGTCCCTGCTCTCCCTCCTTTCCTCAAGGGTATACATATTAAGCTTTTTTAGTCACTGTTCATATGGCTTCTGGTGCAGACCCTGCACCATTTTAGTTGCACTCTTCTGGACTGCCTCCATCCTGTCTGTGTCCTTGCAGAGATGGGGTCTCCAGAACCGCATGCACTACTCCAGATGGGGTCTCACCAAATGCCAGTACAGAAGGATAACAACTGCCTGTTTTCTACTGGTGATGCCTCTCCCTATGCATCCCAGTATCTTCCCAACCATCCATACTGCCTTCTCACATTGCTTGCCTACCTTTAGGTCATCTGATAGTACTACCCCCAGGTCCCTTTCCATTTTTGTTGTCATTAATACCCCCCCCCATTGTATACTCTTCCCTTGGATTTTTGTTTCCCATATGACCGAGATCTGTGGTACTTCACAAGGGTGGTGCCCCTGCTTGCCTGTCTGGGCTGGGTTTGTCCACCAGTCAACATTATTTTAATTTAGATTTTTGCACACCAGGATAGCTTTATTTAAGTCGGTCTCTTGCTTTTCAAGAGGTTACAGTGGCAGGGACAGTACCTAAACATTTTGATTAGAGTCATGTATAACTAAATCATTGCAAGCTGTTTTATATTTTCATATACAGTACACATTCATAATATTACCAGTACAATGAACATAGATGAGGGTGCAATAATTCTAGATATTTAGTGGTGTGCAATACGGATGGAGTAGGCAGGTAGGGGGAGGAAACTGTAAAGGTTAGGATGGCATCAAATATATGCAGTGGAGAGTAGATGTAAGCAGACAGGATTTTTGTGAAGGAGTGCAGGTTACTAATGATCTTTACATTGTTAGGTAGAGTTGCAGGTGACTGGAGCAGCTTTAGTAAAAGCTTTCATCTATAGGATTTGTGTGCCTGGGATTGGAGCAAGATATTTATTTATTTATTTAGGAAATCGGAATTACAACTAGAATTACAATTATATTCCTGAACTATGCGCATAAGTGGTAGTTGTGTGAAGGTTTTGCTGAAGAGGCTATTCAGATATTTGGGACAGAGGTCATGCATACACTTGAACACAAGAAAGGCCCATTTCAGTTCCCTTCTCTTGTCCGGGGGTGGGAATGGGGAAGCTATTCAAGGTTGCTATAGAGGGTGCAGTGATGTGTTCTTCTGTCACAACCAAGTGCAAACCCGCATACATGCTAGGAGCCCAGCCACAGACCAAGACATCTGTAGTGCTACATAGTTTCAAATGTGGAACCATTCAGTGGTCAAACTTGGAATGAGTTTTGGAGGATCAAGTTTCCACTGATGAGCATAAGTTTTGTTTTAGAATTGTTAAACAGGAGACAGTTTTGCCCATCCAGTGCTGTGTAGTGTTGCAGACTGCTTGTAATACAGTATTGAGATCGCTGATAGGTATGGAGTTTCTGAACATGACTGTCATCAATGTACTGATGCATGTTATTATGTTAGTGTTCTGGTACTGGCAAGCAGAGGATAAGTTATTATCAATTATAAAATGGGTACTACGAATCTTGGCTCCTGATTGGTTGAGAGCTGCTTTCAGTCGGGCTGTTATTCCAGCACAATGGCCTGGATGAAAGTAGCTCCTGCCAAATTGGACTGTCCACCCAAGAAATACCCCTTCAATCATCTGCCCACAAAAGCATAGCTGCTTGTCCCACACACAACAGGTATGCAGCAACTCTGATCTCCCAGTCCTCAGTCACACACATCTTCTGGTTCCAGACTCAGTGCACAAGCAAAGTATCAATACATAGGCTGCTAACTAAATATACTGCCAATATCCTGCATTTTACAAGGGTGCCCATAGGTTGTAATAGAAGAAGTGGAGCAGACTCGCTACAATGATGTAATCGTGTCAGCACATAATCGTCATTTTGTGAGCTGAGCAGCGGCTCAGTAGTGAGGCTAAATGGAGCTTTTATTTACATTTCAGCCAAAGTTTTAAACTTGATGAAAACGATGTAAATCAACAATATAAAGGTAGACTCTAGAAAAGTGTAAATCAGCATGCCATATGCTACAAATACGCAGGAGCATTTGCGATTTGGTTGACATATTAAATTGTTTATTTATTTGTCCTTTAAGTACATTAGGTGAGGAGGTTTCTCCATTCACTTTAAAAAAGTGTGCTATTATTTAAGTAATTCTTGATCCAGAGCAATGGAAGATTTAAGAGCCCCATGATGAATACTGCTTGCCTGTCTGGGTGGGGCTAGTGTCATTGGAATCTACTTTTCATCTAGGGGCACCCATCCCCATGACACTTCTAAAGGGCTTATTTAGCTAAACTTGATTAGTTTTAAGGCCTGTTTACACTGAGCATTCTGCACCGGTGTAAGTGGTGCAGAGTAGTTGATCCACTGCCAGAGGATAAGTGTAAACACATTTGGAAACACTGTAAACTGATTTGTTTCTGCTCCTGTGAAACTCTGCAGTGGTGGGGAGTTCAAATGGTGCACGAATTTTATGTCCCTGTGTGAACACTCCATGTCACCTGGAGTGATGCACTTGCAGTGCTGAAAGCCAGCAGAGGGACATAAGTAAAACACAAGGCGGAGAGGGAACCAGGCTGCCTGCAACACTTCACACATCTTCAGCACTGCTTCACAGTTCCTGTGTGTGGAAACACTAAAAGCTCGTTCACATGAGGGACTGTGAGCCATTGTCAGTGGCTCACAGCGGCAAGATTGGTGCCCCTGCCCCCTTGTGAACCTTACCATTTTGGCGATTTTCTGTTGTGTGGCATTGCCACCATGATCTCTCTTTCCTTGAGTTTGTGGAGTGGTGTTGATGGTTTCCTGTCCTGTGTGAACATCAAAATTGCCTGCAACACCACAATTCCCCACTCAAAGTAGGGACAACACTGAACACTGGAATCGCCAGAAGGGAAAAGGGCAGCAGCAACACCGATGCAGTGTGAACGCGGCTCTCTAGTGCTTCCAAAGAATTTTTAAGAATGATTAAAAAGTAGTATCTGCAGCAAGGTGCAGTGTGAATGAGCCTTAAAGATGGCTGCAATGGAGCACTTCACAGACAAATGAAACAGCCGTGCCAAAACTCAACGTGTGTGTAAACACACATTATAACAGACTGGCATGTTTTAAATTATCAATATTCCATAATTCAGATTGGGATGGAATTCCCTTAACAACCAAATGAAACTACATTTAATCCAATTCATGTACAGAATTGTTAGAGAGTTCTAAGTTATACTGTATATCTGATCTTTTCCAGTTAAGATCTAGCAGATTTAATTTAAAATCGTCATGCTGCAATAAATTTGTTTTACCAGCATTCAGACGTACTGTATATGGTATACTGTGGTCAAAGTGACCACACCCAGATAAAAATGAGCAGCACAATATGAACTAGCTTAGAGGAGTAGTACACCCAGAATTTGCAAAAACATATGTTGTGCAGAGTGTTTTGATTTGTGTGTTATGTCCTATTGTGTCCTTCCCTCTGTCTGCTATTAGGAGTTTTACCTAAATTAGCCTGCTAGCTTCATGGTAGTTTTACGACCCCTGGGGATCTCCAGCTCAGCAAAGTGTATTGCTTTCCTTATTCATACAATGCATCTTGTATATTGGTAGCCACAGATGAGTGTGTTAGGCTCAGGGGGAAGAACACAAGGGCCAAAGTGCCCAGCTGGTTCAGTTCTGGGGTTGCCCAAGCAGTAAGGGAAAAGAGGCTGGCCTATAGAAAATTCAGGAAGATCAAGAGAGAAGTGGATAAGGAAAATTACCTAAGGTTGGCTAGTGAGGCAAGTAAGGAAGTCTGGGGAGCAAAGGCACAGAAGGAGCTCCAGATAGCTAAAGGAATTAAGAAGGGGAAGAAGGCTTTCTTTCAACATGTAAGTGAAAAAAGGGACAAGAAGGAAGGGATTGTTAGGCTTAAGAAAGGGGTGGAGTGGGTGGAGGATAATGGGGGGAAAGCAGAGACACTAAATGAATACTTCTGTGCCATCTTCACCGGGGAGAAGGACGGACCAGTGCCTTCAGGAGGCAAAAGAGGAGCAGGGGAGAGGAAAACACAGATGTAATGATAGAGGAAGACAGAGTGAGGGAGGAGCAGCTGGCATTGAAGGTGGACAAATCACCAGACCCGGACAGAGTACATCCAAGGGTAAAACAGGAACTGGCTGAGGAGCTGGCAGGGCCACTGGCAGACCTATTTAATAGTTCACCAGAGTCAGGCATGGTACCACAGGACTGGAGAACAGCACATGTAGTGCCCCTCCACAAAAGTGATCCCAAGGATCACCCAGGGAATTACAAACCAGACAGTCTAACTTCCATTGTGGGCAAGCTCATGGAGACCATACTAAAGGAAAAGTTGCTGGAATATTTAGAGGAGCATGGTCTCCAGGATGAGAGGCAGCACGGGTTCATGGGAGGGAGATCATGTCAAACAAATCTGACTAACTTCTTTGACTGTCACTAAGACAGTAGACGGGCAAAGCAGTAGACATCGTCTATCTTGATTTCAGCAAGGCCTTTGACTCTGTGCCCCACAAAAGGTTGATCAGGAAGTTGGTGGATCTTGGGATTGGGGAAAAGATGGCCATATGGGTGGAAAACTGGCTGAGGGACAGAACCCAGAGGATGGTTGTGGGGAGAGTTATCTGGCACCAGAGAGGTAACCAGTGAGGACCCACAGGGTTTGGTGCTAGGACTGGTGATGTTCAATGTCTTCATAAATGACACTGGAGATGGCATTAAGGGCAAAATGTGCCTATTCATGGATGACACCAAGCTCTGTGGGAGAGTGAACAAAGCTGAAGGGATACAGGACCTACAGAAAGATCTAGAAACATTGGTGAGGTGGTCCAGGATCTGGCAGCTTGGCTTCAATGCCAAGAAATGCAAAGTTATGCATATTGGAGCCAAGAATCCCAGGACAGAGTACTATCTGGGTGGAGTCCGAGTATCTGCATCAGAGGAGGAGAAGGACCTGGGAGTGATGATCACTAGAGACCTGAAGCACTCCACGCAGTGCAAGAAAGCAGCAGCAAAGGCAAACAAGATGCTGGGATGCATATCTAAGGGGATCAGGAATAGGAGAGAGGAGGTTATACTGCCCTTTTACGGGTCAATGGTAAGGCCGCATCTAGAGTATGGAGTTCTGTACTGGTGCCCTCACCTCAAAAAGGACATTAACCTGCTGGAGAAGGTCCAGAGGAGGGCTACAAAGATGATAGCTGGTCAGCAGGGTAAGGCATTCGAGGAAAGATTGAGGGCACTGAACATGTACCCTCTGGAAGACAGGAGAGAGAGAGAGATAGAGGGGGGGAACATGATTGGGACCTTCACGTACTTAAAAGAGATAAATAAGGTTGATAAGGAGAGTCTCTTTAAGCTGAGTGGCAACCATAACATGAGAGAGCACAATCTTTAGCTGGAGGGTGAGAGGTTTAGGAGGGAGGTCAGGAAGCACTTCTTTACAGAGAGGGTGGTGGACACTTGAATGAGCTGTCAGAAGAGGTCATCTCATTAAAGACAGTAGGCACCTTTAAGAGAGGCTGGTATAGGCATAGGAGGAAGGTAAGGATCTTGGGTAGGGAGGATGGGAGGAGTGGGGAGGGAGGGCATGGATATTAGCTTAAGCTGTGGACCCTGCAATACGAGTAGACTTGATAGACCAAATGGCCTTCTTCTGCTGGCTTCTTTGTATCTTGTCTCATGTGACAGTGATGTAGCCGGGACCATAGATTCAGCAGCAAGCATTGCTTTACAAGTAGTTCACTACAGTAGAAATGGCTATATTTTAAAAACTGTTTGGAGTTCAGCTGGTGACTACCCTCATTGTAAAGGTTTTTTTGTTGCGAACAATTGTGCCACTGGTTGCGTGTGTGTAACTTGCATGGTTTTTAAGATATTTACATTTGTTTGCCATGTGTACTAGAGTGTTCACTCAGAGAGAAAATAAAATCATCTGCTATTTGCAAGTGCATCTGCATTCATGCCAATCAAACCTAAATATCTTGGACACTTTACAAGCTACATAAAAATGATGAGCAGCAAAGTTGTTCAGGACAAAAATACCTTTACAACAAGGGTTGTCACTAAGCAGAACTCTATATAGTTTTTAAAATACAGTCATCTAATTAACCAAATGTCAATGTTTTTTTCCAAATTTCCCACTTTGGATGGCAACTATTTTAAAAACTGTAAGGAGTTCAGCTTAGTGACTACCCTCATTGTAAAATTGTTTTTGTCCTGAACAGCTTTGCTGCTTGTTGTTTTTGTGTAGCTTGTATAGTTTTCAAGATATTTAGATTTGTTTGGCATGTATGCAGATGTACTTTTTTATTCTATGAGTGAACACTCCAGGAGACATGCCAAACAAATGTAAATATCTTGCAAACCATACAAGTTACACATACACAACCAGTGTCACAATTGTTCACAACAAAAAGACCTTTACAATGAGGATAGTCACCAAGCTGAACTCTGAATATTATTTAAAATATAGCCATCTCTCCTGTTGTGAACTAAATGTAAAGCAGTGCTTGCTACTGAATCTATGGTCCTGGCTACAGCACTGTTACATGAGACAGGATGCATTGTAGGAAAAAAGGAAAGCAATACACTTAGCTGAGATGGAAATCCCTGGGGTCATAAAACTGCCATAAAGCTAGCAGGCAAATTTAGGAAAAACTCCTAACAGCAGAGAGAGGGAATAACACACTAGGAATTCACACACACAAAAGAAAACACTGCACAACATATGGTTTTGCAAATTCTGGGTGTACTACTTCTTTAAGTTGCCAAATGAGCCAATGGGAATGACCAGCACAACATGCACCACAACAGTCAAGTCCAGAGGCAATGATAGTGTACACCACCATCTCAAGGGCAGAATGTGGAAGAAACAGGTGCAGTTTTGCAACATTATGAAGGTGATGGAAGGCACTTTTGACAGCTGCCACTATCCGAACCCTCAGTTTTTATTTATCATCAGTTTTTTTTTTGCAGTTGATTTTTAAAATTTTGCTTGGAATGAACAAATACAAGGTGATTTCTGTACATCAGTAAAAAGAAAACAGTTTGGAATGGTATGTAAGTTTGCACTAGCCCTGTGAGGTAGAAAACATGCATTCTAAACTTTAGGGCCCAGGTAGCCATTTTTTGTGTTTTAATAGGTGCTGGGTGTGACAACCCACCTCTCCCTCTGGGCTGAAACAGCTTTTAGAGAGGTGTGTGTCCTTGGGTATTCGCTGCCACCAGCCGGACTTTCCTTCCGGCACCTCTTTCGAGTGTACAAACTTGAATAATCACACGTGCAATTGCACAAGTTAAAGTCTGGTAGTGTGTCTCTTTCAGGTGGCGGATGCTACACAGAGTTTACCTTAGCCAGTGGAAAACCAAATTTACCTTAGAAAATGACATCAGAGTCACAACTGTTGAGCAAATAAATAGCTTTTACTTAACAGAAAGTGCAATGAGCATTTACAGGAAATGTATTTACAACACAAGAGAATAACACTCATACAGGAAAAGTAAACAAATGTTTTTAAACAACAGATGGCAAAGAAAGAAGGCTATTACTGAAATATACTATCACTCAACTTACCCTTCCCTGTCCTTACAAGAGACCTGCTGGGCCCTGTTCTAACTGCCAGCTCCCACGGACACCAGGTAGGCTCCAAGCTTATGTTTCCCCTCACAGCTTCCCAAGGCAAGAGAGAGTTCTCTGTCTTACAGAAGCTTATATAGTCTATGGAGACTAGGTCATTCCTATTCTCCCTTAAATGCACCAACCACCTAACATGTATGTATTTAATTGTCCCAATCAGAGTGAACACCTATTGGTGACCAATTATATTCCTTTCACCTTAAGGTTATATTTGAATGATCCAATCCATTCAAACTGCCCTGTGTCCGTGTCTGCAAGGTCTGTGTGTGTCTGGAGATGTCCACTCGAGATTTATGACCCAGCTCTTATCTAGCAGCTAGGAATTCCACAAGCTGGTTGCTGCTGGATGATTTCAGCCTCAGTGTATTTTTTCCACACTGCTAAAAAAATAAGGCATCTACAGAATCCAAACCATTAACTCTTTCCTTCCCATTTCTGTCACATCTCCCCCCCAGATAATGAAGGCGTGTCCCTTGGGCTACCCCAAGTGACACAGCCGTTCATGCAATTACTGGGAAGTGCCCAAAAGTATCCAGCCAGGCCATTAGCCCTGCCTAGATAGCCCATCCGCATTTGCATTTTGTTTGCCACTGCGATGCTGTATGGTCATGTTGTATGCCTGCAGTACCAAACTCCAACGTAGTAGTTTACCATTTTGTCCACTGGACCTATGAAGCCAAATCAGGGGATTATGATCTGTGACCACAGTAAATTCTCTCCCATATAGGTAAGGCTGCAGCTTCTGAAGGGCCCACACTATTCCCAAGCATTCCTTCTCAATTGTGGCGATGCCTCCTCTCTGGGCAAAGCCTTCGGCTGAGGTACACAACTGGTGCTCCTCCTGTTGAGTAACTTGGCTCAGCACAGTCCCCAGCCCATGATCTGAGGCATCCATGGACCATAAACTTTAAACTATAATTGGGGCTAGCCAATACAGCTGGGCTGCTTAAGGCCTCTTTAGCCCTGAAAAGCAACCTCACAGCCTTCTGAACACTTCACTGCATCTGGCTTTCCCTTCTTGGTTAGGTCTGTCAGGGGCTTAGCCAGATCGCTATAGCGGGGAACAAACCTTCGGTAGTACCCTGCAGTCCCTAGAAATGCCCTGACCTGTTTCTTTGTGGTAGGAGTAGGCCAGGCCAGGATGGCATCAACCTTGGCAGGCTCCGGGCGGATGTGTCCACTACCCACCCGGTGCCCAAGGTAGGATACTTCTGCCATACCTATCTGGCACTTCTCTGCCTTGACTGTCAGACCTGCCTTCTTTAACCTGTGGAACACATCCCGCACATTCTTGATGTGCTCATCCCAGGTCTGGCTATATATGGCTATATCATCCATATAAGCCAATGCAAACTCACCTACCCCAGACAGAATGCGATCTACAAGCCGTTGAAAGGTTGCAGGTGCATTCTTCATTCCGAATGGCATTACCTTAAATTCATATAAACCAAATGGAGTAACAAATGCTGATCTTTCCCTGGCCGCAGGGGTCAGAGGTACCTGCCAATAGCCCTTTGTTAGGTCTATTGTGGTCAAATACTTAGCTCCCCCCAGTCACTCCAGGGTCTCATCTGTTCTGGGCATGGGATAAGCATCAGACTCCGTGCAGCTGTTAAGCTTCGGTAGTCCACTGAGAATCGTGTGGTGCCATCCCTTTTGGGGATCAGTCCCACGGTGATGCCCAGGGGCTACTAGATTCCTGGATTACCCCCAGTTCCAGCATCTCTTTGAGCTCCTCTTTCACAGTCTGCTTAACCTGCTCAGGTACCCTGTGAGGACTGTTTCAGAGATCCTGGGTACCTGTATCCACATGGTGCTCTGCCATCTGGTGTGCACCCTGGTTTCCCTGTGAACATGTCTTCAAATTCTCTCAGCACACCCCTAATTTCTTGCACCTGGGCTGGTGTCAGCTGTTCCGAGAGGTAAGGCTGTCCATAGAGGATGCACCCCTGGCCTCCCAAGTAGGTCCACCAGTGGATCTACCTCAGTTTCCTCCTCTGAGCACTGCATACAGCGAGGACCATTTCTCTCTGTCATGGTAGGGCTTCAGCATGTTAACATGATACACCTTTCATTTGCATCTCCTGTCCGGGAGCTCTATCATGTAATTGACGTCACTAACCTTTTGGACAATGGAGAATGGCCCTCCCATGCTGCCTGTAACTTATTCTGTCGGACAGGGATGAGTGCCATCACCGCTGTCCCACCACATATTCCTCTGGCTCGGGCCCCACGGTCATACCAGACTTCTCTGCCGCTGTTGTGCAGTGGCCAGGTGCTCCTGAGCAAACCCCATGAGCTCCCTAAGGCGGGTCCTGAAGTTCAGGACATACTCCACATACAGACTCCCTTGGGAGACACGGTCACCCTCCCATTCGTCCCGAATCAAATCTAGTGGCCCCGCACCCTATGACCAAACAGGAGCTCGAAGGTGAGAACCCTGTGGACTCCTGTGGGACTTCCTGTGTGCAAATAGGAGATGAGGCAAATATTTGTCCCAGTCTCTCTTATGCTGGTCAGCAAAAGTCCTTAGCATGGTCTTAAGGGTTGAATTAAATCGCTCCACTAGACCATTAGCTTGGGGATGGTATGGGGAGGTTTTGAGCTGCTTTACCCCACACTTCTCCCACAAACTACTCATTAATCCTGACATAAAATTGGCACCCGGTCTGACAGTATCTCCTGGGAAAGCCCACCCGCTAAATATTTCCAACAGTGTATCTGCCACTGGTCCTGCCTCAGAGGATGTTAGGGCCACTGCCTCTCAGGGTATCTAGTGGCATAGTCTACAACTACCAGGATATACCGCTTGCCAGGTGCGACTTGGGGTGCTCAATGGCCCCACTTATGTCCACTGCTACCCTCTTGAAGGGTTCATCAATAATGGCAGGGGCACCAAAGCTGCCTTGGCCTTGTCCACCATTTCCCTACCCGCTGGCACTGTGGACAAGTCCGCAATAATTTGCCACATCCTTGCCAATACCAGGCCAGAAGAAATTGTTGGTGAGGCTTTTCGTGTGCCTCACTCCCAAGTGCCCTGAAAAGGGATATCATGTGCAAGGCCAAAGCTGCTGACGGTGAACCTTGGGACTACCAGCTGCTGGAGTACCTCACCAGCTAGCCCTTCCTCTGTTGTACATTCTCTGTACAACAGCCCATTATCCCAGTAAATGGACTCTTTACCCCTGAGAATGCTCAGCCCTATGAGCTATTTCCCTCAGTTTTCCAGAGTAGGGTCAGTTCACTGTGCAGCACTCAGCTGCCCTCATCTGACCCTTCCCAGTGCCCCTTCTGAAGGAAGTCCTGTGGGTTCTCTATTTGTGACTGGGGTTCTGACTGCAGCCTAGCCAGCCCCTCCCCTGCTGGACACTTCCTCAGCTGCTGAGGGTGTGGCTGGACCACCCAGAGTCAACCCCTCTTCCCCTCAGAAGCTTGTCCTTGTGCCTGACTACTGAGTTACAACACACACCAGTTTTTACTGGGGTCCAAATCCTTCCCACAATCATACTCTACAGGTAGGTCCTCTACAACTCCCACCTCCTTTCTACATGGCCCCTTCCCAGCTCAGGAAGACTCTAGCCATTGGTATGGGACTGGTGGCCCTGTGAATGCCCGAACCTTGAGTATTTAGGCACGATCTGCTCTGCCTGAATGAGATCTTGCCTTACCAGGAGATGTTAGCACCTGTGTCCCACAGTCCCTGTGTTACTATTCCATTAACTGTAATGGGACCTAGATTCTCATCAGAGGAGAGTGGTTCTTCAGACTGGACACACCTACAAACACACCAGTGCCCTTTGATCACCCCCGCCTCAATATCTCTGCCCCTTAACCAGTTTCTGAGGGCAGTTATATCTCAAGTGTCCCACTTGATTGCAAATATGACATTTCTTGGGACCTATTTCTTGAGTCCCCTTAGAACCAGGGGCTCTACTTGGGCTCAGGTGCAGGCTGGTTTCCTTTGGGCTGCCCCATGGGATCCCTTATACCCATGTGCTTCCCCATACCATAAGACTTACGTTGTGTGTGTGGCGCTAGACAGATACCGAGCCAGCTTCCTGCCACCTTCTGTGGAAGAGGCGATGCCCTGTCTATGTGCCATACACGCATGTCCTCAGGTACAATTTTAAGGAATTGTTCTCTCACCAATACATCTTTAATCAGTTCCACAGTAGTTGCTTTAGCCCCTCCATCCACCTATCAAGGTAAGTATACAGTTTAACCTGCAGTTCTGCATAACTGTCTTCTGGGCTTTTCTTTAACTCCCAAATTTTCTTCTATAAGCCTCAGGAGTTAATTCAAAACGTTTCAACAACACTGTTTTTACTTTATCATAATCAGCATAGTCTTCTATTACTCATTTTAGCAATGCATTCAACGCCTCCCCGTCAGCAAGGGTGTGAGATAAGTTGACCAGGAGCCTTATTTAATTGTAATTGATTACATACTCTCTCAAATGACCTTAAAATAAATCAAGGTCATCTCCTCTTTAAACTGAGGGAACAATTTAGAATTCATTTTGGCTTCATGAGGTAAACTCACTCCACCATTACTCATGGTTTGCTGACTGCGGAGGGTCATCATCTCCTTCTCGTGCTGTTGTCTTTGGAGTTCATGCTGTCGTTCTTTCTCTCTGTCTTCACGTTCTTTCTCTCTGTCTTCACGTTCTTTCTCTCTGTCTGCCAGTCTCTTTTCTTCAAGTTCTTTCTCTGCTTCCAACCTTCTTGCTTCTGCTTCAGCATCCAGTCTTTTTGCCTCCAATGCCTTGTCTTGCAGCAATAGCTGCAGTCGCAGTGCCTCAAGCTGGTTTGGGGGGCCTGCTGCCTCAGTTCCTGACTCACCCCCAATGACTGTCTGCTTCAGATCATGTGCCAAGAGAGTAGCTATGAGATCTGCCTTTTCTTCTGCTTCAGACTTTCAGGCTGAATCCTTTCCTGGCACCTTTCAACAAGCTGTGGCACAGTAAGTGAGTCATCTCTGTGAGCTCATTCTCTGCTGCTACACTATACTGTGCTATCTAGAAACAAATAAAACTGTTGTACAAATGTATCCTCTTGTATATCCTGTTTTGCAATGCTAAGGTAACTGTTCCACTGGCAAACTCTGTATCAGTGTACTTCATGATCCGCTATCATCACCCCACCACTGCCAACCAATAGTGACAACCCACCTCTCCTCTGGGCTGAAACAGCTTTTAGAGAGGTGTGTCCTTGGTATTCGCTGCCACCAGCCGGACTTTCCTTCCGCACCTCTTTCGAGTGTACAAACTTGAATAATCACACGTGCAATTGCACAAGTTAAAGTCTGGTAGTGTGTCTCTTTCAGGTGGCGGATGCTACACAGAGTTTACCTTAGCCAGTGGAAACCAAATCTTACCTTAGAAAAATGACATCAGAGTCACAACTGTTGAGCAAATAAATAGCTTTTACTTAACAGAAAGTGCAATGAGCATTTACAGGAAATGTATTTACAACACAAGAGAATAACACTCATACAGGAAAAGTAAACAAATGTTTTTAAACAACAGATGGCAAAGAAGAAGGCTATTACTGAAATATACTATCACTCAACTTACCCTTCCTGTCCTTACAAGAGACACTGGGCCCTGTTCTAACTGCCAGCTCCACGGACATACCAGGTAGGCTCCAAGCTTATGTTTCCCTCACAGCTTCCCAAGGCAAGAGAGAGTTCTCTGTCTTACAGAAGCTTATATAGTCTATGGAGACTAGGTCATTCCTATTCTCCCTTAAATGCACCAACCACCTAACATGTATGTACTTAATTGTCCCAATCAGAGTGAACACCTATTGGTGACCAATTATATTCCTTTTCACCTTAAGGTTATATTTGAATGATCCAATCCATTCAAACTGCCCGTGTCCGTGTCTGCAAGGTCTGTGTGTGTCTGGAGATGTCCACTGAGATTTATGACCCAGCTCTTATCTAGCAGCTAGGAATTCCACAAGCTGGTTGCTGCTGGATGATTTCAGCCTCAGTGTATTTTTTCCACACTGCTAAAAAAATAAGGCATCTACAGAATCCAAACCATTAACTCTTTCCTTCCCATTTCTGTCACACTGGGTATTATATTGCGATGCTTTATTCTTCTTTAAACTATTACACTGATAGACATGTTAGGACATAAAGAATGTCCATGCAAAGAAAACCCTTGTTTCACACAGATAGTTGCTGGCAGAGAAAAAACAAGCACTTTAACTCAAACTTTGTCTTATTAGGGCTTGTCTTACTTTTTACAAACAAGGCCCTTAGCACAATGGCACTAAATTCCATATTGTTAAGTGCTGCACCTTTATTTAGCATTAAATTCTCAAGCTTTTTGTTTGACGTCATATTGCAGGCAAGCACTAACAATTCAGCACCGCAGCACCTTATCACAAACAGCACTACATAAACTCAGGCTTTCAAGATTTCTACCAGCAATCCTGATGCTATTTCTAAAATAGAAGCACATGTGATGAATGAAGGCATGCAGCAAAAACAGAAATTTCAGTTCCAGTTTTCTTTTTTCAACAGTTTTAGGCTCATGCCAGTTAAGCACTATATTGCAGCCTGCTAGTCATGTCTTTTTCATCATTCCTGTGGATGTTTCTAACAGTGAGCTTTGAAATAACAATATATTTCCTATGTCCTGGGGCCATAGGGGGCTAGATGGCATTCACTCTAGGGTACTTAGGGAGCTAGTGGAGATCCTGGTGGGACCATGGGCAGACCTGTTCAGTACATCACTGGACACAGGATGCATGCCACAGGACTGGAGGATGGCCCATGTGGTGCCCATTCATAAAAGTGGTCCAAAGAATGATTCAGGCAACTACAGACTGGTGAGTCTCACTTCATTTGTGGGGAAACTCATGGAGTCAATCATAAAAGAGAGGCTGGTGACCTTTCTGGAAGACAATGGGCTCCAAGATGGCCAGCAACACGGTTTTCTATTGGGCAGATCCTGCCAGATGAACCTAGTCAAGTACTATGACTGGGTTACCAGGAAACTAGATGGGGACCATGTGGTGGACGTCCTATATTTGGACTTCAGCAAGGCCTTTTGATCAGTGCCACATGGGAGGCTGGGGGGAAAACTGGAATACACTGGGGTGGGGACGAAAATAGTCAACTGGATCACCAACTGGCTGAGGGGTAGGCAGCAAAGTGTGGTGGTGGTGGAGGACTCTCATCTCCAAGGGACGTTACAAGTGGGGTGCCCAGGGTTCGAGTACTGAGACGGTGCTGTTGGGACCATAACGATATCTCAAAGCGGGATCGAGATAGGATCAGTCTGTTCGCAGATTATACTAATATCGGTGCAGTGGTAGATGACATAGAGGGGTGGAGGGGGCTGCAGGAAGACCTGACCAAACTACAGGAATGGTCAGAGACATGGCAGTTGGGGTTCAACGCCAAGAAGTGCAAGGTACTGCACTTCGGAGTAAAGAACCAGGGAGGAAATATCAGTTTGGAGGGGTACAGTTGGAAAGCACAGTGGAGGAAAAGGATCTAGGGGGTACTAATTATGGGGAGTATGAACCACTCAGCTCTGTGCAGGAAGGCGGCTGAAAAGGCAAACAAGATGCTTGGGTGCATAGCGAGGGGAATCTCCTCCAGGCACAGAGAAGTGATCCTGCCCATGTACAGGTCACTGGTCAGGCCACACTTGGAATATTGCATGCAGTACTGGCATCTGTTCCTGAAGAGGGACATCAGACTGCTGAAGGGGGTGCAGCATAGGGCAATGAAGATGATACAGGGACTTGAGGGAAAATCCTACAATGAGAGGCTGGGAGAGTTGCAAATGTATTCCCTGGAAGAAAGGAGGAATAGGGAGATATGATCAAAACCTTTAAGTACCTAAAAGGTATTAACAGAATTAATTCAGAAGGGATTCTTCAGATCAGAAGGGGGAGGGACAAAGAGGGCATCTGCTGAGATTGGAGGGAAGGAGATTCAGGAGGGAATCAGGAGACACTTTTTCACAGAAAGGGTGGTAGATAAGTGGAATACTCTGCCCGAGGAAGTGGTATCATGTAGAACGGTGGGAGGATTTAAGAGAGGGTGGGACAGAGTGGGGGGGTTATGAGAAGAGGAGGGGAGGGTGAGGCAGCTGCAAGTTGAGGGGCTAGCTGCACAATCGAGCAGACTTGATACACCATGAGAACTGTTTCTGCTGGCATCTCGTATCTTCATATGTCCCAGGACAGAGTCTGATCAAAATGTCTGAATATAGAACCAGTAATTAGGGATGTACATTGGGTCCCTTTATTTATTTTTGCTTTGGGATTCAGAGTTGGGTAACCAGGGTGAGGGTGGGGGGACAGTTACATGGAACTGCTTTATTGTATATTCTTTTGGTAACTGGGTAAGGCCCACTAGCCACAAGTGCCTGTTTTCAGGGGATACCCAGGAGCACAGGGGTGGTTAAGTGACTTGCTCAGAGTCACACAAGTGGAGGTTGTGGGAACCAAACTCAGGTCTGCTGGATGTACCAAGCTCATTCACAACTCATTACTCTAACCTCTAGGCTATACTGCCAGTCCCCTCGACAATGGTAACATTGCCCAGGACACTCGGGAAACTCTACTACTCTTCCTACCACAGGCCTTGTCAGTTTCTGGTCAGAGGATAGAGGACTGGGGGAGGAGAATGTGATGGAGTCCTGGGTGGAGGAACTTGTGTCCCTGCCCACCCAGAGCAATTTGGAAGATACTGAGGCAGAGAGTCTGAATACTGAGAGCAACCCTCAGCAGTTGAGGAATGATGCTACATCAAATCTGTGGGAAATCTTAGAATAATGCCTGAAAGTGTCTCCATGGTACCTGTGGTGGTGATGGAGTGTAAGATGGAGGTCTTGACCCACAGAGCTGAAAGTGGTGAGAAATGTATGGAGGAAATTTCATCAGTATCACAAGAAGTGGCAATACATAAAGCAGATGGAATCCCTAGCCAGGAACAGGAGAATCCAAACACTGAAATATATGTGAAGCAATTCTGAATCTAGAATTTAACTGCAAAAAAAAAGCAGCTTTAATGAAACTGATTGCAGAAGAGCAAGAGTGATGTAACCAGGGAAAACTCCGACTGAAATGTGCTGCGGAACAGGCTGCTTCTCTCGTAACCCAGCAGCAAACCACTGGACACATGGAGGCCCATAACCCAGCAGGGTTGGATAAACCTGGGTCTGTTTTTACCCCTGTTTCTGCACAACCCATGGCAGTTAATGCGGAATGTACAGTACTCCCTACAGACATTAAAATACAGATAAATTTGAGACTAACCTGCCAGCGAGTGTCCTGGAAACTGAGCAGAATACAAACTACCTTCACTGGAGAATACTGCCTCTCCTGACAGTATGTGAAGAAACTGTTAGGGGAATGCTGACTGTAAAGTACAGAGACTGTCAGAAGTAGGGCAACATCAAAAGCGCACCTGCAGATGAGCCGCTGGTTTCACAGGGATGCGCTGTAGTAACAGAACAAAGCAGCCACCTCGGAAAAGCAGCTGGCAGAAAGCTGTACAGAATGCCATAATACAAACAAAGTATAAAGCAGTGGGTAAGGCTAGAGGGATGTTGGGGTGTATTAGTAGGGGTATCACAAGTCATAAGAGGGAGGTAATAATCCCTCTTTACAAGACACTGTTTAGGCCCCATCTGGAGTACTGCGTGCAGTACTTGAGGCCACACCTGCAAAAGGACATTAACAAAATGGAGGCAGTCCAGAGAAGGGCAACCAAAATGGCATAGGGACTGCATCAGAAAACATATGAGGACAGATTAATGGAGCTCAATATGTATACCCTACAGCAAAGGGGGGAGAGAGGTGATATGACAGTAACATTCAAACATCTTAAGGGCATTAACAAGGTGAAAGAGTCTAACATGTTTCAATATAAGCCAGGACAAGATGACAAAGCATGAGATTAGAGGGAGGCTGATTAAGGGATAATGTGAGGAAGTTCTTTTTCACAGAAAGGGTGGTGGATGCATGGAACAGCCTACCTCAGGAAGTGGTGGATATGACTACAGTGCAGGGCTTCAAACAGGCATGGGACAGGCATAAGGGAGCAATACAAATGAGTATGAATAAATAGGCCATTGACAGAGTGAAGGCCTATGGCACATTCATTAGGTAGAAACAATGGGCAGACTGGATGGGCCTTGCGGCCCTTATCTGCCGTCAGCTTCTATGTTTCTATGTATCTCCATCCCTAAGAGTGCTACTGAAATTAACAAAAGTGAACGACCAAAAAGAAACAGCATCACTCAGTCAGCAATTAAACATTTTATTTTTATTTATTTGAAAGTTTGTGACCAGGAGAGGTACACTGAGTTGTGGCTCATTTCCAGGTGTGACCTGGGGGCAAGGGAAGGGGAAAATTTGTACAGATATAAACTGACTTACAGAACCAGATTAAGCTGTTGGTGGTATTTTAGTGAAAGCCATAGGTTTATTTTACTCATGTATTCAGAGGCAAGCTTCAGGACATACTGTGCTAACAAAACGCCAGGGGCTGTAAAGTGCAGACATGCTGTACTCCCATAGATTGCTGGGAGAGCAAGGGGTGATGGGAATCCACCACATACTCCAGCTGGTTTCGCTGTGTGCCTCTTCAGGGAGGGTGACAACAAAAGGGTACAACAAAGGGTGACATCACTGGAGGTAAATTTAATTGCTCACTGCACAAGGAGACATGAAAACCAAGGAAAAAAATCTACTGTGACTCTTCCTTTCTGTCCTCAATGTTGGCTTGTGCACTTTAGTGGATGTTGCTGCTGCTAGACATGGAGTAGTGGAAACACTTTTCATAAGGGGTCTGTGGCCACCAGAATAGATTTCCTCTTTTTATCCCCTTGGTAGCTGACCTCAATAGCCAGTCTGGTACCTGCAGAAATCTCTGACTATAAAGCACTTTGTGTTAGTGTAAAAAATTATTCCAATCCTGCAGTAGGTAGAGGTGTTTGGAGATTTAAGGTGTCCCTTCTGAATGACAATAGAATAAAAGAAAAAATAAGAACTTTTATTCAGGATAAAATTACATTAGTAGGGATGTTTGATTCACCACTGGAGTGGTGGGATAGTTTTAAGCAGGACTTAAAAGATTTGGTAAAGAAAGAAAAAATTTTATTGGACTTCAGCATGTGTGAGATGTGGGTATGTATGTGTGTGGGTATGTGTTGTGAGGTATGTGATATAACAGATTGGGGCTTGCTGTCACATTGAGGTAAGTCTCTATTTAGCTATATGGAGTTATAATGTGTTACTATTTTTATTTCACACACATAAAGAATTTCTCCTTACTTTTTATCTTTGCCTGTGGGGGGGGGGATTGATTCCATTGCACCATATTCAGATTACCCAGCCTGCTAGTGTACATACAGGAGTGTTATCTTATACTGTTATATACAATTTTTGTAACTCTGTACATATTGGGATGTGTGATCTCATTTGCTTGGGGGTCCTGCACAGATCTTTTTACATTAGGCTAATATTGTAGTATTTTACTCAGGATTTCATGACAAGTTGTATTCCTTTGGGGAACAACTGCAGTGACTGAAGTTAATATAGGTTCACTAGGAGAGATAGTGAGTGTGTGTGTGTGTGTGTGTGTGTGTCTGTGGGAGAGAGAGAGAGAGAGAGAGAGAGGAGGGGGAGAGAGAGAGAGACATCTCCTTTAAGCTATGTATCTCCCCCACCCACATTATTGTGATGTGGGGTGGGTTAGGTTGTATTGTTTGTATGAACAGGAGGAAATAAATTACATTTTTATCTCTTTTTCAGATTCCTAGACACTTGTGGTACATCAAGTTGCTACATTCTCAGTATATATTGACATCAGTACATATCAGGCTGCATGGTCTTAATTCCTTGAGGTTCCTCAACTAGAGTTTTTTGTTTGACACTAATATTATCAATTTATATTTAAATTATCATTTATATAGTCCTGAGGTTTTTGTAATTTCTTGGGCCTTTTATTTAGCTTGAGAATACAGCTGGGTGACATGTCCAGCTAGGTTTTACATATCACACAGTGTGCACTGATGTTTTTTAGACAACTTTACTGGTAATTCTTGTCTTTAATGCATACATTGTAATTTCATGAGCCCTATAACTATCTTAGTTTGTCTTTAAGCTGGGTGGGGGTTGCCTTTCAGTAATCACATCCTTATACTAACTGTGACACTCATGGCTTGATTTGGGAGTTATCTGCTTCAGCAGTGTTATCTTTTGTCAATTAAATTTATGTGCAGTAGGATTCTTTGTGTGTTGCACCAAGCACATCTGAACCCAAGATTCTTTCGGACTGAGGGCAGTATTGTACTGTTAAACTTCTCTGACATCATCTTCTTTTTTTTTTTTTAAATGAGTATTTTAAACCAATGGGGATTTTTTTCTGTTTTTCTCTGCATTATCTAGCTGTTATAAGTATTGTATTTTCTAAACAACTGCCGTGAGCTTCTGAAGAAGGACTGGTTGGTCTGAAAGCTAGAGCACTTTGTTCTTGTTGTTACATCTATGTTGGTCCATTAAAAGGTATCAAATCATTTGCTTCTGGATCTATTGGTAAAGAAAGGTTATGTCATCCTTAAAAGATGCCTCTGGAATCACACATACTTCTCAGATAGCTAAGCAGGAGGTTCTGGACAATTATATCGAGGCACTCTTTGGGTGTGCGGGGATAACCTCTGGCAAAGTAGAACGATTTTTCAGTAATGTGTACATCCTTGAAATTTCACAAGAGACTTACAGGACACTGCAAGCAGACATCTCTAATCAGAGGCACCAGAGGCTATTCATACTTTAAATAGAAATGTTTCCCCAGAGGAAGATGGTCTTCCAGGGGAATTTTTCAAGGTATACCTAGAGGAATTGGGTGATGAGCTGGTGCAATTCTGTGATTCCCTTTTGAAGGTGACTATGAGGGGCCTTATGATGATGAAGAACAGGAACATGTTTTTCTTCTACACAAAAAGGGGATAAGGAAGATGTTAAAAACTGCAGGCCTTCAACACTACTGAATATAGACTTAAAAACAGTGGCTAAGATAAATAGTAAGTATAAGACTAGCAGCAGCAGCGTCCACTCTGCTTGAAACTTCACAGATGTTTGGGGTCCTGGGACAAAGGATTCAACACAACCTGTATTTAATGAGGGAAGTGTGTGACAGCAGACAAAGAGGAACAGCTGAGGGGATTCTCCTGTCTCTGGACCAGGAGAAGGAGTCTGACAGGCTGAACCATGAGTACATGCTTTTTGTTCTACAGAAATATGGACTTCTCCAGTTATTAGTAATGTGGACAAGAAATATGTACATGGATGCAACAATTACTACACCGCTGAATGGTAACCAGGGGGTCCAAATGCAAACTGCAGAGAAGAGTCAGGCAAGGATGCCTACTACGTCCCATCCTATATGCATTTTGTGTAGACCTGGTACTTAAGAACATTGAAAAGACCAAAACACAGCACCTTTAATGGCCATGACAGCTCCACTGTTGACCAAGACGTTGGCATATGTGGATAACATTGGCCTGCCTCAAGCTGGTTACATAGACCTAGACCGCATTAAGGAATTTGAATCTACAGTGAGAGCTAAAATAAATACTGGCAAAAGTGTGGGGGTAATAACTGATCATAATGGCTGCCCTACACTGGATATCGCGGGTGTGAAGTTCACTACAAATCTCACCAAAATACTTGGGATATAGTTTGGGGCATCAAGTGCAGAGGAGAATAACTGGAAAAAGAAAAATGAAATGGCCAATTCCCTGGTTTCTAAACGGTGCACTTGGCCAGTGGTGAAGATGAAACACGTACACATGATAAAGAATTTCTCGATACCTGCTTCCTTATACCTTAGCTTTGTCCCCCCCCGCTACTTAACATTAACACACACACACACACACACACACACACAGTGGGTTTAAAGATGGTAAATCCGTTGTTTTCTTTTTTGTGTATTTTTTAGTTTTACTATCCGACCACTATTGCATTACTCAGCAGCAGCAGGTCTTTCTGTATTTAAGGTTAAACACATCCCTCTTTCTCCCCATGGGAGATGGGGGATCCTGAGAAACATTAGGGGCAGATGGAGACTGGAATATAAGTACATCCTGAATTTTTTTTTTTAAAACTCAAACAATAGTGAATAACTAAACTGAAAACTCTGGTAAGAAATTGTATCAATGGCTGTTGTCCACTGTTTTTGTCAGCTCACTGGTGTTTGATGTACACCAAGAACTGATGAAAAGACTATTACGGCCTTAGTCAGCTAGTGTTGGAACCCACTCAGGAGGGAGCAGTATTAGACCTGGTACTCTCAAATGGGGAGAGGATCACAGATTTAGAAGTGGGTAGCCATCTGGGAACAAGTGACCACCACACAGTGTGGTTCACAATAAGCACAACCATGGAGACAAGCCATACAAAAACAAGGATAATGGACTTTAGGAGGGCTGACTTTGGCAAAATACCTAAGGAATGCACTAGCAAATGGCCAGAAAGGAGGGGTTAAAGAACAATGGAGAAAAATCAAAACTGCCATCATGGAGGCAACACGCCTTTGCGTAAAACAAATAAAGAAAACAAAATGGAGTTAAAAAACCACTATGGTTCTCAAATAAGGTGGTAGGGAAAGTTAGGGAGAAAAAGATAACATTCAAGAAGTATAAGGAAATACAGAAGGAGCAGGACAGGGCACTGTATCAATTAAAGCAGAAGGAAGCAGGGATGGCAGTCAGAATAGCAAAGGCCTAAAACAAGGAAAAGATAGCCAGCTCAGTTAGGATAGGGGATAAAACCTTTTATAGGTACATTAGGGAGCAAAGAAAGGTCAAGGGAGGGACAGTGAAGCTTAATAAAGGAGAGGGGAGGTGGGCAGAGGTAGACAGTGAAAGGGCAGAGATACTGAATGAATAGTTTTGCTCAGTATTCACAAAAGAAGAAGAGAAGGAGTTACCAAAACCAAACAATAGAAGTACTCTGGGCAGGGGGGTCAACACCAGTCCATTTACAGAAGAAAGGGTACTGAAAGAACTCTTAAAACTCAAGGTGGACAAAGCAATGGGGCCTGATGGGATTTACCCCAGAATCCTAAAAGAACTAAGGGGAGACCTAGTGATACCACTGACCACTCTTTTTAACAAAGCATGGGAGGATGGGGTGGTGCCTGAGGACTGGAGGTGGGTGGATGTGATTCCCCTTCACAAAAGTGGGAGTAAGGCAGAAGCAGGAAACTACAGACCTGTTAGTTTGACCTCAGTGGTAGGGAAAATGATGGAATCATGTCTGAAAGAAAGAATTGTTGAGTACCTAGAGTCCAGCAGGGCATAGGACCCAAGGCAGCATGGATTCACAGTGGGAAGGTCATGTCAGACAAATCTAATCAATTTCTTTGACTGGGTGACCAGAGTAATAGACTAGGGAGGGGCTGTGGATATGGCCTACCTAGACTTTAGCAAGGCATTTGACACAGTCCCACACAAAAGATTAATAATCAAGTTAGCCAGCCTGGGAGTGGGTCCCAGGGTGGTAGCATGGGTAACAAATTGGCTGCACAGCAGGACACAGAGGGTAATAGTAAATGGAACTTATCAGAACAAAAGGGGTTCGGGCACGATCCGTTAAGCTTGTGTTGAGAGCCCTTAAAATGATACTATTCATGCTTTTGCTCTGTTCTGGCAGCTTTGAACTGAACCCATGCCCCCCTCTACCTATCTCTGCTCCTTGTGACCTTATTAACCTAAAAGGTCTAAGTATCCTTCATATTAATGTGTGCAGCCTCCTAAGTAAGTTAGATGCCATTCAGGCTTGGATTACACACATGAAACCTGACATCCTGGTGGTTTCTGAGACCTGGTTCAAGCCCACTACCCTGGACTCTGAGGTTAACTTACCTGAATACAATATCTTTCGTGCAGACGGACTGGGGGGGGGGTCACCATCTATGTACTGGAAAAATATAACATTTCTATTACCGACGCCTCATCATTGCAGAAAGAGTTTGAAAGCTTCATGATCAAAATCCATCTCTCAACCACCTTGGCCTTGCACATCATCAGGTCTCCCTCTGCAGAGCTTCAACTGTTAAGTCACCCATGACCTGCCCCTTCAGCTGGATGCCAGAAAAAGTGCAGGAGCGGACCTCATTGGCCCTTTTTTCCTAAAGCTCGGTCACCAAGTGCTGGCAGCTCCATTAATGCATCTTTTTAATTTGTCCCTCAGCTTGGGTAAACTCCCTTCTGTCTGGAAGGCTGC
Organism: Neoceratodus forsteri; assembly: GCA_016271365.2. Lineage (NCBI taxonomy): Eukaryota > Metazoa > Chordata > Ceratodontiformes > Ceratodontidae > Neoceratodus > Neoceratodus forsteri. The sequence continues at coordinate 375,639,468 of CM057458.1, forward strand.
CCAAGTTTTACCACTCTTCAAATCAGGAGACCCCAGAGACCCAAATAACTACAGGCCAATCTCCTTACTCCCCACCCTATCAAAACTGCTGGAGAAATTAGTGAATTGCCAACTTAGAAACTACATTGATGCCTTAAATCTACTAAGCCCTGTGCAATCAGGCTTTAGGCCATGCCATAGCACAATCACAGCTCTGGCTAAAGTCACAAACGACTGGCAGACAGCCCTTGACTTAAAGAATCACATATGTGCGGTATTCCTCGACTTAAGCAAGGCCTTCGGTACCGTCGACCATGCATTGCTCTTAGTTACTCTCCACAACATTGATCTGGATGTACCTTCCTTAAAATGGTTCTCATGCTACCTGGCAGAATGGATGCAGCAAGTAAAAGCAGTAGGAGATCTCTCCACTCTAAAACAGATTAGCAGAGGTGTACCTCAAGGCTCCATTTTGGGGCTCTTACTTTTCTCACTTTATATCAACAACATCGATTGTGGAATCAAACTTTCCAGTGTACATCTCTTTGCGGATGACACGGTCCTTTACACTGCCAGGCCTACTCCTGAAAGTGCCCGCTCGGACTTGCAAGCAGATTTCCTTATGCTGCAACAAAACCTCCTGAGTCAAAAGCTCCTATTGAATGCCAAAAAGACCAAGGCTATTCTATTATCCCCAACGACAAAGTCCATAAACTCCCTTAAGCACAACAATATTCCCACTATCACCACCCTGCTTAGCGAGTCACTTGATTAAGTGACCAAGTTCAAGTATCTAAGTATGTGGATTGACAACAGACTTTCTTTTGCTGATCATATAGACGAGCTCTCAAAAAAACTTAGGCAGAGGCTTGGACTTTTTTTTAGAATCAAGCATCTGCTTGCGCAAGAGACCAGAAAAAGCTTAGTACAATCTGCTTTCCTAGCCATCTTAGACTATGCAGACTTCCTGTATGGCTAAGTCCCAAAAACCGCCCTATCTAAGCTTGACACCCTTTATCATAGGGCCTTACATTTCATCTCAGGTGCAGCATATAATACCCATCACTGTGTACTCTATTCCACGGTAGGATGGACCTCACTTACATTCAGGAGGCAAAGGAATGGTATACTATGGACCTGTAGATCTATATCCAAGATGCTAACTTCCTACATTTCTGACTGTCTGCCCTCCTACACCTTACGAAACTATGCCTTGAGAAGCCATTCGTACATCTCACTAGCTGTGCCTAAAGTCTTTTCCTGTTTCTGCAGAGTCTCCTTCAGCTATGTGCTGCCTCAGCTGTGAAACAACATCCAGAATTCCAAAACATTGGTGCATTCTATTGGTTTTGTGGAATTCAAGTCACTCTATTCGAAATACTTCTCAGAGCCTTGTCAATGCCCTCCCTGTCATTAAACTGCAGCCATACATTGCTATTCTTACGGTCAACCCTCTACACTTTCTATCCTCTCGTTAGAATTACCCTGTGCCAAGTTCCTGGATTCATTCTTGTTTTCTGCTTGCTGCTGAGCCCCCAGCTATTCTTACAATCAACCCTCTACACTTTCTATCCTCTCATTACAATTACCCTGTGCCATGTTCCTGGATTCATTCTTGCTTTCTACTTGCTGCTGAGCCCCCAGCTTGCACTGTCACTAGCATCAACTCTGCTCTACTAGAGCTATCAGTGTCTAAAATCCCTCGTACGGCATATTGGTGCTGACTTGCTTCCACCTCTCTGCTGTACTGTTTACTAGGATGAGGCTTCACCTTACGACTGGGCTCATTGATTATCCTTGTACCTTGTTTTTATTGCTATGTATTGTATTACTATGCCCATTTGTGCTATATGTTCTATTGTGCTACTGTATTATTTATTTTGTACCTACCAGGCCCTCCTTGAAAATGAGCTTGCTCAATGGAGTTTCACTTGGCTAAATAAAGACTGATTAATTGAACTCACTCCGAAGAAAGGGGTGTTACTAGTGGAGTACCTCAGGGTTCAGTACTGGGTCCAGTCCTCTATAATGTCTTTATAGGAGACGTTGCAGAGGGTATGGAAGGAAAAGTATGCCTCTTTGCAGATGACATAAAGATCTGCAACAGAGCTGATACACAAGGGGGGGGGTGGAAAGGATGAAAAGGGACTTGGCAAGATTGGAGGAATGGTCAGATGTATGGCAACTTAGATTCAATGCAAAGAAGTGCCAAGTAATGCACCTGGGAAACAAAGACCCAGGTGAAGAGTACTCAATGGGGGGGGGGTTACTAACAACAACAAAAATGGAAAGGGACCTGAGGATAATCATATCAGATGGCCTTAAGGTAGGTAAGCAATGTGAGAAGGCAGTAAGGAGACTTGGAGGGATACTGGGATGCATAGGGAGAGGCATCACAAGTAGAAAACGGGAAGTGGTTATCCCTCTGTACAGACAGTTGGTGAGACCCCATCTGGAGTACTGTACGCAGTTTTGGAGACCCCATCTGCGCAAGGATATAGACAGGATGGAGGTGGTCCAGAGGAGGGCAACTAAACTGGTGCAGGGTCTGCATCAGAAACCGTATGAAAAGCGACTAAGAGAGCTTAATATGTATACCCTTGAGGAAAGGAGAGACGAGGGAACATGATAGAAACTTTTGAGCACCTCAAGGGAATCAACAAAGTCCAGGAAGGTAGCATCTTTCAGAAAAGGAGATGTGCAAGAACAAGGGGGCACAATTCAAAGAAAGAGGGGGGATGGCTCAGGGGCAACGTGAGGAAATATTTTTTCACAGAGAGAGTGGTGGATGCATGGAACCACCTTCCTGAGGAGGTTGTGGAGTCAACAACAGTGGGATAATTCAAGAATGCATGGGACAGACATAAGGCAATTATAGCGGGGAGTAGGAGGAAGTAGGCTGTTGGTAAATTGAATCTTCAGCTTATCCAATAGGCAGGAAAATGGGCAGACTGGGTGGGCCAAGTGGTCCTTATCTGCTGTCAAAGTCTATATTTCTATGTTTCTAACTCACAGATGGGAGAATTCCCAAAAAGATATGGGATGCTGCATGGATCTGTACCTATGGTGAAATGCAGTCTTTTGTGCAAATAAATGTAAGTATTACTATATTTAATTTTTAACTGAAGTTCATAAAATATGTAGCTGAATCACTGTATTCATCACTAATTTATTACTACAACATTTGGCCCTGTCAAAAACTATGACTTCATTTTAAATCCTGTGTAGTTACATTTTATGTTTACTGCTTGTTCTGCTGATGACAAAGGTTTTAAGCAAATAAGGATTAAACTGAGTAGAGCACTCATAGTACTGATACACTGAAGTCTTTTTCTTGGTAAATTGAACTTCATTATAATAATAGGGTTGCATTCAGTGTGTTAACAAGCCCAGTGGCTAGGTTGCCAGTGAATATATACTAGTGTGGGTGCACAATCTGAGGGGCTGGTGGTGCCAGACTTCCCCTTGCCCATCATTGGACTACAGGGATGTAGTGTACTCATCAACCACAGAGTCCATGTAACAGTCCTTGATCTCCACCCCCCAACCCCGCCACTGTACTGTTCCTGATAACTTTCTTGCACCTTTGGAGGTTTGGTAGGACTTATGGTCTGTTCCATCCTTAAAGGGAACATAAACCTTTCCTTTACCTTTAGATTTGGTCTATTGTGTGGCCTCCCTCATATCCCTCCTGTATTTATTCGTTTGCTCACGTTGAAATAGTCTTGTTTTTTCCCCCATATAGCGTACCTTGTTGCCACTTATGTTTGCAGCATAAACCAGCATCTGCCAACTGCTTCTTTTGCTGCACCTTTTCATCTGGTGTCACAACATGAAGCATTTCACTTACTTTCATCCTTTGAGAAGGAACAGCCTTTTGCATGAAATGCATTGGGGGAGCCATTACCTTGCTGCTAGTTTGTTTGTGTCACTCAGATTTGCACCATAAATAAATCATTTCACATTGTGAGAGACGGCTAATGAGGTTCATTTCTGAAGGCAGGTGGTGGCTAGGTAAAAAGCTGCGGTGGAAGAAGCAGTGGGCAGGTGCTGGTTTATGCTACAAACTGTATGTGCTCTTTTCTTTATGAAAGTCCTGCAATAGCTTGGTGCAGTTTTCTTGCTACAATATCCCTTGTTGCTATTGCCATTTTCCAGCCTGATATTCATATTTTAATTACTGATCAGTTCTGTAACTCAGTGACATCAGATGGGTAGAAGCTGACAGTGCAAGTGTCAGTCTGGGGCCTTCACTCAATGGTCGCCAGGTTCTGGATCTGATCCGTAATTATCAAAAAGGGAGGACTGAGTAGGCAAACGAGGGGGAGGCTGTGCAATCTACACTAGGGACACAATACTTGGACATGCACTCCCCACCCCTGCCCTTGTAAATGGGGCCCAGGCTCTTACCCTCAAACTCACCCCGGACCCTTCTAGGAGCCCTCTCTATCTCACCACAGCCTACGTTCCCCCAAAGAACCAGCACCCGGCCCTGGTATCTTTAGCGGACTACCTGGCCTCCCTCCACCATAAGGCGGAACAAATCTAGTTAGGGACCTTAATGTAAATTGGCTCAACACCTCCTCTTCCGCCAATGTAGAGACTCATTGCCTTCAAGACCAGCGCCTTTCGTCACCCAGCCCTACGAGAATAAACCCTAAGAGAGGTACCAGCACCCTTCTGGATGTTATTATAACCAACCGACCCCAAAAAATCCAAAACATCCAGGTCCTACCAGACTCCCTAAGTGACCACTCCCCTATCCTATTTCATTGGGCAGTCCCCAATCCCAAACCCAAAGCCCAGACCACCCTCCGCAGGCGCCTCCGCCCTGGTGGGCTGAAAAAATTTAAAGTATTCCTCACCCGGATAAATTGGTCCCCCATTCATCGTGCAACCGACATTGACACTGCCCTCGCCTTCTTCACACACACCTTCAACATGGCCTGTGATCTCTTTGCACCCTTCACCAAAATCCGGTCCAAAAGCAGAATGCACCCTGGGTTAGCCCTGCCCTTCTACAATTACTAAGAATGGGATAACCTCTGGCACCTTGCCACTGAAGCGGTCATCTGTCTGATAGGCAGGCTTACAATGCAGCCGGAATAATGTCTTGGGCCATCCGGGAGCACAAGGCACCATTACCAGGCCACCATTACCTCCTCCTGGGGCTCGCCCAGACTTTCTGGGATAATATTAAACAACTAAATGGAAAATCTCGCCTCCTGCCCCATCCCAGCTCACTAGAAATGGCACTACCACCACCGAGCCTGCCACCATAGCTAACTGGCTCAACACTGCTTTCACTGACCTTAGCTCAGTCCTCCCTAGTAATTTTTTTGACCCTCCCCCCAACCAACCTCCCACTGTCTTCCAGCACCCCAGCTTCCACCTGCGCAAGATTTCCACCGGAAGCCAGACCCATCCTAATCAAAGCTTTAAATAGCAACAGTCCTGGCAGTGACTCACTGGACCCCAGTATCCTCAGGCTGGTGCTAGATGAAGATCCTTGCCCCACTCACCAGCCTAATTAACGATCGCTCTGCCTGGGACAATTTCCCATGGCTAGGAAAACAGCCATAATCACACCAATTCATAAAGGGGGCGACAGGTCGTCGGCCAACCTCCATCCTCCCCCCTATCTCTAAAGCCCTGGAGAAAGTGGTGGCCATTCAACTCACTGATTATCTGGCTAAGCATAACATCTTATGCCCAGAGCAACATGGCTTCCGTGCTGGTCACAGTACCAGCACTGCCCTAATTGAATTCTCCAACTTCCTACACTCCTCCTTGGATACCAGCTCCCTTGCTGGTGCAGTGTTCATCGACCTCTCAAAGGCTTTCGACCCCGTCTCCCATCCACTTCTGCTGAATGCTCTCTGCCACACTGGTCTCTCGGCTGGCCCCCTAGCATGGTGCACAAGTTATCTTGCCGCTCGATCACAGTGTGTAAAAATCAATGAGATACTCTTTGATACCCGTCCCATTCACTCTGGGGTCCCCCAAGGCTCCATCCTGGGCCCCCTTCTCTTCTCGCTCTATCTGAACACCCTGCCCAGTGCATGCCCTGGCAAAATTCTCCTATGCAGATGACGCTATCCTTTTTGCCACCACACGCAATCCTGTCTCCCTTCAGGACACCCTACAGCAGTCTTTCAATAGTGCCGAAGCTTGGTTTAAGGAGCGCAGACTCGTCATCAATCTTAAAAAGACCAAAGCTATGCTCTTTTCCCACCCCCAAAACAAAGCTAGCAATCACCCACTCTATATCCTTCCTAGTACCAATCAGCCACTGGAACAAGTCTGCTCCTACAAATACCTTGGGGTTACCTTCGACTCAGCCCTCACATTTCACAACCACATAGATGCCCTAACATCCACCACTAACACACGGCTTGGCATCCTCTTCCGCCATAGAACCTGCCTTCCCCCAAATGCACTCCGGCTCGCTGTTACGTCATTGTTTTGTCCCTTGTAGACTATGGTCTACCAGTCTATGGTGCTGCCGACACGACTGCACTCAAAAAAATTCACCTAACCCTGAATAAAGCCTGCAGATTGATTACTGGTGCCCCCAGGCTCACACACACCTGTCAGCTGTATGACGAGGTTAAACTCCTTACCCTTGATGAACGGCTCCGATATCAAACCTGTCTCCTCACAAAAAAAACCCTACTCGGGCTCTCCCCCCCTGGGGTAACGGCATCCATCCACCAGAGCCCTCCCACTATTGCAACACGGTCTTCCAACAAGACCACACTAATGGTCCCCAGATCAAGAACCAGCCGTGGCCAGAGGTCCTTCTGCTACAGAGCCCCATCCTGGTTTAACTCTCTCCCTGCCCCCATCACCAATGCCACCACCATCTCCAAGTTCAAAACCACCCTTCGAAACCAACTCTTCAACACTCGTAGCTGCTCCTGTCTTTGAAAGTAGCCTCCACCCCGACTTCTCATGACAACGCCCACCGGGCTGCTCTCCACCTAGCCATCCCCACCATTGCTTCCTGGTACACCGTGCCTATGTCTAACCTGGCCAGTGCCAGCTGTTGCATTGTATACCTAGTAGATTGCTCAGTTTTTGATACCAACTTGTGTAACACCTGTTCTCAATTACATGTACCCTGTAACCTAAATGTATTTTGTCTGACCTCAGTGTGACGTGGCGCCTCTGTTGAATGCCTATTGTTTTGCAAACCTATGCTATGTAACCTAAAACACTATGTATGTCTTGCAAACCTATGCTATGTAACCTAAAACACTATGTATGTCTTTAATGTGATGAGGTACCTTTGGAAACGAGCCTCTGGCTCAAAGGTTGTAAACTGATTTTACAAATAAATAAATAAAAAGAATATAAGGCATGAAAAAGGCAGCATCAAATAGGGACCTTAAAAAGGTAAAGAAAAAAATATATACAAATATATATATATTATTTTTTTACACAGTTTATGGCCAGGAAAGACATACTAAGCTGAAACTTGTTTTCAGGTGTATCCTGCGAGCACAGGGACGTTAAGTGAATTGCTCTGGGTCACACAGTATGTGAGTGTGGCAGTATAGCATAGAGGTTAGAGGAACGAGGTGTGAATGAACTTGGTACATCCAGCAGACCAGACCTGAGTTAGATTCTTACAACCTCCACTTGCATACTGTGTGACTCTGAGCAAGTCACTTAACTGCCCAGTGCTCCCAAGTCACCCATGAAAACAGGCACTTGTGCCTAGGTGGCCTTACCCAGTTACCAAAGACTAAAAAAAAAAAAAAAAGTGCTGGCTGTGGAATTCAAAATCAATTCTCAAGGCTTTCAGCTCCGTGCTCTTAACCACAATGTTATAGAAGAGTATATGTATTTATTCATTATAAAAAACTTTGTTAATGTATCAGTTAAGGGTGATGTCACAGTGACAAAAGTTTAGAAATTCGATGTTTGGGTTCACCACCCCACCCCCATCCTCCACACACCAACAGATGGGGTGTGCCATGGGGCCGACAGATCCAACTCTCACCCCATTCCATGTGTAAGCAATCTGACATGCTACAGTACAGGGGAATGGGGTGAGAGATAGACTGATGACCCCATGGCACACCCTAAGCTCAGGCACCCTAACACTGAATTTCCAAACTTTTGTCACTATGACATCAACCCTAAATGATGCATTAACAAAATTTTTTACAATGAATTTTCTTACTTTTTGAAAAAGTGTAATGTAACTAGTAAATGGTATGTGTTGATGGGAGCGCGGGGCCCATCAACAGACACTAACTGTCTTAAGCTGGAGGGTGGGAGGTTTAGGAGGGAGGTCAGGAAGCACGTCTTCACAGAGAGGGTGGTGGAAACTTGGAATGCGCTGCCAGAAGAGGTCATCTCATTAAAGACAGTGGGCAGCTTTAAGAAAGGATGGGATAGGCATAGGGGGAAGGTAAGGATCATGGGTAGGGAGGATGGGAGGAGTGGGGAGGGAGGGCAGGGACATTAGATTAAGCTGTGTACCCTGCAGTGTGAGCAGACTTGATAGACCAAATGGCCTCCTTCTGCTGGCTTCTTTGTATGTTTGTATGTATGTATCAACAGTAATGTAACAGTGGAAGAAGACAGATAGAGGGCTACGGTACTCAATTAGGGTGCTGAAGCATGAGCAGACTTGATAGACCAATAGGCCTACTCTGCTGATGTCTAGTGTGTTAGTATGTAAATTGCCCATTTGTGCATAATGATATGTGTCTGTGGGAGCGCGGGCCCTCTGGGCCCTGCGCTCCCACTTACACATAACGACGGAGTCATACAGTAGCCCTATAGACCTGAAAAGAAACCCTTGTAACACTAATTTGCCAATATCCCACCCCCCAACCCTACAGGCACCAACAGGCATTTTTATTTATTTTTTATTTATTTAGATTTTGTTGACCAGGTAAGTGCACTAGACAAATCCTGCCTATTTTCAGGCACAAACCGGGGGAGGGGGATACAGATGAATGGCAACTGACCTTGAACCAGATTAAGCTGTTGGTGGTATTTTTAGTAAATGAGGGAAATTTGGCCAGGACACCGGGGAAATTTCCCTACTCTTTTCGATAAGTGCCATGGGATCTTTAACATCCACCTGAACTACCACCAATCCAGGCAAATGGGACCTCGGTTTAACGTCTCATCCGAAAGACGGCACCTCAGAAGTGCAGCACCCCTCTCATGCTGCACTACAGTGTCAGTACTGGGATATTAACCCAAGTGCCATATTGTGGGAACTGAACCCACAGCCCTCTGATCTCCCGGCCTCAGAGGCGAGTGTGCTACCTACTGAGCCACTGACACTGCAACACATTGGGGCATGCCATGGGGTCATCAGGCCCAACTCTCACCCCATTCCATGTGTAAACAAGCTGACACTCTACAGTATAGGAGAATGGGGTGAGAGTTAGGTCTGCTGACCCCATGGCACGTCCCAATGTCTGTTGGGTGCCTGTAGTGTGGGGGTGGTTTGGTAGAGGTGGTATCCCTAACATCGAATTTCCAAACTTTTGTTGCTGTGACATCAGCCCTAACTGATGCATTAACAGAGTTTTTTGCAATGAATTTCCCTTCTTTATGAGAAAGTGTAATGTAAGTGGTTAGTGGTATATGTTTGTGGGAGTGCGGGCCCTCCGGGCCCTGTGCTCCCTTCACATTGCCCATTTTTTGCGTAATGGTATGCATATGTGGAAGCGCAGGCTCCCCTGGGCTCTGCGCTCCCACTTACACTTAAATACGGAGCCATACAGCAACCCCATAGTACTGTGAAGTAACCTTTGTAACACTTATTTGGCAATATCTCAGTTGCCGTAGCAGCTATGAAAAAATTCCACTGCAGATGTAATCTATGACTTCAAAACTTCCTCACAAGCTTAGTAAACCTAAAGGTGGACTAAGCTGCAGGTAGTGAAAAAATCCATACCTCGAATAGTTTTCGAGATACAGGCCCTGCAATGTTATCCTATGGGAAATTTCTCAACTTCAGAATGCTGTAATTATGGGCCCGTTGAATGGTTTGGGAGCAAACAACCAAAAGGCACATCTGTGGGACCAGGGTTTGCCACCCTGCAAATTTCAGCCCCAACGCACAATCCACATTGGCACAATAAAGAGACAAAGAAAACAACACATGGGACAATGTTGTGGAGTATTGTTTTCGCGACAACAAAAATGCTTTCGCGAAAACAAAAAATGTTTTCGTGACATCCCTATACCTTATAGTGGAATGTTTTCATGCACAAAAAAATGTCTCACACACAAAAAAATTTTCGTAAACATTTTCGCAATGCACATATAAATTTTCCCATAGGCTACAATGGGACATGAAAAACTTGCATAAGTTTTGAATGCATTAATATGTTTTCACCAAATCTTCAAGTATAACCCAGGCCACATATATTTCTTATATTATAGGAGTTATAAAGCCTAGACATTTTGGTCTAGTTTACTTGGTATAAATTGATCTTAGTGATCTGCTGTGTGCTTTATAATGTTGAGCATATCACTAGGTTGACCTTAGTGACCTTCCATATTATACTTGAAAATAAAAAGCATATCAGTATATAAGAAGCATGCACATAGATCACTGTGTCCCTTGTGAATATATTTTCAAGGGTACTTTGCTTCTATATTATATAAATATGAGGAAATGAAATAAATTAATCAATGGATATTTATATATATAAAATGTAGTAATTAGATTGTAACCTTGTTATCAGCTGACATTTATGGTCCAGTTTTTAGTCACCATTTTCTTTTCTTTACATTTTATGTGAATTGGTGTGTTTAAATAATGATTGCTGATTCAAATGGAATTTTTTTGACTGCTATCACATGAGATGTGGGTGTATTTAAGTAAGGTGCTGCACTTGAATCAACCTCCCTGAGGAAGCGCGCATGTGCGAAACCGGTCAGGGCTTTTGAGTTTTGCCTTTTTCACTTTGTGATTGCCACAGGCATGTAATACATTAAATAAGTTGTTTTATCAACTACGGATGCTGGTGCTGCTTTTTTTGGACTTGCACATATAGACAGGCAAATCTGAATCCACTCAGACACATTCTTCAGTCCATTATACCCGACTGAAAAAATGCGCAAAAGTTGGCACTTTTCACTTTTTGGATGCTCTATGGTTCCGCAACTGTACATCCAACCGGAATGCAACTTTCCAGATCCAGAGATGTATGATTGGAGGCTGTGCATGCAAAATTTCAGGCAAATTGGACAAACAGTTGCAAAGTTATTGAAGTGCAAATTTTGGGGTTTAACATAGAAGTGGCCATACCTTCTAACTTCTCATGGCCCTACTGGTATAGTATATATATATATATATATATATATATATATATATATACATGCAACAGGATAAAACCATCGCGTAACTCAGTTTATCTGAGCCACTGTGTGGATATATGGCTATGACGTAATCACTATGGGAATAACTCAGGTTATTCCATAGTGATTATATCATCTCCTGTTTATCCACACAGTGACTACGCCACTCCCCCATCAGCTGAAACTTCTTATAGACTTTCATTTTCAGGGTCCTTGGAACAGGTATATTGCAACACACAGCAGAGCCCCTTACATGTTACAAGTCCAGCTTCTAAACTGCATACCTCACTGTTGCCTGCCTACCTACCCTGCATCATACTTTTTAACGCACATTTCTTTACCTAAAAAAAAAAACTCCTCTCTAAAATCACAACCACTCAGCCTCTCCACCTTCACACAGTATCTGGCCAGCCCAAGCAACAGCTGCATATGACAGCTCACAAAAGCATGTTTATTTTACCTGCAGCTTTTTTTTTCATATACTGTTTTTCATATTTTAACCACAACACCTTTTTTTATTGCGACCTCTGCAAGTTCCACTTTCATTCTACTCATCACACGCTGGCTGCCTGCCTGCCTGCAACTGTGACATACTGCCCTTTACTTTTAAAAAAAAAAATTCACATCGTTGTACATGTAAAAGTTTCACCAGCAAGCCAACCACCAGTTGCAGAAACAACAGAAAACATTATTTTTATTTAAACAAAACAGTGCCTCGCTCACTCGGTAAAACAGCAAAAAAGATGCCATATTTTTCAAACAGTCCAGCCCACCCACATACAGAGTAACATCCAATCTGACCAGGAGATCTAAATGACTGATATCGCTTCCCTAGCAACCATCTTGTGGTCCTAGTAACCATACTTACGCTCCCATTTTTAAAATTAAACCACCGCGGAAGATTAAAACCGGGGAAAGAAAAAGTACTACTGTAAAACAATAAAAACACACCAAAATACCTCTTCATTTTCAACAAAATTGATGTCAAGCAAACAGGGCCTGTTGCATAAATCCAATATGTGGGGGGGGGGGCTCCTGTTGGATAAGCAAGTTATTTGTACAGTAGCCTGGGACTTTTCGTGAATCTAACTCGTGGCTTCGCCAATCGTGAGGTTACTCGAGATCACAGGCTACTGTACAAATAACTTGGTTATCCAACAGGCACCCCCTGCATATCCCTTATATACTGTATATGCAATAGGGTGGGAGATAAACAGAGTGAAATAAATTAATCTATCTGAGCAACTGTGTGATAAATGTCATTTATCTACACAGTGCTTATGTCATCAGCCATTTATTCACACAGTGCTTATGTCATTTAGAATGTTTGGCCTCAGTAGCAGTACTAACCATATTCAAATGTGAATAATTTTAAAACAGAAAATGATAGCATGATGCTATGAGCATGAAAGTTGTACAGCACAAAAATATCTACAAAATGAGTGGTGTTTCATTTATAGATATCTTTTAGTTTTTTTAATAATTAGCAAACAAATTGCAAAAAATTCAGTATTTTTGAAATTTTTCATCAAACAAATGCGAATGACTTTAAAACAAAAAACAATAGCATGGTACTTTGAGCACAAAAGTTGTTCTGCACAAAAATATCTACAAAATGAGAGGTGTTTCATTTATAGATACCTTTTACATTTTCTATAATCAGCGAATAACGGCATAACATTCCATTTTTATTCACTTTTTTTCTATATAGTTTTTTATCCCAGGAGACTTGGCAGGCAACTACCTCCACACCTCATGTGTCCCCGGCCCAACTCACCCTGAAATTCCCTCCATGGCTTGCCCCCTCCACAGCGGGACCAGAGAGGGGAGAGTCGGCTCTCTCTCCTCACAGCACAATCCAGAAGTTGGGGCGGCCACTGGGGATGTGACAGGCCATCATGGAGCCTGCTAGGTCCCACTTTTGTTCTCCCGTCTCCCCCTCTCCACTGGTATAATGACATTGGTACGTGCCTCCCAACCCGTATAGCCCTCCTTCCACTGCCAGAGGGCAGTCAGCAAGTGGGAATGACAAAACCTCCCTTCCCAAGACAGGAGAGCAGTCCTCTGGATGCTTAATCCTCTCTTGCCCCTGCCAACCCCTGGCAGTCCAGGCTCATTCCCGAACCTGGGTTACCGGCGTGGCGCAAGGTGTAGCAACCAGTGCATCAACCTCCAGTGCCAGCAGGCCAGTCTTATTCACTTTTTTGACTAACAAATGCTCCCCTCCAACAGCAAAAACCAAAACATTGTGTGTCAAACCTTTTCATTATGTACTGACCACAATGTATAGTTGGAGTGTTCATAGCAACTGCTTAGCAACCACTTTGCTAAGTGGAGCTACACTGGGAAACATTTATCAAAGATAAAACACAAACTAAACATAAATAAAAAAGCATTAAAAAAAATCCTATCTTATTGCATAAATGGAATATGCAATGGAAAACTTGTGGAATAAATGATTTATCTGCCCTTGAGCAGTTTGACCTTGGACACCTCGCTCGTGGTTTATGCCATTCATGAGGTTCCCCGAGGTCAAAATACTCTTGTGCTGATAAATCATTTATTCTACTCATTTCCATTGCATATATATATATATATATATATATATATATATATATATATTATGCAATAAGGTGAGATAAACAGAGTGTGATAAATCCGTTTATCTGAGTAACTGTGTACATAAATTTAATTTATGTATACAGTAATTATGTCATCAGCCATTTATCTACACAGTGCTTATGTCATCAGCCATTTATCTATACAGTGCTTATGTCATTTAGAATGTTTGGCCTCAGTAGCAGAATTAATCATAATCAAGTGCGAATAACTTTAAAACGAAAAATGATAGCATGGTACCGTGAGCACGAAAGTTGTTCAGCAAAGAAATATCTACAAAATGAGTGTTGTTTTATTTATTGATACCTTTTAGATTTTTTGATAATTAGCAAAAACACAACAGAAAATTCATTTTTTTTTTTTCATTTTGTCTGCAAAAAAATGTAAATAACTTTAAAATGAAAAATGATTGCCTGGTACTGTGAGCACAAAGTTTATTCGGCACAGAAAGATGTACAAAATGAGTGGTGTTTCATTTATAGATACTTTTTAGTTTTTTCAGAATTAGTGAAAAACAGCAGAAAATTCAATTTTTGTGCACCTTTTCATCAAACAAATGCAAATAACTTAAAAACAAAAAATGATAGTATGGTACTTTGAGCACAAAAGTTGTTCAGCATAAAAATATCTACAAAATGAGAGGTGTTTCATTTCTAGATTCCTTTTAGATTTTCTATAATCAGCAAAAAATTGCAGCAAATTACATTCTTATTCACTTTTTTGACTAACAAATGTCCCCCATAAAAGCAAAAACAAAAGAATTGCATAAATGGAATATGCAGTGGAAAACTCATGTAATAAATGATTTATCTGCACTCGAGCAGTTTGACCTCAGACACCTCACTCATGGCTTACGTCACTAGTGAGGTTACCAGAGGCTAAACTGCTCTTGTGCAGATAAATCATTTATTACACTTGCTTCCATTGCATATCATATATATATATATATATACACACACACAATATCTATCAAAGCCAATTTTGCTTTTTTGTATTTAAAAATGAAGTACATAAAAGTTAGGGGAGAAATGTCCCTTCTTTTTTTGTACTTATGTTACCGTATATCTGTGCACAAATGTAGCTGAGGTGTGCATGCACAATAGAACTAAATTAACATGCCCTGTGATGGCTGTACTGAATTAATAGTGATAAAATGCAATTCGGATTTTTGGCTCCATTTTCATTTTCTTTTTTACGTACTGATGTGGTCCACCTTTAGAGATTTCCTTCAGCCTGTTTGCCATTGCCACCTGCCCATCCTCAGACTTCAGCCTATTTGGACCTCAGGCACCTACAACTCACTGCTGCTGTGCCATTCACAGTTTGTCTCTTGCATAGAGCTCTGCCTTTCATCACCTAGGCAAAGGAGCCCCTCTCACATATCTGGCCACCCAAGGTGGAGGCATTCCTGAGGTCAACTTTTCCCTGCACCGTAATGAAGAAGATCAAACTGAATGGGAGGGGGGGCAGCCATCCTCTGCACAGACCAAGCTGTCACTTGTGCCACCACATGCTCTGACAAAGCTGCCATCCATAGCTGTTGCAGGAACAGCACTCATCAAACCCATACATACAGGAGGCAAACATTTGCATAGGCATTCCTCAGTTCTCCCGACGGCATCCAATCCAGTCACCCCATGCTCGGGTTGCAAAGCCGTGTCACCAGCATGCTAAACAGATGCCCCATTTCTCAATGGTATGCAGCTGCCCTGGCTCCATTTTCAATTAAAACTTATTATTGGAAGTCCTCTTACTATTTTCAATAGAAAGACCTCACAGAAAATAAGCTTTCATTTAAAAAGCCCACAATAAAATCTATTTGAGTGCTATTAACTGTATAGAATGAAAACTGGATTTAACAAATCTGCCTGCCCCTAAAAAGTCCTTTCCTGTCTGCAATATTAAAATTTTTGTGATACAATAATTTTCCAGTCAAGTAAGCATTTTCATTAGGTGCCAAGCATGGCTCAGTTGGTAGCCACTACACCAGGACTGGGCGTATACCATAAAAGCTGGCACCCAAGTGCAGTATTAAGGAGTGCTGTACTGTCAAGGTATGCTGTCTTCCGGATGAGACGTTAAGCCAAGGTCTTTTTTATTCATCCCTGGTTCTCTTCTAGTGGGTGTCCAGGTGGAAGTAAAAGAACTCAATGCACTTTGTGCAAGAATATGGGAATTTTTGTATTATAAAAAAGGGTCTCAGAAATACTCGAGTCTGACTGGCTGTCATCATTCTGACAGCCTTACATTAATCTCTGCTACGCTGTCAGGTACAGCCTGATCACCATGGCACATGAATTCCTCCTGTCAGCATTCTGTCCTCTAGCACTGCTGAATGACTGGGATGATGTACTATATTCTGATTCTGAATCAGCATTCCTAAACAGCTGGGGATGAACTATTTTATTAAAAATGTCCCTCTCAATGAGGAGAACATTCAAAAGGTACATTTGTAACACTTTTCTTTTGGAGTAATTTTTTTTATAATAGCAATAATGCACTCCAAAGGGTTAGATTACCAGTCAATCATGCCCTAGGGGCAATATGGCACTCAACTGAACCTCATGCCACATTACGCCCCTTGGGGTGATTAACAGACCATAAATCTAACCCCTGGTCATGCCTTACTACTTAATTTAAACATATCAAAACAAATCTATGTAAGAGTAAAGTATCATACTTGAACAAAACCACTGAAAAAATAACTAAACAATTCTGCAAATGGACCATTTTAAAAGGCTAATATCACAAAAAGTGTGCTTTTATGACATTAGAACCTATAACTGGGAGTTGTCCCAGGATTAAAACTAAATTGGACATACTTTTTAAAAGTGATTAGCCTTGCGTTTTCCTTAACATATCCCAAAAGTCAGAAAACTAAGCAAAGGTGAAGACAAAATGGGTTATCAATTCTACGTGAGCCACTGCTTTTCTGTAGTGCTTTTATGTTTTAGATTACCCTACACTTGTAATCGATCATGTGTACACAGCCATACTGTGTCCCATATTTTTACGGGAATCTTCTTATCAAGTAGTTGTTTGCTAATAGTCTGTGCCAGGACTAGCTGAGCTGGTCTACATACAGGGTCCATGATGAAAGCATTTTGAAGAATGGTGGAATGCAGCTGTGTTCTAGTACTTATCAAAATCTGTTGAAAATAAATTTTCCATTTGACCATTTTGTGAAAAAAAAAATATCCATGATAAAAGCAGGGATGGGCTTTGGACCTTTTCTGACCACCCCAGGGTGTCTCCCATCCATGAGGTCAGAAGATGCCCACAGGTAGAAGAATGAAATGGGGCCCATAATTTGAAAGCACATACATATGGAAAATTACTAAAAGTGAAAATACTAAAGAAAAATATAGTGGGGTTTAACATTAGAACATCTCCCTTCCTGAAATCTCGATATATGTGTGCTTTCTTAATGGGATTAAGATAGCTTCTTCAAAATAATTTGAAAAAAAAAAAAATTCCATACAGTTTTGTTTTAAAACTAACAGGGAGGGAAGACACAACTTATATAACTTAATATATGTTGTATGGGGCTACCATACATTATTACACATAAGTGACAAGAGCTAGTTGTGGGCTACCACCTACTTGTACTCCATTATCCTTTGTATGAACCTTAGTATTATATACAAAAAAAATTGGTACTAGGAATTTTTTTTCATATATATTCTTTGCGTTTAGATACCGGCCATCTGTTCTAACCAATGACTAATCTTTCTGCCAGACCTAATTTCTCTAACCAAATTCACAATGTCTTCTACTCTATATTTCACATTCAAATCTGTAATGGTTCCTTGGCAACAGAGACAGCAGAGACCATGTCTGGAACTGGTGCATCTGGTTTCCTTAAGATTAAACCACAATTTTTCAATATGTTCTTACTGGAGCGAGATGCTGCTGAAAAACTGAAATAGCTGCCTCTCCAGCAGCAGTGTCTTTAACCAAAAAGCATCTGTCATCAGCGTATGCCAGGACCATAATAGGAACCAGTCCTTCCATTGTAAGGATCGGCTGCACTCTTACAACAGAGTTCAATTTCCAGAGGACCAAGTCCAAGAGGAAAAGATAATAGACAGGACTGAAAGGGCAGCCCTGTCTCACCCTCTGAGGACCTGGCATATGGTTCTGAGACACCCATTTATTAGTGGTATCACCGGTACTGATCAGTACAAGTCACACAGAAAACAAAAGAAACAGGTAGCCCATACCTTCTAAGAACTTCAAACAAAAAAACCTGGGGGACTTTATCCTGGTCAAATGACAGGAGAAGGCCCTGAGATGTTCCTGAACTTCTATGTTCCGCTATCTTTCGCTGTAACTACAAGTTGTCATGTATCTGTTTTCCTGGCAAGGAGTGTGCCTGAGAAGGCACAATCACCTCAGATGCAGCTTTTACTAATCTGGAGACCTACATTAGAGATAAAGTCTCCAATTTCTTATATAAGTAAATCAAAATGCCATTTTTCATGCTGTCCCCAATTTCTCCTTGGGACAGCATATAACAAATATGTCTATTAAAGCTTTAGTGAGGTCATCTTTTACAAATCTGTAGATTTTGCCTAGCAACCCAGTGTCCCCAGACCATGTCTGAAATCAGAGAGCCAATGGCCACCAAAACTTCATCCTTTTGGATGGGTTCCCGAAGTTGACCTCTAGTCTCAGCCTTTAGCTCAGGGATATCAATGCCAGGCAGAAAGTCCTCTCACCTTTTTCGTTGAGGTGCAGGTACCCCAAAAGTTGTACGGACATGCTCAGAACAAAGTCAAGGAACTCCTTAGGGTCTGAGATCCTTCACCCGTCTTCCCTTCTGAGCTTCATAGATCTATGCTATATATGGTTTCTGCAATCAGTAGAGTGGTTTGGGCCTTCTTGCCATGGGTCCCAAATTTCTGTTCCTGGATCAAACTTATAATTCTACTATATTAGATTTGTGACTTTTTTTATTGCTTGAATCTGTGCTGAAAATCACCCTAAGCCTTCTCGGAGGGATAACAGTCTTTGGAATTTGTGCTGCAAGTCCAGAGATTTGGGATATTTAAGATTCTTTCATTTATTTGCTTGGGAATGTAAACAAGCTCTTAGTTCTATTTTAAAATTCTCCTACTAGTCTAATGGTGTGTGTCAAACCTAATTAAGAAAGATTTTTGTGTCTCAATAAATGTTTTAAATTTATACTGAATGCTGGATCTTCCAAAATGGAGGTGTTCATCCACCACAAGACTGGTCCCATGGGGTAGATTATGCCCTTAATGTTAATGAGACTAGTTTGTGGTTCAATGTTTCTATAGGGATTGTCTTAGACAACACAAATGTGAACCAAAGTGAAAGAAACCAAAAATCTATGCTAGTGGAGAGGGGTCCTTTATAGGTGTGTTCGCCTGCCAGATTTGTTTTAAAAACTGCATCCACGAGGTGAGCCTGAGTAACCACCTGATTCAAACAAGCCATGTCACAAAATATCTTCTTTGTACATGCCCCTATCCTCTCGAGTCAGGCCACAATTAAAGTCCCCACCCCAAAGCACCTTGAATCACTCTGAACAGATCCGCCCTGGCTACTTTGGTTTGGGTTCTGTTGATAATTATTGTAAATGGATGTTGTGAAAACAGACATCTAGTAATAATACTCTCTCTGGGACTACATACAATCATCTCTCTACTTTATAGTTATAGGATGAAAACAGGATGCCTACGCTGAGCAATTATCCTCCCCAAAGGACCAAGAGGAGGGGCCTTCAGGCCAGGCCAGTCTTGCTTTTTCAGTATCAGATTATGACTACATAAAATAATGCATGTAATGAGCCTTTGGGTCTGATTACATAAATACATAGATACATAGGCAGTGTCGGCAGATAAGGGCCTATGGCCCACCCAGTCTGCCCATTTAAGTTTGTAAGTTCAGTTTATGTTTTCCAGGAAGTCTGTTGCCCCTTACCCCTGATCTCCACAATTCCTTTATGTCTATCCCATGCATTCTTAAATCCCGTGATTGTTTCAGCCCCCACCACTTCCTCTGGCAGGGTGTTCCACTTGTCCACCACCCGTTCTGTGAAGAAATTCTTCCTCACGTTTCCTCTGACTCGTCCTCCCTCCAACTTCATCCCATGCCCTCTAGTCCTGGAACATCTTTTTCGCATAAAAATAGTGCATTCCTGCACCCTGTTCCTCCCTGTAAGATACTTGTATGTCTCCATCATATCCCCTCTCTCCCTCCTCTCCTCCAGGGAGTACATGTTCAGTGCCTTCAACCTGTCCTCATAGGACTTGTGATGCAATCCATGCACCATCTTTGCCCTCCTCTGAACCTTCTCTACCCTGTCTATGTCCTTACATAGGTAAGGTCTCCAGAACTGCACAGTGTACTCCAGGTGCGGCCTCACTAGTGTCTTGTATAGTGGAATTATCACCTCCCTTTTCCTGCTGGTGATGCCCCTGCCTATCCATCCCAGCATCCTATTTGCTTTACCTGCTGCCTTGTCGCACTGTTTCCTGCCTTGAGGTCATCAGAGATGATAACTCCAAGATCCCTTTCCTGCTTGGTGCATGCTATATCCTCACCCCCCAACTGATATATTGTGCCAGGGTTTTTGTGCCCCATATGCATTATCTTGCACTTCCTTGCATTGAATTTCAACTGCCAAACCCCTGACCATTCTTCAAGTTTCTGCAGGTCCCTTCTCATTCTGTCTACACCCTCTGGTGTGTCTACTCTGTTACAGAGCTTTGTGTCATCAGCGAACAGTGAAATTCTGCCTTCTAGGTCCTGTGCAATGTCGCTGATGAAGATATTGAATAGTACCGGTTCCAGCACTGATCCCTGTGGTACCCCACTGGTCACTCTTCCCTCTGTGGAGTGACAGCCATTTACCACCACCCTCTGTGTCCTGCCACCCAGCCAGTTACCTACCCACCACCTGCTGTCCTGCCACACCCATATTCCCCAGTTTGTGCAATAGTCTTCTATGTGGCACAGTGTCAAAGGCCTTGCTGAAGTCCAGATAGGCCATGTCCACTGCCCTCCCTGATCCACCTCCCTAGTCACCCAGTCAAAAATTCAATGAGGTTGGTCTGACATGACCTTCCCTGGTGAAACCATGCTGCCTTGGGTCTTGTAGTCCATTGACAACCAGAAGTTCCACCTAATCTCTCCTTCAGTAGTGCTTCCATGATCTTCCCCACTACCGAGGTGAGGCTGACTGGTCTGTAGTTCCCCGCTTCCTCTTTGTTCCCACTTTTGTATAAGGGACTACATCTGCTATCCTCCAGTCTTTGGGTACCTCCCCCGTTTCTAGTGATTGGCTAAACAGGATAGCAAGAGGTTCAGCCACCACCTCTCATTCTCATTCATTCTGATTCAGGATGCTATTAACATTCCAGGTGGAGAATGAAAAACTGTGACCTGACTCAATCCCCATTAGAAATAAGAGGAATAAGAGGAAAAAACACTATTATCATAACCTCTTTTCCCCCCACCCTAGCAGATCTTGACCAGTTTTTCATTTTTTTTTGGATTGTTTATCTGGGGTGCCTGTTCAGTGCCAGAGGAAATGCCCAGCTGGCAGGAAAACAGTGAAGAGCCATCATATTCTTCCCCGGTGCCCCCCATTTCCCAGATTCCACCAAGGCCTCAAATCTATTCTCCTGTAGTTTTAAGTCCAGCTTTTGGAGCTTGGGCTTTGGCTGACCTCAAAGACAACTGCTGTGATTGACCCTTTGTAGAGTTTCAGGGATGAGAATCAAAGAAGGAGGAAGAGGCACATTAGGGCCCTTAATCAGTGAACTGGATTTAGAGGCTGTCTGAGTAATCTCTTCTTGTGCTTTGGCCATCTGGGATTGACTGAGTCCCAGACTGGGGACAGGTTCAGAGCCCTGAGGGGAGGGCACAGGTTCTTCCCTCTCTGGAATGGCTGAAGCTGAGGACTCCATCCTAACTTTGTCGGTCTGCTGTTCCTCTAGAGATGTTTCAGGAATGACTACCAGAGGTTCTGAATCAGAGATCTCTGTCTCAGGAGAAGCCTGGGGTTGCTGGACTGTAAATATTCCTGATCCACAGAAAGATCTTGCCAGATGGACTTTAAATCAGGAGTCTGGGCAGAGCAAGGGCTTGTGAAGTTCTACAGGAATCACATCTAGATCCCAAACACTGTGCTCTGTTGACATGAATTCCTGTTCTGCTTGGTCCATGGGTTCCTCCCTGTTATGGGATATCCAGTGACTGGACCTACAGTATAAGAATGTCCAAACTCCTCCCACAGATTACACTTCATACAATTTCTGCAGTGTGTACTCGGGTGACCCAGTTCCATATAGAGCCAATAGCAGATTCTGTCACAAGCACTATTTAAATGTGTTTTGGAGCCACTGCAGTAATAAACTTTGGGTTAGCTCTGGTAAAAAATGCCCCCCCTCATTCTTACCAAGGTGGAAGCAGTTGGGGAGGTGGTATAAACCAAACTCTGACTGTGGCAATCAAACCCTCATCCTCCACCTGCACGGTTCAAATATTTTTAGAGTCCCAGATTGTCTCAGTCAGGACTGCCAAATACTTTACACTTCTACCTCATGCAATACAGGACATCAATAACACTAACCCCTTTATTTTTAAACAGCACTGTTACCATTTTAAAGACAGGTTTGGTGATGGGAATAGCGACAAAAGGTTACCATAATGAAATATAATTCAGTTTGTGGTAGCAGGACCAGTATCTCTCCAGTCCTGTTTATTTTTTAAAGCTGATATCATAGCATTTTGATTTCTGATAATGCTCTTGTCACTATAACTACTGAATTACCAAATCAGAAGCCAACAAAAGCTTGGCATATGACCCCAGTTCTAATGAATGATGGCAAACTACCTAAAGAAACTGACTGATGAAATCCCTCTCTTCTTTATTAATAACAGGTATCAATCAGTATTTACACAAACACTTTGGGACTGCTTCAGAGTCTATCTTCACATTATCTGCATAGCCTATTCTGCCACTGAATACAAGGACATTAACACAAAATTTAACAACTTAGAAAAAAACATCAAAAGTCTGGAAACAGCCATTCTGTACCAGCCAACACACATGAACATAAAATCACTTAATAAAAAACAGGAAAAAAGTACATTACAATAACTGATTATCTTTAAAAGCTGAAAATATATTAAAATTCAGGTCAAAATATTACTCAGTGACAGTGAGAGACAAACTGGACAAGTTAATGGCTACGCAGTTAAAACAAGAAGCTGTGGAGTGATACATCAGTGTAATTAGAACACTGACAGGGACCATTACAAGTCAACCAGTAGAAATAAATCAGACTTTTTATCACTACTATTTGAAACTCTACCTTTCAGAAAGGGTCAATAACCCAAATGCTTGGATAGACTGCTAAATTATGTTAATCTTCCACAGACCCTTTTTGAATTAATTCGTGGCTTAGAGAGTGACATAACACCCACTGAACTTCACTTAGCAATTAAAAGCCTCCTATTGGGGAAAACCCCTGGTCTAGATGGGATTCCCATTGATTTTTATAAAAAATTGGAGAACCAGCTCAGTAACCATCTACTGGACACATACACTGAGGCATTTCAAATGGTGAAATTACTAGGCTCCTTTACTGATGCCAATATTCTTCTCTTCCCAATGAAAGGTAAAGATCCAGATTTATGCTCTTCATATAGACCCGTTTCCCTCTTAAATGTAGAATATAAAAGTTTGGCAAAAATTTTAGCCACCCGGTAAGAGATATTACTACTTTTCGTAATACATGATGACCAAACTGGATTTATCAAAGGACGTTTACTGTGATCTAGTATAATTAATTATAGTTACCTAATGAGAAACACCAACTCTGTCCTATTAACTCATGATGCAGAGAAGGTGTTCAACAGAGTGAAGTGGGATTATATCCATAGTTTGTTAAAAAAAATGAGGTTCAGGCAAACATTTAGGAAATGGATACTGTATGTTATACCAGTCACCTTGAGTGTATAGAAAAACTAATTATGCTGTATCACTGGTAATGTATCTACACAGGGGCACCAGACAAAGTTGTCATCTATCCCCTCTGCTCGTTGCCTTGGTGATCAAACCACTCGCAATAGCTATATGACAATTACTTAACTTACAGATAAGCTCATATGCAGATGATATACTGTTAATATAATAACTGGGTTAGGCTTTTTCCCATAGGGAAACCATGGCATAATTTGCCGTTATAAAGGAAGCGTTTATAACAAAACACATGCACTATAGTTTCCTTGCTTATCTTGATGCCCAACCTACAGCTCTTCCGGGTTTTCACCTTCGCCACCAGATTTCTTCGTTGGTGAAACCGCACTCACTGCCACTATCTCTAGGAGGTAAGTAACTATTTAAAAAAAAACTTCCTAACAAAAATCACACCATAAAGGGGACAACAAAACAAGAAAAAAGTAAACTGTTGCTAAGCGACCGAGGCTAAAGCTAAACATCACCCAGACTGCAGCGCACTGCAGACCATTTATTTTTATATAATTGGCTGTGGCAAAAAGCCTAACCAACAATTATAAAATAAAATATAAGGCCAGTTTGCGTAAACTCAATTTACACACACCCCTCGAGGGTTGGATGCCTGGATAAACCCCTCGAGCTTCTCTCTCGGGGTTTATATGCCATCCAACCCCTCGGGTGTGTGTAAAATCTCGTTACACACACCACCCCATACTTTATTCTCTATTTAATGCTTTCTAAACTCACAGAAACATTACCAATGACTCAAGAGATAATCAATAGCTTTTGTGCAGTCTCTAGTTACAAAATAATCAGGCAAAAAACAGAAATATCACCTCTTGGCAATCTACTTAAACTTTTGCTGGATTTTGGTAACACAACATAAATTGCAAAAGAAATGAAATAATTAGGGGTAATCCTCCCCAAAGAAAGATAATGGATGTATGAGACTGACTTAACTCCTTTAGTAAATAATATATATTCCAAGATCTTAAAAAAATGGACCCCACTTCCTTGGACCTTAATCAGAAGGGTTAATGTAGTTTAAATGACATTACTAACTAACTAGAGAATGCAAATGCCTGGCAGTTAAACTCCTGCGGGGTAGAGGACACAAATTATTTGTACTTATGACAACCTACAGTACATACCTCCTGGTAAACACCAATCTGACCTCAAGTCCGTCTCCAGCTACATTAAATAAATTAGTCAAAATTAGAAAAAAGTCATCATGGGAGACTTCTGTACCAATTGGTCTTCCAAATCTATTGTTGCCCACAGAGAATTGGTAGCCAGCCTCTATCTCTCACAACTGGTTACTGAATACACTAAAGCAAACTATAAGAACAGCACCAGAACCTTAATTGACTGGATCCTGGCTGCTCACATGGATAGGGTAAAAGAGGTCAAAGTGCTACCAGACACCATCAGTGACCACTCACCAGTACAATGCATATGGACAGCTAAACAACCCAGGCCTCCCCCTCGATTTACCACCAGCTGGATCCTAGGCAAAGGTAAGGTGGTGGATTTTAAGTCGCATGTGACTCAGACTGATTGAACCTAATTTTATAACCAGAGGGGGTGAAATACAACTGAAGTTGCTTGATTTCTGTGCTAGACACATAGGATTTGGAAGGATATTTCTGCAATATTTTAGAAGTGTCCTGCTGGCTGAGCAGTGAGTTTGTTTTTATCCCTGGACTCAGTAGAGTGGTTTGTGTAGGAGCAGTGGCCTAGTAAATTGTGGTGTTGGTTGACTTACTATAAAGGGCAGTACTCACCAGGGTGGTGGAGCAGTGGTGTATTTGATTGTTTCTAACAGTCACCAGTGGTTGTGGCATTTCCTTTATAGCCAAGGTTCGACATCACTTCCTCAACAGGTCTTGGGGCAGAACTGTCATATTCTTAATTACCCAGCACAGTGCATAAAGGGTAAGTACACACAAAAAAAAAAAAAAATTATATATTACTCATTGTATATTACAAGGAAGAGGGACATGTGGGGAGTGGTGCAATGCACTAGCTGTGGGGCAGCAATTTTCCGGGAGACATTCTGGAACCTGCGTTGCTGCCCTATTTGCAGGCAACTGTCAGCTCTGAGGGAGGAGGCTGCCCACCTCCAGGCTGAACTGGCAAGGACTAAGGAGGCCTCCCCCACCCAAAGAGCACCTGTTCCACAACCACTGCCTCAGAGGTTGCCATGTGTGAAACAGATGGACCACAGTAGGTTCTGGGAGGTGAGGGGTGGTGGAACAGAGGCATAGCCCCGAGTTGTACCTCTACACAAATCATATGTCAGTCTGGCAAATCAAGGTTCCTCTATGATGACACCCCTCATTGAGACCAAGAAGAATGCTGGGACATCCACAAGGAGACCCACAAAACAGTGGCAAGGGACACCACAGGGAAAGAAACAGCTTCTGATAGGGACTCAATTGTTAGGGTGTGAACCTGGGGAAGGAGAGAGGAGAGAGTAAGGTGCCTGCCTGGTGCCATGGCTTGGAGGGACAGAGAAGCAAATCCTCAGGATTGCAGAAGCAGCATCACAGGAGAGGAAAATAGATATCATTGTCCACCTCGGGGCCAAATTACCTAGCTAGGCATGAGATCAGTGCAGTGCAGGATGAATTTGTGGAGTTGGGAGGGCCTCAGAACCGTTAGCAAGCATGGTAACCTTCTCAGAGTGCTGCCAGTCTATGGCAGGGTGAGGCTAAGGGTACTGCACACCATGCAGTTTAATGAATGGTTGCAAAACTGGTGCAGAGCACAGGGCTTTGGCTTCATTGGGGACTGGGGGTCCACCTGGAGAGATGAAGGTCTATACTGGCATGATGGTCTGCATCTATCCAGGAAGGGAAACATGCTCCTAGGTGACAGGTTTAAAGGCTTCCTTGGCAAGCTTTTAAACTAGCCAAGGGGGGAGGTGCTGATAGGAAACAGGAAAGTTCAAGCCTCCCCCCACAAAACATGGCAGGTAGTAGGGTAAACACTGAGGTACAGAGCTTGACAGAGGGCAGAACAGGGGTAAATGGAAAAATGGACAAGGGCAATAAGAGCAGGGATGGGGTAAAAAAGGATAAAGCTAACATTAAATGGAGGGCAATGAGTACCAATGCCCGTAGTCTGGGAAACAAGCTTCCAGAGCTAGTAGCCCTGATGGAAGAGGAAGACTTGGATATTGTGCAGTCACAGAAACATGGTACAAGGAGAACCATGACTGGGATGTCAACATGCAAGTACACAATCTACAGAAGGGACAGGGAGGGTAAAAGAGGAGGTGAGTAGCTTTCTACATAAGGGAAGGGATCAAAGCCACAGAACTAAAAAGTAAAGGGGAGGACAAGAGGAACTCTGGGTCACTTGGAGACAGGGAATGGCATCACAATCCGCACAGGGTTGTATACAGACCCCATCCTCAAGGGAGGAAATGGACAAGAAATGATAGAGGGCATTCTCAAAATGGTCTGAAAAGGGAGATACTTTGATGGGGACCTGAATATGCCAGATGTTAACTGGGTGACATGGACTGCAGCCACATCCAAGAGCAGGTCATTCTCGATGCCCTACAGGGGCATGCCTTAGACAGCTAGTGGTGGAACCCACTCGGGAGGGAGCAATATTAGACCTGGTACTCTCAAATGGAGAGAGGATCACAAATTTAGAAGTCAGTAGACATCTGGGAACAAGCGACCACTGCACAGTGTGCTTCACAATAAACACAACCATGGAGATAAGCCATACAAAAGACAAGGATACTGGACTTTAGAAGGGCTGACTTTGCATAATGGGTGAATACCTGAGGAATGCATTAGCAAATGGCCAGAAAGGAGGGGTGGAAGAACAATGGAGAAAATCAAAACTGCCATCATGGAGGCAACAAGCCTTGTGTGAAACAAATAAAGAAAACAAAAAGCGGATATAAAAACCACTATGGTTCTCAAAAGAGGTGTCAGGAAGGTTAAGGAGAAAAGGCTGCATTCAAAAAAGAATAAGGAATCACAGACGGAGCATGACAGGGAACTGTATCAATTAAAGCAAGAAAGAAGTGGGAAGGCAGTCAGAAAAGCAAAGGCCCAAACTGAGGAAAAAGATAGCCAACTCAGTTAAGAAGGGGATAAAACCTTTATAGGTAGATTAGGGAGCATAGAAAGGTTAAGGAGGATAGTGAAGATTAATAAAGGAGAGGGAGGGTCAGAGGAGACAGTGAAAAGGCAGAGATACTGAATGAATACTTTTGCTCAGTATTCACAAAGAAGAAGAGAAGGAGTTACCTAAACCAAACAGTAGAAGCACTCTGGGTAGTGGGGTTGACGCTCAGTCCATTTACAGAAGAAAGAGTCTAGAAAGAACCTAAAACTCAAGGTGGACAAAGCAATGGAGCCTGATGGGATTGCCCTAGAATCCTAAAAGAGCTAAGGTAAGACCTAGTGACACCACTAACCACACTTTTTAACAAATCATGGGAAGATGGGGTGGTACCTGAGGACTGGAGGAGGGCAGATGTGATTCCCCTTCACAAAAGTGGGAGCAAGGCAGAAGCAGTAAACTACAGACCTGTTAGTTTGACCTCAGTGGTGGGGAAAATGATGGAATCACTTCAGAAAGAAAGAACTGTTCAGTACCTAGAGGCCAGCGGGGCACAGGACCCAAAGCAGCATGGATTCACAGCAGGAAGGTCATGTCAGACGAATCTAATCGATTTCTTTGACTGGATGACCAATGTAATAGACATGGGAGGGGCTGTGGATATGGCCTACCTAGACTTTAGCAAGGCATTTAACACAGTCCCACACAAAAGATTAATAATCAAGTTAGCCAGCCTGGGAGTGGGTCCCAGGGTGGTAGCCTGGGTAGCAAACTGGCTGCACAACAGGACACAGAAGGTAATAGTGAATGGAACACATTCTGAAGAAAGGGGGGTTACTAGTGGAGTACCCCAGGGCTCAGTACTGGGTCCAGTCCTTTAACGCCTTTATAGGTGACACTGCAGAGGGTCTGGAAGGAAAGGTATGCCTCTTGCAGATGACACAAAGATCTGTAACAGAGTTGATAAGGCTGGGGCTAAGAAAGGATGAGAAGGACTTGGCAAGGTTGGAGGAATGGTCCACATATGGCAACTTAGATTCAATGCAAAGAAGTGCAAAGTAATGCACCTGGGAAATAAAAATCCAGGAGAAGAGTACACAATAGCAGGGAGGTACTAACGACAACAATAATGGAAAGGATCTGGGTGTAGTCATATTAGATGACCTAAAGGTGGGTAAGCAATGTGAGAAGTCAGTAAGGAGAGCCAGGGGCATACTGGGATGCATAGGAGGCATCACAAGTAGAAAAGGAAGTGGTTATCCCTCTGTACAGACAGTTGGTGAGACCCCATCTGGAGTACTGCGTGCAGTTTTGGAGACTCTCATCTACGCAGGGACATAGACAGGATGGAAGCAGTCCAGAGGAGGGCAACTAAAATGGTGCAGGGTCTACATCAGAAACCATATGAAGAGAGACTGAGAGAGCTTAATATGTATACCCTTGATGAAAGGAGGGACGGGGACATGATAGAAACTTTTAAGTACCTCAAGGAATCAACAAAGTCCAGGAGGGTAGCATCTTTCAGAAAAGAGATGTGTAAGAACAAGGGGCACAATTTAAAGTTAGAGGGGGATGGCTCAGGGGTAATGTGGAGGAAATTCTTTTCACAGAGAGAGTGGTGGACGATGGAACCGCCTTCCTGGAGAGGTTGTGGGGTCTAAAACAGTGGGGGAATTCAAACATGCATGGGACAGACATAAGGCAATTATAGTGGGGGGTTGCAGGAAGTAGGCTGTTGGTTAACTAGAATCTGCAGCTTATCCAATAGGTAGGAAAATGGGTAGACTGGGTAGGCCAAGTGGTCCTTATCTGCCGTCAAAGTCTATGTTTCTATGTTAGGCATCACCCCGATATTGACTCTGCTCTTGACTCCCTTATATAAGAATTTACTGCAACTTGTGACAAATTTGTCCCTCTCGAAAAGTGCAAGGTGTGAGGTACCTCAGTTGGCCGAATTACCCCTGAACTCCTAGTCCACATGTGAGAAAGGGACAACCTGTAGTATAGGGTGAGAGAAACAGGGTCACCAGCAAACATACAAAGGTACAAAAAAAGCACAAAATACAGTAGGTGCACCAGTAAGATAAGGCAGGCGAAATCTGCATACTGCAATGACTATCAAACCAAAAACTGGAGCAATGGGAAAACATTTGAGAGGAACATATCCAAGCTTCCGGATGAGGATGAAAAACAGACCTCTAAAATGCCCACAGCTCATGGTATTGAGATCCTAGACCAAACAGAGATAGCAAAAAATGTTTTTTTTGTATTATTTGTTTATGACCCCTTCTCCAGTCTAGCCACCCATTTCTTTGGGCAGCCAAGTCCCATCGCACTGCTCCTCCTGACCACTCTCCACTGCCCCTCATCATGCCACCCCCCCAGCCAACCCAGCATATCCCTTACACCGGGGGGGCCCCTCCCATGGAGAAGACTGGGAGGGGAGACTTTTGCACTGCCCATCAGCACCTTCCTTCAATCCTTGCTGGGGGTAGCGAGGGTGCAGAACAGGGCAATCCTGGGCCTTGTGGTGATGGGGGAGCAGACCGCCATCATCTGGGCAGCTGGGTGGCTATTTTCTTTGTTCTGGTTTCCCCACTCCCTGGAACGCACGCCGCAGTGTCCTGGCATGATCGTGCATGCTATGTGTGGCCACCCACTCCATAAAGCATGACGCCAAAACCGGCCGCCAGGAGTCGCCAAAGGCGATGCATTCTTGGACCCCCTTGGAAGAGAGCATCCAAAGGATGCTCTGCAGCCCACCCTGCCAGCCTGCACTTCGGTCGTCCTGGGCAAACAAATTTAACACAGCCTTTACACCATTCTCATATACAAAATACTCAGTTTCTCTCTCTCTGTTATTTCCAGTTCCCAGGAGTATGGAAAACTGCACTGGTCATGACAGTTTCTAAAAATGGTGACCACTCCAACTTGTCTAATTACAGGCCAATTTCAAATCCTCTCCCCCTTGTTCAAGGCCCTAGAGCGAATAGGCAACTTCGAGTCACTAGAGAAATGGTACACCTACAACACATTGGTTTTGAATTACATCCCCCCCCAAACAAAATCCATGCTATGTTCTGGCCCACAAATGAAGAACAATAAGAATCAACATTTATATAGTGCTTTCATACACAATGTATCCCAAAGCACTTTACAAGCAATGCTAGATTGGTAGTGAAGTGACTGAATGTGTAGTGGCAGCCATATTGCACATCAGCACCCACACACAGCCTGAACAATTGCATGAACCAGTTTGATGGGAAGGGGAATGTTGGCCAGGACACAACGAATGTCTCCTACTCTTTGCGAAGAATGCCCTGAGTTCTTTTACTTCTGCCTGGACACCACCAGGACAACACGAGGATGGGTAGAAGGGACCTCGGTTTAATGTCTCATGTGAAGGACAGCACACCCCAACGGTACAGCACCCCCTAATTCTGCACTTGGGTGCCAGCATTTTAGGTACGAGTCCAATCCCAGTGTGGGATGAGAACCCATGACCTTCTAGTCCAGAGGCAGATGTGCTACCAACTGAGCCACGCTGACACCCATGAAATAAAGGTCCCTCCACTTGTCTTCCTCAATGCCAAGGGACATAAACTAGAATAGATGGAATCCTTTAAGTACCGTGGTGTTGTTCTGGATGATACCCTATCACTCTCCCCGTATGTGGACAACATTGTTAGCATGGCTAACAAAAGACTGGGTACACTGTATAGGAACCGTTTCAACCTTAAACCATTGAAGCCAGATGTCTTGTTGTACTAGCATGGTCCTATCACTCATTGATTGTGGCCTCCCACTTTATGCTGTGGCGTGTGACTCTGTACTAAACTGAGTCAAGGTGGTATACAGCAAGGCCTGACGCCTTGTACTAGGGGTTGACAAGCTGGTCCATAGCTGCTTCCTGTATTCTCTCTCCAATTGGTTACCCCTTCATGGTAGTCTGCTTGCAAAAAAGGTGCAGTTGGGACTAACCCCCTGACTATATCAAATTGCTTACACCCCATAATGCCAGGAGTATGACTAGGAATGCCCTAGAACTACCATTCCAGAGAACAAACCAGGGAAAATGCTCCTTTGCGGTAAGTGCAGCCAGGTAGCTGAATGAATTATATGAATCTCTACAAAATCTCTCAAAAATTGTCCACTTCAAAAGAGCTCTGCGACTAGCCCTCACCTTGAGTTCCAAATGTACCTGTTTCATTTAGTCTGATCACTCAACTTGTACTGTAACACTGTTATTGATATTGCAATTGCAAAATTCCATTCGTGCAGCTATACATCCTGTTGATTGTTATGACAATATTCCTCTAGAACTGCTGTTGTGACTGTCTGTAATCATACCTTCTGATTCAGACACAGAGCCTTTGTAAATAAGCACCTGTGCTCAAAGGTATTTTCTGAATGGACTACATAAATAAACAAACAAATAAATAAATAACTGAATCAATCAATACTGCTGGCTCCGTGGTCCTGAAAGTTAGGGGATCGCTCTGATATGCTGGTGACCTGGGTTCGCACTCCAAGCCCAGGACCTCAGGAGCAGAGGCCAACAGGGATGATCCAGAGCACATGTTAGATGCTTTCTTCCCAGGAGGAGGGCAGATGCTGCATCACTGTGCAGCAGCTCCTGGCGGAGGTATGTAGTGGTGCAGAGGACAGTGCTGGTGAACTTGGCTGTCAAACACACCCTCCCTAGGTCAACTGCAGCTTGCATGTCCTTGTGGGTGACGGGCAGGGTGAAAATGGAGGAAACTGCTGCTGAAAGCATGCTGGATGATGGCTGTGTGGTCTCTTCCATGACAACTGACCCTCAGGGTGCCATCACCATATTGCCCCTCAGCCTCTGCCCAAGCTTGCTTTTTTCTTCTCTGCTCAGCAGGCAGGCTCCCAGCAGGGACAAGCCAGTGAATCAGAGGAAGGCAGAAGGCTTCAAGGGCCTCTCTTCTCCATGACCGACAAAGGAGACCCCGGCAGGGACAAGCCCAGGGGATGGAAGGCTACAGGAAGACTTTGTTGGAATGCTAGAGATGTGAGGATGAGTCTGACAGGTAGAGGGGATGGTCTTAGCAGCTGGAAAGACAGGGGTGCCAGTGGGCACGAAAGGCACAAACCCCTCCCCCCCAAAAAAATGGCGATACTACTTAAACTTCCATTTATTTTTCAGTCAGTCCCTATTATAATTCTGGATTCACTATTCACTGTACTAAATAAGGCAATAGCTAAATTCTGCTGGAATAGTAAAAAACAAGAATCACCATGAAAAAAATAACACTACCAAAATCCCAGGGAAGCTTAAGCCTCCCAGATTTCAAACTTTATTATCATGCAGGACAATAAGTCAATTACAATACTGGTTTAAAAACCATGGGACAGCTTGCTGCTGGAACTGATTGAAACTCTCTTTATCACACTACCTCACATTCTATATGCAGCATATCCACTTATTAACATTATATCCCCTTACCATATACTATTTCCTTAATTCAAATCTGGACTAAAGCCCATAAACTGATTAACTGGAACAGAACCTTA
This sequence comes from Neoceratodus forsteri, assembly GCA_016271365.2. Classification (NCBI taxonomy): domain Eukaryota; kingdom Metazoa; phylum Chordata; order Ceratodontiformes; family Ceratodontidae; genus Neoceratodus; species Neoceratodus forsteri. The sequence continues at coordinate 375,673,036 of CM057458.1, forward strand.
TCTATGTACTCTCTGTCATGTTAGTGCATTTTTGCCAATGGTAGGAACTGGGTTTGACTCATCTTGCAAAGTGCTATGAACAAGGAACACTTATGACCTTTTTACATCTTTAAACTAAATGTTCCTGGATACATGTATAAGTAATGATCTATACCAGTTAGTGACATCAGGTGCCAGAGGAGAACGGATACTCGATTTAGTGTTATCAAATGCTGAAGAGATTGTAAAAGATGTTAAAGTGATACAGCCATTAGGAACTAGTGATCAAAGGGTCAAATTCTGCATTACAGGGGCAAATGTAAAAAACGGGAAAAACAAAAATAAAAATATTTGGATGGGATGATTACTAAAGAATAAGACTTTTTCTTTCTACCACAGATTGGAGAAGTAAACTGGAGGGTTTATCAGTACAGGATATGTGGAACACAATTAATGATGCCATCCAGCATTGTATAACCAACTATGTACCCGAAAGGCTTAAATATAATAAGAGGGGAAGAATACCCTAGTGGTTTGATAGAAATATTAAATCACTAATAAATAAAAAAAAATAAGGCATATAAAAAGGTAAAAAGTCATCGAACGAAAGACAGATTACACAGATATAAGAAACTGTCTAGTGCGTGTAAGAAGGCCATAAGGAAGGCAAGAGTGAGGGTAGAAATACAGCTGGCAACAAACAAAACTGGAAATTACAAGCCCTTTTACAGTTATGCGGGAAGTTTAAGGAAATCTAGTAACGCCATAAATAATCTCAAGGTGGGAAATCGAGTGGTGGATGATGAACTTGAAATAGTAAATAGTTTTAACAACAATTTAGTAGTGTCTATCAAGACAAGCATACTAGTACTGCAGTTGATACTGGAGAGAAAGGATCTGCTGTTGAAACTCCAGTTATAACCCCAGACATGGTATACAGAAGTCTTATAAGGTTGAAAAAGTACAACTCAGCGAGACCTGATGGAATCAGTCCTTATTTCCTAATACAGCCAGCCAAACAACTGGTGGAACCTATAGCCATTTTGTTTAACATGTCCCTGAGTGAAGGGCAAGTGGTCACAGAATGGAAAGCAGCTCACATCACTCCCATTTTCAAAAAAGGGTATAGAACTCAAATAGAAAATTACAGACCCATTAGTATTACATCCTGTCTGGTGAAACATCTGGAAGGTTATGTAAAAATGTATTTAGAGGAAAACCTCAAACAGTTAGGCTTGACTGACATAACCTAGCATGGATTTTCAGGGGGAAGATCATGCATTAGTAATCTAATGCAATTTTTTGAACCAGTCAGTTTAACACTAGATCAGGGCCTACCAGTGGATGTGGTGTGTCTCGATTACACTAAGGCCTTTGATTCTGTCTCACACAAGACACTAATCGAGGTATTACAAGGTTACGGAATAAACCAAACTTTATGTAACTGGATACAATCCTGGCTGGAGGATAGGTCCAGAGGGTCCCAATTAGGGGTATCTGTCTGAATGGGGGGATGTGACTAGTGGAGTACCACAGGGGTCAGTATTGGGGCCCCTGCTGTTTAATACACTGGTTCATTCAATGCAAGTGGCAGATGGTGCTTGGATATGTAAATATGCTGATGATACAAAGCTGGGAATGATTGTGAATGATGAGGGATCAGCAAAGAAACTACAAAATCAATTACTGGTACTAGAATCATGGGCAAAGAAACATAAATTACAATTTAACGAGTCTAAGTGTAGGTTGATGCATTCTGGTAGCGGGAACAAGATGCATAAATACACCTTAAATGGTAAAATTATACAAGACACGGACAGCGAAATAGATTTAGGGGTGTATATATCAAACACCCTTAGTTTTGATAAACACAATACAGAGGTGGCAAACAAAAGTAATAGGGTCATGTGGAATATATTAAGGAACATAAAAAGTCAAAGTAAAGAAGTTTTGGTACCTCTGTACTCAACATTAGTCAGATCTATATTAGAATATGGGGCACCATTTTCTGCACCACACTCAATAGCTGCTAAAAATAGGGTAGAGAAGGCACAAATGAATTTTACAAAAAAATAAGAAATATCAAACATCTTAGATACAAAGAGAGGTTGCTAACGCTTAATCTTTATCCTATGACCTACCATAGGCTGAGTGGTGACTTGTGCTTTGTTTATAAGGCTTTCAATGATGAAGTCATATGGGAGACATCAGCTTTAATACAGAAAACACAAGTTGCACACAAAACTAGATCTCATACTAAGCAGCTTGTGGGGGAAAGGCACAACACCACCAGGAAAGCAAGGTGGTTTAACCAAAGAATAGTGAGAGTATGGAATTTTCTTCCCTCGGAGGTGGTAAACACAGGCAGTATGGATAGCTTTAAGAAACTATTAGACATACACATGGGCCCCCAAAAATGGGAAAACTGACCACCTAGGTGGCAGGTTCTAGATTTAGCTACATTAGTCAATTAAGCCTGAAAAACTTACCTATGTACCTACAGTAAATATAACATACCCAAACAACACCTTTTTAGATATCTGCATCTTTGGGATTTTATTGCCAAAAATAATAACAGACTTAAAATACCAGAAAACTCATCTATTCTAGACATTATGCTCTGTGGATTTCCCACAAAAAAATCATTTCCAGACTATATTTTACTTTGCTATCTGCCACCCAGAAGGTTGTAATAAACCTAAGGGCAAAATGGGAACAAGACTTAAGCATCTCCTGTTCAGATGACAATTCTCTAGAGAATTTAAATCACAGCGTTATAATATTCTCCAAATTACAGCAAATACAATATAATATCATACGTCATACATGATATACCCCTGCTGAACTTAATAAAATAAATCCAGATATTACAGATGCCTGCCCAAGATGTAGAAAATCCCCAGCATTTTAATGTTTGTAAACTGCCCCAGTATACAAAAATACTGGCAAGAAATCCTGACAATTATTTCAGAAATCACGGGGATCAGTCCAACAACTGATGCAGAATTTGTCCTGTTTGGTAGATACACAACTCGTCATCTCCTATCCGCTCAAAAAAAATGTATTCTCTTAGCACTAATCACTGCCAATAATGTCTCTCTCTTGAACTGGAAAAGCACGAATCCACCAGAAACCCAACACTGGGCAAATCTTATGGCTGACCTGACTAAGATTTTTAAAAATAATTCATTACAGTACCATTATAGGAAAAGACAAGAGGACTGGAAAAGAATATAGTGTCAAAAAATGAAAATTACATACTCACCTTAATTCTTAATCTTCCAAGATATCTTCACCATTCATTACTGGTGGGTGGGTTATCAGCTGAAGGCACCAGTCCCGTGGGAGCTTGTAGCTTTAAGACTTCTGAGGAGGGTACCTGACGTCGGAGACGGCGCTGACCACAAGGCTGATACATGAAGTGGCACTTGCAGGTTGGCTAATAACTGATGCCGGTTCCCCAACCTCCTCAATTCTGCTCGTAGGAGAGGAAAATAGAAAAGAAGGGGGTGGGGCAAGGGAGCCCAAGGGACAGGGAAAAGGAAAATATATAAACTCAAACATAAAGCCAACCACAGAGAGAAAAGTTAAGGACTCTGGGAGGGGATTTAAAGCCAGGTGTGACCCGAACCACTGGGAAGGCCAAAGAGACAGAGAGGTAGAGAGAAAGAGAGAGATAGTGATCCCTTATCCTCAGCTAGGGATGTGTGAAAAGATATAAACTCAAACATAAAGCCAACCACAGAGAGAAAAGTTAAGGACTCTGGGAGGGGATTTAAAGCCAGGGGTGACCAGAACCACTGGGCAGGCCAAAGAGACAGAGAGGTAGAGAAAAAGAGAGAGATAGTGATCCCTTATCCTCAGCTAGGGATGTGTGACAGAACTGCCCTATTCAGGCTAGGATGGCTGACTTCCCAGGAGTGACTTAGTAAGATAATTTGCCATGGAGGCAGAGCCCAAAAGTGTTTGCTAGAATACTCCTATGTCCAGATACAATTCTGAAGTGAGGGTCCTGAAGAGTACAATGTGTCCACAGAGAATCTCCCAAAGGGTGCCACCCTATAAGGTAGAATAAGGGGGAGGCAAACAGTTTAATCTGGTTCAAGGTCAGTTGGCATTCATCTGCATCGCCCTCCCCCAGGTCGTGCCTGAAAATAGGCAGGATTTGTCTAGTGCACTTACCCGGTCAACAAAAACTAAATAATAAATAATAAATAATGAGCAGTTTGTTCAGGACTGGGCAAGTGGTTAGGCACCCCACTCTTGTTTCTTCTGATTTATTAACTTATTTAAGGAAGAAACGCACAGGCAAGAGGTACTTCCTGGAGACTGAGGTAAGGTGAAGACAGATGGCATCTGACAGTGTTTCCCTCTCTCTAAAAGGAGCTCCAAGAGCACACTCTTGAACAGGATCATATACCTTTATATGTATATAAGGGTATTAGAACAAAATGCTGGAGGAGAGTAAACATACTGTATACTGTATGTACCCAGAAAAACAGGGAGATAGATGTGAAGGAACCCATGCTTGTGTTAACCCACCACTGAACACCCTAAATGAAATGTTGAGGATTTTGAAGCACAATAAAAGCAGTGCTTCAGTGCTGACCCTCTACATTGTAAGGCTTGCACTTATATTACTGGCAGAAAGTGTCAGATAATGCAGTACAGTGACACTACAGCAAATATCTGACCCTGAAATTTCAGAGCTCATCCCAGCATAAAAAGCAGTGGGTCAACTGACCCCCACATTACTAGAGCTAATGCAAGCCCTGGGAACCTCTAGATTAGCAGACCTCTTCTCTAGAGGGAGGAGAAAAAGGAAGGCAAAGCTGTCCATATTTGCCTTCCCCCACCACCGAACCTAAGGAGAAGGGGAAAAACCCTTCTGACTTTGAGCCAAGACTTCCCTCTGGGGATGCCAGGTAGAAACTGGCCCCTTTTAAGTTAAAAGGGGGAAGGCAAACAGGGAGACTCTGCATAGAAGCCTGGCCATGAGGGGAAGGTGGGCAGAAAGCAGTTATGAATGGTGAAGATATCCTGGAAGAATTACGGTGAGTACAAAATTTTCATATAATGTATGGTGGAACATTGTTAGGGATGGAAATTCATCCCTTCAAAAACTTTGTTATGCTGCACTGGCTACATCAGTTAGTTTGTTATGCTGTTTACACTAGCTACATCAGCTAGTTTGTTATGCTGCACTAGCTACATAGCTAGTGCAGCATATGATTAGAATAAGGGGTCTGATGCACGATATGTGAGACGTCCCCTTTTCAGACGCAAGCGTGAGAGAGCACCGCGATAGAAAAGAAAACTGAGAAAGTAATGTGAGATTTGAAAAAAAGCACAGTACTACAGACATTTTCATAGTTTAGCATGTATTTCAATGCTCATAATGTTAGTAGCCCTTGATGTGCGAGGCGCATTTTCGGGAATGTCCTATGTTTCACTGCATAACCTGTAATTGTAACGGCACATACAGCCTGTAAGTAAAAAAAAAAGTTTTTATTCAAGAACACACTGTGTCTGAGTCAGTCCTTCGTTCGTCCTGATGTAGTTATGAGGCCATACACTATATAAGACAATGCATACATCATGGTTTATAACAAGTGAGCAAATTCATCTCGCGGTTGCCATGGCAACTGAACCTCTTGATCTGCGCTCTCGAGGTTCTTAAGGTCGCCACATCAACCACTCGATGAATTAACTCGCTTGTTATAAACTGTGAGGTATACATTATCCTCTATATCTTCTAAAGATCAGTCTTCACCATTCATTACTGGTGGGCGAGTACCGTGCACCACCTAGGTGGTGCTGGCACATCCTGAGGGAAGAGGTTCCCTCAGCCTTCCGTGGGGGATACAAGAGAGAAGGGGGTTCCTCACAGATCTGGTGAGACCCGTGACTGTTCAGGTGCAGGCAGGCGCTCCTGAGACCTGGGAGAGGGAAGGCGCCTAGCCAAGTCCCGCCTGGTCCTGGGGAAGAAAAAGGGGCCCCCAGAAAGGTGAGGCAATTACCCAATACAGGGCCAATGGTGATAACCATGAAAGGTGGAGCTAGGTATCCACCTAATGTGAACCAATGTTTCCACCAGCCTGGAGGCTACCTCATTGACGTCATAAGACACCTATGATTGGTGTCTTGCAAGGTGCAGGCTGTGTGTGGAAAGGCTTATTGCCTCACTATCAGGCATAGATGCCAGGAAAAACACAAAATCTGTTGGCAGATAAGGACCTGATGGCCCACCTAGTCTGCCCTATTTTCCTTACCTATAGTGTCACCGCAGACCCTATTTGGTCTTCGCCCCACTGCTAAGACCCCTCGGTGTCTATCCCATATGTTCTTGAACCCTGTCACTCTCCGTGAAGAAACTCCTCCTCACATATCCTCTAAACCTCCCCCTTCTAACTCCATAGCATGACTCCTTGTCCTTGAGCATCTTTTTCTGTAGAAAATGCTTCCCTCCTGTACCTTGTTTTTCCCTGTGAGGTATTTGAATGTACTATCATATCTCCCCTTTCCTCCAGGAAGTACAAGTTAAGTTTCTTGAGCCTTACCCCTAGGGCTTTTGATGCAGGCCATGCACCATTTTGGTTGCCCTCCTTTATACTGCCTCCACCCTCTCTATGCCTTTATGAAGGTGGGGCCTCCAGAACTGTACACAGCACTCGAGGTGCGGCCTAACCATTGATCTGTATAATTGTATTACCTCCCTCCTTCTGCTGGTGATTCCCATTCCTATGCAACCCAGCACCCTTCAAGCCTTCCCCAGTGCTTTGTCGCATTGCTTCGCTGCCTTCAGGTCATCAGAAATGATCACCCCCAGGTCCTTTTCCTGCTTTGTAACTGTCAATACCTCTCCTCCCAGTTGGTGTGTTGCCCCTGGGTTCTTATGCCCCCAGTGCATTATTTTGCACTTCTTTGCATTAAAACCCAGCTGCCAAGCCCTTGACCATTCCTCAAACCTTCCTAGATCACTTCTCATTTTTTCCACTCCTCTGTTCCAGAGTTTTGTGTCATCTGTGAACAGGCGTACTTTCCCTTCCAGACCTTCTGCAATGTCACTGGTGAAGACAATGAAGAGGACTGGCCCTAGTACTGATCCCTGCAGTACTTCACTGGTCATTTTGCCTACTCTGGAGTGACTGGCATTTACCACCACTCTCTGACTCCTAGTTCCCAGCCAATGTTCCACCCATTTTACTACCTTAGGACGTACTCCTAGGCTTCCCAGCTTGTTTAACAGCCTACTGTGTGGAACAGTGTTGAAGGCCTTGCTGAAATCTAGGTAGGCCGTGTCCACCAGGAGCTGTCCCAGCATCACCCACAGGTGCCTGGCATAGGCAGCCTGGTGTTCCTGGTGTGCCGAGATACACAGAAGGCGGTGCACTGCCGAGAATACCCTCCTTCCCCAGTGGTCAAACTCAGCCGAGTTGGACTCTGGGGGTGGTCATGCCTTGGGTGACGGTGCCCAGAGGGGGTGTCCAGCAGCTCCACTCCAGATGCTGGATGGGGCAGAGCACCTGGAGACCCTACAGGTGCACAGTACCTGTGCTGGCAGTCCTTCAGGGCTGGAACAAAGGGAGAGGGGTTCTGCCAGACACTATGCGATGCTCGGTGAAGGTCTGAGGCTATGGGGAGATCACAGTGGATTCAAAATGTTGTATTCCCCCTAGGAATGACAGCATTGCATGCACAGGATTGCATCCCCTGAAATGGGAGAGGTGCAGCTCCTCCATCATCTCTGACAGGAAATGCTGATACCCTGTTAGGTCAGTATCAGAGGAGAAATGGATTGAAGTGTCCTCTTCCTCAGAGGAGGAAGCTGAAGACTTGGAGGAGCTGGATTCAGGGTGAGGCAGTGCAAGGACTTGAGGTCTGAAAATGACCTCATCTAGAGCTCTGCGTTATCATGGATATGCACCCACCATTGCCCTGAATTGCTCCCAAGTCAAGAGTCCCAAAAGGCTGGAAAAACCTGGAAGGGGATGGGAGACAGAGGTAGGGGGAGCGGGAGAATGGGTGTGAGAAACCACTCTAGCACCTCTGCAAGAGCTGTAGGAGTGGGGGCTGCACAAACCACCAACTGAAGAATGCCCTACTGGAGAGGGGCAAGCTGAGTAGTGCCCTTACAGGGATACCCTCAGGTGAGGAGATTGGAGCCATGTAGGTCCACTAAGGAGGCCCCTATTCCCACCAACTACAGAACTCTGCCTGACTTGGCAGAGAAAGAAGACCTGAGTCAGCACTCCTACTTCTCCCAGAGCCCAAAGGGTGTTCTGTGAACAGCATAAGGCACCAACCTAGGCCTTCCAACCTTCACCTCAGTAGACAGAGATGTGCCTCTTGACAGAGGCCTGAGAGATGCTGGGGAGCCTGAAGCAGAAGGGGGGGATCCAGCACTGTTGGCGGCACTAGAATCCCCCTCAGCACCAGCCATGGCACCAGCACCTGAAATGGTCACATGGCACAGAAACACAGTCAGCACCGGAGGCAACACCAGCCCCGGACCTGGCGTCACTCTCCTTGCTAGCAACGGGGTCAGCACTGGAAACATCTCCAGCACCGCAAACAGCAGCAAGAGATGCTGGGAGGGCAGAACCACTGTCAGCACAGGGCTGGGGCCTCCTAAGCCCCACAGAAGGCCTCAAGCTAGGCCTAGGGGAATCCTGAGGCTCTAGAGAGCTGGGTAACCAATCAGGATTATCCCGGCCATCATCTGAATCTGAGAACGAGACCAGGGAGATTGCCAAAGTGGCTACCCCGTAACTCCCCCTCTCCTGGCATTGCCAGTGGTGTCAGAAGGGGACCCAGCCACACGTCAGTACCACCCTGCTCATCAGCCCCACAGACAGTGTTGGGAGCTATGGCAACACTGGGCTGCAACATTGAGAGAACTGCTAGTGCCGGCCCAGTGTATTGCTGAGACCTCGACACTGGGGGTGTCCGGGCCCCCAAGGGGGCACTGGACTGCGAAGGGTGCTCAGTCAATCCCCGGAGGTCAACTGTCCACCTGACTCCTTGTGCAGGCCTTCAGTCTCAGTGAGACCAGAAACAATGGAGGCCTGCACTCCCTTGGTATGTACAGTAGCGGGGAAAGGCCTGGTGAAAGGGCACAAAGACCTTACCTTGGAATCCCGAGTATAACACCTACCTCCAAAAGTTGGGGGTTCCTGTCCCAACTTCAACACATGGATTTTGAGGGTGAAGCAGTCCATGCTGAAGCAGGCATCGCACGTGTCCATTTTGTGCTTTGGACCTAGGCAGGTGAGACATCGGTCATGGTGATCTGAAACGATCATAGGCTTGCCCCAGGGGCATCAACACATAGGGGCGAACCCCACCTTGACTTCCCCGATTTACTAGGCCCCGAACTGGACATGACTGAAGACTGTAAAAATAATATAAAACGAGAGGAAAGGCACCCAACGCCACACTAGAGGGGTAGAAAAAACAAAATGGTGTTGACAAATGGTGTCAGAGATGGTATGGTGTCGGGCAAATCACTGGCTTCTGCAATGAGCAGAATGATGTACTTTCTTGTGACTGCAGCTCCACACAAGGTATTGCCTCGATGATGGGAAAAGCAGAACTGTGGATGTTGGGGAGCCGGCATCGGTTATTAGCCAGCCCATGAGTGCCACATCATGAGTTGCTTCGTGGGCAGTGCTGTCTCTGACATCAGCTCCCCTCCTCAAAAGTCTTAAAGCTACACACTTCTGCAGGGTTGGTGCCTTCGGTTGATAACCCACCCACCCACCAGTAATGAATGGTGAAGATTGATCTTTGGAAGATCAGCATATTCTGGGGGAAATCACTTGTATGTGGAAATGCTTTGTGGTGCTGGCCCTTGCGTATGAATCCTAAAGAAGACAATGGGGTGGGGGGGGGCTCTAGGCCACAAATGAATTCAAACACCAAATAAAGCTTAAGCCTTGGCTATCCCCTTCCGTTGCACCTCACTTGGGCAATGTGCATTTGTCTATCAGGCCCCCCCTGTGGATGAATGAACTCCCCGGGCACCTCTTGGCCACCAATTGTCTGGCCCAATTCAAAACTGACCTCAACAGCACCTAATAACACTCTCTAAGTGCACCTGCCCCTAAGTCCAGCCACACCCGCTCTCTCTGCCCCCTAGCAAGCACTAGGCAGGCCTCAGGTACCCCCTCCCCCTGTCCCTTCTCATGACTTGTCTCAGCAATCAATTCGTATCATGCTCCTTTAGCACCTGCCACCCCACCTCCCCCCCTCCAACTCCCAGTCACAAGAGTTTCCCTAACAGTCACTATTAATGCAGGCTGCCTGACCATGCCCCCTCGCACCTCACCATTTACTCTAGCACATCTTCTCCGCTCAGCCTCCCCTCACCCCCCCATTTCTCTCTATACCTTATCGCCCTTCTTCCCCCACTCTTCACCTCCACCGCAGTACCTACCTCTCTCTCATACCTCCTTTCTTCACCCCACTGCCAGCTATCCCCATCCCTCTGAAATACGGACAAGGCACTTTGTGGCTGTTTATTCTCCCCTTCCCCACACCCTCATAAAGTGTTTTTCTTGTTATTTTAACTTGTACCTATGTTTTGAGCTATTCTGTAAGTTCTGAATCCAAGCTGTATTGTTCATTGTGATGTACCTTTGCTTTCTCCTATTGTACTTTTGTTTTGCAATCTATGATGTGGAACCTTTGTAAAAGAACTTGCACTTAAAGGTCTTTTCCGAATCACTAAATAAATAAAATAAATAAATAAGTCATCTTTATTCTTTAAATGCCTCAACATTTTGCCACCTCATACATGGCTTTTTCAGGGGAATTACTGCAATTTAATAGATATAACCAGCAATAAGTGTCTTTGCACACTCTTTTGACATTTGCCCTATGGACTATGTATAGCTGTACATATTTGTATCTAAAATAAAATCTCATTTAAAAAAAATGATAAAACTTACATCTTAGGATACATCTCCTGGCGTATGAACAAGATTACACAGTTTGGTTGCAAAAAAACATACTTTCTTTCAGAAGCTTTCAACAAAGAATGTTCTAGCTGGAATTTCTTCCAGACCATTGCTATACCAAAGCCTAACAGCAGTATACCATTTTGCCAGCTTAGTGGTGGGTTTAAAGAAATCAGCATATCTCCTTTGTCCTGAACATTGGTAGTAAGAATTTTTACAGGGACCATCTGACCATGTAGATGGTCCTGTGTCTTCTTTTGCTGTCAAGGGGGCCACCTGAAACCTCTCTGCTTCAAGATTTCGAGAAATAAGGGGGATTGGAGGTGGAAGAACTTTCAAAACAGTGGCACCCTCTTCTCCCCAGTTTTGAACAGAACAGGGTCAATATTTATAGAGAAGCCATAAGTGGAAGGTTCCTCTAGTGAGAAAGCAGGCATACCAGCAGCTGCATTGTCAGGTGCAGAAATCTCTTGTGGAACAGTGGGCTCTGTGTGCTGCAAGGCTCCTATGGACTGTGACTGTAATCCATTGTTTCCTTTGGGTTGTATATTTCTGTCAGCAGAGTCTGTGACAGGGAGCTCCTGCCACTCTTGAGGACCAAGCTTTTCTTAAATCTGTTGCAACATTTCTTTTATTTCTTAGCTTAATCTATCCTTTACAATTTCTAGTCCATAAGATTGGCCACCTATGGGCATCCCCTTCCGTATCTTGACTATGCTATAGTGTCCTCTTTAATTTTCCTTTTCCCTCTCAGGTACTTGCACAGGGAGGTTATTGTAGTGACCTTCAAATGTATGTAAAACTGGTTGTCTTTATCATCTTTGTATTTAGTATGTAATAGCACTATGTCATAAAATACCTTGGTGTATATACCTTATGTTTATGAAACCTGTAAATGTTGAAAATACCATGGCACTAGGTGTTTTTGATAATGGTAAAAAGTACTAGGTGACTATTATAGAAATTAAGTTAGTTGTGCTATTTAAAATGCATGTAAATTGCTGTAAACTGAACAAGTCTGAAATGTCATGGTGAATTGCATATATCCCATGATGCTTTGCATTATGGAAGTATGTGTGATGTTGTATTTCTTTGAAACCTGATTTGTTGCCAATGCCCTTTGGGGGTAACCCCTTTTTTAAGGGATTCTGCATTGAGGTTCTTTGTCTATAGCTTGTTTTGTTTTTCTTTTCTTTTTGAGCCCCTACTACCCAAGCTAACAAGGCCCACATAGGATGAAGGGTTTTCACTAAAAATGTTTAGATCAGAGATCAGTGTCGGTAGGTTCTGGCTAAGTGTAAAGAAAGGACATACATAGTCTGTTGCTGCAAACTGATGTACTGAAGAAGGAATATGCCATTGCAGAAGCTTATTTCCTGTACTTTGAATAAACATCATTCAGAGATTGTGTGTTGAACTTGAAGTTCGGTGCCTGGTCCATCTGTTATCCCACAACCCCTCCACATAGTCCTGCTCCACTGTTTCTGCCTATGTTAGGAGCCAGAGTTCCAGTAGCAAAGCCTTCTTGTTGTGCTGAGTTTGTTGCCTAGGCCGACTTCAAGAGTTGAGTAGCCTCCTGAATACTGATAAGATAAATCGCCTTTTCAATGTGAAGCCAGACTTAGGGTTCAATAATTTCCAGGAGATTCAAAATCTCTTGGGTCCCAGCCTGAAGCATCCAGTTTCTTCTTCCACCTCACTATAGTGAGGTCTTCATCCATGCTGAGTGTGGATAGTGAGGGGTTGCAGCTCTTGCCTCAGCCCACACTTGGGTGTCTGCATCCTCTCCTCAGCTGACTGAGACCAGCTGGCACACTGCTCAGCTGTCATGTACCTTGACAGGGGAAGTTCAGGGAGTTCAGCAGGCCTTACAGGAGCAGCAGCTTGGGCATCTACACTGGGTCCCTCTGAACAGCTGATCACATTCTCTAAAGCTGTCAATTTATTTTCTGTATGACATAGCATCATGGACTGAGGCTTCTGTACTGGCCTCAATTTCTTTTTTGGATGAACAACTTTCTTCTTCTTCTTCTGCACTGAGCTTTGGAAATGCAGCCCATTTTTTGACCAATTCTGCATCCAGACGGCATTCTACCAGAGTTGCTAGCTGCACTTCAGAAAGCTGTATACCATTCTATCCCTGGCTAGGGACGACTTACTGTACAGGGATATACCTTGTGCAACAGATTTTCCAGCAGGATGGACTTTAGTGTTGCAACAACTCCAGGTTTAGAAATTTCAGGTGAGATGCCTTCTTTTTCAGTTTGCTCAGAGCCCATAGTTACAGGGGCATAGCCCTCCAGCTTAACTCTAGAGGTCTCCATACAGGTTATCATGTACGTAACATTTTCAGCTGAAGGATCAATGGTTTGCAAAGAGGATTCCTGATTACTTCAGGTGAGGAGGGAAGCAGTTTCCACAGCTAACACCCTCCTCTTTGAACTCCTCCATCCTCCTAGCAGGAAGTCAGCATAACCCCCTGCAGAAAGAGTAGGGGACATTTTTTATTTAAAATAAAAAACTTATACACACATAAACAAATATTCACAAAGCAAAAAATATATATATATATATATATATGTCTGTGTACAGTACTGGAGAGACTTGCATCACCTCTATAATAATGGCCTGTAACTTCTTAAATAACTAATAAAATGTTTCCATTATAATACTCCCTAGTATTGTACTCAATAAGGACATACTGTAAATAACATCAGCCTCTGTTGTGTTGCTGTTTTGCTGTGGACCCATCTGGAGTGCCACATTTCCCCCTTAAGAAAGATGCCATTTTGTGACATTGTTCCATGTAACTCATAGAGTGCCTCATTTCAGTCTCAACATTTACATTTTAAAGAAAAAAAGTTGTATGCTAGTATCTCATAGTTAGCTCTTGTGCTTCTTAAAACTTTCTTATTTCTAAATTTATAATTTATGTAGTTTTATATGCCTTTTGTCCCTGGCAACATATGAACCAGTGGTGTTCCCCTACAGTACTTTCAGGACTTGTACGCCCTGGTTTTCAAATAACTTTTTTTCTAATAAAACCCCCCAATTGCAGTGCCTCTGACTCTCCTTAACATCATTTCTAAATTGTTTTTCTTTACTTTGTGGTATTCATGATGTTTTAATTAAATATTTGGATCCTCCTCCCTTGGCGTCCCCCTGTTATGTACAAGACTATGGGTTCAAAAATTCTCTACAACACCAGTGGTCCATTTGCAGAACTAAAGGCACTTGTCTGTATTGTTGCTGCATCTTTGACGGTCTTAAAAGCCCCACACCTGCCCAAGAAACTTCCTTTCTACTTCTCATCCCGGTGAGTGTTTTTCTTGGTGTCTCCATTCCTCTCACTGTTACATACATGACTTGTTGTGGTGTCACTGTTACGTACATGACTTTTTATGAAAAAAACAGCTTTTAAATAAATTACACCAAATAATTAGGACAATAAGTGGTGTCTAACTTTTCAGCCAAGGTTTAAATTGCTGAGTAAGAAAAAAAGAGCTGTAAAATAAACAGATATGGTCAGCAGGTAAACTTTGACATGCCCAGTGAAAATGCATTCAAAAGTAAATGTTTAAACATTACTATGGTTGCATTATGTACATTAACAAAAGTGTTTCTTGTTGCAGGACTATATCAGATAGTTACACTTATATTGTTGCTTTTGTTGGGCCCCTGTTAACCACATGACTTGATGTGGTGTCACTGTTACGTACATGACTTTTGGTGTCACTGTTACGTACATGACATCTTATGAAAAAAATGTTTTTTAATAAATTGCACTGAATAATTAGGAAACTCATTGGTGTCTAACTTATACACAAAGGTTCATATAGCTGATTAAGAAAAAAAGAACTGTAAAAACAGACAGATGCAATCAGCAGGTAAACGTTGACACGTCCAGTGAAAATGCATTCAAAAGTAAATGTTTAAAGATAACTATGGTTGCTTTATGTATATTAACATAAGTATTTCTTATAGCAGGACTTTGTTGGATAGTTACACTTACATTGTTGCTTTTGTTGGGTCCCTGTTAACCACATGACTTTATGTGGTGTCACTGTTACATACATGACTTGTTGTGGTGTCACTGTTACATACATGACTTCTTATGAAAAAAAACTGTTTTTGAATAAATTGCACTGAACAATTAGGAAACTCAGTGGTGTCTAACTCATCCACCAAGGTTCATATAGCAGATAAAAAAAAAGGGGACGGTAAAAACAAATGGATACAATCAGCAGCAAAACTTTGACATGTCCTGTTTTCACAGCAGTGGTGCCCAAAGATAAATTGTGGCGTAATTACAACCAGGTAATGCTTAGAATAAAATAGTGAAATGTTGCATACGATGGTACCTAAATAACTTCAATAACCATACTAATTTGGAAAAAACTAAAAGAAATTTAAACTGAAAATTCAACAGAAGGGACACCGTGTTACGTACATTACCTGATTCATGTGCTAACTTAAAGACTCATTTTCTTATACCTCCAGATGATGAACTATCTTTACAGTATATTTGGTATTACATTACCTCCATATGCACCCAATGTAACAATGATATAGTTATGGGATTTAAGTAAAAAAAATTTGGGGCATGAATGTCACACTTTGTCTCTCCAGTATCAAATACACACTCATATATGTACAGCGATCACAAAAAATAAAAAGAAAGAAATCAAACTGTACTCTCTATTACAATTTCTGACAAAATGCAAACATCCTCTACATCTGGAATAATATCATGTATGTATCGTATGAACAGTTTTCAAAAAGTGCGTATTTCTGTTTTACTGAAAACAACAATGATGACACAGTTTGCAAGGCTAAGTAAGTTTTACATCACCTCTCTTGTCTGCAAGATCCCCTGGCAATGTTTCTAATAGAAACATTGCCAGCGGATCTTGCAAACATGTACTGTATATCCAGGCAACTATGCCAGTTCTTTATAGTAGATTCATTTTAGACTGTCTATTGTATGTAAACCATAATATGCACGGGCATGTGCTTGTGTTGAATGTTAAGTATACAAATGACCCTACCACATGTAATATTACATGTCACAAAGCAGAGATGTAATGTACATTTTTGGAATTTCTTCCAATTTCCCTGATAAATACCCAGCACTATTGTTGGTTAATCAACAACTGTAAACAAGTACTCCTGCCACAAGATACTCAGTATGCCCCAAAATTGCTTACTTAAAGGGCACTCTATGTAAGCAATAACACATGACTGGGTGTTGGCAGTACTGAGATAACCACACACCTTGGGGCACAGTGAGTTCTGCCTCTGGAAGTACAGTTATCCAAGTACTACCAACACCCCGTCATGTCTTATTGCTTACTTATAAAATGAGTTTGATGTGTAAAAAAATACAGACACTTTGAATTTAGTTTTAAAACAAATGCATTAATTAATTTATTCTTCCAAATAACATTACGCTTGAAAAAACAGTCCCAAACAAAACCTAAAAATAATAAAAGCTCGGTAAACCACATGATGTACAGCCACTCTATTATCATGCTCATTATGCAATTGGCATTATATAGATTGGCACATTTGACAGCTGTTGTATTTGGTTTGTCCCTCACCCCCCAACCCTGACATGAGATGCACTGTACATCAACATTAATTCCAGTTTGGTACCTGAGAAAGTCTTACTGCAGCTAGGCACCACTTACTATGCCTCTCTGCTACCATCCTCTCAAAAAAAAAAAGAAAACTATTTGAGCAGTTTCTTACGTAAAACAACACCAACCTCTCAGAACCTTGATCTTGAAAGAACTACCAATTGCCACAATGACCATCCTGTTCCTGCTCCTCATTTTATTCTTTGTCTGTACAACTGGCAGTTAAAAAAAATTGCTCTGCAGCTGAGTGCAAACCACCGGACAAAGGAAAGTATAGAGCCCAAGAGGATGAACTGATTATGGCTGAGGATGAGGCTGTATAGTGAGTGGTGATCGTGGACACCGAAAAAAGAAACAATCAGCTACTGTACAAAGTATAGACCAGTGGCAGAGAGCAGTGGTAAGTGTGCAGCAGGTATTGATGTTGAAAAAGATGTTGGGAATGTGCACATTGTGCTAGGCCAGAAGGGCTGTTAAGAGAGTGGCTGGGACCGTGTACTGGCTAGCAACCAGGAGTGAGGATAGCCAAGCAGCGGAAGGATGGGAAGACCATTGCTTCCGGTTCATGGTACATGTGAAGACAGCTGCGGTGATGGGCGAGTGAGTGGCTCTGAGGATGAGCAAGCAAGACACCAGCAGTGTGAGTAATTCATCAGGTGGCAGTGCATGTGGACCAGTGTCCAATAGTGTGAGCAGGCAAGTGGCTGGAGGGAGCGGACAAGTGACATCCTGGGTATCACTAATTTTGTTAAATACAATACCGCAGCATATATGGTGTAAAAAATGACCTGATAGTGGACAAGCTGCCAAGAACATGTGTCGATAAATGGTTGGGAAGGCTGTTAAATTGCACAAGGAATTGCTTTCGGTACTGCGTCCTGACTGCCAGGACTTTTTTTTACCTGGTGGTAGTACTCCCACCGTGCACAGGTCCTGACCAGTCAAGACACAGTAATTTTATTACCCATTTTATAATAAAAAATTATACTGTGTCTCCAGGACTGCTGAACAGGTTTCATGTGGACATTCTTTGTCCTCCACTTGTTTATGTTTTAAAGAGTCTCTAACTGATATTTTACCATGGCTTCCCAACCAGATGATGTCTCACACACACTGAGGGATATGTTTGTCAACTAGTTGGCTAGTAGTCTCTGTTATTTTATCTGCTAGGCATAATTTTAGCAGAGTGACTGTGAAAACAAGTTTTGGATAGGATTTGAAAAATGACACCTGTCATATTAAGGAGCTTGGGTAACACAAGGAGATGTTGAACATTAGGGGCTGAACTCTGCATAAATAAAGTTATGCATAAACATTGGAACAATTCAATGTTTTTTCATAACCTAGCTGTTTTTTCACATTTTGACCCCAAATTTTCAGCATGGTCTTTTTATGACCACTCTTCCTAAACACGTCAGGTGTCATTTATAAACTAGTAGCTGAAACGTCATTTGGCACCGCAAGTATGAAAACACATTTGGGCCAGAATTTGAAAAATGACAGCTATCACATTCATGAGGTGGTGTGAAAAAATGGCTATGCTGAAAATCTGAGGTCAAAATATTGAAAATTATCAAAGTTAGGAGTAGGCATTGAATATTTTCAATGTATGCTTGTAACTTTGTTTTTTTAATATATTGACTCCAAATTTTCAACACTGCCTTCTTTTGACCCCACCTCATGAACAAGGGTGGAGGAAATTTTCCAATCCTGGCTGAAAGGTGATTTTGCACAGTGACCGCAAAATCACCTTTCAGGATAGATCTGCATAATTTCACTACATTTGTACAAGAGGTGGGGTCCCAAAAAGGCCATGTTGAAAATTTTGGGGGAAAAAAACATTAAAAAATGACCAAGTTATGAGGACAAATTCAAAACTCATTGAAATACATTGAGCCACGTACCTGATTTCCTCAGTTCATTGTCAGGCATTGAAAAGTGAAGATGTGTCTTCGGTCCAGAGAGGATTATGGCATTGGACCCCCCCCGGCAGGTAAGTAAGGGGTTGGGGGCTGTGGTGTGGTGGGTGCTGAGTGGAAGCAGTGGCAACAGACATCAAGGGATGTTTTTCTTTCTTACAGGATATATAAAATTAAAAAAAGATCATGAGGGATGGTTTTCTTTATTTTAGGTACTGACACTGGAGATTGGGCAGACCAATGTCGGTGTCATGTTTGGCTACACTGGCGGTGGGCTCTCCAATGTTGCACAGTGACAATGGGTGGGGTGGGGGTACTAGCCAGCACCAGGGATTGTGCATCCTGGTGTCATAAAATTAAAAGTAAGGGATGGTGGAGTCTGCAGTGGTTTAACTGGAAATGTTTAGGAGGTGAAACTGTAATCTCTATGTTTACAGAAGGTGGAACTGTCAGTCCTGGGAGGTGGAACTCGCCAATAGTATTCAACGTAGAAAGGTATCAGAGAAGGATGAACTGAGTTCTTACCCAGTTTAGCCCTGGGTGTGGAGTGGTGGGTGCTGAGTGGAAGGATCTGGTGGGAGAAGGGTAACAACAATGGTGTGTTGGCAGTGGCAGTAGATGTCAATGGCTGATTTTCTTTTTTACAGGGTGCATAAAAATTAAAAAAAGAGAACAAGGAATGATTTTCTCTATTTCAGGTACCAACACTGGGGACTGGGCACCCCAACGTCAGTGTTATGTTTGGCAGCACCAAGGGTGTACTTGCCGGTGTCACACAGTGAAAATGGGGGGGGGGTAGTAAGCAGCACTGGGGACTGGGCACCCTGGTATTGGAAAATTAAGAAGGGGCAAAACAGTGGGAGGTGGGAGGGATACTTGGCAGAGGGTGGGAAGGATTATTTTTACATTAGGGGCAGAGGACCACGCCAGGCTGATTGCTGATGCAGATCAAAGGAAAAGATGTTCTATGATTTGGGTGGCTCTTTTCTTTGAACTACATGAAGTTTCTGTCCAGCAAGACCTGCAGAGTGTCATGATCAGCTTGGTTGATGATTGGTCTGACACCATCGAGCCCCTTGCTGACTGCACTACATTGGACCAACAGTGACACACTCCTCAAAACCCACTATCATACCAATATGTTCGCAGCTGTCAACCTCCTGCCTCATAAATCAGGGACAAGGCTTAAAGAAATCGGGACAAAGGACCAAAATCAGGGACACATCTTCAAAATCGGTGATATCTACTCAGGAACCTGGTAGGCTTAGTGTAAAATGCATTTTCTAAGGAAGAACAAGTCTGTAACTTTAATGTTTGACATTATTTTGTGGTTACAACCACTACTGTTTGGTCACAGAAACACAATTTTTAGGAGGGACAGAGTAAAATTTTGAGGTAAAATCAGGGACAGTTGAGAGGTATGTGTTCGCCCTTGCACAAGCACAAGGACAAACATAAAAATTTACAAGAAGGGAGTAGTATTGTTTTTACTAGGTATAACCTTTTCTGTTTAGAGAGGTGTCAAATATCCTCTCTGCTGTCTGTATGCACTGACGCCAATTTACTAAAGATGAATCTTTATGATTAACGGTTATACCCAGGATTTTTATTGGGTCAGAAGTAAAGTTAATCCCTGTTAAATTTGAACTTTCCTCAAAATTATCTGGAAAGTCAATTTGAGTTGCTATGCTCTTTTTATAATTCATACTTGATCCATCTGCACTGGAGTACCTTGTGATCACTTTCCTTACTTCCTGGCCCATGACACGGTCTTGCAGTAAAATACAGAGATCATCTGCATAAACTAGGGCTTTTAATTCTTGAGAATCTGAGGCTATATGTATACCCTTTACATGCTGATTTACCTGAAGCAGTGTTATTAGAGGTTCTAAGGTAAATATACATAAAATAGGGCTCAGAGGGCAGCCCTGCTTTACCCCACCTATATACATGAACCAGAAGACCTTGCAAGGAGTTAATCATTGCGTTCATTATAGCATTTTTACACAAAGCCCACGCTCAACATGTGAAGACATCTGGTATACTATACTGCTGTAAAACTTTAAAAAAGAAAATCATGGTTGACTTAATCAAAGGCCTTCTCCTGGTCCAAGGAGAGCAGGAAGCCTTTGACCGAGCCCTGCTCACCTCTCTCTCCAACAGGTCTTTTACAAGTAATACATTTTCCTGTACGAGTCTGTGTGAAATGGCACAGGATTGTGAGGGGATATAAGAATCAGGGAGACCAGTGCCAAACTGTTCGCTAAGAGCTTGGATAAGATTTTGTGATCCATGTTCTGGAGGCACAAAGGTCTCCAGTTCTATAATATAGACCTATTTTCCTTCTTACATAAAACATTAAGGCCACTTGTGGTATACTGTAGATGACTGCAGTTTTTCAGAAATCCAAACACTGATTATACAAAAACTGCAGTGTAGATGCTACAGCAGGCCGTCCATAGCTAGTACAATACGATTTTGTAGACTTTTTATGACCTTTTCTATGTCTTCTGATGTATAGGGCTTATCAAACATGAGAGTACAATTTCTACGATTTTTGGGATATCCAACTCAGTTAGTATGAAATCATCAGAGCTAATATGTACAGGGGTGTCGAAGCTATGTTGTACACATTTGTGTATTATATTCATGGTTTTACCCATGTCTTATTCTATGTTCCCTATGTCATCGAGACTTAACCCAGTAACTATTCTTTGCCTACTTGGTCTTGGCATGCCTTAAAACTATCCAACATCTGTCGCTTTCCTTAGGTTCCAAATTTTAATTCTGCAGCCAGTGTAGAAGCTCTATTGTATTGGTATTGTTTCATATCATTTTTAAGCTGGTTAATTTGTTATGTGAGATTTAAACCTTCTTGATACATTTTAGAAATTAATTTACTTAAATGTGCTCTCAATTCCAGATACTTCAAATAGTTTTCATTTTTTGTTTTATGTGATACTTTTTTGGAGACTTCTAACAAACATTTTTTTGTATCCTCCCACCAAGCCATCAAGTCATCATATTGACTTATTATAGACCATCTTGCAAAAAACATTTCTTCACATTTTTTAACTACTTCTTGACTTTCCAGTAAAGTGTTGTTCAGTCACCATGTGTTCTGCCTCAAGTGAAATTGAGAGCCAGTCATGCGGTGGCATACCACTGCCAGATGGTCAGAGACTTCTGGTAGAGTACTGGGGTACTAGAGGTCTGGGAGGGGTCTCCCTGGTAAGAGATCACATTTATGGAAGGACATAGAGTGGAGATAGTCCAGAGGAGGGCAACTAAAATGGTGCAGGGTCTGTATCAAAAGCCCTATGATGACAGACTAAAGGACCTCAACACATACACCCTAGAACAGAGGAGGGAGAGGGGGGGATATGATAGACCTTTAAATACCTCATGAAAGTAAATAAGATACAGGAGGGGAGTATTTTTCAGATGAAAAGGTGCTCAAGAACAAGGGGACATGCTATGAAGCAAGGGGGTAGATTCAGGAGAGATGTGAGGAAGTCCTTTTCACAGAAAGAGTGGTGGATTCATGGAACAGCATTCTAGCAGAGGTGGTGGGGCCAAAACTATGAGGGGTTCAAGAATGTATGGGATATGCACAAGGGAATTATAGTGGAAAGGAATAGGGGGAGGGACAGAGAGTTGTAGATTGGGCACAGTGTGCAGTAACAGTGTAGGTAGGGAGAAATTAGCAGACTGGATGGGCCAAGTGGTCCTTATCTGTCGTCAGTTTCTGTTTCTTTGTTTCTGTCTGTGCTGCTATCATGCTCTTTCACATTTAACTGTTTATCTATGTTTCTATGTTTCTGTCTCCACTGCTGTCATGTACTTTCACATTTAACTGTTCAGACAAAAAAAAAAAAAAACAATAAGTATGTCAGAGAACCTTTGGTAAAGGTGGCACTATCCTTTCCTTGGAGGGACATAAACACATCTTTCAAATCAGTAACTGTTACCATGTTTTCAGATAAGCAGTACCACATACATTTTCAACTATCCTCGCCACCTTTCCTTTTTTGTGATGCCACAGTTGAAGTACCCACCAAACAGTGAGCAGGTTTGAACTGGGGGATGGAAATAGGGCACAAATTTCTACAAAGAAACCCTGGCTGCTTTTGTTTGAGGAGTGTAGATATTAACCAGATGCACATCTCTAGTCCAATATTTAACATCCAGTAGCAAAGCCCACCTAGGGGAGATCCCAATTCAAATGCTACACAAGGCATCACTGAACTCCTAGGGTTTCTGCCTACAGTTACAGGCAAGAATGACATTATCTGCCTTGGTGATTTTAACCTTGACTGGTCCGAGAAAAACTCAGCTAACCTATCCTCCTTAGCTAGCAAGACAATCTATCCCAGCTCATACATGAACCCACAAGGGTCTCACGTGGGGGCAACTCTGCCACCCTCCTTGACTGGATACTACTAACAGGACAGAATATGTTGCCTCAGCCGTGTGCTACCTGACACAATTAGTGACCACTATCCCATCTACTGTGTCTGGAACACTGTCATTCCTCCCTCCCTGCTAAAACTGTAACCTTTCCTAATCTCTCCGCCTAAGTCATGAGGACTTCTTAACTGACCTTAACCAGGTTGACTGGTCCCTCTCTACCAAACAGAGGACATTAACATAGCCACAGAATATTTCAACTCCATCCTCCTCTCTCTTCAAAACCTTCACATCCCGGTCACCACATGTAGGATGGCAGGGAAAGTAACCAAGTGGCTAACACGCCCCCTGCTTCAACTTCTCAAATCTAGGGACAAACTTTGGTCCAGGTGGAAGATCTCCCACCTCTGTGCAGACTTTGAAGACTATCGTGCATTACGTAACAACTGCAAAAGACAAATTCGTATTGCCAAAAGCACCTACTATAGGAACCTACTAATGACATCCTCTACAAATCTGCGCAGGTACTGGTCCAAAATTAAGGACATTCTCGGCAACGACAAGCAACAGAATCCAGCTGACATGAACGTTCAAGGTGTTCACTGCACCAGCCATGACACCATTGCCAACGCCTTCAATGCCCTTTTTCTTCTCCACCAGTTGCTACTCTAACTAGCCCACAACCTGACTGTCCCTCTTCCTCCCTCGCCCTCCCAATTCTCCTTTTGTTCTGGCTCCAACACATACCTTGAAGTTCGCTAGCTACTTAACTCCCTTCCGCACGCTGGGGTCAAGGGCCTGAGGACATCCATCCTTGCATACTTAAGCAGTATGCACCTTGGCTGACCAGACCTATCACCTGGCTTTTAACCTCTCGATCGTATGTCTACTGTCCCATCCACCTGGAAAACTGCCAGAACCATCCCTATACACAAAAAGGGCGATGTCAAACTCATGTCCAACTACCGTACTATATCTCTTCTGCCCACTCTGTAAGCTGCTTGAAAAATAGTCCACCGCCAGCTTGCTGCTCACCTGACATGTTTAATCTTCAAACCCTGTGCCAACATGGTTTCCGGCCCGGTCACAGTACCACCTCTGCACTTACACAACTTACAAATGACATCAGAAATAATATGGACCATGGCCTACTCACTGGGGCATATTTATTGACTCTGTCTAAAGCCTTCGACATGGTACACCATCCTTCATGCTAAAGAAACCCAATCCATTGGAGCATCTGACCAAGCCTCTCCTGGTTCCATAGCTATCTTGACAATCGGACTCAGGCAGTAGCATTTCACAAGGCCCTTTCCTCCCCTAAACATCTCCCGTGGGTTCCCAGGGATCCACTCTTGGACCTCTACTCTTCTCCCTCTTTCTAAATGATATTCCCACCATGTCCCGGCATAGCTGCACTCTTATGTACGCAGATGACCTTGTTCTCTAATCTGGGTCAAAATCGGTTGCTGCCATCAACTCCACTCTCACTAATGACTTCCAATTCCTGCAGACCTGGCTCTCTAGCAACCACCAAGTCCTGAACCTAGAAAAAACCTGTGCTATGCTATTCGGATCCTCTAAGACACTGTCTGCCCCTGCGAACAGGCTCCGGGTTCAATGCCTTGATGGCTCCCTCATCTTAAACACTGAATCCTTCAAGTACCTTGGGGTCACTTTGGATCCCACACTTGACCTGTCTCAACATGTCAATATGGTGTGCCGTGCTGTCAATGCTAAAATTGGCGGAGCTTATCGCGTGTGCCACTCCCTCACTCGTTCCGCTAGACTTTCTGTTGCGAGAGGTATTCTCTTACCCCAGCTCCAATATGCTCTGCCCCTCCTCTTTGCTGCAAACTCTGCTACAATCCACAAATGGGACACTGTCTACAACAACATCTGTAGATTCGCCTTAACTGCCCCACGTCTTACCCATCATTGTCTCCTTTACGCTGGCTTAAATTGGCTGTCACCTAAGGATATTCGAGCCTACTCCTGGGCTGCTTTATCGACTCCCTGTCTAGACCTCCTGCCCTGTCTATCTTGCCAACCTCCTGACTCCTGCCTCACACACCCGTACCTCAGGTCTTCCTCTGTCCCCATGCTCCACTAGACCTTGCATGACAAAATGGGTGAACAGGCATTTGCCCATTTTGCTCCCAAATTCTGGAACTCGCCCCTTATGGTGAAAACTTCAGCCTCCCATCGAGAATTCAAACTCGCTGTTCACCCACCTTCTAGCCTCTGGCCAATGCAAATGCTCTTAATTTGCTTTGTCCCACTGCAGGCTGTCGGGTCTGACCCTGAGTACTACACTAATGTTCTCCCATGCAATATGCTTGTCTAGGTGGCTAAGAACCTTGATGTCTTTACTGTCCTCAGCTGTCTTATGGTTACCCTAATTGCTTTATTTTACATCCTTATTATGATCTATGCCTAAAATGTACCCTTATGTAACTATTACTGTGCTACCCAATGTATATCTTGTTTTGCTCCTGTACACCTATATTATGTCTGTGCATTTCTGCATATTGTAACCAATGTCCTGTGCTCTCCTGGGTCGTGCCTGAAAATAGGCAGGTCTGTTGCCTAGCGCACTTACCCGGTTACCAAAAGCTAAAAAATAAATAAATTGATCAGCCTGAAAAACAGAGCATTAACACATTAACAAAATGCCAACTCCGTCACACTGGTCTGGACCTTGAGACCAAAAAGATGGACCATGTCTTTTTGGCAGCAGAGATTTCATGCAAGGTTTTCAATCTAGTGTCTCCAAAGAATATGCTGTCCCCTGGCACAGTTTCTAATAAAGGCATAGTAGATGCTTTCTTTCTAAATGCCTTGATGCTGTTAACATTCAGTGTGAGCGGAGATATGGAATTCCCAATACACATACAAAAAGGAAAAAACATTCAAAAAACTAAAGCAATCACAAATTAAAGAAAATAGGACCAAATATAAATATGAACTGAAAAAAACAAAAGAATTCATAAAAAGGGGAAAGATGTAAAATTGAATTCAAATTATAAGTTTCTAAGGGAACTACAAAAGCATTTTATTCATACATTAACTCAAATAAAAATAGTGATTGTACTATCACTTCAATTATTAAAGATGGGGATGAAATCATTGCTAGATATGAAATAGGTAACAACTTCAATGAATATTTTGGGTCAATGTTCCTAAAAAAAGACAAAACTAGTACACATATTTCCCATACAGATAATTATTATGAAATAACACAGGAGAAAATAAGAATTTCAGTACTCTTCCTCAAAGGTAATTCATCATCAGGTCCAGATAATTTAAATGCACACTTCATAAAACAAACCATGAATGAACTATTATGTCCCCTTAAAATCATATTCAATAAATCCTATAGAGAAGGCATGGTTCCCGAAGATTGGCACAAGGCCACAGTGTACCAATACACAAACAAACATTTGTCAATGCCGAACGTTGTCTTGCTGGCATTGGTATTGGTAGTACAGGAGTTAGAGTGATGCATAATAGGAATGGCAGTGAAGTATTGAACTGATGCCAACCCAACCCCCACCTTGCAGAGACTGACAGGCACTGGGATGTGCCTTTCTGTCGTCAGCCATAATGCTCATGCCATTTCACCTCACCCCACCCTGTAGACACCGACAGGTGTTGCGGTGTGCCTTGGGGTCTTTGGGCCTTATGCTCACCCCATTCCATAAGGAAATACACTGAGATGGGTGTAGTATAGGAGAATGGGGTGAACTTTGGAATGAAGAGTCCAAGGCACACCTCAATGCCTGTTACTGGCTGCAGGGTGGGAGTGGGGGTAGAATGGAGTGAACATTACAGCCAACAGTCCCAAGTCACACCCCTGACGCCTGTCAGTCTCTACAGGGTGGATCGTTAACAGTTGGAAACCCTAAGACCCTGGGCATTTGTTAGTATTTTCACTCCAAATTTTCAACATGGGCTGTTTGTGACCCCCAACTCATGAACAGTGGCACTATTAGTTCGTTAGCCGAAAGGTGATTTTGCACAGCGACTGCGCCATTGGCGCCACAGGTGTGAAACACATTTTGGGCAGGATGTGAAAAAAGACAGCTGTACTGTTCATGAGGAGGTGTAAAAAAATGGCAATGTTGAAAATCTGGAGTGCAAATATGAAAAATTGGTGAAGTCATGAGCATGCATAGAAACTGCTCAACGCATGCCCGTACACAATTATTCGGGGGATTATTTTAACCAAATTTTCAACATAGGTATTTTTGGACCTCTACTCATGAACAGTGGCACTTTAATTTTGTTAATCTGTCCTGACAGTTGATTTCCCACAGCAACCGCACCCTTGTGCGCCAGATGTGTGAAAACACATTTTGGGCAGGATGTGAAATGTAACAGCTGTACTGTTCATATACAGTAGAGGTGTGAAAAAATGGCAATGTTGAAAATCTGGAGTGAAAACATTAAAAATTGTTGAAATTATGAGCGTGCATGGAAACTGCATAATGCACGCTCGTAACACAGTCATTTTTGGGAATTTTTTCACCACATTTGCAACATAAGACTTTTTGGGATCCCACCTCATGACCAGTGGCACTGTCATTTTGTTAATTAGTCCTGAAAGGTGATTCTGTGCAGTGACCAAGCAAATCACCTTTTGGAACCGACTAATGAGATGATACTGCATGTATTCATGAGGTAGGGTCCCAAGAACCCCATTCTAAAAATTTGGAGCCAAAATTCAAAAAAATGGCTGAGATATCCACCTAAGTTGACCCCCCCAACTGATGCCATTATACAGCTTATCTACATTTCTTCATTTTGCAGTTCGGCTTTGAAGAGTCCAGATGTGTTCCCGTTTCACCGAAGATCGCAGTGCCGTACCTCCGGAGGTAACTATGGGGTGAGGGGTGTAGGTAGGTGGGGTGTTCAGAGGGTAGGTGCGGGTTGGGGAGGGGGAGCCATGCACAACGAGGGACCGTTTTCTTTTTTTCAGGTACAAAAAAACAGACATCACGGGACCGTTTTCTTTCTTTACAGGTGAAATGAAACAAATGTTGGGTACAGTACACTTAGGTGGGCTCCCAGTGTGCCCCATGACTTTTTTTTTGGGGGGGATGTTGGTCACACTGGGGTGGGCTCCCAGTGTGCCACACAATGGGAGTGGGGGGAGAAACATGCCGACAAGGTCAGCTTTCTGTGAGCGGCAGCACACTGGGGTGGGCTCCCAGTGTGCCACAAAATGTAGGGAGGTGGGGGACATGCCGACACAGGGATTGCACCCCTGGAGGTGCATCATTTCTGCCGCTGCATGACGAGCTTGTCTCTGATTGCAGCAGCACATTTCTTTCAAGTTGGTGGCACTTTACGTAATTCTTGCATCAGCGCCATCATGCTGGCTCACTAGGGAATGAGGGATGCACCTACTAAAGCGTGCCCTGCATTTGCCAACACTGACACACCTCTCACTATGCTAATGCTACTGCAAGATGTTGCTTGCACCTGTGCAAGACAACATAAAAAGGGAACAAAAACAGAACTAATAATTATCGCTCAATCAGCCTTACCTCAACAATCTGTAAAATCATGGAAAAAATACTAAAACAGAAAATTGATGTAGAGTTGAAAAATAAAGGATTAATTAACTACTCACAGCATGGTTTTCAAAAAAACAGGTCATGCACCACCAACCTAGTCTCTTTTTATGAAGGTATCAGTAATAGCTTAGATTAAAAACTGTCCAGTAGATATCATCTACTTGGATCTCCAAAAGGCACTTGACAAAGTATCCCATAATATATTAATTAAAAACATGATGGAATTAAATCTAAACAGTTATACGGTTAAATGGGTAGAAAGTTGGTTGAGCAGTAGATCCCAAAGTATAAAAATAGTAGACACAATTTCAAAAGCATAGAAGTCACTAGTGGTGTTCCACAGGGTTCTGTCTTGGGACTAACACTTTTTGGTATATTTATCTATGATTTATATAAGGGTATGAATAATTGAATTAGCAAATTCGCTTATGACACCAAAATCTCATCTGAGGTAGATACAGAGGACAAAATAGATAAATTCAAACAGGGCCTAAAGAAAATTGAAGACTGGGCAGTTGATAAAATGACTTTCAGCATTGACAAATGTACAATCATACACTTGGGGTTCAAAAATCCGAGCATCAATTATACATTAAATGGCAACATCGTTAATGTAGCAAAATCCGAACAAGACCTGGGAGTCATTGTCAACATCAGTTCACATCAAGTAACCAGTGCAGAAAAGTTGCACAAATGGGCAACCACATCTTAGCATCCATAAAGAGGTCTTTTATTACTAAGAAAGAAAAATGTATTCTTCATTATACAAATCATTTATCAGACCACATACAGATTATGCTGTCAGCTTTTGGGCCCCATATCTTAATAAGGACATTAAAATTATACAGAGTATGCAGAGAAGGACTACAAAATTAATTCTGAGGGTCAAGGACTTATCATATGAGGAAAAGATAACATATTTAGGTTTATATGAGCTACAGCTAAGGAGAAACCGAGGAGATCTCTTATTACTATTTAATATTTTAAAGGATACCAATCTAATAAATGACTGCAACATCAAATATACTGATAAACCCAAAAATCTCAGATGCAACAACAAACTGATTTTTATCCCTAGGGCAATCTCAAACAAACATAGCCATTACTTCACAATAAGGGTTACTAGACTATGGAATGCCCTGCCTCAACATATTGTAGAAAGTGAAACACTTCAGAGATTTAAAATCGAACTAGATAAATACCTTCTGGGGTTGGAAATCTGAATATACCCCATAAAAGTGGGGAAAGTGGTCACAATGGGCCTAGGCTTACTTCCACTCTTAGAATACAGAATAAAACCGAGTAATACATTTTAAAGATATATTAAGTGGGGGCCCCAGGTAACTGCCTTCATTGAGATGTAGTCCTGCTGTGGACATTCTTTTTGACTGAGACTTCCATGTGGGAGTCTCCTAAGTCAGACGAGTGGTCTCTAAGGGAAGGCTATCAAAGATGTCTTAGAATCGCCTTCATTCCCTTTAGTGTTGCCCCCCCCCCCACACTGGCGGACAGAAGCCAGAGCTGTATACTTAGTTTCCACAGGAATACCCATGTGCCTATCATTTTTGTAATAAGCTTTGGGTTTTATTTAGCTTTCTTTTGTCTACCTCTCTTTCTGGTAGGCACCTGCACCATTTCTTCTTCTTGTGAAGGAAGAGGGGAGGTGGGGTGGGAGGCATCACAGGTTGTGGTTCTTGTGGTTCCATGACCATATGGTATGGAACCAATTCCACTCCTGATGGGGGGAGCTGCTCTGGAAGGGGCATGTCTGGCATTGGAACTGTAATCACTGACTGCTCTCCTTGTGCAGGTGGAGTTGGGGGATTCTGGATATTAACTTGTACCTGAGGTATCGCTACTAGTACATGATCAAGTGTTGTCTCCATCTGATGAATACAGGTAGGCTACAAATCTGCCAATCTCTGCATGATGGCCTTCTCTACCTCTTGAGCCTGGGCCTTTATAATAAGTTCATCATGATCCATCCCACCAACCCTGTTGTACGTGGCCCTGGGGCACCACATAGAAATATAGAAATACAGAATCTCAAAGCAAATCAGGACCACTTGGCCCACACAGTCTGCCCTTTCTTCCCTACCTACATTCCCTTGTGCCTATCCGATGCATTCTTGAAACCCAGCACTATGTTAGCCCCACCACCTCCGCTGGAAAGCTATTCCAGGAATCCACCACTAAACATAAGTGTCCCTGTTCCTCGCACAAGTTACACCTAAAAGGGTTAGGACTCCAGTGACTAAGATGACCATACTCTAAGCAGCTGTTACATTGTTCATTGTCACAGGATGAGTTGAGGTGTGTATGTGAAACATAGAAACAGAATTTGATGGCAGATAAGGACCACTTGGCCCACCTAGTCTGCCTATTTCCCTACCTAATGGATAAGCTGCAGATCCTAGTTAACCAATAGCCTACTTCCTCCTACCCCCCCACTGGAATTGCCTTATGTCTGTCCCATGCATTCTTGAATTCCCCCACTGTTTTTGACTCCACAACCTCATCAGGAAGGCTGTTCCATGCATCCACAACCCTCTCTGTGAAAAAATACTTCCTCATATTACCTCTGAGCTGTACCCCCTCTATCTTTAAATTGTGCCTCCTTGTTCTTGCACATCTCTTTTTCCAAAAGATGCTACCCTCTTGGACTTTGTTGATTCCCTTAAGGTACTTGAAAGTTTCTATCATGCCCCCCCTCTCCCTCCTTTCCTCAAGGGTATACATATTAAGCTCCTTTGGTCTCTCTTCATATGTCTTCTGGTGCAGACCCTGCACCATTTTGGTTGCCCTCCTCTGGACAGCCTCCATCCTGTCTATGTCTTCGTGGAGCTGGGGTCTCCAGAACTGCACACAGTACTCCAGACGGGGTCTCACCAACTGTCTGTACAGAGGGATAACAACTTCCTGTGTTCTACTGGTGATGCCTCGCCCTATGCATCCCAGTATCCCCCAGCCCTCCATACTGCCTTCTCACATTGCTTGCCCACCTTTACATCATCTGATATAACTACCCCCATATCCCTTTCCATTTTTGTTGTTGTCAGTATCTCACTCCCCATTGTGTACTCTTCCCCTGGGTTTTTGTTTCCTAGGTGCATTACTTTGCACCTCTTTGCACTGAATCTAAGCTGCCATACATTTGACCATTCTTCCATCCTTACCAAGTCCCTTCTTATCCTTTTCACCCCACCTTGTTTATCAACCCTGTTGCAGATCTTTGTGTCATCTGCAAAGAGACATACTTTTCCTTCCAGTCCCTCTGCAATGTCATTTATCAAGACATTAAAAAGGACCGGACCCAGTACTGAACCCTACGGTATCCCACTAATAAACCCCCTTACTTCACTGTGGACTCTGTTTGCCATTACCCTCTGCATCCTGTTGTACAGCCAATGTTTTACCCAGGCTATCACCCTGGGACCCACTCCCAGGCTGGCTAATTTGTTTATTAATCTTTTGTGTGGGACTGTCAAATGCCTTGCTAAAATCTAGGTAGGCCATGTCCACAGCCCCTCTCTGGTCTACTACTTTGGTCACCCAGTCAAAGAAATTGATTAGATTCATCTGACATGACCTTTCCGCTGTGAATCCATGCTGCCTTGGGTCCTGTGCCCCACTGGCCTCTAAGTACTCAACAGTTCTTTCCTTCAGAAGTGATTCCATCATTTTTCCTACCACTGAGGTCAAACTGACAGGTCTGTAGTTTCTTGCCTCTGTCTTGCTCCCACTTCTGTGAAGGGGAATCACATCCGTCCTCCTCCAGTCCTCAGGTACCACACCATCCTCCCATGATTTGTTAAAAAGGGTAGTCAATGGTGTTACTAGCTCTCCCCTTAGTTCTTTTAGAATTCTGAGGTGAATCCCATCGGGCCCCATTGCTTTGTCCATCTTCAGTTTTAGGAGTTCTTTCAGAACCCTTTCTTCTGTGAAAGGACTGATATCAACCCCCTTATCCAGAGTGCTTCTATTGACTGGATTAGGTACCTCCCCCTCCTTTTCCATTGTGAATACTGAGCAGAAGTAATAGTTCAGTATCCCTGCTTTTTCACTGTCCTCTGCACCCACCCTCCCTCCTCTTTATTCAGCCTCAGTATCCCTCCCTTTGTCTTTCTTTGCTCCCTAATGTATCCATAAAAGGTTTTATCTCCCTTCTTAACTGAGTTGGCTATCTTTTCCTTGGTCTGGGCCTTTACTGTTCTCACTGCCTTCCCTGCTTCCTTCCACTTTAACTGGTACAGTTCTCTGTCCTGCTCCTTCTGTGTTTCCTTATACTTCCTGAATGCTACCTTTTTCTCCCTAACCTTTCCTGCCACCTCTTTTGTGAACCATAGTGTTTTTTTCTTTCATTTTGATTTATTTGTTTCACACAAAGGCTTGTTGCCTCTGTCATGGCAGTTTTGATGTTTCCTCATTGTTGCTCCACCCCTCCTTTTTGTCTGTTTGCTAGTGCTTTTCTAAGACACTCTGCCATTTTGACAAAATCAGCCCTCCTGAAGTCCAGTACCTTCACTTTTGTATGGCTTGACTCTACAGCTGAGTTTATCGTGAACCACACTGTTTGGTGGTCACTTGTTCCCAGATGGCTACCCACTTCTAGATCTGAAATCCTCTCTCTGTCCCCATTTGCGAGTACCAGGTGGTCTAAGACTGCTCCCTACCGAGTGGGTTCCAACACTAGCTGTCTGAGGTAAACTAGCTGTCTGAGGTATGCCCACTGTAGGGCATCGAGAATGGCCCTGCTCTTGGATGTGGCTGCAGCAAAGGTGATCCACTTAACATCTGGCATATTCAGGTCCCCCATCAGCAATATCTCCCCTTTCTCTGCCATCCTAAGGAGGCCTTCTATCATTTTCTTGCCCATTTCCTCCCCCTGAGATGGGGGTCTGTATATAATCCCTGTGCTCCACACTTAGGGCAAGACCACGACTGACCAGCATAAAAACACATTCCTCTATCCTTACTGAGGAAAAGAAATCCAGAGGAGATGGCAAAGACCTGTATTTGTTTAGTGGAGTTTCACATAGAAACATAGAAGTTGACAGCAGATAAGAACCGCAAGGACCATCCAGTCTGCCCATTTCTTTTTCTACCTTATGAATGTGCCATCGGCCTTTGTTCTGTCAATGGCCTAGCTATTCATACTCATCTGTATTGCTTCCTTATGCCTATCCCATGCCTGTTTGAAGCCCTGCACTGTATTCATATCCACCACTTCCTGAGGTAGGCAGTTCCACGATCCACCACCCTTCTGTGAAAAAGAAATTCCTCACATTACCCCTTAATCGGCCTCCCTCTAATCTCATGATGTGTCCTCTTGTCCTGCTATTTTCTTATATTGAAACATGTTAGACTCTTTCACCTTATTAATGCCCTTATGGTGTTTGAATGTTTGATCATATCACCTCTCTCCTCCTTTGCTCTAGGGTATACATATTGAGCTCCGTTAATCTGTCCTCATATGTTTTCTGATGCAGTCCCTGCACCATTTGGTTGCACTTCTCTGGGCGCCCTCAATTTGGTTAATGTCCTTGTGAAGGTGAGGCCTCCAGTACTGCATGCAATACTCTAGATGGGGCCTAACCAGTGTCTTGTAAAGAGGGATTATTACCTCCCTCTTCTGACTTGTGATACCCCTACTAATACACCCCAACATCCCCCTAGCCTTACCTACTGCTTTAGTGGTCTGCTTGGATGCTTTCAGGTCATCGGTGATGATGGTGCCCAAGTCTCTCTCTTCCCTTGTAACTGCCAGCAACTCCCCTCCCAAATTTCCATCTCCAGTCCAATCCTGCTCACTATCTATTAACAGGGTGGGTTGTTCTATCACATCACACCTCTGGTGTAACCAGCAGTATGTGTTCGAGATATGCACTCCCTCATTACGAAAGAGGATAGTGATAATTTTGATCACAGGCTTAGACAGGAGAATGGCAATAAAAAGGACTAACAGAGTAGTATCTTTAAATTGCTCATATTTGACCCAAAATATTTCCATAGCTTTCAATGACTCGACACTAGCATCGAATGTGCTTTTGCCTGAAACATGTATTACCACATACACTTCTGCAGCAAAAAAAAAAACAACAAACAAACATGGATCCCTTCAACATTTTTCTAATGACATAGACTCTATCAGGCTGCACCTCCAGACCCCTTTTATACTTCAGTCTAATAGCATTACATATTCATGCAGGTTCTCCCTGTGTGGCAAATAAGTCTGACATTCTAAGCTTCCTATCTGAACCTTCTTGGAGATGCTATTTTCTGGGTCGGTGGGGTGGGGGGTTAGAGCATGCTTACTCTTGTGCTGATTAGACGTGCCTTCACCTGCATCAGAAAAATTGTCAGAGACATTCACAGCTTCTGGTTCAGAGTCATTCTGGGGGGGAAGGGGCATAGCAGAACATACAAACAGGTTATCAAACCCTACTTCCAAGCCATTATAAATCTAAGCAGCAGAGGGTACCCATGTTATGGAGGTCCCCTACTCCAAATCTGTGGAGCAGGATGATCACTACATGAAGCAGATGAGACTGCACCCCCCTCCCCCAGCGTGCTGCTCCATTCTCAGCTTGCCACACATTAGCCCCATCATTTCCAGTTAGATGCATTGATTTGCTTACTTTCTTATGTGAGTAACAGCCTGAATCCACTGGTATTCATGAAACACCATCTTCTGTCTTATGCCATCCAAACGCTTACAATGAAGCCTCCACAGACCATTTCTGTAGCACTTTCCTGACAGGAGGGGCAGTGACAGTGGGGCTGCATCCTATGCTGAGCCACCAGCTCATGTGAGCCATTTTTGATACCAGGACACCCCTTGCCTCCACCCCCTGGTATGGTGCTTACACCAGAGCTCCAGTGTGCTGTAGTTTCATGAGCAGGTCCTTCTGTGTGTTTTGCCATTGGATGCACCATCTTGCAGCTGCTTTGTTCTGAAGAGGCTGGCATTGCTGCTGGCTCTGGATCCATTTCTGTAATCATGGTTGCAGTGTACTTTTTGCTGAGTTGCAAGCAGGGACTATAATCTGCTCAGTCTGTATTGGAGAGGACATAACCGTACTAAAAACTTGCTCCAAGTTTGGGTTTTTGCCCCATAGAGTTGGAACATTATGTAAAATAGTCTCCAAGTTCTCAGAGATATTGAGGACTTTCACGAGGTGGGGGAGGGGGGACATACATAGTCTTTTGTTCCTCATTGACAGACATTTTGGCAGTTCCAGCATTTGATGCTGCCACATCGTCCTTCACACAGGGAAAAACTGGACTGATTTGACAGACGAAGCAGAGTTGCCAGGCATTTCTCCAGGTATACCTTTATTTCCCAGTAACTCAGCAGTTAGATTTTGTTTCTGTTTCCTGAACTTGGCCTCTTTCTCTACCACGAGGGAGAATAGCAATTTTTTCTTTTCTTCCACAGCTAGTTCTAACTTTTCTTCTTCTTCCAATAATTTTTGTTCTAAGGTAATGTCCATTTCCACCATCTGTGGTACCAACCTCAGGCATTGCCATTTCTAGGTCATCTGCCGCCGACATCTCCATATCCTCCTCCAACATGACCTCTTAGTCATTGAAGCAGGGAAGGAGACCAGTTCCCTTGCTCCAAAGACCTTCATCTGTTCTCCTTTAGGGTCGGCCATCTTGGCAAACAGCAAAATGGCCAGAGGTTCCCCCACAGAAGAGTAGTGGAGTTTGCCCATGTTCTGACCAACATTCCCCTTCCCATGAAAACCAGTTCATGCAATTTTCCAAGACCATGTAAGGCCGTATGGGGGTGCTGATGTGTGAAATGACTGCCAGTACATGTTTACAGTCACTTCACTACCACTCCGTTACTGTTTGTAAAACACTTTCACATACAATGTGTATGAAAAGTAGTATATAATGCTTCTTCTTCTACATTTTCTTCTTCTTCTTCTTCTCCTTCTTCTTCTGATGTACAGGTTGATGAGCCAGTACTCATTTGGTTGCAAGGTTACTGCTTGCAGTTGACTCTCAGAGTTTAGACTACTGACCTACATACCCAGGAAAATGAAGTGATTTTCCAGCTGCTTTGATCTGAGCATGTAACCCTCCCTGCATCTGGATTTAACCAAGGCCAAATATAGGGAATTAAAGATCTGTCTCAAAGTTTGCCTTTGGCATGAATGTGATCATTTTAGCACTGGGGTAATGGTCACACAGTGGTAACTCCTTCTAGTTTCATCAAATGTGCTAATGCTACTGATTAGTGATATAGTCCTTACATGACATGGTGCTGTATGTGGCTGACTCTCAGTCATCCCTTACTAGCCTATTAATACAGACTGTGGCTGTAACATATACTCTACTGTCACATGAGAGTACTTAGGGACACTATGATGATGAACGAGTATGCAGGTTCCTTCTATCCATGACATTTATGCTGTTTCTCAAATACCAATTATTTCAATGCAATTTATTTTAAATTGTGGTGTCAGTGAGGTTAGTTGGTAGCACATCTGCATCAGTGCCAGGAGGTCGTGGGTTCCTGTTCTACACCGAGACTTTGGCTCCTACCATTAACACAGGCACCCGAGCGCAGTACTGTGGGGATGTTGTACTTTTCAGGTGTGATGTCTTTCAGATGACATGTTAACCAAGGTCCCTTCTGCCCATCTCTAATGCTGTCTGTATGGGTGTCCAGGTGGAAGAAAAAAAGAAGACACTTCTACAAGAGTAGAGGATTTTCCCTAGTGCCCTGGCCTACATTCCCCTTTCCATAAAACTAGTTTGGGAAATTGTTAAAAGGCTGTGTGTGGGTGATGATATGCAAAATGGCTGCCACCACATGTTTATAGAAGGGGGGGTTGTTTAACCAGGAAAGGCACACTAAGCTGGAGCTTGTTTCCAGTTGCGACCTGGGAGCACAAGGAAGATAAGTGACTTGCTCAGGGTCACACAGTATGCACGGTGGGGGATGACAGGATTCAAACCCATTTATGGTCAGTTCACTACCAGTCTCTCATTGCTTGTAAACTGTTTTGGGACACAGTGTGTCTAAAAGTGCCATATACAGTAAACGCAAATTCTTTGTCACTCAGTGCTGATTATTTATATTAATGGGTAATCAACTATGGCTTAATTTCTAGTTAAAATATTTATAATGGATGCCTTTCAGATGGACAAAGAAGGTAATATGGTTTAGTATATCAGTGGTCTTTTAAGTTAGGGCAGGAAGGAAGGGTGGAATTAGAAAAGACATAGCTCTCAGAACAGGAAGGGAGGAGTGGCTAGCCAGCCCGTGGGTAACACAGTTCCTTCATTTACTAGAGGCAAAGGCAGTGGCAAGATGAATCCTAGCTCTGTATTACTGCTGAAAGGAAATGGACAGATATACAACTGTGTCCTTGTTGTACTGAATGACCATGTTCTTCCATCGTAAAATGACCTGCATACATCTTGAAAGGATCAGTTCTACAGAAGCACAAGCTTTCAGCTCAGTGTGTTTAAAATGTCTTTCTGTAATGATTGCCAAATATTTGTACTGGCATACTTTACAGAAATAAAACAGGGAATGCAACTTAATTTCTCCAGCGCAGCTTTCCATAGGTAGCAAATTTTTTTCCTTTTCTTTAGTAAAAATGTTACTGTAATTAAAAAAAAAACTTGTACTATGTGTAGTCTAAATGAACACAAACACACCAGCTGTAGTGGCTAACAATTCAAATCATCTTTAAAAGGTATAAGCAGTTAATTCTGTTTTTTTTTGTTTTGTTTTTTAAGAAAGCACCATTAGCTTAAAAGATAAGTTGGGGTTGGCAGTATAGCCTAGAGGTTAGATTAATGAGGTGTGAACAAGCTTGGTACATCCAGCAGACCTAGGTTTGATTCCCACAACCTCCACTTGTGTACTCTGTGACTCGGAGCAAGTCACTCAACCCCCCAGTGCTCCCAGGTCGCCCCTGTAAACAGGCAGTTGTGCCTAGTGGGCCTTACCTGGTTACCAAAGAATAAAATAAATAAATCAATCAATAAATAAAAAAGTCACTAGGGAAAGAAGGGCCATTTTAGAGTAATGTAAAGTGAGGTCTCAGGGCAGACTTGATAGACGTTGCATTTTTTTCTGTTCTTATAGTCAATGTTTCGATGGGTACATCCTCCATAACACATTTTTTTTTATTCTTTGGTAACCAGGTAAGGCTCACTAAGCACAAGTGCCTGTTCTGATGGGTGACCTGGGAGCACTGAGGAGGTTAAGTGACTTTCTCAGAGTCCAACAGTATGCAAGTGGGGGTTGTGGGAATCAAATCTAGGTCTGATGGATGTACCAAGCTCATTCAATTACTCTCCTCTACAACCTCTAGGCTATACTGCTAGCCCCATCATTAAGCATTTTCTTTCCTTGTCTCTGTACTTATATTTTACATTTTGTAAAATATTTTCATCCACATATTTGGTTTGAATGCCTCAGAGCGGTAGTATACACAGAAGGATCACCATATAAACAATATAAGTGCAGTCACAGTTTCAACCATTTCCTCATGATTATACACGGCTCCATCAAAGCGTTTTACAAAAGGAAGTGCTACAATGTAATGGAATTTTGTCAGCCAGCCAGGGTAATTGAGAAGGTTTCCGATTCTGGAGATCACAGGGTCAAGTTAGGAAATATTCTTTGAGACTTTCAGTCATCTGCTGAGAATCTATTTATTTAAATATATTGCAAGGTAACACGTTCTACCCAAGCTTGTAGACCATTTTTATCTCAAGATGCCTTTTACTTTCGTCAAGCTCTGTTTTAATAACATGTTTCATAGTTCATACAGCATACTAGTGCCTCGAGATCAGTCTCTTTAGGACAGTTTGAATTATGAAACGTAATAAATCCATTTGTTGGAACAGAACTGCTTATGTAGCATACTGCAGCTTGTTAAAAAGCATTCATATTTATATTTCTAGGGTACAAATGATTTAATTGCCATATAAAAACAGAGGATCCCATCATAAATAGTCTATTATGATGGGGTCAAATTAACAGGAGTGCAAAGAATGTTTTCAAAGTGCTGTTAAATGTGCCAGATTTTTTTCTAACACTGGTGGGTTGACTTAATATCATACAGTAGCTGGAAGAATAGTGTCCGTTCTGGCATAAGCTTTACTGAAATGTTATGATAAATGTTATTACTTTTATCTACGTATCTATTATATTTATTTATTTTGACTGGGAAAGGAGTGTTAGGCAATTCTGCTTATTTTCAGCCTTGTACAGGGGTGGGGGGGATACATATGGAAACCTACTGAAATTGAACCAGATTAAGCTGCTTGTGGTA
The DNA here is from genome assembly GCA_016271365.2 of Neoceratodus forsteri. Lineage (NCBI taxonomy): Eukaryota > Metazoa > Chordata > Ceratodontiformes > Ceratodontidae > Neoceratodus > Neoceratodus forsteri. Next base: position 375,712,835 of record CM057458.1, read on the forward strand.
TTAAGTAAGGAATAATCCACAGTCAGTTGTGCGGCAATATTGTAATAACCGAATGGCCTGGGTGGACTGTGAGGCCCGAGGCACAATGGTTATTGTAGCACTGACGCACACCCAGAGTGGATTATTACACTTACAGTATTTGTAAAATGGTGAAAAGTGTTATAAACCCACTTAAGTGATGTTTATTGCACCATTAAGCTACAGTAGTGCTCTAAACAAAATAATGTCACTCCTAAACTTACCCAGAATTAAGCAAATGGAGTGTGCATGGTTGTGGAGTGCATTTAAAAAAAACAAACAACTTTACTTTTAGAATGGAAGCTAAATAAAATGAGACATAAGTGACCTGTCTGGTTAATAAACTGGAGAATGAACTTTTCCTGAAGTAAGTAGACCTGATTCTCTAACAGCCCGGTAGACAGATGCAAGCTGCTGTTTGCTACAGCTTGCATCAAAGCCTGGTGTGCCAGGGACCCTGCACTCAATTCTGGAACAGGTGGGGTCCCAGTACCAAAAAACCCACTACTGCCACAACTGCAGACATGCGCCAAATACATGGCACGTGAAAGGGGGTTTCCACAAGCTGTGGCACGGTCGTGTGGCATGGACAGGACAGGTGATCAGCACAGAACATGACTACACAGAGGACCACCGATCCCACAACCATACAAGCATCCCATACCCTGAGTGTATGGCACAGAACAACTGTAGAGGCTAATAGACCAGATGAGTCCTGTCAAATGACAGCCTGCCTGGTGTCAGGGTGTAGGAGTCCATTGGTGTGCGCCAGTCCTTTGCAGTGCAGTGGTGCCACCTCTGCCCACATGAGGTACCATGCCTGGCAGGATCCTGGTGTCTGGGGGGCATGTACTCCCATCAGCTCAAGTTCAGTGCAAAGGTCCTTAGACCAGACCTGGGGTGCTCTAACATCTGGGTGGATGGCTGGCCTTAGAGAATCCCGATTACAGGGATGCCACCGCCGTGCACCGGCACATGCCTCTATCCGCCATGCCGCAGCCATGCATCTGGCACAGGGTAGGCACAAGTCCAACTGGCACAGGTGGTCCCCCTACTGGGTCAGGCTGTGTTGTAGAATTGGGAATGATGCAAGATGTGGTGCAGAGAGCGCCTCGCATCAAATCTGTGTGATGCAATCACCTTGCGTCATTCCCAAGGATTTGAGAATTAGGCCCAGGATCTATAGCAGCCATGTTTCCTTTATTCAATTACAAAGAAACACACATTTGTAGAGCTTTAGCTTATTAAGAGACTACACATCTATAACTTCTGAAATAGTGAGTTAAATCCAGATTTTGGCTGTCATTGTATCCAAATGTGTCTTAATTGTACTAGCAAAATTTGTATCTGTATTGAAGGTTTTTTTTTTTGCCACAGCTAGACTCTAGACAACTAGTAGTGAAGAAGAACAAGCCAGACTTTTGTGCATGCAATTCCATGCCAGGTCACTTTTGCTCTGATCAACATTCATAAGGATACTGTCTTTTGTCATTGCTTTTATTGTACAATGAAATTGTTTACACTTTATAGTCCAGCTGAAGTGCAACATATCATTATCTATGAGTTCTTTTCCTGCAGTTTTAAAGCTGGGGGAACTCAGGAATGGGCTGAGGTCAAATGACTTGTTCAAGGCCACATACAGAGCCACTGGCTGGGGCTGGATTCAAATCTGGGCATTCCTCACTCATGTTTTTTTTTTAATTATTTTTATCACCCCAACTCTGGCTGCTGGCACCAATTAGTAAACAACCCCAGCCCTGTCACCCCACCATCCCAGGCCTTAACCTGCCCCAGCTGCCCATTATTGTGCTCCCCTGGTAATGCAATCAGGGCAGACCCAATTCCCATGTGGTGAACAAATTCACACTAGGGTCTGAATCTGGTCAGCAGGTGCAGAGCCTGCAGGGTGCTGGATTCATCATGCATTCCGGCTGGTTTTTCCTCCTTGTTTATACCCTCCCGTGACATCGGCAGCATTATTGGCGCAAGCACACAAAAGGCATGCACAAACCATATGACTCCCTCTTCCCACTTTCTGGCTGTGATGGGGCTACCTACACTACCACACTAGGTACTCATGCATTGGCACAGACAACCCCCCCCCCCGGGAGGGAGAGCATCGTCTGGAATCTGGGATGCTCAAGCCTTCTTCCTCAGGCTGGCCCTCCAGTAACCCAGCCTCATTCCCAAACCCTGGTGGCTGGTGTGAGCGGTGGCTCTATCGCTGTGCCAACAGACTGGTCTTGGAACTCCTGGCTCGTAAGTCTGTGCTTTAACTGCTAGATCACACTTCCTTCTAAGATACAGTGCCTCAGTACTTATACATCCCCATATTATCTTCCAGTGATTTCACAGGTATAGCTTGCAAGAGAATTGGAAGATTTTTCATTTGCTCAAAGTGGAAATGAGGACTTTATGTCATGCGATTAGTCTATTTCACTAACACATTTTCAAAGCAAATATGCTACCAATGTTGTTGGTTTTGTCTATTGGAACCTAAAATTGGAAAACATTTATAAAGTGTTTTAAAAAATTATTTAAAAAAACCCATCTTTCTGTCAATTCAATGTAAATGAATAATTACTATATTGATAAGGCGCTTATTGAATAAAAGGGTATGGCATCCATTTTAAGAGTCAATCAGAAGATAGAGACTGTAGTCAAAAACAGAGTAAAAGGGGGGAGAAAGAGACAGAGGAGGAAAAGCATCTTTGAGGAGGCTTTAGTCCTGCCTACAGTTCCAACAGTGACTGTTTGGGGGGAGGAGGAGACTTGCCAGGCTCAGGAGGTAGCAAAATGAGTCTGGTGTGTGGCACACGTGTCCCTTGGGCTCTGTCTGCAGGCAGGAGATCTGCAACAATGTGAAGATACTGAAGTGATTTTAGGGCCTGTAGGGGGTTTCCATCTAGATGGCTTCATCTTGGATTCTGCTCCTGATTTAGAGATACTGGAAGGTCAGTGGATACAGTTCAATTCATGAGAACATGTAGAGATTACGGTACAAGTGCTCTCCCCTCAATACAGAGTCTGGATTTTGGATATAAATGTGCCAAAAGAGGCTGAAGCAGGGAATTGGGGAGTAAATGTTTCTAAGAGCTAATCTGGTCTACAGGTTAATCTGCCTGGTAAGCTGCCAGGGTTAAGACTGTGAGTAGAAGTATAACAAAGCGCTGTGCAGGAGGGAAGGAGGCAGTGAGAGGTGTTCCCTAGGGATCCTTGTAGGTCCCATTGCCCACTCACATGTGGGGACTTGATCACAATGAGCACGAAGAAGTACTGATGCATACCAGTCCTACTGGATAAATTCTACAGTTGAATTGAGGCAGCATCTTTTCAACAATTCCCCAGGGATTTTAGGTTTGTCCGTGGTTAGGACAACACACCAGTCAGAAGGTGGAGAGTATGAGAGTTGTGCTAGCCCAGTGCAGATAGGCCCATCTAGGTGTTGCCTCATCTGGCACCCTCAAGGTACCCACAGGAATGTTTCTAGGCCTGGGGACCATTGCTACTTGGGGACACCCCCCAGGCTCAAATGTGTATGTGTCTGAACTGTTAGATCCCCTTTCAGGGTTGTTCAAGTTGTGGTGGAAATGTCTTGCTATCATGCGCCATGGGGAGGACTATGTATGATGAAGGTGAAGACTGGAGTTATGATCCTCTATGGGATCATTAAGGTAGCTTTGAAAGGGAGTGACCAGTATGAAATGAATCATAAATCATTTGTAACATCATAGGGAAATGAAAGCCTGTGTAATATCAGAGAGAAGCAGAGTATGTGTGATATCTGAGAGTACAAATACCTGTGTAACATTGGTTCAGTGTGGCATCTAGCTAAATATGAAGTTTATGTGTTAAGTGACACAACTTTGCCCATGTGCTCTCTTTGGTATTTACCACCCCCAGTAGAGGTACCAAGAGAATGAACCTCAGGGGCAAAGGAAATAATTGAAAATGAACTGAGGGCCCAGGATACATGACAGAGAGCAGGAGGTAAGAAGGATGGAGGGGCAAAGCACATGAATACATGAAGGCAGAGAGATTTAGGATTAGCTGCCTTTAGTAGTGCTGGGGGTCAAAGTTGGCCAACTACCCCATTAAACCATAGGCAAGCATTTCTAAAAAAGGAAAAGCTTAAAACTTCATTGCATTACTGGGAAGCGCCACAGAACTAGAAACCTTGGTAATCAGGGTCTTGAGTTCTGGGAACAGAGTTTAATTACGGAGAAGAAAAATGTATAGTTCAAAGGTTCTCTCTGCAAACAGTGAATAAAGTACTGGGAGGGGGGATGACAGAAATGTAACACGTGAGTGAGAAATGGTGATCTTGTTATAGCCATCGAGCAGATGTGTTCTGAATCAAGACAGACTGGTGGTTTTCTGATAAGAGTGTAGTGTAAAAGAAAAGGCAAAAAAAAAAAAACTCGTCTGCACTGCTTTGAAAATGATTTCACTGTGGACAATAAATTTGTCGTTTTACTGTGGCTGGTATGTTTAAGTGAAGCCCTTTCCCCCAATATTAGTACAATCCCAGATGGTGGAGCAAGAAAGCACGGGACTGCTTTCATTCTGCAGAAAGCAGACGGCCATGGAGGAGGCAGGGTTTGTGCTAGTTGCCTTCTTATCATCCGGATACAGACAGTTGGCCTGTTAATTCAGGAATTAGGTGCTGAAGGGGAGGAGGGTGGTTGGAGGGTGCTGCAAAGGTGGGAGGTGGGGGAAATTATGAGCACTTAGCAGCTGGATATGGAGTCAGGCGGGTTGTGCCGGTTGCCCATCATGGGAGTTTTAAGTACGTAGTTATGAAATTGTTGTTGGTGGTGGGTGTCACAAATGCACTCCGGGGGTCAGGCCCTCTGCTCCCACAGTGCCAAACCTCAAAGTGCAATATGTGAACGGGAGACAAACAGAGTAACCCTCCTGTCTGTTTTTGGGTCCGAACAACTACCAGTCTTGAATTCTGGGGTCAAATATGAATCCTTTTTCACTAGCACTCCAAGGTAACATGTCTAAATATCACACCCTCTTCGGGGAAATGCATTGCAATACTTAACCCAGCAGGCAAACAACCTGGTTCACAATCCCCCTTCTGACTCAACTGAGACCTTGGTATTTTCCTTACCTTACTGCATATGCTAACATACTGTAAGCGCTTAACAGTTCTGTCAGAATTATCAATACTATCCCAGCATTCACACTCAAAATGAGGAAAAGGCTCAGGCAAGATTCAAGGAAAACAAAGTTTACTAAAATTAAAAATAGTAAATGAAATACAAAACATAGACCATGTAACATTAATGGTACAGTCATAAAAGTAATGGAAATTACAAACCAAGCACCTTTTTACTTAGTAACTAATACTACCCCAGTTTCAATTAGTAATTAGTGGTGCTGAAGTTACCTAACTTTGATACAGGTGCTTCTTAAGAGTCCAGGAGTAAAAGTGTCTCTTCAAAGTCCAAACGCAAGTATGCTAAGTCATGTAAAGTTGGAACAAGAGTGTGTTCTTTCAGGAGTCCAGGAAAAAAAGCACAATCTTCCCTCAGCCTTCACAATATCAATGAGGGGAAAAAGGGTCTCACCCAGCTTGTGAGGTCACAGCTCTGTGGTGATGCTGGCTGTGAGGTCACTCTCCTTCCTGCATACCAAATTAGTCACATGCATCTGCATACTGCTAAGCATCCCACTTAAAAAAAATCTATACTTTTTTTTAATTAGTGAGCCTGCTTTATGGTAGGTCAGAATTACCCCTTTGATCTTCAGAACGACATCCTGAAAAAGCTAGTTCTCCTATCTGTGTGAGGATTTTCACAAGTATCTGTCAGAAGTTGCTTTCTTCCTGATAGGTCATAAAACACCATCTGTTATGGCCAGTTTCCTAGATTTCACAGTAAATATTGGTTTTACAACTTCTACAACCCGGTTTTATTATAGTCCTAGGAAGTCAGGTTTTACAAGCTAGCTGTGACAAAAAGCAAGGCCAGCACATTTTTTTTTTACAAATCCAATATCCCATGAGGCTGTTCTGCTTGGCCTGTGTTTCTAAGCAGAAGTCTAAACATAGATTTATATCACAAATATAATACAAATAATAACAAGCAAATGGCTATCCATCAGTGGGAAGAGGGGAAATAGTGTTTCTAAAACAGGGTGGAGGGTGGGAGGCTTGAAATTAAGGATTTGGGTTGGAAGGGGCGGTGAGGGCAGTTTCTTTTTGTTATTTTTTTTTTAGTATTTCCCAGATATGAATAGGGGATGAACAGTGCCATTATTCATTATTCAGATCTGAATATGAACAGCGCATTATAAGTGATATTCAGGGAAACACCATTTATCACTCGCACACTCCTAGCAATGAGTATCTTTTGATTCCTTAAACTGGAGAGAGAACACTCCAATCTGAATATAAACCACAATGGTGAGTCAGCTTCAGCAACCTTATTGCAAATCTGCAAATATTGTTGAATGTTGTAATGCATTTTTGCAGTGCACAGTCAGGTGAACCATAGAACAGCAATGCGCTGCAGATCAGCTCACTGTTAGGCCCCTTGAGGTTCACAATAAGCTTTTAAAGTAGCAGTCTGTGCTAGTCATCAAGTCATTTTAGCAATAATGTGTTCCTGTCAAAATCATCAATATACCAGTTTTTCTTTTCATCATCTTTCATTCCTGACCTGAGATATGTGATTCTGAAGTTTTGAAAAATGACTGCTTCCTTGCAATGCCTGCCATGAAAAATGTAAGCCATCTTGGTGTTGTGCAGTGCTGTTTACCATCAGAGACACATGCTAGCACAGTCATAATATATCAACAGTATGAATCCAGTATTTACAGTCAAAAGGTTTTAATACTGCCAATGGTGGCCATCTTTTGACTTGAGTCGTTTATTACAAAAATAGTTATAAAAGCTGTCTTTGCAGTATCTGAGGTTAATAAAAAGATACTGATTATGAGTCTAAGGATGCCATAAATACATTGTTCCTGAAAAAAAATATATGATGAAAATTATTGCTAACAAATACAGCTGCTTTAAGTACCCTAGCTGATGCTTAGCTGACTGATAAAAGGATGCTACATTGGGCTTTGTGGCTCCATGTCTATGCTTTCCCTTTAAATACTATATTGACAGTAGTGTACCACAGTGTTCTGTCTTACTAAAGGTGCTATCATTTGCAGGTCTGCTCTTTAACAAGAGTAACCTCATGCACCCTGTAGAGATGGGCTACATGGCTGAAAGGTCCCTATAGAACTGTATAAATATTACTTCAGATTTTTTTATTGACATCTGCTCTACTGCAGTGGTGAAATTTTAAACACTTTGCTAGCACATCAAAGGCCTTACAGAACCATACTGAGAGCTTTTCTGTTATCAGAGTTTAGCCTCCCACTCTCCAAGTCTGTGGCTTACCTCTAGGGTCTTTCAGGGCCCTACCAGCATCACACTGCCCTAGCTGCCATCAACACCAGCTTCCCAGTCTCCATCCCAGGACTTGTGAAGAGGGCCAGGACAAAAGAGGAGTGTGTTCATGCTAGCAAGTGGTATCTCTGATCTCTGTGCAACTAGGAGCTCCGCACAGTACTGCTTTGGCTTTTGTCGACAAGGGTGTGATCAGTCAATCAATCAATCAAACTTTATTTAACCAGGCTTTTCACCTTTGAGCGAGCTTGTTTGCAAGGTGGTCCTGGACAACAATTAAAATGGACAGCAATACAATGGTATAGATATACCGGTACACAACATATACAACATTTGAATACAGTCGATGGTACATTTTGTGCATTTTACAGTATATACAGATTACAGGCACAAAGGATAACATGGGAATACTGCTACAAAACTATAGTAACCTGTAATAATACAACACGACAGAAGATATTAAGTATGTGCTAAAGAGGAAACAGGGAGTGGAGAGATGAGAAGGGGGAATAGCGATCGAGGAGAATAGGTAGGGGTAAGGGGGAGAGGAGTAGAAGTGATAGAATGACCTGACAAACAAAAGTGTGATTGGGAAAGCAAAGTCTTGAGAAATTATCTACGACAGGAGCAAGTTTCTTTCAAGGTAGCTGTGAGAAGAGACTTGAATATGGATATCCCTGGTACTGTAACAATCTTAAGTGCTTTCTGCAGGGAGTTCCAAAGGGAGGGAAAAGCAAAGCTATTAGCGGCAGCGCCAGATCATGTTTGGATCTTGGGGACATCAAACATAACAAATGTGTAGCATCTCAAACAGTAGGTCCCTGAGTTTCAATTGAATAGATTGGAGCTCTAAGAAGGAAGTTTATTTGTAATTGCCCTGTGAAACCAAAGGGCTGCATTCCTCTTCCTCCTGATAGTAAGAGAGGGCCAGCCAAGCATCTCGTAGAGCTGACAGTGGTGGGTGTCAGGCGTGGTGTCCACAGCAGAAGGCAGTTTTCTAGCCCCAGGGCGTGCAGTAGGCTCAGGACATAAATAGCAGTACCTCATTGTGCCTCAGGAAAGCATCTATAGGCTGCCAGCAAGGTTAATGGTACTGACAGAGTTACATGATCCCTGGCTCAAGAACTTTTGGGAAAAGGGGTTGGAAGATACAAAGACAGTCAACCAGGAGTTGAGAGATCTTTGTAGCAAGGCATGCATGTTGCATGCTCCCTGCATGGACTGCTTGCCTGTGAATTTTGAGCAATCATTAGCCAGCTCTGAGAAGAGGCTGTAGAAGCAGAGATTCTGGGTTGTTTCTTCTATAGCTTGATGGGAACTAGATGTGCTACTCGCATCTCACGCAGTGCTGGCAGGCCAGATAGTGCACATTCTGAGCCACTGAAGAAAGCAACTTCACTCTGGAGTTGGTAAGGAGGAAGGCTAAATTATTTCCAGCTGGGCAGGTTTACCTAAGAGACTGTTCCGGAGCGGTGTACTTTTCCAACCCCCCCCCCCAAGAAACTGAGTGCAAGTGGGGCCAATGTGTGCAGCAAGTGAGTTCCAGACTGAACCCCTACAGAGAGAAGAAAGAGAGTGACAATGTGGAGTCGACTAACCCCAACCATCAGCCCTTTCATTGAGAAAGTCTACACCTGAGCCAGAAGAGGTGGAGAAAAAGTCATCATCAAGAGGCGTAGTACAAAGTCCCCATTCAGGGTGAAGTCATTAAAGAAAAGGATGTTGCTTGACCGCAGCTTGCTCCTGCAAGCCTCTTGTGCTGCAGTGGCTACTGTAACCCCAAGCAGAGAGACAGTATCTAAACTGCAGTTGCTGCACAGCTACATTCTACAGCCAAGGTCTTTTGGAGTCTGAGTGGGTCTGTAAACCATGAGTACCTGAACAGAGCTTTGGCTCTGTAACCCATTTAGTTATTTAGTTAGTTAGGGTGCAGGGGTGATGGATACCCTGGGCAGGATGGCGTCTGGGTTAAGAGTGCTAGTCAGAAGACATGCATTTAGCCCAATGAGACAAGGTTTTGAATTACAAATAGTGATCACTTTAATATTGCGAACTTTTTAGCTATGCAAGCTATAGGCACGCCTACCTTAAGTGTTGGGCCTGCTACAATCCAACAACTATGGTACCCAGTAACGCTAAGAGATCTCCTCTGGAATCAGCTCTCCCCTGGACTTCAACATACCCCTTGTTTCCTGCCCTCAAATGCCTCCTCATACTCATTCCTGCTACCCCCAGCACATGTTCCTTCTCCTCCTCTGTCTCACCCCATTTTCCCTCCCCTGCTTCCTCCCTATGACCACAATTTGAGTAATTAATGGGTTGTTACTCGCACTTAATGCTTTTAATGTACTTTCAATTTCCTTTTTCATTTTTATTTGATTTTTATTCATACGTTCATATTGGCTGCTTGTATTTGTACTGCTGTATTGTTTTCTGTTATCGCTATGTTCGTATTGTCCCCCCCTGTTCCCCAGGTTGCACCTGGAAATGAGCCTCAGCTCAGTGTGCCTTTCCTGGTTACCATATTTTTTAAATAAATAAATAAAATATACAGGAAGGCAATTATGATGCACCAGTCAGTATAAAAGACACTGTAGGACTGATAGTGGGGGTTGGTAGAGGTGGATGGGATGGGATATTGTTGATATTGCATATTGTTTATTGACTGCATTGACCTCACCCTTTCCTTACCCTTTCCTTTTCCAAATCCTTGTTCCTGCTCTCCTTAATAAATCTTTTTCTTTTGTCTGCATTTTACTTCTGCGTATTGTTGTTTATTGCCTTGTTACTGTTTACTGCATTGTGAGGTGAAGCTGTTCAATATTCTATTTCCAACATTTTGAATGTGAGTTATACTTAGTCTCAGTAGGGCAGTGGGACTAGCAGCATGCAAAATGGCTCTCCATTAACAAGTGGCACTAAATGAATCTCCCACGGCTGATCCCCATCTATAATGTCAGCTGAGGAGGTTCTCTAACATGTCAGATGGGGAAACAGTAGGATCAACCAGATGACTTTAATGGTTAATTAAACACTTGATCAAAACATCTGTGTTGAGCACTGTAAGTGCTAATCTGAGGGACCCCATACTGAGGCGTAGGGTTTTCAAAATGGATGATCCCCTTTAAATAAGTGTTCCAGATCCCCGTGACATCAGTTGAGCAGAAGTCCTGCATGGAAAGTTTCTCTCTAGACTTTTTCTCTATTGATGTCACTGGGTTTCAGAACTCATAAGCAATTAAAAACGAAAACTGGGTGGAAAAAGGAGGCTTTACCAAGGGACCTTAAACAAGGCAAAAAATAAGACTACTTTAAAACACAAAACAGTACACTGGGGCCTCGTATTCAAAATGTTTGCAAACTCGGGCACTAAGATCTGTTACATCACAGATGGTATACAGGAAGAGCCATGCTAATCATGTTCACACATCGTGGCAGTTTGGCCCACCAAGTACCTGCAACGTAAAACAAATCACTGAGAGGAATCGACTCCATACACCCTCAGAAATCTGAAAACCAATTTAATGGAGATATGGCCCAATCATCGGTTGCAAGTTTTAGTATTTTATTCACACACCATCAACAAAAGGTCAACGTTTTGGGGTGTTAACCTCCCACCACTTCATCAGGATCAATGCTTATGTCTAGGTGACACCATGTCAATACTTCATAAAGTGTATTCAGAAAAGTTTTATTACCCTCCTAAGATCTGAAAGAACTAAAGTATATAAGTTCTGGTGCGTTCTCCTCTTTTTATGCTTAAATATTTCATAGACAATCTATTCTGAAGCCTTTGGCTTTTCAATGGCCATCACTGCCTGCCTTCTGGCGTTTTTGTTTATCCTGGGGCTACAGAAGTAATAGGCACACATAAATCTGGATCTATTTAGAAACATAGAAACATAGAAGTTGCCGGCAGATAAGGACAGCAAGGCCCATCCTGTCTGCCCATTTCTTTTTCTACCTTATGAATGTGCCATCGGCCTTTGCTCTGTCAGTGGCCTATTCCTACTCATCTGTATTGCTCCCTTATGCCTGTCCCATGCCTGTTTGAAGCCCTGCACTGTATCCATATCCAACACTTCCTGAGGTAGGCTGTTCCATGCATCCACCACCCTCTCTGTGAAAAAGAACTTCCTCACATTACCCCTTAATCGGCCTCTCTCTAATCTCATGCTGTGTCCTCTTGTCCTGCTATTTTTCTTATACTGAAACATGTTAGACTCTCACTTTGTTAATGCCCTTAAGGTGTTTGAATGTTTCGATCATATTACCGCTCTCCCTCCTTTGCTCTAGGGTATAAACACTGATCTCCGTTAATCGGTCCTCATATGTTTTATGATGCAGTCCCTGCACCATTTTGGTTGCCCTTCTCTGGACTGCCTCAATTTGGTTAATGTCCTTGTGAAGGTGTGGCCTCCAGTACTGCATGCAGTACTCCAGAAGAGGCCTAACCAGTGTCTTGTAAAGAGGGATTATTACCTCCCTCTTCCGACTTGTGATACCTCTACTAATACACCCCAACATCTCTCTAGCCTTACCTACTGCTTTAGTGGTCTGCTTGGATGATTTCAGGTCCATCGGTGATGATGGCGCCCAAGTCTCTTTCTTTCCTTGTGACTGCCAGCAACTCCCCTCCCAGCCTATAGGTGGCTTCAGGGTTCCTCTTCCCTATGTGCATGATCTTGCACTTTTTTGCATTAAACCCCAGTTACCACTCTTCTGACCATTTTGCTAGTTTATCCAGATCTCTTCCTGTTCTGCCCACCCCATCTGGATCATCTACTCTGTTGCAGATCTTGGTGTCATCTGCAAACAGACAAACTTTACCCTGTAGTCCATCTGCAATGTCACTGATGAAGATATTAAAGAGGACTGGCCCCAGGACTGATCCCTGAGGTACCCCACTTGTGACTTGCATCTCTTCTGACGGTATACTGTTTATCACCCTCTCTGTTTTCTGCCCGTCAACCAGTTTTCCACCCAGTTGACCAACTTCTGACCTACCCCAAGCCTACCGAGCTTATTAATTAATCTTCTGTGTGGAACAGTATCAAAAGCTTTGCTGAAGTCAAGGTAGATGTGACATCAACTGCTCCCCCTTGGTCCACCACTCTGGTTACCCAGTGAAAGAAATCTATGAGATTAGTTTGACAGGACCTTCCTTTTGTAAACCCATGCTGTCTTGGATCCTGTGCTCCTATGGATTCCAGGTGTTGCACTACCCTTTCCTTAAGGAGTGCCTCCATAATCTTGCCCACTACTGAGGTAAGACTGACTGGTCTGTAGTTCCCTGCCTCCTCCCTGCTACCACTCTTGTGGAGCGGGATCAAATGAGCCCTTCTCCAGTCTTCTGAGACCTCTCCTGTGCTCAAAGACTCACTAAACAGTTCTGATAGTGGCTCTGCTAGTTCCACCCTTAGCTCCTTTAGTACCCTGGGATGTATGCCATCAGGTCCCATTGCCTTGTCCACCCTGAGCTTATCGAGCTCTTGTAGGACCCTTTCTTTTGTGAAGGGACTAGTGCGCACTGCCCTCCCCCGTGTCCATGGTGCTGAGTTGTGGGCCCTGCCCTACCTTCTCTTCAGTAAATACTGAGCAGAAGTACCTATTTAGGACAGATGCTTTTACATGGGCCTCCTCCTCACATGCCCCCTTATCCCCTTTGATCTTAGCAATACCCCCTCTGGACTTTTTCCTTTCACTAATGTAGCTATAGAAAGTCTTGTCACCTTTTTTTTTACAGTTTATGCTAGTGTTTCCTTGGCTTGGGCCTTTACCTGCCTTGCTGCCTTCCCTGCTTGCCTTAGGGAAGTCTGGTATGCCTCCCTATCTTCATCCTGCTGCGTTCCCTTATATTTCCTGAAGGCCAGCCTTTTGGCTCTGACCTTTTCTGCTACTGTTTTTGAGAACCAAAGTGGTTTCACTCTTCTTTTGCACTTCCTTTTCTCTCTAACACAATGGGATGTTGCTTCAAGTATTGCATCTTTAATGCTTGTCCACTTTGCCTGTACCCCCTCACCTGTATTTCTTTTTGCCAGGGCTAGCTTAACTCTGTTGGCCATCTTATCAAAGTCAGCTCCTCTGAAGTCCCATATTTTTGCCTTGGAATGGGATGATTTAGTTCTAGTGGCCAAATTGAACCATACCATGTGATGGTCACTGGCCCCCAGGTGACCTTCCTGGAGAGCTTGATCCTTTCCCTGTTATTCAGTACTAGATCTAGGCTAGCCCTGTCCCTTGTGGGTTGTTGTACCAGTTGCTTGAGGCCCTCCCCCTGCAGGGAATCCACCATGTGTCTAGTTCTGGCAGATGTTCCTGCTGGTATTGACCAATCTGTATCTGGCATGTTGAAGTCTCCCATTATCAGAACCTCCCCTTTAGCTGCCATGTTTTGTATATCTTCTAACAGTAATGTGTCTATGTCCTCCCCCTGGTCTGGAGGTCTGTACACAACCCCAGTTTGTATGGCTGTCCCATTTCCTGTTTCCAGGGTGACCCACAGTTCTTCTGGCTCCTTATGTGTATTCTGAATTTCTGTAGCTTTGATATTTTCATTGACATAAAGGGCCACTCCACCCCCCTTTTTGCACCTTGGTCTCTTCTGAACAGTACATAGCCAGGTACTGAAGTCTCCCAAGTGTGGTTACTGGTAGCCCAGTTGTGAAATAAATAACTTCCCCCCACTTCGCTACTTTCTCTAGTTTCAAAGGAGTTGGGAACAGATTCACAAACAATGAGATATGTTGCCGAATATTACTTGTTTGAGCCTCAGCAATCCTGTTTTAGAATTTTCCATATTTGTGGCATAAATATGCACTAATGTTTTAAAGCAATGAATTGGCAGACATGTTGAAATGTTCCAGAAAAGACCAAGAGGTCAGCCAGGTCACATTCTATAAGTTTGCACATTATTTATTTATTTATTGAAAAGTTTCACCAGGAAAGGCCCACTGAACAAATTACAATTGCTCATCTCATGGAGCGACCTGGGGGAGGGGATACAGAGGAGTATGAATCCAGCAACATACATTTGTTTTTCTTTTTTCAACAGGCAACACATGAATCAAAAACCTACACAGCACGGGACAGACAAAGATATAAAACTAAAACTACGTAAGATCAAATACAAAAATACAGGAATAAGTACATACAGTCAATTTACCCAGCACAGGGGTAAAATACATGGATTACAACAACATAGAAAAAATTGTTGTACAAAAGTTGGTTTATTAACTGCAATGTGCAGTATGTCATTAGAGAATAACCTAAATAGAATAAGACCGCAATAGGAAAGGGGAAGGAAGGGTTGTTAGGAGCAACTGCAGGTAGGAGAGAGGAAGTTAAGGAGGGAGACTAAAATGGACCAGGTGGAGGAAGAGCAGGGCCCCGATTTTTCTGCGGCACATCGGAGCAAAGTTCTGCGGCAGGGTTCTCATTTGCCGCAGAACCTGCACCAACCTCAACACCAATTTCTGCGGCAATTCTATGCACATTTTACCCTTAATTTTTTCCTTTTTTGTTTTTTGCCATATCTGACACAATGCACGCTCGTAATACAGTCATTTTATGGGTGTTTGTCACCAAATTTTCAACATAGCCAGTTTAAGACCTCTGCTCATGAACAGTATCACTGTGATTTTATTAATCTGTCCAGAACATTGATTTCACACACCGACTGCGCCATTCTGCGCTACAAGGGTGGAAACACATTTTGGGTGAGATGTGAAAATGACAGCTGTACTACTCATAAGACAGTGTGGTGAAATGGCAATGTTGAAACTCTGAGTAAAAATATTGAAATTTACGAACTACGAGCCCGCGAGGAACTGCGCAACGCAATCGTTAAACAGTCATTTTTGAATTTTTTCACCAAATTTTCAACATAGCCATTTCAAGACCTCTGCTCATGAACAGTGTCACTGTGATTTTCTTAATTTGTCCCATACATTGATTTCGAACACCGACTGTGCCATTCTGCGCTACAAGGGTGGAAACACATTTTGGGTGAGATGTGAAAAATGACAGCTGTACTACTCATAAGACAGTGTGGTGAAATGGAAATGTTGAAACTCTGGAGTGAAAATATTGAAATTTCGCGAACTTACGAGCCTGCGTAGGAACTGCGCAACGCAGCTCGTTAAACAGTCATTTTTTGGAATTTTGGCACCAAATTTTCAACATGGGGGTTTTGGGCCCCCTTCTCATGAATGATGTCACTGTCATGGTGGTATTCAGTCCTGAAGGGTGATTTCGCAGTCACTGCGCAGTCACTGCACGAAATCACCCTTCGAGCCCGAATAACGCCATGACAGTGACATCACTCATGAGAAGGGGTCCCAAAAACCCCATGTTAAAAATCTGGGGCAAAAATTCCCAAAAATGCCTGAGATATGCAATAAAGTTGAACCCCTCCTATCTAGCCCATTATACAGCTTACCGGCATTTCCTCAGTTCGCGGTCGCCTTTGAAGAGTGCAGACGTGTTCCCGGTCCACCGAAGATCGTCGCGCCAAGTCCGGAGGGTAAGTATGGGGTTGGGGTGTGGGAGGCTGGGTGCGCAGTGGGTGGGTGCGGGATGTGGGAGTGGGGGCTCGGGAGACATGCCGTGGGACAGTTTTGTTTTACAGGGAAAAAAAAAAGGCGTCGTGGGACCGCTTGCCACACTGGGGTGGGATCCCAGCGTGGCACAATGACTTTAGAGGCGTTCAGCCCGGACGGAGGATTGAGCACCCCGTCCAAAAAAAAAATATTGAGCACGTTTGCCACGCTTGGGGTGGGCTCCCCAGCGTGGCACAAGGACCTTGGGGCGCTCAGCCGATGGCAGATTGGGCACCCTCGGCAAAATTGATTGATTGCCACGCTGGGGTGGGCTCCCAGTGTGGCATGTAGCTGGGAGGACAGTGAAGCCGGCGAGTTGGGCACCCCGTCAACCATAACTCATGAGGGCGTTGTTCCGCGGGCGGCTCTGCAATTCGGCGGGTGATGGCAAATTCCGCGGATATTTCCGCTGTTTGACGCATCCGCGGAATCGTGGAAAACTCGGGGCCCTGAGGAAAAGTGTCTGATTTGCACATGTGACAAGATCGTCCTGCCGTTTGTCTCAGAGTTTACAAGGAGGGTAATTTGGGTAATAAACTTTATCTGTTCCTTGGGGGCGGGGTCTACTGGCAGGATGCCACCCTAGGATAGTGAAACTGTTGAAAAACATTTGATGGCAAAAGCACAGCAAATTGAGGGCTATTTGGGTATATTTGTTTACTGATAAAACACAAGAACTGAGATTTATCTAATGATGGGAACACAGTGAGGGTCTGGTTTCCAGCAAAAGCCTATATAATCCTGTTTCCAACCAAAATGTTTTTATTTGCGAGAATTATGTCCTAAAGAGAAAGATAAAAAACATGTGTACTAAGAAACAATGTAGTTTTCTCACTAAAAAGAGGACCTCACTGTGAGCAAAAAAAAAAAAAAAGGGGGGGGTTAGTGTGTTGTGCAACAGGCTGACCAACAATATGAGACTGGAAGGGGGGCACTCTGATGGGGTTCAAGTTCTCTGAAGACAAGAGACTGTACTATTTCTATATCTTACCCTATAAGGTTGACCTAGCTATAGGACAGCTAAGTTTGCGTTTTTAAGGTTTAACTCCTATTATTTTCAATTTTTTTTCCTGTAAGCACTTTTGTGCACATTTGTTTTATTTTGGCCTGGTATACTGTGCAAAGTAGTTTTTATTTAGCACAATATACAAAGTGGTTGTGCATTTTAATAAAAGGGGTATAGTTTGTGAATTGCTGGGGTAACCACTATTCCGAAGAGACTTGCTAGATCTCATTTAAGCAGTCTGAAAAACAGTCCTTCAGATACAGGGACAGGAGTGGAGTGAAATTTGATAGGACAGAATCCACACTTCACCTGACGTTCGAACAGCCGGCCTTGACTTGATTCAGTGGGACTAGTGACTGGGCTCAGATGGTCCAGGTGTCCACGGTGCACCGCCTTCGCAAGTGGGTCCAATGTGGGTGCAAGGACATGGTGAGGGGCGAATACAGGGGAATGTCTGTTGCAGCCAGCTACAAGAGGGGGCATGGATGAGTGGGTTAGTCACAACAGTACTGCCATTGAAATGTCTTGTGATTTATACAATATTTATACAACTACTGGAGATAAAAATGATACGATAAGCAATATCTTTGTAGCTCACTTCAAGATATGAAGATATTGTATTGTTAGTTTTGTCATAATTGATATCCTGAAAGTTAGTTTCATCACCATGGAATACTGAACCCCATCAGTGACCAGCTTTCACAATGCTGATGACATCACAACTGCCTAATATCACATTGAAGCCAGTGGTTGAAATCAAAAAGCAACAGTTTAATCTTCAAATAGCAAGTTTAAGCTATAACTAGTACATGGGTGTTGTATAAATCAAATATGCAATGGTTTGACTCAAAATATGTAATATATCATCACTTATGAGGGGGCATGACTTTCATAATTCACTTGTGGCTCTGCCACACATAAATTAGGTTTTACCATGCCACAGTGACATCCCATACAGCGACATCCCCGACAGCGACAGCCGCGGTGCCGAGTGTCGGCGATGCGGTGTCAGGGATGCCTCCGTGTTTCTATCAGGGGGCTGTGCCCTCTGAACCCCCCACATCCCCCAGTCTCTATAATTCCAACTCCGAGTCGGAATTGGACCGGGGGAGGGGGAAACACCTTGCTAGGCAGTCCCCTGGACTTGTAGAGGCTATCATAGTGACATGCGGATTTTGCCTAAATCCTGTTGCTGTGATGGTCTTCGTAGTAGGGGAGTCTCTGAGGCGTCGGTATACCCATAAATTATTGTCCTGCACCCTCATATGTAAAGATAAAATATGTATTTTGAGTTAGGCCATGCATTTCCTGTATATATTTAGCTAGTTATCAAGAACTTTACATAGCTGGCAACTTTAATATAGAAACATAGAATCCATCGTGTCTGCCCATTCTTATCTAAGTAATGCTAAATGAGAGAGCCTTAGAGATCCTTCACTCACCCCTTCCCCCTCCTGTTCTGGTGTGGTCCAACAATAGAGTGGTTCTCAAATTATCTACAGGATAAGAGACAGGTGATTACTTTCAGTGGGAATGTCAAAATACTTTATATAACTGAAGCCCTGCAGTAGTGAGAGAGCTTGTCTTTTTGTACTGTCACAGGGACTGTTAATCTACTAGATGCTGAGGTAGCATGGCCCATCTCATGATTTATACACTTGCAATTTATAATTTGGATGGAATAGTGTATAGGGATAAGCCACAATTTATGTGACAGCAAAACAGATACCTTTTTTATAGAAACACGGAGGCATCCCTGACACCGCATCGCTGACACTCGGCACTGCGGCTGTCGCTGTCAGGGATGTCTCTGTATGGGATGTCACTGCGGCATGGTAAAACCTAATTTATGTGTGGATTCAACGACATCCTAAACTTTATCAACTCACATCCTCCCGAAACTGAACTTATTCTACTAAAGGATTTCAACATAAACTGGTTAGCATCGAGTGCCAGTGCCTATAAAGACTCCATCTCAGCTGCTAACCTCATGCAAATGGTAAACTCCCCTACTAGGATTAACTACAAGACTGGCACCAGTACCCTCTTGGATTGGGTCCTTACCACTCCCCCCACAAGGATTTCTCGTACGACCATTCTCCCAGACTCACTCAGTGACCACTCCCAAGTCATGTGTGCATGGTCTAACAAATTCCTTAAGCCCCCTCCCAAAATTATCGCTAGCAGAGTCTTTCCTCATGGAAAACTTCCACATCTCAAACAACACCTGCTTCTACAAGACTGGCTACCCATCTATGGAGCAACAGATGTTAACTTGGCTCTTGATCACTTCATCTCAATTTTCAACAAAGCCTGCGACCTCTTTGCCCCTGCTAAAAGGCACAAAACAAAATCTCTCTCTAACCCATGGGTCACCCTGGCTCTTCTCTCAAGCTGAAACTAAGGGATCACCTCTGGGCAGTTGCCAGGGCCACTGGCAAACAACTGGACATCAAAATTACAAACAAGCATGAAATGCCTGCACAAAAGCCATCTGGCTAATGAAATCCACCTATTACAAAGATGCTCTCACCAATACATGGGAAATGGTGCGTGCTTTCTGGGACAATATCAAGGATGTCACAGGGAAGCAGCCAAAAACCTCTCCAGCCATGTTAATGGTTGATGGATCCTCAACCCTTGACCCCAAGGTGATCGCAAACATCTTTAACACGGCTTTTTCAGACCTTAGTGCTGTTCTACCCCATGACTCTTTCGAAAACAGGGCCTACTCCCCAAATACCTCAGCCCCTCAGTCTAACCATCCCCTCTTCTACTTCAGGAAGGTAAGGCTGAATGAAGCTCGCCACTATATTACTGCAGCTATCTCTAAATCTAGATCTAGTAGCGACACCCTGGACCTTAAGCTTTTTTTGCTCACCCTCGATGAGGTAATTCATCCATTAACAAAAATCCTAAACCTCTCTCTCAGCTGTGGAAAATTCCCGGACCTATGGAAAACAGCCACCGTGACACCCATCCATAAAAGTGAGAACAAGACGATTCACTCAAATTATCGCCCTATCTCCATACTGCCCCCACTCTCTAAGGCACTTGAGCGCATCGTGGCTGATCAACTTACCGACCACTTGGATAAATACAGTATACCTTGTCCACAACAACACGGCTTCTGGAAAGGTCACAGCACCACCACAGCTCTTCTTGAGTTCACTGGAGCTTTTGCACAAATCCCTTGACAGACGGCCTTCTCACAGGGCGTTTTAAATCGACCTCTCAAGGCCTTGATACAGTACACCATGGATTATTAATTCACCACTACGAATGCGGGCTATCACCTGACTCTTCTCTCTGGTTTAAAAGCTACTTAGAAAACCGGTCACAGAGAGTAAAAATTGCGGACGCTCTTTCTAACACCCTGCCTGTTCGCTCGGGTGTCCCACAGGGATCCATACTGGGACCCCTCCTTTTTAGCCTTTTCTTAAACTCCCTCCCTTACCACTGCTCTGAGCAGATCATGCTATATGCTGATGATGCTGTTGTATTCTCCACTCACAAAGATCCTGCAACTCTTCAACACAACCTTCAACTTGGTTTCAGTTCTGTAGAGACATGGTTTCTTAATCATAAACTGGTCCTCAATGACAAGAAAACCAAATCTATGCTCTTCTGCAGCTCTCATAACCCACACAAGCTACACCACTTGGCTATCTCCACCACCCAGGGGAACACTCTAGATCAGGTGGGGTCCTTCAAATACTTAGGGATACAGCTTGACCCTAATCTCTCCTATGGACTTCATGTAGATAATGTAGCTAAAGCTGCTAATACGGCTTGGTCTCCTCTACAAACACAGACCACACCTCACGCCAGAAGCTTTGAAGGTTGCAGTCCTGAGCTCTGTGATCTCTGTAATAGACTATGGTCTCATCATTTATGGCTCGGCCACAACCACAACCCTTAGACGCCTCTCAACTGCCTTAAATAAAGCATGTCGGCTCATCACTAGTGCTCACCGTCTCACCCACACATGTGACCTGTACACTCAGACCGGCTGGCTCCAATTATCAAACTGCATAAAGTTTCTCACCTGCTCCATGGTGAAAAAAATCTACCTTGGCCTTGCACCTTCTGGGGTCTCAACTCTGTTACAACACCGAATTAACAAATGGCACCTTAGGAGATCCACGCTACAGCTACTGAAAGTTCCCCACTGTCACACTTCACAGGGACAATGCTCTTTTGCTTATCAAGCGCCACTCTAGTTCAATGGCGTCAGCCCAACCATCTCCTCTGCCCCAACTATTGGTATGTTTAAAACTAGGCTCTGGGACTATCTCACTACCAACAGCTGCTGTGACTGCCCAACTTAACCTTGTTTCTCCACTTCCCTTTCTGCTCTAGTTGTCCCCCCATAGTTCTACCCTCACATCTTGGTATACCCAGTGCTGCACTTTTCACCCTCTTGCCACCCTTCCTACATTCCTTCTCCCCCTTACCTCTTCCCTCTCCCTATGACTCTGGCACTTCTTATCTGTTGTCTATTTTCTCTGACAAATGCCGCTGGCTGCCTTGTTACAATGCTACCCTTGAACTGTATTAATCTGTACTCTGTTTGCAATGTCCACATTGTTGTAATGCCTGTCTTGATATTCCCCATAATTTGTATTTCTCTGATGTGGAACCTTTGTAAAAGAGCCATTGCTCAAAGGTATTTGTAATCCTAGACTTGATAAATAAATAAATAAAAAAAATGTGTAATTGTGTCCAATATATTCAGTCTTGTGATGAATGTGTGGAGTAAACGTTTGCTTATCTGCTGTCCCCTACGAATTTCATGAAAAGATGTGTTCATCTATTGAGACTATCCTGGTGAAAGACATTTTTAATTACAAAGAAATAATTGCATCAGAGAAAACCCTGGCAACAGATATTAAAACTGGTTTAGTGACTCAGGACCTGAATAATCTGACTAGCTCCTACAGAAATGGAACACATATTTTAGAACACACCTAAAAAATGCAATGGGGTTTATGCCCTTTTTACTTTCAAAGCTTACATTAGATGCACCATGACAACAACATATTTAACCTATTAGAATGTATGTCAGCCAATAAGAATAGACCATTTTTAGCCATTGATTTACAAAAATAAGTAATGAACTCAATTTGAATTGGGGAACGGAGACAAATGGAAGTCCTCAGGGATCAGTACTGGGACTGACATTGTTCTATCTGTGGTTTAGCGATCCTGATGAATAAATAGGTGGCATTCAACAAACATCAAAAAGGTCCACTTTCAGTCCTAAGTGGTGCTACAGACAAAACAGGGAGAGTCCAGAAAATAAAAAGTAAGCATTCACTTCTTCCTGGGTACAGTACAGTGTGCAATAACAAAGGAAAGTTAAGGATGTGAACCCTTGACAAAGTGCAAAGTGCTGAACAAAATGCTGGGTGTCAGTGGAAACAGCTGTTTGTGTGAGAAGCACAGTTTGCATTTTTTTTACAGTAAAGCAACCTCTGATTATCTTTACCAGTTGTGCGTGGTGTACTTTGCCAAGGCAGGAGCGAGTACTGATGCTGTTGTTTTTTGAAGAAAAAGGTGGTCACACTGCAAAGTTTGCAGATGACACCAAACTGAGAGATATTATAGAGATCCAGGAAACAAAAGCAATACGGACTAGAGCTGTTCAAAATTCTGCCAGTAAAATTCTGTTGTAATTATGATTCTGATTCCATGAATTTTCACAGAGTTCTGCAGAATTTGGCCACAGTTTAAATTTCAGTTTTCTTCTGCCTAAAATTTTAAAATCATTCTTCCAGATTTTTCCAACTTTGCCACACTGGAAGTTCCTTACAACATGTTTAAGTGCATCAAGTTTCAGGTCCCTAGATTTAAAGTGACTTAGTTATAGGGGTCCAAACTTTTCCTCAAAATTTAACTTTTAATTACAGTGCGTTCCACTTGTATGCACATTCTGGTTATACTGTATGCACAAACATGGCATGTCCTATTCCCAATCCTATGTACTCAATAACACAAAATGTGCTGGTGTGCACACCAGATTTCAGTTGTATGCACACTTTTTCCTCCAGCTAGGGACTCCACCGACATTAGTTCTGTCAGTCACATCTGTTAAACAATTGCCAACTGTGCCTTCAGTGGTTAAATACTTGTAAGTTTTAATCTGTTTAAACCTGTTTGTCACAGCAAGCAGCCATGGAGACAACAACTAGCTTAAATAGCTAAGAGTGTGTGACATTTAATGAATTGGTATGTTTTCAATGAGTCTGATATAGTTATTAAAAGTAAACGTGAATAGTTAGTGGGCAAGCGTGCTTTACGGAGTGGCTTAATTGATATCGATATAATTTCGGTTCTATGCAACTTCGGATTTATGCAGAAAAATTGGATATCCCAAGCATGCACATACATCAGGAACTGACTGTATTTCCACTTAATTTTAAAATTATTTTTCCAGATTTCTTCACATTTGACATTTTGAAGAAGTTTGCTACATGGGTATGTGTACCAAGTGTTAATTCTCAAACCTTAAAGGGGACTGAGTTTTAGGTAGCTAAACATTTTGTCAAAATTAAATGTTCAGTTATTTTCATTAAATTTTAACCTGACTTATCCAAATTTCACCAAGGTTGACTTGTTTAAACTACTACAGTATACCACTTGGGTATCTATACCATGTTTTAGGTTTCTAGCTTTAAAGGGGATTGAGTCATAAGTAACCAAACTTAATGTAAATTTTGCATTTATGTAAACCGTAAAATTATAAGACCCTGTTACTTTAGGTGTCAGCGTGGCTCAGTTGGTAGCACATCCGCCTCTGAACCAGAAGGTCGTGGGTTGTCGTCCCACACCAGGACTGGACTTGCACCTAAAAAAATCACTGGCATCCGAGTGCAGTATTGGGGGTGCTGTACTGCTGGGGTGTGCCATCCTTCGGATGAGACGTTAAACCGAGGTCCCTTCTGCCATCCTGGTGTTGACCTGGTGGGTGTACAGGTGGAAGTAAAAGAACCCAGGGCACTCTTTGCAAAGAGCAGGGAACATTCCTGGTGTCCTGGCCAACATTCCCCTTCCTATAAACCTGTTCATGCAATTATCCAGGCTGTGTGTGGGTGATGATGTGTGATATGGCCACCACCACACATTCAGTCACTTCACTACCAGTCTAGCATTGCTTGTAAAGTGCTTTGGGACACTGTGTATGAAAAGCGCTATATAAATGCTGATTCTTCTTCTTCTTCTTCTAAAACTAGAGAATACAATGTCACTAAGTTTGCAGGGTCATAGACATTAATAAGGTGGCTGTGTGTGTCAACTTTTTAATCTCTTGTTTAAAAATAACAGCAGTGGTTAAAGTCAACTTCCATGTGCCTTTGTGAAAACTGTAGAATGTTAGGATAATATTGCTATAATATGATGATAATATTGATAATATGGCTTCCAGATAGACACCAGAGAGTAGTAGTGAGGGGGAACTCTCATCTCCGAGAGCTGTGATGAGTGGGGTGCTGCAGGGCTCGGTGTTGGGACCAGTGTTGTTTGGGATTTTCATTGCGGACATCTTGCATGGTGTCAAGCATGAGATCAGTCTGTTTGCTGATGACACCAAGGTGGGGGCAGTGGTGGATGATATAGAAGGTTGGCAGGGGCTGCAGGATGGTCTGACTAAGCTGGCGGAGTGCTCAAAGGTATGGCAGTTGGGGTTTAATGTGAAAAAATGCAAAGCATTACACTTTGGTGCAAAGAATCCTAGAAAGGGTTACCAACTGGGGGGGGGGGGATTCAGTTATGTACCCCTGAAGAGGAAAAGGATCTAGGGTGGTGATAACAGCGAATATGAACAATTCAGAGCACTGCAGGAGGGCAGCAGTGAAGGTCAACAGGATAATGGGTTGTATAGTGAAGGGCATCTCCTCCAGAAGCAGTGATGTCATTCTTCTTATCTGAAGAGAGGTGTGAGATTGTTGGAGTGGGTACAACAAAGGGTGACAAAGTTGATTCAGGGATTATGGGATATGCCCTACAAGGAGAGATTAAGGGAACTGAACATATATTCCCTGGAGGAGAGAAGGGATCGGGGGGATATAATTGTGACCCTTAAGTACTTAAAGGGAATAAATAAGTCTGGTACTGAAGAGACATACAAGCTTTGCAAGGGAAGAGATACAAGAATGCGTAGACTTAGATTGGAAGGAGGTAGGTGTCACAAACGCACTCCACAGGTCAGGCCCTCTACTCCCACAGTGCCAACCTCAGAGTGCAATAGTGTGAACAGGTAACAGACAGGGTAACCCTCCTGTCTGCTTTGGGTCTGAATCACCTTTAGCCTCTAATTCTGGGGGGATTCAAACTGTGAACCTTAGGCTAGCATACCCAATCTACAGGCTCAGATATGTACCATATTCGGGGATTGCGGTACAATCCTTTGCCAGGAGCACCTAACTAGGTCTCCAAAATGAACCCTTAAAACTCTATAAGAGACCTTAGGTATATTCTTACCTTTTTCAAGCTTAGTAACACCATCAAGCCTTTTAAACAGTTGTCAGGCTTAAAATACAGGCACTTCACATGCAAAAAGAAATTGAGAAGACAACCAGGCAGTATCTTAAAGAAAATGTGATTTACCAGAATATGATTAAAAAACAGGTAAAATAACATACAGGACAAATCTCACAGTCATCTACAAATAAAAAAGAAAGTTACAGAAATCCAAACTCCTACCACAGACACTTAATTCTTCTCTATCTGTTTCCTTTAAGTGCTTGTTAAATCAGAGAACTGTCTTTCTCTCAGAGTCCCAAGAATGATATCACACATTTCAGAAACAATGACATATTTTCAACTTTATCTCCCCACCCCCTTGGTGAGTCATGTAGCTCCTCCTTTTAGAATTAATTCTTACAAACATAATTTCCTACCAGGAGGTATTTTAAAATTAATGGTACATCAGAAAAAGGAAAACATTTCCTAAATATGGCATCCTTTAATTAAACATTTCCCTTTGATCTTAACATTCACACAACTGTCATGTGCCCCTTGGCTGATTTCCTGTGCCAGTGAGATCTGAGGTATTTTATGACTCATCAGCTAGTTCCTAAAAGGAGAGGAACTAGTCCAATTACCTTTCTGTTGAAACACCATAACATTCATATTTAAGTTCTAACTTCAAAAGCAGCAGCAGGCAATAAACTGTCTCTGGAAAGATGTCTCAATTAACTGGTTTCCTCCTGGTCTGTTTAAAGTACATCCTGTAGTTCTTAGCCACTGACACCTTGAAGTTACAAGCCAAATTCCTCACACACTGAAATGTCATACACAGACCATGTGTTTATAATACCAATATCATACAATAATCATAAGCAAGGGGCATAGCGTCACAATCCTCCCCACCTAGACTGAATTTGGGGGCTCTATCCCTTGCATGGGATGAGCTCCCTAAGTCAATTCATTCCTCATATAGACACAACAAGCCATCTGTGTTCTGACTGGTTGCTCAAGTCCTATGTAAGATCGTCATGTCATACCCTTGCAAGGCAAGACTCCATCTTAATAGTCTACCATTCATTTTTCCCATTTGTGTCAGCCAAACCAGGGGTTTGTTGTCTGTTTGTACCTCAAAATGCTGCCCGTATAAGTATGGCTCTAACTTCTTTAGTGCCCACACCATGGTAAGACACTTTTCCACAGCAGAGTATGCCTGCTCCCTGGGAAGTAACTTTTTACTCAGGTACACAATGGCGTGATCCTTCCCTTGGTTGGATGTCTGGCTCAGTACTGCCCCAATACCCACATTTGAGGCATCAATATGAACTATAAAGGTCTGCTATAGTCAGGACTTGTCAACACAGGAGCACTGCACATTGCCTCTTTCAGTCTGGCAAAGGGTTTTTCACAGGCTGATTCTCAGGAAATTTTCTTAGGCATCCTTTACTTTTCCAGGTCAGATAGGGGAGCAGCCAGGGCACTGTAATTGGGTACAACTTTCCTATAGTACCCTGCTGTCCCTAGAAAACTCCTGACCTGCTTCTGCATTTCTGGTCTGGGCCATACCTTGATCACATCAATTTTCACTTGGTTGGGACAGAGTTGTCCCCGGCCTACAACATGCCCGAGGTATGCCACTTCAGCCATGGCCACCTGGCATTTCTCAGCTTTGACAGTGAACCCAGCCCTCTGTATCCTGCCCAGCACTTCCCTAAGGTGGGACAGGTGTTCCTCCCAGCTGGCACTAAAGATGGAAATGTCATCCAGGTATGCCACAGTGTACTAATCAGCACCATTTAACACCTGGTTCACCAACCTTTGGAAAGTGGCTGGGGCGTTCTTCATTCCGAAAGGCATTACTTTAAATTCAAATAACCATTTTGGAGTGATGAAGGCCGACCTCTCCCTAGCTCTGGCAGTTAACTCTACCTGCCAATACCCCTTTGTCAGGTCAATAGTCGTAAGGTATGTCGCCCCTCCCAACTTGTCCAGGAGTTTGTCCATCCTTGGCATTGGCTGGGCATCTGACTTTGTGACTGTATTCAGTTCACAATAGTCCACACAAAAATTAGTAAAGCTATCTGGCTTGGGCTCAAGGACTATGGGTGAGGCCCAATGGCTGTGGGATCTCTGGATTACCCCTAAATCCAGCATTTCCTCCACCTCCCTCCTAATGTCCTTTTTGGACAGCCTCTGACACCCGATATGCTGTCCACCATATGGGCGTCTGTGTCTCTGTCTCCACATCATGCATCACTAAGGAGGTTAGTCCAGGCCTGGCTCTAAACAGTGGGGCAAAGTCTGCTAAAACTTCCCTTACTTCCTGGATCTTGTCTGGGGCCAGCTAGGGTGACAATTTAACTGCCTCCACAGAGGACTCCCACTTACTTTCTTCCAGCAAGTCCAGAAGGGGTTTCCTTTGTCCGTTCCCTCCCCAAGACTACACACTGCAAACACCATGTCAGCCCTATTAGCATATGGCTTCATCATGCTGACATGGTACATTCTTTCTGTCTGTCTTCTGTCAGGTAACTGTGAAATAGTTCATGTCATGTACCTTTCTGACTACTTTGTATGGTCCTGTCCACTCAGCCTGCAGCTTGTCCTTCCAGACCGGGATGAGGACCATGACTTCCTGACCCGCCATGTATGAGTGAGCTGTGGCTCTGCGGTCGTACCACACTTTTTGTTTTTGTTGGGCAGCTGCCAGGTTGCTCTGGGCTGTCCCCATAAGCTTCTTTAGCCTTTTCCTAAACCTAAGGACATAATCCACTATGGGAGCTCCCTGGGTGGCGTGCTTGCCTTTGCAGTCCTCCCAGATCAAGCCTAGGGGCTCACATACCCAGCGTCCATATAAGAGCTCAAAGGGGGAATACCCTGTTGACTCTTAGGGCACCTCCCTGAACGCAAACAACAGATGGGGAAGGTATTTCTCCCAGTCCCTCCCATGCTGTTCAGCAAACGCTTGGAGTATTGACTTCAGGGTACCATTAAATCTTTCCACAAGCCCACTGACTTGTGGGTGATAAGGAGTAATGCTTTTCTGCACCACCCCACACCTCTCCCACAAACATTTCATCAGGTCTGACATGAAGGAACCTCCTCGATTGGTGATAACCTCCTGCAAAAACCTAATACGGGAGAAAATCCCTAATAAGGCATCTGCCACTTTGTCTGTCCTCAGTGAGGACAGGGCAAGTGCCTCTGGGTACCGGGTGGCATAATCCACCACAGTCAGGATGAACCTCTTCCTCGAGGTGCTGGGGGTATTTAAAGGCTCCACAATATCCATTCCTATCCTCTGGAATGGCTCCTCCACTATAGGCAATGGAATGAGGGCGGCTTGGGTTTTCTTACCTGCCTTCCCTATTTCCTGGCACTGGTGACAAGATCTGCAATACTCCTTCACCTGCTGCGTGAAGTTGGGCCAATAGAAATTCTGGGCCAACCGCTGTGTAGTGTGCGTGATTCCCAGATGACCAGACAAGGAAATATGATGTGCAATCTTGAGCAACTGCTCATGTTATCCCTGGGGAATGACAAGCTACCTGCCTATCACCCCTCCCTCTGTCTTAGCATCTTGCGTATACATCAGTCCATTTTCCCAATAAACTTTATGTTTCCATCACCTCCCTGTGCTCCGTCAGAGTCTGCCCAAGCCCTCAGCTTCTCTAGACTAGGGTCACTTTTCTGAACAGCTGCAAACTCCATACACATTCACAAGGTATGGGACAGGTCCCCTTCAGTATCTAAACTAGGGTCCCTAGCTGTAGCATCATGGCATTCAGGATCTCTGCCATCCTTAACCCTCTGACAGTGGGTCACCTCTCCTTCCTCGGAGTAACCCTCTGTAGCTGTTTGGTTAACTGCTACCAGGGAAATTTCTACCTCCACCTTTCATTAGTCTCCATATCAAGAGACACAGGCTGGGGAAACAGCCTCCCAGTGGTTTCAACAGTGGCTTCTATGGGGTTTAGGGAACTACAATTTTCCTTGCCGCTATGGGTAACTGTGCACACCATCCCTGTTTTTTTTTTTTATTTTTATTTTTCTTCTTTTTCCCATGGGACCACGAAGCCGTCCACCCTGGTCGCGGCCCCGAGAACCTCCGCGTCGCCCATTGCTGCTGAGGACCCTTGGTCACCCCTGGCTTACCCCCAGGAGGGTGGGGCCATGGGCCACCTTCGTGGCCCCAGAACTGTATCTAGTCGGGGTCCTGCAGCGGCGGCGGCTATGTGAGGCTCTCCGGGGAGGGCTTCATCAATCGGCGGTCCTGCCCTCCATCTTTTTTCCTCTGGTTTTTCTCCCCTAGAGGAGGCGGGGACGTACAATGACGCCAGCGTCCGCCCCGCCTCCATCCCCCCATGCTCGCGCCCGGCTAGCGCGGAACCCCCAGTCTCCACCAGGGTCTCCTGCCGATCCTACTCCCCGGCCCGGCCCCTCCGGCGGCCGGATCGTTCCGAACCGGGTGCGCCCGGTGTTACAGGCAAATCCCACCGCTGTGCCAACGGGCCGGCCACTATCCCCTGTTTGAGACTGTTGCCGAGGATAACGTCAACTGCTAAAGTTTTGGCAACAGCAACCTGTTGCACAATTCCCCCATTTCACCACAGTCTAAGAGAACACTAGTGAGTGGCAATGTTTTCTCCTCCCCAGTGAACCCTTGTACAGTTACAAATGTATTGGGTATAAGCTGACCAGGCTCTACCAGATCCCCTTTTACCAATGTCAGGGATGCCCCTGTGTCTCTTAACCCTTGTGTCTGTACACCATTCACAGTGACTGGGTGCATGTGTTCCCTCATGTTTACAGGCATGATTTCAGGGACACACAAACAACCCACTTCTTTCCTAGCACCACTTTGTGTATTGTTCGTCCTTTTGGGACACTGTCTGGCAATATGCCCAGTTTCTTTGCAAACCCAGCATTCGTTTCTCTTCTCAGAAAAATATTTTCTTAGAAACCTGGGGCTAACTGGTTTCAGTGGAGGTAGTGAGGGTTTTAGCTGCCCTGAAGGCACACTTTCCCCTTTCTGTGCTGCCACCCCTGCCCCATTTGCTCTCAGAGCAGGTCTGCTCTTAGCATAGCAGTCCGAGAGTTCAGCAGCTTCTTGCATTGTTTTTGGATCTCAGTCCTCCAGACAGGTTTTCAACTCTGCTGGGCATGCCCAAAAAACTGCTCTATCAATACAGCATTTTCAATTCTATCTACAGAGTTTCCTTCAATCCCTTCCCACCAACGTTTTAAAAACTGACATTGTTTAATGGCTAGCTCCTCATAGTTCATGTCAGGGCTTCTCCTGAGCTTACGGAATTTAGCTCTGTATGCTTCTGCAGTTAATGCATACTTTTTTAAAAGTGCAGCTTTAAGTTTGCTATAATCATTACTGTCCTCATTGTCCATTTGACCCAATGCATCCTGAGCTTTGCCAGTAAGTAGTGGGGATAGCTGGAAGCTCCAAGACCCTCTAGGAATATTTGCCTGAATATAAATTTTTTCAAAGGAATTTAAAAAGACATCCATATCCTCCCCCTCTTTAAATTCAGCAATCAATTTGGAATTTAATTTGTAACCCAGTCCTGTAATTCCAATTAAACCCAGGCCACTTACTTGCTCTGGTGCTGGGGTTGGAGTCGTAGCTTCTCCAGTTCATGTTGCCTCTGGTGCTCACGCTCTTCACGGTCAGCCTCTCACTGTTCCTGCTCCCTCTTCTCCTCTATGGCTCACTGCTCTTGTCTCTCCCGCTCTCGAATTCCTGCTTCCACTGTTCGAACTCCAGTTTAATCCTCCACAATTCCATCTGCAGCTTGATGGCTTCTGGTTCTGAAATGCTGGTCACCTTCCCCTGCTGCTGTGGCCCTTGGCTTACACTGGCCCTGCTTTCCTCCTCACCGGATCTGGACACTACACTGGCTGCTGGCCCCTCCATCCCCAAGGTTCAGCCCTTTTCAGTCACGGACTGTGACTCGACACCCTAGGCTTCAGTGGCAATCACAGCATCTATGAGGTTCTGCTTGTTGGCTTTCCCCTCATATTGGACTCCTCTGTCCTGGCACAACAGCCTCAAGTAGTCTGCAGTGTACCCGCTGTAGTTGGAAGCCATCTTCTTCCCTAACTATGACTACTCTAACTTGCACTTTAGAAAAAAATAATAAAACAGGTAGGAATTTTGACTGTAAGCAAAATGATATAGTTCTGTTTCTCTTTCTAAAATTAAATCATTCCCTTATTTTGCAAGTGAGCTGTGCAGTATTAAGCTGACACTCTGAACTGTTAAAGCTTGGGTTACCAAATTTTTTATTGCGCCATTACCAACCAAATCTGTCACAAATGCACTCCACAGGTCAGGCCTTCTGCTTCTACAGTGCCAACCTCAGAGTGCAACAATGTGAATAGGTAACAGACAGGGTAACCCTCCTGTCTGCTTTGGGTCCAAATCACCTTTAGTCTTGAGTTCTGGGAGGATTCAAACTGAACCTTAGGCTAGCATACCCAATGTACAGGCTCAGATATGTACCCTCTTCACTGATTGCAGTACAATCCTTTGCCAGGGGCAAGTAGTCAGGTTTCAAAAATGAACCCTTAAAACTCTATAAGAAACTTTAGGTATATTCTTACCTTTTCCATGCTTAGTAACACCATCAAGCCTTTTAAACAGTTGTCAGGCTTAAAATACAGGCACTTCACATGCAAAAAGAAACTGAGAAGACACCCAGGCAATATCTTAAAGAAAATGTGATTTACTAGAATATGATAAAAAACAGGTAAAATAACATACAGAACAAATCTCACAAATCTCATATTCATCTACAAATAAAAAGGAAAGGTACAGAAATCTAAACTCCTACCACTGACACTTAATTCTTCTCTGTTTCCATTAAGTGCTTGTTAAATCAGAGAACTGACTTTCTCTCAGAGTCCCAAGAATGATATCACACATTTCAGAAACAATGATACATTTTCAACTCTATCTCCCCACCCACTTGGTACGTCATCTAGCTCATCCTTTTAGAATGTATTCTTACAAACATAATTTCCTACCAGGAGGTATTTTAAAATCAATGGTACATCAGAAGAAAAAAACATTTCCTAAATATGGCATCCTTTAATTAAACATTTCCTTTTGATCTTAACATTCCCACATCTGTCATGTCCCATGGCTGATTTGCTGTGCCAGTGAGATCTGAGGTATTTTATGACTCTTCAGCCAGTTCCTAAACGGAGAGGAACTAGTTCAATTACCTTTCTCTTGAAACATCATAAAATTCGTATTTAAGTTCTAACTTCAAAAGCAGCAGCAGGCAATAAACTGTTTCTTGAAGGATGTCTCAATTAACTGTTTTCCTCCTGGTCTGTTTAAAGTACATCCTGTAGTTCTCAGCCACTGACACCTTGAAGTTACAAGCCAAATTCCTCACACACTGAAATGTCATACACAGACCATGTGTTTATAATACCAATATCATACAATAATCATAGGCAAGGGGCATAGCCTCACAGTAGGTAGGTATTGGAGGGAAATGAGGAGCCACTTTTTCATAGAGAGATTAGTGGCAGTTTGGAGTGCTTTGCTGGAGGAGGTGGTATCCTGTGGGATGGTGGGTAGTTTCAAGAGGGGCTGGGACAGGGAGAGTGGAGTATTTTGGATGGTTGAGGAGGGGGAAGGGCAGCTGCACACTTGAGCAGACTAGACAGACCTAGAGACCTAATTTCTGCTGGCAATTTTTATATGCTGATATTGTGGAAGCCATATCCGTGATTGTTGCCTTGTCATACACTAGACCTGCCATAGAGAAGAAAGGAAAAGGCTGGTGAGATTAGTTATAAGGTTGGATTCATAGGGAACTCATTGAAAAAGTAGCAGGAGAGCTTGGGGGCATTGCAGGACAATGGTGTTAATGCACGTAAGGTGATTTGCCGGTCTGCAATACACATCAAATGAGTCTGATCTATAGCCGTGCACTGCAGCTAGAGGGAGGGGATGACTGTTGTGCATATTGGGATAGGGAGAAAGGTTACCACCTACTCAGTTTTTGACTGAATGGATTCGGTTTTCTAGGTCCAGTTTCGGTCCTCCTGTTTTCACCATTGCAAATTCATTTTTTTATGGTGGGTCAAGCAACATCTATTAGATCCTCCACTAACTCTGTTTCATTTTCTTCTCATCTGACTATAAGCAAGTGTCTGATATTTCAGTGTGATTGTTTGCAGAGCATGCTAATCAGGAAGTGACTTCAAGTGCAGGGCACATAAAGGAGCCAAATGTGTCCCTGTCTGCCCAGTTGTCACCTCTAAAGTCATACCAGCAAATTGGAAGGCTATTCCTGGGAAGGGTAAACAATACCACCTTAATTAACACCTTCATTTTTCTGAAACTCTTGGACATTCAGACAAGTACCACATTATGATTGTCTCTTGTCCCAGTGGGGACTGTATAATCTGTGTTTCAGAAACCTTATCTGCTAATCCAGTTTTATTCAGAGGCAGTACTTTTTCAGGCATTTTGAATGTTCACATGCTTGTAAAACAGATTCTGTTAAATCATTCACTATTTTACTTGCATGTTCAGGTTACAAACAAGTTCTGATGTCATGCAGACCTTTGTTTGTATACCAGCCAGTCTGAGGTGTGTAAAGTAGGGCCATTAAGACCATTAGCAGCAAATCAACCGAATCCTTTCCAGGCTGCATTGTGAGTATGGTCTTTGACTGCTGTGATGGGGAATACTTTTATACCTTTTAATGCTCATCGGTTTTTCTTTTAGAGTCTGTCCTATATTCTAATATTTGTTACCCTTTTTGTTGTTAAATTACCAATCTAATATTTTATTCCATTTCTAGCAATACTACACCCCTCTCTCTTCAGTAGTTATTGCTGTCGATTTTCATACTACCTGGATATTCCAGGAAGACCATTCCAGGCCTTTCAGATGAACAGCACAGAATAGTGTGGCTAATGTCATGCTAAGAAAGAGAGAGACAGAGAGAGACAGAGAGAGAAAGAGAGAGAGCAGTAGCTGATGAGGTGAAAGGAACACCATCTAGATTTGATGGCACTACAAATTTAGGTAATTTATCAAAACATTATTTTTTTTTCCAGAAGAGACACACTAAGCTGAAGCTTATTTATAGGTGCGACCTGGGAGCACAAGGAAGTTAAGTGACTTGCTCAGGGTCATACAATATGCAAGTGTGGGCTGTGGGATTCAAACCCAGGTCTCCAGGTTTGTAGCTCAGAGCCTTAAACCACTGCATTATACTGCCTCCATGCTACATATCACATATCATGCTATCTGCTATGTATGACATACATGGACAAAATAGGGTATTTAACAGCATAGAATAGTTCCTACCACTTTAAAAAAAATTCTCTGACATTACAAATAACTTTAGAGTAGGAGCAATGGGAGGGACAGTAGCATGCCTTAAAATGGCAGATGATATCTGCAATTACATCTCACCCACCATTACTGGTGTAGTTTATTTATTAAAAGAGTTTTAGCAGAAAAGGCCACCTGATCCAAAATAGCCAGTTGTCAAAGGTGTCCTTGTAGTCACTCAATGTGTGAGCTAGGCTGTGTACATAGGATGCAAAGTCCCCTGAACCCCCTCTCTAACCCCTCCCAATGTTAACACACACTGAAATTTTAAATATTTAAATCTAAATCAAACAAACCAAAAATAATAATCATGATGTAATTTAAATGAGTTGTACACAATGCAATATCGGCAGCAATTCTGAATAAATCAAGCGAAGCGGAGTCCAAGCGATGCCCTCATCAGTCTTAAAAGGGGCCGGGGTTAGGGGTGTGGTTTAGTATTCGGTTTTCATCTCATCCAAAGGTGGCAACATAGGATGTTGGTTATTACATTACAGATGTTCCTATGGGGAAAGATGTCCACAGGGATCTTCTCCAAGGCCCTCATGACCCTGGGGCCAGTAAGGAATGACAGCGATAGAAATTTAGATGAGGTAACTTTTGTTAGGATTTTCTTGAAAGAAGTAGGGTCGTCTTCCTTTGCCATGTTAGAGGGCATTCAGGGGTAAGGAATGATAACATGCTCAGGATGTGCTGCAGTTGTGCCAAGAGTGAAGGGGTACTGCTCATATCAAGGGACAGGAGAGTCTAGAAGATTCAAACTAAAGCATAGAGGTTGGGGAGGCAGCCAGTGCAGGTGTCATGAGTGGTGGGAGGTGCACGCACGAGTTCATCATGAAAAGGACAACTGAGCTGGATAGCACAAAATAGTTCACCTGAGGTATGACCAATTAAACAAATTAGCAAAAATCTTCAAAATTCCACAGAAATCCGCAGAATTTTGTAGAATTTCTTAAATTCTTAAATTTTAAATTCAGCACAGCCCTAATCTGGACAACTGGCTGGACATGCCAAGAAGTGAAAAATGAAATTTAATGTGGGAAAAATGTGCTGAGATGCACATTAAGAATGGAATTAGCAGGCAGAAAATTAACTAAATGTGGCGAAGGTCAGGGAACCTGGAGAGGAGAACAATCCAGGAACAATTATCACTAATAATCTAAAGCATGGTAAATACTATTACTAAGGTTTATAAGGGATAGGACTAGACTCTTATACTGATCCCGCAGCGAAACCTTTACAGCCAACACATCGATGCCGACAACATCGACAGTTCGCTGTAAAGTCCGCCCGGGACCTCAGCACTCTTTCCCCCAATCTTGCACCCCATCCCCAAATCAACTCTGACTTGGGTTGATAATCCCTAAATCCAGGGTTACAGGGGGCAGAGCCCCCGCATGGGAGTTCAGGGGCTTGCCCCTAATAAACTTCTAAAGAGGTTCTCTGATGGATTTATATGACATAGGCATGGTTGACATAAACCCGTCACTGTAGGGTCACATCGGAAAGATGTTGACACTTCGGCATCGTAGAACTGAATGGATATAATGGTCCTTCGTGACAATTCCCCCACTACTTAGTAGTATCCTCTTGGGTTGAACCCTTGAGCAGATAGATATCTAGCAGTTTTTTAAACTCCTTTTTATTCTGTGCTTCAACCACATTTTCAGGTAATGCTTTCCATAACTCCACCACTCTCATAGTGAAGTACGAACCCCTAAGACTGGTCCCAAACCTTCTGCCCACCATTCTTTTCCAATGACCTCTTGTGTTATAACCTTTTTCCCTGATGAGACGGCCAAGTTCCGCACATAAATGCTTGTCATCTAGTCTGTTATACAGTGACAACAGATTGCCTCTTTTCCTTCTCTGTTGTAGACTATAGAGTACTACACATTTTAATCTATTGTTATAATCCAGTTCTCTAGTGCCATAAATACATTTAGTAAATCTCCTTTGCACCTTTTTAAATTATTGCTATTTCCTTTTTGCTTGCTGAAGACCAGAATATGGAACAATAGTCAAGATGGGGTCTAATCCACACTGGGAAGTGGACTCAGAGATGGCCTGTAAAGGTATTTTCAGCTTGTTTCTGCTCTCAGCTCACTCTAGAAGGGCGTTTACTGACTTCTACTCTGGGACTTTTAATCCATCAAATGCTACTGATAGACTCTGGTTCTATGAGTTAATGGTCCTGCAAGCATCGTTTTGGGCAGTTCTAACTGTTACCTTAAGGGATTGTGAATATGTGTTTGTACTGCTTTTAGCTTTCCTGTTCTTGGGTGGGGGGCAGCTGTACTAGGGGCTCAGTTAGAGGGACCTGTGTTCTGCAGTTGTTAAGTGCCATGAACTGTGAATTGAGTTCAGTATCTTGCTAGAGATTTAAGGTGTATTTTACTGTCTTACCTGTTCCGAGTTTTTCCCATTGCCATCACTGCTCCACAGATGTCTGCGCATGCGCAGCGTGAGCTAGTTCCCCACCGTCTGTCTTCCTGCCATAGAATGTAATCCTAAACTTTTTATTCCTCCCTTCATAGGTTATCTGAGGAACCCCCTCTCAGCACAGTCTTGCCTGGCTACATAGAACTCCACACTGGGGAGTGGACTCAGAGATGGTCTGTAAAGGTAATTTCAGCCTGTTCCTGCTCTCAACTCACTCTAGAAGGGTGTTTCTCTGTCAACGCTTCGCACTGACTCCCCACCCACCCAAGCAAGCAAGCTCGACCCTCCTTTTATTGATGTCACTGGTCATGTGAGTTCCTGTTACGATTTTACCCAAGTCCCCTGTACCTTCTGCTCTGAAGTCAGCAACACTACCTCTGTACTAAGAGACCAGACAATCTTTCTCCCTTGCACTAGCAAGTTAATGAGACAAGGCATGAAAGTCTAAGATATTGACCTAGGTCCACAAAATTGTTCTTACTTCAAGAACAAATTAGTACCTGGAACAAACCAAAGTTATATTAATACATCACTACCAGGAAACAGCACACCCTTGTAGTGCCGATGCTGCCTCCCTGCCCAAGGCTAGATCCCAGTACCTTCTACTCCGAAGTCAGCAACCCTACTTCTGCACTGTGTGATCTGTCCATCTGTCTCCCTTGCATTAACTATCTTAACCCCCTCCCTCTGGCCTCCCATCACTATGATTCACCTTTGAAGCCTACAATTGTTTATCTGGGGTCCACCTCCCCCCCTCCATCCTCCAAACCTCCTCTTCCCACAATATTCATTCACTCCTATCATCCCCCCATACACCTTGTAGTACCTCCAGCCTCACTGAACAGGAGTGACTCACCCCCCCTCAAGTAGTCCCACCTGCTCTCTCTACCTACCTTTCATCTTCCTTAAGCATTTCACCCTCTCCATTCCCACCCCCTGTTCTGCCACAATACCCTCCCCCTTCAGAAGTCCCACAAAATACAAACTTGCTAAAGCAGCCTTTCTGTGACACGCACTCCGCCTCCTCCTCCTATCAGGAAATGTTCACCCTAATCCTGGGTCCATTCTCCCATGCTCTCCAGCTAGCAACAGGATGCACGGGCTCCGGCTCACTGCAATTAACATATGTAGCCTGCAAAAAAAAAGTTCACCTTACTCCAAGGGTGGCTAGCCCAGCATTCCCCAGATGTATTGGCCCTATCTGAGACATGGCTCTCCCATGATACACCACACTTGGCCATGAGCCTACCTGGCTACTCCCTTTTCCGTGCCGACAGAATGGGTAGACGAGCTGGTGGCTGCACCCTCTACATTAGGAACACCCTCTAATCATTGCCAGTTCACCTTCCTCCTCCCAAGCATGGTGCCCAAACACTCACAGCCAAGATACTCCTTGGCAACCCTGGCTAAACACTATGTCATGGCTGTCTACATCCCGCCACGAAATCAGAGACTTGCCTTCCCCTCAGTCATGTCCTGTATCTCTCAACTCCCCTCCAACAGCAAAGTTATCGACATGGGGGACTTTAATGTCAGTTGGCTGGCCCCGTCCTCAGTTCCCTATAAGGACTCGGCTGCTGCACTCAACCTCACTCAGGTTATACAATCTCCTACCAGGCCAAATGACAAATCAGGCACCTCCTCGTTACTGGACCTTATCCTCATCAATTGCCCCAACAACATCACAAATGTCTCAGTACTCCCTGATGCCTTTAGCGACCATTGCCCAGTAACCTGCGTATGGTCCAAAAAAACTCCCACTGCTCCCCCATTGTTTCCTACCATAGATGCCTAAAGAAGGGTGTGCTTCACCAGTTCAAAACCTACCTAACTAACTCTGACTGGTCCCCCATGTATAGCACCCAATTAATTGATACCGCCCTCTCCCAATTTATAAATACCTTCAATGCCACTTGTGACATCTTTGCCCTTTCTCGAAGCAAATCACTAAAAACCATAACACCCCCTGGATATTGCAACAGATGCATGACCAAATGAAACACTGTAATTATCTCTGGCATAAGGCCTTAGATTCACAACTCCCACTGGATAGACAACAATATTGTGAGGCCAGAAATAAATGTACCTGGGCCATTCGTCATGCCAAGGCAACCCACTATCAACAGGCATGCTCCTCCACCTGGGGCTCAGGAAGACATTTCTGGAAAAATATACAGAAACTTAACAGGAAATCTGCCAACCCCCCGCCTGCCCAGCTCTCGGCTAATGGTAACCTAACACAGGACCCCCAGTCCATTGCAGACATCTTAAACACCACATTCTCAGATCTTAGTGATGTCCTACCCCCTAACTTCTTCACCCCACTAGACCCCATCCCCGGTTGCAGTCCACCTTCCAACATCCCTCACTTTTGCCTCTGAATCATCTCAATGCAGCAAGCAGGAGATACCTCCTTAAGCCCTTGTCAAGTCCCACGTTAGCAGTGACCCCACTGACCTGAAGCTCCTCCGGCTAGCCCTCGAGGAGGTCCTACAATCCCTTAACAAACTTCTGAACCCATTCCTCAGCTTAGGGCAATTCCCTACTCTCTGGAAAGGAGCTATTATCACCCCTATTTTCAAGAGTGGTGACTGCCTGTCCCCCAATAACTATCATCCCATTTCCCTTCTACCTTCCCTCTCCAAGACCCTTGAAAAATAGTAGCTGATCAGCTGATTAACCACTGTCTAAATATAACTTACTGTGCTCTGAACAGCATGGTTTCTGCCAGGGCCACAGCACCACAACTGCCCTCCTAGAATACTCCTCCTACATCTACGGTGCGCTCAAACACGGTCACCTAGTGAGGTTAGTGTACATCAACCTCACAAAGGCATTGGATACTATTAATCATGTTATGCTTCTGGCCTCCCTGCCCTCCCTGGGGCTCTCAGATGAAACAATAACTTGGTTCAAAGGTTACCTCTCTGACAGATCCCAACAGGTGAAAATCAACTCCACTCTATCAAACAGCCTTCAGGTCCATTCAAGAGTACCCCAAAGGCTCCATCTTGGGATCCCTCATCTTCAACTTCTTCCTAAACTCCCTCCCCAGTTTGTACCCTGGAAAACGTCTGCACTATGTGGATGATGTAGTAATCTTCTGGAGCCACCCCAGCCCTGATTCTCTCCAGTGTGCCCTGCAGGGTTTTTTCACTGAAGCTGAGACATGCTTCAGTTCCCACTGCTTAGTTCTAAACTATAAGAAAACAAAATCAATGATCTTTGCCCACTGTCAAAGTCCTCATCATTACTTCCTGCTGACCATCACCAACTCACTAGGATCCCCACTTGAGCTGGTTGATACATTCAAATATCTAGGTGTCACCCTTGACACATCTCTCACCTACCATGCACATATCCAACAACTGTCCTCCGCTATCAACTCCAGACTTGGGCTTCTCTACCACCACAAACACTGCCTTCCCTCAATGGCTATCCGTCTGACCGTTACTTCTTCAGTGCACTCCCTGGTAGATTACAGCATTTCTATCTATGGCACTGCTGACCCCACGGCATTGTGATGCATCAAAGTCACTCTAAACAAAGTATGCAGACTGGCCACGTGTTGTGACAGATGGACACACCCCAGTGATCTCTACAAGTCTGCTGAATGGTTACCATTTGACACCCATCTTAGGTACCATACCTTCCTCCTGGCCAAGAAAATCCACCTTGGTCAAGCCCCGCTTGGTCTGCGTAGCCTCATCCAGCCTGTCCCATTGGTCAGAACCTCCTGTAGTTCTACTGGGACCTCCCTACTAGTCCCCCACTGCTGAACTTCCCTTGGACAAAGAGCCTTTCCCTACAGAGCCCCCCCCATTGGCTCAACAGCCTCCCCTCTGTCTCCCTGGAGCCTAGGATCAGTCCCTTCAAGACCAGTCTCAAAGCTCATCTGCTTGAATCTTCAGCCTGTGACTGCCCCAACCCTCTCTCCCACCTGCTCACCCCTCTTGGTGGGGCTCTGTAGTATAAATCTACCTCATAAATGTTATGATATATATGGAAAATAAAATGTGTTATGATATATATGGAAAACAAAATGTGTATTCATGCAATACCTAAATATTATGCATATTATGGACAACGCTGGGTCCTCCTTCCCAAAGACTATTGTTTCGGTATCCCCATCTGTGTGTTTTTGTGCATTATCTTTCTTCCATGATCACTGTACTTATAATATTGTATAATTTTTTTGTATGTGTAACTCCCATTCCTTGTTTTCTCTCTTGTTTCTATTACCTGAGCACTGTACTGCTTAATACTATATGTAAGTCCTTACTGTTGTTTGACATGGAGCCTTTGTAAAGGAGTCTATGACTCAAAGGGTTGTAATTCCGAATGTTATTAAATAAATAAAAAAAATAATCAAGGACCTATACAATGGTAGGAAAACATCTATCTATCTGCCTACTGCAAATGTTGTGTTTAATAGTACCTAGAATTTTCAAGGTCTTGTTACTAATATTACTGCAATGCAAGGAAAACTTCAGGTTCGTTGGTATAATAACATTAAGGTATGTTTTCCCCTCCACGCTGATTAATTCCATAGTACCTAGGAAATATTTGCTCTTGATGTTCAGTTTGCTGGAGTACAAAACATAGCACTTTGCTTTATTAAAACTCATGCCCTAAGATTCAGCCCAATCACTGAACTTATTTAAGTCCTCCTGTATTATAGTCAGGTCACTTGCACTTATTTATTTAGTTAGTTTTTGTTGACCAGGTAAGTGCACTAGACAAATCCTGCCTATTTTCAGGCACGACCCGGGGAGGGGGAGAGGGGGATACAGATGAATGGCAACTGACCTTGAACCAGATTAAGCTGTTGGTGGTATTTATAGTGAATGAGGGGAATTTGGCCAGGACACTGGGGAAATTCCCCTACTCGCCTGAGGGGGACCCTTTGTCATCCTGGACATTGGCCAAGATGGCGGAACCTCCGGATCCTGGTGATGGTGGAGATGGTGTGCTGGCTACTACTGCTCGGGAGTTTTTCCCCTTCTCTGGCAGTGTTTGTACAAGGGGTCTCTTTTGTTGCTGCTTCTGAAGCTATGGAAGTTGCTACTGCTGGACACTCCTCAGGTTGTTCTAGAGTTGGAGTTTTGGCTGATTCTGCTGAGTGTTCTGTTGGTTCTAGTGTTTCTACTGTGTCTGCTGGAAGGAAGGAGCTGACAGCGCTACCTGAGGAACCTTTACCCTACAAGTCCTTTTTTTCAAGGTGCGACTATTTGCAAGTTCTTCTTGCAGAGGAAGAGCATCGCAAATCGCAAACTTGTCAATTTGGCTCCATTTTAGACACTGCTATTGTGGAATATACCCAGTCTCCTATACAGCACTCACCTAGTTCTTGCGCTCACTCTGGAATGCCAACTACGGGTCTGCTTCTTGGAAATTCTGTCTCTGCTGGACCTACCGAACGGCCGATTACTGGCCAGGTAATGTGGGACTCCAAGCTTCCTTACCACGAAGGTACTGTTTTTTCTCATGCACAATCTCAGTTATGTAATAATGGGATGATTTCTGAAGGGACTATACCTCCTGGGGTTGAGAATTCTCCTGTGCAGCTAACTGCACTTCAAAGTACCGAGCAATCTGTTTCTGCTACACAGGTTCCTGCTGTTTCTCTCCCTAATTATGATGATCGCTTGCTAGTGACTGGCAGAACAGTGGCTGACGCCTTATCAGCTGCAGGTTGGGTTAAGCCTGCCCCTGATCTGCCGTGGACCTCTCCTCCTCGGACTGAAGATATTGCTCCTGATCCCCTCACTATTCCTTCATCTCTGGAATTAACTAACTCCCTGATTCTCTTCCCTAATGTTTAGGTTCCTCCTTTATGCTCCTCACAACCTGTAATTCTTCCCCTTACTACTACCTCCCCTGTGACTCCTGAAGTAGAACTTATTGCTGAAGTTCCTTCATCGGACCCTGGACAGGCTTGAGCCTGTACTGCTGAATGTTCCTGACCCCGTGTTTCTCAAGGACCTGGTAGACCTTTTCAGAAAACTTATGCAGGTCTTTTCCATACACCTCCTGAACCTGCCAAGCGCAGAAATGCTGTTTGCCTCAAATATAAGAGGGGTTTGGATTCCTTTCCAGACAGTATTCATGTGGGGCGTATCTTATTGAAGAATAGCATGGGTTTCTCAGCACAGGAAATTTGTACGTTAATTTATACCTCTGGGGACCCTATCTTTTTTTTTAATTTTTTTATTTAGTTTTTGTTGACCGGGTAAGTGCACCAGACAAATCCTGCCTATTTTCAGGCATGACCCAGAGGAGGGGGATACAGAAGAATACCAACTGATGTTGAACCAGATTAAGCTGTTGGTGGTATTTTTGGTGAATGAGGGAAATTTGGCCAGGACACTGGGGAAATTCCCCTACTCTTTTCGATA
This sequence comes from Neoceratodus forsteri, assembly GCA_016271365.2. Taxonomy (NCBI): domain Eukaryota; kingdom Metazoa; phylum Chordata; order Ceratodontiformes; family Ceratodontidae; genus Neoceratodus; species Neoceratodus forsteri. Next base: position 375,756,558 of record CM057458.1, read on the forward strand.
AGTGCCATGGGATCTTTAACATCCACCTGAACTACCACCAATCCAGGCAGATGGGACCTCGGTTTAACGTCTCATCCGAAAGAAGTATCTTTGGTGTTAGTTTTAAGACTGCTGCTGGGTTGGAACTTTTTTGGGAATGTTATCAGCCTGTTAAGAAAACTCCAGAATGGTCTGTGTTTTCAGTGATTCCTTTAACCAAACCTGGCTATCGGACAATTACTGTGTTGTTTAGAAACTAAGGTATTTCCATCTCAGACATTTTATTCTGGGTCCGATCTAAGTGTACTGTTCTTGGAATTCCTGACCCTATTATGGACTCCAAAGATATTTGGATGGGAGGATGGCACATTAGGGTTCATCTTCCTATGCACAAGGGGGTCATTCACCATTTGCCCAGTTGTTTTCACTTGGGAAGAGACCTTGGTTTTCTCTTCTATGCTGGCCAGCCTCGATCTTGCTTCCGATGTGGAGCCCATACCCATTTGAGTAGTGCCTGTGACAAAATGAAATGTTCACTGTGTGGAGGCATTGGTCATGTGGCCTTGTCCTGCCAAACCCCCATCAGCTGTAATCTCTGTGAAGAAACCTCCCATACCTTCCGGGATTGCCCTTGGGTCTCCCATAATACTGGAAGTACTGTCTCTGATGTGGAAGAAGAGTCTCCTGAACAACAGCCCACAGGGACACCCTGTTCCAAAGAATTTTCTCATCAGCCTGATACACAACTTCCAGGCCCCTCTCCTGTTAATAAGCCACCTTCTCTGTCCTCCCCTGTTGAAGATCCTTTTCCTCCTTTGGAGCTAGTACAGCCTCTTGCTCCTATGCCTTCTTCTGTGGACAGGGCAGTGGCGGCAGAAGTTGATACTGTTACTTCTTTACATGTTCCTGCGGTGGATCTGGGTGGTGCTACTCCTGTTCTGTTACCTACCCCTTCTACCTCCTGAGCTCCTGTCATGCCTCCCCATATGACTGAGGAATGGGAACAGCAAAAATCCCGATGGATGACACGCAGCACCTCCCAGAAATTGGGACAGGGCACTATTGATCCAGGCAGCTCTGACAATATCCTTCAAAACAGATTTCTTCCTTTGTCAAAATGCAAGCAATGGGAGGAGGAAGAGAGTGATTCAGATTCCTCTTCCAGGATCTCCTCCCAACCTGAGAACATTACTGATACTGAACTTCCTTTCCAGGATTCCAAAGAGGGGGACCAAAAAGGAAAAAAGATCCAAACGCCTTTCTGGAAAGGTTTCTAAAACAGTGCCCCCTGTAGATCTGAGTTCGGCGAATACTTGATAATGGCTTTTCATCTGACTTTGGATTCTATTAACACAAATAGTATCAAGAGTCACAAGAGGAGGCTTACTACTTTCTCTATCCTTGCAGGACACCATATGGATGTTTGTTTTGCACAGGACACTCGCCTGCATACGCTTAGGGAGACTAGTAGGGCATTTCATGATTGGTTCTAGGGTCCTTCTTTTTGGTCCCTAGGGGAAGAAGCCTGCTCTGGTGTTGGATTTTTTATTTCAAATCCTGATCTCCGGGTCTCTTGTCTTATTGATCTGATCTCTGGTAAGGTCTGTATCTTGAATGCCAGACTCAGAGCTCATGACCTACGACTGATAAAAGTTTACAACTACCAGACGAAGTTTCAGAGGGTGGATCTCTTAAAAAAAATACAGCCTTTTTTGTATACTACCAAATCTGTGTTCTTGGGGGGCGATTTTAATTGTATATTGTCTCTTTCTGATAAAACTGGCAGCACGCAAAAATTATATGCGGATACCAATTTTTTGAACACTGTGTACAAGCAGGCGCGTTTGAAGGATTGTGCTGCTGTCATTCAGTATTCTCCTCATCACACCTTTTCAAAAGGCAGTTTAACAACTAGAATTGATTTTTTGTTTGCTTCTTGGTGGCTTCCGGTGATGTCTTTTTCGGTCTTTCCTGTGGAGACTTCAGATCACAAACTGATTATGACTTTGGTAGGCACCCCATTAAATAAACCTAATTCAAACCCTATATGGCAGATGAATTCAGCCTTGTTGAAAGAGACAGATACTTGGTCTGCTATACAGGATGAGTTGGAGGCCAGGTTTTCTGTTTTTGACCTGTACGATAATTCATTATTTTGGTGGCAAGATACTAAACGTGATCTGAAAGAACTTTGTGGCTCCCTGGGAAAAAGGCCGCAAATTTAAAATACCTTACTTATTTACACCTTAGGGACCGCTTACAGATATTATTGTCCCATTCAGTAGAGACCGGAGAAGTCCTCTCTGATGAGATCCGGGCTATTAAATCTGAAATGTGTGCCTATCAATATGATAGGGCATACTCCCTATTGTTGGAACAGAAATTTGGGACTCAGGGTAAGGATCAGAATGTTAACCCATATGACTGTTGTTCCCGTAGGATTGACCTTAAATTTATGTCTTCAGTGCAGACTGTTTCTGGAACAGTAGTGACTACTGGGGCTGCTATACAGGACACAGTACAAAAATTTGTAGAAGCCTCATTTTGTAAAAAGGACTTGCCTCTCTCTGGTATTGTTGACTTTTTACATTGACTGGACATCCATCAGTTATTGGGGGCTGATGTAACAATGTTTACTGCTCCTGTGACTTGTAAAGAAATTATTGAGGTCATAGGGAGTTTGCCAACTGGGTCCTCACCTGACCGGATGGTATTCCCGGACAGTTTTATAAAAAATCAAAGGGATTGCTTAGCCAGTATTTGGTGTTTGTTTATAATGCTGTGCTGTCAGATCAAGTTCCGATCCCATCGGCTTTGGCGGATAGCATTTTGATTTTTTTTATATAAAAATAAAGGAGATAAGGCGGTTCTCAAGAATTGGAGACCTATTAGCCTTATTAATGTTGATTGGAAGATTTTATGTAAAATATTGTGTAAACATCTTTCTTGGATTGCCCAAGATGTTATTCCTCCCAGTCAGGCATGTGCTATTCTACATCGCACATTGGGGGATGTAGCAAAAGTTTTGAGAGAGGTTTTTAATGACCCTGGAGTCTCTGGTTATTTGATTTCCCTTGACCAGGCTAAGGCATTTACATAGATACATAGACAGTGTCGGCAGATAAGGGCCTATGGCCCACCCAGTCTGCCCATTTGAGCTTGTAAGTTCAGTTTGTTTTCCTAGAAGTCTGTTGCCCCTTACCCCTGACCTCTAGAATTCCTTTATGTCTATCCCATGCATTCTTAAATCCCGTGATTGTTTCAGCCCCCACCACTTCCTCTGGCAGGGTGTTCCACTTGTCCACCACCCGTTCTGTGATGAAATTCTTTTCATGTTTCATCTGAATCGTCCTCCTCCAACTTCATCCCATGCCCTCTAGTCCTGGAACATCTTTTCGCTTAAAATAGTGTTTTCCTGCACCCTGTTCCTCCCTGTTAGTATACTTGTATGTCTCATCATATCCTCTCTCCTCCTCTCCTCCAGGGAGTACATGTTCAGTTCCTTCAACCTGTCTTCATAGGACTTGTGATGCAATCCATGCACCATCTTTGTTGCCCTCCTCTGAACCTTCTCTACCCTGTCTATGTCCTTACGTAGGTATGGTCTCCAGAACTGTACACTGTACTCCAGGTGGGGCCTCACTAGTGTCTTGTATAGCGGAATTATGACCTCCTTTTCCTGCTGGTGATGCTCCTGCTCATACATCCCAGCATCCTATTTGCTTTACCTGCTGCCTTGTCACACTGTTTCTCTACCTTGAGGTCATCAGAGATGACAACCCCAAGATCCCTTTCCTGCTTGGTGCATGCTATATCCTCACCCCCAACTGATATATTGTGCCAGGGTTTTTGTGCCCCATATGCATTATCTTGCACTTCTTTGCATTGAATTTCAACTGCCAAACCCTGACCATTCTTCAAGTTTCTGCAGGTCGCTCTCATTCTGTCTACACCCTCTGGTGTGTCTACTCTGTTACAGAGCTTTGTGTCATCAGCAAACAGTGAAATTCTGCCTTCTAGATCCTGTCGTAATGTCACTGATGAAAATGTTGAATAGACCGGTCCCAGCACTGATCCCTCAGGTACCTCACTGGGTCACTCTTCCTCTGTGGAGTGACAGCCATTTACCGCCACCCTCTGTGTCCTGCCACCCAGCCAGTTACCTACCCACCACACTACTGTCCTGCCCACACCCATATTCCCCAGTTTGTGTAATAGTCTTCTATGTGGCACAGTGTCAAAGGCCTTGCTGAAGTCCAGATAGGCCATGTCCACTGCCCTCCCCTGATCCACCTCCTAGTCACCCAGTCAAAATTCAACGAGGTTGGTCTGACATGACCTCCCCTGGTGAAACCATGCTGCCTTGGGTCCTGTAGTCCATTGACAACCAGATGTTCCACCAATCTCTCCTTCAGTAGTGCTTCCATGATCTTCCCACTACTGAGGTGAGGCTGACTGGTCTGTAGTTCCTCGCTTCCTCTTTGTTCCCACTTTTGTATAAGGGACTACATCTGCTGTCCTCCAGTCTTTGGGTACCTCCCTGTTTCCAGTGATCGGCTAAACAGGATAGCCAGAGGTTCAGCCACCACCTCTTAGTTCTTTAAGGACCCTGGGTGCACCCCTCTGGCCCCATTGCTTTATCAACTCTTATTACTTCCAGTTCCTTCAGGACCCTTTTCGTGTAAAGGGACTTGTGTCTATTTCTGCACCATTCTCACCCCTTGTACTCTTCAGACCCATTTGCTCTCTTCCTCAGTAAAGACTGAGCAGAAATACTGTTCAATATGTCAGCTTTACTGTTGTCATCCTCCACGAGGCTCCCATCCTCCCCTTCAGTCTCACTATCCCTCCCTTTGTCTTTCTTTTTCACTTATGTACCTGTAAAGGTTTTGTCCCTCTACCCACTGATTTTGCAATGTGTTCTTCTGTCTGAGCTTTGGCTTCCCTTACTGACCTCCCTGCCTCCCTTTGCTTCTCCTGGTACTTCTCCTATCCCTTCTGCCTGTGTCTTTTGTATTGCCTGAATGCAATCTTTTGGCTTTCACTTTCTTTTCCTCTTTGGAAAACCATAATGGTCTCCTCTTCCTTTTCCTCTTGCTAACCTGCTTAATGCATAATTCTGTTGTTCTTGTAATCCCCATTTTAAATACTGCCCACTGTTCCTCAACCCCTGATTCCTGTCCCATTCCCTTAATGCCTCTTTCAAGTATCTCCCCATTTTCCCAAAGTCTGCCCCTAAAATCCAGGATCACGTGTTTTGTGTGGTTTGGTTCTGCTCTTTCTGTGATTTCAAACCACAATGACTGGTGGTCACTGTTACCCAGGTGCTCCCCCACTGTTACCCCCATCACACTGTCCCTGTTTGTGAGCACAAGGCCCAGTATTGCCTTCTGCCGAGTTGGTTCCATGACCAGTTGCTTGAGGAAGGCACCCTGAAGGGAGTCCAGGATAAATCTGCTCCTAGTTGATGCTGCTGCTGGGATGCTCCAGTCCACGTCTGGAATATTGAAGTCTTCAAACAGTACTACCTCACACTTGTCTGCCATCCTTTGGATGGCTAGCATCAGCTCCCTATCTGTTTCTTCCTCCTGGGCTGGTGGCCTATAGACCACACCTGTGCGGATGGCTGTCCCCATTTTCCTTTCCAGCTTAACCCACAGTATCTCTCCCCCATTTTGTTCCTCCTGGATCTCTGTGGCCCTTATGTCATTTTTCACATACAGTGCCACTCCTCCTCCCTTCCTGCCTGCTCTGTCTCTTCTGAATATTTTGTAGCCAGGTATGGCCATCTCCCAGTCGTGGTTATCATTACACCAGGTTTCAGTGATGGCCACAATGTCCAGGTCTGACTACCATGACAGCCTCCAGCATTTGATGAAGTCCAACACAATTATTTATTTCAGGTTCTAAAACAGTATGGTGTCCCTGATCTTTTTGTTACTTGGATTAAGATCCTGCATGGTGTAGCTTCTTCGTGCCCCCTAGTCAATGGCAGGCTTGGAAAATTTGTTAAGATTCAGAGAGGGGGGTTAGGCAGCAGTGCCCATTGAGCCCCCTCTTGTATGTATTTACTTTGGATCCTTTATTACGGGTTTTGAATTTGGCGGTTGGGATCTCACCTATGCAAAGTGCCAGGGGGATTTCTTTTACTGTTGCACTTGCATATGCAGATGACACCACAATCCTGGTGGCGGATAAGACATCTGGCGAACAGGCTTTGTTGGTTGTGGACACTTTTTCTGGCATTTCTGGTTCTCAGATTACTAAAGGTAAAAGTAAAGTGGTGAGTCTTCGAGTTTCAGAAGACACAAGACTGAATGTTGAGGGTATTCCTATTGTTGATATTCCAATTAAACTTCTTGGGTTTTTGTTTGGGGCCCCGGATCCTGCTTATTCGAACTGGGAACAGGCTTTAGCTATTGCTGATGATAAGATGGGTAGATGGAAAAGTTACCCCATGTCAAAAAAGAAACGGGTATATATGTATAAATCCTTTATTGTCCCTTTATTTTTACATATTAGTCAACTATATCCTTTGTCTGTTAAACTTGAGGTTAAGTTGTACAGTGTGTCTTTTCAGTTGATTTGTGGAAGTCGTCTGAACCCTATTAAACGGAACTGTACTTATCGGCCCATTGCTCAGGGAGTGCTTAATATGCTAAACCCGGTGATTTTCTCTTTTTCTATTTTTCTTTATCATTATTTTGTACCCTTGTTATTGGGTAAGCAATCTGTGTGGGTACCCTTCCTTAAGGATAGGTGTCTTTATTTCTGGCATAGGTGGAAGACTTTAACTTGGGGTAAATTTTCTGGTATTCCACATAACATGTCTCCTTATTTGTTGGACGTTGGTAGGAAACTTAAGGCCTGGCATAGAAACATAGAATTTGACGGCAGATAAGGACCGCTTGGCCCACCTAGTCTGCCCATTTTCCTACCTAACAGATAAGCTGCAGATCCTAGTTAACGAACAGCTTACTTCCTCCTACCCCCCACTAGGACTGCCTTATGTCTGTCCCATGCATTCTTGAATTCTCCCACTGTTCTTGACTCCACGACCTCCTCAGGGAGGCTGTTCCACGCATCCACAACCCTCTCTGTGAAAAAATACTTCCTCACATTACCTCTGAGCCGTCCCCCCTCTATCTTCAAATTGTGCCCCCTTGTTCTTGCACATCACTTTTTCTGAAAGATGCCACCCTCTTGGACTTTGTTGATTCCCTTGAGGTACTTGAAAGTTTCTATCATGTCCCCTCTCTCCCTCCTTTCCTCAAGGGTATACATATTAAGCTCCTTTAGTCTTTCTTCGTATGTCTTCTGGTGCAGACCCTGCACCATTTTGGTTGCCCTCCTCTGGACAGCCTCCACTCTGTCTATGTCTTTGCAGAGATGGGGTCTCCAGAACTGCACACAGTACTCCAGATGGGGTCTCACCAACTGTCTGTACAGAGGGATAACAACTTCCTGTTTTCTACTATTGATGCCTCTCCCTATGCATCCCAATATCCCCCCAGCCTTCCTTACTGCCTTCTCACATTGCTTGCCCACCTTAAGATCATCTGATATAATTACCCCCAGGTCCCTTTCCATTTTTACTGTTGTCAGTATCTCACCCCCCATTGTGTACTCTTCCCCTGGGTTTTTGTTTCCCAGGTGCATTACCTTGCACTTCTTTGCATTGAATCTGAGCTGCCATACATTTGACCATTTCTCCAACTGTGCCAAGTCCCTTCTCATCCTTTGCACTGCATCTTGTGTATCAACCCTGTTGCAGATCTTTGTGTCGTCTGCAAAGAGACATACTTTTCCTTCCAGTTCCTCTACAATGTCACTTATAAAGACATTAAAAAGGACCAGTCCCAGTACTGAACCCTGCGGTACCCCGCTAGTAACCCTCCTTTCTTCAATGTGAACTCCATTTACTACTACCCTTTGCATCCTGTTGTCTAGCCAATTTTTTATCTGGGCTACCAACTTGGGACCCACTCCAAAGCTGGCTAACTTGTGTATTAATCTTTTGTGTGGGACTGTATCAAATGCCTTGCTAAAATCTAGGTAGGCCATGTCTATAGCCCCTCCCTGGTCTACTACTTTGGTCACCCAGTCAAAGAAATCTATTAGATTCATCTGACACGACCTTCCCATCGTGAATCCATGCTGCCTGGGTCCCAGCCCACTGGCCTCTAGGTACTCAACAATTCTTTCCTTCAGAAGTGATTCCATCATTTTCCTACCACTGAGGTCAAACTAACTGGTCTGTAGTTTCCTGCCTCTGTCCTGCTCCCACTTTTGTGAAGAGGAATCACATCCGCCTTCCTCCAGTCCTCAGGTGCCACCCCATCCTCCCATGGTTTGTTAAAGAGAGTAGTCAGCGGTGTCACTAGTTCTGCCCTTAGTTCTTTTAGAATTTTTGGGTGAATCCCATCAGGCCCCATTGCTTTGTCCACCTTCAATTTTATTAATTCTTTCAGAACCCTTTCTTCTGTAAATGGACTGGTATCGACTCCCATCTTCAGAGTGTTTCTCTTGTTTGGTTTGGTACTTCCCTTCTCTTCCTTTGTGAATACTGAGCAGAAATATTTATTCAGTATCCCTGCTTTTTCACTGTCACCCTCTATCCACATTCCCTTCCCTTTATTAAGCTTCATTATCCCTCCTTTGGTCTTTCTTTGCTCCCTAATGTACCTATAAAAGGTCTTATCCCCCTTCTTAACAGAGTTGGCTATCCATTCCTCAGTTTGGGCCTTTGCTAATCTGACTGCCTTCCCAGCCTCTTTCTGCTTTAACTGATAAAGTTCTCTGTCCTGCTCCTTCTGTGTTTCCTTATATTTCCTGAATGCTGTCCTTTTCTCCTTAACTTTCCCTGCCACCTCTTTTGAGAACCATAGCGTTTTTTTCCTTCGTTGTGTTTTGTTGATTTGCTTTACACAAAGACTTGTTGCATCTGTGACGGCTGTTTTGATTACTCCCCATTGTTCCTCCACCCCTCCTTCTTGCCTGTTTGCTAGTGCTTTTCTGAGGCACTCTCTCATTTTCCCAAAGTCAGCCCTACTAAAGTCCAATACTCTTGCTTTTGTATGGCTTGACTGTATGGCTGTGTTTATCGTGAACCACACTGTTTGGTGGTCGCTTGTTCCCAGATGGCTACCCGCTTCTAAATCTGAGATTCTTTCTCCGTCCCCATTTGAGAGTACCAGGTCTAAGATTGCTCCCTCCCGAGTGGGTTCCAATACTAACTGTCTGAGGCATGCCCCCTGTAGGGCATCAAGAATGACCCTGCTCTTGGATGTGCCTGCAGCAAAGGTGCTCCAGTTAACATCTGGCATATTCAGGTCCCCCATCAACAATATCTCCCCTTTTTCTGCCATTCTAAGGAAGCCTTCTATCATTTCCTTGTCCAGCCCCTCCCCCTGAGATGGGGGTCTGTATACAACCCCCATGCGGATTGTGGTACCATTTCCTGTCTCCAGGGTGACCCAGAGTGTCTCATCTGCTCCCTGTTTACTCTTTAGTTCTGTTGCTTTGATCTCTTCTTTTACATGAGAGCTACTCCTCCTCCTCCTCTTTCACCCTCCCTGTCCCTCCTGTAGATTGTGTATCCAGGTATGTTGACATCCCAGTCATGGTTCTCTATGTACCATGTTTCTGTGACTGCCACAATATCCAAGCAACCCTCTTCCATCAAGGCCACTAGTTCAGGGAGCTTGTTACATAGACTACGGGCATTGGTACTCATCACCCTCCACTTTTGATGGCCTTACCCCTTTGAGCCCCATTCCTGTCCTTACTGCCTTTGCCTTTTTTAACATTTACCTCTGTCCTGCTCCCTAATGTCACTACAACTGAGCTTTTGCACAATACTAGGAAAGTAGAATACCAAAGGATCCTGCATGCTGTATGCTTTCAGGTTCCTTGCTTTAATTTGCCTGATTCCATAGTTCTATCTGATGTGCTCGGTCAATTAACTGAATCTAGAATCCCCCCTTAAATGTGGGATACTGTGTGGCTTTGTTGCCATTCCTGTTTCAATATTAGGGGTAATCATTTCCATTAAGGTGTCTCTGAATGGTCTTGTTTGAGAGAGGGATGTGGTTCATTTGAATCAATACCGCATTTGTTTTTTCAATGTCAGTATATTAAAGACTTGTGGGGCTTATTGGCCTCTGCGTGGGGCATTCCTCAGTTGCGAGTTATGACCATTGAGATCTTGGTTTATGGTCAGTATGATCCTGGGGTTTGGCAGGGTTGTTATAAGGGGACGCCGAGAGTGCTTTTTGCTGTCATTAAATGGGTTGTTTGACAAACAATATGCCAATTTGTGTTACAACAAAAATAGTTGCCTTTGGTGGGTTTACATCTTAAAACAGAACAAGAAATTAAAATGCTGTATGTTAAGGAATGATTAACTTTTCCAACCCCTTTGCTACATACCTGGTGGAGGGGGTGGAACACTGTTCCCGTTTTACAAAATGCATGAGATGAAGTTTTTTGTCTCCTCTGGTGGGGAAGGGGAGTGAGATATGTTTGGGGTGTCTATGTGATGAATATATGTTGACCTACTTATTTTCTTTTGAATCATTTTTTCTTTCCTTGATTATGTGTTTATACGAGGTACAATTGTTTTTTTAAATTATTTGTTTTACTAAAAATTCCCCTCCTCTTTTAGCGGGGGCTTTCTGTTTTGGGTTTTGATTTAAGTTCTACTTCTGTATTGACTAGCCTGTTTTGATATGTATGACTGTAATACTTGTTTGCTTTGTTATGATTTGTATTTTTCTTTTGTGTGAGGCAACACTGTTTTGTACTGTTTCGATTTTGTTATTCTACAAGACAATTCCCCTACTCTTTTGGTGGTGGGGGGGGGTCCGGGTTGTTTTTTGTTCTGGTAATCGTATGATGTAATACTTTTCCAAGTTTTTGTTAATTTTCTTTATTATGAGTTGTATGATGTAATACTGTTTTATATTATTTGTTTCAATAATAATTCCCCTACTCTTTTCATGGAGGGATATTTCCTTTTTAGTTTGGGGTTATATACACTCTAGGTTTTTTGGAGAATTGAAGTATGCTGTATTGCTTATTTAGGTTATCCTTTTCCTTTCTTCTCTTCTGGTTTCAGCTGGGAAAATTTTGGTTTTTGAGTACACCTTGTATCTACGTATGATGTACTTTTCTTTATGTGTTCCTGATTTTGTGTGATGCAACATTGTTTGGTTTGTAACTTATTTTTGTGCTAATAAAAATTCCCCTGCTCTTACCGATAAGTGCCATGGGATCTTTAACATCCACCTGAACTACCACCAATCCAGGCAGATGGGACCTCGGTTTAACGTCTCATCTGAAAGACGGCACCTCAGAAGTGCAGCACTCCTCTCATGCTGCACTACAGTGTTAGTACTGGGATATTAACCCAAGTGCCAGATGTGGGAACTGAATCCACAGCCCTCTGATCTCTCGGCCTCAGAGGCAAGTGTGCTACCTACTGAGCCACTGACACTGCACAGGCCCACCTAACTTGGTATCATCCGCAAACTTGGACAGTGTGCTTTTGACTCCTACATGAAGGCCATGCACTGTACATAAAATGTGAATAAAGTGGGTCCCAGCACCAAACCCTGGGGTACATCACTCATGACATTTGTTTTATTCGATATTGTATCTCCGATTTTTACAGCTTGTATCCTACCACATAGCCATTTTTTATCCACAATAGTGTCCTGCAGTCAATATTTATGTCATCCAGCTTCTGTATCAACTTGTCATGTGGCGTCTTGACAAAGACTTTTGTAAAATCAAGATAGATAGATAAGTCCAATAATTTACTAATCGGCTCATAGAAAGAGACCAGATTTGTAAGGCATGACCTATTTTTAACAAATCCATATTGCGTGGGATCTATTGTACCCTCCACAGTCAGTGTATTTGTAATATAATGTTTTTATCTTTTCCATTATTTTCCTATGATTGGAGAAAACCTAATAGGCATACAATTTGATGGTTCATATCTATTGTTCCTTTTATGAATTGGGACCACTATTGTGTGTTTCCAGTCATCAGGTATTTCACCATTCAAAAAAGAAGATTTATATATACTGCTTATTGGATTACAAATAGCATCAGCTATGTTGTGCAGTAAATAAGGACTAATGTTATTACATCCAGGTGATTTGTTTGGATCTTAAGAGTTTTATTTCCTCCCTTATCAAATTTACAGGAAAAAAGGTTGATTGTGTTTATGCTAGTCATCACAGTGCATTTCAGTAGTGTCAATATCCACATTTTTATTAAAAGGCATGGCGAAATATTCATTTAATACCTCAGCTATATCCTTGTCAGTATCCACAACTACTCCATCTATCTTTAATGGGCCAAGAGATGGCGCATTCCCTTTTTAATGAATATATGTAGCTAAAGAATTGTTTACAATGTTTTGTATAGTGTGCCAGGTGCCGCTCCAGAGTTTTTTTACTTTTTCTTTTTAGTTGTTTACATTTCTTTACCACAGCTTTGTATTTGTTCTTATTTGCTTCACTGTTTTCTTTAATACACAGCCTATGTATCTTTTTTTTCTTTCTTAACAGCTTACATATTTATTTATTTAGTTTTTGTTTACCCGTTAAGTGCACTAGACAAAACTTGCCTATTTTCAGGCATGATCTGGGAGAATTACATATAGAGGAAATAGTAATTCAGGAGACAATACATTACATGATTTAGTGCAAGGATCATAAACTAGAATAATTATTTCAGGCATTTCAGTGGTGCAGGGGGAAAGGAGTTATAGACAGGGGAAACAACTAATTTGAGAGAAATGATACAATACATGTTTTAGTGCAAGGATTAGCAAAACTTGAACACTATAACAGCTGATAGAGTAGTGCAAGACCTCAGTAGCAAAGACCCTAACCAGAGAGAATGTACCATCACACAGTAATACATGACCTACAGACAAAGAAAGTGCTTTAGAATTTGAAGGGACATACTAAGCAGGTGCGCCAGGGATTAGGGTGCATGTGCACCAGTCAGTGCCCAAGAGGGAGGCACAGAGCTCATTTTAAACACCTGGTATGATCTGGAGTGCCTTACAGATGAGGGCAGGGTGTTTCAAACCTTGGGGGCAGATGCAGCGAAGGCTTGTTCACCCATTTCCGTAGTATATTTACTGTAGGTATACTAAGATAGGACTTTTCTGACCTCAGCAGGTAGGCCTGTGTCGACTGATGTAATAGGCAGACCAGGGACTCTGGTGTACCAGTTCTAATGATGGAATCAGTCATACTGTACATCCTTCAGTGTATATGCAGTCTTCTGTTTATCCATCTTGGTTTTAGCCTTCTTTTGTTATATTTGATTTTAGTTGGTACCCATTTATGCATGACAGTCATGAGTTTGGTTTTGAGTATTTCTCACATATCATTTACTGTCTTGTCCCTAAATTCTATTTACCATTGTCATGCTTCAATCTCAAGAGCCAATGGGCGTGCATTCACAAATCTGGACTGTCATGTACGGTATGGGCTGCACACCCATTGGCTCTTGCTCTGCACCAATGGGCGTGCAGCCCTACCGGGCAGTCAGTCGATGGGCGGCAGGGCGGCAGGTGGTGGGATGCTGCCACCCGCCCGGCTGCGGGGAGCGGGAGGTGGGGCTTCAGTGGGTGGGTGGGTGGGGCACACTAGCCACCAGGGCTATGTTCTGGGGTTTATTAAACTTACCGTCGAGTCGGGCATTTCGTCCACTGGACCACCAGGATACGTTCAGGGGGGCCACATTGCTGCCCACGATTGGGCTGGGGGGGAGTACACTATGCCCACGATCGGGCCACTGGGGGGTGGTGGTGGGGATTGTACACTGATTCCCCGTGATCGGGCTGCAGGGGGCGTCGGTCCCCGACGGCTGCTGCCTGGCAGGGCGCCAGGCGCAAGTCCTCGGGGATCGGTGCACCTACATGCTAATGGCATGCAAATGGGGCCATAATCAGATGCAAATGGACCCCCTGTGTCTTGCATGTATTATAGCCCCATTTGCATGTCACCTTTTGAATATTGGGATTTTGCGCATGGTGCAATGGTATTTGCGCCACCGCAAGTTGAATGCTCCACTCTGTCAACTTGCGGTGGCACAAGTTCCACTGCGCCATGCACAGTGGCTATGGCTGGGGGGTGATATTCAAAGGATTTGCTCAATAGCGCAACTCCTTTGAATATCGCCCTGGACACACCCCTGCGCAACTATTTTGCGAAGCGCAAGGGCTTGCGCCTTTGAATGGTGCAGTTTGAATATCCAGCCCTATGTGCCAGAGAAGTTTTCAAAAATATTTAACAAAAATGGCCACACCACTGCCTGTCTGTATTTTCCTATTATTTTTGGTTGATGTATATCCCTCTATTTCTTAATCCCAGTTACTGTCCTCACTCTACCATGTTTCCACGACTGATATCACATCATAGTTGTTTTCTGACACAGTAGCTTGTAAGTCAGCCATTTTATTATCTAGAGATCCAACATTTAAGTAGAGTATTTATAACTTGTTACCTATTGATTTCCCATTAGGTTTATTGGTTTTGGTCTTAACCTCATTGGATATCAAGGTACGTGTAACTGTGTTTACTGTATGATGGACTTATTAATCATTTAACCCTCCCCCCCCTCCCCCATATTCAGGTTAAATTTAGGTTTATAGCTGCCTTGAAGCTTTTGTCCAGAAGTGCTGCCCCCTTCCTATTCAAGTGCAAGCCATCGTTAAGAAGTAGATCTCCACTATTCTCAAAAGTACCCCAATGACTTATGAATTTAAAGTGTTTTTTTGTTGCCCATTTTCTCATCCAGTAGTTCATTGTTGTTATTTTATTTGTCTGCTCCCTTCCTGCTCTTGAAACTGGAAGCACGTCATAAAAAAATGCCTGGCAGTTATTTTCTTTGATTACTTTGCTCATTTCTATTAATTCCTTTTGTATATCTGAGACTACTATGAGCTGCTAGTACTCAAGGGGAGGCAGTATAGCCTAGTGGGTTAACAGCACAGAGCTATGAACCAAGAGACACAGCATCCCCAGGTTTGAAGCCACAACCTCCACTTACATACTGTGTGACCTTGAGCAACTCGCTTAACTTCTCTAACTGGTTGTACCTGGGGTTGAGCTTTGGCTCAGTGTGCTTGTCCTGACCAAAAATTCAAAATACATAAAAATAAACAAAACAAGGGAAATCAAATTAAGATTTGTAGAGAAAATGTTCTAAGTAGATCATGAGAGATTATCATGTCACTGGTAACTACTGATCTCTTGAAAGATCTCATTTGCAGTATTGCTGCCAGTTCTAAGATCACCAAACTACAATTAAACAATGGAAAGTATGCTTGTCCTCACACCAGGCACTTGGGTTGAATCCCAATATACTGATACTGTAGTGCAGCATAAGGGGGGTGCTGCACTCCTGAGGTGCCGTCTTTTGGATGAGACATTAAACCGAGGTCCCAACTGCCTGTTCTGGTGGTAGTTCCGGTGGATGTTAAAGATCCCATGGCACTTCTTGAAAAGTGTAGGGGAATTTTTTTATTAACAAAACTTCAAAGAAATAAAACATATACATTGTTAATACACAATAGTACATGAAATGAAAAAACTCAAAAACCAAAAAAAAGAAACAAATCAATAAAGAAAAAAGGACAAAGAATTAAACATGTAACATCAGACCTAGATGATACATAAAGAGGCTATGTAATAGGAACATCATTATCTGTTACCCAAGGTAGATTTCTCCAATTTAACATTAATTGGGCATGATGATATCTGCCCGCTTCATATTTATAAATGTTCAATAATTCAGAATTTATCTTCTATAAAAGTTCCTTATAAGAAAAATCTTATTGTTGTACAGTAAAAACACACCTGTTTTGCCAAATAAACCATTTAAAAACTGCAAAAATAACGTGTAAGGTGCCAGTATCCCATTTATCCCAATGAGCAGAGTAAGAACCATAAATGAGAACATCATAAGTTACAAATTCAAAGACTGGTTCATTCCAAATAATGGCAACATAACTCCAAAAGGTGGAAATTTATGGACATGAAAAAAATAAGTGATGCATTGATTCGAGAACTTGAAAGCAACCAGGGCGGGAGCAGTAACGATCTTGCTGTTGTTTATGAAACTGATTGTCCTTGACATTCAGCTTTTCATAACCACATAACCAAGTTACATCCCAGAGTTTAGGAGGAATCCGGGTATGAGTTATTAAGCTCTGTACCGACAAACGCAGTTCATCAGGACATTTTGGAAATATCGTGGATTCTGTAAAACAGGACTCTAGAACAGAGTGATATAAAGATTTTTTATGTTTGAGAAGTATCCAATCACTAGATATTTTCCACTGTCGTAGTTTAAGGAAAATTTCACGTTGATAAGGTGGAACCTTAGAGTAGTTAGTAAGACATCCTAGCCTACCAGACACCCAATCGGTATACCAAATCCCCATTGCCTGCAAGGAAAGACTAGTCCATATTTTGGGAAATTGTTTCAACAATGGTAAAAAATTAGTAAAAAGAAATTGACAGTAAAAAAAGAGCAAGGGATTAATCATGTTTAAACCGCCTCGGGATACCGGTAAGTATAAAATATTGCGTTTGATGGGATTGAGAGCGGCTACCCCAAACTGCTTGAAAAAGATACTAAATAAAGTCGCTTCCCTTTGTTTGGGTGGGGGAAAAATATTACTCAAGAATAAAAATAATGGAATTAAGTAGGTACGTATCAGATGGATACACTTTAGTTTGGAAAACTGCCATTTATTCCAATTTTGTACCATCAATTTACCTTTCTGCAATTGAATATTCCAGTTATAAATAGCCGGTGTAGAGGAACCAAAGAAAATACCTAAAATCTTTATGGGTGACAACGTAAAACGGATATCACACATAAGTGATTGTTCAGGGACAGCCCCACTTAAATCAAAACCCAAGCACTTAGGCACATTTAAAGACATACCAGAAAGGGAACCAAAAAATTGGCACAGGTCAACAACCAAAGGGACAGAGGAAGCAGTGGAGGTGCAAATGCAGATATCGTCCGCATAAGCAAGGGCAGAAAAGGGGATAGAGACTCCAGGAACAGAAATAGGGGGTATCAATTTATTCAAAGTGCGCAACAAAGGGTCTATACTATATATGTATAATAATGGACTAATGGGGCAACCCTGCTGAACACCTTGCTTTACCGGAAGCATAGGCCCAAGATGCCCATTAACCAAAGGGGATACTGTAGCTGTTTTATAAAGTTTCTGTAACCAAAAAACCAAAGTGGATGGAATACCGTAATGTAATAAAGTAAGCCACAAAAAATTATGATTCACAGAATCAAAGGCCCTTTGTTGATCTAAAGATAAAATAAATCCAGGTAAGCCAAGCGAAGTAGAGCTATCAAAAATCCCACGCAAAAAAAGCAACTGGTCAATAAGAGATCTATTAGGAAGTGCACAAGACTGTGCAGGAGAAATTAAGTGGGAAGATACAGTCAACAGTCTTGTATTTAAAATTTTCATCAAGAGTTTCAAATCAACATTCAATAAGCTGATAGGTCTCCAATTGGAAAGGAGTCTTTTGTCGCCTTTTTTAAATAAAAAAATCAAAACTCCCCTTATCATTTCCAAGGGACAGTCAGAATGCATCAATAAATCATTATAAACTTCTGCAAGTTCTTGGGAGAAGATGGGTCCTAATAATTTGTAAAATTCAGTAGTTAAACCATCAAGACCTGGTGCTTTTTTGCATGAGAGAGTGTTAAGAACCGTAAGAACCCCCTGTGACGTAATAGGAGTAATCAAACTAGCCAAGAGAGATTGAGGACAGTCCGGAACCACAATGTTGTGAAGGTAAGCTCGAGCAGAACCCAAGTCGACTGAGCTTTCCGAAAAGAGTGTCGTCGTATATGAAGACACCTCAGCCATTAAGTCTGCTAGTGAATGTTTAACCTGACCATCTTGCCCCATTAGACTGGTAAAAACCTTTTTCCCAAGCCTTGCTTTGCTTCCCAGAAAAGGGCAGATAGTGGCAAAACTACCTTGTGTACCAAATTGTTGGTGAAATTTTAAAACTTGGGATTGGTGTTTATGAAAGGGTGCCATTTTGTCCTTAATAATATTTATTTGGGATAAGAAATTATGCTTTGTAGTCTGGGCCAGGGACATCAATTTCTGCAATTGCCTCCGAAATTGTAAATAAGAAACATAAGCAGCTGAACGTTGGGATTTCCCAAATGATTTCAATAAAGAAATAACATCTGACTTGGTATCCAACCACCAGAGCAGTGGGTCATCATACATTTCATATAAAGATTCCCTTGCCATCATGAAAGCTTGTAAATGTTCCAAAATATCCTGACAGAGAAGCAATTGAGAATTAAGTTTCCAGAGACCTCTGCCAAAGGAACAGGCAGCTGGAGACCCAACCCGTATGCACAGAGCACTGTGATCAGAGAATTCCACTGGGGTAACGCATGCTGAATGTAATGGTAAATTCTGATTAACAAAGAAGAAATCAATCCTCATGGCTAATGCACCTCTGCGAAAGGTAGGAACAGGAGTCACATGAAGATGAGCATAGGCGTCAATCAAACTGGCGGTGTGAACCACCCCCGCTAAACAGGACATGTCACTAAAAACGTTAGTAGTTTTTACTCCTTTATCTTTATCATTATCGGAGAGGCCGCAATTAAAATCTCCACCCAAAATAACATTATAGGAGGTATGCAAATACGGTTGTAAAAGCCTAAATAAATCCACCCTGGTTGCTTTAATTTGGGGTGCATAAACATTTAGTAATCGGTAACATGTCCCAAGGTGCACAACATCTAAAAGTAATACGCGGGCAGGAACCAAGTCTATTAACTTCAAAACTTTTACCTCTGAGGAAAAAAGTATTGCAACCCCTGTACACCTGTCAAGACCCAGTGACCAGTATGAAACCCCCACATACCAACGCCGTGAGGCACCCGTAAGTTCAGCTATAGTATGTATACATGTATCTTGCAAAAAAAAATACTACAGTGTAAAGTTTGTAAGATGAAAAAAAAGCAGCTTGTCTGAGCTGATTTTTAATGCTGTTCACATTAAGTGAGCAGAAAGCTAAGGAAGAAAGCATTTAACCCATCATGGTGGCTTGCGTTTATTCTTTTTCCCCTTTTTAGGAACTGCAGTATTGTTCTTTTGAGGGAGGGATGGGAGCGGAATACTCTCTGATTCCACATCCACAGATTTTCCTATGGAGTCAACTCCTGACTGGGAAGATTCGGAATCAGCGTCAGATACATCTTGTGCCAGTAGAAGGGCATGAAACCGTTTAGTAGTGGGGGTGTTCACTAATTTAGGGACTTTTGAAGCAGGTTGAGCATGGTAGGATTTACTCCGAGTCACTCTAGTAGGAAAAGGAAAGACCTGTGGAGGCGGGGGGGGCATAGAAAGGCCATCTAAAGGAAGAGAAGCCTGAGGTGGAGGGTCAGGTAGTGGTACATCTGGGTCAGGGGCCGAGGGCGGGGAAGTAGGGGGGGGAAGAGTCTTGAGAGGCAGGAAGGGTTTCAGCAGAGGAGTTTAACTTAGTAGGAAAAGGTGTAGCACGGGATGTGGAAAGGGTGGTTCTGGAGCGTTGTGCAATTGCTATCAACAAACGTTGTTCTTCAGAGTCCTGAGTGTCCAAGTGTTGGTGAGCTGCCTCTGGGTAGGTGGCATAAGTGTGTCCGTGAGCAGCACACAGGGAACAGACAGCTGTATTATGACAGTGTTCACTTACATGACCCAAGGAATTGCAAAGGTTACATCGCAAGCGGTCACAGGCACTACTAATGTGACCCGATTTTCCACACCTGTAGCAGGATTTAGGCTGGCCCGCATAAAACAGTACCTCCCCTGTCCTGTCCTAAAAAAATACAATTTGGGAGATGTTGTAAACCATCTTCGGTAGAATGCAATATTACCCCAATCCTCCGTCCCCCTGTCCAGATATCTTCAGAGTCAAAAATTGCCTCAGGTTGGCCTAATAAAGTACATCTCTGTTTTAACCAAAAAACAAGGTCCGTAACACTAACACTTTCATTCCGAAAAAGGACAGTAACAGTTTTATGTGTCGGTTTCGTGAGGGGAAAAACTTCAAATGGGGACCAAAGAGTAGTTTACTTTACCAAATGAAATCTGGGCCAAAATTTCTCCAAACCACTATGCAGCTTAAAACTAATATCAAAGGTCTTTTCACCAGATACATGTATTAATGCATATAATTCAGCAGAAGTAAACTGCAGACTATCTTTCAATAATGATTTTGCCACATATTTTCTATTAGGAAAAGCCTCCAATCCCCCCTTATAGATAAGCCGAACAGCATTATGTCTTTTAGCAGAATAAGAAGAGGAATGAAAAAAGGAGGCATAGGAGCGTGGAGCAGGTCATTCTGGGCCAGGCAAAGAGTCCGGTGAAGGGCCCTCAGTGCTGCGAGACACCCCAGAGTCATTCAAACCTCCCTCAACTGAAGGGTGCAAAACTGGAATTGGAATCGGGTCAGGAGGGGGTGTAACTTGTCGTGGAAGAAACCCAAGTTCAGGAGACTGTGTAAAAGAAAGTTCAGGGGGTTAAGCCAAAGGAGACGCTAGAACTTCCTCGAGGTGGGTGTCAGTTTCAGCAAGTGGAGTCACTTGAGGATCAGAGGGTTCATGAATCGACACAGGAGAAATGCTAGACAGTTTCTGTGATACTCCTGGAATGGTAATCGGCGAAAAGCCAGAGATCCATTTACCTGACTCAGGGTGCTGCGCCCAGCCCGCAGATGTCAGGGCCTTGGAAACTGACCAAGAGGCGTTGGCGTCATCAACCTGATCTGCCCAGGAGCGGGGTTTGTCAGTCTGAGTTTTTTTAACAGCTGGTTTAAAAACCCGTGGATGTTTGGCATCAAAAGAAAAAACAGACGCATTGCTTTGGTCAAAGGGTGTAGTAACATAGACAGTACCTGTAGGAGATTTACCAGATGAAAACTCTTTCAGCAGTTCAACTGGGGCAGCAGTCACCTGAGAGTTTGTTCCGTTTACTTGCTGCATAGCAACCTCGCTGTCAGACAGCTTAGTTCCAGCTGTCATAGGATTTCCAAAAGGTGGTTCCGCATTCCGCGGTCGAGTAGAAAGAATGGGCAGAGTCGGAGCTGGAAACGTGAAGTCGATAGGCAATTTCTCAGAAAACAGAGTCGTAGGCAGTGAAGCCACTCTTAGGTGACTTGTCGCAGTCAAAACCTCCAAAGGAGTTACTAGTGCAGCAGATAAGACTGGTTCCATCGGCGCCTCAAAAAATATCTCGGAATCCTCAGTTTCCATCATAGAAGGTGCAATTGGCCCCGCGGCCTGCAGCACATCCTGCTGCAATGAAGATGGCTCAGTGACTGAGCATTCCATCATGAAGATCAGCAGGTCCCCCTACTGGCCAAGCAGTAGGGGAATTTCCCCGGTGCCCTGGCCAAATTTCCCTCCATTCACTAAAAACAGCTTAATTTGGTTCAAGGTCAGTTGGCATTCATCTGTATCCCCCTCTCCTCAGGTTGGGCCTGAAAATAGGCAGAATTTGTCCAGTACACTTACCTGGTCAACAAAAGCTAAATAAAACTAAATAAATAAAAAAGGGCAACACAACTGGTAACAGGGCAGGTGGAACAGAGGTATGAAGAGAGACTGGGCAAGCTAAAAATATCAAGCTTAGAGAACAGGCGGATAAAGGGTGACTTATTCAGGTATATAAAATTAGCCTATGAGAAGACCCTAGAGGTAAGACTAAAGATACGTAATTCAGTGCTGAGCCCCTTGTAAGGCTATAGAGATTAGGAGTATGGGAATGCTGTAGCAGTAGATATGAGCAATCTAGAGGCCATGTTCAGTAAACTGTCTTGATTTATTCTGAATGCCCTTCATAGCATACATCATTGTGCATTATGTAAATGACCTAATTGGTTACCGCTTATTGAAAGATGAGTACTGCTTTTAATATAATTCATTGACAGATGCACAAAGCCCCTAGCTACATTTTAGAGATACTGAAGACATGCAGCATAAGGCCTGGCATCAGAGCTGCCAAAGGCCTCGAGTAGCAAATTCCTCAACACAAAAGCCTAAAAGGCATGCAACCCTTTGCTTTTAATGACCCTAGGGCATGGAGTTCACTCCCTGTTCAGTTAAAACCCTGCCTAGGACTGGTAACCAACCCAGTCAGCTATTATTATTATTATTATTAATAATCACAATGATAATGTTTGTTTATTTAAAAGTAAACAAACACAGAAGATCACAAGGCCTGTTGTGTTGGAGCCCATTTATAGCAAAACAGCTTCCCAAATACTTATGGTTCTGCTTATATAAATATTACATTATGATATAGAACTGGAAGCTCAATTAATACATACAAAATTACAATTAGTACTATAGAGCATAGATTGGACTAGATACAACATGATGAAAGTAGAAGCAAATCTCTTTACAACCGAGTTACAACAGGGATGAGATGTACTGTACTACTTCATAAATCAGCTTTTTATACTGGGTCCCAGACTTGCCTTAACTGGATACAGAACCAGTTCCATATTTTGTCCTCTATAAGAAAATGTATGCTGTCCCCTCACAGTTTTAGTAAGAGGGATTTAAACTATAGTCCTTCTTTAAGGTTGGTTCAGGGATTTTAAACTGGTCCCTCATATTAGGGTTGTTCAGGGAACAGATAGACACACCTTGTTTTACTGTACTGTTCATGACTGACAAATTTAACCCCTGTGGAACTCAGATGTGATATGTGAACTATATGTAAAGTATACATGTGTTCAAATGTGCAATATGGTACTAAATATGCTTATGACAATTATTCTTGTGAATGCATTGTTGTTTTAGCTCTTTGTTGGACACCACTGTAAATGAGCCTTGGCTCAGCTAGTTTTGTGCATCACCCCTGATTTATTTTAAATAAACATTTTAAATAACAAAATATGAAGGTTTGCAACAAAAACAAGATAATAAGAGGTTAAAGTAAAAAAAGCAAACTTTGGGGGGAGCCAGTTTAGGGAAGAGTCACTATTTCTTTACATTGAGAATTGTAGGCATTTGGAGCAACTGGCAATATACTCTAGATAAGAATATGAGGGATGCAAACCTAAAAGGCAGGATATTCAAACAAATCCATCTCAGATCCATCCAGGAGTTATTTTCACCTGCTGACAAATTTGCATGAAAAATTACCCAAACCCCTCAATTTGTGGCATTATTTTTATGTAAAGTGCCACAAATCATGGTTAATCTTCACAAACAGATGTGGCTGTAAAAAAAAAACTGGATGATTTTGGGCACAAGGTGTTGCATATAGACAAGGGTGTATCATGCTCTTGAGTCTATGTCTGATACATTTGAAAAGCTTGCCCAAACTGTTTACTATGGACCAATAGGGGACAGCCATGATGAACTACTAGACCTGATTCTATCTTCAGTTTCTATGTTTCTGTCTTTCAATATTTTCCCAGTTAGCTGACTGCCAAGAATATTTGTGTGGTTAGCTTTCTCCACACTGAAATGGAAAGTTACTTGCAGTAACTCTAAATCTTTAAGAACATGTTCTCCATAGAGTACCACTCTTTAGTTTTAGAGTGGGAGGAGACAGGATCCCACTGGAACCTTATCTTTTGTGGCTGAGGAGCTGGTGCCTAGCACGTACACACAGGGTCAGCTGTGAGCCTGTAGGGTATAAATTGGCAATGGCCCTAACCATCTCAGTAAGAAAAATGACTGATCTAAAAATGTTATTAATGAAAAATAAACAGGCATAAGATAGTTCACCAGTTCCTGTAAGGAACAACAACAACAATAATAACAACAATGTCTATACAACCTTTACCTACTTCAGGAGGGGGAAGACTAGACAAATCAGACTGAAGCGAGTCATTGGGACAGAGGGTGGGTGAGTGGTACTCTATGGAGATGGCAGTCTTGAACACCTAGTAAGTAATTTTCCTAACTTTCAAGAATCAGTCTTCTCCATAGAGTCCCACTCTTTGATTTTGTAGCAAGCTAAAAAATCTGCCAGACTAGGGAGGCTGGAGACCCAGGACTCATGAGGAGAGCAAGACTCAAAGTACTGCACAGCCAACCCAAAAACTGCATAACTTCTAGGATGGACATCCAGGACATAGTGCTTAGTGAAGGTCAGAACACTACTTCAGGCTGCCCTACATATCTCTGAAATATGGACCAAATGAAGTGAGGCCAGTGAGGTAGCCATTGCTCCAGTGGAATGCGCTCTGATAGAGCTCTCCAAGTACTGTTCGGCCAGTGTGTAACAGTGCTCAGTACAACTGACAATTCAATTCATCAGGCACTGTTTACAGATGGGGAATCCCTTCTTAAATGGGGTAGAAAGAGATGAACAGCTGGAAAGTTAACTTGTAATCTTTGGTTCTATTGAGACAGAAGCTAACAATCCTAACATTGAGAAAATGAAGCAGCACTTCCCCTGAGTTTTCTTGCTTGGGGTAGAAAGTAGGAACTACTAAGGGCTGAGTGAGGTCAAACTCCAATGCCACCTTTGTCAGAAACTTAGGATGTGTCTGGAGCATCACCCTGACCTTAAGAAAAACTGCGTACAGTGGATCCATCACTAGTGCCAGTAACTCAGACACCCTGCATGCTGAACTGATGGCCACTAGAAACACAGTCTTCCAAGTCAAAAACTGCAGGTAAATCAACAGCTGGATCAAAAGGCTTGCATGTGAGTATGTCCAACACTAGGCTGAGATCCCAGTTGGTGACTGGTTTATTTATAGGGGGTCTCAGTGCAGGATACCCCATAGGAACCTTCTGAAGAGAAGGAGCTAGGCCATTGGAAGGGCACTGATCAAACACTCATGATATGCAGCTCTGGCTGACAAATGGACTTTAAGGGAACAGTACTGAAGGCCAGACTCAGAAAGGTTCATACGATGGTCCAGGCTTGCTCTGGAGGACAATGGAAAGGATATTTGTATGTTTTAGAGCACAAAACGGAAAAAATGCTTCCACTTTGTCATGTACTGTAGGTTTTTCTAGTATATGGTTTCTTAACCACTAAAAGAATATGAAAGACCTGTTCTGACACCCCAAATCTGCCAACTTCTATCTCTTTTGGAGCTAGACCTGGAGATGAAGGGATCACAAGTTCAGATGCAATAACTGACTATGACACTGTTCAGGGAGGAGGTCCTCTGACAGCATTACTGCCATTTGGTGCAGAAGCAGGTAACAGATCTGTTGAGGTCAACATGGAGCTATCAGACTCAATTGGCCCCTGTAGGCTTCCAGTCTGAGAAGCACCTACCGAATGGCAGATATTGGTGGGAAGGCGCAGCAAAAGGGACTTGTTCATTGCAGCCTGAACACAGCCTGATAAAAAGCGCCATACTCCAGATGTATGGGAAAAAAGCAGCAGTTTTGTAGTGTGGTGGGATTCAGAAAAATTTCACTTCTAGCCTGCCCCAGTTGCTGAACAGAGACAGATCTGTAGTCTTTGCAAGAGATAACTCATGAAAGTATGCTGTTGTTTGACTGAAATGGTCTGCCAGGAGGTTTTCTTCCCTGGGGAAACAGAGGGCATGGAAGAGAACCTTGTATTTTAGACACCACTCCCAGACTCTAATCACTTCTCTGTACGAAGGGTAGAAGTGCATCCCTTACTGCTTGTTTAGGTGGAACATGATACACTTGCTTTCCATCTGAAAATGTGCTACTGTACCTGGTTGCATACTAGTTCTGATACTGCATATAGCCATGCAGAACAACTCTCATCTCCATTTATGTGGAGACACTGTTCTGAGTCTGACCCAATCCTTTGGATCTGGAGACTTTGTCAGTGCACCCCTCATTCCACTTTGTCATCACTGTCGCCTGCATCTCTGGAAGGATATAGGGGGAACCCTTGTAGGTTTTTGTTTGTAGACCACCACAGGAAGGAACTAGCTGAAGGCCCTGTCACAGACCATTGGGTATTGAGCATCCACTGTGATGTTCTCACATGAATCCTTGTGAAGCACACTGTAAAGACCATGGCTACCACCAGATCCAGCATCCTTTGCATGCAGTGCATTGTCACCTGAGTCTATTCCTTGATGTAGTAGGCTCAGTGCACTACTGATTCTACCTTGCCTTTCAGCAGGAAAGACATTCCTTGAGTGGAATCCAGAATTGCTTCTAAGAAATGAATCCTATGTGAGGGACCTAGTTGAGACTTTGAAAGGCTGAGCAGAACTGTCATAGATATCAGAAAGGACAAACTGAGGCTATTGTCTCTTGCAATTGACATCAGGATGGGAGCCTTATGAGCAAATCATTAAAATAGAAAAACTATTGAATTCCATACTTTTGGAAGCATACTCCGAGCACTGTAAAGCACTTGGTGAAGACATGTGGTGTCAGTTCAAGCCAAATAGGTTGGAATTTGAACTGACAGTGCTTTAGCCCCACACAGAATCTGAGATACTTGTGGTGGCTGGCTCTGACAGGGCTGTGCTGGTATGAATCTTACAAGTCCAGAGAAGCCAACCAGTTCTGGTCTCTTAGATATGGCAGTAGAGAGCCCAGGGACACTATTATGAACTTCTTGTTCCTCATGTATTTATTCAGAGAGCTAAGGTATAAGATCAGGTTCATGTTGCCCTTCTCTTTGGGAACAAGAAAATACCTGGAGTGAATCCTTTGCTCTACTCTGGCACTCTACTGTCTGGTTCTAAAGAAGCCCTGTGACTTTCACAATAAATAATTTGGCTGTAGGACCCTGTAGTCAGTGCAGCTTTCCTGGAAGGTAGTCAGGAAGTTTCTGTATCAGTTCTAGTGAGTAACCATCTTGGAAATTTTCTAATACACACTTATCTGTAGTGACAGTCTCCCAATGCTGACAGACCAAAGCTAGTTACCCCATAACCGAAAAAGAGTGATACACCATGTCCAGATGAGGTGCATATGGGACTAGCATCCCTTCAAAGGGTAGCACTTGGGGCTTTCACTGCCTGCATCTTCCACTGTGGCTTCTATTTTTACCGTTGCTGGAAGGGCTGAGGTTTGGATTGAAGCCTCTTTATGCAGGCTTGCCATGAAATGGTAACTGACAACAGAAGAATCCACATCCTTCCTCTCTGGCAGGGAGTGTGCATGTTGTTCATATCCTTAACCCTTAGACTGCTGACAGAATTACAACATATTGGAATTCTGGAGTGATATATCAGTCCGCGGCCCTGCAAGGGTTAAGGGTCATTTTCTTTTCATCTGACTCCTTAAGTGTCTCGTCTGCATGCTGTTCAAGGAAATCTGTCCCAGTGAATGAAACATTTATTACCTTATGGTGGACATCAGAGGTAAAACTTGCTGTAAGAATTCCTTCTGATGCAAATCCCAGCAGTGGTTGTATGGGCCATTTCAAAGTCACCAAAAGCAGCCCCAAGATGGTGGCTATTGGACTCAAAACCCTGAGTAATCACTGCCAACAGGTTCTGCTTTGAGGCAGATACTGGAACGCTTTCCATAAGGTCTCTTAGCTTGTTCTAGAATCAGTGTTCATACCTCGATACATGGGATTGGTAGTTTACCACACTGAGGCCCAGGGCAGCGATAGAAAACTCCTGTTTTCCCATAATGTCAAACTTGTAAGACTCCTTGTCAGGAGGCTGAGCACTGAATTCATAACATACAGTACATAGAAACACAGAATTTGACAGCAGATAAGGGCCTTCCATGTTTTCCTACCTACCTACAGCAACAATGCAGACTCTAATTGATCTCTGACTCTTACTCTCTCCCTCCCCCTTCCTTTTCACTAAGATTCCCTAATGCCTACCCCATGCATTCTTGAACCCCACCACAGTTTTCATGACCACCACCTCTGCTGGAAGACTATTCCAGGAATACACCACTCTTTCTGTGAAGAAGTACTTTCAGAGTGATTGACTTACCGTTAGTAGCCATAATAATAATAGCTTCTGCTACTGGCTGCATATGAAAGACCTGTTTTGTCCGCAGTGCCATCTACGTCTTATCCGGGAGCTGGGGGACTGCCAGTAGGAAAGCAGGCTTACTCAAGGTAATTTCTGTAAGGGATTTCAGATCAGGCTGGATAGGGGTGCTTTGAATACAGGAAGTGCATGTATAGTAAGGTACTCTATCTGTATCTTTTTGAACTGGTTTACTATCTCTTTCTCAAAGTTCAGAGCCTTGTACATATTCTTCAGCAGTGACTGAAAAGAATGATCCTCCCACAGAATCAGCACTATGCAAGCAGGTGAGGTGGTATCCTGAACAGGAGGAGACTCCTCACAATCCTCTGTCTCATTATTTATGAGATCCAGTGTGCACTCCTGTCCATTGTTCAGAAGTGAGGATGACTTCAGGGGCTCCAGCACCAGTGCCACAGTTGGATCTAGAATAATCCCTCCATATGACACTAAGGCTGATCCCAACAACAACTGTTGCATCTGTGCCAAAGACAACCCCAGAGGCATAGGTGGCATCGACATGGAGGGCAGCACTGACACTGTGAGTGGCATCCATGGGACTGCCACTGCTGATGGTGCTGGCAATGCAAGTGGCACTGATGAGGAGGAATTCAGAGCTGGCTCTGACAATCTCATTGGTATCACAGACAGCACCAACAAAGTACTGAGGAGTCATTACTCTATAAGCATGGTTCATCAGCCAAATTGCTCCTCTGTAACTTCCCATAAAGGCAGCAGGTGTGATGGAGATGGAGATGGAAGCATCCAATGCCAGAAGCCGGGAGTCACCTCCTTCTTCACTGTAAACGATGAAGGAGGAGACACAGTAGCCCCTCTTCCCTCAATGGAGACAATGAACTTGGGGCAGAGTGCCTATAACTAGACAGGAACCTATGTTGATGTTTTTTCTTTAATGTAAAGACAAAGCTGAGGTCAAGCGGTCCTGGAAACATGATGGTGAGCATGAGTGGCGTCAGCAGCTTTTCTTTTTATGACTATGGGAGGACTGCCTATCCTCTTGTTTGAGAGACAGTCCATTACCAGAACACCTGCCCACAGAGGAATGGTGGCATAAGTCAGGCTCATTGCCAGAGCAACTTGCCTTAACAGGCACCTTACCTGCCATAACAGTTTTCAAATGTTGCTGAACCATATACAGCTTGACTGTTTGGAAAACAACAAACTCAGTTGAATAAGGCTAATAAATGTGACAAACTAGACTAGAATGTTGAACCATATACAGCTTGACTGTTTGGAAAACAACAAACTCAGTTGAATAAGGCTAATAAATATGACAAACTAGACTAGAATGCTATTTGTATGCAAACTGAAGTTCTGATCGCCAGTGAGGAAGGCACTGCTTTTAACACCAGGAAGAAAGGAACTGAAGTGGTTGAGACGTGTGCCACTTTATATCCTGTGGGCACTCAGATGACACAGTGTGCTCAGTTTTCAAAAGCCAGAGAGTGCCGCAGGCCTCTTATGCACTGATTATACGGTGCATGGAGCTTGTGGCATTCTTCCGGCATCGATTGGGACTTTCACTCCTGTGCGCCACATACCGCAAGTTAGACCAGCTCCCCCCGGTCTAACTTTTGGCATGTTGTGGACCATTTCTACAGGGCTTGTGCCAAATATCTGGTGCAAGCCACCGTAAAGTGTAGAAAGTGTCACAACTGTGCCTGATGTTCTCAAATAGGGAGCAGTTGCGTCAAAAGTATATGGCACAGCTGCGGCAAGTAACAAGGTTGATGCAGGGCTTAATGCAAGCTCTGCGTCACCCTTTGAAAGTCGAACCCAGTGCATCAGTTCTAGGCACCTGTGCCACCAGCCCCAAACATTCTGGTTCCTGTGGGGTCCTATTACCTCCATATCTAAGAACAGGGCATGGAATTCTACAGAGATCGATTCTTGAAAGGTCAGTCCTGTTTAAATTGTCAGATGTGAAAAAGAAATAAGTGCCCTTCTTAGAATTTGAACCCAGGCCATTTGGCATACCATTCTGCCATATTGCTAGCTGTGCCACCAAGACAACTGGAAACCTGTGACTCCCAGAGACACCAATTCCTTCTCAAATGCACTACTCAAAGCTACACAAATTTTAATTACATTTTATTAACAAGGGTGTGATGTCTAATATATAATAAATCAATGGGTAAGGGTGGCATACAAGGATATATAGCCGCCATTGAAGGGGCTAATGAGGGCTATAAGGCCATGAGCAGAACATAGCTAATGGGGACCCATTTAGCTACCTTCTGATTTTGTTTTGTGTCCCAATACAAATTTATTGGGCTCCCGAAATCTTGGGTACTAACTTAGTGAGAGGACCACTTGTCTCTTTTTCTCTGCATGAGAACAGAGGTATTTTCATGACTTCTGCAGCTGCAGCGGGAACTCATGCTGCCGGCTGCAGAGTCAAGTTTGAGCCACTTGTTTTCAGCACCTCCCATTTTAGTTGTCCTGATGTCTAGTGGCACTCCCCACCCTCCCATTACTGTTTTTTTTATTTAGCTCCCACAGCTAAGTGGGACACTGGGGAGCCCGTCCTAGTGTCCCAAAAATCTGTCTCTCACTTCAGCATTGTGGGACATTGGGGAGCCCACTCCTAGTGTCCTGAACACGTGTCTCCCCTGTCCAGTGGTGAGAGATACAGGGCAGCCCACGCCCAGTGTCCCCATGTATTGTCCCCCCACTTATAGGACACTGGGGAGCCCACTCCCAATGTCCCCATGTATCAACCCTTCCACTTATGGGACACTGGGCAGCCCACTTCCAATGTCTCCTGTATTGACCATCCACACTTATGGGACACTGGTAAGCCCACTCCCAGTGTCTCCAAGTATCAACCCCCCACTTATGGGACACTGGGAAGCCCACTTCCAGTGTCCCCAGATGTTTTTTTTTTTCCTGTAAAGAAGAAAACCTTCCCCTGATGAGTTTGTTTTACCTGAAAAAAAGAAAATGGTCCCTCATCGTTCCCCACTTTCTCCCTCATCCAACCCTGACCCTCCCACTGAGGACCCGCCACCACACCCCCCCTTACCCTATATTTACCTTGGGGGTTGTCCGCTGTCATTTTCTATGGACCGGGACACATCTGCACTCTTCAAAGCCTTCAAAGCCGAACTGCAAACTGAGGAATAGGTAAGCGTAGTATAATGGCTGTCAATGGCATTTTGAATATGTCAGCCATTTTATGGTATTTTTACACCAAATTTTCAACATGGGCTTTTTGAGACCACTGTCACACTCATTTTGTTTATGGGGCCCATAAGGTGATTTTGCAGTCACTGCACAGAATCACCTTTGGGGACCGAGTGACTAAATGACAGTGGCAGTGTTCATGAGGTGGGGTCCCAAAAAGCCCATGTTGAAAATCTGGTGAAAAGATTCCTAAAAATGTCTGACTTATGTGCGTTTGTTGAAATATTTCTATGCACACCCTTAACCTTAGCCATTTTTAATCTTTTGACTCCACATTTTCAACATAGTCATTTTTTACAGTACCTCATGAACAATGCAACTGTCATTTCCCAAATCCTGTCCAAAATGTGTTTTTGCACCTCTGGCACAGAATGGTGTTGCAGTTATGCAGAATTATGTTTTGGCTGTGATTTTAAAATTTCCTCTACCGGGTACATGTGCTGGGGGAATAAGATGGTTATGCTGATAACGTCGTTATGCATCGATGGAGGGATGGGTGTGCAGGGTCTGAAGGACCCTGCACTCCCACAGCAAAATAAGGAAAATCCCTGAGCATGGGAGTGCAAGACCCAAAGGGGCCTGCACTCACACTGTGACATAAGGACAGTTATGGAGGGTGGGAGCACAGGGAAATAAGGATAGAAGTAAACAATCTGAAAAAGTAAGGAAATTCATTGCAAAAAGCTTTATTAATGCATAGTTAGGGTGTTTACTACAGCAGCAAAAGAAGGGAAATGCGATGTTAGGTTTTCCAACCCTAATACCCCACCCCCACCCTGCAGACACTGACAGGTATAGGGGGTGTGCCTTGGGGTCATGGACCGTAACGCTTACCCCATTCTCATATACTGTACCTATTTGAGCTTATTTACTTATGGAATGGGGTGAGCATTAGGGTGCACAACCCCAAGGCACACCCCTGATCATACCTCTCAATTGCTATGAATTGTGCATAGCGCTATGATTTTCACACTTAGATTTACCCTTGCTCTTCACAGATTTACTGATGTTCCTTATAGTGTTAGAGCTATTTCTGGATACACAAACTATTAAATCATTGAACCAAGTTGATAGAAACATTCATTATCACTAACTATATGGGTCCCACTATCTGTAGACATAATATTGCTTAAAATAAGAAAGTGCTGCACATTCTGGCCCTTTGCTATGATTTTTAAAGGCCAGTGCTATGATTTTTAATGCTGAGAGGTTCAGAGGTAAGCCCCTGATGCCTGTCAGTGTCTGCAGAGTGGGGGTGGGGCATTAGGGTTGGAACACTAACACCTCATTTCCCTGCTTTTGTCACTGTAGTAAACACCCTAACTGATGCATTAATGAAGTTTTTTGCAACGAATTTCATATTGTTCACGACATGAAACAAGTTGATTAGACGCTATTCTCCGGGTAGGGGGGGACAGTATTTCTTTTTCACTTCTGTTTTCTTGCATTCTGTATCTATGCACATTACACCCTTGTAAATTGCATGTTAAAATTTGTGTCACTCCAGGCTGTGCCTTTAACAAAAGAATTTGTGTTTCTTGGCGTTCTAGGCTTCCAGCTGTTCTGGCGGCACAGCTGGTGTCATGTGTTAATAGTGCACACCTTCACACTAGCACACAGCCTTTTTTTAAAAAACATCTTTTGTATGTTTAATCATTATTTCTTATAAAAAATTCAGCAAATTAATGTGGTAATACTAGGAGGCAATGTGGTCTACAGGTTAGACCACCAGCTTGGGACTCAGGAGCTCACAGGTTCAAATCCCGCTAGAGTCAAATACTCAGTGTGTGACATTAGGCAAGCCACTTAACCTTCCAATGTTGCAGTCTACTCAGCTGCTAAAATGGGTAGAACAGGACCCCAATGGTAACATTTTGTTGCATCTAAGCTGGTTTATCCTGCTAAAATACTTGTAAAACATTAAATTAACATCTGCCAGTGAGCACTGACTGTAGCTTGCCTATAAACTCAGACAGTGATGTGTTCTAGCGTGGGGCCTTCCCTTCCACTCCCCTTCCTTTCATGTCTCAGGACACTACCTCATGTAGTACTCTGTCTCTCCTAATAACTGGCAGTCATCTTCTATCCCTCCCATGGTTCCTTTTTCCAACTTACAAACTCCACAGGCTCTCAGTTTTTCAAAAATTTGAAATCAAAATAAATGCTGGCTGCCCAAAAACATTTCCTCTGGTACGGTTTGCAGGCTGTCTCCCAGCATGGAGGCCTCTTCCATTCCCTTCTCTCTTCCATAGGGAAAACATTGCCCTAACTATACACATCCCACCCTCCCTACAAGTGCACTCCTCCTGAACTGGTCATCATCCTGGCTGTGTCTTGACCTTCACAACTTCCACATGGATCGCTGGTCAGGTCACCCTTCCCTCCTTTTGTATGGGTGCCTTAAGTTGACACTTGCCACTACACAGTTTAGCAGCTTCATATACCCACAGCCCACAAGCCACCCTGACCTGTCCCACTCCCAGATGCAGGCCTTGCTTTTTGGTCCTGACTCCTTGGGGAGCACAGTCATCAAAGGTCACAGTAAGAGTTGCACTTACTGACTTGCAGTCAACATGCATCGTCCTCTGACCATCCTCCTGGATGTTGAGACAGGAGTCATTTACTGACCAGCTCCTGCTGCCAGCATTGATCATATGCCCACAGAATACACTCACTGGTGTCAAAGTGTTTGTCCCTACCACCTACTCAGAAGCCATGTGTTGGTTGAAGTCACAGTGGCAGTGCTCACTTTCCAGCTGCACTTACTACCCTTCAGTGCTGGTGGCGGATAGCATCTAGTGATGTCAGGTACAGGTTTTAAGCAGAGGATATACTGAGAATTGCTTCACCACTGCTGAGCACAGCCCCCTTCAATTCAAAACTTCACTGACCCAATCCATTTCTTGTACACAAGCCCTTTCTCTGTGCTCCCAGATTTATTTAAGAAAAACTGTTCCAGCATCTAACACTGTGCCAGGAATCAACACAGTCTTTATAATCATTGCCTGCTCTATAGCCCAACCTCCACTATCCTCAGCTAGACAATAGTTGATAGCTGAGCCTCACTCCTGGCCTCTGACCCTTCATTACACAATAAGCCAATGGTAGAAATCCCAACTAGCCCAGTTGCCACTTCCTTAACCCACAGCTGTGCCACCTTCAGAAGCAGGCAGTTTTTTTCTTCAAATCAACCTGGGAAGGCAGAGAAGTGGTTGGTGGGCAGGAAATGACTATGATGGGGTTGCCAAAAGACTTCCCCTGTCAACCTGGAGAGAAAAGATTTTTCTTTCAGTTTTTTTAAGAAAGTTTCAACATTTTAGCATGAATAATGAGTAATAAGCAAGTTAGTTAGTCCTAGCTGTAGGATACGCAACACCAGAGAAAAGAAGTATGTGTGGGAACCCCAGGTGCAAACCTGCGAGCCTGTGGCTCAGTGGTTAGAGCACCAGGACCATATTCTGGGGGCTTGGGTTAAATTTCCAGTAGATCACAATATTTGTTTCTCACTACAATTTGTGATTTAAATTGCTTAGCAGTGGCTAGTACTGCACCAAAAAAACATCTAATTGTCATCTTGATTATTCTTAGTTGCAGAATATGCAATACCAGAGAAAGCAAGTGTGCGCGGTAATCCCCGGTCCAACCATATGAGCCTGTAGCTCAGTGGCTAGAGCACAAGGATGATATTCTGGGGACCTGGGTTCAGTTCTCAGAGGGTCACATTATTTCTTTCTCACTACAATTTCTGAGTAATAAGCAATGAATAGCCATGTATCCAGGGGTAGGAAAAACTACAAGATCATCAATCAATGCTGGTTCTCTTTTAAGTATAGATTCACTGGTTTAGTGGGCAACTCAAGCATGTGCTGGACTGGTTATGAATCTAGACTGAATGCTTATGAAACATAAACTTTGGCCAT
The DNA here is from genome assembly GCA_016271365.2 of Neoceratodus forsteri. Lineage (NCBI taxonomy): Eukaryota > Metazoa > Chordata > Ceratodontiformes > Ceratodontidae > Neoceratodus > Neoceratodus forsteri. Next base: position 375,791,674 of record CM057458.1, read on the forward strand.
TCCTCTCTTTGTACCAGGAGGGGACTAGCACCCTTTTCAAGGTATCACTGAACTTGGTCATGTGGCAATGGAATCCATCTTGAGAAGAGCTCCACCCTTAGAGCTTCCACAAGGAAAAGGTCCCTTTGGCTTATGGTACCTAGAGAAGTATACAAATGATACCCCATAAGGAGAAAAAGGGAGCCATTGAAGGAGAAGGAGGAGGAGGAATGGATGGTAGGGCAAGGAAATGCAAGTCTAAGAGATGCTGGAGCATGCCCTTTAAAAAGTACTCAGGGGAGGAGCTTGTAGCCCTTTACCCCACCAAACCACAGACATAGCCTTTTAATTCACTGGTTCAGCAGGCATCTTAAGTTTGCACAGGATTGGTTATGAATGTAGACTGAATGCTCATACAATGCAAACTTTTTCTGTTCCTCTCTCTGTCCTAGGAGGGGGGCTTCCACCATTTCAAGGTATCACTGAGTTTAGCCACGTGGCAGAGAAACACATCTTCAGGAGGATTCTAACCCTACAGCTGCCACGGGGACAAGGTATCTTTGACTAAAGGTACCTTGTGGAGTATAGTAATGATCCCCAAAATGACAAAGTAGAAGGCATAGTAGAGTGCATACAAAATCATAATGCACTTTTCCTTAACTCATTACCTCCAATAGCTCCATATGAAGTCCGAACTATCCATTATTTACCTGACACAAAATGGCCATGGCAATGGAGATAACAATAAATGTATACTAGGCAGACAGGACACCCTCTAGACCCCAAATCATGGCAAAAATTATTCTATGACCTTAAGCATGGAAGAGAGGAAACCCACTATGTAGGAAACCTCTGGGGGATCCAAGGTCATCTTTTATCCAGTTTTGTTACCTATTCTTTAGAATGCCTCAAAACCCACTGAGCAACTTGGCAGCCCTAAAGAGAGAAAACAAAATTATGGCTAGAATGTTACTTGGAAATTCTAAATTTATTTAGGTTTTAGTAATCAGATGAGATCACTAAACAAAAAGCTATTTTCAGGCTTGACCTGCATGTTACATATACAGTAATACACAGCACATTACATATACACTCTGTCATTTAGCACGAGTACCCACTCTCTTCACTGTCCAAGACCCTTGAGAAGATCATTAGTGACCAACTCATTTCCTACCTAAAAAAATATGATGTCCAATGTGTTCAGCAGCACTTGTTTAGGAAATTACATAGTACCAATACTGCTTTGGCTGAGTACACTATTTTCACAAGACCCTGGACAATGGCGATACGGTTGGGGCTACCAAAACTGACTTGACAAAGGCCTTTGATCTTGTCAACCATAAACATCTGCTTGATAAACTACCAAATCTGGGTCTGTCTTTGTATAATGTAACATGGTTTGAAAGAACCGAAACAGGCAGACAGGAAAAATAATAAAAATTTTAAGAAGTAGTCAGTTGTAGCTTTTTATTTCTGAAGTATTTTTCTTTTTCCTTTAACTCATTAAGAAATCTTCTATGTGATAATATTGTGCTGGATGTGTGGAACAGCTCTCAGCCTGGCAGATGACATATCAATCTCTGCCTGTTCACTATACCATCAGCACTGTGATCTCACTGATAGTGACATCACCGGAGACTGACCAGGCAGCTACTGAATGGCTGTTCCTAAGCAGCAGTGATGTAACAGTCAGTGAGGTCACAATGCTGATGATGTAGTGGAGGGGAATACAGCTAGATATAGGCAGAGTGCTGTCCTACACATCACACCTACTAACAGCATGTAAACAGTTTTCTAATTTACCAAAGGGAAAAGAAAAAGTACCTCAGATATAAAAGGTAATGGTTGACTACTTTTAAAAAACTAACATTAGTTTTAGGCAGTACAGGAGCTCTTTAACTAAACAAACCCAGAAGGTTAAAGTTGAGGACTCAGCCTCTGATGACAGGGCTGTCTCTGATGGAGTTTCTCAAGGCTTTGTTCTGAGTCCATTACTATTTGGTCTGTTCATTAAACTTTTGCAAGATGCTTGACAGTCTGCAAAAGTTCTCTTGTATGCAGATGATGCAGTAATTTTTTCAGGGCACCCCGACAGAGATACTCTGTCATATGACTTACAAAGTAATTTTTAATTTGTTGAAAAAAATACGAAAATACCCATTGAGGTCAACTGAGCTAACCCAGTACCTGTGGTCATACAAAACCTTTGGCTTGGTATAACACTGCTCAAATAAAGGTCTCATTTTATAAATTTGTCTGTGTTTTCTGTCACTCTGTTTTTTTGGAAAGGAGCTATGGAGCCATCAGAAGGGTAGTAGCAGCAAATTTGCAACAATATGTTGCACTGTCTTTTTGGAAGCAAATCTTACTTCAGAGATAGCTTAAGAAAGGAAGCACTGTTTGCAGTTATAGCTCCAGGCTTGGGCCAGATAGGGCATACCCAGGTAAAAATCTACCGCACCCATGCTATACCCCAGCAGAGACACTTAGCTTCAAATTTAGTGCAGATTGAAATTCCAACTTGGGCCTGCTTACAAGGGGTCTGTGCCCTGTCTGCATCCCAGTCATTCTTAATTCCTGAAGCCACCACTGAAAGTATAGTATTATGATAATCTGAAGGGGAAAACTGTGCACTCACTTGCAATGAGCATATGAGCAGACCTTGTAAAATCAAGACTTTTATCACTAAAAATACCCAAGCCCTAGAGGTGTGAAAAACATGCATGGATAAAAATATTTTGGAATATTATGCAAAATCAAGATCTTACTCTTTAAATTCAGCCTCGGATGAAGAGCTCAGTACCTGACTAGCAAATGCTTATTTTCTCTGCTTGTACCAGAGACATTTTTCTTTTTTTACATAGTTCTCCTACATGAAATACCATTTAGCTACAATTTGAAATGCATGTCTGACTTGTTCTTGTAAGTTGTTTCTAACAAAAACAATTAAGCCTCAGGACTACAGGTGATATGCAAATGATCGGTTACTTTGGCAAACTCATGATGAAATGAAGATTTTTTTCCCAGCCTAGGGGTAGCACATGCAGAAAAGATGATTTCCCCATTTAGATCATTCTAACAACTCATGCGTCAAAACACCAAACTGAATGACAAGAATCACTCGTATGCCACTTTTGTAATGGTAATGGTTAAGTAGTGTTCTGTTTTCAGCCTTTGAAGTTTATTCAGAGTTTTGGTATTTAAAGGCCTACTAAAAGTACAGCTAACAAAATCTTCTATGAGATGATTTGCATATATTGCCCATGATGCCTTGCATTAGGTGAGTATGTGTAATTTGGCACTTCAGCAGTGATGGTCAAAGCTTTCATTAAAGGCAGGAACTATTATACATTTAATTTTTTACAGTTCTCAAATAAAGACCTGCATTGCTTTGGCAAATGTCCATGAAATTATTTTATTGTTTTAGACAATACAGTTTAAAGTTTAAAACACTTACTTGATCAAACTGAGGGTCTTCTCCCCGCTGTAATGATTTTGTCAATGGCTTTTCCTGCAAAAATAAAATAAAGAGAAAATGTCAGTAGTTGTAATGCTGGATAGAGTGGTGCTCAGTATATAAGGGTGAGACAACTGACAAATTTGATTTGGCCTCAATTTGGCCCCTGATGATTTTAGTTCGACTTCAATACGTCGGTCCCAACACTTCAGGACCTTTATATGGGGTCTAGCAGGCTACAAGTAGGGGTATGTGACACCCTTCCCCAACCCCAGTCACTTTCTACCCTTCAATACCCTCCCCTGTTCCCCCAGAATGTTTTTTATTAAGAAAAAAAACATGTAGTCTCTTGGGGAATGGTGTAGGTAAGCAAGAAGCTGGGGTGGGGTGACTACAGGATTAGTCCTGGCCACCTACAAAGAGTTCAATTTTTTTTTTTTTTTTTTTTACTTTTTATCAATTTACTGAAGGGTCAAAGCAATCCAAAGTTCCTTATTTATTTATTTTATGTATTTGTTTGTTTTTGGTAACTGGGTAGGTGCGCTAGGTATAAAAATGCCCATTTTCAGGCATCACCTGGGCAAGTACAGACATAATACAAGTACAGTCACACATAATACAGTTACAATCAACATCAAACATGGAGCAGCCCTGACACTTTCACTGAACTTGAATTCGGCCTCGGATCACCTTTTGCTCACCAGACATAAGGACTGACTTGAGGGAGGGAACGCTGGAGGAAAGACAGAATGGAAAATATAGGTTATTTTAGAGATTAGGGAGACAGATGAAGGAAGCAGAGTGACCAACAGAGGTTTTACAGAGTCATAAAAAACAAATGGGCACCTGAGGAGCAGAGAGAGTAGGAGGATGGGATGGAGGTTGAGAGGAGAGAGAAGATATACAATAGGATGGGAAGGTAGAGAGATAGTATCTGCAACGAAAGGATAAGCAGTGGAGGAGATGCCATGATTTAAGGGGCATGAGTTAGGGGATGAGAAAGAGAGTGAGAGAGAGAAAAAGGTTATGGTAGAGAGAGCAGTGATGGTAACAAACAGGATGCTAATAACATAGTAGCAGAAGGAGTGGAATAGGTGGTCTAGTCCAGGGATTCTCAAATGGTGAGGCCAGCCTCCCTTGGGAGGCCCCAACCTGTTCCAAGGGAGGCTCAAGCAAGTCTTGAAAAAGTATTATATTTCAGTTTTGAACTTTATAGATTTTGTGTGAAGGGATAAGGCAAACTGAAAGAGGATAATAGTAGGTGAATTTATGTATTTATTCACAAGTCTGTGATCAGGAACGGTACTGTACACTGAGCCATGGCTTATTTCAGGTGTACCCAGGGAAGGGTTGTGAAAGAATACAATTCAAAATGTAACTGCAAAACATTCAAGCAATACAAAATGAATGAAAGTGCAAACAAATTAAGAACAATGAACTAATCTGAGGAACAATTGATCAATTAGACTGGCAGCAGAAATGTCCAAATACAAGAGTTAACCATATAGGCACTAGGAATAAGAGCAGGAGGGAGCAAAATGTTTCCTGAAAAGTTGCTTAAGAGCGGGGTGAGAGGGGGAGAGGCAGAGGTTGGCAGGAAGTTATTTCAGATAGTGGGGAAACAGAAAAAGCAGTCTGACCCATGAAGGTATGGCAGTAAGGGGTAACAATGGTTCGAGAGTCAAAATATTGGAGCAAGTAGGTTGTCCTGTCTGGGGGTTACAAGAAGCTTAATAACAGGAGTGCCAGCTATGCAAAGAGGTTTCAGTTTATTCCTGATGTACTGTGAAAAGTGGGCTATTTTTTCTATGGGGAGGCCCAAAAATATTTCTGTATTTTAGGGGAGGCTCAAGATCTTTTCCATGGCTTAGGGGAGGCTCACTATGACAAAGTTTGAGAACTGTTGGTCTAGTCTAGTGAGGGTGGTTTTGGGGAAGCCTGTATACTACATCTGTATAGTCATAGAAACATAGACAATGACGGCACAAAAAGACCAGTGGTCCATTCAGTCTGCCCATAACACCCTATCATGCACTTATACTGTCTGTCAATATGGTGTCTTTGCCTACACTATCCACCTCCTTGCTCCTTGTTTTACTACTACCACCAAGTAACTACTCAGCCCTTAACTCTCTCTCAACTGTATCTGAAACCATTAATGGTTTTAGCACCCACCATCTCTGCTGGCAGACTGTTCTATGGCTCAACCACCCTCTCTGTAAAATAAAACTTACTCATGTCCCTCCTGAGCCTCCCCAACAGCTTCCACTCAGGACCATGTGTTCTAGATTCACCACTCTTGTTGAATAGTTCCTTGCAGTTCACTCTGCTCATTCTTTTCAGGAACTTGAAGGTCTCTATCATATCCCCCCTCTCTCATCTGGCCTCGGGTGAGTACATGTTCAGTGACCTAAGCTGATCCTCATAGGATCTGCCTTGCTGGCCCTGCATCATTTTGGTTACCCTATGCTGACCAGTCCCCAGCCTGTCCTTGTCTTTCTTTAGTTAAGGACTCCAGAACTGGGCATGGTACTCTAGATGTATACATTTTTCCCTTCTGTGTGTGGAGGGGATGGCTTATCAGCCCGGTCCCCACCTCCCCAAAGGTGGAATCAGCCTCCCCAAGTACCCATGCATGGTCTGGTTCTCCCCACAAATTCTCCCTTGTAGCAGAGCCAGAGGAGGAAGGGTCATACTCCTCCCCATGAATAATCCAAGGTGGACCATCTTGTGAGTTTGGGTGGTGGTACAGGCTCAGGGGCAGATGCACTGGGCCTTATTAAGCCCCCCAGTGTCCCAGTTTTCTGTTTTCTCCCCAGCCCTCACTGTGGAGCATTGGACTAGAGCTTGGAGGTACACCCATCCAACGTTCCCTACAGTGATCTCCCTACAGTGCTGCCCATGCTGTGCCACCACCAGGCCTCCACCTGGTGGCACTCTAAGGCTTGGTAAACAAGCTTTCCCACCCTGGGAAAGGAGAGCTGTCCCTCAGATGCTCGATCCTCTCCCGTATGGCCCACCCCCATCAGCCTGAGTCTGCTCCCAATCTCAGGTCACTGGTATGGCAGGAGGTAAGGTGTGAGAGCCTTAGCCCTCCATGCCACCAATTTGGCTTCTTCTGCCATTTCTAATGTGTGTCAGGGCCTCCAGCTAATAAATATCATTCACAGAGACCCACTTTTCTTCCCTGGTTAGAGGAAAATGTTTTAATCCCTTTCTTGTGATTTATTTCTTTAAAAAAGATAGTAAATGGACAGCACTTTTTAGATACACAGATCATTACCACATGGCACTATGGAATGCAATTATGCCACTGTATGAAGAATTGCCTCAACAAACAAAAACCTATCTGGCACACCATTAAGGCTGGCTTATATGCTGCCAAATACCAGTTCCACACTGCAGTGGAAGTAAATGATACTTCTGCCACTAGGACTCAAGCTAAATCAGTTATCACTAAAAGGTACTTATGGCAAGGGCCCCTAGTTCTCCGCAGCACTTCAGTCATGGTTTCTGTGGTAGGGTTGATGGGCATCTGCTGTGGCATTTGTTAATATCTGTGGTGAGAATTATTCATTTCTGTGACGGAATGCACTCCTGCCACTGGCTTAAATATTATGTGATGCCATTGATGACATCACATGCTGAGCACAGTGGAGGAATTTCAGGACAAACGAGGAGGGGAGGGACTGAGGTACTATTGAAAAACTGCATATTTGAATGACAAATCCCTAAGAGCACAGAATCCCACAGCACTACATATAATCTGCAGCATGATGCAAGTTCTGCAGAAATTCCATGGCCATGTAACTGCTTTCTTCCATGGTCCTGCTCATGGCTGAAAACCTCTGGTCTTTCATTTGATATGCAGCAATAAGCAGGCAACTTCCCCACTGAATGTCCATCACTTTTTGGTGGTTAAACTGAGGTGTGCATCAAAAATATAGATGAAAACAAAACAACTTTTTAAATAACTAACTGTAGACAAAAGCAGAGGTAGAGGTCATTGGTCATTTCAGCAGACATGAGCAAAATGAATAGTAGTAGTAGATTCTATTTCTTTAAAGCTCCCTTCTCTGAAGACTCAGAACGCATTTACAAAATATAAATAAACAAAATACAACAATATAATTGTATACCCAATATCAGATAAACATAAAATAACAAAATCTAGTAAATAACATACCCTACAATTCTAAAATAATAAAACTGTTTATCATTGCCCAGTCCCCAAAGGCTTGTTGAAAGAGAAAAGACTTCAACTACATACCCGTTAGCAATTTTCACAGAGACAGAAGCAGAGGCAGGAAAGGGGGCAGGCAGTAGTCTGCATTAGCCCCACCTGCACAAACAAAACTGATCTCTGACAATTTTGTCACCATAACCACAGACAAGGGTGTATAGAAGGGGATAAAACAGGGCCCAACTATACAGAGTCAACAATTTGCTAAAGTCAGGAAACAGAGAACTCTCAAACCACTGTACCCAAATGAAACAAAACCTTTAAAATCACAGATACAAAACTTTTAAAAACAAAAGCAGTTCAGGCAGTGCCTTGCTCTGAATGGTGGATTTTTTTCCTCATGTACTTTTTTCCAAAAAAGAAAATGGGGAGTGGAGGCCAGTACTGAATCTCATATGCCTGAACAAACATTTAAAAAAGGAAAGGTTCAGAATGGTATCCTTGCAAACTATAATCCTCTCCCTTTAAAAAGAAGGACTGGTTAATGTCTCTGCTAATGAAGGATGCTTATTTGCATATTCAGATCATATCCAGTCACAGAAAATAATTGATTTTCAGGATAGGTGGCAGTTAGTACCAGTTTAGGGCTGGCATGCCTGTTTGCATGACCTCAGCACTGAGTATTTATAGTACAAAATGCCTTTCAGTAGTGGCAGCAGCACTGTGAAGAAAGGGCACAATGATCTACTCATACTTGTATGAGTGGTTGGTATGTGGAAAGACAAAAGAACAGACAGCATCAGTAATGGAACAAACAAAATCCAAGCTGAAACAGATAGGGTTTACATTAAATCTAGACAAGTTTCCTGGTGAGCTCCTGCTATCAGAGCAGGTGGGGGGTGCTGACTAAGGCAGTTAGGAGACTGAAACCAGGAGGGGTAAGTAGGTACTGCATTTAGCCATGTTTACACATCAGTAGTGCTGCAAATACAAAGCTGCAGCAGCGCGGTCCCGACCACTTGCCACCCGTGATTTGTCTGTCTACATGTCCCCCGTCTGCACCACTGCAATCTGTGCTGGTGAGGGGCCGTGCATCGCGGAGGAGCCATACATTTGTTGGTTGCTGCGGCACAGGCAGACCACACTGACACTTAAGCCACTGTAAGCCACTCACTCCTCTTGGCGCTCCAAGTTTAACAGAGAATCTGGGAGCATCTTAGCAAGCGACTTACCCCGATTGGGTACGTGCCCACACATCGCATTTGCACTGGGGCATCTCTAGAACTTGGGTTACTCCAGTGCAAATGCGACCATGTAAACATGACTTTAGAAGTATAGGGTCTGCTGCTAATTAGATTGAGACCTTCAGTCAGGGCATAAAGGCACAGTTATCAATGTACTACCCTAAGTGTGAGACAAAGCAGGTGAAACTTGTCACTGTAATTAGTGGTGGTGATAGCTGTTACTTGGTGGGTTGGCCTTAGGCAGAAGTGAAGCAGTTGTCTACATTTAGACTTTGCTTCCATTACACTGAACTTTAATTGAACTGAACAGAGCTTAAAGTGGAATCAACCCAAGCGTTCCATCACATGGAGTGGCACAGAGCAAGAGTGGGGCATCTGACTTGGGGACTTCTGCAGAGTTTCTGTAGACAGCTGCAGGACTGCAGGGGAGTCTGCAGGTGCAGGTATCAGGTAAACTAAAGATGTTGTAACTAGCAGACCTTTCCATATAGGGAACCCCAGTACCTCTCTATCTATGGTATACCATCTTGGCAATTGCATGGCATAAATCACATTAGTAGTAATGTATTAAGTACTTTGTAAGTTTGTTGTATTTAAACTACTATGTAATTAGCAGCCTAAACTAACTGCCTATCTAGGGAAGTGGTGCTAGGAAGCAGACAAATGAAGGACAGCCAGCAAACCATGTAAGACAGGAACTTTAGCAAAACTCTCTATAAAGGGTAGGCCAGTTTAGCTCTAGCCAGATAGTAGAAAGAAGGTTATTACCAGCAGTACAGGAGTTATTATAGAACCAGTATGGAGCACGGGTACAGTAGAGGGGTAGTCAGCTGTGTGGACTGTGAGGTACTCTTCTCCAGGGTAATACTCTGGAGGAGGGGACACTGCCCCATTTGCAGGAGCTTTGTGGTGTTCAGCACTTAGGTGATAGCAGAAAGAAACAAGATATCTCAGATGAGGTGCCACCAGCTCAGCTGGTGCCACACCCCACATCCCCACTCCCCCAGAGGACCACTTGACCCAGGGGGGTGAAGAGTGGTGGGGAAGGACAGGAGGAAAGGAGGAAAGGAGGCAGGGGCAGCCACAAGGGGGTTGACCAAACCCAAGACATCCCAACAGTAAATTGCTTTACATTCCTGGAAGAAGCACAGGTACCTAACTCCATCAGGGGGGACTCTGAGTCAGTGTGGGTAAGAGTGCAGGACAACTTGGTGGCACCAGGGAGGGGATGTAGAAGAAAGTCAGCAAGGAGTGTTTTACTCATTGGGTACTCAATGATTTGAGGGAGTAGAGAAAGTGGTGGGCAATACTAAGTGGAGGGGGTGGTCAGGTTCCTTCCACTTGCATCAGCCATCTGGGATATAGATAGGATAAGGAGGATGGTGGAGAAAGGGAAGGGGAAGCTGGTACACTTAGGTACCAATGATCTGGTGAACCAGCCTGTGAAAGCAGTAAAACATAACTTCTGAAGGCTGGGGGACAGATTGAAGGCAGAATCAACTCCCCTGGCCTTTTCTGATGTCCTCCCTCTGTGAGGTTGGGAGAATGGGAATGATAGAGTAAGGAAGGAAGAGATTGAGGAGTTTAATGAAGGGATAGTGTAAGGAGGAGGAGTACTGCTTTGTGGGGGATTGTGGAGGCTTCTGGAACAGGAGGTTCTTCATGGGTGATGGCATTCACCTAACAAGACAGGGGGCCAGTGTGCTGGGGCAGAAGTTTGACATCCGCACTGGTAGACAGTTAAACTGACTGAGGGGGAAGGGAACTACTGAGACTGGAGAGAGAGAGAGAGAGAGATAGAGAGAGAGAGAGTGGAAAACTTAACTAGTGCTCCCCCTGAATTAGGGACTAGTAGCACTGGGGAGGGAAACAGAAAGGTTGGAGTTCAATTTTCGTTGAGGGAACAGCCAAGGCGGGAGGACTTACAAAGCATACAAACAACAAGAAAAATAAGAAATTAAGGAGGCCAGGGAAAAATTGGGGGGAAGAACCAGTAAATAACAAGGTGGGATTGGGAGCAAGATAGAAAGTGGTCTGCTTTAATGTTAGGAGCCTGGGAAATAAAATCAGAGAGCTCCAAGCAATGGTGGCAGGCACAGGGATGGACCTCACAGCCATTGCAGAAACTTGGGCCACAGAGAATAATGACTGGGACCTAACAGTCCCAGGCTACACACTGTTTTGGCGAACAGAGGGAAAGGTCAAAGAAGAGGAGTAGCCCTCTATGTCAGGGAAGGTATTGAGGCTGTGGAGGATGGATCCATCAGGGGAGGAAATTGGGGAAACTGAATCTCTGTGGCTTCAGCTCATAGTAGCCTCAGGTTAGAAACTATGGATTGGAGTGGTGTATTGACCAACACGGCAGAGGAAGGGAGAGATAAGTAACTAGGGGCAGAAGCAGAGAGAGGGTGGTGAAGGGGGTGGTGGTGGTAGTGTGCGATCTCAGCCTGTCAGATATTGATTGGGACATTCCCGCAGCTAGGAGTACAAGAAGTTATGTCCTGCTAGATACACTGCAGGACTGCCTGCTAGTGCAGCTGGTTAAGGAACCCATAATATGGGCCACCATTCTCAACGTGATGTTCACCAACTTAGAACTGGTAGGAGGTGTGCGTGCTGGGGAGCCGATATAGTCCAACAACCATAACACTGTGTGGTTGAAGCTAGCCCATGGGACCAGTAAGCCTTCATCAAAGGCTGAATTTCTGGATTTCAGAAGATCAGACATCAACCAGATGAGGGAATTAGTCTGGGACAACTTAGTTGGAGTGGACTGTATCAGGAGAATGAAGGAAAGATAGGGAGAAATTAAGGGGCCATTCTTGAGGCAACAAAGTCATGCATGAGAACAGTAACCAAAAGAAACAGGTACAAAAGACTAATATGGTTTTCTGACTAGGTCAGGGAGGCAGTGAGGGCCAGCTACAAGGAAAAACATGGGGAGAAAGAATGGGGGGTGCCAAGTGAGAAGTAGGAAAGTGAACAGAGAGGTCAGGGATGCAAAAGCAGACACAGAGCTACATATTGCATAGGGGGTCAAGGGCAGGAAAAACAGTTATTGAGATACATTAGGGAAAAAAGAAAGACAGGAATGAGAATTGTTAGGCTAACAGCGGGAGGCAGGATAATAGAGGAGGACAAGCAAAAAGCAGCCATTCTTAATGACTACTTCTGCTCTGTACTCACAAGGCAGGAGAGTGGGTCTCTGTCAGAGAGTGGCATAAAGGCAGCTTCAAGGGGTATCCCAGAGATGAGGCCGTAGATATTTACTAGTGAAAGGGTCCAAAGTGGGCTAGCAGCCCTAAAAATATATAGGGGCCCATGATCGGGTGCTCAAGGAGTTGGCATCAGAACTAGCTGAACACCTGGTAGGGCTGTTCAATAGCTCAATTCGCACAGGTATCATTCCAGAAGACTTGAGGGTAGTGGATGCAGTTCCGCTCCATGAGTGGGAGACAAAGAGCAACTGGGTAACCACAGACCTATTAGTCTTACCTCCATTGTGGGTAAACTGATGGAGACACTAGTCAGAGAGGACCTAGTGGACTACCTAGACAGAAATAGACTCCAGGATAGTAAACAGCATAGGTTCATGGCAGGGAGGCCTTGTCAGACCAGCCTGACAGCATCGCGATATCATCTGATAATAGACTCACTCACCCACCCAGTTTTCTAGTTCACATTAAAGTTTTTATTATAGTTGCTAGATGAAGTGAAGGAAGTGTCAATCAGGTACTTCAAAAAATAAAGTAAATAAGGGTGGAGAGTGGAAACCAATCATTTAATGCAACTAAAGACAGTTCCAGCAGAACAGTGCTGGCCCTGAAGAAGAGCTTTGCTTGAAACTTTGGCACTGAGAAAACCCTGTCTTATGCTGGCAGCTATAATAAGAACATTAATATGAATTTGTAGCTGGCTCAGTGGCGCTGAGGGCTGAGGCATCTGCCTTACTTCATGCCACGCCGGCGACCCATGTTTGGGAGTGAATTCGGGGCACCCAGGGTCAGCCAGGGAGATGAGGATTGAGTGCCTGTAGGACCACTCTCTCCTCCTGGGGAGGATGGACTGTAGGCTCCATGGCTGTAGTGGTTCCCCGTAGAGACTGGGCACATCGTAGCCAAGGGAACACTCAGAAAGAGGTGGAGGTGACGGCAGACATCCTGCGGGCAGGTGCAAGAATGTGCCTGTCATGCGCTGGAGTCATTGCACATCTGCACCTCCAGGGACCAGCACCAGAACAAGGGAAAACCCTGGCACCCAGGAAGACAAAATTGGGCCCAGCAGTTAGCCCCCATGCCCATCGCCAGACCCTGCCCAGTCAGCCTCTCAGTTCCTCTTCCTCACTCCACCTGCTATCTAGATTCCATAGAGCACCAAGATGAGGAGGTGGTGGCCCTGCCTTGGGGGGTTGAAGCCAGGGGCTCAGCAGAGTGGGAGTGTAGGTGAGGGCTTCGGGGAAGGAGAGGTCTGACTTGGGAGGGTCTCAGGCTGGGCGGGAGAAAGCTGGCTGTGAAAGCCACGTCTGAGGCAGTCCTAAGGGGCTGCATTGGAGGGGAAAAAAGTGGAGGAAAAAAAATATGAATTTGAAAATTGGGTGAACGAGTCTATTATCCAGTGGTGTGGTACTCCGATGGAGTTTCTTCAGATCAGACTCCTCCCACTTTATTGTTTTTTCTCTTAGGGTGGCTACACTGGCTTTCACTGATTCAACCTAATTGTATCCTATGACTGAGTAATGAGGATAATGGGATAAGGGTCATGCTGTGGATTTAGTCTGCTTCACTTCGGCAAGGGATTTAACTCGATGCCTCGCAGAAGGCTGCTGAAGAAGCTAGAGGATCTGGGTGCAGCAAAGGGTACAGTTAGACTGATGGAAACTTGGTTGGATGGGAAACAGTAGTGTTGCGGTAAACAGTCAAATCTGAGAGGAGGAAGGTCACCAGTGGGGTTCCACAGCGACTGTTCCTGAGTTCAGCCCCTTTCAATATATTCATCAGCAATACAGGAGAAGGAATTCAGGGAAATATATGCCTCTTTACAGATGACACTAAGCTCTGAGGTAGGGAGACAGCAAGGAGGGGATTACGGAGATGCAGAAGGACCTACAAAGGCTAGAGAGGTGGTCCAAGGTTTGGTAGTTGAAATTTAATACCAAAAAAGTGTAAGATGATGTATATAGGGAACAAGATCCCCAGGACAGAGTACTGGATGGGAGGGGGTTAAGCTGAGCACTACTGCTGAGGAAAGAGACTGAGGAGTCATCATAGGTGACTCTCTGAAACAATCTAGCTAATGCAACAAGACTTACAGTAAGGCAAACAGGATGCTGGGGGTGTATGTGAAGGGGTACTGACAGCAGAAGAAATGAGGTATTACTACCTCTCTATAGTTCACTGGTGAGGCCACACCTGGAGTACTGTTCCCAGTTCTGGAGTCTTCACCTGAGGAAAGATAAGGACAGGCTAGAGATGGTGTAATGTAAGGTAACCAAAATTATTCGAGGCCAGCAGGGCAGATGTTATGAGGATTGGCATAAGGCACTGAACATGTACTCACTAAAGGCCAGATAGGACAGGGGAGATATGCTTGAGACCTTCAAGCTGCAAAAAGGAATGAACAAGGTGAAATGCGAGGAAATATTTAGCAGGAATAGTGCATTAAAAATATGACACATGTAAAAATTGTCAGGGGAAGGTTCAGGAGGGACATAAGAAAGTTTTATTTTACGGAGTCTGCAAGCTAATGTGGTGGGTGCATGTTCCACCATATTGGTTCGACATAAATACTATCGACCGACATCACAGCGACAACAAAATGCCAACTGCGATCATGTCAACTGACAATTATGCCATCCAACTGCCATCTTGGGAAACCACCGGGACGCATCCTGGCTGTTTGTGGGGGGCTTTTCCCCCTGTACCCCCCTCTGTGGGAAGCTTTGTCCCCTGCACCCTAAGGTTGGAGCTGTTGGGAGGGAAAATAGTGCAACACTCCTGGGGTGGCAAGACAGTGGATGCTGCAAAATGCCGATTGACGGAATGACTATTGATTGGGTTGCAGCACCCACATTGCTGTCGATGTAGGGGTTTTGCTGCACGGGTGGCACACTGTGGGTACCAAAACCAGTCATGATTTCAAGCACTGTTGGAACAGAGTGAAGGTTCAGTAGTTACTTAGGATGGTAGTAGTAAAATGGGGAGCATGGGGGTGGATAGTGTGGGTTAAAACCCTGTATAGACAAAAGGTCTCGGGGTATGATAGGATGTTGCAGGCAGGCTGGATGGACCAAAGGTCTTTTGTCTGCCATCATTGTCTATGTTTTTATGTCTCAGCTATTATTAACTATATCCAAATGAGGACCAAGAACTGAATTCACCTCTACTAAAGCAAATTCATCCAGGAAAGTCCAAGATATTCCAAGTGCATTTCACAGCTGGCATTAAGCATTATTAACTTGCATCATGTGTTACAATCTCGATACGTGATACCAAATAGGATGCAGTATGCAAAGGATTCTAGGCACAGGATGGCTTAAAGGTATACCTTCTGTGTACCACAGTAACATATATACTAACACTAGACTCTAGGTCTATTATGCCCCCCCTCCACAACTTCACAAGAAGGACTGAAGTAAGTACTATATTCTGTGCAAACATCTACCAAGCTATAATGATCCCCTGCCCTCTTTACTACCCAGAGTACCTGGTGGTTCCCTTGGTAGGCTATTCCATTGGTTTTTCACCTTCTGGGAGAAAAGGTGCCTCCTAATGTTACCCCTTAAGTTACCACCGCTCACCTTCAGGCCATGTCCCTTCATTCTGTTGCAGAACACCAAATCAAACATCTCTGGCCATTTGATCTTGTAAATACACATCAGAATGCGAATGTCTGAGATCCCGTCTCCTCTTAGTCTCCTTTTCTCCAGGGAGAATATGTTAAGGGTCTCCAGCCTCTTCTCATAGATTTTGTCCCCCATACGACTGATCAGTTTGGGGCCCTTCACTGTACCCTCTCAAGTGCCTCAATACTGTTTTACATTGAGAAGATTAAAACTGCTTACAGTACTCCAGGTGTAGGTCAGGCTCCCCAGTGTTGTTGTTTAACAGCTCCATTTTCATGAACAAACATGCACACAACAGAGCTCCAGCGTGTTTACTTTTGATCTAGGTCACTCTTGATTCCAGATTTTATTTTTGCTAAACAATCACTCTGCCCGTGGGATCCAAGTAATGAACAGAGATGAGTTGATCAATATCACTCCTTCATCAAAGTTACCCAGTTACTCGGTTAATAAACAAAAGAAGGCCTAAGCCCATCGAGATTGTCCTCCACACCTTGTGGATCATTATGCCAGTCAAGTTAATTGTGAAAGCCATTTGTAAAGTTTGGTTTTAAAGTTGTTTATATTCTCACAATCTATAATGTCTTGTGGCAAAGAATTCCAGATTCTAGGAGCTCTAACTGTAAAAAATTGCTGTCTTTTTATTTGTTTTGGTTCGATACATTTCTACTTGTTTATTATGATTTCTTGCTACAATTTTCCTAGATGTGAATGTCAATCCACATGATTCCATTAAGGTCACTGAATGAACAATCTTAAAGAGCTGAAGAAAATCACCTCTTGTTCTTCTAAGACTAAGTGAATACAGTCCTGTTTTTTGGAGCCTAGTTTCATAGTCTAACTGAAAAAGATGTGGCACGAGTTTTGTTGCCCTTCTCTGCACCTGCTCTATTCTAGAGATATCTGCAATCAAATAGGGACTCCAAAAAGGTGATCCATAATCAGTGTATGGTCTAATATGCGATTTATAGAGAGGCATAATGCATTCCTCAGATTTAACAACAAATGTGTTATTTATTCTACGAAGAAGTAATGGCTACATAAGATAGCTACACAGGCCAGCAGCCAAGCATCACTGAAGGCATCAAGGGAGTGAAATAATTCCCTCATTTCCTAAGATCAAAGGGTTCTTATCGGACAGTCATCGAGGCTAATCATTTTGCCTCAGCCTAAGAATATATAAAAGACATACCATGGATATGCTCCATGGTTTCTGTTCTGATATTGTATATCATTTTTGTCCTCCTTTGTACATTATAAAAATAACAAAACCAAGTGCCGTCTGTTTCTAATAATTGCTGAGTGCTAGGGTGTGTCATGGGGAGTTGTAAACATTTAAAATTAACATTCATGGGGCACAGAGAGATTTTTCTTAAAAATGTAACTGCAGATAAGAACTTCCTTCCTGGTTATCCTGCAACTACGTCAATTAAACTACTGGGGGGGGGGGATACACACATTAGGAGCATGGGCTGAGAAACGGGGTTAGTTTTAACGTGGGGCAGTTCAAGGTACTCAAGCAGGAGGTAAGGTATTTGGGTTGCATATACACCCTGTGTGGTGCAACAGTGAATTGCACGATTGAGGAAAAGAATCTACGGTTAAGTGTGGATCATCATAAGCTGAAGCCAGATAGGCAGTGTGATGCTGCAGTCATGAAAGCAAATGCTATGCTGAGATGCAATGGGGATGGGTTAAGGAGGAGGTAAAAAGTGATGATCCTCTGTCTGCACAAGGTCTTGGTTCAACCACACCTGGAGTACAGCATCCAGTACTGTTCACTGCAGTACAGAAAGGACACTGAAGGGACAGAGAGGGTTCAGCACAGGGCCACTAAGATGATTAATGGTTTAGGATGCAAGAACTATCAGGAAAGATTGGGCATACTCAAACCAATAGCTCAGAAAACAGAAGTCTGGGAGGGGACATGGTGATGTTTTTTCAATACTAAAAGGGATAGAGAGGATGGTGTATACACAAATGTTGGCACTTGTAAGTGTAAGCAGAACTAGAGGGTATGTTCTCAAATGAGGGGTCAGAATTAAAGGAAAAAAATAGAAGGCATTACTGCACACAGAGGGTGGTTAACCTTTGGAATAGTGCATCCAATAATGTTGTGGCAACTAGAACTTTTCAGGTTTTCAAGGCAGCACTAGACAGATTCTCGAAGGAGAATGACATTGAGGGTTATACAGCATGCTGTAAGTAGATGTAACTGTCTGGCTTTGAAGCCTTAAGCCTGGATGTGTGCCTGTACTCAGACAGGGTATGGTCACTGCACTCCATCAGGATGTAAGGACAAGCTGCCACTCAAGGTCCTTTTATCACCACAGTACTATATTACTATTGCATGTAAGTTGAAATTTTAGCTTTATACTTATGATGATATTGCAAAGTCTGGATTAAACGATGATGTGCAAAATGCCTTAAAATTGTGTGGGCTGTCTGTTTTTGAGTCATCGTTGAAAATCAGAACTCATGTGAATGATTACAAATCACAGGACTGAGCCTCCCAATGGTCCAGTGGATGCATACTGGGCTACTGTGCTGATGTCCTAGGTTTGATAGTGTACTTTGGGTGCTGAGGTTAGATGGCCAAGACTGGGGAAATGCTGCCTATGACAATGCATCCATGCCAGGGTGGTGGGATGGGGCCTTGCCCCACCACTACAGCGACCAAGGTGGTGGGACTCCAGAAAATGGTGACACTCACAGTCTTCATAGTAAGTAGCAGGAAACCATGGTAGCTGCAAATATATATTTATTGCAATTCTTCAGGTCACTCAAGAAGAAGAGACAGCAGCACAAACACCCCATGTGCTTCTCCTCTAAACAATGAGGCTTCATCAGGAGATGGGTCTGTGAGCTTGCTCCATCACAGAGGCACCTTGTGATGCATAAGACCAACACTAGGCATGTGAGACTCCTGTGGAGTGGTGGATGGTGAGAAGAAAGGAAGAATAAAAAAGGAAGAAAAAAACAGGAGCACAACCAGCACAGTAAACTGCCTGTTCTCCTTGGCTCAGTGTTGTCACCTGTGGCCATATTTTCAAAGTGCCCAGAAAGGTCCAGAGACTAATTCCCTGTGCACAACTAGCTGGTGTGTGGAAAAATCACTGCACCTGCTAAAATGCTATTTGCAGCATTTTATGTGCAAAGGCAGCATTTTTTGTTTTCTGCACAAATGCTATGCTGGTGTAGCATGTGGGCAAAAAAGAAATGTGCACAAGTTGTGGCCAATGTGTAAAAAGGTCATGAAAAGGCAAGCTTTCCATAAATCGTACACATGTAACAGGAAGTGCGGTCATGCAAGGGGACTCCCTCTTCTGTAACTGTTTCTGTTGCACAGTCAGGATTTCTGCAGCTTTTTTAGATCTTTTTTGTACTTTTCCCCTTCCCCAGATGGCTTGCCATTGGTCCAACCCTCACAGCCAGCTCCCTCACCCACCTTCCCTAGGACTTACCTCATCTCCTTGTGGACACCCTGGCTTACCCCCCCCAGGGTAGGGTCATCAGAAGGGGGAAGGTAGACCCGTGATGGAGACTAAGTACTGCTCCTTCCTGAACTAGTAGCCTTGATGGAAGAGGAACATCTGGATATCATGGCAGTCACAGAAACATGGCACACAAAGAACCATGACTGGGATGTAAACATACCAGGCTACAGTATCTACGGGAGGGGCAGGGAGGGTAAAGGAGGAGGAGGAGGAGCTCTCTACATAAGGGAAGGAATCAAAGCAACAGAACAAAAGGGTAAACAGGGAGGAGAGGAGGCACTGTGGGTCAACTTGGAGACAGGCAATGGCACCACAATCTGCACAGGGGTTATATACAGACTCCCATCTCAGGGGCAGGAAATGGACAAAGAAATGATAGATGGTATCCTTCAAATGGCAGATAAAGGGGAGATATTGTTGATAGGGGACCTGAGTATGCCAGTTATTAACTGGAGCGCATTTGCTGAGGCACATCCAAGAGCGGGGTCATTCTTGATGCCATGGAGGGGGCATGCCTTAGACAGCTAGTATTGGAACCCACTCGGGAGGGAGCAATCTTAGACCTGGTACTCTCAAATGGAGACAGGGAGAGGATCACAGATTTAGAAGTGAGTAGCCATCTGGGAACTAGCGACCATCGAACAGTATGGTTCACAATAAACACAGCAGTAGAATCAAGTCACACAAAGGCAAAGGTCCTGGACTTTAGGAGGGCTGACTTTACCAAAATGGGTGAGTACCTAAGGAATGCACTAGCAAATGGGCAGGAAGGAGGGGTGGAAGAACAATGGGGAATAATCAAAACTGCCATCAGAGAGGCAACAAACCTTTGTGTGAAGCAAATAAACAAAACAAAACAAAGTAAAAACCACTACGGTTCTCAAAGGAGGTGGCAGGAAAGGTTAGGGAGAAAAAGATAGCATTCAGAAAGTACAAGGAATCACAGAAGGAGCAGGACAGAGAACTGTATCAATTAAAGCAGATGGAAGCAGGGAAGGCAGTCAGAATAGCGAAGGCCCAAACTGAGGAAAAGATAGCCAACTCAGTTAAGAAGGGGGATAAAACCTTTTATAGGTACATCAGGGAGCGAAGGAAGACCAAGGGAGGGATAGTGAGGCTTAAAAAAGGGGAAGGGGTGGACAGAGGGTGACTGTGAAAAGGCAGAGATACTGAACAAATATTTTTGCTCAGTATTCACAATAGAAGATGAGGGGGAGGTACCTAAACCAAACAATAAAAGCACTCTGGACAGGGAAGTCGATACCAGTCCATTCACAAAGAAAGGATCATGAAGGCACTCCTAAAACTCAAAGTGGACAAAGCAGTGGGGCCTGATGGGATTCACCCCAGAATTCGGGGTGAACTAGTGACACTCCTGACTAATCTTCTTAACAAATCATGGGAGGATGGTGTGGTACCAGAGGATTGGAGGAGGGTGGATGTAATTCCTCTTCGCAGATGTGGGAGCAAGGCAGAGGCAGGAAACTACAGACCTGTAAGCTTGACCTCAGTGGTAGGGAAAATGATGGAATTGCTTCTGAAAGAAAGAACTGTTGAGTACCTAGAGGCCAGCGGGGCACAGGACCCAAGGCAGCATGGATTCACAGCAGGAAGGTCATGTCAGATGAACCTAATAGATTTCTTTGACTGGGTAACCAAAGTAATAGACCAGGGAGGGGCTGTGGATATGGCCTACCTAGACCTTAGCCAGGCATTTGACACAGTCCCACACAAAAGATTAATAAACAAGTTAGCCAGCCTGGGAGTGGGTCCCAAGGTGGTAGCCTGGGTAACAAGCTGGCTGGACAACAGGACCCAGAGGGTATTAGTAAATGACGTACATTCTGAAGAAAGGGGGGTTACTAGTGGGGTACCACAGGGTTCAGTATTGGGTCCTGTCCTCTTTAATGTCTTTATAGGTGACATTGCAGAGGGGCTGGAAGGAAAAGTATGCCTTTTTGCAGATGACACAAAGATCTGCAACAGGGTTGATACACAAGACGGGGTGCAAAGGATGAGAAGGGACTTGGCAAGATTGGAGGAATGGTCAAAAATATGGCAGCTTCTATTCAATGCAAAAAATGCAAAGTAATGCACCAGGGAAATAAAAAACCCAGGGAACAGTACACGGGGGTACTAACAACAACACAAATGGAAAGGGACCTGGGAGTAGTCATATCAGATGACCTTAAGGTGGGTAAGCAATGTGAGAAGGCAGTAAGGAGGGCTGGGGGGATACTAGGATGTATAGGGTGAGGCATCACCAGTAGAAAACAGGAAGTTGTTATCCCTCTGTATAGACAGTTGGTGAGACCCCATCTGGAGTACTGCGTACAGTTCTGGAGACCCCATTGCCACGGGGACATAGATAGGATAGAGGCAATCCAGAAGAGGGGAACTAAAATGGTGCAGGATCTGCAACAGAAGCCATACAAAGACAGACTAAAAGTGCTTAATATGTATACCCTTGAGGAAAGGGGGGGGAGGTGATAGAAACTTTCAAGCACCTCAAGGGTATCAACAAAGTCCAAGACGGGAGCATCTTTAAAAAAAAGAGATGTACGAGAACAAGGAGGCACAATCTGAAGATAGAGGGGGGACAGCTAAGGGGCAACGTGAGGAAGTACTTTTACACAGAGAGGGTGGTGGGTGCATGGAACCACATTCCTGAGGAGGTTGTGGTGTCAAAAACAGTGGGGGAATTCAAGAATGCATGGGACAGACATAAGACAATTTTAGTGAGGAGTAGGAAGAAGTAGGGTATTGGGTAACTGGAATCTGCAGCTTATCCAATATGTAGGGAAATGGGCAGACTAGATGGGCCAAGTGGTCCTTACCTTCCATCAAAGTCTATGTTTCTATGTTTCTATGGAGAGAAGTGCTGCGGTTGGTGGTGGGGAGCCTGCGGTGTGGGCCGGATGTCCTCCTGCGGTGTCTGTGGAAGTTTTTCCAGACCCAATATTCCAACCCCTGCCCTATGGGATGCCAAGAGGCCTGTGACGTGACAGCATGCCCACTCATGCATCTCACATCATCAGTGTCCCCCCTACATTCCATGGCTCTGCTTGTACTCCCACCTGTGGTCACCCAGGTGGCAGTAGCAGAGCGGAGGCCAGTAACCCTCCCTCCCTGAGACAGAAAGCATCCTCTGGGATGCTCATCACACCTCCCCCGGCCAGCCCTCCAATGACTCAGGCTAATTTCCAAACCTGGGTTGTTGGCATCGCGAGCAGTAGATCTACTGCTGTACTGGCAGGGTTCTGCAGTTTTGAAAATGAGGCACCTGATCACCATGTTCCTGGGTGATGGTAAGTGGGGCTCATCGGAGTGTTAGGTGGTCAGTGCCAAAATAGGTATGGGTATAGCTCCCAGAGGAAAAGAAAATGCTTGATATAAAAAAATGGAAGGAACAAGAAAGTAAGTCGAGTGTCACAACCTGTATCATACAAACTACGTATCTAGCAAAGACATTAACATAGGAACATCATATTGTTTATGCAAAAGGCTTAGGGTTCATCTTGTTCACCCCTCTTGCCACAGAACTGTGGTTATATCCAATTTGATTGTAGACACACATCCAAACATATCAGTCAAAATGCTAGCCCTACTCATGATGACCAAACAGAAATTCTAGAGTGGTATTTGTGTATATTCGTGTTTGCCAAACTAAAATACTATTTGAGAATACTCACATGGGACAAATATTCAAATGTCACAATCCTGTATAGATCACTGGTGAGACCCCACCTCGAGTACTGTGTACAGTTCTGGAAGCCCCATCTCTGAAAGGACATAGATAGGGTGGAGGCGGTGCAAAGGAGGGCAAACAGAATGGTGCAGGGCCTGCATCAGAAGCCCTATGAAGAAAGGCTTAGGTATTTAAATATGTACTCCCTAGAAGATAGGCAGGAATGGGGGATATGACAGAGACATTCAAATGCCTCACAGGAATAAACAAGGTACAGAAAGGGAGCACCTTCCAAAGAAAAAGATGCTCTAGGACAAGGGGTCACAACATGAAGCTGGGGGGCTCAAAGGAAACGTGATGAAGTACTTCTTCACAGAAAGGGTGGTGGATGCTTGGAACAACCTCCCAGAGGAAGTATTGGTGGCTAGAATTGTCACATGATTTAAGAATGCATGTGGTAGATACAAAGGGATCTGAGAAACAAGAGGGGGGTGTAAGCCAGAGTCCAAGTAGGGTCTCTGGTGGCACTATAGGTAGGGAATTTAGGGCAGACTAGGTGGGCCATATCTGTCGACAACTTCTATGTTTTTATGTAAATCTCTAGCAGCCAATCAGAGCCAGGACTGACAGGAAGAGGTCAGATTGTGATCTTCATTACGGTTGCACAAGTGAGCCTCCCCAACTTCAGCTCCCCCACCATGAGTGGCCGTGCAGGACTGGCAGTCTACTGATGGAGTCAATAGAGGGAGGCTACAGAAGAGTACACACTACTGAATCCATGCCTGAATGAACCTTTTGGTTTCCAAATGAGTGTGTACAAGGCCCTACTTATTTCTTTGAACTATACTTTTAGCTATGCCATAAGTAGTTCCTGCATTGTAAATTTGTTCATGGACCTTGTACAAAAAGAGAAATGTGGTAGCCGTGTTAGTCCAGTCAACAATGTAGAGAAAATATACAACAAATATGTCGCAGGTGATACCTTTTATTGGACTAACAAAATTATTTTTAAGACTAGCTTTCGAGAGGTGAAACTCTCTTCCTCAGGTCAAAAGTGAAAACAGCTGAGAAGTATGACAGAATACATAGACTTTCCATTCAAATAATTATTTGAATGAAAAGTCTATGTATTCAACACTAACACTAAGTGGTGGATTTTATAAAAAACATGTCAGAAACCAGATTCACACCCAAACTTTATATCTATGTATTCAACACTAACACTAAGCAAGTGGTGGATTTTATAAAAAACATGTCAGAAACCAGATCCACATCCAACCTTTATATCTGTCATACTGCTTAGCTGTTTTCACTTTTGACCTGAGGAAGAGTTTCACCTTTGGAAAGCTAGTCTTAAAAATAATTTTGTTAGTCCAATAAAAGGTATCACCTGCAACTTATTTGTTTTATTTTTTCTCTACATTCATGGACCTTGAAATCTAAGTGGTTTAAAATGGGACACCTATTTATGCAAGTGTTACACCAATGGATTACAGTGCAGAATATTGCCATAGTTTTTATTTACTAGTTACCTTGAGATCATGCCTCCCTGTCACCTCCAATGCCCTAAGTCCAATTAAATTGCTGTCTCTTCCTCATTACTTCCTAATTCAGACCTAGGCAGCTGCGAAGCCCTCCAAGGGGGTAAGCAAGTAATTTACTTTTCATTTCCAAAAACCCTAGGATTCAAGTCTTGCAAATCCACTAATCTATTTATTTCATGCATGCTCCCTTCTCTGTTAATATTAGGTTACTTAGAGAGTATTTAAGGCCCTGATTAGCCTGTCTCTTACTGTGACTCCTCATTATCCCTCTTAAGGTGCAGGGTCTAAAAACTATTCACACTAACACTTGGAGTCTACTTGGTAATCTACACCCCCTAAACATTTGGGTTATACGAAATGTCCCAAACATATTAACAATATCTGATGCCTTGCTGGATCTTAATGTAAACAAGATGTAATGTCCTGGTTGCACTATTTATAGACTTGATATAAGGAGAAGAGTGGGCAGTTTACATACTTCTATTAGTGACCTTCTCCTCTTCTCCTTAAAGCAGCAGTGCAATGAAAATGGGTTAAAATTTGACCCCTCCCAATTTTTTTCCTAACTGATGCCAAATCTCTTCCAGTTTATTTTGGTGGTGACATTTTTAGTTTTCATTATTATATAAGAATTTTATGAAAGTTTTAAAATAATTATTTCTCAAGAAAAGAAGATGGTCACCTGATTATTGCATAGAAATAATACTGAGGACCCGAGGAGGGTAAGAGTTCAGACAAAAATGCAGATGTACAGTACACAGCATAGGAAGCATCCAGAAAACCCAGATCAACAGTTCTGCCAATATTTTTCATAACCATAGCAGAAAATTAGCTTTTTGGAATAACTTTTTTCCTTGTACTTCTGCTTAAAATACAGTACTTTGAAACTTTTTTCTCTGCTTATCAAACTGCTTAAAATCCAGATTTACTTTTCAAACATCAGGCCATTGTTAATCTGTAATTTGCACAAATCTTAACATAATGTCCCTTTTTCACGGACAATCATTATTTCTTTCACATTCAGCTAAGATACAGAGCCTGTATTTCAGGCAGCAAGAGTTAAAGGAGATGTGATATACAAGGGTGCCTAATCTTCTGTTTTCCAGATGTGTCATGCATCCCTCAAGAATGGTGTAAGAAATTTCAGGTCCTGGAACTTGCAGCACAATACTCTATCTCCTATTCTGCAAAACCCCAAATAATATTTGAATGGAAAGCCTATGTATTTTTCAACACTAACAATAAGCAAGTGGTGGATTTTATATAAAACATGTCAGAAACCAGAACCCTCGGAGGACTCTGATTCTTTATACCACCCACCCAGTCTGGGGTCATGACATGAGGCTGGAAGGGGGTAGACTAAGGGGTAACATGAGAAAGTATTTCTCCACAGAAAGGGTGGAGGATGCATGGAACAGCCTTCCAGTGTAGGTAGTGGGGGCAAATTTGGTAGTTGTATTAAAAAATGCATGGGATAGGCACAGGGGAAACCTTGCAATAAGAATGAGAACAAAGCTGAATATCAGGTAGGATCTTGGTTAAAAAAAATGGGCAGACTGGGTGGGCCCAGTGGTCCTTATTTGCTGTCAGATTTTATGTTTCTACATTTCTAAGACTGCACCCTTAGCACTAGAAATGACATGTGCTGTCATTTGAAGATGTCTGATGTAGAAATGCCTGACCAAGCAGCATTTAAATGACTGTCCAGTGTCGTTGTCCCCAAATGTTTGTTAAAATATAATTTAATATGGATGCCTACGGATTCTTATTTTATTTTTATTTTTTCAGCATAGACATTTTTGATGCCCCTTATGGGGAGCAATCTATTGCAGTAAATGGATACAAAATTTAAAGAATGCAATCCCTCAGCCCCCCACCCTCTTAGCACCAGTATCTCTCTTCTCCCCTGCAGTATAAGTGATGTTCTATTGTAGTACAATGAAAAGGTGGTGATGAGTGTGCCAGCCAGCACAAGGGGCTGACTTTCAATAAAACGCCAGGTTTGGGGCAGTTCTGGGCTTTTTTTTTTAATATCGAGGCTATCTGTGTGCATTTACTGCTATTGAAACAGGAACTCAATCATCTTGAGGCAGGACTAGAGACCCAACAGTCAATTAGCAAGCAGCTGCTCCAAAAATAGCATTCAGCCTCATCAGCATGTCCAGCATGTTCATGTCCCAGTGAGTGAATGGAACAGCGAAAGAGTGGAACGGGTAACCGACGTCTTAGCATTGGCAGAAGTCAGCAGAAGGAAGCAGAGAAGTGGGGGACCTCTGCCAGTTGACTAAGGTAAGGTACCTGTTCATTCTTGTTGTATCATTCACTGCTGGGATGAGTTGAAGATAAAGGGTAGACTAAAATAGGAAACAGAAGCAACATCCTAAGTGTACAAAGTTGAACAACAAACAACGAAAGAGGTAAATCTAAAAATACACTACCAGGCATAAACAGTGCAAAAGGGACAGATACTGTAAATGCAAAAGAGTAGGCCAAAACTGGGAACAGAAGCAACGCCCCATTTAGGGTAGATGTGCAAAGGGATATGACAAACAACATAAGGGGAAAAACTAGAAACACCCTATCAAGGGTAAGGGTACAAAAGCAATTGTAAGTAACACAGGAAGTGTAGGAATCGGGAATGCTGGGAGTGGTGCAATGCAGTGGCTGTGGGCCAGCAGATTTTACAGAAACCTTCTGTAAACTGTGGAGCTGCCCCAGCTGCATGCATCTCTCTGGATTGAGGGAGTAGGTTGTTAGACTCCAGGCCAAGTTGGCTAGGATTTAGAAGACTTCCTCCTCCACCCAGGACAACCAGGTTTGCCACTGTTACCTCAGAGGATACCAGGGAGGAGAAACAACTGGACTGTGGTGGGTTCTAGAAGGGTAGGGGTGGTGGGCTCCAGAAGAGAGGGGGTAGTGGGCTGGAGGCACGTTCCTCAACCAGTAACACTACAACATTCCTAGGCAGCTCTATCAGGGTAGGACTGCCATTGGGGGAAGGGGGCACCCATGGTAGTGGTCAGGGAGAATGTGGGGGTCTTCTGCAATTGAGACCCAAAGGAGGTTGGGAGAAGACCCCAGAGGAGGAGGAGGAAGCAATGTCTAGTGGGGAACCGGACTGTCAAGGGGATAGAGTTGGGAATATGAAGGGAGGCAAAGAGGGAGATGAGGTGCCTTCATGGTGCCATGGTCCAGAGGGATGGGAAGCAGTTCCTGAGGATTGCTAGGGCAGCAGGACAAAAGGAGGAGCTGGATGTCACTGTCCACTTGGGGACCAATGAACTGGCTGGGGATGGGGCTGAGATAGTGAAGAGGGAGTTTGAGGAGCTGGGGAATTATCTTAGACCAGTAGCACACTCAGTGGCTTTCTCTAGGGTGATGCCTGTCTAAGACAGTGGGGAGGAGAGGGAGCTCCACACCAGGAGTTTCAACTCATGGTTAAACGAATGGTGCAGATAGGAGAGGTTTGGCTACTTTGGAGACTGAGGATCCACCAGGATGGATAAGGGCCTATACAGGAGTAATGGCCTGCATCCGTCCTGCAGGGAAGCCACTGTCCTCGGTGGGCAGTTTAAATGTTACTTTGAATATTTAAACTTGCCAAGGGGGGGATGGCGGAAGAAATCAGGGAGGCAGAAACTGCCCCCCCCACAGGCTGAGGTACAGAGGGAGAACCAGAGGAAGAGGACCCCCCCCCACCAAGGGTGCTGAGTAAGGAAGAAAGCAGGCTGATAGAGACAAAGGAAGAGGGGAACAGAAGCATTAAAAAGAAAGGAGGGAAGGATGGGGCAAAAAGGAAACAAAATGGGGGTAACAAGATCTGGAATACCATGTGTGTGAATGCTAGAAGTCTAGCAAATAAGACTCCAGACTTAAAGGCCATCATAGCAGAGGCTGACTGGATATTGTGGCCATTACTGAGTCATGGTGCACTGTAAACCATGACTGGGACATGGCCATAAACCAGGCTATACTCTCTTTAGGAAAGACAGCATTGGAAGGAATGGATGGTGTATATACTTTATGTGAGGGAAAGCATAATACTGACAGAGATACAGGAAATATTGGGGGGGGGGGCAGAGGTATTGTGGGTCATCCAGGAGACAGGGAACAAAGCCACTATTTGCACTGGTGTGATCTACAGACCTCTGGCACAGGTGGATGAGTTAGATAAGGTACTGGTGGAAGCCTATGGCAAAATGGCAGAAAAGGGGGAAGTGCTGCTGGTGGGGGACTTCATTCTGCCAGATGTAGATTGAAGCCTCCCAGCTGCATCTTCAGCTAGGAGCAGGGACATCCTGGACACCCTGCAGGGGATGTTCCTCATGCAACTAGTCAGTGAACCCACTTGTGATGGGGCAATACTAGACCTGGTACTGTACTCACTAATAGGAACAGTGTTGCAGATGTTAAGGTGGGAGGCCATCTGGGACCCAGCGATCACCGTACAGTGTGGTTCAATATAAGGACAGCTGCGGAATCGAATCACACAAGGGCGAGCGTCCTGTACTTCAGGAGGGCAGATTTCATAAAGATGGGAGAATGCCTCAGGGATGACCTGGCAAGTGGGGGTGACCTGAGTTGGATGGAGGAACAGAGGGTGAAGATAAAAAGGGCCATAGTAAGGGCAACAAACCTCTGCATCA
Organism: Neoceratodus forsteri; assembly: GCA_016271365.2. Classification (NCBI taxonomy): domain Eukaryota; kingdom Metazoa; phylum Chordata; order Ceratodontiformes; family Ceratodontidae; genus Neoceratodus; species Neoceratodus forsteri. The sequence continues at coordinate 375,820,753 of CM057458.1, forward strand.
AGAAAGTGAGAAAAAGCAAAAGGAAAAAGAAACTGTTATGTTTCTCGAAAGGTGGCTAAAAAGGTAAATGCTAAGGGGGCAGCATTCAGAAGGTATCAGGAGATGTAGAGAAAGGAAGATAGAGAGAGGGAAGCAGGGACGGTAGTAAGGAGTGCAAAGTTGCAAACGGAAGAGAAAATAGCCCAGGTGGTAATGAAAGGGGACAACACATTTTTTAGGTATGCAAGCGAAAAGAGGAAGAATGGGTGGGGTTGCAAGATTAAAAGGAAAGGAGAGGACTGTGCAGAGGAGGACGAGGAAAAGGTAGACATTTTTAACAAATATTGTAGAATTAGAATTGATAGCTGTAAAAAACATATCGCTATCATCGCGCTGTACCTTTAAGGTGCAACAGTAGTTTTACAGCATTGGTTTGTTTCCATTCATAACTTCTAGGCTATGACCACATGGTGCTGCTGTTACTTGGCAACGACCATTACCCTCGAGCCCAAACCCTCAAACTGTTATTGCAAAAACATGGAAGCTGTTTATTATTTTGTGCTTATACGTTATTCACCAAAACAAAACAAAACAAAAACAAAAACAAAGAAGGGTAAAGTAAATAATTGAAAAATCCATCGTTGTCACCGTTGTCGTCTCTGAATTCATCTACTGCACAGTTTTTGAAAGACGATGATGTGGATGCATTTACCATCTCTTGCTCAGGTACGGGGCTCTGTAAGACAAGGGTTAATTTGGTAAAAGGGTGAAATGGTAAAAGGGAATAAGGAGAAATGACTACAGTATACTAATGTTTGTACTGTCAGTCAGTCAGTTTTTCAAGATGGTAGCTGGCTCCTGCTCCTCTTCGATGTGGTCTGTTGGCGGAGAATGGGTAATGGGGTTAACAAACATTAAATTACAAAAATGACAGTAGCAGAGCGCGATGTAAATTTGTTGCGACAGGGAAAGTGAAAGTTGGACAGCGAAAGAAAATTTACACTGTACTAAATAGTTCTAGAGCACTTTTGTTCACTGTTCACAAAGGAAGGAAAAGGGGAGAGGTCAAAAAAAGTAATAAGAGCATTGGATGGAGGGAGGTGGACACTAGTCCATTCTCCAAGGGGACAGAATTGAAGGAACTCGCTAATCTGAAAGTGGACAAAACAATGAGGCTCTGAATGAGGCCAGCCCAGACCGTGTGCTTCCAAGGGTATTATAAAATGGGGAGAGTAAATCCTGTGATTTGACTGTTTTTTTACCTGTGCCTCAAATCCATTTGATGCACAGATAAAAACAAGTGCTCAAAAGCAGGTCTGCAGTACAAAAAAAATAAAAAATCACTGTGTCAAATAGAATGTTAACTTTCAAAATGGTGCCATTTTTTTTAAACTCTGTAAGTAAAGGAAACTACAGCTCAAATGATCGACCGCAAACAAGTAATTCGGCCAACTAAGTGTTCTTATCAGCTAATTACACAAAATTGAAGCCCTAAATATACTTTAAACTTTAACCCAAAAAAGTTTAGTCTCACATCATGCTTGCATGTAACAAATGACAGTGCCCAGTCATCTTGCATTTATGTACTGTCCTCACTTGCTTGCAGCTTGTTTTTCTTTTCAAGTAAAAAGTTTTCCACACATAGAGCTCATCTGCCCTAGTAATCAACCTGGCTCATGAAAAATATCAGTGCCTCTCGTGCATGCTCATATCCTGTTCAATGAGAAATGCTGGTATACTGGGCAGCGGGAGGGTGTGTGTGAAAATATACGGCTGGAGAACTGGGAGGGGAAGGCTTTGACATGCTTCATTGATCATCCTATATTAAATATGGATCCCAAAAAAGGACACACACTCACACGCACGCACACACACACATATTAAGGCAGAAGGACTATTTTACAATAAAAATGGCAAATTAATTCACTGTTTCCATATCTAAACTTTTTAATATGGAAAAATTATGTTAAATAAAATGGAACCCATTTTATAAGTGCAATAAGATACCATGGGGTGTGCATTGAATAGATAATATTGCACGCCCACAGGCTGAAGGCACTCAGCCTGCGGCCTCATGCCTCACTACACCCCTAGGCATGCGGTGATTCCTGTTCAATGCACAAGCCATTGTGTTTTATTGCTTACTTGGCGGAGCTTAGGGAGGTACTGGCTGCACCTCCTACAGTCCTATTTAACGGTTGACTGGAAACAGGAATGGTTCCAGAGGACTGGAGGAGGGCAGATGTAGTCACACTGCACAAAGAAGGTAGTAGGGAAGAGGCTAGCAATTACAGGCCAGTCAACCCAACATTGGTGGTAGGAAAGTTAATGGAATCACTGCTGAAGGAAAGGATTGTGGAATATCTTGAATCCAATGGGTTACAGGACCCGAGGCACCATGGATCCATCGGGGGTGTCATGTCAAACTAATCTGATAGAGTTTTTTGACTGGATGACCAGGGTGGAGCAGTGGACACAGCCTGCCTAGATTTCAATAAGACTTTCTACACCATTCCACATAGGAGGCTAGTAAGCAAGCTGGGTAGCTTAGGAGTGGGTCCAATGGTGGTTAACTGGTTAAGAAATTGGTTAGGGCTAAGCTGCAGATGGTGGTGGCAACTGGAGTTTATCCTGAGAAAGGGTGACCAGCAGGGTGCCTCAAGGATCAATACTGGGGCTGGTCCTCTTTTATGTCTTTCTAAGGGACACTGCAAAGGAACTAGAAGGGAAGGTCTGCCTCTTTGTGGATGACACCAAAATCTGCAATATGGTGGACGCTTTGGGGGGGTAGATGGAAAGGATAAGGAGTGACCTGAGAAAATTTAAGGAGTGGTCAAGGGTATGGCAGCTGGGTTTCAATGTGAAAAAGTGCAAAATAATTCATTTAGGGCACGGAAACCCAGGGATGGAGTTCAAAATGGGTGATGCTGACAACCCCAAATAGGAAAGAGACCTGGAGGTAATCATATCAGTCAACCAAAAGGTGGCCAAGCAGTGTGACAAGGAAGTTGAGAGAGCTAATTGGATGCTATGGTGCATAGGGAGGGGTATCACCAGTAGGAAGAGGGAGGTGGTGTTGACTCTATATAGATCCCTGGTAAGAACCCACCTAGAGTACTGTGTCCAGTTCTGCAAACCACATCTCCAGGAGTACATAGGCAGAGTTGAGACGGGTCAGAGGAGGGCAACTAAAATTGTGCATGGTCTGCATCAGAAGCCCTATGAGGAGAGACTTAAGGACCTGAATATGTACATACTGGAGGAGAGGAGGAAGAAGCTGGATATGATAGAGACATTTAAATACCTTAAGGGGCAAATAAGGAACAGGAGGAAAGTATTTTTATTTATTTAGTTTTTTTTTTATAGCAGCTGGGTTTCAATGCTAAGAAGTGCAAGGTTATGCACTTTGGAGTGAGGAATCCTGGGCATAGTTACCATCTAGGAGGGGTTCAGCTGTTCGTCTCTGAGGAGGAAAAAGATTTGGGGGGTAATGGTCACAAAGAATATGAACCACTCATCTCAATGTAGGAAAGCAGCGGCAAAAGCCAATATAATGCTGGGGTGCATTGCTAGAGGACTCACCTCTGGGAGGGAGGAAGTCATTCTGCCACTGTACAGGTCACTGGTGAGGCCGCACTTGCAGTACTGTGTACAGTTCTGGAACCAATACTTAAAGAAAGACATCAGGTGACTGGAGGGGGTACAGTGGAGGGTGACTAAAATGGTCAGAGGTATGGCGGGGAAGCCTTATACAGATAGGCTGAGGGACCTCAACATGTACTCATTGGAGGAGAGAAGGGAAAGGGGTGATATGAACAAAACCTTCAAGTACTTGAAGGGCATCAACAGGGTTAGTATGGAGGCCATGTTTCGATTAAAGGGAGAAGAGATTACTAGGGGGGAACAGCCTGAAGTTGGTGGGGGGTAGAGTCAGGAGGGAGGCGAGGAAGCATTACTTGACTGAAAGGGTGATAGGGGAATGGAATGCACTCCCTGAAGAAGTATCTGTTAAAACAGTGGAGAGCTTTAAAAGGGGGTGGGATAGGGTTAAGGGCAAGATACTAGTCAATGGGAAGATGAGGGGGGAAGAGAGGGGGCAAGGGGGTTGGGGGGAGCAGCAGGAGTCTAACCTCTGTGCTGCACTATCAAGCAGACATGATAGACCATTTGGCCTGTACCTGCTGGCAGTTTTGTATGTTCGTATGTTTGTATTTTTCAGAGGAAAGGTGCTCAAGAACAAGGGGACATGATTTGAAGCTGGGGTGGGGTAAATTCAGGAGAGATGTGATGAAGTACTTCACAGAAAGAGTGGTGGGGTGCTGCTGAGCAGCTTACAGGAAGCAGCAACTACACAGATCTCTGACTGAATTGTTCTAATTTCCTTTTAATTTAATTTCTATCATCAAACTGAATCTATTACTCCGTTTTAGCCCTGTCAGGAACGCTAATACTCCAGGGACAACGTTATGGGTAAAAGTCGTGGTAATGCAGCTGCTGCACAGGATTTTTTTGCTCCCATAAAGTCTGTACAGTCACGAGCCAAGAGGCCTGGTGAACATGTGGAAGCAGGGGCCTCTCTAAGTACTACCCAGGCTACTTTGAATCAATTGGTAAAATCAATACTGGTTATGGACAAAAAACTGGATGCTTTAACACCTCGGGTTTCTGCATTAGAGACCAGAATGGAAAGTGTGAGCACACTGTGCAAAAGATGGAGGGTTCTGCTTTGCGGGTCTGTGAAGCGACTACAAAATTAATAAAATAAAAAGGACTTCTTCGCCAACGAATAGAAATGATGGAGAATCAGGCCCGTGAGAGGAATCTCCGTGTTTTGGGTCTTTCTGAGCAAGCTGAAGGGGACGATTATTTAACATTTATGTGATCCCTACTGCCCTCTATTTTGGGACTAAGCAAAGAAGATCCTCCGATAGCCATTGAGCGAGCTTACCGGATTTCTACCCGCAGACCCCTGGTTAACTTGCAAGCCCTGAGAACTGTGCTGATAATGTGTCAGAATGTTGGAGACCAGGACAGAGTGTTGGCAGTTGTTCATTGACGGAGATCGCTAAAATATGGGACCAATTGCCTGAACATTTTTCTGGACCTCTCATACTGTACCAGGCAGAGGAGAGCATTTGATGGCATCTGAGGTTGCCTGAGGCAGATGGAAATATTGTATTAGCTCCTGATTCCTTCAAGGCTACGGCTCGTGTGGAGAGAGAAATCTTACCAGTTTAACGAACCTGGTGGTGTGGAAAAATTTCTTCAACTGTTGAAAAGAGAATCGGAGCCTGCATCTGACGAAGATCTGTCCTCAGAGGGAGACTGAGCTTCATTTGCAGACTCCTGTGCACTGTGAGTTCAATGGGAACTGGGGCTTGGGATCTGGCTTTCTATTACAATAAGGTCCAATATGCAGGCTGGCTGAACTGCCTTTTGTAAGACTTTTTTGGACTTGGTTATATCTGAGGCCAGTAGGTGTCTATGGCCAAAGGATGAACCTTTACAGACAGTTATGGTTATGTTTTATTGTCCAGCCATTAATATACTGAAGATTGGGACTTTTACGTTATTGCCCTGTGTGCTCCTGGTTCCCATACTTTAAGCTCTACTGATATGTTAGCCAAAGAAATGCTTATGTGCATGTTGCATGTTTCTTGGATGTACATGAAATGGAATTGCAAAGGTTGTTATAACTCTTCTTAGAATTGGTGAGTGGTTTTACTTATATAGATTTCTGAATACACCTGTTAGATCTCTAGATATGACCGCATGTTGAATATTGGGAGCACCGCCAGATCTGAATTAAGTCTTGTAGGGAGGTGCTCATGGACCCTTCCTTTTTTTTTTTTCAAAATAAATATATTTTATTTTTCCCTTTTTCCTCTTTTTTGTTTGTAGGAGGAGTTAACAGATCTTGTGTAGTAGACAGTGAACAGAGAAAAGTACATGCTAGCAATACATATAAACACATTGTGTGATAAAGTCTTATTATATTATTTGCTCTGGAACACATTACTGGATAATAACCGATATTCGGTAAAGATCTGGTCTTAGTCTTATTTACATAACATGTTCACCTCGGTCGACCAAGACCTTTCCATATTCCTTCTCCTACCACCCCCACCCCCCAAATCCCCCCACCCCTATCAGGTATGCAGTAACAATTGCCTATGTTTGCTTTTAGCCTAGGTATAGTAATCGGAGAAGATCCAAATTAGTGTATCCGTAGCACTAGTACCGTTCCTCCCTTCTACCTCATTAGAATGTTGCTCGATATACCGTGGATCATTAAATGGTCAGTAAAGTGTGTAAAGGCACCCATACTTTCTGATAGTATTGTGGCCTCTTTGTCATGTGAGCAATCGTGTTTTCAGCCTGTAAAGCAAAAAGTATCTCTTTTAGTCATTCTGCATATGTTGGGATATTTTGGTCTAACCAGTGGCACATAACCACTTTTTTAGCACATATGGATATTAATGTCATGTACTTCTGCTGAGTGCCTCTTAATACCTCTCCATAATCTCCTATTATACAAATTTCCGGGCTAAAGGCCGCAGATAGCCCTAGTAGTGGGTCCAAATTGGACCTAATACTGTCCCAAAAGGGTGTAACTTTATTACATTCCCATGGTATATGCAACAACGTGCCAGGCTTCTGCTTACAGCGAGAGCATAAGTTTCAGGAAAGTTTCCCCATTTGGTGAAGCCTGGCCGGAGTATAATATAAGTTGTTTATTACATAGAACTGTAAAATGCGATATCTAACTCATTTCACATCTTGATACAAGTGCGACCAAATTTTAGCCCATGGTCTTGGGGTTGAGGTGTTTGGAGGTAGTACTTGGTCCCAGGCATAGTGCGGCATTCCTCATATTTCTTCAATTGCATCCCTAAGGAGACAATAGAAGTAGCAAATGATATGAGAGGAGGGTAGACTGGCGATAGCCGGTAAGAAAGGGCCAGCTAAATACTGCGTCCAGTATCCCATTCCAAAATGTCGTAACATGTGTTGTACTTGAAGGTATTTAAAACAAAAAGAATTAGGGAGATTAAACAATAAACTAGCTGTGCGAAACAGTATCAGTTTATGTTCCTGAAGTAGGTCCACTACTCTCAGTTGAGTATTTCTGGGCCAGAAATTGTGTGATAGGGGTACTCCCCCAATTCTAAAGTTAAGGTTCACACTTACAGGCTGGGAAACATCCTTCACCAGAGATATCTGGAAAAAGTTACACATCTGGGTATGCACACGAAGTGTTGTTCCAGTGGGAAGGGTCCTGAGTCCTTTAGGCAATTTTTTTAAAGGGAAAAAATGAGAGTATTAAGGGATATATTATGCTGAGAGAGAAGATTCTGCTCAATTTGATACCACAAGGTGATGTATTGAGCTTGTTCCTGATATGGGACTTCCTTCATCCAGTATGCAATAACTGAACAAGTAATGGAGAACTGATAAAGAAGTAAATCTGGGAGTTGCAAGCCCCCATTATTCTTACTTCTCTGCAGTTTAAAAAGGGCTCATCGGGGTGCATTGCCACACCATAGGAAGTTAGACATGAGTTGATTAATCTGAGTAAACCAAGTTTTAGGTAAGAAAAAATGTGCCATCTGCAATGGGTACAGGATTCGCGGAAGAACATTTATTTTCAAAACATTTACCCGTCCCCAAAGAGTAAGTGGTAGCATGGCCCAGCGAGAAAGATCCATTTTAATCTGAGTAAGAATTTTGTCCAGGTTGTATTGTTTCATTTTGAGTTCCGAACTGGAAAGGTATATACCCAGATAGTTTAGTTTGTCCTTAGTCCAGCGGAACCCGAAATGAGCAACTTCAGCATGAAATGTGTGGACATTTAAAGGCATCATTTCTGTTTTGCAATATTAAGTTTGTAATTGGAGAAGCTACCAAACACTTTAATGATTTCAAGTGCAGCAGGGAGCGATTTTAGAGGATATGTTATATGGAGCAAGATATCATCGGCGTAAACCGAAATTTTATATTGGTTAGATCCAATAGATATCCCAGAAATATTTGAGGAGCAATTGATACGTCTAACCAGTGGCTCCAAATATAAATCGAACACAAAGGGAGAAAGTGGGCATCCCTGCCTAGTTCCCTGTTGCAACTGAAAAGATTGAGATAGGTCTCCATTACATAATATATGTGCAGATGGACAAGTATATAATAACCTGACACATTTTATATACTGAGTTGGGATGTTATATAGATGCAACAAGTGAAATAGGTAATCCCATGAAACCCTATCGAACGCTTTCTCTGCATCCAGGAGACCAAGGCGGATGGAATTCGGGACTCCCTGGATACAGAGATCAAATAGGCCAACTTACGCATATGATCAGACGAGATCCTGCAAGCAACAAAGCCGATTTGCTTGCGGCTGATGAGACATTGCCAAACACTAGATAGCCGAGTGGCCAAAATTTTTGCTAGTATTATTATGCCAACATTGATTAGGGAAATTGGGCGATAGTTGACGACTTGAAGGGGGTCTCTATCAGGTTTTGGGATAACCACGACCGTAGCCTCAAATAAAGTAGGATCTGAGATACCTTGCTCAAACATATAGTTATAAGTGTCTAAAAGGACTGGCACTATTTGCTCTTTGAAAATTTTGTAAAATTCTACGGTAAACCCATCTGGGCCTGGGGATTTGTCTGTAGGGAGGGAAGGAGTCAATGGCCTGCTTAATTTCTTCCTGGGAAATTGGAGCTTTGAGCAAGTTCGCTTGATATGTGCTAAGTTGCGGGAGTTGCAAAGGCTGCAGGAACTGTTCTAGCATATCCGGACAAAAAGGGTGAGAGACATGAGAATATAAGTTTTTATAGTATTCTTGGAAACAGTTAACAATTTCTCTCACAGAAGTGACTATTTGTCCTCCAGGTTGCTGGATGCTTGGAACAATTCTGTCGGAGGCTTGTGCTTTGAGTCGTAGGGCCAAGAGCTTTCCAGCCTTGTCCCCCTGATCGAAGTACTTGATCTTAGAATGTACAAGAAGGTATTCTACATGTACGGTCAAGATTGAATTATATCGATCCCTTAGAACTTCTAGGGCCTTAAATTGATCCAATGTTGAGTCGGGAGAAAGTGACAGTTCCATGACAGTTCCATGGCTCTAATGTCTCATAGTAAGGCTGAAGTAACCTTGGAGGTCATCTTTTTTTAACTGTAGCCATATGAATGATTTCTCCTCTAACTGAAGTTTTTAGAGCTCCCCAAAATATATGCCTTAGGCATTGAAGGGGTATTTGTCTTAATAAAGTTAGTAATAAAAGCAGACAATTGTTTTTTCAGGTATTCTGATCGAAAAAACTGACAGTTGAATTTCCATACCTTATCTCTGGACAGGGGTGGACCGGGGCTCCAGTATAATAAGATGGGATGGTGATGGGAAATCACCTTTGGGAGATAGTTACAGGATGTTACAGTCGACATGTGTCCCATATCAACAAGAAAATAATCTAATCGAGAAAATGAGTTATGTGGAATGGAATGAAATGAGTATTCCCGCTGGTGTGGATAAAGGGCCCTCCAGGGGTCAATTAGCCCAATGGAGTCCATCATTTCTCTGATGGCAGCCTGTGCTGGAGAGGGAGACAAAGGACAACTGGGAGAGCGGTCCATAATATTACAATAAACAAGATTCCAGTCTCCACCTAACATTATAGGGAGTCAGGACCATGGGGCCAAGTCATTCATGAGGGAGACAAAAAAGGACGGGTCATCTGTATTAGGGCCATATATGGAAGCAAGCACTACCTCCGATTGACCCAACAAGGCCTTGATCAAAATGTATCTGTGTTGGGAGTCTACAATAGTATCAGCAAGATGGAACGGGGTATTCTTTGTGATAAGAATCGCTACCCTCCCTTTACGAGTGTCCGGTCCAGTCCCAAGGGCCTGGCCTACCCAAGACCATCTTAGTTGCAAAATCTGAGGGGGTAGGTGAGTTTCCTGCAGAAATGCTATATAAATGCCAAGTTTACAGAGATGGAGTAGTATTTTGGCCCATTTGATTGGGGATTGGGACCCTTTGACATTCCATGAACATACTTTGTATGAGGTCACCTTACTGATAGTTTTTCTTCTCTTTAAACCCTAGGCCAGGAATGATCTTGTTTTCCAAGTTGTTAGAAAAACATCCCTTATTGAGGCACTGTCGTGCCGCATACCTGATCCCTCCCTCCCTCCACTTCCCCTTAACTACCCAATTGTCCCTCCCTTCCCCCTTGCTGTGTATCAAAGCTTTTCTGCATGTAGCTGTTTGGTAGAGAATCCCCTGGAACTGTCCCCCGGTTAGATCATTCTGTAAGATCCCAGTCAGGACAAACATCAGGCCAGAGGACAGTCTAGTGAATGCTCCGCCGAGGAGCTACGCATACCTCCCTCCCTCCCTTCTTCCTGACTCGTAACACCCTTTGAAGTTGCAGTTTCCAGATTACCCCACCCACCACCCCAACTCCAAATACTGAGATTGTAGCATATGAAACAGTATTTCTCATGCACCAAGGCAACAACCGTGCGTTCATCCTATACAACTGGTGCTTTGTAAAAAATGTTTTTCTTAGAACTTTATAAAGCTGGCAGAGTCCTCTATAGTCCATCATGCAGGTTAACAGTCCAGATCCTCGAGAGGTTTGCACACCATTGTTGCTCAGCCAGAGAAGATGGGTCGAGCGTCCAGTACAAAGAAGAGAAAGAAAAAAAAAGGGGAGGAGATATGACCTCAGATTTGATTACACAGGTATTCCTCTTACCTACTTGTATCAGATTGTGATTATCTTTTAAGGAGATCAGTGACCTCTTTTTACTTTTGTTTTGTAATTATGTTTGTCATCATATTCCATACTGAGGGATTACAAAAACAATTACCCACGTACTAAGGGTCTGCACAATAAGTTCTTAACAGTACTCCCTCTCAAGATACCTTTTCCTCTAGTAAGCCTTGTTACCTCCGCAACCTACAATCCAGAGTTATGTAACCATCTATAGTTACCTTCAAATGGGAGACGAGCAAGAAGGATATATATAAGTGAATGTTCCCCTAAGTAATCCATCCCCTCTATCCTCTTTCTGCCCCTTCGATCCCTCTCATCCACCTGCTTTGAGTTTTAATGTACCGTCTAATATTAGTGCAGCTGTAGTCAGATAAACACACATTCACCATCTTGACTTACTGTAATGCGATGGTAATCATTTGGACCCATTATTTATTCTCTCCCTCTTAACTTAAGGAGAGAAAAAAAAAAGGAGAGCGGTAGAGTGAATTAAAAATAGTAAAATAAAGATAAAGAAAAATAAGAAAGAAAAGAAAAAGGGGGGGAGGGTGACCAAGTCTAGTGAACTCTCTACTGATTTGGATTCCCATCAAAAAAAAAAAAATGTTTTTACGATAGTTACGCCGTTATAAAGTCATTGCAGCGTTTAGCATTTCTAGAGCCTTCATTATTCTGCTGTTAATCCACCAAAGGAGGTTTTTCCATTCGTGAAGCAGAGCAGATGAGCCTCACAATATATGGTCACACAAATATTCCTCTTCGAAGTAAAAAGAAAGACACTTTCCCCACTCAAGGTCAGGAGGGAGTTGATCAGCAGTGTAGATTGGGAATTTCCATATTGCTGTGTGCAAAGAATTGGAAAGTTGATGTTTTTCAGGTAAATGCTGGAACAAAAAGGAAGATCAAATTCCAATCAGTCGGGTCACGATTCAGTACGCAGGACGAGGGCACCCTCTTGTGGTAGTAGTCTCGAATATCACCTGGGTTGACTCGAGATACGATGGTGCGATGTACTGAGAAAATGTTAAAGCGAAGAAAATTTAATGATCCACGGGTAGGGTATCCAACTTAATTGTGCAATCATTTGTTTCTTAATTTCTTCCTCTTCTGAGGGAGGTGGAGGGAGCCAAAAGAAGGAGAAGGAAGGATCGGGCAGTACTTCAGGTTTAAATCACACCAGACTAGGTATTCCTGTATTATCTCTATTGCTGTTAATTTCTACTCCTCAGTTGTACTTCGAGAGTCCCCAAATAGAAAGTAAGGATGGGGCGAGGAAATGCATGGCTTAAAGTCCCAAAAACGAAGATTGCTAAGTTGATGTCATAAATAAAATATGTATTCTCCCATTGCTTGTACACTTTCCATTACAGATGACATCATTTCTAGGGCTCAGTGTGGCTTGAACAGGTCAGGCATCAACACCTTCAACTCACATTGAGCTTGCTCGGCTGTATCAAAACTTTTCCAGGTATTTTGGTGATATACTGATAATTTAGACGGATACTGGACCTTGAACTTTATGCTGGCGGCAATTAGTTTAGTAACAATGGGATGATATGCAGCCCTTCACTGTCGTATGGTAGTGCGGAAATCCTGCGCAAAACGCAATTGCTGACCTTCCCATAAGATTTCCTGAAGGCTCTTGACTTGCCCTAACATGTGGGTTTTATCCAGGTAATTGAGAAATTTTAGTATTAGGGACCTTGGTGGTTGCCCTGTCGCCGGTTTGGGCCTAAGTGAATGATGGACTCTCTCAATTACATAGGTGGTGTTGTTGGGAGAGGGGCCAGCCACTTTAGTTAACAATCACTGCAGAAAGGTTATCAGGGCCGCTCCCTCTGAGCCCTCCGGAAGGCCAAAGATAAGGATGTTATTGTGGTGACTTCGGCCTTCCAGCTCCTCGAGTTTAGCTTCCATGCGACTCATTATTTGGTGCAGTATAGGGAGTTCGCGGAGTCGATTGATGTCTTCCATCCTTCCAACGAGGTCGCCCTAGCCGCCACATCTTTAATTGCACGGTTGGTATCGGTAAGTTCTGTACGCATGGCCTTCAATTCTGAGGTAAGTTCCTGGAGTGTTGCTTGGAATGGATTTAATTCCTCCAGAAATTTCTGTTCTGTTAAGGGGACAGCCGGTGGTACTAATGCTGAGATTATGCCCGCTTTAGAAGTGGATCCTGGTTGTCCCCTAGAACGCTTTGAATTCTTCTTAGGGGAAAAGAAAAGGGGAAGGGGAAAATGGATTGGAGGTCAAGTAGAATCTGTGGTGATACTGTAGTCCGAGAATAAATAGGTAGACTAGGTGGACCAAGTGGTTCTTATCTACCATCAAAATGTATGTTTCTGTATTAAAACCTTCCCTCACCCAATGTTCCACCACAAAATAGTACACAGATAACTTACCCTCTTCCCCACAGCTGACCCAGTAAAAGCATGATACACTTTCACCCTACCACTTTATGGTACCTCACCAACCTTCTCCCCCATTCACCCCCCCCAAAAAAAAAAATATTGATAATGCTAAACTGAAGAATATCCCATGGTGGGTGACTGGCATAGCCCTCTCTCCACCTCAGCATGTTACTGTCTGCTGAATAAAACCAGGTACATGGTCCTAGCCACCTGACTCGCCAACTGAGGAGCCAGCCACAGCCAAAAATAAATACAGAAGCTGCCTGTTCCTGTTTAAGAAAGTGCATTTACCAAGTATCATTCTGGGACTCTGGCTGGGATGCTGGTATGCCTTGAGCCCTGGGAAAGAGGCCTTTAATGCAAGCCGCAAACACTGCACAGGGCCCCCTGATGCACAAAGCCAGCACCCTGCAAACTGAAAGGACCCCATTCTCAAACAAACACCCTGGCCCTGTAGTATCCTTGCCACCCAAGTGCAGTGCTACTCAATATTCATATGCTCTGGTGGCTCCGTAGAATCCAAGCTTTTACTTTGCTTATCTTTTCATAGTTCCCCTTGCCCAGTCTTCATTTCACAAATGGAAAAGGGCCTGACTTCACATGCAAAAATTAAAAAACTGTTATCATGTCTTTATATTGCTGCAGTATCACCATGCTTATATAAACAGGAACAATCTATTGCAATAGCAAGAGGGACTCAAGTTCTTTAAACTAGTTTATAATAACTATATCAAAAGCATATCCTTTTTCATTCTGAGGTGTTTAGGACAATGCATTAATAACTTCGTGGATGCCTGACTCAGTAGCGGTATGCCCTTTTTTGGAAATGGCCTTTAAAGAGAAAGGTTATGTACAGTATATACTGTTGTCCACAGACACACATTCCCCATGACCTTTATGGTTTCTGCATGAACTGTACATACCCCGACACAATTACATGCAAAAGACTTGTTTACATGAGGGTTGAAGAGCAAGTTCACCCTCAGCTAAAGCAAACACACCTGGCTCAGGTGATCCAGCTGGAGAGCGCTTGGGTTCCTCTGTCAACAATCCTGTTTATATGCATTCAGCATTTTGTGTTGTTGTGACATCCAGCGTTCATACTACTCTACTCACACAGCAGCACTACTGTTGAATTTTACTGCTAGATAACTTAAACAATTCATCGGCACACGATTTTCGATCAGCATGCTGTTTAAAGTTTCTGGCCATCTTTAAACTTTACCGAGACAGACTCACTCCAGTAGGTTAAATACTGTTCACTGTCAATTGCCCTGGACTCCATTTTTACCCCTGTAGCTATTTTGACCCTTGCTCATTTCGTACATATATATTATTCATGTAATTTCTCATTACTTATCTTGGTACCATAGTTGTTGCTCATTGTTTTAGTTCTTTGCCATGTTCTACCTACACTAACTTGTACTCATTTACACCATATTTATACTGGTGTTTTTTGCCTTTTTGATATATCCTCCCAAGTACCCTTCCACAGGATTGCACCTGGACCTTAACCATGGTTCAGTGCGCTATTCCTGGTGGTCACCAATTTCTAAATCAATCAATCAGTAGAACTGATATGAGGTTCTGAGTAGAAAGTATTTGAACTGGACCTCAAAAAGTTCAACTTATGAATCCAGAATTTATCAAACAGGCCAGTGTGCAGTCAGGTAGGGAATTTGTTTAAAAAATATAATTACTGCTTTGGAAACTAAAAGTAATGCTTATGCTTAAAGCAGTAGTATGTGTTAGTCATCATGTTGTTTCATTTGTTAATAATGTATTTCAAGCAAAAACAACTCTATATCAGTTTTTCCTTTTCTTTTGTTCTTGAACTATCTTACGTGATGTTGAGGTTGTTAAAAGCTTCTGCTATCTTGCAATGTCAAACATGAAAAGAAATAAACATCTTTGTGTGCTACAGTACTATTTACTATTAGAAACAAGGGCTAGCACCACCATAATAAATTCATAGCATGAATCCAGAATTTACAGACAAAATGTACCATCAATGGAAGAGAGTTTTAAATACTGCCAGTGGCAGCCATCTTTAATGACTTGAGTCATGAATTATAACAATGGTTACAAAATCAAGACTAGGTTTTGGTAAGGGCACCTACCTTCACCTGAGCTATTTTCTTCTAGGTTTGCTTGTAAGGACAGAGCAAGGAACATTATCAGAGCAAGGAAAAAGATTAAGTCTTCTTTTGGCTAGACAGATTTACTGTGTGTTACTACTTTCTTTTGTACTCACAGGGTTTGTTACTGTTTTTTGCTAATATTTTACTGCTCTATTGTTCTCCAGTTCAAATTGCTGTTGCAGGGTATACTTTCTGCTGCATTATTACAGGGTGTTCCTACAGGTTTGTTACTGTTTTGTGCTTACAGATTACTGCTGTAATCTTCTCTGATTCAAATTGTTTTTTGCAAGGTATGTCTTCTGTTACTGCTTTATTTTTCTCTGTAACAAAGTGTTCTTTATTTGCAGGGTATGTCTTCTGTGAAATTACTACAGGTGGTGCTTTACAGGTTTTACAGTTTTATCAATCATTAGGCTAAGCTTTCAGGGTTATTGCATTTGTAACTGGGTTGATTGTTTCTGCTCTTACATCCTTGTTTCTTTCATCCGTGGTTCTTCTTTTTCGGCAGGGGAAGGGCTCAGCCACCCCCCCATCCACAACCACCCCACGCTACACTCCTTTTATAGGGTAGCACAGTTGTGACATTTCCTGTAGCAAAGCAGAAAGAGGAGGACCAGAGGAGTATCTACACAGTGACCTCACTTACAGGGGCACAAATAATTTAATTTGTTATAACACGTTATACAAAAACAAACAACCAAAACAAAAAATCAAACTTTTACTTTCATTTTCCTCCTTCTAATTACTCGGACCAGGTTATAAACCCGGCAACTCATCTGGCATGGATATTACTAACTGCAGGTACCGTGGGACACTTTTCAAAAGGGCAGTTATAAAGGATTTAGGATGCTGTCCTACATGCTGGACCATTGGAGATTTAAGGGCTCAGCTCCAGGCAGCATGGGTAGAGATTGCGCGCCTCAAATTGCGTATTCAGGAGGAACTATATTATAAGAACTGCCCGCCATTTCCCCAACATCCAACTGAAGCACCTTGACTGCAGAAGATAGTTGGTCCAGGAGGTTGGCAGGTGGTTAGGAAGGGCAAATCGGGTGCCCCATCACTCAGTGCTTGCCAACGTATCAACTCCACAAACCATATGAAAACTACAAACAGGTATCTACCTCTATCTCCAAAATCAAACAAAGGGATTTTCTATAGATACATTAGTGAAAGGAGAAAGCCCAGAGGGGGTATTGTTAAGATCAAAGGGGATAAAGGGGAGTCTGTGGAGGAGGAGGACCAAGGAAAAGCATCTATCCTAAATAGAAACTTCTGCTCAGTATTTACTAAGGAGAAGGTAGGGCAGGGCCCACAGCTCAGCACCATGGACACAGGGGAGAAGGAGGTGTGCACTAGTCCCTTCACAAAAGAAAGGGTCCTACAAGAGCTCACTAAGCTCAGGGTGGACAAGGCAATGGGACTTGATGGCATACAGCCCAGGGTACTAAAGGAGCTAAGGGTGGAACTAGCAGAGCCATTATCAGAACTGTCTAGTGAGTCTCTGAGCACAGGAGAGGTCCCAGAAGACTGCAGAAAGGCTCATGTGATCCCGCTCCACAAGAGTGGTAGCAGGGAGAAGGCAGGGAACTACAGACCAGTCAGTCTTACCTCAGTAGTGGGCAAGATTATGGAGGCAGTCCTTAAGGAAAGGATAGTGCAACACCTGGAATCCATAGGAGCACAGAATCCAATACAGCATGTGTTTACAACAGGAAGGTCCTATCAAATTATTCTCATAGATTTCTTTGACTGAGTAACCCGAGTGGTGGACTAAGGGGGTGTAGTTGATGTCACCTACCTAGACTTCAGCAAAGCTTTCGATACTGTTCCACATAGAAGATTGATTAATAAGCTGGGTAGGCTCAGGTGGGTCAGAAGTTGGTCAACTGGGTGGCAAACTGGTTGGTAGGCAGAAAACAGAGAGTGGCGGTAAACAGTATACAGTCAGAAGAGATGCAAGTCACAAGTGGAGTACTTCAGGGATCAGTTCCTGGGGCCAGTCCTCTTCAATGTCTTAATCAGTGACATTGCAGATGGACTGGAGGGTAAGGTTTGTCTATTTGCAGATGACACCAAGATCTGCAACACAGCAAATGATCCAGATGGGGTGAGCAGAATGAGAAGAGATCTGGATAAACTGGCAAAATGGTTGGAAGAGTGGCAACTGGGGTTTAACACAAAAAAGTGCAGGATCATGCACATAGGGAAGAGAAACCCTGAAGCCACCTATAGGTTGGGAGGGGAGTTGCTGGCAATCACAAGGGAAGAAAGAGACTTTGGCATCATCATCACAGATGACCGGAAATCATCCAAGCAGACCACTTAAGTAGTAGGTAAGGCAAGAGGGATGTTGGGGTGTATTAGTAGAGGTATCGCAAGTCGTAAGAGAGAGGTAATAATCCCTCTTTACAAGACACTGGTTAGGCCCCATCTGAAGTACTGTGTGCAGTACTGGGGGCTGCATCTGCACAAGGACATTAACAAAATGGAGGCAGTCCGGAGAAGGGCAACCAAAATGGTGCAGGGACTGCATCAGAAAACAAATGAGGACAGATTAACGGAGCTCAATATGTATACCCTAGAGCAAAGGAAGGAGAGGGGTGATATGATCGAAACATTCAAATATCTTAAGGGCATTAACAAGATGAAAGAGTCTAACATGTTTCAATATAAGATAAATAGCAGGGCAAGAGGACACAGCATCAGACTAGAGGGAAGCCGATTAAGGAGTAATGTGAGGAAGTTCTTTTTCACAGAAAGGGTGGTGGATGCATGGAATGGCCTATCTCAGGAAGTGGTGTATATGAATACAGTGCAGGGCTTCAACAGACATGGGATAGGCATAAGGCAGCAATACAGATGGGTATGAAAAGACAGGCCATTAACAGAGTAAAGGCCTACGGCACATTTACAAGGTAGAAAAAATGGACAGACTGGATGGGCCTTGTGGTCCTTTTCTGCCGTCAACTTCTATGTTTCTATATTTCTATGTACATGGGTGAGCATGTGAAATCAGAATTTTATACACACCAGAGGAGTGGGATGCTATATAAACCCCAAGATAGTACCGCTCGAGGGTTTATAAAAGCATCCCATATGAACAGTGTGTATAACATTCTGAGTTACACACTTCCCCACATCTTGTTTTTTTACTACTAATGAGCACTTTTAATAAATGATCAGTTTAGGTGTTTAACTTGCAGCAAATAAAAAAAGAAAAATCTTGCTTTAAACTTGTTTTACTAGTTGAACCCATGAACAATGACAACAGCAGAATCATTTTTTTGAACTTCATTGTTTAAACAGGTGGCAGTTATTTATTTATTTATTTAATACATATATCGGATTTACAACCTTTGAGTCAAAGACTCATTTACAAAGGCACCTCATCACAGGGAGGGGAAACAATCAATTTGTGAGACAGGACAGTGGGGAACAGTACAGGTGAGATAGATGCAGCATACATAACAGAATTTTCAAAGACCAAATGAACATAGGCAATTGCAGAACAGCACACAACAGTAAGTCATTGGGGATACCAGTGGGTCACACAGGATACGGTGTGTGGTATACAGATTGAGAACAGGCAAATTGAGAGAGCTGTTGTATACGTAATACTATAGGAACTGGTTGGTTTGAAAGGCACTTGCGGGAAGCCCTATAATAGGCATATGCGGCTCCGACTGCTAATGAGGTGTTTGTGTAGGGCAGCTTTAAAGTGGCCAATTTTTGGTGCGTTTGTGATGTGCGCGGGGAGGGAGTTATACCAGGACGGTGCTCTGTGATGGAAGAACCTTTGGGCGAGTGAGGTCCTGGCTCTAGGCACCTGGAAGGTGGCTTTGGTAGCATTACGGATGTTGACCGAGTGGGAGGCCCGTAGAAGTGGTGCAGCGACTCCTGGGGGACATAGCCCAAGTAGAGCCTTTTTAGCCAGTATGCAAGTGTGATATTGCAGATGTTCTTCAAGATTGAGTATGTTAGAAGTGGAGTAGAGTTGGCATGTGTGAGTTCTGCTTGGGGCACCAGTCAGGAGCCTGCAGGCTTTGTTGATAGAGGTCTGAATTTTGGTGAGGGCAGTGGGGTCAGCGACTGTATAGGCGGGGAGTCCATAGTCAACCAATGACAGGATGGAGGAAGTGATGGCCAGCCACAGGGCGAACTCAGGGAGGCAGTCTTTGTGGCGGTAGAGGAGTCCAATCCGGGCATTCATGGCCGAGGACAAAGCACTGACATGGGCATGGAAGGGGAAAGCCGAGTCAAAGGTGATGCCCAGGTATTTGTATGTAGATACCTGCTCAAGGGGGTGGAGGGTACTGGGAAGGATGCAAAGGGGAGCATTTTTGGAGTTACTTTGTCGGTGTGCAAAGATCATAGATTTTGTTTTCTTGAGGTTCAGAACTAGGCGATGGTTGAAGAACCATTTTTCAGCTTGGCTGAAGGAGAGTTGCAGGGAGCTCTGGAGAGTGAGTGGGTTGGGGTGTGAGGCGACTAGGACTGCATCGTCAGCATATAGTAGCAGTTTGCCTGTGCAGGAGCTGGGAAGGGTGTTTAAGAAGAGACTGAACAATGTAGGGCCCAGAATGGAGCCTTGTGGGACTCCAGAGTGTACAGGCAGTGCAGTAGATAGGTTGCCATTTAACTTGACCCGTTGGGATCTATCACAGAGGTAGCTGGAGAACCAGGCCAAAGTGCCAGATGAGAGTCCCAACTTACGGAGGGTATCAAGCATTAATGGGTGATTCACAGTGTCGAAGGCCTTGGACAGGTCAATGAACACTGCCCCAGCAGTCTCCCTGGCGTCTAGTGCTGAGTGTATATGGTGGGAAAATTCCAGTAGAGCTGTGGTGGTGCTGTGACCAGGGCGGAAGCCATGCTGTTCTGGGCACAGAATGTTGTATTTGGATAGATAATCCGCAAGTTGCGTGGATACTATTTTCTCCAGAGCCTTGGGGAGGATGGAGATAGGTCTGTAGTTGTTTGGTACTGTGCAGTCTCCATTTTTATGGATAGGGTGATTTCAGCCTGTTCCATGCACTTGGGAATTGGCCAAGGCACAGGGAATGATTAAGAAGGTCCGTGAGGGCTAGCATGACATCCGTTGTTGGCGGTGCATCCTGGAGTCAAGGGGTCTGATTCGGGTTGTGGGAGGAGAGGGCTTTTAGGAGGATCGGTTTCTGCGTCATGGGGGGAGATAGCCTTAAAGAGAAAAGGGGGGCGAGAAATTGGTGGGTTGTTGGTTACCGGGATGGGGTCAAAGAAGTGGGCTGGAAGGACTGCACTTAGATCGGAAAAAGTTGTGTTAAGGCAGTCGGCAATACAGGATGGGTCAGTATTAATTATGCCATTTATAACCATCTGAGAGGGAGGAGGGGAGCGGGTTGTCCCGTATAACTCCTTCATGTTATCCCAGAAGGTTCAGGCAGAGCCCCAGGAAGAGGTCAAGGTGGATTGATTGTAGTTGGCTTTGGCTTGTCTTATGGCCCAGGTGCACTGGTTGCGAGCTGTATTATAGGCTTGCCTGTCTGCTAACCTGCCAGTCTCGACAGCAATGTGCCATAGGTTATCACGCTGCTTCAATTGTTGGATCAGGGAGGGGGAATCCAGGCAGCTGTGTGTCTTTTAGTATGGGTGTTGGTGACAGGGGCAAAGATGTCACAGGCCTTACAAAAGGCACTGGTGAGGAAGGCTAGGGCGGTGTCTATATCCGTTGCAAGGGAGATCGGTGACCAGTCAAGCTGGGCAAGGTGCCGCTTAAGCTTGTTTAGTCCTCCAGGGCAGAAGCGTCAATGGGGGGTGGCTTTGTGCGCAGGTTTGCACGTGGGGGAGGACCAGAGGCAGAGAATAGGGGAATGGTCACTGAGGGAGTTTGCTAGGACGTTAACATCCATTACTTTGTGTGGGCGCTTAGAGAGCACGATGTCTAGTAGGGAGCTGGTCCCACTTGATTGGTTAAATCTGGTGGGTCGAGTTACTAATTGGGATAGTCAAGGGCTGCGAAGTCGTCCTTAATTTGCGTTGCGGTGGAGCCAAGCCAGTTGATGTTGAGGTCTCCTAGGATGAGCTGTTCAGCCTTGTGTGGCAGGGTAGTGAGATAGTCTGTGAGGAGCGGATTGCTAGGCTTTGTTCTCGTGGGGGTACGTAGGCTGTTGTGAGGTAAAGAGGGCCACGGCCTGGGTCAGGGGTGATTTTTAAGGTGATGGCCTGTGCCCCATGGTCGAGTTTGGGGGCGGGTAGAGCATAACCCAGGAGGGAGTTACTTAGGTAGACAGCGCATCCGCCGCCATGCTTATTCACACGATCTTCTCTAAAGAGGGTGAAGCCAGGGAGGGAGACAGCCGAGTCTGGGGTCGAGTGTGAGAGCCAGGTCTCCACTATGGCAAGAATGTCAGGCTTATGTTGAGAGACCCAACATTGGAGTGCAGCAGTCTTCCTTGGGAGACTGCAGATATTCATGGAGGCAATGCGGAGTCCATGTCCTGTGGGGGGCGATGTAGCAGGTCCTGGTCCGGGGTTGGGGTGGACATTCCCAGACAGCAGGAGGAGTAGGATGATGAGTCGGAGAAAAGGACTACGGCGGTAGTGATAGGGATGCTTGGACTGATGCGAGGATCTGGGGGGGGGGCAGTGCAGGGGATGGGTAGGGAGATAAGGATGGGTAGAGCTAGGACAGAGAGATACCACCAACCACTATGGGCTGTGGGGGGTGTGATGGGGTGGTTGGGTGATCCAGCGTGTGTGGAGTGCTGATAGTGAACGGAGGGTAGATGGGGGGGTTTGGGGCAGTGGAGGAATGAAATGCTGGCATATGTGCACATACAGGGGTGTTAGAGAGAGATTTTTGGCTGCGATTTTGGGGGGGGGGATATGATAGTGAGGAGCAACGTGAGTATACTAAGACCTAAATGAGACATATTGCTGTATAAGATAGATGAGATAGATGAGGGGGGATTGTTTTTGCAAGCAGGATCCCCCTAGTGTTCAGCGGGTATAACCTGCAGGTGGAAAAGTGGGCTGACTGGTTCTGTAGCCTCACGTGACACCGTCTATAAAATACAAAGCCGACCAAGGGTGGTGGTGGGGGCGGTGGGGACCGCTGTATGCATGGGTACTGAAGTGAACATGATTGACAGCTCGAGGTTGCAATATGTAGTGCAAAATTATAACCTGGTTATAAAAGGAACACTGTCGACTCTTTTTGTATCTTATTATTTCTGTTTGAAAACCCACATTTTATATTTGCATAACTTCTTTAAAATTAATTGACATTGCTGGTTGTTTTATTTCTCTTTTTTTTCTAGTAAAACAGAAATCCATGCTAATGGTATAATTATACCCAATCTTGTTTTATTTCAAATCCTTGATCTACTCTTAATGCATACTTCCTGAACATTAGCAACAGCCCCAGACATTGCGTCCACTCATGATGCAATAAGTATCCTCTCCTCCTCACTGCACTGTGAGTCACTAGACAGTGTTGGGGTGTTCCAAAGTCCAGGAAAGAAGAGGTGGGAATTAATCAAGGACTGTAAACAAATACATTTTTGTGTGGTGACACCAGTATGGTAGACAGTCTGTTCTTCACTTTTCAAAAGAAAAAAAAATCAGAAGCGAACTGATTAGCTACATCAACAAATTCTAGTTTTATTTAATTTTTTTCTTAGAATGTGCGCAATCATAAAAATGTGTTTTTTTAAACGAGAGACACTCTGAGGCCTAAGTTTAAAATTAAAAATGCTTGTCAGTAATTATAGCTATTTTTTAAATACCTTAGGGAATTAAAAATATACTTGTTATGAATCTTGGGTGGTCAGAAATAGATCTGATGATGGAACATTTTGCTGATTAACAAATACTACTGCTAAATGAGAGCTTTTGCTTTCCAACAAGAAAGTCACAGTTGGCATCTGCAGAACTGAGTTACACAAACTCTACCGCACCCCTTTGATTAGGAACTTTCATTTATTTTTAATTACTGAAGGCATTTTCATTAAAAATAGTGGGCTGGATTCTCAAAAGGTTATGCATGGTGCAAAGAGACTTGCACCCAAATAAATGGTACAAGTAGCACTTTGCGTCATGAGTTCTGACAATTTGGGATTCTGCAAAGCAGCCTGTGATGTGTCGCAGGCTGCTTGCTCCAAAGTGGAGTTAAGCCACCATCTGTGCTAAAACCTCCTTGCGACATGGTGCAAGGTGGTTTACAGCAGCAGCAGCTGTGCCCTGTTCTGTAAGGGCAGCTGCCAAGTCCCTGAGTTTGGTATTCTGGACAACCCCTTGAGGACATCCATCAAAGTACATTGACACCAGCAATTAGCTGGTGTAAGTGTACCTTGTGTCCACCGGGGATTGTGTCAGTGTGCTGCCAGCCCATCCCCCAGTATATGTAACCCCCCCCCAAGCCCTGATCCCCCAGTCAGGCATAGAATAAGCCCCACAGGGCTATGGAACCCCTCCATGCCCTGATCACCTGAGATATGCATACAATGCCCCACAGGGCTAGCCCCCCCATGCCCCAATCCCCAAAAATATTTAAATAAATGCCCCACAGGGCTAGCAGGCCCCCATGCCCTGATCACCAGATATCTTTAAATAAATACCCCACAGGACTAGCAGACCACCCCCAATGCCCCAATCAACTAAGTGGTAATCCCAACTTTGGAGAAACAAAAGATCTCCATTATCCCTGGTAGTCTAGTAGCCCCCACACCCCCAACCAGCAGTGCCACACCACCTTGCACCTCCCCTGACCAGTGCTAACTGACGCTGGCACAGCCACACTCACCAGGCCAGCTGCCGATTAAGCTCCGCATGAGTGTGTATTACTGTAACAGTAATGCACTCACACGGGCGCATAGCTGGTGGCTGGCCATGTAGGTGAGAGGTGACTGTGCCAGTCGCCGGCTGGGAACAGGTTGGGGGACACGGGGTGGTCTGGCACTGCTGGGCGGGGGGCCAAGAGACTACCAGGGATAATAGGGATCTTTGTGTGCACAGTTGGGATTACGGCTCAGACTTGGGGTACGGGATTGGGGCTTGGGGACCTCTAGCTCTGCAAGGCATATATATATAATATATCGGGGGATCAGGGCATGGGGGTTCCACTAACCCTGTGGACCTTTTTACATACTTGGTGGGGGGTCATGGCATTGGGGGTCTGCTAGCCCTGTAGGGATTTTTACATCTATTGGGGATCAGGGCATTGGGGGGTCCACTAGCCCTGCAGGGTTTTTTTACATATATTGGGGGATTGGGGCATGGGAGGGGGCTCTTGCACCCTTACACCATGGTTGCTGCAGGCTTGCGCCTACCCAGTCATGTATGCCCTTCCTTTGGCGTACAGTTTGGGTTGGCGCAAGTCACGGGACTTAGCCGCGGGGACCCTGCCTGATAGAGACTTGGGTACAGGGTCCTCGGCGCAATGGCATTTGGCGCAAGTCACCTTTCATGTGACTTGCACCAACCATCCCTTTCAGAATCCGTCCCTGTATGTTTTCTTCAGTGTTCATCTGGTCACGTTGCTTATGCCTACCAAGAAATCATAATCCTCTACTTATAAAATCACAGTCTGTTGCCACAGACAGGATTCTGACGTCACAAGCAGAGGCTTATGAGTTTGAGGCAGGAAAATCAGCCAGAACAGATGAAGTCTAAGGGGCAAGGACCCTGTTTTTATGCCAGTATCATTGGTTATAATGAATGGAAAATCCAGAAATTCAATTTTTTTTGGATTTCTCTGAGATTTGAGTCCTGCAGGACATAGGTTCATCCATATTTGGATTATGGGTCACAGTTTTGGTCTCCATATATATATAAACCGACATTAAAAACTTAAATGTGTCCAAAGAAGAGCAACTAAACTGGTTTATGGGCTGAAAGATCTCTCATATCAGAGTAGATTAGGAAAAAAGTAACCTAATACCCCATATGTTAATTTGACATTAATGACCATTACTTCATGTATCAATTAAATCTGGATTTCAAACCAGATGTGATGGGAACCAGAGGGTACCCTCTTCAGATCAGCCAAAGTTCCCTTACAATCAATAAGCAAACATTTTCTTTATATAGTGGATAACTGGTATATGGAACACTCTCCCATTGTATGTAGTTATCAGTAAGGACAACATAGAGTTTAAAAAGAATCTGGACAGGTACATATCTGAACTGGAAAATCTGGCATATTACCACTGGCAGTGGGGAAGTTGTTGCATATGAGCACCTATGCCTTTGTCTGCTCTTCTTGATATCCTTAGTACGAGCCTGCTGATGCCTATTCTATTCTTTTTTGCAGGCAACTGGAAAATCCAACTGGAACCCTGTGGCTGTTCTGTGCAGACCCGCCTGCCTCTCGGCCTACAACAAGACATCCTGCCAGGTACGGGTGACTGCCTCCTCCTGCAAGCTGCAGGAGCTGCTCAGAACCCAGCGGCTGTTCTGTGCTGACCCGCCTGCCTCTTGGCCTACAACAAGACATCCTGCCAGGTACGGGTGACTGCCTCCTCCTGCAAGCCACAGGAGCTGCTCGGAACCCAGTGGCTGTTCTGCTGACCTGCCTGCCTCTCGGCCTACAACCAGGTACACATTTTGAAGAGCATCCCACAGCTACTAACAGGACTGAACTTGACGCTTTTTGCCTTCAGGCCATTTGGCTGCACTACTACTGCTCCTGAGCTCTGATTTTGTATAACGCTATTCCCCCTGCTCTTATTGGCTCTCGACTCTACCTTCCTGAGCTGTCTCTTTTTTATTACAAGAACTGCTTTTCCATTTGCAAATTATACTGCAAAGCCACTAGAGGGAAACACCTCTTGGAGGTTGCATTCCTCTTTTCACAGCTCTCCCCTAAGCACTTCTTGTCCAGGGTCCTTCTTCCCTAAAGCAAATTACTACACCCTAACAAACCATAGTCCATCACCCTACCACTGTGCCCTAGAGACCACCACAGTTATGGGTATCGGAGAGCCCCCCTTATACCAACACTGATCTCCTGCCCCCTTATTACTACTTGGTAGGCACCCACTGTCACACGGATCACCCAGGCTCCTACTGATCGCTCTTACTATCCTACTTCTTTGACCCCTCAGCCCTCCCCTCAAGGGTCTTCTTCCCACACCTTCCACACCTCCCACCCCCATGAACCATCACTGACTGCCACCCACACTGCCACTGCCTTTCATACATCCCCCATCCCCCCCCACATATCTCCCTGCAGTCATGCACCACCATTATCCTCCATGCTGGATCACATTCCTATCCTTTGCAACTCTTATCACCTTGGCCATCTCATGTACTACCCGCACTATAACTAGGCGGCAACTATTCTTGACAATAAGGCAATGATCTTTTGCTCTCCTTAAAGTCTTTGCCATACTCCTACTAATTTCAGGAAATGTTCATCCTAACCCAGGCCCTGTCTCACCCAGCCCTAGCCTCTCACACCACAGTCTTAGAATAGCTGCAATTAACATTTGCAACTTAACCAAACAGATGGCAGGTCTCCAATGCTGGATACTGCAACATCACCCAGATTTGCTAGCCCTCACAGAAACCTGGCTCTCCAAAAAAACACCTGACTCCTTGGTCACCTTCCCTGGTTTCACCCTTCACAAAACTAACAGAGTGGGCAAACGTGGTGGGGGGTGTGCTGTGTACGTCCGTGACGCCTTGATATGCCATGCCCTTCCAACACCTCCTTTAGACTATAGTGCCCAAGCTTTATCATTAAAACTTACTCCAGATCCCTCCAGAGCCCCTGTAACTCTTACTGTCACATATGTCCCCCCAAGAAACCAAGCTCCTGCTATACAATCCCTTGCTAACTACATCTCAGGATTCCCCCCCAAAATGGAACACATTATAGTTGGAGACTTTAATGTGAACTGGCTTGCTAGTTTGGCTTCCCATGCCAAGGACACCTTTGTTGCACTGGACCTGACTCAGCTAGTCAGCCAACCTACTAGGGTGAGCCCCATTAATGGCTCTAGCACCCTGATCGACTTTCTCCTCACCAACCGTCCCCACAGAATCTCTGACCTGGTGGTCCTTCCAGACTCCCTAAGCGATCACTCACCCATCCTCTTTTCCTGGTCATGTCTTCAGCAGAATCCCAAACCAAAGTATTTTGCCCGGCATTGTCTCTGACCCGGAGGCCTCATAAAACTAAGAAAATACTTAACTCAATGGGACTGATCCCCCATCTCCCTGGCCCCTACTAGAGATGAAACCCTTGATTATTTCACCTGTTCTTTTAATAAAGCATGTGACATCTATGCACCACTAGCAAAAGTGCAATCCAAGAAATGTAATGCCCCCTGGGTCATGCCTGCACTGCTCCAACAGCTACAGCACAGAGATGATCTCTGGCATAAAACTTGGCCCCTTCAAAACCGCTCTATGGAACCATTTCTTTAATGTCTGCTGCTGTAGATGCAACTAACTCTGCCCCCCCAATCCTACTGCAGGACCGTTCTCTGTCTGGCCCCCCTATCCTTGGCAATGTCCCCTGGACTGCCGATCCATCTTTCCCCCTACCCCTTTTTACCTACCCCCCTAGGTTTATATAAGGATGTATTCCACTGCAACTCCAGAGAAATTGTACATCTTTAATTGTAAATCTGTATTTTATACCAACATGCAACTAAGTGCATTTTGTGTTCAATGTCTGCACCTGTAATGTTGTTCAGTGTTGTGTCTGCACAATGTTCTATTGTCTTGCCCTCCCTATGATGAGGTGTCTTTGTCAATGAGTCCCTGACTCAAAGGTTGTAAATCCAACTCATACAAATAAATAAATAAATAAAGCAGTCGCATCAGGCATGCAGCCGGACAGGCAAGCCTACAAAGCGTCTCGTAACAGATGCACTTGGGCCATAAAACAGGCCAAATCGCGTTACTACAAAATGACCGTTGCCTCCTCCTGGGGGAATGCTTGGTTGTTCTGGGACAATATCAAGGAACTCAACGGCAAATCCCAGCTCCCCCCCCCCCAATAACTGTCAACAATGTGCCTACCACTGACCTGCTGGCCATCGCCAACTGCCTCAACTCATCATTCTCTGACCTTAGTGCAGTACTCCCAAATAATTTCTTCGACCCCACTCCTGCAACCCCACCCCCTAATACCCAGCATCCCCCCCTTCCATCTCAGGGTGATCTTTACGAATGAGGCAAGGCCTTACCTCATTAAAGCACTTAATGGCTCTTGCTATTGCAAAGATTCTTTTGATATGAGAAGAGGGTAACATCGCAGATCCATGGGTAAGTGAGACTATGATATCTGGGCCACCTTCCACCTTCTGTCCACCACTTACTCCAGCTCTACAGACTTTTGTCAAAAGTTGTGAAAGGGATCTGCTAGAACTGGACAGAAGTCTGCAAAATAGGGGTAATAATGGTTTAAATAACCTGAATGCAGCAGAAAGAATTGCCATTAATGAATTAGGCAAGGATAAAAATATAACCATCAGGAAAGCAGACAAGGGGGTTTCAATTGTTGTAATGGATACAGACAAATATCTGCTAGAGGTACATAGGCAACTGAGTAACACAGTATTTTATGAGAAGGTATCATTAGACCCTACATTAGAATATAAAAAGCAGATTGATAACTATCTAGTGGAAATAAAAGAGAAAAGGTGGATAACTGAAGACATTCTCATTTTTGAATGTGCAGAACCCTATGAGAGCTTGCTTCTACATCCTCCCAAAAGTAAATAAATGCCTCATAAATCCCCCAGGTCTCCCCATTGTGTCAGGAAATTGCTCTTTATCTGAGCCACTGTCGCAGTATATTGATTATCGCATAAAACCCATAGCCCAGAATGTTCCTCCATATATAAAAGATACAATTGGCATACTCTCTGTGTTAGAAGAAATTGAAATTGAAGAAAAGAGCTTGTTTGTGACATTGGATGTTGAGTCCTTATACTCAAATATACCTCATGAAGGAGGCCTTGAAGCATTATAGTACTATTTGGACAGAAGAGATGTGAAGGATACACCCACAGAAATGTAGTGAATATGGCAAGATTTGTACTAATGTCTAACACCTTTTTCTTTACAGATGAGCAGTATGTACAGGTTAAAGGGACAGCTATGGGGCAACTTTTGCCCCTAACTTTGCAAACCTGTATTTGGGCAAATGGAAAGACGAGATTATCAGAAATAGGGAGGCTAACCCACATAGAGATAAAATAGACATCTATAGACGTTTTATAGATGATATATTTATCATCTGGACTGGCACAGAGAATGAACTCTTCGATTTTGTCAAATTTTTGGAACACAGCAATAAAAATCTATGTTTTTCATTTTCCTTTAGTTTCACTCATATTAATTTTTTGGATTTGATTACCAAAAAGGATGGGACAGGAGGGATAGAAACAGACCTGTATAGAAAAAAATACAGACAGAAATACGCTTTTACAAGCAGATAGCAGTCATCCATATCATACCATAGCAGGTATCCCAAAAGGTCAATTTTTGAGAATGAAAAGAAACTGCAGCACCAAGGAAACATATGAAAAGAGAGCTAATGAATGGGAGAGTACACTGTATGCGAGAAAATACTCTGTAAACACCATTACTAGAGCTAGAGAAGAAGTAGATAATATGGTGAGATCTGAGGTCATGCAGAAAAAGACAGAAAAAAGAGAGAAAGGTGACCTCAGAATACATTTTGTAAGTACAAATAATGCACAGTCAGAAGAGACTGGAAAAATTGTTAATAAACATTGTCATTTGGTGAGCCTGGATCCAGGCTTGAAGGATCTTAATAATATGAAACCTAGAATGGTGCACAGAAAAGGAACAAGTTTAAAAGACAAGCTAGTACATTCAGTACAACCAAAACAAGAACATGCAAGGATGTGGATACCGAGGCAACAGGATGGTTGCTTTAAATGTGGGAATTGTAAATTCTGTAAACCCTGACACAGACTAAAAATGTTATTAACCCCAAAACAAAAAGAGCGAGAAAAGTTAGAGGGTTTATTACCTGTGTTACAGAAGGGATCAGTTACATGGCCACATGTGGATGTTTTTATATAGGAAAAACAGAAAGAAATTAAAATAAAGAGTGGGGGGAACATTTAAGAGCAATAAAGAGCAGTGACAACAAGAATGCACTTGCAATTCATATGGGGAAGTGATAAACCCAAAGGAACATATTTGGTCATTTTTGGGGATTGAGGAGCCCATAAAAAGCCTGAGTGGGGGCGACTATGACAATGTCCTGTTAAAACAAGAACAATATTGGATATTTGCCACAGGAGGGTCAGAAAGACCTGGGCTAAATGAAAGGATTGACTTGAAACCATTCTTAAAGAAACAACTTTTATGCCCTGTTGTTTAACAGGTATTTTTAGAGTATGATACATAATCACTGTATAAAAAGAACTTTACCAGCAAGTTATATGTGTTAATTCACATTTCCTGTTTATCTTTTATAGATACCTCTGCTAACACTTGAATGCAAAGTGGATCCCCAAGAAATTGGAGGAGGACACTGGTGTACAAAATAAGAGTGGTAAAATTAAAACTAAAGTTAAAATGATAAAACAACCATGTTTAAGAAAATGTTTTTTTTTTGATAATAGTCTATAATAATAACCACAAGTAGTATCTGAATATAAAACCTTTTGCATTACAGGTGATACGGACTGAAAATGTTTTTTAATTGGAGTTTTTTAACAGAAGTTGTTTAATGTGTTCTATACGATGTATGTTATGGTGTACTGGCACTTTAAGAACACATAGGCCCAGATATTCAAAAGGGATGCGCCATGTGCAACAGAGATGCGCCAGCGCAAGTACGTAAATGTGACATTGTGCGATATTCAGTGGGAGGTAGCTGCACCGCTCAAGCCGCAATGCGCAAGAGCGCAATGGTAATGAATGCATGTGCAACCATAGGGGGAGGAACCATGAATAAATTGCGCAGTGCAATATTCAACAGCATGCGCCATGCGTAATAGTGGAGCTAGAGGAAGTTGCACAACAGCAGAAATTATCTAAAATAAAAAGGAACAAGAGAGAGGTTCAAGAACGCTACAGGGAAGCCAGAGGTGGGAGTGAGGTGACAGCAACCACAAACAGGGTAGCAGTGAGTGGGACTGTGAAGGAGCAGGACAGGGCACACCTGGCAACACACAGGAACAGAACAGGAGTGGGGAGCCTGTGCTACTTGTGCAGGACAGACATGGTAGTGCCACAGTGTACTGAGGGCAGTGGCAGTACTGAGGGCAGTGGCAGTAGGCAGGACAGCCAAAGGCCGGAGGTGTACCCGGTGCAGGGGGTGCATCACAGAGGACAGCAGGGGGAACGGGATAACAGCTGCCAAGGGGGGAACACCAGCCAGGGACATGGCCAGTGCCACCTTCCAGATGGAAGCAGTAATAAGGGGTGTGAGAAGGCAGGCAGCAGGGGGGCGCGGTCGTGGAAGGGCCCATCAGTGGTATGCCCCCAACAGGCAGTACCGAGCCTGCACCACCTTCGAACACTACACCGACACAGAGATTGTGAGCCAGTACCGCCTGAACCAGGCGATCCTAAGGTGGCTTTGTGAGCTGTGCAGTGATGAGATGCAGGTGCCCACACGACGGAGCCAAACTCTGTCAGTGGAGACAAAGGTGACCCCTGTCATGTGCTTGCTTGCCACAGGCACCTTCCAGAGACCAACAGGGGACACAACAGGCATAACCCAGTCGGTTGCATCATGCCTACTCATACAATTCCTCAGCACACTGCTGCCACATGCTGTGGAGTACATTCGTTTCCCCAGCACACAGGCGGAATGCACAGCACACATACAAGAGTTCCACAGGGTAGCACGTATGCCTGGTGTGCTTGGGGCCATTGACTGCACCCATGTGGCCATCCACATGCCACCTGGTTCAGATGGTGTTGCATACATCAACTGGAAGGGTTTTACCAGCATCAATTGCCAGGTGGTGTGTGATGCCAGGGGGCGCATAACCAATGTCTGTGCCACACACCTTGGGGGAGCACATGACGCCTTCATCTGGCACCAGTCTGCACTGAGTCACAGGTTCGAGAGTGAGTACATCCCCACTGGCCACCTAGTGGGTCAGTATGCACATCACACAGGATGACATGGGCAGCAGCGGGGGGAGTGCATAGTCAGAGGTGCCATGGGTACTGGCCTTGATGGCCCATGGCAGAGCAACGCAGACCACCATACTAATGTCCACCCTCTACATATAGGTGACAGTGGCTACCCACTCTGTCCCTGGCTACTCACACCATACTGACGCCCTGCGACCCTATCGCAGCAACGGTACAATGAGGCACATGCCACCACAAGTAATGTCATCAAGCGGGTGTTCGGGATGCTGAAGGCACATTTCCGGTGCCTTGACACGTCTGGCAGTGCTCTACAGTACAGTCCCTCGAAGGCCTGTGGGCTATTCCTGGCCTGTTGCATCCTGCACAACATGGCCAATGACTGTGGGATAGCTGTAGAGGTCAAAGAGGGGGACATCGATGGGGATGATGAGGACGCTGGTCCAGACGGTGATGGGCAGCCACCCGCTGGGTGAAGGGAACCCCGTCTGATCCGGATGGCACAACTACACCAGGACGCCATCACAGAGGAGCACTTTGGCCAACACAGGTAGGTCATGGTGCCATGTGCAACCACCAATGGCAAGGGCACAACCCACAGACAGGCATGGATGAACCCCAAGGGTGGATGGTGGCATGGGAATGGGTCTGAGCATGGAATCGCACTCACTGTCAGGGATGGGCAAGGCCAAACATGACACGCGCTCACACACACACACACACACACACACACACACACACACACATATCACAAGACATGCACAAGGGGTAGAAGGCACGTCAACCCGATTGCAACCCCTAGCCACACACAGGTCCACATACGACCATGCCCAGTGGCCATCACTGTGCATGTCTCAGACGCTGGGCACCATTGCACACTGGCGGACAACTGGCACGACGCAGGCATCATCATGCACACGCCACAGTGGCCAGCAGCCGCGAAGGTGTGCACATGGACCGTGTGTGTGCAGGGCCGGGTACCCCACCCATGCATCGCACAGTGTACAACACACTGCACACAGGACAGCGGCAGACAGTGGCCATGGTGGGAGACAGGTCAATCATGCGGCACAGTGCCACGGCCACCAACAATGCGTGGGTGGCCCCGCCGAGACTTGCCAGCTGTGCAAGGCTGACCATTGACCTCATGGGGTGGCACCGATGGTCCCCCTGGAGTGACGCTGTGAGAACGCGACCGTGTTTGCAAAGGGGTCTGCAACTCACCGAACATGCCTGTGCCAGGCGTGCTCAGTACGCCCACAGCCGAACCAGGGTCGATATGGAAGGTGTCGCACGATGCCAGGAACAGGGTTGGATGTGACACTGTGCGGTGTCTACTGCACATGGGCAATGAACTGGGTGCCCAAAGTGGCCATAACAGCAGTGATTGCACATATCTGCCTGTCAATGGCAGCGGTCACATCCTCCCGCTGCTGGGCCATCTCTGCCAGAAGCAGACCATGGTCCCTGCTGCACCGCTCCTCTGCCTGGCACAGAACTGCACTGAGTGCATCCACCGCCATCACAAGCCACAACTGCTGATCCACTGAAGCCTGGAGTAGGCGGCTGTGCTCATCAAAAAGATCCTCTGCCTGATCAGCATGATGTCCCTCATGGTTTTCCTGGCCATGCCAGGCAGCACCCCTTGAAGATGGGTGCTGCACACCAGAGCCATACCTGGGCATGTCCACACACGGTGCACTGACACCGCCACCCAACACTGTCCCCCCGTCACCATTGGTTGACTGCTGGCACTGCCCCTCTGGCCGCTGGTCGCCAGGGCTCACTGGTGCCGCTGCAGCGGCTGCAACAGCCACACCAGCCTGGATGCACACCAGTGCTGCCCCACTGGGGCACACAGGCACAGGCTGGGACTGTGATGTCATGCAGGCCTCCACGGCGGCACCAGCCACGGCTACACCTGTGCAGTTCCTGGCTGTGGGACCTTCCTGCATCCCACACATATCACTGTCCGGGATGTCTGATGCATCATCGGAACCTGATCCGGCACCAGTCCGTGTCCCAGCATGCTGGAGTCTGTGGCCGCTGTTGCGCTGGGACACAGGCAGGGCCTCATCTGCACTGGCACCACCATCTTCAGTCCGGACAGACAGGCAGGTATGCGGTGGTCCTGACCTTCGGACACCTGTGGAGTTGGATGGGTTCTCCTCCATGTCCAGGGCCTCACCCATTGTGGACACACCCACCACCGCTGACCCTTGTAGATGCTCAGGAGCTGTAAGGGAACACAGTAGCATTAATGTCTCCGCCCTACCCTGTGGCATTCCCCCCACCTCCCAAACAGTGACAGCACAGAACCTACCATGCAGTGATGGGCTGCCACCTGTCTGGAAGCCACCACCCGGAATGCCCTCTATGGCACAACGCCGCATGCTGCTGGCCATTCGCTCCTCATGTGGCGTCAGGCGTGGCACATCCGGCTATCCACCACTGGTTGCAGCACGTGCTGCTCTGATGGCAGCCACCTTGTCCTTAATTCTTCTCTTGTCTGTGCCAACCTTCTTTTTACATTCCTGCACAGACTGCATGTGGCTGCCATGCTGGTTCATGGCATGCACAACCTCACTCCATGCCACAGCTTGGGCCTGTGATGTTCCCTGCTGTCCGCTGAGCAGCGGTTCCCTGTCGAGGTAGGCCTCAAACAGTGCATCTGATTTAGCCCGGGTGAAGTTGTGCCTCCTCCTTCTACAATGTCCCTGTTCCTCCTCTTCCTCACGTTCGGTCATTATACAGCCTGTGGGAATGACAGGTGTTACCTTTGATTGTGCAATCCCATGCATCTTCCACACACCACACAGTCCACACTTCCAAACAGCATGCAACCCACCACAATAGACTGCAATACCAAACTATGGCCTCTGCAGTCCCATGTCGCATTTATATAGTGCAAGGCATGCAAATGAGGCGAGGTGCAACTTTAAGTGGATGCTAATGCAGTAGCTGTGCCAAGGAATTGCTGATGAGCTGATTTGCATACAGTATGCTGGCTGAATATCGTGCTGCTGCACCTTGCGTAATTGTGTTGAGCATGCTCAGGCAAAGGTGCAGCTCTGTGACGTGCGCAGTAGGCACCACACGGCTCATGCCCGGGGTGCTGACGCCAATGCCTGCCGCGCTGCTGATGTGCTGAGTGCGGGAAGCAGTGCAGAGCATGGCCACCACTGTGCCAGTGGTGCTAGTGCACTGTTCACACGTATGGTGCTCTTGCCCTGAAGCATCGTAGGCACTATGGTGCCACAGCACGGTAGGCCACTGCAGGGCGTCACACACAGTCACCCTACAGCGCTACATGCAGGGAGTGCCAGTCACACTGTGGCGGTCTGTGCGTGACAGATCCTTGACCATGCGGTCCACCTTTGCCCCCTAGGCACCATGCATCCGCATGGGTGCACCCCTATCGTGCTGTTCGGTGACAGTGCGATGGGGAATGGCAGCGCTGTACTGTACAGCATCGGCACGTGGCGGACGTGCGTTACAGAGTGCCATTTTGTGATCCTAGCTGCAGTAGACATGACACAGAGAAGAGCAGCTTTGTGGAGCCCTCTGGAGCTGGCCAATTTGGTGGCCATTGTAGAGCCCCATGCTGGGGCCCTGTTTGGGGATGACCCCTTAGATAGGTCAAGGAGTGCTGTGTGGGAGGAGGTGGCAGAGGCACTGGAGGAGGCCACCAGGATCGCCCAAACTTCTGAGCAGTGTCACCACTGCTATGGGGACTCCAGCGGAGGGACCCAGACAGGCTTGCCCATCTACGGGCATGTGCCTGGTGAGGTGCAGTGCCACGTCCAGGTAGGTGCTACATCCATACACTGGTAGCATCCGTCCGGGTATCGCGGTGGGCATGTGTCCACCACACAGGGGAAGGGGGCCGTCCAGTGTAGGCTGTGGTGGTGGTGGTGGGGATGTGGCATGGCTGGGCTGTGCAGGATCGCACACATCGGGGGGGCCTTTGCTACTGGTTTGTACTGATGTTCCCCTCTCCATGTTTGCACCCTAGGCACTGAGGAGAGGCACCGAGCCCAAGAGGCACGGGCATGCCATGAGAAGGAGGCTTTCCGGCAACAGGCACGAGCTGGCGGGCCCATACCGCATCAGCGCCTGGATGTTGAGGATGTAGGTGAGTGCCTTTCTTCCAGGATATTCTGTGCATGCTGTGTTGTGGGGTAGGCGGCAGGGCATGGCCACCATCCATTGACACCACTGACGTGCACGCCACACGGTACACTCAGCAATGTCCTGTGGCACTGCATGTGTGGGTGGGTGTCACTGGTGGTCCATGCATGCACCGGATACATGGCTGTGCCACTGCTCGCACCGCATAGCCATGTCACTGTACAGCCCACGGTGGTGCTGTCCCGGGACTTGGGTGGTGGTGTGCAGTGGTCCATGGCTGTGTGCACCTGGGTAGGTAGGCCTTGTGGACACGATCACTGTGGGTGGTCGCACACCATCACAGGGGCGTGGCCTACGGCTGTATGCCATGCACAATGGGTGGGCTGCAGGGGGATGGACATTCACACATACTGACTCTGCTCCCTTGTCCTAGGTGGATGGCGAATGATGGCCATTGATAGGGCCATGCAGGAGCTCTTGCAGCTGGCCAGGGCGTCGATGGAGATCCTCCAGCGCATGGAGCGGCATGGGGTCAGGAGGTGGAGGACTAGTAGGCACCACAGAAGTGGAGACTGGGTCAGACGATAGGCACTCCATGTCCCTGGAATCACCCTACCCCCCTGGACCCACCCTCACACTCCTTCTTCCCTCTCCCATTTATTCACCCCTGCCCCTTACCGCCCCCACCCTGGTATGTGGCCCTTCTCCCCCGTTGTACATATTTGTAAATAGTTTTGTTTCTCACCTCTGTTCAATACATTTGTTTTGTTATGACAACTGTGGTGGTCTATGATTTTCAGCGGGCTACAGGTGCTCAGCTGCAGTGGTGTGCATGGCATCAGGGGTGGTGCAGACATGAGTGTGTGTGTGTGTGTGTGCGTCCGGAAGGGAACCGCCTATGGTGTGGGTGGGGGAATCAGTCACTGTCCGTGGTTTGTGTGTTGTTCCCTGTGCACACTGGATGCCTACGTGCAGTGGTCCACAGTGCATGCACTGTGTCCATGGCGCCCTGTCAGACCATCCATGGCCAGTGCAGCTGACACCCTTGCATGTCTGTGATATGCACGGTCTGCTGGCATGTCAGTGGTGGCTGTCCTTGCTGGACAACCACTGTACCCGGCACAATGCCAGGTTGCCTCCTGTCACCGGTATAGTGCACGTCTGCCTCGGGTGGCACTGTGGCCTCCGCTGTTGTTGTCCCCCCTCCATGCTGTCACTTGTGTCTGTTGCAGGGGATGTGCTCCACTGTCTGTCACTTGTGTTCCAGCCGCATGCTGGTGGCGTACAGCTTCATGGTGCATGCGCAGGGTGGCTGTTACACCTGTGCTACGGAGGGGTGCTAGCCGTGGGTACACGGCTGCCGTGGCAACACACCAGCAGGTTTGCTGACCCGCTACTGTGTCCCTGTGTTGGTGTGCCCTTGGGTATGGGTGGGTGTTTGTCCATGCACTGTGTTGCATCCTGTGTGGTGCATGCTTCCATGCACCACTGTGGGAATCTGTACTGGCTGTTGTGCCAGTGCTGGGATGGGGTGTGTCCTTGGGAGGGTGTGCAGGGTGCTGTACCACTGGTGGTGGGGTCTTGGGCAGGCCCTATCACATGTAAGGGTACCTCGTGTGCTGACGCATGGTCGGTCTCTCAGCTGTACCTCGGGGGGCGCCATGCAGGGTAGCACTGTGTCTGCAGTTATTGCATCGGTGACTGCTGCTGCCCGCTGCAGGGTGCTTGCGATGGGGCTGCCTTGCATGGCTCCATGGTGCACAGGGTTGCATTGTCACAGTGGGGGTGGTGGCATGCATGGGGTGTCCTGCACTGATGGGCGCTGCTCCTGGGGAGGGGTCTGGGGATCACTTTGCAGGGTGTGTTCTGCATTGGTGGGATGGTGTAGCACGG
The DNA here is from genome assembly GCA_016271365.2 of Neoceratodus forsteri. NCBI lineage: Eukaryota > Metazoa > Chordata > Ceratodontiformes > Ceratodontidae > Neoceratodus > Neoceratodus forsteri. Next base: position 375,859,189 of record CM057458.1, read on the forward strand.
GTGCCGGACCTCCTTGTGTGCCGTTCACAGCTTGCCAGAGGGTGTGCTGGTGCACCATGCCCCAGCTGTGGGATTGTTGCTGGTGTCCATGGGCCGGTGGTTCTTCAAGTTCTCCTCAGGTTGTGCAGTTCATGGGGTGTGGGGGTGATGTCTGTTCCGCTGTGTGCTCCTCTGCCCATATCTTCCATGGGTGGTGGACCCCTGCATCCTGTCCCTGTGCGTCCCTGGTTGTGCTGATGCGCTGCCCTGCTCCACTGCACATCCCTGGTTGTGCTACTGTGCATCAGACCTGTGCCACTGCGCATCCCTGGTTACGCCATGGCGCAGTTGGCGCGATATTTAGTTGTGTGGCGCAGGCGCATCTTGGCCTGCGCAGTGTTTGACTTTTGCGTGTGTTGCGCATAGGCACACTGGACTTGTGCCTGCTCCTGCTATTGTGCTACTTTGTGGCACAGTTTGAATATCTGGCCCATAGTATTTGTTGGCACTTTATGGTTTGGATGTCATTCCTATGATTAAGCACCAGGGGGCGTGAACTTGCCTGTTGTAAGGAGGGCAGCTTTGTATGGAAGCAGGGTGCATTTGTGCATTTAAATAAAATGAAGCACTTTTTAGCACTTTAAGAAAGTCTTTTTGCTTCCTTTATTCTCTGCATGTGGCGAAATTGACTAAATCCTGAAGTTTGTGGGAAGTGACTGTGAGTAGCTTGGGCTGGCATTTGACTTTCTTTAATCTAGTACTAGATACAGTCCTCTCCTCCCCACTGACTGACCTCATTAACCACTCCCTAAGTCTGGGGCAGTTCCCCGCAGCCTGGAAGACTGCCCCAATACCGAACAGTGGTGACAGATCCTCCCCCAATAACTATCATCCCATATCCATTCTCCCACCTCTCTCGAAAGCCCTCGAAAAAATTATAGCAACCCAACTCACTGAGCACCTGCTTGCTCATAACCTACTTTGCAGGGAGCAGCATGGCTTCAGATCCGGGCACAGTACAACTACGGCTTTCACTGAGTTCTCTAATTTTATTCACTCTGCCCTGGATAGAAAACATCTAGCTGGAGCTGTCTTCATCAACTTGTCAAAGGCCTTTGATACAGTCTCCCACCCTTTACTTTTAAGCACACTCCGCCACATAGGTCTGTCCCAAGGACCCATCTCCTGGTTTACCAGTTACCTCACAGCTAGATCACAATGTGTCGAAATAAACAATACCCTCTCAACCACCCTGCCAGTCCGCTCTGGAGTTCCCCAGGGCTCCATCCTCGTCCCTCTATTATTAAGCATCTACCTAAACACCTTGCCCAATTTCTGCTCTGGCAACCTACTACTCTATGTGGACGACGTGGTTCTTTTTGCCTCGCCCCCGGATCCCACAGTATTGCAGTCCTCCCTCCAACATGCATTTAACCAGATTGAAAACTGGTTCATAGACCAAAGACTTGTGGTCAATGTAAAAAAGACAAAGAAAAAGACCATGCTCTTTGCCCTCCGACAGAACAAGGCCAAGAATGTGCAGCTAACAATCTTCTCCCACTCCTTCCTTCCTCTAGAACAGGTCCATACATATAAATACTTGGGTCTTACATGTGATTCCAGCCTCTCGTTCCATTCACACATTGACACTCTATCATCAGCCATAAATGTCCAAATAGGCCTATTGTATTGGCACAAGGATTGCCTACCTCTGGAAGCCCTTAATCTGACTGTCACCTCCTCAGTCCTCTCCCTAGTCGATTATGGACTCATCATCTACTCAGCTGCTGACCACACGGCCCTTAACAAAATCCACCTGGCCATAAACAAAGTATGCAGACTCCTCTCCGGGGCAGACAAGCATACCCATACTTATACCCTATATGCCCTGACAAATCTCTTCACCCTGGATGAAAGGCTATTTTATTAAACATGTCTCCTCACAAAGAAAATACACCTGGGGCTTACCCCCTTGGGGGTTTCTGCCTCTCTCCTATCCTCCCACATGTCAGTTAACACCCACACTGCCAACCGACAGGTGTGGTCCATCCCGAAGGTTAGAACCTCCTTAGCCCAAAGATCATTCCCACCCAGGACCCCAGCCTTGTACAATGAACTTCCCTCCAAGGTCTCCTCCATCATCAAATTAGGACCTTTCAAGTCAGCCCTCAAAGAGCACATTCTTGCTTCACGGCGCTGCCAATGTACCAGCTAGTGCTGGGCCATCTATCTATCATCTTACGGGACCACCCCAGCACTGAACTCCTACCGATAGCACTACCAAACATTACCAATTAACGATGCCTCCTTTGGCTGCACTCACAAGATAGCTGACTAATTCTCTACTTCACTGTAAATATCAAACCTGTTACGCCCTCCCTCTATCGGCAAACTTATTATAGTGTATAGTAGAGCCTTATTGTGCATGGAAACCAGAAGTTCTAAAAATGTTGTTGTGCTGCTGTTCAAAAGGTCATGGAATGTGATTGTACCCTACTGCAGCAGAACAACATTTTGAAAACCTCTAGAGGTTCCACACGCGCTAAGGCACCTACCTTTGCTCGGTGAAAACGGCAGGCTCCTCACACCTGGCTGCGGTGGTAGAACCAGTCACACCACAGCCTCAAAACACGCAGGATCGACCAGATATTCTGAAATGCAGTATCAACCAGATATTTTGATTAAAAATAAAAAAGAGAGATATCCCCAAGTAACAAGCTTAGCGAGAGCTACAACCGCCATTTAATTTTACTTGAAAATCCCTCCCACACTGGAATGACAGCCAACAGGAGACTGCTCATTAAACAAGGACGTGTCTGTTCACTAGCAACTATGCACACCACATAGCAAGCAGCCCTAACTTGAACAGCACGATGGAGCAACAAACTTTTTTTTTGTTGCATTTTAAAAATGAAAACTGTAACTGAAATAGGTGCTATACACTATAAAAAAAAACAGTGCATGGGCAAACTGATGCGCAACCAGCCTGCTGTGCCACCTCGGGGTTCTGATTACCTTGGACCTCTCGAGCTTCACTCTCGAGGTCTGAGGTAATCAGAACGCCTCTGTGGCACAACAGGCTGGTTGCGCATGGTTGCCCATGCACTATTCTCTATGTTCTCTTGAAAACTGTAAAATTTAGCTCTCGGCAACCCATTCAATGCAATGTATAGCTGATCTTGATTCTGCAATATTGTATAACTGAAAAAACTGTAACCATTAGCTGCCATTCTATGTCTATGTGTATTAAGTGTTTATGCTTGTTTTTTTTCGGACGCAGAGCCTTTGTAAGTGAGTCCCTGATTCAAAGGTTGTAATCCTAAAATCTGTTAAATAAATAAATAAATCACTTTAAGTGTTTTGGGTATTCAAGCAGGACTCTGAATAACAGTTCCTTTTTATATAGCATTAGTTGGAATTTAACCCCAAAACATATTTTGACAGTCTTAAAGAAGCAGTGTAAATTACGGTGAACATTTTGGCATGTACCTTTTTATTCAGATTTTTTGAGTGCCATTGTTTTCCTGTCTTGCAAGACGGCATTTATTCCCAATTTTAAGTCTGCTTTAGTACTTGGTTTCAAATATGAAATAATCCAAAGGAGGGCTCCTTTTAATGTGGATGTCCCCAGGGTTTCAACAGCATTCCTTATATGGTTAAGTGAGCAGGATCTGTCGCATTATAATTCACCTCAGTCACAAGAAAGATGACAATGGGTATTCAGAAACAGCCAGGAATAATGGCCCAATACTTGGAGAACAGTTATATTAAAAGGAGCACTCCTTTTATTATTTGAGATGTAAAAAAAAGTATTAAGTCAAACTCAAAACATGGGAAAAAATGCATATTACAAGATAAGTGAACAAGGGCATGTTAAAAAGTAAACTCAAACCACAGCAGGGTGTCCATTAAAGCAGTTTAATGGCTGGCCCATCGGCTCAGTGGTTGGATTTCTGCTTGCAATGCCAGTGACCCGGGTTTGGGAATGGACTCGGGTGCTGGAGGGTCGGCCGGGGAGAGAAGGCTTGAGCGTCATCTGACGGTTCGCCTTCTCTCAGGGGAAAGGCAGGGACACAACCCAGCGATTGCTGACCCCTGGTGGAGGCTGGGGGCATGACAGTGCACGGGGTCCCATTCACTAAGGAGGCATGGTGAACGTTGGCGTCAGCCTTGCGTTAGTGGCACACCACGCCCTCTGGGAACAAATGGGAAAAGAGCCCCATAGCTGACTGGATGAAGGTCACCAGCTCCTGTTGCCATGAGTCTGAGGACAGTGCACGCACCATCCCCAGGAGCACCAGGGGCAAGTTTGGTGCTGGCCACCCCACCAGTGCCGTCCCCCTCAGAGGAGAGGGACCCACCCGGCGAAGGGTTATGTCCGGGGGTTACCTGGGGGCTGCAATATGGAGGTGAAGAGGTGGCTGATTCGAGGCAGTGCAGCACAGAGGGCATAGATGGCCTGAAGGAGAGGCCGGCCCAGAGCTGGGAGGGAGCAAAAAAGCAGTTTGATGCATGGTCATGGGACATGTTTTAACCGATCATGTTTGTTTATCTTAGAATGCCATTTTGTAAAATAGAATAAAAAAGTATAGGTAAAATATCTTTACCATAACATGCACTGCTGCTTTATATCCATTTAGGGCAGTCATATTCCTTTCTAACAGAAGTAGCTGCATTACAAAAATCTCAAATGAAACAAATACATGTTACTATGTTGGTATACACAATATTTTACTGAAAGCCATGTTTGTAGTTTAGAAGGATTTAGGCCTGACAGCACTATATTTCTGATAGTTTTGTCAGAAAAACCTTTAGGGCCTAATTTGCATCTTATTTTTGATGCACATGCATCTAAAATTAGAATGCTGATAGACCACCTATTACATTTTCTACCAGCATTCAAATTTTGGACATAGCCCCATCCAAAAAGATGCAATTGTGACAAAAAAATGACACAGACTGAATTTTTTTTGCTGTTATTCTCATCTTTTCATCACAAACGGCCACACCCTTAGATGCCTCTCAACTGCTTTAAATAAAGCATGTCGGCTCATCACTGGTGCTCACCATCTCACCCACACATGTAACCTGTATACTCCGACTGGCTAGCTCCAACTATCAAACCGCATAAATTTTCTCACCTGCTCCATGGTGAAAAAAATCTACCTTGGCCTTGCACCTTCTGGGGTCTCAACTCTGTTACAACACTGAATTAACAAATGGTGCCTTAGGAGATCCACGCTACAGCTACTGAAAGTCTCCCACTGTCACACTTCACAGGGACAACTCTCTTTTGCTTATCGAGCACCACTCTGGTTCAATGGCCTCAGCCCAACCATCTCCTCTGCCCCAACTATTGGTATGTTTAAAACGAGGCTCTGGGACTATCTCACTACCAACAGCTCCTGTGACTGCCCAACTTAACCTTGTTTCTCCACTTCCCTTTCTGGTCTAGTTGTCCCCCCCTTCCCTCCCCTCCTCACTGGATTCTACCCTCACATCTTGGTATACCCAATGCTGCACTTTTCACCCTCTCGCCACCCTTCCCACATTCCTTATCCCCCCTCTTCCCTCTCCCTATGACTCTGGCACTTCTTATCTGTTGTCTATTTTCTCTGACAAATGCTGCTGGCTGCCTTGTTACAATGCTACCCTTGAACTGTATTAATCTGTACTCTGTTTGCAATGTCCACATTGTTGTAATGTCTGTCTTGATGTTCCCCATAATTTGTTTTGCTCTGACGTGGAACCTTTGTAAAAGAGCCATGGCTCAAAGGTATTTGTAATCCTAGACTTGATGAATAAATAAACAAACGGACATATGCTTTGAAAATACTAGCAGGGCAGTTTGGAAGCAATCAGCTGGATGGAGACACAGATTCATCTCACATTTATATCTGCGCTCAATCCTTTTGAATATGTGGTCCTTACTGTATTTCTCCCTGATGTTTAATATAATGGTGGCCATTTAATATTAACATTCCCATCTGAAAATGGCAAAGAAGTCTTGCTTTTGCCTTGCCTTCATTTCTGTGATGTGCAGTATTAACTGAAGATGCAGTACAAAGTATTTATTTTGGTCAATTAGCTGCTGGGATTTCTTTTTATCTTGTTGTATCTACTAAATCAAAAGTAAAAGACAGTTAATGCAAAATATACGTTGAAATTAAATAACTATGCCTTTATCGCTAGGGCACTGCTATATAAATGCAAGAATAACTGGTTCCAGTTCAATGGACAATTATAATTGTTTGTGTTTACCCTCAAATAGTTTTGTGTGCCACCATTGGCAAGAGTTGATGTACTGGGTAGTAAAGATATAAATGACTGTGTCTTAAGTTGCCTTCTAGAATTAAACGTACATGCAGCAATCTTACATTAGGCAACTCAAACAGACAGGGTCAGTCACGGCACTAACTACTGTATGTGTGACGCTATTATTACTAATTACATGCCAGGGACTTTTACTGTCATCAAAATGTTGTGAGTCAGATGATATGTACTGAATAACAATAAAAAAAGACAAACAGTACAATTCTAAATTTAAAATGTTAGAAATGGGGTACTATGACTTACTGCCACATGTGGAAACCAGGGATGAGAAATCTAGTTTATGCAGTTTTTTCTTTGCTAGAGCACAAAACTACACTTCTGTGATGATTCCCTTTTCATTGTCAGTGGTCACAACTCTTGATCATGGCCTGCTCCTCTTAAACAGAGTGCAACTTCTGTCTCCTTAACAATGATGTCCTTCCTCTGATTCAGGATTGAATTTTGTGGGTGCCTATGGCCTTATCTTATCCTGGTCCCACTCTTAGGACAATCACCTTTTTTTTTTTAATTACCCATTGTGGTCATTCTGCATCATCCCAGAATGTCTGCTAAGGAGTCTCTCAAGGCTATGTCTTTAGTCCCCTATTTACTGTTTTTACCTCCTCTCTCTCAACTTTCAGCCCTCTCAATTCAATCTTGGCCGTCATTTCTACACTGAGGATACCAAACATTTCATCTCATTTGACTTGTTCATGGATATCTCTTTTGCTTCCCTTTTAGAGAACCTCATCCCCTCAATAATTCATTGCCTGGTTGCAATATTTTTCAGGTTAAATATGTATAAATCTGAATATTGTTTAGTAGATAAAAAGGGAAAACAGTAGAACCTTTCCTCCACTATTGAGCTAAAGAGCACCTGTTTTGAATTTGTAAACTGTATCAGAGACCTTGACATCCCGCTCGACCGCCCCATCCACGAACAGCATATTTTTAACCCTAACAGAACAACCACATTAGACAGTGTTTTGGATTTTTCTCTGCTGAAGACATAGCTCTTCAATGCAAGCAATAATACACAACAGGGTGTAGGTTATGCTCAGATAATTGCCTACCAGGGGCATAGCAAGGCCTGATGTGGCAGGTGGAGGGCCTTATAGCTCCTGAAAGGGTAATAATATAGCCTAACCCATACCCTGGTGGAGTGTCTAATTGTGCTTATTAAATGGGTCAACTGGGAAACAACTTAAAAAACCAAAGATGTGAACTTTCGTTTTAATTAAAAACAAGTACTGAATGTTCTTTTGTTAAAGTAACTAGTAAGACGTGGTTCCACCCCACCTATCAGTCATGTGTCTTTCCACACATTCAGCAGATGGAATGTTTGTTGATTGTGGAATACAAGAATTCAAACTTCTGCAGAATTCATCTTGGAGAAGGTTCATCCTCTTACACACATCAAAATGCCTTTTATAGTGTCAATGTCTCATTTTTATGTTTGCTTGTGTACATGCGAGAAGCAAACATGTTGTGGCTACTTAAGAGGGTAGCGGCTGCAGAGATGTGTCTGCAATGCAGCTCAGGCTGCAGGAGGCTCACTACTGACAGCCCCACCAATAGCAGGCTGATCGTGATGGTGTTCAGCCCTGCTGATGGGCGTAAATTTTGTATAGTTGAAGGGATGCAGCCACATCTGTCAGAGAGCAGCTGCATGCTTTTCTCTACAACACATCACCCAGCAGCCAGCTGCCTGGCATCACAAGCACCCTGTTCCTCGTCCTCCTACTTGATGACTTCCCCATTGCTCTGTCTGTAGAAAAACAATCCTACCATCTGCAGTTTAGTCTGTGTACCTCCTGATTGCTGCCCACGGTGCCCCATCTATAAAGAAACAATCCCACCCTCTACAGTTTATCCCACCCATCTCCTGATCATTTCTCCTTGTGCCCCATTCCCTGGTCATATAAGAAAAGCATAAAATGGTCCAGTGATGATTTCCACCCTCCCTTGCCCCCACCTCAATCACCCTCTCAGCACCCTCTATCCCCCCACCTCTTGCTTACCTATCTGGTTCACCAGCACATCCTGCTGTCTTTACCTGCATGTCCTGCTGTTCCAGATCCTGATCCGGAATTTACTGATGACTCTTTAATGCATTTTGAACTTTTATTCATAACTTTGTCATTTTTTTATATTTTTGCCCCAAATTTTCAACACAGCCTTTTTGTTTACCTCACCTCATGAACCAGGTAGGTTACATTTTTTAAATCTCCCCAAAAGCATTTTCATAGTTGATCTGTGAAATCATGTTTTTTGACAGGATTTAAAAAATTCCACCTGTCTTGACCATAAGGTGGGGTAATAAAGACTACTGAAGGAAAACAGAGAATCAGCACTTGAAATTGAAACTTGCATTAACTTATTCTTTATTTGTAGTTCAAGTTGGTGCAGGTGAATAATTGTTAAAGGAGTAGTACACCCAGAATTTGCAAAAAAACATATGTTGTGAGTATTGTTGTGAGTATTTTCATTTGTGTGTGAAGTCCTAGTGTGTCCTTCCCTCTGTCTGCTATTAGGAGTTTTTCCTAAATTTGCCTGCTAGCTTTATGGCAGTTTTACAACCCATGTGGATCTCCATCTCAGCCAAGTTTATTGCTTTCCTTGTTCCTACAATGCATCCTGTCTTGTCCGACATGGTACAGAATTCCAAAGGGAGGGGGCCGCAAACATAAAAGCCTGGGCCCCAGCTGATTTTAATATTACCCTAGGAATCTCTAGCAACCCCTCGTCGGCTGAGCGGAGCGATCTCACAGGGTGGTAAGGGATCAGGAGTTCTTTCAGGTAATCAGGGCCCAGATCATGCAGGGCTTTAAAAGTCAGTAATCCAACTTTGAAGGTGATCCGCCACTGAACTGTCACCCAGTGCAGTTCCCACAGCACCGGAGTAATATGGGAAGATCTAGGAGTACCCATCAGTACTTGGGCTGCGGAATAATGCACTAGCTGCAGGTGATGGATATTAACCCCTGGAAGCCCAAGGTAAAGCAAGTTGCAGTAGTCTAGGCGTGAGGTCACAAAGGCATGGATCAGTGTTGGCTTGAGGGGTGGACGGAGAGTTGGCAATGAAATTTAATGCCAAGAAGTGCAGAATAATGCATATAGGGCACAAGAACCAAAGGGCAACATACACACTAGGAGGAGAGGATGTGGTGGTAATGGAGCAGGAAAAAGGTCTAGGGATGATTATTTTGGACAACCTAAAGGTGGCAAACCAGTACAACAAGGTGGTTGGAAAGGTTAGCGGTATGCTGGCATGCATAGGGAGGGGTATCACAAGCAGGAGAAGAGAGATGATAATGCCCCTATACAGGTCCATGGTCCATCCACTCCTAGAGTATGAGGTACAGTTCTGGAGACATCATCTACAAAGGGATATAGATAGGGTGGAAAGAGTCCAAAGGAGGACAACCAAAATGGTGCATGGCATGCAACAGAGGATGTATGAGGAGAAGATGGAGGAGCTTGACCTGTATCCCCTGGAAACCAGAAGGGAGAGGGGATATTATAGAAATGTTTAAATACCTAAAGGGAACAAACAGGGTGAGGAAAGGGAGTATCTTCAAGTTGAAAGAAAATCCAAGAACTAGAGGGCACAGTTTGAAGCTGGAGGGAGGACAATTCAGAAGCAATATGAGAGGGCACTACTTCACTGAGAGGGTGGTGGGCCCCTGGAATGGGCATCTGGAGGGGGTGGTTTAGGCAAAAACAGTGGGGGGATTCAAGAAAGCATGGGATAATTACATGGGTTCTAACAAGAGAGGGTGTGATAGATACCCTGACAAGAAAAAGGGGCCTGGAATCTATGGGGGGGGCACAGGAGTGGGATGTAGGGAGGTAGTGTCAGGGCTACCTATAGGGAGGGGGACAGGGGCAGACTAGATTGGCTGATGGTGTCCTTTTCTGCTGACAAATTCTATGATTCTATGTATTGTGTCGCTGCATTTTTTATGTTGATTATTGTGAACCACCTGAACATTTCCGAGTCAATGAATCAATTTACAGGACACAAGATGACATTTACTGTTTCAAGGTGGAAGAAATACATGTCCAGTTGAGCAGAAATGTAAGTGGAACCAAAGCAATCTTTAATTTTATGTAAGTTTGAATGCAATGCAGGCCCACCTAAGAACTTCAGGTAGGATGCCCCACAGCCTCAAACTTGATGTGCAAATGAATTGGAAGCCATTTGTTTAATTCCTGGACCTCAGATTCCACACTGCAGAAAATGTCAAGCTTTGGGCCACATCCTGTGCCCCACACCAGACATGTGCATATGAACATATGAAATTGCCGGCAGAAAAAGGCTCACAGGTCTATCAAGTCTGCCCAATCATGCAGCTCTTAGTTTCATATCACTACAGCTGCCTCACCCCCACCTGAACCACTCTCTTCCTCCTCTTTTCTGGTCCTTCCCTCCTTTGTGTTTTTGTCTGTACTAACCCTGCCTTTGACTCTATCCCAACCCCGCTTAAATCTATCCACTGTCCTTTGAGTGATTAACTCCTCCGGCAGTGCATTCCAACCTGACACCACTCTCTCTGTGAAGTAGTGCCTCCTTATCTCCCTCTTAAACCTTCCCCCTTCCAACTTCAGACTGTGCCCCCTAGTGACCCTTCCCCCCTTTAAGTGGAACAGTCCTCCCTCCCTGATTTTGTTTATGCCTTTCAGGTTAGTTAAAGGTCTCTATCACGTCCCCTCTTACCCTTCTGTCTTCCAGCGAGTACATATTAAGCTCTTTCAACCTTTCCTCATGTGGCAACTCCCCTAGTCCCATGATCATTTTTGTAGCCCTACGCTGCACCTCGTCCAGTAATCTCACATTCTTTTTGAAGTATGGGCATCAGTACTGTACACAGTATTCCAAGTGTGGCCTCACCAGTGATCTATACAATGGCAGGATGACTTCCCTCTTTCAAGAGGTGATCTCTCTGGCAATGCACCCCATCATCCTAGTTGCTATTACTGCAGCCCCCCTACACTGTGCAGATACCTTCATGTCCCCTGTGACTATTACCCCCTGGTCCCTTTCCTCCTCTGAAGCCATTATGTGTACTCCCCCAAGCCAGTAGCTGTTCCTGGGATTTCTGGCTCCAAGGTGCATGACCTTGCACTTCTTAGTGTTAAACTCCAACTGCCACTCCCTAGACCAGTGTTTGAGTTTAGCTAGGTCCTCTCTGAGAGCCTGCCTCTCTTCCTCATTGTCCACTTTTGCACAAATGTTAGTGTCGTCCACGAACAGCCAGATATTACTCTAGAACCCCTCTGCAATGACTCCAATGAAGGCATTGAACAAAATGGGGCCCAGCACTGAACCCTGCAGTATTCCACTCATTACTGCCCATGGCTTAGATGTCTCCCCCACTTACAACCACCCTCTGTTGCCTGCCCTGCAGCCAGTTCTCAACCCACCCCACCAGTTTGTCCCCTGCTCCCATGTCCCTCAGCTTGCTTATTAACCTCCTGTGTGGCACAGAGTCAAAAGCCTTGCTGAAGTCCAGATACAGGACATCCACAGCGTGACTTTCGTCAACCGCCTTAGTGATCCAGTCGAAGAAGTCGATCAGGTTAGTTTGGCAAGACCTTCCCGTGACAAATCCATGCTGTCTCTCATCCCACAGGCCATTGCTATCAAGAAGTTATCAACCTCTCCTTCAGAATGGTTTCCATCAACTTCCCCACTATGGAAGTCAAGCTCACTGGTCTGTAGTTACCGGGTTGGTCCTTGGGTCCACTCTTGTGAAGGGGCATCACATGAGCCATCCTCCAGTCCCTGGGTACATTCCCCGTCTCCAAGGAGGTGTTGAACAGGTCAATCAGAAGGTCTGCCAAAAACTCTACCAGTTCCTTCAGGACCCTTGGGTGTACACTGCCTGGTACTGGTGCCTTGCCCACCAGCAAGCCTTTAAGGCCCTTCAGAACTCTATCCACTTGGATGACCTCGTCTGTTATCTCTACTCCCCCCTCCACCCTTGCCCACTTTCCCCTGCGGTATTGGGCCATCCCTTTCTTTTGTGAACATCAAGCAGAAATACTCATTGAGTGCCTCTGCCGGATCTTCCCCTTGTTCCACCCATCCTCCCTCTCTCTCTCTTGATTCTAGCAATGTCATCCCTGCAACTCCTCTTCTCCCTTATGTATTTAAAGATCCCCTTTTCCCCTTCTCTGATCCCCTGAGCCAGCTTCAGCTTCTTTGCTGCCTTGGCTGCCCTAACTAACCTGGTCACCTCCCTAGAGGCCTTTGAGAACACTTCTCTATTCTCCTCATGCCCAGACTTTTTTAACTTAATGAAGGCCAATCTTTTTTCCCTCACCTTCCCCTCCACCTCCTTGCCGAGCCAGCTAGGTTTTTTTGACCATGACTGCTTACTCTGAAATTTGACACATGTGTTCGTGGCCTCATTTGGCCCCTTCCTAATGATTGCCCGCTTCAGTTCAGCATCCATCCCTAGGTTAATTTCAGCTAAATACCCTTCTAGGATGCTGCCCATTCTGGCAAAAACTGCCTTCCTGAAATCCAACACTCTTGTCCTGGTCTTAGCAGACTCTCTCCCTGTGTTGAGGAGGAACTGCACTGAGCAATGGTTGCTTCCTGTTAGAGGGTCCTGTACTACCACATCCTGGACTTGGTCTCCATTTTGTAGCACCAAGTCCAGTATGTTCCCCTTCCTAGTAGGATCCATCACTCCTTACACTAGGTAACTGTCCTGGATAGCCTTCAGCAGCACCTGTTCCCTGGTGTGAACTGTAGTTACTGTCTACCAGTCAACCCCAGGTAGGTTGAAGTCTCCCTCTATAACTGTATTCCCTTTGCTACTGACCTTCCTGATTTGCTCCCCCAGCTCCCTATCCACCTCCTTGTTCTGTGAGGGTGGCCTGTACACCACCTCTATCCTGAGTTTCTTACCTTTAGGTCATTGGAGCAATATCCATATGGCTTCTGGTCTCCCCTCGTCCCCTTCCTCCCTGGTACACAGTAGCCCCTCTCTGACATAAATTGCCACCCCTTCCCCTCTTCCCCCCCCTCCCGGTCCCTGCGGAACACCTTGTATCCCGGGATTGCAGATGTCAGCAATATCTACTTCCCCCTCTGCCTTTATTGCCTGGAACTCTGCCACCTTGTTTGCTAAGCTCCTTGCATTCAAGGATACTACAGTCCACCTTGGGTCCTTCCCCTCCTCTTCCCATCTCTTCCCCTTCCACTTTTGTCTTGGTAACTTCTCCTCATTCTCCTCCTCTGTCTCTGGGGGGGGTGAGGCCTTCCAGTCTCCACTGGAAGGTGCCTCCTCCATGCTATCCGACTCAGACCCTCCCCCCTCCTTAGTTTAAATCTATGTTGTTTTTAATGTACTTCTCCAGCCCCCGTGTGAATGCCCTTGTACCCTCAATGTTAAGATGCAGCCTATCCTTGGCATAAAGTCCCTTATTGTTCCATGTCTCACCCCACCCCCTACTCCCCCCTACCCCATTTCTGCACATCAACCCTTCAGCCACCCATTGAACTCCTTTATTTTTAGCTTTCTCGCTGTGCTTGCCCTAGGCATAAATGCGTACAAAATCTTAAATGTGCATAAAGTGTGACTAGAATAACTCCACTTCAAACTGTACATGCATAATTAAGAGCTCAACTGACTGCCAGCATTACAATATATTATGAAATGTGTACAAAGAATGCTGGCTCTTAATTGGCCAAGAGGTACTTTCAGCCAGGCCATTATCCCAGCACAACAGCATTTATTTTAATCATTTAAGAGAGAAATCGGAATTACAATCCTTTAAGTCAAAGACTCCTTTGCAAAGGCTCCACATCAGATAGTCACATATACATAAAATGACAGGATACTAACATAGGTAATGCAGTACAGGGAATATATACAATTAGCAGGTTACAGCTTTAGTGATCATTAACAGTAGGCCCCGTGTCGTAGATATTTACATATGGTAGGTTTCAGTTTCAGGGGGTCTTAAATGGACCCTGAGTCATAATATATACATAGTGAGAGAGGAGTAATGAGGGAATTACTGAAAGTAGCTCAACAAAATTTGGTTAAAAAATACATCCAATTTACTAAACAGGACCCACTCCATGACTGCAATAAGGCACTCCAAGAAGTACATTATGGCAGACTAACCACATGGCTTCTCAGGTGGTGAAAGCACTTGGCGTCACCTCCTGCTTCAATCAACCCGAGGCGGGTTGTTATCCCACAATAACGCACCCCGTCATGCCTTATTGCTTAAATAAATGTTAGTTTTATACAGTGTTTTCTGCATACTGTATCTTGAAGAGCTTTACATGCCACAACCACAGGCCAGGGTCTACCAGCACTGAATTGTGGCTGCAGACTTCCATATCTGATTCTAATGATCCCTTCATATTGCCTTCTTTTTTTGTTAAAAGTCTATGGCTTTCCTTGAGATTACTGTCCGGAACCATACTGATAAAGATTTGTTAGATTCTCCAGAGATGTCACTGCTGTAGCAGTGATACATTCAGGGGCTGACTGCAGTATGTAGTGGCAGGCAGTGACATTATACAAGTATTGGCCACCAGAGTTAAGGGACACATTGGGGAAAGTACTGACCCAAGGGATTAAGTACTGGTGACAGTTATATTGCCTAAAGGCTGAGGACATTATGACTACTGGAAGTCAATAGTTCATCCAGAGGAGTCAGTAGCTTTCCCAATATATGCCTCAGCTCTGGTCAATACCTGTTTTATTACAACATGCCACCCCTCCCCCCCGATATAAAAAAAGCTTAAATCCCAAATAATTAGCTTCAACTAAGTCCCTCAGGCTCTTTAAATTGAACCACAAGTATTTATATATTTGTTTATTTTTTATTTATTTGTACAATCAGATTTGTAACCTTTGAGCCAGAGGCTCATTTACAAAGGTACCTCGTCACAGAGAGGACAACAGTGTTACAATATTACAGTAGGTTGACATACAGATTTACACAGATTATACACAGTAGTATACAGACATTGTCACATATATTTTGTACATTTCATAAAACAGTAGTTCCATAAATACAGATATCTGGCAGAAGAGAATGAAGGAAACCAGGTTGGGGGGGGGGAGAAGAGGCAGTCCAGAGGACTTTGTCAAAGTGCACTTAATGATATGCGAGCAGCCTGTTAGTGACAGGAACAGCAGCAGGTGGTTCCGAAGAGCAGTTTTGAATGAGGCAATTTGGGGAGTGTTACTGATGGTTACAGGGAGAGTGTTAAACCAGGAAGGGGCCCCTGTAGCAAAACGATGTCTTAGCTAAGGAGGTCCTAGTTCTGGGTACCAGTAAAGTGGCCTTGTCCAAGCTGTGGGTGGAGACTGTGGGGGAGGTATGTTGGAGGGAGGCAGATACCCCGAGGGGGGGGGGCCCGAGCAGAATATTCTTGGCTAGGAGGTAGGTTTGGTAGTGGAGACATTCTTCCAGGTTGAGAAGATTAGCAGTGGAATAGAGATGACAGGTGTTCATGAGCCTGGGGGCACTGGTCAGCACTCTACAGGCCTTGTTCAGAGGGAGTCAGATCTTATTGAGTGCCATGTAAACAGTGGCTCCATATACTGGTAGGCCATAATTCACTAGGGACAGTACTGAGGATGTGATGGCCAGTCAGAGAGTATTGGGTGGAAGGCAGTCCCTATGGCAGTATAGGAGGCAAATCTGGGTGTTGGTGGCAGACGTGGGGGCACTAATGTGGGCGTGAAAAGTGAGGGCAGTGTTGAAAGTAATCCCAAGATATTTGTAGGTGTGCACTTACTCAAGCAGGTGTTGAGTGCTCGGGAGGATAAGAAGGGGGTTATTTCTTGCATTGTTTTGATGGTGGGAGAAGAGCATCGACTTGGTCTTTTTGAGATTAATGACAAGTCTGTGCTCCTTGAACCAGCTTTCTGTTTGGTTGAAGGTGTGTTGGACAGAGTCCTGCAGGGAGGCAGAATTTTGGTGAGAGGCATAAAGAATGGCATCATCTGCGTACAGAAGAATTTTGCCAGAGCAGACACTGGGCAGGATGTTTAGGTAGAGACTAAAAAAGTAGGGGGCCCAGGATGAAGCCCTGGGAGTCCCCAGAGCAGACAGGGTGGGTCTCTGAGAGTGTCCCATTGATTATGATGCACTGGAAATGGGCTGATAGATAGCTAGAGCACCAGGCGAGGGGACCAGTAGAGAAACCGATGTGATAGAGGGAGTCAAGTAGGAGGGAATGGCAGACAGTGTCAAAGGCCTTTGAGAGGTCAATGAACACTGCTCCAGCAAGGTTGCCAGAGTCAAGAGTGGAGTGCAGAAAGTTGGAGAATTCCAGTAAAGCTGTACCAGTGCTGTGGCCTACTCAGAAACCTTGCTGCTCTGGGCACAGAACAGCATATTTAGTTAGATACTGGGTGAGCTGTGTAGCCACCACTTTTTCTATGGCTTTGGAGAGTGGGGGAAGGATGGAAACTGGCCGATAGTTGCTGGGGGTGAACCTGCCCCCACCTTTATGAATAAGTGTGACAACAGCCATTTTCCAAACACTTGGAAATTGACCCAGGCAGAGGGATTGGTTTAGTAAGCTCGTAAGTGGGACTAGGATATCATCCAGTACCAGTCATAGTATTTTGGGATCCAAGGAGTCGTTGCTTGGGTTGTTGCTGCCTAATGCTTTTAGAAGGAATGGTCTGGCTTCATGGGTAGATATCTTGTGCAAGTAGAAAAGGGGACATTGAAGGACAGGGGACTGTGAATCAGGAGCTGGGTCCGAAGAAATTACTGGGAAAGACAGAGCTAAGGTCCGTGAAGGAGGTGTTAAGGCAGTTAGCTATGTTAAGGAGGTCAGTGGTAATACAACCGTCACTAGTAAGCTGGGACAGGGGAGGGGAGCGAGATTTCCCATTCAGTTCTTTAATATTATCCCAAAAGGTCCGGGCAGACCTCTATGAGGAGGAGGAGAGGGTGGCCTGGTAGTGAGCAGCCTTGGCCTTACGGATGGCCCATGTGCACCTATTCTGTGCAGCATTGTAGGCTTGCTTGTCTGCCGTCCTGCCGGTCTCAGTTACTAGGTGCCAGAAGTTATCCCTTTCCCTGAGTTTTTGGAGTAGGGCAGGGGTGACCCATGGTGCATTTTGCTTTTTGGTGCAGAGTCTGGTAAGTGGTGCACAGAGATCACAGGCCTTGTTTAAAGCCTGTGTGAAAATGTATTGAATTTTGATAGCCAGGTAGGCCCACTGAGACTAACTGTCCCTTTTTCAGGGGTGACCTGGCATTTTTACATGTAAACTGTAAGTCAATAAGCAATGCAAACCATAACAATGA
Source organism: Neoceratodus forsteri (assembly GCA_016271365.2). Taxonomy (NCBI): domain Eukaryota; kingdom Metazoa; phylum Chordata; order Ceratodontiformes; family Ceratodontidae; genus Neoceratodus; species Neoceratodus forsteri. Next base: position 375,876,790 of record CM057458.1, read on the forward strand.
CAAAGACATAATCACAGGGCTACATAGTTAGCAAACATTGGTCCACTTACAACAGATAGCAAACATACTGACAAGTCTTAAGCAATAGAGCAGCAGACACAGTAATTCAGACAAGGTTGGTAGAAGCCAGCAAAACTGAACAGGCTGTGCTCAAGGATAAATGTCTTAAGCCCTTTCTTGAAGCCTCCCAGTGAGGAACAGTCTTGGAGGGTAGTAGAGAGGGTATTCTATAGAGAAGCAGCAGAGAAAGCAAACAATCTTTTGCCTGCACTAGATCTTGATCTTGATATCTCAAAGAAGGTACATCTGGAGGACTGGAGTATTCTTCTTGGAGATTTAAGGATCAGCACATCAACAAGGCTGTGGGGGTAGCACCTTTGACTAGTCTGAATGCTAGACAGAGAAGCATATACTTGAATCTCCCTTTGAAGGAGGGACAATTTAAGGAGCTGAGGACATCACAATGGTGTTCCCTAGGTAGGGCACCCAAATCAAACCATCCAATTTTATTGTTAAGAAAGTTTAGGTTGTTTGCCTCTAAGCACCTTAGAGTCTGCCGAACTGAGACACAATACAACAGTGCCGGGAGCAGCATACTGTTGGCAATAACCTGTCATGAATCCTTGGATATGTAACTACTTAGATGGTTAAGTTGCCTAATTTTCTGGTGCAGGGACTTCAAGATATAGTCTACATGGTGTTTAAAAGTGACTTCCTGGTCTATGTAGACTCCTAGATATCTAATACAGTCTGTTTAATAGTTGTGGTAGAGGCAATTAAAAGCCTTGTACTATACCATGATGAAGAGGTCTTCTTTAGAGCACATACTGATTAGCTCACTAAATCCCTACACAAAAAAATTGGTTTGTTATACCACATAGGCAGTGACCTCACCAAGGAATCTTAGCCAGTTATTGCCAGAAGCATGCTACAACCCCTCTTACAATAGTGGGTGCCAGCTTTTAACTATGTGAGAAGCACTGAACTTAGTAAACTCAAAGTATTCTATAATAAGATTAACTGATTTGCCCTGGGTGTCCCACCTAGGATGCATCACTGCAGTGTCTTCCTCTCTCTGAACTGGCCATCTTTGGAGGGCAGGCTAGAATATCCCCTCCTCTGCCTCATTTAACCCATTATACCCATTAGCGCCATATGGCGTCAGAGCCATCCATTGCTTAACCTGACCCAAAATGGCTGCATCAGATAGAATGAGTTAAAAAATACTCAAAGGTCCTACTCCACCCAGCCTCCAAGGCATCCTGTCTCCTAAACCAATACAGAGAGTGCTCAGGTCCTCTGGTTGCCCTCTACTAGAAATACCCAGAGTTACGTCAAGTGTGGGGGTGAGATCCTTTGTCAGCTCAGCTCCATCCCTGTGGAACACTCTTTCTGTTTCTATCAAAAACTGCTCCTCACTTGGAGGGTTTAAAAAAGGTCAAATGCATATTTACTCAAGCATAGCCTGTGCTCCTGCAATCGTTGACCTGGAGCCACTGCCGTTCCTTCATACCGCTGGTTTGCACTGGGTGGCACCATGCCTCCCTATTGTACTTCAGTTTCTGTATAGCTTACTGCTGGGATACCTGCCTTAAATGTATAATAGTGTGTTATTACCTTGACCTGTAATTTGATCTTGCTTGTGTACTATCTCCTGTACCCCTGTATATAATGTGTCCATATTCTGCAATGTATTTGGTTTAGCACAATTAGGTTATGAACTTATATACAGTCTGACTCTGAATAATGTATATTGTTTTCTATTCTCTGTAATTAACTCCAAACTCTAGCCAAGCCTGTCTCTGTATAATATATATTGTTTAGTATTCTCTGTATTTAACTCTAGGTTGCCCCTGAAAAAGGGACTCTTTGTTCCAGTAGGACTACCTGGTTAAAAAATTCAATAAATAAAAAAAACACCTCATTTGAGCTCCAGTGGACAAGTCAATAGTTAACAAATGCTGTCTATTGGTACCCAGGTGCCTGGACCAAACAGGATTGCTTTGTTTTTCTTTGTATTTAAGACTAGCATGTTAATAGCAAACCATTATTCTAATTCTCCGAAGTAACCAGCAAGCTGACTATTGATTTGGGCATTATTGCCTGAGCATCTATACAGTACAGAGTCATCTGCTTACAAAAGTAAGTTAGCCCCACCACAGATACCAGGCATGTCATTAACAAAAAGGGAAAGTAGCATAAGACCTAAAATGGAGTATTGAGGAACATCATACATTATTGATCTCTACACAGATTGGACACCTTTCCACTTAACCTGTTAGGACCTTCTTTTCCAGGTAGTGAGAGATCCACTTACAGGATAGGCTGTCAAAACCTAGCCTCTGTAACTTGGCTAACAGGGGACTGTAGTTCACCAACTGAAAGACTTTGGTGAGATCTATGAAGATAGCACCTGTCGACTACTGGTTGTCCATATCCCCCAGAATGCCAGTAGACAAACTGACTAGTGTGGTGTCTTTCCCATGATGTTTCATAAAGTCATATTGCCTGTCTGTTAGGAGGTGATGCTGTTCAAGACAGTCCTGTATCTGGCTGGACACTAGCCTTTTCAGTATTTTGGATAAGGGAGTGAGTGGAAAAATGGGGCCATAGTTTTCAACAGGATCCTTGAGACCCCCTTGTGCACCAGTACCACAAAGGCCACTTTCCAGCTTTCAGAGATTCTTCCTTCAATTAGTGATTTGTTGAGTGGCATAGCAATTGGGGAGGCAATGACAGGGGCAGCTAATTTTAAGAGTTCGGGCTTGACTTTATTGTGCCCAGCTGAAACTTTGTTCTTTAATTGTTTTAAGAGGGGCAAGACCGCTTTTCTCTTTATCCTTTGCAAGTGGAATTCTGGGTAAGGGTGCTCTGTGACAGGCAGATTCAGGGAGTAAGGAGGATTATCAGGGAAGGAAGGTCTGAACCTATCTAAGGCAGTAAAAAAGTTATTGAAGGCATTAGCAGTAGCCACTGGGTTTCAGTGCGGCTTTTCCATCAGCCACGATATCACATTCCACAGAGCTGGCATGACGTTTTAGGAGTGTATTCATTTCTGCCGCGAACCTCTTATGATCAGATAAATTTGTATCCTGCAGGTGCCTTAGACAGTTCTGCTTGGCAGCTTTGAGGTCCTTTTTACAGGCATTCCTGAGTTCTCAACATTTATTCCAATCAGATGTGAAATCAGAATCTTCAGTGACTCCCTGAAGCAAACCAGCCAGTGCAATAAGGCATAGCATAAGTCATCAAGTATGCTGGGTTGTGATTAAGCTGGGGCAGATCCAAGATGGCACCTGAGAGCCGAGTTGCTTGACATGGTGTCCTCAAGCACAAAACTTGTAAGAAGAAATGAATATCAAGACTCAAGGTGGGGAGATGAAACTTAAAGATAAGTACACTTTACTACTTTTTGCATATATAAAGAAATGATTAGCACTAAGTGGTGGAAAACCTTTTGTTTGTAAACAGCCTGAATACTGAAACATACCTAAGACGGAGCCCACTAGCCAGGTCGGGAAATGCTCCAGGGAATTTAAAGGCTGAGCATGGCAACTGAAGCTGCGACTTCTACAGACAAGGATATTGCTAAGATAAGTTGAGATTTTTTTCTTGCCCTGTTCACCTGAGTTGGATTGATGCCTTTCTTTTCTTCGCAAGGGATGTGAGAGGAGACAATGTTTTTATGAAAGTGAAGTAAGGTGAAAACTCTGGTGACACAGAGATAGATCCAAGGGAACACTAGTTTGTAATTGGGATCACTCTGTAACAATGCTAAGAAGATTCATATAGTAGTTAATCTACTCTCTTCTTTTTTCGGAGGTTGGATGCCTGTAGTTGGGAGAGGTGGTTGTGTTTTGTACGCTAGTGACTTTATGTGGGGGGAGTGAGGAATGAGCAAAAGTGACGGGTTTTGGAGATCGAAGCTGCAACAAACAAGGTAGAGTCTGTTAAAAACAGAGCTTCGCTGACTCCCCGCATGGCAGCAGCAAATGCTGGAAATTTGTTTACTTTCCGTATTGGTTTTTCAAGATAGCTCTGTAATACAAAGGTGGAAAACATGGGAAGAAATAAAGTTCTAGACAGAAGCAATTTGAGAACAGAGTTTGTTTAATGGTATCTCTAAAAATGGAAAAAAGAAGAGACAGTGTTCAGATAAAAGCACGGTGAAGAACTCCACTGAGAACAACACTGATAGAAAACGTGTTGTAAATACAAAACATATTACTCTTTGTTCTTTAAAGCAGGATACCTTGATCAGAGACAGTACAGTGCTTGGTACAACTGACACACCTTTAAACACTGGGAGGAAAAAGATGGGGGAGAGAATAGGAATGATTGAGACTTAATGACCAAAGTCATAAAACTTACATGGAACAAATATAAATGTCCCCAAGATCTCACATGATGAAAATAAGGAACCAAAGTTAAAAACATCTGAAAAGAAGCAAGAAAGGTAAAAGCTTGAATCACTGCTAAAAGGATAGAAGTTTATGGTTAAGGGTTAACTGTTCTGGACTATTTTTGATCTCCCTTATAGTATCAGACAAATAGATTAGGGGACTCTTTTCTTTTTAATCTGAAAACACAACCCTGAAGTTGAATAGAGAAGAACTTTGAAATTGTAATCCTTGGATAGTTTTGGTAAAGTTATCTGTATAAAATAAAAACAGACTTTGTCTGAGAGTGAAGAGAAGTAGAAGGAGGGGGTAAAGGGAAAAAATGGGAACTAAACCTAAAAACATGAGAGATAAGATCCTATCTTTTAAAACCAGAACAAAGGACAAATAGAAGAGAAAATAAAAATAATGCAGATATACCATTAACAGATAACATGGCAAAAAAAGTGGGAAGTGCATCTAGTTCTCCAGAAAGAGTAGAAGGGAATAATACAAATACACAGTTGGAGAATAAAATTGCACAGAAAAGCAAACAGAAAACTGCAAAAAAAAAAAAAAAAAAAAGAAGATACAAGAACATATGGGATTACAGAACAAAAAGACCTAGAACCTGGTATATTGGTATGAATCTGTAAAGGAGCACAAACAGGGAAGTAGCCCACAGTTACCCCCTTGGAATAAAAACTCTACACCAGAGCAAATAACAGAAAGACCAATAACAGATAAAAATATGAATTCTATAAAAGACACAGATTATCTAGAAAATGGAATAAGTTTACAAGTGACAGACCTAGGTCATTTTACTTCACCCAATGGAAACATATGGGAGAAGAAAGAACAAAAAGGATCACAGGCAAATATAGCCAGATTAGACACAGACCAGGTTAAAATAAAGAACCTGCCCAAAATGAATGGAAAAAAAGAAATAAATGAAGAAATAAACAGAAAGAAAAATAAGACGTCTAAGTCAGAACACATGGGAGAATGTGATAAACAAAAGAAGAAAGAGGAGATGTTACCAGAGGAAACATCATGCATTACAGGTGATGACATGAGTGAAATAGAAGGACCAGAAAACATGTAACAGGAAAGTGAGAAAGATGAGGAAATAAAACAAATGGCCCAGAAGATCTGAGGTAATACTGAAGGGAGAACCTCAAAAGAGAAGGATTCTGACTTTTGAGAAAATCTACTGAATGAAATCAGAAGGATTCCAGAGAGTGGAAACAAAGATAGAAGGAGTCTATGAGGAAATTAAAGGACTGAAAGGGGAAGTCAAGGATATAACTGTCAGAGTAATACAGTTAGAAGAGTGAGAATCAAATATAGAAAACAGTGTACCAACAATTAAGACAGAAGTCACTACACATAAAAAATAAATTTTGGAAATGAAAGACAAAATAACTGATTTGGATTGGAGAGCAGAAAGAGATATTTTAAAAATATTAGGGATTCCAAAAGGAAAGGAAAATAATGACATGTTAAACTTCTGTGAGAAATGGCTGAGAGAGTTTACTGGAAAAAAATATCGAGAAGAAAAAATTGAATTGCATTGAGTACATCGAACACCAGTCAGGCAGAAGCCAAACTATAAATACCCAAGAATTGCATATGTATAGTTCTTGAAGTATCAAGACAGAGAACTAGTACTGCAAACAGCAAGGAGAAAAAAGCCGGTTATGATAGACAACAAAGAAATATTAATATTTCCAGATTTATGTCCAGAAATGAGGAAGAAAATAAATGCATACAAAGAAATAAAAATATTTTTATGGGATAGATACCTTTCTCCTACCCAACTCCAACAACCCTAAAAATAATATACAGAGGCAATGCCCATACAGTGAACTCTCCTGAAGAAGCACAAGAATATGTACATGTTGCAATGTGTCAGAGGTCTGAACAATGAAAGTAAGGAATATAATAAGAGAAAAGGAGGGAGTATGTGTATATATTACATATATATATATATATATATGTATATATACACACATACATATATAAATATATATATATATATATACACATATATATATATATATATATATATATATATATATATATATATATATAATAAATATTGTATGATGTCTTGATTAAAACATGAAAAAAAAATTGGGGCATGGGGGATGCTGAGCACCCCAGTACAGGTCCTATCTCAATATTTAAGATGGGAAAAGAGTCTACAAGGAGATAGACACAAGTAAAGGGTCAGCTGAAGATTTAGATACAGGGATAGTAAGACATAATTTAGAAGAGCAAGAGGAAAAGGAAAAATTAGTGATAAGGGGTAAAAACAAAGATACAGGAAGAATAGAATCAATTGGAGTTCTTAAAGGTGGAAAATGATCAAAAATGAGAAAAGAAAAAATAACAAAAAGGAGAGACATAGTAAAAAATAAACATACATAATAGGCTTTAACATAATGAGCTAGAATGTGAATGGAGTAAATAATCCAACTAAAAGAAAGAGAATAATAACATATGTATAAAAACACAAAATAGATTGTCTGCTGTTACAAGAAACCCACCTGATAGAAAACAAATTTGAAAAATTTTGGAAATATTTGGAAGGGAAGGGAATACAATCCAAATCAAATGGAATTTCTAAAGGAACAGCAATATTATTCAGAAATAAGAACTTGTGGATGGAAAAATACACAACAGATGAACAGGAAAGATATGTAATATGTACCATATTAATGGAGGCCAATAGATATACAGTGGCAAATATGTACAGTCCGAATGAAGATGATCATACTTTTTTTATTAATTTCTTCCTAAAACTGGCAGAATTACCAGAGCCATATATAATAGGTGGAGATTATAACACTATATTAGATAGTAGGTTAGACAGGACATGCTCCCATTCAACCCTGTCAAAAGCAGCCAAGGTCATCCTGAAAATATTGAAGGTTTAGGATTAATTGATCACTGGAGATATAAAAATGAAAACATACGTGAATACTCATTTTACTCAAATAGACATGATACATATTCAAGAACAGACTAGATAATGTTAATGTTTAGCTTAATAAACAATAAAGACTCAATAACATATGAAGGCATAAGTTTAACTGATAATGCACCAATAAAGTGACAAATAAAAATAAATAAAAAGAAGATAATTAGAACTTGGAATATGGATTTGAAACTAGTACAATATATTGAATTTATACAATACATTAAAAAAGAAATGAAGGAGTTTGAAAGGTTCAACAAAGCTGCAGACACATCTGTAAATAACATAAAGGAAGCCAGGAAAGCAGTCCTAAGAGGATGTATAATTCAGTATACAAGTAGAAAAGATACAGAAAGAGTGGAAAAATTGAAAAATTAGAAAAAAATATAAAAAAGCAGAACAAAAACACATACATATGGTTTGGAAACCGATAGACAAGTACTAACAAACTTAAAATTGCAATATAATACAATATTAAAGCAACAGTACTACCTATCCAGGAAGTGATCAAGTTCCATTTTCTGTAGATCTACAGAAATACAGTGCCTGCATGTCTGCCTGTCTTTTACTGCTGCTGTCAACATGGTAGACGGCAAAAATGTAAACAAAAACAAAGAACAACTAAGCAGATTACGAGGTGATAGTACAATGCTGGTGAGAAACATCACCAGGGACATGCTCAACAGAGCACAGGGAATAAACTGTCGAAAAAGCGCAGATTTTTTTTTACATAGTACTGCTGCTTTAAATGAAAAAAACAGAAAGGCTGACGTTGAAAACAAGAGCAAAATGCTATTCAAATGCAGATAAGACTGGAAAAATATTTGCATCTCAGCTACAGAAAGAAAAAACAGATAGAATGATAAAAGAAATAGAAACAGAAGAAGGAATAACAATATATCCTCATAAAATCAACCAGGAATTTACAGAATATTACACACAGTTATATAAATCAGAAATAAGCAATTGTAGAATTGAAGAAGTAGTAGAGAGGACAATAAAAAACATGAAGAAAGGTAAAGCGTCAGGCCCAGATGTCTTTCAGATAGAATATTATAAAGTATTAATAAAATAATATACCCTATTATTGACAAAACTATTTAAATCATTTATAGAATAGAAAGAATTACCAGAAAGTTTCCAACAAGCAAATATTATAGTAATAAAAAAGTAGGAAAAGAGCCCAAGATATGTTCATCTTATCGCCCTACATCACTTTTAAATTACGACTACAAAATATTTACTAAAGGTTTGGCATCCTGACTTGAGCAAATACTACCGAAAAATATTAATAAAGATCAAACAGGATTAATAAAAAATAGGTGAAGTTATGACAACATTAGAAATGCAATTAATGTGCCACAACTCAGTAAGGACACAGAGGCAATATTAATGGTGTTAGATGCTGATAAAGCATTTGACAGGATTGAATGGGAGTACCTGTTCCAAGTTCTGGAAAAGGACAAAGGGGAGATGACTTTATTGCATGGATCAAAATGATATATCAGAATTCAAAAGCTGCTGTACTTACTAATCAGGAAACATCGCAAATATCAGTCTAAAAAGGGGAACAAGGCAGGCATTTCCCCTTTTATTACTTCTATTCACATTGGCAATTGAGCCTTTAGCAAATATAATATGAAAAAACACAGAAATAAAAGGCATTAAAATAGGATCACATGAGATAAAAATATCATTATGTACTGACAATATTCTATTATACATTTTAAACCTTGATATAGCCATAACTAAAGTAATAAATATTGTCTCAGATTTTGGCAACTTTTCAGGTTATAGAATAAACTGGACAAAATCAGAGACACTGACAACTAACCCCAAAAAATACACAAATGTGAAAATAAGGTCATAACTTAGAGTAACTAATCAACTAAAATATTTAGAGATACTCTTAATGAATAAATAAACTTATGGAGATAAAGTGGAACTCACTAATGCATAAAATAAACAGGATCTACATAAATGGAAAAATTTACCACCAGTACTAATAAGAATAATTCAAATTATCAAGATGAATGTGTTACCAAAGCTACTGTACATACAGTATGTCAGTCCTTATCATTAATTATACAAAAACAAACGTTTACAGAACTAGATACAATAATTAGAACGTTTATATGGAAGGGATGTAAAGCTAGACTATCGCTAGAAAAATTAAAAGCTAATTATGACAAGTAGGATTAAAACTCCCAAACTTTAACTACTATCAAAAAGCAGCTGTAATAAACCAAAATATAGAATATTATGAAGAAGATCCACCTTGGTGGGTAGAAGCAGAATTTATGCAAAATACAGAAAATAAACTCTACAATAAAAAATGCTTGGTGCTGTTTGGGATATATATAGCCGATATTTCGCATGGGATCAGGAGCAAGATCAGCTTGTTTGTGGATGATACCAAAATGGGAACCGTGGTTGATGACAGTGAGCGTGGAAGGGGCTGCAGGAGGTCCTGACTACACTGCAGGAGTGGGCAGAAACATAGCAGCTGGGTTTCAATGCCAAGAAGTGCAAGGTGTTGCACTTTGGAGCAAAGAACCAGGGGAGGGACTATCACATGAATGGAGTGCAGCTGGGAAGTACCATAGAGGAAAAGGACCTAGGAGTATTCATAACCAGGAGTATGAACAACTCAGCCCAGTGCAGGAAAGTGGCAGCACAGGCCAACAAATTTTGGGGTGTATAGCAAGGGGAATCTCTTCCAGAAGGAGTGAGGTTATACTGCCCCTGTATAGATCATTGGTCAAGTCCCACCTGGAGTATTGTGTGCAATTCTGGTGCCCATTCCTGAAAAGGGACATAAGGTTATTGGAGGCGGTGCAATGCAGGGCCACAAAGATGATGCAGGGTTTGGGGAACAGGCCTTATGAGGACAGACTGAGAGAGTTGAAAATGTACCCGCTGTAAGACAGGAGGGACAGGGGGATATGATAGAGACCTTGAAGTTTCTGAAAGGGATTAACAAGACTAATACAGAAAGGATCTTTCAGCTGAGGAGAGGGAGGGACACAAGAGGGCATGGACTGAGATTAGAAGGGGGAAGGTTTAGGAAGGACGGAAGGAGACACTTTTTCACAGAAAGAGTAGTGGACAAATGGAATACCCAACTGGAAGATCTGATGTCCTGTAAGATGGTGGGCAGTTTCAAAAGGGGTGGGACAGAGTAAGGGGAAGGGATACGGTGATGGGGTGGGGGGTGGGGGTGGAGGGCAGCTACAAATGAAGTGCTAGCTGCACACTTGGGCAGACTTGCTAGACCATGTGGCCTGGTTCTGCTGGTGATTTTATATGTTTGTATGTTATGTATGTTCATAAATACAATCTGCTATACCAACATAGAAATGAGAAGTAAATCAAGGCAAGGATATTCAGACTGCGCCGGGCAGTGGCACAAGCCTGCAAGCAGTGCAACTGGGCTGCGCCAGGGCATGGACCAGGCGATATTCAATGGTGCTGTGCCATGGCTCAGCACAGTTGAATATGGCACAGAGGGTGCACACACTGCACATGGCGCAGTGGCACTGCGCCAGTGCAAATCAAAGAACAGGAGCAGGGGGATGCACCAGCGCAAGTGCAGTTGCGCTAGGCACATCACCCATGTTATTCAGCATGGGGCATGCAAAAGAGGCCATTATGCATGCAAGGCGCAGGTGGGGCCATTTGCATGTCATTAGTGCCCCATTTGCATGCGATGCGCCAATCCCCGGTGACTTGCACCTGGCGCCCTGCCCAGCTGCAGCCATTGGGGATCAGCACCCTGCTATGCCAGTGATGTCCCCCTGCTCCCGTGTGCCCGATCGCGGGCATTCATCAAATCACAACCCTGGTGGTCCAGTGGTATTCCCCCCAACGCCTGATCGCAGGCAGGTTTAATATCATAACCCTGGTGGTCCAGTCGTGATCCCCATCGCCTGATCACGGGCAGTTGTGCAATCACATCCCTGGTAGTCCAGTGGTACGCCCTTTTCGCCTGATGGTAGGCACATACATGAATGATCCCTGGTAGTCTATGGTACCCCCTCCCCACCCACCCACAGAGGTCCCTGCCATCAGCACCCCCCATCATCGGTGGGTGAGCACTCCTCACCTGCATGCCACCTGCCAAATGACAGCATACAGCATGATCTTGTATGCCTATTATCCACTATGTGGACCAATAAGCGGCAGACCATACTGTACTCATCATAGCCCGATATGTGAATGAATGCATTCATTCACATATCAAGCCTGTGTAGTACAACATGGTCTGCATGCCCATTGGTCCATGAGTGGACCAATAGGCGACAGATTGTACTGTAAGCTGTCATTCAGTGGGCAAGCCGGGTGGCATGCAGGCGGGTGCTGCCGCCCACCATTGACGGGGGTGGGGATCTCTGGGTGGTGGGGAGGGGGGCACCGCTGACCACCAGGGATCGTTCGTGTACATGTTCTCATGATTGGGTGAAAAGGACGTACCACTGGACCACCAGGGATGTGCTTTTACAACTGCCTGCAATCGGGTGATGGGGGGAGTACCACTGGACCACCAGGGTTATGTGTTTAACACTGCCCACAATTGGGCGATGAGGGGATCACCACTGGAACACCAGGGTTATGATTTTATGAATGTCCATGATCGGGCAGTAGGGGCTTCCCACTAGACCACTAGGAATCATATATGTACATATTCCCATGATCAGGTGATGGGGGTGGGGTGGAACAATATTCCCAGGGCAGGGTGCTTGTGGATGGTGTACCTGTTGGCTGGGTGGCCACCCACAGCCGACGGCTGTTGTGTTGCACCATGCACTACAGCCACCTGCCTGGGGGTGGCCGGCATTTGAGCCTTTTTGTTTAGGCTCAACTTTGTGCACAAGTGTGTGGTGCATGTAGGGGTTGTGCCAGCATATGTGCTGCACATCCTGGGCTGAATATCGGGATGTGCCGCATATGCATGGGCACACCCCTGCATCTGCGCTGCATACATTACCAATGCGCCCCAGCGCATCGGGGGTTGCGCCACGTAGCCTGCCCCTTTGAATATCATGCCGGGGTGTACTGGGGGGTTGCACATGGTGCAACCCTTTTGAATATCCAGGCCCAAGTGTATTAGTAATCCATGTACACAAGCAACTATTGTAACATGGCAAAATGATCATAAAACCACAAAAGTAAATTTAAGAATTAATATACAGACCCCAATAAGATTAAAGATAGAAAGCAGAAGTAAAGCAGGTAAATCTAGAAAGTCATAAAACCCCTGGGGTTTAAAAGGAATTATTCAAATTGAAGACCTATACATAGAGGAGCGGCGGTATTCCACCTCTTAAGAATTACAGAAAGAAAAGAATTTGAGAGAAACAAATCAATTATTTTATCTAAGAATCAAAGTTATCTTAAGTAAGGAATTAGGAAAGAATCTACATAAGCCAAAGAAGATATCAATACAGGAACTGATATTGGAGAAGGGCAAAATTATATCCAAAATATATAATACATTAATGGGAATGGAAAAGGGAACTTAGATAAATTAAAAAAGAGTTGGGAAAAAGAACTTGGATATGATTTGACTGAAGATAAATGGGAAGAAATAAAAATTCAGACAAAATCTGCAATTAACAGATTGAATCAAATTCAATTTAATATATTCCATAGGGTATATTTTATCCCCATCTCCTGAGCAAAATGAATCCAGCCATATCACCAATTTGCAATAGATGTAGATCATACTGAGGAAACCTTACAAACGTGGTTGCAACATCTAAATATATAAAACCACTGTGTAAAAAGGTATTTGAAACACTTAATAACATTCCTGGAATCAAGTTAAAATATGAAGCAGAACTATGTGTATTAGGTACATCATCAGAACAAATTATAAAAGAAGGATCTCAAAGAAAAATAATAAATATGGCTCTACTGAATGTCAGGAGGTGTATTGCTAAACCGTGGCAAGATGCACATCCACCAGAATATGCACTATGGAAGAACTTATTCCTGAAATGTATGCAATTGGAAAAAAATCCACTTCTTTAGTCAAAATCAAATGCACATATTTGATAAAATATGGGCTGCAATTCAAACCTTGAAAACAGAACAAAAAAATATAAAAACCCAAAGATAAAAAGGGAAGATTTTAAAGGGGTGGGGTTGGGGAGATAGGTTACAAAGAGAGTTACGATAGGAAGTTAGTCAGGTGGGTGTGTATGTGTAGGTAATATAGAAGGTAAGGATGAATTTGCCAGATATGAGGGTAACTTCTCTGGACTCAAAGTAAGATTTAACTCGGTGAAACAACACAAGCAATAACAGAACATTCTATTTAACAACATAAAAAAAAAGTTGTGAGACCAGAATTTTTGGAGACCCGCCAAGCTTTATCCCATAGCTTCACAGACTTCCTGAGGTTGTGATGTAACCACTCTGACTGTTGGTCCTTTAGCTAAGTTGCTTAAAGGGGGTATATATGTTGACAGCAGAGAGGAAGTTACCCACAGTGAAATGCAGGACAGAATCCACGTCAGGAAGGGCTCTAATTTGCTGCAATTTCTATGATAGCACTGGTTGCAGCTACAGATGCATGCATCACTCCATGAGATGTCAACAGTTCTTAAAGTATTGACTGTTACCATGCACTACTGCCAGTTGCTATGGACCCAGAGAGCCATAGCGCAGGCTGTTTCCAATTGTGTGACTGGCTTTTAGCCAATGGGAGTGCTCCATTTTGATGCAAGGTTTAATGATTCCATATATCACAGGAACCCCCATTAATTTCAGTTCAATGCAATTCAATATATTTGGCAGAAAAACCTTTAAGCAAAAAGTGCTGTTTGCAAAGATGACCCAGTCATACTTGAATTGAAATTTAAACTGAATATCTGTGGTATTACCTGATATAGCCACATACCTAATAATATTATCACTAACTACAACTGTATATGAATTTTACATTCCTGACCTTTATTACCCACCCATTTTAGTGACTGAGAAATGCCATTATCTGCTGCTAGCACCAAATAACGGAGTGTGAATAAGATCCCAAAATGCCAACAAAGATGCTATTACCCATCATGCCTAGCAGATAACACTTGCACAATAACCATACCACTGCACAATCCTACCATTAAGGAACACTTCATTGTCACTCTGTTAATATTCCCAAACCCATTCTCACATGGAAAAACTACATTTTACAACTACAGCTATACAAGCCCTGTTGTTTATCATGCAATAAAATAAAGTACACATTGGTGCTGTGTAGAATTCATTTGTAATTTTACCTTGTGAAACTGAAGGCAGTAAAAGCTACTTGTTCTTCAGGCTTGTGACGTATCCTGCTATCACCTTCATTCGATGAAATTACCTCATTGTTCTTCACAGGCACCTGTGCGTAATTCTTTTTTTTTTTTTGGATTACAATTTATTTGCCAAAGATAGCCCAGATTAGATGTAACATCTCATTTTTAGTATGGTGCTTCTTCTACCCATTTCCACAGCTGGTTGAATCGAAGCACTAGGAGGGTAAGTGACCTGATCTACATGCTCTACTAGTGGGATTTGAACCTGTAAGCTCCAAGCTTCAAGTTGGTGCTTTAACCATTAGGCCACACTATCTCCAGAAGTTCTGATTTATTTAATGAAAACATGACTGGCAGTATAGCCTAGAGGTTAACTGCGAATAAGCTTGGTACATTCAACAACCAGGGATTGAGTCCTACAACCTCCATATGCATACTGTGTGACACAGAGCAAGTCACTTAACCTCCCTCTGCTCCCTGTTCACCCCTGTAATTGACCATGTGCACAGTGGGCTTTACATGGTTACCAAAAGAATATATAAGAAAACATACAATACAGGTTTAACCTCTCTTACTTTTATAGGGCTTACTATTAAATCCTTGAAGTGCTTCTGACCTTCAGCTGCACGCCACTTTTGGATCACCTGACTGTCTGCTAAGGGATCAGAGTGAATGCTTGGGGATCAAGTGCAGGCAGCAAGGACGCCAATACTGGAAGGCAGTTAGAGATGTTTTCAAAGAGCACAATTTACAGATGTCAACCAAGCCCTTGGGCACAGCCATGCTTGGCTCACTATGCCCAACAGGTGATCAAAGGACACACTGACAGCCAATTAGCTGAGAAGGTGCCAATAGTGCCAGTTCTGAAGAACACTGAAGGATTAGGGGAGATACTGATATCAAAACTGGTGGCAGTGACTCAACAGCAGTTCAGGAAAGAGGTACTGCAATAGAGCTCCACTCCTTTTATGACTGAGCCAGTTGGGAGCTAAATTTGTGACTGGGAGAGGAAAGCATGGTCAGCACCCGAAATACTCAAATCTGTGCTTGCTGCAGATTGAGATCCACGTAGAGCAGAGAAGAGTGCTAGCTCCTGGAGCTGTATGTGTTTATAAGCAAGTCCTGGTGTTTGATCTGGCCTTGAGATAGATGCCCAGCAGCACTACACCTGAAAGAAGACACCTGCCAAATCAGCCAATTGTGTTTTCATGATAGGAAACTGCCTGAGAGGCATTCAGTTCCAGACAGAGTCAAACATGAATTCAGGTGAGGTGTTTTCCAATCTGCACCTTGCATTCCCCTGGCAGCTAGGAGCTGTTGTTGCAGAAGACCACTACATAGTAGGGGCAAAAGTGGACAGGAAGAAAAGCTCAGTTTGGAGTAGTGAAGATTTAGCTCATCGCAGCTGAGAGATGGTTGCATAGCATGCTCCTGCACTAGCCCACCATGTGCAACAACTGCTGTGTGCATACAGACTGTCTCAGTTTTCACTGTGTTCAGCGGACCTGTTCATCCCCTGAGGTCTGCAGCAACTGATCCTGCAAGAGCAGCATCCTTGGCCTGACTTGCCCTGCAGTATCAGAATTTTTGGAAATCATGAATAAAATATCTGGGCACAGGCTTGTTTTATATAGCTAGTTAGGCAGTTTGGATCTGTACAATAGGTTCAGTAGAAGCTCTAAGTTGAGCAATGACTATGTTTAGGGGCACAGCTCAGGCTGAAGGCCTTCATAGAGACCCTCTTTTTCAGGACTAGTTTTACTGAAATTGTTTTGTCTAAATTTTGTACTATAGTGACTGCCTTTATTCCATCATCCTGCATCAGAACCTCACTGTGCATCAACTGAGTCTACATGGTACTGCCAACTATCTTAATGGAGCTCCCTGGATCTTAGAGTGTAGTGATACTGGTGCACCAGCTTATCTCCATGACTATGTGGGACTGTTACGGCAAATTGTTTGTAGCTGTGTTGGTCCTTGTATAACCAAGTAAAAAAAAGTAGGTGATTTGATACCTGTTATGGAACCAACAAGACATTTTCAGTACGCTAGCTTTCAGGCTACAAAGATCCCTTCTTCAGGTGATGGCAGCTTCAGTCTGAAAACCCATGCACTGAAAATTTATTGCTGGACCAATAAAATGATATCAAATAACTTACTTTGTTCATTGAGCTGTTCTGGGGGGAGGTTAGTGGGGACGGGCGCGGGGTTTATTAGTGTGCATATTATATATTTATTTATTGCTCATTGTATACTGTTTGTATTTGTTTAGTTAGTTAATTTATGTATTTACTTGTTTGCAGTGCTTAATTTGTAAAGAAAGAGGTGCCAGGGCTCTGAATCCAAACGCCAAAGGCCGGGGCGCCCCCAGAAGCTGTGGGTTTTTAGATGCTCTGTGGTGAGTTTTAGGGGTTATATTGAAGATAAAACACATTTCTGTGTCAGGTTCCCTACCCCGAATCCAGGGTAAGAATTTTTTTTGGGGGGGGGAGTCAGGGTATTGAAGAGTCTGGCTGACTGCTGGTAAAGGATCATGGGCTTATATAAAGGGCAAGATGCTGTGAATTGTCCCAAAGGCCAGGGTGGCCCCCAGAAGCTCTTTGGTTTTAGATGCTCAGTGGTGAGTTTTGGCTGGGGTTATATTGCAGATAAAATACATTTCTGTGTCAGGTTCCCTACCCCTGAATCTAGGGGAAGAACATTTTGGGGGGAGTTACCCAGAGTCTCCAGTACCATAACTCGGAGTTACGGTATTAGAGACTCTGGCTGACCTTACTAAGCAACAACATGTTCCACATAGCATCTTGTATGGTACAAGTAGTAGAAGAACCAATTAAAACTGAAGCATGAAAAGGTTTTTTAGGTAAAGGATCATGGGCATGTAGAAGCAATGGCACAGTGCCGTGATGACCCAAAGGCCAGGGGAGTGGGGGCCAGTAGTCCCCCAGAAGATCTTGGGTTTTGGATGCTCTGTGGTGTGTTTGTGGGATTTTACTGAAGACAAAACATACTTCTGTTACATGTTCCTTTATTGAAGATAAAGCACACTGCTGTTACAGAAGTGTGCTTTATCTTCAATAAAAGCCCCAAAACTCACCACAGAGCATCCAAAACCCAAGAGCTTCTGGCCAACCTATAACATTATAACTATGCTCCTGCAATTAATTTGTTACAACGGGAGGTTTGCTGCTCAAGTAAGAACATTTGATCATATGACAGGGTCTAAGATTTATCGAACCCCAGGCCACCGAGTACCATACAGTACCAGGCAAAGTTGTACCCTGCTAGATGCTATGTGGTACATATTGTTGTTGCTTAATAAGGTGAGCGATAGTCTCCAATATCCTGACTCCGTCCAGGTGAAAATATTTTTTCCCCTAGGAGTCAGGGGGAAGTACTAGGAACCTGTAACAGAAGTGTGTTTTATCATCAATAAAAGCCACAATACTCAAAACAGACCATGTAAAACCCAAAGGTTTCTGGGGGCCATCAGAACATGTTACTGACTTTTGTGCAAGTTAATGTGAGTGAGCTCAGCTCACTAGTCATTTGTACAAAAATCATTCATATCAGATCGGCTGCAGGATCCGGTTCTATACCATGCTATGCTACGCTTGCATGCACTCCCCCCCAGCTCCCTTATGTGAGATTGTCGTTATTCCCATTATGCCAAGATAACCCCCCCCCTTGTGTTTTAGGTTGTATCAAACTTGTATTGATGATACCTTTCATGCTTGTCAGTCTTGCTGCTTAGTGATACAGTATTTGCCTGTACCACAGTGTTCTACTACGTGGAGGCTGGCCCACTGTGAAACGATATGTTATACCCTTTAATCTGACTTATTACTAGAAATAAAAAAAAATGGTCCATTGGATACCTGTACTCCTTTTTTTTACCTTTCAGCTATTATAATTATTTATTTCCTTAGAGGTAGTTAAAGCAAAGGACCTTGGCTGACGACTGTGTGAAGGGGATTAAGGATTTAATTGACTTAACAGCGGCTGGTAGTATGTGCTGCTAATGCTTATGATTTAGCAGCACATACTACTGGGAGTGGCACCCCACAATCCTAGGTATCAGGTGCCGGATACACAGACATTACATCTCCTTTAGAGCAATTTCAAAACCTTTATATAAAGATTCACCCCTCCCTCCTCCTCCCTATGGCACTGGCTCCACTGAACCTTTGCTCGAAGCATGTTCAGTTTTCCTGTATCAGTTTACTGTACTCGTACACAAAATACACTGTATGTATCTGCAGCATTCCATACTGTATACACTCACTCACTTGCCAGTTTCCTGATAAATGAAACAACAGTGACACAGTCACACACCTCAGATACCTGTCTGGCCTGCTGCAGCCACCAGAAAGCAGCCGGCAACCACCTACTCTGCCTAGCATTCAGCCTATGTGTGTGTGTGTGTGGGGTGTGTGTGTGTGTGTGTGGGGGGTACTTTCAGCAAGCTAGCACATCAGCCTGCTACTACAGTCTTTCAGCAGGCTAGCACATGAGCCTGCTGCTCAGTCTTCAACATACTCAGCTAAATCATTTAACAGGCTGCTTCATGCTTGTTTAAAACATTTGATAAGTCTAACCTCTGCCCACAGCCACTCTCACAAAAATACCATACCCCCCTTTCATTTTTTCTAGCCTATATCCACCTGTCTTGAAAACTGAGGTGCAGTATTCTACCCCCCTGACTGGGGGTATTATTCTCATCCCCTGGCAGTGGGTATTTTTTGCTATATTCCCCTTCCCGATTTAATTAGATCAAATTCACACCCGACCAGCCAGGCCCACCCTGACCCACAACAAGTGCACTGTGCAACAGACAGTCAAGGTGAGAGCTCTCTCTCTCTCTCTCTGTCTCTCACTCACTCACTCTTCAGCTCTCAAGGCACAATGCTGAAAATGTAATGGTCGTTACTCTCCTGATGTACTGAAACTGTGAGACTTACAATGACCTACCTCCTTACCAGCAGCGCACTAGTCTTCTCTCTAGTCGGAAATGAGTCCTGGCTGGCTCTGTGTGACTCCTGCTCCCGACACTCCTCCTGGCTCCTTTCTCCAAGTTCCAACATGACCGGCAGTGGCGGGCCCACTCACTCAAGTAACTACTGTCTTGTCATGGCCCTTGAATTGACTAGCCGGTCAGGCGGGGGGGGGGGAGTCGGTGACTAGGAGTGGTAAGGTAACAGACGGACTAACACCACGGTACTAGACTGCAGCAAGAACGGCGTTGGTCAGCAAGAAGAGATCCTCACAGGACCACCACAGGATAGATCGATCGGGATTCGACGCACTGCACTGCCCTGAGCCAAGTTCTCACACTAGGGGTCACCATCAAAAATAAATCCATCCAGCGAGCAAGCACAAGTTGGCTGCACAGTGATGAGCGATCACATTATAGCTCCTTCGAGTCCTTCCAATCCTCCTCATCATTCCTTGAGTCACTAACTGCAGTACAACAGTGCGTGCCATCAACCACCACATTCAAGCCGCTGTGCACTTCTGATTGGCTCACAATGGAGAGGAGGAGCGGACTCGTCCAGTGATCAGTTGGGCCTGACTTGAGTACTATAGCTCCTTCCAATCCTCCTCATCATTCCTTGAGTCACTGACTGCAGTGCGACAGTGCGTGCTGTCAAGCGCCACCACATTCAAGCCACCGTGCACTTCTGATTGGCTCACAATGGAGAGGAGGAGGAGGAGCGGACTCGTCCGGCGATCAATCGGGCCTGACCTGAGTAGTAACTTGTTGTTTCTTCTCCGGCTCAGCTTTGAACTCTGTGAGTGCTGCTGCATATTTAATTTAAACTAATTAAAGTCACGTGCAAAGTCAGAGAGAAGAGGTGCCGGGGCTGAGCCCCGGAATGAAAAGAGGTGCCGGGGCTGAGCCCCGGCTAGCACCGGCACAAATTAAGCACTGCTTGTTTGGTAACCAAGTGAGTGTACTGGGCTACGACTAAGCCCATTTTCAGACAGGACCTGGGCTTATGGCAGATAACAACAGAAAAAGCTTGACAGCATACTTAAATGGACATTGTCAGCTTTTTTATGGCTTCAAGATTGGTCATGTTATATGTTATCTGAGACCCCTTCTGCAAATACTGTACCAGCAAAATTCAAACATGTTCACAGAGTTACACAAATGTAACATTTTCCAATTATTTTGGTTAAAAATACATTCTAGTCAATCTGACCTTAAGCCCCACCAGCTGATGTTCCTGCACATCCATGGTGATATGTGGCACCGAGCCTAGAGCTACACTCATTCATGAACGAGTCTGGGAAAATTTTTTGCTGATGAGTAAAACACTCTCCCTATTACTATCACGGTTTCTGAAGTCTGCAAAGTGATGCCCCTTTCAAAATGAGTGCTCTATCTGTGGTAATATAGTGTTTGAAAATGTATGATTCTGGACATGCGCAGTAATATCCTAGAGCCATGGCTTGCATTTTCAAACACTACGTTACTTTGGTTAGAGCCCTCGTTTTGAAATGGGTATCACTTTGCAGACTTCAGAAAAAAATACAGAAACAGGGAGTGTGTTTTTCTCATCAACAACATTTTTTTCCCAGACTTATTCTTGAAAGAGTGTTTGGGGACAAGAAGATGCCCTGGGGCGAAATGGGTCCTGGAAGGAGGACCACCCTGTCTGGTTCCCATACCCAAAGACTCTACTTTGAGTGGGCAAGTCGCTTGGTCTGCCTCGTCCACCTATCCTACTCAGGCGGCGTTGTGCAATGCCAGGTCAATAAAAAACAAGATAGTTATTATTGCTGATCTTGTTGGTACAGCTGACCTGGCTTGCATCACCGAGACCTGGCTGGATGAGAATGCTGGCTCAGTGTTGGAATCAGCAATTCCAGTTGGGTGCTTGGTGATGCACTGCTTGAGGGAGGATTGTAGGGATGGGGGAATAGCCATTTGTTTTAAGTCTGATCTGAGCCTTGTAGACACCTCAGTGGAAGTGACCAGATCCTTTGAATGTATCATGGTAGCAGGTGCAGATTGCAGGATACTTCTCACCTACCATCCACCCAATAGTGAGAAGGAACTCCTGCAGGAAGTCACAGACTTCACTGTCGACCTGGTGTTGGGAGTCCCCCAGATGGGTAATTCTGGGGGATTTCAGCATCTGGACTGATGATGAACTCTCACAATTTGGGCAGGACTTCCTCCAACTGATGAGCTTGTCGGGCCTGACAGAGGTGGTTACCTCTGCTACCCATAGTCACGGTCATTCACTGGACCTGGTCTTCCTGCTGGGGATGGAGATCACTGATCTGGTGGTGGAACTGGTCAGTTGGTTGGACCATCATACTATATGGTTCAGATTTGAGGCACCCTCAATAGACCTGCCCCTACGGAGATGGCCCAGTACCACCCTTTAAGGGGCTTGACTCAAGATGGTCTAATGGCAGTGCTGGACCTATCCGCTGTGCCAAGTGTATGCAGGGAGTCGGGGTAACTGATACTAGCCTATAATAAGTGACAGGGGCCCTCGACTCCCTAGCTCCTATCCATGTTAGCCCCCTCACTCTTCGCCCAAAGTCCCCTTGGTTTGATGGGACTTTGAAGTAGTTGAGGCAAGGGGGTCGAAGGTTGGAACAGCGCCGGCAGAAATCTGGCCTGGTGGTTGATAAACTTAGATTGATAGCCCATTATAAAGACTATCAATCGGCAATCTCCTGTAAGAAGGCAGAATTCCTGTTTAAGGAGATTGCTGTGGCGAGGAATCAACCAGCTCAGCTCTTCCAGACTGTCGACAGGTTGTGCAATGCAACCTGTCTTCAGCCATGGGGAGCATTTTCACAAGTTAAGTGTGATGAGTTTGCTCAGTTCTTTGCCGATAAGATTGCCACCATCAGGTCAGAGATCTGTTCACATCCTCAAATGGGTATTGCAGAGATCAGCAAAAGGTTGCAAGCCCCCGGTCTGTTTGGTCCGACTACATATTTAAAAACTGTCCTGGATAGCTTCTGCCAGGGAACACCAAGAAGAAAGAGCTGCTGGTATAACTATACTTCTCTACTGGGACTATATTGCCCTTCTTCCCTCCCCTCTACAACCCCACCCTAAGCCAGTTCTACTTTTATAGGCACAGGATTTGACTGACAACAGGAACTTCCTGTTTGGGAGCAGGAAGTGAGTGAGTGATCACAGAGCAACAAAAGACTCACCATCCTAGAAGGAAAAGAGTAGCTCTCTCCCCCCCAACTGCTGGAGGTCTGACTGAGCAAATAAGGAGACTACTGAGAAATATAGGAACTTCTTCTCTCAGAACAGGAAGATCAGGAGCTTAAAGGGCACAGAGGCAGTAAGTAAGTAGGCAGAAAAATAAAAAAATAAACAGAGGAAAGAGTAAGTATTCCAAACAACAGTTAAGGGGCCAGAAATAAGACGTGATGGGAGTGGTGCAGTGCAGTGGCTGTGGAGCAGCAGTCTTCCGGGAAACATTCTGGAGGATGCGGTGTTGTCCCATCTGCAGGCACCTCTCTGGGCTGAGGGAGGAGGTTGCTCATCTCCAGGCTGAGTTGGCCAGGATTTGGGGGACCTCCTCTCCCACCCACGGACCACCAGGGCCACTGCCGTTGCCTCAGAGGTTGCCAAGAAAGAAGAACAGATGGACCACAGTGGGCTCAGGGAGGGTGAGGGTGGTGGAACAGAGGTGCATTCCTCCAGCTGTACCTCTCCACAATTCATATGCCATTCTGGCAAAGTGTGGTTCCTCTATGGAGGCACCTGCAATGGAGACCAAGAAGGATGCTGGGAACCTCCACAAAGTAGACCCACAGGAGGGTGGCATGGGACACCACAGGGGAAGGAAACAACTCCTGGTGGGGGACTCCATTGATAGGAGGGTAGAACTGGGGGAGGAAGGGGAGAGGGAGGTAAGGTGCCTGCCTGGCGCCATGGCTTGGAGGGACAGGGAGCGAATCCTCAGGATCACTGGAGCAGCTGCACAGGGAGGGAGCTGGATGTCATTGTCCACCTAGGGACAAATGACCTGGCTGAGAAAGGGATCAGAGCAGTGTAGGAAGAGTTTGTGGAGTTGGGAAGGGGCCTTAGACAAGTAGCACGCACGGTAACCTTTTCGGAGGTGCTGCCTGTCTATGGCATGGAAGAGGCTAGGGTGTTCCACACCATGGGATTCAATCAGTGGTTGAAAAAATGGTGCAGAGCTCAGGGATTTGTCTTCACTGGGGATTGGGGGTCCATCTGGAGTGATGCAGGCCTATACTGGCATGATGGTCTGCATCTGTCCAGGAGGGGAACCAGGATCCTAGGTGATAGGTTTAAATGCTTCATTGGCAAGCATTTAAACTAGTCAAGGGGGGGGCAGGCACTGGAAAGGAGCAGGGAAATCCTAGCCCCCCAAAAAATCAGGGTAGTAAGTGAGGTAAACACCAAGACAGAGATGTCAATATGGAGAAGGGCAGGGGTAAATGGAAAAATGACAAAGGCAATAAGGACAGAGATGGGGCAAAAAGGGGTAAGACCATCAAGAAATGGAGAGTAATGAGTACTAATGCCCATAGTCTGGGCAACAAGCTCCCTGACCTTGTGGCCTTGATGGAAGAGGGATGCCTGGATATCGTAGCAGTCACAGAAACATGGTACACAGAGAACCATGACTGGGATGTTAACATACCAGGGTACACAACCTACAGGAGAGACAGGAAGGGGAGAAGAGGGCGAGGAGTAGCTCTCTATGAAAGGGAAGGGATAAAAGCAACGGAACAAAAGAGTAAACAGGGAGGAGAGGAGGCACTGTGGGTCACATTAGAGACTGGAAATGGCACCACAATCCGCACAGGGGTTGTATACAGACCCCCATGTCAGGGAGAGGGAATGCACAAGGATATGATAGAAGGCATCCTTAGGATGGCAGAGAAAGGGGAGATACTGTTGATGGGGGTCCTGAATATGCCAGATGTTAACTGGAGCACCTTTGCTGCAGCCACATCCAAGAGCAGGGCCATTCTTGATGCCCTACAGGTGGCATGCCTCAGACAGCGAGTTTTGGAACCCACTAGTGAGGGGAGCAATCTTAGACCTAATACTCTCAAATGAGGACAGTGAGAGGATCTCAGATCTAGAAGTGGATAGCCATCTGGGAACAAGTGACCACCAAACAGTGTGGTTCACGATAAACTCAGCTACAGAGTCAAGCCATACAAAAGTGAGGGTACTGGACTTCAGGAGGGCTGACTTTGGCAAAATGGGAGAGTGCCTTAGAAAAGCACTAGCAAACAGGCTAGTGGGGTGGGTGGAGCTACAATGGGAAAACATCAAAACTGACATCACAGAGGCAATAAGCCTTTGTGTGAAGCAAATAAACAAATCAAAATGAAAGAAACAGCCACTATGGTTCTCAAAAGAGGTGGCAGTGAAGGTTAGGGAGAAAAAGATAGCATTTAGGAAGTATAAGGAAACACAGAAGGAGCAGGACAGAGAACTGTACCAGTTAAGGCAGAAGGAATCAGGGAAGGAAGTCACACTAGCAAAGGCCCAAATTGAGGAAAAGATAGCCAACTCGGTTAAGAAGGGGGATAAAACCTTTTATAGGTACATCAGGGAGCGCAGAAAGACAAAGGGAGGGATAGTGAGGCTGAATAGAAAGGACGGTGGGTGCGCAGAAAGGGACAGTGAAAAAGCAGGGATACTGAACGAATACTTCTGCTCAGTATTCACAAAAGAGGAGGAGAGGGAGGTGCCTAATCCAATTAACAGAAGCACTCTGGATAGAGGGGTCGATTCCAGTCCTTTCACAGAAGAAAGGGTTCTGAAAGAACTCCTAAAACTGAAGGTGGACAAAGCAAAGGGGCCTGATGGAATTCACCCCAGAATTTGAAATAATTAAGGGGAGAACTAGTGACACCACTGACTACCCTTTTTAACAAATCATGGGAGGATGGTGTGGTACCTGAGGACTGGAGGAAGGCGGATGTGATTCCCCTTCACAAAAGTAGGAGCAATACAGAGGCAGGAAACTACAGACCTGTCAGTTTGACCTCTGTGGTAGGGAAAGTGATGGAATCACATCTGAAGGAAAGAATTGTTGAGTACCTAGAAAAAAGTGGGGCACAGGACCCAAGGCAGCATGGATTCACAGCGGGAAGGTCATGTCAGACGAATCTAATTGATTTCTTTGACTGGGTGACCAAAGTAGTAGACCAGGGAGGGGCTGTGGACATGGCCTACCTAGACTTTAGCAAGGCATTTGACACAGTCCCACACAAAAGATTAATAATCAAATTAACCAGCCTGGGAGTGGGTCCCAGGGTGGTAGCCTGGATAAAACATTGTCTGGACAACAGGACACAGAAGGTAATTGTAAATGGAGTCCACTCTGAAGAAAGAGTGGTTACTAGTGGGGTACCACAGGGTTCAGTTCTGGGTCCAGTCCTTTTTAATCTCTTTATAAGTGACATTGCAGAGGGACTGGAAGGAAAAGTATGCCTCTTTACAGATGATACAAAGATCTGCAACAGTGTTGATACACAAGGAGACGTGGAAAGGATGAGAAGGGACTTGGCAAGGTTGGAGGAATGGTCAGAAGTATGGCAGTTTGGATTCAATGCAAAGAAGTGCAAAATAGAAACAAAGAAACATAGAAGCTGATGGCAGATAAGGACCGCAAGGTCCATCCAGTCTGCCCATTCTTTTTCTACCTTATGAATGTGCCATAGGCCTTTGCTCTGTCAATGGCCTATCTATTCATACTCATCTGTATTGCTCCCTTATGCCTATCCCATGCCTGTTTGAAGCCCTACACTGTATTCATATTCACCACTTCCTGAGGTAGGCCATTCCATGCATCCACCACCCTTTCTGTGAAAAAGAACTTCCTCACATTACCCCTTAATCGGCCTCCCTCTAATCTCATGCTGTGTCCTCTTGTCCTGCTATTTTTCTTATACTGAAACATGTTAGACTCTTTCACCTTGTTAATGCCCTTAAGGTGTTTGAATGTTTCAATCATATCACCTCTCTCCCTCCTTTGCTCTAGGGTATACATATTGAGCTCAGGTAATCTGTCCTCATATGTTTTCTGATGCAGTCTCTGCACCATTTTGGTTGCCCTTCTCTGGACTGCCTCAATTTGGTTAATGTCCTTGTGAAGGTGTGGCCTCCAGTACTGCACGCAGTACTCCAGATGGGGCCTAACCAGTGTCTTGTAAAGAGGGATTATGACCTCCCTCTTCCGACTTGTGATACTCCTAATAATACACTCCAACATCCCTCTAGCCTTACCTTTGGCTTTACAGGTCTGCTTGGATGATTTCAGGTCATCGGTGATGATGACGCCCAAGTCTCTTTCTTCCCTTGTGACTGCCAGCAACTCCCCTCCCAGCCTATAGATGGCTTCAGGGTTTCTCTTCCCTATGTGCATGATCTTGCACTTCTTTGCGTTAAACCCCAGTTGCCACTCTTCTGACCATTTTGCTAGCTCATCCAGATCTCTTCTCATTCTACCCACCCCATCTGGATCATCTACTCTGTTGTAGATCTTGGTGTTATCTGCAAACAGGCAAATCTTACCCTCCAGTCCATCTGCAATGTCACTGATAAAGATACTGAAGAGGACTGGCCCCAGGACTGATCCCTGAGGTACCCCACTTGTGACTTGCATCACTTCTGACTGTGTACCATTTACCACCACTCTCTGTTTTCTTCCCGTCAACCAGTTTGCCACCCAGTTGACCAATGTCTGACCCATCCCAAGCCTACCCAGCTTATTAATCAATCTTCTATGTGGAACAGTATCGAAAGCTTTGCTGAAGTCAAGGTAGGCAACATCAACTGCTCCCCCTTGGTCCACCACTCTGGTTACCCAGTCAAAGAAATCTATGAGATTAGTTTGACAGGACCTTCCTTTCATAAACCCATGCTGTCTTGGATCCTGTGCTCCTATGGATTCCAGGTGTTGCACTATCCTTTCCTTAAGGAGTGTCTCCATAATCTTGCCCACTATTGAGGTAAGACTGATTGGTCTGTAGTTCCCTGCCTCCTCCCTGCTACCACTCTTGTGGAGCGGGATCACATGAGCCCTTCTCCAGTCTTCTGGGACCTCTCCTGTGCTCAGAGACTCACTAAACAGTTCTGATAATGACTGTGCTAGTTCCACCCTTAGCTACTTTAGTACCCTGGGATGTATGCCATCGGGTCCCATTGTCTTGTCCATCCTGAGCTTATCAAGCTCTTGTAGGACCCCTTCTTTTGTGAAGGGACTAGTGAACACCTCCCTCTCCCCTGTGTCCATGTTGTAGAGCTGTGAGCCCTGCTCTACCTTCTCTTCAGTAAATACTGAGCAGAAGTATCTGTTTAGGATAGATGCTTTTACATGGTCCTCCTCCTCACATGCCCCCTTATCCCCTTTGATCTTAGCAATACCCCCTCTGGACTTTCTCCTTTCACTAATGTATCTATAGAAAGTCTTGCCACCTTCTTTTACTGTTTGTGCTAGTGTTTCCTCAGTTTTGGCCTTTGCCTGCCTTACTGCCTTCCCTGCTTCCCTTAGGGAAGTTTGGTATGCTTCCCTATCTTCATCCCTTGCGTTCCCTTATATTCTTGAAGGCCAGCCTTTTGCTCTGACCTTTTCTGCTACTGTGTTTGAGAACCAAAGTGGTTTCCTTCTTCTTTTGCACTTCCTTTTCTCGCTAACACAATGGGATGTTGCTTCAAGCATTGCATCTTTAATGCTTGCCCACTTTGCCTGTAGCCCTCACCTGTATTTCTTTTTGCCAGGGCCAGCTTAACTCTGTTGGCCATCTTATCAAAGTCAGCTCCTCTGAAGTCCCATATTTTTGCCTTGGAATGGGATGATTTTGTTCTAGTGGCCAAATTGAACCATACCATGTGATGGTCACTGGCACTCAGGTGACCTTCTACCTGGAGATCTGTGATCCTTTCCCTGTTAGTCAGTACTAGATCTAAGATAGCCCTGTCTCTTGCGGGCTGTTGTACCAGTTGTTTGAGGCCCTTCCCTGTAGGGAATCCACCATGTGTCTAGTTCTGGCAGATGTCCCTGCTGATATTGACCAATCTGTATCTGGCATGTTGAAGTCTCCCATTATCAGAACCTCCCCTTTAGCTGTCATGTTTTGTATATCTTCTAACAGTAAAGTGTGTATGTCCTCCCCCTGGTCTGGAGGCCTGTACACAACCCCAGTTTGTATGGCTGTCCCATTTCCTGTTTCCAGGGTGACCCACAGTTCTTCTGGCTCCTTACGTGTATTCTGAATTTCTGTAGCTTTGATATTTTCATTGACATAAAGGGTCACTCCACCCCTCCTTTTTGCACCTTGGTCTCTTCTGAACAGTACATAGTCAGGTACTGAAGTCTCCCAAGTGTGGTTACTGGTAAACCATGTCTCGCTAATGACTACTATGTCCAGTTTAGCCTCTGTCATTATTGCCTGCAGGTCTGGGATCTTGTTTCACAGACTGCGAGCATTTGTGTACATGATTTTCAATTGGTCAGATTTTGGTGTGTTAGTTGTTGGGCGAGGTTCGGCATTTTCCCTATGCATCGTTTGGGGAACCGGACCTTTTCCTTAGCTGGTGATGCAAATCAATTACAATCATGCTGAACTCCTGTTTGACCACTAGCTGAGGGGGGGAAGGGGTGTTCTTCCCATTCGACGTATGGGGTGCTGCACCCCTCTCCCCATTTGCTAGTTTAAATATTCTGCAAAGACATCAAACTTCTGCCCCAATGCACTGACTCCCTCCTTAGTCAGATGGAGTCCATCAAATTAAAAGAACTTTCGCTCCCAAAACTGTTGCCAGTTTCCTACAAATTTGTGTCCTTTTTCCCTGGCACCAGCCCTTGAGCCACATGTTTAGCTCCCCTAGCTCCCCTTCTCTGACCTTCCATCCATCTGTCCCCCTCTCCCAGACTGGCAGGATCTCAGAGAAGGAGATGCCGGACGAAATGGATGATAGTTTGTCACCCCAGCCTGGTCAGGTGTTCCTTGGTCTCCACTACTGACTGGCTGGCGAGATCGTTAGTCCCTATGTGTACCAAGACATCAATGTTTTCTCCTGCTTCCTGAACAATTTTAGCAATGTGGTCAGTGTCTCTCCATGCTGATGTACCTAGGAGACATCTGACCATTACCCCTGGCTGGAGATATGTATCAACTCCCTGAATCATGGAGTCTCCTGTGATCAGAAGTTTTTTGGATTTCCTTTTTGCTATTTTTGTTTTGGGCAAGTTTTGTTGTGCTAGCTCCTGTGCTGCAGTGTCCTCTGCTTCTTTGTTTGATTTCAGAGATAGAGGCAGATACCGGGTTGTAGTTTTTATATGGTTTGTGGAGGTGATATTTTGGAGAGCACCGAGTGATGGGGCACCCGATTTGCCCCTTCTAACCACCTGCCAACCTCCCGGACCAACTACCCTCTGTGGTCAAGGAGCTTCTGTTGGATGTTGGGGAAATGGTGGGCAGTTCTTATAATATATTTCCTCTTGAATATGCAAATTGAGGCATTCAATCTCTGCCCATGCTGCCTGGAGCTTAGCCCTCAGATCTCCAATGGCCCAGCATGTAGGACAGTGTCCTAAATCCTGTAAAACTGCCCTTCTGAAAAGTGTTCCACAGTACCTGCAGTTAATGATATCCATTCCAGGTAAGTTGATGGGTTTATAACCTGGTCAGAGAAATAGAAGGAAGTAAATGAAAGCAAAAGTTTGATTTTGTGTTTTGTTTGTTTTTGTATAACTTGTTATAACAAGTTAAATTACTAGTGCCTATGTAAATGAGGTCACTGTGTGGATACCCCTCTGATCTGCCCCTTCCTGCGTTGCTACAGGAAATGTCACAACTGTGCTACCCTATAAAAGGAGTGTAGAGTGGGGTGGTTGGGGATGGGGGAGGGTGGCTGGGCCCTTCCCCTGCTGAAAACGAAGAACCATGGATGAAAGAAACAAGGAGGTAAGAGCAGAAACAATCAGCCAGCAACAAATGCAGTAGCCCTGAAAGCTTATCCTAATGACAGATAAAACTGTGATACCTGTAAAGCACCACCTGTAATAGTGTCACAGAAGATATACCCTGTAAGAAACACTTTGCTACAGAGAATAATAAAGCAGTAACAGAAGAGATACCTTGCAAAAGGCAATTTGAATCAGAAGATTACAGCAGTAATCTGTAAGCACACACCTGTAGACACACCCTATAATAATGCAGCAGATGGTATACCCAGCAACAACAATTTGAATCAGAGAAAAATAAAGCAATAAAATGTTAGCAACAAACAGTAACAATCCCTGTGAGTACAAAATAAAAATAACAACACACAGTAAACCTGCCTAGCCAAAAGAAACCTTAATCCTTATTGTTGCTCTGATAAGGTTCTTTGCTCTGTCCTTTCAAGCAACCTAGAAGAAAAGAGCTCAGGTGAAGCTAGGTGCCTTGGCCAGCAAACCTAGTCTTCCACCTCCAAGTTATCAACTAACCTGACCTTTTAACCCTTCCCTCTATTGGAAGGAACTGACAGTTTGTCAGCTCCACCCCCAGATACATACCTAATCCCCTGGAAGAGCTGTGGGAGGAAAACAATTAACTCCTTCAATGTGAGAAGGAGACTGCAACACCTGTGAGACAAAAAAAAACTTTCAGCAAAAAAAAAAATAAAATAAAATAGTGGAAAACAGTAATTTTGCTTAGCCTAATGATAAAAAGTCACAAAAATGTAAGCACCACCTGTAATAATTTCACAGAAGATATACCCTGTAAAAAACACTTTGCCACAGAGA
This sequence comes from Neoceratodus forsteri, assembly GCA_016271365.2. NCBI lineage: Eukaryota > Metazoa > Chordata > Ceratodontiformes > Ceratodontidae > Neoceratodus > Neoceratodus forsteri. Next base: position 375,908,222 of record CM057458.1, read on the forward strand.
AAAATAAAGCAGTAACAGAAGATATACCTTGCAAAAGACAATTTGAATCAGAAGATTACAGCAGTTATCTGTAAGCACACACCTGTAGGCACACCCTGTAATAATGCAGCAGATGGTATACCTAGCAACAACAATTTGAATCAGAGAAAAATAAAGCAATAAAATGTTAGCAACAAACAGTAACAATCCCTGTGAGTACAAAATAAAAATAACAACACACAGTAAACCTGCCTAGCTAAAAGAAGCCTTAATCCTTATTGTTGCTCTGATAAGGTTCTTTGCTCTGTCCTTTCAAGCAACCTAGAAGAAAAGAGCTCAGGTGAAGCTACGTGCCTTGGCCAGCAAACCTAGTCTTCCAATGCACATGGGAAACAAAAACCCAGGGGGAAGATTACACAATGGGGGGGAGGTAGTAACAACAACAAAAATGGAAAGGGACCTGGGGGTAATCATATCAGATGACCTTAAGTTTAGCAAGCAATGTGAGAAGGCAGTAGGGAGGGCTGGGGGGATACTGAGATGTATAGGGAGAGGCATCACCAGCAGAAAACAGGAAGATATTATCCCTCTGTACAGACAGTTGGTGAGACCACATCTGGAGTACTGCATCCAGTTCTGGAGACCCCATCTCTGCAAGGACATAGACAGGAGGGAGGCAGTCCAGAGGAGGGCAACTAAAATGGTGCAGGATCTGCAAGAGAAGCCATATGAGGAGAGACTAAAGGAGCTTAATATATATACCCCTGAGGAAAAGAGGGAGAGGGGGGACATGATAGAAACTTTTAAGTACCTCAGTGGAATCAACAAAGTCCAAGAGGGTAGCATCTTTCAGAAAAACAGATGTGCAAGAACAAGGGGACACAATTTGAAGATAGAGGAGGGATGGCTCAGAGGCAATGTGAGGAAGTATTTTTTCACAGAGAGGGTGGTGGATGCATGGAACAGCCTTCTTGAGGAGGTTGTGGGGTCTAAAACTGTGGAAGAATTCAAGAATGCATGGGACAGACATAAGGCAATTCTTGTGGAGGGTAGGAGGAAACAGCTGTTGGTTAACTAGGATCTGCAGCTTATCCTGTAGGTAGGGAAATGGGCAGACTAGGTGGGCCAAGCGGTCCTTATCTGCCATCAAAGTCTATGTTTCTCTGCCCCACTGCCCCCACCGTGCACTCTGTTCCTCCAATGAGGGATTGCTAGAGGTTCCCAGAGTTTGATTGAAGACCTCTGGGGCCCACTTTTTTGCTTTTGTGGCCCCTATCCTGTGGAATTCTCTACCTCATTAGATTTTAGAGAGTGCCTGACCATCGAGAGTTTTAGAACTGTGTTAAAAACTCATTTATTTTGCTTAGCATTCCCTGACCAGAGTAATAGTTAGCGTAACACCGTTTGTTATATTTAAGATCATGTTTATTAATTTTAAGATTTTAGTTTTATTTATTGTTGTTTATATGGTTTTTATTGTTTATTGTATAGCACTGTGATCTTTCTGGAATAGTGCTCACAAATAAAGTTTGATATGATATGATACCCCTCGGCTCGGTGCCACATGTCATGGTGAGTGTGCAGGAGCATCAAATGGTGGGACTTAAGCTCAGGTCAACCAGAATGTATTTTTAGCCAGAATAATTGGCAGATAGTACATCTGTTAAAATCTATGGACATGTTTGAATTTTATTGGCACAGTATTTGCAAAAAGGGTCGTAGATAACATATAACATGACCAATCTTGAAGCCATAAAAAAGCGGACTGTGTCCCTTTAAAAACTGTTGAGTTACATAAGTTATGAATATAACAAGCAGCTATGTAAAACATTGTAAGCAAAGCAGAATAGCTGAATAACTGAAGTTAACACTGTAGGTAAAATAAGGATAGTCAAATGCATCAAGATATTCCTATAAAGCAGGTGCTTTTTTACAGTAGGTCTTTCTTGAATTGGGAATGACCGGGGGCCAGATTCTTAACACCTGCTTCTTTTTTTCCCCCAGATCCCTGTCCCTACCTTTCCCCATATAAATCATGTCCTCTTTGGGTGCATTTACTGTGTGTAACTGCATTATTATAGATTGTGTTATTCCTGATATTGTTATATTGCCAGTATGGGTACTGTATGCAGGGAGAGTCTGCTGGGGACCAGGTACTATTTTTCTGGGGTGTGGGGGAATCAACCTAACTGCTGTCCTGATAGGTCAAAGGGCTCACTGGGTGGAATCACCACCATTTGTACTTTGTAAAGACCCAGAATAACAAGAATGACACAGGGTTCACTGCCTAAGACTACCTAAAGACTTTGTTCAGAGACCAGTGGACTGAGTAATGTGCCTGGAGGGTAATGGGTGGCATCACAGGTACAGATATCTCTGTAGTTATTAGACACAGAGGGTACAAAGCTTCCCAGTTCAATGTTTAAAGACTTAAGCAGCATTCCTCCCTCAGGATGCTGCATTTTAATAACTCTCCACTGTCATAACAAACTCTAGCAAGAGTCAATACGGCTGCAGCCAAGGTCCAGCAGAACACGGCACTGTCTGCTGTGCCCAAGATGGCTGCCAGTGTGCTCTGCGCACATGCAATGATCTGTGCATATGCACTGGGCTCCAGTGGTCATCTGGGATATGGTGGACTGTGCCACCGTCCCACTAGAATTCAGTGCACACATGCGAGTCATCGCACATGCGCAGAAAACTCCAGCTGCCATCTTGGACACAGCAGTCAATGCCATGCTCTGCTGGTATTGATGGACAAAATAGTGCTGTGGATGTGCAGTTATTGCTGTTCATCTCTATTATTTAAAAAGTCCGTTGGGTATCCAGTAAGCTCCCTTTTCTCTATAGTGATCGCAAGACATCTGCAGGGCTACACCCACTTCAACCATAAAAATGGATAGAGGCAAAGGCAGTGTGGTCTAGTGGTTAGATCATAGACATAGGAACTGGGAGATTGGAAGTTCAGACCCTGTTAGAGTCAAATACTCACTATGTGACCAATGACAAGTCACTTGATCTCTCAATGCTCCAGTCCACCTAGCCTCAGAAATGGGTGCAAGCAGCATTTCACTGGAAACAAGACAGTACATCTCTGCCGGGGTATCCTGGATAAATAAACTGTATAAATCAGATACCATGTGATCCCCACCTTCTTCTGGGATGAGCCTGGATCTGCTACATGTCCTGAACTTTCACAACATGATTTTCATATTTAGCTGTGACGTTCACATGGCTTAAGATTAGGAAGTAGTCTTTTTCACAGCGATATTACTGGACATCAGCAATTACTGTAGTACATGTATGTTAAACAGCCAGGTCAGTTTAAGTAAGGAGTAAGACATGACAAGGTGTGGTTCATGGTCTGATAAGAACACACCTCAGGTGCGTAACGAGGCACGAGGTGCTTGCACTGAGTGTCTTTAGCACCTGGGAAGTGCTCTTATCAGGCCACAAACCACAACTCAAAGTGCTTCATTTCACTTATAAAATGGGTCCCAGAAGTAAACATTATTCTAAGTAAAAAAAGGAACACAAATATGCAAGAACTAAAAAGAATGTTTTTTTTATTTTGTCTTTTATAATAAAATAGTTCAGGTTTTATATTTAAATCAATGTTGAGCTGTACTCTACTGTCAGTAGAGGATCCTGTACTGTGGAAAACACTGAGGTTACAGGCCCTTTATATACTCCCCCAACCCGTACTCTCTCATTCATAACCAGTTTACATACCACCTTACTCTCTTTAACTTGTTGAGAGCTGGTTACTATGGCTTCCAGCAAGTGAGTGTCTCGCAACAGCTGTGGGTTTTGGCTTTTAGCCAGAGGGTTTCACACAGCGAGCATCTTCATACACCACCACAGTACTCACTTATATTCATAGCTAGCAGGACCGGTTTAAATACTCTCCCAGTATTCCTAACTTGTTCAGTGATGGTTATTGTGGCTTTCATCCAGTGAGTATCTTGCAGTGGCTGTAGTACTTGGCTGTCAGACAGTGCTTTCACACAGTGCACATCTCGGACCAGCTGCAACTTTCAGAGAGTGACGGTGAAAGATGTTTGGGACTGCAACAATCCAAAAAAGATGGTTACTGGTACTTTCATTTATATAACTCTTATGTGAGCTGTGTAGAGAGTGGTGGCTCTCTGATGAGGTGGGTGGCAGTTACACGAGAGAAGAGGTACCAGGAGGACTGCACGGGGGAGGTCTGTGGTGTGACTTGCAGACAGCAGTGATCAGTGTGGCACCGAGGATCAGAGGCCTTCAATACATTTTAAGAAACAAATACAAAAAATGAAGGCCAGTTGCTTTTAAAAAATTGATAACAATGTTATGTTGCATACTTGTGCTGTGGATATGTGGAGTGAATTATGACTGTTAAAAACTGTTTTTTTACAAATTAGAGGCACACAGTGGTTCATGACTTTTTTCCATTACTGACACATCTGCCAGAATTTTTTTCAGATGTAAGTATGGAGCTGCAGTGGAAGAGCTGTGGCAGGTATTGATCTCTGAGTGTGCTGTGTTTTAGTTGGCATACGTAGTACCAGTAGCCAGAACATATCCTGATAAGGACATGGCAAATGGTACCTCTTAGCCAGTCAGGATGCAGAAAATTCCCTACTCATTTTATGATTATGATTATTCTACTAAACCAAATAGAAATGGCCTTTTCCCCAAACATGACACATTTTTCTATTGATTTTCCACCCCCTTTTGAAGACAGTAAGCTATTAATACATGTGTTCCATAATTTCCATTCAAATACTGAAGTGCATGCAATAGTTGTATGCAGTTGCTAGAGATACATAATGTCACAGTGTACAGACAGCACTTCAGCTACGAAGGGCATACATCACTAACACACATCCATCAACACTTGTATGAGAACCACTTTTCCTGAAAGAAGGAATGTTTGCCAAGACATCAGGGATATTGCATTTCCTTTTCCAAAAGTGTTATGGGATCTTCAATTGGAACAACCCCCAGAGGAGGGCAAGGTGGGACCTTGATTTAATATTTCATCCAATGGATGGTGTTTTAGTAATGCAGCACCCCTTAGCACTGCACTGCACTGCACTGTAATGTCAGCTTTCGATATAAACCTGGGACTTAAACCCATAGACTTATGAATCAGAAGCAAGAGCGAGCCCAAATGAATCATAATAAAACTAATAATAGAAGTTTAATCTTTATTAGTGCAGACCACTTTCATTGGTTTAAATGGATTAATACACAGTTTGTGTCACTACAGGAACTCATCTCAAACCATACATGAAAAACATTTTAATTGTCAGTTAAGGTTCCAACAGTAGACACCAGTCCACATCTAAAGGAAGGCCATTCGGGACTGGAATCTAGAGGGATGACTTTCATGTGTTTGAAACATACATGACTGATTTTGAAAATTATGGGCTACCATGAGTAAATCTGAGAAAAAGAAACTGTTTCCCAATTGAAAATAACACTTTGAGATAGCGCTCTTATTGGTTCCTTAATTAAATGAAACCCTATATGAAATATTGGAAACAAACACCAATACTTATAGTGGTGATGGAATACATTTATTTTCGGAACACCAAGGGACACTGTACCTTAAATAAAAAACACAAAAAAAAAGGCAGCTCCGCCGTGGTGCAGAGTGATGGGGGACTGCTCTGGCAAGCCAATGACCTGGGCTCCCACTCTAAGCCCTTGATGTCAGGAGCAAAGGCTGGCAGGGATGGCTCTAGAGAGTCCAGTGGGTGCTCTCCTGCTGGGAGGGACTCCTCACACTGTTCCTCCTGGTGGTTGCATGGTGGAGGTGCCGCTGATGGTATGGGTGACCAAACACTGAGTGGGATGCTGGTGGGACGTGAGGTGGCAAAAAATGAAATGGGTCTTTTGAATAGACTTACCTTATCTATTTTGAGTTAAAAAAGCTTCAGTCTATTATTATCCAATATTAGAAAATGGTGAAAAAAATCCCAGGGCTCTGACTGGCTGATAGCCCTGGCAAGGTGGGCGTCTATCAGGCAATAGATGCCCGGTAAATAAAAAGTGCCAGCCAAAAGTGCCACTTGACCCATTCAGTTATCCTTGTGCTAACCCTGATGCCTCACTGGCCCAAAGCACCTCAGGGAATTTGAAATTACCGCCATTTTTATTCCATCGCTTGGCGAGAGATTCTGGTAACCTAAGAGCAGTTGGTAGTTTAGTGCCAGATAACAACGAAATACTCATTGCCCTCCGATGGTGTAATTCCTCACCACACTTTCATATTTTTCTTAATTTTATTTACTGTACTGTAATGCACATAGTTGGTAGTTGGTATTGCTGCCTACCGTGATAACCGGACTCTTCGAGAGCAGACCGCAAGCTCTCACTTCTCTCTCCTCTAGTCAGCCCCGGTGGCTCCCGATAATGAAGCTGCTTTTAACCTCTAGCACTCGGCAGTCCAGTCAACACATCTACTATGTTGTTTTTTATTCTGTTACAATTATGATTTCCGAGGACCGAACAGTAGTTTAAACATATGCGTATGCACGCGCGGCAAGACACGGAGTGAGAGAGCGAGACTGGCAGATGAGCCGATGTGCGGGCTGTTGGCAAGTCAGATAAAGTTGAACTCCTCTGTTATTAATAGGAAACTGCTGTTATTGATCATTACAGTGTCTGTCACTAGAGAATACCCTTGCCCAGTCTCTGTTTTCACTATCCACGTACACTGCTGCGTAGATAAATACATCAGCAATAGTGTAAAAAAAAACATTCACAGTACTTTAACCTGAAACTGCTGCCACTCCGATTCCTCTCATCTTAGCCATGCTGCTGAATGTTCCGTTTCTATCACAGTGAGAGACAGACAGAGAGCACGAGTGTGTTTAACAATCGCGATCATGCTCATTATTTAAGTTAAAAAAGAAATACTAGAGTCTACTACTTTGTCTCTCCTTGTGCATCCCAGCTGTCCCACTAAATTCATTTGAGCTCTCCTCTTCAGTGCTGATGCAGCTCTCTGCCATCGCTCTCTCTTTCTCTCTCAAAAAAAAAAAAAAAAAAAAAAACAAAACAACGGACAGCTACTGTGGGGTAGGGTTGGGGACTCGGTGGGGGGGGTAAAAAATTCTTAGTTTGCCCTTCCCTCTCAATCATTAATAAGGACATCTCAGTGGGGGGGGGGTGCAGACAGTACAGGCGGAGGAACTATTTTATTACAAAATAAGAGTTTTTACATGCAAACCTAATTATTTTTTCAAACATACTGTACATAATACAGTGGCCCATTTTCTAAGCGCAATAATACCCTTCAGGGTGGGCGGTATGGGCTATACCGGACCTTCCAGGAGCTATAAGGCCCTTAGCCTGCGTCCGAGACTCACTTCGCCCTAGGCGGTTCTGGTATAGCCCAATACCGCCTGCCCTGTCAGGTATAATATTGCTTGCGGGTTTATTTTTCAAAATCAAAATGAAAATAAGATGGAGATTAATGTTTTCCTTGCATTATACTCTTGTGTGGTCAGTAATTGTTCTGTTATGTTTCACAATTAAGTTGATTATGTTATAATTCTATGAGTCTATATAATACAGAGCACTGAGAATGATCTTGCCTCAAAACTTAAACTTAATACTGCCAGTGCTAAACTAACTGACTTACCGCTAAAGTTCCTAAACATCTATTTGAACAAAGAACTAGATATTAATTTTCCCTCCTTCCTTCCTTCCTTCCTTCCTTATGATGGATAAAAATGTCACCGTGGCTCAGATGGTAGTACATCTGCCTTGTGGGCCAGAAGATTGTGCATTTTAGTTCCACACCAAGACTGGGCTTATACAATAAATACATCTTGTTTACACCACACCTGAGTACAGTACAGAGGGGATGCTGTACTGCCAAGGTGTACCATTTTTTGGATGACACGTTAAACCGAGGTCCTGTCTGCCTTTTCGGGTGGTTGTTCATGTGGATGTTAAAGATTCCATGGCACTTCTCTCAAAAAGAGTAGGGAAATTTCCTCAGTGTTCTGGCCAAATTTCCCCATTTACTAAACTAACCCTAACAGCTTAATCTGGTTCAGTTTCATTTGGTTTACATCTTTATCCTAGCCCCCGGACGAGGCTGAAACTAGGCTGTAATATGTTGTCTATGTCTCCTTTCACAGTCTAAAAAACTAAAACAACTAAATACCTGTAAATAAAAGTAAACAAACAAATAAATTAATACATGTAAATAAAAATAACTTTTTTTTCTTCAAGGCCATTCGCAAACTTAACTAATGTCTATCCTATAAAACGAGAGTGAAATCTGTACATTAGGATGGACCTATGTTAGGCAATGTGGTCCAGTGCTTAGAAAACAAAATTTTGAGTCTAAACCTGAAGATACCACAGCCACTGACTTATTGTGTGACCTTAAGTGATTCATTTAATCTCCCAGTGCTTCAGTTTTCCCAGCTGCAAATTACAATTGGGTAGAAGTAAGACCCCACAAAACAAAACCTAATGCATCTTAGTAAATCTACCCTGAGTAAATATTGTGCTGTTTTAAAAATGGTTTGCAAAAATTCCATACCACTATAGTTAGTAGGGGTACACGAGTAATGAATAATATTTCCTGAATACTACGGATAATGTACTGTTTGATACAAATAACAAATAGCAGCACTGTTTGTGCCTATTCATATTCAAAATACTATAAAAAAAGAAAGAAACAGACCCCACCCTGCTCCCCAGCCCACTAAGTTAAAATACAACCCCCTTTCCCCACCCCTGCTATAAGCCCAATTACAGCCTCCCCCCCAGCACCCACTGTTTTATGATTTATACAAAAAAACTCCCACAATGGGTGACAGGCACAACCACCGCCACCATCTCATCTTTAGTGCTGTTCTATAAATTCAATTCTCCCCTGGCAGCAGCATTCAACTCCCACCCTCCTCCCCCCCAGCACCCAAATTTTGTTTTAATAGTAAGGCTCTTAGGCATGGCAAAGATGACCCGCACAACCTGCCCTCTTCCATGGCTGGCCACTTTCAAGCTGATCATATCACTACGTGAGCAAGCGTGGAAGCGCTTCCATTCACTAGAAGGCAGCTGGTCATAGAGGAGGGTGGGTTGCGTTGATCACCTTCGCCCCACCTGGGGACCTTCTGTTAAAACATAATTTGGATGTGGGAGGGGAGGAAGTGGGAGCTGGGTGTTGCGGCTGGGATGGGGGGAATACTGCTTTACAGAAAAGTGCTGAACATGAGATGGTGGACAGTCATGGAGGTGGGGGGGTTGTGCCAGGCACCCATGGTGGGAGTTTCTTTTAGTTTACAACACAAAATTGTGGGTACTTGGGGGGGAGGAGGGTGATTGGGCTTGCAGCAGAGGGTGGGTGTCATCGAGGCACAGGTCAGGAAGCATAGGAAAAACCAGGAGCAGTTGTAAAATTCACAACAAGAGTTTTATTTTTACTAGCAGTAACATAAAAAATAAAACTGTTCAGTATAACTATTTACAAAGGCCAAATAAACAGAAAAAGTCCATCTGAGTTTTTCCTTCAATCTCTGTTTCCATCTAACCTGCAATTGCAGCTCAGCTCTCTTATAAGTCCTTCCAACCCCCATTCTTAACAAGCATCCTGTTTCTTCCAAAGTGTTCTTGTATGTTTCAGGCAGGTGCTGCAAGAACACAGTGTCTCAGAGATGAGGCCCCTTTTCCACAGCTCTGTAAAAGGCTTAAAAATTGCTCTCAGGTAACCTCTTGAGTTTTTGCAATCATCTCAAACTATAATTATATACATTTCAAAAATTAACACTATATAATTTCTAAACAAAAGGGATCCCAGTATCAGTTACATTTCTATACAATGATTTGCATATATTTTATATCAGCAGACATGCCAGGGGAGGAAAAGACAAACAGCAAGGGAGACTGAGGGACAGTGACAGGCAGAGAATTGTGAGACTGTCGGGCTGATCATGTTGCACAACCAGACAGACAAGAGACAGAAAAGGAATAGAACAGAACAGATCATTGCATTTAAACACTTTCTCCATGACAACTGGGACAGGGTCCTAGTCTACCCTGTCACAGTGGGGGACGGGGGTTTATTTTAAATGACTGGGCTGGGGGGGACTGACCCTTATTTTTTTCCCCATAGGCACACAAATAATGAAAACCAAATTTCCAAATATTTGGGGCCCTGAATAAGAACATTTGACTAAATATTCAAAATAAGGTATTCACCCATCTGTAATAGTTAGGGCTGAGTAGGCACTTCAAGACTGTATCATGATTTTCAGCCACATATCTTGGCAATTTCTTAAAGTGCAGTCATAAAACATGCAAAGCACTCATTCTGGTCCCAGGACCTCACAACATGCCAATTTTTGGGGCATTTGGTTAAATATGGAAAATGTGAAAAATTGGCATCAGAGAAATTTATGCAATACTCCAGACTCCCACTGCCACACTTCTTATGCTCAAAATCCATATTTTTGTAGGTGCACTACAACATTGAAAATAGGTTTTTGAAATGCCCCATCTGTGATAAAGGAGAAACCTGTATTTAGAGACAATAAAAAGACTGGGATTTGATATTTGAGACTTGCATGGTAGTAAGGGAGGTGGGCTGATAACTAGAACAATGTCAACATTTAGAAGAATGCATGTGCAGGTGCCACAGAAAAGCCACATATTCACAGATGGATTTAGAAACTGATAAATGCTAATGTGAATTTCCATTTTTTTTTAACTGGATTTGATTTAGATATTTGGTACATTGTATCTGGGAAACTGTATCTCTTTATGTTTTATAATATTTTGTGCTCTTATTTTAGAAGTGGAAGGAATCATATCTTGCCTCCCCCAAGGTAGCCAGCTGATCCCTTTCACTTCCCAGTCTCTCAATCCACTCATGATCCACCCCATGCTCAGGCACGTAATGATGTGTGCCCAGGGGAGCACGGGGGTGCACTCCATTAAAGTCCATGGGGGGGCCATCTTAAGAGTGTTTTTATATATAATCATGGTCATTTGGAGATTAATAAAGGGCACCGGATGACTAACAAGGCCCTTGTTAGTTGACCTGTACCTTTGAATAATCTCCAAATGACCATGAATTTGTGTTTTGTACCCTCCTGGGTCATACCCAAAAATTTGCATTTAGTTGTCTACTTGTACCTACCCAGTTACCAAAAAAACAAATAATAATAAATGATAATAATATCTTGGAGGATCCTGCAGGAACATAATGTAATCCAATGGCAATTACTTAAATTTGTCAAGCAGGAAAGTGTGACATTTTCATCAGAGAATCCTTCACCTTAGTGGGTGAGACTGTACACTTTAAGATCTCAAGTCTAGTACGAAACATCATGGGTATGCAAATCGGTATGCATTCACGTGTGTGTTTGGAGGCGGGCTGAACAGGAAATGCCTAACCAATACTATATGTCAGTACCATGCCACCACACAGGCCAGTTTAAAGAAAGAAAGTATGTAAAACCAATACCAGTACAAAGGCATACAAATCCCTAATTGAACTAAGTCTAGATTCAGTTTCTTACCTACAGAGGTCTTTCCCTGAAATGAAATCAAATTTTTGGCCACACAGGTTATACTTTCCACCCAGGACCTGAGAAGGCCCACATATTGTAAGATCTAAGTCTCTGGCTTAACTAACTCTGAGTTGCAGGATCAAGCAGTGACCACAGTACTCTCTTCTGATTCCAGGCCTTACTCCATACGTTTTGGGATAAAGACTTTAATTTCCCATAATTTCACAAAGTGTCCCTATCATATCTCCTTGGGTCCCCCTCCCCCCGTTAAGAGGTCAGGTGATATGACCCACAGAGATCTCTAGAGCAAAACAAGCCCTCACTTGTGACAACTCCTTGTTTTTGTGGGAGGCACTGGAGGCGATCAATGTTGCTTGAGTAATCAGTGTCAACATGGAGCCCAAAAGGAATGCCTGTGCCCCAAAAGTGTACAAAATGGCACCTATGAACTAAAGGCACTGGCATGGCTTCAGGACTGATTTGGGTTCTTTTACTAGGATGCCCAGTTGGTCAAACAACTGGTGAATCTTGTGCAAAACTCTGTATTGCTGCTTCCATGGAAACCACCTTGAGAAGCCAGTCATCCAGGTAAAGCAACATACAGGGTTTCCCTGCTGAAAGGTCATAGCCACTACATCAAAGTGCATGATGATGATTTTGGCACTGAGGAAAACCTAAAGGGCAAGACATGAAATTAGTAGTGCTGTCCCTCCAAAATGAAGCAGGGGTACTGGCAATGGCTGCGCTAGACTTTGATGCACAGATAAGCATTCTGTATGCCCAGAGAACAAAGCCAATCACCTTGCAAGAGTAGAGAGAGGAGCAACTGATGATAGACCATGCAAAACATTTTGCACACGAGTAATTTGTTCAGGTTTCAGAGTTGCAAGACAGAGCACAGATCATTTGCTTCTTAGGGACATGGAAACACTGGGAATAAAAACCTAAGGTCTGTTTGACCGGGGGGTACATTCTGAATAGCCCCTTGTCCAACAGAGTACACACTTTGGTCAGTAGGACCAATAAGTGGTCCATGGTGTAAGGACAAGGAATGGGAGGGGTTAATGACAACGGCTGGGAGGATACAGAGGAGAAGGCACCATCAGTTCCAGCATATGATCCATCGGGATAATATCTAGGACTCACCTGTCTGTTAGGAATAAGGAGATCCTGCCCCCTACCTGAACCTCTGATAGAAGGGTGGGTGGAATGGAGTCAGAAGATGGAGTGTGGTGTATGCCCCACCGGACCCGGAACCTTTTGGGCCTTAGAATGGGCCAGAAGAGTGTTGGTTGGAGGAGGCTGTCCTATGACAGACCAACCAGGACTCCAGGGATGGGAGGAGTGGGAACCTCTGCAAAATGTTTTATCACCATGTCCCTCTGAGGGCTGGAAAGCAAGGAATATGAGAGAGCGAAGAGTCATTTTAAAGACTGTAGCTCCTTCAGGGTGAGCTTTACAGCGCTGACAAATAGTTTCTGGCCAAAAAGCTGTAAAGGACCAATTACTGAACATCAGTGGCAAAATCAGCAACATACAATCATGATTATCTACAAAGGCAGATACCATATGCAGCTATATGAGTGGTTGCATCAGAGCCATCATAAGCAGAATACAGTAAATGTTTAAAGGTGAGACAGTGGAACTAGAGACAACCCAACAAGCAGATTGCTCTTCCTCACCTTTCTCTACATCCAGAAGGACTGGGTTGTACTTAAAACCACACAAACAGCTGCACACCACTAAAAAACACTCACTCTCAAGTTGGAGGTGTATGGCAGTGCTTCAAATAAACCGTGAGTCTTTTTGCATTACTTTGGTTGAACCTGTGTTTTTTGTCTAGAGGAATGCAGCTGTTTGTGTGGTTTCTGGCCAGATTTATCAGCAGCTTTAGCTAGCACCCCTACCAGCTTGGTGCTGCATGCATGGAGATCTGTGTTTCTCTCTGGATTGTACTTATCTTCCTGACCCTGAGGAGGTGACGGAGGGACCACAGGTGCCACAGACTGCTAAGGCGGTGGCCCAGTGGCAAGGAGTCAAAGGACCATAATCCCAGAGACACCCATAGATGACATTGATGGGAGAGATGGTAAAGGCTGTTGTCAAGAGAGCAATCACCAGCAGCAGGGAAAGCAAGAGTCCCTGAAATAGTTCAGAGACAGTAGCCAGCACAATAATGCTAGCGTCTATGGCATTAGCTAGTGGAGTTGATGCAGAAAGCGATGACGGCACAGTCGATGACATACTGATAAGGGGCTGTGTGTTGCTAACAGTAGCTGAGCCAGAGCCTGTGCTTGGCCTTGGTATCTGAAGGATGTTTGAGCTAGTGGCAGGGACTGATGAAGCGATCTAAGATTTACCCTCACAGGGTTTCAGTGGTGATCCGGACTGAGAGTGGACTTAAAATATTTTCAGTGATGCTCCGTCGAAGAGAACATTTTTTGTCTTTTCCTTCAATGAATATCATTTTTCATGAAAAACTGATAATGTGCCTGTTCATCATTGAAACTTTTGGGGTTTTGCAGCAGCAGAGCCTGTAGAGCAAGCCAGAGATCCCATGGCAGATGTCAATGCTGCCTGTTTGGCATCCTCCACTTTCTGCAGGAAATTTCCAAAGCCTTCTGGCAGTGTCTCCTCATGGTTTGATTAAAGTCCTGGCAAATGGTGCAGGTTTTCATATCACGTGAAAGGCCCAGGCAGCAAACACAGAAAGTGTGAGCAACACCAACATCGTCACACCACTGAAACAAAAAAGTGTGTGCTTCTTCGCAGTAGCCAATGACATGCAATAATGGTATACAATAAGTAAAGCAAAAGAAAAAGTGTTATTTCAATGACTGAAGTCAGTGAAGGCGTTTTCGTTGATCCAACAAGCAGCTGAGTGTGGGAGAAAAAACTGAGGCGGTACGAAGCTGCTCACGTCATTTCGACCTCACTGTGTCACCAAACTGACTATGTACGAGACCCCTTCTGCCTTAGCTATGTGCTTTATCCCCTAAGAAAAACAGATGCCTAAAAAGAAAGGCAGCAATAATGTTTCTGCTGGAGTCTGTCAGGTTGCAGAGGTTTGGGGGGTGGTGCACTGAAAATACAGCCCAAGACTGATAGTGGAACTAGCATTTTACTCAAGGATTCCCTTCTTACCCAGATACAGAACTGGCAGAACTGGAAGCATTTACTTAGTCTTAACTACCTGGCTTTTTGCCAGGCATGGATAAGGGATAGGTTAGAAGGAAGAGAGCACAGAAATTGCACTGTCATTGCATGAGTCAAAGCAGTTACCTTTTCAAAGATAAATCTACCCTATTAGAGTGCTAATTAGATCATAAAGATCCTGTTATTATACTAGGTTTATCATAATATAATTAAAGTCATACTTATACAAAAGCACTACATGCAGCATTTAATTTAAGCAGGAGTTGGCTATAGCCAGCTTGATTACATGGCCTGCCTGTGTCACAGATGTACACAGGTACACAAACACACAGAGTTACACAAATGCAGACACTTGGCAGACTCCCATATACAGATACAAGGAACATAAACACAAGAAAACAACTTGTTTTGTGTGCTTCTTTCTTGGTTCTCCCCAGTGTGCCCCCTTCTGCTGCCCCCTTCCCCGCCTTGCCTACCTTCTCTGGGAATTACCACAATACTTGTCCTGGACCTATGCATGCCTGCAGTTGATAATGCAGTCTGCAGGTGTGCCAATGTTATCTCACCTGCAGGGAGTGTTTTCTGCCAATTTCTACCGACTACATCCCCTGGAAGAGACATTCTGGCAGGTGCAAATGCAGCTGCATGGTCATGCCGGCATCAGGCAGCACTCCCCCATGAGGTGCTACCTACCACCCTGCTTCAGTCAAGGGGCAAATGCAGTGTGAAGCAGCTGCCCTCCCTGCTCGAAGAAGGACAGGTGTCCCTGGGACACTAAATTATCCTCCTCCAATTGACATCCGATGACCCAAACTCATTCCCAGATGTGGGTCACTGGTGCAACGAGGGGAAGAGGTAGCACTGTGCTACCAGGCCAGCTCATACACATGAGTTTTTAATACCATATATCTTACTTGGCCCTACCAGTGATCAGTTCAATCCTCAGGGAAATGGAACTACTTTCCTCAGGGCCAGTCCATTTTTGGGGGGAGAGAGTGTAAAGTATACTGAGATTTAAATGTTATCTCGAGGGTTAAGATTCTGATAAAAGTTAAAGTAAATAAAAAAAGTAATATAAATTTCATAAAGTAAGGTGGGAACTATTGCCTTTGATCCCATGTCAATATGGAAGAATAGTATCAAGTATATATACCCCATAGAGACATATACATTCTTAAAGAAGATGTATACAGAGCATTTGTACTCAAAGGGATTTCTATGTTTTGCTCCCCGAGTGATACAATGATCCTTTAGGGAGCAATGTGGGCACTGAATTTTTTTAGTAAGTATTTTAAAACATATTTACTGCTGTGTACGCAGACACAGCTGGTCAGGAGCTCAAAAGACATGTCCCACCCCACACCCCCATCCCTGCTTGTCATCACAGTGAAATCCACACACTGCTGGGAGGCGGAAAACAGCCCAAGTCATTGATGAACATGGCTGCAACATTTGGGGTATTCTAACTCCATGCTGCTGCCAGTTGGGAACATAATGAAGTGTTAGTGGGAGATGGTGCACCCCCTGGCCTGATACAGTATTACCAAAAGCATTACGGAGCTGTAGTTTATAAGGCAGCTGCAGGGATGCTGTTTCAGTAGACAGGAGATTACTAATTCATTTTAAATGAATGCACTCAAATTATAAGTCAGTAGCAGGGTTGCATGAACTACTGGTGCGTACATCTGGCCAAGATCCTGTGGGGCCCCCATAATTCCAGCACCTGTCACATTTTAAATCAGACATAAACGGTGTGCTCAGGGCACTGACTGAGACAGTGAGAACTGGCCCTAGTTTGAATGACAAACAAAAAAAAAGCACATTTAATTTAGTAGCACTGTGAAAGCTCTATGTATTATGTAAGTGGTGACAGGTCGGTAGCTTAAATAAACAACTTGCTACATGCAGTATGTGAAAGTTAAGCAAGGCAGACCACCAGAATGGGGTCAGGGACATAGGCGGGATCAGTTGCCTGCATATTTATTCCTTCAATAAAATGGACTAATTTTGGTATTTACCTGGTGTCCCAGTTATGAGATTTTTAGAGTGCTCGGAATTATTTTGGTAAATATGTTCATTTTTGTTCCAGAGCACCTAGATATCCTTGTGCACACTATTTTCTGGTTTGATTTTTAAAATATAGCCATCTCTTCTGTTGTGAGCAGATTATAAAGCAGTGCTTGCTGTGAATGTATGATCCCGGCTACATCACTGTCACATGAGACAGGATGCACTGTATGAACAAGGAAAGCAATAAACTTATCTGAGATAGAGCTCCCAGGGGTCGTAAAACTACCACTGAGCTAGCAGGCTAATTTAGGAAAAACTCTTAATAGCAAACAGAAGGAAGGACACACTAATGCTTCACACAAAAATCAAAACACTCTACACAACATATGTTTTTGCCAATTCAGGGTGTACTACTCCTTTAATAATTTTTCAAGCACCAGCCACCCCCCCCTTGCTTGGCCATAGTGACCAGCATTCCAGATGGTAAAACTTGGGACCTATGTATGTATCATATCACATGCGGAAAGCCCCATGAGGATAGAAATTAAAGGGATTTACTGATTCTCTTCTTATACTCCCTTCTAGTACCCAAAGGCACTACTTCAGAATTCACAATTACTCTTTCAACTCCCTGATGGAAAAGAGTAATTCCCTCAGACTCATTGCAGAGAGTGCTGGATGTCCATGCAAGAAGCAGAGGCATTCTGTACTCCCTGGAGGGAGCTTTCCTCAGGAAACTAGTCAGGAACCCACTTGTGATGGGGCAGTACTGGACTTGGTGCTCACTAACAGGGATAGGGTTACAATGTCAAGGTGGAAGGACACCTGGGGACAGTGTGGTTCAACATAAGGATGGCTGTAGAATCAAGCCACAGAAGAGCAAGGGTCTTGGACTTCAGGAGGGCAGATTTTAAAAAGATGAATGGATTCCTCAGTGATGACCTGGCAGGGGGGAATGTCCTGGGTGGGATGAGGGAACAGTGAGTGAAGCTGGAGGAGGGCATAGTTAAGGCAACAAACCTCTGCCCCAAGCAAGTGATCAAAAGCAAGAGGAAAAAGAGACCCCTATGGCTCTCAAAGAAGTGACTAAAAAGGTAAAGGCTAAAAGTGTAGCATTCAAGAAGGTATTAGGAGACACAGAGGGAAGAGGATAGACAGAACAGAGAGGTGTAGCATGGGAAATAGAGGGAATCAGGGAAAGCAGTAACGTGCTCAAAGGTGCAAACCGTGGCGAGCCTAATCCCAGCAGTAACAAAAGGGGGCAATTCATTTTTTTAGGTGTATAAGTGAAAAGAGGAAAGGGGAGGGGTTGTAAGGTTAAAACATGAAAGGGGTGGGGGACTGTGCAGAGGAGGACCAGGAAAAGGCAGATATCCTAAACAAATACTTCCTATTTTTTTTTTTTTGTTTATCATTTTTCTCCCTTCCCTGGTCGGCCCACATCCAGCCACCAACCTGGCACACCCACTGCTCCAATTCAAGGCCCTCACCCCTGCGGTACCCCCATGGCTTACCCCCCATGGTGGAGGGAGTGGCAAGTCCCCCTTATTTACCACCCAGACAGATCTAGTGTGCTGGGGTGAGCCCTCAGAGCCAGCGGCGCTTCCAGGGACTGCCATCAAGATGCATGGCTGAAGCATTTTCCATGTCCTGTTCGTGGTTGGGCGTGCGATGATGCCAGTGGAGGCAACTCGCACACTCCCATGCCCGCTTCTCCAGGCATCTGCCCCATCCATGCCATGTCCCCCAGCCTCCGCTAGGGGGCAGGCAATCACTGGCCCCTGGGACCCCCCCCCGGAGAAGGAGCGCAGTCCTTAGGATGCTCGGTCCTTCTCCTCCCCTGATGACCCCCAGCAGCCCATGCCTCTTCCCAAACACGGGTCACCGGCGTGGACAAGGTGTGGCATCCAGTGCCTCAACCCTCAGCACCACTGGGCCAGTTAACAAATACTTTTGTCCAGTGTTCACAGAGGAAGGAGAAGGGGAGGGGCCACAAAAGAGTAACAGGAGCTTTGGTTGGAGGGAAGTGGACACGAATCCATTTTCAGAGATGACAGTCCTGAAATAACCCACAAATCTGAAATGGGCAAAGCAATGGGGCCAGACAGAGTGCATCCAAGGGTACTGTGGGAGCTCAGAGAGGTACTGGCTACACCTCTGACAGTCCTATGTAACAACTCACTAGAAACTGGAGTGGTTCCAGTGGCCTGGTGGAGGGCAGATGTAGTCACACTTCACAGAAGTGGTAGCAGGCAACTATAGGCCAGTCAGCCTAACATCGGTGGTGGGAAAGTTAATGGAATTGCTGCTGAAGGAAAGGATTGTGGAATATCTTGAATCCAGTGGGTTATAAGACCTGCATCAGCATGGGAAAAGGGGGAGCTGACCAGTGGGGTGCCTCAGGGATTAGTACTGGGACCAATTCTCTTCAATGTCTTTATAAGTGACACTGCAGAGGCGCTGGAAGGGAAGGACTGCCTCTTTGTGGATGATACCAAAATCTGTAACTGGGTAGACACTCAGGGGTGGGGGTGGGGTGGAAAGAATGAGCAGAGAACTGAGAAAACTTGAGGCGTGGTCACGGGTATGCAGTTGGATCTCAATGTGAAAAAGTGTAAAATCATGCACTTGGGGAACAGAAACCCAGAGGTGGTGTACAGAATGTGTGGTGAGGTAGTGACAACCATGAATGAAGAAAGAGACCTAGGAGTAATCATATTTGGTGATCTAAAAGTGGATAGGCAGTGCAACAAGGCAGTTGGGAAGGCTAGTGCAGTGCTGGGGTAGATAGGGAGGGGTATCACTAACAGAAAGAGAGATGTGGTGTCGCCCGTGTATATATCGCTGGTGAGACCCCACCTACTATATTGTGCCCAGTTCTGGAGATCACATCTCTGGAAAGAGATGGATAGTGCGGAGGCTGCCCAGAAGAGGGCAACTAAAATAGTGCAGGGTTTGCATCAGAAGCCCTGCAATGAGGGGCTAAAGGACTTCAATAAGTACACCCTGGAAGAGGGCAACTAAAATAGTGCAGGGTCTGCAAAAGAAGCCCTGCAATGAGAGGCTAATGGAATTCAATATGTACACCCTGGAAGAGAGGACTGAGGTGTGATATGATAGAGACCTTTGAATACCTTACAGAAGTAAACAGTGTAGAGGAGGGAAGTATTTTTCAGAAAAAAGATACTCAAGAACAAGGGTACATGCAATTAAGTTGGAGTGGAGTAGATTTAGGAAAGATCTGAGGAAGTACTTCTTCACAGAAAGAGTGGTAGACACCTGAAACAGTCTTCCAGCAGAATTGGTGGGGGCAAAAACAGTGGCAGGGTTCAAGAATGCATGGAATAGGCATAAGAGAATCATAATGGAAAGGAGGGGAGAAAATGCTGGAGATCAGGTAGGGTCTGCAGTGACACTGTAGGTAGGGAAAAAATGGACAGACTAGGTGGGCCAAATGGTCCTTATCTGTTGTCAGTTTCTGTTTCTCTTCCTCAAACCAAAGCATCCAGTAGCTAAAATTCCATTTCAGGCATGGTGACAGTCCTACTGACAGTCCAGTGCTACCTCCTCTCTCATAGATGCACAAGGGCACTGCAGGTGCTACTAAACCTGAACGGACAATTAGCAGTCTCCTGGGGGATCGCAGGTGTGCACAGATTTTGATTACCACCCTCAGTCTTACCAGTTTCTGAAAGGTTAGTATTCCGCAGGAACATTCATAGCAGGGCACCAGGGTGTCTGTACATTTTCCATTTATTCAAAATTCAAAGTTCGAATTCAGACCCAAATTGGGGATAATATCATTATTCACAGCCTTTAACACAATCACTGCTGATGGTCTACCTCCACAAAAGGAAACTGGGTGAACCACAAATGTGGGTGTTCAAAGAGAGTCTTCTCCCTGGCCCTTGAGCCAACTCCTTCACAGTACTCTGTGAAACTCAGATCGGCAACTCTCTGATCTCTTGCCTGTAGTAGAAGAGATGACTAGACTGGCTCCTCTCCCCTTGCAAACCACAAGTGCAGAGAAGAATCCCACATTAACCTCATAGTGCTAAAGAAACCACACTATTAGGGAAGCCAAGGGGATGCCATGTGTTATACACTCTCCCTACAAACCCTTTGCTGTCCCCAGGAAGTCTAAGGACAATTGATTCCTCTCTGGGATCCCAAAGTTGAGAGAGGCTGATCAGACCCCCTTCCTTGTCCAGAGAGGGATTTTGTGGACATGTATTGGGCCCAAGGAATCAGGCGGTCAAAATTTGGAGTTTTCCTCACACAACAGTCTAATACATGTCAGTATAGGAGGGCATGCCTGAATCTGAGACCATCAGCTCATTGGGAGGGCATCAGCCAGGTTCTTAAACTATCAGGGGACTGTCGGCAGTCACGCACTGAACTTATTACTCTCCAAAAGCAAATTCCAGATTTGTGCCCCTCACCTTGCCCTCACTCAGTTCTAGCAAAGATCCAGGCAATAGAGCATAATGCAGAAATTGTAAACCAACTTTGTCAGACATTGGGTGGACCAATCCTGCCCCTCACTAAAAGAATGGCATTGTGAAATACTCCAGGTTCTAGAAATGGCGCACTAAATTGCTAAATGGCATGACTGACTAGAGACTTTCATGAACAGATGGGGCCCACTGGTGACTCTCTTATCTCTTTTACAAGACCCATGAGTTTTGTTTAAGTTAAGGGACTGACTAGACAGTTGGATCTCTTATTAGACCCCAGGCAGAGAGCCCCCTCCCCCGATAGCAGTCTTAAGGTGCCCACCATACAATGATCTGACAGCAGGGAGGAGGGTCCTCTCCTTCCAGCTGTTGAGTCGCCCTACAACCAGGTTTTGTAGTGCTCCAGGGAGGGAGAGGGATGGGCAGGGTGGGAGGGTGGGATGGGTGGGGGTTAGGCTTATGATGGGGTTGCTGTTTTGTATTATGGTTTTATAGCTTACTGTTATTGCTGTGTCATCTTCTGTATTACTATCACAGCTCCCTTTATGCTGCTGTGTACTCATTGGCTGTACTGGAATATAGAATGGCTGCTGTTGTTGATATGGCTTTGTACTTTTTTTGTTGGAAATACTTAGTAAAGTTTACTAAATTGAAAAAAAAAATTGTAAACCAACTTATCAGGCCATGACCCAGGCCTAATGCTCCTAAAAAGAAACAGAACTATGCAACATGCACACAATACTGCATAACAGTAACACACAATAAAATTAAACTCCAACAAATCATGGGAGGTGGATGGCGTGGTACCTAGGGACTGGAGGAGGAGGGTGGATGTGATTGCCCTTCACAAAAGTGGGAGCAAAGCAGAAGCAGGAAACTACAGACCTGTTAGTTTGACCTCAGTGGTATGGAAAATGATGGAATCACTTCTGAAAGAATTAATTATTGAGTACCTAGAGGTCAGTGGGGCACAGAACCCACGGCATCATGGATTCACAGCAGGAAGGGCATGTCAGATGAATCTAATTGATTTCTTTGACTGGGTGACCAAAGTAGTAGACCAGGGAGGGGCTGTGGACATGGCCTACCTAGACTTTAGCAAGGCATTTGACATAGGCCCACACAAAAGATTAATAAAGAAATTAGCCAGCCTGGGAGTGGGTCCCAGGGTGGTAGCCTGAGTAAAGAATTGGCTGGACAACGGGACACAGAGGGTAAAAGTAAATGGAGTCCACTCCAAAGAAAGTGGGGCTACTAGCGGGGTACCACAGGGTTCATTACTGGGTCTGGTCCTTTTAAATATCTTTATAAGTGACATTGCAGAGGGACTGGAAGTAAAAGTATGCCTCTTTGCAGACGATACAAAGATCTGCAACAGGGTTGATTAGGGTGGACGGATCTCTAATTTTGGTCAGATTTCAGATCCGGATATATGTATCACTGTATCCGATCAGATCTGGATATTTATCGGGTCGGATACAGCAATCATGGAGCTATCAGTACAACCTTCAAATTCAAAGCCCCACATCCCTCACAGCCCCACACAATCATAAAAATAAGGTATGGTCTAATAATGTACAGAATGGAGTCTTTATTTTTAAAAAGTTGTTACAAAAAAATATATAAAATATAATATTGCACTCGCTGAGCTGTCTGAGCTCTCTCTCTCGAAGTCAACTAAAAATAATGTACAATCTAATACTGTTCAGAAGGGAGTCTCTCTCGGATGGATCTTCTTTCGTACTTTCTGACCTCTCTCTTCTCGGACACTCTCTAAAAATAATGTTCTTACTTTCTGGTCTCTCTCTCCCCTTGGACACTAACAAGTCAGTTGGAATGAATGAATGAATCTAGTAGCACTAGCACCGCACAGCTTTGTCTCTCTGTGGCACCGCTCTTAGTGATCCGCTTCACATGTGCTCAATTCACAAGTGCTCACCTAACTCAACTACAGTGCTAATGGTTATGCTAGCACATTGTTATACAAACTAGCTACAGGCTATAGCTAGCTGCAGTAATATTGCATTTAGAGGGCACAGTTCGATGGGAAGGGATGTGTCTGAGTGATATAAAAAAAGAAAGGTTGGTCACCCGTAGCATTTCTCTTCCAGACGGTCGGTGAAGTTTCTGCTTCTGCCAGCTTTTCTACTTCTGGAGGAAATGGATGCGCTGACCACAATGCTCATTCTCTCCCCCCCCAACTCACTCTCTGTCACCAACTTACTGGCGAGTGAATGCTGGTCTTCTTTTGCTACCCCCACATAACAAGACATTTTGCGGGCAGCACCTGCAGAGCACCCTGATACTCTCTGTTTTGTGAGCACCACCTCTGGAGCACACTGACACAAGACAGCACAAAACTGTTATGAAGACGGCATGACAGAGAAATGTACTGAGGACAGGACAGCACTCTCTGCCTATTGCTAATGCTATTGCTCCCCCTCTTTCAGCATTACTAAACCTCTCCTTCTCAACTCATATGGTCCCACTCTCCTAGAGCTAATCCAACTAATGACTGTTAAAATATCTGATCGGAACAGTTCTGCTCAAAACGGTCAATATCCAATTGGATCGTTTTATCAGATCGGATATCCACCCATCCCTAGGGTTGATACACAAGGGGGAGTTGAAAGGATGAGGAGGGACTTGGCCAGGTTGGAGGAATGGTCAAAAGTACGGCAGCTTAGATTCAATGTAAAGAAATGCAAAGTAATGCACCTGGAAAACAAAAACCCAGGGGAAGAGTACACAGTGGGGGATGAGATACTGACAACAACAAAAATGGAAAGGGACCTGGGGTAGTCATATCAGATGACTTAATGGTAAGCAAGCAATGTGAGAAGGCAGTAAGGATGGCTGGGGGATACTGGGATGTATAGGGAGAGGCATCACCAGTAGAAAACAGGAAGTTGTTATCCCTCCGTACAGACAGTTGGTGAGACCCCATCTGGAGTACTGCATGCAGTTCTGAAGACCCCATCTCCACAAGGACATAGACAGGATGGAGACAATCCAGAGGAAGGCAACTAAAATGGTGCAGGGTCTGCAACAGATGCCATATGAAGAGAGACTAAAGGAGCTTAATATGTATACCCTTGAGGAAAGGAGGGAGAGGGGGACATGATAGAAACTTTCAAGTACAGTAGTAGCCACGGACATTGCTAGCTATTTCCAGATATTTTGTGACATTTCTACAGAGTTTCTCTCTGCTGCCCCTACTGTGGAAATGCAGAAAGCAGGAGAGTTCTCTAGAAATATCACAGAAATTTCAGGAAATAGCTGGCATTGTCTCTGGCTACCACTGTACCTCAAGGGAATCAACAAAGTCCAAGAGGGTAGCATCTTTCAGAAAAAGAGATGTGCAAGAACAAGGGGACACAATTTGAAGATAGAGGGGGGATGGCTCAGGGGCAATATAAGTAAGTATTTTTTCACAGAGAGGGTGGTGGATGCATGGAACGGCCTTACTGAGGAGGTTGTGGGGTCAAAAATAGTGGGGGAATTCAAGAATGCATGGGAGAGACATAAGGCAATTCTGGTGGGGGGAAGAAAGAAGTAGGCTGTTGGTTAACTAGGATCTGCAGCTTATCCAATAGGTAGGGAAATGGGCAGACTAGGTGGGCCAAGCGGTCCTTATCTGCCGTCAAATTCTATGTTTCCAAAATTTCGTAATTTTTTATTTAACAGGGAAAGTTATTCTAAAGCAAACATAAAACAATGTAATTCCAAGATGTGGATCTGTTGGTACAGTATTTATAGTTCTGAAGGTGTGAAATAGCAACAAACTTCTCCACTGTGAACAGATGAATCCTCATCACCTCATTGCTTTCAGCAGCTGAATCGTTCATCTTCAAGTCTTTCAAATCTTTATTTGCCAGACAACTCGCTCCACAGAGCAGGAAAAGGGCCTCCTTTGAAAGACTAAAAATAAAAAAATGAGCCGCTACTGTCACCCTAGGGAGTGTATATTAACCATACGATGCAGGTAGTTATTTGCTTCTTTCTGTTGAGAGCAGACATGGATCACCAAACTTCAAACCGATTGGGCAACACTGCAGACCTCACTCAGAACTTCTCTGGAAGGAAAATATCTTGCAAAGTCCATAAATCAATGCAACTGGGTGCCAATACCTCAGACAAGAGAAGACTCAGTCAGGTCAGGACGCGCTGCTGACATCAAAAGGCAGGGGGATATGGATTGCGATGACCCCAGAGTTATCCTCAGTTATGGTTACCATCTCCAGCTGGCTAGACCTCTGGGAAGAACTTTCCAGTTCTTCCTCATTGTCTCTACTATTTAGCTGCACATCTATGAATGTACCAGGTGTTGTTCAAGTTCAAGTTTATATGCAGAAAAGCACTATTGAGCATACTCATTTACAAGGAGGTCCTAGTGTGAAGAGAAGTACAACACAAAGCAATGTACAAATTACAATGAGCACAGTTAACAATGAAAAACACAGTACAACAGTGTAACATCATAACTAGTTAAGAGCAGGAAGCTTAAGTGCAAATATTAAGGTAAGAACAGTGGTGCTGGGAGTACAGCAACATCAGTGAGCTAGTGAGAGCATATATGAGTCGATATAATTACTTTGGCAGGTGAGCAAAGATAAAGGTAGGCAACAATAAGCAAGAATTCATGAAAATGAAGGAGAGATAGACAGTAACACAGACTGCAGAGGGTCAGGGTTTTCAGAAAAACAGGCAATAGCAGATCAGGCTAAGAGCAGGGGAGGGCTGAGGGAACCAAGGAGAGGTACAACTGTTGGCTGAGTTTGAAGCAGGGGAGTGAGGGGCGGGAGGCAGGGGAAGAAGTGCAGCAACAATCAGGGTACAGCATGATGGGTAATCCAATCCAGTGTGGGTAGGCCTATCTGCTGTGGCATTGGGAGGTTTCACTGAAGACCTTGTTGAACAAAGAATTAAAGAAGTTGACAGAGACAATCTACAGTAAGTGAGTTTGAGTGAGGTTTGTATTTTGTTCCAGTAGGTCGGTATGGTATAGCTAGCTGCAGCTTTGCCATGGAGTGTACGTGTTCTGGGTACGTTAAGCAGGATGAAGTTATTTTTACACAGGGAGTAGCAGCTGTGTGATAGGTGAAAGAGGGAAGAGATGTAGGTGGGGAGTTTGTGCAACAAGATTTTCAATGCCCATGTGCCTGTATGAAGCAGCTGTCTTCTAGTAAGAGAGGACCAACTTACTGACGAGTAAGGAGTGTAATGATGTGTTCTGTAGACTGCTTTAGTTATGAAGTGAAGGGCACAGTGATAAAGGATGTGGAGCTTTCAGAGGTGGGACACTGTACTGGTGTTATATATGACCTCCGCGTAATCGATGAGTGGGAGGAAGGTAGCCTGAATCAGATTTTTCCTGATTGTCTCGGGAAATAAGGATTTGTTCCTATAGAGGAACCCTAGTCCAATTTTTAGTTTTTTTGAAAGAGATTCAATATGGGTGGCAAAGGATAGCTTGGAATCTAACCACATGCCTAGATACTTGAAATTATCCACAACCTCGAGCGTGTTGCCTAACAGGGTTGTAATTGAAGTAGGCACTGCCAGGTTGTGGAGGGAGGAATGAGATTGTGGGGGGAGGAAGTACATGGTCTTGTTTTTTTTCACATTCAATAGAAGTTTGGAGTTCAGGAGGTTACACTGGAGTGGACTGAAATCCTTCTGTAGTTCAATACTGACTTCCAGCAAGGAGGGCTTGGAGGTGCACAGCATGGTGTCATCCGCGAAGATGTGTAATTTCGAGTTGTGGATGTCATTGCCCAAGGAGTTGATATAAATGGAGAATAATAATGGGCCTCAAACAGAGCCTTGGGGTTGTGAATATGGCTGGTGTGTCGACAGCGGCTAAGGCACTAGCTCACACCATGGTCAGGTCAGTCAGGACTCTGGTCACCAGTGGTGCCATTACTCATTCTTCCTTTGAGGACAGAACAAATCCACATAGACCGAGACCTCCAAGCATCAGTTCAGATGGGCACAAATATAAGTATTAGCATTGTGGGCCTCAGGCAACAGTACAGGCTCCCCCAAAGTAGGTTAGTATTATCCCAGACAGACAAGGAGAAGCAATTTGACCGGTATCAAAAAAGTCAGAACTAACATAACTACCTGGCTCATGCTACCATTATCTGTATTAAGTAGGTTTTTTCTATGCATTCTGATATCTGCACTAGATGTATTTTACTTTGCCTTGTGACCAGGTCACTTCTGTGAAAGGGATCTAGTCCCAGTTAGCTTTCCAGTTCTTCTAACTAAATATATCAGTACTACCTGTATGTCCAATATTCTGGAGGGGAGTACACTCTACTAAATTTTTTAACTTGTATTTTTTTCCCTGTTTGATTTTATGTTAAAACTGATTTGAATGTATGGTGTAAAGATACACCTCACATACTGCCCCTGCATTATGCCTACCCATTCCTGCCTCCAGGTGAATCATGCTGAAAAAAGGTGCCCAACACATTATATGTAGGAAGCTCAGTTTTGAGCTACAGTGGACTGCTGTTTTAAATTGGTCCCTTCATATGGCATACTACAGCATTCTGCACTAAATGTTTTAGCAGTATCATTTAATGCAGCAGTGCATGTTACAGTAAAACTTTTGACCTATATTTTTTACACTATTTTAGATGCGTCCTATTTTATGTCCTGAAATATGCCCTTCTGTCCCCATTTTGAGGTTGCTTTAACACTTTGCTCTTTTTAATATGGCTATTCCTGGATTTTCATTATTATTCACATGTGTGTTAAACATTCATTGTCCCCGTAAAGTTAGTGAGCCATGTCTAGTGCATGCTGCTTACTTCAGTCATAAACAAACAGATTCGGTGTTCAAAAACAGCTGATACTAATGACAACCTTGGGATCACCATATTGAATGAAGCGCTTGTTTTATGATTTTAAATGTAATAAAAATACCAAAGCAGGCTCAAATTGGGGAAAAAAAATGTCATGTTATGCAACAGGAGCACAAGGGCACTCTAAAATATAATACCATCATTGGTCAAAAATTTTCACTATAAAATAAACTGGTGCTTTATTAAGAAGCCGCTTAATGACCCAGTGTACAGTGTGTCATGTTACCATGCCGGCAGCCTGTGTTCCAGAACAAGCACAAGACACTGGCAAATACAAAAAACGAAAAAAAAAAAGAAAATTCCCTAGGTACCCTCTATATAGTTATATTTGTAAATTCCTTATGTTGGGGCTGATATAGGTCAAGCAGTCAATATTCCAGAAAAACAGCCAAACTCCAAAACTATAGTAGTACTTTCTGGAACAGTGAGTGGTCATGACAGGGGAGTGCTGCTGATGGTAGCACATCCCTGATCAGGTAGGAGGCACTGCACATACACAGCATCAACGACCACTGTGGTGGGCCAGGAAACTGCATGTCAGTGAGGTCCCATAGTGGCTGTGTGCAGAGCCATTAATGGGAGGTGGAAAGACATTGGGGAGAAACTGGGGGTTAAAACTGCCATGCCAATAACAGCTGTTGGTACTCTTGAGCCTTGTCACAGCATTGATCCTGTAGGGATTCAGTCTGGCAGGAGCATGGTGGACAGGGCTGAAAGGTTGATGGCCACAAGACATAGCCCCAAAACTAGGATGACTAGCACAGCAGAGAAAAAGCAATTGTAACAACCCCCTCTCTACAGTAAGGGGCAAGGTTGTTAGTAGCAATGCTCATCAGAACACTGGGTGCCTTGGCTCACTGCTTTGCCCTTAATGAAAAGGGAGGAGTTTAGGGTCCACATAAAGTGGGATTTTGGATAGTAAGGAGAGAGTGGCCAGTGTCTTGGGCTAGAGTTGCATTCCAAGGTTACTTAGCCTGGTGTTCTGGATCCCATCGTTGGGGCTGATGATGGCTTGCTTCAGGGGTCTCTGAACCCATGCCACAGACATGGGAGACAGGTCAGCTTGGTGCCTTATGCTAGAATACAGAGTGGAGATTTCCATGCAGGCACTGGCAGCTTAAATGCTGGGTACCAGGGGAGCTGGGTTCACATAAGGGGTGAGTACATGAGGTGTTCCATCATGGGGCTAGCCGCAACACTTGGGACTGGGTAGCAGAGATCCCCATGGCAGGAATCTCACCTGAGGGCTTGTTGCAAGTCATCTTTATTGCTGGAGGGTGGCTTGTGGTTCTGAGGGACGAGTGGTGGAGGTCAACTGCACCAACATCATTCAAGTTTTCCCTGAGGGAATGGGGCGACAGGGCTACATCAAATCACCATGGCTATGATCTAACATCTCTGTCTATGACAGGTATTGAAAATCTGAAGCAGAATCAGAAAGGAAATACGCTTACTAGGTTACTGTGCAGCGTGAATGCTTTTGGATCTTAAAACGAGAAAGTTTAAAGCCCAAAGGTTTTAATGAGCTAGACTTCAAGCCTTTTCTGTGAAAAACATAAAGGATCAAAGAACAAGCTGGGCAAATGTTTGATGAGTTTTATGTCTAGAAACATGGGTTTTTATTCTAATATTCATAGTTTCATAGTGGTGTACAAGCTCAGTAGGCAATTAAGCCTTTTGGTGAACTTGGCACTGTCGGTGAGGAGGCATAGGAAAATCAGGAGCAGTTGTAGAATTCACCAAAAATATTTATTTGTACTAGCAGTAACATAAAAATAAAATTGTTCAGTATAACTTTTTACAAAGGTAAAATAAAATAGAGGAGATCCATCAGAGTTTCCCTTCAATTTCTGTGTCCAACTTGCAAGCAATTGCAGCTCTGTCTTGTAAGTCCTTTCAACCCCCCATTCTTAACAAGCATCTTCCAAAGTGTTCTTGTATATTTCAGGCAGGTGCTGGCAGGAACACAGTGTGGCTGAGCTGAGGCCCCTTTTCCACAGCTCTTCTGCAAAAGGCTTAAAAATTGCACTCAGGTAACCCCTTGAGTTTCCAATAGCTTTTTGCAATCATCTCAAACTACAATTATATACATTTCAACAGTAACACTATATAATTTCTAAAGAAAAGGATCCCAATATCAGTTACATTTCCACATAATGATTTGCATATATTTCTATATCAGCAGATATGCAAGGGAAGAAAAAAGACAGAACAGCAAGTGAAGACTGAGAGACAATGAGAGGCAAAGAACTGCGAGACTGTCAGGGTGATCAAATCCTAAGTCTTACAGGGAAAACTTGGTTGCGCAACCTGACAGACGAGACAGGAAAAGGAAAGAACAGATCATTGCATTTAAACACTTTCTCCATAACAACTGGGACAGGATCCTATTCTACCCTGTCACATACACCTCCTCCTTAAGAGGGAACCTGTTTTATAAAACAGGTTTTCTAAAACTTTCTATTAATTTTCTAATAATATTAGCTTTTTTCAGAATTAAGCACATGTGCATTATCCTTTTTTATATAACAGTACAGCAAACAGTAACGTTTAAACTCATACATTTTTTTTCAGCTTTCAGAACCCTCAATTCCTGATCCATATCTTGACAGAAAATCAGCATTGCTATTCTCTTTACCAGATTTGTGTATCACCTTGAATTTAACTGGCTGTAGTGCCAAGTACCACCTTGTGATTCTGGAATTTTTATCTTTCATTTGGTTAAGCCAACAGAGAGGATTGTGATCCGTTATAAGTACAAAGTCAGTTCCTAGCAAATAAAACTTAAGGAACTCCATGGCCTACTTTGCTGCTAAACATTCCTTTTCAATAGTGGAGTACCTTTTCTCTCTGTCTAGCAAATTCCTACTTATGTACAGAATAGGATGTTCTGTCTCATCTATATTTCGACTCGGGACTGCACCTAGGCCTACCTCTGATGCATCTGTTTGTAACAAGAATGGTTTCTCAAAGTCCAGGCTTCTTAAAACAGGGACTAAACATAATGCAGCCTTAATGGCTTGAAAAGCTTCATCACTCTCTTTGGTCCATTTCATATTATTTGGACACTGTTTCTTTGTGACTTCAGTGAGGAGAGTAGCTAACTCAGCAAAGTTGGGAACAAATCTCCGATAATAACCAGCCAGCCCTAAAAATGACCTGACATGTTTCTTTGTTTTAGGGACAGGGCTATTAGCTACAGCTTCTGTTTCAGAAATTTCTGGCTTATCTTCTCCATTTCCCAACACATAGCCCAAATATCTGGTTTCCTGCATGCCCGCTGCACATTTGGTAGGATTAATAGTCAGACATGCATTTTTAATAACTTGGATAACTGCTCGTAGGTATTCCAGGTGGCTTTTCCAGTCCGGACTGTACACCACGGCATCATCCAGGTATGCAGCACAATAACCAGTGTGAGGTGATGAAATTACATCTATGTACTGTAATGCCGGAATGTAGCTGGTGCACCATGTAAACCAAATGGCATGGTTGTTAACTGATAGAATCCAACAGGAGTAGCAAATGCAGTTTTATCTCTAGATTCTTTAGCAAAAGGTATTTGCCAGTAACCCTTGGTGAGATCGAGGGTACTGATACACTTTGCACTCCCCAGTCTGTCCACCAAATCATCTATTCTGGGCATAGGACAACTGTCAAATTCTGACACTTTATTAGGTTTCCTAAAATCAAGGCAGATTCTAATAGTCCCTCCTTTTTTGTTTACAATTACCATTGGAGATAACAAAGCACTCCTCGACTCTTCTATGATACCCAATTCTTTAATTTTTTGTATTTCCTTAACCACATCAGCTCTTAACCGCTCTGGTAACCTGTATGTCTTTTGTCTAATAGGACAAGCATTCCTTGTCCCCATAACATGCTCAACCCCTTTTGGTCGGCCTGGTACTGTGTAAAAAGTACTGCTAAATGTCTTTAGCACATTATGAATGTCTGCAGTTTGTTCTGAGGTTAAGAAAACATTCATCTTTATAGCATCAGCATTTACAGTTTGTTCCAGTCTATCATAAGCTATATCAATATCTTCTTTATCAGTTTCTGGTAAAACTAGCAAAGCAGCTTTTGGCATTTTTTCAACGATTTCTTGAGGAGGTTAGCATGGTATATCTTAGTAGGATTTTTCCTGTCAGGGTGTCAGTCTTGTAGTTAATGGTGCCAGTATGTCTAAGAACCTTACAAGGCCCGTGCCACTTCATTAACAGTTTATTTTCTGTTGTGGGTAACAGTAGCAAAACCTTTTCACCTGGTTCGAAAACTTTTTCTTTTACCCCATGGTCATAATATACCTTCTGCTGGTTTTGGACTTCTTCCTGATTATTATGGGCAATTTCAACATATTTTGCCAGCTTCTTTCTTAGGGCACACATCTAAGATGCTATAGATTGTTTCTGAGTGTGGTTATCTTCTCAAGTTTCTTTTAACACATCCAGTGGCCCTCCTTGGCTGCCTACCATATAGCATTTCAAATGGTGAAAACCCTGTTGATGCCTGTGGCACTTCTCTGTAAGCAAAAAGTAGGTAAGGCAAGTATTGGTCCCAATCTTTCTCTTCCCCTTGTACAAACCTTTTTAACATGCATTTTAGGGTTTGGTTAAAATGCTCAACAAGACCGTCTGTATGTGGGTGATGGGGAGGTTCTTATGGCAATGATACCTAGTGGTCTGTACAACTCCTTAAGTAATGCAGCACCAAAATTACTACCCTGATCAGAAATAATTTCCTTAGGTGTGCCTAATCTGCTGAAACCTTTTGCAAGCTCTACTGCCACTTTTGAAGCTGTGACAGTACGCGTTGGAACTGCTTCTGGGTATCGAGTAGCATAGTCGCATACTACCAGAATAAATCTATTACCCTATTTACTTTTGTCTAAAGGACCAACTGCATCCATTGCAATTCTCTCAACAGGCACATCTATCAAGGGTAGGGGCACCAGGGGCACCTTGTCTTTTCTAGTGACTGGGGCTACTTTCTGACACTCAGCACAGGAATTAAAATAGGTAGCAACATCTTCATGAACTCCAGGCAAGTAAAATCTATACAGCAATCTGGCAAGGGTGCAATCCCTCCCTGAGTGACCAGCCATAGGACTATCATGTGCTATCTGTAACAGCTCTGTTCTATACTTCTGTGGTATAACCAATTGTTCAGTCTGTTCCTGTGTCTGACATTTAACCCAAACTCTGTGCAGTAACCCATTAAATTTTTTAAACATTGTTCTACCCTGCTTTGGTTTCACCCCAGCTGCTTAAAGGGACACTGTCAACCTGTTTTTCATTATATTATTTCTAGTTGAAACCCCACATTTTATGATTGCTTACCCTCTCTAAAATTCACTGATGTTGCTGTTTGTTTTGTCTGTCTCCTTGCTTAGTAGAACTGAAATACATGGCAATGTATATTTATAAACAACCTTGTTTTTGTTTACAATCCTGGTTCTGTTCTTACTGCATACTTTCTGAGCATTAGAAACACACCCAACCAGTGCAGTCACTCAAAAGGCAGTAGCCTCCTAAACACCCACTGCATCATGTGGGGCTAGACTGTTTTGTGGGTGTTCCCAAGTCCAGGAAAGATGCATTTGAAGTTGATCAAGGAATGTAAACAAACCTGTTTTGGTGTGATAACACCAGTATGTTGGGCAGTCTGTTTTTTTACTTTTTTAAATAAAATAAGAGTCAGAATCAAACTACCAGCTACATCAACAATCTTTACAGAATTTTGGCAATCATAAAATACATTTTTTAAACTAGGGACACTTTCAGACCTAAGGGGGTTGACAGTGTCCCTTTAAAATAACCATGGAGAGAAACATTGTTAGCTTGTTCTGAAATAAAACCACAATCAGTGGTCAGTTTTGTTTCAGCATTTTCATATGTTAACTCTTTATGTTCATCGGTCATTTGTTGCCATAGTTTCTTCAGGCATTGTCTTTCTTTCCTGGATTTCCAGATCTTGGAGCTGTGCTCAAACAAGTCCGAATCAAAATCAGCAAAAGGAAAAGTGTCCCCACCATCTGAAATTTTCCTTGCCAGAGCTCTTATCACCACTGCTGCTGAAACTGCAGGGTTCAGTTCCTCTGAGATTAACTCAGTAAATTCTGGAAACTCATTTCCAATAATCACAGTTACAGGTAACTTTGGTACTACTCTCACTTTCATTTGGTGCAACATACCCTTAATATCAGAGTCACTTGGGTGGGATAGTATCGAGTGTCCCCGTGGATGCAGATGACACCACTACCTGGTCCTTTTGCACAATGTTTTCCCAGCACTTCAACATGCACTAGGGTCTGTCTGCTTCCCGAATTAATGAATCCCTTTACAGTCTTATCCCCCACCTTCACTTCTGTTAAGTACTTGCCCCAATTCGCTAAGGACAAATCTGCTCCAGTGTCACTCTTCTTACAGCAATTTCTTGCAATATGACCTGGCTTATTATACTTATTATAGTTAGTGCAAATAACATCTTTGGGCATAGATTTGGTACCCCAACCAGAGTTCTTATCAGACTCGGGTTTAAATGGGAAAAAGAGGGTCTTACCAGTGCTTGGCTGTTACCTCACTGCTGTGGCATCTGGCCATTTGCTAGTCCTTGGCCAAAAAAACAGCCTTTTCCCCACTTTCTGGTCAGTGTTTCTTTACCCAAAGCTGCACATCTGTAGGCAGGATGCTGATGAATTGCTCCATTGCAAATGTGTCGTTGATCTGTGGGACTGTTTTGCTCTCTGGTTGGAACCATTTTATCAGGAGTTCTTTAAGTCGGGTGAAGGCTTCTCAAGGATTGTTGACTGAGCTGTACTTCAGAGATTGAAATCTCTGCCTGTAGGTCTCTCCTGATGTGTCATACTTTTTCAGGATTTCGCTTTTCACCAGGTCATAGTTTTCTGACTGAGCAGTGTCCATATTGCTGTAGGCAAGTTGGGCTTTCCCTGTCAGGTAGGGTACCAGTCTGATTGTCCACTGCTGCTTTGGCCATTGGCAGGCTGTGGCAACTCTTTCAAAAGTTGTCAGGTATGCCTCGATATCATCTGAGGGACACAACTTTGTAAGTTTAATGGCTTTTAAGTTGCTTGTGTTTTGTTGCTCATCTGGATCTGTGCCAAATCCTCTGCCTTTGATAGCCTGCAAGGCATCCAGCCATCCCTGCTCCTGTCACTGCATCTCTTCTCTCCTCTATGCTTCTAAACGTTGAATCTCTTTTTCTCCCTGCTTCTCTGTCTCTTTTTGCTTTATAGCCCACTATTTGAAAAAGTCCATCAGGCTTTCAGGTTCTGTCATGTCCTGTTCTTTTCCCATAACTTGGGCTGGCTGTACAAGCTCAGCTTGGACTTCTGTCTCTGCTAGTTTGGCTGCCATTCTCCTGGTAACCATGCCTGGACTTGCTGCTGCAGAATCCATACCTTTCTCTATGCTTCCCTGGTACTAGGTCCAGTATCCACACACAAACCTCCTGGCTTAGAATATGCACAGCATAAATCCACTTAGGCTGACACTATCTGTCATTGAGGCACAGGTGAGGAAGCATAGGAAAACCAGGAGCAGTTGTAGAATTCATCAAAAATATTTATTTGTACTAGGAGTAACATACAAAATATTTTTTTTCGGTATAACTATTTACAAAGGCAAAATACAATAGAGGAGATCCATCAGAGTTTTCCTTCAGTCTCTTTGTCCAACTTGCAAGCAACTGCAGCTCTGTCTTATAAGTCCTTCCAACCCTGCATTCTTAACAAGCATCTTCCAAAGTGTTCTTGTATATTTCATACAGGTGCTGGCAGAGACACAGTGTGCCTGAGCTGAGTCCCCTTTTCCACAGCTGTTCTGCAAAAGGCTTAACAATGGCATTCAGGCAACCTCTTGAGTTTCCAATAGCTTTTTGCAATCATCTCAAACTATACTTATATACATTTCAACAGTAACACTATATGATTTGTAAACAAAAGGATCCCAATATCAGTTACATTTCCACATAATGATTTGCATATATTTTTATATCAGCAGATATGCAAGGGAGGGAAAAAAGACAGAACAGCAAGTGAAGACTGAGAGACAGTGAGAGGCAAAGAACTGCAAGACTGTTGGGGTGATCAAATCCTAGGTCTCACAGGAAAACTTGGTTGTGCAACCAGACAGACAAGAGACAGGAAAAGGAAAGAACAGATCCTTGCATTTAAACACTTTCTCCATAACAACTGGGACAGGGTCCTATTCTACCCTGTTACAGCCACCTATGTAATCATAGGTGGAAATTATATTTTCTGTTTCCCATATATAAGTCTAGCCTTTGCTTGAGAGTGGTTATGTTATTACTCTCTACTATATGTTGAGGCAAATTGTTCCATGTAGTTGATTCAAAATAACAAGCACACACACCCCTCCTCACACATGACAAGCAGGCTGCTTCTTAAGAAAAATTCCATTTATTAGCAGCACCAGCCCATGCTGTATGCAGCTCCAGGACAATCCTTATGTTTCACACCCTCTGATGCTTCCACAGAGAATAACACAGTCCCAGTGCTAACACACTTAAAAGCCAAAGTGTAAGAACCTCCACCAATTAGATTTGTCCAAAATATTTGAATTAGATCACATGCTGGTGACATCACCAGATAATTACTTCATTAATAAAAAACTGGGTTACTACACCTCTTATTGAACTTCCTTTGTCAGAACACAGATTGAAGTTAAATGACAATGTGTATTTAGTTCAATGTAGACTGTAAAGCCTGTTATTTACAAATAATGTATCACAGATCATTTTCATTAACACAAAGGGATTTTTTAAACCCTATTTTGAAGAAGGACATGATTGTGGGACAAAACATTTATTTTTAAGAGGTGCTTGATTCCAGCTTCCTTAATAGTTTCCCCAAATCAAAATTCTTCATAACATGCTTGTAAATCAAGACTTCTTCAAAAGGAAGAAAACAAACATATATGCAGCCCCCGAAAGACACACATGAACATAGATATGGACTGTTAGTTGGTAATTATAAACCACTAAATATTCACACACATATCCTATAGATATGAGCACTCAAGGAGAAGAGGCCAAGATGCCTGGCAAAGATGGGGAGAAAGGGTGGGGAGAGAGGGAAAAGAGGAAGGGCATGACAAGGAATGTTGGAAAAAAAAAGGGAAAAAAGAAGAAGGGGGAAGAAAAAAGGGGGGAGGGAGGAAACAAAAAAAAAGAAAGAAATTGACACGCAAAACACCAGCCGCTATATTCTTTAAAATTCACAGATAGAGAAATGTAAATTCATCTTTCTTAATATTTCTTCTTTTTTAGCAAAAATGGGACAAGCTTGAATTTGCCATTCAATCCAGGGTACTTCAAGGCACCAGTACAAAAAATCCATTCTTGTTCCTTGCATTTTAAGAGGTTAACTATATCTCCACCTCTAATATCTCTTGGGAGATGTTCTATACCCATGGCTGTAACTTTGTGATCCGACCTATCCCTCTGTGAATTGATATGCACTGCCATAGCATATTCTTGGTTATTATTTCTTATGGCTAGAACATGCTCATTAATACTTTGTCTCAGTTTCCTTTTTGTACATCCTATATAGAAGCATCCACAACTGCACATTAGTAAATAGAGACATTCAGTATTGCAGTTTATGGTACCTCTCACCTTTTCCATACTATTTGTTTTCATGTTGAAGAATTAATTTTTGGTTACCATTGTTTGGCATATTTGACACCCACTACAGGGTCTAGAACCCTATTTTGATTTACCTTGTTTTTTCTAGCTTCTTGGTAGATAACTATGTACTAGTTTATCTCTCATATTTGTGTAGCTCCTATAAGAAATACGAAGGGGTTTCTCAAACAGAAATTGGAGATGTGGTGTTCCTCTCATGATGGGTAGATCTTTCTTTACTATATTTACTACCTCCTTGGAACCCCCACTACAGGTAGTCACAAAGGTGAGGGTTGGAGATTCCTGTTTCTTCTTTACCTTAGGTATCAGAAGAGACTCCCTTGTTATGTTATCTGCGTGTGTTTTTGCCTTGTCAATCACATCTTCTGGATAAGTCCTCTCCCTCAGTCTATTTGCCAGTTCCTCTGCTCTCTGTGAGTATAAAGAGTTGCTACAACAATTCCTTTTTACTCTTATAAACTGACCTTTTGGAATGTTATTTTTTGTGTGACTTGGGTGACAGCTATGGGAGTGAAGGAGAGGATTCCTGTCCATAGTTTTTTTATAGAGATCTGTGAGAATGGTACCATCTGGGTTTTTACTAATTAAAAGGTCTAGGAAACTGATGTTCTGTTCCTCAACATGCACCTTAAATCTAAAATTCTTATTGCTTCCTTCCAGGAATTTCAAAAATTCCAGCAAGTCTTCTTTGTTCCCTTTCCAGATGATCAGGAGGAAATCAATAAACCTTTTGTACAGGTCTATTTTATCAAAGAAGGGATTATTGGTTGCATCAAAAACAAAGTGTTCTTCCCATTGTCCCAGGTACAAATTTTCTAAACTGGGGGCTAAAGTAGCCTCCATCGCTGTGCCCTTACGTTGCTGGTAGTTTCTCCCTTCAAACAAGAAAACATTGTTTTTTAGGACTATGTCCACCAAATCAAGCAGAAAATTTACCTTTGCTTGTGGAATCTCTGTGGCCAAATGTAAATAATGTTCTATGTCTGCAATGCCCCCTTCATGGGAGATGTTTGTGTACTGTGAATCAATGTCTAGGGTAACCAGAAGCCAATCATTCACTGTCTGCATCTCATTCAAAATATTCAGAATGTGCCCAGTGTCTTTTATGTGGCTCCTTAATTTTGGTACCAGGGGGCTGATAAAACTGTCCACAAACATTGACAGTGGCTCAGTGAGCCACCCGATTCCTGAAATTATGGAGCGCTCTGGGGGATTCAAGGGGTCTTTATTTATTTTTGGTAATGTGTAAATCACTGGTTTCTTGGGGGAATCAACAGACAGAAAAAACAATTCACACTGATTAATGAGACCATTATGGTAGGCTTCCAGTAAATACACTTCGATCTCTTTCTGAATTTTTGATGTAGGGTCAAAGGTTAATGGTTTGTAAAAATCTAAATTATATATTTGTCCCTGTTCTGAGCAACAATACTCCCCCACCCTTGTCTGCTGGTTTTATGATAATATTAGGGTTTTGCATGACAGAGATCTGACAAATCTTTAACACAACAATCTACATAAGTGCTAATGCTCTGCTGTTTCATCTGTTTGTATCAGTAACTTGTTCTAAGTTTGCCGACACTAACTTAGAACCAGTTACTGACACAACAGATGAAACAGCAGAACAGGAAACCATTAACCCCTTCAAACTGCCCTCTGCCTTCTGTCCTCCATTACAGCCTAACATCAGCACTTATTTAGATTGTTGTGTTAAAATCTGTCAGATCTCTTTCTGAGTGAGCCCCCAAAAATGCATTTTTGTAATTTTAACAGGGTTGAGAGAGAGGCTTTAGACTCTCTCATGCAAAACCCTAATATCATCATAAAACCAATGGATTGGGGGTATTGTTGTCCAGGACAGGGACAAATATGTAATGGAAATGCATATACAACTGTTTTATTTAGATTTTTACAAACCATTAACCTTTGACCCTACATCAAAAATTCAGAAAGAGATTGAAGTGTATTTACTGAAAGCCTGCTATAATGGCCTCATTAATCAGTGTGAATTGTTTTTTCTGTCTGTTGTTTCCTCCAAGAAACCAGTGATTTACACATTACCAAAAATATATAAAGACCCCTTGAATTCCCCAGGGTGCCCCATAATTTCAGGAACTGGGTGGCTCACTGAGCCACTGTCAATGTTTGTGGACAATTTTATCAGCCCCCGGTACTGAAATTAAGGAGCCACATAAAAGACACTGGGCACATTCTGAATATTTTGAATGAGATGCAGAATGATTAACTTCTGGTTAACCTAGACATTGATTCACTATACACAAACATCCCCATGAAGGGGCATTGCAGACATAGAACCTTATTTACATTTGGCCACAGAGATTCCACAGGCAAAGGTAAATTTTCTGCTTGATTTGGTGGCCATAGTGCTAAAAAATAATGTTTTCTTGTTTGAAGAGAGAAACTATCAGCAACTTAAAGGTGCAGTCATGGAGGATATTTTAGCCCCCAGTTTAGCAAATTTGTAACTGGGACAATGGAAAGAACAATTTGTATTTGATGCAACCAAGAATCCCTTCTTTGATAAAATAGATCTGTACAAAAGGTTTATTGATGACCTCCTAATCATCTGGAAAGGGATCAAAGAAGAGTTGCTGGAATTTATGAAATTCCTGCAAGGAACCAATAAGAATCTTAGATTTAAGGTGCATGTTGAGGAACAGAGCATAAGTTTCCTAGACCTTTTAATTAGTAAAAACACAGATGGTACCATTCTCACAGATCTCTATAAACAAAAATAATGGACAGGAATCCTCTCCTTCACTCCCATAGCTGTCACCCAAGTCTCACAAAAATAACATTCCAAAAGGTCAGTTCATAAGAGTGAAAAGGAATTGTGGTAGCAACTCTTTATACTCACAGAGAGCAGAGGAACTGGCAAATAGACTGAGGGAGAGGACTTACCCAGTAGATGTGACTGACAAGGCAAAAACACACGCAGATAATGTAACAAGGGAGTCTCTTCTGATACCTAAGGCAAAGAAGAAACAGGAATCTCTGACCCTCACCTTTGTAACTACCTGTGGTGGGGGTTCCAGGGAGGTAGTAAATATAGTAAAGAAAAATCTACCAGTCATGAGAAGGACACCACATCTCCAATTTATGTTTGAGAAACCCTTGCGTATTTCTGATAGGAGAGGCACAAATATGAGAGATAAACTAGTACATAATTATCTACCAAAGAGCCAGAAAAACAAGATAAATCAAAATGGGATTCTAGACCCTGTGGTGGGTGTCAAACATGCCGAACAATGGTAACCAAAAATGAATTCTTCAACATAAAAACAAATAGTATGGAAAAGGTGAGAGGTACCATAAACTGCAATACTGAATTTGTTATCTATTTATTAATGTACAGTTGTGGATGCTTCTATATAGGACGTACAAAAAAGAAATTGAAACAAAGAATTAATGAGCATGTTCTAGCAATAAGAAATAATAACCGAGAATATGCTATGGCAGTGCATGTCAATTCACAGAGGGATAAGTCAGATCGCAAAGTTACAGCCATGGATACAGAACATCTCCCAAGAGATATTAGAGGTGGAGACATAGTTAACCTCTTAAAATGCAAGGAACAAGAATGGATTTTTTGTACTGGTGCCTTGAAGTACCCTGGATTGAATGGCAAATTTGAGCATGTCCCATTTTTGCTGAAAAAGAAGAAATATTAAGAAAGATGAATTCACATTTCTCTACCTGTGAATTTAAAAGAATACAGAGTCTGGTGTTTTGCTTGTCAATTTTTTTCTTCTTTTTTGTCCCCCCCTCCCCATCCCTCCTATTTTCCTCCCCCCTTTCTTCTTTTTTCCTTTTTTCTTTTTTCAACATTCTTTGTCATACCCTTCCCTCTTATTTTCCCTCCTCCTTTCTCTCCCCCTTTCTCTTCCCTCTCTCCCCTCCCCATCTTTGCCAGGCATCTTGGCCTCTTCACTTTGAATGCTCATATCTATGGGATATGTGTGTGAATAGTTAGTGGTTTATGATTACCTACTAACAGTCCATGTGTATGTTCATATGTGTCTTACATGAGCTGCATATATGTATGTTTTCTTCCATTTGGAGAAGTCTTGATTTACAAGCATGTTATGAAGAATTTTGATTTGGGAAACTATTAAGGAGGCTGGAATCAAGCAACTCTTAAAAATAAATGTTTTGTCCCACAATCATGTCCTTCTTCAAAATAGGGTTTAAAAAATTCCTTTGTGTTGATAAAAATGATTTGTGATACATTATTTGTAAATAACAGGCTTTACAGTCCACAATGAACTAAATACACATTGTCATTTAACTTTAATCTGTGTTTTGACAAAGGAAGTTCAATAAGAGGTGTAGTAACCCAGTTTTTTATTAATGAAGTAATTATCTGGTGATGACACCGGCATGTGATCTAATTCAAATATTTTGGACAAATCTAATTGGTGGAGGTTCTTACACTTTGGCTTTTAAGAGTGTTAGCACTGGGACTGTGTTATTCTCTTACACTTTGGCTTTTAAGTGTGTTAGCACTGGGACTGTGTTATTCTCTGTGGAAGCATCAGAGGGTGTGAAACATAAGGATTGTCCAGGAGCTGCATACAGCATGGGCTGGTGCTGCTAATAAATGAATTTATCTTAAGAAGCAGCCTGCATGTCATTTGTGAGGAGGGATGTGTCCACTTGTTATTTTGAATCAGTAATGACTTTATTTAGCTGCACTACCTCCCCAGTGCTGGTCGTCTCCATTTTTGTTCCATGTAGTTATTATTCGTTGTGTATAAAATTTGCTCCTTTTTTGGTTATATTCCTGTCTCCTTTTATTTTATATTTATGGGATCTAGTAAATTTATTGGCATTGTGCGCTTCCATCACTGCATATTACTGTATATGGGAATTCATAGGATTCATAGGATCATATCAAGTCAGTAGCTGTTAGCCATAATGACTTGTCTCTCTAGATATTGAAACCCACCCTGCCCCTTCTTTCCATAACCCTGTCTAATGCTTTCTTAAACTGAGTCATAGTTGGACTTTTAACTACTTCATCCGGCAAGCCATTCCATTCTGCAACCACCCTCTGATTAAACCAGTGACCCCTTGCATTCCCATTATAGTTCTCTCCTTTGAGATTCGGGTCATGCATTCTGATTTCTTTTTCACTTTCCTTCCTAACTAATCCTAAATATTCCCATAAATCCATATTTTTGGGGAGCTTTATAGACTAAACACAGGTCCCCTCTTAACCTTCTATACTGCAGTGAGTACATACCCAATTCTCACAGCCTGTCCTCATAGTTCATAGCCTTTACACTTCTTATCATTTTAGTTGCCCTTCTCTGCAGTCCCTCCAGTCTCCTTATAGTCCCCTTACTACATGG
The DNA here is from genome assembly GCA_016271365.2 of Neoceratodus forsteri. Classification (NCBI taxonomy): domain Eukaryota; kingdom Metazoa; phylum Chordata; order Ceratodontiformes; family Ceratodontidae; genus Neoceratodus; species Neoceratodus forsteri. The sequence continues at coordinate 375,951,289 of CM057458.1, forward strand.
AGCCCAAAACTGGACACAGTACTTGACATGGGACCTAACCAAAGCTCTGTACAGTGGCACCAGCACTTCCTTATCCTGACTTCTTACGTTCCTGCTAATGTGCCCTAGTACTTTACTCTCTTTGTTAACTTCCTCCTTACAGTGCCCATCAAATGTCAACTTATTAACATATACTCCCAAGTTATTCTCCTCCTCCATGGCTGTCAATTCCACTCCATTCAAGTAATACTGAGACCTGATGTTTCTTGCCCCCAAATCCATCACCCCACACTTGTCGAGCTTTTTGTCTGCCCATGTAGCTATCCTATCTATTTCTGTTTGGAACTTCAGAGCAGCTTCCATAGCACTAACCAGAGCCCCGATCTGCACATCATCTGTGAATTTGCATAACCATGCATTGCTGTAACATTTCATTGATGTTACAAATATGTTAAATAACAGGGTCCCCAAAACTGACCCCTGTGGCACCCCACTCGTCACCGTAGCCCATGATGAATAGTGTCCTCTTACATTTACCCTCTGTTTACTGTTCTCAAGCCAAGAGCCTGTCCAGTTTTGCAAGTTTATATCTATACCAGCATCTGTTAATGTATTCATTAACTCAATGTGTGAAACTGAGTCAAAAGTCTTTGAAAAGTCCATATAGACAACGTTCACCAAGACTCCATGATCAATGGTCTGACTAACAGGTTTGTAGAAGTGCATCAAACCCGTGAAGCAGGACTTATTTTCTCCGAATCCATGCTTCAAAATATCAACTTGGCCAGTATTCATTAGAAATTTTCTATATTCTCCTGTATGATGGATTCCAGCATTTTCCCCCAAACCGAGGTTATACTAACTGGTCTATAATTTTCTGCTTTACTCGATCTCCCTTTTCTCGCTTTCCTCGTTCTCCCTTCTTATGTATGGGGGTGATGAAAGCCAGTCTCTAATCCTCTACCACCTGCCTCAGCGTCAAGGAACTTTGGAAAATGTCAGCTACAGGTGCAGCAATGACTTCTGCTATCTCTCCCAGAAACTTTGGATGCAAACCATCCGGTCCCTGTGATTTTTTCGGGTCTAGTCTTTTTAATCTTGCAGCTCTATCAGTGACTATTATTTTGATTCTGCTTTCATTTTCATGCAAATCTTTTACCTTAATCATTTCATCTCTAGGATGGTTTATACTAATAGAAAATTTATTCAAATCCTCTGCCATTTCCCCACACTCAGTAATAGTTTTTCCCTCCACCATTAGCTGTCCCACCATCTGTACCTTAGACCTCTGTAGGCCCCCAATATAGTTGTAGAATGCTTTTCTATTGCCCCCAGTTTTAGTAGCTAGTCTCATCTAAAACTCTCTCTTAACTTTCTTTATTAACGTCTTACATTCCCTCACCCTGTTTTTATAATTGTCGCATGCTTCCTGTATTTCTCTTATTTTGGCCATATTATATGCCTTTCCTTTGAATTTGATGGCCCTTTTAATTCTTTTGGAGAACCAGACAGGTATTCACCCTCTATTATTGTACTTTCTTCTAGTTAGAATGTAGAGATTCATACAGGTATTCATTTTGTCCTTGAACGTATTCCATTTGTTTTCTAATGAACTACCTTCAAAATCTTCCTCCCAATCCCAACCTCATAAATATTGTCTAATATCATCATAGTTAATTGTATTGAATCACCTTATAGTTGTAGCCCCTCCTTGCTTACTTCTTGATAATTTAACAGCAAACTGTACCATACCATGGTCACTTCCTAACAATGGTTCTCACACTATACAGTCCCCTACTTCCTCTTCCATGTTACTCAATATCAGGTCTGAAGTCCTCTCACCCCTTGTACCACTGTGCACACAATTTTCTAGACCCAGGGCATCCAATACATCTAAAAAATGTGCTTCCAATGATATTGTAGTTGTTTTGTTTAGCCAATTTATTTCTGGGAAATTAAAATCCCCTAACAATATCAATCTGTTACTATTATCATAGTTTAATTATGTTTAGGAATTTTTGTATTTCATCAACTGTCTGGGATGGAGATCTATAACAGAGTCCTATTGTTATTTTTTCATAGACTGATAGGATCAGATTTACCCATATTTGTTCCTCCAGCCGTATATTTTCATCTCTTATTAATCTTGTGTAGACCTCTTCTTTCATGAATATGGCCACGCCATCTCCCTTTTTATTCTCTCTTTCCTTAAGGATTACTTGATAACCTGCTACCTTAACTTCCCAATCATTCTTTTCAAACCAGGTTTCTGTTACCGCATACAATACTATATTTTCTGTATGTAGAATATGTTCTAACACATGCATTTTATTTCTTAAACTTCTAGCATTTATCAAGAGTGCCCTTCAGGTTACCTTTTTAGGTTCTTCCCCTTCATCAGATAATTTGTTGTCTTGAAGGATATCACCCCACCTCCATTTCCCTTGTTAATTAGTTTACATCATTTTTAATTGCTTGATTAACCCCCGGTGTCAATACTCTAGTACCCAATTTATTCAGATGTAACCCATCAGCTGCATATAATTTCTCCCTATTTTCAAATCTATTCCAATTATCTATAAAGTACAAACCCTCCCCGGTGCACCATCTTTTAAGCCACCCATTGATTCTAAGTATCTCCAGAGTCCTTGGTTTGCTCACTCTAGGGGCTGGCAATATTCCTGAAACTATGATGTCACAATTCTAGTTCATTTCCCAATTGCTCAACATTTCTCCGTATGTCTGTTGTTAACTGTCTCCCTATATCATCTGTACAAGTGTGTAGTACAAAATGTGGCTTCTCCATGTTGCTAAGATATGCGTTCAATCCATTTAATACATCCCTAAAACCAGCTTCTGATAAGCTACTCACACTTGTTGTCATAGTCCTATTCCTGCATATTATCCTGTCTGTATACTTTAGCAGTGAGTCTCCCACCACTATAATATCTCTCTCTTCATTCCTTTCTAAATTATGCCATTTGCTGGTGCACCACAATTCATTGTAATATTTCTTTGCTGGTTTGTACTGCCTTTACTTCTGTTATATGTTGGCGCTCCTTACTAGATGCTTGTATATTACTCATAGCTGATGTGTCAACTCACCTATCATTTAATATGTTCTGACTAGAATTCAATCTTTCTTGCCCCTTATCTGTTGTCTGCCCATTAGTGTTGATGCAAATGATGCAACATGATCAGTCATTCAGCTCTGTCTCTCGTCATATGAAATTCTGCAGTATATGCCTGAATAGCAGTTATTTAGGATTAAGACAGCTGTGCCGCAATCTATTATTATACTATCTAATAGACTTGTATATTATATTATCTAACACTGATTATGTCTTTTTCTCTTTGTTTCTTTATGTGTATGCATTCATTCAAGTGCAGTCTACATCTAGAGTGGGAAGCAGTGCAGTCCCTTGTAAGAAATTATCAATAGAAATTTAGCCATTTGTCCAATTGGCCAAGTCACCACTGAAACAGAAGTGGGTGACTGTCTATGAATGGACATTCATTTTGGAAACAAATTAAACATAAGAAACTATTCCTACCAATGGACTTTATTTGAACACTATTTTTAAGTTGTCATTTATAAGAGACTTTAAATGAAAAAAAAAATCAATGCCATCTGAAATCATAAACATAGTGTGACTCCAGGACACCCTAGTAATTAAGTTTGCAAAACTGTTTTAGGATATGTACAGTAACCCCTTGCTATAATGAATGGCTTGGGAGCCATAACCCGCATTCAAGTTCCTCATTCGTTACAATGAGGGACGCTAGAATTCACTAGTATCGGCCAGCACATCTGTCACCTACACACATACAGTATTCTTTATATGCTTCAAGATAGACCTGTGGCTAGTGGGTACAGTAGTTTCATTCTTGTTCTGTTTTTCTTAATGAGAAACTGCTACAGATGGTGGCTAAGGCCTTTAATCTCATATGCTTCACTAACACATCGCCCACCCTCTCGCTTCTCCACTCACAAACCGCAGCCACACACCAGCTTCTTCTGGTTTCAGAGCTCGTGTTTAGCAATCGAGGTTGCAGCAACTGGGGCTGTGCTAGTTACTGTATATGCCCCAGTGCTGCTTTATTTTGATCCTTTATTCTATTGTTGTTTCTGTTTTTTATTTAAGGCCACTGTTATTTAATTTATGGTGAGCAGTGAGTGAGTGCGGAGTGAGCGGGAGAGGAACCAGTGAGTGCAGAGAGCGAGAGACTGAGAGAGACAAAAATAAATAGCAAGCAGGAAGGCTGGCAGGTGGGTGGGTGAGCAGCAGGGAAAGAAATGTTTATGTAAAAGGAAAAACAATCTTTTTGGTACTGTAATACAAATGTTATAGTTTTTAAGCTAAAGTGGCACCTGCCCACCTGACTCACAGACTGCAGTTGAAACACCAGGAGCCACAAGGGGGCATTCGTTATACTCGAGATTTCGCTATAGCAAGGGGTTACTGTATCTCTTTTTAGATGCACCTTTGTAACATTGCAATGTATTGAATAGAGCACTAAAGCATTTTTTGTAGCACTAAAATCACTTGGTAAGAGGTATGTATGAGGCTTGACCATAGTATCAATGGAGATAGGAGTGGCAACCTTTAAGGGGGAATATTCCTTTAAATATTGATTCTTCCCATCCAGTCACCATGATAATTGCCTGCCTATTCAAGTCTGGCTACATACTAGTTTGCCATACCTCTTGAAAAAGCTTGTGAGGAAGAAAGCACTGCGGTTTCACTGGCAGCTTACCTACTGGGATTGGTAATATGGTTCAAATCTCTATTTTTTTGATGCACTGGAGAAGCACTTTACAAACACTAAATGCACAAAATGTTTTAAAGAATAGCAAGCATTTTCTTGTACCAGAATGACTTTTCTGTGATGAAATTGACAATAAATTTGTCAAAGAGCATGGAACCCAGAGCTGTATCAATTGTTGAAGCTTTTAATTTACCAAGCCCTGAGTGCATGACTGTCTTTGTTGTGTTGTAGTCTCTCTCTTTAGATACCTTCTGTCTCACCATGTGGAACTTTACCATAGAGGCAAAGCACCAGGACAGTAGTTGGGAAAGGGTCTCAGTTTGATACCTAGTTGTTAGCAGTTTTTTCCTTTTTCACTACAATTCATGCTTCTAGCATGCATCATAGTCTAGAAACCTTCTAGCTCACAGTGTGTTATGACAGCACAGTTTCACTGCACCAGGATAATAGTTTTGAGGGAGCCAGGGTTTGATTCACAGTGGAGGCATTTGGTTTTATCACTATGATTTACATTGTTAACATGCATCTCTCTCTAGAAACCTTCTCTTTCACCATTTGAAATGATAGCCTAGTGTCAGAGTATCAGGACAATAGCTGGGAGGGGACTTGGGTTCAATTCCCAGTTGTGAACATTTTTTTTCTTTCTCACTGCAATTTATGTTATTAGCATACATATCTATCTAGAAACCTTCTGTCTCACCATGTGGTAGGAAAGCACAGTGACAGAGTACCAGGACAGTAGTTTTGAGGTGGCATGGGATCAATTTTCAGTGGGGAACATTTGTTATTCCCAATACAATTTATGTTGTTAGCATTCATCTGTTGTATGATACAAATTGTTAGATGTCATTTATGATATCATTAATAAGGCTTTTAGGGCTTGGAGTACATTTTCAGACCATGAAAATGTTAGTGACCCAGGAGTGAACAACATGGAAAATGTAGCTGTCCCACTCCATCAAGATTAATCAATCACAAGACAGAGTAATGGAGGCTCGTTGATCGCAGTTCATGAGAAAATTTTTTTGGTTTACAAAAGATCACACTGACTTCAGAGGCCCTAGTGCAGGGACTGATCACGTTAAAAGTTCAGAGTTTGTGTACTGTGTGGGATATGCTTTTATATTCTGTGAGGTGTAGATGTGTGCTTAAATACAGGTATGTATCTGTGCTGTGCAGCATCTGCGTGTACATTGTTTAGCATGTCTATGTGTCTTCTACTATACAAAAATGACACAACTATACCCTAGTGCCAATCAGTACTGTTGGTACTTTTATTAATCTTTTTCTCATCTTACACCATTAGTAAGAGGTCATGTTATAGCATGTTTGTTTCAGAAATGTTTATTGGGATCATAAATACATGGCAATTTTTATATGCATATTGTAGAAATCATACAAAAAAATCATACTTTTGATAACCCTTTATTCCCTATACTGCAGTATTTGTTACTGTCAGAGATCCAGGAATTTAGTATTGCTAACTTTGCCTCAGTCTAGACTGAAATCTGCATTACAGTCTTCTTTCACAAATGCAGCTTCTGATCTATGGAATTTACTGCCAGTGAATATAGAATTTGTGTTCTCCCTGATCATTTAAAAAAAATCATTGTGTACAACTTTCTGTTTTATACAGGCATTTTGTGAAGATTGTTCTATATAGGGGATACAGAACCTCCTGACTCAAAATATGCAAATACTCTACCAAGTGTGAGGAAGTAATACCATAACTCCTGTGTGGGGCATAAACAGCACATGAGATTCTAAGACTTCTGTATAAGCACAAACTCTACAAATACAAGACACTGCACCCCTTCACAAATGTTTAAGCATAATTTATTCATGAATTAATTAATCTACGTGAAACTGTGACCATTGACACAAAGATAGCCTGTTTTAGGATCTAACACTTTTATGTTGGGGCATTTCCTCAACATTTTATTTAAATAAAGGGCATGTTGAAAGACTTCAAAATGCTGCTAGTCAGAGCCATTTCACTATAAAATTAAGCAAATAAGAAAATGCAGACAACCAAATAAATATGAGATTTCTAAAAGGGCATGCCATAACATAGACTCGCCCAGTAACCAGAAACGGCCTAGAAAACCTTTACATTTTAGGAATATGCTAGCAGTGGAATAGTATTCTCAATCTTCCTTACAGAATGCCAAACAACAATATAAAGCTAGTCTTGATTCACCTGAAAACCTAAACTAAGGGCTTCATTTTTCAAAATATTACTGTCTCCAAGTATTGCAGGTGCCTTCAAATGCATGCTGCTGAATTTCTCTGAGAAATATACAAGTAGTCCTTGGACACAGCTGCCTGCGTGCCAAAGGGGGAACATTCCTAGGGATGAGATAATTATTATTTTGAAGACACTGGGCCAGATGTATTTTTTTTCCTTTACAAAGAATTTAGACTTGCAAGCCATTTTCAGTTTAGCCAATCCTGTTTTAAAGCACTATTATTACAGAAATGTTTCTACATAATCTGCAAGGAAACCAATGGAACTGGTGTGAACTTTCATGCTTATTAGAGACTGACTATACTGAAGACCAAAGTACTCTCTTTATCCAAATGACATGAACAGATGTAATATATGCCTCTCCCACAATGTAACACTGATATTCCTCAATCATGTCACTGAGGATCCACTTCTAGAAGGTGACAGGGTCATTTACAGTAGACCCTGTGCCCATGTAGTCCTTAGTAGCTGACTTTATTTCTTAAGCACCCAATCCCAGGGGGGACTCTGAGCACTGAACAATCATTATACTGTAAAACAGCACATCATAAATAACCTCACATACATGTCGTAATATTAGTTGTTTAACCAGGAGTAGCACACTAAGCTGAAAGCTTTTTTACAGGTGCAACCTGGGAGCACAAGGAAGTTAAGTGACTTGCTCAGGGTCACACAGTATGCAAGTGGAAGCTGTGGGATTCAAACCCAGGTCTGGTCTGCTGGATGTCACCAGATCTGCAGCTCAGAGCCTTAAACCACTGAGCTATACTGCCCTATTATAAATAAATATGTATAAAACAGAGCCTGTGATAAAGATGCAAGAAAAAGTACCCATCGTGGGTTAGAAGCTTGTAAGTCAGACAGTGCCAAAAGCCTCACAGAAGAGGAAGGACTTCAGGCTCCTTTTAAAGGCCTCCAATGTGGGGGGCTCCCTCAGAGTCCTGAGAAGCTTGTTCCAAAGGGCAGGACTGGCAGATGAAAAAGCTTTAGCATCTCATATTACACTGTTATGAGAGGGTGTAAATTAGCACCAGTTCTGATATTGATTTTGTGATGTCGCAGATCCACTTCAAACTACACTGAGAATCACAGCAACTCACTGGAGGTAGTATAGCGCAGAGGTTTAGGGCCCTGTGCTGGAAACCTGGGTTTGAATCCTATAGCCCCCACTTGCATACTGGGTGACCCTGAGCAAGTCACTTAACTTCCTTGAGCTCCCAGGTCGCACCTGGAAACAAGCTTCAGCTTGGTGTGCCTTGTTCATATGTTTCTTGGTTAAACAATTTCCCCTTTCCCTTTCATTTCAAAAAAGCCACTGGCTAGCCGACAAGTTTTGGCCTATACCAACCCATACTTTCAAGCCTCTACACACAAATGTCTTGACTATGATTTAAGCCAATAAATGAAAATGTACAACACATTTTGTAATCCACTTTCCTTGTCTGCAGCAAACAAGACTTAAACCACAATGGAGTTTGCAGCACAATTAGGAACATCATGTGTTGCTTCAAGAATAAGGATGTCACATTTTGATTGACAGATCCAGTGTGAGCCTGAGTCAATAGGAAAGGTTGCGTCAGTGGTTTTCATGGACATGGGGAAGTTATGACCATTGCAGTTACATGGAAACAGTATATTAACAAGACTGGCCCATTGGTGTAGCAGCAGCGCTACCACTTGTGATGCTGGCAACCAGAGTTTGGGAATGAGCTTGGTTCATTGGAAGCCGGCTGGAATGGAGGATTCAGCATCCCAGGGGACTCTCTCCTCTACCAGGGCGGGAAGGTCACCATCCCCACTGCTATACTACCTCGTGGGTGACCAAAGGTGGCAGTGTAGCCGGGGCACTGTAGGAAGGGAGGAGGCGGAGCGGCAACACACCTACGTGAGCACATAACCCTTGGATCTCCCTGAGTGCCTGCATCTTAGGGGAGTGGAGAAAAACAGAAAAATGGACCCTGCGGCCCACTTGATGATGGTCTTCAGTAAACTGAAGAGGACTGAAACTGGAATCCTCAGGAACCAGCCTGATGAAGAATTTTGCAGGTAGGAAGGATGTTCTCCCTCCTTCCTTACCCAGAGGGTGGGGGCTGAATCAGAGGCAGCATGAAGTCAAAGCACTTGGAGGGAGCTGGTGCTAGGCCTAGCTATGGCACCTTGGAGGACCCTAAGGAACAGTGCTGGCAGCAGCACTGAAGGGGGCTTAAAACTGAAAATTAAAAACAGAAACAAAACAACAGTTTATTGACTTGCAACCTCATTAGTTATCTGGATTATTACTTCTTAAAAGAATTGAATATTTTTTTAACAAGGATTTAAGCTGAAATATTTCTTTCTTGCAATTATGTTTAGCATTAAAATTGTAACACATTTCCCTGGCAATGCAGAAAAGAGCTTCTAGCTTGGCTTTAGTATACGAAGCTTCTTTCCTATGTTTATGTTTATGTTTACATGATGGCATCCAAAGTTTCATGTGACACAGTGACCCCAGAAGAATTCAACAGTGCTCAGTTACTTGTTGCTATGCAGTAGTAATGAATCTGTTTTCTGTGCTACTTACAACCCTAGAATTGCAGAATAGCCTAAATGGAGGGAATGGAGAGCTCAGTGGAATTGCTGCGTGTTACAAAACCTTTTCACTGTACAAATGGGGGGGGGGCATGGGGTGTGTCACTACAAAATAATTTTCACAGTAGTCTTGTTGCTTTTATCAATGCTGGTCATTTATTAATTTGCTCTTTCCCTAACGTTTCACCATTTAATATTTGGCTTCTTCAGGGAACTCGGTTTACATTAATTCATCAACTTCAAAATAGATAAATATACTGCATTACTATATGTTTATGTAAACTAATAAACAACGTGGGCTGGCCCCGTGGTGCTGAGGTGCTGGATGCCACACCTCGCGCTATGCTGGTGACCTGGGTTTGGGAATGAGCCTGGTCCGCCAGGGGTCAGCAGGAGAGAGAGAGAGAGAGAGGATCGAGCATCCATAGGACTGCTCTCCTCTCTCAGGGAGGGATCCAGAGGTAGCCTGGTGTGGCAGTGGCCCCGGGTGGAGACCAGTGGCACTGCTACACACATGGGCTTGCTAGCAAGTGAAGGGGTAGACATCGGGTGGCTGTCTTCTAGACGTGGGTGGGAGCACCCACGTCTCGGGCTAGGATGGCATTGCACATCCCACGTCGGGGGTGCAAACACTACAGAAAAAACCCTCTGGTCCGGATAGGCGACAGCCCTCCCTGAGCCACGCCACCACATGCCTAACACTGGAGCCCTTCCACTGCCCCTTCGATCTCCTCGGGCCCTATGTCCCCGGGGGGCTCGGGGAGAAACAGTAATGTCCTTGAGGATGGCGGGGCTCACAGTGGGCAGTAGAGCGGTACTGGCCAGTGGTGAGGCCTGAGAGAGTTCCGGCTCCGGGGGCGATAAAGAGAGTTAAAAAAACAAATAATAATAAACAACGTAAGCAATAATACCCAACAGGGTGTGCAGTATTGAAAAATACCGGACTGCCCCAGGGCATAATGAGGCCTGACACCACAGGCAGAGGGCCTTATAGCCCCTGAAAGGTCCAGTATTTCCCAATACTGCCCACCCTGGAGGGTATTATTGCACTTAGAGAATGGGCCACAAGTGGCACTTTTTATGTAAGAATGAAAAGTGTCAAGAAACAAAAATTGTAGAAATGATTGTAAAGTTGTTGTTTTTTCCATAAAATAATCCCTCAACTGGTATGTCAGTAGAGGACATTGCAGTCATTTATAGTTGCTTCTGTGGTGAGGTGTTCTACACCCCCACCCCGTCACAGCTGGTTTGCTTGAGAAAGTGTACTGTGCCCTCCACACATGACATGTGTTCCTTTTTTTTTAAATTAATGACAGGGCAGACCAGCCTGGTGATGCTGATGGTTGAGGTGCTGGATGCCACACCTCGTACCACATTGGTGACCCGGGTTTGGGAACGGACTCAGGCCATTGGGCATCGGTGGGGGAGGAGAGGATCGAGTGTCCGGAGGACTGCTCTCCTCTTCTCGGGTGGGGATTGGGGTCATGCCACTCTGCAGCAGCCCCTGGTGGAGACTGGGGCAATGCAGTAGCGTGACACAGGGGTGAGGTGACAGCGGACATCTGCTGAGGGCCCACCCTTGGCATGGACGTCACTGCACGTCCGCACCTCAAGGGAAACATAACTAAACTAAACAAGGAAGAAAAACCCCGGAGCTTTGGGAGGCGATGGCGGGGGACTCACACAGTGGAAGCACACTCACGCAATGCTGGTCCTGATCCCGACTTGACTCTCCGTGGCCTCGCCTCTCCCATTCTCCCCATGGGGGGGACCCAGCACCCGATTCCTCAGTTGGGGGAGGGGCACAGCGAGTATTAGAGGCAACACCAAGGAGACCCCCCCCCTCACCGGACAGATACACGTAAGTACCGGCGACCAGAGGGAAACAAAGTTGAAAACAAAACCAAGCATATAGTGACAGAGTGGCAGAAGAGAAAAGGTATCTTTTTTTCAAACATTGAAGCTGCTTTTTTAAAAAAAAAAAAATAAAATAAAATAATTCCTGGTTGTGAGAAGGGGAAAGAGAGAGGTCAAAGGCAGTAGTAGCGCAAGAGTAGCAAAGAGGAATGGGCAGACGTGTTCTGGTGGTTTTGTAGAAATAAAATAAAATAGATGGCTGTGTGCATTTTTTTTTTCACTTTTATTTACTTGTTTTGTTTCTGGGGCACATACAGTCACATTTTACTGTTAGGTGAATGTGACGGCCAGGGGAGATGTTTGCTCATTAGGCACTCTCTGTCCTTTTAAAAAAACGTGCTGCCCAATGTCCATTATGTGGAGCCAATCAGATTGATGGCTTTCTTTTCCTTTCTTCATTTTTTTTAATGTGTGGCTGCTGTTTAATTTGTTTATTTAACTGAACTTAACAGAGGCTAAGAAGGGGGTTGGGGTTTGGCCAGCCACCTTTTTGCCCGGGAAGCGAGAGGAAAAAAATGGTAGCCTGTTACTTTGAAAATTTGGAGTGCCCAATGATACCCTAAATAATGGAGCACCCTGAATTGGCATTCATTTTTGGCGGGCTCTATTGAAAAAGAAATGCATGCCTGGAGATGGCTTACAACCAGTCAGGATGCTTTATTTTTCAAGCCCATTTTCTAATCATATTTATACGTTTTAGTACAGTCAACTGGTTATAGTACCTGACTGTCTGCTGTAGCAATATTGTTTTACAATCTTTTTGCTCAGTTTATTTTTTGTTGCCTCCAGGCCACTGGTGTGAACCTGGCACTGGTTGATAGTGGCTAAAAGCCATATTCACCTGCTGACTGATCAGTGGCCTCTGTGAAATGAACTGTGGTGGTCTAGGTCCATCTACTAATGCGCTGGAGTCCATATCATAAATTCACCATCAAAACTGTCCAAGAGGCAATGAGCTCTAGTGCTTAGAGATCACAGAGTTGAACCCCACCAGAACCAACTACTCGATGTGTACTTTGAGCAAGTCTGTTAACCTCTCAGTGCTTCAGTCTACTCAGCTGTGGAAATGCTTAGATGCAGAACCCTATTTGAAATGAGATGGTGCATCGCAGTGGGGCTATCGTAGATAAATAAGTTGTAAAATTAATTAAAATGGCATCCCCGTTGACAGTCTGATATGAGAGGTCAGAGACTGAAAAGGCTTGGCGCCCAAACTTGCTTCCCGCTGACTAGAGTTTTCCTTTTCAATACAGGGTTGAACACGTGTAGGCAAGCTTACACTGCAGCCACCTACCTGCCATGAGGATAAACTGAGGACATTGGTTCCTAGTGCTGTGAGGCTTGGCCCTTTCATGTGAAATGACAATTTCAGTACAAAAAAAAAAAAAAGAAATAGTTGTAGAAAAAAACACCCATGACCCATTTTTTTTTTCCGAAGTAATGAGATTTTACCTAACTAAACAAAGTTAAAAAAGGTTCCAATCCACTCACATTATCAATTCCCCAACCCTCCCATGCTTAAACAGTTAGAAAGGGGTTTACTTCCATACTTTATACCTGTGCTTCATTGTGCTCCCCTACATAACTACCTAGAGTGTTTTTATTTCATCCTGATGCTACCAAACTCTTGTTCCTGGATCTCACACAGTCTTGCTATAGCCATGCTAGACTTCCCTGTCACCGAACTTTAAAGGCACCTCAAGGTGGGCCAGCTCACCAATGCAGTGGTAGCATTACCACTTATGATTTCAGCAACCTGGGTTCCGGAATGAGTCTAGATATCCAAAGGCCGGACAGGGGACGAGGACTGAGCATCCTAGAGGACGCTACACTCCTCTGGAGACAAAGAGCTGCTGACTCCACTGCAATACTGCCACCTGGGTGACCACACACAGCAGTGCAGTCAGAGTATATATGTGGATGGGAAGATGACAGTTGGTGCTACCCACACTTGTGTAAGTGCTTGTGAATGTGCATCCTCCCCTGCCGGCATCTGGAGGGCTGGGACGAACAAGGGAAACACCCAACAGGCAGGATGAACTGCTGGCCCCTGGCAGGCCCTGCATCAGTGATCCAGGCACTGACACAAACCGGATCCTGTACTGCGGTGGGTTGAAAAGATCCCTACTGCCCTCACCATGTTGGGGTAATCTGTGGGGAAATAGGGAGTCACGTAAGTTTGGGAGAAACTGGGTGACAAGGGTGAGAGATGGCCTAAAGGGGGCCTGTTATGAGATGAGAAGTACAAAGAGATGAATGAGGAAAAAAAAGGCACCACTAGTGGAGTGTGAGTACCTTTTTCAGAATACTTATGAAATATTCATACACAGCACCTCCCAGGTATTCTGCACTTAGTACTTGTTATTTGGCCAAATGATGCAAAAGTTTGAACACAATAAACCCTATCTCTCCCCAGATAATCAAGGCTAGTCCTGTGGCCACCTCTCCTCAGTCCCAGTTGTTACCCATGCTACAACCCCCTCATCATTCTCCTAGGTCTGTTAAAAAATTACTCGCTCATGGCACTCTACCACGACTCGATGCCATCTTTTAAAATTATCCCTCTTCACTATCTTAATCCCCTCCAGCCCCAAATACCAATTATTTTAATGCTGGTCCCCCCTCCTGAAGCCTGATCCATGACTTGGGTGGGCCAACAGTAATATATTCCAGTTAGCCCAGTTGTCCCCTCCTACATGGGGCTTCTTCTGCCAGCCACTTCCCCCTTCCCCATCAATTGCCCCCTGGACCTCAAAGGAGCTCCGTATGGAAACCCAGTTAGACCACCCCTCCAGCAGCTGTTTCAGCCAAACAGAGGGCTGTTACCTGTATTTTCAGACTGTCCTCCAAGTGGTCTTTTGACACTGCAGTCCCCCCACGAAGGACCCTCTCAAAGGACTTTGGGAATCTGCCTGGGAGTCAGCCGTGGAGGCAGCTGTGGCAGGACATACTGCAAGGCTGTTTACTGAACTTACCTAGTGAAACATGAGAAAACCCCACAACAGGTCTTACTATTACTAGGCAACCTGCTTTACTGCGCTGCATGTTCTAATATGTTATATGCCAGCACTGCACAACTTTTTCTGACACTACCTCAGTTTAGCGGTCATTTGTTTGACTGTAAATCCTTTGGACTCAGACACGCTAGGGCAGCAGTACTAGCCTACTGTTACTGGGTGGAAGCTGTGTGAAATTACTCAGCTAGGCCCTGGTTTAACTTCTGCCTCTCTCTCTCTCTCTGTTGCCCTTTCTAAGAGAGGTTCACTGGCAGGGAGTTCCTATAACACAGATAGTTCCTAATCCCATGTAATGTACTAATCTGCCATGACTTGTATCTGCAGGACTACTGTAGTACCATACTTTTAAATGGTGTACCTTAGAGACTCTGTTTGCTTAAGTGTTTTACAGTCACTCAACATTTATAATGTGCTTGGTAAGTACCTAGCTAGAAACTCTACTTGCCTAAGTGCTGTATAGTCACTCTCTGCTTATAATGTACTTTGTTAGTACCTAGCTAGATAGTTTACATGAAGTACCTGTTAATTACCTAGCGAGATAGTACTTTTCCCCAGCTGGGTGACCTGTGCCCCAGTAGTCCCCTCTGACTATAGGTATAGAAAATGGCTACCATAAAAGTGATGACCCGTACCACAGACATCATGGGGCTAGCTGTTCTTTGGGCATTAGTTAACATCACAATTTCCTCTTATACCCACCCCCACCCTCATCTTGTCCATACCTGGTCAGGGTTTGAAAGCCCTGCCTCCAGTATAAATACACAGTCCCTTGTCATTGTACAGCCCGTAGTACAAGGTGATCCTATGACATGGTATTCTGCATCCTTACTAAATTATAGAGGTCATGTAGGTGATACCGCATTACAAGGGCCTGCTAATGATTTCTTACGCCAGTTTATTAGGAAATCCTACTGCTTGACACAAAAGGTCAAAGGTGGATGTAGATTACCCTTCAAAGTCATTAAACTGTACCTTGCAAGCAGGCAAGTGTTACTATTGCTGCTAATCATTGGTGGCAACGTACATCCTAACCCTGGCCCCGCTACTGCAGGCTCATCCTGCCGAGGATTCTTGGAGGTAGCTCATGTGGACATAGGTGGTCTCATGCCTAAACTCGAAGAATTTAAGATCTGGGTCACCAACTCCTAGTGTGATGCTGTGGGCATCACTGAGATTTGGCTTACAAATAATATCCCTGATAGAGAACTTGAAACTGACACTTAGACACTGTTTAGACAGGACAGGGGCTCAAAGGGGTGCTCATTTATGTTAAAGCTTTCAGTACACCTTGCAGACTCCCACTAACGTTTGAACCCTCTGGCTGTGAACTTTTCGCAATCAATCTAAGGCTAGAACCTAAGGGTGAAAAAAAAAAGTCAGCATGCTGGTGGCCTAAGTCCCACCAAAAATGTCCTGGGGGACTTTGACTGCTTTTTAAAAGCTGTATCAGGCCTAAATCTGCTGCACAAAAAAAAAATACTTGGAGATTTTAACTGTAACTGGCTTGCAAGTGAAACTAAGGTATACAAGGACAAATAAGCTAATGTGTTCCTGATCCAAGTAATAACCAATCCTACCAGAATAAACTATGAGACAGGCACTGCCACCCTGCTAGACTGGATTCTAGTCAGTCACTCTGATAGGAACATTTCTAGTGCAGTGTTGCCTGACTTTCTTAGTGATCACTCCCCTGTCACCTGCAGACTGCCAGGGTGAACAAAAATGTACCCTCCACTTCAAAGACCCAAGTGTTCTATACACACAAGTTACCATACTGTATGTTCAGGCTCTACTGCGGCAAGTTGATCGGTCCTTCTTAACATTGGCAACCTAGGTATGGAAGTGAGCCCAAGATGTCAAAGGGCCAGCCAGGAGAAGAAGGTCAAGCACTTCCCTTTCCTCTGGGGGAGGGCTCCAGTTCCCTGTTACCAAACTGCCCCCATGGTGACCACAGGTGGAGGTACAGCAGGGGCAGCAGATCGGGGAAGGACATCTCTTTGTTGATAGGTGGAGCCTGTCCTGACATAAACTTCAGAGATGTCTGCAGAGGAGATAATCAGGAAAAACCTTGGACCCAACACAGGTTGATTCTGGAATCCCACAGGCCCTGCACCCATCAGCCAGGCACCACTCAAGCTGGAACCCGGTCTCCAGCTGGAGTGGCCTCACCCTGGTGGCCTCACCGTGGCAGGCATGCCATGGATATGTGGGCAGTGAAGGTAAATCCTGGACATAGCAGGGTGATAGGGATGGGGACGATGGAAGATAGCTGCACAGCCGTATAGGAGACATGAACAGAATGGAAAAATAAAAACAGAACCTGTCCTTCACAAAGGCATATCTGCTTGACAGTTCTAGACTTCATTAGCACAGCAAAGGTGACTTGACCATGGCTGATAAATTACTGGCTTGTTTCTTATTGACACCTAATTCTTAAACGTTGTGCCATAAGTAGCAGTTACTACCTATTTAGGGCTGAAACACCTGTTGCCAGATCCTGCTGTACTGCTCTATAAATTATAAACATTTGATTTTCTGTAATTCCTAATCATTTGTTCTTATTGGTGTGTATCCCTAAAGCTTTTCTCAGGTACTGTCATGTATCGTTACTGTGAAACACTTAGACATGATTGTATAACAGGCGCTATAGAGGTTGACTGATTGCTTGACAAATGCCGCACTAGTTAAAATTACAGACAACCATGTGAACATGGCGATGGACAGCAGTCTACTTATTTGAACTATATTTGTTGACCTTACAATGGCCTTAGATTTGGCAAACTATAAACTATTGTTGGATAGGTTAAGGGCGCTGGGTATTTCAGCTACAGCTGTAAACCGGTTCAATAGCTATTAACTGAGAGACTGCAACAGGTCAGGTTATGTAATGCTACCCGTGATGTATTCCAAGTATCAGATGAAGTCCTGCAAGGTTCTATTCTTGGACCACTACTGTTTTCTTTATTCATTAATGTCCTGCCTAATTCTTGTCAGCATATAGTATCCTACTTTATACCGACAACCACTTTGTAATGGATATCTCCTCTATGTTTAATAATTACAACACTGGTTACCTCAAAGTAGGTCACTACTACTGAATGGAAAAAAGACTAAAACATTTCCTTTGGTTCACAAACCTAAACTCAAAAAGATAAATATTGGCCTCTAGGTTTTGGACTTCTTGGTGATAAAGGTAGAACAAGTAACCTACTTCAAATATCTTGGACTCTCCATAGACTCCAATCTAAACTTCTCAGATCATATTAGAGTAGAAGCCACATAACTGGGACTTGGCTTATGGGGCGTCTGCTTGACTGGGATGTCTTGTCAATGGCAACTTATTAAGTGGCTATACTGTCCTGTGGAGGTTAGGACTATTTAACAGCGACATCCAAGCCATTTTATTGGGACATATTTGTCTAACATGCATGCCTTCATTGTCCTCCATGTTAATCACTTAAGTATGCCTTTACTTGATCGTCTCACTTATCTTTTTATCACACCTGAGTAGGTGTGAGTTGCATCTTAAATTGCTGTTTGTTGTTTGTTGAATCCCAAAACTATTCCCCCCTCCCTCTGTCTCCTATTTGTTCATTTTTTGGGGGCTGACACCATGTGCCTACACTGCTTCATGCCCAAGACTCCCTGGTGCTTCTAGTGACTGTGGCTGCTTGTGTGATGGCATGCTTCCTGTTACTGAAAGAGACAAATCCTGATCCAGCTGAACAGTGTTGAAGACAGTCAACAAAGAGCTAGTGGGGGATGACAGTGGGTAGAACAAAAGCGCAAGATGCTCAGTGATTATGATCTTCAATCACTGACTGTGGCATCACCATGATCCTGACTGTTTCCTGTTTCTTCTGCGCAGCATCAGCATCACTGATGATGCAATCGGAGACTGCGCTAACATGTGCATGTAGTTGGTAAGCTTAGCAGCATCAAGTTAGAAAACATTTAATTACTGTGAAAAATAAAATAAAAAAAACTACTGACTCCAAATAACCTGCTGGAGGCCACAGGACGTATTGCTTGAGGTCACTGGGTATCTCAGAGACTGACCCTGCTGCTGTGCTGCACAAGAGGTTGGATGGAGGAGGACACCAAAACCAAAAATGTTATTCATCTGTTTGATGGGACAGTGGGACGAAAGGGCAACCACTGAGGTGTTCTGATTAAGTGGCTTCTACTGTACTGCTACCTGCAAAACAGCCCAGAACTGGGAATACTCTTTAGACTCTAAAACTACTCTACTCAGGAGGTTAGGTTTGCACTCTCTACCTGAATTCTGCATTCATTCTTAAACTATGCATCATTACTTTTCAGAGTGCTGCTCTCACTGAACTGAGAAAACCCAACACTTCATATAGTAGTGTATGCAGATCTGCCCTGGCTGCAAACAACAGATATCACCATTGCAATCTTTTTGCTGAATTATGCTGGTTCTTTCTTGAAATGCATAGAGCCTTTAGCCTTGATTGTTCTGTTGACAACCTTCTTCTATATCCGAGCCAGACCCCTTTTCCAGTGCTGCTACTACCTAAGAAGTATCCCATGTCTCTTAGATCCTCAAACCAAACCAATGTCTTTTATAAGAGCCTCAGGTTACCTCAGCGATGGGGCTCAGAGTGTTCTCGTGCTGTCCTCCCAAGCAACAGCACAGTATGGAACAGTCTACCACTCTTCCTATGCTCTATTCCAAGTCACCTCATTTTTAAAACTATGCTTGTGACAGGGAAAGGAGACCAGAACCATGTATTCTTTTGATTAAGTTATTCTTTTTGAATATGCATCTTCTTCAGACAAGATGGTTGCCAGATCACATGAGCAAGTGTATATGGAAAAGTTAAATTACAGGTCTGATGGTTCTCATGAGAAACTTAACAGGGAATCCAGGGAGGAGGCAATAAAGCAATAACCCCAGTGGGGGTATCCTTCCTGGAGCTGTTCCCATGTGAACAAAAGGATCCAGGTGGACGTTATTATGGTAGCAAAGGAGTGCAAAAGCACGGGGGGACACACATACACACACACACACACACACACACACACACACACAGAGGGCTGGGCAACATGGGCCTGTCACTCAGAACAAGTAGGACCTTCCCCACTTGGAGCAAAGCAATATACCGAGGGGCTTAAAACAAGCTTGCTCTCTTGGACTGAAACACCTACAGACTAGGGCCCCTGCCATTACAAAGACTAGATAAGGTAAGATAGAACAGTGAGGGGGAAAGTGCTTCTTTTGCTAGGGCAGGTGAAGCATTTGTAGGGGAGGATAGCTTAGACTTCTGCTGTGCAATATCTATCTGTTTAATGTGATTTTATTTTCTTCTTCTTAGTAAATGTGCAACCCTTTTGTTTTCCTGTAAATACATCCTGTTGTAAATACTTGTAGTATTCTAGTAAACAGTCTATTTTTTACAGAATCAGTGACCGCTTGTGTGTTATTTAAAAGGGTAATTCTATTTCTGAGGGATTCTGTTTGCAGTCTGTCTCCGAGAGAACACTATACCCACACTTACTGTGTTGACCTTCCTGACCTTGTGCAAAGGAGGAGGTCAGAAACAGGCTTCCTGGGCCCTGTTGGTAAAAAACCCAGATGGTGGCTGTGAACTGAAAATCTCTGGTGAGGGATCTGGGTCACAATGCTGAGCTAACTATCTTGCGCAAAAGTATGAGCACAAATGTACAAGAAAAGTACTTATTTTGTGTATGTAAACTCTTCTGCACTGTTTAACATCAAAACACATCTCATCTTATGTACCATCTGATCATGTGAACTACTGAACTGTATCTCCTGTTAGGCAACTGTGATTCTAAATTTCTCTGTGAATGTTCCTGTCATTACTTGTTTACTCCTGCATGTCTGTCTAGTGGTATGGGTTATTCCTGAAAGTGAGCCCCTTGGGTGCAGTGAACCTACCTTGTTATCAGATAAATAAATTAATAAATAAACAATAAACAAACAAAAAACAAATAAATAAACAAATAACTAGATCTGACCCATAAACAAGGCATGCAAGCTGGCCAAAAGATGTTTTACAGTTTCTTATAATGGTTGAATTTTGCTTTGAAATGAGCTCGACACAGACAACCAATCTCATAAGTGGATGCCTTCCTGTAATCAATAGGTTGGTGTTTGAGAGCCTGAAGACTTTCCACTTCAATGGATTTTTTTTTCATTCTTTGGTAACCGGGTAAGACCCACTAGGCACAAGTGCCCGTTTTCAGGGGCAACCCGAGAGCACTGGGGAAGTTAATTAATTTGCTCAAAGTCACACAGTATGTAAGTGGAGGTTGTGGGAATCAAACTCAGGTCTGCTGGATGCACCAAACTCATTCACAGCTTGTTACTCTAACCTCTAGGCTATACAGAGAATACTGGATGGGCAACTATGCACAACCAGTGTACTATGCCACCGAGGGATTCTGATTCCCTCTGACCTCGAGAGCGAAGCTTGAGAGGTCAGTGGGAATTAGAACCATGAGGTGGCACAATACACTGGTTGTACATGGAGTTGCACATCCAGTATTTCGATGTATGGTGCCCTAAGTAATTGTAAAAGTTAGATTTTTTTTTTTAAATAAATGTTCACTGCCGCATTTTTTCCTGGTTTATGGCTGGTTGCTAGGGTCAGTGCCATGGTCATTATGAAGCAGATGCCCCTACTTGTCTAGTGCAGCCTTTGACTGGTTACCAGCTGCCTGTGTGGTGGGTTTTTCAAAAGAAAAAACATGGCCACTTTATTTCCCACTAATCAAGAGGATTTACTGAAAGGGAATTTCTAAGGCGGTTATAACTTGTAAGTAACGTAACATATCTGGTTGATCCTGCGTTTTTTTTATACAAGTATAAATATCTGGTTGATTCTGCTTTATTAGCATCTCCGGCATTTCGAGTGACTGTGCCAGCGCAAGTTACTATGTGGTTGATCCTGCTGTTTCTGTTACCACAGCTGTGGTGGCTTGTGCGCTTTGAAAACCAGCCAAAATGTTGTTGTACCACAGTATGCCATAACCGCGATCCATAACCTCTGAACTGTGGTACAGCAACACTTCAGCTATGATGGTTTTCCATGCTGAACAAGCCCGCTCCATACACTATAATAGGTAGCATATGTTGTACAGGTCTGGGTATACTGTGCAGCTTTCTGTTTTAGCTACACACATGCCGTATTAAAAGCCACAAGCATCTAGAGAACCTTCCATGTACTGTATCTAACCAGATATGCTAATCTGACAAAAAGGTGGTTTATTATCAACAAGATAAGGTACTAGTGAATCCCATTTAAATAACCTACATATTTTACATGCCATACCATTCTGCAGGGTGATGGAATTCAAGATCTTTTCTGGTTGGCTGCACTACTAAACTTGGTGGATCCCATTTCAAAACATTTTTGCCAAAGGCATGGAAGGGAAGAAATGCTTCTGAAAACAGGGCTTGGTTGTTATTTTTTTTTGAAGAAACAAAGTCTTCTGCCATTAACACTTTTACACTGTTCAGCCAAGTGATGTCATTTCACTTCAATCACAGGAGTGACAAAGCTCAATTTTCTCAGAATCACTGCAGTTGCACCAGGGGCTGCAAACTTCCCCTACCTGCCATCTTTTGTACAGTGCTATCTTACATAATCATTTTTGAAGGGATTTAAAGATGTTGCTACAGTTAGGCACACCCCATATGCTGTGAGGGCCCTGGGAAACAGAAGAGAAAACCTGGCTGAAAAACTTGACTTGGGCTGGATCCACCTCCCTGCAGGCCCTACACCACCAACCAGGCACCCTCCTCTGCAGGATCCAGATCTCCTGAGAGATAAGAGCAACCCTGAATGCCCTGTCATGGGGGACAAGTACTTGGACATGAAGGTTGGGGTAAGTACTTGGGGGCGGCAGGTAATAGAGCTAGAGGAGCTGGCTGGAAGGGGGACAAGTCTGTAAGCAGGAAAAATACTTAAGGTGCATTGGAGCTATATAGAGTTTGACCATGTCTACAAAGTGATTGGCTAGCTGTGCTTTTATTTTTCATTTTCAATTTTTCTTACTGTCGGTACGTGCATAAACCCACTCTGATAAACTGGTGCTCATAAAACTGTGGAAAACAAAGGTACAGTATTACAATAGATCAAACAAAAATATCTACAATGCACGAAATGAGAAGTAGAAAATTATTTCTGTGAAGAAATGTGAAAAGACAGCAGGGAATCTCCCTCAGAATCTGTGAGATGTTCAGTCACAGTTCAGGGCCCACTGTTTCTATCCCACACCACTGACTTACAGAGCATGGTTATGGTACATGTAGTTCAATCACAAAATCAAATTCCCCTTCAAAACCCTGTTTGATAAAGTACAGTACAATGAAAGGCACATCAATGGTATGCTAGAGTAATGCTGATAATTACTATAACTAGCACTCCAAATTACAATTCTGTCTGAAACATTTCACTATGGACTCATACCCACATTGTTTAAATCTGTAGCCAAAGCCTGTCTTCAGAGATACCTCAACAGAATCTATGTGAATCTGACATCCTCTGTGACCCTCCCCAAACCTGTATAATCTAGGCAAGGCATGTCAAGTCCAGCTTTATTTATAAAGTGACCTATCCTGAGGGTCTGGGTCCTGTACATAAAGTATGTCAGAAAAATGCAAAAGAAGCTGCAACACAACTTAACATTTTAAAATATGATCAGGTAAGACAGACACCAAGCAGGTCTAAGATTAACTAGCTTGGGAAAGCTTGTTCAGATACAAAGGTCTTCAGAGAGGCTTTAAAAGCCTCCACTAAACTGGCCATGCAAATGTATGCAGGAAGTGAATTCCACAGTATTGAAGCTGCCACTCCTAAAGCTCTGCCCCCTAAGAGTCTCACCTGGGAAGGGGGGACAGCAAGCAGGCCTGTATCGGTGGAGTAGAGGAGGTGAACTGGGTGGTAAGAGACAAGGAGATCTTTCAATTAGTCTGGTCCCAAACCACGTAGGGCCTTATAGGTTAACAAGCATATCCTGAAGCTGATGCGCCACCCGCAAATGCAGCCAGTACAGTGCCTGCAAGGCCAGCATGATGTGGTCACTCTGAGAGATGCCCACTATCAGCCAGGCTGCAGCATTCTGGACCAGCTGCAGGCATTGCATCAAACCTTCAGATAACCCTAAGTAAAGAGTGTTGTAGTAATCCAACCTAGAGGCGATGAAAGCATGGACGATAGTCACCAAGTCTGCATGGGCTAGATGTGGTTTGAGCCTGGCGATGTTTCAAATATGGTAAAAGCCAGATCAGACCACAGCTGACACCTGTTGTTCTAGTGTCAGTCTGCAGTCCAAAATGACCCCCAGGTCCTTAACCACATCAACAGCTATGAGAGGCTGGCCGCCCACTGAAGGAAGAGTCAGACCTCCCACTACTGCCGAGCCCCAGTGTCATGGCTTGATCACCATAACCTCTGTTTTCCTGGGTTGAGACATAACCAGTCTGAGGCCATCCAGTCATTTAACTTGGCAAGACATCATCCCAGCACTGAAGCCGCATGATCCACACAGGGAGAACAAGACAATTACGGCAGCGTATCGTCCGCACAGCAATGAAACTCAACACCGAACCATCTAATGATCTCCCACAAAGGCAACATGTACACAGAGAACAACACAGGGGTGAGGACTGAGCCTTGAGGGACTCCACAGGAATAATGCAGAGGTCCCAGAGGTAAAATTACCTAGGGCAACCTGCTGCATTCTTCCTGTTATGTAGGACTCGAACCAGCATAAAACTGTGTCAGTGAGACCCACATAGTTCCTCAGGTGATCCAACAGCAATCAATGGTCAACTGTGTCAAATGCCAACAAAAGATCCAGAAGAACCAAAACAGAACAAAAAGTCCCTGATCCCTTGCTAAGAAGATATCATGAGTCACCCTGACAAGTGCAGTTTCAGTACTTTATGACTGACTGAAAGCCTGACTGGAGAGGTTCATAGATAGAAAGAGTTTCCAGGTGAGCCACACATTGCTCCACCACCACCTTCTCAATAACCTTGCCCAAGAAGCAAAGGTTAGAGGCAGGTCTATAGTTCACCAGAATGTAAGGGTCCAAGGAATGCTTCTTTAGGAGGGATCTAACCACAGACTTTTTCATTGCAGATGGAAAAAACATCTGTCTTCAAGGAACCACTGAGGATCTCAGTGAATACCAGATCCAGGAACTCACCACAGCCAAGAAGCAGCCATGATGGTCCCAGGTTCAGCATACAGATGGTGGGGCACAATCTAGAGACTACCCAGAGCACCTCAACCTCAGAAACAGGCTGAAACTCATCCCAGGCAGGAAGATCTAGATCACTTGATGGAGTGACCACTACCGACTCATGATAGGCCAATCAAAGAAATAGCCAATCTAATAGTGGATACCTTGTCAGAGAAAAACCCTACAAACTCCTCACACTTTTCTATTGAAAAAGCTCTGACTAAATGAAAACAAGAAAGATTTAGCAGCCTGTCAATAGTACGAAAGAGTTGAGCTGGATGATTTTTCCTCTGTAGTAATTGACCTTGACAGGAACTCTGTCTTTTTCAGGCCAATTACCCATTGTTACTCAGCATAATAAGTCCTCAATGCCAACCTGTCCTCCATAGATTGTGAACTTCTCCAAGAAGTCTCCAACTTCCATCCCTTAGTCTTCAACTGACACAGTTTATCACAGTACCATGGTGAGCTCTGACAGGATGTCAAAGGACGAATGCTGTAGGGTGCAATAGAGTCTAAGGTGGCCGTGAGGACTTATAGTGCTCTACAACCTGCTCAGAGCCCTGTGCACAAGCAAGCAACATACTTGAGACACCCAGTACCTCTTGAAGGTTACATGGTTTCAAATTATGTTTCAGGTGGTACCAGATGATCTCAACAGATGGAATAACCAAACACGGGACCCCACAACGGAATGACACTTCATGATGATCCAACCAAAAGACCGAATCAACCTTGACCGCACTAATATCAAGTCCCAATGAGAAGATCAGGTCCAAAATGTGGCCATGCTGATGAGTTCCAGAAGCAAAGGCCTGTGTTAGTCCTAATCATGACATCAACTGGAGAAGTTTCTGTCCACGATGCATGGATTCATTATTGACCCAGGCACTGAAATCCCCCAGCACCAATAGTCTTGGGGCTTTCAACACCAGAGTGGCCCCAGAGGAATGGAGAAGGGCAGATGTAGTCCCTCTTCACAAGAGTGGTAGCAAGGAAGAGGCAGGCAATTATAGGCCCGTCAACCTGACCTCAGTAGTGGGTAAGTTAATGGAGGCACTACTAAAGGAAAGGATTGTGAGATATCTGTATTCCAATGGGTTACAGGATCCAAGGCAGCATGGAGTTACAGGAGGAAAGTCATGCCAAACAAATCTGATAGATTTCTTTGACTGAGTGACCAAGGAGTTCGAGGTATGCCCCCTGTACGGCACCACTATTATAGCAAAAATGTAGATGCCGACAACATCACGTTTTCACTGAAATAGTCTGCCCGAGACCCCGACACGCTGTCTCCTGGTCCTGCACCCCCTCCCTGATCCAACTCTGACTCAGAGTTAGAATCGTAGAGATTGGGGGCAGAGCCCCCATGGGGTTGGGCAGTGAGGCCCCGATGAAAAACAGCTGGTCTTCAGTCAGATTTATGACAACCAAGTAGTTGCGGCTGACATAAATCCATTGCTGTGATGGAGGTCTGCAACAGTTGTCGAACCAGCATCATAGAGCCTGAACTAGATCAGGGAGGAGCGGTGGAAGTAGAAGCACATAAATTTTATCAAGGCTTTCCAACACCCGTTCCACACTAGGAGGCCTCGTATAAGTTGCGAGCTTGAGGTGGGCAAGGTGGTAACCTGGGTAAGAAACTGGTCAAGGAGGTGATGAGAGGGGTTGGTAAATGAAGTTTGCTCCAAGAAAGGGAGGGTGACCAGTAGAGTACCTCAGGGGTCAGTGCTAGGACCAGTTATCTTTAATGTCTATAAGTGACATAGCAGAGGAGCTGGAAGGGAAGTTCTGCCTCTTTGTGGATGACACCAAGATCTGCAACAAACTGGACACTCTGGTGTGTGTGTGTGTGTGTGTGTGTGTGTGTGTGTGAAGGATGAGTAGATCTGAAAAAACTAGAAGAGTGGTCAAGGGTACGGCAGCAGGGTTTTAATGCAAAAAAAGTGCAAAATAATGCACTTGAGCCATTGAAACCCAGGGGATGGAGTACAAAATGGAGGGGGAGTGATACTGACAACAACCAAGCAGGAAGGAGATCTGGAGGTAGTCATTTTAGATGACCTAAAGGTGGCCAAACAGTATGATAAGGCAGTAGGGAGGGCTAGAGGGATGCTAGGGTGCATAGGTAGGGGTATCACCAGCAGAAAGGGAGAGGTGGTATTACTCTATATAGAAAAATGGCAAGATCCCACCTTGAGCACTGTGTCCAGTTCTGTTGACCACATCTCGGGAAAGACATAGACAGAGTGGTGGTGGTCCAGAAGAGGGCTACCAAAATGGTGAAGGGTCTGAATCAAAAGCCCTATCAGAAGAGGCTAAAGGAGTTCAATTTGTACACACTGAAGGAGAGGAGGGACAAAATAGAGACCTTTAAATATCTCATGGGCATAAATAAGGTACAGGTGGGGGTATTTTTCAGAGAAAAAGGTGCTCTAGAACAAGGGGACATACTGTGAAGCTGGAGGGAGTTAGATTCAGGAGAGATGCGAGGAAGTACTTCTTCACAGAAAGGGTGGTGGATTACTGGAACAGCCTTCCAGCAGAGGTAGTAAGGGAGAAAACAGTGATGGGGTTCAGAAATGTCTGGGATAGACAAAAGGGAATCGTTGGGGTAAAGAATGGGGGAAGAGACAGTGTCGTAGATCAAGTAGGATCTGGAGCTAAAATGATAATGAAAAATGGACAGACTAGGTTGGTCCAGCAGCCCTTTTCTGCCATCAGTTTATATGTTTCTATGTTGACGATTAATTACATGGACAATGTCTCCCTGCACAGTGGCAGTATGTGTGGAGCTGTTAATCTGTGACATTCTTTATGCTGTTTTTCAAACTATACTCAAGTGGTAACTGTTGTACTCTTTTATTTTATTTATTCTCCTCCTCCTTTTATTATTTTTGTTGCATTGCCGAAGTATGAGTCGGGAGTTTGAACGATTAGGGAGAGAAATTAGTATTTATTGAGTGAATTGAGGCCTGACTGTAGGTTTTGTGTGGTTGGGGTAGTTGTCTTGGGGTTTTTAGTGTAGTGCTAGGTTAATCTGTGTAGAGGCATGTGTGAGGTTAGGCACATCTACACTGGTGACCATCTGCGGCAGCTCCACCCTGGCAGGGGGAACCCCATTAGTCCTCCCTACAGAGGTTCTCAGCTGCTGTTGGGGAGTGGAGATTCTACAAAGGTCGGATTGGTGTGATGAGAAGCAGGAGATGTCTAGGGAGGATTTGGAATCAGGACTGGGACCCACCATGCCCAATTACCCTCGCTGGAGCCCTGCCTAATGTCACAGAGGATTTAAAAAGGGGGATTTGAACAGACTAGAATCAGAGCTGCGTCATGAGTAACTGAAGGGAGGGGAAGGAGTGTGAAGAGAGAAGAGATAACAGGGAAGGCAGAGAACCAGAAGTTTTATACTAGGTTGGCAGAGTGGAAAGTGACAGCCTTCAAGACAAGGAACTGTGCAATGGCCAGGCACCCCCATGTGTCAATTGGTATTTGGTGGCATCAGCCTTATGTATTTATTTATTAGAATTTCGGATAAATACCTTTGAGCCAATGGCTCTTTTACAAAGATTCCATGTCAGTATACATGAATAGAAGTACAATTTGTGTGAGATTAGCAGGCAAGCAGTTGGAATACAAATTTCAGTACAGGGTATACATGGTCTAAAAGCTACAGATAATATAATTAACTGTTAGAATAACACAACCAAGCATACATTTAAGAATGATGAGTCACAGCAAGCAATATTTACATGAATTAAAGCTGCTAGAAGGCACTGTCAAAGGGAAAGGTGGAGTGGAAAAATTGAGTTGCTGCGAGTTGTGCCAGGTAGCATAGGAAAGTGGGAAGAGAGAGTAGGCACAGAGGGGTAACTGGGAGGGAGGTAGAAGGAGAGGTGGTTGGGAGGCAAGGATCAGGGAACTTGTGCAACAGTGGGTGGTGTGAGCAGATTAGAAAAGGGAGAGGGGAAGGGAGTTGAAGGAGGGTAAGAGAGGAAGGTGGTGGACCAGGGCTAGGGAGAGAGGCAGGGGGTATAGAGGGGGAAGGGGTGGTGGTGGCAAGCAAGGTGGGGATAGTAGAGAGGTACGAAGAACAGGAGCGACTGCCAGGGAGGTTAGGAGAAACAGTCACAGGTGGCTCTGGACACAGTAGCTTGTGTTTGAATGAGCAGAGGGTGCCTAAGTTGGTGAGTTTGCTGCCCAGGGAGTTAAACATCTTAGGGCTCTACCTGCAAAAGACCGCTGGCCTTGGGCAGTGTGACAGCGGGGAACAGATAGAGAACAGTTGTTAGAGCTTCTTGTGTAACTGGAGAGGTTGGCTGGGCTTAAGAGCTGTGTATTGCTAGTTTAAGGGCATCAGGTGTCAGGCAGTGTCTATGTTGATAGAGAAGGCCTATACAGATATTTACAGATTTCGTAAATGAATCGATATGGCTGGAGAAGGACAGAGTGGGATCCAGGGTTATACCAAGGTATTTGAAAGTCTGCATCTGGTCCAGTGTCACACCCGAGCTGTTTTTGATAGCCAACTGTTGGTGTTTATGTTTGTCATGTGTGCCGTGGAATAGCATAGCCTTTGTTTTTTTGTAATTTAGCACTAGTTTCTGTGAGACGAACCAGGCCTCAATTTACGTGAAACTTTTCTGCAGTTGTTTCTCCAAGAGGGAGGGGTCAGAATTATTAAAGAAAATCACTGCGTTGTCAGCATACAGGATAATGTTTTCATCACAGGCAGATGGGAGATTGTTCAGGAAGATGCTGAAAAGAAGGGGTCCTAATATTGACCCATGGGGAACACCAGCCCGGACAGGTAGTTTGGAGGAGAGGGAGTCACCAGTCTTAACTTGTTGTGACCAGTTGGAGAGATAACTGTTGAACCATTGTAGAGTATCATGGGAGAGCCCTAAGTTGCCAAATTGTTCCAGTAGTAATGGATGGTTGACAATATCGAAGGCCTTCGAGAGGTCTATAAAGGTGGCGCTGGCAAGTTGCTCTTGGTCTAGTGCTAGATGAATGTGGCCTTTAAATTCAAGGAGGGCAGAGGTGGTGCTATGTCCTTTGCAAAAGCAGTGTTGCTGTGGGCATTGCAAGTTGTATTTCTCCAAGTACTCCACCAATTGGTCTGTGATGATTTTTTCAAGAGCTTTGGATAAAGTGGGTAGAATGGAGATGGGCCTGTAGTTACAGTGTAATGCCCTATCCCCAGATTTATGTATTGGGGTCACCAGGGCAGAATTCCACTTGAGCGGGAACTGGGAGATCATGAGGAACCAGTTAATAATCTTGGCAAGAGGGTGCAGGACAGCGTCAAGGGTGAGGGCGATGAGTTTCAAGTCAAGTGTATCCCCACTTACTCTGGATTTTCCGAGCACCTTGAGGAGGTATTTTTTGGCATCCCTTTCAGTAACTGCCTTGAAATAGAAATATGGATGATTTGTATCCTGAGCTTGATATTGGGAGGCCATGGTTTGACTGGTGTCAAAGAAGTTAGAGGGAAGCACATGGCTGAGGTCGGTGAATGCTAGATTGAAAGTACTGGCAATTGTGGTGGGGTCCACGGTGTTGCTGCCGTCAACTTTTAGCATATTAGGGGAGATCACGTGATGCTGGCAGCCTAAAAGCAGCAAGAACTCGGAGCTCCCATCCTCCACCTCCGTTCACTGCTTTTAATTCATTTATTTGGCTACAAAAATCACAAATACCTTCTTCTCAAGCTAGAGCTTGCCTGCAGCACTTGTTTGAAGAGAGATCCTCATCGCTATCAGTCAAGTGCACCACAATGGATGCAGATATGTGGTAGGCCCTGCTCAGACACACTCCACCTCCCTCGCAGGAGAAACTGCCCAAAAAATCTAAGGCCCAAGGAGAAGCTTCTAATAAAGCTAGCTCTTCATTGACAGCAGCGGCTCCGCTTACAGAAGACTGCTTCTTACAGGAGTTGCTACCATTTCAGGAGACCCTAACAGGAATATCCTCAGAAATAAAATCGATCAGAGGAGATCTAGCTGATTTGAACCGCAGAGTGGGCGACACGGAGGCCCACTCCACCTCTCTGGAGCACTGGAGGGAGAAAATGGAACTAGAGATGGTGCTTCTTAGAAAACAAATGCAAAAATTTCAACTTAAAAGAGAAGATTTAGAAGGGTGGAGCCGACGCAACAACATATTGATAATGGGATTGCCAGAGTCCAAGGAAGGTGCTAACGCCATCGCTTTCCTTCAGAAATTCCTGGTGAAAGTTGTGGGCCCATCGCCGCTAAACCCGACTTTATGAGATAGAATGAGCCCACAGATCCTTAAGAGCAAGGCTTCAAGCAGGAGCTCCCACCAGACCAATCATACTCAAATTCCTAAGCTACATCGAGAAACAACACGTCCTTGCTAAGGTGTGGGAGTTGCAAGCTATTACCTGGGAGGGAACGAAATTGAGTATCACCCAAGATCTTCCATATGAAACAAGGCAGAA
Organism: Neoceratodus forsteri; assembly: GCA_016271365.2. NCBI lineage: Eukaryota > Metazoa > Chordata > Ceratodontiformes > Ceratodontidae > Neoceratodus > Neoceratodus forsteri. The sequence continues at coordinate 375,982,493 of CM057458.1, forward strand.
GAGAGCAGTATTCCACCCAACTGTAAGCAAATTAATAGTGGCAGGAATCCCATTTAAAATCATCTACCCTGCCCAGCTACAAGTCTCCCTTTCCGGTACATGGGTTTCCTACAACTCACCTACCCAGGCCACATCAGATCATGTCTCTAAGCTACCAGAACTTTTCAAAGTTGGCTGATTTTTGGACTTGACTTAATTTTTGTCTAGTCTAGCTACACACAGGGAGTTAGCCACTCCTTAATTGCAGGTTCAAAATGTTTGTTCAAAGCAAGTTCCATTGTGATTTAATACCTTGTTAATGACTTCAGTAGTACCTGTAGTTGGCGATGGATTTCCATGGTGTCTCGACATTACTAGGCTCCAATTTCCTGGAGATTCAGCTGAGAAGCAGACCAAGCAGGACTCCCGGAAGGACCATATCTCGTGGTGTCTGTTTCAAGGGGAAGTATTTTTTTTTAGAAAACGCCATGTCCCACAGGCTCTATCTTCCCCCAGGGACTTCCACATGTTTGGAACCTCAGCTTCTCTGTTTATTGCTGTACTGCAAATATTACTTTAATTGATTTGGGTTTCTCTTTATTTATCACTGCAATGTACGACAGGGGAGAATGTATTTTTATGTTTATTATTGGGCCTTACAAAGTAGAACAGTAGCCCTGATTTAGGCAGGAAAGAGCACTTAATAAGGCTCCATAGTGAAGGCCTTATAAACATTCCACTCAGCAAACCCCACCTGGGATAGTCTCTCCCTCTCTTTACGTACAACTACCAGGTATTGCCCAAAGGGGAAGCCCTTCTTAGAATAGTAATTAAAACTGCGCACAGGAAATTCTTAGGGCCCTAGCAGATCCCTCTGCAGCGTGGTTTGTTAGCCCATCACAGCTGAATGCCAGAGAACCCCATTCTACCAGCTAGCCAACCAGTGGTAAGATATTCCCTGGTCCAGGAATCTGGCTGACACTCAAGGAGGGTATCAAGGTACTTGAATGGTGTGTAACCCTCCCTGCTGAAGTGCCCACCTTCTACCCGGAGTTGCTACTAGATCGTACTGAAACTAGACCTGTGAAGGGGTTACCCCACATAAGGCCAATATACTAAGACAGGTAGAGAGAAGTGCCTTAAGTAGTGGGGGGGAGGGGCTCTTAGTGATGCATGGCTTAAAGGTGAGACCTCATGACGTACTGACTACTGGGGGGATAGCCCCTTGCCGCCTTTTCCTTTCCAGATAATAGTAAAATGGTCCTTATTTTTGAGCCATATGAGAATATGGTCTCACTCACTAATAGGGGAATCTCCATATTCTACTGGACCAATTAGTGGGTAGGGAGGACAAAGGGGCTAAATGGGGTCAGTTACTCCCTCACTTAATAGGATTAGTGCCATTAGTCATACTGGATACCTGGAGTGCCTTTGTAAATTGTTGTTGGGGTATAGAGGGGAGGGCTACTAACCTAGGGGGTTGGGGCACTGAGATTACACTACAATTTCTCACTGCTACAGCTTCTTGGGATTATACTGTTAACCTTGTTATTATTGGGAACTGGGGGGGTGTTAGGGATAGGTGAAACTAGGGAAGGAGTGTGAATACGATGAATAGATGGGTCAACCAATCTTAATACAAATTGTATGTTAACTTATAGATATCCTTGCCTTAAAGACCCGACTATTCTGACCTCAGGATGTACCTTATTACACACCCCTTCGCAAGGGTATGGTTCATTGCTTGTGCTTCTGGGGAATAGGGAGAAGGGGATGGGGGTGTGTGCGGAGTGTGCCAATATACTGGAAAAGCTCAGCCTTTAACTGTAATCATACAATATAATGACTAGTCAGTCAGTCAAGATGGTATCCTGGAGTGCAAGGGAGCAACTTAAGAGGTATCAAATTATTAAACATCTTGGATTAATTAAGGCCCAAATTATTTTTCTCCAAGAAACTCACCTCCTGTCACAGGAATCTCAGCCAGGTGTTCTCAGTAGGAGAGTCTACTTCAAGCAGAGGCACAGCCATTCTACTTATGAAGAGTCTTACCTTCCAAGCTGAACATATGATCTCTGACCCACACAGTAGATTTGTACTGGTCAAAGGTATACTGGACAGGAAGGAGATTATTTTGGGAAGTGTCTATGGCCGAGCTGGTGGTGAACTCACCTTTCTCATGGATTTAGCGGACAAAATTGCACCCCTTTTAACGTCCCCGATTTTTGGCAGAGATTGGAATCTCCCTCCCACCCAAGACCCGGACCTATCATCCCAATCTCTCTGACCACTATCCCCAGCTCAACGAGCTCTCGGAGATTTCAAAGAGATACTTGGATTATGTGACCACTGGAGGATTTTTAATCCATCTACCCAGGCTTTCTCATTCCACTCCACAATTCACCTCACATCATCCAGAATTGACTATATGCTTACTAGCTTAACACTATTGCCTAAGGTCCTAGACGGAGGAGTGGATCCAGTAGCACTCTCTGACCATGCCGTGGTCTGGCTACAACTCCTTCCCGCCCATGACACACAGCGTGATCCTACATGGAGACTTAACATACAGCTCCTTAAAGATGATTTTATCATCAAGAGAATTAAATCCCTAATACAAGACCTCACAGACTCCAACCAAAACTCGGTCCCCAAAGTCGACCATGAATGGTATGCTTTAAAGTGCTACCTTCGAGGTGAATTTATTCGCATGGCCTCTAGAAGGAAACATATGCGAGAAGCTAAGGCTAAGTCACTCCTTGAGCAAATAAACTCTCTGAAACGGTTCTTATCCCCTTTTCCTCACCACATATTAACAAAAACAGTTTACCCAATATATGACTCTGGGTACAACAAGAGTTTTAAGTGGTATTATACAGCTGTTGTATTATGTTGTATGTGTGTGTTAGCATTCTCTGTTTTGATTGACAGCAGCAGCAAGAAACAATCTTGCAAATATGCCCCTTTCCTTTTGTAACTATGCAGTCAGTGATTGGATGGCTGCTGTAAGGATTCCTGGTACTATTCTAGCCTCTCTACTGTCTCTAAGAAATGATTACTCTATATTATTAAAGGAAAAGGCAGAATATGCTATACTAAAAACCCAATCCACCTATATTGAACAATGGGATAAGGAGGGGAATCTGCTTGTGCTATGTTTAAAGAAACTAGAAAGTTCTCTGGTAATACAGTCCATAGAAGACCAGGATGGCTCAGTCCAGACTCATCCCAGAAACATTGTGTGGGTTTTTGAACACTTCTATACAAGCTTATACAGCAAGAGAGCCTCTCCACCACCTCAGCAAGAGATCGAGAACTACTTAGCTAAGGTTCCCCTTCTTACTTTGGATGATACCCAACAGACTCTTCTATTGTCTCCCATTTCTCAGCATGAGATAGAACTGGCCATTAGAAGCCTCGCCTTGGATAAATCTGCTGGGTCTAATGGGTTTCCTTCTAACTTTTACAAGTGCTTCCTTAAAGAACTATCGCCTCTTCTACTCCGTCTCTTTCATTACATTCTGTCAGCTGACTCTCTGGATCCCTCTCTTCTTGAGGTGACCATTGTGCTGCTCCTGAAACCGGATAAATCCCCAGTCCACCCATCGAGTTACAGCCCTATCTCCCTCTTAAAGGAGAAGACTCCTGTATATTTATGATTTGGATATGTCTGATGTATTTATTATACTTCACATCAAGCACTGTACATATGTCAATAAGAGATCAGCCATTTCTTCTGTTGCAACACTTATCTAGAGTTAGAGACTCTGACACAAGGTAGTAAAATGTCAAGCAAGCCTCCATTTACATGCAAATGAGTCACTTGTAATACAGACCCTCCCATTCCTTGATGTCACTGCAACAACAGTGCAGAACAAAACATAAGGGTATCAATGCTGCCTAGCCTGATTTTAGTTTAAGTTTGCAATGGCTTAAGGCAGTTCTGTCATGTAACTCACACAGGGAGTAGTACTTGTAGCCTTAATACTGTATGTGTAGAGCAAATAATACATCTCATAGTATTTCATTCACAGGAAACAAAATATGTTTCTTTGTACTGCTCATTTCTCTCTGTGAGACAGTTGTAACATGTTGTGGAGAGCAGTAGACTGAATCAGTCAATCAACCAATCGAGCAGTCAATCAGTCACTCTGTACTGAACCAGGCGAACACCCTTGAGAAGATTCATTACCAGGTGGGCCTAGGCAGTTTACCAAAGGATCACACAAGACTGAATTATACACATCCCCTTTCAGCAGCCTGAAAGTGGAGAGCTAGATCATTTACTTTATAAAGTGTCTTGTTTTACATTTCAAATGCTCCTTAAATCTGAGTTTTTTGACTGGAAATACCAAGACACAGAATGCATATGACATGGGAAGAGTGAGCTAAGCAAATACAGAGCACTACAAACACTGAGACTGATTAGTTTCTTTACCTACGACAGCTGAGGTGTAGCATCTGATTTGTGAGGGACATATTACTTCAAATGCTGGCATTACAAAGCGGGGAGGGGGGCTGCCACAGCTTATCCTTAGTACCTTGAAAGTGAAGTGCTGTAGCTCTCACATCCCTGCTAATGATTTATAATGGGAATTGGGACACTTTTAAATACATGGACCTGAGGGGCCATCACAGTTTCCAAGGAGGTTAGGGGAACTTCTTAAGGGTTAGAGAGTAAGGAACTCTAGTAGAATTTGAACCAGAGTCCCCTAGTGCTTGTGCCTGTGCTTTAACCACTAGATTACCCTTCTTCCATATGCTGCAGCTGATGCTTTCCTGGTAACATATTCCTTGTTATAACTGAATTCTTTATTGCCTTACAGCAGCTATCCAATCACTGACTGCCTAGTTACACAGGGAAAGGGGCATATTTGCAAGATTGTTTCTCACTGTTGGTGTCAATCAAAACAGAGAATGCTATCATACACACACAACATAATACAACAGCTGTATAATACCACTTACAACACTTGTTGTACCCAGAGTCATATATTGGGTAAACTGTTTTTGCTAACAGAAACAGTAACACAACACATACAGGCACTTCCTTATATGAATACTGTATATACCTCAAAATCAGTGCTGCATCACACTCACATGGTCCTAGTCCCTATTAGACCTGCACTTCAGGATGTGCACAACACTTAAAGGGTTCCTCCATTACTCAAGTAGGGAACTAAACATTGTGGGTTTGGTTTACTGGTGGAACTGCATTTAGTGCAGCACCATTATCTGTTGCTCTGATGACATCATCCTCCAGCAACATTGATGGTAAAATGGAGGACAAACACATTGATAACTTTTGGGGGCTGTACATTTTTATTTATAATCTAGATTTGGACAGCAATAGGACTGCTGGCAACTGGAGGAGGCACACAACCGTTACACATAAGGAGTTGGCAAAATATTGGTGTGAAACTATTGGAGACTTCCCCTTTAAACTGTGATCTTAAAATCCTAACTAAAATTCGAGCTTCCCGAATCTGGAGGATATGGTCACCTCTCCTCAGTCTGGAACAGGTCGAGTTCGTCCCTGGAAGGTCATCATAAGATCATCTACACAAACTGGCAAATATCTTCCAATCCACCAAAATAGCCACTCCTATGGCCCTGATCTCCTTGATGCTGAAAAAGCGTTCGACAGGGTGAACTGGGAGTTCCTCTGGGCTACTCTCAAGAAGCTGTGTTCCCCCCCTTATCCCTTCGGTGGCTTTAAGCGATTTATTCCTCTCCCTCAGCAAAAATCTATTGCAATAGGGTACTTTCTTCGAGCTTCCCACTTTGCTTGAGTACTAGACAAGGTTGCCCCTTGTCTCCCTTTCTCTTCAACCTATATCTAGAACCTCTAATCAGACAACTAAAGCTATCCCCCCAGATAAATGGCATCCTGACCGGTAACAAGACCCCAGCCCTAACAGTATACTTGAACAACATTCTCCTGCACCTCTCAAGCCCTTCAGACTCTCTTGAAGAAGTTCTCAGAATAATAGAATAATATAGTCTTTTCTCCAACTATAAGCTGAACTGAAGCAAGACATAGATCTTCCCCCTGAACCCTCACACCCACAGAGCTGAATTCTCCTGATTTGGCATGTGTTGGTCGCCCCAATCCATGAAATATCTGGGTATCCATTTGACCACTGACATGATTCTTTTGAAAAAACTCAACCTAGAAGACCTCATTCTTGGTCATACAACAAGATTTACTAAGATGGAAATGCCTTCCTTTATCACTATGGGGTAGGATCAGTATTGTTAAAATGAATATCTTACCCAGGCTTTTCTACCCGCTCAACATGTTAAACATATGGCTTCCTCTTGTCTTTTTTCAGTGTGTTCATGCCCTCATCACTAAATTTGTGTGGGTGGAAAAAATCCCTAGGCAGTCGTATGCCAAACTGACACCCCCAAAGGAACTTGGGGGACTCTGACTCCCCAATTTCTTGTACTACTACTGGGCTAGCCACCTCCAGAAGTGTGGAAAATGACTCACCATTCCTTTAACCCCCCAAATTGATACTTATACTCCAATTTGGTTGCAAATTGAGCTAGATCTACTCTCTTCTTCTAATATCTCTCCGCATGCGGCCTTCTTTGCTTCTAGGGCATCTCTTCGATCTCACCTTCAACATATGGTAGTAGGGACATCGGTCAAAGAGCTCTCTCAATTATACAATTCTTTTCACAAACATCCTGCCAAAGACCTCACACAACCCTTGCTATCCAACCCCAGTCGGAAAGTTGCTGGTTCCATCCTTTCCCGGGACTGGCTTCCACAACTACAGGGCTACAAGGTGTCAGATTTATATCCCTCAGGGACACTGCTTTCCATTAAGGAGACTCTAACAAGTCTTCACATCTCCCTGCTTTATATCTTTCAGGTCTATCAGTTGCAGCACCTGCTTCTGACACACTTTAATCTCACCCCGGAAGATTCTGAGCTTGATCAAATAATACATCAAGTACAAAACTTAAGCAAGTTAACCTCATGGGGTGGCCTCATTATACAACCTTCTTTCTACACATTGCCCATCTCATTTAGAGGGATCCAAAGTCTGGGAATGAGCATATGGTTAACTGGGCCCATATTTGGAAAGATCTACATCAATATCACACACAGGATAGATTAAGACTCACTCAATACCAAATACTAAGCAACATGTACTATACCCCTGTTAAACTGACCAAGATGGGTCACCTCACATCCCCTGTCTGTACAGGATGCTGTAAGGCAAAGGGGACTCTCTTGCATGTCTTCTGGGACTGTGAGAAGCTGGCACCACTCTGGGCAAAGATTAAATCCTGTATAAACTTGCTACTTAGATTAGAGGAACTTTTTACTCCCTCAGTTTGCATTTTGGGAGACTATGCTCAAATAAGGGTTAAAGAAAGAAAATATCATATCTCACTTATCTCTATGGCAGTCAAAAAACTTGCCCTCAAATATTGGGTTGACCAAACTCCTATCTCTCATAAGGAATGGCTACATGAACTGTCCTTCTATCTAAGGACTGAGCACATGATTGTGAGCATTCATAATAACCCACACCTATTTAATCACAAATGGGGCAAACTGTAAGCCCTATACTTGAATCTACCTCCTAGGTAGCTCCTCTTGCTTTCCACTGCACCTTGATATAATGTTAATCATGATTTCTCTTAGCATTGTCAATAGTTAAATGGCACACTCCGGGCGAGGGAAGGGGAAGGGGTTAGGAGGGTGGACAAGAGGGTTAAGGGAAGGAGGGATGGGAGGAGGGCGGGAAGTAGGAGGAGAAGGAGGGACATTAGAATTTTTTCCAGTTTTTCTAAGAACTGTGTTATGAGTGTATTTGTAACTGAAAAATTCAATAAAGTATCTTAAATTAAAAAAAAAAAACTTTTAGCATGTTATGAGTTGCTCTGGACTCTTTCCCTACAACTTCAGAGAGGCTTTGCCAGAATGTCCTTCCATCCGACCATGAGTTTGATATGGTGCTCCTGTAGTAGCTGGCTTTTTCAGTAGGAATAGCTCTGGTACAGGCGTTCCTGGCAACCGTGCATGCCTGATGTCTGCCTGGTTGCCAGAGGCTATAGCACAAGCCCATAGAAGGTACAGAGCTTTTAGTTGGTTCAGGAGTTTGCCTGTGATCTAAGGGTTGTCAAGGCATTTAATTTTGTGTTTCCTAAAGGGGGCATGGATATCACATGCTGCATTAAACTCTGAGATAAAGTATTAAAGTGCAGCATCAACACCTGGAGCGGTGTCAAACGGGGACCAGTCTTGTTGTTGCAGGAGTGCCTTAAGTGGTGCAAGGTGTCCCCTAATTAGCATCTGACTGTTGATAGTTTTCGCGGGGGTTTACTGAATTTATTTGACCATATGCACTGGACTTGGGAATGGTCATTAATGGCATCAGGGAGAACTGTAGTGCGGTTAATATGGTCAGGGCGATTTAAGAGTAACCAGTCCAGTAAGGTACTGGTCCCTGTTCTATAGCTGATCCTAGTGGGTGAGATAACTAGCTGTGTAAAATTTGCAGCTGCCAAGGCATCCTTGTAGTTGCTTGCACTGGGGGCATGCCAGTTGACATTAAAGTTCCCTAACAATATAACTTCTGAGTTAAGCTTTAGACTACTGCTGCAGGTAAGGAATGGGTTCAGGCTTGTTGTTGTCAATTTGGGTGGGATATATACAGAGGCTATCATCAGAGCTTTGTTATGGGCCCCAAGAATGACTTTAATAGCAAGGACCTGAAGCTCGTCACCATTAATGGGTAGGGTTAGGGCATGCCCTGTCAGAGAATCTTTTAGATAAAGGGCACAGCTGCCCCCTTTTTTGGATAGTTAATCATGCCGAAAGATAGAATACCCAGGTATTGCCACAGCAGTGTCAGGGATAATTGGAGACAACCAAGTTTCAACTACATATAGTACATCTGGGCTGTGCTGTGCTGTCCAGGTAGTGAGGGCATCTAATTTTTTGGTAAGGCTGCAGATGTTGATGCTAGCTAGCGAGAGGAACCCTGTTCTATGTTGCTCCCCAGGGGTAGCTAGGGGTGGTCCAGGGTTGGGGTGAACGTTGCCATGAAACACCACTACCTCTCTAATTTACCTTCTGCAATTACAGGACAGGGCGAATGGAGACCAGGGCAACAAAACACATTTGCAAGGGTACCACAAATATGAGACCACATACAAACAACTGTCCACGCTGGGATCTGGGATTAAGCAGGCAGGATGAATATTTATTGCTGCACCAGTGATACACAGCATGTAAGGACATTACCCTCACCAGTGATCATGACCTTTAATTTATTTATTTAGGCACGTGCAATGCCATTCACTATAATACTGTCCATTTCTCCCATTTCAATGCACACCACCCTTCATTCAGACAGGGCCTAGATAGGAGTCTTATGAATTTAAAACTCACCCTGCAGATTGCATCAAATTTGTCCACTACATGCTAGGACATAGCATTTGGAAATTCCACACTATGCAATTTGGTACACTTGCGGTGAATGTTACTACATGAATTGCCACAATTCACACTTTGCGGTGCACTTTTGATATGTAGTGTGACAATCTGCATATAAAATTTTCCACAAGGTGCATAGTGCATGCGTAGTACAGCAATTCACGTAGTAAAATGTGTGCAATTGCTGAATTTCACTACAAGCATTCATGCCCTATGCTACGTGCTCACATAATTGCATAATTTGTTTCCTCAACCTCAACTAGGCTTAGACTGATGCTTTCCATGAACTCCCTATCTCCCTTTCAAGGTCCTTGAAGCATTCTTAATCCCAAGACTAAGTTGCACACTGGCACCCTCCCATGCAGGGTGAGCATTACCATGGGGCATCTGTGCCAGAAATTGGTACCAAGTGGACTAGTAAATCAGAATTATGATCTAATCCTAAACTAAAATTAAAATTCCTGCAAGATGAAAATGATTATAAATTAAATTAAGTCTATAGTTAGCAAGAAAAGGAACAACAAAAGATACAGCCAAAACCAATCCTAAAACAGAGAACAGAAGAGATGGGTTGGAACACAGTTATGGACTACACGATGGGTCCAAGTGATACAGAAAGCACAACTGTGATTATTTTTTTAGGTAACGGACTGTTATCTTAACATGTGCCAACCTATTTACTGGTGCTGAGTCTGTCCTCAGTAAAACATTGGAGCTTCAGTCTTAAGATGAAAAAGTGCTAAATAGTTTAGCTAACATGCTGTTCGAGGAGTCCACCTTGGAAAAACTCATTAGAAAGGGGTTTGTTTACGGTTGCATAGCAACCATACTCACACTTCACATGAGAAAACGGAGATGACATCATGATGTCACACCGCGGGAGTTTTCCAAAGCGGACTCGAGAGGTTCATAGAGACAGTGGCAACAGCAGCAGTAACTTGAGCGGCCATTAAGCACACACAGCAAATGCCTGGCAAGAAACAATTTGTTTACAGCAGGCAGTAAGCACACAGATATTCAAAATCAGCATATTAATGACTAAAAAAAGGACAGTGACATATCAAGAAAGAACTTATATCTAAAACACTGCAATTTACATTGTATTTTATAGCATATGCACAAAGAAATGTATGCAATAAAGGAAAGTAAGCCACTGTCTCAGTTATAGAGAGGGTCAGACCATTTAATGGCAGCAGCTAAAAAATAACAGTGTGTTTGCCCAGCGATAGCACAAACAAATGAGCAGCATGCACAGTTTATGTAATTTCAGAAAACGTTCAGCTGCAGTGTTGAGAAGTACCATACCTGTTTAAAACTAAAAGAAATAATTAAAAAATTAAACAGAAAGCAGTGTAAGGTATAAGACATGACATATGCTGTGAATAGATACACTTTATGCATAAATGTATATTAAATTAAGAGAATGTATTAAACTTAGATTATGAACATTATATATTTAAAGCACAAGAACAAAAAAGGAAAAATAATAAAACCCTGTGAACAAGCTCTCTAATAGAGCGAAACATAGGGGAGAAGAACCAAATAAAGTATTGTCTACTATAACACTTGAAGAGTGTCATATTTTTAAAGGGCCCCCCACTTGCATTATACATTTTTTTCATGTTCAACCTCTAAGAGAAAGGGCCCAAAGAAGTATTTAACACAAATTTCCATTTCCCACCATCAATATGTAGAAGTACCTCCAGGGACCCTCAGGACATATTCATCGGGAAGTCTGCACATTTCAAAACAGCTCCCTGCATGCAAGCCTGTGCTCTGAGCAAGTGGACTTTTGGGCTTTTTTTCTGCCCTCCACAATTTGCCAGTTATGAGAAGGGAGCTGCAGGACTGACACCAGTTTTGAACTGTCAGCCTATAAATAGGTCTCTCGGAGCGGCACCTGAAGCAAAATGCCACCACATCTCGGGAACTGGATAGGGGGTCCGTGAGCAGCTCTGCCAGCCTCCCGCTGCTCCCACCCCGAATCAACGGATGCCGCTGAGGAACTCAGCACTCCCTACAGAACTCTTCCTGAGCTGTACTTGATCCCAAACGGCCAAACTTGCAGTCTCCCTCTGCACATACTGCCTCTGGCTCCTCTACTACCCCGGGACTCTCAGGACATTTTCATCGGGAGGTCTGTGCATTTCAAAACAGCTCTCTTCGTGCAAGCTTGTGCTCAGAGCGGGCGGACTTTTGGACTGGTTTTTGTCCCGCCCACCTGCCACACGGTCCCAACCCTGATCTCACCCAAATACTCTTGGCACAGTAAGGTACAGAAAGCTTATGCCCGGGGGGGGGGGGTTGCGATTAACAAACTGCTGGGTGTGCTATACTTAGTCTGGCTATTGATCTTCCCCTTGACTCCCAGCGGCTAATGGATGAAAACTTCCAAGACTACACAGACCTGTGCACTTAAGAGCTGCTAATCTCACCCCAATGGGAGGTCATATGTAATAGGTTTTACCATCACTTGGCTCACGAGCAACTCAAAACTCTCCCTGCAACCAGTGCACCTGGGTGGAGATGGACCTTGCTGCTTTTATTAAGGCAATGTGTATAGAAATGTGTCTTGAATGATAATGTGGTAATGGTCTGAGGACAGGCTTGGTCTAATGGTGTTGTGTCTAGTCTGACATACCCTGCAGTTACAGGCTTAATCTTGTCTCATTACTGTATGTATAATTCTGACTGTTGACCTCCGAGTGAACACTGCTGCCCTGTCCTTGTCACATAAGCTATCTTACTACCAAAATCAAGCTGATAAGGCAATGGTACTTTTAAGTGTCTGGGTAAGACCTGCCCTAGATAAGCTTGCCAATTGAATCACATTTGTTGTGTTATACTATGTATAACTCCTACTACATAATTATGTGCCTAGTCCCAGGGGGGTCTTGGTCCTGTCATGGTAGTCTGTACCCATGCCTGACAGATCCTGCTTCACTTTGCCCATACTGTGGGGGCATAGTGCCCGCAGAGATATGCCTCTTTGTGACCCAATCCTGGCCTCCCTTTATTGCTACCTGATAGTCTTGGCCAATCACTTACTGGCCCCTTGAGAATTCTGTAGCCATGGCAAGGCATCGCCCCTCTACCAGGGGCCAGCCCAACTACCTCAAAGGGCAACTAAGGCAAATGAATTATTTTGGGTGTTGCACGGGATAACTAGAAAACGGATTTGCTACTCAATGTTCCATGGTCCCAAAGATGTGATAATACTCCTTAAGGTCCCAAAAATACTTCTGTTGGTTCCTCTGCTACTACTCCTCCTGCCAGGGGACATCCAGCTCAATACAGGCCCTCCAGTAACAAATTACGCTGTTGGCTCACCTAATGACCCAAACTGGGTCTCTCTCAAGGTGGCTGAGGCTGTACAACATGAATGTTTGTAGCCTATGCCTCAAAATACATGAGGTACAAGCATGGGTTGATCTATACAAGCCTGATGTGCTGCCAGCATCAGAGACATGGTTGAAGCCCCATATCCTAACTCATGAGATCGATCTGTTAGGATACACTGCCCACAGGAAAGACAGGGAGAATAAAAAAGGGGAAGGCATACTCATATACTCCAAAGATTCCCTCAATGTCTCCCTTGCCTTCCTATCACTTAGTGACTGCACTGGCTGTGAATTGTTATTTGTGAGGATTACCCAAGGGCATGCTAAATCCTTTCTAATAGGTTGCCTATATACATAGATACATAGACAGTGTCGGCAGATAAGGGCCTATGGCCCACCCAGTCTGCCCATTTGAGCTTGTAAGTTCAGTTTGTTTTCCTAGAAGTCTGTTGCCCCTTACCCCTGACCTCTAGAATTCCTTTATGTCTATCCCATGCATTCTTAAATCCCGTGATTGTTTCAGCCCCCACCACTTCCTCTGGCAGGGTGTTCCACTTGTCCACCAGCGCTCTGTGAAGAAATTCTTCCTCATGTTTCCTCTGGAATCGTCCTCCCTCCAACTTCATCCCATGCCTCTAGTTCTGGAACATCTTTTCGCTTAAAAATAGTGTATTCCTGCACCTGTTCCTCCCTGTATGATACTTGTATGTCTCTATCATATCCCCTCTCTCCCTCCTCTCCTCCAGGGAGTACATATTCAGTTCCTTTAACCTGTCCTCATAGGACTTGTGATGCAATCCATGTACCATCTTTGTTGCCCTCCTCTGAACCTTCTCTACCCTGTCTATGTCCTTACATAGGTAAGGTCTCCAGAACTGTACACTGTACTCCAGGTGGGGCCTCACTAGTGTCGTGTATAGCGGAATTATGACCTCCCTTTTCCTGCTGGTGATGTCCCTGCCTATGCATCCCAGCATCCTATTTGCTTTACTTGCTGCCTTGTCACACTGTTTCCCTACCTTGAGGTAATCAGAGATGATAACCCCAAGATCCCTTTCCTGCTTGGTACATGCTATATCCTCACCCCCCAAATGATATATTGTGCCAGGGTTTTTGTGCCCCATATGCATTATCTTGCACTTCTTTGCATTGAATTTCAACTGCCAAACCCCTGACTATTCTTCAAGTTTCTGCAGGTCCCTTCTCATTCTGTCTACACCCTCTGGTGTGTCTACTCTGTTACAGAGCTTTATGTCTTCAGTGAACATTGAAATTCTGCCTTCTGGGTCCTGCGCAATATCACTGATGAAGATGTTGAATAGGACTGGTCCCAGCACTGATCCCTGTGGTACCCCACTGGTCACTCTTCCCTCTGTGGAGTGACAGCCATTTACCACCACCCTCTCTGTCCTGCCGCCCAGCCAGTTACCTACTCACCACACTACTGTCCTGCCCACACCATATTCCCCAGTTTGTGTAATAGTCTTCTATGTGGCACAGTGTCAAAGGCCTTGCTGAAGTCCAGATAGGCCATGTCCACTGCCCTCCCCTGAGCCACCTCCCTAGTCACCCAGTCAAAAAATTCAATGAGGTTGGTCTGACATGACCTCTCCCTGGTGAAACCATGCTGCCTTGGGTCCTGTAGTCCATTGACAACCAGATGTTCCACCAATCTCTCCTTCAGTAGTGCTTCCATGATCTTCCATGAGCTTGGCAGAAGACACCAGGAGAAAGGACTGCTGTGTGACTGGACTTCTCTACTGGGACTATATTGTCCTCCTTCTCTCCCCTCCACCCCCCCACCCAAAGCTAGTTCTACTTTTATAGGCACAGAATTTGACTGACAACAGGAACTTCCTGTTTGGGAGCAGGAAGCGAGTGATCACACAGCCACCAAAGACCCACCATCCTAGAAGGGCAAGAGTAGCTCTCCAGCCCCCTCAAGCTGCTGGAGGTCTGCCTCTGAGCAAGTAAGGGGTCTACTGAGAAATATAGGATATTCTTGTCTCTGAACAGGACAATCAGGAGCTTAAAGGGCACACAGGCAGAAAGTAAGGAGAGAAAAAAAAAAACAGAAGAAAGAGTAAGGATTGCAAACAGTTAAGGGGCCAGAAATAAGTCATGGTGGGAGTGGTGCAGTGCAGTGGCTGTGGAGCAGCAGTCTTCCGGGAGACGTTCTGGAGGATGCGGTGTTGTCCCATCTGCAGGCACCTCTCTGGGCTGAGGGTGGAGGTTGCTCATCTCAGGCTGAGTTGCCCAGGATTTGTGGGACCTCCTCTTCCATCCAGAGACCACCAGTGCCACTGCCGTTGCCTCAGAGGTTGCCAAGAAAGAGGCGGTTGGACCACAGTGGGCTCAGGGAGGTGAGGTGGTGGAACAGAGTGCATCCCTCCAGTTGTACCTCTCCACAATTCCTATGCCATTCTGGCAAAGTGTGGTTCCTCTATGGAGGCACCCGCAGTGGAGACCAAGGAGGATGCTGGGAACCTCCACAAAGGAGAGCCACAGGAGGGTGGCAAGGGACCCCGCAGGGGAAGGAAACAACTCCTGGTGGGGGACTCCATTGTTAGGAAGGTAGAACTGGGGGAGGAAGGGGAGAGGGAGGTAAGGTGCCTGCCTGGCGCCATGGCTTGGAGGGACAGGGAGTGAATCCTCAGGATTGCCAGTGCAGCTGCACAGGGGAGGGAGCTGGATGTCATTGTCCACTTAGGGACAAATGACCTGGCTAATAAAGGGATTAGAGAAGTGCAGGAAGAGTTTGTGGAATTGGGGAGGGGTCTTAGACAAATAGCACGCACGGTAACCTTCTCGGAGGTGCTGCCCATCTATGGTGTAGGAGAGGCTAGGGTGTTCCGCACCATGGGATTCAATCAGTGGTTGAAAAACTGGTGTGGAGCTCAGGGATTTGGCTTTATTGGGGACTGGGGGTCCACCTGGAGTGATGCAAGCCTATACTGGCATGATGGGCTGCATCTGTCCAGGAGGGGAGATCTCGGTGATAGTCAAATAAGTTTAAATGCTTCATTGGCAAGCATTTAAACTAGCTAAGGGGAGGCACTGGAAAGGAGCAGGAAATCCTAGCCCCCAAAAAAAATCACGGTAGTAAGTGCAGTAAACACCAACATAGAGGTGTCGATAGGGAGAAGGGCAGGGGTAAATGGAGAAAGTGACAAAGGCAAGAAGGACAGGGATGGGGCAAAAAGAGTAAGGCAATCAGGAAATGGAGGTAATGAGTACCAATGTCGTAGTCTGGGCAACAAGCTCCTGAGCTGGTGGCCTTGATGGAAGAGGATGCCTGGATATCGAAGAAGTCACAGAAACATGGTACACAGAGAACCATGACTGGATGTTAACATACCAGGGTACATAACCTACAGGAGAGACAGGCAGGAGAAGAAGGGAGGAGTAGCTCTCATGTAAAGGAAGGGATAAAGGCAACTGAACAAAAGAGTAAACAGGGAGGAGAAGAGGCACTGTGGGTCACCTTGGAGACTGGAAATGGCACCACAATCCGCACAGGGGTTGTGTACAGACCCGATGTTGGGGAGGGAATGAACAAGGATATGATAGAAGGCATTCTTAGAATGGCAGAGAAAGGAGATACTGTTGATGGGGGACCTGAATATGCCAGATGTTAACTGGAGCACATTTGCTGCAGCCACATCCAAGAGCAGGGCCATTCTTGATGCCCTCCAGGTGGCATGCCTCAGACAGCTAGTTTCGGAACCCACTCGTGAGGGAGAAATCTTAGACCTCGTACTCTCAAACGGGGGCAGTGAGAGGATCTCAGATCTAGAAGTGGGTTGCCATTTGGGAACAAGTGACCATCAAACAGTGTGGTTCACATTAAACTCAGCTACAGAGTCAAGCCATACAAAAGTGAGGGTACTGGACTTCAGGAGGGCTGACTTTGGCAAGATGGAATAGTGCCTCAGAAAAGCACTAGTAAACAGGCTAGAAGGAGGTGTGGAGCAACAATGGGGAATCATCAAAACTGCCATCACAGAGGCAACAAGCCTTTGTGGGAAGCAAATAAACAAATCAAAATGAAAGAAAAAGCCACTATGGTTCTCAAAAGAGGTGGCTGTGAAAGTCAGGAAGAAAAAGATAGCATTCCGGAAGTATAAGGAAACACAGGAGGAGCAGGACAGAGAGCTGTACCAGTTAAGGCAGAAGGAAGCAGGGAGGGAAGTCAGAATAGCAAAGGCTCAAACTGAGGAAAGGACAGCCAACTCAGTTAAGAAGGGGGATAAAACCTTTTATAGGTACATCAGCGAGCGTAAAAAGTCAAAGGGAGGGAGTGAGGCTGAATAGAATGAACGGTGGTGGGCAGAGGGGACAGTGAAAAGCAGGATACTGAACGAATACTTCTGCTCAGCATTCACAAAAGAGGAGGGGAAGTGCCTAATCCAATTAACAGAAGCACTTCTTGATAGGGGGTTGATCCCAGTCCTTTCACAGAAGAAAGGGTTCTGCAAGAACTCCTAAAACTGAAGGTGGACAAAGCAATGGGGCCTGACTGAATTCACCCCAGAATTCTAAAAGAATTAAGGGGAACTAGTGAAACCACTGGCTACTCTTTTTAATAAATCATGGGAGGATGGTGATACCCGAGGACTGGAAGAAGGCGGATGTGATTCCCTTCACAAAGTGGGATCAAGACAGAGGCAGAAAACTACAGACCTGTCAGTCTGACCTCTGTGGTAGGGAAAGTGATGGAGTCACTTCTGAAGGAAGAATAGTTGAGTACCTAGAGGCCAGTGGGGCACAGGACCCAAGGCAGCATGGGTTCACACAGGAAGGTCATGTCAGACGATCTAATAGATTTCTTTGACTGGGTGACCAAAGTAGTAGACTGGGAGGGGCTGTGGACATGGCCTACCTAGACTTTAGCAAGGCATTTGACACAGTCCCACACAAAGATTAATAGTCAAATTACAGCCTGAGAGTGGGTCCCAGGGTGGTAGCCTGGGTAAAACATTGGCTGGACAACAGGACACAGAAGGTAATTGTAAATGGAGTCCACTCTGAAGAAAGAGGGGTTACTAGTGGGGTACCGCAGGGTTCAGTATTGGGTCCAGTCCTTTAATGTCTTCATAAGTGACATTGCAGAGGGACTGAAGGAAAAGTATGCCTCTTTGCAGATGACACAAAGATCTGCAACAGGGTTGATACACAAGGAGTGTGGAAAGGATGGGAAGGACTTGCAAGGTTGGAGGAATGGTCAGAAGTATGGCAGCTAGGATTCAATGCAAAGAAGTGAAAATAATGCACCTGGGAAACAAGAACCCAGGGAAAATACACAATTGGGGAGGTAGTAACAACAAAAAAGGAAAGGGACCTGGGGATAATCATATCAGATGACCTTAAGGTTAGCAAGCAATGTGAGAAGGCAGCAGGGAGGGCTGGGGGTATACTGGGATGCATAGGGAGAGGCATCAGCAGCAGAAAACAGGAAGTTGTTATCCCTCTGTACAGACAGTTGGTGAGACTACATCTGGAGTACTGTGTCCAGTTCTGGAGACCCCATCTCCGCAAGGACATAGACAGGATAGAGGCAGTCCAGAGGAGGGCAACTAAAATGGTGCAGGGTCTGCAAGAGAAGCTGTATGAGGAGAGACTAAAGGAGCTTAATATGTATACCCTTGAGGAAAGAAGGGAGAGGGGGGACATGATAGAAACTTTTAAGTACCTCAGTGGCATCAACAAAGTCCAAGATGGTAGCATCTTTCAGAAAGAGACATGCAAGAACAAGGGGACACAATTTAAAGAGAGAGGGGGGGTCAGGGGCAATGTGAGGAAGTATTATTTCATAGAGAGGGTAGTGGATGCATGGAACAGCCTTCCTGAGGAGGTTGTGGGGTCTAAAACTGTGGGAGAATTCAAGAACGCATGGGACAGACATAAGGCAATTTTTGTGGGGGGTAGGAAGAAATAGGCTGTTGGTTAACTAGGATCTGCGGCTATCCTATAGGTAGGGAAATGGGCAGACTAGATGGGCCAAGCGGTCCTTATCTGCCGTCAAAGTCTATGTTTCTATGTTTTCCCACTACTGAGGTGAGGCTGACTGGTCTGTAGTTCCCGCTTCCTCTTTGTTCCCACTTTTGTATAAGGGGACTACATCTGCTGTCCTCCAGTCTTTGGGTACCTCCTGTTTCCAGTGATCACTAACAGGATAGCCAGAGGTTCAGCCGCACCTCTTAGTTCTTTAAGGACCCTGGGTGCACCCCATCTGGCCCCATTGCTTTATCAACCTTATTACTTCCAGTTCCTTCAGGACCCTTCTTGTAAAGGGACTTGTGTCCATTCCTGCACCATTCTCACCCTTGTACCCTTCAGACCCATTACCCTCTCTTCTTCAGTAAAGACTGAGCAGAAATATCTGTTCAATATGTCAGCTTTACTGTTGTCATCCTCCACATGGCCTCCATCTCCCCTTCAGTCTCACTATCCCTCCCTTTGCCTTTCTTTTTCACTTATGTACCTGTAAAAGGTTTGTCCTCTACCCACTGATTTTGCAATGTGTTCTTCTGTCTGAGCTTTGGCTTCCCTTACTGACCTCCCTGCCTCCCTTTGCTTCTCCTGGTACTTCTCCCTATCCCCTTCTACCTGTGTCTTTTTGTATTGCCTGAATGCAATCTTTTTGGCTTTCACTTTTTTTGCTACCTCCTCTTCCTTTTCCTCTTGCTAACCTGCTTAATGCATAATTCTGTTGCTCTTGTAATCCCCATTTTAAATACTGCCCACTGTTCCTCAAACCTGATTCCTGCCCCATTCCCCTTAATGCTTCTTTCAAGTATCTCCCCATTTTCCCAAAGTCTGTCCCCCTAAAATCCAGGATATGTGTTTTTGTGTGGTATGGCTCTGCTCTTTCTGTGATTTCAAACCACAATGACTGGTGGTCACTGTTCCCCAGGTGCTCCCCCACTGTTACCCCCCATCACACTGTCCCTGTTTGTGAGCACAAGGTCCAGTATTGCCTTCTGCCGAGTTGATTCCATGACCAGTTGCTTGAGGAAGGCACCCTGAAGGAGTCCAGGATAAATCTGCTCTAGTTGATGCTGCTGCTGGAATGCTCCAGTCCACGTCTGGAATATTGAAGTCTCCAACCAGTACTACCTACCCTGTCTGCCATCCTTGGATGGCTAGCATCAGCCCTGTTTCTTCCTCCTGGGCTGGTGGTCTATAGACCACACCTGTGTGGATAGCTGTCCCATTTTCCTTTCCAGCTTAACCACAGTATCTCTCTCCCATTTTGTTCCTCCTGGATCTCTGTGGCCCTTATGTCATTTTTCACATACAGTGCCACTCCTCCTCCCTTCCTACCTGCCCTGTCTCTTCTGAATATGTTGTAGCCAGGTATGGCCATCTCCCAGTTGTGGTTATCATTACACCAGGTTTCAGTGATGGCCACAATGTCCAGGTCTGACTGCACCATGACAGCCGCCAGTCTTCCATCTTGTTGCTAAGGCTCCTGGCATTGGCACACATGGCTTTCCATGATTTGGCCTCCCTAGACTGTTTTGCTGTTCTACTCCAGCCCCTTCCTTGGTTGTCCTTTATCCCTAGTTCTCCTTGCTGTCTGCCCTTCTGCTGAATTTTTTCCCTTTTCTGCCTATCCACCTCTTGGGCGCTAGTCTCCATCTTTTGCACACTGCTTTGTAGAGATAGCCACTCCTCTGGTTCACTGGTTCCATTGCTAGCTGTGGGGGGTGAGCAAGTAGGTATCCTCCTTGCTGGCCTGCCACCCCCCTTTGCTAGTTTAAATGCTTGTCAATGTAGCATTTAAACTTATCATTGAGTGCTTGATTCTCCAGGATGGATGAACAGTCAGGCTTGAACAAACCTCCATCCCTCCAGGTGGGTCCCAGTCACCAATGAATCCAAACCCTTCCTCACAGCACCAGTTCTTCAACCATGAGTTAAAATCCTGGTGCACGCATCCCTATGCTGTCCCTTGCCTCGCAGGTAGTACTTTGAGAAAGTGACAGAAGTAGCTACTTGCTTGAGACCCTCCCAATTTCCTAAACTCTTCCTGAACTTCTTTTGCTCCCATTTGCCAGGTCATTAGTACCCAGGTGGATAATGACATCCAGCTCACCCTCCAGTCTTGCCTCCCAGTGATCCCAGGATCTTCCTTCCATCCTTCCATGCCGTGGCACCTGGTAGGCACCTCACCTCCTGTCCTCCCCTCCTGTGTTCCTAGCTGGATCCCTCTTATGATGGAGTCCTCACCAGGATTCGCTTCCTCCTCCTCTGGTTCCACTGCTCCCACTGAGGTCACCTCTTGGCTAACCTCCACATCCTTTCCTTCCACTCTCTGGGTACCTCTATTTGGTTGTCCCATTTCCAGTGTGGCATATGAGTTCTTGAGTGGAATAGGATCTGAGATGTACCTCTGCCTGACCGCTCTAACCCTCCCTGAGCCCACTGTCATCCAAGTGCTCGCTGCTCGGCATCCTTTGGAGGCAGTTGCATTGGACTGGGTGGTCTCTGGATAGGGGTGATGGTACTTGACCCAGTTTACTTCGCTCTGAGTCTGGCTACCTCATCCCACAGTCCAGAGAGGGCATGCAGATAGCAGCACTTCAGTGTCCAGACGGTTCTGCTTGAATATGGCTGCCCCACAGCCACTGCATTGCACCACTCCCCATTATACTGCAATTATACTGCTATTCCACTACTTGTCTGTTACTGAAGCTCTCCTAGTTCCCTTTTTATTAATTTACTGTCCTAAAAATCCTGCCACTGATCCTCAGATACTTTTCTTTTTAAAAAAAGAAAATAAACCAATAAATAAATAAATGAATCAAAACACTTGTCGTGCTGAGGGTGGGCTTCTTCCCCTTATGCCCCTCCTACTCCACACCTCTTACTATCCCCTGTGTTCAGCTCCTGTCAATCAGATTTAACAGGGCATATAATTAAGAGTTGTGGGAAGGGGGTAAAATTTGCAGCAATTAAAGACAGCAAAGAAATACACCACCACTACGTTTTAAATTTTCAACAGCCCAAAAACAATTCTAAGTAAAGACAGCAAAGAAATGACAGTGTCACTAAAAGCCCACAATCTAAGTTTAAAAGAAAAATAGCAATTATCAGTTACTGTAAAGTACTGAATTGAATATGTTTCCTTCCCCTTCTGGCTTCTTCTGAAAAAATAACCCTCTTAAAGTTGCCACCCAAGTACTTGATACCCTCACTAAGGCCCTGGCTGAACATGCGCAATCCAAACTAATTATCCTAGGTGATTTCAACATGAACAGGGCCCCAGATACACAACAGGAGCTAAAGGCATCTCTCCTGGATGCTCACCTGTCACAGATCATCACTGTGCCCACAAGGCATAATACAAAATCTGTTAAACACACCACTCTAGACTGGGTGCTGGTATCCAATTCCCTCAACATCCAGGCAGCAGGAAATTTAGCAGATGCCTTGAGTGATTACTCCCCAATCTTCTGTATATGGAAGAATCGTCTGCCCAACCCCCCCCACACAGACTGTTCACAGCTAGCGACTTCTCCCAGTTCTCTCCATCTACTTTGCAAAAGCACCTCATTGGCATAGACTGGAGCCCTATCAAGTCTCTCCCTGCCATTGATGATGCCCTGGAATTCTTCCAAAATGCCTTCTCCTCCACTGTTAACTTATTTGCTCGCCTCAGGAGGTTAAGAACTCAGGGGCGATGCTACAAGTGGATTACCCCTGTGCTGAAGTCACTGATGATCCAACGTGATAGGGAATGGGTCAAATATAAAGCGTCTGGTCACCCTGCTGACTGGGCAGATTACAGAGTGTTATGGAACCAATGTAAAAAATTGATTCTGACAGCAAAAAGGGATTATGTTAAGACCCTACAACAGGTGAACCTATTCGACCCAAGGCCCTTCTGGGAGCAAATTAATTGTCTCTTAAAGCGTAACGGCCCCCCCCATGGGGGACAAACACTCAGTGACAGTTAGGAAGTCACTGACACCTTTAATAAGTTCTTCACCAACCTAGAAAAATACAAGGCTGATCTACCCACTCCCCTGGACACCTGGGCACTGAGACGCTTGAACATAGCCATCTGGAATTCCACCTCAAGTTAGCACAACTAAAAGACGTACTCCCCCTACTTAAGACAATTTAGGACAGGGGTTCTGTGGGTCCAGATGGTCTTGAGCCCAGATTGTTGAAGGTCGCTGCCCCAGCCATAGCCTTACCGTTCACATGGCTCGTTAACAGATCCTTCTTTGAAGGGAGTGTACCAGCCCAGTGAAAACAAGCCTACATGGTTCCTATCCATAAAGGTGGACCCAAGGAGCAGATCGGAAATTACAGGCCTACATCCCTCCTGTGTATACTAGCCAAAATTCAGGAGAGGATAGTGTACGGACAGTTCCGAGACTACTTGGAAGCAAATAAACTGCTTGCCTGCACCCAGCACGGGTTCAGAAAAAAGCATGGCACAGACACTGCCCTGATTAAATTCTCCACTGATGTCCTCTGGTCCCTTGACAAACGCACTCCCACTGGGGCTGTTCTCATTGATTTAATCAAGGCATTCAACTTGGTGGACCACAGTCTGCTTCTGGGCAAGCTGAAGTGCCTTGGGTTAGACCAAAACACCTTGAACTGCTTCTCCAGCTACTTATCTGGCCACTTGCAGCAGGTCAAATGGCGAGATGCCATATCTGACTGGTTCCCTATTAAGGAAGGGGTGCCTCAGGGCTCTACTCTGGGCCTCCTCCTGTTTTCTCTATTTGTAACTGACCTCAGTGTATACTGTGGGGGAAGTTCTGTAATCCAGTATGCAGATAATACTGTGCTTTACAGAACCTCGGGTGGCATAACTGACCTTAGCTGGCAGCTGCAGAAAGATTTCCTGTCCCTGGAGAGATGGCTCCAGGCCAACAGGCTTCTCCTAAACACCACTAAAACAAAAGCAATGGTGTTCGACCCAAGGTTTCTTGGCCCTGACTGAAGTGTTATACTGCCACTCACCTCCTCCTCCTCCTCAGGGTCGGCGATTGAGGTTGTGACCCAGTTTAAATACTTAGGAATGGTGCTGGACCAGGGCTTCACCTTGAAACCCCATGTTGACAAGATCACCAGAACAATACATCAAAAGCTAGGGCTTCTTTATTGTCTAAGCTCACAGTTGATTCCCAAAACTAAGATAACTATTGCTAAAAGCATCCTACTTCTCAACCTTACCAACACTTCACCAATACTGCACTCACTCCAGAAACAGGAGCTCAGTAGGTTACAAACTCTGTACAACATGATAGCCAGGTTTGCTGCTAATTCACATGCTTGACAGCTCCACTGTGATGTCCTGGCATCCCTGAAATGACCTTCCCTTAGTCACCAGCTCCAGTACCTGCTTCTGTGCCTCGCCTTCCAACTAATACAGGACCCTCCACCTGAGAGCCTCGCTGGCCTACTCAAACTCAAAAATACCATTAAACTGTTGCGCACAACTGGTTTGAAACTGCTGGAAGTGCCCAGAATAAAGACAGCTGCTGGCTGTAAATCTTTTACCCATTCAGCCCCAGTACTCTGGAACAAACTCCTTGCCACCCTTCAGCTCTCCAGCTCTCTGGGATCCTTTCGAAAAGGGCTATGAGAGCACCTGCTTGTAAGCAGCACTTGCTCCTGTAACTAAGCATTGTGCCCAATATGGTTGTCCCACATTTGAACTCCCAGCCGACTATAATTGCAGTGATATTATGCCACCCAATGTACCGTTGTCAATGAGTTGTCTTGTCAGTCCTTAGTCATGTTTTTTACTACACTTGCTAAGCTAGAATGTAACCTTGTATTTACTCTCACCATGTTTGTCACCTTATACCTTGTATTTACTAATGAATTGTATTGTATGGTCCTTAGTACTATTGGCACTGTTCTCTCATTCTGCTGCCTTTTTTGTGCATTAGTCTTCTATTTCAGATTACTGTACATGTAACTAACTCCGGGTCGCCCCTGAAAAAGGCTCCTTTGGGGCCCAGTGGGCCTACCTGGTTAATAAAATTGAAATAAATAAATGATACTGTAGTATACAACTACGGCTTACTGCGTGCCCTTTTACACTGGGTGCATTACTTGTTCCTTCCTTTGTACTCTTAAATTATAATAGGTTGTCCGGCCATGTGTTCTTCTTTTCAGCACCACACTGATAGCCTATGCGGCTCAAACAAAACAGGTTTCCTATGTCTGGCCCTATATCGGGGACTTACTGACCCCAATTCTTGCCAGGCCCCCTATCCTAATGACCATTAGCATTTACCAAATCCGCATTTTCTTTGGGGTTACTATTCACTTTCAGGAACCTATTTTATATTTTCTGTCATCTGACAGACCATCTCCGTGAAAGTTCACTTACATATTTGCTCTCTCCCTTGCGTGCTGTAAATCAGAGTGGATCCGTATGGATCCTGGTGAACTACCTTGATTGGTGACCCACCATTACTCCTGGGTATCATTCAGGTATTGATGTTCTTTGTCTTTCATGCAGGACTTATTAGTTTCCCCATCTCCTGGCTGATAGAAAGGTGTCCCTCCCCACCGCCAAAGGGGCAGGGAAAGACAGGATCCCTCTCCCAGGCTCCTCACTGTTGCTGGTTTCTTAGGACCCTAAGGGTCTTACTGAATCCTGGAACCTGGGGACTCTGTAACAGCTATGCTGTCCTTTCTCTCTTGTAAAGTAAAAGGGAAGGGTGGTCCATGAACATTCATGTTTGTGTTTCCTGCTTCTAGCTGAATCAGGAAACTCAGAGCAGAAACTCTAGACACCCTGTCTCCTAGCAGAGGCCCACTAAAGAACATCTCTCAGGGTCAGACTTAACCCTTCAAATTATCCCTAGTTACCTGCCTCGAGCTTGGGAGAAGACAGAGTCTGGTTACAAGTGTAAGATCAGAAAAGTGGGGCCAGTCATGGGGGTGGGGTGGGTGGTTTACGGTATAGTGACGGAAAAAGTGGTAAAGGAAGTCCAGTCAGCCCAGGGTGATTTTAGAGGCTGCACTGTAGATCACATCACTATACTCAAATGTCGGGAGGATAATTTTTTGAGAACAATCTCACGGCAAGCTGGAAGTGGGATGTGTGATTTGTTCCCGTGCAGTAAACCTAGTTTGGGAGGAGTTTTGAGTGGATGGCATCTATTTTCCTAGAAAAATCAAAGTGTTGGTCAACACAAATGCTAAGGTATTTTATGGAGGGCACAGTCTCCGACACAGAGCCACCTGAGGTTCTAAAGGTCAAGGGGGTGGAGATCATGGAGACCATCTTCTTAGCATTCAAAAAGGAAAGCCTTGCACAGGCCTGTTTAGGCATGCTGCATCAGTGTATTGTTCTGCCACCTGGGAGGACAGGGTTCACATGGTTTTCCCGGAATGCCATGCTTAGGCAAGCAGGAGGCCAACCCATTGTGGAGGTGATGCATTTGCTCCTGGAGAAGGAGAGTGTGGGCTTCCTGGCATTCATGTGCCTCTTGTCAGTCAATCATGGAGCAAAAGTGATGTATGCTGTGAATGAAGCCTCTTGCATACCCTCCAAGCTTGATGAAGGGTGCAGTCTAAGAGGCAGCCAATGGGGTGGGGGAAACAGAAGGACTAAAGGGACGAAACAGGTAAGAGTAAAAAAATACATAGCATAGTTCTAAAATGTGGCACCTTTTGATTTGCTGAACATGGGGCTCTGCACAGCTGTCCATGTTGTTTGGAAAATGGGATACCACAGCTGCAGTTCCAGACAGCCCTGCAGCATATCCCTGAAAGTGCTATGACTCAGAACTGTACAATCATAAATTAATAAACAAAAATGTTTTAGTGAGCTACTGCTTAGTCTAGTATCTGATTTGCAATGTTCCTCCTCTTGGGAGAGAGGGAACCATTATCCATTACCCCACCACAACTGGGAGTGGGGGTCTGTAATTTTAAAAGGTTTCCTCCTAGTGGCATTTAATCTTTTCCTACTCTTCCATGGGAGAAACTGAAAAAAATAAGCTTGGCCTGTGGCACAGGAAAGTAATTGTTTGCTTCTGAATGTCTTACCATCTACGATAGTTATTACAACATAGGCACTTAGCTAATAATCCTAGAATCTGAAATATTCATGAAGGAATTGCTTTTGCTGGCAAGGAGAAGTTAACAGACATGGACATTTCATCACTGGAGCTCGTTTATTTCCCTTGCTATGCTCCACAAAGCTTTAATCATCAGAGCAATGAAATACTGTAGCTTGCGGACATTTGGGGCTAATAAAATCAAAGCTGTTGCAGACCTTTGAAAAACAGCACCTAAAATTTCTAGGCATACAATCCTAAGAGTAAAAGTGTTTTTAAAAATGGTTATATTTGAGAAAACAAGAACAAAGAAAAACAATCTAGTCTTGTCATTCTCAGTACCAAAGGTCCTATGGTGGAGGAGTGTGGGTGGAGCACAGAGACATCAGGAATTTGACTGCAGACCCACATTCTACTAAACCTAGAACTGGATCCCTGCAATATGGAGCAGAGATCATACTGTCCTTTTCCTGTCACATGAGTCAGGGCCCCTGGAGAATATCAGAGATGATCTGTTATACCACCTTTTACAAGACAACTGTTTTGAGTAAGCAAACAAAATGCCATAGAAAAAGCCTTTTTTTTTTAATAACCACTACCACAGTTTTGTCACCAGTTGTATCAACCCCATAGCCTTTCACATTTCAGGGACTTACAGTCCTTTTCCTTATGCTCCCCTGCCAGCTGCAATGGTAGCATATGGAGGGCTATGGGTGGCATTTGAGATGGCTGATTACATATACCGATCACCCCAGCTCAGTCAAACACAATAAATTATCCATATTCTGTTACATTAGTGAAGGACAGGACTTTCAGACTTGAGCTGAAACCCATCCTCTTACATCACTGTAATTGTTATTAAAAAGGAAAGCAGAATCTGGAGTGCACGACTCGGCTAAGGGTTGTGTCGTTACATCTCAGCAACCTATAAAAGGCAAAATATCCTAAAGACCTGAACAAATATGTGCGATCCAATAAAACACAAATAAGATATTTTTTGCTGTAGCTTAAAATGATAACTTTTGCAGCTACTCTTGTACTTACTAGGGGTTCTGCCATGATAATGCGAATCTTGCGTTCAGCTTGTGTGGTAAAGTTGGCAAATAGACTCTTGAGAACATATTCTCCTGGTTTACTGTCTGGGTCAATGTTGATTGGCATCATGGCTGGAGGTCCTTTCTCCCTCTGAGTGCTAGAAACTGGTGGAACTGGAGGCTTGATGTATCCGTTACCAACTGGAGAGGCTAGAAAATTAAAATACAACACAATCACGATTACCGTCTTTGAAAATGAATTTAAACAATTGCTATACAGTATGCCATCCCAAAGATGCAATACATCATTAGCTTTATCATTATTCAGTCATTCAAGCAATAGGATAGTGGATTTGCTATATGAGGCAATGAACCAAGTGTAGAATTTTATTTTATTTAAAATTTGGTAACTGGGAAAAGCACACTGAGCCGAGGCTTGTTTCCAGGTGTGACCCGGGTACAGAGTGTACAGAGAATAACATCTAGATAAAATGTAACAGTATGTACAGACATTTTACAATATGCAAGCACTATATGCAGACATATTACAAGAGTGAATAATAGGACTACAACAGTATAGTATAATTAATTTCCCAGCAGGGAAAAAGAACGGAAAGAGGCAGGGTTACTGTTGGGGGTTAAGGAAAGTAAATAGAGGCTGCAGGGGCCTCTGTCGTGTGTATGGAATGGATAAAGTATGAGCCCAATATTTGCGCCTCACTTCCTTTTTATGAGATAAGTGTATTGCTTCAAGGATAGTGAATCCACTGTCATATTGATGCTATTCTGCCATGTCTTAAAAACTAACTGTAGTTTTTCCTACACACGTTCCCCATTTGAATGCATGGTAAGATAATGATGTCACTACAGACATTTTATTGGCAAAAAAGACAGCAGTTATGTCATATTTTATTGACAATAAAATGGGAGCTGTGAGTTTTCCTTAGGCTATGTTGTTTGTAACTTGGGGCTGGATTCTCAAAGCCTGTGAAAATGCCACAGCTGCAGAGAATAACTCAGCGTAAGTGGGTTGCCACTTGTGGAACCACAGTTTCTCCTACAGCTCTGATATTCTCAAAAGCGGAGCCAGTTTACAACCGGCTCCACGACTTATGGCAACTTGCAGGTGGTTTATCCCCACAGCTGTGGAAAAATGTTATAGCCAGTGGGACCAGCTGTAACATCTTCCACAGCTGTGGTAGTCTGAGAATACCAATCTCTGCAGCTGCTGAGATTTCATTCAGCAACTGGAGTTGTGGTGTGGGACTTAGTCCCAAATCATTTTCAGAATCCAGCCCTTCGTCTTCTGATTGTAGGAGAGGTCCACATGTAGCAAAATGAAATATAAATGGTTTGTATTTCTTTCACACTAAAAATCTCTTTTTGTTTAGCTGGCAAAGGTATTGTATGGTTCTTTAGATTTATTCGTTGAACACTTGCAAAAAAACTAGTTACTCATAATGTTTTGCCAGCACAAAGTACTTAATAGTATTTTTTTTATTATACTGTTTCATTATACTGCTGGACATGTGGATCCTCTTATCAAATCATAAACCAGAGTTACATACAGTTTATTGCATAGCAAACTTGCAACAGTTATTCTCAGTCAAATGACTGCAGAGAGCTCAGAACTGTCATTTTATTGCCAATAAAATGGCAGTAGAGACATTATCATCTCACCTTGCCTTCTCATTGGTCAGCACTCTTGCCAGCAACTACAAACAAAGTGGTAGACAAAACCTCTTACATTGAGCCTCACACAGAATTAAATACATACTGGCAAACTTATCTCCACCCCATTCACTTCACCCAGCCGCCAGGTACCATTCTTCTGCTCCCTGTACCCATGAGAAGCATTTTTGTTTAAAGCACAAGGTTCACGCTATTGACTTATACTTTCACAAAAACGTAAATTCACAAGTGCTTCTCAAGTACAATACTCACACAGCTGGCACTCACATCTGAAAAAAAGTAAACCACACTTTCATTTTTTTTTATCATATGTGAAACAGCAACACCAGCTAGAGCTATGTGCTTGAGAAGTAACTGAATTTACATTATGCAAAAGTACAAGATGTGTAGGGAGGGTGCTTGATAGCTGGGTAGACTGGGGGAGTTACATTTATAAAATTTATTGTGGCACATTCATTTGGGGTGCATGGTTGATGGACTGGGAGGGGGGGCTGTATTTATGTAATTTATTGTGGCATGTGTGTTTAGGGATACATGAAGCTACAGTGGGAGTAATTGAGTTGGGCATGGGAGGAGACCAACAGCAGTGTGAACATGGCACTTTAAACAAACATCACAAAAAAAATAGTATAATAGCAATAATATGACAATAATTATAGCACTGTCATCATCATCACGCTTTGTTAGGCAGCTTAAACAGGCAGACTGGATTTTGCCAACAGCATCTATGTATCAATAATCTGATTGCTTCAAACATGTATAGTACTCAGCTTTTGGCCTCAAACTTTGTCTACTCAGCAATGTGATTAGTGCCATGTATATAGTACTATTACTGTCCTAATATTGCAAAAAAACCAAAAAGAATAAATGAGTAGTATTCGAACATTATTTACTTCTGATTGAAACATAGTAAATATTAAGCAGAATTACATTACTCCTAAGTGATCAAAAAAATCTTAAGCACAGGAGGCTGACATTGTACACCTGTGTAATAATCAAGGCAGGTAAATCTCAAGGGGCAGACAGGACACACGCTAGGATTATAGTGGAGTTAAAGGAATAATACATGGGCTAAGAGCAGTGTAAAGTTAAAAAAATTAAAATTAAAGAACAAAACAAAAAAGAAATAAAAAGTAAGTATAAAAGCAACAGCATCCTGTAAATCTTCTAGACTTGCTGTTTCTTCCAATTCCATTCCGTTGCCTCCCTACCTGCCTGCCTTGCTTACGCAGCCTCAGGTTTCAAGAGAATACAGTAAGCAATAAGTATTATTTGTGTCTGTCTTACTGTCCTTTCCCATCCCAGCCTACCACCCACTGAAAGACACACACAACACAGTGACTGTTAAGAAAATAAATGTTATTAGCATTGAAAAAACACGTGACCAGATAAATATGCAGAAGTGTAAACAACAAACTCTTTTTTTTTTCTCTCTGGTCAGCAGCACCAACAAGCATTCTTTTCTTGTAGGACACAAATACATTCTACTTCTGCAGATAAAAGTATTAACAATAAAGCTACATCTGTGGTAGTGGACATAACAGCAGATCAGCCACTTGAATTAAACAGTGAAGTCTTAGTGAAGTTTATTTCACTTCCTAAGAAAAGCACTTTAGTGCCTGATGAGCAGATAGAAGAGAGGAGAAATAGACAAGAAATATGATCAAGAGATTATTGGCTGATCACTTATAAATAGTTGAGATATGATAAAAAAAAGATTGATGTATTGCACAATGTGTGAAAAATATCTTACTATTGCAATACCAGCCTTAAAAAAAAAAGCCTTTGCCACAGGCTCTAACAGTTTTAGGATTGAGTCGCTTCATGCACATGACAAGTCCAGTCCGCATGTTCAGTGTCAGAATCGACATATACTGGAAAGTGGTCAGTGCAGTACATGTTGAAAACAGTGAGTTGCCACTGTAGCAAGCCTTTGCTCAGTTGGAGGAGGGCACTAAGGTCATGATGAGATGTCTTAACACAGCATACTCCATTGCCAAAAATATGTGCCTTTTCTTGAACATGGAGTACCTATGTGAGTTACAGGAGAAAAATTGGATTAGGCTTGGTTCTAATTATACCAATGATATGCGAGCCAGGCACTTTTGCAGTGCTGCTATATCCAGAACCGAGATGCAGACTCTTAGTAATGCTAAATTTGTGACAGTTCTTGCTGACTGCAGTACTGATGCCAACATAATTGAACAGGAAAATGTTTTCCTGTAATTTGTAGATCCTAACTCAAAAGAGGTGCGTACATTTCTGATCCAAGCTGTGCCCTTGGATTATGCACACGCAGACAGTGTCTCTAATGCAGTATCAACTGCATTAGATTCAGTACATCTTCCTCTCACTAACCTAAAAAATGTGAACAATCCAAGGCCACGTCTTATTTCTGCCAAATGTGATGGGGCAAATGTCATCATGACGGATGAAAGAGGTGGAACCATTGCAAAGTTACGGGAACAATGTCCTTGCATAATAGCCACGCACTGTGTTGCCCATAAGCTGGAGTTGGCAGTTCTCAATGTAATGAAAAAAAAATTCTTTTATATCTAAGCTTGAAAGTACTTTCAAGGAAATATTTAAACTCTGTCATTATAGTCTGAAAAAAAAATGATCGCTTCAAGAAATTGCAAATGTGATAACTGATCTTGCTCACTTTAGTGCAATTAAACAGATGAGATGGCTTGCCAGTAGATCACATTCAGTCCATGCAGTTCCGGTGAACCTACCTAATGTAGCACAGCACCTGTAACATGCATCTAGTTCAGCTGGTGATGATGGTTCAAAATTAGAGGCACGAGAGATAGATTGTGCAGTTTGTAAAATCTCTTTATATCCTGCAAGATTTTTTACCAATACTGAAAAAATATGTCACTGCAGTTTCAAAGAGATGACTTTACTAATTCTAGAAGTACCACAACTCATTGAGGCCTGCCTACTCCAGCTGTTGGAACTGAAATCAACACTAGGAAAATACACAACAGCTTTCCTAAGCCACTACAAACCTCAGCACAAATAGATTTGCTTGACTTTGTGACAACTGCTGTCTGTTCGCTGCCTCTGTTTGTACTGTAACTCCACATCCACAGGTCGTACCTGGAAATGAGCCCTGGCTCAGTGTGCCTTCTCCAGTTACCAAAGTTTAAAGAAATTAAATAAATAAATACTGTAGGTGGGGATGCATGCAGTAATTTTTTTATAAGTCTGTCCAGACACGTGGTACAGAAGGACTGAACAATGACCAATGTAGCCCCCATCTTCACGAAAGAGACAAGATTGAACCCATGCAACTACAGGCCTTTAACCTAACATCAGTGCTGGGAAGATCCTGGAAGTCATAATCATAAAAAATGAATGGACCACTTGGCTGAGACCAAGCTTTTTGTCCCTTCTCAAAATCACAAGAGCTGAGTACAGTACTGGCAAGTTTGGGTGCTGGCTGGCAGAGAAACAGCTGGGCACAGGAAGTGACAATCCAAACAGAAAGATCGCTGTGAAAATCCAATGTATTTAAATGGTAGTGCAGGTAAACAACACAAAGCTCACCACAAACAAATACTCGGCCTACTCACAACCACACGGTGCTGCCTCCTATGTGACCCCTCCATAACACAAAAAGAAATGAGGTGTACGCACTGGGCTCAATTGTTGTGTATTTTATTGCAGGAAAAACACAATAAGGTGCATCCTAGTGTAGTACAATGCAAAAAGAAGCTGACAACCAAACTGGGCAGCGAGACTCTGCTCCATACTGAGGACACATTGTATCCTCCCTTGAGGAATAGGAAGTGTGTAGGGGAGTCAGTCTACCAAGTTCAGTTGTTGACTTTTTTGCACAGTGCTGCATGAAGATGCTCTTTATTTTTTTCTATGGTAAAATACACAGCAATTTAGCCTGAAGTGTGCATCTCTTCCTCTTCTGTATTTTGAACAACACAAGGCTAACAGTACACCCATAGCTAACACAAACCTCCTAAGTTTTGTGTTTGTGTTTGGTGTTGGGTGTACTGTTAACCTTGTGTCCACCAGCACTACCAGTTAATACTTTCAATAACTCCATATGAAGTCCAAATCCTCCATTGCTTAACCTAATACAACGTGGCTACCCAAGTGAAAATTAGTTAAATAAACTGTAGGTACACATTGCTCTTTCTGTATGGAGTGCTGTTTCCTGTGTTCCTCTTCTCTTGCCCCCTCTTAGGATGGCTTAACAAGGGGCTGATCATGCCAAAACCAACCCGATCACCTTCTTTAAGGGGGTGAACAGTGAGATACACAGGGGAAGGGCCATAGTGGTAGTCTATCTGGAAGACAACAAGGCCTTTGGCACTAATGCACATGAGAACATTCTAGGCAAAGTACACCAGTACAGTACACACATGGTAGAGTTCTTACTGGTGTGGGAGAATGAAACAAAGTGTTGTGATGAATAGACACTACTCTAGGTAGAATGGTGTGCTCAGCATTGTCCCGCAGTAGCTGTAGTAGTAGTATGTTATAGTCATAATTTTTCACATGAATAAGTATTTCCCAATTGAGCAGAACTAATTTACAGTAGAGTCCTCGTTACAAACTGATTACAAAATACAAAACATGAATTATTTACAAAAAAGACAATACATAATTTATATTTCAAACAAAATCAATTAATACAGTCTTCAACAGCCTTCAAGCATAGAACTAATTTGTAACAGATACAAAATGTAATACCTTCAAAGTGCCTTGTTCCCAAGTATAAAAGGACCTACTGCTCTAAGTTCTCCCATTAACTCTAAAAAGGACTACACAGTACGGTTAAAAAAGGGAATGGGAAATTTAACCCACATCATATCAGGAACAGCAAGGAAGGGGTTTCATTCCTAGCTCCAGTGCCCACATTTTTATCCTTTTCAGACTCACTGTTTTGTGTATTGGCCTCATGCTACATTTTTTAGTTCTTTGGTAACCAGGTACATGGAATAATTGGACATGTATAAAAGAAAGCTGATCTCCATATATTAGTTTTGCAATGGGGTTGGATATATTCTATTCCTTGTGATGCCCATAAACTTTCTTTAACCTGTCTCTGTTTTAAATCATCTAAGATATAACCTGGGACCCTATTTCTGTGACACTGATACATAAAGCTAACAAGATGCACATTTCTTCTATTATTTAATCTTAACCATCCCAAATCAAGATCAAATTGGCAATGATGTGTCCAACAGGGGTGAGGTTAAGGATATAGCAGGCAAATCTATAATACATTACATCCAGCTTTGCCAGCTCCCTCCCCAATGCCCCTACAAGGAGGAAATCTCCACAATCCATCACTTGTACAATTATAATATTAACAATTAATCTTCATGAGTCTCTTGGCAGACATTTCTAAATTCTGTGCAACATCCCAAGTTTCCTTCCCAAACTGGCCACTGTTTTGTCTATATGGAGGTCCCATTTACATTTGTCATTCAGCCAAATTCTTAGGTATTCATAAGACTTGACCTTTTCTAACACTACATTAGTGTTTGCTACTACAGACAAGGATTCTCAAATCAATCCAGGCCTGCTGGTTCCTTGAAACAACACTGTTGGGGATTTTTTTAGCATTTAAAGGGACACTAAAAACACACACATTTTATGATTGCTTACCATCTCTAGAATGTATTGATGTTACTGGTTGTTTTATCTGCCTCTTTGTTTAGTAGAACTGAAATGCATGCCAATGTGTAAGTTATACCCAACCTTGTTTTGATTAAAATCCTTCATCTACCCTTATTACATACTTACTGAATATTAGAAACACACCCAAAATGTTCAGCCACTCATGATGCAATAGTGATTCTACTCCCACTGCATAATGAATGGCTAGAGTATGTTGGGGTGTTCCTAAGTCCAGGAAAGATGCATTGGGAGGAATGTAAATAAACATGTTTTGTGTGGTAACACCAGTATGGCAGGCAGTCTGTTTTTCACTTTTAAAAAAAGAAAAGGAAACAGAATTAAACTACCAGCAACATCAGCAAACTCAACAGAACGTGAAGAATCATAACGTGTTTTTTAAACTATGGACACTTTAAGGCCTAAGGGAGTTGACAGTATCCCTTTAAAACTAGGAAATTCTTAGCAAAAAAAAAAGTTTGCACCTGATCAAAAGCATTTTGCAAGTTGGATTCTATCTGATTTATTGAGTTTTAGGATATACATAATATAGTATCACCTGCATACAGATACAATTTGACATTATTATTGAGTGTTCATGTAAATATTAAATAACAAAGGCCCCCGTATTGACTGTTGGGGTACTCCTGAAATAATTTGTGTTTTATTTGAGACAAAATCATCCAGTTTAGTTACTTGTCATCTTCCTTTAATGTAGGCTGTGAACCATTTCACAGTGGTGAGCATCAAACCCAGGGCTTCGAGTTTGGACAGGAGAGTGTTGGGGTCCAGAGTATCAAAGGCTTTCCAAAGATCAACAAAAACTGCCCCCAGTGACACTCTTCTGTCCAAAGTCTCATGGATGTAGCCCACCACCCTGATCAGAGCTATAGTGGTACTATGCTTTTCATGAAACCCAGATGGGAAATTACTCATAACGTAACTTTATTCCAAAAAATGTTATATTTGAATACTAACTAACCTTTCCAATATTTTAGATACTGACAACAGCAGGGAAATTGACTGCTAATTGTCTATCTCTGTTTTGTCTCCTGATTTATAAATCAGGGTAAGCTTGGTGAGTTTCCAGGCTGATGGGAACTCACCAAGGTTCAGAGACATATTGAAGATTTTTGTTAAAGGTGCAGAGATAATTGGAGTTGCGTACTTTTTAGAGGTGGGATATTACTCCATTCAACTGCCTTTGAAGTGTCTATCTTATTCAATTCTTTTAAAAAATATTTCTAGTTTTGCTCAAAGAATCAGAACTATATGGAGAACAGACATTTGAATATTTTTCCATTTCAATGGGATTTAATCCCTTACTTATTATGTAATTATTGAATTTCACTGTTGCTTCTGACCCTAGCAGTATGTTTTGTCCCTAAGCCATACATTGTTTTGGAGACTCAACAGCTGTCTATTTTTTTCTTCATAATTTTCCAAAACTCTTTTGGTTGTTTTTTTTATTTATGTTCCCAATCATTGTTTTATTGTAGCTTTGTTTAGTAATTTTAACTTCTTTAGTCTAATTATTGCATGTTTGCCTATGTTTGTTCCAGTCTGAAAGGTTACTGGATTTTCTGGCAGCAGTCCATAATTTATTGATTTTTTTTTCTAAAGGAGGAACTGGTGGACTTCCTGAAGGAAAATGGGCTACAGGACACTAGATAACATATGCTCATGAGTGGTAGGTCTTGCCAGATAAATCTGGTTGACTTCTTTGACTGGGTGACCAGGGCAGCAGATAGTGGACAGGCAGTAGATGTGGTATACATGGATTTCAGCAAGGCTTTTGACAGTGAGCCACAGGAGGCTTATCAAGAAGATAAGGGTCTTAGGGGCAGGGGAAAAACTGGGAACTTGGGTGGAGAACTGGCTGAGTGGAAGAACATAAAGGGTAGTAGTTAATGGGGAGTTTTCAGAGATAAGGGAAGTAACAAGTGGAGTGCCTCAGTGGTTGTTGCTGGTTCTGGTCCTTCACAAAGTATGCATTTGTGACATAGGGGAAAGCATCAAGGGCAAGATCTGCTTCTTTGCAGATGACTCAGTGATCTGCACAAGGGTGAAGGAAGGGATAAGGGAACTCAGGAAGGATGTGGGCAGGTTGGAGAGCTGGTCAGAGATGTTGCAGCAGGTCATTAATGCAAAAAAAAATGTAAAGTGATGCACATTGGGAGGAAGAACCCAAGAATGCAATCTGAAATGGGGGAGTGGTACAGGATTGACCATGGAGGAAAAGGATTTAGGGGTCATGATATAGGAGAGACTTAAAAACAGCAGCACATTGTAATATAGCTGTGGGCAAGGCAATCAGGATGCTGGGTTGCACAGGGAGGGGAATGAACAGTAGAAATCATCGGGAGGTGATTCTCCCATTGTACAGTTCACTGGTGCAGCTACACCTGGAATACTGCACACGGCACTAGAACCCACACCGGAGGAGAGACTGTGACAAGGTGGAAGCAGTATAGTGCAGGACAACCAGGAAGGTCCATAGACTAGGTGGTAAGACATACAAGAAGAGGCTGCAAGACTTTAACATGTACACCCTTGGGAGAAGGAGAGAAAGGGGTGACATGACTGAAACATGCAAGTTCCTGAACTTGATAAACAGGGTGGATGCCAAGTAAATTTTCTCCTTGAGTTCAACTATAGGGGTGAGAGAGAACTTACTTAAACTTGCAAGGGAGAAACTAATACGGGATATCTGTAAGCACTTTTTCACAGAAAGAGTTGTGGACAAGTGGAACAAGCTGCCAGAGGTGGTGGTAGAGGCCAAATTAATGAGCAGCTTAAAGCAGGGATGGGACAGGCATATGAGGTCAGATAGAAAAGGAGGGGCAGAAGCAAAGGGAGAATGGGCATTAGGGCCAATGCAAAGTAGTACTGGATGGGACAACAGGCCTTTTTCTGCAATCATTGTCTATGTATCTATGTAAAACATTCAGATCTGAATATTTTAAGGCTATGGATCAGAAATGGATTTTATTTTTTATTGAAAATTTTGGAGAATACCTTTGAGCACAAGTGCTGTTTTACAAAGGTCCCACATCAATAACAGAGATTACAAAGCAACATAACAACTAGAATAAGTGAGTTCCAGTGGAATGAAGTTAAGCAAGTACAGATATAGTCAAACAAGTACAAATAAATAGGCTAGATCAGTTGCATATTATTTTGTAGTAAGGGAGGTAGACAGAGTCAGTGTACAATGAACATAGTAATGGAGTCTGACACAGTTCAAAGAGTATACTGGAAGGGACTTTAGTTAGGATGATTTGCAGGTACTGCTGCATTGAACTGTTAAAGTTGCCTGCAGTGCTCTCTTAAAATGGTCAAAGTTAAGTAGATCCGGCAAAGTAACAGGCAGTTCATTTAACCAGTCAGTGGCTCTAATGGTGAATGAACGCTTGCCTAGTTGAGTACAGCAGAGCGGCAGTTCAAGGGCATTCTGAGCCGTGCTCCTGGTATTGTAGGTAAGGGTAACAAATATGTTTGGGCGTAGAGGGTGCAGCTATGGGTGCACTAGTCAGCCCCAAGCACAAAGCAACAAACCTTATTACAGATCAGATTTATTCTGCTGAGAATTGAGTCGCAGGCAATTGCGTAGCTGGGGAGGACATAGTCAGCTAGTGACAGTACTGAGCTTGCCATTATGAGACATCTAACATCAGCAGTGAGGTTGACCTGGTTATGGTACAAAGTCCCTAGTCTTCTATTTACTGTGGGCACAAGGTGGTCAACATGGGGAGCAACAGAAAAGGTAAAAGGATTAGCCCAAGATATTTACAGGTGTCCACGTTCAAGTATATGTCCCAAGTCATTGCAGATGATGGGGGGTACCTTTTTCTTCATTTGTGGGCTTGTGAATAACATTCTTAGTTTTTTTTTAGATTTAGAACCAGTTTGTTTTGGGAGAACCATTTTTCATAATTGCCCTGGAGGATGGACATAAGGCTGCCGAGGTTAGGGTTCTTGGACTAGATAACAACATTGTCAGCTGGGAGAAGTACATTTGCAGACTGACAGATATCAGGCAGGTGATTTATGAATAAGCCAAATAGTAGGGAGCCCAGAATGGAGCCCTGGGGAACACCAATGGCTACATTCCTATATGTCTGACAAGAGGTCATCTATCTTAACACGCTGAGTGCGATTAATGAGATAATTCTAGAACCAGGTGACTGTGTCCTGTGACAGGCTTAGGCCATGGAATTTGCAGATAAGTAGCTTATGAGTGACCAAGTCAAATGCTTTTGTCAAGTCGATATAGATATAGGGAGGAGGCAGGATGCTGGAGACCAGTTAGTATCTGTGGAGACAGATTAGGCAGGGAACATTTGGGCAGACTGGATGGGCCAAGAAGTAATTTTCTGCTGACAAATTCTATATTTAATCATATTACCACTAAGTCAACTGGAAACCTGTGACTCCCAGAAGCACCTTACTCTTTCTCTAACATGCCACCTGGTGCTAAGGCACTGATTTCTGTCTCTCTTCTGTTTCTCTGGGTTCCATATGTGTGCACACCGCACCTTTTTGATTGAAAATGTAATTATCTGTGCAGCACTAGGCTGTGCATTAGAGAAAAAGTAAGGTGCTTCTGGAAGTCCTAAATTTCCAGTTGCCTTAGTGGCACAGTTGGTAATGCAACCAGAATGATATTCTGGGTGGCCTGGGTTCAAATCCCAGCTAAGGCACTTGTTTCTTTCTTACTACTTTTTTTTTAATCATATTTACCTACTTGAGCTTCAGCCTCCATTTCATCATACCCTATCTCTACATCATGCTGTACTTCATCATCATCATCTAACTCAAGGCACTGTTGTCTTCCAGACCAGGAGATCGATTAGTGCATCCTGCTTTTATGCTATTAACATATTTCAGCCAATCCGCATGCAGAGCAACAATACCACTTATCTTGTGTACAGTGTACTCTCATGTAGGAGTGATAGGAGGGAGCACTCCACTTCAACACGATGGGAGCATGGCACAATGAACTAAAAACTGCCTTAAACTTATTGAAAATCATTCGAGTTAAACCTGAGTGATTTATAATAAGGTAATAGGCAACTGAGGGATGTGTCTCTTATGTTACAACAGACTCCTCTTGTGAGGTTTGGGTAGACACAACCATTCAGCTTTGCTGTGTGGTCCTGTCACCCAAACCTCACACTCACAGTCTCTTATACCAAAGACCCTATTAACTTCTGATATACTTAGTTGCTTTTTGGTTGTATTTTTCTGGCTGCATGGGTGGAGCTCTGCAGGCCTTTTGTAATCACTGTAGGAGAACAGCAGGTCATATCTGGAATGCGACCCAGTGTTCTCCTACAGTGATGCAGCAATCTGTGGAAAGCGTCAACTCCATTGGTGCTATCCTCCATCGATGAAGCTCCCCTCCACAGCATGGTCACCCCCCTCCCCATGGGCACACTACTTTAGCCACAAACTTCCTTCAAAACTGCGCATGCATGAGTATTGCACATGTGCAGTTCCGTTGCCACCGCCATCTTTTGAATGGCACACCATCACGGCTCTGACAGCTGTGCCATCTACTCCAAAACCACCGTCACTGATACCACTCTGATAACACTGCCACCACTCTGATATCCATCCTGCTGCCACTCCCACACCTCAACAAGTAAGAGCTCAGTGTAGCTGTATTGGCTCTGACCAGAGTTTGTTTTTTACTGCAGAAGTACCTGCAGTGCATGTTACAGATTTTAAAAGTTCAGATCAGATGTTTTCTGGTCCTGCCATTCTTCCAGGACTAAGTACAGTCCTCTGTAACTGCAATGCAGGCTACTGAGTCTGCCACTGCTAGAGCCATGCTCTGATGTCAGCTGCATGGTATTCTGAGATTTCTGGTTACAGCAAATGTCGACTTGGGAGTTAGTAGACTCAAGTTGAAACAATCTAGACTTGATGATTGGATTCTGACTGCAGGGAGCAATACATTGGTATGGATGATGAGATAGGAACTTTATATGGGCAGTATGCCTTTTGCTCATTGTCTGTCTTAGCAATCTACTATACTGCAGTAAACAGTAAGTAGAAAACATGTTTTTGTATACAGTGCAAACTCAGACCAGCCCTACACTTTGGTGTTTGGTTCTAAGTACTTTCTGTTCCCCTGTAATGGACAGCAGATTGTGCTCAGCCAGTTTGTTATATGAAAGTCATGCCTGTCTCTACACCTCCTGCAATAATTATAAAACCACTGTACATGTGTATGTTGACTGCTTTACATAAGACAGCAAACACAAATTAGGTATGTTTGTCTGTTTTATTTATTCTGCATATGTAGTAAGTACTCTTACCCAGGAATTGCTGAAAATAGGAAAAGTTCCATATTTCACTCTTCCTGGTTATCAAAAATATATAAATTCATAAAATCTTTGAAAATTTCAGTTCTGGTGGAAAATACATTCAAAGAACAACTAAACAGACAAATGATTAACATGGGACTGAATGGGATGAACTACTGAGCAGTGGGTGATGGTCATCATAGACTACAAGACCTGCTTTCACCCTCCCCCAAAAGTGAGTCCTACCTGAATGGGCTCTTACGTGCCAGCAACACCACTATGTGGAATAGGCAGATACTTTTCTTCCTCTTATCCTCCAATTGCATGGATCGCAGCCATGGAAGACTGGCAATATAACCACAACAAATAGCCAGGAATTAAGCATGGCTCTTTCCATCTTCATGGCTGCCACAGGAGAGCTAAGACCCAAGATCCCAACCCAGGATGTTGTTGTAGGGGCCAGGTCTGGGTAAGAAAATGTACCACTGGGTGTACAAGCAGCAGCTCCCTGACTTCAGAGAAAACAGCATGGTTGGGAGATTGGATTCTCCAGTGCTACAGTGTGACAGAGCTGAATAAGGCCCAATCCCAACTGTTATGCAGAAAGAGTTAAACACAAGAATCTGTTTTATCCTCTCCTTTCCTGTCTCTTGTCTGTCTGGTTGCGCAACCAAATGTTCTCATGAGACCTAGGAACTGATCACTCTGATGGTCTTGTGATTCTCCTCCTCTTGCTATCTCTCTGCCTTCACTTGCTGTTTCTGTCTTTTCTTCCCCCTTGCATATCTGCAGTTATAAAATATATGTGAATCTTTGTGTGAAATTGTAAGTGATACTGGGATCCGTTTTTTTTGAAACTGTATATAGTTATACTGTGGAAATGATTGCAAAAAAGCTATTTGGAATTTAGGGGGTTTACCTGAGATGCAGTTTGAACTCCTCTCAGGCTTGCTTTTGCACAGCTGTCAGCAGGGGGTCAGCTTGAGATGTTGTTCTATTTGCAAGCCTGCTCCGCAAAAAACTGGCAAGAACATTTTGTGAAAAACAGGATGTCTCTTAATGAGTTCCCAGGCAAAGACATATAAAAAAGAGCAGCAATGCTTTTGCTAGAAGGAGTGAGAGACAGGGATACAGACTGAAATTTGGAATTGAAAAAAAAAAACCCTCAGATGGAGGATTTTGTTTTCTCTGTTTGTACTGGCTTTGTAAATAGTTATACTGAACAACTGTTATTTTTTATTTTACTGTTATTGATAATAATAAAATGCTACTTGTGAATTTCACAACTGCTCCTGGTCTTCCTGTGCTTTCTGACCTGTGCTTTGATGACATGGAGCACCAGAACAACATCATACATGTGTGGCAGCCTGCAAAGGGAGCAGGGACAGAAAGAGTGGCTCAGCTGCTGTTATTTCTCTCCAAAGTCACAGCTCCACACCAGGCAATGCACCCCCACCACCAGACAGCATCCTGGTCTCAGGGTAGGCAGCAGGGCCAGGAACTATGAATTTCAGCCTCTCTGTTCAAACAAGACAGCAGCAGGATACTACTTAAAAGGCTCAAGAAAGGTAAACAAATATGGCTGCAGCCAGGCAGCACAGCAAGCTCTCTGACTCCACAGGATGTCTGGGAAGGGATCAGACGCTTATAGTGTTTTGGCATGTGACCAACCTGAGCTCAGGACTGCAGACCATGTATGCAGAACTACAGTTGGGCGAAGCTGGGAAACTTTGCTCCATGACTTAATCTGCAAATTTGGTGCAATTCATGGATTAATTAGTGGACGTGAAGTTCCAACTGCAAAGTGCAGAATTTTGCCTGCGAATGGTGGAATTTTGCCATTCACAGGTGAAAATCTTCACTTCGTGCTGAAATGCCACAAAAAAAACAGCGAAGTCACATAGGTGAATTTTGAGCCTATTAGCATAAATTTGCAGATTGCTCCACAGAGGCGAATTTGCCATCTTTGTTGGAACTTCACTGGTGAATTTAAACTTCGCAACATCTCTATGCAAAGCCTGGCTCAGGATTTTGATACAAGGTTTCTCTTGGAAGTTGCTGCCTAATCAGAGATCAGCAGCAGAACGCTATAGGAGATACGTGGCACTTCTTGGAGTTATTGTGGGTCACAGGTTTTACCCAGGACCACTGAACTATTATTTTTGCTACTTTTGTTATCTAATTTGATTGTTCTAAATCTGTCAGTCTTAGTGGTCCATCATGATTGCTGGCACTAGACATTTTATGGATTATGTGTATTGAGAATATTTATTATTATTTATTTAAATAAGCATATGTGCTATTTATTATACCAAATCCATTTTTAACTATATTCTTGATTTACTTTAGAGTTTTGGGTGTACTGTCACTTTAGTTAATCCCACTATTTGTGTGAGTATGTGAATAGGGAAAGGCCATCCCTGAGGAAGTGCACATACGCAAAACTGGTTGGGCCTTTGTTTGAGTGGTGTTGAAAGTTACCTGTGTGGTAACATAGAAACATAGACTTTGAC
Source organism: Neoceratodus forsteri (assembly GCA_016271365.2). NCBI lineage: Eukaryota > Metazoa > Chordata > Ceratodontiformes > Ceratodontidae > Neoceratodus > Neoceratodus forsteri. Next base: position 376,026,526 of record CM057458.1, read on the forward strand.
AGCAGATAGGACCACTTGGCCCACCTAGTCTGCCCATTTCCCTACCTACAGGATAGGCTGCAGATCCTAGTTAACCAACAGCATATTTCTTCCTACCCCCCACAAGAATTGCCTTATGTCTGTCCCATGCATTCTTGAATTCTCCCACAGTTTTAGACCCCACAACCTCCTCAGGAAGGCTGTCCCATGCACCCACTACTCTCTCTGTGAAAAAAATACTTCCTCACATTGCCCCTGAACCACCCCCCCATCTTTAAATTGTGTCCCCTTGTTCTTGCATGTCTCTTTTTCTGAAAGATGTTACCCTCTTGGACTTTGTTGATTCCACTGAGGTACTTAAAAGTTTCTATTATGTCCCCCCTCTCCCTTCTTTCGTCAAGGGTATACATATTAAGCTCCTTTAGTCTCTCCTCGTATGGCTTCTTTTGCAGAGCCTGCACCATTTTAGTTGCCCTCCTCTGGACTGCCTCTATCCTGTCTATGTCCTTGCGGAGATGGGGTCTCTAGAACTGGACGCAGTACTCCAACTGTCTGTACAAAGGGATAACAACTTCCTGTTTTCTGCTGGTGATGCCTCTCCCTTATGCGTCCCAGTATACCCCAGCCCTTCCTACTGCCTTCTCACATTGCTTGCTAACCTTAAGGTCATCTGATATGATTATCCCCAGGCCCCTTTCCTTTTTTGTTGTTGTTACTACCTCCCCCCAATTGTGTATTCTTCCCCTGAGTTCTTGTTTCCCAGGTGCATTATTTTGCACTTCTTTGCATTGAATCTTAGCTGCCATCCTTCTGACCATTCCTCCAACCTTGCCAAGTCCCTTCTCATTCTTTCCACGTCTCCTTGTGTATCAACCCTGTTGCAGATCTTTGTGTCATCTGCAAAGAGGCATACTTTTCCTTCCAGTCCCTCTGCAATGTCACTTATAAAGACATTAAAAAGGACTGGACCCAGTACTGAACCCTGCGGTACCCCACTAGTAACCCTTCTTTCTTCAGAGTGGACTCAATTTACAATTACCTTCTGTGTCCTGTTGTCCAGCCAATGTTTTACCCAGGCTACCACCCTGGGAACCACTCCCAGGCTGGATTAATTTGACTATTAATCTTTTGTGTGGGACTGTGTCAAATGCCTTGCTAAAGTCTAGGTAGGCCATGTCCACAGCCCCTCCCTGGTCTACTACTTTGGTTACCCAGTCAAACAAATCTATTAGATTCATCTGACATGACCTTCCCACTGTGAAGCCATGCTGCCTTGGGTCCTGTGCCCCACTGGCCTCTAGGTACTCAACAATTCTTTCCTTCAGAAGTGACTCCATCACTTCCCCTACCACAGAGGTCAAACCAGTGGCGGAGCCAGGTTTGGGAGCCGGGGGGTGGCTATTCAGTCAATCATGGGCTCCACAATGGGCACTATGCAGTGAATAAAGATGGTGGTGGGGCACCACTATTCACACTGTGGCAGTCAGGAGAGGCAACCAACCCCCCAGCCCCCCCTCTAGCTCCGCCACTGAGTCAAACTGACAGGTCTGTAGTTTCCTGCCTCTGTCTTGGTCCCACTTTTGTGAAGGGGAATCATATCCACCTTCCTCTAGTCCTCGGTACCACACCATCCTCCCATGATTTGTTAAAATAGTAGTCAGTGGTTTCACTGGTTCCCCCTTAATTCTTTTAGAATTCTGGGGTGAATTCCATCAGGCCCCATTGCTTTGTCCACCTTCAGTTTTCTGAGTTCTTGCAGAACCCTTTCTTCTGTGAAAGGACTGGGATCGACCCCCTATTAAGAGTGCTTCTGTTAATTGGATTAGGCACTCCCCTCCTCTTTGTGAATACTGAGCAGAAATATTCGTCAGTATCCCTGCTTTTCACTGTCCCCTCTGCCCACCCACCGTTCATTCTATTCAGCCTCACTATCCCTCCCTTTGTCTTTCTACGCTCTCTGATGTACCTAAAAAAGGTTTTATCCCCCTTCTTAACCAAGTTGGCTATCTTTTCCTCACTTTGGGCCTTTGCTCTTCTGACTTCCCTTCCTGCTTCCTTCTGTCTTAACTGGTACAGCTCTCTGTCCTGCTCCTTCTGTGTTTCCTTATACTTCCTGAATGCTATCTTTTTCTTCCTGGCTTTCCCAGCCACCTCTTTTGAGAACCATAGTGGCTTTTTCTTTCATTTTGATTTGTTTATTTGCTTCACACAAAGGCTTGTTGCCTCTGTGATGGCAGTTTTGATGATTTCCCATTGTTGCTCCACCCCTCCTTCTAACCTGTTTGCTAGTGCTTTTCTGAGGCACTCTCCCATCTTGCCAAAGTCAGCCCTCCTGAAGTCCAGTACCCTCACTTTTGTATGGCTTGACTCTGTAGATGAGTTTAACGGAACCACATTGTTTGATGGTCACTTGTTTCAGGTGGCAACCCACTTCTAGATCTGAGATCCTCTCACTGCCCCTATTTGAGAGTACGAGGTCTAAGATTGCTCCCTCACGAGTGGGTTCTGAAACTAGCTGTCTGAGGCCTGCCACCTGTAGGGCATCGAGAATGGCCCTGTCTTGGATGTGGCTGCAGCAAATGTGCTCCAGTTAACATCTGGCATATTCAGGTCTCCCATCAACAGTATCTCCCTTTTCTCTGCCATCCTAAGAATGCTCTTCATCATATCTTTGTCCATTCCTCCCCGACATGGGGGTCTGTACACAACCCCTGTGCAGATTGTGGTGCCCTTTCCAGTCTCCAAGGTGACCCACAGTGCCTCCTCTCCTCCCTGTTTACTCTTTTGTTCAGTTGCTTTTACCCCTTCCTTTACATAGAGAGCTACTCCTCCCCCTCATCTCCCCTGCCTGTCTCTTCTGTAGGTTATGTACCCTGGTATATTAACATCCCTATCATAATTCTTTGTGTACCATGTTTCTGTGACTGCTACGATATCCAGGCATCCTTTTTCCATTAAGGCCACCAGTTCAGGGAGCTTGTTGCCCAGACTACGGGCATTGGTACTCATTACCCTCCATTTCCTGATGGCCTTACTCCTTTTTGCCCCATCCCTGTCCTTCTTGCCTTTGTCACTTTCCCAGTTTACCCCTACCCTTCTCCCTATCGACACCTCTATGTTGGTGTTTACTGCACTTACTACCGTGATTTTTTTGGGGGGGCTAGGATTTCCCTGCTCCTTTCCAGTGCCTCCCCCCTTGGCTAGTTTAAATGCTTGCCAATGAAGCATTTAAACCTATCACCTAGGATCCTGGTTCCCCTCCTGGAGAGATGCAGCCCATCATACAGCCCATCGTGCCATCATGCCAGTGGTACTGTGGATTTTGTTACACTGAATGTTCTTCTGATGTGAGTAAATAAATCCTTTTGCATTACTGTGGTGGACAGTGCCAGGCTTCTCTTGCTCTCATTACATTTTTTCTCAGGTACGTCAGTAATGGAGCTGCCCTGTTTGTTTTGTCTGAAAGGAACTGTGTGGGTCAGGGCACAATAGAAGTTCCTGGGGGATAACAGCCTTGAGAGCTAGCCTTCAGGTATCCCTCTTTGCTACCTTATGAGAAGGCATCATGTCAGTAGAGGAAATAAGTATCCAGTGTCACACAACACCAAGGACCCACACCATCCCCTTGGACAGTTGGGACAAAAGGACCCTGAGGCCACAGGTACATGCCATATTATTCTCCTGTGTTCCTATAAAATGAAATTACTGTCATTTCACTTCACTATAAAATTGACTTTTTAAAACTCTGACGTCAAAGGCTCAATGGTAGGCAGGTATGAATATGTACTGCTAACATATGACATAGTGTGGGTTGAATTATGCTAGCAGATTCCCTAGTGGGAACCACTCAGGGGGTGTGCTTGCATAGCTAAACCCACAAACTAAGGAATCTGTTATTCCAATTGTAAATACCCCCTGTGCAGGGGTTATGCTATGGCCCATGTCCCCCCCCGCAGGTTCTAGTGTCCCTGTTGCTCTGTCCTATAGAAGTATAGACAGGGCCCCAAAGAGGAAATGGGGGGGAGGTGATGCACGCTTGGCTGTGAAGGGTCACCCATGCCCGGAGCTGTTGGCAGGGGACTGAGCATGGGTGGCGTACACACCTCTTTGACAATGGAGAGGTGCCCAAGACGACACCTGGGGACAAAGGTGGAAGATGCTATTTAGGGAAGTTGTTGTGAGGATGACTTCAGAGCTCTTACCAGCACAGGTAGTGAGAAAAGCCTGGGTGATGGATGCCCAGCATGAGCAGTGGGAGAGACGGAGAGCTCTCATAGGTACTGTAAGGGAAACATTTCTCAGACTCCAGCTAGTGCGCAGCATGATTGCCAGAACCTAATGAACATGGGAGAGAGTTGGGCTAGTTCAAGGTCCACTGTTACTAGCCTACAAGTTAGAAAGAGAAGAAAAGTTGCTACCACACTGTTCAGTTAAACGTTTTGAGTTTCCATATGAAGGACAGCAAGTGGATCCTAACCCAGGATCTAGAAAAAAGGGACATTAAATTTATGCTGGCTCAAGTAATGTTTGAGGCCTGTCACAGGTGGGCATTTCAGTTATTTACTCTTGGATATTCTCCCAGATCACCCACTGAGTGCACATGGGTTACAGTGGTCAGGAGTGCAAAGGAACTCAGTTCCACCACCTCTTAAAAAATTGCATGAGTATTCCACCGCCTCTGTCGTCTTTCTTATTGACTAGTCTAGGAGAGTTCCACAACCTGGAAATGACAGTTCCACCTCCTAGAAATCTAGATGTGCGCATTTCCCCACCTACAGTAAACATTTGCAATTTAACCAACGATTAAATAAAACAATAAATAAAACACTATGGGTGCAGGAAGAGCATGCTTGCCTTCCAGGCAGTGATATGTTATGAAATAAAGGCAACATTTGTTTCAACTTTTTTACTTTTTGTTTAAACTGACATTATTCAAGATGGTATGGCTAGAGTTGCAACAGGTAAGATGACCTCTAGCAAAGAGGAAGAGGTAATTGCTGTTTTAAAGTAATATGTCTTCAGAGATGACTAGTGACACTGCACATTGGTGTGTTTAAGCATTTCCTCATGCATTTCTCATAGCTGGACACATTTAAGATTAATACTTTCTAACCCTGGCTGTCCTCCCACAAAAGGAAATGATCCATCCCGGGATCCCAGCCTACACATTTTTAAAATGGTTTAAGCTTAGCAGAAAACATTAGATGTCATAGTGTTTGCTTTTCTGTATTGAAAGGATATGCTACAATACTGTATCTCCCTCTCAGGCTTTGACCACTCAGGAAGCAGGATTATGCCACACCCATTTTATAATTTTACTTAATGGGTTGGATTTTCAAAACAAAGTGGGACTAAGTCCCACTCCGCAAATCTCAGCAGTTGCAGAGTTTAGTATTTTCAGTCCGCCACAGCTGCAGAAGATGTTGTGCCTGGGTCCACCAGGTATAACATTTTCCTAAAGGCGTGGGGAAAAAACAGCCGAAAGCTGCCGGAAATCATGGAGTTGGTCATGAACCTGTTCCACCTTTGAAAATACCACAGCTGTGGGAAAAATTGCAGCTTTGCAAGTGTCAACCCACTTACGTTAGTTTTTTCCCGCAGCTGAGGGATTTATAAAGGCTCTGAAAATCCAGCCCAATGTCTCTGTTAGCTACGGTAATTACATATGCTCACATCACATAGGGAAAAACACTGTGATATCCTATGGAACTGTTATAGAAACATAGAATTTGATGGCAGATAAGGACCGCTTGGCCCACCCAGTCTGCCCATTTTCCTACCTAATGGCTAAGCTGCAGATCCTAGTTAACCAAGAGCATACTTCCTCCTGTCCCCCACTAGAATTGCCTTACATCTGTCCCATGCATTCTTGAATTCCCCCACTGTTTTTGACTCCACGACCTCCTCAGGAAGGCTGTTCCATGCATCCACTACCCTCTCAGTTAAAAAATACTTCCTCACATTACCTCTGAGCCGTCCTCCCTCTATCTTCAAATTGTGCCCCCTTGTTCTTGCACATCTCTTTCTGAAAGATGCTACCCTCTTGGACTTTTTTGATTACCTTGAGGTACCTGAAAGTTTCTATCATGTTCCCTCCTCTCCCACCTTTCCTCGAGGGTATACATAAAGTGTCAGCGTGGCTCAGTTCGTAGCACATTCACCTCTGGACCAGAAGGTCGTGGGTTGTCGTCCCACACTGGGATTGAACTTGCACCTAAAACGCTGGCATCCGAGTGCAGTATTAGGGGGTGCTGTACTGCTGGGGTGTGCTGTCCTTCGGATGAGATGTTAAACCGAGGTCCCTTCTACCCATCCTGGTGTTGTCCTGGTGGGTGTCCAGATGGAAGTAAAAGAACCCAGGGTACTCTTTGCAAAAGAGTAGAGAACATTCCCGGTGTCCTGGCCAAGATTCCCCTACCCATAAACCGTTCATACAATTATCCACGCTGTGTGTGGGTGTTGTTGTGCGATATGGCTGCCACTACACATTCAGTCACATCACTACCAGTCTAGCATTGCTTGTAAAGTGCTTTGAGATACACTGTGTATGAAAAGTGCTATATAAATGCTGATTCTTCTTCTTCTTCTTCTTCTTCTTCTTCTTCATCATATTATGCTCCTTTAGTCTCTCTTCGTATGTCTTCTGGTGCAGACCCTGCACCATTTTGGTTGCCCTCCTCTGGACAGCCTCCACCCAAAATGGTGCATTTAAAGCAGCAGTTCATGACAGCAGTGAACATTTTGACTTATACTTTTTTACTTTATTTCAGATTACCCCATCTCCTAATTTGTATGGTACCCATTTTTCTGTATCTTGACTCTGCTTTACCACTTTTGTTTGTACAGCTGAAATAATAAAAGTTGCACTCCTTTTAATATGGCTTGGAGTAGGTTTTCATCAGTATTCTCTGTTGTTTTTGAACACCAATTCTTTAAGATTCCTTTTTTTGTCACCATAATGAACTAGCATGCAGTAGACACTGCTTCCTGACCTTATGGAACAACTTTGTAAACAAAAAAACTGCTGAAAATACTGATGAATTTGACTATGTACAAGTGAAGATATATTTTTTCCTGTGTGATGTATACTGTTGTACTATGTAATTGCTCCCTTTCCCCTTCCCCCAAGACATACCGTGAGACGAGCATCTTGTTGCTCAGTGTAATTCTCCTGGTGAAACTTTTCAATAAATAAATAAAAATCACGTTTGAGCCATATGAAAATAAGCGCTCCTTTTATTAGTTCAAATGTGAAAAAAACATGCTAAAGCAGAATCAAAATGGGGAAAGAAGGATATCATACAAGTCAGGAGGTAGGATACAATCTAAAATAGAATTAAAAAGTATAGGTTAAATTTTCACTGGTATCATACACTACTGCTTTAAAGAGTTGACAGCCACTGAAATAAAAGGCTTACAACTATGATATTTACAAGTATGTTGTAACTTAAGTGTTTTCTATTTTTTCACTTCCTACTATTACTGGTCTACTAAATATTTCAGATAATGAAGTGCTTACTTACAGTACTAATGCTACACTGTGTCTTTCAGAAAGTCTCCATCTGTCCCCAACTGACTGCATGATTGTGGTTTGCGAATTCACAGCCTGTTGTCATAGTAAGCACTGTGATGTCACAGACAAAGGTGCTATGTGATCAGTTTGGGGCAGTCAAATGCTTTTCATACACACTTCATCATAGACAGGCTACCAAGATATGCTATAAATGCTAAAGAGGAAATCTGAAAATTAAAAAGTATATATCCTCTTGTGAACTGTAACGGCTGAAACATTGTATTTATAAAAGTATATACAGCAGGGCAAAGTTGCTCCTTAAAAATGGTATACAAATAGTTAAGCAAGAACAACATTGACACAGGATCCAATTCTTGCAGTGGGACTTGAGCATTATAGGGTAAAGAAAATGAGTGCATATCTAGAGCTCTGACTGCATTGCTGTTTACTAATGTAATATGTTGGTCTCTGTAATGAACCCACTTTGTTGCTAAGACTTGCAATGTGAGATCTGAACCATCATGGAAAATCCTACCAGCATCTCACAGACTCAGGAACCGAAGGAACTAAGGAACCCTTTCATTCCCTTGGGGGTCAAGCATTCAGAAACATAATCATAAAGCACAAATAAAAAACTGAAGTACAAATTACAGATGTGTTGCTTGTATAATTAGAATATTCTACCCCCTTAAAGACATTAGATATGAAAAAATATGTGTATCTATCTCCTCTTAAACCATTTCTGCTTTAAAAATTAAAATGATTTACTACCAGCTGACTCTCTGAAAATGCTGGAAATCCAGATTTGTTCTGTTCTGATACAACAGTTATTGGGAGACTCCAAAAAGCGTAATCTATTTACCAGGTCCATCAGTGTGGACCAATCTCTCTAGGCTAAGGCTACCAAAATGTTTTAACAGCTACTGATATGTCAAATACATGAGTCTGCCTCTCCTGCCTTATCCAATTTGTTTAATTTTGATATCTGCTGAATAAAGCAGCTAGTACTGGATTAGCCATTGGCTATTTGTGAAAAGAGCAGCATCTATTACTTTCAGGATCATTCATTATATGGGGTACTTCAGCTAACGCATTGTGATGTGGACTACTGTACCACAGCTCTTGAGTTTTCAGCATCACAGATTACTAGACAGGAACTGTTTATATGCCGAGTATTATTATTCAGTGTATGTATATATCTTTTATTTGTTCAATCATAAAAAAGATTTTTACAAACATAAATAACAGACAGACATTACATTAAAAAATGTGAGACATGATGATTTGTGCAAAATATAGCAGAATAAATACATTCTGAATATTTAAGCTTGTATAGTGTGTACCGTCCTTTTCCTTATTTTTTGTATGTTACATAAGTAGAGAGCTGTCTTTTTTATAATCTGATCATCTTCAGAAGCAAATACAATCCTTAAGATAATTTCATTAGGGCAATGGATCAATGAGGCCAGAATGGATCCCAGTCATTTATGTCTAGCTGCACAATACCACCAACAGCTCAGCATTACATGTTCCAAATCCTCTTTTTCATTTCCAAAACAGAAACACCAGTCAAGCATTGGATCCTTAGTTTTATCAAATCTGCATTTTAGTAAAATAGACTAAGAAAAAAAAATTCTATATTTTGCAAATGTTCTACCCATTTTTGAACATTCCAAAAATTCAAGATAACAATGAAAATAGTGGAAACAGTCATTATGGGAATACTATAACGCTAATTTTGAGGCCGCAATATATTGTAAGTCATTATGTTAATATTTCCTAATCAGTAATTTTTTAATATAAGGTCTATACTTTTCTGAAATCATAATGTTCTGAACAGTTCAATGGAATAATTTTAAAAGGCCCATTGATTTCAGCAGAGTGTTCACAAATGTGAGCCACTCTGATTTTTTATAATCAATTATATCCCAATACATTTTCTCTCTTAAACACATTTTGTTGTAACATTGTTCTGAAAGGCAATTTAGCCTAATCCAGAAATGAATAGTACATGATTCCGTCAAAGCTAGTATATTCAAAAGACCTAATTCAGCTCTGACAAATGATACAGGGGTAGATTTAGGGAAACCAGTGCCCCCCACCTTAAAACCTACATTGCTGGTTTTTCCAAGTTCAAAAGATGTTTATGATTTCACATTTCAATTCCATACAGGACCTGGGCATTACATTTTGCTTCGATAGTTCTTATTAAGGGTTCGGAAGTTCCTCCACCATATTTATGGTTAAAACCTCTCAACGCCACTATGGCCCTTGAGATCTTTTTGAGTATCACCTCATAGTGACCTTTCCACTTAAACTTAGAAGAAATAGTAAGTCCAAGATATTGATATTTTTTTACATTCTCTATTTTATCACTTTTAACATACCAAGCATATTTATAATCCAAACCTCCTAGGACCATAGCCTTAGATTTGCTCATGTTAATCTTTAAACAATTCTTCTCTGCAAATTTCAACAATTCATTAGGTTTTATCTGCAGCCCCATGGGGGAAAGTGATAACATGAGCAAGTCATTTACATACATGACAATTCCACATGATTCAGTACCTATCTTTGGAGAATCTGAGGAAAGATTATTTATTCTTTCTAGAAAATCGTTAACATAAATCAAGAAGAGAATGGGGGCAAGGATGTAGCCCTGTCTCACCCCACAATTAGTCTCAAAACACTCAGATAGACTACCATTACTGTGTCTAATCTGTGCCCATGTGTTTGTGTAAAGTAACTTTACCACTCTTATTGATGCACGATCTGTTCCCCAGTCTCTAATAGTAACCCACAAAATCTCTCTATTAATGGTGTCAAATGCTAAAGAAAAATCAATAAATGCCAAGAACATTTTTTGTCTTCGTGGTTTGACATATTTTTTGTAAAGATGTTGTAAAACAAAAAATTTATCAAGTGTAGAAAAATGTTCATGAAAACCCACTTGGGCTTGAGAAAAAAAAAAGAGCATGTTTATTTGCCAATAAATGCTTTAACAGGATATTTGAAAAGATTTTTCCATTATATCAATAAGGCTGATCGGACAATAATCAACTGGGTTAGTCCTTTCCCCTTTTTTGTAAATCGGCACAATTATTGACCCCCGCCATGAATTTGGAATGTAATTTTTCTGAATGCAATTATTAAAGAAATCAGTGAGTACCTCAACTCACTCTGTACTTAAGCATTTATAGATTTCAGAGGGTGTCAGATCAGGGCCAGGAGCTTTACTTGTTTGTAACCTTTGTATTGCTTCCAAGACTTCAAGACTGGTAATTTCTGCCAATTTCAATGTAATATTGATATTTAAAACCACAGAATAATTATTAAATTCGTAAGATAGTATTTGTGAAAAATAATTAACCCAGTCCTTGTTATCAATAGAACACTCTATGTAATTCATTGACTGTTTACATCCTGACGCTACCAATTGCCAGAAGGTTTTATCATCTCTATTAAGAATTACATATTGCATATGTTTCCATAACCATACAAAATGTGTTTTTATTTTAGTCCAGCAAAAATTGCCTATATTTTCTCCTTTCCTCCCTCAGACTAGCTACAGTAAAGTTGATCAGTACTGCACTACCACACAAATTGCACGGTAGCAGTATTCATTTTATTTATTTATATAGTTTTTGTTTATCGGGTGGGTGCTTTAGCCATAGTGATGACTATTTTCAGGCACAACCTGGGAGGTTAAACATGGTGGCAATACAGCTAAGAACAAGCAAGGTGTTATACATCAGGTAATATAGTAGAAACAAAATGCACTTGTGATGAGGAAGGGGTACAGATCATATAGTTTAAGTCATAACATTGGAGTAAGGTCATTTGGCTAGTGGAGCAGAACAGTAACATCAACAACATGCAAGGATAAAATAAACCAGTAATATCAAGCAAGGATACAAAAATAAAAACCAAAAATAAAACATACAGTAGGTATATCCCTAGAGAAAAAAACATGTCATACAGATGTAGAAGTTGTGAAACACTAACTAATAAGTGCTGAAGGGGGTATCGATGTTAGAGAATTGGAGAGTAGAGATTGGTTGGGGCTAGGAACAGGGCTGTACACAGAGATATTCAACAGGCAAGTAGGAGGAGAGGCTAGGGACAGGCAGAAGGCATAACTTAGCACTATAAGATGGGAGGAGGGAAAGTTCTAAGGAGGTTTAAAGCAGGAGCATTGATTAGATTTGATGAGGTAGCGGTGGAGTGCTTTTTTAAAGGCTACATGTGTAGGTGCGAGGTGGACATCTAGTAGGAGGGATTCCACTGCTGAGGAGCATGGTGGGATAAAGCACTGGAACCGTTGGTTGTTTTGCACCTCGGCACGCACAAGAGGGATTTATCAAATGAGCACAGGCCGTAGTTGGGAGTGTGGGGAGTGAGGAGTTCTGCCAGTGTTTTAGGGTTTGAGACCTCAGAATGCTATCAATAGTGGAGCCAATGGCATGGAGTCTGGTTGCATTTCGAGATAGCCAATTTAGATCCGAGCAGAGGTTGCAATGGTGTTTTAGCTTATGGGAGGAGGAGGTATACCTACAGATATTATTATAGGCAATGTCCCATCTGTGGAGATTAGATTTAGGTATGGCAGCATACATAGCTACACCATAGGTCAGGCTAGGCAGAAGAATTCCTCGGGCGATGGCTAATCTTGCTGATTGGTTTAGTACATCGCTAGTTCAGTACGCTATTCCTAGTTTGGAATTGACAGCTTTCCAAGTGTTCTGTATATGAAGTTCAAAGTTTAAGGATTGGTCCGGAGTAACCCCTAGGTATTTAAAAGAGGTAGATGAGCCAAAGGGTGATCCATCTAAACAGGAGACCCTGAAGTTGTTTTGGCATGATTTGAGTTTTGAGAAGGTGTCAAATAGCATGGACTGGGTTTTGGCCTCATTAAGAACAAGTTTGTGGCCAGCCCAGTGGCACTGAGGGTTGAGGCGCTGGATGCTACACCTCGCACCACGCCGGTGACCTGGCTTCAGGAATGAGCCCAGGCCTCTGGGGGTTGGCAGGGGAGACAGAGAGAGAGAGAGAGGACTGAGTATCCAGAAGACAGCTCTCCTCTCTCTGGGGAGGGATCCAGGCTTGCCCAGCACAGCAGCGGCCCCCAGTGGAGACTAGTAGCACTGAGCATGTCAGGGCAGCACAGTAGTGGGACGGAGCTGTGGCGGGCATCACCAGATGCCATTGCACATCCAAGCTTGGGGGAGGGCATAACACACACAGAAACACCCCTTCCTCGGTGATAGGCGAAGGCGCCCCTCTGGTCCACACTCCCACGGTCAGCTACACCTCTCTGTTGACCCCCCCCGGCCCGGAGCTCAATCGTATAGAAAGAGCACCCTGGGCAGATGGGGCAGCCCTTCCCCAAAGGGTTCAGACCTGGGGGATGTGCCAGGCTAGGGGGTGTTGAGTACGGTGGGCACGATAGGAGGTAGAGACCAGGGGTTCAGGAGGTCACTGGAGAGAGAGTTCACCAAGGAAGGTGAAGAAACATAGTTAAAAAAAAAAGAACAAGTTTGTTCTCAGTGAGCCATTTTTGAATGCATTGGAAGTCTAGTGAGAGACATAGATTGATGTCGGACACATTTTTCGCACTGGTGTATAAGACTATGTCATCTGCAAAGAGTATAGAGGAGGTGGCAGAGAGATTGGAGGTGATGTTATTAACAAATAAAGAAAAAATGTTATTCGGTGGGTACGGTAATTGCACAATGCTCAGTATACCGTGATACCGCACAACTTTACTGTAGAAAGCACTGTAAATGATCTGCATTACGTGAATTCCTATATCTCCTAAGTATCACTGTCAAGTTATGCTTGTTGATTATACATTCATTATTAAACCATCCTTTATTGCCTTTTTTGTTTTCCTTTATGACCTTACGATATATTATTTCCTGAATATTTTTCAGTAATTCCTCCAATATTTTATTTTTAACAACAATATCTGTATTAAGATTCTTGTGATATGTAAGAAAAAAGGATCTTAATTCCACAACTGTTCTTCGTTCAATAGCATCAGACCAAATAATTATTTTTCTATTCCTAATCTCTAAATTATTGAGTACATCCATATAACATTGAATGGGGCCTTTCTGATCACTTTTCTTTTTTAGCGCAATTAAACAAATGGGATAATGATCACTTTCTGTATGACATTTAACTTCAAGTGATGCCCAAAAGTTTAAAGGTCTTCTCCACAGTGCAATATCTAGTACTGATTCCATGGTTGAGGAATGATAAGTAAATTCCCCATCCAAGTCAATTATCATTCAGTAGTAAAAGGTGTACAGAATGTGACAATCTGGTAGACAGTAAGACTCAAGACAGTGATATCCTGTAATGCGATTCTGGTACAATACTGTGTTTTGTGACATTTTAGGAAAGGAGCCTTCACATAGATAATGGCCCAGTTATCACCCATGTTGGAGGAAATCACTTTACTACAACTACAGTACTGTATACTTGAGCTGAAGCAAATAGTTGGACAAGTATTGGACACAATGAACTGCAAAGGCTTGTTACTTTCATATGGATACTCACTTTGTAAGGGAGGAATCGTGCAATATTCTTACCATTTAAAATCCATTGGTGAGGTTGAACCAATTTAAACTCTCAGACTGTAGCAAGCAAGAATTCATATGCCATGACTATAAAACATTGTCAAATTATATACATTATTTATTTATAAACGCCCTTCTAGAAACTCAGAGTGGTTTACAGCTCATATCAAGACAGACTTAAAAATACTGTATATGCAATAAAACAAACAATAACCTAAAACAGCAGAGGCCTAGCCAGCCCAGTGGTGTGGAGGGCTGAGGCATCTGTGCCTTACCTCCTGCCACACCGACAACCCGTGTTTGCGGTGCGAGTGGGCTGCTGGGGGCTGGCTGGGGAGGGAGAGGATCAAGCATCTGGAGGACTGCTCTCCTCTCCCCGGGAGGTGTGGGGATGGAGTCCACTGCTTGACTGGCCAATGGCGGTGGCTGGCACAGTGGACCCACAAATGTAGGGGTGGATGCGGGGCAGACACCCAGCGTGCCATGTGTGGAAGCAAGCACAGCTCAGCCATTGGCGCCACTGCACCGTGCTCAGGGCCGGGAAGTCAAAAACACCAAAAAATCCCAACCGGTGAGATGATGCAAATCCCTCACAGGTGCCGCACGTGGCCAGCCAGCACCTCATGGAAGCCAGAGGTGAGTCCAGTAGATGCTGGGATGACAGGACTGGGGGGGCCAGTGGAAGGGGGCCGGTCAGGAGGAGAGAAAGAAAGCAGCAAAACAAAACCCCCAAAAAACAGCAGAGGACTAAATAACAGACTCCCGCTATATACTAGGTAACTGGGCTACAGAAAGACATTCGAAGAAGCTTCATCTTAACTTTTGCCATGAACTGACTTTTCTTAGTGATGGACTTGATACAGCCAGGGAAGTAGTTCCAGAGGAGAGGAGCCACAACCCAGAATGGTCTCTCCCCTGCTGATTTAAGGTGAAATCAGGGGTATACGTAGAAGAAAAAATTATTCACCATAGTAATTATGTTTCTTCCAGGGAATCACTCAGTTTGCTTAACTATTGCAGTCAGCTTTCAGTGTTGAATTGCTCCAGAGAGAATGGAATGTATGTAAATGGTGGAACTCTCATTGGCACGTGCCAGTTTCAAACTGCTGCTTCTAGTAATTGCTGCACTTTATTTATTATTTATTTATTTAGTTTTTGTTGATCAGGTAAGTGCACTAGACAAATCCTGCCTATTTTCAGGCACGACCCGGGGGAGGGGGATACAGATGAATGCCAACTGACCTTGAACCAGATTAAGCTGTTGGTAGTATTTTTAGTGAATGAGGGAAATTTGGCCAGGACACCGGGGAAATTCCCCTACTCTTTTTGATAAGTGCCATGGGATCTTTAACATCCACCTGAACTACCACCAATCCAGGCAGATGGGACCTCGGTTTAACGTCTCATCCGAAAGACGTCACCTCAGAAGTGCAGCACCCCTCTCATGCTGCACTACAGTGTCAGTACTGGGATATTAACCCAAGTGCCAGATGTGGGAACTGAACTCACAGCCCTCTGATCTCCCAGCCACAGAGGTGACTGTGCTACCTACTGAGCCACTGACACTGCTTTGCAGTGCTCAGATTCATTATAAGCCTAACAAAGTGAGGCATTATAAGTAGCTAAACTACTTAACACCATCTCCCCATATGGGGACCCCTAAAGAAAAATGATCCCTGTAAGAAGGGACAACAATTAAACACAACTGGTTTTAAACACTTTAAATCTCAAGCTTAAAAATGTTGTAAAACATGTAGTGACCAGCAGGGGTGCAAGATAAGAGATACCTTTTTCCTGATTCTGGTAGGGGAGGCAGATTGGGAGCTTAAGGAGACTGAGTGATCCCCTGGCAGAAACATAATTACTATAGTGTGTAATTTTTTTCTTCAAACTCCAGGAATCACTCAGTCTGCTTAACTATTGCAGACTATCAAGCAGTACCTTTGGAGGTAGGGCAGAGAACCTATTTGGGGAAAATGGCTCTGCAGCACTGCTGTGCCAAACCTGGCATCATTTCTAGACTGTATGTTTAAGCAGCAGTGCTTGGTAAAAGTGTGAACAGTTTTCCATGTAGCTGCCTTGCAAATCTCCAGTAGGGGTATATATCCTTTGCTGCGGCTACTGATGCAGCTGTGCCCCTGGTAGAATGTGCTCTGATGCCGGGGGGGAGGGGCTGATAACCAACTTTATGGTAACAGAACTGCATGCAGGCCACTATCCAGTGTGTAATGGTTCTTTTTGATGCTGGTTTGCCTTTACCCACTTCCCCATAGGTGAGGAACAACTGGGTCACCTCTGGCCTGAAGGACTTGGTCCTGTCAAGGCAGTGGCAGAGTGCCCTCTTGATATCAGGCTGTGCAGCCTCTGCTCTCCTGAGCTGGAGTTGGCAGTGAAAAAGACTGGCAATGTGATAGATTGGTTCAGATGAAAATCCAACACCACTTTGGGAAGGAATTTCCTATTAGTTCTCAGAAAGTACAGTTATGTAAGAACTTACCATAACAGTAGATCTTCAAGAGAGGCTCTTGCAGTAGGCAATAACCGTTAGGACTGAGCCACCAGGCACTAGGACCACATGGAAAACTTTAGCTAGCAGTGTCTGGTGGGGGACTGCCCACCCGGCGTCATGTGGCCAAGTCAGCCCGATGCTATATAATGGGCAGTCCCCACGCCCTCCTTCCAGTTCTCCCACCAGAGACCTAAAAAGGTGCAACAGGAGAAGGAGTGGGCTCCTGGAGCCAATAGAAAGGCTGAAACAGAAGCAGCAGCAGCAGAGGGAAGGAAGGAGGGAAAGAGATTGCCTACTGCAAGAGCCTCTCTCGAAGATCTACTGTTATGGTAAGTTCTTATGTAACTGTACTATCTTACTTCGAGAGGGCTCTTGCAGTAGGCAATAACTGTTAGGACTGAGTCCCAAGCAGTGTACAGTAAGTCAGGAAAAGGACTTAGCATGGGAGGCAGGAAAAGGTCTGCAGTAGGCTGACAAATAGGTTAAGACAGAAGGCCCTTGAGGACAGCTAGTCCAAAGCCTGCCCTGTGCCTAGAGGCAATGTCCAGACTGTAATGCTTAGTTAAAGTGTGGACAGAGCTCCAAGTAGCTGCCGCACAAATGTGTGTGGCTGAAACATTCCTGAAACAAGTAGTAGATGCAGCCATGCCTCTGGTTGAGTGTCCCTTGACTTCCCCCGGAAGGGGTTCATTATACTTCTGATAACAAAATAGAATGCAGTTTGCCAACCATTTGGATAAACACCGCTTCGAAATTGTAGTGCCCTCTGTCTTGGGTGCAAAAGAATCGAACAACTGATCTGTTTTTTTGGACTGATTTCATCTGATTTGTGTAGTAGCGCAAAATGCTGTGCACATCTAGCGTGTGCAGAATTGCCTCCCCTTGATTAGAATGCTCAGGGTAATACACTGGCAAGTGTATTGACTGATTTAGAGTAAACTCAGAAACCACCTTTGACAAAAACTTAGGATTTGTATGCTGAGCCACCTGGTCTCTGTGAAAAATCAAATAAGGCTCCTTGCACATCAGGGCCTGAAGCTCAGAAATCCTTCAAGCAGAAGTAATAGCAACTAAAAACAGCACTTTCCAAGAAAGGTAGTGCAGGTCGCAACTGGCGGCCGGTTCAAAAGGAGGCAAAGTGAGTTTCTCCAGTATGAAGTTCAGATCCCATGAAGCAACAGGTTTCCTTACCAGGGGTTTCATGTGGAGGATTCCCTTGAGGAAAGTGCGTAAAACCTCTAACTGTGCCAGCATTTTGCCTTCCACTGGGGAGTGGTGGGTGGAAATGGCAGACAAGCTGACCTACGGCAAAGAATAGCTGAGCCCTAGGTCACAGAAGTGCAGCAGATACTGCAGAACCTGAGGGACAGGGCATGAAAAGGGGTCCCAACATTTGGAGGCCAACCAAATGGAGTACCACTTCCACTTCATAGCATACGTAGTTCTCATGGATGGATTTCTAGCCTCCACGAGGACTTGAGCGACTCTGGAAGAGACTCAGTAACATGAGATCGTTACGTCAGAAGGTGCCACGTGTGAAGGTGAAGGGACTTGAGGCCTAGATGAACCAGTTTGCCCTGTTCCTGGGTCAGAAGGTCCTGGTAGAGGAACTGGAGGTTCCACTGCCAGCTGCTGGAGCAGAGGGAACCAAACTTGATGAGGCCAGTAAAGTTCAATCAGAATCAGGTGAGCCCCTTCCGCCTGCAGCTTGACAAAAACCCTCTATGTAACCCCCCTGCAAATGGGGGTTCCCAAAAGACTTCCAGGAGCTTGCTTGAATGCTCCAAGCCTGAATGGTGTTTGGCATTTAAGCCATTTATCAGTGAGTGTTTTTAGAGCCTCTGGTACTGTCTCTTTAAGAGCTGTCTGCTTGCAGACATAATTAGTTTGTATGGGGGGACTGTGTGCTCTCTGAGTACCACTCGAGCTGCTGCCAATTCACTTAATTTTGCAGTCACTAGGAGTGCAAAGGAACCTATCTGAAAGATGTAACTGTTTACCAGAAATTATTTAGAGTAATAATGAAATTACAGTTTGTCTAACCTGCTTTCTTTGCAGTCAGAACTGTGTCTGCTAGTTCCCCATTCTAGTTTTGAACTGCTGAACTGGACCAATCAGTGTGGGGTAAGCTAGCTCTAAAATGGTGCCTTGGACGAATCAGAACGTAGACTCATAATCTGAGCCAGCCACAAGAGGATTGTATGGGCAGTGACTCTGGGAGATGTAGTTTAGACTTCAGTGCCTTTTGGACCAACAGCAGCAGTCTATTGAGTGACAGCCAATCCAGTCAAGAACTGGGAGGAACTCAAGGAAGTGCCCGGTTTTGTCGGTTGGAGTTCAGTTGAGCTTTGGCAGTGAAGAAGGAAGGAGCCCTGTGCTTTTTCAGTGTGCAGTTTTAGTCAAAAAACGTGTAAGGCCCAGAGTTCCGTCTGCAGCTTGTGTAACAGCTTGTTAGGACTGAACCATTCCTGAGAAAAGAATCAAAGGATCTCTGAAGAGTAGAAACCAGGCTCACCCTGTAGAAGACTGGAAGAATTGCTGAAAATTGCACTCGGTCTGTCAGGAACTGAATCTGCTGTGTGTTCTCCCGGTATTGTGCAGTAATTGCGATCGGGATACAGATGCAGCCTGCCTGGTATAGTACTTCTTTTATATGGATGTGTGAAGAGGTTTGTGTACCTCAAGTGAGCCCTGCTGACATTGAAGGACCCTATCTTATTTGGAGGTCGTGAGTACTAATTCAGGTTGCTCCTGTTGAATTGCCACATTAAATCCAAATGGAATTACTGTACTGCTGACTGTTTAATTCTCCTTTTCTCTGTGTGAAAGGGCTACCAGCTGCCACGGTTTGGACTAGCCACTAGGGCTTGGTACCTAGGGACAGTAACTGATAGGGATAGGCCTGTAACAGAGCCATAGGTAGATTATTAGAGTGATAAGCTAATTAACCTGATTTCCCTGTCCTTGTTATATCCCCCAAATAAATCAGAGCTGCTTGTTTCAGCAAAGTTATACTGCCTGAGGTATTTGTCTATGTTAAAGTACTGTACTGTGATTGTTGCACTGTATCTCATTTCACAGGAGGTCCCAGTGCCGAACCAGACCTGGGGAAGTGTATACTGTGAAGGTAATTCTGATATATTATGTGGGCCACTAGTGGGAAAAGGGGGTTGCAGTGTCCCAGAGGGCTGTGACCAAGTTAGTTTAACTATTGCAAACCCTGACCTCTGGGTGGAGGCACCCGCCATTGGATCCAGGCCCCTCAACCTGTTAGTGGCAAATCAGGCAGGGGTAGTAGCCCCTGGGATAGCGCCATCTAGGGGTTACATCTATATCAGCAGGAAGGGAGAGAAGGCATACAAAAACCTCCCTGTCCATCTAAGAGACAGTGTGTTTTGTCAGAAAACACCAGGCCCATGAATGAGTGAGCAAAAAGCTGGGTAATTTTGCATTGTATGGGTAGGTGAACAGATCTAGATCTGGGCAACCCCAGAGGTTGAAGATGTTTTCGACTACTGACTGTTTCAGTTTCCACTTGTGAGCCCTTGCCTGCATGTGGCTGAGACTGTCCGCTAGGACATTTTGGATGCCTGGGACATGCACTGCTGTGAGCTGAAGCTGGTGCTGGATTGCTCAATTCCACACACGCATCACCTCCTGGCACAGGGTGTATGACCATGTGTCCCCCTGCTTGTTCAGATACCAGGCCACAAACATGTTGTCTGACTGGACCAGGAGTGGACATGGAAGGAGGAGGGGCTGAAAGGCCTGAAGGACATGCAGCACCGCATGCATCTCCAGCACATTTATATCTGTGATCCTCCAAGTGGGCACCCCAATCCTGACTGGACACATCCGTAGTCAGGGTTTGGATTGGAGGGGGAGGCTGAAAGGGCACCCCCTTTGCAAAGGTTGTTTAAATCCTGCCACCAGAGGACAGCCTGTCGCATAGGGGCTGATATCAGAACCCTGTGGTTCAGGTTGTCTGACCTCTGATCCCACAGAACCCTGAGTGTCCACTGTGTAATCCGCATGTGGAGTCTGGCCAGAGGGACAGTGGGAATGGATGCTGCCATGAGGCCTAGGAGGCACAGGACCCATCTGGCCGGAGGCCACCAACCTGGCCTGCTGCTATAAGGCTTCTGTCCTGTTCAAGGGAAGGAAGGCCTGACCCTGGGCTGTATCCAGGACCATCCCAATAAATTGGAGGTGCTGGGAGGGTGTGAGGTGAGACTTGGGATAGTTCATCGTGACTCCTACCAGATAAAAAAAATTCAGGGTAGTGGACAGAGATGCACCCAGACTGTCCCTTGAGGGAGCTGTCAGGAGCCAGTCATCCAAGTACAGAAATACAAAGAGGCCCTGAAGCCATAAAACCACTGACACCACTGCTAGGCACTTGGTAAAAACTCTGAGTGCTGAAGAAAGGCCGAAGGGGAGGGCCCTGAACTGGTAGTGCTCCCTTTGGAATGCAAACCTGAGGAAGCGGCACTGGACTGGAAAGACTGGTATGTGCAGGTACGCATCTTGCATATCCAGGGTGCAGAGCCAGTGTCCCTTCTGTAGGAGGGGCAGCAGACCTGGGAGGGTCAGCATATGGAATCTTCTGCACTCTACATATGGACTGAGTGTGCTGAGGTGCAGTATTGGCCGAGGGTCGCCTGTCTTTTTGGGCACCAGGAAAAAGTGGGAGTAGTACTCCCTTCCTGTTTGGCCCTGAGGGGCGGGCTCTATTACGGACTTCCTTAATAAGCCTCAATTTCCTCTCTGATGAGAGGAATGTGACCTTTTGGGTAGTGAGAGTGACCTGGGGGTTTCTGGAGGTCGCTCTGTGAACTGTAGAGTGTGGCCCTGAGCTTTCACCTGAAGAACCCACGAGTCTGCCATGATCGCCTCCCATCTGGGAAGGTGACTGGTGAATTTGCCCCCTACCAGCTCCTCCGGAACTTGAGGCGGGGGGGAGGGCAAGCCACGAGTCAAGAGGTGGAGGGAGGGTTGGGGAGCCCTGCCCCAGAAGCCCTGTGAGATTTGGTGGGGGGGGGTAGCAGAGGCTGGGGAGGCCCAGCATTTGCCCTGACATTTGGCTGGTTGTGGCTTATACTAATGCCACTGCTGCTGGCAGCGAAAAGGCTGTCTCAGCTTGGCATTAGCCCGGTACATAGACTGGACTGAGTGCAGAGCCTTACTACTCTCCTGCAGCTTGGTCAAGAGGTCCTTTACATCACCTCCAAAGAGAACCAAGCCATGAAAAAGGGCATCCAAGACTGAGGATTGCACATCCTGAGCAAACCCTGAAACCCGCAGCCAGGCATGTCTATGCTGACAAACTGCTGTAGTCATACTATGAGCAGAGGCATCAACTGCATCGTATGTCGCACGGAGGATATAACGACAGGTGACCTCTGCCGTCTTGACCATCTGTTCCATCCTGGCCTTGGCCTCTGAACTAGGCAAGACCTTGAATTCTTATTTGAGTTGTCCCAAGATAGCCTTCTGATAACAGACTATGTGGGAAACATAGTTTAGGGCCCTCGGTACCAATGTAGAGGTGAATAAACTTTGTGCCCAGATTGGTCCAGTTGCCTCAACTCCTTATCTGGAGGGGAGGTACTTACATGTTTGGGCTTGGAGGATCTTTCATAGACAACATTTATGACCAATGAATTGGCCTTAGGTTGGGCACTGAGATAGTCCTTTCTCTCCGGGGCATGGTAAAGTCTGTCTGCCTTTTTTGAAATGGCAGTCATAGACGATGGCTGTTGCCAGATTGTGGAGGCCAGATCCTCATGGGGTCCGATCCACGGGGGGGGTCAGGAGGGGGGCCAGCTCCGGGAGGTCTAGGTGCTCTGCTGGCCTCCTATGCTGAGGGTCCTGCTTCTCAGTTTTCCACTCACTGGCCTCCTGAATTTTCTTTCTTGATGGTTAGCAACATTAAATCATAGTTACATTTATTGAGAATCTTTTCCCAATCATGTAAATAATCAGTGTCATCCATTCCAAATGAAGGTGGTTTCTGCTATGATTTAATGTTGCTAACCATCAAGAAAGCAAAGAAGGAAGCTGATAAAGCAATAGAGGATTTGTCTGCCTTAGAACCTACAGTAAATTGAGAGAAAAGTTCCCTGTGGCAGACTATGATACATTAGTCATTCGAACAGAGGCCAGTATCAAGAAATTTCAAACGGAGCTAGTAGCGTACAAACAAAAAAAGTATACCAGAGATGAAAATGACTATAAAGCTGGTACTGTATACACTTGGCAGGGGGTGAAATTGAAGCTTAATAATCAGGGCCAGAGAAATATAGGTTTCCAGGGTGACACAATGGAAATATCCTCAGGCCCAGACAGTGGTTTTGATTAACTGAATAGAGGCCAGCATGAGAAAGGATGTTTTCTAGGCTGTGGAATGGATATTATACCTCCAGACCCCAGAAACATAGAACAAGGAGGAGCAGAGGAAAGAGGTGAAGGGAGAGGAATGAGAGGAAAAAGAGGAAGTAGGAACTCGAGAGGCAGGAAGAACTGGAGGGGGTGAGACGCTCTCCCAGACAAATGAACTGGAGGTCGTCAACCTTTCAGACGTGAATTTGACACAAATATAAAATAAAGTACTTTGTAAAGGTTTGAACTTTGTACCGACCAATCACATTAATAAATTCTATGTGGAAGTGGATCTGTTCTTTTTCTATAGAAAGTTACATCTAAAAAAATGTCTTTCTACATCAATAAGATAATATTGTAGTGTCAGCAACTGAAGAAAGAGAAATTACTGAGTTTAGGGCACCATTCACTTTTTGCCCAGCTCAAACCAACCCTACTATTAACACTTTTTTGCTCCATTGTTGCTAAAGATGTGAAGTCGGCTTTAAGGAAAGAAGAATATAAGCAACCACAATATAATATCAGACAAGAACAAAAAGCTCTTAAAGAATTACAAGCAATGGAAAATATTGTAGAAAAGCAAGCCGACAAAGGGGGAGCTGTGGTAGTGTGGGGACTACAAGACTACAATATAGAAGCCTATAAGCAGTTAAACAACTTTAATTTCTATATGAAACTTTCCAAAGATCCCACAGAGGAAATCAAAATAAAAGCTGATAGCCTGATTCAAATGGGAGAGGATAGAGGATGGATAACAAAAAAGGAAAGCAATTTTCTAAGCGTCTCCTATCCCAAAAGGCCAGTATTATACCTTCTCCCCAAGATACACAAAATGGTATGTCTGGTGCCTGGAAGACTTATAGTCTCTGTAAATGGCTTTGTTACTGAAAAGATGTCACAATTTGTTGATTTTTTTATTAAGAAACCTGTGCCTGATTTAAAATCTTATATTAAGGATACAAAAGAGACATAAAAAATATTGGCTCAAACAGAAGTAGAAACAAATGATTGGCTGATAAGTATTGATGTAGAGAGTCTATATTCAAAGATCCTTCACAAAGAGGGTTTAATGGCAATCTCTGAAAGTAAGCAAATGAGGGGGAAAAACACTGCCCCCTACTGAATACACAGTGGAATTGTCAAGATTTGTCCTGGAATGTAATTATTTTTGGTTTGCTGATTGTTTTCATGTCCAAAAAAAAGTAATTGCAATGGGGACAACCTTTGCCCCTAATTTTGCTAATTTATTTATGGGAGCATGGGAAGAGCAATATATTTATGATACAGCTCAGAACCCCTTATACAACAAAATAAAATGATGGAAAAGATACATAGACGATTGTCTTATGATCTGATCTGGGGAAGAGAAGAATTTTCAGCCTTTATGACTTACATTAATAACACAAGTGAACATTTATGATTTACATATGAAGCCAACCAGAAATGTTTACCTTTCTTAGACATTTTGATCATTAAATGGGGAAATGTTTTGGAAGCCAGTTTGTATCGAAAACCGTTATCAAGGAATACCATTTTACATAGAACAAGCTGTCACCCGCAAAGTGTGGTAACAAACATCCCAAAAGGACAGTATATACGAGCCAAAAGAATATGTTCAGGAGAGGTGGCATTGAGAGAAGCAAAAAGAGATCTAACCAAGATGTTTTTGGATCAAGGTTATGAACCAACATTACTTTCAGATACTCTGAATGAAGTTAATGCCCTAAGCAGATAGGAATTGTTAGACAACAAAAGACAGAAAGAAGAAACAGATGTAATCAATTTGTAACAGAATATACTCCCATGGCTCCAATGATATGAAATATTCTAAGATTTCATTCACATATCTGGAATGTGTAGTATGGTATGGGCTGCACACCCATTGGCTCATGCTGTGAACTAATGGGCGTGCAGCCCTACCGAGGTGTCAGTCGACGGGCAGCAGGGCTGCAGGCGGGTGAGGTGCTGCCGCCCGCTGGCTGATGGGGGGAGCGGGTGGGCTCAGTGGGCAGGTGGGAGGGGGGTACCCTAGACCACCAGGGTAATAGGACGTTTCCGTTGTACTGATGCCCGTGATCGGGCAGAGCGAGGGCCACTGGACCACCAGGGATGTTGGCCGGGGGTTCTAAACAGATGCCCGTGATCGGGCAGAAATCAGTCCACTGGACCACCAGGGATATAGGACGGGGGTTCTCTTCTTAACACAGATGCCCGTGATCGGGTGGAAATCGTCCACTGGACCACCAGGGATATAGGATGGGGGCTCTTTCTTCAATACAGATGCCCGCGATCGGGCAGAAATCGTCCACTAGACCACCAGGGATATAGGACTTTTTTTTATCTTTACAGATGCCCGCGATCGGGCTGCAGGGGGTGTCGGTCCCCGACGGCTGCTGCCTGGCAGGGAGCTAGGCGCAAGTCGTCGGGGATTGACGCATCTGCATGCAAATGGGGCAATAATGACATGCAAATGGACCCATGTGCGTCTTGCATAAATTATGGCCCCATTTGCATGTCACCTTTTGAATATCGCAGGTGCTGTGAATGGCACAATGGCACTTGGCGCTAAGCATATCTCCATGTTCCACTCTGGCACTTGCGCTGGCGCAGTGCCACTGTGCCATGCACAGTGGGGTGGCCAGGTGCGTTATTCATAGCTGCCGGCCACAGCGCAGTCTGCTGAATATCGACAGGCTGCCACCCCGCGCAGCTGTTGAGCTGCGCCAGGCTTGGTAGCCACAGCGCGAGTTTGAATATCCGGCCTATGAGTACATGGATTCCGGTAGCCCCTAAGGGGAACTACAGATGTGGACATTGTGTCCATTGTTCGAACACACAGAATTCCAAGTTTTTTTGCCACCCTAGGTTAGGAAAAAAATATGCAATTAACTCATTTATCAACTGTAGTACCCAAGGGGTCATCTATATGTTGACTTGTCCATGTGGAATGAATTATGTGGGACAGACGAAGCAAGCACTGAAACTGGGTATTAGAGAACACAAAGGTACAATATGGAATTCAGATTTGGAATATGTGATGGCTTGACACTATATAAATACAAAGCATGGATCTGCAGCCACTTTAAGGTTCATAGGCCTGGAGAAAGTGGAATTGGGCTTAAGAGGTGGAGATTTAGGCACAAAGTTGTTGCAGCGTGAGGCGTTTTGGACTTCTACATTAGAATGCCTCATACCTGGAGGACTGAATGAAGAAATACCACTTTATAGTTATTTGGAGAAATGAAATTGCCTGGCTGTACATTTTGTATTATTTGTGCCCTTGTCCTTTTTCTACCCTCCCCCCATTGTTTCTATTTTGTAGAAATTAGGGTCATTGGTTTTTAATAACAATGAAGTATGCTGAGGCATGACTTGTCTGCTGTGTCTTGGCAGCAGACATGACTTTACGACTCTGTCTGCAGATGTTTAAATAAGGCTAATGACAGGCATGACTTGTCGGCTCTACCTGTTGGAAGATATGACTTTCTGGCTCTGTCTGCATATATGCATATAGCCAAATGGATATATCAAATTGCAACTATTATTTTGAGGTGTGTTGTTAGACTGAATTAGGACCCCCCCTCCCTTATTTCCCCAGGGGGTTTGGTTAGAGTATGGGACCTGGGGGAATTTTTGGACTGTTTCATCTGGCTGCCACTTGGGGGCAGCATAGGACAGTCCTATATAAGGAGAATGTTTTGGCGGTTCGTGGCTGATTGGAGGGAGATGGCAGGCAAGGCAGGAGGTTAGGAGCTTGGCGGTCCGGGTTTGAGGCACATAAAGGGTCGGCCCCCCAAGTGTGCAGACAGGTTCGGTGGGTGTAGCACTGTGGCACCTGTTTAATATGGGTGCTCCGAGGGAGGAGGGCTAGACAGCCTGGTTGCATCGATGGGGAGCTGGATTTCCCTGGGAGGGTTGGAGAGAGCCCCAGTCAGCAGGGAGCATTGGAGGGTCCTAGGGAGGTCCCAGCCCCGGGATTGTGTCTTTATTCCTGAGTTGCCAGGACTGTAGGAGCTGTGGCAGAGGCCCTGCAGGGGAGAGGGCAGTGGCAGTGTCCCCTCCTGTACCCGGTGTGACAGGGCAGCCCAGGGTGTTAAGAGGGTGCAGGGGAGCTTCCACACACAGGGGGCCTGCTTGGAGGGGCAGGTCTTGGGGTGCCATCATGTGTGGCAGGCAGGCTGCAGGTCATGTTGATGGGCCTTGGAAGATTCCTCCCCTGGCCTGATGCTTAGCTCAAGTTCCGGAGGATGAAAAGGGGATGCTTTGTGGTGTGGGTCGCCTACCTCTTTATTTTTAATGAAATCTAAGAGGTGCCCGGTGATAGGTGGCCTGCAAGAGCTGAAAGGCTGGAGGAACAGCACAGAATGGCCAGTGAGGGAATTGTTAAGGCTGCACAAAGTTGTATCAAGATCTGAAAGGGTGTAAGGTTCTAGGGTAAGGTGGAGAGTCTGGTCAGGGAAGTGAAATCCTGGGTCCCTGAGTGGGATTACTGATCCAGGGTCCCAGCTGGGGAAGCTTCACACTTCTAAAAGGGTTCTGACCAGGAAGAGAAAAGTGGGAAAAGCAATTATGGTGTGACTTACAAGTGCAGGAGGGTTCAGGAGCACTACGCTTCTGTGAAGTGTTTTTGGGCACATCATCCGAGTTTTCCTTGGAAGTTTGAGATCTGTATGCCTTGTGATGCTGCCTTTAGTCTTTGTCTCCCGTTTCCCACCTCAGCAGTGTAAAATAGCTACAGCCCATGGAGCTGAAGTGGCAATGGCTTAAAGCAAATGGGACCCCTTGGCCTCTGCTAATCTTTGGGGGCCCAGGAGAATAAAATTTGATTTGCTTTGACATAGTCTGAGTGACAGAGTTTTTAACTATTTATAGATTAATGAAAGGTTTCATGAAATTAATCAGACCTCTTTCCTAGGATCTTGAATTTTTACTCCTCAGTTTTCCATCTGGGTTCAGTGACTCAGGAGGTTTCCAGTTCGGAGAGATCAAGATGTTCCAGCTCTTGTGAAATTGGAGTCTCCGTCTGGAATGCAGGGAGTCAGAGAACTTTCCAGAGTTTATCCTTCCATGGTAAGGTGAAATTTTAATGTCCTTATCCTTTGCTGTTTTATTCTGCTTTTGAGTCTGGTATGAGGTTTCTTTTGGGTGGCCCCCTTCTCGGGAACATCGGCCCCTACATAGTGAGGAGGGGGCCGGCTACAGCAGTCTCTCCATTCTCTTGGGTGGAATTGTATTTTTTTTTGGTTTGCCTTGCCATCTGCTGGTTGAACATGAGACCATGTAGCTAGTTGCGCACATTTAAACATTTTTTTTAAAAGATTCATTCTTTTCTATCTCTGTTCGGGTCTCTGGAGGACTGCTGTTGGGACTAACGGGTTTCCCCATTACCCAATTGGTATTACTTAGGTTGTGAAAACAACATTGAAATAGAGTGCCGTGTTAGCCAGCACAAACATATAAAGCCAGCACAAATTGTTACTCTCTGAATTGCGTCTACAAAATAGCAGACACAGTAGTGATGTTAAGGGTATTAAAACATTTTTAAAAGACTACAAAGGAATTTTTTTATGTCAGGGACTGACACTGGGGATTTGATATTCCACTGACAATTTAACATTTACAGACCAAGGGAAGCGATGGGGAGGTGGGAGGGATACTTGTCAGTGGGAGGGAGTTGATTCATGAACTGGGGCATAGGAAGTGATGGAGATAGAGGGAGGGATACTTGGCAGTGGAAGGTTGCACTGGGAGGAAGAACAATGTGCCGGCTGATCATGACACAATCAGCTGTTTGCTGGGCAGCATCATGCAAATCAAAGCAAAGAGCCACCCTGTGATTTGGGCAGCTCTATTCTTCAAACTTCGTGAAGTTTCTGCCCAGCAAGCCCAGAAGAGTCATGATCAGCTTTGCAGATGATCAGTCTGACATGGTCAAGCCCACTACAGACTGCCCTGCACTGGACCGACAGTGACACACCTTTCAAATCCACTATCACATCAATATGTTTGCTCTTGTGCAAGAGAGAACATAAAAAGGAATTTATTGCATACCACTACTGTACCATAACTGAATCCAAGCCAACTAAAAATGGACAACATTTTGAAAAAACAAGTCAAACTGGCAAATTACATGTTTTCCCTATATTAGATTTAGGTAAGAAAACCTTTTATTCCAATGCCCAGCTATTTTATATCCCATCACCTCCATCAACAACACCAGATTTTCAAAACAACTATGTCATATGAGGAAGGGAATTAAAGTTACAACTGTAATTTATTTGGGGAGACTTTGCCATAGTCTGATGGATACAGTTTAATTCCCTGGGCGTATCTCTTTGTTTTCTATTACAATCTCAGAAGCCACTGTCACATGGTAGAGTTAACACTGGGGCCCTGTTTGAGCAGGTAGTATTTGGGCCAAATAAGTGCAGGTATTTATTTTGTTTCATTTGAGCAGAAGGATCTCAGAGAGGGAGCATTAGGTCTCAGCTGCTGGAGATGGCTTGATGTGGTGCTAAAATCAACCGTTCAGTTCAGTTGAACCCATCGGACCAAAAACTCCTGAAATAACTTTGAGATTAGCTACCTCTGGAAAAGCTTTGATGTATACATTTTTTATTTATCTAATAAAGGTCTCGTGAGAGTATCACTGAAGTTCAGTTGGCAGTGCTTTTAAAGTCCAATGCCAGGAATCTGGGTGTTTTG
Source organism: Neoceratodus forsteri (assembly GCA_016271365.2). Lineage (NCBI taxonomy): Eukaryota > Metazoa > Chordata > Ceratodontiformes > Ceratodontidae > Neoceratodus > Neoceratodus forsteri. The sequence goes on from CM057458.1 coordinate 376,056,197, forward strand.
CCAAATACAGGCAGAGCAATGCAGTACGGGGGGAAGGGGAGATGCTGCCACATTGTTGGAATTGCTGTCCTTTGGATGAAACATAGAGATAAGGTGACTGCTCGTTCTGTTTTGTTGCATACAGTTCACGTACTGACCACTCCACATAATAACTAAGCAATCCTTTCAAGTTTTTAGAAAACAACAAGTATGATTCTGAATATGTATTGACTTTTAGCTTAACAATCCACACCACATGGCACACTGTACCTGACTATAACTATTAGCATCCATGCCACAGTGTTCTGTGTGTGCATAATTCACTGCCCTAAAGTCCTTCCCATGGTCATTCAATTCTGGTAATTGAGGTTGCTTGACCTACCTGCCTGTTGGTCTGGTCTCCTTACCACTGACTGGTCCTTTATCCCTAGCTCTAGTTCCACCATTGAAGAGCATGTACTTTTAAATTTCCAGTCCCAGTTCTCTGTCGCCTGGAATAGGCCCAAACCCCCAGAAGGCCAGAGCAAGGGCTCCCATCTTCCTTTGATCTCCACTGACCTCATCATTTGCCTCTCTGCCAGAGATTCAGCTTGGCACTTTCACAAGGTCACCAGTTGCCAGTGGACTAAACAAGATACAAACAAAATGCCTGCACTAAGGCAACCAGGCTGGCCATCACAGAATACTTTGCATCCAAACTCCAGGCTACCATTAATTGCCCCTCTACATTCTGAAATTATATGCATTCACTTTTTAAACCACCTACCTAGTCTTCAGTCCCTGCTCTCAAACTAGGTAGTGCAATCATTTTCAATAAGGATGAGGTTTCAATTGTATTAAATATTTTTTTTCCACTTGCCACCTCTCACTGCCCCCCCCACTTCTATGCTTTTCTTCTCACTTCTATTATTTCTCCTTCAACTCCTTCCATCTCATTTATACCTACCACTGCTGTTACTGTCACTGCTCTGTTATCTCTTAACCTTTCTAACGGCAACAGTCCTGATGGGTTAGACTCCAAACTCCTTTACCTCTCTGCTCAGCCATTGCTTTCCCTATCTTTGATTTGCTAAACCTCTCTTTCCCCACAGTTCTGGGGGCCTGGAACAGTGCCAATGTTATCCCCTTGTACAAGGGTGGGGATCCCTCTGCCCCAGTAAACTGCCACACTGTTTACCTTCTTCCTGCCTTGGCCAAGCACTAAGAACACCTGGTTTTCTCCCAGCTTTCCCCCCTTTCTTGATTCTTGTCTTCCTCCATCCTGATCAGTCTGGATTCAGGAACTCACACGCCACATTTACAACCATATACTAACAGTCTGGTACAGGGACCTCAAACTGTGAAATGTGCGTACAAATATGTCAATTCTTTTAAAGCTAGATGAGTAAATATGAAATATTCCTCTGCCTTGATGATACATTTTTTGACAAAAATATAGTGTAAATGGCTGCATTTTTTTTAGATCTATTTTTCGCTCCTTGGCCGCCTGACCTGCTCCCCTTACCTCTCCCTCGCAACCAGCTCGTGGACATCCAGCCACCAATTGCCTCTACCGCGGGCACCCAGACTCCTACAGCTCCCCCCCACAGTGGGGCTGCAGGGAGCCCCCAACTCCCCGTGGAACATGGATCCACGCGGGTGCCGCAGCGATACTGCATACAGCCATCAAGCTGCTCGCCTCAGGTGCTATTTTTCCCTAGTTTTCTGTGTCCCCATTAGTGCATGCTCAGGCAGTGCCTCCAGTCTCCACTGGGGGCCACTGCTGAGCGATGCGTTACCCTAACCCACCCCCGGAGAGGAGAGCAGCCCTTCGGATGCTCAGTCCTCTCTGCCCCCTGCCGAACCCTAGCGCCCCGAGTCCATTCCCGAAACCGGGTCGCTGGCGTAGGTCAAGGTAAGGTGCCAGCGCCTCAACCCTCTACACCACTGGGCTGGTCAATGGCTGTATTTTAACAACAAGAGGAGAGCTTCAAGGTTACACTGAAAACTTACTTATCTAATCTTGCATTTTTTGTAATCAGTTAAAGTGGGTTTTAGTTGCTGTTATCAGAATTTTTAATTATTTGTGGCATTTATATTGTCTGTGATGTATCTGTTGTAAAGCGCTTTGATATTTATGAATTGCACTATATAAATAAAGCATATTATTATTATTATTATTATTATTATTAACAATACTGGAGAGGGAGTTACTGAAATGTAATCTCGTTGAGTATTTCCAAAACACATTGAAAATAAGACTTTTAAACTATAGACTCTACTGTTTTTAACTTCACACATTCGCTGAGGCCAATCAGAATAACCACAAAATGGTTGTTGACAGTAGACTGTATCCAGTGCTATACTATACTATACTGTTTTTACATTCTGACACATTCACTGTAGTCATTCAGAGTAAAAGGGTTGTTGACGGTAGCCTGTGTGTGGCACAGGCAATGTCAGAAATTATACAAATCAGTAGAATTACAACCACCACCAACGTTTCCAACCATTTATCAGAAACATGATAAGCAGTTGGGCTACAGGTAATTTACTGATAATTTGCATAACTGTCTACAGTAGACAGTAACAGCTGCCTGCAGGCTACGTTATCAATCTGTTAATGATTCTTCTGATTGGCGGCAGCATCAAGCCACTGTCATCAATACAGTCTCGATTTCTGTAACTGATGGAAGCAGCTGCAAGCTGTTTTATACAATCCAGTCAGCAACTGATGGCCGCAGCCCGCAGCCACGGTTCACGGTCATCAGTTTAATGATGACTTGCACTTCTGATGGCAGAGGCTACACGCTGCTATTGTCAATCCTTCAATAATTTCTTTATTTGATAAGAGTAACTGCAGGTCACTAGTAGCAATCCACTTGTGGTTTAATTGATGCCTGTGTGTCTACCCCATCCACACATACATACTCTAAAGCCTCACATGATTTCTATGACTGATGGCAGCAACATCAGACCACTGTTATTAATTCACTCATAATTTCTGTGATTGATCACAGCAGTGCCAAACTTCTATCATCAATCCACCTATGACATCTGTGATTTATCACAGCAACCTCAAGCCGCTATCATCAATCCACTCATGATTTCTGTGACTGATCTCAGCAACTCAGGTAGCTGTCATAAATCCATTCATGATTACTATGACTGAGTGATAGCAGCAAGTGCACACCATTGTCATAAATATAATTATGGTTTCTGTGATTGACAGCATCCTCAGGCTTCGATCATCAGTCTACTTACAGTGTGATTTTATGATTGACACCAGCAACCTCAGGCTGCTGTCATTTATCTATTCATGATGTCTGAGACTGACAACAAATGGCATGGATGTCCCCTGCCAGTGAACTAAAACTGCTCTTCCATTTGAAGGAAGGGTACGTCTGTAGCATTTCCGATACAAAACAGGGCACAAACAAGGGACACAATGTCCTGCAAAAATGTGCAGAGCAATGTGTCTACATAGAATGAAAGTCCATAATTCAAGCATACAGTGAAGCTCACCAGGACAAAACCCAATTCTGCAGCAATCTGCAACATATCTACTGCAGGAAACAGTGCAGTTTTTATGGGAGTTAATCCCTTTTGTTATGCAGGAAACTGCAACCCTGCACTTCATCCTGGTGGGCTTCACTGTATGTTATCTGAATACGTAGTTCTGCTTCTTTTGGTGCAGGAATGATTGAATTTTGGTATCACAATGTAACAGGAACCCCTACTGAATTTCTTTTGTGGTAAAATTTGAAAGGAAAACTTCCACACATACTGAATATTTATGCAGTACATTGAGCAGCTGCAGAACAATTTTGTTGGAAGTTTCAGAATAAAACTGTATGACAAATTGTGCTGCAAACATCTCCAGTAAACTTCTTTGATCCCTCACTCTGTTTGGGTTGATGGGCATAAGCTTTTCATTCAAAATGTATAACATAGTAAGACATCTCTTGACCATGCCTACCTTGTGAATAGCAGTCTGCTTTTTTTCATGAAAGACCCTGAAATACTGCTAAGGAACCAACTATGAAAATGGGCCATTCCATGGACTTCTGCTTTAACTTACTAAGCCTTTTTTGCTCCTTGGTCTCAGGTGGCATTCTAAGTCACAAAATGCCTTCCAGCATGACCACAAAAAGGCTCATGGATCTGGGAATGCAGTGCTGTACCCCACGGAATTGTGGGGAATGGTAAGAGGTTGTTGGGAAGCATCATATCCCAGTAGTATCAGTTTTAAGTACAATTTAAAAAAGCAATCTGGGGCAAATGTTATCTCTCCAATGGCTTGAGAAGGGTCCGTGTGTAAGGAAAGGAATTTTTTTATTTTTTTTTATTTTTAACCAGGAGATGGACTGGGCACTACCTCTTTTCAGGCATGCCTGACACTGAATATTACAATACAAATTCACATAAGCAGACAATTATTCACATGTACAAACAATATCACAGTACAGAACATTTAACAATTTTGTCTTGATTAGCATTGTATCCAAAAGTACTTTACAATCCATGAACAGTTGGCAGCAGCTACTAGATATGAGCAGACAGGTTAAGTGAGGTTGCAGATGTTAAAGGAAGCTCAGAGGAGGTTAAGTATAGAGACCTAAAACAAGAGAAAGAAAAGAGGATCAGCCCAGGGAAGGGAGGCTAAGTGACTTGTTGAATATCACACAGTAAATAAGAGGTAGCGGTGGTTGTTGGATTAAAGCTGGCTACTCCAGATTCATAGTTCGGTGCTCTAATCATTAGCCTATACCACCTGTGATGGCTGGGAGCAAATTTCATTATATATCTATATTATAAATATTATACATATTGAGAGGATAGTTAATGTTATCCCTGCTGCAAGACAGGAATAAGTTCTGCAGGCACCTAAAGGTCTGTCTTGGGTCATCTGGGACTTTGGAAATTGGCATATACCAGTGTATGGCATCATCCATGCCTCCATCTAGCCCCCTTTTTCAAGTTTCAAGCCTACTGTTTACTGATTCCCACTTCATGCACACACACACTGGAGGATTGTAAGGCTAGTAAGTATGATTCTTCAGGCCATTACACAGCATGCAGACTGTGTTGTAGTCTTGAGACTGATAGACTGGTATGAGGCTACATAGGGAATTAGCAGACTTGATGAACCTCGGGTCTGTTTCTGTCTGTAAACACCTATGCATCTTATGTTGTGGCAGGAGACAGGGAATGTAGTCCATGCAGATCAACTCGATCTGCAGGTGTGGGGGCGGGGGGGGCTGTAACATCTGCTGCTGTACTGCTGTCCCTCGGTAGGCCAGGTAAAGGGAGGCAAGCAGACTGATTGTCACCATCACAAACCTGCTTCCAAGTGTGGTTGTGGTGGTGTTTCCAATGGATGCCAACGGCAACTGCAGCAAAGACGATGCCTGACATGGGCCCACACCTGAATGAAGGTTTCACAGAGGAACTGCTCCTGAGCAAGGATGGGCAGGAGCTGGAGGACCTCTACATACCGGTATAGAGAGGTCAAGATGTAAAACAACAAAAGAGACTTGCACTGATCAGACACCATGCTGCAGGTTGTTGGGGTGGCTACTCCAAAATGCAGTTTGGGTTCAAAAAGCACCTTTTTTATATATAGTGTATCTCAAAATGCTTTGTAAAGCAATTAGTTAAATCATGGCAATGCAGGGGCTGTAAGAGGGCAATGGGGCAGTCCATGTGCACTCCCCATAATCATGAACTGCTGTATTAGAACCAGTAGTGGATGGAACAGATTTTAACTTGAGAAGCAGATAGCGTTTGTGAGGTAACATTAAATAAGAGTACAGTGTGGCAAAACAGCTTCAACATGCATCACAGAGAAACTGGAATAATTCACAAATTACACATTAAAAAATACGGCCCTATTAATATATAATATTAGAAATCTCAATATTATGTTTGAACAAAATAAAAAAAAACAGAATGCTGCTAGTGTGTGCTGGCTGCTGATAAATAAAAAAGGTTAGATTTAATGCACACGAAAAGTAGCAAATGGAATTACACTTCATGTTTCAAACATAGGTCTTCCTCATAATTATTATAAAGAAAAATCTTGCTTACGGTTTATTTATATAGCATTCCTAAAGAAGGTCTACGGTTGAAATGTTTCTTCTATCTCTACTTTCTACTTTCAGCATTTAATTAAACCCCTTTGGTAAATATTATATACATTGATAAGCAACATTTCAACAAGTTTGATTCCTCCTTGCTTTGTAATAGTACAATAAGATGCCAAACGTGATAAGATACAAAGGTAGACAAAATACTTTTACTAGAGCTTACAGTCTACAGGTAATGTGTCTTCAAGGGGTGTCATAGGGTATTTTTGCTATCTGAATTAGTGGAGAGAAATCTTGATGGGCCGGTGTTTTCCTTTCTTTTCTAAATTATATGCTCATATGTAAGTTTGCATCTACAAAATCTGTTAAAACAGCAAAAGTTCACTGCCTGGCCTGGTGGCACTAGATGTACTGCAGTGGGCTACCATATGAGAGACCTTGGTTGATGTCTTGACTGAAACTCACTCTCACACTGGGCCTGTGGAGCTTAGGGGTACTATGGAGGCAATGTGCTCACAAGCTTGTGGGTGTGATCTGCTCACCCCCTCTCACTAAGCAGTGCCTTTGGGATGGAACTGAAACTGTACTGATGTTGTGGGTGATGTTAGGAAGTTTAACAGCAAGAATGCAATGTGCCAGATTTGCTGTTTGTATTTCTGATTTTTTTTAAATCTACTTTTTATCATGTTACGTCATCCTCCTAGTCTTCTGGTGTGTGTAGCCAAACTCCCAGACCCATCAACTGCTACCCCCTACCACCACTGTCCCTCCAGAGGGGTCACTGTGGCACACAGGGCCCCAAAAGTCTGGTAAGAGTCATTACGATTTTCTTACCCACCCACATCACAGGCAGCAGCGTGCAACATCCAAGTAGAGGCTTAAGCAAAGACAGAACCTCCAACAGAAGAAGCAAGCTCCCTCATCCAACATCAGGTAGTGCTACAGTGGTAGAATGTGCTGCCCTCCCCCAGGCTAGAGTGAACCATGGGCAGCACTACTGCCATCATCATGGGTCCACTCCCGAACCCAAGTTGCCAGCAAGACAACATGTTGAGTTATCCTGGGGGTCTTCAGTTGGCCCATTTCTGTCATTTTTAATTATGAGCATTTGGGGAAAAGGGCAGAGGACCGGGGTCAAGGCTAAGGGAGAATCAGGGGTGCAAATGCTTTGGGGAAAATTCAAATAATGTTCTGTTCTTCTCCTCCACATTGTTATGGAGGCAGTCAGGAAAAGAGGGGTGCCACCAATAGAACAGTAAACAACAGAAGCACATGAGAAACAACAAGCTCCTCCTTAGGGAGGTGGTTTGTCCCAGTAGTTAGAGCAGTGCTATGTGCCTGGAGACCAGAAGACCCAGGTTTGAATTCTGTAACTGCTATTTATTCACTCTACAACTCTGAGCATGTTACCTAACTTCTTTTCAATTTTATGTTATGTTTCTCTGCGTTGTTTGAATATCCTTGTGTAGCTATAATGGCAGCAGCATTCTCTCGCCTCCTGGATTATAACATGGGATACAATTTGTATGAAAGGTTCTATATAAAACCAAATTCCTCTTCATCCTTCTTGGAATAGGAAAATGCTTTCTATATTACATTAACACCCCTAATGCTTGGAATTGAAAATTGGGCCAGTAAAGATTTTTTTTGTGCTATTACCTCTTCATTCCTGTGTGGTAGCACTCAACTGGTCACTCAGGAGCCATACAGCGTTTCACAGTTACAATCATTCCAAGAGAGCTGGGCTAACTGAGAAGGACATTACACAATTCCAGCACAGCTTGGGTGAAGATAAAAAAACTTTATTTTAAAACATATGAAATTAAAAGTGGTACCCTTTGCCACCATCGTTTTGCACCCAATCACGCACTCTTATCAAGGCAAAATTCATTGCTATTGTGTACCAATATTTTAACCCCTTCCTTAAATGGACTAACCTGATTTTTGATTGGTTGAAAACATTTTAACTAATCTGTTCAAACCCCAACCTAGTGAATGGCGTCAGTACACATAGTAAATAATGTGTCACCATGAATGAATATGTTACGCATACATGTAGTTTGGGGTGGGGGGAGGAAAAGAAAAAGCACAAGAAGAGAATTATCTACAATATGTACAAAATGATATATTATTTTATATGCAAAAATGTCAGTGAAATCTAGGTCACCCCCTCTGGTTCCCTTTCTTGCAATTTTCCCCAAATGTTCACCCATCCTTTATTTTAATTTCCGACTTGTTTTACCAACATAAAAACTGTTGCATTTACATGATGACTTAGAAATATTATTTCAAAGGATCGGCATGTTTCAAACACTGAAACTAAACTTGCACATGTTACACCAAATGGACTTCAATTTGTATTAAGGAGGGGAGCGAATATAAGGGATACGATTATGCACAGTTTTTATCCGGAAAGTTCTGAGATGAGTATTAATCATTTACCCAAAGGGACATAAAAATGCAGGAATTGTAAATTCTGTGACTATACTGTGACTGGTGATGAATTCTCTATAATAAATGTGGAAGAACGTTTAACAGACTGCAATATTGCCTCAGAGGTGTATTTGGCATCATGTGAATGCAACACTTCTCATACTAGTAAAACAAGTCAGAAATTAAAACAAAGGATGGTGAACATTTGGGAAAAATTGCAGGAAAGGATATAGAAAATGCTTTGGCATTACATGTAGTAACATCTAGTGGGGAACATAAATTAACATTTAGTGAGGAACATAAATTTAAAATTTGGGGGGATTGAAAAGGTGGTGCTGGGACACAGATAGGGTGACCCAGATAAACTTTTACTTCAAAGTGAACCTTTTGGCAATTTAAGTTAAGATCAGGGACTGTGCCTGAGTTAAATGAACAGTACCAGTTAGGACCATATTTGTGATTCTATTTCACAGACACTGTTGTATATAAAATTATATATATAATTTTGTATATATTGTATATAATTCTCTTCTTGTACTTTTCCTCGTCCGCCCCCCCTTCCCAAACTACATGCATGTGTAACATATTCATTCATGGTGACACATTATTTACTATATGTACTGGTGTCATTCGCTTGATTGGGGTTTTATATTCATTTTTCAAATTTTTTTAACCAATCAAAAATTGTGTTGGTCCCTTTAAGGGAGGGATTTAAATACTGGTACACAGTTGTAATGAATTTTGCCTTTACAAAGCGCATGGTTGGGGACAAAATGTTGCTGGTGGCAAAGGGCGCCTCTTTTAATTCAATATGTTTTTAAAATAAAGTTTTTTTATCTTCACCCAAGATGAGCTGGAGTTTTGTGATGTCTTTCTCAGTTAGCCCGGCTCTCCTGGAATGATTGTCTGTTACCTCTGACATTCCTTTTCCTTATGGCACTCCATAAATAGCACACTTCCCCACCACTGGATCCATGTTGAACAGTAACAACCATTTGCTCTATGTTAATAAAGCATGAAGCTCACCTTAAGGTAGACGTGATTCTATTAGGCACAGCTCATGGAGCACGGCTCCAGCAATAAGGAAGCATAATATTTTACGAAGATCCATAAACATACTACATTTTGAAGGTAAAAGGCAACCAACATTTTGGGAACTTGAAGGATGTTTATCTAATGTATTGTGCATTTTCCTTTAATGTACCCTCAAACTGCTTTGACAGACCAGTAATAGCATCCCTAGCAAATGTTACAATGTTACTTCACTTTGAAAGCTGATGCTTTGCATCATTCATATCACAATTGGGGAACTGAAAGGACAGTGACCAGAAACCAACTGTCCTGTCTCGTCCAGAATGGAATAAAGATATTATCTCAGTGTAAAGACCAGGTAACAAATTTAGGGAAAGTAATGTGTCCTAGTGGTTAAAAGCACTGACCTGTGAAACTGATGACCCCGGCAGAAATCCTACCACAGGCTTGGCTCAACTGACTAACCTTGAAATAATCACTTTGCCCCTTTATGGTTCAATACCACCAGCTGTAAACGTGAGTACATGTAGGGCCTCACTGAGATGTTTCAGCCCAGCTGGACTATTTCTAAATATTTACTTCGGGTAACAAAACAGATGCATCAATTATGTGATCTTGCATTTTTTAAACTATTTTCTAACCAAAATATGTCTCTCCAAGGTGGATATCAGCATCTGACAAAGACCACCCTTCCACTATTGTCTCCTACTCATACTACACCCTTGCTTGACCGTATGGGATGGCAACACACCCACCGGTCAGGGTGTATTGCTTAGACGAAGAAGCAGAAGAATTAGCATTAGCATTTATGTAGTGTTTTTCATACATATTGTATCCCAAAGCATTTTACAAGCAATGACAGACTGGTAGTGAAGTGACTTTAAATGTGTAGTGACAGCCATTTCACACATCAAAATCTACACACAGACTTGGAATATTGCATTAACCGGGGAATGGGCAAGGGAATGTTGGCCAGGACACTGTGAAGAATCCCATACTCTTATAGATTTAACATTGTTGTGGAAGCTCACAAACCAGTGTTAGTTACATTATAGTATATGGTTAGGGCTTATTGTGCATAAAAAGTGATGGCTTTCCAAAAGCTGTTATAGGACAGTTCAAAGGTCAAGAAATGTTGTTGTAGTATCGTTCTGACATCACAACGATACTACAACAACTTTTCCCCCTTGAGCTGTTACCTGATTGGCTAAAGCAGCTCAGTGTTTAAAAAAGAAATGGGCAAAATGGTGGCACCGCTTAGCGAGCAAAGGGGCAAGCGTTTCACTAAGATAGTTTGGACGCAAACTGCCATTGTCAGCTTCATGTGTTCAAACTAACCGTTTGGCATTTTTCTTCTACTTTTTTTTACATAACTGGCACTTTCAAATACCGGGTGGTGAGCGGAACTGTAGTGAGGTGTAGCGAGGACCAGAAGCAGAATGGAACTTCAGCGATGACGGAGAGCAAGCGGGTGTGTGAACGCAAGGTACAAAACCTTGTATTTAAATTACATTTTAGACATTTCTGGGAACCATATACTATATAAAATAGTATATGGTTATTAGACACAACAGAAAGCTTTGTTTCATCTCGTGGATGTGATGATGTCAAACGGACCTCTCGAGCTTCACTCTCAAGGTCTGTATGACATCATCACATCCCCTTGATGGAAACAGCCTTGTTGTGTATGGTCACCCATGCACTATTCTATATTAATTCACCAATGGGGTGGTGGGAACATTTTGAGAAAGAAATGAAAGTTACATACTTACCATAACTGGTGGTCTTCCAGAATACTTTCGCCATTGATTACCAGTTGTGGGACTGGGCCAGAGGCACTAGAACCCCATGGGAGTAGAGCTTTTGCCAACGGGCTGGCCACAGCTACTGGGCATGGCACCTGTGCACCAACCACATGGTGCCACAGTCCTACCAATAACCATTGCCAGCTCCCTCACTAAACTCAGTTCTGTTTGCCAAGATAGAAACAAAGTGGGAAAAATAAGAGAGGGCTAAGAATTTTCCTAGCCCAAAGGGGTAGGGAAAGGATATAGGAAATATAAATAAACAACAAAATAAAACCCAACTAACAACTTTGAATAAAGGAAAACAGGCACACTATGTGGCATAAAGGGGTACTTGGGTATGAAACCAGAGCCTCACACCACTAGCCAGACAGGTGATGGGTAGTGATCTTAAAGGCAGCAACCCTGAATGATGCGGCTCTGGCAGAAAAAGAAAGGGGGAAATATCCAGAATTGGTACCCCTTTATAACTGAGATGGCATAATGTGCCAAATAGGAATTAATCACATAGACTCCTGGAAAAACCAAACCCTATACTACCCAGTAAAGGACTGACTGAATGGCCAGTTAAAATATGTTCCTTTCCTCCTCATAATGGAAAAGGGGAGGAATCTCAGGTTCATGTGGAGCTGTAGGGCTGAAAAGCCCAAAAGAGTCAAGATGTGTTCTCCTCCTCAAGCACCACTAAGGGTAGTGGGCTATCAGCCCAGCAGGCCTAAGAGAAAGCAAGTACATACCAATCAAAAAGGATAGTCTGGCATAGCTAAAAGGAAAAAAATCTGAAAAAAAAGACCTGCTTCTCTTGCAACAACAGGGATGTACACTGTGTAAGAGCTAGTGTACTTGACCTAATGCAGTGCACAGCATTCTTCCACAGACAGTGCAACTGCCAGATGACATCAGACTGGATAATGCCCAGAGGCACAGACTGCATTTAGCAACTAATAAAGCTATGTCCAAAAAAATATATTTGCCCCAGGTAGGGAGAAGAAGGATCAAAAGAAAAAGGAGGAAAGAAGCTGCCTTCTTTCTTTCTTTGTTTGGTATGAGGGCACTAAAAGGAGCCCTCACCCCAGTTTTGAGGATTTTTGTTATTGGGAGTAGGACCCCAGCAACAGGTCCCAATCCCAGCCTTTTTTTTTTTTTTTTATAAATATTCCATAGGGAGTACAACTGGAGTGATGCCATGGCACTAGATGGTGCCAGCCAGCACAATCAGGGTGTGCTGCTCAGAGGCCCTGGCATGCAGAGTGGGGGATGGTGGGTAGGCATGGTAATCGATTCTGAAGATATTCTGGAAAATAAACAGTTATGGTAAGTACATGATTTTCATATATTCCAAGAATCAATATTCACCATTGTTTCCCACTTATGGGCTCGAGTACCAAGCTTTCCCTTCTTGTCTGGGGGAGATCTGGCTTACCCTGAGGGTAACATATATTCTCAGCACCATGCATGGGGGAGAGGACCAGAGGGCAGGGACTCCTTACAGGTCTGGTGAGACCTGAGAGTGGTCAGGGCCAGGCAGGGGCTCCAGTGGCACATGAGCAGGAGGATTCCCCGATAAGTCCCGCCTAACTCTAGGTGAGAAAAAGTTACCCCCCTGGAAGTGAAAGTTAAGCACCTTACACCGGGCCAAAGGTGACAGTTGGGAGAGGCGAAGCCATACCATCCACCTACTGCAGACTGCGGTTCCTACCAGTCTGGAGGCCATCTTGTTGGTGTTATAAGATGCCGTTGATTAGAGCTATGCTACCTCCGGATCCCAGATAGAAAGGTCAATGACTAGCCTGACTGTCTCGCTTTGTGGCAATGCAGCTAACAGGCTGTGAAACTGCAACCATAGGTGATGGCTATAGGTTGTCATATGTGCAGAGATACACATAAGGGTGCATGCTGATGTGAAAGTCTTCCTCTCAAGAGCATCCACGTGAGTAGAATCTGCATCTGAGGGTTGGCTATGTGGACCCAATGAGGTCTGCAGTGCCTGAAGCCCAGAGGTGGGGTGAAGTACCTCACCTGCAGGCCCTGTGGGTGTGTAATACAGTGTGGGGGGGAGGTCCCTAGGGATGACTGGATTAGCGAGTAGGCCTCCACACTACCATAGATGCCTCCTCCATGGCCCTGGACCAAAGAAGAATAACTACAGTGCTGATGTTGGGAATTTCAAGAAGTCCCAATGACAGGGCTATTGAATCCCAGCTTGTATGGGCTTCATGGTCAAGTGCCTGGATCATCTCCTCCAGGTATCACTGATATAGGGTGTACTCAGCAGCAGAAGGGAGGTGAACAGATAACTTATTGTTCTCCTCAGAGGATATCAGTGAAGATGAGGTGCCGCCTCCGGACAGGGTCAATACTGGAGAGAAAGGCCTGGACTGGGCCCTGTCTGACTCCCTATAGCACTCATCTAAGGCATCAACACATGACTAGTGTTGTTCCTACGTTAGAGGCCCTTCAGGACCTCTCAATGTGGGCAGCCTTTCAAGGAATCAATGAGGCCCCTGTAGAAAGGGTTGAGACTCCAGGTCTTTGGGGCCTCATACTGAGCTGTGGAACTGTGAAGGCTGCCAAAGTCACCTGAAGGGTGTCCTTCTACATCTGAGGAGTGAACTGATCAGTGCCCATAGCAGCACTTATATCTATTTAAAATTTTCTTTCTTTTTTTTTTACGTCTTTCTATTGTGGGTACAACTCTCTTTTTATTAATTTAGTGATATAAACTGTTAGATATTGTTTCCTGATTGATTAGTATTATAGTACTATATTTATTAGCTAGGGCATACTTGTTTAAGAAGTTGCAATCCTTAGTCACATGATTTAATGGCCAGTGCTATAAAAGAGCATGCACGGCGTCTAAACACACAGAGACACAAGAGATGCCATCTTCTCTTCAGCTTGCTGTGCACCAGGACAACAGAGGAGGGTAGTAGTGGAAAGAAGCAGTTTTGAACCGGTTGACTGAAGTCCTGTCCTGAGAGCATCTCCACCTTTGTGTGCTCACCCATCATAATAACCAACAGTAAGTGTTTGAAAACTTCTGTACTAAAAAGAACCTGGTATTTAGATTTGGCTTGTTCCACTTGTTTTGTTTCCGGAACAGTGGGTGATAAGTGCTAAAACCTCCAACCATTTAACTTTTCAGTGCCATAGAGAAGCCTACAGTAGTATAATTAGCATAACAGCATACTAGCTGATTATTTTTAGGCTTTCTTTTTTCACTGAGCCATACTCGTAGTCAAGCGCAGTTATTAGTTATGTTATTATTAGTATTTTTGGTTAAAAGTCGCTCCCCCCTGTGAGGGTAAATGAGCGCTTACACCAGGCTAGGCATTCATTTTTACACTTCTACAGTTATCATTGCTTCTCCTTTCTTTCTTTTTATTTAGTTTCCTTACAAAAGGAGGAAGCCCCCCTCAGGAATAATTTTATATCAGCTGAAAGCCTGAACTGGTGGATTAACGGCTGTTGGTTGAGTGGGGTTGGAGCAACTAGAAGGCGGTGGAAAAAACTGAAATAACCCTATTTTTAGCTGCGCACTGAGCCATGTACTGAAGATGGGCTGGACACTTGAAAACCTGTGATCAAGGAACTGGTGTTATTTGTTTGCACAATTGATAATCATGCATTTGACTAGCTAAGGTGTTTACAAGAGCTAAGAACTTATGTTGAACTCAGACATCGATCTGCACTATTCCGCAAGCAACTGCATATTTCTGAACCTTGCAGCACCTAGTTTTGCAAATATTTATTAACTACAAGAACTTTTCACATTTTATCAGCCCTTTGGCTGCTGGTTTTAAGGAGTTACTTTTGGTATAGTTTGAGTTTGTTTTTGTACACTATACATCATAGAAGAGATAGTGCTGGACATTCATTTAAATACATTATGTTTTTATAATTGATTGTCAGTTTGACCTCAGGATATTTTTTTAGGATCTCTAGGACTTACTAAATTAATATTCTATTTTTCATTTATGATACTTTTTGGTGGCGCCTTGGCCTTCCGCCACTGATCATGGCCAGCGCTACCCCAGTCACCCCTGGCTTGCCCCTCAGAAGGTGGGGTTGCGGCCCCAGCCCTTAACGCCGCAAATCTAATGTCTAGTAGGGGGAGCCGGCATCAGAGGCTATGAGAGGTCCGGGGGCAGGGCATCATCGAGACGAGCCGGGACCCTGAATTTTTCCCTGTAAGCAGGAACGAGGACGTGCAATGATGACCAGCATCCGCCCTTCCCTGAAGGATACCAGCGTCGGTGTGCATGTGGCAACCCAGCCTCCTCTGGGTGTCGCTCGACACCGAACACTTTCACCCACCCTGCCCCCAGAGAAGGAGAGCAGTCTAACGATACTCAATCCTTCTCTCCCCAGCCGGCCCTCCAACAGCCCGGGTCCATTCCCGAACCTGGGTTGCTGGCATCACAAGCAGAAATCCAACCACTGCGCCGGAGGGTCGGCTGTAAATTAATATTCTAGAAGTGTGATTCACAGGTGATAGCAATTTATTTTACTGATTATTAATTACAGTGTTTCTTGGTGTTGTGCCATTTCCTGAGAATGATCTTTACTAGAGAAAAAAGGGAGCTAGAACTTCATTATTGTTGTGACATACTACCATAGCAATATCTGTTTTATATAATGTATACTAGAAGTGGTAAGGAAGTGTGTAAAGAAATTAGGGATCCTATCTCAGAGAATGATAAAACACTAAGAAACCTAAAAAAACCAAAAACTGCTGCATTTTTTCTCAGGAACTCCCTATCACCTCTGATATTACTTCTTCCACACCTAATTCCCCTCTAGAACTATTAAATTAACTAATTATGTCAAAAAAGAGGTCTCTGTTGATATCAGGGATGGGCCTTCAGTTAGTAAGAGTATAGCTGTTACTCCACAGACCTACATATGTAGGCAGGCACCTTTGCTTGCTAAACAGAATTCCTCCCCTTTACAGTTGGCAACTGTAGATAAAAGACCTCTCAATGGATTAGAGGCTCCTGAGGTGGAGGTGGCCCTGAACCTAGGTTCTTGTGAAGAGGGGATAGTCCCTCCCCCCAACAAATTTTCTTTGAATTCAAAAAGCAGTTCACTCTTAGTTAATCAAGCAAAAACAACAGACTATTTTATACTAGAAAAAAAAAACGCTCTCGGGAGTGTGACAAGGACTCAAACTCAGTCTCCCAAATTCAATTTGAGGTAACAGGGAATCAAACAGACTAGATAGTTAGGAACTCCACTTGAAAAGTCAGAACTCCAGATACCAATGATGTTGACATATCCCTTTGCCCCTCTAGGATGGACCATTTTAGTCCACTGGGCTCAGTACAAGATCTCAATTCCACCTTTGCCTTAGAAGAATGACCTGATATTTTAGCTGGATCTCTGGAGGTGGTGTTCCAGAAACTGGACCTGGAAGTGAAAAAAATTGAGTTGGACCCAGAGTTTCTAGCCCAATGTCCAGACTCTATCAAAATATACCATCAAAGCATTAGCACACCCTATCATGTGCAATATAGTTTTGTTAGAAGCGTACAATGGAATTAAACATTCCATAGAGAATTTATCCACAAATTTAATTGAGAGAATTGTTTCCCTTGAACAGAGATTGGATACGCTGATTAAAGGGCTTCTGGGGAAAGTTCCCCCAAGCCCTAACAATGTTGATCAGCTTTCCTTTTCCACAATGATAATTCCGGATTCTCTGAAAACAAGACCAGGGCTTAAACAGTCCAATCCTGGTCCATTAAAAACAAGGAAAAAAAACTAAGAAAATCAAGAAATAGTCAAAACATAGGGAGAATAAACAATAAGAATAAACCCAGCAATGGCAAACTCTCTAGGACTGTTACAGTTCAGTCAGGGGAAAAAAATCTCAAATCCCTGAGATTGTCTCACTTCCATCAGGGGAGCCTTCTCTGCCTCTTATTAAGGAACTGGCCCACAATAGTAAACATACCACTCAGGCCCCACTGGAGGTAGAGGTAATGGTGTCTAAACCTTTGCCCACCTCAAAACTTAGTCCCCTAGTAATGAATGAACCTCTCTGTGGTTCTTTTAATAAGTATCCTTCTGTTCAACCTATTGCTACTACTACAGCCTCACTCCCTAAAGTTCAGAATATTTCTGATAAACCTCACGCACAGGTGGAATTGCATCAGGTCCAACTTATTCCCACCAGTAAAGAGATTGTTTTTAAATTTGAGAATATTTTTCTCAAATCTTATGAATCTGACAAAACACTTTTAGAACTTGTTATACATTTATTTAAAGCTGAACTTGAGTTACCACGGGCAGCTAATGCAGTAACATTCGTTCATAGTGACAGGATTAATTTTCATAACCCTGTCTATATATTGATGGCTGACATAGAGGCTGCCAAACTAGTTTGGGCCAAACAACGGCAATTAAATGATTTAGGTATACTAATTTCATCCATGGTACTCTGGACTGCTATATTGAAATATACAAATTTTAAGACCAAACTAATTAAATCCCCTCTCTTATGAGAAATTCTCTTCTATATTGGTTAACTTTAATTGGAACTTTGAACCTCTTTAAACACCACAAATGATTTTGATATTTGGGATTAACCATATTGATGGGGAAAATGAGTTGAACCTAGCATCTCATTTGAGAACAATCTTGGCAACCATCATAAAACAAGAAATTCTTCCATCAGATATGCCCACTGCTAGAAGGGTTCACTCCTCAGCAAGGGATTCCCAGACTGATTGTTATATATACTCTGGGGATCTCCTCTCACTTTTGATAGAGAATTGTCATAGACTTGATGCAGTGGATATTTATTTGGTCTATTTTAAAGAACTGGTTCAATCAGTAGCAAATCCAAAAATGGTTTTTAAACACTTATGACTTACAGATGATACCACCTCTCTGGAAATGTTAGACTTTTCTTCCATGGGGACAGGAAATGCTAACAAAGACCAGAATTTGATTGGGTGGAATATTGCAGGACTAGGAAATAAGTTTGCAGATTCCCAACGGTTAAGCTATGTCTAGAATTTTGAGGTCCTAGCTTTTCAAGAGACATGGGCCACTAAACAGCTCTCCCTTAATGGCTATGAATCTTATTTTGTTCCAGCAATTTAAGGCAAGGCCCTATGGAAGGCCAAAGGAGGGATTGGTTACCTTAGTAAAAATTAGGAAAGGACTGAGGATTCTTGCCTCTTATAATCCATCTCAAGAATGCTTATTTACAATTATTAGCTGGGATTCTATGGTTATTTTGTTAATTAATGTTTACATTCCTCCCTCCTTCCACTCTAATCCACCCTATGATATATGGTCTAAACTCTTGGTGGAACTGGATACCATGATGGCCAAATACCACATGGATTCAACACTTATAGTTGGCGATTTTAATTCTAGGATTGCTCACTTTGATAACCTACCCCTTTTACAGGAACAAATGTACATGGGGAAACTTAACAATTAGAAATTCAATGGATAACGTCTTGAATGAAGCAGGAAAGTGTTTTGTGGAATTCATTACAAATAATAATTTTCTTATTCTGAATGGTCGAGGGCCTTTGGATCAGGAAAGTGATTGTACCTTTTTTCTCCCCAAGGACAGAACGTGATTGACTATATCCTCTGCTCTCCTCATTTTCATGATCACTGTAAAAACTTTACGGTTTCAATGAGACCCATATGTGACCATGCGGCAATTTTGCTTAAGATGGACATAATTGACATGGAAGTTCTACTCTCAAATTCTCATCAGAATTCTGTACCTATCGCCCTCACAGGAAAATCTAAATTAGCTCTTAATGTAAACACCTGGGAGAATCTTGCTGATCTTATATACTCTCCTTTGTTCTCAAATCTTTTTTCATTAGCTTATGAAAATACAAATGCACAGCACCTGAGTGATCAATTAACATACTGCTATTCACAAATAAACCAAATAATTTATGTTCAGAATACAACTCATTCTTATTTACACACCTGTTTATGCCCGAGCGCTAGCACCCGTTTTACCAGAAGATCAGAACACCAGCCTCTCCAAGTCCCCCGATGCTGAACTTCTCAGGGACAAAGATCATTTGCCTATCATGCCCCCAGCTGGCTAAATGCCCTCAGCACTCATATTACTGCCTCCACCTCTCTAGGTATTTTCAAATCAAGGCTTTTCTCTCACCTTGCCACCTCCAGCTCCTGTGACTGCCCTGATTAAACCTCATATTTTCTCACTACCCACCCTGTTCCGTTATTTGACAAAGACATGTTTGGGAAACCTTTTCTCCTGCTATTGTCTGCTCTCCACACCTTTCACTTACCCTCTCTGTTCTGGACTTTTTCCCTATTTGTTTCTCCTAATCTGGCATGACCTCTGTCTTGCAATAATAATGTGATTATTGATATCTCATGTCCTTTTGCACAAATTATTTGATATGTATTTGTATATGTTTTCTTGCTCTTGACACAACACAAATTGTTGTGTTATCTATGTAACCTTTTGTACTGTACCTAATTGACGTGGAACCTTTGTAAAAGAGCCTCTGGCTCAAAGGTAGTAATTCCTAGAACAATAAACTAAACTAAACTAAACATACTTGGCTTGATGCACAATGTAGAACAGAAAAGCATAGACTAGCAACACTGGTTAGAAGGCCAGGAAGTATCTAACGGAAATTAATTTTCTTCACTTAAATAGTGCTCGTAAAGCTTATAAAAAATTTTTAGTAGGAAAAAAATCAGATTTTGCACTTAAACAATAGAATCACATGCTTCAAGCTATTACAGATAATGACTCCAAGACGTTTTGGTCCTTGTCTTTAATAGCAAAAGGATCAAAAGCATTTTCTTAGGAGCTTCCTTCATATATCCCGAAAGAAACTTGGGCTACCCATTTCAAAACTCTCCTCAACAGTAACACATTGCATAGAACTACCCCTGTATGGACCACCACAGCTATTTATGTACCCTTGATTATCACTGTACATGAGGTGGAACAATCCATACTTCATCTTGTTAATAATAAGACACCAGGTCCAGACACTATTCCTGGTGAAATCTATAAAGCACATCTGAATTACTGGGTAAGAGAAAAATTCATCCCCCCTTCTTGGACAAAAAATATAATAGTACCTGTTCATAAAAAGGGCCCTTTTCAATCTCCATTTAATTATAGACCGATTAGTTTAATAGATATTGGTGGTAAAATATTCATCAGAATTCTCTTGGGTAAGTTGCAGAATTGGGTAGAAAAAGCATCTCCACTCTCTATTTTTCAAACAGGTTTCCATCAGGGGATTTCGAAGACTAATAATATTTTCATATTAACGCACATACTGGAAAAATACAGGACTTATTAGAAAATGAAGGTATATGTTCTTTTTATAGACTTTTCCACTGCATTTGACTTGGTGATTAGAGAAACATTATGGGATATTTTATTGGAAAGATGCATCCCTCTCAATTTATTAAATCCTATTTATTTGTTAAATGCAAATACTACCACCGTTGTTCGGTACGACAATAAAGATAATCTAACAGAATACTTAAACACAACGGGGGGGGTGGAGCAGGGTTGTTCTGGCACCACTGCTGTTCAGCATCTACACTGATTCTCTGCTTAAATTAAATTCATCACTTCCTATAGACTCTCCATGTATAAATCACCAGCAAATTCCAATATTGGCATACGCGGACAACTTGGTCCTGTTGTCATTGTCTGCTATTGGCCTTCAGAGGAAGATAAACCTTAAGCTTAAATGTGACCAACTTGCCATAAAAATTAATCTTAGTAAATCTAAAATTGTGATATTTAGCAAGCAGAATTTAGGTCCACCTTCATATAAGTTCCTTTTGGAAAAAAAAACAATTGAAATGGTTTCTTCATATACTTACCTAAGGATAACATTTACAAATAAAGGTGCATGGTCATTTCATCATAAAGAACAGGTATCTAAGGCAAGACTAGTTGTTAAAACACTACAAAGGTTTAACTGGAAATATGGTGGTCACACAGTTATCCCGGCATAAAGAGCCATGGAAGCAAAAATTAATCCATTATTGCTATATGGGGCTCAAGTTTTGGGGTATAAGCCTCACTCTTCCTTGGAACTGCCCCTGCTACTCTTTTACAAGTCTCTGTTATAAGTGCCCCTTTCAACAGCAACTCCTATAGCTGGAGCAGAGTTGGGTAGGCTTCCTCTGTCTACTTTAATTGAACTTAGGCTGGTCTCTTATTGGTTAAAGATTTTAAATAATGAAGTACATTCCCTTCTCAGTCTTTGCTTAGGGGAAAAAATTCAGTGGACCCTTGGTAATTTCTTCTCCCCATGGCTTAGAGCTTACGAAGTATTCTTCTTAAAGTCTCGCTGAATCACCTATGGGAGGATTCCTTTAAGGGGATAACAATTTCCGCTCAATATAAAAACATACTTAAACAAAAACTGTTTGCTAGTGCTTCCGTTAAACAAATGGTCCAAGTTAAATCTCAGAGACAAGCTCTTTGGTTTGCTCAAAATAAAACAGATTGTATATTAGAAAATTATTTAAGCTTATCATTACCTCCTTGTGTTCGCAAAACTATCACCTGGTCCAGATTTTGAGATCATATCTTCTAAACACACACACTTTAATAATTCTCCCTGTGGTGCCCCTGACCTAGAACATTGCAAGTGTAAGAAGGGTTTCTCAAAATCTGTATATCATATTGTCATCCAATGTCCCCTTTATGGAGTAACCAGGGAGAAAATATTAAAATAATCTTTGGTTAAATATGCCAACCTGGACTATGACCCACTGTTCATTTTGTTCCACCCAATGATAAAAGAAGATGCTCTATTGACTTTCAAATTTTTTGATTATGTAATGAAGTCCAAAAAAGGACACTTTGTCACATTACAAAGAATTTAATGATGAAAGAAAAAGTTTTCTCACTTCTTACATGTGCACACTCGTGTGACTCTGTGACATGAATTTCTAACATCAGATATTAATGAATGTTTGTCATAACATATTGCACTTTATATAAACCTAGGGTGCTATTTTAACATGTGACTGTATTTGTACTTCTGAAGTAGATGTATCCTATTTATGAAACTTTTTCTTTCCATTCTTTTAATTCATTGTAATGTCCATCATTTTTATGCTTCAGATGAACAATAAACTAAGATTGATTGATTGATGTGCATTGGTTGGTAACTGTATGTATAGTAATGTATTAGACTGGCATGGCAGTGCTATGATAGTTAGGGTTAAGAAAGTAATCCTATGTTAATTTGGCTGCTTATAACTTGGCCATCCTGGGACCTACAGACATGAAACTTGGTATGTACACCCTTTATTCTGTAAACCTACCACATTTGAAATAATTCTGTTCAGTAGTCACAGAAAGTTCAAAAACCATAACAAATATGAAAATTAAGGGTTTGATATTCAAAGGCCAGAGAAAGATGCAAGGTGCTTGCATCAGAAAAGAATGATGCAAGGAGCAAGCTGTGTCGAAACTTGCGTCAGTTATGATTTTCCAATGTTGCTTGCATCAAAAGAGGAACTGCCTGCACAAAAGTGGCTTGCCTCAAGCTTGTGTTAAAAAATTGGTGCCCCATGTCACAATGGGGCTTTTGCATTAAAAAATGATGCACCTTCCCCGGTTTTTGGATTTTGAAAGGTGGATGCATTTGACACTGTGCCAAAGATGCATGCTGTTGTTAGCCCAGCCACAGCTGATCTAATTCACACTGGAGCATATAAAGGGGAGGGTAGATTATGTAGCAGGTTGGTTACAGAGCCAATATTCCCATGTGGGACTAGTTTAGAGTGTTTTGGAGGCTTAGCATGCCATTGTCTTGGCCATTTCATCCACCATATTTTTTGACTCAGCTTGAGTCATTCTTGCCTCGTGCATTGTCTTTTTGACACAGCTTGAGTCAAATTCTCACCTCATGCTTTGTTTTGTTTTTGCTGCAGCTTGTGTCATTTTCACTCCACGCATCACTCATCTTCTTTTTTTTGTTTTCCTTTCTATATACATTTTAAGCTCTCGGTCACCTCACGCATTTTTTTTTGCTGCGACTTGTGTCATATTCACTTCATGCATCACTCATATTTTCTTCTTTCTATATATATTTTATGCCCCCAGTCACCCTTGGCATGTTCTCTTCTGTCCGGTCCCCCCAGCCCCTCACTCGGTTTCTCCGGGACCTACCTTCCCACCAACATCCAGCTTCTGGAGTGTGGCAAGGTGCCCAGTCATCGGTGTCAGGGCTGCAAGGACCAGACTTCATCCTGTGGCCAAGGGGGGGTCCACTTTGGTTTGTACATTTCCCCTAGGGCCCCGACTGTGCAATGCATGGGTGGATGAGCTCTGCCTCCACGGAGATGTCCTAAGATGTCTAGCCATGGTCCTATGTCCTGATGCACCTAGACCTGTACTGCCACCCAGATATCTCCAGGTGGCAATGTTACAGTGGGTCATGGTAACCCCCCTCCCTGAGGGAGGAGAGCAGTCCTTCAGAGGCTTAATCCTCACTCCCCCAGATGACCCCTGAAGGAACCGTGTTTGTTCTCAAAACCTGGGCTGACAGTGTGGCAGGAGGTTAGGTGCCAACACATCAGCATTTCACACTACTGGTCCAGCTTCATCGCTCATCTTTTTGACTCAACTTGAGTCATTCTTGCCCTTTGCATCATCTTTTTGACTCAGTTTGGTTCATTCTTGACCCATGCATCTCTGACTTAGCTTCTTTCATTCTCTCCACATGTTACATATTTTTGACATAGCAGATCTCTTGCATCATTTTTGGTGACTTTGCCACAGAGAACTATTTTCTTGCAAAATGCGGCACACAGTATTTGGCGCACCTGGATTTGACACATGGTAGTTGATTCACGCACCTTGCATCAATCTAAGGCCCCTTGAAAATCCAGCCCCAAGAGTTTTCTTGGCTCACCAATAAATAAAAAATGGTCGTGATTTGAATCCTAAAACTTTCAAGCTTATTAGAGGTTACCCCAGAATAGGGCCGTTTGCTGATTTGGGAATCAAAGATATTTTAGTTTTAAAAGTCTTAATGTTTAAGTTTGTTCTGTTTTACAGCTGTTTTTCCATCGCACATGATTACTGTAGCATAAAAAACTATTGTGATTGTCTGTCACAAGTTATACTGTACTTAGAAATGTTTTTTAGTCAGTCATGATAGTTTTTTTAAAAACAATCATATTTTTCTGTCACAAATGACTTTGAAAATCTCAACCACAAAAGTAATTATGATTTTTCTGTCACAATCAATTTTGATTACTTTAACCACATAAATTATGATGAGTAGGCACTTCTGGGTTAAACGTCAGTTTTAGGCTGCTTATGACTAGTGCTGGAAGAAATGGCAAAAATCCATTTTTTACACGCTTTTCCAAAATGGTGATAAATTTGTAAAATTTCATTCAATTTTGTGACTTGAGCACAGTATATTTTAAAACTGCAATTTTCACAGATAACACTTTCTATATATAAAATAATGCACATTCTCATTTTGTTTGAGCAAGACAAATGGTGCTAAAAAGGTCATATATATAATCTCATGATAGGGAAGACATTTTCTAAGCATCACATGGGTTTTTGCATAAAGTGAACAAGATTGCACAATTTTACAGTCAGGTTTTTTAAAAATGCCCACTTTTGAAAATGTGCAACATTCAAATAGGAAACAAGTGCAATGTTACCAAATAGTGCTTTTTTTGAGGGGGTGGATGTTTTTCCCCCATGGTTCCTGGTTCATTTACACTAAGTATGCTCAGTGTTGTTCAGCCCTCTCCTATTCTGCCACTCATCTGTCTCTAGCCTGTCTGACTGCACAATCAAAGTTTATTGTGGCACCTAGGAACCGGCCACTCCAATGATCCCCAAATTTCCCCCATTATCTCCCTTCCTTCAATTGTTGTTTCTATCCTTTCTTTCTTTCTTTCTTTCTCCCATTGCTTCTCTGTGTTTAAAAAAAATATGTGTGAATCTTTATGTAAAACTGGGATCCATTGGTTTGCACATGTATATAATTATGCTGTTAAGATGAATGTAGAAGCCAGCCCAATGGCGCTGAGGGTTGAGGTGCTGGATGCCACACCTCGCGCCATGCCAGTGACCCAGGTTCGGGAATGAGCGCGGGTCGTCGGGGGTCGGCAGGGGAGGGAGGAGATCGAGTGTCCGGAGGACTGTTCTCTCCTGCTGGGGAGGGTTCTAGGGGATGTGCCGCACAGGGGCGACCTCTGGTGGAGACCAGGGGAATGCCAAGTCTGTGTCACTATGCATTGCGAGGGGGTGGTGCTGCAGTGGGCATCGGCAATAGTGCCACTGATGCCACTGCACAACCGAGCATCGGGAGAAACTGGAGGAAAAATGGAAATACCCTGCCTTCGGGGATAGGCAACGGCACCACCTGCCATCAACCACACTTCCACAGGCCAGACTACCCCCTGGGTATCATGGATTTGTATCTGTGGCTACAGGGGCTTGTGCTTCTGCACATAGAAGCAGTGTTGTGATTTTGAGTATCGTGGATTTGCATCTGCAGTGATAAGTGAGTATGTATGTCTTGCAGTGTGCATGCGGCAGATACAAATCCTTGAAGGTAGCACATTGGTGCAAAGGCACAAGCAGAATTAAAAATAGCCCAGGCAATAATGAAAGGGGACAAGAACTTTTTCGGATATGTTAGTGAAAGAAAAAAGACTAAGAGTGGGATTGTGAGACTGAAAAGGGAAGGAGAGAAGTGTGCAGAGGGGGACCAAGAAAAGACAGAAACCCTGAACAAGTATTTTTGTTCAGTATTCAGAGAAGAGGGAGACAGGGAGGGACCAAAGTTAGGTGATGGAAGCGCCACTGGGAGGGAGGTGGACACCAGTCCATTTAGGAGGACACAGTCTTAATGGAACTCGCTAATCTGAAAGTGGACAAGGCAATGGCGCTGGATGGAATACAACCCAGAGTATGAAGAGAACTCTAGGAGGTGCTGGCAGCACCACTTATAGCCCTGTTCAACAGTTCATTAGGTACCAAGGGACTGGAGAAGGGCGAATGTAGTCCCTCTCCACAAAAGTGGGAGCAGGGAGGAGGCTGGCAATTACAGGCCAGTCAGCCTGGCCTTGGTAGTGGGGAAAGTAATGGAATCACTACTAAAAGAAAGGTTTGAGATTTACCTTGAATCCAACAGAGCACAGGATCCAGTGCAGCATGGATTCAAAGCAGGAAGATCTTGTCAAACAAATCAGATACATTTTTTTAACTAAGTGACTAGGGAGGTGGATCAGGGAGGGGCGGCAGATGCGGCCTACCTGGATTTCAGCAAGGCCTTCAACACTGTTCTACATAGGAGGCTAGTAAACAAGCTGGGCAGCCTGTGAGTGAGTCACAGGGTGGTAAACTGGGTCATAAATTGGCTGAATGATAGGACACAAAGGGTAGTGGTGAACGGAGTTCAAGTCAAAGAGGGGGGTGACCAGCAGGGTCCCACAGGGGTCAGTACTTGGACCAATCCTCTTTAATGTCTTAATAAGTGACACTGCAGAGGGGATAGAAGGGAAGGTGTGTCTCTTTGCAGATGACACAAAGATCTGCAATAGGTTTGACACTCCAGGAAGGGTAGAGAAAATGAAAAGGGACCTAAGCAAGCTTGAGGAAAGGTCAAGGATGTGGCAGCTAAGATTCAATGCAAAGAAGTGCAAGATCATACACTTGGGGTACAGAAATGCAGGGGAGGAGTACATGATGGGGAGAAGGTACCAATGACCAACAAATAGGAAAGAGACCTGGGAGTAATCATATCTGATGATCTAAAGGTTACAAAACAATGTGAGAAGGCTGTGAGGAGAGCCAGTAGAATGCAGGGGTGCACAGGGAGAGGCATCTCCAGCAGAAGGATGGAGGTAGTGATGCCACTGTATAGAACATCAGTGAGACCTCATCTAGAGTACTGTGTCCAGTTCTGGAGACCACATCTCTGGAATCACATAGAGTAGAAGTGGTTCAGAAAAAGGCGACAAAAATGATGGCAGGGCTGCACCAAAAGTCATATGAGGGTAGACTGGAGGATCTCATTATGTATTCCTTGGAGGACAGGAGAGAGTGGGGGGATATGAGAGAGACTTTCAAATACCTTAAGGGTGTAAATAAGGTACAAGAGGGTAGCATCTTTCAAAAAAAAGAGATGTTCAAGAACAAGGGGCCACGATATGAAGATAGAGGAGGGTAGACTTAGGAGTAACGTAAGAAAGTATTTTTTCACGAAAAGGGTGGTGGATCCATGGAACGGCCTCCCAGCTGAGGTTGTAGGGGCAAAAATGGTAGGTAGGGGAATTCAAAAACACATGCGACAGACATAAAGGAACTCTAGCGATAGGAAATACAGGGTAAGTTGCAGATCAATTAGGATCTGCAGTATATGAAACAGGTAGGGAAAATGGGCAGACTAGCTGGCCCAAGTGGTCCTTATCTGCTATCAAATTTTATGTTTATATGTCTCTACTGCATTTGTGTCATCTAGAAACAGTTGTATGTTGTTTGTCTTACCTGATGATGGTTGTCTGTGGCTGCTTGTGTGATGCTGTCTTTTGCTGCTTTAGGTGTGTGGAAACTAGGGTTGGAAATCCTAACACTACATTTCCCTACTTTTGTTGCATTAAGCTGAACCCTAACTAATGTATTAATGCATTTTTTTGTAAAGAATATATACATATCTCATGGCCTCCAGTAGGTAATCAAGCCCACATCTGAATAACCCACTGTCAGGCACTTTTCCATCCTTGGGTAATAGTTTTTCTCGCTCTTCAGCTTCAAGCATTATAACCCACTTTTTCTTCCTTTGCTACCCTCAGGGTAATAGTTTTCCATTATAAACCTAATCTCCAGCTCATATTTCTTTAATACATACACACACACACACACCAATTTATCTTTTGAAAAGTTATTTATGTATTTATTGAATTTTGTTGACTGGGTAAACCCACTAGGCCTCAGAGAGTCCCTTTTTCAGGGGTGACCTGGACTTGATTACAAAAACTAATCAGCAGGGGTACAATTACAAAGTTGTATAGAACCACTTCAGAATTCTGGAGCCTGGTAAGATAATGAAACTGAACTAATCAGTAAATAATGCCTGTACTTTTTAGTTTCTTAGAAGTATTACCAGCTCAGTAACTTAGCTATAAAACAAATATACCTAAATGTAGATAGACAGACAGACAGATGAATAGGTAGATAGACAGATAGATATATAGACAGACAGACAGATAGACAGACTGTATATATCCACTTCCCCAGGACATATCTGGAAATGAGCTGTTATCTGATCTGTATGTCTTTCCTCATAAAAAACATTTGAGAAAAATATATATATATATATATACATATATATATATTCCCTCAATATCACGCTACATTTGATATAAGAGCACTATACATTAGCTCCTAATTTTATCGAAGTTCATTGTAATTATTCTTGATAGAGCAACACTTCATTAGAATACTCCGCACTGCTCGTCTCCTATGAGCAGCTGTATATAGAAGTAAGGCTATGTTAGAAAGAGAGTTAGATCTAAACTTAAGTCAATGTTAGATCAGTACAGTAACAGTGCCATCACCATTAGAACCTCCTCTCCCCTCCACTGGCAACATGTGATGCCAATACAGCTTTAAACAGCATGGCCAGTGTTAAAAGATTTTTCACACAGAATTACAGTACCTACCAAGCCCCTTTATGAAGCTGATCACACTGGCCGTCCTCCAGCAAGCAACAGTAATATCCATGAGCGTCCTGCTATTTCAACTTCCAAGTGTTACTTTTTCTAAAGTTTGGAGACCCTGCATGGAGTCACTGGTTCCATTGCCCAGTCGCTCATTTCCTGGTCACAATTTGAAGTAAAAACAAGAACCTTTAAACTGCCACATAACAAGAAGCAAAGCTGAATCTGCCCAGCACTGTATATCCGAGCAAGCCTTCTACAGCTGAAGGTATGAAAGGGGGTAATTTTTAGCCAAGACGCATGATGATGAACTACAGTATGCAGAGTGGCTGTGTGTCTATATTTATCCACAAGTACATACTATACTGACAGATTAGTGCAACTACTCAGAAGCAGTCCAAGCACTGGAGGCTGGCCATCACTGTGTTATGTTAAGCAAAACTCTACACCAACTCAGCTTGTTTGGTGTAGGTAGAAGACACTGAAAAGAAAGATAAGTGTAGCAATAAAGTGTTGCGAGTAGATGCAGGTAGCATTTTTTTGTATGGATTCAGTTTCAGAAGATGAAGCAAAGAGTTTGGTCATGATTGCAAACAGCTCAAGTTCTAAAGGAGTAAAATAAAGAATAAGATCACCACCAGCAGCAAGAACAACAACAACAGCAGCAGCAGCAACAGCAGCACCAAGAACAACAACAACAGCAGCAAGAACAATAACAACAACCGCAGCAACAGCAGCAAGAACAACAACAACAGCAGCAAGAACAACAACAACAGCAGCAGCAGCAACAGCAGCACCAAGAACAACAACAGCAGCAAGAACAATAACAACAACTGCAGCAACAGCAGCAAGAACAACAACAACAGCAGCAAGAACAACAACAACAACAGCAGCAGCAGCAGCACCAAGAACAACAACAACAGCAGCAAGAACAATAACAACAACTGCAGCAACAGCAGCAAGAACAACAACAACAGCAGCAAGAACAACAACAACAGCAGCAAGAACAACAACAGCAGCAGCAGCAGCACCAAGAACAACAACAACAGCAGCAAGAACAATAACAACAACCGCAGCAACAGCAGCAAGAACAACAACAGCAGCAAGAACAACAGCAGCAGCAGCAGCAGCAACAACACAGTGTCCCCCCCCCTTACTGAATGCTCATAAATTCCATGTGAAATCATTAACCTTGAAGAATGTGGACCTCAAAAACATCTGTTGGAGAAACTGTGAGGATAACTTGATTGTCAAACTGTGATAATGTTAGGGGAAGTGTATGGTGCTTATCAAAATATCAAAAAAGTTCAAAGAAATATTCTGAAATAAAATAATTTATTTTCTTTTTGCTCAGCTTGGAAAAGGGAATGAAAGAATGTTACAAAATGGATATCATTACATACCACCATTTATAATCATTGTGGAATTTGCCACCTGTGAGTGTATCATAGCTATGGGGTAAGAATAGTGAATGGGGTGTGTCCCAAATGGCATCCTTGCCTCCCTCTCTCCAGCAGCTGTAATCAAAGGAATGTTTTCAGCACAGCCATTGCAAGACTGTGGACAGATCAGTTCAAGAATTAGCAAAACATCCAGATAAAGCAGGTGAATTAATTGACTGAAATGAGAAACAATAGTTAGAGAGAGAAACAACCCTCAGAAAACAACAAAACTCTCCCCAATATAATGCAAGAAACCACAAAGCACATGGTACTTTTCAAAAGACAAATCATATATGGTGGCAGGGTAGTTAGTAGTCAGAGCATTGCCTTGGACACCAGGAGATCACAGGTTCAAACTCCACAAAATGCATCTCAGACCAAGATGCTTGATCTGGTGTCCTCCAGCAGAATGCAGACATGCCCTGAAGTTCAGATGTGGTAAATTCAGGGGTAATGATAGGAGGCACTTCTCCCAGAAAGTGGTGAACACATAGACAAGCCTACCAGTGAAGACAGTGAACATGAAGACAGTACAGGCCATCATGGTAAGCCTGGACAATTTTTTGCCTACCAAGGGAAACACAGGGCAGAGTGGGTAGGGAAATCTCTATAAATTCAAAAAATTGCACAGCATCCTGTACTTATTCATCCATCCCATTTTGGAGCAGGGAAGTGTATGTATGTGTGTGTGTGGGGTGGGGCAGACATGATGGACCTAGAGATCCTTTCCCCTTATTTTGCTATGTTACCATATTATGTGTTGTGTGACCCAGAGCAAGCCTTAACCTCTCAGTCCACCAAGATGCGGAAATTGGACAAGGTAGGAACCCAATGAAAACAAAATGTTGCATCTAAGATGAGCTATCGTGGGTAAGTAAATTATAAAATAAAATATTCAAAGTTTCGAATTCCAATCTTATTTGGGAAAAAGATAATATCAAAATATGCAAACCTAACAAAGATCTCTCTGAGTGTCATGCCCCTAGCATCAATTATACAGTTCTGTAGGCTGTCTGTTCCAGCTGCACAGAGACAAAACAAACCGAGGAAAAGCAGTATGGGCACCGATGAAAAGCACAGACTTCTGACTGTAGCAAAGGCATTCCTAGAAATGTTGGCATTTTTTAAGTGTTTGCAGTAATCAGAAAGTAGCGTTGGGTGGCACATGAAGTTAACTAAAGTAATAGCTTCAGGGAGATACAGTACCTATTGCTCACATAGTCATAAAATCCCTGCAGGTGCCATCCTGTTTCTAACAGAAAGCCAGTGGTTACTTTGGTTCCCAAACTGGTTTGTACTAAAATGAAAGCCTTTCTGTTATCAGCACGCTGCATTTTTGTCTCCTGATGTTAGTAATTCTGAACTGGAACACGGTACACATATTGTTTAAGTTAGATAGACGTACAAGAAAAACAAAAAGTGTATTTGGGAAAACCGCTTAATTTGATAAAACATATCTTTTGCAGATATCTGGACCGAAATATACTGTATGCAGCTAAGCAATCTGCCAATATGCCAGATGTACTAGATGTATCCTTATTGGCAATTTTTTTTAATTTCCTATGCTTTGTGCCCCCTTTGTGGCTTCTTTGCAATGCAAAAAGGCAGCAGCCATGGCAAACAGGTCACTGAGGTGTATAGCTAGGGGGTCACGAGCAGAAGAAAGGAGGTAATCCTGCTGCTGTGTAGATCCACGGTGTGACTGCACCTGGAGTACTATGTACAGTATTTGAGTCCCTACCTGAGAAAGGATATAAATCATCTCAAGGTGGTACAGACTAGGGCAATGAGGATGATTCAGGGTCAGCAGGGCAACCCGTACGAGATGAAGCTGAAGAGCCTTAATATGAACTTGCTGGAAAATAGAAGAGAGAGAGGGGGACATGACTGAAAACTTCAAGTACCTCAAAGGAGTAAGCAAGGTGGAACTCAGGAACCTCTTTATCTTAAGTGAGAACAGGAATAAAAACTAGCACTGCTACAAACAATCGGGGGAGGAGTAAGGTCTGGGAAGGAGGTCAGGAGGCAGGTCTTTATGGAGCGTGTGGTGTCAGGGTGGAATGAACTATTGGCAGAGGTGGCTAACCATAAGATGTTAACATAGAATCTGACCGCAGATAAGGACTGCTTGGCCCACCCAGTCTGCCCATTTCCCTACCTAATGGATAAGCTGCAGATCCTAGTTAACCAACAGCCTACTTCTTCCTACCCCCATCTCCTAGAATTGCCTTATGACTGCCTCATGCATTCTTGAAATCCACCACTGTTTTTGACTCCACGACCTCCTCAGGAAGGCTGTTCCATGCATCCACAACCCTCTCCGTGAAAAAATACTTCCTCACATTACCTCTGAGCTGTCCTCCCTCAATCTTCAAATTGTGCCCTCTTGTTCTTGCATACCTCTTTTTCTGAAAGCTGCTACCCTCTTGGACTTTGTTGATTCCCTTGAGGTACTTGAAAGTTTCTATCATGTCCCCCCTCTCCCTCCTTTCCTCGAGGCTATACATATTAAGCTCCTTAAGTCTCTCTTCATATGTCTTCTGGTGTAGACCCTGCACCATTTTAGTTGCCCTCCTCTGGACAGCCTCCATATTGTCTTTTTCCCAAATAAGATTGGCATTCTAAACTTTGAAAATTTTATTTTACAACATACTTACCCAAGATAGCTCATCTTAGATGCAACATTTTGTTTTCATTGGGTTCAGTGAATTCAAGAGGGGGTGCGAAAAGTTCAAGGGGAGGGTCAGATTTAAATGATTTGATAGACTGTATGGCTTTCTTCTGTCGGTGAATTCATATGTATGCACAGTATATGTATATTTGTAAGGTTTAGTGGGAAAAGTGACAGTCTTTTTCACAATTTTGTAATCAGTTCTGCCACAGTGGTAGGGAGGGATTAGTGTTTTAAAATCAGGGCCTTGTACCAGCATGTGTGGTGACACCAAGTAAGG
Source organism: Neoceratodus forsteri (assembly GCA_016271365.2). Classification (NCBI taxonomy): domain Eukaryota; kingdom Metazoa; phylum Chordata; order Ceratodontiformes; family Ceratodontidae; genus Neoceratodus; species Neoceratodus forsteri. Next base: position 376,089,613 of record CM057458.1, read on the forward strand.
GCATGTTCCAGTCAGGAGAGATAGCATGATATTTTGTAGTTATGTAGTAATGTATGTGCTAGGACTTGATCCCATGATTTTGTGCCAGGACAACATCACAGGACAATGTCCCAGTTAACCAATCGGATGCCAGCACTTTTTCTTACTGTTTTATAATTTACTGTAATATACTTATTTAAGTGTACTAATAGTATATGAAAGGCAACACTACTGATATATGCTAAAAGTAATACATGCATATATGACTGAGTACTAAAAGAGTACTGACAGTAAATTTTCGGCATACTCTCAGCACAGATAGCACATAAAAGAGTATACAGTACTTGAAGTATATACATACTTTCATGACACAATTAGTTTATATACCATACACTGTTATAGGCATCATAATATACAGTATTTCATGGCTAGCTTAAAGTATACTTACACTTTTTTTTTATAAGGGAAATTTTCCACCATAATCCAATTTTTATTAAAAAAAAGGTACTGTCCTCCCCTTCCATTTTTCCCTATATCCCACAGCCCTCCACTTCCTATTTCATAATGGTACCACAATTGAGCAGTGAAAGGTGCGGAAAAGTGGTCCTGTCAGAAACCAACACCACATACCACGCATGAAAAAGCTACCAGGGAATTCCATTTAGTGATATATAGCAGACTTTTACATGATGTAGCCATATCCCAACATCCCAGAGGGCAAAGGACCTAAGTGGCTCCTGAACTATTCTGGGAACGTTCTTTTTCTTGTTTATACTGTTCCTCTGGCTCCCAGTATGTTGAGTGGACCCTCCCTCCCATTCTCTGAACTTGCCTCCCAGTATGGCCATACCTGTATGCCACACAACACTTACTTTAGATTGAGGAAGTTTCAGATATGAAAAGCCCAGTTTTCCATCCCTTTATACTTAACATCAAGTTTCTCCAAGTCCCCTCTCCTGTGTGGCCACATATGGTTACACTTTAACACTACCTGGAAAGACTGACATATATCCACTTCTGTAGCCAGCATCAAGGCGACTCCAAGTGCACCAACAGGTAGTACTCCCTCAACAGACAGGTAAAACTCCATCTCTCCTCCAGACTCCACATACATCACTTCTTTAATCCAATTAGGATTCTGATAGCCTGAACCAGTTGGGCATAAACTTGAGTGTACTGTTTGGCAGCACTGCTGCAGTCCATATGGCTTCTCCAGATCATAATTTGTTTTCACTGCTGGTTGTCCTTTCGGCCATCCGAGTGCAATTCGCCAAATCCACCGCCTCCTCCCCGAGGTTCACCCCCTGGAGTTGGAATATTTAGTTAGGGAGGCATGGGGGGCACAGTCCCCCTCACAGGGGGGTGCAGCCTTCAGCATATTAAATGGGGTGGCAAATTTAAATTCTGGTGCCCTAATTATGAGCACACTCGGACGGCTGCATTCCCAGGGTGGAACCATTTTTTTTTACTTTATTTTTCTAGCACCCCTGAGCCTGACCTGTGATCCTCCTTCCATCTGCCAATGTCCCTTTTTGACCACTGAAATGCCTGGTTGCCAGCACTCCTTTTCTCTGCCTTTTCTCACTCCTGCTCATATGTGGAACTTCAAAGGTGGGACATGCCCAGATGGATATATTTTCTTTTGAATGTATGGATGGCCAGAGCACAGAGCCAGCTAGGAGGAGGCAAGCTAGGCAGCCCAGATAGGTTTTGTGGGGTGAGGGGACTTCGTGTCTCCCAGGTTTGCTCACTATTGTTTTTCCCCACAGCCTACCCCTTACCCCTCCCACAAGGTATGCTCCTGTGCAGAGATTGCATTCTGCCTATCAGGGTCATCAGAGGGGCAGGTGAGTCTAGCTGTCCTTTGGAACTCCTCTGCTAAGCCCACTCTGGGTGGGTGACAACCCTGTACCACATGCCGGGTGAACAGGCGCATGCTGCCATAAGATTACTTTTTAAGGGACCATATACTTGTTCTCTCATGACACCCCCAACCCCTGGGAGCCTCCAAGTTGACTGAATTTGAATTCTTCATACCTGGTAACAAAACCACTTCAGAGTATCAGATCCTATGATATGTATCATAGGTAGGGCACAGAGTTCTCAGCAGAACTTCTGTCCTTATTTCTGTGGAAGGGCTCCTTTGCTTGTACGGCCACATTTGTTGATTCAGGATACATAATTTATTCAGTTATGTGGCAAAATGCAGCCCTGTCATTGGCTAAAATATGATGTGATATCATTGATGACATCACATGCTGTACATAGAGGAGGGTTTCGGGATAAACAAGGAGGGAAGGGTAAGGGAGCTAGACACTATGGAAAAGCTGTATATTTGAACGGAAATTCAACAAAGGCAATGAATTCCTCACCATTACACATATTCTTTGGCATGAGCAAGCTCTGCAGAAAATTCCACAGGTGTGGAACTGCAGAATTCCAGGGGAACTGGTCATAGACAAGAACTGCATAACAATTTGCATGTTTAGAAAATCACATCAGTAGAAACTGCAGCAAAAGTGATAATGTTTCCAGATGGTGGGATATTTTTGTACCACCGGCCATTAATCTTTGCTAAAGCAGGTAATTTAAACAATAATGTTTCTGTTGTAACCAAAGGAAGTGCAATAATTTGGAAATAGCAGTAGTGTTTTATTTAACATAACCTGCAGCTTACCACTCCCCTGAGCAGATGTATGAACAATGGAGGATAAATTTATTCTGACTTCAGTTTACATGGTTATAAAATACAAGCTTATTTTAAAAACATAACCATACAAAAACAAGGGTACATTACTGTTTTTTTACTAGACTTTATAATGACCAACTATTCCTTATAATGTGGGAGAGTTGAGAGGCATGTTCAAGACACGATTTTACTTTCTCAGAGATTTCCTCATTTTAATGCCGTCATGGTCTCTGTTGAGACGTTTGCTACACAAGAACTTCTCATTTTTTAAAATAAGTACAGTGTTGCTATGTCTCAGAGATTTCCTCATTCTAATGTCCACATGGTCTCTATTGAGACTTCAGCTAAACAAGGACTTCACATTTTTAAGTTTTGCTTGCACGTGCAGTGCAAAGTAAACATCTTATGGCTACTTAGGTAAGTAGGGGCTGCAGAGGCATGTCAGCCTGGTATCCAGTGCACCTTTCCTCCACACTAGGCACCTCATCCCCAGACTATCCCACAGTGACTCGGCCCTCCCCCACCCTCGACACACCCATGACCCCCAACACCCCCACTCCTTCTGCCTTCCAAGGCCTGACCTGGACCCAGCTCTCCCCTGCCATTCCCACCCTTTGCACTTTATCTATCCCATGCACCCTGATTGTAAAGTCCTCAGGTGGGTGTCGACTCAAGGGTCTCCATCGCCACTGGCCATGAACCAGAATAATTACACTACTATTATTATTATCTAGTAATGTACACCCAAACCCAGGACCTATGGCTTCCAGCTCTTCTAAACCCTGTACTGCAACTGGCCTCTGCTTTGCATCCTTAAACATTTGCAGTCTCCTAAAGAAATCTGCTGCCCTCCAGTGCTGGGTCGTTCAACATCAACCTGACATAATTGCACTGGTAGAGACTTGGCTCTCCAAATCCACCCCTGACTCTGCTATCACCCTCCCTGGATATACCATCTACAGGGAAGACAGAGTAAGCAAACGCGGTGGTGGTTGCGCACTACTCGTATGGGACCCCCTTATAGCTCAGGCACTCCCAGCTCCTAAACTTGATTATGGAGCCCAAGCCCTCACTTTAAAAATCACAACTGACCCCGCCCAAGGCCGTCTCTTCCTCACAGTCTGCTATGTACCCCCGAGGAATCAAAACCAAGTGGCCCAGTCCCTCATTGACTACCTCACATCTCTCCCTCACAGAGTGGAGCAAGTCATCCTAGGTGATCTCAATGTTAACTGGCTTGCCTGCACTGCTTCCCATATAAGGGACTCCTTTGCTGCCCTGGATATGTCCCAGTTAGTCACCCAGCCCACCAGATTCAAGCACTCTACTGGCACCAGCACTCTCCTAGATGTTGTTATATCTAACCGCCCCTACAAAATCTGGGATGTCACTGTCCTCCCCGACTCTCTTAGCAATCACTCCTAAGTCCTCTGTCTCTGGTCATCCTCCACTCTGAAGCCAGTGTCCCAGGCCACTCTATGCCGCCGTTTATGCCCTGGTGGCCTCAGAAAATTAAAATAATACCTAGCCCAGCTAGACTGGTCCCTTATCCAGCATGCCCCTGACATTGACTCAGATCTTGATCACTTCACAAATGCCTTCTGTAAGGCTTGTGACCTTTTTGCGCCCCTCACCAGGATTTGCTCCAAAAAATGCAATGCCGCATGGATCACCCCACTCCTCCTCCTCCAGAGACTCAAAAACAGAGCTAATCTCTGGCATATTGCTGTAGAATCTGGAAAGACATCTGATTGACATGCCTACAGTGCAGAATGCAATAAGTGCACTTGGGCCATTAGGTGGGCCAAGGCAGAGCACTACCAGACCATCCTCACTTCCACTTGGGGTTCAGCCCGGACCTTCTGGAATAATATGAAAGAGCTAAATGGGAAGTCCCCCCACCATCTCAGCTCTCCATCAATGGCACCCCCACCACAGATCCACTCCTTATAGCCGATTGCCTTAACACTGCCTTCTCTGACCTAAGCTCGGTCCTCCCCAGCAGCTTCTTTGACCCAGTCCCCACCTCTCTCCCTCTGGTCCTGCATCACCCACCATTCTACCTGTGCACCCTATCCCCCCAAGAAGCCAGGCTGCACTTGCTAAAAGCCTTAGGCAGCAATAACCCCAGCAGTGACCCCCTCGACTCCAGGATCCTCTGTATGGTCTTGGATGAAGTCCTAGTCCCCTTGACTGACCTTCTAAACTGGTCTCTATGCCTGGGTCAGTTCCCAAGTACTTGGAAAACTGCTGAAATCACACTCATACATAAGAGTGGGGACCGGTCCACCCCCAACAATTACCAGCCCATCTCCATCCTCCCCCCACTCTCTAAAGCCCTTGAAAAAGTGGTGTTGATCCAGCTCTCTGAATACCTAACCAACTATGACATTATGTGCCCAGAGCAGCATGGTTTCCACCCAGGACACAGTACAACCATGGCTCTCCTGAAATTCACCCAACACCTGTATGCTGCTCTCGACTCTGGCAGCCTTGCAGAAGCAGTGTTCATCGACCTCTCCAAGGGCTTCTTTGACACTGTCTGTCATCCCCTTCTACTCGACTCTCTCCACCAACTTGACTTCTCTGGTGGTCCCATTTCTTGGTTCTCTAGCTACCTCTCTGCTAGATCCCAGTGTGTCAAGATCAGCAGCTCCCTCTCCAGCACTCTTCCCGTTCGCTCCGGGGTCCCTCAGGGCTCCATCCTGGGTCCAATACTTTTTAGTCTCTACCTCAACACCCTCCCCAGCTCATGTACTGGTAAAATGCTCCTCTACGCTGATGATGAAGTCCTCGTTGCCTCACATCCCAATCCCACCTCCCTCCAATTATCCCTCCAGCAAGCTTACAACCAAGCCGAACGGTGGTTCAGCGACCGCAGACTGGTCATTGACCTAAAGAAAACCAAATCAATGCTCTTCTCCCACCACCAAAATAAAGCTAAAAATACCCCCTCTTGATTATCCCCAGCACTCTGCACCTGCTAGAACAAGTGACCACATACAATTACCTAGGCATCACGTTTGATACTGCCCTCTCCTTCCACACCCACATTAATGCCCTGTCAGCCACCATTAACTCTCAGATTGGCCTGCTATACCAGTACAGGGACTGCCTGCCTCAGGTTGCCCTCAGGCTGGCCATCACCTCCTCTGTCTTGTCCCTCGTGGACTATGGCTTGCCCATCTACGCCGCAGCTGACAACACTGCCCTCTCCAAAATCCAACTCTTCATCAATAAGGCCTGTAGGCTCCTGACCAGTGCCCCCAGCCGAACTCACACCTGCCTTCTCTATACTACCACCAATCTGCTCAACTTTGAGGAGCAACTGCTCTACCAGACCTGCCTTCTCGCTAAGAAATCACTGCTAGGACTCTCCCCCACTGGGGGTATCCACCTCCCTACAGCAGTCATCATCGTCCGTCACCACCCATAGCTCTGTTAAGGCCACTTTCAAGGTGTCCAGAACCAAGACGTCTCTTGCCCAGAGATCCTTCCTCTACCGAACCGCAACCTGGTTCAACTCCCTCCCTAGCTGCATCTCCATCTTGCCAAAAATTGGTTCCTTCAAAACAGCCCTTAGGAACCATATCTTTAATACCCGCTATTGTAGGTGTAACTAACCCCCTGTTGTAACCTGTGGTACCCATCCACCTTGCCCCCTGGCTCAACAATGTCCACTGGACAGCCTCTCCCTCCCCAGACCCACTCCTTCCCTACTAGGTCCAAACAGGGATGCAACCAGCTGTCTTCTCTGAGGACCTACTATCTCCATGAGTGTAACTCACAGTTTTGTAACATTATGTAACCTACAAACTACTACATTATGTAACCTAAGTGTACCTATGTTAAATGTTCCTTTTATTGCACCTTTAATGTTATCCTCTGTTTTAATCTGCACTGTAATAACTGTCTTGATGTCTGCCCCCCCCCCCGTGATGAGGTGTCTTTGTAAATGAGTCTTTGACTCAAAGGTTGTAAACCCGATTTGTAATGAATAAGCAAATAAATGAATAATTCCTCAAAGTCCCCTCCCCCCATCATGCATGATCTCTAAAAACAGTATCAGGGAAGGGAGTTATGCAGCAAGCCCAAATTATGACTTCACTTTCATGATTCATGTTCTCTGGCACAATAATATATAAATAGCATTATTAAAAAAATAAAAAATATAAAAATGATTATACATTAAATTATATTATATTATACTACTGTATAGTAAATTATATATCATACCTGCATCCTTGTCCAATGCAACCTAAAGGCAGGTCATTCCACAGAGGCCCCCCAAAAACAATCAGCTCACAACTGCCACCCAATGCCTCCTGAACTACCCAGATGCTCCCACCACCACTATCAATTCACTGTACTTAAAAATCCAAATGGATCCTCTGCAGTGTGGGAGCATTTTACAGTTGACACCATAAATCCACTGAAATAATGTTTTCTTATATAAATAAGAATAGTAACTAATAATGATAATAATTATAGTAAAATAAAAAACATACACAAACTCAGCCTTCAGAAAACAATGCATCCAGAAAACAATGTATCCTCTTCACCATCTTCCCTCCCGTATCATCATGAATCACATTTTCTTGGCAAGGACAATGAATGAATAATAACTAATAATAGTTACATTAAAATAGAAACCACTGAAGAATGGTGGTGTCAGAAACCAACACATCCTCTTCATTATCATCCTCCTCCTCCTTTCTTTACAAATCAGGGGCTAGATTCACTAAACATTTTGGGACTAAGTCCCACGCTGCAACTCCATTTACGGACTGAACTCTCTGCAGCTGCGAAGATTGCTATCCACAGCACAACAGTTGTGAAAATTTGTTGCTGAGCTCAAGGCTTTTTACCTCCTTTTATAGCTGCCTTATCCACTGCCAACTACTGTTCTGCATGCCAGAGGCAGTATAGCACAGTGGTTTAAGGCTCTGAGCTGCAAATCTAGTGACATCCAGCATTCCAGACCTGGGTTTGAATCCCACAGCTTCCACTTGCATACTGTGTGACCCTAAGCAAGTCACTTAACTTCCCTGTGCTCCCAGGTCACACCTGTAAAAAAGCTTCCAGCTTAGTGTGCTATTCCTGGTGAAACAACTAAAAAAAAATAAAAAGTGATTCAGCTAAACAATTAAAAGTCGAATGGAATTTATGGGCACCAACTCGAAGCTGAACCAAAGTTATTTTTAGGCCCGCCCCCTTACCCATCGAGAGGCTGGACTTTCCTCTGCCCCTGCAATGCACACAATCACTGAATCTCCCTCCCTTCCCCCAAATACACTGGGTATCTGACCATAGGAGCAAATGTGTGTGCACTTTTCCCCTAGTATGCTGACATTAAGGGCTTCAGTGCACTTCAAAATGGCAATGATCTAATATGATACAGGAAAATTATCAATAAAATGTATCTATGTTGGTCTTACTCCTAGATTTCATTAAAAAATGAATTCTCTAACCTTAACAGTTAAAAAGTTTCAATGAAATTGCCTTAAGGAAACACTAAGTTTGGAACTGTTAGAAACTTAGTTTGTTTTTTTAACTGAAAGCGTGGAGGAAGACCAACTAGATTGTTTTTGTTGATTTTATATTAAACTATTAAATAAGGATGACAATACAGTCATATGAGCATCAACACTCATTTTCAATGACATCTTAATATTTAATCTATTTTGTTACAATACTATACTAAATTACAAAGTATATGTACATTAAAACATGAAAATACAGAACAGGAAAATACATAAGACACTAGATGCCAACAAAGTATAATTAACTGTGGCACACATAACCTTTCCTCCCTTTCCTTTAACAATTAAAAAATATAGCTAAATGGTATTTGTGGATCTTGATACGAATGCAGCGGTTTAGGCAAGAAGTTCTATAACTCTGTTGTGCTAATCACAAACGCATGGATGTCCTGGGTGCTTACTGTATGCATGGCTGCCCTTGGTGCTTAAGATATTTTCTATCTGTACAGTTTGAATGTATCACTGTAGTAAAATAATGTTGATACAGTGGCAGACAACTATTCCCTAAATAGCTGGTGTCATAGTTGAGTTGAACAAATTATTCAGAAAACTTGAAACTTGCAATACTAATGATCAACTGACAGCTGAGACTCTTCCAGAGGATAAAGTTCCTTTACCTAGCAATTTAATACCAGCACTGAATAGGTTTCATAAGCCAGAGCTCAATCCTAACAAATGACTTTGAGATGTTCCATCTGTGAATAATAATTCTTCTTCTAATTCTTCACACTGGCACATTCGTTATTGGAATATTCATGGTCTCCATAATATAATTAACGACTTTCAGTGTATACAGTTTTTGCAAAAATATGATGTTATCATTCTTCAAGGGACCTTGTGGTCAACAGATACCCCAATTCTCAAGAGAATGAGACATTTCTAACAAATTCTATACAAAAATCAAAGGGGTAGATCTCAAATGGGTCTATTAACTGTATTCCAGCTTCAAAAAATTTAGACAATTAAACTATTATTCAGACTACCTCTTACCATTAAGAATAAAGTGTAAATAATTTATATTGTATTTATAAATGTCTATCCCTCCCCCCCAAAAAATACAAGAAAGAACTATCATGATATATGGACTAATTTTAAAGAAATTATAGTTAACATACTAGACACACATCTAGATTTTGATATATATTTGGGTGGTGATCTCAATGCCGTATGTACAACTCATTTAGAACTTAATTCACAAATGTTGGAGGAAATACATACTTTAAATTCACGTCTTTATAATGTAAGGAAATACCAACTTAAGACAAAATGAATCTGGCATCCAAATAAATTATCTTTTAGACAGTAGAGTAGTAAATTCCTAGAGGGCCTGGATGCAAGACAATGTTACAGGGCCCCTTCCCAGTTTTGAATAAACATCAAAATTATGATTTGGGCCCCTCAAACCTCATGGGCCTGGGTGCCACTGCACCCCCTGCACCCTTGTAGCTATGCCCCTGCTTTTAGAAAGAATTAAATCTTATAGTTACTGGACAAACACAAGATGATAGGAAGGACAGTGAACATACTTCTCCAAAAAAGGATCTTCTGTAATAGATATCTTCATAAGTAATATCAATGCCATACATAGGCTAAAAGAGCTGAATGTGTTGGAAAGATGTGAATCTCTGCACTTCCCTATTCATATTTTCTTAAACTATGAGTCTCCATCACTGAAATACTAAATCACAAACAAATAAACTATGATATAAAAAGTTCTAAACAGATAAGGTGGACCAGTGATAATATTCAAGACATAGAGGAGAAGTTACAACATCTGGGGGGACATTTTCAAAGGAGATGCACTGGCACATCCCAAGAAATGCACAACAGTACGATACTGAAAGGGTGGAGATACGTCACACGTCTCCAGCTGTGCCCAAGTGCAGCCATAATGTATGCGGCACATCTCCAGGGGGTGTGCCCATCATCATGCGCACATCCCCATATTCAGCCGAGATGTGCAAGATCTGCCCGCATATCTTAGAGATGTGCTGCACAAAGTTCGGCATGGCAGAAACATGCCTAACTCCTGGCCACCCACAGGTGGACTGCTGTACTGCACACAGCAGCACAGCAGCCACCAGCCCCTGCAGCCCGGTGGCACCCCCCATCCTCGAACCCCGATCATGGTGGAAACAGTAGAATTAAACTTTCCCAGTCCCTGGTAGTCTAGTGGCACCCCCTCCCATCCCTGAACCCTGTTCCCTGTGGCCGCATCTGTGCCCCACTGTCCATAGTGTAGGGACCCCCCTCCCATCCCAATCCCCATATGAATTAAATTAAAATTAGTGCCCCTGTCCTGGTTCCATAGTGTAGGGATCCCCCTCACAGTCCTGTTCCCTGTTTGAAAAAAATCATTTAACTCATTGCCTCCACAGGCTCACTCTGAGATTACACCACTTGCCTCCTGAATCTCCTGTATACTTTTAACAGTGAATCCTGGGCCTTTCTAAACAAAATCAAGCCATAATCAGTATGTCGCAAACAAATGCTAATAGCTTAATAACTGTACATGCTAGACACAAAGTATGAGTGGCAGAGTTATTCAGCACAAAATTGCCTTTCCAATGGTGGCATGCATGTAATAATAAGTAATTTTGTATATTTTCTATGCTGGTCGAAAGAGCAAACTAAATATTTTTTCACTAAAAAAGGGCAACATAAGCCATTTTTTGTTGGACAATATGTAAAATATCAACACCAAATTAAGCATACAGACATTAGATGGTGTTTTGATATTATGTTTGCTAAAAAAAAGATATCTTTTTACTATAAAATGTAATTTTTCCCCATTTTAGTCAAGGTGCTTTGATGAGATTTGAGGTCTAAATCTCAACCACACACACCATATCATAAACAAATGTGTATAACTCCAAAAGTGTACATGATACACACAAAGTATCAGCATGAAAGTTGATGAGCACAAAAATGCCTTTCCAATGGTGCTATGCAACCAGTTGTAATCAATACAGTTTTTATTTTATACCTGCTGAAGTGCCAAAAAAGTGAATTTTATTCAAGCTGCTTATGTGAATCTTGATGGAAAACATGTCAGCCATACACACCATACCATAAACAAATGCAAATAACTCCTAAAGTAAACATGATATACACAAAATATCAGTGACAAAATTGTGCAGCATAAAATTATCTTTCCAACGGTGCTACGCAGTCAAATATATATTATTCTGTTACAATATATATTAAAATATATAAGTGACTTCTCCAGACGTTGCAAGGGCACACTGGGAGTCAGTAGCTGACTTCTGCAGACGTCCTCAGGACACACCAGTGTTTTTTTACTGACGACTACAGGCGTCTGCTAGGACACAATGTTAATCCCCTGCCCTCTTTTCCATAGTGTAGTGGCTCCCCACCCACTCAGACACCAACATCCCACCTGCTCCCCTTGTCCCACCATGGCTAGCAGCACAGCCCTCCATACACCTCCATGGCGACCTGCTGACTACACTGTAAATGAATGACAGCTTACTGTAGGCACTACAAGCCCACTGGTTGACACTGCCAATCAATGGGCTGACTGTGTACTGTAGTTGTCATTCACAACTTTTGCGTCATTCACAGTTAGAATGACATAAGGCATAGTATACTGCAAGCATCATTGATCGACAGTGTCAACCAATGGGCTTGTAGTGTGTACAGTAAGCTGTCATCCATTGACAGTTCAGTCGGTGGGCAGCTGTGGAGGTGTGCGGAGGGCTGTGCTGCTCACCGACTGACAGTCTGACTAGTCATGCAAGGACAGGGGGAGCGTGGTGGGAAGTGGGTGCCTGAGTGGGTGGGGGGCCACTACACTATGGAAATGAGGGCAGGGGATGAAACAGCAAACAGTATTCATAGGGATCCTGAAGAGAGGGTCCAGCGGAGATTGCAAGGGCCTCGTTCAAGCCCTCGCCCACCCCCCAAAACAGCAAACAAGTATTCATAGGGATCCTGAAGAGAGGGTCCAGCAGAGGTCATGAGGGCCTTTGACAAGCCTCACCCCACCCCCCCAAAACAGCAAACAGGTAGAGACGGTTCAGAGCACACGGCACGCCGAGGAGCTCCAGCTTACTGCGCAGTGAGAGTGTGTGTGGTGCCATTTTCAAACTGAACTTTAAGTCAGCGTATATGTTGAGATAGTTTCTTGCCAGGAAACTGTGTGCCTAAACTGTAGTCTTTACCTTAATTTCTTGTTACACCTTAATTCCTGTACCTATCTGCAGAACACCTTAAGTTTATTTAAGACAAATTAGTCTGAATTTCGTATGTGTGGAGATAGTTTCTTGCCAGGGTACTGTGTGCCTAAACTGTAGCCTTTACCTTAAGTTCTTGTTACACCTTAATTCCTGTACCTGTCTGCAGAACACCTTAATTTCATTTAAGACAAATTAGCCTGAATGTTCAGCTTGTGTTGCTGCATTTTCTACAGTGCCTTAAGTGCTCACACAGGTCTTCTGGAGCTCCAGTCTGCTAGGTCTGCTAGGCTCTCCCTTGGCCTGGATTCCAACAAAGTACAGAAAGAAAAAAAAAAACAGAAAGCGAGTGTTAATATAACTTTGGGGACTCCTCAGGTTGTTACTCCAGCAGCGGATAGCTGTTCTGTAGACAGAACTATCAGCTGATTACCTTGCGAGCTGGATGTGACTTAAAGAAAAAAGGAAAAAAAATATTTAACAGCACTCCTGCTCGGTTTAAGTGGTGCAGGAGCACAGTGTAATTCGAATCCAGTAGCAGGCCCCTTGGCTATCTGTGCCCCCTTCCCCCATATCTGCTCCCATATAATTAACACATACATTCTCTCCTTTCCTCCACAGTATTCATAGGGATCCTGAAGAGAGGGTCCAGCGGAGGTTGCGAGGGCCTCGGACAAGCCCTCCCCCACCCCCCGAAACAGCAAACAGGTACGGACGGTCTGTGAGCACACGGCACGCTAAGGAGCTCCAGCTTACTGCACAGTGAGAGTGTGCGTGTGTGTGTGTGTGCGTGTGCATGCGCCCCGCTGATGCTGTGCGTCGGTTCCCCACCACCACTCTTGGTGAGCACGCCCTTTTATAGGGTTTGGGAAGTGTGCATGAGCCAATCAGCCCACTTCTCCATCTGCAGCCTATATTATTCTTCCACTAGGGGCAACATAGAAACATAGAATGTGACGGCAGATATAGACCACTTGGCCCACCTAGTCTGCCCATTTTCCTACCTAACAGATAAGCTGAGGATCCTAGTTAACCAACAGCTTACTTCCTCCTACCCCCCACTAGGACTGCCTTATGTCTGTCCCATGTATTCTTGAATTCCACCACTGTTTTTGACTCCATGACCTCCTCAGGGAGGCTGTTCCATGCATCCACAACCCTCTATGAAAAATGCTTCCTCACATTACCTCTGAGCCATCCCCTATCTTCAAATTGTGCCCTTGTTCTTGCAATATCCTTTTCTGAAAGATGCTACCCCTTGACTTTGCTGATTCTCTTGAGGTACGTGAAAGTTTCTCATGTCCCCCTCTCTCTTCTTTCCTCAAGGGTATACATATTGCTCCTTTAGTCTTTCTTCAGATGTCTTCTGGTACAGACCTGCACCATTTTGGTTGTCTCCCCTCTGGACAGCCTCCACTCTGTCTATGTCTTTGCGGAGATGGGGTCTCCAGAACTGCACACAGTACTCCAGATGGGGTCTCACCAACTGTCTGTACAGAGGGATAACAACTTCCTGTTTTCTACTATTGTTGCCTCTCCCTGTGTATCCCAGTATCCCCCCAGCCTTCATTACTGTCTTCTCACATTGCTTGCCCACCTTTAGGTCTTCTGATATAATTACCCCCAGGTCCCTTTCCATTTTTACTGTTGTCAGTATCTCACCCCCCCACTGTGTACTCTTTCCCTGGGTTTTTGTTTCCCAGGTGCATTACCTTGCACTTCTTTGCATTGAATCTGAGCTGCCATACATCTGACCATTCCTCCAACCTTGCCAAGTTCCTTCTCATCCTTTCCACTCCATCTTGTGTATCAACCCTGTTGCAGATCTTTGTGTCTTCTGCAAAGAGACATACTTTTCCTTCCAGTTCCTCTGCAATGTCACTTATAAAGACATTAAAAGGACAGGTCCTAGTACTGTTCCTGCAGTACCCCACTAGTAACCCTCCTTTCTTCACTGTGGACTCCATTTACTACTACCCTTTGCGTCCTGTTGTCTAGCCAATTTTTTATCCAGGCTACCACCTTGGGACACACTCCAAGGCTGGCTAACTTGTGTAATAATGTTTTGTGTGGGACTGTATCAAATGACTTGCTAAAATCTACGTAGGCCATGTCCACAGCCCCTTCCTGGTCTACTACTTTGGTCACCCTGTCAAAGAAATCTATTAGATTCGTCTGACATGACCTTCCCATTGTGAATCCATGCTGCCTTAGGTTCTGTGCCCCACTGACCTCTAGGTACTCAACAATTCTTTCCTTCAGAATTGATTCTATCATTTTCCCTACCACTGAGGTCAAACTAACTGGTCTGTAGTTTCCTGCCTCTGTCCTGCTCCCACTTTTGTGAAGAGGAATCACATCCGCCCTCCTCCAGTCCTCAGGTACACCCCATCCTCCCATGATTTGTTAAAGAGAATAGTCAGCGGTGTCACTAGTTCTACCCTTAGTTCCTTTAGAATTCTTGGGTGAATCCCATCAGGCCCCATTGCTTTGTCCACCTTCAATTTTATTAGTTCTTTCAGAACCCTTTCTTCTGTAAATGGACTGGTGTCAACCCCCGTCTTCAGAGTGTTTCTCTTGTTTGGTTTAGGTACCTCTGCCTCCTCCTCTTCCTTTGTGAATACTGAGCAGAAATATTCGTTCAGTGTCCCTGCTTTTTCACTGTCACCCTCTACCTACATTCTGTCCCCTTTATTAAGCCTCAGTATCCCTCATTTGGTCTTTCTTCGCTCCCTAATGTACATATAAAAGGTCTTATCCCCCTTCTTAACAGAGTTGGCTATCCTTTCCTCGGTTTGGGCCTTTGCTATTCTGACTGCCTTCCCAGCCTCTTTCTGCTTTAACTGATAAAGTTCTATGTCTTGCTCCTTCTGTGTTTCCTTATATTTCTTGAATGATATCCTTTTCTCCTTAACCTTTCCTGCCACCTCTTTTGAGAACCATAAAGTTTTTTTCCTTCATTGTGTTTTGTTGATTTGCTTTACACAAAGGCTTGTTGCCTTTGTGATGGCTGTTTTGATCACTCCCCATTGTTCCTCCACCCCTCCTTCTTGCCTGTTTGCTAGTGCTTTTCTGAGGCACTCTCTCATTTTCCCAAAGTCAGCCCTCCTAAAGTCCAATACTTTTGCTTTTGTATGGCTTGACTGTATGGCTGTGTTTATCGTGGAACCACACTGTTTGGTGGTCTTTGTCTCAGATGGCTACCCACTTCTAAATCTGAGATTCTTTCTCCATCCCCATTTGAGAGTACCAAGTCTAAGATTGCTCCTCCTGAGTGGGTTCCAATACTATTATCTGAGGTATGCCCCTGTAGGGCATCAAGAATGACCATGCTTTTGGATGTGCCTGCAGCAAAGGTGCTCCAGTTAACATCTGGCATATTCAGGTCCCCCATCAACAATATCTCCCCTTTTTCTGACATTCTAAGGAAGCCTTCTATCATTTCCTTGTCCATTCCCTCCCCCTGAGATGGGGGTCTGTATGCAACCCCCATGCGGATTGTGGTGCCATTTCCTGTCTCCAGGGTGACCCAGAGTGCCTCATCTGCTCCCTGTTTACTCTTTTGGTTCTGTTGTTGATCCCTTCCCTTACATAGAGAGCTACTCCTCCTCTTTACCCTCCCTGTCCCTCCTGTAGATTGTGTATCCTGGTATGTTGACATCCCAGTCATGGTTCTCTGTGTACCATGTTTCTGTGACTGCCACAATATCCAGGCAACCCTCTTCCATCAAGGCCACTAGTTCAGGGAGCTTGTTACACAGACTATGGGCAATGGTACTCATCACCCTCCACTTTTTGATAGCCTTACCCCTTTTAGCCCCATTCCTGTCCTTACTGCCTTTGCCTTTTTTCACATTTACCTCTGTCCTTCTCCCTAATGACTTCTCTACCTTGGTGTTTACCTCACTAATTACCATGTTTTGTGGGGGGAGGCTGGGATTTTCTGCTCCTTTTCAGTGCTCCTCCCCTTTGTTAGTTTAAATGCTTGCCACAATGAAGCATTTAAACCTCTCACCTAGGATCCTGGTCTCCTGGACAGATGCAGACCATCGCACCAGTATAGGTCTGTATTCCTCCAGGTGACTCCCCAGTCCCCAATGAAGCCAAAACCCTGAGCTCCACCCCAGTTTTTCAACCATTTATTGAATTCCCTGGTGAGGAGTACCCTAACATCACCCTTGCCATAGACAGGCAGCACCTCCGAGAAGGTTACCATATGCGCTACTTGTCTAAGGCCCCTCCCCAACTCTACAAACACTGCTCTGATCCCATTCTAGCCAGGTCATTTGTCCCTAGGTGGACAATGACATCCAGCTCCCCTCCTCATGCAGCTGCTCCACGTCCTGAGGATTCGCCTGGTCCTCCAAGCCATGGCGCCCAGGCAGGCAACTCCACCTCTCCCTTCCTCCCCATTTCTACCCCCTAATGATTGAGTCCCACACCAGGAGTTGTTTCCTTCCCCTGTGGGGTCCCAAGCCACCCTTCTGTGGGTCTTTTTGTGAAGGTTCCCAGCATACTCCTTGGTCTCCACTGCAGGTGCCTCCATAGAGGAACCACTATCCACCAGTGAATGAATTGTGGAGAGGTACAGCTGGAGGGATGCAACTCTGTTCCACCACCCTCTCCCTCCCTGAGCCCACCCTGGTCCAGCCTCTCCTCTTTCTTGGCAACCTCTGAGTTAGTAGCATTTGGCCCTGGTGGTCCCTGTGTGGGGAGGTTTCACAGATCCTAGCCAGGTCAGCCTGGAGATGGGCAACCTCCTCAGACCAGAGGGTGCTGCAAATGGGGCAGCATCGTAGCCTCCAGAATGCTCTCCGGAACACTGCTGCCTCAAGTCATTGCACTGCACCACCTCCTATTATGTCTTATTTTGGTGTCCTCTCCTGTTTCTCTGTATGCTTACTCTCTCCTCTCCTTACAACTCTCACCCTTCCTGTTCTGGGACAGCAACTTCCTATATTCTTCAATAGCCTCCTTCTTCCTTGCTCAGTGTCAGACCACCACCAGCTGGGGGAGAGTGAGCTACTTTTTTCCTTTATGGTTGACAAAACCAATGTTTCTCTATGATCCTTCCCTTCCTACTGCCAAACAGGAAGTTCCTGTTGACAGTCAAAGCCAGTGGCTATAAATGTAGAACTGGCTTAGGGTGGGTAGGTGAGGGGGGGCAGGATGGAGGGCAATTAGTAAGAAAAAAGGCTAGCAACAGGAAGTTGTAATTTGAGTCACCTGCTTTTATAGTGTCTAAGCCACACACCCAATTAAGCTCTCTCTCTCCTCCTACTGGTTTAGCAAAGTAAGTTGATACAGTACCCTTCACAGCACATAACACACACTGACTTTCTTTCTTTTCTTTCTTTTTTTAACCCTAAATAAACCCCCTTCTACTTCTAATAAAGTATCTGTCTGTTTAATCTCAACAGACACTGACTCCTGCTGAAATATAAGTGTTAAATTAATAAGAAAATGTAGGTTCTTTTAGTTAGCTGCTTTATGCTCTACAAGCAAGGCTAGCAACAGGAAGTTGTAATTTGAGTCACCTGCTTTTATAGTGTCTAAGCCACACACCCAATTAAGCTCTCTCTCCTCCTACTGGTTTAGCAAAGTAAGCTGATACTGTACCCTTCACAGCACAGAACACACACTGACTTTCTTTCTTTTCTTTCTTTTTTTAACCCTAAATAAGACCCCTTCTACTTCTAATAAAGTATCTGTCTGTTTAATCTCAACAGACACTGATTCCTGCTGAGATATAAGTGTTAAATTAATAAGAAAATATAGCTTCTTTTAGTTAGCTGCTTTCTGCTCTACAAGCAAGGCTAGCAACAGGAAGTTGTAATTTGAGTCATCTGCTTTTATAGTGTCTAAGACACCCCCCCAATCAAGCTCTCTCTCCTCCTACTGGTTTAGCCAAGTAAGTTGATACAGTACCCTTCACAGCACAGAACACACACTGACTTTCTTTCTTTTCTTTCTTTTTTTAACCCTAAATAAGACCCCTTCTACTTCTAATAAAGTATCTGTCTGCTTATTCTGCTTATTTATATATATCTAACTCTATATGTCCCACTGACTGTTATGTTCCCCTACCACCTATCTGGTTGTAACCCTATGAAGTCTTTCACTATCAAACATTATGGTATTTACCAATTTTGTACTGTTCTGCTTACCTGTATGTTATTTTTCACCCCCGGGTCGCCCCCGAGAAAGGGACCTCCGGGGCCCAGTGGGCCTACCCAGTCAACAAAATTCAATAAATAAATTATTCTCAACAGACACTGGCTCCTGCTGAGATGTGTTAAATTAATAAGAAAATGTAGCATCTTTTAGTTAGCTGCTTTCTGCTCTACAAGCAAGGCTGGCAACGCTGCCCCTTTTCACTAACTGCTGGATTCAATTGGTCCTGCTTTATGTCCTAATTACTATGCTTCATCTACTCCTCCTGCTGTCCACTCTACTGCCCCATTTAGTGACTCCCCCTGCCACCCTGCCTGACTACTCACCACATCTATGTTATAGAATGCTGCCAGACTGGCAGCCGCCCTCAACTGCAACCCCAAAGACTATCACAAGACAAGTATCTCTGGCCCCCTATGACATTTGTGCAGATAGGCCCATCCATACGGCTCTCCCACCTTCTTTCTTCTCCTATACACACCACATCACACATAGCACCCTCTGCTCTCCCTGCTACTTCTGGCAGCTTCGCCACCTGCAACCCCAGCTTCTGCCACTTGCCCCCCACCTTGGCTCCTCCTACTGGCCGCCCCCTACATAACTAGCCTCCCCATTCCCTCATTCCCTACCCAGAAAGGGCACCCAGGTCGCAGCTTCCCAAAAAATCGAACTGGAACCCAGTCCTCAGGCTTCTCCTTCTCATGTCTGGAAATGTCCACCCAAACCCTGGACCTCCCATACCTTCTGCGCCTGCTCACCTCTCAACTACTGGACTACGCATTGCCACTCTTAATGTCTGTAGCTTATTAAAAAAGTGAGACTCCTTCCAGGACTGGGTTCACCAGAACCAGCCTGACGTCATTGCAGTTGGTGAAACCTGGCTCTCCTCACGGATTTCAGATTCGTTGTTAACCCTTTCCGGGTACAACATATACCATGCAGACCGGCAGGGTAAGTGAAGGAGTGCTGCGCCATTTATATCAAGGACATTCTATGTGGGCAGCCACTTCCCACCCCCCAGCTGGATCCTGGACCCCAGGCCCTCACTATCAAAATCAACCTGGGAAGTTCCAAACCCCCCCTCCCTTCTCATCACTGTTGCCTACATTCTTCCCAGGGACCAGAAGGCGGCCTTCCTCTCTGTGCTGTCCTATCTGGCCACCCTTCCATCTCAAGCCAAGAAAATTGTACTTGGAGACTTTAATATTAATTGGCTTGATAAAGCCGCTGCACCGTTCACAGATGCTGCCACTGCCCAAGACCTAGCACAAGTAGTCACATCCCTGACCCGTCTGAACCAAAGCACAGGGTCCTCCTCACTGATGGACCTGGTATTCACCAACCACCCCCTTAAAATCACCAGTACTACTGTCCTCCCAAATGCCCTCAGTGACCACTCCCCTGTCCTCTGCTCCTGGACATACAAATCACCAAACCCCCCCCCCCCAATAATCCAACAGCGCAACTTGGCCCTGGCAAACTTGCTCAACTCAAAGCATATCTCAGTACCATGGACTGGTCGCTCATAATGAAGACCCCTGACCCTGACAGAGCCCTGGACCTCTTCATTCTCTTCTTTAACACCATATGCAACAAATTTGCCCCATCATCAAAAGGGTGGTCAAAGGCAATCCAGCACCATGGATCACTGACCAACTCCTGGACCTCATGCGGACCAGAGATTCCATATGGCACCTCTCCAACGAGACAGGCCTGCCAGCCAACAGACAGAGGTACAGAGGGGTGCGGAAAAAATGTACTTGGTCCTTGAGCAAAGCAAAAGCTGAGTATTACAAGACCTCTCTAACTGCTGCCTGGGGTTCAGGGTGAAAGTTCTAGACCAATATTAAGGACCTCTGTGGCAATGATCCCAACACTATCCCTAATCAGATTGTGATTGATGGGTACCTGACCTCTGACCCGCTCCGTATAGCCACAGCTTTCAATGACGCCTTCACAAACCTCAGCCAGGTTCTCCCTACTAACTTCTTTGAGCCACCCCCAGCCAGCTCCCCAACCACCCCCCAGTAGCCCCTCCTTTTGACTGCACAGCATTAGACCCAAGTACGCTGAGCCGTATCTCAGAATAGCTCTAAGCCACTCCCGCTATAGCAGTGACTCCTTAGACCTGAAACTTCTTTGGTTCGTTCTCCCTGAGGTGCTCAACCCCCTCACCCATATACTAAACTGCTCCTTATGCCTGGGGAAATTCCCCTCCCATTGGAAATCTTCTTCCATTATACCTATATTTAAAAGTGGTGACCGTACCCTTACTAACAACTACTGTCCTATCTCCATTCTCCCTCCCCTATCCAAGGCTCTAGAGAAGATCATCTCTGATCAGCTCACTGTCCACCTCAACACATACAACCTACTCTGCAAGCAGCAACACGGTTTCTGGAAGGGACATAGTACTACAACTGCCCTCCTGGAACTCACCACACATATCCACTCTGCCTTAGACAGAGGTCAAATCACTGGGGCTGTCTTCATTGATCTCACAAAGGCGTTTGACACTGTCAACCAC
The DNA here is from genome assembly GCA_016271365.2 of Neoceratodus forsteri. Taxonomy (NCBI): domain Eukaryota; kingdom Metazoa; phylum Chordata; order Ceratodontiformes; family Ceratodontidae; genus Neoceratodus; species Neoceratodus forsteri. The sequence goes on from CM057458.1 coordinate 376,110,721, forward strand.
CCGCTCCTGCTATCCACACTGTCCAACATCGGTTTCTCTCGGGATGCCCTTGGCTGGTTCACTGATTACCTGTCTAACCATTCCCAGCAGGTCAAAATTGGTAATACCCTATCTAATAGGCTACATGTTCTCTCTGGTGTCCCACAGGGGTCCGGTCTTGGACCACTACTGTTCAGCCTCTTCCTTAACTTCCTCCCCAGGTCTTGCTCAGGGAACCTGCTTCTCTATGTGGACAATGCTGTCTCTATACCTCCAGCTCTGACCCTCTGCAACTCCACCTCTCCCTTCAATCCTCCTTTAGTGGTGCTGAAAAATGGTTCACCTCACAATGCCTTATCCTGAACTGTAACAAGACCAAGGTTATGTTCTTTTCTCACCCACTTAACGCTAGGAAGGAACTTTGCCCTCAAATACGAACTGCCAACCTGACCCCTCTTGAGCAAGTGGACTCCTTTAAATACCTGGGCATTACTCTAGACCCTGCATTACTTTCCACCAACGTATTCACCTCCTATCTTCCACCCTCAATGTTCGGCTCAGGCTACTGTATCCAAACATAGTTTTACCCCAAATGTCATGAGGCTTGCTGTCTCTTCCTCTGTCCTCTCCCTGCTTGACTATGTCTTACTTATCTACAGGGCGGCGAACACCTCAGCCCTCCATAGACTTCGTATCTCCCTAAATAAAGCCTGTCGCCTCACCCTGGGCTGTGACCACCTAACTCATACATGCTCTCTGTATAACGATACCAACTGGCTTAACCTTGACAACAGAATTAGGTTTCCCACCTGCCTCATGGCAAAAAAAATTGCCCTAGGCCACTGCCCCCCAGGACTCGCACCACTAATCCACCCGGCCCTGACATGTATGCATACTCATAGCTCTGGCAAACTCCTCCTCTCCGTCCCTCACTGCCGTACCTCCCAACTCCAAAGGTCCTTTAGCTACAGAGCCCCTACTTGGATGAACAGCCTACCCACCCACTTGCCAATGAGATCAGACTTGGACCCTTGAAACCTCTCTTAGAGACCTCCTTCAGTCCTGAAACTACTGTGACTGCCACTGAAGCACCTCCCACTACTTTCCTGACTAAGGCCTTTGGCCAACGTCTTCTACTCTACCTGCCCCTACCTGAGGTCCCCAAGCCTAGCTCTAGGTCTGAGTTCTATATGTATTGTTTAATTGCACTAATTATCCCTAGTATTTGACTGTTAGCCTTACAACTGCTCTTGTAACAACCTGACTGTGTACTGCTGAACAGCTATGTAACTGTATGTCTTTGTATGTAATTTCTGTGACGTGGAACCTTTGAAAAGGAGTCTCTAACTCGAAGGTACTTTCCGAACCCTCCAATAAAAAATAAAAAAAATAAATGATTTTTATTTTGAATGGGGAACAGGATGGGGGGACACAACACTATGGAAAAGTGAGCAGGGGATTAAATTACTTTCATTTTGAACAGGGATCAAGACGGGGAGGGGGACACTACACTATGGGAAAGAGGGCTGAGGTAACATTATTTTATATACGAACGGGGATCGGGATGAATGGGGCTAGGGTATGCATTTACACGGGACTGGGCGGGGGGTAGGCCGCCTGGCACATCCTGCCGGGTGCATCCCTGCAGATGGCATGCAAATAGTGTCATAATGACATGCAAATGGCCTGTTTGCACCTTGCATGCCCAATGGCCTGATTTGCATTTTCCTGGCTGAGTATATGGAATTTGGGCCCCGCGCATCTGCAGTTGTGCCACGCATCCTCATTCCTGGTATTCAGGCCGTCCAGGGGGATGCACTGGAACACTGTCAGTGGCCCCATTTGCACGTGTGCAAACATTACTTTATTCAGACAGGATGTGCAATTGCACATCATGTTTGAATATAGCATTGTTTGCGCCAGCCCATTTTTTGGGGCTGCGTGGGGCATCCTCTGGCCTTTGGAAATGTGGGCCCTGGATCTTAAAATCTATAAGCAGAAACTGATTGAATCTTCTGACACAAAGGAATTTCATAAGTCTAGGTTACATATATTGACATATCTGTGTCCTATGCCTTATCCCAAAGCCCCTAAAAGTGGGAAAGCAAGAATGGATCAACTCAAGATGTAGGTAGGAGAAACAATTATTAAATAAATATGTCAGACAAGCAAAAAAAGGCCAAAACTCAAAGTAATGTGTCAGCACTTAAAAACAAACAAAAAAGAATATAACAATGTTTTGAAAGAGGAAAAAAGCTAAATTTTAATCTATTTTATGGTCAGAGTTAACAAAAGCAATTAGAAATAAAAATTATAATGAGTTCTGGATTTTGGTGGCTAAAGACACAAAAACAAATGCATTTTTAGCTGATACTTATACACAGCCAGATTGTTGGGTTAAAACTTCAATAATGTATACTACTGTGATAGAACCATAGTTCTAGTGGGGATAGTGGAGAACCAGATGATCAGATGGATAGGCAATTGGCTCCAGGACCGGTAGTTGGTGGGATAGTCTCATTCCCAAGGAGGGTCATTAGTGGGGTCCCACAGGGATCAGTCCTTGGGGTCCTCCTGTTCAACGCCTACGTCTCTGACATAAGGACAGGTATCAGGAGTGAGATGAGTCTCTTTGCGGATGACTCAAAACTGAGGGCGGTGGTGGATGGGGAGGGTGGCCCTACAGGGGGAACTGGAGGCTCTGGAAAGATGGTCTAGAAAGTGGAAGCTGAGGTTCAATGCAGGGAAATGCAAGGTACTGCACCTGTGGGCCAGAAATCCGGGCCAAGTGTACACCCTGGGCGGGGGATGCTATAAGTCTCGATGGCAGAGAGGGACCTGGGGGTAGTGGTGGATGTCAAGATGAACAACTCAGAGACTTGTAGGAGGGCAGCAGCCAAGGCCAACAGGATGCTGGGATGCATCGCTAGGGGGATCACCTCCAGAAAGAGGGAGTGATACTCCTCTGTATAACTGCTTGGTGAGGCCACACCTCGAGTACTGCATGCAATTTTGGAGGTCACACTTAAAGAGGGACATTAAACTCCTGGAGAGGGTCCAGAGGAGGGCAACCAAAATTATTTGGGGCTTGGGGGACAGGACCTATGGGGAGAGGCTCGAAGAGCTAAATATGTACACATTGGAAGAGAGAAGGGACCGGGGGGGGACATGATAGAGGTCTTCAGGTACATGAAAGGGGTAAATAGGGGACGAGGAGTCAGGGTTCTTTTGAAGGAAGGAGGAGGGGGCAACTAGAGGACATGGGTGGAAGCTGGAGGGGGAAATATTCAGGGGAGAAAGGAGGAGGTGCTACTTCACTGAGAGGGTGGTAGAGCCATGGAATGTGCTGCCCAGGGGGCTGGTGGAGGCAGAGACGGTGGAGGGGGTGGGACAGGTACAGGGGAAGGGTTCTGGAAGCAAAATCCAGTGCAGTGAGAATATCCAGAACTGGGAAGGGAGAAGCCAGAGAAGGCGAGGGTGGCAGCAAGGTCAGCTCCCAGGGAAGGGGCTGACCAAACGAGCAGACACAAAAGACCGTTAGGCCTAGTCTGCTGGCATTTTAGTATGTTAGTATGATAGAGATGAAAGTCATAAAACAATAAATAATGTACTTCGACCTGAGCTACAAGCTGAATATGGTCTTAAACCAGTTATTATTACAAAGGAAGAGATTTTATATGCACTTAACAAAACAAAAGCTAATACATCACCAGGCCCAGATAGAATCCCCAGTGATGCAATCAAACACTTCCCTGACTGGTGGATATCTTTGCTATATTTTGCGTATAATTTTATGATAGAACTCCCAGAATCTTTGTAAGGAAATATTATTTATATGATACATAAAAAAGGACAACTCAATGATCCACAAATGTACAGGCCAATGAGTTTGATTAATACAACACAGAGCATTTTTTGCTAAAATATTGCTCAGTAGACTCAAATCATGGGTAGAGGGAAGTAATTCATTTATTTAATAGACTTTAAGATTACAACCTTTGAGGCAGGAACTCATTTACAAAGGCTCTGCATCAGAAAAAACGAAGACAAACACTTAATACATATAGACATAGAATGGCAGCTAAAGGTTACAGTTTTTTCAGTTGTACAATATTGCAGAATCAAGATCAGCTATACATTGCATTGACTGTGTTACCGAGAGCTGTAGTTTACAGTTTTCAAGAGAACAATAAGTTTGCTGCTAGAGGGAGGGAGTAACAGGTTTGACATTTACAGTGAAGTAGAGAATTAGACAGATATCTTGTGAGTGCAGCCAAAAGAGGCATTATTAATAGGTAATGTTTGGTAGCCCTATCATTAGGAGCTCAGTGGAGGGGTGGTCCCGTAAGATGATAGATAGGTGACCCGGCACTAGCAGGTACATTGGCAGCACCGTGAAGCGAGAATGTGCTCTTTGAGGGCTGACTTGAAAGGTCCTAATTTGGAGATGGAGGAGATGTCGGAGGGGAGTTCATTGTATCAGACTGGGGCCCTGTGTGGGAATGACCTTTGGGCTAAGGAGGTTCTAACCCTCGGGAAGGACCACACCTGTCGGTTGGCAATGCAGGTGTTCACCGAGGTGTGGGACGATAGGAGAAAGGCAGAAACCCCCAAGGAGGTAAGCCCCAGGTGTATTTTGTTTGTGAGGAGACATGTTTGATAAAATAGCCTTTCATCCAGGGTGAAGAGATTTGTCAGGGCATATAGGGTACAAGTATGGGTACGCTTGTCTGCCCCGGAGAGGAGTCTGCATGCTTTGCTTATGGCCAGGTGGATTTTGTTAAGGGCTGTGTGGTAAGCAGCCGAGTAGATAGTGAGCCCATAATTGACTAGGGAGAGGACTGAGGAGGTGACAGCCAGATTAAGGGCTTCTGGAGGTAGGCAAGCCTTGTGCCAATACAATAGGCCTATATGGACATTTATGGCTGATGATAGACTGTTAATGTGTGAATGGAAGGAGAGGCTGGAATCAAATGTAAGGCCCAGGTATTTATATGTATGGACCTGTTCTAGAGGAAGGAGAAAGTGGGAGAAGATTGTTAGCTGCGCATTCTTGGCCTTATTCTGTCGGTGGGCTTTGTCTTTTTTACATTGACCACAAGTCTTTGGTCTATGAACCAGTTTTCAGTCTGGTTAAATGCATGTTGGAGGGAGGACTGCAATACTGTGGGATCTGGGTGTGGGGCAAAAAGAACCGCATCATCCACATAGAGTAGTAGGTTGCTGGAGCAGGAATTGGGCAAGGGGTTTAGGTAGATGCTGAATAATAGAGGGCCAAGGATGGTGCCCTGAGGAACCCTAGAGTGGACTGGCAGGGTGGTTGAGAGGGTGTTGTTTATTTTGACACATTGTGAGCTAGCTGTGAGGTAACTGGCAAACCAGGAGACGGGTCCTTTGGACAGACCTATGTGGCGGAGTGTGTTTAAGAGTAAGGGGTGGAAGACTGTATCAAAGGCCTTTGACAGGTCGATGAAGAAAGCTCCAGCTAGGTGTTTTCTATCCTGGGCAGAGTGAATAAAATTAGAGAACTCAGTGAGAGCCATAGTTATACTGTGCCCAGATCTGAAGCCATGCTGCTCCCTGCAATGTAGATTATGAGCAAGCAGGTACAGTACTCAGTGAGTTGGGTGGCTATATTTTTTTCGAGGGCTTTTGAGAGTGGTGGGAGAATGGATATGGGACTGTACTTATTGGAGGAGGTGCCGTCACCACTCTTCAATATTGGGGTGACTGCAGCAGTCTTCCAGGCTGCCCAGAACTGCCCCAGACTTAGGGAGCGGTTAATGAGGTCAGTCAGTGGGGAGAGGACTGTATCTAGTACTAGATGTAGGATTTTCATATCAAAAGAATCTTTGCAATAGCAAGAACCACTGAGTGCTTTAATGAGATAAGGCCTTGCCTCATTCGTAGAGATCATCCTGAGATGGAAGGGGGATGCTAGGTGTTAGGGGGCGGGGTTGCATGAGTGGGGTCGAAGAAGTTATTTGGGAGCAGTCCACTAGGGTCAGAGAATGAGGAGTTGAGGCAGTTGGCAATGGCCACCAGGTCAGTGGTAGGGACATTGTTGACAGTAATGCTTTAGATGAAGCTCAAAATGGCTTCAGAAAGTACTAGCTATAGTACAGCACTGCCAAGTACTATATCACCTTATTTCAAAATATGTTAAGTTCAAGAAGAGGAAACTGTTTTGTTGTTTTATAGATCCTACCATGTCATTTGCCAGTATTAGTAGAAGGCCCTGTGGTCTATATTACTGAAATATAGTTTATATAAACATTTATTGGATATACTAATTAGACTTCATGAAAGCACATGGTCTAAAGTACAATACACTCTGACAGGGGATCTTACGCCCCCAATTAGAACTAACTTAGGAGTGAGACAGGGCTGTGTTGTGGTACCTCTTCTTTTGAGTCTATCTATCTATCTATCTATCTTGGAACACATTTCTATCCAGGACTTCCATTCTCCAAAAATTCTTGACAGACAGATTTCTCTCTTAGTTCATGCTGACAATATAGCCTTGATTTCAACCTCTCTTCTGGGGCTGCAGCGATGATTGAATTTGTTTTTAAACTTATGTGAAAATAAACATCTCAAAATTAATAGAAATAAAACACAGGTGCTGGTATTTGGCACAAAAACTTTCTGAAAAATATAAACTGTGGTTGAATCATTCATAATTAGATACAGTTAATTACTATGATTTCTTGAGTGCCCGTTTTGTAGCAAATTCAACTTGTAATATGCATATAAAATACACAAAACTTAAGTTACAATCATCAATAGCTGGTATTAAGCGTCTTATGAAGATCTATGGAGGACACACTGTTCAGGGATCACTAATAGCAATAAATGCAAACATTACTAAGACTGTAACATATGTTGCTGAAATATGGGGCCTAATAGAGTACTCATCCCTTGAAATAATTTAAATAAATTGTACCATTACATATTGAATGTACCAAATTCTACATCATCATACATTCTTAGATGTGAACTTGGTCAGTAGATTTTAGAATCATATAGTCTCTCAAAAATCATCATTTATATCATGGACTTACAAATAGTGCATGAGAAGTGATAACCCAAAAATGCTTTCTGAAGCAAACTGCCTACTCACTGAGGGGAATTACAGTATTTTCCCATATATGAATTTTATGAAATCTCACATGTACCCAATGAGTCTTCAATATATTCTAACTGACATATATAGATCTCCTTGGAGCATTTTAGTGGAACAGATACATTTAAGATGTAAGGACAGCAAGATATGGCCAAGATTCATGCTTCCAAAATAATTCAGATTGCATGCAGATATCTTTTGAAAAACTTTTAGTTAGGGAACTATATCTTTCAAAAATTATAGAGAAGGATAAAATAATCTTTTCACCCATTTTATGTTGGAACTTTAAAGCTCCAATCAGTTAATTTTCAAAAACCAAAATGAGATGGTGTTCATTCACCATACTGTAATTTCAGTATAGGTACCTTGGATGATCTTAAGCATGTAATATTTACATGCCCAATATTTAATAAGGAAAGGAAATATTGGTTGCAAAACATTCTATTAGAAATGTCTGGAAAATTCTTGGTTGTAATCAACAAAAGCTATGTACTCCATTTTCTTCACAAAATAATAAATATACAGAAAACCTTTTTGCACTCTTAACAAGCATTTGTCAATGCCGAATGTTGTCTTGCTGGCATTGGCATTGGTTGTGCAGGAGTTACAGAGATGCATAATAGGAATGGCAGTGAAGTATTGAACTGATGCCAACCCCACCCCCACCCACCAGAGACTGACAGACATTGGGGTGTGCCTTTGGGTCGTCAACCATAATGCTCATGCCATTTCACCTCACCCTACCCTGCAGACACTGACAAGTGTCGCAGTGTGCCTTGGGGTCTTCGGGCCTTAGGCTCACCCCATTCCATAAGGAAATATGTTGAGATGGGTGCAGTATAGGAGAATGGGGTGAACTTTGGGGCCGAAGAGTCCAAAGCACACCTCGATGCCTGTCACTGGCTGCAGGGTGGGGGTGGAATGGCATGAGTACTACAGCCGACAATCCCAAGTCACACCCCTGATGCCAGTCAGTCTCTACATGGTGGGGCGTTATGGTTGGAAACCCTAATGCCCTGGGCGCTTGTTGGTATTTTCACTCCAAATTTTTGACATGGGCTTTTTATGACCCCACCTCATGAACAGTGGCACTATCAGTTCATTAGCTGAAAGGTGATTTTGCACAGTAACTGTGCCATTTGGCACCACAGGTGCAAAAACACATTTCAGGCAGGATGTGAAAAATGACAGCCATACTGTTGATGAGGAGGTGTAAAAAAATGGCAGTGTTAAAAATCTGGAGTGAAAAAATGAAAAATTGAAGTCACGAGCATGCGCAGAAACTGTGCAATGCACTCCTGTAACACTATTTTTGGGATTTTTTAACCAAATTTTCAACATAGGCATTTTGGGACCTCCGCTCATGAACAGTGACACTGTGATTTTGTTAATCTGTACCGAAAGTTGATTTCCCACAGCAACAGTGCCATTGTGTGCCAGATGTGCGAAAACACATTTCAGGCAGGATGTGAAACATGACAGCTATACTGTTCATAAGGAGGTGTGAAAAAATGGCAATGTTGAAAATCTGGAGTGAAAATATTAAAAATTGTCGAAATTTAATGCTGAAAAGATCACATGAATAATTAATTCAATAATGGGGGTGTGTGGGAGGCAGAGCCCCCCCATTACAAAAAATTAATATTATTCTCTTTATGTGTGTGTGCTTAAGTTTGTGTTTGCCAACTGATGCTAAGCACCCCCTTTTTTCTGTTTGTTTGCAGAGTGTAACTAAGAAAATCAGACTCGCATCTGCACCACGGAAAAATAAAAAAGTGGCACCAAATTGTTTACAGAGACTCGATTAAATCATTACCTGCTGCGTGTAATATAATGATGACTTTCTTGCTTTTTTAAACTTTTGTTCAAAGTTATCAAGGTGTGCAATAAATATCGCATCCTGCCGCCGCCATGTTTAATGAAATGTTTCACCAGGAAAGACACGTACGGGAGGCGTGTTATCTGTGCCACTGCATGATGAGCTTGTGTCTGATTGCAGCAGCACATTTCTTTCCAGTTGGTGGCACTTTACATAAATTTTGCATCACTGCTAGCATGCTGACTAATTGGGGAATGAGGGACGCACCTATTAAAGTGTGCTCTGCATTCGCCAACACTGACACACCTCTCACTGTGCTATTACTACCAGAAGATGTTGCTTGCGCATGCGCAAGACAACATAAAAAGGAAAATGATATTTAGAACTCTGGTTAACAGCATATACTAACTGTTTCTTTTGTTTATTTTTTGCTGTGTACTTCACACACCAAAAATTTATGACAATATTTTAAGAGTAAAGGCACTTTAGCATGAGTGTGTACTAGAGAAAATCTTTTTATGCAGTAGCTGTTAAAGCTTTTGGTTACTTACAGAAATTTGGGAATATAAACTCAATCACACTTGTTGTGGAATGTAGGCAATCAGACCCAAACCCTACAGCATCTTATTTACATTCTGAACAAACTAATTTTGAATTTTCTCAAGAAAATCCAATAATATGTACACAATTTTTACTGTACAAAAACTGAAATCTGTATTAGTTCATCATTTTGTATGTAAAACAATGTATATCACAGTACTGGAATTATAATCTAGAACAATGAGATCATCAGTTTTTGTCTAATGTGATGTATTCCCTCCTATATGTGATCTTCCCACTATTGTGCTATCAATGGAAACTTTGTTCATAATTGTCAGTATCCGACTTTAATATATATTTGGAATTCACAATAATGTAAGGTGAAGCTATGTATATCCTTGTAGTGTTTGTACAGTATAAAATGATATGTATGTTAAACAGATTTTAACATTTTGTATGTTTCTTTGTACACTGAAATGACATTTAGTTGATCAACAAAACTGAAGTGAATTGTGAACTTGACTTGAAGGCTTGTGTCAGTTATGTAGAAGACACTAGTGATATTCTGTCAGAGAACCAGAACTTTGTCCTGATGCAGTATTTGTATGAGATTTAGATGGAATAAAAAAAGAGGAGGTTAAAAACATATGCTTTTCTACTTTAAGGTGCACATCATTTTCAAATTCTGCAGCAGATGGAATTCTAAAGCATCTCAGAAATGCCACCTAGTTCTGTGGAACTGCAATGGAAGCAGAATCCCAAAACTCCAAAAATGCTTCATGGGTTTGTATTTAAACCATGGATTAGTAATTTACAACTCACATAAACCACAGATTAGTGTTCCCCGGGTTTGTTTACCTAAACCGTAGGTTAGTTTTTCATGGTTTACATAAACTGTGGATTAGGTTTCTGCAAACTGCAAAATATGAATCTGTTGTTAATTAACTAATCTGCAGTTTAAATGAAATGATTTTCAAAATTCCATGGAATTTATTGTAACATTCCAAAAGCATTTTGGAAGCAGAACTGCTATACTGCTGGCCAAATTTCACATTCTCACAGTGCTATTTTGAAACTTTGATTTATAAAATGTTACAATAACTATACTTTCGTATAATTAAAGGAAACAGTGTGGGACTGTAATGCTTTGGAAGATGCAGGTGGTTTTCTTATTTTAGATTTCCTTAACATTTGATTCAAATGTTTTACCAGGAAAAATTTAACTGAGCACATGTTCATTTGCAAGGACATCATGGGATACAAGTACACCAATAGCATACAAACATGAACACAGTTTATAAAAGGGTTGGGTAAATCCTGGCTCCTGATTGGATGAGGCAAGCTGGCACCCATACATTTACCTCAGCATAATGCCCAGGTATGAAAAAGTACTGGTGCCAGACTGCCAACAAAACAAGTAACTCAATGGACAGAGGCCTGGAATTTTAATTTTTTAACATGTCGCCCATTTTTTCCCCTCGCCTAGCATCTGACCCAACCTGAAATCAGCAGACCCAACAAAAAATTGCTTGCTCACTTACAAGTTGTGTACATTTGGAATAATCTTTTTTTCTGGTGTCTTCTACTCAAGTGCTATCCAACTCCAGACAAAACACAAAGATCATCGCCAGCCCTGACTGACTATTCAAATTTACACCCAGCCACCTGAAACAGCCCTTGGGTAGTGAGAACCAGGAAACAGTGCTTGAGCGATATGACGTGTGTTGCCAGATAGGCCTATATCCTTTATTTAAATTCCTATTGTATGTGCTGTAATGGACTTTAGAATAAGACACTGTCTCTTTAAAAGGCTTTTAGGAGTAAATACAAAATAGCCAGAATTTCTATAAAAGCTAGTGTGGGCCTGGTACCTCTCCAGATAAGGAAGACAGTTTTAGGACCCAGGAAGACATAAACTATCATGCAAAACTTAGCATGTAAGTTCTAGTGACAAGAGAGAGGGCACAGAATAATCTAGGGGTCAGGGGTCAAGCCAAATACATGGACCAGATGTTACTGGGGTTGACATGGAACCTGACATAGAACCACAGTGACACCTGCAGGAAAGGTAAACTGCTACACCCCATCACACTGTGGGTTTGGCTTGGAAAATGTCCAGACTGTATTTATCAGACACACATTTTGAACACCATTGCAGTGAAGAGGTTTTAGCTTGGAGTCAACAGCTGGAAGACTTAGAGCACCTTAGCACTGAGATTTTAAGCTGTTACAGTATATACTTTGGGTCAAAGTATATAAGGTTTGGTTCTACTTTTAGAACAAGACATGTGGTTTTGTGGAAACTGATTTTTCCACATACTAAACAGAAAATTCTGATTTTAAGTCAGAATTTTGGAAACCAAGACTTTTCACCAAGGAAGCACCTGAAGCCATTTTAAAAGGACATCCAGAGAACTGGAACACAAACTTGCTACAACTCTCTCCTAATGAACTGTTATCTCCACAAGGACATTTAATCTTTCTGGACTCTAATATCAAAATAAGGTATAGTTTAGAACAACAGTATCTAGTGTTTTCTGTAAACCATTCAGTGTTATTTTTGTTATTGTCTGCAGTTCAAAGCTCTTCCAAATTGTAGAATTTACTGTATTGCTTTTATTTAAGAAAACGTTTATGATTTTCTTATCAACTCTGCCTGCGGTCTCATTGTGTGAGCTAACATTTTAACATAAGGGTTTTGCATTGTGTGCCTTGATAACAAAGATAGTGACCACTTGGCTATCCTACAAAACTACGTAGGCAAGAGGTAGCCAGTGGCAGTGGTGGATTCAAACATTGAATTGAATACAGTGCAGAGTCAAGGGAACTCAAAACTACAGTTTCCACTTTCCCACTGGGAAAAGGAAGGTTGGTGATTCTTCCTGAACTCTACAACTGCTCATGAGTTCAGTAAAACGGATTCTCTCTGCAAACAGGAGGTCCTGCCACACCCCCTGAGGTTAGGCTTGTGACAATGTGCACTGTTACTCCTGGTCCTCAGAGCAGGCAGTGAGGACTGGGACACACCAAGGAAGAATGGCCAGAAGTCGCAACAAGGGATACTACTAAAAAAAGACAGTGCACAGTCATTTCCGATCCTCAGAGCAGGCAGTGAGGACCGGGAATTAAAGGGGAACTGTTATCTACAGGATTTTGAAATGTCTGAAAGTCCATAAAAAGCTAATGTGTCCTAGCCATTGTGTTTATCTATGCGTCTTTGCAGTCCAGAGTTATTCATGTGTAAATCAGTCTGTAAATAAGGGCTGGGGACAGCCATGTGTTTTAGGCTCCTCACAGGAAATGATATCACTGAGTGACTTGGCCCAGCATTGACTATAGATAATCCAACAGGTTAAATATTCCACCTCAGTATCAGAAGCCTCCTCCCCAAATTGGATGCCCTCTCTGTATGGGTCACCCAGTACAACCCAGATATACTCCATGTCATGGAAACTTGGCTTTCTCCCAAAATCCCCCACCCACAATTGACCATCCCAAACTTTATCCTTTACCGTCAGGACGGGGTAAGCGAGGTGGGGGGGTAGCTCTGTACATCAGGGACTCCATCCCTTGCTCCATTATACACATGGAGTCCTGCCCCTCCTCCCACGAAACCATTGTTGCTCACCTTACATTCCCATTGTCAAATCCACTCTACATTAGGGCTCTGTATGCCCCACCAAAGACCTCACCCGACTCCCTGGTCAAAGCCATCTCTGAAATTTCCACTAAAACCACTAAAGGGGAACTTATACTACTAGGCGGTTTCAATCTTGACTGGCTATCCCCCTCCACGAAACCCACTGCGTTAAAGATCAAAGTCCTAAACCTCTCCCAGCTAATCCAGGAACCTACCCGCCTGAACTATCAGTCCTTAAATCACACCCTACTGGATTGGATCTTATCCACCCATCCCCACAGGATCTCATCAGCGGGCACCGGCACCGATGCTCTCAGTGACCACTGAGCCACTTACTGCATCCACAAAATTTGCGCCCCACTCTCGCACCCCAAATTTATCTGGTCCCGCCCCTTCACCTCCTAAATGAAACTGCCCTGCAGCATGACCTAACACATGCAGACTGGTGTCCAGTTTTTTCTGCACCTGACATCAACACTACCCTATCTCACTTCTGCGACACCTTCAAACGAACCTGGAACCTCCATGGCCCCCTCAGGAAAGTTAGAGTAAAAAGGCACCACCATCCATGGATCACATCCGACCTCATCGCTCTGTGCCGAGTCAGGGACAAGGCATGGTGACTATACAAAGCCACCCATATCTCTCGCGACCTCCAATCCTACAAGCACCTCAGAAACAAATGCACCAAAGCTATCCAGCAATCAAAATCTTCCTACCTCAAAGCTCAACTCACCCAGCACCAAAACTCCAGTGCATCCTTCTGGAAGGTAATCAACTCCATGATCAATCCCCCTTCCAAACAGACTTGCCCAGTCCTTAACATTAGCGGTAGACAAGTTTCTGATCCTGTCTCAGTAGCTGCTACTTTCAACTTGTTTTTTTGTCTCATGCTCCCTATCCGTCCCCCCCCCTTACACCCGACCCTACTGAACATTCCCCCTCCTCCCACAGTTTCCTCTTTCCTCCTTTCACAACCCAGGAAGTCTACAATGTAATCATCTCTCTCAACCAGGCCAAAACCAGCCCAGACAGACTGCACCCTAGACTTCTCCGCATCTCGGCCTCAGCTATTACAGCACTTCTAACATACAAACTAAAACTCTCCCTCACCACTGCCACAGTTCCTTCAGTCTGGAAATCAGCCAAAATCTTACCCCTGCACAAAGGCGACAACCTTTCTTCGCTGGGAAATTACAGGCCCATCTTGCTCCTTCCCTCTCTCCCAAAAATCCAAGAATCCCTCACCCTGTCCAAACTGACTGACTTTCTCTCCTTAAACAGCTCCCTCTCCCCTTATCAGTCAGGCTTTAGAAAACACCACTCCACCACCACTGCCTTACTGAGTGTTACAGACTCTATCCTATCGGCTATTGACAACAGTCTGACCACAACTGCCATTTTTATCGATTTGGCAAAAGCTTTTGACTCTGTCTCCCACACCCTGTTGCTCCACAAACTCAGCCCCTTTGGCCTCGTGCAACCTTCCATAAACTGGTTCCACTCTTACCTTCAGAATAGACAGCAATCCATTCAAATAGGGGACACCCTCTCTCCCCCTCTTCCCATCCTCTCTGGCGTCCCTCAAGGTTCAATCCATGGCTCCATCCTATTCTCCCTATTTATGAATGACCTCCCCTCCACCTGCCTCTCAGCTAACATGCATCTGTATGCAGATGACGCAATCATTTTTGCCTCTGGTCCCTCCCATGACAGTGTCCTCCTGGGTCTCCAAACTGACTACAATAGAGTCCAAGCCTGGTTCCTGAAAAATCAGCTTAAACTAAATGACAAAAAGACAGTCACCATGATCTTTGGATCTAGAAAAAAACTTACCTCCTTTTCGGCCCCTCCTAGTGATCTCCACCCTGAATTGTACTCTCCTTGACCTAGTCCCCACTTTCAAATACCTAGGTGTCTGGTTCGACAGCCACCTAAATATTTCTACCCACATAGAGGCCACCTGCTCCAAACTCGGGCCCAAACTTGCCATCCTCTATTGCCACAAAGACAGTCTTCCTCTCCCCACCCGCAGTGAAATCATACATAAAACCATCCTACCTATATTAGACTATGCAGACATATATTGCACAGCACCAACCTCATCCCCTCTCCAAACTCGACATCCTACTAAACACCTTCTGTCATTTTGCCACTGCCTCCCCTCCACTTACTCACCATTGCACCCTATATACCACTCTCTCCATGGCCTCGCTCTCCCACAGGAGAACCATCCACTGCACCTCCCTCATAGCTAAATACTGGTTGGGCTCCCTACCCCCTTACCTTATTTCCTGCCTCACACCAGCTAACTCCTTAGGCTACTCCCTCCACCACAGAGATGCCCGCAATTTCAACCTCCCTCACCCTCACACTGCCTCTGGCCAAGCCGCCTTTTCTTACCACCTTCCCTTCCTATGGAACAACCTCCCACCCATCAGTCATCAGGCCTCCTCCCTCCCAGAAATTAGGCAACTCCTCAGACTCCTCCCAAATGCACCTTGCCTAAAGTGCGCTCAGAGACCCACCCCCATGCGGATCCCTGAACAGTCCCAGTTTTGAATTTTCTCAGCTGGTCGAATTCTCTGCCCATGTCATACCCCAGGTGTTTTTCTAAATCTCCTACATCACTAATGTACTACTCCTGCATCTGCTATTACCTTAGTGTAATAGCTAATTGCTCCTATTTTGTAAGCACTGTACGTTTATCTACTGTCTGCAACAAACTCTCTTTGTACAAGTCCAGTCTGTAAATGGATAGAATTTATTGTTGTACGAATCCTCCTCTGTATCCGGGTCGCACCTGGAATGAGCCTTGGCTCAGTGTGCCTTTTCTGGTCAACAAAGTTAAAATAAAATAAATAAAATAAAAAAATAGGAAATCGTCTATTTTATTAATTGTGTTTTAAGGTGTTATTACAATACTTTCTACATTTATAGTAATTGTTTTGTATACAGATTGCAACTAGCGAGTTATCACCCCCCACCTCCTAACCAGTCTCCTTGATACTTGTTCAACTTTTCTTTGCCCCTTTTTGTCTTTCTAATTTCAGTTTTCTTTTTCAAAAAGTGAACCATTGGTTTTGAGTGTATTATAAGAAATACATATAATTGGCAATGTCATTTATCTAAGGACTAGTTTCATCTTTTCTAAATGCTAATAGTGCATTCCTTGTTTAACTCTTTTGATATGTATTTAATTTTTGATTAGTATAATCTTATGTAATTCATTTGTTGCACATATCTGCTCTATTTGATTGTTACAGCTTAAACATTTTTTTCTTTATAATTTTTCTTTAAGTATCAATTGTGATGTAATGGAATTTGAATTTGAATGTGGTCATGTGATGAATTACCTCATCACTGGCTGGGGCTATTTAAGCTGTTAATTTACCAGAAATTGCCCCCTAAGGAAGACCTAAACGGTCGAAGTGCAGGGGTTTCTGTTGGTGACTTCAGAATTGGCAGCTTCTGGCACAATAAATTTGTTTTGTATTTGCAAAGTTCTTTGCCTTGTGCCTTTTTCTGTTTGTTGGTGAGCGCTACCTTTTGAAATACTGTCCTGCACCATTTTGGTTGCCCTTGTTTGTACCGCCTTCACCCTATCTATGTTCTTTCAGAGATGGGGCCTCCAGAACTGAACATAATACTCGAGGTGGGGTCTCACCAGTGATCTAAACGGTGGTATTATTACCTCCCTCTTTCTGCTGGTGATACCCCTCCCTATGCATCCGAGCATTACACTAGCCTTTCCCACTACCTTGGCACACTGTTTAGCTACCTTCAGGTCATCAGAAATGATAATCCCCCCAGGTCTCTTTCATGTTATGTGACTGCTAATACTCCCCCTCAAGATGGTATGTTGCCCCCTGTTTTTTGTGCCCTATAATGGGCATATGCCAGTCTCCTCTTGAACTAATTCTATGATCCCTATGATGTGCATGATTTTGCACTTTTTTGCATTGAATCTTAGCTGCCAAACTCGTGACCATTCTTCAAACTTCTTTACATCCTCCCTCATTCGTTCGACCCACACGATGAGCTAACACTGTTGCAGATGTGTGTGTCATCCATGAATAGGCACATCTTCCCCTTCAGTCCTTCTGCAGTGTCGCTAATAAAGACACTGAAGAGGACTGGGCCTAATACTGACCCCTGTGGCACCCCACTAGTCACCTTGCTGTCCCCATGAAATTGGCATGCTGTACTGGATTTCAACTCAAAACAGTACAGCTAAAGTTAGTGCAACAAATTCTATTATAAAGATTTATGTTTCAGAATTGCACAGTGTGTACCACAGTCATTACAAGTGAATAATTTCATCTTCAGTTTCTGGTAATTAGGGTTTAGACTTTAATAATTCTTGGCAAATCAGTGGTTTGCTATTCCTTCTTGGCTTTAACTCAGATAGAAACATAGAATATTTCAGCAGAAAAGGACAGCTTGGCCCACCTAGTCTGCCCAGCTGTTCCCTGCTTAGTCTGTTTCCCCAGATCCAAGCTGGTCTCCAGTGACCCTCCCTCCTCCCTCCTCCCTGCCTGTTTACTAATATTTCTCTATGTCTATCTCACATATGCTTGAAGCCTCCTATTGTTTGCACATCTGTCACCTCCACTGGCAGTCTATTCTAAGTGTCTACCACTCTTTCAGTGAAGCAGTACTTCCTTAAATGCCTCTTACCCCCCTCCCCAGCTTCCAGCTTCATTGCATGCCTCTGGTCCTGGTACTCTTTCTTATTTGAAACAGTCTCCCCTCCTGCACCCTGTTCACCCCCTGTGAGATACGTGTAGGTCTCTAACACATCCCCTCTCTTCTAGGGCGTACATGTCATGTTGCTCTAAAAAATGCAAATGCAACCTGCAGTACAGTTTATGTCACAATATCTCAATAGGGGGCTCTTAGCTATGCTTGGTATCATCTTCCATGTTAACTTCCACCAAATTATTTTTGTGTAAAATTTGAGAAGCCTTTTTTTTTACATAATAAAACTGACATATCCATAAGATCACAGCACAGAAAAATAGAATCCTTTAAGACAAATTATATATTTAAGACAAATTATATACTAAGGCATGGGTCCTATTTATTACTAATGTCTGTCTCAAATGCATGGGCAATGTGTTGAGCAGCAGAATTATTTACATGCTTTCCACTGCCCCAAACAGAGAGCAATCACAGATTACTGCTTCAGCTAAACTGGTATCATACCGTTCCTAGAATAGATGAGCAAATTCCTTCATCATGGAGCCCCTCGCACTCAGCCCAGCTGCCGGAGGTAGTGCTAGAAGTGGCATGCTGTTCTGGATTGCAACTCAAAACAGCACAGCTAAAGTTAGTGCAACAAATTCTATTATAAAGACTTATGTTTCAGAATTGCACAATGTGTAGTGCAGTCACTACTAGTGAACAATTTCATGTTCATTTTCTTGGTAATTTTGTCTCATCTGAGATTTTTGAGAAACTGGTCTGCTGTCATTTTAAAAGAAGAAAACACATACCTGGTATTCAAAAGTGGCTAGTAGCACCCATCCTATGGAAACTTTCAACATGTAAGATTTGTTTTAGTTTCATTCTTACTAGACCTTATGCAGCTACTCCGCAAAACAAATCAAGCATATTCATTATGATCTAAACCAGACAAGCTGTCATGCTTTAGATTTGCAACTGTCAGTACTTCAAGCTCCTCAATGACAAACATACAAATGGTATGCATCCCTCTGTAGTGCACACTCACAAACCCTGACATAGCAGTTTAGCATGAACAGCTGGGTCTTTCTGCTCACATTATGTAAGAATGTCCTTAAAGGAGAACTTATCATTAAAAGCCATTACAGAAGACAGTGTGGCTTCAGTAAGAGGATCACCTGTGCAGACACAGTCTTCATTCTATGTATGTCCAAATGGAAACCTCCATCTGCAGAAGTCCAATCTAAGAAAGTACCACTGGTCTCATGACTCAGTTGTGACAAACTTCAGCTGCAAGCTGCATGTTTTGGGTCCCTGGCATTGAGTCGCTGCACACCACAAACAGACAGTTTATCTGGTGACGCAAGGGATAAAAAATTCCTTTACATTGCTGCAAGCCTGGTGCACCATATATCTGATGTACCTGGCATGTGCAGCAATTCTATACATTAGAAAATCCGTCCTTGTATGTCTAATGCTTGGCCCTTATCAACTGCCTTTGTGACCCTATCAAGCTTGTGTGACATGATCTGCTGGATACAAACACTTGCTGTGTCTTGTACTGGAGCACATTGGCCTCAAGTCATTCCACTATATTATCTTTTATAATGCAGTAATTTCTCTAGGATCAAGGTCAGGCTCACTAGTCTGTAGTTCACTGGGCCCTGACTAGTCTGTAGTTCACTGGGTTTTCTCTACTCCCATTTTTGAGGAGTGGGACTATATTGGCCTCCCTCCAATCAACTGCCACCACCTTTTTTCCCATGGAGCATTTATATAGATCAGTTAGTGGTCCCACCAGGAACCAGGCAACCTCCCTTAGCATCCTAGTAGTGCAGACTAACATAACATAACATAACATAACATAACATAACATAACATAACATAACATAACATAACATAACATAACATAACATAACATAACATAACATAACATAACATACATGTTTTCTGTATTTACCCCCCCCATCTTTATTTGTTACTAGGAATATTTGCCAGGAAATTACTTCTTTGTGCCTTGACTCCCCTTGACTTTATCTGCCTCTGATCCTCATCTACATATGAGATCTCAATTCTCTTTTGTGATACTGTAGCTCTATTATTCCAACAGAATAACAAAAGTGAGCTGAGGCACCAAGAAGTAGAATGAAAATATATATATATATATATATATATATATATATATGTATGTATATATATATATATATATGCTTTTAACATTATAATCTATCAGATTTCCAATCAACAGGGGTGGAAGCTGGGGGGGGGAGATTCAGGGGAGAAAGAAAGAGGTGCTACTTCACTGATAGGGTGGTGGAGCCATGGAATGTGCTACCCAGGGGGCTGGTGGAGGCAGAAATGGTGGAGGGGTTCAAGAAGGGGTGGGACAGGTAAATGTGAAGGGTTCTGGAAACAAAGTCCTGTGCAGCAGGAATATCCAGGACTGGGAAGGGAGACACCAGAGAGGGCGAGCGGGGCAGTAAGGTCAGCTCCTATGGTGGGGGCTGACCAAACGAGCAGACACGAAAGACCATTAGGCCTATTCTGCTGGCAATTTAGTATGTTAGTATGTTAACACTAGCTTTATATAGGAACACTATCAACTCTGTTGTATATGTTTGGTCTTCTAAATCTGAAAATGGCAATTCATTTTTAATACAACTTTTTTCTTGATATGCTACTTTAAACTGGCATAATTTTGTCAGTAAACCAGTTGATTGTTCTAATTAACAAAAGCCAAACATACGCTTTGACAAACTAGATTCTGATGTATATCTCATGTCAGTTAGGAAACTGGGTCATTCTGAATTTGACGGTACTTTGCATCAATTTCTTTTTTCTGGTTTCTGTCCAGAATTGTTACAGACAGTGTTAAAGTATCCTGGCACTACGGGGGTTAGCTTCTATCTCTGTAATTCAAAAATCCTTCCTGTACAGCTCATTTTAGACATGCTTTCCTTGACATAGTTCTCTGCCTTACTGTAAAGCTAATAATCTACCAAGAAACAACAAACAAAATAAAGCAAACAACTTAGCTTAGCTACGGTGACAGAAAAGACAATGTCCACCTATTACCCTATTAACCTGTAGTTTAGAAAAGCTGATAGACAAGTACTGCCTAAATCCCTCAAGGTCCATCAGCAACCACCTGGTCAAGCTGCTGCAGCTGCACATACAGTATTTTTCCATAACCCAGTTGTGTGCCAGGAAGTAACAACCTCCCACACTGTAAAGACTGAGAATGCTGTGTGAGCTGTTTGTCTGCAAGTGTCTGCTGCATCATGAATGACTGACATGAAGCAACACTAAGCCCCCGAAAAAAATCAGCACAATCAGTGGCTGTTGCAAAAACACACAGCAGGATTTTGTCAAAAAGGCCTCCTGACAATTTGCAGCATAACTGTAGTGCAATTGTGCTAATTGCAACAAAAAAAATCTGATTTTTTTTGGCCAATTGCAGCACGCCTTATGGGGTCTAGTTCTATAAAATTCTGTGATGTGTTTTTGCAACAGCCTGTGAATGTGCGATTTTTTTTTTCTTTTTCAGTGCTGCCTGATGTCATTCACTCATGATACAGCAAATATTTTGCAGACAAAGTGCGCACAAACAGTGTTCTCAGTGTTTATGGTGTGGGAAGTTGATTACTGTGTGGCACACAAAAAAAGAGGCCTGTGTAAAAAAACAAATGACACGTAACTGTTTTCCCATAAAGTGAGTAAACTGTCAAAAGTGTTTGAAAAGATTTTGAAATACTGTAGCAATCAAACATTTTGAAGCATCTATTTTGATGCTGATGCAAGTCAAAATCAAGAATTGCACCTGCATCAAGACTTTTGAAAATGCAGCCCTTGTGTTTATTGAGGTCCAAGGAAGAGAGAACACACACAAAGGGAACTCTGCTGCTTCAGGTTACAAAACTCTAAAGCAACAATGCCAGAGCAAAAATAAGGAGACCAGCATAGAGCAGGATGTACTGGGCTAAAACATCTCTAGAAACAGAGAGCCACCCTGTCCTGTGGCCATGCTGACTTGCAAGAGTATGGAAGCAATAAACTGCCTCATATCAGGGGACAGAGATTCATAGTCTCATTTCTGATGGTGTGTAACTGTGGCAAATAAAAACAAACCCATGATTCAATTATGTATGGCGTAATAATTAAGAAATGAAATCAATTTCATCAAATTTGTGATGGCACACTTGTCTCCCCCCCAACGTCTACCACCTACTCCAGTCACTGTTACACATAGCTATGACAAGCTAGAGTAATTTACTCAGTCAGGCCCAGGGGCAGGGAAAGAGTGCATCATGCTCCCATGTGGGTGACCTGTATTGACAGGGCATACCCACCATGGCCAATAAACTATGTAAGCACTGTGGAAGCAGGCTCGGGGGAGGGTGGTCACAACTGTGCTGCTTGAGCAACCCCTAAGGGAGATTTGGGGTGGCATGGAACATTTTGGGTGACCGCACAATGTCCTAGTCCCACTCCCCCCAGGTTAGCAGCACAAATATCTCAATATTGCTGAGGGATATGGGTGGGATAAAAAACAGCCTGCAGTGTGCATGAAACCAGCACATGTCTCCTACATCTTGCAATTACCACCATTTTTTAAATTAAATGATTAAAACCATTATTTGGAGAGTAAATCTTCATGAAGCTAGGAAAAATATTTGCTACTCTTGGAAATGCCAGCAATGTTGTGAAGCACTGCACCTTTGGATGTGGAGCATTTCTATGTGTTGAAAGTTAATATCAGTACTTGTAACAATATCTTAAAGAGCATTTATTTAAAAATGGTAAACAAATTAGGTCATTATCTTATCTAATAATAATAATAATACATTTTATTTAAAGGCACCTTATCCAAGACTAAGGCGCCTAACAGTATAAAAATCAAAACAGACATTAATTCAATTAAAATCAAATAACAGTGGATCAAAAGAGAATCAATCAATTAACTGTTAAGGCTTGGTGCCACAAAAAAGTTTTTAAGCCTTGCTTAAATCCCCCCACAGTTGTGCACTCCCGCAGCCGACGGGGTAGAGAATTCCAAAGGGTGGGGGCTGCATACACAAATGCTCTTGCACCAGATGATTTCAGGTACACCCTTGGAATCTCTAGCAACCCCTCATCAGCCGAGCGGAGTGAACAACCAGGCAATAAGGGACCAGGAGCTCTTTCAGATAGTCTGGGCCCAGTCCATGCAGGGCTTTGAAAGTCAGTAAACCGACTACAGCAATGTCACCAGTTTTCAGCTATTTGTAGAGAAATATTCCACAGAAAAGGATGTTAAGTGGTTAAAACCATCAGAAATGTGGCAGTTATATTAACACCATCTTCATTAGAGCCCACACTTCACAGCCCACAAACTAAGCCTTGTGGGATTTTTTGGCCATTAAAAACCTGCCCTTACATGTGATATTGCTTTACAATATATTAAGAAGTATACAGTAGTATGAATAAAAGTTACATCAAGAGTGGAATTCTCACCAGACTGGAGAACATGTGTCTGCTCCTAAAATGAACGCCATGTTGAGGCATGACTAAGCAGGCAACTTGTGTCTTCATATCTTATGAAACATAGGGATGTGTAATATTGTTATGTTCTTTGGGAAATAGGTGGCGGACATTTTAGGAAAGATGTTTATTTAGGCCATGTGGGGCAGTGAGTGAGTTTTTCTGCACTCTCTGGCATCCCCATACCACTTTTTGTATGTGTATCACAAGAACATAATACATCCTTACTTTTTATTATTAATATTATTATTTTCTCCATATTATCCCCAATTTCCTATCCTGATGATGCTCATGTGATACTGCCATTTATATATAATTTGAGAGATGCACAGTCTAAAGACACCTCCATGGTATCTAAAGTTCATAAAATATATATATTTACTTGTTAGTGGTTATAAACCACTGCCAGCGGGACTTCCGGTGACGTCAGAGAGCTAATGGCAGCATAGCCCCGTGGCTCTGTCTCTCCCCTGAATACCATCAACTTAAATCACCCGATTAAAGAAATGTCTTCACCTGCAAAAAGTAAGAGGAACAAAGCAGGAAAGCTACCGTCGACTCCGGTGCAAAAAATTAAGAGATATGATGCAAGGGGAGGGACGATCGGAAACGCAAGAGAAGGAGAGGGCGGAGGGCCTACTGCAGTCGGAGCCCTCGATGGAGGGGATCCCTACTAGCCTGAGAGAGATAATAATGCAAACCGCATGACAGTTGCTAAAATCGACAAAACATTGAACGAGTTCAAATCGGACCTAGCTAAAGTGGACCAAAAACAGATCAACTTGAGCTAAACCAACTCGTGGAACAATCAGATCGACAAGATAGACTAATGCTTTACCTTTTGGCCAGAGACCGCGAACTGACACGGAAGCCTGATGATCTCGAAAGTAGAAACAGGAGGCATAATATAAGACTGTACGGGATTCCAGAGGGATCGGAAAGTAAACATCAGACCACAATCCTGTTTTTGCAAGACATACTGAAACAAATCCTCCCTCTGCCTCATGACTTAGATCTTGCAATGGACCGGGCGCATAGATCTTTAATACCTCGCCCAAAAAATCCGGATGCCAGACCCAGGTCTATCGTAGCCAAACTAACCAACTACCGAGCAAAGGAAGAACTACTGAAGCAGGCTTGGAAACAAGGCTCATTAATGTACAATGATCACCGTATATACATAGATAATGATTATACGAACATGGTCCAAGAGGCTAGAAAAACACTTTGGCCTATCATGAGGCAGCTACGTGCTCGAAATATAAAAGCACAAATCTTGTATCCAGCAAGACTGAAAATAGCCACAGATAAAGGTCCAAAAGTTTACCCAGATCTGTTGTCTGCTGCACTTTTTTGGAGACCCTCGGCTTATCGGTCCCCCCTCTTCTAAAGGAAAGACTGGAGAAAGACCTCATTGCTTTGGCCTGGTCTGTGGCCCAGAGGGGTCCTCCACGCCAGAGGGCGATCCAGGGAGCCCAGAAACTGAACCTTCGAACAGACATCTCCACCTTGATAACCCAGCTGGGGGACTCTGCGAATCTTAACAAAAAAGCTACGGATCTTCAGGTGGAAGATGAAGACTCGGAATCTCCTGAGACCACTGAGCCACGAGACACAACCTGAACAAGGACGGGAAAGGGAAAGGGCTACCTTCCCTGATGTCTCTCCAGACGCCCTAGAGCTTGATCTCCTACCCTGACTTGCACCTGTCTCTCCTATTCGTCGACTAGATAGACGGCCGTTTGACACTCTCGCTCCCTAGTGAAACTTTCTGTATCTGGTTACTTGGCACTTTGAAGACGATCCCTTACCAGTCTGCGCAGGACTTCTCAAGGGAATGCTCTGCCGGATGAGATCTCGGCTCTAGCAGAGGAAGCACCCTACTGCTGTCGTGCGCAGAACCCTTTTGGACATTTTAACCTCTGGATCCAGGGGAGCAACCAGAAATTCTACCAAGGACTACCAGAACTGCTTTTACCAGTCGGGAGGAAGTGATCCTGATATGGCGAGTCTGATCTGACGAGGAGTGGACTGCAAGTTGAAATTTGTTTAAAATGTTTAACTAACTACTTTGAAATGTTAAAATAATAGTTCAGAAGCCAATATGGCTATGCAGAGAATGGTATTTGCTTTGTTTCTTTTTCAGGCTGTTTGGTTTGGTCTATTTTGATGGACCTACTTTGGGTGAAGCAATTGTATTGAAGTACAACTTCGGGGGAGGGGTTTTCTGGCTTGTGCATGCTTCTTTCTGACAATAAGGCAACCCAAACTGGGGATTCCCCCATGGAAGAGAAGACAGATTCTCTGCTAAAACGGAGCTCCCTTCTAATTGGTGCACGCTCACCTGCCTTATGGCTGGAACGCTATCCCCAGCCCTCCCTAGGAAGCCAATGTACATTCAGTTCCAATGAGGTAGAATGGGCACAAGAATGTGCACCTACCCCTAACCTCTTCTGGCTCAGGCCCCCAATAGAGGCTAGTCCTGAACCAACACTCCTGATCTTTGATCAGGCCCATGTTGTTCTATTTAAAAGTTCTGAGTTCATGTTGATAGTTCAGTTATTTGGGTACTTCTGGTTTGTTAAGATGTTTCTACTTTCAGGCAAGATCAGGCTTCTATCTACCCCTCACATTAACAGACAAAATCGATGTGTGGTATATCAATGGCACGACATAACATAAAGATTTTGTCCTATAATATTAATGGTTGCTCCAGCCTGGTGAAGAGAAAACAAATTCAGAAATACATTGCTAAACAGGGTTGTGAGGTGAACTTCCTACAAGAGACTCACCTCTCCCCCACAGAGGCCTTAAAGCTGAAAACTAAGTCCCACCCACAGTTGTTTTCCGCTTCTTTGGAGACAGGGTGCAAGAGAGGGGTAGCTATTCTGCTGTCTGCATCCTTTCCATTCGAGCTGGAGGATACTGTGGCGGACAACGGGGCCAGATATCTTATGCTGATAGGGAAGGTCCAGGACACCTCTAGTTACCCTAGTTAATGTTTATGCCTCCGGACTCCCTGTGCAATTTTATACCTCTCTTGCCCAGCTGGTCATGGAAAGGTCTAAAGGCCTCCTAATTATGGGTGGGATTGGAACTTAATTTGGGACAGAAAGATGGACACTATTAGGTATTCAGGGTCCGACCACCAAAGGTCAGAGTGGTGGCCGAGCCCTGAAACCAAATGGGATTGATTGATATCTGGAGAGAAAATACCCCAGGTCAAAAGAATACACGTTATTCGTATAAGTTTAAAGTATATTCTTGATTAGACACTTTTTTACATTTAAGGACAACATCTCTGCCTTCCCTTCGATGTGGGTGGGAGTATCCACCATATCAGATCATAGCCCAATTTTCCTTGAGGTAGCCATTACACTCCCTAGGAAAGTGACCCACTGGAGATTGAACACGTCATTGCTCCAGGATAAGGAGATAGTGGACAAAATTAAACAACATATTGTAGAGTTTATGACAGAGAACTCCACACCGGGGATAACCCCACAGATTATATGGGACACACACTTAAAACAACAATCCGGGGACAATTAATATCTATAGCTTCCAGAAAGAAAAAGGACCGCTTATTAAAACAACAAAACTTACATGAAAAATTGGTAGAAATGGAAACCTCACAGAAATTAAAATGGGATAGGCAAAGAGATGGTGAACTTAAATTGTGGAAGGCAGAGATTCAAAAGCTCCAACAGGAGGAGATAGAGAAGAACCTATATTATCTCAAACAAAAATTCTATGAAGGGGGTCCAAGAGGCACCAAAATGCTAGCAGCCCGCTTAAGACAATTTAAAGCCAGAGCTGCAGTAACCAAAATTGTCTCCCCAGTTACTGGTCATATAACACGAGAACCAGAGCAGATAGCGGAGGCCTTTGTATCCTACTATCGTAAGTTATATACGCCTCAAGAGCAAATGCCAGTACAAGAAACTGTGGATTATTTGGAGGCCCTGCCCCTCACTATGCTTTCCCAAGAAAAAGCCCAAATATTAATTAAACCAATCTCACAATTCGAAATCCTTAAGACTATTAAGAACCTGAAAGGAGGGAAGTGCCCTGGCCCAGATGGATTCGGTGCCAAATTTTATAAAGCATTCGCCACAGAGTTGACTCCACTGCTGGAAGGAGTTTTCTCGGAGGTTTGGGAAGAGACGAACCCTGTCCCCCACTCATGGCAATATGCCACGATCTCGCTCATACCGAAAGAGAACAAAGACCCTGCAAAATGTGAATCCTACCGCCCAAATTTCCCTTTTAAACTCAGATTATAAGATTTTTACATCTATCCTAGCAGCCAGACTGAACCCTATCCTTCCAGAACTAATTAACCCAGACCAGTCGGGCTTCGTGATGGGTAGACAGGCTCCAGATAGTGTCCGTTCAGCTGTCATCATAGCTGATGCTATGCAACGTACCCACCTTCCTGCCTGCCTCATGAGCTTAGACGCCGAAAAGGCTTTTGACAAAGTCTCATGGTCATTTCTGTTCTTAGTTTTGGAGCGAACGGGTTTCCCACGTCCCTTTATAGACTGCATCAAAACGATATATGCCGGGCCACAAGCTTATATTAGGGTAAATGGAGGACTTACTAGAAGATTTAACTTGGGCAGGGGTACCCGGACAGGGCTGTCCTTTATCACCCCTTTTATTTGCTCTTTATATAGAACCATTGGCTGAGGCAGTTCGTATCTCCCAGAAGGTTCATGGCATAGAAGTTGGGGGACAACAACGGAGGATCTCGCTATACGCAGATGATGTGTTGCTTTGTTTGTCCCACCCTGAGAAGTCAATACCTGGGGTGTGGTCAATTCTGGTAGAATTTGGCAAACATTCAGGTTACACCCTGAACAAAACTAAAACGGAAGTTCTAACATTTAATTATACCCCTTCTCAGGAAGTGAGAGAATCCCTCCCTCTGGAGTGGTCCACACCCAAGATGGCATACCTGGGTGTCTGGTTGACCAGACACAGTTCCCAACTTTTTAAAGCTAATTATACTCCACTTCTAAAACAAATGGAGAGGGATATGGGCAGATGGTCACTCATGAATCTCCCACTATATTCCAGATTGCAGACAGTAACATTGAATATCCTCCCTAAATATTTATACCTTTTTCAATGCCTCCCAACTTATATTCCTAAAACTCAATTCCAAGAATGGCACAGAATAATATTAAAGTTTATCTGGAATAATAGGAAACCTAGAATAGGGGTTAGAGTACTTCAGATGAACAGGGCAAATGGGGGCAGATCGCTTCCAGACCTAGAAGATTACTACTTGGCTACACAGATAAAGAGGGCTCTCCAATGGGCTACTCCCACATACTCTGCTAACTGGAAAGACATGGAGGAAGCAGAGGAAGAGGGGCGTAGACCTCCGCTGGGGGTCTGTGCTATCCAGATTGAGACCTCTAGGGCTTACCCCCCTCCGCTCTTGGGATCGGTACGGGACACCCTGAGGGCGGCACACAGAGCCTGGCAGAAATATAAAATAAAGTACTCCCTCTGGCCTCTTTATAGGCTCTCCTGTGATGTCAACTTTGCACCAGCTCGATTAGATCATACCTTTAAAACCTGGAGAGACTGGGCCTAGTTCATATTAAACAATTTATGTCGGGTGGCGAGGTAATAGGATTTCAGACCTTGGTGACTAATTATGGTCTACGAAGAGAGGACTTTTTTCGGTACCTCCAAATCAGGGATTACATACATCATTGTCGTAGAGCGGCCCTCCACTCAAGGGATGCTTTCCCCTTCGTGGAGACTCTCTCTATGATGTTATCCTTGAGGAAAACCCTGGGCCTTATCTCCACCATATATAGAGCTCTGGCAGAACTAAAAAAAGGACTATCTAGAAAGGGTCAAGAGCAGGTGGAAAGATGAAGGGGGAGCCGATCTCAGAGAGATTAATTGGGACCTGGTTTTCAAATGGGCCTCTAAAACAACTAGTTCCCCCTTCTGGCAGGGATTTAGCTGGAAGGTAAGGGTACGATATTTCCTCTCCCCACTTTCACTGAACCGAAGAAGTTCTGACAAGGATGCACCATGTTGGAGGGGATGTGGAGAGGGTGAAAGCAGATTATCTACACATTATGTGGGCCTGCCCACGACTGGGTACTTATTGGGGAGGGGTTACCAAAGCACTCACCACAGTATTCGGACTGGAAGCCACTCTAGATTGGCCATGTCTTATTTTGGGTGAACCACCCCAGGGCCTGGTGGGAGCAGACTCATTATATCTGTGGTCCCTTCTGCTGGTGGCAGCTCATAAGGCCATCACTAAATTGTGGCTAAGGCCCGACGCTCCCACTGTGGTCAGCTGGACACTAATAGTCCAAGGAATTGCTGGCATGGAGGAGCTGACGTACAAAATAAATGATAGAATTCCGGTCTATATCCGGAGATGGGCCAGATGGGAGCTGTGGAAAGAAGTGAATGTAGCAGGATCACACTTCAGCCACTGTGGAGACCCTTCTCCCCATTAGGGTGGGAGGATGAATGGGGGGCGAGGGCTCATCCCGCTACGTATTAATCTGGACCTGAAATGAAAAATGGCTTAAGTGTAGCTGCCGACCCGTAGAGGGCTATTAGGGAGGAAGGGATGTGAAAGAGATATGGGTGCCTCTAAGACAATGAATCGGGATTGCTGGTTCGATCTATACGCCTCCTTTCATCTCCTAGCAGTAAGTTGATTAATTAGATAGGAATACTGAAATGAGGGAAAATATTGTTTATTTCACCTGAACTAGAAACATAGAAACATAGAATTTGATGGCAGATAAGGACCGCTTGGCCCACCTAGTCTGCCCATTTTCCTACCTAACAGATAAGCTGCAAATCCTAGTTAACCAATAGCTTACTTCCTCCTACCCCTCCACTAGGACTGCCTTATGACTGTCCCATGCATTCTTGAAGTCCCCCACTGTTCTTGACTCCACAACCTCCTCAGGGAGGCTGTTCCATGCATCCACAACCCTCTCAGTGAAAAAATACTTCCTCACATTACCTCTGAGCCGTCCCCTCTATCTTCAAATTGTGCCCCTTGTTCTTGCACATCTCTTTTTCTGGAAGATGCTACCCTCTTGGACTTTGTTAATTCCCTTGAGGTACTTGAAAGTTTCTATCATGTCCCCTCTCTCCCTCCTTTCCTCTAGGGTATACATATTAAGCTCCTTTAGTCTTTCTTCATTATGTCTTCTGGTGCAGACCCTGCACCATTTTGGTTCTTCCTCTGGACAGCTTCCACTCTGTCTATGTCTTTCGGAGATGGGGTCTCTAGAACTGCACCAGTACTCCAGATGGGGTCTCACCAACTGTCTGTACAGAGGATAACAACCCTGTTTTCTACTATTGATGCCTCTTCCTATGCATCCCAGTATCCCCCTGCCTTCCTTACTGCCTTCTCACATTGCTTGCCCACCTTTAGGTCATCTGATATAATTACCCCAGGTCCCTTTCTATTTTTACTGTTGTCAGTATCTCACCCCCCATTGTGTACTCTTCCCCTGGGTTTTTGTTTCCCATGTGCATTACCTTGCACATCTTTGCATTGAATCTGAGCTGCCATACATTTGACCATTCCTCCAACCTTGCCAAGTCCCTTCTCATCCTTTCCACTCCATCTTGTGTATCAACCCTGTTGCAGATCTTTGTGTCATCTGCAAAGAGACATATTTTTTCCTTCCAGTTCTTCTGCAATGTCACTTATAAAGACATTAAAAAGGACCGGTCCCAGTACTGAACCCTGCGGTACCCCACTAGTAACCCTCCTTTCACTGTGTATTCCATTTACTACTACCCTTTGTGTCCTGTTGTCTAGCCAATTTTTTATCCAGGCTACCACCTTGGGACCCAGTCCAAGGCTGGCTATCTTGTGAATTAATCTTTTGTGTGGGACTGTATCAAATGCCTTGCTAAAATCTAGGTAGGCCATGTCCACAGCCCCTTCCTGGTCTACTACTTTGGTCACCCAGTCAAAGAAATCTATTAGATTCGTCTGACATGACCTTCCCATCGTGAATCCATGCTGCCTTGGGTCCTGTGCCCCACTGGCCTCTAGGTACTCAACAATTCTTTCCTTCAGAAATGATTCCATCATTTTCCCTACCACTGAGGTCAAACTAACTGGTCTGTAGTTTCCTGCCTCTGTCCTGCTCCCACTTTTGTGAAGAGGAATCACATCTGCCCTCCTCCAGTCCTCGGGTACCACCCCATCCTCCCATGATTTGTTAAAGAGAGTAGTCAGCGGTGTCACTAGTTCTACCCTTAGTCTTTAGAATTCTGGTGAATCCCATCAGGCCCCATTGCTTTGTCCACCTTCAATTTTATTAGTTCTTTCAGAACCCTTTCTTCTGTAAATGGACTGGTATCGACCCTGTCTCGGAGTGTTTCTCTTGTTTGGTTTAGGTAACTCCCCTCCTCTTCCTTTGTGAATACTGAGCAGAAATATTCCTTCAGTATCCCTGCTTTTCACTGTCACCCTCACCCACATTCCCTCTCCTTTATTAAGCTTCAGTATCCCTCCTTTGGTCTTTCTTCGCTCCCTAATGTACCTATAAAAGGTCTTATCCCCCTTCTTAACAGAATTGGCTATCCTTTTCTCGGTTTGGGCCTTTGCTATTCTGACTGCCTTCCCAGCCTCTTTCTGCTTTAACTGATAAAGTTCTCTGTCCTGCTCCTTCTATGTTTCCTTATATTTCCTGAATGCTGCCCTTTTCTCCTTAACCTTCTCTGCCACCTCTTTTGAGAACCATAGCGTTTTTTTCCTTCGTTGTGTTTTATTGATTTGCTTTAAATAAAGGCTTGTTGCCTCTGTGATGGCTGTTTTGATCACTCCCCATTGTTCCTCCACCCCTCCTTCTTGCCTGTTTGCTAGTGCTTTTCTGAGGCACTCTCTCATTTTCCCAAAGTTGGCCCTCCTGAAGTCCAGTACTCTTGCTTTTGTATGGCTTGATTGTATGGCTGTGTTTATCGTGAACCACACTGTTTGGTGGTCACTTGTTCCCAGATGGCTACCCACTTTTAAATCTGAGATTCTTTCTCCATCCCCATTTGAGAGTACTAGGTCTAAGATTGCTCCCTTCCGAGTGGGTTCCAATACTAGCTGTCTGAGGCATGCCATGCCCCCTGTAGGGCATCAAGAATGACCCTGCTCTTGGATGTGCCTGCAGCAAAGGTGCTCCAGTTAACATCTGGCTTATTCAGGTCCCCCATCAACAATATCTCCCCTTTTTCTGCCATTCTAAGAAAGCCTTCTATCATTTCCTTGTCCATTCCCTCCCTGAGATGGGGGTCTGTATACAACCCCCATACGGATTGTGGTGCCATTTCCTGTCTCCAGGGTGACCCAAAGTGCCTCATCTGCTCCCTGTTTACTCTTTAGTTCTGTTGCTTTGATCCCTTCCTTTACATAGAGAGCTACCCCTCCTCCTCTTTTACCCTCCCTGTCCCTCCTGTAGATTGTGTATCCTGGTATATTGATATCCCAGTCATGGTTCTCTGTGTACCATGTTTCTGTGACTGCCACAATATCCAGGCAACCCTCTTCCATCAAGGCCACTAGTTCAGGGAGCTTGTTACACAGACTACGGGCATTGGTACTCATCACCCTCCACTTTTGATAGCCTTACCCCTTTTAGCCCCATTTCTGTCCTTACTGCCTTTGCCTTTTTTTACATTTAAATCTGTTCTGCTCCCTAATAACTTCTGTACCTTGGTGTTTACCTCACTAATCACCATGTTTTGTGGGACAAGGCTCGGATTTCCCTGCTCCTTTTCAGTGCCTCCCCCCTTGGCTAGTTTAAATGCTTGCCAATGAAGCATTTAAACCTCTCACCTAGGATCCTGGTTCCCCCCCTGGACAGATGCAGACCATCTACCAGTATAGGTCTGCATCCCTCCAGGTGGCTCCCCAGTCCCCAATGAAGCCAAAACCCAGAGCTCCACACCAGTGTTTCAACCAATCATTGAATTCCTGGTGAGAAGTGCCCTAGCATCTCCTTGCCATAGACAGGCAGCACCTCCGAGAAGGTTACCGTATGCGCTACTTGTCTAAGGCCCCTTCCCAACTCTATAAACTCCTCTTGCACTGCTCTGATCCCATTCCTAGCCAGGTCATTTGTCCCTAAGTGGACAATGACATCCAGCTCCCTCCCTCGTGCAGCTCCTCTCACGATCCTGAGGATTCGCTTCCTGTCCCTCCAAGTCATGGCGCCAGGAAGGCACCTTACCTCCCTCTCCCCTTCTTCCCCCATTTCTACCCCCCAAATGATTGAGTCCCCCACCAGGAGTTGTTTCCTTCCCCTGTGGGGTCCCATGCCACCTCCTGTGGGTCTCCTTTGTGAAGGTTCCAGCATCCTCCTTGGTCTCCACTGCAGGTGCCTCCATAGAGGAACCACTATCCACCAGAACAGCTAATGAATTGTGGAGAGGTACAGCTGGAGGGATGCAACTCTGTTCCACCACCCTCTCCTCTTGAGCCCACCCTGGTCCAGCCTCTCCTCTTCTTGGCAACCTCTGACGAGTGGCATTGGCCCTGGTGGTCCCTGGGTGGGGGAGGAGGTTTCACGAATCCTAGCCAGGTCAGCCTGGAGACGGGCAACCTCCTCTCTCAGACCAGAGAGGTGCCTGCAAATAGGGCAGCATCGCAGCCTCCAGAATGTCTCCTGGAACACTGCCGCCCCACAGCCATTGCACTGCACCACTCCTATCATGTCTTATTTTGTGTCCTCTCTACTGTTTCTCTGGATGCTTACTCTCTCCTCTCCTTACAACTCTGACCCTTCCTGTTCTGGGACAGCAACTTCCTATCTTTTTCAGTAGCCTCCTTCTTCCTTGCTCAATATCAGACCACTAGCAGCTGGGGGTGAGTGAGCTACTTCTTTTTACTTTAGGGTTGACAAAACCAATGTTTCTCTATGGTCCTTTCCTTCCTACTGCCAAACAGGAAGTTCCTGTTGACAGTCAAATCCAGTGGCTATAAAAGTAGAACTGGCTTTGGGTGGGTGGGGTGGAGGGCAATTAGTAAGAAAAAAGGCTAGCAACAGGAAGTTGTAATTTGACTCACCTGCTTTTCCAGTGTCTAAACCACACCCCAGGTAAGCTCTCTTTCCTCCTACTGGTTTAGCAAAGTCACCTGATACAGTACCTTTCCCTGCACAGAACACACACTGCCTTTCTTTCTTTTTTTTAACCCTAAATAAGACCCCTTCTACTTCTAATAAAGTTATCTGTCTACTTAATCTTAACTGACACTGACTACTGCTGAGATATAAGTTTTAAATTAACAAGAAAATGTAGCTTCTTTTAGTTAGTTGCTTTCTGCTCTACAAGCAAGGCTAGCAACAGGCTTATTGTACAAAAATAGAAACTGTCTGATCTGCCTGTATCAATTGTACCTGTTGGTTATTAATAAACTTGAATTTTAAAATAAACCACTGCCAGCAAGTGCCCGACAGCTCCGTAACCACGGGCACACAAAAACCCAAAGAAAGCCACTGGACAAGCTGTCCTTGTGCTGCACGTCCAGTAGTGCCATTTTTTTTTTTTTTACACAGCACAAGGTACAAGCTTCTCAATGGCTCCACAGTATCTCCCAATGCAATTTGTTTTAACTTAATTAAATCAAAAAGCAGTACCATACTGTTAGAACCAGTAAATATAAAAAATAAAACATGGGTAAGTGTGGTTTAAATGGGGATTTTATGCACAACCTTGGTGTATGATGCCCATATAAGGGGCATCACACACCTCGGGTGTGCATAAAATCTCCATAAACCACACTTACCCATGCATTATTCTATATTTCTAACACTAATGGGAATGAATGATCATGGAAAAAGGTAGTCTGCATGAAGATTGTGCATATACTCTAGTCTGCATATATGCTATGAACAAGCTAAGCAAATTTGTCCACTAATAAATGTGCAGCACTCACATGGAACTAAGCAGTTATAAAACATACATTATTGCTAGTTACTAGTAAATTGGTTGGAACCTTTACATACCTAATCAAAAAACATATGCATGTGTGTGTGTGTGTCTCAAAGGAGTAAAGCCTGAAAGAGTATGCCACCATAGTAACTTGCTGAGGGGTGGATTTACAGCCTAAACTGTAGGCTTGTTACAAGGGGTAGTGCCTACTGTTGAATGCCTTATTCAACTTATTAAGTAGTTTTGGGTTTAAATAACAAATTATTGTTTGTAATGCTAGTTCCAGTGCAGTGTGTTGCACGTTACTGTTACTTTAAACAAGCTTTCAAAGTTTCTTGTTCCTTATAACACGACAATGCACAATGTGGTTTCCAGTTCCATTCTTTTAGCAGTTATTAGTTGCTGTGTTTGTTTGGGTATTTGATTCTGAACTGAAGCACTCACTACTGAGAAAGTTTGGGTTTCAAAAGTTCACTCCGTGGGAGGTAAAGTTTGTATCTCTTGCTTCCATGAATTTATTTGCAATTTTAGTTGTATGTGCCTCTTTCTGAGTTGTTTTTGTTGAGGTGTAGTTACTTCTGTGCAAAATGTATGTTTGCTGTGAATACGAGATGAACCTGCAACTCTTTTACAACCACCTCAACTACTGTACATCTCAGGCAACCAGAAATTTGCCATTTATAGGCACAATAATACTATACCATCCATTTCTAGATCAGACTATCATAAAGACTGACACAGTCTAGGGAGGTCTTAATACCAAAAAGAAACTGACTGTAACACTGTCCTATATGGACGGTGCTATCATGACCCCTATATTATCAAGAGAATACTCTACTCTCAGTATATAAAGGCAAAGAGAAATTGTAGCAAGTTAGGCTACAAAGAACTAGAAAATATCCTCAGACAAAGATTTAGAGAGTAGCACAGTGATAAATGGACCAAAGTGCTGACCAGGGAACAGTTCATGAGTGGACCAATATCACAAGAGTGAAATAGTATAGTCTTCTCTGCTAAGTACTCAAATGTCACAAATAATGTGCAACAAGTCACGACCAACAACTGACATATTTTACAAACTCAGGCCCGCAGTTACTCATTTTAACCACCTTACCACTGATTGCCTGGAAAAAATATTGAAGACAAAGTGGTGAATACCATATACAATGTTCTAGATAGCAACAATGACATGTGCCTTCTTGGTCTATTAAACCTAGGCAGTTTCTCAGGTGAGAGATGCATTCTATTTGTTTGCACACATCTAAGCAGATTTTCAAAAACCCTTACAATGATGAGACCTTCAAAAGCAAGGACCACATTATGTGCCAGTCAATAGATGCTACAGTGGCAGGCACTGAACTATATATATATATATATCTCAGTAAAGCCAAGACAAAAATATTACACCATAAGAACTATATTTCCAGGACAGACCCAAAATCATTAATGGCAACACACTTTTCCACTGCAGTACATAATGCATCATTGCTCAGGTTTTGGTGACTTGAACTTGTCAAACAATACCAGAGGGGATGTGATATAGACCTCCAACTTCACAGAAGGGAGATGATGTGGATTACAAAAATGGGAACCCACAATAGTTTGTTTGTTTGTTTATTTGCTTAACAAGTTTGCACTCTAGAACAAAAGTTCCATTTACAGGTGTGACTCGCAATAAAACATAACAAATCACAAAAACAGTAAGACAAAATACAAGACTTAGTAAAAACATATCCACATCATCCAAAAATGTTAATTAAGAACAATCACATTTGATTATTTGATTAAACCTGTAAAGTACTCTAACAACATGTTTGCAAAGGTGGAGGCAGTAGTTACATTTCTTATGGCAAGTGGGAGATTATTCCAAATATTTGGCCCTGCATAAGCAAAAGCCCTTTGACCACTAGTAGTTCTCATAAAAGGTAATTTCAAGACTCTGTTATCAACGCTACTTCTTGGA
This sequence comes from Neoceratodus forsteri, assembly GCA_016271365.2. NCBI lineage: Eukaryota > Metazoa > Chordata > Ceratodontiformes > Ceratodontidae > Neoceratodus > Neoceratodus forsteri. Next base: position 376,147,940 of record CM057458.1, read on the forward strand.
AAAAAAAAAAGATCAAAACATTGAAAATGTCTAGACAGACTTAAAGGAGCACCAGACTTCATAACTCTATATGAAAATTTAGCCATCTGAAATTGAAATTTAAATGTACTGATAACCAACCCATTTGGTTCAGAACCGCACAGTGAGGTGTGGTTCGCGGCAACATCAACGCAAACTTTCCAATTAACTGAAGCAAAGCTGATTTCTTTGCTATCACTCTCTCAGAAGTACTGTCAGTAACAAAGGTGGCGTAGTTTGCTATAGGAGCAAGACACTGCTTCGCAATTGCCATTCGAGTTTCAGTGGTAAAAAAAGAACGCAATCTATATAATAAAGAAATTTTGGAATGAATTGCAGAAGTGATCTTTGCAAAATGTGCATCATAACTCAAAGTAGCGGTCCAATGTAACACCTAAGTACTGAAGGTTAGAAATTTGTTCATTACATGACCCATCCAGAGCAATAACATGCAGACTCTGATAATGATCCTGAACTCTAGCCCTAGTCCCAAATAATATAGTTTTGGTTTTTGCCCTATTCAGAACCAGTCTGTTAACCTCAAGCCAACATTGCAAGGCACACATTTCTGCAACCAAAGTATTATTTAAATCAGCAACAGATATACTATATGAATATACAACTGCATAGTCTGCGTATAATGTGAGCCTGGCATTCATAAGCACTGAGCTGATCTTATCAAAGAATAAGGAAAACAGTACAGGACCAAGTATGGAGCTCTGTAATCTCTCAAACTAACATATTGCTGTGCTGTTTAAATCTCTGGGTATGCCTAATAATTAGAATAGATTAAAACACAGAGCAACATTTTAGAATTAGATACAAGTATTAATAAACATATAATAAGTAAAATTGATGCGTAATATACAATTTTCTTCGGGAAGACACATGGAGGAGTAGCATTAGCTAATTCCGACCATTTTGTCAGAATATAAACGGGATGCGGGGGTGCTTCAGGTCTGCATACTTAAATCCTGTTCTGATGTTAATGTCACCTGTAATCCCAGACTTTCTATAATGAGAAAAGTGGTCAATTTGTTGACCCCAGAAGGCCAATTTCTTCATCTGTCTTCCTACTAAGTAAACAAAAGAGTTAAAATCTAGTCATGCCAATTTTACGAGTTTAAACAGTTTTCTGGGAAAATATCCACCTTTTTTGCTGTCTGATTTTAATAACATCACATAAAAGTGATCCTAATCTGAATACTATTCACAGTTCGTAGAATTAATCATATACTCCATGAAAAGGAAGGATGATAAGCAGGTTTTCTTAAATATACATTTCAGCCATTTTGACCTGATTTGGTGTTGTTAATGGCAGTAACACCGTCTCACTTCCCTCTCACTACAGGTATTGTAAAAAGTGCAATACAGAACATGAAAATGTTCAATGTGTATGTATTGTAGGTACATTTTGCACCTGGTACTCAGATGTGAAGTAACACTTTAATGTGCTTTCCTGATTGATTAAAAAGTTTAGTTAGTCAAAACCAAATTAATTTCCCTTCTTTCTTTTCCTAGCTAAAAAAGCTTCTCAAGTTCACACTGTCAATCTCCTTCAATATTTTAAATACCGCTATGTTGTCCCCCCTACCCTTCTCTTCTCCAGCGTCAATATACCAAAGTGCTCCAACTTCTCTGCCTAGCTCAACCACTCTAATGCTCTTTCGCAATTTGGACAACACTTTCTCCAGCTTATGACATCTCTGGGCCTTACACAGCTTGTTACCGCTGCCACCCATAAACATGGTCACTCTCTTGATTTTGTTTTCCTCCTGGGGATCGAGGCCTCCGACTTGGGGGTGGAACCTGTCAGTTGGTCTGATCACTACACTGTGAGTTTCAACTATTATGCCCCCCTTCAAAGGCCTGCCCCTGTGGAGATGGTCAGTTATCGCCCTTTATGGGAAGTGAGCCCTGAAGGCCTAGCAGCAGTGATTTACCTCTTGGAGTTTCCTGTGGCTAGCTCAAGCCCAGAGACTTTAGTCATGGCCTATAATAAGGCCACCTCTGCAGCCCTGGACTTGATTGCTCCTGTCTATGTTCGTCCTCTCCCCATTCACCCTCGAGCCCCTTGGTTTCATGGGTCTTTGAGGGAGTTGCAGCGAGTAGTACGTAGGTTAGAGCGGGATTGGCAGACATCCGCCCTGGATGTCGATCACCCTAGATTGGTTTAGCATTATCAGACCTACCAATCAGCAATCTCCCTTAAGAAGGCAGAATTCCTGTCCAGGGAGATCGCTGCCACTCAGAACCGACCAGCTCAGCTCTTCTGAACTATTGACAGGCTGTGAAACCCAACTTGTCTGCAGCTCCAAAGACCTTTTTTGCAAATAGAGTACAATAAATTGCTCGGTTCTTCGCTGATAAGGTGGCTGACATCAGGTTGGAAATTAGTACGACTCACTGTATGGGGGCTGTGGATGATCGGTGTATGGCCACCTTGCCCTGAGCTTCCTGGAGTACCTTTGCCTTGCCTGAGTTCGTGGATGTCATGTGGATTGTCCAGGGTATGCACCCTGTGTGCTGTAGTTTGGAACCGGGCCCAACCTCCTTGATTATGGTTTGTTGGGATACTATTGGCCCAGTCCGTGCACAGATAATCTGGTGCTCCCTGGAATCCAGTGAGTTTCCAGGCTCCCTGAAGGAGGCAGTGGTGACTCCCCTCTTAAAGAAAGCTTGTTTGGACCCAGATTCTCTGGCCAACTACAGACCAATCTCTAACCTTCCCTTTATAGGGAAGGTGATTGAGAAAGTAGTAGCACTACAGCTGGATGACCACCTGACCATCCATAACATCTACAAACCTCTCCTGTCTGATTTATGAAAAAGGCACAGCACCGAGACAGTGCTGGTTAGGGTGCTCAATGATCTCCTGATGGTGAGAGATTGGAGAAGCCGCTCCATCTTGGTGCTCCTTGATCTCTCTTCAGCTTTTGACACTGTAGACCATGGAGTACTGCTTGGACGTCTGAGGTCCATCTGTGGCCTGACAGGTACAGTCTTCAGGTGGTTTTCATCTTTTCTTACTGGCAGAAGTCAGAGAGTGGTGTCTGGGATTTTTTTCCTTGGACCCATTCTCCCTGCCATGTGGGGTACCTCAGGGTTCAGTGTTGTCCCCCATGATGTTTGCAGTGTATATGCTGCCCCTCGGAAACACTGTAAGATGGTATGGTCTGAGGTTACACTGCTATGCTGATGATACCCTGCTCTACCTGTCTTTTGCCCCGACCAGGATAGAGCCATCTCTGTCTTTAATAACTGCCTTGTTGAAATCCAGGATTGGATGAATGAGAGCTGGTTAAATTTGAATGCTGGAAAGACAGAGGTGTTGGTAGTGGACCCGGGTCACCGGATAGAGGGGTTGTGGGCTGGTCAGCCCTCAGGACTTTTTCTTGGGGGCTCCCAGATCCTCACCTCTGAATGGGTGTGAAACCTGGGGGTAGTACTTGACGACGGGCCGACTTTACGAACGCAGGTTTTGGCGGTCGTCAAGTCTTCCTTTTATCATCTTAGGAATATCTCCAGGATTAAGCACCTTGTTCTGTCTGGAGATTTACCTACGTTGGTCCAAGCCTTTGTGACCTCATGCCTTGATTATTGCAACTCCCTGTACTTAGGGCTTCCAGGGGTTGATATCCACCGCCTGCAGCTTGTGCAGAATGCAGCAGCACAATTGTTGATGGGGGCTTCACAAGCATCCTACATCACTCATGTGTTGCGTAATCTGCACTGGCTGCTGATTAGGTGGCAGATCACCTTTAGAGTTGGTTTACTGACTTATAAAGCACTACACGGACTTGGCTCTGACTACTTGAAAGAGCTCCTTGTGCCTTATCGCCCAATGCAACAGCTCCGCTCGGCTGACGAGGGGTTGCTAGGGATCTCATGGTGTCACTGAAATCTTCGGGCGTGTATTCATGCACATTGCCCCACCTTTGGAATTCTCACCTGCCAGCTCCGGGAGTGCACGACCGTGAGAAGTTTTAAACAGGTGTTGAAAACTTTTTTAAGGTGTCAAGCTTTTAGCGGCACTGAATAATTATGATCCTCTGATATTTATTTTAACTACTGTTTTATTGGTTTTATCATGTTGTTTTATCTTTTCGTAAAGTGCCTTGATGGTCTGAAAGGCGCTTTTGTGAAATAAAATGTATTATTATTATTTATTGTTGTTCTATACTGTATCTGCAATATAGAGAATACAGGATGTGCAACTATGCACAATGAGTGTGTTTGCCACAGAGGGGTTCTGATTCCCTCTCTGACCTCACGAGTGAAGCTCGAGAGGTCCGTGGGAATCAGAGCCACAAGGTGGCAGAACACACTGGTTGTGGATAGAGTTGCATACCCAGTACTTTTTACAGTGTATGGTGCCCCTAAAAATAATATAAAAACAGTTTGATTTTTTTTTTTGTAATATTGAAATACATTTTTGCTGCTGTGTCTTATTCTGGGATTTAAGGCTGGTTGCTAGGGTCAATGGTGTGGTTGTTAGGGACCAGACATCCCTATGTCTATAACGTGGGCTTCAATTGGTTGTCATTTGTATTTGGGAGGGATTTTCAAAAAAACAAACATGGTGGCCATATTTCTCACTAAGCGAGAGGACTGCTTCTGTTAGGAATCATGTTTGATTTTGTAAGTAATTTTAAATAGCTGGTTGGTTCTGCATTGTATTTTTTCCTGTAAGTGAAAATATCTGGTTGATCCTGCTTTTCTTGTTCGTATCTGATTCTGCATCTGTGGGATTTGTTTGAGTCACGGGTTGGAGTGATCATGCCACTGTGAGTTTCTATGTGGCTGATCTTGCAGTTTCTGTTTGCTGAGTTGAACTGTGGCTCATGCACTTCTAAATACAGATGAGATGTTGTTATACTACAGTAGGGTATTACCGCATTCTATGACCTTTGAACTGTGGTACAACATCATTTCAGTTAGGGTGGATCTGTATGCAGAGCAAGCCCTCACCATACACTGTATCATTTTTGTACTGTGGTGGCCCAAACTGTGTGTTGTATTCTAAATGTGGCTTCACCAGTGCCTTTCCCAGTGGTAACACTAATATAACGTCTTGTGGCCTACCTGGGGCAGAGATCTGGGGGACAAGAGCTGTGAGAGTTTGTGACCCTTACAGGAAAGGAGGCTGGGGGGGCATTATCTCAGTCTTCTGTATACTCATGAGAATCAACAAGACTGAACAAAGAGAGACAGATAAAAATGGTGTCTGCAGGGGCAGGGCACCTGTCTGCGATGCTGATGACCCGGGTTCGGGAATGGACTTGGGACATCAGAGGGACGGCTGTGGGGAGAGGAATTGAGCATCCTAGGGGCTGCGCTCCTTCTTCGGGGGGTGGGTAGAGTGTCCAGCACACGACAGGCCCCTGGGAGAGGCTGGGAGCACCACCGTGCCAGTGCCATCACTTGAGGGGGGTGTGGTGGATGCGGGACATCATTGTATGTCCCCACCCCCAAGGAAGCATTGGGAAAAAATGCCGGCCTCAGTCTCAGGGGGGTCCTTCTCCCATGACCCCAACCCGGGAAGTGAGCCAGGGCTAACCAATAGTGTCTGTTGGGGGGGGGGGGAGTCCCAGAGAGGTAAGCCTGGGGATGGGGGGATGACAAGCAGAGCAGGTCTGAGGTTTGGGGAGGGTTGGGAAAAAAATGGTGTCTGTTTAGCATGATGTAGGGACATGCCCTAAAGCTCAGAGGGCCCCATATTGGAATGTTTTGCAAACTGAAGCACCAGGGGCTCTGTGCTGGCACAACTGTGCATGCAAGACAACATGGGGTATTTACTGGAAACTATACACTGTAGCTCTGTACAGTGTTAACAGGTTTCCAGCATACCACCTGTGAGTGATGTGCCAAGCAAAGCCTTAAAGGGAAACTGTCAACCATTTTAGCATAATATTTTTTTCTCATTGATAGAACTTTTATGATTGCTTACCTTCAACAGAATGTGTTGTTATTGCTGGCTGATTTTATCTGCTTCTTTATTTTTTTTTACTAAAACAGATACATATGCTGTTGGTTTCATGACACCAAAATGTGTTTTGCCTACAAATCTTTGAATTTTTCTCACTGTGTCCTTCTAAAACTTTAGACATTACCCCCACACAGTCCAGCTCTTCATGATGAAATGGTCTCTTCCCATGGCATCATGAGTAACGATACTATTTTTATGGGTTTTCCAGTTTCAGGAAGGACGTAGTGGGAGTTTATCAAGGACTGTAAACAAACAGGTTTTTGTGTGGTTAACACCAATATGTGGGCAGTCAGGTTTTCACTTTTATTAATTTATTTTTATTTTAGTTATTGGTAACCAGGTAAGGCCCACTAGGCACAAGTGCCTGTTTTCAGGGGCAACCTGGGAGCACTGGGCAGTTAAGTGACTTGCTCAGAGTCACACAGCATGCAAGTGGAGGTTGTGAGAATCAAACCAAGGTCTGACCTGCTGGATGTACCAAGCTCGGTCACAGCTCATTACTCTAACCTCCAGGCTATACTGCCAGTCCTAAAAAGGAGACAAATGCAAGTCAACCCAATACATTCCACAGAAAGTGAGCAGTCATTAAAACTATTTAAACTAGGATCATTTGAGGCCAAAGGGTGTTGACAGCGTCCCTTTAACCCATGTGAGAGTACAAAGCACAGGTGTGACCACCACTGCACACACCTTTTTCCACAGTGAAATCATGTATTGATGTGTTTAGGGAGGCCAGCATCTAAAGTGTTCATTCATGCTCTGCTATACAGCTTTGTCATTATACTGAGGTCTTCTACCCATATATGGCAGCTACTTTCTCCTACTGACTCCCTAAGCTCTGGAACTCCCTCCAACTCCCTATCCACTCTGTCTGCCTCCTCTCCCCACTCTGTATCCTCCTGACTTGCTTAGTGTCACCTCCCACACCTGTAACTGTAACTGAACTTGACTAATTGTGCCCTACTGCCTTCCCTCACCCTCCACTCCCCTCTTTCCCAAACTCTCAATCCTAACTCCTCCAAACTCCCTCCATGTCTTTCACTCTTCCTCCTACCCTACCCACTGTCCTCCCTTTCCTACCACACTCCTCTTCCTCCTCCTGTATGCTTGCTGTTTCACTGCCTTTCCCCACCTCTAACCATTCTTCAGTACAGGCCACAAAACCAGTCTCTTGCTAGTGTGATCCCTCTCGTGACTGCCCCTCATGGAGCTTCCACCCCAGAGGGATGATGGCTTGCATCTCCTCTAAGCCTCCTGCTGATCAGTATGTCATGAATGCCACATTGATCAAAACATATCCGATTATTTGAATCGTTTTACAATGTCCTTATTTTTCAATGTCTGAAAATTCTTTACAGAACTACTGTATGCCCAGCAGGAAGCGGTGTAGGGCCATGAAACATCAGCCCATCTTCCTGTGGTGGTTGGCAAGATTACTAGTAAGATCTTTTGAACCCCTTTGAAAAGATATGAAACTTGAGCTTGTCTTACTTAAAGCTACAGAGCTTTTTTGCTTGAGACAGCTCTTTCTGTTACTTCTATCTTCCTTTAACGTAAGCTGGACATCTTGGAGCCACTTTCTGTGTAAGTATTTGTTTGTTCAACTTACACAACACCATAGTTATTATAGCTCTTGTTATGAAAATAAACAAGTTTGTGTTTGAGTTCAACAACTGGTTTCAGTGTAGTGCCGGGACACTGCGATGTCATCAGTCATTGTTCAAACTGCTCTCTCAATGGTAACTATTCTATTGCAACAGGTGTACGGTAAGCATATCAGAAGACAATGCAACTGCAGTGAGAATATAATGATATTCCCATTACAGGTGCATCTCTTATCTGGGGGAAAAGCCCATGTTTATTATAGATAGTGCAGTGATGAGTTCTCTTATCACACATGCTGGTTTGCTTTTGGGTGTGACAAGATAACTCATCACTGCACTCTTTATAGGAAACTTGGAATTTCACTCCCAGATAAAAGATGGGAGCTGAGATAAGCCACCCTCATACACAAATATGTTCGGTGTCTCCATCCCCATACTTAAACAGTCTCCTCATCAGACCAATCCAAACTATCAGTTTGTTCCCAGTCCAGAAATATACTGTGCCAACTGCGAGCAAAGAAATCAATCAAACCAAAGACTTGTGCCACTGCTACCGGAATACACAACCTGAAGGTATGAAAAATACCTCAAGAACCAGTCGCCATTTAAGAGTGTCAGTGGCTCAGTAGGTAGCACACTTGCCTCTGAGGCCGGGAGATCAGAGGGCTGTGGGTTCAGTTCCCACATCTGGCACTTGGGTTAATATCCCAGTACTGACACTGTAGTGCAGCATGAGAGGGGTGCTGCACTTCTGAGGTGCCGACTTTCGGATGAGACGTTAAACCGAGGTCCCATCTGCCTGGATTGGTGGTAGTTCAGGTGGATGTTAAAGATCCCATGGCACTTATCGAAAAGAGTAGGGAAATTTCCCCGGTGTCCTGGCCAAATTTCCCTCATTCACTAAAAATACCACCAACAGCTTAATCTGGTTCAAGGTCAGTTGGCAGTCATCTGTATCCCCCTTCCCCGGATCGTGCCTGAAAATAGGCAGGATTTGTCTAGTGCACTTACCCGGTCCCGGTCAACAAAAACTAAATAAAAATAAATAAAAAAAGATGTACTCTCAAATTCTAAAATACCCTTGTGACTGCTAATTCATATCCCTTCATCCTCTTCGAATCGATATCTCCTCCCTCACTCTGCCCTCAACTATCCATCCCTTTTCCCTGTCCCATGCCACAGAATATTGCTTCTGATCATTTTATGACTTAAACCTACTACTATCAAGAATATACTTATGTCAATATGTAAATATGCAATGGTTTCTAATTGTACTTTTTATAGGTGCATGTCATTAGCTGTATTTATAATATCCATATGTTTAATAGGGCTGTGTAGAATTTCCAGATTTTGGTGGAATTGTATTCCGCAGAGTTTCAGAAAATTCTGTTGAATTTCATTAGCAGTAGAATTCCAAAATTTCAAGAGCAGAATGGTTTTTGTGGATTTACACAAAATTCAGATTCTTTTTCTGCAGTCTTCAGAAAATTATTCCACAGTTTACATGATTCATGGAAACTTATTCCACATTATACATACGCTTTTCAAAAATCCATGAAATACAAAAAGACATTTTGAAAAGCATTTTGGAAGTAGAATTGCCACTCCACACTAATTCAACTAGCAAAATTCCACACAGCTCTAATTTTTAACCTTCATGTACCACCTCTGCTGCTACAACTGTTTCCCAGCACCCTCTTTAAAAATAGGCCTCTAACCAAAATGAGGCTATCCTGGTGTGCACAGATCTAAAATAAATAATAAATACATATTAGACAGAAGTAGCCAATCTATTTTCACACATCTATTTCTGTGAGTGTTTTTTGTTTTTGTTCACTGGGAAAGAAGACTGTATACTTCTGAAAATTAAAAAAAATATATTTACAGTATATAAAAACAGTACATATGTTATAATGGTGCAGTTACACTATAGTTAGGGTTGAGTACAGTGTTTAATGTTAAACCCCAGTTTTTGCACTTTAAAAACCTTGCAAATGTTCAACGGATTTGCATGAAATTTTGCAAGCACCATCAGAAACCAAGGTCTCTTGATATGCCAGGTTTCTTCTGATTGGATGTGCAGATTCTGAGATCTGGAAGTGAACAATGTGTACAAATTGGGTATTTTAGCAGTTTTTTTGTTGGCCCCCTAGTGCCCAGATGGTTTGGAATTTTGTTCTGAAATTTTATAGGTGGAAAGGGCATGTCCCACAGTAATGCCTTTTGCTGGTTTGGTGAGTAAATATTGATCTGTTCCAAAGTTATTGCATTTAAAAATTTCAGTTCTCAACATGCTCAGTAGGAACTTTAGAATTGATGCTTTGAACGTAAAAAAGAATTTGGTCCATATGAAAAAGGATACTTTTCTGTATGGGGACAATCCTTTTTCATGAGGAAAAAATCATTTTCCATATGGCCGCCATCTTGTTTCTGTGTTGCTGTTTTTTTCCAAAAATTATTTTTCCAAAACCCCAAAAAAATGACATGCTGCAGAGACACCAACACATGCATCTTGGTCATCGGGACCCCATTAGGTGGGTTCTGCAGTTAATTACTGGAAAAAGAACCCCCATAAGTGTGATTTTTAATTTTTGCATCCTTTTTCGTGACTTGCTTCTGCTTTTTTGTATAGCCATATTAAAATGGAATTCAGTCATATGGAAAAGGATCCCTTCATATGCAAAAATAGTTTGGACTTCGTTTATTTGCCATAGCAATGCTTGCTCATGCTTCCATCTGGTCTTCTGAAACTGCAGAGCCACTCGCTCTACACTCTGCGGCTTCTCTCTCTAAACACTCAGAAAAGTTAACTTAAACCACAGAACTAACATTTTATACCAAACATACCTCTTGGTATACCTTTCCTGGCAAGTTCTTTACTGGACCAATCACTGCTCGGTCACATTACTGAGACACAAAAGGGAAAGTAATTTACTCAGTAAATGTCTGAAAAAATGGCAGGATCAACCAGATAGCTTTTTTTATGACTTTTTGTCAAAATTATGGCAGGATCAACTAGAGCACCTGAATAGAACTAATATCTGCCACACGTTCTTTACCGGACTGAACACCGCTCAGTCACACTTCACTGAGACACAAAAGTGAAAGTAATTTACACAGTAAATGTCTGAAAAAAATGGCAAGATCAACCAGATAGTGTTTTTTTTTTTTTTACTTTTTTGCAAGATTATGACAGGATCACCCAGATCTCCTGAATAAAACTAATTTCTGCCACAGAAGGACTACTTTTTTGCCCTCCCAAAACATTTCTAGCCATTTTATAAGATAGATAACCCAATGTAGGGTGTGCAGTCGCACTCTGATATATGCATGCCTTAGGTGGTTGAATGCACATCAAGGTGTGTGTATATCAGAGCATGACCGCAGACCCTACAGTGGATTATCTAATATATATATAGATACATATAGACAGAGAGAGATATTATACTGCTGCTAATTAAGTTAGGGTTCAGTACAGCGTTCAATGTTAACACCCTAACTTTGCACCTCAGTAACTTTTCCGGTCTTCAGTAAAATTGCCCAAAATTTGTCACTTGATGCCCAGGACACAGGTTCTCAAGACATGGGATGTTCTGTGACAGTAGCTTGTGCAATTTCTGAGATCCAGATGCATCATGTTGACAGTAATGTCAAAATTTTGTCTTATTACCCTTTTTAATTTGCTCTCATCTACAGCTTAGATAGTATGGAATTGTTTTTTTAAATTATGGCAAGGTAGTGCCTTTTGAAGGTTTTGTGAAAAAATATTAATCATTTCCAAAGTAATAAGGATTTAATTCTTTTTCTGAGCATGCTCAGTAGGGTTTTAGGAAAACCCTCTGACACAACATGAAAATGTTGGTGTTGCGAACATTTTGCTTTTGCACCACTTAGTGTTTTTCGTGTTGTGAAAAAATATTTGGGTCATAACAGCTTCCATCTTGTGTTTTTTTTTTTTTACTAAAAGCATGGAAAATAAATTAAAATGATGCAACTTTAAAACAAACAAACACCTGAACCTAGCTAAATGGGACCCCTTTAGCTAGCGTCTGGTGTTTGTTTTTTATTTAGGCCTAGAAACATGTTTTATGGGCACTCCATAATCCTGGGTGCCCAGCTTAGCAAGGGGACCCATTTTCCAGGTCTTAAGTTGACAATTCCCCTGTCGCTCACAAAGTAGTCACAGGGGAATTTATTTTTTGGCTCACACCCAAAAACCTCATTTACATGCTACCTCCCCATCCCAGGCTTCTCTCATAATTCCTGATGCTCATTTTCTAAAGCTGTACTACCTCCCCCTCCCAGCTCAGGCAACCCTCCTTCGTCCTTCCTGATTCTTTTGCATCTACTTCCTGGCTCAGCCAGCCCTCTCTTGTCTTTCTCAAATGTTTTGTACAAATGTTCAAGTGGACCAGGATGCCCTCCCCAAGTACTCTTCACCTCCCCAACTCCCCTCCAGATTGCCTGCCCTCCCATACATTGGTGGCAACACTGGAGTACCCATCTCTGTTGCTGATGAACAGTAAATTCTGAAAATGGAGTACCCAGTCCCCAGTGTTGGCTCTGGCCCCCATTTGAAAAAAAGAAGACCATCCCTCATTTATCTTTTATCTTTAACATTTTTACCCTGAAAAGATGAAAATTGTCTCTCACCGATCTCAGCCCTTTGACACCCACCCACCCGACTCCTGACCCACCACTCAGCACCTACCACTCAATATCCCCCACTCACATCAAAATGGTCCCACATCATAGATCCACTCTCCAATCAGAAAGATGTCCTCTTCCTGGAACTCTGACTGTGATATGAGAAAATAAGTCCAGTTAATATATTTCAATGCATTTTTAACTTTTATTCCTATCTTTGTTATTGTTAAATATTTTTACAACAGATTTTCATCATGACCTTTTTGGGACGCCACCTCATGAACAAGATAGATGACATTTTTCAAATCAATCATGAAAGATGATCTCGGAGTTGCTCCACAAAATCACCTTTTAGGAGGTATTTAAACATTTTTAAAAAATGGCAGAATACATCTGGGCTCCCAAGGTTATGCCATACAAAATACTAGTCCACATAAATATTATAAGTGCAAAAAATATTTATTATTGCTCAGGCATTAAATATAGTTAAGTACTCATAGGCAGCAGCATACAGACAAATGCCAATGTTTCACACCAAAATACACTTTATCAAGGCAGGATGCCTTGATAAAGCCTATTTTTTATGGAATAGTCTTGGGAGCCCAGGTGTTTTCTGCCCTTTTATATACTCTGTTGGTGCTTCCCAGGATCTGCTTAATTTTTGTATGATTTAAAAATATTCATTTACTGGTTTCATGAGATCGGATCATGACTATGTTGAGAATTTTTGACAAAAATATGGTAAAATGACCAATTTATGAGTGAATGTTGAAATATTTCAATGTTCACTCATAACTTTGCCAATTTTCAGTATTTTTCTACCAAACTTTCAACACATCATTTTGGGACCCTACCTCATGAATAAGGGAGGTGAATTTGGGCTGAAAGGTGATTTCACAGTTGATCCACAAAATCCCCTTTTGGGCAGGATTTTAAAAGTCACCTACTGGGTTCATGACATAGAGTCATAAAAAGTTCAAAATTTGGGGTCAAAATATTCAAAAACAATACCATTGTGATTGTATGTTGAAATTTGCTATGCCCGCTCATAACTTTTGTAATTTTCAATATTTTCACTCCAAACTTTCAACATAGCCATTTTTTTTCACATCATCTCATAAACACGTCAATTTTTAAATCCTGACCAAAACATGTTTTTGCACTTTTGATGCAAATTTCATTTTGGCCACAATTCTATAAATACCACATGTCATGTTCATAAGGGGGAGTCATAAAACAGCTATGCTGAAAATTTGGAGTCAAACTTTAACAAAAAAAAAAAAAGAAACATTTTGTGCAGTGCCAGCCATTGGCCCAGCAGTTGATGCTCTGTGAGTCTATGCCAGTGAACTAAGTACAGGAGTGAGCTCAGTGAGCCAGCTGGATGGGTTGGGCTGGAGGGGATGATGCTGTCCTGTGGCACTACCCCTCCAGCCTGGGAAGGAAAGGGGTGGGGTTGTCCACATTGGCTCAAGTACCATATAGTGAGCAGAATACTTCTTCTGGCATAGGGCCCTGCACTTCTGCATCCATGGCTGCCAGAGGGCTGTTCACTTCTGTTCACAGATGGACTCTTTGCCCTGTGCATCTGTATCTGTAGCCACATGGAGCTACAGGCCCAGAGGGCCCTGCACTTCTGCAGCCTGTTAGATAACCCCACGAATTCTTGACATCCATTGCTGCAGTTCTGCAGGCAGATGGACTCTTCCTTTGGCATAGGGCCCAAAGGGCCCTGCGCATCTGTTCACACAGCTCCCAAAGGGACCTTTATGAATGATAATATAATTACACTGTCTCAAAATAAAAGGAGATTCTTTGCAAACAACTGTGTTAATGCACCAGTTAGGGGTCAACCTACCAACAGAAAAGTAGGAAAATGTAGCATAAAGGTTTCCAACCCTAACTCCCCACCTCCCAGCAGCAAAAGGACAAGACCACAGAAACAACCACAGACAGCCATCATGAGGTGTGCAAACAACAGACAACTGTTTCCAAATGACGCAAATGCAGTAAGACTGATGTGCTATTTCATGGATTTGTATCTGTGGCTGCAGAAGCATGGGGAGTGTCTCTAGCTGCAGAGCACTGCTCTGACAGGGACCTGTGCTTCTGCAGGCAGAAATACTGTTGCAATTTGGGTATCATGGATTTTTATATGCAGCTGCAGAAGCCTAGGTCCCACGGTGCAAGTTGGTGTGGGTGTGGGGGTGTGCGTGTGTCTTTCACATGTGGCTGCAGAGGCACAGACCCAGCTGCAGACAGAATTACTGTTGCAATTTTGGTATCTTGTATTTCATGGGGCATGCTCTTCTTCAGCCACAGGTTGATGTGTATGTCTTACATGTGTGGCTACAGAAGCCACAACTGCATGCATGTCTTTCAGTGTGCATGAGTACCTCTGGCTACAGAAGCAAATGAACACTTGTGATTTGTGTATCATGGATTTGTATCTGTGGATGCACGGGCCTATGCTTCTGCACACATAAGTAGTGCTATAATTTGAGTACTGTGGATTTCTATCTGCAGCAGCAGTGACTGTATATGTTTTGTGGTGTATGTACCATGGACACAAATTCATGAAGGTAGCATATGAGTGCTACTGCATGTGTGTCAACTGGAAACTGTTGTATGTTGTTTGTTTTATCTGATGATGGCTGTCAGTGGGTACTTGTGTGGTCTTGTCCTTTTGCTGTAGGGGAGGCAGGGAGTTAAGAGTTAGGACTGGACACTGTAATGCCACATTTCCCTATTTTGTGGTGGTAAGCTGAACCCTAGGTGGTGCATTAATGCAGTGTTTGTTTTGTAAAGAATACCCCTACAGTTAGGGTTTAACGGGCACTTCTATGTCAAACTTTTATTCAACAAGTTTGCATGAAATATTGCATGCTTCATCAGGGATCTAAGATCTCTTGATGTGCCAAGTTTCATTCCAGTCGGAAGTGTGGGTGCGGAGATACGGAGTGTCACAAAATGTGAAAATTACCATGTTTTGTCAAACTCTTTGTCACACTGCTGTGCAGAAACGGTGCGGAATTGTGGTCTGAAATTTTCAGGGTAAACAGACAATGGGTCACAGATGTGCCTTTTGAAGAGTTGGTGAAAAAATATTAATCCGTTCAAAAGTTATTACATTTTGAAGTTTCCCATTATTTCCTATGGGAGCAGTTAGATGTACCATGCAAAAAAGGATCCTTTCTCACAAATGGGTAATCCTTTGCAACAAATGGGGAATCTTTTTCCATGCTGCCGCCATCTTGTTTTCTGTTAGCGAGGAAAACAAAACTAAAAAACTGAAAAAAAAAAGGACCTTTCTAAAGTAACCAACACATTTGTTCTGCTAATCAGGACCTATTCTATTGGAATCTGCTGTTAGTTTTTAGATAAATTACCTCCAAATGTGTTTTTTGGAGATGCAGAATCATGTGAAATGGTTCCCAATTAGCAGAACACATATGACTAGCAGCCACTGCATCCATACAATATGGTATACTGTTGTGTTGTGTTGTTGGATGTTGTAATGTATCACTGCAGTATTTTTTCCCCGATTTCCGAAAAATGAGGCCATGGTTAGTAAATAGAAGTCAGCTGTTAAAAGACTACATTTACCCAATGTTTCTGATCAGTGCACTGTTGTGAATTCTGATCATTTAATTCATGACAATTATGTCAGGAATTTCCAGGTGATTTAAAAAATTATTCTGTTTTTTACATTACTTTATGTGACTCATCATTTGATAGAACCAAATTTGTCAAGCAATTTTGTGAGATTCCCTATTTATCCTTCACAAAATTTAGGGGAAAAAATCCTCTAAAATTCTCTTTCTTATTCCTGTAGAAAGAGGCCAGTTCCTAATACAGTACTTAAGTGCCATCTGGTAGATTTTCAACTACACTATCAGATGAGACAACCTCTCTGGGTAGCAGTGAACACAATAACAAACAAAACAAAATCCCTAATGAAAGGTTTCACAATTCTCAATAGGGATTTTTAAAAATCCTTTGACTAATTAGGTGCTATTAATGTATGCTTAGTTTTATACAGCAGTGCCTGTGTAGCTATTACTTCATTTTTTTCATGCAGTACCTGTATATTTGAATTGTCAGTTTCTTACATTAATAATGATATTATCTAAAGTAATTTTAAAAGTTCTGATCAGGCATTACTCAAATCGTTTACATTTGAAGGAAGAGGTCCAGGGAGCAAGGGGATCAGGCGACCATTGTCACACACCGGAGGGATCGAGGGAGCCACGGAGAGAGTCAGCAGGCCCTAAGGGAGAGAGGAGTGAGGTGTGTTTTTGTGCCACCCGCCCTCCCCGGCCCCAACCTCTATTAAGTACCCAAGGAAAGAGAAGCCAGATCCAGGGTGAACCGCAGGCCAGGGAAGGATTGCCACCCTCTAGAGGGAGGAAAAGGTTACAAATATACCTTAAAGGAGCTGATCACTACCTGAGGAGATTGGGCACTGGTGGATGGCTGGAGAGGACAATCTATCAGGTGAGGACAGATGGAGGAGCTCGATGGAAAGATACATATAGAGGTAAGGGCACTGTTGCTGGTCTAAGGTACTGTGTCATTTCAAGTTAGGGGGACTTTAATACAGGGTCAGGGGCACTGTGGCTGTGTCAGGAACAGGGTACTGTTCAATTTCTGGAGGATATGCTACAAAGCAGGGGCACTGTGGCTGTCCCCATCCTCCCCTACTAGTACCACCCCACCCCCTAGTGTGTCTTTCCCCAGCTCCCCTCATTTGCAGGGGCACTGTGACTGTAACTGACACTTGAGGGGTGCTGAAACTGTTTAGAACTGGGGAACTTAAAGTGATTGATATAGAACATGTGAAGTACATAATCTGTTGTTCTAGGGTGGAAGTCAATTGTAAGTACTACATTTGAGGGTACTCAATCTTCTACTATCTTCACAAGAATAACTACTGAGGTCATAGGGGTGTTTCAATTTACTGGCACTACAGGGGGAAGGGTTAAGTTGAGGGTCCTGTAGGAAGCAGGGCAGGGGGTTGGTAAGGACATGCTAGATAAGAGCTACATACAGGGGTAGTCAGGGAGTAAAGAAACACTGAGGTAGGCAAATGAGGGGAGCTGGGGAAGACACACTAGGGGGTGGGGTGGCACTAGCGGGGGAGGATGGGAACAGTACAGGGGGCAGCAAGATGCTAGAGGGGCCATCAGGGTAGAATAGTGGGTTGCAATTGTTGTTGGCAGCCTGGATGAATGTACTGTAGAAGCTAAGAGGGTGCCTGATCTGTCATAGGCTGAGGAGACTTAAGGAACTAGTGCAGTGGCTTGGTAGAGAGTTGGGGAGGTTGGGAGGGGGGTTGAAGGGACCTGGGGCAAAGGGCAACAGGAGGACACCATGTGGCAGGAACAACGGTTCGGGGGGATGGGGAGGGGGGCAGAAGTATTACTAATTGGAGGCCTAGCACAGGAGGACGGGGAGGGCAGGAAGAAGGAGCCCACACCCAGCATAGCCGAGAAGGCAGGAAATAGGTTTGCCATGCTGGCAACATTGGAGGAGGATGGGGAGGTGAGGGACCTCCAGGAGGGGGTAGTAAGGGGGCATGGGAGGATCGCACAAGGGCCAGTGGTCGGGTACAGGATTATGGTAGGGGTAAGGGGGGGAGGAGCACAGCTGGAAGAATGGATGACAGGAGCAGGAGTAAACACAAAAGGAGCAATGCTAGAGCGGAGAATGGGAGGGACTTAGCAGAGGGAGAGGGAGTGACCAGGGTGAAGGGGGATGGAACAGTAAGGGTGAGTGTGGATAGGTCCGGGGGGGAGGGGGAACCATAGGGAAGGGCAGGGTTTCAGTTGGGGCAGACTCTTGTAGAAGATACCAAGGTAATGGGATGGGGGAGCAGATTGGGAAAGGAAGGGTATTAATACTGGGGGAATCCATACTTAAAGGGATTAGATGGGGCAGCAAATGGGGAATGGCATAGTCGCATCTCGGTGGAGTCCATACCTGGCTTAACTGCAGGCAGGGCAGTTGATTCTAAAGTGCGGTAGGAGAGGTAGGAGGAAACCACATCTCGTAGTACACGTGGGTATGAATGATCTGGTGTGGGAGACAGTGGATGTAGTGCGGGAGAGGTTCAAGGAATTAGGTAGGCTGTATGGGGAACTAGGGGAAATCGGCGGCCTTCTTGGAGGTGCTCCCAGTACCCTGCGCTAGTATGGTGAGGAAAGTAAGGATTGGGGAGTTCAACACCTGGCTGAGGGAATGGTGTCGATCCAGGGGATACAGGTTAGTGGGGGGCTTGGACAGAATCTGGGACAACAATGAACTTCATGCAGGGGATAGGCTACATTTGAGTGGAGAGTGCAAGTGGGTACTAAAGCAGAGGGTAGGGAATACATAGCTATGAAGGTGGATTTAAACTAGGTGGAGGGCTGGCGAGTGGATAGATTGTAGGCAGGGATCCCAGAAAGGGGAGCCAAACAAGCTTACCCCCCAGGCTAGCAGTGAGGAACTTGGAACAGTGGCACGGGGGGGATTAGGAAAGGGGTAATTCAGGGAGGGAGGAGAGCAGTGATGGATTGGAGGGTGGTTTCACTGAATGCAGGAAGCCTTGATAACAAATCAGTGGAATTACAGGCTTTTTTGGCAATTGAAAGGGTGGACATTGAGGCCATCATGGAAACGTGGACCACCCAGTACAGGAATGGGATTTGATGATCCCAGGGTATAGGATATTCAGGAAGGATAGAGCTAGAGCAAAAGGGTGTGTGTGTGGCAGTATATGTATGGGAGAGGATAAGGTACATAAGGGAGGAGGGGGAGGAAGGCAGAACAGAGGCCCTATGGATGCAGTTTCAAGACTCAAAATGTAGGACACTGAGAATGGGGGTGGTGTACAGGCCGCCAGCCCAAGGGGAGGATCTGGATAGGGAGTTAGCTGAACAAATCAGAAGGGTCTGTAGGAAAGGGAACGCTATGGTGTTGGGGGACTTCAACCTACTGGGGGTGGAATGGAGCACCCCAACCACCAAGAGTGCAAGGGAGCAGGTTTTACTAGAGGCATTTCAGGACAGCTTCCTGGTGCAGTTGGTCAGTGAGCCAACTAGACTGGATAAGACTCTGGACTTGGTTCTATCAAATGGGGAGGCTATAAGGGATCTGGAGGTGGAAGACCCTCTGGCTGGGAGTGACCACCACATGGTATGGTTCACACTCAACATGGGCAGGGAAGCAGGAGGTACAGGTACCAAAGTGATAGTTTTTAAGGGGGCGGGCATTAAAAGGATGGGGGAAATTTTGGTCTGGCATCTGGCAGAAATTCAACCATGCATGGATGCTAGCCAAAAATGAAACATTATTAAGAAAGGGCTTGTGAAGATGACTGGGACATGTACAGGAACAAGGAGTAAGAAGGGACGGGCAAAAAAACCCAGCTGGCTGATGCAGGAGGTCATGGAAGGGGTGAGGGCCAAAAAAAGGCATTTCGGAGACTCAAGAAACAGGGGGGATAACGGTTTTACTATAGCAGGGTGACATCACCAACATCGACATCCCTGACAGTGACAGACACAATGCCAAGTGTCAGCATTGTACTGTTGGGAAAGTGTGAGTGTTTTCTTTGGGGGGCACCCGGTCTCTAAATATACAACTCCGAGTCAGAGTTGTATCTGGGAGGGGGCACAACACCAGGAGATGCAACAGGGACCAGCACAGCGACCTAACGATTTCGGCCGAAATCTGTCACTGTACTAGTCTTCGCAGACATGGTGTCGACCTACTGTCAGCATACCGGGAATAGCAGGGAGGTATATGTGAAGAAGTCAAGGGAGGTTACCAGGCTGGTCAGAGCGGCCATGGCTTCAAGGGAACTGAGACTGGTGCAGGGCATAAAAGACATAGAAAAGGACTTTTTCAGATACATCAGTGAAAGATGGAAAAACAAAGATCAGATTGTGAGGATTAGGAAAGGTGGGGGGTTGGGTGGAGAAGGGGGAGGACCAGGCAGAGGCACTGAATGAGTACTTCTACTCTGTGTTCACAAGGGAGAAAGGGGGGCAGATACCACCTGGAACTGGGAAAGGAGGAATGGGCGGTAGGGGAGGAGGTAACTGATACAGAGATTACAGAGGATAGGGTACTGAAGGGATTAAGGGCTCTGAGGGGGATAAGGCACCGGGTCCAGATGGTATTCACCCTAAGGTACTTAGGGAACTGGTGGATGTCCTGGCAGGACCACTGGTTGACCTGTTCAATACATCCTTGGACACTGGATGCGTACCACAGGATGGCCCATGTGGTATCCATTCATAAAAGAAGACCTAAGGACAAACCAGGGAACTACAGACCAGTAAGCCTCACATCAATTGTGGGGAAACTCATTGAGACAATCCTAAAAGAGAGGCTGGTGAACTTTTGGGAGATCAATGGTCTCCAGGACAGTCAGCAGCATGGGTCTGTCTCGGGAAGAACCTGCCAGACAAATCTGATTGAGTATTATGACTGGGTGACAAAGGAACTGGACAAAGACCATACAGTGAATATCCTGCAGTTGGACTTCAGCAAGGCCTTTGATTCCATGCCACATGGGAGGCTGGGGAGCTGGAATATATAGGGTGGGAACAAAGCTGGTAAGCTGGATCACCAATTGACTGAAGGGAAGGTAGCAAAGGGTGGTGGTGGTGGGGGGGAGCGCTCATCAGTGAGGGATGTGACGAGCAGGGTGCCGTAGGGATCAGTATTGGAACCGGTGTTGTTCAGGATTTTCATAGCTGGCATCTCCCACGGGGTCCAGAGTTAGATCATTCTCTCCACAGAGATTCATTTGTTTCTGATGCTATTTAAACAAATGGTGTAAATATGTGTCCAAAATGTTCTTGCAAGAAACGGTTACGTTTTTAATGATATTAATGAATATTCTCAAGTTGATGTTATTTATATGCCACCTTCTGTTAAATATAGATGTCTATCATTCACGTTGGAACCCTCATAACATTGTAACAAGCCAAGTTTCACAATCAGCTAGCATCACACCCCACCCTTATTCATATCGCTCTCCTGTTAGTAGCAGCCTCACATCCAGTAACCCATTCTACTCATTCCCTACTGGTAGACTGTGGCAAACTTATGGAATCCAAGGTAGGTTATGACAAGCTTTCCCTTGGTGTACTGAAACTGATGATGTGTGGATGTGGACTGGTGGCACTGGTGGTGACTGGGACTATCTGTACATCAAAGATAAGAAGATGGGGAATGGAGGACAGGAGATGATACTCAAATAGTGACTGAAGTACAAAAGGAACCATCACTGGGCTACAGGCTAAGAATCAACCAGGACACTTTATTTAAGTAGAATTTTTTTTAAAACACACTTACAGGTGACTTTAAGGCATAGCAGTGTATAACTAACCAGAAAGTGCTAATGTAAAGCCGCTGGTGACTCGACCAGATTAACTCTAAGCTTCCTCACTAGCAGTCTGTTTAGTTACACACTGCTATGTCTTGAAGTCACCCGTGTGTTTTTTTTTTTTAAACTCAGCTTTATTAAGAGAAAAAGCATCATACAGCATTTCATACAGTTTCATTCAGACAGTGGTTTCCAAGACCATGGTTTTAAAAGCAAAATGATGTTTTACATGTCAGAGTCTCTGATTTCAGTCTTGGTAGATATCATGCCCATCCATATATATAATATGGACTCTGGTGGTCAGATGGCTGTAAGATGAACTAATCTGAATGCGAATCTCCTTACAGAGATTTTCCACATTTAGCTAAAAGCTGCACATAAATTTTTAAAACTTCTGGGATTAAACTGCCCAGATGCAAAGGGTAAAAGAAAAAACATTAAAAAAAATAAGAAGAGCATAAAAAAAGGTTAAATTACAACTTCTATCAGATTTGACTCAGCCAATAGGCAAATAACCCCCCCCACAAATGCCATAACCCCAAAGTCTCCACGGTTCACCATTACATTGATAGTCTACTGTACCCCTCATCTTTCCCATTTTAACAGAGTAGTCAAGTAGCCCCACCACAAATCTGTTATGGTCCTGGGTTAGACATCTTGTGTTGGACCAACCTGAGGTGTCGGGGCCATAAGCCATGACTCCCAAGCCCACCATCTTTGCTCATGTTGGTCATATCTGAGGTGTAATCTGGCTGTTAGGGCCTACATTGATATTACACCTTTCATCCTGTCCACCCACTCCTCAGGTTCAGGAGGGGCTGGCCTCAACCACCTGGTAGTGATGCACTTGAGGGCAATCGCTATAAAAGTCAGTAGAATTTTCCTTGTGTCTCCCTTAAAATTAATAGCCCCCGGGAATCCTAGCACCCACTCCTCAAACAGTAGGGGGAGAAGTATCCCGGTTATGTTATGCACAGCCCATCGGATCAACTGCCAGAAAGTAGTGAAAACTGGACACCCCCCAAAAATGTGCTAGTGATTTCCAATCTGGCTACAGTTCCTCCAGCAGAACCACCATAGTGGAATGTATTTGTTGGATTTTGGAAAAATCGGAACAGGATTTTCCAGAAAAACTCATGCCACAGAGGAGCTGATGTGACCTTCCACCCCAACTTCAGCCTCCGAGCCCAGGTGGGTTTACCTGTTTCTACACCTGTTCCTGTTCCCAGGCCTTTCTGTGCAAATCAAGGGGGGAGCCCAATGATTTCCTCAGGATTTTGTATATGGCAGAAATATGTTGTTGGATTCCCTTAATGGTAACTACTCCATAGAGGAACTCCTCCAAGTCTGTGTCTGGTCTAGTTAAACAAAGGAAGTTATCCCCTGAATTAATAAAAAAGCCTAATATGCATGTACTGGAGGAATTCTGAATTGGGCCAGCCAAACCTTTCCTTGGCATTTTGGAAGGACATACATCCCTAACCCTCAATAAGTTGTATGAAGTGGAACGGACCTCTCCTGCCCCATGCACTGTATCCTGTGTCCAGGGTTGGGGGAAGAAGCTCACTTCATGTCTAATAAGGGAGAGTGGGCCCAGTGTTTTTGGAGTAAAAGTAAGCTTTCTAATCTTTCAAAGTATCTGGAGACTATGTTGGACCCACCTATTTCGAATGGTTTTGGTAAGGTCCAATGGGGTGTTAGTTAGGACCAGAGTATACAGGGGTTGAAAACCTATATTGACGTCCTCTGTCTGGTGCCAAAGAGAAGAGGCACACTGCTGTGCCCGGGTTACTAACATTGAGCCCTGTGCTGCCAGGTAGTACTTATGAAGGTCTAGTAATGACAACCCTCCCGATTCTCTAGGAAGCTGCAGTATTGTCCTGGCTACTCAGGGTCTTTTATGATTCCAAATGAATTTGGAAATATGTCCCATAATTTTATTCTAGAATATATTCGGGATCTTAAGTGGGAGAGAAGAAAACAAAAAAAGAAATCTATGGAGTACATTCATTTGAATTGTGGCAACCCGCCCCACTAAACCTAAGTGGAACAATTTTCATCTTGCCAGATCTCTTGTGATGGTTCATAGTTCACTGTGAACAACTTTGTAAGGTCAACTACCATTTGGATTCCCAGATATCTAATTTGGTTTTTGGGGGCCCATTTGAATGGAAAATCCTTCTTAAAGGGGATTGGGCAAGCACCACTCAGTGTAAGGGTCTTTGACTTCAATCAATCAATCAATCAATCAATCAAAATCTTTATTTATTCAGGCGGACATCATTGAGCAAAGCTCATTTACAAGATGGACCTGATAGGTCGAGGAACAAAATAAGGGTACAAAAGCAGACATATACAAAAACACTTCTATATAAACAGATACAAAAATATAAACATCTTTACAAACAAGGTGGCCAGGGATTAATGGCTCCAAAGCATGCTAGACCAGACAGTTATGATTGAAGCCAATAAAATGTTAGAAGCAGCCTCCGAAATGAAAAACGACATGGGCGGGTTGGTGGGAGTTATGGATAGGGACTAAATCTACTAGTAATGATTAAGTGGGGTAGAAGTAAGTGTCAGGGGTAGCGTGGAGGATTTGGTGGGGGTAAGAATGATGATAGGACTAGGCTTTATGAAAGCAATTGCATTTCTGGGAAGAGACTTGTGTAGAGTTTTTAAAGGATGGTAGAGGTATATAGGTGGTCAGCTTTAGGGTCTTCTGCAGAGAATTCCATGCCAATGCTAGGGAGTAACTGATTGCAGATCTCCCATGTCGGTGCAGGCTTTTGGTAGTTTCAAATGATGAAGTTGTTGTTCTTAGGGCATATGACCTAGCTGAGGCCAGAGTAAAGCAATCTAAAATATTGGATGGAAGTTTGTTGGACAGGGCCTTGTATATCCATAGTGCAGGATTTTTATTCCTTCTAAGGTGTAAGGATGTCCAACCAACTGCAGCATAGAGAGAGCAGTGATGAGTGTTGAATGGAAGATCTGTGATGAACCTTAGAGCTCTATGATACAAGGTATCCAATTTACTTAAATATGAAATAGTACAGTGGCCATAGAGGAACCGTGATAGTCGATAAGTGATAGAAATGAGGCCTGATTATTCTCTGTCTTGAATCCCTGGTTAAATAATGTTTGATTCTGAAGAAAAGGCCGAGCCTCTGACGAAGTTTTTCAGGTTCTTCAATATGCTGAGTATAATCAAGCCTGTTGTCAATCCATACCCCTAAATATTTGAATTTGTCAACATAGTCAAGGCTTTCTCCAGAATGGTGGATAGTTGGAAGATTGCTTGGTGAGAAGGTGTTGGTATAGTAATTAGTGGAGAAGAACATAGCTTTTGTCTTCTTTGCATTAAGGAGGAGTTTTTATCAAGTAGTTGGTACTGCAAAAGGGAGAACTCTGATTGTAGTATTTCACAGGCCTTTGAAGGTGATGGGTTACTAACATATAAGACAGTGTCATCTGCAAAGAGATGAACATTGGCTTTTGTGAGGTTAGAGTCAATATTGTTAATGTAGATGGCAAAAGGATAGGCCCAGAATAGATCCTTGAGGTACTCTCTTAGGAGTGGTTTTGATGAGGAAAGGTTGCCTTCATTTTCACCTGTTACATTCTATCAGTGAGGTAACATCTGAACCACTTGGAGAGAGGGTGGATCTAGGCCTATGGATTGCAGTGAAGAGAGTAACAGCTCATGATCCACTGTGTCAAGGCTTTGCTTAGTCAAGAAATACATCACAGACGTTGTTCTTTTGTCTAGCTCAGTTTGCAAGTCATTTGTGACTTTTGCCAATGCAGAAATGGTGTTATGCCTGGTCCTAAACCCAGATTGAGCAGGGTTCAGGAGATTATTAACATCGAGGTAGTCTCTTAATTGGATGCTCACTAATTTTTCTAGCATTTTGGAAAGCACTGGCAGGATGGAAATGGGCCTGTAATTGTTGAGGTCCATGGGTCCCCTGATTTTAGAGGGAACACTTGTGCTGTCTTCCACAGCGAAGGAATAGAACCAGAGGCTAAGAGAGATTGAAAAGATGTGTTAAGGGAACTGCAAGCACATGTAATGCAGTTTTAGAAAATAGGGGTCAAGAGAGTCTGCACCTGCACTTTTTTTAGTATCCAAGTGCAGTAATAGGTCCTCTTCTTGCTTCAGTAAAATTGGTTTAAATGAGAATGAAGAATCAGCCCTCTGAGCCTCATTAGACTGGGATTTAAGTTGTGACCGCAGATGATTAGCTGGAGAGGAATCGAAAGCAAGGCCAGCCGTTGTGAAGTGAGCGTTGAATGTATTTAGTAATTCTTGTTTGTACAATTCTTGTTTGAACTTCTGAAAGTTCATTTTATTTTTATTTATTTGCTTTTGGTAACCGGGTGGGTGCACTAGACATAGAGACGCCTATTTTCAGGCACAACCTGGGAGGATACAGTTGAGTACAAGGCACACCATGTGACACAGCACATGGAACAACAAGTAAACACAGTAGGAGGGGTGACATACAATCAAATAAGGGATTGAGAGAAATGCACTATTTAAATGAAATTAGGATACAAGTAGACAGTTTAGACAACTTCAAGGATATATAGAGATAAATGTAATACCCTGATATTTTCCCAAAGACACCCAAAAGTTCCACCAGGGGGCAGTGAGTTCTCCGGAGAAGACAGAAGAACAGGGAGTCATCCACGTATAATGACATTTTTTTGTTCGATTCCTCCAGTCTCCATTCCCCTAATCCTCCCATCCCCTCGAACCTGGACTGCCAGTGGCTCCAAACTTAAGGCAAAAAGGAGAGGGGACAGTGGACAACCCTGACGGGTCCCCTGAGTCAGTGGGAAGGGATGAGATCTGATGCCATTAGCTCTCACCAATGCAGTGGGTCCTGTGTATAATTTAGAGACAGCTACTAAAAATTTAGAGTCAAATTTCATACGATCCATGGTTGCTTTTAGAAAGTGCCAATTAACCCTGTCAAATGCTTTTTCTGCATCCATGGATATAGCAATCTGGAAATCTTGTACTGGTTTTGGAGAAGAAATGATGTTCAAAAGCCTCCGGATATTATCAGAAAGATAGCGGCCGGTGATAAAACCAGTCTGGTCTTCATGTATTGGGGAAGGAACCACCACCTGTAATCGACCTGTTAAAAGGCCAGTAAACAGTTTTAGGTCTATGTTCAGGAGGGAAATGGGTCGATAAGACTCACTCTCTCTTGGGTCTTTCCCCTCTTTAAGCAGTACCAAGATTTGTGCCTCCCTCCAGGATTCTGGAATTGCACCTCCTGCTGTAATTTCCTGATATACTGGAACCAGAAAGGGAAGCAACTGGGTCTCAGAGGCCTTATACAATTTGGCAGAAAATCCATCCAACCCAGGGGATTTTCCATTTTTGAGTTTTTTAATTTGCACTTGGACCTCTGCTGCCGTGATGTCAGCATTCGGTAACTCACAATCTCCCTGAGCCAGGGCCTGGAAGGGTGTACTTAGGAAGAAGTCCTCAAGCTGTTCACCAAAATCAGTAATGCTCTCCTAAGAGTATAAAGTTTTGTACTAAATTGCAAAAATTTGGGTTATTTCTTCTGGTTTTCTTTGTTAGGGTTCCCCCTCTATTAGGGTCTTTAATCTTAACAACCAGTCTACTTGTCTGTTCTTCCTTTAATCTGGCTGCCAATAATTTCCCCGCTCTATCCCCCCTTCATAATATCCTTGCCGGATCCATCTGTATTTCCCCTCTAATTAAGCTTGTAGTTCCTTTTCTAAGTCTGCCCGTTTCTCCTTTAAGTATTGTTTTGTATCTGTGTTCAGGGTTATCTTGTGATGAAACTCGAGCTCTCTTACTTCCTCTTCTAAGGCACTGATCTTTTCCTTCCTATTTCTTTTCTTGCTCGGAAGCAAATTTAATAATCACTTCCCTCAAAACCACTTTAAGGGCATCCCACTTCATTGCATGCGAGGTATCACCTGCTGCATTTTGTTTGTCATATACTTGAATGGTATCACCAATTCAGTCTTTAAACTCTCGGGAATTCAGCAAGCCCACATTCCGTCTCCAGTGGGAGTTTCTGACTGCAGGGGGACAAGGCTAACACCATTTTCACTGGAGCATGATCAGAAAGAGAGCGAGTTAAAATCTCACAGGAATGTATGCTATGCATCCATATTTCTGACATAAACAACATGTTAATCCTAGTGTAGCATCCATGTCTACCTGAATAATGAGTATAGTCTCTCTCCCGACCATGTAACCCCCGTCACGTTTCCCGCAGACCTGCTAAGTGGGTACATCTGGTCAGCATAGAGCCTGCCCTACTTCTCTTAACCTGTCTTGCCCCCCCATGTCTATCCAGCATGGGAGTGAGCGTTGTATTAAAATCTCCCCCAAGGATACAGAGTCTGTTTCCCAGGTCCATTAGCCCTCCCAGCAGGGTTTTGAAAAACCGGGCGGCCTCCCTATCCTCATTTGGAGCATACAGATTTGCAATAATACAGGGGGTGTCCCTGTACACTGCCCAGAGCTTAACAAACTGGCCATCCGGATCCACTACTACATTCTCAATTTCCAATGGACAATCTCTATGTATCAATATGGCTGTTCCCCTCCTATGAGGATGAGCAGTATAAGTGGAAGCATACACAGAGCTCACCCAGCCCCTGCACAGTTTCATATGCTCAGAGGTCATGAGGTGGGTCTCCTGCAAGATAGCCACTTTAATGTTCGCTTTTTGGAGTTCCCGTAAAATCTGAGAAAGTTTTATGGGATTATTAAGGCCCCGGACATTATATGTAACTACCCTGAGATTATCCATGGGGAATGAATGTAGACTTCACATTTCTGAATCAGTATTCTCTGGGGTGTATCAAGTTGCACAATCTCTCTGGTGTAGTCAGGGTGGGGTAAGCGTACCCCCGGCCAGTCAGCAATTACTATAAGTAATAAAAGGAAAAATTGCAAGGACAATTTAACCAACATTTGGAACATATAACTGCAACTTGGAAACATTTCTTGGTTCCCATAAAATGAGAATTCACAGTAAGAAATCCCAATTGACTCCCAAGGATTCACTGTAAGCCTGTCATTCAAATGATCTAACATGATGGCGGGTAGTGCTAGAGCGTGCTCTGCACCTCGCTGCTCTATTAGTGATCTACTGTCATAGAGCTGCCACAGTGAGTTTGCCAAAGCTTCAATCCTAAGCTTTCCCCTTGCTCCCTCAAATTGAGTGTATGGGAGGGGTCTAATCTGTCCCCCATTCCCAGCAGTGGGTTTGCTTTACCTACCCCACCTGGATCTAAACCAGAAATTTCTTGAAAAAAAAGGGGGAATCAGGAAAGGGGCATCCCCCAATAGTAAACCATTGATAGATTTTTTCTCCCTACTGTATATGCATCATTAAGGGACCCCCTTCCCTTATCTTAATGTATCTTTAACCCTCAAATAACAACCAGAAAAATAAACGCCCTTGGCGTTTTGT
This sequence comes from Neoceratodus forsteri, assembly GCA_016271365.2. Lineage (NCBI taxonomy): Eukaryota > Metazoa > Chordata > Ceratodontiformes > Ceratodontidae > Neoceratodus > Neoceratodus forsteri. Next base: position 376,177,061 of record CM057458.1, read on the forward strand.
AGGCAAACATAAACAAAACCTCGCACTGCAAATCGGGAGATATATTTGTATGCTCACAGTACACAAAGTCCTGATTCGTTCCATTAGACTATCTCGGTCCCCATCTGTGTCTCCATCTTGGTCCTTGGTCCTCAGGCCTAGATGCAGCTCTCCACTTCTTGTTGGGTGAAGACCTTGCTGATTGAATATGGGACAAAGTCCCAGCTGCTCCATCTTCAGATTGCTTTCCACCATGTAGTTGTGGACCCGGCCCTCCCACCAGCTGCCAATGATGCTTCTGAAGGCCCTTCACTGCTCCTGGATCTATAAAATCATCGATCTGAATTTCCAATGAGGCAAGATATTTCTTAGCTTCTTGGGGACTCTCAAACACCTCAGAGCCTGTATCGGAGGTGATGCGTAGCTTTGCAGGGAAATCTACCCTGGCCTTGAGCCCTTTGCTGCGTAGCTGCTTAACTAGTGGAAACCACATCTTTCTCCGGGCCATAGTGGTTGGCGCATAATCAGGCTCCAAGAATAACTTCTTGTCTCCAAAGATTAGCTCCCTGCATGCCCAGGCCTTTCTTAACACTATCTCTTTGTTTTGATAATCCAGGAAGGCCATCACTATCGAGAGTGGCCGAGCCTTAGGGTCTTTGGGTGGGGCAGCTAGAGCTTGATGTGCCCTGATGATGTTTAAAGGGGTAGTTTTGTCTAAGTCCAGCAGTTCCTGTAATAGGCTCTCCATATACGCCGTCATCTCTCCTGTCTCAGTGAATTCTGGCAAACCATGCAGTTGTAGATTCACTCTACGTGAATGATTTTCTAAGTCCTCTAATTTCTCTATTAAGAGCTGAGAGCGATCGTGTAGTTGCGATAAGGCCCCATTATGTAAATCGAGGGACTCCACATGTTCTGTGAGGTGGGTTTCAATCTCTTGAAGCTGCTGGCCATGTTGCTGTATTTTTTGATGGTTTTCTTTGACACCAGAACTGATGGTGTCCTAGGCTTTGGTTAATCGTCGAAGCTCCCGACATAGCTGTCGGGAGGTAATCGTGAAGTCTTCCCCTTCCTCCTCAGACTCACTTGAAGCTTTTGGTTCCACATTTTCTGGTGGCCTAGTCAGCGCATCTCCCTTTGCGGCAGGTGAGGGTAGCAAATTCAGTTTCTACTGTTTTAAAGCAGATCCCTACGTAGCCCAATTTCTAGAGCGAGCCGCCATGGAGACAATAAGTCACCGAACACTATTTTTGACTGATATCCTGGTAGAGTAAGTTTTAAAGTTAAATTTCTGAGGGAATCAGCAGGAGTTAATTGACCCTACGTCCTCATGGCTTGGCATCCCAATCGGAAGTCTAAGTGTGTTTTTTTAAATGTTTTGTACTTAAATAAAGTGTCTTTGATGAATTGCAGCCAGTAGCACAGTGCCGGTTCCTTTTGTGCTTCAGTTACTTTTCTTTAACAAGGCATTCTGAGTGGAGCTGTGGTGTGGTGCTGCTGATACTTAGATAGTGCCAGAGAATCAGCTCTTGCAACCTTCCTGCCCAGTCTCAGGGAGTGCGGTCAAGCAGCTCCCCCCTTCCTCCCAGGCAGTGACCCTCTTCAGCCTGATTGTTCCACAGTACAACACATCTCCTTTCCCTAAGCACTGCAACGTGTACCACCAATTGTCAAGGATATAAGTGTAACTCAAAGTGCTCCACTGGATCTGCATCATAGTGCCGGGGTGCAAGGCAGGCGGGCTAGTGACAGAGGGAGGTCCCTTGTGAAATAATATTAAATAATTGGCACATACTGAATTTGGTTTCAAAAACTTCAAGTTAGTTTATATCAACAACGTGTGCATTACAATGACAGAAATTGACACTGTATTCTGTTTCTGCTTGGTACTTGCCCCATAATTTAATTTTTATTGACAATGACAATTTTACTGACTGGCACACTTAGAATCAGCCTCCCCTCGTGTCTCCCAGACAGTCTCTCCCTGGTCTCGGCAGTGCGGCTGTAGTCAGTGTAGTTATAGTGTACTCATGAGGAGTTCAGTTCCTGCTGCAGTCCACCACCAGGCCAGCTGAGCAAGGGGGGGGGTCAAGGGCACTTCTGGGTCTTCTGTCTGTTCCTTCCCGGTTGACTTCTGGCTGCCTGGTTTGAGTCGGTCACTGCGCACTGCCTTGAACAGATGAACTTGAGAAGGGAAGCAGTCAGCAGGAGCAGGTTCCCACACTGGGGGAGGGGTAGACCTGCAGATTTATGCCCCATGGCATACACAGCATGCAGCATGCATGACAGCTTTGGGGAGAGTGGTCTGGACAGAGCGAGTGAATGAGTGTCACCACACATTTTATCGCTGGACCCTGTCAGCTTAGCAGTTTGCCTCATCAGTCATCACTTGTTGTTTCTTTCAGCCCAGCTGGCAGCTTCATGGCTCGATGATGTGGACGGTAGGGGGGTCATCATACACAAAATTATTCATCCTGATGTGTAAGTAATTTTTATTTAAGATTGGAAGTTCTGATCTTAAATAAAAATTACTATATGTATACTATACACGTCACGATGAATAATTCTGTATGATGCCCCCCACCTCATGCCCGCATTAATGGGATCTGTTCTTAATCTTCTTCTTTGTTGTACCCCATTAAGAGTGGGATGGTGTGGTGTTTTGGTGTGGGCTGGTTGCCGTGGAGATGGTCAGAGCGAGAGCACATGGCACAAGGCTATGCTGGACCTGGTCAACAACAGGTCAGGCAGCAAACAGAGGCAGAGACACTGCACTGCAGTGGGATGGGGGCCCCAGCAGTGAGTGGGGGCTGCTTCATTCACAATGGGGGTTGAGTTCACCAACCTACAGTACAGTTGCAGTACAGTTGTAGTCTGAGGCAAGGGATTCGGGATACGAGTTAGTATTGGGACAGAGAATGGAGCAGTCATGCAGCACAAGGTTTGGGGCCCCAGAAAAAACATCTGGGGCTCTAGCACTGGAGGCCCGGCCCTAACAATGCCTCTGCTACATGATCGCGTTATCACAGCATCAAACTGCACTAAAGTCAGTCTGGGTAAACTAATACACACACAAATTTGTTTCATGTTTTACTCAGTCAAACCTGCAATCAGACATTTACTCTGTGAAAGAAGTGGACAAACAGATCTATTTTGTACAAGAACCATACAGAAACAAAAACAAAAATCTGTCAGGTTTTAGCATTCAATTTTGCCACATCTGTGGGTAACACTGATTGTCGGAATCATCACTTTCTGTTTGTGTGGCTAACAGGCACTCGAATATGGAGATTACAGGTATGAAGACAAAAAAAGTGAAAACATGACAAAATAACAATTTTTAATTACAAAAAAGCATCAGTTTACTTGTGAACATGTATAGCAATGCCTCTGCCTGTCAGATGCATGTAAAGAACACCCTTTAATAGCTGGTAGGTCAAGAGCTGCTAGTTGGTACTAGCTACTGTTGAGGGATCTGTCACTGCACCCTTACTCTTTGTGATGCTTCATTTTCGTCAATAGGTATGATCTTTATGGGAAGACTGTTCCCTTACAGTCCCATTTTGAGCTTGTATTTTCTCTTTTTTTCTTTTCCAAGCTCATTGTATTATGAGCCTTCCCACTATGGCATCTAGTACTCTTGTAGTTATAGCTGCACTATGCCCAGTGCTCCCCCTTGTTTTTTGTTTTTGTTTTCTTAAACCTGATAGTATTACCCGATTCAGGGGTAGCTATAGATAACTGTACTACTGCACAAAATAAAAATGAAGTTGTGTTATAAAAGTGATTGCCAAATCCTTTCCCCTGTGTCTAGTGGCACCCCTCACCCTCCGATCGCCATCCCCTTTGTTCCGTGCCCCCCCTTTACTTTTCTTTTTTCCCCTGGTGTCTAGTGGCACCCGCACCCTCCTATTGATGTCCACTCTTTTAGTTTCATTTGTTCTTTGGTGTCTAGTGGCACCCTTTTTCCCTGGTGTCTAGTGGCACCCCCACCCTTTTAGTTTTATTTGTTCCCTGGTGTCTAGTGGCACCCCACCCTCCAATCTATGGCCCCCCCTTTTGTTTTCTTTTTCCCTGGTGTCTAGTGGCACCCCACCCACCGACTGCTTTCCCTGCCTGTAAAAATGAAAACAGTCCTCAAGGGTTTTTTTTTCCTAAAGTAAGAAAACAGTCCCTCGCCGATCAGACATCCCCCCACTCTCACATCTCACTCAGTATCCACACCCCACACCCCCCAGTACACCCCCAGACACCCTCACTCACCTGAACAGGTCCCAAGTTCAAGATCCACTCTCCTGATTGAAGACACATCTTGCTGCTGGAATCAGTGACTGTAATATGAGAAACTAAGGTAAATGCGGTTCAATGTAGTTCAATGGGGTTTTTAACTTTTAGGCATAACTCAGCCATTTTTTCAAATTTTGACACCAAAGTTTCAACATGGGCTTTTGGGGAACTCACCTCATGAACAATATGACTGTCATTATGCAACTCCTGCCCAAAAGGTGATATCGCGGTCGGCTGGTGAAATCACCTTTCAGGTGGGATTTGACAACTTTTCTTGACCTTGTTCATGAGGTGGGGTCATAAGAAGACTTTGTTGAGAATGTGGGGTCAAGATTATTAAAAATGGCAAAGTTTCAACATGCCCATTTGTTGCAATTTTGCTACGCACACTCTTAACATTGAAAATTTTAAATATTTTGACCCCAAATTTTCTACATGGCCTTTTTATTACCCTACCTCATGTATGTCACAACTGTCATTTTTTAAATCCTGGGCAAAATGTGTTTTTGCACCTGTGGCACAGAATGGCTTTGCAGTTGAGGGGAATTACATTTTGGCAGGGATTTGAACATTTTCTGTACTGGGTACATGAGGTGGGGTAAAAAAATGGCTATGCTGACAATTTGGTCACTCTTGCCCTACAAACTGAAGTGCATGGCACTTCCACAGTATATTATATATATATATATATATATATATATATATATATATATACACACACACACACTTCTGTGGAGGGATGGGAGCGCGAGGGTCCAAAGGGCTCTGCGCTCCCACATGCAAATAAGGATATGATTATTTTAAAAACTATAGATGTGTGGGAGCGCAAGACCTCATGGGCCCTGCACTCCCACAAGCAAATAAGGCTATGATTACACTATCTTAAAAAGTAAGGAATTTCTTGTCAAAAAACGTTGTTAATGCATCAGTTAGGGTTCCAACCTGAACACCCCAACCCCACTATGCAGGCAGCAACAGGCATGGGAGGTGTGCCTTGGGGTTGTCAACCCTACCACTCACCCATTCTCCTATACTGTAACCATCTCAGTTTATTTACACATGGAATGGGATGACAGTTAATGTTGACAACCCCAAGGCACACACCCACACCTGTTGCTGTCTGCACAGTACGGGTGGGATGCTCAGGTTGGAAACCCTAACAGCACATTTCCAAACATTTGTCGTTGGAACCCCAACTGATGCATTAATGAAGTTTTTGCCAAGAATATATATATATATATATATATATATATATATATATAGATAGATAAATATGTCTTTATATTTCCTATTTCTGAGCCAGTGAAAAAAGTAGCTGATATAGTATTTAACATGCTTGACTGAGAAGAATTTTATTTCTTAAAAGTGCTGCAGAGATGACAGTCCATTAAGCTTACAATAAACTTTTGATTAGATTATGGAATTTGCAGCAAAAATAATGACCCCCCAAAGAACTGCTAATAAGAAAATTAATGTGCTGTGATTTCTTCTCAAACCTTTATTTTCTTTAATATATGATTTGGTTATTTTCTTCTGTCTCCACATGAGCTGGCATCAGTACAGAGTTACACAATCTAAAGATGATGTAGTTTTAGTGTCATGCTGCTAACAAAATTATTTGCTATGTTATTTAAATGCAAATACTGGGCCCCAGATCATGTCAGCTAGCAACAATAAATGCTGATGCAGCAATATTACTTGAATTACATCCTGGTGGTGCCAAAGAAGATAACATTTTATTTTTAATTTTAATCCATACGCACAGATATATGCTCTAGTGGCAGTATCCACCGACCTCTACATTATGCATGGGATGAGTGCAGAGGGAGAAGGGTTGTTTAGGGTCTGAATTGAAGCTGAACAGAAAGCATCCAATGGGATACCCGATCCAGTGCTAGAGTTGATCCCCTTCTCCTTATGGAGCAGGGTATTCTGGGATATGTCAGTTCTGCAGGTATTGCCAAGTCTGCATCAAGTAGACTCAGTACACCACATGGTCTTCTTCTGCTGGCGAATTTCTATATTTTTACATTTTCCTTCCTTAAAGGGAATTAAAATATAAATTGAAAATTACAAACTTGCATCACAGGGTCCTCAGCCCTCTCTACCAGCTTGGAGTGCTGGGGGCAACCAGCACAGGGCACAATTAGGTGCTGGGAAGTTGGGAAGCATACCTGTGAAAGGCATGCAAGCATTACTGCTGGCCCCTCCATAGACCACAGCTTAACACTGCTACCCTCCACGACCCTTCCCTACTATGTACAGTACATAGCTTTTTGAAATGCATGGATATACATTCCCACCTCCAATCTTGCTAATTTCTGGCTGCCTGTGTAGTGGTGTAGATCTGGTTTGGGCAGGCCTCATGGGGGGCTGCACTGTTAGCTGTGGTTGTGCCAAGGATTCTGCATGTGTGGGTGGGATCTCTGTGCACCCACAGCCTTCCTACACACACCTACATGGGTACTGAAGTCCTCAGTGGCTTCACTTTGCTCCACTTTTATTATGGGTATATACTTTGGAGTAAATACTTAGTCAGTTGTTACATAATATAAACATTTTTCAAAAAATTGTGCTGAAACAGTTATACATTGTAATCCTACAACTTCATCCAACATTATAATTATAGAAGCTAAACTGGCACCACTTATCTTTGAGACTAGAGATACATTGCACACCAGTGATGCACAAATGCATAGATAATACTGCTCCAGTCAAGTAAAGAAGGACATTTCAGCTATTAAAGGGACACTGTCAACCTTTTTTTGCATCATACTATTTTTAGGTAAAACCCCACATTTTGTGATTGCTTACAGTCTGTAAAATTAATTGATGTTGCTGGTTATTTTAGCTGCCTCCTTGTTTATTAGAACCAAATTGCTTGGTAATGTATAGCTATGCCCAGCTTTGTTTTGTTTCAAATCATTGAACTACTCTTAGTGAAAACTTCCTGAACATTAGAAACACCCCTAAACAGTGCAGCCACTCATGATACAATAGTCTCCTCTACGCCCACTGCATAATGAATGGCTAGAGTGTGTTGTAGGTGTTCCTGAGTTCAGGAAAGATGCAGTGGGAGTTGGTCAAGAAATGTAAACAAACATTTATTTATTTTATTTATTTAGTTTTTGTTGACCGGGTAAGTGCACTAGACAAATCCTGCCTATTTTCAGGCACGACCCGGGGGAGGGGGATACAGATGAATGCCAACTGACCTTGAACCAGATTAAGCTGTTTTTAACATGTTTTGGTGTGGTAACGCCAGTATGGTGGGCAGTCCGTTTTTAACTTTTTAAAAGAAAAAAGGGATCTGAATCAAACTACCAACTGCATCAACAGTCTCTATAGAATGTGAACAATGATAAACTATGTTTTTTAAACTAGGGACACTTTGAGTTCTAAGGGGGTTGACAGTGGTCCTTTAAGCTCAATTCATGAAAGCAGCATCAGAGGAAATGCTAATGGGAAACTGTATAATCTCAAATGTATAAAGACTGGCAGGCTGTCCTTAAAGTGCAATGGGAAGGTCTGTATAATGCGTTCCCTTCCGATACCCATGCTTCACCTATCATGACAACAGGGCAAAAAAGTAAAAAAATAAGTAAATACATGAATACATTCTACTACTATGCTAAGTGAAACCAGTAGGTTGCTACACAATATAGCACTATACCATATGTTTGTATGTTGCATGATGTGTCTGGACTGCAGAACTTGGCGTAAAGTATTGTGATTGTAGTCTGCCTTTGGGCATACACACATCATAAACAAGCTATCCATCTTAACTGAGTTATTCTGCTGAAATACTTTTTTAATCAATCAAGCAATACCTCAAGATAGACTGATGCCATTTGGAACAGGTCATTGTGTGAGATCACAATATTTATGTTTCTAGTTCGGCACAGACTGAAGGTCCCATTCTGGAAGACTGCATGGTGCACTAACAACTTCGTGCACATGCTCACTGTATAGATGAACCTGCCAAGGCTGCCAACTATCCTGTAGCATCCTGTTGCATTTGTTACACTAGTGGGTGTGTCACAGAGGTTGCCAATGCATGTGTTCGGAAAAGGGGTTAGGCAGCAATCAAGTCTGATGATACAAATTGATGGAGGTGATGTAACTAGCCAGCGCCGTGACTTTCACATAAACTAAAGATTCCAAGAGATTCCCATGCACAAGTTTTGAAAACTGTCAAGAGGTGGAATTAAAAAAAGTTATACAACATTTGTAAAGATTTTTCACATTTATTAATATTTTATAATTCTGATGATTTATAAAATACCATGGATGCCAAGGAATTCCTACACTCCTCAAGAGTGTTGCCTCTTGTCTCTAGGGTGTAAAAGCTTCTTGTCAGCCAAAGGACATGCAAGGCAACACTCTCAGTGAGTTCAAAGACACCTCAATGTTTGTTATTTACAGAGAAAATAATTTGGACAAAATGCATTTTCTAAGACTGTTAAGGGCATAAGAGGATGACTGAGGAGGGTGAAGAAACTGTACTTGCCAGAAGAGAGATGTAGCTGCTCTGCACCACAGCACAGAAAGTTTTTTTTGTTTTGTAAATGAAAAAAGGGAAAATGCAGTGCACTCTCACCTTTAAAATATTGTCATAACTGTACTTTCATTTTACCAAATTGTAAATGGTCACTAAAACAAACATTATTTCCTCTTTCTTTTTTCCCCAAATATTCTTTTCACCCCTGTCCCGATTGGCCCCCTTCCCCAGCACTATCACCCCAGCGTCTACTGGACTCACCTCTCTGCTTCTTCCACGAGGTGCTGGCTGGCCAGGTAGGATCCATTTTTCTCTTTTTTCCGCTTCCCGTCCCCAAGCGTGGAGAGAAGGCATGCAATGATACCAATGGCCGAGCCGTGTATGCTTCTGCATGTGGCATGCTGGGCATCTGCCCCGCATCCACCCCCTATATTGTGGGTCCATTGCACCAGCCCCCAGCCACCGCCAGGGGCCAGTCAAACAATGGACTACATCCCCACCCCTCCCTGGAAGAGGAGAGCAGTCCTCCACACACTCGATCCTCTTCTTCCCCAGCCAACCCTCGGTGGCCTGCTCGCTCTGTGAACATGGGTCACTTGCGTGGCAGGAGGTAAGGCACAGATGCCTCAGCCCACCATGACACTGGGCCAGTCATTATTCCCTCTATCAAAAGGCAGGCCCCAATGCAACTGTCTATGACTTTGAATGAGATGTTGCTTACAGCATAAAAACTAATCAGCTCTTTACCTGTGACATGCCACTCCCCCATTTCTGGGGGCTTACCTTAGCGAGCTCTTGGGCCCATGCTGCCATACCTCAAACCAGAACCTAGATCCATTCTTTATCCTCCAGTACCCCTGAGAACTGGACCACTGCAATGGGGACTGGCAGGGCAGTAGTCTGGAGGAGTCATCCAGGAATCCAGGGCAGGAGTTAAGTCCTGGCTCCTCATGTCTTAATGACTGCAGCAGCACTTGGTTACCCATGCCCTCAGCTCCAGGACTATTCGCAGGGCTGAGGCTCAGTCAAAGTGTGCTATTCAGGCACATAACAGATTTACTACTGCCAGGACAAGCAATGGAGCCAGGGAGAAAAGAAAGCCAGCAGTAACTGTGGATCAGCACTGCCACATGCAGGTGGCGCTGGAGCACCATACATGAAGCCACATAAGGTGCCTGCACCAAAAGAGGGTTCTGGATGTCAGGACAAGAGAGCTGGGACTGTGCTGAAGGACCACCATATGGGCATAAAACAGAGTTTCTCTGCCTCAGAAAGGTAGAGGGGCCAGGAATAAAGTGTGAATGTGTGCACATGCACAGAAAGTCACTCTGCTGCTGCCTCTCCTCTCCAACAACTCTGACTCCACAACAGACTTACTGCCCAAATAAATAAACAATTTCCTGTCTTTTCCTCCCCCTCTATTTTAAATAAATTATTTTTTTCTTTGCATTGTATTTCATTGTTATTGTGTTACAGTGTCACTGGTTTTGGAAAGGGACGGGGGCCGTGTAACATTGGGCAAGGGGAAGAGAGAGAGAGTGTAAGGAGGGGGATCTAGACAATGCAGAAATACTTAACAAATGCTTCTGTTCGGTATTCACTAAGGAGGGAGAGGGTCAAAGACCACAGTTGGGGAGCAGAGGCAATTGGGGGGGGGAGAAGTGGACACCAGTCCATTCACAGTGGAGAGAGTTCTGGAGGAACTCACAAAGCTGAAGGTGGATAAAGCCATGGGGCCAGATGACATATACCTGAGGATATTAAGGGAACTGTGAAGGGAATTAGCAGTGCCTCTGGCCACCCTATTCACAGAGTCATTCAACACAGGCATGGTTCCAGAAGACTGGAGGAGGGTGCATGTAGTCCCACTGCACAAAAGTGGCAGTAGGGAATGAAGCAGAGAACTACAGACCAGTCAGCCTCACCTCAGAGGTGGGAAAGATCATGGAGACACTTCTGAAAGAAAGGATAGTGGCACACCTAGAATCCAGTGGTGCCCAGGATCTGAGGCAATGCAGATTCACAGCAGGAATGTTTTGTAAAATGAATCTGATAGATTTATTTGACTGGGTGACTAGAAGAGTGAATCAGAGATGGGCGTCAGACATCGCCTACCTAGATTTCAGCAAAGCCTTCGATACTTTCCCAACACAGAAGGCTGGTTACCAAGATGAGTAGTCTGGGCATGGGTATAAGGTGATACATTGGGTTAGAAACTGCCTGATGGACAGAAGGCAGAGGGTGGTGGTAAATAGGTTCCAATCTGGGGAGAGAGAGGTGACCAGTGGAGTACAATAGGGATCAGTACTGGGACCAGTCCTATCTTCATCAGTGACATTGCAGAGGAGCTAGAAGGAAAGGTCTGCCTATTTGCAGATGACACCAAGATCTGCAACAGGTTGGATACTCCAGAAGGGGTACAGAAAATGAAGAAGGGCCTGGAGAAGCTGGAAAGATGATCGGAGGTGTGAAGCAACTGAGGTTCAGTGCAAGATAATGCAACTGGGTACGGGGAACCCTAGGGAGAGCTACAGAATGGGGGGAGGTGCTGACTGTCACCAAAGAGGAAACGGAACTAAGGGTTATCATATCTGATGACCTCAAGGTATCAAAGCTGTGCTCAAAGGTTGCGGGGAGGACCAATGGCATGCTGGGGTGCGTAGCCAGAGGTATTAATAGCAGGAGACAGGAGGTGGTGATGCCATTGTATAAAACACTGGTAAGGTCTCACCTCGAGTACAGTATGCAGTACTAGAGACCACACATGCATAAGGACATAGACATGGTGGAGGCTGTCCAGTGAAGGGCGACAAAGAAGGTGCATGATTGCATCACAAAGCAAATGAGGAGAGACTAAGAGACCTCAATATGCACTCACTGGAAGAGAAGAGAGAAAGGGGGGACATGATAGAAACTTTCAAGCATCTCAAGGGCATAAACAAGGTGCAGGTGGGGGATCTTTTCCAATGCAGAAAAGATACCAGAATGAGGGGACATGATATGAAATTGCAGGGGGGTAGATTAAGAGGTAATGTGAGTACGTTTTTCTACACAGCGAGGGTGGTGGATGCTTGGAACAGTCTACCACAAGAGATGGTGGGGGCAAGCACAGTGGAGAGGTTTAAACATGCCTGGAACAGACACAAGGGAACCTTGGGTGGGAAGGGAGTGATGAAAAGCCATTGATCACTTAAGGTCAGTGGACTCATACATGTATAGGGCATACGGGCAAACTGGATGGGCTTAGCGGTCCTTATCTGCCGACAATAAGACATTTCTTTTTATATAGCACCATCCTACCCAAATGGCTCAGGGTGCTTCACAGATAAATATTACATACAATAATAAACCCATTATAATCATATATTAAAGTAATAAATCAGATGCTAATACAAAACAAGAAATCTTTGTAGAACTTGAGTCCAAATTATAGGTCATAGTAAACAAGTGGGTTTTAAGTCCTCTTTTAATCCCCTGCATCGAGGTGGCATGCCTTAATTGGTAGGGGAGAGAGTTCCACAAAAGCGGACCAGCTACAGAAAAGATCCTCTCCCCCAAAAGTTTACACATGACCTAGGAACAACCAAGAACATGCCCCCAGTGGAGCAGAGAAGATGCTCTGAAGCATAACAAACAAAGAGAGCTTTTTTGCAGTAAGAGTTTTATGTAGCCATTGAGCAAATGCATTATTGTTCCTGTGGAGTAAAAGCCCTGTGTTCTCATCATCCAGCAACCTCGTTACTGCTACCCCAGGTGGAGGAGCCACATCACTGTTAGACCCGCATGCCCAGTGTAGCATATCTTCAGCAACCCAGGCCGGATCCCTCAGAGAGTTGGGAGCGGTGAACCCCATGGTCCCAGTCAGATCCTACATCAGCTAAAATGCAGAATCCTGTTTTCAATGGGGTCTTGTGTTTACCCCAGTTTTACAGCTGAGAAGATTAATGCACCAAGAGATCAAGTAAACGTCTGTAATCTGTAATCATGTATCAATGTCTGTGCAACTGTTAGCCATCTTGGGCAGGGTCCTATTGTAAATACGCCTCTGGCCTTTATAGGCTGTCCTGCAAACACATCTTCAATTATATAACAAATGCTATGGGTCATACAGTGAGACAGTGGTTGTGGTGGGATTTGAGCCAGGGATCTGCTGTTTTACCATTAACACGACACCTAATGTACTGTTTTGATGTACGCAGGCAGTCACTGTGTTACCAATTTCTAAAATCAGGTTCTGCAAAAAGAGCAGTCAAGTACAGACTAGGTCTACTTGGTTGAAAAAAGAAACTGCTGTTTCATATAAGGACTCAGTAAAATAGCAATTACTAAAACGTGAGCATAATAATCATAACAATAATAATAGTAATAACATCTGTCTTACATCAGGAGCTGAACATAGCCATTAAGCAAATTCTTATTTCCCATGGTGTGCATGGAGATCTGGGTGAGTTGTTAGGATTTTACATACTATAAGTAACCAGAATATAACAAGCATTTGTCAATGCTGAACGTTCGCTTGCAGGTATTTGCAGTGGTGTTTGGCATGTATGGTGCTTTACCCTAATGCCCTGTGCGATTGCTGGTATTTGCACAATAAATTGTCAGCATGATGTTTTTGTTACCCCCATTGTGCGCTACATAGGCGGAAACACGTTTTGGGCAGGATGTGAAAAATGACAGCTGTACTGCTCATAAGGAAGTGTGGTAAAATGCCAATGTTGAAAATGTGGAAAGGAAATATTGAAAATTCGCAAACCTACGAGCGTGCGTGGGAACTGTGCAACACGCTCATAAAACAGTCATTTTTAGGAATTTTTTCACCAAATTTTCAACATTGCCATTTTAAAACCTCTGCTAATGAACAGTGTCACTGTGATTTTCTTACTGTGTCCCATACATTGATTTCGCACACTGACTGCTCCATTGTGCACTACATGGGGGGAAAGACGTTTTGGGCAGGATGTGAAAAATGACAGCTGCAGTGCTCACAGGAGGTGTGGTAAAATGGCAATATTGAAAATCCGAAAACTTACGGCAATGCGTGGGAACTGCGCAACACAGACTCATAAAACAGTCATTTTTAGGAATTTTTTCACCAAATTTTCAGCACAGCCATTTTAAGACCTCTGCTCATGATCAGTGTCACTGTGATTTTCTTAATGTGTCCCATACATTGAGTTCGCACACCGACTGCGCCATTGTGCGCTACATGGGCAGAAACACATTTTGGGCAGGATGTGAAAAATGACAGCTGTACTGCTCATGAGGAGGTGTGGTAAAATGGCAATGTTGAAAATCTGGAGTGCAAATATTGAAAATTCGCAAACGTACGAGCGTGCGTAGGAACTGCGTAACGCACGCTCGTAAAACAGTCATTTTTAGGAAATTTTTCACCAAATTTTCAACATAGCCATTTTAAGACCTCTGCTCATGAACAGTGTCACTGTGATTTTCTTAATGTGTTCCATACATTGATTCGCACACCACGACTACTAAGCCACTAAGCTATGAAAACACATTTTGGGTGAGATATGAAAAATGACAGCTATACATCAAAAAGGTGTGATAAAATGGCAATGTTGAAAATCTGGGTGAAAATATTGAAAATTAAATGAACTTCACGAGCCTGCGTAGGAACTGCATAACGCACGCTCGTAAAACAGTCATTTTTTGGAATTTTTGCACCAAATTTTCAACATGGGGTTTTTGGGAACCCTTCTCATGAATGATGTCACTGTCATGGCATTATTCGAGGCCGAAGGGTGATTTCGCACAGTGACTGTGCAGTGCCTGCGAAATCACCCTTCGGGCCAAATAACACCATGACAGTGACATCATTCATGAGAAGGGTCCCAAAACCCCATGTTGAAAATTTGGTGCAAAAATTCCAAAAAATGACTGAGATATGCAATAAAGTTGAAACCCCCCTATGTAGCCCATTATACAGCTTACCGCATTTCTCAGTTCGCGGTCGGCTTTGAAGAGTGCAGAGCGTGTTCCCAGTCCACGAAGATGTGGCGCCAGAGTCGGGAGGTATGTATAAAATTGGGGGTGTGGGAGGCTGGATGCGCGGTGGGTGGGTGCGGATTGTGGAGGGGGTTGGGACGCAACTGGGACCGCTTTTTGTTTTACAGGAAAACAAAAAGCGACATGGGATAGATGTGCCACGCTGGTGGGCTCCCCAGCGCGGCAGAAGATGTGGGGGGTGAAGAGCCGACGGGATTGGGCACCCTCGCCGGCAACCACGTGGGGGGCCGAGGAGCCGACGGGGATTGGGCACCCCGCCGGCAAACAACAACATTTGCCACCGGCCGGGTGGGCTCCCCAGCGTGGCAGGAAAGCTTTGGGAGGGTGGCGTGACGCTGCGGGAAGCAGCGTGATGGAGGGGACGGGCGGCGTGTTAGTATGGCAGCGGTGTTTTTCTTTGAAGCAGAGGAACACCGCTGTCATACTGAGCTCCTGCACCCATTGGTGCAGGACCACCACGCCTGCTCAAGGGAGCAGTGCATTTGATGGGAGAGGCACACCTCCAAGTGTGCTACTCTCCCAAAATGTTCCTTGTGCATGCGCGCAAGCGAACGTAAAAAACAAAACAAAACAAAAAACAGTGCTGTCAACATGTGGGCTTCAAATAAATGGGTTCAATTAAATGCACACTAAAAAAGGTAAATAACATTAACATTTCAACCATTAGGTCTTCTAAGTTCAGGGGAAGATTTCATGTACAGTCAGTATTCCCCAAGCATTAGCATTAGGCCCTTCATATTTGTTTGGTTTAGATAGCAACTGTGGCATAACCAGTAGTTTGTCTGACATTCTAGGACAAAACAGAAAAACACAAATCACAAAATAAGTTTTTTTTTTCTTAAACTCAGCTTTATTAATTTTCTCTGATAGGTGTACAGCAAATCAACACAGTAGTCAAATACATTAGATAAGTCCGTTAACATACAGAGACCTCTTTTGAGCAGGGAGCTTATCTAACAAGGCATTATGGCCCAGATATTCAAAAGAGCTGAGCCATACGCAATAGGGTTGCGCCCGCGCAAGTCCGACATTGCGCCATTCTGCGATATTCAGCAGGAGGCAGTTGCGCCCCCCAAATCATGCTGAGCAACAGCGCAATGATAATGAAGGCATGCTCAACCGAAGGGGGAGGAACCATGCATATACTGCACAGCCCGATATTCAGCCGGGCCGTGCAGAGTTATGCAGGCGCAACCCCCTACCTGCGCCTGCACAACTTTGAGCCAAAAGGATCAAGTCGAGGGTCACCCACAGGTGAGCTGCCACATTGCAGGGCGCAACACAGCAGCTGCCACCTGTGGGTGGCCCTCGACTTGTTCCTGGTGCCCCCCCTGCAGCCCGATCATGGGCATAATAGTAACCCCCCCCCGTAGCCTGATCGCGGGCAGCAGAGTAGTCCACCCCGCGGCAGCCCGATCACGGGCATAACATAATATTCTCCCCCGCAGCAGCAGCCCGATGCGTGGGCGCATAACATAATGTACCCCCACTAGCCCGTTCGCGGGCAAAGCGTATACAACCCCCGACTAGCCCGATTGAAGGCATAGCTGCAACCCCAATTAGCCGATCGCGGGCATAACTTCCAATCTCCATCCCCGACTAGCCCGATCGCAGGCATAAACGTCTACCCCCAAAGAGCAATATTCCTGGTGGTCCAGTGGACGCGAAGCGAATGTGAGGCATAAGGTCAAACCCCCAAAGTCCAATATCCCTGGTGATCTAGTGGCCCCACCCACCCATGAACCCCACCACCCCGCTCCCCGAGCAGCCGGTGGCACTCATTACCGTCACCGTTGTTCGCCGACCGACAGCTTGGTAGTAAAGGCATCATTGTTCAGAGCAGTTCAAGCGTGGTGAACGGGGTGCAGTCTGTTTCAGTAAGGCTAGTCTGATATGAAATGAATTCATTCACATATCTGGACCGCCTTGTATGGTACAGGCTGCACGCCCAATGGCTCATGCTGGACTATCGGGCATGCAGCCCTACCGAGCTGTCAGTCGGTGGGCAGAGGGGCGGTAGGCGGTGGTGCTGCTGCCGCCAGCTGACGGGGCGGGAGGGGTGGTGGGGTTCCGCGGGCGGGTGGGGTGGGGAGCCAATCAGATCACCAGGGATATTGGACTTGGGGGTGGGTTTGACATTATGCCCATGTTTGGGCTTCGCAGTCCACTGGACCACCAGGGATATTGGTCTTGGGGGTAGACGTTATGCCCCATTGGGCTAGTCGGGTTGCTGGGGTTGGTAGCTATGCCCGCAATCGGGCTAGTCGGGGGTGGGGTTGGCAGTTATGCCCGCGATCGGGCTAGTCGGGGTGGGGTTGCAGTTATGCCCGCGATCGGGCTAGTCAAGGGGTAGGGGTTGCGGTTATGCCCGCCGATCGGGCTAGTCGGGGGTGGGGGTTGCGTTATGCCCGCGATCGGGCTAGTGGGGGGGTTATTACATTTGCCCGCGATTGGGCTAGTGGGGTATATTATGTTATGCCCACGATCGGGCTGCCGCGGAGGGGACTACTCTGCTGCCCACGATCGGGCTACGAGCGGCATTATGTCCGATTGGGCTGCTGGGGGAACTGATCTGCCCACGATCAGGCTGAGAGGCGCCGATCCTCGATGGCTGCTGCCTGGCAGGGCGTCAGGCGCAAGTCGTCGGGGATCGGCGCACCTGCATGCTAATGGCATGCAAATGGGGTCATAATTAGACGCAAATGGCCCCCCGTGCGCTTTGCATAAATTATGGCCCCATCTGCATGTCACCTTTTGAATATCGCAGATTTGCACATGGCGCAATAGAACTTGCACCACCGCATCTGAATGCTCCACTCTGACCACTTGCAGTGGCGCAAGTTCCACTGCGCCATGCACAGTGGCTGTGGCCAGGGGGCGATATTCAAAGGAGTTGCTCAATAGCGCAACTCCATTGAATATCACCCTGGCCACACCCCTGCGCAACCTTTTTGAGCAGCGCAAGGGCTTGCGCCACAGAATGGCGCAGTTTGAATATCTAGCCCAATGAGTCCATGTAGTTGAAAAAGTTTCTCTAGGGTTTAAATGGAAGAAAAAAGCAAAGTCTTAAATGTCCAATTTGCTGTAAAACAGACTTCTGATATTCAAAGCCCTCTTCCATGGAGGCTTATCCAGTTTGGAAAGCTGTTAAACCAAAAAGAAAATTTCTGGGATTTGAACTTCCCAGTTAAAATACATTGAATTTCTAGGCCATCAAGTGCAACTCCGCACCCCTCCTCCCAAACCCCCTCTGTTCAGCCCCACATAGTGCATACATTGACCACATAGTGAAAAGGAAGGTCCTGGTTCAGCCCTGGAGGCAATCAGTTGTCTCCATCTAACTTCTCCCCTCCCCCACTACTCACCCCAATCCATCTCCCCATCTCCCTGAGCTAGTCTGTTCTGGAGCCAGACCTCCCAAGATCTTCATTGTGTTTCATGTTGCTCAAACCGAAGGTGCAGCGTTGCAGTCAAGGCTTCCACTGCTAGAACTCCTTGTACCCTTTCAATCCATTCCTCTAGGGAGGGGGGTTCTTGTTTCAACCATTTAACTGTGATACATTTGAGGGCTGTGACTATTAATATTAACAATACATTTCTAATATCCCCTCTCTGTTCTATAACACTTAGGAGGCCCAACACCCATTCCTCAAACTGCCAGGGAATATGGACCCCTGTAATGTCTTGCACTGCTTGTTGAATTGTTTGCCAGGAGGGGGCAAGAACCGGAGAGCCCCAAAAAATATGTCCGTGGGTTCCAACTAGGCCACACCCACGCCAGCAGATGTTGGAGCCTGTACTACTATAATGGCAGGTAATTGTTGGGGTTTGAAAAAATTATACCAAGACTTTCCAGAAAAATTCATGCCAATTTGAAGCTGAAGTGATTTTCTAGCCCAACCTCAATCTATGGGCCCAGTCTTTTTTCCCAATGGTTACCCCTACGTCTTTTTCCCATGATTGCCTCAGAGAGTCTAAAGGAGCCTCAGCCTGGGCTATACAAATTTTGTATATGTTAGAGGTGTGTTTCTGAAGGCCCCCAATAGTTACCACCCAATGTAGAAATTCCTCCCAGCCTGGGTAGGGCCTAGTCAGGTTATCCATATTGTTCCCTGAGTGAATAAAGTGTCTGACCTGCATATACCGTAGAAACTCTGAACTGGGCCAACCAAACTTTTCTTTGGCCCGCTGGAAGGAAATGCATCACTGCCCTTCAATAAGTTGCGTGAATCAGTGGGGGCCATGTCTCCCCCAACCCGCATATCCAAGGGCAAGCGATGGGGGAAGGAACTCCACTTTGTACCTGATCAATGAGAGAGGGCCCAGTCCCCCGGAGTACCTGTGAGCCTCCTAATCTTGGTAAGTATATGAAGACTGTGTTTAACCCATCTATTCTGTATAGTTCCCACTGACTCAGGAGGAGTATAGGTTAGTGCCATTGTATATAAGGGTTTCAGACCCATATCTGCTTCTTCTATTGAATACCATAGGGAAGAAGAGCGCTGCTTTGCCCATGTTACTAACACTGCTCCTTGAGCTACCAGATAATACTTCAGGAGGTCAGGCAGAGATAGTCCACCCGCTTCCCTAGGGAGTTGTAAGGTTGTCCTGGCAATTCTGGGCCTCTTCCCACTCCAAATAAATTTGGTAGCCTGTTTAAGAACTTTATTCCAGTATGCAGTTGAGATTTTAACTGGAATGCTTGAAAATAAAAATAGGAAACGGGGAAGTATATTCATTTGTATTGTGGCTATTCTGCCCACCAGGCTTAACGGTAATAATCTCCATCTTGCCATGTCTCGCTCTAGGGAGGTCCAAAGTGGATCATAGTTTGCAGCAAATAACCTATTGATATTTGTTACTATCTGGACCCCCAAGTACCAGATCTGGTTTCCAGGGGCCCATCTGAAAGGGAATGAGTCCCTGAAGTGGTCCGGGCAGGTATCACTTAGTACCAGGGTCTCTGACTTCTCGAAGTTCATTTTGTAGCCTAAGACTTTACCAAAATGGCCAAGGAGGTCTACCAGATATGGTAAGGACTTCTCCAGGAAGGACAAAAAGAACAAGGAATCATCCACGTATAAGGACAGCCGATGCTCGAATGCCCCTGCCATTACTCCTCTGATCTCAGGGTCGCTCCTTACCCTGGTTGCCAAAGGCTCCAAACTAATGGAAAACAGCAGGGGAGACAAGGGGCAGCCCTGGAGTGTCCCCATCAGGGGGAACAATCCAGAGCTGATGCCATTTGCCCTCACTAGTGCCAGGGGACCTGAATACAGTTTGGATATTACCTCTAGAAATTTGGGGCCGAAATTCATGGGATCCATGGTAGCTTTTAAAAATCTCCAATTAACCCTATCAAGTGCTTTTTCTGTATCCATGGATATGGCAATCTGAAAGTCTGGCTGTGACTTCTGTGAGGTGATAATATTAAGTAACCTATAGATGTTATCAGAGAGATACCTGCCTGTGATAAAATCAGTTTGGTCCTCATGTATGAGCGATGGAACCACCCCCTGCAGCCTGCCAGCCATTAGACCCGTGAAGATCTTTAAATCAACATTGAGGAGAGAGATGGGTCTATATGACCCACACCCCATGGGGTCTTTCCCCTCTTTAAGCAGAACCGAAATCTGGGCTTCCCTCCAAGACTCCGGAACTATTCCCCAGTCTAAGATTTCTTGACAGACCGGCGCCAAGAATGGAAGTAGCTGGACTTCAAACAATTTATAAAATTCAGATGGAAAACCATCCAGTCCCAGGGCTTTGCCATTCTTTAGTCTTAATTTGTGCCTGCAAATCCGCCATTGTTATCCCCACCTCCAGAGAGTCACAGGAATCCTGCATGAGGGTCCTAACATGCAAGTCCCGGAAAAAAGTTTCCGTTAGATTCTTAAAATTAATAATATCTTCCTGAGAGTACAACTTTTTATAATAGTTGGCAAAGATTTGTATTATATCTCCAGGTTTGCTAGTTATGGTACCTCTCCTATCTGGGTCTTTTAACTTGAATATGAGTCGGCTCAACTGTTGCTCTCTCAGTCTTGCCGCAAAAGTAATTTTCTGGCCCTGTCCCCTTCCTCATAGTATTCTTGCTGTACGCTTCTGAGTTTCCCCTCCAACTGAGCATTAAGCTCAGTTATAAGGCCAGCCGTTTTCCCCTCAGGATTTGTTTTGTTGCTGGGTTTAATGTTATCTTGTGTTGGAAATCAAGATCTGCCACCTCCACCTCGAGGATCCTGATCTTGTGCTCCCATCTTTTCTTCCGCTCAGAGGCGAACTTTATTATCACCCCTCCGGAGTACAGATTTGAGAGCATCCCACCTCACTGCATGAGAGTTCTCCCCTACTGCATTTTGCATATCATACGTCCTAATAGTGTCAATAATCAATTCTTTAAAGTCAGGGGAGCCCAACAGACCCACATTCAGCTGCCAATGTGAGTTATGAATTATCGGAGACAAGGCTACCGCTATCCTAACTGGGGCGTGATCTGACATAGTTTGGGCAAGAATCTCACATTTACATATACTATGGGCCCATTCCTCTGAGGCAAACAGCAGATCAATTCTAGTGTAGCAGTTATGTCTGTCGGAGTTGTGGGTGAAATCCTTTTCTTGCCCATGCATATCTCTCCAAACTTCCTGTAAACCCGCTAAGCTGGCCAATCTAACCAGGGTGGTCCTAGCCCTACTCCTCCCCACCACTCCCCCAGCTTTACCTCTCCTGCCCAAAGATGTTGATAGGATGGTCTTAAAGTCTCCTCCATGGATGCAGAGTCTATTCCCCAAGTCTGTTAGCTCTCCAGACTGCTTTTTAAAGAACAAGGAGACCTCTCGGTCATCATTTGAAGCATATATATATAAAATAATACAGGGTTCCTCCCAGAATAAAGCCCATATTTTAACATACTGACCCCCAGGGTCTGTCTCCACCTTTTCAGTTTCAAGCAGGCAATCTTTGTGAACCAGGATAGCAGTTCCTCTTCTATGGAGGTGGGCTGCATAGGTGGAGGCATACACAGAACCCACCCATCCCCTACGCAACTTTGCGTGCTCCGTTACAGTAAGATGGGTCTCCTGTATGAGAGCTATCTGTGCATTTGCTCTCTTTAGTTCTTCTAGTATCCAGGTTCGCTTAATAGGGCTCTTAATTCCCCAGACATTATACATTATAATTTGGAGGCTATCCATGGGGGATCCCACAAATCTCTGCATCCCTAGGGATTTCTTGGAGTATGGGGGGAGAGAAGCACCAGGCCAATCTACCAAACAGGATAACAACAAACAAACATTTCAACATTATATACTGTAGAACCAAATTTTTAAACATCTCCATCCTCCAACTAGATGGATGGTTCAACGTTAGCTCTGTGATAACTTCCAAGGTCTCACTCATGGCCCATCATGCCTGTGGAGTCTTGTGATGGTGGGTATGTGCAGAGCAAGCTCTGCACTGCACTGCTCCATATGGAAAATTCTACACCAAGGCAGCTGGAGTGGACTCACAAACCACGCCAGAAACCCCTCCCGCCCTCCCCACCCAAACTCATCCGTGGGGTGCTCCAAAGAATCCCCTTTTTTCCCCTTCTCTCTTCCTTCCTCCAAAAAAAAAAAGCAGAGAAAAAGATGCCTGGTGTTCGCCCCACCAGAAGCTCAGCCACCATCTCCCATTTAAATCTTGGACATTACCCAGCAATGTATCCGTTGTGCCCATATGCCCCCTTCAATGGCAACAGGAAGATTTTACCTGTACTGTGGTTATATTATGAATCTAACCACTCCCCCCCCCCCGGGTAGTCCATCGTGGTAAGGATTAGGTTAAAGATGTAGGCACAACGTTACCCCAAAAAATAACGTGCGGAGAGATTTTAGGGCAATCTGGGAGAAGGAGAAGGAGAAGCTAGAGAAAGAAAAAAACAAAAACAACAAAGGATATGACTTTTTAGTCCTTTCAATCTCCTTCCTCATCTCCCTGCTGATCTTCAGGTCCCGTAGCAGCTTTCATCCTTTTATGGGGTGAGTTGCGTGCAGATTTAAGTGTGGCCCAGGTGGAGTCCCCCCTCCTCGGGTGTCCTGGTCACTGGAGGCCGAGATACGGGTCTTCCCATCACTTGCCACTGGTGTTTCTGTAACTCTTTCATCACTCCTGGGTCCACCAGCTCATCTATCAGTATCTCCAGCGATGCAAGATATTTCTTAGCATCTTGTGGGGACTCAAAAACTCTGGATCCTTTGTCAGAGGTGACATGAAGCTTGGCCGGGAAGTCTATTCTGGCTCTGAGGCCCTTGCTAAGAAGCTTTTTAACCACCGGAAACTACATCTTTGTTCAGGCCATGGTAGAAGGCGCATAATCAGGGTCCAGGAATAGTCTAGTGTCCCCGAAGACTATTTCTCTTTTGGCCCATGCTTTACGAAGCACCATTTCCTTGATTCTGTAATCCAGAAAGGCCACGACCACTGAATGTGGTCTGGCTTTGGGGTTCTTCGGGGGTGCAGCAAGGGCTTGATGTGCCCTAATTATGTTCAGTGGGGTTGATTTGTCAAGATCAAGCAAGCAGCTCTTTCAGGAGACCTTCTATATATTCAGGTATGTGCCCTGTTTTGGAATGCTCCGGTAGGCCACGGAGTCGCAAATTAACATGTGGGGACCAATCAGGTCTTCTTCAGGTCCTCTGTTTTTTACAACAGCAGCTGGGATCGGTCATGGAGTTAGAGTAGCACCCCATTATGTAGATTGGATGTATTCGCTTGAGCTGTTAGTTGTTCCACTATACTATGGATTTGTTGCTCGTTCTGTTGGAGTTTCTGGCGGTTTTCCTTAACCTCCAAGCCAATCGTGTCTAGGGTCTTGGTCAACCGGCGCAACTCCCAGCAGAGTTGCTGGGCAATAATGGTAAAGTCTTTGGCCTCCTCCTCTGATTCACTGGAGAGATCGGGCGCGTGGCTTTCGAGCGGCCTAGTCGGCGTGTCTCCTCTCGTGGCAGGTGGGAGAGCCAGTTTTAAAGTTTGCTGTTTCAGTCCACTCCCCAAGGTTGCCTGGTTTCTGGGTCTGGTTGCCATGCAGACAATCGATCACCAAGTAAAATTTTGCTGTTATATATATTGGTGGGGCGAAGATTTAAAGTATTAGATGGAGGGAATAAGCGGGAGCTGATCAACTCTACGTCTGCATTGCCTGGCATCCGTATCGGAAGTCCCAAAATAAGTTTTTAATTTTAAGGTTTTTTTTTTTTGGCAGTTGCAGTCGGTTCAGAAACCAACCAAAAGTTCTGATCGGAACCGGGAACCGATAGAAAAGAACCAGGATTATCGGTCCTTTATAAGAAAGTTATCAGTTACTGTTTTTAAACAATAACTATTTAAAAAGAAGTAAACTACCGGAGTTTTTTTCAAAAAGCTCCAGAAAACTTAACTGAAGGCTCGGTTTCTCACCAGTTATCCCGAACTGGGAGAAACTGAGAAAATAATAAAAATTCCTAAACTAACTAGTGGTCTATTAACTAATACAGAAAATTAAGGCAGTAAATGAAAAATCTGAGAAAAATACTTGTATTTTCTAAAGTAAACAGTCAGGAAAGGCGAAGAATGAAATCTGAGGCATTTTAGAACACAGGCAGTTAATAGGGGCAGCATTTGAAAAGTGGCACGAGCCAATGATGGTTCCATCAATAGCATACCATTCTATCTCCAGGCAGTTCTACTTCAAAGGCTGACTGCAAGAGTTAGGAATATTGGAGAATTACTGGGGTGAGAAAGGTGCAAACCTGTTGAATACCTTAAAACCTCCTTCAGCGGATGCTCTCCTTCTCCTTGCTGTCGACGTACTGGGCCCTCCTTGAGCCCCTGTCCCTGGCACCTCTTTCTCCTTACTCCCCATCTCCTGCCATCCATTGCTTCCTCCGCAACCTGTTCTGAGCCCCTTTCCTCCATGTCCCCATCTATTCCCTTCCCACCCTCTATCTATTTCTGCAGTCCCCCAGCACTCCCTTCTGCCATTGTAACTGTAGTATCCTCTCTTCTCCCCTCTAGCCAATCTTATCCTCAGCACCTCTTACCTTAGACTATTTATCTCTGTTGCTATTTGCCTCCATCTGATATAAACTGGACAGCCCCCTAACCTCCACTGCATTTCCATGAACACTGCCACTCTACATCTATTACACCCCACTATTCTGCCTGGTTTTCTGTGTACCCCCAGAGCTCCCTTCCTCCCCCAAGAGTCCCCCATTCCTGCCCTCCCCATCTCCTTGTATAATTCATTGTCCTGCTGTCCCTTTCTCCACTGGATTTCCCCTACAGTCCTTGGTACCCTTATCTGATCTCCTGAATGCCAAACCTCCCTTTGCCCTCTGCTTAAATTCCCTTCGCCAATAGCTTCTGTCCACTCACCCTGCCAGCGTTTCTCTGTCAGGCAGCTTGAACAGTAGCCAGACTCAAACACTTTTTCTGCCTTCAGTGTGTCCTCATTGGGCTATTTGATTTGGTCCCCTCCAACAGTATGAACTTAGAGTTCTAACAGCCATTTTTCTTATCCCCATCACTAACTTGTTTCCTAGACATTTCAAGTTTTACATAGTTTGATTATGACCCACATGACCAACCCCTATCAATTGTTACCATTTGATCTAAATCTATATAAGAACACAATAATCATACCTTAGGTCTAAACTTTGTTATTTGTCCTATTACTGCTGGCTAGGCTAACGCCAGGGTTCAGCTCTTACTCTTAGTACATTAGATAATGATACATGCAGATTTGGATCAATCCCTCCAGTCAAACAAACCCCTAAAAGTCATGTACAAAGTTGCTGCAAATTGAAAAAGTTTACTCGATGCTCCACCTTCCTTCTTCTTCTGCCCAATCCCCAGCAGGCTCCTAGGGTATTTAAAAGGTTGAGGGAGTGAAGGAGGGTGGGCGGGAGAAAAACTATCTTGGAACTGTACTTGGAACCTGCACAGCCACATCTGCTGTGCTGCAGCTGCTGTTAATTTAAAGCAAAAAACTTGGAAATTGCACAACTGCTTCTGCTGTGCTGTGGCTGCAGCTGCTGTTGATTAAGTCCAGCTATGCTGCGCTTTAACGTGTTCCCCGGTACGGCCACTTCTGGCTCTGATTTTGCAGCTGCGGCCACTTCTGGCTCTGATTTTGTGGCTGCAGGAACAACCGAAGGTGCTGAGAGTTCACTGCAGGGGGAGGGCAGACAATGAAGCTCTGCTCTGCCCTCAGACCCCCGTCGTCTGCCGAGTCCCAGTGGCTGTATGCTGAAATAAGCAGACTGAGCATCTGCTTATAAAGGTAGTGCAAAGTTTTCAAATTCTGGTGCTTTTTTGTCAGGGCTGTGGTTAGCTGGAGCAGATTTCAAACCACCACAGCTCCTCTGAACCTGTTCCTGCCGTACCTCTTGCCAGGAAACAACGAGAAAAACTATCTTGGAATTGTACCTGGAACCTGCAAAGCCACTTTTGCTGTGCTGTGGTTGTTGTTAATTTAAAACAAAAAACTTGGAAATTGCATACCCACTTCTGCTGTGCTGCAGCTGCTGATGATTAAGTCCAGATATGCTGCGCTTTAAAGTGTTTCCAGATAAGGCCGCTTCTGGCTCCGATTTTGCAGCTGCGGCCACTTCGGGCTCTGATTTTGCAGACGCCAGAACAACCAAAGGTGCTGAGAGTCCATTGCAGGGCAGACAATGAAGCTCTGCTCTGCCCTCTGACCCTTGTCATCTGCCCTCAGACCCCCATCATCTGCCAAGTCCCAGTGGCTGTATGCTGATGTAGTGGAAGTAATTTCCACCATAATGAGTTGGTCTCAGGCCAGGTGGCCTTCTTGTACACCCCCAATCTCAACATTGTTTGCCAGTGTATGACACCACATGTAGGCTCCTCAGCCTTGTATCCTTGGATTCTTTCAGGTGATTGTCCTCATTGTCTATCCACTAATGTAATGATATAGCCACGGCATACATTTAACTATGTTTGCCTCAGCTGTTTTACTCGCGAATAGAATTTTATATTGTTACATTGTGAGCCGGCCTGGTGGCACTGAGGGTTGAGGCACTGGACGCCACACCTCGCGCTACGCTGGTGACCCAAGTTCTGGAGAGCGGCTCGGGTGCCAGGGGTTGGCAGGGAGGGAGAGGATTGAGCATCCGACGGACTGCCTCCTCTCTCGCGGGGGAGGGTGACAGGGTTGTCTGGTATCTCAGCGACCCCCGTGGAGATTGGGAGTGCTGCAGGAAGCAAACAAAGAGACGTGGGGGAGCATGGCAGATGCTGGCAGGGTTGCCATGCGCCGTGACATCATTGCACGCCATGCTCACGAGAGGGGAGGAGTGGAACAGAACAAAGAAACAATCAGCTCTGTGAGGTAGGAGACGGCACCTGGCCCCCATGCCCACCACTGGATCTCACCCACCTGGCCTTCCAGTTCCTCCACCTGGGCACTCACCTGCAGCTTGGCCAGCCTATAAGAGAGCGCCCAAAGAGGAGGGGCGGTCCCACCCCGGCGGGGTCAAGCCAGGGGTACTGGCTGCAGGGTGGGGGGAGAGAGGAGGCTCTGGATGGGGAGACCTCAGGTGGGCAGGATCAGCCCAGGATGCCTGAGAGAGGCCCCGCAGGCTGTGACCAGAGGGAAAAAGACATTAAAAAAATAAATAAATAAAATATCGTTACATTGTATGTCTATAGAATATTCGTAAATGTGTACTTTATGTCCACAGTGTATCAATATGTATAAAATTCCTCCTTAATTTATATGGGAATGTAAATACTAACATACTAAAAGCGAGCAGAATAGGCCTGATGGTCTTTCATGTCTGCTCAGTAGCCAGCCCCTATTGGGTGCTCACTCTCCCACCCCCCAGCCTCAGATAGGGTCATCTTCGGCTTCAGTTTACCCATGCACCTGTCCCACCCCCTCTTGAAGCCTTCCACTGTGCCCTCCTCCACCAGACCCCCAGGAAGTGCATTCCATGGCCCCACCACCCTCTCAGTGAAGTAATGTCTTCTACGTTCTCCCCTGTAATTCCCCCCCTCCAGCTTCCACTCATGCCCCCTGGTTATGCCCCGTTTCTTTAGCCTGAACATTTCTTTGGCTCCACCCCTGTTTATCCCTTTCACATATTTGAAGACCCCTATCATATCCCCCTGTCTCTCCTCTCCTCTCCTCTCCTCCAGTGAGTACAGCCCAAGTTCTTCCAGCCTTTCCTCATAGGTCCTTTCTCTCATGCCCTAAATCATCCTGGTTGCCCTGCTCTGGACCCTTTCCAGCAGTGCTATGTCCTTCGTGAGGTGAGGTCTCCAGAACTGCATGCAGTACTCGAGATGCGGCCTGACCAAGGCACTATACAGAGGGAGGATTTTTATTTTTTATTTTATTTCATTTTTGTTGACCAGGTAAGAGCACTAGATAAATCCTGCCTATTTTCAGGCATGACCTGGGGGAGGGGGATACAGATGAATGCCAAATGACCTTGAACCAGATGAAACTGTTGGTGGTATTTTTAGTGAATGAGGACAATTTGGCCAGGACACTGGGGACATTCTCCTACTCTTTTCAATAAGTGCCATGGGATCTTTAACATCCACCTGAACTACCACCAATCCAGGCAGATGGGACCTCGGTTTAATGTCTCATCCAAAAGACGGCACCTCAGAAGTGCAGCACCCCTCTCATCCTGCACTACAGTGTCAGTACTGGGATATTAACCCCAGTGCCAGATGTGGGAACTGAACCCACAGCCCTCTGGTCTCCCGGCCTCAGAGGCGAGTGTGTTACCTACTGAGCCACCCTCCCTCCTCCTGGATGTAATTCCCCTGACTATACGGCCCAGAATCTTGTTTGCTTTTGCCGCAGATCTTCTGTGGTTTTCAGTGTTATTCATTTTGGTGTCTACCACCACCCCCAGGTCCCTTTCACTCATTGTGGCTTGTAGTGAGAGCCCCCCCGGGTGTATACATGACCTGGGTTTCTTACCCCCAGATGCAGCACCCTACACTTCCCTGGATTAAGCCTCAGTCACCACCTCCTTGACCACCCCTCCAGGGTATCCAGGTCCCTCTGGACCGTCTCTCTCGCTTCGTCCCCGTCTGCCAGTGCTCCCAGTTTTGAGTCATCCGAAAAGAGTCTCATCCTACTCCTAACCCCCCCTTCCCATATCAGAGACATAGGCATTGATCAGGAGTGGCCCCAGTACCGAACCTTGGAGAACCCCACTGAAGACCTTCCTAGGGGAGGAGACTATCCCACCAACCACTACCCTCTGTGTGCACCCCGTTAGCCAATTTTTTACCCATCTAAGCAACTGTCCTCGAATGCACATCTATACTATGTACCTATGTTTTTGATTTCTGTAGTCCCCTGTACTCCTTTCCCCCACTTGCAGATGGAAATGAGCCCCTCCTGGCTATGTTTGCTTACCTGCTAAAATATGTTATAAATAAAAATATAATATTAATATACTGAAATTACTTATTTCTTTGATATGGTGGAAATGCATTGTTTGTACATAAATTGAGTAAAAGTATGTTTCCAGTACATCAATACATTTAACGTGTAATGATATGGTGTAACCATATTGGTCTGACTTCAACTTGCTTTAATAAAAATTAAATTCTTAGCCCTACGGTTTAAAAGTAAGACTTTTCTAAAGATAATGATTCTTTTAAAAGGCCTTTCTTCTAAGCTGGTAGGGATAGAAATGTAATTTTCTTCAAATGAAAGCTTTGAATCAGGAGGACAGCTACACACCCAGTGAATGCAGTGTAAGTGCGTCATTATGGTGTTACACCATAATGATGCACTTACAGTGCATTCACTGGTTGTAGGTAACCAGGTGAGTAGTTGTGCTTGTGCACCATTGTTGATAGGGAGGAGGTTAGTTGTATGACTGAGTGACTGTTATACAGCATATGGATGCTGTGGTCATTCACACTCTCTATCCCCTATGGGACTACCACCCTACCCTGTCAGGGTACCATGAAGGCAAAGAAACCCTCTTGAGGAGGTTCCACCTTTAGAGGTACAGTGGGAACATGATGCCTTTAGTCTAAATGAACCCTGGGAAGGTGCCAAAAAAGAACTGGAAAGCAGGTGGTGCAAACACAGACTGACTAGTGTACTGACAGACAGCTGAATCTTGTGATGATTGATGCAGACAGAGGCATGACTTCCAGAGCAGAAAGGGAATGGTAGGATTGTAGGATGGTGAAAAGCGAGTCACCATCCAACCCCAACTCACAGTGGAATCCTACTATTAGGGTAAATGCTATAATTAATAAATGTACTAAATTATGGCCTTTGGCATTTGGGAGAGAAAAATACAGTGGAGGAAATCTCTGGCAATCCATGGCCTCGCTTACCATTCCTCCTAGCATGGGTAATTCTTACTTATGACAGCTCAGCTTGCTAATTTAGAATTTAATTTAGGGGCAATTTTGGAGGGATACCTCTCACTCTATCCCTCTAATGAGATAACACTTTGGCGTGCCACAAGTCAATCTCTGCAGCTAAAGGAGGTTCCTCCACAAAGGAGGACCACCTCTCAAAGCATGGAATGAGGAGAAATGCAACTGCAGAAAGGATAGCATCCAGTCTCAAGACTGTGAGGAGGCCTAACCTTGAATGGAAACTAAAGGAAGAGGATACAGAAAGAGACTAGGTGGACCTTAAGCAGACACAGGCAGAATAGTATTCACAGCTAAAGGAACCCATGTGTGCCTGTTGGCAGCTGAAGTCCTAAAAACTATACCATGAGGTGCCACCAACCACAGGTCCACACAGCTAAAGCTTCCCAAAAGCATTGGACCTTATCACCCAGTGAGACTGCCAGGATGTACCCCAGGAGACAAGCAGCCTACAGAGAAGGACTCCCACCCAACGAGGGACTCACCCTCATGATGCAGACTTCAGGGTGAGCAAGTGAGCATGCCTACCTACAGGGCAAGCCCTTAGGACAAGATTCAGGGAAAGTAATAATGGGGTCACTAAGAGAGTTCACAGAGCCTGATGGCAGGAAGGTAGAAAGTGACTAAATGAATGGTTATTGCTGAAGGCACTAACTGATATTAATGGAGAGAATGACTGAAAAGGTACTAAAAATATGAACACACAGGTAATGCCAATCATAGGTAAAACTCAGCCACAAGCAAGAAAATGTGGAAGCTGTAGTAAACCAAGATTGAGGTGATAAATTTTGAAAGAGATGGACTGACTGAGTAAGCATGACTGAATCGACAGAGTAGAACTGGGAACAGTCACCTGGTCAGGAAGACATGTGAATGTGATTTAGGAGTAATGCTGTGGAACTAAGAGGAGGTTTTCATGTGGTTTGGTACAGACAGCAGGTAGAAGAGAATATGAAATCACAAGTCAAATACATAGAATAACTGGAAGGACGTACTGTAGAAACTAGTAAGCATACCAAGAACCAAACTGAAAAGGTAACAGAGGAGTTACATGATGACAGGAGTGCAGCATAAGTGGCAGACCAAGAAAAGGAGGGAGCAGAATGCTACAGCCAGGGAAGGCAGAAAGACAACATATTAACCTCTAAGGTCGCTTAAGGCACAAACCAAATGAAAAGCCCAAAAGCAAAGATGAAAGCAGCGGCCCCAAAATAAACAAGGAAAGCAGCAGCAAACACAGAGAAGGGGGGGGGGGCAGCCAGAGCCCCAGCAGAGCCTCTGGCTGCAGCAAAGAAACAGTGCTTCTGAATGAGACTGGAGGAAGTTTCTTCTAATAGCTCATGAAGGGTGTCTGTGTAGCTGGTTGCTCTGCCATTAGAATTGCAGGCATGGCCTTTTAATTAAAGTGATTATCCAACTTTGTGCTGATCAGCCACTACTCTCATATTATGGTAGCTGATGCTGACAACAGTCATTCCAGGTACTTTTCCACTTCCTGATTGCTCTGTCACACCCCTATGCTCAGGCACATAATGATGTGTGACTGGGGAGAATGCAGGAGGCGTGCCCCATTGATGTCAATGGGGCTCCATTTCAGTGGCATTTTTATGCATAATAATAGTCAGTTGGAGGTTAATGAAGGCCACCACTTGACTAACAACGGCCTTGTTTGTCGAGAGCAGGCCTTCATTTATGTGCTGGCACCGGCAGACTAAGCACAAAAATGCACCGTTTCAAAGTAATGTTCTTAATTAATGAAGTTCCAGCACACAGACATCCTCTGTGGGATAGCCCATCACTCACATCAGCACAGGGCTGCCTGCAGTGGATTCTGGTATTTGTTAATTCAGTGGCATGGTGTGCGTGGAAACAAAGGATCAACCAGAAATAAAGTAAGCAATCTAACTTGATAATGGGTAAGAAAAAATATTTATTTTTGTGATTCTCTTAATCAGGACCCTCTAGGTTCTGTAGCATTTAAATTGGGGAGCTGAGGGTTCCCCTTTAATGTACTGGAAAAACATCTTACTTTATCAGTATACTAATAATGCATTTCCACTATATTGGTAGGAAGTAGCTTCAGCATATCGATAGTGTGGAATTGATATATTAATCATACACTCACACTATAGGCAGAAAGACTTTTTTTAAATATAAGACCCTTTTTAAAACATTTAAAATTTTGCTATGCCAATTACTGTTATTAAATACTGTTTTGATATGAATTTAGTTACATATAAAAAAGAAAATGTGTTTACATAGTCTCTATTGAAAGATACTAGTGGTGTTATTTCAAGGAGAAACACCTTTGTTATGGTTATTTATGTAATTTATGAATTTGTGAATGCTGTGACCATGTAAAGCCCCCTGGGCATTTGGAAAGGCGTTCCTTGAAATAAACTATCTGTCTTTCTGGTCGGTCAGTCAGTCAGTTAGCTAGTTAGGCTGTCTGTCTACCTATTTATCCATATCACTATCCACATCCACATCAATAGCCAAGCCACTAGGTAAGTTGGAGACAAATCATATTATTTTTTTCTGCCCTCCCCCCAACTTGTACATTTTGTTTTCTTTTTCCATTTGTATCACTCTTTTTGATCCCTTATATTTTCTGGTCTTCTTTCCTCTCTTTGTGGCATCTATGTTATTCTTCTCTTTCCCTGTTCTTCTCTCCATTCCTTTTGTTTTTTACACATATCTGCTCCAGACATCAAAAGGGGTTGGAAAATGACAATCCCCTTCAAGACATGTACAGGCATTATGCGGTTGGCTAAGACTGTGATCTCTAAAGTGCCAGCAGTCATGGCTTAAAAGAACGTACGCTTAGCCAATTTAATAGTGCGACAGTTGCTTTAGAGGAAATAACATAATTTGGATCGTCAGCCACTCAGTTTTGTTTGTCAGACAAATATTTTGGCTTGCTTAAATGACAAGTCAATCTTAATGGGCACACAGTAGTGACAACCACACATTTTAAATTACTTAGATAAAAGTAACACACTGGAAGACATACTGAGGATGGCCGACAAAAGTGAGTTACTTCTGGTGGGGGAATCAATCTACCAGATGTAGACTGGTCCACCTTCACTGCCTCATTGCACTATGGTGGGTGGGACTTAATCAATTGATGGAGTCACCCGCTAGGGAATTTTGCTATTCTGGATCTGGTACTCACAAGCAGTGCCAGGGTGTCAGACGTGCAAGTGGAGATCAACCTGGGTACCAGCGACCACAGATCAGTCAGGCTCTCAATTAACAACACAGAGAACCCTTGTCACACCAAACTCAGAGAGTCAATTTCAGAAAAGACCAATTTCTCAAGAATGAGGGAAGTATAAAAGAACTGCTGGTAACTGATGCCACAGGGAACATGGAAGACATCTGGATAAAAGTGAAAAAATGCTATAACTACAGTCACGGCACAATACACAAATCAAATAAACAAATCCAGAAAAT
Organism: Neoceratodus forsteri; assembly: GCA_016271365.2. Classification (NCBI taxonomy): domain Eukaryota; kingdom Metazoa; phylum Chordata; order Ceratodontiformes; family Ceratodontidae; genus Neoceratodus; species Neoceratodus forsteri. The sequence goes on from CM057458.1 coordinate 376,210,719, forward strand.
CAAACAACCCACTCTGGTTTTCCAAAGAGGTGTCGACTATAATTAAAGATAAGAAAAAAGCTTATAGAAAGTACAAGGAGACCAAATCCAAGAAGGATAGAGAAGAATACAGGATTAAACTTAAGGAAGCAGGGAAAGCAATTAGGGTAGCCAAGGCCCAGATGGAGAAAAGAACAGTGCAGGGAGTTAAGGGATTGGGCAAAACATTCTTTCATTTTATATGGAAAAAATGAAAGAGTAAGGGAGGGATAACCAGGTTAGCAACTAAAGAGGGACAGCTGGTGGAAAATGACAAAGACAAGACAGAAGTACTCAATGAATTATTCTGCTCAGTCTTCACCCATGAAGCAAAGGTAATGGTCCAGCATTTGCCAAGGCACATCTCCATAACAGGGCAGTAGACATCAGCCCATTTACAAAGAAAGGATCCTTGAAGAGCTGTCTAAATTAAAGGTGGACAAGGCAATGGGGCCGGATGGAATACACCCAAAAGTTCTGAAGGAACTGCGGGGAGAACTTGGAGCCCCACTAGCAGAACTATTTAATAAGTCACCGGAAGATGGCATAGTGCCACAGGACTAGAGAAGGGCCACGGTTGTGCCATGGCACAACAGTGGTAGCAGGGAGGTAGCAGGAAATTACTGCCCAGTCAGCCTGACCTCAGTTGTGGGTAAAGTAATGGAGACATTGCTTAAAGAAAGGGTAGCAGAGTACCTGAAAGAAAGTGGAAACTTGACCTGAAGCCGCATGACTTCATGGCAGGACGCACATGCCAAATAAATATGATAGAATTCTTCGACTGGGTTACAAGAGCAGTGGGACCAAGGTATGGCTGTGGACATGGTATATCTGGATTTTAGCAAAGTCTTTGATACGGTTCTACACAGAAGGCTAGGAAATAAATTGGAGGAAACAGGTGTAGGTCAGAAAGTGATCAACTGGATAAAAAGCCGGCTACAGGACAGGACTCAAAGAGTTATGGTAAAGGTGAGGCCTCGCATGGAGTACTGTGTGTAGTTCTGGAGGCCACACCTAAAAAAGGACATAGACCATCTGGAATCCGTGCAGAGAGCCACCAAGATGGTACAGGGACTACACCACGAATCTTATGAAAATAGGCTCAGCCAGATAAAACTATTCTCCCTGTAGCAGAGAAGGAACAGAAGAGGCGTGATAGAAACATTTAAATTTGTTAAAGGGATAAACGCAGTGCATACCAATAACCTCTTTCAGGAAAACAGGACTGCGCATACAAGAGGACACAACTTACGCCTGGTTGTAGTAAATTCAGAACCAATGTTAGGGAAGTACTTTTTCACAGAGAGGGTCATGGACCCTTGGAACAGCCTGCCACCTGAGGTGGTGGCGGCTAAGACTGTCAGAGAATTCAAACGGGCATGGAACAGTCAATGTAGTCATCTCAACAAGAGCAGTAGATGGGGGGGTAGACATCTTGGGCAGACTAGATGAACAGCATGGTCTCCTTCTGCTGGCAAATTCTTATGTTCTTATAAGTACTTTGGTGCTGATAAAGTCCAGTGCAATGTCTTTCTAATAGTTATATAGTTACTGACCAGCATTTTTTAATTCCTGAATAGCCAGGTTGTAATTTTGCTTTACAACCAGGCAGTTGTGACCGTGAGCTGTCAATCAGTCTTGTTCTAGTAACAGTGCAGGCAGAAGTTCCACAACATTTATTAAAAATGCTGGTCTGTAAATAAAACAAGACATGGGTAGGTAGGTGTAACTCAGAATTTTACGCACACCCTCAGTGTGGGATACTTTCATAAACCCCTCGAGCTTCACTCTCAGAGTTTATGTAGTATCCCACATCTCAGGTGTATATAAAATTCTAGTTACACACACCTAGCCATGTATTATTCTCTATAATATTTCTACTATATAGGGTTACCATCCAATACAGTGTCAGTGGCTCAGCAGGTTGCACACTCCCTTCTGAGTCCGGGAGATCAGAAGGTTGTTGGTTTCAGCCCCACACCAGGAACTTGGGTAAAATCCAATTACAGTACTGCTGTAGTACAGCATGAGGGGGGTGCTGTCCACCTGATGCACAGACTTGGATGAGATGTTAAACTGAGGTCCTGTCTGCGTGTTTTGGTAGGGTGAATGTTAAAGATCCCATGGCACATTCCGAAAAGGGTATGGGAATTTCCCTGGTGTCCTGGCGAAATTTCCCACATTCACTATAAACACCCCAACATCTTTATTTGGTTCAGTATGTCAGTTTGTATCTGTATACCCCCCCACACACACACACACACACACAGCCCGGCTGAGAATGAAATAGGCAGAATTGCCTAGCCCTCCTTTTCTGGTCAACAAAAAAAAACTAAACAAATTAAAAAAAAATTACTGCTTGGAGAATAGTAAATGGGAAACCATTTTAAAAAACTGCTTCAAACAACTGTACCAACTCACATGAATAAATATTCTAAAACTAACCTAGTGATTTTCAATATTTCATGTTTCATATTTCTATGAAGCCACTGTAGTGTAGTGTAGAAGTGGTAGTAGATATTATGTAGTGTGGTGCCCTTTCCCAGAGGTGCATGGTACCTAACAATACTTAAAATAGCATACATTAAAATAAACAGCAAGCACAGTAATAAAATTAAATAAATTCAAACAGGCAGCAGGAAATATAGAGTCATGTAAATTACAAGGGACATAATTGGGTATTATCAAATACTTCCTTAAACAGATAATATTTGAGGCCCCTCTTAAATGCCTCCATCAACTGGGCCTCTCTCAGGGCTCTTGGGAGTGCGTTCCAGACTACTGGTGCTGCAACCACAAATCCTGATTCCCCAGAAGTTTTACACAAGCCCTTGGGATCTCCAAAAGGCCGGCCCACTTCTGTGGAGTGGAGAGGGCAGCAGGGCACATAGGGAGACAGGAGTTTAGCCAGGTAGCATGGACCCATTCCATGTAAGGTTTAAGAGGTTAGTAAATCAACCTTGAAGATAATATGCCACTTCACAGGCAGCCAGTGCTGCTCCCACAGGACCATGTCCCTTTAAAATGCCCAGTCAGCCAGTCATACTTGACACTGTCATTTCTGACAATCCTTTTCACAGTAACTGAGTCATAAACATAGAGGCCATAAGGTACAAAGCAAGAGTTTAAATCACAGAACTACTGGAGAAAATGTTCATGTTTCCACTTATTATTTTAAATAACTCATGAAAAAAATTATAAAAAATTAAATATAAGTGTCATATTATATGGCTTTAAGATTTGCTGTTCAACTGCTCCACTTCACCCTTGTCTAGCCAAGCTGGAGGGTCCAGTTTTTCATTTTGAAGACCTGAGAATCTCTAAGCCCACCTTGGGAAGAAGAAGAAGAAGAAGAAGAAAGTATTATCTTATATCAAGACCATTTGTAAACAAAAGGATAATGTAGCGAAAAACATCCAAGGTGTGGTACCACATATGCCACAACAGTGAAGCCCAAATGATTTATACTGGTATCATGGGTAAGTAAGGAAAAACAAGTTTTGCTGCTGTCCATGTGTTTTTTATAATTACTAGTTCACAGAACAGTTTGGTAGTTGTGGGCCATAGTGCAGTAGATCAAAAACATAAGTACTGTTGTGTCTCGCGCTTGGTCAAAATGAGCTTGGTGCTATTTCTGACAGTGAGGGAATTCTCTGTTACACACACTCATGTATTATAGTGTGTGTGTGTAATGCCAAATTTTTTCTACCTGTTTCAGGTTGTAATTGACCCTAACTAGTATTAAAAACACAACAGCTGCCACATGATGCCACAAAAATAAAAACATTTTCTATCTGCAGAATTGTTAAAATGCAGAAATGGACGACTAGTGGCATGTGACTGAATAATAAAATTTAAAAGAATATTCTGTGTGGAAAATAATAGTCACTGCAATGAGTCTTTACCTTTCCTTCCTACTAACACAAAGGCAAAGGAACATATACTGCGTTTTCATACTGAGTGCACAATCTGACTAGCTCATAAAGTAATAATACACAGAAAATTGTATTGTGGACAGCTTTATTTGTCTACTCAGTACCGCCAGTGTGTTGCCATTGGGTTAAGCTGGTATAAGGTCACACTGTTATTTGTACTGTAATTTGGAAAACCTTTATTTAAGAACATCAACTTCTATGCAGCACCACTTTTTGTGCCTTCTGCAGTATAATATGTACTTATATCTTTAATAGGCAAAGTTGCTAAGTAACACGCAAACAAAGTTGCTGAAAAAAATCCCAAGTGCTTTGCTGGTAGATGGTTCTGGATGGTGTTAGGATATCATCAGACAGAATGCCCTTCCTGACCATATGGTTAGTTTGAACAGAGCATGGTCCAGGGGTGGGGAGACATTATAGGCCCATCAACTGCTAAAGGAATGGGATGCTGCTTAAGGAACCCACTATGGACCTAACAGTGGCCTACAAAATGGCAGATGCAGGTCTCACTGGGGCAAGAAAAGCAGGAGGAGCCACTGTACTATCGGCTTATCAGGGGCTAAATGAGTAGTGAAGAAGCCATATAGGTCCCTCTAGGAGGCAAAAGACTGCCATGGGAGTCATAGAGGTCCTCTCTGACAGTAAATACAAAACAACCATTAAATACTTTGGACGCCTTTCAAAGTCATAATTGGGGATAGCAGAAAAACTATGGTTACAGGTGAGTAACCTATATTTCCAAGGGTGTGGGCACAGTTCACTATCCATGCTCAGGTAGACTCCAAGTAGTCCTCCAGGAAGAGGGGGGGTAAGGCACATACTCCTATATGGTAACAGAGACTGGAGGACCAAGGATGCAAATGCATCATCTTGACAGCTCATAATGTTGCTGTAATGGAATATGAAGGTGTGTGCTTTACTGCAGGTAACAGTCTTATAGAGCTCCTGAATGGGATTTAACCTGTAAGTAGCCACCAAGGCAGCAGTACTGTATGTCTGGTGGAATGAGCCTTAAGCCCCTTGGGCAACTCCCTACCAGCCAACATATAGCAGAAGTCGATGCAGGATGTTATCCACCTGGCAGTCATCCACTTAGCTGCTGGTCTGCTGGGCATAGCTTCAGCATAAATCTCAAACAGTTCATGCATCTCACCCCGATCTCCAACCGTAAACTCTTTACAGTATGAGACAGCTCTTCATAGGTACTGGGTATGGAGCCTACAGTTGGCCTCCAAGGTTGGGTTAGTAAAGTATACCTATAAGTTAATGACTTTGTTAAGGTGAAATTCTAATACGACCTTCGGGAGGAACTCAGGTTGGGGTGAACGACCACCTTGTCCTTGTGGAAGACCAGATAAGGAGACTCCACTGAGAGTGCCTGCAGCTCGCTAATCCTTCTGCCGGACAGGATAACCACCAAAAAGGTGGTCTTCTATGACAGGTGAGACATCTCACACCTGTGCATAGGTTCAAATGGCTTGCCCAAGAGCACAGCCAGCAGCAGCAGTAGGTCCCAAGATGGCAGGGGTTGGAGCACTGCAGGGAACAAGTAGCATAGGCCCTTGAAAAAGTGCCTGACAAACTTCTCCTGGGCCACCACTGGATTAGCAGCCCATACCCAGTAAGTAGAGATGGCTGGCAGGTGCACCGTAAGGGTCATCACTCGCAGGCCCAACTGAGAGAGGGACCAGAGATAGTCAAGGATGCTCACCATAGGACAGGCAAGGGGATCAAGCTCCTTACTCTGGCACCAGATTGGCAAATTTGTGCTGGGGATTCCCTGTAAAGAAGGATCACCACAGCCAGGCACTGTGACATATGGAGACTGCTGTTGCTATGGCACTGGTACAAGAGTCATCCATGTCCAGAGCCATCTGGAGCTGATGCTTAGCCAGCGACTGACCCTGGCCCTGACTAACCGCCTGGCAGCTGCTTGTCAGCAGGAAGGTGAGGAAAGAGGTCATTCAACACTCCCAGCAGGGAGTGACCAAAGTTAGCCATCATGACAGCATAGCTGGCCTGATAGAGACCCAGGGACACAGCTGCATAGATTTTTTCTGCTGCATGTTTCATCTTTTTGGACTCTCTGTCTGGAGGTTTATCCATGTCTCCCTGACCATCCAATTTCTGGAAGGCCAAATACAGCACTAGACCTTGAGCTAAAGAATGGTCAGAGAACAGTGACAAGGATCCAGTAGGGACTGTGAATTGCAGGCCATATGGGTTGAGTGTGCTGAGCAGGATACTGGATGCTGCCAGAGCTCCAGGGCCAGTCAAGAAAGGCCTCAGTCATGGGAAAGGCCCTGTCTAGGATGTAAGTGAAGGCGTATTTAGCCCACTTTTGAACTGGCTTCAAGGGCACATTCATGGGTTCTGACATCAACCATAGTAAAGCCCTGAAAGACATTGACCTATGGTCAGTAGTCAGCTCTTCAACTGACCTGGAGTCGAAAGTGTGTGTCCTGAAAGAAGCCATGGATGATTCCTCAGAGTCATCGGTCAACAGTGTGAGACCTGGAAAAAAACATGGATGACTCTTCAAAGTCATCAGAGGACTCCTCAAAAATGGCCCTCAACCATTTACCACCGTAGACCACCACCCTAGTGTCCTTGGACTGGGTGATCTCCACTGAAAGTCATCCTGGGAAGCTGACCATAGCATGGGACTCCTTGGTAGGAGGGCCCAACAGAGGCTGCAGTGGAGGTGGTTCTATACAGAAGGGTGGAGAAACAGATGCAGGGGACATCTGCATGGCATGGACTGGCACGGGGCACAACTAGTGTTTGCCAAGTGGATGTGGGCCCTGGGGTCAGAGCCCTACCCCACCCAACAACAGGCCACTCCTGCCAGAGGAGCTCTTTATAGTGATGACATATCTTATGTTGATGCCTCTCCTTGTCAGAGGATGAGGTCAAGAAGTGTCTACAGCGATGCCTTCCAGTAGAGTAAGATTGAGATTGTAAGTGGCACTTTGAACTCTACCTCAACTAGGGTCCTATTGAGGGTGATGGTAGACCACATGCCTCGCCGCGTTTAGCAGAAGAGGCTTTGGAGGCACAACCACTAGTGGGGGCTGCTCCAGAGGACACACAGTCAGAGATACCAACTAGGCTACATCCTCCTGAGTGAAGACTGGGAGTACCAGGGTCTGGGAGACTGAACCTTTGTTGAGCCCCTCTGGCAACTGGTCAACCAGCTCAAGAAAAAACCTTGACCGCCTGCTTAACCAAAGTTGAGGTCGAAAAGCCCAACAGGGGTACTGAGGAGCTCTTGACCTTCCCCTTCACCTTGACAGAAGGCAGCTTGATCAGAGTTGAGCAGTGGAGGGAGTCAAGGGAGTGAAGAATGTGACCTCTCTCGATCCTATGATCTTTGACAGTGGTGATTATGCTTTTTGCCATGATGAGATGGGCTCCCCAAAAGTTCTGAAGGGAAGCATACTTTTCTCGGAAATTATCCAAGAAAGATCCTCCAACACTGACCCCACTCGAGAGCAGCACTGAGAGAGGAGGAACTCACTGCAGCTGCCACCATCTCCTTTTCCATGGCCACTAGCTGTGCAGTCGACCCAGCAGTTGCTGGGGCCTTTTTACAGTCCTAGAGCAAGATGAGCCTTCCAATCCTCAATGGATGAGGGCAGCATGGTCAGATAAAGGCCGCAATGCACTATGTTGTTCGGCATGACAAGGTAGTAGAGGCACGTGTTATGCAGGTATGTGACCCAAATCTTCTGTCAGCACTGGCACAGAACTTAAATTCAGGTTTATGTCCTTCCATCATCAATCACTGTTGTGAAGTTGGAGCCAGAAGACATGGAGTTTTTGAAAGTAGACTAAAAAGTTGAAGAAAGTCACCAAAAGTGCTTGAACACTCAAAATTCTGTAATTGCCACAGAGCTGCGAAGGAGGAGATCACAGGGCTGAACTGGAGGATATAACATCTTCGTGGTAGGGAAGCTTAACTTGAAGATGTCCCATGGATTGCCTGTTCTCAGAAAACTGCCAGAGTGTGGATGGTAAACTGTACCATACCCTTAGAACTGGCCCTTTAGGACTGCTACATTCTAGTACCACCTGACTGTACTATACACAATGGGCTAAGGGTAGTCTGCATGCAAGTGCGGTATAATGAAAATCACTGATACAGACTTAAGAGCTAGTGTACTGCCTGGAACTGAAAGTAACTTTCAGAAGTACTCAGGTATCACTTCTTGTAGCTGAAGTGTTTTTTTTTTTTGCTTACCTAACTAGAAGATATTCTACCTGACAGTACTAGGTGTGATGTGTAGACTACCACTCTACCTAGAGACTGACATAGTCAGTTCTATTCCTCACTATACCGCATCAGCATTGTGACCTCACTGACTGTGACATGACTAGTAGCCAAGCTGGTCCAATTTCCTGCTGCTTGATTGGTAACATATAACACATGTTACCAATCAGGCAGTAGGGCTTGTGATACAACGAGTGAGGTCACATGCTGGTGATGATGATGCGAGAGGAACAGAACTAAATTTATGCAATGGGGTAGACATAAATGGAGTATGATATATCCGTTTAGTTACTGTATAGATAAATGTAAAATCTTACATTTATGTACACATTTGCTATGTCACCATCCATTTATGTAAACAGTTATTACATCACACATTCCCCCCTGCCACCCACGCACCAGCACTACTTCCAGCTCAAACACCAACTTTTACTTGCCCAGTACTACGTACTAATTTCCACTGCTCAACACATCTGCACAATTTCAAAACTGAGAACCACTGCTGCAGAATAAAAAAAAACAGCCTTGCAAAAATGGAATTTAATTTTCTCGTCTTTCGGTAAAATAAAGTAGTTTAGCTTCCAAATATTCTGCTGCCATCACTCCATCTGCCTCTTGGGTCTGTTCATGCCTAATCTTCCCTAAAACCTCACAAAAAACACTTAAAACTTTCCAGAAGTACCTCTTTCAATTGCCATATTTTCTTAATTTTGAGCAGTAGTGCAGTCTGGCTCTCTCACTCTCTTCACATGCTGGTTTCTTGTGCAGCTCACACTCGTTCCGCTACTGCAGCCTCACTTCCTCACTCTCTAAACATGCTGGTTTCCAAGCAGCTCATACTCACTCCAGAAAACTCCACTCCTGTCCTGGTACTTCATGGATGCAGACTTAGAAACAAATCTTTTTTTTATTATTTATTAACTGCGAAGTACTGGCAGTGATACTGCATCCTGCTGTCCAAAACCCTTGGCACTTGCTAAATGGAGCTGCCATTTTTCTCCAGTATTTTTCAAATCGTGCTCATTCTACCAATCAGGAACCACATCGTGATGTTGACATGGTGTCTGAATGCTACTCCCATGGCAAGCGAGTCGAGAACAAGATCATAATCACTAGTTCACACACACACACACAAAAACATAAACTATTCTAAATAACAAAAAAACTAAAAACAACAAAAATCACACAAGGTCCCTTCCTGTTGCATAAATAGAACATGCAGGGAGGAACTTGTGTGATAACCTGATTTATCTGCACTGGTGCTGTTTGATCTTGGACACCTCATTCCTGGCTTATGCTATGTGTGAGGTTACCTAAGGTCAACCAGTACACAAAACAGGTGTCACACAGGTATCCCTTTCATATCCCTTATATGCCTGCTTCCAGGTAAAGCACTGCTTTTCACACCACAGCCAATACTATTAGATAGAATACCATCTAATGAGCACAAAGAAAAAGAAAAACACAGAAATAAAATGTAATCAGGAAGTACTTTTAAAAATTAAAATGGTCTGCCATTTTCTGCATTAGTAATTCTTTAAAGAGTAGCTGACACCTTCAGGACAACTTTAACAAACTATAATATTTAGACACAGTTCAGCTTGTATATCAGGTTAGTTCTGTATTCCTCCTCCCCCATTATTTATTACCAAGGTCATTTGCATTGAAACAAAATCTTTGTTCCTGAAGAGTTCATCTATTTCTATTGCTTTCTCTCTACCTGAGGTCATAATGCACTACTTGTGACATCACAGTTACTCTCATAGCAACACATTGTGATGTCATAACAGAGGATTATGACTTGAAGTAGGGAGTCAGCTATAGAGGCAGAGGAACTCTAAGGGATAAAGATCATGTAGTCATGCACTTTACTCAGTAATAAATAATGGGGAAGAGAAATATATAGAATATATATATGGAATGCAAGCTGAATTGTACCTAATTTTTATGTTTTTCAAAATTTTTTTGAGGCATCGATAGCTCTTTAATATGGTACTTTAGACACGGTATACACTAATATTCCAAATGATCACAGATCAAACACTATGTAGCATTATAACTTGCTATACTGTAATGATGCAGCAGTGGCACTAGGCTAACTGAAACATTCTAAGCACAATATGGTGTAAAGTGGCACCCCCTCCCGCCCCCAAAAACATTCAAGCATTCTTTGAGGATCAAGGACAACCCCTATTTCCCAATGCAATCCCCTGTGCACCTGATGCTTCACCAATCACCTGATGCAGTGCCTAGCACCTGCTCAAAGTGCCCCATCACTCAACTCAGTCACCAAACAACTGATGCGGTCATCCCTCCTCCACTTACCAGTGCAATGTTCTCCCATTGCTGATACAATAAGTCTCATTACAACGGCGATCAGCCTCCCTCCCAGTTACAGAAGCAATCTGCCCTTCCCAATTACCAGTGCAGACCCCCCTTCTGGTTACCAGTGTCACATCCAGTTATCTATGCAATTACACCCCTTTCCCCCATGGCTTCCCTGGTGTCTAGTGGTTTCCTGCTCTCTCCTGTCATGTTCTCATCTTCTCCCTCTCACCTCCACTTGTTTATTTATTTATTTAGGGATTCGGATCATACCTTTGAGCTCAGAGCTCTTTTACAAAGGTTCCATGTCAAACAGTGACAATGACAACAATAACAAACAATTTATATACAATACTCGAATAGTAGGTAGCTAGCATACAATAAGGTTACAATGTCATTCATAGTACCAATGGTGATAGTACAGCATCAAGAGCATTGAGCTAGGGTAAAGGATAGTGTTTATATGTAGTGAAGGAGATAAAGAGGTGTGACACCTAGTGTGAGAGTCGGAGGAGGAGTCAAGGTGGTGGGGAGGGAAACTTGGGGGAGGGGGAGAGTGGGCAGCCAAAAGAAGTGGCTTTGTCTAAGAGGTTGGGAGGTAGTGGTAGTAGGTTGGTTATAAGGTTGATCCAGTGGGGGGAAAAGGCACAGGGGGAGAGGAAGACAGAGGGATAGGGCAAGGTGGAAGAGTGGGGGTAAAAGGAAGGGGAAGGAGAGTGTGGGTGAGTGGGCATTATTGGTGTTAGAGTCCTAGTGGCAGTCACAAACTGCCCTGGTAAGAAGATGTTGCCTTAGGCCATTTTTGAATTGCGAGATGTATTGGGAGTTTAGAATGTGCACTGGGATTTCACTGAGCCATTGGGGGGCCCTATAGCTGAAAGCATGCACTTGTAAAGTAAGTAAGTAAGCACTTGTAAAGGTTAAAAGTTCTCTCACTTAATTTCCAGCTGCTTTTAGCATGTGGTAACTCAAGGAGCATAGCAGCCTAAAACGCAGGCTGTAAAGGCTGCAATACTGCTGGATTGGCTCTGCAGGTCATTAGTATGGTTTCCCTCATTCTGGGAACTCACAGATGCCTTTGTTGGCCATTGAGAAGAGTTTGCAACCTCACAGAGCATGATTCTGCACGATCACAAACATTACCGTGCACACAGTGGCATGTAAATGATCACTTCGCACCTGTAGTAGCGACTGAGAATTGGGTCCAAGGTACCCGATCCAAATATCTGAATCACATACAGCTCAGATATCCATTGGATGTTTAGCATTGTAAAAAGGGTCTGAGAAATAAAGCTTCCTGATTGGTTGCAAGCATTCCATCAGCCTTATGTGTAGAGAATAATCACATGTTGTCTGGAGGCATTGCAGAGGAAGGCTACCAAAATGATTATGGGGAAACGGGAGAACTTATGAAGATTGCATGGAGGATCTGAACATGTATACTCTGGAAGATACGAGGACACAATGGGCATGACTGAGACATTTACATTCCTCCACAGAATCGATATAGTACACCAGTGGCTTTGTTCACAATAAGTGATAACACTCCCGCCAGAGGAAGCTCCATGAAACTTGTGTGTGGAGGGGGTGAAGGTCAAAAAGATGTCGGAAAGTATGTTTTTACTGAAAGGTTGTTGCAGAATGGAATAAACTTCCACTTGAAGTCACACATGCTGAGACACTGGGAGGGTTTAAGAAGAGATGGGACAGGCATATGGGAAATGTGCAGTCAGGTACAAATAGGTGGGGTAGGAGAGAACGCAGGGACTGGCAGGGCATCAATCTATTAGATAGATGGGCTGAAAGAGGTCCTGACCATCAGGAAAGAATTCTCACTTATTTAGATAAATTAACCCTCCCCAAATTAACAGAAGCTCAGAGATCGGAACTGGAGACACCTATTTCTAAGGCAGAAATTCAACAAAAAATTAAACAATTAAAAAATGTAAAAGCCCCAGGACTGGATGGTTATGTAGCTGAGTTCTATAAGACCTTTTCGGACTCCCTACTCCCGACACTTGAAGATGCCTTTAACGAGCTGCTAGGGGGAGGGAGGGGAACTGCCCCTGTATCTTGGAACCAGGCTCAGATCTCTGTCATTTTTAAACCGGATGAAGATCCAGAAAATTGCAAATCCTATCGGCCCATCTCCTTATTACAAGTAAATTTAAAGATCTTTACAGGGATCTTAGCAGACTGTTTACAAAAAGTTATACATCACTTAGTTAATAGAGACCAAACTGGTTTCATATCTGGCCGACACCTACAAGATAATATACACAGACTGTTAAATGTCATTTCGGACCAGAAGTCCACCAGACAGTTTCAATTGGCTATCAGCATGGATGCTGAAAAGGCCTTCAATAGGGTCAACTGGATATTCCTAATAGAAACTCTGAAGAAATTTGGTTTGGGAGGCAAATTTGTAGCAACAATCAAAGCCTTATATCATGCCCCAGAGGCTAGAATTAAAGTAAATGGACATCTCTCGGATAGAATTCCCCTTGAAAGAGGTACAAGGCAGGGCTGCCCCGTTTCCCCACTCCTTTTTGCTCTATCTCTCGAGCCATTGGCAACGGATATCAGATCTCACCCATTCATAAGGGGAATGGAGGTGGAGGGCCACATACAAAAAATTGCTTTATACGCAGACAACTCCTTATTTTTCATCTCAGACCCAGAGACATCGGTCCCTGTTCTCCTTAGGACTTTGAATAATTACAGAAAGCTATCTGGCTACAAAATAAACCTTACCAAATCTGAAGCTCTTATCCTAAGTGGATCCCCCTCCCAAGAATTTAAGCAAACCTTCCCTTTTACGTGGGCCCACAAAAATACTATACGATACCTTGGAATTAATATCTCGGTGGATTTAACCCAACTCTACAAAAATAACTACCTAAAGCTTTTCCAAAATCTTCAAGCCGACATGGCCAGATGGCAGTTACTTCCCCTGACACTATATGGTAGATCTCAAACCCTAAAGATGAATGTCCTTCCCAGGCTTCTTTTCCTCTTTCAAACCCTCCCTTTACAACCCCCCAGAGAATTTTTGGGCAGCTTTACACAAACTAACACATAAGTTCCTTTGAAACAATAAACGCCCCAGAATAAACAACAACATCCTACAGTCCCCTCATGAGAGAGGTGGACTGGCCCTCCCAAACTTTTGTCTTTATTTTCTAGCAGCTAAGGGAGCACAGTTGTGCACCTGGGCTAAACAAAGAGTAGACTCCAGGTGGTATTCACTAGAGGAAAGTGCTCTTAAAGGATGGGCGCTTTGGGCCCTCCCAACTAACAGTATTCCTACTAAACAGGTAGGCCTTTTAAGGAATCCATGGATTATCCACTCTCTATCCTGAAGAAACTAAGAAAGCTTACCCATACCCTGGAGGGTCCCGGCCCTTTGTCCTTGATCAGATATGAACTTCCTTCAACCCTCCCAGATTAGACACTGTTTTTTTTATTCTGGGCTTCTCGTCGAATCTCAACTTTTGCACACTGTATAGAAACTGGAATCTGTATGTCATTTACACCATTGAAAGACAGGTTTCAGCTCCGAAAAGTGGATCATTTTGGATATCTCCAAATTCGCCTTTACATCCATACAGCGGATAGGCTAAAAATGTTAAATAGGGACAGAACAGAACAAAACAGAAGAAGCCAGAAGGGGAAGGAAGGAAACATATTCAATTCAGTGCTTTGGAGTAACTGGTAATTGCTATTTTTCTTTTAAACTTAGATTGTGGGCTTTTAGTGACACTATACTTTCTTTGTTGTCTTTACTTATAATTGTTTTTGGGCTGTTGAAAATTTAAAACATAATGGTGGTGTAATTCTGTGCTGTCTTTAATTGCTGCAGATTTTATCTTGGCTTGTCTGACTGCCTTGTAGTTGGGTGAAGGGTGTTAATTATCTGGCCTCTGACCTCAGCTATGTGATAACTGGAGGTGGGGCTTAGTCAGAGTTAAAGTAGCAAGCAGAGTTTTATTTTCTCAGAAGAAGCCAGAAGGGGAAGGAAGGAAACATATTCAATTCAGTGCTTTAGAGTAACTGGTAATTGCTATTTTTCTTTTAAACTTAGACTGTGGGCTTTAGTGACACTATACTTTCTTTGTTGTCTTTACTTATAATTGTTTTTGGGCTGTTGAAAATTTAAAACATAGTGGTGGTGTAATTCTGTGCTGTCTTTAATTGCTGCAAATTTTCCACCCCCTTCCCCAACTCTTAATTATATGCCCTGTTAAATCTGATTGACAGGAGCTAAACACAGGGTATAGTAAGGGGTGTGAAGTAGGAGGGGCATAAGGAGGAAGAAGCCCACCCTCAGCACGACAAGTGTTTTGACTCATTTATTTATTTATTGGTTTCTTTTTCTTTAAAAAAAAAAAATTATCTGAGGATCAGTGGCAGGATTTTTAGTACAGTAAATTAATAAAAAGGGAACTAGGAGAGCTTCAGTAGCAGACAAGTAGTGGAATTGCAGTATAATGTGGGGAGTGGTGCAATGCAGTGGCTGTGGGGCAGCCATATTCAGGCAGACCTTCTGACACTGAGGTGCTGCCCTATCTGCATGCATCTCTCTGACTGCGGATGAGGTAGCCAGACTCAGAGCGGAAGTAAACTGGGTCAGGAGTACCATCACCCCTATCCAGGGACCACCCAGTCCAATGCAACTGCCTCAAAGGATGCCGAGAACGAGGAGCACTTGGATGACAGTGGGCTCAGGAGGGTTAGAGCAGTCAGGCAGAGGCACATCCCAGATCCTATTCCACTCAAGAACTCATATACACACTGGCAAATGAGGACAACCAAATAGAGGTACCCAGAGAAGTGGAAGGAAAGGATGTGGAGGTTAGCCAAGGAGATGACCTCAGCGGAAAGCAGTGGACCCAGAGGAGGAGGAAGCTGAATCCTGGTGGGGACTCCATCATAAGAGGGATCCAGCTAGGAACACAGGAGGGGAGGACAGGGAGGTGAGGTGCCTACCAGGTGCCACGGCATGAAGAGATGGAAGGAAGATCCTGGGGATCACTGGGAAGGCAAGACAGGAGGGTGAGCTGGATATCATTATCCACCTAGGTACTAATGACCTGGCAAATGGGGAGCCAAAGGAAGTTCAGGAAGAGTTTAGGAAACTGGGGAGGGTTCTACAAGTAGCTACTTCTGTCACTTTCTCAGAAGTACTACCTGAGAGGCAAGGAGACATAGAGTGCATGCACCAGGAACTTTAACTCATGGTTGAAGAACTGGTGCTGTGAGGAAGGGTTTGATCTCATTGGTGACTGGGGACCCACCTGGAGGGATGGAGGTTTGTTCAAGCCTGACGGCCTGCATCCATCCTGGAGGGGGAATCCAAGCACTCAATGATAAGTTTAAATGCTACATTGACAAGCATTTAAACTAGCAAAGGGGGGTGGCAGGCCAGCAAGGAGGGTACCTACTTGCTCACCCCCCACAGCTAGCAGTGGAACCAGTGAACCAGAGGAGTGGCTATCTCTGCAAAGCAGTGTGCAGAAGATGGAGATTAGTGCCCAAGAGGTGGATAAGCAGAAAAGGGGCAAAATTCAGCAGAAGGGCAGACAGCAAGGAGAACCAGGGATAAATGACAACCAAGGAAGGGCTGAGTAGAACAGTGAAACAGTCTAGGAGGTCAAATCATGGAAGCCATGTGTGCAAATGCCAGGAGCCTTAGCAACAAGATGGAAGATCTGGAGGCTGTCATGGTACAGTCGGATCTGGACATTGTGGCCATCACTGAAACCTGGTGTAATGATAACCACAACTGGAGATGGCCATACCTGGCTACAACATATTCAGAAGAGACAGAGCAGGCAGGAAGGGAGGAGGAGTGGCACTGTATGTGAAAAATGACATAAGGGCCACAGAGATCCAGGAGGAACAAAATGGGGAGAGATACTATGGGTTGCTGGAAAGGAAAATGGGGACAGCTATTCAGACAGGTGTGGTCTACAGACCACCAGCCCAGGAGGAAGAAACAGATAGGAGTTGATGCTAGCCATCCAAAGGATGGCAGACAAGGGGTGAGGTAGTACTGGTTGGAGACTTCAATATTCCAGACATGGACTGGAGCATCCCAGCAGCAGCATCAACTAGGAGCAGATTTATCCTGGACTCTCTCAGGGTGCCTTCCCAAGCAACTGATCATGGAACCAACTCGGCAGAAGGCAATACTGGACCTTGTGCTCACAAACAGGGACAGTGTGATGGGGTAACAGTGGGGAGCACCTGGGAAACAGTGACCACCAGTCATTGTGGTTTGAAATCACAGAAAGAGCAGAACCAAACCACACAAAACACGATCCTGGATTTTAGGGGCAGACTTTGGGAAAATGGGGAGATACTTGAAAGCGCATTAAGGGAATGGGACAGGAATCAGGGGTTGAGGAACAGTGGGCAGTATTTAAAATGTGGATTACAAGAACAACAGAATTATGCATTAAGCAAGTTAGCAAGAGGAAAAGGAAGAGGAGACCATTATGGTTTTCCAAAGAGGTAGCAAAGAAAGTGAAAGCCAAAAAGATTGCATTCAGGCAATACAAAAAGACACAGGCAGAAGGGGATAGGGAGAAGTACCAGGAGAAGCAAAGGGAGGCAGGGAGGTCAGTAAGGGAAGCCAAAGCTGAGACAGAAGAACACATTGCAAAATCAGTGGGTAGAGGGGACAAAACCTTTTACAGGTACATAAGTGAAAAAAGAAAGACAAAGGGAGGGATAGTGAGACTGAAGGGGGAGGATGGGGGCCGTGTGGAGGATGACAACAGTAAAGCTGACAAATTGAACAGGTATTTCTGCTCAGTCTTTACTGAAGAGGAGGAGGGTAATGGGTCTGAAGGGAGTACAAGGGGTGAGAATGGTGCAGAAATGGACACAAGTCCCTTTACACGAGAAAGGGTCCTGAAGGAACTGGAAGTAATAAGAGTTGATAAAGCAATGGGGCCAGATGGAGTGCACCCCAGGGTCCTTAAAGAACTAAGAGAGGTGGTGGCTGAACCTCTGGCTATCCTGTTTAGCCGATCACTGGAAACAGGGGAGGTACCCAAAGACTGGAGGACAGCAGATGTAGTCCTTTATACAAAAGTGGGAACAAAGAGGAAGCAGGGAACTACAGACCAGTCAGCCTCACCTCGGTAGTGGGAAGATCATGGAAGCACTACTGAAGGAGAGATTGGTGATACATCTGGTTGTCAATGGACTACAGGACCCAAGGCAGCATGGTTTCACCAGGGGAGGTCATGTCAGACCAACCTCGCTGAATTTTTTGACTGGGTGACTAGGGAGGTGGATCAGGAGGGCAGTGGACATGGCCTATCTGGACTTCAGCAAGGCCTTTGACACTGTGCCACATAGAAGACTATTACACAAACTGGGGAATATGGGTGTGGGCAGGACAGTAGTGTGGTGGGTAGGTAACTGGCTGGGTGGCAGGACACAGAGGGTGGTGGTAAATGGCTGTCACTCCACAGAGGGAAGAGTGACCAGTGGGGTACCACAGGGATCAGTGCTGGGACCAGTCCTATTCAACATCTTCATCAGTGACATTGCAGGACCTAGAAGGCAGAATTTCACTGTTCGCTGATGACACAAAGCTCTGTAACAGAGTAGACACCAGAGGGTGTAGACAGAATGAGAAGCGACCTGCAGAAACTTGAAGAATGGTCAGGGTTTGGCAGTTGAAATTCAATGCAAAGAAGTGCAAGATAATGCATATGGGGCACAAAAACCCTGGCACAATATATCAGTTGGGGGGGTGAGGATATAGCATGCACCAAGCAGGAAAGGGATCTTGGGGTTGTCATCTCTGATGACCTCAAGGTAGGGAAACAGTGTGACAAGGCAGCAGGTAAAGCAAATAGGATGCTGGGATGTATAGGCAGGGGCATCACCAGCAGGAAAAGGGAGGTCATAATTCCGCTATACAAGACACTAGTGAGGCCCCACCTGGAGTACAGTGTACAGTTCTGGAGACCATACCTACGTAAGGACATAGACAGGGTAGAGAAGGTTCAGAGGAGGGCAACAAAGATGGTGTATGGATTGCATCACAAGTCCTATGAAGACAGGTTGAAGGAACTGAACATGTACTCCTGGAGGAGAGGAGGGAGAGAGGGATATGATAGAAACATACAAGTATCTTACAGGAGGAACAGGGTACAGGAAAACACTATTTTAAGCGAAAAGATGTTCCAGGACTAGAGGGCATGGGATGAAGTTGAGGAGGACGATCTAGGAGGAAACATGAGAAAGAATTTCTTCAGAGAACGGGTGGTGGACAAGTGGAACACCCTGCCAGAGGAAGTGGTGGGGGCTGAAACAATCACGGGATTTAAGAATGCATGGGATAGACATAAAGGAATTCTGGAGGTCAGGGGTATGGGGCAACAGACTTCTAGGAAAACAAACTGAACTTACAAGCTCAAATGGGCAGACTGGGTGGGCCATAGGCCCTTATCTGCCGACACTGTCTATGTATCTATGTAACTGGAAATTTCTTTTTTGTCACTGTATTAGAATTACAGACAACAGTCATCCTCTCTCTCAACTAGACAAAATTTTTATTAATATCAATCCATCAGGCTTAGAACAAATGAAAGTAAAGTAGGGAAAAAGAATTACCAGTCTCAATATCACAATCTATTTGGGACAGGAGACTTAATAGAGGATGGGCAGTAACTAGTTCCCCAACTTGGCGAGAGTTTCATTGGAAAATCTTAATAAGATTTTTTCTTACTCCCACAATAGTAAAGCGCTTTGGAAATACCCATTCTGATTTGTGCTAGAGGGGATGCGGAAACATAGGAACTCAGGCACATATATTCTGGACCTGTCCCAAAATTTCTCTATTCTGGAAAAGAATCCACACACTGATATAGAATATGGTTTACAGATCCCTTTTACGGGTTTAGACTTGTTATTGGGCCTCCTGACCCTAATTTTTGGACCTACACACTCAATTAGATTGGCCCAAATGATGCAGGTTGCAGCACTTAAATGTATAACTTCGAAGTGGCTGTCCCCACAACCTCCCACGATGAGTGAATGGGTATTAAGAATGAACCAGCTAGAGGCCATGGAACAAGTCCCCAGTGTATATACATACAGGGTCCAGCTCATGGCTGTAGCCAGGAATTTTAAACTTGTACTCAAAACTGATGCAATGTTGCCCCCCTGTTATGTAAACATAAACCAAAATATGCATTGCCATGTCACACCAACAATAGCCCCCTCTCCCACTTGCCAAGTCTGAGTTCAAGTAATCAGTTTCTTCCTTTAGTCCTCCTTCCTTTGTTTTTCTGCCTGCCTGTAAGTTGTTCTTGTTTGTGTATTTGGCTGGTGGCATCAGTGGCCCATAGCGAACAACAAAGGCAAAAGATCACAATGTGCTTGTTTTCCTCTTTTTGTTGCCCCTGCTGTTTTTTTTTTTTTTACTGTACTCTGCTGAGTACAGTGTGTATGCCTGCCGACACCCCTGGTCCAGCTACTACTTGAGACAGGAATGTATATGTCTTCTTTCTGCTATAGATTCCACGTTCTTAACCAGTTTTGGCAGAGGATAATGTTATTCTGTTTATTTTTCTGTCTTTTACACCTATAAATTTATTTCTACTTTTTATATTCTATTATATGGTTTTTAGGTCTTATTACTCTAAAATGCATTTTCCTATAAACCAGGTTTGGCAGTGAGAGCTATAACCTTGGGAAACAGTAATAACTGCCTCTTAACCATAATAAAAGTTGATTATTAGAATCTATTGTGTTTTACAGTAACAATAGCAGTACACCAATCAGATGTAATGACTGTAGATCAGTAACACTGAAATGTAACATGTGTCTGATACATAATAAATATGAAGTTAAAAAAAAAATCTATTAGATAGGCAAGGAAGGGCAGACTGACAAGCCACTGTCCTTTTTATATCTTTCTATGAACAAGGTACACCTTTAGGGGCAAGTAGCATTCGGCTAAGCCTTCTGATATATATTACACCCCCGAGGGTGATTATTAGGATATAAACATTGGGGAGTGTTTTCTTCCATAGTAAACCTGGGTTATAATTCACCGTTACAACCCACAGGTTATAATGGTGAACACGTGCCAGGTTTCCTTCCGATCTTTTCTTTATGTGCACCGCCAGCCCAGCACTTCACACTGCACATCGCCGACACTCCCAGTCGGCAGTAAGTTATTTTTTTTAGCTTGTTTACTGGCCGGATACATTGCGGGCATTAAAAAAAATTGCTAATTTGAAAGCCGCTATGGACGAACTATGCCAAACCCCACTGGTTTGTGACGCGGCTCCATGGGGTTCTCTCTGTTTATTTTATATAATTGCTGTAAGAAAACGCTCTCAGCAATTATATATAAGGGTTGGGTAGGGAGTGTAAACCTCAATTTACATTATATCCTTCTGGGTGGGATGCTCTAATAAATCCCTCGAGCTTCACTCTTGGGGTTTATGTGGCATCTCACCCTTCAAGGGGGTGTAAAATCTCATTATAACTCCCTACCCAGCCATTATTCTATATATCAACAAAACACTGGATTATTTCCTACTGCTTAATTATCCATCAGATACAATTGATTTGAAGCAGATATATCACTATAAACTTTTCTCTAACATACTTTCTCCAAATCTGAGAATAGCTGCAAAAGCGACCTGTATTTGGAATCCAGTTTTTAGGATGGCAGCCAGGCTGGGCAGGTCATCTTAGGAGCTCTGGAGTTTCTCGTGATAAGTTCAGTTTTATTTTACTTTAAGCAAAAAACAGTTGCAGGGTTCTGAGGGAGAATAATCCTGAAGTTTTCCACTGACAATTAGCTATATATTGTTACCATGTTCTTAGAGATTAGTGTAGCAGATGGGTAAAGCCATTAGTGTTAGTAAGGGACTTCTAGTGACAGAGTGATAGGTTTTAGCTGTTATTATTTTTTAGTATAGGCTGTCTACGGTTGTGGTGCCACTGTGTTTACAGGGTTTTAAATAATTGATTAGCAGTTTTTTTCTTGGGACAATACTAACTATACAGAAAGCATTTATATAGGTTTTCTAGAAGTGTCATGTTTGTTAAACACAGTGAGGCAAGTGATATTCATTTTCACAATGTTTTAGAACTTTTATAAGCAAAACGCTAATCAATTTTTAGAGTTATTTAAAACCCTGGTTTATAACATAGTGAATCCGAAATTCCTCTAATTGCTCAGATGCCCGTGAGTTTGAGGGGTGCTGGGTGCTTGCCCAAGGAATCACAGAAGATCATAAGCAGTTGCAGAGAAAGTTCTTTGTAACTAAAGTGTCTGGTGTTGGGGATTGCTTAGATGGGATAAGATGAAGAGCAGTCCAAGCAGCAAATTCCAGCGATATCTGCGGTGTGTCAAATGCTTGAACTTGACTGCAGCGAAAGGACTGTGTGTATACCTATTGTTAACTGCAACAAGGAGCTTAACGGTCTGAACCACAGAGCCTAACAGAGTGGCCACTTGGATATTTTATCAGGCCTGAGCTGGTATGTGGGTCTTCAAAGGGTTGGTCATCTACCGACAGCCTCAGCAGAGCTGGACTGAGTGCTCTGTAGTGTGTGGAGCTGACCTTGCACTGGATAGGAGTATCAAAGAAGGAATACTGGACCAAGCCACTGGCCAGCAGGTGGTGAGAGAGCCTTCTAGCTCGAACCGTACTATTATTTTTTGGGGCATTTTTGGTTTGCAATGCAGCAGTAAAAGTACTGCCTATTGCCATTTCATCTGTTAAAACATTTCTGTACAGCAGTTCTGGTAAGAGCAGTGGGTGAATATGTGGTGAAGTCGCCATATTCGCATCTGCGGAGCACTTCGTGTAACCTTTCTAAATTACCCAGAATTCGTCATTTGTGACTTTGCCTTGCCTGTTGGGGTTTTAAGTGCAAATTGCACTTAAATAAAATCCAAAGCAATGATGAGTTGCATCCCCCATCCACCCACACAGCCGGCAGCCCGACTTCGCTCTCTGGTGTCTACTGCCCCCCACTGCCAATTGCTGGCTACAATATATAAAAAAAATGTTTCCATTAAATCCCTAATCTATCCTGACACATCCTGATGTCTAGTGGTTCCCCCCACCACCAATCACACAACACATAAATCTACCGCTGCCTGGCACCCTGTCCTGGTGTCTAGTGGTCCCCCCACCCAGCCGATTGCAACCAACATTACAATACTCTCTTAATTAAAAAATGTTTCATTTAATCCCTAGTGTCTAGTGGACCCCCCCACCCCCACCCTGTCAGGTAGTGCCCCCAACCTGCTCCCATCCAACCCTGAGCAGGCAACTGGCACAGCCCTCCACTCATCTCCACAGTCAGCCCAACTGAGCTCAGCGAATGAGGGTGAGCTTGTACAAGCACGTGTTCATTCATTGACAGCTTGCAGTCATTTTCATTGGTTTTCAGGTTGTAGAGAAGGGGAGGGGCTGCTCCAGTTGCCCATGGGGAAGCAGGATGGGGAATAACGTATGGACCATGGAGGGGCCCCATCCGCCACCCCCCGCCAGTGACTGCAGCAGCCCTCCCTCTCTACAACCCTGAGACTGATGAAATGACCATGAGCTGTCAATGAATGAGCATGTGCTTGTACAAGCATGACTAGACACCAGAGATTAAATGAACATTTTTTTCTTTAATTAAGACAGTATTGTGGATGTGGGCAGCAATTGGCGGGGTGGGGGTACACTAGAGACCAGGGCAGGGTGCTCAGGCAGCCAGGGAGTGTCAGCATTGATGGTGGTGGGGGGCACTGACAACCAGGAAGGGTCGGATAGATTAGGGATTTAATGGAAAAAATATTTTGTTTTATATTGTTTGTGGTCCTGGGCAGCAATCGGCTGCAGCAGGAGAAACCACTAGACACCAGGGCAGTGCGCCAGGAAGACAGCAGAAGGGGGCACTACCACTAGACACCAGGGATTTAAAATCTAAGTAGTTTTGTGTGGAGATTCCACACTTCAGGGATGACCCCCTGCTCCGTGAATTGAGCACTAGTCACAAAATATTTTTGCGGAGCAAATTTTGTCAACTTCGCCCACCTCTCGAACTAACACTGATAATTGGTGGTGTATCCTCTGGAAGTATAAACTTTTGCATAATTGTTAGTATATATATTTATTTATTATTTATTTATTTATTGAATTTTGTTGACCCGGTTAGCCCACTGGGCCTAGAAGTCCCTTTTTCAGGAGCGACCGGGGTGGGGGAAGGGGGATACAGATGGTAAGCAACTGAAATTGAACTAGATTAAGCTGTTGGTGGTATTTTTAGTGAATGGGAGAAATTTGGCAAGGACACCGGGAAAATTCCCCTACTCTGTAGGGAAGGGTTTCCTTTGCCGCCATGATGGAGGATTCAGTTGGGACCAGAACTGACTGCAATGCAGACCTCCTCATGATTTTCCCACCAGTGATACCCGACGAAAAAGTTTCACAGGTTATAGTTTTGAATACAGATGTTTATCAGCGAGAAACGCAGCCATCGTTACTGACCTTACCACAACTTTTGGAATCCACTCCTGGACCTTCACGATGTCTAGTAGACCAACGGGACGCCAAGCTCAAAACACCAGTGTTTCTGGCGGAACGAAGTTCCTTGAGCACAGAGTGTGCAACGCCACTGCTTCCCCCAGTGCCTTCCGGATCTTGCCCTAAGACAGACATTGTGACTAGGGCTTTGCATGCTGGGTGAGTCTCCCCATTGAACATGGATCCTCTTGCTCCTTCAGGGTGTCCAGAACCAGGACCCCATACGACCGCCTCCTCTACGAACCCCACCACTACGGACCTGTTGTGTTCTCGTTTTGGATTGCCTAAACAGAAAGACATTTTAGAGATGACCTGGACTACAACGGCTGCCTTATCCAAGGCAGGTTGGACTCAATCAATGCAAGGGACATGGATTCCTGATCCTACATGGGACGCGGCTAAACATGAAGTTTTATGCTCCCCCGCCAGGCCTGCTACGTTAATGAGCTCCAACGAGGTACCAACTATTGATAATGTTACCACTATGGACAATGATGTAATGAACCTTAACACAAGTGAATCTGTACAATCTTGGGGGGATATTATGGATGCTAAAGATCAGGTTCTTGTACATATACCCCGAGAGAGTACTGATATTAGTGAGGCACCTCTTATTTCATTGAATATGTCCCCTACAGCCCCCTCCCATATTCTTCCTTCCACTGCTACTTTTTCATCTCAGGGACCCACTGTTTCCCCCTCTCTTAACATTCTGGACTCACAACATGACCCCACTCCCTCCTTGGAGGACCCAGGGCAAGGCACATCTAAAATGTTGGTCCCTAACTCGGACAAAGGCCCCATGGAACAAGTCTCTGGTCAGACACCCATTCTCTCCGACCTATTTAAAAATAAACTCGAACAAGCCCCCCGTAGAAATGCTGTCCGCCTCCGCTATAGAGGTGGACTATCTGAGTTTCCTGATAGATATTATGTAGCTTGGACCCTTCTTAAAGGCATGATGCACTTTCAAGCCTCAGACATATATGCCTTGATACATATCTCGGGGGAAGAGACTTTCGATGTTAGTTTTAAAACCTCTGCTGGTTTAGACCGTTTCTGGCATTTATATACCTCACAGAAAAATAATTCCATTTGGACCCCTTTTTCTGTTTTACCTTTGACTAAACTCACGATACGCACTGTTACAATCATGTTTAGGAACGAAGGAGTTAGTATTAGTGATATTTATCATTGGTTACAGAATCGCTGTAATGTCCTTTCTCCTCCTGAAGCTATCCTGGACGATGATGGTCTATGGACTGGTGGCTGGAGGTTTCGGGTGAAACTAATTCAAGTAAATTCAGAAGTTGTACACCTGCCAAATAGTTTCTTTCTCGGTAAAGACAGGGGGGTTTGTTTCTACAGAGGCCAGCCTAGGGCCTGTTATAAATGTGGTGCTACAACACATTTGAGTAGTACATGTGACTTACTGAAGTGTAGTCTTTGTGGGGGATATGGACACCCGAGCGTTTCTTGCCGGAATGTGTTTCGATGCAATTTATGTAATGAAACAGGGTATGCATATCATCAATGTCCATGGGCAAGTAAAAATCGGTCTGAGGGTTGGAATTCTGAAACCTTAGTTCAGAAAGCCCAAGTTAAAGTACAAGAGCAAACTACATCCCTAAACACAGCTTCCATCCCTTCCATACCCCCCAGATTTACCTATTCCTGTTCCTCCTGCACCCTTAGGGCCGCAAGTTTCTTCACAACGACTGGATCAGGTTACCCAAATGAAGGCCTCCAATGACCCCCCTCCCGAGACTGTGCTTCCCCTGAATTGCTCCACTGCCATTCTTGATAAAGATGGATTTCAGGCAGGCCGATGGGTCACTAGGGCCACTGCCCGGAAATCTCTTAAACTTCCTGATGTTCCCCTGTCCAACGCCTTTGATTGTTTGAAAGGGGACCGGGAGGACTCAGATGGGGATACTGATATATCTGCTATTCCATCTGATATAGATACCCCTGCAAATAAACCTCCCGATGTTGCCAGGAAAAAAATGACAAAAACGAAAAGGGTGGTAAGAAACGGAAAAACATGGCTATGACTGATGGGAGTGGCTGACCCTGGCGTGTATACTGAAGGATGTCCGTATAGCCTCTCTATATGTCTGCAGCCTAAAGGGATTTAAAAAGAGAATATTTTTTTTTTCATTATGCTAACTCCCTCCAGTTAGATATTCTATTATTGCAAGAAACTCATATCTCTACTTTGCATGACATACAACAATTGAAACGGGGATGGTATAAAGGGCCCTCTTTTTGGACATTTGGAGATGATGCGGCGGATGGTGTAGCTGTTCTTTTTTTTTCGCCCCAGTTTTCCATCACCCGCATTATTGATATACACCCAGGTAGAGCGCTTGTTGTTGATTTCACAAAACACGCATTGTCTTTTCGGGTTATAGTTGTTTATAGTCCACAGACCAAAGCAGCCCGTATTGCATTGTTGGACTTAATCAAGCCATTTTTATGTACGCGTAAACACATCTTATGGGGAGGAGATTTTAACTGTTCTATTGACACTGTAGGCAGGATTAAATCAGGGAAAAAAGTTTATTGTGACTCCCTAGCTTTATCTACATTGGTGAAAGATGCAGGCTTGATAGATGCATATCGTTCTCTCCATTCCGATGAAGGATATACATATCATAAATCAATATATCACACCAGAATAGATTACTTTTTTATTTCTCGCCAATGTACCCCACGCCATGTTTCGGTACTTCCCAATGAGATTTCAGATCATTGTCTTATTATTAGTCATTTTTTCATTGGTTCCCCTATTGTGTCTATATCGTATCACTCACAGTGGAAACTTAATAATTCTTTATTTGCCCCGATTTCTGTTCAGGCTCACATACACGCTCTCTTTCAAGCTCGAATATCGGTTATTTGTTGTTACGATTCTATGTGGGAATGGTGAAAAGACACGAAGACAGATCTGGGCATTTTTTTTCAGGCTTTAGGGAAAAAGAATGTCAGGGACGATTATCTCACATACTTATCTTATCGCAACCAGTTATATAAATTAATGTCTCTTCAAACTACATCCTCGGTTGATTATTCATCACAAATATCCAGAGTTAAGGCCTGCATGTTCTCTCATCAATACAATAGTGCTCGTACACTAGATTACATCATGCAAACAGGCACTTCTATTTCCCCATCTGCTGATCCTTTTTATGCCTTTAAAGACAGACTTCATTCTACTGTTATGCATGGTTTAAAGGATGCTCACGGTACTGTAATGACCTCTATCCCTGATATGTTATCAGTCACATCTGATTATTTACGGGCACATTTTTGTACCGTTTCTAGCTCCCATCAGGATATATCCCACCTTTTGTCGGCCCCAGTCCCTCAACTTCACACTCATTTAATTCCTGACCTAATCAGAAGGATTTCTCAAGAAGAAGTTGCCAGTGCTATTTCCTGTTTACGGTTGAAGGTTTCCCCAGGGCCGGACGGTTTAACACATGAATTTTATAAAACATTCCAAGTAAATTTGTTAGAAATTTTGACTCAGGTCTTTAATTATGTTCTGGATAATGCAGATGTTACATCTGGGTTTGGCCTATCCATCCTGAAATTTTTATATAAAAAAGGGGATATAGTCTCTCTTACTAACTGGAGGCTACTACATCTCCTAAATGCAGATTTTAAGATTTTTTCTAAGATTCTTTGTTCTCGTTTAAGAATAGTTGCCCCGGATTTGATAGATGCGGCTCAAACCTGTGCTATACCTGGTAGAAACATTCATACAAATCTTTTTCTATTACGTGAAATTTTTGAAGCAAAAATGCATGATAAGTTATCTGGTTATCTTTTTGTCCTGGATCAATCGAAAGCATTTGATTCTGTACATCATGACTTCTTATTACACGTATTGACACTATATGGTATTCCTGACAGGTTTATATCTTGGATTTCTCACATACTCTCCTTAGCCCATTTTTTTCCTATGATAAATGGATATTGAGGCACAACTCTATTGCAAAGGGTAGGGCTCTGTCAGGGTTGCCCTTTTAGCCCATTATTATATGTTTTTGCTCTAGATCCCATAATTAGGCAGATACAGTGGAACTCAGATATTGTGGGCATTACACCTCACCCCAGTCTACTACCTGTTAAAATCTCTGCTTATGCAGATGATGTGGTCTTATTTTGTCTAAATTGTTCTTCGGGTACTAAAGCTATCCAAACTTTTCAATCTTTTACATTATTATCTGGGAGTCAGATTAATCTCGAGAAAAGTGTATGTATCCCATTACATCATATTACTAGTGATACAACAGTAATACATGGTATCAGGGTTTGTACCACACCCCAGAAGATCCTGGGAATATGGTTTAATACACCTGATGATGCTAGCTATAACTGGGAGAAACACTTAGCCCTAGGTGACAATAAAGTACGTCTCTGAAAGACATGAAGGCTGAGTAAAAAAAAAAACCGGTTATGGTGATAGAAAATGTTTTATCCCCAATATTTTTTTTTCTGAGTCACATATATGGTCCACCCAAACACCTAGAAACAAATTTGTCTAGCCTTTTTTTTCATATGTTATGGGGCAGTCGCCTAAACCCTGTTAAAAGACATATTACATATTTGCCCCCGAATCAGGGAGGTTTAGGAATGATAAACCCTCTGTCTTTTTTTCTTTCCTTTTTTCTAATTCACATTTTTTGAAGCCATAGATATGTGTTAACTGTTTGTGACTCATGGGTGGCTAAAGCTGTGGATTCTCTAATGTTGGCTTGGATTGACCTCCCACCCATAGCTTCCCGCATACCAAACGTACTGCCTTATGTTATTGATGGTATCCGTACTCTCTGGTCCTGGAAAATTAGTAAATATCTATATTAGGCCCAACTAGGAAACAGTTATACATTAGTTTCCTAAACGCTGATAAGCCAATATTGCGGCTTCCACTATGCTCTCCATCCCACCTGACGCTTGTACTAAATATTCTCAGGGACAAAAGGATCCCAGCTCATATGTGGGATATTTCCTGGTTATGCTGTCATGGTAAGCTGCAGGTTCGTGGTAACTTAAAGCATAAATCGGCACAAGATAGGTACTGTCCTAAACCACTTTGTATTAACATTGAAGAAACTATGGAACATTTTTTTCTTTTCCTGCACAGATGCTCTCTTGTTTTGGAAGACCCTAGCAAACAAGTGGAAATGGCCATTTCTGAGTAGGATAACATATTCAGTCCTTGTCTTAGGTGTTTTCTCTGGTTTTTGGAATTCATTCCACCCCAGCACCTTGAGGGTGTTGTTTGCTGCATGTAAATATTATCTGTGGCAAGCTAGATGTAAATATGTTCTACAACAGGTACCAACTTGTCCACTAGATATTATAAAATGTATTGAATCCACAGTTTTGAACTTACAAGAATTGGAATTGAAACATCTCTCTCTCCTACACAATTTGCATCCTATTGGGCTGGTATTACCTTTCTGACTTATATATGGGAGATGGATTTTGGTTATAGTGATGCTTGTTTTTTTTTTCTCTCACCTGCATTATTGCGATATTCACATTCTTAAAATGCTTATGTATATGCTTTTCTATTGTTTATTATTTTATTTCATATATTTCCTGTACTTGATGTTATGTGTTTTTTCAATAAAAAATTCCCCTACTCTTTTTCGATAAATGCCATGGGATCTTTAACATCCACCTGAACTACCACCAATCCAGGCAGATGGGACCTGAGTTTAACGTCTCATCCGAAAGACGGCACCTCAGAAGTACAGCACCCCCCTCATGCTGCACTACAGTGTCAGTACTGGGATATTAACCCAAGTGCCAGATGTGGGAACTGAACCCAGAGCCCTCTGATCTTCCGGCCTCAGAGGCAAGTGTGCTACCTACTGAGCCACTGAGACTGTATATCATTCTGTTTTAATATATGAACTTTGGCATCATCGACCATGACTTATTATTTATTTATAATCTACTGTATTTGATGTGTGTGGGCGGTGCATGATTTAAGGTAGGGTGAATGACTGATGAATGAGGGTTAAAAAATACCGTAACTGTTTTTAGGCTGCTTGTAAGTGTTGGGTGGAAGGACCTTAGTGAGTGTACAGGTGTACTTTGGCAGGTGTTAGGGACTGTGTTGCATTTTCTTCTCGTGGTTGTTTTATACAGGGGGTTTGATGGTTAGTTATTTATCTTAAAAGAGGGTTCTGGAGGTAGGCTTAGGGGTAATTTTAATGGGTCAGTAGTTTAGCAGTATTACTGTTTGTGTTGGGTATGGTCCACATAGGCTTAGCTACTCCCCATCCCGACTGCCCATTGCAGCATACCATCAGTGCAGGGAGGTGGATATTAAGAGGAGGCATAGTGGCCAAGGGAATGAGTTTGGGAGGAGCTAATGGGGGTTATTATTAGGATGGTGGGACCAGGAGATGTCCTGGGATGAAATGAGACCTGAAGTGAGGCCAGACCTGGTTGGTTCCCATGCCTAGGCCACCCACCTGACTGATTGGTCAGGAAGCTGGTAGGCCAGCTGCCTTTCTCCATACCCTGCAGGTGGTGCTTTGCAATGCCAGATCGATAAGAAACAAGGCTGCCATTATGGCAGATTCAATTTCTGGTTCCTCTGTTAATCTGACTTGCATCACAGAGGCCTGGTTGAGTTCTGGCACCAGTCCATTACTGGACTCTCGGATTCTCCCAGGTACACTGCCTATGCAGGGATCATGGGAGATGTAGGGGGTGGCCCTCTGTTTTAGATCTGAGCTGACCCTTATGGTGCGCACAGTGGGGGACACCCTGTTGTCTGAATGTGTGATTGTGTGTGGGGGTCCAGGTGCAGGTTGCAAAATCCTCCTGGTGTACTGACCTCCAGTACATGAGAGTGAGTTTCTGCAGAAGATTGCGGACTTCACTGTCGAAAGGGTGTTGGAGTTCAATGCCTAGGTCAATGATGAATTTTCACACTTTGGGCAGCATTTCCTCTAGTTGTTGGATTCACTAGGTCTGGCACAATTAGTTATTTCTGTGATCCAACTAAGACGGGCATGCCTTGGATTTGGTTTTTCTCCCTGGAGCTCGAGATTAATAATCTAGAGACTGACCCAGCCAGTTGATCTGATCACTGCATTGTGAAGTTTTCCTTTGAGCCCCCCTTGTAGTCCACCCCTATGGAGATGGTTTATTACCGCCCTTTAAGAGGGCTTCATCCAGAAGGACTACAGGTGGTAATGAACATCTCAACGATGTTGACAGCATGTGAGACTGGCTTGGAGGAGGTGGTGGGTGCCTATAACAGGGTCATCACTAGAGTCTTCCATTCAGTAGTACCTACTTGTGTGTGACCCCAGGTCTCACACCTGAGCTTCTCACAGTTTGATGGGGAGCTCTAGGAGTTTAAACCAGGTGTCAGAGGTTACAGTGCAGTTGGAGAAGTTCCAGGGCTTGGGAGGACAAACTAGCTTTGAAGATTTTTCATAATGAATCTCAAAGGGTAACCTCTCATAAGAAGGGAGTATTTCTGTTCAGGGAGATTGCAGCTGGGAGGAATCAATGGGTTCAGCTATTCTAGACTTTGGACATGCTATTAAATTCAATCTGTCTATAGCCAGTTAGAGCTGGTTCATCTGCTAAATGTAGAGTTTGCTTGATTCTTTCAGGCCGGGATCTTGCCAAGTGGACAGGGTCAAGCCTGCACCTTTAGAACATGCTCAGCTGTCATGGGCAGAGTTTAGGCCAAGTACAATGAAGGAGCATTGTGAGGAAATGTCAGAGCTGTGGACCACTTTTTGTGAACTACACCTATGCTCAACACAAATACTATTGAGTTGTGTGGGGCTGCTGGGACTGGTGTTCATAGGAATTGTTTGATGCTCCTTATCAAAGGAGGGCTTTCTAGTGCTATTGAAAAATGCCCTGGTTCAGCCCCACCTGAAAAAATAATCTTTAGATCTGGACATCCTGGGGAATTATTGTCCTGTCTCTGACCTGCCCTTTTTTGGAAACATTATTGCGAAGGTGGTGGCATTACAGATTGAGTGACACCTGACAACCTATGACATCTCTGAGCCCCTCAGATTTGGTTTCAGATCTGGGCACAGCACTGAGATGGCACAGGTCAGGGTGTACAATAATCTACTCAGGGCAAGAGATAAAGGGGAATTGTCAGTTCTCTTTCTACTTGATCTTTCATCAGTGTGTGACACTGTGGACCATGGGTTGTTGTTGGATCATCTGAAGGAGCATGGAAGACTCACTGGAACAGTTATCTGCTGGTTTGAGTCCTACTTCAGGGATGGGACACAGAGGGTGGTGATGGGAATGTT
Source organism: Neoceratodus forsteri (assembly GCA_016271365.2). Classification (NCBI taxonomy): domain Eukaryota; kingdom Metazoa; phylum Chordata; order Ceratodontiformes; family Ceratodontidae; genus Neoceratodus; species Neoceratodus forsteri. The sequence continues at coordinate 376,243,162 of CM057458.1, forward strand.
CTCATCACCCCCAATGTCTCTGTTTTGTGGTGTGTGCCATGGTTTGGACCTCTCACCTACGGTGTTTACAGTGTACATGCTGCCCCTGGGACAGATCAGGGTTTTAAATAAGCTGAAAAAATGGATTAGAAGTTTGACACGTGAAAGTGCTAATCAATTGTGAAAATGCATAGCACTTGGCACAGATTGATTAGCCAAATTTAAAAACAATTATATAGTTCTATTAATGTTGTGTACTGTGCCATGGACTCACTCAAACAATGGTTAGCAGTCTACTGCTAAGCATTTCTGAAGATGGTTTGCATTACCCTCTGTCTTCCTCTACCCCCCGTGCCTTTTCTCTCACTGGATCAACCTTAAAACCAATTTACTACCACTACCTCTCAACCTCCCACTCCCCCCCAGTCTCCCCTCCCCCTCACCTTGACTCCTCCTTGGACTCTCACACTAGGTGTCACACCTCTTTATCTCCTTCGCTACATATAAACACAGTCCTTTAACCTAGCTGAATGCTTTTGACGCTGTACTATCACCATTGGTACTATGAATGACATTGTTACCTTATTGTATACTAGCTACCTACTATTCGTGTATTGTACAGTATGTAAACTGTTTGTTATTGCTGTCATTGTCACTGTTTGACGTGGAACCTTTGTAAAAGAGCTCTGAGCTCAAAAGTATGATCCGAATCCCTAAATAAATAAATAAAAAAATAAATAAAATTACCAGTTTTGCTGTGCTATACCAGCTATTTAATACCCTGAATACCATCAGGTGTTACAGTCTGAGTATTCACTGCTATGCAGAGGATACACAGCTGCATCTGTTATTTGCACCCAGGACGCCAGATGCTGTCGAGGTGCTAAATCTGTGCCTGGTAGAGCTGTATCAGTCATTTGCACCTAGGATGCCAGAAGCTGTCGAGGTGCTAAATCTGTGCCTGGCTGAGATTCAGCACTAGATATCATCTAGCTGGCATGTAACCTGAACAAGACTGAGGTCTGAGTGATTGAGCCGGGTTATGCGTTTGAAGTGGCAATGAAAAAAGTGACAGAGCTTTGGCTCAGGTCCTTTAGGCGGTTTGCTGTTGCCAAGTTGAAAAATCTAGGGGTTATTCTGAGTGAGCGGCTGACATTTGAGACTCCGGTATCAGCTGTAGTCTATAGTGACTTTTACCATCTAGGTAACCTCAATCAGATTAAGCCCCTTATCCCCTCCGATGACCTGCTGACACTGGTTCATGCATTCGTGATGTCAAGTTTGGACTACTGTAATGTGCTCTACCTCAGGGTCGACAGAGATACCTTGCGATAGTTGCAGGTGGTGCAGACTGCTGTGACCAGGTTGCTGACTAGCCTTCCAAGGTCATGTCCTATAACCCCAGTTCAGCATGAACTGCACTGGTTGCTGGTGAAGTGGCATGTGACCTTCAAGGTTGGTTTGCTAGCCTAAAAAGCCCTACATGGGCTGGGCCCTAGCTGTGTGTTGGAATTCCTGAATCTCCATCAATCCTCACTCCCTCTCTATTCCTCTGAGGAGGGCATCCTGTCAGTCTGTAAAGCCAGCCTAAAGTCCTGTGGGGATTGTGATTTTCAGGTGACTGGCCCTATGATTTGGAACACACTGCCTAGAGCACTGAGGGAGGCCAACCCCCCCCCAGTGAATGCCTTTAAAACGGGGCTAAAAAACATACCTATTTAGCCAGGCCTTTGGAGACTAGGGCTGGCCTGCTTAATAATCCCATGTCTGTTGATGCTGCTGCATTTATATTTTATATTTATTTAGTGAGCGCTGCCTTTGAATTACCATTTACTGATGTTTTATTTTGTTTCTTTCACCACAATGTAAGCCCTAATTGTTATCATCTCACAAGAGTTCTGTGGCACCCTGAGCTCGCGGGGAAGGGTGCCTATGCAATAAATCAACTACTATTACTAAATGACACTTTTTCAGTGGCAACCTTATTGTACACAACAGTAGATGTATGTGCCATATATGAGAGCAACAAGCATCCTATACTTTATAATAGCTTATACCTAAGGTCATTTCTAAAGCGATTAATAAGAAAGTAATGTGGGACAGCTGGGAGTTATGGTTCATATTCTTTGAATTATCTTTGGATACACAACAAATTACACAGTCTACTCCAGACTGCCTCCCTAAGGGCATTCTGTAAAGAAGAGGTTATGAGAAAAAGCACAATAATACGTTAAGACCATAAGCCTAACCTTTGGTGCACAGGGTGATTTCTACTACATTTCTACACATTTTTGAGTTAATCAACTTAACAAAGGAAGCGGAGTCTGAGAATTAGTAATGGTACACTAGTCCTGAAAATGAGTAGCTCATTTCTAGGTCTGATAACACTTCCCGTGATGATCACACAGTGGAACCTCCAGGCAAATCAACAGAGGGGCATTTTTCATTTGTACTTTTCATTGCCAAACACAGCAACAGGAAGGTTAATCATCAGTATTTCTGGTCAATTACAAGTATTCTTTACATCTGCTTCAGCAGTTAGAATGCTAACAGCCCTTGAAAATTTAGCCAGACATAATGGATGGTGTAAAATACAGATATCAAGTGCATCAGCCACATTAGTCCAGGTGACTGACATTTTCTAAAATACTGAATTCACTCTTAGCTTTCTTGAGACAGAATTTTAAATGACCTACTGATAAACAATAATTAAAAACAAATAGACATGCTTTTTTATTTCTGATCACAATAAAAACTGGTTTAATTCAAGACACTGTACTCTTTTTTTTTCTGACAAGCAGCATTTGTAAAAAAAAAAAAATGTTCAAACTAATAAGGACCCGTACCCCACCCCCTTGATTAAATTGCACCACAAAATAATATTTAGATAACGACTAAACAAATCAAACTAACAGTCAGACAGGAAATGCTAGCTGAAATGGACCATAAACAGACGGCCTAAAACCAGCCTGACTGGAGAACTGAATCAAGGAACCTTGTGTAATCTCATTAGTCTGCGCACTTAATGAAACCATTTAAATCTGTGACATTTTGATTCCAAACCATGGCAGCAGTCACCAAGCTTAGCGATGTTATATACGTGTGTATTATACTATCATTATCAGTATATGTAAACACACATAAATACACACATCATTGCATGATTTTCTTATGTTATCTCTCACCCACCCACAACTGTGCGTATGACAGTCTGAAGACCACAAATCATTGTTTGTTTGTTTTTGTGCTCTCTACTCACTGTTGCTCCAGGATTTCAGCAATGACTTGATGCTAATTTCAAAGAAGCCTGAATCTTGTTGGCTGGCCATGTCTGCTGCATACAAAGAGGCTCCTGTAATTCCAGGCAGCTGAAAACGGCAGGTACTGTATATGTGTAGATGCGAAGTGTCACCAGTTTAATGATGCAGTCTAGAGATCAGGAGAGGAAACCTTCACTGCAGAGCCACTTTCTCTCCTGGCAGGTAGTCCGTTTTCAGTAAAAAAAAGGCATCAGACCCTCAATGTGCTTCTCTGATAAGGCCTATGCTGCGCACTGTCTGCTATGTACAGTATTTTTCTCTCTGCAGCCTAGCCTAGTAATTGTTATTTATCTGTGAGAAGACATGGCTTGAACATCTGTTGTTTCTTGTAGCATGCTTTCCTTTCACATGTTTATCCAGGCAATTGCTGGATAAACAGTGGCTGAAACTGCTACTTGAGAGGTATCTGAGGTGGCATTTTAATAGTCTGTCTTCTGCCTGGCTGCAATCCGTTTCATCAGAGGCTGAACTGATGGACTAAATGCATGCACCTCCTCCAGCAAACACTGAGCAGTAGCACCGACTTGAAGCCACACTGAGAAGGGCGTTGAATGCCTCCTCTGCAGCTGGAGGAATTTCACAGGTTCTGTGTTCCTTCTTTTTTTCTCTCTCTTTTGGAAAAGACCTCTAATGAATACCTCCTGTATGCTCTGGTCTGCTGCTTCCCTTTCGTCTGTCTCCAAGCACAACACACTGAATTATACACAACTGCATCATGCTGCGGTAAAGCAAAGCTGCACCCATATATCTGGTTGCAGTGACGTTAAAAAGCCTATCAGTCAGCCCAGTCCCAGGGGGACGAGTACTTGCAGATCAGCAACAACAAGGCATTCAGCTTGACTTTTTCCCGTTTCTTTGTAGCTAGAATAAACACCTCAGCCTTTTTCAGTCTCTTCTGTAGTAGATCTGGATGGAGTCTCACAGAGATGCTGCTGAGAACTGCGGGCTGGTGTAAAAAGATGGGGGAAGGTAACTGAGAAGCACTTGGTTTATTTACAGTTTTCTCTTAAAATCTGCAATGGGTTACTGACAACTGTGACGTTAACTGTAAAAAAGTAGAACAATCAAAAAAATCACATTTTCTTTTATTGTGTAATCTTTTTAGCTTATACAATGTAATTTAATGACACTACATTTCTCATCGTCGCAGGCAGAACGAATATCATCATCAACATCAGGTACACCATTCTGCAAGGCACTGTTTTAAAAATGCAAGAGTTTTTTTTTTCAGTCTATTACTTATCCCCTAGTCTTACTCGGCTAGCCCTTTCTCGAGAGATCCCCCCAACCCAATCACCCACCATCCCTATGACCTATCCTTATAGTTCCCCCATGACAGGCATTGTTGCAGGGCTGGAAGGGCAAGCCAGGCCCCGCCAGAATAGGATCTAGTGTCCAAAGTGCCTGGTTGGCAGTGTGAGGCCTGCAGGAGAGTGTCCCTCATGCTACCACAGCCAACAGTGTTTTTCTTCCATTTTTCTCCCCATGGGACATCCAACGTGCAATTGCACACCATGTGTACTGGCGTCAGTCCCCTTGCTGAAGCTTCCTGACTGCCACAATACGCAACTTCCACTAGGTGTCAAGTACATTACAGGAGAAATGTATCTCCCCACCCGAGGGAGGAGAGCAGTCCACAGGATGCTCCCTTCTCTCTCTGCCCCAGCTAGCCCATGACAACTCAAGTTCACTCCCAAACCTGGGTTGCTGGCTTAGCAAGTGGCTGCGCTACTGGGCCAACCAAGACACTTTGTTTCTGGAATACTATCAGTTTTTCTGCATTATTAAATAATAACAAATGTATTATGCCTGTAGCAAACAGCGGCTATTGGGCCTTCATACACAGTCAAAAATGAGTGGTGCAACGTGGTCTTAACTGGCATCCCACTGTGATATATATAATGGGGTTGTAAGTCTTTCCCTGCACTGTTACAATGGGCTTTATGACAGTGCAGGAAAAGGGGTGGGGGCAGGCATGCAGATGAAGCACTGTGCCATAGCCAGATGCTTGCCAGCCACTTCACATACTGGCCAAATGCCACAGTGCCTCCCCACCTGTAGAGCTGCTGTAAGTAGGTCTTCAGGAAAGGTGCAGGCAGGTGGCATCAGACCATGAGTCATCGGGGGACCATAATTAGTGACAGATCTACTGAACACACAGCCAATGTGAAGAAACAGGCTAGGGAGGGGTGTTTCCACTAAATGCCAGGAGGTACTACATGGCTTGGGGAGCAGGTAGGGACCACTTGACAATCGGGTTAGGGAGACTGTCAAGGGAACAAAAAAATCCTGAATGTCCTCATTCCCTTGGCCTTAAGGTACTGGTGGTGGCAGTGGTGGGGTTGGGGATAGACTGAAGCACCAACCCCTCTCACATTGGACTCTGCAGGGCAGGGTAGGGTGTGCCATGTAACTGGCATTCTGAAATGCCCAAACCTTTGTGGGTGGTGCACACCAGCATGTTAGTGGGTGAAAAGCCCGAACTGTACTCACTAACATCTGGCAATCTTAGTTGCATTACAATTACTGGATCTCCTTTTTTCCCATTGGGAAACCAGGTTATAATTTCACTGTTATAACCAGCTGGTTATAACGCGAACACGCACTCAGTTTCCCTAACTCTGCGCATGTGCAAACTGTGATCCTCTTCTCTGTGCCGTTCGCTCTTCGCTGCTTCAGCGCCGGCCACCAAGAGATACTTCACCACCACCGGACTTGGTGGTAAGCTTTTCAAAACACATTCAACACATTCACTGGGCTGACGTCCTTCGAGGGAGCTAATTTAAACACAAAAAAAACAACAAAAGAAAAAAGGCTAATGTTTCCTCTGCTGGCGCTTACGACAGTGGACCGTGCTGAAACCCGACCGGTCTGCGTTCGCATAGGAACTGCTTTTATTTTATATAATTGTTGTGGCAAAAAAGGATATCCAGCAATTATATAAAATAAAACATAGGGTTGTGTGTAAAACTCTAATTTTACACACCCTCTAGGTGTTGAATACTTTAATAAACCCCTCAAGCTCTGCTCTCGGGATTTATGTAGCATCCAACACCTTGGGGGTGTGTGTGTAAAATTCTCGTTAAGCACTCAACCCCATATATTATTCTCTATGTAAATCACTTACATGATTTCAGTAAATCAGCACACAGAGCACTGTACCTTTTATGCCTCAAGCAGACCAAGCAGTGTACCACAGCTTACAGTAAGGCCAGCAAAATGTTGGGATGCACTGGGAGAGGATTTGACAGCAGGACTAGGGAGGTGATTCTGCCACTATATAGGTCCCTTGTGAGGCCCAACTGGGAGTACTGTGTCCAGTTGTGGAGCCCACATCTAAAGAAGGACATAAATAGACTAGAGACAGTGCAGAGGAGAGTGACAAAAATGATCCAGGGCCTACAAGGGCTTTCCTATGAGGGGCACTTAGAGGCACTGAACATGTTCACATTGGAGACTGAGGGGGGGGGGGTGCATGATAGAAACCTTCAAGTTACTGAAAGGAATAAAAAGAGTGCCCTACCCTGAGCTGTTCAACAGTGTTTCTAGCTCCAACCCTAGAGAGCATGAATGGAATCTTGGGAGGAGCTTCAAAAAGAACTCAGGAAACACTACTTCTCGGAAAGATTAGTAGAACTTTGGAACAGGCTGCCTGCTGAGTTGGTGGGGGCCAAGATGGTGACAGCATTCAAACCTGGCTGGGATAAGCTGAACACTAGATTAAAAACCAAGGATAAGGGTTGGGTGGCATTTAGTGGTGGTGGTTGGGGGGGGGGTAGGTCCTGGGATTAGTAATGGTCTTGGGAACTTCTGGGCAGACTTAATGGACCTTTGGTCTCCCTCTGCTGTCAACTTTTTTATGTTTCTATTCTATGTACAGTGGTCCCTTATGCAGGAACGCAGGGAGTAGTGCATTCCACTTCACATCAAGGGGAAGGCAGCTTCATATACTTCTGAAATTGAAAAAGAATACTTAAAACTTATTATAAGTCACTTTAGCTAACTTGAGTAATTTATAATAAGTTAACAGGGCCTTCACGGGGTGTCTCTTATGGTATAAGAGACTCTGAGAGTGAGGGTATGGTAGCCAGAATCACTTATCTTTGCTTCACAGTCCTCTCATCAAAACCTCACGCTTGGAATTCTGTTATACCATAGGAGACACCCCACAGAAGCCCTGTTCATTTATACTGTAGCTTAGTTGGTAAGGGGAGGCTCCTCCTCAGTGGCTAAGATAGGACTCTGTGTATGGCAGTTTTTGATGGTGCAGCAATGGGTTGCCTCTCTGCACCCTTAAATCACAACACTAGCTACTGTGACTATATACTAGGCCCCTTATGTTGGTTGATTCTCTTTATTGATGACTACATGTTATACTTTTTGTATCGGTGACATCAAAAAGGCACAAAACATGTAATCTTATTTAATTCAAGATGTAATCTCTAACAGCTATTAAATCGTTTTAAAAAATATGTATAGTGGTAACATTAATAACTAAATAATGCAAAAAAAAGCCTCAGAGTTGCTGAAATGATTCTTGGGGCCGCTCTTTTCAACAATGACCTAATCTCCATCTTAGCCAGCTGCAACACAAACAACAAAAACCTCTTTTGCATTCTAATCACAGAGAAAAAAAAACCCTTTACAACAAGATCCACTGTGGCAGTACTGAGGACACTACAACACCACTTAGCCCTCCCTGTCAATGTAGTAGTGTTTTCAAACTCATCAATACCACAGACACAAGACATTTGAAAGGAAAAAGACTGTCTTCTAAATAAGCTGCTATTAGGGTTACCACCTTTTAAGAAGCCCAAAGTGGGACATTTCTTACTGAAACATGATTTTTCGCTGGACAGTACGTAATCACGATCAATCCAACATACTTGCTTCTCTATATAATCAGAATTAAGGTTTAATATTGTAGATTTTTAGTTGCTTCTATTGTTTATTATCATTTTAAGGTATTTTAGTAAAGCTATTGTAGTTTTCTGCAATATTTAGTGGAAACAGAAAATAGTTTTTCTACTATAAAATCAGGACATGTAGTATTTTTCATGTTTTTTTGCAGGACACAGCTGCCCAAGTCAGGACTGTCCTGCAAATATCAGGACAGGTGGTAACCCTACCTGCTATGGTACTGTCCTACTGTCCTGTAGCCAGAGGGGATCTCTTTTTGTTGACACGTGCATTTTGTATTACTGTATCGGAGTATTTTTTTTATTTTTATGTAACTGTCTACTGTAATAAAAATGTATCTGCAACACACATCATGGGTTAAATTTCCACGCTGGCTACTTGGGCTAGTACCCATCACAGACATTACTACTCGGGGTGGCGGTGGAAGTGGTTCACTGCTGGTGATGCATCAGATGTGATGTTAATTGAGGTCTCTTCTGCCCACCACTGAAAGTTATGCAGGTGGAAGTTAAAGATCCCATTACATTTTCCAAGAGTAGGGGAGTTATCCTTGGTGTCCTAGCTAACATTTTCTCTTTCAGTAGCACATGTTCTACGCAATATGGCTGGGTATGTGTTTTTAGCATGCATAATGGCTGCTGCATGTATACCACATACAGTCCCTGCACTACCAGTAGCTAACCCATTGCTTTGTAAAGTGCTTTGAGATACACTGGATAAAAAACAGAAAAAGGGCCGCTTCAAGGCAGGAAGGGTGTAGGAACCCAACAAACATGAGACAAAGTTCAAAGAAAGGGTCTGCAACACCTTAAAAACAAACTCGAGCACACTGAATAATTAAAAAGTGCTTACTCTTATTTGCAGGAGTACAGAGTTGCAAAATCCATTACAAAGGCAAGCCCCTAGGATAAAACCACTGGATACACCAACGCTAGACTAACATTTTGCATCTTCACTTGTGAGGGCACTCTGATGAAGCATCATGTGTGAGGATGGGAAATGTTAGTTTATCATTGGTATATTAAGTGGTTTTGTGACGGGGTTTGCATTTGTAACTGATTTTACAACTCTGCACTCGAGGAAATAAAAGTAAGCACTTTTTTATATTCTGCATGCTCGAGTTTGTTTTTATCTGGTATTGTGTGCAGACCCTTTCTTTGAACTGTGGTCTGGGGTACAGTGTATAAGAAAGTGAATACAGTATGCAAAACCAAATTATATATTTTGAATAGAAGTACAGGTTAGAATCGCTATGATGCTAATGCTGTATTTATGCTCTTCAACGCGTTACATGTTGTCCTGTTTATCATGGTATGTCATAACGTTGTACTGCCCTCCTGGGTGCATCAAAGAGGCATCTGCATCAGGGGCAAAATGGCAAAGGATTTGTTTCTGCCTTCACAGATGGAAGCTGGGTAGGCAGCACTGGAGCCACTGACCACCTGACATTTAAAAAAAATGTATTTATTATACAGTCAGACCAGGCTAACCCGTAAACATTAGTATTTGCCAATTTTGTTATGTAATGAAATATACTGTACATTGTAACTGGACAGTGGATCAGACATGATGGATTATGACCACTACAACAACCACAGGTCTGTGGTGACAGGTAACGATATTTGCCTAGGACTGCAGCCTGGCTCTGTGGGACCCTCTAGAGCACTCGGATCCTGACCCTACACCACCAGCAGAGACTGGCACCATCGCATATGTGGGCATTGTAGTGGTTGCAACCCACCATGCATGCCATAGAGTGGTGTCCACAACAGTATGGGACAGTGTGGGAACAGGAGCAGCCACACTCCTGTAGCCATTCCTTCCTGTATCATTCAGTTGGTAATGCCGGCTCAATCTGCCACCTGCTTCTGGATGTGCTGTACTCACCCATGGGGGTCTTCCGGCATCTGTAAATGATATCAGCTAGAAAACACAGATGCATCAGGGGCATCTCAGTCATAACAGTGGGTGCCCATCTTGTAACACCACAGCACTGTTGACAGTGCAGCCAGGGGCAGTCTGTGGTTGTCAGTACCCATTTCAATCTGGAAGGGTATGTACTTGTCAGGTCTGTCAGTACAGGTTCCTGGGCTTCACACTACTGCTACCATGCTCTCTGGATCTCTGCTGTGCCACACCTTAGGACACTGCTGTCTGTAGGGTTACCACATAACCTGATAGAGAACATACAGGGCATCGTGCCCACATATCAGGCAGCATCTGGGATTTCTAATGTCCCCCTACCTCACAGAGCCCTGTTCTGTGGCACAAGGTCTGTTAGACCAGCTCATGACTGGTTTAGCCACAGCCGTGCCTTGTGGCCAGGGCGGGGCTTTCAAACTCCCAAATTAGGGGATGCTGCAGTCCCACTGTGGGGTAACTTCCCTTCCACCTTGGTGCACCGGCGTGGCCGTGCAAGGAAGGTGCAAGCCCAGTTGGCACAGGCAGTCCCCCCAGTGGTGCAGGGTGCCTTACAAAATCAGGACTGGTGCAAGGCATGGCACAAGGAGCCCTTTGCCCCATTTCTCCTTGATGCAAGCCCCATGCACCAGTCCTGATCTTTTGAAAATCGGGGTCTATGACTGGGACATGGCCATATCAGGCTATACTCAGTTCAGAAAAGATAGGGTGGGAACAAATGGTGGGGGTTTTGTGTTTTATGTGAGAGAAGGCATAAAAGCGATGGAGATACAGGGAATCAGGGGGCAGTGGTACTGTGGGTCACCCTAGAGATGGGAAATGGAGCCACTAATTGCACTGGCGTGATCTACAGATCTCCAGCACGGGGGGGGGGGGTTAGATAAGGTGGAAGCTTCTGGCAAGATGGCAGAAAAGGGTGAGGTGCTGCAAATGGGAGACTACAGTCTGCTGGATGTAGATGGGAATCTCCAAGCTTCAGCTTCGACTAGAAGCAGGGACATCCTGGACTCTGTGAAGGAGGTGTTCCTCAGGCAAGTAGTCAGGGAGCCCACTCATGGTGGGGCAATACTTTAGGTGGTGCTCACTTATAGGGACAGTGTTGCAGATATCAAGAATGAAGGCTACCAGGGGACCAATGATCACTGTACAGTGTGCTTCGACATAAGGATGACTGCGGAATCAAACCACGCTAGAGCAAGGTTCCTGGAGTTCAAGACGAAAGATTTTAGAAAGAGGGGTGAGTGCCCCAGGGATAACCTGGTTGGGGGGGAATGACCTGGGTTGAGTGTAGGAGCAGTGGGCAAAGCCAAAGGAGGGCACAGTGAAGGCAATAAAACTCCATGCGAAGCAAGTGAGCAAAAGCAAGAGAAAAAAAAAAAAGAGACTGCTATGGTCCACGAAATAAGTGGCTGAAAAGGTAAAGACAAAAAGGGTGGCACTCAGAAGGTATAAAAAGACTCAGGGAGGAGGGTAGGGAGGTGTATCATCAGAAACAGAGGGACGCAGGGCAGACAGTAAGGAGTGTGACGGTATAAACTGAGGAGAGAATAGTCCAGGCAGTAACAAAAAGGGACAAGACATTTTTAGGTATGTAAGTGAACAAGTGAAGACCAGAAGAGAGACTGTAAGGTTAAGAAGGGAAAGGTGGACTGTGCAGAAGAGGACAAGGAAAAAGGCAGCTATACTGAACAAATGCTTCCTAACAGAGAAAGGAGAAGGGGAGGGGCCACAAAAAAGTACCAGGAGCTTTGGAGAAAGGGAGGTGGACACTAGTCCTTTTCAGAGGACAGAGTCCTGAAGAACTTGCAAATCTGAAAGTAGACAAAGCAATGGGGCCAGACAGGGTGCATCCATGGGTATTAAGGGTGCTCAGGGAGGTACTGGCTGCATCTCTGACAGTCCCATTTAACAACTCCCTGGAAACAGGAGTGGTTCTGGAGGAGTAGCAGGGAGGCAACAATAGGTCAGTCAGCCTGACATCAGTGGTGGGAAAGTTAATGGAATCACTGCTGAAGGAAAGGATTGTGGAATGTCTTGAATCTAACAGGTTACAAGACCCAAGGTAGCATGGATTCATGGGGGGGGGGATGTCATCTCAAACGAATCTGATAGATTTCTTTGACTGGGTGACCAGGGAATTAGACCAGGGTGGAGCGGTGGATGTAGCCTACCTAGATTTCAATAGGGCTTTCAACACCTTTCTACATAGGAGACTACTAAGGAAGCTGGGCAGACTAGTGGTGGGTCCAAAGGTGGTAAACTGGGTGAGAAATTAGTTAGAGGACAGATAACAGAAGGTGATGGTAAACAAATTTCATGATGAGAAGGGAGGGTGACCAGTGGGGTGCCTCAGGGATCAGTACTGGGACCAGTCCTGTTTAATGTCTCTATAAGTGACATTGCAGAGGAGCTGGAAGGGAAGGTCTGCCTCTTTGCAGATGACACCAAAGTCTGCAACAAGATGGACACTTGGGGGGGGGGAGGTTAAAGGAATGAGCAGAGACCTGAGAAAACCTGAGGAGTGGTCAAGGGAACGGCAGCTGGGTTTCAATGCAAAAAAGTGCAAGATCATGTACTTACGGCACAGAAACCCTAGGGCGGAGTGCAAAATGAGTGGAGAGGTAGTGAAGAAGAAGAATCAGCATTTATATAGCACTTTTCATACATCCAAAGCGCTTTACAAGCAATGCTAGACTGGTAGTGAAGTGACTGAATGTGTGGTGGCGGCCATATCGCACATCATCACCCACACACAGCCTGGATAATTGCATGAACCAGTTTTTTTATGGGAAGGGGAATGTTGGCCAGGACACCGGGAATGTTCCCTACTCTTTGCGAAGAGTGCCCTGGGTTCTTTTACTTCCACCTGAACACCCACCAGGACAACACCAGGATGGGCAGAAGGGACCTCGGTTTAACGTCTCATCCAAAGGACAGCACACCCCAGCAGTACAGCACCCCCCAATACTGTACTCGGATGCCAGCGATTTTTAGGTGCAAGTCCAATCCCGGTGTGGGACGAGAACCCACAACCTTCTGGTCCAGAGGCGGATGTGCTACCAACTGAGCCACGCTGACACCTGTCAGTGACACTGACAAAACAGGAAAAAGACCTAGGAGTACTCATATGTGATGCCCTAAAGGTGGCCAGGCTATGCAACAAGGCAGTTGAGAGGGATAGTGGGATGCTGGGGGTGCATAGGGAGGGGCATCATTAGTGGAAAGAGTGGGGTGATGTTGCCTCTGTATAAATCACTGGTGAGACCCCACCTAGAGTACTGTGACCAGTTCTATACAGCACATCTCCGGAAGGGCACAAACAGAGTGGAGGCTGTCCAGAGGAGGGAAACTAAAATGGTGTTGGGTCTGCATCAGAAGCCCTAGGAGAAGAGACTAAACTACATCAACGTTTACATCCTGGAAGAGAAGAGGAAGAGGGGGGGATAGGACAGAGATCTTTAAATACCTCATGACAGCACTGGCCCTAGCTATTCCGGGGCCCTGTGCGAACTTCCTTGCTGGGGCCCCATATCAGAAGTTGCAAAGTCCCCAAGAAACATCCTCATCCCTAGCATGGCCTCCCTGTAGCTTCATTTTTAGCTAGTTTTCTGCCATTTTTGCACTTTACTTAAATTAGTACATACAGGACAGGAAGAAGGAGGCCAAACTGGACAGTTGAGTTTTTTTGGGGGGCCTCTCTGCTCTTGGGGTCCTGTGCGAATGCACAGTTTGCAACCCCACTAAGCCCGGTTCTGCCTCACGGGAATAAATAAGGTACAGGAAGGAAATATTTTTCAGAAAAAAAGATGCTCAAGAACAAGGGAACATACAATGAAGCTGGAAGGGGTAGATTCAGGAGTGCTGTGAGGAAGTATTTCTTCACAGAAAGAGTGGTGGATGCCTGAAGCAGTCTTACAGCGGAGATGGTGGTGGGGAAACAGTGGCGGGTGTGACAGGGTTGAATAAGGTCCTGCCCCATTTGCTATACTAACATACTATCATACTAAAAGCCAGAAGAATAGGCCTAACGGCCTTCGTGATCTGCTCATTAGCCAGACCCTACTGGTGCTAGCCTCCTTCCTTCTGCCAGCGAGAGGGTCAGTTCGCTTCCAGTATACCCATGCATCCATCCGAACCCTTTCTTAAAGCCCTCCACTGTGCCCTGCTCGATTAGATTCCTGGGCAATGTATTCCATGGCTCCACCACCCTCTCAGTGAAGTAATGCCTTCTACGTTCTCCCCTGTAGGTTCCCCCCTCCAACTTCCACTCATGTCCCCTAGTTGTGCCCCCTTTCCTTAGCCTGAGCATTTCTTTGGCTCTGCCCCTGTTAATCCCTTTCACATATTTGAATACCTCAATCATGTCTCCCCTGTCTCTCCTCTCCTCCAGCGAGTACAGCCCAAGGACTTCCAGCCTTTCCTCATAGGTCCTTTCACTCATGCCCTGGATCATCCTGGTTGCCCTCCTCTGAACCCTCTCCAACAATGCTATGTCCTTCCTAAGGTGAGATCTCCAGAACTGCACGCAGTACTCAAGATGCAGCCTGACTACGGCACTATACAGAGGAAGGATCACCTCCCTCCTCCTGGACGTTATTCCCCGGGCTATGCAGCCCAGAATCCTGTTTGCCTTTGCCGCAGATCTTCTGCAGTTTTCAGTGTTGTTCATTCTGGTGTCTACCACCACCCCCCCTCCGGTCCCTTTCACTCATTGTGGCTTGCAGTGAGACCCCTCCCAGGGTGTATACATGACCTGGGTTTCTGACACCCAGATGCAGCACCCTACACTTCCCTGAATTAAACCTCAGTCCCCACCTCCTTGACCAACCCTCCAGGGTATCCAGATCCCTCTGGACTATCTCTCTTGCTTCCTCCCCATCAGCCAGTGCTCCAAGTTTTGAGTCATCCACAAAAAGGCTCATCCTACTCCTAACCCTCCCATCCCTATATCTGAGATATAGGCATTGAACAGGAGTGGCCCCAGTTCAGAACCTTGGGGAACCCCACTGAAGACCTTGCTAGGGGACGAGACTATCCCACCAACCACTGCCCTCTGTGTTCTATCTGTAAGCCAGTTTTCTACCCATCTAGGCAACTGTCTTCCCACCCCCATCCTCCCCAACTTTGTCAACTACCCGATGTGGGGTACCGAGTCAAACGCCTTACTGAAATCCAGATATAGGATGTCCACCGGTCTTTGTCGGTCCAGGGTTCCCGTCACCCAGTCATAAAAATCTATGAGGTTGGTCTGGCACAATCTCCCAGGGACAAAACCATACTGTTTGTCATCTATGTGCCCCAGTCTTTCCAGCTGCCTCCCGAGCTTCTCCTTGATGAAGCTCTCTATTAGTTTGCCTACCACCGATGTTAGCCTGACAAGCCTGTAATTTCCCATCTCCACCCTAGACCCCTCTTTGTGGATGGGCACCACATGAGCCACCCTTCAGTCTTGAGGCACTCATTCTGTCTGCAGAGAGACGTTGAAAAGTGCAGCTAGTAGAGCTGCTAGTTCATCCGCCAGTTCCTTCAAAACTCTCGGATGCAGCCCATCCGGTCCCAGTGCCTTGTCAGTTTCAGTGCCCGTAGGGCCTCCCTCATGGTGTCCTCTGTGATTTCCCCCTTCCTAACCCCCCTCAACAAAGCACCCATCCCCTTCTAGGCCTGGCCCACCCAGTGCCCCAGCCTCTTCTGGTCCTCTCATCTCCATCTGTCCTCTCCTCTAAGCTGTCTCCCCCCTCCCTCCCTTCCAAGTGATTTGATCCCCTGTCTCCGTCCATAAATACCAAGGCAAAATACTTGTTTAGTACTTTGCCTGCTCCCCCGCATCCTGAGCCCATCCCACCCCAGTCCTAATCCTAGAGATCTGTGCTCTCCCTTTCCTCTTCTCCCCTATGTATCTATGAAATCCCTTTCCACCCCTCCAGATATCCTTAGCCAGGTTTTGCTCCATCCTTGCCTTGGCTCCCCTCACCACTCTTGTGACCCTTTTAGCTGTCAACACGTACTCCCTGTCCCCCCTGGAGCGCTTAAAACATGTGTAGGCAGCCTTTTTATCCCTCACTGCCTCTTGCACCTCCCTGGTCCACCAGCATGGCTTAATGGCTCTACCATTTTTATGCCTTACCCTTGTACATGAGCTAGTAGCCTCCTGTACCCATTTTTTAATGGTCTCCCACAAGCTACCAACTTCCATGTCTGGCCTAATCTTGTTCAAGCTCCCCCTTAGAATGCTGCCCATGCCCATGAAGTCTGCCCCCCTGAAGTCCACTACTACTGTGTTTGAGCAGTTGTCCTCCCCCCCAGACACAGCAGAAACCAGACCGTGGCATGGTCTCCACCTGCCAGCGGGCTACACACCTCCAAACCCCTTATCTGGTTGCTGTCTGCAAGGACAACGTCCAGTATCCCCCCCCCAGTAGGTTCCCCCACCTGTTGGACCAGAAAGGCATCCTGAAACACATCCATCAGTCTCTGCTCCCTGGCCACCGCTGATGTCATAGTGTCCCAGTCTTCCCCCGGCATATTTAGGTCCCTCATGACCACCATCCTACCCTTTCCATGGTCACAGTGCCCCTTGATGTTCTCAACCAATTTTTCCTCCAGGGTCTCATCCATTGTGGGGGGTCTGTGCACCACCCCTACTTTCAGTCTTTTGCCTCTCCTTGATTGCAGGGTTACCCAAATCACTTCCGCTCCCCCATCTGCCTCCTCCACTCCACTAACCATTATGCAATTATGCCATTCTTGACTATCAGTGCTACACCCCCTCCTTTACCCTCTTCTCTATCCTTCCTGAATAATGTGAAGCCCTCCAAGTTTAGGTCCCAGTCATTCTTCTGGGTGGCTCATGTTTCCGTAATCGCTGCCACATCCACTTATCCCTCTGCCAGCATCACCTGGAGCTCGGGCATTTTGTTGCCCATGCTCCTGGCGTTGATCAGGACCATCCTGCACCCCATTCCCCCTCCCCTACCCAACTGACTCGGTCCTGCACAATCCCTATTTGCCCATTCCTGCATAGCTCTTGCTTTGTTTACATCGCAGTCACCTGCCCTCATTTTCCGCCCTAGACCTGGGACCTCGGGCAGCCCTCCTGACTCCATTTCTTCACTAATCCCTCCCCCTTTACAAGTTTAAACCCCACTTCTCATTTATGAAGTCAGCGCGTTTCAGTATTAAGATCTCCTTCCCTCTAGGTTAAGATGTATCCTATCCCTAGCGTATAACCCCTTATCATCCCATGTGTCCCCCCAGTCCCCCACCAGCCCATACCCTTCTGCCCTGCACCAGTCCCTGAGCCACTGGTTCACACCTCTGAGTTTGTGCTTGGTCTCCCCGGATGCCCTAGGTACTGGCAGAATTTCCAAGAAGGAAATTGAACTTCCTATAGAGTGGCAGACTCTGGCCAGTTCCTGAAACCTTGCCTGGATTTCCAGATCGCTGTTCCCCTCCAAATCATTTGTGCCCAGATGTACTAGGAAATCTGGGGATCCCCCACATTCCAGTGCTAATGAATATAGCTGAAATTTGGCCTTGTGAACGGATAGGCCCGGGATACATTTAACCCTGACAGGCTGCTTTTTCCCTCCCCTACCCCCTCCCACTGGATGCCCTTGGTCATGGAGTCCCCCAGCAGGATCACCTTCACCCCCCCTAACTTACAGGTCCTTTTGATCTCTTCCAGGCTCTTCCTTCTTTCTTCATGACCCCAGCTTACTCCTCCCGCCCTTCAGCCCGGGATCACTAGTCTGTGCATGTCCCTACCATGCCCTTTCTTCTTGCGGCTCCCAGTTTACTCCTCACCCCCCCAACCTCCTGGGAGGCATTGCTGGCCCCAGTCCCCAGGTTCCCTTTTGGGTCAGAATCCACAGGTCCCCACCCAGACACCCTTCTACTGCTTCCTCCCTCACTCCAACCCCCGGTCCTGTCTCCCCATCCCGTCTGGCATATTTCTCCCTACCCTCCCCATCCTCATCAGATTTCTCCCGCCCCAACACTGGCCTTCTAGAGTACCCCTACTAACTCCTCTCTCCTTGGCTGACTTCCCCAGCCTGAGTGCCTGCTCGACCCCAGTTCTCCCCTCCCCTCTGTCCTCATCACGCCCTTGCCCCCACCCCCGGCTTGCTAGTCACACCTTCACTGCCTGCCTCCCCCTCTTGTTCTGCAACCTCTCCTGCCCCACACCCCCGGCTTGCTGACCGACCTCTCTGACCACCTGCGCCCCCCCCGCCAGCCTCATTCCCTCCTCTCCTGGGTACAGCATGGTGTATCTATTGCTAAGTGTAATGCCTGCCCCCAGCTCATTTTCTCCTACCCCTCCCTACTTTGCTCCTCTTGATCGGCCCCCCCTCCTGTGAGGTGTTTTCTATCCATTGCTTGTATTGTGCCCTACCCCTCTGGAGTTTCCATAGGGCGCATGCCTACCTGCTCCCTGGGGTATGCTGTAGTGGCCTTGCCTCCTTCCATGGGACCATTTCCACTCCTTCTCCCCCTTCCCCCCCCCCATGCCTTCCAGCTCTCTTCTGATCCCCTCGACCTCCTCCCTAAGTCCTGTCAGCTGAAAACACACTGGACACCCTCTGAACCTCCATGCCTAATTTAAGATTATTGCTGCCCCACACCTGTTATGCAGAAAGAGATTTAACACAAGAGTCTGTTCTATCCTCTTCTTTTCTGTCTCTTGTCTGTCTGGTTGCGCAACCAAATTTCCTTGTGAGACCTAGGAACTGATCACTCTGACGGTCTCGTGATTTTCTGCCTCTTGCTATATCTCTGCCTTCCCTTGCTACTTCTGTCCTTTCCTCTCCCTTGCATATCTGCAGTTATAAAAATATATGTGAATCTTTATGTGGAAATGTCACTGATACTGGGATCCCTTTGTTTAAAACTGTATATATAGTAGTTACACTGTTGAAATGATTGCAAAGCTATTTGGAACTCAAGGGGTCAACCTGTGATGCAGTTTTTAAGCCTTTTGCAGAGCTGTAAACAAGAAGTCAGTTCAGGGGCACTATGTTCTTTTTGCTGCACCTGCATCTAAACTGACAAGAACATTCTGTAAACTTACAAGAACATTCTTTGAGAAGCAGGCTCTCTTAACTAGTTCCCAGACAAAGACTTGTTATAAAAAGAGCAGCAATGCTTTTGCTAGAGAAAAAAGGAGAGTGAGAGACTGAAACTTGGAATTAAGAGATATCCACAGAAGGACTTCGTTTTCTCTGTTTGTACTGCCTTTGTAAATAGTTATACTGAATAATTTTTATTTTTTATTTTGCTATTACTGAGAGAAATAAAATGCTATTTGTGAATTTCGAAACTGCTTCTGGTTTTCCTATGCTTCCTGACCTGTGCCTCAATGACAGCGGGGTTCAAGAATGCATGAGCTAGGCATAAGGGAATCTTTTTTTTGTTTATCTTTTTTACCCCCTCTCCACCGGATGCCCCCCCCCCAGCTTGGACCCTCAGCTCCGCCACCCTGACATCCACTGGGACTTACCTGTCAACCAGTTCCCCCAGAGCTTTCACCCCCCAACTGGGCCAGAGGGGTCTCCCCAACCCCCACCAGGGACAGGATCCAGTAGGACTGGTGAGCCCAGCTAGTCTGGTGTGGGGCCTGCAAGGGTCTGAGCACCATCCTACCTCCAGTAGGTGTTTTTCCCTTTTTCTTCCCCGACACAGAGGAAGTGGCATGCGATAACTCCAATGGCTGAGCTGTGCACGTTTTCGTATGCAGCACCCCAGGCATCTGCCCCTCCTCTGCCCCCCCCCATGTGTGGTCCTAGTGTTCTGACCCCCAGCCACCGCTGGTGGCCAGACTGACATTGGGCACCGTAAGAGCAGTCCCATGGATACTCGATCTCCCCCCAGCCCACCCTCTAACTCCTGAGCTTGCTGCTGAACTCGGGTCATCAGTGTCATCCACTGGGACTTACCTGTCAACCAGTACCCCCAGAGCTTACCCCCTGACTGGGCCAGAGAGGTCTTCCCTAACCCCCGTCAGGGACAGGATCCAGTGGGACTGGTGAGCCCATCTAGTCTGGTGTGGGGCCTGCAAGGGTCTGAGCACCATCCTGCCTCCAGTAGGTGTTTTTCCCCTTTTCTTCCCTGGCACAGAGGAAGTGGCATGCAATAACTCCAATGGCCGAGCTGTGCACGTTTCCGTATGCAGCATGCCAGGCGTCTGCCCCTCCTCCACCCCCCCGTATGTTGTCCTAGTGTTTCTGACCCCAGCCACTGCTGGGGCCAGACTGACATTAGGCACCAGTAAGAGCAGTCCCATGGATACTCGATCTCCCCCCAGCCCACCCTCTAACTCCTGAGGCTTGCTGCTGAACTCGGGTTATCAGTGTCATGGGTGGCACTACCTGCTGCCCCGCCAGGCCAGTCTTAGGCATAAGGGAATCTTAGTGCAAAGGAAAGGAGGCAGAAAAAGAGCCAGAGATCGAGTAGGGTCTGGGGCAAAACTGTAGGTAGGGAAAAATGAGAAAGCTAGGTGGGCCAAACGGTCCTTATCTGCCATCAAATTCTATTCCTCTATGTTTAAAGTTAGGACCTATGGGCCTTGTGTGACGCAAGTTAAGACTTCCCTCCTGATTTGCACAGGGCTCAAAGGGTCCTGCATGGCCTGCTTCACAAAGGGCCCTAGGACTTAACTCCTGATTTGTGTAGGGTCTCAAAAACCCTGCACAAAGCAAGTTAGGACTAACACCAGTAACTCCTCATTTGCACATGTCCTGCACGTAGCGCGTTAGGACTTGCCTCCCAAAGACTTCTGCATGCAGCAACTTGTGACTTATCTCTTGTTTTGTGGATTTGCCCCATGTTGTGATGCACAGGTACTACGACAATTTAAAAAAAGACAGGAAATTCATGGTAAAAAAGACTACGTTAATGCATCAGTTAAGGTTTTTAAAACATCAATGCAGGAAAAGCTGATGTTAATGATTTTTTGAACCCGAAGTCCCCCACCCCCATGCACCACCCCCGTGAACTCAGCAGTGCTGGTGGGGTGTACAGTGGGTCTGGCTAGTGGTAGCTGGAGTAGTGTTTTTAAAGCAGTGCCAGTATCTGGGGATGCTTCAGTTGGCTGGTAGGGCTGCTGTGGTGGCTGTATGACTTGAACAAATCGTTTTAGTGCACCACTTCCCAAATCTGACTGTCCCTGCTGGAAATGGATGTGGCTGTTAGGAAGATGCCACGTTCACATTTTTAAATCAACCGCCAGAACGCTGGTTCCCCATGTTTGAGTTAACTGACCCTGACTGATCATTCTACCACTCAGATTGCAACATGTTTTCAGTGGATTTGTGATGTCACCAGTACAACACTCATACACTGCAGAAGATCTCTCTGTTTTTTAGCTTCATGAGTGGAATGTTGAAGAGCAGGTAGGGGCTTCATAATGAATTGGGTAGTGACAATGAGAGGATTTCTTTTTTCCAGCACTATGGAATAATGTGGCTGGGGATAGGCGGGCAAGGCAGCAGCAGTAACAGCAGGTGGTACAGTACTACTGGATCGATTATACTGTGGGAGCTGGTGGTTGGGCTGGTCTCTAGAATTTCCTGCCTGAGAAGCTTGCTCTCCTGCCTTTGCTGTTTTTCATTATCTTTTTTTAATTTTTCCATCTCTTGTGATGACTGTCTCTCCTCAGTAACACTGTCATCACCACTAGATGGTGTAACTGACAGCAAACTTTCCAGCTCCTCTCATTTGCCATCCTCCTCCTCTTCCTCGTTTGCTTCCTCATGCCCCTCCACCTCTCCTGCTTCTTCCCGTGCCCAAAGCTCTCTCCATTGTCCCAGATTAAAAAGGCTGACCCTCATTTTATCCCTAAAACGTACTCTGCCCCTTATCCGTCCCTCATGAAAAGGTTCTGCCCACACTGAGAATGTGCTGTAAATTCAGCAAGTTTCTCAGGCAGGGAAATCTAAGGACAAGCACATTCCAAGATGATAAATCAAAAATAAACTTTGTACAAGTAAACAAAATGGTTTCCACAGTGTTCTGAACTTGTAGCTCCATATTTAAGGATCAGTCCTTCATTATGAGGGTCAGTGTTCCTCACTATCCCTCATTTTGAGTGTCTGTATCCCTCATTTTAGTTACAAATGGTTAATAGGTTTACTCCTGCCCCTCCATCTCCTCACATGAATCATTTGCTTCCTGTTGCCCTTTTGACTTCTCCTTGTGTGCTTCTTCCTTCTCTGTCACCTCACTTACATGCCTCTGCTCTGGTAGGTGCTTTGCTCTTAGGACTTATATAGCATCCCACACCACAATGTTGTATCAAATTCTTGTTATACACACCATCCCATGCATTATTCTATATAACTAGAAAGCATTTTCTCCCATAGGGAAACCCAGTACCCCAGATTTCCCTCGCTATACACTTGTGCACACTGCCTCCTTTGCACACTCACTTTGATTAGCTCACACTAAAATTAGGAGTAAGTGTTTTCATAAGCTTTTTTCATAAATGTAGTTGCTGTTTAGTTACTTTATGTCTTATTCAGGAAAATCGTGCAAAAAAAAAAAAAGGAAAATCGAGCTTCAGCTGTCCTTGCTACCGGAACCACTGTTTTCTATAATTCCTGGGTAGTGTTTTCAAGGTGAGAAAATTCTACTGAGCAATTATATAAAACAAGTCATGGGGTAATGTGTAAAACTTGAATTTTACACACACCCTCAGTACTGGATGCTTAGACCCCTCAAGCTTTGCTCTCAGGGTTTATGTAGCATCCAACACCTTGGGTGTGTGTAAAATTCTCATTATACATACTACTCCATGTATTATTCTCTATTTAATAACTGGGTTTGCCTTTTTCCCATAGGTAAACCATGGCATAATTTGCAGTTATAAAGGAGTGTTTATAGTGGCAAACATGCACACAGTTTCCCTCGCTCTGCGCATGCAGCAGCCACAGCTCTTCCCTTCAGACCGCTGGCCGACTTGTCATTTCCCCGGAGACTGAACTGCCATGTGGACTTTGTGGTAAGGGACTTTTAAATGCAAAATTTACTACCACAGGGAAAAAAATACAGGTTACTCACCTGTAACAGGAGTTCTAGGAATGGTATATGTTGTTCATCCACACTTATTGGCAGGTCCCTTGCCGCTTTAAATCTTGCCGGAAGGTCTTCAAGCTGGCTCCTCCCACCCACCCAGGTGGTAAAACTCTCGGCTCCGCCCCATGACACCAGATCTAGCCCTCTGGAAGCCAGGTTGTGCGTCGAAGCCGGAGGTTGGTGGGAATGTAGATGAACAATATATACCATTCCTAGAACTCCTGTTACAGGTGAGTAACCTGTATTTCTAGGGACATGGATATGTTGTTCATCCACACTTATTGGCAGACTCCTAGCAGTTCTCCAGGAGGAGGGAGGCAAGGCGCACACCCCTATTAGGTAGAAAGACTGGAGAACCGAGGCCCCGACCAGCACCCCGGCGCGACCCAAGGTCAATGTGGAAGGGGAACGGTAAAGCCTGCTTCCAGGCAGAAGCCCTGCGGATATCCTGGACCAGATTGTCCTTGGATGCAGCCACCGATGCAGCGGAAGGACAGGTTAAAAAGAGCGCTTATCCCTCAGGGAGGCTCCATGCCCACCTGCCTAAAGTGGAGACCTTGCAGGGGTGACCCGCCCGCTTGTCTTCCACTGGGCTGCAATCTGCCAGATGCGGCTTTAGCGAAGGTGATGAACAGCTGGCAAACCTCTCCCAAACTTAAGCTCTACGCTCTCACGAGGTGAGCGTTAAAACGGTTCCCACGGAACCTGAATACGGCCTCCGAGGTTGAATGGGGATAAACCCCGGCAGAGGCAATACCCCCGAAGGGAAGACTCCGCCACTGCCTCCGGAGGAACTTCGGGTGGGGCGCAGGACAACCTAGTCCCTGTGGAAGACCGGATAGGGAGGTTAAAGGAGCGCCTGGAACTCTCCCAGCCTTCTGGATGGCAGAGTGGCCCCAAGAAGGTGTTCTTCCACAACAGGTGGGGGAAAACGCACCTGTGCAAAGGTTCGGATGGCTTGCTCATGAGCTAAGCCCATACCAGCAAGGAACCCGCAGAAACGGGGATACTCTCCCAAAGGGGGAGGCATGGTCGAGGCCTAGACGTGCCAGACCACCTTCTCCGTGCCACCAGCTACCCTCCGGCCCACGCCCAGAAGACAGTGGTGACCGCAGAAGCACCCAGAGGGTCATCGACCGAAGCCCTGGTCTAAGGATGGACCGCAAATGGTCCGGAATGCTATGCCCAGGGACGGGGAAGGGCACCGCCCTATCCCATCATCGGAAGAAGGAAAACTTCTCCTAAAGGACAAGCATCTTGGCCGACTTCTTAGCAGGATGCCTCGAAGGTCGAGGACCTTGCCAAAAGATCCTAGGCCTGGCCCCTAGCCACACAGAGGACGGCCAACAGGTGCAGGGATTGAAGGTCCAGATGGATAACCTTCCCCTGAAAAGGAAAGACAGGACCGGCAGACTAGAGACCATCTTGGGAGCCTGTGGCTGAGACTGAGGAGAGCTGGATACCAGCACTGGCAATCCAGTCTGGGGCTACCAGCATCACCTGCGCCAAATCCCTCCTCGCCTTGCCCGTAGGTCAAGGGAAATGGGGGAGAGGCACGGAGGGGCCCGGGGTCCGTGGCCCCGATGGCATCCCTTACAGCAAGCCTTGCTGAGGGGCGGGCACAAAAACAGTCTCGGCCTAGTATTCTCCCGGAGGAAAAGGAGAAGATCCTGTACTACCCCGGCAGGAGACAGTCATGAGGCGCAGCCTATGCCCGGCTCAGGGCCGCAGCCAGGGAATTGGGCTCCTGCCATGAAATGGCTAGGAAGCCTCGACTGCGCAACCGCCCAATGCGGAGAACCTCCTTGCACCGAGACAAGGGGATAGACCGAACCTGGCGGAGTAGGTAGCACATGGTCTTGGAATAATCCAACTTGGACTTAGACCACTAGACCCCGTACAAGCGGAGCGAGCGGTGCCGGCTAATCGGACCGTCTGTCTCCGGTGAGCAGGAAGGACATTGGGACACACAAGAGGACCAGAGGCGACGCACTCTGTATTCCCCAAGATGGGCACCCCACCCATCCGAGAAGCATCGGTCGGAGAAGACCGGCAAATCAGGGCGAACAATCAGGATAGTCTCCTGCCGAAGTTAGAATGGTCCAAGGGAGTGTTCTCCTAACTCCTGGGCTGTAAGTCACGAACTGGTCCATGGAACACAGCGTTGTGACCTCTGGCTGGCCCCTCCCACTAAGGGAAGGCCGCCCTGAGGCCCAGGAGGAGCAGGAGGTCCTGGCAGGACGTAATTTCCCAGCCAACCCGACCGGCAAAGGAGGAAGAACCTTGCCCTGTTGCCCGGAGCTGAGCTCAGACTCAAAGTCGAGCTTAGTCCCGAAGAAGCTTCACCGCTAAGATACGAGTTCTCACTCGGCTCCCGAAACAGGGAGACCAGTCTGCCTTCCGGGTTGGGTGACATCCGGACCCTTCCATGCCGCAGAGACTGCTGAGCAAGGAAGTGTTAGGAACTCGTAAGCAGCTCCCCCGCAAGAAGGGGTGGAGCCTCCCCCAAAAACGGACGGAACGAGGAGTAGGTACATCCTGGAGACCAGGAAACAGCTACACGCCACGTTCTGAGGATGGAATGTCTGCAGAAGAGAGACCATCCAGGCGTGTGGGAGGATGGGCGCAAGCCCCCGTCCGTAAGAGACCAGGAATACCTGGACGCGAACCCAGGGTTGAATGGGGGGGGTCCACGGCCTTCCTGATCATCTCTAACTAGGCGCCAGGCATGTCGGACGACCGACACAGGGGCAGTGAACTCAAATTCCCCGTGGGGCAACGGCTCAAAGGGGATCCGCTCGCAACTTGTGACAGGATCCACCCTAAATACCTCCAGAACGAGATGCGGAGCCGTCCCCCCACGGGAAAACCTGGGCTGGGACGACGGAGCTGGAGCAATGCCCCTTGGCCCGTCACTGAGCAGGCTTAGAGGGGGAGGAGCCGAGGAGCCCCTCGGTTTCCTGCCTCTCTGCTTCCTTTTGGAGGAAGACGCTGGTTTGGCAACAGGCAGCCCAGCGCATGCCTACTGGCCCTCATGCTGGGCCGGGGGCCCCAGGGCTCAGGGGGCAAAGGGGCTTACGCAAAGGCTGACGGCTGCCCTTGACCCCGTGGGCGAGAGTGACCAAGTCCGGAGTGGCATCGGACTTCTCGGGCCCATGGATGTATCCCTTCACTCCAGGGCCGAAAAGGTCAGTCCCCAAGAAGGGGATGTCCGCCAACTCGTGCTGGGTTTCCAGGGAGAAGGATGCTAACCTCAGCCACGCCCTGCGGCGCATGGCCACTGCGGCCACCACCGATCTGGCACAGGAGTCGCCTAGATCCAGAGCTGTCTGGAGCTGCTGCTTTGCCACTGCCCTACCCTGGTCCTGCACCTGTCGAACTATGGTCCGCAGGTCACCTGGGAGATGAGGGAGAACCTTGTCCAGGGAGCCCAAAAGGGGTGTGGGAGAAATGTGCCATCAGTGCAACTGAGCTGGCCTGACGGAGGCCTAGGGAGGATGCAGCGTAAACCTTACGCCCGACATAGTCCATCCTTCTGGACTCCTTGTCGGGGGGTCTGTCCACATCCCCAGCGTTTCCAAGACATTGGAAAACGTCGACGGTAATTACCCCTTCAGCCAAGAGGTGCTCCGAGAAACCGGGCAGAGAACCGACCGGGATAGGATACCTCCGAGCTACCCTGGCCGAAGGCGAGGGCAAGAAGTAGGCCACCACCATAGCTCCAAGGCTGGGCCCACAATAGCCTCAGCCACTGGGAAGGCCTCCGTGGAAGAACCCCTTCGATCCAGAATCTCCAGAAGGGGATAAGGAGCCCGATCGGAGATGGGCTTAAGCTGCATTCCAGTAAACTCTGAAATGAGCTGAAGTAGACCCTTAGAAGACAATGGGCTGTCGTCTACTGGATGTTCCTGGGAAGACCCGGGGTCCTCCCGTCAGGAAACATGGCAGAGCCTGCTCCAGGCTCCGAAGGGTCTGCAAAAAGCTGCCGCAGGCCCGAGGCACTCTTCGTCAGCCGGGGGCGGGCAGGAGTGAGGGAACCGAGTGACCTGAAGGACAGGCCACGGTCCGGCCTGGACTCCGCCGAAGGCGGAGGGTCAGCGAGGGTCTAACGAGCAACCAGTCCTGGAGAAGGCTCCTCGACCGATTCGAACGGCTGCCGACCAAGCGGCAACTGCTTGCTATCTGGAGAATGAATCGGGGTTGATTGAAACCCAGACAACTGCTGTCGCCACATAAGTTCCTCGTAACACCGACGCCAATGGCATCGAAACCGCTCCTCATCCGAGGAGGGGGAAGAGGAAGAACGCGCTCACTTAACCCAGTGTTCGATCGAGAACGCCGAGATCGGCGTGAGCGGCTAGACCGGAGGTAGACCGAGACCGAGACCCAAACTGGGTAACTGAGGGCGGGCCTGGAAGAAACGGGGAGCACCCGCTCCTCCCTCGGCTCGGAAGAACGGACCGAGGGCTGTCGACCCGAAGTGGAGGACAGAGCCTCGACTTCCGCCGAAGGCAGCGGGAAGACAGCCTCAGCAGACCCCCGAAAGACGGGTCGAGAGACTCGACAACGTCGATGGGGAATTTGGCCGGCTGACCTGACGGGGGTACCGTGAGGCCAGAGGCCGAAGCTGAAACCTCGACCGAAGTCGAGCATCAGCCAATGAGGGAGGGGAAAACTTCCCGCTCCCGACGAAGAGACCCCGCTCGCGGCCCTTTAGACATAGGCCGAGAGACAGGCCAGGTTCCCTCTCCCTTGGAGGAGAGAGAATGACAAAGCTCCCTGAATGAAGCTGAATGTAAGGAATCCAAGGAGAGCGGGATAAGCTCCGCAACCGAAGGAGAGGGAAGGGGAACCCCCGGCCCTTCCCCGGTAGGATAAGACTGTAGAGAAACAGTTGAAGCAGGCACCCGCCGGTCCGATGGAGTCTCCGGAGCGGAAAAAATTACCGGATGTCCGAGCCCCGAATGGGCCGCGAGGTCCTCCGGAGAGCTGACCGAAAGGTCAGAACAAAATTTGCAAGCCCGAGGATCGTGATCCAAGTCCAGGCAAAAAGAGCACGTGGAGTGCGAGTCCCTCCTGGAGGAACTAACCGTACGTCCCTCGGGGCCGGAAAAAGCCATCGCCGCAGCGAAGAAGAAAAGATCAAAGATTCAAGGATACTTTAATAAATTTGAAGACCGAACTTTTCAGGAACCAGTCAAAAACGCAGAGCGCTAAGGAGGGAACCTAAGCTTCCAAGCTGGTATCTACGCCATGGGGCAGAGCCGAGAGTTTTACCACCCGGGTGGGTGGGAGGAGCCAGCTTGAAGACCTTCCGGCAAGATTTAAAGCGGCAAGGGACCTGCCAATAAGTGTGGATGAACAACATATCCATGTCCCTAGAAAAGTATCTTTCAACTCCTGACCGAAAGAAAGAAATACAAAAAAGTTTTAAATAAATAAATAATGGCAACTGCAGATCGTGTGCTGAAATCCTACCGGGCCATGACCGCACAGGAAACTCCTTTCATTTTATATCATTGCTCTGGCGAAAAAGCCAAACTCAGCAATTGCATAAAATAAAATAAAATATGGGGTGATGTGTTTAAACTCGAAGTTTACACACACCCTTGGTGTTAGATGCTTTCACAAACCCCTTGAGCTTCGCTCTTGGGGTTTATGTAGCATCTAACACCTCGGGTATGTGTAAACTTCTCATTACACACACCACTCCATACTTTATATATATTGCGCATTGCTGTACATTTGTAACTTTCTGGTTGTTTCTGGTAAAACAAGCAAGATTTTATTAGTACACAATACGGTATACTGGTGCCATGAGACGCATGCACAGTACTAAGTGGCTATTATAATGTAGCCAATAAGTGAACGTGCATCTGTAAAGTACTTTCCAAATGTATTGTCAATACATTGTCTAAATCTATGTACATTTTCTTATTGTTACAGGGCAATGAAGATGTGCAGATCATTTTAATAAGGCAGCAGGATGCACTGGAGCTGCCTCTTGGATTTCAGTCCCCTTGGGGAACTGCACCTGTCCCTGCGGCCCTGATTAAAGAGCTAGTGTACTGCCTAAAACTAATATTAGATTTTAAAAGCAGCCAACCATTACCTTTTATATCTGAAGTACTTTTTCTTTTCCCTTTGTTTAATTAGAAGATTGTTTACCTGATGTTAGTCAGTGTGATGTGAGGAACAGCTCTTAACCTGGCAGCTGACATATCTTGCTTTACTGCCTCACATTACATCATCTGCATTGTGACCTCACTGACTGTGACATCACTGCTACTTAGGAACAGCAAGTGAGTAACTGCCAGGCCACTCACCTGTGATGTCACTGTCAGTGAGAGCATACTGCTGATGATGTGGTACGGGACACTAGAGTTAGACATGTCAGCTGGCAGGCTAAGGGTTGTTCCACACATCCAGCACAATATTATCACATAGAATACTTTCGATGAGTACAACGAAAAAGAAAAATACTTCAGAAATAAAACGTTACAACTGACTACTAAAACCTTTTATTATTTTCCTCTGGCTGTCTGCCTGTTTTGACTCCACTGGCTCTGTAAGTTTGACCTCAATCTGTACAGGGATGAAGCATCAGCTGGCTTGTGGAGGGCCAAGCACCCTGAAGGAATACATTCTGTAAATGCACGTTAAAGTTATAGACCACAACCAAATCACATGGTAGTAGCTTCAATTAGTAAGCACACAACTACACAATGAAAGCTGATCATTCACAATTCATTTTTAAGCCTACCATCCTGGAGTATTGCTCATTTATTTGACGTGCAGCATTTCTCCAATTCATTTCTGGTACAGCTTTCAATAAATTCAATGGCTGCTGAACACAGAAAAAGATGGTATACCATTGTCGCAGTGACTTCCAGATCGTGAAGAGCACCACAGCGACAGGAATCGGGCAAAATCCACTTGTCACTGTGGTGGTCTGTTTAGCGATTGGGACTGCCTTGCTGGGTGTTTGCCCCCCCCACGGTCCAACTCTGACTCAGAGTTAGAATCCTAGGGCAGGGGTGTGGGGTGGGGGCGGGGCCATCCCGACACTGCAATGCCAACAGTCGGCACTGGGCTGTGCTGTCGAGGATGTCTCCATGCGACTGTCGCTCCGGCATGGGCAAGACATGAAAAAGACACTCAAAAAATTCAAACAGGCGAGCACTCCACCTTGTTGTCGGGAGAGTCGGGTGTGTGTGAGACTTCACAATGCAGACCTGCAGCTGATATTTTGGACACATCTTATTCAGAGCTCCAAAATGTCAACTGCAAGGTCGCTCACCTGTTTGAATTTTTCAAGCTTGCTTACTAATTGAAGCTGCTGCCATGCAGTTTGGTTGTGGTCTGTATCTAAGAGTAAAGTGAGCAGCACCGGTCTAAGAAAACCCCAGAGAGGAATGAGCACTGGAAAACTGTGTTTGTGGTCATGTTAAAGTTACTTGCCATAAGTGCTGTCATTATTTGCCATGTAAATCTGTACTGTACTGGCAGATACTAAAAAACTGTTAAGCACCACTTTCTTTTCAGCTGCTAGTAAACACACAGCATGGCACATGATGTTAATCTGTATCTTATTTGTATTTATTTCCATACGGGGAAGGTCAGAGTAATCTGCCTATAGCTGCAGATGTTGGGAGTGTGTGGCTCTGGTGGGCCACACAAGCCACTGTATCCCTCAAAAGGCTGGGGCCTCATGGGTTATGGTGGGGAGAGACATGGTCCCAAAAGAGCAGCAGGTGGAGGAGGAGTGAGCATTAATATAGACATAAAAATCACTGGGGAACTAAAATCCATGATAGAGTGTTCATCTTGCTGCCTCGTACCAGCAAAACAAAAAAAAAAAAAGAAACTGAAGTACAATAAGAAACAGATGTTATTTACGGTAGCAAGACTATTTTATTTCCTATCTTAAGTTATAGTAATGTGCAAAAAAGGTTATTTTTTTCAAGAGGAACATCTGTGTGATGTTTGTGAAGTAAAGTGCAGCTCGAGTGTCTCCAATGAGCTCCTGCATTTACTTAACTAACATTAGAAAGAACAGTTATTACTTTGGAATTTCCAGTGGTATAAATCTGAAATTCAGTGTACATGTTCCCCAGGGTGTCCCCTGAAGTCCCCTAAATGCCAAGGTTGTTAAAAAACGATAAAGTGGTTTTGAAGGTGTGCATCTATGTGGTGTTTGTGAAGCAGAGTGCAGTGTGAACAGCACACAGAAAGTTATAACTTTGGAATTTCTTGCAGTATGAACATGAAATTCAGTATACATGTTCCGCAAGGTGTCCCCTGAAATCCCCGCAAATGCTTGTATCAACTCGCATATACACATGTATGCAAAGGATACAGTCATCTTCACCTCTGGTCCTTCTACAGCCTCTGAGGAAATCACACTCCAACATGATTTCAATAGGGTACTGCTCTGGTTCCAGTCTAACCAGCTAAGGTCAACACAGAAAAAATACAGTATCTATGACATTTGGTACCAGCCAAAAATTGGACAGACAGACGCCTGAGACCCCTGTTTTTTTGCACACTGGATGGCACCCCTCTTGAAGCAGTCCCATCATTTAAGTACCTTGGCATGTGGTTGGACAGTAAGCTTGACTATGCCACTCACATTATCTATTATCCATGCAAAACTTTGCTTCAAGCTTAGAGCACTGTATTGTAACAACAACTGTCTATCTCTGCCAGTCTGCTGGAAGCTGATCACCAAAATGGTGCTCCTGGTATTTAACTATGCCGATGTGGTTTATGGAACTGTTCCCTCTACTTCCCTTGCCAGACTGGTTACCCTCTGTAATGCCTTCTGTCACTTTGCCACTCAGTTCCTTCCACATATGCATCACTGCTCCCTCTACTCCAACCTCTCCTTCCTCCCACTTCACTGACATCACCAGCTTCACAACACTTTACTCATCTCCAAGTACAGGTTTGGCTCCTTGCCATCTTATTTAACAACTCTCCCCTCTCCAGTCCCCTGCTTCCTCGCTCAAGGGACCAGCGTATTGTTACAGGGAGATCCTGCCACTCTTGAGGACATGTCTTTTTCCTAAATCTGTTGCAACAGTTCTTCTATTTCTTAGCCTAATCTATTCTTTACAATGTCTAGTCCATAAGGTTGGCCACCTATGGGCACCCCCTTCCCTTTCTTGACTATGCTATAGTGTTCTCTTTAATTTTCCTTTTCCCTCTCAGGTCCTCGAACAGGAAGGTTATTGTAGTGACCTCCTAGCTGATGTAAAACAACAGGCTGTGTTCCTTGCTGTTGGATTTAGTATACAGTGGCACTATGTCATAAAATACATTGATGTATACACCTTATGTTTATGAAACCTGTAAATGTTGAACATACCATGGCACTAGGTGTTTTTGATAAAGGTAAAAAGTTACTAGGGGACTGTATGATAAAAAGTAAGTTAATTGTGCTATTTAAAATGCATGTAAATTGCTGTAAGTTGAACAAGTCTGAAATGTCATGGTGATATGCATATATCTCATGATGCTCTGTGTTGTGGAAGTAAGTGTGATGTTGTGTTTCTTTGAAACTTGGCTTATTGTCAGTGCCCTTTGGGGTAATCCTTGTTTCAGTGCTTCTGCACTGAGGTTCTCTGTCTTTAGCTTGTTTTTTTATTTGAGCCCCCACCGCCCAAGCAAACAAGGCTTGCATAGGGAAGGCTGAATCTCAACTGATAAGTTAGATCCAAGATCAGTAGGTGCAGGCTAAGTGTAGAGGAAAGACTTGCATAGTCTGTTGCTACAAACTGATGTACTGAAGAAGGCATATGCCCAGGGTTTGACCTTAACGTATATTTACTAGTCCGAGGCATAGTGCAGATTGCCTCGGACTAGTGCAGATGCTTCCCTACCTGTCCATGTAGGCTAGTGCAGTTTGCGTCTGACAGCAGAGTCTGCAATTATGTTCAGAGTGCAAGCGGTTCAAGATAGCAAAACTGTACCGAACGCCTGGAGCCTAGATCGGCTACAAGTAAGACAAGCAAGCGGTGGGAGACCCAAACAAGCGGTAGTGCCAAAAGTTCCTTGCAGGGGTTTGTAATATGGCAGTCTACTGGTTGGCAAATTTTTCTCAGCGGTATGATGCCATTCTATTGGCTAGCCCTATGTTTTGCAAGCCGGCAGGTAGGGGGAAGCAGTGGCTGTGGGAACAGCTCTGGTACGACATCACAGGGGAGGCCACCAATGAATGAATTTAGCTGCAGTGGCAGGCAGGAGTAGGGACAGAAGTTCAGAAGAGCACAGTAAATCTGGTTATGGGTGAGCACAGCCCAAGACTGATGACTAGATTGGCCCATTGTGAGAGCATGCGGCAGTCACTGGCAACTAGTGGGAGTGGGGCAGGGCTTCACTGTTCAAGAAGGAGGGCTATAAACTGGTGTTTTAAAGGCAAAAAAGCCCAGAAAATTTAAAAACCCGACAACGAGGAAGTGCTGAAGGACTTCAGGCTGTTTGTGTTTGGCATCTGAGGAGCTCTAGTGAAGACTGACTGGCTGTTTCAGTGATTGTGGTGCTTACTGCAGTCAGAAGAACTGAGAGTGTGGCAGAACGCTGTTCCAAGGCATTGGTGAGAGTCGGACTTGCGGGACTTCTCTGAGACAAGCAGACTGGAGGCTGAAAGAAACACACGCAACAACGCCATGCTCAGGTACAGTTGATGGTTTTGAATTTAAAATGTAATGGTCTAGATTATTGTGAGGTAGTGTGGCAGGGGAAATGTTGTTCCTTCTCAGTTTGGCTGTTTCATGAGGTAAAATGTTTTCGGTGGCTTACTCTGGTGGTGTGCTTCTTTAATCTTTGGAGCTAGTCACTAGTGCAAAAAAGAAAAGTAAGGTCAACACCTGCACTTGCCACAACGCTACTCTCAGGTACAGTCAATGTTTTTAATGGATGGGTCTGAGGTTGTGTGGGGGCAGGGCAGGGGGGAATGCTGTGCCTTCTTCCGAGTTTGCTGGCAGTCACTGTGTTATCAAAAATATTGTCTGTGTCTTAACTGACTGGGTGCTTCTTTAATCTTTGGGTTTCCTCATTTTCCTATACATTGTTTGCAGTGAACAGTTTGCTGTTGAATCAGACTTGCTGCAATTAAAGACAGAGTAACTGCAAAAAAAAAAAGGGGGGGTGTTGGGTGTGTGTGAACAGTGTAAAATTCTCCTGCGTTTTCTGTGTTCTGTTTGTTTATAGTCTGTGTTCTGTTAATTCAGTGCCTTATTGCCTGCAAAGTGTGTGGGTGTTTGTGGGGGCTGGATGTGTAAAAACTAACAATTCTCCGGTGTTTTCTGTTTTCTATGTTCTGTTCATTCATTGTCTGTGTTCTATTCATTCAGTGCCTCATTGCCTGCAAAGTGGGTGGGGGGTAAATAGTGTAAAATTCTCCTGCTTTCTATTTCCTGTGTTCTGTTCATTCATTGCCTCATTGCCTGCAAAATGGGGGAGATGGGTGTGTGTCAAACTGCAAACTGTGTGGTGGTATTTGGGAGGGAAGAACAACACTGTACTGCCTTCTGGCTACCTCTGTGAATCCAACCTCATTGCTTGGGGCGGGTGTGTGTGAAAACTATTAAGTGTGTGGTGGTGGTGTTTGGGGAGGGGAAGAACACATCTGTACTACCCGCCTGCTACCTTGATGAATCCAACCTCATTGCCAGCAAAGGGGGCTGTGGCTGGTGCGCAGATTTTTCTATATTTATTTAAGAGTCCCTGATTGCTTATGTTTTGAAACAAGTGGCCATTTTGAGTGTTATGTCATCATTATATAAATGTAAATAAACTTTCAAATTGCGCTGCTTTCATTGGTTATTCATTGTGTCGTGGGTCAAAAGCACATGGTGACATTGAGTGCGGACTAGTGCAAACCACTGCGGGTTAGTGCAATTTTACACTGACTTGTCCTGCTGGCTAGTGCAAAAAAAACTTAAGGTCAACCCCTGCATATGCCATTGCTGAAGGTCATCTGCTGCATTTTGAATAAACATCACACAGGGATTGTGTGTTGAATTTGAAGTTCAGTGTCTGGTCCATCAGTTATCCCACAACCCCTCCACATGTACCTCCTCTACTCCTCACCTTTATTCCTTTTCTGGACAATCTGCCTTTTCCTGTTGCCTGTCATTTTTCTGGAAGCTGCTCCCTCATGCCACTTATCACTCCACCTCCACAGGATCCCTCAGGCATTAGCTGAAACTCCTTCTTTAACCTACCTGCATCAGTTTCAACTGATATGTTGTGTGTTGACAATGCTAAAATCTCAAATTTGCACTAGAATGTACACATCATTTTATAATATGTGCATTATTATGCTCTTCGTTTGTACCACTACTGTAATTTTTGATGCCTGTTGTCTGCCCTTTTTCATCTCTTACGTTATTGTACTTTTTGGTCCCTATCTCTGTAAAGCTTCCCCTTGGTCGCACCTGGAAACAAGACAAGGCTCGGTGTGCCTTTCCTGGTTAACAAATTTCAAATAAATAAATACATAAATAAAATACCCAAGTTGTTAAAAATAAGGGCTAAGTGGTTTTAAAGGAGTCTGTAAAAGTGCTAAAATACTTAATAATAACACTATAAGGGAAAGCAGGTGAATCACTGCAGAGCTGGTACATGCGATTGTTTGACAGTTGAAAACGACAGACCAAGGTAGTGAGCAGCAGTTTGCATCAAAATATATAGACCCAATAATGAATAAAGTCAGTGCTGTGGAGGTAATATGCACAGACAGTGCAGACACGCAGCAACAAAATGATGTGCCGCAATGAGATCCTGTGTCGAAAGGCAACATGATGCTGGGCACAACTGTAAATAAATATATATTTATATGTGGTTGAGGACACCATTGTAAATTTGCTCTGCTCAAAGATTTTTTGCTTAACAAAATGAAAACTAAAGGAAATGATATGAATGTCAACATTACCTGTGCACTTACATCCTCACTGCTTTAACAACAGTTTATGCAGACAGTGGGCCACATTATATTGCAGCACAATTTAGCAAAATCACGTTACATGGTGTTGACAAAAAATATTTTGATAATAACAGATTATGTAAGCATCAAGGCACATGATGTTGACATGAATGTCAATCATTTAAACAATGATGGCATTAAGTGTGTTTCAAAAAAATGAAAACTAATTTTTCAACTTTTTAGAGTCAATAAACAAATAATTATATAAGGTATGTGTTATATAACTAAATGACCACTAGGTTCATAGGTTCATAGGTAATTTCAAGCTAGTTAGACTTGCGTCCATAGAGCTTGCCTTTATTTTATGTATTGAACATTAATCTATCATGTATTTTATTTATCAAGAAGATACTTGTCTAATCTAGATTTAAAAATATCCATATTAGTACTGGCTACCACTTCAGTCGGTAAAGAGTTCCAGCCAGGAACTACTCTGGCTAAACCAATGCTTTCTCGGAAGAGTATGTCATTTTTGAATTGTTAATTAAAACTGATGTCCCCTGGGTTCATATTTTGATTTTTTGGGGGTCAACCCTAGGTCGGCTAATAGAGCATCATCTTGTAAGCACTTAAATAACACAAAATAATCTCCCCTAGTTCTTCTATGCTGCAGAGTAAACAAGTTTAGCTCCTTTAACCTTTCAGAGTATGACATGTCTCCTAACCCTCTAATGGATCTAGTAGCCCTTCTCTGAATACGCTCCAAGCTATGAACATCCCCTTTTTTATATGGAGCCCATACCTGAGCACAATACTCCAGGTTGGGTCTCACCAGGGCACTATAGAGGGGCATAATCACTTGCCTATCTCTACTGGCAGTATGCCTCAATATGCAGTTCAGTATCTGATTATTTTTCTTCACTATTTTATCGCAAAAGGAACTAAATTTTAGATCTGAAGTAATTATAATCCCTAAGTCTCTTTCCTCTGTTGTTTTTCTTAGTTCAGTGTCTATCTTATGAGTTGTTATTTCTCTTTCCTAAATGCATAACAGTACACTTGTTTCTATTTAATTCTAATTTATTTACTTTTGTCCACTTTTGTATAGTATTTAGTGCATCCTGCAGATCATTTGTATTCTTTTGATCAATTTACTATGGTTCCAATTCTGCAGTCATCTGCAAATTTCGTTACCCATATATTTTCATTTTGTACAGTTAATGAAGTTATATAGATGTTAAAGAGACAGGGGCCCAAAACTGATCCCTGAGGGACTCCGCTAGTCACTGCCTCCCAGCCAGATGTATTTCCTTTAATTATCATTCTCTGTCTTCTCTTCTTCAGCCATGCATCAATCCAATTAACTATATTATTGTTAAAATTATAATCTTTAAGTGTGTTGATTAGTTCCTGATGTGGGAGTTTATCGAAGGCGTTGGAAAAATCCAGGAAGACAACACTAATCAATATTAACATTTATAACATGATAAATGTAAACCCGAATATTGAGAATAGAATTCTTTTGTCACATGTTGGATATATCAACATAGAATTTGATGGCAGATAAGGACTGCTTGGCGCACCTAGTCTGCCCATTTTTCCTACCTGTTTCATATACAGCAGATCCTAAATGATCTGTGGCTTGCCCTCTCTTTCCTATAGCTAGAGTTCCTTTATGTCTGTCCTATGCATTTTTGAATTCCCCTACCATTTTTGTCTCTACAACCTCTGCCAGGAGGCTGTTTCATGGATCCACCACCCTTTCCATGAAAAAGTACTTTCTCATGTTACCCCCAAGTCTACTTCCCTCTATTTTCACATCATGGCCCCGTGTTCTTGAACATCTTTTTTTTTTAAAGATGCTATACTCTTGTGCCTTACTTACACTCTTGAGGTATTTGAACGTCCCTATTATATCCCCCCCCCAAGGAATACATATTGAGATCCTCCAGTCTCCCCATATACTGTATGACTTTTGGTGCAGCCCCTGCACCATTTTTGTCACCCTTCTCTGAACCGCTTCTACCCTGTCTATGTCCTCCCAGAGATGTGGCCTCCAGAACTGGACACAGTACTCTAGATGAGGTCTCACCAATGCTTTATACAGTGGCATCACCATCTCCTTCATTCTGCTGAAGATACCTCTTCCTATGCACTCCAACATTCCAATGGCTCTCTTCACAGCCTTCTCACATTGTTTGGTAACCTTTAGATAATCAGATATGAATGATTACTCCCAGGTCCCTTTCCTGTTTGGTGGTCGTCAGTACCCCCCCCAATCATGTACTCCTCTCCTGCATTTCTGTGCCCCAAGTGCATGATCTTGCACTTCTTTGCACTGAATCTTAGCTGCCACACCCTTGACTACTCCTCAAGCTTGCTTAGGTCCCTTCTCATCTTCTCTACCCCTCCTGGGGTGTCAACTGTGTTGCAGGTCTTCGTGTCATCTGCAAAGAAACACACCTTCCATCACTTCACATCAATTTCACTACAGAACATGAGACATACAAATTAACCCAGAGAACACATACTAGATGTTAAGAATTTCATGATATTTGGCATTGTTTCAGAATGTAAATGTTGCAATGATTTGTGTATGGGAATAGTAATAAGCACACACTTAAGAATTTGTGCTCTGTATTCGCCACCTCACTAGTTGGCTTTTTTGTCTTTAAATCAAATTGCTACAAAAAAATAAATAATTGCCACTGTTGGTGACTGTTTTTTAAGCTGACTGGCTTTGAAGGAGGTGATAAGAGGGAAGTGGTCTTCCTTGTCCCACTTCCACCCGAAGCTCCAGCCCTAATAAAGAACTAGCTATACAATTTAGGGGTATGCCACTATGTGCACCTCATACCATTTCTACCTATGTCCCCTATCATATTACCATTTACCTGATGAGCTGGTCAGATGCTGGATGCCTGGATCAAAGGAAAGAAGGGAAGATGCAGTGAGAAGACAGGCTGATTATGGGTGTAATAGGAGGCATAGATTGAGAGTGAACTGTGTTATTTAACTTCTCTGTACTGACTCTCCCTGTTCACCTGGTATGGCTGAACTATTGCTCCCCTCCATCTCCTGGATTGTCAAGTGCTTTGGGATATAATAGCATTTATGAACGGTGCTCTTAAAACCAAATTCCTAGGGTGGGGTAGAGGCAGATCTAGAATATTTTCAAGGGGGTAGCAGTTCTGTCAAGGGGTAGCACCTTCCCTGAAAAACGTAAAATGTTCACTTTTTGAATGCTCAGAATAGGCCAAAACAGCAAGTGTTTTGGGGCCTCAGGAGGGTTGCTGGAGCTACTTGGCTACATAGTTGGATCCAGTACTGGAAGGAGTGGGGAGCATCAGCATGTCAGTGAAGAAGCAGTTTTGCCTAGTGGTTAGTGTGTGACCTTGAACCTGGAGACCAGAGTTTGAATCCCACAACTGCCACTTATGCACTTCTTGACCCTAAGAAAGTCACTTTACCGCCATGCACTGAAACTCTATATACTGTACTGTAATTACTGACTAGGTGTGATTACACCTGGATAACTGTGGTGTAATCTGCTATAGTGTGTGGTGGAATGTTGTTAGGGATGAAAATCCATCCCTTCACAAACATTGTTATGCTGCACTAGCTACGTAGCTAGTGCAGCATAGCAACTTAGAGCAAGGTCGCACATGCATGATACGCAAACTTCCCTGAACTCGGCAGTGGCTGCGGCTGTGGGAAGCACTACAAGAGGAGTGCCGCTGACAGAAAATAAATGAAAAAGTAAGGTGGCATTTTGTTAGGGAGGCTATAATGTGAGTCGATTTTAGTGTGATAGTGGACCATACACCATAAAAGACAATGCATGGTCGGCTACCCATAAGAAATGTGATCAGCCATCTCAAGGTTGCCATGGCAACCAACACCTCTTGAGCTTCGCTCTCAAAGTTTAAACGATCACCACTGACAACCTCTCAATGGCTACCCATGCTTGTTATGGACAGCCGACCATACATTATCCTCTGTGTTATAACTGGCCAGTTCTAACAGTGAGTGGGAGACAGCTAA
Organism: Neoceratodus forsteri; assembly: GCA_016271365.2. Taxonomy (NCBI): domain Eukaryota; kingdom Metazoa; phylum Chordata; order Ceratodontiformes; family Ceratodontidae; genus Neoceratodus; species Neoceratodus forsteri. The sequence continues at coordinate 376,283,344 of CM057458.1, forward strand.
GAGCTGTCAATCAAATGTTAGTAGTGTGCAAGCGTGTTCTGAAAATCAACCACTGAAACCAGCACTAAAATGAAAACCATGAATGCTCCCAAAATGCTGCTGACAGCATTACTGGGTCAGGCCCAGTCTCCAAGGCAGGCAGCGGAGCTGGGACAAGACTTTCAGACAAAAAAATGTTTTCCCAGCCCACTGACGCATGGTAGAGCTGGGAAACAAGAAGTATTCAGAGCCAGGCAGCTCAGAAGAATGAAATAAAAGCCTGGAGCCAGGTCAGTAAGGTCAGCAATTATTAAAAATAAGGTGTGGGTAGGGTTGTGTAATGTATTTTTTCACTAACACAATCAGTGTGTGATGCCTTGATAAACATAGTGAGCTTTCTCTCAGGGTTTATGAGGCATCACACACCTCATGTGTGTGCAAAAAAAATTACACACCCCTACTTATGCATTATTCTCTATGTAATCTTACTCTCCCTTATCTGTTTCTGTGCTGTTTTATTTATTTATTTATTTAGTTTTTGCTGACCGGGTAAGTGCACTAGACAAATCCTGCCTATTTTCAGGCACGACCCGGGGGAGGGGGATACAGATGAATGCCAACTGACCTTGAACCAGATTAAGCTGTTGGTGGTATTTTTAGTGAATGAGGGAAATTTGGCCAGGACACCAGGGAAATTCCCCTACTTTTTCCGGTGGCGGGTTTCCTGCTGCTGAGATGGAGGATTCGGTCGGAGTACAGCGATCCTCTGATGAGCAGCTTACCTCATTGATGCAGTTAGTACCGATGACAATGCCTGCCTGCACGACTACATGGGAGACTGTTTTGGAAGCTCCTGCTACGCGACCATTACCACAGCCTGAATGTGATGCTGAGGTGCTTGAAACTACGATGGCTGATTTTCACACTGAGGAAGGCACTGATGCTGTTTCCTGTACTGCATCTCCCTCAGCGTCTCGATCGGATACTTCGGAGACTTCGACACTTCCTAGGAGGATGGAACCTTCTGCTCGAGTGCTTGCCGGTACGACGTCTTGTATTCCCCCTACCATTTCCGGTGCTTGTTTCTCGGCCCAGGACATGGATACCAGCTTATGTTTAGAAACTGTAGGGGATGTACATTTTAAACTTGGCTATCCCTTGCCTGCTACTACGCTCCCAGTGACAAAAACAGCGAATACTGATTCAGTATCTACATCCTCATTGATTCACACACGTTTTGGTATTCACAAGGACCACGCTATAGTGAACCCTCCGTGGTCAGTCTCTTCGGCTCTTACGCAAGCTGGTTGGATGAAAACAGACTCGGATTCTTGGACACCGGACCTGACGTGGGATGCGGATACACACAGGGTTCTATACTCTCCACACAGGCCTGCACCTACAACTATGAGCTCCACCGAGGTACCTAACTCTGCAGCTGCTAATTTGCCTGATAATATTGTTTCCACTCCTGTTACTCATGGGACTACATGGGGGGATATGATGGATTCTATAGATCCATGTAGTATGTCTGCAACTGGTATTCCTAAACTTGTTTCTACTATGTCTAGTGATGTCCCTGATGCTCATCCTACTCTGTTATTACAGGAGAATGATACCTCTAGGCCCCAGATACCTTCTGGTACCCCTTATATGACTTCTGTCATCCCCCCCCCTCCCTGATACTCTTTCTTTCTCTTCCACACTGGGTGTTTTCCAGGAAGCACAACAACCCAATACTGACTTGTCTACTTCTGTAGTTAATGTGTCTACTCCCACTTCGCCCCCAGTTCTCAGTTCATCCCCCTCCATACTAGCACCAGTTACGCCTCTTGGTATGGATCCAGGAGAAGGAACTTACTCTCTTCCGACTCCCCCATTACAACCAGGTATAGCATCTGACAAAGGTCCTATCTTGCCTGACTTGTTTAAAAATAAGTTAGATCAGGCCCCCAGACGTCATGCAGTACGTCTACGTTATAAAGGAGGTCTATCTGTGTTTCCGGACTGGTATTATGTAGCCCGAAACTTATTGAAAGGTGATATGCATTTTCAGGCATCTGATATATATGCTTTAATCCATATCTCTGGGGAGGAAACCTTTGATATTAGCTTTAAACATGCTAGTGGTTTGGATAAATTTTGGAATAAATATGCTACACTGAAAACTTCCCCATTATGGGTTCCCTTTTCAGTCATTCCCCTCACCAAACCAGCAGTTCGAACTGTAACTATTATGTTTCGCAATGAAGGAGTTAGTGTGTTTATATTTATCATTGGCTAAAATAGATGTACAGTCCTATCCCTCCTGAAGCTGTTATAGATGAGGAAGATCTTTGGACAGGTAGCTAGAAATTCGTGTAAAGCTGTTTCAAGTCAATTCTGAAGTTGTTCACCTTCCCAACAGCTTTTTTTTGGGTAAAGATAGAGGGATGTTTTTATGGAGGTCAACCCAGAGCCTGTTATAAATGCGGCTCACGCATGCATCTCAGTAGCACATGTGACTTGCTAAAATGTAGCTTATGTGGGGGTTTTGGACATCCTAGTGTGTCTTGTACGAATGTATTCCAGTGCAACTTATGTGATGAGAAAGGGCACGGGTATCATCAATGCCCTTGGGCTAGCAAGAATAGACAGGAGGGGTGGGATTCTACTGTCCTAGTTCAAAAAGCACAGGAGAAAGCTCAGGATCAATCTATGAATTTAATATCCTTGTCTGATGTACCAGAGGTGCCTCCCCCAATATGCTTGATACCTCTGTTACCACTACACCTGCAAGTGATCCTCCTAAGGATGTAGAGCTTATTCCCACTGCTCAGGTATTGGTTACACATCCTCTACCATCTTTACCTAATCAACCCAGGAATGCTCCTTTGTTGGATTCAGATGGTTTTCAGATTAGCAGGAGAATAACCAGGGCAGCGTCTCGTAAATCACTGAAACTGCCTGAAGTTTCCCTTTCTAACTCGTTTGACTGTTTGAGAGAGGGAAGGGAGGACTCGGAAGGTGATTCAGAAACATCTGTCTTACCTTCTGATATGGATATTACTATACCCAAGCCTCCTGATGTTTCTTGTAAAAAACTGTCTAAAACCAATAAAGGAAGTAAAAAAACGCAAGAATATGAATGTTACGGAAGGAAGTGGTTGATTGCTTATTCTCCACACTGGTTTTTCTTTGCTTGGCTTCCTTCAATGTTTGTAGCCTGAAGAGCTACAAACGGAGAACGTCTTTTTTTCATCTTGCTGCATCTCTCACCTTAGATGTACTCTTTTTACAAGAAACACATCTCACCTCACTAGGTGAAGTACAGCTTTTTAAACGGAGTTGGTATAAAGGTCCCTCATACTGGACTTTTGGAGATGATTATGCTGATGGCATAGCTATTTTATTCTTTTCTACGTCGTTTTCGATCTCACGCGTTCTGGACATTCATTCTGGTAGAGTTTTGATACTTGACTGTACTTTTCAGGAACATCCTATACGACTTATAAACTTTTATGGTCCCCAATCAAAGCGTGCTCGGATACAGTTACTAGATCTTGTCACTCCTTTTCTCTGTACCAGGAAACATCTTATGTGGGGTGGTGATTTTAATTGTTCTTTGGACATATCCTGTAGGACGGAAGCTGGGAAAAAGGTTTATTGTGATTCTACTGCTCTCTCTCTTATTGTCAAACAAGCTAGTTTACATGATGCTTACCGACATTTACATAAAGATCCTGGCTATACATACCATAGATCCATATATCACACCCGACAGATTATCTCTTCTCCTCTAGATATTGTATTCCATTGACAGCTTCCATTAGACCAACTGAACTTCGGATCACTTCTTATTGTCCTGTACGCTTTCCTTCGATAATGACTCTTACCTGTTATGTCCCCAACACCTCAATGGAAATTAAATAATCTTATTAACCAAAACTGAGATTCAAGCACAAGTGAAATCCTTCTTTCAGACTAGAATCACGGTTCTTTGTTGTTATGATTCCATCTGGGAATGGTGGTCGAATCTGAAACTGCGATTCACGTCGCTGTTTAATTGGGCGTTGCATGAATAAATTCTTACCCGTGCTATTTGGATTTTAGGAATCAACTATATTACCTAATGTCTCTTCGGTGTCTTCCTCAATAGACTATTCTTCACAAATTGCTAAAGTTAAACGTCATATGTTTGCACACCAATACAAGAGTGCTCGTTCATTAATTTCCTTATGAGTGGAAACCTCAGTATCCTTCAGCTAACTCATTTTCCGCACATGCTTCTAGACTTCAAGCTACAGTCATGCATGGTCTTTTTGATGACTCAGGAAGCATTGTTTCAGATGTTTCTGGTATGCTCTCGATTGTTCATGATCATTTAATTTCCCAATTTGGTACTATACCTCATTGCATTCCTGATTTCTCTCAGATTTTTACGGCCCCTGCTCCACAACTTTCAGTACACCTTGCTGAAGAGCTTGTTGCTCCCATTTCTCAGGAAGAAGTTGTTTCGGCTATTTCTCATCTTAAATTGCAGGTGGCGCCAGGACCTGATGGTCTTACACATGAATTTTATAAATTGTTTAAGGAAGATTTGGCGAGTATTGACCCAAATTTACAACCACGTTTATTTAGACCTTTCTCCGATAATAAATTTTGGTATTTCTTTTCTAAGTTTATATTCAAAAGGTGACAAGAGCTCACTGCTGAATTGGAGACCTCTTCATCTACTGAACACTGATTTTAAAATTTTAACGCAGTATACTTAGTACACGCTTACAGCGTATGGCTCCAGATCTTATGGACCCTGCTCAATCTTGTGCTAGCCTGGGAGATCAATCAATACCAATCTATTTCTTTTAGTGAAATCTTTGAGGCGAAACACTGTAATGACATTTCGGATTTGTATTATCCTGGATCAGGCTAAAGCTTTTGACTCGTGTATCATTCAGATTCTTTCAGGTTTTACACTTATATGGTATTCCACAGCTTTATACAATGGATAGCCCGTATTTTTTCTTTTGCATATTTTTCTCCACTGGTTAATGGCTTCATTGGGGAACCTTTACTTCAGCAGATTGGGGTGCGACAAGGGTGCCCATTAAGTCCACTGTTATATGTTTTTGCCTTAGATCCCATTATATGACAAATTAATTGGGATTCCCAAATTATAGGCTTAGCACCTCATTATTCCCTCCCCAAGGTTAAGATTGCAGCTTATGCGGATGATGATGTTTTATTTATGCAAGATATTTTCTCTGGTAATAAAGCAGTTCAAGTATTTCACGATGTTTTTGGGAGGCAGATTAAACCTTCAAAAATGTGTAACAATCCCTTTGGATGCAGACTCTGCTACTGTTGCTACAGTTGCTGGTATTAGTATATCCCTCTCCCCTCAGAAGATTTTGGGGATTTGGTTTAACGTAGATGAGGCTGCTATTTATAATTGGGAAAAGCGCTTACATATAGGTGAAAGCAAAGTGAGTATATGGAAATCATGGAAATTAGGCAAACGGAAGAGGGTTTTAGTTGTTAAAAAATTTATCCTCCTTGTCTTTTTGTTTCTCAGTCATATTTATGCCCCTCCTAAACAATTAGAAACCCGTATTTTTAGTATGTGTTTTCGATGGTTTGGGGTAGTAGACTTAACCCCATTAAACGAGATATTACATACTTCGTTTACTCCAGGGTGGACTTGGTATGATAAATCCTATAGCTTTTTCTTTCTTTTTTCTTTTCACCTATTTCAGAGTATTAAATATACAACTAACATTAGTGATGTTTGGATTGACTTTGCACTAGTTTCAGTTATGGAGAAATGGGATTTACTCCTGCCTATACCATCTCGTATATATGCTATCCCACATATGCTAAAGACAGCTTTGTAAGTTAAGGATCTGGAAGCTTTGTAAATCCTCCCTATTAGTATTATCCAGAATACAACTATATGAGGCCTTTCTAGTTATTACTAGACCAGTGTTATGCTTCCTTTACTGCCCTCTTCTAGGCAAGCAAAATTGTGCCTGTCTATCCTTACTAATAAAAGAATACCACTTCATATGTGGGATGTGTCCTGGCTGTGTTGTCATGGCAAGCTCCAAGTTAAGGGGAATCTTAAACATAAATCTTCTCAAGAACGATTCTGCCCTAAACCTACTTGTGTACATATTGTTGAAACTATGTCACATTTCTTTTTTGAATGTCAAGATGATTTATTATTTTGGAAAACTTTGGCAAATAAGTGGAAATGGCCTTTTCTTAGCAGAATAACCTATCAGGTCCTGATATTGGGGGAATTTTCAGATGTTTGGAATAGATTTCACCCTAGTACCCTTAGACTTATTTTTACAATATGCAAATATTATATGTGGCAAGCTCGATGCCAATTTGTATTACAGCAAATTCAGACTGTACCAACTGTTATTATAAAGCATATTGAACATGCTCTATTGACTATTATGGAATCTGAACGTCACAGACTTACGTTGCATCGATTTCACATTTTGTGGAAGTCTATTTATTGTTATAATTTTTCTTATATTGTTTCTTGCTTGGTATATATTGTTTTCTTTTTATGTTCTTTTTTTGGTTTCAATGATTGTATTTTCTTTATACCTGCTTGACCATTATATGGTCTTTGTGAATTTGTTTCTGTATGCCTATGTATGATGTTTTGATTTATTTCCTAATAAAATTCCCCTACTCTTTTCGATAAGTGCCATGGGATCTTTAACATCCACCTGAACTACCACCAATCCAGGCAGATGGGACCTCGGTTTAACGTCTCATCCGAAAGACGGCACCTCAGAAGTGCAGCACCCCTCTCATGCTGCACTACAGTGTCAGTACTGGGATATTAACCCAAGTGCCAGATGTGGGAACTGAACCCACAGCCCTCTGATCTCCCGGCCTCAGAGGCGAGTGTGCTACCTACTGAGCCACTCCTTATGTGCTGAAATGGTAGCAATATTTTCTCCCCTCCTTCTCCTGGATTGTAAAGTACTTTGGGATTTAGTTTTATATTATGCAATGGGGCCCACCAGGATGCAATGCAGTTCTTCCAGTTACTGCATGACAAAAGGGATTAACTGTCAGTGTCAGTGGCTCAGTAGGCAGCACACTCACCTCTGAGGCCGGGAGATCAGAGGGCTGTGGGTTCAGTTCCCACATCTGGCACTTGGGTTAATATCCCAGTACTGACACTGTAGTGCAGCATGAGAGGGGTGCTGCACTTCTCAGGTGCCATCTTTTTGATGAGACGGTAAACCGAGGTCCCATCTGCCTGGATTGGTGGTAGTTCAGGTGGATGTTAAAGATCCCATGGAACTTATCGAAAAGAGTAGGGGAATTATTTATTCAAAACTTGAAAGTAAAATACATACATAATAGTGTTACTTCACACGATAGCATAATGCAAAATAAAAGTAAACATAAATATTTCATCATACATTCAACACAAAATTTTCAGAAGAGCAACCCCCCCCAACCCCACTAAAAGAGTAGGGGAATTTTTTATTCTACATTCAAAAGAACATTAAAAAAAATCATAATTTGTCATATAAAATCATAAGGAATAAAAGGAGAGGAAGGAAAAAAAAAGGAAAAAGGAAAACGGGAAGTAATCCCCCCAAAAATGCCGTAAAGGCAATAACTAACTATCGTATCCAATCAATCGAGGCCCATCTAGAGCGATAAAGCACATCTCGGACTGTGTAACATTCCTGGAGCTTCAGGGCAACAATGGAGTTCTCAATCATAAAAAATAAGTCCTCAGGGAGTAATGTAGCTGTTGTATAGTAAGCCGGCACCACACAAACCATATATGAAATTTGAAGCAAACTAGAAATAACCATAATGTGGTCCTATCGTGCTTAGTCCATAAAAAAGGTAAAATACCTAAACACAGAATCTTCAAGGACATGAAATGAAATGGAGATGAAGGCCATCTTTGTTTAAGTATCCTCCAAAACCTCTGAATAAAAGGACAATCAAGAAATAAGTGTTCCATAGTCTCCACAACCACAGAACAGGAATCCCTCGAGCAGTATCTCTCAGAAAGATGTCTATGTTTGAGGTTCCCTTTAACATTTAACTTCCCATGCAAGGCCAACCATGTAACATCCCACATATACACAGGAATACTGGGGGATACTAACATCTCACCAATCAGCAACTTATCAGGCGTAGGATGCGAATCAAAGATGACCATTTCCTGGAAATATTTTTGAATTATATAATTATACAAAACTTTCCTAGTACAGCGAACCAAATGATCCTTCGCAATCCCTCACAATTTAATCTTGCCAAAACAAGTTCTCAAAGCATCAGACAAGTGAAGTAAAGATGTTTGCCTAGGTAAAACAGCATAAGTGGGCCATATGGAAAAGACAGGACCTAATGAGTCAAAAACCCAAGGTGTCCACTGTGCCGCACTCCCTGACACTAAGGGGAGCAAATTAGCATAAAGGAACATAGTGAAGAAGAACACTACTGGCTGAATCATCTCCAAGCCCCCCATGTTTCTTATCCCATAACAACAAGCTTCTTTTAATGGGATTAAGTCGACTCCTCCAAATACAAGAAAAAAATAACAATACAAGTTAGTTTCCAAGGAAGAAGGACGACTGAACACTGAACTTAAATATAAAAAACTGGGCAATAAAAACATTGTAACCATATAAACCCTTTTTAATTTAGAAAGTATCCCAGTATTCCATAAGTCCACATTATGTTTTGCTTCCTGGAGTTTCAGAGACCAATTCAGATACGCTAAGTCACCACAACCAAACAAGATTCCTAAGATTGAAACTGTTCCTCTAAGCACAGGAATACCAATCAATGTATCATCTTGGACAGCCTAAGGGGGAAGACAACGAGACTTTTCATAATTAATAGCTGCCCTTGTATGAGCCATAAAAGCATGCAAGACTTGGTCAAGCAGCGCTGCGGAAGGTAAGTCACCTAATATAAAACAAACATCATCCGCATAGGCAACACATTCAATTTCAGGGTCATCACTAGAGAAGAAGACACCATGAATATCAAGTCTACTATGCACCCATCTAATTAAAGGATCCAAAGTAAACAGATACAACAAAGGACTTAATGGGCACCCTTGGTGAACCCCTTTTCTAATGAGACACCGATGACCCAACCAGCCATTACAATATGCCTGAGCAGTAGCAGTCCTATAACATGTCTTAATCCAATCAACAAAGGTGACTGGGATACCGTATGAAACCAAACAATTCCACAAATAATCATGGCTAATATTATCGAAGGCTTTAGCCTGGTCTAAACTAAAAATGAGACCTGTAAGTTCTCTCGTAGTGCCTCTATGCATAATTTCACATAATAAAATAAGACTATCTGTAATACATCTATTAGGGATTGAGCAGGTTTGCGAAACATGCAATAAAAAAATCAGCATAGAGCAGAAGCCTATCATTCAAAACCTTAGCCAAAATTTTAAAATCAGTATTAAGCAGTGTGATGGGTCTCCAGTTAGCTAGAAGTGCTCTATCACCTTTTTTAAACATAAGGACCACCAGACCCTTCAACATTCTGTCAGGTAACATCCCAGAGTCCAGGATCTTTTGTAAAACGGCCATAAATTCATGTAATAAAACTGAGAAAATCAGTTTATACACTTCATACAGTAACCCATCTCTCCCAGGAGCAGTACCTGCCTTTGTTTGAGCAAAACAGGCTAACATTTCATTTGAAGTAAGATTAGCTTACAACAGAGCCTGATCTGGTTCAGTGAGGGTAGGGACCACACATTGGTCCAACCACAATTTATACAGAAGACTAGGTGCAACAGGAGTACCAAAAAGGGTATATGATGATCAATAGCATGCAAAATATCACATTTAGTGGTGCACCTCTTCCCTGAGAAATCCCATACCTCAGTGATATACTTTTGGTGTCTCTGATGTGCACAAAACTGGTAAGGATCTAGGAAGGCTTTACCCCCCTGAGAACAAAATCGGCGCTCCACATCCAAAGATTTTAACCGATAGTATTGCGAAACATTCATCAAATTGCGTAACCTGTTCAATTCAGGCAGAGCAGATTGATCACCCAAAGCAACCTGAAAATGTAAACGCAAAAATCGACTCCTTAAATCAAGATCATTTTCAGTTTTAAATTTCCCATTCAGTCTACCAATAGTCAAAAAATAACGCCTGATATCCAGTTTCGTCTCTTCCCACCATGCCCCATTAGTGTTATATCAGCACACCACTGATTTCCTAGCATGCAGAATATGATATGAAACCATCCTCAACAGAGGGAAGTGTATGTAACACCAAATTCAAATGCCAATACCCAGATCCCCTATGCATAACCTCATGGCTACCAACTGTGACTTCAACAATAGCATGGTCCAAAGGGGCAACTGGCAGCATTGCAGAGCGTAAAACGTTTAAAGAGTCAGAAAGGAACCAAAAATCAATTCTAGTAGCTCTAGTACACTGAAAGAAGGTTTTAGGCGGAGTTCCCTCAATGTCGAAAACATCAACCAAGCCGGTCTGAGATATCAAAGCATTAAGACAATTAGTATCACAGTATATTTTGTGGGTTCTAAGGCCTTGATCAGTACAGTACCTACTGCTATTGAAATCCCCTCCTAAAAAAACATATCGTGAGGCAAATAAAAATGGTTGTATAGCATGAAAAAGGGCAATTCTGGCAGACTTAAGCTGAGGGCATACACATTAATAAACCTACAATGCAAAGCATTGATGACCAGATCCAACAGCAAAACCCTACCTGGTTCAATATCCACTAGCTGAAAAAATGGGCCGGAGGATTATTAACAGCTATCCCAACCTCAGAGCACAGATCGCCACCAAGCGCCAATAAGTGCGTCCCCAATTCCACCCCGCAGTCGCCTGAGCCACCTCAAACTGGGTATGCAATCTAGTATCCTGCAAGAACACAAAATCCTGCTTGCCACCCGAAAAGAGGGAGTAAATTAAAACCCTCTTCCTATGAGACTGGATACTATTAACATTAAGAGAGGCGACACATAAACTATACATCAAAAAAATAAACAAGATTAGAAAGTCAATTCTAGTCATTTCTTCCTAGGCCCTTTCCGTGTTCCCAAACAGGCCCACTTTTTCTTGACAGCATCATTATGTTCCACAACCTGTTCAACATCAGACCTCCCCATCAGGTAGGAGGAGTGAACCGAAGCGGAGTCAGACTCAGTACCCAGATCCACCTGCAAAACCGTAAAAGCATTCTGTAAAGGGATTTGTTCCTGGGCAGGCAGTGCCAGGCTAGGGTTCCTGGATCTCAGGCTATGACGCCGATTAGAAACCAAAACATAAGGTTCCTCAGGGGGAAGAGGAGGGGGCATAGAGGCAGAGGCAGCAGAGGAAGCCGCCGAAGAAGGAATGTCGGGCTGTACCAGTGGGCCCTGTACCGACTCAGGAGCAGGACTTGGAGGGCCAACCACATCTGGAACTAGAGGTACTGGCAGTTGCTCCTGAACACAGGATTGAGGCCTGGCAAAGGGAGGGGGCGGAGGGCATTGCCGTTGAGCCGCATGAACAGCAGTGTTGATATAAAAATCTTGTATACAGAAGTCACCATTAGATTTATTTTGAGTGGCCCATGGACAATCTACAAAGGAGTGGGCCTCCTCACAAAGGGAACATTTTGGAGGGTGATGACAGTCTGACATGACATGCCCCAATTCACCACATTGCACACACTTTACAATGTCACAAGTCCTACTAAAATGGCAACTAGAGCCACATTTATAACAGTGGCGAGGCTGATCAGGATAGAAAATGAAACCCTTATCCCAGACGAGATAAAAGCAGCTTGGCAGATGTTGTAGCCCAGCCTCAGACTGCAGGAGGTTGACCTTATATCTCCAACCCCCATTCCAAAAACCTTCAGAATCAAGAAAAGGCTCTGGGTTACCCTGCAGCGTACATTTCCTTTCCAACCAGTATTGTGATAACTTCCACATTATCCCCTTCATTGCGAAAGAGAACAGTAATAACTTTAAATGATTGTTTCATCAAGGGGATAGCCTGAAAATGAGACCAGGCTGGATTAGTCTTGAGGAGAGAATACTTCAGTCAGAACCTGTTTAGAAAATCCGGAGTCCGAAAACTAATGTCATAGGTATTATCCCCTGGTGAATGAATCAAGGCATAGACGTCACTGGGGTAAAGCCCAACATTTACTTAATTAAAACCTTGCCTACGTAGAACCTGTCAGGCATCACATCAAGAGGCCCCAGGAACCTCAGCCATACAGCATTCCACCGAAACAGGCTTTTGAAACAAACTAGCATAAGTGACCTCAGGGGTAGAGAGATGCTGGGAAGCAGGTACAGCATCTACTGGGCCCTCTAAATCCACAATGTCTTCAACAGGGCGTCCCTCCACCCCATCAGTAACAGGTACGGGGGAGTTCTTCACAGGGTGGTCAGGCAAAGTCTCAACCCCGGTTTCCTTCCCAGCAAGAACAGAGGCAGAAGCAACAACATTCCCCACCCCTCCAGAACCCACACTAGAAGCAGCAAATGGCAGCACACCTAACCCCATTGCTTGCAGTGAAGAGACAGGAATATCAGGTAAGATACAGCCAAGTCATCATTCCCAGGGATCGGGATCGCTGGGTCTGCAATCCACTGTCCAGAGGCAAGCTGCAGCCAGCCTGCGTGTTCAAGTGCAAGCTCCAGGGACCAAGAACCCAAGGCCGGTGCACCAAGGCCTATAGGAGACTGGGACGGGGGAAGCAAAGGCAATGAAGCACCAGGAGCACCACCTTTCTGAACTTTAGAAAATGTACCTGTAGGACCAGAGGGCGATTCCATTCCAGGTCGCTTATGTTTCTTCATTTCCTCATAAGCAGCGAGCTGCGCCACACGGTAAGCTTCAGCAGCTGCATCCAAAATCCGACGTTTTCTTCCAGACAAGCCAGGGGAGTTAAGAACTCCGAATCAACTTCCACAGCCTCCACAGGGTCAGCAGGGGCTTCCACATCAATACCCAACTCAGCAACAGCGGTTTCGGCGGTTTCCTCAAAAGCGGTACTCGAAAGCGTTGGACCATGGGTGACTCCAGCACTGTCTGACTGACTCAGTGTAACCGAGGGGGGGGGGTACGATATGCTGGCTACCAGAGGGGTGCATCCCAGCTTCACCGTTCCCCTCGGAGTCTCCATGCTGCTGCGGGCAAACAGACACCTAACCTCCTCCACTGTTGTCTTCCATCAATGGACTGACTCCCACCAGCGGCTCCACAGCATCACCAACCGACAAAAGTAGGGGAATCTCCCCAGTGTCCTCGCCAAATTTCCCTCATTCACTAAAAATACCACCAACAGCTTCATCTGATTCAAGGTCAGTTGGCATTCATCTGTATCCCCCTTCCCTGGGTCATGCCTGAAAATAGGCAGGATTTGTCTAGTGTACTTACGTGGTCAACAAAAAAAACTAAATAAACTAAACTCATTGTCCAATTAATTTTGTGCCAGAGAGTAAACCATATTCTTTAAGAAGAGCGTGTATGACAGGGAGGCCCCTGGCTGGGTTCTGCAGATACAAAAAGAAATCATGTACAAATAACACAGCCTTGTGTTCATGTCCCCCACTCCTGTAACCTTCAACATCTGCTGTGTTCCTGATTGCTGCAACAAAGGGCTTAAGGGTAGGGACATACAGTGGAGGGGATAGGGAATACCCCTATCTGGTACCTCTCCCTACCCAAAAGCAGAAATTAAGGAGCCATTGATTATAATCTGGGCAGTGGGGGAGGTGTAAAGTATTTGTATCCAGCCCACCATTCTGGGACCCAGGCCATATCTTCTAAGGATCTGAAACATGTATCCCCACTCCATGTGATCAAAAGCCTTCTCTGCATCCAGGGAAAGGACTGATGTCCCATGGCCGGCCAGCTTTTTGGACCAATAATGTTTGATGTCCATGGGTCTATGAATGTTGCTTTTCCTCTGCCACTCTTTAATAATACTTACTTGATTGGGGTGCACACAGTGGGGTAGGATCTTTTCTATACATGAGGCTATGACCTTTCCAATTATTTTATAGTCACCCATTAACAATGAGATAGGGTGATATGAGGCACACAAGGTGGGGTCCTTGCCCTGCTTAGGCAGCACAGTTATCATGACAGACTGTATGGAGTAGGGTATGGCCCCATGCTGCAAGCTTTCCTGCAACATATCCAACAGGGGCAAGCAGAATGGATGCCCCCTTCAAGTTCTTAATAGCTTGTAGCTCCTCCACCTCGGCCAATGTGCAGTCGAATTGAGCTTACATAATGGGATCAACAGGGGTCATCTCTGCCTTCAATAAAAGGTATCATATTTGTGATAGGGCTGAATAAGGCCCTGCCCCATTTCTTATGCAGAAAGAGTTAAATGCAAGGGTCTGTTCTATCCTCTCCTTTTCTGTCTCTTCTCCGTCTGGTTGCACAATCAAATTTTCTTGTGAGACCTAGGAACTGATGACTCCGATGGTTTTGCAGTTCTCCACCTCTCGCTATCTCTCTGTCTTCCTTTGCTATTTCTGTCTTTTCTTCCCCTTGCATATCTGTAGTTTTGTTTTTGTTTTTATTCATTTTTATTCTGTATAACCAGTGAGCAACAATCTGCCCATTTTCACTGGCGCCCAGTCACAACAACAAACATATAACAATTACATTTACAAACATACAATAATACAATATCATTTAAAACAACAGCACTTTGATTCATCTAAAAAAAATTTTTTTTAAACCCTCTTAAATACTGGAATTGTAATACATTGTACAATATGACAAGGTAAATCATTATACAATTTTACTGCATAATATATTAAAGAATTCTGAGCAAATGTACTTTTACATAAGGGAATCCTATACTTAAAATTATCTTGTGACCTTGTCCCAATTTCATTTACCATCTTTGGAAACATTTCACAAATAATACTCGGCAAAATTCTTAAATTAATTTTTTGTAAAAAAACTAATATACGTAATCTAAATCTATCAATTAATGATTGACACCCTAGAAAGCTATAAAGTAAACAATGATGAGTTCTCCTATTCTGACCTGTTACGAACCGAATAATAATATGATAAGTTATTGTAAGCTTATAACGCATTCTTTCTGATGTAAAAAAATATATTACTAAACCATAATCAATAACTGAAAACAACAAACTATTAACCAAAATTACCCTAACTTCATATGTTAAATACTTTTTTAACCGGTATAACATTCCTAATCTTTGATGCAATTTCCCAATCAATTTCTGAATATGTGTATCAAATGATAAATTACAATCAATGACCAAGCCCAGGTAATTAATTTCAGAAACCATTTCAATATTATTTCCATAATTATCTTTTAAAATCAAATCAAAATTCACATTAGATCTAACATTACTAAAAACCATGCATTTAGTTTTAACATGATTTAAGACCAAATTATGCCTAATAAACCAGCTATGCAATGAACTAAATTCCATCTGTAACTGTTGTTGTACAATTTGTCCCGTATCACCAATGCACAATAAAACTGCATCATCTGCAAATAAAATAAGTTCTGTATCCCTACATATTTTGGAAAAAGAATTTAAAAATAAAAAAAATAGCAACGGACCTAAAACTGACCCCTGTGGGACACCACAAATCAACTTTCCCTTATCTGAGGTTACACCATTCAAAATAGTATTCTGCACCCTACCAGTTAAATAATCATTAATCCATAGTATAACTTCATTAGAAAAGTTTACCTCTAATAAACTCAATAACAACTTCCCATGATCTACCAAATCGAATGCCTTGGTGAGGTCCACAAAACCAGCAGCCACCACTTTTCCCTCATCTAAAGCTTTATATACCTGGCCTGTGAACCTCACCAAGGCAGTCTCCGTATTGTGTCCCTGCCGGAAACCATGTTGAGAAGGGGACCATAATAAATATTCATTCAAATAAATTTTAATCTGATCAGAGACTATTCTCTCCAACAATTTGGATAGAGGAGCTAAAAGTGTAATAGGTCTATAACTATTAACACAATTTTACTTCCTGTTTTATATATGGGTCTTTACTATACCACATTTCCATTTTGTGGGAAATACGTTATTAGCAAGGGAAAATTAAAATTTTAGTCAACATTGGAACAATCAGTAACCCTGCTTTTTTAAAAATCCTATAATCAATACCATCAACCCCCAAATAAGGCCTAGGATCCATCTTCTGTATATACGTCAATACATCTTTCTCAGTAACTACCTGAAAATAAAATTTAGGCAGTTCACTCTGTACCTTAGTATTTTCAACTAACAATTCCTTTAAATCTGGACTAACCACACATCCTTGTTTATTAAATCTCTCTAAGTCTAAAAAATGAGAATTGAATCCATTAGCAACTTTAACTGGGTCATTAATCAGTTGCCCATCTAATTGCAAAGTGATATTATCCAATTTCTTACTCTTCCCCATTATCTCATTCAAAACTTTCCAAAGGGCCTTAGTGTCACATAATTCATTACCCAATTTATTTACCAAATAAACCCTTTTCGCTTTCCTGACTTCAACTTTACATAAATTACGCAATCTCTTATATTCCATTTGAAAACCTACTGTCTTATATTTCCTAAACCTATACCAAGCCTTATTTCTATCACTCAACAACTTCCTCATTTCAGGTTTAAACCAGATTTTATCCTCTGCTTTTATTTTAACAGTTTTAATAGGTAATAACTTATCGCAAATACCAACGAAGGGGCAACAACATTTGTGAAACACTTCATCAATATTTGAGATAGTATCTAGGAAAGACCAATCAATTGACTGGACTTCTTTTAAAAAAGACCGATAGTGAAAATCAGAAATTTTCCGGTAGTGTATAATCCTTTGTGGTTCTTTTACATTTTTAGCTGTCCATCCACAATAAACAGCACAATGATCACTTATGCAATCAGAATTAACTCCCAATGTAGTAACATGCCCAGGATAATTTGTGATAATCCAATCAATCAAAGACTCATATCCAGTACGATAATTGTATCTAGTAGTATCAGTCACCAATTGAGTCATTCCCATCCCTGATACTAAATTCCTAACATCTAATGCTTGTTTAGATAACCAATCTAAATTAAAATCCCCTAAGATTAACAATTCCCTTGAAGGAGGAACAGTCAATTCCTGAAAAAAGGCTTCAATTCCCAGATTAACATTCCGAGGTGGCACATATACCCCAATTAAGGTTAACAATTTATTCCCTCCCAAAACCAGATCAATTACCAAAGATTCATAATAAATATTACCCTGACAGCCTTGACGAATATTTAGCAGAGAGATAGCTCTTAATATAAAATAAACAACCTCCCCCCCTTTTACCTTCTCTGTCCTTCCTAAAAGTAGTATACCCTTCAATCCTCACTTCATCATCGGTTATTTTATCAGTTAACCAAGTCTCTGTCAATGCAAGAATATCAAAATGATTTTCAACTAACCACCCCTCCAATAAATCTTTTTTAGGCAATAAACTCTGAATATTTAAATGTCTTATTTTTAAAAAAGTATTCCTATCCTTATCTAATTGGTGTTCCTGATAGCATTAACAACATCAATATTAACCATTTAACCCCCAATCCTTTATTCCCAAACCTTAAGAGCAGAGAAACATATTTAATACCACTATTGACTATACACTTTTTCCCCACATAATAACAAGTCTGTTGATAACACAGTATAATCAACTTCTTAACCATATAATGACTACCTAATAAAGAACACACTTTACTGTAATGTATAGGATGCAAATTAAGTTCAGGACATAATTGCCCATTATTAGTAACATCATGTGTAACCAAAATCCTAATCAATAAAGTGTCATCACTATTGACAGCATTAAATATATCATTAATCAACATTTGTTGAAAAATACAAAAAATAAATAACAATAATTTCCCCATCTTCATTCCAAGCAAGACCCAAAGTTAATAAATAACTCTACTCCTATATTCACTGAATAAATTTCTTATGTCGAGTGGCGCCAGCACTCACAACGCCAAGGCCATGAAAGCAGCACGTCTTTTTTAAAGTGCTTTAGCCCCTCTTCCTCCTCTGACCTCACAGCACACTCCCCAGCCTTCCTCCGTGATACAGCTGCTTCCAATGCTTTTTAAACTTGGGTTCTGCAATAGTCTCTCACCTTTTGCACCCTTCTAGCAGATGAAAACACTTTAAAGTCACTTTTAGCAGCAGTCTCTCATGAGTTCACAGACGATCTAATAGAAAACACTCAGGCAGTGTGTAACAAAGGGTACAGTTACCATTTGCGAGCAGCATGTCTTTTTTAAAGTGCTTTAGCCCCTCCTCCTCCTCTGACCTCACAGCACACTCCCCAGCCTTCCTCTGTGATACAGCTGCTTCCAATGCTTTTTAAACTTGGGTTCTGCAATAGTCTCTCACCTTTTTGCACCCTTCTAGCAGATGAAAATGCTTTAAAGTCACTTTTAGCAGCAGTCTCTCACATGAGTTCACAGATGATCTAATAGAAAACACTCAGGCAGCGTGTAACAAAGGGTACAGTTACCATTTGCGAGCTGAGCGTCCTTTTTAAAGTGCTTTAGCCCCTCCTCCTCCTCCTCTGACCTCACAGCACACTCCCCAGCCTTCCTCCGTGATACAGCTGCTTCCAATGCTTTTTAAACTTGGGTTCTGCAATAGTCTCTCACCCTTTTGCACCCTTCTAGCAGATGAAAACGCTTTAAAGTCACTTTTAGCAGCAGTCTCTCACATGAGTTCACAGACGATCTAATAGAAAACACTCAGGCAGCGTGTAACAAAGGGTACAGTTACCATTTGCGAGCAGCACGTCTTTTTTAAAGTGCTTTAGCCCCTCCTCTGACCTCACAGCACACTCCCCAGCCTTCCTCCGTGATACAGCTGCTTCCAATGCTTTTTAAACTTGGGTTCTGCAATAGTCTCTCACCCTTTTGCACCCTTCTAGCAGATGAAAATGCTTTAAAGTCACTTTTAGCAGCAGTCTCTCACATGAGTTCACAGACGATCTAATAGAAAACACTCAGGCAGCGTGTAACAAAGGGTACAGTTACCATTTGCGAGCAGCGCGTCTTTTTTAAAGTGCTTTAGCCCCTCCTCCTCCTCTGACCTCACAGCACACTCCCCAGCCTTCCTCCGTGATACAGCTGCTTCCAATGCTTTTTAAACTTGGGTTCTGCAATAGTCTCTCACCCTTTTGCACCCTTCTAGCAGATGAAAATGCTTTAAAGTCACTTTTAGCAGCAGTCTCTCACATGAGTTCACAGATGATCTAATAGAAAACACTCAGGCAGCGTGTAACAAAGGGTACAGTTACCATTTGCGAGCAGCGCGTCTTTTTTAAAGTGCTTTAGCCCCTCCTCCTCCTCTGACCTCACAACACACTCCCCAGCCTTCCTCCGTGATACAGCTGCTTCCAATGCTTTTTAAACTTGGGTTCTGCAATAGTCTCTCACCCTTTGCACCCTTCTAGCAGATGAAAACACTTTAAAGTCACTTTTGCAGCAGTCTCTCACATGAGTTCACAGATGATCTAATAGAAAACACTCAGGCAGCGTGTAACAAAGGGTACAGTTACCATTTCGAGCAGCAGCGTCTTTTTAAAGTGCTTTAGCCCTCCTCCTCCTCTGACCTCACAGCAACTCCCCAGCCTTCCTCCGTGATACAGCTGCTTCAATGCTTTTAAACTTGGGTTCTGCAATAGTCTCTCACCCTTTTGCACCCTTCTAGCAGATGAAAATGCTTTAAAGTCACTTTTAGCAGCAGTCTCATATGAGTTCACAGATGATCTAATAGAAAACACTCAGGCAGCGTGTAACAAAGGGTACAGTTACCATTTGCGAGCAGCACGTCTTTTTTAAAGTGCTTTAGCCCCTCCTCCTCCTCTGACCTCACAGCACACTCCCCAGCCTTCCTCCGTGATACAGCTGCTTCCAATGCTTTTTAAACTTGGGTTCTGCAATAGTCTCTCACCCTTTTGCACCCTTCTAGCAGATGAAAATGCTTTAAAGTCACTTTTAGCAGCAGTCTGTCACATGAGTTCACAGATGATCTAATAGAAAACACTCAGGCAGCGTGTAACAAAAGGTACAGTTACCATTTGCGAGCAGCACGTCTTTTTTAAAGTGCTTTAGCCCTCCTCCTCTGACCTCACAGCACACTCCCCAGCCTTCCTCCGTGATACAGCTGCTTCCAATGCTTTTTAAACTTGGGTTCTGCAATAGTCTCTCACCCTTTTGCACCCTTCTAGCAGATGAAAATGCTTTAAAGTCACTTTTAGCAGCAGTCTCTCACATGAGTTCACAGATGATCTAATAGAAAACACTCAGGCAGCGTGTAACAAAGGGTACAGTTACCATTTGCGAGCAGCACGTCTTTTTTAAAGTGCTTTAGCCCCTCCTCCTCCTCTGACCTCACAGCATACTCCCCAGCCTTCCTCCGTGATACAGCTGCTTCCAATGCTTTTTAAACTTGGGTTCTGCAATAGTCTCTCACCCTTTTGCACCCTTCTAGCAGATGAAAACGCTTTAAAGTCACTTTTAGCAGCAGTCTCTCACATGAGTTCACAGACAATCTAATAGAAAACACTCAGGCAGAGTGTAACAAAGGGTAGTTATAAAAATATATTAATCTCTGTGTAAAACTGTATGTGAAACTGGGATCCCTTGTTTAAAACTGTATATAGTTATACTGTTGAAATGATTTGAACAAGCTAATTGGAACTCAAAGGGTTAACCTGAGAAGCTGGTTTGCAAACTCTCTGAGATGCTGTAAAAAAAGAGGCCAGTTCTGGGTCATTATGTTCTTTTTGTTGAACCTGCAAGAACATTGGAAACTTACAAGGCCACTGTGTGAGAACAATGTTTTTTTCTTAACTAGTTTCCCAAGCACAGACTTATAAAAAGAGCAGCAATGGTTGTGCAAGAAAGAGACAGAGACTGAAACTTGGAATTGAGAGGAAACACTCAGAAGAAGGGTTTTGTTTTCTCGGTTTGTACTGCCTTTGTAAATAGTTATACCAACAAACTGTTAGTTATTTTGCTGTTATTACTAATAATAAAACTCTCATTACGAATTTTGAAACTGCTCCTGGTTTTCCTATGCTTCTTGATCTGTGCCTCGACAACAATATTGCCGAGCTGTAGGAGATACCAACAAAGTATAGACAGTCTTGTAGAAGGTGCAAAAGACTTTCCTTGTTTTAGAAGATTCTGCCATGAGCATCCCCTGCTCAGACTGGATCTGTGCAAGTGCCTTTTCTCCTTCCCTTCTCTTAGCTGCCAAGATAAGTGTTCCACCCCATCTCCTTCAAAGTAGCTGCCAGCTTGAGCAAACAGTATTGCTCATTCAACTTTTGCATTGCTCATTGTATTGTATTTCCTACTGAGCTTCTGGAGGACACTGTACAAAAATGCTGAGAGTCTCAACATAGAGGTATATGCCTATTCATAGACTTCAACTTTTTCCTCCAGGTTTTTAAGTTTATGTTCCCCCAGCTGTTTCTTTTGAGCAGCATAGGCTATTACCTGACCCCTGGAGAATGTCTTTTGGGCTTCCCACCTGATGATAAATGATGTGTCACTTTTTTTATTGTGAGTCAGGAGCTCATCCAAGGATTAAGACATGCACCCTATGTAGTCTTTATCATTGAGGAGTATAGGGTCAACCCACCATGCACGTCCCATAGCAGTTACCTATCCTGTGAAAAGGGTCAGCATAAGCAGGGCATGGTAAGATACCAATATTGCACAGTAATGGACAGTGATGACCATGGCAGGACAGTGGCCTCCAGCAGGACTCTGTCAATTCAGACAT
Source organism: Neoceratodus forsteri (assembly GCA_016271365.2). Classification (NCBI taxonomy): domain Eukaryota; kingdom Metazoa; phylum Chordata; order Ceratodontiformes; family Ceratodontidae; genus Neoceratodus; species Neoceratodus forsteri. The sequence goes on from CM057458.1 coordinate 376,305,171, forward strand.
AAGACTGGTGAGTGAGGGAGTAGAAGCTATACTCTCCACTACTTGGATAGCAATACCTCCATACATCCTGCAGGTTGAAACTGGCCTTCTGGGATCCCAGCACTCAGGCATTGTGTGAGATGGGGACAGAGTTCAGATTTGACCTGTCCAGGATCGTGTCTTTGACATAATTGATGTCCCCACCAACACCCATGGGTCTGGGAAGTCTGCCATATCCAAAGTCAGTTTTTGGAAAAAGCCAGGGTCCTCTATATTGGGTCCAACGATGGTACCCACCAAGTCGGCGTCCCCAGCCATCACAATAATGTAGGTTAGGGCATATCTGCTGGCCTGGTCCACAACACTCTCATGTATGGTACACTGCACCCATAGAATTGCCAAGCAGCCCCTCCCCTGACCTTGGCTGAGCAGCAAGTCACTACCCATTGCCACCCCAAGCAGCTGCCAGATTTTTCAAATTCTGCCTTGCTCATGTGAGTTTTCTGCATGAGTAGCACCTAGAATTTAGTTTTCTTAATCACACCACCCCAAATATTTCTTTATTTTGATTACATTTTTCAGGCCATTCACATTCCAGCTGGAAATCACAACCTCCTTCTCCATTTGGCTGTACTAAGATGACACACTGATGAGCCCTGCCAATCATCGAGCCCATATGAAGCTGTCAGGAATGAAAACTAGAAAGCCAAAATAGTCATTACTCAACATTAACATTAACGTACAACCCAAAACATTTCCCCTTTTGTGACCCCATCCCCTTCCCTAACCTCTCACTCTCCACCTGTCCCCAGCCCTACCTCCCCCAATACAAAAGCACCAAAAAAAGAACAGGATTTAATCATTGAAAGAAACAGTATATAAATAAGCATAACCACAACCCCTCTTTCCTTCCTCTCTCTTCACGTCTTGCCAAGCATACACCTACTTGGTAGAGATTCCCTTGCAATTTAATGATGGTAGGAACCAAAGTACATTAGGCACATACTGAACAAAAATGAAACGGTCAGGGCCAGCACAGTAGTGTGGAGGGCTGAGGCACTGGATGCCTTACCTCCTCCCATGCTGGTGACCCGGGTTCAGGAACGAGCCTGAGTCATCGGGCATCAGCCGGGGGAGCTGGACTGAAGTGCTGCAAAGCAATTCTGCTCTCCTGGGGAGGGACATGGGTTTTCTCAGTTCTTGGCTGTCACCAGGTGGAGGATAGGTGGCAGGGCCAAGCTGCAAGGGAGACCAGACATTAGGCCAGGTGGGAGTAAGGAACCATCACTGGAGCTATGGAATGCATGCGCATGCATGACCGTGTTCTGGGGTCCCGGGAGTAACAGGAAGAAAATGGAAAATGGGGCACCAAGGCAGGCTAAATGAAGACCTGAAGCTACAGGGCAGACGGAGATCCTCTGAGAGAGGACTGCAGCTGTGCCTGCCTGGGGGCCCCAACAGGAGAAGAAACTATATACAAAAAACCAAAAACAAATAAAACATTTAGTATAAGGCTAAAACAGTGATATTGACAGACAGAAGTGGATAGGGGCCCCACACCTAATCGATGTTAGGAGCCACCCATTTCAAAGCGTCAGAGTGCTGCCAGCTCATGAGGCTTAACCTTAACCTGAGAGATACATACAACTATGTAAATCAGTAAAACAAGCACTGAACAGTTCTGAACAGTTCTTTAGTGAGGCCCAGATCTTCATAAAGCATAGTCATCTGCACATTGAAGAAACCAGTTAGAAGAAGCTATCTGAGGGGGAATGGGGCATTGAAGACATAGCGGAACATCAACCATAATCTGAGAGACAGCATAGTCGGTATGCTCATTGCCTCCACTTGCTCCCCCCCCCGCAATGTGCAGGCTGAATGGTTTGTGGAGATCAGCATACAGTAAGCCCAACAGACACCCACAAGACTAGTATGCAAAGACAAAGAAGAGGGTGTGGTGGGGGTTCCATGCTGTTACCTGCATCCCCCAGATGCAGTCAGAGGAGGTTCCCCCCTGCCCTGTCTGTGTAGGATGTCAGGGGCTGTCCATTATATAAAGAGCCAGAGCACTTTAGTACTTAACAGCTGCCTAGGTTAAATGCTTACCCAAACAGTGGATGGAAATGAGGACAGGGAAATCCAGGCTGAACCAAACTGGTCCAATGAATGGGCTTGTTTCATGAAGCCACACTCGATCCCTCACACATTCGCACAGTCGCAAAGGCAGTTAATCTGCAGGGCTCAGCATCTGAGGTGGAGTTCCCACCAAAAAATCTCACTACACCCCTATGCACCGTCAAGCCTTCCAGCGCCATTTTTAACAGCCCCCTGCCTGACAGCTAAATGTGATCAAGCAAAGCAGAGAAAAAAATAATATTAATTCCGAGGCTCTTTTGTGTTGCAATTCTGACAAAAAAAAAAAAACACACTGAAGTTGCCAACATAAATCCAAACTGTAGAGAAGATGTCATGCCACCCCACAGTGCCTACTGTTTGGGACTGTTGGGTATGTATAGGGCTCTGGTATCAGTATCAGAGGTGGTGGTTTAGCTCACAGCTCTAAAAGAGCACAAGGCCAGTATTGCCGGACATATCATCAGATGGACCTCATAGGCTGGGTGATGATGCTTGCAGGCAGCTAGCAAAGGGAGTCTGGGGAATATCATGAAGGAGGAGGTTCAGGGTGAAATGTCAACACAGGGCATAAGGCTCATCTTCAAGCCACAGCAGTTCCCTGAGACTGGGTTCTTCCCTTAAGGGCTGCATCCTCTTCCTCCACATATCTTTCCACTGCAATGGGGTCGGTGAAGAACCAGCCTGGCCAACCTAATCTGGAGATCTTCAGCCTAGCAGGAAATGGAGTGAATTCCCAACCTCTTATGGAGCTTTGACTTGACACCACTGAATTGTTTTTGGCAATATTGCAGCTCCTGGCTACAATCTTGGTACACTGACACTGATTCCTTCACTTAATACAGCCATTAAAGGGAACTGATGTGGCTTGAAGATGAGTCTTGTGCCCTGTATTGACATTTCACAAGCCCCCCCAAAATGATATTATTCCACTCATATAAATCATTGAACATCGCTCCCATCCTCCATGACCTATTGCACTCTAAATGGGAGCTGTTAGCAACTTCTTGTTCTATAGATGCAACATATGACTATTAGCATTCTAAAATTCTTGAGGTCTGGGACAAACATGCCCCCCTAAGGCGTGCAAGAGTTAGAGGCAACCATCTCCCTTGGATAACCCCCAAACTTATAGCGTGTCAAAGACCTAGAGATCAAGCCCGGAATGCTTATAAATCTACCATGCTCCCGCATGCCTATGAATTTTACCGGTCTTTACGCAACAAGTGTACAAAAGCCACATGCTTAGCTAAATCAGAATACTTCTGTTCAGCCTCCCAGACTAATATAAATAATCCATTCAAATTCTGGAAGGTATTCCACTCCCTTTTCTCTCCCCACTCCTCTGCCCTGCTCCCATCCTTAAAATAAACAATACGCAAGTTGCCGACCACCTTAGCATTGCCTCAGAATTTAATTCATATTTCACCACTTGTGCTTCAGCTCTCCTCTTCTCCTTGCCTCTGCCCTCTCATGCTAACCCTTCACCCCAATCACCCTGTCCACCCAACTTATCTTCTGCTTCCCCCTCCTTCTCCAACATCACTTCTGATGCCACTATGGAGGCACTATATGCCCTCAACCCCTCCAAAGGCAGTTTATCAGATGGTTTGGACCCCAAACTGCTGTACCTCTTGGTGCCTGCCATCTCTGCTCTGCTATCTTACCTGCTTAATTGGTCTTTTGCCACAGCTTCCATCCCAACTAGCTGGAAGCATGCTACTGTCCTTCCCTTGCCCAAGGGTGGTGACCCTTCCACTCCTGTCATCTACTGTCCCATCTCTCTCCTTCCTACCCTTGCTAAACTCCAGGAGCATCTAGTCCTCGCTCAACCAACTACCCAACTCTATGAAACTAACTTTTTTAGTCCATTCCATTCCAATCTGATTTCAGGAAGAATCATTCCACTACCACCTCCATGATTAGGCTCACTGATTCCATCCTCTCAGGGATGGACAATGGTCAAATCACATCTGCCATTGTTGTCGACCTAGCAAAAGCTTTCAACACTGTCTCCCACACCCTTCTTCTAGACTCCCTCTCCTTGGCTGGCCTAACTGTCTCTTCCATTAGTTGGTTCAAAGATTACTTAGTAGGTAGGACCCAGTCAGTGAGAATGGCGGATGCCATATCTCCTCCTCTCTCTATCAACACTGGCATACCCCAGGGTTCCGTACTGGGCCTTATCCTTTTCTCCATCTTCCTAAATGACCTTCCCTCAGCCTGCTCAAACACCTCCATCCACATGTTGATGATACGGTTCTCTTCACCTCAGGCCAATCCCCTGCTGATGTGGAAACCAGACTTCAGCATAACTTCAATCAAGTTCAGCTCTGGTTCAGCTCCCACCAGCTCTCACTCAGTGCCAAGAAGACAGTCTCAATGACCTTTGGCACTAAGCAGAGACTCTCTCAGCTTCCCTTCCTGCCCTCTTTCCACACCCTTGGTGGGACAATTCTTGAGGACACCTCCTCCTTTAGGTATCTGGGGGTCTGGGTAGACCAGCACCTCAGCTTCTCTGGCATGTTGCCACCATCCTGAAGAAGTTGCGCCCCAAACTCGGCGCATTATACAGGAACCGTAGCTGCCTCCTGATACCGGCTAGGCATGAATTGGTCCAGAAGATGATATTACCTATCTTTGACTACTGTGATGTAGTCTACGGTGCCACTCCCAAGTCCTCCTTAACCAGATTGGATTCTCTCTTTAACTCCTTCCGTTGTTTCGCTCTTGATGCCTCTCCTTTCACTCGCCACTGCTCTCTCTACTGATCCCTGGCTTTCTACTCCCTAGAAAATCATTGCCTCCTACACTGTGCCAAATTCCACCATATCTCACCTCCTCCCTTACTATTCTCTCCCCACCGACCCACTCCCTTAGGTCATATGACTCTCGACTGCTAGTAGTTCCACATTGGTCCACCACGATTGGACAGATGGTTTCTCACATCGCCTCCATAAGTTATGGAATTACCTCCCACCACAGATTTGTCACTCCTCCTCCTCAGACTCCATTTCACTAGCCCTATAAAACTTTCTAGCGGTAAACTGCACCTGTGGCTAGTCCTTATTTTCTCCTGTTCAAGCTGGCTCACTGCTTTCTATCTCCTACTTGGCTAGCTGTTCATATACAGGATACACTTCTCTTTCATTACTATGCTTAACTGGTCTTCTTAACACTATGCATAGTGGTCTTCTTAACACTATGTATAATTGTTTTCTACACAGCATTTCAATGTACAGTCATGCATACTCTGCACTCTATATATCGAAGTACAATGTAATAATGTCATCGGTCTTAATGTGGCCGATGTATATATTGTGTAGTTTGTTGTATGTCTACACCATTAATCTGTTCACTTAATCTGTCAACTGTTATGCTACTCTGTGTATGTACTTTATTATGTGTTCTCCCTTATGACCCCCTCCCCCCCAGGATGTACTGTGAGACGAGCAACTTGTTGTTCAGTGTGCCATTCCTAGTAAAACATTTCAATAAATAAAGAAACAGTGTGGGGCTGACCCTTTTTGCTGCTTTAAGGACTTTCTCCTTGCTGGTGTACCAAAGACATTTTATGAGGCAGTGATGGGGTTAGCCACCTTGCTTGGGTTTGGGGCCCATCCTGTATGCCCTTCTCCACCTCAAATACCAGTGCAGCACGGCCGATTTTCAGGTTGGTAAAAAGCCACCGGTACCATTCTTTTTCTGGGTCTTTACCCTCCACCTCTTCAGGCAGGCCACTGATTCCGAGACTGGCTCTCTGAGTCCAGTTCTCCTGGTCATCTGACTGGGCATGGAATTCTTCCAGGGCAGTCTTCAGTTTTTTTCTAGCCCATGTTGGCCACTGTGTCTTCAAGTTTGCCAACTTCCTTCTCTAGCTCCTTGAAGTGGGAATCATGAGCCCGCAGATGTCTCTGATAAGCCAGTCATGATGCTGTGAACATGGGCTTATTTGAGCAGTCAGATTTGTGAAACTGGCCTTCATCTCCACCTGCATCACTGCCAACATGGTCAGGATCCCCACCAGTGAGCATTCTAGCTCTGACATCACAGCAGCCTCAGATGCAGTGGAGGCCTGGGATTGGATGCAAACCTTGAGTGCAGGGCCTAGTTCTGTGGTCATCCCAACTAGTTCCGATGAAAACTTTGCCTGCCATTTTTGCTGATTCCCAGATGCCATGGGGTGTCAGGTAAAGACTAGTGGAAGTGTTAGAAGTAGATCCTGCGGTTTCCATATTTTTATCACTGATTTGTGTCAATGCCTGAGGGAGCTCTGATAAAGCACAACTGCAAGGCTGCCCATGTGGCCATGCCCCTCTTCCTGTATCACCCTTTTGACAGCCTTCCTATCACCTATATATGAGAAAGAGACACTCCCCCGGCTTACATAGAGCCTGATATCACCCCTTAAACAACCGAACATTTCATATAAAAGACACGCTCCTCCATGCTCCATTCTCCTGTGAGTCAACTTCTCTACCCATTTGAAATTATAAACGACTCTAAAAGATTGTAAAAAAATAGTAAAACATATGAAAAAAAAAAAGGCAAAGACCCACTAAACTGGAAACACAGAAACATTGAAAAGGATGGCAGGAAAATACAAAAGATCCATCTAGTCTGCGCAGATTTCTCTATCTACCTGACCTACTGTCCATATGAGGTTTTATCTTCACAGTCCACCCCCCGCCTCCCTACTGCTACCGATCTGAGCAATCACTAAAGTCTTCATTCTGCCCTAGCAATGCTTGAAACCATTTATGGTCTTCGCACCCACCACCTCCACTTACAGACTGTTACACCATCCCTCTACACTTTCTGTACAACAAAACTTCCTGACATCCCTCTTAATCATCCACCCTCCCAGCCAAGTTTCCACTCACGATCTCAGGCTGCTGACTCTGTACTCCTGCTAAATAGGTCCCTGCAGTTCATCTTGTTCATTCACTTCAGGAACCTGAAGGTCTCTATCATATCCCCCCTCTCTGGCCTGGTACACGTTTAGTGCCTTGAGACAATCTTTGCAAGATCTACCTTGTTGGCCCCAAGTCATTTCGGTCAATCTGCGCATCTCCAGCTTGTCATTGGCCTTCCTTAGGTGAGGTCTCCAGAACTGAGCACAGTATTCCAGGTCCAGCCTCACCAGTGACCTTCATAGAGGTAGTAGTACCTAATTTGTCCTGCTGTCTGTACCCCTTCCAATACAGTCCAGCATCTTATCAGTCTCACTATAGGACTTGTTTCACTTCCTAGATTGTTTGAGGGCATCAATAATGATGACTTCTAGGTCCTTTTCCACTGCCATAGTGCTGAGTTTAACCCCTTCTGTCCAGTATGCATTTTTGCAGGTTACATTTCAACTGCCAAATCTTAAACTACTTCTCTAGCCTTTATTGCCTCAATGAACATCTGCAGTCTCCCAAAGAAAACTGCTGCACTCCAGTGCTGGGTTGCACAACACAGGCCCGACATTATTGCCATAGTGGAGACCTGGCTCTCTGCATCAACCCCTGACTCAGCTGTCTCCCTTCCTGGTTTCGCCCTGTTCCGGAGGATCGGGTTGTAGCGTGGTGGTGGATGCCAGTCTGCTTGTGTGACTCCTCCTTAGCCATGCTCTCCCTGCCCCCAAGCTCAGTCATGGTGCCCAAGCCATCACCTTAAAAATCTCCCCTGACCTGGGCAGGGGCCCTCTCTATCTTACCACTACATACATACCCCCATGGGCCCAAGGACCAGCAATCCACTCCCGTACTGACTATCTCTCTACCCTGCCTCACAAAGCTGAGCAGCTCATCCTAGGTGACCTCAATGTCAACTGGCTAGGCTCCACTGCTGCAAACATAAAAGACTCCTTCACTGCCCTTGACTTAGCTCAATTAGTCACTCTTCCTACCAGATTTAACCAGTCATGTGGCACTGGCTCCCTCCTTGACATAATATTTTCCAACCGCCCCTACAAAATCAAGACTGTTAATGTCCTAGCTAACTCCCTTAGCGACCATTCCTCTATCCTCTGTTTCTGGTCCTCTCCATGCAAAAACCCATGCGCAAAGTTACCTCCTGCTGCCGCTTTCACCCAGTGGGCCTCAGTAAACTGAAGTAGTACCTAGCCCAACTTGACTGGTCCCCGATCTCACTCGCGACTGATATAGACACTGCGCTAGCCTACCTCACGAGAGCCTTCTGCAAGGCCTGTGACCTCTTTGTCCCCTTTACCAGTACCCACTCCAAAAGACATAATGCCACCTGAATTTCCCTTTCCCTTATTCAACAACTGAGGCAGCGAGACAACCTCTGACATGCTGCGGTCGAGTCAAGCAGGACAGTGGACAGACAGACCTATAATGCCGTTCGTAACCAATGCACCTGGGCCATAAGGCAAGCCAAGTCCAAATACTACCAAATCACCCTTGCCACCTCCTGGGGCTTTGTGCGTGTGTTCTGGGATAATATTAAGGAGCTCTATGGAAAAACTTCTTCCCCCCATCTCAGATATCTGTCAATGGCGCTATTACCATTGACCCTCCCACATATTGCTGACTGCCTCAACATGACTTTCTCTGACCTAAGCGCAGTCCTTGCTGTCCACTTTTTTGACCCCTAAGAAAGGGGGGTATCCCTAGCTCAACCCCCCACCCTGAATCACCCCCCATTTCTCCTCTGCACCATATCTCACCATGAAGCCAAACCACTCCTACTAAAAGCCCTCTCCAGCCACAACCCCAGCTGTGACCCCATTGACTCCAGGATTCTCCGTCTAACTCTAGATGTCATGCTAGCCCCTCTCACTGACCTGTTAAACCGGTCTCTGTGCCTCGGTCAATTCCCGAGTGCCTGGAAATCAGCTGAAATTACTCCAATTCATAAGAATGGAGATCACACATTACCAAATAACTACAGACTGATCTTCATCCTCCACCCACTCTCTAAAGCCCTGGAAAAAATAGTATCCACCCAACTCATGGAATATCTAACCAAATGCAGCATACTATGTCCAGAACAGCATGGCTTCCACCCTGGACACAGCACCACCACAGCCCTCCTAGAGTTCTCACAGCAAATACACTCTGCACTTGACTCTGGGGATGTTGCTGGAGCAGTGTTCATTGACTTATCTAAGGCCTTTGACACTGTGCGTCACCCCCTATTGCTTGGCTCCCTCCATCAACTAGGCTTCTCTTCTGGCCCCCTTGCCTGATTCTCCAGGTACCTCCATGCCAGATCCCAATAGGTCAAGATAAACGATACCCTATCAGCTGCCCTACCTGGTCACTCAGGTGTCCCCCAGGGTTCCATCCTGGGCCTCACATTGTTCAGTCTCTTTCTTAACACCCTTCCTAGCTCCTGCTTGGGCAGTATGCTCCTTTATGCTGACAATGCGGTTCTCATCGCCTCCCACCCTGACCCCATCATCCTCCGGAACTCTCTGCAACTCAGCTACAGCCAAGCTGCAAAATGGTTCCTCGACCATCGTCTAGTTCTGAATCTCAAGAAGACAAAATCTATGCTTTTTGACCACTGCCAGAGTAACTCCAGAAATACCCCCCTTCTTATCCTCCCCAGCATCCTACACCCCCTTGAACAGGTGTCTGCATACAAATATCTGGACATCACCTTTGACTCGGCTCTCTCTTTTGACTCTGATCTTAATTCCCTGTCCACTGCCGAAAACACCCGGATTGGACTCCTCTACCGCCACAAAGACTGCCTCCCTCAGAATGCACTCTTGCTGGCTATCACCTCCTCCATCCTGTCATTGGTCGACTATGGGCTCCTTATCTATGCAGCTGCTGACCCCACCGCCCTCACCAAAGTCCAGACCTCGATAAACAAGGCTTGCAGGCTCCTGACCGGTGCCTCCAGCAGAATGCACACATGCCAGCTCTACTCCTTTTCGAACTTACTCACCTTTGATGAGTGCCTACGCTACCACACCTGTATACTGGCAAAAAAATCACTACTTGGGCTCTTCCCCCCGGGGTTTGCTGCATCCCTAAAATTGGCCTCCCACTCGGTCGCCACCCGAAGCATAGCCAAAGCCACCATCCAGATCCCGAGAGCCAGGACCTCTCTTGCCCAAAGATCATTCCACCACAGAGCCCCCTCTTGGTACAACTCCCTCCCCACTTATATCACAAACATCCCCAAAATTGATCCCTTCAAAATCGCCCTCCGAAACCACCACTCTGACACTCGGAGCTGTAAATGCCTCTGACTGGTCCATACCGAGAGCTCTGCCTGGCCTAATTTACAGACAACGCCCTTCCAGACTGCCTTCTCCCCCAGCAACCACCCCTTCCCCCCCCAGGTATCACTCCCTAGAACTCCTAGCGGTACCTTATTATTTATGTACTAGACTAATTGTAACTAACTGAAGCCTTTGTACACCTTTGTATCATACCTCTCAACCTTTTGTCCCCCAAATGTGGAACATTGCCTCTCAAAATGTGGAACAAAGGAGCAAAATGTGGAACACTTAATCAAATCTTTACCTAAGAAGCTCAAACACTGTTAAAAATGTTGCCTCTATGTTCAGAAAGTCTGTTATTAACTGAATAATATATTTTGTTGCATCATTCACTATGGATTTTTGCTTTAAAATGTTGACTTTGAATGTGAAACAAGTCCTCACAATGTGGAACAGGGAGCTTTTGTGAAGTAAAATGAGGAATGTTCCTCGTAATGTGGTACAGTTGAGAGGTATGCTTTGTATTACTGGAATTGCTTTGTGTGTTCTTTTATTGTATCTCACCTGTAATGTTCTCCATTGTTGTACTCAACCACCATTTGTTGTCTATCCTCCCTGCGACGAGGTGCCTTTGTAAATGAGTCTTTGACTCAAAGGTTGTAAATCCGAATTATGAAATAAGTAAATAAAAAATAAAATAAATAAATAAATAGATCCCTCTGCATCTCCCTCATCCATTCATAGCTATCTATCCTACTGCAGAGCTTTGTGTCATCTGAGAAGAGACACAACTTGCCCTGGATGCCTTGCCAATGTAGCTGATGAACATTTTGAAGAGGACAGGACCCTGGACAGATCCCTGTGGCACTCCACTCATGACCTCCTTCTCTTCCAATTTAACCTCATTTACTAACACCTTCTGCTGCCTCAGCTTCAGCCAGTTTCCTACCCATCTATGTCCCTAGCCATGCTCAGGTCCTGTTGACTGGAGGGAGGTGGCAACCTGAGTGTTAGACCGGAACCAACAACATGAAAGACAAATTACAAATGGTGTAAGTTGGGCATCACAGTCACCAAACCAGAAAACCTCATGCGATAGGTGACATTTCAAATAATTTTATTTTACAAGTTCAGAAAGTTAAAAACTCAGAAGAGGTTTAAATGATGCATTTAGCCTTTTCTTTAAAAAAAATTATTCATTCCCTAGGTATTTTATTGCTTCATTATATTAGTATGCACTTGGTCTCTCTACATAGACACTGTATATATTAAATATATATATATATATTGGACGTTGTAGAATGGGGGTTCTTTATATTACGGGCTTCACAGATATGAGATTAAGGGAATATACCTTTACGACGGTGACTTATAACTGGTGGTTTCATACCTGCAAGCCACACCTTGAAAAAGCATATGTTAATATGCAAAACTTTGTCGGTAGTGGGAGGTTGCTGCAATGGAGTTTTTATCTTTTTTAACTTGTAAAATAAAATTATTTGAAACAACACCTATCACATTAGGTTTTCTAGTTCAGTGACTGTGATGCCCAACTTCCAGTGTTCATAATGCTCAGGTCCTCCAGCTTCTTCTGTGTCTTCTGTGCATCACCAAGTCAAAAGCTCTGCTGAAATCAAAGTACAGTAAATATATAGTGTGACCCTTATCTACTACCTTTGTTAACCAGTTAAAAAATCACTATCAGGTTAATCTGATAAGACCTCTCTGCCACAAACCTATGCTGTTTACTACTCTGCAGACCATTGCTCTCTAGATATTCCACAAGATCCTCTTTGATCAGTGACTCCATCAGTTTATCCACTACAAAAGTAAGGCTGACAGGTCTGTAATTTCCCAGTTGCTCCTTGTCCCCCAACCCTTGTGAAGTGGGACCACATCTGCTACATTCCAGTCTTTTGGAACTACCCCTGTCTGAACTGAGCTAGTGAATAACCTTACAAGGAGTTCAGACAGTTCTGCAGCTAATCCCTTGAGTACCCTTGGGTGCATTCTAGCTGGCCCTGGGGCTTTATCTACCTTTAGGGCTTCAAGACTCTTCTGGACTCTTTCTCTGGTAAATACTAGCTGCCTCATTTCAGAAATGCTCCTGCTAGCCACCTTGATGCCACTTTCAGGCAGGTGCCAACTGTCTCACCTTGTGAAAACAGAGCAGAAGTAATAATTAGGGATTGGCTGCTTTTTTTTTCATCTTCCTGTAGTTCCTTCCACTACTGTAACTTACAATACATCCTCCCTCCTTCCTTTTTACCTTAATATATCTGAAGAATTGTTTTCCCAACCCTTAACCCCCTCTGCAATATGCAGCTCTGTGTCTGCCTTTGCCCCCGATTGTCATCTTTGCTTCCCTAGATTTTATTTGGCACGCTCCTTTTCTCCTCCTCCCCTGGTTTTTCCTTGTACCTGGTAAAAGCCTTCTTCTTGGCCCTTACTCATTCTCGAACCCTTTCCGATAACCATATTGATCTCTTGTACCTGTTTAGTTTTGTAACAATTCTCATGCATGACTTTGTTGCCTCAAGAATGGTCCCCTGACTGCTCCTCCCCCATCTTTCATCTACACCTCTGATACAGTCCACCCTGATCAATCTGTCTTGGACCAGCTGACTCATTCAGTTTAAGTCTGCTCTTTTGAAATTTATGACTTCAGTTTTTGATAGGGACATACTGATTCCAACGGCCAGCCTGAACCAAATGGAGTTATGATCACTAGACCCCAGTGGCTCCCCCTACCCTCACTCCATCCACCATCTCCAAGCTGGTAAGCACCAAATTGAGAACAGCTGCCTGTCTAGTGGGTTTCTTAACCAGCTGCACTAGCTGGCAGTCCTACACTGTATCCAACAGGGCCTGACTTCTGGATCACCTGGTCATTGGAATGTCTCAGGCACCATCTAACAGGCCCAGATCACCCACAATCACCACTTCCCCTTTCTTCACTCCCTTTGCCAGCTCTTCCCCAAGCTCCCAGTCTCTCTTTTCCCCTTGTATGGGTGGTCTAAAGATCACCCCCGACCATATTTTCTTGCCGGAGGGAGCTCTTAGGTGAACCCACAGTGACTCTGTTTTCACTTTGCTTCCTCTGATGTGTCCATCCTACACAGCCTCTATGTCCTGCTGACATGTAGTGCTATGTCTCCCTTTGCCTTTCATTCCATCCTGTCTAAAAATTGTGTAACCTAGGAATGACAAATCACAGTCATTATTCTCTGAGGCCCAAGTTTCTGTGATGGCTATGAGGTCCATCTCAGTGGCTGCCAACAATGCCTGGAGCACACCGACTGTATTACCCAGATGCCTGGCATTAAGGCAGACCCCATTCCAACTAGCTCCAGATCCTCTTTTGCTGTCCTGTGATCCTACATCAGAATTCCTTCCCATTCTCCTTACCTTCTTATTTTTCCTGTTGCATGCAGACCCTTATAGCCTCCTCCTCTTTGCTTCTACAGCCACTCCTTTTTGAATCTCAGCCTATTTTTTACCTACCTTACTGCTACCAGTCCCCATTATAGGGGGAGCACTAGCTAGGCTGTCCTCCCTCACTGTCTTTATTGTGGTGCCTCTAGACTCAGTGTCCCCTGCAGTCAGTTCAACTGTCTAACGTAGACGTCAAACTTCTGCCCCAGTGCACTTGTCCCCTCTCTTGTCAGTTGAAGACCATCACCTTTGAAAAGCCCCCTATCACAAAAATCCCCCCAGTCCCCCACAGACTGGCCCCTTTCTCCTGACACCATCCCTTTAACTACCCATGTAATTTCCCCATCTCTTCTCTTCTTACACTATTTTTTCCTCCCACCACTTTACAGAGGGAGGACCTCGGAAAAGGCCAGGGAGGTTGATTGTGCCTGCAGTCTGTCCCCCATCTTCTGAAAGTTATGCTTCATTTGATCCACAAGTTGGCTCCCCAGATCATTGGTACCCAAGTGTACCAGCCCCCCCACTTCCTCTCTGCTATTCTCCCTATTTCATCTACATCCCAGATGACTGGTTCCCCAGGAAGATACCTGACCATCCGCACCCTCCTCCACCACCCAACACCCTCTCTACTCCAATGATCATTTATCCATGACCACAAAAACTCTCCTAGCTGCCTTCTTCTTACTCTCACCTCTTGGTGCCACCAGGTCATCATTAACTATAGGGAAGCCCAAATGTTAACAACTGCTTCACGTCTGCCTAAGCCACACATCCCCATTAACAGCTGTCCCCAGCTAACTGTAGGGATGATTTTCAGCTGCCTTCCCCCAACTCAGACAAGCACACTGCCACAACTGTCTCACTTCCCACTATTGAGTAATAGTACTACTACTACTACTACACAAAAAGCACAGTTACCCTCTGTCAGAATGGCAGTGCAAGTCTTTTTAAAAGCATTTTGTTTAAAACAAAGTATAATTACTTATGTATTCATAAAAAATAGTCAAGTTTGAACAACAAGGCTAAAAGGACACTTTCAATACCACTCAAGATAAACTCAGGTCAGGTGGTTCCACGTTGCCACCAGAACCCTCTGCATTCTAATATTCTTTTAGTCACATTTACCTGTTACTTATTCTATACTAAATGCAGCAAGTTAGAGATTGTGGATGTCAAAAAAGAAAGAAAATTCAAAATTAGGTTTTAAAGACTTGTGCTCCACGTTTACAGGAACCTAAGTCCACAGGTTAATAATGTGTAACACTTTCTAATATCATACTTTAACAGTATTTTGCTAAAACTATTATGGAGGCATAATATAATGTGTGGAGCTAGATTTAACAATAGTGTGAACCTGGATCACAATTTTTTCAAACATAATTTTCAAGTTTTTTTGTTTACGTTATGTCCACAACCCAAATGTTACTTCAGCATATTTTTTGAATTGAACGTTCACTGTAGTTTTACTATTTATTGCTCTTCTGTTCTTTTTAATGTTGAAATTTGCCTGGACAGTGGATCTTTGCCTTTAGCTCTCGGACTTTGTTTACTCCTTCTGCTTCTCTGCCCATGAAATCCCATTCTTTTGTTAATGGCATCATAATATGGTGCTATAGAACTGATAATGATGTCAGAAGCAGAGGATGACAATGTAATCTTTAGACAATCAGTAGCAGCAACAGATGAAGTTCAGTGCACAATGATCCTGATTTCAGACAGACTGCGTTAGTGATAAAGACTGAGGTGAACAGAAATACAGAAAACCAGTATAATTCTGTATAAGAGGAATTATTTTTAAGTAAAGACAGTTTCCTCGAGGCATCATTTGCTCTCTCATTACCAACATGAAATGTATATAATAATGGGATAATTTTCCCATTGGAAATACAGTTACAATTTGCCGTTATAAGCAGCTGGTTATAATGGCGAATGTGCTCCTGGTTTTTCTTGCTCCCATATGTACCTGCTTCATTCTTGCATTCCTCGTGCACAAACTTCACTGACTCCTTCAAACTGACTACAACTACTGGCACAGAGATTGATTTCTGTTTATATACAGTAATTGCTGGGATGAAAAAAACACTCCACAGCAATTATATAAAAAAACAAAACATAGGGTAGTGTGTAAAAACTCAAAATCTACACACACATCTTCAGTGCTGGATACCTGTATAAACCCTCCTCAAGCTTTGTTCTTGGGGTTTATGCAGCATCCAACACCCTGGTGTGTGTACAATTCTTGTTATACACACTATCCCATATATTATTCTGTAATTAATACACGCCCCAGAGGCATAGTGAGGCACAAGGCTGAAGGCTGTGTATCGTTATGCCCCGAGAAGTGCATTAAAATCCTATAATAACCGGGATTACCTTTTCCCCATAGGAAAACCATGGCGTAATTTGCTGTTATAAAGGAGCGTTTATAACGGCGAACACGCGCCCGGTTTCCCTCGCACTGCGCAGGCGCCCCAGCCTCTGAAGCTGTTTCTCCTAACTACTGTCTGCGTCATCTTTTCCTCTCTGGACCACCGCACGAACTCTGCAGTAAGTGCTGGCAGGCAGATTGTAATAGAAATGAGTGAAATGCCCTCAAAATGTTGGTCCCAACTAAACTATAATTAAAAAAAAACTTCACAAAAGCGGTGACGACCGACCGATAGGCGCTCACCAAAACAGACCACCTTTCTTATTTTATATACTTGCCAGCGGGAAAAAGTCGCAATTATATAAAATTAATATATGTGAAAATATATCTGTGGTAAACTCGACTTTTGACACCCACGGGTTAGATGCTACGATAAACCCCTGAGCTTTGCTCTCGGGGTTTATGTAGCATCAAACCCCTCGGGTGTGTGTAAATTCTCATTACACACCCAGACGCATATTTTATTCTCTATTTAATGCACATCCTGGAGTGGCTTATCATACTTATAAAATGGTCAGTACTGTTGCATGCATAATATTATAAATGCAAGTTTAAATAAAAATTTTGTGTGCAGTTTTTTGTGATAAAATCTGCATTTATTGTGTACATATTAGAAAATCAGTTAGTAATCAAATAGTTCCATTTTCTGTATTTCCGCAGCAGGTGGCGCTGCAGGCATAATTACCTCAATAGGATTCAAGATGGGTGTAATGGGTGTGTGATGGCTAGAAGAGAGTGAGAAGACATATTACCCTCTGATCCCCATACCATATGCTGCTGTATCTGTCCTGCCACTTGCACTGACTCAGCCATTTCTCTTGCCACATCATCACCCCCCCCCAGCAGGAGCAGATTTGATGCTGGCCCCCTCCTCACTCACCACACCTGACTCAGCAATCTCCCCTCAGCCCCTCCAACAGCTGGAGCACAGAAATATGTTTCAAATGTGTTAAAATGCACATCTGCTCCTCTACCTTTTAGAAATGCCACCTGGTCATCTTAGCCAGTGCCCCTGATGCTACCAACATCAATACCTAGTTCGACTCTGACTTCTCCCATATCAGAGCATGGCTAGATGGGCACAAACTCACAGTCAACTTGAAGAAAACACAGGCCATGCTCTTTGGCACTGTGGCCAAAATCTCCTCTTGCACAATGCCCCTCAAAATCCATGGGTCCAGCGACTCCCTCCTGCCAACAATCGACTCTGCTAAGTACCTGGGAGTCACCCTCGATCCTCACCTAGATCTCTCTGGACACATCAGAAACATATGTAACACTACAAATGGCAAGCTTGGCCTAGCGTATAGGGCTAAAGACTGCCTTACCCCTGCTGCCCGGCTGGCTATAGCTAGGGGGACATTACTTCCTACCCTCTTCTATGGTCTCGTTGCCTTTGCTTCTGTCCCATCCTCAAGCCTCGCAAAGTGGGACACCACGTACAACAACAACTGCCGCTTTGCACTCTCGGCTCCCCTGGCCCCACTCATAATCGATGCACGCCTACTCTCAACTGGAATGGCTCCCCCCTGAAAAACACCAGACCTACATCATGGGAAACTTCATTGACAACATAATTCGTACAGCCACTCCTGCCTCATTTGCCCTCCCCCTGAAGCACGCCTCCCCCGTCTACCACCTCAGGTCTTGTGTGTCCCAGACTCGCCTGGTACCCAAGACCCGCACCCTTACAGGAGATCGGGCGTTCACCACCCACACCCCCAAAATGTGGAACTCCCTTCTGTCACAAGTTCGTGCATCCCCCTGCCACTCCACCTTCAAAACCTCCCTCTGGAACTTCCTAAAATCTGCTGCAACCTGCCTGTGTGCCACTTAACGCCCAGTCCTACAGCCCTCCTACCCTCGATGGTACCCCAGCTAGGCTCTTTCTGTCCCTCTACCTTTGTGATGCATTATACTATTGGCTCTGTTATGTATTGTTACTAATCAGCCTAGGGGAGGTCCTATACCCCCCATGTTGCCCCCTGGGCCTGTATGTACCCTATGCTATATGACCCACTGTTGTTGCATATATGCTAATCCCTATGCTATGTACTACTGCTTTAAAAACCCTTGTTGTTTTATTCAACTGTTGGAGCACGCTGCTCCAGGTTTGTAATGTTGACTATGTATTTCTCTCATGTATACCTTGTAATTCTCCCGGGTCGCACCTGAAAATAGGCACTAGTTGTCTAGTGTGCTTACCCGGTTACCAAAAGCAAATAAATAAATTTCCCCGTCTTCAGCCACTTGAGTCTTGCTGACCTAGCTGTCTGCACCCACCCCGAAACAGTGATTAAATACAGAGCAAGGTGAGCTGCTGCCTACTTGGCTAAGGTTAAGATGATCCTCTAGTGTCACCAGAATACGGAGGTAAACATAGCTGTTTATGAATTTCGGTAAGGTGGGAGTGTATTTCGCGTTTCAAAAAAGAAAGTGATCATGGACAGCACCTGACACTGCGGTGTTGGTTAGTGGCGGGATAGAGATGAAACTGTTGCAGGAAATGCTTAAGAATATTTGTGATTCCAGCAGTGTAGTTTGTTTCAAAGATTCTGAACAGTTTATTAAAATTTGTTTATAAATATCAGTGTAGTAATTACCACGTGTATGGGTCAGAAGGTCTTCTCCTCAGCTGCCCCGATTCTTTGGAACAGCCTATCAGCTCCACTACATACCTTGTAATCACATCCCCTATTTAAATCCCACTACAAGACTTACCGCACTGCCACCATAACCTGTAAATGCCTCCCCTCCCCAACAATAAACTTGACCCTACCAAAGGGCGAAACATCTGTTTTCCCCCCTCGTATTGTTGTGACAACCAAGGTACCAAAATTCCCCCCTTGTCTTGTTGTGACAACAGGGGTGCCACAATTACTAAGGAAACTGTTGTTACTGTAATATTTGACTACAGAAACTGTTGTTGTTGCAGTGTTATATGTTGGGTACTGTGCTGCCACATATTCTGTACACTGTAATTTCTTGCACTAATATTATACCCAATTTGGCCAATTCTGTACCTTTTGTGTCATATCACTTATTTTGTACTGTAATTGCTTACTGTACTTTGTATCTTTTGTACCCGTTTTCCTTTTGCCTTGTATGTGCCATCTTTATGGCCCAGGTTGTACCTGAAAACGGTCTCTGGGATCAGTGTACCCACCCAGTTAAAAAATGAATAACTAGATGAATAAATAAAGTGAAAAATTTCCATGATGATAGCTAATGGATTTTTTTTACTTTCATTTTGGAGTGCAGTGCTATGTATAAGTAAGTAGGTTTTTGGGGGGAGGAAAATGAGATTTGGTGCCTGATCATGCATTAATAGAGATTTTATACACGGTCAGGTGACATGCCTTGATCAATGAAACTTCCAGATTTTTTCTTGCCATTTTATAAAGTAAAATATGAAATGGGTATTGAAAATGGTAGATCCTGATTGGTCCAGAGCTACTTTCAGCTGGGTCATTATCCCAGCACAACGGCCCATGGCAAAAGTAGCTCCTGGCAAATGGACTGTCCACCTAAGAAAATATCGCTGTGCGGGCTCAACTGCCCACAAACAGCACCAGCCCAGCAACTGTTCAGATCCAAACAGGACACTTAAGGCTGTTACGCTGTACTCTGTATGGTGCCAGTTTAAAAAAAAAAAAAAAAACACTTTACCTTAGCTCACAAGCACAGCTAAAATTGAAATCTCCACATACTATTTGGCTCCCACTGATAGTCACTCGCGTCCGTTATTCTATGGAAGCTGCTGTGCTCCCTGTCACTCTGCCTGGTCGTTACTGTCTGGATGACTCTAGGATTCTTCAGTGGCCTATCACCTGATGCCACACTATAACACTTTCAAGAAGGAACGCTGTGGTAAAAACAGACGTCAAGGTGATAGATGGGGTCAGATGGGGACCAGCAGTTTGAGGACGTGAGAGCCAGACTGGGAAAGTAGATAGAGCTGCACAGTGAGAGGGAGTGGTATTCCCCATACTTGCTGCTATGCAGCACAGGTGCCACCTGCTGGCCAGTGGTCAACACTACAATTGACAGGCACTATTGTTTTCCTTTTTCATGTTATTTTGATTTTTTTTCTGTTTCTATATTTGCAAATTTAAAACACAAACACTTTAAAAAAACATTTTTTATTTACAGAGTTGGACCCATTTCATAATCACAATAAGGCACTACAGGAGGGGCATTAAGGTGGGCTAACGGCCCTTATCAGGTGGTGGAAGCACTCGGCTTCACCTCATGCTTCAACCCACCCGAGGTGGGCCGTTACCCCACCATAACACCCCCCCCATCATGACTTATTGCTTAAATATGGTTGACAGTTAAACTCATCTTTCTTACACACCCTTGGTGTGTGATACTTAAATAAACCACTTAAACTTTGGTCTTGTGGTTTATGTGGTATCACACTCTTTGGGTGTATTAAAAAAAACTTGATGTAGATACCTTTTACTGGACTAACAAAATTATTTCTGAGTCTAGTTTTTGAGAGATAATACTCGCCTCTTCAGGCCAGACTGACCTGAAGAACAGAATATTATCTCTCAAAAGCTAATGTCAGAAAACATTTTTAGTCCAATAAAAGGTATCACCTGCAACATATTCATTGTTTTTTCTTCTTCTACATCATCAAGTGGACTAACGTGGATACCACACTTTTTTTTTTTATTTAAAGTTACTGTTGCCTATTTTTCTCTGTTTTGCAGGATTTTAGCCTTTCAAACTGTATTTGTAAATACATTTATTTATATATTTAATTTTTAATGGAGTGAATCACTGGGGAATAAGTGCTAGTTTACAAGGACAACCTGGGTACAAATTAGGGTTGCTTGGAATCTGTCTGACAGAATCAGATTCCCCGGATCCCAAGGGGTTCTTCAAAATTTGAAATTCCAGAATTCAGTGCCAAAAAATATTAATCCTGAAACCCCTTATTAGAAGTGGAATCAGAATCCAAATCCAATTCCACATCTTAATATCTGCTCAGTAAAACAGCAAGATGGAGCCCTTTCCCTCCCCCCCCCCTTCCCCTTGCCTGACGGCAGTGCTGGCCAAGATCCCTGAAGGCTCAGCTGCTGTAACAGAGGACATGCAGTGTGGTCCAGCAAGTTTGATGTCATGAAGTTCATGTGTCCACTCCACTGTAATGTCCAACACCAGCAGCAATAACGAGTCGCATACCCTCCCTCCACAAGCCTCACCCCCAGTCAACTCCCTTCTTAGACCTTCAAAGATATGCAGAGGCCAGTCATCTACCCCCCCTCCCCGCGCACACACAGACACACACACACAGACCTTGAGAAATGAGTGGCTGGCACCGGAAGAGGACCAGACATTATGAAAGTGAAAACTAAATTTCCAGGAACTTTGTCTTTGTTTGTTTTTTTGCCTGTCACCCCAGTAAACATCATACTTAAGGCACCTGGTTGTGGCTAATCACAGGAATTTCTTAAAGTTGGCCTCCTCATATGAACATACGTACATACGAATGTGCCAGCAGAAACAGACCACCCAGTCTATCTAAGTCTGCTCGAGTGTGCAGCCAACAACCCTAGCTTGTAGCTGCCCCACCCCCTCCCTTTGACATCCCACTGCCACCCCACCTCCCCACCCTCACGCCTCTGTTCCCTGTCCCATGCCCTTTTGCTGTTCACAGATTTACTTGATACCACCCATTCTGGTAGGGCGTTCCATTTTGCTACCACCCTCTCTGTGAAATAGTGTCTCCTCATTTCGTCACTAAATCTTAACCCCTCTAGTCTTAGCCCATGTCCCCTGGTGACCCTCCCCCTCCTTAACTCCTTAACCTCCAGGTCACTAGGGACTTCTTAGAGGTTTTAGCTATACCAAACTGGAACAGCACCAGACAAGGAGTTAGTCCAGGAGAGCAGGCAATTAAAAAAAGTCCTCTCTGGCCCTCTTCCAGCACCAGCCACTCACTTCTCAGGGTCAGGGGGAGGCTAGCTGATTCGTCTGTTCTGAAGTCAGTGCACTGCATATGTTTGTAGGACTCAAAGGGAGCTAGTTGGACAAGAGAATTGTGTGTGTGTGTTGGGAGAGCAGTCGTATGACTCATTAATGCTACTCAAATTGGACATTACAATGGAGTGGACACATGAATTTTATGACATTAAACTTGCAGGACTGCAACACACTGCAGCCACCTCTTACAGCAGCTGAGTGCCCAGGGACCCTGCAGCATCGCCACCATGTAAGGGG
Source organism: Neoceratodus forsteri (assembly GCA_016271365.2). NCBI lineage: Eukaryota > Metazoa > Chordata > Ceratodontiformes > Ceratodontidae > Neoceratodus > Neoceratodus forsteri. Next base: position 376,327,565 of record CM057458.1, read on the forward strand.
ATTTTTTTTGTTATGGGAGGGAAATGCTTACAGGCTAGGTAGGTAGAGGTTTACATGGAAGTGAAGTGGGAAGCAGAATCGTAACTTCCATTTCTGTTTCAATGCTGGAATTGGATGTGGAACGGAATCGGACTTGGAATCAGAATTTCCAAAATTCAGATTCCCGCAAGTGGAACAGATTCCTAAGAAACTGAGAACCCCTAGTACAAATGTACAGAACATGATTTACACAGATAAACAATAGTACATACAGTGTATGAAACTGCTTATTAAATATCAATGTATGCAGAAATGTACCACCCTTTATTCACAGTGTGTTTATTTTATTTAATTTATTTAAAAAACTTCATCCAGTGGGATAGCTCCATGAGATGTGCCATCTTGTTTTAATGACTGTCCCAGAAAAGATGCAGCAGACAAATTATATGAGGAGTTATTTAATAGTGAGCCTTATTAAGATACTATTTGAAATTATTAGATTTTTGTTTCTTGATGGTATGGAACATACTAACATATGTTAGTATGTTCCATACCATCAAAGAACAAAGAAAACAAGTAATTTCAAGTAAACATGCTTGGTCAAAGTTCACTATTAGAGGTAAAAAGAGTGGTAAAAAACTGGCTTGGTAGTGCAGCAGTTGTGCTTCTGCTACATATGCTGAAGACCTGGGTTCAAGAATGGAATCTGGTCATTATGCACTGGCCAGGGAAAACAGACTTGAGCATCCCATGGACAACTCTCCTCTGGGGAGGGCAGGTCATGCACCCCACTGTTTGCCTGCTCCCTAACTGAAGTCAGGTGACAGTGCACTGGAAGCTCACGCTGGGAGGGGGACACCTATAGTGCGCCACACCAGTGTGCAGGCTTAATTGCATGCTGGCAGCTCTCAGGGAGAAAATGGGTGTTAAACCCCCTTAGAAGGCAGGATGGTGCTAGAACTCTTGCAGGCCCCGCACTGCTGCCTGCAGTATTCACCGACCAAGGATGGTCCTGTTGTGGAGGAATGTCCTAGAGAACGTAGGTGGTGGGGCTGTGGGGGAAGGCAGCCGAAGGGGCACACTGAGGTGATGTGGAAAACCGGTAATAAACTGGACTGAAAAAAGAACAGTGGTAAGTCTCTTTAGGGTAAAGCCCAGTTGTGCTTTAAAGTTTGTCAGAGTTGTAGGCAGTTTGGGTTACTCTGGGAGTTTGTTCCCAACTTCTCTGGCTAGGAAGGCAAGGGTTCGAAGTTCATGGAGGCAGAAGATCTCAGTGTGCAACTGATCTTTTAGCCCCCATGTCTATATTCATTAAGGGCTGAAGGTAGAACTGATTATGTCTAGTGCTACAGTATATCAATGCAGTTGTCATGGTCCTGAGAGACTTGGAAAGAGCAGCAATGAAAAAACACACCTTGGCAGAACCCGTATGGCAAGTCTGAAAAACCTTTTTTGTTAAAAATAGTATCTTATGACTAGTACATGTTATTAATAACAACAAAGCAACTTATAATTTAAGCTGCTAATGCTGTAGACATGGCATCATCAGCAGACGGAGTTGACATATCATATTTCATCTGAAGTCTCTTTCAAACCTTTAAAAATGCATAAAGCTTATATTATACATGTTCACTGACACCTGATCATTAATGAAATGTTGAAGCTTTAATTTCCGAACAGAAAGGGTCACGATTCACTGAGTGTATTAATGTATTTTAAGATAGTCTTGGGATTACAGTTAAAGCAATTCTTTTTGCCCTGTATCCAGACCTTCAGAACATTACAACATCTGTGATTGTTGCTGCTGACATAACGTCAATAATAATATTGTGTTTATAATTTACGTATTAGCTCTGAACATTTTCTATAGAAAATGAAAAGTATACCAGATCCTGCAGACCACAGCCCCTTCTCTCCTCCTGCACCACCAGACACTGGCCCTCCTTAAGGATTTGCATAACCATGATGCCTTGTACTGAGTTTGAGGCTTACAGTATGCACATGGTCTGGAGAGAAGCACAGAAACCAAACAATTTGGATATTTCTTCTCTCCTAGTAAATGTTGTGCATCATTCAAACTGCTCTTCTTACAAATTACCTCTTTTGAATGCTACAAAAAAGACCACTTTCCCGTGGGACAGACGTGGCACTTGGTTGTGACTAAGACTGGCAGTATAGCTAAGAGGTTAGTGTAACAAACTCTCAATGAGCTTGGCACATCCAGCAGACCTGGGTTTTATTCCACAACCTCCACTTGCATAGTGAGTGACTCTGAACAAGTCACTTAAACTTCCCCAATGTTTCTGGGTTGCCCCTGAAAACAGGTACTTGTGCCTAGTGGGCTTTACATGGTTACTAAAGAATAATTAAAAAAAAAAAAAAGAAGACACCACTACTCTGAGGAGTTCCAGAAGGACAAAACATGTGTCTACAGAGTAGTTTATTGTTCTTCAGCTATAAGGAAACAGATGGGAAAGCCTGTCTAGAAGGCGATTTCATTTGTTGTGAAACCTCGTCAGCCCACCTTGCACAATTATATCAGTACCCATGATGCCTTGCACTGGGTTGAGGCTTTTCAGTATATTTATGTGGTTGGAGACATGCACAGAAACCAAACCATGTGAATGGACTACATATAAGAATTAGCTCTGAGCAAAGTATGTCAGCCTCCAGATAATGAGCTATTCTACAAATTGCACAGTGGACTGTCAGCAAGTAAGTCTACTAAGTGGCAAAAGAAAAAGAACAAGCATTTGTCAATGCCAAATGTTGTCTCGCTGGCATTGGCATTGGTAGTGCAGGAGTTAGAGATGCTTAATAGGAATGGCTGTGAAGTATTGAACTGATGCCAGCCTCACCCCCACCCTGAAGAGACACATTTTCAACATAAGCATTCTGGGACCTCCCTCATGAACAGTGGCACTGTGATTTTGTTAATCTGTCCCAAAAGTTGATTTCCCACAGCGACCAGCCATTCTGCGCCACAGGTGCGAAAACAAATTTTGGTCAGAATGTGAAAAATGACAGCTGCACTGTTCATAACGAGGTGTGAAAAAATGCCAGTGTTGAAAATCTGGCTTGAAAGTACTGCACATTTGCGAAGTTACAAGGGTGCCTGGAAACTGCGCAACACATGCTTGTAACACAGTCATTTTATGGACTTTCATCACCAAATTTTCAACATATGCATTTTAGGACCTCTGCTCGTGAAGAGTGTCACTGTCATTTTGTTAAACTGTCCTGAAAACTGATTTTGCACCAGTGACCGCGCTATTCTGCGCCGGAAGTGCAAAAACACATTTCTGCCAGGATATGTAAAATGATAGCTGTACTGTTGATAAGGAGGTGTGGAAAAATGCCAATGTTGAAAATCTGGAGTGAAAATATTGCAAATTCACGAAGTTACAAGTGTGCGTGGAAACTGCGCAATGCACGCTCATAAAACAGTATTTTTTTTGATTTGTTTCACCAAATTTGCGACATAGGCTTTTTGAGAGCCCACTTCATGAACAGTGGCACTGTCATTTTGTTGATCGGTCCTGAAAGGTGATTCCACACAGTGACCGCAAAATCTCTTTTCGGGACCGAATAATGCCAGGACAGTGACTGAATTCATGAGGAGGGGCCCCAATGACCTAATGTTGAAAATTTGGTGCCAAAATTCCTAAAAATGCCTGAGATATGCATCAAATTTAAAAAAAAAAAACTATTTATACCATTATACAGCTTACTGCCATTTCTTCAGTTTACGGTTGGCTTTGAAAAGTGCAGACGTGTTCTTGGTCCACCGAAGATTGTTGCGCCAGAGTTGAAGGTAAGTATGAGGTGAAGGAGGGGGTAGTGGGGAGGTAGGGTGCACAGAGAGTGGGCGTGGGCTGTGGAGGGAGCAGGACAGACCGCGTGGGACTGTTTTCTTCTTTTACAGGTTTAAAAAAAAAAATTGCGGGATGGTGTTTTTTTACAGGGGCATTTGGCACGCTGGGGTGGGCTCCCAGCATGCCCCTGAGTGTTTGGGGAGCTAGCCGGCGGGGACTGGGCACCCCTGCCGCACTATACTGGGGGACTACGAGGCAGTTTTCTTCTTTATAGGTTTAAAAAAACGCTATGGACAGGTTTTGTTTTATTAGGGCACTTGGCATGCTGGGTGGCTCCCAGCATGCCACCTGAGTGTTTGGGGTGGCTAGCCGATGGGTGATTGGGCACCCCACTGGCACATACCGAAGGAGGGAGGCGCCGAGGGATTGGGCACCCTCGCACACAAATAAATGGGTATTATGCCGACGGGAGTGGGCCCCCCGCACCTGAAATGGGTTAGGCATGCCGACAGGGGACTGGGCACCCCTGAACTTCAGCATTAGACAGGCAGTGGCGGCAGTCACTGCCACCACGTTTGCTTCACCAGCAAAGGCACGTCAGAAGGTGCCACCGTATGACGAGCTTGGCTCTCATTGCAGCGGACCTTTTCTTTGATCTGATGGCCACATTACATGTTGCTGGTGTCAGTGCCTGCAGCTGCCTCATTGGGGAATGAGGAACGCACCTACTGATGCGTGCCCTGCATTCATCCACAGTGACCGCTCCTCCAAATCTGCTACTACTGCAATATGCTGGCTGCACGAGCCAACATAAAAACTATTCAGAATTCAAAATCAATAACTGGCAAATTTAAAAAAAACTAGCACAATTAAAGTACTGTAGTATAAGATATTTAAGTATTATAATATCTCCTCTTTCCTCTCAGAATTCTGGTACTCTGCACTTTCTTCTTCCCTCTCTTTATTTCTCTCTCTCTTGCGCCCTCTAATGCCTCCTGCTATTCCCTCCGCTTTTCTGATGCTGAGTCCTTTCTTTTATCCCCCATCGCAAAACCTCCACTGGTTAATCTGCTTCCTCTGTCCACCTCCCCACCCTCTGGAACAGCCTCCCTCTCCCTATCCTCCAAACGTTTTCCTTAAACCTTTCTTTAGGTTCCCACTTAGCCCTTCCTAAAGAAACATAGAAATATAGACTTTGACAGCAGATAACGACCACTTGGCCCACCTAGTCTGCCCATTTCCCTACCTACAGGATAAGTTACAGATCCTAGTCAACCAACAGCCTATTTCTTCCTACCCCCCCCACAAGAATTGCCTTATGTCTGTCCCATGCAGTCATGAATTCTCCCACAGTTTTAGACCCCACAACATCCTCAGGAAGGCTGTTTCATGCATCCACCACCCTCTCTGTGAAACAATACTTCCTCACATTGCCCCTGAGCTGTCCCCCCTCTATCTTAAAATTGTGACCCCTTGTTCTTGCACATCTCTTTTTCTGGGAGATGCTACCCTGTTGGACTTTGTTGATTCCACTGAGGTACTTAAAAGGTTCTATCATGTCTCCCCTCTCCCTCCTTTCCTCAAGGGTATACATATTAAGCTCCTTTAGTCTCTCCTCGTATAGCTTCTCTTGCAGACTCTGCACCATTTTAGTTACTCTCCTCTGGACTGCCTCCATCCTGTCTATGTCCTTGTGGAGATGGGGTCTCCAGAACTGGACGCAGTACTCCAGATGCGGTCTCACTGTCTGTACAGAGGGATAACAACTTCCTGTTTTCTGCAGGTGATGCCTGTCCCTACACAACCCAGTATCCCCCCAGCCCTCCCTACTGCCTTCTCACATTGATTGCTAACCTTAAGGTAATCTGATATGACTACCCCCAGGTCCCTTTCCATTTTTGTTGTTGTTACTACCTCCCCCCCATTGTGTAATCTTCCCCTGGGTTTTTGTTTCCCAGGTGCATTATTTTGCACTTCTTTGCATTGAATCCAAGCTGCCATACTTCTAACCATTCCTACAACCTTGCCAAGTCCATTCTCATCCTTTCCATGCCTCCTTGTGTATCGACCCTGTTGCAGATCTTGGTGTCATCTGCAAAGAGGCATACTTTTCCTTCCAGTCCCTCTGCAATGTCACTTATAAAGACATTAACAAGGACTGTACCCAGTACTGTACCCTGCGGTACCCCACTAGTAACCCCTCTTTCTTCAGAGTGGACTCCATTTACAATTACCTTTTGTGTCCTGTTATCCAGCCAATGTTTTACCCAGGCTACCATCCTGGGACCCACTCCCAGGCAGGTTAATTTGATCATTAATCTTTTGTATGGGACTGTGTTAAATGCCTTGCTTAAGTCTAGGTAGGCCATGTCCACAGTCCCTCCCTGGTCTACTACTTTGGTCACCCAGTCAAAGAAATCAATTAGATTCGTCTGACATGACCTTCCTGTTGTGAATCCATGCTGCCTTGGGTCCTGTGCTCCACTGGTCTCTAAGTACTCAACAATTCTTTCCTTCAGAAGTGATTCCATCACTTTCCCTACCACAGAGGTAAAACTGACAGGTCTATAGTTTCCTGCCTCTGTCTTGCTCCTACTTTTGTGAAGGGGAATCACATCTGCCTTCCTCCAGTCCTCAGGTACCACACCATCCTCCCATGATTTGTTAAAAAGGGTAGTCAGTGGTATCACTTGTTCTCTCCTTAGTTCTTTTAGAATTCTAGGGTGAATTCCGTAAGGCCCCATTGCTTTGTCCACCTTCAGTTTTAGGAGTTCTTTCAGAACCCTTTCTTCTGTGAAAGGACTAGAATCGACCCTCCCTAACCAGAGTGCTTCTGTTAATTGGATTAGACACCTCCCCCTCCTCCTCTTTTGTGAATGCTGAGCAGAAGTACTCGTTAAGTATCCCTGATTTTTCACTGTCCCTCTCTGCCCAACCACCGTCTATTCTATTGAACCTCACTATCCCTCCCTTTGTCTTTCTACTCTCCTTGATTACCTATAAAAGATTTTATCCCCCTTCTTAACCGAGTTGGCTATCTTTTCATCAGTTTGGGCCTTTGCTATTCTGACTTCCCTTCCTTCTTTCTTCTGCTTTAACTGGTACAGTTCTCTCCTTCTCCTTCTGTCCTGTTCCTTCTGTGTTTTCTTATACTTCCTAAATGCTGTCTTTTTCTCCCTAACCTTCCCCGCCACCTCTTTTGAGAACCATAGTGGCTTTTTCTTTCATTTTCATTTGTTTATTTGCTTCATACGAAGGCTTGTTGCCTCTGTGATGGCAGTTTTGATGTTTCCCCATTGTTGCTCCACCCCTTCTTCTAGCCTGTTTGCTAGTGCTTTTCTAAGGCACTCTCCCATCTTGCCAAAGTCAGCCCTCCTGAAGTCCAGTACCCTCACTTTTGTACGGCTTGACTCTGTAGCTGATTTTATTGTGAACCACACAGTTTGGTGGTCACTTGTTCCCAGATGGCTAATCACTTCAAGATCTGAGATCCTCTCACTGTCCCCATTTGAGAGTACAAGGTATAAGATTGCTCCCTCACCAGTGGGTTCCAGCACTAGCTGTCTGAGGCATGCCACATGTAAGGCATCGAGAATGGCCCTGCTCTTGGATGTGGCTGCAGCAAAGGTGCTCCAGTTAACATCTGGCATATTCAGGTCCCCCCATCAACAATATCTCCCCTTTCTCTACCATCTTAATGATGCCTTCTATCATATCCTTGTCCATTCCCTACCCACTGACATAGGGGTCTGTACACAAACCCTGTGCGGATTGTGGTGCTGTTTCCAGTTTCTAAGGTGAGCCACAGTGCCTTCTCTCCTCCCTGTTTACTCTTTTGTTCTGTTGCTTTTATCCCTTACATAGAGAGCTATTCCTCCCCCTCTTCTCCCCTCCGTCTCTCCTGTAGGTTGTGTACCCTGGTATGTTAACATCCCAGTCATGGTTATCTGTGTACCATGTTTCTGTGACTGCTACAATATCCAGGCATCCGTCTCTATCAAGGCCACCAGTTCAGGGAGTTTGTTGCCCAGACTACAGGCATTGGTGCTCATTATGCTCCATTTCTTGATGGCCTTGACAATTTTTGCCCCATCCCTATCCTAACTGCCTTTGTCATTTTCTCCATTTACCCCTGCCCTTCTACCTATCAACATCTCTATCTTGGTGTTTACCTCACTTACTACCCTGATTTATTTTTTTTTGGGGGGGGGCTAGGATTTCATTGCTCTTTTCCAGTACCTTCCCACTTGGCTAGTTTAAATGTTTTCCAATGAAGCATTTAAACCTATCACCTAGGATCCTGGCATGACGCTTGGACAGCTGGTTATGATTGTTGTATGATATTTGTAATATAAAAATATAGTATGTGATTGTCTCACATAAGACATCCTGTGCTTCCATGGCTGCCCCCCCAACCAGGTTTCAGTGAAGCTACAGGATATATCACACCTTCCAGGAGATCTCTGTAATATAATTAACTTCCCTGAGAAATTGCATTTTATGGCCTTTTTTATGACCTATTGCTGCTTTGAAGTTGGGAAGCTAAATATGCATTTTATTACAGGACAGGACATCATTTAGCTGATTCCTGTTGGCTATATTGCACATAGGTGATGGATTGCAGGGCTGTAAACCTCAAAAGAAACTCGAGGATCAAAGACTCATAATTTGGGAAATTAGTTTTTGCTGATGTCACCTTATTTAATATACCTCCTGATAGGACATCATGTTTGTATTTTTTTTATATTCTAAAAGGAGGGGCTAGATGACTCACCAAGAGGGTGGGGAGATGGAGTTGAAATGTATCCTTGTAGCTGGGAATATGACATATTATTTTGGGACTCAAAGACACAGCTCTCTGATTTAACTTAGGCACTTACAGAGGTAATAATACATTAGATAGAAAAGATCTAACTGTATGTTGGTATGAGTTTGCTCTGCAGTTTTCCTTGTTTTTCTTTTATGTGATTGTGATGCTCTTTGATATATTGTTCTGTGTTTAAATTTTTCATATTTTTATCATCTTTTAGTAAAATCTTTATTTGAAAGATACTGCCTGGGTGTGTCTTCCAAGTTCTTTTTGCATGTGATGTATACGTGGGTAAGTTTGACAGTTGTTCTGAAGGGCTTGATGGTGTTACCAAACCGGGAAAAGGTAAGAATATAACTAAGGTCTCATAGAGTTTTAAGGGTTCATTTTGGAAGCCTGGCTTGGTGCTCCTGGTGAAAGATTGCATGGCAAATCCCAGCAGAGGGTATGTATCTGAGCCTGTACATTGGGTACGCTAGCATACGGTTCACAGTTTGAATCCTCCCAGAACTTGAGACTAAGGGTGATTTGGACTCAAAAGCAGACAGGAGGGTTACCCTGTCTGTTACCTGTTCACACTATTGTGCTCTGAGGTTGGCACTGTGGGAGCAGAGGGCCTGACCCGCGGAGTGCATTTGTGACACCTGGTTCCCCTTCTGGACAGATGCAGACCATCACTCCAGTATAGACCTGCATCACTCCAGGTGGACCCCAGTCCCCAGTTAAGCCAAATCCCTGAACTCTGCACCAGTTTTTCAACCACTGATTGAATCCCATGGTGTGGAGCACACTAGCCTTACCCATGCCATAGACAGGCAGCACCTCCAAGAAGGTTACTGTGCGTGCTACTTGTCTAAGGCCCCTCCCCAACACCACAAACTCTTCCTGCACTGCTCTGATCCCTTTCTGAGCCAGGTCATTTGTCCCTAGGTAGACAATGACATCCAGCTCCCTCCCCTGTGCAACTGCTCCAGCGATCCTGAGGATTCACTCCCTGTCCCTTCAAGCCATGGTGCCAGGCAGGCACCTTACCTCCCTTCCCCAGTTCTACTCCCCTAACAATGGAGTCCCCCACCAGCAGTTGTTTCCTTCCCCTGTGGCATCCGATGCCACCCTCCTGTGGGTCTCCTTTGTGGAGGATCCCAGCATCCTCCTTGGTCTCCACTGCGGGTGCCTCCATAGAGGAACCACACTTTGCCAGAACGGTATATGCCTGTCCCCACTATTCTTGTCCCCTGTGTGATCCTCCATCCGACCCTTTCTTTACTAACTTTTTTCCTCCCTTGTTTCTGTAGCTCTCATCTGCTATAATGGGGTTAACAATCTGGTCATCCACCTCTGGCTGGGTGTTTATAGGAAATAAAATGAGGTGGAGACATTTTGGAAGAGTTCCAGATCTGCAGAGCTTTTGCAGTGCAGAGAGAAGAATTTCTATTACAATTATTTATTTTTCTGTTATTGCAAACATTCTTAATGGGAAATTGGTCACAACATGTGTAATGTGCACCCTGACCAAGGGCTCACTGGTGCAGCTACCACCCAGAGAGAGAGGTGATGGCTGAATGCAGCCCCATTGCCAGAGCAACTTGCCTGTTCAGATTCCCAGTTTCCATGGTTGTCAGCCATGTCCATGAGGTAGGGAGAAACTGTTAATTTATTTGTGATGTAAAGTAAACCGACACAAAAATAACAAACTCTAGGGTATTTTAATCTAGTCTAAACCTGAAGAACTGGACACTTTTTTGGGGGGTGGGGGACTGTGATGTTCTGGCCCCAACAAGGTGAGCAGTGACGACGTGCACTTAATGGCAGGGAAAAGGGAACTGAAGCATTTGGGGCTGGTGCTGATGTATACCAGTAAGTGCATGCTGCGATGTGCAAGCTGGGCCTGCTCACATTACAAGCCCCCACAAGAAAAGTTTTGGCTCCCACAGGGTCCTATCACCTCTAGCTCAGACCCATTAGTGGGAATCTATGGAGAAGATTGATTCTTGAAAGATCTTGTGACACAGTGGAGACTAACCATCAAGAAAACTTCTATTAACCAATAAAAAAATAAGCTCTCAATAAACATAAACATTACGCAAGTGTGGTTCTACAAAAGAATCGAACATCTCAAATTCTAGGAGTTCAATTATTGTGGATTGTGGGGAACTTTTAGGGGAAATAGATCGACTTCTGGTTTGAACGGTTCACCATGATCCGAATGGGGCAGACCAGATGAACTAGTCAAACTGCAGACCACAGTTTGCACCTGAACTGAGAAAGAGATGTACCCAGTCTTGAACTGCCAGATTATTTGGTCACTTCTGAGGTATTTCCTTAACTTTGTGTGTCGCTGCTACTGGACTGGCCATCTGTGTTCATGCGCATTTAGTGATTCACCAACAATTGTTTTCCTTACTAATTCCCAGGCTGTTCTACCTGGCTCTCATCCTTAAAACTCTTTGGTATCTACAACCACTAAATTAAAGGTCCTTAAGGGTCAGATGAAAGTTTCATAAAGTTATGATAAGTTGCAGAACTCGTTTTGATTTACTCTAGTGTCCTGCATGCCTGATCATCTTCTTGCTGTCTCTCCTGGAGCCAGTCTAAAGTCTGTCCCAAAAGCTAATTAAATAAATCTCTGTAGCACTGAATAAATAAATCTCTGCACCGGTTTTAGTAGAGTTTATCTGATTTCTTTTACTAGTCTGTAGCTAGGCCATTACATTCAAGTATTGTGCTGATGATGATCTAGGAACTGGAAATCTAAAGAGTTTATTATCTTTTAGATTCCAATTTGTTATCTTTTGTTTTCCAGTCTGCTGGTTTTGGAAAATGTCTTCTCCATCCTTGCTCACAGTCCTTGTGAGAATGGCATCTATCTATCTATCTGCCAGGAAGGTACACTGAGTTAATGATCCAAGGTGTGTCTTCGGGGGTGACTAACAGTAGGGGAGATGGTAACTGAATATAACAGTTGCACAGTCTATACAAGGACCATAAGAGGCCCAGCACAAAGCATTCAGGTACAGTTCAGTACAAATATATGAACTGATCTGCTACATACAACAAATAATGTGAAGTCTGAATAAATTTTTCCCGTGCACAGCACTTTCAGCTCTTAAAACGTTCCTCCTCCTCCTTTCCCATTCCTTTACCTGTCCGAAGCAGCATGGTTTATTTTCCCTCCTTTTTCCTTCCTCTTTTCCCATCTCTGCCTTGCTCTTCTTGCTGGCTGCACGTCAGTTTTTTTTTTAAATAATTCATTGACATGACAATTACCTAAATGTTTTGTAATGGGCTAACCAGGGCAAACTAGTCCACCGTTTGGTGAACTTTATGCGATTTGACCATCAAAGGTTATGTGGTCGACCTTTAGGAGGTTTGCACTGCTATGTTATGCTGTTATGGTTTCAAGTACTTGTTAAATAAACTCCCCAATTACCTGTGCACTCCGCTCATCCCTGCTGCTCCTTCTATCCACAAGCTTTATTACCACTCAGGTACCAGGTTAATTGCTCCCAAACATAAGCTAAATTCTGGTCAGTTTGCTTTCATCCATAAACTCCTGCATGATTGGAATAACCCTGCCCTGGGTAACAACCCAACCACTAGCACTGCCTCAGTCAAACAATTCCTCAAGCATTTAATTGTATCTCACAGTGATTGCACCTGTTGACGCATTATGTATTCAATGTGTGTACTACTTGCACTAGCTCTTCCTCTCATTTTTTGTTGATTATGCCTCCCAAATATGTGTCCTCTATACAGATCTGTGGAATTATTATTTGTAGTATATTTTTCCCTACTCCTCTCCCACAGTTCACATCTGTTGACAAGATTATTACTATATTTCTGTATGTTTAGCTGGTGAAACATATTTTTTTAATATTATTTATTCATGCCCTCTGTTTACCACTGATGTGGATTCCCGCAGGAACCCCAAGGGGCCTGGCTTAGCTGGACCCTGTATTCCCTGTGTGATGGCTTACCTCCATGTTGCCTCAGATCAGCCTCCCCCCCAGGCTGGGTAGAGGGGATCCCCCCTCTGTGTAGTCTTCATCATGCTGCCATGAACGGGATCCAGGATCAGTCCTGCTTTGGTCCATCTTGCAGGCGGTAGGACCATTTTCCTTGTTTCTTCCCATCCCCACTGATGCTGGCACTCAGGGGAGGTCCTAGGCATGTGTGCATGCAGAGCGTGTGTTTTGCTCCATATCCTCATCCTACATCAGTCCCTCCCACAGTGTTCTCTACTGCGGTCACTCAGGTGACTGTATTAGAAACATAGAAATCTGTTGGCACAAAAGGACCCATCGGCCCATCTAATTTGTCCTCCCCCCCCCCAGGCTCTTCTGTTCTTTCCCCTTACTCCCTGCTTTTTGCCCCCCAAGTGCAGTCTCCAGTTCTCATGATCCCAAATGGATTCATAGCCTTTCCTCCCTTGTTTAATCCCATGCAGTTATCCCATGCCCTCTTGAACTCCCCCACTGGGTTTTCTCCTACCATCCATTCAGGTCCATTCAGGCAGCTTATTCCAGGGACCCACCACCCTCTCAGTGAAGTACTGTCCCCTCATATTTCCTTTGAATCTACCCCCCTCCAGTTTTAAGCTGTGTCCCCAAGTTGTCGTGTTTTCACTCATCTTGAAGACGCTCCCTTCCCTCACCTTGTTTATTCTCTCAAATATTTAAAAGTTTCTATCATATCCCCCTTTCTCTCCTTGTTTCCAGTGTGTACAGGTAAAGCTCCTCTAGCCTTTCTTCATACTGTATGATCTCTTGTGCAAGCCCTGCACCATTCTGATTGCCCTTCTCTGGACCCTCTCTACCCTATCTATGTCTCTCTGTAAGTGAGGTCTCCAGAACTGTACCCCATACTCCAGGTGTGGTCTAACCATGCACCTGTACAGTGGCATAATCACCTCCCTCCTCCTCCTACTTGTGATACCCCCTCCCTATGCATGCCAGCATTATATTTCCCTTTCCTGCCACCTTGTTGCACTGATTTGCCACCTTTAGGTTATCCAAAATGATAATCCCCAGATCCCTCTCTTGCTCTGTTGCCTCAAGCTCCTCCCTTCCCTTAGGATTTTTGTGCCCCATGTGCATTATTTTGCATTTCTCTGCATTATAGTGCAACTGTCACTTTCCTGGCCACTTCTCCAGCTTGATTAGATACTCCTTCATTTTCTGCACACACACCCCCGGCGTATCCACCCCATTGCAGATCTTTGTGTCCTCTGTAAATAGACACACCTTCCCATTAAGACCATCAGCTATATCCCCAATGTAGATGTTAAATGGTATTGGACCCAATACTGACCCCTTGGGTACCCCACTTGTCACTCTTTCCTCCGTGGAGTGAGCCCTGTTGACAATCACCCTTTGAGTTCTGCCTTCTATCCAGTTTTTCATCCATTTTGGTAATTTCCTCCCTACCCCTAAACTGCCCAACTTGTTTGCCAGCCTCCTGTGAGGGATGGTGTCAAAGGCCTTACTGAAGTCCGGATAGGCCGTGTCCATCACCCCTCCCTGATCGCATACCTCTGTCACCCTGTCGAAGAATTCAATCAGGTTTGTCTGGCATGAGCTTCCTCCTCTAAACCTATGCTGACTCTTGTCCATGAGCCCATTCTCTGCCCGATACTGTGCTAATCTTTCTTTTAGGGGTAGCAGGTCTTGATGTTGCAGACTAAACAGTGCATGAAGAACCGCGCAGTCTATAACGCGTAGTGCATCAGCGCAACAGGGATATATGAGCCATATGCAAGTATCACTACCCCTGTTGCTCTGCACAGGAAGGGAATGTGGATGTAACCACTGCCGGTAGGGTGCTCGGTCAAGCTGCTCCCATGGTGGAGTGGCGAGAGCACCCGACCCAGCAGTGGAAAGGGGGGAGAGACAGGGTTTGATTCCCTGCTAGGGAACTTTTTTACTTTTTATTTTTGTTCATGCACTGAGGACAAGTGCAGATTGGGATATTCTTCTTGCCCCCGTATCCACACCCCCTTGGAGTTGATTATAATAATTCCAGGGGTGTGGGGGACAAAGCCACCATGCAAAAACAAAGAGGCCACTCCAGTGTGCGCCATTTCTGTTGCGGTGGCATTATGTGCCACTGCTCTGCTGCTGCACGCAGTTTTCCATGCATGGGTTTGACGTGCGCGGTTTCGTCCATGGCATAATGACCCTGTGCCCTTTTAGGAGTGTCTCCATCAGCTTACCTACCACTGAGGTAAGACTGACCAAACAACAGTTACCTGGCTCCCCCTACCCTCTGCACTTGTGCAGTGGCACCATGACTGCCTTTTTCCAGTCCCCTGGGACTTTTCCCTTGTCTAAAGATAGATTAAAGAGCTTTGTGAGTGGTGTCACAAGCTCCTCCCTCATCTCCCTGAGCACCCAGGGATGTAGTGCATCAGGACCCATTGCCTTGTCCACTCTTCACTTGCCTAATTTCTCCAATACCTTACTTTCCATAAAAGGACTTGCGTCCACCTCCCTACCCTCCATTCTCCTATCCCTCAACTCTGGTTCCTTTCCCTCTTCTTTGATCATGAAGACTGAGCTAAAGTACTTGTTTAACACGTCCTCTTTTTCATCATCCCTCTCAATCAGAGCTCCCCCTTCCCTTTTAGCTTCATTACACCCTGCTTGCTTCTTCTTCTTCTCTAACTTATATATCTGAAGAACTTTTTGTCCCCCCTGCTGACCTCTCTCTCTATTTTCACCTCTGTATCGGACTTTGCCCTCCTGGCTGTTTGTCTTGCCACCTGAAGCTTTTCCCTGTATACGTCCCTTTCCTCCATTCCTTGAGTAGTTTTGTATGCCGTGAATGCTTTCTTTTTCTCCCTCATTGCTCCTGTCACCTCCTTAGTGAATCAAAGCGGCTTCCTTCCATGTCTTTTTTTTTCCAAATTCCCCCCTTTATTGCCTCTCCATTTCCTCAATGTTCCCCAGACTTTCCTTTCCTTCTATCTCCCTTTTGAAAATTCCCCTCATTTTCTTAAAATCTGCTCTCCAGAAGTCCAGTACCTTAGTGGTGGTTCGACTTGCTTCTGCCCCCAACCTAATACTAAACCTGACTGTTTTGGGGTCGCTAGCCCCCAGATTCTCCCCCACTATGACTTCCTCTATACTATCCCTATTTATAATTATTAGGTCCAGTGCAGCCTCCCCCTTGTTGGTTCTTTTACTTGCTGCTGTAGGAGTGCCTCCTGCATGAATTTCAATATCTCCCTGCTCCTTTCTGATGCTGCTGTTGGAATCCCTCAATTTACGTCCAGGAGATTAGTCTCCCAAGAGCAGAAGTTCCCCCTTTCTTGCCATCCATTGTATCTCCTTAATCAACTCCCTATTAGCCTCCTGCCCTTAATTTGGTGTTCTGGGAGAGGGGGACAGATGGACGGAAGGTCAGAGAAGGGGAGATAGGGGAGCTAAACATGTGGCTCAAGGGCTGGTGCCAGGAAAAAGGACACAAATTTGTAGGGAACTGGCAACAGTTTTGGGAGCATAAGTTTTTAAATCTGATGGACTCCATCTGACTAAGGAGGGAGTCAGTGCACTGGGGCAGAAGTTTGATGTCTTTGCAGAACATTTAAACTAGCAAATGGGGAGAGGGGTGCAGCACCCGATACGTCGAATGGGAAGAACACTTCTCCCCTCTCAGCTAGTGGTCAAACAGGAGTTCAGCATGTTTGTAGTTCATCTACATCACCAGGTAAAGAAAAAGGTCCAGCTCCCCGTACAATGGAAAGGGGAAATGCCGGATCTCTCCCAACAACTAACACACCGAAATCTGGCCAATGGAAAATCATGCACACAAATGCTCGCAGTCTGGGAAAGAAGATCCCATACCTGCAGACAATAATGACAGAGGCTAAACTGGAGATAGTAGCCATTAGCGAGACATGGTTTACCAGTAACCACACTTGGGAGACTTCAATACCTGGCTATGTACTGTTCAGAAGAGACCAAGGTGCAAAAAGAGGGGGTGGAGTGGCCCTTTATGTCAATGAAAATATCAAAGCTACAGAAATTCATGTAACCCCCCTGCAAATGGGGGTTCCCAAAAGACTTCCAGGAGCTTGCTTGAATGCTCCAAGCCTGAATGGTGTTTGGCATTTAAGCCATTTATCAGTGAGTGTTTTTAGAGCCTCTGGTACTGTCTCTTTAAGAGCTGTCTGCTTGCAGACATAATTAGTTTGTATGGGGGGACTGTGTGCTTCTCTGAGTACCACTCGAGCTGCTGCCAATTCACTTCATTTTGCAGTCACTAGGAGTGCAAAGGAACCTATCTGAAAGATGTAACTGTTTGCCAGAAATTATTTAGAGTAATAATGAAATTACAGTTTGTCTAACCTGCTTTCTTTGCAGTCAGAACTGTGTCTCTAGTTCCCATTCTGGTTTTGAACTGCTGAACTGGACCAATCAGTGTGGGGTAAGCTAGCTCTAAATGGTGCCTTGGACGAATCAGAACTTGGACTCATAATCTGAGCCAGCCACAAGAGGATTGTATGGGCAGTGACTCTGGGAGATGTAGTTTAGACTTCAGTGCCTTTTGGACCAACAGCAGCAGTCTATTGTGAGTGACAGCCAATCCAGTCAAGAACTGGGAGGAACTCAAAGAAGTGCCGGTTTTGTCGGTTGGAGTTTCAGTTGAGCTTTGGCAGTGAAGAAGGAAGGAGCCCTGTGCTTTTTCAGTGTGCAGTTTTAGTCAAAACGTGTGTAAGGCCCAGAGTTCCGGTCTGCAGCTTGTGTAACAGCTTGTTAGACTGAATCCGTCCTGTGAAGAGAATCAAAGGATCTCTGAAGAGTAGAAACCAGGCTCACCCTGTAGAAGACTGGAGGAATTGCTGAAAATTGCACTCGGTCTGTCAGGAACTGAATCTGCTGTGTGTTCTCCGGGTATTGTGCAGTAATTGCGATCGGGATACAGATGCAGCCTGCCTGGTATAGTGCTTTCTTTTATATGGATGTGTGAAGGTTTGTGTACCTCAAGTGAGCCCTGCTGACATTGAAGGACCCTATCTTATTTGGAGGTCGTGAGTACTAATTCAGGGTCGCTCCCTGTTGAATTGCCACATTAAATCCAAATGGAATTACTGTACTGCTGACTGTTTAATTCTCCTTTTCTCTGTGTGAAAGGGCCCCTACCAGCCGCCACGGTTTGGACTAGCCACTAGGGCTTGGGTACCCAGGGACAGTAACTGATAGGGATAGGCCTGTGCACAGAGCCATAGGTAGATTATTAGAGTGATAAGCTAATTAACCTGATTTCCCCCTGTCCTTGTTATATCCCCCTAAATAAATCAGAGCTGCTTGTTTCAGCAAAGTTATACTGCCTGAGGTATTTGTCTATGTTAAAGTACTGTACTGTGATTATCGCACTGTATCTCATTTCACAGGAGGTCCCAGTGCCGGAACCAGACCTGGGGGTAAGTGTATACTGTGAAGGTAATTCTGATATATTGTGTGGGCCACTAGTGGGAAGAAAGGGGGGTTGCAGTGTCCCAGAGGGCTGTGACCAAGTTAGTTTAACTATTGCAAACCCTGACCTCTGGGTGGAGGCACCCGCCATTGGATCCAGGCCCCTCAACCTGTTAGTGGCAAATCAGGCAGGGGTAGTAGCCCCTGGGATAGCGCCATCTAGGGGTTACATCCAGAATACACATAAGGAGCCAGAAGAACTGTGGGTCACCCTGGAAACAGGAAATGGGACATCCATATGAACTGGGCTTGTGTACAGGCCTCCAGACCAGGGGGGGACATAGACACATTACTGTTAGAAGATATACAAAACATGACAGCTAAAGGGGAGGTTCTGATAATGGGAGACTTCAACATGCCAAATACAGATTGGTCAATACCAGCAGGAACATCTGCCAGAACTAGGCACATGGTGGATTCCCTGCAGGGGGAAGGCCTCAAACAACTGGTACAACAACCCACAAGAGACAGGGTTATCCTAGATCTATTACTGACTAACAGGGAAAGGATCACAGATCTCCAGGTAGAAGGTCACCTGGGTGCCAGTGACCATCAAATGGTATGGTTCAATTTGCCACTGGAACAAAATCAACCCATTCCAAGGCAAAAATATGGGACTTCAGAGGAGCTGACTTTGATAAGATGGCCAACAGGGTTAAGCTAGCCCTGGCAAAAAGAAATACAGGTGAGGGAGTACAGGCAAAGTGGGCAAGCATTAAAGATGCAATACCAGAAGCAACATCCTATTGTGTTAGTGAGAAAAGGAAGTGCAAAAGAAGGAAGCCACTTTGGTTCTCAAACACAGTAGCAGAAAAGGTCAGAGCCAAATGGCTGGCCTTCAGGAAATATAAGGGAACTCAGCAGGATGAAGATAGGGAGGCATACCAAACTTCCCTAAAGCAAGCAGGGAAGGCAGCAAGGCAGGCAAAGGCCCAAACTGAGGAAACACTAGCATAAACAGTAAAAGAAGGTGACAAGACTTTCTATAGTGAAAGGAGAAAGTCCAGAGGGGGTATTGCTAAGATCAAAGGGGATAAGGGAGCATGTGAGGAGGAGGACCACGTAAAGGCATCTATCCTAAATAGATACTTCTGCTCAGTATTTACTGAAGAAGAGGTAGGGCAGGGCCCACAGCTCAGCACCATGGACACGGGGGAAGGGGTGAGGGAGGTGTGCACTAGTCCCTTCACAAAAGAAAGGGTCCTACAAGAGCTCGATAAGCTCAGGGTGGACAAGGCAATGGGACCAGATGGCACACATCCCAGGGTACTAAAGGAGCTAAGAATGGAAATAGCAGAGCCATTATCAGAACTGTTTAGTGAGTCTCTGAGCACAGGAGAGGTCCCAGAAGACTGAAGAAGGGCTCATGTGGTCCCGCTCCACAAGAGTGGAAGCAGGGAGGAGGCAGGAAACTACAGACCAGTCAGTCTTACCTCAGTAGTGGGCAAGATTATGGAGGCACTCCTTAAGGAAAGGAAAGTGCAACACCTGGAATCCATAGGAGCACAGGATTCAAGACAGCATGGGTTTACAAAAGGAAGGTCCTGTCAAACTAATCTCATAGATTTCTTTGACTGGGTAACCAGAGTGGTCGACCAAAGGGGAGCAGTTGATGTCGCCTACCTTGACTTCAGCAAAGCTTTCGATACTGTTCCACACAGAAGATTGATTAATAAGCTGGGTAGGCTCGGGGTGGGTCAGACGTTGGTCAATTGGGTGGCAAACTGGTTGACAGGCAGAAAACAGAGAGTGGTGGTAAACGGTATACAGTCAGAAGAGATGCAAGTCACAAGTGGGGTACCTCAGGGATCAGCCTTCTGCAATATCTTCAGCAGTGACATTACAGATGGACTGGAGGGTAAGGTTAGTCTGTTTGCAGATGACACCAAGATCTGCAACACAGTAGATGATACAGATAGGGTGGGAAAAATGAGAAGAGATCTGGATAAACTAGCAAAATGGTCGGAAGAGTGGCAACTGGGGTTTAATTTAAAAGAAGTACAAGATCATGCACCTAGGAAAGAGAAACTCTGAAGCCACCTATAGGCTGGGAGGGGAGTTGCTGGCAGTCACAAGGGAAGAAAGAGACTTGGACGTCATCATCACCGATGACCTGAAATCATCCAAGCAGACCATTAAAGCAGTAGGTAAGGCTAGAGGGATGTTGGGGTGTATTAGTAGGGGTATTAGAAGTCAGAAGAGGGAGGTAATACAAGACACTGGTTAGGCCCCATCTGGAGTACTGCATGCAGTACTGGAGGCCACACCTTCACAAGGACATTAACCAAATTGAGACAGTCCAGAGAAGGGCAATTAAAATGGTGCGGGGACTGCATCAGAAAACATATGAGGATAGATTAATGGAGCTCAACATGTATACCCTAGAGCAAAGGAGGGAGAGAGGTGATATGACTGAAACATTCAAACACCTTAAGAGCATTAACAGGGTGAAAGAGTCTAACATGTTTCAATATAAGAAAAATAGCAGGACAAGAAGAGACAGCATGAGATTAGAGGGAGGCCGATTAAGGGGTAATGTGAGGAAGTTCTTTTTCACAGAAAGGGTGGTGGATGCATGGCATGGCCTACCTCAGGAAGTAGTGGATATGAACACAGTGCAGGGCTTCAAACAGGCATGGGATCGGCATAAGGGAGCAATACAGATGAGTGTGAATAGATAGGACATTGACAGAGCAAAGGCCAATGGCACATTCATAAGGTAGAAAAAGAAATGGGAAGACTGAATGGGCCTTGCGGTCTATATCTGAAGTCAACTCTATATTTCTATGTTTCTATGTCTGTAAACCACCCCCATACATACTGCCTCTCCAGCCTTTTTGGTTAACGTGACCCACAGGACCTCCGTTGAGCCCTGACCCTTCCTGTTTCTCCTTGACCTTTATCCCCCTTTACATATAATGCCACCCCTCCCACTCTTTTCCCCTTCCTGTCCCTTCTAAAAAGACTGTACCCTGGCATTACCACCTCCCACTCATGGTTTTCTGTCCACCATGTCTCAATTATGGCAACCACATCTAGCCCCTCCCCCACCACTGTGGCCTCTAAATCTTCCATTTTTTCCCCAGACTACTAGCGTTTGCCAGGATGACCTTCCATCTACTCCCCACCCAACCCCATTTCTTTCTCTCTGAAATATGTTGCCTCCTTCTGCAGGGGGAGTGCTAATTAGGCAAGACCCTCTAGTTTCTTCTTCCAGCACTTCCCTAGCTTTGTACTCTCCCTCCCTTAGTTTAAATCCCTACCCAGGATCCCATCAATATACCCTTGTAATTTTCCCCTTAGCACTCTGGATCCCCCCTCATTTATATGCAGTCTGTCCCTTGTGAGGAGGTTCACCTCTGCCCACGTGTGTTCTACCCCCCACTCTCCTATGCATGTGAAGCCCTCCCTCTTGCACCATTCCCTTAGCCAGTGGTAGAAATCTTTTATTGTAATGAGGAAGGAGACCTACCCACCTCGTCAGAGGAGAGCATCTTGTGGGATGCTTGATCTCCCCCCCACCCCCGGCTGGCCTCGAACAACTCATGCTCATTTCACCTGGGTCATTAGCATTGCGAGTGGTAGTGCTCCTGCTTCGCCATCGGGCTGACCTGGTGTTAACAAATTCAACTAAATAAATAAAATAAATGTCAATAATTAAATGTTAGGGGGCAGTGGTTTGTACTTATTAGAGCAACAAGCTATAAACCTGGAGACTCAAGTTTGGATCCCACCATAGCCACTTACGCCTTTTGTCACCGCAGGCAAGTCACTTAACGTGCCTGTATTTAACCTCTCTCTCTCTCTCTCTGCCTCTCTGTCTGTCTGTCTGTCTCTCTCTCTCTCTCTCTGTCTCCCTCTTGTACTCTCTCTCTCTCTCTCTCTCTGCTTAACCACTCTGGCATTCCTTGCAGTGGATGCAGTTTATGCTGCACAAACATGGCTCCTGAGATGTCATATGTGATTTGGCAGAAGTATTCCTGGTTATAATTATGCATAATGAGTGGGCTTCACACCTAGCATCTCCCTTTTTTAATATTCAACAAAAATACTTAGCAAACAATATCATTCGATGAAAAACAAAGTGTTTGTCTTTTGTGTAAGTGTGACAGTAAAGTCAAGCATGAAATCTAGGCCACAATTTTTTGCAGCATAAACTGCACGTGAGCCCATTCATTTGTTTTCCACAATTTATTCCTCACTTTAGCCGACCGTGATGCAGCTTCTCACAAGGTCCTGCTAGTACCCAGGTTTACACCTTGGAGGAACTAAAGCACAGTGAGGTCATCTAAACTGGTCATGGTTACAAAGAATGCATGTGGCTCTGGTGGGACTGAGCTGCTGGTTCCCCAGTCTGTGCTCTAACCACTACACCACACAGTCTCCTTCACCATTATCTTTTTACCTCTTTTAATCATACCTAACCTCCCCATGTGCCCTCTGCTGCTACAAGTGGTGATGACTTGTACAAGCACACCTAAAAATGGTGGCTTAACTGTTCGGGCTCATGGGACCCTTGTTGCTTTTCTTTTCCTCTCTCTGGTCAGACCTGGCAGTATCTTCATACCCTGATCTCCTGATTGGCAGGACTGTAGTGGGTACTGGCAGGGCAGTATGGCAGCAGTCCATTCTGCTGCCCAGGTGGGAGTTGTACCTGGACTCACAGTCTTTGTGGTTGAAGTTGTTTGACGTCCCATTATCCTGGTCTCAGGACTGGCAATGGGGTTGGGACTGGGACAGGGAGAGCACACCATTTTGGAGCTGCTGCAGCAACAGCAAAAGTGGTGTCTTCAGACCCCAGAGCAGGCAGTGGGGTTGAGGATTGAAGAGAACCAAACAGGAGTCATCATTTTGCCTGTGAGTGTGCGGCACATATTTAAAGGAGTCAGAGCTCTTCGTCAGCATATGTGCCTACTCCATCAAAACACCCTGCTGACACTGCAATGGGCCAACGGCCCAAGAAATCAAATGTAGTCCTGGCCTCAGGGCAGACAGCAGGGCCAGGACTGGAAAAAATTACCCCTGGGGGTTTAACTGAGAGCAGCCGAGGTTGCATGGACTGCTACTGAAGGGACATGCTGAATGTGAACAAATATGGTTATGGCCATGCACTCTAAGCCTTCTTACCCCAAAACAGCTCATGGGAAGGGGGTTGGAGATGATGACAGAATTCAACCAGAAATGCTAGTCAATCCTGAGCTTTGAAAGTTAGAGAGACTACTTGCATGTTTTGCATGGCTGGACTGGCATCCCAGAGTGCAAGTAACCACTGAGATTCGACCCTGCGACTAATGGTAACATTTTGTACTGTCCTTAGGAAAGAAGTCCTAGGTGGACTGTAAAAATGCTAGGCCCAGGTGAAGACCGGTAAGGCTCACCGGACCTGTATCCCAGGATTACAAATAGGCACCCTTTCTTCTAATAAAGTTAAAAGAAATGTGGTGTTTACCTCAGATTGTGTTTGCAAAATGCTACAGATTCCATTAAGCATGCCACTGCATCCTTTACTGTGCCACAGCAACCATGTCCCCAGTGTGGTAGATACTCACTGCAACTTAGAGAGGTCCACCCATGGCCTGTTTGGGGGTTTAAGTTGGGTGCACCCCCTTTGGGACTGGAGGGACTGTTGGTGAGAGGACAACTGTGTGTAGGATTTTCTACTGTTGCTGCATAGAGCATATTACTGCTTCCCCATTATTCCTTCTGCTCCCTTGTTTCTGTTGTAGCCTCCCTGTTAATAGAAGTGTTAGTCAAACTGTATTTACTGTGTAGGGTTGTTACTATGCACAGAGCCACAGGCTTGGGGGGGGGACTATGTGAGCAAAAGCAATTTTGTTGTTCCTGTGGGGTGATAGGAAAGTGTGCAACATCCTGATAATGCCATCACTACCCCTGGTAGTGGCACCATGTCACAGTAAGACCCAAGGTCCCACTGTAGCACAGTTACTGCAACCCAGGCAGGCCTTCTCAGAGAGTTCTGAGGTGTGAATCTCATGGGCCCCTGACAGATACTATGCTTATAAAGTGAACTGGGATTACAGTGAATGTGAAAGGCATTTTTTTACTTGCCCAGGGCCTTGGCCCCTCGGGGGGGGGTCCTTGCCCCCCTCTGCCTCCTCCACCAGGTCCTGATGTACTGGGATCCTGGCATCTTAGTGCGTGATGCTCTGAGGGTGTTTTTGCTTTTTTCCCCCTGTAGGTCCCATCCCCTGAGGGCACTGGCGCAGAGGACTTGACATCCAGACTGACGCCATGCTGATGCACACCTTAGTCAAGCACCCAGCAGCACTCTCCTCACCCCAACTCCAAAGAACCATACACCCTACCGCCTATGCTCCCACTGGTGGTAGTGTGACGGGTGCGTCCACTACCCAGTAACCCACCTCACCCTAGAGGAGGAGAGCATCTGTTGGAATGCTCAATCCTCCTCCCCCAGCCAACCCCCAATGGCCCAGGCTCATTCCCAAACCCAGGTCGTCAGCGTAAAGTGAGGTGTGGCATCTAGTGCCTCAACTCTCAGTGCCACTGGGCTGGCTAAAAGGCATTTACATGAAACAAAACTCCATTCTACCTTCCTCCCCTCTGTGCTTCAGTCCACCTAACTGTAAAATGGCAGGAAGCAAGATCTCATTGAGAATGAACTACTGCATCTCAGCTGAGTCATCCTGGGTGAATTCTTTTCTTTTTTGCAGGGGCAAGGAGTGAAAAAACCTGCCTGGGATAAATTACTTCAGAAGTCAGCTTTTTAAGATCAAGGTCCTAATTTATGACAATGATTATGCTACTTGTGGATCCTCTCCTCCATCAGACGATCTACAGTTACAGTGTATTCCACAGCAAACTCACAACTGTCCTTTTATTCTTAACAAAATGACTACTGGGAGCTCAGAACAGTCATTTTATTGTCAATAACATGATAGGACTGACATCACCATCTTACCTTACATTCTGATTGGTCTGCATTCTCAACAGCAACAGTAAACAAGTGCAGTGCAGGGAGGGGGGAGTTACCACAAATCTAATTTAAAAAAAAACCTAGGGACAAAAAATAGGAGTAGCAATTGTGTTTTTCAAACACATGATGCATAATTTTGATAAAGTACTGCCTGGCTCACTATACAAGGCAATAATTTGATTGTACGATTGTCTCGTGCGGATAAAGTATGACGCCTTCAGCCTCATACTTTATTCACTTGACAGTCACATTATTGCCTTGCATAGTAAGCCAGCCAGCAGATTATTACTTAAATAAATCACCAGATGGCAGATCTAACCCAGGTACTGCAACGGAACCATTCAGCTTCAGGTCTGAATACACACTAAAACACATGAATGAGAAGCCATATGAGGTGCCCAGTACAAAACACTGCCAAGCTGAACCCAACATGCATCTTATAACTGAACCAATTCACACTGAGTTATCAAAGATATTCTATTACCAGTGTCCCATTGGAGACAAGTCAAAAGGAAACAGAAACAGAGAATCAATAAGCTAGGTGCAAAACAGCATTTTTTTTTTTTTTACTTTTGAAGGAACGATACATAGGGGACCCTGATTACAGAGCAATGTTTATACAAGGGCAGTGATATGAGTTTGCTCCTGCTGAAGCAAAAGGGCAACGTGAAGCATTCAGAAGTGCTGAAGTGAGACTTAGTGCTGAATGTTTTAATCTGTGTCACATGAGAACATTAAGCACATGACTGACAAAATATAAATGAGCATGTTGTGCCTCAGTGCTATGAAGCGGTACAGTGAAAGAAATCATGCTGCTTATGAGATGCTGAAAGAAGACCTGTAATGGATCAAGATGCGTGTTTCCCTGTCAGTCCAACTCTCGCTCCACATTTGTTTATCTCTTAAGGTTCCATGACTCTATTTGACCTGTATCAGTGAATATCAGACTGTTTTAATGCTCTGTTGCACAATGAATATAGAAGACACTGTGGAATCTGTGCCCTATATCTTCACTATATAAATATTACTGGGTCATGTTTACGTGGAATAGGGATCAATGTGCAGTGAGAGCAGACATGCTGCAAACATGTATGACAGAGAAGTCAGAATGGTTTTGTATAGTAACATAATTTGAATTTGGACAAGGACTCTCGGTCCATTCTGTCTGTCTGTTCCCCTGCTTAATAGCCAGGAATGACAAAATGTATTGCATGCAAACATGCACTGATTCACTAGGATTCCACTCTACCATGCAGGGTACCCACTGATTCCCCTGGTTAGCAGCAATTTGGCCATGTTTACCTTTAATGTTTGTACTGTTGCCATATCTACTGTCTCTGCTGGTGGTCTGTTCCACAGATTCACCACCCTGTAGAAGAAAAAGTACCTCCTAATGTTACCCTCAAATTTACAAACTATGAGCTTCAGGGCCTGTCCCCAAACCCTGCTGGAGGACACAAGATCAAACAGCTGTTTATGGTCAATCTCAGCAATGCCCATGAGTATGCAAAAGACTATGATCTTGTTCCCTCTCATCTTCCTTTTCTCCTTGCCTAATAGCTGTTGTCTTCCATTGCCCTGATTATTTTGGTGGCCCTGCTTTGCACCCACTTTACTGCTTTTATGCTTTTTTTGTATTAAGGAGCCCAGAACTGCATGTAGCAGTGCTGGTGAGGCATGACCAGGACCTGATAAACTGGTAGGATTACTTCCTCTGCCCTACAGACAACTCCCTCTTTGATGCTAGCCAGCATTCTGCTGGCCCTCTTGACAGCAGTTGCACACTGCTCGTCATGCTACAGCCCCTTTTCTTTCAAGATCCTAAGGTTCTGCCGGCCCGGTGGAGGACAGAGGGTTGAGGTGCTGGATGCCACACCTCATGCCATGCCAGCGACCTGGGTTCGGGAATGAGCCTGGGTCGTTGGAGGTCGTGGTGGGGAGGATGCGAGTGGCTGTCAGCTGGTGGCCCTCTGCCTCGGGAGGAAAGTACAGGTTGCCTCGGAGATTGACTGCCCTCTGGTGGAGGCTGGAGTGGCTGTTTCGCTCTGAGGACTACCAGCTTTAGGCCGAGGGAGAGTTGAAGAGACTGGCACTGGAGCTGTGGTGCACATCTGCGCCTCCACGCATATGCACCACCACTTCTGGGGTCTCGGGAGTAGGACTCACTAGGGTGAAAATGGAGGAAAAATCAGGGGCCACCAAGGATGAAGCCTCTGGACTGGCTCTGGGGATCTGCCGGGGTGCAGATGGCACCATAAGATCCCGAAAGAGCCCGAGACTGGTAGGGTTGGCAGACAAAGATGGTGGTCTGCTGAAGGAGGATAAATAGACTTTTTTTTTTAAAAAAGGATCCTAAGGTCCTTTTCTATCTTGACTACAACAAGAGGAGTCACACAACATGTAGGTCCTGCCTCTGTTTTTTTTGTCCCTAAGTGTAGCACCTTGCATTTGGCTACTTTGCGTCAATGATTCCTAGAGTGTAACCAATCATGCTACTTGTTCAGCTCCTCCTGAAGTTTGTTCCTATCCTCAGGGGTGTCCACCACAGTGGACATCTTAGTGTCATCAGTGAACTTCAACAGCTTGTTGGAGACCCCAGCTGCCAGAGCATTCCTGAAGATGATAAACTGCACTGGTCCTGACACTGATCCCTGAGGAACCCAATGTAGAACAGCAATCTACCTTGGCTTCCCACCACCAAGCCAGTTATCAGTCCACCTTCGATATGCCTCACGTATACCACACTCATGCACTTTGGCCAGAATTTTCCACGTACTACTGTACTGGAGGCCTTGCTGATGTCCAGGTAGACTGTATTCACAGCATGTACACACTGGACAGAACACAATACAAAACAGTCTCCAAGCCAGCCTTAGAGAATGAGATTTCAAGTGCACACAGCAAGGTGGTGCAAGATAAACTGTCAGGTATTAGTGGTTAAAAATCAAAAAACTGAAATAATGGTGTAATACGCTGGTAGACATTTTTATTCAGATCGAGAAGTAAGACACCCCTGGCACTTCGCCTCACTCTAAGGCTTTATCAGGAGGGAGGGGTCAGATAATGCAGTGCATCCTTAAATACAGTTCCCTTAAAAATGATACACACCAATAGCTAGTGCATGATGTCTAATGTTCTGGTCCAGGTAAAATAAGTGTCATTCATGGTAACTTCATGCTCAGTCATTTTACTTCACAGTTCTGTATATTTCTTAAATATGTGAAGGCTCCTATCCCCTTGAAAAATACATTAAGGTAATGGCATAAATTCCACTTAAGGGGCACAATGGCAGAGTACAGTTAAAGTGTAACTAGACATAACAACATCCTGCTCCTCTATATATTATAATAAATAGATCTGCACCTTTAGAATTAAAGTTGTCCTCGATAATCAAGTGCAGAGAATGGACCCACAGGACAGGGGGAGCAGGACTATGAACATGAGACATCAAACTGGACTGCATATTAGCTAATCATTAAAGTGAATTGCATACACAAATAAATAATTCCTACCTCCTAATAATTCCTAATGTAACCCCCCTGCAAATGGGGGTTCCCGAAAGACTTCCAGGAGCTTGCTTGAATGCTCCAAGCCTGAATGGTGTTTGGCGTTTAAGCCACTTATCAGTGAGTGTTTTTAGAGCCTCTGGTACTGTCTCTTTAAGAGCTGTCTGCTTGCAGACATAATTAGTTTATATGGGGGGACTGTGTGTTTCTTTGATTGAGTACCACTCAAGCTGCTGCCAATTCACCCCATTTTTGCAGTCACTAGGAGTGCAAAGGGAACCTGTCTGAAAGATGTAACTGATTGCCAGAAATCATTTACAGTAATAATAAAATTACAGTTTGTCTAACCTGCTTTCTTTGCAGTCAGAACTGTCTGCCTAGTTCCCCATTCTGGTTTTGAACTGCTGAACTGGACCAATTCAGTGGGGTAAACTAGCTCTAAAATGATGCCTTGACGAATCAGAACTTGGGACTCATAATCTGAGCCAGCCACAAGAGGATTGTATGGGCAGTGACTCTGGGAGATGTAGTTTAGACTGGTGCCTTTTTGGACCAACAGCAGCAGTCTATTGTGAGTGACAGCCAATCCAGTCAAGAACTGGGAGGAACTCAAAGGAAGTGCCGGTTTTGTCTGTTGGGAGTTTCAGTTTGAGATCTGAAAGTGAAGGGGAAAGAAACCCTGTGTTCCTTCAGTGCACTGCGTTTCAGTCAAAAACGTGTGCAAGGCCCAGAGTTCGGTCTACAACTTGTGTAACTGCTTGTTAGGACTGAACTGGCCCTGTGAAAAGAATCAAAGGATCTCTGAAGAGTAGAAACCAGGCTCACCCTGTAGAAGACTGAAGAAATTGTTGAATTACACCTCGGTCTGCTGGAACTCTGAACTGCTGTGTGTTCTCCTGGTTATTGTGAGCAGTAATTGCATTGGGACAGATGCAGCCTGCCTGGTATAGTGCTTTTTTTTTTTTACCATATAAATGCAGAGGGAGTCTCTTGAGATCAAAAGTAGCCCTGTTGACATTGAAGGACCATATCTTCTTTTGAGGTCGGGAGTACTAATTGGGTCGCTTCTCCCTTGTTGAATTGCCACATTAAATCCAAATGGAATTACTGTACTGCTGACTGTTTAATTTTTCCTTTTCTCTGTGTGAAAGGGCCCCCACCAGCTGCCACGGTTTGGACTAGCTCACTAGGCTTGGGTACCCAGGGACAGTAACTGATAGGGATAGGCCTGTGCACAGAGCTACAGGTAGATTATTAGAGTGATAAGCTAATTAACCTGATTTCCCCTGTCCTGTTATATCCCCCTAAATAAATCAGAGCTGCTTGTTTCAGCAAAGTTATACTGCCTGAGGTATTTGTCTATGTTAAAGTACTGTACTGTGATTGTTGCACTGTATCTCATTTCACAGGAGGTCCCAGTGCCGGAACCAGTCCTGGGGTAAGTGTATACTGAAGGTAATTCTGATATATTGTGTGGGCCACTAGTGGGAAGAAAGGGGTTGGTGTCCCAGAGGGCTGTGACCAAGTTAGTTTAACTATTGCAAACCCTGACCTCTGGGTGGAGCACCCGCCATTGATCCAGGCCCTCAACCTGTTAGTGGCAAATCAGGCAGGGGTAGTAGCCCCTGGGATAGCGCCCATTTAGGGTTACATCTTGAGGCTCACCGCTGGGATTGTGTGTCCTCTAGTGGCCATATTTACGAACCACTGTTAAGAAAAAATGGGTACCCGACAGAGTGGCTGTGCACCGGCTGGTGGAGTGGTGTACTGGGAGGAGATCAATCTCAAAATTAATGCTTATCCTGACATCCTGGGTATCAATACGGGACACTGTGCAGGGAGTACTTTCCAAGGTGGAAGGTTTACAAAACCCTGTGGTGGTGGGTCGGCATGCTAATCTGCTCACCCACACTTTCCTGGCCCTAGTAGAGTTTAAGGATCCCATAGATAGCTCCAAAGTGCCACAGACCATTACCCCAGAGGGAGCCCTCACTGCTTGGAGAGTGATAACTAAGGACAGTAAGACCTGGGGAATCAGCCCCCACCACTATCTGAAACTTTTGAGGAGAAATTTGCTTGAATGGTTGCTGGGAGAGGGAAAACTGTGGAGGACTTGAAGAAACTATTCTTGCCACCTGGGGTGTTCTCCCCAACACCCTCTCCTGCTCCAGTGCCCGTAATGGTGGCTGAACCAATGCAGACCTCATTTCTGCACCTGCCATTAGTCACGACTCTCACCAAGGTTGAGGATCTTCTCTGGCACCCTCCCCACCCCAAAGGGGAGGATGACTGGGAAGACCTGATAGACTATGTTGCCCTCAAGTGCTAGAAATGGCAATGCCTCGAAGGCCAGGGTGCTTAAAGAGGGTTAGTGAGAGCCTCCCAGGCCTGCCCCTACCATCCGTCTAAACGGGCTAGTAACCCTGAAGCGACTGCACAGGGCCTGTACCTGAGGCCTTGGAGAATGTATGGGAGCCCAGATTCTGATGAGGACCTATGGTGGAGAGTAAGAAATGCACAACAGTACCAAGGGGAGTTGTTGTCTGTGTAATGTCTCTCTGCTGGAAAAATTGTTGCAAGAATGCCTCAGAAAGGGTAGTTTGCCAGCTTACTGAACTTGACCCAACCAGACTGGACAGAATCCTTAAGTCTGCCCCCTCTCAGAACTGCTGTTGCTTCAGTTACGCCTGGCAAATCGACTGGAATCCCCACCCTCCCATGATGAGTTAATGAGAGAAATTGAGGAGTTGAGAAAAGGCGACCTCGGAGGTACCTGCACCAACAGCTGTGGCTACGACCTGAGTGACTGGAGGGTGACCCATCAAGTGAAGTTCAGGGGCAGAGGTTGACAGTCAATGAGTGCTCTGACAAGGAAAAGATATGCCACAATGGGGCGAACTGTTGAGAGAGATCCGGGAATTCAAAAACAGTCCTTTTATGAAGGCTACTTGCAAGTACGGGCCCTGGATCTATATCCCACTGGATCTGCTATGGGGTGGGGTACCCACTCATGTATCCTCCTGCTGATAACAGCTCCAAACTCACTCCTGACCATGGAAGTGGAGAAACTGACGAGATGTCTCCAAATGCTTATCACGTCCGCAGACAGAGATGGTACCCAGGTTTCCAGTTAGTAATACCCCCGCCCCTGGCTCCTAGTGTGGCGCCGCCAGCTCAAACTCCAGAAAGTATGTTTTGCTATAATTGTGGGAAAGATGGGCATGAAAGGGAATACCAGTCCCCAAAGACACTGACAAAGTTGCATATAGGCTACAAGGAGAGCTTCGGAGAAGAAATCAGTGGTTAGTGAGGTGTACTACATGATCCCAGTGAGGGCACCAAAATGCTAATTCACGCTCTTTGTGGCAAGGTCAGTTGCCCAGGCCCCCACTACCGCCTCCAGACTGGTCCAGAATAGTGGGTCCCTCCATGGAGACCACTGTAAAGGTGAATGGAGTGTCTACAAGAGCTGTATTAGACAGTGGCTCCCAAGTGACAATTATGTTCCAGGATTGGTATCAGAAGCATTTGTCAGACGCACCTTACAACCATTAGAAGGACTGCATGTATGGGGTTAGTGAGAAGGCCTACCCCTGTTCGGTATATCCGACTTGGCTGTCTTTCCCCACCTCCGTGGCTGGAGTGGCTGAACAAGTAGAGACCCTAGCCTTAGTGTGTCCCCCACTGGACTGTATGATGGTGTCCTTTGTTGATTGGAACAAATGCTCATATGTTCGGAAGGCTGGCATAGTTGTGTTATGAAAACAGGGGTCAAAAGACTAGTAGAGCTTTAAGAGTTCCGCTTTAATTAAGAAGGCCTATGAGGCACAGAGAGATGCTGAAAAACAGAACCAGAGGAACCGGTCGGAATTGTATGGAAGAAGGATCCTGAGTCTCTGATCCTGGCGCCAATGCCCAGTGTACCTTACAGGGAGAGGTCCGTATCAGAAAGGATGTTAAGAATAAAATATTAATGTTGGATGCACCAGGCGTGGAAAATTGCCAGAGGGACTGCTGGTCAAGCCTAGTATTTTGCCCTGGCTAGAGCCCATGCTTATGCCAGAAGGGTAATGGTCCAAGTTCATATTGTGTCTGAAGAGACATTCGAGTAAACAGAGGTTGCATCCTGGCTAATGTGCATTGTGCAGACACTGCAGTGCTACCCAGCAGCAAGAGTTCAAGGAAGAATGACAGAGTAACGCCTGACTTGTTTGATTTCCCGCGACCCCGCTGCCAGCTGAAGGAAGTGAGGATCAGTGAGAAGCTTGCCTGAGAGACCAGGGTTTTCTTTAAAGGAATGGGATGTGGGATGCGTGCAAGGAGCTGAGCACAATATCCTGCTGCATAGCCGAAGACCATTTCTGTGAGAGGTCTCACGCCTGGCACCTGCTGACATAGATGATGTGAGACGGCATCTGCAGAGATGTTAGCTGCTGGTGTAATACAAGAATCCAGAAGCCCTTATGCTTCCCCATTGTGGTAGTGAGGAAAAGAATGGAACAGTAAGGATGTGTGGATTATCGCACCTTTAAACCGCGGACTATCCCTGATCAGTACACAATGCCCCCTATCTGTGGATGCTTTGACTGCCTAAATGAGCAAGGGAGTCTCTCAAAGGATCTCCAGTGGGTACTACCAGATCTCAAGGCCCCAGAGGACCGTGGAGAAGACTGCCTTTATCTGTCCGCTTGGCTTCTATGAATTCATGAGGATGCCTCAAGGGATTTCAGGTGCCCCAGCCACTTTTCAACGATTGATGGAGCGTGCAGTGGGGACATGAACTTACTAGAGTGCCTGGTATACCTAGATGATGTTATTGTGTTTGGCAGCTCACTGGAGGAACATGAAAGCAGATTATTTAAGGTATTGGACCGACTGGAGACTTTGGCCTTAAACTGTCCATTGATAAGTGTCAATTCTTTCAAACATCAGTAAAGTATGGGACACATAGTATCCACCGAGGGAATAGAGACCGACCTAAGTAAAGTTGAGGCCTTGATCACCTGGCCACAGCCCAAAAATCTAAAGAATCCTGCAAAGATTCCTGGATTCTGTGGTTAATATCGGCGCTTCATCAAGGATTATTCAAGAGGATCCGCCTTTACTTAACCTACTAAGGGTATCCCCAACCCACAAAAATACCAAAAGTCAAGCCCCTCAAGACTGAAAGAGTGTATTTTCATCCAAGTGAAGTATTTGGGGCCCGCTGGACTCCTGATTGTGAGACTGTTTTCATGAGATCATATATCAACTTACCCATGCTCCAGTGCTGGCCTATGCCGATCCAAGAAAACCTTACGTCCTGCACACTGATGCTAGCTTGCAAGGGTTGGGGCTGTGTTGTACCAAGAGCACGAGAATGGCCTGAGACCAGTGGCCTTTGCCAGTAGTCCTGACCCCATCCCAAAAGAACTATCCTGTACATAAGTTAGAGTTCCTAGCTTTGAAGTGGCTATTGTTGACCAATTCCATGAGTACTTGTATGGGGCTAAAATACTAGTAAACTGACAATAATCCTTTGACCTATGTGCAGACCTCAGCTAAGTTGGATGCCACTGGCCATAGGTGGCTTCTGCATTATCTACATATGACTATGCTCTCGAATACCGAGCAGGTCTGAACCACATAGATGCTGATGCTCTCTCCCGAGGCCTGTTCCCAGAATGATTGGGTCCGATTGGCAGAACCTGATATTCGGCACTCTGCCGGAAGTTTGACAGGGAGGAACAATGTCCACGGACGCAGTGGACTGCATGGTGGATTGCTTGGGAGCCTCTGAGAATTGCATACCTGCTTGTTATTGCCACTTTTCTGCAATAGACATTGGTGCACTGCCTCAGCTGGACAATGACAGTATTCGCGGGCTCAACTCACATCCCATGATCAAAGCAGCTTTAGAAGCCCTCTATGCAGGAAAAGATGTGTCCAAATTACGCCCACTGATTTGAGAACTGCACTGTTATACAAAGAAGGTCCTAAGTTGAAACTGATCAATAAACTGTTATACAGAGAAACAGTAGACAGAGGGGACAAGTAGACAAACAACAACTAGTGCTGCCCACTGCCTTCGAGACTCAGTACTGAGGTCCTTGCACAACCACATGAGGCACCTTGGTATAGACAGAACACTTGACTTGGTGAGATCCAGATTCTATTGGCCTAAGATGGGGGCTGATGTGGAGCAACACATTCGAACTTGTAGTCGCTAGCTTACAGAGGAAAGCTTGTCCCAGAGGGCTGCCCCTTGTTAACATCACCACCAGTGCACCCATGGAGCTGGTCTGTATTGATTTTCTGAGTTTGGAGTCAGATCAAGAAATATCAGTAATGTGCTGGTGGTCACTGACCATTTCACGAGATATGCCCAAGCTTTCCCACCAAAACCAGAAAGCATCCACTGTGGCCAAAGTACTTGTAGAAAACTTTTTTGTTCACCATGGGCTCCACAAAGAATCCATCTGATCAAGGGAGAGACTTTGAGAGTCGCCTGATCAAAGAGATGCTTTCTCTGTGGGAGTGCGAAGTCCAGAACCACTCCTACCACTACCCCCAGGGGACCCACAGCCTGAACGCTTTCAACCGCACTTTTGCTAGATATGCTAGGCACCCTGCACCCAAAGGACAAGCCAGATGGAGCCAACAAATTAGCACCCTGGTACATGCTTATAACTGCACTAAGTGATGCCACGTGATTCTCCCCCACTGCCTGATGTTTGGAAGAAGCTCGACTACCAGTAGATGTGTGTTTTGGGGTCTCTCCTGATGGGGTTCAAGCTGACAACTATTTACAGTATGTGCAAAGTTAAAGGCCCAGCTAACTCATGCGTACCAACTGGCTCAAACCATGGCTGCCAAAAGAAATCTGGCCAACAAAGAAAGGTATGATAAAAGGAAAGCACAGGAACTCCAGGAGGGAGATCGGTATTGCTAAGAAATCTGGGACTGCATGGCAAGCACAAGATTGCTGACAGATGGTACCATCTCCTCACATTGTAGTGGGCAAACTAGATGATCTGCCAGTGTACAAAGTAAGGCCTGAGAATAATTCAAAAGATGTAAAAACAATGCATAGAAATCATTTTACTGCCCATTGGACAAATCCTGATTGAGTCTGAGCCCCAGAAGATGCCCCTCTGGACCAGTGACTAGAGCTGCTGCTAGAAAAGATCAAGAAAGTCTGCACCTACAGAAGCAAAGTTAAAGTGTTCCCTCCACAAGTCCCAGTTGAGCATGACTGTCAGTCCATATCAGAAGAAAGTGAGAGGACTTTGAATACTATCCTTCTTACTAACTGAGTCAATTGTTTGGGCAATCCCCTAGTCAATACTGGAGACAAAGCTGGGCCTTCTGGACTGTCTAAGCCCCAGCTTCATCCCTGGAGCAATGCTCCCAGAAAGTGAAGTGCAAAGCATCAGATCAGATGAAATGGAATCATTGTGCATGGTTGAACTGTTTGAGCTTTCAGGGAGGAAATGATAGATTGGGGCAGACTGGTGATACACCGAACAAGAAGAGTATTTTGAGTGCCCTGACAGTCCACTGCCAGTGTCCAAAGCTCTCCATGCGAGCCAAATGTTGTGGACTCAGAACTGTAACTCCTGGAGCTGAAAGTGCCCCAAGTTCCTAGCCTCTCTACCCCATGGAGACTCCTGACAAGTGAGGACAATGCTGAAAATGAGGCTCAGAGTGCAGAGACTATAACAGTTCCCCTAGAAAGACTGGTCGAGCTGTAAAGCCTGTGGTGCACCTCAGTTATGATTCACTTGGGAGGCCTGTGGACTTGCCTCTCAATGTTGTCCATAAAGGAGTGTATGTGTCCCCGAGCTCATTGCCCAAACTGAGCATCAGTGCTAACTCCAAGTTACTTGTGTTGCCTCATACATGGTGCCCTTGCCCTGTCCAGCCCTGAAGGTAACTGATAGGGAAGGGCCCCCTCTCTTCAGGTTTCATGTACAAGAGGTAATAACTTGAGTTATGGTACAATGTGTGTGTAATACTGTGTAAAGAGTCACGTACTGCAATGTTTCAGAAATGTATTCTTGGTAAAATGATATATTGACTGATGATTACATGTGTGAGCCTAATGCAAATGTATATGGTTGCAGTTAAAACTTATGGGGGGGTACTTGCTTGACGCGGACGTCAAGCTTTCCCAGGCCAGGAAGGGTGTAACCCCCCTGCAAATGGGGGTTCCCAAAAGACTTCCAGGAGCTTGCTTGAATGCTCCAAGCCTGAATGGTGTTTGGCGTTTAAGCCACTTATCAGTGAGTGTTTTTAGAGCCTCTGGTACTGTCTCTTTAAGAGCTGTCTGCTTGCAGACATAATTAGTTTATATGGGGGACTGTGTGTTTCTTTGATTGAGTACCACTCAAGCTGCTGCCAATTCACCCCATTTTGCAGTCACTAGGAGTGCAAAGGAACCTGTCTGAAAGATGTAACTGATTGCCAGAAATCATTTACAGTAATAATAAAATTACAGTTTGTCTAACCTGCTTTCTTTGCAGTCAGAACTGTCTGCCTAGTTCCCCATTCTGGTTTTGAACTGCTGAACTGGACCAATCAGTGTGGGGTAAACTAGCTCTAAAATGATGCCTTGACCGAATCAGAACTTGGGACTCATAATCTGAGCCAGCCACAAGAGGATTGTATGGGCAGTGACTCTGGGAGATGTAGTTTAGACTTCGTGCCTTTTTGGACCAACAGCAGCAGTCTATTGTGAGTGACAGCCAATCCAGTCAAGAACTGGGAGGAACTCAAAGGAAGTGCCCGGTTTTTGTCTGTTGGGAGTTTCAGTTTGAGATCTGAAAGTGAGGGAGAAACCCTGTGCTCCTTCAGTGCACAGTTTCAGTCAAAAACGTGTGCAAGGCCCAGAGTTCCGGCTACAACTTGTGTAACTGCTTGTTAGGACTGAATCCGTCCTGTGAAAAGAATCAAAGGATCTCTGAAGAGTAGAAACCAGGCTCACCCTGTAGAAGACTGAAGAAATTGTTGAATTACACTGGTCTGTCAGGAACTGAATCTGCTGTGTGTTCTCCTGGTTATTGTGCAGTAATTACGATTGGGATACAGATGCAGCCTGCCTGGTATAGTGCTTTTTTTTTTTTTACCATATAAATGTGTGAGAGTCTCTTGAGATCAAAAGTAGCCCTGCTGACATTGAAGGACCATATCTTCTTTGAGGTCGTGAGTACTAATTGGGTCGCCCCTGTTGAATTGCCACATTAAATCCAAATGGAATTACTGTACGTTGACTGTTTAATTTTCCTTTCTCTGTGTGAAAGGGCCCCTACCAGCTGCCACGGTTTGGACTAGCCACTAGGGCTTGGGTACCCAGGACAGTAACTGATAGGGATAGGCCTGTGCACAGAGCCATAAGTAGATTATTAGAGTGATAAGCTAATTAACCTGATTTCCCTGTCCTTGTTATATCCCCCTAAATAAATCAGAGCTGCTTGTTTCAGCAAAGTTATACTGCCTGAGGTATTTGTCTATGTTAAAGTACTGTACTGTGATTGTTGCACTGTATCTCATTTCACAGGAGGTCCCAGTGCCGGAACCAGTCCTGGGGTAAGTGTATACTGTGAAGGTAATTCTGATATATTGTGGGGCCACTAGTGGGAAGAAAGGGGTTGCAGTGTCCCAGAGGGCTGTGACCAAGTTAGTTTAACTATTGCAAACCCTGACCTCTGGGTGGAGGCACCCGCCATTGGATCCAGGCCCCTCAACCTGTTAGTGGCAAATCAGGCAGGGGTAGTAGCCCCTGGGATAGCGCCATTTAGGGGTTACACTAATAATAAGGGTACCTTGTCCTGCAGATATTGCGGAGCCACACGATCGATAGGAGTTTGTTGAAGGGTGTACTAAAATCAGATTGTGGCTATGGACCAAAGAACTATCCATTAATGTAGCCTGTGTCTTTTTGTTTATGATTGTCTTGTGCATTTCAAAATTTAAGTAAGGTAAGCAAATTCAGGTGACATCTTGAAATTATTCTTCCAGTGCTCTACCAAGTTTAATCATTTGGGGGAATTACCTACAATTTGGGTAATGTATAATTTAAACTAGCCTCCTCCTGAAATAGGTGGTTGAAGCTGCCCACATAAATGATTCAGGCTATCACCTCCATTCGCAACTGAATACTCTGCTTCCTGAGTTTCATTACTTATTAAATATAGATATAAAGAAAGATGTTTTTCTGATTACAAAGATCAAAACTGTGCATGTTGTACTTTAATAACAGTGCATTATAACGTTTACGCTACTTCCTATTTTGTAGCATACATTCTTAATTTTGTAGAATTCATTCTTAATTTTTGGCTGCTGTTTATTTGTGTACACAATTCACTTTAATGATTAGCTGATGCACCTCTCCTCACAGTGTTATGTAACTGCACTTTGCTTTCCCCTTGCTGATCTCACCATAGACCCAAACTATCCTGGACATCTCTCCTAAGACCAATACTTCTCCACAGCACCTTTCCTCTGGCCCCACTTCTCCACAGCACTACATACTGGCTTTAAAAAAACTTAA
Source organism: Neoceratodus forsteri (assembly GCA_016271365.2). NCBI lineage: Eukaryota > Metazoa > Chordata > Ceratodontiformes > Ceratodontidae > Neoceratodus > Neoceratodus forsteri. The sequence continues at coordinate 376,366,637 of CM057458.1, forward strand.
TAAAAGAAAAAATTTTATAAAAAAAAAATCACAAAATCAAATAAAAGCAAATGTTAACATTTATTCTGCTGTATTATAGGAATAGTACACTCCAGAGTATGGTATAATACTGGATATTGACACTTTTTGGGTACAAGAGTCACTCAGCCTGCAATATTGCAACACAATGCACCTGAGATGTGGCAGTATCCCACAATATATCACACCCTATCATGTACTAGGACACAGAATCTGGGCATTATGATTGATGGTAGCCTGACATTAAAATCTTAGGTGTCTGCTGTCGTTAAGACCTCTTTTTACCATCTGAGGAATATCGCCTGGACGCCTGGTCCTGCCTGGCGATCTTCCAACACTTGTTCATGCCTTTGCAACCTCACGCCTTGATTGCTGCAATGCCCTATGCTTGGGGCTACCAGGCGTTGATATCCGCCAACTGCAGCTGATGCAGAATGCAGCGGCTAGGTAGCTAACTGGCATATCAAGATTTTGCCATGTCACTCCTGTGCTCTGTGGCTTGCACTGGCTGCCTGTACATTGACGGATCACCTTCAAGATCAGGTTACTAACCTAGAAAGCCCTATATGGACAGGGACCTGGCTACCTGCAAGATCTTCTCTGTTCCTATCGCCCCCTATGATCATTCCACTCCTCCGACGAGGGATTGCTTGAGATTCCCAGGGTTCGACTGAAGACCTCTGGGGCCCATTCTTTTGCTTTTGTGGCTCCTACTCTGTGGAATTCTGTACCTTGTTAGATTAGAAAGTACCTGACTGTCGAGAGTTTTAAAATTGCTCTAAAAGCACATCTATTCAGCCTTGCTTTTCCTGACTTAAATGAAATCTAATGAGTCACCATAGTTATAATTATTTGAATTGTAATGCATTTTATTGTTGTTCATTCAGATTTTAATGTTTTTATGTAGAGCACCTTGATCTTTCTGTGGAAAGGCACTTAAAAATAAAGTTTGATTTGATTTGATATTAGTGCTTCATTGTAAAATGGCAAGAGAGAATCTAGAAACCTTATTGGCTAAAGTCGTCACCTGACCATGGTTTAGACACTACCGATGCATGGTTAGATGCTGAATCTCCTCTCAAAGTTCAATCTGAAGTCATTCTCATACTCTCAACCTAAGTACAGATCAGTGCACTTCTCTGTCCATGGACTAAATCCCTTTGCATAGAACTGCAGCTTACACGGATGAGTTTTAGCTCATTAATTAGCACGTGTTCTGTTGTCACACAGCTGGGTTTTAGCGTCTGATCAGCAGCACTTAACAACCAGAATCTGTCACTCTTCTGAGATAAAGGGACTATTTAATTAATTTTGTTCCTTAGAAATATGGCAACTTCTTTGATTGCATCCAAGCAACTAAGAGTCTGTATGTTTCATTAAACTACAACCTCAACATGTCCTTTGATATGTCAATAAGCCACTTCAGGCAGCGGTTTAAAGGATTTCAATGCACTTTCATTTCTATGAGGTCACTTGGCCTTCAGCCTCATGTCCCCTCACACCAGGCATGCATTGCAATTCTTTAAACCACAGCTTGTCATAGCTTATTTCTCACTTGACTGATTTGTAAATAATGCAGTATTAAAGTTATAAACTGTAAATCCTTAATTTATGTATTTATTTGTTTTTGATCAGAAAAGGCACCCTGAATTGTAACAGCTTGTGCCAAGGTGCATCCTGGGATATGGGACACATGGACCTGTGTTTTTTTTTTTTGGTTAACATTTATTTATCCTCCTCCCACTGACCAGCTCCCCTCTGACCTGATCATTCCAGTCTGGTAACCCATCTCCTCTAGGGCTTGCCTCTCCTATGAGTCCCTGATGTATTCCCCTAGTAGGGCCTTTGAGGCTGCCCTAACACCTTCTGGTGCACAATCCTGAGTCTGGATGAAGGGTTTTAGTTGGTGGTGCAGCACCTGCAAAGGATTGCTCACATCCTCCAATGGATAGAAGTTTTTCTCCCCCAAGGGCTGCTAATCGTGCAATGATGCATGTGAAGGAAGGTGCATATGTGTGTATTAGCATCTGAAGACGGCCCACATCCCCAGTCTATGTTTCCATTGTGCTGCCATCACTGAGTGGCAGGCAATCAGAAAGATGCAGTGTCTCTTCCCTCCCCGAGGGAGGAGAACCATTAATGGGATGTTCAATCCTTCACCCCCCAGCCAGCTCTCATGTGACTCAACTCCATTCCTGAACCCAGGTTATCAGCTTAGCAAGCAGTAGCACTACTGTTGCACTTCCAGGTCAGCTTTATATGGACCTGTTTTATTTACAGGGGAACGTTGGTCAGGACATTGAGGAAAATCCCTTCTCCTTTGATAAGTGCTATAGGATCTTTAACTTCCACCTAGACAGCCACAAAATATGGACAGCAGTGACCTAAGCTGAGTGCCTCATCTAAGGGATCACACTTCAACAGTGCAGTGTCCCCTAGTGCTGCACTACAGTGTCAGTATTGGGTATGAGCCCATGTTTCTGGAGTAGGACTACAACCCACGACCTTCCAATCTTCAGGTCCCAGAAGTGACCGTGCTTCCTACTGATCCACTGACACTGCCAATTAGGTCCACAATCATCAAATTAAAACCTGGCAACTAACTTCACTAGAAACATGACTGCCAGTAACATACTGTTTCCTACTTAAAAATATGGCAATATCTTTGTTTTTAATATTATATGTAGGTTTATTTTACTATGTCCAAGAAATACAAACTACTGTTTATAAAATGAATTCAGAAATTACCTGCTTCTTTTTTTCCCCAATTCTATTTAGCACCATACTGGCAGGGATATACCCCATATCAGACCCCCCAACTGGCATCCCCCACCAGCAGCCCAAAGCAGATGCCTTGCAGCTTACCCACTGTGGCAGAGCTTCCGAAGGAGAGACAGAGATCATCTTAATCAATGCAATTCAATGCAAAGAAGTGCAAGATAATGTATATGGGGCACAAAAACCCTGGCACGATATATCAGTTGGGGGGTGAGGATATAGCATGCACCAAGCAGGAAAGGGATCTTGGGGTTATCATGTCTGATGACCTCAAGGTAGGGAAACAGTGTGACAAGGCAGCAGGTAAAGCAAACAGGATGCTGGGATGCATAGGCAGGGGCATCACCAGCAGGAAAAGGGAGGTCATAATTCCACTATACAAGACACTAGTGAGGCCCCACCTGGAGTACAGTGTACAGTTCTGGAGACCTTACCTACATAAGGACATAGACAGGGTAGAGAAGGTTCAGAGGAGGGCAACAAAGATGGTGCGATTGCATCACAAGTCCTTGAGGACAGGTTGAAGGAACTGAACATGTACTCCCTGGAGGAGGGGAGGGAGAGAGGGGATATGATAGAGACATACAAGTATCTTACAGGGAGGAACAGGGTGCAGGAATACACTATTTTTAAGCGAAAAAGATGTTCCAGGACTAGAGGGCATGGGATGAAGTTGGAGGGAGGATGATTCAGTGGAAACGTGAGGAAGAATTTCTTCACAGAATGGGTGGTGGACAAGTGGAACACCCTGCCAGAGGAAGTGGTGGGGCTGAAACAATCACGGGATTTAAGAATGCATGGGATAGACATAAAGGAATTCTGGAGGTCAGGGGAAAGGGACAACAGACTTCTAGGAAAACATAAACTGAACTTACAAGCTCAAATGGGCAGACTGGGTGGGCCATAGGCCCTTATCTGCTGACACTGTCTATGTATCTATGTAAGTTCCATTTAAGATTTAGACTGGCAGTATCTTTTGGGCTTAGGAGAGGGAGCTTCATTGTGCATTGTGGGGTTTCTCATCTATTGGTCGCCCGGAGATGTAGACATGCAACAATGTCATCGCACAGGTGTGCATGCTCCCATACATGCCCCACAAATGTGCACTGCTTTCTCCATCACTACAGAGTGGTCCCGCCTTGGTGTGCACCCAGTCACCACTGGGTGTCACTCAAACGCTGAGTGTCAACAACCTCTTCCTGGAGGTGGAGAACTGCCATGGGGTGCTCATCCAAACTCCCCCCCGCTAGTCCTCTGATGCTATGGGCTCTTTCCTGAACCCAGGTCATCAGTGTCCCAAGCAATAGCACTACCACTGTGCCGGTAGGCCAGTGAATTTCCTGCTTCTTCAGGACCATTCTGTAGAAGTGTAGGGGGATGCGAACGGAAGCATTCAAATGAGAGGGAGGAAGGAGAGAGGGCAAAAAGGAAAGAAGGGGATACCAAGCAGAGTGGTAGCAAAATCTGGAAGGCAGTGTGTGAATGGCAGAAGTCTATGAAATAGGATAATGGACCTAGGGGCTGAGCCTGGATACTGTGGCACTTACCGAGTCATGGTGCACTGAAAACCATTACTGGGATGTGACCATACCAAGCTATACTCTGTTTAGGAGGGACAGGGTGGGAAGGAAAGGAGGAGGTGTGGTGCTTTATGTGATCGAAGGCATAAAAGATACAGGGAATGCAGGGGGAAGCCGAGATACTGTAGGTCACCCTAGAGACAGGAAATGGAACGGAGCCTCTATTCACAATGGCATGATCTACAGACCTCCAGCACAGGGAGAGGGGTTAGAAAAGGTACTGGTGGAAACTACTGGCAAGATGGCAGAAAGGGGGGGAGGTGCTGCTGGTGGGAAACATCAATTTCCAAGATGTAAATTGGAACCTCCCAGCTGTGGCTTTGGCCAGAAGCAGGAACATCCTGGACTACCTGCAGGGGCCATTCCTCAAGCAACTAGTCAGTGAACCCACTCATGAGAGGACAATACTGGACCTTGTACTCACTAACAGGGACAGTGTTGCAGACATCAAGGTAGGAGACCACCTGGGGAACGGTGATTAATGTACAGTATGGTTCAATATAAGGATGGCTGTGGAATGAACCACACAAGGGCAAGGGTCCTGGACTTAAGGAGGGCAGATTTTAAAAAGATGGGTGAATGCCACAGGGATGACCTGGCAGGGGGATGACCTGGGTGGGGTGGAGGAACAGTGGGCAAAGCTAAAAAGAGGGCCACAGCATAGGCAACAAACCTCTGTGCTGAGCAAGTGAGCAAAAGCAAGAGGAAAAATAGATTGATATGGTTCTTGAAAGAGGTGATGGAAAAGGTAAAGGCTAAAAGAGTAGCATTCAGAAGACACAAGGAGCTACAGAGGGAGGAGGATATGGAGGTGTATCGGGGAAACAGAGGGAAGCATGGAGAGCAGTAAGGAGTGTGAAGGTGCAAAACAAAGACAGAATACCCCAGATAGTGATTAAGGGGTACAAGACGTTTTACAGGTATGTAAGCAACAGCGATCCAGTGGAGATAACATTAGACTGCCAGGGATGGGCTTCAGTACATTTCCTCAATACCAGATTGGGTGAGGGCGAGGGGTCTACTAGACTGCCAAGGAAAGACATTTGTACAATTTCAAAATACTGACAGGGATTCAGTGAGGAAAGGGGGTTCACTGCATTGCAGTGGAAGGACTTTAATGCAGTTCCACAATACTGACAGGATTGAATTAAGGGAGGAGGTCCACTAGACTGTTAGGCAAAGACTTTAGTACAGTTCCACAACACTGTCATTAGACTGCCAAGCTTTGGATCTTTAATATTGAACTGTACTGACAGCAACTGGGGGTGGGGTACCATGAGACTGCTAGAGCTGGGATCCGCAATATAGTTCTGTACTAACAGGGATGCGACAGGTGGAGGCAGGGGGTTGCCAGCAGAAGTGCTGCTGAGTGGGCATGGACCTGCACCACTGTTTGGATTCATACAAAACAGGGCCTCATATGCATTAATTAGTACTACCTTGGTTGCCTGTTACCTTTTACAAAATGCCTTTGAATATATGACTGCATCTTACATGCAATAGGGCACCCTCATTTGCAAAGTCGCAGCCGTGTAGTCTGTGTATCAGCGCTATCCACTCTGCACAGTACTATGTAATCCTTTGAATATGGTCCCTACCCCACCCAGATGCATTGAGTCTGGTTAGCCTGGCAGTATGCTTGTTAATGGTGCACTAATCTTCATAATATGGGGTCATTGGGAGTCTTGTTCTACCTTTCCCTCACAAACACTTAAGTATCATCCCTACATTTAAGTATTTAATAAGTTATCTTACCTCAAAGTCCAATTTCCATTCTACTGGTCCTGTCCAAGCTAATGGAAAAATTATTACACGTTCAAACAAAACAATATCTGGAGAACTTCAACCTACTTAACCCACTCCAATCAGGGTTCAGGCAGAATAACAGTACAGTCACAGCCCTGGCAAAGGTAACTAATGACTGGTTCTCTGCCACTGACAACAAACAGTCTACTTGTGCCATTTTCCTTGACTTAAGCAAGACATTCGACATAGTGGACCATACCCTCCTCCCGCACTGCCTAACATCCCTGGGATTTCATGACACTATGGTAAGATGGTTCTCTAGTTACCTCTCAAATAGACTGCAAAGAATCAAGGCTGACGAGGCCATGTCAGACACAATGTCCATCACGAGGGTAGTCCCTCAGGGATCCATTCTAGGGTCCCTTCTCTTCACTATTTACATCAACTCATTGGACAAAAACATTCAACAATCCAAGCTGCACTTTTTTGCTGATGACATGGTCCTCTACATCTCTCAGCCTTCATTGCGAGAAGCCTGTGCCAAGTTACAATCTGATTTCAATCAGCTACAGTTCGACCTGGCCCATTCAAAACTTCTCCTAAAAACATTGAAGACAAACGTGATGTTTTTTTCATCAAACCATATGCCCTCTACTCTCAGTATTCAGAGTACCTCACCGCCCATCACTACTATATTCGGGGACACCCTCAAGGTTGTGGATCAATTCAAGTATCTTAGAATATGGCTAGACAGTAAACTAACTTTTAGTGCCCATATCAACTGCCTTGTCAACAAGCTAAAAGCCAGGTTGGGGTTCTTCTTCAGGAACAGATCCCTATTTACACTCGACTGCAGAAGAAAACTGGTCCAGGCCACATTTCTACCACTCCTTGACTACTGGGATATCATTTACAATTGCAGTGCACCAACTCACACTCGGAAACTTAATGTCCTGTACCATCGTGCATTACGCTTCATACTAAATGATCTGGCCAGGACACACCATTGTACTCTCTACTCTTCTTTGAACTGGACCTCACTATCAACCAGGCATATGTTCCATAATGGACAGTGGACTCTAAAACTGCTGACTGGCAAGTTACCTCAGTACATCTGCTCCCTAGTGCACAAGTCTCATAATGTGTATGTACTGCGCACCTCAGACTTTGTGCTCCTAGACTCAAGGCAGAGGTGCCATTAGTTTCATCCTACCATCTACATGGAACTAGCTGCAAAAAAACTTGAAGCTAACTGAGACAGTCATGTTAAACTGCTTTAAGTCTCTAGCCAAGAAAGCATTTGAAGTGGTCTGCCGCTGCTCTTCACGCTAAGCTAACATATGAATCCTCACCATCCCTTCTGCTTGTCACCCTATCCGTTTCCCCACCAACCACAAAGACTAACCTCTTGCCCATCTGCCCCACCCACCCCTTATTCCTACCCCAACCCCCTTTACCTATTCTGCCTCCTAGCACTTCTTCCCTTCCTCCACCTCCCTGTCTCCCTACCCCTCCCATCCCTATATTCCTACCCCAACTCCCTTTACCCATTCTGCCTCCTAGCACTTCATCCCTTCCTCCACCTCCCTGTCTCCCTACCCTCCTCCCTACCCTAGTCACCTCCTCCCTAGACCCCTCCTCTACCCCTATCTCTGTGCACAATATTCCTGTCCTGCTAAACTACCACCTCCCTTCCCCACCTCCGTCTCCCTACTCCCTCCTACCCCAACCCCAGTCACCACCTCCCTTAGACCCCCTCCCTGTATCCCCATCTCAGTGCACAATATTCCTGTTCCTCTGAACCTGCCACCCTCCTCTGCAATGACATCTACAGCCCCATGTTTTCACTTTTTTCTTTTCCTTCTGCCCCCAGTGAAGACTTGTCTCACTCTATGTGTGTCATCTACATGCACATTAGTGCAGTTAGCTTTTTGTATGTAATGTATCAGTTATTTGCAACAATCAAAGTTGTACCTTATCATTGCCATTGCTGTTTACTCGTGCTATCCAAATCTGTTTTGTATAACATCATGTACGTCATTGTATTGTTTGAAATCTCCATGACCTCCTTGTGAATGAGCTTGCTCAATGGAGTAATTCCTGTAATAATAACCTTGAACTTAAACTTTGTCATGTTTATAGGACACCTAAACCATATTTTTACACATTTGTTTTTTAAATGACTCCATAGGCTTGTAAAGGAGAGGTTGCATTTATACTGAAAACTGCATTTATTAAAGTAGGATAAATGTAGTTTCATAGCATTTAAAAATTATAAACACAGCCTCTCCCAAAATCCTACTCTCAGGATCCTAAAATGGCTGCCGTGATGATGTCATGCATGAGAAAGATGCCAGCTGTATGCTAGCTCTACTAACCGTATTCAAATGCGAATAACTTTAAAATGAAAAAAATGATAGCATGGTACTGTGGGCATGAATGTTGTTCAGCACAAAAATGTCTACAAAATGAGTGGTGTTTCATTTATACGTACATTTCAGTTTTTTATAATTAGCAAAAACAGCAGAAAATTAAACATTTTTTCACTTTCACTTTTTGCACCAAACAAATGCAAACAGCTTTAAAATAAAAAATGATAGCGTGGTACTTTGAGTACAAAAGTTGTTCACCACAAAAATATCTACCAAATGAGTGGTGTTTAATTTATAGATGCCTTTTAGATTTTTTTTTATAATCATCAAAAAATGGCACGAAATTCTTTTTTTTTTTCACTTTTTTGGAGGTATGGCATAAATGGAATATGCTACCTCCCTACTGGAAATATAGTTGATATTTTTTGTTCTCGTGCCCTCCTCCATTTAACCAAACTGCAATTCACTTATCAAACAGTTCCCACCTCCTGCCTTCCAAATGGGGGATGGGGTACAAAACTGCTTTTTGCTTAATTTTTCCATTTCGATTTCCTCCTGCTCTGTCAATGCTGCCTCACCATGACAGTGTGAGCCACAGATTCTTGTATTCTCACTTTATGTTATCAAGCAAAGTGATCTAGGGCACGCTACATTTCGCATGCAGCCACCCACTGACACTTCTTTTTCTTACTTGCATTTAGTCAGTGCACATAAAAACTGCCTTTGCGATACTAACCAGAGCTACAGCTCGCTCTGCTGCTGTTTACCTTTTTTGGTTTCACTTTGAGTCATTCAGCTGTGTGCCATTTGAGTTAGAATGTTACCTCCATTTCCAGGCAAAGAAGCCAGGTGCCTGATGCTCCTCAGAGCAGCCACCTGCTGACTCTGCCATGTCCTTAGTATGCACTTTCATGGCAGCATAGGTGCCTTCAGTACCTGAGTGAAGACATCAGCACTTCCCAGGTGGTTGATAGCATTCAGCTCCCCCCTTACAGCCCACCTCACAACCTACCTGGGGCATGCTGTAATTTAGCATTACCACACACCTTGTCATGTGTTATTATTTACTTACAATTTACACTGGACACCAATCGACTCTGCCATTGATGTAAACCAAGCCTTAGACCTTTTCATCAGCCACTTCACTGCGGCCTGCAATATCTTTGCACCTCTCAAAAAGTTGAAGGTCAGGGGCAGAGCTAACCCTTGGATAACCCCTGATCTAATCACTTTACTCAAACATAGGGATCATCTCTGGCACTGTGCCCATGCAACATCCAAACCTGGGGATATTCATAAATATAAAGCTGCCAGAAATGAGTGCACGCGGGCAGTTAGGACAGCCAAAAGCAAATACTTCAAGGAAGCTCTTCCAACTCCTGGGTGATGGAAAAAAATTTTGGAGTAACTTGAAGGACCTTACAGGCAAGGACCCTAAGTCACCACCCACCATGCTCAACATAAATGGAACACTAACAACTGACCTGTACACCATCACCAACACCTTTAACAATGCGTTCTCCAACTTGGATAGTGTCCTACCTTCTAATTTCTTTGATGCCCCCTCTGGTAGTAACCCTCCTGCAGCTACTCCTCTCCTACACCCTGCCCCACAATTCTACTTCAAGGAGATCCCAGAGCATGAAGCCAGAACCTATATTTGGAAGGCCATTCACAATGCAGGCTACAGCGGTGACTCCCTTGACCTGAAGTTGTTAGCACTTGTACTTAAAGAAGTCCTTGAACCCTTGACAAAGGTCCTCAATCTATCACTAAGGATGTCCCAGTTCCCATCTCGCTGGAAATAGGCGACCATCACACCGGTACACAAAAGTGGAGACAAATCACTGCACTCTAACTACAGACCTATCTCCGTTCTCCCTCCATTGTCTAAGGCCCTGGAGCGCATCGCCTCAGACCAATTAGTCAAGTACCTGGAAAAATACAACATCCAGTGTCCTGAGCAACATGGTTTCTGAAAAGGGCATAGAACCACCACTGCACTATTAGAATTCACAGGCTTCATGCATACCACACTTGATCAAGGAAACTGTGTAGGGGCCGTATTCATCGACCTTACGAAAGCCTTTGATACTGTGAACCACCCACCTACTCAAGCAATTATCAAACATTGGGCCTCCAATGAAGCACTGCCTGGTTTTCAAGCTACCTTGGGGAGAGGGTCCAGCGGGTTAGGATTGCCGGTGTTACCTCGGAAGAAAAGCCAGTTCTTTCAGGGGTCCATCCTGGGGCCACTACTCTTCAGCCTCTTCCTCAACGACCTTCCCAGTGTCTGCCAGCAGAAATTACTGCTCTACGCCGATGACGCAGTCATGTTCACCAACCACCAAAACGCAGAGCTCCTCGAGAAACAATTTCAGCTTGAATTCATGCACATCGAAGAATGGTTCAAGTCACACAAACTGGTCATCAACTACAGCAAAACAAAGGTTATGACCCTCTACAATGCCAGGAGCAAGTACAAATCCCGTGACCTCGCCATCCTAAACCAAACAGGGACCTTACTTGAACATGTTCCTGATTTTAAATACCTAGGTGTCACATTGGACAGCTCACTGTCCTACCATCGTCACATAGATTCTGTCGCCAAAGCCACCAACATCCGTATAGGCCTGCTCTACAGGCACAAACACTGCATGACTCCTGACACTCTCCGGTTGGCTATCAACAGCTCTGTCACCTCCATCATCGATCACGGGCTAGCAATTTTGGCTCTGCCTCCACCTCTGCCCTCCGCAGGATTACAGTTGCACTCAACAAAGCATGCAGGCTGCTAACTGGGGCTGATCGACTTCACACACATCTTGTACCTATACACTCGGCAGGATGGCTACCTCTCATCAGCCGGATACAGCATCAAACCTGCCTCTTAGCCAAAAAGTCCTCGGGTCATGCCCCCGGCATTGAAAAGCTACTTATTGACCACCACAGCACCCAGAGAACTAGAAGTTCACAACAACTAACCTTCCTTGTCCCCAGATGCCGGACTACCATGGGCCAGAGGACCTTTGCCCACAGAGCACCACAGTGGTACAATACTCTCAACAAAGAAACTCTTACTGCTGCTGCTCTTGGCCCTTTTAAGAGAACACTCCGACTTCATCTCATTTCAACTAGTCGTTGTGACTGCCTCGCCTAATTGGGGGCCCACCGTTCACTGCCCTCCACTTCAGTCTTGACAACTACCTCTCCCCGCCTTGCCTCCTTCTACCTGCCTACCCCCTTGCCCCCTCTCCCTTTCCTCCCCAGGGGCATTTCCTGACTTCTATCCCTCCTCTCCCTCCCCTTTAGAGCTCTTACCCTCACCCTCTACCCTCCGGCAATGGCCTTCCTGCCTGCATACCCCCTTCCCTCTCACCTGCAGAGCTTATTTCCAAGATTGCCCTTGGCTGGTTATGTCATGCTACCTAACATTTGGCATATTTTGAATTACTGGAATTTCCTAAGCCTCATCCTCTTACTTCTTGTTATTGTGTAACTATGTATTATTATGTTGACCTTTGTATGTATGTATACCCCCCATTCCTTCGACGTGGAACCTTTGTAAATGAGCAGTTCCTGCTCAAAGGTATTTGTAATCCTAGATTTCAATAAAATAAAAATAAAAAAATAAAAAAAATGTGATCCTATGGGAATTTTATATCGCACTTCCCAGGTGGCTAAAGGCACTCATCTATACCTTGTGCCTCACAACCCACCTAGGGAATGCAGCAATTTAGCCTTGCTGCACACCCTGCCGTGTGGTACTGATCACGTAACATTTATAATATAATCTTATTTGAATTATATACAGCACCTCCCAGGTGGTTGACGGCACCCAGATGAGTCCACCGCAAAGTTTGACACAACAGCATCAAAGCCCTTCAATGCAACTCTGCATCATTTCAGAAGGGTTGATGCTGCTGCAACAGTTTTTTCACTTTACGGCAGCTTGTGCCAAATGCTTGGTGCATGACCCATAATTAGGGTACCCCCATGGACGCAAAGTTAAACCATCGAGGAGATGGTCTAAATTTGCGGTGTCGGGGACTTATGGCATCGGCTTCTAGAATACCAAGTTTAACACACGCCAGCACTTACATTAAACAGCCTGCTGCAGTCCCTTCGTGTGATCGCAGCTACTTTTAGAATTGGGCCCATTGTCTCAAAATAATAGGTGCTCAAAGTCTATAATTTTATTTTTTGTGGGAAATTTCATGAACATTTTTTCTGCATATAAATCAGGCACCTTTGGAGCTAGAAATACAAAACTAAGTACATGTATAAATGTAGTAATATATCTTATACCTGAAAAAATGATAACATTTTGATGAATGCTTTTGAAATTTTACTAAAATAACTAAAATCAAAATTTTGGTAAAATGGTTACCTACAGCACAGCTCCCTTTAAAGCTTGATACTTAAAAGTTGGTGTGCATATCCATGCTGCACACTTACATAGAATTTGAAACATAGAATTTTTTTTAACTCTATTTTTATACTCCTACTGACCTCCTCTCTCCACTCTCTCGGACATCCTCGCTACTGCATCCCGATCTGGTGGCAATCTGCCCCTAGAGTGCATGTTTCCACTAAGCCTAGGTACCTGGTAGCCCCCGGGCAGGTGAGGAGGGACCACTGATTTCTCCTCCAATTCAATCATTCTCTTTGTCGTGGTCCCAGCACAGTGGAGTCTGCCACAGATGTCCGGAAATCCAGCGCGAGGTGTCGTCGCCTAGGAGAGAGTGAGGGGTGTTTCCTCCTGTTTTTACATCCTTCCCCTGAAGTCAGCTTGCAATGGGGGCCAATGAGCCCATGCCTTCTGCTCCGCCCCCTGCCAACTTCAACCCAATGCTGCTGCTGCTCCCATCTACCACACCATCCACACAAGCTCCCCTAGGTGGTGGTATTGCAGCAGGATTGTGCAGTAATCCCCCGGAAGGAGAGCTGCCATTGGGTGCTCCATCCTTCTCCTTCCCGGCTGACCCCCGGTAACCCATGCTTGCTCCTGGACATGGGTCGCTGGCGTGGACCAAGGTAGGGTGTCCAGCACCTCAGCCCTCAGCTCCACCGGGCCAGACTGAAGCACAGAATTTGATGGCAGATAAGGACCACTAGGCCCATCCAGTCTGCTCTTTTCCCCTACCTACTAAAAATGCTGAAGATCCTACTTTATCTCCAGTTTTACCTTCTCTTTTTGAAGGGTTGCCCTATGTCTATCCCATGCAGTTTTGAATTCCCTCACCGACTTTGCTTCCACCACCTCTTCTGAGAGGCTGTTCCATGCCTCCACCACCTCTAAAACATGACACTGTGGAGAAATTTGCATAAGAAGTTTTAACATTAGATGGGAATAGCTGAAAATTAAACTTTGGTTAAAGGATTGGCCACCCACAATTCACCCCCGCCTTTCAAGCTAGGACACTAAAGTTTGGTACACTTATGCAATCCATTAGTACTTGTATACCTCCCAGATTTGGTATCATTTGAATACATACTTTGAAAACTGGACCAAAATGACTAAAATTAAAAATCTGACAAAATTCAGTGAACTTTTTAAAATGTATTAATTTGGTCATAACTCAGCCCTCTAGTGAGCTAGAGATCTGTGGTTTGGCATGATTACTTTTGGACAGGCATAATAATGGTGTGCCAAATACCATGATATTGGGATTGTAATAGGGGCTGTATACCCCTCTCGAGAGAGAGAGAGAGAGAGAGAGAGAGAGAGTGGGCTACCAAAACCCCCTATAGTTCAGAATTTAGAAATAGCCTGTAATTATTATAGGGACTTTGTGTACCTTGGGCTGAATGGGAGTTTTTCTTATTCTTTATGAAAACAAAACTGTTGCAACAGTAAGCTATCTTTCTCTTGTTTCTTTATTCTCTGTTTCCTTTGTTTCACCTACTTACAGGAAGGCCACTTGTAGGTATTCTTCGTATCCCTGTGTCCTAATTTCGCTCTCTCCTCTCAGTTCTATGTGTACACGCTATGCCGTTTTCCTTAGGAAAGCCAGTGGACCTCCTCTCCCTGATGCACACATTCAAGCTTACCGAATGTGCGAGAGGAGCTCTGCGATAGTGCGTATGATTTATTGCAGGCGAGCCGGGTGGCTCGTTTTCCGATAGTGCGTATGATTTATTGCAGGCGAGCTGGGTGGCTCATTTTCCCACTGCATGTATTATTTGTCTTCAGATAAACAGCCCAAAGTTGGGCATAGATAAATTTGAAGCACCAAGCACTAGGGTGGTGTTTTTTTTCTTTATGCTCACTGCCTCCCGCGCAGTAAAGGTATGTGGCAGGTTTTGCACACTTTCAAGATATTGCTGCCATTGCCAGTTTCAGCTGTGGTGCAGCTCATTGCTCTAATGTTTACTCCAGTCTAAACAGTTTTATATGTTATGCATAGCAGTGTGCAAATATTGTACAATAACAAAGATGAAAGCTAGCCAAGCTGTATTGTTGAAGGACTAATGAAAGTCGGGCATACCTGAGAATTGCAGTCTGCCTGCAGCTAGCAAAGGACACAGAACTTTTTTCTCGGCATACTGTCTCCATATAGAGCCGGCTCGCCATTCCAACCCCTTATTTATGACAGTAGCTGATGGGAGAAGTCTGTTTCCCTGAGCAACCTTGCAGACTCTTGTATTTAAATAGATTAATGTGTTTGAATGATATGAGTGCATTATGCTACCACAATAATGTATGATTCTATATCGATATATGAACCTTAAAGCCACTTTTGTTTGTTTTAAGAAACTCCAGAAATATGGGCGGAACTTAACTTATCACGTGACTACCAAGAGATATAAATGTACTCTGAATGCAGCTTTAGTTCAGTTGATGGTAGGGTGCTGAATCTACCGGTCACCTAGTATGTTTCTAGGTGTGCGCTTATTCCTCTAGTGTTGTTTAACTGTGGAATAGTTATGCATTTATTTTGGGTTTTTTTTGTTAAAGTTTATTTATTTGCTATCAACAGTCCATTTATTTCATCCTGCTGTTTGAATAAATTATGAATTAATTTCCTTGCATCCTGACCTTGTTGCTGAACTCCATTTTTACCCACGTTCACAGGGATGTATTGTTTAAAAATAATAGGCGCTCAGAATCTGTCATTTTATTTTTTGTGGGAAATTTCATGAACATTTTTATCTACCTATAACTCGGGACATCTTTGGAGCTAGAAATCTGAAACTGGGTACATATAAATGTAGTAATAACCCTTAGACCCTCACAATCTTATACTATTTTGATGAATGCTTTCAAAATAATACTACATTAAAATCTAAATGTAGGCAAAATGTTTGGCTGCCAATAGCACAGCCCCCTTTAAAGCTTGAGACTTAAAACGTGGTGCACATAACCATGTTGCATGTTTCTCTAAGTCCTGGCACTGTGGAGAAATCTGGATCAGAAATGTTAAAATTATATGGAAAGAAATACTGAAAATTTAATTTTAATTTCATCTTTGGTCACCCATAAATCAGCTCCCTTTCAATCTAGGAGTCTGAAATTTACATAGAAACACAGACTTTGATGGCAGATAAGGACTGCTTGGCGCACCCAGTCTGCCCATTTCCCTACCTATTGGATAAGCTGCAGATCCCAGTTAACCAACAGCCTACTTCCTCCTACTCCCACCACTATAATTGCCTTATGTCTGTCCCATGCATTCTTGAACTCCTCCACTGTTTCTGACCTCATGATCTCCTCAAGAAGGCCGTTCCATGCGTCCACCAAACTCTCCATGAAAAAATACTTCCTCATGTTGCCCCTGAGCTGTTCCCCCTCTATCTTCAAATTGTGCCCCCTTGTTCTTGCACATCTCTTTTTCTGAAAGATGCCACCCTCTTGGACTTTGTCGATTCCCTTGAGGTACTTGAAAGTTTCTATCATGTCTCCCCTCTCCCTCCTTTCCTCAAAGGTATACAGATTAGATTTCTTTAGTCTCTCTTCATATGGTTTCTGGTCTGCACCATTTTGGTTGCCCTCCTCTGGACCACCTCCATTCTGTCTATGTCCTTGTGGAGATGGGGTCCCCAGAACTGCACACAGTACTTCAAATGGGGTCTCACCAACTGTCTATACAGAGGGATAGAAACATAGAAACTTTCTGCGTCTATTTCTATGGTACTTTCTGCAGAATTTTTGTGCAAATTCTGCAAAATTCCACAGAATCAGAATAGTAATTCTATGGGCATTCCACCTTCAGAATTTTATATTCCACACAGCTCAAATTTTGGTTAAAAAACAGGAAAGAAAATACATAAATTCAACACTCTAGAAATCCAGAATGGACAGATTATTTATATAAAACTCCACATTAGTAGACTGCGGGACTGAAATGATGCATGTCAGATTTTACTCTCCTGGGATCCGATGGCCGAGTTATAAGTGTTTGAAAATTGCCTTTTTTCAAAGATACCTCAATGCAGCCCTAACATGCAGGCACTAATGTGCCTGTATTATATATGTAATAGATAATGCACTACAAGGTGTGTGGTCATGCTGTGATATACACACACCTTGGTGTGCACTGTGATGCACAAAGCTGTAGGCCGAGTGCATTCAACCACCCAAGGCATATGTGTATATCAGAGCATGACCGCATACCCTGTAGTGGGTTATCTGTCTTATAAAATGGCCACAAATATTGAAGGGAGGAGAAAAAGTAGTTCCAGTCTGCACAAATAAATGTTTAATTTACAGTAGCTGATCTGGTTTATCCTGCAATTGTGATAGGTTTTAAGTTATAGTTAATATTTTATCTGGTTGATCCTGCCTTGGTTTTTTATACAAAAAGTTATTAGAAAATGTATCTGATTGATCCTGCAATTTTTACAGTGTCTTAGACTTTAATTACTTTCACGTTCCTTGTTTTACTGTAGTGTGACCAAGTGGTGTTAATGCTGGTAAAAGAAATGCTTACAGAGGTTTGAAATAAAGGATCTTGCCTTAAAAAAGTATGTAAAATTCCTTTTTTGCACTTGAAGTTACTTAGATTTTCATAAAGAAAGTCACCGACTATAGAGAAAGGAAAGTGAGCGAGTCGGCACCTTCACAAGGGAAAACGCAAGCCTGAGCGGCCATTCCTATTGCAACATTCGCTCACACTTGTGTCTCCCCTTCTGAAGCCACTGACTCACTCGTTCTCATCTCTCTACAGTTGGGGTCTTCCTTTCCAAAAATCTAAGTAACCTTTAGATAAAAAAAAACAATTTTACATACTGTTTTAGAGATAAGATGCCTTCATTTTGCTTTAACTGAAAGGGGATTTGTGGGTGGGGGTGTTACTGCCAAGCCCATTGCTGTCAAAAATAGCAGGGGCTTGGCAGTCTAGACCAATGACCCGCACTGCAGTCGTGACACCACTTACTGTTTGCTGGGCTGAAACTTTATATATTTCAAAAGATCAAAGCTGCTCCAATCAGAGAGGGCTTCGGTCCATGAAGCCATCCAGCAAACAGCTGACTGGCTTTCAACGCGAAGAGCCTTCCTGTCAGCTTTTTGACAGAGCCAGTTCAAGTTGTGTCAAACTTCCAACTGTGGCTTGTCGCACATATTTACTCCCCTGATAAACTTGTTAAAAACATTCTCTGACAGAAATATAGTTTCTGCTTTTTGGCACAAGCTCAGCTGAATGTTCAGTAGCATCCCACTGCAGTACAATATTTGGCTGTACTTAAAGCTATGGTGTGCATTTTGTTTTGAAAAGCTAAAGACAACAAATAATCATTAGTTTCCAGAAATAAACTGTTATCAGATAAAAGAAGCTATATAGTGTTTGTCTATGAGTCCTCTGAAAATGCTTTGCCAGTAGTACAGAAATGCCACCAAACAACCTCGGAGCTGCTTGCAGTACAGGTACTTGCCTGAGCTCTGCGGCGGCTGGCCCTACATGCATACATCTCAAGTGCTACACATTTTGCCTGTGTAGTAGCTTTCACTGCTGCAGTACTCACCTGAGCTCTGCGGCAGTCAGCCCTGCATGCATATATTTCAAGTCCTACACATTTTGCCTGTGTAGTAACCTTCCAAGTCCTCATATTTTCTATTGGTCCACGAAACAGTACTAATGTTCCACACTGTTGTGGAGTTATTTCATAGTATACTACTGCAGTAGCACAACTGCTGAACTAGTGTTCATGTCAACAGCATGATTTTTGACAGCCTGTAACTTAGATTTCTTACTCACAAGGACGGTTAAAATAGGCATGCAACATGTCAGTGTCAGTAAATACTTAGAGCTCTCTGGGTGAAATCTGATTAAACTCATTTCGCAGAGACTCGTGTTGATTGACGGGCTTCATATTTTTGTAAACCTCTATCAGAAATACGATCTCTCTTTCACTCACACACACAATCCTGTCGCTGAAATTTTATGGCTATTAGTTTCCAACTTATCCTCAACGGAAGACACAAATCTATTTTTGTGTAAAAAAAATCAAAAAGATTTAAACCAGTACTGGAGTGTGGGGATGACATGTGGCAAACGGAAACTGTGCTTACCATCACAGTTGCTGACAGGGGCAGGTGGGGATTTAAATGGGCACAGTCGGTTACACTGTTAAAAAAACAGAAATAAAACAAACAAACAAACAAAACGGCCCAGACAGTGTGGAATTTTGGTGTGATTTTTTAATGGTAGAAAGAACTTGGGTAACAGAACTGCCAGTGTTTGTTTGGTGCAAAAATATTAACCTGCTGCATAGTTATTCAGTTTTTAAGTTCCCATTATTTCCTATGGGAAGTTCATTTTTCAGGATAGAGGTAAAAAGTTTGACAAAAGATTTGATCTCGCGAAAAAAGGATTCATTCTCGTGTGAGATCTGTTCCTTTTTCATGAGAAAAAAATCATTTTTTGAGAGTTGTCATCTTGTTTTCCATTTAAAAAAATTAAAATTCAAAAGCCACAAAAATGACATCCCATAGAGAGCCCAGCACATCTGGACTGGGATATTGAGACTGCGCCAGGCTGTGGTGCAAGCCTGGGCGCAGCGCAACTGGGATGTGCCAGGGTGCTGACAGGGTGATATTCAACGGTGCTGCCCCATGGCTCAGCACCGTTGACTATCGCTCTGTGGCCACCCACATTGTGCATGGCGCAGTGGCACTGTACCAGCGCAAGTGGCCAGAGAGGGGCAGGAGATGCGCCAGCGCAAGTGCCGTTGTGCTAGGCACAACAACCACAATATTCAAAGGTGCACATGCAAATGGGGCCATAATGCGTGCAAGGCACAAATGGGGCCATTTGCATGTCATTATGGCCCTATTTGCATGCAGGTGCACCCATCCCCGGTGACTTTCACCTGGCACCCTGCCAGGCTGCAGTCGTCGGGGACTGACGCCCCCTGCACAAGCGGCAAAGTGCCCCACTGCCCGATCGCGAGCATATGTATAAAGTTTAAAACATCCCATATCCCTGGTGGTCCAGTGGACCACTCGCAGCCTGATCACAGGCATATGTATAATAATTAGAACGGCCCATATCCCTGGTGGTCCAGTGGACCGCTCGCAGCCCGATCGCGGGCATATGTACAAAATTTAAAATGTCCTATATCCCTGGTGGTCCAGTGGACCGATCGCAGCCCGATCGTGGGCAGAGGTCTAAAGGAAGATTAAATCCCATCCCTGGTGGTCCAGCGGTACCCTCCTCCCCACCCTCCACTGGGCTCACCACCCCACTCCCCTGGTCAGTGGTGGGCAGCAGCTCCCCACCACAATCCATCCGGCTGCCCACCGACTGACTGCGTACAGTACAGCTGTACACCCATTGGTCCACAGCATGGGCCAATGGGCATGCAGACCGTGCTGTACTACACAGTCCAGATATGTGAATGGATTTATAATAATCCCTGGTGTCTAGTGGCACACCCCCCCCCACCCTCCTATCACCATCCTCGCTGTTTTTTTCATGATCCCTGGTGTCTAGTGGCACCCCGCAGCCTCTGATCACCATCCCCATAATTCTTGCTTATTGTCCCCCACAGCCCATTATTTTATTAAACTCTAGCTGACATGGGGGGGCCCAATCCCCATGTAGGCATTCAGAGACCCCACAGCAGTGTGGGACACAGAGGAGCCCATGCCCAGTCTCCAGATATGTTTTTTGGTACCTGCCCCAATATCTTTTTTTTTTTTACCTAACACAAAGGAAATGGTCCCTCATCATTGCTGTTGACCCCTCCCTCATCCTGACCCTTCCACTGAGCACCCACCTCCTTATACCCCCCTTACTCTATACTTACTAGTCAGTGTCGAATTCTGTCATCTTCTGTTGACCAAGACAGGTCTGCATTCTTCACAGCTGAACTGTGAGCTAAGGAATAATGGTAAGTGCCATATAATGTATTTCAATGGCGTTTTGAACTTATGTTCATAACTTTGCCATTTTTTGGAATTTTTTCACCAAATTTTCAACATGGCCTTTTTGAGACCCCAACTCATGAACACTGCAACTGTTGTTTACTTATTCATGCCTGGAAAGTGATTTCACGGTTTCTGCGTGAAATCACCTTTCGAAACTGAATAACATTTTATCGCCAGTGTTCATGAGGTGGGGTCTCAGAACGGCCATGCTGAAAATTTGGTGAAACAATTCCTAAAAATGGCTGAGCTATGTATGTTCATTGAAAATTTTCTATGCATGCACATAACTTTGGTAATTTTCAATATTTTGACTCCAAATTTTCAACATAGCCATTTTTTCACACCACCTCATGAACAGTACAGCTGTCATTTTTTACATCATGTCCAAAACATGTTTTCACACCTGTGGTGCGGAATGGCATTTTGGCACAGAGCTGAACATATTCACCTATGGGTTTATGAGGTGGGGTCATAAGAAGACTATGCTGAAAATTCAGGGTCAAAATATGAAAATATGCCAAAGTTATGACCATTCATTGGAACTTCGCTACACCTGCTCATAACATCCGAAATGTTAAATATTTTGCCCCAGATTTTAAACAAAGCCTTCTTATTACCCCACCTCACATATGTCACAGCCATCATTTTTCAAATTCTGGCCAAAATGCGTTTTCGCACTTGTGGTGCGGAATGGTGTTGCAGTTGTGCAGAATTACGTTTTAGCAGGGATTAGAAAATTTTCTGTACTGGGTACATGAGGTGGGATAATAAGATGACTATGCTGACAATTTGGTCACTGTTGTCCTATAAATGGAAGCGCAGGGCCCTCCTACATACATATACACATCTATGAAGGGATGGGAGCGTGGGGTCCAAAGAACCCTGTGCTCTCACAGCAAAATTAGGATACAATTATACTATCTTAAAAAGTAAGGCAATAAGTTGCAAAGAACTTCATTAATGATCCAGTTAGGGTCAAAGTGGCAAAAGTTGGGAAATGAGGCATTAGGGTTTCCCTAACACTCCACCCTCTAAACCAGGCAGGAAAGCAGGTGTGGGGTGTGCCTTGGGCTTCTCAAGCCTAATGCTCACCCCCATTCTCATAAAGCCTACACATCTGACCTTATTTACAGATGGAATGGGGTGAGTGTTAGGCTTCAGAAGCCCAAGGCACACCCCACACCTGCTCTCCTTCCCGATTTGGGAGGGGGGGTTTTAGGGAAACCTTAATGCCTCATTTCCCACTTTTTGTCACTTTGACCCTAACGGGACCATTAACAAAGTTTTTGCAACTTTTATATTTTATAGGGGCACAGTAGGGCCCCTATAGTTAGGGTTGAGTTGGCTGTTCAATGTTAAACTCCAATTTTTGCACCTTAATAACTCTGGTGTTGTTTGATAAAACAGAACAAAATTTGGTATGCATGGTCAGGCTGTCAGAGTCTCGGGACATGATAAGTTTTGTGACAGTATCTTGTATGGTTTTTGAGATACGGAGTGCCAAAAAACAAGGGGGAAAACCTATACTTAACATTGCATATTTTTTGCTCTCACCTACAACCAACACAGTATAGAATTTTTTCAAGAAATTGTCAGGTTTGAAGAGGCCTGTGCCTTTCGAAGGTTTGGTGAAAAAATATTATACCGTTTTTGAGTTATAATGATTTTTGAGTGAGCGTTCAAGTTCGACTGGTAAAAAAAAAACTTTCGCACATGCTTATTTTCATGATTTACCTCTCAAGCCCCAAAAAACACCAGTCATGACAGCTGCCATTTTTTTGTCCTTTAAATTCACAAACATTGAAAATACATAAAACCTATCTCTTAAAAACAAACAAACAAACAAACAAACAGCTGAACCTAGTTAACGGGACTCTTTTAGCCAAATTCTTCTATTTGTTTTTTAAAAAGTTGCCCAAAACACATTTTATGGGCACCCAAAAATCCAGGGTGCCCAGCTTTATGAGAGGAGCCATTCACCTGTGTTTTCTGTATGAGAACAGTGGGACTTTCTTGAGTTATGCAGCCACAGCTGAAGTCCTGCTGATGCTGCAGTGAGCCACTGATCCCCTGCTCTGTCCATCTGTCTTTGCCTCTATCTAGCTATCTTTTGCTATTAAGTGTACCGGGGTGCCCACCCCTGGTACTACTTCAGTGGATCACCCTCTCCTCCAGGTGGCCAGCCCCTGTTTAACAAACAGTAGCTTGACACTGCAGTGCTCAATCCTCAGTGTCAAACTGTCAGCTGAAAAGAAGAGAACCCTCCCTTTTTTCCCCCTGTAAAAAAGAAAATGGTCCTGGCTTGTCAACCTTAAGGAAGATCCCACCACTGATTCACCAGGACTCCTCAGATCCAAAACCCTAAAGTTTTTTCCTTTTGCTGCTTGGGTGTGTGGGTGGGGAGTTAGGGTTGGAAACCCTAATGCCACATTTTCCTTCTTTGGTGGCACTAAGTTACCCTAACTGGTCCATTAACAAAGGTTTTTGTAGGGAATGTCACATCACAAAAAGTGATTGCTCTGTATCACTGAAGAAGGGCAACAGTTCTTTAGCTGTTACTGAAATATTTCCCTCAGACCAGGTAAATATATACAGTTTATTTCCACACGATAGCCCAAATGACATGCAACCTCTTCTTTACCACATGGTCTTCCTTTTACCAATGGCACTGTCTGAGGGGTAAAGCACAGGGCAGTAAAGTGACTTATTAAAGGTCACACAGTGAGCAAAAAATGGGGATGGGATTGCAAATACAATCTCCTGTTTCACACTGCAGTGCCCCAACAACTAAACACCCCTGCCTTCCCAGTGGCATCACTGTATAAGGCTGACAATGACATGCTCTGTGGATGTAAATGGTATCCACTGTGCCACTCTTGTACCACTGCCAGCCCCATCTTTCTTTTTTCAGGCTACTATTTTTACTTCAAAAGAAAATGAACCTTGACCTGCTCTTATCTAATTTATAAGCTGTCCAATTCCTTTAATTGTTACAAATGTTTGAACTGAAGGTCTCATGAAGGTAAACAGATTACAATCATTGCCTCAGCAATGTTTTGGAAGCTCCAGGATATGACGCCCATTGTGAAATGTTCAATCCATTTTAATTAGCACAGTCATCGGCACCTCAGGTGGGTGGGGAGAGACTAGACTGCAGAAACAGCAGAGCAAATAACGTTGCTCTAAATGTTGATTCTCTAAGAGAAACACTCTTTTGTCACTGACACGCTATGTCAACATAGCAATTCTTATCACAGAAAACAAGATACTAACCTCATGCAACCTCATGGAAGATGAGCTGTTTCATTAGAAAGCCTCCATATAAACACTGCTGCAGAATGTACTGTACAGTAGAGACATTGCTTGGGCACATACAATTTAACAAAAAATCACGTGGAAGCATACATATTTGTTCTCCAAAAGCTCTCTGATCAGAATTCTGTATTCTTTGTTACAGCAAGCTTTTTTCACGTGTTTGCAGACTGGTAGAGTTTATATCTATGTTAGGTCTCATAGTAGCATTCATAACACATGTATAAGGAGGAAATAAAGGGATCACATAAATAATGTACTAAATTATATATGTGCAACTGATAGCCACAAGACAGTTACTAGAAAGTTGCTTTGCTCAGTGATCTCTATCCTGTATACAAATTACTAAATTTAGTTGATTGATAAATACATAAAATCACTGTATTTTGATGGATTAATAAATGCTTAGATTCATTTTGTTTACAGTTTGTACTGGTCTTTAGTTCAAACAAACATTCTAGAACCTTATCTGAGGCATATTTTCACTGCCTTAAGTTTTTTAGTTTGCTGTACTGACTTTGTCTTTTGTGACTTTTCTTACCACAAGGTTTTCCAACAAACAAGAAGTTCCTGCTGTTTTTGAACCACAGGAGTATTTCATCTGTTGAAGCGTTTTTAGATTCAAAAGTTTTTAGTTTTTATGTTCAGTGTGTATGCACATGCTGTGAACATTTTGCTACGAGAGTGGCTTTTGAGGGGTGTGACGCTGTCAGTCCAATGCAGAGTAGTCTGCAAGGAGCTTGACAGTGTCACACCAATCATCAGCCAGGCTGGTCATGACAGTGGTTCTGGCTTGCTGGGTGGAAACTTTGAGGATTTCAAAGGAGAGAGCTGATTCAATCATAGGGTGGCTCTTTCCTTTGATCTACATGATGCTGCCCAGCAAGCATAGCTGATCTGTCATGATCAGCCTGCTCAAAACTGTTCCTTGTAGTTTTTCAAATTGCAATCATTACACTTGTAAAAGAGAAAACCGTCCATCCATGTCTGTTGCTGCCTCCACCATAACTGTCCCCCCCAGCCCAACCTATATTAATATTCCAGCCCAGGAGTGCCCAATCCCCTGTACTGGCTGCTAACCCCCACCTTTCTCATTTTACTTTTGTAGCACCAAGGAGCCCACCCAAACATAACACTGACACTGGGGGTGCCCGATCCCCCAGTGTCACCACCTGAAATAAAGAAAATCGTCCCTCATAGTTTTTCTATTACACCTGTAAAAGAGAAAAACATCTATCAATGTCTGTTGCTGATCCCAACCCATATTTATATTCCATCACGGGGGTGCCCAATGTCCTATACCAGATGCTGCCCCCCCACCCTGCCTGTTTTACTTTTGCAGCACCAGGAAACCCACCTCTGATGCTGCCAAACATAACACTGACACTGAGGGAGCCCAATCCCCCAGTGTCACCACCTGAAATGAAATAAAGAAAACTGTCCCTTGTAGTTCTTTTTTTAATATGCCCTGCAAAAAAGAAAACCCTTGATGTCTGTTTCCACCACTGCTGCTACTCCCTCACCCAACCCTACCACTCCGGCACCCACCACCTCACTCCTCCCAAGCCCTTACATACCACAAGGGTTCAATACCATAATCCTCTCTGGACCGCAGACACACCTTCACTCTTCAATGCTGGACCACGAACTGAGGAAATCAGGTATGAGGTTTAATGTATTTCAATGGGGTTTTGAGCTTACTGACATAACTTGGCCATTTTTAAATATTTTTGCCACAGATTTTCAATATGTTTTTCGGACCCCACCTCATGAACAGTGGCAGTGAGATTAGGCAAATCTGTCTCAAAAGGTGATTTTACGGTAACAGTGCGAGATCACCTTTTGGGCAGGAGTTGAACATTTTCTCTGCAATTGTTCATGAGGTGGGGTCATAAGAAGGCTATGCTGAAAAGTTGAGGTAAAAATAATATATATATATAAAAAAAAATCAAACTTGTGAGCCTATGCTGAAATTTACGAATGCGGGCTCGTAACTTTGGTAATTTTCAATATTTTGACCCCAACTTTTCAACTTAGCCATTTCTTCACAGCACCTCATGATTGTGACAGCTGTCATTTTTAATATCCTAGCCAAAATGTGTTTTCACACTTGTGCCATGAAATCACCTTTTAGGTAGGATTTAAAAATGTTCTTCACCCTTGTTCATGAAGTGGGCTTATAAGAAGGCTATGTTGGGTCATAAGAGGGCTAAGTTTAAAATGTGGGGTAAACATATGAGAAAACAACAAAGCTACGAGTCTATGTTGCATTTTTAAATGCACGCTCGTAGCTGTGGCAATTTGCAATATTTTGACCCCAGCTTTTCAAGATAACCATTTTTTCACACCACCTCATGAATGTGACAGCTGTCATTTCTCAAACCCTACCCAAAATGTGTTTTAACACTTGTGGTGCAAAATGACATTTCAGCCATTATAGTATAAATGACACCTGTCATGCTCAGAAGGAGTGGTCAGAAAAAGATTATGCTGAAAATCTGGGATAAAAAATGTAAAAACCAACTACGTTATGAGGAAACAAACAGTTCCAACATTTACTCATAACTTTATTTTTGCAGATTTTGGCCCTTAATGTTCAACATATCCCTTGTGTTAACCCACCTCCTGAACATAGCAAGTGTGATTTTTCATATCCTCTCTGAACCTTGTTTCCATAGTCGCACAGCAAAATCACCTTTCAGATGGGATTTTAAAAAATTCCACCTGTCTTGATCATAACGTCAGCTCATAAAAACATTGATGGACATTTTAGGTCACAATGTGGGAGCCCACTTAAAGTAGATATTGTCTCTCAGTTGCCCTGTCCTGGGTAATTACAATCTAACAATGTGTCTAAGCAGGATACCACTGAAAATGAGACACTGCATCTCATCTGCTCTATTCTGGGTACATACATAGTAAAAATGTGTATAAGCAAGACCCAGTATAACACCAAACATTCAGCATTGACAAATGCTTGTTTAATCATGAAGTGTTGAAATAGGGAAAATATATTCAAAACAGAACTCAGATGTGGAGGATGGCAATTTTCTAGTTATCAGTCTATAGTGCCCCCCTAATGACAAAATCAGAAGCTACACAGATAAACACATTCACACTTGTATGTGCATTTATGTTTCCATGTATAATTGCACAGACACCACACACACACACCCACACAAACATAACTGTATGCTATATGTATGCCTATTATTGGGTTCTCCAGTCTTCTTTGTTGCATATTTTTTCTGCAAATACTGAAAGAAAATTCATATATACTACAAATGGACTACTTTCAACATATTTATCTCATAGATGTCCTCTACCAGCACTTTTATGAGTGTAAGAGAGGTACCCCATGCTTTCTTAAGGTGTGAAACCTGTTAACTGAAGGCACTGTGGAAGACCAGACTTTCAGAGATGAGTGAAAAACACCTAGCTTTACCTTCAAGCTATACTGAGATTTATGTATATTTCTCTTCATACTGAAAGTAACAGGTAAGTGAGGAGAAAAGCATACATTTGTGGGTAGTGTTTGGGGCACTTTGAAACTTTGTAGGCAGTGTTTGGGGCATTTTGAAATGGGGGTTTTAAATTATAACAGCTGGCGTGGGGAAAACTAGCTTAGGAGAGTAATCATGGGGTAAGTGGATTCAGAAAACCCTGTGAATCAAGTGTGTATCTGGGGGTGGAGCTAACAGAGGTGTACTGCCTCCTTACAAGAGCACTATAAAAGTACTTCCACTCTAATGTGTCCAGCACGTTTATGTCCCAGCAAATGAGAGGTACAGCGAAGGAGTAGAACAGCTGATTGCTATCTTAGGCATTGGAAGGCATCAGCACAAGAAAGCAGGGGACTTTGCCGGTTGACTAAGGTAGGACACCTGTTAACTACTGTGTAGCTGTTAATGCTGGGAGGGGCGGAAGGTCAAAGGTAGGCCAGAACTGGGAATGGGAGCAATACCTTATCTAGGGTAGAAGTATGTAAAGGTTTAAACAAGGCATGGGAGAACATTTAACAGATGATTGGAAACAGGAGTGTTCCCGGAGGACTGGAGATGGGCAGATGCAGTCCCACTTCACAGAAATGGTAGCAGGGAACAAGCTAGCAATTATATGCCACTCAGTCAGACTTCATTGGTAGGAAAGTTAATGAAATCACTGCTGAAAGAAAGGATTGTGGAATATCTTGAATCCACTAGGTTACAAGACCAGAGGCAGCATGGATTCATGAGGGGGATGTCACATCAAATTAATCTGATAGAGTTCTTTGACAGGGTGACCACGGAACTAGATTAGGGTGGAGCAGTGGGCATAGCCTACCTAGATTTCAGTAAGGCATTCAACACCATTCCACATAAAAGACTAGTAAGCAAGCTGGGTGCTTAGGAGTGGGTCCAAAGGTGGTAAATTGGGTAAGAAATTGGTTGAGGGATAGGCAGCAGAGGGTGATGGTAAATGGAGTTCACACAAAGAAGGGGTGACCAGTGGGGTGTCTCAGGGATCAGTGCTGGGACTGGTCCTCTTTAATGTCTTTATAAGTGACATTGCAGATTAGCTGGGAGGGAAGGTCTGCCTCTTTGTGGATAACACCAAACTCTGCTATAGGGTGGACACTGTGGGGGTGGAAAGGATGAACAGCAACCTGAGAACACACGAGGAGTGGTCAAGGGTATGGCAACTGGGTTTCAATACAAAAAAAGTGCAAAATAATGCACTTGAGGCACAGAAACCCAGGGGCAGAATACAAATTGGGGTACTGACGACCACCAAGCAGGAAAGAGACTTTGGGTTATCATACTGGATGATCTAAAGGTGATTGGATAGTGTAACAAGGCAGTTGGGAGGTAAAGTGGGATGCTGGGATGCATAGGGAGAGGTATCACCAGTAGAAAACAAAGGTGGCATTGCCTCTGTGTAGATTGCTGGTAAGACCCCACCTACAGTATTGTGTCCAGTTCTGGAAATCACATCTCAAAAAGGACATAGAGTGGAAGCGGTCCAGAGGAGGACAACTAAAATGGTGCAGGGTCTGTATCAGAAGCCCTACAAGGAGAGATTAAAGGATCTAAATATGTCTACCCTGGAAGAGAGGATTGGGGGGGCATATGACAAAGACCTTTAAACACCTCACGGGGGTAAACAAGGTACAAGAGAGAACTATTTTTCAGAAGTGGAAGGTACTCAAGGAAAAGGTGGCATGATAAGAATCTGGAGGTGGGTAGATTCAGGAGAGATGTGAGGAAATATTTCCTCACAGAAAGAGTGTTAGATTCCTGGAATAGTCTTCAAGTGGAGATGGTGGGGGTGAAAACAGTGGTGGGGTTCAAGACTGCATTGGACAGGCATAAGGGAATCTTGGGAAAGAGAAAGGGGGTGTGGTGAATGAGCCAGAGTTCAAGTAGGATCTATGGTGATACTAGAGGTAGGGAGAAATGGGCAGACTAGATGAGCCAAGCAGTCCTTATCTGCTCACAAATTCTATGTTAAAGAGAGGTTGGGGTATATACTGATCAAGGATGATCAACATTCTTAAAAAATTAAAAAAAAAAAAGTCCATGAATGTGCCCATTTCTAGGGCAACTATGCATGTGACACTTTTCAAAATAAGGATATCTCTCATGCTGAGGAAAGGTGCACTCTGATTGGCCATGAAAAATTCCTCAGTCTTGAATCACTAAACTTGAACATTTGTTCCTTCTTGTTCTCTGCTGAGAATATGATGAACATTAAAATAAACTACTGACAGAAAAAAGATGCATTCAGTAAACAGTTCATGTTTCTTGTTCAATAGTGTATGTTGCCTAGCAACAGTATTTGAACGCAATGGGAAAACAGCCAAAACAGCAGAAGACCTGACTGCTACAATTCTGCAACTGCCCGAATGGAAACATTATAAAATCTTCTGGGAAGAAAAGCTCATATAACACAAACAAGCAGTTGTTCTGATCAATCGCTTTTAATCTTTAACGACTTCTAAAAGGAAGAACATGCTAAGTTTCAGAGATGTACTGTACAACTGTTGCTGATATGGTTTTAGGTAGAGATGGATGCCCATATGGAAATCTCTCTGCAAAAATGGCAAGAATGACCCTAGGATTTGGGCTGCCAGTATAAGCATAATTTAATGAGTAAGTGAGTGAGTGAGTTGTGATAATTTCTTCCTTTATTAGTTCTGAAGAAGGTGTGGCTACATGGCAAAATGTCAGCAAGTCACATGGGGAGTGCATTTGCATGCACATATCGGGTCACTGCTTGTTACCCCATGTTTGGGGAGTCTTCATTTAAAAAGACAAACATGTAGAACATACTTTAAAAAGTCATCTATGCCAGAATAAGAAGCCATGAAGAAATTTTAAGCTGCTACCATAAACTGGCATCTGCACTAACAGCACTGTAGTTTGCACTTTTCTGAAAGTAAAGACAAAAAATTGGGGTAAGTAGGTAGCGCCCTGTTTGTTTTTTGGAGTAAGTGCGGATAGACTTGTCTGCGCTAGCCCACTAGCTTACAGTCAGGTGTTTTATGACTAATTGAGCTCCTGATATTAAATACCATTTTTTGCTAACCAAGAGGCAAAGAACAGCCTGTATAAATCAAACAATTGCAACTGTTGTAGCATACTGTACAGCTGTTGCTGAGATGGTTTTAAGCAGAGATGGATGGCCAGAAGATCTCTCTGCAAAAAAAGTAAGACTGATCATACAATATGGGCTGTCTAGCACACAGATAATTTAGTTAGTTAGATAGCATTTAGTTTTTGTTGACCGGGAAAGGAGGGCTAGGTAATTCTGCGCATTTTCAGCCAAGGTAGCATTTTTAGTGAATGGTAAAAACTTGGCCGGGATACTGGGGAAATTCCTCTACTCTTTTTGAGCCTCAGCTAATGCTATATGCTCACTATGATTATGTTTATCAGTAGTTGTGATAATTTTTCTTTTTTTCTGTCAGTGTCTTTCCTTTTTTATTTATATTTTCTTTTACTTTTCTTCTTACTTTTTAATATTCGTTTATGTTTTATGATGATTTCCTTGTTTTTCTTTTCTGATATCTCTTTCTTCCCTTGGATTTCCTGTTTCAAAATGCTTTTCATGATTTTGTTTGATAACTAAGTTTTCTTTTATTTTAGTTTCTGTTTTCAATAAAAATTCCTCTACTCTTTTTGTAGACGTGCCATGGCATCTTTAATGTCTACCTGAACAACCAGCATAACAGGCATATGGGACCTCAGCTTAATGTCTCATCTGAAAGACAGCGCCTCAGGAGTAAAGCAATACCCTCATGCCACACTGCAGTGTCAGTACTGGGCTTTTACCCCAAGTACCTGGTGTGGTGCTAGAACGTACAACCTTCTGATCTTCCGGCCTCAGAGGTGATTGTGCAATCTGCTGAGCCACAAACACTGATGAATTTTAAAAGTATTCCAAAACTAAAATCTAAGTACTCTAAAATGTATTATTCACAGGCTGTGTTCCTTCCAGGCCACAAACCAATGGTCACTGCAATAGCAGCATAATTAAAATGAATAGGGAAAGGAGAGACAGTGTGCAAGAAACCAATTACAAATGATATAAGAAATCTTTATAAACACTTAGGATTTACAAGTTCTCACGGGCTCACAGCACAGAGATTTTCTAAGCATTCATCCTAAACCACTGTGTATTTATTTATTTATTACAGTTTGTTAACCAGGTATGCCAACTGAGACAACAGAGTCCCTTTTTTAGAGGAGACCCGCAGTTAATTACATTTAATTGTGAACCAACAATAACAAAGGCAGAGAGAACTAAGACAGTTTATAAGACAAGGTCAAGACAACGAGGAATTCTCAAGAAGAAAACTGAAAGACTGACTAAAAATCACAGAAGCAGCCTTGGTGATGATGCAGAAAACAAAACCCACCTCCTGCCCAACTTACAGGTAATGCCCCTCTTAAACCAACTACCTTCAACTGCTGTGGCATCTTTGGCAAACGACTACTACCCTGTAATTACATCCTAGACAGTGCCCTTGATGCTGTCTTTCTGACTGAGGCCTGGCACTCCTACTCAGATCAATTCTCCCCTAATTGAAATGGTTCCCCTAGCTGCTATCTGCTTGAATGATACTGAACCATGGTTAGAAGTAGTAGTATTGCAGTGGTCACAAGGTCTAATTTTCAACCATCAATCTCCTCTTGCAATCTTACCTTAAAACCCTTTACTCTTCACCTCCCCTCTCCTTCCAGCCTCAAACTAATGATGATATATTTGCCAGTGCCAAGCAAACTGAACTCTGTGCTACTTATGGAATTCTATGAGTTTCTCTCACATCTTCTAATTACCAGAAATTACAATTTCATTATCGCATGTCAATTATATCTGTACTAAAGACAATAAATGACTATGATTCATAAATATTTTAAGAAGAACATAATGGACAAATAATGAGCTAATGTCAACATATAAACACTTGGTCAGACCCACTCTTATTTTCTGTACAGCTGTTTATGCCCCCGTTAGACCAATGTTACCCTCTACAGGGCCTGGCAATTGCCCAGCTCCATCGTTCACAAAAGAAAACGACGGCTTTCCAGTGTTTACAAACTCCTTGAAATATGATTGCCATACCTCTAACAAACATCCTGGAATGGCAACCTCAAAATATTTCACTGCAAAACCTGAGATCAACCTCTGGTAACTCTAAACTCCAAAAACAAAAATGCGCAATGGTCCAATGACCATACAGGTAGAGGTGGCCCAGGCCTGGACTGACCTTCCTTTGGAAATGAGGAACACCAACAACCTTAAACAGTTTGGCTTGAGTTTTGGAAGTCTTGACGTAGATGCAATTCCCAATATTGGGCTGCACCTACATCAAAATAAAAGCACCAAACACGTTAATGCAATTGCAACAGTATATCTGCTTTACGGCAAAAAAATAATGCATGTGTAATTGTTGTTGATGCATGTGTCCTTTTTATGATGTATACGTCACCTGTCTGTGCACAAATTGTTGCAATTGTGACAAAAAAGTAATCCATGTTTTACATGGTCTAGATTTTGTCATAAGTAGTGCAACTGCACTAAAATTATGCTGCAAGTCAGTGCGCATGTTGGGGAAGCCCTTTGAAAATCCCATCCTTTATGCCCAAACTAGCCATATTTCTTGCTCACAGATGGGAAAGTTTCTATTAATGAATGCAAAGATACAGAACAATAAATTCTGACAGCAGATAAAGGCTAATTTATTTATCCAGTCTTCTCATTTATTTATTTAGTTTTTGTTTATTCGGGAAAGGAGAACTAAGCAATTCTGCCTATTTTTAGCCCTCAGGGGAGGGGGGAGATACAGATAGTAACTAATTGAGCCTGAACCATACTAAGCTCTTGGTGGTATTTTTAGTGAATGGGGGAAATTTGGCCAGGACACTGAGGAACTTCCCCTACACTTTTCAAGAAGTGCCACAGGATCTTTAACGCCCACCTGAACAACCACCAGAGCAGGCAGACAGGACCTCGATTTATCATCTCTTCCGCGAAACAAGGCACCTCAGGAGTGTAGTATCCTCCTCAAGATGCATTACAGTGTCAGTATTGGGATTTTACCCCAAGTTCCTGGTGTGGAGCTTGGATCCACAACATTCTGATCTTCTGGCTCCAGAGGTGAGTATGCAACCTGCTGAGCCACTGGCCCTCATTTTTTAAGTAACTCTATGTCTGTCCTGATGTAAGAATGGAGTTACTTTGCCTCTTGTGCTTCCAGTGTCCCACTCTCCACTTTGGTTGTAGGTGGCTTAGATTTGAGTGATTCCATGGGTGCGGTGTTTGTTGAAGTCTCAAAAGGCATCTGTGATCTTGTTGATCATAAAATTCTAATGAAAAGAATGGCCCAAGTAGGGATGTTGGGGAAGCATTAAGATGGTTCAACTCATATTTAACTGGTGCGGTAGGTCCCAGCAGGTAACTGTCCAAGGGACTCTGTCTGAGGTGGGCACCTTCCACAAATGGATCCCACAAAGATCCATCTTAGGCCCTATGGTATTTCTAATATATGTAAACAACCTCCCCAATCGTATTGTCTACTCAGTCATAAAATGTTAAACTGACGACACCGTAGTAATCTGCAGAGACAAAAAAAAAAACCCAATGGGAAACAGAATCAAAACTCCAGAAGAAGTTTAACTCATTATAGAGATGCTTCAAACAGTCCAACATGGTACTCGGCTCAAAAAAAAAAAAAAAAAAAAAAAAAAGACTCAAGCAATGTGTTTCAGAAATAAAAATTAAAAAGGTGAAATAACGTAACATTAAAAGCAAACACGCAGAACCACTGCAGGAGACACTGGTGCCACCGGTCAAAACACAAATTAGGGAAAAGAAAAAATGGGCACCCAAGGACAAAAAACTAGGAACAGCAAAAGGCAGTAATGAGGTTGATTTTATTAGAGCAGTGACAGTAACTCCCACAAGCCACTCAACGCTGACTTTGCTAAGAGTGGTGGGCAACATCTGAGCGCCAGTTAAATACAGTGGACTTTAATTTGGGGCTGCGCCTTTAAGTGCACTATATTTAAATGGCACTCTAGGTGGCACCCACCACTCTTGACATAGCCAATATGGCAAAACATTGAGTAGCCGGTGTGTATGTTACTCTCACTGTTCTAATAAAAGCAACAGCATTATAACCTTTTTTTGTTCCTAGTTTTCTGCCCCTTGGTGCCCAGTTTTTCTTTTTCCTTATTTAACATTAACTTTGCAAATGGTTACAAAACTGGCAAACACAAATGAATACAAATATTTAGGGGTAGTGATCGACAGTTCCTTCCAATTTAAAATCCACATAAACAACATAGTTAAACTAAACTCAAAAATCGGCATACCGAGATGCAAAGCCTTTTTTGTAGCAAAGGAGGCGAGTGCTAAAATTGCACTGCAATTGATTCTCCCAGTACTAGACTACAGCTGCTCAGTCTAAGAACACACCAATAAATTTTTGCAGGACAAGCTAGATGTGGCATATAAAAAAGTGCTCACTTTGTCCTGCTGTGTCCATGTAACACCCATCACAGCATGATGTTTAGAAGATTAAGGCCCAGATACTCAAAACTTTGCCCTGGGGCTAAATTAGCACTGCCCTGTGGGTAAACTTAGTCCAGAGCAAAAAGCAAGCTATAGTCAAAAGGAATAGCCCAGGGCAAACAGCTTCTGAATATAGCATAGGAATGAGGCCGGGCAAACAGGGCTGGGAGTGCAGGGCAAACGTAGCCCTGTAATAAGACAGCTCTGAATATAGCAACCAGGAAGTGCAGACCACAACAGCAACACAGTGCACAGCGACATGAAGGTAGGTAGAGGTGACCTATGTGGCCAATGTGTGTGCCAGCAAATGCGTGGACCCAGTACAGCTGCAGGGAGCAGCGCATGTGAAAGTACAGTGTGCAAAACTGTATAATAGTCCTTGAACTGTTTGTGCAGTGCTAACGTGTTTGAGTGGGTTTAGTGCAGAGCTAAGCTGTTTGCCCAGTGCTAAACTTTGCCATATTCAAAAGTGACATACAAATGAGCTTACTTAGGTAGTCCCTGGGCAAACATCCACATTAGCATCTCATTATGCCCTGATTTGCATGCAGTTTGCCCAGTGTTACTGCAGGGTCCCACAGCGCCACCTGTAGGTCAGTCTGGCAGTACAGGGGCTGGCCAGGTCCACCCGCAGCACCACCTGTAGGTCAGTCTGGCAGTGCAAGATGATAGCTGCAGGCTACATGTGTATAGTACAGCATAGCATATTGCACCCCACGGGACAACACAGCATAGGCACAGGTGGTGGTGCTGCATGCACCTGTCACACTGTAGGTCATGCTACAGTGCACAGCAGACACTACAGTAGCAAGGGGTCCAGTAGTGTGAGGGACACAGCAGTGCCCATGGTATGTAGGGCAGTGATGACCACTGCACTGTACACAGTGACAGGCCCAATGTACAGGTGATTACTGACAGTGAACAGTACTGTTATGCTATTGCGTGATGCACAGATGCTGCACCTCTGGCATGGGATGCTCATAGTGACATATACATAGACAAAAACAAATGGCAATTACGGCTGTAACCCCTAGATGGCGCTATCCCAGGGGCTACTACCCCTGCCTGATTTGCCACTAACAGGTTGAGGGGCCTGGATCCAATGGCGGGTGCCTCCACCCAGAGGTCAGGGTTTGCAATAGTTAAACTTACTTAGTCACAGCCCTCTGGGACACTGCAACCCCCCTTTCTTCCCACTAGTGGCCCACACAATATATCAGAATTACCTTCACAGTATACACTTACCCCCAGGGCTGGTTCAGGCACTGGGACCTCCTGTAAAATAAGATACAGTGCAACAATCACAGTACAATACTTTAACATAGACAAATACCTCAGGCAGTATAACTTTGCTGAAACAAGCAGCTCAGATTTATTTAGGGGGAATATAACAAGGACAGGGGGAAATCAGGTTAATTAGCTTATCACTTTACTCATCTACCTATGGCTCTGTGCACAGGCCTATCCCTACCAGTTACTGTCCCTGGGTACCCAAGCCCCAGTAGCTAGTCCAAACCGTGGCAGCTGGTAGGGGCCCTTTCCCACAGAGAAAAGAAAAATTAGTTTAAACAGTCAGCAGTACAGTGATTCCATTTGGATTCAATGTGGCAATTCAACAGGGAGCGACCCTGAATTAGTACTCACGACCTCCAAAAAGATAGGGTCCTTCAATGTCAGCAGGGCTACTCTTGAGCTCACGAGACTCCTCACACATTTATATGGCAAACTGCAACAGGCAAAAGTCCTTAATGGCAGCAGGATTCACTTGAGCTAACCAAGCCTCCTCACACATTTATATGGTGAACAGTAACAGGCAAAAGTCCTTTAATGGCAGCAGGATTCACTTGAGGTACACAAGCCTCTTCACACATTTATATGGTAAAACAGAAAGTACTATACCAGGCAGGCTGCTTCTCTATCCCGATCGCAATTACTGCACAATACCCGGAGAACACACAGCAGATTCAGTTCCTGACAGACCGAGTGCAATTCAGCAATTCTCCAGTCTTCTACAGGGTGAGCCTGGTTTCTACTCTTCAGATATCCTTTGATTCTCTTCACAGGACGGATTCAGTCCTAACAAGCAGTTACACAAGCTGCAGACCGGAACTCTGGGCCTTACACACGCTTTCCCGACTAAACTGCACACTGAAAAGCACAGGGCTCCTTCCTTCTTCACTGCCAGAGCTCAACTGAAACTCCAACAGACAAAATCGGGTACTTCTTTGAGTTCCTCCCAGT
Source organism: Neoceratodus forsteri (assembly GCA_016271365.2). NCBI lineage: Eukaryota > Metazoa > Chordata > Ceratodontiformes > Ceratodontidae > Neoceratodus > Neoceratodus forsteri. The sequence continues at coordinate 376,404,115 of CM057458.1, forward strand.
TCTTGACTGGATTGGCTGTCACTCACAATAGACTGCTCCTGTTGGTCCAAAAGGCGCAAGTCTAAACTACATCTCCCAGAGTCACTGCCCATACAATCCTCTTGTGGCTGGCTCAGATTATGAGTCCAAGTTCTGATTCAGTCAAGGCACCATTTTAGAGCTAGCTTACCCCACACTGATTGGTCCAGTTCAGCAGTTCAAAACCAGAATGGGGAACTAGGCAGACACAGTTCTGACTGCAAAGAAAGCAGGTTAGACAAACTGTAATTTCATTATTACTCTAAATGATTTCTGGCAAACAGTTAGATCTTTCAGATAGGTTCCCTTTGCACTCCTAGTGACTGCAAAAATGGGGTGAATTGGCAGCAGCTCGAGTGGTACTCAATCAAAGAAACACACAGTCCCCCATACAAACTAATTATGTCTGCAAGCAGATAGCTCTTAAAGAGACAGTACCAGAGGTTCTAAAAACACTCACTGATAAATGGCTTAAACGCCAAACACCATTCAGGCTTGGAGCATTCAAGCAAGCTCCTGGAAGTCTTTTGGGAACCCCCATTTGCAGGGGAGTTACACGGCTTTTAAGACATTCATAGGGAAAACCCAAAGCTCGAGAGAACTTGACCTACAAATGGTGACTCATAAGCACAACTTGAGAGAAATCAAAAATAGAGGACTTAATGTCCCAAGAACTTCAGAATGCCTACGGAAAGATGACCTCAAATTAGTGTCTTATTAACTCATTTTCCTCTGGGCAGTCATTTTGTATCAGGTTAAGCAATGGATGGTTCGGACTTCATTCAGAGCTATTAGAAATAATGGATTATTAAGCTGTAGAACTCACTCCCCCCAAGACATTAGGAAAATCCCAAAACTGGGTGCTTTCAAAAACACCATGAGAAAAAAATTGTCTAAAACATGCAGCTGTTTTTTTTAACCAAATCATGACTTACTGTTCCACAAACTAGAAACTATGTACTTGCAAATATATTTTTCAGTTCCACAACTACAGGGAAAACCTGGCGCAAGTGGGTGTCCACTTGCAGAGCTGCAGGTTTTCCCGCAGCTCTGGTATTTTCAAAGGGGAAGCCAGTTTATGACTGGCTCTGCCATTTACAGCAGCTTGCAGTGGATTTTTCAGTGCAATTGTGGGAAGAGTTACGCTTGGTGGGACCTGGAGTAACATCCCCAGCAGCTGCACCAGCTGGTAAATATATAACTCCGCAGGTGTGGATATTTTGGTCTGCAGTGGCCATTGCTTAGTCCCCGGATGGGCTGAAAATCCAGCCCAGGACTTTTGGCTACGGTGGCCCTGAAGTGTAAAACACAAACAACAAACGTAAAATGCCATCAAAAAAGTAAAGCAACAACCAAAAAATGAAATTCAAAGAAAGAAAGAAAAGCAGCCAAACCAGATGTAAAGTGTGCTGCCACAAAAAATAAAGTAACAAAACAAAAACAAATGTACAGTGCAACCAAAAGAAATAGATAAAATTAAATGCAAACCAAAACACTAAGTGCATCTAAAAATGTAGAACTGAAAAAGTATTAGCACAACTAAAAGACAAGCATTTGTTAATGCTGAATGTTCACCCTTTTCACTGCTGTTGTACACATTCTTACTTATACACATTTTACTATATATTTATCCAAGATAGACCAGATGAGATGCCCTATGTCATTCGCAATGGGGTCCTGATTTTACACAGTTCTATACTGCATTCACCCAGGAAAGTAGAGGTGAGATGCAATAACTCATTTGTAGTGTGGTCCTGCTTTTCTGATGTATTTTTCTAGGCTAGATCATTTTAGATGCAACATCTCCTTTTCAGTAAGGTTCTGTTGTATGGTCCTAGTTATACAGTTTTGTAATGTATTTACCTAGGATAACCCAGGTGAAATTTAATATCTCATTTTAAATGAGGTTCTTCTTGAACATGTCTTTGTACTGTATTTATGCAGGATAGCATAGCTAAGATTACACTAACACACTAACAAACATGGTTGACTTCTATGACTGGGTAACAAGGGCAAGCAATAGAGGCCAGGGAGTGGGTGCCCTGTACTTGGACTTCAGCAAGGCCTTCGATTCAGTGCCACATGGGAGGCTGGTTAGCAAACTGGGTCACCTGGGGGTAGGGGGGAGGATGGTGGAGTGAGTCAGAAACTGGCTGCGGGATAGGCAGCAGAGGGTGGTGGTAAGGGGGAGAACTCTCATCTCTAAAAGCTGTAACAAGCAGGGTTCCACAGGACTCAGCATTGTTTGGCATCTTTATTGCCGACATCACAGATGGGGTTAGCAATAAGATAAGCCTATCTGCAGATGACACAAAGAACGGTGCAGTGCTGGACAGCACAGAGGGATGTCTAGGGCTTCAGGAGGACCTGGATAAACTGAAGTGCTGGTCAGACACTTGGCAGCTGGTTTTCAACGCAAAGAAGTGCAAGGTTATGTATATGGGGGCTAGAAACCAAATGTTCAGCCTACACGCTGGGGGACAGTTATCCAGTACAGAAGAGGAGAAAGATCTTGGGGTGATGATCACAGGAAAATGAACAATTCAGCACAGTGCAGGAGAGCAGCAGCTAAGGCTAACAAGATGTTGGGGTGTATTGCTAGGGGAATCACCTCATGGAGGAGGGAGGCCATCCTACCTCTGTACAGGTCACTAGTCAGACTGAACCTGGAGTACTACATGCAGTTCTGGCAGCCCTACCTCAAGAAAGATGTACGGTTACTGGAGGAGGTCCAGCGTAGAGTCAGCAGGATGATCACGGGAATGGAGGACAGACCCTATGAGGACAGACTGAGGGAGCGCAACATGTATTCCCTGGAAGACAGCAGGGACAGAGGGGATATGACTGAAACATTCAAATATATGAGGGGCATAGACACGGTTAGTACAGAGGGGATTTCTAGATTGAAGGGATGGAGAAACACTAGGGGGCACAGTCAGAGATTGGGGGGGAGGTTCAAAAGGGAGATGAGAAGACACTACTTCATGGAAAGGTTGGTGGATAGGTGGAATGCACTACTGGAGGAGGTGGCAGTACGAACATACTAACATATGAAATTGCCAGCAGATACAGGCCATATAGTCTATCTAGTCTGCTCGAGTGTGCAGCACTTCAACCCATTAGACTGCAGCTGCCCCCCCCCATTAACTCCTCCCTCCCCCAACTGCCCACTGGTATGTACTTTCCCCCTGAACTTGTCCCACCCCCTCTTGAAGCACCCACAGTCTGCACTGATATGAGTTTCTCAGGCAGTGCATTCCACCCTGTTACCACTCTTTCAGTGAAGTAGTGCCTCCTCCTTTCCCTCCTGAATATGCCCCCCTTTAACTTCAGAGAGTGCTCTCTGGTATCTCTTCTGTTCTGGAGAGTGAACCCAACCTGGAAGCCTACTTTGTTCATGCCCTTCAGGTACATGAAGGTCTCAATCTTGTCCCCTCTGTCTCTTCTATCCTCCAGGTTATACATGTTGAGCTCTTTTAGCCTTTCCTAGTAAGTTCCATCCCCCAACCCCTGGATCATCTTTGTTGCTCTTCGCTGCACTTCCTCCAGTAGTTTTATATCCCTTTTCAAGTAGGCTTTGCTGAAATCGAAGGCCTTGCTGAAATTCAGGTAGACTACATCTACCACATGGCTCTCATCCAGCGCCCTCGTGACTCAGTCAAATAAATCAACCAAGTTTGTCTAACAGGATCTGCCAGTGACAAACCTATGTTGTGTCATCTTGCAGATCATTATCCACAAGAAACTGCACCAGCCTTTCTCTGAGGATAGATTCCATCAGTTTCCCCACAATTGCGATGAGGCTCACCAGTCTGTAGTTCCCTGGTTCATCCTTGGGCCCACTGTTGTAGAGAGGTACCATGTGTGCCTCCCTCCAGTCTCTGGGCACACATCCGGTATTTAGCGAGGTGTTGAACAGATCCACCAGAAGCTGTGCCAGGACCTCTGCCAGCTCCCTCAGCACCCTGGGATATACCCCATCTGGCCCAGGGGCCTTGTCTACCCCTCAAGGACCTAAGGCCCTCCAGCACCCTTTCCACCGTGATGACCCCATCTGTGGTTATCTCACCCCCCCCATGCCTGTGCCCCCCTTCCCTGCAAGAATGGGCCTATCCCTCTCCCTTGTGAACACTGAACAGAAGTACTCATTAAGTACTTCTGCCTTCTCAGCCCCCTTGTCTACCCACCCACTGCCTTTCCTGATCCAAATTATCTGATCCTTGCACATCCTCTTTTCCCTGATATATCTGAAGAAATCCTTTTCTCCTTCCTTAGTCCCCTGTGCTAATTTCCTTTCCCTGGCTGCCTTTGCAGTCCTGACTACTCTGCTCACTTTCCTGGATTTCTTCACATAGTTCTCCCTATCTTCTGCCCTGTTGGTTCTCTTGTAGGTTTGGAAGGCCCTTCTCTTACCCCTCACCTTCTCCGTTACCTCTTTGGTCATCCAGCTTGGATGCTTGGTCCTTGATTTCTTTTGCTGGCTCCTGACACTAGCTTTAATGGATTCAATCAGCCCTAGTTTTATGATCGCCCATTTCTGCTCTGCATCCATGTCAGGGTAGATACCATCTATGCAAGTTCTCATTAATTGCCCCATCTTGCCAAAATCTGCCTTTCTGAAGTCCAGGACCTTTGTTTTTGTATTGTGGGTCTCTCTACCCAAACTGATAGAGAACTACACTGTGTGGTGATCACTACCAGCCAGTGGTTCCTCCACCCTCACATCTGTGACCTGTTCTCCACCCTCCAGCACCAAGTCTAGAATATTTTCTTCCCTTGTTGGCACTGTCACCTTTTGGGTCAGGAAGCCATCCTGGACTGCTTCCAGGAAGATCTGCTCCCTGGCACATGTGGTGGCTGGGATGCTCCAATCCACAACTGGTAAATTGAAGTCTCCCACCACCACAGTGCTCCCTTTGCCACAGAGTCTCCTTATCTACTCCCCTAGTTCACTATCCATGTCCTCTTTCTGGGTTGGGAGCCTATAAACAACCCCCCAATCAGACCCTAGTCCCCTTTGGGGCATAGAGTTGTATCCAAATGGCTTCTGACCTACCTTCTTTCCCTTCCTCCGGGATGCATCCAATCCCTTCTCTTATGTACTGTAAATGGTTACTCCCCCTCCCTTACCTTTTTCTCTGTCCCTCCTGAATAATTTAAATCCTGGGATGGCCAAGTCCCAGTCATGGTTTTGGGTTGCCCATGTCTCAGTGATGGCTGCTATGTCCACCTCTCCTTCGGCCAGTAGTGCCTGCATCTCTGCCTCCTTATTTCCCAGGTTCCTAGCATTTAGTGATACCACCCTCCACCCTGACTTTCTCCCGACTGCCCCCCTTACTCTCCCCCCCATCCTAGACAAAGTAAGCCCTATCATTGCTATGGGGGAGGTCCTCTGGACCTCCTCTCCTGATTCACTGCACCTCCCCAGCCCCCCCAAGCAAGTTTAAATTATACTTTGTGGTGATAAATTCCCTCAGTCTCTGCTTTAACACCCCCAAACCCTCCTTACTTAGATGTGGCTTGTCCCCTGCATATAGATCTGGGTTCTCCCATGTGTTGCCCAACTCTCCCACCCAGCCATACCCCAAGGACTCAACACCATTCTCTCAGTCACTTGTTGATGTCCATGATTCTACTTTTTCTATCCGTACTTGCCCTTGGCACTGGCAGAACTTCTGAAAATGCCACTGTGCATCCTTCCTCTCTGCATAGCTTCCCCACTTCTCTGAAGCTGCCCTGAACCTTCTCTATCTGCCTTCCTTACAGATCATTTGTTCCCAGGTGAACAATGATGTGTGGTTTCCCACCATCTTCTTTACACACCTACCAATGTGCAGCTGCAAACCACCTGTTGTCATGTCAGGCATGCACTCTACCCAGATGCTGCTTTTCCTGGCCCCCCTTTCCCCCATCTGACTCCCTTAACTATGGAGTCCCCCAGAATTATGACTGACTCCTTCGTATGCTCCCTCTCTTTTTGTGGGCTCTTTTCCTTGCCCCCAAAAAGCTCCCTTCCAGTATCCCACCAGCTATTCTCCCCTTCTGCCTCCTCCATTCTATGTCCTGACTTCTTCCCCTTGCCAACTATGGCTGGTGCATCAGCTTCACTTACTGGACCATTCCCCTTATGCCCCTCCCTTACCTTCCCCCATGCAGTCTCCTCTGTCTCCCATCCTGCAGCCCTCCCCACTATGCTTTTCCTGTGTTTTCCTTGAGTAGCGTGTGCCCTCTCCCCAAGGTTCCTTCCTCAGCCTTGTTCCATCCTTATCCTTGCTGCCTCCTGCTTCTAGCTTCACTGCACCTCCATGCTCCACTGTCCCTGGTTTTGCTTTCTTACCTCCTTTCTTCTGCCCCATGTCTCTAGGGCTATAGGTAATGCCTGACACTTCTGTGATGCATCTTTTCTCCCTTGTAGTGACCCCCCCCTTTAACCTTCGCAGTGATTACACTACCTTCCCTCTCCTGCTTCTCCTAGTTAGCCATACCATTGACTTGATTTGCTCTGGTGATCCCCTTTCCCAGTTTTTTCCCGGCCCCCCCGTACTGAGGCTTATGACCTTGCACTGGCCCTGTTGTAGTCTTGTCTCCTCGACTACTCCAACTCCTGTCTCCATGCCTTGCATATGACTACACTGGATTCTGCAGCCCACCTCCCAATTCCTCTGGAATTACCTTGTGCTGACCTGCTGGTGGCTGTATTGTGTGTCCCAACAGGTTCCCCTTACGACCCCAATCTTTCCTACCTCGGCCTCTCCATGCCTGCAGCTACCTCCTCAGCCACCCAATTTCTTCCCTCATCTGCCCCATCTGCCAGCTCACCAAGTATCCCCTCGCCCTCCATGCCACTGCCAGGAACATGGCTGCTCCGGATCCTTGGCAACAAACTACCCTCCCTAGCCCTTGCTGACTGCCAATCGCCTTCCTCCCTTCCCACTGAGTGGACCCTCTCCTGTCCCGACCCTTTCCCCATGCTGGCCTCCTCTCATCGACATTGGTCATGTTTGCCCTTGTCATGCCCTGTACTTCCTACGTCGTTTATTCCCCTTCAGCCTTCCACACCCTATGTCCTGCCTGCTCCCCATCCCAGTTGAACACTACTAGTACCTGATAGTGGCTAGCTGAAGGCCCCCCCACCTATCACACCAATCAGCAATCCATTGTGGATACTGTACTCCTATTTGAGACCGACCTCTGCTTTTTCCTCACCCTGTGATTGCACTACTGGATAGGAACTACATGAGCTGCACCTGAAGTCCCTTTCTCCAATCACAGGGCAGGTGTTCCCTATAAATGTGCTGTGTTCAAGGAAGGGAGGGAGGGATGGGGAGGGTGGGCTTAGGGCCCACACCCAACTCTCACGAGAGAGTATCAGCCCTGTGTCTGATTCAGTGGACAGTTTTAAAAAGGGGCGGGAAAGGGTCAGGGGGAAGGTCACTACCATATGGGGGGGCAACTGCAGAGTAAAACACTGATAGCTGCACACTCGAGCAGACTCAGTAGACCCTAGGGCCTGTATCTGCTGGCAATTTTCATATGTTCGTAAGATGCTATCTTGTTTTTAGTGGGATCCTGCTTTTTCCAGTGTTTACTCTGTATCTAAACAGGATAGCAGAGCTGAGATGCAGTATCTTGTTTTTGATGGGGCCCTTCTTTTACCCATTCTTATAATATATTTACCCAGGATTGCCCATCTGAAAGGCAAGTTACATTTTCAGTGAGGTCCAGCTTTTACATCTTTTTCACAGGATACAGCAGCATAGAAGCATAATTCAGTGTGGGCTCTGCAGTACTGGGGTCCTGCTTTTACACATTTTTACTAAATATTTGTAGTAGTAGTAGTAGTAGTAAAAACATTTTTATTTATACAGGCAAAAAATAATTTGACAATGCAAAACGTTTACACCATAGGTCTTATACGTGGCCTGTATTCATGGTGATCCTGTTATTGATATTTATGTACAAATTACAAACGGTTCCAAACATGTTCAATATTGCACATATTACATAAGATACAAATATTATATCATACTAAAAAGGAAAATTTTATAGCAACAACACACAGACATATTAATGACAAACTAGTACACATCGCACGTGATAACAACATGTTTATGTAAAAAGCAATATGATCTGATATCCTATGTCTTATACTAATCTAGTAACCCCTCATTTATCTATTGGAAAATACCAACAACAAGGTGTTACTCCAAACATATACATACATATTCAATGCGTATATTTGTCCAGAATAGATGCAATATCTCATTTTCAGTGGTGTTCTGCTGTTATACATTTTACATTTTTAGATTGCATTTACCCAGGATAGGCCAGCTGAAAGGCAGTATCTAATTTTCAGTGGGCTCCCACATTTTGACCCCACATTTCCAACAGTCTTTTTGTGACCTGATGTTATGATCAAGACAGGTGGAATTATTTGTGTCCCATCTGACAGGTGATTTCACAGTACAACTGTGAAAACATGCTTCAGAGTGGATTTGAAAAATGATACCTGTCATGTTCAGGAGGTGGGGTAACACAAGGGAGTAGTGAAACATTCTGAGCTAAAATCTGCAAAAATAAAGTTAGGAGTAAACGGAACAATTCAACGTTTCTTCATAAGGCACCCTATTTCACCAGTTTGATGCCGCGGCTTCTATTAAATTTTTTCGTTTTTTGCCGTGGCTTCTAAATGGGGGCAGCTTCTAAATGGGGGCGGCTTTAATTATTAACATATCAAATGCTGTCCTCATACTGTGCTCCCTTCTGTAATTTTCCCCAGCAAGCAATGAATTCTTTGACTGCGGGAGGTATTTTGTAATGAATTCTCCATTTTTCCCAACAACAGTGTCAGTATGCCATGCAGATCGAGGGACAAGTGAAGGCAAAATATGGACCACGTGGCAGACGCCAACTCGAGAGTGCTAACCAGACAGCAAGTCGGGGAGCAAGTCGACTCCTTAATGGGCATCTGTTAGGACAGTGAATTCTTTGTCTGAGAGGAGAGTGCAGGTCCGTATCTTAATACCAGTAGTATGCGCCCCTTCATTTACTACTTCTGAAGCCCTGCTTCTTTTTGCAATGGACCAGAGAGCGCAGTGAGGAGCTGTTGAAACCAAAGCCAAAATGAGCAGGTAACTCTTGAAATGAGTGAGACTTGACAGGACCCTGATACTCTGACAGATACAGCAAGCGAAAGTGTGAGAGTGTGCAAGAAAGCATATCTGCCATATCTGTTTGTGGCAATTTAGGTAGGCATTGGAGAGGGGAGGAAAGCATAGAGACTGTTACTGTCTGCCACATGGCACACACACATGATTTCACCGTTTTGCTTGCTGTCCGCTTTAGAAGCTGTGGCTACAAATCGGGGGCAGCTTCTATTAATAAACTATTTTTTGACTGTGGCTTTAATTTGGGGGCAGCTTCTAAATGGGTGTAGCTTCAAAACAGTGAAATATTGTAGTTGTTTTTTCAGATTATGACCCCAAATTTTCAACATAATCTTTTTATGAACCCTTCTGAATATGACAGGTATCACTTATAAAACGGTGGTCAAAACGTCATTTCACACCACAGATGCAAAAACACATTTTGGCCGGGATTTGAAAAATCAATAAATACAATTATGAATGATAAGCTCACTACTTTGCAACTCACAGCCAGTGAGTTCCAAATGCAAAACCTCCTATACCCCACATCACACAGACCCCACTTTTCTGTATTTGTGTGTTCTCCTGTTATACACATACATCTGAAAGTTGATCTGTAATCATCCATGATGCTGTGTTAATGTCTCAGACATGAATACCTTAGTCCATGACTTTTATGAATGGCTGCCAGGTGTGTGAAATACAAATGTTAATGTGACTTTTTTTCTGTAATCTGCCAGGTATGCTGCCTAACTGCCAGGTTTAAAAACAATTGTGTTAAAATACTACAGGTTTCAGTTTCAGAGTTAGTTTTCATTCCCTTGATCATTACCCTACAGTGTCAATAAAATGGCTGCCATGGTGACAGGCGTTTGAGCTCCGACAGACAAAGTGTATTCAACACTAGCAAACCGGCAAATTAGCCCAAGGCTCTCCCAAACTGAAAAATAAACTGCACAGCACTGTCTGTTACTCTCTGGTATGTAGCCTGTATTCTGAACAGTAAGATTTGATTCCTTACATCTGCATACGTCTGAAGTTGAGCATAATGTTTTGCAGCACTGTTTTTAAGAAATCAGTGGGGGAAGGCCAGGCCATCGGCACAGTGGTAGGATTATTGCTTGCTGTGCTGGCTAATAAGCCTGCTTCACTGTGTGGTGGGAGGAGAATTGAGCATCACAGAGGGAGGGAGGAGGGTTATTGCTTCCTCCGCAGTACTGCCACCTGGGTGACCACAGGTGGCAGTGCAGCAGAGGCACCACAGAGGGAGGGGGAGGAAGCCAGCCAGAATCCATGCTCCTACACTTTGCACGTGCATGCACTTGAATTCCTCAGTGCTCTAACTTCCTCAGGGACTGGGAGTACAAATAAGAACAAAGCTCTAGTGGGACGCAAGATGATGGGGCACATTCACCTCTGGCCCGACCGACCAGCCACCCTAGCTTGGAGGTCCTTTATCTAGGAAGGCCATGCATGCCCAATGGGCTCATTTGCATGTTCGGGCTGAATATACCCCCCAGTTTCTTGGCACTATCCCATTTTGGGCAGTACTATTTCTTGTGTGCTATATGTAGCCCAGGTTGGAGTCAGGACCATGCAGTTGCACTTAGCACTGCACCAGCACAGCCCGATATTCAGTTGGATAGCACTGCTCACTATCCGACTGAATAGTGTAGCAGCCAGGGTGCATGTTGGCACAAGTGTAGCGCAATCATCTGCACTGCACTTGTAAATATTGCTGAAAATGGGGCCCACAATCCTTTAGCAATGCTAATTCCAAGAGGGAATGTAAGATTCTCAAATTCATGAACTGTTCCACTATTACATGTAAACATCTTAAGGGCATTAACAAGGTGAAAGAGTGTAACATGTTTCAATATAAAAAAATAGCAGGACAACAGGACACAGCATGAGATTAGAGGGAGGTCGATTAAGGGGGAATGTGAGGAAGTTCTTTTTCACAGAAAGGGTGGTGAATGCATGGAACAGCCTACCTCAGGAAGTGGTGGATAGGAATACAGTGCAGGGCTTCAAACAGGCATAGGACAGGCATAAGGGAGCAATACAGATGAGTATGAATAGATAGACCATTGACAGAGTACAGGCCTATGGCACATTCATAGAGTAGAAAAGAATGGGAAGACTGGCTGGGCCTTGCAGTCCCTATCTGCCGTCAACGTCTATGTTTCTATGTTTCTATTGTGGTTATTTACCTAACGACTTGCACACATAGAGCATTTTATGTTGGCAAGATGAACTGCATGTCAAGGTGAGGATTGGAGAATAGCTTATTTCCATCAGCAATAAAGATGCACAGAATGCACTTTATAAACATATTATTGGTTCCATGAACCCCCTCAGAACATGTGTTTACATTCTGTGGGACTGAGAAGGTAATATTGAGAAGGATGGTGGGGACTTGGAGGCCGTAATTCTTAGAAGGGAATCACACTGATCTTTGTGCTAGGTGAATTACATTCCCCAGGACTAAGTAAGGGGAACTGAATTACCCCTTTTTTAAACAAAGATAAACAGAATAATAGTTAGGAAATCACATAAAAGTGAGGTACAGTAATTATTTTTTTTTCTATTTGCTATTTATGACCCCTCCTTCTCCACAGCCTTACCTTCCCTCAGGTCCTCCAAGGTATCAGGATGGTTGCAATCCAACCTTTTCCCCCAGGGCCACCTCCAACCTTCCTAGGTTTGCCTCTTGGTGGGGAGGAGGGAACAATCACCCCTTACCGTCCCCCACCACCTGCTTAATGTCTTTGTCAGGCGTCCTGGGGGAGTGTTGTAGTGGGGCTACATGCTGGAGGCCTTTCCCAGATTTGGCTGTGGGGTCCTTCCTTGTTTTCTCCCATATCTGAGGGTGTCAGCTTGCTGGGAGCTTCAAGGGATGTAGGCACGTCACTATGTGACAACTGTCCCAGTGCTTACCGACATCCTCCTCACCCACTCAAGCAGCCTTACTAACTTTTGCTTTGACATTTCTACACTGAAACAAGGCATGCTCCACGACTAAAGTTTTTTGAAAAATTTAGTTGGTGATTTCCCTTGGGAACCCCTCCAGAAAAGTGTCCTCCCCACCCACGACATCCCGAGCTACACTTCCACCTTTGGTCACCCAGGTGATGGTATTGAAGCGGGAATAACTGCCTCCCTCCCTGGAGGAGGAGAGCGATCTATGAGATGCTCTAGTCTCCTCCCCCGGCCGGCCCCCGACAACCTGAGTCTGAACCCGAACCCGGGTTGCCGGCATCACGAGTGGCAGTGCTACTGCTGTGCCGATGGGCTGGCTTTAGGTAATCATTTCTGAGTTGATAAATTGAGAAGCCACCATATATTACTCTCATGAATTAAGGATTTTAAAAGTTTGAAGGGGATCCCTGTGTTTCTGGCAGTATGTTTGTGAACACTGATGCCAGATGATGCTATTTACAAAGCCTTTTTGCACTTTTTCCTTTTTCTGAAGCATGCTAATAACTGTAGTATGATACACTGCACCATTACCTAGTATGCAATTGCCTCTCTGAATGTTTAGCAGAGCATCCACAAACGTCATTTTTAAAGTTTCTATGATTATAACAAATTCACACTATTTTTAACTGTTTTTCCACTGGGCTTTGAAAATTGCACATTGTCACTTTAAGAGCCATATATATAAAATGCCTCTCTCTTCCTGTTCTGCCACACTCTCTGACTAAGCTTAAGAGAGCGAAACTAGCTGGAGGACTTTATGCTCCAAGTCGGCATTCCCACTCGTTTGTGAGTTCATGCCATTTTGTGAACATTGCAGTTTTATGCATTTCTTTTCTGGCAAATAAATTCATACTTTGCATTATATGTAGTTGTGGATGATGGCGATGCCATCTTTTTTTAATTTTTATTAGGCCGATGCCATATCCCTTATATGTTATAATGGCATGATGGTGTCACTACAGTTAGGGCTGAGTAGGCACTTTATTGTTAAACTGTAATTTTCAGGTACATATCTCAACTATTTCTTGGCGGATTGTTATGAAACCTTCAAAAGCAGGATATGCGGACAAGAATTTCCTGACATGACATGTTTGATGAAATTTGTTTTTGGCTAGAAATGAACATAAAATGTGAAAAGGACCCACTTTTATAAAAATTAGGTAAATTCACACATCATTCTTATTTAGCACTGTCCTTGTGCATGCGCCCACCATCACTGATGCACTTTCACAGCGTTTGGCATCCAAGTCAATCTGCAACAACAAGGTTTTGCTGTTGTCTCCCCTGCAAAAACTGGAGTACTGTAGTTAGGAACAGTGAACGGGCAGGTTAGATAACAATTTAATAATATAAATAATGGTAGAAGTGTACACTGTGTTCCCTTATGTAATATCTTGTTCTGTGACTGGATAGTTAACTAAGTTATTGACAATCCTTTTCAAATCCACAGCGCTGGCACCAGTTGGTCACAACCTGTCCACACTCAGGATACAGTCTGCAACAGGCTGCCAATTTTCTCAGTCCTCCACACCTGAAAGGGCCCCTCACTAGGTGTCACCAATGAGAAGTTATTCTCTTACATTAAACTTTCTTGATTAGAATCCCACGGAGCAACTGCTTACATGGTTCAGTGCTCCTTTGGTTACAGGCAAATGGACTTCACCCATCACCAAGGGACAAAATAAGGTTTTGCCAATGAACAGCTATGAATGGCTCCTAGCCGTTGGCATTTTTTGACCAGCCAGGAGCTACACAAGCCAACCAGGAGCTAATACTGAAAAATAAATAAAACATTCATAAAATTAATTAAAAAAAAAAAATCCCTACTAACAGAGAAAAACAGCTCACCTGAAGATTAGGCAAGGATGATAGGCTACCAGGAAAAGAGATGAAGTGACAGTAAGTCCAGAAAGACTCAGGCTAGACAGACAGAGAGCAGAGACTGCAGAAAAAGGCTAGCAAGCAAAGAAATAAGTTACTGGGATGACAGTTCAGTATAGATCGGAGAATACATTCAGGACTTTACCAGACAGACTTGGTTTTATTGAAGAATACAGTACTGTAGTGCCAAGTTGAATGTTATGCAATTGTAAAAAAATTGCAAAAATTAAACAAGCATCACAAGCAGCTAAATTCCAAAATAATATCCACAGGCTCTTTGTCTCCCTCAGAATCTGGTTCTGGACTAGGATGGAGATCCTCCTAAATCTCACTTTCATTAGATGTGATATGAATTTTCTCCACTACATTGATTTTCCTTTGACCTTCTGCTGGTGAACTCTGGATCAAGCCATTTTGGACCTCCAGAACAATGTTGACATCGTCCAAAAAAATCTACTCAACTTGAAACCCCTGCTCAATGCCAAAAAAACTAAGGCCATGATTTTCTCTCCACTGGCCCCTCATCTAAAAAAAACAACAACCCAGATAAGGTTCCTCACATAAGCACCCTTTTAAGAGAAGCCCTGGAGTTCATGGAACAATTCAAATACCTGGGGGTCTGGATTGACTACAAATTGTCCTTCATTGATCACATTGAAGAATTCACTAAGAAACTGTGTCAAAGGCTTGGTATTTTCTTCAGGATCAAGCACTCACTAACCCAGGAGGCTAGAAAACTCCTAGTCCAAGCTACCTTCTTGCCTCTCCTAGACTATGTGGACTTTCTACATGGCCACAGTACTAGCACAGCTCTCTCCAAGCTTGATACCCTATATCACAGAGCCCTTAGGTTCATTTCGGATGCCCCTTATGACACGCACCAGTGCATCCTCTATTCTTCCGTAGGCTGGAGCTCCCTTAGCTTCAGGAGGCAAAAGAATGCTATTCTATGGACATATAAGGCAATCACTCATAAATTACCTCAGTACCTCACAAGCTGCCTAACTCCTTGCATCCCTAGTGCCTATTCTCTCAGAAGTCTTACCATCTTATCTCTGGCTATCCCTAAAGTTAAAACACGCTTTGGTAAAGCCTCAATAAGTTTTACTCTTCCTATGCTCTGGAATAAGATCCAGAAAACCTTATGGCTCGCTTCCCCTATTACATTCTCCTTCTTCAAATCCTTGTTCCTGAGGACCTTCTCTGAGGTCTGTCATTACTTGAAGTCACGGTCTTATCATCATGATTTGTTACCGCTTTAAATTCTGGACTTAAACCTGAACCATTGCCTGAGGTGTCATTTGAGTCCTCCCTTCTGTCATTGCCCAAATCAAGGTCCCAACATCATGATCTGTCTTTGCTTCAAATATTGGACTTAAACCCCGACCATTGCCTGTGGCATCTGTCATGTTTCCCCCTTAGAACAGTCCTTACTCCCTAGGCCATCATGTCCAACCCTCTCCTATCTCATCTGACCTTCCCTCCCCACTCCCTAAACCCCACTTCCCCTTCCCACCCCACTTGCCAGGCCATGCCTACAGTACTTATCAAAGGACTCTTACATCTCAATCTTCTTCGCACTTTGACGCTAGAGGAACTGCCACTCCTGCTTACTATGACTCCTCCAATGATGTTTACTTTATAAACTTTAGCTCATTACTTTACGTCAATATCTCTGTATCTCTACAATTGTATTTAAATGGCACTACCTCTTGTTGAACCTATTGCTATGTTCTGGTGGAAGTATCTTGTTACATGTGATGGTTATATGTTATTATGTTGTTATTATTACTACTATATAATTGTTATGTACGTTCACTCAACCTGTTATGTCTTAACCCTGTTGGCAATTGTTTTGCCCCAGGTCCATCTTGTAAATGAGCTTCTCTCACTGATGTTCCACCTGGCAAAATAAAGATTTTGACTGATTGATTGACCTGTGAGGGTTTGCTCCCAACCTATGCTGTAAGTTTAAGAACCAGTCCTTTGATGGTGTGCTGCAAAAATCTTGTGGTTCCAGACCCTCTATAGTGATTAAAAGCAAGTCCTAAATGGTGCTGGTCTTCAAATTAGCTCTCCAGTATGAAAATATTCTTATCATAGCTGAAACAGCTCTTGTTATGGTAGCATTTGATACTGGATACACAAGTATATTAGCTTTGACATGAAGAATATTTCTGAAATATTGTGATTTTCTCTAGAAGACTACATGCCATACTTCAAGGAATGAGAGCTGCTTGTGATACTTGTTAAAACAGTATTTTGTTTCAACAGTTTACACTGTGTCATTGCACTATGTACATCATACCCATTCTGTAGCAAAACAGGAGAGAAATGGTTCAGAAGAAACGGGATCTCCACATTTCTAAATTCTGAAATCTCATGATCATTTTCAGGCCAATTTGCTGGATCAGTGACCTTGCCATTTACCAAGAGTGGGTCTTCTGAAAAGCCCAAGAAGTGCTGGTTGAGACATTCCATTATACTGTTCGCAAACTTTTCCAGTTCTTTTACAAAGTCAGAAACAGCATGCCTTATTTCCCTTAGGAGCTCGGTTTCCTTTAAACATTGCTGTTCCTTCCTCATTAATAAGCACCTCTGTCCTGAACTGAGCTAGTCTGGTCCCATCTATTTCTATGAGACTTTCTACTTAGGAGAGTACAGTACTGACAGTGTCCATTACCATGGAAAGAGAGAGATAGGCATCTTGAAATGCATGAGAAACTGTTGAGAGACCTGTTAGAAGGTTGAGATAAAAGTGTGAGAATATCAAAATTTGACATTGAAGATTTGCTTTCTTTATCCCTTAGTTTTTGCTTTGTCTGCTTGAGTGACATCCCATCTAGTACTGCACACAAGCTCATCCCAGTGACCCAAGATGGTGTAGTAGTTAGGAAGACGTGCAAGCAGAGAGTCTTTTTTTATTTCTTCTCATTCCTAGTGATTTTTTAAACTTGATGACAGTGGTTTGATGACCTTCAGCCATTCTTTTAAACTCTGAAACATTTCAGGGAGTTCTTATTAAAACATTTGGAAATTAAGTTGCTGTTCATGGCCTGCGAAAAATAGTTATTCTTGAAAGCACCTTCTGCTGCTAGTTCAAGCCTGTGAGAAATACAGTGAACGGCAATAAGCCACAGGCAATCTTCTTTCACTAATGCCATCATCCCTGTATTACATCCAAAGTTTATTGATGCACCATCTGCTCCTGCACCAAGGCAGGAAAACTGTTTAATGTCAACCATGTCCAGACCCAGAAATTGCGAGTAAATGGAAATCATTGCAGACTTGAGATCTCTGGCATCAGCAGACTCTAGGTCAATTAATGCTAGGGGTTTCATAGTTGGTTGCCCATCATCGAGAATGTTAACATAAACTGTTTCCTTCTCAGTAGTGGTCCCGTCAACTGTCCCATCCATAAAGATGGAATGATATTTGTAAGGTGTTGTTTCTCATGTGAAATGATTCACAATTGTTTTTCTCAAGCAGCCCACAGTAAATCTATTTATTTATTTATTGAAAGAATCAGAATTACAATCCTTTGAGTCATAGACTCCTTTGCAAAGGCTCCACGTCGAGAAAAAATACACATGCATCACTTCTATAGTACAAAACATAAACATTCAGCACAGTAATATATATACATTGTAAGGTTACATCAGCAGGGATCTTAAAGGAAGGTCCCAGGTCAATGTTATGTATGTATGACAGTATATAGTTTTGGAGGGTCTTAAAATAGGCCCAGAGTCGTAATTTATTTACAGTGAAATTGAGGAGCCTAAGCATGGGAGACAGAAAAGAAAAGAAAATGTCCTTTTGCTGTGGGCTACCACACTGCACTAGAGCAGGAACCTGCTTATACTATGGTTCTGTTTGAGAGTTAGAAAGGGAGACAGAATCAAAAAGGAGGTGGAAAGTTATTTACAGTCACAGGTTACAGAGTTTAGAAGAAGGGTCTTGAGACCGGCTTTAAATTGGCCCAGACTGGATGTCACAGAGATGGTGGACGGCAGGCTGTTTAGCCACAAGGAGGGGGCACGATATCAGAAGAACCTTTGACCAAGGGAGGTTCTACAGTGTGGGACTAGTAGGGAGGTGTTGGCAGAGTGCCTAGTGGTCCTCCTGTGTGAGACTGTATTAATTAAATGAATTACTGTATTAATTAAATTAATGTTGCACATGCCTTCTCATTGGTATAAGCTTCCCCAAGTCTGTTGCCATGTCTCGCCTTGAGTGCTATCGGGCTCTCAAATTTCTGGAAGGGGTCCTCTTCTCTGGCAAGGTAATATGCAATATCAAAACATTTCTCTAATTTATGAAGAGATTTTTCAATTTATTTTTAAAATACATTTCTTTTTTTCACCACCAGAGGGCCTAACATCAGCTAAAGCAGCAGCTATTCATTGTTTATGGTCGTTTGATACTGCATATCTCTCACACTTGGTTTTCTTGACATTGCTAGTGCCAGTGATGGAAGAATCCACATTTGTCTTTTCCCCTGCTCTAACAGCCCACATTTTGAAAATATTGGGTTTCTCTTTGCAAAGCCTACATCAACGTATATACTCTTAGGAACATGAATAAAACGTTTAACATCCACATATTGCGTGCATGTACCACACTGCCTAATTACTAGACCTACCTGGCAGTCTGCCTTGTGTAATATGTACAGCTACTTATTGCTCTTCTGTTTTTGGAATCAAAGTCCTGGCCAATAATTGTGTGATAATTCTGGTGTTTTGGATGATACTGTGTGTTACTTATTATTTACATGTTACTACACTCCTCTGTATTCCCTATACCTTATTCTCTGTACATATATGTGAAATGTGTTTCATCCTCTGTATAATCAATGTTCTGTTTTGTAAGGAATGCTTTTATTCCCCGGGTCGCCCCTGAAAAAGGGACAACTTGTCTCAGCTGGCCTACCCGGTCAAAAAATTTGAATGTAACCCTGGGCGTCGCCACCCCTCAGTGTTACACCCCTGCCTACTACCCTGGATATAGGCTAAGGGGGTTGGGTTCGCTAACTTATAACATTTTTTTTAAAACCTTTGCACAGTGCCTCCACTCAGGGTGCTTTACGTGGGTGAGATGGTACTGGGTGTAGCCCCCTGAGCTGCTACACCACCACAGTGACCAGTTACCTTCCCCAGACATGCCCAAAGACAGAGCTCCCCACATTTCAACATTTTGAATTAAAGACTCTCTCTAATAATATGCTCACACAGGATTTCAAACAACAAATAACAAGATATTTATTTCAGGGGGAAATAAAGGAGCTAGGAAAGGGAAACAGGAGGAGTAGAGGATATCTTACCATATTTACACATGTACAGAGATCATTTTGGATTTTGCTGGTGAACCCTCCAGCTGGGTGGCTACATATTAACAGGCAGACATAAATCACATTTTACCATTCGACTTAAGACATCCAGAGCCCTGGCTATCTAGCTGCTGATAAATCAGATGTTAAACATAATTATTAATAATACCCACACTGGTACCAGTCCCAGATACAGCAGAAACCCCGCAATCTCATACATACATACTGGTTAAACAGATACCACAGTTCAAGATGTTGCAGGCCTGATGGAGTTGCAGCTGATCGAGGTGGCCGGCTATTAATTTGAGGGTGGGGGCAACTTGGAACCAGATTTTTGTAAAGCAGCAAATTACTATTTACAACCACAGCGGGGAATGCCCTGCACTTTAGCAGACAAAGCAGGGATTGCCCTGCACTTGCAGACAAATCAGGAATTGCCCTACACTCACAGACTTCTGAACATTCCAGAACAAACTATGTGGATCTTACAGCCAGAACATTCAGCACAATATTTGAAAGTCCTATCCAATGCAATGAGAGTGATGTTTCTGTCAAGCATCCTAAACGCGGTTTAAACACGGTCACATCCAGTACTTAATATATCAAAAGGCATCCATCCAGAGTAAGTTGGCAATGACACTTTTATCAAGCATCCCATACTTTAGTCACAGACAGTCACATCCAGTACATTCTATATACCAAGAACATTATCCACAAGCGGAGTCCTATCCAGTACGTCTAGCCATTTAACACTTATACCAAGTGCTCTTAGATGAAATTCTGTGCAGACACAGGTACGTTCTCTTTAAGGTATTAGACATTAATATGTTCTAGGGCTTCCTGTCTCATGAAGTGGCAAGCACATCTTGGCAGACAGCTCCACAATGGCAGGACTCTAACCCATAACTACATATTTATATATGATTCACTAAGCCCAGCATCTTGCTGCACCTGCAACTTAGCCATTTGGGCCACAGACAAGATGCATCCATTACTTGAACTAGGCAGTCTCTTATGGGGTTACTAGCCCAGACTGATGACTTCAATACTTTACACTTAACAGCACACATTTCTTAATGGGCATGAGCCCCAAGATTACTTGCTTAGCCCCCACCTGGGGGTACGGAACACTCACCAGGTCCTCCACAGGTCTCATCCGCAATCGAAAGCATCCTGAAGACTTCTTCAGTTCTCTCACTGCTGAGGTACTTGGTCAGCGCTCTCACCACTGCATGATGTCATCTGGTCTGGTCAGTGCTCTCACCGCCCTGCTGGACATCTGATTCTTCGGTCCACATCTTTCCCCGACGTGGGAGGGAAGGCTAGCCTCTGGAGGACAGTACTGGCAACCTCCAGACTGGCTGTTGCAGAAAGCACAATTACTGAAACTAGTTAACTGTTAACTGAAGAAAATAACAAATGCCCTCTGAGGACTGAAAGGGATTGAATTAAGTGGCCCAGGCCTGATGGCACGGCTGGAGGCTGAGATCCTCCCCCATGGGGGGCTCCCAGCAGGCTGGAGCCTGCTCTGCTGCTCTCTCTCTCTCAGCTCTGCATCTCTGAATCGCCCTCTGAATCTCCAGACAAACTGGCAACATTGTCACATTGTCTCTTTACAGAGCTCCTAGCTCGACTCCTGATTGGAAGCAGGGATGGCGTGACATGTCTCCAAGTTGCTGAAGGACCTGTCAATCAGAACACTTGAGGCACAATTGGGTTGTGGAATTTGTGCCTAAAATAATGTCCCTGTAAGCCCTCATAAGCACTTGGGTGCTTACCCATGAGATGCAGTGAATGTCCCACAAGTCCTGGCTATCTATTGCTGCAATTCCAATTGGCTGTACTGCTGGCAATGGCTACTTAACCCACTGTCCCTTATAGCAGATTAGATACAGTCCTGAATAATGGCCTGGTGCAGCCAGAAAGAAGTAATTATTTGCTTCAAATGCCCCACAGTTCTATAGCTTAAAGGCTGTACTTGCAGTCGCTGCACAGATGAAAAACATGGCTCTTTTACTTTTCCTGTCGCTACTGCACTTACGCAAGCTCCTCTTGCAGCAGCTGACAGGCTGACACGCAGAGTCCCAGATACTGGAATTGGCAAGGAAACAGTACTCATTTTAACTTTAAGCACTTTTCCCCACATGCACAGTATATTCCCAACAAGGAGCAACAGTTCCATTATTTAAAACATTCTAATTCTTTACTTTTTGGCTGGAGCTGAACATAGCTACCCTGGAGGCAGCCAGATACACTGTTATGCATTATTCAGATAACCAGGGCCCTGCACAGGCATACTCAAATGAGCCCCAGTCAGAACTCCTTTAATTCCCATCTGAGTGGTCCCCCAGCAGGCTGCCCATGGTCACCGGGTCCCAAATAGGTGGAAGGGATCCCGGGACTCACGGCACAGTCCCCGAGGTGACCGCAAAACAAGCGGCTCCACATCAAAGGTGCTTTGCACGCCGACGCGACTCCCGCTGCCCTGGAGGCAGCACTTTTGCAGCGGGAGCTCGCGGTCAGCAGTTTAAGCTCCGAGGGGCTGGATTTTCATTTGACTGCAAGCTGGGGCACACACGAGGGCAAACAGGACCTGGGAAGCCAGAAAAATTAGAGGCCAAGTCAGGAGAAGCCCGAGAGACAGCGGGAGAAGGGCAGAATAAAACGGGCTAAGGTAAACCCAGACTGGCATTTCTAGGAGCCCCCATTTGCAAGGGGGTTACACAAATAAATAAATAAATACGACTTTTGGTCACAAACCTCTCTTGTGATTCAGATTGTAACCAGGACAAATCTGGATTTCCCTTCTGGCACTGCAGTGTTCGTACTGTGGATATGTGACAAGAATGGGCCAGGTTTTTTTCTTATTTGGTGCACAAATAGTATCTAGTGGGGTGTGCCATCGGCACAACAGTACCCATACAGCGACGGCAATGTAAGAGCTGTAATCTGTTCAAGTTTTTCCATCAACTGGGATTTTGCAGCACCCACTGTCTTGCTGCCACAGGGTGTTGTGCTGTTTCCCCCTTACACCTCTGACCTGGAGGTGATTATATTATAGTACAGGGAGTGCAGGGGGGCCAAGCTCCCCATGAGGGGTGATGTGGGGAGCAGAGCCCCCCTACAATGATCAGTGGCCATTCTCACTGTGGTGGTGTTTCGCTCTCATTGGCTGTTGGTGTATGGGCTGTCAGGGAGAAGCTGTTGATCTATGTTTGTCATGGCTTTTGTTTTTGAACCGGCTTGGTGAAACCACCTTTTGGTGTGGTGGTCAAGGATGAGGAACATGGTTGTTTCGATGTTGGATTAGGCTTGGGTTGCTTTTGTTTTTTTGAAGTGCTACATCCAAAACTTAGAAGTGACATGACATACTAAGCTCCACATAAAGGAGATAGTTTCAGGAGGGGCCTTGACAAAGTATGTTACTTAATGAAATGTTATTGCAGAAGGGATCAAAAGGAGGTAGCAAGTCTTATGTTTATTTCTTTGTATTGAACTTAGTATACTCAAAAAAGGTCTGCGAGAATACAGGGTTTTTTTTACAGTGTCTGCTCTCTGTAAAAACATATTATATTTTTTAAACACTTATTATAGGTCAACGTGAAGACAAGGGTTGTCTCACACATAATGTATTACATTTTGTAAACACTTAAAATATGGCTGCAGGGAGAAAAAAATACAACTGAACAGGGATTTACCCTGCCACTTCCGGAACTACTGTGAGCTTAATTAACTTTGTTCACAGGGTCTGAGGACATACAGCTGCTAGAAGTTATTTTTTATGTAAGATTTTTTTTTACACACAGAATAAAAATACAGTGTTGCAGGAAGGAAAAATATAGGGATTTACTCAGCCACTCACAAGACTAAGGTACATTTGTATGCTCGCAGAGTCAGGGATGTCCAGCAGAATTACTTTTTATTTCTGTATGCATTGATTTTTTTCAAACAGTCAAAATACAGGGTTATAGGAAGGAAAAAGACAAGCACTTTTGTGTGCTTACAGGGTGAGGAACATCCAGCAGAACTTATTTTTTTTTTTTTATGTTAATTTTTTTAAACAGTCAAAATACAGGGTTGCAGGAAGAAAAAATAAAAATAGGGATATATCCAGCCACTCCCAAGACTAAGGCACCTTTGTGTGCTCACAGGGTCAGGGACATCCAGCAGACTCTGTTATGCTTTAATAAAAGTGAACTGTAATCACACACAGAGGATGAAGGTGAAATGAAAATTTTTAAGTAGTCAGCTACAGCTTGGCAAGAATTTCTTCTTTTTCCTAAAAAGTAGCACCCAGAGTTGTTTTACTGATGCAGAGTGCTAAAAATTAAAATACAGTTCCCACTGTCTGCTCGTTAAATTCGCAGGCAGTAGTTACCAGTAAAACTCAAAGCAGCCCATTCAAAACCTTTACATTTAAGATTCAAGCCAAAAAATGTTCAAAGACACAAACAGAAGGAATCTGCTTAACAGTTCATCCCTCTGGGCAATTACTGCAAGGCTAAAGGAGTTTCCTATGTTTCTTGTCTTACAGAAAAAAAATTTACCTCAGGATAGTTAAGATGAAGCACAAGGTGGAATATCTGCCTTTTTGTCTAAACTTGATTAATCATGGCCTGTCTAAAGCGTGATTTCTCCAAAGCTCCTATTCTCACAATGTTCCATTCATAACTGTGCCACAACTCAGGTTGCTGCATGCATACCCTTACATCTCCTGCCCTCTAAACATCCTGATTTGCTGATAGTGTGTAGCAGAAGGATACACTAACTGTGTCCAGCCACTATCAGCAAAAAAATCAGCACCTCGATTGGCCTGCACAGTAGGTTGACCACATGATGTTTTCACAAGCTCCCCCCCACCCCCGCGTGAAGCTGTGTTGTCATAGGCTGGAACTTGTTCCTCCCCAACGTGCTCTATGACACATGCTCACTAGATTCCCTGACATGTCATGCTGTTTCATGTTCACTAAACTCTTTCCCCACCCACCCAGCACTACTCAAATGGTCTCAGCTGTCCAACCCTGGCTCTACTCAGCACATTTCCCTGCTCCCTGCTCTGACTCTCCACCCAGTTTGCAATCTAAAGGTCCTGTTCTCTTCCCTATCCTGTCCTCACCCTCTGCTCCTTTTAAGCACCCCTCATAGGCTTGACAGTACTCCTGCTGTCTTCTCAGCCCTTTCCCAGCCCTCGGCTTATGATCACCACTCCCTATGGGCAGACAGCTGTCCCACTGTCTTCTCTGCCATTTCCCCACCCTCTGCTCATTGTTACCACCCCCTACCCCAGCTACAGTCATAGTAAACGCTTCAGTGTCAGTGCTGCAAGTAGCGCCTTTGCTTCTCAATCCTAAAGAGAAGCAGGCACTCAGTGAAGTTGAAGGAGCATGAATGTGCACTCAGCACCCCCTTAGTTCAGTCCTTGTATCATTCACTCCTGAGACAACACTTGACTTTTTAGAATTTGGTAACTGTAGCCATCTGCTCCCCCTTCAGAGATGGATCATGGATTTGTCAATAACAACAGTTAACTATTCCCCCAAAAGATTTGGTCACAGAGACACGAAGTGCATAAAAATAATATTTACTACTTCACAATAGTTACACCATCTACAGGATATCACAATACACAAAGACTATTGGAATTACAGGGTTACTACAGAAATGAAGGAGAAAATGATCTGTACACAGCAGAAGAAACAAACAGAAAACCCCCTACTGTAGCTTTTTAACTCTTAGCAAAGTAGAAAGATTTCTTACCATACAAGATAACTTAGCGAATTAGGGCAGACCCGAACCTTAAATGGTAAATGCTCAGAGTCCCACTTTAAATGAGTTGCTAAGGTCTGAGAAGTCCTCAAAAACCTTCACCCGCCAGCCCCCTCCCATGCCGCATCACCAAAATACATCACTCTGACATTATAGATGTGACAAAATTCATTGTCTACTCAGTCCCACCTCTCTGGGCAGACTTGAACCTTAAATGGTAAATGCTCAGAGTCCCATCCTAAATGAGTTGCTAAGGTCTGAAAAGTCCTCAGAAACCTTCCTCTGCCACCCCCCTTCCTTGCCACATTACCAAATACGTCACTCTGACATTATAGATGTGACAAATTCATTGTCTACTCAGTCCCACCTCTCTGGATAGCTGGCCTAAACCAGAATCTTGAATTTATTTGGACTCAGAAACCCTCTCATTGTTCTGAGCTCTGTCTGCTCCTGCAGGGGTTGGGGCATGACAAGGAAATGAAAGACCTTGACCTCTTTGCAGCTTCGTCATTAACTGACCAGGGGGGTCACGTGGTTACAAGAGAAGGGGATTGCAATTACTTTTCAGGGGCAACTGCTTTTGCCTCTGGCAACAATTCCAATCTCATTTTCCCAGTCCACCTCTGACCCAACAGCAGATAGAGTTAATTGAAAATAAAAATAAAACACAGACAAAAAGCATTAAAAAAAAATTATTACAGTGAACATTTATATTTACCCATCACCGGTTACCACTCTGTGAGTTCACTTCAAAATAGCTGTTAAAACTCACAGCCTTCGCAGCCCTATAACTCTGCTCAGAAGCTCAAGTTACCTGTCGGTGACTTTCAGATTTTTAGTTGGTTAGTGAGCTTGCTAGCATGTCAGTTTGCCTTAACATTTTTATCTACAGAGAAATAACTCACAGTTTTCAGTCTTTCAGAACTAACACACTTAAAGCAGCTTTCCATGTGATGATAGCAGTGTTTTTGTTTCGTACTCACTGCTCTATAATGGTTTTCTTTCCTCACAGACAAGGACAGAGCCACTACTCAAACCGTCCTTTTGAGCCTGCAAGGTGCCTGATGCCAAAGACGTCACAAAGTTGTGAAGTTACCTGGCGTGTGTGCATGCTGATGCACGCTGGCTTGCTTGGGTCCGTGCCAATTCACTCCCGTCATTTCGCTCCACAACAAGTGGTTCCCGACAACTCGCTCCGGAGACAATTCGCTCCTGTGACAACCCACCCCCAACAATTTGCTCCCTGACGGAGTTAACTTTTATTTACTGATAGCCAGTTGTCATGGAGTGAAATGAACCCAGAGATATGATGTATTTTGACAGGCAGCAGTCATTCATCCCAACCACATCCTTTGTACTGCTGAAACAGTGTATCACCTGCACCCTTTGAAGTGTTCAAAAAGTGTAAGTACATAATGACAAGGTGGTGGCAAGCACATTCTCCAGCTGAAGACAGGCAGCAAGTAAAATCTGCATAATTTGAGGTTGCAAGCATTCAAGTACAATGGGCATCATCCACTTTTGGCCATTCTGTAGCAGCAGCAGCACACCACAGACATTCTGGGCAGTTAATTCACTCTCTCCAAATCCATCCCTAGCATTTCTGCCATGACTAGAACTAACCACATAATAACAGCGGTTCTGGGCACCCCCTCTTTCTGTTTTCTCTCCAAGGTCCTTCGCTCTCCATGTGGACTACCCCTACTAGCGAGCATCACTGGCCCTCCATTATACCTTGGTCTTCATTGCACTGAGTTTTTAATTTATGGGGTTGTTACTTGTTTATAATCACCCTGCTGAAGTAATTAGCACCAAGACGGCACCTAGACTTTATATATTTCTTTTGTTAGTATTGCTTTTTCACTGGCACTGTTTGATGACTAAATGCTTTACGGCTAGTCCTTGGTACCTCCCCCCTCCCTGCTCAGTATTTCAAGTCTCACCATGTAATTTGCCGAGGTCAGCCTGTGGCTTTGCAGCAAAATGATGGGAGCAAATAGTTGTGCTCCTGTGCTGTTAGTTACACTGTGCTACTGGTCACCTTTAAATATGTGTCTCTGTGCCTCTTATTTAAACAAGATATTTTAACAAGATAGCAAGTCTATTTGCTCACAATTTTTATTAGATTTTTTGGGTTCATATCAATCCGTGACAACTGGCCATCAGTAAATAAAACTTTTCCGCAAGTCGGTAATTTAATTAACTCTGCCAGGGAGCGAATTGTCGGGGGTGGGTTGTCACAGGAATGAACTGACACCAGAGCGAGTTGTCGAGAGCCTGTTGTTGGGGAGGGAAATAACAGGCGCGAATTGTCGTGCTCCCAACTTGCTTGTCAACCCACTATGCAGACCACAAAAGTCATCTGCCATGTTTCCTCCCAGGCTCTACACACAGGTGGCGTGCGTGACAGCATTACACCCTATTCTATCAGCATATAATAGCATTTCATATTTATGGCTAAGCATTTTACATTAAGTGTAATTCTCTTCACAAGGCTACAATCCCCAAATTTTACATGATGATGCTCCCTATATATACGTTTTGTTACGTATTCCTGTATCATATCAGCATAATAGTAAACATACATCATTATTTTCATTTCTATTAGGTTTCTTTTATGTATATCTTTCTGCTCTAATATGCATAAACAATATCTCACATGCCCATGAAAAGTACTACATATATTATCTGCCTTTTTAAACATGCATCATTCTTTCCATAGTACACATACTTATATTAATGTCTACAAATTTCCAGTATATTACTGTGTAGTCCTGTGTCTGTTATTAGTACTATCCAGATCCAATTTGGGAACTGTGAAGATGGTATCCTCTCTGTCAAGTGCTGTTGCTGGTAACTGTTGTAGTTTAGTACTGGGTTTCTATATGTGGGCTTTTTATAAAGCCCTGTCTCTAATTTTCCACTGTGTATGTACATATTCAAATCCAAGCATGGTATTTCTGTTTTACTGCTATTCATGGTAAATTTTAAGTTCGTGGACCTTGAATTTACAGTCACGGAATTCCCCAAATTCATCTTCATCACCTTTCCAAATTATGAAGATGTCATCAAATAAATGTTTTGCAACATATTATCCCCAGGGTGTCTCCATTGAATTCCTGGAGATATTTTCCCCACTGTATCAATGACTTCTGACTACTCCTGCCTAAAAAGCCTTGGGTATTTTTACATCCATTATTGCTCCATGGTCATAGGCTAACCATGACATAATGCACCTTGGTCACTTGGTAGAAACTTGTACTACCAAGTGTTTCTGTTTAACATGTGCATATTTAGAAAAATGTGATGAGCTGTATATACCTGTCCATGATCCAACTAGCCTAGGGGGTGTATACAACAATGTTATAAGTCATATTATGACCAATCCAGTCCTTGAGCTATGCTCCACTCCTATGTATGATGACCTGTATATATCTGTCAGTTGAACTAGCTAGTCTAGAGTGTATAATCTGAAATGTGCTTACTACTGTATGTTTCCCCTAGCGTCAAATGATGTATTTCCCACATGTTTGTTTACTGTGACAAAAAACTGTACTCTCTTTGCCATGTCTCCTTGACTGTTGTTCCTCATGTTGTACTCTCCTGGGTGGTTCCTGAAAATAGGCATAATACTTGTCTAGTGTACTTACCCGGTAAACAAAAGCTAAATAAATAAAATTATTTTTGAGTGGAAAGGGTTTCCATCTCTGTTTAAAATGTGGTCTTTCTCGAACTGATACACAAAAGCATTTGAAAATACTGGGGCCATTTTTGACTCTATTGCCATCCCCCTGCACTGTTCATAAAAAGTTTGTTTTCGAAGGAGAAATCATTTTTAGTTAAAATTAGTGTGGCTAACTCTTGTAATACCACTGTCTTGGCATGACTGCCAATGGTCTTTACTCCAACATCTCACCCATAGCCATTACACCCTTATCATGGGAGACAGAGGTGTATAAGCCTGCTTTGGGCCAATGTGATTAGCAGATGCAAACACCAGAAGAATCTGTTGCGGTTTCACAGATGGACTTCATTGTTGTCACCTATGAAAACAGCCTCATTGTGCTTTCACAGATGGACTTTTTTCATCTGCTGAAACCATTTTTTGCATTTTCACAGGTGGACTTTAGTTCTAAATCTGACCTGTGAAAACAGGTGTGTTTGATGCTCTGTGTATGGCTTGTAGGGTCACACACAAAGCACACAATGGGACATAGACAAAGCATGCTAAAGGCCCAACGTAGTGCGGATCACGGGTCGACTGCTTTGTGTATGGTCACAAAGCCCAATACAGGCCCAAGACAAGTGTGCAAAAGGTCCACTATTAAAAGTATTAGACTGCTGGATGCAGACCAGTATTAACAGTACAAATTACTGTTCTGTTTTCGTTCCACTTTTTTAAAAAGAAAGGGCATTTATTACAATAAACTACACTAAAGTCAGGGTTTATTTTAATCAGATCCACTGAATCAGACAGTTCTAATTCTGGCCTTCTTTTCAGAATTAGAATTTTGGGGGTTGATGGCCAAAAATCGTAATTCCAAAAAAAAAAAAAAAGAAGCAGATTCAGATTCCGTATTCCACTACCTGTTAAAAAACTCACCCTGGGGCATGTAGTTGAAATAAATATTCCCCTTCCCCTACCCTATCCTAGGCAGGTTCCTAGGTTCCTTAACTTAATATTTGGATGCTGATCCTAGGTCAAGACAAGTGGTGCCCCTGGGTTCTTCAAGGAAAGTTGGTTTCTGTGGCACAGGTGATGCTGGCTTTGCTGGAGGGTTCAGCTGCCACATCCAAAGTTCCAAACTCTATTGCAGCACCAAGAAGAACACCCTCACTCTTTATTTTTTTTAAATTTATTTCAGCATCTGGACCCACAGGCATCCTTCAGGAGTGCCCACACGGATACAACCTAACTCCCAGCCTGAACCCCCTGCATCTCCCAGGCTCTCTCCCTTGAACGACCTAGGCAGGCCTGACCTCCCCCGATCACCTCCAGGGCTGGTTCCACCCGTCCCCCTGCAGTCATCTCCTAACTGTTAGGTGCCTTACCTTGTGTCATCGGGTTGGCCATGGAGAGTCCCTGGAGCGCTTGGGCCAGCATTTGGGATGTGGGTGTTCCACTGGGGCCACCGTCATCTCACCAGTGGTCCAGAGGGATTTTTGTTATGCTTACCCCCTGAGTGCAGCCATGCAATGGCATTAGCATGTGGTTAATCTGTACAATATCTGTATAATTCCATGTACATATGAACTTCTTTTTCTTCCTCTCTGTAAAGAGTATTATCTGTATTGCCTTGTAAATACCTGTGTTGACCTGTATATACAATTGTTCATGCTCCACCCAGGTCCATCTTGCAAATGAGCTTCTGCTCAACGATGAATGCCTGGTTAAATAAAGACTTGATTGATTGACTGATGTGGCTGCCCGTAGACGCCCGTTGCGCTCGTCCCTGATTCTTGTTCCCACACCAGTAGTACCCCCGGTCTCCACTGGGGGTCCCTACTGTGCCAGAAAGATCCTGGATCCCTCCCCAAGGAGAGGAGAGTTGTCCAATGGACGCTCAATCCATCTCCCTCCCCTGCCGACCCCCAGCACCTGGGCTAACTCCTGAACCCGGGTCGCTGGTGTGGCGCAAGGTGTGGCGTCCAGTGCTTCAACCCTCCACACCACTGGGCTGGCTAGACCCTCACTCTTAACAGCAACCTGCAACCACACTGCTCTGCCAACTTCCAGTGACCTGGGGATAAGTGAGATGAGGATGGGTGGCCACCCATAACAAAACCCTGGGCTGCCACCAGGCACCATATTCAGTACAATATCTGGTGAACTGGCTGGGAATCCAAGATTTTGTTCTGGTTGGCCACCCATCCTCCTACTCTTTCATACTGCCAGGTCACTAAGGGGGAGACTGGACTTGTACAGTGATGGTTGGTAGGCTAGAATTTGAATGATTATCTTATGTCAGGCCAGGAGTTCTTTGTGAGGGATATTCAGTTGTGGTTCAGAATCAGTACTTCTAGTTATCTGGGTTGGAGGGAATGTTGGATGGCAGAAAAGACAATTGGTAGTGGGTTGCTGTTGGGAGGGGGGGCTTCTTCCTGTGGGACTAACTGAGCTCAGATGCTAGAGCCAAACCCATCAGCAGTGCCAGCACCATCAGTGCAGTCATGACCAACTCCACCTGAAGATCACAGCCAGGCAGCACCTAGTGCACCTTGGCCTAGGGCCTGCACCCAAATATCAAGGTAAGGGATATGGGTACCTGCATAGGCAAGGGTACAGGAAGGGGGTATTTATTTCAGTTAAAGGTCCCGGAGCGTCTTTTTTTTTTGTTTACTGTGTGGGGGCGGTTACAGGTAGTCAGATGCAGAATCACAATTCTGATTCGAAAGCCAATATCAAATTCCGTTGCCTTAACTGGTATTGGGACAGAATAGGACTCAGAATTAGAATTTCTGATAATCTGAGCAATCCAAGCAGCATGGAATTTGCTGATTGCAATCACTCCCAGTTAAAGCATCAAATAGTGTTGAAGCTTAATGCCACAAAAGTAAGGAAATCCAACATTAGGGTATTATGTTTTTTGGTGACTCTGTGGCGTGGCATTTCTCATGGTTTGAACAATCATGTAATACAGCATTGGTGCTGTCCTAACTTTGGCACCCTATCTCCAAGCACTGTTGTGTGAGTATTTGTCTGTTCTTGGAAAGACAGTGCTGAAGTCAGGGCAATATCAATGCTATGTAGCATGATCATTCAAAGTCTGAGAAACACCATACCTCAGATTCACCAAAGTTCAAGGAACTTTATACCCTAACACTGCATTTCCTTATTTTGTGGCATTAAAGGAGCACTATCAGCTTTGCCCTTTATTTGGCAAGTAACTGTAATCATTGTGCCTCTAGGCACATACAGTAAGTGTGCAGCAGTTACCACAGAATGTCTGTGTGGCCCCCCCCAAAAGTTTTTTACCTGATACCGTGAATTTAAACTTTAATTTCTTTACATTCTGTCTGCACTAAAGTCTGCCATCACCAGAAGCATAGCCACTGGAGGAATGCACATGTGCTCGGGAGCGCGGTCCTGAAGTGTACTTTTTTATATGTCAGTTGAAAAAATAAGTTAACGCTGTACATTTACCTATAAGGAAGCGGCCCATGTATCTGAATTGCAAAACCGAGTGCTAGTATTTCCACAAAATACAATTCAAAACGACTTCCAAAATCACGCACATGTGGAACAGCTGGTGCCAAAATCCTGTGTATGCACAAGAGTGTGCCGCTTTTGTGCGTGCGCGGGATTTCTGATCCGACAGCTCTTCTGCAAGCGCGCGATTTCGGAAGCCATTTTGAAATGCATTTTGTGGAAATACTAGTGCTACATGGGACGCTTCCTTATAGGCAAATGTACAGTGTTAACTTATTTTTTCGACTGGCATGTAAAAGAGTACACTTCAGGACCACACGTGCGTTCCTCCAGTGGCTATGTTTCCAGTGATGACAGACTTTAGTGCAAACTGAATGTAAAGAAATTAAAGCTTAAATTCATGGAATCAGGTACAAAATGTTTTTGGGGGCTACCTAGGGGCATTCTATGGTAACTGCTGCACATGTATGTGCCTAGAGGCACAAAACTTGCCAAATGAAGGCAAAGCTGACAGTGCCCCTTTAAGCTTTAACCCTAACTGATGCTTTAAAATGTTGTTTTTTGCTATGAACACACACACACACACACACACCAGCATCGTGGAACAATAGGAACAGGTCCACAATTCCCGCAATAACTTACTTTCCAAGAAAAAAAATTAATTGTGCCTTCTGCAGTCAGACCATACACTCTGGCTAGAGAGGTCACAATTACTGATAGTCTAAAGGATAAGCTGCTTTTGCAAAACTTCAAATAATCTATTAGTTCAGACCAGTGTCTCCGTTTTATTACAGTGGCCCAAGTAAATGAAATGAAAAAACAGACAGAGAGATGCCAAGGGATCCAGGCATGATGGAGTCCCCAGGTTTCGGGTCCAACCAGCACATCAAGCAGCAATCAGCTACTAAAGGACTGAAATGCAAACTCCACATCTTCAACACAAGGATCAGCTGTTATCACTAATACTTAAGCAGATTTGATGAGATATGGAAGTGATTTAAAGAAAATCATCTCATTATAAATGGGAATAGCATGATAGTGATGGTATTAGGTACTACACAGGTTCACACCTGAGCAGAGCCAAATATTCATTGTGTGATCTTGGGCAAGCCACTTGACATTTTAGTGCTGCAGTCCACCCAGCTGTGGAA
The DNA here is from genome assembly GCA_016271365.2 of Neoceratodus forsteri. NCBI lineage: Eukaryota > Metazoa > Chordata > Ceratodontiformes > Ceratodontidae > Neoceratodus > Neoceratodus forsteri. The sequence continues at coordinate 376,437,535 of CM057458.1, forward strand.
ATGGGTACCAGCTGGATCTTTTTCTAAATGAGATGATGTATCTCAGCTGGGCTATCCTGGGTAAACAAATTGTAAAATAAAATTCTATAATGTACAGTATGGGGAGCCCTTATTACCCTCTGAAAGTAAGCCATTTATAACCTTGTAATCCCACTGTCATGACGTCAGAACCTTATAAATCACTCTAGTCTATGTCATGACAGTGGGTTTACAAAATAGAATGCCAGTGTTAATCAACATTCTACACAGAGCATGATTGCTAGTCTCAGTACAGTATTACCTCAAGATCGCAACTGTTGCTCCTTTGGCCGTGAAGTTCCTCTTCAGTCACCCGGATGTTTGGGCCCAATCAGAGCATGCAGCATCTCTACCCACAGTCCTCCTCTATGCCTATCAACGTGATCTTGCATTGTTAACCAGATGTTTTTTCTTGGGCTGTGAATGGACTTTCATATTTAAATAGCCTGACCTTTTTAATTAAAAATTTTACTCGTTTTAGCAAGATACCTTCCGTTAGTTGTCGTCATTCAGTCCAGGTATCTTAATATTTTTTTTCCCTACACAAGCATATGGACGTGTTGCAGACTCATTAACAAGGTAAGGTTAAATTACTTGTATGGGGGGGGGGGGGGGGCGTAACTTCTCATATCGAGTGCTCATAAACTATAAATGACAATGCCTGATGTACAGGTGATAACCATGGATGTAATCACCTCTTGTGGCTGCTAGGGCAACAGTAAACCTCTCGAGCTGTGCTCTTGAGGTTTACTAATGCCTGGCAACCACTCAAGGTGAATACACCATGGTTATCACCTGTACATCAGGCATTATCCTCTATATAATGTATGGGAAGCCCTTATTACCTACCAAAATCAAGCTGTTTACAGAGTTGTTATTGTATATTTGTGATGCCAAGAGGTCTTAAACCCCTCTTGACTACATCACAATGATATAACAAAGGGAGCTGATCTGGACTTGCGTGGATCTGAAGTAGCGGCTCACAACAAACAGCCGCAGCAGTGAGAGCTGGCCCTTCGGGAGAGCGGCACTATAGGTATACAAGAAAATGTAAGTACTATCATCGAGTTTTTGCCCATACACTATAAAATATAATGACTACTTTTCAGTTAATAACAGCGCAGGAATCACCTCTCATGGTTGCCAGTACAACAATAAACCTCTTGAGCTGCGCAGTCAAGGTTCACTATGTTGTCCTGGCAACCACTCAAGGTGATTACAGCACGGTTATTAACCAAAAAGTAGTCATTATTCTCTATATGTGCAAAAGAGGGTGTCAGTGCAATTATTACTTTCCACCTGTTTTCCGAAGAACTTGAATAACCACACCAAATTCAGGAGGCTTGCTCATAATCCCTTTGTTCCTTGCATCCAGTTCTTACTAGAGATGCAGCAAATTTAAACTTCATCTGAACAGTTGCCCCTAATTGGGCGAAATTTGCCTTTGTGAAAGTTTTGCAAATTTCCCATTGGGAAGCCCAACTTTACTCTTCACCATTTTTGCTAAGTTTTCTGTGAGAAGGGCCCTTTTTCTGCACATTTCTTGAGTGAATTGTGCTCAATTTGCATTGAAAAAGGGCCACCTCGAGGCCAGTTCAGTGGAGTGGAGGGCTGAGGCATCCATGACTTACCCTCTTGCCATGCTTGCAACATGTGCTTGCAGTGCAAGTGGGCCACGGGGGTTGACCGGGAAGGAAGAGGATCAAGCATCTGGAGGACTGCTCTCCTCTCATGGAGAGGGAGGACTGGCATTCCTGCCGAACGACTACCCCCAGCTGGAGGCCCGAGGGTACTGCAGGACTGTTGGGTGTCACAAGAGGGAGGGTGCTGCAGGACTGTTGGGTGCCACAAGAGGGAGGGTGCTGCAGGACTGTTGGGTGCCACAAGAGGGAGGGTGCTGCAGGACTTCTGCATTATGCATGTGCCTCCACGCACACATGTGTGCTCCAGCAATGGGGAAGGGAACAGGAGAAAAAGTGGAGAAAAAAACACAGGCTGTGGATAACAACCAACCCCCCCCCCCACCGCAGGCTCCGCACCCAGTAGCTGGGCACCCCCCACAGCCCTGTGGCAGAGGGCGTAGGTGAAGGTAAGTCCCAGGGGAGCCTGGGTGACAGGTCTGGGGGGTCAATTAGATGAGGGCAGCTAGGGGAGACAAGGCAAGAAAAATGTATATAAAACAAAAAAGGGCCACTTTGCCTTGTGTAACTTTATGAATTTGCAATCTGTGAATTTAATGAATTTTGCAAATTAATTCACTAAGCACATTTCAACCACTTTGTGCATCATTAGTCCCCCGCCATTCCTTTAAGCTTGGTAGTACCGCCATCCCCCTCTGAAGTCACTTCAATCTTTTATGCGTGCATTGCCAACTGTACAGAAACAAACCTATACCTGACCCTGCACCTTCCATTAATTTTCCCTGTCTCTCCTGTCCTTCCTCCATGTCCTTTCTTTAAATGTTTATCAGTATTACTCTCTATTACATCTGAGGTACTCATTTCACACAACTGTAGCAAAACCAATAGTCCAGATGCCCCACTGATGCACCTGTGATTGCTGTCCCATCTCTGCTTTCCTAAACCTCTCCTTCCTTTCAGGCAAAGTACTCCACACCTGGAAGAGGTCTAAGGCAATCCAGTCCAATAATAATGGTAAATTCCTTTACACCTAGTAAATAATGGCCCATCATCTACCTCTCTAATCTTGTAAAACTGCAAAAACAACTGGTCTGCGCCCATCACTCCCCCTTCTTCAGTCCCTACCCAAATGGCTTCCAGGAAAATCATCCCACATTCACCTACTACTTAGGCTAATAGCTACATCTTTAAGGGGATTGATCATGGCCTACTTACTACCACCATCTTTGTCTACCTAGTGAAATCTTTCAACACAGTTGCAAATCTCTTTTCCTGAAAAAGTTAACTCTTGCTGGGCTCTTAAAGCTAGTTGCAATTTGGTCCTGCTTCTACTTGGTGGACTGTTACCATGCTCTGATTCCCCTCAGGCTGTGTCTAGTGTGCACCAAGGATCTGTCCTGGGTCCCATCTTGTCCTCTGTTTTCCTCAATGTCCATTCTACTGCTTTTCTCCCCACTCATATTCACATCTACTGTATGCTAACCACACAATGCTTTTTGCGTTTGATGCACTTGCACACCAAACAACTTGGGACAATAATGGGAAATGAGAGGTGTGTCACTGCCAAGCCAATTACAGCTGAAACTGCAATGGGTTTGGCAGTGCACACCAATGACCAGGCACTCTGGTCATGACAGCAGTTCAGCTTTGCTGACGTGGTGCAGCTGGACTTCCAAGAAATGAACCACTCCAATGGGAGTGCTTCATTACTTTCTGTAGCCCAAACTCTGGCCATGCACATTAGAGTGCGCACTAATGCGCATGGCCACAGTTACGGTCTGTCTTCACTCTTCTGACCCCCACCCCAAAAGCTGAAATGTGAGCCTTGATGTGGCTTTCTCTCCCAGTGCTCACTTTTCAGCCCCCATCCCCTCTGCCTCAACAGTAGCCTTAGTGATGCTTTCTCTCCCCTCTACTCCCGGTGCTCGCTTCTCTGCACCCGTGTCAACATTAGCCACAGTGTGGCTTTCTGTTAAAGCCAACATCAGGGTGCCCAATCCCTGTGTCGGCATGTATCCCCCCCATTAATGTGTAATGTGGCACACTGGGAGCCCACCCCAGTATGCCAAAATAATTATTTTCAGTTGTGTTTCTTATGTTTCCGACACCGGGATGCCCACTCCTGGTGTTGGATGCCCCCTCCCCAAACACGTCTATATCCTTTGCCAACACTGGGGTGCCCAGTCCCCATGTAGGCATGTTCCCCCACACTATTGTGGCACACTGGGAGCCCACCCCAGTGTGCCTAAATGTATTTATATTTTTTTTAACCTGTAAAATAAAGAAAACCATCCCCGACAGCTTTTTTATTTTACCTATTAAAAAGAAAACTGTCCTCGTCATCTCCCCAGTCACCCCTCCCCATCCCCACCTCCCACTGGGCACCCACCTCCCCACAGCCCCCTTACCCCATACTTACTCATGGGAGGTCAGTGCTGTCATCTTCTCCTGATCGGGACATGTCTGCACTCTTCAAAGCTGACCGGCAAACTGAAAAATCAAAGGTAAGTGCCGTATAATGGCAGTCAACAGGGGGTTTCAACTTATGTTCATATCTCAGCCATTTTTAGGAATTTTGGCCCCAAATTTTCAACATGGGGTTCTTGGGACCCACCTCGTGAACAATGTCACTGTCATTCCGTTACTCTCTCCCGAATGGAGATTTTGCGGTCGCTGTGCAGAATCACCTTTTAGGACTGAGTAATGAAACAACAGTGCCATCATTCATGAAGTGGGGTCCCAAAAAGCCCATGTTGCAAATTTGGTGAAAAAATTCCAAAAAAATTACTGCATTACGAGCATGCGTTGTGCAGTTTCTACACACATGCATAACTTCACCAGTTTTTAGTATTTTCCCTCCAGATTTTCAACATTGCCAGTTTGTCACACTTCCTTATGAACAGTACAGTTGTCATTTGTCACATCCTGCCTGAAACGTGTTTTTGCACCTGTGTTGCAGTATGGTCTGGTTGCTGTGCGAATATCAACTTTTGGGATGGATTAATGAAATCAGTGTCACTGTTCATGAGGTGGGATCCCAAAAAGGCCATGTTGAAAATTTGGTAAAAAAATACCCCAAAACAGCCAAGTTATGCGTGGTTGTTGAAATTTCACTATGCATGAATGTAACTTTTGCAAATCTTTATATTTTCACTCCAAATATTCAACATTGCCAGTTTTTCACACCACCTCATGAACAGTAATGCTGTCATTTTCCAGTTCCTGCCCGAAATGTGTTTCCGCACCTGTGGCACCGAATGGTGCAGTTGCTGCACGAAATCACCTTTTGGGATTGAGTAACAAAATGATAGTGCCACTATTCATAAGGTGGGGTCCCAAAAAGCCCTTTTTGTCTTTTTTTGTTTTTTTACGACTTTCTTTTTCAGGTCCTCCAGATCAGAACTCTCAGGCCTCTGCTCTCGCTGACTCACTCTACTGCCTGCTGTGTTCCCCTGCCATCTTCAAGTTCATCATGGTTCCCTGGGTCGGGGGATAGCAACCCAGGATGACCGCAGGGGGCAGTGGTGGGGAACCAGCATTGGGCGTGTGGCAGTGGCACTGGCAGGGCCATCGCCTATCCGATCTGGAGGGGTATTTCTCTCCTTCTCCTCCTATAGGTGCCTGGAGCCCCTCCCCCATGCATGGTTCACATCTTACGCTGGCGCATGGCAACTCTGCCTGCATCAGCTATGCTCCCTTTACATACAGCTCTGGCACTCTGTGGCACCCCCGGTCTCCACCAGGGGCTGCCAGAGCACCGAGTGATCCCATACCCTCCCCCTAGGAGAGGAGAGCAGCCCTACAGGTGCGTGATCCATCTCTCTCCTTGCTGACCCGAGCTCGCTCCTGAACTTGGGTCGTCAGCATGGCGGAAAGTGTGGCGCCCAGAGCCTCAACCCTCAGCACCACTGGGCTGGCCCAAAAAAGCCCATGTTAAAAATCTGGAGTGAAAATACCAACAAATGCCTGGAGCTTTAGGGTTTCTAACTGTAAACCCCCATGCCCCACCCTATAGAGACTGACAGGTGTCGGGGGTATGACTTGGGGTAGTTGACTGTAATGCTTATGCCATCCCACCCCTACCCCCACCCTGCAGCCAATGACAGGCATCGAGGTGTGCCTTGGGGTCTTCAGCCCTAATGTTCACCCCATTCTCCTATACTGCATCCATCTCAGTTTATTTTATTACGGAATGGGGTGAGCGTAAGGGCCGATCACCCCAAGGCACACTGTGACTCCTGTCAGTGTCTACAGGGTGGGGTGAGATGGAATGGTGTGAGCGTTACAGCTAACAACGCAAAGGCACACCTCCAATGCCTGTCAGTCTCTGCAGGGTGGGGGTTGGCGTTAGGATTGGAAATCCTAATGCCTCAGTAAGGAAGTAAATCAGGGAGGGGCAGTGGACGTCACCTACCTTGATTTCAGGAAAGCCTTCGACACCGACCAACACAGAAGGTTGATTAACAAGATGGGGAGTCTGGCCACAGGTCACCAGCTGATAAACTGGGTTAGAAACTGGCTGATGAACAGGAGGCAAAGGGTGATGGTAATGGGGTCCAATCCGGGAAGAGGGTGGTGACCAGTGGGGTACCTCAGGATCAGTCCTGGGACCAGTCCTTTTCAATGTCTTCATTACAGACATTGGAAAGGTCTGTCTGCCTGTTTGCAGATGACACCAACATCTATAACAGAGTGAATACTCCAGAAGTGGTGGAGAAAATGAGCAGGGACATGAAGAGGCTTGAAAAATGGTCTGAGGAGTGGCAACTGAGGTTCAATGCAAAGAATCACAAATAATGCACCTGGAAAGAGGGAAACCTGGGGAGAGTTACAGGATTGGGGGGAGGTGCAGACTATCACCATGGAAGAAAGGGAGCTAGGAGTTATCAGTTCTGATGACATAAAGGTGTCAAACAGAGCACAAATGTTGCAAGGAGGGCCAGTGGTATGCTGGGCTGCATAGGCAAAAGTATCACTAGCAGAAGGCGTGAGGTGGTGATGCCATTGTATAATGCACTAGTGAGGCCTCACCTACAGTACTGTGTGCAATTCTGGAAGCCACAACTGCACAAGGACATTAACAGGGAGGAGGCGGACCACAGAAAAGCAAACAAAATGGTACATGGCTTGCAACACAGAACATATCAGGAGAGATTAAAGGACCTTAATACTCACTGGAGGAAAGGAGGGAGCGGGAGAACATGATAGACACAGTCAAGTACATCAAGGGCATAAACAAGTTGCAGAGGCGGACATCTTCTAATGCATCAAACATTCAGCACTGACAAATGCTTGTTGTTAGTAGCCCTAATGCCTCAACACTGGAAGAACGTGTTCAGTGTGACTTTGTTAACATCAATCAATCAATCAATCAAAATCTTTATTTAATCAGGTGAACATCATTGAGCATAGCTCATTTACAAGATGGACCTGAGTGGTCAAGAAGTGCAAGTGTTATTACATTGACAAGGGTATCATAAACAGTAATACAATGACAGGGGTAACAAAAAACAGTAATAAAATGACACAAGTGCTAGTATATAACAATATACATATGTACAAGGCATTAACACTTTTAATCTGGGAGACAGTAGGCAGTTGGCACATCAGAGTTAATATGTAGATTATAGGACCTAGCAGGCATTTTGAGGGTGAATCTTGAGTCTGGGAACAGGAGTTTTTTCAGCATATAGAAATACGAGCAGAAAAAGGGGGGTGGGTAGGGCCGTGAATTAGGCCTTGTGGAAGCAGTTGCAAGTTCTGGGAATAGGGTGGTGAATAATCTTTTGAAGGATATTAAGGGTGGGAGGTTATTTAGCTTCATGGTTTTGGAGTGAGTTCCAAACAATTGCTAATGAGTAGCTGATAGCAGCCCTCCCAAGCTGGAGTGCAGGCATTGGGGACCTTAAGAATGATAATTTTGCTGATCCTTAGGTTGTATGGCCTAGAAGTGATTTGAGTAAAACAGTCCGAGATGTAGGTAGGTAGCTTGCCTGATAAGGCTTTGAATATCCAAATTGCAGCATTCCTATTTCTTCTGTGTTGTAATGATGACCAGTTAACTGCCTTATAAAGGGAACAATGGTGGGTGCTGAAGGGAAGGTCAGTAATGAATCTGATGGACCTGTGGTATAGGGTGTCCAGTTTATTTAAGAGGGGGAGTGAACAGTGTCCATACAGAAAGTCAGCATAGTCAATGAGGGATAGGAATGAAGCCTGGATTAATCTTTTTTTGGAGTCTCTGTTGAGGTAGTGCTTTATTCTAAAAAATAAACCAAGCCTTTGTCTCAGTTTCTTTAGTAGCTCCTCAATATGGACAGAAAAGTCAAGTTTGTTATCAATCCAGACACCAAGATATTTGAAGTTATCAACGAATTCCAGCTTCTCCAAGTAAGGTGGTTAGTTGTAGGGTGGTAGATGATGGGGTAGTGGCAGAGTAACTTTGTGAGGAAAAGACATAGCTTTTGTTTTTTGGCATTTAGAAGTAGTTTTTATCCAGTAAGTTGTGTTGTAGGATGGAGAATTCAGATTGTAGCAGTTCACAGGCTTTAGACAATGAAGGATTGCTAACATATAGCACTGTATCATCAGCAAACAGATGGATGCTTGATTGAGTGAGGTTAGCATCAATATTATTAATATAGATGGCAAGAGGATGGGGCCAAGAATAGAGCCTTGCGGTACACCTCTTAGCAGTGGTTTTAAAGTGGATAGGTAGTTTCCATTTTTACCAGTTGTGATCTGTCTGATAGATAGCACTTGAACCAATTGAGTGAAGGGGAATCCAACCCTATTGAGCCAAGGGAGGTGATCAGTGATTCATGATCCACTGTGTCAAATGCTTTGCTCAAATCCAGGAACACAGCAAGGTACTATTCTTCTTATCCATAGCAGTCTGCCAGTCGTTGGTTACTTTGGCTAGGCTGAAATGGTGCTGTGCCTTGATCTAAATCCTGATTGTGCTGTGTTTAGGAGGTTATTGTTATCCAGGTAGACCTTTAATTGTGAGTTTACTAACTTTTGAGCATCTTGGACAGAACTGATAGGATGGAAATGGGCCTGTAATTATTGAGATCCATGGGATCACCAGATTTGAGTAAAGGAACTACTTGAGCTGTTTTCCAAATGGAGGAATGGATCCAGTGGTGAGGGAAAGATTGAAGAGATGAGTGAGGGGCAGATAAGACTTGAGATGCAATCTTGAGGAAGTAGGGGTCCAAGGAGTCTGTACCTGCACTTTTTGAAGTATCCAAATTGGAGAGAGATCTTCCACTCTTTCAATGATATTGGGTTGAAGGAGAAGGTTGATGTAGCCTTTGGCCCACGGTGGATTGAAGATTCAAGGAAGATCTCAGGAGATTTGCAGGTGAAGAGTCAAATGCTAGTCCAGCTGTGGTGAAGTGGTCATTGAAGGTATTTAGAATTTCTTGTTTATCCGTAATTTCTGTGTTATTTAGTAGCAGTTTGCAGGTTAAGGCAGGAGTAGAGTTTTGGCCCAAGATACCCTTTATAGTTCCCCAGAGCCTGACTGGGTTATTATAGGAGGCATCCAATTCAGCTCTATAATAGGCCGCTTTGGCAGATCTTATTTGTGTTGTACATGAATTTCTTGCTTTTCTGAAATTTAGCCAGTCTATGGAGTCCTTAGTTTTCTTACCTTTTCCACAGTTTGTCTCTGGCAGCAAGGCTGTTTTAAGATCAGTGGTGAACCAGGGGAGGACCTTGCTTTAGTTCTGATATTGGTGAATGGTGCATGAATATTTAGAGCATTAGTGATAATGTCCTTTAAGATCTGGACAGCTATTTCCACTGAGGTTGTAAGGTAGAAATTGCCAATATATTGTGTTACTCAGGTCATGGAGGTAACCTGGTATGTTGAACTTCTTTTTGACCTTTTGGGACAAATTCAGCAGGGTTGGATGGTTTGGGTGAAGATCTTATGCCAGCTATGGGACAATGGTCACTTACTATCATTCGGTAGTACTCCTGCATGAGTATATAAGGGAGGCTTATTTACCAACATAATATCCAGGAGTGAGCTGTTGCTAGAATTTTAGGTTAACCCGGTTGGGTCTTTTATTAGCTGTGTAAAGCCATAGGTGTCACAGAAGGTTACCAATGGAGCAGATGCATTAGATAGCCAGTTTAAATTCAAATCACCAGGATGATGGTATCTTCAGGGCTTAGATTGGTTATTATTTAGGTGAGATAGTAATTTGAGGCCTGCTGGGGGGCCTATAAGCCAATCAATTTAAATGGAGACAAGTTTGGAAGGGATATTTTGATTGATAAACATTCAAATTCCTTTGGTTCGGATGTGATGATGAGGCAGGTAGCAGAGATGGTGTCCTTAATGTATATGGCCACCCCACCACCCCTGGAAGGGCGATCTGCTCTGAAGAGCTGATAGTTGGTAAGGTTTACAACACTGTCTTTGGTCGATGGTCTGAGCCAAGATTCAGAGATGACCAGAAAGTCAGGCAGGGTATGTGCCACCCAGGCCTGTATTACGGAGAATTTTTAAAAGGCTGCAGGCATTGATATGTAGGAAGCTTAGCCATTTATAGAGGATAGATCAGCAGGGAAAAATACTTTCAATGGGGCCAGGATTTATTTCAATGGTACCAAAACAGATCAGAAGGTAGAAGATTAATTTGAGGAGGGCACCAAGAGACAAGGATAGTGAGTGGTCAGAGCGTTTCCTCCTAATCCTGGGTGCCTGCTGTGAGCTGAGTGATGGTCCTGATATATGGATGCAAAATTTTCATAGCATAATATTTTAATGGACAGGCATAGTGGGTTAATAAAAGCCATGATACAAGTAGGGTGCCAGGGCTGTGCTGAATCGTTAGGGTGGCCTTATGTGGGATATCCCAGAGGTTGCATTGCAAACGTGGTTCGGGTGAATAAAGGAATCTGTGGTTGGCCCTTGTGGGTGGTAGAAATGGGCAGGTCGTATTAACTGAGTTATTTATCTTGACACTGGGTATAGCATTGATATCATAAGGGATTGGGTGAGATACAAGGCTCAGGAGCAAAAGGGAGCAAAGTAGCATTGTGGAGGTTAGGTATGGGTTAAGGGAGGAAGGGAAGGGATGTGGGCGTGGATTAAGAAATGGCGGGAGAAAGTGTATAAAAGGAATCAACCAAGAGGGGGGGGCGGGCAAAAATTTTGCGGCTTTGCCCGTACCTTCTGCCTGCTTCTCCCGGCCTCCTGGAACCCTTGGTCGGTTGCACAGGTGCAGCCGACCCGCCGGCGTCTCGGAGCCCCTCCGCTCTTTGGATCTCGAGGGCTGCGCCTTCTACAAGGTGGGGGACAGAGGAGAAGGCAGTTAGTAAAGTACCTTTATTGCAGTAATCTGCAACAAGGTGCTAAAACTTGAGATCTGCACAACAATAGACTGGGAGGGTATGGGGGGGTTAGGCGCCTAAGCGTCTAGCCCACACAACAATTCAAAAGATTGTAACACTTAATTTTAACATAGGGAAAAACAGCCCATAAACCAGGCACAAAGTAAGAGAAAACAGCACTTTTTATGAGAAATTCAAAATAAATTACAGAAAAGCAGAAATCCCAGCCAGAATAGTGCAGCAAACCCCAGTTTAAGTCTATGGGGAAGGCGCACCAATCGGAAGCAAGGCACAGTCTGCGGTCGCTTTCCGATTGGTTTGCGGCTTTGCCCGTACCTTCTGCCTGCTTCTCTGGCCTCCTGGAACCCTTGGTGGGCTGCTGACAGCCGCCCGACCCGCTGGCGTCTCGGGCCCCTGCGCTCTTTGGATCTCGAGGGCTGCGCCTTCTTCTGCCTGCTTCTCCCGGCCTCCTGGAACCCTTGGTGGCTGCACAGGTGCCGCCGACCCACTGGTATCTCGAGCCCCTGCGCTCTTGGATCTCGAGGCTGCGCCTTCTTCTGCCTGCTTCTCCGGCCTCCTGGGACCCTTGGTCGGCTGCACAGGTGCCGCCCGACCCGCTGGCGTCTCGGAGCCCCTGCGCTCTTTGGATCTCGAGGGCTGCGCTTCTTCTGCCTGCTTCTCCGGCCTCCTGGAACCCTTGGTCGGCTGCACAGGTGCCCGCCCGACCCGCTGGCGTCTCGGGCCCTCGCTCTTTGGATCTCGAGGGCTGCCGCCTTCTTGCCTGCTTCTCCCGGCCTCCTGGAACCCTTGTCGGCTGCACAGGTGCCGCCGACCCGCTGGTGTCTCGGAGCCCCTGCGCTCTTTGGATCTCGAGGGCTGCGCCTTCTTCTGCCTGCTTCTCCCGGCCTCCTGGAACCCTTGGTCGGCGGCACAGGTGCCGCCGACCGCGGCGTCTCGGGCCCCTCCGCTCTTTGGATCTCGGGGCTCGCCTTCTTCTGCCTGCTTCTCCCGGCCTCCTGGAACCCTTGGTCGGCTGCACAGGTGCCGCCGACCCACTGGCGTCTCGGAGCCCCTCCGCTCTTTGGATCTCGAGGGCTGCGCCTTCTTCTGCCTGCTTCTCCCGGCCTCCTGGAACCCTTGGTTGGCTGCACAGGTGCCGCCGACCCGCTGGCGTCTCGGAGCCCCTGCGCTCTTTGGATCTCGAGGGCTGCGCCTTCTTCTGCCTGCTTCTCCCAGCCTCCTGGAACCCTTGGTCGACTGCACAGGTGCCGCCGACCCGCTGGCGTCTCGGAGCCCCTCCGCTCTTTGGATCTCGAGGGCTGCGCCTTCTACAAGGTGGGGGACATCTAGCAATGATTTCTGTCATACCAACTCACACTGAATTGAAAGCAAAAAGTCATCATGGCCTTTGACTCCAGACCATTACTGAACAAACTCCCCAAACTCCCTGTCCTAGGGATCCTAGATAATTCCCAACTGGGACATGTCACAACATTCAAATAACTTTGAGTTGGGCTGTGCCAGTACTTTGACTTCTCTAGTCATTTCAGTGCTATTAATGTCATGCTCCTTCCCAAACTCAGAGCCCACTAATGTAACATGGCCTGTATTCCCTGCACAGTTAGGCAGGAGATAATCCCCAAATTGTTCCTCCCTGTCACTGACTATGAGGATAATATATATAGTGCTGCTCATAAATCCTCCCAGACCAGAAAGGACTCTCTCTCTTTAACACTTACTGCTGCTTCATTCTAACCTGCCCCATGTTCACTAACCACTGCACAATGTACAGTCAGTCTAGCCTTCTGTGAAACAGAGATATCTCATGCATGTAACGCTACAAGTTCTGGTTGGGTAAACTCCATTGTTGCCTATTCTCCCTCCCTTTTCTTTTCCCCTCCTCTTACTTCATGAGGAATTCTGGACTATGCTATTTCTTCACCCCTTTCCCCCTGCAAAAAAAAAAAGAACAGTTATGTAAGAATTTACCATAACAGTAGATCTTCGAGGGAATCTCTTTCATCAGGTCACACATTTGGAGCTACCACCATACGTGCCAGGATCACATGGAAGCTTTTTCTGTAGCAGTCTACTAGGGGCTGCCCACTCCGATATCATACGCCGATGTCACCCTGCTTTATAAATGTAGGTGGCCCCACTTCCTCCTCAGTTCCTTCCCCGCTTCTTCCTCAGTTCCTTCCCCATGGGGGAACAAGGAAGCTAGGCCTCCCATTAGGGCACTAAGGAAAGCAAAAAGGTGCCCAGCTGCAAAGAGGGCTGGAGCAACCAGACAGCTAGTGCAGAGACAGAGATAGAAGGGGAATGGAGGGTGGGGTGGCATGACCTGATGAAAGAGAGTCCCTTGAAGATCTACTGTTATGGCAAGTTATGGTAAGTTCTTACATAACTGTTCTATCTTCTTCAGGGATATCTCTTTCATCAGGTCATGCCTTTGGAATGAGTCCCAAGCAGTGCCAGCAAACAAAACAGTCTGGGTGGAAGGAGGCCAAAGCCCTAAGAAAGAAGGCCCCAAAGCACAGCAAGGCCAAAACCTGCCCTCTTTCAGCAGGCAATGTCCAGACTGCAGTGCCTCGTAAAAGTATGGACAGTATTTCAAGTGGCAGCAGCGCAGCTCACAACTGCGGACAGATTCCTGAAACAGGCAATCGAAGTGGCCATACTTCTGGTAGAATGGCCATGAACCACACCAGGAAGTTCCTTAATGTACTTCCTATAACAAAAATTTATACAGTTGGCCAACTATTTGGACAAACACTGTTTAAAAACTGGAACACCCTCTTTTCCAGGTGCAAAAGAAACAAACAACTGAAAGGACTTTCTGCAGTTCTTGGTACATTGTGTATAGTACCTGAGTATTCTATGCAAGTCTAAAGTACGGAACAATGCTTCCCCTGGATTGGCATGCTCTGGGAAATAAACTGGCAGGTGGATTGATTGATTTAAAGTAAACTCAGACACCACCTTGGAGAGAAACGTGGGGTTAGTGCGCAAAGACACACTGTCTTTGTGGAAAATCAAATAAGGCTGCTCTCATATGAGAGCCTGTAGCTCTGACATTCTTCAAGCCAAAGTAATAGCAACTAAAAATAATACTTTCCACAACAGAAATCATAGCTCACAAGATGAAGCTGGCTTAAAAGGGGGTAGTGTCAATTTTTCTAGTACAAAATTCAGGTCTCAAGATGGGATGGGGTTTTGAATAGGAGGCTTCAAGTGGAGAATGCATCACAAAAAAGTACGGGCCATATCCAATTGGGCCAAGGTGCGGCCATCAATGGGTGCTTGGAAGGCTGCTATAGCACATAGGTGCACCTTAACGGAGGAGTATTAAAGGTCTGCATCAAACAGGGACAGTAAGTACTCTACAACCTGGTTCATCAGACAAGAGAAAGGGCCCAGGTGACGGGAAGTGGACCAGATGGCAAATCTCTTCCATTTCATCGAGTAAGTGGCCCTGGTGGGCAGTTTCCTAGCAGCCACCAGGACATTAGCCACTTTCTGGGATACTCCAAGGCCGAGCAATAGCTATGTTTTCAGCAGCCATGCATGCACCCGGAGGGACTTAATGTGTGGATGGACCAGGGCTCCCTGTGCCTGTGTCAACAGGTCCCTGCAAACGGGCAAGAGAACTGGAGGTGCCACAGCCAATTGTTGCAATAATGGAAACCATATCTGATGTGGCCAGAATGGTGCCACAGTATCAAAGTGGCCCCTTCCATTTGGAGCTTGATGAGCACCCTTTGAATCAAACAAAAGGTGGAGAAGGCATAGAGAAACCTCCCTTTCCAGGAGAGGGACAATGTGTCTTGCCAGAAAACTCCAGGCCCTGGATCTTGCAAGTAAAAACACAGCAGTTTTGCATTGAGCGGGGACACAAAAAGGTCCAATTCTTGATGACCCCATCTGTTGAACAGGTCTTCCATGACTGAGGCCAGCAGCTCCCACTCATGCATTCTGGATTGTGACTGGCAGAGGCTGTTCACCATGGCATTTTGGTCACCTGGAACATGGACAACTGACAGTTCTAGACTGTGTTCTAGAGCCCAGTACCAGACTCTCATTGCCTCCTGGCACAGGGGGTTAGAATGAATCCTCCCTTGCTTGCTGATGTAATAGACCACACTGAGGTTGTCTGACTGCACCAGCAGAGGACCTGGAGAGAGAAAGGTTCTGGAAGGCCTGCATCTCTAAAATGCTCATGTGGAGGTGGGCCTTCATCAGAGACCAGGTGCCCTGGGTCTGAAGAGGATCCAGGTGCACTCCCCAACCTAGACCTGAGGTGTCCGTGGTGAGGATCTGCATGGAGGGACAGGATGAGAAAGGGGACCCCTTTTAGAAGGTTGTTGGGGTCCATCCACCACTGAAGCACCTTGGGCAGTGGGGAGGAGATAAGGACTTGCTGATCCAGATCGTCGGTGCGTTGATCCCACAGGACCTTCAATATTCACTGGGGGATCCTCATGTGCTGCTGGCCAAAGGTACTGTCACAATGGCTGCAGACATCAGGTCCAGCAGTCTCAGAAATGCCCTGTCTGTGACATATCATCTCTGGGCCACGAAGTGGGCCTGAGCTATTAGACAGTCTGCCCTGTCTTGAGTGATGAAAGCTTTCCCCTGAGCAGAATCCAGAACCACCTCTACCTACTGCAGCCATTGGGACGGGATCAGGATGGACTTGGGCAAGCTGACAGTTATTCCAAGAGACTGAAATAACTGCAGGATACATGCTAGGGTCTGCAGTAGCACCTGCAGCACACAGGATAAGCCAAAGAGTAAAACCCTGAACTGGTAGTGTTCCCTCTGGAAGGGGAACCTGAGGAACTGCTGGTGTGGGGGACAGACCTTGATATGCAGACAGGCAACCTGCATATCCAGGGAGCATAACGAATCTCCCTGTTTCAACAGAGGAAGAAGGCTGGGAGGGTGACCATCTGGAATTTTTTGTACTGGTTGCAACAATTTAGCTATTTGAGGTCTAGAATAGGCCTCAAATCCCCGGTGTGCTTTGGAACCAGGAAGAACCGGGAGTAGAACCCTTTACTCCTCTGCTGAGTACTGGTTCTGTAGCCTGTTTTCTCAGCAAGGAAGTGACCTCCGCCCAGAGCACTGAAAGGTGAAGTGGGGGAGGGGTGAAAGGAACAGGAGGAAAGATCGGAGGCTGTACCAGAAGTTCTAGATTGTGACCCTGTTTGATTAACTGCAGGATCCAAGCATCTACAGTATTGGCCCTCCACTAATTCAAACGAAGAGAAAAATGACCCCCGACCACCTCCAGGTTTGGAATGAGGAGGTCCAGCCAGGAGTCAGGCTGAAGCAGAGCCTGTGGCAGGGGCTGCATCTCCGCCCCTGGGGCATTTGGCTGGGACACCGGTGGCGGAGGAGGGGGTAGGCAAGGCAGAGCTGGCTCTGCATTTGCCCTTAGATCTGGTCCCTGATTCAGACTTGTGAGAGACTTTTTGAAAGCAGGGCCTTGGCCAACTCCTGGACTGAGTGTGATACAGTGAGTGGACAGACCTAATGGCCCTACCAGAGGCCTGCGGGTCATTCACAATATCCTGCACATCAAGGCCAAAGAGCTTGGAGCCCACAAAAGGGACATTCAGAACTTTCTGCTGGAAATCAGCAGCAAAGCCAGAGACTTTCAGCCAGGAGTGCCGTCTAAGGCAAATGCCAGTGACAACCGCCCTGGCAGAGGTATCCACCATGTCATAAATGGCTCTGAGGAGGTGTCTGCTGACATCCTCTGTGGCCTGGAGAGACTTGAGGAGCTGCTGCCTCTGGGGACCCTCTGGAAGGGCTTATACCACAGCTTTTCCCTTCTTCCAGAGGGTATTCTGGTACTTGACAATGTTAAGGCCTAAAGTGGCTGAGACAAAGGTCCTCTTACCCCAAAGGTCAATTCTTCTGGATTCCCTGGCAGGGGGGAAGGAAGCGAGGTGCTTGGGCACCTTGGACCTGTTGTGAGCTGCCTTTATAGCCACTGAGTCATTGTCTGGTTGGGCAGCATAGAAGGAGTGCCCCAGTGGGGCCTGATAAAGCTTGTCAGCCCTCCTAGGCATGGCAGAAATCATGTTAGGCCTGTGCCAGGCAGCAGCGGCAGCATTCTGTAAGGCTGGAAAAAGTGGAGGGACGACTTTAGGTGGAGATTCAGGAATCTCCAGGAAGTCCACTTGGTTCCTTCTGGTGATGTCCTCCTCCTCAACCTGGAACTCCATTGTTTCCTGGAGTTGTTTCATGATATTGAAGAAGGAGGAGTCTTCCGGGGGGGGCGGATCTCGGGGTGTGTTTCACCGAGTCCTCACTCCCTGAAGAGACAGTGGCCTATCTGAGGAAAGGGCCTCCACATCAGACCCTTCATCCACCTCATCAGGAAGGATAAGGTCAGGATGGTATTCCTCTTCAATGTCCACCTGTTCTGGAACAGGGACTGATGGCAAAGACCCTGACGACGCCCGGGAGAGCATCGAACGGGAGGACCAAACTGGCGCTGACCCCGAGGCAGCAGCCAACAGCAGTGGTGATGAAGGCCCTGGCCGTGGAACAAGCTGCTGAATAAAGACCATGGTAATGGAAAGTAAGTACTGCATTTAAGTAGACAGAAGGCATAGGAAGCACCATCAACACTGGCTGGGATGGCGGGGGCATGGAGCCCAGTGTCGCTTGACTCAGTGCCTGACCGGCAGAGCCAGAGGAGCACAATGTCCGAGGACCTCGCTGTACAGAAGGTCACTGCAGTGGGATGGGCACTGATGACCCAAGGGTTGATGGGCCTTCAACAGCCAACAGAGGGTTTATTGCAGGGGGAAGACCTACAGGAAGGGAAGGCCTGGGTAGCAGGAAAGGAGGTCACCAGACCTGGCAATGGCGCTAACCCAGATAAGGAGGTGGAAGCTGGCGGGGATTGGGAGCACCACCAGGGAGAACGGTCCTTGGAGCATGTTTCCCTGAAGACTTATCCTGGTCCTTGGTAGCCTGAGAGCCCAAAAAAAAGCTGGCAATTGGGATGGGGGAGCCTCCAATGATCCATGCTCTGACCTATCTGCTTGCTGCTCCATCAAGAAGATCTGCAGGGCTTTCTTTCAGTGTTGCTGGGTAGTACGGTTAAATTTAGATACATACATACATACATAGTTGCCAGAAGATTAGGCCTTATGATCTATCTTGTCTGCCCAACGCAACTCACTGTTAAAACGATTTACCAAGTTTTGATATATGAACGCATATACTGCAAGGTGACTGCGTATAGAACTGATTCGCGCAATGTGTTTTGATAGATGCATAGCCTATTTTAGCAAATTAAATCAGGTTTTCACCCTCACAAACCAGGAAGTGTAATTTTGTGTGTTGGAGCCTGTATTTGGTGACCTTTGACACTCATTACCTTTGCAATGTCACCACAGGGAGATCTGTGCTCTGCAATTAAAATCAGTTCTTGGTCACAGTAATTCGGTCTCGATAACAGAGCTCTTTGTCGCAGCATGCAGCACGACAATAGCAATGTCAAACAGTTTATTTTCAGGGTCCGATGATGAAAGCATTATGTTGTCCTGCACTAACAGTGATCTTTCGGACACTGACATAGTGCCACAGTTTGACAGCCACTGCATAGTAGATCCCCATAGGGATGACCCTATGACAACAGCAAGAATGATGTGGGCAGTAGCTCAGGCAGTCACAGCAGTGGTCCCAATCCATTCCAGTACAGCAGTGAGAGCAGACTTAGCAACACGGACTGTTAATATTATATTTTGCTACTTAGTGCTACAGTGTGGTTCCCGTCATTGCTGTAATTTTACTGTGCAAAAATCGAGGTACGGTGTGTGTTCTGTTACTCCCAGCATTGATGTGCCCACACAAATGCTAGTGATAGTACTCTGGGTTTTTAAATTTCCTTTTTTGGGGGAATTGCTTTCCCTATGCTAACGAGTTGTTGGCCACCCCAGCTTGACACTGAGAGCTCGGCTCCATCTGGTGGCATTGCTTGAGCAGGATAAATGGCTCACAATTTGTCCAAATCCAATTTGTCCAAATTCCTCACCTGGTACTAGTTAGTAGTGACCTCCTGCCAATTGATTTATCAGTCACTCACTCTGATGGAGTACAGGGTGGAAATTACAAGCAGTCACCTTGTACACCAACCACTCCAAACCCCCTAGTTGCACACATACACTTAGAAAAATGCTGCAGCATAGAACTTTTATTATCTGTAAATTATTTATACTGTTTGGGTATGTCTTTGCCCTAGTATCAACTGGTCTACGCTATAGCTTTCTTCTCTGTGTATGTGTGTGTTTGGGGGTGGAAGGCCTGCTTGTACTTTTCCCTTTAGAGGCATCAGTGATTGAGTAACGTGTTGAAGTCACCGGTTCCCCTGTTTACAGCATGTTATAAATTTAAAACTACAAATTACTGCACCAGCTTTGTGTTACCTCTAAGCGCTCAGGAACAATACAGACTGCAGCTGTCATAAGTGTCTGCCTAAGCATCTGTAATACCATCCTGGCATTGGCTTATTGTCGCTACATGTGTGCCTCCAGGTGCATTATGAATTGAGCAAAAAATACACAGTACAGTTGGTGATCATCCCCCAACCCCAAGGTTAAAAATGACACTGCAATACCTTCTCATGGAAAAGAGACTGCATTTATGTTTAGATAGCCTAAGTACCGTTTGATTGGTCCACTACAAAAAGGGATATATCCTTGCGGTAGGTACTCAAGTGTTAGACTGTATTTGAACCACCCTTCCTCACTTATGTCACCATACTTCATTGCCACTTTGGTCTGTATCAAGTCGTTTGTGTTTTCCCATTTTTTCCATTACAGTGGATCTCTGATTCACATGCGTAAAATGTACAGCAAATACAACAGATGCTGCACTATACTGTCTCCCATGCCTTATCGATGTCATGGTGCATTGTGTAGACTCCCTGCATTCATTGCTGTGTAGCTCATATTTTGGTTCAGACATTATTCCCTAAGTATGCCGAACTGACTAGCACACTTTGCAATATAACACCATAGAAGCCGTGTATTTGGTACCACAGTGTTGGGAGAGGATGGCAACTGCAGTCACTTCTTTTGCTGATGCTCCGGAGCACATACAATGATGCTACAATCCTAATTTTAAATAAAGACTGAAAGGTCGCTCCTGTAAAAAAGCTTTCAGCTTAGTGTGCTATACCTGGTTAAACAACTAAATAAATAAATTAAAAATAAAAATAAAGACTGTATGTTAAAATGTTAAAAAACCAAGTGTTTTTAATTTTGAGATACACTGTAAATTATGTACGGTATAACTATGTTCAGTATATAACTGATTTTATTGCATTCATTTATAAACTTAGCGAGGAGCTGGCAAGCTGGAGAAACAATTCAGTGCACCATGTCCCTTTATTCATGCACATCTAAGCATACTTTGGTGATCAGTGTTATGGTGCTTGCATGAGAACACCAAATGAGCCCAAGAAAACACAGGAGCACAGGAAAAAATATAAACTGTCTATAATGATGGTAACAATCAGAAATGTAATAGCAAAGGCAGTTTACTGAAGCAATCACACTGGAAGCAGCACTTGCCAAAAACACGCAGTTTATTGCACTGTTCTCCTGGGATTGGACTGTGCAGCTCAGTGCTTATACTCTTGCTGCACATTACAATTCTGAACTGTTGAAAAAGTCATCCATTTAACACAGACCTCTATGCACCAATACTGAAAAGCTTACTTCAATTTATAGATCTGCCCAGTTCAAAAGTCGTCCTTGTGTGTCCCAATACGCTACAGATTACAGCTCCACTCAGTTAAAAAAAGTTATTTTTTATACAGACTTGTTATAATTATGTACTTGCAGCACTTATCTTATCAAAACTGTAACACTGTACTCAAGCAATGTAGATGTAGAACTGAAGGACCTAGGACACAGAGCTTAGTCAGATGAGTAAAACTGAAAATCAGGAGAAATCGCCACTTCTGCAATCCCAAAAGCAAGTATAACAGCTGCCAGTATAACAAACCGTTTCAGTCATCAGTGCTGTAATTTTTGCCAGTTCAGTTTTGGATCAGCACTCACTGAGGCTGGGTCCAGGAAAGATGAATGAATGAGCAGTGAGAAAGGTGCAATGGGAACACCTTCCCTTTGCTGATGTCACTCATGCATGTGGATGCACTGCTCATATGCGAACTTCAAACAAAGAAAAAAACATGCAGAGACAACTGTGGCACAAAAATGTTAAAAAACTAAGCAACTGAATAGATTTAATACTTAACTTCAGGGCAGCTGAGCTTTGCATCACTCAATGAAGGGAAGGTGATCTGCAAACATGACATTGGGGGAAGTTGGTAAATCACTTTAATGCACAGTAGCTGCTCTACCTCCCATTAGTTCACTCCTCCCTCCTACCCTGTGCTCCTCTGGTGATTGCCATAACCCCTCCCCATACCATGCTCCTGTGCCTATCCCAACCATTCTTGAAACCTCCCACAGTTCCCAATTTTACCAGATCATCTGGCAGTGCATTCCAGGGTGCCACCACCCTATCTGTGAAATAATACCCCCTCGCCGCCCCTCTGTATCGCTCCCCCTACTAACTTTAGACTATGGCCTCTCATAGTCCCCTCCTCCCTCAACTTGAGCAGACCCTCCATGTTCCCTCTATTGATCCCCTTCAAGTATTTGAAGGTCTCTTTCATATTCCCCTATCCCTTCTGTCCTCCAGAGAGTACATGTCCAGTTCTCTAAGTCTATCCTCGTATGACAAGCCCTCCAGACCACTAATCATCCTTGTCACCCTTCTCTGGACTCTCTCCAGCAGTGTGATATCCTTTTTTAGGTGGGGGCACCAGAACTGCTCACAGTACACCTAATGTGGCCTCACCAGTGAGGTGCACAGGGGAAGTATAACCTCCCTTCTCACTGACGTTATCCCCCTGGCAAAATTCCCAAGCATTTTGTTTGCCTTAGCAGCTGCTCTCTTGCACTGCTCCAAGTAGTTCCTTTTAGCATCGATTATCACCCCCAGATTCTTCGCCATCATCACGACAGTCAGCTGTACCCCCCCCCAAGTGGTAGGTACACCCAGGGTTCCTAACACTAAGGTGCAAAATGCTACATTTGTGTGTGTTAAACCCCAACTGCCACGTGTGGGCCCAGTTTTCCAGTCTCTCCAATTCATCCTGTAGTGCCCTCCTTCCCTCCTCGCTATCCACCACCGCCCCCAATTTAGTATCATCAGTGAATAAACTCAATTTACTACCAACCCCCACAATGAACACATTAAAAAGGATAGGTCCCAAAACTGAATCTTGTGGGACCTCGCTGATGACCTCTCTGGGTGTCGAGACTTTTCCCCCATCACCACCCTCTGCTGTCTATTCCTAAGCCAATTTGTTACCCAACCCACCAACTTATCTCCCACCCCTAGTTCCCTCAAATTCCAAATGAGCCTTCCATGCAGGACCGAATCGAAAGCCTTGCGGAAGTCTAGGTAGAGGACATCATCTGGCTTTCCTCCATCCAGGGAGCGTGTCACCCAGTTGAAAAATTCGACCAGGTCTGTTTGACACAATTTCCCCTTGACAAACTCATGTTGGTTTTCATCCTGGAAACCATTTATCTCCAGAAACTCTACCATTCGTTCTTTCAAGATTGTCTCCATCAATTTTCCCACTATGGATGTCAGGCCGACCGGTCTGTAGTTTCCCGGATCATCCCGAGGTCCACTCTTGTGGAGAGGTACGACATAGGCCAACCTCTAGTCTAGAGGGACCCATCCTGATTGGAGGGAGGAATTGAATAGTTCCATCATTGTAGCTGCCAGGACATCTGCCAGTCCCCTCAGAACCCTCGGGTGGATGCCGTCTGGCCCTGGAACTTTATCCATCGTTAAGGACTTAAGAGCCCCCCTCACACTCCCTACCTGGATCTCCTCATCTGTGAGAGCCCCTCCCCCCCATACCCCCTTGTCTGCTCCCTCCCTGAGGCAATGGCCCATCCTTTTTCCTGGTGAAGACCGAGCTGACATAATTATTCAACACTTCCGCCTGCTCCATCCCCCCTACCCATCCCCCTTCCTCAGCTTTCTTATCTTCCCCTCCCCCTTCCGCCACTCCCTAACATATCTAAAGAATTCCTTCTCCCCATTTCTGATCCCTCTTTCTAATCTAAGATTCATATCCGCCTTGGCCGTTCTAACCCTTCTGCTAACCTCCCTTGAAGTCCTATGAAACTCCTCAAGGTCTACCCCACTACGGGACCATTTGTACCTTCTAAAGGCTAACTTCTTATTTCTCTCAACCTCCTGGACTTCCCTTGTCCACCAGCATGGTTTCCTGGCTCTGGCCATCTTCAGGCAGAGCTTGCAGGCAAGGTGTTATGGCTAGGTCTGAGGCAGCAGACACAAAGATCATGGTGGTCTGATGAAGCAATCTTCTTTCCGCAGCAGCAGAGATGGAAGAAGGCAGAAGAAACAGTAGTTCTTGAAATACAAAAGGAAAACAAATCACTTTAAAATAAAGTGATTTCAAAGGCAAAGGAAAATAAAAGGTAAGTAAACTTTTGGCAGTTGACTGACTGACGAAGCTTCCGCAGAGTCCGTGTGCATTAGGTCGACAGCGGAAAAGAACTGAGGAGGGAGCTGGGCCACCCACATTTATATAGCAGGGTGACACTGACGTATGACTTCGGAGTGGGCGACCCTAGTAGACTGCTACAGAAAAAGCTTCCATGTGATCCTGGTGCCTACAGCGGTAGTTCCAAAGGTGTGACCTGATGAAAGAGATATCCCCGAAGAAGATCATATGTTTAATTTCATTTTTATTTATTATACTTATAAACCTTGAGAGCAAACTTATGTTGCTTGTTTTTACAAGCAACCAGACTGACACTTACAAACAATAACAATAATAGACAAAAACAGGTAATATACAAACAGGATAAGAAGCAATCACAGGATGACATTGCTACACCATTACTGGAAGCTTATTTTAAATTTGAGAAGATCAAAAACTAACAGTCTTTGTCCTGAAGAAGTAGGCCTGAAAGGGGGCTTGAAAAATGTATTATGTGCCACATAGGTTCCTCTTTATTTATTTTATTTATTGAAATTGTTTCACCAGGAAAAGCACACTGAGCAAGAACTGCTCGTCTCCCGGTGCGACCTGGAGGGAGGGGTACAGTGGGGAAGAGGACAAGGGTAGTCCAGGTCCTGACATATAGGCATACAATTACAATACAGTTGAAAACATTTGACAGAAATAGTTGGGCGAAGATGACATTTACCCTTACTTATAGTATAGTAGCAATTACATGGGGAAGTCATGCTTTATACCTTGGAAACATATAATTAGATAATACAGCTGCATATGTTTGACAGGAATAGGTGAGTGTGGATTAATACATATACCCTAATAGTTGAGAGTAACAGTTACAATGAGGAAATCCTGCCAAGGTATTGGGTTGTGGTATATAATGAGATAGGGGTAAGTTCAAGCTAGCTAGCTCAAAAGTTGGGATCATGTGCAATAGTTGGGTGTGGTTAGCGAGGTAGTTTATAAATCATCCATCATCATCTTTGCATTTTGTTAGGTTGAAGAAGCTGTACTACACAAGACCACAATCAATTGCCAAAAGAAGATAACTAGTTAGCTTACAAGACTTAAAAACCAAAGAACTTTTATTTATTTATTTATTTATTTACTTATTAGATCATTGGTTTACAGACCTGTGAGTCAAAGACTCATTTACAAAGGCACCTTGTCAAGAGAGTATTCTAGACGACATGCCAATATTTTAATTTGTTGTTTTAATAAGTTGAAAAATGTGTGTCTCATAGGTGAGGGAACTGTCTAGGGTCACACCCAGGTACTTAAGTTCTTTAACTGTATACACTACATCACCATTTCTAGCTGTTATCAAAAATCTGAGTCTCCACTCTTCTTAGGACCATGGAAGAGCATTGCCTTAGTTTTCCACACAGTAAGGACTATTTTATGACTCAAACCAGTCCTGGAGTAATTCAGAGTCTCCTTGGACCACTGGTTTAGGTTCCCCAGGTTTCCTCCCCTGTTTATAAATCATGCATCATCAGCATAAATGACAGGCTATTGGCAGATGGTTTAGAAACAGGTGGCCAGATATTCAACACTTTGTGCCACGATTGTGCCACATTTGCACCAGATTGCTATATTCAAAAGGCCAAATAGCGCCGGTGCAACATGTTAGCACCAATGCTAAAAGATAACGTGTGCAAAGTGAGTGGCGGGGATATGCATACAGGCACAATGGTATATTCAAAACTATAGCGCCGTGCAATGTGCGTTAGCGCGACATGTAGCGCGGTGCAAATTACTGCCTATGAAAAGGTAATCTTAACTCCAGGCAAATCAAAGATAGGGGTCATAGACACAGCAGCAACAGGGAACAAGGCTGCATGCAGCCAATGAGGAGGCTGCGAGGGCAGACGGCCACCCTGGGCCACTCCAAATACACAGGCACCCAAGCTGTGGAATCCAATGCCCCAACATTGTTTAGCAAATAACAATCATGCAAATAATAAAACTGAGCCAAAAGTCCACTTGCAGCAACAAACTATTTGTAATGCTGTGCAATATGACACTATGTTGATATTTGTGAATTGTGTGTTGTTGTTCATTGTGTATATGTATTGTACACTATCATCTCAACCGCACATGTAGTGGCTCTGGGTCATTCCAAAAAATGGGCCTTGGCCCAGTGTGCTTACCAACAAAGTGATACATAAAATTAATAATAACAAAGTAATGGTAGAGTCATGCTGCACACTGATGGCACCACCCACGTCATCATCATCTGGCACCAGTCCCAACCCTGACAGGCATTAGTGGATGCCCCAGTGCCCAGCGGATACCGTGGCAGTGCATCCTTACAGCACACACCTCGGTACACCAACACAATCCAGCACACACATGCAGCACTGGGGCAATGGAGGGTGTTGAGGGGAGGCTGTACAGATGGTCAGGCTGCACCACACAGTTGGTGCTGCCACAACGTTGGGGCCATCCACACAGTGCACATGTTCCAGTGTCAGGAATACCCGGACACCAATGTGCCTGTCTGATATGTGTCCCCCCCCCCCGGGAAATACTACACATCTGTACAAACACCACAGCACACATGGCCAGCCATATGTATGTTACTGTGAATATTCCATGCCACTGGCGCAGTGTATATGTGTCACAAGACAGCATGACAGTGGTGTCCACAGTCAGAACACACCTTCCAGCTGGGCCTGTCACTGTGTGGAGAGCAGCAGTCATTGATGTCTGACACACCATGGACATTGCTGTGTCTCCTGCAATACCAGCCACTATGTTACTGTAGCATCTGCTGAGCACTGTAGCAGGGTCTGCAATATGTCCATGGCATGTAGCACCACCACCTGTGCCTCTGGTTCTAGTCCCCTGGGGCACAATAGTCTGTGCTGCTGTGTATAAACATAGCCTGCAGCAACTGACATGTTGATCCAGTCTGACATACAGGTGGTGCTGTGGGCAGACCCAGCCTGCAGCTACCGACCTATAGTTCCAGTCTGACCTACAGGTGGAGCTGTGTGCATCATGCAATAGCGAAGGACAAACTACAAACAACACTCTGGATACAGAAGTTGATACCAGCCCATTTACAGAAGAAAGGGTTCTGGAAGAACTCTTAAAACTGAAGGTGGACAAAGCAATGGGGCCTGATGGGATTCATCCCAGAATTCTAAAAGAACTAAGGGTAGAATTAGTGACACCACTGACTACCCTCTTTAACAAATCATGGGAGGATGGGGTGGTACCTGAGGACTGGAGGAGGGCAGATGTGATTCCCCTTCACAAAAGTGGAAGCAAGGCAGAAGCAGAAAACTACAGACCTGTTAGTTTAACCTCAGTGATAGGGCAAATGATGGAATCACTTCTGAAGGAAAGAATTGTCGAGTACCTAGAGGCCAGAGTGGCACAGAACCCAAGGCAGCATGGATTCACAGTGGGAAGGTCATGCCAGACGAATCTAATAGATTTCTTTGACTAGGTGACCAAAGTAGTAGACCGGGGGCTGTGTACATGGCCTACCTAGACTTTAGCAAGGCATTTGACTCAGTCCCACACAAAAGATTAATATACAGTTAGCCAGCCTGGGGTGGGTCCCAAGATGATAGCCTGGGTAAAGAATTGGCTGGAGAATAGGACACAGAGGTAATAGTAAATGGAGTCCACTCTGAAGAAAGGGGGTTACTAGTGGGTGTCAGTAGGGTTCAGTATTAGACCGTCCTCTCAATGCCTTTATAAGCGGCATTGCAGAGGGACTGGAAGGAAAAGTATGTCTTTTTGCAGATGACACAAAGATCTGCAACAGAGTTGATGCACAAGATGGGGTGGAAAGGATGAGAAGAGACTTGGCAAGGTTAGAGGAATGGTCAAATGTAGGGCAGCTTAGATTTTATGCTAAGAAGTGCAAGGTAATGCACCTGGGAAACAAAAACCCAGGGGAAGAGTACACAATGGGGGGTGAGATACTAACAACAACAAAAATGGAA
The DNA here is from genome assembly GCA_016271365.2 of Neoceratodus forsteri. NCBI lineage: Eukaryota > Metazoa > Chordata > Ceratodontiformes > Ceratodontidae > Neoceratodus > Neoceratodus forsteri. Next base: position 376,465,116 of record CM057458.1, read on the forward strand.
AGGGACCTAGGGGTAGTCATATCAGATGACTTAAAGGTGGGCAAGCAATGTGGGATGGCAGTAAGGAGGGCTGGAGGGATACTGGGATGCATAGAGAGAGGCATCACCAGTAGAAAACAAGAAGTTGTTATCCCTCTGTACAGACAGCTGGTGAGACCCCATCTGGAGTACTGTGTGCAGTTCTGGAGACCCAATCTCCAGAGGACATAGACAAGATGGAAGCTGTCCAGAGGAGGCAACTAAAATGGTGCAGGGTCTGCACGGGAAGACATATGAGACAGACTAAAGGAGCTTAATATGTATAGCCTCGAGGAAAGGAGGGAGAGGGACATGACAGAAACTTTCAAAGTACCTCAAGGGAATCAACAAAGTCCAACAGGGTAGCATCTTTCAAAAAGAGTGTGCAAGAACAGGGGCACAATTTGAAGATGGGGGCGCTCAGAGGTAATGTAAGAAGTATTTTTTCACAGAGAGGGTTGTGGATGCATGGAACGGCCTTCCGGAGGAGGTTGTGGAGTCAAAAACAGTGGTTGAATTCAAGCATGCATGGGACAGCCATAAGGCAATTCTAGGGGGTTGGGGTAGAAAGAAGTAGGCTGCTGGTTAACTAGGATCTGCAGCTTATCCATTAGGTAAGGAAATAGGCAGACTGGGTGGGCCAAGCGGTCCTTATCTGCCGTCAAATTCTATGTCTCTATGTTACATGGTAATGTATGCAAAGCAGGCTGAGATGAGATGCTGATGTGGCTATTTGCACACAGATTGCCTAAGTAGGCTCATCTGCATAGGAGCTTTAAATATAGCAACATTTAGCCCCGGGCTAATGTGTTAGCGCTGGGCAAACGTGTTAGTGCCAGGCTGTTGTGTTTGTACTAGGCTAAACTGTCAAACCCATAGCACAGTTTTGCTGTGTTTGGCCTGCGATGTTGTTTGCTGTTGTTGTGCACTACTTCATTGCTATCACCCACAATGACCACCTACTGAAACTCTGCCTTACTCCACCTCAGTGTGCATTGTGATGCAGTTGCAGTTTGGCCTTCCTGGATGCTATATTCAGAGCTGTCTTATTTGCTGGGCTATTTTTGCACTGCACTCTCAGCCCTTTTTGCACGCCTTCATTTGAAAGCTATATTCAACTGAATTAGCCCCTGGGCTATTCCTTCGGATATGGCATGAAAATGGTTCCAGGCTATTTTTGCACACCGTGCAGTGCTAATTTTGCCCTGGAGCTGAGTTTTGAATATTGGACCCAGAAAGAAAAGCAGGGGACCCAAATGGAGCCCCTCACTGTATACTCCTAAAGTCTGATAAAACACCACTTACTAGTGTTCTACGAATGCTATCAGATACAGTTACTAAACCAAGTTATTACTAGTAATATAGTAGGTGTCATTCTCCTACAGGATCCCAACAGCTGTGGAACAAGATCAAAACCAATCTGAGGTCCTCTACATCCTATCAAGTACTAAAAACTGAGCTTTGTGAGTTGGCTAGGTTTTGTTACTGCTATCCATAATGGCACTAATATACAGCCTGCTTTACCCTTGTACCTTAGTTCTAAATTGTTTGCCTCCTTTAATTCCCTCTGTAGTCATCTACAAAGAGATTGAAAATATACAAAACTAGAGGGCCATTGAGTGTTGCCTCTGGTGCTCTGGCAAGTTAGTCGTTTTTGTTAACATGGGGGCAGGAAACAAAAACGTGATGTCCCCTTTAGTTACTATACACACACACATACACACATGCACACACACACACACACACACACACACACACACATATCTATCTATCTATCTATCTATCTATCTATCTATCTATCTATCTATCTATCTATCTATCTATCTTCTTTGGTCAACCCTAATGCCCTTATTTGCAAAAAACTTCATTAACGCACCCGTTAGGACAACTTAACGCCACAAAAGTAGGGAAATGTGTTGTTAGGGTTTCCAACCCTAACTCCCACCCCAACCCCCAAGCAGCAAAGGAAAAAACATTAGGGTTTTGGGTCTCTGGAGTCTTGGCGAATCAGTGGTGGGGTCTTCCTCGGGTTGTCAACCCTAATGTCCACCTCATTCTGTGAGTAAACAATGTCATACAGAGCCCTGCGTGAAGAAGGGTACAATAAATCGTGTTGACAACCTGTGGCGAGACGTACTTCTCTACCTTTGAAGAGTGTATCATTATGAGGCAGTGACTTTGAGCTGTACCTTGTGCTTTGGATTGGAGGCTATGGTGTTGGGGTGAGGGGTGAGCATTAGGGTTGATAACTGCTGTTCAGTGGAGAAAAAGAGGTTGCAGAGTCCACTACATTTGGGTGGACAGACACTGCCATGTGTTTGGGGGTAGGTTGGTGGAAATGTTTCATGTACAGAACCTGCAGAGGGGGAAGAGAGGGGCAAGAATCATGCAGAGATCACATTAAATATCAGTGATTATTTCCTGCTTGAGAGGAATTATAAGTCTGTCGAGTCCACATGCAGTCAGTAACACGTTTTTTGCCCCTTCCACTAGTTCATTGTCTTGTCTTCTCCGGAAACATATTTCCCCATCCTGCAGCTGCTCTTGACCTTTACTTCCTTCACTACTTTATCCCTTTTTCCTTACAATCTATCCTGATTCTCTTACCTACCCTTGCCTCCCTCCTTAATTTTCATTTCTCTTACCCACCCCTCCCCTCTATACTGTCTTATGTGGCTGTACATTTTTATGTAGGAGTATGTTTTCTATATTACACGTGTCTGTATTTGTACTATACATTTATATGTACTGTATTGACATGATTATTTGTAGGCATAGATGTGTCTGGGTTGATTCTGGTTTATGCGCTATTTTTCCTTTTTTTGTGTTGTTATACCTTTCATGCTCAACATTATTTTGTACGATTTTGTTACATTTTTCTATTCATGGTATTTTGTACTCTGCTATGTTTACTGTGTCCCATTCTCCACTTACCCCCACGATGCTTCTGGAAACAAACTCTTTGTGGCTCATGTTGTCTTTCCTGGTTTAACTTTTCAAATAAATAAATAAGTTTCACGCACCCAGATTATGTGTATTCCTAAACCTTATATTATGTGATGAGATCCCACTGTACAGGCATACTTATCTATCATAAACATAAGGTATGCAGAATGCGACTAAACAATCTTGTTGCTGGATTTTAGTCACCATTACAACAATTTTGTATATTTTCTATTTGCACCAGATAAATGCCACCTTTACTTATACTAGTGATCTCCCACAGCTTTAGCTTGCATGAGCATGAATGATTTGTTGGTTACTAAACATGAAATGAATATTTTTTTCAATTTTTGTTATGCAGTTGTAGTACTTTGTAAATGGACTACAGTAACAATAATAAGTAGGGACTTTTTAATTTGGTCTAAAAGTGGATCAAACATCCTGAAGTGTTAAAACAATTTTAAAAACTATTAAAAAAAGTCATTTATAAGTAATTATGGATAACTGAATAATCCATCATTGAAGGATGTAGTGATAAAACTGCTCTGTGCTGCCCTGGTTCCAAGCTTTAATTTAAAGAAAAATGTAGTTTTTAACCTTACAGTGACTGTTTCAAATTAAGTTGTTTCTTAATTTCTTTGAAAATGGATAGTTTTGCAACTATTAGGGCTACAAATATCAATAAACCTTTTAAATTATTGATAATATTTTAAAGGATCAATAATTGAAAATTGCATCTCTAAAACTGTTCTGTTTAGTCATGACTCCAAGCTTAAAAAAACGAAGTTTCAAGCCCAAGCAATTTCAAAGTTAGCATTTTCTAAAGATAATTTGTATTCTGAAAATGACTAACTTTGGAACTGTTAGGGCTAGAAATATTTTTTTAAATGAATCCTTGGAGTCAGAGCAACATAGAGCAGGTATATTGATACAGTTTGCAAATTTTGATATTTTAAAATGTTATCAATCATTTTAGAAGTTTATCTATGAATATTTTTAGGCTTGATTGTTTCAAAATTAAATTTGTTTTTGTTTAGAAAGGGCTAACTTTGGAACCATTAGACGTACTTAACAGAGTTTTTGTTTTAAACAAAAGCTTGGAGTCCTGCAGACTTGGCTTCTTCCTATCAGTACAGTTTCTGTGCAGCAGTACACTTTAGTACATGTAGATATACATCAGTACACTTCACAGTTGCAGCCATAGATACATTCCAATAATTCCAGATGTTTCACAATACATCTAAAGATTCTCTCTCTCATGGCCCACAGTAGTCCTGCAGGCAAGCAGGGAATTTCTCTCGAGCTATCACAGAGATTTCAGGAAATATCTGGCCATGTCTTTAGCTGCAACTGTCAGGTGTATTGCTGTATCTTTATTGAAAAACAGATAACGGCGCTCACACACACCACACAGGTTAGAAAGCAAACTTCAATTATTTAGAAACCTTGTCCAGCACTCCAGACATCCCTACATATCGCCAAGCTGTTGGGTGATATGAAAGGGTGTCTGGAGTGCTGGAGAAGATTTCAGCAATAAGCCACGAGGGGGTGTGGGTTATCAGGGGATTTACCACAGCTGGAGTGGGTAAATCCGCGCCAGCCATGGTAAATCCCCCGATAACCCAGATCCTCCAAGTGGCTTACTGCGATTATATCAAGTGGGGTTTTTTTGTAAAAAAAAGGAGGGAAGCAGTGTTTTTCTGGTTTGAATCATTGTTTTTTTAAACTTTTTTCTTTTGTTTTTCCATTGTAGGGAGCTGCTGTTTTATGCTCTCCACTTAGCGGGGAAACAAGATGGTGGTCGCAGTTCCGTGATTTCATAGAAACATAGACATCTGATTTTTTTTTAAAGATGTGGCTGGCTGGCACCTTTTGTGGTGATTATTGGTAGATTTACAATGGAGGCAAGGTGCCAGCCTGCCCATCTCATTGGTTCTTGTCCGAGGTACATGGTACAATTCTACATAAATGAAGTCTGCCTTCTAACCTGCGAGGTGTGTGTGCCCTTTTTTGTTTCCAATACATGTTAAGTCCAGTTTCCCACTTAAGACTAGCACCTTTAGCTGTGCCTGGTGTGCACAGTGTTTTTAATTTGTATTGCTTTATCTTGGCATACATTGATGAATATGAACTGGATCAATAAGATTCAGCCTTATGAAGTTGACTGTATATGTATGCCTCCTCAAACCTTTAACAATTCTCTGCCAAAAAATGGGAAAAGTGACTATTTCCTAAATTGCTAGAGAGACTGGTTGTATTCTGTTAAGGAGAACAACATCCTTTGTCTAGTTACTGCTTAATGGTTGCTGTATAGTCTGTCTTTCCATTCATATTAATTATGCCAGCTGATACTCTTTGTTGTTGTTCCCACTCCCCCAGGACACACTGGAAAAAGAGTTGATATCTGCTCAGTGTGCATTCCTGGTCAACACTTAATCAATCAATCAATCAATCAACAAATTAATTATTCTCAGTATTGGATTATTCTGATGTGGTATCTGTTCCTTCACCTACAACTCTGAAGAAGAGAAGAAGATGGATACTGCAGAGCCAAAAACTGAGTTTAACAGGTACATGTGGTGTTTCAGACAGTATGCCATTCCTGTATTTGTTATACCGCATCAGGCTAATATAGTTTACTGCACTTTCATATACATTGTAAAAAAGGTTTTTTTTAAACCTGATATTCAAAGGAGAATGGGAGCGGCACCAAACTGGTATTCCACCCAAAATGTCTAGAGCTCTGGGAACAGCAAGTAGGTGTAAAATTTAGCCCTGTACCATTTCAAATCCAGACGTCGAATTCAGAGTTTTTCTATAGAGGTTTTTCTGCTCCCTGGCAGGCTGGGTGGTTTGTATCAGCCTGTTCTGTAAGCATCAGCCAGCCTGATCCCCCTCACCAATTCTGGGACCTGGCGGGCCATCAGTGCTTTCTCAGGGAAGGCTTCATGTCGTAAACCAAAAACCTGCTCTGACAACTGGGTGTGCTATAGGAGACAAAGCAGCAGTACAGAAAGAAACTCCAGCACTACCCACTACACACAAAGCTAAATGAAGCTCACAACATATATAATTCAGTAAAATGAATATATTTATTAAATACAAAAAGCCAGAGAATAACATAGACCCCAAAAATCAAAAGGGGCACACAGCAAGACCCACTGACCTCCTACCAGTTTTGCCTCAAAGCCTCATCAGGGAGTGTTCAAACAGGTGACTCATACAGTTTTTAAATCCCCTTCTTAAAGTGACAGTGTGCAACCAATTGCAAGAACATGATGGGTAATTCACCAATGTTAAAAACAAGCTAGTGAAGCGAACAAACAGCTGTAATGCTAGACTGACACGAAGATGAAGTATTTCATTGACTCATTAATAATAACGATAATATTAATAATAATCCTGCAGATGAAAATTCACAAAGCGGGTGAGAAATTCTTAAGCTATAATGTTAATAATATGTTGAAGTTTCTATATATACAAAGAAATTTAGAGATGTAGTTGAAAGATAAAGACTGTAAAAATAAAATAAACTAAATCACAGAAGTAATCGTAAGGAAATAAATATAGTTTTATTTATTTATTTTATTTAGTTTTTGTTGACCGGGTAAGTGCACTAGACAAATCCTGACTATTTTCAGGCACGACCCGGGGGAGGGGGATACAGATGAATGCCAACTGACCTTGAACCAGATTAAACTGTTGGTGGTATTGTTAGTGAATGAGGGAAATTTGGCCAGGACACCGGGGAAATTCCCCTACTCTGTGCCAGTAGGGGGAACCTGTCGCTGTTGGAAGCAGCCATTCTGTTCCCAGCTATGAAGGAGGAAGGAGCATTGCAAGGGACTGTGATAGCCCAGAGCCCTGCAGTACATGTTGTTCCCACTTTGAAGGGATCCGCTGAGGTGGCGGCTGGGATGCACCCGCGAAGTGGCCAGCACATCGCCAGACTCAGCGGTCCCTTGGAAACTCCCGCAGTATCAGGTCTGAGCTTGGCTGAGAAACAGCATTGTTTAGAGGAGGAACTTATTCGGGTGAGCGATTTGTTGGCGCAGGAGCGTCGGAAACTTGCCGTGGAGGACGACAGGAAGCGGAAGAGATCTGCAGGTTCACCGAGTGCTTCTGAGATAGTGGAGCCCAGCAAGCTTCATTCAGCTACTGAGAGGCAAGTTGCGGGTGGCAGTTCGACTTCTCAGGCTTGGGGGGACCTCGTGGATGCGTCCTGGTCTCCGGAGATAGTGCTGTGAGTGGTGGGCTGGATTCCGATATCGGGGGCAGAATGGAAGCCGGATGAAGAAGCTTCAGCTATACGGGAGGATGCCCAGATAAGTACAGTGTCTATACCAGCTCAATCTTCTGTTATTTTGGGTGCAGACTCCCCAGTTTCCCCTGTCCCTCAGGCTGCTTCTAATCCTGGCCTCCCCTTGGGGGTGTTGTTGGGTGCGATGGCTGAAGATGCGGCTTCTTCTTCTGAAGTGCAGGGGCCAGCTCCAGAGCCCATAGAGAAGCCTACCTATGCAAGCCATTTTCGGCAACCTTTGGAACTGGCTATATGGCGCAACGCCATCTGTTTGAGCTATGTGGGGCCCAGAGACAATCCCCCTGACAGGTTTTATGTTGGGAAGACACTTTTAAAACGTAGCATGGGGTTCTCCCCCTCTGAAGTTTACGCTTTGATTCATGTTCCTGGGGAGTTTATTTTGATATAAGTTTCCATACCCCTGCACTTTTGGAACTCTTCTGGAGCCGCTATTTAAATCTGACGACTAATCCTTTATGGTCGGACTTTATTATGTTACCTCTTTCAAAACAGCCCTTTAGAGTCATTATGATCCTGTTCAGGAATGAAGGGGTTAACATTGTTGATATTGTAAATTGGCTGTCTAAAAAATGTGATATCCAGGGGAATCCTGTTCCTATCCTGGATGCTGAGGGTTTTTGGAATGGGGGTTGGAAATTTCGGGTAAAACTCCATTCCACTGATTACAATTTAATGCATCTTCCTAATTGTTTTTTCCTGGGTAGAGATAAGGGCTTCCTTTTCTACCCAGGTCAACCCAGAGTCTGTTTTAAATGTGGGTGTAGGACTCACATAAGCACCTCGTGTGAAGTGCTCAAGTGCTCTTATTGTGGGGAGACTGGTCACCCTAGTGCCCATTGTTTTCAATTGTCTAAATGTAATCTCTGTGATGAGGTCAGTCATACTTTTGAATCTTGCCCTTTGGCTGCTAAAAACACAGCCGAAGCAGATTTTGGGGTTCAGGATCATTATACCCGGGTGGCTGTGCGGCTCGGCCTCTCTTCTGGGGGAAAGTTGGCTCCCAGTACCTCTGTGGCTGCTCCCCCCTTAGCTGAGACAACCTTGACTGAGGAGCCTGATTTGGTTTCTGATAGCATAGATTTATCTGCAGTTGGGGCTTCCAAGGTGTCTAAGCTGGAAATTGGAAGGGTTGCTAGCCTTGCTCCTCCTTTGCCATCTGGTTTAGGCCCCTTGGATGACATTTTATTATGGTTCGTTTTATTATGGTTCATGAGAGAAAAGGGAGGTCAGTTAAAGGGAAAAGTAAGTTGGTTAAGAAACCCGCTGTACCTGTTTCAACTTCTTCTATAGCTAACCCTAATCTTTTTGAGGTTTTGGTGGAAGATCCAGAGGTGGTGCCAGAAATGGTTCAGCCTTCTGCACTTCCCCCTCTGCCTGAGCCTCAGGACCCTACTGGAGCCCATTCAGACCCTAGGCCTCAAGATTGCAAAAGTGGTAGAGTAACAAGGGCATCCAGTAAGGTAAAGTGAATTTATCCCTGATGCATTTCATGGCTCCCTTTCACTTTCGGGTGGCAACCTTAAATGCAAACAGCATTAAATCTCCTGTTTAGCGTCGGAGCACTTATTCTCATTTTTTACATGAGAATTTGGATTGTGTTTTCCTTCAGGATGTTCGTTTGCACTCTCCTGAGGAGTTGGTGGCTGCCATTACTGGTTGGATGTGGGGGGATTGTTTTTGGTCACAAGGGAAGGATTTGTGCAGTGGGGGTAGGTTTTTTTTTTTTTTTTCACATATTCAGGTGATTCATCATATAGAAATCTTGGCAGGCAGGGCCTTAGTTTTGGATATTAAATGGGGTTCTCTGCCTTTGAGGTTAATCAATATTTATGCACCACAATCTAAATTTGATAGGGTGTCCCTTTTTAAATCTCTTTACCCCTTTTTGTGCAACTCTTCTTTAGTTATTCTTGGTGGGGACTTTAACTGTTCATTACCCTCCCTAGTCCCTTCTGCTAGTAGGAAGAAGGTGTATTGTGATGTGGCTAGTTTGTCTCAACTTCTCGCAGATACTGGTCTGGTTGATGCTTTTGGGCCTACTACTGCTGGATTTGGAAATACCTATTTTTGTGGTTCCAGAGCATCCCAGATTATTTTTTCCTTTCTCCTGGGGTTGTTGTGCAATCACAATCTTTACAGAAGGTGGCTACATCAGATCATAAACTGCTTAGATTGGCTTTATGTGATGTGCCAGTGGCCCGGAGGGGGCCGGGCCTTTGGAAATTGAACACTGTATTACTAGTTATCCCTTGTGTGGCTGGTGGGCTGCATTCCCTTTTTTTGGCATGACAGTCTGTTTTGTTTTTATACGATGATTTAAATACTTGGTGTGAGGATACTAAAGGTGAAGTTAAAACCTACTTTAAAGTTACAGGTTGACTAAATGGGAGGTTGAAGCATGATGAGCTTTGTTATCTCAGAGGCCGGCTTCACTTTTGGTCTACCTTTCGCCAGCATCTGGGATCTGACTGCCTGGATCGAATTAAGGGGTTGAAAGTGGAGTTGGCTAGATTACAGTCTCAGGTTTTGCAGGATATGGAGAGGAAGCATAAGTGTGGGGTCTGCGGTAAGAACCCGGACACTTTACCTTTTGAAGCTCTGAAACTTGTTAAAGAATCCCAGGGTATGTTGTATTTAAATACTACGGAGGGTGGGCGTGTAACAACAAATGATGGCATTTTAGAAACTGTACATACTTATGCTTCTGCCTCCTTTAGGAGTAGATTACTTTCAGAAGCCTCTATTTGTGATTGGTTTGCTAGCAGACCGGTTCCTGTCTTGACTCCTGATGAGCAGGTTAATTTGGTACAGCCCATTACGATGGAAGAATTAAAAACTGTTATTTGGTCTTTAAAGCCAGGCATTACTCCTGGATCTGATGGGTTACCTCACGAAGTTTATAAACTCCTGTGGGAAGTCTTGGGTACTGAATGCTGGGTTGCAGGCTGGGGCTCTTCCTCAGAGCATGTTACAGGGTGTGTTACTCTTGCTTTATAAAAATAAGGGGGATCGTGGGGATTTGGTTAACTGGAGACCTTTGTCTCTTTTAAATACTGATTATAAGATTCTGATGAAAATCTTATGTATTCGTTTACGGGGGGTTTTAGGTTCCTTATTACATCCATCACAGTTTAGTGGTGTACCTCATAGGAGAGTTCAGGATGCACTGATTCTTCTCAGGGAGTGTGTCTCTAAGGGAGCTTCTGGGGAAATATTTGGACATCTGGTTTGTTTAGATCAAGCCAAAGCTTTTGACCAAGTAGAATATAATTATCTCTGTGAGACCTTGTGGAGGTATGGTTTTCCCTTACAATTTGTGGGCTGGTTACAAACTTGCTATAAGGGCATCACTCTACTGCCGAGCGTAAATGGCTGGTTGGGAAGGGAAATTGAGGTGCATAGAGGAGTTAGGCAGGGGTGTCCACTTAGCCCCTTACTTTATGTTCTCTCCTTGGATCCCTTCTTGCATGCCTTAAATAGAACGGAGGATATTATTGGGCTGTCAGTAGGTTGTATGGATCCGCAGATAGTCTCTATAGCGTATGCGGATGATTTGGTTTTGGTTTTATCAGATAGGGCTTCTGCTGTTGCAGCACAGCTGTTGTTACACTCCTTTTCTGACATGTCTGGTTCCTCCATAAATAAACTTAAAAGTGGTATATTGCCTTTAGGGTATGGGGCCACTGATGTGGCTCTGATTTGGGACATGCCTATTGATCCTGGGTATAGGAGGGTTCTTGGGGTTTATTTTGGGAGCGTGGATGCCCAAAGGTACAACTGGGATAGGCAATTGTTGGAGGCTCGTAACAGAGTGGTGCTCTGGAATAAAGGCCAAATGTCCACAGCTAAACGGCTTTATCTGATTAAGACCTTTTTGTTGCCATATTTTTTGTTTATAGATGCGGTTTCCCCCTCCCCTTTCTTAGGAATCCTCTCTTTATGGTGTGTTTTTTCTTTGTTTATGGGGAAGTAGATTAAACCCGGTGAGGAGGGGTATTACCTATCTACCTATTGGTGAAGGGGGTTTGGGGAATGTTAAATCCAGTAGTGTTCCTGCATAGCATTTTTATTTTTTATAATCTAGTTCCCTTGCTTAGAGGGGATAATAAGATCTGGTCCCCGTGGGTGGCTGATAGTATAGATCTCCTTCTCGGACACTGGGATTCTGATTCCTTTATGGCTCATCAGGTTAGGCTGTGTACCTTGGCTAGTCATTTCCAAGTGATGTTTCAGAAATTGAAATCCTGGCATATTGTTAAAATATCCCTTCTTCTCCAATCACGATGACAATTTTACTGTACTGTATTGCAAGATTTCTTTTTTGCGGATCCCTGGTTTCATGATTTACCTATTTCTGATCAACATTCTAAGTTGCAATTATTGGTCAGTAAGAGAGTTCCTAGGCGCATGTGGGATTTTTTATGGCTTTGTCGTCACAAAAGATTGGGGGTGAAGGGTAACATGAGGCATAAAGAACTCTCAGAGAGGTTTTGTCCCAGGGAGGAAACTTGTATGGGGGTGGTTGAAACGATGCAAAATTTTTTTATGGATTGTCCCTTTGTTGTTTCCTTCTGGTCCCATTTTCATGCTGTGTGGCCACTGAACCCTTTTCAGGGTTCTTCATCTGAGATTTGGGTGGAGGGGGTCCTTCCGGGCTCCTGGGTTATTTATGATGCAGTCATAATTTGTCTGTTAATGGGTTATATTGGTTTTCAGCTGTGGTAGGCTCGGTGTAGTCTAACATTTAGGCAGCAATTACAAACTGAATATCAGGTTGTCTTTAACATTCGGAAAGCAGTACTTAGTTGGAGACTACAGAAAAGGGAGAAGGTACATCCTGAACTGTATAAACTTTGGTGGAGGAAAATGGCCTGGCTTGATACAGGGTAAGGGTTGCTGTGGGACGAAGTCCCTGCTCCTCTAGTGGGTCTGGGTTAAGGGTATATGCAGGGTATGAAATTCGTGAAAAAAAGTACATGCCCACATGGGCATGTGATAAGAAAATGTACATGCCCAAGAGACTATTTACATGCCACCCCTGACCCCTTTGTTTACGTTATTTTACATGTCATCTTCACTGGACCAAGCACTTTCATTTTCATCACATTCACTGGTGCTGGTAGAAGCAGCATGCTGTGACTGTGTTCTGGAGCCATAAGCTTTGGTAGTGGGCCTTCGTTGCCATTTTTCCACCATAGTGATATGGCACCTTCAGGGTTATAGTCACTGAGCTGTGGAGGTGCATTGAGAGATATAGACATGAGGGTCGTGAAGGGTGTCTGGATGTAATCCAACCCTCCAATCATTTTTTATTCTTCCCATTAGAGAGAAGCCTCGCTCTGCAGCAGCAGTGTGAACAGGAATCAGGAGAATGATCTTGACAACAGCCAGCACATTTCGAAATTGTTGATCTTGTATATCCACAAGAATCACTTTCTGCCACAATTTCAGAGACTTACAATTTTCAACAGACAGCAAGTTCTGTACATGCTTTTTTAAGTCTAGCCACTCCAGCAGTACCAAAGTAACACCAACTCCACAAGACTCTAGGACCACTTTATAGTGATCAACAATTGTTTGAATTGCTTCATCTCCATATGTTTCAAGTGCCTCTGTGGATGTTGGCCAGGACTGAAAATTTAAAGTTCTTGCAGCTAGTAGCACGTCATTGGTTGTGAAAGACTGAAGCGAGATACAATGTGTTGTGATGTTTTGAAGAATTTTTAATCTCTGAAATTGGAAGCTTGCACAGTGTCTGACGAAGAACGGATCTGTGTCTGCTAGTTTCACTAGTTAAGTCAGCATTGTTGTAATGAGTTAGATTCTCATTTACAGACGTAAGTGTTATGCGGTGCAGAGTTTTGTCATTCGAGAGACCATTAAGTTTCTGAATTGTGCTTTCTACTCTGCTGTGAACTTTTTCAACAGTGGCATCCTTTTGCTGAAAGCATAGACTAAGAGCAGATAAATAACCAAAAAACACTTTCAGAAAGTTCATATACAGGACACATTTTAAAGTCTTCAGCACTTTAAGTATTCCCAGTGCTTTTTGGCCATGATCTTGCTTATTTGTCAGTGAGACATGTTCAAGGTGAGGCACTAATGCAGCCCGTTCAAGGCAGAAATAGCAAGTTCTCTGTCGCGCCAAGCCACCTAGTGCCAGCAGTGTTAACTGGTTTGACCACATTAATATTTAAAAGTGATCCTGTTTCCTGTAGGCCTTTCCAACTTTTTGGTGACCTGTGGTAAAATGAGTAAATGTTTAGCAGAAGTTGCTCTACCGACTTGTAAAAGGAACAGTCTTTGAAAGAATCCTTTACAGCAAGCTCTAAACGATGTGCACAGCAGTGTATGTCAATGAGGTGTGGGCAGCAGTCCTGTTTTATTCGAGTAAGGACACCCGAAGTGGATCCTAACATGACAGCAGCACCATCAGAAGCTGCACTGATCAGCTTTTGTTTCCAACCACCATTCTTTAGACCACCATCACTCTCTAATGCATCAGTGACAACATTTGCAATGCTTTCAGCATCAGGAACACCAACTGGTTTCAATGCAAGAAACCTTGTAACTGGCAGGCCATTGTCAAAAACACGCACGTAAATGCCCTCCTCCTCTGTCACACTTTTATCCGTGCATGAATCTAGAAGGAACGAGAAGTAATCATTGTCTTCTAAAAGACGAGCAGTAGTGTTTTGAATATCTTGAGCAATGTGGTGAATAAAGACACGACATTGCTTGTCACTACTGTAACTTTGTCCCATTACATCATCTCCGTGATTCCTTTTTTGCAACTCTATTAGCCCAGGAAAATCCCTGAAAGGCCTTTCAGTCCTAGCAACATAATATGCAGTACAGAACAGTTTAGTAATTTGGTCCATTTCTTTTTGTTCCATTAATTGTATGAACTTCTCTATTGGTCTTTCTCCAACTTTTGTTTTGTTTGCTATGTAAGCCCTCTCAGCAATTTTGTGTGCCATGGACACTTCATGTGCTGAGATAATGTGTACCCTATAAGTACTGCATCCAGTTCTAAAATTATTTTTGCTCTGACTTTTTTCATAATTCTGACACCATATATAGAACATAGCACATTTATCTGTGTCATAGGTAAGCCACTGCCTGCCCTTTTTCCATGATTCTTGAAATTTTCTAACTTTTGGGTCTTTAACTGGGGTTTCAGTACAAGCAGCAGCAATAGATGAAACTTTAGTGGTCACAAGACTTTCACTTTCTGGGCAAGGAGGTGGTATGGTTATGGCTGTAGTAGTACTACTGGTACTAGTGCTTGGTGTTGGGAATCCAGGTCAGCTCCCAGAGTCTCATCAAGATGCTTTCTCTTAAATCCAAATTTGAAAAGACTCATGGTGTCTGCCTGGCTGTTCGGAGCCAATAACTTGTGAATACTGATTTAGAGAATGTTTTATTTGTGTTCGTAACTCAGTATTAATAAATGCAAGCAACACAAGGAAAACAGTGTTGTCTTTTTTTTAACAATAAACTTAACAAAAAAAACACCTCACTGTGTTGTTGTCTGATTATTTATTATAACAGGTGATGACAAACGTAGACAGTATTCAGATTTTAGATAGTCTTAAGTCCACACAGACAGCGTAGCTTGAAAAAAGCTTAAGAGATGTTTTTTTATAACAGTATTCAGATGTTAGATAGTCCACACAGACAACGTTACAGTGTAGCTTGTAAAAAGCTTGAGATTTTTTTATAATAGTATTCAGATGTTAGATAGTAAGTCCACACAGACAAGCGTTACAGCATAGCTTGTAAAAAGCTTAAGAGATTTTTTATAACAGTATTCAGATGTTAGATAGTCCACACAGACAGCGTAGCTTGTAAAAAGCTTAAGAGATGTTTTTTTATAACAGTATTCAGATGTTAGATAGTCCACACAGACAGCGTAGCTTGTAAAAAGCTTAAGAGATGTTTTTTTATAACAGTATTCAGATGTTAGATAGTCCACACAGACAGCGTTACAGCGTAGCTTGTAAAAAGCTTGAGATTTTTTTATAACAGTATTCAGATGTTAGATAGTAAGTCCACACAGACAAGCGTTACAGCGTAGCTTGTAAAAAGCTTAAGAGATTTTTTATAACAGTATTCAGATGTTAGATAGTCCACACAGACAGCGTAGCTTGTAAAAAGCTTAAGAGATGTTTTTTTATAACAGTATTCAGATGTTAGATAGTCCACACAGTGTAGCTTGTTTGTAGTTTTTTTTTTATAGTAGTTTGTTTATTGTTGTTGAATTTAGTTGGCCCAGTAATCCCACTGGAACTAGGTCGCACTGGTATAGTTAGTCTCTGCAGTAGTAGTTTACATTTGTAAAAGGCAGATTTTCCCTGCAAGCTCACCAGGTACTACTAGGCTGAGACTGGGACTGATTATAAAACTGCAATGAAAAAATAGACTGGTCTGCAAACTGAGTAGTCCCCCTGGCCCTTCCTCCTTCACTTTGCTGCAGCCGCCAGTCTATAAATTATTACTGCCTCAGGGACTGTAGTTGCCCCTTCCTTCCCCCTCCTATTACAGGCACAGAAATAATATTTTTTAATGTCAGCCTGAGCCAACTACAGAAACAGATTAGCCTCAGGAGGACTGCCTACTTAAGTTTGCTGCTTTCTACTTTATTTTTTTATCAAGCTTGTTCCCTTTGCAGTTCTCTCTCCTGGCACAGATTTCCCTCCCTCCTGACTGACTGGAGAGACCCTCATGGTCTCACAAAAAACACTCCTGTCCTGGCTACCAGCTGTCTATCCCCCCATTCACACTGCTGCTGCCTGCAGTTCAAATTTGTGTTGTTGCAGCTCTTTTTTTTTAATTCTGTATGCAACAGAGCTCTTAAAAGAGCTTTTACTTTTGACTGGAGAGACCCTCGTGGTCTCACAAACACACTCCTCTCCTGGTTACCAACTATCAATCCCCCCTTCCCTTCACACTGCTGCAGTTTGATTTTTTTTTTCAACAGAGCTCTTATTTTTGACTGGAGAGACCCTCGTGGTCTCACAAACACACTCCTCTCCTGTACCAGCTATCAATCCCCCCTTCACACTGCAGCAGTTTTTTTTTTTCAACAGAGCTCTTAAAAGAGCTTTTGGTTTTCGGTAGAAGATGCTGAGCCTCTAAAGTTTCACCCCGCGACCAGCAGGCTACTGCGCCTGCTAGAACAGAGCCAAAGAATGGCGCACTGTAGTGAGTCCTCGCATCTCACTGTCTGGAGGGGCGGGCGAAACGGACAAATCCATCACCGATTGGTGAACGTGCCATCTGCAGCCCACCTTCAGCAGTGAAGAGCACTCCTCCGTTGGCTGAGTGTCATTTCACTCCTCCTCTCACTGAACGAGGCAAGAGGATTCAGTCAGCTGACATCGGCAAACACACGTGATCCGCTCTCGAGATGTCAGCACTCCTTACGCCCCGGGAAACAAAACAAAAAAAATGGAACTCGCACACTCAGCTGTGCGACTGCACAACTGCACTCCTCACGCCCCCCCCCCGGGAAACAAAAATGGAACTCTGCCTAGCCCCCCTGTGAAACAAAAAAAAACCGGAACTCTGCCAAATACCTTAGGTGCCCAAAGGGGCAGGCACTAAACAGCTGTGGGTGTCCTGAAGCAAAAGTGCCTGCCCTGGGGCACCTAAGGTATAGGAATTTCGCACCCTGGGTATATGCCATTATAGTTGATTTAATTCTTCCATTTTTTTTGTATGCTCTAATATTTATTTCCGGTAGGGGACTGGCTATGATGTTTTCCTTAGGTTTGGGGTTATAGTATGCATTCCCCCCTATGGTCATGATTTTGTATGATGTATACAGTTTTGTACATGATGCCTGTTCTACTCTAATTAGATTCCCCTGCTCTTCAAGTGCCGGGGTATTCAGTAATTCATGCTCTATTGGGCCGCTAATACTAGAGATTTTTATGCTGAATATCTGCTGCAAATACTTATTTTTGTTTATTATCTGTTCTTAATTATGATTTGTGTGCTATATCACTATCTTGTATATGTTTACTTTTTACTAATATATTTCCTTACTCTTTGAGTGGGGGGGGGGCTGGCATTTGTTGGGTTTTTGGTCACTAGAACTCTGATAGATTTTGAATGTATGATGTAATACTTATTTTTTGTTTATTCTTGTTTTATATTATGATTTTGTATGCTGTAAACACTATTGTGTATATGTTTTGTTCTCCAGTTGTAATAAAAAATTCCCCTACTCTTTTCGATAAGTGCCATGGGATCTTTAACATCCACCTGAACTACCACCAGTCCAAGCAGATGGGACCTCGGTTTAACATCTCATCTGAAAGACGACACCTCAGAAGTGCAGCACCCCTCTCATATGCCTATTATCTACAATGCATATACAAATATAAATGTATATACACATATACACCCAAGGGGTGTGTACATCAAAACCCAATATATATATTATAATATCACTAACAGATTATTTAAACAATATTAAATATGCATATATTATTCCCAAACATAATTCAACATCTTTTATTCTTTAAATAAGGTGTAAGCTCAAAGAATTCATTCAAACCCAGTGGGTGCAATGCACCCAATTTATAAATCCAATACTGTCCCCTGTGATAGAAGCAACTCCTGGTCCCCACCTCTGACCCCCAATCTATTCCTCTCTATTCCACAAAAGGAGAAGCAATGTGGTGTAACCAAATCAACATTCTTTAAATGACAGTACAAAGCGTTCCTATCATCCTTTGTTCTAATATCACTGAGATGTTCCCCCACCCTTAGTTTAAAGGTCCGTGCAGTCTTTCCTACATAAAATGCCCCGCATGTGTAGCTTGCCAAATAAATCACACATGGAGTATTACAATTGATAAACCCCTTTAATGTCAAAACTATTTCCAGAATTAATAGTATTAAAGCTTTTTGTTTGTTGGATTCTGTGACAGTAGGTGCATTTACCACACCGAAAGCAACCCATTGGTGTTGTTGGTAACCATGTATGGTTTTGTTGGAATGGAAGAAAACTGCATACCAATAGATCAGAAAGATTCCTAGATTTCCTATACGTAACTTTGGGTTTTTGTGTAGTCACCGTATTTAATGCTGGCTCCATGGTCAGAATATGCCAAAACTTATCTAATGTTTTCTTAATTACAGTACTCTTAGCACAATATTTGATTACAAAATGTACACCTTGTTCAGGGTCCTCTGATGTTTACTGTTTATATGTTAACAGATTCTCCCTAGGAATATGTCAGACTTCCATTTCTTTCTGGCCTACTAGTTTGGGGTTATATCCTCTTGTAAAGAAATGCTGTTTAAATTTCCGACTTCTTTGCTCATATGTTCCATCATCAGAGCAAACTCTCTTAATTCTTATAAACTGTGATTTTGGGATGTTGTTGATGGTGTGACGGGGGTGGCAGCTACTGGCAAATAGAAGGCTATTTCTGTCCGTAGATTTTCTGAACAAATCTGTTTCAATAAGACCATCCTCTGTCTTATGAATATTGATATCCAAAAAGTTCACTCATTCTGTACCATGATGAACCGTAAATTTAAGATTAGAATCTGATCTCTCCAAGTATTGGACAAAATATGCCAGCTCAGTAACGTTCCCCCCCCGCCACACCATCAACTCATCATCATTATATTTGCACCACAAATCAATCATGTCAAAAAATAGATTCAAATCAAAATCATAAATGTGCATCATTTCACATCTGCCCAAATACAAATTTGCGTATGTGGGGGCAAAAGTAGCCCCCATCGCTGTACCCTTGATTTGCAAAAAGTATTGTCCCTGGAAAAGAAATCAAATTTTTGGTTAATACAAATTGGGCCAACTGACATAGAAAATCTATAAAATCTGAAGTGTTTGCAGAGAATTCCTCTAACCAAAAACAAAGTGCAGCAAGACCGCCCTCGAGTGGAACGTTAGAATAGAGGGCCTCGACATCTAACGCCACTAAAGCCAAAACCTGTTCTAATTGTAGATCCCCTAGAGTGTTCAAAATCTGTGTCAAGTCTCTTATATAAGATCTCAACATAGGCACCAAAAAATTAATATGTTGGCCTACAAATTTTGATAGAGGATCTGTTAAAGAACCAATGCCTGACACGATTGGCAACAATACTTCTATGTATCTTGGGTAACAGATATATATTTTGTCTGACAGGACGGGATACTTGTAGATACTTAAAAGTATGCACATCAATAAGGCCCCTATCATGTGCTTGTGAAAGGAAGGTATCAATTTCTTGCTTAAAGTTCATTGTAGGGTCAAACTTTAAACCAGCATAAAAGAATTAAAGAATAAGAGATAGTTTCATAATTTAGTACAAGCTCGGGAGGCCGAAACCTATTTATGAGCTCGCCACCTGAAGGTGGAACAAGACTGTATAAAATCAAATTTGGAGTCACCCATAAATTGGTCCAAGTTATGTTTAAAGGTGTTGATGGTTTTACATTCTACTACTGAAGCTGGTAAAGTATTCTATAGGTTAACTATTCTTTGAGAAAACCATATGCTTCTCTTTTTGATTCTACAGTTTGCACCTTTTAATCTAAGGTTGTGAGATCCTGTCTGTGGTATGTAGAGATTTGTTTCAATACCTAGAGTGTCAGTAAGCCCGTGTTCTCTTAAGGCTTTAAAAGTCAGACAAAGATTACCACGTAACTGTCGGTGTTGGATAGAATATAAGTTCAAGCTTTTTAACCTGTCGCTGTAATTTTTATCTTTCATACCATTCATTTTTTTAGTCATTTTTTTTTGTACACCTTCAATTTGTTTTTTGGCCCGGACGGTAGTAGGTGTACAAAATGGTGCACAGTATTCCAATTGTGATCTTACCAGACTAGTATAAAGAGGTAGTACTACCTGGGCATGTCTACTTTTAATGTTTTTCCATATATAGCCCAGTATTCTTTGGCATTTCTTGACTTTGAACCATGTGTTATTTTTAAAGTTAAGTGAGTTATCAATATATGTATCCCAAGATCTTTTTCACTTTCTGTTTCTTGTAACTTTACATTATTAATATAACAATTGTTTTTCAGATTATTGTGTCCCATGTGCATTATCTTTACATTTAGTTTCATTAAACATCATTTTATTATCTTGTGCCCATTTTTCTAAGCCTTTTAATTCTTTTTGAGATGCCGGGACTTCTTCACTAGAGTTAACAATACACCCTATCTTACAATCATCTGCATATTTTGATATCCAGACTTTATCATTTGTCTTCATAGTATTTATTAAGATGTTAAATAATACCAGGCCCAGCACTGATCCCTGGGGCACCCCACTACTAACCTCTCCCCATGGAGATCTAACCCCCTTTATCACAGTACATTGCCTGCAATTGTGATTTTATCCAATCTATTAGAGTACTTGGAAGTTTTAGGTTTCTCAGATATTCTAGTAATGATTTATGTGATACTCTATCAAATGCCTTTGTTAGATCCAAAAATATTATGTCTACTGGAAGACCAGCGCCTAGGGCAGCACTAACATTCTCAAAAAAATAAAGTTGATTAGTTAAACATGATCTCCCCTTTACAAACCCATGCTGTGTTATATCATGGAGATTATTCAGATTCATGAAGAGTTCTATTCTGAGTAAAATTAGCCTTTCTAAGGTTTTACCTATAACTGAAGTTAGACTTATTGGATGGTAATTTGATGGCAAGTTTTTGTTTCTGGATTTATAAATCGGAGTAACAACTGCTTCCTTCCAAGCAGATATACTTTCTCCAACTTTTATAAAATGATTGAACAGCTTACAGAGGTGTTGAATTATGTTTGGGAATGATTATGCATATTTAATATTGGTTAAATAATATGTTAGTGATGTTATAACATAATATATATTGGGTTTTGATGTTGGGTGTGTATGTGTATATAAATTTATATTTGTATATGCACTGTAGATAATAGGCATATCTTTATTTCCTTAATACTACTTCTGTGGTTTAGTTTATTTTATTTATACAGTCTTTATCTTTCAGCTACACCTCTAAATTTCTTTGGCCAGATATTCAAAGGGGTTGAGCATGGCGCAACAGAGTTGCAGCAGTGCAACCCCACACTGCGCCCCGATGGGATATTGGAAAGGCTGCCAGGCACAGCACAAATCCTGATGTGCCAGGGCGCAATGTTAATGTATGCGGCGCAGATGCAGGGGGCATGCCCATACATATGCGACACATCTCGATATTCAGCCTGGGATGTGCGGTGAATATGCTGGCACAACCCTGCATTGCGCCGCATAGGGGAGTTCAAAGTTTAGCCCGTGAATAGTAGGAACAACTCCTAGCCACCCACAGGTGGGCTGCTGTATTGCAGGGTGCAACACAGCAGCCGCCAGCCATGGGTGGCTACCCGCCCACCCAGAACACTGTTCACAAGCACCCATAGCTCCCTGGTAGTCTAGTGGTACCCCCCTTCCTCCTGTGTCCCCAGTTGCCGGAAAATGTCCTCAATATCATTCCATGGTAGTCTAGTGGTACCCTCCTCCCTCCCTCCCATTGCCGTGATCACTGGTTAATAGCCTTAATAATTCCCTGGTGGTCTAGTGGTACTCCGCCCACCCATTGCCGCTATCACGGTAAATCACCATATGACAATTCCATGGTGATCCAGTGGCACCCTCCACCCCTCCCACCCACACAGGACCCCTTGCCCACCCCACTTCCCCCCCCACTGGCAGATAGCTGCAACCTGCCTCGCATACCGCCCGGCAACCCGCCCGAATGACAGGTACAGTATGGGTTGCAGGGCATACAGAATAGATAGTCCCAAATATGAATGACTTCATTCACATATTTGGGACTGTTCTAGTAGTATGATTGTAGTCTATTGGTCCACACTGTGGACCAATGTAATAATCCATACTGTACCCGTTTATTCGGCCATGCAAGGCGTATGGGTGGGTTGCAGCCGCTCGCCGATGACGGGGGAAGAGGGGTGGGCAAGGGGACCTGTGTGGGTGGGAGGTGCCACTGGATCACCAGGGAATTGTCATATGGCAATTTACCATGATTGCAGCAATGGGTTGGGGCGGTACCACTAGACCACCAGGGGAATTTTAGGGCTATTAACCATCAATCATGGCAATGGGAGGGAGGGGGGTACCACTAGACTACCAGGGAATGATATTGAGGACATTTAACGTGATTGAGGAAATGGGAGGGAGGTGGGTACCACTAGACCACCAGGGTATTTCTTATGGCATTTAGCAGCGATCATGGCTACGGGGTTGGGGATGCCCCTGGACCCCCTCTGCACACGTCAGTCTGTGCAGGGCACCAGGTGCAATCCACTGGGCTGCCCTGCACAAGGCATGCAAATGGGGCCATAATGAAATGCAAATGGCTCCATTTGCACCTTGCATATATTATGGCTTCATTTGCAGGCCCTCTGCTGAATATCGCAGGTGATGCACCCAGTGCAAGTGCGTTTGTGCTGGCACTTCCCTGCGCTCCCTATCTGTGGCTTGCACCGGCACAGTGCCACTGCCATGCACAGTGCCACTGCACCATGCGCTGTCCGTGCCATATTCAATGGTGCTGCGCCATGGCTCATCACCATTGAATATCACATGGTCCTGACCATGGTGCATCCCAGTTGCACAGTGCCCATGCTTGCACCACTGCCAGGTGCAGTCTGAATATCCAGACCTCTGTATATATAGAAATTTCAACATATTACTAACATTATAACTTAAGAATTTCTCACCCGCTTTGTGAATTTTCATCTGCAGTATTATTATCATTATTATTAGACAATGAAATACTTCATCTTGGTATCAGTCAAGCATTACAGCTGTTTGTTCCCTTTACTAGCTTATTTTTAACACTGGTGAATTACGCATCATGTTCTTGCAATTATTTGCACACTTTAAGAAGGGGATTTAAAAACTGTATGATTCACTTGTTTGAACACTCCCTGACGCTTTGAGGCGAAACTAGTAGGAGGTCAGTGGGTCTTGCTGTGTGCCCCTTTTGATTTTTGGGGTCTATTTAATTTCTGGCTTTTTGTATTTAATAAATATATTCATTTTACTGAATTATATATGTTGTGAGCTTCATTTAGCTTTGTGTGTAGTGGGTAGTGCTGGAGTTTCTTTCTGTAAGGCTTCATGTAGCCCAGCCCCCATATTTTCCACCAGTTTTCTCCCCTGGGGCTCACTGATGTGCAAAGGACGTGATGTCCAAGCTCCATTTTTGTGGATATGGCCCCAGCTTCCTGAACATGGGATCCATTCCCTTGCATGGTGGCATCATGAGTGCTGGCATCCAGCCACCACTAGCTGTCAGGCAAGCAGCATGCATCACTTACCCAACTCCCCAAGGAAGGAGAGCTGTCCTAGGGATGCTCAATCCTTCCTCTCCCCACCAGCCTCCAAGCAACTCAAGTCCGTTCTTGACCCCAGGTTGCCAGCATGGCAGGAGGTAAGGTGCCCACCGCCTCAGCCCTCCACACCACCGGGCCAGACTGTTGAATTCAGATTTAACAGGAACAAAATACTGGTCACTGGTGCAACCACACCTGGAATATTGCACAAGGAACTGGAGCCCACACCTGTGGACAGACTTCAAAAGGTGGAAGCAGTACAGTGCATGGAGACTAAGATGGTCCATGCACTAGGGAGCAAGGGAGGCAAGGTGAGGCTGAAGGACTTGAACATGTACACCCTTAAGAAAGGAGGGAAAGGAGCAAAATGACTGAGACATACATGTACCTGTATGTGATAAATAGGGTGGAAGTCAGGAAACTTTTCCCCTTGAGTTCAACTAAAGAGACAAGAGGGAACTCACTTATACTCATAGGGGAGATTCTAAAGGGATGTCTGTAAGCACTTGTTTCACAGAAAGAGTGGTAGACAAATGGAACAAGCTGCCGGAGTGAGAGTTATGGATCTAATCAATGAACAGCTTCAAGCAGGGATGGGACAGGCATATGGGAGTAGTTAGAAAAGGAGGGGGTCAGAAACAACAGGGAAGGCTGGCCACTACAGCCAGTGCAGAGCAGTTAGGTAGGGTGGGCAGACAGGCCTCCTTCTTCTGTCACTGTCTATGTATCTATGTAACTATGCATCTATGCATGTATCACAGAGTAAGCTTCCCGATTTACAGTATGAAGTACAATAACAGGCAATTTCCAAACATGTATTGCTTATCAGTTGAAACAGCAGGATAGGGTATTACAAGCAGACTAGCTGGACCAATGATCTTTTTCTGCTGTCATTTTCTATGCTAAATATATGGATAACGGAATGAGTATATACAGCATGGCTTCACATCAATTTCTCACCAGGATATGATATAAACAAGATGTATTATTTCAACAGGCTATTTCATGGTTACATCTTTTAAATAAATAAAAAAAAAAACATTTACTTTATTACATCACTGTTGCACTAGCAGAACACCTATCATCACATGCAGCTATTAGTAATCTCAGATCTTATTCCAACGGGCACACAAGGAGTTGACAGATGAAGACTGGGGAGAAATGCAAGGTAAAGTTAAATGTTACTGTTTGGTCAAAGCCCATTACAATTTAAAATAGAAAAAATACAAATGCACAAAGTACATAAAGTGCTCCACACCTGATGAACATCAAGAAAAGGACAAGTACACATCTCTTAAACAATTAGCATACATACAACACATTAGTGCAAATCACAAATTATTCAAAATGCTGAAACAGTTGTGGAAAGCAGAAATTGAAGGGGTTCAATTATTCTAACCTTTTCCTAGATTGAATTCTTTAATTACATTCTAAGTAACAGGCAGTCGTTTGAAAGATTAAATCATCACTGGAATTTAATAATATTTTTAAGATTAAGTGACAATCATTGGTCTGTATGTTACGCAAGAGATGCATCAGCCATTTTGACCTGGGTTTATCATACTAGCAACAGTCGAAAATGACGTGCTTCTAATCATCTACAATACAATTTTTACAGGAACAAAACTTAGCACATGTGTCAGCGCACCTATTGTATCTGGCACTTTCAACAGGATACTGTACGTCATGGTTACATATTTTAAATAAATAAAAAAAACAAATATTCACTTTATTACATCACTGTTGCATTAGCAGAACACCTATCATCACATGCAGCTACTAGCAATCTCAGACCTTATTCCAACGGGCACACAAGGGGTTGACAGATGGGGATTGGGGAGAAATGCCAGCCGCAGAAAGCTCTGGCGCTGCTAGGAGAATCAAAAGGACAAAGCGGTTCTTCTGGGAAATTCAAAGGGAGGAAACAGCAACATAGGCTACAACCAGTGGAAGGGATAAAGACTAGGGGCAGGTGCCAAGCCTGAAGCATAGTTGTACATCAAAGCTGATGACATAAACAGAACGGCAAACTCAAACAGCAACAGAAGCAGCTGACAAAAGAGTACTGTAAATCAGATATTACAGGTTAAGGAAAAGCAATAAGAAAACAGAAATGATGTATGAAACAATGCCTATCATTGGTAACATACTAGACTGAAGACTATAAAGTAGAAGGCCTCAAGAAGCAAAAGTACTTTCCTTGATAACAGAATGGGAGAGTAGAGGTCCTAAAGAGAACAAGGAAGCCAAACAAGAACTCATGAAAACGGCTATTAGGGAAAACACAAATTTGGTCAGATCAGATTTCACATCTGCCAGCAGCCCCAACACAGCTGACTTGACACATAAAACAAAGGGGGTAAGGGACCCATGAAAATAAACCTGGACACACACACACACACACACAGAGTCCGGGCAGAGTAGGAAGGGAAAATAACCCAAGGTAGCAACAGTGGATTTGTTTTTAATACTAAGGAATGCCATGAATACTTCATCTTTTATAGCTGTATGTGCTACCTGGATTGAAACTGTGCCATTGCTGTCTACCAGGATTTCATTGTAAATGAACCCAAGCTCAATGATTTTGTTTATTCCTTCTCCCCCTTGTGGTCCCAGAAGGGAACCCCTTCCCCCAACCCACATAATACCCCAACTCCTACCCTCCCCCACCCACTGGGTGTGTTGCCTTTGAAGCAAAAGGATATCTTGGATACAGAGGCAGTGGCTAGAACAGTCCTCCTCATACCGACCACCTCAGCTATTTGCCCTCTACAGTAAATAAGGGAGAGAGAGCACGCTCATAATATTTGATCATGCTTTTGCTCTCATTCGTTCAGATAGTGGCTGGCCAAGGGGGTCTGCAGAGGGCTGCATTGATGTATCCTTTTCATCGAAGTCAGTGCTCCCTAGGGGGAAAAGGAGGTAGAAGTTGAAGTGATAAGTGGACTGGGGTAGAGTTTGTTTTCACAAAGGGACAACAGGAGAGGGGATTGCTGGCATCCTAAGTGAATTGGGGGGATAGGCAGTGAAGATAATGGATTATACTGGGATTCTGGAGAGAGGAAGGGGAAGTTTGGGAGCTGCAGTAAGTGGGCTGGGGAACTGGTCACTTTTCTCAATACTGGGACCATTGTGGGAAGGGGATGGGGTGCTTCAAGGGTGGGAGGGAAGGGATTAATTTTTTTTTTTGGTAACTCAGCTTTATTCAATATTTCAGACTTTACATTATATGGTTCATGAATCTGAACATGTAGCAATAGCAAATGTCAACACAGTATAAACAAACTATGCATCTGGCTACAAAATGCTATATAGCTGGTGTCCTGTGTGGTACAGTTTGATTAAGTCACTGAAAACTCACCCAGCAAGAAATCGAAAGAATCACTTGAATAGTTTTCCAAAAAATATTTTACTTGCAGAAGGAGTGTACAAAAAGCAGGCGCACCTCAGTGAGAGAGGTAACCATGACTTACATTTCACCCAATAGGGCTTTGTCAAAACTGAGGTGCTCCTGCTTTTTGCACACTCCTTCTGCAAGTAAAATATTTTTTTGAATATAACTATTTGAGTGATTATTTTGATTTCTTGCTGGGCGAGTGTTCTTTGACTTAATCAAACTGTACTACTTGAAAGGGTTTGGAGTATGGTCATTTTTATGGTAGTAATGTGACCCACTAATAATGGGCCCTACACACAAAAAAGGAAATTGCCTACGTGCTGCAGATACACAGTGTGTAGGCAACCCTAAGTTGGAATTTTGCAAACTCCCAGTGGTATTCAGAGAAGGGATGCACACCTCTTCTGCACTTGGACCCCTAGCTGTTCGTGCAGCTTTGTGCACGGATGGTCCAGGGGGGGTGTCAGGGGGGGCATGCCAGCACTCTGTGCCATTTATGAAAGTGCAGAGTGCCAGGCAATGGGGCATAAGATATGGTAGCAGGGATTCTGCTGCATCTGTTACATGCCACCCACAGAGTACCCCCCGCCATCTGTGGTGCACCTAAGAACCACACCAGCATGCTGCCCCATATCTCCAATCAGGCAGGCAGGCAGGGCTGGGGGCAGCCATTCACGCACTCACCCAACTGTTTTAACTTTTGGGACTTATGCCATCCCACACCCCTCTGCTCTGCATGGATCCACTATTGGGACTAGGACAGGCATCTGACCGAATGCCCGCCTTTGTCTTCTGATCCGCCCCCTGCACACCAGCATGCTGGCGGGTGGGGCTGCAGACAGAAACCTTGCAGTGAGCAGTGATTATGTATGCCGGCCACTGCACACCTGTCCTCACATGCGCATCTGTGTGGATTGGGTACATGCCTCCAGTGCGAACCCAGCCTCGGATAGTGCACAGCCCCCAATAAGAGCAACATCCATCTGGCTAAGTCTATTTGTACCATGCCACACTGCACAGCTTCTCATAGAGCTTCCCATAGTATAGATTAAACAATTTAGAGACTTCTACTGCCACCAGCATACCTCAATATTGGGTAGTACTATGTTTCACCCATGTGAATGGGAAGCTTTCCTAGAAATGTGAGATGCAAGTGCCACTTGTTCTTAGGGCTTCTGACTTGACCGGATTAATTTTGTATGCCACCAGCATCCCAAACTCTTCAAGCACTCTCAAAAGTTCTGGAACCAAATCGTTCAGATAACTGAGAAAGAAAAAGGAGTCATTCACATACAGTGATAGGTTATGTGCTCTACTCAAACAACTGCTATCACTTTAATAGGCATGTTTTGACTGACTGCCACCACAAAGGGTTCCAGAATAATGTGAACAACAGGGGGCAACAATGTCACATTTCTAATGTGAGTACAAATATTTCTGTAGTTTTTGGCAGCGTCATAACTCTTTTATACTAGCAATAAATCAAAGGCCAAAATTCATCACCTGCAAGGTATGTGCCAGAAACAGCCAGCCCATCCTGTTGAACGTCTTCCTTGGCATCAGTGGAAAGCACCGGCTATAATGGGATATTATATTTCTGGGAAGATATAATATTAAAGCAGCAGTGCAATGAAACTGGGCAAAAAATGTTACCCTACCTTTATACACTATAAAAGATTCCAGGCATCTTCTGATTTCATTTTATGGCACAATTTTCTAGTTCCTCCAAAGTGTGAGTATTTTATAAATGTTTTAATTTATTTTTTTTTCTCAAGACAAAAAGATGGTCACCACATTTTGCACAGTTATAGCACTGAAGACCTGGCAAGGGTTAGGATCGCAAAAAAATTACTCATTTTGCATAAAATAAGAAGTACCTAGACAAGTACATTTGACAGGTATGCTAGTAGTTTTCTTAACTGTAGCTGCAGCTAGCTTTTTTTTTAAAACTGTTTTTATTGCATTGCTGCTTTAAGTAGCCTGTATATATTCTCCTATAGAAATCTACCCGAGATTAATTCTGTCTGATCTGGGTGAACAACAGGTGCTATGTTAGGTTAGAATCTACCTGCCAAGATTTTCAAAAATAATTTTAGGTCTACATTATTCAGAGCAATGGCTCTGTATGAACTCCTCAGGTGATAGGGCATTTAGTGTAATGGCCCCGAACCTGTGGAATGCCCTTCTATGGGAGGTGAGAGGTGCTCCTTCACTGGCCATATTTAAAAAAATCCTTAAAAACTTATTTTCTTACTTTAAGTTTTGGGCCTGGCTTTGTGACATAATGTTTTAATATTTAGTATTTATTAATCATAAATTTGTTGCTGTTCTTGCTGTACTTGTGAGGCGCCCAGAGCCCTTAGGGGTAGGTGTGATATAAATAAAACTGCCTTGCCTCACTGAATCTTTACATGGCTTTGGTAAAATTAAAATGTGCACCTATCTCCTGGAACTGGGTATGTAACCTGCTTTCCTTATCTCCCAAAATACTTTACCTAGCACTGGAAATGTTTCCTCTGGAAACTTTTTATAAAACTGAGTGAAACCCACATATTCTTGGAGATTAATTTCCGTTTTAAAATGAAATATAATTTATTGTATTTTATCAACGGCAACACATACACAAAGAATACAACTACATGAACTAGGATGCACAACACACACATCCTGCCCAGTACATACATACAAGTTGATGAGCGTGCAACAATTCATATCAAGCTGCAGCAGTATGATACACATTCAGGCAGTAACAATAATACATGTTGTTTTCTCCATTTGTTCCAGTACACATGCAGCTTGTCAGTCATATTAGCTATCAGCTTTTCAGCTTGCAGACAAAACAATTCTTCTTTATGCCATTCTAAGTAGGTTGAAACATTTGTGTCTAACCAGTGTCTAAGCAGTATTTTCTTGGCACATGCAATAGTCAAAGGTATCTAGTAGTTTTGCTCTCCCACAATCTTGCCTTTATAGTCTCTCACTAGGCATATATCAGGGTGGAAGGCTTGGTCTAAGCCCAAGAGTGGATCTTGTTTACTCTGTACAGAGAACCAAAAAGATTGGGCCTTTTCACATTCCCACAATATGTGAAATGGGGTGCCTCTTTGTTTCACACATCTTGAGCATGTGTCAGTTCCGTAATTTACCCATTTGATTCAGCTTTTGTGGAGTGCAACACATGTTGAGAATATGTAGCTGCATGAGCCTATATCTATCAAATTTCAGGTACTTATACATATCATTCCATAGTCTAGGCCAATCCTAGGCACCTTCATCTTTAGGAATGCCTTGTTCCCAGTATGGCACAGAGCTATCTATTTTAGTGGTAGCTAGATCATATATTTGTGTGTAGAGCATAGATATGGAATGTTACATTGTGGCCCATTTGCCCAGAGGTAGTATCTTCTGACTATGTTGATTAGCCCCGGCCTGTAGGCCAAAGTGTTTAGATAGCACATGTACTGCATGCAGAAACCTAAGATTTGCTGTTTTCAGAGAACTGATAACTTCTTAGTAATTCTTGATTTGAGATTTGTTTTTCAAGTCCTGTCATTGCCCCACTCAGTGACTTGGGAAGAGCCTGCTGGGTAAAAAAAAAAAATCTCAATTTTGTACAGTTTGCCAGGAATATCCTCAACTATATATAGAGCTTAAAGAGACTCACCGAGATAGTGAAATTAGCCCCTGCACCATACCTATGGATGCCTTGCCACCAGAGGATCTATATAACACCATGATGTCCATGAAGTTTTAAGTAACTGAAAAACTACATCGCTCATAAAACTGTAAAAACCAAGGTCCCAAGGACGGATCCATGACGCCGCATTGACAATTTCATGTCAATGTGACGTTACCCCGACACCACTACATCGACCGCAACTGTAGTCAGGAAGGTGCCGGTGTGTGCAGTCTTCTTGTTTTGCAGGGGGCTGTGTCCCCATCACCCCCCTCTTCTAGATTCTCAACTCCGAGATGAAGCTGAATTGGGCATGGGGGTGCAGGACCTTGAGGAAGAGTGCTGGGGTCCCAGGCAGACTTTACAGTGACGTGGTGATGTTGTAAGTATTGACCACGTTGCTGTAAAGTTGTCGATGTAGCGATGGTATACCCCCAAGGACTTCCTGTTTTTTTTTTTGCTGCCGCCCATGCTCTGCCTCCACGCTCACTAGCTTGATGACGAGATGCCAGTGAGAGCGCAGGGGCGTGCTCTATTATATGCAATGGGCAGCAGCTTTTCCATCTGTTTTAAATGGACCGGTGCCCACGTTTCATTGCCAAGTGGCCATCATATCATTTAAACCAGATTGAAGAGCTGCTGCCCATTGCATGTAATAGAGCATGCCCCTGCGCTCTTACTGGCATCTTGTCATCACACTAGCGAGCGTGGGGGCAGAGCGTTGTCGGCAGCAATAAAATGGTAAGTCCTTGGGACCCATTTTTTACAATTTTATGAGCCATGTAGTTTTTTTATTACTTAAAACTTCACAGACATCATAATGTTATATGGATCCTCTGGTGGCAAGGCATCGAAAGGTATGGTGCAGGGGCTTATTGTGGATCTCTTTAATAAAATTTTGTGAAAGCTTCTACTGTTATCTCTTTGGGCTTCCTTGTCAGCCTATCACTATTCCTGATGTGCTTGATTTGTAAAATTGCACCATTTACCAACTGTTTTTTCTAGTTGTCCTGCCAGCAGCCTCCCAGTCCTATTGCCAGCCTTGTAGAAACACTGGCATATCGCAAAGATCCTTCACATTTATTTTCTTATAGCATAGTCAATTCTGCTTTCTTAACTTGTGGATGCTTCTGAATTTCCTCATCCAACTGATTTTATTGTCCATTTCTAGGTCACAAACTTGGCGCTCTCAATCCAAATATTGCTTAATAAGCTCTCATTTAGCCCCCAATCCAAATTTTATGATCTCCCCTCCTCAACATAGCTTTCAACCTATCCCACATGATTGCATGTGAAAATGACCTAGAAATATCTCATGGGGGTAAATAAGGTACAGGATGGGAGTATTTTTCAGAAGAAAGGTGCACGAGAACAAGGGGACATGCAGTGAATCTGAAAGAGGGTATGTTCAGGAAAGATGTGAGAAAGTACTTCTTCACTGAAAGAATGGTGGATGCCTGGAACAGTCTTCAAGTGGTGGGGGCAAAAACAGTGGTGAGTTTCAAGCATGTATAGGATAGGCACAAAAAAATCTTAGAGGGAAGCAAGGGGGATGGAGGGAGCTTAAGATCAAGTAAGGTCTGCAGTGACAGTATAGGCATGGAAAAAAATGGACAGACTGGGTGAGCCAAGTGGTCCTTTTCTGCTGTCAAGTTCTCCGTTTCTATGTGAGGTGCCCTCTGGCCTACTGGTTTCTTAGGGGGTCCTTAAATATTTTTTGTTGAATCAATGAACTGTGTGTTATTCAGTAGTGATGATGCTTTAAGTCACCAGGAGGAATTTCTAGGTAATAGTTCCAATTCTAATTCAACATTTATTTATTTATTTATTTAAGTGTTTAACCAGGAAAGCATACTGAGCAGGGGTTGCTCGAATCCAGCTGCGTCCTGGAGGATAAGTCCTGACAATTGCATTCAATACAGTACATATGAAGGCAAACCTGGGCCATTAAACAGAAGTGCAAAAGTGATACACATACATGGTTGAGGCAGGTGACAACAAGACAGCCTGAGGAGAATAACAAACTGGTCTACTAACACGGTGACTAAGTGTGTGAAACTCCCAAAAACCAGCATTAGTAGGTACAAGTGAAAGCTAGCTAAAATAGGTGCAGCTGGTAGAGAAGTGGTCATTGAGGAGGAGGTTGAGGTGATAGGAGTTCATAGAGTGTCTAATGTTGGCAGGCAAGGCGTCCCAGAGCTTGGGTATGTGGAACTTGAAAGCAGCTTGACCTTTGGTTGTGCTCATGAAAGGGACGTGGAGGAGCCTGGAGTCCATGCTTCTGAGGGAGTAGGCAGGTGGAGGTTGTGTTGAGAGGGCAGATTCGAGGTAAGGGGGAAGGGACTGGGACCAGAATTTGGCTGCAGTCCTAGCGCAGTGGATCTGTCTATGGGACTGGAGGGATGGCAGAGCTAGGGTGCTGTATAAGACACAGTGGTGAGTCACTTGTGGGCAGTCCAGAATAAGGTGACAAAAGGAGTGGAAGAAAGTATCCAGGCTGGCTAAGGAGGTGGCAGGAGCAGAGCCATAGACTATGTTGCCATAGTCGAGTAATGGGAGAATCATCTTTTGGACAATTTCCCACTGGGCTGGTGTTGGAATACTACCCTTGTTTCGGAATAGGGCACCTAGTTTAGGGAGCAGTTTCTTGTGGATGGAATCTATACATGTGGAAAAATCTAGGTGCTGGTCAAGCCAGACATCTAGGTATCTGAAGGAGGTGCACACTTCCAGGGGTGTACCGTCCAAAGCTTGGAAAGAGGGACAAGTGGCTTGGCAAGAGAGCCTTGCCTGTGAGCCAAAGGTAAGCGAAATGGTTTTCTTGGGGTTTAGGAACAGCTGGTTGGAGCGGAACCAGTGCTGGATAGTGTCGAAATCCTGTTGGAGTTCATTAGCCACTTCCCCATTGAAGGGGCCTGCGGCATACAGTACTGTGTTGTCTGCGTACATGTGGATGGATGAGTGTAGGCAGGCTGATGGTAGGACGTTTAAGAATACGGAGAAGAGTAGCGGACCCAGGACAGAGCCTAGGGGGACACCAGCAGTTACTGGTAAGGGACTAGAGATGTGGGAGCCGATTCTTACAGATTGGTACCTACCTTTGACACAGTCCCACACAAAAGATTAATAGTCAAATTAACCAGCTTAGAAGTGGGTCCCAGGGTGGTAGCCTGTAAAACATTGGCTGCATAACAGGACACAGAAGGTAATTGTTAATGGAGTCCACTCTGAAGAAAGAGGGGTTACTAGTGGAGTACCGCAGGGTTCAGTATTGGGTCCAGTCCTTTTTAATGTCTTCATCAGTGACATTGCAGAGGGACTGGAAGGAAAAGTATGCCTTTTGCAGGTGACACAAAGATCTGCAACAGGGTTGATACACAAGGAGGCGTGGAAAGGATGAGAAGGGACTTGGCAAGGTTGGAGGAATGGTCAGAAGTATGGCAGCTAGGATTCAATGCAAAGAAGTGTAAAATAATGCACCTGGGAAACAAGAACCCAGGGGAAGAATACACAATGGGGGGAGGTAGTAACAACAACAAAAAAGGAAAGGGATCTGGGGGTAATCATATCAGATGACCTTAAGGTTAGCAAGCAATGTGAGAAGGCAGTAGGGAGGGCTGGGGGTATACTGGAATGCACAGGGAGAGGCATCAGCAGCAGAAAACAGGAAGTTGTTATCCCCCTGTACAGACAGTTGGTGAGACCCCATCTGGGCTACTGCATCCAGTTCTGGAGACCCCATCGCTGCAAGGACATAGATAGGATAGAGGCAGTCCAGAGGAGGGCAACTAAAATGGTGCAGGGTCTGCAAGAGAAGCCGTATGAAGAGAGACTAAAGGAGCTTAACATTTATACCCTTGAGGAAAGAAGGGAGAGGGGACATGATAGAAACTTTTAAGTACCTCAGTGGAATCAACAAAGTCCAAGTGGGTAGCATCTTTCAGAAAAAGAGACGTGCAAGAACAAGGGGACACAATTTAAAGATAGAAGGGGGGCGGTTCAGGGGCAATGTGAGGAAGTATTATTTCACAGAGAGGGTAGTGGATGCATGGAACAGCCTTCCTGAGGAGGTTGTGGGGTCTAAAACTGTGGGAGAATTCAAGAATGTATGGGACAGACATAAGGCGATTCTTGTGCTGGGTAGGAAGAAATAGGCTGTTGGTTAACTAGGATCTGCGGCCTATCCTGTAGGTAGGGAAATGGGCAGACTAGATGGGCCAAGCGGTCCTTATCCACCGTCAAAGTCTATGTTTCTATGTTTACCTACCAGGTAGGCATGAAACCAGCTGTAGGCGATGCTGGAGAGGCTGGCAGCCTTTAGTTTAGATAGTACCAGAGAGTGAGAGACGGTGTCGAAGGCCTTGGCCAAGTCGATAAAAATGGCTGAGGTGATGTGTCCTTTGTCCATGCTGGTGTGTATGGCATCAGTGAGCCTTAGTAGGGAGGTAATAGTTGAGTGCGATTTGGGAAAGCCTGATTGGTAGGGGGTTAAGAAGGAGGAGTCTAGCTAGGAGGAGAGTTGGGCAAGAACAAGATGTTTCTGCAGTTTAGCCAGGATAGGGAGGAGGGAGATGAGGCGATGGTTACCCAGCGAAGAGGGGTCGCCACCCTTGGGGAGGGGAATGATGGTAGCCCATTTCTATTCAGTAGGTATTTTGGCTAGTGAGAAGGAGAGGTTGAAAAAGTTGGCGAACGGGGCAGCTATGGCGGAGGCAGACAAGTATAGCATTTTAGCATCCAGGGCTGTAGGGCATTTACCTTTGTTAGGGTACTTACTTACTTACTGGGGTACAATCTGAGGCTGTTATGCTTTTAACGGTGCATCATTATACTGCATGCAACCATTTCATGGAAACCAAAAGATAATTCTAGAATACACGTTGTGTCTGGTTGACAAGAAAGTGGATACCGGTTCCTCAGGGTGCATGTATCTCCACAGTTCTTGCAATCCTAGTTCCTCTGCCAGTCTCACAAAGGTCTTACACACTCGATTTCTAGTCTGTGCCATCCCCTGAAATAGTTTTCTCTTAATAAAATTGTTTGTAACAGAAATTTGCCTGCAGATTTCACTACAAGTCTGACAGTGAGCTTGGTGGGCAAATTAAAGTATAACTTCAATTGTGAAGGTACTTTGCCATGATTTGTGAAGGTGTTTTTTGCCAGGCTGGTTAATTGCTAGCCCTTCGCTGGTCTTTGTGAAGAGGCAAAGTTTACAACATTAACACTTTTTTGCCAGCAAAGTTTTACTTTGCCACATCTTTAATGGTAATATTAGTAATTTAGAACAAACAAGCTGAAGGTTTTATTTTTTTTTAAGAATTATATGAATCAGAGATAATGAAGAGCTAATGAATGAGGGGACTTGATAGAACTAGAGTCCCTTCTGATCTTAAATTACTATGTTTCTTTTTTATGTTATTGTTGTTTTTAAATAAAATGCTACTTCTGCCAGCCCAGTGTCACTGAGGGCTGAGGCACTGGATGCCTTACCTCATGCTACGCCGGTGGCCCTGTGTTCAGTAATGAGCATGGGTCGCCGGGGGTCAGCAGGGGAGCAGAAGGATCGAGCATCCAACGGACTGCTCTCCTTCTCCAGGGAAGGGGGTTCTCAGTGGCTGGCGCTTGCCTGCTCCCTAGCGGAGGCTGGAGAAAGGGCGCCAGACTGCAGAATGGGGAGGAGTTGGGGGCAGATGCTTGGAGGGGGCACATGCAGACACGTGCATGCTCCCCTCCACTGGCATCATTGCATGCCCCTAACTGCAGGGAAGAAAACCAGTGAAAACAGAAGAGCTGCGGCACTGTGGTGGAGGGCGCTTTGCAGGCCCTGCTCCCGGCTAGTCATGGCACTGACCCACTGAGTCCGGTCTCAGTGAGGGTTGGGGAATGCTGCCAGCCCCACCGGGGGGGGCAAGCCCTGGGAGTATGGGTCAGCGTCAGCGTCAGCTGGTGGACGCCAGGGGACAGGGATGGGGGCTCCTTCTGGAGGACAAGCCAGCTCAGGACAGTAAAGAAATAGCCAAAAGATAAATGCTACTTTTGAGTAAGTAAATCCTGCTGCTTTGCAAATAGCAGAGTCTCTTGGGGAATAAAAATTAATGGGGACTCTGAATTAAAGCACACAATGATGTAGTGCACCCCTTGAATCACTGCTCAGAAAGGGCCTGTAATTCTTTTTAAACTTGCTGGATAGATTTTCAAAGATGTTTCTGAGATCTGTGGCACAGTTTTTGCAGAACTGCACAACTTATGACAAAATGTTAGAGCACAGGAAATCTGGTCAACATCCTATTGCCACAATTTACACACATAAATTGATGCAGGTTAAGAGACGGACATTGCTGCAGATGTGCCAAAACTTTGAAAACTTGCATTAATATGTTTTTACACATTTTAAATGATGCAGGCACAACCCAATAGCATGAACTACATCACCATCATTTTAAATAATCAGACATGTTGTCTTCTTCCTTATCACAATTTAAATAGGGATATGACAAAGAAAACTATGAATTAGAAGTAATTTAAAGGGTGTTCTAGACCATGTTTGCAAGATAATGAAAGGCCATCTCATTAGAAGCACCCATGTAAAATACAAGCATTACAATGAAACCTAACTGAAACTAAATGAGACAGCCTGGTTATGAGCATATTATAGTTTAAATATAAACTACCCACCAACCCACTTCCATACACAATTGTCCCACTAAATCATCCTTTTTGGTGGCTCTGAGGAAACATTTGCTCATATCCTCTGTCTGTGATATGTATGTAATTTACGACACACCCTCAGTGGGGACCCCCTTCTGGGGGGCAATCTAGGTCTACCCCTCCACTCATTAGCCCTACGGCACCATGAGATGCATCACCCTTAACCTTAATTATTTTGTATTCACTGTCTTACTATTTTCTAGCTACTGTTACTTTCATTGAACTGCTTTCTGCTTTATTGTTAGTTGTTGTCCTCTTTATGATTTTGCCTTTGTGTTGTGTCTGCACTGTATTTGGTACTGTACTTGTCCTTCATCTATTATAGTGCTCTATTGGGTTGTACCTGAAAATGGGCATTCAATTGTCTAGTTAACAGTTACCAAGTTAACAAAAAAACCAAAAACAAATAAATTGTTTACTATATTATGGCAGGGGTGGTCTCCTCTAGTTAACATGTTTACTAGCTGACGTCAGGTGATACTTATAAGCTGAACAGTAAATGTCTAATGAGTGAAGCTTTGTGAGCTCGGAAAGCAAAAAGATAGCACCTCAACTTCAGCTCAGCATAAGAGGGTAAAAAATACCAAACAGAGTAGCACTAGGCTTATTAAGAGTTAGCTTGCATAGTAACCAGACTTACCCATATATCAGTCTGACATTTTTCCCTGGCATCCTCAATACTGACGAAGCAAGCACCCATATGGTCTATGAAAAATGTATTAAGTGATTCTAATGTCTATCTATGTCCTGTAACAATTTGTACTATGTGTGGCAGTATCTCTGCCCTTACACAAGCGTTGTTATAGTTGTTTTTTACTGTATCATGTTGTTTCTCCAATGTTGCCATGTATGTATACTGTATGTTTTGTGCTCTCCCGGGTCGTTCCTGAAAATAGGCATACTACTTGTCTAGTGTACTTACCCGGTAAACAAAAGCTAAATAAATATGCTAACATCAGACAAACTTGTGTCCATAATCTGAACAAAAGAATCAGTCTGCAGTTTGCAGGCAAACAGTGTACATTTGGGTGGAAGAAAATGGAAGAAGGGGGTAGTCTCATTTTGGATGCAGCTTAGAGTGACTTAAGAGACAAAAAATCAAGTGCAAATGCACTAAAGCAAGGGTTATCCAGGAGTGGCACCAGCAAAAAATTCAAGTTTCCTAGAAACACAGAATTACACATAACCCACTGATTTAAAGTATCATTTGAAATGTATACAAATCAACATGAAATACTTGCCTACCTACAGCAAGACTGACTGGTACAAAAAAAGGCCTCTCAAACAATCTGCGGAGGCAAAGAACAGCAGGCACAAACTCATGTTCATCCTTGTCTGAACTCATCTTTGTGCCACATCTGTATCTCAGCCCAAGGAGAAGGAGGACAAGCCATATTTGATCTCATTTGTTTTGGGTGTGGTCAATTTTACATTTTAGAGCCCTCTGTACCCATATTGGGATGTTCTGACTGAGTTGTTTCTGGTTATTTAGGGTCCAGTATAGACAATACTCTGCATCCCTACGCAAGGTCCATCTATGCATATATGGAAGCCTCCATACATTTACAGGAGAAGAGTTAGCCACTGTGGAAGATAGCCCTGACCCAGTCCATGGAGATATGTGGACAGTTGATTGAGGGCTTCCAAGGGAAGTGGCCAGCTACTGAAGCCATCCACAGTGTAAGTTATGTACTACTGAAACCTCCAGGATGGTGCACAGGTTATGCAAGGGGGTGGCTCCCACAGTATGTCCTTCACACCCTACCACCATTACCCCCACCAGCATGTCTGACCTAAATGGGCCTCCACCACAAACAGCGCCAGTTCTCCCAGAGGCTGTTGAGGCTTAACACATGGATTTTATTTATAAAAACAATTATTGTCCTTAAGGGGATACAACAGTCCATAGGGACACACAGGACATGGGATCCAGTCTGACCCAGATCTTAGAATTCATCCAGTGTAGCAATACCCCCATGAACACCCCCAGCTCTCAAGTGGATTTCTGCACCTGAGTATCAGGTCAGCCCAGTGTTGGGGATTCTGCCAAATTCAGACTCTGATCAGCATGCAGAACTCCACCATTGGAATATGTGCAAATCACGTCTCCCAGATTTTTTGTGGATAGGGCCCCAAGCTCTTTTCTACAGAAGTTAAGTTTTATGGTGAAAACATAGGATTGTAGCCCTATGCTTTGCAGAAGCCTCCAAATAAAAAAACAATATATTGCTTGAGGCTCAGTAAATTTAAACTTTTCAAAAAATTATAGGCAATAGCAAAGGCATTGATCCCCCACCCCATCCCATTTATTCCAATGGGAAAGCAGGAGGAATAGGTAGATATGATTGGGCTAACAACACATTTAGGGCACAATCTTTCAAAGATCCTAGTTTCTCTTCATAATGTCTACTGTACATACAGTGACATCCCTCAGGATGAAACCAAATTCTGCAGCACTCTGCTTTATTCAGTAGGTCTGCTGCAGCATTCTGCAATGTCATTTCAATGGAAATTAGTCCCTTTTATCATTCAGGAAAATGTGTCACTGACAGGATGAAGTGAATGCCACAGTTTCCTATATGACAAAAGGGACTAATTGTCATTGAAATTACATTGCTTTTATTCAGTAGGTCTGCTGCAGCATACTGCAGAGTGCTCTGAAAGTGGTTTCATCTTGGGGGATGACACTGTACTGGAAGTGGCATTAGAAACTTCAAAAGCTTGTATCTATAACATTTTGTTCACCTAATAAAGATATTATATCCACATTACATAACAAAACAAATGTGTTTTGTTTTTCTCATACTGTTTTTTTTAAATAACATGGCACACCCAGATTGCTTCCACTTTCAATGTGAAACTACCATAAATGTCACCTTGTGAGTGTTACAGATTTTTTCTCGAATACTGCCTTTAATCTGTTTATTCTATTACAGTTCCTCTGTCCACTCGGAATGAGGGATGCAGCCACAGCTAAACTGGGAAGTGCAACTGCCCTCCCATCGGACCTGTGAAACAAACGTATCTGTTGTACTGAAGAACTGATTCAAGAATGCTATGAACTACTTTACCATGCCTGCCGAATTTCCTTCCTTCTTTCTGGCCTACATCATTCTCCAGGGCAACAGTATATAAATGGATACAGGTATTATCTGGTGACACAAATCTGCATTTTTCACAGATATACTACAAACAGATTTGAGTCATTTCTGCTGACTTGCCTGTGCTATGCGGAAATAAAACTTTTATTTAAGCAATAAACACAACAGGATGTGGAGAGATATTATCACACGTCAACTAGGCAATACTCGCTGCCTTCAGACACCCAAGAAGTGATAATATCCCATGCTATACAGTACAGTAGCACTTCCAGGCATGAATTACTGTAATTATAAAATGGGTCCAAATGTTAGGAAATAACTGACCTTAGTTGTCAGTTTTGAACCGGGATAATATACCATGTTATTATCACAGGTCAAAAACTGCTTAACCCAATCAGCTTCCAAGGTTTTTCCTATCCATTTTAAACAATTTTTATTTCCTATTTCTTCCATTTCCCTCTTTTGGCCCTCTTCCCCCAGGCTCAACCACTGGGTCTGTCACAGCTGTACCCTTCCTCCATGTGGAAAGACAGGAGAGTACCTGTCTTTGCAGATGACATTAATGCCATTGTGTTATTGGCCAGCAGGAGACACATGAACACCATGTTGTCAGAGCCTTCCCTGTCCTGGGGAACAAATGCCTCACCTCTAGAAAATGTTGCCTAAACTTATTAAATGTTTCCTTCTAACTATTTTTATCACAAAGACAGCATACAAATCAGTGTACTGCAGCTATGAGCAAATGTATTGCTAATACTAAAAAAAGCGTTAATTTTATGTTAGATACATTTCGCCCAGGGTCCTAATTGGCCAAAATTGTACCAATCTAATTTCGCACTAAGCTGTTAGTGTCTGTATTTCGTCAATTGAAAATGCACATTTTTGGCAAATTAGTGCCAAATGTAAAAACTTGTGAAAATGGTGGAGCGTTTAAAGTGGAGGTGGGATAGGTGCAAATTGCTGACCATGGCATCAGAGATGGCAGAGGAGGGAGGTCAGTCATGATCCCCTAGGGGGCAAGTACACCCTCACAGGGCAGACTGTAGAGATGGCAACACCTTCTTCTGTCAGCAGTTGCCTATGTTTCTAGTGCCATTTTATTGAAGTGTAATCATTATATTGAGCAAAAATAAAATTACAGTGAAACTACCCAATTGTATAGTATTACTGGTATTCATCATAATGACTGTAATGAAGTACTGGCAAGGTTTCTCCTACATTGCTTTAATAGTGTTTTTTTTTTTTTTTGTTACTTAGAGTTTCCCGACCTCATAGAGACATAGAATTTGTTGGCAGAAAAGGACCACTTGGCCACCCAGTCTGCCCAGAAGTTCTCTGCCTAATCTATCTCCATAGACCCTAACTGGTCTCTAGCAACCTTCCCTCCCTTCCTATTTTCTAATATACACCAATATTTATATTTGCTTCCACCACTTCCACTGGTAGTCTGTTCCAGGCCTCAACTACCCTTTCAATGAAAAAGTATTTCCTAACATCTCTCACACTACCACCTTCCTGCTTCATTGCATGCCCCCATGGTGCTGGAGCTCTTATTCATTTGAAAGAGACTCCACTGCTGCACTCTGTTCACCCCTGTGAGGTACCTGTAGGTTTCTATCATGTCACCTCTCATTCTCCTGTCTTCCAGGGTGTACATGTTTAGATCCCATAGTCTCTCTTTATAGGGCTTGTCATGCAACACCTGCAACATTTTTGTTGACCTCCTCTATACTGCCTCCACCCTATCTATGTTCTTTCTGAGGTGCAAACTCTAAAGCTGTACACAGTACTTGAGGTGGTGTCTCACCAGCGAGCGATACAGTTGCAACATCACCTCCCTCTTCCTGTTGATGATACCTCTCCCTATACACCCCAGCATCCCATTAGCCCTAGCCACTGCTTTGTCACACTGCCCTGCCACTTTGAGGTCATCAGATATGATAACCCCAAGGTCCTTTTCCTCATTAATGACTATAAGTACCACCCATCCCATCTTATACTCAGCTCCTGGGTTTCTATGCTCTAGATGCATGATTTTGCACTTGTTGGCATTGAATCCCAGCTGTCATGCTCTTGACAACTCCTCAACTTTTCCAGGATCTCTGTGGATTCTCTCCACCCCCTCCAGGGTGTCCACCCTATTACAGCATACCTTCCCTTCCAGTCACTTATGAAGACACTGAAGGAGACAATCACTCATCAACAACTTACCAGAATACTACAGTTCTATCAAACAAGCACTGGTTACTTGAAAATATTTAGGTGGTGGAACTCTCACCTGTAGATTTCTTGGTTGGGGAACTGCCATGTTAAAGTTGGAGAATTCTGTAAGATTGCTTGGAATCCATCTGACAGAATCAGATACATCAGATTGCAGGCTTTTTTTTTTAAATGGGAGTTTTGGCATTTGAGGCTCAAAATCTGAATTCTGAAAAGCTTTCAGTGCA
The DNA here is from genome assembly GCA_016271365.2 of Neoceratodus forsteri. Lineage (NCBI taxonomy): Eukaryota > Metazoa > Chordata > Ceratodontiformes > Ceratodontidae > Neoceratodus > Neoceratodus forsteri. The sequence continues at coordinate 376,508,082 of CM057458.1, forward strand.
GAACTAGAATCCAATTTGCATCTGACCACACCACAGATATCTTTATTAAACATGGAAACATAGGCAATGACAGCAGAAAAAGATCATTAGTCCATCCAGTCTGCTGAGTTTCCTATTAAGCCCTGGGACCTACAGTGTCTCCAGTTAAATCCCTCCTCCATGTCCCCTTCCTTACCTGAGTGTTGCTGTTTTCACCCCGTGTTGTCCTTCTGCTTGTGTTGGGTCAGAGGACTTATGGTACCCTGATTGGTGCTGTTATTCTAAGCTGCATGGATGGACTATGGTGCATTGGATAATGTCCAACTCATTATCTCCTGCACCTCCCAACCTTGACCCCCCTCTTGGTACCAGAGTTGGGCAGAAGGGTCACTACTGCTGGCTGGGTCAACTTTCTCTAATCCTTCTTTATTTTGGCTAAGGCTCTGACTTTTTGTTCAGTGACGATCTCTCCTGGTTGTGTGCCCCTGCTCATACTCTCTGTGGTCCCCCTTCCCATGCCCTGATTCCTAGTAGGCTGTCTGATTTGCTGCACAAGGACACTGGGATAGAGATGGTCTACCTGCACCAATCCCTTGGTTGCAGGTAGTCTCTCCAGAGCAAAAGAGTCTATTGTGTCTGCAGGGAACCCACAGTTAGAGATGTGTGAATTTGCTGAAATTTGTTCGTGAAAAAATCTGCAAATTTTGCCAAATTTGTGGAGCTGTGGATTGCAATTAGCCTTGTTATTTTCCAGGTGGGTTGGCCAAAATTCACTTGGTGGCTGGCTAATTTGCCAACAATTAACAAGGCAAATCTAGTGTTGCCTGCCAATTACCCCCTCAAACATGCCCACCCACTGGCATCCTCTTCCCTCCCCGAGCTCTGGCAAACATCATTCTTACTGCTGCTGCTGCTGAGTCAAGAATAGGTAATCCCTTCCACCCACCCATGTGCCAAATGCACTTCCCCACCTCCCACCACCTAAGTCCCACAGTCTTTCAGTTTTAGTTCCAGTGCCCTACCAGTCCCCCCTACTCCCCCCCACCACCACACATGAGCACTCACAATATACAGGCTGTGAATAAAGAAAATTGTCCCCTGGTGCAGAGCATCTGCTCTGTTCAGTGCCAACTCCCAATTTCTGTCTCATAATAATGGCTTTAATGAATGAATGCTGACATCTTGGCTCATAGTAAAACTTGACTGTATGATTGAAAATTCAGCCAATCAGGGTTACTACAAGCAAAGATGTCAGCATTCATTCATTCACGCCATTTTATGAGATGGGACTGGGATGAGTTTGCACCGAGCAGAGCAGACGCTCTGCATTGGGGGACCATTTTCTTTATTCATAGCCTATATTTTGTGGGTGTTCATGGGGGGGTGGAGGGTGGTGCTGACCAGAGAGGGGGTTGGGTAGGGAACTGGAAGTACAACTGAAGACTGTGGAGGGGGGGGGATTACCTGCTCTTTAATTTCTTTCATAGTGCAAACAGTCTGCACTGCAGCAAGCATGCTGATTGCTGCAGCAAGAGTGAGGGTTGTGGGTGCCAGCAGGGGGTTATTTAGATCAATTTTTATATTCAAGAGTGGGAGAGGGGTTTGGTTGCACAGTGTGGTGGAGGTTTTGTTAAGTTAATAAAGAAATACACTGGTGAAGTTGACCAGTTCAGCTGCAGAATTCATTAATTTTTTACAAATATGAATAATGCAGATTTGTGCCAACTTTGCCAGCAAATTAAAAATTCACAACATCTCTACCCACAGTTTGCTCCAGGTTGACCACCCTCCCCATTGCCCAAAAGACACCTTTGGGGCAGCCACGGAAGAAAGTCAGTCCAGCGTCAACTATTGGCAGGTGAACTCTGTTATCGGCAGCGGGAGATGGGGAGGATACATCAGGCAGACTGCCAGGGCCCAGGACCAGGAAGAAGAGGCAACTGAAGGGAATGGGATACAGATCTGGGCAAGAGAGCAAAGAACAATCACCAAAGGGGGGGAGGTAGACTGGGATGCAGGAGGCCAGCAGCTGTTAGGTTATGGGAAACAAAGGTCAGAAATGGACTAGTCAGAGGCTGGAGAACTGCAGTACCAACCAACAGAACACACCACCAGTCAACAGACCCTGAGTGACTCAACACCAGACCACAAACAACATGGACGTGAAGGATCTCATCCAGCCCAGATACTGGGGGGGGGGCTCTCTAGTTTAAACAGAGGGGGGGTTGTTTAACTTTCTTTTTACTTGTGTGCATGGAGGTAGGTTACATGGTCAGATAAGAAATCAGAAATTTCAATTCTGTATGCGATTCCATTCTGAGTCAAAAAACGGAATCAGAGCTGGAATCAGAATTACTGAAAGTCTGACTTCATGCACTCGGAACAGATGCCAGAGCATCTGAGCACCTTTATGAGAAAGACCACATAGGTGAAGGAACTCTCATACAATTTTCCAAGAGGTGGGCGAACTGTATTCCTGTGTGTTCCTGCCCAATGTTACCCCTGGAAACAATTCCATGCCGGTTTGTTGGCTGCAGTTAACTCTTGTTTTAAACAGCAGCATCTCTGAAAGAATACTAAGAACCATAATATTTAGGCTTAATCCATCTTATATTTTACACTGTTTCTATGTTTCTTGAATATATAAGCAGGAGGTATGTCCCTCAGAGTTCCCTTGCTGCTGCTTATTTTCTATCACCTAAGGTCACAGCACCCTGCTTGTGACACATCGCAGTAATTTCCACAGCAACCAACTGTGATATAAAAAGTGAAGTATTATAACTTCATGTTGTGAAAGGGCAGGAGCACTTATGAACACAGATACGGACATATGTGCCAGCAGATAAAGGCCTTATGGTCTTATGTCAGACCACATCTCTAGCAAAGCCAGGTCTTCCCTGAGTTCCTGTCTCCCTTTCACCATGTCCACTCTCCCACAGAGCTTTGTGTCATTGATGAACAGGCAGATCTTTTTTTTTTCCTGAACCCCCCCAAGCCTCCGGTCAGAGGTCAGACCTGCTCTGCTCTCCGTCTCCCCATGCCCAGGCTTACCCCCATGGGTGGGGCCACCAGGAGAGCCCCCCCAATGGACACTATAGGCGAGCCCTGGCTTACCCCCTGGACAGGGCCATGGGAGCGGGACACCCCCAGCTGACGTTAAGGCAGTGGAGATGGCAGCAGAGCAGGTCATCATGCTGGGGGCCAGCATTTTTGTTTATTTCAATGCTTCCATGGGGGCAGGATGTTCAATGATGTCCCGCATCTGCCCCACCCCCTCAAGTGATGGTGCCAGCACAGTGGTGCCCCCAGCCTCCGCCAGAGGTCCGTGGTGTACCAGACACTCTACCCCCCAGAGAAGAACAGCAGTCCCTAGGACACTCAATCCCTCTCCCCCACCTGGCCCTCCAATGTCCTGAGTCCATTCCCGAAACCGTGTCGTCGGCGCCACAGACGGGCACCCTGCTCCTGCACCAGTGGGCTGGCAAACAGGCAGATCTTACCATTGATCCCATTCATGATGTCACTTATGAACAGTGGTAAAAATGGAAATGTTTAGGTGGCGTAACTCTCACATCTAGATTATTAGGTGGTGGAACCCTTCTATAGTAGTCAGTGGAAAAAGATGGCAGAGGTGGTGGAACTGTCATACAATTTTTTTAACAGGTGGTGGAACTGAGTTCTTATTGACTCCTGCCCAATTTGACCCCTGCTTATAACTATGTTAAACAACACTGGACTGAGCACAGAGCCCTGTGGGACCTCACTGGTCACAGGCCTAGATTCTGAGAATTCTCTCTCCCCCCTTCCCCAAAATACCACCTTTTGGCTTCTGTTCTGCAGTCAGCTTCTGACCCACCCAACAAGATTAGCCCTCACTCCCAGGTCTTCTAACTTCCTGACCAGTCTCCTGTGATGTACAGAGTTAAAGGCTTTGCTGAAGTCCAAACAGAGGACATCAATCGCTTGGCCCCTGTTCACTGTCCTGGTAACCCAGGCGAAGAGGTCAATTAAGTAGTCTGGCCTGACCTACCTGACAAATTACCCATGCTGCCTCACATCCTAGAGCCCATTACCATCCAGAAAGCTCACCAATCTCTCTTTCAGGAGGCAGAAGCACTAAATGAATACTTTTGCTCGGTGTTCATGGAAGAAAAAGGGGGGACCACTACCAGCATGGGCTGGGAGGGTGGGGACAGGGGGAGAGGAGGTGACAGATGGAAGAATTGAGGCAAGTAGAGTCCTAGAGGGACTGAGGGCACTGAAGGTAGACAAGGCACCAGCGCTGGATGGTATCCACCCCAGAGTGCTGAGGGAGATGGCGGAGGTGTTGGCGAAACCACTGGCGGATCTGTACAGCACCTCACTGGAGTCGGGATGAGTGCCACTGGACTGGAGGATGGCACATGCAGTACCATTACACAAGAGTGGGCCAAAGGGATGAACCAGATAATTATTGTCCGATAAGTCTCACCTCCATAGTGTGCAAACTCATGGAAACGATACTAAAGGAAAGACTGGTTTCGTACCTGGAGGACAGTGGCCTCCAGGATGTGAGACAGCATGGGTTTGTTTCAAGGAAGTCTTGTCAGACCAACTTGATACAGTATTATGACTGGGTGACAGGTGAGCTGGATAAGGGTCATGTGGTAGATGTTCTTTACTTGAACTTCAGCAAGGCCTTCGATTCGGTGCCTCATGGGCGGCTTGGGGGGAAGCCAACTGGTGTAGGGGTAGGGGCAAAAATGATGAATTGTATTACAAGCTGGCTGAATGGGAGGCTGCAATGGGTGAGAAGGGAGCTCTCAACTCCAAGGCCGGTGACGAATGGGGTGCCATAGGGCTCTATGCTGGGGCCAGTATTATTTGGGCTCTTCATATCAGACATTGCACACAGGGTGGTGAGCAAGGTAAGTCTGTTCTCTGATGACAACAAAATCAGAGCAGTGGAGGATGGAGGGGAGGGATGGAAGCAGCTGCAGGGGGACCTAAACAAGCTAGAGGAGTGGTCAGAGAGGTGGCAGCTGGAGTTCAATGCAAAGAAGTGTAAGGTTATGCACTTTGGGGCAAAGAATCTAAGGAGAGAATACTGGCTGGGGGTTGGGGTTTAGCTGGGGATCACTGAGGAGGAGAAGGACCTAGGTGTAATGATAACAGGGACCATGAACAACACTGCCCAGTGCAGGAGAGTGGCTTCAAAAGCGAACAAAATGCTGGGGTGCATAGCGAGGGGTTTTCCGACCAGGTGAAGAGAGGTGATCTTGCCCCTCTACAGGTTGCTGGTAAGGCTGCACTTACCAAGTACTGTGTACAGTTTTGGAGGCCATACCTAAAGTATGATATCAGGCTACTGGAGGGGGTGCTGAGGAGGGCAACAAAGATGATATGTGAAATGGAGGGGAGCGACTATGAGAGCAGGCTGGGAGACCTGAATACATACACTCTGCAGGAGAGAAGGGACAAGGGGGACATGTATCTGAGGGGAATCAATAAGGATGGAGCAGATGGGGTCTTTAAGCTAAGGATGGGGAGGGACATCAGGTGGCATGGGCTAAGAATAGAAGGGGGAACATTTAGGAGGGAAATGAGGGGACACTATTTCACAGAGAGGGTGGTAGCAAAGTGGAATGCACTACCAGAATGGGTTGTATAATGTAAATCTGTGAACAGCTTCAAAAGGGCATGAGACAGGGAACAAGGGAGAGTGAGGGTGGGGAAGGTGGGGGGTGGCAGTGGGATGACAAAGGGGGGTGGGGCAGTTGCAAACTAGGGGTGCCAGCTGCACACTTGAGCAGACTTAGATAGACCGGATGTTCTGTTTTTGCTGGCACATTCGTATGTTCGTATGTCCCCATCCACTTACTCCTATCACCACTGATTCTATTTCCAAGCAAAAATTATCAGTAATATGTAACTAGAATAAAAAACATGAACAATACATGAATTTTAAGCAATGCTGTCACTAAACATTAAACTTATCAAAATTAGTCTAGGGGTATCAGTTACTCATTGAGCTCTAGTCCATTAAAGCAAAGCCCAAGTGACATCCGGGCTATTAAGTCTGTTCCATTTCAATTTGGGAATACATTTTCAGTCATCGCCTGGAATTAAACCTGGGACCTTGAGTCCTGACGGCAGCTAGTGGGAATCCCACCCCCAGTTCAGAGGTTAGAGCATCACATGTACTTTAATACACTTGATAGTATGCAGACCACCACTGGAGGTCTCTAGCTGTTACAATTACTCAGCACTGCTTTAACTGCTATTATGAAATGGGTAGAAGGAATGCTGGCTCCTGACTGGCCAAGAGGTCCTTTCAGCTTGGCTGTTATCCCAGCACAACAGCCTGGCTGAAAATTGCTCGATAAGAATGTGTTTAAAAAATACATCCAATTTATTAAAATAATCACTTTAAAGGAAAACTACACCCAAAACCTGAAAAAATATATGTTGTGCAGAGTGTTTTAATTTGTATGTGAAGTTCTAGTGTTTCCTTCCCTCTGACTGGTATTAGGAGTTTTTCCCAAATGACCCTGCTAGCTTTATACTAGTTTTACGACCCCTGGGGATCTCCATACCTGATAGTGTAATTGTATTTCTGGTTCCCACAGTGCATTTTGTCTCATGTGACTGTGATGTAAGAGAGACCCAACATTCAACACACACATGCCAAACAAACTAAATATCTTGGAAGCTTCACAAGCTGCACAAAAATTACCAGCAGCAAAGTTTTTCAGGACAGTAAAACCTTTGGGATGAGGGTGGTCACCAAGCTGAATTCTACAGATTTTAAAATATAGCCATCTCTGTTGTTGTGAACTGATTGTAATGCAATGCTTTCTGCTGGATTTATGGTCTCTGCTACATAACCATTACATGAAACAAGGTGCATTGTAGGACAAAGAAATGCAATAAACCTATTTGATATGTGATCTCCAGGGGTCGTAAAACTACCCTAAAGCTAGCAGGCTAATATAGGAAAAACTCCTAATACCAGTCAGAGGGAAGAAAACACTAGAACTTCACATATAAATTAAAACACTCTGCACAACATATACTTTTTTCAAGTTTTGGGTGTAGTTTTCCTTTAAGGTACTCCATGGGGTACGTTATAGTGGACTAATGGCCCTTCTCATGTTCTTCAAATGTTTCTATCTGGAGTCATTTATTTATTTATATGTTTCTATTCTTCTTTTTTGTTTTTATTGATTTGTTCTGTGAATATGTGCTTACCTATCTGTGCGGTGCCCAGAGCCTCCAGGATTGGGCGTCTTTTTAAATAAATTTTGCCTTGCCTTCTCAGGTAGTGGAAGCACTCAGCTTCACTTCGTCGTGCTTCAACTCAACCAAGAGGGAGGGCCATCATCCCACCTTAACATGCACCCTGTTACGCCTTATTGCTTAATTATACAATGAAAAGAACAGTTCTTGCATTCTGATTGGTCAGTGTCCTCCTTCATAAACGATGCTATCTGAGCATAACGTCACCATCTGAAGGTCTGGTACTCTTGACCACCCTCTCACTTTTCCAAACATGTCTCATATTTATGCGCTACACGCTTTTAAAATGAACCACTCTCTACAAACCTAGAGAAACAGTGTACTGGGTCCCAAACAAAACCTATGGCTTTTTCTAAATTTATTTCTTCCACTATTTGTTGGAGAAATGGCCACTGAGTGCAGCCCAGCTTCACTTTCACTGCTGTCGTGGAGCATGCTTGGCGCTTAGTGGTCGGCTGTTTCCTCAGAAAGGCTGTTTCCTCAGAAAGTCACATGCAGGGGCTGTTTCAAAAATCACTTTCACTCATAAATTAATCAATTTAACTGTCTTACTAGCTCTCTCTTCCCACCAGCTAGTCTGTGCAACTTAAGAATCACAAAAAAACAGAAGTCTCCACAGATAGTGCTTCTGGCAGACTGGAGTTTCACCAAAAAAAAAACAACAAAGCCACACACCCACACACATCTTCACCATGTCCCAGTGCAGGCGACAGAATCATGTCTATTAAACTTGTGGTGCAGAGATGCTGGTTTGAGGGAGGGGTACCACACGAAAGACAACTGTTTCTCAGTGTGGGTGGGGAGGGAGAGCAAGCCTACAGTAGCAGAAAAGCAGCACTACCTACTGGGCTAAAGAATACAGCTACACTATTTTGTTAGATGTACACCTACCCAACAATAAATTATTAAAAAAAGAAACGCTTTTAAATATATTTCTTGATAGGTTTCTTATTTTTTTCATATAAGCTATTGAATAATAGTAATAATGTATTCCAGGGTATGTGTCGGTGCTGAGATAATGTCACTTTTTAGGTACTGACTGCACCCCCAACCACCCGAGACATGACATTATCCCAGCACAACACATACCCTGTCATTCATTATTGCTTAATTCACATGTAACACCCCTGCAAATGGGGGTTCCCAAAAGACTTCCAGGAGCTTGCTTGAATGCTCCAAGCCTGAATGGTGTTTGGCATTTAAGCCATTTATCAGAGAGTGTTTTTAGAACCTCTGGTACTGTCTCTTTAAGAGCTGTCTGCTTGCAGACATAATTAGTTTGTATGGGGGACTGTGTGTTTCTTTGATTGAGTACCACTCAAGCTGCTGCCAATTCACTTCATTTTTGCAGTCACTAGGAGTGCAAAGGGAACCTATCTGAAAGATGTAACTGTTTGCCAGAAATTATTTAGAGTAATAATGAAATTACAGTTTGTCTAACCTGCTTTCTTTGCAGTCAGAACTGTGTCTGCTAGTTCCCCATTCTAGTTTTGAACTGCTGAACTGGACCAATCAGTGTGGGGTAAGCTAGCTCTAAAATGGTGCCTTGGACTAATCAGAACTTGGACTCATAATCTGAGCCAGCCACAAGAGGATTGTATGGGCAGTGACTCTGGGAGATGTAGTTTAGACTTCAGCACCTTTTGGACCAACAGCAGCAGTCTATTGTGAGTGACAGCCAATCCAGTCAAGAACTGGGAGGAACTCAAAGGAAGTGCCAGTTTTGTCGGTTGGAGTTTCAGTTGAGCTTTGCAGTGAAGGAAGGAAGGAGCCCTGTGCTTTTTCAGTGTGCAGTTTTAGTCAAAAACGTGTAAGGCCCAGAGTTCGGGTCTGCAGCTTGTGTAACAGCTTGTTAGGACTGAATCTGTCCTGTGAAAAGAATCAAAGGATCTCTGAAGAGTAGAAACCAGGCTCACCCTGTAGAAGACTGGAAGAATTGCTGAAAATTGCACTCGGTCTGTCAGGAACTGAATCTGCTGTGTGTTCTCCTGGTATTGTGCAGTAATTGCGATCGATACAGATGCAGCCTGCCTGGTATAGTGTTCTTTTATATGGATGTGTGAAGAGGTTTGTGTACCTCAAGTGAGCCCTGCTGACATTGAAGGACCCTATCTTATTTGGAGGTCGTGAGTACTAATTCAGGGTTGCTCCTGTTGAATTGCCACATTAAATCCAAATGGAATTACTGTACTGCTGACTGTTTAATTCTCCTTTTCTCTGTGTGAAAGGCCCCTACCAGCTGCCACGAGTTTGGACTAGCCACTAGGGCTTGGGTACCCAGGGACAGTAACTGATAGGGATAGGCCTGTGCACAGAGCCATAGGTAGATCATTAGAGTGATAAGCTAATTAACCTGATTTCCCTGTCCTTGTTATATCCCCTAAATAAATCAGAGCTGCTTGTTTCAGCAAAGTTATACTGCCTGAGGTATTTGTTCATGTTAAAGTACTGTACTGTGATTGTTGCACTGTATCTCATTTCACAGGAGGTCCCAGTGCCGGAACCAGTCCTGGGGTAAGTGTATACTTTGAAGGTAATTCTGATATATTGTGTGGGCCACTAGTGGGAAGAAAGGGGGTTGCAGTGTCCCAGAGGGCTGTGACCAAGTTAGTTTAACTATTGCAAACCCTGACCTCTGGGTGGAGGCACCGCCATTGGATCCAGGCCCTCAACCTGTTAGTGGCAAATCAGGCAGGGTAGTAGCCCTGGGATAGTGCCATCTAGGGTTACATCTTGGAGGCTCACCGCTGGATTGTGTGTCCTCTAGTGGCCATATTTACTTAACCACTGTTAAGAAAAAATGGGTACCCCGACAGAAGTGGCTGTGCACCGGCTGGTGGAGTGGTGTACTGGGGAGGAGATCGACTCCCAAAATGCTATGCTTATCCTGGACATCCCCTGGGTATCAATACGGACACTGTGCAGGAGTACTTTCCAAAGTGGAAGGTTTAAAAACCCTGTGGTGGTGGGTCGCATGCTAATCTGCTCACCCACACTTTCCTGCCCTAGTAGAGTTTAAGGATCCCATAGATAGCTCCAAAGTGCCACAGACCATTACCCCAGAGGGAGCCCTCACTGCTTGGAGAGTGATAACTATGACAGTAAAGACCTGGGGGAATCAGCCCCACCACTGTCTGAAACTTTGAGGAGAAATTTGCTGAATGGTTGCTGGGAGAGGAAAACTGTGGAGGACTTGAAGAAACTATTCTTGCCACCTGGGGTGTTCCTCCCAACACCCTCTCCTGCTCCAGTGCCCTGATGGTGGCTGAACCAATGCAGACTCCTATTTCTGCACCTGCCATTAGTCACGACTCTACCGAGGTTGAGGATCTTCTCTGGCACCTCCCCACCCCCAAGGGAGGATGACTGGGAGACCTGGATAGACTATGTTGCCCCCAAGTGCTAGAATGGCAATGCTCGGAAGGCTAAAGTGAAAGAGGGTTAGTGAGAGCCCCAAGGTCCTGCCCTGGCTACCATCCGTGCAAACGGGCCAGTAACCCTGAAGCGACTGCACAGGCCTATCTTGAGGCCTTGGAGAATGTGTATGGGAGCCCAGATTCTGATGAGGACCTATGGTGGAGAGTAAGAAATGCACAACAGTACCAAGGGAGTTGTTGTCTGTGTATGTCTCTCGGCTGGAAAAATTGTTGCAAGAATGCCTCAGAAAAGGTAGTTTGCCAGCGACTGAACTGGACCGAACCAGACTGGACAGAATCCTTAAGTCTGCCCCTTCTCAGAACTGCTGTTGCTTCAGTTACACCTGGCAAATCGACTGAATCCCACCTCCTATGATGAGTTAATGAGAGAAATTCGAGGAGTTGAGAAAAGGCGACCTCGGGAGGTACCTGCACCAACAGCTGTGGCTACGACCCGAAGTGACTGAGGGTGACCCATCAGTGAAGTTCAGGGCAGAGGCTGACAGTCAATGAGTGCTCTGACAAGGAAAAGATATGCCACAATGGGGCGAACTGTTGAGAGAGATCCAGGAATTCAAAACAGTCCCTTTATGAAGGCCACGCCTGCAAGTACGGGCCCTGACCTATATCCGACTGCATCTGCTATGGGGGTGGGGGTACCCACCCATGTATCTCCTGCTGATAACAGCTCCAAACTCAAATCCTTGACCATGGAAGTGGAGAAACTGACGAGATGTCTCCAAATGCTTATCACGCCGCAGACAGAGATGGCACCCAGGTTTCCAGTTAGTAATACCCCCGCCCTGGCTCCCAGTGTGGCGCCTCAGCCAGCTCAAACTCCAGAAAGTATGTTTTGCTATAATTGCGGGAAAGATGGGCACATGAAAAGGGAATGCCAGTCCCCAAAAGACACTGACAAAGTTGCATATAGGCTACAAGGAGAGCTTCGGAGAAGAAATCAGTGGTTAAGAGGTGCACGACATGATCCCAGTGAGGGCACCAAAAATGCTAATGTAACCCCCCTGCAAATGGGGGTTTATAAAATACTTCCAGGAGCTTGCTTGAATGCTCCAAGCCTGAATGGTGTTTGGCATTTAAGCCATTTATCAGTGAGTGTTTTTAGAACCTCTGGTACTGTCTCTTTAAGAGCTGTCTGCTTGCAGACATAATTAGTTTGTATGGGGGACTGTGTGCTTCTTCTGAGTACCACTCGAGCTGCTGCCAATTCACTTAATTTTTGCAGTCACTAGAGTGCAAAGGGAACCTATCTGAAAGATGTAACTGTTTACCAGAAATTATTTAGAGTAATAATGAAATTACAGTTTGTCTAACCTGCTTTCTTTGCAGTCAGAACTGTGTCTGCTAGTTCCCATTCTAGTTTTGAACTGTTGAACTGGACCACTCAGTGTGGGGTGTTAGCTCTAAAATGGTGCCTTGGACTAATCAGAACTTGGACTCATAATCTGAGCCAGCCACAAGAGGATTGTATGGGCAGTGACTTGGGAGATGTAGTTTAGACTTCAGTGCCTTTTTGACCAACAGCAGCAGTCTATTGTGAGTGACAGCCAATCCAGTCAAGAACTGGGAGGAACTCAAAGGAAGTGCCCGGTTTTGTCGGGTTGGAGTTTCAGTTGAGCTTGGCAGAAGAAGGAAGGAGCCCTGTGCTTTTCAGTGCAGTTTTAGTCAAAAACGTGTAAGGCCCAGAGTTCGGTCTGCAGCTTGTGTAACAGCTTGTTAGGACTGAATCTGTCCCTGTGAAAAGAATCAAAGGATCTCTGAAGAGTAGAAACCAGGCTCACCCTGTAGAAGACTGGAGGAATTGCTGAAAATTACACTTGGTCTGTCAGGAACTGAATCTGCTGTGTGTTCTCCCCGGTATTGTAGCAGCAATTGCGATCGACACAGATGCAGCTCGGCCTGGTATAGTGCTTTTATATGGATGTGTGAAGAGGTTTGTGTACCTCAAGTGAGCCCTGCTGACATTGAAGGACCCTATCTTATTTGGAGGTCGTGAGTACTAATTCAGGTCGCCCCTGTTGAATTGCCACATTAAATCCAAATGAAATTACTGTACTGCTGACTGTTTAATTCTCCTTTCTTCTGTAGGTGAAAGGGCCCCACCAGCTGCCACGGTTTGACTCAGCCACTAGGGCTTGGGGCACCCAGGACAGTAATTGATAGGGATAGGCCTGTGCACAGAGCACAGGTAGATTATTAGAGTGATAAGCTAATTAACCTGATTTCCCTGTCCTTGTTATATCCCCCTAAATAAATCAGAGCTGCTTGTTTCAGTAAGTTATACTGCCTGAGGTATTTGTCTATGTTAAAGTACTGTACTGTGATTGTTGCACTGTATCTCATTTCACAGGAGGTCCCAGTGCCGGAACCAGACCTGGGGTAAGTGTACTGTGAAGGTAATTCTGATATATTGTGGGCCACTAGTGGGAAGAAAGGGGTTGCAGTGTCCCAGAGGGCTGTGACCAAGTTAGTTTAACTATTGCAACCCTGACCTCTGGGTGGAGGCACCCGCCATTGGATCCAGGCCCCTCAACCTGTTGGTGGCAAATCAGGCAGGGGTAGTAGCCCTGGATAGCGCCATCTAGGGGTTACATCTTGAGGCTCACCGCTGGGATTGTGTGTCCTCTAGTGGCCATATTTACGAACCACTGTTAAGAAAAAATGTGTACCCCGACAGAAGTGGCTGTGCACCGCTAGTGGAGGTGTACTGGGAGGAGATCGACCCCAAAATGCTATGCTTATCCTGGACATCCCCTGGGTATTAATACGGACACTGTGCAGGAGTACTTTCCAAGGTGGAAGGTTTACAAAACCCTGTGGTGGTGGGTCGCATGCTAATCTGCTCACCCACACTTTCCTGGCCCTAGTAGAGTTTAAGGATCCCACAGATAGCTCCAAAGTGCCACAGACCATTACCCCAGAGGGAGCCCTCACTGCTTGGAGAGTGATAACTAAGGACAGTAAAGACCTGGGGGAATCAGCCCCCACCACTATCTGAAACTTTTGAGGAGAAATTTGCTGAATGGTTGCTGGGAGAGGGAAACTGTGGAGGACTTGAAGAAACTATTCTTGCCACCTGGGTGTTCTCCCCAACACCCTCTCCTGCTCCAGTGCCCGTAATGGTGGCTGAACCAATGCAGACTCCTATTTCTGCACCTGCCATTAGTCACTACTTCACCGGGTTGAGGATCTTCTCTGGTACCCTCCCACCCCCAAGGAGGATGACTGGGAGACCTGGATAGACTATGTTGCCCCCAAGTGCTAGAATGGCAATGCTCGGAAGGCGGTGCTTAAAGAGGGTTAGTGAGAGCCTCCGAGGTCCTGCCCTGGCTACCATCCATGCTAAACGGCCAGTAACCCTGAAGCGACTGCACAGGCCTATCTTGAGGCCTTGGAGAATGTGTGTATGGGAGCCCAGATTCTGATGAGGACCTATGGTGGAGAGTAAGAAATGCACAACAGTACCAAGGGAGTTGTTGTCTGGTATGTCTCTCGGCTGGAAAAATTGTTGCAAGAATGCCTCAGAAAGGGTAGTTTGCCAGCGATTGAACTGGACCGAACCAGACTGGACAGAATCCCTAAGTCTGCCCCTTCTCAGAACTGCTGTTGCTTCAGTTACGCCTGGCAAATCGACTGAATCCCACCTCCTATGATGAGTAATAAGAGAAATTGAGGAGTTGAGAAAGCGCACTCGGAGGTACCTGCACCAACAGCTGTGGCTACGACCGAGTGACTGAGGGTGACCCATCAAGTGAAGTTCAGGGGCAGAGGTTGACAGTCAATGAGTGCTCTGACAAGGAAAAGATATGCCACAATGGGGCGAACTGTTGAGAGAGATCCGGGAATTCAAAAACAGTCCTTTATGAAGGCCACGCCTGCAAGTACATGGGCCCTGACCTATATCCGACTGCATCTGTTATGGGGGTGGGGTACCCACCCATGTATCTCCTGCTGATAACAGCTCCAAACTCAATTCCTTGACCATGGAAGTGGAGAAACTGACGAGATGTCTCCAAATGCTTATCACGCCGCAGACAGAGATGGCACCCAGGTTTCCGTTAGTAATACCCGCTCTGGCTCCCAGTGTGGCGCCTCACCAGCTCAAACTCCAGAAAGTATGTTTTGCTATAATTGTGGGAAAGATGGGCACATGAAAGGGAATGCCAGTCCCCAAAGACACTGACAAAGTTGCATATAGGCTACAAGGAGAGCTTCGGAGAAAAATCAGTGGTTAAGAGGTGCATGACATGATCCCAGTGAGGGCACCAAAAAGCTAATTCACGTCCTTTGTGGCAAGGCAAGTTGCCCAGGCCCCTACCACCTCTCCAGACTGGTCCAGAATAGTGGGTCCCTCCATGGAGACCACTGTAAAGGTGAATGGAGTGTCTACAAGAGCTGTATTAGACAGTGGCTCCAAGTGACAATTATGTTCCAGGATTGGTATCAGAAGCATTTGTCAGACGACCCCTACAACCATTAGAAGGACTGCATGTATGGGGTTAAGTGAGAAGGCCTACCCTATTCCGGTATATCCGAATTTGGCTGTCTTTCCCCACCTCCGTGGCTGGAGTGGCCGAGCAAGTAGAGACCCTAGCCTTAGTGTGTCCCCCCACTGGACTGTATGATGGTGTCCCTTTGTTGATTGGAACAAATGCTCATATGTTCGGAAGGCTGACGGTTGTGTTATGAAAACAGGGTCAAAGACAGTAGAGCTTTAAGAGTTCAAGCTTTAATTAAGAAGGCCTATGAGGCACAAGAGAGATGCTGAAAAACAGAACCAGAGGAACCGGTCGGAATTGTATGGAAGAAGGATCCTGAGTCTCTGATCCTGGCGCCAAATGCCCAGTGTACTTCAGGAGAGGTCCGTATCAGAAAGGATGTTAAGAATAAAATATTAATGTTGGATGCACCAGGCGATGGAAAATTGCCAGAGGGACTGCTGGTCAGCTTTAGTATTTTGCCCGCTAGAGCCCATGCTTATGCCAGAAGGGTAATGGTCCAAGTTCATAATGTGTCTGAAAGAGACATTCGATAAACAGAGGTTGCATCCTGTGGTAATGCATTGTGCAGACACTGCAGTGCTACCCAGCAGCAAGAGTTCAAGGAAGAATGACAGAGTAACGCCTGACTTGTTTGATTTCGCGACTCCCCGCTGCCAGCTGAATGGAAAGTGAGGATCAGTAGAAGCTTGCCCAGAGAGCATCTGGTGTTTCTTTAAAGGAATGGGATGGTGGATGCGGCAAGGAGCTGAGCACAATATCCGGCTGCATGACGAAAGACCATTTCGTGAGAGGTCTCGACTACACCTGCTGGACATAGATGATGTGAGACGCATCTGCAAGAGATGTTAGCTGCGGTGTATTACAAGAACTAGAAGCCCTTATGCTTCCCCCATTGTGGTAGTGAGGAAAAAGAATGAACAGTAAGGATGTGTGTGGATTATCGCACCTTAAACCGTGGACTATCCCTGATCAGTACACAATGCCCGCATTCAGGATGCTTTGACTGCCTAAACGGAGCAAGGTGGTTCTCTGTGCTGGATCTCCTAGTGGGTACTACCAGATCCTGATGGCCCCAGAGGACCGTGGAGAAGACGGCCTCTTATCTGTCCGGGCTGGCTTCTATGACTTCATGAGGATGCCTCAAGGATTTCAGGTGCCCCATCCACTTTTCAACGATTGATGGAGCGTGCAGTGGGGACATGAACTTACTAGAGTGCCTGGTATACCTAGATGATGTTATTGTGTTTGGCAGCTCACTGGAGGAACATGAGAGCAGATTATTTAAGGTATTGAACCGACTGGAGGACTTTGACCTTAAACTGTCCATTGATAAGGTCAATTTTTCAAACATCAGTAAAGTATGTGGGACACATAGTATCCACCTGAGGAATAGAGACCGACCCAAGTAGTTGAGGCCTTGACCACCTGGCCACAGCCCAAAATCTAAAAGAACTGCAAAGATTCCTGGGATTCTGTGGTTATTATCGGCGCCATCAAGGACTATTCAAGAGTGATCCGCCTTTACTTAACCTTACTCAAGGGTATCCCCAACCCACAAAAATACCAAAAGTCAGCGTCCTCAAGACTGAAAGAGTGTATTTTCATCCGAGTGAAGTATTTGGGGCCCTTGGACTCCTGATTGTGAGACTGCTTTTCATGAGATCATATATCAACTATCCATGCTCCAGTGCTGGCCATGCCGATCCAAGAAAACCTTACGCCCTGCACACTGATGCTAGCTTGCAAGGGTTGGGGGCTGTGTTGTACCAAGAGCACGAGAATGGCCTGAGACCAGTGGCTTTGCCAGTAGAAGCCTGACCCCATCCGGAAAAGAACTATCCTGTACATAAGTTAGAGTTCCTAGCTTTGAAGTGGGCTATTGTTGACCAATTCCATGAGTACTTGTATGGGGCTAAAATACTAGTAAAACTGACAATAATCCTTTGACCTATGTGCAGACCTCAGCTAGTTGGATGCCACTGGCCATAGGTGGCTTTCTGCATTATCTACATATGACTATGCTCTCATCACCGAGCAGGTCTGAACACATAGATGCTGATGCTCTCTCCCGGAGGCCTGTTCCCCAGAATGATTGGGTCCGATTGGCAGAACCTGACATTCGGGCACTCTGCCGAAGTTTGACAGGGAGGAACAAATGTCCACGGACGAGTGGACTGCATGGTGGATTGCTTGGGAGCTCTGAGAATTGCATACCTGCTGCTTATTGCCACTTTTCTGCAATAGACATTGGTGCACTGCCTCAGCTGGACAATGACAGTATTCAGCGGCTCAATCCCGCGATCCCATGATCAAAGCAGCTTTAGAAGCCCTCTATGCAGGAAAAGATGTGTCCAAATTACGCCCACTGATTTGGAGAACTGCACTGTTATACAAAGAAGGTCCTAAGTTGAAACTGATCAATAAACTGTTATACAGAGAAACAGTAGACAGAGGGGGACAAGTAGACAAACAACAACTAGTGCTGCCCACTGCCTTCGAGACTCAGTACTGAGGTCCTTGCACAACCACATGGGGCACCTTGGTATAGACAGAACACTTGACTTGGTGAGATCCAGATTCTATTGGCCTAAGATGGGGCTGATGTGGAGCAACACATTCAACTTGTAGTCGCTGCTTACAGAGGAAAGCTTTCTCCAGAGGGCTGCCCCTTGTTAACATCACCACCAGTGCACCCATGGAGCTGGTCTGTATTGATTTTCTGAGTTTGGAGTCAGATCAAAGAAATATCAGTAATGTGCGTGGTCACTGACCATTTCACGAGATATGCCCAAGCTTTCCCCACCAAAGACTAGAAAGCATCCACTGTGGCCAAAGTACTTGTAGAAAACTTTTTTGTTCACTATGGGGCTCCACAAAGAATCCATTCTGATCAAGGGAGAGACTTTGAGAGTCGTCTGATCAAAGAGATGCTTTCTCTGTGGGGAGTGCGAAAGTCCAGAACCACTCCTTACCACCCCCAAGGGGACCCACAGCCTGAACGTTTCAACCGCACTTTGCTAGATATGCTAGGCACCCTGCACCCAAAGGACAAGCCTAGATGGAGCTAACAAATTAGCACCCTGGTACATGCTTATAACTGCACCAAAAGTGATGCCACTGGATTCTCCCCCACCGCCTGATGTTTGGAAGAGAAGCTCGACTACCAGTAGATGTGTGTTTGGGGTCTCTCCTGATGGGGTTCAAGCTGACAACTATTTACAGTATGTGCAAAGTTAAAGGCCCAGCTAACTCCATGCGTACTCAACTGGCTCAAACCATGGCTGCCAAAAGAAATCTGGCCAACAAAGAAAGGTATGATAAAAGGTGAAAGCACAGGAACTCCAGGAGGGAGATCGGGTATTGCTAAGAAATCTGGGACTGCATGGCAAGCACAAGATTGCTGACAGATGGCACCATCTCCTCACATTGTAGTGGGCAAACTAGATGATCTGCCAGTGTACAAAGTAAGGCCTGAGAATAATTCAAAAGATGTAAAACAATGCATAGAAATCATTTACGCCCATTGGACAAATCTTAATTGAGTCTGAGCCCTAGAAGATGCCCCTCTGGACCAGTGACTAGAGCTGCTGCTAAGAAAAGATCAAGAAAGTCTGCACCTACAGAAGCAAAGTTAAAGTGTTCCCTCCACAAGTCCCAGTTGAGCATGACTGTCAGTCCATATCGGAAGAAAGTGAGAGTGACTTTGAATACTATCCTTCTTACTAACTGAGTCAATTGTTTCGGGCAATCCCTAGTCAATACTGGAGATGAAGCTGGGCCTTCTGGACTGTCTAAGCTCCAGCTTCATCCCTGGAGCCAATGCTCCCAGAAAGTGAAGTGCAAGCATCAGATCAGATGAAATGGAATCATTGTGCATGGTTGAACTGTTTGAGCTTTCAGGGAGGAAAATGATAGATTGGGGCAGACTGGTGATACACCGAACAAGAAGAGTATTTTGAGGTGCCCGACAGTCCACTGCCAGTGTCCGAAAGCTCTCCATGCAGCCAAATGTTGTGGACTCAGAAACTGTAACTCCTGGAGCTGAAGTGCCCCAAGTTCTAGCCTCTCTACCCGATGGAGACTCCCTGACAAGTGAGGACAATGCTGAAAATGAGGCTCAGAGTGCAGAGACTATAACAGTTCCCCTAGAAAGACTGGTCGAGCTGTAAAGCCTGTGGTGCACCTCAGTTATGATTCACTTGGGAGGCCTGTGGACTTGCCTCTCAATGTTGTCCATAAAGGAGTGTATGTGTCCCCGGCTCATTGCCCAAACTGAGCATCAGTGCTAACTCCAAGTTACTTGTGTTGCCCTCTAAGTATGGTGCCCTTGCCCCATCCAGCCCAAGGTAACTGATAGGGAAGGGCCTCTCTTCAGGTTTCATGTACAAGAGGTAATAACTTGAGTTATGGTACAATGTGTATGTAATACTGTGTAAAGAGTTACGACTGCAATGTTTCAGAAATGTGTTCTTGGTAAATGATATATTGACTGATGATTACATGTGCAGCCTAATGCAAATGTATATGGTTGCAGTTGAAACTTATGGGTACTTGCTTGACGCGACGCTGCTTTCCTGCCGCAGGCCAGGAAGGGTGTAACCCCCTGCAAATGGGGTTCCCAAAAGACTTCAGGAGCTTGTTTGAATGCTCCAAGCCTGAATGGTGTTTGGCATTTAAGCCATTTATCAGAGAGTGTTTTAGAACCTCTGGTACTGTCTCTTTAAGAGCTGTCTGCTTGCAGACATAATTAGTTTGTATGGGGACTGTGTGTTTCTTTGATTGAGTACCACTCAAGCTGCTGCCAATTCACTTCATTTTGCAGTCACTAGGAGTGCAAAGGGAACCTATCTGAAAGATGTAACTGTTTGCCAGAAATTATTTAGAGTAATAATGAAATTACAGTTTGTCTAACCTGCTTTCTTTGCAGTCAGAACTGTGTCTGCTAGTTCCCATTCTAGTTTTGAACTGCTGAACTGGACCAATCAGTGTGGGTAAGCTAGCTCTAAAATGGTGCCTTGGACGAATCAGAACTTGGACTCATAATCTGAGCCAGCCACAAGAGGATTGTATGGGCAGTGACTCTGGGAGATGTAGTTTAGACTTCAGCACCTTTTGGACCAACAGCAGCAGTCTATTGTGAGTGACAGCCAATCCAGTCAAGAACTGGGAGGAACTCAAAGGAAGTGCCCGTTTTGTCGGTTGGAGTTTCAGTTGAGCTTTGGCAGTGAAGAAGGAAGGAGCCCTGTGCTTTTTCAGTGTGCAGTTTTAGTCAAAAAACGTGTGTAAGGCCCAGAGTTCGGTCTGCAGCTTGTGTAACAGCTTGTTAGGACTGAACTGGCCCTGTGAAAAGAATCAAAGGATCTCTGAAGAGTAGAAACCAGGCTCACCCTGTAGAAGACTGGAAGAATTGCTGAAAATTGCACTCGGTCTGTCAGGAACTGAATCTGCTGTGTGTTCTCCCGGTATTGTGCAGTAATTGCGATCAGGATACAGATGCAGCCTGCCTGGTATAGTGCTTTCTTTTATATGGATGTGTGAAGAGGTTGTGTACCTCAAGTGAGCCCTGCTGACATTGAAGGACCCTATCTTATTTGGAGGTCGTGAGTACTAATTCAGGGTTGCTCCCTGTTGAATTGCCACATTAAATCCAAATGGAATTACTGTACTGCTGACTGTTTAATTCTCCTTTTCTCGTGTGAAAGGGCCCCTACCAGCTGCCACGGTTTGGACTAGCCACTAGGGCTTGGGTACCCAGGGACAGTAACTGATAGGATAGGCCTGTGCACAGAGCCATAGGTGATTATTAGAGTGATAAGCTAATTAACCTGATTTCCCCTGTCCTTGTTATATCCCCTAAATAAATCAGAGCTGCTTGTTTCAGCAAAGTTATACTGCCTGAGGTATTTGTCTATGTTAAAGTACTGTACTGTGATTGTTGCACTGTATCTCATTTCACAGGAGGTCCCAGTGCCGGAACCAGTCCTGGGGGTAAGTGTATACTGTGAAGGTAATTCTGATATATTGTGGGCCACTAGTGGGAAGAAAGGGGGTTGCAGTGTCCCAGAGGGCTGTGACCAAGTTAGTTTAACTATTGCAAACCCTGACCTCTGGGTGGAGGCACCCGCCATTGGATCCAGGCCCCTCAACCTGTTAGTGGCAAATCAGGCAGGGGTAGTAGCCCCTGGGATAGCGCCATCTAGGGGTTACACACAGCTTTCACAACTAGAGGGCACTGCTTCGCACTGATTGCTTTTTCTCATATGCAACATGGGCAACAGCAAAATATGGGGTACAACTGCTACCGTGTGTAAAGATGTTTAAGGAAAGTTATTGGAAACAGCAGCATGAACAGATCATGCCAAGGAAACCATACTACAGTGGCCCCTCTTCGTACTGTAGTAAATACCTAGGGAGCCAGCTAATTTGTTCACTGTAGTCAGTTAACATGCTTACTTTGGAACAACTGGTGCCACCACAGGTGTTCACTATAAGAGAGATTTGTTACACTAGGGTTCACTATAGTGAAGCAGAACTGCACTGAATGGTTTAAACAGAGGTATTTGAAAGAAATTTGAAACTATGCAAGGCATGTTATTTTCTAAGTATATAAAACCCATGTAGCATTCAAAAGAAACAGGAACTAGACATGAAACCCATAACTTTTAACCCACAGCAACCACTGCTGTAAAAACTAACCGTCACCAGAGAGATTTAGTAAAGTATTGTGCCACACAAATTCTTTTCGCCTTTACAGTGCAAGTAAGACACAATTTTCATTCCTCACCTGCCCCAAGTCCTGCATTTTGTTCCAAAAATGGTTTGTTTACATCCTGCTTACTTGCAGAATAACCCAAACAGGGTGTGGCATATCATGCTGTATTGTCAAACTGCTGGTGTGCTGTTCATCTGGTGCCTTCTATCACCCAAGAAGTTACAATATCCCCTTGATATTCTACATCCTGGAGTGTGCTACTGGGATTGTGAAATAGATCCTTGATGTTAGTACTACACTGTGCTTTTATTGCTTGTGTATATTGTGATGGACCCGATTGGGCGGGCCTGCCCCCACACTCAGAAACCTTGGAGGGAAAGGGACTCCGGGAGGCTACTGGGGAAAGAAGCAGCATCAGGTTCTGGCACCTTTTTCTATGTGTTTTGGGCTGTCAAGTTTCCGGAGTGAAATCCCCAGGTACAAACCAAGACAGACCTTAAGCATGACCTATAAAGGCTGGACTGTGCTGGGAAGGGAAGGTGTGGTGGAGATTTCATGGTGGAAAGCTCTACAGTGCTGGGAGTGGGTATAAGCTGTGCCATCCTAGGCCTCAAAAGTGGAGAGCAAACTGTGAACAGAGCTGCTGAATTCCAGAGAGGAAGAGAGTGGCAACTGCATACACGCCAGCGCGCAGACAATGCTAAAGACAAAACGTGGTGAAAAAGACAAAGGGCTGCTGATCCAGGTCCTATAGCAGGCACTACAGCATGGTGCTGGGCTGCCTCTGACCTAGGGTTTTGGAAGCCAGAAAGTGAGAGGGTCAGACTGGGGCTTCAGCAGTCCAGAACGAGTGTTAGGAGGTCAAAGGAGCCTGCAACCAGCGCTCAAGGTAGCCAGTTCAGCACAGAGCAGAGGGAATAAGCCTACCTGCATCATAGATGCCCTGTAAAAGCATAGATCTAGTGGCCTGCTGAAACAGGAGGAGCCATTCACGTCCAGAAACTGTGAGTAAACCGCTGTGCGGCATTGTTTCAAAGGACAGCGCCTGTTGTTTCACCGCGTCTCACAATTTGGATTACAAATAACCCATGTTGGGGGGTTTTCTGCCATTTAAACCATTGCATGGCCTGTGGGATTTGGAGAATTAAGCACATTGCACCATTTAAAGTGCACTAATGCTGGCCAACCTGCGGCAACATCTATGGGCTTACAGCGATTCTACACCTACAGTACCCAGGGAAAGAGTTAAGGAAGCTCCCATTTGGGTCTGTTTAAAACCTAATACCAGGTGAGAAGGGGCAGATCTTTCCTGCCTAGGAGGGCACCTAGGAGGGCCATGTTTAAGGTCGACATTTGCACTAACCGTCCCTCTTGCAGGTGATCGGTTGTTAATAAAGCTGTGTTATTCCATTACACCTGGGATAGTTATTATTGACTTCCCATGTGATAGTTCAGTTTTAAGTTTATTGTCATTCGGTTTACAAGCCATTACAAAATTAGGACATTTAAAAAGATTTTGCAGTGGATCAAAGAATCATTTTTTAAGACTAAGGACAGTAACTGGTAAGTAATACAGATATTGTTGATGTAAATACACAATCACTACATCACCGGGAAGCGGACAGCAGTATTCTCAGTGACCCTAAAGGCTGCTGCTGCTTGAACCCCCCCCCACACACACACACACACACACACACACAATCACCACATCACTGGGAAGTGGACAGCAGTATTCTCGATGGCCCTAAAGGCTGCTGCTCCTGGGCCCCCCCCACACACACACAATCACCACATCACTGGGAAGCGGACGGCAGTATTCTCGGTGGCCGTAAAAGCTGCTGCTGCTGGAAACCCCCACACACACAATCACCACATCACTGGGAAGTGGACAGCAGTATTCTTGGCAGCCCTAAAGGCTGCTGCTGCTGGAACCCCCCACACACACACACGCACACAATCACCACATCACCGGGAAGTGGACGTCAGTATTCTCGGCGGCCCTAAAAGGTGCTGCTGCTGGAACCCCCCATGCACAATCACCACATCACCAGGAAGTGGATGGTACTATTCTCGGCGGCCCTAAAGGCTGCTGGTGCTGGAACGCCCCCCCACACACACACAATCACCACATCACTGAGAAGCAGACGGCAGTATTCTTGGAGACCCTAAAGGCTGCTACTGCTGGAACCCACACACACAATCACACAATCACATCACCAGGAAGTGGACGGCAGTATTCTCGGCAGCCCTAAAGGTAAACCAGAGAGCTTACTCACTGACTATCTAACTAACCACAACCTGCTCTGCCCTGAACAACATGGCTTAAGGAACCTGAACCTACTAAGCTCGGCTATCAACACTAGGCTAGGGCTTCTGTACAGGCATAGGTCATGTATGCCTTCTGAGGCCCTTCTAATAGCAGTGACCTCCTCGGTCTTTTCCCCTAATTGACTACAGGATCATTGTCTATGGTGCTACTAATGCTGCACAACCTCTCATATATCACGGTCTTCTTTAACAAAGTCTGTAAGCCTTGTCACGGGTGTGACAGGCGGACTCCACTGCCGAGCTCTATCGTCGCACCAGTTGGCTAAACTTCGAAGGCTGACTTAGATAACATACCTGTCTCTTTGCTAAAAAACTCTCCTTTAGTCTCTCACCCCGGCCTTGGACTCCTGCTACAGCCTGCCTCACACTCCAAAAACACCAGAAGATCCTCCCCGGCCTCCTTTCAAATTCCTCACTGCAGAACATATCTGGGCTAACGGTCCTTCCTCTACAGAGCCCCCCTCTGGTTGAATGAACTACCCTCAGCTATTTCCTTTGAAGTGAGGCTAGGCCTCTTTAAATCCTCTCTTTGCTCTGAAATCTTCAACTACGGTGCCTGTGATTGCAGCGAGTCTTAACCATCCCTTCCTGCCACTAATCAACAGTGACTCCATACACTTTGTCCACTCTGGCCTGGTTACTGATGGCCTTCTTTACAATTGCATAGTGCTAGATACCTCACTGTTAGCATAATGTTTGACTCGGGAGTTTTGTCATTACACCCCTCGAACATGTGGTCTAAGTCTTTTATATTTTGATGTGGAGCCTTTGCAAAGGAGTCCCTGACTCAAAGGATTGCAATTCCGATTCTCTACATAAAATGAAAAATAGCAGCATTTTAAAACCCACTGATTTTATAGAATGAATATGAATCAGTCTCACAATGAATGATACCACAGAATATAGTGAACAGATAACCCATCTAGGAGCTCTATTTGAGATCTAATAGGAGTATTAAAATCCAGCTTCTTAGCTCAGAATCTGTTTAAAACCTTATAATATGAAGTTAAATAGGCATCAAAGATGTATATCATACTAATAAAATAAGACAGCAATCCATCATGGGTTCATTGGCTTCTGATAGTCAGTTTCAATCCTATCCCAAACTAAAGTTGCATTAGTAACCAAACAAGGCCCCCTAAAACTGGAAATTCTCACATAACCCCACCACACTTCAAGGGGTAACCAAACTTGCAGTCATACCCAAACATTTATGGCATATCATACCTACAAGAATCATACAATAGCAGAGTCTCTGAGGTGAAATATAGAAGCACAGAAGTTGACGGCAGATAAGGACCGCAAGGCCCATTCAGTCTACCCATTTTTTCTACCTTATGAATGTGCCATAGGTCTTTCCTCTGTCAATGCCCTATCCATTCATACTCATATGTATTGCTCCCTTATGCCTATCCCATATCTGTTTGAAGTCCTGCACTGTATTCATATCCACCACTTCCTGAGGTAGGCCATTCCATGCATTTACCACCCTTTCTGTGAAAAATAACTTCCCCACATTACCCCTTAATCAGCCTCCCTCTAATCTCATGCTGTGTCCTCTTGTTCTGATATTTTTCTTATATTGAAACATGTTAGACTCTTTCACCTTGTTAATGCCCTTAAGACGTTTGAATGTTTAGATTATATCACCTCTCTCCCTCCTTTGCTCTAGGGTATACATACTGAGCTCTGTTAATCTGTCCTCATATGTTTTCTGATGCAGTCCCTGCATCATTTTGGTTGCCCTTCTCTGGACTGCCTCCATTTTGTTAATGTCTTTGTGCAGGTGTGGTCTGCAGTACTCCAGATGGGCCTAACCAATGCCTTGTAAAGAGGGATTATTACCTCCCTTTTACGACTTGTGATACCCCTACTAATATACCCCAACATCCTTCTGGCCTTACCTACTGTTTTAGTGGTCTGTTTGGATGATTTCAGGACATCTGTGAAGATGATGCCCAAGTCTCTTTCTTCCCTTATGATTGCCAGCAACTCCCCTCCCAACCTATAAGTAGCTTCAGGGTTTCTCTTCCCTATGTGCATGACCTTGCACGTCTTTGTGTTAAACCCCAGTTGCCACTCTTCTAACCATTTTGCCTGTTTGTCCAGATCTCTTCTCATTCTGCCCACCTCATCTGGATCATCTACTCTATTGCAGATCTTAGTTTCATCTGCAAACAGACAAACCTTATCCTCCAGTCCATCTGCAATGTCACTGATGAAGATATTGAAGAGGACTGGCTCCAGGACTGACCCTGAGGTACCCCATTTGTGACTTGCATCTCTTCTGACTGTATACCATTTACCACCATGCTCTGTTTTCTGCCTGCCAACCAGTTTGCCACCCAGTTGACCAACTTCTGACCCACCCCGAGCCTACCCAGCTTATTAATCAATCTTCTATGTGGAATAGTATTGAAAGCTTTGCTGAAGTCAAGGTAGGCAACTTCAACTACACCCCTTTGGTCCACCATTCTGGTTACCCAGTCAAAGAAATCTATGAGATTAGTTTGACAGGACCTTCCTGTTGTAAACCCATGCTGTCTTGGATCCTGTGCTCCTATGGTTTCCAGGTGTTGCACTATCCTTTACTTAAGGAGTGCCTCCATAATCTTGCCCACTACTGAGGTAAGACTGACTGGTCTGTAGTTCCCTGCCTCTTCCCTGCTACCACTCTTGTGGAGCGGGATCACATGAGCCCTTCTCCAGTCTTCCGGGACCTCTCCTGTGCTCAGAGACTAACTAAACAGTTCTGCTAATGGCTCTGCTACTTCCACCCTTAGCTCCTTTAGTACCCTGGGATGTATGCCATCAGGTCCTATTGTCTTGTCCACCCAGAGCTTAGCGAGCTCTTGCAGGACCCTTTCTTTTGTGAAGGGACTTGTGCACACCTCCCTTCCCCCTGTGTCCATGGTGCTGAGCTGTGGGCCCTGCTCTACCTTCTCCTCAGTAAATACTGAGCAGAAGTATCTATTTAGGATAGATGCCGTTCCTTGGTCCTCCTCCACACACTCCCCCTCATCCCCTTTGACCTTAGCAATACCCCCTCTGGACTTTCTCCTTTCACTAATGTATCTACAGAAATCTTGTCCCTTCTTTTACTGTTCGTGCTAGTGTTTCCGTGGTTTGACCCTTTGCCTGCCTTACTGGATTCCCTTAGGAAAGTTTGGTATGTCTCCCTATATTCATTCTGTTGCGTTCCCTTATGTTTTCTGAAGGCCAACCTTTTCACTCTGACCTTTTCTGCTACTGGTTTTGAGAACCAAAGATGTTTCCTCCTTCCTTTGCTCTTGCTTTTCTCTCTCTAACACAATGGGATGTTACTTCAAGAATTGCATCCTTAATGCTTGCCCACTTTGCCTGTACCCCCTCAACTGTATTTCTTCTTGTGAGGGCTAGCTTGACTCTGTTGGCCATCATATCAAAGTCAGCTCCTCTGAAGTCCCATATTTTTGCATTGGAATGGAATGATTTAGTTCTAGTGGCTAAATTGAACCCTACCATGTGATGGTCACTGGCCCCAAGGTGACCTATCTGGAGATCTGTGATCCTTTCCCTGTTAGTCAGTACTAGATCTAGGATAGACCTGTCTCTTGTGGATTATTGTACCAGTTGTTTGAGGCCCTCCCCCTGCAGGGAATCCACTATGTGACTAGTTCTGGTGGATGTTCCTGCTGGTATTGACCAATCGTTATCTGGCATGTTGAAGTCTCCCATTATCAGAACTTCCCCTTTAGCAGTCATGTTTTGCATATCTTCTAACAGTAATGTGTCTGTGTCCTCCCCCTGGTCTGGAGGCCTGTAGAAAACCCCAGTTCGTATGGCTGTCCCATTTCCTGTTTCCAGGGTGACCCACAGTTCTTCTGGCTCCTTATGTGTATTCTGAATTTCTGTAGCTTTGATATTCTCAGCGACAAGGCCACTCCCCTTTTGCACCTCGGTCTCTTCTGAACAGTACATAGATGGATACTGAAGTCTCCCAAGTGTGTTAACTGGTGAACCATGTCTCACTAATGGCTACTATGTCCAGTTTCGCCTCTGTCATTGTAGCCTGCAGGTCTGGGATCTTGTTTCCCAGACTGCGGACATTTGTGTACATGATTTTCCATTGGTCAGATTTTGGCGCGTTAATTGTTGGCCGAGGTCCGGCATTTCCCCTGCATGTCGTATGGGGAGCCAGAACATTTTTCTTACCAGGTGGAGCAAATGAACTATAAACATGCTGAACTCCTGTTTGAGCACTAGCTGAGGGGGGAGGAGTATTCTTCCCGTTCGATGTATCGGGTGCTGCACACCTCTCCCCATTTGTTAGTTTAAATATTCTGCAAAGACGTCAAACTTCTGCCCCAATGCACTAACTCCCTCCTTAGTCAGATGCAGTCCATCAAAGTTAAAGAACCTTCGCTCCCAAAACTGTTGCCTGTTACCTACAAATGTGTGTCCCTTTTCCTGGCACCAGCCCTTGAGCCACATGTTTAGCTCCCCTATCTCCCCTTCTCTGACCTTCTGTTCATCTGCCCCCCTCTCCCAGAACAGCAGGGTCTCAGAGAAGGAGACGCCAGATGAAATGGATGATAGTTTGTTTCCCAACTTGGTCAGGTGTTCCCTGGTCTCCATAACTGACCAACTGGAGAGATCATTAGTCCCTATGTGTACCAGGATGTCGATGTCTCCTGCTTCCAGCATGATTTTAACTATGCTGTGAGTGTCTCTCCATGCTGATGTACCTGGGAGACATCTGACCACTACCCCTGGCTGGAGGTAGGTATTAACTCCCCGAATCATGAAGTCTGCTATGATCAGAAGTGTTTTAGATTTCCTTTTTACTTTTTTTGTTTTGGTCCCTGTTTTGGGTGAGTTTTGTAGTGCTAGCTTCTGTGCCTTCTGCCCCTTTGTTTGATTTCGGAGATAGAGGCAGATACCTGTTTGTAGTTTTTATATGGTTTGTGGAGGTGATACGTTGGAGAACACTGAGTGATGGGGCACCCAATTTGCCCCTCCTAACCACTTTCCAACCTCCTGGACCAACTACCCTCTGCGGATGAGGTGCTTCAGTTGGATGTTGGGGAAATGGCAGGCAGTTCTTATAATACTTCTATGTACACCTTGTACCTGAGTCGCACCTGGAAACGAGCCTCAGCTCAGCGTGCCTTTCCTGGTCACCAATTTTTAAATAAATAATAATATATTTCCTCCTGAATATGTGATTTGAGGAGCACAATCTCTGCCCATGCTGCCTGGAGCTGAGCCCTCAGATCTTCAATGGTCCAACATGTAGGACAGTGTCCTAAATCCTGTATAACTGCCCTTTGGAAAAGTGTCCCACAGTATCTGCAGTTAATAATATCCATTTCAGTTGAGCTGCCAAGTTTATAACCTGATCCAAGTAATCAGGAGGAAAATGAAAGCAAAAGTTTTTTGGTTTTTTTATATAACTTGTTATAACAAGGTAAATTACTTATGCCCCTGTAAGTGAGGTCACTGTGTGGATTCCCCTCTGCTCTGTTACAGGAAATGTCACGGCTGCGCTACTTTACAAAAGGAGTGTAGCATGGGGTGGTTGGGGATGGTGGTGGGTGACTGAGCTCTTCCCCTGCTGAAAAAGAACCACGGACAAAAGAAACAAGGAGGTAAGAGCAGAAACAATCAACCAACAACAAATGCAGTAGCACTGAAAGCTTAGCCTAATAATAGAGAAAAAGGATAAACAAAAAAAAGTGACAGAATTAATCTCCATTATTACCAGGGGCTTGATTGTCCTCTTTTTAGCTGACAGAAAACTGTGTTGTGCTAAAATGGCTCTGTACTGCTTGTTGCAGAATACTGTGTCTCAGAGAGCTCAGGGAAGAGACTCAGTGTCCCACTACAGAGATGAGGAAGATTCAGAAATGTAGAGATGGAGGGCTCACAGGTTCACTGGGTATAATGGGGAATGCTGCTCAGGTAATGCCTATGAGAAAACAATACACTACGTGAGCACCCACAAAGCTGAGGTTTGTGACTTGTGTCCTTTGTAGGTTTGTCTGAGAGTGTGTGTGTGTGTGTGTGTGTGTGAATTTAGTTCTCATGAAAGGTGCCTTACTGACAGCACACAAAACTGAAGCCTTCCATTTATTCAAATTACAGGTACAGCATAGGCAATCACAGTGGTAGCTTCTCTACACTGCCCCACCAATGTGCCTCAACCCTGTATGGGATGGACCACCACATAGGTGAGAAGGTAGTTTAGACTCCATGCCCATTCAGTCCTTGGCCTCTCATGTATGACTGCCAACAGGTGTGTAAATTCCTACCAGATGTGTTGGTGGTTTCATGATGTGGACACCTGCCCACCAGGAACTGGACTGAGACCACCACAATTCCCTTCATATAGGCTATGACTGGTGTCATATTATAAAGTCATACGGGAAAACAACTATGCAGAGAAAATATTACTATACATTTTTCCAGTTTTTCACCTGAAACTCATATATCGAAACTAAAATGTATAAATTTGAGCAGTATGGAACATTGTATACCTATGAATAACTGCCCCACTGGGTTAGTATTCAAGCAAACAAGGAAGTATTGGCTGCACTAGGGACACTGGCCCAAAAATAAATGTAAATGAATTGTGGTTCAAAATAATTTTAATCCACAGTATTGACTTTGGATTGCCTCAGTTCTATTATGCAAATATTGGTAGTCCCTGCACAGATATCAGCTGCAAAGAATTCTGGGATTTGTAGTTACAGAAAATGTCAGCTTGAGCGTCAACAGAAACCATCTGATACAATCTGCTGTACTGCTGTGAGCACTAAGTAAAAAACAGTGTTTTTGCTGACAAAGCGCAAATTGGGACCAATCCTCTCACTTGGAAACGGTGCTCCTAGTGCTAACTGTTCCCCTTTAAGTGTGGATGCAAACTATGTTTAGGGTTCAAAACCTATTTTCATGCCAGTTTTTCATGCCAGTGACCTGGGTTAGGGAGTGGACCCAGAATGCTAGTGATTTGGTGGCAGGCAAGAAAGCAGTGCTGCTGTTGGCAGCATTGTCCTAGCTGGGCAGAGGACAGCACCACGCTCCACTACTACTACAGTGACTGCTAGTTGAGTGCGAGATAATTTGCTTCCCTTCTGGAAGCATGCTATGCTTGCAGGAGATGGGTAGTGGGCTGGCACAGTGCCAGGGGTGGTGGAAGGGATGTTCGTGGGCGGAATTGAGGCAAACATCTTAGGAAAATGCCTGCCCCCATTTGGGGGCAAAATTAATTTACATGCATTTTAGCACCCTCAGATTCCACACACTCTTTGCTGCTGCCACACCAGACTGTGCTTCAGTGGGGCAGGGTGAGCTATGGAGGCTCATGGAACTAGCAAGAGAAGAGTATTGGGGCTCAGAGGTTACCAGGGTATTTGATGTGGGGCATCAAGTCAGATGATAAAAACATGTTAAAAAAACAAACAACAAAAAAAACCTCTGTTCTCTGCACAACCATATTCAAAATGGCCACTATAAAATCAGTGGTGCTGACTTTTTTATTTTGGTGGCGGGGGGGGGGGCCTGGATAGCTGATTACCAGTTTACAACAGAAACTTGTACAACTTGTGGGGTTGGGCTTGAACGCCAAGGCCAGCTAGCAAACATGCATGATATTAAACAAAAAAGGAGAACAGAAACTCAGCCTGCCACCGAGGGATACTTTTCATCATCATTTTTATGTAATAAAGAGTAATTTCCTACAAATACCCTTAAAAGTGCGGATACAAAAGTGTATTTTATGCTCTAAATGATCTTTCAGTAATTAAAACCCGTGTTTATACCACTTGCTATTTTTTTCAGGAAATAATTTCTTTTCTTTGGGATTTTGCTCTAACAATTGAATTCTGCCTATCTATATTGTACGGTAATACGTTTTTAAAGCAGTCTCTTCCTTGTCAGTTCTGGTATTTTAGCAGTTGCTGTACATGAAACATCTTTTAATTTGTCTCATAGAATGCCAGGCATTATGTGGATGATATGCACATGTCATCTGTCTGTCACTAAGTTTAAAGATGAATCTGGAAACACAGCAGTTGGCAATAGGTATATCCGCAGTTTTCTTCACCACAAACATCCAGATTATTTTACGTGTATTTGACATACTGTGTGTGACAGCCTTGATGGTACTGTGTTACAAATGAACAGGGAGAACAGTGAGCCATTCTACTCTTAACTCCAGTCAAGCTCTGTCCCTGTCCTTATATCACAGAGTTAAACACACCAGTCTGTTCCAAACACTTTCAGGCTCTGATGAAGCAAAGGAATTTGAAACATGCAGTAAACATTTTTATTGGTGCTAATTTATTGCAGCACAAAACATGTTTGGTTGAGGCAAATCTGCCCTATGCAGCTTTTTTTGTTTTCAAAACTAAAAAAGGGAGCCCTAGAAACAACAAGCTTTTTGTACATTACAATAGACAAATAAATCCCCTTCCCCCGAGGACTGTACCACTGGATATGTTCTACTTAGGCCTGTCAAACTGTCAGTTACAGCAGTGTGCCAGATAGTCAAAGCAAACGTACTACCAACTGTACCAACGGAGTGGGTCAATGCCATGTTCAGACAGTTGTAACTATGCTTGTAATTGTATTTGTGCTGGCTGGTAATGTTGATGTTTCAGTGCATAGAAGTGTAGGGTGGACTCACGTATACCAGCACATACCAACTGCTGTTAAGCTTGATGAGAGTACTGTAGGTTCAGGAGAGATCTGAGGAAGTACCTCTTCACTGAAAGAATGGTGGATTCCTGGAACAGCCTTCCAGCAGAGGTGGTGGGGTTCAAGTATGTATGGGATAAGCACAAGGGAATCATAGTGGAAAGGAAAGGGGGGGGGGTTGTAGATAGGTCATGGTCTACAGTAACAGTGTAGATAGGAAGTAATGTACATACTGGATGGGCCAAGCGGTGTGTATCTGCCATCAAATTCTATGTTTCTAATGTAATTGCAATTCTTAAAGAAAGTTGTTTTGGACTAAGACTAGGGAGATTATAGGTGGAAGTGTTATCCACCACAAAAGCAACATGAATCTCAGACAGAAGTTTTTCATAAGTCATTTTTAAATGGCCAGGGACATTTTGGCAAGCACTGACAAACCCTTAAAAAGCTGTGTCTTGGACATTAGCCAGCAAATTGGGGTGTAGGATCTGCTTGCATGGGAGTCCAAACTACCTGATAAATGGGAGCAGTTTAGTAGTACAGTACAATTTGCATTAAACTGCCCAAATTACAAGTTGATTTAGCATTTCTCAACATATTGTAACAGGGTGGCTGAATCCAGCAAACATCCTTGCAAAAACAGATGCCTAAGGGATGCCACTCAATTTTGCATGGTGTTGTGCCAGAACTGCCAATGCATTCCATTTGAAATGCAAAAGGTTTTATAAAAGTTGCTCATGAGTTGTTAAAAGTATTGAAAACAACACAATGTGAGTTGCCAGTGTACTGTCAACTTAAAATATAATGTCAAACCAACACTAGAACATTAGGAGGCACTAAACACTGCAATATTCCTACAAGTAAAACATGAGAGCACTTTTCCACTTCAGACAACACCCTCCAAAGCAAGAAACAGGAGATACAGGAGAGTTATACATGTGGATCCCAGAATGCTGTCCAGTGCAAGAAGTGCCCACACATAAGCTATGTGGGGGAAACCCTTCGAACCTGAATGAACTAAAACAGGCATGACATAAAGGTGAAAAAGGCTGAAAACACAGTGGGACATTTCTCCCAATCTGATCACGCTATCTCTGACCTCTCTGTCCTGATTCTCAAAAGGACACTTCACAAAAATACATGAGAAAGGTGGGCTTATGAGCTCAGGGTTTTTTTTTTCTTCTCAACATGAAATAAAATGGAATGAATGAAGATCTTTCAGAATTTAAACTGACAGCTGCCTTTCTGCTGCTTCAGGTGCATATAAATTTCCTGTGCATATTATTTATATACATGATCTCTTACACATTTGATATATATTTTTAATGTGTCTATTTCATTAACATGGTTTTATTTATATGTTTGATCATAATGTGCATTTGCTGTGTTCTTGTGGATGTTTATGTGTGTTTATGAAGTGTATATACATATATATATATATATATATACACACTGTGGGTGGGATATTCAGAAGGGTTGCACATGGCGCAGCACAGTTATATCATAACTACTAATCCTTGGTGATATTCAACAGGGGAAGTGCATGGCACAAATCCCAATGCAGTAATGTATGCGGCACAGGTAGGACGGCATGCCCATGCATACCTCCGCACATCCAGATATTCAGCCCGGGATGTGCGGAGCCCATGCAGGCACAACCCCTACATGCGCTGCATACAGTTGTTCCAAAAAATAAAGGAGCAACAGCCGGCCACCCACAGGTGAGCTGCCGTATTGCAGGCGCCAACACGGCAGCTGCCAGCTGTGGGTGGCCACCCGAGCTCCAGTGGCACCCTCCGTCGGGTAGCAGCCCCCACGCCCGATCACGGGCAGAAGTAGGATATTAAACAGTCCTATATCCCTAGTGGTCCAGTGGACCACTGGAAGACCGATCGCCGGCATAAGTATGATAATAATAAACCCCTATATCTCTGGTGGTCCAGTGGACTGCTCGTAGCCCAATTGCGGGCATAAGTATAAATATAATAAACCCCTACATCCCTGGTGGTCCAGTGGACCGCTCATAGCCTGATCACGGCATAAGTATGATAATAATAAACCCCTATATCCCTGGTGGTACAGTGGACCACTCACAGCCGACATGGTAGAAGTCTAAAAAGATTAGATCCATCCCTGGTGGTCAGCGGTACCCCTTCCCAACCTCACTGGGCCCACCACCTCTCCCCAGTCAAGCGGCGGGCGGCAGCTCCACCCGCAAGCCACCCACTGACTGACTGCGTACAGTACAGCTGTCGCCCATTGATCCCACAGCTTGGGCGTGAAGACTGTACTGTACTACATTCCAGATATGTGAATGGATTCATTCACATATCTGGACTGTATGTACTGGTACAGTCTGCCGCCCAATGGCCCATGCTGTGGACCGATGGGCATACAGCTGTACTGTACGCAGTCAGTGGCAGGGCTGCCAGTGGTTTGTGGGTGGGAGCTGCTGCCCGCTGCTGATCGGGGAGCGGGTGGTGGGGTTCAGTCAGAGGGTGGAAGGGAGTACCACTGAACCACCAGGGATGGGATCTAATCTTTTTTTAGACTTCTGCCCACGATCGGGCTGCGAGTGGTCCACTGGACCACCAGTGATATAGGAGTTTGTTATATTTATACCTATGCCTGCGATCGGGCTCTGAGCGGTCTATTGGACCACCAGGGATATATAAGAGTTTATTATATTTATACTTATGCCCGCGATCCGGCTGTGGGGCACTTTGCCGTTTGTGCAGGGGGTGTCGGTCCCTGATGGCTGCAGCCTGGCAGGGTGCCAGGCGCAAGTCGCCGGGGATGGACACACCTACATGCAAATGGGGCCATAATGACATGCAAATGACCCCATTTGTCATTTGTGCCTTTTATGCATTATGGCCTCATTTGCATGTGCACCTCTGAATATCGCGGTTGATGCGCCTAGCGCAACGGCACTTGCGGTAGCATATCCCCTGCCCCTCTCTGGCTACTTGCACTGGTGCAGTGCTACTGCGCCATGCACAATGCAGGTGGCCACAAAGCGATATTCAACGGTGCTGAGCCATGGCGCAGCACCGTTGAATATCACCCTGTCAGCACCCTGGCACATCCCAGTTGCACTGCGCCCAGGCATGCGCCACAGCCTGGCACAGTCTGAATATCTCACCCTGTATATATAGATACATACAGTTATGTTTAGCTCTTTCACACACATACATATAGTCTGCCTTTAGGGAAGCTTTTAGAACATTAGCACTTAATTTATAATAGTGTATGGTGGAATGCTGTTGTAGATGTAAATTCATCCCTAGAATAGGCTTGTTGTCCTGTAGTAGCTATGTCATGATGTTGTTGTGCTGTACTGGCGACGTCACTATTGCAGCACAACAAGTTGGAATGCCGCTGCATGCCCACTGATCTGAAACCATTTGAAGATGTGTACGTGTTTTTTTTTTTTTTTTTGTCAGTCGGTGAAGGGACAACGAAAAAGTAAGACTGGTTTTGTTTTTTCCCCCTTGGTAAAAAAACACAGTATTAGTTGGAGCAGCTGACACAGAAGGATACAGAAAATGCCATAGAACTGTATAATGTAAAAAAAAAAAAGTGTCCCGGGTTATTTCTTTTCTTGATTCTAAAAATTCTAATGCTCAGAGATCTGAAAGACTATTCTATAGAGGCACTTGCTGCAACCGCGATTCTCCAAGGACTAACGCTACAAACTCCTCTGTGGAATCATGCTCAAAATGAAAGAAAACGCTTCCTGGTTCTGGGCTGCATGTCATTCCTCTGCCTTATCCAGGTCAGATCAATGAATTTATGTTTTAACAGATGGAACAAACTAAAAATGGGATTATTTATTTTCTCGTATGCATGCCCATGCACTATAAAATATTGTGTATGAGCAGTCATACACAGACAAGTCTAGGTTTAAATCTCAGGCTTTCCTTGGTAACAGAAAAGCTCTTGAGCTACGCTCTTGAGATCTACTGTTACCAAAGAAACCTCTCGATTCAAACCCAGACTTGTTGTGTATGATTGCTTATACACAATCCTCTATAAGCTCCTGCTGTCACATTCCATCTATGAAGAGGAGCCTACTCTTCTAATCTGATTTATAATCAACTTCGATGCTTATACTCCTCCTCTACTCACAGCTTACTAGAAAAATAGACCACTTAGGCCCACCTGCCCAACAGAGTGAGCATTATTACTGTGCACTCCCTTATCTTGCTCTGGGCCCACTCTATCCCAATGTGACTCCTCTTTGCCTGCCTGTAAGCCTTACAACATTGCTGCCTGGAACGATGAAACCATACTGTACCTCTTCCTATTGCCTGCAATGTAAACCCCTGCTGGTACTGTTACTTGTATTGACCCTGTGTGCCAATTCTCTTTAATGTAATCCTTCACTTGTTTTTGCCTGATGTTCATGTATGTACCTTGTAATCTCCCGGGTCGCACCTGAAAATAAGCACTTGGCTGTCTAGTGTGCTTACCCGGTTAACAAAAGCAAACAAATAAATAAACTAGGATTTCAAAGACTGTTTCTTTTGTCCCTGCACAGATCCAGTTATTTACTTCCTTATCAACAGAACTCTCGCACCGATGTGTAAAAGTGTTTTTCTTTATCAGTTTTACCTAATGTTTTTAAGTACAATTTTTTGTAGATTCTTCCATTACCTGATGAAGAGCTCTGTGTAGCCTGAAGACTTGTCCAATAAAAGGTATCAAATCACCCACTTTGTTAATATTTTTGTAGAAGGACACTACAGCTACGAACAATTCTCTATGTCATGGAAAATACTGGAATCTGCCATCTCATGTGGCAGCTTCATAGCATCAGGAAAAAGAAGTTCAGTTGGATAGTGGTATCTATTTCCTAACCCAATGCAAAAAAACAAAACAAAATATTGTCCCTAAGGGTCTTACTATCTACAATTCACTAAGAACCATTTCCAGTTCAAAATATGCTTAGCAACTCAGAAATCACCTAATTCAGAGGATATACTCTAAGGCCCTGCACATACTAGTGACTGATTATAAAACGTTATTAAAATAGTTTTATAAATTGCTCCCTAGCATGGTTGTCAGATCGTCCATATTGCATTCTGACAACTGTGCTAGGTGAAGTGGGTTCCCAAACATGACTGTGGCAGCAACCCTCCCGGGTCGTGCCTGAAAATAGGCAGGTCTGTTGCCTAGCGCACTTACCCGGTTACCAAAAGCTAATAAATAAATAAATAACCCCTAAGCATTATGGTTGCTGCAGTGTGCCGCAGTGCATGACGGGATATCAGTGAACTGGAACAGAAAGCGATCGGGGAAAAAAGTACATTCTCAGAGCGAGTGTTTCAAGGGCTACTAGGCAATACCGGTACTGCTTTTTTTTTTTTTTTTTTTTAAATCTTGTTGCTCAAAATTACTTTTCCATGGGACGGTTTACCTTAACCCGTGTTATAGCACAGTTTGCGTAAACACTGCTGTTAACACGGACTAAGGCAACCGTGTTCACCTAAAACTGTGCTAAAGACTACCTCTCTAGCAGGGTTTTAGCACAGTTTTAGAGCACAGTTGTAACACGGTTTTAACCATGTTATAGTGTGGACGCAAACCGTGTTCCGGGAGCTTAAAATGGTTTAAAGCAGTTAAACCGTTTTAAGCTCCCTAGTGCGTACAGTGCCTTAGAAAGTTCTTTTGAAAAAAGAGTTTTAAAAAGTTTTCAGATATGCTGGAGGGAAGGACAGTTAAGTCAAAACCAGAAATCCAGAAACAGATCCACCTGAACTACCAGAAAACATTGAAGAGAGCTATATTCCATAAGAACAAGAAGCTAAATATTTTCCAACAAGCCAGGAGTTAAAGCAGTAGAACACAGGAAGACATTAATAACATGAAACAGCAAGGTAATGCAGCTGAACATCTCTGTTGTTAATTTATCCAACCACACACTGACCACTGTAGAATTATTTGTACTCTCCAAGGGACTTTCATTCTACCCAAAAAAAGGACCTTGACAAAATACAGTTCTGTGGTGAACTGGAAGAATAGTAGACTCATAGAAGCTTGGCATCAGAAAAGGACCATACCGGCCCATCCAGTCTGTCCCATTTTTTCCCCATACACCTCCCCCTCCTGCAAGCCCCACCCTCCCCGATACCCAGCCCACATGCCTGTCCATGCCCTCTTGAATTCTTCACTGATTTTACCCCCACGACTACGTCCAGCAGCCTGTTCCATGATTCCACCACCCTCTCTATGAAAAAACACCTTCTCACATTGCCCATGTATCTTTTTACTTGCAATCTGAGGCTGTGCCCTCTAGTTCTGGCTCCTTCCTTCCTCTTTAGTAAACCCCCTTCTCCTACTTTATTGAGCCCCTTTACATATTTAAAAGTTTTAATCATGTCTCCCATTTCCCTCCTTGTCTCCAACGTGTACAGATCCAGCTCCTTACACCTCTGCAAGTATGTCTTCCCCTGCATACCCTGCACCATCTTTGTTGCCCTTCTTTGAACCTTCTCCAATGAATCTATATCCTTGCAGAGGTGTGGTCTCCAGAACTGAACCCCGTTCTCTAGTTGTGGCCTCACCACGGCTTTGTAAAGGGGCATTATTACCTCCCTCCTTCTACTAGTGATGCCCCTGCCTATGCATGCCAACATTCTATTGGCCTTTCCCACCGCTCTGCTACACTGGATTCCTACCTTAAGGTTTGAGGCGACTATGATCCCCAGATCCCTCTCCTGTTCCATGTTTTTGATTTCCTCCCCACCTAGGGTTTACCCTGCTTGTGTGTTTCTACTCCCTCAGTTGACTGCAACTAAAAGGTTTTTTCAAAACATAAAAGAAACCCCAGACATCAGCACTCTACCAGGAAAGAAAAATAAATCATCTAATTTCACCCCCAAGGGGCCTCAATAACAAACTAGATACTGTACTTATAGTAAAAGTTTTTGTCAGCATTAACTGCCAGATCCTTAGCAAGCAAAACTGGATCAGCTATAACCTCTTTCCATTAGAAAGGACAGCAATACAGTCACTGAAATCCAACCATAAGAGAGTTGTGAAGAAAGCTGACAAAGGCTCTGCAGCTGTGGTCTTAAACCATGAAGATTATGTTAATGAAGCAAACAAGCAATGAACAGATCACATCTACTACAGGAAACTGGCTAGTGATCTGACTGCACAATACACCAAAGAACTATGGGACATTATCAAATCATTTCCTAAGCATGACCAAGAAAAAATAACTTGACTTCATCCCTGGTGAACCTAACCCAGGTACATTCTATATGCTGCCCATGATCCATAAACATGGGAATCTAGGGAGAACTACAATATCTGGCAATGGTACCCTGACAGATGGGATCTCAGGATTTACAGAAACCATCCTAAAACCACTTGTTATAGAAAGAGAGCGCTATATTCAGGATGGTACACACTTGTGTAAACTTTCTGTTTTTAGAGATTTACCACCTAATACCAGTTTAGCCACAATGGATATGAACTCCCTTTTACAATAAGAAAAAAATTACTCACCTTAGTAATTATATTTCTACTAATGAAGTCTTGCTATATTCTGACTATTGCAGTTAGCCCCAGCACTCAAACTGCCCCGGACAGTAAAGGGTTAATTTCTATGCAGAGCATAGAACGTTGAGCTCGAGCTCAGTTCAGACCTCTGTCTGCTGCACTTTGAAGCACAATCGTCAGATTCTTATGAGCTAATACTAACTACTACTATGTGGAAATTGTAAAATTTTTACCAGCCAAATGACAACCACATATTTTGGATCCCCAAAAGACTCAAGTCAAGAAATACAAAATCAAAAACCAGGTAGTGAACAACTTAAGACTGTTAAATTAATAATATAACCGACTCCCCCTCTCTAAAAGGAGGGAGTACCCAAATGCACCCCTGGGGTGCAACACTGCACCTGCCAGCCCACTTCCCAAAAACAGGTTCTGAGAGGGGAGGCAGGGAGGGAGGTCAGAATACAGCAAGACTCCATTAGAAGAAACATATTTACTAAGGTGAGTACATTTTTCTTCAAACAACATGAAGTCTTGCTGTATTCTGACTATTGCAGACTACCAAGCAGTACCTCCATGGAGGAGGGAATCAAACCTACCTTGGGAATAGGCTCTGCAGTACTGCTGTACCAAACCGAGCATCACTCCTAGCCTGGATGTCCAAGGAGTAATGCTTGGTAAATGTATGGACTGTTTTCCAGGTGGCTGCTTTACATATCTCTAGCAAAGGAATATCCCTGACCACAGCCAGGGAAGTAGCTGTACCTCTAGTTGAACGAGCCCTCAGACCTGAGAGAGGTATTTTGCCTAGCTTCTCATAGCAGAATTGAATACAAGAGCCAATCCACCTGGCAATAGTTCTCTTAGTGGCAGGTTTGCCCTTCCCCATTTCCCCATAAGTGAGAAACAACTGGAGGGAGTCAAACCTGTGAGCCTTAGTACACTCAATGTAGTAACTAAGAGCTCTTTTAACATCCAAACTGTGTAAACTTCTTTCTTCTGAAGAAGAATGATCAGTGAAGAACACAGGGAGAGACATAGATTGGTTCAGATGAAAATCTGAAACCACTTTAGGTAAAAACCTCCTATTAGTTCTAAGGACCACTTTATCTCTATGGAATGAAATAAAATCAGACTCCACTGACAGAGCTTGCAATTCACTGATACGCCTGGCAGAGGTAATAGCTACTAGGAACACAGTTTTCCAAGTCAGGTACTTAAGCTCTGCTGAAGACAAAGGCTCAAAAGGGGGGTTGCATAAGCTGAGCAATGCAAACATTAAGATCCCAAGCAGGGATAGGATCCCTAAAGGGGGGATTGGTATGAAGCAACCCCTTGAAAAATTTACAGAATACAGGGTGAGATGACAGTGAGGAAGGCTTTCCCACTGACAGAAAGGCAGAAACAGCTGACAAATGTACTTTGAGAGTAGCTGGTCTGAGGCCTAGGCCATTAAGATGAACCATATAATCCAGAACTGTAGACAATTCAGCAGTGTCTGGGGATATATGCTTCTTGGAACATCAAATGCTGAATCTGTTCCATTTGGAATTATACATTTTTCTGGTGGTAGGCTTTTGAGAGGCTTTGAGAATATCCAGAATCCCTTGGGACAGATGCAAATCTGCATACTCTAACTGTTCAAGAGCCATGCCTTGAGACTGAGAGACTGAAGATTGGGGTACCAAATCCTCCCCTGAGAGGAGGTTAACAGGTCATAATTTCTGGGAAGAGACAGGGGAAAATGGACTGCTAGGGACAGCAACAGGGGGTACCAAGGCTGCCTGGCCCAGTCTGGAGCAATCAGAATCACTTTGCAAGGATGTGACCTTATCTTGACCAGAACCTTGAACAGTAGAGGAAAGGGAGGGAAGGCATATAGAAACATATAGAAATTTCCCTTCCTAGTTCAAAATCAGAGTATCCAGAAGGACTGAGCCCAAGACTGGGGGTCTGCAACAAAACAGAGGAAGTTGGTGTTTGTTTTGGGCTGCAAAGAGATCTATCTTAGGAGTGCCCCGCCTTGAAAAAATCACTTTCAACAGCAGAGGGTTCAGACACCATTCGTGATGGCCCTGGGAGATCCTGCTCAATGTATCTGCTAGCACTTTGTCCTTCTCTGGAAGGTGGACTGCTGTCAGAGAGGTCTGCAGAGAATAAGCTAGGGACCACAATTTCATAACTTCCGAGCACAAGGCCATGGACCAAGTGCCTCCCTGCTTCTTGATGTACCACATGGTGGTGGTGTTGTCTGTCCTGACCTGAACCACCTTGTTCTGCACTGACTAAAAGAAAGCTTGCAGGGCCAGAAAGACTGCCCTGAGTTCCAAGAGATTGATATGAAGAAGGGATTCCTGAGGGGACCACAGTCCCTGGGCTGTGAGAGCCCCCAGATGGGCTCTCCACCCCAATAGAGAAGCATCCATGGTTAGGACCACAGAGTGAGACTGAGTGACGAATGGGACTCCTTGTCTGAGGTTGCCCTGATCCTGCCACCATTGGAGAGCCTGGATCAGAGTTTGAATCACTGGAACTAGTTTGGTTAGAGACTCTTTCTTCTGTGACTAAAAGGCCCTCAGGTGAAACTCAATGTCCCTCATCTGAAATCTGGCCCCTTGGACCACTGCTATAGAAGCTGCCATGTGGCCCAGAAGCTGAAGGAAGTGCCTTGCTGGCCAAGAGACCAGAAGGCGGAATGAAGAAGCCAGCTGTACAATAGCCCTTGCCCTTTCCAGGGGAAGAAAAGGTCTTGCTTTGACTGTATCCAGCTCTGCCCCTATGAAAGTGAGTAGCTGTACAGGCTCGAGAACTGACTTGGGAAGACTGAGAAGAAATCCTAGGGAAGTGAACACTTGCTGAGTCACTTGCAAGTCTGACTTCACTTGGTCTGGGGACTGACCCACAATGAGCCAGTCGTCCAGGTATGGAAATATGGAAATATTTTCCTTCTTAAAAAGGCCACTATTACTGCTAGGCACTTTGTGAATACCCTTGGAGCTGATTTCAGGCCAAAGAGCATGGCTTTGAACTGATAATGGCCTGAAGGCAATTCAAACCTGAGGTACTTTCTGTGGAGCACCTGATGGGAATGTGAAAGTAGGCATCTTTTAAGTCCAGGGAGGCTAGCCAGTCCCCTGGCCTTAGAGAGGGAAGGATTATTCCCAATGTCACCATTTTGAATTTTGGTTTTAAAAGATGTTGGTTCAGGTATCTTAAGTCTAGGATGGGTCGCCACTCCCTTGTCTTTTTTGGGGGTAAGGAAGTACCTGGAGTACAGACCTTTGCCCCTGTGCAATGAGGAAAGGGAGAAGAGGCCTGTGCTTGGTAGAAAGGCCTATGAAAAGGCCTGCCCCTGCCCCTAGCTTGCTGCTTTTGAGGAGTTGCCTGCCTTTCATTGGCTTGTGCACTCCTATACATGGTCCTATACTCATCCATCTTTTTCATGTAATTCTCTGTCTGCTCCCCAAACAGAGAATTACCCACCACAGGGAAATCCATGGCCTTAGCCTGGGTGTCCTGTGAGAGGCTAGTACATCTGAGCCAAGCCATTCTCTGAAGAGCCACAGATGTAGCCATGACTCTAGATAACACATCATTGGAGTTCACAGCTTAGATGCCTCAGTCCCCATCAGCAGCCACCCCATCCAGCTCCGAGGCTAGCTGGGGGGAGGCCTGCTTAGCCACTGCCAGTACAGTGTCCCACCTGGACTTCTGGTACCTGACTGCATAGGCCATATAATTAGCCTGCCTGAGTCCCAAGGCAGATGCCATGTACTGTTTCTTTGCCATGGCATCCAGCTTCCTAGAGTCTTTATCTGGGGGGTGTGAAGCCAAGGGTATATTAGCCTTATCACAGGCTGCAGCCTGCACAACCCCAACATGGCTGCATTGTTGATACAAGTACTCTGTACCCGAACCTGATAAGGTGTACCTTTTGTCCATCCTTCTGTCGACAGAGGTACAGAATTTGGAGTTTTTAAAATCTTTTG
Source organism: Neoceratodus forsteri (assembly GCA_016271365.2). Lineage (NCBI taxonomy): Eukaryota > Metazoa > Chordata > Ceratodontiformes > Ceratodontidae > Neoceratodus > Neoceratodus forsteri. Next base: position 376,552,495 of record CM057458.1, read on the forward strand.
TGTCTGTTTCCCAAAAGACTTATGAAGAGGAATAGACAGTCTCGTGGACTCTGGGATGTCCATCATCTCCACATAATCAGATTCCTCTTGTTCCTCTACAGCTTCTTCCACAGGGAGCTGGAGGGTTTCTGCCACTTTCCTGTAAAACATGTAGTGGGAAGGGGACTCAGAAAGCCTAGGAGTGGAAACACCAGAAGGCCTGTCTGGGGAGATGTCCGGTTTAATGGGCTCAACCAGACCTTCCCCACCATCATCATGGTCATCATCACCATCATCATCATAATCTTCATCCCCCTTCAAATACGGTTCACAGAAATCTTCAGGGGCATAATCTTGAACCGGAGGAACCGACCGAACCGAGCACCTGCCAGAAGGTGCCGGATCAGACAGAACCGGGCGAAGCGATTCTACAATCCTTATCGCTTTGGCAATCTCTTCGGTGGTCAGAAAATGGGTCTCTGGATCCGAACTGGATGATTTTTCTTTTCTCTTTCTTTTTGTAGGAACCAATCCCTCAGAATTGGCTCTCCTCTTGCCTGAAGAAATATCGCCCTGGTCAAAGGGCATTCCTTCAGGTGCGGTCGGAACTGAACCGGGCTGGCCATTTGGGTCAGCGGACTTCTCAGCCTCCTTATCCCTAAGCCTGCCTAATCTTTTTTCCAGGGTAGACTTAGGGAAATTTTTACAGATTTGGCAGTCTGAATTGAGGTGGTCAAACCCCAGACAATAAACACAGGTGGTGTGGGGATCAGCCTTAGCAAAGACCTCCCCACACACACTGCAGTGTTGAAATCCAGTGGGCCCAGTTTTCCTTTTGGGTTTCTCAGATGTAGCCATCCTAACCACAGAATTACCCTTTTTATGGCAAACAACCAGGCAAGACACCATTATTGTTTTTTAAGTCTTTATATTAACTCCCTCCCTAGCGCCTGCGCTAGCAGCCTACTACTCTATGCGGATGATGCTGTCCTTTATGCCTTCAGCCACAACCCTCTCCTACTCCACCAAACCCTCCAGTCCTCCTTTAACAAAGCCAGTGATTCACTGCACAGCGCCTCATACTGAACTACAAGAAGACTAAGTTCAAGATTTTTGCCCACCCACAGAACACCAAGCAGAAGCTATGCCCCCAGATTCTAATAGCTGACCTAACCCCTCTTGAGCAAGTGAACTCCTTCAAATATCTAGGCATCACCCTGGACCCGGCTCTCAATTTCCACCAGCACATACACCACCTGTCCACAGCCCTCAATGTCCCCCTGGGCCTGCTATATCACTTTAAACACTACCTTACCCAAGATACCCTCTGACTTGCCATCTCATCCTCCATCCTCTCCCTCCCCGACTACGGTATACTCATCTATAGCGCTGCCACCACCTCGGCCCTAAATGGGCTCCATCTCTCCCTCAACAAAACCTGTCACCTTGTTCTGGGCTGTGACCGCCTCACACATACCTGCTCACTGTATAATTCTACTGACTGGCTTAACCTAGACAATAGAATCAAATTCCACACCTGTCTCCTGGCCAAAAAAATCATCCTAGGTCTCTCCCCTCCAGGTCTCACCCCCCTAATTTATCTGTCTACAGCCCAAAAAGTAACCCATAGCTCCAGCAAGCAACTTCTCACAGTTCCCCGATGTCAAACCTCCCAATTTCAGAGGTCCTTCTGCTTCAATGCTCCCTCCTGGATGAATGGCCTTCCCAGCTTCATCGCAACCCAAAACTCTATCGGCCTCTTCAAAACCCACCTAAAGGGTCATCTCCAGTCCTCAAACTACTGCAACTGTAACTGCACCTGTCTCTCGTCCATTCCCCCCCAAACGACAATGGCCCATGGCTGGCACAACCTCCCCCCGCCTTTTCTTTCCTTCCTCTTACTGAATGCTTACCTGAGCCACCATAGGTGTGTCAGGTCCAGACTGTTTGAGCCTTACTTTTTTTTTTTTTTTTTTTTACCTATACCATTGTATCAAGATTGCTATGTTCCCTGCTCTGTATTGTTCAATATATGTGATGTGGAACCTTTGTAAATGAGTCTTTGACTCAAAGGTATTTTCCGAACTCAGAATAGATAAATAAATAACCGTGTCACGGGTATTGGAAAAAATCACAAGAAAATGCATTTTATTTTAAACCAATAAGGACCAGTAACCACACTCTAAGTTTAGAAACAAAGACAGAATATAATTCACTAAACGGCGGGTTCAGCCGAACCGGTCAAAAATCAATTTTTACAATTTCCACAAGTTTACTATGTCTAGTTCACTACCTAATATTTACTGTACCACAGACAGAGATCTGAACCGAAACTTGCAAAAAATAATCGGTAAAACCAAGGACTTTAACCGACTTCTGAACCATGAGCAACGAGAAATCTCCGGAGCAACCGTTCAGTTAGGCGGAGTAAAGAATCTGATGGTTGTGCTTCAAAGTGCAGCAGACAGAGGTTTGAACCGAGCTCGAGCTCAACGTCCTATGCTCTCCATAGAAATTAACCCTCTACTCTCCGGGGCAGTTTGAGTGCTGGTGCTAACTGCAATAGTCAGAATACAGCAAGACTTCATGTTGTTTGAATAGCCCACATACTGATGGAATTTGAGCCTGTTTTAAATACCTACAAGAGAAAGGACAGCACCACAATGTCCGCCTAAAATTAATTGAGAGACTTATCAAACTTATTCTGACCACAATGACTTCAGTTTCAACAGCAAACATTATGTTCAAACTATGGGAACATCAGTGGGCAACAAGCTGGCTCCACAATATGCCAACCTTTTCACGGTGAATTTGGAAGAAGATTTCCTGAAACAATGCAAACTCAAATCACTCACATACGTCCAATATATTAATGATGTATTTATAATTTGGACAAAAGGTAACCACACATTTAATGAACTTCATCAGGAACTTAACATCCTCCACCCATCCATTAAACTTTCTCTGGAGTACTCCAACATCAGTATCAATTTCCTTGACGCCACAGTTACCATCCAAGATAGAACCTTACAGACCAGCATCTTCAGGAAACCAACAGCTAGACAGCGATACCCACACAAAAACAGCAGTCACATTAGACACATTAAAAAACGTGTAATGTATAGCCAAGTGCTTTGACAGCACCAGATCTGTTTTGAGTGAGGAGGGCAGAGATAATAACCTTGTTACACTGAAAAAAACATTTACTGAACAGGGACACTCCTCTAGAGAAACTAACAGAGCTGCTGAACGTGCCATGCTTATGCCAAGAGAACAACTACTACAATATAAAGAAAAGACCTCCACTATCTGGACACCCATGTTTGATACAGTACATACAGTCCTGATCTGAAGCCCCTACAAAAATATATTTAGGACCTACAACCAATATTCAGTGAAAATGACACCCTGAAATCTATTTTCCAGGAATCACCTTTATTGTCTTTCAAACAGCCACCTACTGTAACTTATCCAACCTGATTACCAAGAGCAAACTTATGCCCTGACCAAAACAACAGAGCACTAAAAAGCTCTAAACCCTGAAATAGTCCTAAAAGTAAAACATGAGCACATTTCCACTTCAGGCTTTATCAAGTCCCCCCACCAAAAGCAAACAATTTAAGATTCAGGAGAGCTATACATGTGGATCACAGAATGTTGTCTACTACATCCAATGCAAGAAGTGTTCACATACAGGCTATGTGGGGGAACCGGGAAACCCCTTTGAACCCAAATAAACTCACACAGGCATGACATAAAGGAGAAAAAGACTGAAAAACCAATGGGATAACATTTCTCCCAATCTGATCACTCCATCACTGACCTCTCTGTCCTGGTTCTTAAAAGATGCTTCATATATACACAAGAAAGGTGGCCTTATGAGCTCAGGCTTATTTTTACTTCTCAACACTAAAACTAATGAACTGAATGCAGACCTTAGTTTCGTGACCCATTACAGAATTTAAACTGACAACTGCCTTTTTCTTCCTTGAGGTGCCTGTGCATTTCCTGGCATATTATTTATATGCATTATATCTTATATTTGATATACATGTTTTTGTGTACCTTTATACATTAACAACATGGTTTAATTTATATAATAATAATAATTATATTATTATTTTCTTTATCTGCCTTACCTCCTTGGCTGGGGTGGTCCTATGGTTCCCCTTTATCCAGTCTGTCCCTGGCGGCTCCTGCACCGATTCCATGTCCGAGCTGCAACCTCCTTGCCTGATAACCCTTCCATTGGCCATGTCATATACCCTGACAGCGTAGAAGGCCACTCGGGGAGATGGGACCAGAGGGAACTACCTAGGAGTGATCGGTGCAGTGCCGTGGGGACAGACCTTCAAGAGTGCCAGAGGAATGAGGCTATTTTCTCCCCTGGAATCCATGCGGTATGGACATATAAGGATGTCAATGATGTTGCAGTGCATACTTCCGCGCACCACACGTTGGACGTCTGCCCGTGCCAACCCCTCTAGTGCCCTATGACTTGCACCAGCCCCTAGCCACCGCCAGGAGCCAGCACAATCACAGATGTCTCTCTCCACCCTCCCTAGAGGAGGCGAGCAGTTCCTGGAATGCTTAATCCTACTCCCCTCAGCCGACCCACCGACAGCAGAGATTGCTCCCGATCCCGGGTTGGAGGCGTGGTGAGAGGTGTGGCATCCAGCACCTCAAACATCAGTGCCACTGGGCCAGCCAATATATTATAATAATAATAATAACTTTATTTCTAGACAGCCTTTCTAAGAAACCAAGGCACTGTACATAAAACAAACACATACAAATAACAATATTAACATTCCATAAAATACAATTAAAATAACTTAATCCATAATGTAAATTCCAACAGCAGCATAACATTAATGGCTAAAACTATCAGCTAACACTACCAGGGAACATTAGCCTGAATAAATAGGTCTTGAGGGCTGACTTAAAGCTTTGGATGGGCAGGCACTCACCCAATGAGGTGGAGAATTCCACAGGGTAGGGGCAGCATAAGAAAAGGAATGAGAGGCCAGCCCATAGGCGCAGTGGTTGGATTTCTGCTTGCGACACCGGCGACCCAGGTTCGGGAATGGACTTGGGTCGTCAGAGGGCCAGCCAGGGGAGAAGGATGGAGCATCCACAGACAGCTCGCTTTCTCCGGGGGGAGGGTGAGGATGTGAGCTGGGCACCTGCTGACCCCTGGCGGAGGCTGGGAGCACAGTAGGACGTCAGGGCTCTAATTGCTGGGGGAGCGACGGACGTCAGCATTCATCTTGATGTCAAGTGGCACATCACTCTCCAGGGGAGAAAACCAGGAAACAGCTCCCTGGCTAAGCCAGATGATGGTCTCCGGCCTCCTGCTGCCGCCAGGCTTCACGACCGACCCGCCTCAGCGACACCTGGAGCTGATTGCCGTGCGCTGGACGGCCTCCACCGGTGCCTTCCCTCTTGGAGGAGGAGGACCCACCCGGCGAAGGGATACACCGGGCTACCTCCAGAGGGTCACAATATGAGGTAAGGGTCAGCGTTGGAGATGGCGGGCAGACGGAAGGACCAAGGAGGACTGAAGGAGGGGCTGGCCAGGGAGCGCAGAGGAGCAAAAAAAAGAAAAGGAATGAGCCCCAGATGTCTTCAAACGCACCCTGGGAATCTCTAGCAGATCAGAGTAGATGGCAGGGGCAGTAGGGGCCAAGGAGATCTTTCAGATAGCTGGATTCTTGTTCCTGTAGGGCTTTATAGGTCAGCAAACCGACCTTGAAGATGATCTGCCACTGTATAGGAGCCAGTGCAGTCCACAGAGCACAGGTGTAATGTGACTGGCCCTAGAAGTACCAGTCACAAGCCTGGCTGCTGTATTCTGCACCAGCTGCAAGTGGCAGATATCAACTTCCGATAGCCCTAGGTACAGGGCATTGCAGTAGTCAAGGTGGGTGGTCACAAACATGTGGACCAAGGTAGAAAGATCATCGGGAGAACCAGGTTCTTCATCAGGGTGATATTCCTCAGATGCAAAAACGAGGTCTTGACAACTGCCGACACCCGAGATTTTAGGGTCAGCTCATTGTCAAAAATAACGCCCAGGTTACTTACCTGATGTGAGGCAACCAACTGAGCATCCCTGAGCCAAAGTCCAGGTAACTGTCCAGCCAACATACCCACCGCTTGATGATCTGGGTCCACCACCAACACCTCAATTTTATCTGGATTAAGCCTCAGCCAGCTGGCACTCATCCAGTCCTGAATCTCCGAGAGACAGTTGTTAAATACCGAGATCGCATCCTCCTGCCTGGGTACAAAGGACAGGTACAGCTGAGCATCAGCTGCACAGCAGTGAAAACTCAAGCCATACCGCCTAACAATGTCCACAACAGCAGCATATACACTACAAACAACATGGGTGCCAAAATGGAGTCCTGTGGAACCCCACAGGATAGGGGAGAGCGTCAGAGGAATAAATCCCAGTGACCATTCTCTGAGTTCTACCCTGGAGGAAAGACCTAAACCATCTGAGGACCATACCAGATTGTCCACAGATGAACCACAGGCGTTCCAACAGCACACGATGGTCCACAGTGTCAAATGCCACAGAGAGATCAAGGAGGACCAAGATGGAACAAGACCTCCGATCTCTCACTATTAGGAGATCATTTAGCATACGGACAAGAGCCATCTTGGTACTATGTCTCTTCTTAAATCTGGACTGGAGAGAATCATGGACCTTCTCTGCTAACCCATATTCCCTCTGCAGCCTCTGAACACTCAGTAAGTGACCATGTTCCCCTGATTCTGTGACTCCCAGTCACTACCATCGCTGAACCCAGAAAACTAGTTATTTCTATTCTAACTCCTTGGACTGTGGTTTCTTGCATTGTGAAGTGCCCCCCTCCAACTTTTCACTACCTGGATACTTCAAGATGGGGAGGGGGGCTTGCATAAACTTTTTTTATCAGATCTACCCAATGTATTTAAAGTTGTTTTTTGGTTTTTTGTAGATTCTCCTGTTACTCAATGAAGTGCTCTGTGTAGCCTGCAATCTTGTATTTTGTAAATCTCTTGTTGATCCAAATCACTCACTTTGTTACTTGATCAAGGATTCTCCAGTTTTGCACCGTAGTTAAAGTTGCACCCACTGTGGGATTTCCAACATTCAACAGGGAAAAGATGGCATACAATGGACTCAGGTACTAGGTGACGGCAGACACATGGGAGGAAGGCAGAGTGAGAGTGTGGGCTGGCTGGCTGGCTGACTGCTGTGGGGCGGTGTATAAAAATTTGGAAAACTGTTCTAGAAAACAGCATGTCTCATAGAAACATAGACTTTGACAGCAGATAAGGATTGCTTGGCCCACCTAGTCTGTCCATTTCCCTACCTACAGGATAAGCTGCTGTAACCCCCCTGCAAATGGGAGTTCCCAAAAAGTCTTCCAGGAGCTTGCTTGAATGCTCCAAGCCTGAATGGTGTTTGGCATTTAAGCCGTTTATCTGTGAATGCTTTTAGAGCCTCTGGTACTGTCTCTTTAAGAGCTGTCTGCTTGCAGACATAATTAGTTTGCATGGTGGGGACTGTGTTTCCCTGCTTGGGTCCCAATTGAGCTGCTGCCAAATCACTCCGTTTCTGCCGTCTCTAAGTGGGCAGAGTGAGCACTTTTCAAAGATGTAACTGTTTGCCAGAAATCATTTAGAGTAATAATGAAAATACAGTTTGTCTAACCTGCTTCTCTTTACAGTCAGAACTGTGTTTGCCTAGCCCTCCATTCTGGTTGAACTGCTGATCTGGACCAATCAGTGTGGGGGGACCTTTGAAATGGAGCCTGCTGCTGGCAAATCAGAACTTGGACTCTCATTGTGGAGCCAGCCACCTATGTACTGTATGGCCAATGCTTCTGGGAATTGTAGTTTGGACTTCGGCGCCTTTTTGCACGAACAGGGGAGTCAGATTGTGAGTGACAGCCAAGCCAGCCAACTGAACTGGGAGGAACTCAAAGGAAATGCCCGGCTCTGTTTACTGGAAAGATCAGATCAGTTTTTGGGCAGTGAAGAGACAAGGAGCTGTGTGCTCCTTCGGTGTGTAGTTTTAGCACGGGAATCACGTGTAAAGACCTAAGTTTCGGTCTACAGCTTGTGCAAGCGCCTGTTCAGACTGAATCCGACCTGTGAAGAGAATCAAGGAGATCTGAAGAATAGAAACCAGGCTCACCCTGTAGAAGACCGGAGAAATTGCTGAATTGCGCTCGGTCTGTCATGAACTGAATCTGCTGTGTGTTCTCCCGGGTATTGTGCAGTAATTGCGATCGGGATAGAGAAGCAGCCTACCTGGTATAGTACTTTCCTTTTACATATAAATGTGTGTAGTGCTTGTGGGGAATCGCATTTCAAATCCCCTGTACAGTGAATTGAGTGCATGAAGCTGGAAGTAAACCCCAGCTTAATCCAGACTACATCCCTTTGCTCTAAACTGCAGTGGGGTCCAGTCACAAGGACCTTGTCCACAGGATCTGCTCCTCCTGGCAATCCAGGACAATCTGCCTTCCATCCAGTTCCCAGCATTGAGTTTGTGAGTACAAAGCAGGGTAGCTCCCTGCCATCTGTTTATCGAATTGCAAGTGTGTCATCTAATTGTTTTTTTTCATTTCTTCATGAACTGAGCCAACCGGCTCCGGATTACAATTTGGGTATTGTGCCAGTGTTTTTCCATCACAGGGCCCCAACCAGCTGCACCGATCCTGGCTAGCCCTCCCCCCATCCTGGGTACCCAGTGAAAGTGACAATTTGGGACTCTGAATATGCTCACAGTACTGTGATTATTAATGTGTTTAACCTAATTAACCTGATTTCCCCCTTCCTTGTTACAGCTCCTTAAATAAATTAGATCTGTTTGTTTCAGCAAAATTACACTGACTGAGGTATTTGCTTATGTTAAAGTATTGTACTGTGGTTTTTGCACTGTGTCATCTTGTTTTACAGGGGGTCCCCAGAGTCCAGTCAACAGAGTCAGCCCTGGGGGTAAGTGTACATTGTGAAGATATTCCTGATACATTGTGTGGGCCACTAGTGGGAAGAAAGGGGGGTTACAATGTCCCAGAAGGCTGTGACCAAGTTAGTTTAACTACTGCAAACCCTGACCTCTGGGTGGAGGCACCCGCCATTGGACCTAGGCCCCTCAACCTGTTAGTAGTTAAGCAGGCAGGGGTAGTAGCCCTTGGGATAGCACCACCTAGGGGTTACATCTTGGAGGCACCGCTGGGATTGTGTGTCCTCTAGTGGCCACATTTACGAACCACTGCAAAAAAAAAAGGGTACCCCGACAGAAGTGGCTGTGCACCAGTTGGTGGAGTGGTGTACTGGGGAGGAGATCGACCCCCAAAATGCAATGCTTATCCTGAACATCCACCTGGGTATCAATACGGACACCGTACAGGGAGTACTTTCCAAGGTGGAAGGTTTACAAAACCCTGTGGTGGTGGGTCGACATGCTAATCTGCTCACCCACACTTTCATGGCCCGAGTATAAGGATCCCATAGATAGCTCCAAAGTGCCATAGACTATTACCCCAGAGAGATGATGATGAAAAAGTAGAACCAGAGGAACTGGTTGGAATTGTCTGGAAGAAGTATCCTGAGTCTCTGATCCTGGCACCAAATGCCCAGTGTACCTTACAGGGAGAGGTCCGTATCAGAAAGGATGTCAAGAATAAAATATTATGGTTGGATGCACCAGGCAATGGAAAATTGCCAGACGGACTGCTGGTCAAGCCTAGTATTTTGCCTGCTAGAGCCCATGCTTATGCCAGAAGGGTAATGGTTCAAGTTCATAATGTGTCTGACAGGAGATTTGAGTAAATAGAGGTTGCACCCTGGCTAATGTGCATTGTGCAGACACTGCAGTGCTGCCCAGTAGCAAGAGTTCGGGGAAGAATGACAGAGTAACGCCTGACTTGTTTGATTTCGGTGACTCCCCGTTGCCAGCTGAATGGAAAGTGAGCATCAGTGAGAAGCTTGCCCAGAGAGACCAGGTGTTTTCTTTAAAGGAATGGGATGTAGGATGCATGCAAGGAGCTGAGCACCATATCCGGCTGCATGATGAAAGGCCATTTCGTGAGAGGTCTCGATGCCTGGCACCTGCTGCTATAGATGATGTGAGACGGCATCTGCAAGAGATGCTAGCTGCTGGTGTAATACAAGAATCCAGAAGCCCCTATGATTCCCCATTGTGGTAGTGAGAAAAGAATGGGACAGTAAGGATGTGCGTGGATTATCGCACTTTAAACGTGGACTATCCTGATCAGTACACAATGCCCGCATTCAGGATGCTTTGGACTGCCTAAATGGGAGCAAGTGGTTCTCTGTGCTGGATCTCGCAGTGGGTGCTACCAGATCCGATGGCCCCAGAGGACCGTGAGAAGACAGCCTTTATCTGTCCGCTTGGCTTCTATGAATTCATGAGGATGCCTCAAGGGATTTCAGGTGCCCCAGTCACTTTTCAACGATTGATGGAGCGTGCAGTGGGGGACATGAACTTACTAGAGTGCCTGGTATACCTAGATGATGTTATTGTGTTTGGCAGCTCACTGGAGGAACATGAGAGCAGATTATTCAAGGTGTTGGACCGACTGGAAGACTTTGGCCTTAAACTGTCCATTGATAAGTGTCAATTATTTCAAACATCAGTAAAGTATGTGGGACTCATAGTATCCACCGAGGGAATATAGACCGACCCAAGTAAAGTTGAGGCCTTGACCACCTGGCCACAGCCCAAAAATCTAAAAGAACTGCAAAGATTCCTGAGATTCTGTGGTTATTATCGGCGTTTCATCAAGGACTATTCAAGAGTGATCCACCCTTTACTTAACCTTACTCAAGAGTATCCCCCAACCCACAAAAAATACAAAAAGTCAGCGTCCCTCGAGACTGAAAGAGTGTATTTTCGTCCAAGTGAAGTATTTGGGGCCCGCTGGACTCCTGATTGTGAGACTGCTTTTCATGAAATCATATATCAACTTACCCACGCTCCAGTGTTGGCCTATGCTGATTCAACAAAACCTTATGTCCTGCACACTGACGCTAGCTTGCAAGGGTTGGGGGCTGTGTTGTACCAAGAGCACTAGAATGGCCTGAGCCCAGTGTCCTTTGCCAGTAGAAGCCTGACCCCATCTGAGAAGAACTATCCTGTACATAAGTTAGAGTTCCTAGCTTTGAAGTGGGCTATTGTTGACCAATTCCACGAGTACTTGTATAGGGCTAAGATACTAGTAAAAACTGACAATAATCCTTTGACCTATGTGCAGACTTCAGCTAAGTTGGATGCCACTGGCCATAGGTGGCTTTCTGCATTATCTACATATGACTACGCTGTTGAATACAAAGCAGGCCTGAACCACATAGATGCTGATGCTCTCTCTCCCGGAGGCCTGTTCCCCAGAATGACTGGGTCAGACTGTCAGAACCTGTTATTCGAGCACTCTGCCAGAAGTTTGACAGGGAGGAACAAATGTCCATGGACGCAGCGGACTGTATGGTAGATTGTTTGGGACCCTCTTGAGAATTGCATACCTGCTGCTTAATGCCACTTTTCTGCAATAGACATTGGTGCACTGCCTCAGCTGGACAATGACAGTATTCGGCGGGCTCAGTCCCGCGATCCCATGATCAAATCAGCTTTAGAAGCCCTCTATGCAGGGAAAGATGTGTCCAAATTACGTTCCACTGATCTGAGAACTGCATTGTTATACAAAGAAGGTCCTAAGTTGAAACTGATCAATAGACTGTTATATAGAGAAACAGTAGACAGAGGGGGACAAGTAGACAAACAACAACTAGTGCTGCCCACTGCCTTTCGATACTCAGTACTGACATCCTTACACAACCACATGGGGCACCTTGGTATAGACAGAACACTTGACTTGGTGAGATCCAGATTCTATTGGCCTAAGGTGGGGGCTGATGTGGAGCAACACATTCGAACTTGTAGTCGCTGCTTACAGAGGAAAGCTTTGACCCAGAGGGCTGCCCCCCCTTGTTAACATCACCACCAGTGCACCCATGGAGCTGGTCTGTATTGATTTTCTGAGTTTGGAGTCAGATCAAAGAAATATTAGTAATGTGCTGGTGGTCACTAACCATTTTGCGAGATATGCCCAAGCTTTCCCCACCAAGGACCAGAAGGCATCCAATGTGGCAAAAGTACTTGTAGAAAACTTTTTTGTTCACTATGGAGCTCCACAAAGAATCCATTCTGATCAAGGGAGAGACTTTGAGAGTTGTCTGATCAAAGAGATGCTTTCTCTGTGGGGAGTGCGAAAGTCCAGAACCACGCCTTATCACCCCCAGGGGTACCCACAGCCTGAACGTTTCAACTGGACTTTGCTAGATATGCTAGGCACCCTCCACCCAAAGGACAAGCCTAGATGGAGCCAACAAATTAGCACCCTGGTACCTGCCTACAACTGCACCAAAAGTGATGCCACTGGGTTCTCCCCCTACCACCTGATGTTTGGAAGAGAAGCTCGATTGCCGGTAGATGTGTGTTTTGGGGTCTCTCCTGATGGGGTTCGAGCTGACAAATATTTACAGTATGTGCGAAAGTTAAAGGCCCAGCTAAATCATGCATACCAACTGGCTCAAACCATGGCTGCCCAAAGAAATCTGGCCAACAAAGAAAGGTATGATAAAAAGGTGAAAGCACAGGAACTCCAGGAGGGAGATCGGGTATTGCTAAGAAATCTGGGACTGCAAGGCAAACATAAGATGGCTGACCAGTGGCACCATCTCCCTCACATTGTAGTGGGCAAACTACATGATCTGCCTGTGTATAAAGTAAGGCCTGAGAATAATTCAAAAGATGTTAAAACAATGCATAGAAATCATTTACTGCCCATTGGACAAATCTTGATTGAATCTGAGCCCCCAGAAAATGCCCCCTCTGGACCAGTGACTAGAGCTGCTGCTAAGAAGAAATCAAGAAAGTCTGCACCTACAGAAGCTGAGTTAAAGTGTCCCCCTCCACCAGTCCCGGTTGAACATGACTGTTAATCCATGTCACAGGAACGTGAGTGTGGTTTTGAATATTACCCTTCTTACGAACTGAGTCAGTTATTTTGGGGCAATCCCCTAGTCAATCTTGGAGATGAAGCTGGGCCTTCTGGACTGTCTAAGACCCCAGCTTTGTCCCTTGAGCCAATGCTCCCAGAAAGTGAAGTGCAAAGCATCAAGACAGATGATATGGAATCATTGTGTATGGTTGAATTGTTTGAGCTTTTAGGGGAAGAAAATGATGGACTGAAACAGACTGGTGATATACCAGAACAAGAAGCGTATTTTGGTGCCCTGATGGTCCACTAGCGGTGTCCGAAAGCTCTCCATGTGGGCCAAGTGTTATGGACTCAGAGATTGTAACTCCTGGAGCTGAAAGTGCCCCAAATTCTAGCCTCTCTACCCCAATGGAGACTCCCCTGACAAGTGAGGACAATGCTGAAAATGAGGCTCAGAGTGCAGAGACTGTAACAGTTCCCCCTAGAAAGACTGGTTGAGCTGTAAAGCCTGTGGTGCACATCAGTTATGATTCCCCTGGGAGGCCTGCAGACTTGCCTCTTAATGTTGTCCATAAAGGAGTGTATGTGTCCCTGAGCTCATTGCCCAAACTGAACATCAGTGCTAACTCCAAGTTACTTATGTTGCCCTCTAGGTATGGTGCCCCTGCCCTGTCCAGCCCCAAGGTAGCCGATAGGGAAGGGCCCCCTCTCTTCAGGTTTCATGTACAAGAGGTAATAACCTGAGTTATGGTGCAATGTGTGTGTAATACTGTGTAAAGAGTGACATACTGCAAAGTTTCAGAAATGTGTTTCTGGTAAAGTGATATATTGACTGATGATTACATGTATAAGCCTAATGTGATACTGATGTAAACATATATGGTTGTATTGAAACTTATGGGGGTACTTGTTTGACACGGACGCCAAGCTTTCCAAGACCAGGAAGGGTGTAACCCCCCACTAAATATGGGGGTTCTCAAAAGTCTTCCAGGAGCTTGCTTGAATGCTCCAAGCCTGAATGGTGTTTGGCGTTTAAGCCATTTATCTGTGAGTGCTTTTAGAGCCTCTGGTACTGTCTCTTTAAAAGCTGTCTGCTTGCAGACATAATTAGTTGTATGAGGGTACTGTGTGTTTCCCTGCTTGAGTCCCACTCAAGCTGCTGCCAAATCGCTCCGTTTCTGCCGTCACTAAGTGGGCAGAGTGAGCACTTTTCAAAGATGTAACTGTTTGCCAGAAATCATTTAGAGTAATAACGAAAATACAGTTTGTCTAACCTGCTTTTCTTTGCAGTCAGAACTGTGTTTGCCTAGCCCTCCATTCTGGTTGAACTGCTGAACTAGACCAATCAGTGTGGGGGGACCTTTGAAATGGAGCCTGCTGCTGGCAAATCAGAACTTGGACTCTCACTGTAGAGCCAGCCACCTATGAACTGTATGGCCAATGCTTCTGGGAATTGTAGTTTAGACTTCGGTGCCTTTTTGCACGAACAGGGGAGTCAGATTGTGAGTGACAGCCAAGCCAGCCAACTGAACTGGGAGGAACTCAAAGGAAATGTCCGGCTCTGTCTACTGGAAAGATCAGATTAGTTTTTGGGCAGTGAAGAGACAAGGAGCTGTGTGCTTCTTCGGTGTGTAGTTTTAGAGTGGGAATCACATGTAAGGCCCTAAGTTTCGGTCTGCAGCTTGTGCAAGCACCTGTTCAGACTTTAGCAAGGCATTTGACACAATCCCACACAAAAGATTAATATACAAGTTAGCCAGCCTGGGAGTGGGTCCCAAGATGACAGCCTGGGTAAAGAATTGGCTGGAGAATAGGACACAGAGAGTAATAGTAAATGGAGTCCACTCTGAAGAAAGGGGGGGTTACTAGTGGGGTACCGCAGGAGTTCAGTATTAGGACCAGTCCTCTTCAATGTCTTTATGTTACATTGCATTGGGACGGAAGGAAAAGTATGTCTCTTTGCAGATGACACAAAGATATGCAACAGGGTTGATACAGAAGGTGGGGTGGAAAGGATGAGAAGGGATTTGGCAAGGTTGGAGGAATGGTAAAATGTATGGCAGCTTAGATTCAATGCTAAAAGTGCAAGGTAATGCACCTGGGAAGCAAAACTCAGGGAAGAGTACACAATGGGGGTGAGATCATAACAACAACAAAATGGAAAGGGACCTGGGGTAGTCATATCAGATGACCTAAAGGTGCGTAAGTAATGTGAGAAGGCAGCAAGGAGGGTTGGGGGATACTGGGATGCATAGGAGAGGCATCACCAGTAGAAAACAGGAAGTTATTATCCTCTGTACAGACAGTTGGTGAGACCCCATCTGGAGTACTCGTGCAGTTCTGGAGACCCACTCTCCGCAAAGACATAGACAGGATGGAAGCTGTCCAGAGGAGGGCAACTAAAATGGTGCAGGGTCTGCACCGGAAGACATATGAAGAGAGACTTAAGGAGCTTAATATGTATAGCCTCGAGGATAGAGGCAGTCCAGAGGAGGGCAACTGAAAGGAAGAAGTAGGCTGCTGGTTAACTAGGAACTGCAGCTTATCCATTAGGTAGGGAAATGGGCAGACTGGGTGGGCTAAGCGGTCCTTGTCTGCCGTCAAGTTCTATGTTTCTATGTTTTTATGTTTTTATGTTTTTCCTTTAGTCACTCCTCATATGGCTTCTCTTGCAGACCCTGCACCATTTCAGTTGCCCTCCTCTGGACTGCCTCTATCCTGTCTATGTCCTTGCGGAGATGGAGTCTCCAGAACGGACGCAGTACTCCAGATAGGGTCTCACCAACTATCTGTACAGAGGGATAACAACTTCCTGTTTTCTGCTGGTGATGCCTCTCCTATACATCCCAGTATCCCTACAGTCCTCCCTACTGCCTTCTCAGATTGCTTGCTAACCTTAAGGTCTTCTGTATGATTACCCCAGGTCCCTTTCCATTTTGTTGCTGTTACTACCCCACCCCCCCATGTGTAATCTTCCCTGTTTTTGTTTCCCAGGCCATTATTTTGCACTTCTTTGCATTGAATCTAAGCTGCCATAC
The DNA here is from genome assembly GCA_016271365.2 of Neoceratodus forsteri. Taxonomy (NCBI): domain Eukaryota; kingdom Metazoa; phylum Chordata; order Ceratodontiformes; family Ceratodontidae; genus Neoceratodus; species Neoceratodus forsteri. The sequence goes on from CM057458.1 coordinate 376,568,537, forward strand.
ATTTGACCATTCTTCCAACCTTGCCAGGTCCCTTTTCATCCTTTCCACCCTACCTTGTGTATCAACCCTGTTACAGATCTTTGTGTCATCTGCAAAGAGACATATTTTCCCTTCCAGTCCATCTGCAATGTCACTTATAAAGACATTAAAAAAGACCGGCCCCAGTATTGAACCCTGCGGTACCCCACTAGTAACTCTCCTTTCTTCACTGTGGACTCCATTTACTATTATCCGCTGTGTCCTGTTGTCCAGCCAGTGTTTTACCCAGGCTACCACCCTGGGACCCACTTCCAGGCTGACTAATTTGTTTATTAATCTTTGTGTGGGACTGTGTCAAATGCCTTATAAAGTCTAGTAGGCCATGTCCACAGCACCTCCCTGGTCTACTACTTTGGTCACCCAGTCAAAGAAATCAATTAGATTTGTCTGGACATGACCTTCCTGCTGTGAATCCATGCTGCCTTGGGTCCTGTGCCCCACTGGCCTCTAAGTACTCAACAATTCTTTCTTTCAGAAGTGATTCCATCATTTTCCCTACCACTGAAGTCAAATTGACAGGTCTGTAGTTTTCTGCCTCTGTCTTGCTCCGACCACTTTTGTGAAGGGGAATCACATCCACCCTTTTCCAGTCCTTAGGTACTGCACCATCCTCCCATGATTTATTAAAAAGGGTAGTCAGTGGTGTTACTAGTTCTTTTAGAATTCTGGGGTGAATTCTATCAGGCCCCACTGCTTTATCCACCTTCAGTTTTAAGAGTTCTTTCATAACCCTTTCTTCTGTGAAATGACTAACATCAACCCCCCCTATCCAGAGTGCTTCTATTGACTGGATTAGGTATCTCTCCCTGCTTTTCCATTGTGTATACCGAGCAGAAGTATTTGTTTAGTATCTTTGCTTTTCACTGTCGCTCTCTGCCCAAGCACCTTCCTCTTTATTCAGCTTCAGTATCCCTGCCTTAATCTTTGTTTGCTCCCTAATGTACCTATAAAATGTTTTATCCCCCTTCTTAACCGAGTTAGCTATCTTTTCCTCGGTTTGGGCCTTTGCTATTCTGACTGCCTTCCCCACCTCCTTCTGCTTTAACTGGTACAGTTCTCTGCCCTGCTCCTTCTGTGTTTCTTTATACTTCCTGAATGCTATCTTTTTCTCTCTTACCTTCCCCCACTTCTTTTGAGAACCATAGTGTTTTTTTCTTTTGTTTTGATTTGTTTATTTGCTTCACACAAAGGCTTGTTGCCTCTGTGATGGCGGTTTTGATGTTTCCCCATTGTTGCTCCACCTCACCTTCTTGCCTGTTTGCTAGTGCTTTTCTGAGGCACTCTCCCATTTTGACAAAATCAGCCCCCCTGAAGTCCAGTACCTTCACTTTTGTATGGCTTGACTCTACAGCTAAGTTTATCGTGAACCACACTGTCCTTTCCTTATTCAGGAGGAAGGACAGCAACATGCAGTTTTATATTAGGCAGGGGAAAATGAGCAGACGGGATTGGCCAGGTGGTCCTTTTCTGCTGTCAACCTCTATGTTCCTATGTTTTTCTTTTCATTTTTTCTTGACAGGCACGGTTTCCAGAGTCTGCTTTGAGGCACTTTAATTTTTACTGGATTCAGGGTTCCCTTTTTGAATACCCTGATTTCTGAACCATCTCTTGCAGCCTTATCTTTATTTTCTGTCCCCTCTGACAAGGACTGCTGCTTACTTTGAGGGGCTGCACCCTCATATGAGCCTTTAGGTGATGTGGCGGCAGACTGAGAAGCCACAAAGTCTCTAATTTTTTAGCCCTTTTCTTTTGTGTTTTAGGGCAAAACTTAATACAGAGTTCACAATTGACAAAATTGTGGTCTGGACTAGGCACTTTAAACACAACTCATGGCAGACTGTCTTTGTCAGGAGTAGAAAAGCCTATAGGTACTGTCCTCTTTTTTAAAACCTATAGATCCTGTCTTCTTTTAGGGTCTGTCAGTCATGCCAAACACTGACGATCCTGGGAAGACTTTAGCAGTTCCCTATAGAAAAAAGGTTTTAAAATATTCAAACTCAAATAAAAGTTAAAAATATTAGGGGAAATGTGATTTTGTTCCTTTGAAATTAAAACAGCAAACAAAAAATCACCTAAACAATGTTTTGTTAGGTGAAACAGTCAACTATCACCTCAGTTCCCATAATAATTAGGAAATGAGAATAACGTAAAGACAAATCACAAAAATGCAAGCTAGACCAGTGTCGTGGAGGGCTGAGGTGCCAAGCTCCTTATCTCCTGAGGTGCCAGCGACCCAGGTTCAGGAAAGGACATGGGTTATTTGGGGTCTGGCTAGGGGAGGGAGGATCAAGTGCCTATAGTCAGCTCTCCTCCCTTGGGGAGGGGGGGTCAAGTGACCCCCTGCAAGTCTGCCACCTGAAGGTGTCCAGGTGGCGATGCAGGTCTGGACATGCAGTAGGCGGACCACACCAAGATATCTGAGGACGTCTCCATGGAGGTGAAGCTTGTTGTTATACCATTGCACATATGTCGTCCAAGGGAAACAACTAAGGAGGAAAAATCTATCTGGCTGCAGGGTGATGTCTGGTACGTCACAGGTTCTGCTCCCGTGACCAGGTGCCCCGCCACAGTACTTCAAGCCAAAGGATATTGGGCAAGATGGTAAATCCCAGAGAAACTGAATGGCGGAGCTGGGAGGACCGGACAAAAGGGAGTGAGCCAGGGGCGATATGGGGGATAAAAACCTATAATTAAAAAAAAGGAAACTGCAAAGTGGTTTAAATTTAAAAAAATTAAAACATAAGTAGAGAAGAATAAAGTGGTTCCCTAAAAGTGGGAACTGTGCCAAAAAAAATGGCCTTTTTTGGTTCCTGGGATCTGATGAAGAACCAAAGAAAAGTTACAAGTTACAGTATACAGAATTCACAAAAACAACCCAAACTAACGCAGAGTATTGATAACATAACTAAACACAGTCAGAAACTATCAGTTTTAAAATAATAAACTATAAACCAGTCAGAAGTTGAAGAAAAGACTTTGGGGTGACTGTTTTCTTCAGAAGGAGAAATAAATCCGAAGTTAGAGTGCAGGGGTGAGTATGACCACACAGCAGAGTTTGAATTTCATTCTAAGTTCCATAATTTGCATAAAATTCTAAAAGTTCCAGGGTGACTCATTCCAGGGGAATATTTGCAGTTGTTAAACATAAGATTCCTTGGATTTGAAAAGCGCCTTGAAAATAACCTCTTTTACCTCTTCACTACCCTTATGGATAGTCATCCCTGCCCCTTCCCAGTGATTGTGAAAGTTCATTATGATGTGTACATACAGTATATTGTAGGTCCCCATGGCAAGGGTGGATATGGAATTTAGCAGTACATTAAACAGACCACTGATTAGAAGCACCAACTTTTTAAGACTAGGCTACAAAGTCAGACTTTCCTTCAAGGGTGCCGGAAGATGATAAAAGCTGAGGGGGCTGAGAATCAAAAGGGCACTTCTGAGGGTACAAAGGGCAATTTTTCTATACTAGTGTTTGCCATACAGAAATAAAAGTGGAGTGGCTACACCCTTTTGCCCCCGTTCCGACACCTCGTTTTCCTTTCAAAACTGGGCTCAAAGTCAGGAGTTTTCAGAACAGTAGTCAAATCCGGAGGTTTTTTTTACCCAACCTGGATCCAAAGACAAGTTTTGCTCAACAGACAAGGAACTAAAATTACACCCCACCAAAAGAGCTTTATTTCATTAAAGTGCAAAGTGCCAAACTAAGCACCTATTTCTGTAAACAATGTTTTTGGCACTTTGTCTGTTGTGGGAGCCAGTGACTCCATTTTTTTCTGTAGATTACTGTATCTTTGTCCATTAGCATGCTTTTCTCTGAATATAGCCATCACTTCTTAACTGTATAAATAGCTATAGACAAACACAAGCAGATACTGAGGTTCACAAATTAATGGCCAAGTGAGGTACAGACAAATAATATAAACTGGGATAAAGTGCCTAGAATGTGTAGAATAAATACTGTGAGAAAAATGGGATATGTGTGGAAACAACAAAGCAGCAGGTTATCAGACAGAAAAAAAAATGAAATAATCTAGTCAGGAATTATAAGCAACGGAAACCGTAGGATACCATTTTATCCAAATTTATGGGACTAGAACAGGTCACTCCACTGGTTAGAGGGAGTGCATGATAAGCTTTTAAACAGGAGGGTTTTTGGAGTATTACTTTGGGGGCAATAAATTATCCTGGCTTGAATGATCGCATGAACATAGTCCCACCTGACAGCGTAACATTCTGTGATCACTAAGATAAATATATGGATGGTCACCTCCATTTGAATCTGTTTTTAATGCCCCATTTAATTAGTAACTTCTTGTATATATTCTCACCTATATTTCAACTCCCCAACCCCACCTCCATCCATGAGGTATATTTATCGTGTTTTGCACAAGTATAAATCTTGATGGTTTCCTATAAGCTTGACATAAGATTATAGGTTACTATAGTAGGAGATGAATATTTTAGTTATTACTGCTGCATCAGTCTCCCACATCTCTCAGCGTTTGGCACCCTCCGTTACTCCGTCTCCTCCACCCCTGCCCAGGGGTTTTATAAGAAGGATTTGTGCTTTGTGTCTTGCCATTTTGGCAACTCCCGCTTTGTTGGAATCCTACTGAAATCATTGGCTGTAAAACATTGATTTCATTATCTGTGTACATTTTCCTACATCATGTTCTGTTTGTATCTGTAGTAACAGATGGACTATCATGAAATGCACACATAAGTGCAACAAGCTGCTTCTTGAGATAGCTACGACTCCCTGGTCCCGACAATGGAATCGCACAACTTCAGTCTATGAAACATTTGCAGCAAGGATAATCACAAATGGACTTTGGACTTTCTTACATTGCTGAATCATGCAGCTATACAGATTATATTTGATTCTGTTATAAAAAATATGGTTTAATGCTACTCCCTGACATGCAGCACTAGTACTTGTTTTTAGTATGTTGTATGTTTAATTGAATTTTGATATTTGGAATAGTTTGTTTAAATGAATATGTAATACTGTTTTTATCTAGCACTGAACACTTTGCATACATTAATTACTATTCATCCACAATAACGGGCCCTCCTACAACCTATGAAAAATAGTCACTAATACCGCCTTAGGTATATAAGGAGGAGCCAGTACCTAGTGGGCTATATCTTTGAAAAAGCACCAACAGCAGGTGTGAAACATCACAGTTGGCACCACTCACACCTTGCACCTTATTCTATGCACTGGGCTGATTACTATTTGTGTACAAGAAATAAAGTTTTTTTATATATTATCCTGGAATACATCCTGATTCTTTGTATTTAGCAAGCTACTTTGAGTACTTTACCTCTTTATGCTTTTGGACTATTACATGCACTGTTGACTGTAGCACTGAACAGCCTTGCAGTAGTGTAGCTGCTTTGTTTATCATTTTATCCAACCATTTTATTTCACTCCTAAGGCAACAGAAGTGTTTTGAAGTTTTCAAATATCCTGTTTACTTGCCAGTCCCAATTTGATAAAGCAAAGGTGTTTGGGGGCATTGTTATGCTGTCAGTCATTCACAAATGTGCTTGCTCTACCTAGACTTATCTAAAATCTGAATACAGTTTTCCTAACTGGAGAGAGACCTCAGGGGAGAAGATTTTTAATACTGCAGGAGAGCTGCCATCATGACTGCAGAGCCACATGAATTACAAAACTGATAATACATCGGGATGCATCAAGTACGGTATCCATCTGCAATGGCTTGCCTGGCAGTAAACTTTATAAGGCAAACACTGAGCCTGTCTAGAAAGTCATGATACTCAAAGCTGGATCAAAACCCTGTGTGAGTTCTAATCGCAGATGCAAAATGCACAATGATATATTTGAAGAGGTAGCCACCACATGCCCAGAAAGAAGTTGTCTCTGGGCCTGCTACCCCTTTTATGAAGCAGGACTACATCTGCCCTCCTCCAGTCTTCTGAAACCACTCCTGTTTCCAGTAAGTTGTTGAATAGGGCTGTCAGCAGTGCAGCCAGTACTGCCCTGAGTTCCCTCAACACCCCTGAGTGTACCCCATCTTGCCCCAGTAGTAAAAGGACATGCAAATCTGAAAGTGGACAAAACTATAGTTCTGTGCACTTTCAGATTTGCATGTCCTTTCAATACTCTCTTCTCTGAAGATGAAATGGTCTGTTTCTTACTCTTCCCAGTGTTCCTGCTGCTCTTATGTGGTTCATCCCCTTCCACTTCCACTGTGAAGACAGAAGAGAAATATCTGTTAAAGATATCTGCTTTTTCATGATCCTCCTTTGCAGTCCCCTCTGCCTTTTTTAATCTCACAATCCCTCCCCTTGTCTTTTTCTTCTCACTTATGTACCTAGAAAAGGTATCCTTTGGATACCATTTTGGTTATCCTTTCCTCAGATTGTGCCTCTGCACTCCTCACTATTTTCCCTGCTTCCCACTGACTTTCCTGGTACACTTCCCTATCATCTTTTCTCTGTGTCTCGTTGTACCTTCAAAATGCTACCATCTTAGCCTTAACCTTTTCAGCCACTTCCCTTGAGAGCCATAGCAGTCTCTTATTTCTTTTGTTTTTTCTCACTTATCTGCTGGGCAGAGGTTTACTGCCTTCACTATGCCCTCCCTTAATTTGGCCCACTGTTCCTGCACCCAACCCTGACTATTTCCCCCTGCTACATCATCTCTGAGGCATTCAGCCATTTTTTTTTAAATCTACCCTCCTGAAGTCCTAGACCCTCATCATTATGTGGTTTGTTTCTGCTGCCATCTTCATGCTGAACCACACTGTACGGAGATCACTGGTCCCCAGGAGCCTCTAACCTTAACGTCTGCAATACTGCCCCTGTTAGTGAGAAACAGGTCCAGTATTGTCCCGCCATGAGTGGGCTCCCTGACTAGTTGCCTGAGCAACTCCCCTTGCAGGGAGTCTAGTCTGTCACTGCTTCTAGCTTGGCCATGGCTGGGAGGCTCCAATCTACATCCGGCAGACTGATGTCCCCCACCAGCAGCGCCATCTCTTTCACTTCCATTGTGATAATGGCTTCACCCAATGCCTTGTCTGGTTCTTTCTCGTGTGTCAGAAGACTGTAGATCATGCCAGTGTGAACAAAGGCTCTGGATCCTGTCTCCAGGATGACCCACAGTACCTCCAACCCCTCCTTCCTCACATCAGCTTCCCTGCTTTTCCACTGTTTTGATGCCCTCTCTTTCACAAAACACCCCCTTCTCCCTTCCTCCCCCTCCATCCTTCCTGAACTTAGTATAGCCTGGTATGGCCATGTCCATCGCATGCTTCCCTGTGCATCACAGCTTAGTAATAGCCACAAGATCCAGCTCGGCCGCTGCCATGATGACCTTCAGGTCTGGAATTTTATATCCAAGACTCCTTGAATTTGCACACTTGGCCTCCACTTCTTCCCCTTTTATCCTACCTCCTTTTCACCTCTCTTTTCACAGCTTTTGTTCCCCTCTCCTTTGTGTAGTTCCACTGTGCTGTTTTTTGTTGTCCTTCTATTGAACTGGCCCTCTGGGCCAGCAACCCACAATCAAGAACCAAAATTCTTTACTTTAGAAGGACGGACGTCAATAGGTTGAGGGAACTGGTCAGGGATAAGTTAGTAGGGGTGGAGGACAAAAAAGGGTGTAGAGAAGAGATAGGGGACAATAAAGGGAGCCATCCTCGAGGCATCATAGGCAAGCATAAGAACAGTACCTAAAAAAAGACAGGTTTAGGAGATCACTGTGGTTCTCGGCTGGGGTCAGGGAAGTGGTTGGGGACAAGAGGAAGGCGTTCTATAAATACAAGGAAAAGCAGGGGGAGGAAAAAAGGGAGGATTATCTACAGAAAAATACTGAGGCAAAAATGGTCATTAGGGAGGTGAAAGCAAACACAGAGCTGCGTAACACAGAGGGGACAAGAACAGAGAAAAACAGTTTTTTAGCTATTTCAGTGAAAAAAAGGAAAAAGGGGGGCATCGCATTGCTAGTTGAGGGGGTAGGGTGATAGCGGTGAATGAGCAAAAGACAGCCGTCCTGAATAATTACTTTTGCTCAGTGTACACTAAGAAGGACTACGGGGTCCATGCCAGAAAGCAGCATCAAAGCGGCCACTAAAGGAGTCCCAGAAATGAGGCAGCCAATACTTACTAGCGAGAGGGTTCTGAAAGGCTGGCAGCCCTTAAGATACATAAGGCTCCAGAACCAGATGGGTTCCATCTGAAGATACTTAGGGAATCAGCAGCAGAACTGACTGAATCACTGGTTGGGCTGTTCAACAGCTCACGTAGGTCCAGGGATGTTCCAAGGAATTGGAGAATGGTAGACATTGTACCATTTCATAAAGGAGGGAGCATAGGGAGCAACCAGGGAACTACAGGCCTGTCAGTCTGACCTCCAATGTGTGGAAGCTGTTGGAATCACTAATCAAAGAGGACCTCATGGACTATCTAGAGAACAATGGGCTCCAGGATAGTAAACAACATGGTTTCATGGTGGGAAAGTCTTGTCAGACTAACTTGATTTTTTTCTTTGACTGGGTAACCAATGAAGTAGACAAGGGCCGTGATGTGGATTTGCTGTACTCTGACTTCAGTAAGACTTTTGATTTGGTACCACACAAAAGGTTGCTGAAAAAGATGGAAGACTGACCACCCCACAGGCGCAGCGGTAGTACTAACACCTGTGGTGCTGATGACCTGCGTTCGGAAGTGAGCACAGTGCATCAGAGAATCAGCTGGGGGGAGGTTGAATAAGCATCCCTTGGATAGCTTTCCACCTCCGGGGGGAAGGGTTTTGGTTTCCTGGCATACTAGTGACACCCAGTAGAGGCTGGGTGTCAGTTGAGAGGTTGTGGGATAACAGATGGACCAGACACAGAACTTCAGGTTCAACACACAGTCTCTGTCTGGTGTTTATTTAAAACACAGGAAATAACCTTAACCAATGGCATATCCCTTCTTCAATACATTAGTTTGCAGCAACAAACTAAGCATGGCCTACCTCTGCACTTAGTCAGCACCTACTGACCCACTGAACTACTGATCTGTCTCGTTAGTGACAATTATTTAATTCCCTCTGTTGGTCTTGTGTGTTTGAGTGATGGGGAGCTCAAAAAAAGAAAAACTAAAAAACAAGCTAAACACAAAGAATCTCAGTGCAGAAGCACTGAAGCAAAGGTTACCCCAATGAGCATTGGCAAAAAAGCCACATTTTAAAGAAACACATCACACATACCTCCATAAAACAAATCATCATGGGATATATATGCAAATCACCATGACATTTGACTGTGGTTCAGCTTAAAGCAGGAATGCATGGTGCCAAAGGGCCTCTCAAACAATCTTTAATTTACATGCATTTTAAATAACGCAACAGGGGTTTTCTGATATCTCTACCATGGTAACTTGTTTTTTATAATACAGTCCCCTAGGAACTTTTTACCTTCATCAAAAACACCAGGTGTTGTAGTATTTTCAACATTTACAGGTTTCATACACATAAAGCATATACATCAAGGTATTTTAGGACATAGTGCTATTTTGTTTTTTGATAACTCTTTATATTCCTCATACCTGATCATCTCCCATTGCTCCCCACATCTTAGAGGGATTCTGGCTGCCGTCCATCTCTGCCATACATCCAGCTTCACCCTGAAACCCCTGCAGCTTACCCCCCCCCACAGCAGGGTGGCTGGAAACCCCCAAATTCCCCACCCGGTACGGCTCCAGTCCTAAAGAAGCGGTGCCAGAGAACGTTCGGACGGCCATCAAGCTGCAATCAGGTTGCCATCCATTTTCCTTTTTCTTACCGCTGGAGCTTGGGGTGTGCAATGATGCCAGGCAGAGGGAAGTGTGCATGCGTCCGTATGCACTCCCTCTAGGTGCGTGCCCCAGCTCCTCCCCAAAATTGCTGCATGGTGACCTGATCCCCAGCCTCCGCCAGGGGGCCAACAGGCACCTATAACTGGAGACTCCCCTACCCGGAGAAGGAGAGCAGTCCATCTCATGCTCAATCCTTCTCCTCCCCTGCTGACCTCCAGTGACCCATGCTCATTCCCAAACATGGGTCGCCGGCATAGAGTGAGGTAAGGTGTCCAGCACCTCAGCCCTCAGCATCACCAGGCTGGTTCACGTAATGCTATTTTTGATGAAGGGCTGATGCTTAAATCACAGGTATTGGCTGTCGTCAAATCCTCTTTTTACCATCTGAGGAATATTTCCTGGATAAAACACCTGGTCCCACCCGATGGCCTTCCAACTCTGGTCCATGCCTTTGTGACCTTGTGCTTTGATTACTGCAACTCCATATACCTATGGCTTCTAGGGGCTGACATTCACCGCTTCCAGCTGGTGCAGAATGCAGCAACCAGGTTGATGACTGGCTTACCTCGATCTTACCATGTCACACCTGTTCTCTGTGGCCTGCACTGGCTGCCTGTTCAGTGGCGAGTCGCCTTCAAGGTCAGTTTGCTGACCTATAACGCCCTATACAGACAGGGTCCATGCTACCTGCAAGAACTCCTGTGTTCTTATCTCCCCCTCCGCTCACTTTGCTCCTTCGATGAGGGATTGCTGGAGATTCCCAGGGTCAGACTGAAGACATCAGGTGCCAGGGCATTTTCATTTGTGGCCCCGGCTCTGTGGAATTCTCTACCTTGTTCGGTAAGAAAGTGCTCAACCGTGGAGAGCTTTAAGACAGCCCTGAAAGCCTATTTATTCAGTCTTGCCTTTTGGGAATTTGAATGATAAACTGCTAAAGAATTCTGTTGTTCCTTGTTTTATACTGTAATATGGTGTTTTTATGCTGCATCCTTTATCTTTTGTACAAGCGCTTAGATATTTTGATTTGTGCTTTTTAAAAATAAAGAAGTTGAAGTTGCATACTAAATCCAACAACAAGAAACACAGCCTGTTGTTTTACATCAGCTTGGAAGTCACCACAGTAATCTGCCTGTATGAGGACCAGAGAGGGAAAAGTACAATTAAAGAGGACACTATAGCATAGTCAAGAAAGGGGAAGGGGAGCTCACAGGTGGACAACCTTATGGACTAGAAATTGTAAAGGATAGATTAGGCTATGAAATAGAAGATTTAAGAAAAGGTCAGTCCTCAAGAGTGGCAGGATCTCCCTGTCACACATCCCCCACCTTAGGAGGGGAGTAGTTATCTCAGACTGCTTACCACCTTCCTGTCCCAGGAAGGGATAGCGATTCCTCCCACCCATCTTCAGAAGCTCCATCTTAGGGTCCCTATTAATGATAAACATTCCATCATAAACATAGTAGATATCATCATTCTTTATCCTGAGGCGTTAACACATTTCTCAACAGAGACTAATGGTACCTTCCCTGCATGATCTCCTTTCATGTAAACATAGAAACACAGAAGTTGACGGCAGCTAAGGACTTCAAGGGCCCATCCAGTCTGACCATTTTTTCTACTTTATGAATGTGCCATAGGCCTTTGCTCTGTCAATGACCTATCTATTCATACTCATCTGTATTGCTCCCTTATGCCTATCCCATGCCTGTTTGAAGCCCTGCACTGTATTCATATAAACCACTTCCTCAGGAAGACCATTCTATGCATCCACTACCCTTTCTGTGAAAAAAAACTTCCTCACATTACCCCTTAATTGGCCTCCCTCTAATCTCATGCTGTGTCCTCTTGTCCTATTTTTCTTATATTGAAACATGATAGACTCTTTCACCTTGTTAATGCCCTTAAGATGTTTAAATGTTTCGATCATATCACCTCTCTCCCTCCTTTGCTCTAGGGTATACATATTGAGCTCCATTAATATGTCCTCACATGTTTTCTGATGCAGTCCCTGCACCATTTTGGTTGCCCTTCTCTGGACTGCCTCCATTTTGTTAAAGTCCTTGTGCAGGTGCAGCCTCCAGTACTGCATGCAGTACTCCAGATGGGGCCAAACCTGTGTCTTGTGAAAAGGGATTATTACCTCCCTCTTACAACTTGTGATACCCCTACTAATGCACCCCAACATCCCTCTAGCCTTACCTACTGCTTTAGTGGTCTGCTTGGATGATTTCAGGTCATCTGTGATGATGATGCCCAAGTCTCCTTCTTCCCTTGTGATTGCCAGCAACTCCCCTCCCAACCTATTGGTGGCATCAGGGTTTCTCTTCCCTATGTACATGATCTTGTACTTCTTTGCATTAAACCCCAGTTGCCACTCTTCTGACCATTTTGCCAGTTTATCTAGATCTCTTCTCATTCTACCTGCCCCATCTAGATCATCTACTCTGTTGAAGATCTTGGTGTCATCTGCAAACAGACAAACCTTACCTTCCAGTCCATCTGCAATGTCACTGATGAAGATATTGAAGAGGACTGGCCCAGGAACTGATCCCTGAGGTACCCCACTTGTGACTTGCGTCTTTTCTGACTGTATACCATTTACCACCACTCTCTGTTTTCTGCCTGCCAACCAGTTTGTCACCCAGTTGACCAACTTCTGACCCACCCCGAGCCTACCAAGCTTATTAATCAATCTATTATGTAGAACAGTATTAAAAGCTTTGCTGAAGTCAAGGTAGGTGACATCAAATGCACCCCTTGGTCCACCACTCTGGTTTCCCAGTCAAAGAAATCTATGAGATTAGTTTGACAGGACCTTCCTGTTGTAAACCCATGCTGTCTTGGATCCTGTGCTCCTATGGATTCCAGGTGTTGCACTATCCTTTCCTTAAAGAGTGCCTCCATAATCTTGCCCACTACTGAGGTAAGACTGACTGGTCTGTAGTTCCCTTCCTCCTCCTTGCTACCACTCTTGTGGAGTGGGATCACATGAGCCCTTCTCCAGTCTTCTGGGACCTCTTCTGTGCTCAAAGACTCACTAAACAGTTCTGATAATGGCTCTGCTAATTCCATCCTTAGCTCCTTTAGCACCTTGGGATGAATGCCGTCATATCCTATTGCCTTTTCCACCCTGAGCTTAGCGAGCTCTTGTAGGACCCTTTCTTTTGTGATGGGACTTATGCACACCTCCCTCCTCTATGTCCACTGTGCTGAGCTATGGGCCCTGCTCTACCTTCTCCTCAGTAAATACTGAGCAGAAGTATCTATTAAGGATAGATGCTTTTCCTCGGTCCTGCTCAACACACTCCCCCTTATCCCCTTTGATCTTAGCAATACCCTCTCTGGACTTTCTCCTTTCACTAATGTATCTATAGAAAGTCTTGTCACCTTCTTTTACTGTTTGTGCTAGCATTTCTTTAGTTTGGGCCTTTGCTTGCCTTACTGCCTTCCCTGCTTCCCTCAGGGAAGTTTGGTATGCCTATCTTTGTCCCACTGCGGTCCCTTATATTTTCTGAAGGCCAGCCTTTCGGTTGTGACTTTTCTGCTACTGTTTTTGAGAACCAAAGTTGTTTCCTCCTTCTTTTGCTCTTGCCTTTCTCCCTAACACAATGGGATGTTGCTTCAAGTATTGCACCCTTAATGCTTGCACACTTTGCCTGTATCCCTCACCTGTATTTCTTCTTGTCAGGGCTAGCTTAACTCTGCTGGCCATCTTATCAAAGTCAGCTCCTCTGAAGTCCCATATTTTTGCCTTGGAATGGGATGATTTAGTTCTAGTGGCTAAATGGAACCATACCATGTGATGGTCACTGGCACTCAGGTGACCTTCTACCTGGAGATCTGTGATCCTTTCCCTGTTAGTTAGTACTAGATCTAGGATAGCCCTGTCTCTGGTGGGTTGTTGTACCAGTTGTTTGAGGCCCTCCCCCTGCAAGGAATCCACTATGTGTCTAGTTCTGGTGGATGTTCCTGCTAGTACTGATCAATCTGTATCTGGCATGTTGAAGTCTCCCATTATCTGAACCTCCCCTTTAGCTGTCATGTTTTGTATATCATTTAACAGTAATGTGTCTAAGTTCCCCCCCCCCAGGTCTGGAGGCCTGTAGACAACCCCAGTTCATATGGCTGTCCCATTTCCTGTTTCTAGGGTGACCCACAGTTCTTCTGGCTCCTTATGTATATTCCGAATTTCTGTAGCTTTGATATTTTCATTGGCATAAAAGGTCACCCCCCCTCCTTTTTGGCACCTCAGTCTCTTCTGAACAGTACATAGCCAGGTACTGAAGTCTCCCAAGTGTGGTTCCTGGTCAACCATGTCTCGCTAATGGCTACTATGTCCAGTTTAGCCTCTGTCATTGTTGCCTGCAGGTCTGGGATCTTATTTCCCAGACTGCAGGCATTTTTGTCATCATTTCCATTGGCAGATTTTGTGCGTTAGTTGTTGAGGTCTGGCTTTTTCCCGCATGTCGTACTCGGGGAGCCAGACCTTTTCTTACCTGGTGATGCAAATGAACTACAAACATGCCGAACTCCTGTTTGATCACTAGCTGAGGAAGGAGGGGTGTTCTTCTCGTTCAATGTATCGGGTGCTGCACCCCTCTCCCCTTTTGCTAGTTTAAATATTCTGCAAAGATGTCAAACTTCTGCCTGAGTGCACTGACTCCCTCCTTAGTCAGATGCAGTTCATCAAATTTAAAGAACTTTCACTCCCAAAACTGTTGCCAGTTACCTACAAAATTGTGTCCTTTTTTGCTGACACCAGCCCTTGAGCCACATGTTTAGCTCCCATATCTCCCCTTCTCTAACCTTCCATCTATCTGCCCCCCTCCCAGACTGGCAGAATCTCAGAGAATGAGATGCCGGATGAAAAGGATGACAGTGTGTCTCCCAGCCTGGTCAGGTATTCCTTGGTCTCTACAACTGTCTGGCTGGCAAGATTGTTAGTCCCTATGTGTACCAGGATGTCGATGTTTTCTCCTGCTTCCTGCACAATTAAAGAGGACACTATAGCATAGTCAAGAAAGGGGAGGGGGCGCTCATAGGTGACCAACCTTATGGACTAGAAACTGTAAAGGATAGATTAGGCTAAGAAATAGAAGAACTGTTGCAACAGATTTAAGAAAAGGTCAGTCACCTTCTTTTACTGTTCGTGCTAATGTTTTCTTGGTTTGGGCCTTTGCCTGCCTTAATGCCTTCCCTGCTTCCCTTAAGGAAGTTTGGCATGCATCCCTAGCTTCATTCCGCTGTGTTCCCTTACATTTCCTGAAGGCCAGCCTTTTGGCTCTGACCTTTTCTGCTACTGTTTTTGAGAATCAAAGTGGTTTCCTCCTTCTTTTGCTCTTGCATTTCTCCCTAACACAATGGAATGTTGCTTCAAGTATTGCATCCTTAATGCTTGCCCACTTTGCCTGTACCCTTTCAACTGTATCTCTCCTTGCCAGGACTAGCTTAATTCTGTTGGCCATCTTATCAAAGTCAGCTCCTCTTAAGTCCCATATTTTTGCCTTGGAATGGGATGATTTAGTTCTAGTGGCCAAATTTAACCATACCATCATATTTTACTGACATCAATTCCTGCACCTTATCTAAACATTAAATCAGCATTTATATGTTTTTTTTCCCCCTGCCCTGTGGGATACAGTAAATCGATAAGGCTGAAGAGCCAAGTACCACTGCATTATACAAGGATTTTTTTATCTTATTTGGTGCAATCAGCAAAGGAGGTTATGATCAGTTACAGTCATAAATGCAACCCACCCCCCACAAAAATAGGTTACTCACCTATAACAGTAGTTCTAAGAGTGGTATAAGTTGTTCATCCACACTCTTTGGCATGTCCCTTTCCCCTTTAAGGATTGCCGGAAGTTCTTCAAGCTGGCTCCTCCCACCCACCTGGGTGGTATAACTGTCGGCTCTGCCCCATGATGCCAGATCTTAGCCCGCTGGAAACCAGGTGTTGTGCATCAGCAGCCGGGGAGGTCAGGTTGGTCTGTGTGGATGAACAACATATACCACTCCTAGAACTACTGTTACATTTGAGTAATCTGTTTTTCTAGGATTGTGGATATGTTGTTCATCCACACTCTTTGGCAGACTCCTAGCAGTTCTCTGAGAGGAGGGAGGCAAGGCACACACACTCTACATAGGAAACAGAGAAACATACATAGAAACATAGAATTTGATGGCAGATAAGGACCGTTTGGCCCACCCAGTCTGCCCATTTCACTACCTAATGGATAAGCTGCAGATCCTAGTTAACCAGCAGCCTACTTCTTCCTACCCCCAACCCCTAGAACTGCCTTATGACTGTCCCATGCATGCTTGAATTCAACCACTGTTTTTGACTCCACAACCTCCTCGAAGGCCGTTCCATGCATCCACAACCCTCTCTGTGAAAAAATACTTCCTTACATTACCTCTGAGCCGCCGCCCCTCTATCTTCAAATTGTGCCCCTTGTTCTTGCACACCTCTTTTTTTGAAAGATGCTACCCTCTTGGACTTTGTTGATTCCCTTGAGGTACTTGAAAGTTTCTATCATGTCCCCCCTCTCCCTCCTTTCCTCGAAGCTATACATATTAAGCTCCTTTAGTCTCTCTTCATATGGCTTCTGGTGCAGACCCTGCACCATTTTAGTTGCCCTCCTCTGGACAGCTTCCATCTTGTCTATTTCCTTGCAGAGATTGGGTCTCCAGAACTGCACACAGTACTGCAGATGGGGTCTCGCCAGCTGTCTGTACAGAGGGATAACAACTTCCTGTTTTCTACTGGTGATGCCTCTCCCTATTTATCCCAGTATCCCCCCAGCCCTCCTTACTGCCCTCTCACATTGCTTGCCTACCTTTAAGTCATCTGATATGACTACCCCCAGGTCCCTTTCCATTTTTGTTGTTGTTAGTATCTCACCCCCCATTGTGTACTCTTCCCCTGGGTTTTTGTTTCCCAGGTGCATTACCTTGCACTTTTTAGCATTGAATCTAAGCTGCCATACATTTGACCATTCCTCTAACAGAGATTTATTTAACTCCAAAAATTGGTTAGCGTTTTGATAATAAAAGTGCTAAAACATTATGAAAATGCATAGCACTTGCCTCACTGTGTTTAAAAAACACAACACTTCTAGGAAAACCTATATAAATACTTTCTGTACAGTTAGCATTGTCCCAAGAAAAAAACTGCTAATCAGTTATTTAAAACCCTGCTCTAACCTTGCCAAGTCCCTTCTCATCCTTTCCACCCTACCTTGTGCATCAACTCTGTTGCAGATCTTTGTGTCATCTGCAAAGAGACATACTTTTCCTTCCAGTCCCTCTGCAATGTCGCTTATAAAGACATTGAAGAGGATCGGTCCTAATACTGAACCCTGCGGTACCCCACTAGTAACCCCTTCTTCAGAGTGGACTCCATTTACTATTACCCTCTGTGTCCTATTCTCCAGTCAATTCTTTACCCAGGCTGTCATCTTGGGACCCACTCCCAGGCTGGCTAACTTGTATATTAATCTTTGTGTGGGACTGAGTCAAATGCCTTGCTAAAGTCTAGGTAGGCCATGCCCACAGCCCTCCTGAGCTACTACTTGGTCACTCAGTCAAAGAAATCTATTAGATTTGTCTGGCATGACCTTCCTGCTGTGAATCCATGCTGCCTTGGGTCCTGTGCCCCTCTGGCCTCTAGGTACTCGACAGTTCTTTCCTTCAGAAGTGATTCCATCATTTTCCCTATCACTGAGGTTAAACTAACTGGTCTGTAGTTTCCTGCTTCTGCCCTGCTCCCACTTTTGTGAAGGGGAATCACATCTGCCCTCTTCCAGTCCTCAGGTACAACCCCATCCTCCCATGATTTGTTAAAAAGGGTAGTCAGTGGTGTCACTAGTTCTACCTTTAGTTCTTTTAGAATTCTAGGATGAATCCCATCAGGCCCCATTGCTTTGTCCACCTTCAGTTTTACGAGTTCTTTCAGAACCCTTTCTTCTGTAAATGGGCTGGTATCAAGTTCTGTATCCAGAGTTTTTCTATTGTTTGTTTTAGGTACCTCCCCCTCTTCATTTGTAAATACTGAGCAAAAATATTTGTTTAGTATTTCTGCCTTTTCACTGTCACCCTCTGCCCACCCCCTTCCCTTTATTAAGCCTCACTATCCTTCCCTTAGTCTTCCTTCGCTCCCTGATGTACCTAAAAAAGGTTTTATCCCCTTCTTAACTGAGTTGCTTATCTTTTGCTTGGTTCGTGCCTTTGCTGTTCTGACTGCCTTCCCAGTTTCCTTTTGCTTTAACTGATACAATTCTCTGTCTTGCTCCTTCTGTGATTTCTTGTACTTTCTGAATGCTTTCTTTTTCTCTTGAACCTTCACTGCCACCTTCTTTGAGAACCACAGTGGTTTCTTACATCGTTTTGTTTTGTTTATTTGCTTCACACAAAGGTTTGTTACCTCTGTGATGGCAGTTTTTATTATTCCCCATTGTTCTTCTACCCCTCCTTCCTGCCCATTTGCTAGTGCATTCCTCAGGCACTCACCCATTTTGGCAAAGTCAGCCCTCCTGAAGTCCAGTACTTTTCCCTTTGTATGGCTTGACTCTATTGCTGTCTTTATTGTGAATCATACTGTTTGATGGTAACTAGTTCCCATATGGCTACCCACTTCTACATCTGTGATCCTCTCTCCATCTTCATTTGAGAGAACCAGGTCTAAGATTGCTTCCTCTCAAGTGGGTTCCAATACTAGTTGTCTAAGGCATGCCCCCTGTAGGGCATCTAGAATAACCCCACTCTTAGAAGTGGCTGCTGCAACTGCACTCCAGTTAACATCTGGCATATTCAGATCACCCATCAGCAATATCTCCCCTTTATCTGCCATTCTAAGTATACTTTCTATCATTTCCTTGTCCATTTCCTCCCCCTGAGAAGGGGGTCTATATACAACCCCTGAGCGGATTGTGGTGCCATTGCCTGCTTCCAAATTGACCCACAGTGCTTCTTCTCCTCCCTGTTTACCCTTTTGTTCTGTTGCTTTGATTCCTTCCCTTATGTAGCGAGTTACTCCTCCTCCTCTTTTACCCTCCCTGTCACTCCTGTAGATAGTGTATCCTGGTATGTTTACATCCCAGTCATGGTTCTGTGTGTACCATGTTTTGTGACTGCCATGCTATCCAGATGTTCCTCCTTCATCAAGGCCACTAATTCAGGAAGCTTGTTACCCAGACTACGGGCATTGGTACTCACTGCTCTCCATTTTTTTGATGGCTTTACCTTCTGTAGCAGCATCCCCCACTGACCTTTCTACCTTGGTCTTTTTCTCATTTAGTACCCTGTTTTGTAGGGGGAGGCTGGGATTTTCCTGCTGCTTATCAGTGCCTCCCCCCTTGACTAGTTTAAAAGCTTGCCAATGAAGCATTTAAACCGACTGCCCAAATGACTTGTTCCCTTCCTAGACAGATGCAGATTGGAGAACTGAGACCCCAAAACCAGCATCCCAGCATTACTCAAGGTCGATGTGGTAGTGGGTAATGAAGGTATTTGCTGACTTCCAGGTAGCAGCCTGGCAGATTTCCTGGATAGGGATGTCCCTGGAAGCAGCCACCGATGCAGTGGTATGGCAGGTAGAATGAGCTCTTATCCCTCTGGGAGGCTCCATGCCTGCTAACTCATAACACAGACTTATGCAAGATGTGACCCACCTTGCAACAGTCCATTTTGCAGCAGGTCTACCAGAAGCGGCTTCAGCGTAGGTGACAAACAGCTGGCGAACCTCTCCCAGAATCTCCGCTGTCCTCTCCTTATAATAGGAGAGAACACATCTCAGGTCCAAAGTATGGAGCATGTACTCGGCCTCCGAGGTGTAATTGGGGTAGTACCTAGTTAAGATGAAACTCTGACACCACCTTCAGAGGGAATTTCGAATGGGGTCGTAGGACCACCTTGTCCCTGTGGAAGACCAGGTAAGAGGAGTCCACCGAAAGCATCTGGAGCTCCCCTGTCCTTCTGGTAGACATGACAGCCACCAGGAAGGCCATCTTCCATGACAAGTGTGACAAAGCACACTTGTGCATTGGTTTGAATAGCTTGCCCATGAGCTTTGCCAGTAACAGCAGTAGATCCCACGGAGGTAGAGGTTCACGCACCAGAGGGGATATGTGATCCAGGCCTTTGAAAAAGCACCCAACCACTGTCTCCTGTGCCAACATTGGCTGACCGGCCCATGCCCAGTAAGCAGAGATGGCTGCCAGGTGCACCCTAAGGGTCGATGACCGAATACCCACTTTGGAGAGAAAGACCAACGGTAGTTGATAATGTTAGCCACTGGACAGGAAAGAGGGTCCAGGCCCTTACCCTGACACTAAATAGAAAACCTTTTCCAATTGAAGGCATAACATTTCCTGATCGATTCCTTTCTGGATGCCTCCACCATGGTGAGGACATCCTCGGAAAGACCCAAAGCCTGGAACTGTAGTCACTCAGAAACCAGGCTTAGTGAGGTGCAGGGATTGAAGGTCTGGATGGTATACCTTCCCCTGACTGAGAGATATCAGGTCAAGGCATGCTGGAAGCCACTCTGGGGGCCTGCAGTTGAGGCTGAGGAGATCTGGATACCAGAACTGGCTTGGCCAGTCTGAGGCTACCAGGATCACCTTTGCTTTGTTCCTCCTCACCTTGAGGAGCACTTTGTGGATCGAGGGAAGGTGTAGAGGAGGCCTAGGGTCCAAGGCCACGAGAAGGCATCCCCCCCTGCAGCAAGCCCTGCTGAGGGGGGCAGGCATGAAACAGCCTCAGCTTGGTGTTTTCCCTGGAGGAAAACAGGTCCACCATCGGTTTGCCCCAGTGAGAGAACAGGCTGTAAGCTACCTCTGGATAGAGAGACCACTCATGGGGTGTCTCGCCTAAGCAGCTGAGAGCATCCGCTAGATGGTTTGAGGCTCCTGCCACACGGATGGCTAGGAGATCTGCCTCCAAACAGCTGACAAGGGCCCAGATATGAAGCCCCTCTCTGCAAAGCAGATGGGAGTGCATGACGCAGTTTGTTGAGGTAGTACATGGTCGTGGTATTGTCCATCTGAACTTGAACCACTTGACCCTGGAGCTGAGGAGTGAATGTTGACAGTGCCAGTCTGACTGCTCTGAGCTCCAACAGGTTGATGTGGCATCGGGACTCCTCAGGGGTCAAGAACTTCTGGGCCCTGTTGTCCCCCATGTGGGCTCCCCAGCCCATGAGAGAGGCATCGGTCATAAGGACGGCCATCAGTTCAGGGCAAGAAAATGGGATCCCTTCCTGCAACTAGTCTGGGGCAGTCCACCATTGGAGAGCGTACCACATCTTCTGGGTTACAGTGATCAGCTGGTTGAAATGACAGTGACATTGAATCCATTGGGCGGCCAACTCCCACTGGAGCGTCCGCATGTGCAACCGGGCCCAATGGACCACTGTGGTGCATGCTGCCATGTAACCCAGAAGGTGCAGAAAGTCCCAGGCAGGGCGCAATTGCCCAACCAGAAATGATTGGGTAAAGGAGGAGAGAACCTCTGCCTTGTCCACCGGGAGCCGAGCTCTGGCTTGACAAGAGTCGAGCTCTGCCCTGATGAAGCACATCAGCTGGGAAGGCATGAGTTCTGACTTGGCCTCATTGATCAGGAGGCTGAGTTGGAAGCAGGTCTGGAGGGTCAGATCTCTGGACCTCTCCACCTCCTGTTGGGTTGGACCTGTTAACAGCCAATCATCGAGGTAGGGATAAATCCTGACCCCCAACGCCTGAGATGGGCTGCCACCACTGCCACGCATTTGGTGAAGACCCATGGGGCCAATGACAGGCCGAACGGCATTGCTCGGAACTCGTACAGGGTCCCTTCAGCTCTGAAGTGGAGGAACCGCCGATGAGATGGACGGATAGGGACATGAAAGAACGTGTCCTGCAGATCCAGTGAACAGAACCACATGTTTCACTCCAAGGATGGTATGATCTGGGACAGAGTGACCATCCAAAAGGTGCATGACCTGAGATACTGATTCAGGTCATGCAGATCTAGAATGGGGCACTAGCGTCCCATCTGATTAGGCACCAGAGAGTACTTGGAGACAAAGTCTGGGTCTGCTGGAGGACCCGCCACTGGAGCTACTGCCTCCTTGAAGAGGAGCTCAGCAATGTTGTCTTGGAGAAACGACTGAGTCTGGACAGATACTCTTTCCTCCCGAGGGGTGCAGACTCAGTTTGAAAGGTACTGCTTGAATTCCAGAAGCAGTCCCTGACCGACCACTTCAAGAGCCCACCTGACCATAGTGATAGTGGACCAGGTGGAAAGAAAGTGGCAGAGCCGGACCCCCATGGGAGGACCCAGAGCTGGCATGATGGGAGAGGGGGAGGCAGCCCCTGCCCCGTCACTGAGCAGGCTTGGAAGAGGAGGATCCAGGACCTGAACCTCGGCCAACTTTATGGGCCTGGAAGGGCCCAGGCTTGGACTGAGGGTGCCAAGCTAGAGCCTGCTGCTGCTGTTGCTGCTGCTCTCCTTGAAAGGAGGGTTGCTGTGCTGCAGTGGAAGAGTGCCAAAAATGCTTCTTCTTCTTCTGCTGTTTCTTGCCCGAAGAACCCGTAGCAGAAGTAGCGTCCGAGGTGGCATTGGACTGCTCAATACGCTTAAGATGACCAGCCACACCTGGGCTGAAAAGGTCGATGCCCAGGAAAGTATCTGCCGGAAAAGAGGAGAGTCTCAGCCAAGCCCTACGATGAAAGGTAACTGCAGCTGCCATCGAGCAGGCACAATGTCCAGGGCTGTCTGAAGCTGCTGTTTGGCAATAGCCTGGCCCTGATCCCAGATCTGCTTAACCATGGTCCGCATATCCATGGGGAGGTGTGGGAGGACTTCATCCAGAAGACCCCAAGAGGACATGGGAGAAGTGTGCCATTATGACGACTGAACTTGCCTGTTGAAGGCCTAAAGATGAGGCCACATAGACCTTTCAAGCCGAATGATCCAGGAGTTTGGATTCTTTTTCCAGGAGGTCATTCAGTGTCATCAGAACTGCCAGTATGCCTGAATACAGAGGTGGTCACCAGGCTCTCGGCCAAAGGATGCTCTGAGAACCCCACAAGGGACCCCATGGGTACCGCATAATTGCGGACCATGCAGACAGATGGAGCTGGACAGGAGACAGGGCACTGCCAAAGTTCTAAGGCCAGACCAACTATAGCCTTGGCCAAAGGAAAGGCCCCCATCGGGGTATCCACTCTCTTGAGGATGTCCATGAGAGGGTACTCCGCCTTTTTCTGGATTGGCTCCAGGGGCATCCCTGAAGACTCAGAGATCATGAGAAGAATGCCCTGAAAGGATGAAGGACCTTCCTCCATCTCTAACAAACCAGCCGATTCGTCATCCCTGGGGTGAGAATGTAGGATGGTCAAATCTGAATCCGAGGAATCCAGATACAACTGTCGACCACCCAGGTCACCTTCGGCCCACTGAGGATGGTCCGGGGTGACAGTGACCGAAAGACACCGAGGAAGCCCAGTGTCTGGATTATCTTCCTTAGAAGGAGCCCCTCCCACAGGCTGCTTGGGTGGTGGTGGTTCCACCACTATTGGTGGAGAGACCGGTTTAGAGCGAACCAGAGGTTTCGCCAGCTCCGCATGTGGGGGAACTGACTTAATCAGCTCTGAAGGAGTCAACTTTGGCCTGGGAGGCAAAAGCCAAATAATGGCTGGGGTAGAAGCTGGGGTCAGCTTGTGCCCGGTCAGAATCGGCTGTTGCCACATGAGGTCCTTGTAGTACCGACCGGGTTTCTGCCGGAGCCTCTCCTCATCCGAGGAGGATGAGGATGACTGATGGTGTGGCCTCTTTTTAGAGCGCTTGTGGCTCTTCTTTGGTCTTTCGGTTGAGGGGGTCCTGGACCTCGATCAAGATCAGGTAGGCCAACTGGGTCGCTCGGGAGACACCGGTGGGCCAGGTGATTTCCCAGGGTCGGGGACCACTTCCTCGAGGGGATTCCCAGCAGGCTGGGTCTCATCGTCGGGGAAAGAAAGAACAGGAGTCTGATTGAGAGAATCGTCGACCGGAGTCGGTGACAATGGGTCGATCGGGTCGATGATTACTTCAAACTTGTCGATCAACGCTTCGGTCGACTGGCCAGATGGCAAAGCCGAGAAGCCAGCGGCCGAAGTGGCAATTTTGACCTAAGTCGAGACTGCCAGTTCTTGAGACTGAGATCTCTCCCAATCTCAAGAGCATCTTCGTTAAGACGAAGACGATCCCGGGTCCTTTTCCTGCTTTCAGGACTGAGAGGAGTGCGTGCCCGCAGGACCCTCCCCCTTTGTCAGGAGAGATTGGCACAGCTCTTGGAAGGAACCCGAGAAGGTGGAGCCCAGGTTGAGTGGAATGAAGAAGCTCTGACAGGAAGATTCTGCTGCCCGAGCCGCTTCCTCCTTGAAGATTTGCATGCGTTTCAATTGATCGGCAGATCTCGCAGCCATGGAAACCACCCACCAAGCCACCTTAGATTTCACTGGAGGGTTCCATTTTTCTGGCCTCCTCAACTTCAGGCATGCGAGTTGGTCATCAAGGACGTTAGGGTGAAATGCAAGACAAAAATCGCACTTCGAGGTGTCATGGTCGACACCGAGGCAATAGACGCATGTGGTGTGCGGATCGATGCACAACATTTTCTGGCCGCATGAATGCTGGCAAAATCTGGGGGAAGAATTGCCTTCCATTAATCGAAGGTAAGTAGTTGGGATCGCTAATGCAAACTAGACGAAGTTTCAGAATAACCAAAGGTTTTGAAGGCAGGGCCCACAAAATGCAGTAGCACAAAGGAGACAACTTGAATCTTCCAGCGGAAAGGAAGATCTAGCATTATGGGGCAGAGCCAAGGGTTATACCATGTGGGTGGGTGGGAGAAGCCAGCTTAAAGACTTCTGGTGATTCTTAAAGGGGAAAGGGACATGCCAAAGAGTGTGGATAAACAACATATCCACTATCCTAGAAGTAATATTTCAGAGATTCAACAGCCCACTTCAGAGCTAAGCATTCTTTCTCTAAGGTAGCATGTATTCTCTCCCTCTCATGGAGCTTCCTGCTGATATACATGATTGGATCTTCTTCCCCATATATTTTCTGAGATAAGACTGCCCCAATACCATTCTCTGATGCATCACTTTGAACCTCAAACACTTGGTTGAAGTCGGGGCTTTTCAATACAGGAGCTATATATAGAATTCATATTCCTAAAAGCCTTATCACAAATAGGGGTTCATTGAACCTTATTCGGGCACCTCTTTTTAGTGAGGTCAGTCAAAGGACTGGCAATAGCTGAGAAATTAGGAATAAATCGGTAATAACTAGCCAGGCCTAGGAAAGATCTCACATGTTTTTTTTGTAGGTATCGGGCTCTTTGCTACTGCTGTAACCTTCTCTTCCCCCTGCTTCACTTGTCCATTGCCCAAAATGAAACCAAGGTATCTTGTTTCTGTCTTCACTAGGGCACACTTAGCAGGGTTAATGGTCACTCTTTTATTGCTTGCAAAACCTGGGACAAGTGCCTAACATGGGATTCCCAGGCAGGGCTGAATATGACCACATTGTCCAAATAAGATGCACAGTACTCAGTGTGTGGTCCTAGTATGTGGTCCATAAAATGCTGAAAAGTGGCTGGGGCCCCATGTAGTCTGAACGGCATTGTGACAAACTGGAATAACTTATTGGGATGCTAAATGTGGTTTTATGTTGTGAATCAGGTGACAAGGGGATTTGTCAATATCCCTTAGTAAGGTCAAGGGTGGAGATATACTGTGCATTGCCTAGCCTGGCAATGATGTCATCTATTTTGGGCATTAGATAGCCATCGAATATTGATACATTGTTAAGGTTTCTAAAATCTAGGCATAGACGAATCCCACCCCCTTTCTTTTTCACTATGAATATGGGTGAAGACCATGCACTCTTTGAGGGCACAATTATGCCTAACTGCTCTATTTTTTTGACTTCCTGAATCATCTCATCCCTCACCTTCATAGGCAATCTGTAGGGCTTTTGGTGCATGGGCTTGTCTTGCGTGGCAGTTATGATGTGCACAATTCCTTCGGCTCAAACTCTTCTAATACCCCCTGCAAATCTTTATGTTGCTGAGGCTCCAATTCAGGGTTTATCTGGATCGCCCCCAACTGTCCAGACTGCTCCAGCCTTTTATAGGCAACCTCCAGCTCTGACTCCCTAACTTCAGGATGGATATAAAGGGAGGGGCTAGGCTTCTCACACTATTTCCTAAGGAGGTTCACATGGTAAATTTTCTTGGGGGGGTCTCTTTCCTGGCTTGCTAAGCTCATAAATCACTACACCTGTTTACCTCCCTCGAAATGTGAAGGGGCCCTGCCATTTCAGGAGTAGTTTGTTCTCTGTGGAGGGAAGGAGTAACAGCACTTTGTCCCCTGACTAAAATGTTTTAGTCTTCAAACCCTGGTCATATCTTTCTTTCTGCAGTCTTGCTTCTGCAAGTTGATATCTCTCACTAGGCATTTGCATAACTGAGTCATGTACTCTATGACATTAAGAGGTCCCACATCCTTCCATTCTTCCCAGTGTTATTTAACCACATCCAGTTGCCCCCTTGGGATCCTCCCATACAATAATGAAAAAGGAGAGAAACTAGTGGATGCTTGAGGGATTTCTTTGTAAGCGAAAAGTAAACAGGGGAGGTACCTATCCCAATCTCTACTATCTTCTTTTACATAATTCCTCAACATTCTCTTTAAATCTGAGTAAACCTCTCTACGAGGCTGTCAGTCTGTGGGTGGTATAGGGAAGTATGCACTGCTACCACACCCAGCAGATGGAACAATTCATTTAGCAGGTGTGCATTAAAATTACTCCCCTGATCCCCTCCTAGTGCCCCATCCCTACTCCTTCACCACTCTGACCACTGTTACCTGAACCTCCCTTCCTGCCCCCATCCACTTACTTTCTCCTCTACCTCCCCCTCTCCTCTTTCCTTCTCACTGTATTTTCCTTATTGTGATGTACTCTTTTCAGTCTTAATTATCTATTCTTAATACGACAAAGTCGTTGGGCTTCTTCCTCTTGTCTAGGTTAAATTTGTAACATCTTACCTACCTGTTGCTTTATTTTTTGCATTCTCCTATTTTGTGCTTTGTTAAAGTAATTTTAATCTTCCTGTTTATTGAAACTTTTGTAATACCTACCTATGTATTAAATATTTTGTAATACCTTACTATGTATGTCTGTCACCCCTCCCACTGACATGGAACCTTTGTAAAAGAGCTGTTTGTGCTCAAAGGTATTGTAATCCAAGAATAAATAAATAAAATGATCAGTAAGTACTTTCTGGGGGATTCCCATGCAGCTAAATACCTTTGCTAGCTTCTCTGCTATCCTTGGGCGTTGACAGTTCTCATGGGGATAGCTTCTGGGTAGCAAGTAGCATAATCACATATCACCAGTACAAATCTGTTACCCTTGGAGCTCTTTTCCAAGGGACCCACTACATCCATGGCTATCCTGTCAAAGGGGTTTGTCACAATGAGGATGGGTTGTAGTGGTACTCTATCCCTTTTTCCTACCTGAGCTACCTTCTGATACTCAGCACATGCTTAACAATGCTCAGCTATGTTCTCGTGGATAGAGGGCCAATATAACCTGGGTAATATCCTATTCAGGGCGCTATTTCTGCCTGCATGGCCTGCTAAAGGGATGTCATACACCAGATACATGATTTAGGAGTGGAATTTTTCTGGAACCATTAGTTGGTCTACTACTTCTCCAGTTCTGGGGTTAGTGTATTCTCTGTACAGTATTCCCTGTTTTACAACAAACTGAGGGGCACCTTCTTCCACTCCCTTCCCCACCTGTGACAAAAAAAGTTAAGTGAAGGGTCTGCTTTTTGCTCATGTTGCATATCACATTTAAAAGTGTATCCCAAGTCTGGCTGTATACCAGCATGAGTATCAATCCAGTCCTTCTTTAGGTTCCTCTTCTCTGCCTTAGTTTTATGGTCCATGCCCAGATCCTCAAAAACAACATCATCAAATGGGAACACAGATGGCAAATGTCCCTGCTTCACTTGATTTCTGGTGGTTACGGCAACTACAGCAGAGTCCTGGGTGGCATGACAATACATACATGAAGCAAAGTCTGGGTGGTCATGCCCGAAAGCGGCTCTACGATGCTGGTTCGACAACTAAGCTGTCGACCGCCATCACATCGATGGATTTACGTCGACCATAACTTGCAGTCAACATAAATCCGATTTGAGAACCCTGCCATTTTTTCATTGGGGGCTTTGCCCCCTGAACCACCCATGTGGGGGACTCTGCCCCCCACACTCTGAGTTGGAGTTGGATCGGGGAAGGGATGCAAGACTGGGAGAGATAGTGTCGGGTCTTGGGTGGTCTATTAAGTGAAAACATTGATGTTGTTGGCATCGACATTTTCGCTGTAATAGTGTTGCCATTCTGGGCGCATACCCCCCAAAACAACTGGCACGGGTAGGTGAGGTACCAGCTCCACTTCTACCTTGCATCTTTTCTCGAACAGACATTTGCATGGTGGCTGTAGGGTAGCAATGGGTATCTCCATGCACACAGATGACGGCTGTATCCAGCCCTTTATTAGTCCCAGTCACCAGATCTGCTCACACAAGAGACTGGCGGCTCCCTGAATCAATCAGTGCCATCATCTGCAGTGATCCAATCTGCATATTAGCCATAAAGTGACCCTAGTTCACTCAGGCTACGTAAGCTCTTTCTTTATATTAGGACAGTTTCTTACATAATGTCTCTTCTTTTGGCACCCATGACATACAATCTCTGCTACTGGAATTCACCCCCCCTCTCTCTGCTCTCCAGTCTTGTTTCACTGGGGCTGGATTTGACAGGTTATAAGTAAAAGGGTTCCTTACCGGATTGCTGGTGGTTGCAGCTGCTGATATCCCTTAGGACTCTCTGTGTCTGGATGGTTGGGCTGCCAGAAAGTTTTCTGCCAACGTGATGGTTTTGTCAGTGGAATGGGGCTTATGTTCCCGAACCCAAAGTTGTACTCTCTGGGATAAAACTTTAATAAACTGTTCAATAATTACTGCCTCCAGAAGTTGGTCCTTGCCTTTGTTACCTGGCTGCAACCATTTGTAGCACAGTTCCTTGAGATGAGCATAAGCCTCTCGGGGGTATCCAGTGACTGCATTTTAAGAAACCTAAACCTCTGGCGATATGTTTCAGTGTTTATGTCATAGCACTTGAGGATCTCCTGCTTCACATGGTCATAGTCCTCTGCTTCTCAGGAGTCTGTGTGGCTATAAAACAACTGGACACTGCCTGTCAGGTGCAGTGCTAGTCGAACAACCCACTGTTGCCTTGGCCATGCGCATGTTCCAGCGATCCTCTCAAAAGTTGTGAGGTACACTTCAGCAGTGTCATCACAGTCCAATAGTTTGGACAGTTTAATGTCTTTTGGGCTACTGGTTCTTTCAGTTTGTCCTGCACTGATGGCATGCAAGACCCTCATGGTATCCAACCATTTGGCATCTTACAGTACCTTCTCTGCTTAATGTCTTCATCTCTCTGCTCAATGTCTCTAACTCTTCCCATCGGCACCTGTTTTATGCAGAGCCATTTCAACAACTCTCTTACATCCTCCGGTGGAGTGTCTTCAAGAGGAGCTAGTTCCCTCAATTCTTTCTCATCCCCTTGAATCTCTTCATCGTCTTCAGGCTTGGCCTTCCTCCGAGCTCCCAGGTCCAGTCCAGGCAGCAGTTTCTCTCCAAGTCTGTTGGCCGTGGTTCTGGTCAGAACACCATGGACTTTCTTCTCTGGGTTCTCCTCTGGCAACTTCTGGTGCATCAGTCTAGCTGGGATATCTGGGTGATATCCACTGAAAAACACCCCTCCTAGCCCAGTTCAGATGTTTCTAGCAAGTTATCCCACTTCTCACACCAAGTCAGTGGAGGGGTTGTGGGATAACAGATGGACCCGACACAGAACTTCAGGTTCAACACACAGTCCGGTGTGATGTTTATTTAAAACATTAGGAATAACCTTAAGCAATGTCATATCCCTTCTTCAATACAGTACATCAGTTTGCAGCAACAGACTATGCATGTCCTTCCTCTGCACTTAGGCAGCACCTACTAACCCATTGATCTGCTGATCTATCTCTTTAGCGAAATTTATTTAATTCCCTATGTTGGTCTTGTGTGTTTGGGTGATGGGGAGCTCAAAAAGAAAACTCAAAAACAAGCTAAAGACAAAGAACCTCAGTGCAGAAGCACTGAAGCAAGGGTTACCCCCAAAGGTCATTGGCAATAAAGCCAAGTTTCAAAGAAGTACAACATCACACATACCCCCATAATGCAAGGCATCATGGGATGTATATGCAAATCTCCATGACATTTTAGGCTGGTTCAGCTTAAAGCAGGAATGCATGGTGCCAAAGGGCCTCTTGAACAATCTGTAATTTACATGCATTTTAAATAACACAGCGGGGGTTTCTGATATCTCTACCCCAGTAACTTTTAATTTTTATAATACAGTCCCCATGTAACTTTTTACCTTTATTAAAACATCTAGTATCATGGTATTTTTAACATTTACAGGTTTAATACACATAAGGCATTTACATCAAGGTATTTTATGACATAGTGCTATTGTATACTAAATACAAAAATGAAGAACACAGCCTGTTGTTTTACATCAGCTCAGAGGTCACCACAATTATCTCCCTGTACAAGGGCCTGAGAGGGAAAAGGAAAATTAAAGAGGACACTAAAGCATAGTCAAGAAACGGAAGGGGGCACCCTTAGGTGGCCAACCTTATGGACTAGAAACTGTAAAGGATAGATTAGGCTAAGAAACAGAAGAACTGTTGCAACAGATTTAAGAAAAGGTCAGTCCTCAAGAGTGGCAGGATCTCCCTGTCACAGTGTCTAGCAGTCAGGACCACCTGGCATGCAGAGTCATCACCGGAAGTCTATAGGACGGATGCAGGAATGTGTCCATCATGTGCTGACATCACTGCACGTCCACGACTCCTGTGGAAACCAATCATGAAAAAACATTAGTCATGGTGCACAGTGAAGCCCCTGGACTGCCTCCCGAATTATGCCCCAGGCCTAAGCCTCAGCTGGGGCCTCTGATGTATTTTGCTCCCCCCCCCCATGAAACCCCACTGTAGGGGCAATTAATGGGTCACCCAGTCCAGGCGGCCTGGAGGGGGATACCGGGAGTGTGAGTCAAGGTGCTGAATAGGGAGGTATATCTCTCCAACCATAGTCCGGGTGATAAAAAAAAGAGTGTGAAAAAAAAGATGGAAGACCTTTGTGTGATTAAAACCATAGTGAATTGGGTGGGTAATTGGCTAGAAGGGAGGCAGCTGAGGGTGGTGGTCAATGGGGTTAATCAGAGGAAAGAGATGTTATGAGCAGGGATCTGTCCGGTGCCTGGTCCTCTTCAACATGTTCATTAGTGACAATGGTGAGGGAATACAGGGCAGGCTGTGTCTCTTCACAGATGACACAAAACTATGTGGGGGGGGGACAGTGATGAGGGAATAAGGGAAATGCAGAGGGGCCTACAAAAAGCAGAGGGGTGGTCAAAGGTCTGGCAGTTAAAATTCAATGCCAGAAAGTGCAAGGTAATGCACCTAGGTGAAAGGAGCCCCAAGATAGAGTAGTGGATGGGTTGGGTGAGACTTAGCACTGCAGAAGAGAAGTGGGATCTAGCAATTATCATCAGTAACTGTCTTAAACAAGTGAGCCAGTGCAACAAGGCTTATAGCAAGGCTAACAGGTGCAGAGATGTATCCAGAGGGGTACTGATAGTGGAAGAAAAGAGGTAATACTTCCCCTCTATAGATCTCTGGTGAGGCCTCATCTGGAGTACTGGAGACCTCAACCACAGAAAGAACAGGGATAGGTTGGAAACAGTGCAGCACAGAGTAACAAAAATGATTCAGGACCAGCAGGGCAGATCCTATGAGGAGCGCCTCAAGGCACTAAATATGTACTCACTGGAAACCTGAAAGGAGAGGGGAGACACCATAGAGACCTTCAAGTTCCTTAAAGGAATTAACAAGTTAAACTGTGGGAAATTATTTGCCCTGAGTACCAAATCGAGGTCACGTGGTCATCAGTGGAAATTAACAAGAGGGAGGTTCAGGGGGAACATGAGGAAGTACTTTACGTAAAGGGTGATGGAACTTTAGAACAGTCTGTCAGTCAAGGTGGTGGGTACAAACACAGTCAGAAGATTCAAGCAGGCATGGGATAGAATGAAGGGAATAGTGGTCACCAGGGGTAACAAGACCAGGTAGGAGAATGGGGATAGAACGGAGAGGGTTAGTATCCCAGAGGAACAAGAGATTCCGGGAAGGTTCTAGTGATTATAGGGAATATGGACAAACTGGATGGACCTCTGGTCTTTTTCTGCCATCATGGTCTATGTTTCCAGACTCCTTTGGGGTATCCTTCTCCCCTTAGGTCCTTCCTTCTATCTGTTTTAGTCTGTGCGGGGTGGGGCAGTTTCTGCCTCCTTTTTTATTTCCACCTCCACCCTCAGCTAGTTTAAATGTTAATCTAAGTAACATTTAAACTGTCCACTGAGGACTGGGGTTCCCTTCCCAGATGGATACAGGCCATCACCTCCGTATAGGTCCTTATCCCTCCAGGTTGGTCCCCTGTGTAGCTGAACCCCTCTTCTCTACACCATTCCTTCAACCACAATCTGAAACTTCTGGTTTGGAGAATGCTGTCATCCCCCCTCCCCATCATAGACCTGGCTAAGACCAGTCCAAAGTTCCCTGAAATCTCCCTTCACAATCCCAACCCAATCCCTAGCCAGGTCAATAGTTCCCAGGTGGATAGTGACATCCAGCTCTCCTTCCTGCACTGCTGCCCTAGCGGTTCTTAGGCTCTACTATCCTACATGCAGCTTACCAAAGCTTGCTGTCACTTTTCCTTTGGAGCTACAGTATGACCTACCTTTCACTGATACTGTCTATCAAGACCTCCAGGAACATTTTGTATTTTTTCATCATTTATTTTAACTATGCTGTAATAGCTCAATTCAAGATGCATCCTAGGAGAGTGTGTGTGTGTGTTTTTTGGGGTTGTTGCCAGGAATTTTAAACTTGTACTCAAGAACTGACAGAACTGTTGCCCTACCATAAACACAACCAAAAAAAGTGCTGCCCCACCACAAAAACACTGTCCCACACCCATTCTGTCATCAATATATAGTAAGCCAATGATCCCGATAGATTCATAAGATTTTACTATATCTCTCTCACACACACACACACACACACACACACACCATCACCAATCAGGCAGAAGCTGGCTGGCTTTTAGTTACAATATTTAGGATACATTGTGATAAGCCTCTACCACATCAAGCTAGCCAGCCTTAAAGAAGTCCATTCACATTAGTCCTCATTCATACATACTCAATCCGGTCATTCATACAATCATGGCCTCTAAGTTTAGCCCCCACGCATCTTCCAGAGATCATTCACAAACTCCCATGAAAGAATCCAAGGAGGGAAGACAGTTCTTCATGTACATCAGACTCTGTTTGTGTTTGTTGCTCTGGCCTTAGGCTCATGTTGCCCCTGGATATTTCAGATTTTACTGTACCCAGCAGATTACACTGAGTATGTCTGCCGGCACCCTGTGTGTGTGTGTGTGTGTGTGTGTTTGACGTGAACCTATTTTAACTGATGGGGGGAGTGTTGACCAAGACACAAGGAAAATTTCTCTTCACTTCTTCACTAAGTGCAATTGGATCTATAACTTCTACCTGGACAGTCACCAGAACTAGGCAGATGTGACCTCAGTTGAAGGTCTCATCTGAAGGATGACACATCAGCAGTACAGCACCCACTTCATACTGCGCTACAGTGACAGTTATTGGTGTTACCCCCAAGTACGTGGCCTTGAGCTAAAACCTGGCCATGACCTTCTAATCTTCTGGCCCCAGAGGTCAGTGTAAAACCCACTGAGCCACTGACACTATCCTGGCTGTCCTGGTTGGAATAGTTTTAAATAAATAAATGTTAAACTGTTAAAGGGCATGATCTGAAAATGGGGGGCAGGGTTAGACTGTTCTGGTCCCTATGTCACCCGTTTGGGAGGCAGCATTGTCCAGTGGTTAAAGCATGGAACTATGACTGGTGACATCCCAGAACTCGAATTCAAATCCCACCAGATCCGTTGACTTACTGTGTGACCTCCCTGTGCTTAAGCTAGCTGACAAACTAGGTAAACAAACTAGAACCCCAATGATAACACATTGTTGCATAGTAATTTGGCTATATTGGGTAAACAACATGTAAAAAAACAATTAGTATGTGCATGTTTTCTTGAGTATTTGTTGTAAAAATGAAGTGAGAATTAAATATGTAAATACTGGTAACCCACAAAGCAGGCTAACATAATGTCCACATATGGGGACTTGACATTATTATAGCAGTGTAAGGAATTTTTCTTCATAGCCACACATTTGCTATTTGTGCCATTTCTACAAATACAGGGCTCCCAGACCTACAAAGATTCCTGTATTTTACAGAGAAATGGAACCATTTACAGGAAATTGTTCCCATAGACTTGTATTGGTTATACAGGAAAACAGAGCAATTTGGCTTCCACAGGAAATATTGTAATCTACAGGGAAACACAGGAAAATTGTCCTGCGGTTACAGGAAAATGTGTCAAATCAATCCAGGAGAACTGCAAATGAAACCTTGTTATACTACTGCATAGATCTAAGGTAAAAACAAACAGAAAAAACAAAACAAGCTGAGCTGCTTAATTAAAAACTGAAAGATTATCAATGCATAGATCTCTTTTTGTACATCATTGTAAGTATTTATGTGTGCAACTGCATGATGCTGGTACAAGCCTGCTACATACAGTATACTTATTCAAAGCAACACTGACAGGCTCTTTACGTACTGATTTGCAGTTTGTATAGTTTAATGGTCAACTCATAATCTGCTTAAATAGCATTTCCCAAATGTAAATGTACTAGCTAGTCAATGAAGCCATCTTTTTTTGATAATCTAAAAGCACCAAAAGGTTAGCAGCAGTACAGTCCTCTTTTTCAGCAGGATTCCACAAATAATGAAAAAAGGGCTCTGACCTGGAAAAATGGATGGTCTTTTCTTGGGGCGCCGCACGTGCACCGGCTCTCTTCTTTGCAGTTTTCCTTTAGTTGCTTGCCCTGCGAGAAACTCCAGTGGAAGGCTGCTCCTGTGAGAGGAACAATCATAATTCTCAGGTAAAAACAGCCTATTCCGAGCCCTTAAGTTTAACATGCTATCATCCTGTGCCATTGTGAAGGCTTGTTTTCTTCACAGCAATAACTGTGTTTAAAAAAAAAAGAAAGAAAAAAACTACATTGAAAAGCTCTGGGGACAAAAACAACCAGAAGACTGAGCTCTCAAGGTACTGTATAGTGCGTGCAGTGGTATAGTTCTAAGATGAAGTGTTTGTATGGCTCACCCCCTACACTTGTTAGGGCAGTTTGGCAAGTCCATAGACAGGGACTCAGCTGGGTGTAGAATTACTGAATAGCCCCTCCTCTAAGTACTTAATGGCACAGGGAAGGGAACTAAACTGACACCATTAAGTTCACTACTGAAATGACACTGACTTCTTTTAGCCAGCTTTTACTTATCCAAGCATAATGGGCACGGACAAAAAAAAAAACAAAAAAAAAACTGTTGCTAGCATAAAGGTTTTAATAATGTAATTTAAATAAGCAGGGCATTTACAGCATCAGTACCTAGGTTAGCAACTGTGCATGAATGAAGAAAAACAAAATAGTGTCCTTCAACTTGTCCTCTTAGATTTTTTAAGAAACTTTAGCAAATAAAAAATGAAACATCACTTTCACTTTGATCAGTGATTAATACAGTAGCAAAAACCAAAGTTCAATAAGAAGTATTTTTTCAACATAAAAGTAGGCTGTATTGTAACCTGCTTTATAATACAATAAAAATGGATCTTTACCAACTTTTGTAATGTTGCAGTAAGAAAATAAAAAAAAAACAACTTGGAGCCAACTGATATTTCAGAATACTTTTGGTTTCATTTTTTTTAGATTACCAGGATGTGTTGTTATTCACAGCTAGACTTGAAAGCAGCACAACAGGATGTTTCCACAGTACAGCATTCAGTGTCATCTTTTTGTTTAATCTTGGGCTACTTTTATTTTTTTCATTCTCTTTATGCTTCTTCTAAAAGCTGTGACCCTATTTCCCAGTGTCCCCAGCCCTGTCACCTAGCCATTTCCCAGGACTTACCTCGCTCTGAATTGTCCGTGGCATCCCACCCATGTTGAGGTGACCAGAATGGGGGATGCTCCTGGTGGAGACCACATTTCATTTGGAGCTGTGCGTGGTCAGGCGGTATGGGGCCTGTGAGACACCAGGTTCATCATGCGTCCAGGCCCTGCTTTTTCCCTCTTACTTCACTTCACTTCACCTACCTTGAGGACATGTCACCGTCATGTCATAATGGGCTCCCCTGTTGATGTTGGAGATGTCCTACCCCAAAATGCTGTCCCCCACTGCACTTCACCCTGTGGTCACCAAGGGTTGGTGTGGTAGCAGGCCACTGAACCCCCCCCAGAAGGGAGCATCCAATTGGGTGCTCAACTGTCCTTCTTCCAGCCAACCATCCAGCAACTCAGGTCAACCCCCAAACACGGATCACCAGCACAGCAAGTGGTAATGCTTCCCCTGCTCTGACTGGCTAGCTGGGCTTTTTACATTACCCAAGATCATAATCTGTGGGTAGTGTAGGCTTCCTCTGATAGGCTGATGCACAATTTAAAAAAAAGTAGTTAGAATTTGATAGTCTCCACCCTTACCTCTGTGCTGCTCCTCAGTTCAAAACTTCCAAAGCTTCCCCAAACCTCGAAAACAATCTAATCACCACTGCAAGGAACACAAGATTGCAATGTACCAGTAATGGAGGCCAACCAAATAAACGAAGAATATTTATTAGAAGACAATCATAGACAACCCAACAACAACTGCCAAGTAACAACCTGCCACAAATAAAGAGGGTAATTCTATACATGCTACTTAAACTACAGCTAGAAGTACCAGGTCTGTAAAAATCAACTATGATATAAATGGCATAAAAGTAATCAATCTGACTGCAAGAAAGTCTGTGTTTGTGTTGCTCTGTCTTGCTGGGTAGGAGTCAGAGTGCTGTACAAGAGGCTCCTATAATCATCTTTACCTGGTGAGTAAACTTGCATTAAGAAATCCACACCTTTTACAGCACTCTGAGGTCATAACCAGTGGGTGATTAAGATGCAGTGACCCCAAGATTCCAGGTGGGTAGAGACAAGAGTGGGTCCTAGACAACTGAAGTACACTGTGGCTGAAGGAGGCTCTGTCGACATCAATGCAGCTGTACCTGGCGAAGGTGTGGATGGACACCAGGTGGCAGCTAAACAGATGTCCATTATAGAGGTGCAGTTGAGTTCCATACAGGAAGTGGCCACTGCCCTCATGGAGTGAGCCCATAACCCCTCTGGAACTGGCAAAGCCTTAGCTACATAAGAGTCTCGAACTGTTGCCTTTAGCCAACAGGCTATGGTCACTCAAGATGCAGATGTAACATTCATTGGCCCTTGAATTAGTTGAAACAGTCAGTCAGACGCAAGTGTTCATCAATTTGAAGTAGATAATCTCTGTTTGTATGATGGCCAATGACTTCAGAGTCTCTCGGAGGGTCCTGGGTGGAGCAAGGGCAGTGAGATGTCTTGCGACATGTGGAATGGGGATAAACCCTTTAGATATGATTGATGGAATAGTTTTCAGGACTACCCTGTCATTAAGCCAGGAATGAGACTGTACATGACAATGCCTGCAGTTCACATGTCCTGCTAGCCGAGCAAATTGCCATGAGGAACACGGTTTTCAAAGTCAAATACCATAATGTTACTGACTCCACGGGTTCAAAAGGAGGCATTGTCAGAGCATCCAGGGCTGTATTCATCTTCCAAGGTTCTACAATTAAGAGTTTTGTTGTCTAATTTTCTCAGTTGTCTTCAGAAATCTGATGACCAAGGAGTGTACACTGGGTGGGGTTACCTCAGTGGCACCTCTGACAACTCTTACTGTGACTGCCTGTACTTAGACCGAGGCTGGGGACAGTCCTTTCTCCAGGTCTACTTTAAGGAAGTCCAGCACTTGAGAAATGTTGCAGGAAATGGAGTCCAGTGATTGGTCCATGCACCATCTAGAAAATATGGCCCATTGTTTGTTGTAGGTGCAGTTGCTTAAGTCCTGTTGTGATTGGAGAATGGTATCCATCACTTGTGTGGTATATCAGTCATTTAACAGTCTCTGCCTCTGAGTAGTCAAGCCATTAGCATGATAGAGTCCGTTTCTTGTTGGCTAACTGCACCTTGAATTAGCAGATCTGAAGTAACCTTCAGCCAGAGTGGTCAATCCTCTAGCATTGCCATCAGGGTGGCATACCAGGTTGATATGGGATGATCCGGGGTGATTAACATGGCCAACGTCTGTAAAGTCTAAATGTTTCTGAGCATGTGTGGGGTTAGAGCTATGGGGGAAGATTTAACCCTTACAGAATGTCTATGGGATCGAGAGTGTGTTCACTCCTGCTGCTCTGTGTTCCTTGTATCTGGAATAAAATGTGGGGATTTGTTTAAGTGTCATCGCCATGTGGTCAGTATTGAAGGGTCCCCAGTTGGATTCGATTTTTAGGAGGATACTGTGATTGAGACACCATTCCCCTGTTTTTAGGGTCTGTCTGCTTAGCCAGTTGGCCCAGTCTGCTTCTTGATTGAGCTCTCCTGCTAAAGGCACTATTACTGACAGGCTCTTAAGGTTCTGTTTGTTGATGTAGGCCATGGTGATCCTCTTGTTCATTCTTACTCTGATGTGTTTTCTGGCCACCAGTCTGTAAAAGTGTTCTAGGGCTAGCAATACTGCTCTTATTGCCAACATGTTTATAAGTAGTTTTGCTTCCACTTTTGACTATTCTCCTTGTGCTGTTTTCTTGTTGAGCACTGCTTCCCGTCATAAAATACTTGCATCTGTTTTGAAGACTGCCGTTGCATGACTTTGAACTGATACTCCTTGCCTCAGCTTGTTTGGTTTCATCCAGCACATGATGGAGTTTTACACACATCAAGGGACAGTTAGCAATGCATTGTAGGTCTGACTGCTGTGGTTCTAGTTGCACAGAATAAAGAGTTGTAGGGGTGTCATGTGCCATCTGGCCCACATGTGAAGATCTATATATGAGGACATGAGACCCAGCAGATGTATGGGCTTCCACACTGATGGATGGCATTGTGCAAGGATTAATTTGTAATGCATCTCTAGGGTCAGTATTTGATCCTCTGATGGACGATTGTTCCTCCTTTGTGTTGAAGATGGCACCTAGATACTGTATTTAGGTACCTGATTTATAATCCAGCCATACTGAGACAGGAACTGCTGAACTCTGTATGTTGCTGTCATTGATTCCTGTTGTCTGTTTGCTGTGATGAGTCACTCATCTAAATATGGTATTATGTGAATTTCTTCCTTGCATAGACTGGTAGCCAAGATTGCCATCAATTGTGTTAATACTTATGGTGCTGAAGCTAGTCCAAAGGGCAGGCACTGGTATTGAACATGCATGTTCCTGATGGTGAACCTCAAAAATTTGTAGTGACTGGGGAGCATGGGTATATGGAAATAGGCATCCTTGAGGCCTACAGAAGTGAGAAAATCTTTCTCCACCGAGTCTATGGTTGACCACAGAGTCTCCATTTTAAATAGTCTGTATCTGACAAGTAATTTCAGGTCCAGAATGGGCCTTTATTTGCCTGACATTTGGGCACTAGAAAGAAGGTAAAGTAGATCCCTTGCTCATGCTGGTGTAGGGGAACAGGTTTTTATTTTATTGTTTGGTCATTTAAGAGCTGGAGGAGGAGTGTCTTTACTTAATGTAGTGGTGTCCTGGAAAGCAACACATGAGACGGTATGAATTGGTTGTTCCTGTGAAACTGCTGAAATTCTACTGTATAGCCATATTGAATGAGTTCTGTTATATGTCTGTCAGATATTGAGTTGGCTCAGGTTGTTGAGAAGCACTGAAGTCT
Organism: Neoceratodus forsteri; assembly: GCA_016271365.2. Lineage (NCBI taxonomy): Eukaryota > Metazoa > Chordata > Ceratodontiformes > Ceratodontidae > Neoceratodus > Neoceratodus forsteri. Next base: position 376,608,502 of record CM057458.1, read on the forward strand.
GCCCCCCTACTGTTAATGCTGCTTCCTGAGCTGGCATCACCTCTGGCCTGGTAATTTCTGTTCCCACTGAGTGGTTTAAACCTGTCTCTTTGTCTAGAGCAGCTGGAGTGGTCTCTGCTGTTATCCCCTCTCCTGTTGAAGAAACTGATTTTGAAACCAAAATTCCTGTTGTTGTTGCCTTGGTAGTCGATGTTCTTTCGACCATGCCGGGTGTAATTGCAAAAATGATTCTTGAATGAGGGCAGGTAATACATCCTGCCTGGCTTGTTCTTGGTGAGGTCCCTCCCTTCTTCCTTCATCTTTATGTATTTTTCAAGCCCTGTGCCAAATAATGTATTTCCTTTAAATTGTAACTTAGCATATTCTTGGAGTCTTTGTCGGCCTGCTACAGTTGTAGCCAGAGGTGATGCCTAACCCTGTTAATTGCAGTGGTAGCTCTTTTTGAGATCTTTTTGAGTTACTTGGGAGGATGAGTAGGTCATGGTGGGCAGCAGGAGACCCCAGAGGAGGAGGAGGAAGTAAATGCTGTTTGGGAACTCCATTGTGAGAGGAGTAGAGTTGGGGACAGGTAGTGAGGCGGAAAAGGAAGTAATGTGCCTACCTGGAGGCACAGCTCGGAAGGAGAGGGGATGGATCCCAAGGATCACCAGGGCAGTAGCAGGGAGGGAGAAGCCGGATGTCATTATCCACATGGGATCAAATGACCCAGTGGGGAATGTGGAGGACAATGGGCAGTGAAGGAGGACTTGAGAAGGGGCCTTAAGCAAGTAGCACACTCTGTCATGTTCTTGGAGGTACTGCCTGTCTATAGCAGGGGGGAGGTAGGAGCAGCCGCACCAGGGAATTCACTGAATGGTTGAAGGACTGGTGCAGACAGGAGGGTTTGGGCTTCACTGGGGACTGGGGTCATGCCTGGGGGGATGAAGGACAGTACTAGCTTGATGGCCTGCATCCATCCAGAGGGAGCACCAAGATCCTTGGTAAAAAATGTAAATGTTTCCTCTGCAACCATTTAAACTAGCCGAGGGGGGAGGAGAAAGCAAGCAGGGAATATCATACCCCCCCTCACAGGAAATGGCAGGCATAAAAGAGGACACTAGGGTCAAAAGATCACCAATAAAACAGAAATCCTACATAGGTAACATGGAGGAGAAAACAAAAAATAGTACAAAATGTAAAAAAGGAACAGAGAGGAGACAGGGATGTAAGAGGGAGGTGACCAAACATGGAGAACAATATGTACAAATGCCCGCAGCTTGGGAAACAAGATCCCAGACCTGGTGGCTTTGATGGTGGAAGTGGACCTGGACAAAGTGGCTGCTACAGAAATTTGGTACATAGAAAACCATGAATGGGATATAGCCATAATAGGATATGCACTTTTCAGGAAAGACAGGGAAGGAAGACAGGGAGGAGGGGTGGCCATGTATGTGAGGGGGGAAATCAAAGGAACTGAAGTTCAGGGACTGCAGGAGTGAGCTGAGGCACTGTGGGTCACCCTAGAGACAAGAAATGGTACCAGCATTAGAACAGAAGTGATCTACAGACCTCCCGAAGCAGTGGGAAAAGACAGACAAAACACTAGTGGAAGCTATCCACAAAATGGCAATCAAAGGTGAACTACTACCAAGAGGGGACTTCAATCTGCCTGATGTAGATTGGAGCACCCAGACTGTGAGTACAGCCCAAAGCAGAGACATCCTGACCGCACTGCAGGGGGCATGCCTGAGACAGCTTGTGGCTGAACTCACCCGCAAGGGGGCTATACTAGACCAATGGGGACAGGGTCAAGGATCTTAAGGTAGGCAGCCACATAGGAACCAGTGACCACAGGATGGTATGGTTCAATGTAACCACAGTAGAAGCGGCTAACCACACAAAAGTAAACGTCCTGGATTTCAGAAGAGCCAACTTTGACAAAATGGCAGAATATCTCAGCGGAGCCCTGGTAAAAGAGGACAAAGGTAGGGAAGTGGAGAAGCAGTGGTCTATTCTCAAGGGGGTCATAGCAGAGGTAATGAACCTTTTGTGTTAAACAGCAAAGCAAGAGTAAGAGAAAGAAATAACCACTTTGGTTCTCGAGGGAGGTGGCCAGGAAAGCGAGAGAAAAAAGAAGGGGCCTTCAGAAGATACAAAGAAACACAAAAGGAAAAGGACAGGGAGCAGTATCTAAAGAAGCAGAGGGAGGCAGGGAAGGCAGTCAGGAGTGCAAAGGCGAGAATGGAAGAACATATAGAACAGGCTATAACTAAAAGTGACAAGACCTTCTTCAGATACATCGGTGAGAGGAAAAAAAAACACGGGAGGGATTGTTAGGATAAAGAAGGAGAGAGGGGTGTGTGCAGAGGAGGACATAAAAAAGCAGCAATACTAAATCAATACTTTTGTTCAGTTTCCATGAAGGAAGGTCCATAACTCAGCAAAAAAAAAAAAAAAAAAGCTATCAGGGAAGGAAGATAGACAGCACTCCATTCACAGTAGAGAGAGTCCTAGAGGAGCTCGGGAAACTGAAAATGGATAAGGCAATGGGGTCAGATGGAATTCACCCCAGAAAAGAACTTAGAGAGGTGCTGGCAGCCCCGCTGATCATGTATACAACAGATCACTAGAGAGGGGGGGCAGTCCTAGAAGACTGGAGGAGGGCTAATGTGGTCCCTCTACACAAAAGTGGGAGCTGAGAAGAGGCAGGCAACTACAGACCAGTCAGCCTGACCTCGGTGGTGGGGAAACTAATGGAGGCACTGCTAAAGGACAGGATTGTGTCATTCCTTGAATCTAGTGGAACACAGGATCCAAAGCAGCATGGATTCACAGTGGGACGGTCACGTTAAACAAATCTAATAGATTTCTTTTAATGAGTGACCAAGGAGGCAACTCTGTTACAACACCGAATTAACAAATGGCGCCTTAGGAGATCCACGCTACAGCTACTGAAAGTCCCCCACTGTCACACTTCACAGGGACAACGCTCTTTTGCTTATCGAGTGCCACTCTGGTTCAATGGCCTCAGCCCAACCATCTCCTCTGCCCCAACTATTGGTATGTTTAAAACTAGGCTCCGGGACTATCTCACTACCAACAGCTCCTGTGACTGCCCAACTTAACCTTGTTTCTCCACCTCCCTTTCTGCTCTAGTTGTCCCTCCCCCACTGGATTCTACCCTCACATCTTGGTATACCCAATGCTGCACTTTTCACCCTCTTGCCACCCTTCCTACATTCCGTCTCCCCCCCTACCCTCTTTCCTCTTCCTATGACTCTGGCACTTCTCATCTGTTGTCTATTTTCTCTGACAAATGCCGTTGACTGCCTTGTTACAATGCTACCCTTGAACTGTATTAATTTGTACTCTGTTTGCAATGTCCACATTGTTGTAATGCCTGTCTTGATGTTCTCCATAATTTGTATTTCTCTGACGTGGAACTTTTGTAAAAGAGCCATGGCTCAAAGGTATTTGTAATCCTAGACTTGATAAATAAAAAAAATAAAATAACTAAATCAGGGAAGGGCAGTAGATGTGGCCTACTTAGATTTCTGCAAAGCCTTTGATACCGTCCCACATAGAAGGTTGGTAAACAAGTAAGGTAGCATGGGGGTGGGCCACAAGGTGTTAAACTGGATCAGAAACTGGTTAAGGGGCAGGACGCAGAGGGTGCTGGTGAATGGTTTTCAATCAGACGAGAGGGAGGTGACCAGCGGTGTGTCACAGGGATCAGTCCAGGGACCGGTCCTCTTCAATGTCTTCATAAGTGACATTGTGGAGGGGCTGGAGGGGAAAGTATGTCTTTTTGCAGACAACACTAAGGTCTGCAACAGGGTTGACTCCATAGGAGATAGAAAAAATGAGAAAAGACCTAAGCAGATTGGAGGAGTGGTCAGAAGTGCAGCAGCCAAGATTTAATGCAAAAAAGTGCAAAATCATGCACTTGGAGAAGCAGAAATCCAAGAGAGGTGTACAAGATGGTGGGGAGAGGTACTGGCAGCCACCAAGCAGGAACGGGACCTGGGGGTAGTCATTTAGAATGACCTAAAGGCAATCAAACAATGTGAGAAGGCCAAGGGGAAAGCCAATGGGATGCTGGGGTGCATAGAGAGAGGTTTCACCAGCAGAAAGAAGGAGGTGATTATGCCACTGTACAGATTGCTGGTGAGACCTAAGCTGGAGTATTGTGTCCAGTTCTGGAGACTACATCTCTGGAAGGACACAGACAGACTGGAGGCAGTCCAGAGGAGGGCTGCAAAGATGGTGCAGGGTCTGCATGAAAAGCCCTATGAGGAGATGCTAGGGGAACTCAATATGTGTTCCCGGGGGGGGGGGGCATGATAGAAACATTCAAATACCTCAGAGGTATAGACAAGGTACAGGAGAAGGGCAGCATCTTTCAAAAAAGATGATGTGCAAAAACAAGGGAGCACGGAATGAAGTTGGGGGAAGGGTTCAAGGGTAACATGAGGAAGTACTTTTTCACTGAAAGAGTGCTGGATGCTTGGAATAGCCTCCCAAAGGATATGGTAGGGGCAAAAATAGTTAGGGAATTCAAGAATGCATGAGATAGACATAAGGGTACCCTAGGGACAGGAAAGAAAGGATAAGCTGCAGATCAACTAGGATCTGTGGTTTGTAATAGGTAGGCAAAATGGGCAGACTGGATGGGCCACACGATCCTTATCTGCCATCAACTTCTATGTTTCTATGTAAAGAAGTCCACCATAGCATAGGCCTAATATTTAATTCCCTTGATGGCACAGTGCATTGTGGGTCTATGCTTGCTAGCTTTTGAAATGACTCTCTAGAGTGCCTCTCGCCACCTTAATATGGCCCTCATAGTGTAAATGGATGCCTTGATCATCAGTGCCAGAATTTTGCCATGTCCTTGGCTTTTTTATCTGCCAGGTCTTTTAAAGCTATTGAGCCACCTGATGGGAGGGTAGTTCTGTGGTGGATTGTGGCAATTTGAGGGTCTACCATGGGAGTGGCCCCCATGCTTCCTCTTTATCCCCGGCAGAGGATATATTTTGCAAAATGACCTCTCTTCCCTGGTTCTAGCTGGGTTTGTGGCATCCCACTCCTCAGTCAGAAGATCCTCCAGGGCTTTGCAAATAGGAAAAATGTTGTCACATTTTACCCATTGCTGAACTAGTGGATAGAGCTTCTGTTCTGCAGCTGTAGTGGCTGTCTCAAACTGTAGTGTTTCTTGGACCACTCTTTATTAGTTCTGGGAGGATGTCATAAGAACACAATCAAGCTGTGAGGTCCTCTCTCTAATCTGCATCCTCTTTATTAGAAGATTGTTCACCCTCAGGGTCATTGGGGTTCTGGGGGTCCACTGGTTCCTTTCTGGGTTTTTGAAGTTTTTAAGGGTGATGATCGAAACACAGGACAAAACTTTCAGCCCCACAAAGAAACAAATATCTTCCTTACTAAGGGCAACCATTGTATAACTGTGTCTGCAGTGCATATGCGCTTCCCACATGGTGAAAGGTACTAGGGGTGAGCAATGTTGTTGAGGTCTTGCTGGCCAGAAATTAACAAGTGAAGTAAGGGGGGGAACAATGAGTGTCTGACTAGATATAAGGATACTCCCTCCCAAAAATGCAAGTCGGCTGCATGGGCTAAGAACCAGATGGTAGCCGAGACAACAACAACAAGATGACTGCCAAAATAACAAAAATGGATCCTCTTGATCTTGCCCATCACAAAATGACTGCATGGCAGAGGCAAACACAAGATAGCTGCCAGCATGGCAAAACAAATCCCCACCTAAGATGGCCACTTATGCCTGCATGGACTGCTGAACTCTTGTGGGAATCGAGGCAACAAGACCGAACTGTACTCCACCTACCTGGTGACTCGAAATGCTGTGAAATGTGATGTCAATCACAGAGTGGTGTGTGTTCCAAGAGCAGGGCACCAGCAGGAGTTCACATTCATGGCTCAGGTAACAGGTCAAAGCATTTGCCATGGTATGCCACGCTTCTCCAAGATTAGCTGGGAGGATCAGTGCTCAGCTCAGGTAACAGGCCAAAGCATTTGCTTCGCACAGCACCACGATCCTTCAAGATTAGCTGGGAGGATCTGCATTACAAACAGGTATCCTGGCATTATTCAATGTGCCTCTGAGACTTGCTGGTAGGGACAGAGCTCAAAGAGTACCCCCAGCATCAATCTGTTGACTGCTCAGGTCCTGTAGTCATCAGGAAGAGAAAAAAACACTCACTCTGAACTGCGAGGGAGGAGGCGGCTGAAGCAGCATGCACCACTATAGTCAGGTGACTAAAGAACTTGGAAACACACTGACCATGGTATGTGCACTGCTGAAAGCTGTTATGGGGAGGTCAGCATAAGCAAGTCTGGAAAGGGGGGTAAATATTATATAAAAGTGGGGAAACTTAGGCTGTCTAAAATCACTCAAAAAGCATAGTGAACAGCCAGAATAGCACAGCAAAGATTAAGAAAGTAAAAGATGGAGAAAAATTGTGACTAAGGAATGTTTAGCTCTTACTTTTAATTGATAAAGATTCAAGTGGCTTATGAGACAAACGAAGTGTGACCAGCCTTAAGGGATGTACAAATAGAACTGAGGAGCAGCACAGAGGAAAAGGCAGAGACTGGATCAAATTCCAGCTTATTTTTTCAAGTTTGTGCATCAGTCTAACAGAGGAAGCCTACACTACGCACTGGTTAAAACCTCAGAGTGATGCAGAGGGTGCGATTTCATAATGATGTTTTACCCAGTTGTTTATTTCATTGTTTGTCAAATCACAAGTCTACCTTATCATGTAGTTCTGAAGTGTAGGGTTCTGTAGTGTAAGGTTTAACGTAGTGTAGAGTGTTGGTGAAGATAGGGGAAAATGGACAGACTGGGTAGGCCAAGCGGTCCTTATCTGCCAACAAATTCTATGTTTCTAGTTCTCTATGAGCTGGGACTATTTCAATTGCCCCGCTGCCCCACTAAGCCCTGATCCATACATAAAGTTGTAATAGCAGTAGTAGTATTAGTAGCCTTTATTTGATGAGTGCCCTATCCCTGAGGCTCAAATATGAACAAGGAAACCAATACCTTAAAAATAATACAAGCAATCAGAACATTACTATAATAATAACAAATACCAAAAACACACAGAGGTGGTTCATGGCAGTTATAAAAATAGAGGCTACTATTCAATTGCAAAAGCGTCCTGAAACAGTAAGGTAATTGGTCCCCTTTCAAAAGGCCTCCACCGAGTGGACCTCCCTCAAAGATCTTGGTAGTCTATTCCTTAGGGCTGGGCAAGCTGATTCAAAAGACCAATCTCACAATGATTTTAGTCTGGCCCTAAGAACAGAGAAGAAGCTCACCTTAGGGTAGTGGAGAAGATGAGAGGTCTGGTATGGGGCCAAGAGGTCTCTCAGATAACAAGGACCAAATCCATATAGGGTCTTGTAGTTCAGCAAACCAACAATGAAGGTGATTCTCCACTTCACTGGAAGCCAGTGCAGTGCACGCAGGACCAGGATTATAAGACAAGACCTCAGAAGGCCCGTCAATAACTTGGCTGTTGCATTCTGCACCAGCTGCAGGCACCGTAGGACACCTCCACTGACCCTATGGTAACAAGCATTACAGCAATCGAGTCTGGAAGTGACGAATGCATGCACTAATGATGGCAGGTCTTCAGGCGGGATCAAGACTTTAATCTGGGTAATGTTTCTGAAATGGTAAAAGCCACTCCGGACACCTGCTGACACCTGAGCCTCAAGTGTCAGCCTGCTATCCAGAATGACTCCCAGATTCTTCACCTTAGCAGAGGCCTTCAAACTGGAAGAGCCAAGCACAAAACCAGTCACCTTTTCAGAGGCCTATGCACCCCTCATCCAACCAGGAACAATCATCAGTACCACCATCTTATCTGGGTTGAATCTCATCCAGTCTTGGATCTTGGCCAAGCACAAATTTAGTACATCGACTGAACCAGGTGCCCCAGGTGCAAATGACATATACAGCTGGATGTCACATGCATGGCAGTGAAATCCCAGACTGTATCATCTAATGATCCCTCCTAGGGGCAGCATATACACTGCAAACAACACTGGAGAGAGAACCAATCCCTAGGATGTACCACAGGGCAGGGGCTTCAGGAATGAGGAGAAATTTCCCAACACTACCCTCTGTGTCCTGTCTCTGAGAAAGGACTCAGAACTACTGGATGACCATGCTGGTGAGTCCACAGCACTCCCTGTGGTGATCCAACAGTAACCTATGTTCCACATTGTAAAAGGCTGAAGAGAGATTGAGGAGAACAGGAATGGGCCACTCTCCTCTCTCTCTCACCCTGAGAAGATTATTGTTCATCCTGATCAGTGAAGTTTCTGTACTGTGCTTGGACCTAAATCCAGACTAGAAAGGCTCATAGATGTAACAGACCATGAGGTGTGCCTCAGGCTGCAGAGCCGTCGTCTTCTCAATAACTGTCCCCAAAAAGGGGAGATCAGATACTGTTTTATAATTCACCAAGCAGTCCGGGTCCAAAGGATAGCTTTTTTTAGAAGAAGCCTCACCAGTATCTTTCAATTCACATGGAAAGCACCTTTCTGAAAGGAAGCACTAGACTAACTCAGCGAACACTGGTCTCGGAAATATCATGCAACTCGCTAAGAGGTGTGTCGGACCAGGGTCCAGTTCATAAAATGTGGGCTGCAACTCAGAGATTATTTTACATACCTCTTTCACTGAAATTGGCCTAAAATTATCCCAGACACAAGGGGTGCACTCACTCTCAGCGAGGTTAACTTAGCCAGGTCATGACAACCCAGTCTGGGAAATTCCAGCCCTAGAAGAGGACACCCAGTCAGAGAAAAACTGAGCAAACTCTTTGCAATGAGTGATTGAAAAGGCTCTCACCAGTTGTAGACTGACTGGGTTAAGCAATCTGTCCACTGTCCAGAACAGCTGAGTTGGTCAGTTTCTCCCTGCCACAATTTCCCTGGACAGAAATACTAACTTCTTATGGGAAACTGCCCTTTGATACTTACAGCAGTGAACCCTTAAAGCCAGTTTGTCCTCCTCAGAGCCATACTTCCTCCAACAGTGTTCCAGCCTTCGACCTCTGGACTTCATCTCCCTACGCTCCCCACCAAATCACGGGGATCTCAAGCATGAAGCCCAGAATTGTATACAGGCCAGTGTGACAGCATTGAAGGCCCTATTACAAGCCATTATCGCCTCTGATTCAGTTACACAAGCAGCCATCACATCTGAAAGATCCATCATAGCCCGGAATCCGTCTGGGGACAACCCTTTTAAAGGGTGACAATGAACCATCTCCACAGGGGGAGGACTAGGAAGGGGCCTCTGAACAAGAACCTCACTGTGCAATAATCAGACCAACTGACCAGCTCAATCTCGAGGTTATTAATCTTGAGCTGCAGTGAGAAAACTAAGTCCAAGGCATGCCCGAGTCGGTGAGTCGCAGAAGTAACTACTTGTGCTAGGCCCAGCAAATTCATCAACTGAAGGAAATCCTGCCCAGTTGCAAGGGTTCATCATAGATCCAAGCATTAAAATTGCCAAGAATCAACTATCTGGGTGATTCCAATACCCTCTCGGTGATGATGTCTGCAAGAAAACCTTCATGTGCCCCAGTGGTTGGTACACCAGAAAGATCCTGCGACCTACACCAGGACACCCACGCATGGCCATGCATTCAAACAACACAGTTTTCCCTACTAGATGAAGGGTGAAGTTCAACTCACATTGAAACAGATGCCACCCGCAATCCCTTGGTGGGCAGTGAATTACTGAGAATTCAGCTTGGACTGCTGCCTCCAAAAGTGGACCAGCGTCATCACTCTGCCAACTCTCTGTGATACACGCCAGACTGAGTGAAGAACAAGACACTGAATCTGCCATAATGGCAGTATTGTTCCTCATTACTCTGTCACTGCAAAGCACTGCCTGCAGAGGACGAGAGGAAGCTGTTGGCTTATTGACTACCTGCCCACTCAGTTCGGTGGGAGCCCAGGGTATGGGTAACAGCCATGTATGGCTTCTCTCTAGGTCCCATGTAGCCCCTGGGTGCTTCCTGGTCTACATCAAACCAACAGTGCCCCCCTTTAGTATATCCATCCCCTGGCCATTGCCATTCCCACCTCCTAATGATACCCACCTCTCTGCAGTGACATTATGCCACTGCTGGCAGGGGGCATCAAAGGGGCAGAGGTCTAGCAGCTAGGATGAAGAGTGATTAAGTCTAGGGGTCCGAGGCCGAACACTCATATTGTCAGTATCTCAACTCTCCCACACAATAAAACCAGAAACTCCTCCAGTCATTACTGATCCACATATACACAGCTAACCACCCCAAATCACCTAAACATTCATATTATAAATACAACCCCACCTAATGCAATAAAATCCCATATCATACATTCCTCATTCAACATTATTCTAATCAGCCATGCAGAACCCACCTTGGGACCATTATGTGTGCGACACAAATAGGGTGCAGCAATTATGGCACTGCAACCAGTTAGAAACATAGAAACATAGAATCTGATGGCAGATAAGGACTGCTTGGCCCACCTAGTCTGCCCATTTCCCTACCTAATGCATAGGCTGCAGATCCTAGTTAACCAATAGCCTACTTCCTCCTACCCCCCCCAACTAGAATTGCCTTATGTCTGTCCCATGCATTCTTGAATTCCCCCACTGTTTTTGAGTCCACTGCCTACTCAGGAAGGCTGTTCCATGTATCCACAACCCTCTCCGTGAAAAAATACTTCCTCACATTACCTTTGAGCCATCCCTCCTCTATCTTCAAATTGTGCCCCCTTGTTCTTGCACATCTCTTTTTCTGAAAAATGCTGCCATCTTGGACTCTGTTGATTCCTTTGATGTACTTGAAAGTTTCTATCATGTTCCCCCTCTCCGTCCTCTCCTCGAGTGGGTACATATTAAACTTCTTTAATCTCTCTTCGTATGTCTTCTGGTGCAGACCCTGCACCATTTTAGTTGCCCACCTCTAGACAGCCTCCATCCTGTCTATGTCCTTGCGGAGATGGGGTCTTCAGAACTGGACACAGAACTCCAGATGAGATCTCACCAACTGTCTGTACAGAGATAACAACTTCCTGTTTTCTACTGTGATGCCTCCCTGTGCATCCCAGTATCCCACCAGCCTCCTACTGCCTTCTCACATTGCTTGCCCACCTTAAGGTCATCTGATATGACTATCCCCAGGTCTCTTTCCATTTCTGTTGTTGTTATTATTATCTCACCCCCATTGTGTACTCCTCCCTGGATTTTTGTTTCAGGTGCATTACTTGTACTTCTTTCACTGAATCTAAGCTGACATATTTGACCATTCCTCCAACTTGCCAAATCCCTTTGCATCCTCTCCACCCCACCTTCTGTATCAACCTGCTGCAGATCTTTGTGTCGTCTGCAAAGAGACATACTTTTCCTTCCAGTCCCTCTGCAATGTCACTTATAAAGACATTAAAGAGGACCGGTCCCAGTACTGAACCTCATGTATCCCCCTAGTAACCCCCCTTTCTTCAGAGTAAACTCTGTTTACTATTACCCTCTGTATCCTGTTGTCCAGACAATCTTTAACCCAAGCTACCACCTTGGGACCCACTCCAAGGCTGGCTAACTTGTATATCAATCTTTTGTGTGGGACTGTATCAAATGCCTTGCTAAAGTCTAGGTAGGCCAGGTCCACTGCCCCTCCCTGGTCCACCACATTGGTCACCCCGTCAAAGAAATCTATTAGACTCGTCTGACATGATCTTCCTGCTGTGAATCCATGCTGCCTTGGGTCCTGTGCCCCACTGGCCCCTAGGAACTCAACAGTTCTTTCTTTTAGAAATGATTCCATCATTTTCCCTACTACTGAGGTCAAACTAACAGGTCTGTAGTTTGCTGCCTCTGTCTTGCTCCTACTTTTGTGAAGAGGAATCACGCCTGCCCTCCTCCAGTCCTCCGGTACTACACCATCCTCCCATGATTTGTTAAAAAGGGTAGTCAGTGGTGTCACTAATTCTACCCTTAGTTCTTTTAGAATTCTTGGGTGAATCCTGTCAGGCCCCATTGCTTTGTCCACCTTCAGTTTTAAGAGTTCTTTCAGGACCCTTTCTTCTGTGAATGGACTAGTATCGACCTCCCTATCCAGAGTGCTTCTATGCTTTGATTTGGATACCCCCCCTTCTTTTGAGAATACTGAGAAGTATTCATTCAGTATCCCTGCTTTTTCACTGGGATCCTCTGCCCACCCTTCCCTTTAGTAAACCTCACTATCCCTTCCTTCATCTTTCTTCGCTCCCTAATGTACCTATAAAAGGTTTTATCCCCCTTCTTAACTGAGTTGGCTATCTTTTCCTCAGTTTGGGCTTTTGCTATTCTGACTGCCTTCCCCACTTCCTTCTGCTTTAACTGTTAGAGTTCTCTGTCCTGCTCCTTCTGTGTTTCCTTATACTTCCTGAATGCTACATTTTTCTCCTTAACCTTCCCCGCCACCTCTTTTGAGAACCATAGTGTTTTTTTCCTTCATTTTGCTTTGTTGATTTGCTTCACACAAAGGCTTGTTGCCTCTGTGATGGCTGTTTTGATTTTTCCCCATTGTTCCTCCACCCCTCCTTCTTGCCAGTTTGCTAGCGCTTTTCTGAGGCACTCTCCCATTTTCCCAAAGTCAGCCCTCCTAAAGTCCAACACTCTTGCTTTTGCATGGCTTGACTCTATGGCTGTGTTTATCGTGAACCACACTGTTTTGTGGTCACTTGTTCCCAGATGGCTACCCACTTCTAAATCTGAGATCCTTTCTCCATCCCCATTTGACAGTACCAGGTCTAAGATTGCTCCCTCTCTAGTGGGTCCACCACTAGCTGTCTGAGGCATGACCCATGCAGGGCAACGAGAATAAACCTGCTTTTTTTTTTTTTTTGTAATTCAATTAATTTTTTATTGACACTCTTGACAAAGCACAGATTTTACAGTGTTGCGCAGATATACATTTGCAAGTTAAGTGTGCCACAAACATATTAGCTTTCTTGCTGGTCACGTGTTAATAATGTCTATAAAACAAACTAAGGATATAACAAGTTAGCCAGCCTAATACTTTCCCCCCTACCCCACCCACTCCCCATACATAAACCTGCTTTTTGATGTGGCTGCAGCCAGGGTGCTCCAGCTAACGTCTGGCATATTCAGGTCCCCCATCAACAATATCTCCCCTTTTTCTGCCATTCTAAGGATGCCTTCTATCATTTTCTTGTCCATTGCCTCTGCCTGAGATGGGGGGTCTGTATACCACCCCTGTGCGAACTGTGGTGCCATAACCTGTCTCCAAGGTAACCCACAGTGCCTCCTCTACTCCCTGTTTATCCTTTAGTTCCATTGCTTTGATCCCTTCCCTTACATAGAGAGCTACTCCTCCTCCTCCTCCTCTTTTACCCTCCCTGTCCCTCCTGTACATTGTGTACCCTGGTATGTTAACATCCCAGTCATGGTTCTCAGTGTACCATGTTTCTGTGACTGCCATGATATCCAATTGTCCATCTTTCATCAAGGCAACTAGTTCAGGGAGCTTGTTACACAGACTACGAGCATTGGTACTCATCACCCTCCATTTGTTGATGGCCTTACCCCTTTTAGCCCCATCCCCTGTCCTTACTGCCTTTGTCTGCATTTACCCCAGTCCTTCTCCACCTTGTTGTTTACCTCTCTAACTACTGTGTTTTGTTGGGGGAGGCTGGGTTTTCCCTGCTATTTTTCAGTGCCTTCCCCTTGGCTAGTTTAAATGCTTGCCAATTATGCATTTAAACCTATCACCTTGGATTCTGGTTCCCCTCCTGGACAGATGCAGACCACTGTGCCAGTATAGGTCTCCATCCCTCCAGGTGGACCCCCAGTCCCCAATGAAGCCAAAACCCTGAGTTCTGCACTAGTTTTTCAACCATTCATTGAATCCCATGGTGTGGAGTACTCTAGCATCACCCTTCCCATAGACAGGCAGCACCTCTGAGAAGGTTACTGTATGTGCTACTTGTCTAATGCCCCTCCCAACTATTCAAACTCCTCTTGTACTGCTGTGATCCAATTCATAGCCAGGTCATTTGTCCCTAGGTGGACAATGATATCCAGCTCCCTCCCTTATGCAGCTGCTCCTGCGATCCTGAGGATTCGCTCCCTGCCCTCCATGCCATGGCACCAGGCAGGCACCTTACCTCCCTCTCCCGTTCGTTCCCCAGATCTATCGCCCTAATAATTGAGTCCCCCACCAGGAGTTGTTTCCTTCCCCTGTGGGATCCCATGCCACCCTCCTGTAGGACTCCTTTGTGGGGGTTCCCAGCATCCTCTTTGGTCTCCACTTCTGGTGCCTCCATACAGGAACCACTCTCCACCAGAGGAGCGTATGAATTGTGGAGAGGTACAACTGGAGGAATGTGCATCTGTTCCACCACCCTCTCCCTGCCTGAGCCTACCTTGGTCCAACTGCTCCTCTTTCTTGGCAACCTCTGAGGTTCCGGCAGTGGCCCTGGTGGTCCCTGGATAGGGGAGGAGGTTTCACAAATTCTAGCCAAGTCAGTCCAGAGACGAGCAACCTCCTCCCTCAGACCAGAGAGGTGCCTACAAATAGGGCAGCATCACAGCCTCCAGAAAGTCTCCCAGAAGACTGCTGTCCCATAGCCAGTGCATTGCAGTACTCCCCACATGTCTGTCTTCTTTCCTGATTCTCTTGCATTAAGCCTTTTTTTTTTTCTTGTTTGGGTTATATACAGTTATTGAGTGTGTTATTACCTTCAAAGCAGTGTGCTGTGCTGGAAAGGAAACATGCTGTATGCACCTTCCCCCTTGAGGAAATGATATCACAACCCCTGCTATAATGGAAGTGACACCTAGGGGGCGGGATGTGGGGAAGGGTGGGTTTGGGACCAAGCTGTGCCCTCAGGAACAATCAGTTACAAGCTCTGGACCACCACTAGGATGAGTGTTAACCTTCCTTTCAGCAAGACAACCTGCACAACAATCAGGGGAACACAGTCTCCTGCACCTGAGGCTGTCTGTGTTTCAATCCACACTGCAGCTCTTGCTATAACAACTCCTTAACCACCAGCAAATTATTTAAAAATAGTTTATCTGTCACAAAATCCTAGTAGTCAATCCAGCTACCCCCAAGGGACAACCAAAATGCAGTATTTAAACCCTTCTGAAGTTACTTCCAAGATAAGCAGAGTTTGCAAGCCCCTTCCTCAACTTCTCAGCCACCTGTAAATTATTTAAAAATAGTTTAACTATCACAAAATCCTACCCACCAGTAAATGATTTAAAAACAGTTTATCTGTCACAAAATCCTAGTAGACAATCCAGCTATCTCCAAGGGACAACCCAAATGCAGTATTTCAGTCCTTCTGAAGTTACTCACAAGATAAGCAGAGTTTGCAAGACCCTTCTTGGTTAAACACTAAATAAATAAATATATAAATAAAAAGCAGTTACCAAGGGTATTTAGTTTCACTTCCCACAGAATTGAACAAGAGTGTGCAGGTTGCAGGTATCAAGTGCAATTAAGCAATAAGGCACGACAAGGTGTGTGTTATTAAAGGAATAATGCCCGACAGAGGTGTTATGCTGGGATAACATCCCACCTTGGTGGTTGGGGCCCGAGGCCAACGTCCGAGGCTGCCCAACACCAAGGCGGATGTTATCCAGCATAACACCCACCCTGGAGGGCATTATTCCTATTATACAATGGCTCGTTAATTTTAAAAGACAGAAAGATGAGGAAAAAATGCATTTTTAAATACATTTTGTGTTTGATTTTCAATGTGGAGGTGTACTGAAGAGAAAAGTAGTTCTGTTTTGGCCAGTAGGTGGTGCTACTGCTAAACAAATTGATGTGTTTTTGAATGTGTCTGCTGCCCCCCCCACACACACACACAAACAACTGTATCTTGTTTGCAGTTCTCTCGGTACAGTTTGCTTAATGTACCGGACAGTATCAGTGTGGATTACAATTTGATCAGAGCTGCTAGCGTGTCACTGTTCTGTGAGACTCCCGTTTTAGCACTGTGAACAGAAGGCTGTGACAGTACGGAAGTCTGTGACAGTACATGGCAGGATGTAGGGAGGATTAGTTTTGGAGATTACGAGGTGAGCTGGGATCGGGAACGCTGGAGAAAACTGTCAGTCCGTGACTGTTGACAGTTTAGCATTTACTGAGTCGAGGATTGCGGTTTTGAGGTAGGAAGCGTGCTTATATTTCGAAATTGGACGTGTTCAACTATCATAGCTGCAGAGTGAGTGGACTTCGGGCTTCCATTTGTTTATGTATTTTTAAACTGTCTGAGTTGGGAATGTTAACGCTAGGCAGCATGGTTACCAGGGTGGCAGGTGACACGGAGCACAGTTGTTAAGCAGGGCGGAAACTTCGATTCCGTGACAAGAAGAACTGCTGTAGCTGCTGCTTGGGACGATAGTGGAGTGATATTTTGTTTACTTGGAATGCGGTCAGTGCACTGAGTAGAGTCGGATGTTATGCTGGGATAACATCCCGTTACTGTCCCAGTCTGACCAATCGAACAAGGATTTTCTCTTATTAGAGCATGTGGGACAACGCTACTCCTGGGTGGGTCAAGCACGCAGGCTAAGCCGAAATGCTTCCGCCACCCCAGGAGTGACGTTATTACACAATAACACACACCTTGGAGGGCCTTATTGCTATTATACAATGGCTCGTTTTAAAATAATATTAAAAAGTAAAAAAAAAACATTATATTTGTGTTATTTTTTGTATGACAGGCATACTTTGTAAATAAAAGAAAAAGTAGTCCAGTAGGTGGTGCTGCTGGCAATTTTGTGTGTTTTTTGTGCTTGGTTCCTGGTTTGGTAACCCCCCCCCCAACATAGTTGTCGTTACATGGCAGCTTTTAATGAGTTTATCCTGGAAGCACTTGAAAATTGTTGTTTTGTTTCCGTGAAGGATAGATGGACACAACAGATGAGCGCGGAGCCGAGAGGTAACTTCTAGTTTCCCGAAACGCTCGGTAACTGAATATCGGTCGGAACCTGTGAGTTATAGGTTTTTATTTTGATTTTGGGAAACAGGTTTTGAAAATAGGGAACTGTGGGTTTGCCGAAAGAAAGTATTTGAAATGGGATCATGGAAAACGGGCCGTAAGGCGCTGCGTTTTCACAGACCGAGGCAGCTATAGTA
Source organism: Neoceratodus forsteri (assembly GCA_016271365.2). Taxonomy (NCBI): domain Eukaryota; kingdom Metazoa; phylum Chordata; order Ceratodontiformes; family Ceratodontidae; genus Neoceratodus; species Neoceratodus forsteri. The sequence continues at coordinate 376,625,694 of CM057458.1, forward strand.
AAGCTGTCATTTCTTTTGAATTTTGCAGTTTTGTTTAATACCTGAAGGATCAAGGCAGTTAGGCAGTAAACATGTGTGTTTTGGGGGACGAGTGTGGCTATGCTGTGACGGCTTCAGGAACTGTTGGCTTCCCGGTGGCTTGCATGGACAGGGAGGGTTTTGTTTCAGTGTTCTCCGGTCACTTCTGTGCCTGCACTTCATACAGTGATGTTATTGTTCAATAACATCACTGTGGCGACGCACAGTGACCAATCAGGATTGGGGAAATTTTCTTGCCATTGTATAATATAGAATATCCCACTCAGCTCACAGCTGGGTAAAGTAGTAGTTTCCTTCAAGGTCAAAAAAATGTGCTTTGTGTCATGCTGGCAAACTGGATTTTGCAGTACTAGGCAGGGAGGGCACTGTCAGTGTTGCGCCCCTTGCCCCATACTCCTCTGACTTGGCACTGGGTACGATATGGGGGTCAGGGGGCACAATTGGCAGGCGTTATGTTCACCATCAGCATTGTGCTGGCAGCTTAACGATGGTCACATTTTTTCTTGTTGCTGTGACATGGGTGAACCCTGTGGGACATACTACTAATGTATGATGTTGTACAAGATCCACAACTACTGAATGAGTTAAATCTGATTTTTAAAGATCATGATAAAAAAAAAAGGGGTCATCCCTTGCGAATTGTACAAACCAGGTTTAGAATGAACAACAGAAAATTCAACTTCTTAGAATGTGTACTCAACCCCCTGGAATAATCTAACGGAATCTACTGGAAAGTGTTATAACAAGTCAAAGCAAAACCAAATTCAAACAAAATCCTGACAGATTTATTCTGAAGGGTGGCAATTTAGATTACTACACATAATTTACAGGAGCAGTGTAGGGCAAACAACTTTTTTAGCACCTTGAACTCCTTGTGAATACCTTCCATGAATTCTAAACTATTATTAAAAAATAAAACTAAGATAAGAGAATCCTTCTTTCAGCATGTGCAGTTCGCATTAGTAAATGCTTTACAGATGAAATAATTTACAGAGGTCCACACCGTTATTAGTTTAAGTAAGTTTTTAGTCTCTGCTCTCATCAGAGAGTGCCTGAAAATGAGTGGTATTTCAAAAAGAAAGACAGAGGGAAACCCTCTCACCGTTTCCCACTAACAGCCGCAGTACAAGCAAGATTAATGAAAGCTCAACCCAGGGGTTCTCTCACCACCCATGGCTCAGCTGCAGCTCCACAATGTCCGCAATACAACTATAATCCAGAATGTAAGAATTCCAAGGGGAGGAATATATTGCCCAAACCCCTCCATGGTTTCAACACAGCGACTGTTACTGTTACTTCACCTGCTAAAACAAGAACAGGTAGACAGTGCCCAAGTTCAGGGGCCATTCTCGTGCTTCACCCCTTGCAGGTATCAATGGGCTCTCACTATGAAGTAGGTCAGACCGGGCAGTCACTTCTTTCTCTGCACAGCTCTGACCCTACTCCTTCCAACAACACTGAGCTGGCCGGCCTCAGCGGTAGCTCCAAATCACCACGTGGACTGGGCCCCACTCACATCCAGTGACCTACACCAAAAACTCCCATACTTTAGGTAGAGTACCCATATCCACACCACACACACCAGAGTGCCACAATCTGGACCAGCAGCCACCAATGAAGACAGGAAGCTCAGCAGCCCTTTGATCCGTCCTGCATGCACCAGTGAGTAAGCCATGGCAACAAAGAATGGTGTGATTTGCATGGAGTTCAAATTAGCAAGTTAAATTAAAAGCAAATCGCAAAGGGAAGGGGGGATTCCCAACTGACTAAAACAAAATGACTATTGCTCCTTGCTCTACCTCACTCGAAGCCCAAACTATTTCTCGACCAGCTCTAGGCAAGTTTAGCCAGTTACTCCCTTTCCCTGCCCTCTCAAACAGTGTTGTCAAAAAATTAGGAGTTGAACGTCATTACTTTAAAATACCTTTATTTTGTGGAAGCCCCCCTTCTTACCCTCTACCCATGATTTGAAGGACAGTAGCAGTCAATCTCCAGGCTTGCTCAGTCACACCTTCCAAACTTGCAGCATGCACATCTCAGTTCGATTTATACAGACAGCACACGGCCCAGAGGGAGGGGCCGAACAGGCAGTGTCACTGATGATCATTATTGATGCTACCCACTACGCCTCTCCTTCCCTTCAGGGTGTACTCTCATTGTTTGAATGGGACTGACCTGTGCAATTTGAGTAAGGAAGAAAGTAATGTAACTAGTCTTCAAATTGACTAATGCCCCGCCCCCCCCAAATCACAGAATCACAGAAATTTGAAGGCAGAAAAGGACCCTTCCGCCCATCTAGTCTGCCCAATCCTCCCTTTCACATACCCTCCCCTGCCTGCCCCCACCTCCCCAATACTAAGTCCCATATGCCTGTCCCATGCCCTCCTAAATTTCTCAACCATCTTAGCCCCCACCACTCTGTCTGGCAGTCTGTTCCAGGGCTTCACCACCCTCTCTGTGATGAAGCGCCCTCTCACATTGCCCCAAACCTATTTCCTTGCAATCTGAGGCTGTGCCCTCTAGTTCTGGCTCCCTTCTTCCTCTTCAGCAGACCTCCTTCACCTACTTTATTGAGCCCCTTTACAAATTTAAAGGTGTCAGTCATAACCCCCTTTTCCCCTCTTTGTTTCCAGCATGTACAGATTCAGCTCCTTACACCTCTGTTCATATGTCTTCCCCTGCATACCCTTAACCATCTTTGTTGCCCTTCTCTGAACCCTCTCCAATGCATCTATATTCTTGCGGAGGTGTGGTCTCCAGAACTGAACCCCATACTCTAACTGCGGCTTCACCATTGCTTTGTAGAGGGGCATTATTACCTCCCTCCTTCTGCTAGTAATGCCCCTGCCTATGCATGCCAGCATTTCAGTGGCCCTTCCTGCAGCCCTTCTACATTGGAAACCTACTTTAATGTTTGAGGAGACTATGATCCCCAGATCCCTTTCCTGTTCTGATGCTTTGACCCCCCCCCCCCCACGTGTACTCTGCTTGTGTGTGTTTTTCCTCCCTAGGTGCATCACAGTGCACTTCTTGGCATTAAATTTCAGCTAACATTTGCCGGCCTACTCCTCGAGCGTCTTGAGGTCCCTCCTCATGTCTTCCACCCCCTCCAGGGTATCCAAGCTATTGCAGATTGTTGTATCATTGGCAAATTGGCACACCCTCCCTCTCAAAACTGCCGCAACATCACTGATGTAGAAGTTGAAAAGGAGCGGACCCAAAACTGACCGCTGTGGCACTCCACTCCTTACCCTTGCCATCTCGGAGTGCACCCATTTAGAACTACCCTCTGAGTTCTCCCTGCTAGCCATGCCTCCACCCAGCCTGTTATTTTCCCTCCCAACCTCATGCTTTCCATCTTGCTCACCAACCTCCTATGAGGGATGGTGTCAAAGGCCTTGCTGAAGTCCAGATAGGCCACGTCCACTGACCCTCCCTGGTCGATTACTTGAGTCACCCAATCAAAGAACTCAACCAGGTTGATCTGGGATGATTTCCCCTTGGTGAAGCCATGCTGTCTGCTGTCCTGCAAGCCAAACTTCTCCATGTAATTCACCAGTCCAATCCAGAATCAGGGGTCAGAAGGGGGGGCTCCACTAAAAAAGAGTGATATTTTCGAGCCTTTGTATGAGGGTGGGCTGAGGGATTAAAATAGCTTTTTTTGTACTACGGTACTGGAGAGGATGGAGGGGGGCTGGCAGAGGGAGCCTAGTACTTTAGTAGTATTAAACCCCTTTAAAAAACATGACTTGAGGAAAGGAAGTCATGGTCAAGTAACTCATATTTTAGGGCATGGGGTGGATTAGGGAGGGGAGGCACCTTAGAAAGACAGAGCTGGCTCCTGGCATAGAAGCTGGCAATTAAAAAAAAAAACTAAACAATATTCTACACTTCACATTAAAATGCCAAACAGCAATCGCTGGTTATAGCCTATGCAGGTTTTTGTTAGAAGCAGCTGTTAAAATGAGCAGGTATACTTCCCGACAGTGCCCTCTCTGTGGCACAAGCCAGTGGGTGCCAAGCTCTTTTGATTTAATGCATCAAGAAAAGATACTAATATCCCTTTATGTTCAGAAGAGATATCACTTTTTATCTGGTTAGTTATCTTAAAACATATGTTCTGTAGCTATATTATAATGGTGTAGGGCCATTATAGCTAGGGTTGAGTATGCTGTTTAACTAAAAAAATATATTAGTGTATGTTGGAACATTGTACACCTTTCTTTTTTAAACTCTATAAAAAGTTGTTTTACCACAGTAGGAATGTTTTAGAATGCTGTTCAGCCCTTCTTTGGTAAAACAGCATTCTAAGACATGTGCAGGAGCGAGATACTGTATGTTTTGAAGTCTGAATGAACCGCCGTGCTGGATTCTTCCTCGGACAGTGAGTAAGGTGAGTAAAAAATGAAAATAACAGAAGCTCAAGGGGGGGTGATAGGGTTTTCTTAGACATAACCTCTGTCATAATTTGTGACATCCAGAGTTCAAATGTAAACCAGTCACGAATGGAGGTCATACAGCAAGGGGCAGGTTTAAGCGTGAATCATGCAGTGGGTCACCGAAAGTTGTAATCAAAGTGTTGTAAATTAGAAAAAAGAAATCGAATGCCAAATTCCAGCATAAACAGTAACTTTTTTTCTTCTCTATCTGTTCTTCTCATTCGGTAGGTGACCGTATCTTGATATCGCAGAGATGTCCTGGCACCAATGAGAGAATGGATTCAAAAAAGCTACAGTCAAACTATTAATTTTATTTTGTGATGCAGCATACAGTGTGTAGAAGTTAAGCTTTCACTGTGCTTTGACCTAAATAAACCAAATTGTTACTGGCTGACATGACTGGTACTTTTCTTTCCCATAGCAGCTGGTACATTTGTTCTCTATAGCCTGCTGCCTTTGTGAAGAAATATACACTATAAAAAATACTGGCTGAGTAATCGTGCAGAACCAGTGTATTCTGCCACAGAGGGGTTCTGATTCCCATAGACTTTGAGAGCAAATGCATCAAGGAAAGATACTAATATCCTTTCATGTTCAGAAGAGATATCACTTTTTATAACATACTGACATACTAACAGACTAACAGAATAGTTGCCATCAGATTAGGCCTTACAGTCTATCGAGTCTGATTGAGCCTTAGACCCCAGGGTGGGTACCGAAGCCTACCCCTCTTGTTGTACCCTTGTGTCTCCTGTTCTCCATCTCAGCTCCCCCGGGCAAGCCAACCTCTACTTCTTCCCATTCCTGTACCTGTCCCACCCTCTTTTGAACCCCTCCACCATAGAAGCTTGAACCAGTTCACTAGGCAGCGCATTCCATGGTTCCAACACTCTCTCAGTGAAATACTTCCTCCTCCTTTCCCCCCAATCCTTCCTCCCTCGAGCTTCCAACTATGTCCTCTGGTGAGCCCCCCCTCCTTCAGCCTAAAGATCCCCTCCCAATTTACCCTATTTATTCTCTTAAGGTACCTGAAGACCTTAATCATGTCCCACTGATCCCTCCTCTCCTCCAACAAGAACAGGCTTAGCTGCTCTAGTCTCTTGTCATACGTCATCTCTCCTAGACCCCGGATCATTTTGGTTGCTCTCCTCTGGACCCTCTCCAGAAGCTGGATGTCCCTCCTCAAGTGCGGCCTCCAGTACTGCACACAGTACTCAAGATGTGGTCTGACCAGCCCATTGTACAGTGGCAGAATCATGTCCCTGCTCCTCAAGGTAATCTCCCGAATGATGCAGCCCAGCATCCTATTTGCCTTTACTGCTGCCCCTCTGCACTGCTCAGAACTGTTCATGTTGACATCCACCAGTACCCCCAGGTCTTTTTCCCCTGCCGTGGCCTTCAACTCATCCCCTCCCAGGGTGTATTCATGTTTGGGGTTCCCCCTCCCAAGATGTAACGTCTTGTACTTGGAGGAGTTGAAACTTAATTTCCAGGTGCAGGCCAACCTATCAAGGGTTCCCAGGTCCCTTTGTAGGACCTGGTTAGCTATCTCAAAACATATGCTCCATAGATATATTATAATGGTGTAGCGTCATTATAGTTAGGATTGAGTAGGCTGTTTAATTAATATATGTATATATCATTATAAGAACATATGAAGAAGCCAGCAGAATAAGGCCAATAGGTCTATCTAGTCAGCTCATATTGCAGGTGTGGTGATTTGGCTACTGCTGTCATAGTTCTGTCATATTTTTCTGTGATTTTGTTTATGTTTAATTCCCCCCAAAAAAGGCCAGAACTCAAGGGCTGTAAAAGGAATGCCCACAAGGCCAGAGCTTAAAGGTTGTAGAAGGAATGCCCAGTGTTACTGCAAAGGTTACCTTAGGAGGGAGGATGCGTATTCCAGAGTCTGGGAAAGACTTGCTTAAAATAAAACTGAAGTTACATTTCAAAGGGGATTGGAATTTCCTGGTAAGCTGATCAAAGGCAAAAGGTGTCATAAAATGGCAGGAGATAGAAGGCATCTCCTCTCTGATTATAAAACTTTAAATCAAAGAGAAAAGGACTTTAAAACAGGAGGCTGCAGACATCCCGTCTAAAGAACCTACTGTTAAGTTCTAGGAACAGTCATAGTTTATTTACATTTGTAATATAGTCAGGAAGGACAATGAAGATCAAAGGCCAGCCAGGACATTGGGACTGTAGGAAATCTAAATAAGTAATAATATGGATTCCCTCAAAATTTGGGAATGAGCGAGAGAGACCCCTGCTGGCCTAGAAATGAACAGCTGGACTTGGAGATATTTAGGTCTATATAAGTCCGCTCACAACAGAGGAAATGGACAAGAAAATGATAGAGGGCATTCTCAAAATGGCTGAAAAAGGGGAGATACTGTTGATGGGGGACCTGAATATGCCAGATGTTAAATGGGCAACATGGACTGCAGCCACATCCAAGAGCAGGGTCATTCTCGATGCCCTACAGGGAGCATGCCTTAGACAGCTAGTGGTGGAACCCATTCGGGAGGGAGCAATATTAGACCTGGTACTCTCAAATGGAGAGAGGATCACAAACTTAGAAGTCAGTAGACACCTGGGAACAAGGACCACTGCACAGTGTGCTCTCACAATAAACACAACCATGGAGACAAGCCATACAAATACAAGGATACTGGACTTTAGAAGGGCTGACTTTGGCATAATGGGTGAATACCTGAGGAATGCATTAGCAAAAGGCCAGAAAGGAGGGGTGGAAGAACAATGGAGAATAATCAAAACTGCCATCATGGAGGCAACAAGCCTTTGTGTGAAACAAATAAAGAAAACAAAGCGGAATAAAAACACTATGGCTCTCAAAAGAAGTGTCAGGGAAGGTTAAGGAGAAAAAGGCTGCATTCAAAAAGTATAAGGAATCACAGACGGAACACGACAGGGAACTGTATCAATTAAAGCAGAAAGAAGTGGGGAAGGCAGTCAGAAAAGCAAAGGCCCAAACCGAGGAAAGGATAGCCAACTCAGTTAAGAAGGGGGATAAAACCTTTTATAGGTACATTAGGGAACATAGAAAGGTTAAGGGAGGGATAGGGAAGATTAATAAAGGAGAGGGGAGGTGGGCAGAGGAGACAGTGAAAAGGCAGAGATAATGAATGAATACTTTTGCTCAGTATTCACAAAAGAAGAAGAGGAGGAGTTACCTAAACCAAACAGTAGAAGCACTCTGGATAGTGGGGTTGATACCAGTCCATTTAAAGAAGAAAGAGTACTGAAAGAACTTCTAAAACTCAAGGTGGACAAAGCAATGGGGCCTGACGGGATTCACCCTAGAATCCTAAAAGAGCTAAGGGAGGACCTAGTGACACCACTAACCACACTTTTTAACAAATCTTGGGAAGATGGGGTGGTACCTGAGGACTGGAGGAAGGTAGATGGATTCCCTTCACAAAAGTGGGAGCAGAAGCAGAAACTACAGACCTGTTAGTTTGACCTCAGTGGTGGGGAAAATGATGGAATCACTTCTGAAAGAAAGAATTGTTGAGTACCTAGAGGCCAGCGGGCACTGGACCCAAAGCAGCATGATTCACAGCAGGAAGGTCATGTCAGACAAATCTAATCAATTTATTTGAATGGGTGACCAAAGTAATAGACCAGGGTGGGGCTGTGGATATGGTCTACTAGACTTTAGCAAGGCATTTGACACAGTCTCGCTTTAAAGATTAATAATCAAGTTAGCCAGCCTGGAGTGGGTCCCAGGGTGGTAGCCTGGTAGAAAACTGGCTGCACAACAGGACACAGAAGGTAATAGTGAATGGAACACATTCTGAAGAAAGGGAGTTACTAGTGGAGTACCTCAGGGCTCAGTACTGGGTCCAGTCCTCTTAACGTCTTTATAGGTGACATTGCAGAGGGTCTGGAAGGAAAGGTATGCCTCTTTGCTGGATGAAACAAAGATCTGTAACAGAGTTGATACACAAGGGGGTAGAAAGGATGAGAAGGACTTGGCAAGGTTGGAGGAATGGTCAGACATATGGCAACTTAGATTCAATGCAAAGAAGTGCAAAGTAATGCACCTGGGAAATAAAAACCAGGAGAAGAGTACACAATAGCAGGGGAGGTACTAACAACAACAATAATGGAAAGGGATCTGGGTGTAGTCATATCAGATGACCTAAAGGTGGGTGTGCAATGTGAGAAGTCAGTAGGGAAAGCCAGGGGGATACTGGGATGCATAGGAGGGCATCACAAGTAGAAAAAGGAAGTGGTTATCCCTCTATACAGACAGTTGGTGAGACCCCATCTGGAGTACTGCGTGCAGTTTTGGAGACCTCATCTACGCAAGGACATAGACAGGATGGAAGCAGTCCAGAGGAGGGCAACTAAAATGGTGCAGGGTCTACATCAGAAACCATATGAAGAGAGGCTGAGAGCTATATATGTATACCCTTGATGAAAGGAGGGACAGGGGGACATGATAGAAACTTTGTACCTCAAGGATCTTCAAAAAGTCCAGGAGGGTAGCATCTTTCAGAAAAGAGATGTGTAATAACAAGGGGCACAAATTAAAGTTAGAGGGGACGGCTCAGGGGTATGTGAGGAAATTTTTTCACAGAGAGAGTGGTGGACGATGGAACCGCCTTCCTAGAGAGGTTGTGGTGTCTAAAACAGTGGAGGAATTCAAACATGCATGGGACAGACATAAGGCAATTATAGTGGAGGGTTGCAGGAAATAGGCTGTTGGTTAACTAGAATCTGTAGCTTATCCAGTAGGTAGGGAAATGGGCAGACTGGGTGGGCCAAGTGGTCCTTACCTGCCGTCAAAGTCTATGTTTCTATGTTTCTAACACACACATTTCCTGAGACACATTTCCTGACACACAAGAGAAGCCAACCTTTCTGACACAGAGCAAGACCTGCCACACACACACACTGAGGACCAGTGGCTGCAAGAAGAACTGGGACTTTGAGACTCAGCAGGGAGAAAAAGGACTTTGCAGAAATCAATTATTTTCTGGACTCTGATTCACTACATACAAGGTAGAAAAGTATCTAGTTTATTCAACAGTGCATTTTGTATGTATTTGTTCCAACTTTTTTTTTGTTATTCTGTAACCAAATTTCTGAATATTTTGTTTTGTTAGTAAGTCTTGGCTGGTAATTATTTAAGTAACTAGTAAAAGCACTTGCTTTTAATAACTGCATAACTGCCTGGGAGTGATTTTGTTGTGTGTGTGAAGGTGGTAGGGTTATGAGGACAGCCCTGAAGAGCTCATAATGCCTAGGTCCTCCCCCCAATGCAGCAACCAAGGAGAGTTCTCACCTGGCTACAGACTCAAGACTGTATTTTACCCTTACTCTTATGTGTGGTGTTGCATGGGGGGTCCAGGTTGCAGAATTCTCCTCACTTATAGCCCTCCGGGGTTGGGGGGAATTTTTGAAGGAGGTGGCAGACTTCATTGTTTATAGGGTATTGGAGTCCCCCAGATGGCTTATTCTGGGTAACTTCAATGCCTGGATCGACAATGAATCCTTGCAACTTGAAGCTGACCTCCTTCAATTGATGACATCACTGGGCTGGACACAGGTAGTTGCTTCTGCGACCCACTGTCATGGCCACACCTTGGACCTGGTATTCTAACTGGACCTCAAGATCACTGACCTCGAGATTGATTGGGTCTCTTGGTCTGATCACTGCACTGTGGGGTTCTCATTCGGGGCTCCCCCTAATGGTCCCTCCCCTGTTGAGATGTTTAGTAACCACCCTTTAAGGGGTATGACCCCCGAGGAACTGAGAGCAGTGGCTGATTTTTCTGGTGTCAGTGCTGCTAGTGCGACTGGCTTGGGTGAATCAGTGGCAACCTATAATGGGGCTGTATCGGAAGCACTCGATGCCATCGAACTGGTCCGTATACAACCTGGGTCTTCTCGTCTGAGACCCCCATGGTTTGATGGGGCTGTTCAGTGATGAAGAGCACAGGTAGGAGATTGAAGCATTGCTGGTGCAGGACCCAGCTAGAGGAAGACAGACTGGCTTTGAGAAATCCTATGGTGACTATCAAAGGGCAATCAACCATAAGAAGGCATAATTCCTGTCCCAGGAGATTGCTGCAGGGAAAAATAGACCAGACCAGCTTTTTCGGACTGTGGACAGACTTCTCCATCCTGTCTGGCTACAGCCAAAAAAAGCATTTTCTTTTTTTTTTTTTTTAATTTTCTTTTTCTCCAGGAGAGACCTCTGTCCTGTTTATCCGCCCTGGTCAAGGCCCCGGAGCTCCCACAACCCCACTGCACTTGGTGCCCCAGCTTACCCCTTGGAGGTGGGGCCCATGACAACCGTTCCCCAATTCTGGCGCCATGGGATTAGTGACTGGTTGGGAGTGCAGCGTAGTGGCTGATTAAAGCCCGGGGAGGGCTTCATGTAGACGGAGGCTCTCCCCTCCTCCATTTTCTTGGTTTTTCCTCTGGGAGGCAGGGATGTGCAATGACTTCCAGCGTCTGCCCTGTCTCCATTAGCTGCGAGTGCTGGTAGCTGTGGGACCCCCGGCCTCTGCTAGGGGTCCATCACGCGCTGGGCATTTCCCCACCTTCCCCCCAGAAAAGGAGAGCTGTCCATGGGATGCTCTATCCTTCTCCCCCGGCCGGCCCAAAAAAAGCATTTTCAGCAATACAGTGTGAAGAGTTTGCTCTATTTTTCTCTGACAGGGTGTCCTCCATTCGGGCGGGGATCTCGCCAATGGGACTGGATCAGACCCACAGGGTGAGGTCTGGTTGGAATAGGAGCACTCCTTTTGATCAGGCAGAATTTTGACCAGTGGAGGTGGCTGAGGTCTCTGAAGTGATTTCGAAGCTGCGGCCCACTTTGCTGTGCACTGGACCCAGGCTCTACATTTCTCTTAGTGGGATGTGTTGAGGCCATTGGGCCAGTGTTCGCTGGGATAGTCGGGTGTTTGCTTTCACAGGTGCTCTTCCCTGATACCTTGAAGGAGCTGCTGATGAAGTCCCTTCTGAAAGAAACATCTCTTGACCCTGACATCCTACCGAATTATAGACCAGTCTCTAACCTACCATTTTTAGGGAAGGTTGTTGAGAAAATAGTGACTCTGCAGTTCAAGGAACACCTGGAGGCCTGTGACATCTACAAGCAATTCCAGTCTGGTTCAGGGTGAGGCACAGCACTGAGACGGCACTGGCTGGGTACATAATGATCTCCTCATGGCCAGAGATTGAGGAGAATGGTCAATTCTCATTCTCCTTGATCCATCATCTGCATTTGATACTGTGGACCACATTGTGTTGCTGGATTGCCTTAGAGAGTGGTGTGGACTCGCTGGTGCTGTCATCAACTGGTTTGAGTCCTTTCTCTCGGGTAGGAGGCAAAGGGTAGTGATGGGGACTTTTTCCTCTTCCCCCCTGCCCCTTACCTGTGGAGCCCCTCAAGGTTCGATCCTGTCACCGGTGCTGTTCTCAGTATACGTGCTGCCTCTGAGGAGGATCATCAGACAGTACAGTTTGAATTTTCACTGCTAAGCAGATGATACTCTGCTGTATATGTCCTTTGTTCCAGGGACAAGTGGTGCTGTCAAGGGGTGCTGAATAAATGCCTTGCTGAGATCCAGGACTGGATGAACTCTAACTGGCTGAGGCTTAACCCTAGCAAGATGGAGGTACTAGTGATTGAGCCTGGCTGCGGGCGGAGTGAATGCACCTCCAGGATGACAACAGGCTCAGTCCTGGGGTCAATACCATTGATGCGTCCTCCAGGGTGCAAAATCTGGGCGTGATCTTCAATGACAGGCTGACATTTGAAGTTCTGGTGTTGGCTGTCATCAAAGGTAGTTTTTACCACGTGAAGAACATTGCTCGGATTAAGCCCCTAATCCCACCTAAAGACCTGCCATCACTGGTATATGCTTTTGTGACTTCTAGGCTTGACTACTGTAATGATCTTTATTTATTTATTTATTGAGTAATCAGAATTACAGCCTTTGAGCTAAAAGCTCATTTACAAAGGATCCTCATTATAAAGGGAGGTGAGAATACATGAGTTTGGGAGTCAACAGCAGCTAAATAGGCATTGTCAAAAACATCATAATGTGATCAGTAGCAATCAATAACATTGGTAATAGCAACACAACATAAGTAACAAAGGCAAAAGCAACACATAACCAGAGTGTGGGTGCAGGGTACATGGGGCTATAGTACACACAGCAGTGCAGACAATAAAGTGCATAAGTTAAGTTAGGTACCAGTTGGAGAAAATCAGAGGTTGAAGCTATAAAGGAGCTTGTAGGGAGGAACAGGAGATATGGCTGAACATCATTCCTGAAACCTAAATTGGTTACTAGGCTACATCCAGGGGAGTAAGCATAGCCATTGTAAATAGTTGGGGTAGAGGGAACTAATCAGGAATAGGTAGCAGAAGAGGAATCAGAGGAGGGGAACAGAGGTTAGGCTCATGGGTAGGGAGGGTATGGAATAGGGAGGCGAGGGCTAACAGGGAGTAGGTGAGGGGAGTGGGGGGGTGCATCTGGGGGTCAGTGGAGGGAACCTCCGCCAGTTGCAGCTGGTGCTAAATGCAGTGGCCAGATTGCTGACAGGATTGCCTAAATTCTGTCATGTGACCTCGATCCTGCAGGGTCTGCACTGGCTGCTGGTCAGATGGTGGGTTCTCTTCAAGGTGGGCTTGCTCACCTATAAGGCCCTATAAGGACTGGGCCCTGGCTACTTGTCAGACCTCCTTACTCTTGCCATTCCAACTCGATCCCTCCATTCCTCCACCCAGGGCCTCCTTGTGATTCCGAGGACCTAGTTGAAAACCTCGGGTGATCGTTCATTCGGGGTGGCCTGCCCAGTCCTCTGGAATTCACTCTGGAGATCTTTGAGGGAGGCCCCTATGGTGGAGGCATTCAGGAGGGGCCCAAAAACTCACTTATTTAAGTTAGCATTTCCTGATGATATAATTTAATGCTGACTGACTGTTTTAAGAACTGTTGAAATTTTACTGTGTATTTTACTAATTATGATCTTGAATTTTATGTACGGCACCCAGAGCTTCTGGGATTGGGCACCTAAAATAAATGCTTGCTTACTTACCCAGATTAGAGATGAAGCCCTGGGCCCTCATGGCAAGTGTTCAGTTGTGAACTCAGTGAGCACTCTAAAAGGACATGGGGAGGGTATTCCTGTTCCCCTCTGTCACAGACTGTACTTAGAGGAGGGTACTGTAAGCTTAGTGGACCTGGCCTCCAGGAGTGGGTACATGACAGCAGAATCCTCAGCTTAAGCTACTGACTCTGCCCCTACCCAGTCCTTCCTTCCCCCTCCGTCTGCCCCTCTCTTGACCTTATTTTCCCTTTAACTTTATCCTAACCTCTCTTGAAGCTGCCCAGCATCTTAAATGAAACCAACTTTTCTGGAAGCATATTCCAACTCACCACCACCCTCTCTGTGAAGAAGTGCCTCCTAGCCTCTCTCCTAAACCGTCCTCCAACTTGAGACTGTCTCCATTTGTGTTTTGGTTTCCACCAATCCTCAAGAGACTATCCTTAAGCACTTATTTATTCCTTCCAAATATTTGAAGGTCTCAGTCATGTCCTCTCTCTCTCTCTCCTCTCTCCTCCAGGGAGTACATGTCCAGGACCTCCAACCTCTTCTCATATGTTCTACCCTGCTGGCCCTAATACTGTACACTGTACTCCAGATGCGGCCTCACTAAAGCCTTTACAAGTGCAGTATTACCTTCTCTTGCATGTTGCTGATCCCTCTGGCAATGCAGCCCGACATTTTATTTGCCTTTGCTGCTGCTTTCCTGCATTGCATAGAGTGCTTCAGATCACTAGTTATCTTGGCTTCCAGATCCTTCTCCTCCTCTGATGCAGATACCCACACTCCTCCCAGGCTGTACTCAGTCCTCAAGTTCTTGACTCCAATGTGCATAAGATTTAGATTTATTGTTAATACTGCAACCATAACAATTTTAGTTGAAGTTTGTATACATTTGCATACACACACATACAAAACATCACAAAACAACTTATATTGTTATAACTTAATTGCATCACAAGTCAAAAAGTTAATATATATATATATATATATATATCTAAACATTAATACATGTTTACTGCTACTGCACATCTATATCTACATAGCACTCAAAAACCTACCATAAGTCTAAGTTCTCACTAATGATTTCTTCCACCTTGGCTGTTATCGTGACTGAATTAGGCATTGAAGCCAAGCTGCCAAATCCGTGACCACCTCTCTAGTTTCTTCAGATCCTCCCTTAGGTCTTTTATCCCCTCTGCTATGTCCACCCTCCCACACAACTTGGTGTCTTCTACGAATAGGCAAATTGTGCCTTTGATACCATCACCAATATCACTGACGAAGACATTGAAAAGCAGCTGTTCAAGCACCGAGTCCTGTGAAGCCCCCCTGGTGACCTCCCTGATGCTAGATACCTCACTCCCCCACCACCACCACCACCATCACCACCGTGCTCTGGGTCCTGCCCCTAAACCAGTTTTCCACCCATCTGTTCAACGCCTCTCCAATCCTGAGATCTGCCAACTTCCTGATCAACTTCCAGTGGGGTACAGAGTCAAAATACTTGCTGAAGTCCAGATAAAGAATGTTCACCACTTGGCCCCTATCCACTGTTTTAGTGACCCAGTCAAAGACGTTAGTCAGATTCTTTTGACACACCCTCCCTCCCATAAACCAAGGCTGCCTCACATCCTGGAGACTATGCTCATCTAGATACTCTACCAGCCTTTCCTTTTGGTCTCCATGAGCCTACACATGAATGAGGTCAGGCTGACTGGTCAGTAATTTCCTGGGTCATCCTTGGGACCACTCTTATGGAGCGGCACTATATATGCCATTCTCTAGTCCTGCTGTACTGTGCCTGACTCCAGAAAACTAATGAACAGGCCAGCCAATGGCTCAGTAAGCTCCTCTGCTCTGCCCCCTTTTCCTTCATCCCTGTCCAACTAGTATATTTTATACCAAAGGATGAAGATGCCCCAATCATGATTTGGTGTAGCCCATGTCTTACTGACCATAATGTCATCCACTCCCCTCTCTGCCAGCAATGCCTGTAGATCATCCATATTGTTTCCAAGTCTTTGTGTGTTCAGGGACACCACCCTCCACCTAGAGTCTGAGCCTCCTTCCCTTCCCTCCCATCTGCCTTTCTTGTTTCGCTCCACTGCATTGGACCTAACCCCTGCTGCTAATACCTTCACTCCCCCCTCCAATTTCCCCCCACTGGTATGGGGGAGAAGTCTGCTGACCTCCTTCTCCTTGAGTCTTGGGGCCTGCAGGCCCCCCATAGTTTAAATTAAGTTTTTGGGTTATGTATCCCCCAACTTGTCCCTGAAGTCCCACGAGCCCCCATTACTGAGGTGAAGTCTGTCTGATATAAAAAGAGTTTTATTTGATCAGGTTTTCCACCAGCCCCCAATATAGTCATACCCTTTCTCCTTGCACCTCCCTGCAGGTCCTATCTATCACCCTGAATCTTTCTTGAATCTGAGAAGAGGAGCGGAGGGGAGAGGTTGTCTCCGTCCGTGCTACTCGGGACTCCCTCTTCCCTGTCAAATGGCTGGCACAGCTGAGAGGCAGTGCACAAAATCTCCAGCAGCTTAAAATTGGGACACAAAGGGAAAGGATTCAACAGCGGCTCCAATCCAGCCGCAGAGGAGGCACCAGGTGGCTCCAATCAGCCGCAATCCGAGGGCTATCAGTGGCACCAAGCAGCTGAGATTAGAGAGTGCCTGTCCACCAAGACGTTTAAATCCTCATTAAAAACATATTTATTTGGCCTGGCATTTGGGGATGATGTTTAGTTTTATTACTGCTGCCTTTTTATTTTTTATATGCTTTAATTGATTAATAGTTTGTTTTTATATTATATACGTGCTTTGGCTCTGGAAAAGTGCTTTAGAAATAAAAATTTGACTGATTGAGAGGAAGAAGGAGCAGGGGGCCAATTGGGGCCAGCGGCGTTACCACTAAAAAGCAGACCAGGCATTAAAAGGTGCATCCAGCGCTAGGTGGAAGAAGAGGAGTGGAGAGGGGAGATTGTCTTTGTCCCTGCTGTTCGGGACTCCCTCTTCCCCTTTAAACAGCTTGCAGAGCTGAGAGGCGGTGCAGAAAATCTCCAGTGGCTTAAAATTCAGCCACAAAGGGAAAGGATTCAATAGCAGCTCCAATCCAGCTGCATAGGAGGCACCAGGTGGCTCCAATTAGCCACAATCCGAGGACTATCAGCAGCTCCAATCTGCCGAAAGAAAGAAGGAGTAGGGGGCCAATCGGGCCAGTGGCACAACCACTGAAAAGCTGACCAGGCTTTAAAAGGTGCATTCAGCACTAGGTGAAAGAACAATTCCCCCCCACCCCCTCCACCACATCTTTTTAAATACTCTTAGGGTTGTCAGTGATTGGGCAGCTCAGTCAGCGGGGTGGAGCACTGGGAAACGAGGTCTTAGGAGGCAAGCTGCACGTAAAGGAACAGACTGACCAGAAAGACAAAAGCAAGCAAAATCCAGCACTGAGTGAACAGTGACATATTTTCAGAAGGAAATTGAACAGTGACAATATTTATCAGAGGAAAAGGAAAAGACTGACCTGAAAGAGACAAATACAAGCAAAATCCAACACTGGGTGAACAGTGACAGGTTTTTAGAAGGAAATATGCCCAAGGGACAAATACTATTCTATCGGGACAAAGACAACAGCTAAGGTACAGCAAAGGAAGAGGGTGCAGCAGTAAAACTGCACAGGTATCTTGGCATATAAGTGTATAAATAGTTTATAAGTGTGTTAAAGAAATTACTTGGCCGGGTTAAATAATTTTCTAGGCTGGCTTTTACGGGGACAAACAAACAAAACCATATGGCATAGGAGTGGTTTACTTGGCTGGGTTAAAGAATTTTCTAGGCTGGGTTTTAAGGGGACAAATCAACAAAAGCATATAAGTGTAAAGGAATTATATAAGTGTGTTAAACATTGTAAAAGCGTGTTAGGAAAGTACTAGGCTAGGGACAGATGAAACTGCACAGGAATCTTAGTGGCTAATAAGTGTATAAGCAGTATAAGAGTGTTAAAGAATTTACTAGACTGGGTTTTACATGGACAAGTGGACAAAATCTGTTCTTAGGAATCTAGGCTGGGTTTTACTGGGCCAAACGAACAATAACAGTAAAGTACAGTAAAGTATTTGGGTGCAGAGGTATATAAATGTGTTTAAGTTAGTTTCAGGGGCAAACTGCTTTAACTGCTCAGAAAATTCAGCAGTATTTAAGGGTTTAAGAGTGTTCTAAGGGCAAACTGATCAGGAATTTTAAACAGTATTTTAGTGTGTTGAAGGGTATTTTTAAAGCGGGTAAGGGAACACAAAAAACAGAAGAGCAGAATCTTAAACCTAAATAAGGCAAACACTGTTGGCAGGACAAGTAGGATACAAATAGGAGACAGCAAGCTAGAGGATAAACGTGGCATTCTAGGGTGGTTTATGGAAGCAACGGGAGGGAATTTTGGGGCAAGAGATGGTGGCAGGGGAATAGGGGTAAGTATTGGGGGCAGGGGGAAAGAAAGCATTCCAGAGTGGGAAGAAAAGTGTGCTGCAATGGGTGTGGAGCGGCTGTTTTTATGGACATACTATGGAGACTAAGTGAGTGCCCAATCTGTCAGACTGGTGAGAATGGAGGCTGAATTGGGGTGGCTAAGAAGGGAGATGGAGTGGAGGGTACAGAACAGCAGGAAGACTGGAGATAAAGATGGGGGGGCAGAACAGATAGGAGGGTACAAAACTACAGAGAGGTTGGAAAAGAAGAGAGGGGGAGCAGAATAGACAGCGGGGCAGAAGGCTCTTGGAAGGAGAAAGGGAGATAAAGGGCAAAGGGAGGAGGGGAAGGGCTGCATGCAATAGAAAGGTACATGGCGCAGGGAAGCAGGAAGACATATAATGATGACACAGTAAACAATATAAGGGTATGAAAACAGGTTCTTACCTTTAGCCAACTTACAGGAAAAGGAAGAGGAGGAGGAGAAGGGAGGCACTGAAGAAAATACGGATCTGGGACCAAGGTACAAGGAAACAGGACAGATGGGTATAGTTAAGAGTTGGGTGGGGGGGGAGCAAGGTGGACCCGGCAGAAGGGTGAGAGGAAAAGAAGGGAGGGGGAGGCAAAATGAGGAAAATGCAGGAAAGCAGAGAAACACAGAAGGGGACATGGTAGAGGGGGGTGTAGGGCAGGGACACGGGGAAGAGATGGGGAAGAAAGGGAAGATAATGGGAACTCATTGGGAAATAGGGGGGGAGGAGTAAGGGAGGGTGAAAGGAAAGTCGGATGGGAGGCAGGAGCAGCAGAGGGGTGACATTGGAACTGGGGGGAGTGCGGGTACAGAATATGGAAGAGCAGGTGGTAAGATCAAGGACAGGAGTCCAGGGCACTGATAAGAGAGATGCAAGGATAAAAAAAACAGGATAGGAACATAGGACCGCACCAAGGGATGAGAACAGGGAGTCGGTAATGATCTATGGTGACTCAATAATTAAGGTAATACACTGGTTGAAGAAGGAGGTGGCATATAAAAGGAAGTCAACCTTCTGTGACCCGGGAATAGAGGCGAGCAGGATGCAGTCAAGAATAAAGGAGTGTATTGTTTGTTTGTTTATTCAAGGTAAAAACCAATTGAGTAAAAACTCATTCACAATGGTAACCTTTACAAAAATACAAAATACAGGTCAACACTCAACATAATAAATACAATCAAACAACAAACATCAATACAAAAACATAAAAGAAAAAAGAATATCAATAACAATTACAAGGTTCATGTATAAATATCAGGTGTCTTCTTACATGGGATGTTGATAAGGGCTTACCAATCTTTTGCTTATATTCATGAGGAAGGCTATTCCAACATATTGGAATATAATTACTAAATAAATATTGGGAACGTTTTGATTTTACAAGGGGAACAACCATATCTGTAACAACCTGATTTCTCAATGTCAATTCAACACTTCTAAAGGAAAATCTATTCTTTAGATATATAGGGACAGAACCCAACCCACATTTATAAGCAAACAGCTGCTTATGTATCATTCTTCTCCTACTTAATGATAACCAACCTAATCTTTCATACAATTCGCAATGATGAGTACATTTTGGACACCTGAGAATCAGTCTGGCAAGATGATTAACTAGAACATCTAACTTTGTTATTCGATCCCTAGTGGCTCCATCATATAAAACGTCCCCATAATCGATTAAAGGGAAAATCTGCATCTTAACTATCAGGTCCAATGTCACAGAATCTAAGCAATTTTTGTTCCGAAACAGGAAACCCACCCGCTTATTACCCTGGGAGATCAACTTATCTTCATGCAAATTTCCTGACCCATAATTATCTAACCAAAATCCCAAGTATTTATATTGATTAACTAACTCTAACCCCTTCCCTCTAGTATCCACAATTTTCAAAGTCAAGTCATCTTTCCATTTCATAGAAGACCCAAACAACATACATTTAGTTTTTGAGGAATTAAGTTTTAACTTTGAGTTGACAAAGTACTTTTCCATATTGTTAAAACTTTTCTGCAGTGTACATTGTATTACTGAAACTGATTCATCCGAACAGTATAAAATGGTGTAATCGGCATACAGGTGGTAACGAGAGGCCCACACATAATGCTCAAGATCTTTCAGATATACTAAAAATAATAAAGGGCCCATAACTGATCTTTGGGGCACTCCTCTCCGTACCACCTGCATAGCCGACACAATTCCATTTACAGCTGTTACCTCCCATCTGTCAGAAAGATAGGCGATAAACCAATCCAGAACTGAATGGTTCATCCCTACCCCGGACAGTCTCATAAGCAAATTCTGATGATCAACCGTGTCGAAAGCCCTGGAGAGATCGACAAGAATTGCACCAGTATAACATTGGGCATCAATTGCCTTGCCGATCTCATCCAGGACCTCTGACATGGCCATCACAGTGCCATGAGACCTCCGAAAACCTGACTGATATGGAGCCATCAGTTTTCCTCTTTCCAAGTACTCCATCAACTGTCTTGCCAACAGTTTCTCCAACACCTTACTAATCAGAGGTAATATAGATATAGGTCTATAGTTGGACAGTCGACCAGTATCACCCCCCCTTAAAAATGGAGACGATTCTGGCCGACTTCCAACCTTCTGGGATACATACCTCCTCTATCGAACAATTGAACAGGTAGGTTAATGGGTCCAAAATGTGGGTTGCTGCATATTTCAGCATCCTTGGAGACAAACCATCAGGGCCACTACTCCCAGTGATGTTTAGTTGCACAAAGTTTCTAACACCTCACCACTCAATACGGCATCAAAAACAAATTTAGAGTCCCCTTCCATATGACTTACAGGGTTGAAAAGAGGTTCACTAGGGCTATCAAAAAAATCACCCAACTCTATAAAATAATCATTAAACCTATCAGCAAGTGGCAACTCTCTCCCAAAGGATTCCTCCCCAGATACATTAATAGGTGTCTTCCCCCTTGTCTGACCCTTTAATTCCCCTGTAAGTCACCAACATTTCCCAGGTGTCCCTATTGATTCTTTGGTTTTGGCCTTGTAGTACTTATTTTTAGTATCCCTTAGTGTGGCCACATACAGGTTTCTTGATTTCCTGTATTGCTGCCAATCACAAATCTTTCCCGAAGCTCATGCCTGGGCCCAAGCTTTACTTTTAGCAAGCCTCAACTTAAAAAGTTTAGTGGTATACCATGGGGCAGAATTACCTTTTATTCTCCTAGTAATCTCTGGCATATGCCTGTTACATACAAGGAGAAATTCTGACACAAAATAATCCCAAACCAGGTTTATATCGGGTATTAGTTCTAGACAATCCCACTTAATATTCCCTAGGTCTGCTAAAAAGGAAAAATAATCAAACATTTTATAAGATCTTAACTTCAAGAGCCTAGAGGGTCCTTTCACTTTAAATTTCCCTTTGATACAGTAAACAATATTATGATCACTAAACAAGTCTGCATCTATCCCAGAAGAAACATAATTGTTGGGACAGTTTGTAAGAATCACATCAATCAAGGAAGAATCACCAGGATTATGAATATTAATCCTGGTGGGTTCTGAGATTAATTGGTACAACCCAAGCTCCAAAGCCATTTTCCTGATTCTTTGGGATTTTACAGGGTGCAACCAGTCAGCATTTAAGTTCCCGAGAACTAATAACTCATGGGAGAAAACAAATGGGGCTAGGGCATCCTGCAGTAAGTCAAACACTTGTACTGTTGTGCTAGGTGGGCGATACCCCCCAACCACTAATAAAGGTTTCCCTGACCCAACATTAGACTCCAGTGCCAGATATTCAAGGCTTACACTATCCAAATTAAGAAAAATCTCAATAGTGGAGAATTTTTCCAAATAATAAACCATAATCCCTCCTCCTTCCTATTCCTATCAACCTTGTTAAAGTCATAACCCTGTAATTTTAGATCTAGGTCATCATGGGACTTACCCAGCCAGGTTTCTGTAAAAAACATAATCTCAGGTCTATGTTCTGTTAAGAAATCCTTAATTAAATCCAACTTTGGAATGATACTTCTTACATTTGAGTGCACAATTAGCTGACCGTGATGAATCTTTAAATTGTCAATTAAGGGAGCAGGGTTTAAAGCAACATCTCCACTTTGCATCAAGAACAAAAGAATACACAGCTTTGGTAGTATTGACTTCCTTAATACCTTAATTATCAAAGGAGTTTAGACATTCTTGATTTCATATCCCATTTCCACTCCCATTCCAACCCTGTTACAATAATGTCTCAGCTTTACCAACATCAAGTTTGGAATTATGTTTGCTAAACAGGCTGTCCCAGGATTGGGGCCTTCCATGTCAAGTGAGTCAGTATACAAACAAGTTCCTCCTCGACTCAGTACCACTCGACCATTGACATACAAATCCCAATCAGGGCACCTGCCAACCACCTCCCATTGAACATCCCAACCAAGACAACTTCCAAAATCAAATACATTAAAGACCCCATATGAAACCCTTACTTTAAAACTCTAAATTACATTAAGTATGTATCACACTTTCTTCCACCGAGTGCCACTCAACGCGTGCGCCATGGCGCGCGCGCCCTGGAGGCACTTTCTTTAATCTGTTGAATGCCCCACCTACAGAATGAAGCAACAGCAGGTAATTAGATCCCTTTTGCAGCATTTAAAATTAAACAGGCAGTCACAGTCTCACAAAGTCACTACAGCCCTTTCTTGTGCAAATCAATTCAGCCAGCACACACAGCTTGATTGAAGATGCGCTCCCAGCACAATTTAAAGCGGCTCTCACCTGCAGTCCAGAATGATGGGGGGGAGAGAAAGCTGGTTAGATTGCTTGTGGATAAACCACACCTGGTTCTGCACCTTGGGACAAATTATCTGGCTGGGGAAGAGATGGAAGAAGTACAAAGAAGATTTAGGGAGCTGGCCAGAGAATGTAGAGGGTTGGTTGGGTAAATAGAATTTTCAGAGGTATTGCCGGTACACTGTGCTAGTACAGCTAGGCAACTAAGGATAAAAGATTTTAATCTCTGGCTAAGGGACTGGTGCAGAAGGGAAGTCTAAGCATGCATTGTGGAATGGGGGGACATGTGGGCAGAAGAACACCTATTCGCAAGGGACAGACTGCACAAAAATGAGAGGGAAGGTAGACTGTTGAGAGAAAAACTGCAAGGGTACATTAACATAATTCTGGGGAGTAATTTAAACTAAGTCGGGGGAGGAGTACAAACCTAGGGAAGGACTGGAAAATGAAAATAGTGAGTCTTGCCTAGCTAGCTCAGAGGAGGGCAGGAAATATTAGGAAGAGGGAAAACAGGTGGGGGGAAGTAAGATGGAAGGGCTTGCTAGCAAATGCTAGAAGCCTGGGGAATAAGATGGAGGATTTAGAGGCCATAGTGGTGGAGGAGGGACTAAACCTGATAGCTGTCATGGAGACATGGTGGACAGAAAACCACAATTGGGAAATGGTACCGTCCCTTCAGGAAAGATAGGAGAGGGAAAAGGGGAAGGGGATTGGCATTATATGTAAAGGAGGGGATAAGGGCAACGGTTAGTCAGGAGGATCAGGGCCCAGTGGAGATATTATGGGTCACATTAACCAAAAGGACGGGGGAGGCAATACGTATGGGGGAATAGTGTACAGAGCGTTGAATCAAGGGGAGGAAGTTGATGGGGAGATGCTCAAGTGAATACAAAAGATGACAAGAAAAGGGGAAACTCTCTTGGTGGGGGATTTAAATCTCCCAGATGTAGAATGGGGAAACCAAACAGAAGCATCAGAAAGGAGCAGGGTATTGATAGAGTCCAAGCAGGAGGCATTCCTTCAACAGCTTGTCAGGGAACCAACTAGAGGAGAAGCCGCACTGGACGTAATAATGACAAACAGGGACAGTATAGACGAGGTAGAGGTGGGGAAATCTAGGGGATAGTGGCCACGGAGCGGTCAGATTTAGTATTAGGACAGGATAGAAGCAAGTTAGACCTCCACCAGTGTAATGGACTTCAGCAGGGTGGATTTTAAGGTAATGAAGGGAATTTTCAAGAGGGAGATGGCAGGGAAGGAGAACCTGGAGGCCACTGAGGAACTGTGGGAGGTAATAAAAGCGGGAATCTTGAGCGCAACAAAGCAATACATAAAGAAGGCGGGTAAGAAAAAACATGGAGGATGGACGCTTTGGTTAACTAAAGAGGTGGCAGGAGCAATAAGGGAAAAAAGAAAGCCTTCAGGGCATATAAAGAAACTCAAGGAAGGGACAAAAGAGAAGTATACAGGGAAAAGCTTCGGGAGACAGGGCAAGCAGTTAGAAGAGCAAAATCAGAGAGGGAAGAGAGAATAGTGAGGGAGGTAAAGAGGTAGGACAGAAAGTTTTTTAGGTACATTAGTGAAAAAGGAAAAGCAAATGGAATAATGAGACTAAAAGGGGAGGGGGGCTTCAATCGAGAAGGATGAAGATAAGGCGGACTTGTTAAACAGGTACTTTAGCTCAGTCTTCACAGTTGAAGAGGAGGGAAGGGGACCAGCAATGAGGGATAGGGGGAAGGAGGGTAGGAAGGTAGACACAAGTCATTTTATGGTAGGAAGGGTATAGGAGGAACTAGGCAAATTAAGGGTAGACAAAGCAACGGGCCCTGATCAACTGTATCCCAGGGTTCTCAGGGAGTTGTGTGAGGAACTTGTGGCACCGCTAGTAAGGCTATTCAATCTGTCCCTAGAAAAGGGGAAAGTCCCAGAAGACTGAGAAAGGCAGACATGGTGCACTGCACAAGAGTGGAGGGAGGGAGAATCCAGGAAACTATTGCCCGGTCAGTCTTACCTCTGTGATGGGTAAACTAATGGAAGCCCTCATAAAGGAAAGCCTTCTGCACTACCTGGAGGAAGGAGGGCTCTTGGATGGCAGCCAGCATGGGTTTACACAGGGAAGATCATGTCACACCAACCTGATCGAGTTCTTTGATGAGGTGACGAAGGTCTGCAATCAGGGAGTGGCAGTGGATGTGGCCTGTCTTCACTGTGTCTGGAGCTAGAGCGTATGCTTTTGTAGCACCGACTCTGTGGAATTCTCTTCCTCATCGGATTAGAGTGCCTGTCCGCTGAGTTTTTAAATCTGCCTTAAAGACCTATCTTTTCAACTTTACTTTTTCTGAGGTTTAATTCCTGCTCTTTTATTAACTGATTTTAAGTATATGTTTCATGGTAATTACGTTTTCATTTATGTTTATGTACAACACCATGGTCATTTGGAATGGCATTTTAGAAATAAAATTTGCTTTGATTTTGCTTCAGAAAGGCATTTTAAACCGTCCCTCACAGGAGGCTAATAAATAAACTGGACAGCCTGGGAGTAGGGAGGAAATTATCAAACTGGGTGGAAAACTAGCTAGGGGGAAGAACTCAAAGGGTGGTTGTCAATGGTGCTTGCTCCAGGGAGGAAAAAGTGACAAGTGGGGTGTCCCAGGGGTCAGTATTGGGACCAGTACTGTTTAACATCTTTATTGGGGTATTACGGAGCGACTGCATGGGAAGGTGTGTCTATTTGCAGACGACACGAAGACCTGTAATAGAGTGGATACACCAGGAGGGGTACAAAAAATGAGGGAGGATCTGGGCAGGCTGGAAGAGTGGTCAGTGAGGTGGCAATTGAAATTTAATACAAAGAAGTGCAAAATTATGCACATAGGGTGCAAAAATCCAAAGGCAGGCTACAGGCTGGTAGGAGAGGACACTACAAAGTATGAAAGAGACCTGGGGATCATTATTTCAGATAACTTAAAGGTGGCAAATCAGTGCAACAAGGCAGAGGGGAAGGCAAGCGGAATGCTGCCATGCATAGGGAGGGGTATCATGAGCAGGAGGAGAGAGGTGATCATGCCGCAGTACAGACCCATGGTTAGGCCACACTTGGAGTATGGGGTATAGTTCTGGAGACTTTTCCTACAGGGGGACAAGGATAGAGTGGAGCGGGTCCAGAGAAGGGCTACCAAAATGGAGCAGGGCCTTCACAAGAGATCTTATGAGGAATGGCTGGAGGAGCTTGGCCTATATACACTGGAAACAAGGGAGCAGGGGGACATGATAGAAATGTTTAAATATTTGAAGGGAATAAACAGGGTGAGGGAAGGGAGCATTTTCAAACTGAGAGATAACACGGCTACAAGGGGACACAGCTTAAAACTGGAGGGAGGCAGTTTCAGGGGAAATGTGAGGGGGCATTACTTCACGGAGAGAGTGGTGGGTCCCTGGAATAGGCTACCGGAGTGGGTGGTGGGAGCAAAATCGGTGGGGGACTTCAAGAAGGCATGGAATACTAATAATATGGGACTGAACGAGAGAGGCAAGGGTACAATAGAATGAAGGGAATAAGAGCAATATGGCAAAGGAGCTATGGGGAGGAAAAAGGGCAGTCTAGATAGGCCAAGTGGTCCTTTTCTAACAACAGATTTCTCTGTTTGTACTATCCTCGCAATCTACCCGGCTAGGTCACTGGTACCTAGGTGTATAATTAAGATTGGTTTTCCTCTACTCCTCTTACCAACTCCCCAATTTTTAGGCACACCCTCTCTGTTGTCATCCCTTGCATGCAAACCACATAAATACCTGCATTTGGGCCCCCCTTCTTTCCCCAGGAATTAAGGCAACATGGCAGCTATGCTGGGCTGCATGTGATGTGTGGGGGAGCATTGTCAGTGAGATTTTAAACATTTCTTTGTATTTTTAAGTAGGTTTGCTAAATTATAGTTAGCCGTTAGTTAGGGTTGGGAGAGTAGTTAGGGTCTGTAGCGAGGTAAAGTGAGGAATTAGATTTTTTGGTTTTTAATTAGAGAAAAATAGTCTGTAAGGCATACCTGTACATGGTTCAAATCAGCGTGGAGGATCCATGCAGCAAAGTGCTGTTAGTCCAGTCCATCTTAAGTGCTGAGCCCGGAGGAGTGAAGATCTGGACGTATTTTTCATTTCTGATGGCTGATAGTGAGGACTGAGTGCCATGTTTGATTATGATGCTGACTGGCTCCCGAGGGACCATTGAGATCAGTGGACAGGAGCCAAAACAGGCATCAGGGACTAGATCTGGATCGCAGGTAGGAGAAGGCTACTCGGTAAATCTGCTGACTGTGTAGCCGGAGCGGTGAAGCTTCGGGAAGTGATTTGCACAGTTCAGTCGGTCGGTAACAGTGTTCATTTGGTCCCAGATTGGCAAGGAGAAGAACTGTAGCCAAGGAGTGTTCCAGGTGGTGGTTTAGCCCTGGTTGCTGCCTGGTGAATGTGGGACGTTCTGGACTGTTACTGGCTATGGAGGGGAGTGAGAATCCTCTAGAAATCAGTGGCTGAGTCCCTGGCTATGGGTGTGGGGTGAAACTGACCTAACTAAAGGTGAGACCTACGTTAGGGGTGAGAAGTGCCTTGAACCATGAAAGAACTGGGAAAAACTGTCAGTAAAGATTTAATTTTGAGTAACCTGCCAGAATACATGGATGTATGGAGGGTGGTGAAGATTCAGTCTGCTAGAATGGGCTCCACTATGTAGTTTATATTTGGCCTGCAATGCTCCGGGAGAGACAGTGGTGAGAGCCAGGATTACTGGAGTTTTGTGGACTATTGGCTGTGTTCGAGAACTTTGGCAGACTGCTTCTGTGTGACTTTACGCCAACCACTGGTGCAGAACAGCTGATCATTCTGTACTGTGAGAGAGGACAAGAACTTTGATGTTTTGTCTGTGCTGGTTTGCTAAGATTCAAATTGGACCCTCAGAGACTGCCACACAGACCTTGGTTTTCTCCCCCCCTAACGGACAAGGGATATAGATTTGGCTGATTTGTTTTAGAATGGGGTGGGTTGGTGGGGTAGTTTGTTGTTACATGGGATAAGGTGGGTGGAGGATTGCATTGGAGTGTATGGTGAATGGTTGTGTGTATGGTTGGAATGTGAGTGTGTGAGCTGGTTGTGAGGTTGTTTTAAGTATAAGGAGTTATATTTAATACATTTTTTGTATTGGTCTGGTTATTTGTGTTGGAATATGTGCCTGGGTTGGAGTCTGGCAAGGTGCAGCTACTTGGCGGCCCTTCTCTGGTACCTCTGCCCCTTCATGCTCCTGCCTCTTCTATCAGAGACCTATGGAAGGTGTGCATTAGGGATCACCTGGGGGTCTGGGGGGTAATTCAGTGTGCCAGGGAGTCAAAGATTCGGGTGGTGTGTCCAAGAAGATGCCCTGGGGTGAAATGGGCACTAGAGGGGGGGGCCTCCCTGTTTGGTGCCCATACCCAAGGGCTCCATCAAGGTTAGTGGGCAGATAGCTGATCTGGCAATCTTCCCTCATCCTACTCGGGCTGTGTTATGTAACGCCAGGTCAATGAGGAACAAGACTGCCATTATGGCAGACTAGATTGCCTCAGTAGAGCTGGCTTGCATCACGGAGACCTGGCTGGATGAAAATGTGGCTCCCACTTTGGAGGCAGCAGTGCCAGCTGGGTACTCCATGATACACACCCTGAGGAAGGATCGCAGAGGTGGGGGGGGTTGGGGGTAATCATTTGTTTTAAATCTAGCCTGGGCCTCACGGTGCTGCCTATGGGTCCCACCGAGTCCTTTGAGTGTGTTGCCGTGTGTGTGGGGGGGCCTGGAGCGGGTTACAGGATCCTCCTGCTCTATTGCCCATTGGGTCGGGAGGGTGAATTTTTGAGGGAGATTGGAGAGCTTGTCACCGGCCTGGTGTTGGAGTCCCCCAGATGGTTAATTCTGGGGGACTTCAATGCCTGGGTCGACAATGGGATCTCATCATTTTGGTGCGATCTCCTTAAGAGCATGGAGGTCCTGGGCCTAACACAAAATGTCATCTCAGTGACCCACTCACGTGGACACACACTGGACTTGGTATTTTCATTGGGTTTAGAGACCACAGACCTTAGGGTAGATCTGGTAGTTTGGTCAGATCACAACACTGTGGGGATCAGGTTTGGGGCTCCCCCTGAGCACCCTGACTCTGTGGAGATGGTCCGGTGCCACCCTTTACGGGGTTTGTCCCCAACAGGGCTATCGGCGGCACTGGATCTATTGAGTGTGGAGGTTGTTTTTTTCTGTGTGTGATCTATAATGTGAGCTGGAGATTCATTTATTTTTTCAACAGGCATTAGTAGCAGCTTTCTGGAAGTTACTGTTCTCTCCCCTCAGCTAGTAGCAATTTACAGCTAATTGTGGTTTAAATACCAGTGGGTTCTCTCACACAGCAGTAGTGCAAAAGCAGACTAAGTTGGCTCAGGTAGATGTACCTTTCTGTTGCTGTTAAGTTTGTGGAGGGGCAGGAGTGAAGGATTTAGTTGCTCATAAGCTTGGAACTGTTTGTACTTGTTTGAGTCCATTACCTTTAGGGCAGGTCTCATATTTCAATGAATTTTGGGGGATCTGTTTTTTTCTTTTGTTTTGTTGTTGTTTTTTTCTTTCTTTTTTCATTGAGGCTTGTCCTCTGTCAACATAGGGTAAAGGGGTTCTTATCGGATTGTTTCTGGACTCAGCCAGAAGGTAATCCCACCCACCCCTGGGCTAGTCTTCCTTTTATAGGGTGTGGACCTATAGTGTTACACCTTCCTACACCACATAGGAGGTTCCACACCGAGGAAAGGGAGGAGCATAGGGGTTCATCTAGAGTGCAACCTAGGTTATACTGCAGGCCAGGTCACATCTGACTTGACAGGAGTGGTGCAGTGCAGTGGCTGTGGAGCAGCAGTCTTCAGGGAGACATTTTGGAGGCTGTGATGCTGCCCTATCTGTAGGCACCTCTCTGGGCCAAGGGAGGAGGTTGCCTGTCTCTGTGCAGAGGTGGCCAGGTTACAGGAGGCATCCACCCCCACCCGGGGACCACAGGGTCCACAGCATCAACCTCAAAGGTTGCCCAGGAAGAAGGATGACTGGACCACGGTGGGCTCAGGGAGAGTGAGGAGGGGTCAGAGACACATCCCCCAACCAGTCCATCTTAATAACTCCTACCCTGCTTTGGAGGAATGAGACTACCCCACACAGGCACCCACAGCTGGGACCAGGGAGGATGGTCGGCTACCTCAAATCCGGAGTCCCAGGGAAGGGGGGGCAGGGGACCCTGGAGTAGGGGGAAGCTTCTCCTAGTGGGGGAATCTACTGTACAGGGTGTGAAATTAGGGACAACTAGCAGGGGGGAGAGGGAGGTCAAGTGCCTCCCAGGAATTGCTGCATGGAGGGATGGGAAGTAAATCCATAGGATCACTAGGGCAATAGCCAGGATGGAGAAGCTGGATGTCATTGTCAATCTGAGGACTACTGACTTGGCGAGGAGAAGGGTACAGTTAGCCAGAGTCCAGAAGGATTTCAGTAAGCTGGGAGAGGACCTGAAGGGGTAGCACATTCTGTGTCATTCTAGGAGGTACTACCTGTCCAAGGCACAAGGGAGGCCAGGGCACTCCACAGCCAAACCTTCAACTCCTGGTTGAAGTATTGGTGTGGGAGAGAAGGATTTGGCTTCATAGGGGACTGGGGCCCAACCTGGGCAGATGCGAGCTTGTATCAGGAGGATGGCCTGCATCTGTCTGGAAAGGGGACATCAGTCCTTATTGAGAAGTTGGAAAGCTTCAGCAGAGAGCATTTAAACTGGCCAAGGGGGGGAGAAACAGGTGGTTTAGGCCCCCACAAGAACATGCAAAAGTACAAACTGACAACAGGAACAATGCAAGTGAGCACTGAGGGGCAGGCAGGGGAAACTTTTATAAGGGGAGATAAGGGGGGGGGGCAAGAGCACATGAGCATGAATACCAGGGCTGGGGGAAGAGGTAACGTAGAGAAAAGAGGAACAGAGGAAAGGTAGGGCGTGAAACATGGAAGGTCATGTTCACAAATGCCCGCAGTCTGGGAAATAAGGTTTCAGACCTGGAAACCTTGATGACGGATGCAGACCTCAACATAGCAGCAATAACAGAGACATGGTATTCTGCTACTCACAGTTGGGACATCATTGTACCAGGCTATACACTGTTCAGAAGGTACAGGGAAGATAAAAAAGGGGGGGGGGGACCCTGTATGTCAGAGAAGGCATAATGGCTACAGAAGTACAGGGAAGGCAGGGGGAGGCCAAGGCAATGTAGGTCACCCTTAAACCAGGAAATGGCACAGCAATATGTACAGGGATGATCTACAGACCTCCGGTACAGAGGGAGGAAGTGGACATGGTAATAGTGAAAGAAATTCATGACATGGCAGCGAAAGGTGAAATCCTGCTGATGGGAGATTTCAATATGCCGGATGTGGATTGAACTACCCAGGCAGCTGCTTTAGCCAGAAGCACAGCCATCCTGGAATCCCTGCAGGGAGCTGGATTCAGACAGTTGGTGCATGAGCCAACCAGGGACAAATCAATTCTAGACCTGGTATGGACCAATGGGAACACAGTCGAAAGAATCCAGGTGGAAGGGCATCTGGGATCCAGAGACCACTATATGGTGTGGTTTGGCACAAAGACAGGGACTCAATTAAGCCACACAGGGGCAAAAGTATTAGATTTCAGGAGGGTGGATTTCAATGAAATGGGTAAATGTTTAAAAGTAGCCTTGGAGAAGGTAGAGGTAATGGGAGGGGGTGGAGGAACAGTGGGGGAGACTAAAAGGAGCCATTCTGGAGGTAACTAACCAATGCATTAGGATAGTGGCCAAAGGGAAAAGAAGAAAGAAGCCTCCCTTTTTTTCCTCTCTCCTTCTCCCCACCCCCTTTCATATTTATATTTCTGTTGTAGTTAATATTTTCTGTGTAGCTGCTAGAAGAGGTTATTTCTTGTCATGTTTGCATTGTGTCACTTTAAATTATATGTTATTCTGTGCAATTGTCATTTATATGATGTTTAGTATGGATTGCAGCACCTTTCTTGTAATTGCTAACTGCAAATGGATTGACACTTGTTTAATGTTTGTTTTTAACCAATGAGATTTGGGATTCTATTAATGACATCACTATGAATGGGTTATTTAACTGTCACAGTGGTGAAAATATTTTATTACCTTTGATAAAGAAGAAGAAGAAGAAGAAGAATCAGTATTTATATAGCGCTTTTCATACATCCAAAGCGCTTTACAAGCAATGCTAGACTGGTAGTGAAGTGACTGAATGTGTGGTGGCGGCCATATCGCACATCATCACCCATACACAGCCTGGATAATTGCATGAACCGGTTTATGGGAAGGGGAATGTTGGCCAGGACACCGGGAATGTTCCCTACTCTTTGCGAAGAGTGCCGTGGGTTCTTTTACTTCCACCTGGACACCCACCAGGACAACACCAGGATGGGTAGAAGGGACCTCAGTTTAACGTCTCATCCAAAGGACGGCACACCCCAGCAGTACAGCACCCCCCAATACTGCACTCGGATGCCAGCGATTTTTAGGTGCAAGTCCAATCCCGGTGTGGGACGAGAACCCACTACCTTCTGGTCCAGAGGCGGATGTGCTACCAACTGAGCCACGCTGATACCTAATAATAAAGGATAAAGGATAAAGTATAAGCTGATAAAGGATGAGTAGTCATCCGAAACGCATCAGGTTGCTCTTTATTTTGACAATGTAATAAAATAAATAATATTTTTTATTGGAGAACTGGTGCCCTCTATTATATTTGAGGTGCGAGTGCTCTGCTTGTTTTTTGTTGGTAGGTGGGAGACAAAATAATGGCTAAAAGAGCAAGTTTCAGGAAGTATAAGGGAACCCAAAGAGAGGAGAACAGGGAGGTGTACCTTGAATGTCTCAGAGAGGCAGAGAAGGCTGTTAGGAAAGCCAAAGCACAAACAGAGGAGGGTTTAGCACAGTCTGTGAAAAAAGAGGACAAAACATTCCTTAGGTACATCAGCGATAGAAGAAAAATCGAGGGGGGAATTGTGAGGCTCAAAGGGGAGGAGGGAGAGTGTAAGGAGGGGGATCTAGACTAGGCAGAAATACTGAACAAATACTTCTGTTCAGTATTCACTGAGGAGGGAGAGGGACAAAGACCACAGCTGGGGAACAGAGGCAGTTGGGGGGGGGGTGGATGGACACCAGTCCATTCACAGTGGATAGAGTTCTGGAGGAACTCACAAAGCTGAAGGTGGATAAAGCCAAGGGGCCAGATGACATACACCTGAGGATATTAAGAGAACTGCAGAGGGAACTAGCAGCATGTCAGACCACCCTGTTCACAGAGTCACTCAACACAGGTATGGTTTCAGAGGACTGGAGGAGGGCACATGTAGTCCCACTACACAAAAGTCACAGTAGGATGGAAGCAGGGAACTACAGGCCAGTCAGCCTCACCTCAGTGGTGTAGAAGATCATGGAGACACTGCTGAAAGAAAGGATAGTGGCACACCTGGAATCCATTGGTGCCCAGGATCTGAGGCAGCATGGATTCACATCAGGAAGGTCTCGTCAAATGAATCTGATAGATATTTTTGATTGGGTGACTAGGGAAGTGAATCAGGGAGGGGCCATTGACATTGCCCATGTGGATTTCAGCAAAGCCTTCGATACTATCCTACACAGAAGGCTGGTTAACAAGATGAGAAGTCTGGACATGGGGCATAAGGTGATACAGTGGGTTAGAAACTGGCTGACAGACAGAAGGCAGAGGGTGGTGGTAAATGGGATCCAATCTGGGGAGAGGGGTGACCAGCGGAGTGCCACAAGGATCAGTACTGGGACCAGTCCTGTTCAATGTCTTCATTAGTGACATTGCAGAGGGGCTGGAAGGAAGAGTCTTTCTATTTGCAGATGACACCAAGATGTACAACAGGGTGGATACTCCAGAGGGGGTGCAGATAATGAACAGGGAGCTGGAGAAGCTTGAAAGATGGTCAGAAGTGTGGCAACTGAGGTTTAATGTAAAAAAGTGCAAGATAATGCACTTGGATAGGGGGAACCCTGGGGAGACCTACAGGATTACTTTTCCAGGCATCCTTGATTGGGCTGACCGCTCGTTCGCTTCGGCAGCCCTGGCTGGAAATGCTAGCTGGCCATGAACCCTCCGCCACCCGCTTCCAGCTCTCCAGTGCCAGGGTGCCCTTGATTGGGCTGACCACTCATTCGCTTTGGTGGCCCTGGCTGAAAAAGCCAGCCAGCCGTGAACCCTCCTCCACCTGCTTCCAGCTCTCTAGTGCCTGGGCACCCTTGATTGGGCTGACCACTCGTTCACTTCAGCAGCCCTGGTTGGAAAAGTCAGCCAGCCATGAACCCTCTTCCACCTGCTTCCAGCTCTCCAGTGCCTAGGTGTCCTTGATTGGACTGACCGCTCATTCACTTCTGCGACCCTGGCTGGAAAAGTCAGCAGGCTGTGAACCCTCCTCAGCCTGCTTCCAGCTCTCCAGTGAGCCCTTGATTGGGCTGACCACTCGTTCACGTCGGTGGCCCTGGCTGGAAAAGTCAGACGGCTGTGAACCCTCCTCAGCCAGCTTACAGCTCTCCAGTGCCTGGGCAACCTTGATTGGGCTGACCACTCATTTGTTTGGTGGCCCTGGGTGGAAAAGCCAGCTGGCCGTGAACCCTCCTCCATCCGCTTCCAGCTCTCCAGTGCCTGGGCATCCTTGATTGGGCTGACTACTCATTCATTTCTGCGGCTATGGCTGGAAAAGCCAGCCAGCCAAGAAACCTCCTCCACCCACTTCCAGCTCTCCAGTGCCTGGGCACCCTTGATTGGGCTGACCGCTCATTCACTTCGGCGGCCTTGGCTTGAAAAGCTAGACGGCCGTGAACCCTCATCCACCCGCTTCCAGCTCTCCAGTGCCTGGGTAAGTCTGCCTTCTAGCCTGAGGACACCGCTCGGATTCCAGTTGGTTGACAGGACCTTCAGCTTGTGCCTGATTGGCCAAAGCAGTTACGACTCTCCACCGGATTGGCCCTTGTCTCTCCTCAGAATTTTCATGGTTCTTCCCTGCTACGGCTTTTTATTTTCAGTGCCTTGAGCCTCAGTTTTTGAACTTTTGGTACTGTATATTTGTGGCAAATATCCTATTCTTATAGTCCTAAATGACTGTAACTGTGCCATACTGGGGGTATACTGCCTAGATGTATAGGGATTTTACAGTGCTTTTGTAGTATATTGAACTACTTGAATTTGCAATTCTCTGATCTCCTGACTCTGCTCCCAGCTTACCTAAATCTCTGCTTTCTCTTCTGCCTTGTTTTAAACTTGCATCTTAATTCTCTGCTACACTGACTTTCTCCCTCACTCTTTGACTACCTAAATCTCTACCTTGCACTGTGATCACCTTCTCCCCCTCCCTCTCTCTTGCTCTCTGTATTTCAATTCCTGCCCAATTTCATTATTCTTTCCGGCGGTGCCAGGCTGAACAGTTATTCATTCCTGTTGTCTGGCTACTCGCCCCCTCCCTCCTTGCTCATTCTTTAACTCCCTTTATCTTCCTGTCCCCTGCCGATTTAGCTAATTGGCCTGCTTTTGTCTCTGTGCTGTGCTGTGCCTTTGTCCCTGTGCTGTTATATTTCCCCTAATCTCTGTCCTTCTCTCCCTTTCCAGGCACCCTTGATTGGGCTGACCGCTCATTCGCTTCAGCGGCCCTGGCTGGAAAAGCCAGCCAGCCATGAACCCTCCTCCACTCACTTCCAGCTCTCCAGTGCCTGGGTAAGCCTGCCTTCTAGCCCAGGGATGCTGCTCAGATTCCAAATGGTTGATGGAACCTTCAGCTTGTGCCCAATTGGCCAAAGCAGTTACGTCTCTCCACCGGATTGGCCCTTGTCTCTCCTCGGAATTTTCATGGCTTTTCCCTGCTATGGCTTTTTATTTTCACTGCCTTAAGCCTCAGTTTTTGAGCTCTTGGTACTGTATATTTTCTCCTGCCCACACGCCCCAACCCCGGCCTCTCTATTAAATACAGACCAATCCCTGCCCTTTCCTTCCTCCTTGGCTGTCATCTCCTCTTCCCTCCCTTGTTTTGATTGGCTGCTGCACTGCCCATCAATCATTTGTGCCCTGATCTCCTAACACTGCCCTCCTCAAGTCCTTTAAAGCTCAGTGTCATTAGCGGACTTGTTTGTCTCTCACTCCATAATCTGAACACCTTCTCTCTCAAGTTAGCCTCTCCATTTGCCCTCTCATTCTGCTCTGCCCTACGTCACTCCATCTTTGTCCAGTGATATACTGTTTCACACAAGATCAGAAGCTCCATTCTCACTCTGCTTTTGAGAACCTCCTCCAGGATTCTTGATACCCTGACCATGGGAAGTTTCTTTTAATTGCCCTGTCTTGCCTTCTCCTTGGTTGCTATATTGACAGGCTTATTGCTGAGGCCCTTACATCGCACTCTATACCACAGTTCCCTCCATCTCCATGTCACATCTACTCCAAATCCACACTTGTACTCCTTTACATTACGTGTCTCCCTATGTCAGACACTGCTCTACTGGGACTCAGGCTCCACAAGCGCCTCCAGTCACAACAGATGATGACTACCCTTGAAATACTCTCCTCCTCTGCCTCGCCCTTGCTCCAGGTATCCATCCTCCTACTGC
Organism: Neoceratodus forsteri; assembly: GCA_016271365.2. Taxonomy (NCBI): domain Eukaryota; kingdom Metazoa; phylum Chordata; order Ceratodontiformes; family Ceratodontidae; genus Neoceratodus; species Neoceratodus forsteri. The sequence continues at coordinate 376,662,240 of CM057458.1, forward strand.
TCATCTGTGCTGGGGACATTGAGACTAATCCTGGACCCTCCTGCCAAAATCCTCTCATCCACCCCATAACTTCTATACCCCAGATAAAAGGTCTGAAAGTCGCCCATATGAATATTCAAAGCCTTCACCCTAAGATGGCTGAACTAGAAGCCTGGACTGTACAGATGTCGCCTGACATCTTATGCATATCTGAAACCTGACTAAAACCAGCTATCACACAGCTTGAGGTGCCCCTACCTGGCTTCACCTGCCATAGATGTGATAGGATAGGCAAGAGGGGTTGGGTGATACTCATCTACTGCAGGTCTCACATAGATGTTCAGTTCTCCCTGATCCCATAGAGGCATCATCTCAGACCGAATCTCTCTTCCTTTCACTTACCCTTGGAAATGTTAAAAAACTCACCATTGGGTGTGTCTATTTACCACGCAGTCATGCATCCACTGCCCTGCTTTCCCTCCTAGCAGCACTTTCCAACCTCCCTAACCATGACCTTATACTATGTGGAGACTTTAACTCTGATTGGCTGCATCCTGATGCTGGTATGTTGCATGCCTCGCTAGAGGGCTCTAACCTGACCCAACTCTTACAGGATTCCATGCATATCAACGCCAAATCTGGAAACCACACTCTTCATGATTGGGTGGTCTCTAACTGCCCTCAGAAGATCAAAGCTGTGGGAGTACTCTCGGATTGCATTAGTTATCACTCTCCTACTTTTTGTGTATAGAGAAATAACTGTCCTAATCCCCCTCCTATGATTTCCTTGACTTGAGACATGTCCAGGTTTTACGCTGTTTGTTTCATCTCTTCCCTCCACAACACTGACTAGAGCCCTATCAATATACTCCCTGATATAAACCAAGCCTTGGATTTCTTTATATCCACCTTCTCCCAAATTGTTAACCAACATGCCACACAGAAAAAAATGTAGGTCAAAGGGCACCAAGGCCCTCCAAGGATATTAGGAAGCACATGTCCCTCTAAGAGAAAGCTTGCAGAGCCTATAAAGAGAGTGGGCTTTCCTTCGATTGGCAAATTTATAGACAACTTAGAAATCAGTGCAAAAACTCCCTAATAAAAGCCAAACGACATCACTTCAAATCCCTTAAAACAAAACACCTCTCCAGCCCTAAGGAATTCTGGAAGCAAGTCAACTCCCTAATCAAAGGGAAGGCAGTAGAAGTCCCTAGCTCTATTACTGCTAATGTTCAACCCTTGCCAACTCTGCCTTCATTGCCTTCAGGTTTCAACAATTTTTTTACGGATCTACACAAATACACTTCACTTTTCAATAATTCCTCTCCGAGTTCCACCTGAAACTTGCCACACTAAAAGTAGTACAAAAGCTCCTATCAAACTTAAATCTGGACAGCTCTCCTGGCCATGATTCACTCGAACCTAAATTTCTTAAGCTGGGTGCCTCTGCCATTGCTCGCCCTGTCTGTGACCTACTCAACTGTTTTTTTATCTCTAACTCTGTTCCGGATAAATGGAAGGTGGCGATAGTAGTTCCAGTGCACAAGGGAGGGCCTAATACTATTATCGACAACTACAGACCTATTTCAATTCTTTGCCCACTGGCAAAGATCCAAGAGCCACTAGTCTATAACCATCTCCAGGATTACACTGAATCTTACAATCTACTTTCCCCCTCACAACACATCTTTAGAAGGAATCACAGTACATTTACCACCCTGATTAAAGTAACAACTAACATATTCCATGCAATGGACAAAGGATCTGCTACAGGTGCCATCTTCATTGACCTTACTAAAGCATTTGATTTGGTGAACCATGGTCTTCTGTTGCATCAGCTACATGTCTTTGGTCTTGACAGCAATGCACTCAACTGGGTAAACAGCTATCTATCCTGTCGCTCCCAAAGAATAAAGTGGGGAGGTTCCCTATCTGAACCTTGGCCCGTAACTCATGGCGTCCCATAGGGCTCCATTTTGGGGCCTATACTATTCTCACTTTTCATTAATGACCTTTTCTGCCATTGTGGAGGTGCGTCCATGCATCTTTATGCAGATGATGCAATTATCTATCGTTCCTACCTGCATCTCGACCAAATCAACTGGGAGCTTGCCTCTGACTTTGCTTCCCTTGAGGACTGGTTTAACCTTAATCATATAATTCTTAATACAAAAAAAACAAAATGTATGGTATTCTCTCTTCAATCCTCCTTACTAAGTCCCCCTCCCTTAACATTACATGTATTTATGTATTTATTTATTTATTGAAAATATTGGAATTACAATCCTTTGAGTCATAGACTCATTTCCAAAGGCTCCATGTCAAGACATAGAAATACAAGTTAAAACATTAATGAGAGGTACAGAGGGTGAAGGAGCACAGTTACAAAGGTAAGAAACATAGAGACTGACAATGATGCGGCCTATACATATTATTTGCTAAGCAGGTCCCTGTAACATAGGGACTAGTTATTATCAGAGGTACCAATGCAGTCTGGAAAAAGGTACAACCCTCCAGGGTGATCCCTTAGAGACTGTCCTCTCCTTTAAATATCTAGGCATCACCTTGGACTCTTCGCTCTCTTTTCACACTCATGTCATCAACATTGTTAAAGTACTGAATCAGAAATTAGGATTGCTCTATCGAATATGCCCACTTCTCACCTCTGCCTCTTGTCTAAAAATTGTCTCTGCATCTCTTGTTCCACTCCTAATCTATGGTGATCTCCTCCTACTGTTATGTAATGCCAGGTCGATTAGGAACAAGACTGCTATTATTGCAGATCTTGTTGCAACATCTGACCTGGCATGTATTACCGAGACCTGGCTGGATGAGAATGCAGGTCCTATTTTAGACTCTGCTGCTCCAGCTGGGTTCTCGGTAATGCACCATCCGAGATTGGATCGTAGGGGTGGGGGAGTGGCCATCTTTTTTAGATCAGATCTGGGTCTTGTGGAGGTGCCAGTGGTAACACCAGATCCTTTGAGTGCATCCTGGCAGCAGGTGCAGAGCTCAGGATTCTCCTCATATACCGTCCACCCGGTGATGGTGGTGAATTCCTGAAGGAGTTCATGGACTTATCATTGACATGGCACTGGAGTCGCTTAGATGGCTAATACTGGGTGACTTCAATGCCTGGGTCGATGATGAACTCTCGCACTTTGGAAAGAACTTCCTCCAACTTATGTCTATGTTGGGCCTGTCACAGGTAGTTACTCTGCTACCCATATAGGTGGACACTCTTTGGACCTGATGTTCCTACTGGATTTGGATGTCTCACATTTGGAGGTGGAACCAAATGTGTGACAGACCATCACACCATAAGATTCAGTTTTGGGGCACCCCTAATAGGTCTGCCCCTCACGGAGATGGTCCAGTATCGCCTTTAAGGGAGTAAACCCAGAGGGCCTATTAGGCGGTACTGGACCTATCGGGTGTTTCGGATGACAGCATGGGTCCAGGGGACCTGGTTATTGCTCATAATAAGGCGTGACCGGGCCCTGGACCAAATTGCCTTGTTCTGTCGCTTAATTACTTCAGCACTCAAAGACTCTTGGTTTGATGAGTCTTTGAAGGAGCTGAGGAGAGGAAGCGAAGGCTAGAGAGGGTATGGCGGAAATCTTGCCTGGATGCTGACAAACTTAGATTGATGGATCATTATGTTTTTATCAATCAGCAATATCCCGTGAGAAGGCAGAATTCCTGTCCAGGGAGATTGCTGCTCGTGAAACCGACCGGCTCAACTTTTTCGGACTGTTGACAGATTGTGCAATCCACTCTGTCTACAGTCTGGAAGAGATTTTTCACAAATAAAGTGTGATGAGCTTGCTCGATTTTTCGCTGATAAGATTGCCAGCATTAGGTCGGATATCAGCCAAGCTCACTCTTCAAGGGTTTGCAGTGATCGGCGAGGGGAAGCAAACACCTGTGTCACCTGGTCTGACTTTGGTAGGCCGGAATTCATGGACATTGTGAGGATTGTCCAGACTGTACGTCCAACCAGCTGTAGTTTGGATCCGGGCCCTATGCCTCTATTATTGGGTTGCGTAGATATTATCTGTCCGACCATTGCTGAAATTGTCTGGAAATCTTTGGAGCAGGGGATCTTTCCTGAACCCTTAAAGGAGGTGGTCGTTCGACCACTCCTAAAAAAACCTTCATTGAATCCGGACTGTCCAGCTAACTACAGACCTGTCTCTAACCTGCCCTTTTTGGGTAAGGTTATTGAAAAGGTGGTTGCACTGCAACTGGATGACCATCTTACAAATCACAATGTCTATGATACTCTTCAATCGGGATTTAGGAAAAGACATAGTACTGAGACTGCTCTTGTCCGGTTCTAAATTATCTCTGATAGCGTAGAGCTCAAAAGGCTTGTACTATTCTAGTCCTTCTTGATCTCTCTGCAGCATTTGACACTGTGGACCATGGTGTGCTTTTGGAACGCCTATGTTTTTATTGTGGACTGTCTGGTACGGTTCTGCAATGGTTTCATTCTTTTCTCACAGGGTGGAGACAGAGGGTTATCACTGGAATTTATTACTCTGACGCTGTCTCTTTGCCTTGTGGGGTTCCGCAGGGTTCCATTTTGGCACCCATGTTGTTCGCTGTCTATATGCTGCCATTGGGAGACATTATTAGGCAATATGGCTTGGGTTTTCACTGCTATGCAGATGATACCCAGCTATATTTGTCCTTTAGTCCCGGGCAAGAAGATGCAGTCTCTATACTTAACAACTGTCTATCCGAGACCAATGATTGGATGAGTGCCAGCTGGCCAAGGTTAAACCCAGATAAGACTGAGGTGTTGGTGGTGGACCCAGGTCGCCTTGAGGCGGGTTGTAGGGCTGGTCTCCCTTCGGGCATATGGATCGATGGTGCCCAGCTCTCGACCTCAGACCGGTGCGTGAATCTGGGCGTTATTATTGACGACAGATTGACGCTGAAATTTCAGGTGTCTTCTGCTGTCAAATCTTCCTTTTACCATCTGAGGAATATTGCTCGGGTGAAACACCTTGTTCCTCCGGCTGACCTTCCGACATTGGTCCATGCCTTTGTTACTTCCTTGATTACTGCAATGCCCTGTACCTAGGGCTGCCGGGGTTGATATCCACCACTTGCAGCTAGTGCAGAATGCAGCAGCCATGCTTTGACTGGGACATCTATGAGGAATCATATTACACCTGTGCTGCGCGAGCTGCACTGGCTGCCGGTTCAGTGGCGGATCACCTTTAAGGTCGGGTTACTGACCTATAAAGCCCTACACGAACAGGGACCGCGGTATCTTCAAGATCTACTTGCTCCCTACTGTCCCTCTCGCTCACTCCGCTCCGCCGGCGAGGGATTGCTAGAGGTTCTCAGGGTTCGTTTAAAAACTTCGGGAGCACGGGCATTTTCTTATGCTGCCCCTACCCTGTGGAATTCTCTACCTCGTCGGATATGAAGCTGCCTGACCGTTGAGAGCTTTAAGTTGGAACTTAAAACTTATTTATTTCAAATAGCTTATGGGTAGTGACTCGTTGTATTTTATTGTAATTATATTGTTATTTCTGTTGTTGTTTGTATGTATGAAATTTGTATGTATTTAAATTGTTTTATTTGTACAGCGCTTTGATATCGTAAAGCGCTTAAAAATACATTTTTACTTACTTACTTACTTACTTACTCTCCTCTAACCCCTTCTCCCTGTCCCTCCTCTCCCAGGCATACCATAGGATCGGCAGGTTTGCCTTGGGGGTTAACTCCCGCTCACACCACTGTGACGTCCTTTCCTCCCTGGGTTGACTACCCTATGTAGCTAAATTGAGGTACTCCACCTTGAGTCTTTTGTTTAAACTTGTCCACAGCTTTACGCCACCCTGCCTCAAGGACCTGATTCACCTCAGGCAAGCGCCTCGTACCCTCCGCTTTGCCTCACTTCCCCCCTCTTAGTCATTCCTAATCTATGCCTAGCTACCTCCAGGAGGTCTTTCTCTTTTGCTGCAGTCTCTGATTGGAACTCCCTCTCTCCCTCTGTCCTGTCCTGCTCCTCTCTTCCTTTGTTCCAATCTTATCTGTCTGCCTCCCTCTCAACCCTCATCTCCTACTCCTGCTTCCACTCATTTTCTACCCTCCTTTACCTGCCCTTACCTTATCTTCACTTAATTCTATCCCTAACTCTTCACTTCCTGCATCCTGCACTCTCTCCTCTCCCCACTTTACTTTTCAAGCTGTTCCACTCTTGAGCCCTTACCCTCAGTTCTTAAATTGTTTTTGCCTAGCAATCTTGGTCTTAGTTATCAGTGACATTACGCAGGACCTAGAAGGCAGAATTTCACTGTTTGCTGAAGACACAAAGCTCTGTAACAGAGTAGACACACCAGAGGGTGTAGACAGAATGAGAAGGGACCTGCAGAAACTTGAAGAATGGTCAGGGGGTTTGGCAGTTGAAATTCAATGCAAAGAAGTGCAAGATAATGCATATGGGGCACAAAACCCTGGCACAATATATCAGTTGGGGTGAAGATATAGCATGCACCAAGCAGGAAAGGGATCTTGGGTTATCATCTCTGATGACCTCAAGGTAGGGAAACAGTGTGACAAGGCAGCAGGTAAAGCAAATAGGATGCTGGGATGCATAGGCAGGGGCATCACCAGCAGGAAAAGGGAGGTCATAATTCCTCTATACAAGACACTAGTGAGGCCCCACCTGGAGTACAGTGTACAGTTCTGGAGACCATACCTATGTAAGGACATAGACAGGGTAGAGAAGGTTCAGAGGAGGGCAACAAAGATGGTGCATGGATTGCATCACAAGTCCTATGAAGACAGGTTGAAGGAACTGAACATGTACTCCCTGGAGGAGAGGAGGGAGAGAGGGGATATGATAGAGACATACAAGTATCTTACAGGGAAGAACAGGGTGCAGGAATACACTATTTTTAAGCGAAAAAGATGTTCCAGGACTAGAGGGCATGGGATGAAGTTGGAGGGAGGACGATTCAGAGGAAACGTGAGGAAGAATTTCTTCACAGAACGGGTGGTGGACAAGTGGAACACCCTACCAGAGGAAGTGGTGGGGGCTGAAACAATCACGGGATTTAAGAATGCATGGGATAGACATAAAGGAATTCTGGAGGTCAGGGGTAAGGGGCAACAGACTTCTAGGAAAACATAAACTGAAGTTATAAGCTCAAATGGGCAGACTGGCTGGGCCATAGGCCCTTATCTGCCGACACTGTCTATGTATCTATGTAGTTTCCTGACTACACTTCTATACAAAGGATTGTACTCACTATTGTATTTATTACTGTACTTATTGTTTTATTACTTCTCTGTACATTTGCACTGTTTTTGTACTTACTGTAACCCCGGGTCGCCCCTGAAAAAGGGACTGTAATTGTCTCAGTGGACCTACCCAGTCACCAAAACTCAAATAAATAAATAAATAAAGGATGGGTGGTGCTGACCATCACCCTAGAAGACAGGGACCTAGGGATTATCATATCTGATGACCTGAAGGTATCAAAGCTATGTGCAAAGGCTGCAGGGAGGGCCAGTGGCATGCTGGGGTGCATAGGCAGAGGTATTACTAGCAGGAGGCAGGAAGTGGTGATGCCATTGTATAAAGCACTACTAAGGCCTTACCTGGAGTACTGTGTGTAGTACTGGAGACCATACATGTGTAAGGACATAAACATGGTGGAGGCTGTCCAGAGAAGGGCAACAAAGATGGTGCATGGTTGCACCACAAAACATATGAGGAGAGACTAAGAGACCTCAATATGTACTCACTGGAGGAGAGGACAGAAAGGGGTGACATGACAGAAACGTTTAAGTACCTCAAGGGCATAAACAAGGTGCAGTTGGGAGATCTTTTCCAATGTAGAAAGGATACCAGAACAAAGGGGCACAATATGAAATTGAAAGGGGAAAGATTAAGAGGTAATGTGAGGATTTTTTTTCTACACAGAGAGGGTGGTGAGTGCTTTGAATAGTCTGCCACAAGAGGTGGTAGAGGAAAGCACAGTGGAAGGGTTTAAACATGCCTGGCACAAGCACAGGGAAACCTTGGGCGGGAAGGGAGTGATGAAAAGCCATTGATCATTTAGGGTGAGTGGATGCATACATGTATAGGGCCTATGGGCAGACTGGATGGGCCTAGCGGTCCTTATCTGCCAACAATTTCTATGTTTCTGTGTTTGTGTGACTGGAACGGAGGAGGCAGTGGTGGCTTATAATGGGGCCGTCACTGCAGCCTTTGATTCAATCACATCTACTCGTGTCCGACCTTTATCTACTCACCAGAAACCTCCCTGGCTTGATGGGGAACTCAGGGAGTTAAAGATTAAGGGTTGGAAGCTGGAGAGATGCTCTAGGGGCTCTGGCCTGATGGAGGACAAATTGGCCCTGAAGTCTCATTATAAGGGCTATCAGGAGGCAATCTCCCAAAAGAAGGCTGATTTTTTGTCAAGGGTGATTTCTGTGGCAAGGAATAGACTGGCTCAGCTCTTCCGCACAGTAGATGGGCTATTACATCCAGCCTATCTCTGTGTGGGAGGAGCAGGTTCAAGCACAAGATGCGAGGAGTTCACTCTGTTCTTTGCCGACAAAGTGTCCTCTATCAGAGCTGAGATCTCCTCCAGCATCACTCATAGGGACTGCAGAGTCCATGTTGAAGTGAGCCAGAGCACTCCTTCTGTATGGGCTGAATTCGACCCGGTTGGGGTGGAGGAGGTGGTGGAAGTTGTCTTGAGACTGTGTCCAACACATTGTGATCTGGATCCAGGTCCGACCCAGTTTTTGGTCAGATATTTGGACCTGATTGGATCTGCTGTGGCCAAGATCGTCCAGAGGTCCTTGAGGAGTGGGGTCTTCCCATCGGCCTTGAAAGAGGCCCTGGTTAGACCTTTATTAAAGAAACCCTCATTGGACCCAGACTGCCTCAGCAACTACAGACCCATCTCTAACCTCCCATTCTTAGGGAAGGTTATTGAAAAAGTGGTGGCTATTCAGCTCAAGGAGTGACTTGCTTCATCCTCCACCTATGAGGTTTCCCGTCTTGGTTAAGGGCTAGGCATCGTACGGAGACTGCCTTGGTGAAGGTGCTTAATGATCTCCTAATAGCAAGAGACAGGAGAGATCGTACTATTCTGATCCTCCTGGATCTCTCAGTGGCATTTGACACTGTAGACCACGAGGTGCTGCTCGACCGACTGCGGTACAGTACTGGTGTGGCCTGTCTGGTAATGTCATCAGGTGGTTCAGGTGATCCTTGACAGGCAGGGTCAAGAGGGTGGTGATGGGGTAGCCTCATCTAACCCAAAGCCTGTGATCTGTGGTGTGCCACAGGGGTCGGTCTTGTCGCCTTTTTTGTTTACGGTGTACATTCTGCTATTGGGAGACATTATCAGGTGGTATGGGCTGGGTTTTCATTGCTATGCAGATGATACCCAGCTTTATCTGTCCTGTACACCGAGTAACCAAATGGCGGATACCTTATTTAACAACTGCCTGGCCGAGATCCAGACTTGGATGACTCAGAACTGGTTAAGACTCAACCCAGACAAGACTTAGGTACTGGTGGTGGATCCGTTCCATCGTGATGGGGAGGGGAGTGTGTGGAATCCCCCTGGTCTAGTACTGGGGGGGTACCACTGGTCCCTTCCATACAGGTGAAGAATCTGGGTGTGATCCTCAACGATGCTCTGACACTTGATTCTCAGGTGTCGGCTGTCATAAAGAATGGATTCTATCATCTGAGGAACATTGCTCGGATTCGGAACCTGTTACCCCCTGAGGACCTTATCTCACTGGTTCATGCTATCATCATGTCTAGGCTGGATTACTGTAATGTCCTGTACCTAGATCTATCTGAAGGCAACCTCCGCTGACTGTAGCTGGTACAGAACACAGTGGCTAGCCTACTGACAGGCACATGAAGGTGCGATCATATTACACCTGTCCTCAATGAACTGCACTGGTTGCCAGTTAGGTGGAGGATTGCCTTCAAGGTTGGATTACTGACTTCTAAAGCCCTACACGAAAGGGGACCCATCTATCTGCAAGATCTCCTTGTCCTTCACTGACCATCCCAGACTCTCTGTTCCACTGAGGGTTGCCTCCTGAGTGTTCCCAGGGACAGAAGGCAGTATAGCACAGTGGGTTAAGGCTCTGAGCTGCAGATCTGGAGACGTGGGTTTGAATCCCACAGCCACCTAGGTGTACGCTGTGTGATCCTGAGCAAGTCATTTAACTTCCTTGTGCTCCCAGGTCGCATCTGGAAACAAGCTTCAGCTTAGTATGCTATTTCTGGTTACACAATGTTCCCTTCCTTCTTTCCTTTCCTAGGCTGCAGCATTTATTTATTTATTTGCTTTTGTTAACCAGGTAAGCACACTAGACAACCAAGTGTCTATTTTCAGGTGCAACCCAGGAGGGTCACAATGGTACATAACATCAGGCAAAAACAGGGTAACATACATTAGGATCAGGCACATTGATAACATCAGAATCAGGTACATAGATTACTATAGGAGGTAACAAGCAGCAAAGTACAGGCATGGGTGACAGGTGTCTCCAGACGACCCAGTAGATTAACAAGGTACAATACATCAGGATCAGTCAGATCGGGGTACATACAAGAGCATCAGACTCATAGGCTGGTGACAGAGCATTTTTGGTGGCCGTGCCTACCTTGTGGAACTCTCTGCCTAAACAACTGCGGGAGGCACTTTCGGTGGATACCTTTAAGAAAAGATTAAAAACATTTTTATTTAACCAGGCTTTTAATGGTTAATACTATAGATTACAGTTATATGGTTATATGGATAGATCGTTTTATCTGTATTGCTGCATGCTCTAGTTGAATTGTCAACTGAATTGAAAGTGGAATGTTTTCAATATTGTCTTTTCTTTTAAACTGCGAATTGCGAAGTGCTCCGAGTGCCCGGAATGGGACGCTATAAAATTAAAGTATCTATCTATCTATCTATCTATCTATCTATCTATCTATCTATCTATCTATCTATCTATCTCTCTCTCTCTCTCTCTCTCTCTCTCTCTCTCTAACTATCCATAATTATGGAGTCCCTTTGAATTACAGTACTGTCCTGCCACCCCCCCCCATTCCTACCTGCATCCCTTCCTTCTTTGACTGCTGTATGAGTTTCTCCCCTATCTAACTGCTCCACCTCTTTTTTGGTTAACACCCAACCCTTATTCTCCCCAAGCCTTGCTTACCTGACACCTCCACAGCCTCTACTCAACCCTCTGTCTACTTTTCCACCCTCCATGTCCTTTCTTTCTGGCTAGCCACACACATACACCGTGTCCTTCCCTCTCCTCCAGTCACCCTACTCCCTACTTCCCCCACCCCATACTACACTCTCCATGTTCCCTCTTCTCCGCCCACCTTGACTACTTTGTATGGTCCTATCCCCCCTCCTGTCCTACTTCCCACTACCCTGCTGTCTTTAACCTGACCTCTCTTCCCACTATTCTCCCCAACTTCTGTCTCCCCTTGCTCAGTTCCAGACAGTGGGTGAAATCTATTCCTTAAAGGCACCCCTTTGAATGCTCCCACTCTTGCTGCAACCTTCACAGTCCCACCCCTTCCTCCTGCCACTTGCCATTTCCCCTCCCAAGGCTCTCTGGCCCTCCAAGGTAGTGGTACCGCTGGATCTTGGGTGATCCTCCTTCCCCTCTTCCCATGCCTGCTGACCTTGCTCCCCTGGGTATCCCCCTGCCTTGCTGCTCTTACTCTTTATAAGCGACATTACAGAGGGACTGGAAGGAAAAGTATGTCTCTTTGCAGATGACACAAAGATCTGCAACAGAGTTGATGCACAAGGTGGGGTGGAAAGGATGAGAAGGGGCTTGGCAAGGTTAGAGGAATGGTCAAATGTATGGCAGCTTAGATTCAATGCTAAGAAGTGCAAGGTAATGCACCTAGGAAACAAAACCCCAGGGAAGAGTACACAAAGGGGTGAGATACTAACAACAATAAAAATGGAAAGCGACCTGGGGGTAGTCATATCAGATGACTTAAAGGTGGTCAAGCAATGTGAGAGGGCAGTAAGGAGGGCTGGGGGGAATACTGGGATGCAAAGGGAGAGGCATCACCAGTAGAAAACAGGAAGTTGTTATCCCTCTGTACAGACAGCTGGTGAGACCCCATCTGGAGTACTGTGTGCAGTTCTGGAGACCCAGTCTCCGCAAGATCTGTCTAGACTATGGCTCCCCTTTCTGGAATCCAAACCAAAAAAAAGATAGCAATTCTTGAACAGGTTCAAAGGAGAGTAACTAAAATGATTCCAAGATTAACAAACTTGGATTATCAGAACAGATTAAAAGCTACTGGTCTCTTCTCTCTTCAAACTAGAAGATTAAGAGGTGATATGCTTATGGTTTTTAATTTAATAAATTCACCAGATCTAATGGAAAAATGTGGTCTAACACTCTCCAAAAGGAGACATGTTCTAAGACTGCATAATAAACAGCTTGAAGTAAAAACTTATAAAACCAGCAAAAGGGGGAACTTTTTTCCAATAAGAGCATCCATTACATGGAACACCTTGCCGGAAGAATTGGTAGAGGCAACTAGTGCCACTGTCTTTAAAAACAAATGAGATGTTTGGTTGAGGGATAATAAATAAATAATGTCCCAGATAGTGTGGGGTACAGTCTCGATGGGCTCTGGCCTTCTTCTGTTCTTTCATACCAAGTAAGGACATAGACAGGATGGAAGCTGTCCAGAGGAGGGCAACTAAAATGGTGCAGGGTCTGCACCGGAAGACATATGAAGAGAGACTAAAGGAGCTTAATATGTATAGCTTCGAGGAAAGGAGGGGAGGGGAGGACATGATAGAAACTTTCAAGTACCTCAAGGGAATTAACAAAGTCCAAGAGGGTAGCATCTTTCAAAAAAAGAGGTGTGCAAGAACAAGGGGGCAGAATTTGAAGATGGAGGGGCGGCTCAGAGGTAATGTAAGGAAGTATTTTTTCACAGAGGGGGTTGTGGATGCATGGAACGGCCTTCCAGAGGAGGTTGTGGAGTCAAAAAACAGTGGCTGAATTTAAGCATACATGGGACAGTCATAAGGCTATTCTAGGGAGTGGGGGTAGGAAGAAGTAGGCTGCTGGTTAACTAGGATTTGCAACTTATCCTTTAGGTAGGGAAATGGGAAGACTGGGTGGGCCAAGCAGTCCTTATCTGCCATCAAATTCTATGTTTCTTCACTCCATCTTCCTAAGCTCCCTTCTGAGCTGCCTCACTTCTGCCCGTAAATTCTCCAGGCTCCTGAACATTGGACAGCTTCCTGTGGAATACATAAGGGTTTGCTGTGGACTAACAAATTTATTTCACCTAGTGAGTGGTAAGACCCATAACTCATGAGTGGCAAAGCCACAAGTTAGTTATGAAGGTCTTGCCACTCCCATGTAGAGATAAGTGTGTTACTCCACGGTAACACTTTATGGGCCCTATGAATTATTGCAGGCTGGGTATGCACCACATGCACACGTCTAGCCCACATATCTGTGCTCCCCTGTGCAGGCACGCACTACACTCCATTCCCGAACCTTGGCTGCCCAACTACTTCCCTGCCATCCAGGTGTGTAGGAACGTGGCAGTGATAGAGGACGGGACACGGGTGGGGCCATGGATGCTGGTGGACATCCAATCAGATGCATGCAGTACTGGGGTAGTGTATACCCTACTATGCATGGATCAGACAGTTATAGTTATGGGCACTGGTATAACCTAGTACCATCCAGGGGCTGTTCACATAAACAGGTGGCATCCGACAGCTCCCAGGCCTCACAGCATGTCAGGAAGGCTGGTTAAATGCACTCAATCCTGACATCTCCTCTACTACCACCCATGGCTCATTCAAACAAAAACTCCACCTCCACCTTACCAACTCTAGCTCCTGTGAATGCTGCCTATAATCTTCTCAGCCCTCTCATTTTTGTTCCCTCCAGCTATCACCTACCACATCTCCACCCCCTCCTTTTCCTCTATGTTACTTTTTTATTTCTTCTTTCTTTTCACCACTCCTGACTCTCCCCCCTTCACCCCACCTCTTCTGAGCCCTCAATGATCTTTCTCTTTTCGGTGACTAGTTTCAGCCTGCTCCCAGTTGATGACCATGCCCTTTGGCTGCAATTTCTGCCCTCTCCAACTTCGCTCCTCACATTTATCTTCATCTTCCACCCTCTGTTTCTCTGTGTTCCCAAGTATACATTCTACTTATTCTAGCTATTGTATTTTATTTATTTATTTATTTATTTAGACAGCAGTTTGGAAAACCTTTGAGCCATAGGCTCATTTACAAAGGTACCTTGTCACAGTAAGACAAACGAAAATACACAGTATAACAGTATAACACAGTATAACAGTAACTTAAGACATAGATACAAACAAGCTGGTATAGGTAGGATTGATGTACACAATACCAGAGTTATGTTGTCCTTAGCAGCTTAGTAGTAAGCTTTGTCATTAGTACTGAGTACGGCTTTGACTAGTGGCAATTACAGCTTCGGGTGTTAACAAGGTGGTTCCGTAAGGACGTTTGAAGCACGATATAGTTGGAGCTTCGGAGATGGAGGGGGCAGTGTGTTGAACCAGGAGGGGCCCTAAAGCTGAAGGCTCTTTGGCCGTGAGAGGTCCTAGCTCTAGGGATAACAAGAGAGGTTTTCCCAGAGGTCCGAGTATGAACTAGTGGGACAGAGCGGCGGATGGTGGTGGTCAATCCAGGCGGGATAGCCCAAGAAGGGTCTTTTTGTAAGGTACAGGTCAGATATTTGAGGCGCCTCAAGATCAAGTACCAGTGCTTTAGCGATAGTAGACAGGTGTGTGTTAGCCTAGGTGCCCCAGTAATAACCTGCAGGCCTTATTCAGAGTAGTGTGAATTTTATGGAGGCGGTCTGATCAGCAGCACCATACACCGGGCAGTCCATAGTCCACTAGGGACAGGATAGAGGAGGTGATCATGAAGTCAAGAGCTCCGGGGAGGCAGTGTTTATACTGATGTAAGATGCCCAATCGGATATTAGTGGCAGTGGCTAGGGCAGTGATGTGTCCATGGAAGGAGAGGGAGGGTCAAAATGGATCCCTAGGTATTTATAGGAGCAAACTTGTTCATGGGAAAGAGGACTCAGAGTGAATGAGGAGTTTGAAGTTGCAGGACTTGTTTTGAGGATGAGTGAAGAACATGGCTTTTGTTTTTTTAAGATTTATCACCAATCTATGTTCCTTGAACCAGCCCTCGGCTTCAGCGAAGGACTTCTGCAGCTAGTCCTGGAGGGCAATAGGGTTACGACTTGAGGCAAAGATGACAGCATCATCAGCGTACAATAGAATGTTCCCTGAGCAAAAGCGTGAAAGGGTGTTAAGGTAAAGGGAGAATAGTAAGGGGCCCAGAATGGAGCCCTGGGGAACCCCAGAAAAGATGGGACAGATGTCTGAGTAGGTCCCATTAATTTTTACACGCTGTGAGCGGTCAGGCAGATAACTGGTGCACCAGGAGTTAGGCCCAGCGGCAAAACCAGAGAGACTAAGGGCATCAAGAAGGAGGGGGTTGGAGACAGTGTTGATCTACCATTGTAACCTAATATGCCAACCTATTTATTGTTTTGTTTCTATTTCTGTAACTTGTATTTGTTCTCTGACACTGAACCTTTGTAAAAGAGCCTGGCTCAAAGGTACTTGTAATCCTAGTTGTAATAAAAAAAAAAAAATAGCTACACCCCTATCCATTTGGGCATGCAGTGGGTGTGAATGAACAGCAGATCTGGTGTGGAAGGGGCATGGGCCCCTTTCATGAAAGTCATGGGGGTCCAACTGGACCCCTGATGCACGGTAGAGAGATGCACAGAAGCATACATGCTGCATATATACGGCATGTAGGTTTAATGCATACAGACTCTAGTATTTCATATATATCACACTATTTAAATGTTTTTATTCATGTTTTACCTTGTTTTAGCTTAATACTGCTTTTCTTTGCAGTGTAATCTCTCTAACTGGACCATTGTTCTCTGTTTCTCTATTTGTTTTCTTAATGCACCCCTTTTGCTGACTTGTCCCCTTCTACATGCCCCCAGCCTCATCACCTGGCTTCTACCATATTTAACCCACCTCTGTCCTCCAACTCCTCTTTAGCTTAGCCCCCATGGTGGGGATACTAGAGGTCCCCAAGGCCCTTTTGAGAAAAGGATACAGTTGAGGGGTGCCTTGATGTGGGGCTGCATGAGCCTGGCTTCATCCTGCATCAGTTTGTTTTTTTTGTTTTCCCATTCCTCAGGGATGTTAGCAATGAGGGTGTGCATGTGCACATGGTACAGGCCAATACCCACTCTCCCTCTAGTAGCACTACATGTGGCTCAACTTTTTGTCACTCAGCCAGTGCTCTCATGGTAGTGACTGTCTCCCTTCCTCCTCAGTAAAAAACATCTTCCGGGACATTCCATTCTTCTTTCTCTGACAGCCCCAACTCATCCTAACCCATGTCCATGGCATCATGAGCAATAGCCCTACTGCTCATCCAATGGGCCAGCCTCTAAAGTTTTATTTATATTTTAATTAAATGTATCATAATGCCGGCCCAGTGGAGCGGAGGGCTGAGGTGCTGGTCACCGCACCTCATGCTACGCCGGTGACCTGTGTTCAGGAATGAGTGTGGGTCACCGGGGGTTGGCAGGGAGAAGATGGATCGAGCGTCCGATGGACTGCTCTCCATCTCCAGGGAGTGGGGGCAAGATATGGTCAGCACTTGTCTGACCCCTTGCGGAGGCGGGGGGTTGACGCAATGTTGCCGTAAGCAAGGGGCATGGACACTCGGCAGATGCTTGCTGGGGATGCTCATGGGAGTGTGCTGGTGCCCACCGCAGGTGTTACTGCATGCCAAGCATCCACAAGGGAGAAAAATCAGGTGGAAAAAGACCCTGGTAGCTGGTTGTGGTGGCTTGATGGCTGTCCCACCGATGCTTCTCTCAGTTGGTAATACCCTGACCTAGCTCCGTATCGGCTGGTGAGTAGGGGGCTCCCCCCACAATCCCACCATGGGGGGGGGGATAAGCTGTGGGAGGTGCAGAGAGTGAGGGCCTGACAGAGAGAGGCACGGAGGATGGCGGCCGGATGAAGAACCGACCAGGGCCAGGGAGGGGAGAAACAGTAATAACAAAAAATATATATAATACATGGAATGGTGTACAATATAAGAATTTAATACATACTTCAGGTGTGTGATGCTACATAAACCCTGAAAGTGAAGCTCAGGTGGCTTATTGAAGCATCACATACCGAGAGTGTGTATGAAATCTAATTAATTTCACCATCCTATTATTTATTTTACATAATCACTAACCATAAGTTTTTCAGCTTTCACTTTCTGCCTTTGTTTTTTGTGGTCTGAAGAGTATGAGCCAGGCCCGCTTTTGTTTTGAAACAGGGTTGATACACAAGGAGGCATGGAAAGGATGAAAAGGGACTTGGCAATGTTGGAGGAATGGTCAAAAGTATGGTAGCTTGGATTCAATGCAAAGAAGTGCAAAATAATGCACCTGGGAAACAAAACCCAGGGGAAGATTACACAGTTGGGGGAGGGTAGTAACAACAACAGAAATGGAAAGGGACCTAGGGGTAATCATATCAGATGACCTGAAGGTTGGCAAGCAATGTGACAAGGCAGTAGGGAGGGCTGGGGGGATACTGGGATGTATAGGGATAGGCAGTACCAGCAGAAAACAGGAAGTTGTTATCCCTCTGTACAAACAGTTGGTGAGACCCCAAGTTCCAAAACCACATTCCCATGCTAGTGTTGCTCTATTACCCTTTCTTTCCAGGCTTAAAGGTTTTGGGGTGCATATGTGGCAGGGTAATTAAGCCTACATAACTGCACTCCACTACTACTCTTAGTGCTGTCCACCTGCACTCCCCTTCCAATGCAGTTTGCTTCTTTTTTTTTCCTTTTTAGCAAAACATCACTCATTGGGTATTAATTAATAGTTTTATTTTCATTAGCATGTGCTTAAAACTAACGTGTTTTTTAAAAAAAACTCCTTTTGTTTGAACGTTAAGAGTCCAAAGATAGTTATATTACAGTCATTACTGAAAACAATTTGTGTTTATATATCACTTCATATCGCTTCATTTGTACTTGATTGCAAAGTGTTTTTAACACATGTACTTTACCATACTTCATTTATGGCAAGCTGTTTCCTCTTCATGGCTCTATTGCCTATTCCAAACTCTCTCCATACTTATTTTGTTTCTTTTATTTCTTTGTGATTGCATCTTTCATTTGTATCCACTGCCTGAAATTTAGAGAGCCTACTGTTGTCCATAAATGCTTGACATTCTGTTTATTTGTTTTGTTTAGCTTCCTGTGGCATTACTCCTCCTTTTTGCTTTGGACCAGCTAGCCTCCTCAGTGCTTCCTCAATCAGGTGATAGCAATTACATTCTAACGTGCTGACGTTTCGGAGAGTAACTCTCCATCATCGGAGCTATGCTGGTAAAGGTATACTGCCTTTTTATACCCAGTCTTTGTGCTGCAACCAGTCAATCATATATTTTTTTTTATAAAAAAGAGAAAAAGAAGGTGCATATACTAATCTTGCCATTTTTAAACTACAATCTTTGTCACCAAACTTCTAGCTTCTTTTGAAAAGTGCTTTTCTTCTGATAGCGCTCTTTTATTACAGAAGGTCAGTTCAAGTTGCTAAAGGTCAACCACCAATTTTTTCTATTCTAGCTTGTACATGTTTTTTTCTTTTTTAATATTCTCTCATACATAGAATCTTCCTACCGTTTCTTCTGTAAAGTGCTTTTCTTCTGGTGGCGCTCTTTTATTACAGGGGGTTAGTTCAAGTTGCTGAAGGTCAACCTCCAATTTTTATTATTCTATCTTGTACATGTTTATTCTTTTTTAGTATTCTTCTCATACAAGGAATCTTCCTACCGGTTTTTCTATAGATCATATTCATTTTACTAGTTCATACTTTAGCACAGTTCATTTTAAACTTATTTCACTTTCCTCTAATTACTCTCCTATATATTTTCTTTGTTCCACCCACATTCTTGAACATCAGATGCATTTTTTTGCCCTTTAGCAATTTGTTCTGTGCTTATCTTGTTCTTCTAATTCTGCATTTGTATTTATACTTCAAAAAATCTGCCAAATACTAAGAATCAGCCATCTAATTTCTTACTGAATACCATCTATTTCTTGTTTGTATGCTTTGTCATTCTCTCTACTTCTGTCCCCTTACAGTTACTTTTTTACATACATTTGAAAGTTGTTCAATACATCCAATAGAGAGGTCAAATCAGCTTGCTAAAGGTCAACCATCTTAGAACTTTTCTATAAGTAAAATTTCATTCATATTTACGTACATTTGACCATTTGCAATACCCCACTATTTACATACTTGCAGTTAACTTTTTTGCACCCATTGGAGGTTGTTCCATTTCTTCCCTAAGGAGGTCACATCAGCTTTGCTAAAGGTCAACACCTGTAGGTTTTTTTTTACCTTCATCTGTATGTTATACAATTTATCTACTACGGAGTTCAAATCTGAGTGCTAAAGGTCAATCCTCAAATAACTTTATTAAATAGAAAACTTCTCACACATACTTCACTGCACCATTTTTTCCTTCACCTATATGTTTTACAATTTATCTACTAAGGAGGTCAAATCTGCATGCAAAAGGTCAATCCTCAAATAACTGTATTAAATAGAAGACTTCTCATACACACTTAAATGCACCTATCAACCTCACTAAATCAATCCTACAAATTAGATTTTTACCTTCATCATTAAGCTGTTGCTTCAATCTGCTATGGAGATCAGATCCAAGTGCTAAAGGTCAAGCATTAGAGCAACCTTTCTATCACCTTATTTTTATTTTCTACACATATTATTCTCCCTAATCAATCTCTACATCCTACATTTTTATGTCATCTATAGATTACCTCCTCTTTGCCATTAGGGGGGTCAAATCAGGATGCTCAATGTCAAGCATAAGAAAAAAAAACATTTTTTATACAACTTATTCATACTTATTTAATTACACTTACCATCTTCACAATTCCTCTCTACCAATTACATTATTATACATTTATAATCTATCTGCCATCCAGCCATTACGGGGGTCAAATAAAAATGCCAAAGGTCAATCTTCCATAGTTTTGTCCACAACAAAATATTACTATGATAATATTTTGATTATCCTCATTTTTTACAGATAGCTACTGTATCCTGCATCATCGTTCAATCCATTCAGTATAAGGATTTGCATTTCATGAATCCAAAATGCTTCTCTTTTTAGAAAAATGTCTTTCAGACTTCCTCCTCTATTTGATAATTCCACTTTTTCTAGACCTATATGGGTCAATGGTGCCGCTGAGCCATGCCCTGCTTCCATCTAGTGTTTTGCCATTGCATATTTTGTACTTTTACTTCTAATGGCTGTCTTATGCTCCCCAATCCTTATCTTGAGTGCTCTTTTTGTTTGGCCTATTATAGGCACCTCCACATGGGCATTTTAACATATATATTATGCCTTCTGATGAACAGTTTATAAAACCTTTTATTTTATATTTTTTCCCTGTTCTTGGATGATTTAATTCCTTTGTGTTTTTTGTTCCATTGCAGTGTGGACAATTTCGACACCTATAGTTCCCTTCTGGGAATGTAGGCATCCAGTCTGGTCTTTTTGATGGTCTCTCTTCTGTGTACATTGTATGTACCAGTATATCTTTCAGGTTTTTATTTCTCTTATAACTAAAGAAGGGCCCTTTTTCCACAATATCTGTTAAACTGTCATCCACTTTTAATATTGACCAGTGTTTGTTTATAATCTGCTTTATTTCTCCATAAAGCTTGTTATATTCTGTAGTAAATCAAATTTGTTCTCCTATCTCCTCCTTTCCCGTTTTTACTAGTAAATCCTCTTGTGTTTTTTTGTTTACTCTCTCTAGGGCTGTTTTCAATTGTCCGTGCTTATAGCCTCTACCTAATAGTCGTTGGCACATTTCTGCTGATGTCTGTAACCTTGTCTCTTCTTCACTGCAGTTTCTTTTAATCCGTAGTAGTTGTCCATCAGGAATGTTATTTTTAGTATGGGAAGGGTGTTGACTGTCGTGATGTAGAATTGTGTTTCTATTTATATCTTTTCGATAAAGTTTGGTCTCTAATTTCGAATTCTTAACATAACCTGTTACGCCCAAAAAAATGTACTTCATTTTTACTATATTCTGTGACAAATCTTAAATTTCTATTACATCCTTTTGTGTAATTCAAAAAATCTTGCAAATCCTTTTCTTCACCATCCCACATTAAAAAACACATCATCAACAAACCAAACCCATTTTTCCACATCATTGAACCATTTATTATTATTTTCATTCCATATAAATGTATCTTCCCATAATCCAACATAAATGTTTGCCAGTGAAGGGGCAAATGTTGTGCCCATTGCAGTCCCATGAATCTGTTTAAAAAATGATGTACCAAATGAAAAATAATTGTTCTTTAGTACCAAATCAGCCACATCCAGAATAAATTCTGTAGGAGGTAGCATGTTGGTTGGTCGATTCTCAAGTTTTCTTTTCAAAGATTCCAGTCCTTCCTGTTGTGGTATATTATTATAGATACTCTCTATGTCACTTGTTACTAACCACATATTTTCTCTTATTTTCACATGATTTAAAATATTTAACATATCTTTTGTGTCAGCTAAGTAAGACTTATTTTCTTTTACCAAAGGTCTTAGGAAAAAATCCACAAATTTTGACAAAGGTTCTGTTACAGAATTTAAACTGCTCACTATTGGTATTCCCGGTGGTGCATCTTTATTTTTATGGATTTTTGGTAACAAGTTTACCAAGATTTTTGGGAAAAGGTCTCACTGGGTTATCTGTAGTCAAAAACTGTTTTTCCTTGTCTGTAATCCATTTCTTTTCATTAGCTTCATACATTGCTCTATCCACATCCTTTTTGATTCCTTCAGTAGGGTCTCGTTCCAATTTCATATAGTACTTTTTGTCACCCCATCTGGAGTACTGCGCCCAGTTCTGGAGACCCCATCTCCATAAGGACATAGACAAGATGGAGGCAGTCCAGAGGAGGGCAACTAAAATGGTACAGGGTCTGCAAGAGAAGTCATATGAGGAGAGACTAAAGGAGCATAATATGTATACCCTTGAGGAAAGGAGGGAGGGGGGGACATGATAGAAACTTTTAAGTACCTCAGTGGAATCAACAAAGTCCAAGAGGCTAGCATCTTTCAGAAAAAGAGATGTGCAAGAACAAGAGGACACAATTTGAAAATAGAGGGGGACGGCTCAGGGGATATGTGAAGAAGTATTTTTTTCACAGAGAAGGTGGTGGACACATGGAACAGCCTTCCTGAGGAAGTTGTGGGGTCTAAAACTGTGGGAGAATTCAAGAATGTATGGGACAGACATAAGGCTATTCTAGTGGGGGGTAGGAAGAAATAGGCTGTTGGTTCACTAGGATCTGCAGCTTATCCATTAGGTAGGGAAACAGGCAGACTAGGTGGACCAGGTGGTCCTTATCTGCCATCAAAGTCTATGTTCTATGTTTCTATGAAATAAAGTTCACTGATCACTTTACTTTTGTTCTGTGGCACAGAGGATTTGGAACTTCTTTTCAGGTTACTTAATTTAATGTTCACCGTATTTTAATGGTGTGATTTACACAGTTGCTGAATCGGCATCTTTATCAGTGAAGGATGGCTGCCATGTAAGGTACTGTTGTATTTGAGACAGAAAGTCTGAGTGTCGAATGCAGCTGCTTTGTGTGTGTTGATGTGTGTTTGCTGTAATAACTAGCTGGTTATTATAGCAAATAATAACTGCCCATCAACACTGAAAAAATTGATGACAAGTTATTATAAATAAAAAAAACTGTCTAAACTTGACAGGCACACCCTTGCATTGTTAAGCTCAATCCTGTGGAAAAGTAAGACGAGTCTTACCTTCTTCCATTTCTGCAATGGGCAAGTCCAATAATCATTGTTCCCAGAGACCTATAATTATCCTTGTGTCTTTGAAACCAACAGCCTCCTTTCCCTTATCTGCTGAACTGAACTACACACCCACAGAACGGCATCCTTGAAGCTCACGGCTACATGTAAACTTAACTTGACTCTATGTTTTAACAAATTCAGATCAAACTTCAAGTAATCAGTCTGGCTATCACTTTGGAAAATAAACCAAATGTCAACAGTAAAAAAGAGAGCCCAAGAGTTGGTTGGTGCCAACAAGGTTGGTCCTGTGATGGCAATGTTTACATTCTGCATGGGGAAGGACCAATGTTCTTCTTATTATGATTATTGGGCAGCTCATTGTAATAGTAATTGTGGCTGTAATGTAGCACTCATTGTGCCTTTTAGACACTCCTCAGAAATTAGATTTTCCATGTGTGCATACTATGCAGGTCACTGTAATATGAAATGTGTTGGCAGTGTAGCAATTATATTTTATTTAGCTCAGAATTCTTGTTGAATAAACTCCTTCTCCTTCCCCAGGGCTTAATTTTAACATTCATTTTCTAGCCTGGGAAAAAGTGCAAATTGTCCACACTGTCCGATGTGCAGAAGCACACTGAAGTTACTTACCTGGTCATATACTGTAGATAAACAGCCGGTAAACAGAAGCCTACAGTCTCCAGTGCTGTCATCTCCTCACCTTTCACCAGCACTGAATACATTACAGGGTAGGAAAGCTTACATTGCACTGTACCTGCCCACACAGTATCAGTAAAAATTAAACTGAGATAATTATTATTGGTTTGGATTTTATTTTGGACAGAAAATCTGCCACTCATTTTGGATGCTGATTACTGACCATACGGATTAACAGAGGGCTTGTGTCTTTTAAGATGGCTCGGATTGGATCCCATTAGCTACTGTTCCTGCAAACTGCCTCTTCAGTATGCCCACTCATAAAATGGCATGGTAAAATCATGTTGGGAAAAGCATATGTATATGTAGAAACAATAGATTTACTTGGGTGCATTTGTAATAAAATAGTCCTTCCGCCCACTGCAAATATCATTGATGATGTAATTGCATTACTGTCTACTTTCTTCTTCTGTTTTTTTTCTCTGTTTTTCTCCACATTCAAGATATGGAATGTTTATCATGGAATGTTTACCAAGGAATACATGGATTCAAAATTCTGCTCAGTTCCACTGGCAGACTGTTTCTCTCCTAACACACTGTACACTCAAACAACAAAGGCCTTTGTTACAGCCAGAGACTCAATTATCTCACTGTCAGGGCAAGAATAAGAGAGTTCCCTGATGAGCAGGTAAAGATAGAAGGGGGAATTTTTACTGTCAGCAAAGAAACAGTTGTAGTGAAAACTATAAGCAATACTTATTGAGTCTAATTTGTTTATGTATGTAAGGAGAGTGTGATAATCAGGGAAACAACATTTAATACATTTGTTTTACTTTTATTTAAGGTAGTTCTATTTTTAGGGCCCAGTTGATGTTTTTTGTAGTGTAAATGTAGCAGCCATGTTTGTGGTGGAAGATCAGTTCTGGCTGTAGGGGGCTAAATGAAGTGCCTGTGTTCCAAACGCCCATTGATCTGGGTTCCAGACTCTTCACTGCTGATTAGTCCTTTTTTTAACCATAGTGTACACATAAATAAGAGCTGATCAGATTACATGATTTTACCCTGCCATTTTATAACTCTGTGTGAGGCACACTTGCATTTCTTAAATGAATCACAGCTACTTTAACAAGTCCTGCTCTCCATGCTTTATTAATATTACAGGGTGTACGGGGCAACACTGCAGCTTGAACCTTGAACTAAAGCAATACACCAGATTTGTGCAGATGCATTTGCTAGTTCTAGAGAGGTCTGCCATACTTTATCAACCCTCTGCTTTTCACAACCAATAAAGTATTACTGCTATTATAACAGACATAACAACCAATAAATGAAATCACACAGCACCCACTCATTTTGGGGCCAGAAAATTCAACATCTTTCACTGACCAACACTTTTTAATGGTACAGGTCAACCTACTTCCTCATTCTGGTCACAATGGGAACTAGCAGACCAGCCTAACAGAGTTCAAATGATATCCATGAGGAACAGGTATGACGGCATGAAAGTAGTGCGGTGGGTAATGTCACCACTTGCAATGCCAGTGACCTGGGTTCAGGAACAAGTCTGGGTCACTGGGGACCAATGGGGGGGTGGATTGAGTGTCCCAGTGTATGCTGTCCTCGTCCTCTGGGAAGGACATAAGCCACCATGTGAACACCACCTAGGTGACCACAGCGGGTGCTACAGTCGGCACTGCTGGGGAAGGAGTATGTAAGTGGGTGCCAAGCAAGCACACATGCATAAATGAATGTGTGCACCACTGACTGCAATGTTATGTGGAAGTGAGACCAGACCAAGTTAGCTCCCCCCCACACACAGCAGGAGGTCATGTAATCACTCGCAGGCTCCACACATTTTTCTTGGCATCCCTTTGACACCTGAATTTGATTTCCATAGGAGCGTTGGGGAACCCCACATCCAGACTAGAAAGGGTAACCACTGGAGGAACCAAGGAATGGGGAAAGTCCAAGAGAGAATCTGCATGGTGCTCCACCTAGTCCCCTGTGCCACAAGGAACTTCCTTTTGCCTGTGTTCTATAGGCTGTAGTGGCTACACAATGCAGTGGAGACAGAGTAGACGTCAGTTATGATGTCGGTCCCTCCCACCACTGCAATGCAGTATAAATACTGAGCATGTGCAAGCAGCGGTCACTCTTTACAGCATAGGAGTCGGCCTGCTAATACACACTGCTAAATAGAGTAAGTTATTTTGGTTTTGTTGGATATGACATAAATAAGAAAAAACTAAAACGAGTATTTGCTTTTGATTTTTTAGGACATGAATCACAAATGAAACTGGAAAGATGAAACTTAAACATAGGATACCTTAAAACAATGAGCAAAGTAAGTCAGGATGGTATAACAAATGTGATGACTGTGACAGTTTTAACATACAGTTTTTTTTTTCCGTATACATTTTGCTTTTTCTGGTTTTCTCCACCCCAGAAACCAGCACATGTGCGTTAAGGTGTGCATGCACACGGAAGCCAGTTCAGCCCTTCCCCTACTCGTGCACGTCCCCCGCCTCGTGCCCCACGGACCACCACCGGTGGGGCAGGGACTATGGGGCAACAACCCACCCCACCACCCCTGGAGAAAAAGCAGCCCGGCGCTCACTCAATCCCACTCCTCCCACCCCCCATGCCAGCAACCTGACAATTCAAGATTGTTCCCGAACCTGGGCCGCCTACACAGCATGAGGCAAGGCGTCCAGCGCCTTAACCCTCAGCACCACTGGGCCGGCTTTAACATTCAGTTTTAAATACCATGTACAGTATAAATATCTGATAACGCTGTATTGTTTGTAGATATAAACAGTGAGCAAGTGAAACAAAAGAAACTACTGGGAAGTAGATGAGAAGCACTTACTAAAAGCATTGAATATAGAACTTTTTTATCTAATTTATAAACATATAAGAAAAATAGTTTGACTAAACTGTGTCACTTTTGGGTCTCATAAACAAATGACAGTTCATATTGAATCCTTACTTAGAAAATATAAGAAATATGCAAATAACAGAAGTTCTGAAATGTAACATTTTATGAACTTCATAAAAAATGCATACATCATGTTTATTAACATATTTTAATTAGTATGTATATGAAATGAGTTAAAATCAAGGTCATCTCACTGTTGTTGTTCCAGGAATCAGTATACAATTAAACTGTTGTTGTTGTTAAAATTTAATTTTTAGTCCGACGGTGGCGCTGAGGAGTTGAGCACTGGGCGCTTCTCAGCACGCCCGGCAACCCGTGTTCGGGGAACAGGCACGGGTTGCCATGGTCGGCAGGGAGGAGAAGGACTGAGCATCCAATGGACTGCTCTCCATCTCCGGGGAGAGGGGGGTTCTGGTGGCCGGTGCTTGCCTAACCCCTAGCGGAGGCTGGGGGTCAGTGGCACATAGCCGCAAGCCATGGGGGTGGGATGTGGCAGACACTTGATTGGGACGCACATGAGACCTAAAAAACATTTTGTGAGTATTGTTTAGAAATTGAGCCACTGCTTTGGAATCCGTAGGTTCCCCCTTTCCGTTGGTCATTTTGATGTCTGACTTTGATCTTATGGGGTTTTCAAGATCGTTTATAATATCCCAGTATTGTTTAGGATGTGTAGCATTCTCAACCTTATTCTTGTAAACGTTCTTCCCAGCCTGTTTTATTAATTTTTTACATTTATTTCTATGCTTCCTGTAGTTGTCCCAATCAACCCCATTTTTAGTCTTTTGTGCTTTCTTCCAAGCTCGATCCCTGATACGTATCTGTTTTCTCAAAAATTCATTTACCCAACGTAGATGCTTTTTAAGTAATTTAATGGTCTTAAAAGGTGCATGTCGATTACAAATTTCTGATAAAATTTCAGAAAATTCTTTCATTCCAGAATTGATGTCAGGAATTAATTGCAGTCAGTACCATTTTACCAAACCTATATCCCTCTTAAAATTTACAGGGTGATAATTGGAATAATCTCTCCAGGAACTTAGTTTCACCTTCACCTTACTATTATATCTATCAGAAATTTTACATACAACAGGGCTATGATCTCCCAAATTAGGGGGAAGGACTGAACAACTTTCTATGTGGAAGCTTTTTGAGAAAAACATTAAGTCCAGTATGTTTCCCTGAGCACTAGGTCTTGTTTTCCTTGTACTGTAGCTTGATCTACTGGCTGAGTAACAGCCAGTATCTCAAAGCTAGCTTCTAATTTTTACCTCTTGGCTTACCCCATGCAGCAATGAAATCCCCTATTAATATTATATCTCTATCTGCTGCTAATGAAACTACTTTTTGTGCTAATTGTTCAAAGCTACTAACTTTAATTTTGAGAAGAGAATAGACAACACCAAGAATAATTTTAATTTCTTTGATTCAACAAACAAACATTCAGTTCCTTCCACAGTACCTTAAAATACCATTTCAAATAAACCCAACTTATTACTAAAATATAAAAGAACCCCCCCACCCCTTTTTCCGCAGTCTTGTCTGAAGATTTCGAATCCGTACACTGAAATCACTTCATTTGTCACCTGTCCTGTTAAACATGTCTCTGAGATTCCAACTACGTCGGGTTCAAAATCTTGAGACCAAAGCCGAGATTCCTGTATTTTTTTTTTTTTGCAAGGCTTCTGGCATTTTCATGCGCAACTTTTAACCCTGGTCTGCTTCTAACATGTGGGCCAGGATTAACTTCTATGTCACCTGCCAGTATCAAAATCAATTGGAGAGTCACTAACTCAGGCTGGTTACTTCGTTCCCACCTAAACCCCCAGTGGTTATCTAAAAAAGGGCACCTACCATGCTTTAATAACCTCCAATTGCTTGAAAATTGGTTCCTTCTAGTTCTCGACAATGATTATTCTCCGGAAGTAGCAGCCAAGCAACAAGCCTATGCACCAATGCTCCGTACTTTAAAACAGCAACAATTGAAGTTTTTTACCCCATATCCAGCGAAGCTGACCGTAATGTTCTCAGACGGCCCACTAATGTTTGAGACTCCAGAGGAGGCCCTGGGAGTCTTGCAGGATAAGGACACTGTGGTTATACAGATGCCTCGTTCAGATCGGCGGAAGCAGGAGCGCAGACTGTGGGAGTAAGCATGGGACAAAGCCAAGTCAGTGCAAGGAAGGAAACGCCAAGGCCTCTCGACCCTCCAGGACATTAAAACTCTACTCTAGAAATTTTCAGAGAATCAATCCTGACTAAACTTTGAGTACTTCTGATTTTTTTATAGTGCTTAAACTCAGGTACCAGGGGTTAATGAGCTGTAACCACCCAAAGGGCATTAAAAATTGGGGTGGGAGTCAGGGCTAATTAGAAGTGCTGATCTCCATGGATGTCATTATTTATAACCAGGCTCCACAAGCTGGTGCCTGAGACACAAGCTCGGACTCAACACGCTCAGAGCCGAGACCCTCCTAGGGCTCCTAGCTCTACTGCCACACGATCCGCGGCCACCGGGCGGTCGGCGCTCCACAAGCCGGCACCCGAGACCACAAGCTCAGACTCAACATGCTGAGAGGTATGGGAAAGCTGCAAACCAATTGAAGCACGAGCACCTTTCTCCAGGCTCGCTCCGATTGGTCCCTTTTACTCCTCCATTTGTTCCTATCTAGCGGAGCGAAAAAGGCGCAATTTTCATTGCAAAACAGACTGTAATCTGCTATCTAGACTGTTTTTTACTGCCTAAATCTGCCTAGAAACTGTTAAATCTACATAGAAAAGCTGTTTTACTTTACTAAAGCTACCTAATGTTAAAGTGATTACAGCCCTTTCTTGGACTTGGTAGCTGCAGCCAGACTCCCAGGCGCCAAGGAAATTGCCCCTATTCAAGTGCAAATTTTATTTCACTGGCTTGTGAGGCCCTTTTGTCCTCCTCCAGTACTAATTTGGCTCGTCTCTCCTTCCCTCTTCAGCCGAGACCCTTCTAGGGCTGCCAGCTCTACCGCCACACGATCCGCGGCCACCGGGTGGTCGGCGCTCCATAAGCCAGCGCCCGAGACCACAAGCTTGGACTCAACATGCTGAGAGGTATGGGAAAGCCACAAACTTTACACTCACCCACCGATCCCCCCTCCCTGCACATTCTTATATAGACCATCTTGCCCCGCCCACCTCAGCTATTGGCCCTCTCTATATACTTCTCTTCTTCTTCTCTCCCACCTTTTTTTTCGGTCAAACTCACTAGGACGCTACCTAGCGTATCACTCTAGCTCTTAACTTTAAATAAGGAATTGTAACTCAAAAAGCATCTCTATATTGATCCTTTATACATCAAATCATGGCAAAGTGGCTTCAGCTCATTAGCACCTTATGCATACTACCCCTACTAGGGGAACTTCGAGGTTGGACGTATACTACTAAGGAAATCCATCCTTCCCCCATCGAATGTGTGTACATCAAGCCTTTACTCTACTCCTGCAACACCACTGCACTCTTATCATGAAGGATACTATTGGCATGCATCAGGACATCAAATACCAGTGGGAAAGAGTCAGCCATCTCCCCCCCAGTGAAGTCACCCCGTGGTTCTTCACAGCTAAGGCCCTATGTTATGTAATGGCAGGACAACATACCACCTATAACAAGCCTCCGCAAACAGACTCAGATGTTACTTCCACTAGGAGAAGAATGAAAATCTCTAAAATAACACTTGCAGCCTTAAAGAAACTTACACTCCTCCTGCTACTATGTTCAGGTAATGTGGAACCCAATCCTGGGCCCATAAAACACATTGCCTCACCCTCAGATCTCCCTAGACTTAAGGGTATCAGCTTCATGCATGTTAATACATGTAGCCTCCTAAAAAAACTGTCTTCTATACAGGCTTGGATCACTCATACAGAACCCGATGTGCTTGTCATAACAGAATCCTGGTTCCGTCCATCTATGCCTGACGAGGAGATTGCCATACCGAATTATCTCCTATTCAGAGCCAACAGACAAACCAGGGGCAGTGGAGTTGTCATCTACATGAAGGACAAACTCTCAGTCACTTTTCTTGACTCCTCCTCGCTCTCTAATGCATATGAATGTCTGTCCCTAAAAACTGAAACATCCCCTGCGCCAGCCATCAGACTAATCGGCTACTACAGACCTCCTTCCGAGGGACCACAGCTACTAACCCACCTATCATCCATGATGGACTCCGTCAACCTTGAAACTATAATAATGGGAGACCTCAACTACGACTGGCTGTCCAACACCTCGCTACCACTTAAATCTTTTTGCGGCTCCCATGGTCTCTCACAACTTATCAATGAACCTACATGCACCAATAAGAAAAACCCAAGTAGCACCCTTCTAGATGTCCTATTAGTAAATAAACCCCACCTTTTCTCCCATGCAGGAATCTTCCATGCAGACGTTAGCAACCACTGTTTTATCGTAGGTGTGAGATCTAGCCATATGCCCAAACCAACCTTGAGATTTTTGACCAAGAGATCTAAAAGGAACTTTGATCCACTGGCCTATATTAATGACCTCAAGGCCTCTCCACTCTGGCAGAACTTCTACCTAGCAAAAACAGTAAACAATACCTTTACCATTTTCCAAGAAACCTTAATCCATGCCCTTAATGCCCATGTTCCCATGGTCAAAACCCGTATAAAGCCAAGAACACACCGCTGGTTTACTGCAGAATTCAAAGCAGCTTTACTAAACAGAGACAAGCTTTGGAAATGCACTCATAAATCACAGCTGGATAGGATTGGTGTCTCTTCAGAACCTCTAGGAACCTATGCACAAAGCTGATCAGGGAAACCAAATCCAAATTCTATTGTTCAGAGTTAGATGCCACTTCAAAATGCCCAACAAAATTCTGGACCACCACAAAAAATCTCACTGGACACATGACAGGTAATACACTCCAGTCAAAAATATCCTCTAATAATGGCATCATTAGTGACAAAAATGAAATATTACAAGCATTTAACAATCACTTTGCCTCAGCTGGCCTGGCTTTCGACAACTCGCCTGCCTGTAAGCTGCACTCCCAGATGAACATATTGCCTCTGGACCCAATTCCAATGAAAGCCGCCTTCTCCTTCTCACCAGTTACCTTAAAAGAAGTTGAAGAGAACCTACTTTGCCTGGATATTAAGAAAAGCACTGGCGTGGACGCCCTGGACCCCTACTTCGTAAAAGTTGCCTGGCATGTACTGGCAGTGCCCATCACCCATCTGTTCAATCTCTCACTCTCCCAGGGGTTCCTTCCTGAACTATGGAAAACTGCCCACATTATACCGCTCTTTAAATCTGGGGACCCTTGTGACCTAAATAACAATAGGCCAATTTCACTACTCCCCATACTTTCAAAAATCCTAGAAAAAATAGTAAATGCCCAGCTGCGAGACTACCTGGAAAAGATACATTTTCTAAATCCTATGCAATCAGGCTTCCGCATGAACCACAGTATGGTCACGGCACTGGCCAAGGTCACCAACGATTGGCTACACGACCTCGACAACAAACAATTCATCTGTGCTGTCTTCCTGGACCTCAGCAAAGCATTTGATACTGTTGACCACTCCCTACTTCTTTCTGTAACCCCTAGATGGCGCTATCCCTGGGGCTACTACCCCTGCCTGATTTGCCACTAACAGGTTGAGGGGCCTGGATCCAATGGCGGGTGCCTCCACCCAGAGGTCAGGGTTTGCAATAGTTAAACTTACTTGGTCACAGCCCTCTGGGACACTGCAACCCCCCTTTTCTTCCCACTAGTGGCCCACACAATATATCAGAATTACCTTCACGGTATACACTTACCCCAGGACCAGTTCCGGCACTGGGACCTCCTGTGAAATAAGATACAGTGCAACAATCACAGTACAGTACTTTAACATAGACAAATACCTCAGGCAGTATAACCCGCTGAAACAAGCAGCTCTGATTTATTTAGGGGATATAACAAGGACAGGGGAAATCAGGTTAATTAGCTTATCACTTTACTATCTACCTATGGCTCTGTGCAGAGCCTATCCCTACCAGTTACTGTCCCTGGGTACCCAAGCCCTAGTGGCTAGTCCAAACCGTGGCAGCTGGTAGGGGCCTTTCCAGGTGAAAAGAAAAATTAGTTTAAACAGTCAGCAGTACAGTGATTCCATTTGGATTTAATGTGGCAATTCAACAGGAGGCGACCCTGAATTAGTACTCACGACCTCCAAACAAGATAGGGTCCTTCAACGTCAGCAGGGCTACTCTTGAGCTCCACGAGACTCTTCACACATTTATATGGTAAAAGAAAGTACTATACCAGGCAGGCTGCTTCTCTATCCGATCGCAATTACTGCACAATACCGGGAGAACACACAGCAGATTCAGTTCCTGACAGACCGAGTGCAATTCAACAATTTCTCCAGTCTTCTACAGGGTGAGCCTGGTTTCTACTCTTCAGAGATCCTTTGATTCTTTTCACAGGATGGATTCAATCCTAACAAGCAGTTACACAAGCTGCAGACCGGAACTCTGGGCCTTACACACGTTTTTTGACTGAAACTGTGCACTGAAGGAGCACAGGGTTTCTTTCCCCTTCACTGCCAGAGCTAAACTGAAACTCCAACAGACAAAATCGGGCACTTCCTTTGAGTTTCTTCCAGTTCTTGACTGGATTGGCTGTCACTCACAATAGACTGCTGCTGTTGGTCCAAAAAGGCGCCAAAATCTAAACTACATGTCCCAGAGTCACTGCCCATACAATCCTCTTGTGGCTGGCTCAGATTATGAGTCCAAGTTCTGATTCGTCCAAGGCACCATTTTAGAGCTAGCTTACCCCACACTGATTGGTCCAGTTCAGCAGTTCAAAACCAGAATGGGGAACTAGGCAGACACAGTTCTGACTGCAAAGAAAGCAGGTTAGACAAACTGTAATTTCATTATTACTGTAAATGATTTCTGGCAAACAGTTACATCTTTCAGATAGGTTCCCTTGCACTCCTAGTGACTGCAAAAATGGGTGAATTGGCAGCAGCTCGGTGGTACTCAAACAGAGAAGCACACAGTCCCCCATACAAACTAATTATGTCTGCAAGCAGACAGCTCTTAAAGAGACAGTACCAGAGGCTCTAAAACACTCACTGATAAATGGCTTACAGCCAAACACCATTCAGGCTTGGAGCATTCAAGCAAGCTCCTGGAAGTCTTTTGGGAACCCCCATTTGCAGGGGGTTACACCCTTCCTGGCCTTGGGAAAGCTTGGATCGCGTCAAGCAAGTACCCATAAGTTTCAACTGCAACCATATACATTTGATTAGGCTCACACATGTAATCATCAGTCAATACATCATTTTACCAAGAACACATTTCTGAAACATTGCAGTACGTCCTCTTTACACAGTATTACACACACATTGTACCATAACTCAAGTTATTACCTCTTGTACGTGAAACCTGAGAGAGGGGCCCTTCCTATCAGTTACCTTGGGGCTGGACGGGGCAAGGCACCATATTAGAGGGCAACACAAGTAACTTGGAGTTAGCACTGATGCTCAGTTTGGGCAATGAGCTTGGGGACACATACACTCCTTTATGGACAACATTGAGAGGCAAGTCCACAGGCCTCCCAAGTGAATCATAACTGAGGTGCACCACAGGCTTTACAGCTCGACCAGTCTTTCTAGGGGGAACTGTTACAGTCTCTGCACTCTGAGCCTCATTTTCAGCATTGTCCTCACTTGTCAGGGGAGTCTCCATGGGGGGTAGAGAGGCTAGAACTTGGGGCACTTTCAGCTCCAGGAGTTACAGTTTCTGAGTCCACAACATTTGGCTTGCATGGAGAGCTTTCGGACACTGGCAGTGGACTGTCAGGGCACTCAAAATACTCTTCTTGTTCGGTGTATCACCAGTCTGCCCCAATCTATCATTTCCTCCTGAAGCTCAAACAGTTCAACCATGCACAATGATTCCATTTCATCTGATCTGATGCTTTGCACTTCACTTTCTGGGAGCATTGGCTCCAGGGATGAAGCTGGGGCTTAGACAGTCCAAGGCCCAGCTTTGTCTCCAGTATTGACTAGAGGATTGCCCCGAAACAATTGACTCAGTTCGTAGAAGGATAGTATTCAAAGTCACTCTCACTTTCTTCTGATATGGACTGACAGTCATGCTCAACTGGGACTTGTGCAGGGGTACTTTAACTCTGCTTCTGTAGGTGCAGACTTCTGATCTTTTCTTAGCGCAGCTCTAGTCACTGGTCCAGAGGGGCATCTTCTGGGGCTCAGACTCAATCAGGATTTGTCCAATGGGCAGTAAATGATTTCTATGCATTGTTTTACATCTTTTGAATTGTTCTCAGGCCTTACTTTGTACACTGGCAGATCATCTAGTTTGCCCACTACAATGTGAGGGAGATGGTGCCATCTGTCAGCAATCTTGTGTTTGCCATGCAGTCCCAGATTTCTTAGCAATACCGATCTCCCTCCTGGAGTTCCTGTGCTTTCACCTTTTATCATACCGTTCTTTGTTGGCCAGATTTCTTTTGGCAGCCATGGTTTGAGCCAGTTGGTACGCATGAGTTAGCTGGGCCTTTAACTTTTGCACATACTGTAAATAGTTGTCAGCTTGAACCCCATCAGGAGAGACCCAAAACACACATCTACGGTGAGTCAGGCTTCTCTTCCAAACATCAGGCGGTGGGGAGAACCCAGTGGCATCACTTTTGGTGCAGTTATAAGCATGTACCAGGTGCTAATTTGTTGGCTCCATCTAGGCTTGTCCTTTGGGTGCAGGGTGCCTAGCATATCTAGCAAAGTGCGGTTGAAACGTTCAGGCTGTGGGTCCCCTGGGGTGGTAAGGAGTGGTTCTGGACTTTCGCACTCCCCACAGAGAAAGCATTCTTTGATCAGATGACTCTCAAAGCTCTCCTTGATCAGAATGGATTCTTTGTGGAGCCCCATAGTGAACAAAAACTTTTCTACAAGTACTTTGGCCACAGTGTATGCTTTCTGGTCTTTGGTGGGAAAGCTTGGGCATATCTCGTGAAATGGTCAGTGACCACCAGCACATTACTGATATTTCTTTGATCTGACTCCAAACTCAGAAAATCAATACAGACCAGCTCCATGGGTGCACTGGTGGTGATGTTAACAAGGGGCAGCCCTCTGGGGAAAAGCTTTCCTCTGTAATCAGCGACTACAAGTTTGAATGTGTTGCTCCACATCAGCCCCATCTTAGGCCAATAGAATCTGGATCTCACCAAGTCAAGTGTTCTGTCTATACGAGGTGCCCCATGTGGTTGTGCAAGGACATCAGTACTGAGTCTCGAAGGCAGTGGGCAGCACTAGTTGTTGTTTGTCTACTTGTCCCCTCTGTCTACTGTTTCTCTGTATAACAGTTTATTGATCAGTTTCAACTTAGGACCTTCTTTGTATAACAGTGCAGTTCTCAAATCAGTGGAGCATAATTTGGACACATCTTTTCCTGCATAGGGGCTTCTAAAGCTGCTTTGATCATGGGATCAGGGATTGAGCCGCGAATACTGTCATTGTCCAGCTGAGGCAGTGCACCAATGTCTATTGCAGAAAAGTGGCAATAAGCAGCAGGTATGCAATTCTCAGAGGGTCCCAAGCAATCCACCATAGCAGTCCACTCGTCCGTGTAGCTCTTTGTTCCTCCCTGTCAAACTTCCGGCAGAGTGCCCGAATGTCAGGTTCTGCAATCGGACCCAATCATTCTGGGGAACAGGCCTCCGGGAGAGAGCATCAGCATCTATGTGGTTCAGACCTGCTCGGTATTCAGGAGCATAGTCATATGTAGATAATGCAGAAAGCCACCTATGGCCAGTGGCATCCAACTAGCTGAGGTCTGCACATAGGTCAAAGGATTATTGTCAGTTTTACTAGTATTTTAGCCCCATACAAGTACTCATGGAATTGGTCAACAATAGCCCACTTCAAAGCTAGGAACTCTAACTTATGTACAGGATAGTTCTTTTCGGATGGGGTCAGGCTTCTACTGGCAAAGGCCACTGGTCTCAGGCCATTCTCGTGCTCTTGATACAATACAGCCCCCAACCCTTGCAAGCTAGCATCAGTGTGCAGGATGTAAAGTTTTCTTGGATGGCATAGGCCAGCACTGGAGCATGGGTAAGTTGATATTGATCTCATGAAAAGCAGTCTCACAATCAGGAGTCCAGCGGGCCCCAAATACTTCACTCGGATGAAAATACACTCTTTCAGTCTTGAGGCGCTGACTTTTGGTATTTTTGTGGGTTGGGGATACCCTTGAGTAAGGTTAAGTAAAGGCGGATCACTCTTGAATAGTCCTTGATGAAACACCGATAATAACCACAGAATCCCAGGAATCTTTGCAGTTCTTTTTAGATTTTTGGGCTGTGGCCAGGTGGTCAAGGCCTCAACTTTACTTGGGTCGGTCTCTATTCCCTCGGTGGATACTATGTGTCCCACATACTTTACTGATGTTTGAAAGAATTGACACTTATCAATGGACAGTTTAAGGCCAAAGTCCTCCAGTCGGTCCAATACCTTAAATAATCTGCTCTCATGTTCCTCCAGTGAGCTGCCAAACACAATAACATCATCTAGGTATACCAGGCACTCTAGTAAGTTCATGTCCCCACTGCCGCTCCATCAATCGTTGAAAAGTGGCTGGGGCACCTGAAATCCTTGAGGCATCCTCCATATTCATAAAGTAGCGGACAGATAAAGGCTGTCTTCTCACGGTCCTCTGGGGCCATCGGGATCTGTAGTACCCACTGCGGAGATCCAGCACAGAGAACCACTTGCTCCCGTTTAGGCAGTCCAAAGCATCCTGAATACGGGGCATTGTACTGATCAGGATAGTCCGCTGGTTTAAGGTGCGATAATCCATGCACATCCTTACTGTCCCATTCTTTCCTCACTACCACAATGGGGAAGCATAAGGCTTCTGGATTCTTGTATTACCAAGCAGCTAACATCTCTTGCAGATGCCGTCTCACATCATCTATATCAGCAGGTGCCAGGCGTCGAGACCTCTCATGAAATGGTCTTTCGTCATGCAGCGGATATTGTGCTCAACTCCTTGCACGCGCCTACGTCCCATTCCTTTAAAGAAACACCTGGTCTCTCTGGGCAAGCTCTCACTGATCCTCACTTTCCATTCAGCTGCAGCGGGAGTGCGAAATCAAACAAGTCAGGCGTTACTCTGTCATTCTTCCTCGAACTCTTGCTGCTAGGTAGCACTGCAGTATCTGCACAATGCACATTGGCCAGGATGCAACCTCTATTTTCGAATCTCTTTCAGACACATTATGAGACTTGGACCATTACCCTTCTGGCATAAGCATGGGCTCTAGCAGACAAAATACTAAGCTGACCAGCAGTCCCTCTGGCAATTTTCCATCGCCTGGTGCATCCAACATTAATATTTTATTCTTAACATCCTTTCTGATACGGACCTCTCCTGTAAGGTACACTGGGCATTTGGCGCCAGGATCAGAGACTCAGGATCCTTCTTCCATACAATTCCAACGGTTCCTCTGGTTCTATTTTTCAGCATCTCTCTGTGCCTCATAGGCCTTCTTAATTAAAGCTGGAACTCTTAAGCTCTACTAGTCTTTGACCCTGTTTTCATAACACAACTGTGCCAGCCTTCTGAACATATGAGCATTTGTTCCAATCAACAAAGGGACACCATCATACAGTCCAGTGGGGGGACACACTAAGGCTAGGGTCTCTACTTGTTCGGCCACTCCAGCCACGGAGGTGAGGAAAGACAGCCAAATTCGGATATACCCAGAATAGGGGTAGGCCTTCTCACTTAACCCCCATACATGCAGTCCTTCTAATGGTTGTTAGGGTACGTCTGACAAATGCTTCTGATACCAATCCTGGAACATAATTGTCACTTGGGAGCCACTGTCTAATACAGCTCTTGTAGACACTCCATTCACCTTTACAGTGGTCTCCATGGAGGGACCACTATTCTGGACCAGTCTGGAGAGGCGGTAGTGGGGGCCTGGGCAACTGACCTTGCCACAAAGGACGTGAATTAGCATTTTTGTGCCCTCACTGGGATCATTTCGTGCACCTCTTAACCACTGATTTGTTCTCAAGCTCTCCTTGTAGCCTATATGCAACTTTGTCAGTGTCTTTGGGGACGGCATTCTCTTTTCATGTGCCCATCCTTCCCACAATTATAGCAAAACATATTTTCTGGAGTTTGAGCTGGCGAGGCGCCACACTGGGAGCCAGGGCAGGTAGTACTAACTGGAAACCTTGGTGCCATCTCTGTCTGCGGCGTGATAAGCATTTGGAGACATCTCGTCAGTTTCTCCACTTCCATGGTCAAGGAATTGAGTTTGGAGCTGTTATCAGCAGGAGATACATGGGTGGATACCCCCACCCCATAGCAGATGCAGTCGGATATAGGTCAGGGCCACGTACTTGCAGGCGTGGCCTTCATAAAGGGACTATTTTTGAATTCCCGGATCTCTCTCATCAGTTAACCCATTGTGGCATATCTTTTCCTTGTCAGAGCACTCATTGACTGCCAACCTCTGCCCCTGAACTTCCTTGATGGGCCACCCTCAGTCACTCGGTCGTAGCGCAGCTATTGGTGCAGGTCCCTCCGAGTCGCCTTTTCTCAACTCCTCAATTTCTCTCATTAACTCATCATAGGAGTGGGGATTCCAGTCGATTGCCAGGCGTAACTGAAGCAACAGCAGTTCTGAGAAGGGGGCAGACTTAAGGATCCTGTCCAGCCTGGTTCGGTCCAGTTCAATCGCTGGCAAACTACCCTTTCTGAGGCATTCTTGCAACAATTTTTCCAGCCAAGATACATACACAGACAACTCCCCTTGGTACTGTTGTGCATTTCTTACTCTCCACCATAGATCCTCATCAGAATCTGGGCTCCCATACACATTCTCCAAGGCCTCAAGATAGGCCTGTGCAGTCACTTCAGGGTTACTGGCCCGTTTATACGGATGGTAGCCAGGGCAGGACCTCGGAGGCTCACTAACCCTCTTTCGCTTTTGAATCCGAGCATTGCCATTTCTAGCACCGGGGGCAACATAGTCTATCCAGGTCTCCCAGTCATCCTCCCTTGGGGTGGGAAGGTGCAGAGAAGATCCTCAACCTTCAGTAAGATTAGTGACTAATGGCAGGTGCAGAAATAGGGTCTGCATTGGTTCAGCCACCATTACGGGTACTGAGGCGGAGAGGGTGTTGGGGAGGAACACCCCAGGTGGCAAGAATAGTTTCTTCAAGTCCTCCACAGTTTTCCTTCCCCAGCAACCATTTAGCAAATTTCTCCTCAAAAGTTTCAGACAGTGGTGGGGGCTCATTCCCCCCCGGGTCTTTACTGTACTTAGTTATCACTCTCCAGGCAGTGAGGGCTCCCTCTGGGGTAATGGTCTGTGGCACTTTAGAGCTATCTATGGGATCCTTAAACTCTACTAGGGCCAGGAAAGTGTGGGTGAGCAGATTAGCATGCCGACCCACCACCACAGGGTTTTGTAAACCTTCCACCTTGGAAAGTACTCCTGTACAGTGTCCGTATTGATACCCAGGGGATGTCCAGGATAAGCATAGCATTTTGGGGTCAATCTCCTCCCCAGTACACCACTCCACCAGCGGTTGCACAGCCACTTCTGTTGGGGTACCCATTTTTTCTTAACAGTGGTTCGTAAATATGGCCACTAGAGGACACACAATCCCAGCGGTGAGCCTCCAAGATGTAACCCCTAGATGGCGCTATCCCAGGGGCTACTACCCCTGCCTGATTTGCCACTAACAGGTTGAGGGGCCTGGATCCAATGGCGGGTGCCTCCACCCAGAGGTCAGGGTTTGCAATAGTTAAATTTACTTGGTCACAGCCCTCTTGGACACTGCAACCCCCCTTTCTTCCCACTAGTGGCCCACACAATATATCAGAATTACCTTCACCGTATACACTTACCCCCAGGACTAGTTCCGGCACTGGGACCTCCTGTGAAATAAGATACAGTGCAACAATCACAGTACAGTCCTTTAACTAGACAAATACCTCAGGCAGTATAACTTCAGCTGAAACAAGCAGCTCTGATTTATTTAGGGGATATAACAAGGACAGGGGAAATCAGGTTAATTAGCTTATCACTTTACTATCTACCTATGGCTCTGTGCACAGGCCTATCCCTACCAGTTACTGTCCCTGGGTACCCAAGCCCTAGTAGCTAGTCCAAACCGTGGCAGCTGGTAGGGGCCCTTTCACACAGTGAAAAGAAAAATTAGTTTAAACAGTCAGCAGTACAGTGATTCCATTTGGATTTAATGTGGCAATTCAACAGGGAGCGACCCTGAATTAGTACTCACGACCTCCAAACAAGATAGGGTCCTTCAACGTCAGCAGGGCTACTCTTGAGCTCCACGAGACTCTTCACACATTTATATGGTAAAAAGAAAGTACTATACCAGGCAGGCTGCTTCTCTATCCGATCGAATTACTGCACAATACCGGGAGAACACACAGCAGATTCAGTTCCTGACAGACCGAGTGCAATTCAACAATTTCTCCAGTCTTCTACAGGGTGAGCCTGGTTTCTACTCTTCAGAGATCCTTTGATTCTTTTCACAGGACGGATTCAGTCCTAACAAGCAGTTACACAAGCTGCAGACCGGAACTCTGGGCCTTACACGTTTTTTGACTGAAACTGTGCACTGAAGGAGCACAGGGTTTCTTTCCTTCACTGCCAGAGCTAAACTGAAACTCCAACAGACAAACCAGCACTTCCTTTGAGTTCCTCCCAGTTCTTGACTGGATTGGCTGTCACACAATAGACTGCTGCTGTTGGTCCAAAAGGCGCCAAAGTCTAAACTACATCTCCCAGAGTCACTGCCCATACAATCCTCTTGTGGCTGGCTCAGATTATGAGTCAAGTTCTGATTCGTCCAAGGCACCATTTTAGTGCTAGCTTACCCCACACTGATTGGTCCAGTTCAGCAGTTCAAAACCAGAATGGGGAACTAGGCAGACACAGTTCTGACTGCAAAGAAAGCAGGTTAGACAAATTGTAATTTCATTATTACTGTAAATGATTTCTGGCAAACAGTTACATCTTTCAGATAGGTTCCTTTGCACTCTAGTGACTGCAAAATGGAGTGAATTGGCAGCAGCTCGAGTGGTACTCAAACAGAGAAGCACACAGTCCCCCATACAAACTAATTATGTCTGCAAGCAGACAGCTCTTAAAGAGACAGTACCAGAGGCTCTAAAAACACTCACTGATAAATGGCTTAAACGCCAAACACCATTCAGGCTTGGAGCATTCAAGCAAGCTCCTGGAAGTCTTTTGGGAACCCCCATTTGCAGGGGGGTTACATTTCATCACTAAAAGCGTTAGGCCTAGATACCACCTCTATGGGCTGGTTTCAGAACTACCCAATGGATAGGCAATAGCAGGTCAAAGCAGAAGGGGAGCTGTTCCTCCTCCAAACTGTTACTTAGAGGTGTCCCTCAAGGATCCATACTGGGACCAATACTCTTCACCATATACATTAACAATATTTATCTTGGTATCAAGAATGCCAATATCCACCTGTTTGCACATGATATGGTACTGTACCTAAGCCGGTCTACACCTGAAGCTGCCTGTAAAGCATTACAATCGGACTTCGACATCCTCCAACACCAGCTTCTCAATAAAAAACTGCTACTCAACGGCAAAAAAACCAAGGCGATAATTCTCTCTCCTGGCAACCTACCATCCCACTCTGCCTTGGCACCCCCCTTCCCATCACTGCCTTACCTGGGGGAAAACCTGGACTATGTCACCAAGTTCAAATACCTGGGAATCTGGCTAGACCACAAGCTCTGCTTTGGAGAACACTTGGAGGACATGGTAAAAAAGCTAAGACAGAGACTAGGGCTCTTCTATCGGATAAACCGCTTTCTAACTACGGAGGAAAAAAAACAGCTCATACAGTCTACCTTCATCATCTCCTTGCTAGAATACGCTGACTTTATCTACTGCCATTGCAATGCCTTATATCTGGGTAAGCTGGATGTCCTGTATCGCAGAGCGCTGACCTTCATTACCGGCCTCCCCTCCTCCACCCATCACTGTTCCCTGTATGCTGCTGTAGGCTGGACCTCCCTTCAATCCAGATGAAAAAGAAATGCGGCCACTTGGACTCTGAAAGCACTTGCTAGAAAACTACCATGCTACATCGCTGATCTCCTGCCCTTAAGCAAAGTCAGAAAATACGCCCTAAGGAGCTACTCCTTTATCACCCTGAATATCCCCAGGATCCGCAGACGATATGGGAATGCGGCCATAAGATACTCACTTCCATCGCTTTGGAATGAAATCCAGAAAATTTTGAAGCTAAGAACCACAGTAACTATCACAGTGTTTAAGTCCCTATATGCAAAGCTAATTGGAGACAAATGTCACTGCTTCCACTGACCTTGTTCTGCTATAGCTTCTGTACTCACCTACGCCTTTATCGCCTCGTCAGCGCACTTACCCCACCTCCTTCCCCTACCTTTGCCTCACCCTTCCTCTCATCATCTTACTCTTGCTCTGACTTCTCCTCTCCTAGGACCACTGACCCCCTAAGTCCTCCAAGGATAGCCACCGCACGATCAAGTATATCCGTGGTGGCACCTCCGAAACGGTCATCTGTAATTTTCCAGAGCAGCTCGCGCTCCTCAAGCTCCTAATTCCTCCAGGAGTACTGCTAGGATGCCGCTTGTTGTCTCTGGGCGGCCGTCGCCTCTATGTGCCATAACATGCTCTTCATTACTTACCCCACCTCTACGAGCCTCGAACCCCCCTTGCTGTGAGCTTGGCTGCTGGTGCCTCTTGGTGCCATAGCTGGCCATCCCTAATTTTCCCTCTCTGAGTCCCTATATGGATTATACCTCCAATCTGGGTTCGATGTACCGATTAATCTTTAAAGTTAGAATAGATACTTAATTTGCCTGTTCCACTGAACACATTTATTACTGTTTTTTACATCAATGTTTGTACTGTGTCTTATTTCTGTGTCCCTGTCAGTTATGTTATCTGTTTTCTTTATGACCATGTGTAACGCAGGTCCATCTTGTAAATGAGCTTGCTCAACGGTGTCCACCTGGATAAATAAAGATTTGATTGACTGATAAAATGTTATACAGATTTAACACTTAGGAGTTTGTGCTTCATATTATTGCAAAGCATGGAGTGTCTATCCCTGCAATAAAAAAGGGGGGTGACTACTGGCCTGGGTGTAACTTGGGGGAGTGTGTTTAATAGCATTGGGGACGAAATATGGGGAATGTATAAATACTCCTTGCAGCATTTACAGCAAATTAGTTCAGCAGTTCCAAGCCTCCCCCCATACCACTTTCACCGCAGGGTCTCAAACTCGCATCCCACCATGGTAGAAATTAAAGTTGGCCTGGGACCCAGGTGAACTGAGGAAAAATCTAAACACCCTATAAATATGCGGAGTGGGTGGCACGCAAAAATCCCAAGGTGCGTCAATTTGACTGACAAAGGGTGGAG
Source organism: Neoceratodus forsteri (assembly GCA_016271365.2). Lineage (NCBI taxonomy): Eukaryota > Metazoa > Chordata > Ceratodontiformes > Ceratodontidae > Neoceratodus > Neoceratodus forsteri. The sequence continues at coordinate 376,706,316 of CM057458.1, forward strand.
GTCGGACGACAGCAGCTCCCGGAAGGGGAGTCTGAGACAGTCGGCTCGGCCCTGGACAGTCACAGGCACCATGGTATTTAGCATGTAAGTTGGTGCTGGGTGCCCATGGTGTTTCCATGAGATACCCCCACGGGGAAGTACTATCTATCCCCAAACAGGAGGAGACTGGAACTCCTCCCTACCTTGGGAGTCAACACAGTTACCACTTTTTGTAAATAGTTCCATAGTTAAAATGTTTTTTTTTTGCTGTTTGTGTTAGGTTATAGAAACATAGAAACATAGAATTTGACGGCAGATAAGGACCGCTTGGCCCACCCAGTCTGCCCATTTCCTTACCTAATGGATACGCTGCAGATCCTAGTTAACCAGCAGCCTACTTCTTCCTGCCCCCAACCCCTAGAATTGCCTTATGACTGTCCCATGCATGTTTGAATTCCACCACTGTTTTTGACTCCACAACCTCCTCCGGAAGGCCGTTCCATGCATCCACAACCTCTCTGTGAAAAAATACTTCCTAAATTACCTCTGTGGCCCCCCCCCATCTTCAAATTGTTCCCCCTTGTTCTTGCAAAGCCTCTTTTTGAAAGATGCTACCGTCTTGGACTTTGTTGATTCCCTTGAGGTGCTTGAAGTTTCTATCATGTCCCCCTCTCCCTCCTTTCCTCGAGGCTATACATATAAAGCTCCTTAAGTCTCTCTTCATGTGTCTTCTGGTGCAGACCCTGCACCATTTTAGTTGCCCTCCTCTGGACAGCTTCCATCCTGTCTATGTCTTTGCAGAGATTGGGTCTCCAGAACTGCACGCAGTACTCCAGATGGGGTCTGACCAGCTGTCTGTACAGAGGGATAATAACTTCCTGTTTTCTACTGGTGATGCCTCTCCCTATGCATCCCAGTATCCCCCCAGCCCTCCTTGCTGCCCTCACACATTGCTTGCCCACCTTTAGATCATCTGATATGACTACCCCTAGGTCCCTTTCCATTTTTGTTGTTGTTAGTATCTCACCCCCCATTGTGTACTCTTCCCCTGGGTTTTTGTTTCCCAGGTGCATTACCTTGCACTTCTTAGCATTGAATCTAGATTGTGCAGTATCTCAGGCCAGACGACACTGTATGAGATTCAAACAGCCGTCAGTCTAGTTAGTAACTAGGTTATACAATACATTAGAGTATGTCATAATGGTAACACAGACTACCCAACAGGGGCAGATTAATTACAAATGGCTTGTTTTACTGGGACAACCAGTTAGTGTTAGAAATGTTGAGTTGTTACTTTTTACATTTGTAACACATTTTGTTACACCCTCTTTTGTGGGTATAATTTCTTTCTTGAGATTTACTATAAAATTGAAAAATGTGGGGTTAGGGATCATAAATTGGGAAAAGATTCGCATTTTGCATGATTGGGGGAATTGCGACAATTACTTGCTTTTATCTTCAACTCTGGAGAACAGTGCAAGAGCTTTAGGTGGACTTATTTAGCAGTGGTGGGGGAAGAGGGAGAGGTCTCCGGCATTATGCAACAATTCCATGGACTCCAATATGGATAGTTCCTCACTGATTCTGTCTTTGAACATTAATGGTTTGCATAGCCCTATTAAGAGATCACGACTGTTGCAGTTTATAAAGCGAGACAAACCAGAGGTGATTTTTTTGCAGGAGACTCTCCTCTCAGCCTTTGAACATGAAAAATTTAAAAGATGGGGATTTGCAACAGTGGTGGCCTTTTCCCATAATTCGGGAAAGAGAAGGGGAACAGTCATACTGGTCCGAGAAGGGTTACCATTCGAATTGCAGGAGGAAGTTCTGGATGGAGAGGGGAGATAAGCTATAGCACAGGATAGGCTTCACTCAAAGCCTGTCACTTTGGCATCAGTTTATTTCCCCCCAGGAACATCCAAAATGGTGGCGCAGAGGTTTTTCTCCCAGTTACTGGGGATTGTACAGGGGCAACTGCAGTTGGGGCACGATCTGAACACCACCCTAAATCCAGCTATTGATGCCTCCACTTCTATGCCATATCGAACCAACCCATTGCAAAAATATTTGAAAGGCACTATTCCTTCTCTGGGCTTCATTGATGTTTGCCGCCACTGTTTTCCCTCAGTTAGGGAATACACATACATGGCTGCGGGTACTGGGGTTGCATCGAGGCTTGACTATATGCTCACCACAGCAGAGCACCTTGATTCATTACAGGATGTTTGGCATGGGGCAACCTTTTTATCTGACCATGCCCTGATCTCTGCTAAGATTAGGCTGGGGGGGATCACAAGAAAACGTTCTGGTGACTGAATTTAGTGCATCTCAGAGATCCTGATTTCTGTCAGATGATACAGGGCACTGTGCCTAGGATTGTGGGGGAAAACTCCAATTCGGGGGTGTCCCCTGTAATCCTCTGGTATACAATTAAGACAGTGATGAGGGGTGAAATATTGGCTTACTCTGGTAAGAAGTGTAGGGAGCGAGAGGCCCAGACTATACAATACCAGAATGAATTAAAGACACGACAGTCCTTTTATGCCCAAGGAGACAGAACGGTGAAACTACAGATTTTGTTAGTTAAACAAAAACTCCAAAAAATAGTAGATTCCAAAACAGAGCAGCAGTTATTTTACTTAAAAAGTACCTTTCTTGAGGGCGGACCGGGTGCTAGAAATCTTGCCCGGAGACTGAGGACCCAGAGGGGCAAGGCCCGTGTCACTGGCCTGGTGGAACCAAGCACTAGGAAACTGGGCACACACCCTAAGAAGATGCGCCAAGTAATGGCTGCCTATTATCAAGCACTCTATACAGTGGAGACTAAGGTCTCCACATCACAGATAGACTCCTACCTTAGAAAGCTACATCTCCCTAAAATGCCAGCTTCCCAGAGTGCGTCAGTAGTGGCCCCAATCACCAGGGTGGAATTTGAGGAGACACTAAAGACAGCAAGCACCATGAAGGCACCTGGGCCGGACGGCTATCCTCTCGAATTCTACAAGGCATTTAAAGACTTATTAGTACCACCCTTGCTGTAAGTGTCCGCTGAAGTCCAAAAGGGTGGTTCTCCACCCCCTTCCTGGAGATACGCTGTAACAGCCATGGTTCCTAAGCCAGGTAAAGACACAAAATTACCCTCATTGTATCATCCAATTTCGATGTTGAACTTTGACTATAAAATGCACATGTCAGTGCTGGCACAGAGAATTGAAAAGCATACTCCCCAGCTTGATTAACCTGGATCAAGTGGGGTTTATCAGATCCCGCCAGGTGCATGATGCTGTGCGACATACTTGCCTGGTGAAGGAATACACAGTCCAGAGGTCAATTCCTCTCGAGCTCCCGGGACTTGACACCGAGAAGGCATTTGACAGGGTCGCCTGGCAGTTTTTGTGAGCAGCCCTGTTCCAGTTTGCCTTCCCGGAAGAGGTAATAACGCAGCTCCAAAACATCTACAGTGCCTCCCAGGCTTATTTAAAATTAGATAGTTCGCGATCTGATCCCTTTACCCTCCAGAGAGGAACACGCCAGGGATGCCCATTGTCGCCCTTCCTCTTTGCATTGTATCTCAAGCCCCTGGTACAAGCCATCAGGCTCCATCCAGCAATTGACGGAATTCCTATGGGGGTTAAATCATTTAAAATCTCCCTTTTCGCAGACGACATCTTGCTCACGCTGACAATACCAGAAACATCAATACCCATATTGTGGGAGCAACTCATTTGCTTTGGAGAAATATCTGGATATAGGATTAATCAGCAGAACACAGAGGTCTTAACGTGTAATTATACCTCTTCCTCCCCTTTGAAAAAGAAATACCCCTTTAGATGGTATAAACAAACTATGAGGTATTTGGGCATTAAACTAACGAAAAACCCTATCCATGCTGAATTGGCCAGTTTTGAGCCACTGACCCAACAACTTAAAGAAGACAACTGACAATGGACACACATCCCCTTGAGTTTCTTGGCTCGAGTAGAAACAATAAAGCAAAACATGTTCCCTCATATTTTGTTTTATTTGCAAACTCTGCCCCCTCACACCCAGTCATACTTCTTTTCAGGCATGGGATAGGCTTATATCCCATTTTATCTGGAGAGGTAAACCTCCTAGGATTTGCTATTCTCTCCTCCAGCTCCCTAGGGAGCAGGGGGATTGAGTCTACCCAACCTTCTCCGGTATGCCACAGCATCATAAATGAAAATCCTCCTTTCTTGGCTGAACCCCAACTATCACGCCCCATGGAAACACTTTGAAGAACATTGGAATGACCTTTTTGATTTAACGGATAGTCTCTTTGGACATCCCCCCCCCAGTGCCAGCCACTCACTAGGTTTCCTTGATGTACGACTGAACCCCTTAGGCAATGGTTAACCTTAATAAACAAATACCTCACCCCTGAGGAAGAATTGCACCTTAGGTCATTGGCAGAAAGTGCATCTTTTCCTCCTAATAAAATAGATAAATCCTTAATACAATGGTACAAATATGGACTGAAGCATATTTTCCAGTTAATTGGAGCTATGGGCATCCACTCCTTTGTGCGAATACAGTCATTGTTTAACCTCCCGCAGAGATATTTTCACAAATATATACAGTTAAAATCATACTTGCAACCCTTCGAGGGAGTCTTGTCGGCTATTGCTGAGAAGCCTCCATTAATCATACAAATAATACAACCCCAAATGCAGGAAACCTCGTTGAACATCTTATAGGTCGAATTTATGCAGCCCTGGGGGAGAAACCTAGAGACATGACTGACTCCATCAGACTAGCATGGTCAAAGGACTTGGGGGTGGAGATTCCAGACTCTGACTGGAGGGCTGTCTCCCTGTCAATGCTCAAAGCTTCTAGCTTCCCTTATTGGTAGGAGTATGCCTGGAAGTTGAAGAGTAGGTTCTTCCGTACCCCAGCCCTAGTAGCGAAAGTATCCAGAGACCATAAGGGGGAATGCTGGCAAAAATGTGGTACCCTGCAAGTGGACCATAAGCATATATTATGGGAGTGCCCACTCCTGTGCACTTATTGGCAGGAGGTCATCTCAGAATTAATTAAAATCTATGACTGCCCAGACCTTTTTACACCTGCCTATATACTAACAGCAACAAAACCACAGGGTATAAAAATAGGGAAAAACACATATACACTGACCATCTTATTGATCCTGTCAGCCAAAAAGGTTATAACCAGACTCTGGGGCACTGCAACATCCCCTTCTAAAGAGTCTTGCCTGGATCTAACCAGAGAAATGTATGCCTTGGGAAGGCTGTCTGCAAAGATGAAAAGAGTAGGAGCCTTTACAACTCACTGGAGTCTGTGAGTAAAATTCCAACTAGATACTTATCCTGATTTTGTTCCCTGAGTTTTCGGAGGGATGGGGACTGGGTGTCAGGGAAGCCATGGGGAAGTGCTTGGTGGGGAACCTCTCTCTCTCTCTTAAATATTTTACTCTGCCCTGTTTACTCTGTTACCAAATAAGGGAAAGTCTCTGAAAAATGTTCAGGATCTGGTCAAAATAAGTACCAAAATGCATATGCATAAAGGACTTGTGACAGTCCTAGGCAGGACCAGAGAGGCCTCATGTAAAGAAGAATCCTCTTAAGTGCTCTCAGATCTTATGGGATGTATCGATCAGTCCGGTCATGGACTGATTAGCTCATATGGTTTCACCTAATGGTATACTGTTGAGACATAAGATGTAAACCTGTAACATGAAAAATGAGAAATGTCTATTTGATCATCTGGAATCTTATAAGTCATCAATTTTGTAATGTTGTAACCTTGACTCTGACCCCAAATAAAAATGATTTTATAAAAAAAAAAAAATGCCTGGGATGGGGGAATAAAAAACAAATAAGTCAAGAGAGTAAGAGAAGAAACCCTCTGCAAGAGACCATCCCTCCTTGGATATTTCTGAACTGATAACGAAGCAGACCATCTCTGAAGAGGTAACACCATTCTTAGAGGGATGATGATCCTACAGACATAGTGGACCACAGCACCCCTAGGCCCCCTGTAGGAAAACAGGTAGGTAGGGCCAGAATACTACAAAAACAGACCTCAAAGGATTGCTAATGCATTTTGATGCATGAGTTTCCATTAAATGATACATTCAGAGTGCATATAACACTGCAGAAAATGATAAGGCTGTGGCTGGCTGGAGACTGGGTATAGAAATGTGCGAAGTTGCCAGAATTCGTTCCACAAACAAAATCCACAAATTTTGGCAAACTCACGGAGTTGGGGGCCACAATTTGCCTTATTATTTGCCAGATGGATCAGCCAAATTCACTTAGTAAATGGCCAATAACAAGGCGAATTGTGTGTAGTGAGGTACCAACCTCCCACAGGCACCCTCCTCCCCGTCCCTCCTGCCCCAACCAACGTCACGCTACTGCTTAGAAAACGTAACCCCTTACCCACCAGCCCTGCACCAAATACACTCCACTCAGCTCCCCCTACCCAACTATCTGAGTCCCACTGTCCTATGCAGAAACACCCAGAACCGCAACCGACACCCCACAGGTTCACACCACCTCCTCCCCAGCTCCCACAAAATGAACCGGCAAATAAATAAAACAGTCCCCTGGTGCACAGTGTCTGCTCTGTTCAGTGCTGACTCCTGTCTCATAATAGCTTTAATGAATGAATGGTGACTTCTTTGTTCCTAGTAAAACCCGACTGGTTCAAAATTCAACCTATTCATTTGTGCCATTACCAGATGGGGAGTTGGCATTGAACTGAGTAGATGCTCTGCTGCATTGGGGGACCATTTCATTATTAATTTTGTGGGTGCTGGGGGGAAGGTGGTGGGGACCAGGGGAAGGTTGGGTAGGTGTCTGGGACTCTAGGTGTTTGTACAAAAAACAGTGGGACTTGGGTGGGAGGAGGTGGGTGAAGTGTATTTGTCGCATGGGTGGGGAGAAGGAATTAACTTCAGCTGCCAGCCCACCAGCTGCAGCAGTGTGATATTGAGCGTGTGCATGTAAAAAAATTGTATCTGTGTTCTTATGTGGGTGGTGGGGCTGATTTCACAGCAGAGTGAGTGGGAGGAGGTTTTTTAAATTAAAAATCTGAAGTTGGCAGTTCTGCCTCCTAATTCATTAATTTTTCACATACATGCGAATATATATTTTTTTTATTTATTGATTGAAGTCTAGGAATTACAACCCTTTGAGTCAGGGACTCATTTGCAAAGGCTCCATGTCATACATTAATGAGGACAGGTACAGAGTATAACAGAATACAGAATACAGCACTAAGTACAGAGGCAAAGATACAGAATACATACATATAGCAACACCAAAGGTGTGCATAGTTGAAGCATATATTGGAAACACAATACATAAACTGCAGTGAAACTTTTAGACTTTGTAGAGGAGTTTATCTGCAATCACAGTTAGAGTTGGACATAATGTGGCTTCATAGCTCGGGCTTAAAAGGCCATAGCCTGGGGGTCGATAAGATAGGATCAGGGACTGAGTTCATCCAGAGTGGGGCCCTGTAGCGAAAGGACCATTGGCCAGCAGTGGTCTTCACAAAAGGGACATAGAAGGCAGTAGTGTCAGAGTGTCTAGTGGTGCGAGATGGCAAACTCTTTTGGAGGAGCGAGAGACAGCCAGAGGGGGCTAGCCCCAACTGGATTTTTTTGGCCAGTAAGCAGGTCTGGTAGAGTAGATGCCCCTGAAAGTTTAACCATGCTGACAGTTGGTAGAGGTCACAGGTATGCGTGAGCCAATCAAAGCCTGTGGCCAACCGGCAGGCTTTGTTGAGGGTGCGTTTAATGCTGGTCAGTGCCATGTCAGAGGCAGCGTCATAGATGACTATGCCATAGTCTACCAGGGAAAGGACGGAGCTAGAGATAGCTAACTGTAGGGCATCAGGAGGGAGACAGGGTCTATGCCTATAAAGGAGACCGATTCTGATGTTAATTGCAGAGCATGTCGACGTAAAATGCTCGCGGAAGGTAAGGGCTGAGTCAAAGGTAATCCCTAGATATTTAAAATTGGTAACTGGTTCCAGCATGGTACCCTGTGAGTTTTGTATAGATATTTTGGCCCTGCTGTGTTTATGCTGAGGGTGGGCGAATAGCATAACCTTCATTTTTTTTGTAGCTGAGTACAAGCTTGTGGGAGGCAAACCAAGATTCTATTTCTGTGAAGGAGCCCTGCAAGGATTTAAGGAGCAGGGTAGGGTTGGGGTGCTGACTAAAGATCACAACATCATCTGCATAGAGAAGGCACCCAGAGGAGGCCATAGGGAGGGAATTCAAGTATAGTGAGAAAAGGAGCGGAGCAAGGATGGACCCTTGAGGGACACCAGATCGGACAGGAAGGTTAGTAGAGAAGGTGTTATTTATCTTCACTTGCTGGGTGTGGCCGTGGAGATAGTTGGAGAACCAGCCAGTGGTTTCTTGGGATACTGCAACAGAGAGGAGGGAGTTTATGAGCATATTGTGATTGACAGTATCAAAATGCCTTGGAGAGATCGATATAGACAGATCCAGCCAAGACTCTCTGGTCTAGGGCATCATGGATAAAGGAGGTAAACTCTAGCAGGGCAGTGGTTGTGCTGTGTCTTTTCCTGAAACCATGTTGTTGCTGGCACAGTAGGTGGTGCGAGTCTAAACAGTCAATAAGTTGATCTGTCACTATTTTTTCCAAGGCTTTTGAGAGGGGAGGGAGTATGGAAATGGGCCTATAGTTACTACTTGAGGTACGGTCATCATTTTTATGGACTGGCATAATGACCGCCCTTTTCCGCAGTGATGGGAACTGCCCTAAGCACAGGGACATATTGAATATTTTTGTGAGGGGTGTTAGAACTGAGTCAAGGGCTAAGGAGAGTAGTTTTGTGTCAAGAGAGTCACCGCGCTGCCTTGTCTTTCCAAGAAACATGGCAAGATATGTGTGGGCAACACTAGGGGAGATCGTTTTGAAGTGAAAAGGTGGAGTGCAGGGGGGTGGCGGGAACTGTCCAGCAGATGCAGTGAAGAAGTCGGGGGGAGGATAGTACTGAGGTCAGAGAATGATGTATTGAAAGCATTTGCTATTTTGTAGGGGTCTTGGGTGGAGACACCATCGACAATAAGCATGGTGGGGGGAAGGGAGGCAGACTTGCCACTAAGTTCCTTTACATTTTCCCAGAACCTCTTCCCATTTCCCCAGCTGGCAGTAAGGTTGGCCTGATAATAAGCCACCTTTGCCTGTTGGATAGCCCAAGTGCATGAGTTTCGGGCAGCACGGTACAGTTGTCGATCAGAAGGGCAACTAGACTGAAGGGCACGGTGCCACAGGTCATCATGGGCCTTCATTTGGTCGAGCAAGGACTGATTTACCCAGGGGGAAGATTTAGTTTTTTCTATCCATTTTACAAAGGGGGCAAAGATGTCACAAGCGGTTTGGAAAGAACTTATGAAGAAGGGCAGGGCGACATCAACCGACAACTGGTGATCGAGTGGAGACCAGTCAAGGTTACGGAGATGGTTTCGGAAATGTACCAAGGACCCTTTCTTTAGTTGGTGATACATAGAGATCCTGGGGGGGGCTTCCAGCTGTTTGTCCAAAGAAAAGTTACAGGGGAGTGATCACTGAGTGAGTCTGGGAGGACCTGGACATCCTGTATGCGCTCAGGATGATTCATGAAGATGAGATCAAGGAGGGAACTACAGCCCCTGTTTTGGTTTACTCTAGTATGGGTGAGCACCATTTGGGACAGATTTTGGGCTGCAGCTGCATCCCTGAGGGAGGATGTCTGGGGAGCAAGCCAGTTTGTGTTGAAATCACCGAGGGCTATGATTTCCGAGTTTTTGGGGAGCTGGGCGATAATGTTTAGGATGGATATGAAAGCATCCTTTGGTTGCGAGGGGGTATGTATACTGACATTAGATAGAGAGATTTACCTGAGTTGCAACAGCAACCCTAAGGGTGAGGGACTGTGCACCCTCTGCAGGGCTCATTGTAGCAATTTTTATACCATGCAGGTGATCCTGAAGGTACAGTGCACTCCCCCCGCTCCGCCTACCCAGCCTATCTGATCTGAACAATGTGTAGCCCGGTATGTAAACAGCCGAGTCTAGGGTATTCTGAGACAGCCATGTTTCAGTTACGGCTAGGGCATCAGGGTTGTGGAAGCAGACCCATGCTTGGAGTGGGGCAAGTTTCTTTTGGAGGCTACATATATTAATGGTGGCCAGCCGTAGTCCTTTGTGTTGCGTTGTTAAGCAAGGGGTGGGGACAGTGGGGCCAGGATTGGGGTGTATGTTGCCCACAAGTAACAGGAGGATAATAGCGATCCTGGATAGGGTACTTTTTAGGATCTTCTTGCCAGTACGCAGCGATGGGACTGCATGGTGGTGTGGCTTGTTGGTAAGATGGGAGCATGAGAAATGCAATATTTCGTGGCCATATAGAAAAGAGGTAATTACGATTACGGGGAGTAAGAGGTTTGGCATGAAGGGAGGATTTGTGCCAACTATGCTAAAAAATTTGCAGTATCTCTAACTGGGTGGCTATAGCAGACTTGAACACAGTTCTGTCTTTAAAGTACACCATTATGATTAAATGTCATCATAATTCCTCATCCCAGGAACCCTGCTTGGCTCTGAACAGAGCAGAGTTCCAAGCTTGGAGGCTGATCCACACAGTAATATTCTGTACTGGAAAGGATGTATTAGTATCAGTCCTTGATTTTCCTACCAGGAATGGGAGAAGCATAAGATATTTCCAGGGACAGCAAGAAACTGGAGGCCAAATATGCTCAAGAGACAATATGTAGCTGAGAAATCCATAGAGGCTGTCATGAGGGCCTAGGTCTGGAATTCAGGTGGTATCAAACCTTGATGAAGTTTCTAGAGCACAAACATGCTTTAGCATCCTCCTGAATAGGGGCAGAGTGTTGCGAACCCCTCTGTACCTATCGTGTCTGAAGCAGAATTCAGGACAGTCAATCCCTGGGTTGGAGGGGGAGGGAGGATTCTTCTCTTAGAAAAGTATGCCAGCAAGAACTGCCAAAGTAGTCTATCAGTATTCTTTGTGCTGAGGGCCTTAAATACATCCAGAAGGGCCCTGATCCATATATTTTTATGTAGAGTCCTTATATATATGTAGCCAGAAAAATTCTAATCCAGTATCATCCAGACTGTAGAATAAGACCTGTAGTGGCAGTTATGTAAAAACTGTAAAGCTAAAGCCAGGCCTGGATTGGCAGGTTCTTAAAAGAAAATTGTAGAACGTTCTATAAGGCAGAAGGTCTCTAAGTGGAGACAGGAGACTGATGGCCCAATGGTGAATAGACAGTTTAAATTGTCAGATACACCACCCCATGACCACAGATGCCTAGGTAATGAGGACTAAGAATGTTGAATTTCTTTACGACAGACACAAAAACATTTAAGACAGACATGAAAACAGGCAATCAAGGGCAATGTGTCAGGTGCAGTCAAGCAACTGACTAGCAAAAATAAGCATTTGTCAATGTCGGATGCTTGCCACTGGTATTAATGTTGTACCGGGTCAAGATGCAGATCCCGGGCCTTGCTGGAAGAGTAAGGACTGTGTAACCCCTTACAAATGGGGGTTCCTAGAAGCCTTCCCGGAGCTGCTTAAGAGCTCCTTGGCTAGCTGGTGTTCGGTGTGGTGCTGCTAAAATGCAGCTGCTGTGAGTGTTTTTAAAGCCTCCAGTACTGCCCCTTTAAGAACTGCCTGCTCGCAGGCTTCCGTAGTTTGTGCAAGGGGGACCGGGGTTTCCTTACTCGAATCCCGCCTGAGCCGCAGGAAAATTGCTCCCACTTTGTAGTCGCTGCAAGTAAAAAAGGGAGCCTGATGGTTAGATGTAGCTGTTTGGCTATAATCGCTTAGAGTATTAGTGAAATTACAGTTTGTCTAACCTGCTTCCCTTACAGCTGGGACTTTGTGCGCTTGGCCCCTCCATTTTGGACCTGGACTATTGAGCTGGGCCAATGGTGAATGAGGGGTAACTAAAATGGAGATCTTTTGAGCCAACCAGGATCAGGACTCATTTTGGAGCCAGCTGGCCATAGGGGATACAGTTAGTAATTCTGGGATATGGAGTTCTGGACTTGGGTGCCTTTTTTGCACCAATGGGGTGCCGAAAGAAGTGACTGGCATCTGCAGCCCACCAATGGGATCGGGCGGTGCCCGAACTGAAGGTGCTTGCCCAAACTGCCAAGGGACACAGTCGTTGTGGTTGTGAGCGAGGAAGGAGCTCTGGGCTCCTGCGCTGTTGAGTTTCCATGCGGGAAGCGCGTGTGGAAGGCCAGATTTTGGCGGGGTGATTGCCAGCAAGTATTGGACTAAATCCGCTGGGCAGCGGTCAGAGGAGGCTGTGCAAAAGTGCAGCTACCTACCAGGCTCACCCTGTAGAGGACTGGAGAATCTGCTTCTATCCCGCTCGGTCTGTCAGGACAAGTGAAGCTGCATCGTTTGGGCCCGGTGTTCTGTGTGAAAGCAATCAGGATAATACAGCATCTGCCTGGTATGGTACCCCTCTGCTCTTCATATAAATGTGTAGAGAAGTGTTGGATTCCAGGCTCGGTCCTGCATGTGGTATAAGAGTGATCTTTCTGTTGGAGTTGTGAGTACTAAATCAGGGTAGCTCCCTGTCAGATGTTCATAGTGAGGGCAAGATTTGTCTGGCTATTTTACTGGCTACACGAACTGAGCCTTCTGGCTCTACTTAATCCTCTTAGGAATCAAATGCTTATTTTCTGCGTCAGGGCCCCAACCAGCTGCATCAAGAGGCTAGCCTTCTACTGCATTGGTACCCCAAGACAGTGACTTATTGGTTAGGCCTGTGCACAGTGCCCTAGATATATACATATATATATATTAGAGTGGTATGCTAATTAACCTGATCTCCCTTGGTCCTTGTTATCTCACCCTAAATAAATCAGACAAAAGCTCAACAGCGCAGGAGCCCAGAGCTCCTTCCTCGCTCACAACTACAATGGCTCTGCCCCTTGGCAGTTTGGGCAAGCATCTTCAGTTCGGGCAGCACCCGATCCCATTGGTGGGCTGCAGATGCCAGTCACTTGTTTTGGTCCCCCATTGGTACAAAAAAGGCACCGAAGTCCAGAACTCCATATCCCAGAATTACTAACTGTATCCCCTATGGCCAGCTGACTCCAAAATGAGTCCTGATCCTGGTTGGCTCAAAAGATCTCCATTTTAGTTACACCTCATTCACCATTGGCCCAGTTCAATAGTCCAGGTCCAAAATGGAGGGGCTAAGTGCACAAAGTCCCAGCTGTAAGGGAAGCAGGTTAGACAAACTGTAATTTCACTAATACTCTAAGCGATTATAGCCAAACAGCTACATCTATCTATCAGGCTCCCTTTTTCACTTGCAGCGACTACAAAGTGAGAGCAATTTCCCTGCAGCTCAGGTGAGATTCGAGTAAGGAAACCCCGGTCCCCCTTGAACAAACCACGGAAGCCTGCGAGCAGGCAGCTCTTAAAGGGACAGTACTGGAGACTTTAAAAACACTCCTGCGTGACGCATTTTAGAGGCACCGCACCGAACGCCAGCTAGCCAAGGAGCTCTTAAACAGCTCCGGGAAGGCTTCTAGGAACCCCGATTTGTAAGGGGGGGTTACACCCTTCCTGGCCTGGAAAGAACTTGGTGTCCGCGTGAAGTAGTTACCCTTAAATCACTTTAAGGCAAACAGTTTACACTGACAGAACATCAGACTTTTAGTTACATACACTGGTACTGCAATACACAGGTTACGATTGTTTATACAACATTACACATACAGACAACCTTTTTTGTTTATAACTCAGGTCATTACCTCCTGCCCATGACACTTGGATAGAGGGAGCCCTTCCGTATCAGCTACCTGAGGGCTAACTGGGGCAGTAGCACTATATTTAGAGGGTAATACTAACAGTTTGGCATCATTTCCTAGAGCTAGTTTGGGCAAGAAGCTCAGGGACACGTACACCCGTTTATGGACCACATTCAGAGGCAGATCCACAAGCTGGCCCAGGGATTAATAACTTAATCTTACTACAGGCCGTACTTCTCAGCCAGTGCATCTAGGAGTCTCAGAAAAAACCTGCTGCAGGCCCTGATTCCATTTCAGCCTCACTTAGGTTAGTAGTGGGGACCCCCATAGGAGAAGGGGACCCAGGGCCCATAGTACTTTCAGGAACAGAACCCTCTATGTCAGGACCCACTCTGCTTGGTTCTGCTAGGGACATTTCTGGCACTACCGGTGTGCTATCAGGACACTCAAAGTATTCTTCTTGCTCTGCCATATCACTAGCTGGCTCCCCCACATCAGTTCCTTCTTCTGAAAAGTCAGATAGCTCAGCCAGGCCAGACAGTTCAACCAGGCTCAAGGATCCCACTTCTTTGTCTTTGATGGCACTCACGTCATCCTCTGGGAGCATGGGCTCCAGAGACAAAGCTGGGGGCTCAGACAGTCCAGAAAGCCCAACTTCATCCCCAGAGTTAACTAGGGGATTGCCCCAAAACAGTTGGCTCAGTTCATAAGAGGGGTAATGCTCAATATTATCCTCACTGTCCTCAGACACAGACTGTTGATCGACTTCATCAGAGGGGGGTGGAAAAGGCCTCTTTAGTTTGATTTCTGAGGAGCTGACCAATCTTGATTTCTTCTTGGCTGCGGCTCTAGTTATAGGCCCAAAGAGGGGGGCATTGAGAGGTTCAGCTTCTATCAAAATTTGTGCAATTGGCAGCAGGTGATTTCTGTGTATAGTTTTCACATCTTTTGGATTGTTTTCAGGTCGCACTTTATATACAGGTAAATCTTCCAGTTTTCCCACAACAATGTGAGGGAGATGATGCCATCTGTCAGCAATCTTATGTTTGCCCTGCAGTCCCAGATTCCTCACTAGCACTCTATCCCCTTCTCTCAGTTCCATTGCTTTCACTTTCTTATCATACCTTTCCTTATTGGCCAGGTTTCGGTTAGCAGCCATGGTCTGGGCTAGTTGGTAGGCAAGATTGAGTTGGGCCTTCAATTTTTGCACATACTGTAGATGATTAGCCGACTGAACCCCATCAGGAGAAACTCGAAACAAACATCTACTGGCAACCTGGCTTCCCTTCCAAACATCAGTCTATAGGGGGAAAATCCAGTGCATCACTTGGTGCAGTTATAGGCATGTACCAAGGTGCTGATCTGCTGGCTCCATCTAGGCTTGTCTTTAGAGTGCAGTGTGCCCAACATATCAAGCAAAGTGTGGTTGAACATTTCAGGTTGGGGATCGCCCTGAGGATGGTATGGGGTGGTTCTTGACTTCCGTACCCCCCACAAGGATAGCATTTCTTTAATCAGGCGGCTTTCAGAATCTCTCCCCTGATCAGAATGAATTCGCTGTGGGGCCCCATAGTGAACAAAGAAATTCTCAACAAGTACTTTGGCCACTGCGGTTGCTTTCTGATCTTTAGTAGGAAAAGCCTGCGCATACCGGGTGAAATGATCAGTAACTACCAATATATTGCTGATGTTCTTCAGATCTGGTTCTAGACTCAGGAAATCGATGCAAACCAGTTCCATAGGGGCACTAGTATTGATGTTGACCAGAGGGGCTGCCCTCTGAGGCAGGGCCTTTCTTTGTAAGCATCGGCCACAGGTCCTGATATACCGCTCTACATCAGCACTCATTTTGGGCCAATAAAATCGGGACCGCACTAAGTCAAGGGTTCGGTCTATGCCGAGATGTCCCATGTGATTATGTAGGGACCTCAACACCAGTTCTCTAAAAACAGTGGGCAACACCACTCCCTGTACAACAGTCTATCAATCAGTTTCAACTTTGGTCCTTCTTTGCACAACAGCGCAGTTCTCAGGTCAGAGGAACACAATTTTGACACATCTCTCCCTCCTTGCAGAGCTTCCAAGACAGGGTTTATCATGTGATCTCGGGATTGAGCCTGTTGAAGGCTATCATTATTGAATTGTGGCAGTGTACTAGTGTCTAATGCAGAAAAATGACAGTAAGCAGCAGGTAAGCAGTTCTCAGATGGCCCCAAGCAGTCCACCATGCAGGCCACAGCATCAGGAGACACCTGTTCCTCTCTGTCAAATTTTTGGCAAAGGGCTCTTATGTCGGGTTCTGATAACCGGACCCAATCGACTCGGGACACGGGCCTCCGGGAGAGGGCATCAGCATCTATATGATTCAGGCCTGCTCTATATTCAACAGCGTAGTTGTAGGTTGACAACGCAGAGAGCCACCTATGGCCCATGGCATCCAGCTTAGCTGAAGTCTGTACATAGGTCAGAGGGTTGTTATCAGTCTTCACCAATATCTTAGCACCATACAAGTAGTCTTGAAATTGATCAACAATGGCCCACTTCAGGGCCAGGAACTCTAGTTTGTGCATGGGGTAGGTTTTTTCTGAAGGAGTCAAACTTCTGCTGGCAAAAGCTACAGGTCTTAGACTGGTTGGGTGTTCTTGATACAGTACGGCCCCCAATCCTTGCAGACTGGCATCAGTATGAAGAACATACAGTTTGGCAGGGTCAGCATAGGCCAGCACTGGGGCATGAGTAAGTTGATATATGATGTCATGAAAAGCTTCCTTACAATCAGCAGTCCAGCGGGTGCCAAACACATCATTTGGGTGGAAATAATTTCTTTCAGTCCCAGAGGGTACAGTCTTCCTGTACTTTTTATGAGTTGGGGGATATCCCTGCATAAGGTTAAGCAGAGGGCGGTTCACCCGAGAGTAGTCTTTGATAAATCGTCTGTAATACCCACAAAACCCCAGGAACCATTGCAGCTCCTTCAAATTTTTTGATTGGGGCCAAGTAGTCAAAGCTTCTACTTTGCTGGGATCGGTCTCTATGCCCTCAGTGGATACTATGTGCCCCACATATTTTACGGAGGTTTGAAAGAACTGGCACTTATCTATAGATAATTTGAGACCAAAATCTTCCAGTCGATCCAGGACTTTGAACAACCTGCTTTCATGTTCCTCCAGGGAGATGCCAAACACTATGACATCATCTAGGTAAACCAAACATTCGAGCAAATTCATGTCCACCACAGCACGCTCCATCAGACGCTGAAACATAGTGGGGGCACCTGAAATTCCTTGGGGCATCCGCATAAACTCGTAGAAGCCTAGGGGGCAAATAAAAGCAGTCTTTTCTCAATCCTCCGGAGCCATCGGGATCTGGTAGTACCCACTGCAGAGGTCTAAAACAGAGAACCATTTACTGCCATTCAGACAGTCCAAGGCATCCTGAATGCGTGGCATGGTGTACTGGTCTGGTATAGTCTGCCGGTTTAGAGTACGGTAATCCACACACGTCCTGACAGCTCCATTCTTTTTCCTCACTACCACAATAATGGATGCGTAGGGGCTTCTAGATTCTTGTATCACCCCAGCGGTGAGCATCTCCTGCAGGTGGCGCCTTACATCATCTATATCCGCAGGGGCTAGGCGTCAAGATCGCTCATGGAAAGGTCACTCATCCTGTAGCCGGATGTGATGCTCAGCCCCCTGCACACATCCTACATCCCATTCCTTCAAAGAAAACACCTGTTCCCTCTGGGCGAGCCTTTCACTGATCCTTTTCTGCCACTCTGCTGGTAGTGGGGAATCACCAAAATCAAACAACTCGGGGGTCACTCGGTCACCTCTCCCAGGAGTCTTGTTGTGGGGCAGAACAGCAGTATCAGCACAGTGCACCGTAGCCAGAGTGCAACCCCACTTTACTTGAATCTCTCGATCAGATACATTATGCACTTGAACCATTACTCTCCTGGCAAAGGCATGGGCTCTAGCAGGTAAGATACTGGGTTTAACCAGCAACCCCTCTGGCAACTTCCCCTCACCGGGTGCATCCAGCATCAATATCTTATTCTTAACATCTTTTTTAATCTGGACTTCCCCCTGCAAAACACACTGGGCATTTGGGGCTAGTAGCAATGGTTCTGGATCCTTCTTCCAGACAACATCCACTGGGCCTTCTGGTTCTGCCTGGCCAGCCTTTCTCTGAGTCTCATAGGCCTTCTGAATCAAGGCGGGTATTCTGAGAGCTCGCCCAGTCCTGGACATCTGTTTTTCAGAGCACAACTGCGCCAAACGACCAAACATGTGAGCATTGGTTCTGATCAACAAGGGCACCCCATCATACAATCCAGTGGGAGGACACACTAGGGCCAAGGTTTCCACTTGTTCAGCCGCCCCAGCCACAGAAGTAGGAAAAGACAACCAGATCCGGATATACCCAGAATAAGGGTAAGCCTTATCACTCAGCCCCCAAACATGTAGTCCATCCAAAGGTTGCAGAGGCACCTCAGGCAAGTGTTTCCAATACCAGTCCTGGAACATAATGGTCACCTGGGAACCACTGTCCAGCACAGCCCGGGAGGGTACTCCATTCACTCTCACGGTGGTCTCCATTGAGGGCCCCACCACATCAGACCATTCGGGGGGGGGTAGCTTTGGAGGTTGCTTGGGCATTGGCCCGGGTCACAAAACTCTTCCTAGGAGGCCCTCCCGGAGGTCTGGTATGGGCCTTGCCATGCCAGGTGACTAGCCTGCTGTTGACCCTCCTCAAATTCTCTGGTAACTGGCATTCAGCCTGAAAGTGTCCATCCTCCCTACAATGGTAACATAACTTAGTATCTCGGGGGTCTTTGTTGGGAGGGAGATATCTCACCTGCTGGGGGACGTCATGGGTTCTGGAGGGCTCCTCTTGGCTAGAGTGTTTATTTCTAAATAACTCCGGTTCCCCAAACTTAACAGGGTGAGCAGCAGTTTGCTTTAAGCCCCTCACCAGTTCTCGTAAATCTCTAATCTCAGCCCTCAAATCACTTTCTACCCGGGGATCAGAGGAAACAGCATGCACCCCCACTCCTCCTTGGACATCTGGGGGTACAGGAGAAGCATCAGACCCCCTTCAAGGTGTGGGTCTCATCTGGTTCACTGGATTCAGGGGTCTGGCATAGATTCACAACTCCCACATAGGGTTCCAACCCCTCTTCATCAGTCTCTACTTCTCGACTCTCCCTCATCATTTGACAGTATTCGGGCGGGGTAGCCCGTCAGTCATGTAACTTAAGATCTTACTTCGAGAGGGCTCTTGCAGCAGGTAATTACATATAGGACTGACACTGGCCAGTGGCAGGACCCGCGGAAAATTTCCCTAGCGTCAGGCGGTGGCCTTCCGTCAGGTGACGGCGTCAGGCGATGTCGGTATAAAGGCGGTCCCAGGCGCCCGCCTTCCAGTTCTTTCCCGCCGTCAGCTCGTGAGGCGCCTCGCGGTGAAGTTCATAATGCTCAATCCTGTTGCTTCGTCGGGTTTTCCGAAAAGTATCAGTATTTCGTATTTTCTTCGTCAGGTGAACATCGGTATATGTCGTCCCCTTCAAAAAATAAGTGCGACTCGTGCGGCGCTCAACTGCCTCACAAAGACGGTCACTTCCTCTGCCTTTTCTGTTTAGGCCCCGACCACGCGGTTGATAAGTGTCCGCACTGCCTTCATTTCAATGCGGCCACCCGCAGATGACGCTAGCAGTCTCTCGAAGCCCATCTCCTCAAAAAGAAGATGTCCGCGATGGAGAAGGAGTTGAAGAAGCTTCAGCAGGCGTTGACCTCCCTGAAGGACATAAAGTGGGACAAAGGCACTGGGAGAAGGCCTCCTCCTCCGTGACTCCGGCGGGCAGCGGCCAAAATAACGTCCTCAGGGGATCGCCCGATGGCAGCCTCAAGGCTTTGGAGGAGGTGTCGGCCCACCCGATCGGGTTGCGTTCGAGCCGCCAGGAGTCCTCCGGACAAAGGCTTCAGCCCCAGTACTGCCACAGTCCCATAGTCGGACGTTGGCTCCTCCGATGTCCGCCGGGAGAAGGCCGCTAAGATGCCCGACCCTTCGGGACGGCGCCGCGGCAGCGTCCCCCTCGGACGGGCCTCTTCATCATGGCCCGCCTCCAGCGAGGACCCCTAAAGTTGGACGCCCGGCTCCTCTGGCGTCCGCCAGGACTTCGGCCCGTAAAGTCGCCGCGTCGGCTCCCCGATGTCGCGCTGGGCCACCGAGCCTCTACAGACCCTGCTCCGTCTGTCGTCCCAGGTTCCCCAGCCCTCACTGCCATCCGGGGCCGAGTCCCCCTGCCTGACCCGGGGATTTTCCCCTCTGTCCCGGGTGAGGCTCAGGATGCTGGTCCGCCGTCTGATCCTCTTCCTACAGAGCGGATCTGTCGCCGGCTCCCAGACGCCCGGCTCCGGCGCGGCCCTGGCAGGTCTGCCGCCTCCGACACCGGCCCGCCGATGCCAGTTCCAATGCCGGCCCCTCCGACGCCGGCGGGGGATATTCCTCTTCCATCGGGCCCTCCACCCCATGGACCTATCACGGTCGAGCCACCCGTGGAGTTCCCTACTGGGCCGTCTGCTCTGGCAGCTCCTCCGGTGCCTGAGTATCTGCCGTCTTATCCGACGCCGGTTTTCCCAGGTCCGCAGTATCCTGCGCAGCAGTACCCGCCCGGCTCCACCGATGTTGCAGTACCCAACACCGCAATACCCAGCTCAGTATTCCATGGCCGGGTTACAGATACTCCTTGACAGTTTCATCCGTTACAACTATCCTCCTCCACCGCCCCCTAGGCCGCGGTGGATCTCCAGGAGACTCTGGCCTCCTGATGGGCTGAGCCAAGGCTCAGCTCACCAAGGAGGTGAAGAGCCATCTTCGGCGATGGTGCCATCCCGGCTCCCGTGCGCCCAGGCGGCACACTCCCTCTCCGCCTCCGGTTCCAGGCTCTGACCTCGGGATCCAGAGAGAAGTGGGACAGCGATCGAGGATCCCCCAAGGAACCGTTCCTCCCTAGATGAGCAGAAGAGTCTTACTCTGCTTCGAATTCCTCTTCTTCTTCTCTCTCGGACTCCTTGGATTCCTCCAATGGTTGTTCCGAGAAAGACGATGAGCCGCGCTCTCAGTCCAAGCCCTGGCCGAGGACTCCTCCAAAGTCCCCTCCGGAGGATCCTTCCTTCACAGAGTTGCTCAGGAAGATCCAGGAAGTCCATCAGTGGCATTCCTTAGAGCCAGATCCTCAGCGGGTTAAACTCCCGAACATCTGGACTTGCCCTTACGGCCCTACTCTGGTGCCACCCTGGATCGAGTCTCACACCCCACCTTGTTTCCACTGTTTGGAAA
Source organism: Neoceratodus forsteri (assembly GCA_016271365.2). Taxonomy (NCBI): domain Eukaryota; kingdom Metazoa; phylum Chordata; order Ceratodontiformes; family Ceratodontidae; genus Neoceratodus; species Neoceratodus forsteri. The sequence continues at coordinate 376,727,449 of CM057458.1, forward strand.
CAACTGCCAAACTAGCCCCCTCGGAAGTCCAATAGGCTATACCAGGCTCTGGAGGTGTAGACTTTTTAGACTCTCACCCCATGCAGACTTCGAGTTGAATTAGTGCTGCTCACAGCGGTCAGCACACTCAAAACACTTGAGTCTCCCCGGGTAAGGAATCTACCCTTCTGGATCAGTATGGAAGGAAGATCTATGCTTCTTCCACACTGGGAATTAGCCCTAAATTATGTAGCACATATGGGGGATTACCAGAAGGCTGTCCTTACGCAGGCGGAATCAAGATTGACTCCTTACCTGACTCCCAAGTCAAGCAGGAGTTAGCCGACCTGGTCCATTCTGCTCAGTCGGCCCAGTAATCACATTCTGAGGACGACCCTACGATGCAGTGGACACCGCTGGACAAACTCTGCGTTCACCATAAACGCCGGTCATGCATGGCTCGTGCATCAGGTCTAGTTCCGGAGGTGCAGTCAGCAATCCAGAAGCACCTTTCAGGGTTCTGTGCTTTTAGTGGTGATGTCAAGGACATCATCATCACTGACTTGCAGGAGAGGGACGACCCGCAATCTTTTGATTCAACTTGCCATCCCCATCCCCACAGCGCCATCCCTTCGACAGGAGCCTTGGCCGGCCCCAAGCAAAACCTCAGGAAGGCGGGCCACTAAGCGTTGGGCCCCACAGCTGCAGGCCCCGCCACCCAAAAAGCAGCGAGTGCCCCAGCTGCTGGCGCTGCCTCACACCACCTGACTCCTTCCCTCTCCCACCACCTCCAGACACCCCGGAGGAACTGGTAGGAGGGAGATTCTCCCTCCACCTTCCGGGTTGGGAGAGGATAACATCTGATTCATGGGTGCTTCAGATCATAGCAGAGGGGCACTCCATAGAGTTTCTGCAGAAACCTCCACATCACCCCCCTCTGAACTCCTCTTACTCAAGGGACCATCTTCCTTTGGTCAAGGAAGAAATCTCTGCTCTCCTTGCAAAGCAGGCCATGAGCCCATCCCCCTCACCTTCACGGGATGGGTTACTATTCCCATTTCTTCCTTGTACCAAAGAAGGCGGAGATCTCAGACCCATTCTCGATCTCAGCTCCTGAACCTATATGTGGAATACAAGAGGTTCAGGATGCTCTCCCTTCAGACCCTCTTGCCCTGCTTTGGCCGGGCCAATGGCTTGTGCACTGGATGCAGGATGCATAGCCTGCATCCCCCATTCGCCGTACGCCTAAAAGTACCTCAGGTTTGCATTCAGGGGGACCACTACCAATTCTGGGCACTCCTTTTGGTCTTTCTCGGCTCCCTGAGTCTTTACAAATGCCTGGCAGTGGTAGCGGCCCACCCTGTGATTTCTAAATTCAGATTTTTCCCTACCTGGACGACTGGCTCCTGGCAGCCCGTCCATGGAGGAACTCCTGTATTTTCTCTCCCTCACCCAGCAGGTTTTCACTGGCCTGGGTATCACCATCAACCATTCCAAGTCTCACCTGGATCCTTCTCAGAGACTCCAGTTCATCGGGGCAATCCTCGATATGACAATGTGCAGGGCCTTCCTGCCTCCGGACAGGGGGGGCCTCCCTCCAGTCCCAGATTTCCCTTCTATCAGAATACAGGAGGGTTCCGGCGAGGTTGGTGCTCCGTCTCCTGGGGCTTATGGTGACTGCCATCCCAGCGGTTCCGTGCGCACACCTCCACATGAGAATCTCGCAGTGGACTCTCCGCTCTCAGTGGGATCAACTGGTAGATGACCTAGATCATCTGGTACTGATCTCCTCGCCGATGGTAAGAGACTTGCAATGGTGGATGGTCCGAGAGAACCTATTCCAGGGGGTCCCCTTTTTTCATCTTCCCCCCACTCAGACTCTGACCACGGACGCTTCAGGTGAAGGTTGGGGAGCCCATCTGGGTCCTCACCGAACCCAGGGCTTATGGTCAAAATTGGAGTAGTTCTCCACATCGACGTGCTCGAGCTTCGAGCAGTGCTGTATGCTCTCCAGACCCTTCACCAATACATCCTTCCCGGTCACCTAGCCATCCAAACAGACAACATGTGATGTGCGTGGTGTGGTACATCAACAAGCAGGGAGGGACTCGGTCCTACCCGCTATGCAGGGAAGCGAGGGTTTGGGAATGGGCAATGCTTCACAACCTTCACCTCACGGCGATCCATGTTCTGGGAGTCGACAATGTCCTGGCAGACAAGCTAAGTCGTTCGTTGGCTCTGCCACACGAGTGGGAACTGGACGAAAAAGTTCTAAAAAGCATTTTCCAGATTTGGGGGACTCCACAGATAGACCTGTTCGCTTCCTCCCAAAATGCAAAGCTTCCAGCCTTTTGCTCGCTCGCTCCAGAGCGAGGCGCTTTCTGGAGCGGCGCTCTATCTCTAAGCTGGAAGGACAGATTCATCTATGCTCTTCCCCCAATTCCTCTGGTCACTCATGTGTTGCAGAAACTTGCATTGGAAGGAGCGAGAATGATTCTGATTGCTCCTTTCTGGCCCAGGCAAATCTGGTTCTCTCTTCTACAACAATACTCAGAGGTTCCTCCTCTTCCTCTTCCTTTATCTCGAGGATTGCTGACCCAGGATCAGGGGACCCTGGTCCATCCAGGACTCAAGTCCCTTCAACTTCATGCATGGCTCCTGCAGACCTAGCCCAATCTCGCTTTGGCGTCTCTCCTAAGGTGGCTGAGATTCTGGTGGAGGCTAGAAAACCCTCCACTAGGTCCACCTACGCCATGAAATGGAAAAGATTTTCTATTTGGGCAGCGTCCAGGAACGTGGAGCCTTTTTCCTGTCCTGTAGCCATTCTGCTTGATTACCTGCATCATCTTTTCGACCTGGGTCTCAGTCACTCCTCTTTGAAAGTCCATATGGCGGCTATTTCAGCCTACCATGTCCCTTTTGCGGATAAGGCATTTGCCCAATTGGAGGTATCCAAAACTTTTCTCAGAGGGGTCCTTCATCTCAGGCCCCCTGTCCGGACTCAGCTCCCCTTGGGACTTGAACTTTGCTCGAAACTTATCCTTCCTCCCTTTGAGCCTCGGCTTCCATGAACTTGAAGTTTTTATATTGAAGGCGCTGTTCTTGGTGGCCATTACTTCTGCTGCATAATTTCTCGACTCAGGCCCTGATGTGCAAAATCCCTTATCTGATTTTTCACAAAGGACAAGTAGCTCTTCATACGAATCCTAAGTTCCTTCGAAGGTGGTAGCAGAATCTACCTTAAATCAGTCTATTGAATTACCTGCCTTTTTCACGCAGTACGCCAACCAAGGAGAATACTTGCTCCATACCATGGATGTCCACAGGATTCTGAGATACTACACCGATAGGACGAAGGATCTCAGAAAGACTGATCAGTTGTTCATCTCTTTTGCTCACAAAAGAGAAGGCAATGCTGTTTCTAAGCAATGCCTATCAAAGTGGTTGGCTCATTGCATCACTTTCTGTTATGACAAGTACAACAAGACCCTCCCGGGTCAAGTCAGAGGTCACTCCACTCGTGGAGTAGCTGCCTCTGTGGCTTGTTTCAAGAACGTGTCTGCGGCAGACATCTGTGCTGCTGCCACTTGGACTTCAGTCCATTCCTTTACTAAACATTACAGTTTGGACATTGCCTCTCGCCGTAGAGCAGGCTTCGGGTTAGTTGTCTTGCAAGGCCTCCTTTCTTGAGGCTTGCAAGATTATTTGTTACTTTCTGGAGTAGTTCCTCATCCCGGTGCCTTTCATTTGTTCCAGACTGTTTGGGATTCTGTCCTATATGTAATTACCTACTGCAATAGCCCTCTCGAAGTAAGATAGTACAGTTACGTAAGAACGTACCGTAACAGTAGATCTTCGAGAGAGGCTCTTGCAGCAGGTAATTACCCCGCCGTCCATCCCCTAGGCTTTTTCAGCCCTTTTCCATTGAGGGAATATCTGCTCTCTCTTGTCCGGGCCTTCCGGGCTATGGCGAGGAAAGAACTGGAGGCGGGCGTGGACCACCACTTTTATGCAGCGTCGTCTGGCGCGGTCACCTGGTGTAAGGCGGTCCTGCCAGGGACTGCTAGGCTAGAAATTTTTCGCGGGGTCCTGCCACCGGCCAGTCAGTCCTATATGTAATTACCTACTGCAAGAACCTCTCTTGAAGATCTACTGTTACGGTAAGTTCTTACGTAACTGTACTTTTTAACAAATCACACTGGAAAACCTAGCAGATTTCAAAATATGATCCAGCCGGACCTGGTTCAAGGCTGTGGCAGTTACCCCCCCTTTTCAATAAGCTTTTTGCAATGCCCTTTCCACCCTGGTGACAAAGGCTGACAATTTCTCATTCCTCCATTGTTTGGTGGACTTGAACTTCCATAATAAGTCTTCCCCGGTTTCTGTACTCCCAAACACCCCCTCTAAGGCAGAAAGGTACTCTGCTGCAGTGGCTTCGGGGCTGGTAGGCCGCAAGAATATATATATATATATATTAGAGTGGTAAGCTAATTAACCTGATCTCCCCCGGTCCTTGTTATCTCACTCTAAATAAATCAGATTGGTTGTTTTGCAAAGGTATACTGATTGATCTGTGTGTCTATGTTGAACTACTGTACAGGTGGTCATTGTCTAACTGCATCTTACTTTACAGGGGGTCCTCAGGGCCAAGCTGACTGAACCAATTCTGGGGGTAAGAGTGTATTGCAAGGATACTGTGATTGACTGGTGTGGGCCACTAGTGGCAAGAAAGGGGGGTTGCAGTGACCCAGAGGGCTGTGACCAGGTCACCTTTGACTGTTCCAACCCCGACCACTGGGTGGAGGCACCTGCCATTGGATCCAGGCCCCTCAACCTGTTATCGGCTGAGCCGGCAGGGGTAGTAGCCCTTGGGATAGCGCCCCCTGGGGGTTACAACTGGACTCGGGGGCAGGGCAAGGAGCAGTTATGGTGAGGCAATAACTGACAAACTGAAGGGAATTTAAAAGAATAAAAAATACTGTTTTCACCATTCTACTTGGAGTTGGGGCTGGGCTCTCAGTGTAGAGCTTCCTCTGCAGCAGTGCTGGTGTAGTCTGGTGTACTTGGGTGACTTCAGAAAGGAATGTGGCTTCTATTCCCACCAGTTTAGTGTGAGAACATCATAAAACTGAACCACAGGCTGTGGTAGAGCTGTGCTCTATGTTAGGAATAACTGGAGCACTCAGGGACATATTTTTCTAACCTTTCCCCTTTTCTGTCTTAGTAGTCTGCTGCAGCAGTGCCATTTTCCTATCATATTTATTTCCTATTTTATGCCTCAGTAGATTGGCCACCTACAGTGAAGCCCGCCAGGATGAAGCGCAGCACTGCAGACTTCTGCAGTGGAGTTACTGCCACAAACAATGCAGTTTCAATGGCAGTTAATCCCTTTTATCGTGCAGTAAACCTGTGACACTTCGCTTTATCCTAGCGGACTTCACTGTACCTAGGTAGTCTCCCCTCTCACTGTTCTTTCTCTTACATTTTTTTCTTTTCTGTCCATATGTGATGCTAAAGAGCCTGCCATGCTGAGTAAAATGCTTGATATGCATATGAATAAGAAAAACAGGTTAAGAAAGTGCTTATAGTGCTTTAGCAGTCATAAAGTGCCAAGCATGCTTGCTGGCTGTTAATGTAAATAAAGTGCAGAGGTACCTATACAAACAAAGGTGAGAAAGAAGTAAGTGTCTCAGCTGGGACTTGAACCCAGGCCACAGGGAATATCATTCCGATTGCACTAACCAGCTACGCCACTGAGATAGCTGGAATCTGGGCTGTCCCTGAGCACATTACTCTTTCTCAAATGCACAACCCAATGGCAACACAAATATGAACTTGTAACAATTACACAGGAGTGTGGTGTGCATATTTATGGAACACATACAAACAGAGGTGAGAAAGTAAGTAAGTGCCTCAGCTGGGACTTGAACCCAGCCCGCCCGGAATACTGTTCCAATTGTGCTAACCAGCTGCGCCACTAAGGCAACTGGAACCTGGGCTGTCCCCAAGCACATTACTCTTTCTCAAATGCACAACCCAATGGCAACACAAATATTTACTTGTAACAATCACACAGGAGTGTGGTGTGTGCATATTTATGGAACACATACAAACAGAGGTGAGAAAAAGTAAGTGCCTCAGCTGGGACCTGAACCCAGGCCACCCGGAATACCATTCTGATTGCGTTAACCAGCTGCGCCACTAAGGCAACTGGAACCTGGGCTGTCCCCAAGCACATTACTCTTTCTCAAATGCACAACCCAATAGCAACACAAATATTTACTTGTAACAATCACACAAGAGTGTGGTGTGCATATTTATGGAACACATACAAACAGAGGTGAGAAAGAAGTAAGTGCCTCAGCTGGGACTTGAACCCAGGCCACCCAGAAAAGTGCAGAGGGTACTTTATATGTTTAAAATCCTGATTCTAAAAAGCCTGCAGTGCTTGAATTCAGGACAGAAGCAGTCTAGCTGGAAGAAGGCTAGAACTTAATGAAAATAATGTGCATGGTGAAAGATAAGCCACTGTATGACACAGACATTAACCTTTCCCTGCTCTAACACAGAGAGAAACATAAGACCAGCTGCTCGCTGAGAGAGCTGATTTATGAATGTGTCTGTCGACACAGTGTTTTGAATTCCAAGCACTTCATGCCTGAACAGTGTCATTGTCTGGTTTGCAGATTATTGGTCAAGCCCTTTATAAACTGTCTTGCACTGGATTACTGCAACACACCTCTCAAAGCCCTCTACTATACCAAAATGCTTTGCCTGTGGCAAGCATAACAAGAAAACCTGCACTCAGGGCTGGTAATGAAAAATCACAGCAAAAAGACAAATAAATTAAAAGTAACACATGGAGACCGGACTGTATGATTGAGTAGCTTTCCTCTCTCGTGATGAGCATGGCAACAAATACCTGGCTCGTCACAAGTCGAAGCGCCAGGAATTTGTTGCCATGCTCTTCACAGGACAGTAAAGCTACTCAGTCAATCAGTCTGGTCTACGTGCATTACTTTTAACTTATTTGTCGTTTTGTTGTGTTTTTTTCATTACCAGCCCCGAGTACAGCCTTTCTAACATACTAACATACTATTTGCCAGCAGATTAGGCCTTACGGTCTATCGAGTCTGCTCGAACCTAGATCCCTAGTTGGGTGCCGAGACCCTCCCATCCCTTGTTCTCTAGAAACCCCTATCATCCATCCCCACCCCCCCGGGACAGGCCATCATCTGATACATCCACTTTCTGTGTCTGTTCCACCCTCTCTTGAAGCCCTCTACAGTGGATCTCTGAACCAGCTCACCAGGCAGTGCATTCCAAGGGTCCACCACCCTCTCGGTGAAAAACCTCCTCCTCTTTTCCCCCCTCACCCTTCCACCTTCCAACTTCAAACCATGCCCTCTGGTGATACCTCCCTGCTTTAGTCTAAAGTCCCCTCCATGTTTACCCTATTTATTCCCTTGAGGTACTTGAAGACCTCAATCATGTCCCCCCTGTCTCTCCTCTCCTCCAATGAAAACAGGCAGAGCTCCTCAAGTCTGTCCTCATAAGTCAAATCCCCTAGCCCTCGTATCATCTTTGTTGCCCTCCTCTGTACCCTCTCCAGGAGCTGTATGTCCCTCTTCAAATGTGGTCTCCAGTACTGTACACAGTACTCAAGGTGTGGTCTAACCAGTCCATTGTACAGTGGCAGAATCACTTCCTTGCTCCTAGAGGTGATCCCCCTTACGATGCATCCCAACATCCTGTTTGCCTTGCTAGCTGCTCTCTGCACTGCTCAGAGTTATTCATACATGTATCCACCATGACCCCTAGGTCTTTTTCCCTATTGAGGCCTCCAGCTCCTCCCTCCCAGTGTGTACCTGTGTTTAGGGTTTCCCCGACCAAGATGCAACACCTTGCACTTGGTGATATTGAAATTTAATTTCCATGTGTGAGCCCAGCTTTCCAGGGTGTCCAGGTCCCCTTGCAGGGCCACCCTCCCCTCTTCTCCCTCAACTACTGCTCCCATCTTGGAGTCATCCGCGAAGAGACTCATTTCACACCCTATACCCTCCCTGATGTCCGATATGTATGCATTAAACAGGATCGGACCCAGGACCGAGCCCTGTGGTACCCCACTACCAACCTCTCTAGGGTCTGAGAGCTCCCCCACAGACCACTACTCTCTGAGTGCGTCCAGCTAGCCAGTTTTCAATCCATCTGACCATCAAAGGGCTACTCCTAACCCCATCAGTTTCTCCACCAGACCATTGTGGGGACAGAGTCAAACGCCTTGCTGAAGTCCAGAATAATACATCCACAGGCTTACCCTGTCCAGTTCTGATGTTACCCATTCATAGAACTCCACAAGGTTGGTTTGGACATGATCTACCTGGCACAAACCCATGTTGCGATTATCCAGACCTCCCACCTCCTCCAAGTACACCCCCAATCGTTCCTTTAGTATACTCTCCATTAATTTTCCCACCACCGAGGTCAAACTGATGGGTCTATAGTTACCTGGTACTTCCTCGACCCCTTTATGGATTGGTACCACATGTGCCTCTCGCCAATCACTAGGTACCCTCCCTGTCTCAAGTGACCTGCTGAAAGCTCCGCCAGGTGCAGCCAGTATGTCCGCCAATTCCCATAGTACTCGGATGAATGCCATCCGCCCTGGAGATTTGTTTTCTTTAGGGCCTTGAGGCTAACCACACCCTTTTGGTGGAGATAGCATCATCCGTCCCCTCCCTTACTGGTCTTTTTATCCTTATCCAGATGTGACACCCTGGGGTACCTTTCCCTCCCTCTTGCTCCATTTCTGTTGCTCCCTGATCCCACCCCTGCCGCTTCATCCCTTCATGCCTTGCTTTGTAGATATCCCATCCCCTCCCTAGTGAACACAGAGGCAAAGTACTGTTAAATACCTCTGTCTGGTCCCTCGCCTCTTCCACCCACTCTCCTTCTGATCTCAATCTGCTGAGATGGCCCTTAGTTTTCTCCACTCCCCAATGTCGGAAGAACCCTTTTCCCTCCATGTAGCCCTGTGCCAGCCGCTGCTCTTTTACTGGACTTTGCTCCCTCACCATACGGGTGACTTTTCTAGATGCAAGCTGGTACATTTCTTATCCTATCCCTCTTGTTGTTTTATATTTTTGTAGCCGCCTTCTTTCTCTGACTGCTACCTGTACCTCACTGGACCACCAGCATGGTTTACGTGACCTTGCTCCCTTACGTTTCAACTTAGCGCAGATCCTGACTGCCCTCATGAAGTCCCCATTTTATGACCTCCCATCTCCTTTCCACACTTGTCGTTGAGGTAATCCCCTTCAAGTGATCCTTGAGAATATTTCCCATGCCCATAAAGTCTGCCCCTGAAGTCCACTGCCAGTGTCCTAGATCTCACCCCCCACTCCCCCATGCTTATTTGAAACCAGACAGTATTGTGGTCACTCCCAGTCAGGGGTCCTGTACAACTATGTCCTTTACCAGATCCCCATCTGCCAGAACCACATCCAGGACATGCCCCTCCTTGAGGCTCCATCACATGCTGTGTTAAGAACACATCCTGGAAGCCATCCAGCAGCCTCTGCTCCTTGGCCACCCTAGAGGACATGGTTCCCCAGTTTGTACCTGGCATATTAAGGTCCCCCATCAACACCACTCCTTCCCCTTTTGGACCACACTGGGCAATGATGTTGTCCAGCAAACCATCCTCTAGAACCTCACTCATCCCGGGGGGCCTATATGCTACTCCCAGCTTGACCTTATCTCCTGCTGGGGATCGTAAGGTGACCCATAAGGCCTCCACGTTTCCCTCTGCCTCTTCTACCATAGCAATTTTTATATCATCTCTAATGAACATAGCCACTCCACACCCTCTGACCTCCTTTCTATCCTTCCTAAGCATAGTGTACCCCTGTACATTTAGGTCCCAGTCATGTTTTTGTTGCCACGTCTCAGTGACCGCCCACCACATCCACCCCCAACAGCATGGCCTGGAACTCTGGCAACTTGTTTCCCAAGCTCCTGGCATTTACTAACACCAACCCCACCCCTTATCCCTGATCCTCTTTGTCGAACCCCACCCAGATTCCTTGTACTTCCATCCTCCCCTCCTCCTGAAACCTCCACCTCCAGTCTGTTTCCCCTCCCCTCTTGGGCTTGATGGCTACCCTCATCTGGAGGAGAGCTTCTGGTCAGCCTTCTCCTCATCCCTTCCCCCCCATACAAGTTTAAACCCCACCTTGCTTGTACGTAGTCAGCCATCCCCTGTTTAAGGACTTCCTTCCCTAATGGGCAAGATGAAACCTGTCCTTGGCTATAGTCCCTATCCTCCCAAACTCCATTCCAGTTCCCTAACACCCCAACCCATTCTCTTCACCCCACTTCCTGAGCCAGTCATTAACCTCTGTAAGCTTCTTTTTGTCCACTGAGGCCTTTGGTACTGGCAATATCTCCGAAAAGGAAATGTTGCATCCATTATCCCGACAGACTCTGGCAAGTTCTTGGAACCTTGCTTGGATTTCCAAAATGCTATTTCCCTCTAGATCATTAGTTCCCAAATGCACCAGGAAATTCGGTTTCCCTCCACAGTCCCTAACCATTTCATACACCATGAACTTTGCTCTGTGCACTGTCAGCCCAGAGATACTCACTACCTTCACCTGGCTATGGCATCCACCCCCCTGCCCCTTTCTTATTTTTATATTTCTTTAGCATTTCTAAAAACACAGAGATAGTCATAGTAGAAATAACTCAACATCCATCAGCAGGTTTTGCACTCTTTAATAAGCCACTGTCTGTGTAAAGAATGCTAGTTATTTGCTTAGCATAGAGTCAACATACCAGAGTGAGACCTCGTTTTGTGACAGGCTTAATAGTTTCTATGGTAAACAACTGTTTGCTGAGAGCCTTATTGCCCATCAGGGTGGGTATTAGTGGAGGAAATCAGAACACTATCTGCCAAGGTTGGTTGGCGATAAGTAGGGGATTCCAACTTGCCAGGTGTAGACTGGGAGGCTCTGGTAGCCAGGAGCATAAAGAGTAAGTCTCTGCATTACATTCTACAGGACTGCTTACTAGTGCAACCTGTGCAGGCACCAGTGAGGGAGCAGGTGACCCAAGACCTGGTACTGATCAATATGGAAGTGGAAGGAAAGGATTATTTGGAAGAAACTGGGATCCAGTGACCACAGCTCAGTATAATTTGAAACAGACATGGAAAGAGGGCACTCCACTTTGAGTGGTGTGGTTCTGGACCTCAGGAGGGCTGACTTCAATGAGACAATGGGGAAATAAGAGAGAAATTGAAAAGGGTAGCAGAGTCAGAGTGGTTGGAGGCCAAGTGGGAAATCATTAAGACATGTATTTTGGAAGTCACAGAAAGCTGCATGAAGAAGGTAGCAAAGAAAAACAAGTACTGGAAATCCCTTTGGTTTTGCAAAGTAGTAGGGGAAGCAATGAGGGCCAGATGAAATAATTTATTTTGTGGTAACCGGCTAAGGACCACTAGGTACAGGTGCCCATTTTCAGGGGCAACCCGGGAGCACTGGGGAGGTTTAGTGACTTTCTCACAGTCACACAACATGCAAACGGGAGTTGGGGTAATCAAACCCAGGTCTGTCTGCTGGATGTACCAAGCTCATTCACAGCTTGTTGCTCTAACCTCTAAGTTATACTGTAATACCTCTTTCTTCTGAGGCATTCAAGAGTAAGTCATACAAATCTGCATCCTCTCCATCCTGAGCTGTTGCCCCGGAGACTAGATCTGAATGCTACTGATGGAATTTAAAATTCTGTTCAGACTCTGTAATGTGTTTAGGCTCCCCCTGCCGGAATACCATCAGAATTGTTTCTATACAGCAAGGAAGCAGTGACTACTGATAACTAGTGTATAATGTATGGTAAGTGCCTATTAACCACCATAATCAGCAGTCACACAGCTTTGTTATGCACTGTTTAGAATTTTAAAAGTTGTTAACCACACTTCGGAACTTCCAAACAGTGGCATAACAAAAAGAATACACCAGAGTTCCATAATTCTCATGTAACCCCTAGATGGCGCTATCCCAGGGGCTACTACCCCTGCCTGATTTGCCACTAACAGGTTGAGGGGCCTGGATCCAATGGCGGGTGCCTCCACCCAGAGGTCAGGGTTTGCAATAGTTTAACTTGGTCACAGCCCTCTGGGACACTGCAACCCCCCTTTCTTCCCACTAGTGGCCCACACAATATATCAGAATTACCTTCACAGTATACACTTACCCCAGGTCTGGTTCCGGCACTGGGACCTCCTGTGAAATGAGATACAGTGCAACAATCACAGTACAGTACTTTAACATAGACAAATACCTCAGGCAGTATAACTTTGCTGAAACAAGCAGCTCTGATTTATTTAGGGGATATAACAAGGACAGGGGAAATCAGGTTAATTAGCTTATCACTCTAATAATCTACTTATGGCTCTGTGCACAGGCCTATCCCTATCAGTTACTGTCCCTGGTACCCAAGCCCTAGTGGCTAGTCAAACCGTGGCAGCTGGTAGGGGCCCTTTCACACAGAGAAAAGGAGAATTAAACAGTCAGCAGTACAGTAATTCCATTTGGATTTAATGTGGCAATTCAACAGGAGCGACCCTGAATTAGTACTCACGACCTCCAAATAAGATAGGGTCCTTCAATGTCAGCAGGGCTCACTTGAGGTACACAAACCTCTTCACACATCCATATAAAAGAAAGCACTATACCAGGCAGGCTGCATCTGTATCCCGATCGCAATTACTGCACAATACCGGAGAACACACAGCAGATTCAGTTCCTGACAGACCGAGTGCAATTTTCAGCAATTCTTCCAGTCTTCTACAGGGTGAGCCTGGTTTCTACTCTTCAGAGATCCTTTGATTCTTTTCACAGGACGGATTCAGTCCTAACAAGCTGCAGACCGAACTCTGGGCTCCACACGCTTTTTGACTAAAACTGCACACTGAAAAAGCACAGGTCCTTCCTTCTTCACTGCCAAAGCTCAACTGAAACTCCAACCGACAAAACCGGCACTTCCTTTGAGTTCCTCCCAGTTCTTGACTGGATTGGCTGTCACTCACAATAGACTGCTGCTGTTGGTCCAAAAAGGCACTGAAGTCTAAACTACATATCCCAGAGTCACTGCCCATACAATCCTCTTGTGGCTGGCTCAGATTATGAGTCCAAGTTCTGATTCGTCCAAGGCACCATTTTAGAGCTAGCTTACCCCACACTGATTGGTCCAGTTCAGCAGTTCAAAACTAGAATGGGGAACTAGCAGACACAGTTCTGACTGCAAAGAAAGCAGGTTAGACAAACTGTAATTTCATTATTACTCTAAATAATTTCTGGCAAACAGTTACATCTTTCAGATAGGTTCCCTTTGCACTCCTAGTGACTGCAAAAATGAAGTGAATTGGCAGCAGCTTGAGTGGTACTCAATCAAAGAAACACACAGTCCCCATACAACTAATTATGTCTGCAAGCAGACAGCTCTTAAAGAGACAGTACCAGAGGTTCTAAAACACTCACTGATAAATGGCTTAAATGCCAAACACCATTCAGGCTTGGAGCATCAAGCAAGCTCCTGGAAGTCTTTTGGGAACCCCCATTTGCAGGGGTTACACCTTCCTGGTTTGGGAAAGCTTGACGTCGCGTCAAAGCAAGTACCTATAAGTTTCAACTGCAACCATATACATTTGCATTAGGCTCGCATATCTAATCATCAGTCAATATATCATTTTACCAAGAACACATTTCTGAAACATTGCAGTACGCCACTTTTACACAGTATTACATACACATTGTACCATAACTCAAGTTATTACCTCTTGTACATGAAACCTGGAAGAGAGGGGCCCTTCCCTATCAGTTACCTTGGGGCTGGATGGGGCAAGGGCACCATACTTAGAGGGCAACACAAGTAACTTGAGTTAGCACTGATGCTCAGTTTGGGCAATGAGCTCTGGGACACATACACTCCTTTATGGACAACATTGAGAGGCAAGTCCACAGGCCTCCCAAGGGAATCATAACTGAGGTGCACCACAGGCTTTACAGCTCGACCAGTCTTTCTAGGGGAACTGTTATAGTCTCTGCACTCTGAGCCTCATTTTCAGCATTGTCCTCACTTGTCAGGGGAGTCTCCATGGGGGAGAGAGGCTAGAACTTGGGGCACTTTCAGCTCCAGGAGTTACAGTTTCTGAGTCCACAACATTTGGCTCGCATGGAGAGCTTTCGGACACTGGCAGTGGACTGTCAGGGCACTCAAAATACTCTTCTTGTTCGGTGTATCACCAGTCTTCCCTCAATCTATCATTTTCTCCTGAAAGCTCAAACAGTTCAACCATGCACAATGATTCCATTTCATCTGATCTGATGCTTTGCACTTCACTTTCTGGGAGCATTGGCTCCAGGGATGAAGCTGGGGCTTAGACAGTCCAGAAGGCCCAGCTTTGTCTCCAGTATTGACTAGGGATTGCCCTGAAACAATTGACTCAGTTCAAGAAGGATAGTATTCAAAGTCACTCTCACTTTCTTCCGATATGGACTGACAGTCATGCTCAACTGGGACTTGTGGAGGGAACACTTTAACTTTGCTTCTGTAGGTGCAGACTTTCTTGATCTTTTCTTAGCAGCTCTAGTCACTGGTCCAGAGGGGCATCTTCTAGGGCTCAGACTCAATTAAGATTTGTCCAATGGGCAGTAAATGATTTCTATGCATTGTTTTTACATCTTTTGAATTATTCTCAGGCCTTACTTTGTACACTGGCAGATCATCTAGTTTGCCCACTACAATGTGAGGGAGATGGTGCCATCTGTCAGCAATCTTGTGCTTGCCATGCAGTCCCAGATTTCTTAGCAATACCCGATCTCCCTCCTGCAGTTCCTGTGCTTTCACCTTTTTATCATACCTTTCTTTGTTGGCCAGATTTCTTTTGGCAGCCATGGTTTGAGCCAGTTGGTACGCATGAGTTAGCTGGGCCTTTAACTTTTGTACATACTGTAAATAGTTGTCAGTTTGAACCCATCAGAGAGACCCCAAAACACACATCTACTGGTAGTCGAGCTTCTTCCAAACATCAGGCGGTAGGGGAGAATCCAGTGGCATCACTTTTGGTGCAGTTATAAGCATGTACCAGGGTGCTAATTTGTTGGCTCCATCTAGGCTTGTCCTTTGGGTGCAGGGTGCCTAGCATATCTAGCAAAGTGCGGTTGAAACGCTCAGGCTGTGGTCCCCTGGGGTGGTAAGGAGTGGTTCTGACTTTCGCACTCCCACAGAGAAAGCATCTCTTTGATCAGACGACTCTCAAAGTCTCTCCTTGATCAGAATGGATTCTTTGTGGAGCCCATAGTGAACAAAAGTTTTCTACAAGTACTTTGGCCACAGTGGATGCTTTCTGGTCTTTGGTGGGAAAGCTTGGGCATATCTCGTGAAATGGTCAGTGACCACCAGCACATTACTGATATTTCTTTGATCTGACTCCAAACTCAGAAAATCAATACAGACCAGCTCCATGGGTGCACTGGTGGTGATGTTAACAAGGGGCAGCCCTCTGGGGCAAAGCTTCTCTGTAAGCAGCCATCACAAGTTCGAACGTGTTGCTCCACATCAGCCCCCATCTTAGGCCAATAGAATCTGGATCTCACCAAGTCAAGTGTTCTGTCTATACCAAGGTGCCCCTATGTGGTTGTGCAAGGACCTCAGTACTGAGTCTCGAAGGCAGTGGGCAGCACTAGTTGTTGTTTGTCTACTTGTCCCTCTGTCTACTGTTTCTCTGTATAACAGTTTATTGATCAGTTTCAACTTAGGACCTTCTTTGTATAACAGTGCAGTTCTCAAATCAGTGGAGCTGAATTTGGACACATCTTTTCCTGCATAGAGGGCTTCTAAAGCTGCTTTGATCATGGGATCGCGGGATTGAGCCCTTGAATACTGTCATTGTCCAGCTGAGGCAGTGCACCAATGTCTATTGCAGAAAAGTGGCATAAGCAGCAGGTATGCAATTCTCAGAGGCTCCCAAGCAATCCACCATGCAGTCCACTGCGTCCGTGGACATTTGTTCCTCCCTGTCAAACTTCCGCAGAGTGCCCGAATGTCAGGTTCTGCCAATCGGACCCAATCATTCTGGGGAACAGGCTCCGGGAGAGAGCATCAGCATCTATGTGGTTCAGACCTGCTCGGTATTCAGAGCATAGTCATATGTAGATAATGCAGAAAGCATTTATGGCCAGTGGCATCCAACTTAGCTGAGGTCTGCACATAGGTCAAAGGATTATTGTCAGTTTTTACTAGTATTTTAGCCCTACAAGTACTCATGGAATTGGTCAACAATAGCCCACTTCAAAGCTAGAACTCTAACTTATGTACA
Organism: Neoceratodus forsteri; assembly: GCA_016271365.2. Lineage (NCBI taxonomy): Eukaryota > Metazoa > Chordata > Ceratodontiformes > Ceratodontidae > Neoceratodus > Neoceratodus forsteri. Next base: position 376,743,809 of record CM057458.1, read on the forward strand.
GGATAGTTCTTTTCGGATGGGTCAGGCTTCTACTGGCAAAGGCCACTGGTCTCAGGCCATTCTCGTGCTCTTGGTACAACACAGCCCCAACCCTTGCAAGCTAGCATCAGTGTGCAGGACGTAAGGTTTTCTTGGATCGGCATAGGCCAGCACTGGAGCATGGGTAAGTTGATATATGATCTCATGAAAAGCAGTCTCACAATCAGGAGTCCAGCGGGCCCCAAATACTTCACTGGATGAAAATACACTCTTTCAGTCTTGAGGGACGCTGACTTTTGGTATTTTTGTGGGTTGGGGATACCCTTGAGTAAGGTTAAGTAAAGGCGGATCACTCTTGAATAGTCCTTGATGAGCGCCGATAATAACCACAGAATCCAGGAATCTTTGCAGTTCTTTTAGATTTTTGGGCTGTGCCTAGGTGGTCAAGGCCTCAACTTTACTTGGGTCGGTCTCTATTCCTCGGTGGATACTATGTGTCCTACATACTTTACTGATGTTTGAAAGAATTGACACTTATCAATGGACAGTTTAGGCCAAAGTCCTCCAGTCGGTCCAATACCTTAAATAATCTGCTCTCATGTTCCTCCAGTGAGCTGCCAAACACAATAACATCATCTAGGTATACCAGGCACTCTAGTAAGTTCATGTCCCCACTGCACGCTCCATCAATCGTTGAAAAGTGGCTGGGGCACCTGAAATCCCTTGAGGCATCCTCATGAATTCATAGAAGCCAGCGGACAGATAAAGGCCGTCTTCTCACGGTCCTCTGGGGCCATCGGGGATCTGGTAGTACCACTGCGGAGATCCAGCACAGAGAACCACTTGCTCCCGCTTAGGCAGTCCAAAGCATCCTGAATGCGGGCATTGTGTACTGATCAGGATAGTCCGCCCGGTTTAAGGTGCGATAATCCACACACATCCTTACTGTTCCATTCTTTTCCTCACTACCACAATGGGGAAGCATAAGGGCTTCTGGATTCTTGTATTACACCAGCAGCTAACATCTCTTGCAGATGCCGTCTCACATCATCTATGTCAGCAGGTGCCAGGCGCGAGACCTCTCACGAAATGGTCTTTCGTCATGCAGCGGATATTGTGCTCAGCTCCTTGCACGCATCCTACATCCCATTCCTTTAAAGAAAACACCTGGTCTCTCTGGGCAAGTCGCTGATCCTCACTTTCCATTCAGCTGGCAGCGGGAGTCGCTGAAATCAAACAAGTCAGGCGTTACTCTGTCATTCTTCCTTGAACTCTTGCTGCTGGGTAACTGCAGTGTCTGCACAATGCACATTAGCCAAGATGCAACCTCTGTTTACTCAATGTCTCTTTCAGACACATTATGAACTTGGACCATTACCCTTCTGGCATAAGCATGGGCTCTAGCGGGCAAAATACTAGGCTTGACCAGCAGTCCCTCTGGCAATTTTCCATCGCCTGGTGCATCCAACATTAATATTTTATTCTTAACATCCTTTCTGATACGGACCTCTCCCTGTAAGGTACACTGGGCATTTGGCGCCAGGATCAGAGACTCAGGATCCTTCTTCCATACAATTCCGACCGTTCCTCTGGTTCTGTTTTTCAGCATCTCTCTGTGCCTCATAGGCCTTCTTAATTAAAGCCGGAACTCTTAAAGCTCTACTAGTCTTTGACCCTGTTTTCATAACACAACTGTGCCAGCCTTCCGAACATATGAGCATTTGTTACAATCAACAAAGGGACACCATCATACAGTCCAGTGGGGGACACACTAAGGCTAGGGTCTCTACTTGTTCGGCCACTCCAGCCACGGAGGTGGGGAAAGACAGCCAAATTCGGATATACCCGGAATAGGGGTAGGCCTTCTCACTTAACCCCCATACATGCAGTCCTTCTAATGGTTGTAAGGGTATGTCTGACAAATGCTTCTGATACCAATCCTGGAACATAATTGTCACTTGGGAGCCACTGTCTAATACAGCTCTTGTAGACACTCCATTCACCTTTACAGTGGTCTCCATGGAGGGACCCACTATTCTGGACCAGTCTGGAGAGGCGGTAGTGGGGGCCTGGGCAACTGACCTTGCCACAAAAGGACGTGAATTAGCATTTTTGGTGCCCTCACTGGGATCATGTCGTCGCCTCTTAACCACTGATTTCTTCTCCGAAGCTCTCCTTGTAGCCTATATGCAACTTTGTCAGTGTCTTTTGGGACTGGCATTCCTTTTCATGTGCCCATCTTTCCCACAATTATAGCAAAACATACTTTCTGGAGTTTGAGCTGGCCGAGGCGCCACACTGGGAGCCAGGGCGGGGTATTACTAACTGGAAACCTGGGTGCCATCTCTGTCTGCGGCGTGATAAGCATTTGGAGACATCTCGTCAGTTTCTCCACTTCCATGGTCAAGGAATTGAGTTTGGAGCTGTTATCAGCAGGAGATACATGGGTGGGTACCCCACCCCATAGCAGATGCAGTCGGATATAGGTCAGGGGCCCGTACTTGCAGGCGTGGCCTTCATAAAGGGACTGTTTTGAATTCCCGGATCTCTCTCAACAGTTCGTCCCATTGTGGCATATCTTTTTCTTGTCAGAGCACTCATTGACTGTCAACCTCTGCCCTGAACTTCACTTGATGGGTCACCCTCAGTCACTCGGTCGTAGCCACAGCTGTTGGTGCAGGTACCTCCCGAGGTCGCCTTTTCTCAACTCCTCGAATTTCTCTCATTAACTCATCATAGGAGGGTGGGATTCAGTCGATTTGCCAGGCGTAACTGAAGCAACAGCAGTTCTGAGAAGGGGCAGACTTAGGATTCTGTCCAGTCTGGTTCGGTCCAGTTCAATCGCTGGCAAACTACCCTTTCTGAGGCATTCTTGCAACAATTTTTCCAGCGAGAGACATACACAGACAACAACTCCCTTGGTACTGTTGTGCATTTCTTACTCTCCACCATAGGTCCTCATCAGAATCTGGGCTCCATCACATTCTCCAAGGCCTCAAGATAGGCCTGTGCAGTCGCTTCAGGGTTACTGGCCCGTTTAGCACGGATGGTAGCCAGGGCAGGACCTCGGAGGCTCTCACTAACCCTCTTTCGCTTTTAGCCTCCGAGCATTGCCATTCTAGCACTTGGGGGCAACATAGTCTATCCAGGTCTCCCAGTCATCCTCCCTTGGGGTGGGAGGGTGCCAGAGAAGATCCTCAACCTTCGTAAGAGTCGTGGACTAATGGCAGGTGCAGAAATAGGAGTCTGCATTGGTTCAGCCACCATTACGGGCACTGAGCAGGAGAGGGTGTTGGGGAGGAACACCCCAGGTGGCAAGAATAGTTTCTTCAAGTCCTCCACAGTTTTCCTCTCCCAGCAACCATTCAGCAAATTTCTCTTCAAAAGTTTCAGATAGTGGTGGGGCTGATTCCCCGGGTCTTTACTGTCCTAGTTATCACTCTCCAAGCAGTGAGGGCTCCTGGGGTAATGGTCTGTGGCACTTTGGAGCTATCTATGGGATCCTAAACTCTACTAGGGCCAGGAAAGTGTGGGTGAGCAGATTAGCATGCCGACCCACCACCACAGGGTTTTGTAAACCTTCCACCTTGGAAAGTACTCCTGCACAGTGTCCGTATTGATACCCAGGGGATGTCCAGGATAAGCATAGCATTTTGGGGTCGATCTCCTCCCCACACCACTCCACCAGCCGGTGCACAGCCACTTCTGTCGGGTACCCATTTTTTCTTAACAGTGGTTCAAATATGGCCACTAGAGGACACACAATCCCAGCGGTGAGCCTCCAAGATGTAACCCCTAGATGGCGCTATCCCAGGGGCTACTACCCTGCCTGATTTGCCACTAACAGGTTGAGGGGCCTGGATCCAATGGCGGGTGCCTCCACCCAGAGGTCAGGGTTTGCAATAGTTAAACTAACTTGGTCACAGCCCTCTGGGACACTGCAACCCCCCTTTCTTCCCACTAGTGGCCCACACAATATATCAGAATTACCTTCACAGTATACACTTACCCCCAGGTCTGGTTCCGGCACTGGGACCTCCTGTGAAATGAGATACAGTGCAACAATCACAGTACAGTACTTTAACATAGACAAATACCTCAGGCAGTATAACTTTGCTGAAACAAGCAGCTCTGATTTATTTAGGGGATATAACAAGGACAGGGAAATCAGGTTAATTAGCTTATCACTCTAATAATCTATCTATGGCTCTGTGCACAGGCCTATCCCTATCAGTTACTGTCCCTGGGTACCCAAGCCCTAGTGGCTAGTCCAAACCGTGGCAGCTGGTAGGGCCCTTTCACACAGAGAAAAGGAGAATTAAACAGTCAGCAGTACAGTAATTCCATTTGGATTTAATGTGGCAATTCAACAGGAGCGACCCTGAATTAGTACTCACGACCTCCAAATAAGATAGGGTCCTTCAATGTCAGCAGGGCTCACTTGAGGTACACAAACCTCTTCACACATCCATATAAAAGAAAGCACTATACCAGGCAGGCTGCATCTGTATCCCGATCGCAATTACTGCACAATACCCGGAGAACACACAGCAGATTCAGTTCCTGACAGACTGAGTGCAATTTTCAGCAATTCTTCCAGTCTCTACAGGGTGAGCCTGGTTTCTACTCTTCAGAGATCCTTTGATTCTTTTCACAGGACGGATTCAGTCCTAACAAGCTGCAGACCGGAACTCTGGGCCTTATACACGTTTTTGACTAAAACTGCACACTGAAAAAGCACAGGGCTCCTTCCTCTTCACTGCCAAAGCTCAACTGAAACTCCAACCGACAAAACTGGCACTTCCTTTGAGTTCCTCCCAGTTCTTGACTGGATTGGCTGTCACTCACAATAGACTGCTGCTGTTGGTCCAAAAGGCACTGAAGTCTAAACTACATATCCAGAGTCACTGCCCATACAATCCTCTTGTGGCTGGCTCAGATTATGAGTCCAAGTTCTGATTCGTCCAAGGCACCATTTTAGAGCTAGCTTACCCCACACTGATTGGTCCAGTTCAGCAGTTCAAAACTAGAATGGGAACTAGCAGACACAGTTCTGACTGCAAAGAAAGCAGGTTAGACAAACTGTAATTTCATTATTACTCTAAATAATTTCTGGCAAACAGTTACATCTTTCAGATAGGTTCCCTTTGCACTCCTAGTGACTGCAAAATGAAGTGAATTGGCAGCAGCTTGAGTGGTACTCAATCAAAGAAACACACAGTCCCCATACAAACTAATTATGTCTGCAAGCAGACAGCTCTTAAAGAGACAGTACCAGAGGTTCTAAAAACACTCACTGATAAATGGCTTAAATGCCAAACACCATTCAGGCTTGGAGCACTCAAGCAAGCTCCTGGAAGTCTTTTGGGAACCCCCATTTGCAGGGGGGTTACACCCACACATAGAATGCAAACAGTGTTTTTTTGACCATACACTATAAAAGATGATGGCTAAGGATTGGGTGACAACCACGCTGAAATCACCTCTTGTGGTTGCTAGGGCTACAGTAAACCTCTCGAGCTGCACTCTCGAGGTTTACCATGTTGCCCTAGCAACCACTCGAGGTGATCACAGCGTGGTTATCACCCAATCCCCAGCCATTATCCTCTATATTCTAAATTAAAGTAACATTAGAGCCAATTAAAAATGGCAGACGAAGTTGCCATTTTTAAAACAAACAATCACTGTTTCTAACATATTGTGAAAAGCTTGAAAATTTAACAATAAATGCTCAGGCACAAAAGAAATCAGACGGATCCTTGTGAGAACCATTTTTTCTGGTTCTAAAATGGGAGGGAGAGTCCTGGATTGTAAGACTTATTGTTGGATTGCTTAGAAGAAAGAACATCGCCACAGTGAGTAATTATTTCTTCTAACAACAGGAATTCAATAATAATAACATACAAATCTGCAGACTCACTAGCAGTACCTTGGGAGGATGGGCTAGAACCTATTTAAGAAACAGGTTCTGCAAAACAGCAGTCTCAAACCTGGCATCCCTCCTGAACTGTACAGCCAGACAATAGTGCTCTGCAAAGGTGTGGCCTATTTTCCAAATAGCTGCTTTGCAAATTCCGTAAAGGATGCCCATTGTAGATGCCACAGAGGCAGATGTAGCCCCATTAAAGTGTGCCCGTAGGCCTCTTGGAGGTTGCTTACTTGCTTTCTCATAACAACACCAAGTACAGAAAACTATCCAATGAGAAACAGCCTTTTGGACTCCTAGTTTATTGTTGCCAGCCTTTCCATTAGTGACAAACGACTGTGCGCTGTCTGTTCTGGTGTTTTTTTGTTCTGTCCAGATAGTAGCTTAGTGTTCTTTTAACATCAAAGCAATGTAGCTTCAACTCACCTGTGCTGGAATAACTGGGAAAAAGCACAGGTAAAGTAACTGATTGGTTCAAGTGACACTCTGGCACCACCTTGAGCAGGAATTTCCCATTTATCCTAAGGTCTACCTTCATTGTCTTTATGGAAAAATGACATAGCTAGGATCTGTGCAGACAGCTTGTAGCTCACTAACTCTTCTGGCAGATGTCATGGCAATGAGGGAATCTGCCTTCCAAGTGACATACTGGATGTCTGCTGTGGTCACGAGCTCAACAGCAGATTTCACCAGTTGGGCAATGCATATAGTATAATCAGGTTCGCTGGTGGAGCTGGTTTCCCCAAAGGAGGGTGTTGGTGATTCAGGCCTTTGAAAAACCTATTGAAAATGGGCTGTGAGGTCAGGTAGTCCTAGAGTGGGCCAGACAAACATAGTACTCATTGCTGCTAACCCTATGATGCAAGAACCCCATCTTTCTGTCACTATCACACGGTATTGTGACTTATCCATATCTCATAACACTGTGCCTGAGGGCTTAGTTCTTGAAGGGAGAGAATTTTCAGGGTTAAACTTTTCTGACAGTCTGAGGTTTCAAAACTGTCAGAAAGGTTTAACCTCGAAAATTCTCTCTCTTTAAGAACAAAGCCCCTCAGGTGCAGTGTTCCAAGATACGGATAGAACACACTGCACTGTGATAGTGCCAGCAGATTACGTCTCAGTGACAGTGAGATGGGGTTGTGTCAGCATACTGTGTCTCAGTGACAGTGAGATGGGGTTCTTGCATCATAGGGACAGCAGCAGTGAGTACCATGTTTGTCTGGCCCAGTCTGGAACTATCAGAATCATTGTTGCTGGTTCCCAGCTTCATTAGTATCCTCTGAATGAGGGGAAAGGGAAGAGAGGCTTACAGGAACCCCGGCCTTTCTAGTGTGCTCCTTGTTAGAGAGTGGGAGCTCACTGTTTTTTCCTTTATTTTCCCTGAAATTAGCAGTCAGCCAGGTAAAGGAACACTACTACTCCTTGCCTTATGTACTGCCACTACAGCCAGACACTTTGTGAACACCCCTGCTGTTGAGGTTAGGCTGAAAGGTAAATCAGTGAAATCATACTAGCAGTTTACCACCCTGAATCTAAGATATTTTGTGTGGCAAGCCCTTTTTGGGACATGAAAATATGTTAAGATTAATGACCTTAACCAGTACCCATTTTGCAAAGAAGGGATCACCGCACCCAGTGTCACTAGTTTTAACTTCTCTTTTCTGATGTGCCTGTTTAGGAACTTCAGGCCCAAAATTCCCCATTTTTTCTTGTGGGTTAGGAAATATCTTGAGAATTTCCCTTTCCCCACTGGGGAACAGGGACTTGTTCCTCTGCTTTTACCTGCAGAAGGTTTTTGATTTCCAGTCCCACTCTTGCAGCCTTTGGAACTTATGGTATTGCATGGACATACCCTGATACACTACTTCCAGGACCCACTTTTCAGTGATGATTTTTTTCCCACTCCTAGAAGTACTGCATCAATCTTCCCCCACTGGAAATGGCTGGCAGGTGACCTGGGCAAAACTGTCAGGGGTTTTGTTTAGGCTGTGGCTTGGGGGCTGGTGTTGCAGCACACCTACAGTGGTAGCCATTGCCATTTTCAAAGATTCTGTGCCATGGCTCTGGGCACTGGACTAGCAGTGTTATTTTCTTTTTTCGTTTCGTTCTGATATCAGAATTTTTCAGTCACAGAAGTTCCTGCCTGGTGGCCTGCAGGTGTCGCTTTTCTGCATTTATACTGCACATGCATCACCCTCGAGCATGGTCTGGGGACAACAGTTCAAAGGCACAGCAAGTAATAGGTGATCTAGGGCAATAAACACTCTATTTATTTATTTATTATTGAAATTTGTTAACCGGGTAAGCCCACTGAGACATGGTGTCCCTTTTTCAGGGACGACCCAGAGTTAATTACATTCAACAGTTTCCATGAAGAGACGGATAAACAATCACAGAAAAGTTAAATATTTGCAGGTTAAGCTACAGGACTTAAAGCCATAAAAGTTTACACACCGAGACATGTTAATAACAACAGTTTACATGTTTGAGATCATTAAGAAGTTTACTTGAGTAAGTCACCAACTTGGGAGAGAGTTATAGAGTGTGGGTTGAGGTGCGATAGTATTGTGCTCAAATGTTATAAGATGTTCACATAGGCGTAACCACATATCTAGGTTGGCATCACAGGTAATGGGTAATGTATACTGGTATGACTAATTATTTTTGACAGGGTTAAGTGTCCTTGATTTATTATTGACCCTATAATTGGAGAAGACTGAGAGGTTGTGCGGAAATACTGAGAGGTTCATCTGTGGCATTAGTTGCAACTACACTTACTAACCACGAGCATGTGGAATTTCAGGGCAGCTTGGAAGGCATTTAAAGTAGTGCAGTTTGACAATTCTGGTGGCAGACTGTTCCAGAGGACTGAGGCAGAGATAACAAAGGATCTGTCACCTGCACAGGATCTAGACCTTGGGACATCCAGGGCATGGCTAGTAGATGACTGAAGGTCCTGCTTGTGAGCTTTGTATTGGAATAGCCCATTAAAGCTGGGAAAGGCAGTTGTTTTAATCATTTTATAAGCAAGGCAGAGGGTGGGGTAGGCTAGCCTCACCTCAAGTGCAGGCCAGTTTAGTAAAGTGTGCACACCACAGTGGTGGTCTCAGGGGTGAGCAGCAGCTACAAAGTGAATGACTTTGTGACAGAGAACTCTAAGTTTACCAAGTTCGGTGCCTCGAAGAGGTTGTAGGAGAGGAGTGCCATATAGTAGAATGGGAAGAAGGGTTCCTGTGGTGATGGCTAAGTGAGCTTCGCTGCTAAGGTACCCACCTGGTCTATATAATAGTCCAATTTTTTGATGGAGAGACTTAGTTATTGCCTCCACATGAGATTTCAGGGTTAGCTCGTGGTCGAAGTGTACACCATGATACTTTATAGAGGCACAGACCTCCATCCTAGTGCCACTGGTTGAGGATAGTTGGAAAATATTGTTTCTCTCAGCACCCAGGTGTGTGAGACCAAATAGCATGGCCTTTAATTTCTTCAGGTTTAGGACTAGTTTGTTATCCACAAGCCATTGTTCCAGAGTTCTGAAGTCTATGTTGAGGTCCAGGTTTATTTGGTTAGTTATCCTTAGAGCTCATATAAATAATTGCATCATCTGCATAGAGTTGGATGTTGGCCCCTCTCAATGTTTGGGCATGTTGTTTATAAATATAGAGAACAGTAGGGGTCCAAGGATTTACCCTTGGGGGACTCCTTGGGTAACCAGTTTTAGATCGGATGTAGTACCCTTCTATTTTACCAGTTGTTTCCTCTCCCATATGTAGTGTTGAAACCAATTGCAAGCATGAGTGTCCAGTCCGAGATGGCCAAGTTTGTTGATAAACACAGTTTGTAACACTTTGGAATACCCAGGGGTGGGGGATGGAATTCTTTGCAAACACTCCGAGCCATTCCCATCTGAATACTAATGATACAGCAGGACAGGGGATATTGCTTTGACTGAGGGGAGGTGCATTCTATACCTCTCAACCTTTTAGGTTCCCAGTTGAGGAGTGGGACCCTTTGGAAAACCCTATGTCACATTCTCAGTTTAGGAGAGGGTGCCCTTGTGAACGATCTGTCATATTCTCAGTTTAGGAGATGGGGCCCTTGGAAAAAAGAATGTGACATTCTCAGTTTAGGACATGGGTCCCTTACAAAAACAATGTGACATTCTCAGTTTGGGAGGGGTCGCTTGGAAATAATCTGTCACATTCTCAGTTTAGTAGAGGAGGTCCATGGAGACAGACACATGAAAATCTTCCCTGGTGCTAGTGGCCCCCCTCCAGTTGCCAGACCGTATTAAAACAAAACCTCCTTGGTGCCTAGTGGACCTCCCCTTCCTCTGCTCGCCAGACCCTATGAAAAAACAAAACCTCTGTGGTGCCTAGTGGACTTCCCCTTCCTCTGCTTGCCAGCCTGCAGTAAACAAGAAAACCCTCCCTGGTGCCTAGTGGACACCCCTCCCTCCAGTTGCCAGCCCCTATGAAAAAACAAAACCTCCCTGGTGCCTGTTGGACCCCACTCTCTCTGATTGCCAGCACCTACAAAAAAAAAAACCTCCGTGTTGCCTAGCAAAGCCACCTCCCTCTGATCGCCAGCCTGAAGTAAACAAGACAGCCCTCCCTGGTGCCTAGTGGACCCCATCCCTCTGATCACCAGCCCACAGTAAAATTTAAAACCCTCCCTGGTGTCCAGTTGTCCTCCCCAGCACTGATCCATGGTACCGCCTATTGCAATTCTATACTCCCTGACATCTAGCAACCCCCACTGCAGCACCGAACACCCTTCCAGTCACCTTACCAGTATCCTCAGTGCCGCGGGTGCACATACGGTGACCAGCACAGCCCTCCTTACACTTCCTCAGCCGGCAGCTGTATGTCAAGACAGGGAGAACACATCTTATTTATAGGACAGGGTGACATGCACTGTCCATTAATTAGACACGTGCTCCCTGGTTGGACATGTGGCAGCCAGCCAAGGAGGTATGAGGAGGGCCACACCAGTCACCATATGCTCACCCATGGCACCAAGGATACTGGTAAGGTGGCCGGGGGAGTGGATGTTCGGTGCTGCAGTGGGAGGAACTAGATGCCAGGGAGTACAGAACTGCAATGGGCGGTACCATGGATCGGTGTCCGGTGGAGGCACTTGTTGCCAGGGAGGGTGTTAAATTTAACTAAGGGGTTGGCAATTGGAGGGAGGTGGGATCCACTAAGCACCAAGGAGGTTTCGTTTTTTCATAGGGGCTGGTGATGGGAGGGAGGTTAGATTAACTGTCTCGTAGTTCACCAGGTCCTCCCTGTCCCCCCCAATGCAATAGTACTACTGATGCCTTCCTCCATTCAGTTTCCCATCCAGCCTCAATAGAGCCCCTTAACAGATCTGCTAGAAGGGCAGCTGGTTCTGGTCCCAGCTTCTTCAAGAATCTCAGGTGTAGTCCGTTAGGTTTCAGTACCTTGTCCACACTGAGTACTGCTAGCCCCTTCCTCACCCTATACAGTATGATATGCAAAGGCTCCATTTCCCTCATACAACTCTTTGAAGCCTTTATGTGACTCTCCAGGAGAGGTCCCCCCTCCTCTGATGTAAATACTAAACATAAATAACTGTTCAGTACATCCACTTTCTGCAAATCATCTTCTACATCCATCCTTTTTTAGTCTAATAATCCCCCCTTAGTCTTCCTTTTCTCCGTAATATACCTAACAAATTATTTTTCTTCTCTTTTTACCCTCTGTGCTATTCCTAGCTCCTTATTTGCCTGAACCCATTTGATTACCTTTCTTGCCTTCTTCAGTTTCTCCTGATACTCTTCCCAGTTCCTCTTATTTTGCCCACTTTTATATTTTCTGAAGGCTCTCCTTCTAATAACAGGGATCCATCTATAATGCCATACAAATCTGCATCATCTCCATCCTGAGCTGTTGTCTCAGAGTCTAGAACTGAGTGTTAATGATGGAATTTAGAAGTCTCTTCAAATTCTGCATGTGGTCAAAGCCCCCCCCCCCCAATACCACAGGAATTATGTCAGCTTTGTTTCTCTGCTGAAAAGAGCAGTTGCTCCAGATTCCTTCTCCAATCTTATGGGTCAAACGGGAGGGTCAAATTTACTTTATTTATTTATATTTCTATGTAAATTTAGTTACTGTTTTACTCAGTTTAGTTTTTGATTACATTGCACTAGTTTAGGGTAGCTTTTGGTTTATTTTGTAAACATTGGGCTGGATATCCAAACTGCACTATCTTGTGGTACAAAATAGTTGCGAAGAGGTGTGGCTGGGGCGATATTCAAAGGAGTTGCGCTATTGAGCAACTCCTTTGAATATCACCCCCCGGCCATGCACAGTGGAACTTGCGCCACCGCAGGTGGTCAGAGGGAGCATTGAGTTGCGGTGGCGCCAGTACCATTGCGCCATACGCGAGATTTCAGATATATTCAAAAGGTGACATGCAAATGGGGCCAATTCATGCAAGGCACAGGGGGCCATTTGCATCTATTTATGGCTCCCATTTGCATGCGATTAGCATGCAGTGCGCCGATCCCGAGGACTGCGCCTGGCGCGCTCCTGCCAGGCAGCAGCCTCGGGACCGACGCCTGCAACCCGATCTGGCAAAAGTGTAAAATCCCCCACTTCGACTGGCCCAATCGGGCAAAAGCATAAAATCCCCTCCCGACTGGCCCGATCTTGGGCAAAAGCTAAATAAACCTCCCCAGCCCGATCGCTGGCAGCAAAGTGTCCCCCAGAACATATCCCTGGTGGTCCAGTGGACTGCTAAGCCCGATCGCTGACTGCACAAGTTTAAACCCCCACCCCCAGGAAATATCCCTGGTGGTCCAGTGGACCGCTAAGCCCGATCGCTGGCTGCATAATGTGGCGACACCCCAAGACCATATCCCTGGTGATCTAGTGTCCCCCACCCACGGCCCCACCACCCTCCCCGGCAGCCGGCGGGCGGCAGCATCCCACCGCCTGCCGCCCGCCCCCGACCGACTGATCGTTCGGTAGGGCTGCATCGCATTGGTGCAGTGCAAGAGCCAGTTCCTGAAACTGACTGGAAACTGAGAAAAACATAATGGCTGGATATTCAAAAGGGTTGCGCCATGCGCAATAGGGTTGCACCTGTGCAAGTCTGAAATTGCGCCACTCTGCCTTATTCAGCAGGAGGCAGTTGCACCCCCCAAGGCAAGCTGAGCAACAGCGCAATGCAAATGAATGCATGCTGAACTGGAGGGGGAGGAACTGAATAGGCTGAGTTTGTGAGCATGACTGGTCTAACTCTCACAAAAAGATTGCTAGTACCCATACATAAATCACTCAAGAAGGCCACAGCAAAAATCATGTCAGGGCTGCATTCTGCTGCTGGAATATGTATTTGGAATTCCTCTATGCCCACCCAGATCATGAAGAAGTGGAACAAGCAGCAGCTAGTGAAAGAACAAAAGGTCCTCTGTCCATCCAGCCTCCTGAAAAGGATTCAAAGAAACTAGAAAATATAGTTAGAAAAGTTTACACTACTACCACTTTGCAACTGAGACAGACAGCCTATGTGGCTTATACTGTACAGTACCAAGTGGCACTGTGGAATACAGTAATGGTTCTGAGTGAGACAGTAGAGAGTGATGTGCGTGATGATATGGCAGCAACAGCCAAAGCAGCACTTGAAGCCACAATGCACTCGTTCCACATGGCTATGGATGCCAAAGACACCTCCTCTAGAGTTGTGGCACACACAATAGCCCTAGGAAGGTTTACCTGGTTAAGGCCAATGCTTCTCACCCAGGACACTCACAGCAAAGACATCGATTTCCCCTCCTAAGAAGCAGCACTATTTGGTGACAAAACTGAAAACTATATGAAATTAGTTCTGGTCAAAGCCAATACGCTACAAAATTGTGAACTTGCAACATAGCCTTCTTATTATCCCACCTCATGAACTCCATGGGTGAAAGTGTTCAAGTCCCAGCAGAAATGTGATTGTGTACCACCAAAATGTCATTCTACACCACAGATGCAAAAACACATTTTGGCCAGGATTTGAAAAATTACAGATATCACATTCATGAGGCGGTGTGAAAAAATTGCTATGTTGAAAATTTGGGGGGAAAATCTTTTAAAATTACTGAAGTTATTAGCGAGCATACAACATTTTTTCAACATATGCTTAGAACTTTGTCACTGTTACATATTTCAACCCCAGATTCTCAAAATAGTCTTCTTACAACCTCATCTCATGAACAAGGATAGTGAAAATTTCAAATCCCACCCGGAAGATGATTTCACCAAGTGATCACGAAATCACCTTTCAAGCCTGATTTACATAATTCCACCACCATTGTTCATGAGGTAGGGTCCCAAAAAGGCCATGTTGAAAATTTGGGGTGAAAATATGCAAAAATGACCAAGTTATGCATCAAAGTTCAAAACTCCATTAAATACTGCACATTGTACTTACCTTAGTTTCTCATATTGCAATCGCCGGTTCCAGAAGCAAGACATGTCTTCAGTCAGAGAGTAGATCTTTGCCCTGAGACATGTTCAGGTGAGTAAGGGTATGTGGGGTGGTGACTGCTGAGTGCGAGGTCAGGATGGCAGGGGTATGATCAGTGAGGAACTGTTTTCTTTTTCACAGGTTTAAAGGGGAAAAAAGACATTGAGGGATGGTTTCCTTTATTACAGGTCACATTTGGAAGAGTGATATGGGGATGGAGATTGGGGCATAGGGGGTGCCACTAGACATCAGGGAAATAAGACATATGTAGGGGTATGACAATCAGAGGGTGGGGGGGTGCTACTAGACACCAGTGAAGTATTAGGGAAATGGGGACTAGTGATCAGAGGGTGGGGGTGCCACTAGACACCAGGAAACATGACATATATAAGAGGATAGCAATCAGAGGGTGGGGGGTCCACTAGACACCAGGAAAACATTATGGCAATACTGGAACGGCAATCAGAGGGTGATGGGTGGCACTAGATAACAGGGAAGCATTGGAGAAATACAAGGCCAGTTATCAGAGGGCAGGGGTGCCAATAGACACCAGGGAAATATTACACAGACAGGGGGATGATGATCAGAGAGCAGGGGTTGCAACTAGACACCAGGGAAACATTAGGGAAATAGGGGACCAGACATCAGAGGATGGAGGGCAGGGGTTACCACTAGGGTCCAGTGGGGAAGCCAGGGAGCCGTGCTCCCACCTAACTTGTCTGCTGCTCCTCCGACTGGTGAGGTGAAACTAAATGGTCCAGGGTGCATGTTTCCGCCCAGACTAGAATCACCCCCACATGCATCTGTCCACCCTTGAACACTGCCCCACCACTGCTGCTGCTGGAGGAAGACAGAGGATGACAGATCATGTAGGCGAACAAGAGGTACGGCATTTTTTGTAACTCCCCGAAAGAATACTGGTACTTTAAAGGCATCCTGATGCAGAAGAACAGCATGGAAAAGCAGGCCAGAGCTAGAAGATAGTGTAGCAGTGGAGGGGAGGGGGGGGAGACACAGAGGAACAGCACTGTGATGAATAGAGAGGACCACATGTGCTTCAACTCCACTGTGGAAGGAGACACTCAAGGTATCTGGTCACAAGCTTCCAGAGCACATTCTGCTACTACATAATAGCAATACATCATGCATAGCTTTAGCTTTAGCTATGCAGCCGTAACAAGTGGATGAGCAAAAATCCACTTATTGAAGTGTGACTGAAAAAGGAAAAGCCCCCACCTCCTATAGACCCTATGGAAGGGGAGTTAGGGGCAGGGTTATTATCCCAGAACTTACTCTGGCTATGAGTACCAACCATAGAGAGGTATTAGTAGAGGTAGGGGCAGGAGGGGTGCTACAGTGGTATCCATTGCCACTTTCAAAGATATTGTACATTATAGAAGACAACCGTGCACCATCGATCTGCCAATGCGCCATCCGATGTTGGAGAAGCAAATGCTGAATTTGTAATTCTTTAGCCTGACGCTAGGTGTCTTGTTATCTGTCGCTCAGTTTAGTGTGGTTGCATAGCTACTAGTGACATGGAGTACACATTTAACATGCAGCACCTAATAACCAATACACATTTGTGTCTGATAGCCCTTATTTTTGTACTTTGTGTAAGGTGACCTGTGCAACCTTCCTACCCTCCCTTTTGCCCCTCCCTGTGTCTAGCTACAGGTAGAACACTAAGTCAAAAATCAACAGCTACTTTAAAGAGCAAGTGATTAATAAGAATTATTTTTACTACCATTGTTAAAAAGCAAAGGCGAGAAGTCCCTTGTTTTAGAGCAGTATCAACTATTGTATCACAAAATGTAGAAAAGTAATCACAAACACAACAAAATACAATAAATAAAATAGTCAGTTGTCTATCTATTAGAAATAAACTCCTGCTCTTTAACTAACATTAACTCATGTTATCCCATCCCCGGTTTTATGCCCACAGCCATTTTGCGATGGCTCTGAAAATGAGTAACCATGGCACGCTTCCATTGGAGTTTCGTAAGTATCCCTCCAAAACTCCAAAATAGCTTGAAACAGTCCGCAATGGTCATTCGCTACAGAGCTACAACTGCACTATTTCGGCCACTACGTCTGCATTTGGGATGAGAACTGTTCCACCAATGCTGCCATCTTGGAAATGGCAGTATGCCATTCACTGCAACTGCTCATGAGTGAGTGCCATGCATGAGCAGTTCTGTTGCCGCAGCCATCTTGGTGATGGCATTCGGCGGCGTTCATTCCTCTGAGCTTCTTCAAGCTTGCCACAGCCATATTGGCTCTGGCTAGATTTTCTTATTTTTGTTGTATCTCTTCTCCCCTTAAGTCATGGTGTGTCAAACCACTACTATCTTAAAAAATTATTTTGGTTCATAGAGCACCCATGACGTCTGATTCCTTCAAAGACTTTTATTTTCAAATAATAAAACAGTACTATGCATGCAAAAGCCGGCCCGGTGGCACTGAGGGTTGAGGCACTGGGCGTCACACCTTGCACCACGCCGGCAACCTGGGTTCGGAAACAAGCCCGGTCCACTGGGGGTTGGCAGGGGAGAGAGAGAGGATTGAGCATCCGGAGGACTGCTCTCCTCTCTCAGGGGGATCCAGGCTACTGCCTGGCACTGCAGCGGCCGCCGGTGATGACCGGAGGCATTGCAACATACAGGGCTTAGCTAGAGGGGAGGCAGAGCTGCGGCGGGCATGCCTGGCACCATCGCACGACCGAGCTCTGCCAGGGGAGGGAGGGAGGGAAGCAACACAGCCAAGAAAATCCCCGCTCCCGGAGACAGGCGACGGCTCTGCACCCTCAACCACACTCCACTAGCCAGACCCAACCAGCTCCTGGGCCGAGCCCAGCCTTGCCTGAATTGCAAGGTAGAGTGCCCTGGGCAGACAGGGCGGCCCCCACCTCGGGAGGGCTCAGAGCCGAAGGGATAGCCGGGCTGTTGCCAGGAAGGCTGGAGGGTTGCAGGCTTGGAAGTAGAGCTGAGAAAGTGCAGATGCCCGGGAGAGTTCTCTGAGGCCAAAGCAGAGCCAGAAAAAGAGTTATAAAAAAAAATATATATATATGCATGCAAAGAAACACAAATATCACACACAAATACCCCTATCTGGATATTACACAGCATAGTACAGCACTTTTCACACACACACACACACACACACACACACACACACACACACACACATATTTCAGGAGCAAATAGAACTAGAAAATATATTTAGAAGTCAGGAATGTGAAAACAGTCATTTTATTGACAGATAATGCAGTACAATGTCAGTGGGTGTGTTTTACCTTTCTGTGTCGTTCATAACTGTTCATTTATTCTGTTCCTTATTTTTGCAAGAACTGGTGGTGTTAAAGTGCCACCTGACATGGATCAAGATAACATTGAACAGGTTTCTGGACAGCCCTTTAATGCCCCTTGTGTCGTCATTATTTATCTGCCCATAGCACATACATGTATGGCAAATGGGCACGAAAAATCAGTGCTGTGCATTTCGATCTATTTGTGCTTCAACATCTGAGATCTCTTTTTTTTTTCGTTTGTAAGAGTCAGTGTCCACATCAGGCAGAATATTCATTATTATTTTTTTTGTTGACCTGGAAGGAGGACTAGACAGTTTTTTGCCTATTTTCAGCCTCGTCCCGGGGGAAATACAAATAGCTGCCAACTGAAATTGAACCAGATTTTTAAGCTGTTGGTGGTAGTTTTAGTAACTGGGGGAATTTGACCAGGACACTGGGGAAATTCCCCCACTCGGCTGGTGCCTTGTGGCCAGTAGAGGGCTAGTTTCAGTTCTCAGGATGGAGGACTCCAGTTTGGTTTTGGTCGAGGTAGAAGAAGGATGTGGGGCAGTGGTTCTGGATACCATGTCAGCTCAGGAAAAAAATATGGATCAGGGAGCAATGGCGCACCAGCATCAGTCAGAAAATGGAAATATAATGGCACATTTGGAAGACAACCCAGGATTGGAAGAGGAACGGTTACTACAGGTACAATTGGAAGATAAGAAAAAACATTTACTAGATATGTTGCAAGCTGCTGAAACTGAATTTCAGAATCAGAAATTACGTTTAGCTGAAGAACGGACGAAACGGAAAAGATCTACAGTTAGACCGATACAAGAAGGAAATAAGCGCTTGCCTTTAGCTTTAAATTCTGGAACAATATCTGATACTTTAAAGGTACAAAAACAAATAATTGATTCTGAGTCATTTGCTGAAGGGGACATGACTTTTAGTGGCTCCTCCACAGAATGGACCCCAGGGAGAGCTCTTGGTGGCGCGGGCTGGATTCTTCAGAGAGGAATTTGGATTCCTGACCCAAACATCCCAGTAACAGGAATTACAGGACTGGGAAATAAAGAAATGGAAGAAAACTGTTTTACAATTTCTGGGGCTCAGAATACAAACACCCCGGTACAATTAGAGTCCCCATTTGTGGCTACTGAGTCTGTGCATCCTGCAAGAGAGGCAGTGGTTCAAAGAACTGCACCAGACGTGAGTGAAGTGGGTTTATTAAAACCCTGCTCTGAACAAACAGTATTACCAGGTTCTTTTTTGGCAAGATTACCACAAGAGTCTTCTGTAGGAGCTATAGACAGTGACTTTGGAGTGGCATTAGAAGAATAGGAAGAGGAGTCAGTTCCGACTGTTGTTGGTAAGACACACAAGGAACACAGTGTACTGTTAAATGAGACTGGGCAAAATCAAACTTATGCAGGCCTATTTCGAAAGCCAGCTGAAGCGGCGAAGAGATGATATTTGGTACGTCTGCACTATAAAGGTCTTGCCCCAATAGTTCCTGATAGATTGTGGGTGGGCAAAGCGTTAATAATTGACTCGCTGGGGTTTTCTCCAGCTGACATATATACGTTTATACATGCCCCAGGAGACAAAATATATGATGTGAGCTTTTGCACCATGATGGCATTAGATAAATTTTGGTGACTGTACTACAAATTAAAAGACACAGAACTTTGGAAGGACTTCTTAGCTATTCCAATTACAAAGCCTACTATTAAGACGGTTACCCTTCTTTTTCGAAATGAGGGTGTTAACATTAGTAATATTATATTCTGGTTAGAAAAAAGATATACAGTTTTTGACCATCCTAAGCCCATTATGGATGGAAATGGATTCTGGACTGGGGGTTGGACCATTAGAGTACAGTTAAATCAAAATGAACAGGGTATACAACATCTGCCTAGTTCTTTCTTTTTAGGAAGGGATAGGAGGATTTTGTTTTACGTGGGACAACCAAAGAGTTGTTACAAATGTGGTTCCTTAATACATTTAAGTAATGAGTGTGACCAAGTTAAATGCTTTCATTGTGGGGTGCTGGGCCACTCAGCAGTTGGATGTCAGGCTTCTCCGATATGTAATCTATGTGGAGATACAGCCCATTCCTTTGCAGAATGTCCGTGGGCTGAACATAATTTAGATGTTGCTTCGGATCATGAATATTTTTTATCTCAAGCCAGGAAACCCTTTTCCCTTTAGAATCATTCCCTATAGGTGGGAGAAGAGGAAGAGGTAGGGAGGGGTGGGTAGAGGTGGGGGACTGGAAGACAAAATTTCAAATTCTACGTCTCGACGACAAGACCCTACATTTGTAAGTCCAATGAATCTTTTAGAGACGACTGTGGATGCTTCTCAAATTGAGAAGGGAGGAGATAAGGAAACTCCATTTGTAACACCTCAGAGTTCTCCATCTCGTTGGGGTTCTATTTTGGGGTTATCTAAAGGGAAACAAACTGGGATAGGTTTATCTACAGGGAAACAAAGTAAGGATTTGGACAGAGAGAATACTATACAGACTACA
Source organism: Neoceratodus forsteri (assembly GCA_016271365.2). NCBI lineage: Eukaryota > Metazoa > Chordata > Ceratodontiformes > Ceratodontidae > Neoceratodus > Neoceratodus forsteri. The sequence continues at coordinate 376,764,023 of CM057458.1, forward strand.
ACAGGATTAGGAATTTCTTCACAAGATGGCAATTCTTCAGCTGCGAGTGAGGGACCCCCTTTATCTCCCTTACCGCTTAGTAATAGATTTTCAGTTTTCTCCACTTGGGGAGACCAGGTAGAGTTAGAGCATCCAATGGAAATTAACACAACTACTTCAGTGGATAGTCCACTTATTGAAGTGGAACCATCACAAAAAAATGGGTCACAGGCTGAACTTCAAAAATCCCATAAAATACATAAAAGAGTAACAAGATATAGAGGGAAGATTCCGAAACCTCCTCCCTGAGCCATTAAGCTTAGCGGTAGCTAGTTTAAATGTTAATAGTATTAAATCTGGTGTAAAACGAATAGCTACTTTTGGGGTGCTGCAACATTTGGATTATGACATTTATTTTTTACAGGATACTAGGCTCCATTCAAGAATTGAAACAGACCGAGCTTCAGGTGATTGGAAATGGGGTAGTTCTATATGGTCTATAGGGATGGAGGCATGTTGTGGTGTAGGGTTTTGTTTTACTATGTCTGATGTTAAATTTTAAGGATAGTAGATCTGGAACCAGGCCGGGTTTTGCTACTGAATGTCGTGTTGAATTCTGTTTCATGTAGACTGATTAATGTGTATGGACCTCAAACCAAGGCATTAAGGGTTAAGTTGTTACAAAAAATACAACCTTTTTTACATACAAGTCGCCAGATAATTTGGGGTGGAGATTTTAATATCAATCTCCAAGAACGGATTATTAAGGGGAAACAATTCTGTGACAGAACAAAGTTAAAAACTATTATTCGGATGGCTGGTTTACAAGATGTTCATTTAAGGCAGTTAGGAAGGGTAAAACCTACTTTTTATAAAGGGCAGTTATTTTCTAGGATAGATTTCTTTTTTGTTAAACAGACATTACCTTTAGCAGGAGTGGTAACAATTCCAATAGAAACATCAGATCACTGGCTAATTGGGTTTCAGGTTTCAGTACCCATTCAGAGGGACACAGGTAGAGGTATTTGGAAACGAAATACTTCAATATTACTGGATAGTGAGGTTCTTCGCCAGTTGGAAATTATAGTTTGGGATAAAATTACTACAGTGGAACTATATGAGAATCTTGGCCAATGGTGGGAAGACTTTAAATGTTGTATGGTGGGTTTTTTTTAAATCATGGGAAGAATGAGAGCACAGTCTAAATCTAAAGAATATTTGGGGTATAGGTCGAAGTTTGAGGAATTACTGTCTCGACAGTATGAGGGTGGGGAAGATTTGCTGGCCGAAATTGATATAATTAGAGATAAGATGACTCAGTTTCAATATAATAGATTACACTCATTGTTAAAAGAACAGTCATTTGGTATATAGGGTAAAGCGGATCAAGTAAACCCATATCTGGCTAGTCAAAGGAGAAGGGAAAAAAAAGGAATTTCTTCCCTGATTTCGTTACGTGGTATTGAAGTATGGGATAATAAGGGTATTATGGAAGTGATTGAAGATCATGTAGAGAAGACATTTGGACAGCTTCCTGAGATGGAGAATTTTAATTTGCCACTCTTTCAGGCTGCAGATCCTCCTAAGTTGGATTTAGTTTTAGTTAAACAACTGATAGAACCTTTTTCAATGCAGGAACTAGACAAGGTGATAAGCAGTTTAGAATTAAATACTTCACCAGGATCAGATGGTTTACCAGGAGAATTTTATTGAGTATTATGGAGAATTATACCGAAAATTTTGCTGAACTTATTTAATTCCTTTGTCATAGAACATTTTCTGTCTACCAAGATGTATGAGGGATTGTTAATCTTTCTCTTCAAATCAGGGGCATGGGGGAATATAGAAAACTGGAGACCAATAACATTGTTAAATGTTGATTTTAAAATATTTGCGAAACTCTTGGGGAATCGTTTAGCATCAGTGACATCAGAGTTGATAACTCCCACCCAGTTTTGTTCAGTACCTGGTAGAAACATTACTGATGCTTTGATCCTGTTGAGAGAATTGACAAGTGGGGAAGTGGTAGAAACAAAGGATCTGGGAGGTCCAGGTTACATTATTAGTTTGGACCAGGCCAAAGCTTTTGATGAGGTTTCTTATTTTTTGTGGGACTGTTTAGGGTTTTATGGGATTCCTTTAAAGTTTATTCATTGGCTACAATTATGTTACAATTTAGCTTATGTTAGGCCATATGAAAATGGAAATTTGGGGAGAAAAATAGGGATATATAAAGGAGTTAGACAGGGTTGCCCATTGAGCCCCCTTTTGTATGTTTTTTCTTTGGACCCGGTGTTACGTATATTGCAAAGGTCTCCGAGAATTTTCAGTTTACATTCATATGATTGCCAGTTACATAAAGTTATAGCATATGTGGATGATTTATGTTTAATCTTACAAGATGAGAATTCCCTAATTATAGCTTTTCAGTTACTGCAAATGTTAGGCAAAATTACAGGTGCAAGCCTTAACCTTGAGAAAATAAAAATTTTAAGAATATGTGGTTTTCCTTCTGAGCCTGAAAATTGTGGATGATTTCCGGTATCAATGGTACCATGTAAAATTTTAGGTATCTATTATGGAGGGAATGATACAGCTGGTTATAATTGGAGAAAGGCCATACAAGTGGGTATATCTAAAGTTACCCAATGGAATAAATGGAAGGTTTCAAAGAAAACATGAATATATTATATTAAAACCTTTTTGGTTCCCATTTTTTTTATTTATTAGTATGATTTTTCCTTTGCCTAAATATTTAGAGGGTAAATTATTAGGGTGTTTTTTTAGCTGTTTTTGGGGAAGTCGGCGTAATCCTATTAAAAGGAATATTTTATATAAGGAAATTTGGGATGGAGGTATAGGTCTTTATTTTTCTTTTCAATATTTTTGTATAAAAATATTTTTCCCCTAATGAATGGATGTCCACAATTTGGGGGGGTTTGGATTCATAGGAAGTTGCATGGTATATTATGTGAATGGAGGGAGAATACCTTTGTTCATAAGAATAAACGGGTACCCAGGTTAGGAAGTCTATGGGAAGGGGTTTTTGATAAAATTAAAAATTGGAATATAAGATATGAGTTAGTGAGGAAACTTCCCCGAAGAGCACTTTATTCTGAAGTGTTAGAATCCAGTGTTTCAGCACAACCTTTTGTAGAATTTTCAGTCCCACAACAAAAACAGATTTCTGAATACGTTTTAGACAAATGAATACCAGCTTATATGTGGGATACAGTTTGGTTAGGAGTTCATGGACGAATTAATGTGAAAGGGAACCAAAAACACAAATCTTTCCAAGACAGGTTTTGTTCTAGATTCACTTGTACATCAGTGCTTGAAACAATGGATCATTTGTATTTTGACTGCCCTTATGCTGTACAGTTTTGGGATGTAGTAAAAAATCGTTGGAAAGGGGTATCCTTTCTACCACCTACTCCTGTTTTACTGTATTATGGAGTAATCCCTTCTGAATTGATGCATTTTCACCATAGTACTCTTAGAGTGATAATGGTACAATTTTTGTACTGGTTATGGATAAGTAGATGCAGATTTACTTTGCAGCAACAATCCATTTCAGCATTAGAATTATTTTTCATATTACAAAAAGATTTAAAGGGGTTGCAGAGAACAGAGGAACTTCTTTTGACACCTGAAGTTTGGGAAAAACATTGGGAACATTTCAATTTTCTTTAAAGAATTAAGAGTTTTGTATAGTTTTCTCTTTTTTCCGTTTTCCTTCTTGCTCTAGGAATTATAGGAGTTGTTACTATTTTTATTATCACGATTGTATAAGGAAATATTGATTGTTTAATCTTATTATGATTGATTTCTGATTTCATGAATGAATTCCCCAGCCATTATAGTGGGAAGGGGGAGAGAAAGGGTTTTTACTGTTTTTCAAATGTTTTAGGGTACTTGTATACTTATTTAGGATTTTTTTGGCTGTTTTTTGTTTTTTGGGGGGTTTTCTTTCCTTAATTATGTTTATGTATGACACAATATTGATTTATATGGTTTTGTATAAAATTTGTTGTGATTTTGTTCAGAATTCAATAAAATTCCCCAACTCTTATAGTGGGAAGGGGGAAGGGGTGGGTTTATACTGTTTCTCTTCTGATTAGGGTATTTGTATGAATTAATACTTATTTATGTTTTTTGATTCTTTCCTTATTATGATTATGTATGATATAATTTGTATAACTTCGTTATGATTTGTTTCAGATTTTAATAAAAAATTCCCCCTACTCTGCTGCTGCATTGCTGCCAGTAGGGGGACAGGCCATTGACAGGATGGCCACTCTGAGTGGGACGCCGAAGGAGGAAGACGTCTGCTTGGTGGGAGAGCTGGCCTCTGCTCCCACTGTTAGCGATAAGGAGGCTGTTTCATCTAATATTGTGGATATGGACTCTGATACTGAATTTCAGGATGCATTGTTTCTTTGGGAGGATTCGGTTAATTTTGTTGAAAACCAAGAAGAGAAGTTATCTACTTTGCTTAAACCTGAAACAGTACAAGAACTTGGTGCTACGGAGCAAGGGTCAGCGCTTACGCCGGTACCAGTAAAACTTGATATGCATTTGGAGTGTTCTACATTACCCGTCAGCAGCGCAGCTGCTCCTGTCAAAACTACGGCTGAATTAGCTTCTTCGGGAGGCTCCGAGCGCGGTGAGTTATTGACATCTAGCATGGACATTTTGGGTCTTACTAATGCTGTCTTTGTTGCGACTAACGAGGTCTCTGCACTTCAAAGTGAAAGTTTACGGCATTCAGAGATTTATCCCCTAATCAAACAAGCTCCTATTTTAACAGTAGCAGGGGTGATAAAAGAGGCTTGCTTACCGGAAAGTAGTGTGGAGCATCAAGCGACTGCAAAGCGTATGTCAGATAAACTCCAGCAGGAAAAGCAATGCTTTGACAGCAATAATTCCACTTCTGTCATACTCTTGACTACAGTAAAAGACTCCGAAGGCCCTGAGGGGTGCGGTCACATACCAGATACTCTCGCTCTCATTTCAGGTGTTTCTGACTCTTCAGCTGCTTCCATATAGGCTGGCAGTAAAATCGCGAATCTTAGCGAGTGCCTACAGCCTGAGAAGCCACTGCCTGATTTAAAAGAAAATAGCTTCTTTACTCTTAAACAACAAACATTTCCTTTGGGGTTTCCTTCAACTGCATTCACCCAGAACGAGTCTGCACCATTAAGCAAATCAGCTGGGTTTGTTTTGAAAAACCCTATTAATGTGGAATCTCAAGGGCAGCCTAATGTTATCTACCAGTCTTCAGCTATCTCCCAAATTGGGGCGACTGAATTTTTCTTTTCTGATAAGACTATATCTCAACAGCCAAAGCAAAAAATTATACTACCTACTGTAACAGTCTCTTCCTCTATAACTAGTGAAGTGACTCAGGAGTCCTGGTCTCCAGACAAAGCTCTTATGGGGACTGGCTAGAGGCAGGCTCCAACGGGCGTTTGGAAGCCTGATCTGGCCTGGGATACAGATTTTTCCCTTTCACAGCACTCCTCTGAGTGGAAACCAGTTTCCCAGCAGAAGGTTTTGACCGACAGTTTAAAATTTATAAAAGAAGTGGCTGAGACATCGCGACCTCCTTCTGCTGTTAAAATTCCTGAGGTACAGGCTTCAGTACCCTCCACTTCAAAATTAGACCTACCTCTTCAGGAGAATGGTTCCCCATCACAAGAGTCCTCTTTACCAAAACCCCCTCATCAGAAGCCTCTTATGTCAGAACTATTTTCCACCTCAAAGAGGGAAGCAGTACTTCGACGGAACGCAGTTTGTATACGTTATAAAGGGGGTTTGGAGAATAGGCTGGACAGATACTATGTGGGGAAAACTCTGTTAAAAGATTCTCTGCATTTTACTCATAAAGATGTTTTCGCTTTTATTAACATTTCTGGAGAAGATAACTTCGATATAAGCTTACGGACACCTCATGCGTTGGACTTGTTTTGGGACCGATATGGTCAGGTGAAGTTCTCTCCCACATGGACCCCCTTTTTGGTTATACCTCTCTCTAAGCCATTAATAAAATTTGTTACAGTCATGTTTAGGAATGAGGGGGTCCATGTGGAGGATATCACCTTTTGGTTATCTCAGAAATGTGAGGTATTAAGCAGTCCGGAACCTATCTTAGATTCTGAACGTTTTTGGACAGGGGGCTGGAAATACAAGATTAAGCTGAGGCGATCTGAATCTGGGGTGGAACACATTCCAAATTCCTTTTTGTTGGGAAGAGATAGGGGGGTTTGTTTTTATGGAGGACAGCCGCATGCTTGCTACAAATGTGGGTCTAGGACACATCTTTCGAGTGTTTGTGATCAGCCACGTTGTGACAATTGCGGGGAAGTGGGGCATGTAATTATGCAATGTGTTAATTCCAGGTGTGATCTCTATGAAGAGTCTGGCCATGGTTTTCGAGAATGTCCTTGGGCTGCTAAAAACAAGGCTTCTTGCATAAGCCCAGACCTTCTAATTCAGAAGGCCCAGGATGCTGCAGACCCCCCTCCTCCCCCCCTTTTTCTCCCTCACCACTGTCACCATCTCCCTCCTCTAATAAAAAAAAAAGAGTCTGCTGGTACGGATACTTCCACCTCCATTTCCTCCAGTAAACTTGACAAAGCAGTACAAATACTGGGCTCTGGTCTGGTGGAGGTAAAAAAAACCTTGCATGGGTCCACCTGGCCCTTTGGAATTTCCTCCGGTATGCTACACTGAGGAGGTATCTGAGGTTGCTGGGAAAGAGTCTAAGGTTTCAGTCCCTGGGTCACCTTTGCCTAGACGTAGATCATCTAGGAATTTGCATCCCAAATCTCCTCCTTCTGCTCCCATCATAGAAACCAGTAATTCATATGCGGCCCTTTTTATCCCATGGGGGGACACAGAGATGGAATTGGAAAATTCAGACTCTCAAAAATCCTCTTTATCCACCCTGTCACAAACAGTGGATAATTATAAAGAGAAGAAAAAGAAAAAGAGAAAAAAAAAGAGGGTCTGTCTATATCATTATAACTTACAATGAGGTTTTTCTGGGGTTCCTTAAATACTCACAGCTTGCTAAATACCGCTAAAAGGCAGGCTCTTTTTCATTATATACACGATCAGCATATATCTGTGTGTTTTTTACAGGAAACTTGGATGCACTCTGTAGAACAGTTAACTTCCTTCAAGCAGGATTGGGTTTGGGGACCTTCCTTTTGGTCTTTTGGAATGGATAGAGCAGATGGCATAAGCATTATATTCACTTCATTCTCTTTCACACTGCATAATTTAATTGACCTTATACCAGGTAGAGTTTTGATATTGGACGGGAAATGGCATGGTATGTGCTATCGTTTCATTAATATCTATAACCCTCAAACAAAAGCTGGTAGAGTGACCTGTTTCAAAACTTTACAACCTTTCTTGGTAACATCCGTTAAGGTGCTATGGGGTGGGGATTTTAACTGCACAATCGCTGATTTGCCCAAACAGAATAAAAAAAATATTGTGACTCACATGCGTTAGCCAAGATTGTTAAATTAGCTGGTCTACTCAATTGCATTTCCTTTTCTTCCCATGGACCTCAATATTCCTTTAGAAAAGGGAACATTTTTTCTTTAATAGATTATATGTTGGTTTCCCCTCCTATGCAAGTTAACTCTTTTGAAATGATTCCTTGTGAATTCTTGGATCATTCCCTTCTATTATGCAAATTTCAGTTACCAGGTTTCCTTGAGCATAGGCAGGTTAGCTGGAAACTCAATAATTCCATCCTAGACTTACCCCATATACAGTTAGGGGTGAAATATATCTTAAAAGCCAGATTGTCAGTGGCCTTCCTTTATTCTGATTTAGGGGACTGGTGGTTGGATACCAAGGCTGATTTACGGAATTGGTTTAAAAAACAAGGGGTAAAGACAAAAAAATCATAATTTTTTAAAATACCTGTCTCTTAGGCAGCAGCTCCAGAGACTCACTATGGTAGCATATACTTCTCAATACGATTATTCTGATCAAATTGTTAAGCTAAAGGAAAATATGAGGATATTTCAGTACTATAGAGCTAAGACATTGCAAGCTATACTCACTAACGGTATAAAAAAATTCCCTATGGGGGATCCCTTTGAGGCTTGTAAAACCTTGAGGGATTCCTCTAATATGGACTCATTAAAGAAGCCTGATAATTCTATGGCTATAACTGTTTCACAGTTAAGAGAATTAAATTATAAGTCATTTTCGGTCTTTGGAACCTTCCCTCCCGATTTTGGATAAATCCATGCTTTCATATTTAAGTGTTATTAACGCTCCCTCTGAGTTAACAGAAGCCTCTAAATTATTGGAACCTATTTCTCAAGAGGAAATCTTAAATGTTATACGGAACTTAAAACCAAATATTTCACCAGGAATGGATGGCTTATCCAATAATTTGTATAAGGCTTTTTCTATTGAGCTGGTTCAATGTCTTTTTATTTTATTTAAGTATTTTATTAAGAATACTGTGTTTTTCCCTCATTCTCTGACGGATTATTCGTTTATTTATTTAAATCTGGGGATAAACATAATATTAAGAATTGGCGGCCTATTACCCTTCTAAATTCGGATTACAAAATCTTCACCAGTATTTTGAATAATAGACTAAAAAACTATGCCAGGTTGGTGATTTCTCTCTACCAATTTAGTGGGATACCAGACAGATGGATTCAATCAGCACTAATGATTGTGCGTGATGTCATTGAACACCTCTCTGTATCGGGCATTGTAAATTGTATGGTTGTAGCAGACTTAGAAAAAGCTTTTGACAGAGTACATTTACCCTTCTTGTTTTTAACTCTAGAACATTATGGGGTTCCAGCGCAAATAGTTAATTTAATTAAAATGTTATACAAATATAACGCTGTTTTTCCCTTTTTGAAAGGTAGCACGGCTGAAAGTTTTTTCCTACATACAGGAGTGCGTCAGGGTTGTCCTCTCAGCCCTCTTCTTTATATATTTTCATTAGATCCACTATTGCAGAAATTAATCACTGTTCAACAATGGACTGGAATTTCAGATACTTTATCCCAGGATCAACAACTCTTAGTACAGGCCTATGCTGATGATTTAATCTTGTATTTTTCTGATCAGACTTCTGTGCATATGTTTTTAGAGGCTTTTGATGACTTTTCAAAAGTGTCTAATGCCAAATTAAATTTGCATAAAACAAAAGGGTTGTTTATTGGAGCAATGGGTCCAGCTGAGGTTATGTAGGAGGGTATCCATATTACGCAAACCCCCCTTAAAATTTTGGGTATCCTGTTTGGTCCTCAAAACATGCCGATTGAAAACTGGGAATCAGCTCTTCAGGTTGTGGAAAATAAGGTAAATAGATGGAAGAAGTGGAAACTTTCAAAACTAAAACGTATACATGTGATTAAACAGTTTCTTTTACCCTGTTTGCAGTACGTAGCCATGATTTTCCCACTCCCAGTTCATTTAGAAACAAGAGTTTATTGTTTATTTTTTCAAATGCTTTGGGGTAACCGTTTAAATCCGGTAAAGAGACGTTATACTTATTTGAATGTAAAAACAGGAGGACTTGGGATGGTGGACCCTGTTGTTTTTGTACATTCCCTATTCTTTATGTGTACAGTCAAAAGTGGTTTGGGCTCAGCAAAAGGGATTGGGGGAAAATGGACTTCTAGATCTCTGGGCAAATACTTTATGAATTGGCATATTTTGGCCCTTAAATTGAACCCTCGTATCCATCTTCCTCAATATTTTCGGCTAGCTGCTCAAAAATTGTACAGATGGGGAATAACGAAAGAGAAAATTTTGAACAATAAAATGAAGGGATTTTACCAATTAATAATGGCAAACTTGTACCCTCAAGATCCGTGTTTTAAGAATTGTCCTTCTGCCCTCAATCCTAAGGTATTGGCCCAGTTGAATAATCTCAGATTGTCTCATACACACTGGGAAACGCAGTGGTTGATTTTTTATGGTCGCCTGAATGTTTGGGGTAATGCCAAATATAAGGCAATAGAAGAAAGGAACTGCCCCTATTTGGACTGCATAAATATGGAGGAGTCAATGGAGCATTTTTTCCTTCAGTGTTCTTATTCCAAAGGTTTGTGGACTTATTTGGCAACATTATGGGGCTTCAAATGGCTTACTCTTCTCTCATATGATGTTTTGATTCTAGGATGTTATCCGGCAAGCCTTTCTTATTTTCATGAGGGGACATTGTCTTTATTTTTTTGTTGCTTACGTTTTTATTTATGGCAAGCTAGATGCCAATGGGTAATATACCAAAGGAAAATGCCTTATATTTGTTTTAGCATTTTGGTTACAAATGAACTTTCAAAAATATATTCCCAGGATGCACAGAGGTTAGCTCCTGCTAAACTCCTGAAGTGGTGGAAAGGGTTTCTTCATTTTATAAAGTTTAAGTAATGTATTGTTCTTTTCTAATGTATTTCTTTGATTTGTAGGATTTGTTGTTTATTTTGTACTCTTATCAACAGTAGCTTGCGTTTCTACTGTATGATTAGTTCTAAAGTTTACTGTGTTGCTTTGTTATGTTTGTTATTTCAATAAAAACTCCCCTACTCTGTAGTAGGGGGTGCTGTGGTCCCACTTCCTGTCTATGGAGGAGCCAGAAGCTGCTGTGGAGGAGGAAGAGAAGGTTCTCTCCCTAGCACAGAATGGTGCTGTAATGGACGTTTCTGACCAGGATGTGAATTCAGCAACATTTGATATTGCGCATACCATTATGAACATAGAGACTCAAGCTCAACAAGTTGCGGCACTGGTTTGCTCTACTCTGGAAATGAGCTCTGTGGAAGCTCTATTGGATGGTAACATGGTGGATATTAAGGATCAATTGACAGAAGATATGGAGCTAGCTGATGTGGTTACACCGTGTAAAAAAAGGATCTGATCAAAAAGGAGGCGAAACGATGCAGATTAGAGAAAACCTCCAGTTCTTTGCCCAAATGGAAGTCCTCACAATCCAGGCCTTCAAACTGGAGGAGCGGGTCTTCAACCAAAGATTTGATTAAAGCTGCCTTTAATGTTCAAACCCCAGAGACTGAGGATCCAAACTGGACATCCAAATCTGCGTTACTCAAAGCAGGATGGATGCTGGACTCTCAGGGTATTTGGGTACCAGATCCGGCCTTTGATGTTCTGAGTGGTGACTCACCACCCAATGACGCGCTCAGCATTGCTACAGCTGACTTCGGACTGCAGAGTGTTATGGACCCTGTTATTGAAGTGGCTCTCACTGAGACTACTGGTGGGGTAAGTACTTCTTTCCTGCCCCACAATGTGGTAACTCGGGTTGAGATTGAGCCACCTGTGACTTTAGCTGTACTGGGCAATTGCAATTCGCAAGTGAGTGGCCCCCAGATTGAACTACCTCTCTCTTCCACTGTACTTGACATGCCTGTGGTGTCGACAGATTCAGCCAAGAAGGGTGCGACTGATTTGCCTGCTGACCCTGTGCCATGCCCTACTGAGGGTTTGAGTATCATACAGACACCAGACTGTGCTGCTTCCCTTCTGGGAATCTTGAGAGTACAAACTCCATTGATAATTTACAGGCCCCCACCCTTCCACACAGGGATCATACAGGGGATGCTGATCCACCCCTCAGTGCTGTAAGCTCTAGCGATGAGGAGACACAGGAAGAAAGACCAGATCCCCCCTCGACATCCACGATTTTCAGATCTATTTGATAGATCTACCCCGAAACCAAGTAGAAATGCTGTTCAACTGGGATATAGGGGAGGCCTGGAGCAACACCCTGATAGGAAATATGTGGGCAAGTTTCTTATTAAGGATGCCCTTAAATTTTCCCCTGGTGATGTGCATGCATCAATATATATCTCGGGAGAGGACAATTTTGACATCAGCTTTACCTCTCCTCGGGGTTGGATCGATTTTGGTTTAAACATAACCAGGTAAAATTCTCTCAGCTCTGGACCCAGTTTATGATAATCCCCCTGACCCAGGCCCTGATAAAACATATCATGGTGATGTTTAGAACTGAGGGGGTCAGTGGGGGTGACATACATCATTGGCTGCAGAAATGGTGCGATGTGCTTGGAGCACCAGAACCCATTATCGATTCTGAGCAGTTCTGGACTTGGTGGGGGGCACTTTCGAGTAAAGCTATGCCAGACTGTACATGGGATCATACATATCCTAAACAGTTTTTTCATTGGGAAGATCGAGGTGTCTGCTTTTATGCAGGACAACCCAAGGCTTGCCACAAATGCGGTGAATGCACACATCCTGCCAGTACCTGTGATAAATTGCACTGCATTCTGTGTGGGAAATACAACCATGTTAACACTGCTTGTAGAAATGTGGCAAAATGCAATTTATGTGATGCCCGGGGGCATGTCTTTCAGAAATGCCCATGGGCTGCCCATAACTGTACAGATGGGATAAATCAAGATACTCTGATTAAGGAAGTGCAACGTAAGGCAACAGCTGCCTCAGAAGCACAACATACTGTCCCCCCCACGATCATCTCCTGCACGTCAGGCAGCAGACATGGAGACCCCTGGAAATGTCTCCTGACAATGATAACAGTGATACAGTGCTGTCTGCACCCGATGGGTCTACTTTTCATGATGTCCCTCATGAACTACCTATTGACTCTCCAACCAGTGTTATTTCAGATACACAGATTAGTGCTGCTGCCTCTAGCACTACTATGCCACCACCCGCCATGGGCTGGTCGATTCGTCCAACAAGGAAGAGTGCTAGAATACAGTCTTTGAAGGTCTCCCTTATTAGGACTATGAATAGATTTGAGATCTTTGCAAAAACTTAAAATTGGGGGGATTCTGATTAAGAAGCCATGGAATCGGATGCTTCTATGCATTCCTTGCCCTTACCTGACAGCTTGGATGGTAGGAAGAAAAAGAAAAACATGTTGAAGGGATTGACTGTCCGTCATGATAGGAGCTTCCCCATTGACTTGGGTATAACCCAGTAGCTGCACCATGAATAACTTACACTTTGCCACTCTCAATGTGTGCAGTATAAAGAATGCTAGAAAAAGGTTTATGGCTTTTTTCAGCATTAGAGCAAATTAATTTTGATGTGATTTTTTTACAGGAAACATGGAGGGCTGATTCCTACAACCATGCCCAATCAAAAAAAGATTGGATCTGGGGTCCTTCTTACTGGTCCTTCAGCCTTGATAAAGCAGATCAGGTAGGAATTTTGTTTACTGGGCATGCATTTAAACTTCACAGATTGATAGATTTGCTTCCAGGATAAGTCCTTATTTTGGATGGGTTATGGGATACGAAATCTTGCCGGTTTATCACTGTATATGCTCCCCAGGAGAAAGCAGACAGGCTGGAACTATTAGAAAAACTCCAACCTTATCTGACTATGGCTAAATTGGTGTTTTTGGGAGGGGATTTTAACTGTTCAATTGAAATCACAGACAGGATAAATGCAGGAAAGAAGCTGTATTGTGATTCCCATGCCCTCATTCAATGTATTTCCAAAGTAGGACTGACGGAGCATACCAATTAAAGGGTAAAGCACCTGAAAGTACTTGTTATAGGGGGCATTTGGTGACATGAATTGACTTATTTCTTCCCCCAAGTCTCAAGGTTTTGGACCTCTTCACTGTACCTTGAGAATTTTCTGATCATCTACTGCTTTAGATATACTGCATGTAGAACTGGCAACTCCTGTTCCTAGCTCATGTAGCTGATGGAGGGTGAATGTTTACATCTTTTATCAGGCATGTTTTCAGTGCTCCAGGCCCAGTGGTCAGTCCGTAGTTTGTCCGATTCTGTTGGTGAATGGCAGGAGGATTCCAAAGTAGCTGTTAGAAATTGGCTACAGGAACATGGTGCTAGAACAGAATCAGAAAAAATGTTGAAATATTTGGCATTAAGACAGCAGCTACAGCTGCTATATTCCTCCACAAATAAATTTGAAATGAATTATTCAACCTAGATTGCACAGGTTCAACAAAAGATGAGAACATATCAATTTGATCGGGCGGCAACTTCAAAAACTGAACTTAGTTTTGGCATGGTGAAAACACCCATTGGTGATCTGGGTTGTTTCTTGTGGATTTTACTTGGTAAAAGGTTATTTCTTTTCTTTCTTACTACTTCTAAGAGGCTAGCAGGGTACTGTTTTGGGGCTGTTGGAATTTTGAAACCTGTTTTGGTGGCTATAAGTGGGATCATTTGTTTGACGTTTCACTGTGTAGCAGGCTGCATTTGTAGAGGTCTATTTCTTCTGATTTAAAACCTATTTGGTGTGATTTAACCGTGGCTGTTTCATTGAATTAGAGACCTATATCTTCTAATTTCAAGCCTATTTTGATGTGTTGTTGGTGAAGCTGTTTGAATTGGAGACCTGTTTCTTTTGGTAGCAAACCTATTTGGGGGGCTTTGAGTAGAATTGTGATTCATTTTTGCTGGCTTCACTAACTGTAAAATTTAGTGCATAGTGGAGGAAGGGTGCTAATGGTCTGACCAGGGGCCTCAGCTACCTGACTGTTTCTGGAAGACTTGGGCTGGTCCCGCCCCAACCCCTCACCCCACCCGCCCCTGGTCCGTGATTTCTTTATACCAGGGGTTCTGACATCACTTCCTCAAACGGACAAAGGATATGCATCTGTCATAGCAGAAGTAGACATCCAGGAAAGGAACAGCAGCAAGTGAAGAGGTGACTGCTATCTCAGTGGAAGGGAAGTAACTGCAGATCTAGGAGCTTTCATTGTTACTGGTTTGCATTGCTATTGCATTGTGGAAAGGAGCAGTAGAAGTTTGAAGAATGTTGTGCAATAGCTACTTAAAGTCTCTTTTTGAGTGTGGATAGGAAGGATAGGAATATACTGTAAAAAGCAGTTGCTCAATCTTTCTAAACGTGTACATCAAAGGGGGTAAGGGAAATTAAGAAAATAATGTTTTGCACTGATGGGGGAAGGGAGACTTGGGGGAGTGTTTGGTATCCTGCATCTGGAAGGGTGGGGGGTTGCTGGTTTGCAACAACAGTAATGGGTAGGGTGGTAGACTACAACAACTGCGGTGCACCAGTCTTTCTAAAACTTGCCTGGAGTGTGGGAGGATGTTTAGTGTGCAACCACACAGACAAACTTAGAAGGGAGACTGAGGGTCTGCAGGATGAACTAAGACAGGCAAGGCAGATTGGGGGTGGGTTTCAGCCCAGTACTGGAGGGAGGAAGAAGGGGAGATGAGGGATGGCGATTTAAGCAAACAGTGGTGAGGAGAGGGTCAGAAGAAGGGAAGCAGGAACAAAGGGGCAGAGGCTAGGAAGAATGATTGTTGGGGAAACCAGGTCAGGAGACAAAAGACAAATGGAAGGAGGAGATAGAGACTTGTGAGGGGAGGCAAAGAAGAGGCAAAAGTCGTGGAGTGGAAAAGAGAGAACAGGTTACTATGAAGAGAGAGGGAGCGGGCATTTGTGGAGGGTCTTCAGAAAATAGTTTTGCACTGCTAGAGAAGAAGAAGGTGGAGGAGGGAAATGATGAAATTAGAGGAGTAACTGATAAATGCCTGGACCAAACCGGAGCGGAGGGAAGTTCTGCTGGGAGAATTGCAACAGGGGCAAAAGGGGGAAATAATGTGCAGGAGGAAGAAGAGGAGCCAGAAATGAGAGAGGGAGATGAATGGAAGCAAGCATGGAGTAAGAGGGGTGGAATCTTAGTGCTGGGGGACTCAATACTAAGAGGAGTCAGGTAGGTCAGCAAGGGAGAGAGGCATAGTCGCATTTGGGTGGAGGCCATGCCAGGAATGACAGTGGAAAGGGTGGGACAATCTGTTCTGAAATATGCTAGAAGCAGTAGGGACAAGCCTCATTTAATTACACATCTTGGGATGAATGAGCTGGCTGACAAGACAGTAGATATAGTCCCGAGGAGGTTTGAGGAACTAGGACAATTATGTGAGGGGGCAGAAAGATCAGTAACTTTTTTGGAGACACTTCCAGTGCCCAAGGCAAGCACAAAAAGAAAGCTGAGAATAGAGGAATTTAATGGATGGCTAAGAACCTGGTGTTGTGCTAAAGGGCATGGGCTGTTGGGGGGGTAGGGAGAGACCTCAGAGGACAGTAGTCTCTATGCCAAGGACACACTGCACTTGAGTGAGGAGGGAAAGAAAATGTTGAAACAGAGGATGGAAGTGTACATAGAGGAAGTTGAGAATTTAAACTAGGAGCGGGGGGTGGCAGTTGGACAAGAGACATGCAGAGACTACAGGTTGGGAAACCATATGACCTTACCCCCTGTAACAGTGACAAAGGACAAATGGCAAGTACTACTGGTGATGCTAGTAAAGGAGGGCAGGATGGGAGAGAGGGAAAAGGGTGTAAGGTGGTTACCCTTAATGCTAGGAGGCTTGGGAGGAAATCTGCAGAGTTACAGGTGCTCATGGCAGAGGGAGAGGAGGACATTGCAGCCATCACAGAAACATGGGCCACCCAATACAATGACTGGGACCTGTCTGTACCAGGGTACAGGTTATTTCGTAGGGACAGGGCGATTGGGAAAGGAGGGGGTGTGGCACTATATGTGAAGGAAGGACTGAAGTGTGTAAGGGAGGAAGGGGAGGAGGGTAGTACAGAGTCACTTTGGATGCAAATCCAGGATTCCAAGAATAGGATTCTTAGAATAAGAGTGGTGTACAGGTCGCCATCTCAGATGGAGCAGTTAGACAGGGAACTAGCGGTACAGATCAGAGGGACCTGCAAGAAGGGTAGTGTGGTGATTGTGGAGGCTTCAACATGCCAGGAGTGGACTGGAGTACCTCAACAACCAGGAACAGAAGGGAGCAGGTACTGCTGGATGCCTTCCAGGACAGCTTCCTGCTGCAAATGGTCAGTGAACCAATGAGTTTAGGGAATACCCTTGACCTTGTGCTGGCAAATGGGGACTTTGTGAGAGAACTTACAGTGGAGGTACCGCTGTCAGGGAGTGACCACCACTTAGTATGGCTCACACTGGATATGGGCAAGGAAGGAGTGGAATCTGGCACAAAAGTGCTGGACTTCAGGAGGGCCGACTTTGGGAGTATGGGGGAAGTGGTAAAAGGGTACCTGGCCAGAATTCAATCTAGTATGGACACTAACCAGAGGTGGGAGCTCATAAAGCTGGGGATAGTGGAGACAACCAATACCTGCTGCAAGGCCCAGAGCAAGAAGGCTAGGGCTAAGAAACCAAGCTGGTTGAGCAACTAGGTCATGGAAAAGGTAAGGAGGAAAAGAGCCGCCTTTAGGAAGTACAAGAAAACAGGGATGGAGGAGGACAGGGAGGAGTACTTGATGGAATCAAAGGAGGTGACAAGGGCAGTAAGGGGAGCCAAGGCATCTACGTAACTCAGGCTGGCACAAGGCGTTAAGAAGGGGGAGAAGGACTTCTTTAGGTACATCAGGAAGAAAAGGAGCTGTAAGGACCACATAGTAAGGATTAGGAAGGAGGGGGGTAGGGTGGAAGCAGGAGATTTAAAAGGGCAGAAGCACTAAATGAGTACTTCTGCTCAGTATTTACTAAAGAGAAGAGGGGTGACACCCAAGGGGGAGAAATGGCAGAAACAGGGGGAAGGGGTGACAGATGGGAAATCATGGAGGCAGAGTTGGGAGGTTGGAAGGCACTGAGAGTGGACAGGCGCCAGGCCCAGATGGCATCCACCCCAGGGTACAGGAGGAGCTGGCAGAGGTCCTTGCAGGACCTTTGGCAGACCTATTTAATGCCTCACTACATTTGGGGTGTGTACCTCAGGACTGGAGGATGGCTCATGTGGTGCCCCTCCACAAGAGTGGCCCAAAGGATGAACCGGGAAACTACAGACCAGTGAGCCTCACATCCATCGTGGGTAAGCTAATGCAGGCTATCCTGAAGGAGAGGCTGGTGGCCCTCTAGAGGCCAAAGGACTACAGGACAGCAGACAGCATGGCTTCATATGGGGCAGATCCTGCCAAACCAACCTGGTGGAGTTATATGACTGGGTAACTAGGCAACTGGACAGGGGCCATGCAGTGGATATACTGTATCTGGATTTCAGTAAGGCATTCGACTCATTGCCACATGGAAGGCTGAGAAGTAAGTTAGTAGGCACAGGGGCGGGTGCAAAGCTGGTGAGATGGGTAGGGAACTGGCTTCAGGGAAGGCAATAGAGGGTGGTGGTGGGTGGGGAGCTCTCTCACCCAAGGGTAGTGACGAGTAGTGTTCCACAGGGCTCGGTTTTGGGACCAGTGTTGTTTGGGATATTCATTGCAGACATATCATTGGACATCAAGAGCAAGGTCAGTCTGTTTGCTGATGATACCAAGGTAGGAGCGGTGGTGGATGACCTAGGGGGCGGCAGGGGTTGCAGGATGATCTGGCAAAGCTTGAAACCTGGTCAGACACCTGGCAACTGGGGTTTAATGCCAAAAGTGCAAGGTGCTGCATTTTGGGATAAAGAACCCAGGAGGAGTTACCAGCTGGGGAGTGCAGCTAGCCCAGACAGAGGAGGAGAAGGATCTGGGGTGCTCATTACATGGTCAATGAACAACTCGGCACAATGTAGGAAGGCAGCTACAAAGGCCAACAAAATGCTGGGTTGTATTGCAAGGGGTATATCTTCAAGGAGGGAGGAGGTGATTCTGCCACTGTATAGGCCATTAGTGAGACCGCACCTGGAGTACTGCATGCAGTACTGGTGCCCGTATCTGAAGAGGAACATTAAGTTACTGGAGGGGGTGCAGCGCAGGGCAACAAAGATGATCAAGGGACTGGGGGACTTGTCATACGAGAGGAGGCTGAGGGAGTTGAACATGCACTCGCTGGAGGAGAGGAGGGACAGGAGGCACATGATTGAAACCTTTAAGTACATGAAAGTAAAAAACAAGACAGGAACAAAGGGGCTGTTCAAAGTAAGGGAAGGGAGGGACACCTGGGGCCATGATGAGACTGGAGGGAGGAAGGCTCAGGAGGGAGATAAGGAAACACTTTTTTACAGAGAGGGTGGTGGCTGGGTGGAATGCATTAACTGCAGAAGTGGTATCCAGCAGAACAGTGGACTGCTTCAAAAGGGGATGGGACAGGACAAGGGGCAGGATCAATGAAGGGGAAGTGTGGAAGGGAGGGGCAGCTGCAGAATAAGGGGTGCTAGCTGCACATTTGAGCAGACTTGATAGACCTCTACGCCTTTATTTGCTGGCAAATTTCGTATGTTCATATGTTTGTATGATCCCTGCGCTGCATGTAAATGGAAACTATTATTGCATTTTATTCACTTAATCTGTTATGGGACTATTTTCCTCCGTATTATGTAAGTAAGTGATGGCTTTTGCAATGTATTCTGTCTCTCTCCCCATCCTTCTATTTATATTGCTGTTTAGCCTTTTAATGATGTTTAACTGACAATGCCTTCTAGCTGCTTCTGTTTTTCTCCGCTGTCTATGTACTTGATGTTCCCCCACCCTCTGTTCGATGAGGATCCTTTGTAAATGAGCTTTTAGCTCAAAGGTTATAATTCCGATTTTACAATAAATAAAAAAAATACAGATTATACCACATTTACTGCACTAACTGATGAATTAGGTAAACAGTGCACTTAAGTCCTTGATCTGGAAAGGATCATCAGACTCCATTTTCAGGCCTTTGATGATGCCCAGATCGGAAAGTATACCTTAAAGCGATTTACCAAGTTTTGATATATGAACGCATATACTGCAAGGTGACTGCGTATAGAACTGATTCGCAATGTATTTTGATAGATGCATAGCCTATTTTAGCAAATTAAATCAGGTTTTCACATTCACAAACCAGGAAGTGTCATTTTGTGTAGTGGAGCCTGTATTTGGTGACCTTTGACACTCATTACCTTTGCAATGTCACCACAGGGAGATCTGTGCTCTGCAATTAAAATTAGTTCTTGGTCACAGCAATTCTGTCTTGATAACAGAGCTCTTGGTCGCAGCATGCAGCACGACAATAGCAATGTCAAACAGTTCATTTTCAGGGTCCGATGATGAAAGCATTATGTTGTCTTGCACTAACAGTGATCTTTCAGACACTGACATAGTGCCACAATTTGACAGCCACTGCATAGTAGATCCCCATAGGGATGACCCTATGACAGCAGCGAGAATGATGTGGGCAGTAGCTCAGGCAGTCATAGCAGTAGTCCCGATCCATTCCAGTACAGCAGTGAGAGCAGACTTAGCAACACGGACTGTTAATATTATATTTTGCTACTTAGTGCTACGGTTTGGTTCCCATCATTGCTGTCATTTTACTGTGCAAAATCGAGGTATGGTGTGTGTTCTGTTACTCCCAGCATCGATGTGCCCACACAAATGCTAGTAAGAGTAACCTGGGTTTTTATATTTCTTTTTTTTTTTTTGAAAGGGGGATTGCATTCCCTAGGTTAACGAGTTGTTGGCCACTCCAGCTTGACACTGAGAGCACGGCTCAATCTGGTGGCATTGCTTGAGCAGGATAAATGGCTCACAATTTGTCCAAATCCAATTTGTCCAAATTCCTCACCTGGTACTAGTTAGTAGTGACCTCCCGCCAATTGATTTATCAGTCTCTCACTCTGATGGAGCACAGGGTGGAAATTACAAGCAGGCACCTTGTACCCCAACCACTCCAAACCCCCCAGCTGCACACATACACTTAGAAAAATGCTGCAGCATAGAACTTTATTATCTGTAAATTATTTATACTGTTTGGGTCTGTCTTTGCCCTAGTGCCAGCTGGTCTACGCTATAGCTTTCTTCTCTGTGTATGTGTGTGTGTGTGTTTGGGGGTGGGGGGTCTGCTTGTACTTTCCCCTTTAGAGGTATCAGTGATTGAGTAACATGTTGAAGTCACCGGTTCCCCTGTTTATGGCATGTTATAAATTTAAAACTACAAATTCTTGCACCAGCTTTGTGTTACCTCTGAGCGCTCAGGAATTATACAGACTGCAGCTGTCATTAGTGTCTGCATCAGCATCTGTAATACCATCCTAGCATTGGCTTACTGCCGCTACATGTGTGCCTCCAGGTGCATTACGAATTGAGCAAAAAATACACAGTACAGTTGGTGATCGTCCCCCACCCCCCAAGGTTAAAAATGACACTGCCAATGCCCTTCTCATGGAGAAAGAGACCACATTTCTGTTTAGATAGTCTAATTACCGTTTGATTGGTCCACTACAAAAAGGGACATATCCTTGCGGTAGGTACTCAAGTGTTAGACTGTATTTGAACCACCCTTCCTCACTTATGTCACCATACTTCATTACCACTTCGGTCTGTGTCAAGCCGTTTGTGTTTTCCCATTTTTTCCATTACAGTGGATCTCTGATGCACATGTGTAAAGTGTACAGCAAATACAACAGATGCTGCACTATACTGTCTCCCATGCCTTACCGATGTCATGGTACATTGTGTAGACTCCCTGCATTCATTGCTGTGTAGCCCATATTTTGGTTCAGACATTATTCCCTAAGTATGCCGAACTGACTAGCACACTTGGCAATATAACACCATAGAAGCCATACATTGGTACCACAGTGTCGGGAGAGGATGGCAACTACAGTCTCCTTTTGCTGATGCTCCGGAGCACATACAATGATGCTATAATCCTAATTATAAATAAAGACTGTCTGTTAAAATGTTAAAAAACTAAGTTTTTAATTTTGAGGTACACTGTAAACTATGTACAGTATAACTATGTACAGTACATAACTGATTTTATTGCATTCATTTATAAACTTAGCAAGGAGCTGGAAAGCTGGAGAAACAATTCAGTGCACCATGTCCCTTTATTCATGCACATCTAAGCATACTTTGGTGATCAGTGTTATGGTGCTTGCATGAGAACATCAAATGAGCCCAAGAAAACACAGGAGCACAAGAAAAAATATAAACTGTCTATAGTGATGGTGACAATCAGAAATGCAATAGCAAAGGCAGTTTACTGAAGCAATCACACTGGAAGCAGCACTTGCCAAAAATACATAGTTTATTGCACTGTTCTCCTGGGATTGGACTGTGCAGCTCAGTGCTTATACTCTTGCTGCACATTACAATTCTGAACTGTTGAAAAAGTCATCCATTTAACATAAACCTCTATGTACCAATACTGAAAAGCTTACTTCAATTTATAGATCTGCCCAGTTCAAAAGTCGTCCTTTTGTGTCCCAATACGCTACAGATTACAGCTCCACTCAGTTAAAAACATTTATTTTTTATACAGACTTGTTATAATTATGTACTTGCAGCACTTATAAAAACTGTAACACTATACTCAAACAATGTAGACTGAGATGTTCCTAGAACAGATGGACCTAGGACACAGAGCTTAGTCAGATGAGTAAAATTGAAAATCAGGAGAAATCACCACTTCTGCAATCCTAAAAGCAAGTATAACAGTTGCCAATATAACAAACAGTTTCAGTCATCAGTGCTGTCATTTTTGCCAGTTCAGTTTTGGATCTGCACTCACTGAGGCTGGGTCCAGGAAAGATGAATGAACAAGCAGTGAGAAAGGTGCAGTGGGAACACCTCCCCTGTGCTGATGTCACTCATGCATGTGGATGCACTGCTCATGTGCGAACTTCAAACAAAGAAAAAAACATGCAGAGACAACTGTGGCACAAAAGTGTTAAAAAACTAAGCATCTGAATATATTTAATACTTAACTTCAGGGCAGCTGAGCTTTGCATCACTCAATGAAGGGAAGGTGATCTGCAGACATGACATCGGCATCGGGGGGAGTTGGTAAATCACTTTAATGGTTTGGGCACTCCTTTATCGCAGGAGGAATGGCTAGCATTACAAGCCCCTATTTCCTTAGCCGAAACAGGATTGGCTATTTCTAAAATGAAAAAAAATATCTCTCCAGGGTGGAATGGATTGCCTGGAGAATTTTACCAGGCTTTTACGGTTGAAATTACCTCCTTTTTGTTTCTTTTACTTCAAGAGATCATGGAACAACTTTCTGTGCATCCTAATTCCTCCAGTGGCCTCTTGCGCTTTCTTTTTAAGAAAGGGGATAGGATGTCCCTGCAGAATTGGAGACCTATATGTCTGCTTAACTCAGACTGGAAGATTTTTATTTCTGTTTTGCATAATAGACTACAAAAATCCCTCAGTTCACTGATTCACTTCTCCCAAACCTGTTCGGTATAGGGCAGATGCATTCAGGATAACTTATGTATTATAAAGGATTGCCTTGAATATTATAGACATACTAATCAGGCTGGGTTTTTACTCTCCATTGTGAAAAGTAAGGCTCTTGATAGGGTATCGCATTCCTTTTTATTCCACTTGCTGCTTCATTATGGCCTTCCTCACCCTTTGATCAACTGGATCCTGCTTTTGTATAGCACAGCACTTGCTCCACTGATTGGAGGCCATATTGGTGCAAGGATCTGGCTATGAAGTGGGGTATGACAAGGATGCCCCCTTAGTCCGGTTTTATATATGTTTTTCCTGGATGTGTGTATTAAACGTATTTGGAATAATCCTGATATTAATGGCTTACTTAAGCTTTCTGGACGCTTGGTCCTTAAGTCACTGGCTTATGCAGATGACTTCATGCTATTTTGTAAAGACGACTGTAGTGCACTACGTGCTGTTAAAGAATTATTTGCATTCTCTGCAGTGTCAGGAGCCTGCATTAATGCGGAAAAAACTTGTGGTATTTATATTGGCATTCCAGGTCCCGTGACACAGATCACTGATGTTTAGATTGGTATTGACCCCATTAAAATTCTAGGGGTTTCTTTTAGGGGGAGGATGTGGCTGTTATGAATTGGGACAATTCCCTTGCCAGATGTGAGGTTCTGGTCGGCCGCTGGAAGGGGTGGCAACTGTCTAAGTTCAAATGTATTTATATGATTAAGCAATTTTTGGTTCCCATTCTTTCATATATTGCATGGATATTTCCCATCCCTTCCCAATATGACACTAGGTTGTACAGCCTCTTTTTTCAGCTGCTGTGTGGCAGCCACTTGAACCCTATTAAGAGAGAGTTTATCTATTTCAATAGGACACAGGGAAGTCTCGGTATGATACATCCTTTAGTGTTCTTCCATACTTTGTTTTGGGTGGGGACCCTCAAAACTGGGATACAAGAAGCCTCATCCATCTGTAAGGAGTGGATTTGGTGTGTTCTTGGATCTTTTTTTCTGAAATGGGATATCGAACCCCCTAGATTGATACCCTCCATAAGTATACCTGGGTTGTATAAATCTTCGCTCAAGAAACTTCACCTTGAAATGTGACTAAAACACAAATATATACTTCAAAGAGGAAACAATTCTATTGTTTAGTCTTAGGCCATGTAGGTCCTTCTGCTCCCGTACTGCCTCAGTGCACTGCGGATCAGATTCCTCTTGCCATTCGCCAGTTAAACAATCAAAGGATACCCCTCTGAATGTGGGATGTGGTATGGATGTGTACCTATGGCAGAATAAATGTGTGAGGCAACTGGAAGCATAAGCCTACTGAAGATAGATTTTGCCCATATTTAGAATGTTTTGCCCCTATGGATTCTATGTCTCACTTTTTCTTTGAATGCACTTATACGGCCCACTTATGGAAATTTCTGGTGCAGAGATGGAGGTTACCTTGGATTAAAAATTTAACCTGTGGCCAATTTATTTTGGGAGCTTACACGGGTAGCAAAACAAAATGGTTATATGGACAAAGCAATGGGGCCTGATGGAATTCACCCCAGAATTCTAAAAGAATTAAGGGAAGAACTAGTGAAACCACTGACTACCCTTTTTAACAAATCATGGGAGGATGGTGTGGTGCCCAAGGACTGAAGGAAGGCGGATGTGATTCCCCTTCACAAAAGTGGGACCAAGACAGAGGCAGGAAACTACAGACCTGTAGTTTGACCTCTGTGGTACGGAAAGTGATAGACTCACTTCTGAAGGAAAGAATCATTGAGTACCTAGAGGTCAGTGGGGCACAGGACCCAAGGCAGCATGGGTTCACAGCGGGAAGGTCATGTCAGATGAATCAAATTGATTTCTTTGACTGGGTGACCAAAGTAGTAGACCAGGGAAGGGCTGTGGACATGGCCTACCTAGACTTTAGCAAGGCATTTGACACAGTCCCACACAAAAGATTAATAGTCAAATTAATCAGCCTGAGAGTGGGTCCCAGGGTGGTAGCCTGGGTAAAACATTGGCTGGACAACAGGACACAGAAGGTAATAGTAAATGGAGTCCACTCTGAAGAAAGAGAGGTTACCAGTGGGGTACCGCAGGGTTCAGTACTGGGTCCAGTCCTTTTTAATGTCTTTATAAGTGACATTGCAGAGGGACTGGAAGGAAAAGTATGCATCTTTGCAGATGACACAAAGATCTGCAACAGGGTTGATACACAAGGAAGCGTGGAAAGGATGAAAAGGGACATGGCAAGGTTGGAGCAATGGTCGGAAGTATGGCAGCTAAGATTCAATGCAAAGAAGTGCAAAATAATGCACCTGGGAAACAAAAACCCAAGGGAAGATTACACAATGTGTAATCTTTTTTGTTGTAGTAACAACAACAAAAAAGGAAAGGGACCTGGGGGTAATCATATCAGATGATCTTAAGGTTAGCAAGCAATGTGAGAAGGCAGTAGGGAGGGCTGGGGATATACTGGGATGCATAGGGAGAGGCATCACCAGCAGAAAACAGGAAGTTGTTATCCCTCTGTACAGACAGTTGGTGAGACCCTATCTGGAGTACTGCGTCCAGTTCTGGAGACCCCATCTCTGCAAGGACATAAACAGGATAGAGGCAGTCCAGAGGAGGGCAACTAAAATTGTGCAGGGTCTGCAAGAGAAACCATACAAGGAGAGACTAAAGGAGCTTAATATGCATACCCTTGAGGAAAGGAGGGATGAGGGGGGACATGATAGAAACTTTTAAGTACCTCAGTGGAATCAACAAAGTCCAAGAGGGTAGCATCTTTCAGAAAAAGAGATGTGCAAGAACAAGGTGACACAATTTAAAGATAGAGGGGGGCAGTTCAGGGGCAATGTGAGGAAGTGTTGTTTCACAGAGAGGGTAGTGGATGCATGGAACAGCCTTCCTGAGGAGGTTGTGGGGTCTAAAACTGTGGGTGAATTCAAGAATGCATGGGACAGACATAAGGCAATTCTTGTGGGGGGTAGGAAGAAATAGGCTGTTGGTTAACTAGGATCTGCGGCTTATCCTGTAGGTAGGGAAACGAGCAAACTAGGTGGGCCAAGCGGTCCTTATCTGCCATCAAAGTCTATGTTTCTATATTAAATGCAAGCTGAAAACACAGGTAGACTGCTTCACTATGATCGAATTACCCTGGAAGTGGTGTTTGTCGTAATTAAATTTTATTTACGGCAGGCAGGAAGTAAATATGTCTTCCAACAGCAGAGAATGCCATATTTATCTGTGAGGAAATTATGCAAAGCTGCTTGCTTGGAGCTTTTTCTTAAAGATTCATTATCACACCCCCAAACTACAGTGACAGCCATGTGGAGGGGCTTCCGACATATTCTTCATCTTTGATTGGAGTGCTTCTCAGAGGTTTACTTTTTCTCACTGAGTGAGGGGGCTCTGCAATGGTTTTATGTATTGGTAAGGGGGGGTTGAATGGGTCTTTGAATTATGATATTGTCTCCGTATACATCCTGCCCAGGGACCCTAAACATGGCTTCAATGATGTCCTAAACTTTATCAACTCTCATCCTCCTGAAGCTGAACTTATTCTACTAAGGATTTCAACATAAACTGGTTAGCATTGAGTGCCAGTGCCTATAAAGACTCCATGTCAGCTGCTAACCTCACGCAAATGGTAAACTCCCCTACTAGGATTAACTACAAGACTGGCACCAGTACCTTCTTGGATTGGGTCCTCACCACAAGTATTTCTCGTACGACCGTTCTCCCAGACTCTCTCAGTGACCACTCCCCAGTCATGTGTGCATGGTCTAACAAATTCCTTAAGCCCCCTCCCAAAATTATCGCTAGCAGAGTCCTTCCTCGTGGAAAACTTCCACATCTCAAACAATACCTGCTTCTACAAGACTGGTTACCCATCTATGAAGCAACAAATGTTAACTTGGCTCTTGATCACTCCATCTCAGTTTTCAACAAAGTCTGCAACCTCTTTGCCCCTGCTAAAAGGCACAAAACAAAATCTCTCTCTAACCCATGGGTCACCGCGGCTCTTCTCTCACAGCTGAAACTAAGAGATCACCTCTGGGCAGTTGCCAGGGCCACTGGCAAACAACTGGACATCCAAAATTACAAACAAGCACAAAATGCCTGCACAAAAGCCATACAGCTAATGAAATCCACCTATTACAAAGACGCTCTCACCAATACATGGGGAAATGGTCGTGCTTTCTGGGACAATATCAAGGATGTCACAGGAAAGCAGCCAAAAACCTCTCCGGCCATGTTAATGGTTGATGGATCCTCAACCCTCAACCCCAAGGTGATCACAAACATCTTTAACACGGCTTTTAAGACCTTAGTGCTGTTCTACCCCATGACTTTTTTGAAAACAGAGCCTTCTCCCCAAATACCTCATCCCATCAGTCTAACCATCCCCTCTTCTACTTCAGGAAGGTAAGGCTGAATGAAGCTCACTGCTATATTACTGCAGCTATCTCTAAATCTAGATCTAGTAGCGACACCCTGGACCTTAAGCTTCTGTTGCTCACCCTCTATGAGGTAATTCATCCATTAACAAGAATCCTATACCTCTCTCTCAGCTGTGGAAAATTCCCAGACCTATGGAAAACAGCCACCGTGACACCCATCCATAAAAGTGGGGATAAGACGAATCACTCAAATTATCGCCCTATCTCCATACTGCCCCCACTCTCTAAGGCACTCGAGCGCATCATTGCTGATCAACTTACCAACCAGTTGGATAAATACAATATACCTTGTCCACAACAACACAGCTTCTGGAAAGGTCACAGCACCACCACAGCCCTTCTTGAGTTCACTGGATCTTTGCACAAATCCCTTGACAACGGCCTTCTCACAGGGGCCATTTTTGTCGACCTCTCCAAGGCCTTCGAAACAGTACACCATGGACTACTAATTCACCAACTACTGAATGCCAGGCTATCACCTGACTCTTCTCTCTGGTTTAAAAGCTACTTAGAAAACCGGTCGCAGAGAGTAAAAATTGCAGACACTCTTTCTGACACCCTGCCTGTTCGCTCGGGTGTCCCACAGGGATCCATACTCAGCTCCCTCCTTTTTAGCCTTTTCTTAAACTACCTCCCTTACCACTGCTCTGAGCAGATCATACTATATGCCGATGATGCTATTGTATTCTCCACTCACAAAGATCCTGCAACTCTTCAACACAACCTTCAACTTGTTTTCAGTTCTGTAGAGACATGGTTTCTCAATCATAAACTGGTCCTCAATGACAAGAAAACCAAATCTGTGCTCTTCTGCAGCTCTCATAACCCACACAAGCTACACCACTTGGCTATCTCCACCACCAAGGGGAACACTCTAGATCAGGTGGGGTCCTTCAAATACTTAGGGATACAGCTTGACCCTAATCTCTCCTATGGACTTCATGTACATAATGTAGCTAGAGCTGCTAATACACGGCTTGGTCTCCTCTGCAAACACAGACCACACCTCATGCCAGAAACTTTCAAGGTTGCAGTCCTGAGCTCTGTGATCTCTGTAATAGACAATGGTGTCATCATTTATGGCTCGGCCACAACCACAACCCTTAGACGCCTCTCAACTGCCTTAAATAAGGCATGTCGGCTCATCACTGGTGCTCACCGTCTCACCCACACATGTGACCTGTACACCAGACCGCAGGCCCAACCATCAAACCGCATAAAGTTTCTCACCTGCTCCATGGTGAAAAAATCTACCTTGGCCTTGCACCTTCTGGGGTCTCAACTCTGTTACAACACCAAATTAACAAATTGTGCCTTAGGAGATCCACGCTACAGCTACTGAAAGTCCCCCACTGTCACACTTCACAGGGACAACGCTCTTTTGCTTATCAAGCGCCACTCTGGTTCAGTGAACTCAGCCCCACCTTCTCCTCTGCCCCAACAATTGGTATGTTTAAAACTAGGCTCTGGGACTATTTCACTAGCAACAGCTCCTGTGACTGCCCAACTTAACCTTGTTTCTCCATTTCCCCTTCCTGCTCTAGTGGTCCCCCCCCCCTTCCTCACTGGATTCTACCCTCACATCTTGGTATACCCAATGCTGCACTTTCACCCTCTCCCTACCCTTCCTACATTCCTTCTCCCCCCCCCTTCCCTCTCCCTATCACTCTGGCACTTCTTATCTATTGTCCATTTTCTCTGACAAATGCCTCTGGCTGCCTTGTTACAATGCTACCCTTGAATTGTATTAATCTGTACTCTGTTTACAATGTCCACATTGTTGTAATGTCTGTCTTGATGTTCCCCATAATTTGTATTTCTATGACATGGAACCTTTGTAAAAGAGCCAAGGCTCAAAGGTATTTGTAATCCTAGACTTGATAAATAAATTAAAACTTTTCTGTATCTTTTCAGATTTTTGTGAAATTCTTTCTTTGTGTATTGTTGATTTTTCCTGATTTTTTCTTGTGTATTTTCATTTGTATACATTATATTGAAATTTTTCTGCAATAAAACACCACTATTCTCTTCAAAAAGCGCCATGGGATCTTTAACATCCACCTGAACTACCATCAGAACAGGCAGATGGGACCTCGGTTTAACATCTCATTTGAAAGACAGCACACCTCAGGAGTATCTGTGATGTGTCCATGGACTGCTCTCACTGGAACCGACACAGGTACCCTTTCATCTGCCATTGCCTCCGGCACTGTGTCACTGTCTTGCAGCAAGTCTTTCATTTCCTCTGCCTCTATATTGCTAGTGTCTTCTAAAAGATTAGCTATACTGTGCCTCTGCAGTTGCACTGATGTCCACGGCACTGACATTTGCTGCTGCATCTCCCTCATTCCACATTTCAGGTCTTGGATCATTGCCTGCAGATTCAGTTGCCCTGTCTTTAGATGTTTCATGATCTCCCTCACCTGTTGCCGTTCCTGCTTCTTTCCTTTTATGGTCGTCTGCACAAAATGCTCAAATTTGTCTCTCTCTCTCTCTCTCCCTCCCACTCTGTATTGCGTTCTGTGTGTAGCTGTTTTCACATCAGCCTCTGTTCTTTTGTGCTCTGTGCTGCTTTTTCCTCTCTTGTGCCTTACACATGCTGCACTGTTGATTCCTGGTCCTCTGGGCCAGCCTGCTGCTCAGGCAATTCCTTGTACTCTGGATGGGTCAGTTGTTCTGGTGCTTCTATGTCCTCCAGATGGGCCAACTACTCTACTCTACTTGGGTTCTTCCATATCCTGTGGATGGACCAGCTGCTGTGATGCTTTCATGTCCTCTGAATGGGCCTACTGCTCAGATGTTGCCCTCTCCTGTGCTGCTGCCCCCTCCTGGGACTCTGACATGAGGTTTTCTTTATGCTCTTTATAAAAGGACAGTTCACGGTCCCTGGTGATCAGATCACATTGTTTTAAACAAGGAATGCAGTCAAAATCAAAATACTTACAATATTGCTTGTTTGTCTGCAAACTACACTTATCAGAGTCTGACTGAGATGCAGGGTACCCATCTGGAAAATAGTACCAGGCATATCTCTCAACCGTCCCCAGTTTTCAGTGATGTCCCTCAAAGAGTTCAGGTCTCTGTGACTTAACAGTGTGGACTGTAAGCACAAAATAATTAAGCAATAAGGCATGACAGGGCGTTGGTTGTGCTAGGTTTACCCCATGGTCAGGGGCATTGTAAGGCATGAGGCAAAGCCTATTGCCCTCAACACCTGACCGTGGGGTAAACCTAGTCCAACCAACGTCCCTGAAGTGCCTTACTATTTATATAAAATGGGCCCAGAGACAACTTTAAAAAAAAAAAAACACTAAAAGTTTTCAAACTCACAAAAATTATAATAACATGTTACTAAATAATGTAAAATGGTCCTTCCACCTGTCAGTCATCTGTCTTTCTTCATATTCAGTACACTGTGTGATTGTTTACCATGGAATAAAATAATTCCAAACTCTGCATTATTCCAGTAGTAGAATGCCCCCCCAACATACTCATGTAATAGTAACATGGAATACATGAATTCAAAATTCTTCAGAGTTCCACTGTCATAGACACACACAAACATACATACAGGCCTCAAGTGGATCCAGAACCTCAGTTATAATATGTTGCCAGGTAAGGAGCAGGGATTTCTCTGACAAACTGGTGGGGATAGGAGGGGGATTTTTCATGGTCATCAAAGAAACACCAGCAATAGAAACTGAATAGTACATGATTTTTTTAATTTGTGTATGTGTGTAAGGAGGGGCTCTTCAGTGAAATTAACATTAAATTATTTACTTACTTTAGTTAATTTAACGGACTTTCATTTTTAGGGCCTAGGCGAAGGTTTCTGTACATGACTAAAGGTTGCAGCCATGTTTGTGATGGAAATTAGGGAGTAAGTGGCCTATGAATTCTGTGAGTTGCCAGAGTTGGCAGGGACTTGTTTTTTTAGCCATTGGTAGTGCTCTCTTAATAAAAATAATAATATTTTTATTTTTAAGGCACCTTTCAGAAACCAAGGTGCTGTACAAAATAAAATCAAATAGATCAAAATAAAACACTTTAAACCAAACCAACAACAATATATTGTTACAGTCAACTAATCACTTCCATAGGCCTGGAGCCATAAATAGGTCTTTAAGGCTGATTTAAAACTGTCCACAGTCGTGCACTCCCATAACCGACGAGGTAGAGAATTCCATAATGTGGGAGCTGCGAACATAAAAGATCTGGCTCACGAAGATTTCAAACACACCTTAGGAGTCTCTAGCAACCCCTTGCTGGCCGAGCGAAGCAATCGCCCAGACCAGTAGGGGATCAGAATGCTCTTTCAGGTAGTCTGGGCCCAGTCCATGTAGGGTCTTAAGTCAGCAAGCCAACTTTAAAGGTGATCCGCCACTGAACTAACAGCAAGTGCAGTTCGCGCAGCAGCAGTGCAATATGACAAGAGCGAGAAGCTCCCATCAATAACTGAGCTGCTGCATTCTGCACCAGCTGCAGACGGCGGATTTCCATCCCTGGAAGCCCTAGGTATAGGGAATTGCAGTAATCTAAGTGAGAGGACACAAAGGCGTGAATCTAAACAAGAAGGTCACCGGACGGAACCAGATGCTTAATCCTAGAGATATTCCTTAGATGATAAAAGGAAGATCTGATGACAGCCTACACCTGCAATTGCAGGGTCAGCCCTTCATCAAGAATCACCCTCGGTTTTGCACCTGGTCAGAAGTCGGGAGCGGGACTCCTCCAAGAACAAGTCCAGAGGGCGAACCACTACCCAAACCTCCTGTCCAGCGACCAGGTTCCACAACAATCATCTCAGTCTTCCCAGAGTTCAACTTCAGCCAGCTCATATCCATCCACTCCTGGATTTCTTTGAGACAGTTATTAAAGACCGAGAGAGCACTACCCTGGTCAGGTGCAAAAGAAAGGTAGAGCTGGGTATCATCGGCATAACAATGAAACCTCAGCCCATACCTCCTCACAATGTCTCCAAGGCATAGCATGTACACCACAAACAACATGGGCGACAAAACTGAACCCTGAGGAATCCCACAAGACAGAGACACTGGATCTGAAGAAAACACTCCAGATACCGCTCTCGGCGTTCTTCCAGTGAGGAATGATGTAAACCATCTGTGCACAGATCCAGTTACTCCACAGATGTACCTTAGATGGCTACGTAACAGCCCATGGTCCACGGTGTCAAATGCTGATGATAGATCCAGAAGAACCAAGATGGAACCGTTCTTCCGATCCCTTACCATCAAGAAATCATTGAGCACCCGAACCAGCGCTGTCTCGGTACTACGTCTCTTCTGAAAACTGGACTGGAGGGGTTCATAGACGTCATCGATGGCAAAATGGTCCTCCAGTTGCACCGCCACTACTTTCTCAATCACCTTCTCTAAAAAAGGGAAGTTTGAGATTGACCTGTAGTTGGTGTGGCAGTTTGGGTCCAAAGTAGCTTTCTTCAAGAGTGGTATCACTACCGCCTCTTTCAGAGAGTTTGGAAACTCCCCTGATTCCAAGGAGCACCAAACTATCCATGCTAGGACTGGACAGATAACATCAAGACAACCCAATATCAGGGAAGTTAGTCCAGTGTCCAAACTACAGCATGCAGGACGTACATCCTGGATGATCCACATGACATCCATGAAGTCAGGGTGGCTGAAGGTACTCCAGGAAAACCAAGGGACAGTGACCTCATGCTGATCACAAGCAACACCCAGAGAATGTGCTGGTTGGAGCCCTGCCCTGATGTCAGCCACCTTATCAGTAAAAAAACGAGCAAGGTCATTGCACTCTATTTACGAAAACGCTTTCCAAACCTGGAGACAGCTGGGTTGCACAGTCTGCCCACAGTATGAAATAGCTGAGCTGGTCAGTTCTGTGCTGCCACAATCTCCCTGGACAGGAACTCTGCCTTCTTATGGATGATTGTGGATTAATAGACTTGATAATGGTCCATCAATCTAAGGCGGTCGGCATCAAGGGCAGATTTCCACCAGTGACGTTCTAGCCTTCGTCTTTGTCACCGCATCTCCCTCAAGATCCCATCAAACCAAAGGGATCAAGGGCGAAGGGAGAGAGAACAAACTCAGACTGGAGCAGTCACATTCAGTGCCCTCGAGATGGCCATATTAGAAGCCAGCACGAGGGTCTCTGGGTCACTGCTTGCCACAGAGAGGGACGACAGGTCAAGTGCAGCAGACAGGCTCTGAGAACTTATGTCTCATAAAGGGCGGTACCTGACCATCTCCACAGGGGGAGGCCTACTGGGGGAGGGGTGCTAAAACTAAACCCCACAGTGTAGTGATTGGACCACACAACAGGTTCCACCCCCAAATTGGAGGCCTCGATCTCTAGTAGGAAAACCAGGTCGAGGGAGTGACCATGTTTTTGAGTAGCAGTGGTAACCACCTGTGTGAGGCCCAGAGATGTCATTAACTGGAGGAAGTGCTGTCCAAACTGGGAGAGTTCATCATCGATCCAGGCATTAAAGTCACCCATGAGCATCAATCTGGGCGACTCCATCGTCATGTCGATGACAAAGTCTGCCACTTCCGGCTAGACGGTAGATGAGGGCAATCCGACAACCTACACCCGCTACTGCAGTACACTCAAACGACTGCCTCCTCAACTAGTACACTCGAGAAGTTTAGTTCGGTCTTAAAACAGACCGCAACTCCCCCCCCAACCGATCCAATCTCGGGCGGTGTATCACCGAGTACCCGGTTGGAGCTGAAGCCTCCCAAATGAGGCCAGAATTTTCATCCAGCCAGGTCTCAGTGATGCAAGCCAGGTCCACTGATTCAACAAGATCCGCAATAGCAGCGGTCTTGTTTTTGATTGACCTGGCATTGCATAACACCACCCGGGTTGGATGAAACTCTCGGGCCGCCCAAATCATCTGCCTACTGTAATCAGTAGTGCCCTTGGGTATGGAAACCAAGCAAGAAGCCCCAATCTCTGGGTTCCGTTTTCGCCCCAGGGCATCTCCTGGATCCTACTATCCTGATGCAATGGCATCCCTCTTTCACTCTCCACTGTTCAATCCCCCCCCCCATCCTCCTCCAACTCCTACATGCAATAACCAATGCCCTGCACCATAAGTCAGTGTTAAACTGAAGAGGAGGAGGAAAAAAAGGACAGAGGGCGCAAAGAGCAGAGGACGAATAGTGCGCGACTGTGGGAGCCAACATCCCAGGCATTCAGTAACCCAAAACACAATCAAATAATACCAACAATTAAATTGTTATACAATCTCAATATTAACTTATCTAAATAATAAAATACTTAACCATAAATAATAACACTCTAAACCCAACAAATAACAATTAAAAATTAAAAACGTAGACTTTGAATCATTAGTCCTAAGGTAGCTAAATCTCACTAAGAGGCTATAACTATAACAAAAAACCCTCCACCCGAAGGTTCTCTCACTCCCTAGGGAGCAAAGGAAAAAACAATATATTCAAAGTCAAAATACAATTAAGCAAGCTAGCTTTAAATAAGACAAGCTTTAAATACAAATAGAGATAATTGAGAGTAACCAAGCCCTCTCACTGCTTGGACAACAGCTAGAAGAAAAAGCACTCTCACTGCTTATAGAATTGTTACCATAGTCTGAGTCATCAGGATTAATAAAGGAAAAAACATCTGACTATATTTATAATTCTTCAGAGGCAAGCTTTAGGTGCAAAGTGGAGATAATTAGAAGTATCCAAGCCCTCTCACTGCTTGAACAACAACCAGAAATATAGGCACCCTCACTGCCTATAAAGTTATTAACATGGTCCAGGTCACCAGAGATTAATAAGAAAAAAAAGAATGTCTGACCATGTTTGTAGTTCTTCAAATACAAATAACCGTCATCAAACCATTCCTTCCAGACCAGCATCCACCAAAAGCAAGTACAGAGAGAAACCCATGTGCTGGGACTTGGACCGAAAATATTTGCCCCGGCTAAAGAAACCACAACGGGGATTCACCACACAGCAGACCCCCTGGGGAATCAAAGAGGACCCTGAGCCCACCGGTCAGTTCCCTGGCCAGTCCACAGCCCAGGTCCTCCAAGCCACAGTGAAATTCAACACGGATTTCCCAGCACAAATTAAGGAGCCCCCTGCACTGTTAGGATCCAATTTATGGTTCGGTGCAGTCCCACAGCTTCAGTTCTCCAATAATCGAATAAACTTCACGTGATACCAGTCATTTATCCAGTTCGAATTTGAGTTCCAAAGTTCCAAGGCCTTTTTCAGATCACTGCTCCCAAAAAAACTCTGCAAGAAACTTGGGACACGTATCCAGCCAAAGATAAAAATAAATCCACTCCACTACTCCCGCAAGGAACTCGGGACATGTATCCAGCCAAAGATAAAAATAAATCCGTTCCACTACTCCCCAGACTCCACAGCCTGCCATACTGCGATCTTGTCAGGTAAGCAGTAAGCAGTCAGGTGAATACCCCAAACTCCCCTAAGGAGAAAGAAAGGAGACAGACTACCAACGCAAGCAACGAGCCCTCTTTCCTCTCACCTCAAAGAAAAAAGAAACTCTCAAGCAGGCAAATCTTCCCTGTAACTCCCCAGCTCCACAGCCTATCGTACCACAGCTGGAAAGGAGTCAAGCAGCTAAACAGGGATCAAAAAAGGAACCAAGAACACGAACAGGGGCCAGAAAAAAAACGGCATTCAGCACATAATTAACTCGAAAAAGCTGAAAAAACACCTCTCACTCTGGTCTAGCTCATTTCTTCATCCCTTACCTAGTCTGTAATAAAAGAAATACAAATAAGACATAAGAAATAAATACAAATAAAACATTAAAATAAAAATAAAATCAACAGACTAGTACTCAGGCTAGCTCAGCTCAGTCGCCATCTTAGAACGCGAACGATGACCTGTTCTAGCCATTGCCTCTTAAGGCAATTGCTAGAACAAAGTCTCAGTCAACCTGGGCACATGGATTTCCTTGCCAATTTTATACCATCAGACATTATAATGCCAGGCTCATGGAGCCCGTAATCAAGGAACAAATGGTGGAATTCCTGGATGACAATGGGCTACAGGAAAATACACAACACAGGTATATAGCAAGAAGATCCTGTCAGACCAATCTGATTATCTTCTTTGACTCGATCACCAAGGCTGTGGATAGAGGCCAATCAGTCAATGTACTACGCTTCAGCAAGGCCTCCGACTCTGTGCCACACAAAATGCTCCTAAGAAAGAAGGAGGATTTGGGATTGGGAGAGAGGCTGACTACGTGTGTAGAAAACTGATTGGGGGTAGAGACAACAAAGGGTCGGGTGGTGATAAATGGGAAGAACTTGGAAGTGAGGAGGGGTCACTAGTGATATATTTCCAAGGTCAGTTCTAGGATCTATCCTGCTGAATGATTTTATATGCAACACAGTGGAAAGTATTAAGCAGAAGATGTGTCTCTTTATTGATGACACAAAACTACGTGGCAGGGTGGCTAACAAGGAGAGGGTCAGGGAGTTGTGCCAAGATCTGGAAAACCTGTAGAAATGGCCAAAGATCTGGCAACTGCATTTCAATGCTAAGAAATGGAAGGGGATGCATACTAGCATAGACATTGTATTATCGAACCGCCCTTATAAAATCCGGGATATCACGGTCCTCCCCGACTCCCTCAGTGATCACTCTCCAGTTATCTGTCACTGGTTATCCTCCACCCCGAAACCAGTGTCCTAGGCCACTCTGCACTGGCGCCTACACCCTGGTGGCCTCAGAAAACTAAAACAGCATTTAGCCCAGATAGACTGGTCCTCTATCCGACAAGCCCCAGATATCGACTTAGCTTTAGACTTTTTCACAAGTGCCTTCGGCAAGGCTTGTGACCTTTTCGCCTCCCCCTTACCAAGACCCGCACTAAAAATCACAATGCCCCTTGGATCACCCCATCCCTCATCCAGAAGCTTAAGAACAGGGATAATCTCTGGCATATCTGTAGAAACTAGCAATGCTTCTGATACTCAAGCCTACAACACGGAGCGCAATAAGTGTACTTGAGCCATTAGACAGGCCAAAGTGGAACACTACCAGACCACCCTCGTCTCCACCTGGGGTTCAGCCCAGACTTTCTGGGACAGCATGAAAGAATTAAATGGAAAGACCCACTCCCCCCCCACCATCTGTGCTCTCCGTCAAAGGCACTGCTACCACAGACGTGCTTCATATAGGTGACAGGCTCAATACCACCTTCTCCGATCTAAGCTCTGTTCTCCCCAACAGCTTTTTTGACCCAATTCCTGCCCCCCTCCCTCCTGTCCTCCATCACCCCCTTTTTACCTTCACATCCTATCCCCTCTTGAAGCCAGGCCATACTTGCTTAAAGCCCTTGGTAGCAATAACCCCAGCAGTGACCCCCTCGACTCCAGGATCCTCCGCCTGGTCCTGGACTATGTCTTCGTCCCCCTGATGGACCTACTTAACCAGTCCCTCTGCCTTGGTCAGTTCCCCAGTGCTTGGAAAACTGCAGAAATCACTCTTATACTCAAGAGCGGATATCGGTCTGCCCCTAATGACTACCGGCTAATCTCCATCCTCCCCCCACTCTCCAAATCCCTTGAAAAAGTGGTGTCTGTCCAACTATCTGAGCACCTGGCCAGGTATGACATTATGTGCCCTGAGCAGCATGGCTTCCACCCAGGACACAGTACAACCACAGCTCTTCTGGAGTTCTCACAATACCCGCACTCCGCTCTTGTCTCTGGCAACCTCACCGGTGCAGTGTTCATAGACCTTTCCAAGGCATTTGACACTGTCTGTCACCCCCTCCTACTCGACTCCCTTCATCAACTCAGTTTTTCTGCTGGACCCCTTGTGTGGCTTACCAGCTACCTCTCAGCGAGATCCCAGCATGTTAAGATAAACTAATCCCTCTCCAATACTAGACCTGTTCACTCCAGGGTCCCTCAGGGCTCCTTCCTGGGCCGCGTACTCTTCAGCCTCTACCTCAACATTCTCCCTAGCTCCTGCACTGGCAAAATGCTCCTCTATGCTGATGATGCAGTTCTCTTTGCCTCACAGCCCGATCCCTCCACCCTCTGATCATCCCTCCAGCACACTTACAGTCAAACCAAAAAGTTGTTTCTTGATCACAGATTAGTCATAAACCTCAAGAAGACCAAGTCTATGCTCTTCTCTCACTACCAAAATAAGGGTAAAAATGCCACCCTCCTGATTATCCCCAGCACTCTCCACCCATTACAGCAAATATCCACTTACAAGTACCTAGGCATCTCCTTTGATACTGCCCTCAACTTCCACACCCACATCAACGCCCTCTCTTCCACCATAAACTCCAAGATTGGCTTACTTTACCACCATAGGGATTGCCTACCTCAAGTTGTCCTCTGCCTGGCCATCACCTCCTCCATCCTGTCCCTAGTGGACTATGGCCTGCCCAGCTACGTGGCGTCTGACAATACTGCCCTCTCTAAAATCCAACTCTTCATTAATAAGGCCTGCAGGCTCTTGACCGGAGCCCCCAGCCACACCCACACCTGTCAGCTCTATACCTCTGCCAACTTGCTCAACTTCGAGGAGTGACTGCAGTACCAAACCTGCTTACTCATTAAGAAATCCCTGCTCAGACTCTCCTCCCCCCAGTCTCTGCCTCCCTACGGCGTGCGTTCCTGTCTGTCGCCACATGTAACTCTGTTACATCCACATTCCTGGTGCCCAGAACCAAGATCACCCTTGCCCAGAGGTCCTTCTGCTACTGAGCCCTCACTTGGTTCAACTCCCTCCCAATCTGCATCACTAACACCTCCAAAATTGGTCCCTTCAAAACTGCCCTTAGGAACCATCTCCTTAATGTCCGCTGCTGTAAACGTAACTAACCCTCCCCCTTTTTTCCCCCTTCGGGACCTTCCTGCATGGCCTCACCTAACTTGACAATATCCCCTGGACAGCCTATCCGCCCCCATACCTTCCCCCCCAGGTTCATGGAAAGATGTACCCCTCTCTCTCATATGGATTTATTACATCATTGACTGTAACCTGTAATATATGAGATAATACATCACTGACTGTAACCTGTAATATATGATGATATGTAACTAAGTGTTCTATATGTTCAATGTTTCTCCTGCACCTGTAATTGTTGCCCTTGTTGTATCTTGCACAATGTACTACTGTCTGCCCTCCCTGCGACGAGGTGCCTTTGTAAATGTCTCTGACTCAAAGGTTGTAAATCCGAGCTTGTTAAATAAATAAATAAATAAAACCCCGCACAAGGAATACTGAAAGGGAGTGAAGTTAGCATAGACAGGAGAAGAGAGGGGCTTGGAGGTTATTATCAGCAAGAGCCTCAATGTCTGCAAACAATGTAATACAGTTTACAGGAATGCAAGCAGGATGTTGAGATGTATAGGCAGAGGCTTTTACTCGAAAAGCAGGGGGCGATCTTGGCCCTGAACAGGTGTCTGATTAGGCCACATCTTGAGCACTGTGCCCGTTTCTGAAATCCTCAGCTAAAGAAGGACAGGGACAGGCTGGAAGCATTGTAGAGGAGGACCAACAGGATGATCCAGGAACAGCTGAGCCAGACATATGAGGAACATCTTGCAGACCTCAATATGTACTCGTTGGAGGCTGGGGGGGGGGATAAGATAAAAATACAAGTTTCTGAGAGAGTATAAAAAGGGTGGAGAATATGGACTTGTTCACCAGAAACAAAATCATGGTTACGAGGGCAAAACTGAAAAAGGGGCGGGGTTGTTAAGACAGACATCAGGAAGTTTTCTTCACTGAGTTGTGGAGCAGTGAAATAAGCTGCCTAAGGGGTGGCGGAGGAGGCAGGAATGATAAAAGAGTACAGGGGTGGGTGGGTGGGACTGATTTAGGGTACTGGTAAGGATGAAGGGTAGCAGCAAGGAAGGAAAGAAGGTTAGTGGCCAGCAATGAGGTCAGATCTAAATCCCATTGAAAACCTGTGGAGAGATCTGAAACAGCAGTTGGGAGAAGGCACCCTTCAAATCTGGGAGAACTGGAGCAGTTTGCACAAGAAGAGTGGGCCAAACTGCCAGTAGAGAGGTGCAGGAAGCTCATCTATGGCTATAGGAAGCGGTTGATTGCAGTTACTTTGACCAAAGGCTGTGCTACCAAATATTAAGTCTAGGGTGTCAATCATTTTGTCAATGCCATTTCTTTTCATTTTCTGATTTAAAAGGATATACGGTCTTAAATTCTGAATCAAAAACAAAGGTTCTGTAATATTAACAGATCTGCACATACTGGTAATATTAACAGAGAAATAAAGAATTGTGGAGATCAAATACTGTTGTTAATTTCAACTTCCGTTTAGAGGAATTGTGAGTTATTTGAAAAAACTGCAAGGGCACCAATATTTTTGACCACGACTGTATATTTATTTATTAACTATTATCCATGCTTACAGTAAAAAAATAAAGAAAAAAAACAGCAACAATAAAGAGCATCTCTGGTCCTTGTGGAGCCTTCTCATGTGGTGTTATAACACTAGAAAATTACTCATCGAGGATATGGACTTGTATTACGGGCTGCACTACTGACAAACATGCAAGCTTACACAAGCTACAGCAGCTGACTGAAGCCTACTCTTCCCACTGAATGTTTTGTTATCTTTAGCATTAGCACTATTCAGCAAATTCCTTTCTAACATGTTTGGTACACACCTTAAGTCTTTTTACAGCCATTACTGTGACATTAAGTGACAGTGGCATTTGTTATACCTATTAAGAGGTCAAATGTCACTTTTAATATTTATTTAGTACTGTCAAAACTTGGCAAATACAGGGCACCTTAGGTAGCTCAAGTTTCAGTTCTTAACCAATCTGAAATTAGATGCATATGCACATGCACACCTTAACTGACTGTTAGACATACAGGGCTTGATTCTCAAAAGCCCTGGGTTTGACCCAAACTGCCTGCACCAAACATAAATGGCGCAAGTGGCACCTTGCGTCAAACACTATCCCCTGAGCTATTCACAAAGGCAGCCTGTCTCAAGTGCAGGCTGCCTCCCCCAAACGGGGCTTGCATCAGCCCTGCACCCAAAACTAGACTGCAACAAAGCACTAAGAGGCTTGTGGCAGATGGGGCTGCCATATCCCCAAAAGAGGGATTCACAAAACGCTCCCAAAGGGAGAATTTCTAAGTCCCCTATACCAACCTTGGCTGGTCTATGGGTACTTAGAAATATCCCTCTGTGAGTGCTTGAGATAATATGGCAGTCCTGTAAGGTGACAGGCCTGCAGGACAATACATAAATAATAGCAAATTTACAGGGTAGACTGGAGGGACCATAAATCGTCTTCTACTGCCACATGTCTGTGTCTGTGTAATGCCATGGTGCTAAGCACAGCTGGCTTTAGGGACCAGTGAACTCTGTGGTTGCTGGGAGCCCTCTGCTCATGGAGGGCCCCTAGCCAGATCCAGAGTACCCCGTACTTACAGTTGTAGCCAAGAATATTGGCGCCCTTGCAGTTTTTTCTAATAATGCACCATTCCTTCCAGAAAATTGTTGAAATTAATAAATATTTTGGTATCCACATATGTATGTCTTTGGTTTGCAGTGGAATAAAACACAAAAAGCAGAAAAATGTACTAAGTCTTAGCTTATTCCACACAGAAATCCTTAAATGGCCTGGACAAAATTATTGGCACCTTTTAGAAGCAGTTAGAAATAATTAGATTTCAAGCAGATGATTCTCCTTCACTTTGGAATTGAACTCACCTGTGGTGAGTTGCAGGTGCCTGCAATATAAAAATTACAAATTCAACCAGTTTGAATAGAGAAAAGGACTAATTCTCCTGTTCTGTGTCACTGTGTGTACCCCAATGAGCATGGAGAAAAGAAAGAAAGCCAGAGAATTGTCTGAGGAGGTCAGACAAAAGACTGTAGCCAAACATGGACAATCTCAAGGCTATAAATCAATCTCCAGAGACCTTGATGTTCCTGTTTCCACTGTACGTAATGTTATCAGGAAGTTTAAGGCCTTTGGTCAAAATAACTGCAATCAACCGCTTCCTATAGCCATAGATGAGCTTCCTGCACCTCTCTACTGGCAGTTTGGCCCACTCTTCTTGTGCAAACTGCTCCAGTTCTCCCAGATTTGAAGGGTGCCTTCTCCCAACTGCTGTTTTCAGATCTCTCCACAGGTTTTCAATGGGATTTAGATCTGAACTCATTGCTGGCCACAACAGAAGCTATCCATGGTGGACTAGCAGCCCCCCTTCCCAATCCACAATGTTGCACACATACATAATTTAAACATGCCCAATGCCCCCATCCCTGAACCCCATTGGTGCCGGTTCTTGTGTAATATAATATTCCCCATGACCCACTCTCCAAACCCTGCTGGTGCCGGTTCTTGTAAAATATAAATTATTCTCAATGCCCCCCCCAAACCCTGCTGGTGCCGGTTCTTGTAAAATATGAAATATTCCCCATACCCCACATGCATCTTTGATTGGAGTGCTTCTCAGAGGTTTACTTTTTCTCACTGAATGAGGGGGCTCTGCACTGGGTTTTTATGTACTGGTAAGGAGGGGGGTTGAAATGGTCTTTGAATTATGATGTTGAAATTCTTTTTTGTAACATTTCTGTTTCTTTTCAGATTTTTGTGGGATTCTTTCTTTGTGTATTGTTGATTTTTCCTGATTCTTCTTGAGTATTTTCACTTGTATACATTGTATTGAATTTTTATGCAATAAAACACTCCTATTCTCTTCAAGAAGCACCATGGGATCTTTATCATCCACTTGAACTACCACCAGAACAGGCAGGCGGGACCTTGGTTTAATGTCTCATTTGAAACACGGCACCTCAGGAGTAACTGTGATGTGTCCATGGACTGCTCTCACTGGAACCGACACAGGTACCCTTTCATCTGCCATTGCCTCCGGCACTGTGTCACTGTCTTGCAGCAAGTCTTTCATTTCCTCTGCCTCTATATTGCTAGTGTCTTCTAAAAGATTAGCTATACTGTGCCTCTGCAGTTGCACTGATGTCCACGGCACTGACATTTGCTGCTGCATCTCTCTCATTCCACATTTCAAGTCTTGGATCATTGCCTGCAGATTTAGTTGCCCTGTCTTTAGATGTTTCATGATCTCCCTCACCTGTTGCCGTTCCTGCTTCCTTCCTTTTATGGTCGTCCGCATAAAATGCTCAAATTTGTCTCTCTCTCTCTCTCTCTCTCTCTCTTCCACTCTGTACTGTGTTCTGTGTGTAGCTGTTTTCACATCAGCCCCTGTTCTTTTGTGCTCGGTAGCTGCCCTTTCCTCTCTTGTGCCTTACACATGCTGCACTGTTGATTCCTGGTCCTCTGGGCCAGCCTGCTGCTCAGGCAATTCCTTGTACTCTGGATGGGCCAGTTGTTCTAGTGCTTCTGTGTCCTCCAGATGGGCCAACTAATCTACTTGGGTTGTTCCATATCCTGTGGATGGACCAGCTGCTGTGATGCTTCCATGTCCTCTGAATGGGCCTACTGCTCAGATGTTGCCCTCTCCTGTGCTGCTGCCCCCTCCTGGAACTATGACATGAGGTTTTCCTCATGCTCTTTATGAAAGGACAGTTCACGGTCCCTGGTGATCAGATCACATTGTTTTGAAACAAGAAATGCAGTCAAAATCAAAATACTTAAACCAAAATATTGCTTGCTTGTCTTCAAACTACAGTTGTCAGAGTCTGACTGAGGTGCAGGGTGCCCATTTGAAAAACAGGACTAGGTATACCTCTCAACTGTCCCCGGTTTTCAGGGATATCCCTCCAAGAGTTCGTGTCTCTGTGACTTAACAGTGTGGATTGTAAGCACAAAATAATTACGCAATAAGGCATGACAGGGCGTTGGTTGTACTAGGTTTACCCCATGGCCAGGGGCATTGTAAGGCACGAGGCAAAGCCTATTGCCTTCAACCCCTGACTGAGGGGTAAACCTAGTCCAACCAACATCCCTGAAGTGCCATATTGTTTATATAAAATGGACCCAGAGACAACTTTAAAAAACAACAAATTTTAAGTTTTCAAACCCACAAAAATTACAATAAAATGTTACTAAATGATGAA
Source organism: Neoceratodus forsteri (assembly GCA_016271365.2). Classification (NCBI taxonomy): domain Eukaryota; kingdom Metazoa; phylum Chordata; order Ceratodontiformes; family Ceratodontidae; genus Neoceratodus; species Neoceratodus forsteri. The sequence goes on from CM057458.1 coordinate 376,808,688, forward strand.
AAATAGTCCCTCAACCTGTCAGTCATCTGTCTTTCTTCATATTCAGTACACTGTGGCCCAGATATTCAAAAGGGTTGCACATGGCATAACAGTGTTAGCCATGTGCAACCCACTGATGCGTGGCCGCGATATTCAAATGGGATTGTGCCTGCCACCGTCCGATGTGCCAGTGCATCAGTAATGTATGCGGTACAGGTAGGAGGCGTGTCCATGTGCATACTCTGCACATCCCGATATTCAGCCTGGGATGTGCTGAGTTCCAACCATGCAACTCCTGCGCCCGCACACAGGTGAACCAAAAAAAAAAAAAGGAACAATGGCTGGCCATCCACAGGTGAGCTGCCATATTGCAGGGCACAACATGGCAGCTGCCACCTGTGGGTGGCCACCCGAGCTCCGGCTGCACCTGGCGGCGCCCCCCCATGCCCGATTATGGGCATACATAGAAAAATGATCCTCCAAACTCCCTGGTGGTCCAGTGGACCGCTGTCAGCCTGATCGTGGGCATTTGTAAAAGAAAATTAATTCCTATATCCCTGGTGGTCCAGTGGACCGCTGTCAGCCTGATCGCGGGCATTTGTAAAATAAGATTAATTCCTATATCCCTGGTGGTCCAGTGGACCGCTCGCTGCCCGATGCTGGTATTTGTATTAAAACAAATGGCGTCCAACATCCCTGGTGGTCCAGCGGTACTCCTCCCACCCGCCCACTCAGCCCCACCGCCCGCTCCCCAGTCAGTGGCGGACGGCGGCACCCACCCACCTGCTGCCCTGCCCGCCCGCTTGACTAACACTAAAGGTGGTTGACGCCTATGGTCCCAAGCGTGAGCCAATGGGCGTGCAGCCCGTACCGTACTACACATTCCAGATGGGAATGTTTTTATAAGCAGAAGTGGATTCCAGGTTTATTTTAAAATAATCACTAAGGAATATCTGTCTATGAGAACATTCTGTTAAATGCAGTACAATAGATGCCCAAAAGGAAAAATGGCAATGTAAGAACTTCACTGACGCACTAGTACACACCATTTTCAGTGACTGCTTTGGGTAATTCAACTGGCACTTTGGCAGCCCTCTGACAGAGATGCCTAAAGGTCAGTTACCATCCAGGAAAGGAAGTATTCATTTCTGCTATATTTTTAAAATAAAAACAGTACTTAAATAAGTGTTTGTAGTTCAGAATATTATCCAGTTTGCAAATTCAGAAATGGTTGTCGACTGGGGATTATAGCTTACTAGGAGCAGTGACAACCTCAGATACAATACTGTACTGTTTGTACTGTATATCCTTCACAACTGTGACAGCAAGTAATACAGAACTCTTTGTATGAGAAAAGCTTCCATTGGAACATTGGCAATTTGGGTTGTTTAGTTAAGTGACTTGCTCAGAGTAGTTTATAGAAGAACCAAAAACTCCTAACCCATTTGCTTGAAGACTGTATACTTGAGAGTGATAATACAGATATTACCATGCCATCTTTCATTTTCACCTGGCAGCCATTGTATCAGGTAAAGCAATGGATGGTCCAGACTTCAGATGGAGCTATTGGAGGAAATGGGTTGACAGCTGAGCTCTTACTATACTATATTAAATATTCCTATATGGTATAACTGCATTCTTAACATTATGATTGTCATCATAAATATGCATTTATTGTATTTCTGTATGACAAACACTGGTTTGCAAAAAATGTCCTTTGTACCCCAATAAGTGCCCTTCTGATCCTCAGCCCTCTCAGCTTTTACTATTTTCCGGCACCCATGAGAGCTGCCCATAAAACATGCAGCCCCTGACCTCTAGAGTGACTTTGATGAGGAAGTAAAATACTGTAAATGAAACTTACATAGAATACAGGTCAGATGAGAAGCTCCTCCGATGAGCTGCTACCACCCGGATACTGGTACGAAGAATGAGAGAAAAAAATGGAAAACTCATGTTCCCAGTGTAACCCCCCTACAAATGGGGTTCCCAAAAAGTCTTCCTTGAGCTTGCCTAAATGCTGACTGCCAGGTTTGTGTCCTGCATTTTAGCAGTTTAAATGTGATTACCAGAGCCTGTATAGCCTCCGTGTACTGTCTCTTTAAGAGCTGCCTAATTGCAGCTTAAGTAATCTGAGAGGGATTTCTGTTGAAAGATGTAACTATTTACTGAAAATCATTTAGAGTGATAATGATAATGTAGTTTGTCTAACCTGCTTTCTTTGTAGCAAGGACTGTTTTGTTTGTCTCCACTATCTTGGTCCTGGACTGCAAATTGGACCAATCAGTACTGGTGGGACCTAAAATATAGCTGGACTACAGGAGCTGTCTGAATTAAAAATCTGTAGGAACTGTAGTTTGAATTTTTTGCGCAATTTTTACAACTGAAGGGGGAGCTCTTGCTTTGACTGACAGCCAAATCAGCCAACCAAATCTTTTGGATCTTGGGGAAGTCCCGGGCTGCTTGCAGTTTTCAGTCAGATTTAAGCTAGAAGGTGAACAAGAAGGAGCTGAAGTGATTCTGAGCAGCAATCCTGAGTGGATTCGCATGGGAGAACTGTGAAAAGGCTGAGTTTTTGGCTTACATGTCTGCCTGCTGCTCCTGAGAGGGAGAGAAGAGAATTATTGTGGACTAAATTCAAGTTTGTGGGACTAAAGTAAGCTACTGAAGTGGGCCAGACTCAACCTGAAGAAGTCCGAAGATTTTGCTGAATGCGATCGGCCTGTCAGGAGTTCCAGCTACCCCTAAGCTCCCGGTGTGTGCAGAGACTTTTCGATTGTGACCGGGGAGCGCTCTGCCGGGTCCAGCAGAATTCCCGTACATGTAAATGTGCTATGAACTGCTAGTGGGTTGTGAGTTAGTTCCCCACTGTGTGAACTGTGTTCTGCTTGCTGGAAGCTGTATCTAGCCCAAAACGGACTGCATCCGAATTTGTCTCCATGTGGGCTGGGCCTTGCCAGACTGGCCCAGCCAGACTACCCAATGCACAGAGAAGCCATCGATGAGAGACCTACCTGGGGATCAGCCCCCTGCTCCACGCTTGAACAGGAATGATGCCTCTGCGACTCATGCAGGCCCTGCTTCTCCTGGCATTCTAGATCAACCACCTGCAGTCTCAATTTTTGTCCAGCCTGAGTCCAGTCTTGGGTATCATGGGTAAATACCAGGGTAGCTCCCTGCAACAACAGCTTAATCTGAGTGTGTCATCTGATTGTCTTGTTGTTTCATTTCCTTTACGGACTGAACCCTCTGGCTCCGGACCAGATTACAAATATTGTGTACTGTACATGTTGTGTTTTCTATCACAGGGCCCCAACCAGCTGCAAACCCGGGCAATGGTCCTGGCTAGCCTATCTCTTCTCCATCTGGGTACCCAGAGATGGACTGTGTGGGGGGACTCAAAGCACATGCATAACTGCTTGACTGATACAACCTTTACGCTAATTAACCTGATTTTGCCCCTCCCTTGTTCAAGTCCCCTGAATAAATCAGATCTAACTTTTTCTGCATGTAATCCGACTGTGGTTCCAGTTTGTACTCAAAGTACTGTACTGTTGCTATTTGCTGTGCATAACCTTGTTTTACAGGGGGTTCCCAGCGTCAAGCCAGAGGAACCAGCCCTGGTGGTAAGTGCAAACAGTGTGGGTACTTGTGTTGTGTACCAGGGGTATTATCAAAGTGATTATTATACAGTGTTCAGGCCACTAGAGGGGAAAGAGGGGGGTTACAGTGTCCTGGAGGGCTGTGCCCAGGTTAGCTTGACCACTACCAACCCTGACCTCCAGGTGGAGGCACCCGTATCAGAACTCAGGCCCCTTAACCTGCTACTCGCCAAGCAGGCAGGGGTAGTAGCCCTTGGGATAACGCCACCTAGGGGTTACATCTTGGAGGCTCACCGCTGGGATTTTGTGTCTTCTAGTGGCCGAAACTACGAATTATTGTCAAACATAAAGGGCTACCCCAACAGAAGTGGCTGTGCACCAGTTGGTGGGGTGGTGTACAGGGTAGGAGATTGACCCTCACAATGCCCTGCTTGTATTGGATATTCCCCTGAACATTGGTAAAGACGCTGTAGAAGGACTACTTTCCAAAGTTGAATGTTTAACAAATGCTGTGGTGGTGGGGCGACAGGCTGATTTGACCGCCCAAACTTTCATGGTGTTAGTAGAGTGTAGTGACCCAGTGGACAGTTCCAAAGTGCCATGGACTATTGCCCCAGAAGGGACCCCCAGCTGCCCGAAGAGTGATAACTAGAGACAGTAAAAACCCCAGGGAGGATGAGCTCCCCCTATTGTCTGAGACTTTTGAGGAGAAATTTGCTAAGTTGTTGCTGGAGAAAGGGAAAACCATAGAGGACTTTAAGAAATTTTTCCTGCCACCTGGGGGTGTTCCCTACCCAACACCCCCTACTACTCCAGCACCTGTTACTGCCCTGCCTTCTGTACCCGTGACAACGTTAGCCCCTATATCTGTACCTGCCATTAGTCATGACTCCTACCAAAGGTTGAGAATCTTCTTGGGCGCCCTCCCCACCCCCCAGGAGGAGGATGACTGGGAGACCTGGATAGACTATGTTGCCCCTCTAGTACTTGAATGGCAATGCTCAGAAGCAGAGAAATGAAAAAGGTTGAGTGAGAGCCTCCGAGGTTGTGCCCTGGCTACCATCCATGCCAAGCGGGCCAATAACCCCGAAGCAACTGCACAGGACTATCTTGATGCATTGAAGAATGTGTATGGGAACACGAATTCAGATGAGGACTTGTGGTGGACAGTAAGAAACGCCCCCAGCAGTACTCAGGAGAGCCATTGTCTGTGTATGTACCTCGGCTTGAAAAGCTGCTACAAGAGTGCCTCAGAAAGGGTAGTTTGCCGTCAAATGGATTAGATCGAACTAGGCTGCTCCATTTTCAGAACTATTACCACTTCAGTTGCACCTCGCCAACCGACTGGAATTGCCCCCCTCTTATGACGAGCTAATGAAAGAAATTCGGGGGGTTGAGCAAAGGCGACCCTTTGGGGGGGAATTTCACCAATATCTGCTGCTACTGCACAAGTGACAGACAGTGATCATCCAAGTGGGGTTCAGGGGCAAACATCGGCACCTAACAAGCATGCTGAGAATGCAAAAGACTTCCCACCCTGGGCCCAGTTTTTGAAAGTCGAGCTATTAAAGGAAGTCCGAGAGTTGAAGGTGGGCACCTCTGCAAGGTTTCTCCCATGGAACAAGATTCTGGTTCCTCTCAGGATGCGACTGCCATGGGGGTGGGGGTGCACCCTCAGGCATCCTCTACCAAGGATAGCTCCCAGGCTGAAATCAAAGAATTGACTGCCACCCTAAAGGAACTATTGAGACACGTTGCACCCCTCTCACCCCTGTAAGCAGATATTGGACCCCAATCCCTTGCTACTACTTCAGTTCCTCATGCAATGCTCTCTCCAAAGATGACCCAGGAGTCTATCATTTGTCACCACTGTGGAAAGGATGGCCATATGAAGAGGGAATGCTGGTCTCAGAAAGACTTAGAAAAAGTGGTGAACCGGCTTCAAGAAGAGATTCAGAAAATGAATCAGTGGACAAGAGGTGCACAAAATGACTGCAGTGAAGGCCTCAGACATCCTAACTAAAACCCTTTTGTGGCTAAATCGTCCATCCAGGCCCCTGCTGCTGTCCCTCCAGACCGGTCCAAAATAGTGGGCCCTTCAATGGAGACTACTGTGGCTGTGAATGGTATTCCTACTCGGGCTGTGCTGGACAGTGGGTTGCAAGTGACCATTGTATGTAAGGACTGGTATGACAAACACTTATCTGCTGTGCCCTTACAATCCCTGGAAGGCCTACATGTGTTGGGGCTGAGCAACAAGTCTTATCCCTACCTAGGATATGTCTGCCTCTGATTGTCATTTCCTGCAGCTGTAACTGGTGTAGAGGAGCAAGTCAAGACACTGGCCTTAGTGTGTCCCCCTACTGGACTGTATGATGGGGTTCCCCTGTTAACTGGGACCAATGTCCACATGTTTGGGAGACTGACACTACTCTGTCACGAGAAACAAGTTTGACGGACTGGGAGAACCCTAGGAATTCCCGCTCTGATCAAAAGGGCCTATGATTTGCAACAGAACCCCAAGGGAGTGGACCAGGATGAACTGGTAGGGGTCATGTGGAAGAAGGATCCCAATTCAATGGTACTGGCTCCTAATGCCCAGTGTATCATTCAAGGGGAGGTCCACCTCCACAAAGATGTCAAGAACAAAATTCTGATGTTGAACGCACCAGGTGATGGAAAATTGGTTAAGCCCAGCATCTTGCCAGCTCATGCTCATGCCTATGCACAATGAGTGATGGTCCAGATTCATAATGTGCTAGATCGGGAAAACCGGATGAACAGAGGATGTATCCTAGCTACGGTACACTGCGCAGACACTGCAGTGTTGCCCAGCAACAAGTACCCTGACAGGACAGATACAGTGACTCCCAACTTGTTTGATTTTGGTGACTCCCCGTTGCCAGCTGAATGGAAGACTAGAATTAGCCAGAAACTTGCCCAGAGAGATCAAGTGTTTTCATTGAAGGAATGAGATGTGGGATGTGTCCAGGGTGCAGAGCATCACATATGCCTGCACGATGAACGGCCATTTTGAGAGAGGTCTCGACGCCTAGCCCCTGAAGACATAAACAATGTGAGAAGACACTTGCAGGAAATGCTCGTGGCTGGTGTGATACAAGAATCCAGGAGCCCATATTCTTCTCCCATTGTGGTTGTGCATAAGAAGAACGGATCTGTGAGAATGTGTGTTGATTATCGAACTCTGAATCGACGGACCATCCCCGATCAATACACCATGCCCTGTATACAAGATGCTCTGGATTGTCTGAATGGGAGGAAATGGTTCTCGGTGTTGGATCTTCGCATTGGATATTACCAGATTCCAATGGCTCCGGAGGACCGTGAGAAGACAGCCTTCATCTGTCCTTTGGGGTTCTACGAATTCCTACGAATGCCACAGGGGATCTCGGGCACCCCAGCCACCTTCCATTGACTGATGGAACGAGCAGTGGGAGACATGAATTTTCTAGAATGCCTGGTGTACTTGGACGATGTCATTCTGTTCAGAAGCTCCCTAGAGGAACATGAGAGTTGACTGTTCAAAGTACTAGACCGACTGGAAGATTTCGGCCTCAAGCTGTCCATCGACAAGTGCCAGTTTTTCCAAACCACTGTGATGTATGTGGGGCACATAGTGTCTACAGAGGGAATAGAGACTGACCCTAGTAAAACTGAAGCCTTGACTACTTGGCTCCAGCCCCACAATTTGAAAGAACTACAACGTTTCCTGGGATTCGGTGACTACTACCGCCGGTTCATAAAGGACTATTCCAAAGTGATTCGGCCACTCTTGAATCTTACTCAGGGTTACCCTCTTACAAAATGGAAATACAAAAAAGGGTCCATCAAAGAACCAGATAAAGCACATTTCTTCCCAGGTGAACTTTTCAGGTCCCGTTGGATGCCTGACTGTGAAGCAGCTTTCCATGAAGTCATATACCAGCTCACCCACGCACCCATCCTCGCTTATGCTGATTCCACCAAACCCTATGTGCTGCATACTGATGCCAGTCTGCAGGGTCTAGGAGCTGTACTATATAAAGACCATGAGGATGGTTTGAGACCAGTTGCATTCGCCAGCAGAAGCTTGACCCCATCAGAGTGAAACTACCCTGTGCACAAGTTGGAGTTCCTTGCGTTAAAATGGGCCACTGTCGACCAGTTTCACGATTACCTCTATGGGGCAAAAATATTGGTGAGGACTGACAATAACCTATTGATCTATGTACAGACTTCAGCTAAGTTAGATGCCACGGGGCACCGGTGGCTTTCTGCATTGTCAACTTATGATTATGCTGTGGAATACAGAACAGACCTGAATACTATTGATGCTGGCGCCCTATCCCAGAGGCCCATTTCCAAGAGCAACTGGGTCAGGCTGTCTGAACCTGACATCCAAGCACTGTGCCAAAAGTTTGATAGAAATGAACAGATGTCTACGGACACAGCGGACTGCTTAGTAGATTGCTTGGGCACATCTGACACCTGCATACCGGCTGCGTAGTGCCACTTCTCTGCTCTAGATATTAGTGCACTACCTCAGTTTGACAATGACAGCATTCAGTGGGCTCAATCCCGAAATCCAATGATTCTGCCAGCACTTGATGCCCTTCATGCAGGAAAAGATGTGTCCAAGTTGTGTTCCTCTGATCTGCGAACCGCTTTATTGTTTAAAGAAGGCCCCAGGTTGAAGCTGCTTAATCAGTTGTTGTATAGAGAGACTATAGATTGGGGTGGCCGAATAGACAAGCAACAATTGGTCCTACCCACAGCCTTCAAAGATTTGGTACTGAGGTCCCTCCACAATCATATGGGCCACCTCGGTATCAACCGGACCCTTGACCTAGTACGATCTCCATTCTACTGGCCCAAGATGGGGGCCGATGTTGAGCACCATGTAAGGACTTGTAGTCGCTGCCTGCAGAGAAGAGCCCTGCCTCAGAGGGCTTCCCCCTTTGTCAACATTACTACCAGCATCCTAATGGAACTAGTCTTCACAGACTTCTTGAGTTTAGAGCCTGATCAGTGAAACATTGGCAATGTGTTAGTGGTTATGGACCATTTCACACGGTATGCACAAGCTTTTCCCACCAAAGATCAAAAAGCATCTACAGTGGCCAAGGTGCTAGTGGAAAATTTCTTCGTCCGCTATGGTGCCCCTCCAGCAAATTCATTCTGACCAATGGCCGGGACTTTGAGAGTCGGCTAATCAAAGAAATGCTCCCTCTATGGGGGGTGCGAAAGTCAAGAACCACCCCTTATCACCCACAGGGGGATCCTCAACCAGAACGCTTTAGTGGGGTCCCACAGGGATCAGTCCTTGGGCCCCTCCTGCTTAACACCTACATCTCTGACATAAGGACCGGTATCAGGAGTGAGATGACTCTCTTTGCGGATGACTCAAAACTGGGGGTGGTGGTGGATGGGGAAGAGGAGAGGGTGGCCCTACAGGGGGACCTGGAGACTCTGGAAAGATGATCTAGAAAGTGGAAGCTGAGGTTCAATGCAGGGAAATGCAAGGTACTGCACCTGGGGGCCAGAAACCCGGGCCAAGTGTACACCCTGGGGGGGGGGGAGCTACAAGTCTCGATGGCTGAGAGGGACCTGGGGGTGGTGGTGGATGTCAAGATGAACAACTCAGAGACTTGTAGGAGGACAGCAGCCAAGACCAATAGGATGCTGGGATGCATCGCTAGGGGGATCACCTCCAGAAGGAGGGAAGTGATACTCTCGCTATATAACTGCTTGGTGAGGCCGCACCTCGAGTACTGTGTGCAGCTTTAGAGGCCACGCTTAAAGAGGGACATTAAACTCCTGGAGAGGGTCCAGAGGAGGGCAACCAAAATTATTTGGGGCTTGGGGGACAGGACCTATTAGGAGAGGCTCGAAGAGCTAAATACGTACACATTGGAAGAGAGAAGGGACCAGGGGGACATGATAGAGGTCTTCAGGCACATGAAGGGAGTAAATGGGGAGGAACAGTCAGGGTGCTTCGAAGGAAGGAGGAGGGAGCCACTAGAGGGCATGGGTGAAAGCTGGAGGGGGGAAGATTCAGGGGAGAAAGGAGGAGGTGCTACTTCACTGAGAGGGTGGTGGAGCCATGGAATGCGCTGCCTAGGGGGTTGGTGGAGGCAGAGACAGTGGAGGGGTTCAAGAGGGGGTGGGGAAAGGTTCTGGAAACAAAATCCAATGCAGCGAGAATATCTAGAACTGGGAAGGAAGAAGCCAGAGAAGGCGAGGGGGGCAGCAAGGTCAGCTCCCAGGGTGGGGGCTGACCAAACAAGCAGACATGAAAGACCGTTAGGCCTATTCTGCTGGCATTTTTGTATGTTAGTATGTAACCACACCCTGCTAGACATGCTAGGCACCCTCCATCCAAAAGATAAGTATAAATGGAGCCAGCAGATTATCACCTTGGTACACACAGACAATTGCACGAAGAATGATGCTACTGGGTTCTCTCCCTACCGCCTCATGTTTGGGACAGAGGCCCGGCTGCCTGCTGATGTCTGTTTTGGGGTTTCTCCTGATGGGGTCTGAACCGAAGATTACCTGCAATATGTACAAAAACTGAAAGCTCAACTGAACCATGCCTATCAACTGGCCCAGACAATGGCCGCCAAAAGAAATCTAGCCAACAAAGAGAGTCATGATAGAAAAGTAAAGGCTCAACAGCTTAGGCCTGGAGACCGTGTGTTGTTGCAAAATTTAGGATTGCATGGTAAACACAATATTTCTGATTGATGGCACCATCTTCCCCATGTCATAGTTGGAAAGTTGGATGATTTGCCAGTGTACAAAGTGCACCCAGAGAATAACTCCAAAGCTGTCAAGACCATGCACCGTAACCACTTGCTACCTATTGGTCAAGTTATAATTGAGGCTGAACCCACCGAGATTGATTCCCCTGGACCAGTGACTCGTGCTGCTGCAAGAAAGAAACAGAGTCAGTCTGCCCCTGTAGTTGCTGATTTAAGACTTCCCCCGCAGCAAGCCCAGAATGATAGTGACTGCCAGTCTAACTCGGATGACAGGGTGTGTGATAATGCCTATTACCCCTCATGTGAACTGAGCCAGTTGTTTTGTGGAAATCCTATGGTGAATTACGGGGATGAAGCTGGGCCTTTTGGACTGCCTAACTCCCCGGCATCATCCTTGGAGCAAATGCTCCCTGAAGGTGAAGTGCAAAGTATCACGTCTAAGGATGCTGAGTCTTTGTGTATCGTGGAAGTGTATGATTTACCTGAAGGAGAGACTGATGGTACGAGTCTTTCTGGTGACATGCCAGAACTTGAAGAACACTATGAGAGTGCTGACAACCCCCCTTCAGTACCAGAGTGTCTTCAAAATGAGCCAAGTGTTGTAGAAACAGAGACTACAGAGCAAGGGGCTGACAGTGCTCCCAGCTTAGACATTCCCCTTCATGCAGAGGCACCCCTCACAAGTGATGAAAGCTCCAAGACCACTGCTGAAAGTACAGAGACTGTGGTTGTTCACCCCAGAAAGACTGGCTGAGTTGTCAAGCCAGTGGTGCGCTTCAGTTATGATTCCCCCAGGAGGCCAGTGGATTTGCCTCTCAATGTATTCCACAAAGGTGTTTTTGTCTCTCAGAGCTCACTGCCCAAATTGAGCTTGACGGCACATTCTAGATTACTTGTTCTGCCCTCTCACCATGGTGCCTCTGCCCCATCCAGCCCCAAGTTAGCTGATAGGGAAGGGCCCCCTCTTGCATTGTTTACAATACAATAAGTTATTACATGATTCTGTATAGTAATGTTCAATTTACCTGTGTGAAATATGCATAATGTATTGTCAGAATGGAAATGATATAGTGGAGTACATTGAAATGTATTGTAAAGTGACAGGTTATGGCAATTGATGAATCAGATAGTACTTGTATAGCATGCTAATGGTATAAATATCTTGTATATGTTGCATTTTCAATGTTATGATGGTACAGACTTGACGCTGACACCAAGTTTTCCCAGGAAGGGAAGGGTGTAACCCCCCTACAAATGGGGGTTCCCAAAAAGTCTTCCTTGAGCTTGCCTAAATGCTCACTGCCAGGCCGGTGTCCTGCATTTTAGCAGTTTAAATGTGATTACCAGAGCCTCCTATAGCCTCTGTGTACTGTCTCTTTAAGAGCTGCCTGATTGCAGCTTAAGTAATCTGAGAGGGAGCTCTGTTGAAAGATGTATCTATTTACTGAAAATAATTTAGAGTGATAATGTAGTTTGTCTAACCTGCTTTCTTTGTAGCAAGGACTGTTTTGTTTGTCTCCACTATCTTGGTCCTGGACTGCAAATTGGACCAAACAATACTGCTGGGACCTAAAATGTAGCCGGACTACAGGAGCTGTCTGAATTCAAAGACTGTAGGAACTTTAGTTTGGAGCTTTTTGTGCCTTTTTTGCAACTGAAGGGGAGCTCTTGCTTTGACTGACAGCCAAATCAGCCAACCACATCTTTTGGATCTTGGGGAAGTCCCGGGCTGCTTGCAGTTTTTCAGTTAGTTCTGAGCTGGGAAGTGAAATTAGAGTAGCTGAAGAGATTCTGAGCAGCAATCCTGAGTGGATTCGCATGAGAGAACTGTGAAAAGGCTGAATTTTCAGCTTACATGTCTGCGTGCTGCTCCTGAGAGGGAGAGAAGAGAATTATTGTGGACTAAATCCAAGTTTGTGGGACTAAAGTAAGCTACTGAAGTGGGCCAGGCTCAACCTGAAGAAGTCCGAAGATTTTGCTGAATATGATTGGCCTGTCAGGAGTTCCAGCTACCCTAAGCTCCCAGTGTGTGCAGAGACTTTGCGATTTTGACCGGGGAGCGCTTTGCCTGGTACAGTAGAATTCCCGTACATGTAAATGCGCTATGAGCTGCTAGTGGGTTGTGAGTTAGTTCCCCACTGTGTGAACTGTGTTCTGCTTGCTGGAAGCTGTATCTAGCCCAAAACGAACTGCATCTGAATTTGTCTCCATGCGGTCTGGGCCTTGCCAGACTGGCCCGGCCAGACTATCCACTGCACAGAGAAGCCATTGACGAAAGACCTGCCTGGGGATCAGCCCCCTGCTCCACGCTTGAACAGGAACTATGCCTCTGTGACTCGTGTGGGCCCTGCTTCTCCTGGCATTCCAGATCAACCACCTGCAGTCTCGATTTTTCGTCCAGCCTGTGTCCAGTCTTGGGTATCGTGAGTAAATACTAGGGTAGCTCCCTGCAACAACAGCTTAATCTGAGTGTGTCATCTGATTGTCTTGTTGTTTCATTTCCTTTACAAACTGAGCCCTCTGGCTCCGGATTACAAATATTGTGTACTGTACATGTTATGTTTTCTATCACAGGGCCCCAACCAGCTGCAACACCGGGCAACGGTCCTGGCTAGCCTATCTCTTCTCCATCTGGATACCCAGAGGTGGACTGTGTGGGGGGACTCAAAGTGCATGCATAACTGCTTGTGTGATATAACCTTTAAGCTAATTAACCTGATTTTGCCCCTTCCTTGTTCAAGTCCCCTGAATAAATCAGATCTAACTTTCTCTGCATGTAATCTGACTGTGGTTCCAGTTTGTGCTCGAAGTACTGTACTGTTGATATTTACTGTGCATAACCTTGTTTTACAGGAGGTCTCCAGGGTCAAGCCAGAGGAACCAGCCCTGGTGGTAAGTGCAAACAGTGTGGATACTTATGTGGTGTACTAGGGGTATTGTGAAAGTAATTATTGTACAGTGTTCAGGCCACTAGAGGGGAAAGAGGGGGGTTACAGTGTCCCAGAGGGCTGTGCCCAGGTTAGCTTGACCACTACCAACCCTGACCTTCGGGTGGAGGCACCCGTTTCAGAACTCAGGCCCTTAACCTGCTACTAGCCAAGCAGGCAGGGATATTAACCCTTGGGATAGCGCCAGCTAAGGGTTACACCCAGCATTCCATGCAAAGGTATAGCTATAGTAGCGAACCCTTAGTCAGGGTACACATTTATTAACCCATGCTATAAGAAATCCCATTGACAATGTGGAACAATACAGAAAATCAAAAAAAGATTTATTAGGGGACAGAACAATGCTCTTGATGAGGAAAGGAGATGGATAAATACAAATGAAACAATTTCTCACACTCCCAGCTATATTCCACAACACTCCATAGAGTATCCACAGTGTCTGCTTTATACCTCCCTGGTGCACCAGTTACCCATTGCCCACTGGGAGTTCCCACACAGTCTCTAATTTGTGCAAGCAGTGCTAGGCAGTTGTAGGCCTAATGTAGTACCTCAGTGCTTTACTGCTAGTACTGGGGATCTCAAAGCAAATATTTCAAAAGAATCAACACAGCTGATTATTTTACAAGTTGATTTGCTGTTACAGCCTCTCTTTGGGAGATATTAAAATCATGCAAGCTTGTCCAAGCTGTAGGACTAAATTGCCTTAACATTTGCAAGAAAGGATGGGTAATGACCTGCACTGAAAACCGTTCACAGACTCTGCAGCAGCAAGGTACCATTGGAATGTCTCCCACAGATTCTTCGAATGCAGGTTGGATTACAGGTACAATGGATACAACACACTGCAAAGTGTGTGGGCCATGAATATCCATGATCTACTGGTCCTCTCTACCTCAAAAATAGGGAGTTGGCTTCACCCACCCCAAGAGTTGGGTAGTCACTCACTGCCCATGGATATCAGGGCCCCTGTCAGGCTAATCCTGACAACAACCACAAGAAAGTGATGAAGGCCTAACACTCTACAGGCCTGAATATTCATACAAGACAAACCTGGCTAGAGACCAAAAAACCACACAGAGCACAAGCAAGGAAATCCCAGGTATTTCATTCCCAAATCCCTGCAAAGGAACTTTGAGATTGTTTCACTTGGAAATGGATATGTCTATGCAGACACAGACACAGACACACACACACACACACACACACCTGGCTCCTTCTCTCTCTTCAAGGCTGATCTGATCTCCTCCACCTCACACATTCCTCCAACTGCACCAATCTGGGGATCAGCTCTGGGTAGCTAACACTTCGTGCAAAGGCAATTAAACTAAATCAAGTTCTCAGGGGCTGTCAGTCTGCAATGTATGCATACCAAGGACCTTAAATCTTGATCCAGCTTGCAGGTTGCAGCTCTATAAAGCTGAGTTGAGGATTACCCTGAGCTTTCTTGAGTACCCTCTGATTGTATCCAACAGTTCTGGGGCCAGAAACGCTATAAATATGGATACCCTTGTAGCCATCCCTTTATCTTCAAGTTTAAATATGGTTTTACCCCTCAGTGCAGCTGTGGGCTATTAGACTGGTACCTCGTGTCCTGTGAGATGGGTTGGGGGCCAAATGTCAGAGGAGTGCTTTCAGCTGTTCCTAAAGTGGTGCTCCATACAGGGAACAGCTTCAAGTGCATGGCTGAGAGTTGACTTTGACAGCCACAAAAAAAAAAAAGTTGATTCCTAACATGCTCCCAAACCCTGATGCCAGTCCATGGGGCCACAGCAGCAGACACATGCGACTTGCCAGCTGCAGAGTTCAGAATGTGCAGTCCTGTTCTGCTCTCTGTCCTGTAGCTGCAGTTCAGGAGACTGTGGGTGACGCACAGCCCTAATGGAGAGGCAGCAGCAGCGCTCCAGAAGAGAGTCTAAAGATAAACACCCATTTTGGAAGGGGGGGGTGGTAGAGTTACCACCTGTCCCGATTTTCACAGGACAGTCCTGATTTGGAGAGCTGTGTCCTGCAAAAAAACATGAAAAATACTATATGTCCTGACTTTATAGTAGAAAATTTTTTTTCTAACTTTCCACTAAATGTTGCAGAAAACTATAATACTCTAACTAAAATACATTAAAATGATAAGAAACAATAGAAGCAACTAAGAAACTACAATATTTAGCCTTAATTCTGATTATATAGAGAAAACAAGTCTATTGCATTGATTGAGATTACGTTCTGTCCTGCAAAAAATCATACTTCAGTAAGAAATGTCCCACTTTGGGCTTCTTAAAAGGTGGCAACTCTAGGGGGTAGTACAATAAGTAAGACCAACAGTGCGTTCATAATGCTATGCACTAAGGCCCCATGAGTTTAGCTTCCAATTTTGTTAACAGGGGTTTTCAAAGGTTTACGTATTCCTTAAAAATGAACTTGTATTACAGGCTGCACTACTACCAAACATGCAAGCTTACCTCAAAAGAGGTGGCTGTGAAAGTCAGGAAGAAAAAGATAGCATTCCGGAAGTATAAGGAAACACAGAAGGAGCAGGACAGAGAGCTGTACCAGTTAAGGCAGAAGGAAGCAGGGAGGGAAGTCAGAATAGCAAAGGCCCAAACTGAGGAAGAGATAGCCAACTCAGTTAAGAAGGGGGATAAAACCTTTTATAGGTACATCAGCGAGCGTAGAAAGACAAAGGGAGGCATAGTGAGGCTGAACAGAATGAATGGTGGGTGGGCAGAGGGGGACAGTGAAAAAGCAGGGATACTGAATGAATATTTCTGCTCAATATTCACAAAAGAGGAGGGGAAGTGCCCAATCCAATTAACAGAAGCACTCTTGATAGGGGTGTCGATCCCAGTCCTTTCACAGAAGAAAGGGTTCTGCAAGAACTCCTAAAACTGAAGGTGGACAAAGCAATGGGTCCTGATGGAATTCACCCCAGAATTCTAAAAGAATTAAGGGAGGAACTAGTGAAACCACTGGCTACTCTTTTAATAAATCATGGGAGGATGGTGTGGTACCCGAGGACTGGAGGAGGCGGATGTGATTCCCTTCACAAAAGTGGGACCAAGACAGAGGCAGGAAACTACAGACCTGTCAGTCTGACCTCTGTAGTAGGGAAAGTGATGGAGTCACTTCTGAAGGAAAGAATCGTTGAGTACCTAGAGGCCAGTGGAGCACAGGACCCAAGGCAGCATGGATTCACAGCGGAAGGTCATGTCAGACCGATCTAATAGATTTCTTTGACTGGGTGGCCAAAGTAGTAGACCAGGGAGGGGCTGTGGACATGGCCTACCTAGACTTTAGCAAGGCATTTGACACAGTCCCACACAAAAGATTAATAGTCAAATTAACCAGCCTGGGAGTGGGTCCCAGGATGGTAGCCTGGGTAAAACATTGGCTGCACAACAGGACACAGAAGGTAATTGTAAATGGAGTCCACTCTGAAGAAAGAGAGGCTACTAGTGGGGTACCGCAGGGTTCAGCATTGGGTCCAGTCCTTTTTAATGTCTTCATCAGTGACATTGCAGAGGGACTGGAAGGAAAAGGATGCCCTTTTGCAGATGACACAAAGATCTGCAACAGGGTTGATACACAAGGAGGCGTGAAAGGATGAAAAGGGACTTGGCAAGGTTGGAGGAATGGTCAGAAGTATGGCAGCTAGGATTCAATGCAAAGAAGTGCAAGATAATGCACCTGGGAAACAAGAACCCAGGGGAAGAATACACAATGGGTGGGGAGGTAGTAACAACAACAAAAAAGGAAAGGGACCTGGGGGTAATCATATCAGATGACCTTAAGGTTAGCAAGCAATGTGAGAAGGCAGTAGGGAGGGCTGGGGGTATACTGGGATGCATAGGGAGAGGCATCAGCAGCAGAAAACAGGAAGTTGCTATCCCTCTGTACAGACAGTTGGTGAGACCCCATCTGGAGTACTGTGTCCAGTTCTGGAGACCCCATCTCCGCAAGGACATAGACAGGATAGAGGTAGTCCAGAGGAGGGCAACTAAAATGGTGCAGGGTCTGCAAGAGAAGCTGTATGAGGAGAGACTAAAGGAGCTTAATATGTATACCCTTGAGGAAAGAAGGGAGAGGAGGGACATGATAGAAACTTTTAAGTACCTCAGTGGAATCAACAAAGTCCAAGAGGGTAGCATCTTTCAGAAAAAGAGACTTGCAAGAACAAGGGGACACAATTTAAAGATAGAAGGAGGGCGGTTCAAGGGCAATGTGAGGAAGTATTATTTCACAGAGAGGGTCGTGGATGCATGGAACAGCCTTCCTGAGGAGGTTGTGGGGTCTAAAACTGTGGGAGAATTCAAGAATGCATGGGACAGACATAAGGCAATTCTTGTGGGGGGTAGGAAGAAATAGGCTGTTGGTTAACTAGGATCTGCGGCCTATCCTGTAGGTAGGGAAACGGGCAGACTAGATGGGCCAAGCAGTCCTTATCTGCTGTCAAAGTCTATGTTTCTATGTTACACAAGCTACAGTAGCTGACTGAAGCCTACTCTTCCCACTGAATGTTTTGTTATCTTTAGCATTAGCACTATTCAGCAAGTTCCTTTCTAGCATGTTTGGTACACACCTTAAGTCTTTTTATTGCCATTACTGTGACATTATGTGATAGTGGCTTTTGTTATACCTATTAAAAGGCCAAATGTCACTTTTAATATTTAGTTAGTAGTAGTAGTAGTAAAAGGTTTATTTCTGATATCAAAAACAGGATAAAACCCAATTTAGCATCAGCTAATTTACAATGGGGTCCTACTGTACAAAAATATCAGTTTCATTCTAAAAAAAATATGATACATACATTATACATACATACGTGCAACACAGTACATACATAAACAGAAGGAAAAATTACAACAATATACCATATATGCAAATATCTCAAATACAACAACTTTTTAAAGACATTGCTTCCTTTACAAGCCAAGATTTTAATACATTCCAAGATGTTTTGTTTGTACATAACCTCAAATGCCCTGGCAATGAATTCAACAATTTTGGACCCTCATATACATAGCAGTGTTGGCCCCTCACTGTTCTCATAAATGATACCCTCATTTTTATCTCCCCTGCAGATCGCAGTCCTTCCTTAACATTCCACTCCTCCAGGAACTCCACTAGGTATCCTGGTGCTTTTTTAAAATAACAGCGATGGATCAACCACTGCACATGCATATTTCGCCGTTCTATCAAGGATATCTAATTTAAGTTCCTATAGACGGTGCAATGATGAGTTTTCCGAGGTGCGCCCAAAACAAAACGCGCATATCTGTTATAAATAACATCAAGCTTTCCCAAACAACCACTAGCTGCCCCACTGTATATGACATCACCATAGTCAATATGAAGAATTATCATCAAATTTACAATCTTTAACCTAGCATCAAATGAGAGGCAATTTCTATGTTTATACAATGCCCCCAACTTTTTATTTAGTTTTTGTATCAAGTTATCAATGTGGAAGTCCCAATTACAATGGGAGTCCAACCAGACTCCCAAGTATTTGTAACAATCCACAAAGGCCAGACTACACCCATCCAATGTTTCTATATCCAAGCCCACAGTTACTTTTTTATTTGAAAACAGCATTGCCTGTGACTTTTGAGGATTCAGGACCAAACCATGTTCTGAAAAATATGTTTGTAATATATTAAAATATTTTTGTACTTTTTCCCCATATATGTCCCGCAGATTTTCCTTCAAGATACAATATTGTATCATCTGCATACAAATGATGCCAGACATCATTCATCAGATGTCCGACACCATTTGTATATATATTGAACAGGATGGGTCCTAATACTGACCCCTGTGGTACACCAGATTTAATATTTAAATAACTGGATACAAAATTACTGCCCAACCTGACCCTTTGTTGTCTGCCATCCAGGTAGCCATGAAACCAATCCAGAGCCCCCTGGCTGAGGCCAACAGATCTTAATCTTTCCATCGACACCTGATGGCCCAAAGTGTCGAAAGCCTTCAATAAATCAATAAATATGGCCCCAACCAGGAGGCCCCTGGCCATGGCCACCTGGATGTCCGACACAACTTTAACAAGTGCAGTAGTAGTACTATGTTGTGCCCTAAAACCTGATTGATATTTATTATATTTTTTATTTCTTTAAGGGTAGCTATTTGAGAAACCACCATTTTTTCAAACACTTTAGAGGTGACCGAAAGCAGTGATATTGGTCTATAATTTCGCATGTCATTTTTCAGGCCTCCCTTAAACACTGGTATCACGTCTGCCTGTTTCCAGGCTAAAGGATAAGTACCAGTTTTTAATGAAAAATTAAAGAGGTCAGCCAGTATTGGAGCTATCACTGGGGCAGCAATTTTAAGCAAGAAAGATGGAATCCCATCTGGACCTTGGGCCTTGTTTATATTCAGTTTCAGCAATTCCCGAAAAACTTGACGTGGAGTAATATTTTGAAAGCAGAACAATGGTCCATTTTCAGCCCTCTTTTCTTTGTTTTTTTCTTGTTGTATTATACCAAGAGAAGGACATACATTCATCTGGGGAAGCCCTACATCAATAAACATTTTATTTAATACAGCAGCTGCCCCATCTGACAGTTTCAATGGACCACTTTCTACCATAAAAACATTAGGTAACTCTAAGATCTTATTCCCTTGTAACTTTTTAACCATATTCCAAAAATCCCTAGGTTTTTTAAACTGTCCAACTCCCAATCCGGTTAAATAAAAATCTGATTTTGCTTTCCTTATTTGTGTAATATACAGATTACGTGCAGCTCGATATTTTTCCCAAAGCACTCTCTCATTTTTTTTCTTTGCTAACCTCCATGCAGCATCCCTTTTTTTACGACAGATTCTTAACTTTGCAGTATACCAGGGGGAATTTTTCTTTTTAACTTTCCTACTTTGAGTAGGTGCAAAAAGTCACATACAGGCATAAATTCACAACAAAAATACGACCAAGCACTATCTATATCAGGAATCAAAGTTAGTTTATTCCAATTTTTAGATTCAATTCAACCTTGAAAGATGTATAGTCCAGATTTTGAAAACTACAGTAAAATTTAATTTGGGGAACACTCAATTGCTTATCTGTTTTTCTGATGCAAAAAGTTATCTGATGATCACTAAAAGTGTCTGGAAGCACTCCAGCCACTGAATATTTAATGGGATCAGAGGTGAACATCAAGTCCAAAATAGTGGAAGAGCTGGGAGTTTTGGCATTCAATCTTGTGGCCATAGTAATTAACTGAGACAATCCCAATATTATTTTTAAATCCATTAATTTGCTGGTGGGTGGTACCCTCGCCCAATCGGTATTCATATCCCCAACAACCATAAACTCATGGCTTTCCCTGTAAGGGAACAAAAAATCTTGGAGGACAAGAAACTGTTGATCATCTCCCTTTGGGGGAAGGTAACAACCCACCAGCAATAATGGTCTACAATATGGAATTTTTATCTCCAAAACTACTTTTTCCATACCTGGTGTACTGACACAATTTAGATGTTTGATTTCCAAAACTGTGGTGCCATAAACCAAAACACCCCCACCCCTTTTCCCACGATTGTGCCTCCATATTTGGTAGCCAGGTATCTGCATTTCTTCATCCTGTACTTTTTTATTTAACCAGGATTCAGTTATTATTGTAACATCTGGTTTATATTCCAATATCCACTCCCGTATCATGTCAAATATTTATTCAGTACTGTCAAAACTTGGCAAATACAGTGCACCTTGGGTAGCTCAAGTTTCAGTTTTTAACCAATCTGAAATTAGATGCATATGCACACCTTAACTGACTGTTAGACATGTAGGACTTGATTCTCAAAAGCCCTGGGTTTGACCCAAAGTGCCTGCACCAAACATAAATGGCGCAAGTGGCACCTTGCATCAAACACTATTCCCTGAGCTATTCACAAAGGCAGCCTGTCTCATGTGCAGGCTGCCTGCTCCAAACAGGGCTTGCATCAGCCCTGCACTCAAAAATGGACTGTAACATAGCGCTAGGAGGCTTGCGGCAGATGGGGGCTGCCATAACCCCAAAAGAGGGATTCACAAAATGCTCCCAGAGGGAGAATTTCTAAGTTCCCTATGTCACAACCCCACTCAGCAGGTCAGGCCCTCTACTCCCACAGTGCCAACCTACAAGCGCAGTATTGTGAATAGTTAACAGAACAGGGTAACTCTCCTGTCTGTTTTGTGGGTTCGAATCAAACTTTGGTCTCAAGTTCTGGAGGGATTCAAACTGTGAACCTCTTGCTAGCGTACCCAATGTACAGGCTGAGATAATTCTGCCCTTCGGGCGGGGGCAGATATCTTTCACCTACAGGCACCTAACCTGGTGTACAAAATGAACCCTTAAAACTTTATTAAAGACCTCAGAATAAACTCTTACCTTTTCCTGTTTGGTAAACCAGTAAGCTATGCCCAGTATCAGCTTTAACCATATATGCCTCACTTGTCAAAGAAAGAATTTCAAAGGCACACCAAGTTGTCTCTAAAAATTAAATGTTTACTTAAACATAGATAAAAATGTAAATACAGAACCATATATCACAAAACATACAAATCACTTAAAAAACAGGTTTAAAGTGCAAACAAAATCTCCTACTACAGTACACTTAGAATTGTCTTTCTCATGTATACCTTCTAACAGTGCCTGATGTTGCTTTTTCAGAGTCCAAACATGTGTGTGTCTGAATGGAATATGGACTACAGTTTAAAAATGCTGTGTGTCAACCCTCTTCATGATGTCATCGTCTAGCTCCTCCCTTTCAGGATACATAAAAAAAAAAAAATATATATATATATATACACAAAACAGGAAGTCCCATCAAGGTACTGAATTATGTGACTCCAGCAAGACTCATTTTCCAAATGATGACACTCTTAATTAAGACTGTAATTTCTCGGTCCCTTTGACCCATGAGCAGTTTCCTTTTTCAAACACATCAAAGGACTTTTCATGACACCAGGTGCAATTAACTGACTTTCCTGAGGATGTCATAAAATGGATATTTCACTTCCTTATGACACCAGGTGCAATTAACTGACTTTCCTGAGGACATCATAAAATGGATATATTAGTTCCTGGCTTCAAAGCAAACTGATAAGTTAATTGCATTCAGAGATCTGCTGTTTAACATATATCCTGTCTTTTGAACTGATACCTGGGGGGTGGGGTTTGTCATCCCAGGCACAGGATTTTTCATGACAGACAATCACACTACATTTTTATATTACAAAAAGCATAAATTAATCAGAACCAGCTGTCCAAGTGTTACAATTCCTCCCAACCTAGACTGAATTTGGGGGCTCTATCCCCTGCATGTGATGAGGTTCCCAAATCAGTTCACTCCTGGTAGACATGAGACAGCCCATCTGAGTTCAGATTTTTCGCTCCAGCCCTATGTAGAATTGTCATATCATACCCTTGTAAAGCAAGACTCCATCTTAGCAATCTACCATTGTTCTTTCCCATCTGTGTTAGCCAAACCAGGGGGTTGTGGTCAATCTGTACCACAAAATGATGCCCATATAAGTATGGTTCTAACTTCTTTAGGGCCCACACTATGGCAAGACACTCCTTTTCCACAGTAGAGTATGCCTGCTCCCTGGGAAGTAATTTTTTACTCAGATACGCTACAGGATGATCTTTCCCTTGGCTGGATGTCTGACTCAGTACTGCCCCAATACCCACGTCTGAGGCATCAGTCTGAACTATAAAGGGTCTGCTATAGTCAGAACTTGTCAAAACATGTCCACTGCACAGTGCCTCCTTCAATCTGGTAAAGGCTTTCTCACAGGCTGGGTCCCAGGTAATTTTCTTTGTCATTCTTTTCTTTACCAGGTCAGATAGGGGAGCAGCCAGGGCACTGTAATTGGGTACAAATTTTCTATAGTACCCTGCTGTCCCAAGAAAACTCCTGACCTGCTTCTGCATTTCTGGTCTGGGCCACGCCTGGATTACCTCTATCTTTATTTGGTTAGGATGGAGATGTCCTTAGCCTACCACACGCCCGAGGTATGCCACTTCTCCCATGGTCACCAGGCACTTCCTGGCTTTGACTGTGAGCCCGGCCCTCTGTATCCTGCCCAGCACTTCCCTAAGGTGGGACAGGTGTTCCTCCCAGCTGGTACTAAAGATGGCAATGTCATCCAGGTACACCACAGCATACTCCTCAGCACCATTTAACACCTGGTTCACCAATCTTTGGAAAGTGGCCGGAGTGTTCTTCATTCCAAAAGGCATTACTTTAAATTCAAATAAGTCTATTGGAGTGATGAAGGCTGACCTCTCCCTAGCTCTGTCCGTTAATTCTGCCTGCCAATACCCCTGGGTCAGGTCAATCGTTGTAAGGTAGGTCGCCCCTCCCAACTTATCCAGGAGTTCATCCATCCGAGGCATCGGGTGAGCGTCTGACTTCATGACTGCATTCAGTCCACACAGAAATGAGTAGAGCCATCTGGCTTAGGCACAAGGACTACGGGTGAGGCACAGGGGCTGTGGAATCTCTGGACTGCCCCTAAATCTGGCAACTCCTCCACTTCCCTCCTAATGTCCTTTTGGACAGCCTCTTACACCCGATATGCTGTCCACTGTATGGGCGTCTGTGTCCCTGTCTCCACATCGTGCATCGCTAAGGGGGTTAATCCATGCTTGGCGCTAAACAATGGGGCAAAGTCTGCTAAAACCTTCCTTACTTCCTGGATCTGGTCCAGGGCCAGCTGTGGAGACAATTTTACTGCCTCCACAGAGGGACTCCTGCTTGCTTTTTCCAGCAAGTCCAGAAGGGGGTCTTCTTCATCCGTCCCCTCTCCAGGACTACACACTGCAAAACACCATGTCAGCCCTATTTGCATATGGCTTCATCATGTTGACATGGTACATCCTTTCTGTCTGTCTTCAGTCAGGTAACTCTACAATATAGTTCATGTCATTTACCTTCCTAACCACTTTGTACGGTCCTGCCCACTCAGCCTGCAGCTTGTCTATCCAGACCGGAATAAGGACCCTGACTTCCTGACCCACCATGTACAAGCGAGCTCTGGCTCTGTGGTCGTACCACACTTTTTGTTTCTGTTGGGTAGCTGCCAGGTTGCTCTGTGCTGTCCCCATGAGCTCCTTCAGCTTTTCCCTAAACTTAAGGGCGTAATCCACTATGGGAGTTCCCTGGGTAGTGTGCTTGCCTTCCCAGTCCTCCCAGATCAAGTTTAGGGGCCCACGTACCCGGCGTCCATATAAGAGTTCGAAGGGGGAAAACCCTGTCAACTCTTGGGGCACCTTCCTGTATGCAAACAACAGGTGGGGAAGGTATTTCTCCCAGTCCCTCCCATGCTGTTCAGCAAATGCCTGGAGCATTGACTTCAGGGTACCATTGAATCTTTCCACAAGCCCATTCGCTTGTGGGTGATATGGTGTCATGCATCTCTGTGCCACCCCACACTTCTCTCATAAACATTTCATCAGGTCCGACATGAAGGAACCCCCACAATCAGTGATAACCTCCTGCAGAAACCCAACATGGGAGAAAATCCCAAGTAAGGCATCTGCCACTTTGTCCGTCCTCAGTGAGGATAGGGCAACTGCCTCTGGGTACCAGGTGGCATAATCCACCACAATCAGGATGAATCTCTTCCTTGAGGAGCTGGGGGTATTTAAAGGCCCCACAATATCCATTCCCACCCTCTGGAATGGCTCCTCCACTATGGGCAACAGAATCAGCGCAGCTTGGGTTTTCTTGCCCGCCTTCCCTATTTCTTGGCACCAGTGACAAGACCTGCAATACTCCTTCACCTGCTGGGTGAAGTTAGGCTAATAGAAATTCTGGGCCAACCGCTGCATAGTGTGTGTGATTCCCAGATGACCAGATAAGGGATAATCATGTGCAATCTTGAGCAACTGCTCACAATACCCCTGGGGAACGACAAGCTGCCTGTCTAGCACCCCTCCCTCTGTCTGCACAGCCTGAGTATAAACCAGTCCATTTTCCCAATAAACCTTATGTCTGTCGTCACCTCCCTGTGCCCTGTCAGAGTCTGCCCAAGCCCTTAGCTGCTCTAGACTAGGGTCACTTCTCTGAGTGGCTGCAAACCCCTCATACATTCCCAAGGCATCGGACAGGTCCCCTTCAGTCGCTAAACTAGAGTCCCTAGCACTAGCGTCAGGGCACTCAGGATCACTGTCAATTCCAACCCTCTGACAATAAGTCACCCATCCCTCTTTGGAATAACCCTCTGTAGCTGCGTGGTTAACTGCTACTGGGGAAATTTCTACCCCCTTTTCATTAATCTCCCCATCTGGAGACACAGGCTGGGGAACCAGTCTCTCAGTGGTTTCCACAATGGTTTCTGTGGAGTTCAGAGAACTACAATTTTCCCTTGCCACTTGCCTACGGGTAACTGCACACACTATCTCCTGTTTGAGATTGTTGCCCAGGATCACATCCACTGCTAAGGTTTGGGCTACAGCCACCTGTTGCACAGTTTCCCCTGTTTCACCCCAGTCTAGGAGAACACTAGCAAGAGGGAGTGTTTTCTCCCCACCAGTAAAGTCTTGTACAGTGATGTTTTTATTGGGTATAAGCTGACCAGGGTGTACCAGATCAATTTTTACCAATGACAGGGATGCCCCTGTGTCCCTTAACCCTTGTGTCTGTACACCATTCACCATGACAGGGTGCATGTGTTCCCTCATGTTCACAGGCATGCTTCCAGGGACACACAAACACACTTCCTTCCTAGCACCACCTTGCGTATTAGTGCTCGTCCATTTGGGACACTGTCTGGCAATATGCCCAGTTTCTTTACACAATCAACATTCATTTCTTTTTTCAGAGAAATCTTTTCTCTGAGACCTGGGGCTAACTGGTTTCAGTGGAGACAGTGAGAGTTTTAGCTGCCCTGAAGGTGTGCTTTTCGCTTTCTACGCTGCCATGCCCACCCCATTCGCTCTCAGAGCAGGTCTGCTCTTGGCATAGCAGTCTGAGAGTTCAGCAGCCTCTTGCATTGTTTTGGGATCTCCGTCCTCCAGCCAGGTTTTCAGCTCTGCTGGGCATGCCCAGAAAAACTGCTCTAACAAAATCACATTTTCAATTTTATCAACAGAGTTTGCTCCAATTCCTTCCCACCAACGTTTTAAAAACTGACGTTGTTTCATGGCTAGCTCCTCGTAGCTCATGTCAGGGCTTCTACTGAGCTTATGGAATTTAGTTCTGTATGATTCAGCAGTTAATTCAAATTTCTTTAACAGTGCAGCTTTAAGTTTGCTGTAATCATCACTATCCTCATTGTCCATTTGACCCAATGCATCCCGAGCTTTCCCGGTAAGTAGCGGGGATAGCTGGAAGCTCCAGGACTCCCTAGGAATTTTAGCCTGAATACAAGCTTTTTCCAAAGAATTTAAAAAGGCATCCATATCCTCCCCCTCTTTAAATGTGGCTATCAATTTGGAATTCAATTTGGAACCCAGTCCTGTAGTCCCAGTTAAACCCAAGCCACTTACCTGCTCTGGTGCCGCTGGTTGGAGTCGTAGATTCTCCAGTTCGTGTTGCCTCTGGCGCTCACAGTCAGCGTCTCACTGTCCATGCTCTGCCTCTCGGTGTTCTCACTCTGCCTCCCAGTGTTCTCGTTCTGCCTCCCTCTGTTTTTGTTCCTGTCTTCTCCTCCTCTGCAGCTCACTGGCGCTCTCGCTGCTCATGCTCAGCCTCCCGCTGTTCCTGCTTTGCCTCTCATCTCTCTCATTCTCTCTCTCTTCTCCTGGAGCTCCAGCTCCATTTGGTGCAACTCGATCTGCAGCCTGAGTACTTCTGGATCCAGGATACTGGTGACCTTTCCCTGCTGCTGTGGCCCTTCCTTGGCACTGGCCCTGTTGCCCTCCTCATTGGATCTGGACACTGCACTGGCCGCTAGCCCTGCCACACTCAAGGTTCGGTCCTTTTCAGTCACTGTCTGTGACTCAGTACTCTGGGTATCTCCTACCATCAGGGCATCCACAAGGTCCTGTTTGGTGGCTTTCACCTTGAACCGGACTCCTCTGTCCCCACACAACTGCTTTAAGTAGTCTACAGTGTGTCTGCTGTAGTTGGAAGCCATCTTCTTCCCTAACTATGGCTACTCTGACTTGCACTTTAGAAAAAAAATTAAACGGGTAGGAACTTGACTATACACCAAGTGATATAGTTCTGTCTCCTTTTTAAAAATAAATCACTGCCTTTTTCTTTCTTTGCAAGTGAGCTGACAGTCACAAGCTGACACACTGAACAATAAAAGTTTGTAATACTAAAATTATCGCACCTCTGCCAACCAATCTGTCACAACCCCACTTAGCAGGTCAGGCCCTCTGCTCCCACAGTGCCAACCTCCGAGAGCAGTATTGTGAACAGTTAACAGAACAGAGTTACCCTCCTGTCTGTTTTGTGGGTTCAAATCAAACTTTGGTCTCAAGTTCTGGAGGGATTCAAACTGTGAACCTCTTGCTAGCGTACCGAATGTACAAGTTCATATAATTCTGCTCTTCGGTGGGGCCAGATATCTTTCACCTATGGGCACCTAACCATGTGTACAAAATGAGCCCTTAAAACTCTATTAAAGACCTCAGAATAAACTCTTACCTTTTCCAGTTTGGTAAACCAGTAAGCTATGCACAGTGTCAGCTTTAATCATATATGCTTCACTTGTCAAAGAAAGAATTTCAAAGGCACACCAAGTTGTCTCTAAAAATGAGATGTTTACTTAAAAATAGTTAAAAATGTAAATACAGAACCATATATCACAAAACATACAAATCACTTAAAAAAAACAGGTTTAAAGTGCAAACAAAATCTCCTACCACAGTACCCTTAGAATTGTCTTTCTCATGTATACCTTCTAACAGTGCCTGATGTTGCTTTTTCAGAGTCTAAACATGTGTGTGTCTAAATGGAATACAGACTACAATTTGAAAATGCTGTATTTCAACCCTTTCCATGATGTCATCTAGCTCCTCTCTTTCAGGATACATAATATATATATATATATATATATATATACACAAAACAGTAAGTCCCATCAAGGTATTGAATTCTGTGACTCCAGAAAGACTCTTAATTAAGATTGTAATTTCTCAGTCCCGTTGATCCATGAGCAGTTTTCTTTCTCAAACACACCAAAGGACTTTTTATGACACCAGGTGCAATTAATTGACTTTCCTGAGGACATCATAAAATGGATATTCCACTTCCTTATGACACCAGGTGTAATTAATTGACTTTCCTGAGGACATCATAAAATGGATATACAATGCCTTCAGAAAGTATTCACCCCCCCTTGGATTTTGTCACATTTTGTTGTGTTACTACCAGAACTTGTAATGCATTGAAACTATTTTTTCCCCCTTGACTCACACAGCATACTCAACAGTTTAAAGGAGCAAAAATAATTTTATTGTGTAACAAAAATTTATGAAACATTAAAAACTGAAATATCTTGTTTACTTAAGTATTCACCGCCCTGAGTCAATACTTTGTAGAAGCGCCTTTGGCAGCAATTACAGCTTTGAGTCTTCTTGGGTATGTCTGTATCAGCTTTGCACATCTGGATTTGGGGAATTTTGCCCATTCTTCCTTGCAGATTTGCTCAAGCTCTGTCAAGTTGGATGGGGAGCATTGGTGAACTGCAATCTTTAAGTCCTTCCACAGATTCTCAATGGGATTCAAGTCTGGGTTTTGGCTGGGCCACTCAAGGACATTCACCTTCTTGTTCTGAAGGCACTCCAGTGTTGCCTTGGCTGTATGCTTGGGGCCGTTGTCCTGTTGGGATGTAAATCTTCGCCCCAGTCCAAGGTGTTTTGCAGACTGATGCAGGTTCTCCTCAAGGATGTGCCTGTATTTGGCTCCATTCATTGTTCCCTCTATCCTGACAAGTGCCCCAGTCCCTGCCACTGAAATGCATCCCCATAACATGACGCTGCCACCACCATGCTTCATGGTAGGGATGGTGTTACACGGGTGATGAGCTGTGTTCGGTTTGCGCCAGGCATAGCTCTTTGCATTCACGCCAAAGAGTTAAATTTTTGTTTCATCTGACCAGAGACTCTTTTGCCACATGGTCTCAGAGTCTGCCATGTGCCTTCTTGCAAACTCCAGGCATGCTATTATGTGGCCTTTTCTCAGGAGTGGCTTCCATCAAGCCACTCTCCCATAGAGGCTACATTTGTGAAGTGCTGCAGAGACTGTTGTCCTCTGGACAGGTTCTCCCATCTCAGCCATGGAACTCTGTAGTTCTGACAGGGTGGTCATTGGGTTCTTGGTCACTTCCCTGACCAAGGTCCTTCTTGCCTGGTTGCTCAGTTTGGGAGGACGGCCTGCTCTAGGAAGAGTCTGGGTGGTTCCGTAATCTTTCCATTTCCTAATGATGGACTTGACTGTGCTCCTGGGAACTTTCAACACCCTAGAAATGTTTTTATACCCTTCCCCAGATCCATGCCTCCTCACAATTCTATCACAGAGTTCTACGGACAGCTCCTTGGTCTTCATGGTAGAGTTTCTGCTCTGACATGCACTGTCAACAGTGGGACCTTATATAGACAGGTGTATTTCCTTTGAAATCATGTCAACCAGTTGAACTGACCACAGGTGGACTCCATTCAAGTTTTAGAGTGATCTCATAAGGAAATTGGATGCACCTGAGCTCAATTTGGAGCGTCATAGCAAAGGGGGTGAATACTTATCAAATCAAGACATTTCAGGTTTTTATTTTAAATTACATGTACAAAAAATTCCAGAAGTTTCATTCCACTTTGACATTATAGAGTAATTTGTG
This sequence comes from Neoceratodus forsteri, assembly GCA_016271365.2. Lineage (NCBI taxonomy): Eukaryota > Metazoa > Chordata > Ceratodontiformes > Ceratodontidae > Neoceratodus > Neoceratodus forsteri. Next base: position 376,838,767 of record CM057458.1, read on the forward strand.
TAGATACCTGACAAAAAAATCCCATATAAATGTATTTTAATTTGAGTTTGCAACATCACAAAATGTGACAAAATCCAAGGGGGGTGAATACTTTCTGAAGGCACTGTATTAGTTCCTGGCTTCAGAGCAAACTGACAAGTTAATTGCATTCAGAGATCTGCTGTTTAACATATATCTTGTCTTTTGAACTGATACCTGGGGGGTGGGGTTTGTCATCCCAGGCACAGGATTTTTCATGACAGACAATCACGCTACATTTTTATATTACAAAAAGCATAGATTAATCAGAACCTGCTGTCCAAGTGCCACACTCTGTACTGACCATGGCTGGTCTATGGGTACTTAGAAATATCCCTCTGGGAGTGCTTGACATAATGTGGCATCCCGATCTGCCCATACTGGTAATATGTACAAACAGAAGCTATCCATGGTGGACTAGCAACCTCCCTCCCCAATCCCCAATGTTGCACATATACATAATTTAAACATGCCCAATGCCCCCCTCCCCAAACCCCATTGGTGCCAGTTCTTGTGCAATATAATATTCCCCATGCTCCCCTCCCCGAACCACACTGGTGCCGGTTCTTGTGTAATATAATATTCCCCATAAATCCCTCTCCGAACCCCGTGGTGCTGGTTCTTGTAAAATATAAATTATTCTCAATGCCCCCCCCAAACCCTGCTGGTGCTGGTTCTTGTAAAATATGAAATATTCCCCATACCCCCTCACTGAACCCGCTGGTGCCAGTATTAATATTGCATAATATTGCCCCTGCCCCAGTGGTATAGTGTCCCCACCCTCCCACCCCAACAGGACGTGCCCACCACTCTGCTCCCCATCCCAAAGCAGAGATGTGACCAGCACAGCCCACCTCTCTGTGCATTTTGAGTTGTTTTTTTTTCATTTTCTCGATTCTAACCCTTGCAAGGTCCACAATGCTATTTCTAAGCCAAATGTGGCCATCTTTTTTTTTCTTAAGAAAAACGAAAACTAAAACATTTATTAAATTCTCAGATTCTGGTGGAACTACAACATTTTGTCACCAAACAAAAAAGTAGGATGTCAGAAATCTTTTACAGTGAAAAAACAAAGCAGAGTCATTTTTTTGGCCATTTGTGCTGCATTGCTGCTTTAACATCTCTGAAAAATATCATACTCCATCATTTCACTCATAGCTTTCTTATCCTTTTAACAAGATCTCTTTTGGTATCAGACATTCCTACAGGCATCTCACAGCAAGCTGTTCTCATGAACGGGCTTTCTGGTATATAACCTCTATGTGTACCGAATGACTGACTTGTATTCCAGAAGAATTTTAAAACAGATAACCATATCTTTCTTTCTTTTTTTCTTTTACTGTTTATTTTTGCTCGCATTTCTCCTTGCCAGCTGCCAGGTCTTTGTTATGCCTGCCCAAGCTCCTCTGCACACCATTGGAGTCTTCCAATTTTCCAAACCACCATCAGTCTCTGTTCAATATCCTCTCCAGACATCCTGATCATAACCCACAGCATGCCCCCTGCAGGTGGGACCGGCCTAGTTCCCCAAGTCGGGAGGAGGATACTTATACATACCTTTCTCTCTGTATGAGACTACAAACCAAGCAGTAAGTCAAGCTCATATTCAACCCAGCTCTTAGCTCCCCTAAACAGATGCATAGAGAACAAGTGATCCCTAACAGAAGCCCAAGTGGTCAGAGTGCCACAGCTGTGGTTTTCTGATGAACCTGACCTGCTAGACTGCCATCCGCAGTCTGGGTCTGAAGCCACCAGACCCTCACAGAAGCCCAGGTGGTCAGAGTGCCACAGCCGTAGTTCTCTGATGAACCCGATCTGCTAGACTGCCATCCGCAGTCCGGGTCTGAAGCCACCGACCCCTCACTGAAGTCCAGGTGGTCGGAGTTCCACAGCCTTGGTTCTCTGATGAACCCAACCTGCTAGACTGCCATCCGCAGTCCGAGTCTGAAGCCATCAGCCCCTCACAGCAGCCCAGGTACAGACTCTCCCACGGGGAGTGATTACCTCCAGAAAGGGAGCCCTAGGACCTTGATTTTTCTTTTTTACATGAGGACAGTTGTTTCTCAGTTTAAGTCTAGTGTCTGTTCCTGCTGTGATCCATTGGGCTGCAGTTAGCCCCAGGAGCAGTACGATTGGCTCCATATAGATCTGCACTGCTCTGCAATGTTAATGCTTGAATTATATTTTAATGTATTTTGATTTCTGTTAATACTGTCTTGCTAGTATTTTAGAGTTCAAGTTTTGCTGATTTAATCTAAGTGCCTGTAGAGTGTTCCCTCTTAAGACCTAGCAGTGATCTCAGCTCAGGTCTTAAACTCACACCCCTCATTTTCACCTTTTTACTTTGGTATTGTGTTTTAATTAGCGCTGCTCTTGCTCTCTCAGACCTTGAGGCACCTTGCCTAACATTTTGGTCTGTGACCCACCCTCCCCATTTAAGCCACTTTGCATTTCTTTTTAGCACCACAAGCAGTCCTCACTCCCCTGCTTCTCTTATTTAATGTCCCCCTGTCCTTCTCTTTTCAGGCGGTCAGAGTGCCACAGCCATGGTTCTCTGATGAACCCGACCTGCTAGGTTGCCATCCGCAGTCTGGGTCTGAAGCCACCAGCCCCTCACAGAAGCCCAGGTATGGACTCTCCCTCGTGGACTGATTACCTCTAGGAAGGGAGCCCTAGGACCTTGATTTGTTGGCCCCCATGCTTGGTCCTGTTTAAATACGCTTAAAATCCACCCCAGCTTACTAACTCACTCCTACAGGCTTTTGCCAGCCAGCTCCTCAAGCTTAAAGTGACAACAACACTGTTTCTTGACAAACACATTTCCTATCTAGTGTAACTAGATTGCACTCCGGCATAGTTGCATTCCGGCTACATAATATAGCTTAGCTCATCAGCTCCCTTGGAACAGCTTACTATTCCAGCTTCTCTCATGACCATTGTACAGCACTCATATTACCACTACTATTTTCCTGTGTTACGCACAGCAATACTTAAGCTTTGCTGTCTGTCTGGTGGCCTTATACACCCCACTGTATCCAGGTCCACACAATGAATATCTATTTATTATTACTCTGCATTGTATCTACCTCCCTCCTCACTCCCCTAGAGCCACATACTGACCATTTACAGGTGGAGTACATTATAGCTCCTTGGGAGTGGACATTCACTGCCATCCACTACCAGGTTTCCTCTTTTTATTGGAACCTTCCTTTCAACTGCCTTGGAATCCTGGAACCTCTGTCTTTCTTTTACCGTACTTTAACCACCCAATTGTACCCCATCTGTCCCTCTTCCACTCAGTTTTTTGTGAGGCTGGGGTACTTCTCTATGCAGTGTTGGGACCACTTAGTTACCAAGGTGCTTACTCTTCATCTAGTCTCTCTCCCCATCACAAAAGAGAATGTACCCATATCTTTAAACTGCTACTAAGTGCCCTAAGTAAAATGTTGCTGATATTATTACTCTGTCCAGGCAATGTCGAACTGAACCCTGGACCATTCACTTCAATAGTAGCTCCCTCGGATTTAGCTCACCTCAAGGGTATAAAATTCCTTCATATTAATGTTTGTAGTCCTCTGAAGAAGTTTGATTCCATTCAGTCCTGGACCCTCCATACTATGCCTGACATACTAGTAGTAACCAAAACCTGGCTCAGCCCTTCTGCTCTGGATTTTGCCATAAACATTTCGTCCTATAACGTCTTCCAAACTGACCAACCTACCAGAGGGGGTGGAGCAGCTGTATATATACTAGATAAATGTTTGGTGACTACTACCAATTCAACCTCTTTGCCTAAGGAGTTTGAAAGTTTGACCCTGAAGGTTCAGCTCTCTTCCTCCCAATCTCCTTGTGTTGTTGGATGTTACCATCCACCCTTGGCAGGCCTAAAGGCGCTAGACCACGTATGTAATGAACTGAACATGTCGACCTCGGAAGTCATCATTTTGGGAGACCTCAGCCTCGACTGGTTCTCAGCAAGCTCTGAACCCCTTAAAGAACTACGTGACATCTTCAGCCTTATGCAACTAATTCCGGAAGTCACACACCCTAATAAGAAAAACCCTGCCAACAGTACCTTAATTGATTTTAGTCTAGTTAATAAGCCTCACCTTTTGACCCATTCAGGTGTTTTTTCATTGACCTTAGTGACCATTGTTCCACTGCTTGTGTGAAGTCCACTCCCAAACCAGTCTCCCCTTCAAGATATATATACAAAAAAAGCAAATGTAACTTTGCTCCTCTAGCATTCCTTACCGAACTACAAAACTCTAGTTGGCAAGATTTCTATCTAGCCAAGTCAGTGTGCGAAGCTTATGAATCCTTTCAAAGGTTTGTACTTTCGGCTGTAGATAGACATGCTCCATTGGTTAAAGTTCACTCAAAGAAAAAATCGTGCCCATGGTTTATGGCCACCCTGAAGTCCGCTTTACTTAATAGGGATGTTCTTTGGGAACAAGCATGTAAAACCAAGCTCCCTGCTGACTGGTTGGCTTTCAGAATGGCTAGAAATACTTGTACTAAACTTGTCAGATCTGAAAAAGTTAAGCATTTTCAGCACAAACTGGACTCATCATCTAAGTGTACTACTAAGTTTTGGAAAACCATTAAGAATATAGAAGGGCATGAATCGGCAAATTCTCTCCTGGCCAAAATCCTCACTGGTGGCTCCACATTCACTGACAGACAATACTAGATCTGCTTAACAACCACTTTGCCACCGCTGGGCTTGCCTTTGTCTCCTCACCTGCCTATAATCTCCTGACACAACTTTGCAGTCAGGATACTGTTGGACCCACTAGCATTACCTCTGTCCCTGACATGGCCTTCTCCTTTAGCCTTGTATCATTGAAACAAGTGGAAGATCTACTGCTAGCCCTTGATACCAGGAAAAGTGCGGGTGCTGACCTTATCGACCCCTATTTTCTGAAGTTCGCCTCCCATGTAGTATCAGCACCTATCACCCACCTCTTTAATCTATCTCTTACACAAGGAGACCTCCCTCCCATTTGGAAAACTGCCCATGTTATTCCCCTACTCAAATCTGGTGACCCAAGTGATCTAAACAATTACAGACCGATATCTCTACTTCCCATCCTCTCTAAACTGCTCGATAAAGTGGTAACGTGCAGCTTAGGAAGTACTTGGACTCCACCAATCTGCTTAACCCTGCCCAGTCAGGATTCAGAGCTTGTCGCAGTATAATATCCACACTCACAAAGGTAACCAACAACTGGCAAAATTCTTTGGATGTCAAGAAATATGTATTTGCCTTGTTTCTTGATCTTAGCAAGGCATTCGATACAGTGGGCCATGGCCTGCCGTTGGACACTCTTCAAAGCATTAGCCTAGATTCTTCTGCCTTGAAATGGTTCAATGGTTACCTCTCTGGGAGATTGCAACAGGTTAAAGCCCAAGGGGATCTCTCTACCCTAGGATTGCTTCAAAGAGGTGTGCCACAAGGGTCCATTTTAGGACCACTGCTCTTTACTCTTTATATTAACAACACTGACTTGGGAGTCAAAGCAGCTGACATTCCTGCCTTTGTCAATGGCACAGTCATATACACTGCTAGGCCTATCCCGGTGCAGGCCTGTATGGACCTACAGGTGGACTTTAATCAGCTGCAGTTAAACTTTTTGAGCCAAAAATTACTTCTAAATGCAAAAAAAAACAAAGGCCATACTTTTCTCACCTTCTGTAATAGGTCAAAAACCTTCCCTACACAGCATAACTCCGCAGATTCTATCACTTCTGGGAGAACCTATTGAATATGGAACAAAATTTAAATATCTGGGGCTTTGGATAGACCACAAGCTTACATTCTCTGACCCTACTGAGGAACTATCAAAGAAGCTAAGGCAGAGACTGGGCTTGTTCTTCTGGATCAAGCATCTCCTATCCCATGACATCAAAAAAAAGACTGGTCCAAACCACCATTCTATCCTCACTGGACTACTCCGACTTCCTCTATGGCCAAGGCTCTGCCTCCACACTCTGTAAACTTGACTTGCTCTATCACTGAGCTTTAAGATTTATCTCTGGTCTACCATACCTCACCCACCACTGCTCTCTGTATGCCGCAGTAGGCTGGACATCCCTCAAGTTCAGAAGGCAAAGAAATTCCACCTTTTGGACTTTTAGAGCTAACACATATAAGCTTCCCCAGTATATCTCTGACTGCTTGCCCCTATGCACTGTAGGCAATTACTCCTTGCACAGCCTCTCATTTCTCTCCTTATACATTCCTAAAGAATCTCCCACCAGCCCCTCCACATCATTCGTCAGAGGCTGTTTATCATCATTTTTTTGCAGTCATCAATCATTATATCTGTTTGTCTGCTTTAGTTTGCCCTGGAGCCTGTAATACCGGTTACCCTGTGTTGCGTGCTTGCTTTGGCTCCTCTATTGGGACTTGGACATTCTGGTTTCTTCTAGTGTACTTTTATTGTATCCTACCTTGTCCTGTTAGGTTTTATCAACCTCTACCCTTCATTTGTATATATATGTTTATATTACTGTATCTGTTTAAATACAAGTATTCTGTATATATCTGCTACTGTACCTTCAATTTGATCCTTGACCTATCAGGTCCATCTTGTAAATGAGCTTCCTCAATGATGTCCGCCTGAATAAATAAAGATTTTGATTGATTGATTGATTGATTAAAGTTTTGGTAAAGCATCTATAAGCTATGTACTCCCTCATCTGGAACAAATTCCAAAATACTCTGAGGCTGGCTGCCCTGACGACCTTCTCCTCCTTCAAAAAGCTATTCTCTCATTCCTTTATAGAATCCTGTAACTGCCCCCCCCCCCGGAGGCCAGTGAAATAAGTGTCGGACATCCATCCCCAGGCCTTGTGATTCCCTGTTTATCAGTCCTTCTCCCTAACTTCCTCCTTCCCCTTTTTCCTGAACTGTTCATGTACATACTGTACAAAAATGTATATTGACAATTTTTTTTCTTAGCCTCTTGCATATTTGCTTGTATAGACCTTGCCTAATACTGTACTATGTTTTATGTCCTCTTCCACATTGCATTCCTTGATTGTACACCCATCTTTTTCCTTTGTATATTGTTTACTTTTATGTGCATTTGTCCAGGTCCACCTTGCAAATGAGCTTGCTCAATGGTGATTCGCCTGGTAAAATAAAGATTGATTAAGTAGTTTGCATCAAGAAATAATTTTATTTTTACTTTCATTGCAGCTAAATTCAATTTGAATCTGGTTGGTCTTGCAACACCTGACCTACCATGACACACTTCTCAAACTCCCAGTGTCCCCATGGCTGAGTCTTTGACGGTGCACAATGTAGGCTGAGCAGTGGTGAATATCTGTCTGTCTTTATTATGTACTTTTATATAGAGTGTATACAGTGAGATAATGCATTTCTGCACTTAATCTGCTGATACCAATCGAGATCTCAAGCATTACATGATCTTAATTTCTATCAGCGGGTACAGCACAGAAATGTGATATACATTTATATATATATTAAAGTGCATATTAAGGACAAATAGTCACCCCAATAGTTCAGCCTGCTGTGAGCATCATCAGAGGCTCAGCTTCAAGGGACGGTGGGAGTTTGAGGTGCCCATCATGTCGGTGGGGGGTCACAGGATCAACCAGATAGGAAGTGAATTTAGTCACAGTGTAAGTAACAAAGTAACAAAAAATGATTTCTTGATGCAAACTACTTAGTCAGAACCTCGAGGTCCCTGAGCATCTGTTTAGGGGAGTTGACAGTTTCTATTCAACTAAGACATTCCATCATTAAACAGTACCCTTAAACATCCCAATTGTTGAATTCTTGTTCCATATTTACAAAGCCATTTCTCTAGAGCAGACTATGTTTTAAGAAGAATAATACACTTCAGGTTTCTGGGTTCACTAAGATATAAATACTCATCTGTAAAACATGTCCTGCACTACCGTGTCCCCCTTCGACCACTCCGGCAACATGAGGATTTGCTCATTGTCCCTCCATCCTAAGTACTATAGGGGATATACAGTAAGTGTCATGTATGCTCTCCTTCTCTATTTATTTATTTAAAAACTGGTGACCAGGAAAGGCACTTTGAGCCAAGGCTCATTTCCAGGTGTGACCCTGGGGAGAGGAAAAGGGGGAGCACAGTGTGCAGTAACAAAAGTGGATTACTGTGATAAGTTACAAAGTGCACATTATTTATTTATTTATTTGCATTCAGTCTAGGAACTACAATCCTTTGAGTCAGGACTCATTTACATAGGCTCCATGTCAATGACTTTAGTTAGGACATACACAGAGTAAGAATACTGTACAGAGGCAACCATGGGCTAAAACAAATTCAGGGCACCATCGGTAGAGCAAAATGATCTATTTAAATATTATTTACAGAGTTTTAATAGTAACAGAGAAACCAAAGCTATAAAGAGTAGTTTAGATTAGCGGTCACAGTTACTGTTTAACAGGATATGGGTGCGCAGCACTGGCTTAAACGGCCCTATCCTAGGGATTTTGAGGGCAGCATCCGGGAGGGAGTTCATCCAGTGGGGGGTCCTATAGAAAAAGGATCTTTGTCCAGCAGTGGTCCTTGTGAAGGGGATGCTAAAAGTAGTAGTGCTAGAGCTTCTAGTGGCCCTTGTCGGCATGCACTCTTGAAGGAGCGATAGACAGCCCGGGGGGGCTAACCCTAGTTGTATTTTTTTGGCCATTAGGCAGGACTGATAGAGAAATCGCCCCTGGAAATTTAGCCAGGATGACTGTAGGTAGAGGTCACAGGTATATGTAAGGCGATCACAGCCTGTGGCCAGCCAGCAGGCTTTGCTGAGAGTGCATTTTATGCTGGACAGGGCAGTGTCCGAGGCGGTGCATACATATAATTATGCCATAGTCTACTAGAGGAAGGATGAAGCTAGAGATGGCTAATCGAAGGGCAATGGGGGAGATAGGGCCTATATTTGTACAGGAGGCTGATTCTAGTGTTAATGGCAGAGCAGGTCAATGCAATATGCTCAAGGAAAGTGAGGGCAGAGCCAAGAGTGACCCGTAGGTATTTAAAGTGGAGACTGCATCCACTATGGCACCCTGTGAGTTAAGTATGGATAATTTAGTCCTGCTGTTTTTATGTTGAGGGTGGGCAAATAGCATGACCTTTATTTTTTTGTAGTTGAGGACAAGTTTGTGGGAGGGGAACCATGATTCTATCACAGTGAAGGAGCCCTGTAAGGAGTTTTGAAGCTGGGTAGGGTCAGGGTGCCGGCTGAAAATTACAACATCATCAGCGTAAAGGAGCAGGTGCTCAGTGGAGGCTAAAGGGAGGGAGGGAGTTTAAGTATAGGGAGAAAAGAAGAGGGCCAAGGATGAACCCTTGAGGGACACTCTAATGGACTGGGAGGCTGGCAGAGAGGGCGCTATTTGTTTTTACTTGCTGGGTACGGCCACTGAGATAGCTGGTGAACCAGACTGCAGTTTCTGGGAAGACTCCAACAGAGAGGATGGTGTTTATTAGGCTGTGGTTTAGGCCTTGGACAAATCAATGTAGACAGATCCAGCCAGGTCTCCCTGGTCGAGTGTTTCATGGAGGAAGGTGGTAAATTCGAGCAGGGCAGTGGTGGTATTGTGCCCTTTATGGAAACCATGCTGTTGACTGCACAGTAGGTGGTGTGTGTCCAAATATTCTATAAATTGATCTGCAGCTATTTTTTCCAGGGCTTTTGAGAGAGGGAGAAGTATAGAGATGGGCCTATAGTTACTGGGGGAGGTGCGGTCACCATTTTTGTGAACTGGAGTGATGATCGTTTTTTTCCATAAGGTAGGGAACTGTCCAAGGCATAGGGACATGTTCAGTATTTTTGTTGGGGGGGTAAGGACTGCATCAAGGGTTAAGGAGAGCAGCTTGGCATCCAGTGAATCACCACTATGTCTTGACTTTCCAAGGAACTTGGCAAGATATGGTCGAGCAACACTCAGGGAGATTGTTTTGAAATAAAAAGGTGGAGCACTGGGGGGCACGGTGGAGAGTGTCCAGAGGGGGTGCTAAAGAAGTCAGGTGGGAGGATAGAGCTGAGGTCTGAGAAAGAGACATTTAAGGCATTAGCTATCTTGTCAGGGTCTTGGGTGGTGACACCGTCAACGATAATCATGGAGGAAGGGGAAGGAGACTTTCCACTTAGTTCCTTCATACTGTCCCAGAACCTCTTCCCATTGCCCCAGGTGGCAGTGAGGTTGGATTGATAGTAAGCTGCCTTAGCCTTGCGGATTGCCCAGGTGCATGAGTTTTGGACAGCACAGTACAGTTGACGGTCAGAGGGGCGACAAGACTCGATGGCACGGTACCATAGGTTATCTCGAGCCTTCATTTGGTCGAGTAAGGAGCGGTTTACCCAAGGGGAGGATTTTGCTTTTTCTAGTTGCTTAACAAAGGGGGCAAAGATGTCACAGGCAGCTTGGTAGGAGCTGATGAAGAAGGACAGGGCAGCGTCCACTGACGTCTGGTGGTCTGGAGGGGACCTGTCTAGGTTGAGAAGATGGTTTTGAAGATGTGTCAGTGACCCCTTCTTTAGCTGGTGATGCAGGGAGATCCTGTGGGGGGTTGCTTCCAACTATTGGACCAATGGCAGGTGACAGGGGAGTGATAGCTGAGTGCGTCAGGGAGGACCTGGATGTCATGGAGGTGCTCAGGGCGGTTTGTAAGGATGAGATCAATAAGGGAACTAGTGCCCCTGTGGCAATCTAATCAAGTGAGGCTAAGGACCATTTGTGAGAGATTTTGGGCAGTGGCTGCATCCCTGATAGGGGATGTGTGGGAGGCGAGCCAGTTTGTGTTGAAGTCTCCCAAGGAAATGACCTCCGACTTTTTTGGAAGTTTTGCAATGAGGTTCAGAATGGAGGAGAAAGCCTCCTTTTGGTGGTGGGGGGTTATGTAGACTGACATGAGGTAGAGAGATTTACCTGATTTTCCAACTGGTATCCTAAGGGTGAGGGATTGGGTACCTGCAACAGGGTTTAGAGCAGGAATTTGGACACCTTGTAGGTGATCCCGAAGATACAGCGCACAACCACCACCCTGTCTATTCAATCTATCAGATCTGAATAGTGTGTATCCCAGTATGAAAACAGCCGAGTCAGGGTTATTTGGGGACAGCCATGATTCAGAGACTGCGCGTGCATCAGGGGAGTGGAGGCAGACCCATGCTTGAAGTGGGGGTGAGATTTTTTGGAGGCTGCATATATTTATGGCAGCCAGTCGTAGCCCTTTGGGTTGCGTTGAAAGGCAAGGGCCAGGATTGGGGTATATGTTGCCCATCAATAGCAGTAAGATGATGAAGGTCCTGGACAGGGCACTTTTGAGAGTCAGTTTGTAATTATGCAGTATATGGCCAGTACGAAGGGGTAGTTTGTTGATAAGAAAGGAGCAGATAAAATGCAGAAATTCCTGACTATAGAGCATAGGGTTGGCCATGGTTTCTGGGGGTGGATGGCTAGGAGCAAGTGGGGGGTGAGGTGGGAAAGACGTGGTTATAGAGGGAGGAGTGAGCACAGGGGGAGGTATAAATGGGGCAGAGGTGGTGGTGAGGTGTTTTACAGGCATAGAACAGTGGGGTAGAACACTGAGGGGAGGGGTAAGGAGAGGATAAGGAGTAATGACATCATTTTGCAATAGAGAAAGAGGTATCCTAAGCAGTAGGCATGAGTATATATATAATGCAGGGTGTAGAGGTGAACAGAGCTATAATTACAGACAGTCTATGGGTGTGATTTGGAGAGAAAGAGAGGTTAACCAGCTGGCAGAGAAAAGAGAGTGGGATAAATTAGGGGAAAATTCTAGGCAACATACAGCATTCAGTGAGTTACACACCAGGTGGTGTGAGAGGAGCATTTAAGTAGATATAGCAGCCACTAGTGGTAGGCACAGATAACCTGCAGATGGAGAAATGGCCTAATTGTTTTTTTTTCATGTCACGTGATATGCAGTATAAGTCACCGAGTTGACCAAGTGTGGTGGTGGAGGCAGTGGGAAGCTGATGCACAGCATCAGTGGGGTTCCTACTGCAAAATTGGAGGCAAAAAATTCCTGCTGTGTTTCCTTATATTGCTGCATGCTTTGGACAGTCATTTTTATCTGGCGAGAGATGCAGCGGTCCTTTGCTCAGGGGGAGGGCGCCCTACCCTCTCGACCTTCACCCACGAGGGGAGCTAGGGAAAATGCTGCAGGGAAGGAGAGAGGAGAGGAGTTAGTACAGTCGGAGAACAAAAGGTGACGCAGGTAAGGGGGGGGGGGATAAGGTCTGATGCCCATTTTCTGTAACAACTGAAACTGAGACTAACATGTAAACGGAAACTATTTCAATTGCTAAGGGAGGCACTGTTTTCTGAGAGGGAGAAGTGAGATTTGAGGCCTCTATTCTCTTGGCAAGTGTGGGGGGGAGCAGTTTCACGTTCCCTGCGTTTTAAAGATGGAGCGAGAAAAAATGGCGCCAAAATGCTACAATATCTGGAGGGCAATAAATCTAAAACAGTCGGAAACAGGGTTTACTTTAAATGAATTTTGGCAAGTTTAGATGCAGGATTAATTACTAGCTTGCCACGTCCTTCATTTTAAACACTAAAAGTCATGTTTATATGTAAGATTAAAATACAGGCTTGTTAAGTCCCTTATACGTTTTAACATTTAAAGGCATATTCAACTGCAAGGTAAAATTCAAATCCATTCCACAGTAGCATGCAGTAAAAGGTGAAAAACTGGGAGCTAGCCAGGCTAACAGAAAGAGAAATAATCAGTAGTGATTTTTACTTTTTCCTGGCTCATAGAGGTGCAATGCAGTCACTGAGTTCGATGTGAGGCAGTGGCGCCACAACGGCTCTTAAGGCACACACTATATGAGTTAAAAATGGCCACCAGTTTGAAAAAAAGAGCCCTGAAGAAAACTATCTCCACATGTATGGGGACAAAAAACCTTAAAGTCCTTAAAAGTTCACTGCTACTGCGAAGTTGGAGGCAGAAAATTCCTGCTGTGTTTCCTTATATTGCTGCATGCTTTGGACAGTCATTTTTACCTGGCGAGAGATGCGGCGGTCCTTTGCTCTGGGGGAGGGCGCCGTGCCCTCTCAACCATCACCCACGAGGGGAGCTGGGGAAAATGGTGACGAGAGGTGCGGCGGTCCTTTGGTTGGGGGGAGGGCACCGTGCCCTCTTGACCTTCACCCACGAGGGGAGCAGGGGAAAATGCTGGCAAGAGATTCAGCGGTCCCTTGCTCAGGGGGAGGATGCCGTGCTCTCTCGACCTTCACCCACGAGGGGAGCTGGGAAAAATAACAGAAAAGTGAGTGGGCATGTGGTCAGTGCGGTGAAGAAAAGGACAATAACATTAGCTCGCTGAATGGTGACCACTGAAGACAAGAAAAGTAGGTTGTGTGCCTGGTGCCTGTAAAAGTGGCAGTGCAATGGTGGTCAGATGAATAAAACTGGTAGTATCTGTTTACAGGTGGGCGCCAAAATCGTATGGGGGTAGGGAGACTAGCAGGAGTGCAGGATAGGAGTAGTAAGAAGGGCCAAGTGGGAATTAGCAGGAACAGGGGGGAGCAGGGAAAAGCCTTAGCTGGTGTCTATGGGTGGAGAGAGAGAGAGGTGGATTGAACATGGAGGCTCATTCTAAAGGGAGAGGAGCTGATAGGAGAAGGCAGACTGCCCAGCAGGGGAGTGGGGGAGGGAAGAGAAAAGATGTGATGGTCCCTGAAGCAGAGAGAGTAGGAGGAGGAGGAGATGGGTGACAGGAGTGAGAATAGGTAAGAGGGGCGAGAACCAAATCAGTATATTGAGATCAGAGATGCACAGTGGGCCTGGTGACATGAGGGGAGTGGGAGGATGGAAAGAGAGGAGTAAAAGGAGAAGTGATGAGTACAGGAAGGTGAGTTGGTAGCACAGCAGCAGAAAGCACTTCTGAGGGTGTCCAGTCTGGGGAGGGAGGGAGGAAGGGGGCAGTGACATAGGCCACATCGGCGTAGTCGAACACTGGGAGATCCATCTTGGTGACCAGCTCCCAGTGGATTTCTAGAACTCCATTCCCCACTCTGTTTATTGTTTATTAAATTGAATTGGAATTACAATCCTTTGAGTCATAGACTTTTTTGCAAAGGCTCCACGTCAGTTACAAAGAATGGAGGGAATACATTTACAGTGAAAAAAACATATACAAACAGTATTAGTGTAACAGTACAGGGTTAAGCAGTCATAGCTTTATCTTATTTAGATGGTGACAGTAGTTGGTGGCATACAAGATGCCCTTTATCAGAGAAGTGCAGGATGCAGTTTTGTAGGATCTAGAGTGACCCTGTGTCAGATATCTGGGCAGGGGAGAGGGAGTGAAAGGACAAGAAGAGGGCTGTCCCCAGAAGAAGGAGTGTTATCCACAGTCACATAATGCCGAGTCAAAGAGTTGTGCTTTGAGACCTGTTTTAAATAGGGAGAGACTATGAGTCTGGGAGATAGGGAGCGGTAGTCTATTGAGCCAAAGTGGGGCGCGGTAGCGGAATGATCTTTGCCCAAGGAATGCTCTACAGTGGGGGACAAGGAAGGAAGTGTTGGCTGTGAGTCTTTTAGTACGCCTGTAGGGGGCTGCGCTGATAATTGGGTGGAGGCCAATGGGGGCTAGCTGGAGTTGTATTTTTGTTGCAAGGACACAGGAGTGGTACTTTAGCCTTCCTTGGACGTTAAGCCAACCAGTCAGAGCACAGAGCTTACAGGTATGCATTAACCTGTCACTGCCTGTTACTAGGCGGCAAGCTTTATTCGAGGCAGTGTTGATGCTACATACAGTGGTTGGTTCTGCAGAGCCATAAATGACTATCCCGTAGTCTACCAAAGAGAGGATGGAGGAGGAGACCGCAAGATGCATGGCCTGAGTAGGTAAGCAGTGTTTAAGCCTGTAGCGGATCCCCACTCTCGCGTTGACAGTGGAGGAGAGAAGTTGTATATGACTATGGTAGGAGAGGGAGGTGTCTAATGTGATTCTGAGATATTTAAAACATGAAACCTGTTCTGGGGGAGCCATGAGAGTTTTTTACTAGTAGTGTCGGTGCACAAAGATCATGGACCTAGTTTTTTGGTAATTGATAATAAGGCGGTGTTCAGTGAACCAAGATTTTAGCTCCCTAAAGAAGTCCTGCAGGGCTAGTTGGAGAGCGCTAGGCTGTGGGTGTTTCCAAAACACTATCGCATCATCAGCGTAGAGTAGCAGGTGACCACTGCAAGACTTGGGGAGAGAGTTTAAAAATTGGGTGAACAGTAGGGGGCCAAGTATGGACCCCTGTGGGACACCAGAGCATACTAGTTTGCAAGAGGAGAGGGTAGTGTTTATCCAGACTTGTTGTGATCGGCCTGAGAGGTAGTCTTTGAACCAGGCAGTGACCTCTGGGACCAAGTTGAGTTGAGGAAGGACAAGGAGCAGTAGCTCGTGACTGACTGTGTCAAATGCCTTGGTCAGATCCACATAGATAGCCCCAGCCACAGAGCCTTGGTCTAGGGCCTCATGGACAAATGAGGTGAGCTCAGTAAGGGTGGTGACGGTACTGTGGCCTCTCCCGAAACCATGCTGTTCTCGGCAAAGTAGGTTGTGTTTAGTTAGGTGGTCAGTAAGCTGGTCCAATACTATTTTTTCAAGTGCTTTGGACAGGGGTGGTAGTATCGATATCGGTCTATAGTTGCTTGTGACTGTGGGGTCAGCTTCAAAATAGGGGTGATTATGGCTCTTCCAGGCTGAGGTGAATTGACTCAAGGCATAGTGACCGGTTGAGAATTTTTGTGAGATAGGGTAGTGTAACATCCAGGGTTAGCCGAATGAGTTTGAGATCCAGGGAGTCATTGCTATATCGGGCATTAGCCAGGGCTTTGGAGAGGTAGCGTTTTGCCTTGGAGCAGGATATGATTCTTAGTCTAAAGGGTGTTGTATTGTTGTTGTTCGAGGTGTCGGGGGAAGGGTGGGGGGTTATAGAAGTTCGGAGGTAGTAAGTGGGAGAGGTCCGAGAAGGAGGAGTTGAGGGCTTCAGCGGCGATAGCAATAGGGTCCTGAGTGGCATCCCCATTTACTGTGAGTTGTGTAGGGGTAGGGGAGCGAGATTTCCCACTGAGTTCTTTTATATTGTTCCAGAATTGTTTACCGTTGCCCCAGAAGGAGGTGAGGGTTTGTTGATAATACGCAGCTTTAGCTTGCCATATGGCCCAGGTACATTTGTTGTGGGCCTCCCTGTAAAGTTGTCTATCCTGTGTACGTTGGGAGTCTAGGGTCTTATGCCATAGATTGTCTCTGTGTTGGAGCTGATTAAGTAGTGATTGTGAGATCCATGATGCATATCTGGTTTTCACTACTTGTTTAGTGAAGGGAGCGAAAATGTCACAGGCCTCATTGAAGGTGGCTATAAAGTAGGAGAGTGCCATGTCTACAGACTGTGTGGTGTAAATGGGGAACCAGCTGCTGGTAGCTAGGTGGCTTGAGACACGCTAATCTTCCTTTTAAGTCGCCTATGTATGAGTGACTTTGGGGGGGGGCAGAGTTTTTGTAGAGCCACCGACAGATCACCGGAGAATGGTAACTAATAGAGTCCAGAGCACAGGACTTGGGAGAGGTTCTGTGGCCTGTTAGTGAAGATGAGGGTCTATAAGGGTTAGTGTCTCTGTTCTGTGATCTATTCTGGTAGGGAGTTGACGATTTGGGTAAGAGCGTATGCAAGGGCTGTGTCTTTGTAGCTGGATGAGGCAGGTGACAGCCAATTGACATTAAAGTCTCCCAGTAGGATGATTTCACTTCTAGGGGGAAGTGGGAGATACTGTGGAGGATAGATTCAAAAGCGAGTTTTTGGTTGCTGGGGGGGGGGGGGTGTAGGCCACTGTGATGTGGATGGTTTTGGTTCCCAGACTAAGTTTGACTGTGAGTGTCTGGGCACCATATTTGGGTGTCGGAGTAAGTACTTCTGTGGTGTTTAGTGAGGATCTAACATAGATGACACAGCCACCGCCTCTCTTACTAGTCCTGTCTGCATGGAAGACGGAGTAGACATTGAGGGAGACAGCTCCATTGGGTATTCTATCCGAGAGCCATATCTCAGATAGAGCTAGGATGTCGGGTGCATGCTGGGCAATCCAGCCCTGGAGGGGGGGTGTTTTTTTGGTAGGCTGCATATATTAAGAGTAGCCAGCAGTAGACTCCCATGTGGGCATACTGCTGCTTCTATCAGTATATTAAATGGGGCTTTAGATGAAGTAGGCGATTTGATCTATTTTATTGGCCTATCAAGTAATTTTCAGTACAAACACAAGCCTCCAGGCATAGCACGGTCCTTTCTCAGGCAATGGCAGTTTTTACAAAAAGCATTCACACATACATTGGATAGTAATATCTAATGACAACAATTAACATAGAGTTTTCACATACTGTTGTA
The DNA here is from genome assembly GCA_016271365.2 of Neoceratodus forsteri. Taxonomy (NCBI): domain Eukaryota; kingdom Metazoa; phylum Chordata; order Ceratodontiformes; family Ceratodontidae; genus Neoceratodus; species Neoceratodus forsteri. The sequence goes on from CM057458.1 coordinate 376,856,201, forward strand.
AGAAGGTAGAATTAGCCATTGTACAGTTCATAAGAAATGCTTTTTGCAAAAACTACCGTTATCTGAAGAAGGGCCCTTTGTAGATTATACTTTCCTGTGGTGGTCTTTTCCTGTTGATAATATTAAAGAAATGATGGTATTACAGAATGTTTTGACAAAGGACTGGGGGAGTAGTTGCAGCAGAAAATGCATCAATCACGGTGATAAACAAAGAATGCTTTTAGAAAGTGACTGGCAGCTGCCATTGCAAAGCTGCTTGCATAATCACGAAACAATGCTAATTTTTATGTTGTGAAAACAATGTTTATTTGTGTATTTTCAAGCACGGAAGTCACTTTAAGAGGCCAGTGTACTGAGAAGACAAAAACAACTGGCATCACTCACTAAGCAGGTGCTGATTTTTCCAGCTGCTTTCCTAACAAATTCACATCATATGACTTACACCAAGTGGCGCACTATTTGGCACAGACACTCCAGACCTGGCCCTGTGTTACACAGGACCATACCTGCAACAATACCATTGTCCTTTTTTATGTACGTGCTTATGCTCCTCCCTGTCTGGTCCCCATTTAGTCTGCCCCCCTCAGCCCCATCACCAACCATCTCCAAGTAGGTACACAGACATCACTCACCACGGTCTGTCCCCCAGGTGTGGCCTCTGGGCTCTCTCAGAACTCCTTTAGGAGTTCCTCAGGGGACCAGGATCTGGCGGAGGATGGTGCTTTGGTCAGTGGTGGTGGGAGGCATAACTTTGCCTGGTCACGGTCAGGTTCTTCTGCCATTTTTCCCTGTCGCTGCATGGCACATGCAGCACTAGTGGGGGTGCACATTGTGTGCATGCAGCACTAGTGGGGGTGCACATTGTGTGCATGCAGCACTAGTGGGGGTGCACATTGTGTGCATGCAGCATTAGTGGGGGTGCACATTGTGTGCATGCAGCACTAGTGGGGGTGCACATTGTGTGCATGCAGCATTAGTGGGGTGCACATTGTGTGCATGCAGCACTAGTGGGGTGCACATTGTGTGCATGCAGCATTAGTGGTGCACATTGTGATGCAGCATTAGTGGGGTACATTGTGCATGCAGCACTAGTGGGGGTGCACATTGTGCGCATGCAGCATTAGTGGGGGTGCACATTGTGCGCATGCAGCACTAGTGGGGGTGCACATTGTGTGCATGCAGCATTAGTGGGGTGCACATTGTGCACATGCAGCACTAGTGGGGGTGCACATTGTGCGCATGCAGCATTAGTGGGGGTGCACATTGTGTGCATGCAGCATTAGTGGGGGTGCACATTGTGTGCATGCAGCATGCTCCTGCTGGGACAGCAAGCGCCCCCGCCCAGCAGCTAGGGCCTCTGGGGCACCGGAACATGCCATCCGACAGCAGGCTGTTCTCCCAGCTCGGCTGCCTGAGTGGCTGCTCTTAAGCTTGCTCCCAAACTGTGGAAGCCAGCATGGAAGTGTGCCGCACTTCTGCTGGGCCATCGGGTGACCCCCATATTCTTTATGGTTCTGTCAATAAGCAGGGCACTTCTCACAAACAGTTGCAGAGCAATGCAACACTGCTTCTGCAGAGGTACACTAAAATGCAATCTTATAGCCAGGCCCAGTGGTGCTGAGCACCGAGTTAATATCTCAAGCCAAATTCCACAGGTGGAGTCCAGGGTACACTGCAGAGGCAGAATACTCAGACTGCAGTGATGGGAATCACTTGAGTGCCTCCTTCAGGAAGGTTCACGACTGCACTGAAGCCGTCAGCCCTAACCCTGCTAAAGGACAAGAAAAACAAGGTGGACTCACAGTAGAGAGGTGGGAGGCAAGAAAAGAGACAAAACAGTGGGAGGAATGTATCAGCATGAGGCACACAGTTGCCACCCTTAGAAACATAGAATTTGTGGGCAGACAAGGACCACTTGGCCCACCCAGGCTGCCCAGTTGTTCTTTGCCTTACCTGTCTCTGCAGACCCTAACTGGTTTCCAGCAACTCTCCCTCCTCCCCGACTGTTTTCTAAAACACCCCTATGTCAATCCCACACAAGTTTAAAACCCCACACTGTTTTTGCCTCCACCAGTTCTGATGGCAGTATGTTCCAGGCATCTACCACCCTTTCTGGGAAGAAATATCTCCTCGCATCTCTCCTAATTCCTCCCCCCTTCCCCCACTTCATCACATGCCCCCTGGTCCTGGTGCTCTTTCCTATTTGAAAGAGACGTCCTTCCTTCCTGCACCCTGTTCATCCCTTTGAGGTACCTGCACATCTCTATTATGTCATCTCTTGCTCTCTTCTCTTCCAGGGTGTACATGTTCAGATCCCTCAGTCTCTCCTCATTGGCTTCTCATGCAACCCTGCAACATTTTATTTGCTCTCCTCTGATCTTCCTCCACCCTGTCTATGTCCTTTCTGAGGTGCGACCTCCAAAACTGGACACAGTATTTCACATGGGGTTTCACCAGCGAGTGATACAGTGGCAATACCACCTCCCTCCTGCTGGAGATGCTCCTCCCTATGCATCCCAGCATCACATTAGCCTTACCCACTGCTTTGTAACACTGCTCTGCCACTTTGAGGTCATCACTTATGGTAACTGCAGTCTCTTTCCTGTTCAGTGACAGTCAGTACCTCCTCCAATCCTATAATTAGTTCTGGGTTCCTGTGCTCTAGATGCATAATGTTGCACTTTCCGGCACTGAAACCCAACTGCTATGCTCTTGACCACAGCTTCAGTTTTCCAAGATCGCTGAGTATTCTCTCCACCCACTCCAAACTGTCCACCCTATTGCAGATTTCTTCCATAATTAGAGTGAGTGCCATTTACCACCAACCTGTCTCCTGTTAACCCATTTCTAACCCAGTTCATCACTTTGGATCCCACCCCTAGGCTGCTCAGTTTCTTTATCAGCCTCCTATATGGCTGATAAAGAACCTTGTGTCAAAGACCTTGCTGAATTACACAGAAACACAGAAACATAGAATTTGACGGCAGATAAGGACTGCTTGGCCCACCCAGTCTGCCCATTTCCCTACCTGCTGGATAAGCTGCAGATCCTAGTTAACCAGCAGCCTACTTCTTCCTACCCCCACCCCCCAGAACTGCCTTATGACTATCCCATGCATGCTTGAATTCCACCACTGATTTTGACTCCACAACCTCCTCCGGAAGGCCGTTCCATGCATCCACAACCCTCTCTGTGAAAAAATACTTCCTTAAATTACCTCTGAGCCACCCCCCATCTTCAAATTGTGCCCTCTTGTTCTTGCACACCTCTTTTTTTGAAAGATGCTACCCTCTTGGACTTTGTTGATTCCCTTGAGGTACTTGAAAGTTTCTATCATGTCCCCCTCTCCCTCCTTTCCTCGAGGCTATACATATTAAGCTCCTTAAGTCTCTCTTCATATGTCTTCCAGTGCAGACCCTGCACCATTTTAGTTGCCCTCCTCTGGACAGCTTCCATCCTGTCTATGTCTTTGTGGAGATTGGGTCTCCAGAACTGCACACAGTACTCCAGATGGGGTCTCACCAGCTGCCTGTACAGAGGGATAATAACTTCCTGTTTTCTACTGGTGATGCCTCTCCCTATGCATCCCAGTATCCCCCCAGCCCTCCTTGCTGCCCTCTTACATTGCTTGCCCATCTTTAGGTCATCTGATATGACTACCCCAGGTCCCTCTCCATTTTGTTGTTGTTAGTATCTCACCCCATTGTGTACTCCTCCCTGGTTTTGTTTCAGGTGCATTACCTTGCACTTCTTAGCATTGAATCTAGGCTGCCACACATTTGACCATTCCTCTAACCTTGCCAAGTCCCTTCTCATCCTTTCCACCCCACCCTGTGCATCAACTCTGTTGCAGATCTTAGTGTCATCTGCAAAGAGACATACTTTTCCTTCCAGTCCTTCTGCAATGTCGCTTATAAAGACATTGAAGAGGACCGTCCTAATACTTGAACCCTGCGGTACCCCACTAGTAACCCTCCTTTCTTCTGGAGTGGACTCATTTACTATTACTCTGTGTCCTATTCTCCAGCCAATTTTTACCCAAGCTGTCATCTTGGGACCCACTCCCAGGCTGGCTAACTTGTATATTAATCTTTGTGTGGGACTGTGTCAAATGCCTTGCTAAAGTCTAGGTAGGCCATGTCCACAGCCCCTCCCTGATCTACTACTTTGGTCACCCAGTCAAAGAAATCTATCAGATTCTGCCTGGCATGACCTTTCCGCTGTGAATCCATGCTGCCTAGGGTCCTGTGCCCTCTGGCCTCTAGATACTCGACAATTCTTTCCTTTAGAAGTGATTCCATCATTTTCCCTATCACTGAGGTTAAACTAACAGGTCTATAATTTCCTGCTTCTGCCTTGCTCCCACTTTTGTGAAGGGGAATCACATCTGCCCTCCTCCAGTCCTCGGGTACCACCCCATCCTCCCATGATTTGTTAAAAGGGTAGTCAGTGGTGTCACTAGTTCACCTTAGTTCTTTAGAATTCTGGGATGAATCCCATCAGGCCCCATTGCTTTGTCCACTTCAGTTTTAAGAGTTCTTTCAGAACCCTTTCTTCTGTAAATGGGCCAGTATCAACTTCTGTATCCAGCGTGTTACTACTGTTGTTTGTTTTATGTACCTCCCCTCTTCCTTTGTAAATATGAGCAAAATATTTGTTTAGTATCTCTGCCTTTTCACAGTCTCCTTCTGCCCACCCTCCTCCCTTTATTAAGCCTCCACTATCCCTCCCTTGGTCTTCCTTCGCCTCCCTGATGTACCTATAAAGGTTTTATCCCTTCTAACTGAGTTGGCTATCTTTCCTCGTTTGGGCCTTTGCTGTTCTGACTGCCTTCCCAGCCTCCTTTGCTTTAACTGATACAGTTCTCTGTCCTGCTCCTTCATGCGATTCCTTGTACTTCCTGAATGCTTTTTTCTCTTGAACCTTCACTGCCACTTCCTTTGAGAACCATAGTGGTTTCTTACATCGCCTTGTTTTGTTTATTTGCTTCAGACAAAGGCTCGTTACCTCTGTGATGGCAGTTTTATTATTCCCCATTGTTCTTCCACCCTCCGTCCTGCCCATTTGCTAGTGCATTCCTTAGGCACTTACCCATTTTGGCAAAGTCAGCCCTCCTAAAGTCCAGTACTTTTGTCTTTGTATGGCTTGACTCTATTGCTGTGTTTATTGTGAACCATACTGTTCGATGGTCGCTAGTTCCCAGATGGCTACCCACTTCTACATCTGTAATCCTCTCTCCATCTCCATTTGAGAGAATCAAGTCTAATATTGCTCCCTCTCGGAAATATCCACTGCCCTCTCCTGATCACTTAGTAAAAAAATCTATCAAATTAATTTCTCATGACCCCCACCCCCCATGAATCCATGTTGCCTGTAGTCTTGCAATCCATGGGATTCAAGATACTCTACCACTCTTTCTTTCAGTAGGGTTTCCATTATTTTCCCACCACTGAAATAAGACTGAACAGCCTATAGTTGCTAGCTGCTCCCTGATGCCACTCTTATGAAGAGGGACCATGTCATCTCTTCTCCAGTCCCCCAGAACCACACCTGTTTCCAGTGAGCTGTTGAATGAGGCTGTCAGTGGGGCAGCTAGCACCTTTCTGAGTTCTTTTAGAACTCTTGGGTGTATTCCATCTGATCTCATATCTTTGTTCACTTCAGAGTTGCAAGTCCTTTCCGGACTGTTTCCTCTGAAAATGGAATGGTGACCACCTACCCCTTTTCCTGCTACTCCCTGGTGGTACCTGTACACTTCTGGAAAAACTCTGCATTACTTGCACCTGTAATATGACAGCACTACAACACTATATACAACACTTCAGAAAGGATAGGTTAGTGTTTGCCGTTCAATTCTGTAAGTCACTCCAATTGCTGTTTTAGAGGCATAGCCACATTGAATGGAATTTTATCTGTGAAGCATTAGAATACATTCTGCAAACCGGCTACATTTGAGTTCAGTGAAATGCTTTACTTTAGGTAGCAGGGAAGATGTTATTTCAGCTATCACATGGTGATTACCAGGTGGCAGTTTGAGTACAGGGAAACTGTCTTTAGTGTATCCTACTCCCATTCCTGCCTGTGTTTTCCCAAAAGTTCTCCCTCACCTTCCTCTTACTTTTTCAACTTCCGTGTTCCTTGTCCCCTTCAATGCTCTGCCCTAACTTACTTGAGTTTTACCCCAACTTTTCTTCCGTCTTGTTCCCATCCCTGCCTTCCTGTCCCCTGCCTTAGGAGTTGTCCCCCCGCCCTCACTCCTGTCACTGGAGGCAACTGTTGCCTCACTGTTTTACTGCCACATCCCGTATCAGAGAAGCCTAGGTATGGCAGTTTGGTGATTACTATTCTGTGACTGGCTGTGTCAAATGCTTTCATAAGGCCAAGTGAAATAGTACCATTCATTGTCACAGATCAAAAACAGTGATGATTTTGTCCGTGAATTCCGATAGAGTAGTTGCAATGGAATTTAGAAAATGGGCTTGAAAATTAAAGCATCCTGACTGGCTGAAAGCCGTGAACCAGAAGTGCCAATTTGGGGTGACCCATTAATATCCATGGGCACCCTGAATTTTTACATTCCCCAGCTGCCATTTTTTCCATGTTCGTTAAGTGGAGTCAGCCCCACCACACACACACAATCAGAAATGCAGAACCCTGCCCACAAGTCCACTGCCATTCTTCACTTAAAAAAAAAAGTAAACTACTTGATTTTAAAGCAACGTTCCTTTTCTATCACTCCTGCTGATGTCTGTTTTTGGCAACCGTGTTCCTGCTACCAGCCCGCTGTTCTGATCCCACTCATTTCTCACACCAACAAGCAGGAGATGTTTTAAAAAAAATGTGTTTAGTGCCATCACTCTCTCACAAATTAATTTTCCCTTTGTTAGCAGCAGTATCTTCTTGATGCTTGTTCCTCTGAAGACAGATCTCTGGCATGTCGCCCGCTTCAGTCCCCCCACCCCCACCGTCGATACTGTGTCCGGAGCACCTCCACAATACATACACGAAACAGAGAGGAAATTTTTACACAGTGACACGCCTGCAAGACATTTCCCTCTCTTTTTGTTGCTTTTAAAAAGAAATGCAAAAAAACAGCTTTTGTACTTCAGTGAAGTAGCCCTCGCACATTATGTGCTCAGTGCTACTCTGAGACAGCCTGGCTCGCCTTTGCCTCCATCCCCCCTCGTTAAGCAGAAATAAAAACACTCTGCTTTTTATATCCCTCACCTGACCATAAGGCAGGTCTCTGAGTCCCAATCCCAACCTCACTGGCACTCCATATTTGCACCACGATGCCTACTGCAATCCATCCATGTACTCAAATTCAGTTCAAGACCACAATTAATGAGGTAAAAAAAGTACACCATAAAAAAATTTAAAAAATGAGCACGGCGAAAACAAAACTTTTTATCTGTATGTCTCTGTTTATGCTGAGTGTGAATGTATGCATAACCAAGACAACCAAAAACGCATGTCTAATGCAGGGGGAGGAACAATTATTTTTTTTATTTATACTTTTTGGCCCGCATGTCTAGCGCCAGTACCCTCATCCCAGATCACGGTCCTCACCATCCCTCACTACCCGCATGAGTCGCTACTCCCCTTCGATACCCCATGGCTTATCCCCCCAGGGCTGCGGCACCTACCCTAAGTGCCACAGACATTGGGATAGGTCGAGGGGGAGTCAACCTGGGAACAATTTGGGAGTGGTGAGGTTGGCGCCATCAAGGTGCTAGATGCGGCAGGTTTTCCCCCTGTAAGCAAGGGGCAGGAGCATGCAATGATGCCAAAGTCTGCCCTGCCCCTCAGGATCTTTCTGATGCTGGCTGCTGTGGCACCCCTAGCCTCCGCCAGGGGTTCCGCTAGCACTGGTCGTGCACCGCACCCTCCCCCCAGAGAAGAGAGCAGCCCATGGGACGCTAGGTCTTTCCCCCTGGCCAGCCCTCCAACAACCCAGGTCCATTGCTGAACCTGGGTCACTGACATCACAGGTAGAAATCCAACAGCTACGCCGACGAGCAGGCAGCGGGGAGCAACAATTTTATTACAGAATAAATCAAAGATATAAGATTTTTAACATGCAAACATAAAAATAATTTTTTTCAAGCATATATAACTCTGCGGCCCATTTTCTAAGCACAGTAATACTCTTCAGGGTGGACAGTATTGGGCTAAACCAGACCTTACAGTGGCTATAAGGCCCTCCGCCTGTGGCGTTGGGACTCATTACGTCCCTGGGCAGTCTGGTATAGCTGAATACCGCCCACCCTGGAGGATATTATTGCTTACATAATGGCCTGGATACAAACTGTCTATCATTTAGTAATTAATTCTGGTGTAGTCATAGCTCTGACTGCACTGCTTGTTCTCTAATTTACCACACATAGAGATTAATGCATAGACGACTGTAAGTTATTAAGTTTTTCTATTCACCTGCAGTGTGTGATGACCCATAAACCTTGACAGCAAAGCTCAAGAGGGTTGTCAAGTCACATGTGAAAGAACTTTATTGACACACAGTCGTCTATGTTTAATTTTTCATAATTACTGGTGTAAGGACTCAATGCCAAAGAAAGTCAGTAAAGACAGTTCTGCTTTTAGTCTGGTTTTGTTTTCTCATTTTTGACTGGCTGTGATTACTGCTGCCCTTTGCTCAGTCTCAGTCCCACTCCCCTACACACACACACACATTTTCCCTTACGGCTACTGCCAGAAACCGTAGCGTAACTGGACTTCATCCCTGTCACAGGCTTGGTATCTTCTTCTTGTTCTCCACCTCTAAACTCCACAGCCTGAACCTGATCCACCAGGAGGGAGTGAGAGAACAAGTGCAAGAACCTGTGAGTCAAGACCAACAGATAATTTTACTGTCAGTTGAGTCCCTGTGTGTTTCCTCCACCACCTGCTATACCTGGCTCCTGTTGAGCAGTCTTTCCCACTTGCGGTTTCAAAGGGAGGGCTCTATGGAACTGAAGTGAGAATGAAACAAAATACCCTTATAACTGGGTAACCAAGTTATTCCGGCATTCAAAACAGCATGTGAAATCATGCATTAAAGGGGGTCACCAATAATTATAATAGGAAGTATGGCTAATGCCCTACAGTTGTTAGTTTTATCAGTACTGTATTTCCAGATTTATAAAACCCAAGAACTTTAGTCAATTTTTATGTTTGTTTGCGTGCACAGCACACAAAAAACATATTGAGATAGTAGAGCATTGCAGAGGTGTGGCAGCGTTTTGTCCAATGCAGTGGACACTTTAATTGGTGCATCCCTTGGCCACCAATTAATGCTGAAGCTGCCGATGGTGGCAGTTTCAGACCGAGCTCCACACTTGAAAGAAATCTGCTGCTGCAGTCAGGGGCAGTTTCGTCATTGCAGCGGCAGTTCCCCCCTCCTTCCCAATCAGGCAGACAGCAGGACAACAAATGTAAATGTTAGCTCCCTCCCACTGCTGCTACCTGCCCCACACCCGCCATTCTCCGCCCCCTGCTGACATCGGGGTGCTCAATTCCCATGTCAGCATGTATCCCCCCCCCCATTATTTAATGTGGCACACTGGGAGCCCACCCCAGTGTGCCAAAAAAATACTTCTTTGATGTTTCCATGGCCGGAATACCCACTCCCAGTGTCAGATGCACCACCCCCACCCACACCCCTATGTTCTCAGCTGACCTCGGTGTGCCCAATCCCCGGGATGGCACTGATTCCCCCCTCCCAGCACTCTGAAACAATGGGAGTCCACTCCAGTGTGCCAAAATCCCTTTTGTTAATATTTCACCTATATAAAAGAAAACAGTCCCACAACACCTTTTTTTTTTTTTTAAACCTGGAAAAAAAGGAAGTGGGCCCTTGTCGTTCCCACTGGCCCCCCTTCCCCAACTCACACCCTCCCTCTGTGCACCCCACCTCCCCCGCACTTCTTACCCATACTACTCCGATGTCGAAGCAAGCGATCTTCTGTGGACCGGGAACATGTCTGCACTCTTCAAAGACCAAGGGGGGTCAACTTAGATTGATTTCTCATCCAGTTTTTGGAGTTTTGGTCCCAAACTTTCAACATGAGGTTCTTGGGACCCCGCTTCGTGAACACTTGCACTGTCATTTCGTCTCTCTGTCCCAAAAGGTGATTTTGTAGTCACTGTGCGAAATAACCATTTGGAACCAATTAATGGAAATGACAGTGCCACTGTTCATGAGGAGGGGTCCCAAAAATTCCTTGTTGCAAATTTGGTGAAACAACCCCCAAAAATTACTGTGTTATGAGCGTCCGTTGTGCAATTTCTATGCACGCTCATAACTTCATCAATTTTTAATATTTTCACTCCAAATTTCCAACATTGCCATTTTTCATACCCCGTTATGAACAGTACAGCTGTCATTTTCGCATCCTTTCCAAAATGTGTTTTTGCACCTGTAGCGTAGAATGGCGTGGTTGCTGTGCAAAATCAACTTTCGGGATAGATTAATGAAATCACAGTGCCAGTGTTCATGATGGGAGGTACCAAAAAGGCCATGTTGAAAATTTGGTGAAAACATTCCAAAAAATGACTGCGTTACGAGCGTGCATTGCACAGTTTCTATACTCGTAACTTCACCAATTTTTCATATTTTCACTCCAGATTTTCAACATTGCCACTTCTTCATACTTCCTCATGAACACTACAGCTGTCATTTTTCACATCCTGCCCAAAATGCATTTTCGCACCTGTGGCGCCGAATGACACACTTGCTGTGTGAAATCACCTTTTGGGATTGAGTAACGAAATGATACTGCCACTGTTCGTGAGGTAGGGTCCCAAAAAGCCCATGTTGAAAATTTGGAGCAAAAATACCAACAAATGCCTGGGGCGTTCGTGTTTCCAACTGTAATGCCCACCCTGTACAGACTGACAGACATTGGGGGTGTGACTTGTGGTCGTCGGCCTTAATGGTCACGCCATTCTACCCCCACCCTGCAGCCACTGGCAGGCATCAAGGTGTGCCTTGGGGTCTTCGGCCCTAACGTTCACCCCATTCTCCTATACTGCACCCATCTCAGTGTATTTCCTCATGGACAGGGGTGAGCATAAGGGCCACAGATCTCAAGGCACACTGCGACACCTGTCAGTGTCTGCTGGGTGGGGTGAGTTGGAATGATGTGAGTGTTATGGCCAACAACCCAAAGGCACACCCTCAATACCTGTCAGTCTCTGCAGGGTGGGGGTGAGGGTTGGCGTTACTTCAATACTTCACTGCCATTCCTATTATGCATCTCTCTAACTCCTGTAGTACCAATGCCAATACCAGCAAGCAAACATTTGGCATTGACAAATGCTTGTTAATAATTAGAGAAAAACACCAGTTCCTTAGAGATAGGTCAATGACATGTTAAAAGAGTAACCACATACTCAGACCCAGCTTTAAAGTTTTGCATCTCGTTGATCAAGCCCAGAGGATTTGCTGAGATGTAGTGCCTGTAACTGCCTCAGGACAAATAACAGTGATATGTTAGTAAATCTGTTTAATGAACAGAAGATTACTGAAACTGGTTTTAAAGGTATATCAATATATTTTGTCCAAGAAGTCAAATATTGTTGCTGCTAATTTAGCCTATATATAAATCTCTCCCTTTGTTAATGCACCAGTTAGGGTAACTTAACTAAAGTAGGGAAATGTGGCGTTAGGGTTTTCAACCCTAGCTCCCATCCCCCACCCCTCAAGCAGTAAAAGGAAAAAAGTTAGGGTTTTGGGTCTCTGGAGTCTTGGCAAATCAGTGGTGGGGTTTTTCTTGGGGTTGTCAACCCTAATGCTCACCCCATTATCTGAGCTACTAACATCACACATGATCACCTTTCTTCACACTGGGCCAACAGGGCCCTGCATGAAGAAAGCTACAATAAATTGTGTTGGTAACATGTGGTGACACATACTTCTCTACCTTTGAAGTGTGTATCACTATGAGTCACTGTTTGGACCTGTACCTTGTACTTCGGACTAGAGGCTAGGGCTCTGGGGCAGCAGTAAGCATTATGATTGACAACCACAAGAAAGACCCTATAACTGATTTGCCAAGATTCTGGAGACCCAAAACCCTAATATTTTTTCCTTTTGCTGTTTGGGGGGTGGGGTTGGGAGTTAGGGTTGGAAACCCTAAAGCCACATTTCCCTACTTTTGTGGCATTAAGTTACCCTCACTAGTGCATTAACAAAGTTTTTTGCAAAGAATTTCCTTTCTTTTTAAGATAGTGGACTTGTATTCTCATTTACCTAGGTCCCGTTGAGACTTGCATGAACAGGTGCAGATGTGCAGGGCCCTTTGCACCAAGTCCCATGGGAAGACTCAGTTCACCTACAGAAGTGCAGGGTGCAGCACATTCACATTTTACAGTCACTCATCACACATTCAGTACACATTAACTCTTCACACATTCAGTACACATTCACTCTTTACACATTCACTCTTCACACACTCTTTTTTATTTTTTTTTATTTTGACCCCAAATTTTCAAGATAGTCATTTTAGGACTGCTCTTATAAACATGACATGTATCATTTATAGCATATTGGCCAAAATTTCATTTCATGTCATTTCACACTACAAGTACAAAAACACTTTTTGTCCAGGATTTAAGAAGTAACACCTATCACGTTTATGAGGTGGTGTGAAAAAATGAGCATGTTCAAAGTTTGGAGTCAAAATATTGAAAATTAGCGAACTTAAGAGTGAATACTGAAACACTTGAAAGTTCAGGCATAACCTGGGCATTTTACCATATTTGTACACGCAGTTTTTCCCACGCTGTATTTGCTTTCAGTGACTTGTTATGGAACCCATATGAACTGCCACTATGTATACTGAGTAATCATTTCATCGTTTGTGCCAATCACTGCCTCCAGGGCAAGTGAGGTATGGCAGTTGTACTAATTTTACATTTTACTGCAGCAGAACAAAGAAATGGAAAGGAAGCCGATCACAGATGTGTCTTAAAAAAGGTGCTGAAATTCAAACAGGCAGGCTTTAAATTGCTGAACTACCAGCATAAAATCAGTTGCCGCCGAAGCCAGCCAGCGATCTTGGTTGCAGGATGTCTTAGATAGTTTGGGTTTTTTTTTTTTTTGGTCTATTAACTGTACTCCCCTGCACTGTGGGTGATTTGTGACTGATACTAGGAGATCACCACTGGAATTCTGGGGGACTGCAGAGCAGTCAGCTCAAAGGGACCATACGGGAGCAAGCTTGGGATTTGAGATTGAACCAGCAGAAAAAAGGATTGGGAAGGGAGCCAGTCACAGGCACATCATAAAAAAAGTGCTGAAATTCAAACAGGCAGGGTATAAATTACTGGACTACCAGCATAAAATCAGTTGGCACCAGAGTCTGCTAGTGATCATGGTCGAAGGCCGTCTTCTTTGTTTTTTTTGTCTATTAACTTTCCTCCCCCGCACTGTGGGTGATTTGTGACTGATACTGGGAGACTATCACCAGAATTTGGGGGGACAGCAGAGCAGTCAACTCAAAGGGAGCATACAGGATTGAGCTTGGGAGTTTTGGCTCTCCATCCCACCTCCCTCCTGCCCAATAGCTGTATAGTCAAGGTGCTGACAAACACAAGCGATGATGAAATAGCAGCTGGAGCAACCAGTGCAAAGAAGAAACTCAGAGTGACATATATCTGGATAAACAACAAAAGCAGTAAACAGGAGGCAGAGATCAACCGGATAAGACAAATTACTAAATCTTTTCTACAGGATTTTCTTATTTTTGGTGAAATTGTGATTGGTACTGAGTAGGATTATAGGGGTTACTGATGGAACTGTGTTTGTACAAAATAATTGGCGTTGGGGTTGTACTGAATCCTTTACAAGTAACAGGAGTTATTTAAAATATATTTACAGGGGCATACAGTATGTGAATCTAAAACAGATAAGCCAGAAACAGACATGATGGGAATACTGCAGTGCAGTGGCTATAGGGTGGCAGTCTTCAGGGAGACTTTCTGGAGGCTGCAGTGCTGCCCCATGTGAGTGCACTTCTATGGGCCGAAGGCAGAGGTTGCTAGTCTCCAGGTAGAGTTGGATAGGCCTCGGAGGGCCTCTTCCCCCACCCAGGGACCACCAAGTCTACCCCTGCTGCCTCAAAGAATGCCAAGAAGGAGGAGCGGATGGACTACAGTGGGCTTGGATAGGGTGAGGGTGGTGGGACAGAGACACATCCTTCCTACGGTTCCACTCCAAAACTCCTACACCATTCTGGAGAGGCAGGACTGACCCAAGGAGGCACCCACAGTGGTGGACAAGGAGGATGTAGGGGTCCTCCAAGATGGAGACCCGGGGGGGGGGTAGAGGACCCCAAAGGAGAAGGAAGGAAGGAAACAACTACTGATGGGGAACTCTTTCATTAGTGGGGGAGACTTGGGGGCAGGAGGAGAAAGAAGGAGGGAGGTCAAGTGCCTACCCGGCGCCACGGCTCTGAGGGATGGAAAGCATATCCTAAGGATCATTGGGGCAGCTGGATGGGAGGGTGAGCTAGATGTCATTGTCCACATGGACACAAATGATCTGGCTACGGATGAGGTTACAGTAGTGCAGTCGGAGTTCAGGGAACTGGGGAAGGGTCTTAGACAGGTGGCACATTCAGTACCATTTTCAGAGGTGTTACTTATCTATGACTTGGGGGAGGACAGGGAGCTCCACACCAGGAGCGGCAATGAATGGCTGAAGGACTGGTGCAGAGCAGAGGGGTTAGGCTTCATTGGGGTCTCACCTGGAGGGATGGAGGCCTATACAGGAGAGATGGCCTGCATCCATCCAGGGGAGGAACCAAGATCCTCATTAAACAGTTTAAATGCTTCACTGGCAAGCATTTAAACTAGCCAAAAGGGGTGGTGGAAGGAAGCAGGGAGAATCAGCCCCACTAACAGGAAAAAGGAGTCAGCAGGGAGGACCCTAAAGTTGGGAAATCACCAAAGGTACCTTAAACGGAAAAGGCAGAATGGCAGAGAAAAGAAGAAAGGGGATTAAAGACAGGGGGATAATGAGGGAAGGCATGAAGATAAACGTGAGGATGCCAGAGGGGAGGTAGCAAAATTTGGAAGACCATGTGCATGAATGCTCAAAGCCTGGGAAATAAAATCCTGGACCTAGTGGCCTTGATGGCACAAGCTGACTTGGACATTACCGTTATTACAGAGACATGGTACAATGTGAATCGTGACTGGGATATACAATAGCTATACCAGATTATATTGTATTCAGGAAAGACAGGGAGGGTAAAAAGGGAGGCGGAGTGGCTCTTTACATCAGGGAGAGTATAAAGGCAACTGAGGTATAGGGATTGCAGGGAGGGACGAATGCCATGTGGGTAATCCTTGAGATGTGCAATGGCACAGCTATTCACACTGATGTGATCTACAGACCTCCAGCACAAGAAGAAGAGTTGGACAGGGATCTAGTGGAGACCATCCATAAGATGACAACTAAAGGGAAGGTGCTGCTGGTGGGAGACTTCAACTTTCTGGATATTGACTGGAGCATCCCAGCTGCAGCCTCAGCCAGAAGCAGGGGCATCCTGGACTCCCTGCAAGGGGCATGCCTCAGGCAGCTAGTAACAGAGCCCACCCATGAGGGAGTGATTGTGGACCTGGTGCTCACTAATGGGGACAGAACTGTAGATGTCAGGGTGGGTAGCCACCTGTGGTCCAGTGATCATCCTATGGTTTAGTTCAATATAAGAAATAGTGGCAGAGTCAAACCACACAAAAAGGAGGGTCCTGGACTTCAGGAGGTCCGACTTTGCAAAGTTGGGGAAATGTCTCAGGAAAGCCCTGGCCGGGGGGGCTGGAGTGGAGTAGAGGAACAATGAGCACATCTAAAAGGAGCCATAGTGAAGGCAACAAACCTTAGCATTAGGCAATCAAACAAAAGCAAAAGGAAAAAAAAAAACACTATGGTTCTAAAAGGAAGTGGCTGGGACAGTAAGGGCAAAAAGGTTGGTATTCAGGAAGTACAAGGAAATGCAGAAGGAGTACAGGGCAGTGTATCTGGGAAAGTAGAGGGAGGCAGGGAAAGCAGTCAGGAGCACAAAGGCACACACAAAGGAAAAAATAGCCCTGGCAGTAAAGAAAGGAGAAAATACTTTTTACGGGTATGTTAGGGAAAGGAGAAAGACCAGGGGTGGGATTGTAAGGTTGAAGAGGGAAGGAGCTGAGTGTGTGGAAGGGGACCTGGAAAAAGCAGTGTAACCCCTAGGTGACACTATGCCAAGGGCTACTACCCCTGTCTGCTTGGCTAGTAGCAGGTTAAGGGGCCTGATTTCTGAAACGGGTGCCTCCACCTGGAGGTCAGGGTTGGTAATGGTCAAGCTAACCAGGGCACAGCCCTCTGAGACACTGTAACCCCCTTTTTCCCCTCTAGTGGCCTGAACACTGTACAATAATCACTTCACAATACCCTGGTACACCACACAAGTACCCACACTGTTTGCACTTACCACCAGGGCTGGTTCCTCTGGCTCAACCGGGGACCCCTGTAAAACAAGGTTATGCACAGCAAATAGCAACAGTACAGTACTTTGAGCACAAACTGGAACCACAGTCAGATTAAATGCAGAAAAGTTAGATCTGATTTATTCAGGGACTTGAACAAGGAGGGGCAAAATCAGGTTAATTAGCTTAAAGGTTATATCAATCAAGCAGTTATGCATGCGCTTTGAGTCCCCCCACACAGTCACACCTCTGGGTACCCAGGTGGAGAAGAGATGGGCTAGCCAGGACTGTTGCCCGGAGTTGGCCAGCGTTGCAGCTGATTGGGGCCCTGTGATGGAAAACACAACATGCACAGTACACGATATTTGTAATCCGGAGCCAGAGGGCTCAGTTCGTAAAGGAAACAAAACAACAAGACAATCAGATGACACACTCAAATTAAGCTGTTGTTGCAGGGAGCTAGGCTGGACGAAAATCGAGACTGCAGTTGGTTGATCTGGAATGCCAGGAGAAGCAGAGCCCACACGAGTCACAGAGGCATCATTCCTGTTCAAGCATGGAGCAGGGGGCTGATCCCCAGGCCGGTCTCTCATTGATGGCTTCTCTGTGCAGTGGGTAGTCTGGCTGGGCCAGTCTGGCAAGGCCGAGACTGCATGGAGACAAATTCGGATGCAGTCCATTTTGGGCTGGATACAGCTTCCAACAAGCAGAATACGGTTCACACAGTGGGGAACTAACTTACGACCCGCTAGCAGCTCATAGCACATTTACATGTACGGGAATTCTACTGTACGAGACAAAGTGCTCCCCGGTCACAATCGCAAAGTCTCTGCACACACTGGGAGCTTAGGGGTAGCTGGACCTCCTGACAGGCCGATCCTATTCAGCAAAATCTTCGGTCTTCTTCAGGTTGAGCCTGGCCCACTTCAGTAGCTCACTTTAGTCACACAAACTTGGATTTAGTCCAAAATAATTCTCTTCTCTCCCTCTCAGGAGCAGCAGGCAGACATGCAGGCCAAAAACTCAGCCTTTTCACAGTTCTCCCATGCGAATCCACTCAGGATTGCTGCTCAGAATCACTTCAGCTTCTTCGTCAGCTTCCAGCTTAGATCTGCCCTAAACAGGAGGCAGCTTGGGGAATTCCCTCAGATTCAAAAGATTTGATTGGCTGATTTGGCTGTCAGTCAAAACAAGACCTCCCCCTTCAGTTGCTAAAAAGGTGCCAAAAGCCCCAAACTACAGTTCCACAGATTTTGATTCCAGACAGCTCCTGTAGTCCGGCTACATTTTAGGTCCCACCAGAACTGATTCGTCCAATTTGCAGTCCAGGACCAAGATAGTGGAGACAAACAAAAAAGTCCTTGCTACAAAGAAGACAGGTTAGACAAACTACATTATCATTATCACGCTAAATGATTTTCAGCGAATAGTGACATCTTTCAGCAGAGCTCCCTCTCAGATTACTTATGCTGCAGTCAGGCAGCTCTTAAAGTGACAGTACACA
Source organism: Neoceratodus forsteri (assembly GCA_016271365.2). Lineage (NCBI taxonomy): Eukaryota > Metazoa > Chordata > Ceratodontiformes > Ceratodontidae > Neoceratodus > Neoceratodus forsteri. The sequence continues at coordinate 376,874,172 of CM057458.1, forward strand.
GCGGCTATACAGGCTCTGGTAATCACATTTAAACTGCTAAAACGCAGGACACCAGCCTGGCAGTGAGCATTTAGACAAGCTCAAGGAAGACTTTTGGGAACCCCCATTTGTAGGGGAGTTACAGCAGCAATCTTGAATAAATATTTTTGTTCACAGAAGAAAGGGAAGATGAGGGTCCACAGTTAAGCGACAAGAGCATTAATGGGAGGGAGATGGACACCAGTCCATTTATGGAGGAGAGAGTCCTAAATGAACTCGCATAACTGAAAGTGGACAAGGCAATGGGGCCAGATGGGATACATCTAAGAATATTAAAGAAACTTACAGTGGTGCTGGCAGCACCACTGACAGCCCTGTTCAACCAATGGCTGGAAACGGAAGTGGCTCTGGAGGATTGGAGGAGGGCAAATGTAGTCCCTCTTCATAAAAGTGGCAGCAGGGAGGAGGCTGGAAAGTACAGGCCAGTCAGCCTGACTTCGGTGGTGGGGAAATGTATGGAATCACTGCTAAAAGAAAGAACTGTGGAATATCTTCAATCCAGCAGATCACAGGATCTGAGACAGCATGGATTCACAAAGGGAAGGTGATGTCAAACAAATCTGATAGATTTCTTTAACTGGGTGACCAGGGAATTGGATCAGGGAGGAGCAGTGGATGTGGCCTACCTGAATTTCAGCAAGGCCTTCGACACCATTCCACATAGTAGGCTTGTAAACAAGCTGGTCAGCCTGGGAGTGGGTTCCTAGGTGGTAAACTGGGTTAGAAATTGGTTGAGGGACAGGACACAGAGGGTGGTGGTAAACAGAGGTCAATCCGAGGATAGGAGGCGACCAAAGGGGTACCACAAGGATCAGCTCTGGGGCCAGTCCTCTTTAATGTCTTCATAAGTGACATTGCAGAGGGACTGGAAGGGAAGGAATGCCTCTTTGCAGATGACACTAAGATCTACAACAGGGTAGACACTCCAGGAGGGGTGGAAAAAATGAGGAAGGACCTAAGCAATCTTCAGGAGTGGTCGAGAGTGCGGTAGCTAAAATTCAATGCAAAGAAGAGCAAAATCATGCATTTGGGGCAGAGAAACCCGGGGAGGAGTACATGATTGGGGGGGGGGATACTGATGGCCACCAAACAGGAAAGGGACCTGGAGTAATCATATCTGATGACCTAAAGGTGGCCAAACAATGTTGCAAGGCTGTAGGGAGAGCCAGTAGGATGCTGGGGTACATTGGGAGAGGTATCACCAGCAGAAAAAAAGAGGTGGTCATAAATGAAGGGCACAAATAAGGTACAAGAGGGTAGCATTTTTCAGAAAAAAAGGTGTTCAAGAACAAGGGGCCATGATATGAGGCTGGAGGGGGGTAGACTCAGGGAAAACATAAGAAAGTACTTTTTTATGGAAAGGGTGGTGGACTCATGGAACAGCCTCCCAGTGGAGGTGGTGGGGCAAAAATGGTAGGAGAATTCAAGAATGCATGGGACAGGCACAGGGGAACACTAGCGATAGGAAAGAGAGGGTAAATCTGGAGATCAAGTAGGGTCTGCGGTTCGGCAATAGGTGAGGAAAATGGGCAGACCAGGTGGGCCAAGCGGTCCTTACCTGTCTTCAATGTGTATGTTTCTATGTTTGTAAGGAAAATCCTGGAGAGCTGAAACACTAATCTCACCCCCACCACCATAACTGCATACACAGGACTGGCTTGCAGGCTGAAGGGGCGGTTGTAAGATATAGATCTTTAAACCCCAGTTTTGGTACCTTAATAACTTTGGTGACGTACCACAAAATAGCCCATAAGTTTGCATGCATAGTCAGCCTGGCAGGGTCCCAAGACAAGAAATGTTTTGTGACAGCATGCTGCACAGTTTACTAAATATGGAATTTTGATTTTTAATGAAATTCCATTTTTTTCCTATACTTAACATAGGTGTATTTGCTCTCATGTGCAGCCTACTATAGATGGTATGGAATTTGTTTCACAACACTTTCAGGGTAGAAGTGAACTATACTAAGGCAGTGCCCTTTGAAGGTTCCAAAGGCTTTGTGAAAAAATATTAAATGGCCCCAGAGTTACAAATATTTTAAGTTTTTTTCTTAGCATGCTCACCAGGGTTTTCGAATGAGGAAAGAGCAAAATAGCAGGGGTAAACATCACATACCTCCAAAAAGCAGTGAAGCCAGTTAGTTCAGGTTAAAAATCTAGGTTTATTCCAGTAAAAGAATAGCAAATGACCTCCACAGCCTGACCCGAGTCAGGCTGTGAAGGCTGTTTACTATTCCTCTACTGGAATAAACTTTGATTTTTTTAAGCTGCACTAACTGACTGTCGCTTTTTGGTGGTGTAATCCCCCTACAAATGGGGGTTCCCGAAAAGTCTTCCTTGAGCTTGCCTAAATGCTCACTGCCAGGTTGGTGTTCTGTGTTTTAGCAGTTAAACGTTATTGCCAGAGAGTGCCTGTGTGGTTTCTGTGTGCTGTCTCTTTAAGAGCTGTCTAGATTGCAATAATAATTGATCTGGGAGGGGGGGTCGAGTGTTTCCATGCTCGAGTCCCACCCAGACTATCTTATAATCGCTCCATTTCTGCCATCGCTTATTGCGCAGAGGGAGCACTGTTAGAAGATGTAACTGTTTGCTTGTTATTTATTAGAGTGATGAAGAAATTGTAGTTTGTCTAACCTGCCTTCTTTGCAGCAATAGACTGTTCTGTTCATCACCACCATTTTGGTCCTGGACTTCCGAAGTGGACCAATCAGTACTTTGGGGGATTCTAAAATGGAGCCTGCCTACAGGGGCTTGGTAGGGGCAAAACTTGTAGGAATTGTAGTTTTGGGCTTTTGGCGCCTAATCGAACCTGGAGGGAGAGCCCTTGTTGTGACTGACAGATCAGCCAATTGGACCATTTGGATTGAAGGGAAATTCCCGGGCAGCCTTCAGCAGGAGGAAGAACTGAGTTGGAGCTGCAGGAGTGAGCAGCTCGTGGAGCTGCTGCCCTGCGGGGTAGCATGGGGACTTGGCGGGAAGGCTGAGTCAGGCCTGTCTGCCTTCATCTCTCTCGCATGGAGAGAAAAGAGAAGCCTCACCTCAGACTACGTCTGCGAGCCCATTTCAATGTGCCATGATTCATGGGCACGATGAGCACACAGCAGATCTAAGTTGGGAAGTGAAGGAGCAACAGCTCGAGACAGTCGAGCAGCCGTCTGTGTAGTTTCGCGTGGGAGAACTGTGGAAAAGCCTGAGTTTTGGCCTGCCTGTATGCCTACAGCCCCAAGAGAGGGAGAAGAGAATTATTTTGGACTGAATCCGAGTTTGTAAGAATAAAGCAAGCCACTGAATTGTGACCAGGCTCAACCTGAGAGGACCAAAGATTTGCTGAATGCGATCAGCCTGTCAGGACTTCTAGCCACCTCTGAACTCCTGGTTTGTGCAGAGACTCTGTGATTGTGACCGGAGAGCATTTTCCTTACATGTAAATGTACTATGTGCTGACAGTGGGTTGTGACTTGGTTCCCCACTACATGTTGAACTGTGTTTTGCTTGCTGGAGGCTGCATCCAGCATCGCGGACTGAAATCCGTATTCATCTGTGATTGGCCTGGGCCTTGCCACTCTGGCCCAGCCAGACTACTCGCTGCACAGAGAAAGCCATCGACAAGAGACCTGCCTGGGGATCAGCCCCCTGCTCTACACTTGAACAGGAACAATGCCTCGGTGATTCGTGTGGCCCCTGCTTCTCCTAGTACTCCAGATCAAACACCTGCAGTCTCGATTTTCGTCCTGCCTGTTTCCAGTATTGGGTATCGTGAGTAAACATCAGGGTAGCTCCCTGCAACAAAAGCTTAATCTAAAAGTGTGTCATCTGATTGTCTTGTTGCCTTTTCTTTCACGAACTGAGCCCTCTGGCTCCTGATTACAAATAGTGTGCATTGTGCAAGTCGTTAACTACCATCACAGGGCCCCAACCAGCTGCGACGCCAGCCTACCCTGGGCAATGGTCCTGGCTAGCCCATCGTCTTCCTGCCTGGGTACCCAGAGGTGTGACTGTGTGGGGACTTAAAGCGCATGCCTAACTGTTTGAATGATACAGCCTTTAAGCCAATTAACCTGATTTTGCCCCTCCCTTGTTCAAGTACCCTGAATAAATCAGATCTAACTTTTTCTGCATTTAATCTGACTGTGGTTCCAGTTTGTGCTCAAAGTACTGCACTGTTGATATTTGCTGTGCATAACCTTGTTTTATAGGGGGTTCCCAGGGTCGAGCCAGAGGAAACAGCCCTGGTGGAAAGTGCAAACAGTGTGGGTACTTGTAGGGTGAACAAGCGATATTGTGAAAGTAATTACTGTACATTGTTCAGGCCACTAGCAGAGAAAGAGGGGGGGTTACAGTGTTCCGGAGGGCTGTGCCCAGGTTGGCTTGACCACTAACAATCCTGACCTCCGGGTGGAGGCACCCATTTTAGAACTCAAGCCCCTTAACCTGCAACTAGTCACAGAGGCAGGGGTAGTATCCCTTGGGATAGCATCACCTAGGGGTTACAGTTGTATGAGATGTTTATTCCAGCTTTTTTACTCTTGGACCACTGACTTTGTTTTGCAGTGTGCACTACCTGTTAAGAGCTGCACTTTAGCTTACAACGTTTTTGGATAATTCTGACACAAACAATAAGAACATCTATCATGAGGACTTATCATTTGTGACTTATCCATTTTGAGAAAAAATATTGATAAAAAAAAATGACATAAATACTTTTTCTGGGCACCCCAAAATCCAGGGTGCCTTGGATAGCAAAAGGAACCCTTCACCAGCATTCTCAGCATGAGAACATTGGGACGTTCTTGACATTTGCAGCTGCTGATAAAGGTGTGCTGCTGGTTTGTGTGCCAGCAGTGAGCCAGCAATCCAATAGCTCTCCACCTCTCTCTCTCTATATATATATATATATTATTTCCCTTCCCTTCCCAGCTCAGCCAGCCCTCATAAATTTATATTAAGTGGACCGGAATGCTCACCCCCTGTTACAGCCTTCCCAACCCCCTCTCCTCCAGGTTGCATGCCCCCCCCCCCAGCATAGTTGGTGACACTAGAATGCCCACCCTTGGTCCTGCCATATAGTATAAGACTAAACTGGGGTGCTTAGTCCCCAATGTTGGATCCAGTATTAAATAATTCCTGTAAAAAATAAAACATTCTCTCGTTGTCTTCATTTTTTTAAAACCTGTAAAAAATATGGTCCCTCATCAAACTACCCCTCCACACCCCCATCCTAATCCCCAACCCATCCCCCCATGCCCCTCCCTACACACACACCTGAACAGATCCCATGATGAAGATCAACTCTCCAGTGGAAAAGATATCTTTCTACTGGAACCGGCGACTGCAGTGTGAGAAAGCAAGGTAAGTCTGTGTAATGTATTTCAAGGGGGTATGTACTTTTACTCATAACTTTATTTTTCAATAGTTTTCAGTATTTTTCTCACCAGATTTTCAACATAGTCTTTTTGGAACCCAACCTCATAAACAAGATAGATGAAAATTTTCAAACCCATCCCGAAAGGTGATTTTGTGGTCACTGCACAAAATCACATATTGGGCAGGATTTAAAAATGTTCACCTAATGGGTTCATGTTATGAGTTCAAGGTTAATAACATGGCTATATTTAAAATTTGGAGTAAAAATATGGTAAAATGACCAAGTTATGAGTGAACATTGAAATATCTCAATGTTCACGCATAACTTTGCAGACTTTCAACATTTTTTCACCAAATTTTCAACTTGCTTTTTGGAAACCCACCTCATGAAAAGCTGGAAATTTTCAAATCCATTCCATCAGCTGATTTTCGGGGTTCCTGCTTGAAATCACCTTTCAGGTGGAATTTGAACATTTTCAACTATTGCGTTCATGAGATGGGATCCTAAGAAGGCTATGACTGTCAATCTTTTTTCACCAAACTTTCAGCATGACCTTTCTGAGAACTCATCTCATAAACAATGCAGTGAAATTTTTCAATGTGCGTTGGAAGGTGATTTCGAGGTCACAGTGTGAAATTACGTTTTGGCTGAAATTTTCCTGTAAAAATATGGTAAAATAGCCAAGTCCTCTTTCACTATTCTTCTCAAAATCAGAAGTGATGCAGGCAGATATAGAAATGAAAAGTAACAAGATCCTGAGTCTTGACAAAATAACTTAAGATATTTTCAGACACTGTAGTCTTCATATGAATGTCCCCTCCTTATGAATGCTGAAATATGTGGTGAGACCCATACAATGTTGAATAACTGACTGGTTCTTTCTAAAACAGTTTTGGGCTTCTTCAAGTACATTATTTGACTCTGTCCATTGATGTAATTTCAAAAGAAATGTTTTTATGCAGTGTCAATTAAGCTAATTGGCCTATACGTTTGTAGATCATTCAGTTGGCTTTATTTATGAATAGGGAAGATGATATCACCTTTCTGTGAATTTGGGAATGTATGATTTTAAAGAACATAATTAGATAATTGGTAAATTACCCAATTCTACCAGTCCAGGAAGCGTCTGAAAATGTCTGGAATTATTTTGTCAGGACTCATAATCTTGTCATTTTTCATTTCTATAACTGCCTGCATTACTTCTGATTTTGACAAGAATTGTGAAAGGACGAAGAAATTTAGCTATTTTTTTCTATTATGGGAAGTATGTTAAATTTTTATTTTTTATTTAGTTTTTGTTTACCGGGTAGGTGCACTAGCCATAGGGATGACTATTTTCAGGCACGACCCGGGAGGCTACAGAGCAATAACAGGTATACATACAGAAGGCAAGAATAGTCAATTTTCTTCTTTTGTAGCGAAATAAACCATTTGGAAATGTTTTCCCCAAAGTAATGGCTGAATGTATGTATCCAATAATATAGAATAACTATTACAGTCTTTAGCTATTAGTGTCCAGAGTTGTTCAGTGTTTTTCCCTATAGTATTACTGAACTGTGCAATTTCTCCCTGTAATATTTTCCAATGGTTCTGATTATCTTGACTTAGGACTTTGTTATCGTCCTTTCTTTTTTTATTTAAAAGATTTATATTTTGCTTTGTCTTGTTAGTGCATGCCATCCTCACTAATGTCATCAGTTCTCTTTTGGTCAAGATACAAGTTTTGTTGAACCATGTGTCAACTTTTTCCTTATTCTCCGAACAATTGTATAAAAATGGTGCAATAAATTTCAAAAGTTTTCCCCAAGTGGTAATTATCTCATTTGGATTTCGCTGGTCCTAGATTTCTTACATGTATGTCTGGACTTGAGAAGAATCCAAAAGCACTTATATTTGTGCCAAATCAAATTGTTATCATCTTAGTCTACTGCAATTTATTATTTCCGAGTGATTTAAATTATTACTATATTCATTCTATTTTTTACAGTTTAAAAGAACTGATAAAGGTAAATGAGGAGATTCCATATGGAGTATTACTTTCAGGTCTATTATTTTATCTGCAGCATTGATATATGTAAAGAAAAAAATCAATCTTAGATGCTCCATTTGCTGAGAGATAGGTAACATTTCCTTGACTGTCACTTAAGCTTCTACCACTGATTGATATTAGATCTGTTTCATCAATAATATTCAGCAATAAATTTCCCTCTTCATCAGTATTTCAGTCTTTTTAACTAGAAACATAGAAACATAGAATTTGACGGCAGATAAGGACCGCTTGGCCCACCCAGTCTGCCCATTTCCCTACCTACTGGATAAGCTGCAGATCCTAGTTAACCAGCAGCCTACTTCTTCCTACCCCCAACCCCTAGAATTGCCTTATGACTGTCCCATGCATGCTTGAATTCCACCACTGATTTTGACTCCACAACCTCCTCCAGAAGGCCGTTCCATGCATCCACAACCCTCTCTGTGAAAAAATACTTCCTTAAATTACCTCTGAGCCGCCCTCTATCTTCAAATTGTGCCCTCGTGTTCTTGCACACCTCTTTTTTTGAAAGATGCTACCCTCTTGGACTTTGTTGATTCCCTTGAGGTACCTGAACGTTTCTATCATGTCCCCTCTCCCTCCTTTCCTCGAGGCTATACATATTAAGCTCCTTTCGTCTCTCTTCATATGTCTTCTGGTGAAGACCCTGCACCATTTTAGTTGCCCTCCTCTGGACAGCTTCCATCCTGTCTATGTCTTTGCGGAGATTGGGTCTCCAGAACTGCACACAGTACTCAGATGGGGTCTCACCAGCTGTCTGTACAGAGGGATAATAACTTCCTGTTTTCTACTGGTGATGCCTCTCCCATGCATCCCAGTATCCCCCAGCCCTCCTTGCTGCCCTCTCACATTGCTTGCCCACCTTTAGGTCATCTGATATGACTACCCCAGGTCCCTTTCCATTTTGTTGTTGTTAGTATCTCACCCCCATTGTGTACTCTTCCCTGGGTTTTGTTTCCCAGGTGCATTACCTGCACTTCTTAGCATTGAATCTAAGCTGCCATACATTTGACCATTCCTCTAACCTTGCCAAGTCCCTTCTCATCCTTTCCACCTACCCTGTGAATCAACTCTGTTGCATCTTTGTGTCATCTGCAAAGAGACATACTTTTCCTTCCAGTCCTTCTGCAATGTCGCTTTATAAAGACATTGAAGAGGCCCGTCCTAATACTGAACCTCTGTACCCCACTAGTAACCCTCCTTTCTTCTGAGTGGAATCCATTTACTATTACTCTCTGTGTCCTATTCTCCAGCCAATTCTTTACCCAGGCTGTCATCTTGGGACCCACTCCCAGGCTGGCTAACTTATATATTAATCTTTGTGTGGGACTGTGTCAAATGCCTTGCTAAAGTCTAGGTAGGCCATGTCCACAGCCCCTCCCTGATCTACTACTTTGGTCACCCAGTCAAAGAAATCTATCAGATTCGTCTGGCATGACCTTCCTGCTGTGAATCCATGCTGCCTAGGGTCCTGTGTCCCTCTGGCCTCTAGATACTCGACAGTTCTTTCCTTCAGAAGTGATTCCGTCATTTTCCTATCACTGAAGTTAAACTAACAGGTCTGTAGTTTCCTGCTTCTGCCTTGCTCCCACTTTTGTGAAGGGGAATCACATCTGCCCTCCTCCAGTCCTCAGGTACCACCCCATCCTCCCATGATTTGTTAAAAAGGGTAGTCAGTGGTGTCACTAGTTCTACCCTTAGTTCTTTTAGAATTCTGGGATGAATCCCATCAGGCCCCATTGCTTTGTCCACCTTCAGTTTTAAGAGTTCTTTCAGAACCCTTTCTTCTGTAAATGGGCTGGTATCAACTTCTGTATCCAGAGTGTTTCTACTGTTTGTTTTATGTACCTCCCCCTCTTCATTTGTAAATACTGAGCAAAAATATTTGTTTAGTATCTCTGCCTTTTCACAGTCTCCCTCTGCCCACCCTCCCTCCCTTTATTAAGCCTCACTATCCTCCCTTGGTCTTCCTTCACTTCCTGCTGTACCTATAAAAGGTTTTATCCCCCTTCTTAACCGAGTTGGCTATCTTTTCCTCGGTTTGGGCCTTTGCTGTTCTGACTGCCTTCCCAGCCTCCTTTTGTTTTAACTGATACAGTTTTCTGTCCTGCTCCTTCTGCGATTCCTTGTACTTCCTGAATGCTTTCTTTTTCTCTTGAACCTTCACTGACACTTCCTTTGAGAACCATAGTGGTTTCTTACATCGTTTTGTTTTGTTTATTTGCTTCACACAAAGGCTTGTTTATTTGTTTATTTGGAAACAATCAGAATTACAACCCTTTGAGTCACAGACTCTTTTGCAAAGGCTCCACGTCAGTTACAAGGGTGGAGGGTAGACAAATACAGTTGAGAACATACATGTAACAGGCAGAATATACATAAAAAAATCAAAGGAGCAGTCCAGTCAAACTTAGTGACTGTTGAGGAAGTTAGGCAGCAATCTTGGGATACCCAGGCGGGATTATTGGTGAGTCGATGGGGCCTTGTGTGCCCTGAGTCGAGCGTAGGGGGGGGGGCAGATTAACCGGTGAGCAGAGTTAGCAGCAGCCACATATGGCTCTCTCAAGGAGGTGAGCTTTGAGGCCTGTTTTAAGTTGAAAGATGCTGTGGGTCTGTGAGAGGGAGTGTGGTAACGCATTGAGCCAGAGATAGGTCACTGACAGAGCAAAGGTCGATGGCACATTTATAAGGTAGAAAAAGAAATGGGCAGACTGGATGGGCCTTGCGGTCCTTATCTGCTGTCAACTTCTATGTTTCTATGTTTCTAGGGGCCTGGTATCTGAAGGATCTTTGCCCAAGGGAAGTTCTACATTGAGGTACAAGGAAGGGGGAGCTTGCGGCAAGTCTTGTATTGCACGTGTGGGGTGCAGAACTCATTAGGGGGAAAAGTCCGACGGGGGCTAGGCGAAGGTGTATTTTTTTTGCAAGGATGCAGGTGTGGAACTGTAATCGTTGTTGGAAGTTTAACCAACCAGATAACATAGAGATCACAGGTGTGGGTTGGCGATCACAACCAGTGACTAGGCGGCAGACTTTGTTCAGGAGAATGTTTATCCTGTTCAGGAGGTGGGTTCAGCAGAGCGTGTATATAGTGATCCGTAGTCCACCAGGGAGGATGGAGGAGGTGACTGCTGGCCGCGTTGCCTGTGGGGTAAGCAGTGCTGGGCGATACAGGATGCCTACCCTTGAGCTGTGATAGAGGTGGAGAGAATTTGGGTGTGCTCTGGTACGAGAGGGAGGTGTCTAGGGTGACACCTAGGTATTTGAAATTGATACTTGTTCGAGAGGGCACCTTGAGCGTTCTTGATGAGGAGAGCAGACTGACTATGAGGATTTTGGAGGTGGGCAAAAATCATGGATTTAGTTTTATTATAGTTGATGATTAGGCGGTGTTCAGAGAACCAGGTCTCAAGTTCCCGGAAGTGCCTTTGAAGGGCCTGCTGGAGGGCGGTAGGGTGGGGGTGTTTCCAGAACAGAACCGCATCATCAGCATTATTACCTCTGTGATGGCAGTTTTTATTATTCCCCATTGTTCTTCCACCCCTCCTTCCTGCCCATTTGCTAGTGCATTCCTTAGGCACTCACCCATTTTGGCAAAGTCAGCCCTCCTAAAGTCCAGTACTTTTGTCTTTGTATGGCTTGACTCTATTGCTGTGTTTATTTTGAACCATACTGTTCGATGGTCGCTAGTTCCCAGATGGCTACCCACTTCTACATCTGTGATCCTCTCTCCATCTCCATTTGAGAGAATCAAGTCTAATATTGCTCCCTCTCGAGTGGGCTCCAGTACTAGTTGTCTAAGGCATGCTCCCGTAGGGCATCTAGAATAACTCCATTCTTCAAAGTGGCAGCTGCAGCTGCACTCCAGTTAACATATGGCATATTCAGATCACCCATCAGCAATATCTCCCCTTTTTCTGCCATTCTAAGTATACTTTCTATCATTTCCTTGTCCATTTCCTCCCCCTGAGAAGGGGGTCTGTATACAACCCCTGTGTGGATTGTGGTGCCATTGCCTGTCTCCAAATTTACCCACAGTGCTTCTTCTCCTTCCTGTTTACCCTTTTGTTCTGTTGCTTTTATTCCTTCCCTTATGTAAAGAGCTACTCCTCCTCCTATTTTACCCTCCCTGTCCCTCCTGTAGATAGTGTATCCTGGTATGTTTACGTCCCAGTCATGGTTTTGTGTGTACCATGTTTCTGTGAATGTCATGATATCCAGATGTTCCTCCTCCATCAAGGCCAAATTACTGGATTGAGATTTCTATTTAATGTGAAAAGTTTATCTTGCTGTTCTTCTGTTATTGAATTAGTACTTAAATTTAACTTTAGGGGTGATATTCTAGCATTCAGATTGCCTGTTAGAAAAATGCAAAAGTCTGTGGGTGGGATATTCAGACTGTGCCAAAAAGATTTGCAATAGCGGGAGCAGGCACAAAAGCAGTGTGCCAATGCGTAATGTGCGCGATATTCAAACCAAGCGCAGGCCAAGGTGTGCCTGCACAACACAGCTGAATATTGCACCTGAAGTGCCATGGCGCAACCAGGGATGCACAGTGGAGCAGGGCTGATGTGCAGTAGCACATCCAGTGATGCACAGGGATGAGGACAGGAAGCAGGAGTGCACTAGCCATGGATGCGCCATGCGCGGAGGAGCATGCAGCAGGCCAGACAGACCAACACCCCCAGCCCCCCCATGAGCTGCACATCCAGAAGTGAGCTGAATGGACCATCAGCCCATGAACCCCAGCACAGATCCAACAGCAGAGGCACGGCACCCCAGCACACTCCCCCGGCAAATAGTGACCGCAACACAAGGAGGGCTGGACCCTCCCGCACCACAGCACCCCACCAGTGCTGACCACCCCTTGTACAGCGATCCCAAGAAACCTGGCCCAGAAGCATTACCAAACAGTACATGGCACCGAAGGCATGCCACCACCACCACCGTGACAATGCAACCCTGTGCCCCAAGGCGCCATGCATGACAGCCCCACTGTGATCCCCCTTCAGCAGGTGACACCAGCCACTGACGCCGCCACAGCATACACAATGCCCCCCTGCATGGCCCCCACCAATGCACAACAAAGAGGTTGACCCTGCGTCAGTACCTGAGGGTCTCCGCATGTGACAAGGCCTGCCCTGGATGCCACCACCAGCAGGACAGCACCCCGCACACCCACCCATGCACACACCCTGTCCCAGCACTGGCCCCACCAGACAGCACAGCAGTCCACTGTGGTGCATGGAGGCATGCGCCACACAGGATGCAACACAGAGCATGAACAAATCCCACACCCTGTCCTAAGGGTACCCCATCACAGAATCACACAAAGCAGGGCAACAGATGCTGCTGTCATGTGTCCAATGATGCCATGTACCCACAGCCTGTACACCACCATGACGTTGGTGAGCTAGCCATGTGGTGCATGCACCATGAACCTGTCCACCACCAGATACAGCTGGAGTACATCTGACAGAGAGCAGACCACAGACACCACCACAGACACCATCGACAGCATGGTGGGGGACAACAACAGCACTGCCCACAGTGTCACCTGAGGCAGATGTGCAATAGACCTGGAGACAGGATGCCAGCTGCCATGGTGCCATGCCCAGAGGGTGGCTGGCATGGACAGCCACCAATGTCATGCCAGCAGATATGCATGCGGTGGAGGGGTCGGCATGACCGTGCGTACCACAGACACACAAGAGGCTCAGCCACACGGGCCAGACACACACTGCCAGGGGCGACTGGGACACAGCGCATGCACCCGAGACCACTGCACACAGGCATTCAGTGCACAGGGCACAACACACATATCACAGACACGAACCATGGCCCCCACCCACACCAGTGGAGGGGCCCTGCCAGACACACCCATGACCAGGCCAGCACCACCCCCAGATGCCATGCACACTACTGCAGCAAGGCGCCAGACACCCGCTGCAAATCAGAGACCACCACAGTTGTAGTACGAAACATCTCCATAATTCAAAAGGTAACAGAATGAACAATAACTATTTACAGTACTATAGACAATGTGGGGGTAAGGCAACAACTCGGGGGATGGGCATCAGGCAAGGGGGAACAGCATGGAGGGGGACAAAGGGGTGTGAGGGACAGTCCATGGGGGAAGGAACAGCGCAGGTGCCACAGGCCCTACTGGTGGCCCCTCTCATCCCTGTGCTCCCTGTGGCACTTTCTGTGCTGCCGCCAGTCACTCCGCTCCATGCCCTGCAGCAGCTCTAGTGTGGCCCAGGTCACCTGCAGAATCTCCTGGATGTGACGCTTCAGGGTCATCCAGCATTGTCCACCTAGGACAAGGGAGCAGTGTCAGCACGTGTGACTGGCCAGACCCCCGCAGCCCACCCAATGTGCACGGCATACAGCTGTAGGCATTGCCCCTTTGATGGCATGTGACCACCCACAGTGGGTGCACCCACAAGACCCACCTACCCAGGCACCCATAGCCATGCAAACCACTGCACACCCCCACCGCCCATGCACTGCACAGCACCAACATGGCCATACAGTGTCATGGTTATGCAGTGTGATGGCAGTGGCACAGCCAGGTGCCCAGTGTATGCACAGCCCACCTGCGACACCCACCCACACATGCAGTCCCACAGGACAGTGCGGAGTGCACCATGTGGCATGCACGGTGGTGGGGCCATGTGCAGGGGGCCATGTGCAGGGGGCCATGCCCCACCACCACCCCTGCAAACCACCATGCACAGATGTAAGGGGAAACACAGCACTCATCTGCATCCCGGTCAGCAGGGTGCTGCTGACCCACAGCTCCACCACTGTGCCCTGGCTGCAAGGTCACACCACTTGTTCCAGCCTGCTATCCCTGCTCATGGGCCAACTGAGCCCTACGGTGATCCTCCAGGACTAGAGTGAAAACATGGAAAAGGTAACATCAGTACAGGCCAGTAACACAGCCCCCACCTTGCTGTGTGCATGTCTGCACAGCCAAGCCATGATGCTGTGGCGCAGGGTGTACATGAGGCACCCCCAACACCGGCAACAGAGGTAGGCCCCCTCTCCGTGGCATGGCCTGATGACCACCATGATACCTAGACAGACAGATACTACCAGCGATGTGATGGAGCACCTACCTGGCCATGGCATGGTGCCCCACCGGGCACATGCCTGCAGTGGCCCTAGGCGGTTGGGGTCCCACCGCTGGAGATCCCAATATCGGTGGCGACACTGCTTAGCAGTCCTGCTGCACCCCGTGACCTCTTCAAGGCCCTCTGCCACCTCCTGCCACACTGCTGTCCGTGGCCTCAGGAGGGGTACCTGGCCAAAGAGGGCACCTGCATGGGGCTCTACCAATGCCACCAGGTTGGCAAGCTCAACTGCCGTCCACACCAGCGCTCTGGTGCATGGCATAGTGCAGTGGCTAACGGCAACAAAATGGTGCCCTGTAGCACATGTGCCCCACATGTGGAGGCAGCACGTTACTGCATTGCCAATCTCTATCACACTGTCACCGGACTGTGCAATAGGGGTGCAGCCATGCGTACGCATGGGGCCTAGGGATCAAAGGTCAGCCACAGGGTCAAGGGTCTGTCCACGCATGGAGTGCCACAGCGCTATTGGGAAGCCCTGTATGTAGCATGGTAGGGTGCATGTGTGTGACACCTTGCAGTGGTCTACCACACTGTGGCGCCATGACGCCCACGGCACACCATGGCATGCGTGCCCCCCTGAACATACAGTGCACTTGCGCCACAGGCACAGTGGTGGCCGTGCCCTGTACTGCCTCCTGCACACAGCACATCAGCAGTGCCACTAGCATTGGCGTCTGCACCGTGGACATGCATGGCGCGGTGCAGATTGCGCATGTCACAGTGGTGCGCCATAGCCTGAGCACGTTCAACACCATTGTGCAAGGCGCAACAGTGTAATATTCAGCCAGGATATGCAAATCAGCTCATGAGCCATTCCACGGCACATCCACTGCATTAGCATCCAATTACAGATGCGCCTGCTCTCATTTGCATGCATTGCGCTATAAATACATGACCTGAGGCTGCATAGGCCATGGATCGGTATTGCAGTCCTTTGAGGGAGGTTGCATGCTGTAGGGACATGGGGACAGTGGTCTTGGAGGGCTGTATGGGACTGCACAGTCCAAGGTAACACCTGTCTTTTTTTTACACTTCTTTTATTGTTTCCAGTTCCATTATAGATAGAGTACATCAGATTTACATTTATATATTCTTATGCTGTTATCTACCTAACAAGGTATTACCATTAGTTCTCTACAGCCAGAACTTTTCAGATACATCCATAAGGTGTTTTCTCTAGTTGTATATACTCAAACTTTAAAAATAACAGACAATAAGTCATAAATTAATCATGACTACTTACATAGTTTAAACATAGAAATGGTCTCACAATCCTAGGACATTTCTCATTCAACTATACCAACTTACGTATGTTAAGTTTATTTAGTTTTACGATATAAAGCCAATGTACTGGCCTAAGCTATTTCTTCCACCTTCATTGCGTTATGGGGAGTACTAAAGAACCTCCCCAACTCAGGCTTACAGCTTTGCCTGATCGCGGAGGCAGGCACCCCCAAACTCTCATAAGGTTTGGGAATCTGGGAGGGTCCATTAATCAATCTAGGCCTAGGGGGTCTATTTTTCCTTATGGAGCACAAACATTAATCTTACCCCAACCAAATTGTCCAATGGGTCCAGCAATTCAGATAGGCAGTGGTTCTCTGCTGTATCCAGAATATCAGTTCCTCTAACTGTTGGATTTGTCCTAGTACTTCTATCCAATCCTCCTTTATTGGAGGGTGAGGTTGTAACCAACACCTTGTTATGGATTTTAAAGCTGCCACTATTAAAATCTGCCACAAATAAGTAGCTTCCCTCCCCCTAATTTCTCCTGGCAGTTTTCCTAGTATCAGACACTCTGGCCCCAACTGGTCCTGGATCTGAAAAATCTGCTTAAAAAAGTAGCAATTGTTGGCCAAAATAGAGATATGATGGGGCATGACCAAAAAATATGTACATGGGTAGCCTTATCTGCTCCACATTCTCTCCAGCACTCTGAAGTTGTACCCAAATGTTGTTTGGAGATCACCACTGGGATCCTAAAGTATCTAACCCTCATTTTCCACAGGAACTCCTTCCAGGCAGGAGAGGAGGAAACCCACCAAATACTGCCCCAGCCATTTTCCCAGGACCCATCCGAGATGGATATATTCAATTCTGGCTCCCAAGCTAAGGTAACATCTGTCTAACACCTAGGCACAAGCATGACCAAGTGAGAGGAAGAGGAGGAGTAGGGAAAGGTGTGAAGGAGGAGGCCCATCTTTACCAGGGCTGAATCTGATGCCCTGCTTGAGGCATACCTCGACAGGGAATCACTGCTTAGCGGACATCGGGGAACACCACAGGCCCGTGCTGCAGGGTGGGGTGAGATGGCATGTGCCATCAACCAGCAGGGCAGCCACCAGCGGTCGGCGCAGGAGTGCAAGAAGAAGGTCAGCATGGACAGGAGGCAGATCAAAGACAAGGTGGCCGCCATCAGGGCGGCATGTGCTGCCACCAGTGGGGGCCAGCAGGACGTACCCCACCTGACACCACGGGAGGAGCAAGTGGCCAGCAGCATGTGGCGTACTGCTGTTGAGAGTGTTCCTGGTGGTGGCTTCCAGATGGGTGGCAGCCCATCACTACATGGTAGGTCCGGTGCTGGCAGTGTGTGGGTGGTAGGGGGGCATGCCCCAGGGCCAGGCGGAGCCACTAATGGTACATGTTCCTTTACAGCTTCTGAGCATCTACATGGGGCAGTGGTGGTGGGTGTGTCCACCGAGGGGGAGGCCCTGGACACGGAGGAATGCCCATCTACCTCCACAGGTGTCAGAGGGACCGACTGTCTGCATACCTGCACGTCTGTCCGGACTGATGCTGGTGGTGTGGGTGCGGACATGGCCCTGCCTGTGTCCCAGTGTGACACAGCCCTCAGTGTCCAGTGTGCTGGGACATGGATCGGGGACAGCTCCAGCACTGATGATGACGTGACACATGTCCCGGACAGTGATGTATGTGGGACAAAGGATGGTCCCACAGATGGCAACTGTCCGGGCGGTTCCGCGGGTGGTGCTGGCATGGCTGCCTGCACAACAGCCCATTCCCAGGCTGTGTCTGCATGCTCCAGTGGGGCAGCACTGGTGTGCAGCCAGGGTGGTGGGGCTGTTGCTGCTGCTGCAGCCACACCTGTGTCCCCTGCCAGAGGGGTAGCCCCAGCAGATGGCCAATGTCAACGTGGGGACAGGGGCGGGGGCAGTTGCAGTGCACTGCATGTGGACATACCCCAGAATGGTAGTGCTGTGCAGCACCCACCATCAAGGGGTGCTGGACAGCAAGGCCAGGAACACCACGGGGGACAGCATGCTGGACATGCAGACAACCCCTTGGACGACCACAGCCGTCTTCTCCAGGCCTCAGTAGATCAGCAGATGCAGCTTGTGGCAGCAATGGATGCACTCAGTGCGGTTCTGCGCCAGGCAGAGGAGCAGCACAGCAGGGACCACGGCTTGCTCCTGGCAGAGTTGGCCCAGCAGTGGGTGGATGTGACCGCTGCCATTGACAGGCAGACCACTGTAATGGTGACTGTCATGGCTAAACTGGCCACCTGGTTGGGTGCCCAGCTGCCGCACACCCTGAAGAGTGCTATGTCCACCCCCCATTCCCGGCATTGTGCAACCCCTGCTATATTGATGCCAGGTTCAGCTGTGGGCATACCAAGAATGCCTGGTGAGAGCATGTTTGGTGGCCTGCAGACCCCTGCACAGACACAGTCACGTTCACGCAGCGTCATCCCTGGGTGCCCGTCGGTGCCACCCCATGAGGGCACTGGTCAGCCTGGCATGGCTGGCAGGTCTCGGCAGGGCTGTCCATGCATCTGTGGTGGTCGTGGTACTGTGCCACATGACTGACCCATCCCCCTCCATGGCCACTGTCTGCCGCTGCCCTATGTGCACTGTGGTGTTCTTTGTGCGATGCACGGGTGAGGTGCCCAGCCCTGCACACTCATGGTCCCTGTGCATACCCCCCTCGCTGCTGACCACTGTGGCGTGTTCATGATTATGCCTGTGTAGCGCTGTCCACCACTGTGCAACGGTGTTCAGCGTCTGAGGCACACACAGTGCCAGCCACTGGGCATGGTTGTGAGTGGTCCCATGGGGGTGCCTGTTGGGGTGGGCGTGCCTGTGGGCATATGTTGTGGTGTGTGTGCATGTGTGTGCACATGACGTGTGCAGTCCTGCCTGTCCCTGCCATCGTGTGCAGTCCCCCACCCATTCCCATTCCCTTTACGCCGTCCACCCCTGGTGTCCACCCCTGCCTGTCTGTGGGCTGTACCCTTGCCCTTGGTGGTTGCACATGGCACCGTTGCCTACCTGTGTTGTCCAAAGTGCTCCTCTGCGATGGTGTCCCGGTGTTGCTGTGCCATCTGGGCCAGTTGGGAGTCCCGTCGCCCAGGGGGTGGCTGCCCTACACCAGCTGGACCAGCGTCCTCATCATCACCATCGCTGTCCCCCTACTCAACCTCAATGGCTATCCCACAGTCAGTAGCCATGTTGTGCAGGATACAGCAGGCCAGGAATAGCCCGCAGGCCTTTGAGGAGCTGTACTGTAGGGCACCGCCTGATCAGGGACCCTGGTTTTCTGTTTTTATCGGTAACACCGGTTAAAATCACGGAATCCTGCTTGGTTTGTGGATTTTGAATTCTTGTACCGGTGCCTCACGGAAATTGCATTTCACTGCACAGAATCCCTAAGATTTCAGCGTCTTTTTAAATTTTTTTATTTTATCTTTCTATGCCTCCTTCTCATAGCATCAGTCTCCACTTTTACCCCAGGTCACCCCTCCACAGTCCTTTAATGTGTGTCAGGCAGCCCAGTGTGTCCCTCATGGAACCTGGTTATGAAGTCTGGGGCAGCTGGGTCCCTTCTGCCAGCAGCCGATGTTTATTTATTTATTTGTTTGTTTGTTCAAGAGTTTAACCAGGCAGGCATACTGAGCGGAGGACCATCATTTCCAGATGCGACCTGGGGGAAACGGGGGGTGAGGTAACATAAGAGAAGGAACAGTAATTACACAAACATTCAATACAGATGAGGAGGCACTGTTATGGAGCCTATACAGTAGGTAGCTAAGGTAGGCATGAGCTTATATCCAGATATTAAGTGCACAGCAAGATAGAACTTAGGTATGAGAGAGGTGAGTGCCACCATAGATTATTGAGCTAGATTAGGAGGAAGGTTAGGAGAGAAGGAGGGGAGCACCAAGTGTAGTTAACTAGCCGGGTGGTTATAAAATGCTATTTTAAGCTGATTAGTAGGCCATCAGGAAATTAAGGAGAAATTTGAGGCCTCCTAGGGGGCAGGGCGGGAGCAAGAGCAGACCGAGAGGAAATGCTCTAAGAGGTGGGTGTTGAGGTGTCTGAGATTGGAGTAGTGGCGGAGATCTGCTGGTAAGTCATTCCAGAGTTTTGGTATACGGTAGCTTAGTGCTGCCTGGCCCATGGAGGTGCGCATAAGAGGGATTTGGAATAGCCTAGCATCCGAGTGCCGAAGCGAGTACACCGGGGGGAGCTGAGAAGTTAGGGATGAGGCCAGGTATGGGGGGAGAGAGTGGGACCAGTATTTAGCAGCAACTCTGGAGCAGTGGATTAGCCGGTGGTCTGCAAGTGAGGGGAGGGACAGGGAGCTGTATAGGTCGCAATGGTGGGTCAGTTTTGGACAATCTGTATGAACCGGCAGAAGGAGTGGAAAAGGGTGTCCAGGCTGGACAGAGTAGACGGTGAGGTGGTGCCATAGACCACATCCCCGTAGTCAAAAATCGGAAGAATCATTTTTTTTGGACAAGTTCCTGCCTGACCGTGGTGGACAGGCAGCCTTTGTTGCGGTAGAGGGCCCCTAGTTTAGGATTACATTTTTTGTGCAAGGATTCCACATGTGTAGAGAAATCTAGGTTTTGGTTGAGCCAAACACCTAGATATTGGAATGAGGTACAGGATTCTAAGGGAGAGTGGTCCAGGGTTTCGAAAGGGGGGTGCTCAGTGAGCCGGGAGAGACGTGACTTGGTTCCGAAAGTTAGAGAGACAGTCTTTTTTGCGTTTAGGAACAGCTGGTTTGTGGAGAGCCAGTGTTGTACAGCACTGAAGTCCTGTTGAAGGTGGCCATGTACTGTTGCCATGGAGGGGCCAGTGTTGTATAGTACCGTATCGTCCGCGTACATTTGGATAGATGAGTGGGAGCAGGCTAGCGGGAGTTCATTAAGGAAAACCGAGAATAGGATTGGGCCCAGGACTGACCCTTGAGGGACACCTGTGGTGATGGGGAGAGGGGCAGATAGGTGGGGGCCAATTTTCACCACTTGATGTCTGCCGCTCAAGTAAGCCCGAAACCAGTTAGTGGCATGGGTGGAGAGGCCAGAAGCCTTTAGTTTATCTATAAGGAGAGTGTGTGAGATGGTATCAAAGGCTTTGGCCCGATCAATAAATATAGCCGACGTGATATGCCCTTTATCCATACCTGAGAGGATGTCGTTTGTTACTCTTAGTAGGGAGGTAGTGGTGGAATGAGATTTGCGGAATCCAGATTGGTATGGGGTGAAGAAAGCAGTATCAGATAGGTACTGGGAGAATTGGGCCAGGGCAAGTTGTTCATGTATCTTAGCCAGAGTTTGGAGGAGGGAGATGGGGCAGTAATTCCCAGGCAAGGTGGGGTCTCCCCCCTTTGGCAGAGGGATGATAGTAACCAGCTTCCAGGTGGAGGGTATTGAGGAGGTCGAGAAGGAGAGGTTGAACAAATCGGCTAGTGGAGCGTTATTGCAGGAGCTGACAGCTGGAGTAGTCTAGAGTTCAAAGCCAGGGAAGCAATTGCCCTTATTAGGGTTTAGGTTGCACAGAGTTTGCAGACTTCAGCCGGAGGACAGGGCGGAAGGAGAAGGAGAGGGGGAGGAGGGAGGCTGTGGGTTGGGAGGGGAGTTCTCAGGGTGGGAGGGGAGACTATTTACCAGGGAAGCTGCACTGTTGGTAAAGTGTATGTTGAAAACTGTGGCTACTTCATGTGGGTCAGTGATGGCCCGGCCACTGATTGACAGAGCAGGGGTAGGTGGTTGGGTAGGCGGGGTTAGAAGAGATTTAATGGTTTTCCGGAAGAGGGAAGGGTGGTTCTGATTTGTGCATAGAGCCGATGCAAAGTATTTCTGTTTGGCTAGGTGACTTGCCTTGGTACAGGAGTTACATAGGGCACGGTAAGTTTGTAGGTCTTGGTGGGTGCTGGTAGTTTTGTGTTTTTTCCAGGCCAGGTCCCTGGAGTGGCTTTGACATATGATTTCGGTGGATATCCAGGGTAGGTGGGAACCCCTAACTCTGTTTTTTTTTTAGTGGCGCATGTTGATCCCAAACCCTCAGGAACATGTTTTTGAAGCTTTCTAGTGCAGCATCAATCGAGGGAGCCTGAGGGATGAAGGACCAGTCAGCCATAGTCAGGTCCAGCAGGAGTGGTGTGAGAGCTAATGACTTAAAGGATCTGGCTAGCAGGGTCCGGGAGGGAGGTTTGGGGGGCTTGTGCACTTTACGGACCACATAGACCATGTGGTGATCACTTAAGGAGTCAGGATGTAGCCTGCTCCTATCGATCTATGGGGGTGAGTGGTCAGGGCCCAGTCCAGGAGGGAGTAGTTGAGGATTTTTAGGTTCATTCTGGTGGGTTGGGAAATTTGTTGTGTGAAGTTCAGGGCATTAACCTTGGAGCGAAGCTTGGCACAGTCTGTAGCAAGCCAGTTGTGATTGAAGTCCCCTAAGACGTATAGCTCTCCTGTTGCGGCGGCGGATTTTAGTTTGGTCAGGTGGTCTAATATACTAGGTGCAGGGGTATTAGGGGCACAGTAGATTCCAGCTATGAAGATTGGGGCGGTGTAAGGCAGTGAGAGTTTAACAGTAAGGGACTCAATTAAAGGGGAGGGTGGGGGGAGGTGAACAGAGGTGAATCGGTGTTTGGTAGAAATGAACATGGCTATGCCTCCTCCCTTTTTTTTTTCTCATGCGGTCCTGCCAGGTTAGGGATTAACCAGGGATAGCAACAGAGGAGTCAGGATGGTGGGGTTTGAGCCAGGTTTCAGAGAGTATCAGGATATCAGGGCGAAGTGTTTGGAGTGAGAACTGTAGCACAGGGGTTTTGTTAAGTATGCTGCAAATGTTTTGGTGAAGGATTTTCAGTCCCTTTGGAAGGGCCAGGGGTGCTGGTGTCATGGGAGGGGTAGGACCGGGGTTAGATTCTACATCCCCAGCTAGAAGCAGTAGGAGAGTAGAGAGATGGACAAGCGTGTACCGGGTGGCCCAGGCCCTGCGCTTTCAGTTGTGGGAGCTAAGGGTTGTGCTGGCAGACATCAGCCTTAGAGTCTGTTCAGAGCGATGACAAGGGTATAGAAGGGGAAGAATGGTCCCCGATAACCCAGTTAAGGGGGCTGAAATGATAACATGGGGAGAGTGGTAGAGCGAGTTGGTTCAGTACTTTTGACCATATAGTGATGATGGGGCAGTGGTTGTTTGAGAGGGCGAGAAGCAGGGGGGAGGGAGTCTAATGGGAGAGCAAGCAGACACAGAGAGAGAGCGAGGAGCAACATTTTAATTTTATTATGTATATTTTGTTTTGCAGTGTAGGTAGACAAGCAGGTTATAGCGGCCACTAGTGGCGAGAGAAGATAACCTGCTAATGGAAAAGTGGGTAGATTTTTTTTTTCGCACGAACCACGTGATTAGGTCTATAAAAGTAAGAGTATCCCCCCAGGTGCTCAATCCTACTCCCCAGGCCAGACCTCTAGCAACCTGAATTTACTTTTGACCCCGAGTCCCTGGCATTGCAAGCAGTAGCACTACCACAAGTTATTTACAGTGCTCTGTCAACTATACACCCACTTTGGTGTAAGAAAACATAAGCAGATGGAGAAGCAAATAATTCAGTTTTAGTACAATGTTGTAAAGTGTTTAATGTTCAGCATTTGCACTGTAGGTAATGTGCACTATCATTGAAATCATATATTAAAACATTATATATGGGTATTATGGCTAGCAGTATAGCCTAGTGGTTAGAGTAACAAACAGTAATTGAACCGAGTACATCTAGAAGACTTGGGTTTGATTCCCACAACCTCCACTTGCATACTGTGTGACTCCGAGCAAGTCACTTAACCTCCGCAGTGCTCCTGTGTCACCTTTGAAAACAGGCAGTTCTGCCTAATGGGCTTACCCAGTTTACAAAAAATATGTATAAAAAAATACCAATATATGTTTACTACATCATACAGTAGCAAGGTACCATGTAATTTACCTGAGTTTTCCTTGGGCTGCAATGATTTTGTGTAGGTAAATATAAATGTTCAGATACATTTTTTTGTGTTTTTATAAGCTAGTTTTCAGACTTTAGTCAGGTTTTTATTGTATTCTTTGCATGTGAACATCTAGGTTGTAGATTGCTAAGTGCAGGATCACTGTTACCAGCTAGTTTATTCAAGTTTATAATCAGTTGGGCCATCCTAAATCTTAAGTTGTTTCAATGAAAACTAGTTTGAATTAAAGTATGTTCACAAGGTGGAAGCTGCCTTACTACTTAAAAAATGACTTCACAGCACCCCATTTAGGTGAATGGGATCATTTACACCTTCTCTCCCACCTGCTGTTTCAGTATCTGTGAAAACAAAGTTTTCTGACAGACTGCTTTAATAAATAGCAAATGTTTTTTATTTTTTTTATTTATTTAGCTTTTGTTGACCGGGTAAGTGCACTAGACAAATTCTGCCTATTTTCAGGCACGACCCGGGGGAGGGGGATACAGATGAATGCCAACTGACTTTGAACCAGATTAAGCTGTTGGTGGTATTTATAGTGAATGAGGGAAATTTGGCCAGGACACCGGGGAAATTCCCCTACTCTTTTCGATACGTGCCATGGGATCTTTAACATCAACCTGAACTACCACCAATCCAGGCAGATGGGACCTCGGTTTAACGTCTCATCCGAAAGACGGAAGTGTTTAAGTGTACTTATGCTTGGCCAGTGGATCTGAAAGCACATTCAGTGACACACAGAAGGTAAGACCCCAGGGGAAGTATGATGCTGGTGGGCAGAGTGGTGCTCAATTCACATCTTAGCTCAGACATGAAAACCGAGAGACACCCTTTTCATGGAGATCAAGGGGAAAAAAAGGCATCTACATGTTTGTGAGATGCATAGTTTTCATTACAAGGTCCTCCACTAATCACTTGTGAATTTTTTTAGGTGAAGACACTTTATTTCAAAGAAGCAAATTCAGGCAGTTTTTTTTGCTCCTCTTACCCCCTGGCCATCCACTCCTTCAAGCCTGCCAAGTCCCCCTACCACTGCTGCTGAGTCCCGACCACCATCCACTGCCCCTTATGGCCAAGCTATCAGGTAACCTGAAGTAACCCTTCATTGGGTGGGCCCCTACCTCTGTAGGAGGCTAACAGGAGAGGACAATCACCCTAAAGAGCTTCCTGTATATCCCAGGCATGGCAGGGGTCAGAACAGACACATGTGTCTGCGGCTTCATGCTTATGGAGGGACCAGCAGCCATCCTCCGGGTGGCCAGCAGGTGTTTTCCCATTTTCGTGGGAGTGTGTCAGACTACATGATGTCAAGACACAAGCTGATGTCCAGCACCCTCCCTCCTGCAATGAGGGCCAATGTGTTGCCGTTCCTCCAGCCTCCACCTGGGGCCAGCAAATGCTGAGCTGTGAATACACCCTCCCTCCCAGGAGAAGACGAGTGGTTACTGGACACTCAAGCCTTCACCCCCCCCCCCAAGCCGGTCCTCCAACACCCAAATCTGTTCTCAAACCCTGGTCAGTGGTGTCACAGGCAGAAATCCAGTTCAGGCAGTTAAATGATAGGAAAAAACAAAGGTGGTCCACCTTAGTAGTGGTGGTGGTTCAGATTAATTCACATCTGAGTTCTAACAAGCAAAGAGACTAAGTAATTTGTAACTTGTGCATGTGGGGTGTGGGTGTTGAAGAAAGGGGAAAATAGTGATGTCACTACTGCAATCAC
Source organism: Neoceratodus forsteri (assembly GCA_016271365.2). Lineage (NCBI taxonomy): Eukaryota > Metazoa > Chordata > Ceratodontiformes > Ceratodontidae > Neoceratodus > Neoceratodus forsteri. Next base: position 376,899,734 of record CM057458.1, read on the forward strand.
CCCTGAGGGATGTGGACTGCATTGTTGCTACTGTCATCACACCTGAGAGGCGGGGAGCATAGTGCTTCTGCCATAACCACTGGTGGATGGGGAATGTTGTACTGCTGCTGTCCCACCTGAGGGATGGGGGCCATAGTGCTGATACTGCCATCACACCTGAGGAATGCGGAACATAGTACTGCTGCCATCACACCTAATGGATAGGGGCCGCAGTGCTGCTGCTTCCATCACACTTGAGGGAGAGGGGACACAGTGCTGTTGCTGCTGCCATCACACCAGAGGGATGGGTCTGTAGTGCTGTTGGTGCTGCCATTGCACCTGAAAGATGGGGGCCGTAGTGCTGCTTCCATCACACCTCAGGGATGGGGGCTGTACTGTTGTTGCTGCCATCACATCTTGTACCTAAAATAACTTTAAATTGGTACAAGGATAGAAGGATGTGCAATAGTGGAGGTCAAAACTGCTAAAATGCATGTTAGCAAAGTTAAAAATTGTTAAATAAATTACACAAAACCAAACACCGGTAAAACTGGATTTTGGCTTAGCAGACACCGGTGACAGTACCATTTTTTACAAGGTGCAAAATTCAAATTTGCCCTTTCTCAATCCCGGTAAACCAGTGTCCCTGCGCCTGATGTGTGCAGGCAATGGAACCATGCCTTCAGCAGCCCGAACACCTGCTCGATGACATTCCGTGTTGCGGCTTGTGCCTCATTGTACTGTTGCTGCGCTGGGGTCATGGGGCTCCGGTATGGTATGAGCAGTCAGGGCCGTAGCGGGTAACCACTGTCACCTGTGTGTAGAGGGGAGTCATTAGCATGGTGGTCTGTGTCACTGTGCCATGGGCCATCATGGCCATTACCCATGGCACCACTGCCAATGCCCCACCCCCCCTCATCTGCACACATCATCCAGCGTGCTATGCATACTCACCTACCAGATGGCCAGTGGGGATGTCCCCACTCTCGAACCTGTGGCACAGTGCAGACTGGTGCCAGATAAAGGCATTGTGTGCTCCTCCAGGGTGCGTGGCACAGACATTGATTATGCGCCCCCTGGCATCGCACACCACCTGGCAGTTGACACTCAGGTAGCCCTTGCGGTTGATGTATGCTGCCCCCTCTGGGCCAGGTGGCATGCGGATGCCTACATGGGTGCAGTCTATGGCCCCAAGTATGCCAGGCAACCATGCTACCCTGTGGAACTCCTGTATGTGTGCTGTGCACTCCACCTGTGTGCTGGGGAAATGGTTGTACTCCACAGCATGTGGCAGCAGTGCGCTGAGGAACTGTGTAAGTAGACGTGACGCGGCCAACTGGGTTATGCCTGTCATTTCCCCTGTTGGTCTCTGGAAGGTGCCCATGGTGAGCAGGCACATGACGGCTGTGACCTTCGTCTCCACAGACAGCGCATGGCTCCGTCATGTGGGTGCCTGCATCTCATCACTGCACAGCTCACAGAGCTGCCTCAGAATCGTCCAGTTCAGGCGGTACTGGCCCACTATCTCAGTGTCACTGTACTGTTCAAAGGTGGTGCGGACTCGGTACAGCCTGTTCTGGGCTTACTGCTGACGGGCTATTCCACAGCTGTGCCTCCCTGCTGCCTGCCTTCTCACACCCCTCATTACTGCCTCCATCTAGAAGGTGGCACTGGCCATCTCCCTGGCTGGTGTTCCCTCTGGGCGGCTGTCTTCCTATTCCCCCCCACTGTGTGTTGCTGGTGCTGCCCCTGCACTGGGTTCACCTTCGGCTGTTCACCTCTGGGTGCCCTGCCTCTTACCACTGCCCTCCATCCACTGTGGCACTCTCAGGCCCTCTCACACACACAGGCACACACACTCCTCCTCTCACTCAGGCACACCTCCAGTGGGCCCTGTCCAACTCCTGGCCACTCCTGCCCCCTGCTTCCTGTCTTGCCTCCCTGCCACTCTGTCTCCATGCTCCCACCTATGGCTCCTCTGTGGCACATTCATCCTCCCCTCTCTTGCTCCCTTTTATTTTGGCTCATTTCCGCTGTCACGCAACTTCTGTTTGCTCCACTACTGCGCACATCGCCTACTGATGAATATCACAATGCGCATGTTATTCCTGGTTCCGCCCCCTGTGGTTGTGCATGCATTCATTACTGTTGTGCTATGGCACATTGCATGTTGTGCTGCACTGCCACTCCCACTGAATATCGCACCATGGTGCATTTCCGCTCTTGCGCTGGCGCATCCCTATTGTGCATGACCCATCTGCTCTGAATATCCCACCCTCTAAGTTTATTCATGATTTCTGGAAATGTTAGAGTGAAAACATTCCATGCCTCAAGAAAGGTTTTTGATGAGCTTCTTAGTGGGACATAAGCATTTATGAAGATACTTTTTTGACATTTCCCTATGAATTTAATCACTAAGAAGCTGTGGTACTTTGTAGTATGTTGTTCCAAAACAAGTTATTTCTTAAGCTTAATTGCTGTAAATAGGTTCATTGTATTCCTACTGTTCCTATGTGATTCACTTCCTTTGATCACGAATATCTCATATCCTGGAAATTTTGGGGGTTCATTAGCCCACCAGGTCTCCTGTAGCATTATGATATAATATGTATAAATAAATTCCATACTGTCTCTATCTGGAAGTTTAAAGGAGAGTCAGCCAATATTCTAGGATAATACCCTTGTGGAGTAATTATTACTAATTAGTTTGGATCTGTTACATTGCTAATCATTTGACTAGTTTTAGAAAATTGAGGTGTAATCTGTTGAAGTAAATAACTTAGAAGTGAGACTATGACCTCCATTTGAGGATCATAACTATCTTGATTTGAAGATATATGGGTGTGAGTATCATTATACCCATGCTCTGACCTCAAGAATATAACTTCCATGTCTATGAGATGGAAACCAACGGGGTCAAGGGATTCAGCTTTTTTGAGAACTTCGTTGCTATTGTCTCATTTTCAAAATATATGCCAATTTGGCATCCTGCATCAATGTCTGATTTTTTTAATTCATCTGATTGACTCACACTGCAACTTTACCTTCAGTGTCCACATTAAAAAATTTGTGATGGCTTTCTTGGTTTTTCTTATGGTTTCCCTGTCAGGGTCCTGTCATCCAAATAAGGTAAGTGGTTAAGATCTCATTACCCTACCATTAAGGTCAATATAAGAAATTATTTTTTGTTGGTTTGATAAAAAGGTTAGCATTTTGTCTGAGGTCTGCTGTTTGGTCAAGACAGAATTCAAGCTGAAACATGCCAGATATTGTTCATATGATATTTCCTTTATCTTTATACTCAGACCATTAAAAAATATTTTTAGTAAGGTTATCCATCCAAAAATTGTTGTTGTCAATATTACTGTAGTGTCTATATATCCTGCTTTATTTCTAGGTCTTTGGGCCTTGAATGCTGACATTGCACAACTCAGTCTCATCAAATAACTTTTTGTGAAGTACATAACTAGTTTCACTAGTAATGCATTGGATTCTTCATATTTGGATATAACTTTGGACTTCAGAAGTAGTCTAGTCATCCAACCATCTGTCCTAAGATTTACGTTCAGTGGTTTAGAAAGATACCTACCTACGGCTTCCATACAATCTTTCATCCCCCAAATATAATTTATGATTTCTTGTGAGTCCAAATACATGATTAGTTCTGTAGGGTTATTTGATTCCCCCATCATGTATAATATGTAATTTTATCTTTAATGTATGCAAAATAATGCATTAACCTTATTCATTAAGGAATCATGGGTTTAATTTATTTCATTAGGCAGGCCTTTTATTTTAATCATGTTTATTTTGGAAAATGTTCTATTGTCTAAGGTATAATTTGAGTGTGTTATATCTTTATTAACACTAGAGGCTTCCATCATAGTTTATGTATTCCCCATGTCCATTGGATTTTATTCCCTTAGGATAGTCATGGTATTAGACAGTATTTGATTGGCCTGAATCTATTCCATCTCCTCTACCAGATCCAGTTGTTCAGTTTGATAAATGTTAATGGTCTGGTTGTTTTTATTTTCAGACAATGATTTCTTTGCTTATTATTTTTGCCTTTTTATTGCTTTTTCCTCGTCTAGTGCCTAAGTTAACACCTTTTTTATTTTTTCACTTTCCAGCTGGGGAGTCTGGAATCTCAGTAACTATCTCCTGACTGAATGGAGGGGGAAACTGGTTTGGGTACATTTGTTTTCTTTAATTATGGTTCTGGATAGTGTGTTTAAATCTTTATTTTTTAAGAATGAACCATTTTTATCAACTTATTTATTTGAATTTTGATGACCAGGTAGGTCCGCTGAGATACACTATCCCTTTTTCAGGGGTAACCCGGGGAAATACATTTCCAATAACATAGGAACATCTGTGATAGGTTGAGGTTACAGAAAACATTAATTCTGGCTAACAAATGCTGACAGACAGTACAACAGAACTGTGGTGGATTATTTCAAACATATCTAGGTTAGTATTACGAACAATATGCAATATCTATTATATACATACCTACATATATATGTACAAAGATTATCATGGAACAAATTAACTATAGTTGTAAAAGAAGTAATTACAATAGGATAAGTGAAAAAACTGATAGCTAGTATGGTGGGGTTGGAGAAGGGGAAGAGGATGTGCAAACTTAGGTAATGAGGGGACTAGAGTGACAGGGTGGCATTAGAAGCAATGGCATATGGGCAGGGGAAAGAAGAGCTCTTTAAAGCACTGTTTGAATTGGGGAAGGGATGAGCAGGAGACTAGCCCAGGTGGGAGGTTATTCCATTGGTGGGGTACTATGTAGGAACTTCATAGTTCTCTCTGAGGTATTCTTTTAAGAGTTGTTTTTTTTATCAGAAATTGATTTTCTTAGTGTTTGTTCACAGGCCCAAGATCTTCTCTTTGATGTCCCACAATGACTCTAGTATAACTATATTTGTTTTGTATGGATCAGTTATAAATTGCAGTAATTCATTTGACAGTGCTGAAGAATTAAACAATTCATCTATTTCCACTGGGGAGGCTCTGAGCCCAACTATTATGTCTGTTTTTGGGGGTCCCTCCCCTCCCTGAAAATGGTTCTCAGGGGAACTGAGATGAGAAAAATTCTCTCACTTCAGGACAGAATGATAAATGTTCATTATTTTTGGTAAGGCTTATCCTCATTAATAATCTGGGGATCTGCCTGAATCTGGGGTGCCATTTCGCTTGTTTTGTTTATTAGGTCTTTCAAACCATGAATTATAGAGCCCATTTACTACTCCAGCAATGTTCTGATTTTAGAGCAAAATGTATTCTTTGTTATATTAATTTTTTTTTTACTTCAAGATTTTGAAGCTTGCTTATGGGTGAAGAAAAAAAGTGTTCATTATTCAAATCATGTTTGGTGTTTGAAATATTAAGAAATACCTAATTTGTGAGAATTTCAGTAGGTTCTCATACCAAGCTGTTAGTGTTCTTTTGATCTGATAATTTGTCATGAGAATGATTAAGTGCTCTACCATTCAATTATGTAGAAGTTGCTTTCCCTACAAAGTTTGATATTTTTAGCTGTGCAAGATCTAGTTTAGTTTTGGATTCCTTACCAGATTGTCTTAAGTTAATATGGGTTCCTTAGACTTTGCCATCTACAGTGTATTAAGTTCTAGTTATTGTAACTTAGCTTTTTAGTTTTACAGAATTTTTATCTTTAAAGTCTAATGATGACGGATATCTCTGTTGTGCTCTTTTACTTTCTTGATATTTATTTCTTCTTGCTTCATCAGGGTTCCTTCTCTTTACAGCTGACTCATTTGGTACTTCAGGGCTTTCTTTTGCTCCACAGTCCTGGATATTCTGGTTGAAGTGAAAAATTATCTTGCCACCTATTTATAGTTAAATATTGTGTGCATTTTAAGGTGTAGATGTGCAACTTAATGGAGTTTATTCCATCTTTTAGCACTCCGATGACTCAGTAAAGTTTCAGCCTTCTTAGAAATCAGCCTGTAGAATGGCTCCACCTTTTTTGTCTCTGTCACCAATGGTATTTAGTATTAGCTTGGAGATGCAATCCAACTCAGATATACCAAAATGCAGCTGGGGTTACAAAAGCAAAAAACTAACAAAAAAAAGGATAATTTTGACTCTGTTTAACTCTGTAAACTATGTAGAATTATTTAGTGTTCTAGACACCTTGTGCCTTTTGCTATCAGCTGTTACAAAGCCTTATTTCAAAGGTATTGATTTAAAAGGTAAAAGAGCTTTAAAAATGGTTATCAAAAGAGCAGTGTAGTTGGCTGCTCAGACTTCTGGTTCTATGACACAGTAAAACAATGAAGAACTAGTAAACTAGGACCTCATAGTACCAAATTAACATATACATCGACACAACTAGAGTAAAAGTTAAAAAAATATTTATTGCATAAATAAAAGAGTAAAATATAAGCAGCTTGATAGCCCGGCCACAGGAACCAGTACCAACAGTTTTGCACTTCAATCGCGCTTTCTCAGGGATACAACATCAAAAACTACAAGGCTGATAAAAGAATTATGTCAGATCACTCTTGTTAATATGCATCCAACTCTCTTCCTGTCTAGCTACTAAATTATACTGGCATGGCAGTGCCAGTATAGTTAGGGTTGACCAAGAGTCTTAGTGTTAAACACCTTTATTTTGTACTTTAACAGCTTTGGTGTTGCTCAACGAAATTGTCCCAAATTTAGCATGCATTGTCTAAGAGGCAAGGTCTCAATATGTGGAAAGTTTCGTGATGGTAGTTTGTGTGGTTTCTGAGATGTGCACATATTGCTTTTACATTGATGTCTAAAATTTTTCCTATGTTTAATACACTTTTTTTTGCTCTCACCTATAGCCTAAACAGAATGGATTTTTTTCAGAAACTTTCAGGGTAGACATGGCCTGTGCCAAGTTAATGCCTTTTGAAGTATTTGTGAAAAAATATTAAAGAGTTCAAGAGTTACAAGGGTTTAAATGTTTTTTTTCTGAGCATGTTCAGTAGGGGTTTTGGATAACCCTCTGATACAAGACAAAACATTTTGAGTTGCAAGAGCTTTTTGCTTTCTTACCACTGGCTTCTCATAATCCCCCAAAATTTTGCAGGTCATGATGGCTGCCATCTTGTTGTTTTCTCTGAACTAAAAAAAAAACATAGAACACAGATAAAAACAATTTTTTTTACAAAAAAACAACAACAAAAAAAAAACCAGAACCTAGCTAAATGGGACCCATTTGTCTAGATTATAGTGTTTGTTTAAAAAATAAAACAAGGCCAGAAATATCTTTTTTAGACACCTGAAAATCCAGAGTGCCCAGTATAGTGAGAAAAGCCATTCACCTGCATTCTTTCTATGGGAACAGTGGGACTTTCATGGTTTTTGTAACCACAGCTGGAGTCCTGCTGATGGCTTGAGTAGGAGCAGTGAGTTGATGATCTCTCTCTCTCTCTCTCTTACTCTAGATTTCATCCATCTATCTGTCTGTCTGTCTATCTGTCTATCTATCCATGTATCTATCTGTTTTCTTATTTATTCCTTACCTCTCCTATCTCAGCAAGCCCTTCCTCATTGTTCTCTATCTACTATTACCTTTGATAAAGCAGACTAGGGTGCCCACCCCAGTACCTCTTGCCCAGCCCCTCCCCTACAGGTCATATGCCCCCCCATTCATAGTTGGCAACACGGGGTACCCCACCATCAGTACCTCCACACAGTATAAGCAGACACTGGGGTGCCCAATCCCCAGTAATTTTAAATACTGCAAAAAATAAAACAGTCCCTCATTGTCTTTATTTTGTTTTATTTCACCCTGTAAGGAAAAAAATGATCAATCGCCAACCTGACCCCCTGACTACCACCCAACCCCCTATTCACCTCACTCACCTACAACTGTCCCATGGCATAGATCCACTCTATGGTCAAAAAGACATTTTGCTGCAGAAACTGGCAACTGGCTTATGAGACAATACGGTAAGCCTGGTTTAATGTATTTCAATGGGGTTTGAAGTTGTACTTAAAATTTTGTCAGTTTTCAATATTGTTACACCACATTTTCCAATATGGCCTTTTTGGAGACCCATCTGATGAACAAGGTAGGGGAATTTTTTCAAATTCATCCCGAAAGGTGATTTTGCAGTCACTGTGTGATATCACCTTTGGGCAGGGTTTTATAGATTTCCACCTATTGGGATCATGAGGTGGGACCATAAGAAGGCTATGTTGAAAATTTGGTGTAACGATATGGTAAAATGACCAAGCTGGGTGGACATTATAAAATGTTATCGTTCACTCATAACTTCATTTATTTTCAATATTAGACACATGGTGGATTCCCTGCAGGGGGAGGGCCTCAAACAACTGTTACAACAAACCACAAGAGACAGAACTATCCTAGATCTAGTACTGACTAACAGGGAAAGGATCACAGATCTCCAGGTAGAAGGTCACCTGGGGGGCCAGTGACCATCACGTGGTATGGTTCAATTTGACCACTAGAACTAAATCATCCCATTCCAAGGCAACAATATGGGACTTCAGAGGAGCTGACTTAAGATGATAAGATGGCCAACAGAGTTAAGCTAGCCCTGGCAAAAAGAAATACAGGTGAGGGGGTACAGGTAAAGTGGGCAAGCATTAAGGATGCAATACTTGAATCAACATCCCATTGTGTTAGAGAGAAAAGAAAGTGCAAAAGAAGAAGGAAACCACTTTGGTTCTCAAAAACAGTAGCAGAAAAGGTCAGAGCCAAAAGGTTGGCCTTTAAGAAATATAAGGAAACACAGCAGGATGAAGATAGGGAGGCATACCAAACTTCCCTAAGGGAAGCAGGGACGGCAGTAAGGCAAGCAAAGGCCCAAACCAAGGAAACACTAGCACAAACAGTAAAAGAAGGTGACAAGACTTTCTATAGATACATTAGTGAAAGAAGAAAGTCCAGAGGGGGATATTGCTAAGATCAAATGGGACAAGGGGGCATGTGAGGAGGAGGACCATGTAAAAGCATCTATCCTAAATAGATACTACTGCTCAGTATTTACTGAAGAGACGGTTAGGCAGGGCCCACAGCTCAGCACCATGGACTCAGGGGGGAGGGAGGTGTGCACTAGTCCCTTCACAAAAGAAAGGGTCCTACAAGAGCTCAATAAGCTCAGGGTGGACAAGGTAATGGGACCTAATGGCACACATCCCAGGGTACTAAAGGAGCTAAGGGTGGAACTAGCAGAGCCATTATCAGAACTGTTTAGTGAGTCTCTGAGCACAGGAGAGGTCTCAGCAGACTGGAGAAGGGCACATGTGATCCTGCTCCACAAGAGTGGAGGCAAGGAACTACAGACCAGTCAGTCTTACCTCAGTAGTGGGCAAGATTATGGAGGCACTCCTTAAGGAAAGGATAATGCAACACCTGGAATCCATAGGAGCACAGGATCCAAGACAGCATGGGTTTACAAAAGCAAGGTCCTGTCAAACTAATCTCATAGATTTCTTTGACTGGGTAACCAGAGTGGGGGACCAAGGGGAAGCAGTTGATGTCGCCTACCTTGACTTCAGCAAAGTTTTCGATACTGTTCCATATAGATGGATCCCATTCACATATCTGGAATATGAAGTACGGTATGGGCTGCACACCCATTGGCTCATGCTGTGGACCAATGGGCGTACAGCCCTACCGACTGTGTCAGTCGGCGGGCAGTGGGACGGCAGGCGGGTGGGTTGCTGCCTCCAACCGCTGACCTTGGGGGAGCGGGGCAGTGGGATTCAGTGAGCGGGTGGGGTGAGGGGTCCACTGGACCACCAGAGATATTGATGGGGTTTATTTATGTACGTAACCCGTGATCAGGCTTGCAGGTTCACTGGACCACCAGGGATACTGGAAATATTTATTTATTTTATGACAAATGCCTGCAATCGGGCTTGCAGGTTCACTGGACCACCAGAGATGTTGGAAATATTTATTCTCTTTTGACAAATGCCCGCGATTGGGCACACAGCGGTCCACTGGATCACCAGGGAGTTTGGACATATTTTTCTTTCTTTATTACTAATGCCCACGATCGGGCAGATAGCGGTCCACTGGACCACCAGGGAGTTGGGGATATTTTTATTTATTACTAATGCCCGCGATCGAGCACACAGTGGTCCACTGGACCACCAGGGAGTTTGGGGATATTATTTATTACTAATGCCCATGATCGGGCACACAGCGGTCCACTGAACCACCAGGGATACTGGACATAGTTCCTATTTTTTATACAAATGCCCACGATTGGGCTGTGGAGCACACTGCCGGCTGCAGGGGGCATTGGTCCCCAATAGCTGCTGCCTGGCAGGCGCTGGTGCAGTTGTCAGGATTGGTGCACCTGCATGCAAATGGGGCCATAATGACATGCAAATGCCCCATCTCTACCTTGCATACGTTATGGCCCCATTTGCATGTCAATTTTTGAATATCGCAGTTGCTTTACATAGCGCAATGGAACTTGTGCTAGCGCATCCCCATGCTCCACTCTGGCCACTTGTGCTGGTGCAGTGCCACTGCGCCATGCACACTGCGGGTGGCCAGGGTGCGATATTCAATGCTGCTGAGCCATGGCGCAGCTCCGTTGAATATCGCCCAGTCCACACCCCTGCACAGCCAAGTTGAGCTGCGCCCATGCTTGTGCCACAGCCTGGCACAGCTTGAATATCTGGGCCCGGGAGTTCAAACAGAACAAAGTCCTTCCTCTGAGGGTATCTCTAATTCTAAATTTCAGTCTCACTCTAACAAAAGATTGCTGCAAAGATTTTCAGAAGTGGCGATGAAGAGATGCTTACGCAGGTTGTCTATAGAAAAAAAAGGATAGAATTCATGAGAACAAAAAATGCAACTTATAATGATTTGCCTGCTGAAATAGTTACTGCAATGAAGAAGTTTGATCTCTTGAGCACAAGACAATGGAAGAGTGAGATAAGAACTTTTATGGATCCTCCTGCACAACTGCATCTTACATCAAACAGACAAATACTCTTTTACTTTTTCTCTCCCTTAAGACTTGCATTAGAGGGGGTTAAAAGTAATGATTATATATTTGTTAGTTTTAATCAATATATACTATTGGGGAGAAAGTGTGGATAAATTGTCTTTTTTATGTAAAGGGGGAGGGTAGTCCTCCTATAGGGGCCTATTAACTAACGGTGGGGGGAAACGCATGAACTACACATATTCCCCCACCAGAGATCCTCGCGGGGACCACATTCATGAACAGCAGTCCCCACCTGGCTCCGTTACATGGCCCCGCACCCCCAGTGCACAGCTACACAGGGGCAGTTTGGTACGGGGCTGTGGACATGGCTGTGCAGCCAATTGGCTGCACAGGCCAGGATCCCTAGTGGATCACTTGTGCCCATCAGTCACCATGATGCCGACAGGTGCATATGTGGACAGTGGACCGAGGCATGGGGGACCACATCTGCATATCCCCCACCCTCCCAAATGTGCCCAACAACCAGAGGCAGATACACTGAGGGGTCTGTTGACCCCCACGATCCCCACCGATCTCAGTGGTGGCATCTGGGGGAGCATGTAATGGTTATGGCTGCCTCCAGAAGATGTAGCCATTGTCCCCCTGCACAAGGCAACCACGCCATTGTGAATGGCACAGAGTGCTAACACCCCCCTGCATCTGTCCTCGGTCTGCCCCCATGTGGAGCTGTGCATTTGGCCAGTGTGCTGGGTGCATGGGGGGGGTGTATTGGGATCATTCATGGTGTACAGGGGGCATAGTGTGCATGGCCAGGTGCGGGTGGGCTATGTGCTGGGTTTACGTGGCACTAACCCATCCACACCATCTGTGAATAGGCCCCATAGTGAACAGCGTCCAAAGGACAGAAAACTCCAAAGCCTGTATCTATGCGGGTACTAGAAATTATACTGCTGTTTAGATAGTTTTTATTTGTTTATGGAACAACTGCTCTTTATCTATTACAAGGAAGTGATTATTCAGAAAGGTAAAATAACATGCAGTGGGTTGAGTAAGTTGTTTCTATAACATCACTGAAATGTTATGCAATATGTTTTTTTCATAAGGATATGCTTGAACAAAGTAAATTGATTATTTATTATATGTGGAATTTAACGTACAAGGATGCAACTCTGATTAATATTGTAAAGAAAGTTATTTTTTTAAAATATCTACGAATAAAGGAAGAGACACAACATTACAAATAGCAACTCAGAATGTTAATGGGACACATTCCCCAATGAGAAGTGAACACATTTTGAAATTTACATAAGAAATCATTGCAATTTTAATGATTCAGGAAATACATTTGGAACAAGTAGAGATTAAAAAACTTAAAGTGGGTTGGGTTAAACATGTTTTTTCTCCATGGGGATAAACAGAAGTAGAGGTCCAGGAATATAGGTTAAAGGGACACTGTCAACCCTTTTTACATCATATTATTTCTCATTAGGAATCCCCCCCCCCAAAAAAAAACAGTGCAGTAGCTCATGAGGCAATAGTCTCCTCTCCTCTCACAACATTACGAGTGGCTAGGCTGTGGGGTGCTCCCGAATCCAGGAAAGATGCAGTAGAAGTTGATCAAGGAATGTAAACAAACATGTTTTGTGTGGTAATACCAGTTTGGTAGTCTGTTTTTCACATTTAAAAGGAAATAAAGAATCAGAATAAAAAAAAACACAGCTGCGTCAGCAATCTTTACAGAATGTAAGCAGTCATAACTTGTATCTTTTAAACTAGGGAAAATATCAGGCCTAAGGGGGTTGACAGTGTTCCTTTAAAAAAAAAACTGTTTTTTTTAAATAATATGAAACACAATATACAGTTGAAAAGGGAACATTTTTTTTATTAAGGGGTTATCATTATGACAAGAACTATCAGGATACCTGCAGATTATATGATGAACCAAACCTACAGAATAAGACATTAAAGGGAAATGTTCACCTGTAATTGGGCCATACTCCAGTGTGAGACATGGCCAGATTAGCGTTTTTGTAAAGTGTGTAACATTTTTTTACTTACAGCCTGATGAGTTACTTAGATTTTATCTGGTTGACTCTGCTGTCCCTCTGGCTTGCATTTGGGACAGAAATGCCCCTAACGGTGCACCCACAATCTCTTGTGATGAGAATGACATGTGAGTCCGTGTGCAGCCATGGGAGTGTGTAAAGATGTCCTATATAGACGGAGCTATTAATAGCTGCGGTTTGCAATTTACATGTCCTGGTGCTATAATGAGACCAGATGTAGACTGGCAGTTGACTGCCACAGACAGAGACTGTAGCACAGTATTTAAATTGAATAAAAACCAATGTTAGTTTAAAACAAAGAAGTACACACATTTCCATGGGTGTGAGATACTATAGCTACTAAAGCAAGTCCTGGTGGTTCAGCATTAAGCATAGCACCCCTCTTGAGAATGCCGTACAGATGCCACAATGTTGGATCAGAGAAACATCTGATCTATGAAACTGAGAGTCTGAAGAAAATGTAAACAAATAACAATAATGGCAGAAATCATGGCTAAGAGAAGATATAATTTGATCTGAGACACAGAAGATTTGCTGTTCTCACCTCCACTTCAAAAACCAGACTGAGCCCACTGAATTGCCCAAAAGATACCACAAACAGCCTTTACTATTCTGAAAAGAAAATAAACAGGATGCTAAATAGGCAGTGAATGCCATGGTAGGTAAAGTGTTGGCTGAGACCATGCATCAGAAACAGCTTGAGAAGGAAAAAGACTGCAAGGCATAGCAGACCCATTAGAGCGGAAAACAAGAAAAAGCAAATACTTTTAAACAATAACCCAAAGAGGACCATAACATACAAACTGCGAGTGAGCTGCTGACACAGATGGTTGAGGTGGTAAAAATACTATCTTATGAGGGAAAAGAAGAAAAAAGCAGAAGTGATTACTGAAATGGGGGGTAAATCAGAATACCTGTCTGAAACTATGGTAACAAGCATTTGTCAGTGCCGAATGTTTGCTTGCTGGCATTGGCATTGGTAGTGTAGAAGTTACAGAGCTGCATAATAGGAATAGCAGCGAAGTACTGAACTGAGGCCAACCCCACCACCACCCTGCAGAGAGTGACAGGCATTGGGGTGTGCCTTTGGGTCGTCAGGCATAACGACCATGCCACTTCACCACACCCTACCCTGCAGACACTGACAAGTGTCACAGTGTGCCTTGGGGTCTTTGGCCCTTATGCGCACCCCATTCCATCAGGAAATACAGTGAGATGGGTGCAGTATAGGAGAATGGGGTGAAGTCTGGGCCTGAAGAGTCCGAGGCACACCTTGATGCCTCTCACTGGCTGCAGGGTGTGGGTGGGGGTGGAATGGTATGAGCATGACAGGCAAGAATCCCAAGTCACACCCCTGATGCCTGTCATTCTCTACAGGGTGAGGCATTATGGTCGGAAACCCTAATGCCTCAGGCATTTGTTGGTATTTTCTCTCCAAATTTTCAACACGTTTTTTTTGTGACCCCTACCTCATGAACAGTGGCAATATCAGTTTGTTAGCCGAAAACTGCTTTTGCACAGCGACTATGGCATTTGGCACCACAGGTGCAAAAACTCATTCCGAACAGGATGTGAACAATGACAGCGGTACTGTTCATGGGAGGTGTAAAAAATGGCAATGTTGAAAATCTGCTGTGAAAATCTTAAAAAAACTGGTGAAGTCACAAGTGTGTGTAGAAACTGTGCAACGCACACCCGTAATGTAACTAGTTTGGGGATTATTTTTACAGCAGATTGTTAACACAGGCATTTTGGGACCTCCGATCATGAACAGTATCACTGTGATTTTCTTTATCTGTCCTGAACAATGATTTCCCACAGCGACCATGCATTTCTGTGCTGCAAGTGTGAAAACACATTTCGGCCATGTTGTGGAAAATGACAGCTGTACTGTTCATAAGGAGGTGTGGAAAAATGCCACTGGTAAAAATCTGGACTGAAAATATTACAAATTCATGAACTTACCAGGGTGCGTGGAAACTGTGCAATGCTCACTCATAGCACAGTCATTTTATGGAGTTTTGTCACCAAATTTTCAACATAGCCATTTTAAGACCTCTGCTCATGAACAGTGTCACTGTGATTTTTCTTAATCTGTCCCAAACATTGTTTTCGTACACCGACTGTACCATTGTGCGCTACATGTGCGGAAACACATTTTGGGCAAGATGTGAAAAATGGTAGCTGTATGCTCATAAGGAAGTGCGGTAAAATGGCGCTGTTGAAAATCTGGTGTGCAAATATTACAAATTCGCAAACTTGCCAGCGTGCGTAGGAACTGCGCAACGTGCGCTCCTAAAACAGTCATTTTTGGGAATTTTTTCACCAAATTTTCAACAGCCATTTTAACACCTCTGCTCATGAACAGTGTCACTGTGATTTTCTTAATGTGTCCCGTACATTGATTTCGCACACCGACTGCGCCATTGTGCACTACATGGGTGGAAACACGTTTTGGATAATGTGAAAAATGACAGCTGTACTGCTCATAAGGAGGTGTGGTAAAATGGCAATGTTGAAAATCTGTAGTGAAAATATTGAAATTTCGCAAACTTGAGAGCTTGCATAGGAAATGCGCAACGCATGCTCGTAAAACAGTCATTTTTAGGAATTATTTCACCAAATTTTCAACATAGCCATTTTAAGACTTCTGCTCATGAACCATGTCACTGTGATTTTCTTAATGTGTCCCGTACATTGATTTCGCACACCGACTGCGCCATTGTGCGCTACATGGGCGGAAACACATTTTGGGTGAGATATGAAAAATGACAGCTGTACTGCTCATAAGAAGGTGTGGTAAAATGGCAATGTTGAAAATCTGGAGTGAAAATATTGAAAATTCGTGAACTTATGAGCGTGCATAGGAACTGCACAACATGCGCTTTTAAAACAGTAATTTTTAGGAATTTTTCCACCAAATTTTTAAAATAGGCTTTTTGAGAGCCCACCTTATGAACACTGGCAGTGTCATTTTGTTAATCATTCTGGAAAGGTGATTTCGCGCAGTGGCTATAAAATCACCCTTCGGGCCTGAGTAACGCCATGACAGTGCAAGAATTCATGAGGAGGGGTCCCAAAAACCCCATGTTGAAAATCTGGTGAAAAATTCCAAAAAATGCCTGAGATATGCAACAAAGTTGAAAAAACCCTATCTATCCCCCTATACAGCTTACCGGCATTTCCTCAGTTTGCGGTCGGCTTTGAAGAGTGCAGACGTGTTCCCAGTCCACCAAAGATCATCGCGCTGGACTCCGGAGGTAAGTATGGTGTGGGGGGGTGTTGGGAGGCAGGGTGCGCAGTGGGTGAGTGCGGGTTGTGGGGGGGCAAGGAGACTGCTAGGGACCGTTTTTTTCTTTACAGGTTTTTTTTGTTTTAAAAGATGACGCAGGACATTTGCCATGTTGGGGTGGGCTCCCAGCATGGCAGAAGGATGGCTGGGGGGGCTTGGAGCTGATGGAAGATTGGGCACCCCCGTCGGCCATGGCATCTGTTGCCATGCTGGGGTGGGCTCCCAGCATGGCACCCTGTACTCGGGCGGGAGACACAGTGGAGACGATGGGGGATTGGGCACCCCCATCGGCTATACAACGAGCCATGCTGGGTGGGCACCCAGCGTGGCATATGAAACTGTGTTATGGGGGGGCGAGTACAGCTGTAATGGGGATTGGGGCACCCCACAGCTATATAGTGCATGCGTTGAGGGCGCAGCAGCATGTGTGTGTGTGTGTGTGGGGAGCGTGCATGAGCAGGCGATATCTGATCGCTGCTCACTGAAGTATAGCTCCCCCTTTCAACTGTATGCCACTGCATTTTGGAGCTGTCATAGACAGCTCCAGCAGGCATTGTAGAACTGCGGCTCTGCCTGCAAACGAACTGACTGAATTGGAAGAGGGCTGACACACCTCCGAAAACTCCGACGATGGCACTATGTTTCTTGCACATGCGTGCAAGCAAACATAAAAATGGCAAATTCTCAAGCTCCTTTTATTTATTTATTGAAAAGTTTAACCAAGAAGTATATACTCAGCTGACAACAGCTTGTTTCCAGATGAGTCCTGGGATACAGGGGAGGAGATACTGTAGCTAACAATAAAATAACAAGGTAAAATACAAAAAATGACAAGCAGAATCATAAATATTAAGGCAAAATAGTAAACAAAGGCAACTAGAAAAAAAATAAAACACACTCAATTTGTACAGAAAGAAAACAAAATGGTTTCATCAAACTATAGGTATGAATGACTTTAAAACTATTCTGGCAAATGACTACACTTAAAAGTTGGATGTAATAATACTAGCAGGAGGAGGTAATATGCAAAAAAGATCTAAAACACAAATTTGACACAAATCAAACTGATGCAATAGAAGAAAATGATGACAGAGGTTATCTGAAAATGGAAAAAATAGTTGAGAATAAAACTGCTGAAATTAATATTAATAAAAATAATACAAAAAAGAGATTGCCATACTTTCTGCAGCATGTGTAAAATCAGGTGTGCTTGTTATCTCGGCATAGGTCAGGAAGCATAGGAAAACCAGGAGCAGTTATAAAATTTGCAAGTAGCATTATGTTTTTCTCAATAACAATAGAATCAAAATAATTAAAAAAATGTTGCAGAATGTTTTTTTCTAACATTGGTAGTTCAAACAGAACAAAATCGGAGGGTATCTAATTCTACATTTTAGTCTCTGTCTCTCTCACACATCTCTAACAAACATAGCTGCTTTTTTCATAGGAAGTTTTTGCTTGGCAATTAATTTCTGATCTCATTAACAGACATCCTGTTTCTCACAAAATATATCAGCATTCTTATATGTTTCTTTTCTGCAAGTGAACAAAATAGAAAATGTTGTCCCAAAACTAATCTCCTGTTGACAACTCTGCAAAAAGAGTTTGTGGAGGTCAAACTGCATCTCAAAGTTAATCCCCTGAATTCCAAATAACATTTTGCAATCATTTCAACAATATACAGTAACTATATACATTTTCAAACCAAGGGATCCCAGTTCACACAAACAGTTTCACACAAAGATTAAAATATATTTTTATAACAGCAGATACGCAAGGGGGAGGGAGAAAAGATAGAAACAACAAGGAAACAGCAAGTGAATGCAGTGAGATAGTGGGGGGGGTGTCACAAGACTGTCAGAGTGATCAGTTCCTAGGTCTCACAAGAAAATGTGATTGCTCAATCAGACGGACAAAAGACAGAAAAGGAGAGGCTAGAACACATCCTTGCTTTAAACATTTTCTGCATAACAAACAGGACAGGGTCTTATTCAACCCTGTCACAGTGCTAACAGAATACATTCATAAAAAGACAGGACAAACTGAAAAAATTAATAACACAGAGAGCAAGGAGGGGGCTAAATACAACTAATGGTAGTCACGAAAAAATGCCTAGTTGGGCCGTTGGTCTTCTAAAAGACATGCAAGATATAAAGTATCAAATTTCACCAAAAGCTGAAATTAAATTACAGTTTGATAATTTAAATGCAAAAGTAATAGCAAGATTTACTGCAATAAAAAAGTGAAAGAGAATCTTTCCATCTGAGGCATAGGCCAGGATCTTGGTAACTGAGGACAAAGTAATAGTCACGAAGAGAGTAGTAAAACATCATGAACAAGGGACTCAATTTTCAAAGGATGATGCAGGGTGTTACAAACCCACTCAGCAGGTCAGGCCCTCTGCTCCCACAGTGCCAACCTCTGAGCGCAGTATTGTGAATAGTTAACAGAACAGGGTAACCCTCCTGTCTGTTTGTGGGTCCAAATCACCTTTGGTCTCAATTTCTGGAGGGATTCAAACTGTGAACCTTATGCTAGCATACACAAATGTACAGGCTCAGATAATTCTGCTCTAGGGGGAATGCCAGATATCTTTTGCCTAAGGGCACCTAACCAGGTATCCAAAATGAACCCTAAAAACTCTATGAAACACCTTAGGAAAATTCTAACCTTTTCCCAGTTTGGTATTACCATTAAGCTTATGAACACTGTCAACTTTAAC
This sequence comes from Neoceratodus forsteri, assembly GCA_016271365.2. NCBI lineage: Eukaryota > Metazoa > Chordata > Ceratodontiformes > Ceratodontidae > Neoceratodus > Neoceratodus forsteri. The sequence goes on from CM057458.1 coordinate 376,918,751, forward strand.
CACCTGTACTTCACATGCAAATGACAGAATTTCAAAGGCACACCAGGCAGTCTCTTTAAAATAAGAGGTTTACTTAGAAAATGGATAAAAATAGGTAAAATGTAAACACAGAACAATATATCGCAAAGCATACACTCACTTAGAAGAAAATAAGCAAAGACTTTCATCATTATTACCCAAGTGGCTGGTCTGGAGTCCGGGGGTCTACCCTATAAGTCACAAGTATACTTGGGCCTGGAGGAGGGTAGGGCTTTCAGAGGACTGGCTAAGAAAAATCCTCTAGTAGACTGGATCCTGCAGGGGTATACATATGCTGTGTTAGGATCTGGAGGGGGGATGGTCGCGCGCTAGCGCTCAAGAGAGATGGACATCTGCTAAATCGTGTGGCTGAAGTCCATTTATTTTGATTAATTTAAACAGCTTTTTTTAATGATAACATGTCAGAAAGCAAAGAAATAGATTCCTTACCTAACGGTCATCAAAAAGAAGTTAGTCTTATGAGTTGTTATCAAAGGCTTTATCTAATTTAAATAGTCTTAATTCCAATGGTTCAGAAAACAAATACTGCAACGTGGAGATTCAGTGATACACGTAGGCTGGCAAAGGGTCATCATGGCAACGCCAACACAATGGCAGCATTGCCCTTAAACAAGATAGCAAGTAAGAATGACATTTCTCTGATTAAAGAATTACTAGCTGACCTCAAAGTTGATATAGCAGATGTCAAACAAGAGAAAGCTAAATTAAAAGAGGAAGCTGAATCTGTTAAAAAAGATGTTCAAATTTCTTGTCAGCAGCTTACAGAACTTAAGGAAATGGTTGCTTATCTTAGCTCTGTCACAGAGAAACAATACACACACAAATCAAGCACTTATTGGGGAAAGTTGACGAGCTAGAAAACAGAGGTCGTAGGAATAATATTAGAATACTTGGTGTGCCAGAAGGTTGGGAGGGGAACAACATGATCCAGTTTCTACAGTCTCTCATTCTGGATCTGTTAAATTTTCAATGGTCCTGGCCTCTGGAGATTGAGAGGGCGCACAGGTCTTTGGGACCCAAAAATCCACAAAATAAGAGGCCACGACCTATTGTTGCTTATTTCTTGAGATTCTCTGTTAAAGAAGAGATCTTGCAACTTCCTAGGGAGAAAAAAAACTTCAATATCAAAGTCATAGAATACTGTTATTTCAAGACTTCTCTTCTGATCTGGTTAATAAAAGAAAATGATTTTTTGAAATAAAACAGGAATGTCAGAGACGTGGAATATGCTATAACTTTAAATACCCTGCAGTGTTCTAAATAAGAGAACAAGGCAGAGGGGTGATCTCATGTAACACTGTTGAGGATGCTTGGGACTATCTTCAAATGGTGGGTGAAACTCTAAGCCATTCACTACCCCCAAACTGTCACACAGTCATACGACAACTTGAAGTGGCACGTGGGTGCCCTGTCTTGACCAGCTCTAACAATTCCACTATGCATGAATATACTACTCCAATCGAATCTATACAAGTTTATCCTTCCCCTTCAGCAGCTTCACAATCTCTTAAACCTAGCTCCACAGTATCTTCATGTCAGCTGTACTCCACTACTGTTACCAATGAAATAAGGGAGGAAAATAAGCATACATAAAGTAACTATAGAAAAGTTAAATATGCCTCCAAATCAATGATCCCAGCCCACAGGCAAGGTAGACAATGGCAACAGAATGCAAACCTGAGAAGCAGAAGTAGAAGTAGACAGCAAAGTAAAGTTATATCCAAAAAATGCTTCTTTCAATAATTCATTTGAGCTAGAGGAAGAGGAGTTTTTGCTAAACGGTCCCGCAGCAACAAGTTCCAAATCTGGCTCACCTGAATCTGCAGAAGGAACTTTTGTGCAAATTAAACCAGATATTGCAGAGACACATTTGGATATACACACTAGCTCTAAAAACACATGACGGTCTGCATTACAGCAAAATACTGTTTTTCTTCCTTATCTGACCAGTGGTGGACTGACAGTGAATGAGAGCAAGAGTAGGAAACCTGATTAACAATATGTGCTCATCTAGGCAGAATACAACAGGATGTATTTATATACAATTTATAATCCAATTTTTGAACAGCTAGTAAAGAGTAGCTGAGGATGATTATTAGTATAGGATTATAAGGTTAATGTATACCTTTCTTTATAGGCTGGAAATGTTTATAGTTTTCAGTTTGCTTAAAATACTGAAAGGCTTATTTAAGATTTTAAATCACACCTCCAATGTATGCTAAATTAAGGGATGCTAAAAAAACCCTTGTCAGAAAATTGTCATTAATTCAGATTGAATATAGAATGAACATGTGTGTGGAAATGTGGTAAATATAACTATTATTAGAGTTATCTGCTTAATTTTACAAATGCAGTTTATTTAGTCTTGAGACATGATTCTAGTACAAAAGGTAGTGGGGACATATGGCTCCTCATGTATAGCTCTCCTGTTTTTTTCTCTTTTTATGTTTCTATGTCTTTCAGAATATAAGTAAAGTCCTTTCCTTCAGATGCTGGAATATAGTAATAGACTCTTGGTTGCAAATTATCAGTCTTTCTTGTGGCAATTTTGTAGTAGACTGGTTGAGATAGATAATCCACATAAATAAAGTAGCATCTGTTTGCAAATAAAGAACTTTGCACATAGAAGGATAAATAAGAACTCACCGGGTAGGTCTAACTGGGGGTTCTACGGCTCTAATATCACTTTAGTAGATGAGGGCTGATCCTGCAATGTGACTAGGTGCAAATTTATTAGGTGCTAGAAAACAAATATTGTTATAGTGATACTTAAGCTTATCTACTCAGTCTGAACACAGTTCAACAACTGGATCAATAGAGATGAACTAAGAGATATGTCACATAATGAAGGAAAGGGCTTTTATGGTTTATGGTTGATTATCTGATCCAGGATAATTACACGGGCTGATGAAACAAAGAGAAATAACAGGTATGGTTGAGAGTTGAGCTAATAAAATACTGATTTATTTAAATCAGTGGGAACTGATTGGCAAAATAATTTGAAGAACTAATCTCTAATAGTTGTAAAACTTTAATTTAGTCCCTTGAGATAGGTATATAGATTATTTAAATAAGCCCAACACTTAATCCCTAATTAGCATACATTTGAGGTTAAATAATATGAGGTTACATATGATATATCATTTAGTTATATATTTAATTATTTAAGTTGTATATAATTTAGAAGTAACAACTCATTAGACTGGTAGGCAAGGAATTTATTTATTTATCTATTTTAAGCTATTTCCAATATTACCACATTATCATTTTCACTCCTTTTCTTCTCATAGTTCCTTGATACCGCTGTTAAAGTATTTACTTACAGTTAATTAACAGACGAAGTAAACCACAAGCAGGTGAAGAGCCAAGTGCAGACTGTTCATACATCACCACCTTGGACTAGTAGTTTGGTGGTCTCTGGCTCTGCAATAGCCAACATCATACTGCTTTCAACATTTTGATTGTTATATATAATTTGTTATTAGCTTTAATTAGTAGACAACTACTTTAAGTAGTTATCCAAATATATTGTTAAGTTGTAGAGCATTTATTTCCTTTTCATCGTAAGATTATTATAAACAAAACACTAATAGCAATATTAGTGATTGTATAAAGCTTATATATTTTGTTTAATAATATAAGAAACATTAGGTTTAGTTAAGGTGTTTTCACTGCTACATGCTAATCACTTTTTGTTAAAGTTAAAGTTCATATATTCACTTTATTAGCTAAAGGTTAACACCACAAGATGTCTCAATACAACTTCATTTCTTGGAATGTGAATGGCTTGGGTTCCCCTATCAAAAGGAAAAAAGTCTTGAACTACATTAATAAAAAAGGCTGACATTGCATTTATACAAGAAACACACTTAACACATGAAGAATCCCTTAAACTCAAAAATAGCTGGGTAGGGTACTTGGAAAGTGCATGCTTTTCCTCTAAAGAATGTGCTATTTTAATTAGAAAAGGGATAAATTTCAATAGACATGGGCTCTACTCTGACCCAGAAGGGAGGTATCAAATTTTAACTGGGCTTCTAGATGGACAAAAAGTGGCATTCTGCAATGTGTATGCTCCCAATTATGGTAGTGATGGCTTTTTTAATACACTAACAGTGACATTAGTTAACGTCTTGGAATACTCAATCATTCTTGGGGGAGATTTTAATGAAGTGCTGGACCCTATTCTAGACAGATCCTCCATCAGAAAGATACAACTTAATACAAAGTCGAGAAACTCATTTTAAAAACTCATGGAGGACCTGGGACTCACTGATACATGGAAGGTAGTACAACCAACTGGAAAAGACTATTCTTTCTTTTCAAACAGGCATTTGACTTACAGCAGAATTGACTACTTATTAATACCAAACTCCTTGGTCATAAACATTCTAGATGCAAAAATAGATAATATCCTGATATCAGATCATGCTGTGATAAGTTTGGATCTACGGATAGGTGGCAAAGGTGGGAAACTGCATAGATGGCAGTTAAATGTAAGCCTACTTACAGAAAAGGAATTTTTAGATTGGATTACTAAAAAGACAGAGGATTACTTTAAAATCAACAACAATGGAGAAGTTTCCAACATATGCATCTGGGAAGCATATAAAGCCTATATTAGAGGGAAAATAATAAGCTATTCAGCTAACAGGAAAAAAAAAGAAGGAAAAACTATTACAAGAAAAAGAGAAGGAACTTTCTGTACTATTGTCATTATCAAAAAAACAACAATTAACACCTGACAGAGATCTTTTGCATAGAATTTCATGGTTAAAAGGTGAGATTAATTCTATATTATCTCAAAGAGCAGAACATGCGCTTTTCAGAACAAAACAGTGATACTGGGAAGCAGGGGACAAAGCAGGTAAACTTCTAGCTTGGAGACTGAAACAAATTCAACAACAAAACATTATAACAGGTATAAAAAACAGAAAATTTTCAATACTTACAACCAATAAGGGAATAAATAAGGAATTTCATGAGTTTTTCAAGAAATATACTCAAGGCAAAGAATGATAACAAATGAAAAGCTAGATGATTTCTTAAACAAAAAAACTAAAAATACCTGTGCTTAAACAAGAAGAGCAAGAGCAATTGGGTAAAAATATAACTTTTGAAGAAATTCAATCAGCTACACTAGATTTACCTACAGGTAAAACATCAGGACCAGATGGCCTTACAAACGAGTTTTACAAGAAATTAGCATCATCCATATCTTCATCTTGCAGTACAAGAATCTTTTGAGAATAAATCCCTTCCTCCTACAATGAAACAAGCATTTATAACTTTGATTCCTAAGAAAGGTAAAGATAATTTAGATTGTGCCAGTTATAGACCAATCTTGCTGTTAAACAAACTACAAAATTCTAACAAAAGCACTTGCCAAAAGAATACAGACATATATCACACATCTGGTGGGTTTAGAATAGGTAGGATTTATAAAGAATAGATCAGGTGCAGATGGCATTTGCAGGTTGATTAACTTAATGTGGGTGGCAAATAAATAAAAGGATCCCTATCTGGTAGCATCACTCGATATAATGAAAGCCTTTGATTTTGTGAATTGGACATACATGTCAAGGACATTGAAAGAATTTGGTTGTGGAATAGAATTCTGTGAGTGGGTGGCTATGCTTTATGAAAAACCCGAAACACAAATCATAACAAAAGGAATGCTGTCCCCACACATAAAACTGACATGTGGCACAAGGCAAGGATGTCCCTTATCCCCTTATCTCTTTATTTTGGCCTTTGAGCCACTTATACAAACAATACATAACCACCCTGGAGTTAGTGGTTTTAAATAAGGGAAAAATGTGCATAAAGTGTTTGCGTTTGCAGATGACTTACTATTAACTATTAGTAATCCGGCACATTCATATCAAAGTTTGAAAGCAATTCTCTCAGATTTTGAAAAGATACCAGGGATTAAAATTAACTGGGAAAAAACTCAGATATTACATAATAATCTTAACCAATGGAACAAAACCAATCTTGAAGAAATTATAGATAGAAAGTGGTTTAAATCTAATATTACATATTTGGGCCTTCAGATATCTACTAAACTCAACAGTATAATATCTATTAACTAAGAGCCTTTACTAAAAGATATTGCACTAGACCTAGAAAGATGGGGCAAACTTAATTTGTCCCTTTGGGGAAAGATAAACGCAATTAAAATGAATCCTGCACCAAGGATTTTTTATTTATTTCAAAATTTACCTATGCTAATTGGGAGGAAAACATTGAAAAAACTTGATAAGATTGTCAGGAATTTTCTATGGCAAGGAAAAAAACCCAGATTAGGAGTAATTAAGTTAAGAGCACCATGTAACGTTGGAGGCTTTGCTCTTCAATGCTGGGAGTGATACCAACTTGCTTTTATTCTTAAGCATGCTATCAAACATTTGGATAACCATTTTTCTAGTACTGAGACACAACCTTTATGGCTCAAGATGGAGAAAGACTTGCTCAAGCCTCATGACCAGGGGCACTGGAAAATCGCGGGCGCGATTTTAGCACCATTTCTGCGATTTTGGGGTGCCCCCTCGATTCCAGAGCGAATTCATACACTTTTGCTTTGTTACATCTTGCACCGCATGGTTTCAGTGTCTTACTATTAGTCCCCCCCCCCATGATATGCTGTTCATGACTGAGCCTGTTCCACCCTGTAGACAGTAGAGGGCAGAACGGCTCCAAGTTATTATCTGCAGACAAAGAAACTTGCCCTTGTGTCCCATTGTTTTGTCTGCTTGCCTTCCGGCTCATCTGCATGCTGTCTGCGGCTGTCTCTCCCCGCCCCCAGCTCAGTAGCTCTTCTTTAGCATAGTTGCGGCATTCTAGTCCTTTGTTAAGCTCCCCCGCTGTTCCACATCAACTGACATCATTAGAGGCTCGGAATGGTTAGTGTCCTTGGGGGAAAGAAATTCAAACTTTCGTGCCCTTTCTTTGCTCTCGGTCCCCCCAGGTCCACCTAAGCTCTTTAAATGCACTGGCTTTGAGGGGGGACAGGTACAATCTCACCTGGAGTGGAGAAGGAGAATGTAGATCAGAGAGAGACCAGAGTGACTGCCGAATGAGTGAAGACAAGGCTGGAAAATAACAGGCCACGTTTGGTAGTGCCAGTGAGGGGAGAGGACGAGTCCTGGACCCACTCAAAAAACACACTCACAAAAGAGCCTAATTCTTTTAATTCTATTGCCTTGCTGGTGGAATTGCTTCAGGGGGTTGCTGTTCTGTCTGCTTGCCTGTTCTGTTGTGCTGTCTGCTGTCTTTTCTTGATTGCTGCCTGTGCCTGGTCTTGTTAGCCCAGCCATCTCTGCCACCCGAAGACAACTTGCCCAGCTGGGATGGTAGGAAAAAAAAATATATATATTTTGTTTAACAATTTTTTTCTTTAAGTATACCAAGTACAGTGCTCCTATGGTTTGTCGCTTGATGGTCAGCTTAAGGACAGGCCTGGCAGACTGGCCCACATGCAGGAATAAATTGTTCTGGCCTCGGGTGATGGTGGGCATGGAGCGGACATGCAGGCTGGCACAGAACAATTTTTTTATGCATGTATACCAGTCCGCCAGGTCCGCACCAAGCTCCTTTCACTTGTTGTTGATGGTCAGTGGAGGGTCGGGCCTAGCAGACTGGGAGACATGCAGAAAAACATTTTTTCTGGCCTCGGGTGATGGTGGGCATGGGGCGGACGTGCAGACTGGCCCAGAACAATTTTCTTCTGCATGTAAACCATTCCGCCAGTTACATGCCAAGCTCCTTTTGCTTGTTGTTGATGGTCGGTGGAGGGTCGGGCCTGGCAGACTGGAAGACATGCAGAAAAAAAATTGTTCTGGCCTCCAGTGATGGTGGGCATGGGGCGGACATGCAGGCTGGCACAGAACAATTTTTTTCTGCATGAATACCAGTCCACCAGGTCCATGCCACACCAGCAACCCAGGTTCAGTAGCAGACTCTGGTTGCCGGGAGTCAGCATGGGCGGGTGAAGATGGAGCATCTGATGGGCTGCTCTCCTCTCCTGGGGGAGGGCATGGGGTTACCCAGTGTCCCAGTGGCCCCCGATAGAGATTGGGAGTATTGCAGGATGACCAGCCTGTAACGTGGGGGTGAGCGCAACGATGTCAGCAGGGTTGTCATGCGCCCTGTCCATGATGTCACTGCACATCGCGCACAGGGGAGTGGAGAGGAACAAGGGAAGGACACCCCATCTGGAGGACAGTGGAGATGATGGAGACTCCCGTGGCATGGCCCATATCCCACTACCAGCCCAGCTCGCTGTGATCTCCCCGGGCGCCAACCCGTAGGCTGCACAGATCCTAGTCATGCCAGGGGAGCTGGGGTCTGGCTTAGAGCAGTGCAGGTGGGGAGATCCAGTCATGGGGGTTCAGGCAGGGAGTGAGAGGCCTTCATGCAGTGAGTACCCTGGAAGGATGCCTTGTCCTCCGGGGTGCATAAAGAGAGTCTAAAAAAAAAATCAATCAACATCAGTTTTATTTAATTGTAACAGTGCTTGCAAGAATCAATCATCAATTTTATTTAATTGTAACAATGTAACAGTGCTTGCAAGAATCAAGAATCAAACATCAATTTTATTTAATTGTAACAGCGCTTGCAAGAATCAATCAACATCAATATGTCTCAGCTGAATGCCAAGCGTCCGTGTTTGTCTCGTGAGGAGGCCAAACAGCTCCATCTTTCCTACACTGTGCGCGCCATTGATCAGGTCGCTCTGTATCCCGGTGATCTGTATGAGGATGGGGGCCAGCTATTCTGCAAGTTCTGCTGTCAAGCCGTAGATTATCTTAGCAAGCATAAACTCGACCTGCACATGAAAACACAAAAACATGTGGATTGGAAAGCTGCAGCAATGAAGAGAAAACAAGACAGTATGTATACAGTATTTATATAAAAGTGTCACATTTATCTCTCTGTGCGTGTGGGAGGGTGGATGAGGGTATGTGTGGATGAGGGTGTATATGTGGGTGAGGGTGTGTGGGTGGGTGAGGATGTGTGTGTGTGTGTGTGAGGGTGTGTGGGTGGGTGAGGATGTGTGTGTGTGTGTGTGAGTGTGTGGGTGAGGGTGTGTGTGTGTGTGTGTGTGTGTGTGGATGAGGGAGTGAGGTTGTGGATGAGGGTGTGAGAGTGTGGATGAGAGGGTGAGGGTGTGTGTGAGGGTGAGTGGATGGTGAGGGTATGTGTGGGTGGGGGGGGTCGAGTCTATCACTTTCTTAGATTACTCTCTTTTTTTTCACTTTACAGGCAGTACCATACAATGACAGCAGTCACTGGCGTCTTGTTTAGCGAGAGCAATATCAGCCGCTGAGGATCGTAAAGAATTTGTCCCAGACTTCGAAAGATGCCTGACACATGCAGACATTCTACTAGAAAAAGCTCCAGCCTTCGAACAGTTCCTCTGCAAATACACAAAACATGATGGAAGTCTTCCTGGATCTGCACAGCTACACACTACATACCTTCAGGAGCTTCACCCCAAGCATGAGGACTACATAAGAAAGCTGATTGAAGACACTGACCTCTACTTAATATTGGACGAAACTACAGATGCCTGTGGATGTAGCATTTTTGGAGTTCTGGCACAGCCTCTGACCAGGGTCAATGAACAGCCGGTGTTGACAGGTCCTGAGTTTTTGGATTGTGCGAATCATACCACTGTCTCCCAAGCTGTGCTTCATATTTTAAATGAGAATGGCATAAATTTTGACAAGGTGTTCGCAATTGCCACAGACAGTGCCAGCTATATGCAGAAAGCATTTAAAACTATTCTTTGCGGCATATTCCCTAAACACTGTGCAAACAACTTGCACTGCACAGTTGCTAAATTTGGTTCTGGAGCTCTGGTCCACAGTATTGGAAGACCTTAATATGTGGTCAGCTTGATCAAAAAGGTTTTCTGTCAGAGCCCCATGCGGCGCCATCAATATTTAGAATTTCTAGAGGCAAAGGATGACATTGTTCCAAAGATGCCTGTATATGCTGTGTTGACCCGCTGGTGCTCCTGGGTAAAGGCAGTCAATTATCTGGCTGACTATCTGCCTCTCGTGGCAGACTTCATAAACAATACTTCATCAGATGCAGCTTCATTTAAAAAACTCAAAATGCTATTGTCAAGTAGACTTGATGTGCTTGTAGCACATGCCACATTTGTGTCAGAACACTCCAGTGAGCTTGTGCAACTCATCGAAGAGCTGCAGGAAACAACGGTACCCCAAGGGCACAACATTCTTTCCTGACTGAATCACCTCCACTTATTTCTGAATTTCTGTGCCACAGCTGGCATAGACGAATACAGGCCTAAGACTGTGTAAAAACTCTTGGTGTACCAAGAGGGCGAGAGAGCTGCTTGTGTCTATCTGTTCCAAGTGATGTTGGAGAGCAGTCAAAAACTGGACAATGTCATCAAAGGACACCCTCAATGCATGTTTTTCAGGCAGCCCGTGTCTTTGATCCACTACAACTTCCTATGCTGGACAAATAAAAAGATGGCTATATCACTGGCACACCGGGGCTTGCAGACGTTTCACCCTTTGAATGGCATGCTTATGCTAATGCTGCCAAGTCAGTCCCACCAGACTTTGAAATTGCAGCCTGGTGGGAGTCTCAGTCACCATCACTGAGCAAACTGGCAGCCTTGCCAAATTGTTACATTTGAATGCCTGTCAGCACTGCTGATATAGAAAGAACATTTTCTGTGTACACAGACCTTCTGAAGGACGGCAGAAGAACTCTAAAAGAAAATAATGTAAAATTGCTGTTAATGCTAAAATACAACAAACATTTTTAAATATTGCTGAATATTGTGCTTGAATTATTTCAGTTGGTTGGCAAACCAAGCAGAAGACCTGGTTTCAGAAGGAGGTTAATAGAGCAGCCCAGGTTCACACAGTATACTAGTGGAATTCAATTCATGTCTGCCAGATATACCGCACTCTGGGCTATACAGACAGCCCAATATGTACTTTTCTGTAACTGTTTTCTGCTGGTCCTAGATAGGGGGCCTCGGTGACAGTGAAATTTGGGGAACAAATTATGTAACTTTGTGCGTGCGTAAATGTGTTCAGTTTTTATGTGTTGGGCTGGGGTTATGCATTTGGGATGGAGCTTCTAATTTTTTATAGTTTTTTTGTAATACTTTTATGGTGGGTGGATTTGGGGTGAGGAACGGAGCTCAATATATATTGTCTGAAATGGGGTGGGAAGTGAGTGGAAATATCATGTCACTAACAAAGGTCCTTTAAGACTGCTATTAGTGCAGTAATTGTGTAAAATGTATTGTTTGCAAAGAATAAAGTGTGTGTGTTTCTAAAATAATGTGTGGCTTTTTGTATATCAAAAACTGAACTATTGACTAACATAAATGGCACCACGTATGCTCCGCAACTTTCCGCAATTTTGCCCCCAAAAGCTCCGCCAGTTTGTTCACATTTCTCTGCAATTTTCCAGTGCCCCTGCTCATGACCTCTTTGATTTTTTGTACATTCCTCAACACATTCACTTATTAGACAATCCTTGTTTGCAGGGCTCTATATTAACCCTTAAAAAAGTCAATACTATTATAAACTCCAAACAAATACCCCCAGATTGGACACCCATTTGGAATAATGCTAGGGGGATAGGCTGTAAAAAAAGACTATTAAATACAGAATGGACCAAATGTGGAATTACAAAGCTTAGTCACTTAATAGATGAACAATCCAGGGTCATGCTGTCCTTTCAAGCACTCCGAGAAAGATACGGTATTCACAAATATCATTTTCACTACTATCTACAATTAAGAGAAGCGCTTAAAGATTCTAAAATTCTACCTCAAGACTATAAACTAAAAAAGTGTGAAGAATGGGAACAATTGTTATGGTTAACAGCACTTAAAAAAGGTGCTGGTTTGTTATATTGACTAACAGTATTTCTCCAAACTGTTTAACCGTCAAGACAAAACAGAAGTGGGAGGAAGAATTATGTCTCAATATAACTGAGGAGGAATGGGAATCTACATGGGGTAAGGCCCTCAGATCTCACAAGGAGGTTCATGGTAGGTTAATCCAGTTTAAAATCCTACACAGATACTATTTCTGTCCACAAAGACTGCACACAATGGGAGCCATGCCAAATGCTAATTGTTGGAGATGTAATCAACAGAATGCAAATTTGATGCATATGTTATGGGAATGTCCTAAGATCCAAATATGCTGGAAGCAAATATTGTCTGTCTGTAATAAAGTCATAGGTCATTCTATTCCCCTACACCATTGATCTTCCTACTGGAAATATTTCCAGATTCTTTAAATATAAATAAACATCAAGAGAACTGGATCTCACAAGCCTCACTTAGCCTTAAAAGGTTAATATTACAAAATTGGAAAAGTAACAAAGTTCCTTCAATGGACGAATGGTATAACCAAATGACTTTCCTGAACAAAAATGAGGAAATATGTTATTCTTTTACTGATAAAATAGATATGTTGCAGAAAATGTGGTTTCCCCTTTTGGAATATGAAATAGATTATTAAAATGATAGTATTCCAAACAATATATTGAGCAAGCCTATTACCTTAAACCTATTTGCTATCTATTATTTCATAACAATAAGTTCAACCTTAGACCTAGATTTACATTGTTGTTTTACTATGGTATATTTATGATATTAGCTGAAATATTTCTTGTTCAGTTTCTGTTGTATAATTATTCTATATTGTGTTGTATATTTTTTCAGCTTAATTTATACAAATATGATACATGTTTCTGTATTTAACCTTTAAAAAAAAAAACAAATAAAGTATATTAAGGAAAAAAAAGGAAAAACTTAAAAGAAAACAAGGAAAAAGGGCAAACAAACTCCTACCACAATACAATTAGACTTGTCTACCTTCTTACAGTGCTTATAGTTAGATGTTGCTGTTTCAGAGTCCAACAGGAATGTGTCTAAAGATCAGCCACAGAATAGTTAAAAACTGTCTTTGAACCTGCTTCTTCCATGATGTCACCTAGCTCCTCCCTGTTAAATATAAAAATTAATATACATAGGATGTCCCATCACTCAGGAGGTATATTAAATAAGGTGACATCAGCAAAAACTCATTTTTTGCAATATGACTCTTTGATCTTGAGTCTTTCCTTTGATCTAGTGTGGTTTCCTGCTTTTCAAAGACATCACTGAACTTTTATGACTAACTCTGCCATAGCTCACTTAGGTGCAACATAGCTTTTTAACACCAGCTGAAATTAACTGTTCTCCCTCTGAAGACATCAAAAAAAGGATATTTTCATTTCCTGGCTTCAAAACAGCACAGCTCATCAACAAAGCGATAAAATGCAACTTCTTGGAAGTTAATCACAGTACAGAGATCTGCTGTTTAACATATCCTGTCATTTGAACTGAAACTTGGGGGGGGGGGAGGTCATCCCAGGAGCACAGGATGTCTCATGACAGACAATCACACGCTAAATTTTTATATTACAAAAATCATAGAGCAATCAGAACCAGCTGGCCAAACATTACACAGGGCTTGTATCAAGCCCTGTGTCAAACAAACCTTTCTTTGGTGCAGCTGTGCCAAACACCTTTGCTACAGCTGTGCTCAATTTTGCTAGATTGGGCACAGTTGCAACACTTTATCGGGTTTATGGAAGCCTGCGCCAACTCTTTGACACAAGCACTGTAAAAGATTGGTCTAACTTGGAGCAACTGGCACACAGGATCAAAAATCCAGACCGCTGGCCAGGTGATTGCTGCAAAGTTTTTCAAGGTTTTTACTTACAGCATGATGAGTTATTTAGATTTTATCTGGTTGCTCCTGCTGTCACTTCATCAGCATTTTAGACAGACGAGCCCCTAGCGGTGTACGCACACACTCATACAGCTATCTCGAGAATGATGTTTGAGGTGGGGAGCAGCCACGGGATCATGTACTGAGGTTCTATATAGACAGAGCTATTAATAGCTCTGGTTTGCAATTTACATGTCCAAGTGTTATACTGAGACTAGATACAGACTGGCAGTCGACTGCCATTTTATACCTGGTCTTGGTATAGAATTGAGACCTTTATGCACACTCCCGCAGTTGCTCCCTGGCTCATACACCATTATCAGGACAGCCACCGGAAGTTGTAGGTGTGCCACTAGAGGTGCTTCTGTCCAAAATGCAGATGGGAGGGATGGCAGGATTACAGACAACATTTAATAACTCATGAGGCTATAGATAAAAAAATGTAAACACTTTATGAAAATGCTAATCAGGCCATGGCACGATTGCAGGCAGATATATCTCTTTAAATGTTCCCTTTTGTTCAATGAGTTTCTTAAATATTCTGAATTTGTTGATGTATGGAGCAAAAAACAACTATATGAGAAACAATATACTTTTTAATGAAATCCCTGTATATTATACTCCAGACTCAATTATATACTTGTACCTAAATCTATACTTACAGATATTGTTGAGGCAAATATTTGGCCTGTTCTCATACGTGATCATGCAATGGTTAGTTGTAGAATTATACCATCTAAGATAAAGAGGTTTATTAGACAGTGAAGATTTAATGCAATGCTTTTACAAGAAGAAGAATTTATAACAAAACCAAAGATGTGATAAGGGAATTTTGGTATTTTAATTATGATGGAAGTCAAAAAATTGTAACATTATGGGATGTTTTAAGGCAGTATAGCCTGGACATACTGTATTATGGCATGTGAAACAGACTACAGAAAGAGACAAAAACAACAGCTTGCTGAGATGCAAAAGAGCTAGTTATTGATTACAAACATTTTGGATGGGTAGGCAGAACTGAGATCAGTCTAGGGCATTAAAGAAAAACAAATGCAAAATTATTTGAGTTGCAGTATAGAAACAGATATGCAAATTTAAAAAAATTAGTATATATTACAATTAGGACAAATCTGGGAAGCTGATTGCCAACAGATTACAACCCACAGGTAGAGAAACCTAATACTACAAATCAAAACTGAAAAGGGCTCCTTAGTAACTAGGGATAATGAAAACAGCAGAATGTTTCTGGGAATACTACTTTATTTTATTTATTTTTATTTTAGTTTATTTAGTTTAGAATACTACAAATCTGTATCAAAAATCTACTTGATCACTCAAAAATTAACACATATGTATAAGAAACTCCTCTTCAGAAAATGAACATAGATGGTTATTTTCAATACAAGAAAAGAACAGTTACATACTTACCGCAACAGTAGATCTTCAAGAGAATCACTTTCATCAGGCCACATATATGGAACTATAGCCGTCAGGCACTAGGACCACACAGAAACTTTTTGCGAGCAGTCCACTGGGACCACCCATGATAACGTCCTACACTGGCACTTCCCATATAAACTGGGTGGCCCCTTCCTTCCTACGTTCCCCATCAGAGATCATGCTGGGAGGACCTCCCTGTAGGGAACCAGGAGAAAACCTATGGCTCTGCCTACCAGACAAGGCAGGAAGCAGCAGGCAAACTTTTCTGGAGAAAGAGACAGGAATTACAGAGCTCTAGATCCCAAGGGGGATGAAGGGTGGGTCAGCATGGCCTGATGCAAGCAATTCTCTCAAAGATTTACTGTTATGGTAAGTACGTAACTGTTCTATCCTCTTCGAGGATATCTCTTTCATCAGGCCACACCTATGGAACTAGTACCAAGCAGTACTGACAAAGAAACAGTCTTGGTGGCGGGAGCCCACAGGCCTAAAAAAGTGGGCCTTGAAGCACAGCTAGGCCAAAGCCTGCCCTTTTCCTTGAGGCAATGTCCAGACTGTAATGTTTAGCGAAGGTGTGGATAGTACTCCAGGTGGCAGTGGCACAAACCTCAACAGCAGACACATTTCTGAAACAGGCAACAGAAGTGGCCATGCCTCTAGTCGAATGGCCATGAGCAACCCCAGGAAGTTCCTTACCACACTTCCCGTAACAGAAAGTAATACAGTTGGCCAACCATTTAGAAACGCTCTGTTTAGAAACAGGAGCACTTCTTTCTCAGGGGCAAAGGAAACAAGAAGCTGTGAGGACTTCCTTAAGTCCTTTGTACAGTATATATAGTAGCTGAGTATTCAGTGTATATCCAAAGTATGGAGCAATGCTTCCCCTAGATTAGCATGCTCAGGAAAATAAATTGGCAGGTAGATGGTTTGATTCAAAGTAAACTCAGGACACCACCACTGTCAGAAACTTAGGATTGGTACGCAAAGACATCCTGTATTTGTGAAAAATCAAATAAGGAGGCTCACACATTAGAGCTTGAGGCTCTGAAATTCTTTGAGCAGAAGTAATAGCAACTAAAAATAATTCTATCCAAGACAGAAACAAAGGCCACAAGTTGTAGCTGGCTCAAAAGGAGCCGAAGTTAGCTTTTCTAGCAAAGTTTCTCTACAAAATTCAAGTCCCTAGCTGGGACTGGATTGTGGATAGGAGACTTCAAGTGCAAAATGCCTCTCAAAAACATATGGCCACCTCCAACTGAGTACCCGTATGACCATTAACAGAGACATGGAAAGCTGAAATGGCAGCCAAGTGCACTTTGATAGAAGAGTATTGCAGGCTTGCATCTAACTAGGGAGCCAAAGACAAAAGTAATAAACTGCACTGACCACCCTTGAATATGCCAAATAAGCAGTACCACATATGGTTTTCAAATGTTGCCACAGTTTAATTTAAAGTGCATAAATAGCCATAAAAAAGCCAGAGAAAAGACACACAGACCTTCTCCAAAATGAGGACGCCATACAGATCCCTCAGACAAAGCTCCAACCAGTTTTGCCACTAATGCATCATCAGGGAGTGCCCCAGGTAAGTGATTAAGCACCTTTATATGAAGTTCTTAAAGTGATAGTGGTCACATTTAATTCATATGGCTTATACATACATATAAATATAACAGTGTAAAGTGCTGAAGTATATATTAACACTCTATCTAAAGTATATTGAAAAACAAAATGTGCAAAAAGTGCAATAATGTTACCTAAGACTCATAGATCACCTACAAATGATACATTTAAATATTGCCCATAATTATTATATCACATTTATACATGTCCTCATATACCTCAGTATCTACTATCAAGCTCATGCATATTTCTTAGATGTCCAATATAACCTCCATGTTAAATAATTAAACATCATTAACTTATTTTATATTATATATATTAGGTATAGTGTAGTGTACCTTCATATTTTAATTTGTACAAAGCAATAACTATCTATATTAATTTATAGGAACAACATATTAAAGATCGCCACTCAAATTAATACCATGTAACCTAAGAACAGAAGGGTGGGGGGAGAAGGGAAAGAATAGAAAATATGAGTCATGAAACTTGAGAAGGTCCCTTTGGGACCAAGGGGAAGGGGACCAAGATTTGATCCTAAAAAGACAGGATGCCTATTGGATATACACACTTGGGGCCTTGAAACCACCTGGGCTGAATGCTAATATTGACCTATAATTATTATTGGTCAAATGAAGTTGTTGTACTCTGATTATGTTTAGGTACATACTATATAAATCATGTTCTTTTTATGTATTATTGAGTCATTGAAATAATGGAACATACTTATATTATTGTTTATCCCTGTGTCCTTTCGTACTTTTTCTCCATCCCTGCCATCTATTCATGACTCATATATTCTATTCTTTCCCTTCCCCCCCCCTTTCCATTCTTAGGTTACATGGTATTAATTTGAGTGGCAATCTTTAATATGTTGTCCCTATAAATTAATATAGATATTTATTGCTTTGTACAAATTAAAATATGAAGGTACACTATACCTAATATATATAAATATAAATATATATTCACTAAAAATACCACCAACAGCTTAATTTGGTTTAAGGTCAGTTGGCATTTACCTCTATCCTCTCACCCGGGTCATGCCTGAAAATAGGCAGAATTTGTCTAGTGCACTTACCCGGTCAACAAAAACGAAATAAATAAAAATAATATAAAATAAGTTAATAATGTTTAATTATTTAACACGGAGGTTATATTGGACATCTTATAAGAAATATGCATGAACTTGATAGTAGATATTGAGGTATATGTGAACATGTATAAATGTGATATAATAATTACGGGCAATATTTAAATGTATTATCTGTCAGTGATCTATGAGTCTTAGGTAAGCAATAATACCCAACAGGGTGGGCGGTATTGGGCTATACCAGACCACCCAGGGGTGTAATGAGGCCCGACGCTGCAGGTGGAGGGCCTTATAGCTCCTGGAAGGCCTGGTATAGACCATACTGCCCACCCTGGAGGGTATTATTGTGCTTAGAAAATGGAAAGAAACTGTAATACACATTTTTTAAAGTTTTAAAACATTTCAATAATTTATTTAACTTTTTATTACATATTTTGTCAGCTTTGAGATAAAGTAGTCCCTTTTTTAAGGGGGGTGAGTAAAACAAAAAAGGTGCAAAATTAACTACACAGTTGCACTGTGCTAAATAACTGCCGATAAAACAAAAAATAACAGAGACTACATGTTTGCACAGATAAAATTAATTGGGGCATTGAAGGTGCAATTCACTGGGTTGAAGTTAGTGGTTGTGGAGCTGGATATTGCTGGTTCATGAACTTGTAGTTGATTGCTGGCTCCTTCAGGTGGCATACTTGCTGCCTGCTGCTGCTGCTGCGCCTTCTGGTTGAATCCTCCTAGGATTGTACTCCAGTTTCTTCTGTTGTCTATGGATGCTGACCAGTAGTGCTGCAGACTGGCTTCACATCTGTGGCCAGTAATGCTGGTGATTTCACGAGCTGACAGTCCTGCTTGAGTTAGCAGTTGCACAGTTGTTGAACGAATGCTGTGATTGGTGTATCTTGTGGATAGCTGTGCTTCTTTGCTCAGTCTTGACATCATATTTCCTAGGAAATTCTTGCCCATTGGTTCCTTCGTGTACCAGCACTCCTGGGTGTCAAGGTGAGTCTGAGGTAGCTTCCTAGGATGAAGGTAGAATGCAGGGGCATCCTCTGGTAATTTTGCTCCGGGCTTGCACAACAGCACTGACGGTGCAGGACTTAGAAGGTCAATTACTGGAATGCGTTACCTCTTTCAAGTACCTGGGCATCCTGCTAGATCAATCTCTTGATCTTAGTCTTCATGGATAGTCTGTTTGCAGAGCTGTCAACTCCAAACTGGGTGTTGCATATAAGACTAGTTATATGCTCATGCCATCGGCTAAAATGGCCATTGCGTGGGGGGATTCTGCTCCCCACCCTAATCTGTGGGGCTCCCTTATTTGGGTCTGCTCATAAAACTGACCTACTCAGATGGGATATTACTTATAACAACATATGTCGCTATGCCTCTTCTGCTCCTTGGCTTAAACACCACTGTCAACTTTATAATGATCTTGGTTGGCTCTCTCCGTTAGCTAGTAGGAAATACTACCTTGGCTCTCTTATTGATTCGATAATTCAAAATCAAACCCCTAGGTGTCTTGCAGCTATGCTTGTTCCTCAGGACACACTCCATGGTCTACGATCAGCTGATAAATCCTTTCTGAATTTTCCGAGGTGCTGCACTAGGAAAGGAACTGTTGCATTTGAGCATGTGGCTCCACAGCTGTGGAATTCCCTTCCCCTCGACATTAGACTTTCTAGCTCCCACACATGCTTTAAGAGAAAACTGTGCTCAAATCTGCTGATTGCTGATACCTGTTCCTGCTTTCACCCTACCTAATGACTGATGTCTCTTGCCATACAATAGTATTTCCTCACCTCTATATAACCCTCTTACTGCCTCAGCCTGTCCTGGCTCCCTTTCCCTGCCCATATACAATCTTGCACTGCAGGCATCTCCCTTACACTTACATATACTCATATAATCTAACTTCATGGCTTGCTCCCCTTTTCCTCACTTACCAACCTTTTCCTTAATGACACCCCCTGCTCTCAATGGTTATTTCTTCCTTTTGTATTACCTGTTTTTGTTTTTGTGTACCTTGTTCTGTTTACGTAATATGTCACTGGATAATTTATTGTCCAAGGTACTCTCTATTCATTGCATAGGTAGGCATCTTATGAACTTATGAATGGTCTACTCCGTATGTCTCTGATATATTGTATCCACTTTAACTCATTGTATGTAAAGTGCTTTACTTTGTATGTTCTGATACATTGTATCCTCTTTAACTCATTGTATGTAAAGCACTTATAAATTGTTATCCTGTTAAGTTTCTGCATGTCTGTACTCTCCCGGGTCGTGCCTGAAAATAGTCATTTTATGGCTAGTGCACTTACCCGGTTAACAAAAGCTAAATAAAATATATTTTGACAGATACTTGCAGAAGGATAGTAGATAGCAGAGAGGGTTGCCATGGTCCTCAAACATAAAACCACAAGTATTTTCTTTGTTTACCTCTAGAGGATTCTTGCGATTTTTTGAGGTAGGATTATATGAAAGTGTCACATACTTTTGCCCATGTTCATTACTCTTTATTGTAAATTAATCTGTCTGCAGGTCACGCAATCCTTCTCTTCCTTGATGGGCCATGTGGAGCTGGAGGTGAAACCAAACCTTGCGGACCAGTCCCTGTGCTGTATCTGGTGACATAGCTAGTGAACCTCTTAGCTTGTCCAGGTCCGTTTCTGTGATGGACGGGTGGTGGGCAGCAACATCCTTCTGCTTCTTATGAAGTTTCTTTAGTATGGACATCATTATGTTGTTGTTGGAACGAAACGCTGGCTCTGAGATAATGCTGGTGTGACACCCTACTTTCAGGGAATTTAGGTGATGGTTGATGCCTGCATGAAGAGCGCAGTTCCCAGACACTCATATACCACTCTAATGACACTGTGAGCTACAGGGCACTGTATAGGCCTGCTAAATATATGTTTGTATGAAACACTAAGCTGTATGTATTGTAAACATTGATTTTAAACAGTAGCATCACTGGGAGAGTGTGCGATTGGCACACTGGAGCCCTGTGACAATCTGAGATCAGGAAGAGGAAATTGTAGTCCTAGGACACTCTTGGGCCTACATTTCAGCATTCTAAGGGTGTTATTCAATATATGCACCTCATTTACACCAGTGCACGCCAGGTCTGCAGATAAGCAGCTCTCGCCAGCATTTTGGTGCTATTTAAATTATTTTTTATTTGAAGCGAAGCTTACAGCTGTCCCTGACCCCTACACTTTCCTTCCGGGTTACCTGGGTTATTTAAACAGCCCTGCTATGAGCGGGCAAGTGATACTGGTTGAGAGAATGCCCAACCATCGATAGTTTTAAGGTTGCTTTAAAAACATATTTATTCAATTTAGCTTTTACCTAGTCATGGCTGACATATTTTAATGTAGGGACATTTTATTGTTCTGTATATGTTTTATGTACAGCGCCCTGGATTCGAAAGGTGCTATATAGATAAAGTTGGATTGGATTGGATATACCATTCTAATGACACTGTGAGCTGCAGGGCACTGTATAGGCCTGCTAAATATACTTTTGTGTGAAACACTAAGCTGTATTTATTGTAAACATTGATTTTAAACAGTAGCATTGCTGGGAGTGTGTGACTGGCACATTGGAGCCCTGTGACTATACTGGGATCAGGAAGAGGAAACTGTAGTCCTAGGACACTCTTGGGACTACATTGCAGCATTCTAAGGGTGTTATTCAATATATGCACCTCATTTACACCAGTGCATGCCAGGTCCATGGATAAGCGGCTTGCCAGCATTTTGGTGCTATTTAAATTCTTTTTTTATTTGAAGTGAAACTTACAGCTGTCCCTGAGGAAGAATGGTTTAGTGTTCAGAGTGCAAAAGTCCCAAAAAAAGGCCAAAAAGCTGGGACCTTTGAGCTACCTTTATGAAATCGTTTTGACATTTTCAATAGTACTGACGACCTTATAGATGGACAAATGAACACAGAACAACTAGCATTCCCCACAGTAACTGCTAATTCCATAAATCATGTGGAAAATATATATTGTACTTCACAGTCCCTTTTCCTTGGGCCTTGTAGCTCAAATAATGTTATTCAAGACTATATATATATATATATATATATACACACACTCAGGATTTGGAAATTCCTCTGATAGAATTTAAGGATGCCAAACTAACTGAACAAAATATAGTACCCATAGCAACTGCTAACTTTACAAATCATGTCGTAAACAGACCTAGTACTCCACAAATCATTTCTTCCGGTCCTTCTAGCTCAAATGATGTTACCAATAACCATATGCCTATACATAATATGGAGATACCCCAGAATGAAGCCAGGAATCATATTGAATTACAGTCTGAGCAAATGATTAAGTCGGTATATGTGTTGGGAGACTGTATGATCAGGCACTTAGATAGAACAGTATGCAACAAAGATAAAGAAAATAGAACACTATCTTCTTTTTTGGGGGGGCCAAAATAAATGATATTACCTCAATGTTGGATAATATTCTGGGTAACTCTAGTAATTCCCTTGTCATAATACACGCCGGTGTCAATAACATTTTCAAGGAGCCAATATTGAAAATTAAACAAGATCTTGTAGGAATGTACAACAAACTTGCATTATTGAACTGCAACATAGCATTTTCTGAGATACTCCCTATCCCAAAAGCACCCAAGTCACTTGAGGTTAAAATAAAAAATTTCAATAATTGGCTACGACAGGGGTGCATAAAACAACAGACTGGATGCCTCACCCATTAGGAGGAATTTGAAGACCAAAATGATTTATTTTCATGAGAGGGATTACATTTGAGCAGAAAAGGAAATGGAATTTTGGGGAAACATATTGTCTCTTATATTGACAAATTTTTAAACTAATACGTCGGGGGGGGGACCCTAAAGAGTTGGACTCTCTGAATAACAGTATAAATAAAGGTAGAAATGAGGATACTTTTGTAAACATTCCTAATACAAATATTGGGAATAATGAATTTAATGATACTCATGTGGTAGAGAACTCTAGTAAAAATCTGATTCGTTTATTACTTGTCAACGGCCATAGTTTAAATAACAAGATCGACGAATTAAGGGCATGTTTAATAGCCAATAACACTGACATATGTGGAGTCTGTGAAACATGGTTTAACAATAATGATTGGTGTATGGATATTAGCGGATATATTAAAATCTATAAGAATCGTACGAATACAAAAGGTGGGGGAATTGCTCTATACATATCTAATGAATACAAATGTTCTCCAGTAAACTATAACGATATGGATAATAATGAATCTGAGTTGTTATGGACTAAAGTGAGAATTACAAGTAACTACAGTCTTACAATAGGACTTGCTTATAGATCTCCCAATCTTAACAGTAATGATAATAACTTGTTTATGAGTATAATGGAAAAAATGGTTTTCAATAATAATTACATCTTAATGGGTGATTTTAATTTTCCAAAAATTAATTGGCTTGAAAGTTCATGCATGACAGATCTTGAAAAAAGATTCCTGGATTACTGTATTACAAACAATCTTGAACAGTTTTTTCATGAACCAACAAGGTGAAATAACATACTAGATTTGTTTTTGTCTAACATTACAGAAAACATTACCAAAGTTGAAGTAATACAACCATTATCTAAAAGTGATCATAATATGGTATTGGTTAATGCAAGCATAAAATGTAGAAGGCTGGACTCAAACTAGAAATTTTTATAAAGCTGATTATATTAAAATTAATAAATATTTAGAAGAATGGGACTAGGCCACAGATTTCTCAAATTGTAATTTGCACACTATTTGGATGAAACTTCAATCTAAAATAAATTGTAGTATACAATATTGGATACCAAACAGGCCTAAATACGAATCAAGAATAATAAACTAACTCCCATGTGGTGGAACAAGACTATAAAACGTAGTTTAACGAGGAAGAAAAACTTTACAGAAAATATAAAAAGAATCAATCCACCGAAAATTTGGGTACTTACAAAATAGCAGTCAATTATAGCAAAAGTTTAATAAGGAAAACTAAAAAATGATATGAAGAAAAAATAGCCCTCTCTGCCAAGGACAATAAAAAAGTCTTCTATAATTACATCGGTTCTTTAAAAAATAGTAATTCCATTATAGGACCCCTAATTACTACTGAGGGAGTTATCACTGATGAATCAGAAATGGCAACTGAATTAAATATTTTGCAAACTTTTTAATAAAAATGATAACGTGGGACCCCCTTGTCATAAGTCTTCTGTTGCTTTTAGACCCTTTACACAACATGATGTATTAGATATCATTAGGAATATCAAATCTGATAGCTCTGCGGGACCAGATGGAATTCCATCTATTTTTATTAAGAATACTGTAAATCAATTAATGGGTCCTTTAACATGTATGTTCAATATTTATGTAACATCAGGAACAACTATCCCTTTATGGAATCAAGCAATAGTTATTCCATTATACACAAAAGGGAGTAGGAATTCTGTACAGAACTATAGGCCAATAAGCCTCACTGCAATATTTTGTAAAGTATTGGAAAGGCTCTTAAAAAATAGAATTGATCATTTAGATGAAACTGGTCATATCGATCTCATGCAACATGGGTTTGTGAAAGGGAGATCGTGTCATACTAACCTTTTAAATTTTTTCGAGCCTGTAAGTGAGGCCCTGGATAACGGACTTGCAGTGGATATTGTTTTTTTAGATTTCTCTAAAGCATTTGATTCAGTAGCACACGGAATACTAATCCAAGGGTTAATATGAGTAAATATACATTATTCTATAGTAAACTGGATCAAAGCATGGTTGACCGATAGGAAACAATAAGTGTCTTTAAAAGGCTACTTATCCTCATGGGAGAATGTGACCAGTGGTGTCCCTCAGGGATCTGTGTTGGGTCCTGTACCCTTTAATATATTAGTTTCTTCATTACAACCTCTAAATAAATCAATACTGGATGGTAAAGTACGCTGATGATTGTAAACTCGGCGGAATTGTAACTGATCAAACGTCTGCTCAGAAGTTTCAAGAAAATCTCACACATCTAGAACCATGGTCTATAAATAAATTATTATTTAATGCCCCAAAATGTAAAGTAATGCATTTGGGGAAACAAAATAAATGTTTTACTTATACTTTTAATAATACCATACTTTAAACTACTGATAATGAAAAAGATGTGGGTGTTACCTTCTCTAGTGATTTTTCCTTTGATACTCACACTACAAATATAGTAAAGAAGAGTAATCAGGTTTTGGGTTGCATACTTAAAAACATTAAAAGTAGAAGTGAAAAAGTAATAATACCTCCTTTTTCTAGTCTGATCAGACCACAACTGGAGTGTTGCTCATCAGTATGTGGCCCATCCTCAGTTAGAGGTAACAGGGGTGTTCAGTGTAGGGTGTTAATTGAGGGTGTTCAGTGTAGGGTGTTAATTGAGGGTGTTCAGTGTAGGGTGTTAATTGAGGGTGTTCAGTGTAGAGTTACCAAGAAAGTCAAAGTTGTTAAGGGACAAGATTATGGCAATAGATTAAAGAACATTGGACTTTTTTCTATGCAATACAGGAAACTAAGGGGTTACATGATATTAGTTTATAATGCGTTTAACAACAAGAGAATATTTGAAACTATAGGACTATGTCTGAACCCATCTGTAACATTTACAAGATCTCTTAATAAAAAACTGGCTGGAACACAAAATACGACTAACAAGAGAAATCAGTGGTTCACTCAAAGAGTGATTTCTACATGGAATGCACTACCTGAAGATATTATTGGAAGCAACTTGTTAAGTATTTTTAGAAAGAGATTAGATTTATATATGGGTTATCGTAAATATTCCTTCCACCAATAAGAGGTGGTGAGCTCATAAAAGGTATCACTGCCTACTGAGTTTGTAAATTACCTATGAACCAATGCTCACCTGATGCAGTTCAGGCTTCTGCATAGAATTTACAAAGGTGGCTCTTTAGAATATCAAAACTGTCATTTAGCCAGTCAACTGCTATGCTTTCTTTTCTAGCCCACTCTACAAACACTGCCAATGCCCACTGTGTGTTCTTCTTTGTGTTTATTTCTTCCCTCTGACTCTCTATAGTATTAAGGGCTGATGTATTCACACTGACAAAACGTGAGGTTGATTTAAATTTCTTATTGGTGGGTTCTGGTGCCTGCTCAGCAGCTATGCTGTCATCTTCAGGGAACAAGTGATTTATTGTCTCCTTAGGTGGCATGTTAAATATGCTTCTAAGGAAATCTGACATTTTTAAATACTTTTGTGCGGTCTCTGTGTGATCTGTTTTTATTCTGGTGGTTTGAATGATTTTTTTGCAACTGAATATGTGAGCATGTGCGTGTCTTGCCTACTTGTGCTGCGCTCGGGGCTGCCTTTGCTTTATGCAGGTAGGAAAAACCCTTTTAGGCTTTTTGGCTAGTTAAATTTATTTTGCTGTTTTTAAAAACAGCTACAGGGGCAAAGGCTAGCATGCGCTGGAGAAAATGCGTGACTTAAAACTATTGTAGCTTTGCTAGCCATCTCCGAAGAGGATTCAGCAGTGCTTGAGAGAGTACCGGTATTTTCTCCTTCTTCTATGTTGCAGAAGGGCGTCCATCTGTGGTAGGAAGATCTAAGAAAATACTGATGCTCTCATGCTCGGTCTCCTTCAGACAAACTACTTGCATGGCGAATTATGCCACCGGCTGTTTTGTTGACCAGAAAGTAGGTTTGATATTTTTATGCTGTGCTACTGATTAAATTACACTCTGCAGCCTTGTTTTTGTTGCCGTGGGTGACAACGGCCTAAACACTGATTATGTCGATGGCTTACCAAGCAGGGCAAGATGGTGGCTGCATTTGCTGAACATTCGGGGTGCACACTGACAGAACTGGTTATGCAGCACTCCGAATAGGCTCTACTTTTTATGCGGGCTGTATCGGAAAATAAATGAATCTCTCCTAACATGCTTAAACCAATGAGATTCATTTATTTTACAATGTCATTTTCTAAGTAATATTATTGCACTTTTTGCACATTTTGTATTTCAATACACTTTAGATAGAGGGTTAATATTATATACTTCAGCACTTTACACTGTTATATACATATAATTCATATGTATTCACAAAAGAGGAAGTAGGGGAGGTGCCTAATCCAATTAACAGAAGCACGCTGGAAAGGGGGGTTGATCCCAGTCTTTTCACAGAAGAAAGGGTTCTGAAAGAACTCCTAAAACTGAAGGTGGACAAAGCAATGGGACCAGATGGAATTCACCCCAGAATTCTAAAAGAATTAAGCCGAGAACTAGTGACACCACTGACTACCCTTTTTAACAAATCATGGGAGGATGGTGTGGTACCTGAGGACTGGAAGAAGGCTGATGTGATTCCCCTTCACAAAAGTGGGAGCAAGACAGAGGCAGGAAACTACAGACCTGTCAGTTTGACCTCTGTGGCAGGGAAAGTGATGGAATCACTTCTGAAGGAAATAATTGTTGAGTGTCTAGAGGCCAGTGGGGCACAGGACCCAAGGCAGCATGGGTTCACAGTGGGAAGGTCATGTCAGATGAATCTAATTGATTTCTTTGACTGGGTGACCAAAGTAGTAGACCAGGGAGGGGCTGTGGACATGGCCTACCTAGACTTTAGCAAGGCATTTGACACAGTCCCACACAAAAGATTAGTAGTCAAATTAACCAGCCTTAGAGTGGGTCCCAGGGTGTTAGCCTGGGTAAAACATTGGCTGAACAACAGGACACAGAAGGCAATTGTAAATGGAGTCCACTCTGAACAAAGAGGGGTTACTAGTGGGGTACCGCAGGGTTCGGTACTGGGTACAGTCCTTTTTAATGTCTTTATAAGTGACATTGCAGAGGGACTAGAAGGAAAAGTATGCCTCTTTGCAGATGACACAAAGATCTGCAACAGGGATGATACACAAGGAGGCGTGGAAAGGATGAGAAGGGACTTGGCAAGGTTGAAGGAATGGTTAGAAGTATGGCAGCTTGGATTTAATGCAGAGAAGTGCAAAGTAATGCACCTGGGAATCAAAAACCCAGGGGAAGATTACACAATGTGGGGGGAGGTAGTAACAACAACAGAAATGGAAAGGGACCTGGGGATAATCATATCAGATGACCTTAAGGTTGGCAAGCAATGTGAGAAGGCAGTAGGAAGGGCTGGGGGCATACTGGGATGTATAGGGAGAAGCATCACCAGCAGAAAACAGGAAGTTGTTATCCCACTGTACAGACAGTTGGTGAGACCCCATCTGGAGTACTGCGTCCAGTTCTGCAGACCCTATCTCCACAAGAACATAGACAGGATGGAGGCAGTTCAGAGGAGGGCAACTAAAATGGTGCAGGGTCTGCAAGAGAAGCCATACGAGGAGAGGCTAAAGGAGCTTAATATGTATACCCTTGACAAAAGGAGGGAGGGGGGACATGATAGAAACGTTTAAGTACCTCAGTGGAATCAACAAAGTCCAAAAGGGTAGCATCTTTCAGAAAAAGAGATGTGCAAGAAAAAGAGGACACAATTTGAAGATAGAGGTGCGGCTCAGGGGCAATGTGAGGAAGTATTTTTTCACAGAGAGGGTGGTGGACATATGGAACAGCCTTCCTGAGGAGGTTGTGGGGTCTAAATCTGTGGGAGAATTCAAGAATGCATGGGACAGACATAAGGCAATTTTTGTGGGGGGTAGGAAGAAATAGGCTGTTGGTTAAATAGGATATGCAGCTTATCCTCTAGGTAGGGAAATGGGCAGACTAGGTGGGCCAAGCGGTCCTTATCTGCCATCAAAGTCTATGTTTCTATGAATGAAATGTGACCACTATCACTTTAAGATCCCCATATAAAGGTACTTAATCACTTACCTGGGGCACTACCTAATGATGCCTTAGTGGTGAAACCAGTTGGAGCTTTCTCTGTGGGATCTGTATGGCATCCCCATTTTGGAGAAGGTCTGTGTGTCTTTTCTTTGGCTTTTTTATGGCTATTTATGCACTTTAAATTAAACTGTGGTGACATTTAAAAAAATATATGTGGTACTGCTCCTTATATGGCATACTCAAGGGTGGACAGTGCAGTTTATTACTTTTGCCTCTGGGTCCTTACTAAATTAGCACGTCCATGCTGGGGAGGTGGTTTTGTTTTGCCCTGCATCTAACTAGGACAGCAAATACTCCAGAACCTGACAAGTAAAGGGATCCAGCTGGTGAGAAGTGCCCCACAAAGCAAACTGCTTCCACTTCATAAAATAAGTGGCTCCGGTGGAAGGTTTTCTGGCAGCCACTAACATCAGCCACATTTTGTGACACCTAAAACTGAGCAATGGCTATGTCTTTTGGAGCCATGTATGAAGGTAGAGTGACTTGAGGTCCGGATGGATCAGGGTTCCCTGCTCCTGTAACAATAGGCCTTGGCATAAGGGCAGACATACTGGAGGTTCTGCTGCCAGCTGCTGCAATAAGGCAAATAAAATCTGACAAGGCCACAGGGGAGCAATGAGTATCAGAGTTATCCCCACCATGTGAAGTTTGATTGGCACACTCTGAATGAGAGGGAAAGGAGGAGAGATGTATAGTTACCTCCCTTTCCAGGAGAGATGGACAACACGTCTCACAAAAAAACTCCAGGCCCTGGAATGAGAGAACAGAAAAGTGGCAGTTTTGCATTGTACAGGGATGCAAAAATCTCCAACTCTGGATGACCCCACCTGTCAAACAGGTATGACCAAGGTCAGCAGTTCCCACTCATGTATCTTGGACTGTGACTGGCTTAGTGTGTCTGCCAGGACACTTTGGATCCCTGGAACATATACTGCTGCCAATTCTAGACAGTGCCTCAGAGCCCAGTACCAAACTCTCATTGCCTCCCTGCACAGTGGGTAGGAATGAGTCCCCCCCTTGCTTGTTGATGTAATGCATCTCACTTATATTGTCCATCTGAATTAACAGAGGACTTGGGGATAGATGGGTCTGGAAGGCCTGCAGGCCGTAAAGGAAAAACTCTAATTTCTAGGACATTTATGTGGAGGTTGCTTTCCACTTTGGTCCATGTACCCTGTGTCTGATGGGGCCCCAGAAGCCCAGATACACCCCCAGCCCATCCTCGAGGTATCTGTAGTGAGGATCTGATGAGGAGAGGGGATCTGGAAGGGAACCCCCTTCAGCAAATGGCTGGGTTCCACCCGCCACTGAAGAACTTTTCAACAGGTGAAGTTACTAGTACTTTCTGTTCTAGGTCATCTGCATACTGGTCCCACTGGACTCTTAGCGTCCACTGTGGTATTCTCATGTGCAGTCCAGCCAGTGGCACTGTGGTGATGGTCACTGCCATCAGGCCTAGGAGTTGCAGGAATGTCCTGGCTGTGACATACCTGTTGTTGTAAATCATCTGGGCTTGTGTAATCAGGCATTTAGCCCTGTACTGTAGTAGGAAGACTAGGCCTAGGGTCATGTCCAAGACTGCTCCTATGTACTGCAAGCATTGACAAGGGGTCAGTACTGACTTGGGCATATTGATGGTAATCCCTAGAGCCTTAAACAGATGTCTGGTGTGGTCTAGGGTGTGGGAAAGCTGCTCCTTGGAGTGAGCTTTGAGAAGCCAGTTGTCCAGGTAGGGGAAGACATATATGCCTTCTCTGCAAAGGGCCGCTACCACTACTGCTTAAGATTTGGTCAAGACCCGTGGCGCAGACGACAAGCCAAAGGACAATACCCTGAACTGGTAGTGTTCCTCCTGAAACAGGAATCTTAGATATCTCCTCTGTGAAGTACAAATCTTGATGTGCAGGTAAGCATTCTGCATATCTAGGGAGCAAATCCAGTCCTCTGCTTGCAGCACTGGAAGCAAGCCTTGCAGAGTGACCATTCTGCACTTCTAGTACAAAAGTTCAGATCTCTGAGATCTAGAATGGGTCTCAGATCTCCTGTCCATTTTGGAACTAGGAAATACCAAGTTAGAACCCTGTGTTTCTTTGTGCCAAGGGGACATGTTCTATTTCCCTTTTCTGCAGTAAGGTGTGAATTTCCTCCAGGAACAATGGGATGTGCTGTGCAGGGTAGTGGAAAGGCACTGGTGGATGGTCTGGAGGTAGTTCCAGAAGTTCTAGAGCATGATCTTGTGCTACTATCTGCAGGACCCAAGCATCTGAAGTTACCTTCCTGCACTGGTCCAGATGGAGGAAAAGATGACCCATAACAATCACCCCTGGAGGCACTGGTGGCAGAGGGATTGAAGGAGGAGTCAGGCAGAGCTGGTTGCTGCAACTGCTGCCACAGTGCCACCTCCTGGGGCTTTTGATTGGGCACCTGAGGTGGTTCCTGGCAGGGGTAGGGTTGCTGCTGCTCTGCCCTTACCCTGCTGTCTGGTTGTAGACTGATGTCAAGTAATGTGTCTGGTAGTGGCTGGATGAAGGGCACCCTCTGTCACGTCCTTGTTTGAGTATGATAGAGGAAATGGACTGATTTCAGGGTTCTATCTGAGGCCTGTAAATTGGACAGAATGTCTTGCACATCTGCTGCAAACAGCTTATATCCTCTGAAGGGGGCACTGAGGATGGATTGTTGGACATCATTTGCAAATCCAGCCACTCTGAGCCAGGAGTACCTCTGAGACATGTGGCAGAGGCAGATGCCCTGGCAGAGTAATTGAAAACATCATAAGTGGAGTGTAGGAGGTGTTTACCTACATTGGCACCTGCTGTGAGAGCGTTTAATATCTCCTGCTTAGCAGTACCCTCTGAAAGGGCCTGGGCAGCTGCCTTGGCCTTCCTCCAAACAGTATTTTGGTATTTTACCACGTGGGCCTGGTAGTTTGCTATCCTCAGGCCTAGAGAGGTAGAAGCAAATGTCCTTTTGCCCAACATAAAGCCTCCTGGACTCCTTGTCAGGAGAAAGCAACTAAGGTGCTTTGGTGCCTTAGACCTGTCATGAGTTGCACTGATGACTACAGAATTCACCACAGGTTGGCCTGTGAAAAAAGGTTTACCTGAGGGGACTTGATACATCTTATCTGCCTTTCTTGGTATGGCAGGTATCATGTTGGGTCTATGCCAGGCAGCCAAGGTGGCATCCTCCAATATTGGCAGAAGGGGAGGAATAACAATGGGTGGGGGAATCAGGAAATTCTAAGAAGTCCACCAAATTCTTCTTAGTAATGCCCTGTTCCTCTAACTCAAACCTCATGGCAGTTTGAAGTTCCTGCATCATGGTGATGAAAGAAGGATCTTCAGGGGGAGACTTGGGTGTATAGACCACAGGGTCTTCACTCCCAGTGGATACTGTAGAACTGGTTCTTTCATAAGGGTCCACATAATCCTCTATGTTCTCTTCCTCCTCCTCCATAATGAGCTCTAGGTTATTCTTCTGGTCCTCGTCAATGTGGTCGGGAGGGCCCAAGAAGGGAGAAGAAGCTGTTGATGGCCTGGAAGGAATATGGAGTGTTGTCTTGGCAGGCATCGACACTGTGGATTGTTGTGCTGTCCCCATCGATGTATCCCCCTGTATAGGAGGGGGAGGCAGCAGGCATTTGTGAATGTCCGTAAAGGATGAGAGAACTGCTTGCATGTCAGTGCCTGTGTAGTTAACAGGAATGCCAGAGCATGTCAATGGGGGAAGTGTTGCCCCTGACTTCGACGGTGACTCACCAGCCATAATAGGCCTGGTGGCACTCTCAGCCTGCACAGACCAGGTCTGGGTGTCGATGGCTGGTGACGTCGCCATGGTACCAGTCAATGGCGCTGAGTTGGTCGTGGTGGAGTTAATGGGCAACTGAGCAAACCAGAGAGCCCTTTTCTTTACTGCGCTCCCTGTCCTGGCGCTTGTGTCCTGATGTCTTTTCCTGGGACTTTGGAGACTGGGAGCCTGAGGAACAGGTTGGTGATGTGTCTGAGCTCTTCTCCATGAACTCTTTCTCCATCCTGGCCACCTGCTGCTTCAAGAGGTGGGTCTCCGAGGCCTTCTCTCAGTGTCACCGGTAGCATTGTTGAACTTTCTGCAGCTCTGGCAGGACTTCACGTTATGGCCGAGCTGAGGCAGTATACGCAGAAGTCATGCAAGTTGCTCAAGTATATCTTTTCACCACACTCGCAGTACCTAAACAGTTTCAATGCTTCTTTAGTCAACATACATAGTGTTGAAAATCACTTTTTTTAAAAAGTGATCACTAATTGAGGTGAGAAAAAGAACTGGAAAAGTCAACAGCAACGGAGGCGTTTCTGTATAGGGTCCGAGTATGGGTGGTGGGAAAAGAACTGAGGAAGGAAGGAGCTGCCCATATTTATATTGGAAGTGCCAACGTAAATTGTCATCATGAGCGGCTCCTAGTGGACTGCTCGGAAAAAGTTTCTGTATGGTCCTAGTGCCTGATAGCCATAGTTCCAGAGGTGTGACCTGATGAAAGAGATATCCTTAAAGATCTCTTAAATAGTTTATCAAAGCAAAGTAACCATGAACTGACAGCTTTAACAATGAATTTTACCAGGCCATTATGGAGCCATTTTTGTCTTTGTTAGAATTGTGAATAACAGAATTAATGTAAGGCCAGCTTATGCAAGTGTCTTTGTTGGAAGCTTTTGTGGTTTTAACATAAAAGGAAAAGAAGGACCCAGATTTGAGATAGTTATCGACCTATATCCTTGCTGAACTTTGAATATGTTAATTGCTAAACTAGCAGTGAATAGAACTGAAAAACATACACCCTTTTGGATTCATCAGGATAAGTCTAGATACATAAACGGTCACAATATATTTCAAGGGTTACAAAAAGTACAGCATCTGTGATTTAGCAAGGTGGGACAAAACCAAGAAAACAGCTTTCCCATTGGATGCCTCCAAGATTTTTGACCTACTACAGTGGAAATACATGTTTACTTGTGTGGAAATGTGTGGACTCTCAGGACCTTTATTAAACATTATAAAACAATTCTACAGGACAGCACCAATAGCCTAGTTTAGAATTAAATCGTACACATTGAAATGAGTTAGTTTACAAAACAGAGTCAGAAATGAGTATCTAATATCTCCAATTTTATTTATTATTGCAATAGAACCACTGTTAAATCACATAAGAAATAATCAGGAAATTAAAAGGATAGCAACACAAGAAAATGAATACAAAATAAATGCTTATGCTGGTTATCTACTAATTATACAAGATGATACATCAGTTACATTTCACAGACTCTTGGAAGAAATAGAGAGCTTCTCCCCTATGGTTGGATATCTCTCAAATAAATCAAACTATAATTTCACCATAAGGCCCCTTGAGCGACCGGCGTGCACTCCATCTGGTTGGGGTGAGTTTAGACTGGTGGAGGTCGCTGAGGTCACTGAGATTGCTTCCAAGCTTTGGCACACCTTTTGTGAACTGGACCCAGTGCCAACTCGTTTCTTAATGGGATGTGTTAACTTCATTGGCCCGGTGTTTGCCTTGATTGTCCAGTGCTCCTTGTTAGAGGGGGTCTTTCCCGATGTCTTGAAGGAGGCAATGGTGAGACCACTTCTGAAAAAAACATTGTTGGACCCTGACATCAAGACAAATTACCGTCCCATCTCCAATCTTCCATTTTTGTGTAAGATTGTGGAGAAGGTGGTGGCGCTTCAGCTTGAGAAGCACCTCGTGGCCCATGATCTATATGAGCCACTTCAGTCTGGGTTTCGTGTGAGGCATAACACAGAAACTGCACTAGTTTGGGTGCATAATGACCTCCTTAGGACTAGAGATCAAGGGGAGGGGACAATTCTTGTTCTCCTCGATCTCTCGTCAGCATTTGACACGGTTGACCATCGAGTGTTACTAGACCACCTAAGGGAATTCTGCGAACTCGCTGGAACTGTTATCTGCTGGTTTGAGTCTTTTCTATCTAACATGGGGCAGAGAGTAGTGATGGGGAATTTCTCCTCCTCCCTTGGCCTCCTGTCGTGCGGAGTTCCCCAGGGTTCAGTTATGTCCCCGATGTTGTTTGCCGTATATATGCTGCCCCTAGGAGAGCTCATTAGGAAGTAGAGTCTGGGTTTTCATTGCTATGCTGTTGATACCCAGCTGTATCTTTCCTTTGCCTCTGGAACATCTTGTGCAGTGGAAGTGCTTAACAGCTGCCTCACTGAGATCAATGACTGGATGGCCTCCAGCTAGTTGCAACTGAACCCCGATAAGGCGGAGGTACTGGTGGTAGAGTTGAACAGAGGGTGTGATAGGTTGGCCTCTGGTGCAGAGACAGTGCTTTTTCTTGGCCCTATACCATTGAAGACCACCTCTAGGGTGCGTGATCTGGGCACTATTCTTGACAGCGGATTGACACTTGAGTTTCAGGTGGCGTCTGTTGTCCGCTTCAGTTTTTATCATCTGAGAAATATCGCCAGGATAAAGCCTCTAGTTCCGCCGCTGGACCGCCCCACCTTGGTGCATGCATTCATGACATCCAGGCTTGACTACTGTAATGCGCTCTATCTTGGGGTCTCTGGGGGTACCCTGCGCAGACTGCAGCTGGTGCAGAACATGGCAGCTAGGCTGTTGACAAGACAGCCTAAGTATTGTCACATCACCCCAAAGCTGCATCAACTGCACTGGCTGCTGGTTAGGTGGAGGGTCCTCTTTAAGGTGGGTTTACTCACCTTTAAGGCCCTACATGGCCTGGGCCCTGGCAACCTGAACCTTCTTACACCTGCTGTCTCGGTCCCCTCCCTCCATTCCTCTTCAAGGGGCCTCCTCGCGATTCACAGGACGAGGTTAAAAACAGCAGTTGACAGAGCATTCAGAGTCACCGCCCCTGTCCTGTGGAATTCGCTTCCTCCAGCTGTTAGGGAGGCCCCTTCTGTTGAGGTATTCAAAGCCCACCTCAAGGTCTTCCTGTATAATCAGGTCTTCCTGGACTGCGTTTTATAACCCTTACCTGGTCTCAGAATTTTATGTTTAAATTAACCTTTGGCTATTTTGAGTTTAGCTGCTGCTGCTGAGGGTAGTATTTATAGAAAATCTTGTTTTAATTGTTGGAATATTGTATTTTATGTTTAATAGTATGTTGTTATGTACAGTCAGACCTGGTTAATCCGTGCCTTGTTAATCCATATGTCTGATTATCTGAATGAAAAACATGGCATACAGTTTTTTTGTTGCGCTATAGACCTCTTTATTATCACTGTCTGGTTACTATGTAGATTTGTATTATGTAACAAAATTGGCAAACACAAATGTGTATGGATTAACCAGGTCTGATCTGTATAGTGACATTTTAACATGTTCGGCACCCAGAGCCTCTGGGATGAGCGTCTTCTTAAAAAATATTTGCCTTGCCTTTGCCTTGAAGGAACAGACACGTACTATGTTCCTACAATGTCTTAAATATCTTGCCATAAACTTGGTGACAAATAAATATGGAGACTATTATACGTAATATTACTAACATAAAAAATAAGATAATGACACAAATGGAAAGATGGGAGGATAGCTCTACATCCCTGTGGAGGAGAACATACATTTTTAAAATGTTTTCCATGCTTTATTTGCTTTATGTATTTTAAAGTATATATCTGATACCCAAAGTGTTTTTTAATTTACATTTACTGAACAACGATGGATACATAGTTCATTTCAGATTAGCTTTGCCGGTATTAGCAGACACCACAATAATATGGAGTCTTAGTTAATTCACCAGTCATACAGAGTGTATGGATGGCAAAATAACCCAGTAATTATCATAGATCTATTCTTCAATCTAAGAGGATTATATGACTTAATACTCTCTGACAGACTCGAGTGCATCTTCTAAAAGTTTCTATTGAGGAGCTGGGTCCTGTGAATCGCTTTGGAAACTATTTCCAAACCAAGAGGAATAGGTAGAATAGTCTGTCCGAATACCTTTAACCATTATATAGCACAAAATGTCACAAAAACATGGCAATGGGCTATGCAGAGAGAATCATGAAAGAACCAGTGCAATACATTTCATCATATACAGTAAATTATTAATATAGAACCAAGCAAACCTAAAGGAAATCAAGCTTTATTTTTTTCTAAAGATATATAAGAATATTCAAAATGGAGCTACGAAATTATAACTGCAATAAGTTACATAAATAAGAAACAAGAAACACAATGGCTCTGGTTAAGCACAAATGTTTGTAGGGAGCCAGCCCATTAGCGTAGCAGTTGCACTACCTCACATGACACTGGCCCAGGTTTGGAAAAAAGCCAGAGTCATTGGAAGGCCGGACAGGGGAGGTGAGTGGAGCATTCCATAAATGCTTTCCACCTTGTGGAGAGAGGTTTGACAGCCTCTGCTTTGCTACTGCCATATGGGTGACAACAGGTGGCAGTGCAAGAAGAGCCATAAAACAGTGGGTGGACACTGACATCGTGTGATACTCGCACATGTGTGCTCACTCAGCTTAGAGGTTCTCTCGGTATGCCACTAGAAAACAAGAAGAACACCACCAGGCACTGCAGGAGGACGTCTGCCCCTCACCACAGGCCTCCTACCACCAACTGAAGAATTCCTCTCCAGAAGAGCATCAGTTGATACTCCTTTGAGGTCAGGGACCCTCCCTGGTAGCCACTCTAGAAGGGTAAGCCAGGGTGTTTGAAGAAGGGGAGTAAGTCTTGGGGAGGGCAGGTGAGGGGCTGGGTGAGGGGCTGGGTGTGTGGGCAGGACCGATGGGGACTGACTGGCATGAGGGAGAATAAAAAACATTAAATTAAAAAAAACATTTTTGTATGGGTAGGAACATTTTTGAGTCAAATTGTATGTCTTTTTTATAAAACACTTAGCAAATTAACATGGAATGAGATAATTGGACAAGATTTGTTGCTATTGCATGAAATGAACACAAATAATATACTGGTAAACTGGACAGAATATAGTGAGCGTATTTATTATTTATTTATTTTTTAATTTATTGATAAATCAGAATTACAACCCTTTGAGTTATAGACTCTTTTGCAAATGCTCCTCATCAGAATAACAGTATACAGGCATTACAACGAGAAATTAACAAGGCGCATAAAACAATCAAAATGGTATAGTACATATAGAATAACAGAAGAGAAAAGATTAAACTGTTCATATAGGTTCTGTGGGTAGAGACAACCCAGAGTCGAGTAAGACCAGTAAAAAAGCAGCAATATGACATTGAACCATAGTAGTAAGTACATATGACATTTGTACCATAGTAGTAAATACATACAATGTTGAGACAGAAGGTAGACTTGCTGAAATATGGAGCAGATTCCACAGTCCAATTATATTGTACGTAATGAGTTAGAGGGTGGCGGGGAGGAGAAGAACATGAGTTGTGACAGTGGAGGGATGCTAGTTGCAGTCACAGGTCGAGCTCTCCGAGAGAAATTTCCTGATGGTGGTTTTGAAGGAGCCAATCTTAGTCACAGCAGAGACTGCAGCAGGTAGGCCATTCAGCCGGCATGGTGCCCTATGAAAAAAGGCTCTCTGACCCAGGGATGTCCTACAGTGGGGAACTGAGAAGGTGGCCTTGAAGGTACTCCTGGAGGCTCTTGTTAGGGGGAGAGCTGGATAAGGTTATGTAGTCCTGGCGGGGAGAATTTACACTGAATTTTCTTGGCCAGGAGACAGGTGTGATATTTAGGATGGCATTCAAAGTTTAGCCAGTTTGAGAGAGTGTAGAGATCACATGTGTGGGTGCGTCTATCACAGCCTGTCACCAAACGACAGGCTTTGTTCAATGCAGTCTTTATTCAGTGTAGGGCAATATTATCTGCAGAGCCATAGAACATAATCCCATAGTCCAGTACCAAGAGGACTGAGAATGACACTGTCACAAACGCACTCCACAGGTCAGGCCCTCTGCTCCCACAGTGCCAACCTCAGAGTGCCATAGTGTGAACAGGTAACAGACAGGGCAACCCTCCTGTCTGCTTTTGGGTCCGAATCACCTTTAGCCTCAAGTTCTGGGAGAATTCAAACTGTGAACCTTATGCTAGCGTACCCAAATGTACAGGCTCAGATAATATTGTACTGTACCTACAACTCTAACTAATGTTACTCTGTACCTAAATGTATGATGTGGAACCTTTGTAAATGAGTCTATGACTCAAAGGTCTTTCTGATTATCTCAATAAATAAAAAAATATTCTCGTTGGGGGGGATGCAATATATCTTTCGCCTAAGGGCACCTAACCAGGTATCCAAAATGAACCCTTAAAATTCTATAAGAGAGATTAGGTATATTCTTACCTTTTACCAAGCTTAGTAAAACCATCAAGCCCTTGAACAGTTGTCAAATTTAATATCTGTTCAGCAATAACATGCAAAAAATGACTGAGGAGACCTAGGCAGTATCTTAAAGAAAAGGTACTTTACTAAAAGATGATGAAAAATGTAAACAGAACAATATATCAAAGAGCTCACAATCACAAAAAAGAATAAGGTAAAATTACAAAGCAAAACTCCTACCACAATATATTTAGAGCTTTGCCATCTAAGGTATTACCTCTGGAAGTGTGTTTTAAAGTTAGATCAGATATCTGTGTCTCTCTAGAGTCCCAAGATGATATGACCTACATTTCAGACACAAGTATCAGTTTAAACTCTGTGTCTCCACACCCCTTCTGTGAGTCATCTAGCTCCTCCTTTTAGAATATAAAATTACAAACATGATTTTCCTACCAGGAGTTATTTTAAATAATGTGAACATCAGCAAAAACACATTTCCTAAATTATGAGTCTTTGATCAACCAGTTCCTTTGAGGTTTACAACTTTTCACACCATGTTGATATCAAATGGCCTGTTACTCTTAAGACGTCATAAAAGTTTGTTAGGCTCATCCTCTGGCAGACTCATAAAGTCACATTTGGTTTTCAACCTCAAAAGCATGAGGTCCTAAAAAGGCCATAAAGTGCAATTTCTCAAGGAAGTTAATTACATTACAGAGATCTCCTGGTCAATGAAATACATCCTGTGATTTCAGCTGCTGACACCTTGTAATTTAAAAGGGCCAAATCTCACAGACTGACATTTCATACAGTAACCATTTCTTTATTTTTTTTTTTGTATGATCTATTTTTCTGCCCCCGTGCTTGCTGGTCCTCCACTCCTTCGGGCTCTTACCAAGTTCCCCCTAACCTCTTCTGTCCTTGCCTGGCTCTCCTCTGATTCCCCAGATCGCAGCCGACCCCCGGGATATCCTGGTGTATCCCTTCACCAGGCGGGTCCCTCTCCTCTGAGGGGGAAGGCACCGGGGGGAGGATAACCCCAGTGCACACACTTCTAGGGCCCGGGGATGCTGCTGGTGAACAAGAGGTGCCGGGAAGGCACTGGAGGCCCTCAGGAACTGAGAGCCGTTATCCGGAGGCCAGCGAGAGATTTTCCTGGCTTTCTTGAGGTGCGTGACGTCCGGACGTCAAGGTGAGAGCCGACATCTGTCACGCACCACCCCAATGACCCCGATGTGCTGATCCACTACCGGCCTCCGCCAGTGGTCGCTTCAGCACCGGGTCATGACCCCTACCCTCCCTGGAGACAGCGAGCAGTCATGGGACGCTCAAGCTGCCTCCCCCCCAGCCGGCCCTCCAGTGCCCCGAGCTCGTTCCCAAACCCAGGTCGCTGGCGTTGCAAGCAGAAATCCAACCGTTGCGCTGACGGGCCGGCTCAACCATTTCTTTATAATACCAATATCATACAATAATCATAACCAGCTGGCCAAGCGTCATAATTCTTCCCACCTAGACTGAGTTTGGGGGATCTATCCCCTGCATGGGATGAACTCCCCAAGTTGAGTCACTCCTCATATAGACGCAACAAGCCATCTGCATTCTGATTGGTTGCTCCAGCCCTATGTAAGATTGTCATGTCATACCTTGCAAGGCAAGACTCCATCTTAATAGTCTACCATTAGTTTTCCCCCTCTGGGTCAGCCAAACCAGGGGGTTGTGGTCAGTTTGTACCTCAAAATGCTGCCCATATAAGTATGGCTTTAACTTTTTTAGAGCCCACACTATGGCAAGACACTCCTTTTCCACAGTAAAGTAAGCCTGCTCCCTGGGAAGTAACTTTTTACTCAGGTACACTACGAGGTGATCTTTCCCTTGGTTGGATGTCTGACTCAGTACTGCCCCAATACCTACATATGAGGCGCCAGTCTGGACTATAAAGGGTCTGCTATAGTAGGACTTGTCAATACAGGAGCACCGCAGAGTGCCTCCTTCAGTCTGGTAAAGGCTTTTTCACAGGCTGGTTCCCAGGTAACTTTCTTAGGCATATTTTTCTTTACCAGGTCAGACAGGGGAGCAGCCAGGGCACTATAATTGGGTACAAATTTCCTATAGTACCCTGCTGTCCCTAGAAAACTCCTGACGTGCTTCTGCATTTCTGGTCTGGGCCATGCCTTAATCACCTCTATTTTTACTTGGTTGGAACAGAGCTGTCCCCAGCCTACAACATGCCCGAGGTATGCCACTTCAGCAATGGCCACCTGGCACTTCTCAGCTTTGACAGTGAGCCTGGTCCTCTGTATCCTGCCCAGCACTTCCCTAAGGTGGGACAGGTGTTCCTCCCAGCTGGCACTAAAGATGGCAATGTCATCCAGGTATGCCACAGCGTACTCCTCAGCACCATTTAACACCTGGTTCAGCAAACTTTGGAAAGTGGTTGGGGCGTTCTTCATTTCGAAAGGCATTACTTTAAATTCAAATAAGCCTATCGGTGTGATGAAGGCCAACCTCTTCCTAGCTCTGTCAGTTAGCTCTACCAGCCAATACCCCTTTGTCAGGTCAATAATTGTAAGGTATGTCATCCCTTCTAACTTGTCCAGGAGTTTGTCTGTCCATGGCATGAGGTGGGCGTCTGACTTCATGACTGCATTCAGTCCATGATAGTCCACACAAAAATGAGTAGAGCCATCTGGCTTGGGCACAAGGACTAGTGGTGAGGCCCAGGAGCTATGGGATCTCTGGATTACCCCTAAATCCAGCATTTC
Organism: Neoceratodus forsteri; assembly: GCA_016271365.2. Lineage (NCBI taxonomy): Eukaryota > Metazoa > Chordata > Ceratodontiformes > Ceratodontidae > Neoceratodus > Neoceratodus forsteri. The sequence goes on from CM057458.1 coordinate 376,960,669, forward strand.
CTCCACCTCCCTCCTAATGTCCTTTTGGACAGCCTCTGACACCTGATATGCTGTCTGCTGTATGGACGTATGTGTCCCTGTATCCACATCGTGCATTGCTAAGTGGGTTAGTCCAGGCTTGGTGCTGAACAGTGGGGCAAAGTCTGCTAAAAGTTCCTTACTTCCGGGATCTGGTCCGGGGCCAGCTGGGGTGACAATTTAACTGCCTCCACAGAGGACTCCCGCTTGCTTTCTTCCAGCAAGTCCAGAAGGGAGCCTCCTTCGTCCATCCCCTCTCCAGGACTACTCACTGTAAACACCATGTCAGTCCTATTAGCATATGGCTTCATCATGTTGACATGGTACATTCTTTCTGTATGCCTTCTGTCAGGTAATTCTATGATACAGTTCACATCATTTACCTTTCTGACTACTTTGTAAGGTCCTGCCCACTCAGCCTGCAGCTTGTCTTTCCGGACTGGGATAAGGACCATGACTTCCTGACCCACTGTGTACGAGCAAGCTCTGGCTCTGCAGTCATACCACACTTTTTGTTCTGTTGGGCAGCTGCCAGGTTGCTCTGTGCTGTCCCCATAAGCTCCTTTAGCCTTTCCCTAAACCCTTGGACATAATCCACTATGGGGGTTCCCTGGGTGGCATGCTTGCCCTCCCAGTCCTCCTGGATCAAGTCTAGAGGCCCATGTACCCAGCATCCATATAAGAGCTCGAAGGGGGAAAACCCTGTCAACTCTTGGGGCACCTCTCTGTATGCAAACAACAAGTGGGGTAGGTATTTCTCCCAGTCCCTCTCATGCTATTCAGCAAATGCTTGAAGCATTGACTTCAGGGTACCATTAAATCTTTCCAGAAGCCCATTGGCTTGCAGGTGATATGGTGTCATGTGCCTCTGCACCACCCCACACTTCTCCCACAAACATTTCATCATGTCCGACATGAAGGAACCCCCTCAATTGGTGATAACCTCCTGGTGAAACCCAACATGGGACAAAATCCCAAGTAAGGCATCTGCCACTTTGTCTGTCCTCAGTGAGGATAAGACGACTGCCTCTGGATACCGGGTGGCATAATACACCACAGTCAGGATGAACCTCTTCCCGGAGGAGCTGGGGGTATTTATAGGCTCCACAATATCCATTCCCACCCTCTGGAATGGCTCCTCTACTATGGGCAATGGAATTAGGATGGCTTGGGTTTTCTTACCTGCCTTCCCCATTTCTTGGCACCGGTGACAAGACCTGCAATACTCCTTCACCTGCTGGGTGAAGTTGGGCCAATAGAAATTCTGGGCCAACCGCTGCATAGTGCGTGTGATTCCCAGATGACCAGACAAGGGAATATCACGTGCAATCTTGAGCAACCGCTCACGGTACCCCTGGGGAATGACAAGCTGCTTGCCTATCACCCCTCCCTCTGTCTTAGCATCCTGAGTATACATCAGTCCATTTTCACAACAAACTTTATGTTTACCGTCACCTCCCTGTGCTCCATCACAGTCTGCCCAAGGCCTCAGCTTCTCAAGACTAGGGTCATTTTTCTGAGCAGCTGCAAACTCCTTACACATTCCCAAGGCTTGGGACAGGTCCCCTTCAGTCTCTAAACTAGGGTCCCTAGCTCTAGCATCAGGGCATTCCAGATCACTGTCATCCCTAACCCTCTGACAATGGGTCACCCCTCCTTCTTTGGAGTAACCCTCTGTAGCAGTTTGGTTAACTGCTACTGGGGAAATTTCGATTCCCCTTTCATTAGTCTCCATATCAGAGGACACAGGCTGGGGAACCAGCCTCCCAGTGGTTGCCACAGTGGCTTCTATGGGATCCAGAGAACTACAATTTCCCTCTGCCACTTGGCTATGGGTAACTGCACACACTATTCCATTCGAGATTGTTGCCAAGGATGACGTCAACTGCTAACGTTTTGGCTACAGCCACCTGTTGCACAGTTCCCCCTGTTTCACCCCAGTCTAGGAGAACACTAGCAAGTGGCAATGTTGTCTCCTACCCAGTGAAGCCTTGTACAGTTACAAATTTATTGGGTATAAGCTGACCAGGCTCTACCAGATCCCTTTTTACCAATGTCAGGGATGCCGCTGTGTCTCTTAACCCTTGTGTATGTACACCATTCACAGTGACTGGGTGCATGTGTTCCCTCATGTTCACAGGCATGCTTCCAGGGACACACAAACAATCCACTTCTTTCCTAGCCCTATTTTGCATATTGCTTGTCCTTTTGGGACACTGTCTGGCAATAAGCCCAGTTTCTTTACAAACCCAACATTCATTTCTTTTCTCAGAGAAATCTTTTCTTTGAAACCTGGCGCTAACTGGTTTTGGTGGAGGCAATGAGGGTTTTAGCTGCCCTGAAGGCACGCTTTTCCCTTTCTGCACTGCCACACCCACCCCATTCACTCACAGAGCAGGTCTACTCTTGGTATAGTGGTCCAAGAATTCAGCAGCCTCTTGCACTGTTTTGGGATCTCGGTCCTCCAGCCATAATTTCAGCTCTGCTGGGCATGCCCCAAAAAACTGTTCTAACAATGTAGCATTTTCAATTTTATCTACAGAGTTTGCTTCAATTCCTTCCCACCAACGTTTTAAACACTGACCTTGTTTCATGGTTAGCTCCTCATAGCTCATGTCAGGACTTCTCCTGAGCTTATGGAATTTAGCTCTGTACGCTTCTGCAGTTAAATCAAACTTTTTTAAAAGTGCAGCTTTAAGTTTGCTGTCATTACTGTCCTTATTGTCCATTTGACCCAATGCATCTCGAGCTTCCACGGTAAGTAGCGGGGATAGCTGGAAGCTCCAGGACCCTCTAGGAATATTTGCCTGAATACAAACTTTTCAAAGGAATTTAAAAAGGCATCCATATTCTCTCCCTCTTTAAATCCAGCTATCAATTTGGAATTTAATTTGTTACCCAGTCCTGTAGTTTCAGTTAAACCCACGACACTTACCTGCTCTGGTGCTGGTGTTTGGAGTCGTAGCTTCTCCAGTTTATGTTGCCACTGGCGCGTACTCTCTTCATGCTTCGGTTCTCGCTGTTCTCGTTCAGCTTCTCACTGTTCTCGCTCCCTCTTCTCCTCTGCGGCTCACTGACACTCACGCTCTTCATAGTCAGCTTCTCGCTGTTCTCGCTCCCTCTTCTCCTCTGCAGCTCGCTGCTCTCACTTCGCTTCTCTTCTCTCTGGAACTCTAGCTCTGTCCTGCACAACTTAATCTGCAGCCTGTTTGCTTCTGGCTCCAGAATGCTGGTGACCTTCCCCTGCTGCTGTGGCCCTTGGCTTGCACTGGCCCTGCTGTCCTCCTCACCGGATCTGGACACTGCACTGGCCGCTGACCCCTCCATGCCCAAGGTTTGGTCCTTTACAGTCACAGTCTGTGACTCAACACTCTGGGCATCAGCAGCCATCAGAGCATCCATGAGATTCTGCTTGGTGGCTCTCCCCTCGTGTAGGACTCCCATCTCCTTGCACAACTGCTTCAGGTAGTCTGCAGTGTGCTCTCTGTAGTTGAAAGCCATCTTCTTCCCTAACTACGGTTACTCTAACTTGCACTTTGAAAAAAAATAAAACGTAGGAACTTTGACTGTAAGCAAAATGATATTGTTCTGTTTCCTCTTTTAAAAATAAATCACTGTCTTCTTTTGCAAGTGAGCTTTATGGTATTAAGCTGACACACTGAACAGTTAAAGCTTGTGTTACCAAATTTTTCGCATCGCTGCCAACCAAATCTGTCACAAACGCACTCTGCAGGACAGGCCCTCTGCTCCCACAGTGCCAACCTCAGAGCACCATAGTGTGAACAGGTAACAGACAGGGTAACCCTCCGGTCTGCTTTTGGGTCCAAATCACCTTTAGCACCAAGTTCTGGGGGGATTAAAACTGTGAACCTTATGCTAGCATACCCAAATGTACAGGATCAGATAATATTCTTGTCAGGGGGATGCAATATATCTTTCGCCTAAGGGCACCTAACCAGGTATCCAAAATGAACCCTTAATACTCTTTAAGAGACCTTAGGTATATTCTTACCTTTTACCAAGCTTAGTAACACCATCGAGCCCTTGAACAGTTGTCAGATTTAATATCCGTTCAGCACAAATGCAAATAATGACTGAGGAGACCCAGGCAGTATCTTAAAGAAAAGGTACTTTACTAAAAGATAAGAATATGAAAAATGTAAACACAGAACAATATATCAAAGAGCTCACAATCACATCAAAGAACAAGGGAAAATTACAAAGCAAAACTCCTACCACAATACATTTAGATCTTTGCCATCTAAGGTATTACCTCTGGAAGTGCATTTTAAAGTTAGATCAGAGATCTGTGTCTCTCTAGAGTCCCAAGATGATATGACCTACATTTGCACGATAGGAGAGGGAGGAGTCAAGGGTAATACCCAGGTATTTGAATGAGTTAACCTGCTCAAGCGGGGAGCCTTGGGAAGTGTTGACAAGCAAAGGAGAGTCACTGAGTAGGTTCTGGTGGTGGGAGAAAATCACTGCCTTGTTTTTTTTTTTTTATAGTTTAGAACTACTTGGTGCTCAGAAAACCAAGCTTCAGCTTCAAAGAAGGACTTCTGGAGGGGTAAAGGTTGGGGGTGGCTCCAGAAGAGGATTGCATCATCAGCATATAGAAGTACTCGAACAGAGCAAGCATTGGGTAGGGAGTTTAGAAAAAAGCTGAATAGGAGGGGGCCCAGGATGGAACCCTGGAGACTCCAGAGCAAACTGGGAGGCTGGATGAGAGGGTGGAGTCAATTTTGACTTGCTGGGTCCTATTACTTAGGTAGCTCCCAATCCAGGACATAGCTTCTGGAGTTATTCCTGTGGTGGCCAGGGAGTTAAGGAGAAGGGCATGGTGGACAGTATCGAATGCCTTAGTTAGGTCGATGTAGACTGACCCAACTAAGTGTCTGAGATCTAGTGCCTTATGGATGAAGGTAGTATATTCCAGTAGGGCCATAGTGGTACTGTGCCTCTTATGGAACCCATGATGCTCCTGACAGAGGAGCTTATGGTTTTATATTCAAGGAATTTGCCAAGGATAAATTTAGGAGTTGGCAAGGAGTAAATTGAGAAGAATTTAGGTAAAAAGAGAATCAAATATTTATACATATTCAAGAAAAAAAATTACTAAAGTATATTTAGATTTATGGGATATAAAATATACTAAAGGCACAGAGATACTTTTTTATATATATGTGCTTTATTGTCAATTCACAAGGTAGCCATAACACATCTTTGACATAGCATATTTTCCTTTTTGTTTTTCCTTTCCAAGTGTTGTGTTCAGAACTTTCATACAGTACATTATGCTAGCAAACAAAATTTAGCTAGACATTTTTTTAACTGAAAATAAGATTCCTCTAAAAAATAAACTTAGGGGATTAACCATATGCAGCTTATTCACTAATTATTCCACCATATTCTAATTTAAAATCTCTTTCAAACAATCAATTTGAAATTTGAATTTAAACTGATGGTGCACTTTCAAGGGAGTATTACTATATAAGTTATTCTGATCTTCTTATACCTATAAGAAAAGTATTCTGAGCTGTATACTATTGCCTATGCTGGTTATCTCTCTTATATTTGTCCTTATTCAACTTAGGAGGGTCCATCTAGTCCATCGTCTCAGGCCTTTCTCAGGGGTATCGCTCAACTGGAAGGTTAGTTCTTCCATATGCCTAATGTCTATTATGATCTGTGTCCACTCCTGGACAGCTGGTGGAGTGGACTGTAGCCAGTTTCTTGTGATGGCCTTATTACAGGTGAGCACACAGATATACCACAAATATAACACTTCTGCTCTCTTCATTCCCTCAGGAGGAAGACCCAAAGTCAGATTTTGTGTCAACAGGGGAGTGGTTATCTGAAATAAGCTGTTAATCTTATCCCCTACTTCCCTTTTAAATCCATCTAGTTTAGAGCAAGTATAAAAGATGTATGTAGGGGTAGCCTTTTTTTCCTCACAATGTTGCCAACAATCAGCCGATCCGGTAGTGGACCATTTAGTCATTCTGTCTAGTGTTAGAAAACAATCAGGCCCTAATCTTCCACAGGTACTCCTGCCAGACTGGAGACATGGTAGCTTTTGACGTAGAGTGCCATATCCTATCCCAATGAGAGATCGGCAAGTGAAAATTGGCCTCCCTCTCCCATTTAGCCTGTAAGGTCTGAGCTGTTCCCTCTCCTTGTGAACTAAGATACTGATAAATCTTAGTAATGGTGCATTTGGAACTTGTTAGGGAAAAGAGATCACCTAGAGTTATTCCAGATCTTGTTACTATTATCTCCTCTCCCTGACATAGCATCCGTTGTATATAAGAATGTATTTGTAGATAATAAATTTTATCTTTAAAAGTCCATCCCATTTTTGAATACAATCTGGAAAGGGTATAATTACATCCCCTCTCATTATCTGGATCGGTGCGCAGAACCCCCTACTGGTCTGCTTCCTATACAAGGCATTCATCTGTCCTGGAATAAAATCTGTCTCTGTAATGAACCATTTCACCCTCCACATATCTCCCTTGGGCCTAGTATATGCTTGAAATACGTCCCATGCTCCCAAAGCCACCTGAAGGGCTGTATATTTGGCAAGATGTAAGGGTCTTTCTGACCAAAAAGGGCATGTATGTATAGGGAAATCTGGGCAAAGGGCCACCTCTATATCCTGCCAGTGTGCATTGGCTGGGGATTGCATCCAAAATAACACCGAATGGACTTGTATGGCTACCCAATACTCCCTGAGATTGGGAACCACTCGTCCACCTCTTGCCTATCCATCAATAATAGAGGTTATTCCATGTGAAATGGAATAGGCTCGTTTGATGTTTGTGAAACCATCTGTGGGATGGAGTAACTGTAATATATTGAAATAAATACATAAGTCTAGGAAGGAGGTTCATTTTTATGGCCTGAACTCTAGCATTTATAGGGAGGGGGAGGAGCGACCATTTCCTTATATCTAGTTGGAGTTGTTGGTCCAGTGTTTTATAATTGTCTGCAAATAAATGGGCATTAGTTGCCCTTAAGATCATTCCTAGATACTTTAAGGTAGTCAGGTCACATCTCATATTATATTTTGTCTTTAACTGATGCGGGGAGCGATAATCAACTGTAAGTATTTCTGTTTTTGTAGTATTGAGGGAGTATCCAGATAGGGCCGAAAAGTTCTCGATTTTATTCATAACCCAGGGTAGAGAGTTCTCCAGGGTGGTCAGATAAAGCAACACATCATCAGCGTACAATGCCACTTGATGTGTGTTTGGTCCTATGGGGACCCCACTTATGTCTGGGTCACTCCGATTCCACTGGGCGAGGGGCTCACTATATAAAGCAAATAAAAGAGGGGAGAGGGGACAACCTTGTCTGGTGCCTCTATTTAAATTCATTTTCTGGGAGACTATTCCATTTGTTCGCATGTAGGCTTGTGGGTCAGTATATAAACGCTTTATAAGATTTACAAATGTCTCTGGAAAGGCAAACCCGGCAAGGATCCCATATAAAAAACTCCAGCTCACTCGATCAAAAGCTTTTTCTGCATCGAGACTCATAAGAATAGCTGGTGTCTTTTGCTGGGTTAAGTGGTCAATGATATGTATTGTTCTATGGATACTATCAGCTGCCTGTCTATCTGCTATAAATCCTGTTTGGTCTTTATGCACTAAGGCGGGGATAAGGGACCAAAGTCTTTTTGCCAATATGGAGGTTAGAATCTTATCGTCGACATTTAGAATCAACATAGGCCTGTATGAAGTACAAAGGGTGGGGTCCTTGCCGGGCTTGAGAATGACCGAGATGATGGCCTGTCTCCAAGAGGGAGGGGGAACGGATCCCTCAGTCATTATTTCCTGGTAGGTAGTTCTCATAATAGGGGTCAGTATTTCCTGGAATTTCTTATAAAATTCCATAGGAAGCCCATCATTCCCTGGTGATTTCCCCATTTTCCCATCTCTTATTACATTACAAATTTATGCTTCTGTTATTGGGTGCATGAGCTGGGCCCCCCAAGAGTCTGAGACCTGGGGAAGGTGTAATTCTCCCAAAAATCTTTGTATCTCCTCCTGGGTAGGGGTGTTAGGTTGGGCATACAATTGTTTATAGTAACCGTGAAATGCATCTGAAATATTCTCTAATTTAGGGCTGTTTATTTTTGTTTGAGGTCATAAGATACGAGCTATGTGGGCTTTTGCTCTGTGAGCCCTTAAACGAATTGCAAGATGTCTCAACGCCTTAGGGCCTCCTTCATAATAACTTTGCCTTAAATACTGAAGATTGAATTCTACTTTAGTATCTAATAAACTATTTAATTCCCATCTAACTTTTGTTAATTCTTTTTGTCTCTCTCTCAAAAAGGTCTCCTGTTGTTGGGCCTCTAGGGTTTGGATCAGTTGTTCTATTGTTTGTTGTTTTTGCTTCCTCTGCTTCTTTCTGGCTGAAGCTATAGCCATTAGTTTCCTTCTGAGGAGACTGAATCTCCGCAAAGACATAGACAGGATGGAAGCTGTCCAGAGGAGGGCAACTAAAATGGTGCAGGGTCTGCACCGGAAGACATATGAAGAGAGATAAAAGGAGCTTAATATGTATAGCCTCGAGGAAAGGAGGGAGAGGGGGGACATGATAGAAATGTTCAAGTACCTCAAGGGAATCAACAAAGTCCAAGAGGTAGCATCTTTCAAAAAAGGGTGTGCAAGAACAAGAGGGCACAATTTGAAGATGAAGTGGCTCAGAGGAAATTTAAGGAGTATTTTTTCATAGAGAGGGTTGTGGATGCATGGAACGGCCTTCCTGAGGAGGTTGTGGAGTCAAAATCAGTGGTGGAATTCAAGCATGCATGCATGGGACAGTCATACGGCAATTCTAGGGGGTGGGGGTAGGAAGAAGTAGGCTGCTGGTTAACTAGGATCTGCAGCTTATCCAGTAGGTAGGGAAATGGGCAGACTGGGTGGGCCAAGCGGTCCTTATCTGCCGTCAAATTCTATGTTTCTATGTTTCTATAACAGCTTTAAGAGTGTCCCATATCATACCTCTACTGATCTCACTACTCTCATTGTCTTGCAAAGTCTGGATTATTAACTGGGGTAATCAGTATTGGACTTCCTTATCCCTAAGCAGAGATAAATTCAACCTCCAAAATGTATTACATGGTGGGAGATTCAAATCTAAATGAAGCAGCAGGGTGGCATGGTCTGACAATGCTATTGGGCCTATTTCACTTCTTTGTATCATTGAAACCACATCCCTATTAAGGTAAAAATAATCCAGTCATGAGTATATGTGGTAAGTAGCTGAATAGTGAGTGTAGCCTTTCGAGGGCCTTCAGCAAAGGTCCATGCATCTTGTAAGCCCAGCTTCTGGAGAAGGGCCTTAATTTGTTTCTAGGATTTATTAGTCCTTCTAGGGATTTTGGAAGTGGTATCCATCTTCTGGTCTAGTATCATTTTCCAATACCCCCTATAACCAGTGTCCCCTCTGCCCTTTCTGTAATTAAGGTTAACATTTGTCTATAAACATCATAAGGGGAGTCTGGGGGCACGTACACCGATACACTGTCAGCCTACATCCATTTAAATTTCCTTTAATTAGGGCAAATCTACCCTCTTTATTAGTGAATTTATCCAGCACTTCAAATGGCGTGCTGCAAGGGATCAATACTGCGACCCCTATTCGCCTACCCCCTTGATAAGATGAAAAACAAACATCCGAGAACCCAAAATTTAGAAGTTTTAGATGCTCATTATCTGATAAGTGGGTTTCCTGTATTAGAAGAAGGTCTGCTTTATACTTTTTAACATGGTTGAGTATTTATTTCCGCTTTATTGGCTTCGTTAACCCATTTACATTAAAGGTCAGGACTTTAATCCCCATTGTTCAAAAAAGCTTGGATTGACTGACAGTGGTTTAGTGCCCCTCCCCCTTGCTCCTTCTGCTCCCAGTGCACCATCATTCATATTGTAATCCCTGTCTCACCTAAAAATAATAAATACGCCAGCCCGGTGGCGCTGAGGGTTGAGGTGCTGGTCGCCACACCTCGTGCCACGCCAGTGACCGTGTTCGAGGAGCGGGCATGGGTTGCCGTGGGTCGGGGGGAGGAGATGGATTGGCGTCAAGGGACTGCTCTCCATCTCAGGGAGGGATTTGGTGGCAGAACGCCTGACCCCTAAGCGGAGGCTGGGGGTCGACAACCACGTAACTGCAAGCTTGGGGAGGCGGGTCATGGCAGGCACGCTGATTGGGGCACGCACAGGAGCATGCATGCACCCAGTCACTGGCGTCATTGCACGCCATGACCCGCCAGGAGGAAAACAGCGAGAAAAAAAAAAAGTGAGCCTGGTAGCATGAAGTTGTTCCCCTGCGGCGCCATTCCTGGAAGGGCGCCTCCCTGGCATGGATCCGCTGGGGTGGGTTGAGTCGCTCCCCACCACCCTGCCATGAAGGGTAAGTCACGGGGTGCACAAGGGAAAGGGTCTGATGTCCGGGGATGGCGCTAGGGGGAACAACGGAGGGCGGGTGTCCTAGCCGGAGCTCTGGAGGAGAGAAAATAATACCCAAAAAAAAAAAAAAAAAGAAATACTGAACTTGGGCTACTTTTAAAACATAGGACGTAGCCAATCCTTGTAACAATAACTGCCAAGAATAATTTTTTACATGTCTTCCAAGTTAGGGGAACATTTTAGTTCCCTGGCTCTGCAACATATTCTGAAGAGATGTAGTGTTGCTCTTTTCCCCTTAAAAGGGGAACACTACAGGGACAGTACTGTGTAGGAATATTTCCAGCTATTCTCTTTCCCAGTTTAAGGTGGTAAGTCGCCACTAATGTGTGTGTGGTTCACTGCTTGTCCAAATCCCCGAGGGCTTCTCGTATTCACTATGTAGTACCCGAGAATGGGAAATAAGGTTTTGGGCTTTATAGTACTTTCTTCTAGGCCCTGATGTTATTTATATTTCCCTCTCTTGTCATGTGCTCCCCCCACCTCTCCCAAAGAACATGCACCAATTCTTAATATGTTCTGTAGTACAATGAAATACTTGACTATCTACATTTCAGTATGACATTTTTTAGAAATCAGTTTACAGTCCCTTCTGCCATTTCCCCAAGTCCCAGGGTATTCCCCTTACAAGGACTCAGAGTCAGACTTTTATCCCCTTTTGTGGCTTAGCGATCATTTCAGCTGCTGCCTTCAGAGGGGAACTGCAGGGATTAGTGACAGAATGCAATCCAGGTATGTCCATAAAAAGACCTTCAGGTATCCACTTCTTGTTGTCATTTGGTCTGGGGTTGGTGAGATCTGGCCTGTTGTAATTTGTCACGGATGTGCGCAAGTGTTCTATGTGTGGTGAGTGCGTCCAACCCTCTATCAGGTCCCGTCTGCAAATGTTCTCCTAGGCACTTAAGGTTTCTTTCCTCTGCCCTCATAGTGGTCCTCCGGGAATCCTCCAAAGCAATTTCTCATTGTTTAAGGGCCTCAGTGACATCCTCTGGTGTGGAATACAAGCGGGTACCCTCCTCCCAAAACACCCTCATCTTTGCTGGGTAAGGGGTTTGAAAGCGAATCTTTTTAAGTCGCAAAACTTTCATGGCTGGTCTATATTGCAATCTCATTTTTTGTATTTCTGGTGGGTAGTCCTGCTCCAAGTATAGCTGGTTACCATTATATTTCATTTTCCCCATCTGCCACGCTTGGGATAGAATGTCCTCCTTGGTGGCATAGCTTGAGAATTTCATAAGAATCTGGCAAGGTCGAGCAGATGGGTTTGTAGGTCTGGAGCCGAGCGTTCTGTGGGCCTACTCAATTTTTACTTGCATGGTGGCTCTTAGTGCGAGAACGTCTTGCAGGAGATCCTGCATAAAATGAGCCATGTTGCCCACTTTGGTCCCTTCTGGTAACCCAGAAAGTCTCAGATTGTCTCTGCGGGACCTGGCCTCCAAATCTATACATTTAGCCTGGAGATGGTCTGCACAGTTCAAAACTGTTATAAGGGCATCAGTGTGGAGTGAGTAATTAGATTCCAGTTGGGTTACTCGAGTGTCCACCTTTTTAAGTGTAACATCCATTTCAGCAAGCTTATGGTGTAGTTTCTGAAATTCAATTTCATTCTCTTTTCTCATTTCAAGTATTTCTGTTAGAATAGTGTCCAGTTGTGCTCTGTGTCTTATTCCTGTGTCAGGAGGTTGCACTGCGGCCTGCGCTGTTTGATCCATCTGTGAGGAATTCGCGTCCTGATCCTCTTGCAGTAGGCAATATCGGGAGCCATCTATCATCATTTGTCCCTTCTCATGTTGGATTTTGTGCGACTTCGGATCCCCTTTCCCTTTCCGGGGCATCTTAGCTGCAATGGTTGAGTTTGTGATGGGGAGGAGCGAAGTTTTATTCCCCTCGAGGGGAGAGTTCAGGATTCAAGCTGTTTAGCAAGCCGTGGTGGAACCGGAAGTCTTCAGTACAGAGATACTTTGAGGTAAATGGGTAGGGGATTGTGGAACTTTTACAGAAAATATTTGGTTAAATATCTCTCCAGCCACAAATAAAGGCAGCATAAATGCAAAAAATAAATCAATACAATACAAGCTAATTTTAAGAGCTTATTATACCACAGAGTGGCTCTTTAAAATGGGTGCAAAATAACTTATGTTGGCAAAGGTGTACTCACCAATTATGGTTTTGCCTTATGATACAAGAATGGTGGGCACAAACTGAAAGATAGTAAAAGTGCTTGGAAAGGCCATTCCTATTAAGCAAGGAATATTCTTATTAAATGACTGTACAGCCACAACATGAGATGCAACACAATGTAAAACTGTCATACTTGGGGCTATGAGTACAAAACAACTGACCCTATCAAACTGGGGTGTGCACCAACTAGATTCCTTTGATATTCATAAATGGTTGTTTGTTTTTTGAAAGTTTAAAAATGGAAAAGATTATGGGTAATTTTAGAGAACAAATGGATTTAAGTAATATAAAATAGAAAAAAATAAGTCCATCCTTATTCAAATATTAATGATCTCTTTTTCTTGCATTTGCTGCACTTGTGCACCAAATGTTTTGGGACCAAGTACATCGAGATTTGGGAGATGTGCCACTGCCTAGCACATTGCACTTGAATCTGCTAGGGGCTTGGCAATCTAGACCAATTAACACACAGGTGGCTCTGACATCACTTGCTGTTTGCTGGGTGTGAAACTTCGGGTACTTCAAAGGACTGAAGCCGCTACAATCAGTGAGGGCTTCAGTCCTTTGATGTGCAAGAAGCCGTGTCGGCAAACAGCTGATCAACTTCATGACATTGCGGTGATGACCCTACTCAGTGCTTGCTGGGTGGAAACTGTTTAAAAGTGAATCAGCTGCTCCTATCAGACAGCAGCTGACTGATTCCATCCAGCAGCCAGCTGAGTGTTTGGGTATGTAGAACAACCCTTCCACTTCGTCCCTCTGTGTGTTGTAGTACCACCCCCACCCTCCGTTCCTTGTCTCAATATACACAAAAAAACCAAAACTCTCCACTCCCTCCCACTGTGTGCTGTCCTACCAGCACCCTCCATTCCCTGTTCTGGTATACACACAAAAAACCAAAACCCTCCCACTCCCTCTGTGTGCTGTCTCACCCCCCCAGAATACACACAAAAAACCAAAACCCTCCCGCTCCCTTCCTCTGTGTGCTGTCCCACCTCCACCCTCTGTTCCGTGTCCCGGTATATATGCAAAAAAAAAAAAACCCTCCCGCTCTCTCCCTCTGTGCGCTGTCCCACCCTCACCCTCCATTCCCTGTCCCAGTATACACAAAAAACAAAACCCGTCCCACTCCAGGTCCATTGCCAGCTGGAGGTCATCAGGTTCTTTGAACCTCTTTTTTTATTTAAATTTAGCTTTAGAGTGTGACTGTGTCTCTTTAAATCCCCCCTCACCAGCTTCTCCACGACAGTTACTATAGACGGTGTGCACACGATGGTTCCATGCCCTGCATCTTCCCCCTTTTTCCAGTGAACCACCTCGCCAGTCATCATCAGCCAATCAGAGTGTGACTGACATCCATGAGTCACGCTGATTGGCCCCTATGTGAGAACTGCACGTGTGGCAGCTGCTGCCCAGAGAGTGCGCCATGGATGCATCACCAGCAGTGAGAGACATACCCGACTGTGAAACGGACAACTGGTGGCCAAGGAGACGACGTGGGCGCAGCAAGGGAAAAAAAGTCAAACAGTAAAAGGTACACTTCCAATACCAAAAGGCTGATGAAATGAGAAAACTGGAAGAGGACTGCTGTGACCTGGGTTGGGTGGGGGTAGTGGCACGCTGCCCTATGGGAAAAGCTAAAGACTCCGGTCAGGGAAACCGCCACCAAAACACTCACTGACTCTTGGGGTTTCAACCATAGTATAACATTATCTTTCATGTGTCATTTTGGATAAAAATGTTCCCTTGTTCTGCATTAGAAAAACTGTTATAAACTGCCCTATAGCTTAGTAAGTGCCCTGTTGAGCTTCCAGCCCACCCCACCTTTCCCAGTCTTCTGACACCCATGGGTCTTCTGGTGTGGTTATCTGTGCAGACACAGGGCAGTTTGGTTTTCTGAGCAGTATGTCTGGCTGATGTTTGTGCAGTATTTTCTTGTGCATAATTATTTGTCCGCTAATCCACTATATGTAGTTACAATTGCAGTGTACTGCAATGAATGGCATTTGAAAGTAGGACTGTACTTGCGTTTGTGGCACCAATTTTATATTAAACAACTGAGTGTGTCATTTTGTGTTTCTTTTCTGTGCAAATCCTACAACATTTCTTTATTCACTAAAACATAACACTCTCTTGTCATTTTGAACCAAAATCTTTCTCACTATCTGTATTGTGAGAGTTTGGCAGACTGATGTAGCATGCAGTCCAAGAAAGACCATGCACCAAAGCAGAAGCAGGTACTAAAAGGTAGTTTATTCAGTACATACTGTAACAGTGGACAAAAATTAGTGTGGACAAACCCCAACACATTTTAGGCTCCCAACCTCTTTGACCAAGGGGGGATGGGGGGGGGCAGTAGCATGCAGGGCTGCATGTTAAAATGTGTTGATACTGAGGTTATGTTGTCGCAAAAGCAGGGATGGCATGAAAGAGCTACAGTACTGACGCCTCAAAGAAAACTTTGAAAAACATAATAAATAGGTAAAATTCTGCTTGTATTCCATATATATTTTAGATTTCTCCTCCCCATTATTTATTACTGAGAAAATATGCATGAATGCATGATTTTTATCCCTTACAGTTACTTTAAAGTTAATCTGCCTCTATAGCTTACTCCCTGCGCCGTCGTAATGCTCTGTTGTGACATCACAACCTGCTGCCATGAGAGTAACTGTGATGTCACAAGCAGTGCATTATGACCTCAGGTAGGGTGACAACAACAGGAATAGATGAACTCTTCAGGAGTAAAAATCCTGTTTTCATGCAAATGACCTCAGCAATAAATAATGGGGAGGAGGAAAAAAGAGCTAATGTGAAATACAAGCCGAACTTTATCTAAATATTATGTTTTGTTAAACTTCTCCTGAAGGTGTCAGCTGCTCTTTAAGTTCTGCTGTGCCCTTAGGTAAACTTGATACCTTTTGGTGGGGTCCTGACAGCCAACATAATAGGGATTTATTTGATTTGGTGCCCCCTCACAGCTGGCACCCCAGGGGATTGCCTTGTTTGCTTATCCTTTAAGTTGGCCATGGACAGCAGCAGAGGGAGACCTCACTATTTTACTGTCAGTTTTAATCTGAAAGTGGCAGTAAAACAGAAAAACATTCGCTTGATAACCTTTGTGTTGGAAGAAAAATCCCTGTGAATCTTGTCACAAACTGAGGGATGGAGAAGCACAGCTTTTCCTGTAAAAGTGATATGCCACAGTACGATCATCAGCGTTTTGCCTGTAAACCTGTTTTCTGAGGAAGCTGTTATAAATAACTGCCCCCACATTTTGTTATTGCTCCACGACGGCTAACATTTTAATCAGTTTGATATAAATGATTTGGTCCTATTGATGGAGCCAGTTTGGAACCACCTATGACTTTTGTCTCTCTCAAACCTACTGATGCTTTCTGTTGGGGATGTAAAATATTAACAAGGATGAAATAAGCTGATTATGTCATGCTGTTCCAAAATTACCCTGATGTCCCACCAGGACATAGGCAGGGGCGTAATCTCACTGGGGACAGCTCTTCCATGTGCAGCTGATAGTCA
Organism: Neoceratodus forsteri; assembly: GCA_016271365.2. Taxonomy (NCBI): domain Eukaryota; kingdom Metazoa; phylum Chordata; order Ceratodontiformes; family Ceratodontidae; genus Neoceratodus; species Neoceratodus forsteri. The sequence continues at coordinate 376,976,889 of CM057458.1, forward strand.
ACTTAAACAGCCACACTCTGCTGAGTCCCTCGACTTCATGTAGCCCACAACTTTATACCGAGTTAAAGAAAAAGCTACCAATGCCAGTAGTTGTTTTGTGAGTGTGTAGATAATGTTTGGCAAAGGTTTGTTCTCTGTGTGCAGAAGAAGACTTATGCAATAACAAGACCACTGCAGTGTTGTCTCTGCAATTAATACAATACATACAATAATGCAAGGGGGTGAGTGCATAATGAGAAATTAATGCCCACCCGAGTTGTGGGATGCTACATAAACCCCGCAGATGAAGCTCGATAAAAGCATCCCACACTGAGGGCGGGCATTAATTTTTCATTTATGCACTCACCCCCATGCACTGTTATATGTATGCTGGGGAGTGTTTTCTCGCCTGCATGAAGAAACCGTTTGGCCAATAGATGGGGTTAGTGTTTAAGCCCCACAAGTTAGAATGAGTGTTTTTAGTTACTCCCCCCTCTCCAGTAGATAAAAATCAAGTCTGTAGTCGGTAGAGAGATTAACACCGAGGTGATACCTCAAATATGGGGCAGGGATCCGACATCGTGTCTATATCTGTGGTGGTATAGCGGCAATCGACGCTGGTTCCTTATTTTTCAGTCGGGTAGGCGGGGGGTGAGTGAGACACACAAGAAGTGCCATTTGTAAATGTAGGAGCAGGATTGGGAAATGCAGAAATGTTTTATCTGCTTTGTGTTGTGGTAGGCGGTGGTGAGAGCAGCCTGAGGCGGCAGTTCCGGAAGGACTCAGTGAGAAGCAGTTTGCACGTGCACACAGAGATAGAAACCTGGCGCATGTTCACCATTATAACCCACAGGTTATAATGGTGAATTATAACTTAGACAGACAGCAAATATATTTACTTCATGTAGTACTTCTCCCATCTAGTCAGCCTGTTGGGTATTACAGTGGAATTTTTGACCATGTTCTCTGTCTCAGAGTGTGGGCCCAGTGGTTTCATGCTGTTTCATTCCCCCAACCTAGCATTTTATTTTATAATCCCCCACTATTACCCAAGGTGCGGGGGATTGTGACTGCTGCATTAGGGAACTGTAGCTCAGGTGTCGTAATGAGCACAGGCTGCTTAAATGAGGAACTGTCAGCACTAAGAACTGCACACCCAAGTGTAGTGCTGGTCCCAGTTTGCTCTTTGTGTGCAAAATCATCTTTTTTACCTGCTGTTTACTGCAGTATAGAAGGTATCATGCTAACTGTAGTTCAGCCGTAGGGGGGTTCTGGGAGTTCTGGTTACAGCATATTGTAAGCTTGTAACGAAACACAATTATCCTGTTACAAAATGTTTTCAAACTGTAGTAAACAGTAAGTAAAAAAATGTTTTTGCACACAAACTGCAAATTGGAACCAGCCACATACTTCGGTGTTGTACTCTTAGAGCTAACTGTTCTCATTTAAAATGAGAGTACATTATCTTTGATGGCTGTTTAGGGCTTTAATGTTAATTAAAGAAAGTGGGGTACACATTGGTGGTGGTGGGCAGTACAGAATACATACTGTATACATGTATTCAGCCTGCAGCCAGCCATATAAGTAATGGTTTTCCTTAGAGCAAGGGGTAGAGTAGAGCTCAGAGATGAGCTGTTTACCTTCAAAAAATGCACACAAAATGCACCACAGAACATCTAGTACACCAGGGCTTCTAGGGGCCTGACGGTCCCCAGATCCCTGGCCTAGAACCCATTAGGCACAGCAGCAAGTTAGTACAATACCCAGCCAACTACAGCTACAAACTCTGCCTCAGGTATAGTACATTATCAGAATCTTGCTAGCCTTAGTTATTGTATACATATATCTTTATCTGCATCTTCTGTATCTATATCTATTCAATCTGCAGCCACCAAGATGGTAATACTTTTCCCTTAGAAGGGGGGGAGAGCTCACATATGAGCTATTTAACTTCAACACAAGCCAAAAAAATGCACCAGAGAGCATCTAGTACTCCAGGGTTTCTGGGGCCTGGTGGCCCCCAGAAACCAGTACTACAAGCCAGTAGGCACAGCAACAAGGAGCAGCTGTGGTTGGCCAACTATTCTACTACCTAACCACAGCTGCAGACTCTGTGCCTTAGGTACAGTACATTATCAGAAAGTTGCTAGCCCCAGGTACTGAATACATAGTATGTAGTCATCCTGCAGCAAGCCAGATAGTAATAACTTCCCATAGAGCAAGGGGTGGAGGAGAGCTCAAATATGAGTTATTTAACCTTCAAAATAAGTCACAAAATGCACCACAGAGCATCTAGGATCCCAGGGCTTCTGGGCACCTGGGAGCCCCCAGACCCCTGGCTGTTATGAAAAAGTCACAAACTGCAAAAAAAGAACCCCCCCTTGCAAACCTCCTAGCAACGGGCCTGCGCTCCCTCCCTCTGTGTGCTGTCCTACCCACACTCTCCATTCCCTGTTCCGGTACACATGAAAAACAAAAACCCTCTCACTCACTCCCTCTGTGTAGTTACTCCCCTACCCTCCATTCCCTGTCCTGGTGGTATACACAAAAAATAAAAATTCTCCCACTTCCTCCATGTCCCACCGACTGGGGCACTGTGAGTCATGTAAGGCCATCTGTCATTCAGGCTGTGGTAGGTGCAATTTCTCCTAGGTTTGCTTTAGTCTCCCTCTTCTCAGGACAAATATGTCCACTGCCACAATAAGGTCAGTATGTGGGTGAGGAGGCAGACATCACAGGATTACCCACAATGTCGTCTCCTCTCATTGCACAGAAATGCACTGCAGAACAGTGGTGTTGGCAGGGATCTGGATTGGCTGTGTGGGTGTCTTTTTAAAAACACATATTCCCCCAAGTGACAATCCAGGTTCCCCCAGGCAACAACACCTCAGACATATGTCCTAGCTGGCACTCACTTGCACAGCTTTAGACCCCCATATGAAAAGGATGTGGTTGCCAGATGTCCCATTATTATCTGCTTTTCCCTGATTTATACTCTTAGCTGCAAACATCCAGATAATCTGTCATGATGTCTTGGTTTCACACTACTGACCTTCCCCCTGAATCCATAGCCTCCTTGGCTAGTTGCTCATCCCGGTAAAAGGTAGCTTGATGGCGTGAGCTACATGGCAGCACTTAAACACAAACATGCATCAATGCTGAATGTTTGCATGCTTGTCTCTGCTGTGTAGATTTTGAGTACAGATATGCTGTGCAGCCATGCAGCCTTGAAATGCTGGGAGGAGACTCACAAGAAAACTCATCACAAGTGCCCTGGCATTTTTTCAAAGTTCACTGGACGGGTAAATTAAAAACAGGACACAGAATTAAAAAAAAAAAAGACATATAAAAAAATCCTGCTGTGTGGCACAATAACATATTCAGCAACATAAGCACAGATGCATAGGAATTCAGAAGTCTGTGCTATCAAAGGAGAAAGTAAACAACACGTCTAATGGAAACAAAATCAACACTGATTCTTGTGAAAAAGGAATTTTTGGTTTACCGTTAAGTGCAAGCTTATAGTGCCTATTACAACACTTTTTCAAACTCCAGTCTTTAATTAATTTAGCATGACTACTAGGGTTGTCAGAACTTGTTCGGAAAAGATTCGAACCCTCCTCGAACCCTGGTGTTCGAGTTCTAATTTAGAACTCGAACACTAGAGGGTTCACAAAAGGGTTCGACTTTTCTTTTTTTATTATTTAAACAGCACCACCATGCCACTACCTGCTATTTCCTGGGGGGAAATGGACAGAGACACTGGGAGGGACAGATTCAGGGAGTAATTATAGGAGGAGAAGGAGGGGCACAAGTTCCCTCAACAATTAAGGAAAGCACATTTGCCACTGTCAATATTCAGCCCCTTTTGCTGCTGCTGCTGCCTGCTGATGGGCTAGGAGGGACTGACTCGGGAGCTTGCTCTTCCAGGGGAAGGTGGCGAGTTTCACCAGTGGTCCCTGGGATGGAGAGACACAAGAGAGTGCGGTGAGCTGTGGCAGCTAGACAGAGCATGAGGGGAGGCATCGCTGCACAAGATGGCCTGGCTGGAACCGGGAGGAGCAGGAGTGACTTGTAGGAGGGAGGGAGGAATGTGATGGACCACACTGCGGAAGTAGTGTAAGCGCGTATCGCCACCAGTAGTGAGGAGTCCGGATGAGCGGGCGGGAGACTGACTGCTGGCATCAAGAGAATGCTGCTACCACGTTCACCTGCCAAGGCTGAGGAGCTGCTGCTTTGCTTGCCAGTGCTGGGAGTCAGTCGTGGAGTCACATGGCCTGGGCTCAAGCACTGTGGGGCTGAGATTGCCAGTGAGTGACTCCGGGGGTCAGTTTGGTTGAGGTGTCGATCAGGCTGAGCCTGTAGCTTGTGGAGCTAACTGGAGGCTGTCAGCTGGAAGTTTGGAAGGGAAATAACAGAGGAATATGGACTTCTGAGGTTCGAAGGGAGGCTGCTGCTGAAACCAACAACAACTAACTGGGAGGTAGGACTGACTGGTGGTGCTGCAGTGTGGCGGATGGGAGTGAGTAGTGATTGGGGGGCAGCCAGTCATATCATCATGCCGGGGGGGGTGTATGCTCACTATGTTGTATGGACAAAACCAAGGCAAAGCAATAAGCAGAGGAGGAGATGGTGGGAGCAAGGGTATTCCAGTTTGCACAAGGCAGTTATAAGCTGGCAAGGGCCACATATTACTGGCCATTTGATTTGGCACCAGTCGGGAGTGCCCGGGAATACAAGCCTGCTGCAGTCTGCGAGGTATTCTCTCTTCCTGTTATGTCTGGCCTCTGGAGTGGGTCAGGGGCACTAACAGGTAGTGATGGGCACAGTAATTAGCAAAACAGAACAGAACTGCAGAACTTGAACTAACATAGCTGTAGTCTGCGGGAAGGCAAGGGTAAGTGGTGTTTATGTTTGTTGATGGGCTGTTCTGCTGTGCTGTGTTGGATGTGTCTACTGTACTGTCTACAGTGAGTCAGTGTCTGATTTATAATGCTGTGCTGTCTAGCATCTCTCCTGTGTGCCACCTGAGCCTGATTGTATGTCTGCTTTGGTAGGGGCCGCTGGCTGGGGGGAAGAGGGGGGTATATGGTTAACCTACAGTGTGTTACCAAACTTAAATTTAACAAAAAAAAATCACCTTTACCCTGCATGTGGATGGAATGGCACAAGGGAGTCGTTATGGAAAAGAAGGGGGGAAGGAGAAAGAGCTGTAGATCAAGTAGGGTCTACGGTGTCAAAGTAGGTACGGAAAAATGGGCAGACTGGTTGAGTCAAACGGTCCTCATCTGCAATCAGATTCTATGTTTCTATATTAAAATGAATTAACAGTAATTGCTGTGCAAAATCAGAAATAACACAGATAATTTACTTTCTGGTGGGTAATACAGCACTCTTGATCCAAGGCTTGTTGAGAGTGTAGTTGTCCCCCCACAGCCTTTACACCAGAATTACTCCTCTGAACAGACTGACAGCTGGGATGGAGGGGCTGGGAGGGACTAGTTAAATTAGTGTGTTAATTATATGGTTACTGTAGTGTACTCTCACGCGAACAGCCCAAAGTGTATAGTTGAGTCCTGTGACTCAAACCTTCAGTTGTGCAGCAGGAAATTATCGGAGTAGATGGAGCTGGATGAGTAGCAGAGCAGGCGTGTTGCACTCCATTTTTGGTGTCTTTTTTTGGGGAAAAAGAATCCACACTTTGATTGAAGGCAGGTACTGGTAGTGGTGTGGAAGCAAGGCATTTTTTCTGTGTGGCAGAAATTACAGGGGGATCAATGAACTGGAGCAGCCAGGCAGTGGCAAAAATGCCAGTTGGCACGGTGGTTTCATGTGACGGGAGTAGGGGTGTAGGCAGGCAGAGGGGACTGTAGATTCAACTGACTGGGAGCCTTGGGGGTCTGTGTGTACAGTACAGATCATCATCATCAGTGTACCTGTGACTCCTACTTGGCATACTGTGCCTGGCCAGCCCATCATCCTGCTGTGTGCCCTTTGACTGCACTGTATCCTACCCACCAGTGTGTGTGTGACCATGTGCACTGTGCAGCACAGCAGCCAGTTGTGTGGTATCCTTAAATACATGCCAGAAATATTTTCCTGTTGGGAGGAGAGATGGGAAAATCCCTTACTCATTACAAAGAAAAAATATATATCTATGTGTCACTGTGTTGTGTGACTCCGTCTCCTATACACCATCATACTGCTGTGTGCCATTTCACTGCTTCACGCTGCCCAGTAAGTCTGTGACTCCTATGTGGCATACTGGCCATCATCCTGCACGTGCCCTTTGATTGTTGCACTGTACCCAATATATCAAAGTCACACATGATCATTTCTCTCTCCCCTTATACTGAAAGATTTTATTTCTCTTTGTCCTCCATTTCATGTGCATTTCTATTTTACTTCATCATTGGCAGCATGTACTCAACTTCACATGTATTTCACTATTATCTGCATTACTGGCAGCACAGTTAAAAAAATCGGGTTCGAGTTCTAAAAAGTTCTAAAAAAGATTAGAACCCTAGAACTTTGTAAAAAGTTCTAGACTAGAACTAGAACCCAGAACTTCAGAGGGTTCTGACAACCCTAATGACTACTGCTGATAACTCATACAGATCATTTTTAAATAAAAATGTTTTCTTAAGATAACTGAGAAGCTTGATCTAGGAGCCATCTCCCATTAACCCAGTTGGGACAGCGATAGTTTAGCTATGCTAGTATGACACAGATTTCACTTTTTGCAGGACCCCTTCATAGAAACATAGAATTTGATGGCAGATAAGGACCGCTCAGCCCACCAAGTCTGCCCATTTCCCTACCTATCGGATAAGCTGCAGATTCTAGTTAACCAACAGCCTACTTCCTCCTACCCCCCACTAGAATTGCCTTATGTCTGTCCCATTCATTCTTGAATTCCCCCACTGTTTTTGACTCTACAACCTCCACAGGAAGGCTGTTTCATGTATCCACAACCCTCTCTGTGAAGAAATACTTCCTCACATTACCTCTGAGCCATCCCCCCTGTATCTTTAAATTGTGCCCCCTTGTTTTTGCACATCTCTTTTTCTGAAAGATGCTACCCTCTTGGACTTTGTTGATTCCCTTGAGGTATTTGAAAGTTTCTATCATGTTCCCCTCTCCCTCCTTTCCTCGAGGCTATACATCTTTAGATCCTTTAGTCTTTCTTCATATGTCTTCTGATGCAGACCCTGCACCATTTTGGTTGCCCTCCTCTGGGCAGCCTCCACCCTGTCTATGTCTTTGCAGAGATGGGGTCTCCAGAACTGTACACAGTACTCCAGATGTGGTCTTACCAACTGTCTGTACAGAGGGCCAACAACTTCCTGTTTTCTACTGGTGATGCCTCTCCCTATGCATCCCAGTATCCCCCCAGCCCTCCTTACTGCCTTCTCAGATTGCTGGCCCACCTTTAGGTCGTCTGATATGACTACTCCCGGGTCCCTTTCTATTTTTGTTGTCAGTATCTCACCCCCCATTGTGTACTCTTCCCCTGGGTTTTTGTTTCCCAGGTGCATTACTTTGCACTTCTTTGCATTGAATCTAAGCTGCCATACATTTGACCATTCCTCCAACCTTGCCAAGTCCCTTTTCATCCTTTCCACCCCACCTTGTGTACCAACCCTGTTGCAGATCTTTGTGTAATCTGCAAAGAGACATACTTTCCCCTTCCAGTCCCTCTGCAATGTCACTTATAAAGACATTAAAAAGGACCGGCCCCAATACTGAACCCTGCAGTACCCCACTACTAACCCTCCTTTCTTCACTACGGACTCCATTTACTATTACCTGCTGTGTCCTATTGTCCAATCAGTGTTTTACCCAGGCTACCACCCTGGGACCCACTCCCAGGCTGGCTAATTTGTTTATTAATCTTTTGTGCGGGACTGTGTCAAATGCCTTGCTAAAGTCTAGGTAGGCCATGTCCACAGCCCCTCCTTGGTCTACTACTTTGGTCACTCAGTCAAAGAAACCAATTACATTTGTCTGACATGACCTTCCCCCGCTGTGAATCCATGCTGCCTTGGGTCCTGTGCCCCACTGGCCTCTTGGTACTCAACAATTCTTTCCTTCAGAAGTGATTCCATCATTTTCCCTACCACTAAGGTCAAACTGACAGGTCTGTAGTTTCCTGCCTCTGTCTTGCTCCCACTTTTGTGAAGGAGAATCACATCCACCCTCCTCCAGTCCTCAGGTACCACCCCATTCTCTCATGATTTATTAAAAAGGGTAGTCAGTGGTGTTACTAGTTCTTCCCTTTAGAATTCTGGGGTGAGTCCCATCAGGCCCCATTGCTTTATCCACCTTCAGTTTTAAGAGTTCTTTCGGAACCCTTTCTTCTGTGAAAGGACTAATATCAACCACCCTATCCAGAGTGCTTCTATTGACCGGATTAGGTATTTCCCCCTGCTTTTCCATTGTGAATACTGAGCAGAAGTATTCGTTCAGTATCCCTGCTTTTTCACTGTCGCTCTCTGCCAAACCACCTTCCTCTTTGTTCAGCCTCAGTATCCCTGCCTTAGTCTTTCTTTGCTCCCTAATGTACCTATAAAAGGTTTTATGCCCCTTTTTAACCGAGTTGGCTATCTTTTCCTCAGTTTGGGCCTTTGCTATTCTGACTGCCTTACCCACTTCCTTCTGCTTTAACTGGTACAGTTTTCTGTCCTGCTCCTTCTGTGTTTCCTTATACTTCCTGAATGCTATCTTTTTCTCCCTTACCTTCCCCACCACTTCTTTTGAGAACCATAGTGTTTTTTCTTTCGTTTTGATTTGTTTATTTACTTCACACAAAGGCTTGTTGCCTCTGTGATTGGTGGTTCTGATGTTTCCTATTGTTGCTCCACCCCACCTTCTTGCCTGTTTGCTAGTGCTTTTCTGAGGCACTCTCCCATTTTGACAAAATCAGCCCTCCTGAAGTCCAGTACCTTCACTTTTGTGTGGCTTGACTCTACAGCTAAGTTTATCGTGAACCACACTGTTTGGTGGTTGCTTGTTCCCAGATGGTTACCCACTTCAAGATCAGAGATCCTCTCTTCATCCCCATTTGAGAGTACCAGGTCTAAGGTTGCTCTCTCTCGAGTGAGTTCCAAAACTGCATCGAGAATGGCTCTGCTCTTGGATGTGGCTGCAGCAAAGGTGCTCCAGTCAACATCTGGCATATTCAGGTCCCCCATCAGCAATATCTCCCCTTTCTCTGCAATCCCAAGGATGCCTTCTATCATTTCCTTGTCCATTTCCTCCCCCTGAGACGGGGGTCTGTATACAACTCCTGTGCAGATTGTGGAGCCATTTCCAGGGTTCAGGGTGACCCACAGTGCCTCCTCTCCTCCCTGTTTACCCTTTAGTTCTGTTGCTTTTATCCCTTCCCTTCCCTTACATAGAGAGCTCCTCCTCCTCCTCTTCTTCCCTCCCTGTCCCTCCTGTAGATTGTGTACCCTGGTATGTTGACATCCCAGTCATGGTTCTCTGTGTACCATGTTTCTGTGACTGCCACAATATCCAGGCATCCCTCTTCCATCAAGGCCACCATTTCAGGGAGCTTTTTACCTAGACTACGGGCATTGGTACTCATTACCCTCCATTTATTATGGCTTTATTTCTTTTTGCCCTATCCCTGTCCCTACTGCTTTTTCTTTTTCTCCATTTACCCCTGCCCTTCTCCCTATCGACTGCTCTATTTTGGTGTTTACCTCACTAATTACCCTGATTTTTTTTGGGGGCTAGGATTTCCCTTCTCCTCTTCAGTGCCCCCCCCCCCGGCTAGTTTAAATGCTTGCCACTGAAGCATTTAAACCTATCACCTAGGATCCTGGTTTCTCTCCAGGATAGATGCAGACCATCGCGCCTATATAAGCCTGCATCCCTCCAGGTGGAGCCCCAATCCCCAATGAAGTCAAATCCCTGAGCTCTGCACCAGCTTTTCAACCAGTCATTAAATCCCATGGTGCGGAGTGCCCTATCCTCATCCATGCCATAGACAGGTAGCACTTCTGAGAAAGTTACCATGTGTGCTACTTGTCTAAGGCCCCTTCCCAACTCCACAAACTCCTGTTGCACTGCTCTGATCCCATTCTTAGCCAGGTCATTCGTCCCTAGGTGGATAATGACATCCAGCTCCCTCCCCATTGCCACTGCTCCCATGATCCTGAGGATTCGTTTCCTGTCCCTCCAAGCCTTGGCACCAGGCAGGCACCTTACCTCCCTTTCCCCTCCCTCCGCCAGTTCTACCCCCTAACAACTGAGTCCCCCACCAGGAGTTGTTTCCTTCCCCTGTGGGGTCCTGAGCCACCCTCCAGTGGGTCTCCATTGTGGAGGTTCCCAGCATCCTCCTTGGTCTCCACTGCAGGTGCCTCCATAGAGGAACCATGCTTCACCAGAGTGGCGAATGAATAGTGGAGAGGCACAACTGGAGGGATGCATTTCTGTTCCACCACCCTCACTCTTCCTGAGCCCACCGTGGTCCAACCACTCCTCTTTCTTGGCAACCTCTGAGGTAGTGGCAGTGGTCTGAGTGGTCCCTGGGTGAGGGAGCAGGTTTCCCGAATCCTTGCCAGGTCAGCATGGAGATGAACAACCTCCTCCCTCAGACCAGAGAGATGCCTGCGAATAGGGCAGCAACGCAGTCTCCAGAATGTCTCCTGGAAGACTGCTGCTCCACAGCCAGTGCATTGCACCACTCCCCACATGTCTGTGTCCCTTCCAGTTACAGATGCTTTCTTGTTTTTTGTTCTTGTTTTAGTGTGTGCAAGCTTGTGAGTGTCTCTACCCCATTCAGTGTGCTGTGCCTTTAAGGATGTGAGCAGGTGTATGTTGTTAGCAGTTTTGAGGAAATGATGTCAGAGCCTCTGCTATAAAGGAAGTTATGCGCTTGGGGCTGGTGGGGTGAGGGGAAGGGTGGGTGGGAGTAAACCTATGCTGTCCAGAAACAATCACCTACAACTCTAAACCTCCACCCCGGGGAGTGCCTTCCTTCCTTTCAGACATCTATTTCACAAAGGCTAAGCAACACCTCTGAGATAAAAAACCTTTTCAGCAAAAAATAAATAAATAAAATAGGGGCAAACAGTAATTTTGCTTAGCCTAATGCTAAAAAGTCACACAAATTTAAGCACCACTTGTAATAATTCCACAGAAGATATACCCTGTAAGAAACACTTTGCTACAGAGAAAAATAAAGCAGTAACAGAAGATATACCTTGCAAAAGACAATTTGAATCAGAAGATTACAGCAGTAATCTATTAGCACACAGCTGTAGGCACACCTTGTAATTATGCAGCAGAATTTCTAACAGATTTTAGTGACTGTCATATACTTTGCTTAAGTCCTGTAATGATTACCAATGTTTTACTGCTGTGTCATTAGCTGCTTTCCCATGCCATTGTTACACAGGTAATGCCATTCCATATTAGCTGTTTCTATTTGAAGTGGTTTGCACTCTGTGGTGAGACTGCTTCATCTATAAAATGATATGTTTATTTATTTTATGAAGGTGTCTAATTTTTAGCTATGAGGCTTTCTACATATACATTGTTTAAGTCCTGTAATATATATCATTGTTTTATTGCTCTGCCAAGCTGCGTTCTTGTGCCATTGTTACACAGGGAATGCAACTCGATACTAGCTATTTCTGTCTTGGAGTGTTCTGCATCATCCTGGTGAGACTGTTTCATCTATAAATTTTACATTTATTTGCTTTACACCGGTGTCTATTTTTAGCTGTGAGGCTTTCTATGGGCAGTGTTTCATTGAACACTGTGCCCTGCAGTATTAACTATGTCCATTTAGATCATTGAGACTCTCAATCTGATAGCCCTTTCCCGTTTATCCAGCTGAGACAGCAATTCTTTAACTATGCTGACATGGCACAATTTTCATTTTTTCAGGAACCTTTAATCTTTAACAGATTTTAGCAACTGTCATATATTCTGTTTAAGTCCTGTAATGTATTTCCTTGTTTTACTGCTAGACCATTAGCTGTTTGCATGTGCCAGTGTTACACAGTGAACTCCTCTGTATACTGTCTGTTCCTATTAGGAGCACGTTACAAACCACTTCTAATACAGACCCTTTGGTATATTTGGGAAAGGTTTCTCCACACCCATGTGTCCCCTTTTTTTAACACTTTGCATTTAGAGTTTTATAATTAATTCTTGGGTGACTGGGGGAGGGGTAAGAAAAGGGAGCCTACAGAACTATAAGCTGTACCCAGCTCCAATGCTGCAGAGCGTCTAGTGCCTTATTTTGCCCATAGTCCTACTCTGTGCGCTGTAAAATGTTTTTTTTTCCTTTTATCTTTGTACATAGCCTCAGATTCACCTAGTAGTTATTTTTAAAAACAGCTGTCAAATCAGGGCAGGTTGGTCTAATGTCTTTACCCCATACTTCTCTCCTATATCGCTATCCTGCGGGGTGGTTCAGATTTTTAAATCTGAACCTGGGGATCCCTTCCTACAGGTAGGGCATTACTCCCTAGATTGGGTGACTTATGCCTGCTTATAGGAACCCAGTCTTACAGAGTGTTGTTATACGAACCATCCTCCTTTGGAAACCCTTTCTTGCATTGATCTCCTGGATGAGCATGGGGAGACTGTGCAGGTTATGTTAAAATTAGTTGCTGTATGTTTGCATTTCTATTTGTGTAGTTCTGGGTTTTTGTTTGGCATTTTAACTATGTTCATGTTTGCTGCACTTGCGTGCCAAATATTTTGCCACAAGTGAAAGGGGATTTTGGGGGAGTGTCACTGCTGATCCCCTTGCAGTTCAAAATAGAAAGGGCTTGGCAGTCTAGACCAATGACCACGCACTGCGATCGTGATGCCACTCGCTGCTTGCTGGGTGGAAACTTTGTGTACTTGAAAGGACCAAAGCCACTCCATTCAGAGATGGCTTTGGTCCTTTGATTTGCATGAAGCCAGTTAGCAAACAGCTGATCAGCTTTCAATGTCAACAGCCTATCAGCTGGGCAGGGACACTGTCAGATTTTTCAGCATTTTTTTTCACCTCTGTTTCCTGCTTCCTCTGAAATCCTGTAGAGTTTCAGATAACACACCCAGTCACCCCACTGTACAAAAAGCAGAAATAATGGTGTTTTGCTAAAACATTGAAATGTATTTGTCATGATTATTATCCTCATCGCTGTGGACCCCAAGTGTTCATATATGTACTGTATATGATGCCAGAGTAACAGTATGCTCGTTCATGAGATAGTTCTGTTTTTTCCAGCACTCTGAAGTTTTATAGAACATATACTTATATGGGTGGCACTTCCTTGGCAATATCAGTTGTAGTAGAAATCGACTGGTATCTCTAAAAGAAATTGTACTTTTAAAATTTGAGCCATGACTCTTGGCATGTGCATCAGCATAGACTCTAACATGCATGTTCAGAGTGTGGCTCACTTTTTGAAAGTATCATTTCTTTTAGATAGACTGACTGATTTTCACTACAACGGAAATTGCCAAGGGCAGTGCTGCCCATATAAGTGTTTTTTCTATTACATTTTAGTATGTAGGAAAAAATACAGAACTCGCTCATGAATGAGTGTACTGGCACTCACGTGCTAAATACATACATGAACACACAGGGTCCATGGTGGTGAAGATAATAATTGAGATGATTAAATTTCAGCTTTTTTAGCAAAACTCCATTATTCCTGCTTTTTGTACAGTGGGGTGACTAGGTGTGTTATCTGCAACTCTACAGGATGCCAGGGGAGCAAGAAGCTGAAGTAAAAACAAATGCTGAAAAAGCTGACAAGTGTCCCATTTCTGAATCTTTCTGTTTGTGCCTGCAATGATTCCTCAGCCTGCATGTTCCTTTCTTTTCTGTGGATCACTCTTTCCAGGTGACCCACATTGCATCCCCTGCAACTGTGCATGATTCCTTCTGTGGTGGTGGTAGGTCCTTTCCCATCCATCTTATCTATGAGAAAGGGCTGGCCAGTGGCTTTGGCAGGACCTGACAGGAGCTGGCATCCTCCTGCTCACTCCTTGGATCTCATATTTGTTACACCCACCCTGCAGGATGCTGGCAGCGATGGGGCCATGTGCACATGCTTGCAGAGATGAGTGACCTTTCACAGCACCAGTTGGAATCCTCCTTGCTATGAGCAGCTCCAACTGCACTGATACCTGTGGTCCCCAGGGGGCAGTACTGTAGTGGAGCATGCTGTCCTCCCTTCCTGGAGGAGATTAGCATCCCCTGAGACACTTGATCCTCCTCTGCCTGGCTAGCCTCTGACATCACAGGCTCGCATCTGAACCCTAGTCACTAGCACCGTGATCAGTAGCGCTACTACTGTGCTAATGGGCTGGGCTACCCTCTATGTTTTAATTAACCATGTTGTTTTATGTGCTTATGTAAATAACTGTATTCAAATTTGTATATAATGCCTGTAAACAATGTCTGTAATTCATACATGAATTTTGTATATAATATCTGTAAACAATGTCTGTAATCTATACATGACGGCTATTCCTTTGTTACTGTATCCTCGTTGTTGTCTGTTCCTCCATATTATGAGGTACCTTTGTAAATGAGCTGTTGGTTCAAAGGTTGTAAATCTGATACTTCAAATAAATAAAAATAAATAAATCAGATTTATGCCCAGGCTTCTCACAAAGACCATTTTAGCTCTCACTGGTGCTAGAAACTGACATATAGAGATGAATGAATACTGCTGTTTACACTGTTGTCTGGGTTGTCTACATGTTTGAAAGATAACTTTATTTTAGTCAGATACCTGCTTCAGTCCAGAGGAAGAAAATGTTTTGCAAACAGTTTTGTGAAAGTTCCATGTGGTAGTTAAAAGAGAAAACCATCCATCAATGTCTGTTGCTACCACAGCCATAACTGCCAGCCCCCCCAGGCCCAAACCATGTGACCATTTTTCCACATCACCTCATAAACGTGACGTGTCATTTTTAAAATCCTGGCCAAAATGAGTTTTTGCACCCCAAAAGGTGATTTCACAGTCGCTGTGCGAAATCACCTTTCAGGCAGAAGTTGAATATTTTCTATGCACTTCTTTATGAGGAGGGATCATAAGAAGGTTATGTTGAAAATGTGGGGCAAAAATATTAAAAAACAACTAAGTTATGAGCCTACATTGAAATTTACGAACACAGGCTTGTAACTTTGGTCATTTTCAATATTTTGACCCCAAATTTTAAACATAGCCATTTCGTCATAACACCTCACTAATGTGGCAGCTGTCATTTTTCAAATCCAGACCAAAATGTGTTTTCTTACCAGTGGCATGGAATGACATTTCAGTGGTGCAGAATGACGTTTTGGCGAAGATTTGAAAATCTTCACCTGCCGGGTCCATTAGATGGGGTAATAAGGCTGTGCTGAAAAGTTGGTGTACAAATACGGAAAAATGCCCAGGTTATGACTGAATGCTACATTATTTCAGTGTTCTCTCATAACTTCGCTAATTCTGAATATTTTTACTCCAAACTTTCAACATAGCCATTTTTCCATAAAACCTCATAAACATTACATATGTAATTTTTTAAATCCTGGACAAAATGTGTTTTCACACCTCTGGTGCAAAATGATATTTCGGCCAATATACCATAAATGGTACCTGTCTTGTCTATAAGATGAATCCTAAAACAAATATCTTCAAATGTTGAGGTAAATAAAAAAAAAAAAAAAGAGGTGCATACCAGCAACAAATGTTCAGCATTGACAAATGCTTGTTTATTTATTTCCATTTAACATAGAAAGATAAAAGTTGACGGCAGATAAGGACCACAAGGCCCATTCAGTCTGCCCATTTTTTCGGCCTTATGAATGTGCCATAGGCCTTTACTCTGCCAATGGCCTATCTATTCATACCCATCAGTATTGCTCCCTTATGCCTATCCCATGCCTGTTTGAAGCCATGCACGGTATTCATATTCACCACTTCCTGAGGTAGGCTGTTCCATGCATCCACCACCCTTTACATAGAAACATAGACTTTGACGGCAGATAAGGACTGCTAGGCCCATCTAGTCTGCCCATTTCCCTACCTACAGGATAGGCTGCAGATCCTAGTTAACCAACAGCCTATATCTTCCTGCCCCCCACAAGAAACATAGAAGTTGACGGCAGATAAGGACCGCAAGGCCCATCCAGTCTGCCCATTTCTTTTTCTACCTTATAAATGTGCCATCGGCCTTTGCTCTATCAGTGGCCTATCTATTCATAGTCATTTGTATTGCTCCCTTATGCCTATCCCATGCCTGTTTGAAGCCCTGCACTGTATTCATAGCCACCACTTCTTGTGGTAAGCCATTCCTTGTATCCACCACCCTTTCTGTGAAAAAGAATTTCCTCACATTCCCCTTAATCGGCCTCCTCTAATCTCATGCTGTGTCCTCTTGTCCTGCTATTTTCTTATATTTAAACATGTTAGACTCTTTCACCTTGTTTATGCCCTTAAGGTGTTTGAATGCCTCGATCATATCACCTCTCTCCCTCCTTTGCTCAAGGGTATACATATTGAGCTCCGTTAATCTGTCCTCATATGTCTTCTGATGCAGTCCCTGCACCATTTTGGTTGCCCTTCTCCGGACTGCCTCAATTTGGTTAATGTCCTTGTGAAGGTGTGGCCTCCAATACTGCACGCAGTACTCCAGATGGGGCCTAACCAGTGTCTTGTACAGAGGGATTAATACCTCCCTCTTACGACTTGTGATACCCTACTAATACACCCTAACACCCCCTAGCCTTACCTACTGCTTTGAGGTCTGCTTGGATGATTTTAGGTCATCAGTGATGATGATGCCCAAGTCTCTTTCTTCCTTTGTGACTGCTAGCAACTCCTCCCAGCCTATAGGTGGCTTCAGGGTTTCTCTTCCCTATGTGCATGATTTTGCACTTCTTTGCATTAAATCCCAGTTGCCACTCTTCTGACCATTCTGCTAGTTTATCCAGATCTCTTCTCATTCTGCCCACCCCATCTGGATCATCTACTCTTGTTGCAGATCTTGGTGTCATCTGCAAACAGACAAGCCTTACCCTCTAGTCCATCTGCAAGGTCACTAATGAAGATGTTGAAGAGGAATGGCCCAGGACTGATCCCTGAGGTACCCACTTGTGACTTGCATCTCTTCTGACTGTATACCGTTTACCACCACTCTCTGTTTTCTGCCCGTCAACCAGTTTGCCACCCAGCTGACCAACTTCTGACCCAAGCCTACCCAGCTTATTTATCAATCTTCTATGTGGAACAGTGTCAAAAGCTTTGCTGAAGTCAAGGTAGGCGACATCAACTGCTCCCTTGGTCCACCACTCTGGTTACCCAGTCAAAGAAATCTATGAGATTAGTTTGACAGGACCTTCCTTTGTAAACCCATGCTGTCTTGGATCCTGTGCCCCTATGGATTCCAGGTGTTGCACTATCCTTTCCTTAAGGAGTGCCTCCATAATCTTGCCCACTACTGAGGTAAGACTGACGGTCTGTAGTTCCCGCCTCCTCCCTGCTACCACTCTTGTGGAGCGGGATCACATGAGCCTTCTCCAGTCATCTGGGACCTCTCCTGTGCTCAGAGACTCACTAAACAATTCTGCTAATGGCTCTGCTAGTTCCTCCTTTAGCTCCTTAAGTACCCTGGGATGTATGCCATCAGGTCCCATTGCCTTATCCACCCTGAGCTTAGCAAGCTCTTGTAGGACCCTTTCTTTTGTGAAGGGAGTAGTGCTCACCTCCCTCCCCGTGTCCATGATGCTGAGCTGTGGGCCCTGCCCTACCTTCTCTTCAGTAAATACTGAGCAAAAGTATCCATTTAGGATAGATGCCTTTACAGGGTCCTCCTCCTCACATGCTCCCTTTTCTCCATTAAGCTTAGCAATACCCCCTCTGGACTTTCTCCTTTCACTAAAGTATCTATAGAAAGTCTTGTCACCTTCTTTTACTGTTCGTGCTAGTGTTTCCTCAGTTTGGGACTTTGCCTGCCTTACTGCCTTACCTGCTTCCCTTAGGGCAGTTTGGTATGCCTCCTATCTTCATCCCGCTGTGTTTCCTTATATTTCCTGAAGGCCAGTCTTTTGGCTCTGACCTTTTCTGCTACTGTATTTGAGAACCAAAGTGGTTTCCTTCTTCTTTGCACTTCCTTTTCTGTCTAACACAATGGGATGTTGCTTCAAGTATTGCATCCTTAATGCTTGCCCACTTTGCCTGTACCCCTCACCCTGTGTTCTTTTTGCCAGGGCTAGCTTAACTCTGTTGGCCATCTTATCAAAGTCAGCTCCTCTGAAGTCCCATATTTTGCCTTGGAATGGGATGATTTAGATATAGTAGCCAAATTGAACCATACCATGTGATGGTCACTGGCTCCCAGGTGACCTTCTACCTGGAGATCTGTGATCCCTTCTTTGTTAGTCAGTACTAGATCTAGGATAGCCCTGTCTCTTGTGGGTTGCTGTACCAGTTGTTTGAGGCCCTCCCCCTGCAGGGAATCCACTATGAGTCTAGTTCTGGCAGATGTTCCTGCTGGTATTGACCAATCTGTATCCGGCATGTTGAAGTCTCCCATTATCAGACAGGCAGCACCTCCAAGAAGATTACTGTATGCGCTACTTGTCTAAGGCCCCTCCCCAACTCTACAAACTCCTCTTGCACTGCTCTGATCCCATTCCTAGCCAGGTAATTTGTCCCTAGGTGGAAAATAACATCCAGCTCCCTTCCTCGTGCAGCTGCTCCCATGATCCTGAGGATTCGCTTCCTGTCCCTCCAAGCCATGGCACCAGGCAGGCACCTTATCTCCCTCTCCCCTTCCTCCCCCATTTCTACCCCCTTAATGATTAAGTCCCCCACCAGGAGTTGTTTCCTTCCCCTGTGGGGTCTCATGCCACCCTCCTGTGGGTCTCCTTTGTGAAGGTTCCCAGCACCCTCCTTGGTCTCCACTGCAGGTGCCTCCGTAGAGGAACTGCTATCCACCAGAAGAGCAAATGAATTGTGGAGAGGTACAGCTGGAGGGATGCAACTCTGTTCCACCACCCTCTCCCTCCCTTGACAACCTCTGAGGTAGTGGCATTGGCCCTGGTGGTCCCTGGGTGGGGGAGGAGGTTTCACGAATCCTAGCCAGGTCAGCCTGGAGACGGGCAACCTCCCCCCTCAGACCAGAGAGGTGCCTGCAAATAGGGCAGCATCACAGCCTCCAGAATGTCTCCCAGAACACTGCCGCCCCACAGCCATTGCACTGCACCACTCCTATCATGTCTTATTTTGTGTCTCTCCTGTTTCACTGTATGCTTGACTCTCCTCTCCTTACAACTCTCACCCTTCCTGTTCTGGGACAGCAACTTCCTATATTCTTCAGTAGCCTCCTTCTTCCTTGCTCAGTGTCAGACCACCAGCAGCTGGGGGGAGAGTGAGCTACTTTTTTCCTTTAGGGTTGACAAAACCAGTGTTTCTCTATGATCCTTCCCTTCCTACTGCCAAACAGGAAGTTCCTGTTGACAGTCAAATCCAGTGGCTATAAAAGTAGAACTGGCTTAGGGTGGGTGGGATGGAGGGCAATTAGTAAGAAAAAAGGCTAGCAACAGGAAGTTGTAGTTTGAGTCACCTGCTTTTATAGTGTATAAGCCACGCCCCCAATTAAGCTCTCTCTCCTCTTACTGGTTTAGCAAAGTAAACTGATACAGTACCCTTCCCAGCACAGAACACACACTGACTTTCTTTCTTTTTTTTAAACCCTAAATAAGACCCCTTCTACTTCTAATAAAGTATCTGTTTGCTTAATCTCAACAGACACTGACTCCTGCTGAGATATAAGTGTTAAATTAAAAAGAAAATGTAGCTTCTTTTAGTTAGCTGCTTTCTGCTCTGCAAGCAAGGCTAGCAACAGAAAGTTGTAATTTGAGTCACCTACTTTTATAGTGTTTAAGCCACACCCCCAATTAAGCTCTCCCTCCTCCTACTGGTTTAGCAAAGTAAACTGATACAGTACCCTTTCCAGCACAGAACACACACCGACTTTCTTTCTTTTCTTTAAACCTTAAATAAGACCCCCTCTACTTCTAATAAAGTATCTGTTTGCTTAATCTCAATAGACACTGACTCCTGCTGAGATATAAGTGTTAATTTAATAAGAAAATGTAGCTTATTTTAGTTAGCTGCTTTCTGCTCTACAAGCAAGGCTAGCAACAGGCTAGCAAAGGCACACAACTACAGTACAGCTTGTTTCTGGCTTTGTTTTGGGACCACAGGGAGAATAAGTGACTTGCTCTGGTCACACAATATACAAGTAGAGCATGTTGGAATCAAACCGCATTCTGCTGGATGAACAAAGCTTGTTCACAGCTCTTTGCTTTAACCTCTAGGCTATGCTGCCAACTGTTAATCAAAAACTACACATTTCAAGGCTGGCCCAATGATGCAAGGCCAGTATGTACGTAGCCACATTTGCATCTTGTAGGCCTGAGTTCACATCCAAAATTCTAAGAGAGAGAATGGAATAAGACAGAAGTCCGTGCAGTGGCAGCCCCAGAAATCTGCACTGACATGAACACAGCCAGGGTTTAGACATCCTGATACAGTATGGTGCCCCAATACCTGTTGACACCACAGAGTCAGCCTTGAGATGTGTAGTTTTTAATGATCAGCTGGAAGTATAGCCTACAGGTTAAAGCAATCCTAAAGATGGATCATTTTTGCTAACAGTTTGAAATGTAAAGGTGATAACTCACTAGTTTCAATATACATACAAAACAATTATTATAAATGTAGAAAGTGTTATAACACCACCTTAAAGCACACTTAATAAAACAGATGATTTCCTATTTAACCTACAGTAAATGGAGGGCCAAGTTCCTCAGCGATATAATTTCCTGTCAGGAGCCTAAAACACATGGCTTCCCCAGACCTTACTTACAGGCTGATTTACATATGAATAACTCTGGACTGCAAAGACTCGCACATAAATACAATGGCTCACTCAAATTAGCTTTTTATGGACTTTTAGACATTAAGAAACCCTGTTGATGACAGTTCTACTTTAAACAGTAAAGATTCTAACATGTTTTAATATAAGAAAAATAAGACAAGAGGACACAGCATGGGATTAGATGGAGGCCAATTAAGGGGTAATGTGAGGGAATTATTTTTCACAGAAAGTCTCCCTATGGTACTCCTCACCAGGGAATTCAATGAATGGTTGAAAAACTGGTGTGGAGCTCAGGGTTTTGGCTTCATTGGGGAATGGGGAGCCACCTGGAGGGATGCAGACCTATACTGGTGCGATGGTCTGCATCTGTCCGGGGGGGAACCAGGATCCTAGGTGAGAGGTTTAAGTGCTTCATTGGCAAGCATTTTAAACTAGCCAAGGGGGCACTAAAGGAGCAGGAAATCCAGCCTTCCCCACAAAAACACGGTATTAGTGAGGTAAACACCAAGGTAGAGAAGTCATTAGGAGAGCAGGACAGAGGGGTGAATGTAAAAAGGCAAAGGCAGTAAGGACAGGAATGGGGCTAAAAAGGGTAAGGCCATCAAAAAGTGGAGGGTGATGAGTACCAATGCCCGTAGTCTGTGTAACAAGCTCCCTGAACTAGTGGCCTTGATGGAAGAGGGTTGCCTGGATATTGTGGTAGTCACAGAAACATGGTACACAGAGAATCAGGACTGGGATGTCAACATACCAGGATGCACAATCTACAGGACGGACAGGGAGGGTAAACGAGGAGGAGGAGCAGTAGCTCTCTATGTAAAGGAAAGGATCAAAGCAACAGAACTAAAGAGTAAACAGGGAGCAGATGAGACAATCTGGGTCACCCTGGAGACAGGAAATGGCACCACAATCCGCATGGGGGTTGTATACAGACCCCCATCTCAGGGGGAAGGAATGGACAAGGAAATGATAGAAGGTTTCCTTAGAATGGCAGAAAAAGGGGAGATATTGTTGATGGGGGGACCTGAATATGCCAGATGTTAACCGGAGCACTTTTGCTGCAGGCACATCCAAGAGCAGGGTCATTCTTGATGCCCTACAGGAGGCATGCCTCAGACAGCTAGTATTGGAACCCACTTGGAAGGGAGCAATCTTAGACCTGGTACTCTCAAATGGGGACGGAGAAAGAATCTCAGATTTAGAAGTGGGTAGCCATCTGGGGACAAGCGACCACCAAACAGTGTGGTTCACGATAAACACAGCCATACAATCAAGCCATACAAAGCAAGAGTATTGGACTTTAGGAGGGCTGACTTTGGGAAAATGAAAGATGAGAGAGTGCCTCAGAAAAGCACTAGCAAACAGGCAAGAAGGAGGGGTGAAGGAACAATGAGGAGTAATCAAAACAGCCATCACAGAGGCAACAAGCCTTTGTGTAAAGCAAATCAACAAAAACACAACGAAGGAAAAAACCGCTATGGTTCTCAAAAGAGGTGGCAGGGAAGGTTAAGGAGAAAAGGATAGCATTCAGGAAATATAAGGAAACACAGAAGCAGCAGGACAGAGAACTTTATTAGTTAAAGCAGAAAGAGGCTGGGAAGGCAGTCAGAATAGCAAAGGCCCAAACCGAGGAAAGAATAGCCAACTCTGTTAAGAATGGGAACTGTCATCAACAGGGTTTCTTAATGTCTCAGAAAAACTCTGTTAAGAAGGGGGATAAGACCTTTTATAGGTACGTTAGGGAGCGAAGAAAGACCAAAGGAGGGATACTGAGGCTTAATAAAGGGGAGGGAATATGGGTAGAAGGTGACAATGAAAAAGCAGGGATACTGAACGAATATTTCTGCTCAGTATTCACAAAGGAAGAGGAGGGGGAGGTACCTAAACCAAACAAGAGAAACACTCTGAAGATGGGGGTCGATACCAGTCCATTTACAGAAGAAAGGGTTCTGAAAGAACTAATAAAATTGAAGGTGGACAAAGCAATGGGGCCTGATGGGATTCACCCAAGAATTCTAAAAGAACTAAGGGTAGAACTAGTGACACCGCTGACTACTCTCTTTAACAAATCATGGGAGGATGGTGTGGTACCTGAGGACTGGAGGAGGGCGCATGTGATTCCTCTTCACAAAAGTGGAAGCAGGACAGAGGCAGGAAACTACAGACCAGTTAGTTTGACCTCAGTGGTAGGGAAAATGATGGAATCACTTCTGAAGGAAAGAACTGTTGAGTACCTAGAGGCCAGTGGGGCACAGGACCCAAGGCAGCACGGATTCACGATGAGAAGGTCGTGTCAGACGAATCTAATAGATTTCTTTGACTGGGTGACCAAAGTAGTAGACCAGGGAGGGGCTGTGGACATGGCTTACCTAGCCTTTAGCAAGGCATTTGATACAGTCCCACACAAAAGATTAATACACAAGTTAGCCAGCCTTGGAGTGGGTCCCAAGGTGGTAGCCTGGATAAAAAATTGGTTAGACAACAGGACGCAAAGGGTAGTAGTAAATGGAGTCCACAGTGAAGAAAGGAGGGTTACTAGCAGGGTACCGCAGGGTTCAGTACTTGGACCGGTCCTTTTTAATGTCTTTATAAGTGACATTGCAGAGGAACTGGAAGGAAAAGTATGTCTCTTTGCAGACGACACAAAGATCTGCAACAGGGTTGATACACAAGATGGAGTGGAAAGGATGAGAAGGGACTTGGCAAGGTTGGAGGAATGGTCACATGTATGGCAGCTCAGATTCAATGCAAAGAAGTGCAGGTAATGCACCTGGGAACAAAAACCCAGAAGCGTACACAATGGGGGTGAGATACTGACTACAGTAAAATGGAAAGGGACCGGGGGTAATTATATCAGATGACCTAAAGGTGGAAAGCAATGTGAGAAGGCAGTAAGGAAGGCTGGAGGATACTGGGATGCATAGGAGGCATCAATAGTAGAAAACAGGGAGTTGTTATCCCTCTGTACAGACAGTTGGTGAGACCACATCTGGAGCACTGTGTGCAGTTCTGGAGACCCCATCTCCGCAAAGACATAGACAGAGTGGAGGCTGTCCAGAAGAGGGCAACTAAAATGGTGCAGGGTCTGCACCAGAAGACATACGAAGAAAGACTAAAGCAGCTTAATATGTATACCCTTGAGGAAAGGAGGGAGAGAGAGGACATGATAGAATCTTTCAAGTACCTCAAGGGAATCAACAAAGTCCAAGAGGGTGGCATCTTTCAGAAAAAGAAATGTGCAAGAACAAGAGAGCACAATTTGAAGACAGAGTGGGGATGGATCAGAGGTAATGTGAGGAAGTATTTTTTGACAGACAGGGTTGTGGATGCATGGAACAGCCTCCCTGAGAAGGTTGTGGAGTCAAGAACAGTGGGGGAATTCAAGAATGCATGGGACAGACATAAGGCAGTCCTAGTTGGGGGGTAGGAGGAAGTAAGCTGTTGGTTAACTAGGATCTGCAGCTTATCTGTTAGGTAGGAAAATGGGCACACTATGTGGGCCAAGCGGTCCTTATCTGCTGTCAAATTGTATGTTTCTATGTAACTACAGCTTATTTCTGGGTGTGTTTTGGGACCACAGGGAGGTTAAGTGACTTGTTCTGGTCACACAATATACAAGAAGAGCATGCTGGAATAAAAACCCTTTCTGCTAGATGAAAGAAGCTTGTTCACAGCTCTTGGTTTTAACCTCTAGGCTGTACTGTCAGCTGTAATTCAAAAACTACACATTTCAAGGCTGGCCCCATGATGCCAGGCCAGTAGGTAAGTAGCAATATTTGCATCTTGTAGACCTGAGTTCACACTCAAATTTGTAAGAGAAAAGGCTGTAAGAGAGGGAATGGAATAAGACAGATGTCAGTGCTGAGACAGCGACAGAAATCTGTATTGACATAAACACAGCCAGGGTTTAGAAATCCTGACATAGAGCTCCAAGACCTGTTGACAGCACAGAGCCAGCCTTGAGATACGTGTAGTTTTTAATGATCAGCTGGCAGTTAAGAAACAAAGCATCCTTGGGTGCCCGGTAAACCCTGTCTGCCCTCTTGGGGACAGCCGGGATGGAATGAGGCATCTGCCAGACCACAGAGATGAGGTTCTGGTGAGGTCCTATCCATGGGGGGACAGGGATCGGGGACAGAGACTCCAGGTCCAGGTGTTCAGTGAGTCTCTGCCGCATCAGATCCTGTTCCTCCGACTCTCACTCAAACTAGTTCTGCATGGACCTCAAGAGGTCTGAAAAGGCAGGATCCTCTGGAGGAGATCTGGGGGAAACCTTGCCCTTAGGGACCAAAGACTCATGATCCGAGGGCTCTTCCGGCGACTCATCGCCATCATCATCATCATCATCATCGTCATCCTCCCCCATGTCCAGATGGTCTCCAAGATCCAGAAGGGTGATCTTCTTGCAAGAAAGTCCCCAGGACATGAACCAAAGAGGGGGATGAGCTCCTCGGGGATGGAGACCTAGGAACGCACAGAGGTGGGAGTATGCTCTCCACATCAGATACCAGCTCTGAGTGCGTCCCCTGCCACCAAGACTGAATAAGAGTCTTGAAGTCCTGTTGGACCACAGCCTGTGGAGGAGGAGGAGGAGGAGGTTGAGGTTGGGGGGGAGGAGGAGGTGGAGGGATTACCGGGGAGGAGGGTAGTGATATCCCTGGTAACCTGGGTAGCCATAACCCGGGTACTGACCATAACCCGGGACATAATGCCCCGCGCCACTCCAATGTGGAGAAGGACCAGCCAGGAGGTGGTCCCCAGGATACCCCGAGGGGTAATGCAGGACAGTCCAGGGTCTTGGGTAAAGGCCCAACATCAGAAAGTCTGATGGAGGGGGAACACATGTAGAGCCTGCTGTCAGATAAATCGGTGGCAGGTCTGGCATCAGGGGAGCCAGTGTCGGGACTGGCATCACCTGATCTAGTGCCAGAATGGGGTCCAGGGTCGGAGGGCCGTGACGGAGAGACCATATCTGGCACCGGAGCAGAAGGCTGGGCAGATGACTGGGCCCAGGCTCAGAGACTGTCATAGGGGGGGTCCGGCATTGGAGGGACTGTCGCTGGATCTGGCGAAGGGGTCTCGACTACGGCAGGCAACGGGTTGGGACTGATCCCCCCAGAAGGGATAGGAGGGGTCTCCAGAGTAGGGACAGATGGCTGTGGAGGAGCCTCCATCCCTGCGACCCCATCAGGGGAGTGTGGAATGGACCCAGAGTTGTGGACAATGTCTAGGAGTTCTGCACTGTCATTGCTTGAGGTAGTGGCCTGAAGAAGGAAAGCTACTGGCAAAAAGGAAGGGGGGAGAGGGGCAGTCTCCCCTGAGCTCTTGTAGATGTCGGGTTGGGCACCATTAGGCCCCCATGGAAGAGCTGCATCTGAGCACCCACGAGGGACAGACATCTGACCAGATGGAGCCAGGTGGGAAGGGGAGGAGCCCCCTGCTGACTTGGCGGCTGATGCTGTGTGGGTCCCTGAGACCTGGGGAGCTGTCTTACCAGCAGCTGGGCGATCCCCAGAGGAGCCAGGGGTCGACTTAATGGCAGGCGTGGAAGTATCAGTCAGAGTGAGCCGACGGCCAACTTACCCACAGAGGAGGACTTGTCCAACTTACCTTCCGATGCTGGCTTGGCCTTAGGCAGCAGCTGGGAAAAAGCCTTGCTGGTTGAGGGCTGAGAGGCCTCACGCTGGGACACCTCCGCGGAGCGCTCCCATTCCCTGTGTTGTTCTTTCCTGTGTTCTTTTTCGGAAGAAGCTGAAGAAGAAGATCGGATCCGCTCCATCTGCTTTTCTAAAGATGCCAGCCGGGCCTTCAAAAGATGGGCCTCCAGAGCCTGCTGCCTCCTTTTACATGTGGTCTGGTTAAAAGGCTGGCAGTTCGGGCAATAAGAGACTGAGCGGACAGGGCCTAAGCAGATCACACACTTCACGTGGCCGTCTTTGTGTGGAATTTGCATGCCACAGGAGGAACACTTCTTCTTCGGTGAAGACACAGAAGAAATTCGCCAAATAGATGAAAAAACGCGGTGAAAACTGATGAGAAAAAAGCACTTTCAACGACGATCGCTTTGGAAGTCTGCAATGCGACTGACATGAGGCGATGACGGGAAAGAATTGGAAGGCGGGCATGGAGACTGTCCATTATATAGCATCACGCTGATGTTGGTCATGTGATGTCAGGTGGGTGGTCCCCCAGTCAGGTATTGCTAGGAAAAAGTCTGCCGTGAGGCCAGACGCCAGGTGGCACTAGTCCTATATGTGATGACCTACTGAAGGAACCCTCTCGAAGTAAGATCTTACTAGTTTCAATGCACATACAAAACAATTATTATAATTGTGGAAAGTGTCGTAATAACACCTTCAAACACACTTAATAAAACAGATGATTTCCTATTTAACCTGCAGTAAATGGAGGGCTAAGTTCCTCGGCAACATCATTTCCTGCCAGAAGCCTAAACACATGGCTGCCCCCAGCCCTTAATTACAAGTTGATTTGCATATGAATAACTCTGGACTGCAAAGACTCGCACACAAATACAATGGCTCACTCAAATTTTTTTTTTATGCACTTTGAGATATTAAGAAACCCTGTTGATGACAGTTCCCATTTAATGCTTATCTCCTTTTTAAGATGTAGCACTGTGATAACAAATGATGTGTTTTTCTCATCAGGCTTAAAATTATATGCATAATGAAATGGGATGCATGTAAATGTTGTATTCCCTTATTTTTGAAGTAATGAAAAATCAATAAAGATATCTGAAAAAGGAACAGACTGCCTACAGAGGTGATTGAAGCCAAGACTGAGTCAGTGTTTAAAGTTGGGTAGGACAGATATAAGGGAAAAGTGCGACCCACAGGCAGAAGAGGAGAAAATATAACAGGGTATGAGGGTTACGATCAGTCACTAGGGCTATCAGATCTCTAACTCCAGTCTGGTGTTCGGCTGCACATGGAGCTAGGCAGGGTAATGAACAGACAGGAGGGACCTCTGGGTCTTTTCTGCCTATGCAATTTATGGTTCTGTGCTTCTATGTCCCTCAGTGCTGCAGCTCACTCCTCAGATGCTATACCCTCCATAACTGCTGCCACTGACTCAGGCCTCCTCCAGCTGCTTCCATTTCCTCCATGCTGCTGCCACTGACTCCGAGCTACTGACACTGCCAACTGAACAAAACAAGCTTGTACCAGTCCCACCTGCACACAGAAAATGCTCTCAACCACAAAACACATTCTGATCCCAACTGCAGATACAACCCCGCTGACCACACACTCAGCCATGCTGAACTAGAGGATTGCAATGCTCCCTTTCATTGGGGGACCCTACACTACAGAAAAGGGAAAGGGACAAAAAACAAAGGGGCACAAAAAAAAAAAACTACCACACTACAGAAAAACAGTAGAACAAATCACAAAAAATGTAAAATTTCGGAAGTGATTGCAAAAGCATTCACACATCAAAAACCAACATCCCAACATACAACATAAAATAAATGATAGGTAAGTCTAGGATACTTAAAAATAAACCCATCTCAGGTCTAACCATATAATAAAGCCACTGACCCTTCTGGCTTGTGGCTCGATTATCTGGTTAGCCCCTAAGTGGGTTTATTTCCTTGTATACCACACTTACCAATCATTCATCCTATATATCTCACAGGTGTGGTAGTGACTATATATTAGGGTTAAGTGTCAAAAACAGTTTTTTGACAGCATATACCTCAGTGATCTTAGCCTCTAGGACTATGAAACTTAGTGTGCACTTTCCCAGCCCTAGGGGCTAATATTTTGGTAACTTTGGTAAAAATTAGTATGGCATTTGAAAATTATTATTAGTGAAATTATATAAAAACCCCTAAAGTCAGTCATTTTGTTGCCACTGGTGAGTGCAAAAACTATTTAAACTATATGACCTTACAGGTTCATTATTTTTGAAATTTAATAAGCTTTATTGATTATTTAGTTACAAAAACATTCATAACATGGTACTTGGAATGAACGTGTCATCACTACCAACCTTTCTACCTACAACATCTCTCCCCCCCATCCCAGGAGTGTGTAATTTAGTCAGCTGTGATACCAGGAGGATTTCGATTAAAACGTTATATAAAGGCCTAGTGAGGAGTAAGAGGAACTATCCAGAGGGAACCGTCAAGTACTAGGTGTACAATTTGCCCCATTTGTTATTGAAGAGATGAGGTTTATTGCAGATACTTGCAATCATTTGCTTGGTTCTCAGGTAAAAAGATAGCTCATGTAGCCATTCTTTATAAGAAACAGAGGACTGATCCATCCAGTGCTTGAGAACTAGCTTTTTGACAGCCATAGAAATAAGTGAGATGTGGTATTTCCTTTCTTGAACCCTGATATGAGAAGGATCCCCCAGGATACAAATTGAGGGAATAAAAAGGTCTTCCAACCCGAGTAGGGGATTTATACGGGTTTTAATCTTGGCCCAGAGTGAAGACACCTGTTCACAGTCCCAGAATATGTGCAGGAGAGTCCCCTCCGCTTTACCACATCTTGTACAAACAGGGGAGGTAAGACGACCCATCTTTACCAACTTAACTGGGGTGTAATACATGTTGTTTAGTATTTGGTATTGGCTAAGTCTAAGTCTATCTTATGAGTGGTACTTGTGAAGGTCCTTCTAGATAATAGCCCAATTATACATTTGGTCAGGTAGAAGACATTCCCATACCTTAGAACCCTTAAGTGCGTAGGGCAATAAGCCGCAAGCAGAAGACTGTAGAGGGAAGCAACTCGGTGTGGTTGATTTGCCAAATGTTGTATCTAATTTATCATTTGAGAGAACTCGGAGGGATCTGGGGTTAGGCCAAAATATTTTAGGAGAAGGTGCCTTAACTGGTAGACCTTAAAGACATGCAGAGAGGGAATATGTAGAATGGCTGACATGACTTTAACAGAGAGCAAGGATCTGGAAGAGTATAAATCGGACACCATGGAGTCCTGTAGTTGCGGCAACCAGTTTTGAATAAGGATGGACCCCCCTATTTTCAGACTGAGATTGGATAAAACTGGCTGTGCAAGGTCCTTGCTGGGGCATTTATGAAGAAAATTGAAAGGTTGAGAGAGCACTGTCACCGATGTTCCTATTACAGAGTTTCAGAGGTGAGATGGGAGAGATGTCTTAGAAGTAAAGAAGGCCACATAAGGGGAAATATTGGAAGAGGAAAACAGAGTTAGTTTTATTTGCAGCCAGATAGGAATATAACTCGAACTCTGAAGGGTTGTAGGGGCAGTGAGCCATTTTCCAGACTTCTGGAGATAGCTGGCCTAGTAGTAATACAGAAAATTGGGGAGTAGAAGGCCGCCCGGCTCTTTGGGGGTGTCAGATTGGCATATGAGTGCCTAGGCAACTTGTCCAACCACATGAATTTGGAGATAAGTGCATGAACCCGCTTAAAGAAAACCAGATGGGAGCCAGATGTTTAACATGTTAGGTGGGTAAAAGAGCCTTGGAAGAATGTTCATTTTCACTAAACTGATCCTACCCCATAAGGATAGAGGTAGACAATTCCATCTTGATAAATCTTGCTGTATAATTGAGATAAGATCTTCTAGGTTTAGTTTTTTCAATAAAGAAGCATCAGTGGTTAAATGAATGCCCAGATATTTAATAGATCGAGGCAACCAGTGCATGCCAAAGCAGAAGGGGGCAGTGCTGTGAGTATGAGGATTCAGGGGGAAGATCTCTGTCTTTTTACTGTTTAATTTATAATTGGAGAACCGACTACAGTCTTCTATTATTCTGAGGACTTCTACCAGGGAAATGGAAGGATTCGAGAGGTACAGAAGAATATCATCTGCATAAACTGAAATGGTTGGGGAAATATTACCAATCAGTATACCATGGATCTGAGGAGAAATATTTAATTGTCTGAGTAGGGGTTCTAAGCAAAGGTTGAAGAGAAACGGCGATAAGGGACAGCCTTGCCTGGTACCCGATCAGAGAGGACAACTGGGGGGAAAGTACCCCATTGCAATAAATTTTCGCAGTGGGGAAGAACTATATCGCTTGAAGCCATTTCAGAAATAAAGGAAGGAAACCAAATTTCTTGAGAGTGGCCCTGAGTAACTCCCAGTTCACCCTGTTGAATGCCTTTTCTCATCAAGGGAGATCAGGGTCATGGGGGTGTCTGCTGTTTTGGCAATTTGAAAGATATGAGCTAACTTGCATAGGTGATCAGATGAAGATCTTCTGGGAACAAATCCGACCTGCTCTGAGCTGAGCAGAGGTGACCATATCTTCTGGATCCTGAAGGCTAGGATCTTGGTTAAAATTTTTATATCACAGTTCAGAAGGGAGATAGGACAGTAACTCGAAGGCTGGACTGGGGGTTTATCCGGTTTCAAAAGTAATACAATGGTGACTTCAAGAAGAGAGGGATCCAGAGATTCACCTGACAGAAGGTAATGAAAGAGATGGAGTAACAGAGGAGATATTTCTTTAATAAAACATTTGTAAAAGTTAGAGAAGAACCCGTCAGGTCCAGGGGATTTATCCAATGCAAGACTTTTAATGGCTTGTTCCACTTCATGCAGTGAAATAGGAGAGTATAGGAAGGTCTGTTGAGTCTCTTCCAGAATGGGGAAGGGAACCTTAGCTAGATAGTTTTCAATTTCCAGCTGAGAAGGAGGAGAGTCTCTTTTACTATACAGTTTAGTATAAAACCGTTCGAAAACCTGAACGATGCTTCTAGGGTGGGTTTGAACTCTCCCATCTTGGTCCTCTATGGAATGAATTATCTGCAAACTTTCTAGTTTCCTCAGGCATAGCGCCATTAAACATCCCACCTTGTCCCCTTGTTCTATGTAAGTGGATTGGGTTTTAAGTGTGGCGTATTCTGCTTTTTCCTGTAATAATAGGTAGCAGTCATTCCTTAGCAAAAGCAGGGAGGTTAGGGAATCCAGTGAAGAAGAGGGGGATAGGGATCTCTCTAGGGTACTTATCTACTCTAGCAGTGCCTTAGCTTTAGCTTCTCGGATAAGTTTTCTCTTCGAGGCTATGTGTATGAATTCACCCCTTAAGTAACATTTTAGGGCACACCATACATGGTGAAATCTGCAGCTTGAGTTTAGGTTGGACTCTAAGAATTCCTGTATTAGGGATTTAACTTTCTTGACTATGAAGTCATCTTTAGGGAGTTGTGTGTTTAACCTCCATGTTGGATCGCATTGAGTATCATTAATGGGGAGAAAACTGAGCCATACCACAGCATGATCCGAAAGGAATAATGGGTCAATACCCCCATCTAATACTTTGGGTAGCAGGGCCAGACTGGTTAATATATAGTCAATTCTGGATGATGCAAGGTGCACTGTGGAGTAGAATGAGAAAGCCTTGGTGGACGGGTTTAGGATTCTCCAGGGGTCACATACCCCAAGCAGATCTTTGAAATCCTAAAGTGCTCGTTGAGCTATGGATAGTGGTCGAATATGTTGGGATGAAAGGTCTAGATCCTAGGTGGGAGGGAGATTCCAGTGTCCTCCCAAGATTAAAGGGGCCAGTAACGGGGATGCAATTTTGTCCACCAGGTCCATGAGGAAAGTAGGACCCCCTCCCACCAGACCATAAATATTTCCTAAGATGATTTCCATCCTGCCTAGAATGCCTTTGACCAACACAAATCTGCCTTGTGGGTCAGAAATCATCTGGTCAACCTGAAATGCGATGCTCTTTGAGATTATAATAGCTACCCCCCCTTCCCGAGGTGGACTCTCCTGCTGCAAAGACTTGACTGAACCCTTGTCTGCAGAGCCACTGGGATTCCTGAGACAAGAGATGGGTTTCCTGGAGAAGAGCAATCGGGGCTTGAATTACTCCAAAATGCTTAAACATTTGATACCTCTTAAGTTGTTCCCTTATCCCTCATACACTCCAAGATAAAATTTTGATTGCTTGGCTAGCCATTATCTAGTATAATTACAGACAGTGAATAAACAGAAACTGTAGTTTGACACACTCCATCCCTCCCCCTAATCATCCCAAGTATCCCGAAATGGATCAACAGTACACCATTACTTTGCGAAGGAGTGAACAACAAAACACAGCTTAGCAACAAAAGAAACTTACAGGTTCATTAGATCTCATCCCAGAATAAGGCTGTTTCATGATTTGAAAATGAAAGATTATTTAGTTTTTAAGTTCTAATGTTTTAAAGTTTCAAAATTGGGTGCATGTGCGATTCACCACAAAAAATAGCTGAAAAAATTAATACATTCTTTCCTAGTTAACGTCAGGCATGAACAAAAACTTTAAACCTGAAAAATGAGAAAAATACTTAACAGCAAAGCTAACAATTGTATGGTTCATCATAAAACAGTCTAATAAGATGTCTGAGCTAACTTTTAAACAATGAATAATATTCAGTATTTTAGTTAGCAACAGAAAATGTTCATAATTCAGTGCATAAATTGCTGAGACAGACTTAAATGAATCCAGCACTTATGCATAACAAATAACATGCATTTGGTGACCCACCGATCAAGCGGGGAAAAAGTTGCAAACATTTTTTTAAATCCAACATGAACAAAATGTTTAAAACAGAAAAACAGTTGTGAAAAATGTTCTAAGTCCTGCATGAAAAAAATGTTTTAAGGTGAGAAACTAAAAAAAAAAAGTTGAGAACACAACTAAAAAACAAGTCGCATGTACTTTGTAGTACAATTAAAGTGAAACAAGAACAAAATGATAAGAAAGTTACGTCTCAACTTGTGCTTTGCACAAAGAAAGTTAGGACATATGCACACTTCATGAAGAGCCCAAAAGAAATTAGGACTCACCTTCTGCTTTGCACAGGACACAAGAAGCAAGTTAAGATTCCACTTTCTCAAAAATCAAGGAACTTCACTGCAGGAAGTTGTATCAATGTGTCATTAGTGTTCAGCCACAAAAGCAGGGAAATGGGGCATTATGAATTTTTGAACCCTAAAGCCTGGGGGGCTTTAGGGTTCAAAAATTCAAAATACCACTGAGTGGGGGCTCCCTAGTCCCATGACCTAAGGCCAAGTTACAGATCTGGGGCAATGCCCCATGAGTCTACTGCTTCAAGTAACAGGTCTGCAGCCTTGTGCAAAAAAAAGTTACATGTGATCTCCTGCATGAAGAAAGTTATGACTGATTTCTGTTTTGTGCAGGGCAAAACAAGTGATTACCTGCTTCACACAGGACCCATAGTCCATGTGCAAAAAACATTACCACTGACTGATCTCATGCTTTATTTTATGCAGGGCCCAGTACAAAGAAAGCTGTGACTGATGCTGTGGGCCCTATGTGAAGCACCAGGCTTGTGAGGCATGGCTCCACTGTTACTTGAAACAGCAGACCCATGGGGCATAGACCTGGACCTGTAGCTCGGCGTTGGGTAACAAGGGGCTGGGGAACGGGGTGGGCATTAGAGTTGCAAAAACCCTGATACTACTGTACATTACCCAGCTTATGTGACTTTGAAATCCTAACAATGCATTAAAGTAATTTTTTGCAATGAATATATTTTAATGTGTGTGTGTATATACTGTACCCAAATTTTACATGTATCATCAGATTCACATACAAAAATATTCAAAAAACTAACAAATCTGGGTTTAACTTCCAAGTTTGGACCCTCAATGCAAACAATTTTCAGGGCATGCCTCTAATTTACAGGAATCTTATCTCCTAATCTCTTAGCCCTGAAAATAAACTTTAGCTCCCCCAGTCACAAAAAATCCTGCTACTGGTATAATTTTTTAATGACTAGATTGCAGGCCTTTCCAAGGGACCCTCTAAATGATGTAATGTGGAGAAATGCAGACTTATATTTTTTTGTAAATAACAGCAACTACTGGAAATATATGTTATTAGACTGAATAAAATAAGGACCAATACTTTCCTCTAGTCTTAAAGGGGACAGGAATTGGTTACTTATGTGCAGCTATTTGAAATGTCTCTATTTTCATAAATTATATTAATACCTCTAAAGGATCCCTATTTAACTGTGCCAATAAAAGCTGAAGCTGTCAGTTGTGTTTTGTATTGTTTTCCTGGTTTGAATAACATTCTGTGCATTTCCTTTCATGGAACCAAGAATTTGGAGTTTTGACTATGTCACTTCACGGTTCAGAAATGTGAGCATGAACTTATCACTACAGTGCCCAAGGTTCTGAAACAATGAAGTGACATAATCAAAACTCCAAAATTAGTGGTTCCATGAAAGGAACTGTATGGAATGTTGTCCATATAAAGAAAACAATACGAAACACAGCTGATAGCATTAGCTTTTCTTCAAGCATAGTTAAATAGGAATACTTTAGAGGTATGAATATAATTTCTAAAAATAGAGACATTTCAAACAGCTACACGTAAGTAATCAATTCCTGTCCCCTTTAAGCAGGTTTCATGCTCATTTTTCTCAATTTATATTAGCTGACCCCTTAACATTTTCTGCAACACTAGTGTTTACTGTAATTCAACACCGTGCCATTAGGGTGAGGTCTGAAGACTAATTATACATGTAATCCAATTTTCTGCTAGGTTTATGCACCACAAAAAAGGAATATAGTACTCCTAAGCAATGAAAATGCATACTGATGACTCCCAGGAAATTTGACTGATTTGGAGTGAGGTGACTAGTTAAGGCAAGATCTTGTAAGATCCACCACGGCTGCATAATGAAGTCTGTGAAGAAAATGGGTGACTAGGATGGCCCCTGTGGTCCTTACCTAGTGTTGAATTGTATGTTTATGAGGGTAATGTAGTCAGTTGCTTTGGAAAATATGGAATGTTAATACACCAAGAGCTATCTTTTCTGTGTCATATTGCCAATTCTGATGGTAAATTCTGTTTAAATTACACCAAGACTAGATGTAATTAAATATATTGTTACAAAACAAGGGCACTTAACATCACCTGCTGAAAGCCAGGAAATTAGCTGGGGATAAATAATGGTGTGCTAAAGGCTCATATTTAGTCCATTGTGTGATCCCTAACATTGTACTGCTAGGTGCAAGATCTTA
This sequence comes from Neoceratodus forsteri, assembly GCA_016271365.2. NCBI lineage: Eukaryota > Metazoa > Chordata > Ceratodontiformes > Ceratodontidae > Neoceratodus > Neoceratodus forsteri. The sequence goes on from CM057458.1 coordinate 377,012,783, forward strand.
AGGACCTTGTTAATCACACCTGGGCATCTAGAACAATGGCAAATATTAAAAGAAATTAACCTGCTCAATTATTTCAGAGAACACTAGCACTGCTATGAAATCCCTTCTCTGCACTTACTGCCCCCCTTGACAAATTCCCGAGGTGTTGTATGATTGAAGCCTCCCAACCCCCACCACCTACAACCAAGTATACACTACCACTGCAATGACGCTGGACCACACATAACTGAAACGTAGAAAGGTGACAGCAGAAGGTGACTAGGGGTCCATCTAGTACACCCATTTTTGTTTCTGTGGCATTTGCTGAAAGAGCAGCTGACATCAGCAAAACAATGCATTTTTCTTGCCCTCCTGTGGGCTAACAGCACCCTGGCTGGATCATTTCAGTGAAGTCTTGTGCTTTTTTTGGGTGCAAGAAGGGGTGGCATGGGCTACAGGACTGAGTGTGGAGGCAACCAAGTGAAGCAACAAATTATGATAGCAGGTAGCAGAGCCCTAAAAAGGGACATGGGATTAGCCAGGTACAGTAGGTCTTTGCAGTCTCCAGGAAATAAAATACTTTATATCATTTACCCCTGCTGTACAGACCATGGAGTAAGATACGTGTTGCAGTAATGTATATTCTTGTTCAATTAATACCAGTTTCTAAAGCACATAAATAAAGTTTGGGTCTGTGACCAAAATTATCCTTATGCACTCCTGAAGCTCCTATAATTTCCTAATTTTACCACATTTTATTTAAAGTGCTGAGTTTAATACAAGAAGTGAACATTTGTACCATTTCAAACCATTTAGTTAGCAGATTTTTATCTTCATTTTAGAAAATGAACAGGGGCTGAGTACTTGTGAAATTCCTTATGTCCCACATGGAAAAACACTCTGGCAAACAAATACAGATTTGTAGTAGAATATCTTTTCTGTGCCATAATCTTCTGTAGTGAAAACTGGAATATTTCTTACATGTGTGCTTGTTGTCAAGTAAGAAAGAACTGATGGAAACAAAAAGAAAAAAAAAGAGTCAGTTTAACCTTGAAACTAATTTTAAAAGACTCTTTTCAATACAGTGTCACTTTAAGGACTGCATGTCCTGCTTCATAGGGTTTGGTAAGAAGAAGGTTGTAAATGTCCCTAGGCGATGAAACCATCACTCAACAGTCTTGGGATAGAGAACATGCTACAAATTTAAAGGAATATTAGCTTCTCATAAAAGAGTCCTTTACTAGCCCAGTAGTGCACTCTGCTGTCATATGAAATGCTCAGGTTCAGTAGTGTCCTTGCATTTCCCATTCACTTGGCTAGCAGAGTGTGGACACATCAAAAATATAATATATTCCCACTCTGGGGAGGCTACAGCACACTGCTCAATAGTGCCTGTTCATTACAACCTAGTAATAATAAACAAATGTTATGTACAGTACTGCTGTTTCACGTTTCAGTCACAAAGGCACTACTTGGGGCATGTGCTTTACTGGACCGTTTTTATGAATGGAAGCCATATGGTCCTGTATACCCGCCATGACTGATTTTTATCACCATGCCGAGTTGTTTTTAACCCTCTTCCTAGTACTTTGGTCACAGTACGTGTTATATTTAAAATAATGATGCCCCATTCATTAAAAAATAAAAAATAATGTTAAAATCCCAATTAGTGGAACGTGGGTGATTCCTTGGAGTGGGACAAAATAGGCTCTGTTGCTTACGTCACTAGGCTCTGGGTAGGACACGATGTAACAGGTTGAGGAACCGTTACATGTGAAAGAGAAAGCAGGACTTCAGGGGCAGCACATCGATACCGGGATGAGATAGGAAAGTCCCTCAGTCACTGCCCCACCAACAGATAGATGTCTAGATAGCAGAATAAATGTTTGTCATAATTACATGAAATAGAAATTCTTATACACAGTAACAGTCATATATTTCTACAGAAAAGTTGTTTTGAGTTTTCTCCCTCTATCCAACATGGATGGCGTCACCGGTCACCCACATTATCAATCACTATTAAAATGGTATTTATGTAATCGGGGATGGACGGTAACTAACCAAAAATATTCAAGGGTAGGGGAGGGCAGGTATTAGTATTGAGGCTGTGTGTATCCAGACGATGAATTATTAATATAAATATTTTACTTATTTAGAAAGAAAGGCATAGCAGCAGTGGTTTAAGGCTCTGAGTTGCAAACCTGGAGACCTGGGTTTGAATCCCACAGGCCCCGCTTGCATACTGTGGGACCCTGAGCAAGTCACTGGAACTTTCTTGTGCGCCCAGGTCGCATCTGGAAACAAGCTTTCAGCTTAGTGTCTCTCTCCTGGTAAAACAAAGATTACAAAAAATTGTTCTGAGGTTCGAGAAACAAACTATTGCAGGAGGACTAGATACTGTAGTATAATTAATATGACTAAATACAGAATCGGGAACCTTGGAATCAAGCTATCTGTATGTATTTTTCATTACTGTTATGAACTGATGCTTCTCTATAACTTGACATGAAACAGTACTATGTGCCTTTCACAGTATAAAACCCCGGCACCGCACCCGCAGCATGAGCAGGACTTGCGGAACCAAAAGAGAAGGAAGCCGAGCTGCTCAGTAGTAACCCATCAGCAGCTCGTAGTCAGCTTTCAGACTAGCGTTCGGGATCCGGAGACTCGCAACCTTCTTCCAGTCTGGACACGCATTGCCGCCTCCTGTCGGTCCTCTCTTCCCAATAGCAGACGGCCAGGTAATAATGCCAGCTCAGTAATCAGAAGTGAGGTAAGCACTGATGAGGTACAGGGTGCCTGATAAGTCATTTGCTAATTTGGGAATTGTAATATATAGGGATACAGAACACAACAACAAAATTTGCCCGTGTGGTAATAAATATATCATACTCGAGCTGCCGGACGAGGAGCGCAGAGAGTTTTACATTTCCGGTAAGGACCGGGAGGCGATGGGGGGGTTGGGTCACATGCTCCCTCCCTCCCTCCTTCAGAGCCTCTGACTCGGGCTGCTACTTTTTGAAATGCTAGTAGGGGGCACATATGCGGGAGGGGCATTTACAGTTCATAATGGGGATACTATATGTTAATGGATGTACATTTATATTCATATTCAGTAGTGGATAATTTCTCTCTCGGGGTTTGAGACGGTTGCTGCTTTGAGTGCCAAGGGTCAGATAAGGGGGTAGGTGGGTGAATACATACAGCCTGCGTATATATTTGTTATTTGGGATGGAGCGGGGTTGTGCCTCTCTCAAGGTGTGTGACTTTTCGCTGTTTAAGTGCTACGAAAACTTAATAGAACCAACTTCTGTGATTTCATCGGATCGTAAACTGGGTTGAGCTATGGGCTGCTACCCCCCCCAAGCATTGATGTGCTGCACACCAAGGTGTGCCAGTCGTATCAGTACGCCCTTGCTGTTAAGGGCAGGGGACAGAAATGGCAGGGATGCAGAAATGTACAAAAAAAAAATACGCCCACTGTGATATAGTGCAGTGCTGCAGTCCATAGGGACAACATGGGTGGATTGCTTCTTGGCGGAGGGTCAGGCAGAGGAAAAACAGTTCCATGGATGGAAAACATGATGTCAGCCCTTTTCTACATGCAAACCATCTGCAGGGCTCCGCCCATGCAGCCGTAAAAATGAGCTCCAGCAGAAGTAGGGAAAATTCTGAAACAGAAATGGATGGAATTTATGAATCCATTTCCAAAACAAGCAAGGTAATTTCACATTTAGAGTGGAAAAGCATCAAAGATTAAAGGTACTGTCATGATTTTTTTGGTCTGTATTGCTCATTTTCACCACTGTTGTTTTTTTTCCCTAAGAAGATGTGCTAACTTTTCAGATTACACAAACCCATCAGGAGATAAAGGCTGCATATAAAAAAATGATACCAAAATGATTAAGGATGATATTCATTTGGCTGGGTCTAATGTATGGCTCTACAAAGCTGACATACTGGATGAGTTCAAGACTTTTCCCATTCTACCAGCTGGCTCAGTGGCACAGTGGTAGAACTACTGCTGACCACGCCAGTGACCCGAGTTTGGAATGGACTGAATTTGGGTCACTGGTGTTGGCTGAGGGGAGAGGATTGAGCATCCACTGGACTTTTCTCCTCTCTCTGGGGGAGAGGCTTGTCAGCCCCACCACTGACTGACACCAGGAGAAGGCTTAGTGACAGTGCAGGCCGGGGTGGTACATATCAAAAGGGCCACTGGTTTAGCATACTGCGTGTGTGCCTCCACACGGCATGCACTACTGCCTGTCTGCAGTGGGGCTAGGCGGGTCCAGAAGAAGGAAAAAGGCAGTGTGGGTTTACGAAGCCCTGAGTGTTTCTTCCCAACCTAGACAGATTAGGCACTAAATTAGACATATGGAACAAAGAAAACTTGTCTCCATTTTCCCTGACCTCATCTATACATAACTCAGTTAGTATTTTACCCAACCCTCAATACCCTGTTCCTTGCACATCAGAGTTAATTGAACCAAAACTTAACAATAAAAAAAATAGTAAAAGAATTAGAGAGGAAGACGCATCACATGATGGAGACGAAGAGTGGTACAACATACAATACACTAAACCAGCAAAAAAAGGAAGGCATGCTACAACATTTGACATCCCCCTTACAAATAGATTTTCCATATTACAAACATTAGATACCAATTTAGAAAATAATTCAATACACCAATTAGTAGTTAATGATACTCCAGAATTTCTTACCCCTTTAGATACAGATATTGGCAGTAAAGATACTATCCCAAGGAAGGATATCAATCACTGTGATAGTGGAATTCTTGTAAACATGGAACCTGACAATAACACTCAGCTACACCATAGGAACCTACTGATAATAGGGGATTCCATGATCAAAAAACTGGACAGGACCATTTGTAATCCGGACAAATCACATCGTACTTTATCAGCTTTTAGTGGGGCAAAAATTGCTAATTTAATATATATGTGTAAAACAATGGTCCATAGACTAGGCCCTAATCCCCTTGTTCTAACACATGTGGGTACTAATAATATGTTCAGAGATTCCCTAGTGGAAATTGAAAAAGACATGGTGGCCTTAGTTAACACACTGATCAACTTGGGATGTGAAGTTATGATTTCTGAGGTATTGCCTGTTCCTAAAGCCACCCCACGAATCAACCAAAAAATTCATAAATTTAATAACTGGCTGAGAACCTGAACATTAAAACAAGATATTCACTGCATACCTCACTGGGAAGACTTTTACCTCCACAATGACCTATTCTGTTATGACGGATTACATCTAAGCAAAAAAGGAAATGATATACTTGGGCAACATCTTACCCGTTCTCTTGACAAACATTTAAACTAGTACTGGGGGGAGGTGTGAGCTTCTTGGTAACATTTATCAACCGAAACATAGAAACACAATTTTAGTTCCCTTAAATACCACTGCATTAGCCAATAATACTCAACTCCCACACATGAATATAAGTGACATAAAAGTACTGTTACTCAATGCTAGAAGCCTGTCACACAAAATTGAAGAACTAAAATACATAATGCACAAAGAAAACATTTCTATCTGTGGGGTCACTGAAACATGGTTCCAGGATGACAGCTGGAATGTTGATATACCAGGGTTTAATAAGATAACTAAAAACAGGAAAGATAAACAAGGTGGAGGGATTGTACTATATATTTCTGAAGATTATACATTTCACTGTAATCACACCAACATGCGGACAGATATTGATAGTGAAATAATATGGGCAGAGATTCTCTTACCATCATTAAAAGTGTGTATTGGTTTGGCCTATAGATCTCCTAATTTGAACAAGGAACAGAATACTGACTTCCTAAAACTGATTAACAGTTTTGATCCAAAAACAAATTACATACTAATGGGTGATTTCAATTTTCCTAATATTGATTGGATAAAACATACTTGGAAGGGTAACACTGAGAAAGATTTCCTTGATATAACAATTAATCAAAACTTAGAGCAAATAATACACCACGCTACAAGAAACAATAACATCATTGATATTGTACTGACTAACACAGGAACCTTAGTACACGATGCCAGAATATTAGAACCACTTGGAAATAGTGATCACAATATGATCCTATTCCACATACAGACTAGGGTTACAGAGACTAAGACTAAAGGGAATACCATAACCAAGGACTACACACGAGCTAATTACATTAAAATAAAACAATATTTGAGTTCATGGGACTGGAGCTCAGAATGCGAGGGCCTTAATGTACATCAAGTTTGGAACTGTATATTCTCCAAACTTAAACACTGCTTAGATAATTGGGTACCAAACAGAAAAAAATACAATAAGGGATACAGAAACCCTCTATGGTGGAACAATAACATTAAGAGATTGATTGCCAACAAAATGTAGAAGTTATAAGAAATATAAAACTCATCCATCACAAGAAAAATGGCAACAGTACAAAAAAAAAAATGTACAAATAAAGTTAAATTGGAAATAGGGAAAGCAAAAAAAAAAACATGGAAATTAATTTGCCAACTGAAACATTAGATAACAAGAAAAAGTTCTATAACTACATTGGCTCCTTAAGAGGATCTAAAGTAACAACTGGCCCACTGCAAACAGATTCAGGGATTATAGTAAATGAAACTCAAATAGCAGAAGAATTCAATAAATATTTTCATAATATATTTACTAATAAGGAACATTTTAATAATGCAATAACAAACCCCAACCAAGTTACAGTCGAACCCATTATGGACAAAGAAATTCTAAAAGAATTACAGAATTTAAAAGTCACCTCATCAGCAGGACCAGATGGAATACACCCCAATTTCTTAAAAAAATTGCTTCACAAATTATAGGACCACTTAGAAAATTATTTAATTTATCCCTCGAATCAGGAGAATGCGTCTTGGCATGGAAGGAAGCTGTAGTAATTCCCATCTATAAAACAGGTGTAAAATCTGTAGGGTCTAACTATCGGCCTATAAGTCTGACATCTGTCATTGGGAAGATCTTAGAAAGATTAATTTTACGCAGAATGGAAGATCACATTATTCATAATAAACTACAAGACAGTACACAACATGGTTTAAAAAGGGAAGGTCATGCTTAACGAACCAACTTAATTTCTTCAAAAATGTAAGTGCAGCATTGGACAAGGGACTACCTGTGGACGTAATTTATTTGGACCTGGCCAAGGCATTTGATCGCGTCTCTCATAGAATTTTGCTCGAACATTTAGCCATACTAAAATTCCCCATACAAACTAATTAAATGGATTAATTCATGGTTACATAAACGTAGACAAAGAACATCTGTTAAAGGTGCCATGTCATCATGGGTGGACGTTACAAGTGGGGCCCCCGAGGGCTCTGTGTTGGGCCCTGTTTTATTTAACATTTTGATATCCTCAATGCAGACAGCAGATAATATCTGGATATCCAAATATGCAGACAACTGCAAAATAAGCTGCATCGTCAATACTATCGAATCTACCAGTTTATTGCAAGATGAATTAGAAAATTTAGAAACCTGGGCAAGAAATTATAAAATGAAATTCAATGAGCAAAAGTGTAAAGTAATGCACTTGGGCTATAACAATTTAAAAAAATGACTATACATTAAATAAAGTAAAAATACAAGTGACAGAAAATGAAAAAGATCTGGGGATAAACATAGATAATAAGCTAAATTTCGAGAACAACATTGCTTTCAAAGTGAAGAAATGTCAGAGAATCATGGGCTGCATCTGGAAAAACATCAAAAGCAGACAACCTCAGGTTATTCTTCCATTGTATACTAGTCTGGTGAGATCTCACCTGGAATATTGTGCCCCATTCTGCACACCCTTAACAATTCGAGGTAAAAAACAATTAGAAGGAGTTCAAAGAAGAATGACTAAATAAATACAAGGTATGACTAATAAATCATATGGGGACAGATTGAGATCATTTGACCTATTTTCTATACAATACAGACAACTCAGGGGAGACCTTTGTTTGCTCTATAAAGCTTTAAATGAACCAGGACTTCTAGAAAATCTAGGTGTTGAAAGGAAACAATGTACATCACATACAAGATCTCATAACATGAAATTAAAAGATCTATATTGTAGAACAAAAAAAAAAGACATCAATAGTTCACTCAGAGAATAGTTAACTCTTGGAATACATTACCAGTCTCAATTGTAGAGAGCAAAACTATGGATACGTTCAAGGGCACACTAGACAAATTCATGGGTAATATAAAATTTGAATACATAGATAATTAAAACCATCCTCGGATGGCAAATTCAATAATACGCTATGCCTCCTGAATTTGTAAAAAACTAAGAAACTATACTGTCACCCAGGAGCTGCTGACCGCCATCTGGATTATGTACTGGAGAGAATGATCCTCCCTCTCCTAGCCCTGCCAATGGGGGGGGGCAATCTGTGGGGGACCTGCAGTCAGATATGTTCCTGGGAGAAGTGGCAGCTGGTCAGGGCAGGAGTGAGGATGGAGCAGATAAGCCTGCCCATACACCACAAGGGAATAAAGCTATACAGAAAAAAAAAAAGATTGTTCCCATTCTCCCAGTGGCATCTCTTTGGAGCAAAGTGAGACATTTTATTGACTTTACAGTATGTCTGCCATTTGGCTGCAAGACCAGTCCCAAAATGTTTGATTCTGTCTCCAAAGTGTTGTGTTGAATACTTTCTTTTATATTGTTTATGCCTGAGTCACCGAAGTGGCTCACCTCTGCCTAGGCCACCACCCAGCCCCATCTTATCCCTACTCTGATACTTATCAATTCTTATGGGGTTCACTGGGCATGCCACCCCATGGTAGATTCTGTTGGTAGGCATGCCAGGCAACTGTGTTCTGCAGGACAATAACATACGAGGGACAACTGCCAGTCAGGCTGGTGGAGCCCAGATGTGCCAGCATCATGCTGCTGCACTCCAGGGTTTTCCACTTTGTTTCTTCCCAACACTCATGACATAGCTAGCGAGGGCTTCATTGTGCATGTGTGTGTGTGTGTTTGTGTGTGTGCAATGCATGGCTACACTTTGGAGTCAGGCTGAGTCCTCCCTCCCATGAGCTTCTATAGCTGCACCCCCACCTTTTGGTCACCGAGGTGACAGCATACCAGTGGAATGCTTGATCCTCCTTCCCCTGGTCTGCTCCTTATGTCCAAGGCTCATTTCTGAACTCAGGCTGCCAGCATCATGACCTGCAGCCCTACTGCTGTGCCAAGGGGCCGGGGGCATGTTCGATATACGTAAACCTTTTCAAATAACCTTTCATACTTCATCTTTTGTGGGGACAAAAACAGTGGTTGGATTCAAAAAAGCCTGGGATAAGCATAAATGAATCACAAGAAATTGGTAATGGGGTAGCAGAGAAAGTGCCATAGATCTGGAGGGGTCTACAGTGTAAGCAATGCAACAAGAAAGGGTAGACTGTATGGGCCATGTGGCCCTTATCTGGCATCTGTTTCTATGTTTTGGATTATTTTCTGTTATTTAATCTGAGTTATTCTATTCCTTCCTATGGAGTTATTTGCCTTACAGATCTATTCCATCATCTGGGTATTACACTATTCTAAGACAAAACTTTCAGTCCAGCTACCACCATAGAATTCCTAGGAATCCTAGTCAGTTCTCATTTGATGCTAGCTCATCTGCCAGAAGAGAAGTCACTTTTAATAATTTATATAATCTTGGCCTTCCTGACTTTCACAGTGTGTACTAAATAGTAAAAACCTTTATTTTTAGACAGGAAAGTAGGTGGAATAACACATCATTAGCACAGAGTCCTATTTACAAGATGGCCCTGTTTATATAAAGTTTCAAACATTTAGGACTTAATACAATAATGACAACAACACAAAAGAATGTACAATACTAAATGGTTCTATATAATAATACCAATAAATAAATAAATAAAAGCCATCATAAAACATTAATACATTTAAACAGCTCTACACAAGTTGTATTATTGCACTACTCTATTCCGGGTGTAACTGAGAATTTCTCTTTTTATTTCCTAGCCATAACATTCACACCTTACCCTTAATTCCATTTTTAAACTAGTTGAAAAAGATTTAACATCTTTATACTGTTTATTTATTACTGATTTTAAAGCATTCCATGTCCTATCAACAATCACTGGAAAACGCATATTACTGTAAGTATTTTTGAGTTTTGGGAATACAAAATTTCTCAGATTTTTTTCACTTCCAATTTATCATAAAGGTATTTTGGCTGATTCTGATTTAACACTCTATACATCTGATTTGCCCAGGCAATCCACCTTTTGCTCTCTTGTGGGAGCCATCCCAGTTCCTCAAATAACTCACAATGATGAACACAATAATCCGTTCTTGTTATGAATCTGGCCATTCTATTATATATCTTATCAATTTTTAATAGCAGGCTTTTTGTTGCTAGGCCATATACATGGTTGCCATACTCTAAAACTGGAAGAATAAGTTGATTTATTACAGTTTCTCTCATTGTTCTATTCACTGATACTGTATCTAATATATGATAATCAAATTTTAGAGTATCATCAATCCATACCCCAGGGTATCTATACTCTGATACCTGTGCTAATACTTCGTTTTGTAAAGTTTTTATAGTTACTACAGTTTTGCTTTTGCCCAAATTTCTGTATCTTTTACGAAATACCATAAGTTTTGTTTTTTTACTATTAACTATTAATCCCGATTCAGTCAACCATGTACATAACCCCGCAAAATCTGTCTGCAAGTTTCTTTCCATTTTTCCTGGTGTTCTTCCACTAGCAATTAAGAGGGTATCATCTGCAGAGAGACTTATATTCAAATAGTTTATGCTATCTACTAACTTATTTATATAAATCAGAAATAGTGTTGGCCACAAAATGAAGCCTTGGGGCACTCCTCTCTGCACATGAACTCTGTCAGATAACACTCCATTAATATATACTTGCTGTGCTTTATTTTGTAGATAAGACAAAAACCAGTTACATGATTCCTCAGCAAGACCAGTCTCAGCAAGCCGCTCCCCTAACAGTGCATGAGCCGCTGTATCAAAGGCCTTTGATAGATCCACGAACACCGCGCCCACAGACAGGTCATTCTCCATCTTTGAGGCTATAATATCGACCATGTCGATAAGCGTGCTGCCCGTGGAAAAGCCCCTATGAAAGCCAGACTGGTACTTTGTTAACAAAGAGTATTTTTCCAGATAGTCAGTAAGCTGTACCTGTACCAATCTCTCTAAAATCTTAGATAACCCAGGTAACAAGGCTATGGGCCTAAAGTTTGTAGGCTGAAATGTATCCCCAGCTCCTTTAAATATGGAAATATTTTTTGCATTCTTCCAACTGTTAGGGGAAAATTCCTTCCATAAAGCTCCAGTTAAATAATTTGGTTAATACTGGGGCAATTATCTGTACATAATCCTTAAGAAAATGGTTTTCAATATAATCTAAACCAAAGGCCTTTTTAGATTTTAACTTTCTAATCTCAACTTTTACCTTTTTACAAGAAATTAATTTGAATCTAAATTTTGGTATAGCTGTATTTACCATCCCCATTACATTGTTTTTAAATACTGAGTTAGGTCTGAATCAGGTAAATTTACAAAATAATCATTCAAGATATTTGCTGACTGCCTAGAAGACTGGGGAATACCCTTACTTAACATATGAATAGGAGGGCCATGAACCTGTGGTGAGTCAAATGATTTAATCAAAGGCCAACATTTTTCACTATCCAGAGTTTTTTTTAGTCTTTACTTCATAATATTTTTGTTTTGACTTTCTAATTTGAAATTTCAGATGGTTTCTAGCTTTCTTGTACCTTTCCCAATCCTCCGGTTGTAATGTCTTCCTTTTTTTTCCATAACCTGTCCTTCCCACGTATTAATTTCTTTAATCTTTCCGTTATCCAGAAGACATGAGACTTTCTTTGCACACATATTCTATAAGGATCCATTTCATTACAAATCTCTAAAAATCATTCAGAGAACTCCTAAACTGCTAGATCCACTGATGGTATTAAAAACAATCTATCCCATCTAACCGAAGCCAGTCTAGCAAAAAATGCTTCTTTATTATAATTTTTAAAATTTCTGCACTTGATTTTTAAAGGGGGTTTTCCAGTGGAACTACATCTTTTACCCTCAAGTTGAAATATACAGCTTATAGAACTGTGACCCCCTAAAATTGGCTGTTTTACTTGCAATGTCTTAACCCAAATTTTAACAGTAACACAGATTAAATCTAGTATATTTCCAACACTATGTTGTGTAGTTTTCTTTGTAAGGAAGATAATTTTTTTGTTTTACATCTAATACTTTAAAGCTATTTTCCAATGCTAGTCCATGTCATTTACACCAAGCAGCATTAAAATCTCCGATCAGTAACAGCTCACAACCCATAGAATATTTTTGTATCACTAATGCTAAATTTTCAAATTCACCTATTAAGGTTCTTTGGGGGGGGCATAGATAACACCTATAATTAATTCCAATTTGTGAATTCTTACCAATAGACAATCAACTAGCCCTATTTGATCTGCAAATAACACTGCGACTTGACCAAGTTCCCATTTTGTGAATAATATAACTCCCCCAACTTTCCATCCAACCCTATCTAATTGATGACTAAAAAAGCCCTCAGGCTCAACTTCTTTAGTTTCTCTGTTTTTATTTAGGCAAGTCTCAGTCAACGCCACTATTTCTGGGGATTCTGTGGTTATCCAAGTTTTACATAGATCAATTTTCTTTCTTAAGCTCCTAGCATTATCATGGATAATTTTAATTTCTCCATTATTTCCAGTGCCAGGGTTTGTTTCAATGTCTCCCCTCAAACGTAATGAAATCAACGGGCAGTTTCTTGATTTATTTAATAACAGCCCCAATGCCTTTACTACATATAAATTATTTTTTTTTAACTGAATTCTAATCTTTGAGAAGGAATTTCTGCCTGATCCTTTAACTCCCTACCAATTGGAAAATTCCTAAAGCTAATAGAAGTACCAATTTCTATTGCTAAAGTGCTAGTTACTTCAATTTGGCATGGTTTTGTAAACTTCCCATACAGTACTATTATTGTGCAAACCTATAGCATTAGCCTAAGGAACAATTTCATTTTAACAATAAACAGAATACCAACTTGACCCTACTGAACTACCCTCCCTAAAACTTCCTTCTGTCTTGTTATCTAAAGTTTCTAAAAATGTGAAACAACTGTTTCAATTTAAAATTTACACAAACCTACTAAATACAATATATCAGCATTAAACTATAGAGTATTGCCAGCACTTCAGACACATTTATATTCCCTTAATTTACTGCTGTTTAAGTTTACCTTACAAACTTTTTTAATACTGAGTGGTGCAGTAGCAGCGTGAGTTTTAAATACAGTTCTGCCCCTCCTTTCAGGATGACGTTCTGCTCTGGTAGCTGCTCCCTCTCTGCTGTTCTCAATCTGCTCGGTTACCGGGACACACAAGGAGCAATGGCACAGTTCAGTAATGGTGAATAGTCAGCTAAGAGGGAGCACCTTTCATTACTGGGATACAAACTTTGTAATGTGCATAATTTCTCAAGGTCACTCACTCATCTCTCATTTACTCAAGCTAGCTTCCTGAGTTACAAATTTAGACCATCACATCCACATGCTGCCTCAGCATGCTCCAACCTTCACATATGGAAATACTACCTGTCAACAGGGAATGGCATTTCCTTTTTCTATTCTGACAATCATGGTCATCCTTCTCCCAAAATACATAGGAACACCTCTCCATCTAATGGTTGTGCAGCTTACTTTTGAGGTCACTGTTTCTGTGAACCTTGGTCTGCATGATTTCTTGCCATTCCTTGTTTCAAATTTGCATGAGTACTATTAGAAATCTAGCCAATCATCGCTGCCACGCTGTGCAGACTGTTATGGAACTCTAGATGAGTTATCTTACATAGTGACAACAATTGGCTATAGATATAATCGGCAAAGGCCTGTCCTCATCCCTGCCTATCATGAATTTTCTGCTTAGTCTTACATAGATTTTATTACACCACCATTTCATCATCAAAGCTGTGTATATTCCTGGGAATCTGAACTCCATTGCTGATAGTTTATTTAGTTTCCAGTTTCAGAAATTCAATGATCTGGCTCTAGAAGCCAAGGCACACAATACTCTAGTTCCAACGTTTCAATTCCTCCTGATGAATTCAAGTCTTACATATCCAAAGCTTAACAAACCATTACCCACACAAGCTGCATGTGACACACTGTGTCTTGGGGGTCTCTATAGTTAAATTAGTGAACAATGCACTGTAGATGTGTTTTTTTTCCCTTCTATTTCTACAGAGAGATGGGAGACCTGGGAAAGTTTGCAAGGTTGGAACACTCACAGGAATAATGTATCACAATTGTCACTTCACAGAGGGACAGCAAGAAACTGTAAGCAGCACGGGAGGAAGTCTGGTATGTAGCCAGTGAGGCATACTGTATGAGGTATATGGAAAAGATGTAAAAACCTCAAAAAGACTTTTTCACACTTTTGCTGGAGCAGAGGGGTTAAAAAAGTTAGTTACAGGAGAGAGAGACAGAGAAACCCTTTTACACCACCGACTTTAAAGCGCATCAACCCATGTGCACGGGTTGATGCACTTCAAAGTCCACAGTGTGGACACTTAGGGGAGTGACCTAAGCCCCCTTTGCATCAGGTTTCTGATGTGACTCAGGAGAGGGGACGCATATCAGAGCAAGTGACTTACAGTGCATTAAACCTGCTGTATAGATAGTCTGCAGCGCGTGCTCCAATTGAGCGTCTCCTCTCCCGGCATCCTTCAGTGGCCTCTTGAGCTTCTAACGCAGGGCTTAGCACGCCCGGGTTCAGCAAAGAGCAATTTTCATAAGCAGAAATAAAGCTGAACTCAGGAAAGTGTATAAAAATGTAAAATGAGGGCTGCAAGTAAAACAAATTAAGTTTGTAAACTGGAACCACGCTACTGGGCATGCGCTAATGCATATGCATGTCCTCTCTCTAGTCTCCTCTGGGACATGTATACACATTTGTGCATGCCTAGTATCCCAGTCCCACTTTATGACCCTAATTTGTTAGATTTCTAGCCCTCATTTTATATTTAAATGCACTTTCCATGTATTCAGCTTTATTTCTGCTTCTTAAAAAATGTTATTTGCTGAACTCAGGTGTGCAAAGCATGGCATGAACTTTTAACTTGTCAGCACATCCAGAAGGTGGAATAACTTGGCCACTTTGTGTATTGCCCCGCTGGAGCAACATACAGCGTGGGCTGTGTAAACAGGTAATTGAGCCACTGTGACCATCGCAGCAGAAGGGGAGTGCCACAAATTCTGGAGCACTGCGGCATTGCAAACAGGGCTAAAGAGACTCAGTCTGATTTGGGAACGGCTGTGTGTAACATTGCTTTTAGAAGAGCGTACCCTGTGTTTAAAAAAAAAAATCTGGAAGAGCACAATGAATTTTGTAACCATCTGAAAACTAGCATGTGCTGGAAACATCCTCTGTAAATAGCAAATGAAGAGATTATTTTCATATACCTATGGTATGTGGCCTGAATTCCATATTTAAGACAGTAACTTGTGCCTACTGAAGACATAACTACCAAAAGTAATCTGGGACATCCAGAGGGGAGAAGTTATGGGAGTGCATTGGCAACCTTAAAGCAAGTGAGTCTCACGCTGAAAGGTGTATAAATAAGGCGGCATACAGTTACCAGGCCAGAATTAAGAGCCTGCAAACCTTCCCACTGGTCTGTCCCATAAAAGGGTGGCAGCGTACCATTTGCAAAAAAGCTTGAGCGTGAGCATGACTATCACATATTGTGGAACAGCTGCTGGGATTTGTCACTGTGTGAAGAAAGAGAACAGAGGACTCAATCCAGGTACATGCAAACTGTTTGCATAGCAGCAATAAGGCATGAAAAGATCAGGGGATGAAAGTGCCTGCACTATAGAACTTGTGTGGTTCAAAAGGACTGATACCTAAAGGGTCACGCATTGCAGATTCGGTACAGACAGTGATGGAAGCTCAACAAGTGGAAGCAGCTGTGGCAGAAGGTGAGTCATCAGAGCCACTGGTGGGACGAGATGTCCAAAAGAAATTGCACCAGTTGGCACTGGAGAGGCAAGAACAGACTGCAAAGGACAGTCTGTATTATGAGACCTCAGAGACAGTGGAACTGGAGAGGCTAAAACTGCAACAGCATTTTCAGCTGGAGAAAAAGAGGCCAGAGGAAGAGATGGAACGAGAACAGCGGAAGCTGGAGATATGGAGATGAGGTGACTGGAACTGTAAGAGAAAGTGAAGGTGCGTCAGCATCAACTGGAAATTGCAAAGCTAAAAAATACCAGACCTGGTAATAGTGGCACAGATGAGTTAATCTCAGGTTCTGTAGTCACTAAATTTAAAAATAGTTTATTGACATCACTTAAAGGAAACGATAACGTTAACATATTTATAATGTTAATGTTGACACTTTTTCAAGTTTTTTTGAGAAATTGTGCAAGCAATATAAACTTGGAGATGATACCTGGGCTACTTATCTGTCGCCCTTACTCACAGGAAAAGCACAAGAAGCTTAGACTAGGTTACATGATAATTACTCTAGTTCATACCAAATGTTAAAGAATGCTATTATAAAGAGGTATGAACTAACACCAGAATACTACAGGCAGAAACTGCAAAATACAAGTAAGTAACATGATGTTAGCCATGCTGAAGTTTCTATTGAAACATGCATGTATTTTGATTGTTGGTTGGAAGGTTCTGGGGCAAATTCCTTTGAAAAGCTCAATGAGCTTCTGCTACTGGTGCAGTTTTTAAAGACTGTGCCGGAGGAGCTCAGGTACTGCTGCATGACAGCCCATAAGTAATTGCACTGGACGGCAGAGTGGGCTGATTGGTATGTGGCAGGGAAATCTCAGACTAAAAGACTGAGAGGGAGTAGGACTCTAGCCAGTAGACCTACAAAGGCACAAACAGGTAATCCCTGAGGCACCCAGCAACATAGCCAAACTACTACTCCAACTAGTTCTGACCTAAAGAGAATAAAGAAACATGAGAAACAAGGTTACCTCTATAAAAAAACAGGGCATCTGGCAAGGCAGTGCCAGAAAAATGAGCATGCCCATGGGAGATCTGGGAGACAAACTTTAACCCAGTGGTTGACCATATAGCAAACTACTCAGTCAGATGCCCTCCACCCAATTCTGTAACTTTGCTATATGTGAATAAATTATTGGTAAATGGTGCCTCAGCTACAGGTCTGTGTGATACTGGAGCAAGCCTGTCATTTGTTAAAAAATCAATAGTGTTTAAAGGCCAGATTCTGACAGGGGAGGCTTCTAGAATTAATCTGTTATGGGGCCACAGTAGTGGTATCCACAGCTAAGGTCCCTCTAACATAAGAGGGGTATGGGGGAACACCAGAAATGGGGGTGCTTGCAGACCTGCCCTTCAATATCATTCTGGGTAATGATCTGGACCCCTTTGGAAATATTGCCTGTATCGCTACAAGAAGCCAAACTCAGAGAATAACAGGATGGGAGACTGCAGACACCAGTGAGATTTCTGGTCTGCCATACACTGAACAGGAGCACAAGAAAGGAGGGAAGACAAAACAGCACAACGCTCCCCTATAACTGCAGAAACTGTGAGATGGATGTACAGTCAGGGAAGCACAAGACTACCCCAGAGCTGCAGAAGGAGCCTACAGGTTGTGAGGAGGAGGAGGAGGAGGCACAGTCAGAGCACTGCGGGGATGATCGACAGCCATAGAGAGAAAGAGGATGGATTGAAAGGAGACCCCTCAGGTGCAGCAGGAGACAGCTGCTGACTGTGACATAAAAGATAGTTTTGGTGGTGTACAGGAAAAGAGTTGGAAGGTTCCCCACAGTTACAAAGTGAAGGGGAAGTTAGTGTGTTAGGAACACAATCAGAGGTCAGTGGTTCAGGAAGCTTCCCTACAGCAGCTAGCAGGGAAGGCTGATACCACAGCCGGAAGTGCCTGACTGCCTTGCACTTCTGCAGGCAAATGACTCAGAGAGTGAACTACAGCCAAGCAGACAGAGATGGGTGCTTGGGCAGTGTGTCCAGATATGTGATGATACAGGCACAACAGCAGAATTCTAGCTTGAGTAAAATAAGGGAGTTAGCAGAGACTTTTAACAGCAGTGTAAGAATGCAACACACTGGATACTTAAAAGAACAGGATGGGTTATTGTGAGGCAGTGGTGTACAAAAATGGGAGACAGGAAGGGCCAAATATTCTGACAGGTAGTGATGCCACAGGAATACAGGAGACAGTTGCTACAGCTTGCTCATGGCATTCCAATGCCTGGGCACCTAGGAACAAATACAACATGAAATAAGACTTTTACAGAACTTCTACTGGCCCACTATCTATGTGGCCTGGTATTGCAAAACCTGCTTGGCTTGCCAAAGGATAGGGAAGATGGGAGATAAGGCAAAGGCTTCCCTTATGCCACTGCCTGTTGTAAATAAACTATTTAGCAGAGTAGCTATGGATATTGTGGGAACCTTAAGTACTACTAGCAGGACAAGTGAAAGATTTATTTTGGTAGTTGTTGATTTTGCAATTAGATAGCCCGAAGCAATTGCCATAACTTCTTGGAAAGCTGAAAAGGTGGCAGATAAACTTTTAAGAATGTTCTGCAGAGTGGAGTTCCCTAAGGAAATGTTATCAGACAAGGGCACAGATTTCATGTCCTCTCTAATAACTACCTTGTGAAAAAATTCAAGTGACGCAGCTAAAAACTTCCACATACCATCCCCAGGGGAACGGCTTATGTGAAAGATGTTAACTCCTTGCTAAAAAGCATGGGTCAGTCCTTTGCAAACACCCCAGAGACTGTAACAAATATTTGCCCGACTTGCTATTTGCCTACAGGAAGGTGCCACAGAATTCTCAACCTTTGAACTACTCTGTGCACACAGTGAGAGAGGCCCACTGGATTTGTTCAGGGGAGGAATGGGCTGAGATGTCCCCCATAAGTGAGGAGAACATTGTGGAGTATGTACTGCCCTTCTAGGACAGGTCAACAGAGTACATGGACATTGCACAGGACAAGTTCCTGCAAGCCCAGAACAAGCAGAAAACATGGTACGATCAGGGTGCAAGGGCCCAAGCATATCAGATAGGGTAAGAGAGTAATGGCAGTCATTCCAGTGAAGCACAACAAATTGCAGGTTGCTTGAGACGGTCCTTTCGTTGTGACCAAGAAACTGAATGGTGTGAATTATGTGCTTGAACTGCCAGGCAGAACTCGCAAATGCTGAAACTATCATGTCAATATGTTCAAACCACACCATGCCTGAGAAGAGCTGGTTCGTGGATCCTATAACTGATCTGCTTGAAGAGAGCAGGGGCAAGATTTTAGTGGATGCAGTGCAGCTTTCCAGACAGTAGAACTCAGATCAGGGGGCAGACATTGCTGGGGTGCTGCATACCTTTCAGGCTCTGCTCACTTTCAAGCCAGGGTACAGTAGACTGGGAGCGCATGAGGTCAAGGATGTCTCAGGTGAAGCCGTGAGAAAAAGTCCTTACAGGATCCCTGCTAGTGTATGACACCAAATGAAGGAGGAAACAGCATAGATGAGAAAGCTAGGGATGATACAGGAATCTAAAAGCCCTTGGGCTTCCCCAGCAGTCTTGATCCCTTAAAAGGATGGTACATCCCAGTTCTGTGTGGAGCACCACAATCTTAATCCGATCACATAACTGATGCATACCCTAGGCCAAGAACCGATAAAATTTTGGAATGCCTAAGGGACACCAAGTACTTTACCACCACTGATTTGACAAAAGGGTACTGGCAGGTGCCACTGACAAAGAAGGCTCAAAAGCAGTCCACTTTTGTCACACCCTTTGGTCTGTTTGAATTTACAGACATGCCCTTTGAGGTGAAAAATGCTCCAACAACCTTCCAAAGGCTGGTAGACAGAATCCTTTATGGGGCTAGGGAATTTATGGTTGCTTACATGGATGCTATCACAATTTACAGCCAGACCTGGATGAAACATGTTGAGCATGTCAAGGGGTACTGTCCTGGCTGCAAAAAGCAGGCCTGATAGAAAAAGTGCCATAAAGGCATGCCAGAAGTAACGTATCTAGGACACCGTATTGGGGTGGGCACATCAAAGACGAACCAGCAATGGTGGAGAAGATTAACAACTGGGGCAGACCAACCACTAAAATGAAAGTGAAGGCTTTCCTGGGGTTAGGAGGATACTATAGGAAGTTTGTGCCAGTGGGCTCCTGACAAGGTGATCTGGGTGGAGAACTGTGAGTAGGCATTTGAGCAGCTCAAAAATGCCTTATGCCTAGCTCCTGTCCTTTGTAGTCTAAACTATGAGAAGGAATTCACAGTCCATGCTGGTGCACACAAAGGCTTAGGAGCAGTACTCAGCCAATAGGCAAATGATGGAGAGGAACATCCTACTGCATATTTCAGTAGGAAGCTGAATGCCCAGGAGATGGAGTATGCCACAGTAGAGAAAGAGTGCCTTGACTTTCTGTGGCCTCTGAACAAAATAGAACCCTACATCTACTGATGTCACTTCCAGGTCATCACAGATTGCAAACTTCCGAAGTGGCTCAATCAAATGAATGGTAAGAATAGCAGACTATTAAGGTGGAGTTTAGCAATGCAAGGCAATGAAATGACTGTTAGCCATCGCACATGTAAATGCTGAGGCACTGTAAAGAATCCAAGATTAAGGTCCAGAATAAACCTGTGATGTACCTAGACTGGAATAAAAAATACATGAGTTAGAAGACCCAAGCCTTTTCATTTTTTAGGGAAAGGGAGGGGAGATATGTGACACACTGTGTCCTGGGTGTCCCTATAGTTAAATTAGTAGACAAGGTAGACGTGTTTTTGTTTTCCTTTCTATTGCTACAGGTAGATGGAAGACCTGGAAAAGTCTGCAAGGTTCGAACACTCATGGGAATAAGATGTCACACTATCTCTTCACAGAGGAACAGCAAGGAACTGTAACCACGGTTAGGACACAGGATGAGCAGACTGCTGTATCTGCACTAGCACTAGCACAGCTTTCTAATGGACTAAGACTGAGGCGTTCTTTACTTTTTGTGATTAATAAAAGACGTTTGCCTCATAATACAGCAGTCTGTGTGAGTTTGTGTGGAGAGTGCGCTATCTTTGGACCTGTTAGGAACTGTAACCAGCAGGGGAGGAAACATAAAAGATTTATTTCTTTTTTTATTTTTTTTTTGTCAGCAGAAAAGGACCTTTAGGCCCATCTAGTCTGCCCCCTTGTCCCCGTCTAGTCCATCAACGCCGACCTTAGTTGGTTATAGGTGTCACTCCCTGCCCCTGTTCCTCTATTTAATATTCCCCTGTGGCAGGCTGTGCCAGTCATCCACCAACCCTTCTGTGAAGAAGTATTTCTGGGTATGCTGACGGTAGAGCAAACCCCCTAGCGTGAAGACCATCACAGCGACAGGAATCGAGCAAAAACCTTGGGTTGCTGTGATGGTCTCTGCTGGCACTGGGACTGCCTCACCCAGTGTTTCAAACCCTCCCCCGAGACAACTCTGACTCGGGGGAGGGGGCACAGCACCCCGATAATAACACAGAGACATCCCAGACAGTGCAATGCTGACACATCTTGCCCCCTTGTTCTAGTGCCTTCCTTTCTCTGACATAGACCCTCCACTTGCACTTTGTTCACTCGTGAGGTACTTGCAGGTTTCAATCATGTTCCCTCTCGCTCTCCTTTCTTCCAGGAAGTACATGTTGAGTTCCTGCAGTCTTTCCTCATATGGCTTTTCATGCAACTCCCCCCCTCCCCCCAACTACTGTATAGAAGGTAATTTTCACTATCCATTTATTTTCGCTACATTCACTATTGCTGACAATCAGTGAAAATAAACTAATAGTGAAAAATAATGGACAGCTGCTTGTCAGTTATTCTGTATTGAAGAGTAAGCCATCCACGCTAATTCTATCAGACGTGAATATGTACAGAAGGTTGACTCACGCTAAATATAACAGATGCTAGTTCAGCCTGATATACAATATTTTTACTGCTCTCCTCCAATGTATTCAATGTCCTTGCATAGATGCAGCCTCCAGAACTGCACAAAGTACTCCTTGTGGGGTCTCATCACTGAGCGATACAATGGCAGCACCACCACCTCCCTCCTCCTGCTTGAAATCCCTCTCCCAATATACCCAAGCATCCTGTTAGACTTTCCCACCGCTTTGTCACACTGCTCAGCTATCTTGAGGTCATTACATATGATGACCCCTAGGTCTCTTTTTTGCTTGGTGACTGTAAGCTCCACTCCCCCGTCTTATACACAGTAACTGGGTTCCATAGCCCTAAGTGCATAACCTTGCATTTTTTGGCACTGAAACCCAGCTGCCACCCCCCTAGGCTATTCCTCAAGTTTCCTCACATCTCCTTGCATTCTCTCTACCCCTCCCTGAGTGTCCTCCCTGTGGCAGATTTTTGTACCATCCACAAAGAGACACATCTTACCCTCAAGCTTTTCTTCAATGCTGCTTATGAAGAGGACCAGTCTCAGCACAGAACCCTGTGGCACTCGACAAGTCACTCTCCTATCACCTGAGCGGCTACCGTCTACCACCACCCTTTGCCTTCTATGTCTTAAGCAGTCTGATACCCAGCTTGTCACTTTCTCTCCCACCTCCAGGATTCTTAGATTCTTAACTTGTCTCCTGTGTCGAAAGCCTTATTGAAGTCCAGACAGGCCATGTCCACTGCTCTCTCCTGCTCCATCTCCTTGGTAACCTAGTTAAAGAAATCAATGAGATTAGTTTGATAGGACCATCCCCCCATGAAACTATGCTGCCAGTGGTTCTGCTTTCCTTTTGCCTCCAGGTGCTCCATCAGCCTCACCTTCAGTAGTGCCTCCATTAACTTCCCCACCACTGATGTGAGACTGACTGGCCTGTAGTTGCTAGCATCCTCCCTACTGCTGCTTTTGTGCAGGGGGCCACATCGGCCCTCCTCCTCCTCCAGTCCTCTGGAACTGACCCCATCTCCACTAAGGTGCTACAAAGTGCTGCCAGAGGGTGCCGCCAGCACTGTGCTCATCCCTTCAGGACCCTTGGGTGAATCCCATCTAGTCCCATTGCCTAATTCTCCTTTAAGGCTTCTAATCTTTCTCAGACCTCTTTACCAAGAATGAACGTGTCCACTCCACCCTCTCCCTGTTGCTTACTGCAGCATGGTGGCCCATCCCCCCACTCTCTACTGAGAAGACTGAGCAGAAGTAATCATTTTGTATTTCTGCTTTCTCTTAATCTTCCTCTGTGCAGATTCCCCCACCCCACCCTCTTGATTCTCACTATCCCTCCCCTTGTCTTCATCTTTCCCCCACATATCCGAAGAAGGTCATGTCCCCTTTTTTACCTCCTTAGCTATCCTCTCCTCTGTTAGTGCTTTAGCTGATCTCACCCTTCTTCCTGCCTCCCTTTGCTTTGCCAGACATACCTCCCTGTCTTCATTCTTCTGGGCCTCCTTGTACTTTCTAAATGCTGTTTTCTTTTTCTTCACTACCTTTGCCACCTCCTTAGAGAACCATAACTGCCTCTTCCTCCTCTTTCCCTTGCTCACTTTCTTCAAACAGCATGCCATTGCCTGGGCTATACCCTCCTTAATTTTTCTCCATTGAGCCACCACTCTCCCTCTGCCCCCCCCCCACCCCGAGGCATCTTCTGAGGCAGTTTCTCATTTCTTTAAAATCAACCCTCTTGAAGTCCAAGATCCTTGTCTTAGTGTGTTTTTTTCCTGTCCTATCCATAAGCCTAACCACACAGTACAGTGATCATTTCTGCCCAGAGGGCTACTCACTCTGACGTCAGTAATGCTGTCTCTGTTTGTAATTACCAGGTCCAGCACTGCCCTATCCCTAGTGGGTTCCAAAAACAGCTGCCTGAGAAATGTCCTTTGTATGGAGTCGAGTATGGCACTGCCTTTTGATGTAGCCGCAGTGAGAATGCCCCAATCTACATTCAGCAGATGAAAGTCCTCCATTATCAAAACTTCCCACTAGCTGGCCATTTGGTTAATGGCTTCCCCCAGGTCTCTGTCTAAATCTTCCTCCTGTGTTGGAGGCCTGTATGCTACCCCCATGTGGATAACGGCCCCTGACCCCATTTCTAGGCTGACGGGAAGTTTTTCGTGCACTGTGGTGGGATATTTATCAAGCTATAATATGCATTTGTTCTTTTTTTCATAAGATTTTTGTATTAAATAAAGCTGGTTTTTACTCCTATATTATGGAGTGTCTCCGATTTTTTGGTGCGAAGTGCAGGTGCAGGGTCTTCTGTTTTGTTTAAATATGGCTGCCTTTTTGACCCAGACACACTGCCAGAGACCAGGGCGACCAATTTATTTGTTACTGAACCATAATACCTCCAGCCCTTCATTGTCTCCCTGTTGCCCCTGTATTTCAGTAGCCCTCCTTCACATCTGTAACTCTCCCGTCCTCAATTTTCATCTAGGGGTCCTGATGTTATGGGGGGGGGGGGGCAGAGACCTGACAACTTTCCTTGCATTTCCAAATTATTTGGAGAAAATAAAAGGCCTTACATTACAGATGGTATCATTCACAAAGCTTTTTCTTACCCTGGAGATGGACCACAGAGCCAACAGAATCCTGCTGATCTTGAACCTGGGAGGAGGGGCTATCTGGCTACTCAAAGGGTGCGGTTAACATTTGTGTTAAAAATTAGTTAATTAAACCACACATCACGAGGAAATCATAGCAACCATAACATATTTTATTTTGGACAGGAAAATGATTGCATCCAAAGAAATAATAAATAATAAAAAGCAGCTCCATGGGGCTGAGAGAGTGGTGAGAGCACAGACGGCATTTAGGCAATGAAAATCGACACCACAGCTAAGATTTCTTTCAGGCCTACAGCACAGAACACACTGGCTCCACAGTGAAAACTTCCCTTGGGCATAGAGTTTGAAAACACCTTTAGCTTGCCTTCACTTCACACTGCTGTCTGATCCTCCTAACGGGGGAGTGCCTTACTCCTCCCATGCCAGCTGAGCCAAAATTGGAACCCAGGGCAATGCAGCCTAATGCCTCCGTGGTTGCTCCCAAAGACAGATACCTGCTCATCCACTGAGTCAAACCAGTGCCAAACCTCTCCTTTTCCTCTGAGCACAACCGGGCTGGACCAGAGTCTGAAAGTACAGTTACGTAAGAACTTAGCGTAACAGCAGATCTTCGAGAAGAGCTCTTGCAGCAGGCAATAACCTTAAGGATTAAGCCACCAGGCAACACAATCCCACAGAAACCTTCTAGCTAGCAGTCTTCAGTGGGGGACCACCCCTAACATCGGTTCTGCCCAGACGTTGGCCAACGGTCTAATGGGGGCAGTCCCCAGCCCCACCTCAGTTCTTCCGTCGGAGACCTGGAGTCTAAGATGGAAGGAGAACTGGGCAGGTTCTTGCCTAAAAATTTAAACAGCAGAGAGAAAGCCAGGGGAGAAGGAGGGAGGAAAAGCAGCATCTGCTGCAAGAGCTCTTCTTGAAGATCTACTGTTATGGTAAGTTCTTACATAACTGTGCTATCTTACTTTGAGTGAGAGCTCTTGCAGCAGGCAATAACTTTAAGGACAGAGTCCCAAGCAGTCAATGGATAAGGAACAGGAAAGTCTGGGAGGAGGCTGAAAAGAACCAGGTAGAGGCTCAAGAAAGTAGGCCTTGCAGAACTGCAAGGCCAAAGCCAGCCCTGCATGTGGAAGCTATGTCCAAGCTGTATTGCTTGATGAAGTTGTGAACAGAGCTCCAGGTAGCCGCTGCACAAATGTCTGCTGTGGAAACGTTCCTCAGGGAGGTGAAAGAAGTTGCCATGCCTCTGGTGGAATGGCCCCTTACCAAACCCAGTAAAGGCTTATTGTACTTGTAACAAAAAACGATACAATTAACAAGCCACTTAGACAAGGTTTGTCTGGTAACTGGCACACCCTGAGTCTTGGGAGCGAATAAAACAAACAACTGATCCGTCTTTCAGAAGGGAGCAGTGTGGTTTAGGTAAAAATGAAGTGTTCGATGGATGTCTAGAGTATGCAACAGCGCTTCCCCACTGTTAGAATAGTAAGGGTAGTAAACGTGCAGGTAGATGTCTTGATTTAGGGTGAATTCCGACACCACCTTAGGCAAAAACTTAGGATTTGTACGTAAGGCTACCCTGTCCTTATAGAAAACTAAATAAAGCTCTTTACACATCAGAGTCTGAAGCTCTGAAATTCTTCGAGCAGAAGTAACTGCAACCAAAAATAATGCTTTCCACGACAGAAAGCGTAACTCGCAATCCACGGCTGGTTCAAACGGTGGGAGCATGAGCTTCTCCAACATAAAGAGGAGATCCCATGGAGGGACAGGATCTTGGATGGGAGGCTTTGGGTGCAAAATGCCCTGCAAAAAGGTACGGGACACATCCAGCTGAGTGAGAGTCTTACCTTCCACTTATGCATGGTACGCCAAGATGGCAGAAAGGTGCACCTTGATGGAGGAGTAGCTCAGGCCCTGCTCAAAAAGAGGCAGGAGATACTCAAGCACAGAGTTCGGAGGGCAGGAAAAGGGATCAAGCTGGCATGCAGTAACCCACAGGCAAAACCTTTTCCACGTCATGACATAAGTGGATCTAGTAGAGGGTTTTCTAGCCGCCACTAGGACATCCGCTACCTTGGGGAAAACCCTTATCTAGTCATAGTTAGGTCTGCAGGAGCCACGCCTGAAGATGCTGGGGCTTGAGGTCTGGATGGACTAAGGTGCCCTGATCCTGGGAGAGCAAGTGCGAACTCAGAGGCAGGGGAACTGGAGGTTCCACTGCCAGCTGCTGAAGTAGTGGGAACCAAATCTGCCAAGGCCAAAAGGGGGCTATGAGAATCATCTCTGCTCCCTCTGCCTGTAACTTCAGAAGCACCTTCTGAAGAATGGGAAAAGGAGGGAAGGCATAGAGAAACCTCCCTGTCCAACAGAGGGACAATGCGTCTCACCAGAAAACTCCAGGCCCTGGATCTAGTGAGCAAAAACTGGGCAGTTTGACATTGAGTGGGGACACAAAGAGGTCCAACTCTGGATGGCCCCATCTGTAGAAGAGCTGGCCTGCCACCAACTGAAGGAGCTCCCACTCATGAGCATTGAATCGAGACCTGCTTAGGCTGCTGGCCAAGACATTTTGGATGCCTGGAACATGGACAGCATTGAGCTTGAGGTGGTGTTTCAGTGCCCAATACCAGACCCTCTTTGTCTCCCTGCAGAAGGGGTAGGGTGAGTCCTCCCCTGCTTGTTGTTGTAAAAGACGATGGACATATAGTCCATCTGAATGAGAAGAGGGCCTGGAGATGAGTCTGCTTGAAATGCCTGCAAGGCATTCAGGACTGCTCATATCTCTAGAACACTGATGTGGAGCGATTGCTCATCTAGTGACCAGGTCCTCTGGGTCTGCCTGGTCTCCAGGTGAGTACCACAACCGAGACCCGAGGCGTCTGTGGTCAGAACTGGTTGGGGGGGTTCCTGTCAGAAGAGGACCCCTGCCAATAGATTGAGTGGGTCAACCACAAGGTTAGAGTTTTGCAGACTGGGTCGGAGACCAAGACCAGTTGATCTAGGTCGTTGGACCCCTGGTACCATTGCACCCTGAGCATCCACTGAGGGACCGTCATATGGAGGCGAGCCACAGGAACCATAGGGACGGCTGGCATCTTGTGACAACGAGGAGTCTCAGGTAGACTTGGTCTGGGACATGAGGCGCCTTGGATACCAATTGGTCCTGATCCTGAAGATGATCCGCCCTGTCTGAGGGGAGGAAGGCCATGCCCTGTACTGTTTACAGGACCATTTCTACGAACTGGAGTTTCTGGCTGGGCCAAGTGGATGACTTTGCTACATTCAGTGTGATCCCCAACTCTCGGAAGAGAGTAAAGGTGCCTCCGAGAGTGTGAACCAGCTGTTCTCATGTGGGAGCCACCAGGAGCCAGTCATCCAAGTAGGGAAAGACGTAATGGCCCCGTTGATGTAGAGCCACAGCCGCCATCGCTAGGCACTTGGTGAAGACTCTGGGAGTGGAGGAAAGGCCAAATGGCAAGGCTCAAAATTGATAATGTCGGCCCTGGAAAAGGAAGCACAGGAACCTCCTATGAGGCTGGAACACTAGGATGGGCAGGTATGCGTCCTGCATACCTAGAGAGCAGAGCCAGCCCCTGTGGTGCAGGAGGGGGATCAGACCTGGCAGCATGACCATCCTGAATCTCTTGTACGTGATGAATTTGTTCAGGGAACTGAGATCCAGGATGGGCTGAAGGTCGGCAGTCTTTTTGAGAACTAGTAAAAAGTGGGAATAAAATCCCTTTCCCCTTTGAGCCAGGGGAACTGGCTTTATAGCCTGCTTTTGCAGGAGAGCCTGAATTTCTCCTTCAGTCAGGGGGACATGAGAAGGAGGATAGTGGGAGGACACTGGTGAAGTTTCTGGAGGCATTTGTTCAAACTTCAGAGTATGACCTCTCTCTACGAGCTGTAAAACCTAGAGGTCTGTTGTTATTTTGCTCCAACCCTCCAGATAGAGGGAGCAGTAACCCCCTACAACTTCCCCCACTGACTCTGCTGGAGAAGGGGGATCTGGCAAGGAGTCATTGTGTTGCTCCAGCAGTAGGCAGAGGGGCCTGGGAGGAGTTTGGGACTCGAGAGGCAGAGCTTCCAGGAGTCTGGGAGGTGGCCTCTCTTTGTAATCTCCCCTCTGCTGAGGCTGATTTTGGAGCTGCTGACCTGAGGGCTTCCAAAAATACAGGTTACTCACCTGTAACAGGAGTTCTAGGAATGGTATATGTTGTTCATCCACACTCATTGGCAGGTATCCTTGCCGCTTTAAATCTTGCCGGAAGGTCTTCAAGCTTGCTCCTCCCACCCACCCGGGTGGTATAACTCTCGGCTCCGCCCCATGACGCCAGATCTGGCCGCTGGAAGCTCAGGTTGTGCAGTCCTTAGCCGGAGAGTCGGAGGGAATGTAGGGATGAACAACATATACCATTCCTAGAACTCCTGTTACAGGTGAGTAACCTGTATTTCTAGGGACATGGATATGTTGTTCATCCACACTCATTGGCAGACTCTAGCAGTTCTCCGGGAGGAGGGAGGCAAGACGACACCCCAATACTTACTTGGGAAAGAGAGACTGAGAACCGAGGCCCCAAAACCAGCATCCCGCGTGACTCAAGGTCGATGTGGTAATGGGTAATGAAGGTGTTTGCTGACTTCCAGGTAGCAGCGCTGCAGATTTCCTGGATAGGGACGTCCCTGGAAGCAGCCACCGTTGCAGCAGTATGGCGGGTAGAATGAGCTCTTATCCCTCTGGGAGGCTCCATGCCCGCCAACTTATAGCAGAGATCTATGCAGGAAGTGACCCACCTGCTTATCGTCCACTTGGCTGCAGGTCTGCCAGATGCGGCTTCAGCATAGGTGACAAACAGCTGGCTAACCTCTCCCAATTTCGGCCCGTGCGTTCTTTATAATAGGCGAGTGCCTTCTAGGGTCCAAAGTATGGAGCCTATATTCGGCCCTCCGGTGTGATTGGGGTAGAACACCGGCAGAGTCAACACCTGGTTAAGGTGAAACTCCGACCACCTTCCGGAAGGAATTTCGGTGGGAGCAGGGACAACCTTGTCCCTGTGGAAGACCAGGTAGAGACTCGTGGAAAGCGCCTGGAGCTCTCCCATCCTTCTGGCTGACGGATAGCCACCAAGAAGGCGGTCTTCCACCAGGTGAGAGAGAGCACACTGTGCATAGGTTCTGGAATGGCTTGCCCATGAGCTTGCCAGTACCAGCAGTAGATCCCACGGAGGTGGGGGTTCCCGTGACTGGAGGAAATGTGATCAAGGCCTTGAAAAGCGCCAGACCACCTTCTCCTACGCACATCGACTGCTTCCCGCCCGCGCCTCGGTAAGCAGAGATGGCTGCCAGGCACCCTTAGGGTCGCCGACCTAGGCCCTTGATTAGAAAGGGACCATAAATAGTCCAAGATGCTTGCCAAGGAACAGGAGGAAGGGTCCAAGCCCTTGTTCTGACACCAAATGGAAAACCTTTTCCATTTGAAGGCATAGCATTTTCTGGTCGACTCCTTCGGGACGCCCAACTACATTGAGGACCTCGCTGGAAGACCCAAGGCCTGGAACTCTAGCCAGCTCAGGAACCAGGCCGTCAGGTGCAGGGATTGAAGGTCCGGATGGAACACCTTCCCTGATTGACTGAGAGCAGGTCCGGCGAGCTGGAAGCTGCCGTGAGTCCTGGAGCTGAGACTGAGGAGATCTGGGTACCAGAACTGGCGAGGCCAGTCTGGGGCTATCAGAATCACCTGCGCCTTGTCCCTCCTCGCCTTGAGAAGCACCTTGTGGATCAAGGGAAATGGGGGAAAGGCGTAAAAGAGGCCCGGGGTCCACTGCCTCGAGAAGGCATCCCCCTGCAGCGAGCCCTGCTGAGGGGGGCGGGCATGGAACAGTCTCAGCTTCACGCTCTCCCTGAGGCGAACAGGTCCACCTGAGGTGTGCCCCAATGGGAGAACAGATGCTGTACTACCTCCGGCAGGAGAGACCACGTGGGATGCAGCCCCTATCCGCCTCAGGGCATCGACCAGGTGTTGGAGGCTCCTGCCACATGAATGGCTAGGAGATCCGCCTCCAGGCTGCGACGAGTGACCAAATGCGGAGAGCTTCCTTGCATAGAAGCATGGAGCGCGCCCCGCCTGGCGGTTTAGATAGAACATGGTCGTGGTATTGTCCGGCCTGACCGGACCACTTGACCCCGGAGGAACGGAGCAAAGGCGGTGAGAGCTAGGCGGACCGCCGAGCTCCAACAGGTTGATGTGGCATCGGACTCCGCGGACCAGGAGGCCATGAGCCCGGTGTTCCCCAGATGGGCACCCCAACCCATCAGAGGCATCGGTCGATAGAGAGACCGCTCGGCTCGGGCGGACGAACGGGATGCCCTCCTGCAAGTGATCTGGAACGGTCCACCACTGAAGAGGTTCCCACATCCCTGAGTCACCGACACAAGCTGGTCCAAAGGATCGCAGTGTTGTGACCACTGGCTGGCCAGTCCTCATTGAAGGACGATGTTCCAGCGGCCCAACGGACCACGCTGGTGCAGGCCGCCATGAGACCCAGGAGGCGAGGAAGTCCCGGCAGGGGCATTGCCCAACCAGAAATGATCGGGCAAAGGAGGAAAGAACCCGCCCTGTCCGTCGGGAGCCGCGCTCTGGCTCGAAGAGAGTCGAGCTGCGCCCCGATGAATAGAATCACCTGCTTTGGCTCGAGTTCCGACTTGGCCTCATTGATAAGGAGGCCCAGTTGAGAGCAGACCTGGAGGGCCAGATCTCTGGACCCTTCCGCCTCCTTCCTGGAGGGAGCTGCTATCAGCCAGTCGTCCAGGTAAGGGTACACCCGACCCCTGGCGCCACTAGGAATGCTGTCACCACTGCCATGCATTTGGTGAAGACCCTGGGAGCTGGAGACAAGCCAAGGGCATGGCTTGAACTCGAAAGGGATCCTTCCGCCTGAAGCGAAGGGAATCTCTGGTGAGACGGATGGATAGGGACGTGAAAAACGCGCCCTGCAAGTCCAGAGAGCAGAACCACACACCGCTCCAAGGATGGTATTATCTGAGCCAGAGTGACCATCCTGAAGGTTCAAGACCTTAGGAACTTGTTTAGTGTAGCGTAGGTCGAGAATGGGGCGCCAGCCCCCGTCCTGCTTCGGAACCAGGAAGTACCTGGACACAAACCCTGGTCTGAAGGAGGGTCCGCCACCTCTCTATCACCTCCTCTGGAGGGAGAGCGATGTCGGCTCGACGAGCCGCCAGTGAGGCTGGGGACTCCCGGCTCCCGAGGGCGACGGCCTGAAGGGTGGTGCCTGCTCGAATTCCAGAGGCAGGCCTCTTCCCACCACCTCCAAGACCCACCTGTCCGTGGTAACAGGACCAGGCGGAACGGAAGTGTCGAGCCGTCCCCACGGGGACCCAGAGGTGAGTGTGACGGGAATGGGGCGACACCCCTCAGCCCGCCACTGGGCAGGCTTGGAGGAGGGACCAGCCGAGGACCTCCTGGGCCTTTTCTCCCTGCCTCCTGTTAGAGGAAGCCGGCGGCTTGGGTTTGGGATGCCAAGGCCGAGCCTGCTGGCCCTGACGTTACTGGGCCGGGCGCCGGGGCACAGAAGGACGAAAGGGCTTAGGCTGCGTGCTTGCGGCCTTGTCCTTCTGAGCTGGAAGAGACCGAGTCCAAGGTAGCATTGACCTTCCGATCCTCTGCAGGTGACCTTCCACCCCAGGGTCAAGAGGTCAGTCCCCAAAAGGAACATCCACCAACTTGTGCTGGGTATCCAGTAAAGGTGGATATCCTCAGCCAAGCCTCGCTGACGATAGCCACTCGCGGCCGCCACCGATCTGGCACATGAGTCCCCTATATCCAAAGCAGTCTGGAGCTGCTGTTTGGCCACTGCCCTGCCCTGGTCCCACACCTGCTTAACCGTAGTCTGCAGATCGGCGGGAAGATGAGGGATGACCTCATCCAGGGAGCCCAACAGGGCATGAGAAAAATGTGCCATGAGGACGGCCGAACTGGCCTGACGAAGGCCGTGAGAGGACGCAGCGAGACTTTTCGCCTCGACATAGTCCAATTTCTTGACTCTTTGTCAGGAGGTTTGTCCACATCCCTGGCGTTGCCGGCGCGCTGGAAAACGCTGTCGGTAACCAACCCCTCAGCAGAGGGGTGTTCCGAAAAACCGGACAAGGAACCGGTAGGGACCGCATACTTCCTGGCCATCCTGGCCGAAGGCGCAGGGCAGGAAAGCAGGGCGCTGCCAAAGCTCCAAGGCCGGGCCCACTATGGCCTCGGCCACTGGAAAGGCCTCCGTCGGAGAATCCCCTCAGTCCAGAATCTCCGTGAGGGGATACCTGGCCCGCTTGAATGGGTTCGAGCTCCATCCCGGTGGACTCGAGATGAGCCGAAGAAGTCCTAGGAAGGACGACGGCTATCGCCCATTGACTGACTCTCCTGAAAACTCCAAGTCCAGTCGCTGGAGAAAAGGGAGGAATCATCTTCGGACTCGGAAGAGTCCTCAAAGAGCTGCCTCTGGCCTGAGCCACCTTCACCTGCCGAGGTCGGTCGGGAGTGAGGGTAACTGACAGCCGATGGGTAGACCCTCAGCCGACTGAGAATCCTTGGTCGGAGCCCCAATTGGTGGCTGTGGAGGCGGAGGTTCCACCGAATCGGTGGAGCAGCTGGTTTGGCCAAACAACCGCCTGGGTATAGGCCTCGGATAAGTCGAGGGTTGTGTCGGCCGCCCAGTGACAGCCACTTAATGGCCGGGAAGGCGACGGGTCGGCTTACTCCCGTCAGGAGGAGTTGTTGCAACATAAGGTCTCGTACCATCGACGTAATTACGCCAAGCCTCCCTCGTCCGAGGAGGAGGATGAGGAACGGGCGACGCCGCTATCACGTGCCGAAGACCGAGACCGCCCAGACGGTGGGATCGGGTTGGACTGCCAAGAGGTCCGGTGACCAAGGCCGAGTCCCGAATTTCCGAGGTCGGTGCGGGAGGTGTCGGCCGAACAGGCACCCTTCGGCTCGATGGTCCATCCGAGGGCTCCAGAACCGGAGGCACAGGCGAGCCCACGGGATCCTCAACTCCTCCCGGGGAACCGGGAGAGGGGAATCTTGGCGCTAAAGGCGACAGCTCATTCAACGGGTCGAGAAAAATCTGACCGCCGGTGGGAGTCTCGGTCAACTGACCTGACGGGACACCGTGAGGCCAGTGCTGCCGAGCGGTCGATCGGCCGATGGTCGCATCACTCGGGAAAGGGACCTTTCCCGCCTCCCAAGAGCGCGCCGACGGAGGACTTACCCTGTCCTTCTTTTGGACCGAGAATAAGGTCCAGCAGACGAGGCCCTTCCCTTAGTGGAGAGGGACAGACAAAGCTCCTTAAAGAAGCCGTGTAGGAAGAACCCAGAGAGCGGATAAATGCCGCCGCGAGAAGATACTGCCCGCGCTGCCTCCTCTTCGAGGGCGATCATCCGCCGAGCTGATCCGCCGAGCCCCACCGCGGACACCGCCAACCGGGCCTCCTTGACTTCACCGAGGGAACGCTTCGGGCGGCCCAGTTGCACCGGGCAGCACGGTCTCGAGGACGAGGCCGAGAAAGATGAGCACAGGTCGCAAGCCCGCGGGTCGTGCTCAAGGCCTAAGCAGTAGACACACGTGGAGTGTGGATCCGTCCGGAGACATCTTCTGACCCGCATGGGCATCTCCGAACCGAGTCGATTTGTCCATCGCAGCCGCGAGGGATCAAGATCAAAGTCTTTTCGCAAAATTTATTTTTTAAACCGCAAACGGAGAAACAGGAACCAGTCTCAAACGCAGAGCGTTAAGGAGGGAACCTGAGCTTCCAAGCGGTAAGGAAGATCTGACGTCATGGGGCGGAGCCGTGAGTTATACCACCCGGGTGGGTGGGAGGAGCAAGCTTGAAGACCTTCCGGCAAGATTTAAAGCGGCAAGGATACCTTCCAATGAGTGTGGATGAACAACATATCCATGTCCCTAGAACGGCCAGTTCTTATATGGTCTTTGGTCCCCCTTATACATTTTTTGGAGAGACCAAATGGTCTTGGAGATGGGTGATCAGTTTCTCTGTCTCGTCTCCAAAAAGGACCAAGCCCTTGAAGGAGAGGTCCAAGATGCCCGACTGCAGATCCTGGGAGAATCCTGAGACTCTAAGCCAGGCGTGGCATCTGAGGCAGATGCCCAAAGTCACCGCTCTGGCTGCTGTATCTGCAGTGTCATATGAGGCACACAGAACATGGATGCCTATATCCAACTCTGATTTGAGGAGATCCAGGATTTCAGTTTTCTGTTCTGAGTCTGGAAGTGCCTGAACTATCTCCATACCTTTCTCCAACAGGGCATTTTGGTATTGTACCATGTATGTGAGGAAGTTAAGGGACCTGATGGAGCAAGTGGAGGATTATTAAACCTTTTTGCCCATCTGGTCGATATATCTGGACTCTTGGTCGGGAGTCCGAGTACTCATGTGTTCGGGCTTCTTCAATCTATCATGGGCAGCTGTAATCACCATAGAGTCTGCTGTAGGGTGTTCCACCAAGAAGGGCTCCTCTCTAAGGACTCTATACAGCCTGTCTGACTTCTTGGAGATGGTGGAGGTGGTGGATGGGCGCTTCCAGGTTAACCTTGTGAGGTCCTGGAAGGTGTCTACCAAAGGAGGCACCACTAGAAGCTTAGGCTCCTTTTGCCTCGGGTACTTTGCCAACCTCTGCCTCTCCAGATCCAGGTCCTCAGTCTCCCATCTGTTGGAGGCCTGGATATGCCTCATGACGTCCATAAATGTCGGGTCATCAGGAGGTGACCTGGGGGTGACCTTATTATCTGGGGAGGAAGAGCAACTCCTAAGTTCAGAATGATCTGAGTCCAAGGGCGAAGAACTGTGGCTGGTGTCCGCCAATCAGGAGGATGAAGAGCTAGAGTGATGTTGGCTGTGAGACCGACATACACTATGGGACTGGCGCCCGCTGTGGGACCGACGTCGGCTATGAGACCGGCAACAGTGGTGGCTGGATGAGCAGAAGTATTTGCCGTGACACCGCCTTCTGTGTGTGGGTCTTCTACGACGGTCATCTGGGCTCGGGGTACAGTCCTTAGGAGCAGGAGATGGTTGTTTAGGCTCCTGGTCCTTGTCATGGTCCAGCTGCAGCTCGGGTTCCACGCTCACACGCGCCTCGGAGGGAAGCAAGTCTCCTTTGATCTGGTTCCACCAGAAGGAGAAGAGTTCCTGGATCTGGGTCCTGGAGAATTGCAGACCAGACGGGTCGGCTGGTGACTGAGGAGCTGGCATCAGCTTGCCCGGCATCGGAGCACCTGGTGTCCGAGGTGGCAGCAGAGCCGGAGGCAAGATGGGGTGGTTAGAAGCCCTATCTGGCCTCAGAGTAATCGGCCGGGAGCCTCCATTGGAGGGTGAAGAGACAACCTTGACTGGTGACTGAGAATGGGCTGGCGAGGAGGCTGGCGAAGCCCGTTCCAATGTTCGAGACAGCAACTCCTTAGCAGGCGGTTGCTTGGCGGAGTCCAGGGGGATGCAGCCATCGGCTTGGTCGGGGCCTTAGGCGAAGGCATCGGAGTATGGGGCGGGGGTGTCGGGTGCTTGTGTGAGCCTGATGTCTGACACTGATGATGGGGAGTCTTGTCCAAGGCCTTGGATGAGGCCGTCATCGGAACTGAGCGGGTGGGAGCTGAAGCATCACTGCCCTGCTTCTGGATGGTTCCAGCCCCTAAGGTGGAGGGTGATCCTGCTGGTGTGACCTTCACCTTGAGGGATGTCACAGTAGAGACCGAAGCCACTGACCCCGACTTGCTCCCACCTGACACCAGGACAATGGCGGGAGGCTTTGCTAACGGCTGCCCGGAGGAGGTGTGGGCAGCCCAAGAGGCATGGTCCAAGCCCCCATGGGACGAGGAGCTGGACGAAGACTTCTTGTGGAGTGGGGACCTGGAACGGGAGCATCCCCGGGACTTTTCCCAGTCTTTAGACTTGTGTTTCCTTGAGTCCTTCAGTTTCTCCTTGTGTGGCTTAGGACTCTTCCCCGCTGGCTGAGTCTGCAAGACAGCAAGCTACTGCTCAAGGAGGGGAGCCTTAAGGGCCTTCTGGCAGCAGATCCGAGTCCGGGAGTTAAACCATTTGCAGTGCTCACAGGCCGAGGTGTCATGGTTCAGGCTTAGGCAAAAAAGGCAGGCCTTGTGGCTGTCCTTCAACAGCAGCTGCTTGCCACAGTTGCACTTGGATTTTCTTCATTACATACATGAAACGGCCGCCGCCGGAGATGAAAACATGCAGAAAGCAATGAAATTCAACACTTTTTTGTTAAAGGGAAGAAATAAACGCTGAAGGTGCGCAAGCGTTTTAATTGTTATGAGAAGGCGTCCGAGGAGCCGATGCAATGGGTCGACGGAGGGAAAAGAACTGGGGTGGGGCTGGGGACTGCCCCCTTTATACCGCTGGCTGACGCCGGATGGAACCGATGCTGGGGGTGGTCCCCCACTGAAAACTACTAGCTAGAAAGTTTCTGTGCAGTCCTGGCTGCTTAGTCCTTAAGGTTATTGCCTGCTGCAAGAGCTCTCACTCTAAGTAAGATCAACAGATCCCTCCTTACTTTAGTTGCCAGTTCCCCACGAGCCATGTCCATAAGTGGGTCTGAAGGGTCTGCCCTAGACACAGGCACCACAGGCCCCAAGGTGAATCCTAGGATGCGGCTCCCCTTTCTGAGCTTACCGCCATGCAGTGTGCCACCCAGGAGCGGTCCCTGAACCTGCCACCTACGGGGTACCCTGTTGCAGCCCTGCCACCACCGCAACAGCCCCACTTCCTGGAAACTCCAACCATACCTTTTGGTTACCGGGACCACTGCTCCCTCACAAACAGGTTCCGAACCCTTTCCCTCCTTCCTTCCTTTTGTAGCAGTTGATGAAACCTCCCCGGAACCACAGCCGCCAAACTCCTAACAGCCCTCCCTCTGAGTCCTCCCCGCTTCACACCAATGCTGCCAGCCAACTTCTGTGGGGCCGGAGGGGGTTAACCCCTGACTGCCTTGCCCTTCTCAATACCGCTTTTTCCCCATCTCTCTTCCAACCTGGGAAAAACCCAGGGCTTAAATGCTCGCAAAATCCTGCCCCTCTGGTGGCAGTAGAAGGGTATCACCACATGCTGACTAAACTGGGGCCCTACCCAGAGGGGAGGATCAGACCCAAAACACCGGCTAGTAAGCCCACGCCATGAGGGGGGTGGGCTTACAAATATAAAACCACCCCTCTGTCTTTCCTCCCTGACCTGTCCTTCCAGAACATAGTGTAGCCTGGGATGGCCACTTCCCAGCTGTGATTGTCCGTGCACCATGATTCCGTTATGGCAACCAGATCCAGGTATGCCTCCACAATAACTGCATCAAAGCTAGAAATTGTTTCCCGCACTCCTTGCATTGGCACACATGGTTCTCCATTCTCTTTGTCCTTCTCTCCCTCTAACCTACCTCTCCTTTCTGCTTTTCCCCTTCCCCCTCTGTTACCCCAGTCCTGCCCTCCCCCCGTTATGCTGTCCTTCTGCCTTTCTTCCTTCCCCTCTTTTCCAGCTGAAGTTCCTCTTCCAGACTTGCCTGCCCTACCCTTCTCTTTGCTTCCATCAACCTCCAGCGAATTTCTTCTCCCTGGGTTAACCTTCCCTGCTGCACTAGTCTCAGTGGGGGGGGGCAATCTCTACCTCCCTCAGTCTTTCTGCCTCCCCGCCACGGCTAGTTTAGATGCTCATCAAATTAGCATTTTAACCTTCCATTCAGGACTGCTGTTCCTCTCCTGGATGGACGCACGCCATCTCCCTTGTACAGGCCTCCATCCCCCCAGGTGTGATCCCAGTTCCCAATGTAGCCAAAGCCCTCCTCCCTGCACCATGCCTTCAACCACTCACTGAAAGACCTGATGCGGCATTCCCTTGCCTTCTGATGTGGCATTCCCTTGCCTTCCCATGATCATGCTTGGGTAACACTTCAGTGAAGGCCACTGTGCAAGCTACCTGTTTAAGGCCCCCCCCCACCAGCTCCCTAAACCTATCCTGCACCACTCCTTTAGCTTCCGTTGCCAGATCATTCATCCTCCGGTGGATTACATCATCCAGCTCCCTCCGTGACACCTCCTCCTTGGCAATCTCCAAGATCTTCCCTCCAGTCCTCCCTGCTGAATCACCTGGAATGCATTGTACTATCCTGTCTCTCCCTTCCCCTGCACCCAGTTCAATCCCCTGACTATGGAGTCCCCTACCAGCAACTGCCTCCTCCTTGGCTGGGGGTCTCTCCCACCCTCCTTGGTGCCTGCTTCCTTGAGGACCCCCACCTATCCCCTTACTCCTGCCTCAGTTGCCTCCTCCTGGCTTCCCTGTCCCAC
Organism: Neoceratodus forsteri; assembly: GCA_016271365.2. NCBI lineage: Eukaryota > Metazoa > Chordata > Ceratodontiformes > Ceratodontidae > Neoceratodus > Neoceratodus forsteri. The sequence goes on from CM057458.1 coordinate 377,051,800, forward strand.
CAGAATGGTGAAGGAATAGTATGGCACTAAGGTCTTAGTGGTGCTCTCCCTCCTTTCTCCCCCCATCCTCCTGGAGCCCACCAAAGTTCAGCCACTCTGCGTCCCAACTGGCATCCTTTGAGGGAGCGACTGCAAACTAAGGGGCCCCTGGGTGAGGCAGATGGTGCCCTGTACTCGTGCCAGTTTGGCCCAGAGTGCAGTGACCTCTGCTCTCAGCCCAGAGAGGTGCTTGCATATGGGGCAATGTCTCAGTCTCCAGAACATGTCTCTGAAGATTGTGGCCCTGCACCCCTTACACTGCATCACTCCCATGCCTGATGATTTGCTTATCCTCCTGACTGTTTGCTTACCTGCCTTTCTGTTGCCTGTAGACTTCTCTTATCACCAACCTCCCTCTTGGCTTCCCTTTACCTTTCCCTTCCGAGCTGGTGTCTGATCCCTTACCCTAGATAAGGGGTTTCATCAATTCCCTTTTTTTGGTCCCTTGGTAATTTAGGATAGTTGGCTTCCAATACTCACATTCTCCCCATATCCTACATAGGGCGTTGCCTCTATTCTCACACTACTGTACATTTCAGTTGCCCTTAGCTTGACCTTTTTAGGTCTTACCCTCCCTATCCTACACCGCTGTTTACTCCTATCCCACTGACAGCACACCATTTTAAACATGCAGCAACCAGTATACAGGTAGTCTAGGAAGCCTGGTATGCAGACAGTGAGGCATATGAGGCATATGGAAAGCATGTCACACTTCAAAAAGACTTTTGCTGGAGCAGCAGGAAAGAAATAGTTAAGGAGAGAGAGAGAGAGAGAGAGAGTGTCAGTCTAACTTGGGAAAGGCCTTGTGCAACACTGTTTTTAAAAGAGTGTACCATGGGCTCAGAAAAACATCTGGAAGAGCACAGTGAATTTTGTGTCCATCTGCAAACTAGCATGTACTGGAATTAACCTCTTTAAATAGCAAATAAAAAGATCATTTTCATATAATATCTGTGGTGTGTGACCTGAATTCCATATTTAAGACAATTACTTCTGCCTAATGAAGAAACGACTACCAAAAGCAGCGTGGGGCATCCAGAGGAGAAAGGTTATAGGACTGCATTGGCAAGCTTAAAGCAGGCAAGCCTTACCCTTAAGAGTGCATAAAGGTGGCACATGGTTGCCAAGAGAGAGAGAGTGGAAAGTCTGAAAACATTCCCCTTGGTCCGTCCTATAAAAGGCTGGCTGTATACCATTGTGCAAAAAAAGCATAGGAGTGACCACAACCATCACGCTACAGTTTTGGTGTACCAAACACTGAGGGACAAATAAAAATTGTTTTGTGCAATGCAACAGGTAATGGAATATGCTATGTCCATTACACAGTTCATAGCTTTCGCTTTTTTTTTTTGTAATGATGAAAAAAACTCCATTATTCCACAATAAAACATTATATTTCTGGTATTACATTTCATCTCCCATTATCACACACACCAAATGTTCTTCTGTTTTGACTTGTCAAGCCATGAAATTATATCTTCTAAACATCAAGAAATAAATTCCTGAATTTTTGTCAAGAAGACATTTAATGTATGCTTACCTGCTTCTTCACATAACCAATTTTCTCACATCTGGAGTGTTTTCCGCTGCTATAAACCTTCAATTAAAAGCTGTTGTGATTCTAGCCTTTTTTTGATTCCTAAGACAGGAAGCCTTCTCCATACTGTCATCCACATCTGACCTGAATAAACCTTTATGCCTCTGACTTGGAAACAATGATCCAAAAATTACTATTCACTTTTTTTTCTTAAACAATCAAAGATGGACTGTTCTCACAGAGGCATGTAACTTCTCTTCCGCAGAAACAATGATGTACGCCTAATCAAAGCTGTTGACTCCTTCCTGTCACCTAAAGATGAACCTATTAAATTAAAACCTCTCTTTCAATCAGAGAAGGGTCAGTCATGTCAACTACTTCATTTGTCTCTTACCTCTGAGTTCACCTCGCTAAATTTCATTCTGGATATTCTTTCTAAATCACATCGGCTTCTACTGCATCAAGAAGGGAATTCCATCTCATATAGACATGAATCTGGGTAGATGGGCTTTGTCATGTTATGAAACAGCACCCATAAGCCTACCTCAGATATCACAAATGTCCATGTCCCGCTCTTCTCTCAAAATATGCCTGGATCGAAGGTAACCAGTGACCGCAGATCCCCAGAAGTTTCCTTCAGATATGGTGTCCCTTTCTTCTGTGCCAAAGGACTTTTACTCAGTTTGAGAAGTAGAAGAAGTTACAGCACTGATATTATCTTTGTATCTTTGGGGGAGAGGGAACCCCTTTGCATGTCCCAGTTTCCTTTAGCTAGTAGGCCCGACTCCCAAAAGCACTTCATCCAAGGGAGGAAAGTTTACTAACAGTAATCCAGAGAGTTAAGACCAAAAGCTTCTAAGTATGCACAATCACTACATATTCTAATCATACTATAGTCCAATCAACCTGCTGACCAAGTGGACAACTCTATAGAGTACATGTACGACAGTTACAGAGATACTAAAACAAAAACATGTATAATTGAAGAAGGGGAGAGGCAAATCATAATATATAATGTTTATAATAATTCTTATTCACAAGTATACAGCCTTTTTAATAAAGAGATATTTTTGGAGCAAGAAAAGTGGTCTTGTGGTGAGATGAACTTGTGTGAATTTAAAATGCATTTATTTTTATGAAATTATTCTGACTGGGATAACCTCAAGAGCAGCAGCATCTCGTTTTCATGGGTGTCCCAGGATGATAGCAGCACTTTTTTTTTTTTTATCTCTGGTGTGCAACTCCTGAGGTCAGATTAAGACCTGCTCCGTTTGTTGTAAAAAACAAAAATAAAAAAACCCAACAATATATATCTATATATAGATCTGTATGTATCTATCTACTATCTCTGAGAACCACAGCCGTGGTTCTCTGATGAACCTGACCTGCCAGACTGCCATCCGCGGTCCGAGTTTGAAGCCACCAGCCCCTCACAGAAGCCCAGGTGGCCGAGAGCACAGCCGTGGTTCTCTGATGAACCCGACCTGCCAGACTGCCATCCGTGGCCCGGGTCTGAAGCCACCAGCCTGTCACAGAAGCCCAGGTGGTCCGAGAGCCACAGCCGTGGTTCTCTGAGGAACCCAACCTGCCAGACTGCCATCCGTGGTCCATTTCTGAAGTCACCAGCCCCTCACAGAAGCCCAGGTGGTCTGAGAGTCACAGCTGTGGTTCTCTGATGAATCCAACCTGCCAGACTGTCATCCGTGGTCTGGGTCTGAAGCCACCAGCTCCTCACAGAAGCCTAGGTGGTCTGAGAGCCACAGCCGTGGTTCTCTGCTGAATCTGACCTGCTAGACTACCATCTGTGGTCCGGGTCTGAAGCCACCAGCCTCTCACAGAAATGCAGGTGGTCCAAGAGCCACAGCCGTGGTTCTCTGATGAACCCGACCTACCAGACTGCCATCCACAGTCCAGGTCTGAAGCCACCAGCCCCTCACAGAAGCCTAGGTGGTCTGAGAGCCACAGCAATAGTTCTCTGATGAACCTGACATGCCAGACTGCCACCCGCAGTCTGGGTCTGAAGCCACCAGCCCCTCACAGAAGCCCAAGTGGTCCGAGAGCCACAGCCATGGTTTTCTGATGAACTCAACCTGCCAGACTGCCATCCACAGTCCAGGTCGGAAGCCACCAGCCCTTCACAGAAGCCCAGGTACAGACTCTACCTTGGGGACCGATTACCTCCAGGAACGGAGCCCTATGAGCTTGATTTGTCTTTTTTACGTGAGGACAGTTATTTCTGGGTTGAAGTCCAGCGTCTATTCTTGCTGTGACCCATTGGCTGCAGTTAGTCCCAGGAGCACTCTGATTGGCTCCGCATAGATCTGCACTGTCAATGCTTGTGTAACCCCCCTGCAAATGGGGGTTCCCAAAAGACTTCCAGGAGCTTGCTTGAATGCTCCAAGCCTGAATGGTGTTTGGCATTTAAGCCATTTATCAGTGAGTGTTTTTAGAACCTCTGGTACTGTCTCTTTAAGAGCTGTCTGCTTGCAGACATAATTAGTTTATATGGGGGGACTGTGTGTTTCTCTGTTTGAGTACCACCATGCTGCTGCCAATTCACTCCATTTTGCAGTCACTAGGAGTGCAAAGGGAACCTATCTGAAAGATGTAACTGTTTGCCAGAAATTATTTAGAGTAATAATGAAATTACAGTTTGTCTAACCTGCTTTCTTTGCAGTCAGAACTGTGTCTGCTAGTTCCCATTCTAGTTTTGAACTGCTGAACTGGACCAATCAGTGTGGGGTAAGCTAGCTCTAAAATGGTGCCTTGGACGAATCAGAACTTGGACTCATAATCTGAGCCAGCCACAAGAGGATTGTATGGGCAGTGACTCTGGAGATGTAGTTTAGACTTCAGTGCCTTTTGGACCAACAGCAGCAGTCTATTGTGAGTGACAGCCAATCCAGTCAAGAACTGAGAGGAACTCAAAGGAAGTGCCGGTTTTGTCGGTTGGAGTTTCAGTTGAGCTTTGGCAGTGAAGAAGGAAGGAGCCCTGTGCTTTTTCAGTGTGCAGTTTTAGTCAAAAACGTGTGAAGGCCCAGAGTTCTGGTCTGCAGCTTGTGTAACAGCTTGTTAGGACTGAATCCGTCCTGTGAAAAGAATCAAAGGATCTCTGAAGAGTAGAAACCAGGCTCACCCTGTAGAAGACTGGATGAATTGCTGAAAATTGCACTTGGTCTGTCAGGAACTGAATCTGCTGTGTGTTCTCCCGGGTATTGTGCAGTAATTGCTATCGGGATACAGATGCAGCCTGCCTGGTATAGTGCTTTCTTTTATATGGATGTGTGAAGAGGTTTGTGTACCTCAAGTGAGCCCTGTGACATTGAAGGACCCTATCTTATTTGGAGGTCGTGAGTACTAATTCAGGGTCGCCCCTGTTGAATTGCCACATTAAATCCAAATGGAATTACTGTACTGCTGACTGTTTAATTCTCCTTTTCTCTGTGTGAAAGGGCCCCTACCAGCTGCCACGGTTTGGACTAGCCACTAGGGCTTGGGTACCCAGGGACAGTAACTGATAGGGATAGGCCTGTGCACAGAGCCATAGGTAGATTATTAGAGTGATAAGCTAATTAACCTGATTTCCCCCTGTCCTTGTTATATCCCCCTAAATAAATCAGAGCTGCTTGTTTCAGCAAAGTTATACTGCCTGAGGTATTTGTTATGTTAAAGTACTGTACTGTGATTGTTGCACTGTATCTCATTTCACAGGAGGTCCCAGTGCCGGAACCAGACCTGGGGGTAAGTGTATACTGTGAAGGTAATTCTGATATATTGTGTGGGCCACTAGTGGGAAGAAAGGGGTTGCAGTGTCCCAGAGGGCTGTGACCAAGTTAGTTTAACTATTGCAAACCCTGACCTCTGGGTGGAGGCACCGCCATTGATCCAGGCCCCTCAACCTGTTAGTGGCAAATCAGGCAGGGGTAGTAGCCCCTGGGATAGCGCCATCTAGGGTTACATCTTGAGGCTCACCGCTGGGATTGTGTGTCCTCTAGTGGCCATATTTACAAACCACTGTTAAGAAAAAATGGGTACCCGACAGAAGTGGCTGTGCACCGGCTGGTGGAGTGGTGTACTGGGGAGGAGATCGACCCCCAAATGCTATGCTTATCCTGGACATCCCCTGGTATCACAGGACACTGTGCAGGGAGTACTTTCCAAGGTGGAAGGTTTACAAACCCTGTGGTGGTGGGTCGGCATGCTAATCTGCTCACCCACACTTTCCTGGCCCTAGTAGAGTTTAAGGATCCCATAGATAGCTCCAAAGTGCCACAGACCATTACCCCAGAGGAGCCCTCACTGCTTGAGAGTAGGATAACTAAGGACAGTAAAGACCCGGGGAATCAGCCCCACCACTATCTGAAACTTTGAGGAGAAATTTGCTGAATGGTTGCTGGGAGAGGGGAACTGTGGAGGACTTGAAGAAACTATTCTTGCCACCTGGGGTGTTCCTCCCCAACACCCTCTCCTGCTCCAGTGCCCGTAATGGTGGCTGAACCAATGCAGACTCTATTTCTGCACCTGCCATTAGTCATGACTCTTACCAAGGTTGAGGATCTCTCTGGCACCTCCCACTCCCAAGGGAGGATGACTGGGAGACCTGGATAGACTATGTTGCCCCCAAGTGCTAGAATGGCAATGCCTCGGAAGGCTAAAAGTGAAAGAGGGTTAGTGAGAGCCCGAGGTCCTGCCCTGGCTACCATCCGTGCAACGGGCCAGTAACCCTGAAGCGACTGCACAGGCCTATCTTGAGGCCTTGGAGAATGTGTATGGGAGCCCAGATTCTGATGAGGACCTATGGTGGAGAGTAAGAGATGCACAACAGTACCAAGGGAGTTGTTGTCTGTGTATGTATCTCGGCTGGAAAAATTGTTGCAAGAATGCCTCAGAAAAGGTAGTTTGCCAGCGATTGAACTGGACCAAACCAGGCTGGACAGGATCCTTAAGTCTGCCTCTCTCAGAACTGCTGTTGCTTCCAGTTACGCCTGGCAGATCGACTGGAACCCCACCCTCCTATGATGAGTTAATGAGAGAAATTCGAGGAGTTGAGAAAAGACGACCTCGGGAGGGACCTGCACCAATAGCTGCGGCCACGACTGGAGTGACTGAGGGTGACCCATCAAGTGAAGTTCAGGGCAGAGGTTGGCAGTAAATGAGTGCTCTGACAAGGAAAAAGATATGTCACAATGGGGCGAACTGTTGAGAGAGATCCGGGAATTCAAAAACAGTCCCTTTATGAAGGCCACGCCTGCAAGTACGGGCCCTGACCTATATCCGACTGCATCTGCTATGGGGGTGGGGGTACCCACCCATGTATCTTCTGCTGATAACAGCTCCGAACTCGATTCCTTGACCATGAAAGTGGAGAAACTGACGAGATGTCTCCAAATGCTTATCACGCCGCAGACAGAGATGGCACCAAGGTTTCCAGTTAGTAATACCCCGCCTCTGGCTCCCAGTGTGGCATGCCGCCAGCTCAAACTCCAGAAAGTATGTTTTGCTATAATTGTGGGAAAGATGGGCACATGAAAGGGAATGCCAGTCCCCAAAAGACACTGACAAAGTTGCATATAGGCTACAAGGAGAGCTTCGAGAAGAAATCAGTGGTTAAGAGGTGCATACATGATCCCAGTGAGGGCACCAAAATGCTAATTCACGCCCTTTTGTGGCAAGGTCAGTTGCCCAGGCCCCCACTACCGCCTCCAGACTGGTCCAGAATAGTGGGTCCCTCCATGGAGACCACTGTAAAGGTGAATGGAGTGTCTACAAGAGCTGTATTAGACAGTGGCTCCCAAGTGACAATTATGTTCCAGGATTGGTATCAGAAGCATTTGTCAGACGACCTTACAACCATTAGAAGGACTGCATGTATGGGGTTAAGGGAAGGCCTACCCTGTTCCGGTATATCAAATTTGGCTGTCTTTCCCCACCTCCGTGGCTGGAGTGGCCGAACAAGTAGAGACCCTAGCCTTAGTGTGTCCCCCACTGGACTGTATGATGGTGTCCCTTGTTGATTGGAACAAATGCTCATATGTTCGGAAGGCTGGCACAGTTGTGTTATGGAAAACAGGGTCAAAGACTAGTAGAGCTTTAAGAGTTCCGCTTTAATTAAGAAGGCCTATGAGGCACAGAGAGAGTGCTGAAAAACAGAACCAGAGGAACCGGGTCGGAATTGTATGGAAGAAGGATCCTGAGTCTCTGATCCTGGCGCCAAATGCCCAGTGTACCTTACAGGAGAGGTCCGTATCAGAAAGGATGTTAAGAATAAAATATTAATGTTGGATGCACCAGGCGATGGAAAATTGCCAGAGGGACTGCTGGTCAGCTTAGTATTTTGCCCGCTAGAGCCCATGCTTATGCCAGAAGGGTAATGGTCCAAGTTCATAATGTGTCTGAAAGAGACATTCGAGTAAACAGAGGTTGCATCCTGGCTAATGTGCATTGTGCAGACACTGCAGTGCTACCCAGCAGCAAGAGTTCAAGGAAGAATGACAGAGTAACGCCTGACTTGTTTGATTTCGCGACTCCTTCGCCAGCTGAATGGAAAGTGAGGATCAGTGAGAAGCTTGCCCAGAGAGACCAGGGTTTTCTTTAAAGGAATGGGATGTAGGATGCGCAAGGAGCTGAGCACAATATCCGCTGCATGACGAAGACCATTTCGTGAGAGGTCTCGACGCCTGGCACCTGCTGACATAGATGATGTGAGACGGCATCTGCAAGAGATGTTAGCTGCTGGTGTAATACAAGAATCCAGAAGCCCTTATGCTTCCCCATTGTGGTAGTGAGGAAAAAGAATGGAACAGTAAGGATGTGTGTGTGATTATCGCACCTAAACCGGCGGACTATCCCTGATCAGTACACAATGCCCTGCATTCAGGATGCTTTGGACTGCCTAAACGGGAGCAAGTGGTTCTCTGTACTGGATCTCCGTAGGGTACTACCAGATCCCGATGGCCCCAGAGGACTCGTGAGAAGACGGCCTTTATCTGTCCGCTATTTCTATGAATTCATGAGGATGCCTCAAGGGATTTAGGTGCCCCAGCCACTTTTCAATGATTGATGGAGCGGCAGTGGGGACATGAACTTACTAGAGTGCCTGGTATACCTAGATGATGTTATTGTGTTTGGCAGCTCACTGGAGGAACATGAGAGCAGATTATTTAAAGTATTGGACCGACTGGAGGACTTTGGCCTTAAACTGTCCATTGATAAGTGTCAATTCTTTCAAACATCAGTAAAGTATGTGGGACACATAGTATCCACCGAGGAATAGAGACCACCCAAGTAAAGTTGAGGCCTTGACCACCTGGCCACAGCCCAAAAATCTAAAAGAACTGCAAAGATTCCAGGGATTCTGTGGTTATTATCGGCGCTCATCAAGGACTATTCAAGAGTGATCCGCCTTTACTTAACCTTACTCAAGGGTATCCCCAACCCACAAAAAACTAAAAGTCAGCCCCTCAAGACTGAAAGAGTGATTTCATCCGAGTGAAGTATTTGGGGCGCTGACTCCTGATTGTGAGACTGCTTTTCATGAGATCATATATCAACTTACCCATGCTCCAGTGCTGGCCATGCGATCCAAGAAAACCCATCGTCCTGCACACTGATGCTAGCTTGCAAGGGTTGGGGGCTGTGTTGTACCAAGAGCACGAGAATGGCCTGAGACCAGTGGCCTTTGCCAGTAGAAGCCTGACCCATCCGAAAAGAACTATCCTGTACATAAGTTAGAGTTCCTAGCTTTGAAGTGGGCTATTGTTGACCAATTCCATGAGTACTTGTATGGGGCTAAAATACTAGTAAAACTGACAATAATCCTTTGACCTATGTGCAGACCTCAGCTAGTTGGATGCCACTGGCCATAGGTGGCTTTCTGCATTATCTACATATGACTATGCTCTCGAATCGAGCAGGTCTGAACCACATAGATGCTGATGCTCTCTCCCGGAGGCCTGTTCCCAGAATGATTGGGTCCGATTGGCAGAACTCTGACATTCGGGCACTCTGCCGGAAGTTTGACAGGAGGAACAATGTCCACGGACGAGTGGACTGCATGGTGGATTGCTTGGGACCTCTGAGAATTGCATACCTGCTGCTTATTGCCACTTTTCTGCAATAGACATTGGTGCACTGCCTCAGCTGGACAATGACAGTATTCAGGCGGCTCAATCCCACTATCCCATGATCAAAGCAGCTTAGAAGCCTCTATGCAGGAAAAGATGTGTCCAAATTACGCCCACTGATTGAGAACTGCACTGTTATACAAAGAAGGTCCTAAGTTGAAACTGATCAATAAACTGTTATACAGAGAAACAGTAGACAGAGGGGGACAAGTAGACAAACAACAACTAGTGCTGCCCACTGCCTTTCAAGACTCAGTACTGAGGTCCTTGCACAACCACATGGGGCACCTTGGTATAGACAGAACACTTGACTTGGTGAGATCCAGATTCTATTGGCCTAAGATGGGGGCTGATGTGGAGCAACACATTCGAACTTGTAGTCGCTGCTTACAGAGGAAAGCTTTTGTCCCAGAGGGCTGCCCCTTGTTAACATCACCACCAGTGCACCCATGGAGCTGGTCTGTATTGATTTTCTGAGTTTGGAGTCAGATCAAAGAAATATCAGTAATGTGCTGGTGGTCACTGACCATTTCACGAGATATGCCCAAGCTTTCCCACCAAAGACCAGAAAGCATCCACTGTGGCCAAAGTACTTGTAGAAAACTTTTTGTTCACTATGGGCTCCACAAAGAATCCATTCTGATCAAGGGAGAGACTTTGAGAGTCGCCTGATCAAAGAGATGCTTTCTCTGTGGGGAGTGCGAAAGTCCAGAACCACTCCTTACCACTCCCAGGGGACCCACAGCCTGAACGCTTCAACCGCACTTTGCTAGATATGCTAGGCACCTGCACCCAAAGGACAAGCCTAGATGGAGCCAACAAATTAGCACCCTGGTACATGCTTATAACTGCACCAAAAGTGATGCCACTGGATTCTCCCTACCGCCTGATGTTTGGAAGAGAAGCTCACTACCAGTAGATGTGTGTTTTGGGGTCTCCTGATGGGGTTCAAGCTGACAACTATTTACAGTATGTGCAAAAGTTAAAGGCCCAGCTAACTCATGCGTACTAACTGGCTCAAACCATGGCTGCCAAAAGAAATCTGGCCAACAAAGAAAGGTATGATAAAAGGTGAAAGCACAGGAACCCAGGAGGGAGATCGGTATTGCTAAGAAATCTGGGACTGCATGGCAAGCACAAGATTGCTGACAGATGGCACCATCTCCCTCACATTGTAGTGGGCAAACTAGATGATCTGCCAGTGTACAAAGTAAGGCCTGAGAATAATTCAAAGATGTAAAACAATGCATAGAAATCATTTACTGCCCATTGACAAATCTTAATTGAGTCTGAGCCCTAGAAGATGCCCCTCTGGACCAGTGACTAGAGCTGCTGCTAAGAAAAGACCAAGGAAGTCTGCACCTACAGAAGCAGAGTTAAAGTGTTCCCTGCACAAGTCCCAGTTGAGCATGACTGTCAGTCCATATCAGAAGAAAGTGAGAGTGACTTTGAATACTATCCTTCTTACTAACTGAGTCAATTGTTTCGGGCAATCCCTAGTCAATACTGGAGATGAAGCTGGGCCTTCTGACTGTCTAAGCCCCCAGCTTCATCCCTGAGCCATGCTCCCAGAAAGTGAAGTGCAAAGCATCAGATCAGATGAAATGGAATCATTGTGCATGGTTGAACTGTTTGAGCTTTCAGGGAGGAAAATGATAGATTGGGGCAGACTGGTGATACACTTCAACAAGAAGAGTATTTGAGTGCCCTGACAGTCCACTGCCAGTGTCCGAAAAGCTCTCCATGCAGCCAAATGTTGTGGACTCAGAAACTGTAACTCCTGGAGCTGAAAGTGCCCTGTCTAGCCTCTCTACCCCATGGAGACTCCCTGACAAGTGAGGACAATGCTGAAAATGAGGCTCAGAGTGCAGAGACTATAACAGTTCCCCCAGAAAGACTGGTCGAGCTGTAAAGCCTGTGGTGCACCTCAGTTATGATTCACTTGGGAGGCCTGTGGATTTGCCTCTCAATGTTATCCATAAAGGAGTGTATGTGTCCCGAGCTCATTGCCCAAACTGAGCGTCAGTGCTAACTCCAGTTACTTGTGTTGCCTCTTCAGTATGGTGCCCTTGTCCGGTCCAGCCCCAAGGTAACTGATAGGAAGGGCCCTCTCTTCAGGTTTCATGTACAAGAGGTAATAACTTGAGTTATGGTACAATGTATGTAATACTGTAAAGAGTGACGATTGCAATGTTTCAGAAATGTGTTCTTGGTAAAATGATATATTGACTGATGATTACATGCAAGAGCCTAATGCAAATGTATATGGCTGCAGTTGAAACTTATGGGGTACTTTGCTTGACGCGACATCAAGCTTTCCCAGGCCAGGAAGGTGTAACTCTGCAAATGGGGGTTCCCAAAAGACTTCATGAGCTTGCTTGAATGCTCCAAGCCTGAATGGTGTTTGGCATTTGCCATTTATCAGTGAGTGTTTTAGAACCTCTGGTACTGTCTTTAAGAGCTGTCTGCTTGCAGACATAATTAGTTTATATGGGGGACTGTGTGTTTCTCTGTTTGAGTACCACTCAAGCTGCTGCCAATTCACCCATTTTTGCAGTCACTAGGAGTGCAAAGGGAACCTATCTGAAAGATGTAACTGTTTGCCAGAAATTATTTAGAGTAATAATGAAATTACAGTTTGTCTAACCTGCTTTCTTTGCAGTCAGAACTGTGTCTGCTAGTTCTCCATTCTAGTTTTGAACTGCTGAACTGGACCAATCAGTGTGGGGTAAGCTAGCTCTAAAATGGTGCCTTGATAATCAGAACTTGGACTCATAATCTGAGCCAGCCACAAGAGGATTGTATGGGCAGTGACTCTGGGAGATGTAGTTTAGACTTCAGTGCCTTTTGGACCAACAGCAGCAGTCTATCTGTGAGTGACAGCCAATCCAGTCAAGAACTGGGAGGAACTCAAAGGAAGTGCCCGGTTTTGTCGGGTTGGAGTTTCAGTTGAGCTTTGGCAGGAAGAAGGAAGGAGCCCTGTGCTTTTTCAGTGTGCAGTTTTAGTCAAAAACGTGTGTAAGGCCCAGAGTTCTGGTCTGCAGCTTGTGTAATAGCTTGTTAGGACTGAATCCGTCTGTGAAAAGAATCAAAGGATCTCTTGAAGAGTAGAAACCAGGCTCACCCTGTAGAAGACTGGATGAATTGCTGAAAATTGCACTTGGTCTGTCAGGAACTGAATCTGCTGTGTGTTCTCCGCAGTGTGCAGTAATTGCATCGATACAGATGCAGCCTGCCTGGTATAGTGCTTTCTTTATATGGATGTGTGAAGAGGTTTGTGTACCTCAAGTGAGCCCTGCTGACATTGAAGGACCCTATCTTATTTGGAGGTCGGAGTACTAATTCAGGGTCGCCTCGTTGAATTGCCACATTAAATCCAAATGGAATTACTGTACTGCTGGACTGTTTAATTCTCCTTTACTCTGTGTGAAAGGGCCCCTACCAGCTGCCACGGTTTGACTAGTCACTAGGCTTGGGGTACCCAGGGACAGTAACTGATAGGGATAGGCCTGTGCACAGAGCCATAGGTAGATTATTAGGTGATAAGCTAATTAACCTGATTTCCCCTGTCCTTGTTATATCCCTAAATAAATCAGAGCTGCTTGTTTCAGCAAAGTTATACTGCCTGAGGTATTTGTCTATGTTAAAGTACTGTACTGTGATTGCTGCACTGTATCTCACTTCACAGGGAGGTCCCAGTGCCGAACCAGACCTGGGGTAAGTGTGTATACTGTGAAGGTAATTCTATATATTGTGTGGGCCAGCTAGTAAAGAAAGGGGTTGCAGTGTCCCAGAGGGCTGTGACCAAGTTAGTTTAACTATTGCAAACCCTGACCTCTGGGTGGAGGCACCCGCCATTAGATCCAGGCCCCTCAACCTGTTAGTGGCAAATCAGGCAGGGGTAGTAGCCCCTGGGAAAGCGCCATCTAGGGGTTACACTTGAATTATATTTTTACTGGATTTTGATTTCTGTTAATACTGTCTTGCTAGTATTTTAGAGTTCAAGTTTTGCTGATTTAATCTAAGTGCCTTTAGAGTGTTCCCTCTTAAGATCCAGCAGCAATCTCAGCTCAGGTCTTGAACTCTCCCCCCTCTTTTTCACCTTTTTACTTTGGTATTGTGTTTTAATTAGCCCTGTTCTTGCTCTCTCAGACCTTGTGGCACCTTGCCTAACATTTTGGTCTGCAACCCACCCCACCCCCAAGTTTAGCTTCATTCTGCATTTCTTTTTAACTCCACGAACAGCCCCACCCCCCTGCCTCTCTTATTTAATTTCCCTCTGTCCTTCCCTTCTCTTTTCAGGTGGTCCGAGAGCCGCAGCTGTGGCTCTCTGATGAACCCGACCTGCCAGACTGCCATCTGCGGTCCGGGTCTGCAGCCACCAGCCCCTCACAGCAGCCCAGGTACGGACTCTCCCACAGGGACTGATTACCTCCAAGAAGGGAGCTTTAGGAGCCTGATTTTCCGGCCCCCCACCCACCCCCACTCTCGGTCCTGTTTAAATACACTTAAACCCCACCCTGGCTACTAGCTCACTCCTACAGGCTACTGCCGACTAGCTGCTCAAGCTTTAAACTACAGCAACACTGTCTCTTGCCAAGCACATTCCCTATCTAGCGTAACTCCTCCTTCTAGCTCTCTCAACTCTCCACACTCTTTCTCTGCCTCTTTGCTTCTCTAATTCAAAGTGACAGCTACCCTTATCACCTGCCAAATGCATTCCCATCTCATCCTGTTCCCCAGACTTGATCTGCCCACCCACTTCTCATTGCCTGTCTGCCGCCCAAACTCAAAGTTTCCAGTGCCTCTAGTTCCTGACAAGCATATTCTCCCAGCTAGGATTCCTCCTCCCTCTAGCTCTGTTCTCTCACCTCCACTTTCTCCCCGACTAGTGTCAAGAAGGTGCCTAATTTCTACAATACCATTACTATGCTTGCATAATGAGCTTCCTTAACTTTCAGCTTTTTACAGCTTTTTATGGACATCTGTATTTTTCATCCTGCCTGCCTGCCCCGACCCTGACCTCGATTAAACACACAACAGGCCATGCCCTTGTGTTCCTTTTCTTTTTTATTGGCTTCCTACAACCTATCCTGTAGGCAAGCAGCTACTAAACATCAGCTTCCTTCTGGTGCTGTATCAGTCAGGACGCACCTGCCTTTCTCTTCTATTTAAGTCTGAGTTACCCCTACTCTATACAGCTAGTTGTGCTGTGCCTTTGCTGACCTCTTTTTCTAGATCTCCTTCCCCTGATCAGTCCCATTTGGGTCTGTGTTGCCCCTACTCTGTACAGTTAGTGGTGCTGTGCTTTAGTGCTGACCTGTTTTGTCTAAATCTGCTCTCCTGCTAGTTGTTTCCTGTACCTTAACCTGGGCCCAGTTTTCCCTGCCTCCTTGTGTTGTCCATAGTCTAGCGCTGCCCACAGAGTTGCTCACCCTCTTCTACCTTCTACTGCCATCCACCCCTCCTCTTATCCTATCCCTGTGCTAATCTGTGCCCCTCTATAATTTTCTCTGTGAATACTTTTTTCTCATACCCCTGGCATGGGTCACCTAAGTTGGCTAGTCTCTCTTGCCTGCCTTCTCTTTCTTTGCTGCTGTCTTCATCAGATTATTGCTGTGGCATTAAACTACTCTTCTCCCAGTAGTACTCCTCCCCCTCCGTGTCACACCCAGCCGGAATCCTCTCATGCCCTACTAGACATCCCATGTCTTCCAAAGCCGGGCTCTGCTCTCCTTGGCTTCTGGCTCTGTAAACTGCATCGCTTACCTCATAATACCACTTGCACTTCAATGCTTTCTTAATGTCCCTTGACCTGGGTTCATTTATCCATTCTTCTCCTTCTTGCCCATGCTGGGGACATTGAGCTCAACCCTGGGCCCCCTTGCTCTACCCTTGCCCACACCCCCTTCTCTACTACCATACCCCCTATAAAAGATCTAAAAATTGCATGCTTGAACATCCGAAGACTCCGCCCTAAAATGGCTGAACTTGAGGTATTGGCCATGAAGATGTCTCCCGACATCTTATGTATTACAGAAACCTGGCTCAAACCGATTGTTAAACAACATGAGATAGCTCTACTTGGGTATAGCTGCCTCAGAAACGACAGGGTTGGTAAGAGAGGAGGCGGCGCCCTTATCTACTTTAGGTCCGATTTGGACGTACTTGAGCTCTCTGCTTCTTAAATGAGCTTATCTCCTGCTGAATCCCTTTCCATCTCCTTAACACTTGGAAATGTCAAGAAACTTACCATTGGATGTGCATACTTGCCACCCAATAGAGCTCCCCTAGGTCTGCCCCCCTTCTCATCTCTCTTGTGAATCTCCCTAGTCATGTCCTTATCCTGTGTCGTGACTTTAATATTGACTGGCTCCACACTGATGCAGACAAACTGCGTGCCTCTCTCACTGATGCCAACCTGGCACAACTCCTACAGGATCCTATCTGTCACAACTCCAAGTCTGGAAAACATACCCTAGTTGACTGGGTAGTCACTAACTGCCCCTTGAAGATAAAAGCTGTTGGTGTCCTCTGACTGTATCAGTGCCCATTCCCTCACTTTTTACATTTGGAGGAACAATTATCCCACCCACTCCCAAGGTCTCCATGGTTCGGGACATGTCTAGGTTTGATGTAGGCAGCTTTATTACATTCATCGATGATGCTGACTGGAGCCCCATTAATCCCCTCCCCGATGTAAATCTTGCCCTGGATTTCTTTGTCTTGACCCTGTCTCAAATTATTAATTACCATGCCCCACTGAAAAAATGTAGATCAAAGGGAGTCAAAGCTCCCTGGCTGACTAAGGATATTAGAAAGCTTAAGTCCCTCTGTGACAAAGCCTGGCAGACCTATAAAAAGAGTGGACTCCCTCAAGACTGGCAAGTCTACAGGCAATTCAGAAACAAGTGCAAAAATTTTCTCTATAAAGCCAAACATCTCCATTGCCAATCCCTTCCAACTGAGCACCTTTGCAACAGTAACGAATTCTGGAAGCAAGTTAACTCCCTGGTAAAAGGAAAGTCTGCAGATTTCCCTTACTCAAAGTTGTCAATGGTGCCACCCTTGCTGACCCCATGTCCTTCGTGTACGGATCTTCACAAGTATACCTCGCTCTTCCATAACCCCCCTTCGGCTCCCTCTAACCAATCACCACCATGCTCCATTGTTGCTCAGCCTGCTTTCCATCTGAAATTGGCCTCCCTCAAAGAGGTATGGAAGCTTCTCTCCAACTTAAAATCAGAGAGCTCCCATGGACATGAAACACTTGAGCCAAAATTTCTTAAATTAGGTGCCCCTGCGCTCTCTCATTCTGTCCGTGGCTTGTTCAATTGATCATGCCTCTCTTGTACAATTCCTGATAAGTGGAAAGTGGCAGTGGTTGTTCCAGTGTACAAAGGAGGGCCCAACAATGCAGTAGAAAACTATAGACTGATTTCCATCCTCTGCCCGTTAGCCAAAATTCAAGAGCGAATAGTGTATAACCACCTTCATACTATCTGGAATATCACAATCTACCTTCCATATGTCAACATGGCTTCCGGAGGAATCACAGCAACCTAACAGCCCTGATAAAAGTTGCCGCTGATATATTCCATGTGATGGATCAAGGCTTTGTTACTGGTACCATATTTGTTGATCTCACGATAGCATCTGACCTGGTCAATCATGGTCTTCTCCTTCAACAGCTACATGTCCTTGTCCTCAACTTTGGTGCTCTAAACTGGGTTAATAACTAGCTGTCCTGTCGTTCTCAAAGGGTTAAATGGGCTGGATCAGTCTCTGACCTAGGCCCATCACTCATGGTGTCCCTCAAATCCATTTTGGGTCTTCTATTATTCTCTCTTTTCATTAATGACCTGCCCAATTTTTGCGGAGGGGCTTCTGTGCACATCTATGCAGATGATGCAATCATCTATTGCTCCTCCCCTGATACTGATCTAATTAGCAGAGAACTTGCCTCTGACTTTGCTTCACTTGAGGACTGGTTCCTCCACAATCACCTTGTTCTTAATATAAAAAAAACTAAAAGCATGGTATTTAGTCATTGACCCTCTATCAAGTGTCCTCTTCCCCCTTAGCATTAGCTCGAACAATGGTGATATGCTAGAGTGTGTCCAGTTCTTCAAATATCTGGGTATCCTGTTGGATGCCCTTCTCACCTTTAGCCTGCATGTCTCCTGTGTCACCAAATCCTTGTACCAGAAACTTGGTCTACTTTATCGCATCTATACCTTCCTTTCCTCTGCCTCCTGCCATAAGATACTGTAGCTACTGCATCTCTCCTGCCACTCCTAAATGTATAGTGCTCCGTTACTTCTCTCTGCAAACTCCTCCTCCCTGACCCTTCTCATCCAGGTTTATCATAGGGTGGGGAGGTTTGCCCTGGGGGCAAATGCCCACTCTCACCACTGCACTGTCCTCTCCTTTCTGGGCTGGCTACCCTATGAGGCAAAACTGAAGTATTCCTCCCTGAGCTTCATGTTCAAGCTTGTCCATAAATTCATACCCCCATGCCTCCATGAGACTATACAATTAAGACAAGCTCCCTGCACCCTACAATCTGCCTCACTCCCACTTCTAGTTACTCCGAAACTACATCTGGCCACTGCCCATAGGTCTTTCTCTTTTGTGGCGACATCAGAATGGAATTCCCTCCCCACCTCTGCCCCCTCCTGCTCCTCTCTCTCCACGTTTTAATCCAATCTGTATGCCTTGCTCTCAGTCACTGTATCCTGCTCCTGCTTCTGCTGATGATTCACCCTTCCCTTCCCCATTTATCCTTGCCCCTCACTGAACTTTGTGCTTCTTCACCAGCTACATCCATGCATTCTGCCCTGCATCCCCCTCTTCCTCATTGTCTGTCCCCCTCCCCTTCCCCCTCCTCCCCTCCCCTTCTTCCGTTAGCTTTTAATTGCTACTCTAAGTTTATTGTACAGTACAAACCATTTAAACGGGATGCGCTTAAGCGGGACAACCGCTTAAGTGGGATGTCTCTTGGGGAACAGATTTGTTACAGTGTTAAGTATACTTGCTCCTTTTTGGTTAAACGGGACTCCATTAAATGGGAGCAGCACTTTAGTGAGATGCCCAGCAGCTGAATTAAACCAAATTACAGCCAATTACCATTGTTAGAAATACCACTTTCTCTCAGTGCAGTTTAACCCCTGCACTTTTCCTTTCTCATTTCCATCCTTGATTTAAAAATATGTATACCTTGCAGGGGTTAAACTGCACTGACAGAAAGTGGTATTTCTAACATTGGTTTCTAGTTGCATAATTGCGCAACACTAGAGAAAGGAATGTGTGTGTGGCTGTAAGGAAATTCCTCAGACGCTTTGACCAGTGAGCCTGTAGCTTAATGGTTAGAGCGCTGGAACGGCATACCAGAGATCTGAGGTTCAAATCCCAGTAGGCCACACTTTTCCTTTCTCATTTCCATCCTTGATTTAAGCCAATTACCATGACATCCCAGTGGCACTTTCTGCTTACATTAGTCACGTAATTGGCTGTAATCCGCTGTAGTCAGCTGGTAACGGCTAACAGGTTTTCTGATAAAGCTGCTTCAGCTGCTGTCATGTCTCTCCTAAGGTTACTCCCCTGGGTGCAGGTTGTTGAAGCAAAGCACAAGCTTTTAAAGAAAAAAAAACTCACCCTCAGAGACATTCACAGCAGTTTCATGTGTGTCAGTTCAAGTGAACTCTCCCCGTGTTCCCAACAGAGGCAGCAAGCATCAAGAGACACCGAGAGCCCAGAACAGCAAGTGACATGCACCGAACATCAGGAAACACACAGAGCACACAACAAGGAGTGACATGCACCTGCTCTTCCCATCCAGCTGTCCTGTACCACTGTGCTCCTTGTTGCCGATACTGAGTCGGATAAGCGCTAGAACTGTCCCCGTGCCTTGTGCCCATGAAATCGCAGCATTCCTATGCAGCCCCTCACAACGTAGTACCAGGTACGAATTCCTTGTCCTGTCTCTCCTTCAGTTCTCTCCTTCTTGCAGACAAATGAGCAGCGGATATGCGCTAGTTCGTCACTTAATGTAGCCTCCCCAATTCCAGTTCCAGCGCCACATGCCAAAATGGCAACTTCGGTTTTCTGGGACAGCCGCTTAAGTGGGACGATCTGCCATCCACCCAGCTGTCCCACTTAAGCAGCTTCTACTGTATATGCCTTTGAAATTTTGATTGTTTTTGAAGTACTTATTCCTTGTTTGACTAATTTTTGTAAATACCTCTATGATGTATCTCTATATTTTTTGCCATTGTTTATACGGTACCTCAATGTCTGTCACTGTACTTGCTGTATCTCCTTATCTGCCATTGTATTTTGCACCAATGTATTCTTGCAATTGTCTCTCTGCTATTTTACCAAGACCCTGGGTCGACCCTGAAAAAGGAACTGTATTATCTCAGTGGACTTACCTGGTCACCTAAACTCAAATAAATAAATAAAAATAAATATCTAATCTGTCTGTCTGTCTGTCTGTCTATGCCATGTCCCTATCTGAAATATCACTGATATTTCTCCTGAGTTCAGTTTGACCTTTTGACATCACAAGTGGAGAAGCCATGCGTGATGTCAAAGATCAAACTGCTCCAGGAGAAATATTGGTGATATTTTAGGCAAAGACCATGGCATATTCAATTTTCCCTGGATACCAAAAAGAGTGCAGGTGCAGACAACATCAAACTGTACTTCCTCGAGCTTGGCTATCCCTACTTGACCTCCCCCATTACACACTTATTCAACATTTCGCTAAAGCAGGGAGAACTTCCTTTGCTATGGAAAACTGCCCATATTCTATCTTTATTCAAGTCGGGAGATCCGTGCGATCTGAATAACTACCAGCCTATATCTATACTTTCTGCTGTCATAATTACTCGAAAAAATTGTTGATGCCCAAATTAGAGAACATCTGGATTCGCATGACTTACTAAACCCTGTACAATCCGGCTTTAGAGCCAAACATAGCACTGTATCTGCACTTGCGAAAGTAACCACAGATTGGCAAATTGCACTGGATTCTAAGAAACATGTGTTTGCCTTTTTCCTTGATCTTAGCAAGGCCTTCGATACTGTGGACCACAGTATCTTGCTTACAGCTCTAAGCAACATCACTTGATAGCCCTGCAATCAAATGGTTCTCCAATTACCTCACCAACAGGTTACAACAAGTTAAAGCTGCAGGTGATCTGTCTTCACAAAAAAAACTCCTACAAGGTCTTCCCTAAGGCTCCATACTAGGCCCAATCCTATTTGCAATTTACATCAATAACCTGGACACTTATCTACGTTCAGCTAATATTCATTTATTTGCAGATGATACTGTACTCGCCAAGGTGCAAGAAAGGGTAATATACAACCAACTCAGAGACTACCTGGAAGCACACCTGCTCCTTCCCCTTACCCAATATGGGTTCAGAACAAACCACAGCACTGACACTGCCCTCATCAACTTCTCGGACGAAGTGCTCAGGGCAGTTGACAAAGGGATACACACTGGTGCAGTCTTTATTGACTTATCCAAGGCATTTGACCTCGTAGACCACAACTTGCTGTTACAAAAACTGCAAAATGTTGGCCTTGACACCCATGCCCTACAGTGGTTTGGGAGCTACTTATCAGGCCGGGCTCAAAGGGTCACATGGAATGGCGTCATGTCGGACCCGCTACCCCTAAAACAGGGTGTACCTCAGGGATCAATACTTGGTCCCCTCCTATTTTCCCTGTTTACCAATGACCTAAGCTCCTACTGCAGGGAGAGCTCGGTTGTACAGTATGCAGATGATACTGTCATCTTCCGTCACATGAGCGATGTAGCTACACTTGGCCTTACCCTCCAAAAGGATCTCATGTCCCTAGAGACTTGGCTATGTGAGAACAGAATGGTACTCAATGCTGACAAGACCAAATCAATGCTATTCGGGCCAAGATCCCTAGGACTTGACAGGTCCTCACTCCTCCACTTAACCACTCTCTCTCTGGCAAAGACATCAGTGTTGTCCCTTTCCTCAAATACCTAGGCTTAATGCTTGACCAGAACATCACTTACAAGGAACACGTAGACCAGGTCACTAGGACCCTTCATCGCAAACTCGGCACCTTATACCGACTCAGGGACCAGCTCATCCCTGAGGCCAGGCTCTCTATCGCTACTAGTGTCCTGCTTCCTACCCTGACCTTTGCTGCCCTGATAATACAGGGCATGGGAAAGCAAGAGATAACCAGGATGCAAACCCTGTATAATAAAATAGCTCGCTTTGCCACTCAAGACCACCCACGATGACACCGCTGCGACTCTCTTGCCCAGCTCTGCTGGCCTACCCTGGCTGCTCATCTCCAATATCCCCTGCTTGTCCAGGCCTACAAGCTTCTCAAACCTCATGCTCCGCCTAGCATAGCCAAGTCTATAACTCTCACGCATAACCCAAGGAACCTAAGGACTTCAGAAAGAACTCTATTGGAAGTCCCCAGATAAGGATAAACGCCGGCGCTAGGTCCTTTTCCTCCCAAGCACCCTGCCAATGGAACAAGCTCCCCCCCCCTCTGTCCAGGACGCCCCCTCACTTATGAACTTCTGCACCAGACTCAAGTCCCATATGCTAACCTCAAGCTCATGCCACTGACACGGTTCATAAGGTTCCTTAGGCACTCCCCTCCTTCTCACACACCTTCTACTAGCAAAGCCTACCTACTACCTGCCTCCAACTGTTTCTTCTTTTTCTCACCTGGGGTCATACGCTACCTCTGGAATTATACTACATGCAATGAATTACCTACTCAAATTGTGTCATGATGATAACCATGCCTGCATCCACTGATTCCTGTAACTTTCTCATGTTGTAATAACTTACGTATACAAATGTTCTCTTCTTTTTTTGCTCTTTCTGTATCTAACTAGTATTGTTATCCCAGGTCGCCTCTGAAAAAGGGACCTTCAGGGCCCAGTAGGCCTACCCAGTCACCAAAATTTAATAAATAAATAAATATACCATAAATTCCTCCTTGGATATGGCACATGAGAACTTACAGCAAGACTTCATTACTCTTCAACAATATCTCATTAAACACAAGCTCTTCCTCAATGCCAAAAAACTAAAGCCATGATCCTCTCACCAAAAACAGGCCTCGGACCAACACATACCCCTCTGATTCTAATGCTTCTAGATGAACCCCTTGAAATAGTTGAAACCTTTAAATACCTAGGATTCTGGCTGGATAATAAGCTTAACTTTCTATACCATCTGAATGAAGTTTCCAAGAAATTAAGACAGCGGTTAGGCTTATTCTATCGTATTAAACATCTCCTTACCTTAGATGCTAGAAAGAGACTAGTACAATCTACAGTCTTACCCATATTGGATTATGCTGACTTTATCTACACATGTTGTCCCTTAACAGTGCTCAGCAAACTTGATACTCTATACCACCGGGCCCTAAGATTTATCCTCAACCTACCCTTTCGTACCCACCATTGCCTACTATACCAGGAATCGGGGTGGCCTTCACTTTCAATTAGGAGGAAAAGAAATGCTCTTCTCTGGCTTTATAGAGCACTTTCCAGTAATCTTCCTACATACATCTCAAGTTTATTCATGAGAGCCAAGGGTTCTTATGGCCTGAAACATTTCTTTATACTCTGCTTCCAGATTCCTAGAGTAAAAACATCCTATGGCTCGGCCGCAATCAACTTTACACTCCCATCTTTATGGAACTCCATGCAAAGCTCACTAAAATTGTCCTCACTTCCAGGCCTGCTCACATGCAAAGAGTTACTAGCCACATTTTTGAGGGAAACTTGCAACTGTTTCAGACAGCGATGAGCCATCAGCAACTGACCCCTTTCATAAGTTCTATAATTAGAACCTTGTTTAAGACTCATCCCTATAGGGGACATCCAGCATCTATAGCCTACTCTCTTTTACCCTGGCCCTCTTCATCCCTTCTTCTTCTTCCCTTTACCACACCCTTCCTCTGCCTTCCTTTCCCTGCTTACCTCCAACAACTGGAGGTAGTCTATTATTGGTGGCTCTCCCTCCATCTCATGTAAATTTATTGTTTATGAACTGCATTTCTTCATAACTTTGGCAGGCCAGTAGATACTGGCCTTTTGTGCCTCACCTGTACAATGCTTTTCGCATTATTGAGTTCCATATCTGGGGACATGTACTTTATTGTATTGTATGTATTGTATTGTTCTATGTCCAGGACCACTTAGAAAATGAGCTTACTCAAAGGTGTTTATGCCTGGTTAAATAAAGTGATTGATTGTTTTATGCAACACCTTTTGTGTGTTGCTTTAGTATTTATGTTATTTTTTCTTACAATTTGTCGTTTTCTTTATTTTCAGGATGACCGAGCATGATTTTCAGATGGCCAGGTAGTGCCAGCATTTTCTGATACACAGGATGCTTGTGTGAGTCCATGAGTCATCATGCATTTTGAGTTGTGCCGCTTGTGATAGTGGTTGGTCGCAGAGAAGGGAGTGGTGGTTGGTTACAGAGAGGCTGGGGAAAGAGCAGTTGTTGCCGTCCTGCGGGATAGAGGCATGGCCGTCAGAGATGGTAGGCATGCGTCTCTGATTGCTTTGGGAGGCAGGGGAACACTATTAGTGTTCAAACAGAAGGTTTTGTGCTGAGTTGAACATTTTTTACAAGCACTACACAACAGATTGATAAGGGGGTCAGAAAGTGAAAGTACTTGGTTGGCTTAAAGTGACAATGGGAGCTGTTGTGTAAGCAACCAGTTGCATTCTGATTGTGCTGCACATGCTGCTGGCTCCATCCAATGGGGAACTACAGTGAGGATATTTTTCCTCCTGGGGACCTAGAATGAGACTATTTCAATACTCTCATTTTAGGTCCCAGGGAAAGAAAAATATCACTGATATGTGCTCTTTACTATCCTCACAGGTGTTACATAAATAAGGAATATACGTGGGGTGCCTGTGGGATAACCAAGTTATTTGTACAGTAGCCTGTGACCTCGAGTAACCTCACGAGTGGCGAAGCAACGGGTGAGGTTTACGAGAGGTCACAGGCTACTGTACAAATAACTTGGTTATCCCAGAGGCTCCCCATGCATATTTAATTTATGCAACAGGATTTTTTGGGTTCAGTTTTGTTATATATTTTTTTCTTAAGTTTCTGTCCATGTTTTTTTCTCTGTGCCTGGTTGCTGTGTTTGGTTTGCAGGGTTGCTGTGCTGAGAAAGAGGAAAAAATTGCTTTTTTTTGGTTGAGTGTTTTCATTTAAAATGTGGTTCCATTTTTTTGGGGGGGGGGATTTGGTTAGGGTGTGCATTTTTGTGAGTCTTTGGGACTGTGACAGCTTTGCTTGTAAAGAGCACTGTGAGAAGGTAAAAGTGAAATTGGGAGGCAGTGCTGCTGAGCGGGCAGCACAGGTGGTTAGTGATGCAGTCACTGTGTAGATAAATGGGTGATGATGTAATCACTATGTGGATAACTTCGAGTTATCCACATAGTGATTACATCACCACCCAATTATCCACACAGTGACTCAGATAACTGAAGTTATGTGTCAGTTTTTATCCTGTTGCATAAATAAGGGATATGCCATGGCATGACTGGAAATAGCAGTGATATTTCCCTGAGTGCAGTTTGACCTTATGACGTTACGAGTGACATCACAAGGTCAAACTGAATGGGGGGGATATCACTGATATTTCCAGTTGTGCCATGACATATTTCAATGATGTAATGCCTGGTTATATGTTTTTAGGTGTTGGTTATTTCCCTTTTTCAAAAAACAATATTTATTTATATATCTCGAAGTGTTTTTATGCCTGCTATGTTCTTTGAATGCCTGGCTCCCATAGCACTGATAGTAGTAGGTAGGGACACTAGCATGGAAGCTAGGGCCCCTATGGGCATCCCTTGCCAATGCACCATTTAATTGGCTGCAGTTTAGTGTGGGCAGGCTGGACAGTTTTCTGAATATGGCGGCGGCAGCTCCTACTTAGCGAGGAAGCCAGGCTGCCATGCAGTAGTTTTGTTTCATTTTTTTTTTATTTTTCCCCAGAGTTTAATTTCTAAACATGCTGTATCTGGTTGATCCTGCTTTTCATTATCGGTGACAGCTTTAGGCTGCAGAGGAGGTGGTTGCTGGCTAACGGAGGACTGTTTGCCTGCAGAGGTAGGCAGTGGAAGTCAGTGCTGGGAAGAGAGGGAGTTATTGGTGCACTCTTTTGGGGTTTGAGAAGGGTGAGAGGGTTTTCCTTAGAGAATTTGTGATGTTTTTGTGAAAATAAAAAAAGAACCTCTCAGTGTGAATGCCAGTTTCACACTGAAGAGGTTCAGAGTTGGAGCCGGCCCGCGGGTGAACTCGGAGCTTAGAGCTGGGATTAACTGCAGTTTGTGTCTGTGGCACTGGTTCAGTGCAGATAGTGCCTCTGGTGGACCTATTGTATGGATAAATGACCTACAGTGAGGATAAATGTGATATTCTCACTAAAGGTCAGACCACGCTGATGATATTTCTAATATGTGCCATTTTGTATCCTCATGGGCATTACATATATTCCGTTTATCCATACTCTGCCGATGTCACCACTCACTAAAGCTAGCTTCTAAATTAAAGTGCTTCAGAAATCAGTTTCTGTTTCTCATTGAGCCTGTAATTTTATTCAGTTAGCATTACAAAACACACTTACCTGTGTCCCATAGTTTCTAACACTCCTAGCCCATTACTGTGCTAATCTCAGCTTCAAAACAACCTGGATTCTAAAGGAAACTCCTTTACAAAGCAGTTTCTTTTTCTCAGTGCAAGCTGCAACTAACTCAATTAGCACTGCAAAACACAATCACCTGTTTCTCATAGTGTTGCTAACAATTCCTGCCCATTCAGAAGCACTCCCACACCCTCAGATGACACACAAATAGCGCTGTCAGTATAGTCTAGAAGTTAGATGGTAATCAGCTCTGAACAAGCTTAGTACATTTAGCAGACGAGACCTGGGTTTGATTCTCACATCCTCCACTTGCATACTGTGCGACTCTGAACAAGTCGCTTAACTGCCCAGTGCTGCCAGCTCTCTCCCAAAAACACACCTGGTTACCAAAGAATAAAAAAAAAAAGCACATAGAAACAGCAAAACATCACAACACTTCTTAAGTTCCTACCCCATTATATAAATAGCACACATGGTGTGCAGATCGTGTGCTATGGGAAATATCCTCACTCCTGCAGAGTGAGCTGTGCCTTCAGCACTCGTGAGAATACAGAGCTCACTCTGCAGGAGTGAGGATATTTCCCATATCCCACTCCTGCCCATCATGTATCCCCCATATATTATACTGGCACAGTAGCACCAGTATAGTTAGGGTTGAGTGCACACTTCTATATTAAAGCCAGATTTGTGAACCTTAATAACTTTGCAACCGTTCAGTGCATTTGCATGAAAGTTGGCATGCATAATCTCTTGGGGTAGGTCTTGTAACGTAGTAAATTTAATATGAATCTGTTATGTCATTTATGAGATACAGAGTGCCAAAAATACCTAAATGTACGTGTTTTTTGCTGTTTCTTTGTCCATCTGTATCTCAGAAACAGTTTTAGGCTGTGATCTGAAATTTTCAGGGTAGAAAGCCTTTGCCCCACAGATGTGCCTTTTAAAGGTTTGGTGAATAAATATTACTATGTTCAAAAGTTATTAAATTTTGAATGTCCCCATTATTTCCTATGGGAAAAGTTAGATACTGTGCATGAAAATACATTTGTTTTTGCAGAGCGCGCTCCTGTGTCCGCATCTTGTTTTTCAGTTAGCGAGATAAAGAAATAAAGAAAACACATAAAAATGACTGGACTTTAAGAAAGAAACATCAGAACATAGCTAAACAGGAGCAGTTTAGCTATATTCTGATATTTGTTTTTTTTTTTTTTTTTACTTTTGCCAAGAAACCTCTTTTCTGCACCCCCGAAATCCTGGGTGCAAAACTTAGCGAGAGGACTGCTTCTCCCACATTCTCTGTATGAGAACAGCAGGATTTTCTTGACTTCTGCAGGTGCAGCTGGAACTCGTGCTGCCAGCTGCAGTTTCAGTTGTGAGCTGCCCTTTTCCCTGGTGTCTACTGGTACCCCCCACCCGCCAATCACTGTCCCTAGTGGCACCCCCCCATATCTTTCCTCGGTTTCTAGTGGCACCCCCACATTTCCATTCCCATCATTTATTGTTTTATTTACTGATTTATATAATCTGACACTGGGATGTCCACCCCCAGTGTCAGATGTCTCCCCCTTACAGCCTGTTCTGTCAATATTTGCCAACATCAGGGTGGCCCAATCCCCGTGCTGGCATTACAAGCCCCCTCCTCTCCCCAGCAGTGTGGGACACTGGGAAGCCCACTCCCAGTGTCCCCAAATATTGATTTATTTATACCTATAAAAAGAAAATGGTCCCCCGGCGCCCTTTTTTTTTTTTAACCTGAAAAAAAAAAAGAAAGTGGCGCCTCATCGTCCCTATTGTTCTCCTCCCCCATCCTGGCCCTCCCACTGAGCACCACCTACTCCACACCCTCCCTTACCCTACACTTACCACCGGAGGTCGTAGACTGTCATCTTCTGTGGACAGGGACACGTCTGCACTCTTCAAAGTCGAGCCGCAAACTGAGGAATCAAGGTAAGTGTTGTATAATGTATTTCAATGGCATTTGGAACTTATATCCATAACTTTTCCATTTTTGGGAATTTTTTCACCACATTTTTAACATGGCCTTTTTGGGACCCCCACCTCATGAACACTGCAACTGTTGTTTCATTAATTGGACCCAGAAGGTGATTTCACGGTCACTGCATGAAATCACCTTTTGGCATCGAATAATGAAGTTTCACTGCCAGTGTTCATGAGGTGGGGTCCCAAAAATGCCATGCTGAATATTCAGTGCACAAATTCCTAAAAATGGCCAAGTTACATGGGTTTGTTGAAATTTTTCTATGCACACGCATAACTTTGGTAATTTGCAATATTTTGACTACAAATTTTCAACATAGCCATTTTTTCACCACCTCATGATCAGTACAGCTGTCATTTTCCCCATCCTGATCAAAATGTGTTTTTGCACCTGTGGTGCAGAATGGCATTTTTGGCACAGATTTGAACATTTTCACCTACAAGGTGGGATCATAAGAAGACTATGCTGAAAATTTGGGGTCAAAATATGAAAGAAATGCTAAAGTTATGACCATTCATTGCAATTTCCCTACGCCCACGTGTAACTTCAGAAATGTTAAATATTTTTACCCATATTTTCGACATACCCTTCTTATTACCCCTCCTCATATACTGTATGTCACAGCTGTCATTTTTCAAATCCTGGCCAAAATGTATTTTCACACCTGTAGCGCAGAATGGTGTTACAGTTGCGCAGAATTACATTTTGGCGGGGATTAAAATATTTTCTGTGCCGGGTACATGATGTGGGGTAATAAGATAGTTATGCTGACAATTTGGTTACTGTTGTCCTATAAATGGAAGCACAGGGCCCAGAGGGCCCTGTGCTCTAAAGCTATATACATATACGCATCTATGGAGGGATGGAAGCTCAGGGAAAGCAAGGAAATTCATTGCAAAAAACTTCACTAAAGCATCAGTTAGGGTTGTTACTAAAGCGACAAAATCAGGGAAATATGGTTGGAAACCCTAACACCCCACCCCACCCCGCAGACACTGACAGGTGTTGGGGGTGTGCCTTGGGGTCATCAACCCTAACGCTCACCCCATTCTTGTATACTGTACCCATCTCAGCTTATTTACTTATGAAATGGGGCAAGTGTTAGGGTTGACAACCCCAAGGCACATCCCTGACGTCTGTCAGTGTCCACAGGGTCGGGTGGGGTGTTAGGTTTGAAAACCCTAGCACCACATTTCCCTGCTTTTCTCACTTTAGTAACAACCCTAACTGATGCATAGTAAAATGCAGGGATGTCCCCAAATTTTACAATATTGATAAGACGTTCAGCTTTGTTCAGGTAAACCACTTAAAAACCCTGTCTACTTTGTTGCATGGAGTAGGAGCCAAATAGTATTAAACTCCCACATTAAGTTATGGGATCTATAGTATGTTCTGTCAGGTTCCACGTCAACACATCGACAACATTGTTGTCAACGTGCTCGACAGCGATGGGAACAATGCCGACCGTCGGCAGTGTTCCCGTCGGGAAGAAGCCCCCCGCACCCTCCCATCTCTAATTAACCAACTCCAAGTTGGAGTTTGATCGGGGTGGGGACGAAACACCAGGAGTCACGGTGTTGGCATACAGCGGACCACCACAGTGACCAAACTCAACCTGGTGAGATTTGTCGCTGTGTTGGTGTTCACTGTAGAAATGTCATTGTGGTGGTGTGCTACCGTTCTGTCATGGGGCATGCACTTACAGTATTAAAAAAATGAATCCATAAATAAAAAAAAAAACAGGGTCCCTATTTGATCTTCAAAGATAAGCTACACATTGGTAGGCATTTACTGCACAATACCCCAGAATAAGTGTTTCCCTTATGCCTCCATGGTACAGAATCTTAAAAGCTTATACCAAATAACACTAGTTCATAGAACAGAGACTAAGAGGTGCTAAATATCATATTTAATACCCAAAGAACTGCCTCACAAGTGGGGCCAACTTTGGAGCATGTAACTATCATGTGGAAGAGAGTTCCTTTTGAACACCCTCCTTTTTAACTCCTTGAACAGCTGTTTGGAACAGAAACATTCATTTGATGCACTCAGTGCAAACTTAGGAAAAGGCAATATAAAATGTTCCTGTCCTGGCAGAACAATTTTATACTTGCACAACTAACAAGTGAAAAAGGCAACTCAGGGTCACTGGTGCAGCAGTCAAATGGAAGCACAAAGAGAAAAAGAAAAACCTTGCACACGACACCAATTTCAGTGATAGGAATTTATTTGCTAAGTACAGTAAGTGAAGTAGCCAGCAAGCCCAAAAACAAACAGCCTTGATGTTTGGATAGCCACACTTTTTCTAGTGAAAAAGGCTGTCCCCTGTGTTACTTACAATATTTATAATCTTCAGTTAAACAAAGGGCTGGATTCTAGAATGACTAGAATTGCCACAAACTCTGGGTGCATCAAAGATATGGTACACCGGGTTTGCAGCAATCTAGAGGGATTGTGCATACTTTGCATCAAACTGACACTCGCTAGGGACTTCTGGTGGTGTCATCATGGTGATGGCTGCCTGATCCTTTGGCTCTGTTACCCCGCCACCACAGTCCTTCACAATCATGTATCTATTACCGACAAACTGTCCCAAAAATGCACTACCGCTGACTACTTGATGTCTACAAGACAGCGCTTGAAGGAATCCTCAGCCAGACTGCATATTGTGGCTAAAACTCCTCAGGAATATAGCAGCCACTCCTCTTCACATAGAAACGTAGACTTTGATCGCAGATAAGGACCGCCTGGCCCACCTAGTCTGCCTATTTCCCTACCTATTGGATAAGCTGCGGATCCTAGTTAACCAACAGCCTACTTCCTCCTACTCCCCACTATAGTTGCCTTATGTCTGTCCCATGCATTCTTGAATTCCCCCACTCACCCACGAGCACCGCCTCTCTCACCCTCTGACAGTGACCATGAAGATGGAGGGGAAAACTACACAATTACATCTAATCGATCAGTGCAGCCTTGTCAAACTTGAATCTATGGTCACTACTGGCTGAAGAGATTTACGGATTGTGTAAAAACATACAACTCCCGTGGAAACATGCCTAACAGAATACTGCACCACCATGGTTGTCCAAACTGAAGCTATACTCAACCTCCTAGGCAGAAGCCTGGAACTTGAATGGAAGTTAAAGAACCTTGAGAACCAACACCATTGAAACAATATTCACATCCATGGAGTTCCCAAAAAGGCAGAGTCAGGGAACACTGTTACCTTTATTGAGGGTTTGCTTTGGGAGGTACTGGGCCTGGAACCCGACTACCAGTTGAACATAATCAAGACACACAGATCACCGGTGGCCCCACTGACCAGTCCTGCCACCTGTCCTCGCTCATTCATTTTAGCTTTTCTGAATTACAAAACAAAGATGGAAATTCTGCAAAAAGCCTGGGCTAAGAAAGAAGTAATTTTTGGTGACAGGTCTATTTTCTGAGCGTGACGTTGCCCAGCAAACTATTACTAAGTGACACAAAGTATTAGCAGTCCAGAAAGGGTTTAAAAATAAAGGAATATGAGCCTGACTGGAATTCCCAGCCAAACTACAAATATTTTCAGACTCAGGCTCCAGACGTTATGAAAATCTTCAGGCGGCGGCCTCCTTCCTTTCCAAGTACAGGATCCAGATAGAGGACATACCCGACCACCCCAGTGTGGTAGAAACAGTGAACCGTACCTGGCAAAAAGTGAGACCTTCAGCCTCCAGCAGCTCAGATCCACCACCTACACCATGGGCACAACTGAAGGCATGCTGGATAAAGACAGTAGCAGGGGCAGCATCTGAATCATCCAGCCAGCCGATAACTGCCAGCATGGAATCCTCCTCACAAACTGTAACTTGAACAACTCCCAGAGACCTGGATTCAGCACTAATTTGGACACTGCCCAGTAAACTTTTGCAGTTTTGGGAGTTGAGCCAGTACTACACAGACTGAATTTGTTAGCCTTTCAGTGAGCTAGGTTCACATCTTTTTTGATGGGACAGTTATGAGGGACTATAATATTTCATTGCATG
Organism: Neoceratodus forsteri; assembly: GCA_016271365.2. Taxonomy (NCBI): domain Eukaryota; kingdom Metazoa; phylum Chordata; order Ceratodontiformes; family Ceratodontidae; genus Neoceratodus; species Neoceratodus forsteri. The sequence continues at coordinate 377,084,224 of CM057458.1, forward strand.
GATTTACTTAGTTGGGACTGGGACAATGAATATGTTTGCTTTGGGGGGAGTCTCAGTGAAGGGTCATGCAACAGGCAATGATGGAGCAAGACTTGTCATACTATTGCGACCTGCATAGCTCTGGTATGTGGGGGTAACGAGACATTCCTTCCCTCATTGTAATGTCCGACTGTTTTAGATTATAGTTTGAGGATGGGAGATACCTTCATTGTTTGTGCCAGACCCTTGGACACGCTGATGGCAGACAGCAAAAAATTCCTTTCACTTCTTGGTCTCTTCTGTGGGTAAGAGGTGGGGGGCTTGGGGCAGGCTGACTACCTTGATATTTTAAATTGGGTTTCAGCATTGGTTAAGGGCCCTCAGGGCTCCATTTTCATTCATGGATGTGGTGGGGGCAGGGGCAGCAGCTGCCAGCTCCTGGCAAGAGTCGTACAGCCACAGCCTAAGGTCTAGATCAGTAGTGTCCAGCAGGTGTTGCTATTAGTGTGGTGTAAATACAGTGCAAGCCCTAGGTGCTCTGCAAGACGGTCAGTGGATCGTCTAGGTGGAGGGACGGGCCAAGCAACTAGCCTGGCTGTATGTCTCTCTGGGTCCTACTTTTAAAGATCTGCAGTGCTAAGGACTGTCTGGTTAAGCTGCATGGCTCTGTCGGGGGGGGGTGCTCTGGGCCCCCTCGAACCTACATCCTCTAATTAAAAATTAAAAATGATCTTATATATTAGTGCACCAGCTGCAACTCGTGGGTGCCCTCCTTGAGCTTTAGCAGAATAGTGCATTGGTTACAATCAGGATCAAAGATGGATTTGGGTGCTATGATCTGATAGGGGAGATATAGAATAGCTGTCCTTCTGGCTAATACAAAATAGAACAGAGATCTTCCCTTTTGCACACATTTATTTGGGCTGTGAATTTACTCCAGGAAGCAAATATCAGTTTTCCCGTAACTCACAAATGTGGCAACCAAACAAACAAAAAAAAAATTCCCTCCCCCAAAAATAAAAACCTCCCACACCACTTTTCCAGTTACAGAGGAAAGGGGGGGATACTTTGTGGCTCTGAGAGAAGTGTGGGAGCCTCCCTCACTAATACTGCTTCTTCTCCTATTCTGGAGTGGTGTGGTGGGGGTGGGGCAGGGTCGCGAATCACAAATCACCTCTCTTCGGTCCTATAGGCTCTCTCTTCACAGCTTCGAGAGTGTAAGGGTCGGTAGGTTGCACACTGTGGTGACCTCCAGGATAGGTCTGGGTGATCTCCACTTAATTAGCCCAGCTGCATAGGCCTTGTTTGCCACAGCCCTTACCACTACTGTAGACACACTAGGTAGTGATACTTCTGGCCACCGCGAAGCCATGTCAGTGTTACCTATTCTTTTGCTCAAATGGGTAAGTAAAATATGTTGTATTGTTCTACTTTTTGGTTTTAGACTTCTGCCTGTTGCAGAATCACAGTGGTACTTCAAGATGTACAAACTGGATTCGGTCACGTGGTAAACCAGATCAAACCAGGAGGAGATATGAATGTACAGGGGACACCCTGGGAGACATTTTTGGGTTAACTATGCCACCATGGGAGCTCTTATCCTAGCCTCATACAATGCCTGAGGAGTAAATAACCTGGTAAAGAGAGCCTGAATTCTGCAAAATATAAATAGGGACAGAGTCTCTGTCATTTTCATACAAGAGAGGCATCTGACACAACAAGATCATTTAAAGTTATACATAGTTGGATAGGAGAGGTCTATGCCTCCACTTACGAAGCCCATCCTAATAGACAGGGTGTGGCAATACTGATCCGTAAAGACCTTCCCTTGCAGGTCCACAAGGCAAAGTCCAATAAGGAGGGGAGGCTCCTACTATTAGATTGCACATACGGGGATATGGATTGTACGCTGTTAAATGTATATGCACCCAATGAGTTTACAGCTAGACTTAGTTATTTGAAACGTATACTTACAGAGATGGTCTCTCAACCTGACCGATTTTATGTTATGGGGGAGACTTCAACTCCACCACCTCAGGAGCAATAGTTCGCAGAAGCCAGGGTACACCCATCGTCTCCAGTTTGGACAAGCTCCTCACGTGATTAGCTCAGGAATTAGCACTTACAGACACCTGGCACTATATTCACCCCAATGAGAGAGGGTACACATGTTATTCAGCTTGTCATAATGCTTATTCCAGAATAAAATGAAATGGTTATATTAAATTCATGCTGAAAATAGAAATTAGATTTAAAAACCGATGTTTTGACCATAGGTCTTCTTCAGGAAATATCTAAAAGAGAAAAAGCAAAATTAGTGTAGAGGAGAGGTAAAATAAGGAATATATATATATATGGGATACATGATGGGCACGAGTGGAATATGGAAAATATTTTCACTCCTGCAGAGTAAGCCTGGATATTTCAAGAGTGCTGAAGGCATGAGTGAAATATACAATGCTCACTAGGCAGGAGTGAAAATATTTTTCATATTCCACGAGGTGCACATCATGTGTCCTATTTATACAATGGGGCCTCACTGTTGCAAAATGTACAATTTGTGCGGCTTGCACGGGGTTAGTGTGGATTTAGCGTGGCTTGCGCAGGGTTAGCGCGGGTTTAGCGTGGGTTTGCGGGGATGTAATTAACTGTATTTATTTTAACTCTGCTGACGTCATCAGGATTTATTTCACTGCAGTGAAAATAACATGTTTTATTTCACTGGAATATGTCTCACCCCATTGTATAAATATATATATATATATATATATATATATTTATATGTTTACATATATAGGGAAAGAAAAAGGGGGGGCTCTGGGAGAAGAAGTGATAAATGGCAAGATAATGAGAGAATCTGGAAAACAAAAAGGTGATGATGGGAGTGACAAGGCACAATAGCAGTGAATAAGCAACAGAAGTCCCCAGGTGTGGACTAATTAGCAGAGCCTAGTAGGAAGGCTGAAAGGTGTCACATGTGGAGGAATGAGACATAGAGGGAGACATCTGTGGAAAAAGAAACAAGACGTGTACAGATACAAACAGATTTTAGGGAAAAGAGTAGGTGGCTGAAATAAATTAGTAGAATATAAGTCTATAATTTAAACTGGAGGGCTGCTGAGAGCCAAGGCGGATGATCAGCTTGGTTTCCATGTTTTTTCTATGGTCAGATCACTGACACTGTGGTCCCTGGAGATAAAGTGAGATACAATGGGTTTCTTCAATGTCTCCATTCCTGACTGCCCTGTGATGTTCCCTGAAATGGCCAACAAGTCATCTGCCAGTTTCTCCAATGTAAATAGCTGAACACTTAATGCAAAGAATACAATATACCACATTAGTGGAGGTGCATGTGAACTCCTTGGTGATGTGAAAAACACCTGTGAGCCCCCAAATTTCAGTGACACTCGAAATAAATTTGTAGGTATAGCAGCGAGTTCTGTTGCAAGGTTTGGTACCTGGTAGGGAGGAACTGTTAGGAGCAGGTAGGCTGCTTCTTACCAGGAGATTCCGCAGGTTGGGTGGCCGACGGTAGGAGGCAATAGGTGATTCTGTAAAGGAAGCATCAATGTTGGGGTCAGTTTGCAAAATAAGAAAGTTACTGGTGAAGAGAATGTGTACTCTGATGGAAGGGAAGCACCAGCGGAATCTGTCGTTGTTCTTGCATGACAGTATCCTTCCTACGGGGGTCAAGGTTATGGGGCATGTTTCTGACCCAGGAGACTGCTCTGTCCACTGTGCTTTTAGGGTATCCCCTGTTAATAAAAAAACTGTGCATTATTTGGGCCTGCTCAGCGAAATCATCATCTTCACTACATAACCTGCTAAGTCCAAGAAACTGTGAATATGGCAGGCCATTCTTGACATATTTAGGATGTAAGGAACTGTGGAGGATGAAAGTGTGTGAGTCAGTAGGTTTGTAATAAACTGATGTCTTCAGACCAGTTTGATAACCAGAAAAGGCAGTGCCATATTCACAGTTTACATCCAAGCTATGTAGTCTAAATTCTCTGGCCTGAAGTGGAATGATCAGTAAAAAAGACAGGCAATGTAATGGACTGGTTGAGGTGGAATTTGGATACCACCTTGGGAAGAAATTTCCTATTAGTCCTTAGAACAACTTTGTTTTCATGGACAGCAATGTAGCCAGGCTCTGTGGATAAGGCCTGGAGCTCGCTAATCCTCCTGGCAGAGGTAATAGCCACTAGAAACACTATTTTCCAAGTCACGTACTTGAGTTCTGCCAAGGACGTGGGCTCAAAGGGGGGCTGCATAAGCTGAACAATACATATATTAAGATCCCACATGGGTGTATGCTCCCTGTGTCGGGGATACACAGTAAATGCAGTAACCGCTTGAAAAACTTTCTGAACACTGGATTGGAGGCTATGGACAGCCCCTTGCCAGCTGACAGGTAAGCTGAAAGTTAACAGCTGCCAGGTGTACCTTAAGGGTAGAGGCCCTTAAGCCTAGAGAATGGAGATGGGTTAGGTATTCTAAGACCACTGGCAAGGTGGCTTGATTATGGTCTATATTCCCTTCCCTGCCACCAAATGGAAAACTTCTTCCATTTGGAAGAATAGATTTTTCTAGTAGACAGTTTTCTAGAGACCCTGAGTATCTTCCTCACCCCTTCTGACGGATGTAAGTTTGCCAAGTCCTCAAGAGCCAGGCCTTGAGCCTGAGGAACTGAAGGTTTGGGTATGGAGGGTTCAAGAGGGCATGGGATAAACACAGGGGGATGCTGAGAAGGTGGGTGGACTATAGTTAAGGCCTAAGTGGACACTTAGGCAAACTGGGCAGACTAGGTGGGCCTGGTGGGCCTTTTCTGCCATCACATTCCTATGTTCCTATGATCTGGTCCTGGGAAGAGGTCAGTAGGTTGTTTCTCCTGGGGAAGCTGATTGGCTTGGCTACTGACATGGATAGAATCAATGAATACCAGGGCTGCCTGGCCCAATCTGGGGCAATGAGGATCATTGCTGCTGGCTGGAACCTGAGATTGTTCAGTATCCTTAGCAGCAAAGGAAAGGGAGGAAAGGTATACAGGAACCTCCCTGTCCAATCCAGCAGCAGTGCTTCCAGAGGGATTGTGCCCTTGACAGGAGGTCTGCAGCAGAACTGCAGTAGCTGATGACTGTCTGGAGCTGCGAAGAGGTCCCTTCTGGAGTGCCCCATCTCCTGAAGACAACCTCCAGGACCTGCTTATTCAGTGACCACTCATGGTGGTTCTGATTGATTCTGCTGAGGGCATCTGCTAAGACATTGTCCTTCCCTGGGAGATGGACTGCTGAGAGGGAGACCTCTAGGGAATATGCCATACTACAGATTTTCATGGCCTCTGTGCATAATGGAGTTGAACTTGTGCCCCCTTGTTTGTTTATGTAGTACATGGTGGTTGTGTTATATGTCCTGACCTGCACTACCTTGCCCTATATTAGGCTGGCAAAGGACTGGATGCCCAGAAGGACTGCCCTGAGTTCCAATAGGTTGATGTGTAGTAGTGACTCCTGTTTTTGCCATGTGCTGTGTGTTCCTCCAGATGTGCCCCTCATCCCAGAAGTGATGCATCTGTGGTTAGTACCAGTGAAGGGGGTTGCTGCAAGAATGGCATCGCTTGTCTGAGGTTGGCCTTCTCCTGCCACCACTGCAGTGCTTGAAGGAATGCTGCTGTGACAGGCACTAGCTTTGACAGTGAGTCTCTTTTTTGTAGCCAGTGAGCTCTGAGGTGAAACTGAATGTTCCTCATCTGGAATATGGCCCCTGACACTGTTGCTGTGGATGCTACCATATGGCCTAGTAGCTGCAGAAAATGCCTTGCTGGCCTTGGGACATGCAGCTTGAAGGAGCTGGCCACCTGCACCAGGTTGCCCACTCTTCCATGTGGGAGGAACTCCTTCCCTTTTCGAGTGTCCAACTCAGCTCCTGTGAATTCCAGGAGCTGAACTGGTTCCAGTACTGACTTTTTTAGATTCACCAGGAACCCCAAGGAATGCAGGGTATCCTGTGTGACTGCCAGTGCCTCCTTGACTTGATGATGTGACTGACCTACAATTAGCCAGTCTTCCAGCTATGGGAATACTGTTACCCCCCTGCCTCCTTAGGTGCGCCACAACCACAGCCAGGCATTTAGTGAACACCCTTGGGGCAGAGGTCAATCTGAAGGGCACTGCCATGAACTGATAATAGCCTGATGGCAATCTGAACCTGAGGTACTTTCTGTGGGACTGCCTGATAGGAATGTGAACATAGGCGTCCTTTAAGTCCAAGGATGCCAGCCAGTATCCCTGCCTTAGAGTTGGAAGGATAGTAGCCAGAGTCACCATATTGAACTTTGGCTTTGACAAGTGTCTGTTTAGATGTCTGTGATCCAGATTGGGTCACCACTCCCTGTTTTCTTTATTGTGAGGAAATATCTTGAGTACAAGCCTCTTCCCCTTTGTGCCAAGGGAACTGGTTCTACTGCTCTTTGTGCCAGAAGGTTGGCTACTTCCTCCTCTAACAGAACTGTTTCTGATGGGGTAGAAGATTTGAAGATCCTTGACCTCAGCTTTGGCATGAACTTAAAAATGAGGACAAGGCCCTGGCCTACTACCTCCAGGACCCACTTGTCTGTAGTGGTGATATTCTGCCACTCCTGGAGGTAGTGGGCCAGTCTGCACCCTACTGGGATTGGGAAGGTAACCCGAGTAGGCACCTCAGGGTGTCTGCTTTGTCTGGGCTGCTAGCTGTGTGCTGGGGTTAGTGCAGCCACTGCCCCTTCTGTCCCTGCCTCTGAAGTATCCCCTCTGTTGTTGGTACTGGGGGAAGGCTTGAGATGGAAAAAAGGCCTGTGGTGGGTCCTGCCCCTTCCACCTCTACTCTAGTGTTTCTGGGTCATGGATGCCTTTTCTTTTTGTGTAGCACTCTTGAAGGCAGCTTTGTAGTCATTCATTTTCTTCATATATGCTTCTGTTTGTTCCCCACACAGGCATATAGTATCACAAGGAAAGTCTAAAGCTTTGGCCTGTGTATTCTGAGTCAGATTGGTGGTTCTGAGCCAGGCAAACCTTCTGAGGAACACTGACGCTGCCATTTGTCTGGATGCAGTGTCATTGGCATCCACTGCCATCCTAAATTGTGTCTTGGCAGCTTCAACACCTCTATTCACAGCCTCCTCCAAGTCAGCTGCTATGGGAGATGGAACAGCCTTTGCAATCTCTAGGACCATATTCCAAAGAGTTTTCTGGTACCTAGCAACATATGACATATAGCAGGCCTGTCTAATGGCAAGGGATGACCCCAGGTACACTTTTTTGGCCACTGAATCCACCTTCCTAGAATCCGTATCTGGAGGGTGAGAGGCCAGGGGGATGCCAGCTTTGTAACAAGCCACAGCCTGCACTACCCCCTCATGGCTAGGATGCCCAACCAGGAATTCCACTCCTCCTTTGACAATCCAGTATTTTTTGTCCACCTTTTTGTCCATATGAGGTACTGAAGTGAGTGTCTGCAAAATCTTTAGGGTCTGTTTCTTGAGGGATTTGTGGATGGGAAGCAGCAATCTCTTTGATGCTGGAACAGCCATCATCTCCCTGTAGTCCTCTTCCTCCTCATCCTCAGTGGACTCCTGAGTGTGGAGATCAAGGGTCTGAGCCACCTGCTTCATAAAGGAATACTAGGAGGTAAAATCCTCAGTTCCGTTATCAGGGGAGTTAGGGTGGTGAGTATCCGGGGAGATGTCTGATTCAATGAGCTCTCCATAGTCCTCATCCTCCTCTTTCTCTTCTTTCTCCTCCTCTTCTTTCCCATAACGGACACAACCGGAGTCAAATGAACCAGGAACCTGGGTTGAACCAGGGGTTTGGACAGTTGTATGCAGTGGTCATTTTTCAACCGGAATAGGGATTCCGGACTGCAAGGACTGGATAATTTTGATCAAGTTAGCAATCTCCTCAGCAGTCAGAGCCACAACTTTCTTTGGTTGCAGTTCCTGTCCAGTATGCTTTTCTTTCTTTTTCTTTTTGCCCGCAACAGCTGATTCAGCAGCAGTATCAGCGGTACTTTTTTACTTGAAGAGCCCCATTCAGAAGGCAGCTCCCCCGGTTCTTTCTGAGGAGGAACCAGTTTATCTATGGCTGGGTCAGCAGGCTTTTCAGTCATTTTTTTCCTGCAGTTTTTTTAACTGCCTCTCAACTGTTGACTGCAGGAAATTCTTACAAATCTCACAGTCTGTCTAAAGGTGTTCAAACCCAAGACAGAAAACATAGATTAAATGAGGATCAGCTTTAGCAAAAGGTTCCCTGCACTCAGTGCAATGCTGGAAACCTGTAGGTTCCGTTGTTTTCATGGTATTCTGTGACATAAGTAGAAAAGAAAACCTATCTCTGTTTTTTTTTTCAGATAACACCAACCGATAAAGACGTACCATGGTAAAACAACCAATAAATGATAACCGACTTACATCCCGAGTTGGAAAATTAAATTTAAACAGAAATTTACTTCAGAAATAAAAGAAACGTCAGTTCCTTCCCAATTAGAGGAACTGAAAAGGGAACCGAACAACTTACCCAAAAGAAGCTAAATCTAACTAATTCTACCTGAATACCAAGGACAGTGCTTCAAAATCCAAAATAAATAAACAGTACTTTATAAAAAAAAAATGAGAAAAACAAAGTTTTCAAGCGAATGAAGGAGCGCTCTCTGGAGATGTTTTACTGAGGCAAGCGGAGTAAAGAATTTGATGGTTGAAGAACTGCAAGCAGGGACAGTGGTTTGAAAACCAAGTGAGCCTAGCATTCCATCATTTGCATAGGTTCTATCAACCATTTCGGCTCTGAGGCAGTCCTATGGTAAGACCATACTGCATTATTCAGAATACAGTAATATTTCCTGGAGTTTGAATGTCCCCCTTCCTGGCGCCAAGTACAAATCACAGTTTTGCATAAACCCAGTGAAGACCTTCTAGAATGCAGCTCGTACAGACCCATATCTCTGCTCTGCACAGATATTAACATCTTCACAGGGATCTTGGCAAACAGATTCGAAAAACATATTTCCACTTTGGTACACCCGCGACAAAATCGGATTCATCAAAGGCTGATTCACTCAGTACAATATCCCACTGTTACTGAATATATTTGCTTCCTAGAAGGGTAATCCCCCGCTACAGCTCGCCATCTCACTGAATGCAGAGGAAGCTTTTAATAGGTTAGTTGGCACTTTCTAAATTTTACTCAGCGCTCCTTTCAATTTGGCCCAAATGTTTTGCATGTTATCCAAACCCTGTACACTAACCCAGAAGAAATGGTTAAAGTTAATGGCTGCACATCAGAAAGGTTTATTTTGGGATGGGGATCTCACCAGGGCTGTCCCCATCCCCTCTTTTATTTGCATTGAGTTTAATCACCTCTGGTGATTGCAGTTTGGCAGACCTTTGCATTTAAGGGCATTCTGGTGGGTCAGGAAGAACACAAAATCTCACTCAACACTGATGATAGTACTTTTTTTCTTTCAGACGTAGGTATCTCAGTCCTCGCTCTGTTGACAACACTGGCAGAATTTGGCGTCCTTTCCAGAAATAAACTAAATTACACCAAATCTGAGATAATACAATTTAGTGGCTCTTGTGCAGCAGATTACAAGAAAAGTCTCCCATTCTCTTAGGCACAGAACAACCAAATCTGATATCTGGGTGTGCAGATTACCCCAAAGATTTCTCACCTGTTTAAAATCAATTACTTACCCCTGTACAAAACTATGCAAGCTGACATAGCCAGATGGAAACTTTTACTGCTCTCCTTACTAGGGCACGTTCACACTTTTAAAATGAATCTCCTATCTCATTATTTGTTTCTGTTCCAAACATTGCTAGTCCCAATCCCAGAAACACACTGGATTTATACAGTGAAAAGATATTGCTAAATTCATATGGGGAGGCCACTGCTCAAGGACTGGCACATCTATACTTCACTAATCCTAGAGACGGGGGTGGGAGGGCATGGCAATGCCAGCTCTTAAAGCTTACTATTTAGCTGCTCAGACTACCTCCTTATTTACATGGGTAAAATAGAGGACTGACTCGTGGTAGTACTCCATGGAATATTAAAATAGTTCAGGATTCCCACCATTCGCATTACTATCAATCCCTGTAACCTCGATACTACTTAAAAGAACTCATAATCCCTGGGTCAAACACTCGCTATACATTCTTTTGAAACTACGATGGTTCACACAAACCCCAAATATAACAGGCCCCCTTTCTCCAATGAGACAAACCATACAGTTTGAACCCCGGTATGAAGACAATGGTTTTTGTCTGCAGGCACAGAATGGCCTCACTCGGTTTACACAATGCATTCAGGGGTCTAATATGAAAAAACTTTCAAGATTTTGCACAACAATTACATTTGTCACAGACTGAATCCTTCTGATTCCTCCAAGTTAGACATTTCATTCAATCCAATAATAACTGCCAAGCCCTAACTAGACCACTGACTCCTCTGGAAGAATTCTTTGATAAGAGAGCTACCCTAGCAACAAAATTCCGGTATATCTCAGATATGTACTCCATTCTTTGGGCAGGGCCTAACCCTCCTCTAGAGAAACTTCGAGATACTCTGCAACAGGAAGTGGGGAACAACTATGCCCAGCAGCATGGGGGCAGGCACTGGCAGATAGCTGGAAAGTCACCTCTTCACCTATATGGAGAGAATTCCATTGGAAAGTTCTGGTCCACTTTTTTCACATGCCTATGGTAACCAAACATTACCAAGCAACCAACTCTGACATGTTACAGCTAAACTGCAATTTTGCCAGGAGCACATCACCTTGGCCTGAATGGCCCTGCTCGCGCCACCCTTGCCCTGGCCTAGTGCCTAGCCCCCCTCTTGACGCCCGCACTATCTCCACACCTCCAAATTGTGGCAGCCAAAGGCCGGGTAGGCTAACATCCCTGATCTGAGTGAGAAGAGCTGCCAAGTGGCTGCTTAATCCTCACCCAGCCCTCTCCCCCGCCGACCCTCAGCAGCCTGTGTTCGCCATTAAACACAGTTCACTGGTGTGGTAGGAGGTAAGGCAAATGATGTCTCAGCTCTCCATGCCACAGGGCCGGCCCACTAGACCACCTTTCTGTGGTCTAGCCTGCATCATTGTTAGGCAACCCTAACACGGAACTTGCGGCTGAACTTTTCTGCAAGTTGCTGCAAAATGGGTAAGCTGTTGACACTGCACCGGAGAATATAAAATCAGGTGCAGTTGCAGCAATCAGGAATGTCACAAGCTCTAGTCTGTACAAGTGAAAAAGTACACATAATACCGAAAAAATGGAACAGATACTGTTCAGAGCCTAATAACTGATGCTAACAAGTGCATATTTCAAGGGGCAATTCCAGAATATGTTCCAAATGCATCACAGGACAAAAATCTGTAATTATAAAACAATGAGAACATTATGTTAAGAAAACCATTAGCTAGAGTCAGATACCCGCAGTGCATTTCCTACCATATTGATACTAGAACTAAGGACCATAATTTATGGGGATGGGGCTAACTCAATCATTTCATTAAGACCTCCTCCAGACATGGATTTCAGTTAGAAAATCCAATAGCCTTCCCTTTTTAACAAGATTTTAACCAAGTCTCCTCCTCTGAGTCCTATATAGGCCATCTCATTTACACAAATAACCTCTTGTGGGATGCGGGATCCAATAAGTGTTTACTGTGAGCTACAGTGGTGTACTCACAGGTGCCCTAAGAAAGAGCTCTAACAAGGTCACCAACATGCTTGAACTTGCGCTTCATGCATCCCATTTACAAAGTACCTGTGGCCAGGTGTACCACATGAGCGGGTCACAGTTTATGAATCTTTCAATTTTGTGCAACTTATTCTTGGTGGTGTTCATAAAACAACTAGTGGGCGTTAAGACCTCACAGAACGTGCACTGGCCACAGTGGTAACAACCTGGAGGAAGAGTAGGAAGCCAGGCAGTGGGGTGTGGGACTGGCTGCAAACTGCGTAAGTCTGTTTGCTAAGTTGGGTGGTTTCTGGAATACCATCCTTTGGTTCTGATTAACCAAGTCCCTCAGCTTTGGTTCAGTTTGCAAAATTCACCAATTCAATAATCCAACCCAATGCATCAGCCTGCTTACTGTGTGTGGAAACAAAATTGCACCTGTTATTAGTGTTAGAATCTGCTCTGCCATGGAATACAGTAGACAGTGCCTGTCTGTATTTTTTGCACATACGTATGCCCTATCAGAACTCTGTTGAGACTACCCCTTATCTTAAAAACAACTTCACAATTCTCTCGCATTGCCTTCATAACTCTGAAGAGAGAGTTACAATTCCTGTGAACTCTCAGGAACTGGCTCATTGGTGAATTGTAAATGGTGTGATGGGCATGGCAAGAGCTAGCTAATAAAAGTGAGTTCTAATCAGTAGCTTTAAGGAAAAGGTTAGCATTCACTCCCTCAGAGGAATTCTTGGACACTGCAATATTCAAAAAAGAGATACAAAGCCGGCCCAGTGGTGTGGAGGGCTGAGGCATCATGCCTTTCCTCCTGCCATGCCGGCAACCCGTGTTTGTGGTGCGAGTGGGTCAGCCAGGGTGGGAGAGGATCGAGTGTCCAGAGGACAGCTCTCCTCTCCTGGGGACATAGGCTGGCATATCTCTGACACCTAGCGGTGGCTGGGGCGCTTGGGTCCAGATGTAAGGATGGGGTGGTGAGGTCGGCTGGTGTGCTGTGGGCGCAAGTGCGCAGACAGCTTGCCTTTCCTAGTGCCTATATTGCTCTACCTCTGGGGAGGGCAGGAGGGAGAAATCCAGAAGAAGAAACAGTCCTGGACATGGCTGGATGAGTGCCAGCCCCTGCAGTTGCCGCCCGTACAAATAGCAGGCACCTCCCAAACCGGATTCATATCGGCAAGTTGAGGGATTCCCACTGCCCTACCACAGGGGGTAAGCCATGGAGGGTGACAGAAGGTGCACTGCGAGCAGGCAGACAGGGCTGGGGGGTCGGCGAGATGGAGGGCCGCCCAGAATGGAGGACTAAAGAGAGTATTAAAAAAAAAAAAGAGAGATACAAAGTTCATTGTTTGTGACTGCTTCACAGGTTGTGATTACTTTCCTCTAAAAATTCCACAAATTTTGATAACTCCTCAGCTATTCCCCACCACACCATCAAAAGGTTATCAACGTGCCTATGCCATAGGGAGTTCTTGGACAGAAACAGATTAATATCAGCATCGTAAGCCACATTCTCCTTCCACAGCCCTAAATACAAGTTGGTGAAATTTGGGGCAAAGCGTGCCCCCACTGCCATGCAAATGACATGAAAATAATGATTCCCCATAAATGCAAAACTTCTGTATTCTAATATGAAGCTCTATAGCGCCACCAAATGATCCATCAATGGTAAGCTACCAGGATCCCTTCTATTAAGGTATGTCTATAAAGCATACTGATCCTTCCCATGGGGGATCTTGGTACACAGGGTCTCTACATTGAGGGTCACCAATAAATCTGAATCCTTCCTGTGGATGTCGTCCAACAAGCCAGACTATTTACATTCTCCTAAAAGTACACAAATGTTTTAAAGCACCACCAGGTCACCCTATAATATTGGGCATAAATTCTGTTATGAAACCCCTGTCTAAATAGTACAGTATCACACTAAAACTTTTATAGGTGGTCTTAGATTGTATATGAAGGTCACCTCAGAGGTTCTGGGTTTGTTGGAGGCCATCCACATCAAGGGTTTGGATTTATAAGCAACCCTCAATGTGCAGGCCCTATAAACCAATACCCTTTCTGGGGAGGGTCTGTATGCCTTTCAGATGTACCTTCATATGAGGGATCCTGGTAGCTTACCCCCAACAGAGCTTTTGGTGAAGCTATCACACTTTGTATTAGAATACAACAGTTTTATGTTTATGGGGATTATTATCTTCAAGTCAGTGGCACAGCGATGAGGCAACCTTTGCCCCCAATTTCACCGATTTGTATTTAGGGCTGTGGGAGGAGAATGTGGTTTGCAGTGCTGATGTTAATCTGTTGCTGTGCAAGATCTCTCTATGACACAGGTGCATTAATGACATTTTGGTGGCGTGGCAGGGAATGGCGGAGGAGTTATCAAAATTTGTGGAATTTTCTGAGGAAAGTAATCACAACCCACATTTTGTGGTCATAAGCAGATAACTTTGTATCTTCTTTTTGGATATCATAATTTCCAAGAATTCCCCTGAGAGGGTGGATACTGACCTTTTTTCATACACCTACTGATCAGAACTCACTTTTATTAGCTAGCTCTTGCCATCCCCATCACTCTCTCAATACCCACAAACCAGTTCTGAGGTTTTCGTGGTAGTTCTCTTAACATTTATAAAAGCAAGAAAATTATCAAGTCAGTTTCAAAATAAGGATATTTAACACAGTGACAGTGTATTAAAAAAACGAATGAACACTCACTTTTACCCCATGGTAGAAAATTCTAAAGTAGATGTTACACATACATAGAACACAAACTGGTGCATGGAGGGATGATACATAAAACTGGCAGATTTTGTAAACTGAACCAAAGCTGAAAGTTTGGGTTGATCAGGATCAAAGGATGGCATTTAGGAGAGCTACCAGGGATTTCGGAACACTGCATCGGTGGCAGGCTAGAGGAGGATTGCCGCATCGGCAGTAATCAGAGGGACAGGGGAGCATCCCATCAGCCGCATTGGCGGCAAGCGGAGGGACCATGGACCACCACATCGGCAGCGGAGGGAGGAACGGCGGATCACGGCTGTGAAGCTGTGCCCAGTCGCAGAACAAGCAAGAGCACAGGGAGCTGTAATTGCCAGAAAACCAGCAAGACAGACCAGGTGCAGGGAGCTGAAATTGCTTGATGCTGTAGTGACCTGAGTTTTCCAGGGAGGATGATGCAGAGGCCCTGCAGCCAATCAAGGGCCAGGGTGCCAAAGTTTGAATTCACAGCCGGGCTTAAATAGGCCAACCACCAGTGCTGATCAAGGAGACCCATTGAGGCAGGACAGAGGAGGATCACTGCATCAGTGGTAATCAGAGGGACAGGGGAGCATCCCATTGGCTGCATTGGCAGCAAGCAGAGGGACCGTGGACCACCACATTGGCAGCGGAGGGAAGAATGGCGGATCACGGCTGCACGGTTGGGCTTAAAACACAAGCGCCAAGTCGCAGAAGAAGCAAGAACACAGGGAGCTGTACTTGCCAGAGAACCAGCAAGACACACCAGTAACAGGGAGCTGAAGTCACTTGATGCTGTAGTGGCTTGAGTTTTCTGGGAGGCTGATGCGGAGCCCTGCAGTCAATCAAGGGCCAGGGCACCAAAGTTTGAATTCGCAGCTGAGCTTAAATAGCCCAGCTGCCAGTGCTGATCAAGGAGAGCAATCAGGGACTTCGGAAACGCCACATTGGTGGCAGGACAAAGAATGATCGCCGCAGCAGCAGTAATCAGAGGGACAGGGAAGCATCCCATCGACCACATCGGCAGCAAGCAGAGGGACCATGGACCACCACATCAGCGGTGGAGGGAGGAATTATGGATCATGGCTGTGCAGCTGGGCTTAAAACAGCAGCACCCAGTCACAGAACAAGCAAGAGCACAGGGAGCTATAATTGCCTGAGCGGAAATTGCTTGATGCTGTAGTGGCTTGAAAAAGGCCTGACCACCCACCCCTCCTCCGGCCTTGTTAAATACTCATTTCAGACATGGGGGGGCAGGGTTTTGAAGTCTGTGGGGAAGGGCTTCAGCTGCAAACTGTACCAATTGGACAGAGTCTGGGAGAGAGGAGTTAGGGGAGCAAGCCACTCCCAACAAGGGTTTTGAAATTCTATGCTCTGGGTTATGGGCTATGTTCAGAGCTGTATGTAGGGAGTGGAAATACCACTTGTAAAGTTGATTGGTAATGTTGATTTTTGTCTAGTATTCCCATACTCTGCAGGGGGTCCTCTCTCTCAAGATACTTGCCCAGTGGCCATTGGGGTTTTGAATTTGTACACTCTGGGTTAAGGGCGATTTTCAGAGTTGTATGTAGGGAGTAGAAGTACCACTTGTAAGGTTGATTGGTAATGCTGATTTTTGTCTAGTATTCCCATACTCTGCCGGGGTCCTCTCTCTCAAGTTACTGGCCCAGCGGTGACATTGGGAGGGTCCAGAAGGGGTCCAGCATGGCTAAGGAAATAAGGATGGGGAAACTGACTTGGAGAGAAAAACGTAATGGTATGGGGACAGGGATGTGGGAAGGCCCCCAGGTCATGAGGGCAGGCATCTTTGGAAGTGTGGTGGGGTGTGCAGGGTGTGGGTCAGCCATGGTACTAGCCCTGGCTTGGAGGATGGGGGGGCTGCATGATGTGCCGACAGCTCAACTAGGGGAGGAGGTCAGGTGGTTAAGTTGGGCTTTAAGTAGGGCAGGGGTGAAGGGAGGTGGGGAGATAGGAGGCTCTGCTGTGGGTATAGAATGGGGGGAGGGCAGAAGGGGGAATACTGGTGAAATCACAGCGGGTCTAGGAGTGGCACCTGAAATGGGCAGGAACAGCCAGGAGAGGAGGGGTACGAGCACAAGGGATTATGCAAGAAGGGATGATGATGTTGGGGTGGGCACTATGGGTAATAGTGGAACTTCAGGGGGCATGGGTAGGGGTGGTCCTGAACATGAAAAGGGCCAAGGGACCTGGCAGGTGGTCTAGGGCAAAGGACCGGGGTATGCACAAAGGAGAGCTGATGGGGGCAGCCAGCTGGCAGAATCAAGACAGTCGGCATATAACTAAATAACAGATTTGCACTGCTAGTACAGATGTTTGGTGGGGAAAGTGATGAATCTGGAGTGGACAGAGCCCCAGGAGGGGCAGGGAAATTGGGCAACGTAGAAAGATCCGCAGTCAGGAGCAGAGAGGTTGTTGCCTGGCATAGGGACCCAGAGGTGGCAGGGGAGCAGTTAGTAGGCTAAAGGAGTGCGGATGGGGGGTTGGGGTGAGGGCAACTGGGGAGGGAGGAGTCGGGGTCAGCACAGGTGGGGAAGCTTGGAGTAGGGAGTCCTTGGGAAGGGTGGAGGAGGGCCTAGTAGGGGGAGAGAGGGTAGCACAAGGGGAAAAGCACAAGCAGGGATGCAACAAGGGGGAGCGCAGTAAAACAGAGTACAATGAAGGGGAAACATGAGTTCACCTGTGGGGCTAGGGGGGTCACCAGTTCAGGGAGGTGCTGCAGGGACAGATCAGAGTGGTGCAGCAGGAGGGGAGGAGTCTAGGGAAGATACTGTAGGTCAGTGAGGAGAAAGAGCTGGAACAGGAGGGACAGGGCAGCAAAGGGTATTCAGACAGGGGTGTGGCCAGTACACAGATAAGGGGTATGGCCAGGGAAACCGACAAGGTAGGGGGTGGGAAGAGGGGGGCAACAGAGTTGGGGATTAGGCAAAAGGGTAAGGAGGAAGTTAGAGTGCTCCTATTGGGGGACTCCATGATTAGGGGTATTAGGTGGGAAGGGCGGGGCAGGGGGAACCCTGTGGGGTCGGGTCAAGAGTATCTCTGGCTTGACTGTGCATGAGGCCAAGCACTTGGTCTATGGTCTGGTGAAGTACTGTGGAGGAACCCCTGTTATGGTATGGGAACCCCTGAGCTGGTATGTCATGCTACTTAACATTTGGCACATTTTGAATTACTGGAATTTCCTAAGCCTCAGTCTCTTACTTCTTGTTATTGTGTAACTATGTATTATTATGTTGACCTTTGTATGTATGTATACCCCCATTCCTTCAACGTGGAATCTTTGTAAACGAGCAGTTCCTGCTCAAAGGTATTTGTAATCCTAGATTTCAATAAAATAAAATAAAAATAAAATAAAAAATAAAAATATTAGTGCACCTGGGCACAAATGATATTGAGGGAAACAGTGTGCTGGAGATTCAGGCCAGGTTCCGGGAGCTGGCCAGAGTCTGTCGTGCCGTAGGGTGCTCGGTCTCCATCCCAGCCTCCTCGCCCAAGCAAGGAGGAGGGATTGTGGACCAGGAGCACCTGAGTGTGCATGAGGGAGCTTAAGCAGGGAGCTAGCTGGGAGCTCGCAGTGTGGGGGAAGGGGGTAGGGTAAGGGGACGCATTGGAGGGTGGTCCTGATCAATGGCAGGAGCATCGGGAACAAGATGCCCGAGCTTCAGGCACTGCTAGTGGAAGGAGTAGTGGATGTGGCGGCTGTCACGGAAACTTGGGCCACTCCAGGGCATGACTGGGACCTAAACCTAATGGGGTATACCACGTTCAGAAAGGACAGTGCTGTGGGCAGGGAAGGGGGATAGCCTTCATTATTAGGGATGGCAAAGGAATAAGCAGGGTAGAGGAAGCAGAGGGCCATGTGGAGGCATTATGGATCACCTTGCAGGCACTTGGGGGAATGAGGGTGAAGCTGGGGGTGGTATATAGGCCGCCCATGCAGGCAGAAGAACTGGAGGAAGGCCTGATGGCAAATCTCAGGGACTACTGTGGTCAGGGGGTTGGTAGAACAGTAGTATTGGGGGATCTAAACATGTCAGGGATTGACTGGGGAACCATGGTATCCTCATCGACCAGGCAGCAGCGTCTGCTGGACGTCTTCAAGGATGCGTTCCTTGTCCAGCTGGTGGCTGACCCGACGAGCGAAGGTCGCATCCTGGATGTGGTCCTGATGAACTGTGACTTCATCAGGGACCTAGTAGTAGGGGACCCACTGGTGGGAAGTGATCATGCCACAGTCTGGTTTTCCCTGGATATGGGGGGTTGAATAGATTGCACCAAAACAACGGTGATTGACTTCAGGGGTGTAAATTTCAAGGGTATGGAGCAGATCCTTAGGGGCCACTTGGAAAGGATCAGACTGGGCATGGACACTGAGAGCAGGTGGGAAATAATTAAGAAGTGGCTCCTGGAAGCTACCAAGCCTGCACGAAGGAGTGACGCAAGTATGCCAGAGCCAGGAAGTCAAGCTGGTGGACAAGGGAGGTCCAGGAAGCAGTGAGGGAAAAAAAGGCTGCCTACAGCTGATACAGGTGAGCGTGTAGGGTTATTTGCAAGGGGGAGTATGATATGAAAGCTAGGAAGGTCACCAGGGTGGTGAGGTCAGCCAAGGCAAGGACGGAGCAGAGGTTTGCTCAGGAAATTAGGAGATCTGATAAAGGGTTCTTCAGGTACATCAGGGAAAGGAGGAAAGGGAAGGCGCAGATTAGTAGACTGAGGTCGGGGAGTGGGTAGGCTGAGGAGGCAGGGGTGCAGCGAAGGTACTTAATGATTACTTTACCTCGGTCTTCATTAGGAAGAATGGTGAGGCAGCACCACACAGGGCAGGGCAGGTTGGACCTGCAGATGGGGGAGGGGCCATAGATGTTGAAATCCCTGTGAGTAGGGTGTGGGAAGCCCTTAAGGCCCTAAGAGTGGAGAAGGCCCGGGGCCCAGACAGCCTTCATCCCAGGGTGACAAAGGAACTGGTGGAGGTCCTAGCTGCACATCTGGTGGACCTCTTCAACTCCTCCCTTCAGTCGAGATGGGTGCCTCAGGACTGGAGGATGGCCCACATTGTGCCTGTCCACAAGGGAGGCTCACGTGAGGAGCCAGGAAACTACAGGTCTGTAAGCCTGACATCAGTGGTGGGCAAAGTGATGTAGGTCATCTTAAAAGAAAGGCTGGGAATGTTTCTGGAGGCATGGGGCCTCCTGAATGATTGCCAGCATGGCTTTGTTCAGGGCAGATCATGTCAGACCAGCCTTGTGGAGTTCTGTGACTGGGTGACGAGAGCGCTGGACCAAGGCAGGCTGGTGGATGTCCTCTTTCTAGACTTCAGCAAGGCGTTTGACTTGGTGCCACATCCTGGGCTGCTGGAGAAGCTGGGGGAAATGGGGGTGGGGGTATGGTTGGTCAGGGGGATAGAGAACTGGCTGGCTGGGTGTTTCCAAAGGTGGTGGTCAGGGGGGAGGTATCATCTCCTAGGAGGGTCATTAGTGGGGTCCCCCAAGAATGGTGCTAGGCCCACTCCTGTTTAACACCTATATCTCAGACACCAGGAATGGAATCAGGAGCAAAATGAGCCTCTTTGACGATGACTCGAAGCTGGGGCAGTGGTGGATAATGAGGAAGGTAGGTTAGTCCTACAGGAGGGACCTGGATACTCTGGAAGGGTGGTCCTGCAACTGGAAACTGAGGTTTAATACTGGGAAATGCAGAGTCCTCCATCTGGGGGCTAGGAACCCGGCTCATGTGTACACCTTGGGAGGGGAGACACTTGCAGGCTTCAATTGGGGAGAAGGACCTAGGGGTGGTTGTGGATGCCAAGATGAACAACACAGAGCAGTGTAGAAGGGTTGCAGCCAAAGCAAACAAAATGCTGGGGTGCATAGTCAGGGGGACAACCTTGAGAAGCCGGGAGGTACTCCTGCCTGGTTAGGCCGCACCTTGAATACTGCATGTGCAGTTTTGGTGACCACACTTGAAAAGGGACATTGCGCTCCTGGAGAGGGTACAGAGGAAGGTGACCAAGATGATGCAGGGTCTGGGGGGAGAGGTCCTATGAGGAGAGATTGAGGAGCTCAACTTGTACTCCCTGGAGGAGAGGAGGGACAGAGGAGATATGATCAAAGTCTTCAAATACCTTAAGGGGGTAAATAGGGTAAGCCTGGACAGGGTGTTCCAGTTGAGGGAGGAGGGGGCACCATATGAGGCTGGTCGGTGGGAGACTTGGGGGGAGACA
Organism: Neoceratodus forsteri; assembly: GCA_016271365.2. NCBI lineage: Eukaryota > Metazoa > Chordata > Ceratodontiformes > Ceratodontidae > Neoceratodus > Neoceratodus forsteri. The sequence continues at coordinate 377,104,909 of CM057458.1, forward strand.
AGGAGACGCTACTTCACTGAGAGGGTGGTTGATCCTTGGAATGCACTGCCTGCGGAACTGGTGGCTGTGGAGGGGTTCAAGTGAGGCTGGGATAGGTATAGGGGGAGGGGGAGTCTGCGAAGGGCCGGCATCGGAGGGGAACCTCAGTCGGGGGATGGGAGTGGGGAGGTTTTTTTGGGGGGGGTTGGAACGGGGCCCAGAATGTGCACTGATCCATGTGCGGACTTGATAGACCATAGGGCCTTCCTCTGCTGGCTGCTTAGTTTGTTGGACTGCCCAACTTAGCAGCCATACTTGTGCACAGTTTGTAGTCAGTCCCACGCACCACCATTTGGCTTCGTACTTTACCCCCAGGATGTCACCACTGTAGCCGGTGCCAGTTCCAAGATGGTCATCACACCTACTAGCTGTTTTGTGAACCCTAACACAAATGAGGTACACAAAATTGAGATATCCATAAACTGTGACATTACTCATGTGGTATATCTAGCCACATGTACTTGTTGCACTTTCTAGATGGGTTGCACAAAGGGCAAGCTCAAGGATAGTGTTGGCTAACATGTTAGAGCTCTTTTTCAGGGCAACTGTGAGTATGCCACTGTAGCTCACAGTAAACGTTCATCAGATCCCACATCCCACAAGTGGTCATTTGTGGGGACTGAGAAGGCCCATATAGGACCCAGAGGAAGAGACTTAGTTAACGTCTTGTCAAAAAGGGAAGGCTATTGCATTTTCAAATCGAAGAGGTCTTAATGTTAAGATAGAGTTAGCCCCACTCCTATAAATTATGGTCCTTAGTGGTATTCTATCAGTATGGTAAGAACAACATTGTGAGTATCTGACTCTGGCTAACAGTTGCTGTGTTTTCTTAACACAATGTTCTCTTTGTTTTCTCATTGCAGGTTTTTGTCCCATGATGCATGTGAGCATATTCTGGAATGGTCCATTGAAATATGCAATTGTTGGACTCAATTAAGTAAGCATTAAGCCACGACGGAGGTGTGCTCTAATGTTGGATTGATGCATGGGGCGGTGCGTGCCGAGGCCCATGGCGGGGCTACCGACCCCGCATCAATCACGCCCACACACACGATGGGTGGCTTATGCGCTTGTATAACTATGGGCCCTCGACGACACAGTCACCAGGAGCCCATTTTGCCTCAGTAAAACTACATAAGAGGAAGACTCGGGGAGATCTGTACACTGTTACGGTGCACTTACAAATCATCTCAGACAACGCCCTTACGATGCTGATGCGGTCAACACAGTGTGTACCTGTACTACTACTGACCAGAGTGGCTCGCATTCTCGTGCAGCAGCTGTCCCGATCTGCGCGGTCTTGCGCGGCTATTTCTTGGTTAACACCCGTTGGAGGTCTCCGGTGAGCACCTCTCTCGCCGCGCTGAGCGCGAGTTCACAAATTAGCATGCCTCTGCCTCACTTCCGTTCCCTCTCGCATGGTCCTCCGACAATACAGCGCTTCCCTGCAGGAGGTCTCTGTGTGGGGCTGTGCTCGCTATCCCTCCTGTTGCCCTGATTCCCCCTTTCCGTCTGCCTGCAGATCGTCGCGACTCTTCGGTTGCAACGCTTCTCTCGCTCCACCCACTCCTCCATCGCTGCCCTCCTGCCAAAGAAAAGCAGACTGCCCTCTTTGTGCTGCCTGTCACCCTGCCACAGACTCCTGCGACTGTGCCGCTGGGTTCGCCCCCTTCCGATCTCGCACTCCTAGTGGGGCTCCCGGACCACCGCTCCTCTCGGTTCTGCTCTCCCTTTCCCACAGGACCCAGTGCTGCTAGGCTGGGGGTCTGGCTGGTCACGGTACTGCCGAAGCGGGCACGGCATATACGCTGGGTTAATATCCGCTTCGGCTGCCGTCTCGTGACCGCCCTAGCCCTATCGGGTTGCTCCCTCAGAGGCAGACAATTCATGCCATGTTACAATAGGATTTGAACTGTGTCTGTACCATTTTTCTGTACTATGTGCACTTTTTCACTTGTACAAACTAAATCCCTTTTGTCTTTAAATGCAGTGTATAAATATTGTAATACATGAGAGAGCTTTCATCTCTTGACAAAGCAGCTGTGTGCGAAACATCAAGACTGTTTGTTTTTGGGTTGGCTGGCTGCTTCACTGTGTGCTGCACACAGCAAATAAACTCCTATTATTGGAACTGGCACTGTGTGCAAGGTTTTTCCTTTTCTCTGCCTGCACAAACTGCTGTTCTTAACTAAGTTTGTTTTTCATATAATTTACTATTACAACTCCATGTTGCCATGGATCACCACTCAAGGGAATTTCCAACTTAAAAAAAAATAGAAAAAAAAAAGATTTAGTCCCTGTTAGGATTCAAACCATAGTCTCTTTCTGAAAATACAAAGTACTGTGTTCCTACCAGGATTCAAACCACTGATTCTTTGGTTGCTAGGCGAACAGACTTTGAATGTGCCACCCAGCTTATAAAGGGAACTGCATTTCCTATAGTGTAGAGGTTAAGGCACAGTCTGTAAATCAGGCAGCCAGGGTGTCTAATCCCAGCAGGGTATTATAAATTACAAGCTGTATAGAAGCTGAAGTTGACCTGGCAGGTATATTTAGTGTCACCTTTATTAGCACACCTAAACCTATGCAGAATTAGACAAACTGCTGTTTAATAAAATAAATCTGTCACAGGAGTGGAGGCTAGCAGGAAAGACTCAGTGTTCGTGTGGATGTTTCTCTCTCAAGATGGGAGGGTTCAGCAGTGCTGCAGGTAGGGCGACACCTAGGGATGGCCCTGTGAATATGCTGCTAGAGGTGCAGGTGACTGTGCACAGCCTGGGACGCCCTGCCTTAGGACAGTTGTGTGCATGTACACTTTCATAAGTGGGCTGCTGAGAGGTTCCCCTCTCAGAAAAGGATTACATCCCATGACTGGCGGCAGCACGACAGCCTCAGTCAATCCCAGTCCGTGATTAATGACACTCTGAGAGGTAGATCCACTGTCTGACACTGGCGCTCAGGTACAAATGCCCTCATCCCTTCTGACTAGACCTTGGCCAAACTGAAAGAAGGGGGCAACCTTCCCTGGGGGGAAAACTAGAGAGGTAAGGGGTATCGGGTCCTTAAGGTCTTGAAGTGGAAGGGATACCAGTCCAGTTAGGAGGAAACATCAACAACCAGGGTGCCGTGGGAGCTGCTTAGACCTGAGATATAAGCACAATACAGAAGGGCAAAAAGAAAACAATAAATAAAATTAATGTGGCACAATGTATCATTTATAGAAATGTTTTGAAAGTGAGCAAATAAACATCTCCCACCACATACTGTATCATGTAATTAAAGCCTGCTTTGGTCTGTTTCACACTTTTGCAACACTGGATATTTAGGGGAATACAACTGAAGAGGGGTGCAATATTGTAGGCTTGAGAAATCAATCCCTTTCTGAAAGTGGCCCAACACAATTCTTCTTCTAACAGTGTCTGAGATGGTGGAGATTTCATTCCCCATATTATGGTTATTACATCCCTAAAGCTGTATATATTTGAATATATCTTATGTTTCTTAGGGTTTTATAATTTATTTACAGGAGTTGCTAGATAGTTTGATATCTTTTATTGGACCAACATATGTGTTGTACAAAGATGGCATAGTACACAATCTTTCGGGGCCCCACAGGTGCCTTCCTGAGGTGAACAGCAAACTAAGCAAAAGAAGCTGCATGCACTGCAATGAATTGTTTCAAAAAAATGTATGACAGGATAGTGAGAAGATGTAAAAAAGGGTGAGATTTGGTTTTAAATAACACACAATTTCTCACTTTTCTCAAGGAGCAGATAACTGAATACTGCAGGAACAACAAGGACGGGGAAACAACACTGGGAGACAGGTGGGGTAGGCTCAAGGTCAGATAATATTATATAGTTTGCCTCCAGACAAAAAAGGAGGATGTGGCAAAGAGAACTGCATTAGAACAAGATTTATTTGACTTACAGCCAACTCACAAGATAACTATGGAGGAAGATTTATTACCTAAAATACAGGAATGTAAACAGCAGCTGCAGCAATATATAGAACAAAATATTGAGAGTCGGTTTAGCTTTACCAGGTACAGTTTTATGAATCGGGGAATAGGGTGTGTCGGCTGCTGGCCTGCCAACTCCAGAAGCAACAAGCAAGCAGGACCATACTCAAAATACGGGGGCAATACTTTCCTATCCACAAAAATACTGTAGCTGATATTTTTGTGTCCTGCTACAAAACTTCGTATACCCAGAAGCACCTGCTGACTCATGGGGTGTTGATTCACTCTTACTCACCATCTCAGACGGAGGAGTTAGACAGGGAACTAGCGGGACAGATCAGGAGGACCTGCGAGAAGGGTAGTGTGGTGATTGTGGGGGACTTCAACATGCCAGGAGTGGACTGGAGCACCCCAACAACCAGGAACAGAAGGGAGCAGGTACTGCTGGATGCCTTCCAGGACAGCTTCCTGCTGCAAATGGTCAGTGAACCAACCAGGTTAGGAAATACCCTTGACCTTGTGCTGGCAAATGGGGACTTTGTGAGAGAACTTACAGTGGAGGAACCGCTGTCAGGGAGTGACCACCGCTCAGTATGGCTCACATTGGATATGGGCAAGGAAGGAGTGGAATCTGCACAGTGTGTTGGACTTCAGGAGGGCCGACTTTGGGAGGATGGGAGTGGTAAAGGGTACCTGGCAGAATTCAATCTAGTATGGACACTGACCAGAGGTGGGAGCTCATAAAGCTGGGGATAGTGGAGCAACCAAAACCTGCTGCAAAGCCCAGAGCAAGAAGGCTGGGGCTAAGAAACCGATCTGGTTGAGCAAGGAGGTCATGGAAAGGTAAGGAGAAAAGAGCTGCCTTTAGGAAGTACAAGAAAACAGGGAGGGGAGGACAGGGAGGTACTTGACAGAATCAAGGAGGTGACAAGGGCAGTAAGAGGAGCCAAAGCATCTACGGAACTCAGGCTGGCACAAAGCATTAAGAAGGGGGAGAAGGACTTCTTTAAGTACATCAGGGAGAAAAGGAGCTGTAAGGACCACAGAGTAAGGATTAGGAAGGAGGGGGGTTGGGTGGAAGCAGGGTGCGATAAGGCGGAAACACTAAATGAGTACTTCTGCTCAGTATTTACTAAAGAGAAGAGGGGGTGACACCCAAGGTGGGAGAAATGGCAGAAGCAGGGGAAGTGGTGACAGATGGGGAAATCATGGAGAGCAGAGTTCGAGAGGGTTTGAAGGCACTGAGGGTGGACAAGGCACCAGGCCCAGATGGCATCCACCCAGGGTACTGAAGGAGCTGGCAGAGGTCCTTGCAGGACCTTAGCAGACCTATTTAATGCCTCACTACATTCGGTGTGTACCTCAGGACTGGAGGATGGCTCATGTGGTGCCCCTCCACAAGAGTGGCCCCAAGGATGAACCGGGAAACTACAGACCAGTGAGCCTCACATCCATCGTGGGTAAGCTAATGGAGACTATCCTGAAGAGAGGCTGGTGGCCCCTAAGGCCAAAGGACTACAGGACAGCAGACAGCATGGCTTCACATGTGGCAGATCCTGCCAAACCAACCTGGTCGAGTTCCCATGACTGGGTAATCTAGGCAACTGGACAGGAGCCATGCAGCGGATGTCCTGTATCTGGACTTCAGTAAAGCATTCGACTCAGTGCCACATGGAAGGCTGGGAAGGAAGTTAGTAGGCACAGGGGCGGGTGCAAAGCTGGTGAGATGGGTAGGAAACTGGCTGCAGGGAAGGCAACAGAGGTGGTGGTGGGTGGGAGCTCTCACACCCAAGGGCAGTGAGAGCGGTGTTCCACAGGGCTCAGTGTTGGGACCAGTGTTGTTTGGGATATTCATTGCAGACATATCATGGGACATCAAGAGCAAGATCAGTCTGTTTGCTGATGATACCAAGGTAGGTGCAGTGGTGGATGACCTAGGGGGATGGCAGGGGTTGCAGGATGATCTGGCAAAGCTTGAAACCTGGGCAGACACCTGGCAACTGGGCTTTAATGCCAAAAAGTGCAAGGTGCTGCAGTTTGGGATGAAGAACCCAAGGAGGAGTTACCAGCTAGGGGGAGTGCAGCTAGCCCAGACAGAGGAGGAGGAGAAGGATCTGGGTGTGCTCATTACAGGGTCAATGAACAACTCGGCACAATGTAGGAAGGCAGCTGCAAGAGCCAACAAAATGCTGGGTTGTATGCAAGGGTATATCCTCGAGGAGGGAGGAGGTGATTCTGCCACTGTATAGGTCATTAGTTAGACCACACCTGGAGTACTGCGTGCAGTACTGGTGTCCAGATTCTGAAGAGGGACATTAAGTTACTGAGGGGTGCGAGAGCGACAAAGATGATCAAGGGGCTGGGGACTTAACATACGAGAGGAGGTTGAAGGAGTTGAACATGTACTCACTGGAGGAGAGGAGAGACAGGGGTGATATGATTGAAACCTTTAAATACATGAAAGGAATAAACAAGACGGGTACAGAGGGGCTGTTCAAAGTAAGGGAGGGGAGGGCCACCAGGGGCCATGATATGAGACTGGAGCGAGGAAGGTTCAGGAGGGAGATGAGGAGACACTTTTTTACAGAGAGGGTGGTGGCTGGGTGAAATGTGTTACCTGCTGAAGTGGTATGCAGTAGAACAGTGGACTGCTTCAAACGAGGATGGGACAGGACAAGGGGGAGGGTTAATGAAGTGGAAGGGTGGAAGGGAGGGGCAGCTGCAGAATAAGGGGTGCTAGCTGCACATTCGAGCAGACTTGATAGACCTCAGGCCTTTATCTGCTGGCAAATTTCATATGTTCATATGTTCATATACTCTCAAAAAATACATTTACCCTCCCTGAAACAACAAGAGGTGGAGGCACGAGAGGCCCCCATCACAGGAGAGGAGCTGCAAGGGGTGCTAAAAGATTTTAAAAAAGGAAAGTATCCAGGAGTTAATGGACACATTGTGGAGGTTTATTTTAGAAAACCATAAAAGGGGACTCCCTTGGGAATTACTGAAGTATTTTGGGGGTTATGGGGAGGCAAGAGGACACCCAATACCTGGCAAGGAGCACAAATGTCAGTTCTGCTCAAACCCAATAAAGACCCCACAAAATGTGAATCGTACCACCCCGCCTCCCTACTACTGGTGGATCTCAAAAGGTTCACCTCAGTCCTGGCTAGAAAGTAACAAGTGTGGGTGGGGGGCCTGGTTCCCCCGGATCAAACTGGATTCGTAATGAGGCAGAACCTTCATGATAATATCCAGCACCTCTTGAATATCTTTTCTTCTCAACAGGGTGTACCACACCTTCAATTAGCTATATCCATGGATGCAGAGGAGACATTTGACCGTATCGACTGGACCCAGGTTGTCAGGTAGAGAGGCTGACTTCTGATCAGTTGACTCCTGATCAGTCATCTGGCCTTGTGCTAGGGGGCAATCAGTTGAGACCCTCTGAACAGGTGCGCAATCTGGGCATTGTGCTTGACAGTGAGCTGACTCTAAAACTTCAGGTGTCAGCAGTTGTTAAGTCCTCTTTTTATCATGCGAGGAACATTGTCCAGATAAAACACCTAGTTCTGCCTGAGGACCTTCCTGTGCTGGTCCACACCTTTGTGTCTTCCCGCCTTGACTATCGCAATGCTCTATACCTAGGGCTACCGGGGGTGGACCTCCACCACCTGCAGACGGTGCAGAACATTGCAGCCAGGTTGTTGATGGGCTTGTCTAGAACTAGCCATGTCACCCCTGTGCTTCGCGACCTGCACTGGCTGCCAGTGTGATGGAGGATCACCTTCAAGGTTGATTTGCTGACCTAGAAGGCCCTACACGGACAGGGACCGGGTTACTTGCAAGACCTCCTTCGGTCTTAGTGTCCCCACCGCCCTCTCTGCTCCACTGAAGAGGGACTTCTAGAGGTTCCTAGGGTCTGTCTTCAGACTTCGGGGGCCAGGGCATTTTCATTCTCGGCCCCGTCCCTGTGGAACTCTCTACCTCATCGGATTAGAGAGTGCCTGTCCACTGAGTCCTATAAGTCTTCCCTGAAGACTTATTAATTGATTTAGCCTTTGGGGATAATATATAGCTTTCGAGTTTGCTGCCTTTTATGTATTTTAATATGTTTTATTTTACTGATTATTTATATGTCTGTTGTATACGCACTTTGATACTTGAAAAGCACGTTAGAAATAAAGACTGATTGATCGATTCTTACAACACACATTTTCAGTGATGGGATTTGGGCCAAAATTTAAATGATGCACAGAGGCTCTATATGATAGCCAGAGGCAGCGGTCAGAGTGAATGGGATCACCTCATCCAGATTTGCATTACAAAGGGGCACCAGGCAAGGGTGTCCTCTCTCCCTCCTGTTATTTGCTCACTGAATCAAATCTCTGGCAGTAGTAGTTAAGCAGAATCCAGATATTAGGGGAATTAATGTGGGAGGCCTCAAACAAAAAATAGCTTTATAAGCAGATGACTCCATATTTTTTTCTGTGCCCCCCCCCCCACACACACACACATCCACCCCTGTCCTATGTAGGAAGTTAAAAGCCTTTGGTGCTATCTCAGGATATAAGCTCAATTTTATCAAATTGGAGGTCGCTGCAGTTTTTGATACAGCCATGATGATGTTTAAGGAATCTTTCCCCTTCAAGTGGGCACCACATAACACCATATGCTATTTGGGGTTTAAAATAACTCCAGACTATCGAGGCTGTCCCACCTAAACCACCTCCATATTCCAAAAGAAACTGCAGAAGACCGCAATACATGGCCATTACTTATACTTTTGTTGGGGGACATGTAGCAGCCCAGAAAACACAGGTTACTCACCTGCAACAGTAGTTCTAGGAGTGGTATATGTTGTTCATCCACACTTTCTGGCAGATCGCCTTTCGCTTTAAGAGGTGCCGGAACATCTTCAAGCTGGCTGCTCCCACCTATCCGGGTGGTAAAACCCTCGGCTCCACCCAATGACACCAGATCTTACCCAGATCTTACCGCTGGAAAGCAGAGGTGTCGTCCCGAAGCCAGAAGTGGTCAGTGTGGATGAACAACATATACCACTCCTAGAACTACTGTTATAGGTGAGCAACCTGTGTTTCTAGGGATGTGGATATGTTGTTCAATCCACACTTTCTGGCAGACTCCTAGCAGTTCTCCGGGAGGAGGGAGGCAAGGTGCACAGCCCCTACTTAGGAAACAGAGACTAGAGAACTGAGGTCCCAAAACCAGCATCCTGGCATGATTCGAGATCAATGTGGTAATGAGAAATGAAGGTGTTTGCTGACTTCAAGGTAGCAGCCCTGCAGATTTCCTGGATAGGGACGTCCCTAGAAGCAGCCACTGACACAGTGTTATGGCAGGTAGAATGAGCCCTTAGCCCTACGGGAAGCTCTCTACCCACCAACCTATAGCAGAGATCAATGCAGAAAGTGATCCACCTGCCAATCATCAACTTGGCTGCAGGTCTGCCAGGTACGGCTTCAGCATAGGTGACAAACAGCTGGTGAACCTCTCCTTGAACTTCTGCCATACGCTCTTTGTAGTAGGTGAGCACTCATCTCAGGTCCAAAGTATGGAGCCTGTACTTGGCCTCCGAGGTGTAACTGGGGTAGTACACCAGCAGAGTCAACACCTGATTAAGGTGAAACTCCGACACCACCTGTGGAAGGAATTTCGGGTGGGGGTGCAGGAGAACCTTGTCCCTATGGAAGACCAGGTAAGGAGACTCCACTGAGAGAGCCCCAATCCTTCTGGCTGATGTAATGGCCACCAGGAAGGTGGTTTTCCATGACAGGTGGGAGATATCGCACCTGTGCATTGGTTTGAATGGCTTGCCCATGAGCTTTACCAAAACCAGCAATAAATCCCATGGAGGTGGTGGTTCATGCACTGGAGGGAATATATGATCTAGGCCTTTGAAAAAGTGCCAGACCACCTTCTCCTGCACCACCGACTGCTGACCAGCCTGCACCCAGTAAGCAGAGATGGCTGCCAGGTGCACCTTAAGGGTCATTGACCGAAGTCCCTGCTGGGACAGAGAGGCCACAGGTAGTCCAAAATACTAACCACTGGACAGGACAAGATGTCCAACCCTTTGCCCTGACACCAAATGGAAAATCTTTTCCATTTGAAAACATAGCATTTTCTAGTCGATTCCTTACAGGATGCCTCATCAACCATGAGGACCTCGTCGGAGAGACCCAAAGCCTGGAACTCTAGCAGCTCAGGAACCAGGCTGTCAGGTGCAGAGATTAAATGTCCGGATGGAGTACCTTCCCCTGAATGATGGAGAGCAGGTCCAGGTGTGCGCTGGAAGAAGCCTTGGGAGCCTGTTGCTGAGGCTGAAGAGATCTGGATACCAGAACTGGCGTAGCCAGTCTGGGGCTACCAGGACCACCTGTGCCTTGTCCCTCCTGATATTCAGGCGCACCTTGTGGATCAAGGAAAGTGGAAGAAAGGCACAGAAGAGGCCTGGGATCCAGGGCCTTGAGAAGGCATCCCCCTGTAGTGAGCCCTGCTGAGGGAGGCGGGCATGGAACAGCCTCAGCTTCGCGTTGTCCCTGGAGGTGAACAGGTCCAACTGAGGGGTGTCCCACTGGAAGAACAGATCTTGTACTACCTCTGGATGGAGGGACCACTCATGAGATGCCTCACCCATCCAGCTGAGAGCATTGGCCAGCTGATTTGAGGCTCCTGCCACATGGATGGCTAGGAGATCCACCCCTAAGCTAAGCATGAGGGCCCAAGTGTGGAGAGCTTCCTTGCATAGGGTCAAGGAGTGCAACCCGCCCTGCTGGTTGAGATAGTACATGGTCGTGGTATTGTCCATCTGGACCTGGATCACTTGACCCCAAATGAACAGAGTGAATGTGGTCAGGGCTAGCCAAATCACTCGGAGGGGCCAACAAGAGGCCAAAGGGCATGGCCTGGAACTCGTAGAGGGTTCCTGCAGCTCAGAAGTGGTTGAACCTTTGGTGGGATGGATGGATCAGGATGCAAACGAATGCAACCTAAAGATCCAGGGAGCAAAACCACATGCCTTGCTCCGGGGATGGTACGCTCTGAGCGAGAGTTATCATCTGGAAGGTGCGAAACCTGAGAAACCTGTTCAGGTCGTGCAGATCAAGAATGGAGCGCCAGCCCTCCCCCGTCCGTTTTGGTACCAGGAAGTACCTGGAAACAAACTCTGGGTCTGTCAGAAGTTCCACCACTCTGCCACAACCTCCTTGCCGAGGTGCTGAGCGATGTCATCTCGAAAAGCCAATTGAGTGACAGTGAACGCCAAATCCTCCCGTGGGGCATGGGCTCGACTTGGAGGGTACTGTTTGAATTCCAGAGGCAGACCCCGGCTGACCACTTTCATCACCCACCTGTCTGTGGTGATAACGGACCAGGTGGAAAGGAAGTGGCGGAGCCGGCCCCCCACAGTAGGACCCAGGGGAGGCGTGACAGGATTGAGGGTGGCACCCCCAACCCATCACTGAGCAGGTTTGGAGGAGGAGGAGCTGGCCAAGGGTCTGCTGGGCCCCTTCCCTCCAGGCTTTCTGAATGTTGAGGCCACCAACTTGGCCCAAAGTCACCAGGTTTGAGCTTGCTGGCCCTGCTGCTGCTGGGCTGGTTTAGCCGCAGGAGTGGAAGATCGAAAGGGCTTGCACTTTTAGTATTTAGGGCCCTTGTCCTTCTGGGCAGATGTCATACAGTCCAGGGTGGCACTGGACTTTTCAATGCATTAGAGTGACCCTCCACACTGGGCACAAACAGGTCAGTTCCCAAAAAGGGAACATCCGCTAGCTTATGTTGGGTATCCGCTGTAAAGGTCCAGATCCTCAACCAAGCCCTATGGCGCATGTCTACTGCAGCTACGACAGAGCAGGGACATGAATTGCCAATATTCAGAACTGTCTGGAGTTGTTGCTTCACCATTGCCCTCCCCTGGTCATGGACCTACTTGACCGTGGTTTGGAGGTCCACCGGGAGGTGAGGAATCACCTTGTCCAGGAAGCCCAAAAGGGCGTGGGAGAAGTGTGTCATCAGCACAGTCGAGCTAGCCTGATGAAGGCCGAGCAAAGAGGTAGCGTAGACTTTTTTAGTCGAATGGTCCAGTTTCCTGGACTTTTTGTCCGGTGGTCTATCAACGTTCCCTGTATCACCCGAGCGCTGAAAAATGGAGTCAGCCACCAGTCCCTCAGCTGAGGGATGCTCCGAAAACCCCGGAAAGGAACCTGTTGGAACCGCATACTTGCGGGCCATCCGGGCTGAGGGCACAGGGCAAAAGGAAGGGAGCTGCCAAAGGTCCAGGGCTGGGCCAACAATGACCAGGGCCACAGGGAAGGCCTTCATAGGAGAATCCCCTTTGTCCAGAATCTTTGTAAGGGGATATTGAGCCTGTTTCTGCACTGGCTCGAGCTCCATCTCCGTGGACTTGGAGATGAGCTGAAGAATGCCCATAAACGCATTGGGTCCTCGCCCCGCAGGAGACCCTCCCCGAGGACTCTACGAGGGGACATGAGTGCAGTGAGGAGTCTTCGGATTCTGAGGAGTCCACGTAAAGTGGGCTTCCACCTGAGTCACCCTCAACCCACCTTGGGCAGTCAGGAGTGAGGGTGAACAACAGCCGATGGGGTAGCCCTTTGGCTGGCCTAGAGTCCTTGGTCGGAGCCCCGGACTTCGGTTGTTCAGGTGGTGGCTCTACCATGATCGGCAGAGTAGCCTGCTTTGGCAGAGTCAGCTGAGCCTGTGGTGGCACTTCCGAGGGGGTGACGATGGCTGGAGCTGATGTCAGTCATTCGGGCGACAGCCACTTGATAGCCGGGGTAGAAACCGGGGTCAGTTTTGGACTGGACAAGACCAGCTGCTGCCACATTAAGTCTTTGTAGTGCCAACGTAATTTGTGCTGGAGCCTCTCTTCAGCTGAGGAGGACAAAGAGGAGTAGTGGCGTCACCGCTTGCCATGATGCCAGGAATGAGTTCAACAGTGACAGCGAGATCTGCCCGACTCAGAGGAAGAAGATCGAGACCTTCGATCTCGACCGTCAGTGGGGAAAACGGGGAATATCGGAAGGAGCTGGGGAGCCCCGCGGCTCCTTCCAGGTCAGGGTCTAGGGCCAGCAGGTTTGACCCAGCAGGCTGAGCTGACCCATAGGAGGATAACGATAGCACCGGAGTCCAAAAAAGAAAGTTATCGGCCTCGTCGGATGACAACCTGTCAGTTGGTTTGAGAAAAATCTTGGCTGCATCGACAGGCATCTCAGCCAACTGGTCTGACAGGGGCTCCGTGAAACCAGTAGCCGTGGTTGCGGTTTCGACCGAAGTTGAAACCGGAGTCTCTTGAGAACAGGACCACTCCCAATCCCAAGAGTGTCAATGTTAAGCATTCTCTTTTTTTGACTCCTTCTTACAAGAGTGCGAAACGTGCAATCCAGAAGGACTCTCTCCCTTGGTGGAGAGGGATTGGCACAGCTCTTTGAAGGAAGCCAAATAAGTGGAGCCCAACTGGAGTGGAACAAATGCCGAAGCCGAACAGGAACTAGCCATGGCCTGGGCCACCTCCTCCTCGAAGGCCTTAAGCTGTTCAAGCTGCTCAGCAAACCCCACAGCCACAGAGACCACCCAACGGGCATCCTTAGACTTGACCGGGAGGTAATGCTTCTCTGGTCGCCCAGCTGGAGTCGGGCAGCGTGGTCATCCAGAACCGATGGGTGAAAGGACCGACAGATATCGCAGGCCTGCGGATCGTGGGCATGTCCTAAGCAATACATGCACATGGCATGAAGGTCAGAGTGTGACATCTTCTGCCCGCAGGGGCACCGGTGAAACCCGGGAACAATCTTTTCTTTCACTGCGGGAGCAAGAGATGGAATCGAAGACAAAACTCTGATGAGTTTTAAGGTAAGTTTTGGAAGCAAATCCGAAGATTCAAGAGCCAGGGCCTACCACACGCGGGAGTGCTAATGAGGGAACCTGCACCTTCCAGCAGAAAGGAAGATCTGACACCATGGAGCAGAGCTGAGGGTTTTACCACTCGGGTGGGTGGGAGGAGCCAGCTTGAAGACGTTCCCGCACCTATTAAAGGGAAAGGTGATCTGCCAGAAAGTGTGGATAGAACAACATATCCACATCCCTAGAAATTAATGTTTTACCCAGGCTGCTGTTTTATTTTCAAGCCCTCCCTATCACTATCCCTAGGGTATTCTGGACCAAATTGCAGAAGACGATGTTGAAATTCTTGTGGCAGGGTAAGAAGCTCTAGGTAGGAATGAATACCTTGTCCCTACTCAAGGAAAAGGGAGGATTGGAGTTCTGGATTTCAAAAATTAGTATTTGGCCATGCAGCTGGCCCAGCACATGTCCATACCCAAGCAAAACGTAGCCATTGGGTGGTATTCTTTTTTATTATTCTTTTGATAACTAGGGAAGTCCCTCTAGGCACAAGTGCATGTTTTCTGAAGTGACTTGGGAGCACTGGGGTGGTTAAGTGACTTGCTCAGAACGGCACAGTATGCAAGTAGAGGCTATGGGACTCAAACCCAGGTCTGTTGGATGTACCAAGCTCATTCACAGCTTGCTACTCTAACCTCTAGGTTATACTGCCACCACTGGTATGCTATGGAAAGCAGAAGAATTTTACATGCCCCCCATGTACACTGCACTTCATCCACTAGCCTTATTTAAGAATTCACCAATTTATCAACCCCTTGACAGAACTTCCATATGGGCTCTCTGGCAGCTGCGAGAACTGACACAGACAGAGGGGGACATCAGCCCCTTAATGGTGATTGGCAACCCAGACTTTCGCCAGAGGCACACTGACCTGGCCTTCTGTAGATGGAATCAGGCAGGTCTCACAATATTTGCATAATTTTTTGTGAATGGGGTTTGTGTATCCTTCACAGACTTAAGAAATCAGTTTAATCTCCCACATACTGACAACTATATGTTCCTTCAGGAGCGCCCCCACTTGCATACTGTGTGACCCGGAGCAAGTTATTTAACTTCCCTGTGCTCCCAGGTTGCACCTGTAAACAAGCTTTCAGCTTAATGTGTCTTAGTGTTAGACCCCATCTCCGCAAAGACATAGACATGGTGGAGGCTGTCCAGAGGAGGGCAACTAAAATGGTGCAGGGTCTGCACCAAAGGACATATGAAGAAAGACTAAAGGAGCTTAAGATGTATAGCCTCGAGGAAAGGAGGGAGAGGGGGGACATGATAGAAACTTTCAAATACCTCAAGGGAATGAACAAAGTCCAAGAAGGTAGCATCTTTCAGAAAAAGAGATGAGCAAGAACAAGGGGGCACAATTTGAAGATAGAGGGAAGATGGCTCAGAGGTAATGTGAGGAAGTATTTCTTCACAGAGAGGGTTGTAGATGCATGGAACAGCCTTCCTGAGGAGGTCATAGAGTCAAAAACAGTGGGGGAATTCAAGAATGCATGGGATAGACATAAGGCAATTCTAGTGGGGGGGTTAGGAGGAAGTAGGCTGTTGGTTAACTAAGATCTGCAGCTTATCCGTTAGGTAGGGAAATGGGCAGACTAGGTGGGCCAAGTGGTCCCTATCTCCCATCAAATTCTATGTTTCTATGTTTCTCACCTGGTTAAACAATTAGAAAAAAAAAATTATCAGTAAACATTAGGGTGCATCTTACGAGGGATGTGAGCAAACTAGAAGATAATCTTCCTATACACAATCCAACCCAAAGACAAAAGTGTGTGTGTATATATGTATATATTTCAGTCATGTATAAACTGCTGCAAGAGTCGGACAGGTATAGTGTTGACAGCATTTATTTATTTATTTGTTTACCGAGTAAGTGCACTGATCCAATGGACCGTTTTCTAGCATGACCCAGGCCATCAAGATTGCACATAGGTAACACAGACAGTACAATTACAAATGGTAAGATGATACAGAAGATAAGAACACTGAAAATAAAATAAGTGCAAGTGCACAATACACAAAGTTCAGGTCGGTGGACGTAAAATGTTCAGTACAGTACAACACAACAGATCCAACTGTCATAGGTATAGAGAGATTGGGAGACCAAATACATTAAATCACTCCGTGGGGCAGTTACACATGGTGTCGGACAACAATGCTGCTTTATAGTGAGATCTGAAGGTTAGGTGCGAGTCTAGCAAGTGGAGGGAGGCCGGTAGATTATTCAGACATGGGGTGTGCCTTAGGGTTGTTAACCCTAGTGTTCGCCCCATTCCATCAGTAAATAAGCTGAGATATGTGCAGTATATGAGAATTGGGTGAGCGTTAGGGCTGACATCCCCAAGGCACACCCCACACCTGATTTGCGAAGATGCAAGAGAGGTTAAACAGTAATGTTTTTTCCTGTTGCTGCCTGCAGGGTGGGGGTGGGGGTTCCATGTCATAATAGCGATTACAAAAGAGCGATCGCTATTATGGAAAGTCTATATTGCTGAAAAGCAAATTGGAGATATACTCAGAGGTGACCCAACATCTGGAAAAAGAAAACATCTCAACTCCAGTGGGGTGCACGGCAGAGAGGGGGCAAAATTCCTGCACTGGGAAAAAATTAGGTGTCACAGCCACAGGCAGTGGCAAACATTTCCCGCACCTGGTCCCAAACCCTGTACCTGCTCACCTGAGCTAGCCACCCACATCACCATACCACACGGTTAGCTCGGCAGCAGCAGGTACACCAATCTCCCAAAACCCCTTCTCCTCGCTATCCCCCCCTTCCTGTCATCCTGTAGTACCCTTGCATTCATGTAGGGTCGTTATCCTTCCAGGGCAGCCCAGGAGAAAAGCGTGGAATAGGAGTTGCTGTTTTGATGGTCGCTCATATTCAGTTGCCATCCTCACTGGATACCGGGGTGGGGTGTTAGGGTTGGAAACCCTAGCACCATATTGCCCTACATGTGTCCCTTTAATCCAAACTAGGGCATTACCAAAGTCTTTTGCAATTAATTTCCTTAGTTTTTGAGATAGTATAATCATATCTTTATTTGCCTGTGGAAGCCCACTTCCACCCCTCCACAGATGCATATATCTATGTTGCTGTGGAAGCGCAGGCTGCATGTCTATTTCTGCCAAAACAGCAATGTCTTTGTTTTGTTGTATGGCTTGTTTAAGTTCCAATGTTATCCTATGGGAATTAGAATTTTTTTTTATATACTTTTTTTATATTGTTTAGCAGGGAAATGTGTTATTCTTGTAGTACTCATTAAGATCTTTATTTTGATATATTTATTTATTTAAACGTTTCACCAGGAAAGGCATATTGAGCAGCAGTTGCTCATGTCCAGATGCATGTGTGGGGGGGACGGACATTATAACACATAATTACACTGTAGTATAGAATCAAAATTTTTTTTTCAAGGTCGGAATCCATGTGGTTAGAACACATAACACTCAGACGGCATTTGAGTACAGGGAGATGGATATAGGCAGGTACGTTACAGTACCGCAAGCTCAAAAGTCATTACAATGTTAAGGCATAAGTCATAAACAGCAAGTGGTACAACTGGTGATAGAGGACTGGAGATTGGACAAGAATTAGAGGCAGTTACAGGAGGGGGAGATGAGGTTCTGGATGAGGTAGTAGGGTGAATGGGGGGTGGGGCAGTTCGAATCACCAGGGAAGTGCATTCCAGAGTCCAGGGAAGCGATAAGAGAAGGCGGCCTGGCCAGCAGTAGAGGACCTAGGAGGGAGAGCAAAGGTCCAAGGTTATGAAGAGGAGTAGGAGGATGTGGAGGGGTTGGGAGAGGTAGAAATGAGATGAGGGAAGGGACCTGAATCAGTATTTGGTGATGAAGCTAGCACAGTGGGCAAGGTGCTTGTCCTCAAAAAAGGGGAAAGAAAGGGATTTATAGAAGTTACATGGTGAGTCCAAGAGTGGACAGACTAGAGAGAAGTGACAGAACGAGTGAAAGAGAGTGTCCAGTCTGGCAAGGGAGGACTTGGAGGCGGCACTGTAGACTATATCTCCATAGTCGAATATAGGTAGGATCATTTTCTGGACAAGTGCATGGCGGGCGGGCAAGGGGATGCATCCCCGGTTTCTGTATAGTGCACCAAACTTGGGGTGCAGTTTCTTGTGGATGGCATCCATGTGTCCAAAAAAGTCAAGGTATTGTATCTAGTTAAACCCCGAGATACCTGAAGGAGGCCACATCCTCTACCATAGTCCCATCAAGGGTATGGAAGGAAGGGAAGGGAAGAAAGCCCAAAGAGTTTCTGCCTAGTGCCGAAGGACATGGAGACAGTCTTCTTGGCATTTAGAAACAGCTAACTTGAGCAGAACCAGAGCTGAACTTTGTCGAAGTCCTGCTGGAGTCTGGCTGCCCCCTCAGTAGGAGAGGGGCCAGAGGTGTACAGGACAATGTTGTCCGCGTACATGTGAATGGATGTAAAGGTGCAGACAGCAGACAGGTTGTTTAAGAAAACAGAAGAGAATTGGGCTGAGAATGCAGCCTTGTTGGGACACCAGTCCTGATGAGGAGGGGAGATAGGGAGTTGCCTATCCTAACTGATTGGGTCCTACCCCCCAGGTAAGAATGGAACCAGCTAGTGGTGGGGGCAGATAGCCCTGCTGCTGTGAGTTTATCAACAAGGAGAGGATGTGAAATGCTGTTGAAGGCCTTGGCTAGGTCCACAAAGATTACAATAGTGATAAGGCCCTGATCCATACTTTTTTAAGGGGGCCCAGAACCGCCTACCACCACCACAGGAGCTCAGCCCCCACCACACGCCATCCCTTCATGCCCAGGCTTAGCACCTTAGGCAGGGCCACCAGGCTGGCATCCCCCCCAATGGATGCGAAGGCAAGCTTTGACTTACCCCTCCGTGGGGAGTAAAGGGCAGCAGGAACAGCAGCAGTTTTTGTAATGCTAAATGATGCTGTAGTCCCCCGGAGGCAGGACGTACAATGACATCCATTGGACGAACCCGACATCAGTTCTGCCTCCCACTGCTGCAGACACCAGTTGCGGTGGCTCTCCCAGCCTCTGCCAGGGTTCCATACTGCACTGGAAACTCAACCCATCACCCCAGAGAAGGACAGCCATCCCTTGGATGCTCAATCCTTCTTCCCCGGCCGTCCCTCCGACTCCTGTGTCCATTCACTTGTGATGTCGGCGTCACAAGCAGATGCCTTGCTGCTGCACCAGTGGGCCGGCGCCCTGATCTATACTTGAGAGGATGAAGTCAGTAAGCTACAGAACAGAGGTAGAGGCTGAAGGGAATTTGTGGAAACCAGACTGAAGGGGGTAAAAAAGGAGGAGGAGGAGTCAAGGTGAGGGGAGAGCTAGGATAGAACTATGTGCTCCTGGAGTTTTGCGAGGATGGGAAGCAAAGACATAGGGCAGTAATTCACAGGATTGGGTGGGTCACCACATTTGGGAAGGGGTGTGACTGTGGCATGCTTCCATGTACCCGGGACAAAGGCTAGAAAGAAAGAGAGATTGAGGAAGGAGGAAGGAGGCAAGAGGGGAGGTGATAGCAGAGGCAGAGAGATGAAGAAGTTTGGGGTTAAGCCCATCTGGGCTCTTACCCTTGGTAGCGTTTATGGCTAGGTGGGCCTTGAAGGTATCGGATGGGGATATCAGGGAGAAAAGGAAAGAAGGGGATGGAGAAGGGGAAGATGGGTTGTGAGGAGGAGGAGGAGGGGGAGAGGAGAGGAGAGAAGGGAGTAAGCACAAGAGGAGAAGAAGGTATTAAATTCAGTAGCTACAGACAGGGGGTCTGAACTGAACTAGAAATGTCACCCACCCTGAGGAAGGGTACAGGGGGTTGGTCAGGTGAGGAGAAGAGGAATTTGATGACTTTACAGACTTTGAAAGGATGATTGATGTTTACTTGGAAGGAGGTAGCAAAGTTCTCGGCTTTAGTGAGTCTAATAGCCCTTAAACACACGTTCTGAAGAAAGCGGTATCTGTGGAGGTCCGCAGGGCAGCTGGTGGTCTTGTGTGCCTTCCATACCTGATTACATACATGCAGGCAGGCCAGCAGTTCTGGTGAGATCCAGGGGAGGTGGCACCCTCTCACCCTGGTTCTCCTGAGGGGAGCATGCTGATTCCAGATGTTCAAGAATGTGGAGCTGAAATAGCTGAGGGCTGAGTCAATGGAGGAGGCAGCAGGGATAGGTGACCAGTCAGCATTTGCCAGATCATCGGGGAAGGGAGCCAGGTCTAAGGATCTGAATGATCGAATCGATAGGAGTTTTGGGGGAGCCTTGGAACTGTGGATTTTACATATGCAATAAATCATGTGATGGTTGCTCAGGGCATCTGAGAGAATAGAATAAAGGAAATATAGCACAGTGGTCTAAGGCTCTGAGCTGCAAATCTGGAGACCTGTGTTTGAATCCCACAGCCCCAACTTGCATACTGTGTGACCCTGAGCAAGTCACTTAACTTCCCTGTGCTCCCAGGTCATACCTGTAAACAAGCTTTCAGCTTAGTGTGCCACTCCTGGCTAAATAATCAAAAAAAAAAAAAGGAATACCAGTGTAACCCCCCTACAGATGGGGGTTCCCAAAAAGTCTTCCTTGAACTTGCCTAAATGCCCACTGCCAGGCTGGTGTCCTGCGTCTTAGCAGTTTAAATGTGATTGCCATAGAGTGCCTGTATAGCCTCTGTGTGCTGTTTAGTTAAGAGCTGCCTTGATTGCAGTCATAAGTAATCTGAGAGGGAACTCTGTTGAAAGATGTAACTATTTGCTGAAAATCATTTAGAGTGATAATGATAATGTAGTTTGTCTAACCTGCCTTCTTTGCAGCAAGGACTGTTTTGTTTATCTCCACTATCTTGGCCCAGGTCTGCCGAATTGGACCAATCAGTACTGGTGGGACCTAAAATGAAGCCAGACTACAGGAGCTGTCTGGAGTCAGAATCTGTAGGAATTGTAGTTTTGGGCTTTTGGCACCTTTTTGCACCTGAAGGGGGAGCTCCTGTTGTGACTGACAGATGAATCAGCCAACCGAACCTTTTGGATCTTGGGGAAATTCCTAGACTTGCTGGCAATTGACTCAGATCTAAGTTGGGAACCGAAGAAGCAACAGCTCAAGACAGTCTCTCTGGAAAGGCCTGAGTGTTGGCCTGCATGCCTGCCTGCTGCCCCTGACAGGGAGAAGAGAATCAGTTCGGACTGAATCTGAGTTTGTGAGAATGATGTAAGCCACTGAGTTGTGACCAGGATCAACCTGAAGAAGACTGAAGATTTGCTGAATGCATTGGCTTGTCAGGATTTCCAGCTATCCCTAAACTCCTGGTGTGTGCAGAGACTATATGATTGTGACCGGAGAACGGTTTGCCTGGTATTGTAGAATCCCTTAAATGTAAATGTGCTGTGTGTTTATAGGGGGTCGTGATTTGGTTCCCCACTGTGCAAATTGAGTTCTGCTTGCTGGAAGCTGTATCTAGCTCGACCGGACTGAATCCGCATTCATCTCTATATGGCCTCGGCCTTGCCACACTGGCCCTGCCAGACTACCCCACTGCACAGAGAAAGCCATCGATGAGAGAACTGCCTGGGGATCAGCCCCCTGCTCCACGCTTGAACAGGAACGACGCCTCGGCAAATCGTGTGGGCCCTGCTTCTCCTGGCACTCCAGATCAACCACCTGCAGTCTCAATTTTTGTCCAGCCTGTGTCCAGTCTTGGGTATCGTGAGTAACCATCAGGGTAGCTCCCTGCAACAACGGCTTAATCTAAGTGTGTCACCTGACTGTCTTGTTGTTTCTTTTCTTTCACGAGCTGAGCCCTCTGGCTCTGGATTACAATTAGTGTGTGTGGTGCATGCTGTTTTCTTCCATCTCAGGGCCCCAACCAGCTGCGACACCTGCCTACCCCGGGCAATGATTCTGGCTAGCCCACCTCTTCTTCACCTGGGTACCCAGAGTGTGCGACTGTTTATGGACCCTGAAGTGCATGCATATGTAATCCCCCTACAAATGGGGGTTCCCAAAAAGTCTTCCTTGAGCTTGCCTAAATGCTCACTGCCAGGCTGGTGTCCTGTGTTTTAGCAGTTTAAATGTGATTACCAGAGCCTGTATAGCCTTTGTGTACTGTAAGAGCTGTCTGATTGCAGCTTAAGTAATCGAGAGGGAGCTCTGTTGAAAGATGTAACTATTTACTGAAAATCATTTAGAGTGATAATGATAACGTAGTTTGTCTAACCTGCTTTCTTTGTAGCAAGGACTGTTTTGTTTGTCTCTACTATCTTGGTCCTGGACTGCAAATTGGACCAAGCAGTACTGGTGGGACCTAAAATGTAGCTGGACTACAGTAGCTGTCTGAATTCAAAATCTGTAGGAACTTTAGTTTGGAGCTTTTTTGCCCTTTTTTGCAACTAAAGGGGGGGCTCTTGCTTAGACTGACAGCCAAATCAGCCAACCAAATCTTTTGGATCTTGGGGAAGTCCCAGGCTGCTTGCAGTTTTCAGTTAGATCTAAGCTGGAAGCTGAACAAGAAGGAGCTGAAGTGATTCTGAGCAGCAATCCTGAGTAGATTCACATGGGAGAACTCTGAAAAGGCTAAATTTGTGGCCTGCATGTCGGTGTGCTGCTCCTGAGAGGGAGAGAAGAGAATTATTTTGGACTAAATCCAAGTTTGTGTGACTAAAGTAAGCTACTAAAGTGGGCCAGGCTCAACCTGAAGAAGACCGAAGATTTTGCTGAATGCGATCGGCCTGTCAGGAGTTCCAGCTATCCCTAAGCTCCCGGTGTGTGTAGAGACTTTGCGATTGTGACCGGGGAGAGCTTTGCCTGGTACAGTAGAATTCCCTTACATGTAAATGTGCTATGAGCTGCTAGTGGGTCATGAGTTAGTCCCCCACTGTGTGAACTGTGTTCTGCTTGCTGGAAGCTGTATCCAGCCCAAAACGGACTGCATCCGAATTTGTCTCCATGCGGGCTGGGCCTTGCCAGACTGGCCCAGCCAGACTACGCACTGCACAGAGAAGCCATCGACGAGAGACCTGCTTGGGGATCAGCCCCCTGCTCACGCTTGAACAGGAACGACACCTCTGCGACTCATGTGGGCCCTACTGCTCCTGGCATTCCAGATCAACCACCTGCAGTCTTGATTTTCGTCCAGCCTGTGTCCAGTCTTGGGTATTATGAGTAAATACCAGGGTAGCTCCCTGCAACAACAGCTTAATCTGAGTGTGTCATCTGATTGTCTTGTTGTTTCATTTCCTTTACTAACTGAGCCCTCTGGCTCCGGATTACAAATATTGTGTACTGTGCATGTTGTGTTTTCCATCACAGGGCCCCAACCAGCTGCAACCCTGGGCATCGGTCCTGGCTAGGCCATCTCTTCTCCACCTGGGTACCCAGATGTGGACTGTGCGGGGGGACTCAAAGCGCATGCATAAGTGCTTGATTGATATAACCTTTAAGCTAATTAACCTGATTTTGCCCCTCCCTTGCTCAAGTCCCCTGAATAAATCAGATCTAACTTTTTCTGCATGTAATATGACTGTGGTTCCAGTTTGTGCTCAAAGTACTGTACTGTTGCTATTTGCTGTGCATAACCTTGTTTTACAGGGGGTCCCCAGGGTCGAGCCAGAGGAACCAGCCCTGGTGGTAAGTGCAAACAGTGTGGGTACTTGTGTGGTGTACCAGGGGTATTGTGAAAGTGATTATTGTACAGTGTTCAGGCCACTAGAGGGGAAAGAGGGGGGGTTACAGTGTCCCGTAGGGCTGTGCCCAGGTTAGCTTGACCACTACCAACCCTGATCTCAGGGTGGAGGTACCCATTTCAGAACTGAGGCCCCTTAACCTGCTACTAGCCAAGCAGGCATGGGTAGTAGCCCTTGGGACAGCGCCACCTAGGGGTTACACATAACTGTTTGATTGATACAGCCTTTAAAGGGTACCCAAACAAGTAGTTTTTTTTTAAATTGCAAACTCCAACATCTGGCTTCATACCGAGGTACAGTAAAGGCTGCTGTTTACATTTATGCTAAAATTTTGTTTTTGTTAACCAGGAGAGACACACTAAACTGAAAGTTTGTTTACAGGTGTGGCCTGGGAGCACTAGGAAGTTTAGTGACTCACTCAGGGTCACACAGGAAAGTACCAGTCTGGTTCAGTACCAAAGCTCATGCTCTCTTGTTAATCCACACATAAGACTTTCTTTTTCCATGTGAACCCCCTGCACCTAGTCTGCCTTCTGTTGAACACCCCCACCATCCATACCCTGTCCTTAGTACTGCCTGGTGCCGCATATCTGCTTACAGTTTCATAAAGAGAATTATTATACCTCAGATTGTAATCTTGTACCTCAGCGAGTAGTGCACACCTATACTGATACGCATCATCAGCTGACACAGTTAAAAAATCCCTCCCAAATCACTCTCCAATCCACTTTCTCAATGTTTGAATTCTGCACCCACAGTAAACATTTAATGTATCACCACCCTTCTGCACAGTGAAGGTAGTATGTACAGTTCCCCTGTTGTGTTTTTTTTCCCGCCTCATTAACCATCAACTAGGTCTTCCTGGAGGCCAAGCAATAAGCATCATGACCCACCAGAAAAACTGCTGTTCATGCCCTCATAAGGGCAGCACTTACAATGGATAACAATATTATTAGCAGAAGAGGCATACTAATACCTTGAGCAAATCCGCCCGAATTCCAGTGTCAGTCTACTCCTTTACCTGTGATCTGCAGAACCCTACAGGACAGTTTCCAGCAATTCTTCTCCAGTACGTTTCTGTGCTCTGCTCCACAATGCGAGTTGGCTGGCTACCACCCTTCCAAATCTTGAATGAGCCAAACACAATTCCCGCAATACTGTCCTAAGAAACGTCAACCCCCCACCCGAGGGTAATCTCCCTACACTGAATTCAAGTAACAGTTCAGGTGCAGCCCTGCCACTCTGAGTATTTGTCATCGCTGGCTACTCTCATCCACAGTCAGGTAGTGATCATGATGTTGGCAGCCCCACATTTCAGATCTCACAGTGATCTGCTCATCGTCCTCCTTCATGTCCCCTGCTGGAATGGCATCTTCAGTCCCTCTATGGCATTCATTCTTCTCACCTGCTCCCCACACCAAAAACTGGTGAGTTCACTACCCTTCCGCATCATGAATGTGGTTAGTATAGTCTCCCGTGTTATTTTTACATATTAACAATAAATATGATCTTCTGGTAAGCCAGGCTGATAGTTGCATTGCACAAGTGGAAAAGTAGGCTTTCCTACCCATATAAGATCTAAGCCATCTATGATTAGGCACTATTAAATGATGTGCATAATAATGTACACATCCATCATTTAGCAGTGCATAATCAAAGGATAGGAAAGCCCATCATTCCCCTTGTTCCCTGCTGCTATCAGCCTGAATTACTAGAAAGATTTGTTTATATTTAATATGTCAAAATAAAACAGGAACTGTACTACTTGCATTCATAATGCAAAAGGGTGATGAGCTCACCAGTTTTTGGTGTAAGGAGGAATAGTGAAGAACGAATACCAGAGGGGGACTAAGAAGGCCACTCTTGCAAGGTACTGCTATTTTCAGGGAAGCAGGAAGACAGAAGGAAAGAAATATGAGCAGATTACTGTGAGAAATAAGATGTGGCTGCCATTACCTTGATCACGACCTGAACCCGTTGTCCTGGCCAACATTCTCCTTCCCATAAAACCAGTTCATGCAATTGTCCAAGGCTGTGTGTGGATATTAATGTATGAAATGGCTGCCACTACACGCTCAATCACTTCACTACCAGTCTGGTATTGCTTGTAATGCACTTTGGGATACACTGTGTATGAAAACCACTATATAAATGCTGATTCTTCTTCTTATTATCATTATTTCCCATGGAAAGGGAAGACAAGACAAACATCTATTTGAGTTTCGAGAAAGTATGAACTGTAACACTGGACTGCACAAGAACTTTGCTACAAAAAGTTGGTGGCTCTAGGAGGTGGTGAAGTGTGTGGCTGCAACCCCCCCCCCCACATAGTAACGTACTTGCTGCTGCTGCATTTCACTTTGTTGAAGAAGTCTGATTTATTGATTGTGCAAATGTCTACATTCAAACTATGGATTACATTTGTAGATTCTGTCAAAAACGTACTAGAAAAGAATAATAGCAGAAAATATAAAGATTTACTAAAAACGTTAAAAATTGCATATTAAGCATGCACACCACCCCAGCACAACCACTGTAGCATCTTGGATCCACCATAACCACTAGACCACCAGGTTATTCAAGATTTGTACTTCACTGTGGTTTGCCACAGAGAAAGTAGGTTGGATTAAAACACAATTTTAGCATGTTAAACAAAATGAACAGAACCATAGCCTAACATGTGTATTATACAAAATAATGCACATGGTTTTGACCATTTGGGAGAAACAATTTTATACAAAGGGAAAAAAGAACTAGTTAGCACTATAGAGAACCATATATCTCTCCGACTTTGGCTCCAATAATGTCATCACATAACACATTTGGCAGCCATTTTAGGAAGCAGGTAAAACAGCTTTTTGAAATTAGAAGGCTGATTTTATAATATTCAAATGCTCTGGAACCATATTTAGGTAAATTATATAAATGAAGTTTTAGCATTAATGAATACAGCAGCCTTTCCTTTAGTCACCTACAGAGTCAGATTTTTGAATAGTTTGTTGTCAAACTGTTGTTTGGGTATCCTTTAAGCAAATTAACCTGATTATGCCCCTTCCTTGTTCAAGTCCCTTAAATAAATCAGATCTAACTGTTTTTGCATTTACCCTGACTGTTGTTCCAATTTGTGCAAGAGTACTGTACTGCTGTTATTTGCTGTGTATAACCTTGTTTTACAGGGGGTCCCCAGGGTTGAGCCAGAGGAAAGCCCTGGTGGTAAGTGCAAACAGTTTGGGTACTTGTGTGGTATATCAGGGGTATTGTGAAAGTGATTATTATGTATTGTTCAAGTCACTAGTAAGGAAAGAGGGGGGTTACAGTGTCCCTGAGGGCTGTGCCCAGGTTAGCTTGACCACTACCAACCCTGACCTCTGCGTGGAGGCACCCATTTCAGAATTCAGGCCCCTTAACCTGCTCCTAGCCAAGCAGGCAGGGGTAGTAGCCCTTGGGATAGCGCCACCTAGGGGTTACACCAGCTTCAATAATATGGTGCGTCTGGGAGGTGAGAGCCCAATCCAAGAGGGTATGACTGTGGGATATGAAGTTTAGGCACATGGGCTTGGTGATTAATTGTGTCAGATTTAGGGATGCAATGTTGTTACAGGTTTTGGTGTGAGAAGGAAAGAGCCAGTTTAAGTTAAAGTCTACTAGAATGTAGAGTTTGAAAGCAGAAGGGGAGGAGATAGATAGTATAGGAGAAAACTGGACAGAGGAGGAGAGATACATGGCCACACCGCCTCCCCTGCTGAGCCTGTCCTTTCGGACAAGGGAGTAGTCGGGAATGGTAATGCTACTATCAGGGATTTTAGGGGAGAGCCATGCCTTGGAGATAATTAGTATATTAGACTGAAAGGTAAGCATGAGTGACTCGTGAAGTGTCATTTTGGGGAGAAGGTTTCTGATGTTCAGGTGAGTGACCTTTAAGCCCTTGGGAAGACAGGTTGGGAGGAGGAATGTGTCAGGCCAAGGTTAGGTTCAATATCACCAGCAGCCAGAAGTAGTAGGGAGATTAGTAGCTTGATAGGAACTGATACCTGTTTATGTGGCATAAGTATGGGGGACAGAGGCGGAAGGGGGGAGCTGGGGTTGCAGCAATCCAACGTGGAGGCAAGTCGACAGGAGGAGAGAAGCTCCTTCCTGGGGGCCAAGGGTAGTGGGGTAGAGCAGGGGGACTGGGGGATGAGGGGAGAGTGGTGGAGGGAGTCGGAGCTAAGACAAGAGAGGGGAAGGAGGGGGGAAGGAAGCTGTGGTAAAGAGCAGAGGAAGAAGGTAGAGGGTAACAAAAAACATAACTGGAATGCAATAAGAGCAGCCAAAAGGCTGCCAGGTGTAGTAGCATGACCCCGGGCAATTGAGCTGAGATGTACATAGCCCCTTAAACCCACATATTGAGGGAGTTATATATTTTCTTTTAAGTTCTTATGTTATCCTATTGGAATTTGCATTTTTAAAATTGTTTATTTTTTTATGTGGACCCTATATTTTGGAGGAGGGGTATGTATTATTCTTGTGGTACTCATTAAGATATATGTTTTGATATACAGATTGTCCCTTAAGTCTAAATATTGAGTGAGTTATGGTTTGTTGAACTTCAAATGAGAGAAAACTCCACTTCCATTGGCAGCTATTTAGTTCAGAGGTGCTGGAAGGCACTTCTTTAATTTGAACTTCTGGTCAGGATTTAGACTGTGGTCTTATGGTCCCCTTCAGAGTTAATGCCTGCCACTAGTCATAGTGTTCACCACTGAAATAACTGTCTAGCACTAACTAATGCAGTGTCAGCTCATCCTTGCAATAGAGAGCAACAATCTCCAAGTAAAGGTGTGAAGAAATCTTAAGGATTAGTAGATAGAGCGCACCCCTGCAGCAAACCTTTGATATGTCATCCTTCACAATGTTTTTACAAATAATATAAGGTGAGTTTTAACTCATCATGATGAACTTTGTCTTTTAAAATGCATCATTTTCAGGCATACTCTATTGGCCGTATTTAGCATTAATGTAAAATCATTTTAAACATTGCCTTGTTTTTCAAAGATTGCTTCTCATAAATGGGGCAATAAATTCAAGAATGGCCAGGCAGGGTTGAGGAACCCAAGGATTAAAGCAGCAGACGAGGAAACAGAGAAAGAGAAGGGAAAGAACAAAATAGAGGAGGGATGACTTGAAGTGAATGCAGTGAGGGAGTCAGTGAGGAAATAACACATAGCAAAGGCGGGAGTGAAGAGTATATGCTGTGACTGTTGTAAATAAAAAGGTGTTTTTTAGGATTCAAAACCTCAGACATGGCTCCCATGTAAAGGTGGTGCAGTCCCAGAAAAAAGATTGGATCAACTCAGAAATGGGGCACTCACAAACTCCAAAAAGTGTCCATGCTTATCCTTAAAAGATATCAAGCTTTAATAGTACAAAGTTAAAAATCCAGTCAGTGACAGCACACAGACCATGCTCATAGAACAGTCGCCAGTTTTATGCCCTGAACGCTTTGTCAAGACTGACTGACACAGGCAACCACTATCCTTATATGTGCAAACTAGTCATCTTAAGGTGCAAATCAAAACAGTGCTTGTGTAATTACCGTAAATCAGCACATTTTAATCAAAAATAAAACCAAAAAGTAAGAAGGATTGGGAGAGTGGGGGAGGGGGGTTGAAAACACAAAATTCAAAGAACAGGCTGGGGTGGAAACACTAACAGACATGATACGTAAGAGCACACCAGGCAAATGTATATATGCTCTAAATATATCCTTCAGTACAATTTGTAACATTGCATATGTCTAACCATGTATTAGACTCTCCAAAAAAATAATGTGCACTCACAAAACAAGGCGAGGGAAGGGAAACACATAACTCAAAGGAGTTCACTGAGCATGTACGTGTATGCACATAATATAGCCTTTGAATAATATGTAAAGTGTTTCAAATGTCTAACCATAACTTAGAATCTGTAAAAAATGCAGCAGACAATTGTAACCCCTAGGTGGTTCTCTCCAAAGGGCTACTACCCCTGCCTGCTTGGCTAGTAGCAGGTTAAGGGGCCTGGGTAATGAAACGGGTGCCTCCACCCGGAGGTCAGGGTTGTTAGTGGTCAAGCTAACCTGGGCACAGCCCTCCGGGACACTGTAACCCCCCTCGTTCCCTTCTAGTGGCCTGAACAATATACAATAATTACTTTCACAATGACCCTTATTTACTAGGAGGCAATTACCCACACTGTTTGCACTTACCGCCAGGGCTGGTTCCTCTAGCTTGACCCTGGAGACCCCCCAGTAAAACAAGGTCATGCACAGCAAATAGCAACAGTACAATACTTTTGGCACAAACTGGAACCACAGTCAGGTTAAATGCAAACAAAGTTAAATCTGATTTATTCAGGGGACTTGAACAAGGGAGGGGCATAATCAGGTTGATTTGCTTAAAAGCTATATTAATCAGACAGTTATGCATGCAGTTCGGAGTCCCTACACAGTCACACATTCTGGGTACCCAGGTAGGAAAACAGTGGGCTAGCCAGGAACGTTGCAGTTGGTTGGGGCCCTGTGATGGAAGAAAGCAACATGCTCAACACACACTGTTTGTAATCCGGAGCCGGGGGCTCAGTTCGTGAAAGAAAAGGCAACAAGATAATCAGATGACAACACTTTTAGATTTAGCTGTTGTTGCAGGGAGCTACCCTGATGTTTACTCATGATACCCAATACTGGACACAGGCAGGATGAAATTGAGACTGCAGGCTGTTGAGCTGGAGTGCCCAGAGAAGCAGGGCCCACACGAATCACCGAGGCATTATTCCTGTTCAAGGCGTTGAGCAGGGGGCTGATCCCCAGGCTGGTCTATCGTCAATTACTTTCTCTGCGTAGCAGGTATTCTGGCTGGGCTAGTGTAGCAGGGCCCAGGCAAATGGAAATGGATACAGATTCAGTCCGTGAAGCTGGATACATCCTCCAGCAAGCAAAACACAGTTCAGACACACAGTGGGGAACCAAATCATGACCCACTGTAAGCACACAGCACATTCACATGTAAGGAAATTCCACTGTACCAGGCAAATGGCTTTCCGGTAGCAATTACAGAGTCTCTGCACAATCCGGGAGTTCAGAGGTAGCTGGAAGTCCTGACAGGCTGATCACATTCAGCAAATCTTCGGTCTTCTGCTGGTTAAAGCCTGGTCACAATTCAGTGGCTTAATTCACTCTCCAAATTTGGATTCAGTACGAAAAAAAAACACATGTTCCCTCTCAGGAACAGCAGGCAGGCATGCAGGCTAAACTCAGGCCTTTCCAAAGTTCTCCCACGTGAATTCACTATGGTTTGCTGCTTGAACTATCTCGAACTGTTACTTCTTCACTTCCCAACTCAGATCTGAAACTGCAAGCAGTGTGGGACTTTCCCCAAGATCCAAAAGATTCAGTTGGCTGATCTGTCAGTCACAACAAGGGCTCCCCCCCTCCAGGTTATTTTAGGCGCCAAAAGCCCAAAACTACAATTCCTACAAGTTTTGGCCCCACCAAGCCCCTATAGGCAGGCTCCATTTTAGAGTCCCAAATGTACTGATTGGCCCATTCTGCAGTGCAGGACCAAGACGATGGAAACAAACAGAACTGTCCATGCTGCAAAGAAGGCGGGTTAGAACAAACTGCAATATTATTACTACTCTAACAAATGATCAGCAAACAAGTACATCTTCTAACAGAGCTCCCTCTCACATTAATTATGGCTGCCATCCAGGAAGCTCTTAAAGAAACAGTACACAGAGGCTATACAGGCACTCTCTGTCAATACATTTAAACTGCTAAAATGCAGAACACCAGCCTGGCAGTGAGCATTTAGGCAAGCTCAATGAAGACTTTTCAGGAATACCCATTTGTAGGGGGTTACACAATCATAAGACAAAAAGGACAAACAATGGAGGGATTTGGGTGGTGGTGGAGGGGAAAGGAAATAAAGCTAAAACAGAGAAACCCACATATGTATGCGCGTACACGTTTCATTTCTACTTAGTTCTTATCATAGCAAGTTATGACCCAACCCACCATGCTAATGTAAAAGCCCCTTTCAATTCTGATAACTCCCTACCTCACAGTTGCTAATAACTCCGTACTTCACAGTTGCTAACTAATAACTCCGTACCTCACAGTTGCTAACTAATAACTCTGTACTTCACAGTTGCTAACTAATAACTCCGTACCTCACAGTTGCTAACTAATAATTCCGTACCTCACAGTTGCTAACTAGTAACTCCGTACCTCACAGTTGCTAACTAGTAACTCCGTACCTCACAGGTGCTAACTAATAACTCCGTACCTCACAGGTGCTAACTAATAACTCCGTACCTCACAGGTGCTAACTAATAACTCCATACCTCACAGTTGCTAACTAATAACTCTCTACCTCACAGTTGCTAACTAAAGCTAACAGACCATAATAAACAGGGTATCAATATCGGTGGGTAGGTAAAAATGCACAACCTGTTAGAAAATAAAGTAACAGAAATGACGGACTGTTCTTAGAAATATATTGAAGAAAAAACTCCTTAGAAGGGAATGTTTCTGGCAGTACACGGTGGGTTGGTTCTTTAAGAAGCCTGGGTTTGAATGATCAGTTCCAGTTGTTCCCCTTTAATATATGTCTTAATTAGTGCCTTTAGAGCTTTCTTGCACATATTGTTTGGATAATTAATTATTTCTAACAGTGAAGAGCATATATGGAGAATATGTAACACAAGTTAAAAATATTATGTAGCCTTGAACAGGCACTACTGTCACTCTAAGAAATAATGAAATGACGCTGCTGAACTTAGTATATTTAAAGATTTGTTTGCCCTGGTAGCTACACCCCCTTGAAGACTCGTTGAGTCAAGGTACTAGGGGCAGCTACCCGGAACCCCTGCCTGCATATTTTTATTGCATGCACTCAGTCACTAGTAAAATTACATTTTGAAGCATCTATATGAGTGCATCCTGGTTCTTTGTGTACTTCTACTTTCCGGATTGTTTCATGTGGAGGTTAGCCACTTTGTTTGTGGTGTAGCAGCAGCCTGAAAATGCTGAAGATGCAGTAAAGCTCTTTCTGTGTTTGGTATATGTATGATAGAAGGTTGGAGAGAGCCAGCCCAGACTTGAGTAAAGTATACAGTGGTGTGTCTGTCTGGGTACCGAAAGAGCAAAGCAGCAGATGTTGCAGCAGAGTCCCTTTGTTGGTATCATGGTATGCCATTGGTAAGACTTAGCTTAAGAACCCCCTGAGCAATGCCCAGTTTAGCTGCTGTGTTTAGAGAGGACTGGATTGTATAAGCCAGACCCTGCTTCGTATTTACAGCTTTGCAAGTGGTGGCTATGTGTAGATTAAAATCCAGCGAAGGATCAGGAGTTATTCCCAGATACCTGAAGGAGTCAACTACTTCCAGTAGAGCGCCATCCAGGCCTGGAATTGACAGAGCGGGTGCATTTGCTTTAATTCTGGGTGCTGATCCAAATATCATGACAACCGTTTTCTTGGCATTCAGTAGCAGTTTGCTGTGTGTTAGCCAGGTATGTAGGCAAACAAAATCCGTTTTTAGTATAGAATTTATAGTCTTAATGTCCTCAGCACTGGTGTACAGAACTTTTTGTCTGCATATAGAATAGTGGAGAAGGACTCTGACATTCTTGGCATCTTGTTTACAAACAGAGAGAAGAGCAGTGGGCCTAGGATGGATCCTTGAGGTACTTCAACTCTGGTGTGAGAGATCTGATTTACATTTCTCTATTTGCACGAATTGCCTTCGTCCCTTAAGGTAGCTATCAAATCAGGAAATAGAGTCCTGTGAGAAACCGAGTGCAACCAGTTTTGATAATAGCAAGGGGTGGTCCACCAGGTTGAACATTTTTGTTAGGTCAGCAAAGACTGCTCCTGTGTATAATCCCTTGTCCATGACCATTTTGACATCATCTGCAAAATTGAGGAGAGCCGTGGTTGTGCTGTGATTCTTCCTGAATCCATGTTGTGCTGGAGAGAGTAAATTATTCTGCGGTATGTATTCCGTGACTTGAGTGGCCACAACTTCTTCTAGTAACCTATTTAGAACTGATAGTATGGCAACTGGTCAGTAGTTATTTCTGTCCTTGGTATCCCCATTTATTAATTCCTTTTATCCTCCTCCTGAAACCTGGCATGCAGCTCTGGCCCCTCCCTCAGAGGGGACTCAGTCTCCGGTCCCAATGTCCCCACATCCAACCCATCTGGTGATCCCCCATGGGTTACCCCCTGACATGGCCGAGGTGGAGGGCGCCGACTGCCCCCCCAGGAGACCAACATCCAGATTCCGGGGGGCCTGGTATAGATGCTGTGGGTCCGTCATGGAGCCTGTCAGCTCCGTTTTCCTCCTTGTTTTCTTCCCTCCCCTTGCTGAGGTGCTCATGTGCATGTGAAGGCATGTGCACGTGGCAACCCGCGGCACCCTCCCTTGCCTAGTCGCTCCTGTCTGCACTACCTCCAGGCCTGCACCCGGGGGCAGCCTTCAAGCAGGAGTGGCTGAATCTCCACCCAGGAGTGGAGAGCCACCCTACAACTGCTCGATCCATCTCCTGGCCTCCCCCCACTGACCCCTGATGGCCCAGGCTCACTCCCGAACCCGGGTCATTGGCATAGCGCGACATGTGGTGTCCAGTGCCTCAACCCTAAGCACCACCGGGCTGGCAGTATCCCCATTTATGAAATCCTGTCCAAAATGTCATTATGTGGCACAAGTGTGAAAAGACATTTTGGGCAGGATTTTAAAAATGACACATCATGTTCATGAGGTGGGGAACAAAAATGCATATTTTTGAAAATATGAAGCAAGAATATGGTAAAATAGTAAAACTAGGAACCAACAATGAAGAATTTCAATGCTTCTTCATAACTTTGAGATTTTCACTACAAAATTTCAACAGTATTTTTATCACACCACCTTATGATCAACACAGTTGAAATGTTTTAAATCCTATCTGAAGGGATTTTGTAGAGTGACTGTGAATACATGTTTAGGAGGGGACTTCAAAAATTACACATGCATTTTTCATGAGGTGCGGTAAACAAAATGCTATGTTAAAAGTTTGGAGTAAAAATCTGAATATGTAGCAAAAATGTGAGTAAACATTAAAGAATTTCAATGATTCCTCATAACTTTGTTGTTTTTTTTGAGGTCTTGACCACACATTTTCAACAGCATCTTTTAAGACCCCGCCTCATGATCAAGACAGGTAGGAATTCTTTTAGATCCCATCTGAAATTAGATTTTGCAGAGCGATTCCAAAAACATGCTTGGAAGATATTTAAAAAGTTTCATCTACTTGGTTCATGAAGCAAGGTAAAAAAGACTATGTCATAAATGTGGGTCAAAATTTGGAAAAATATCAAAGTTATGAGTAAATGTTGAGGAATTTCAATGTTTCTTTGTAACTTTGTTGTTGTTTGAGATTTTGACCCCAAATTTTCAACATAATCATTTCATGACCCCACCTTTTTTAAACTTTGTCTATCTCCTTTGGGTACTGTGGGGATGGCGCCAGATCCCCTATCAGCCCCTGTACATGGACCCTCAACACTCCCCTACTGGCCCAGTATCCAATTCAGCTGCAGGGACAGGGAGGACTGTAGCTTATCCCCCATGGAGGGGACCTCCCCGGTGGGACGTGAAGGGGGAGATCGAGATCACCCTGAGCCCCTGCCCTGCTGACTGGGCTTTGTTTGGGACCAGAGGAAGTGGGAATCCATCGAGGGGCATCATTGTGCAGCACTGAAGGTTTTTTTTCTACTTATGGTACCTCGGAGACGCAGACGTGCAATGACATCCAGCGCGTGATGGGCAAGCTCCCACACCCACCTGCAGGACGTGCGCCGCCACCTCTACCCCTACTAGTGGATCCCAAATGCAGCACCCCCAGTCTCCACTGGGGGCTGCAGTGCATCACGGATCCACAACCCCCCCTTCCCAGGAGAGGAGAGCAGTCCTCCGGATGCTTGATCCTCTTCTCCCCTGCTGACCCCCGATGAACCAAGCTAGCTCTGGGACACTTGTCGTCAGCATGGCGCAAGGTAAAGCATCCAGTGCCTCAGCTCTCAGCACAATCAGGCCGGCCATGACCCCACCTTATGATCAAGATAGGAGAAACATTTTAGTTGGTGCAAAAATATTAAAAAATAACAAAGTTATGAATAAAAGTTCAAAACACATTAAAACATCAGTAACAGAACCTGCCTTGCTTTCTGTCACTTCCTGATCGGGCTCCGGTGCAGCAGGACAGGTCAGTGGAAGCAGCAGGATGGGCCATTGGTGGATTTGATAAGTAAGTAAAGAGTGGGAGGGTGTAGGGTGGTGAGTGCAGAGAGAGGGATTGGGGTGGGGGCATATGGGGCAGAAGTCATCACTGGACTGTTTTCTTCTTTTTAGGTATAACCAGAAAACGTAGCGCATGGGGGACATGATTGGGAGGTAGGCAGGCTAGTTGCAGCGTGTGGGATTCTTGGTTTACCAGTCAGCACCAGGAAAGTGATAGGGAGGTGTGTAACCTACCTGCAGAGGGTGGGATTCTTGGTTTACTGAAGGATCACTAGGAGAAGCGACAGGGAGGTGGGCAAGCTAACTGCAGGGGGTGGGATTCTTATTTCACTGAGGGAGCATTGGGGGAAGCAATCAGGAAGTGTGTGGGGTTACTGCAGAGAGTGGGATTCTTGGTTTACTGGGGGAGCATCAGGGAAAGTAATGAAGAGGTGGACGGACCAACTGTAGAGTGTGGGATTCTTGGTTTAATAACGGAGCATCAGGGAAACTGATCAGGAGGAGGGTCGGCTAGCTGCAGAAGGTGAGATTGTTTTTTCTTCAAACAGAGAACCGGGGAAGCCATGGAGGGGGGACTAGCAGCAGGTTGATCACGACGCCTCTCAGTTTGCTGCTGGGCGGTGTGTTGTAGATGAAAGCATGCAGCTGCACACTGACAGGTGTGGCTGCATCCTTTCAGCTATACAAAGTTTCTAACCATCAGCAAGGCTGAACACTATCAAGATCGACCTGCTCCTGGTTGGTCTGTCAGTGGCGAGCCTCTTATAGCCTGAGCTGCACTGGACACTACACTGCCAGGCCTCTGCATACCATCCACAACATGTGCTCGGAGTCAGGTGATCCTGGAAGGACTGCAGAGTGGGTCCTGACTCAGGGCATTACTGAACCAACAAGAGCTGAGGCAATTCTTGATCTGGTGCTCACAAATGGGGAGCATGTACAGGAAATAATGGCATGGGAGCCACTGGGTGGAAGTGACCATTGTACAGTGTGGTTCCAGTTGGATATGGGCAGGGAAAGCATCCCAACTAACACCAAAATCTTGGATTTCAGGATGGTGGACTTCAGGAAAATGGGTGAAGTGCTAAGGAGCCATCTGGCGGGCATCAGAGCATATATGGGGGTGGACCAAAGGTGGTCCATTATTAAGGAAGGAATACTGGTTGCCACAGATGAGTGCATTAGGCTCAGGGGAAGAACACAAGGGCCAAAGTGTCCAGCTGGTTCAGTTCTGGGGTTGCCCCGGCAGTAAGGAAAAAGAGGTTGGCCTATAGAAAATTCAGGAAGACCAAGAGAGAGGTGGATAGGGAACATTACCTAAGGTTGGCTAGTGAGGCAAGTAAGGAAGTTCGGCGAGCAAAGGCACAGAAGGAGCTGCAGATAGCTGAAGAAATTAAGAATTGGGAGGCTTTCTTTTGCTATATAAGTGAGAAAAGGGACAAGAAGGAAGGGATTGTTAGGCTTAAGAAAGGGATGGAGTGGGTGGAGGATAATGGGGGAGAAGCAGAGATACTAAATTAATACTTCTGTTCCATCTTCACCAGGGAGGAGGATGGACCAGAGTCTTCAGGAGGGAAAAGAGGAGCCGGGGAGAGGGGAACACAGATGTAGTGATGGAGGAGGATAGAGTGAGGGAGGGGCTGCTGGCATTGAAGATGGACAAATCACCAGGCCCAGACAGAGTACATCCATGGGTACTAAAGGAACTGGCTGAGGAGCTGGCAGGGCCACTAGCAGCCCTAGTTAATAGTTCATTAGAGTCAGGCATGGTACTGCAGGACTGGAGAACAGCACATGTAGTGCCCCTCCACAAAAGCGGTCCCAAGGATGACCCAGGGAATTACAAACCAGTCAGTTTGACCTCCATTGTGGGCAAGCTCATGGAGACCATACTATAGGAAAGGTTGGTGGAATATCTAGAGGACCATGGTCTCCAGGATGCGAGGAAGCATGGGTTCATGAGGGGGAGTTTGTGTCAAACAAATCTGATTGACTTCTTTGACTATGTCACTAAGACAGTAGACAGGGGCCAAGCAGCAGACATCCTCTATCTTGATTTCAGCAAGGTCTTTGGCACTTTGCCCCACAAAAGGTTGATCAGGAAGTTAGTGGATCTCGGGGTTGGGGAAAAGATGTCCAGATGGGTGGAAAACTGGCTGAGGGACAGAACTCAGAGGGTGGTTGTGGGGGGAGAGTTATCGGGCACCAGAGAGTTAATCAGTGGGGTCCCGCAGGGCTCGGTGCTGGGGCCAGTGTTGCTCAATGTCTTCATCAATGACATTGGGGATGGCATTAAAGGCAAAATGTGCCTATTCATGGATGACACCAAGCTCTGCGGCAGAGTGGACACAGCTGAAGGGATACAGGACTTACAGGAAGATCTAGAAAAGTTGGTGAGGTGGTCCAGGATCTGGTAGTTTGGCTTCAATGCCAAGAAATGCATATTGGAGCCAAGAATTCCAGGACACAGTACTACCTGGCTGGAGTCCGAGTATCTGCATTAGAGGAGGAGAAGGACCTGGAAGTGATGATCACTAGTGACCTGAAGCACTTCACGCAGTGCAAGAAGGCAGCACCAAAGGCAAACAAGAAACTGGGATGCATATCTAGGGGGATCAGTAGTAGGAAAGAGGAGGTTATACTGCCCTTGTACAGGTCACTGGTAAGGCCGCATTTAGAGTATGGAGTTCAGTACTGGTGCCCACACATCAAAAAGGACATTTACCTGCTGGAGAAGGTCCAGAAGAGGGCTACAAAGATGATAGTTGGTCAGCAGGGTAAGGCATTTGAGGAGAGGCTGAGGGCACTGAAAATGCACTCCCTGGAAGACAGGAGAGAGAGAGAGAGAGAGAGAGAGACATAATTGGGACCTTCAAGTATTTGAAAGGGATAAATAAACTTGATAAGGAGAGCCTCTTTAAGCTGACTGGCAACCATAACACTAGGGGGTACAGTCTTAAGCTGGAGGGTGGGAGGTTTAGGAGGGAGGTCAGGAAGCACTTCTTCACAGAGAGGGTGGTGGACACTTGGAGTGCACTGCCGGAAGAGGTCAACTTGTTGAAGACAGTGGGCAGCTTTAAGAGAGGCTGGGATAGGCATAAGGAGAAGGTAAGGATCATGGGTAGGGAGGATGGGAGGAGTGGGGAAGGAGGGCAGGGACATTAGCTCAAGCGGTGGACTCTGCAATACGAGCAGACTTGATAGACCAAATGGCTTTCTTTTTCTGCTGGCTTCTTCTTATGTACTCTCCTGAGTGGCCACAACATGTCTGCTTCATATCTGTATGCTAGCAAACATAAAAACAAACAATAGTAAAGGAATCCATGCTTAAGTATTTAGGAATCTTGAGTTCTAACAAGGTCAGAACTGCTATTCATACTCTGGCTTACAGCAGATGACCTTGTTAGAACCCTTGCTGTCAATATACTTTTGAACAAAATCCTTTACTATTATTTATTCCATTCAAGCAGTGTTTTTATTAGGAAGAAATAAATATTATAAAGATCAGATCTTTCCATTCTATCTAGAGACAAAAGAGACACATCACAGAGCTTATCCAAGGTCAATTTGTTTGGAGACTGCCAAATAGCAGAACAGAGACACTGACATTTCAAGACCAATTTTTCACTGGAGAGAAAGTCCATCTGATATCTGTATGGAAAGGAAGGTTCTATTCTTAACTTAGCACTTTGTTTTGTTCTTAGCTTCAGGGCTAGCACATTCTTCCCTCAGCGTCTTCCCATTACACATGTGGAGAAAAATCCAATGCTTTATTCTGATGGCAGCAAAAATGTGGCATCATCCTTGAAGCAGAGCTCCAGCAAGTCACTGTTTTAATTAAGACTTTATTTATACAGGGGTACACAATTAAAATGTCTTTTCAAAGTGGTCCTGTTAAGATGGTGGTCAGTTATGGTTATGTATGCAGACCATCAATAAATGGTTAGTTTCTCCTTTTCATAACTAATAGGTGTGAGCTCCCAAAACTGTAAGGATAAGTAGCTCAGTGGTCTACCAAACAGGTGGTTCATCTCCAATACTTAAGGCTGTGCGAAAAACACAGTTTCTGTGGAATTCAGCCCTAGATTCGCCATTTGCAAAATTTGCCCTTTTTATATGAACATACGAACATACGAAATTGCCAGCAGAAACAGGAGATAATGGTCTATCAAGTTTGCTCAAGTGAGCAGCTCAGTTAGTTTCCTGGAGCTGCCCCCCACTACTCCTGGAGTCCTTCCCCACCATCCCAATTCCCTCCCCCTTCCACCTCCCTGTAATGCCTCCTTCTGTCCTAATTTTCTTTTTCACCCTATTCTACCCCTCCTTGAAAATGGTCACCGTCTTTGCTGCCACCACTTCCTCTGGCAACTCATTCCACCCCTTCACCACCCTTTCAGTGAAAAAGTGCCTCCACCTTTCCTTCTTGAACCTACCCCCCACCAGTTTTAGGCTATGCCCCCCTTGTTGTACCTTCCTTTCTTAAGTTAAAGATGCCCTCAGCAACAACTCTTTGCATGCCGTTGAAGTATTTGAAGGTTTCAATCATATCCACTCCTCTTCTTTTCTCCAGGGAGTACACATTTAGTTCCCTCAGCCTCTCCTCATATGTCCTGTCCCCCATGCCCTGGATCATTTTAGTTCCCCTCTGCTGGACCTCCTCTGGTAGTTTGATATCCTTCTTCAGGTAAGGGCACCAGAACTGGACACAGTATTCCAGGTGTGGTCTCA
The DNA here is from genome assembly GCA_016271365.2 of Neoceratodus forsteri. NCBI lineage: Eukaryota > Metazoa > Chordata > Ceratodontiformes > Ceratodontidae > Neoceratodus > Neoceratodus forsteri. The sequence continues at coordinate 377,145,552 of CM057458.1, forward strand.
CCAGTGACCTGTACAGTGGCAGAATTCACAAAAATGCCACCAACAGCTTAATCTGGTTCAAGTTCAGCTGGCATTCATCTGTATCCTCCTCCCCCGGGTCATGCCTGAAAATAGGCAGAATTTCTCTAGTGCACTTACCTGGTCAACAAAAACTAAAAAAAAATTTAAAAGATTAACTTCCTCCCTCCTAGAGGTGATTACCTTGGCTGCTGCCTTTCGGCACTGTGCTGTGTGTTTCATATCACCCCTGACCAATACTCCAAATTCCTTTCCCTCATCAGTCACTGTCACCTGTATTCCGCCCAGCCAGTATTTGGCCCTTGGGTTTCTGGATCCCATGTGCATTACCTTACATTTCTTAGCATTGAAACCAAACTGCAAGACACCTGGCCATTTCTCCAGCTTAGCCAGGTCCTCCCTTAAATCCTGTCTCCCTTCCACGGTGTCCACCCTCCCACACAGCTTAGTATCATCTGCAAAATGGCAGATTTTACTATTGACCTCCTCTGCTATGTCACTTATAAATATGCTGAACAGCACAGGTCCGAGTACTGAGCCCTGTGGGACCCCACTGGTTACAGGCCTAGGTTTGGACAGTCCCCCCCACCACCACCACTCTCTGGCTCCTGTCCCTTAGCCAGTTCTTTGTTTTTATTTATTTAAAATGCTTTATTGATTTTAATATGCACAACAAACAAAATACACTCACACTGCTAGCGAACAAAACTAGTTCATATAATCACTACAACATTAACACACAGAATGAAAACCCACCTCCCTCACCCACCCACCCACCCGATGGAGAACTGTAACAAATATATTAAATCTGCCACAGAAGTAAAATAGTCATGAAACCGATAAACAAGGATTCACAGTATATAATCAACAGAGAGTCTTAGGGAGGAAAACCATTGACTCTACTGTGAGGTTATGCTCCAAGGAAAAGTTAAAGGGAGAGAATAAAGTGTACAATTTCCCCCATTTCTTATTAAACTCAGCCATATTATTACTGAGACTAGCTATCACTTTTTGAGCCAGAGGTTACTCAACAGCTCGTTGAGCCATTCAGTGTAAGGTACTATATGACTGACTGGTCTTTCCAGTGGCAAAGCACCACTCTTTTAACAGAAAGTGCAACCATGGATAAATGGTATTTCCTTTCTTTAACCCTGACCCCAGAATAGTCTCCCAGGTGGCAAATTTCAGGCATGAAGTGTTCTGCCAGTCCAAGAAGGGGGGCCATCTTGTGCTTTATCATGTCCCATAAAGGAGCAACTTTGGGGCAATCACACAATATACGAAATGAAGATCCTTCAGCTTGGTTGCATCTAGTACAAAGACGGGAAGGGAGATGTCCCATCTTACCTAATTTAGCCAGCGTAAAGTATATGTTGTGTAGGACACAAAACTGGGTGAAACTTAATTTATCATTTTTAGTGTAAAGATAGAGGTCGTCCCAGATGTGATCCCAGTTAAAGGTCCCTGTGGGGAACAAAACAGACCAATACTGTGAATATCCAGTATTCGCTGGGAATAGTTTGCCATAGAGGGCATTCATAATGTGGGACACCGCATGTGATTGCCATGCTAGAATTCAGATCATATGGAGAAGTTCCCCTTGGTCAATAGACCAGGATGATGTACCAAACCATTTGAACAGGAGATGTCGAATTTGATAAATCTTAAAAATATATTGAGGGGCTAAATTAAGCAAACACAACATTTCCTGACTGGTCTTGAGCTGCCTATCGTGGAGAAAATCCACAGTCTTCTTATCTACTAGTTGTGGGACTATCCCGTGAGTCAGCTTTTCTCCCCTCAGCTTAAAGAAGGGATTACCACACAGATGTTGGGAAACATCCCTAAGTCATAATGTAAAGCTTTGCAAAACTGGGCATGCATTTTCAGAGAGGTAGCTATGGGTGAATTTCTGAGCTGGGGAGGTAACAATTTGGGGGATACAAAAGGCAAGCTATCCCACGATAGGCCAGAGACATGAATAAGGTGCCTCTCTACCTGTAACCAAACTGGAATGTATAAAGGTTCTCCAGCCTCTGTTGGAGGTGGAGACCAATGGAAATACGTTACCATGTGGCTGGCCAGATAATATAGGAAAACATCTCGTAGTTTGAGACCACCCAGGGTTTTGGACACCCCCAGCTGTGTGTACGCCTGCCTCGGGGGTTTCTCCTTCCAAACAAAGTGGGAAATCAGGCCATGAACCTTTTTAAACCAGGTAAGGGAAAGAAAAGGGCCCAATAAATGTAATGGATAGAACACCCGAGGAAGCACATTTATTTTGATAATGCTAATCCTGCCTTGGAAAGAGAGACATAGGGAGGACCATCTATCGAGATCCTGCTGGATAGTAACATGCAGGTCATCTAGGTTCAGTTTCAAAATAAGTGCGGTGTTTTGGACCAGAGTTACCCCTAAGTATTGAAGCTGGCTGGCCCAAGTTAGGCCCAAATCACAAATCTCAGACTTGAAGACCCTAGAGTTTAAAGGCATCACCACTGTCTTTTCCAAATTCAATTTATAGTTTGAGAAAATACTGAAATCTTGGATGATTGTTAGGACTGCAGCAATGGAAGTGGCAGGATCTGAGACATGTAGCAGGATATCATTTGCATATGCGGAGAGTATGAGGTCAAAGGGGCCTACTTGCACCCCCTTAATAAAGGGAGACTCCTTGAGACACAGCAGAAGCGGCTCCAGATACATATTGAAAAGAAGGGACAAGGGGCAGCCCTGACAGGTACCTGAACACAATGGAAAGTTTGAGGCAAACACTCTGTTGCAATATATCTTTGCGCTGGGTTACAAGTACAAGACCTGAACCCAGGAAATAAATGACGGAGGGAAATCTAGGTCGCATAGCACTGAAAAAAAAAAGGGCCTACTGACTCTATCGAAGGTTTTCTTTATGTCCAGGGAAATGAAAACCATAGGTTGACTGCCTTCCCTGGACACAAGAGAAAATATGGGGCAGATTCTGCAGGTGATCCATTGTCAAGCGGTCTCTCACAAAGCCTACCTGTTCAGGACTGACCAACCCCTTCCAGACTTGAAATATCCTGTTAGCCAGAATTTTAGCAAAGATTTTAACATCATAGTTCATAAGGGATATGTGGTGGTAGTTAGTAACTCTGTCTGGGGACTTACCTGGTTTTGGTAACACAACAATTATGGCTTCTAATAGGGAAGGGTCTGCAATCCCCAAGGTACAAAAATATGAGTAAAACTGTTGGAGGAGAGGGGTCAACTCTTCAAGGAAGACTTTATAAAAATTTGATGGAAAACCATCAGGCCCCAGGGCTTTGTCTAGAGTGAGGAGGTGATTGCTGCCTGAATCTCCTGCTGAGTGATGGGTCTACTGAGGTAGTCTTGCTGGACATCACTCAAGTGAGGAAGGGAGACATCAGCCAAGTATTTTTGAATGTCGGAGAAGGAAGGTGAGGCAGCAGGAGAACTGTATAATTTACAGTAGTACAGCTACTGTAGAATTCAGTAGCAATATCTCTAGGGGAAGTTTTAAGAGAATTATCTCTCAAGGAGGAGATAGATAAAACTATATGGGATGTTTCCTGGTGTTGTAGACACAGTGCAAGGAGATGACTGGCCTTCTCGGCCTGGTCTACATAGCGAGAATGGGTTTTAAGGAGGGCATATTCGGCCCATTTCCTCAGCTCTCCGCAAATTTATTCCTGAGAAGTGTCAAGACCGCAACATCCTCTTCTGAGGCATCAGGATAAATTTCTCTCCATGGCAGTAATACGCTCTCAAAGGGCACATGATTCAGTTTCCTGCTTGCATTTTCTTATAGAAGTCAACCGTATGAATTCTCCGTGCAACACACATTTGAGGGCACACCAAACTTTATCTACTTCAGGAATAGACCCAGCATTCTGTTCTATAAAGTGGGTGAATAGGTCTTTTATTTTCTTCACCCTTAAGAAGTTGCATATTCAACTTCCATACCATGTCCCTCTGGATATTGGGAAGAAGGGTACATTCCAACCAGGTGGGAGAATAGTCAGAGAGCACCCTTGAAGCAATCCCCACCTCTCAAGATGCCAGGCAAGGCAGTGCAACTAATTAGAAAATAATCTAGATGCGAATAGGATTTGTGAACTCGGGGGGAGGGGGAGGTGTACTCTTGAATCATGGGACTGAGGATACGCCACAGGTCACACAAACCCAACGAGCCCATCAGTTCGTGGAGAGAAAGTTGGGCAGGGTACAAAACTGATGGCTTATGACCAGATCTATCAAGGTCAGAAGTAATGGTAAGGTTCCAGTCTCCAGCTAGAATAATGGGAATGGAGACGAAAGGGGCTAGGAGTTTGGACAACTCAGAAAAGAACTTGGGGAGAGTCCCTGTCAGGGCTGTAAATACATCCCAAGAGGATTTCCGAGTGGTCTAAAACACCCTTTAAGAGCAAAAAACGACCCTGTGGATCTTCTATTTTTTGCAATAATTGAAATCTCACTGCCCTTGAGAACAAGCTAGTCACCCCCAGCCGAGCAGTAGAATTTCCTGCTGCACATACCTGGCCCTCCGCCTGCCTATGGAAGAGAAGCCTTTCTGGGGCAAGCAAATGGGTTTCTTGGAGGAAGGCTATTTGGCAATGCAATAAATTAAGGTGCCTTAAAATTAGAAGTCTCTTTACCCTGGAGCAGGCACCTCTAACATTCCAGGTAACATACTTCATGTGATCCAATTTGAGGTTGTAACAAGTAACACAATAGGATCCCTTTTAAATAAGGCAGATTATACAAAAACCTCAATATAAGGCTCCATCGAGTAAAATCCCAAATACACCCTGAATAGAGAGGAAACAACCTCCAGCATCCCCGGTAAACACATGTGTTAGCTAGATACCGAGATGCGCGCAACAAATAGTTAAAGAGGTAAAACAAAGAAACCAAGCCCGCCAGAAGGAGTGCTAGAGGTTGAACCCCAAACCCCCCCCCCAAAAAAAAAGACAGACAAACTTCCCCACAAAACAGCAGAAAATTGTACAGATATAAATATCGGGGCCTGAAGTTAAATGGTAAGTAGCAAAACTCCAATACCTAGGAAGGGTCCCGAAGTTAAAGAAAAGGGAGAGCCCCACTCCCACCCACCCAAAACCAATCCCAAACCAAAAACTGAATAACTCTCACCACCAGTCCTGGTGACTGACCTCCTCTAAACCCTAAGGTCATGATGTTAATCGCTACTACCCACAACCAGTACACCCCCATCCCTACATCTAGTAGAGTGGAACTCCACCCCCAAATCCTACTCCCCAAAAATACATTTAAACTAAATGTACCATACTGTAAATAGGACCATGCAGGATTCTAGCCGTTCCTTAGTTGAAATAATGCAGAGGAGGGATAGTGAGGCAGCCCGTATAGTTATTGTAGGGTAACTTGCTCAACAACTGGTAAGAATTAGTACGTTTATAAAAAAATAAATCAAATGGAAGTAGAAAAGAAAAGTCCCCAAGGTCCATTGTCTCTATTGTTAGTCTGGGCCTCAGCAAACAGAACAATCTATCGGTCTGTCCAAAAAGGGTTCATGCTGCAACAGCATCATCTGTGGGGACTGAAGTAAAAGCAATCTGAAACAAAATGTGCCAGAGTTCAGAAACAGTCTCTAAGGATCCTGAGTGCAGTGCAACAAATCAAGTTGTGGTGAATGAAAAAAAAAAAAAAAAAAAAAAAAAGAGAGAACCAGAAAGTGCTCCAGTTTTCCTTCTGGTGGTCAATAATACAGTTCAGTGCATATCATTCACTCCCAGTGTTGAGCAATCTAAGCCAGTGATCAGTTGTGCACATAATTGACGAGGATCTGTGGCTAGCCAGGAGTTGTAGATCTGCTTCCAACACAGTGAGAGGAGACTGTACAGTCCCAAGGACAATAACTCAGCTGTTTTCCCACCTTAGACAGTGAAGATGTTGAAAATAAGCAGGGATGGAACTGAGCAACGAGGTATGGTATGTCCATATGGAGGCTGGCTCCACATATCACTGCCAGATTTTCCAGTCATGCAGAACTATGTCCAAATAAAGCAGCCAAGTTATTTGAGTTATTTGAGTCAACCAATTTGAGTTGAGGTAGAAGACTTGGTTTGCTGGCCAAGGCACCTAGCTTCACCTGAGCTCTTTCCTTCTAAGACTGCTTGAAAGGCAGAGTAGAGAAACTTACCAGAGCAAGGGAGAAGGATTAAGACTTAGTTTGGCTAAGCAGATTTACTGTGTGGTGGTGTTTTGATTTTTTACTCACTGTTTTTAAACTACTGTTTGTGGCTAACATTTCATTGCTTTATTTTTTCTCTGATTCAAATTGTTGTTGCTGGTATACCTTCTTCTGCATTATTACAAGGTGTGCCTACAGGTGTGAGCTAACAGATTACTGCTGTAATCTTCTGATTCAAATTGTCTTTTGCAAGGTATATCTTCTGTTACTACTTTATTTTTCTCTGGAGCAAAGTGTTTCTTACAGGGTATATCTTCTCTGAAATTATTACAGGTGGTGCTTTACAGGTTTTACAGTTTTATCTAACATTAGGATAAGCTTTCAAGTTTACTCCATTTGTTGTTGACTGATTGTTTCTGCTCTTACCTCCTTGTTCTTTCATCCGTGGTTCTTCTTTTAGGCAGGGGAAGGGCCCAGCCACCCACCCCATCCCCAACCACCCCACGCTACACTCCTTTTATAGGTACCACAGTTGTGACATTTCCTGTGGTAGAGCAGGAAGGCGGATCAGTGGGCCTCACAAGGTGATCTCATTTACAGGGCACTAGTAATTTAACTTGTTATAACAAGTTAAACAAAGCACAATTAAACCATTACTTGCATTTTTTCCTTTTTTTCCTTCTAATTACTCTGACTAGGTTACAAACCCAGCAACTTATTTGGAATGGATTTCATTAACTGCAGGTACTGTGGAACAATTTTCAGAAGGACAGTCTTACAGGATTTAGGACACTGTCCTACATGCTGGGCCTTTGGAGATCTTGGTCTCAGCTCCGGGCAGCATGGGCAGAGATTGCGCCTCAAATTTCATATTGAAGAGGAAATACATTATAAGAACCACCCGCCATTTCCCAGCATCCAACAGAAAACCTCGACCGCAGAGGGTAGTTGGTCCAGGAGGTTGGCAGGTGGTTAGGAGGAGCAAATCAGGTGCCCCATCACTCTCTGCTCTCCAACACATTACCTCCAAAACCATATAAACGCTACAAACAGGTATCTGCCTCTATCTCTGAAATCAAATAAAGAGGCAGAAGACACTGCAGAGCAGGACACTGCGGCACAGGAGCTAGCACAACAATACTCACCCAAATCAGGAACCAAAACTAAACAAGCACAAAGGAAATCCAAAAACTTCTGATCATAGGAGACTCCATGATTCGGGAGTTGATACCCATCTCCAGCTAGGGTGATGGTCAGATGTCTCCAGGTACATCAGCATGGAGAGACACTGACCGCATTGCTAAAATTGTTCACAAAGCAGGAGAAACATTGATGTCCTAGTACACATAGGGACTAATGATCCCAGCCGGGTCAGTTGTGGAGACCAAGGAACACCTGACTAAGCTGGGTGACAAACTATCATCTATTTCGTCGCATCTCCTTCTCTGAGATCCTGCCAGTCTGGGAGAAGGAACAGAAGGACGGAAGGTCAGAGAAGGAGAGATAGAGAGCTAAACACGTGGCTCAAGGACTGGTGCCAGGAAAAAGGACACAGATTTGTAGGAACTGGCAACAGTTCTGGGAGCGAAAGTTCTTTAATTTGATGGACTGCATCTGACTAAGAGGGAGTCAGTGCATTGGGGCAGAAGTTTGACGTCTTTGCAGAATATTTAAACTAGCAATGGGGAGAGGGGTGCAGCACCCCATCACGTCGAATGGGAAGAACACCCTCCCCTCAGCTAGTGGTCAAACAGGAATTCAGCGTGTTTGCCATTCATTTGCATCACCAGGTAAGAAAAAGGTTTGTCTCCCCACGATGCACAGGGTAATGCCAAACTTCACCCAACAACTAAACACACCAAAATCTGGCAATGGAAAATCATGTACACAATGCTCACAGCCTGGGAAATAAGATCCCAGACCTGCAGGCAATAATGTCAGAGGCTAAACTGGACATAGTAGCAATTAGTGAGACGTGGTTTACCAGTAACCACACTTGGGAGACTTCAGTACCTGGCTATGTATTGTTCAGAAGAGACCGAGGCAAAAGGGGGGGAGGAGTGGCCCTGTATGTTAATGAAAATATCAAAGCTACAGAAATTCAGAATACACATAAGGAGCCAGAAGAACTGTGGGTCACCCTGGAAACAGGAAATGGGACAGCCATAAGAACTGGGGTTGTCTACAGGCCCCCAGACCAGAGGGAGGACATAGACACATTACTGTTAGAAGATATACAAAACATGACAGCTAAAGGGGAGGTTCTGATAATGGGAGACTTCAACATGCCAGATATAGATTGGTCAATACCAGCAGGAACATCTGCCAGAACTAGACTCATAGTGGATTCCCTGCAGGGGGAGGGCCTCAAACAACTGGTACAGCAACCCACAAGAGACAGGGCTATCCTAGATCTAGTACTGACTAACAAAGAAGGGATCACAGATCTCCAGGTAGAAGGTCACCTGGGGTCCAGTGACCATCACATGGTATGGTTCAATTTGGCTACTACATCTAAATCATCCCATTCCAAGGCAAAAATATGGGACTTCAGAGGAGCTGACTTTGATAAGATGGCCAACAGAGTTAAGCTAGCCCTGGCAAAAAGAAACACAGGTGAGGAGGTACAGGCAAAGTGGGCAAGCATTAAGGATACAATACTTGAAGCAACATCCCATTGTGTTAGACAGAAAAGGAAGTGCAAAAGAAGAAGGAAACCACTTTGTTCTCAAATACAGTAGCAGAAAAGGTCAGAGCCAAAAGGCTGGCCTTCAGAAAATATAAGGAACACAGCGGGATGAAGATAGGGAGGCATACCAAACTGCCCTAAGGGAAGCAGGTAAGGCAGTAAGGCAGGCAAAGTCCCAAACTGAGGAAACACTAGCACGATCAGTAAAAGAAGGTGACAAGACTTTCTATAGATACATTAGTGAAAGGAGAAAGTCCAGAGGGGGTATTGCTAAGCTTAATGGAGAAAAGGGAGCATGTGAGGAGGAGGACCCTGTAAAGGCATCTATCCTAAATAGATACTTTTGCTCAGTATTTACTGAAGAGAAGGTAGGCAGGCCCACAGCTCAGCATCATGGACACAGGGGAGGAGGTGAGCACTACCCTTCACAAAAGAAAGGGTCCTACAAGAGCTTGCTAAGCTCAAGGTGGATAAGGCAATGGGACCTGATGGCATACATCCCAGGGTACTTAAGGAGCTAAAGGAGGAACTAGCAGAGCCATTAGCAGAATTGTTTAGTGAGTCTCTGAGCACAGGAGAGGTCCCAGAAGACTGGAGAAGGGCTCATGTGATCCCGCCCACAAGAGTGGTAGCAGGGAGGAGGCGGGAACTACAGACCAGTCAGTCTTACCTCAGTAGTGGGCAAGATTATGGAGGCACCCTTAAGGAAAGGATAGTGCAACACCTGGAATCCATAGGGGCACAGGATCCAAGACAGCATGGGTTTACAAAGGAAGGTCCTGTCAAACTAATCTCATAGATTTCTTTGACTGGGTAACCAGAGTGGTGGACCAAGGGGAGCAGTTGATGTCGCCACCTTGACTTCAGCAAAGCTTTTGACACTGTTCCACATAGAAGATTGATAAATAAGCTAGGTAGGCTCGGGTGGGTCAGAAGTTGGTCAACTGGGTGGCAAACTGGTTGACTGGCAGAAAACAGAGAGTGGTGGTAAATGGTATACAGTCAGAAGAGATGCAAGTCACAAGTGGGGTACCTCAGGGATCAGTCCTGGGGCCAGTCCTATTCAACATCTTCATTAGTGACCTCGCAGATGGACTAGAGGTAAGGCTTGTCTGTTTGCAGATGACACCAAGATCTGCAACAGAGTAGATGATCCAGATGGGTGGGCAGAATGAGAAGAGATCTGGATAAACTAGCAAAATGGTCAGAAGAGTGGCAACTGGGATTTAATGCAAAGAAGTGCAAAATCATGCACATAGGGAAGAGAAACCCTGAAGCCACTTATAGGCTGGGAGGGAGTTGCTAGCAGTCACAAAGGAAGAAAGAGACTTGGGCATCATCATCACTGATGACCTAAAATCATCCAAGCAGACCTCAAAGCAGTAGGTAAGGCTAGGGGGTGTTAGGGTGTATTAGTAGGGTATCACAAGTCGAAGAGGGAGGTAATAATCCTCTGTACAAGACATTGGTTAGGCCCCATCTGAGTATCATGCAGTATTGGAGGCCACACCTTCACAAGGACATTAACCAAATTGAGGCAGTCCAGAGAAGGGCAACAAAATAGTGCAGGGACTGCATCAGAAGACATATGAGACAGATTAACGGAGCTCAATATGTATACCCTTGAGCAAAGGAGGGAGAGAGGTGATATGATCGAGACATTTAAACACCTTAAGGGCATAAACAAGGTGAAAGAGTCTAACATGTTTAAATATAAGAAAATTGCAGGACAAGAGGACACAGCATGAGATTAGAGGAGGTCATTAAGGGGAATGTGAGGAAATTCTTTTCACAGAAAGGGTGGTAGATGCATGGAATAGCTTACCACAAGAAGTGGTGGCTATGAATACAGTGCAGGGCTTCAAACAGGCATGGGATAGGCATAAGGGAGCAATACAAATGACTATGAATAGATAGGTCACTGACAGAGCAAAGGCCGATGGCACATTTATAAGGTAGAAAAAGAAATGGGCAGACTGGATGGGCCTTGAGGTCCTTATCTGCCGTCAACTTCTATGTTTCTATGTTTCTATGAGTTCAAAGTCCATGATAGAGAAATTAAAAACATCAGGAACCCAGAACAGGCAATGGAGGTGTAGCAGGCCTCTCTCTAAGCCAGCAGTCACTTAAATAGGTCAGGGAACATTTTTTTTTAATGCAGAGCTCGCACACTCCAGAGTATCGTAGCTTTGCTATTTACCCTCATGATAGAACTGCAACGTGGCCGGATAACAGACCCGGTAGCAGATACTAGCTGCTATTAGTTTGGACACCAGTAGGTGGAGTGCTATTCTCCTTTGGCATACAGTATATGGCAAATCTTGGACCACTCTAATCCATTTCCCCTCCCATTGCAACTCTTGTACATTTTTTATTTCTTCCAGGATATATTATTTATCGAGAAAAATTTTGAGTTTGAAGATGAGAGCCTGTGGGGGCAGGTTGGAGTGCTGGGCAGGGAGTGATGGGTCCATTCAAGAACATAGCTTGACCTGTTGGTAGAAGGGCCCACTATTTTCTCGCAGAACTTTTGCACAAATGAAATTGGGGATGTACCTTCCTCACCCTCTGGAAGACCGAGCACTATCAAGTTGTTCCTCCTGGAACGGTCTTCCAGATCTTCAACTTGTTCTTCCATTTTCCTCAGCTGCTGTTTTAGAGTGACTATTTCTGGATCCAGCTTGGCCCACCAGTCCTGAGAGAGGATATGCGGCTTTAATTGCCCCCTGTTCGTCGGGCTGAAGAGTTCACTGAAGTGCACAGATTTTGCAGCTCAGATGCCAGGAGCTGCAAAGTTTCTTTCATGGGTGAGAGCTCCTCAAGAAACTTGGCCTCTGTTAACACAGCCTGGGGAGCAGAGTTGCTGGTGAAGCCATCTGCCTTCACTCTGGAGCGTTTAGAGGATTTTTCTTGCTCCGGAGTGGGTGGCGGGGTATGTTTCGGGAACGGCGTCTTCATTTCTGAATCTTCAGTGAATAAAAGTTGCTGAAAGTCACCTAGCAGTGTTCTTCTATACTAGAGCCCTTTAGATCACTGTATTTTGATGGCAAAAGGTGCATTTAAGTGCTTAGAATAGGAATAGAGATGGGAGCAGTAGCGAGGCAAGTTTGCTCAAGCAGTCATCACGTGACCATTCCCCTTCGCCAGTTCTTGACCAGCTCCAGCAATTTGTCCCATATTCCCAGGTCCCTCAATTTGCTGATCAGCCTGCCATGTGGCGCTAAATCAAATGCCTTGCTGAGATCCAAGTACAGGATGTCCACTGCCTGTCCCCTGTCCACTAACCTTGTAACCCAGTCAAAGAAGTCTATCATGTTTGTTTGACATGACCTCCCCCTTACAAACCCATGTTGTCTGTCATCTTGGAGCCCATTCTCCTCAAGGATGGACACCAGCCTTTCTTTCAGAATGGCCTTCCTTAACTTACCCACTATGGAGGTGAGACTCACTGGTCTGTGATTGCCTGGCTCATCCCTGGGTCCACTCTCATGGAGAGGTACCACATGAGCTGTCCTCCAGTCCTGTGGCACACACCCATTCCCCAGTAAGGTGTTGAATGGGCCTGTCAGCAGGCCCGCTAGCACCCCCGCCAGTTCCCCGAGGACACTCGAGTGTACCCTATCTGGGCCAGGTGCCTTGTCTATCCTCAGTTCCCTTAGTCCTTTTAAGACCCAGTCTACCCCAATCTCCCAATCATACTCCCCCCCCACGTTTCCCCCCATTCTTCCCCGGTGGCATAGGCCCATCCTCTTCCCTGGTGAAGACTGAGCAAAAATACTCTGTTAGTACCTCTGCTTGCTCCTCACCCTTTTCTGCCGATCCTCCCTCTCTCTTTATCCTAACTATTCCATCCCTTCTGCTTCATCTCTCCTTAATGTACCAGAATAACTTCTTCTCTCCATCCTTAATCCTTTGCACCAGTCTTAATTCTTTCTCAGCCTTGGCTACCCAGATCTCTCTCCCTGCCTCTTGAGATTTCTCCACATATGCCTCTCTGTCCTCCTCCCTTGTGGTATACTTGTACTTAAGAAAGGCTGCCCTCTTTTCTCTCACCTTGTCAGCCACCTTCCTGCTTTACCAGCCAGGTATCTTGGTTCTGGTATTCTTACTTCATGCCTTTGTACAAGTGGTGGCCTTGATTAACTCCATATTAATGATGGACCATTTCTGGTCCACATCCATCTCCGTTTTGAGCTTTGCCAGGTGCTCTTCTAATTTGCTATCCATCCTGTTGAAGTCTGCCTTGCTGCCACCACTTTTGTTTTTGACATGGCTGGTTCCTTCCCCCATGTAGAAAGAAAACCACACTGTGCGGTGGTCACTGCCTGCAAGGGGTTCCCTCACTTCAACATCCTGGACTGGCAGATATATACCTGTCCTTTACTGAATGGTGGCATCCTGTTTTTATTAACCTCGTTAATGCATTCCTCCAGGGTGCTAACTTCCCTGACTCCTGGAGGGGTAACATTATTTTTCCCATGTATACAATGGGAGACTCTACAAACCCAGTCATATATAGGCCCATAAGCCTTTTGGATGCCTCTCAGAAATTATTTTGCAAAATACTTTTTAATAGAAATTAGAATCCTGAGTAGACCACAACTGTCTTTTAGATGAAGCTCAAAATGGTTGTCACCAAAACAGATCACCCATTCAGCATTGTTATGTACTGTCTCACCTGGTCCATAAGTATGTTATGATAAAGAGACGTCCAGACTGCACTGCTGTTTTATTGACTTTCAGTTAGCTTTCAACAACATAAGCCATGGGCTGTTGTGGTTAAAGCTCTGAGATTTGGGGATTGATCCCTTCCTATTAGATGTTTTAATAAGCTTTCAAAGAACACTTGGACCCAGGTTAACTTTGATCAACTAGGCAATCTTTCTCCCAAAATAAAAACCAATAAAGGCATACATCAGGGCTGCATCTTAGCACCACTTTTATTTAATCTTTACATTAATACTATTTTGTTTACATTGTATAATCCTGAGTATCATTCGCCTAAGGTAACTAATAAAATGATCAGCTACCTGGCATACGCTGATGATATTGTATTCATTTCAGCCTCTTTACCTGGTCTACAGAGGAACTTAAAAACATTTGCTGTAATGTGCCATGAAAATGAGCATATAGTTAATAGAGACAAGACCAAACTACTTGTTTTTGGCTCAGAATCAAAAAACAACTATAGGATAGTCTTAGACACTAAACCCTTGGTCACAGATACATGTTACGATTTTTTAGGGGTCAGAGTAATGAATAATTTCTCTTGGAGAAATCATATCAAATTGACACCAGATTACATGAATAGCGCTTTTAATGCCTTTAAGATCTTTAATGGCAAGTTAGCCTTAATTTTGCATGGATCTTTTTTCTCTCCCTGAAACTTGACTACCAAGACTTTGCTTTGAAGAACAAATTAATTATTCCCATCAAGGATTCTTATTCTCCACAATCAAGCTACTCAAAGATCAACTTTTCCCAATTAGTTTAGCTTACCTTTTACATGAAATATACATTAGTTCTAAAGAAGACATATCCATTATACTTAAGACCAGAATCCGAGATGTTCCTATATCTCAAGATTTTGCTAGAATATCAACATTAATGTGTTTTTCTTGGTATAAAATGATTAAAACCCATCACAGCATGGAACCCTACCTAAAATTGTTAACTGACCCTAATGATCATAGAGTACTTACACTATAGAGAATGGAACTATGAGGCAAATTGTATTTATTTGAAACAACGAAGACCTGGTTATACTTCACCTTACTGTAAATGTGGGAATAGTTATGAAGATTACCTGAAACATGTGACACTTGTATGTCCTTATTTCATGCAACAGCGTGATTACTGGCTTAGTCCTATCCTCACAAATATGGAGTTATAAACCGGCAATATAATTCTTACATTATATAATTCACATGACCCACTGACTTTACAGCATCTTTCACAGTTTTTGAGAAAGTTAAATGCAAGACCCTGCTTGGCCCAGTCCAAACAGCCCAATTCACAAATTTGACGACGGGTCAATATTTATTGTAATCCACTCCTACTTTTTTTGGTCTGTTCTGAAATTTTGTGATTCTTAGACTTATAATTATCTGTTTATGATCATGTTAACAAAGAGATTAACAAACTGTTTCTGAACTAAAATATATTGCAGTATGTTATCATTAATTCTCACTTAATAAATTCTGAATAAGGAAGAATCCATGGGTTAACCTTTTTATGGTCCTTTAATGGACCTCTTTTTCCTGGATTGAACTAGAGATTACAGGCTACAATACTCCTGTTGAGGGTGTAGGTAGTCAGACCTGAACCCATGGGAGTTCTGTTTAAATTCATGTATTGTTGAATCAGGTAAAGTGCTTGCCCCTGGATTCTTTCAATACACAGCTCAGAATCATCAGATTCACATACTGGAATTTATCTGATCGCTTTATATAATACAGTGTGATAATTAGTAGTTGGAATGTTTAGTCAAACAAATAATGTGCTGTAAATGATGTATTTTTGTCTATGTTTTAAATGTTTAATTTTTTTTTATTTTTTATTTCATTGTTCGAAAAATACCTTTGAGCAAATGCTCTTTTTCAAAGGTTCCACATCATAAAACATACATGACAATACAACAAAAGTTACAGTAATAATGGTCACAGAACAAAATAATGAGGTTACATAGGGAGGAACATCAGTGATACATGCTACAGTTAGTAAATATTCAAACATGGGTGACTACCAGCTATGCTAGAGATACTTAGAATCATAGATACAGTTACAGGGGTACAATGAATTTGAAATAAAATAAAATACAAGGTTATGCAACCAGGAGAACACTAGAAGTACAATGAACTTACAGGGCAGGGGTGAAGCAGCCAGAAGGCAGACTTTGTCTTGATTTAAAGAATGAGCAAAGAAGAGAAGTAAGGTCGGGTGAGGAGAGAACCACAGGGGTGGGGGGACTGGGCAGGAATGCAGTGAGGTAATCTCAGATTGGGCCTAAGGGGAATCCTAGTAAGAAATAAGTGCTTGGCACTGGCAGAGAGAGCCTGTTGGGAAATAAGTGCAAGGACCGGAAGGCAGCGAGGGGGCGTAAAGATGAGAGGGCTAACCCAATCAACCACCATACAATAGCTGGGGGTGCCGGAGCAGGGACTGTCCAAGCAACCTACAAACACCAGAGATAAACAGTGGGGGAGCGAGGGAGGGGAAGAGAGGGTGGCATTATTAGTAAAGAGGTTGCAGTAGGTAGGAAAAGGTAACAGGGCAGGAGAGGTAATGATTACCAGCAGGAGACAACCTCTGGCTTAAAGAATGAGAAGAACAAGGGGTGAGGGAACAGAGCTACTGTAACTTAAACCTACAGTATCCACAAATTTGTAACCAGGAGAGTAAGGAGCATAATGACTCTAAGTCAAACTAGTAAAGAAAACTGAAACTGAAACATCCTGGACATTCTCCCCATCTGATAACACTAGGTCTAGTATGGCCTCCTCCCTTGTTGGCTCTGTGACTATCAGGAAACTATCCTGGAAAGCATCCAGGATGACCTGTTCCATTACCGGAGGTAGCTGGGGTGTTCCACTCTACTCCAGGTAGATTAAAGTCACCTAGTATTATAGTGCTCTTTCTCCCCCCCATCCTCCTGATCTGTTCCCCCAGTTCCCTATCCAACTCTATGCCCTGTGAAGGTGGTCTGTACACAACCCCCACATGAATCTTTTTCCCTTTGGTGGTCTGAAGAATTACCCATAAGGCTTCTGTCCCCCCTCCTCTCTTGTGAATGTTATCCCTTCTCTTACATACAACACCACTCCAGCCCCCTCCCATTTGCTCTGTCCTTCCTATTCAGTTGGTATCCTGTGATCTCGAGATCCCAGTCATAGTACTGAGTTGCCCATGTCTCTGTTATGGCAGCTATGCCTACCTCCCCCTCTGCCATCAGCACCTGTAGGTCTGCTGACTTGTTGACTAGATTCCTTGCATTCAAAGACACTACCTTCCAGCGTGTCTTCTGATCTTCATTGCTCCTGATACTTTTGTGAGTCCCCCCCATCCCTGCTATCCCCTCCACTTGCCCTCTCCTTTCCTTTAGCTTCCCCTGATTTGTAGAATAAGTAATTATACCACGGAAAATATGTACTGAATTGTGGAAAATACTTGTAATATCATGTAAACCGCTGTTCATGGTTTAATTTGTGGAAGTATATTTCGCAAACTATGTAATCATGTGATTCTGTTAATTTAGGTGGGGACTGAATATACAAAGTCCTTTTTTTTTTTTTTTTTTTTTTAACGGTTCCTGTCGGTTAATTAATATGTACTGTCAAGCTAGTCTAAGGTAAAATGTTATATGGTAAAAATAATCTAATTTCAAAATGTAGTTTAAAAATTTCTGCAGAAAAAAAATCTTCGTCCAAATATTCCACCATTCATAATTTTATTCCACAATATACACCCCAAAAAATTCCACAGTCAATGCAGTCTCCTGATTTCTGTTCTATAAGGCAGGATTATAAGTGTCAAACGTTAGTTGCTATAGCAACCCCCTTCCCCTCTCTGTGTCGTGTGCCTGCTCCTCCTATGTTTCTGTGGAGTTCTTTAGAGTTGGTGAAGTGGCAAGTTCTGCTGCTCTAATTTATCTGCACTGCTCTGCAGTTTCTGCATTCAATCTAGAGATAAAAAGCACTTTAAGTGTGCTTATTTGTTACTTAGACATATTGGGAAAGTGCTGTGTTGTTGTAGAATCCTCCTAAATATCTAAATATTAATCAGATATAGGAATTAACTGCAATAGTTAATACACCACAGAATTTGAGAATTCTGACTAGAAGGTATTGTTTAAAAACATTTTGGTTTTTCTTTGAAATATTAAACTGCTGAAATATTATTGTATCTTCAGCACCAATATTTAAATCTGGTAGTGACATAGTGAAATTTACTGAAATATATTTTGTCTTTCTGCAGTTAAATCCTCTACATAGAAAAGATGGTGGTTAAGAAGGTTGTTAGTGGGTGTGGAGGACGTGGCAGTAAACTTGCACTTGTGACATGTTCTAGTACTCCTCCTTGCTTGCTTCGTTGTAGTGATTCTGGTGCAGGTAGTCCCACCAGCAGTTGTGTAGTTCCTGTGAGCAGCAATGTAGTAGCTTCTGGTACTGGAAGCACTAGCAGCACTTCAGGTGCAAAATTGTTAATGCAGAGTCACACATCTGGTGGTATGTGTGAGGCTGGCATCAGCATAAGTTCCTTTTTTGGATCAGCAGGTAATATTAGCAGCAGTGTGAAAAATAAAAAAAAGAAAAATAATGCAGCAGCAGTACAGTAATGTGACAGGGCGGAGAGATGTAATGGCCGTGTATATTCTCTGAGAATATGAAAGGCCCGGTTTTAATCGATTCCAGATTTGTACAACTCTGCATAAAACAGACACTCCATCCAAACTGTTACTTCAGGCCCATATGCTGATGGTTTGGGAGGGTTCAGACCCCCCGGCAAGACATCCCAATTTCTGTTTTGTACCATCTTTTACTTTTTTTAGAAGGCAGATGACAGTGAGGACTGGTTAAGAACAGGGAGGGCACTTAAATCCAGGAAGTAGTTGGGGCAGTCAGTGGCAGACAGGGGGATGGACCAGCAGTGGCTAATCTGTTCTTGATGTAGCAGCCATAATGCTGGATTCTCAGGAGGAGTCGCAGTGCCAGGATTTTATGAGATTTGATACTGATTCTCAGTGTCTGAGTACTAGCACATACACTAATACTCAGGACAGGGGCAGCGACAGTGCTGGTGCTCAAGCACCCACAAAATTAAACTGGGCACCCACAAAAATCGGACCGTTTATATTCTCTGAGAATATGAAAGGCCCGGTTTTAATCGATTCCAGATTTGTACAACTCTGCATAAAACAGACACTCCATCCAGACTGTTACTTCAGGCCCATATGCTGATGGTTTGGGAGGGTTCAGACCCCCGGCAAGACGTCCCAATTTCTGTTTTGTCCCATCTTTTACTTTTTTTAGAAGGCAGATGACAGTGAGGACTGGTTATGAACAGGGAGGGCACTGAAATCCAGGAAGTAGTTGGGGCAGTCAGTGGCAGACAGGGGGATGGACCAGCAGTGGCTAAGTGACACAGGGTCAAGCATTAAGGTTAAGCGGTTCTCCTCGCGCCAGTGTGCCACCATTAATTCAGCCGCAAGCTGTTTTCTGCTGCCGAGGAGAAAGTCCATTAGCCAGCACTGAGTGATCCATCCGTGTTCGGTTCAAACTTCGTAGTGGGGCAGTTTCGAAGTCAGGCGGTCCGGTCATGGTCTGCAGCATTTGCCAGCTTTTTTGGAGTGCCCAGCCCCAGTCCAATGAATACTGAGCCAGGTAGGCAAAATATTTCAGTTACTGGTGACCACGGACTCGTGTCTTTTCCAGGCCCACAATACTAGTCATAGAGGCTTTATTTAAAGAAAAATGTATAGGGCTTCTTGGCATATAATGAGGATT
Organism: Neoceratodus forsteri; assembly: GCA_016271365.2. Classification (NCBI taxonomy): domain Eukaryota; kingdom Metazoa; phylum Chordata; order Ceratodontiformes; family Ceratodontidae; genus Neoceratodus; species Neoceratodus forsteri. Next base: position 377,164,933 of record CM057458.1, read on the forward strand.
TTATTAGTGAAGAACACCTTTAGTGAGAGAACAATGAGAGAGCAAGATGATCCATTAAGAATAATATTGTATAAATTGCCATTTGCAGCAAATGGGAATTTATGCAATATTATTCTTAATGCCAGAGCCTATTTTGTGAGGTTTGATCTGTGAGGAGATTTTGTGTACGAGCATCAGAGTGTGTGTGTGTGTGTGTTGGGGGGGTATACAATATTATTTCTCAATATGCCAAAACCCAAAAGTTTTGTAAGTGTTTTACTCTGTGAAGACAATGTGTAGGATAGGCTCTGGTAAAGCCCAAAAGTTTTGTGAGGAGGAAGGGGTTAAACTGGTAAACTGTTATGCTTGGCACAAAAATGTTTGTTAGTGTGAGTACAGACACTTTTTTTGAGCTAAAGCCATTGGAACCTACGCATGTCATTGCTAACATACTGTTTGAAACAAGCATTGGTTATTTATTTTTGGGCGCATAAAGTCATAATACAATAATCATCTGTATAAAGCCACTCGTACTAGTGACATCTGTTGACCACAAACTACAAGATCTGATAGTTTGTCATGTTCTAGTTGAAACCAATTCCATCCTTACTTAATATTGTTTCAGTATTGTCGGCTCCACATGCCTATCAGCAAAACCTGTGCTGCCTCTGTGCCCCCGATTTTCTGGCCACCGTGTGGGCCTGCACTTTCACTCACTAAGTATTTTTTTTGCATCTGACAAGTTGCGTATATTGTGGGTGGTGGGGGAGGCAGTTCCAATACATCTGTCTGACTGGTACTGGTCTGCAGTGGAGTAATGGTGGTATTGCATGCACATACATTCTACAATGTGTCAAAACACCCCCAAAAATGCACCACAAAGCATGACAAATCCTATAACTTCTGGGGGCCTAGGCAGCTGCCAGACCCTTGGCCTTTTATAAGTGGCCTGTACACCCACAAAACTTTTAAAAAGTTGGCACCCCTGACTCAGGATGAAGTGCCTGCAGACAATTTAGTTGATAAAACTGCTGTTGATTCTGATGGTACTGTCAATGAATCCTGTGTTACTGGTAATGACATGGTAGCGTTGATGGTTTGTGAGGACAAGGACATAGAAGACATTCCACTCAGTGAAAGTGAAAGCGTTAGTATAAAGGAGCTTGCTTGTGAGGATGATGAGACTGTTACAGACCCTGACTACCAGGCTCCCCATTTTTCAGTTAAGGCTTTTACTACCATACCAGTTCCGTTGATGTTAAAAGTTTACAAGCTCCCATTGTAAAAGAAGTGACTGGTCACCCAGTAGCACTACATGGTATTGATGTTACTGTTCATCCAAAGCTGCACCAGCGGGATCCAGTGTACTCCAATCCACTGTGTGCTCCCCATCCCAAAATATACAATGAATGGGCAAATCATTAGTGTGGGATTTTATTTTTCTTTGGAGAACGATGAAAGTACTGCGATTTACCAGATATGTAAGTCTAAAGTTAGTAGGATCAAAGCAGGCTCACACCTAGGGACAACAGGTTTGTATTCCCATCTGCAAACTAGGCACACCATCCGTTGGCAGCAGCATAAACATGAGGCCTCAAATGTACCAAGTCAGTCTGTTCCCCAGGCAGGTACTTAGAACACGATCACACTGTTTTTCCCCCACAACTTACCTCCACTCCAAAGCGATCTGAAATGCTTGGTCAGTCAACATCCTCTGTCTCATGTTCCTCAGTATTTTCCGAATGTTATCATCAGAGTAACTTGTCCCCAACCCCTGTCATGTCTGTTACCCAAACCAAAGTAACAGTTGCAAAGCAGGTTGTCACTATGAGACAACCCAAAATTAAAGGGTCACTGTCCAAACATTCCAAGTACCACCACAATCACCCTGTTACCAGACAGCCAATTGCAGCAGTGGCACAAATGCTTTCGACTGATCTCCTACTTTATTCTTTTGTGGAGAAACCAGTGCTTTACAGCTAATGAGTAAAGCTGTACCTAAATATCAAGTTTCCAGCAGAAACTGTTTCACTGAAAGGAGTGTCTGAGCTGTACAATACCATTTGCTGCACTGTTTCACATGCCTTGTCACACTCTACTGTCAACACAGTGCATCTAACAATGGATATGTTACAAGTGGTCCTGAAACCACAGTGAGTTTTATGGGGGTTACTGCACATTGAGCACACATCCCCGGTGTGTATGCAACATCACTTTGTACGGCCAGCGGCTGTAATTTAAGAACAGCATATGGTGGTACTGGAGGTGTGTTATCAGCATGCATGCTACATTAAGTATGCAGAGTGTACATGGTTCCCACACTGCAGCCAAAATTTTAGAATGCTTGAATGATAGCATTGCTCATTGGCTAAAACCACATGGTTTGGTGTCATCATTCTTTGCCAGTGACAATGGTGCAAATGTTGTGGAAGCAATCAATGATGGTGGCTTTACCTGCATACCTTGCGTTGCACAAGTTTTGAATTTAATTGTGCGTGACTTCCTAAAACATGATGCAGTTGACAGCATGGTGACCATCAGTCATAAAATTTCGGCAACTTAAGCACATCCTCAAAGGCTCGATCAGACCTCAATGTTCTGCAGCACTCATATGGTGTTCCACAGCACTGTTTAAAACACGATGTTCCCACCAGGCGGAACTCAACACTATATATGCCTGAGCATCTGTTTGAACAATATAAGCCCATCAATGTTTATGTGTTGCAGCTCCTTGAACCCTTGACTCAAAAAGCCATGTCCCTTACTCCATCTCAGTGGCGTGTAAAGGACAGCATAATTCAGATACTGCATCAATTTGAACATGCCACTCAGGCTGTCAGTGCAGAAAATGCTTGCCTCAGTCAAGTGATTCCAATGCTCCATGTATTAAAGCGGGCATTGTTGAATGTGTGTGATCAATATGCTTCTGTTGCAGATGAGATAGGTGTTGACCTGATGAATTTACATGACTGACCATTTTGACGGCGATGCACTTGTCTCTTACATGTGTCACAGTGATTCGTACATGATGGCCACTTTACTGGAGCCACACTATAAGCACAGGACTGCAGCACTTCTGACCAGGGGAAGTACTGACGTGACTTGTTGTGTACTCAATCTGTGTGAAAAAGTGCAGAACAAGATGCTTAATTCAGATGTGACCAAAAATGATAGATTTAGTCAGTCACATTTACGTGCAAGCGCAACCCCATCCATGCCCTTAAGGTCCTCATCTTCATGTTCAACAACCACTACTAATCCATTGTGGTCTATACTACAACAGGTGGGTGTTTCCCCCCGCCAACAACAGGAATACAGCAGCCAACTGCAGATGTTCACTGCTAATATGGTGATGGCATATATGGATGACCCTGAACGAGTCTTTGTAGAAGATGACCCTTTGCTGGCATACTGGCAACACAAGGTGGCAGTGTGGCCTGCTCTGGTTTAAGTTGCTCTGGAATTTTTAACATGCCCTTGTTCCAGTGTAACATTCAAAAGGGTGTTTAGTGCTGCTGGTGCCATTGTGTCAGACCATCGCACATGCCTGTCTGACGCCAGTGTTGAGAGGCTGACATATATAAAAATGAACCAACATTTTATTCCACCTCGGTGGTCTGTGTGTGGTACTGGGATACTGAGTGATGATGAAGAAGAAGGTACCGATGAGGAAGTGGATTTGAGTCAAGGTGAGGGTATGTATCCTGGTGGTGAGAAAACATCAGAGGCAAATGTTTATATGAGTGTATAGTGCATTGGACAACACTACTGCTACCACCACATGCGTGACTACCAACAATGCATTTTGTGATTTAATTGTTTTTTTTTAATTTCTAAGAATTGTGTTGTATATGCAATGAAAGTAATACTAGTGGTGACCTATCATGGTTATACTGTATCTCAAAATGCTACTAAGAGTAATCCAATACAACTGTGGTATTGCTATGTTCTATAAGAAAAATACCACGACTAAGTATTCCCCAATGTTTCAGTAGCAATCTGTTTTATCTTTTGTATACATTACGCAGACAGTTTCTTGGCTACTTTTAAAAGTCATGTAACAATGCTACCTTAAGCTAGGTGTATCGATGTACAATGCATAGCTGCTAATATGTTTTGCACAGTGATGCAACAACATTTATATTATTTACCAAATTTGAGATGAGAGCTGCGCATGTCAACAGATTGCATGAAGCATAGTGTAAAATCGTTCAGAATGGAGGGACTTATTTTGGGAGACCCATGTTTGAACAATGATAGTTGTCTAACCTGTCATGATGTATGGTTTGGTGAAGTTAGTTCAAACTGAAAACAAGCACTGAAACCTGCTGTATTCAATAGGTAAAAATGCAACCCATGGCTGAGGACATGTGCACTGCGGTGCACTACAATGCACATGCCCTGATCCACCGCTTTCATTTTTACTTACAGAATGTAACAGGCTGTATAACTTGTGTTAATTCTTGAATACCTTCACACAACTGTGCATCCTGACAGGTACGCAAAGTGCCAGTTTTCATATACAGGACCCAAAATGAATAAGTGCAGTATCTCTGTTATGAACAATTTTTCAGTGCCCTCTGCACCATCGTAGCATGTGAATATACACAGCTAACAATTCCAGTGTTGTCCATCCATATTTAATTAATCATTATAATATGGCTATAAAACATTCAGTAATATGCTTGGCTTCAGAGCTCGGAGCCCAGTGCTGCTGTTGCCCTAACAAAACAGCCCTGGAAGAGGGACCAGTATCCTCTTCACATATGAAATCAATTGTACGAAACGCATAACTGACTCCCATTGCAACTGTTGCTGTCACCTTTACTTTACTCATTAAAAACCTTCAACTAGGGTGTCAAAATAAAACCAACAAATTAAAATACTTAAAATTAAAAAATTATAATACCTCCTCATATACTTTGCACTTAATTATATGCACAACTGTTCAATGGATCTGCACAAACGTTTGCATGCACGTCCCAAAGAGAAAGATCTCTTCACATGACAATTTCTAGTCCAGTTGGATGTGCAGATTCATCAATCTTGAAATAGAAAAAATAAAAAAATAACTATACGCGTGTTTTTTTGTTGCCATTATACAGCACACAGATTGTTTTTGAATTTTTGTCTGAAATTGTCAGGGTCAAAAGGGCTTGGTGCACAGATGTGCCTTTGGCTTGTATGTTGAAAAAAAATATTAATCCATTATAACAGGAAACGGACAGTAAACCTGCTTTTGTCCAAGAACTTATTGTTATTCACCTCAAACCCATGATCAGCATAAGCACTGTAAAGCAACTAAAATCGTATTTGTTAAACACAACAGTAAAATGAAAATAAACAAATGATCCAGGGTCGCTCTATAAGGGAGTACAGTAAGTGTGGTTAAATGTGTTTTTCAAATTTTGTTACCATGCAGTTAGTTATTACTGTTTTTTGCTTCTTTTTAGTGCTTAAGAACCAAAAAAAAGGAAGTCCAAAACAAGAAACGGGACTATAGTAACTCTATTTGTAATGGCTAAATCTAATTGCAATACAGCTAAGCCTTCAGATTAATTTGTCTGCTATTACGTTTCTTTTTTTAATTACTAAAAAAAAAAAGAAACACAAACAATGTGAGATGATGTAGACTATTTCTGCAAGGGCCTACTTTCTCTTAAAGTCATGGCCAAATCGAATTTCAATAAAGTGAAACCTTCAGATTTTTTTGCATCTGTTTATTGATGTGCATATAAAGTGACGAGGTAAGTATTTGATTTTTATATTATTGGGTTACAACATGCAGTATTTTGATTTGTTTTTATTACCTGGGCTTCAATTAATCAATAAGGCACAAGATTGCATTGGTAGTACTAGGTTGACAACACAGTCAGGGGTATATTGAGGCATGAGGTAAAGCTGATTGCCTTCTGTCCCCTGACTGTGGTTGAAACCTAGTACCACCAATGCCCATGAAGTGTACTAATGCTTAATTATTTACTCACTTTATTTAATTTCATGGATTTGGATTTTAGGTGTTATATTTAAAGTTTTTATGAATAAAGGTTGCTGCCTGGTTTGTGATGGAAATAAAAAAGTAAGTGGATTAAGAATTTTGTGAGGTACTCTGGTTGTCAGGGAGTTGTCTTTTTAAACCATTGGCTGTGATGTCTTACTGCCATGGGTAGAATAATCCAGTCTCAGACAATCAGGACACAGGGATTTCATTGCCCATTTCATGTATCATGTTGATGCACTAGCAATAACTTCCCCAAATTCAGGACACAGTTACAAAAAGGAAAAAAGGACAGGTGCCTATCAATGCAAATCTTAATCGTCACCATTATTTCCCCATGGTTATCACGGTAATCCAAGCAATTTGGAAACATAACTGTATTCAGTATAAAAAGTGTTAAAAAAAAAAAGAAACAAGAATGCTCTCTTTGATATTACAGAGCCATGAACAGATCACGGTGCGCTGAAACTCAATGTTCACAGCATAGATAGCGCTTGCGAGTGTAGTTCACCGCACACGTCCACTCCGCCTTAGACAGAGGACACATTACAGGTGCAGTCTTTGTAGACCTCTCTAAGGCATCTGACATGGTCAACCACTCCCTCCTACTAAACATACTTTCTACCACTGGCTTCTCCAAAGATGAACTCGGCTGGTTCACTGACTACCTATCGAACCGATTCCAGCAAGTCAAAACTGGCACCACCTTATCTAGCAGACTGCCAGTCCATGCCAGCGTTCCGCAGGAGTCCATCCTCGGCCCTCTTCTGTTCAGTCTCTTCCTTAACTCCCTACCTTCATCCTGCTCTAGCAATCTATTATTGTATACAGACAATGTGGTCTTATATTCCTCCAATCCTGACCCCACTCAACTCCACAACTCCCTCCAATCCTCCTTCTCTGATGCTGAAACTTGGTTCTACATGCATTGTCTCATTCTAAACTACAAGACTAAAGTCATGTTCTTCTCACACCCTCAGAACTCCCAGAAGGTGCTCTGCTTCCAAATTCTAACTGGCAATTGGACCCCCATCAAGCAAGTTGATTCCTTTAAATATCTGGGCCTCACCCTAGACCCGTCCCCTAACTTCCACCGGCACATCCATAATCTGTCCACCACCCTGAATGTCCGACTCGGAATTCTCTATCGCGTCAAACACTGTCTGACTCCTGAAGCTTTTAGGCTCACTGTCTCCTCTTCTATCCTCTCTCTCCATGACTATGGTATTCTTACCTATGGAGCTGCAAACACCTCTGCCCTTAGCAGACTCCGTCTCTCCTTAAATAAAGCATGCTGCCTCGTCCTCGGCTGTGATTGACTCACCCATACATGCTCTCTATATTACTCCACCAACTGGCTGAATCTCGACAATAGAATCCGGTTCCACACATGCCTCATGGCCAAAAAGATTGTCCTGGGACTCTCCCCATCTGGCCTCACCTCTATAATCCAACCAGCCCTGACTTCCAGAACCCCCCGTAACTTGGGCAAGCAACTCCTATTAGTCCCCAGATGCCGAACCTCCCAGTTCCAAAGGTCCTTCAGCTATAGAGCCCCCTCCTGGGTGAACAGCCTGCCCAGCGCACTCACTAATGAAACAGAATTGGCCCCTTCAAAACCCTTCTCAGAGACCATCTCCAGTCCTCCAACCCCTGCGACTGCCTCTGACAGCCCTGCCTCCGACAAGGGCCTCTGGCTGGCTTCCTCTCCCCTTTTTTCTCTCCGCTCCTTCCAGAGTTAGCTGTCCAACTCTAAATCTACAGCATTTAATCTAAGCAGCTTAGACCTACCCTAATATGCCTTAGGATCAGACTGCTAGCCTTATATTGTACTCCATGTAATTAGTCTGTATGAATCCTGCTCTTGAATTTGTGATCACTGCTGTAATGTTCTACTTTATGTGACGTGGAGCCTTTGTAAATGAGTCTTGAACTCAAAGGTATTTCCAAATAATAAATAAAAAAAAAAGATAAACTATATTGCAGAAACAGTAACAAAAGTACAGTCACAGAAATGTTGGTGTCAGATGATGTGTATGGGGCTGGCAGTATAGCCTACAGGTTAGAGTAATGAGCTGTGAATGAGCTTGGTACATCCAGCAGACTTGGGTTTGGTTCCCACAGCCTCCACCTGCATACTGTGTGACTCTGAGCAAGTCACTTAACCTCCCCAGTGCTCCCAGATTACTCCTGAAAACAGGCACTTGTGCCTAATGGGCCTTACCCGGTTACCAAAGACTAAAAGAAAAATGTGTTTTTGTCACCTGATTTTCATTTTGGTCCAAATTAGTCTCGTTACAGTCGCCATAATTTGCCATACTAAATCACGACTATCTTATATGCTACTTAGGACCTTGGTCCCATAAAACAAAGTCATCCATCATTTAACATGTGTAGCAACTATTGTAGGCAACATGCGTAACAAAATTAATTCTTCCCTTGTACTAACATTCAAATTTAAATTTGCTCTTTCAGTTAAAACTCAGAAAACACCATTCTCAAAGTGCAGTAACTGTAATACACAATTGGTGCAGTTCCATATTCTGAAGGCACTGTGCATGCAGCCTCATACTTCATTACGGGATTGAACATTCAGTGGTATTTGGTCAACTCACATGCCCCCTCCTGTTGAGTTCCCTTCTCGCCCAACTTATTTTCAAGGTAGCATTGATCGATCCTGTATGCATCTTAAATTGGAGTAATATTCTGCTGTGGTTCATGTGTCAGTCATGGCTGGTGTTGATATTTGCATGTTTTTTTTTAAACTTTTGTTGTGTTTTCTTTCTGTTTACAGCCATATGAAATTCTGATGTGTGTTACACAGAAACATAGAAGCACAGACTTTGACGGCAGATAAGGACCGCTAAGCCTACCTAGTCTGCCCATTTCCCTACCTACAGGATAAGCTGCAGATCCTATTTAACCAACAGCCTATTTCTTCCTGCCTAGACAAAAATTGCCTTATGTCTGTCCCATGCATTCTTGAATTCTCCCACAATTTTAGACCCCACAACCTCCTCAGGACAGCTGTTCCATGCGTCCACCACCCTCTCTGTGAAAAAAATACTTCCTCACATTGCCCCTGAGTCGTCCCCCTCCTACCTTCAAATTGTGTCCTCTTGTTCTTGCACATCTCTTTTTCTGAAAGATGCTACCCTCTTGGACTTTGTTGATTCCACTTAGGTACTTAAAAGTTTCTATCATGTCCCCCCTTCCTCCTTTCCTCAAGGGTATACATATTAAGCTCCTTTAGTCTCTCCTTGTATGGCTTCTCTTGCAGACCCTGCACCATTTTAGTTGCCCTCCTCTGGACTGCCTTCATCCTGTCTATGTCCTTGCGGAGATAGGGTCTCCAGAACTGGATGCAGTACTCCAGATTGGGTCTCACCAACTGTCTGTACAGAGGGATAACAACTTCCTGTTTTCTGCTGGTGATGCCTCTCCCTATACATCCCAGTATCCCCCCAGCCCTCCCTACTGTCTTCTCACATTGCTTGCTAACCTTAAGGTCATTTGACATGATTACTCCAGGTCCCTTTCCATTTTTGTTGTTGTTACTACCTCTTCCCCCATTGTGTAACCTTCCCCTGGGTTTTTGTTTCCCAGCTGCATTATTTTGCACTTCTTTGCATTGAATCCAAGCTGCCATACTTCTGACCAGTCCTCCAACCTTGCCAAGTCCCTTCTCATCCTTTCCACTCCATCTTGTGTATCAACCCTGTTGCAGATCTTTGTGTTATCTGCAAAGAGGCATACTTTTCCTTCCAGGTGCTTTGCAATGTCACTTATAAAGACACTAAAAAGAACTGGACCCAGTACTGAACCCTGCGGTACCCTGCTTGTAACCCCTCCTTCTTCAGAGTAGACTCCATTTACAATTACCTTCTGTGTCCTGTTGTCCAGCCAATGTTTTACCCAGGCTACCACCTTGGGACCCACTCCCAGGCTGGTTAATCTGACTGTTAATCTTTTGTGTGGGACTGTGTCAAATGCCTTGCTAAAGTCTAGGTAGGCCATGTCCACAGTGGCAGTATAGCCTAGAGGTTACAGTAACGAGCTGTCATTAGAATGTACTGGCAGTATTTTGTGGCTCAAGGTCATCAGAGGCTATGAGGTAAGTATCTGGTTTCTAAAAGTTATTTGAAAGGATCCGGTGTTCTAGCCAGTTCTGCATCTGTGATTTTATTGTATAATCATCAGGTTGTTAGGTGTGGATGGGAGGGTGTGTGTGAATGCAAGTGTTGTGGTTTACTTTTTGGAAAACATTGTTTTTGTGTGTTCCCTCTCTTCCCGGTCTCTACGTAAACCTCAACTGCTGATCCTGTTGTACCCAAGAACAACAGAAAGAGGAACTACTAGCCACTGTACTGCTGTTGCTACTGTGCTGTCAATCCCTGCATCCACCACCACTACTGCTGATAGAGCCGCACCAAAGAACAACAGAAAGAGGAAGTACTGGCCCCTGTGCTGCTGCTGTTGTTGCTACTGTGCTGCCAATCCCTGCATCCACTACCATTTCTGATCCTGCCATACCAAAGAACAAAAGAAAGAGGAACTACTAACCCCAACACTGCTGCTGTGCTGACAATCCCTGCATCCACCAAAACTGCTTTATACAGCGGTACATAAAATGGACAAGGTAATCTCTATGTCCAGATTGGCTGAGACTTGGTTATTGCCATTGACTTAAGAGAGCACGCATAATGGCAAAAAACAAGTACCTGCCAACTGGGCAACTCACAGAATTCAAAGAAACTTGCTTTCTAATCTCCTCCACAAAAATGGTTGCAACATTTACTCATATATATAAACTATCAACCAGGCCCTAAAAATGAAAGTCCATTAAGTTAAGTAAAGGAAGTAAATAATTTATTATGTTCACTCAAGACAGAGCCCCTCCTTACACACATACACAAATTTAGAAAATCAAGTACTGTTCAGATTTTCCATTGCTGGTCTTTTGTTGATGACCTTGAAACATCCCCCTGTTGTCCCCAACATTTTGCCAGAGAACTCCCTGCTCCTTACCTGGAAAAAGCTAAAACTGAGGTTCTGATGGTAGCCTGTGACATGGGCGACTACGACTGAGCACAAACAAAAACGGCGACTCAATCGCGGCGCATGTCATGGTGGCTACAGATGAGGTAGGGTGACTGGATAGAGGTGGGTTCACGCATATAGTGACAGAATGTCGCTACATGTACGTGTGCATGCGGGGGGTGGACAAGCATGCTCAGCGAGGGGAGGGAGGGGTTTTTAAGGTGAGCTGCTGAGCTGGCCCTGTGGTTTGGTGGGTGGGGTTAGGGCTTGGGTGGACAGGGTGCTGGGCTCCGGTCCAGGCACAGGTGCGTTTTTGTTGTACATGGCCCAAATTTTTCTTTTATGGTTTGCACCCCCCCAACATGCACCCCCCTGGAGTTGAGAATCCTAAAGTAGGGAGGTGTGGGGGCAAAGCCCCCCATGGAGTGGGTGCAGGGGGCACAGTCCCCTGCATAAAACTGAAAATTGTAAGTCCCTGGCGCCCTTTTGCTTTGCACCAGGGAGTCATATCGCTGAAACTGATTTTTGGCAATGTGACGTCACCCTAACGGCGATCGCCTGTGGTCGCTAAGGACATGGAACCAGTTCTGACTCCACTTAGGCTCAGGTGTGTGTGAGTCAGACTCTGTGTGTATGTCAGTGGAACTATGAAGAATTCTGAATTCATGTATTCCATGTTACCATTCCACCGGGGGGGGGGGATTCCACAACCAGAATAATGCAGAGCTTTGAATTCTTCTATTCCATGGTAAACAATCACACAGTGTACTGACTCGACTATGAAGAAAGACGGATGATTGACAGGAGGAAAACATCTGTTGAGGGAGTATTACACATGATTTAGCAACATTTTGTTATAATTTTTAGTGTATAAATCTGTGGCATGGGACATGTCATGAAGTGCATTACTGCAGTATTAGAACGACACACTTTTAAAAAACAAATTAACATAATGTCAACATTTCAGCAATTGCATGTGTACCAGTTGTGTGTTGCATGATTTACACACAGTCATGTCACATGTTTTGAGTTAACTATATGGAATGTGAAATGTGTGGTCCCAAATTTTTTTCAATGGAGACTGAAGAGGGCTACACTAAAGAATCGTGCATCACCATCTGTAGAGCCTTAAACATTGTTCTGGGATGGATGCAACATGAGACTGAAGAAACATAAATGAACAGTCAACATTACAGTAACACAATAACTATGTATCTACTGAATGTGGATTTGACCTGTTGTCAAACTTTAAACAGTAAATAACACACAATAGATGTTAAAGTGTAAGAAAATCTCTATATGGCAACATGGAAAAAATGTGAAAGTTAACAAGAACAACATCCAGAATACAACAAGCAAGTAACCATTTAAACTATTAACACTATGCACATAAAACAATAAATAATAAAAAAAGGAGTAATCTTAACTATTTAGAAAAACTAAACAACAAATACAAAAAATGGAGGACAAAGCTGTCCGACGATTAACCCCCATCCTGCCACCGACGAGTTATCTCGTCCTTGCAAAATGCAGTCACTGGCGCCACCGACGAGTTATCTCGTCCATCTGTACACTTTTTTTCCTGCACTCTATACTATTTGCATAAATGCCTGTGTGAGAAATCTGCCCAGTGATATGCAAGGCAGGCAGTAGTGGCTTACTTGCATTGGCAAGCAAATCATCCAATCAATGATCCTGTTCGTTCGGGAGGCAGTTTTCATACAACATCCTGCTGTTCCTGCTCGCACTTGCTTGTTTCCTGTGTAGACCGCAGTTCTTGCTAGAACGTTCGTCTATTGTTTCTCAGCAAACAGAAATCTGCCAGATCTGACAGAAGCTCTGAAATCGATCCACAGCTTTGTGAAGTCAGCAATCAAGCTTTGTTTGGTCAGTATTTATTTATGATTTCGAAAAAAAACGGCATCCTCGGATTTTTTTTTTCAATGGTGTACTATGGGCACTGAATCACAGCAAAATACATTATTCAGAACATCAATATTTTAGAAATTGGACCCTGGTCTTGTTCATTTTCTACTGCTTATGATGTAAATAGATAAGGAAAGGGCCACTGTGTATTGGGATAATTTTTTCAGTCACGTCAGTTCATGTTGAGTTTTGCCGCGTCTTTTTCTCCCCAAGTGAATTACAGTATATGATGCGGTAGATCTGAACATAAGTAAATGACAGATTGTGCTCTCCCTGATCAAGTTAGATTTTTTTTCATCAATATTTACTGCAGGAGTCTCTGGTTTACTTTATTTTAGATATAAAATTCGATCTATGTAACAACTTGGGTGTACTCATGCATGCAGGATATAATTTTTTTGATCATCATAAATATCTTACTTTATTTGTTTTTATTATAGTATGCAGATTAGTATAGTTTGTAATGCATTTTTTTGATTGGTTGGCTTTTACTTATTTGGCGCGCGATGTGAATTGTGCTACTGTAATGCAGTCAATCGGTGCATGGGTTAAGCTGTGAGTCCCATAGTGACATCACCAGAAGTCCCTATTTTCAGCTATTTTTGCATGCCAATTGTTTAAAATAACTCTTGTGCCTAGGGTAAGGGATCCGTACGATTGCCCAAGTCTGAGAATTGCTACAATCATAAGCCCGTCTCCCGATACGATCGAAATACCAGTGCAAGCGAGACCAAATGACGAAAGCCTGACACAACCGATGTAATCCTGGAGTCCGGCAAACATACCTATCGAAAACCCAACAGATGATATTACATATGCGAGGCTAGTGCAGCCAGTGTGCTTCACATTATGACTATGAGGCAAAATGGTTAAATATTACTGTGGGGGTGGATAACAAAATCTATCTGATCCAGATCAAAGTAATCATGTTATTCATGACTTCTGACCACAGTGGACTGCTATAGACACCCGCAGCTCCTCAGCATTTCAATCAGCCCACCTGATACCTGCAACGTAAAAAAAAATCTAAGCAAGAAAACAAATGACTCCATTCACAAGCATGAATAACTATTTACAGCACAGAAGTACAACTTCCAGCTGTCAGTCAGCAGTCAGGAATGTGCACATCCACAGAACACTGCAGCTTAAAGCAATTATATGGGCTGAGAAAGACAACTAGATTTTGTGACTCACGCTAAAAAATCAAAAATAATATAAAAATAATGCTGGAATATGGGCAGAATGAAATCGGAATGCCAGATCTTCACAGACATAACAAAACCAACCAAAGGTCAGTAGTTCAAGCCATCAACAAGTACTGCTGCTACAGATTAGCGAGGCAGTGTACAGTACATACAGATTTGATAGTCTTCAGCTGCTGTGTGTTTATTTTTCATGCTTTTTTTTGCTAATGTACCACCCCATCATTGCTGACATTTAAGCTGTGAGTCCCATAGTGACATCACCAGAAGTCCCTATTTTCAGCTATTTTTGCATGCCAATTGTTTAAAATAACTTAAAAAATAACTTTTCTTGTGCCTAGGGTAAGGGATCCTACGATTGCCCAAGTCTGAGAATCGCAACAATCATAAGCCCGTCTCCTGATACGATCAAAATACCAGTGCAAGCGAGACCAAATGAGGAAATCCTGACACAACCGATGTAATCCCGGAGTCAAATGTACCTATCGAAAACCCAACAGATGATATTGCATATGCGAGGCTAGTGCAGCCAGTGTGCTTGCAACGAAAAAAAAAAATTAAGCAAGAAAACAAATGACTCCATTCACAAGCATGAATAACTATTTAATGCAGTCTTTACAGCACAGAAGCACAACTTCCAGCTGTCAGTCAGCAGTCAGGAATGTGCACATCCACATAGAACACTCGCAGCTGTGCTACCGCGCGGCTGAGAAAGACAGTTGCTGTGTGTTTATTTTTCATGCTTTTTTTTGCTGATGTACCACCCCATCATTGCTGACATTTAAATGAGTGAGTTTTATCAATTTACATTTTTCTGTGATTAATTTTTATGCAAATAAGGGCCAGATCTTGCTCTTGTCTCACCTGAATCATGTGGATCATCAAAGACAAATTGAGCATCACTTATTTAATAAATAAGAACGACGTGTAATGTAAATACTGAAGGTCTTATACTGTAGGTAGAACATTGGCAAATGTTGCTAAATGTTAACAAAATTCTATAAAATAACAACTGCAAGTACTGAAACTAAAAGAATAAGAGAATAGTTACTTATACAATGTACAGTAGGTGAGCATCCAATCTTATAGATTACTGATTTTTCTCTACTGAAGCATTCTAACTGATGATAAATGATTAATCTTCATTTTGGCTACTTATGTTTACTTTAGACAGTTCACAAAAGAACCCATAGCTAATGGGGGAACAGCCTAAACAATACCTGATGATATTGCATTGGCTTTTGCTGCACTCAAAACAGAGCAGTAAAATCAATCTGAAGCAGTTAAAACTGGCCTAAAAAGAAACACTTTAATAGCTTTGCAATTTAAAAGTTAACTTTTCACTTGGAGTTCTTTGCCTTGGTTTGCAATTGCAATTTACTGAGATTTATGCATCAGATCTCATGAGCTGTGTTTTTGTTTTTGCCATCTGCATGCAAGTTATGATCTGTGAACTGCCTTTTGTTTTTTGTGATTTGTGATTTTTGGACTTGCGTTTTGTGGAGCACATCCAGGAGACTCCTATTATGAGACTGAGTCACTGCTAAGGAGGGTAAGCGGCTTGCTGTAAAAAATAAATAAATAAAATAAAAAAAATAATGCTGCACCTAGTTTCACCCGCAAGGGCGGTGTATACAACATTGGTCGGGTGGTGCTGGGCCAGCATGGGTGGGTTGAGAATCCAGTGCTGGGTGTGCCTGAGGTGGAGGGAGAGGGAGTATCTAACAATTAGCTACCCTTGTAGCTTGGTGGTAGAACCCTAGGTGGAAAACCAAAGGTTTGTCATTTCAAATACTGACTCTTCCCATCACTGGGGCACAATTAGGAATTTTAGCAAGGGTAAGTGCATACTGGGGACTGGACACCATCTTGGGATTCCACGTGGAGGTGGCCATTTGTGTACAGGCACCAGTGCTGGGGTGGGGGATTGCAAGTCGGGAACAAATATGTTGTGGAAGTAAAAATGACACTCAGACAGTCAGACCTGCTTTTTACCTCAACAAAGGTCAATTCAGCAGAATCAGATTATAACCCTGTGCACCTCACTCTGTAGTTATGTTGTTAGATTCTGCCTGTAGCATATATGTTCACTGTGTCTCATGGACTAAGCCATTCATAACCCATCGCACAACTCAGGTGAGCCAGAACCTGCCAGATAGCAACATTTCTAAAGCAATACTGTGCACACTTTGAGGATCACAGAAAATTCAAAGACAACAGGCCAATTGTTAACATATGGTAAATTTATGTAATAGTATTTTGGTAAACTGGTTTCTTCCATTACCAGTGTAATTTAGCACAAACACCTCTTTAGGGAAACAGCTGAGTTACAGTCTTTGAGATTTCTAGAATAATAAACATACTGTATGTTGAGAACAACAGCTACATTATTATACATCTAACAAGCAGTGGCGTAACCATGCATACTTATTGTACGTACATGCGCACAGGAAAAATGCAGCAATAATCCTTTTTCTTATGTTGGTCCCAATTCCCTAAACCTGGTCTTCCAGTCTTTGGCATGGGAGAGGGTGGGGGGTGACAGTTGCAGACTCCACTCCAAGTCAGACAGGCTAGCACTGGAAAATTTTGGCACCCGGCAAAGCACTCGGACCACTAGCAGTAGTTTTTCCCACCTGCTGCTCACTCAGACTAATCTGAAAGTGAATGCCAAATCACGATTTTGCACATGGGTTGCCCAGTAAGAGAGAGAGAGTCTTCAGCTACTGTGGTCTGTACTCGTGGTGTCATTGTCGGGCGCAAGATGGAACATCAGGACTCATCTGGTCCGTCATCGTGATCTCTGATTATTTGTTCTTGTCCCTGCGGGGTGGGGTTTCCTCTTTTTTATTGCCTGCAATGTGAATAAAATTATGTTCCTTTCTTCAATGCCGGTGATGGACCAGCACGATGTAGTTCTTCTGCATGGTAGGTAGTACTTGCAACGATCAGAGGCGAGATTATGAGTTTTTTCCTGTTGCCAGTCAAGGATTCTTTGTCTTGTTTGTCTCAGGAGCATTTTCTTTACTTGTGTAATCATTTCACGCCGTTCTGGGACTGCCTTCTTGTTTTTATTCTCACCTCTTTTCAGTGATAGTAACGGATGGTGTGCGTGTTGGGGGGGGAGCGGGAAGGTGGTGAGGGACGCTGTAACTTGGAAAGAACTAAACGTGGGCAAATGTGAGTGAGGATGGCTAAGGCTGAGGGGATCTGGCAAGGATGCTAGAGGTAAAAACAAAAGAGGAAGGGGTAAATGGAAGGAAGGAAGCATGGCAATGACAGCATAGAGGAAGGGTCAACTAGGTGAAGAATCATTAGGGTGCTGGGCAGTGAGCCAGGGAGTGGCACAGAGATATGAGACAAATGGACAATGACAGCAAGGTGGTATGAAAAGCAATAAAGCTGCAGAAGGGATTAGAACAGCAGTGTGAGAGACATGGGAAAGCACCAAGTTAGCAAAGTAAGGGCAACACACTGGTGAAGTAGGCGATGCAGGACACACATAAGGCTAAATGCAAGGGTGAAAGTACTAGGATTGGTTAAAGGATAGAGAGAAAGAGCACTGTGGGTATAGAAATAGGGTAAAAAAGCACTGAGGCAAAAATGGAGTAAGAGCAAGAGGGAGAATGGGGCTAGAATGATGGGTGATCAGTGTGGGAATGAGACAAGAGTAAAGGTGTTTATGATTTAGGCAAGTGTGTAGAGTTGAATAGGGTAAAGATGGGACAAAGACACAGGTGGAGTGAGGTATGGTGATGCAGGGCAAACTGTAAAGTATTGTTAGGGTGAGGGCAGCAGGGTTAAAATGGTAAGGGGAGAAGCTGAGTTAGGGAAAATATAGTGAGAGTAAGCTGAATCAGGATAAGGGGTAAGCAATATGATTGTGAAGTAATTTGGCTAATGAGGGTGAGAAGTCAGGATGCAGGGTGTACATGTGAATTACTGTGTGGGGTTGCAACGAGTAAGAACTGAGGAAGGTACTGAGATATGGTAAGGACTAAGCAGGGATAGCAGTGAGGGTGACTGAATACATTAAAGTGAGGATAAGGATGGTGAAGCTCAGTGGGTGAAAGGATAGGGACAGGTATATGTTACAGGGTGTAAAAAACCTGTGGAAGGTGTAGAAAGCTTGTCCCAAAATTATATTTCCCTTTCAACATCCAATAATAGCAAATTGGTAGCATCTTTAGTCAGAGATACCAAGGACGATAGGGAGAGAGTGGCTGAACTCAGTGAGGTAGCCACTGATTTTCACGATACTAATTCTAGGAGCTAAAGAACTAGATCAAGAGGTGCACAACATGTCGGAGGGCAATGGCAAAGGTCAACAGGATGCTTGGATGCACTCAGCTCCACCTCAGCAACGGAGCGATAGTCTCCCAGCCTCTATCAGGAGGTAAACTATGCACCGACTGCTGTAGACCCCACTCCTTGAGATGGTGTGAAGTCCTTGGTGCTCATTCCTTCTCCTTCCCAGCCGACTCCCCACTCGGTCAGGACTGGCACAAGGATTTACTTGGCCCTGGTGCGAGACTGTGAAGTGGGCACCCTGCCTCCTGTGAAGTGGGCCCCTCCTGGCCTCCCCTGTAACTCTCAATACGAATGAAAAAAAAATTCAGTAAACACGAAGTTTAGCAGCGGAACTAACCTCTCTGCTCTGAGTGATCTCAGCTGAGACAAGTGACCACTGGCAGTCAAGTCTCGGGCCCATTTTGAATTTTTTTTTCTTCTCTTTTCCAGTACTTCCCAACTCCCCACCCCCCATGAGCCAAGGCTGATCTGCCAATGTCTCCACCATCCCAGTGAATAAACCCACTCTGCACTGCCAGGTGCTGTTCGACCTGTGGATTCCAACACAGAGAGGTTTGTTGTTGGAGGCAGCGGCAATGCTGGAAGACTGGACCACTGAACTGCAGAGAGACAAGCATTAGATAGCATTAGCAGGGGATCTGCAGCTTCAGGAAGGCTCTCTGGGAGCAACGGTCTTGGATTGACAGTATTAGCATCCCGCAGCCTATCCAGCTGCATGCTCCTGGCGGTGGGGGGCAGGAAATAGAAATGGAAAACTTAAGGTGCAGGATTGGGCAGGTGAAGCCTCTGTCAGCCCACCACATCCACCACCGATCCACGCTACTATATTGCGGTGACACCAACAGTGTTCATCTCCGCTGTGGGCTTTCAGATGTCCATGGGGTAGAAATGCCAAAGGAGCTGAAGGCACACCTAGCACTGGGGTTAAGCCATGAGGTAGCACTGAGGGGTGTCACGATGGGCTAGTGGTCCCGATAGCTGGCTGGCAGGATCTCAGTCACATGGTACCATGGCATTGGCAGTGGACAGAAGGAGTTCACAACCTGGCCCAAAGCAAGGAGGAAAAATATATGAAAAAAAAGTGAGGTAGCCAGCTGTACAGTCTGTGACTGTGAAAGAATAGGGTTTGATTCCCTGCACCATCAGTAAAATAGAGCAACATGTGAGGTAGTTAGCTGGAGAGTCTATGACTCTGAAAGACTGATGTTCAATTCCCATCAGTGCCAGTAGGATAGAACAAGAAGTGAGGACCCGGTGGTGCTGAGGGTTGAGGCACTGGATGCCACACCTTGTGCTATGCCTGCAACCCAGGTTGGAGAGTTCAGCCACCATCTGAATGACAGGGAGCGTGTGCCCAGCTGCTGTAGAATTAGCTTTCCTATAGCAGCTGTATGCTCACTATCATTCAGATGGTGGCTGACCAAGGTGGTAAGTGGAGGAGCTGTGCCAGTCTTTATCTCCTCATATCCTCATAAGATCTGCCCTCCTGGCCCTGAATCCAGCACATGTCCATACAAGCCAGTGAGCTTGAGCCCGTACAGTGTACAGCAAATAATGAATGCTGAGCAGTACTTCTTGATTGGGGTGCAATCTCATGATTACCACCAGCAAAGTAATGGTCCCTCTGCAAAGCAGCCAGCAGGCTATCACTGTGAGACAGTTTCAAAAAAAAACCTTCAGTACAAAGGTCTAGGAAAGGACATGCAAAATGTTTACACACAGTGACACCACATTTTCAAGAAGCCTACAGTGACACATGGCAGTGGGGGACCTGCTTCATATTTTCACATAGGGATGGACTGACGTACAGGTACAGCAAGCAGCTTACAGAAGGTTACTAAGTAAACCAGTTGCTGTGGCGGGATTCAAACCTGGGGATCTTGTAGTTCACAGCTCTGTACTTAGTAACCAAGCACAACACTGCATCTTCAGTTGGTAATAAAGGACAAAATGTAATAAAAACAGTGTTTTAAAGTAGTCATTGCACACGCTGTTCAGTTGAAAGTTTAACTATTGTGACAGGAATACAAGGTCCACTCCAAGGAAACATAACATAGAAACATAGAAGTTGACGGCAGATAAGGACCGCAAGACCCATCCAGTCTGCCCATTTCTTTTTTCTACCTTATAAATGTGCCATTGGCCTTTGCTCTGTCAGTGGCCTATCTATTCATTGTCATTTATATTGCTCGCTTATGCCTATCCCATGCCTGTTTGAAGCCCTGCACTGTATTCATAGCCACCACTTCTTGTGGTAGGCCATTCCATGCATCCACCACCCTTTCTGTGAAAAAGAATTTCCTCATTCCCCTTAATCGGCCCCTCTAAGCTCATGCTGTGTCCTCTTGTCCTGCTATTTTTCTTATATTTAAACATGTTAGACTCATTCACCTTGTTAATGCCCTTAAGGTGTTGAATGCCCTCGATCATATCACCTCTCTCCTCCTTTGCTCAAGGGTATACATATTGAGCTCTGTTAATCTGTCCTCATATGTCTTCTGATGCAGTCCCTGCACAATTTTGCTGCCCTTCTCTGGACTGCCTCAATTTGGTTAATGTCCTTGTGAAGGTGTGGCTCCAATACTGCACGCAGTACTCCAGATGGGCCTAACTAGTGTCTTGTAAAGAGGGATTATTACCTCCTCTTACGACTTGTGATACCCTACTAATACACCCTAACACCCCTAGCCTCACTCTACTGCTTTAGAGGTCTGCTTGGATGATTTCAGGTCGTCAGTGATGATGATGCCCAAGTCTCTTTCTTCCTTTGTGACTGCTAGCAACTCCCCTCCCAGCCTATAGGTGGCTTCAGGGTTTCTCTTCCCTATGTGCATGATCTTGCACTTCTTTGCATTAAATCCCAGTTGCCACACTTCTGACCATTTTGCTAGTTTATCCAGATCTCTTCTCATTCTGCCCACCCCATCTGGATCATCTACTCTGTTGCAGATCTTGGTGTCATCTGCAAACAGACAAGCCTTACCCTCTAGTCCATCTGCAAGGTCACTAATGAAGATATTGAAGAGGACTGTTTCAGGACTGATCCCTGAGGTACCCTACTCTGTGACTTGCATCTCTTCTGACTGTATACCATTTACCACCACTCTGTTTTCTGCCAGTCAACCAGTTTGCCACCCAGTTGACCAACTTCTGACCCACTGAGCCTACCCAGCTTATTTATCAATCTTCTATGTGGAACTAGTGTCAAAAGCTTTGCATGAAGTCAAGGTAGGCTACATCAACTGCTCCCTTGGTCCACCACTCTGGTTACCCAGTCAAAGAAATCTATGAGATTAGTTTGACAGGACCTTCCTTTGTAAACCCATGCTGTCTTGGATCCTGTGCCCTAATGGATTCCAGGTGTTGCACTATCCTTTCCTTAAGGAGTGCCTCATAATCTTGCCCACTACTGAGGTAAGACTGACTGGTCTGTAGTTCCCCCGCCTCCCTCTGCTACCACTCATGTGAAGCGGGATCACATGAGCCCTTCTCCAGTCTTCTAGGACCTCTCCTGTGCTCAGAGACTCACTAAACAGTTCTGCTAATGGCTCTGCTAGTTCCACCTTTAGCTCCTTAAGTACCCTGGGATGTATGCCATCAGGTCCCATTGCCTTATCCACCCTAATCTTAGCAAGCTCTTGTAGGACCCTTTCTTTTGTGAAGGGAGTAGTGCTCACCTCCCTCCCCCCTGTGTCCATGATACTGAGCTGTGGGCCCTGCCCTACCTTCTCTTCAGTAAATACTGAGCAAAAGTATCTATTTAGGATAGATGCCTTTACAGGGTATTCCTCCTCACATGCTCCCTTTTCTCCATTAAGCTTAACAATACCCCCTCTGGACTTTCTCCTTTCACTAATTTATCTAGTAAGGAGGTAAATTGCAAGAAATGCCCAGCTTCCTCTGGTGGCTCAATCACAGGCTGCTGCAACCCTGGATTACATATCAACATACAAACATACGAATGTGCCAGCAGAAACAGACCTCCTGGTCTGTAAACGTCTGCTTGAGTGTGCAGCTAGCGCCCCTCGGTCACATCTGCCCACCCCCTCCCCTTTTGTTCACTCTCAGCCATTCCCAGTGTCACCTACCAGTACTCTCCCCTGTTCTCTGTCCCATGCTCTTTTAAAGCTATCCACCATTTTGCATGATATCACCCTCTGTGGTAGGGCATTTTATTTTGACACCATTCTCTCTGTGAAGTAATGCCTCCTCATCTCCCTCCTAAATCATCCCCCCTCTATTCTTAGCCCGTGCCCTCTAGTGTTCCTTCCCTTCCTCAGTTTAAAAACCCTGTTGTCTCCATCCTTGTTGATTCACCTCAGATACTTGAAAGTTTAGATCATGTCCCCCCATCCCTCCTCTCCTTCAGGGTGTTTACTTCACCCAGCCCGTTCTCGTAGTCTCTCCCCTCCATTCTCTGTAACATCCTCATTGCCCTCTGCTGCATTCCCTCCAGTAGTTTGATATCCCGCCTGTGGTAGGCCTCCAGAACTGCACACAGTTCTCCAAGTCCAGCATGATCAGTGACCTGTTGAGGGGCAAGATCACCTCCCTCTGCCTGAATGAGAATCCCTTTGCTATACACCCCAGCATCTTGTGTGTAAAATTCTTGTTATATACACTACTGCATATATTATTCTTCATATAGTAACTGGTATTTTCCTGACAAACTCCATCTTTTCATAGTTCTGTGTCTCATCCCTTCTTACTAACCAAGCTTTCATCTGCTGGCCTTTCTCTTGCATCTGTAAACTGATTAAACTCCTACCTCTCTGGTGACTCCAACAAGTCAAGGTTGGTGAATCCCTCTCTCACAATACATGCTGGTGTTCCCCAATGCTCCATCTTGTGCCCTATACTGTTCTCCATTTTCTTAAATGATCTTCTGTCCATATCCACTGTGGTAAACATACAAATGTATGCCAGTGACACTGTTCTTTACACCTATGGTCCCTCTACCTCAGCCATACAATCCTAGCTCCAAGCTGAATTTCATTCCAACCTTCACTGGTTCCACAATAGCCTCCTCAAGGTAAATGTCAAAAAGATGGTCTCTATGATATTTGGAACCCCTCACAAACTTGCCTCCATCTCCTCACCCCCCATTCACCACCCTTGATGGCTCCCTACTAGACGTAGTCCCCCATTACAAGTACCTGGGTATATGACTGAAACTCCCGGCTTGTCTACTGTAAACATGTTGAACACATCCATGTTAAACTTTACCCTAAACTGGGCACCTTATACAGAAATACGGATGCCCTCTACCTAAATACTTGACGTCAGCTCCTTACCAAGATGATCATCCCCTGATTTGACTATGCCAATGTTGTTTATGGCACCGCATCAGCCTCCCCCTTTGCCAGGCAGCATGACACCCTCTACAGTGCTTTTTGCCACTTTGCTCTACATGCCCCTCCTTGCACACATCACTGTACCCTCTACTCATCCCTCTCCCTTACTTTCCTACACTAGTGGCGGCAAATTCACTCTGCTATTTTTATCTCTACATATAGGTTTGGGTCCTTACCGTCCTACCTTTCCTCAATTTTGTCTCCCTCTACTGCGGCCTCCAACGGTAGCTGCCTTTTGATCTTTGGTGGGGAAAGCTTGTGCATACATTGTGAAATGATCTGTAACCACTAACACTTTACTAATGTTTCACTGGTCAGGCTCTAAACTCAAGAAGTCTATGCAGACCAGTTCCATTGGGGTGCTGGTAGTAATGTTGACAAGGGGGCAGCCCTCTGAGGCAAGGCTTTTCTCTGCAGGCAGTAACAGGCGCTGGAGTGGGAGGGGGTGTTGGGGAAGGAACACACCCAGGTGGCAGGAACAGTTTCTTAAAGTCCTCTACAGTTTTCCCTTCCCCCAGCAACAACTTAGCGAATTTCTCCTCAAAAGTCTCAGATGATGGTGGTGTGAGTAGTGGCACCCTGTCACCATCTTTATTCACTGTTTAGTGCCCATTGTGGAGCCTATCATTGACTGAATGTCCCTCCCTGGCTCCCAAATGATCCCAAACCTGGCTCCGCTACTGTGTAACCCCATATCTTTCCCCGCTAGTGGCTACAATGATACCCAGTAACTACCTTCACAATACCACCAATATACCTTGCAAGTACCCACACTGTTTGCACTTACCACCAGGGCTTGTTCCTCCGGTTTGACCCTGGGGACTCTGTAAAACAAGGTTAGGCAGAGCAAACAGAAACAGTACAGTACTTGAGCGACAAACAGGCACCACAATCAGGCTGAATGCAGAAAAAGATAGATCTGATTTATTCTGGGGGTTGAACATGGGATGGGCGTAATCAGGTTAATTAGCTTAAATACTCTTATCAATCACCCAGCTGTGTATGCATTCAGAATCCCTAACACAGTCACACTCTCTGGGTACCCAGGTGGAGGATAGGTGGGCTAGCCAGTACCGTTGCCCGGGGTAGGCTGGTGTTGTAGCTGGTCGGGGCCCTGTGATGGAAAAAACAACTTGCACAACACACACTATTTGTAATCCGGAGCCAGATGGCTCAGTCAGTGAGGCAAGAGAAATAAAAAATAAATCAGATGACACACTTATATTAAACTGAAATTGCAGGGAGCTGCCCTGATGGTTGTCACAATACCCAGGACTGGACACAGGATGGACGAAAATTGAGACAGCAGGTGACTCTTCTGGATGGCCAGGAGAAGCAGGGCCCACACAATTCGCAAAGGCATTGTTCCTGTTCAAGCGTGGAGCAGGGGGCCAATCCCCAGGCAGGTTTCTCATTGATGGCTTTCCTCCATGCTGTAGGGTAGTCTGGCAAGGCCCTCGTGGCAAGGCCCAGCCACAAGGGATAACCCTGATTCAGTCTTTTGGGCTGGACACAGCTTCCAGCAAGCAGAACGTGGCAGCTGCAGTCTGGGAGCCGGGAGTAACGGACAACCTCAGCAGAAGATGCACCTAATTGATCCCACTGTGGGATCTCATGTCAGTCCTCCTGACTTGACAACATCCTCTGGACAGCCTGTCCTCTCCTCCCACCCCACTCCACATTCCTACCACCACCCCTTCCAGGTATTATCTAGGTATGTCGGGCTGTACCCCAATGTAACCCTTGGGTACCTTGTATTTGACAGTAACCTATTATAAGTAACATTATGTAACCTTTGTGTACTCTATGTTTAGTGTTCTGCACCTGTACTGTTCTCACTGTTGTAACAGACTATGTAACTCTGTCTTACCTCCCCACCCACACGACGAGGTGCCTTTGTAAATGAGTCCATGACTCAAAAGGTTGTAAATCCGACTTTTCTAATAACTAAAACTTGACCATTCCCAACTCTGTGTAGCACTTAACTCTCCAAGTCTCTTACAAGTATGTGGCTGTATTCAAGTGATGTGCAGGAAGGTATGGACTTGTTTTCTATTACTACAGATATGATTCTGGGGCAGGGAGCATAGGGAAGTGCAGTTGCAATTGGAAGGGAACTCATTGATGTTACAGACCACTGCTGCGGTAGGCATAGACGTTGTAGGTAGGACATAGGGAGTACAATATATCAGCAGAGTACGTTAGTTGAGGGTTTGTGACACCATTTTGCCGGTTCTGCTGATGAGCCCTGTCACAACTTTCAAAGTTCTAGAGCTAATGTTAATTGTTTTTTTCTGGCTACACATGTTGATATTTATCATAATCCCATAAAAAGGCACTTCATCAATTAGATTATGGGGTTATAGGCCTTGGGATGTCTTGGTTCCGTGCTGTGGAGAGCTGTGTACCCTCACTGAGATGCTCATTGCTCATTCCGAGCATAATCTCAAAGTGTGCTCCTGGAATTTCAAGGCATTCTTAGCCCAGATCAGAAGGAAGAAGGTGAGCGATACTGAAAAGACACCATGTCCAGGTGGCGATGCTCCAGGAGACTTACCTTACAGCAATGAACATGCCAAACCGGTCTTGGGAGAGGGGGAGGCATCACTGGCAGGAGGGGGGAGGGCTAAGCAGGGAGAAGAGGTACCAGAAGTGGAAATCACAGCAGAGAGAGTGAGGGAAGCCCTCAGCTCCCTTAAGACGGAGAAAGCACCAGGGACAGATAAATTACATCCCAGAGTGCTGAAGGAACTTGCAGATGTCCTGGAGAAACCCCAGGCGGAGCTTTTCACCATCTCTCTGAGGACAGGGTTTGTGCCCCAGGACTGGACGGTGGCGCATATAGTGCCTATCCAGAAGGGGGGACCAAGGGAGGTGGCAGGGAACTATAGGCCTGTCAGCCTGACATCGGTGGTGGGCAAGGTGATGGAGGGCATTGTCAAGGAGAGGCTGGGGGGGACCTGTATAAATCACGACCCACTATACGCTCACAACACATTCACATGTAAGGAAATTCCACTGTACCAGCCAAAAGGCTCTCTGGTCACAATTAAAACTAAGAACCCCTGCCTCAGTGGTAGGTAAAGATGGGATCAGTGGCCATGGTCCCACGACCTATGCCGAGAGGGTGGTGCAATTAGGGATTGTGCTGCCCAGGGGACTATTGGAGGCAGAGACTGTGGAGGTGTTCAGGAGGAGATGGACAGGAATAGGGGAAGGGGTGTGCTGGAAAATTCTTTTTTGTTTGTTTTTTTTGTTTTGCGGTTGGGCCTGGTTTGGGAGGGTTTGTGCGAGTTGACATTGTCCACCAGTGAATGCTTAACTTGTGGTGGCACCTGATATGCAATAGGATGTTTTTACTATCACACTTTGTCTTCCAGCAGGAAAGCTCCTGATTGGACATCTTACAGATTGACAAGAACATCTGTCTTGTAGAGGGTCCTGGTTCGAGCTTTTCAGAGATTATCGAACATCAGTTTCTTCATTTGTCAAGGTTAGTTCTATGCATTACATGTTGCGCCTAATATGGGAGGGAATTGGGGTACAACAGAACAACAGGGAATGATACAATTGTGGCAGTGCTTGGTTTATGAGGGTATTGGGAGGCCATTGATGTGGAAAAGTGAGGTTGTTACACTGTGTACAGGCAGGGTAGGGGGAGATAGAAAGAGTTAGAGACAGAGACAGCAGGGGACCAAAGATACATTTATAAAGGCATAAAAGTCAATAATAAAGTGTATTCCTGGCCTCAGTGTGTGTGTGTGTGTGTGTGCACAGACTGGGGAAAAGCAAACTGGCAAAATAATCTTTTGACTTGTTACCGTGTTTGGGGGGACTACAGGGAACAAAAGAGATCTTTCAGTTACAGGAATCACAAAATGTATTCTTGGACAAAATGTGGGTTTTTAAGCAATAAGGCATGACCAGGGGTTATGTTAATGGTCTGTTAATCACCCTCTAGTGGCATAATGTGGCACGAGGCATTGCCGAGTGCGACATGCCCCTAAAAGTGATTAACTGACCATTAACATAACCTCTGGGAGTGCCTTATTGCTATTATAATAAAAATGTTTTTTTAAACAGTGTTACATTTTGTTCAATATATGGGTAAGCTGTACAAGTATATTAATAAAAGATTAACATAAGGCTGTTAGAATGTTTACAGCCAATCAGAAAGCTTCATTTCTCAGACCATTGTTATAATTGTGTATAGTCCGGCAATGCGGACTGGTAAAATAAATATTTGACTTGTTTAGACGGGGAAGAGACAGACTACTGGATAGAAAATATACATTTTTACAGCGACAGAAATTAGTGGTAGGGTCTGGTATGGGAAGGTGTGTGTACTGACATTCTACACGGGGAAATGCTTAACTTATTTATTTGCTTTTGTTTACCGGGTGCGCACTCTAGACACCCAGGTGCCTATTTTCAAATGCGTCCTGGGAGGGTTACAATGGAACAAAAAAATGATCATCAGGCATATACATCTTGGTTCAGGCACATATATAACATAAGAATAAGGTACACATATATTTTACTGTCACATAAATCACAAGTAAACTGTATTCTAGCACTAAATGTGGGTTTTTGTGTACAGGCCAGGCAAATGGCAGGCTGATTAAAAAAAACGTATTTGACTTGCACAATCCGGGGAGACTGGATGTCAAGAGATCTCTTACCTGTAGTATGACAACCACTAAGGACCATAGAAAGGATAGAAAACAACTGATCTTACTTGAGAGGTTCCTGCAGTAGGTCTTCACGTGATAGGTCTGCATCTCCTGGCATCAGAACTGCACGGCAAACTTGTAGCTAGCAGTCGTCAGCAGGGGCCGTGCCCCATCGTTGGGTGATGTGACGTCAGCGTGACTATAAAGGGGGGCAGTCCCTTGGCCGTCATCCAGTTCTTTCCCGCCATCACCTTATTTATCCCTTTCAAGTACTTGAAGCTCCCAATCATGTCCCTCCTCTCTCTCTCTCCCTCTCTTCCCTGTCTTCCAGGGAGTACATGTTCAGTGCCCTCAACCTCTCCTCGTATGACTTGCCCTGCTGACCTGCTATTATCTGACCCTGATTCCCTCGCTGCTGGATCTGATGACGGGGATGTATTCCAGACCCAGCTTTTTTGGACCTTCTTGTTCCCATTAAGGAGTACTTTGATTGGGAGTCTGAGGATTGGGACCCTATGTGGCAGGGGCTCGTGGAGCACCTGGATCTAGAGTCTATGTCCCTGGTCCCCATTCCTCCGTGGATCGCCCCCTTCTGCTGCTTCCCGGCTCACTTTTTGCTCCTTTTGTTTGCTTCGGCATCAGTCCCTCCCCCCACTTCCCCGCTCCTGCCTTGTCCTGTTTCCTATCTCTGTGATGTCCCTCTCCAAACCCCTCTCTCCTACTTGTGCTGTCTCTTATCCTCCACCGCCACTTCTCCATCCTGGTTAGTAAAGGGGTGGGGGTGACATGAATGTAGGGTGGTCGAGTTAGGGTACGAAGATTTAGGGGTTGGCTATTGGTCTGAGTGGGGGTCCAGTGCCAGGAGGAGGGGTCAGAAGGGGGCAAGTGACAGCATTGAAGAGGGTCAACTAGGAGGAATGTATTCAGATTAGGAGTATGTGGAGTGGAGAACCATAGTAACTTTCTTGTTCTCTTGCCTTTGAATACCAATCTGATGCACTGGTTTGTTACTTCCATTAAGGCTTCCTTTAGATGCTTACACTGTTCTTCCACTCCCCCTCCTGCCCCCATTCTCTCCAGAGCTCTTTTGAAACCTCTCCCCATTTCAGCAAAGTCAGCATTTTTGAAATCCAAAACCTTTGTCCTAGTATGACTTAAGTTAGTATCTATCCTTATGCTAAACTAAACTATATTGTGATCGTTGGATCCCAGTGTGGGGGAGTTTTGAGAGAGTGAGATTAACCACCATGATATATTAGGGTGCTAAATTAATGATAGCGCATGTTATCAAGGTGCAAGTTGTGCCAATTTGTCAGTCGCATGGAACATTTGTGATAGTGCATGTTATCAAGGTGCATGTTGTGCCAATTTGTCAGTCGCATGGAAAATTCGTGATAGCACATGTTACCAAGGTGCATGTTGTGCCAATTTGATGGTCTAAGTGAACATTCGTGATAGAGCATGTTATCAAGGTGCATGTTGTGCCAATTTGATGGTCTAAGTGAACATTCGTGATAGCGCATGTTATCAAGGTGCATGTTGTGCCAATTTGATGGTCTAAGTGAACATTCATGAGAGCGCATGTTATCAAGGTGCATGTTGTGCCAATTTGACAGACGAAGTGAACTAGATGCTTCATTTACAGAAGAGGTGCAAAGAAGGAATTCCATTAAAAGGGTCAGTGAATGAACTTAACTGATTGCCCAGGCAACAATGGGCCAGTGAACCAAAAAGGAATATCACCTATCCCAACCGGGATACTACAGTCACTTGAAAATTGGCCATCTAGGCAGAGAGCACTGCTCTTTCTAATCATCTTTACTCACAACACATTCTCTTCTATCTGTTAACTAATTTTATTCCTTTATGCCACTATTAATATTATTATTATAATACTTCTTCAACAGCAATTCTTTCTTATGCACCATTACACTCAAATGTAGTCCGATGCACCAGCAGTATCTATCCGCTATCGGTTTCTTATCTCATTACTGTATCTTTTTCATATAAACCTATTGTTGTTTCTCTTTCACATGCCTGAACAGATGAGGACTCCTTCACCATCAGATAAGTATTGTTCTACTGTGAACATGTCATATATTAATAATTTATGACTACGGATCCTTTGTGACTCCATTCTTGTATTTTATTTTTCAGTACTGACGGACATTGTCCCTTCAAGATTCCTGCTTCTGACTCCACAGTATCCTGGTAAGACGCTCTCCACATATTACTTGGTTGTGTCTGGTATGGGAGGGGTTGCATGGGATATGTGTCCTATAATCCCAGATCTTACTTCGAGAGGGCTCTTGCAGTAGGTAATTACTTATAGAACTGACGCTGGCAGGCAGCAGGACCCCACGGAAAGATTTCTACCTAGCAGTCCCTGGTGCCCAACTACCACACAAGGACGGACATTCCCTGTGCCTGTTCTGCCTAGGCCCCGATCACCCAGTCAAGAAGTGCCAGCACTGCCTCAGCTTCAACGCGGCTACCCGGAAAAGGCGGCAGCAATCCCTGGAAGCCCATATTCTGGAAAAGAAGAAGATGAGTTCAATGTAAAAGGAGCTCAAAAACCGAGGCAGGCGTCCACTTCCCCCGAAGGCCATTGTAAGAAGGATAAGGAAAGGCACCGGAACAAGGGCTCCTCTACCGCGTCTCCCTCAGAAGCCGCCGGGACACAGGTAACATCCCCTCCAGGGGACCGTTCCTCGACGGACGACTCAGAGGTTTGACCTGGATCTCAGTCATTCCTCTCTGAAGGTTAACTGTTTCCTGGTGTACAATGGCCCCTCACAAGCCCTCCAATGCCAGGCCACACCACCCAAAAAAAAAAAAGATTAAGTTTTCTTAAATGGACCATAATTCTCTCCCATATAAGGCACCACAACAATTTAAGCATCCAGTGGTGTAAAATGGCCCACAGCAATCCCTCACATGTCAGCCACCACCACCTAAAATGCAGTCCATGTTGTTCAGTGGACTACAAATTACCTACCATTTCAGATGACACATCAGGTTAAGTATTCACTTATGGTGACGCCTGACATGGGATGGAGTTGGGGAACCACTGGACAATAGGGAATGTGCTTTTGTTGGTAGCGCCTGATATGGAATGGTTAGTGGGGGGCCATTAGTGTCCTGGGAATGCTTTTATGGTGGGGCCTGATATGGGAGGACTTGTTGTGGGCCATTGGACACCAAATAATGCTTAACCTGGGGTGGCGCCTGGGTAGAAGGGTGACACCAGTTCAGTGGTTGAATTACACTGGTCATAACTGACAGCCTCCATGCTGTTTATGTCCTTGCAGATACATTGTCTCCAGAACTTCACACAGTACTCCAGATGGGGTACAACCAACTGTCTGTACAGAGGGATACTAACTTCCTGTTTTCCACAGGTGATTCCTCTCCCTATGCATCCTAAGTGAAACGATGAACACTCATTAGAAAATGAGCTTGTAAAATCCTTGCTTCTGATTGGCCATTTCCTTACCCAAAGCCCTGGTCCATCTGACAACAGAGCCCAGTAGATAAAAAGTACTAGCCCCTTCACGTAATCCTGTATCATTGTGCCCAGCCTAATTTTCTATTGCCATAAAGTACCCGAAAAAATTTCAAATCTCCACCATTTTTTTCTCTCACTTAGTAAGAGCTACTGGTCCCCAGAACCCCATAGTGTTTAGTGGAAGCTGCTGCTCTTCATATTTCTTTTTATTTCTGTTTCCTCAGGAGTACACTGACACACACAGCTACCAGAACGCGAGGCTCTCCATAGCAACCCATCACAGTACTGCTGCTTGCCATACACCAGTGCTTCCTCTGTTTAATAGAAATCATATTTCTCAACAAATGAGGTAACTCGTGTGTGTGTCTGTGTGTTGGGGGTTAACCAAGATGACCAGTTAAATCCATGTACTGGAACTATTTTATTACAAAAGTCATATTAAACTAATTATTTAGTTAACAATTTTGTTATAAAATTAATATTGTTCTACTGTGCCCATTTTCTAAGCACAATAATACCCTCCAGGGTGGGCGGTATTGTGCTATACCGGACCTTCCAGGGGCTATTATGCCCTCCGCCTGCGGCGTCGGGCCTCATTACGCCCCTGGGCGGTCCGGTATAGCACAATACCACCCACTCTGTTGGGTATTATTGCTTACATATATAATAATACATATTTTCACTCTCACTTCTACTTGTACAGCAGTTATTTGTTCATGTAATATACTGTTATCAATCAATCAATCGATCAATCAATCAAAATCTTTATTTATTCAGGCGAACATCATTGAGCAATGCTCATTTACAAGATGGACCTGATAGGTCAAGATCAAAATAAAGTACAGTATAATACATAAACAAATACAGAGAAGAGGCAAAGATTTTTATATAAATAAATAGGTACAGTAATAAAGAACGTATATACAAGCAAGGTAGCTAATGGTTTTGTACAACTAAACAATAAATCAGACAGGTTTGACACAAATAACTGTGAGGTACTGGGATTGTGAAAGTGGTTAGGTGTGTTATAATTGGATAGAAACTTAAGGAAGTAGATATGGGGGAATAAAGAAGGGAATGGCAATGGATTGCAGGGTATAATGTAGCTAAGTTTAAAAGTATATAAACAGAGCTAGAGAGGAAAAAAAAGGGGGGTAAAGGGTAAGAAGGGACTAGGCTTAGTGGAAGCAGTTGCATATCTCAGGAAAGAGATTTGTGAAGAGTTTTTTGAAGGATGCTGTAGGGATGAAGGTGTTCAGCTTTAGGGTCTTCTGTAGAGAATTCCAGGTAGATGCTAAAAAATAGCTGATTGCAGACCTCCCATGCCGGGTACAGACTTTAGGTAGCTTCAAGGTGATAAGGTTATTGCTTCTTAGGGCATATGATCTCGGTGTAGCCAGAGTAAAGCAACCAGAAATATAAGGTGGAAGTTTGTTTGACAGAGCTTTGTAAATCCATAATGCAGCATTTTTTCCTCCTGAGATGTAAGGATGTCCAGCCAACAGCATTATAGAGGAAGCAGTGATGAGTGTTGAAGGAAGATCTGTGATGAATCTTAGAGCTCTATGGTACAAGGTATCCAATTTACTTAAATAGGACATAGTGCAATGGCCATATAGGAAATCTGCATAATCGATGAGAGATAGAAATGAAGCCTGAATTAGTCTCTGTTTAGACTCTTTGGTTAGGTAATGTTTGATTCTGAAGAATAGGCCGAGCCTCTGTCTGAGTTTTTTCAGGAGCTCCTCAACATGATGAGTGTAATCAAGTTTGTTATCAATCCATACCCCTAAATATTTGAATTTAACCACATAATCAAGATTTTAATCAAGATGTTAGTATTATGACACAATATAAAACAAATGTAATCAGAAGAACTGAGAATTGAATTCACAAACTATAAACAATACTTTGGATCTATATGCTTTATTAATAAGACATAAAATTGGTTGCTTTTATCACTGAATTAAAATGTATGATGTGTTCTTGCAAATGTTTAAGGTCAATTGTAATAACACTTATCCTGACTTGATCCCTTAGAGTTTTTCGTGCATCATCTTCATTGCAACAGCACCCGAAAATCAGAAGAGAACAATGGTTGATTTTTACATTTATCAGTTCACTGACACATAGACGCTTTTGGAACGTTTGACTTTTGATGGATATCAGCTGTACTGTGAATTGTTGATCCTAAATGGATATATGAGAAGTTCTTCCTATGTTGTGATACTGCATATTGTATGGTTAATTAAAGTTGCAAGTTCCAAAACAAGAAAGGTTTCAATTTGGTGATTTTCTTGACTAGTAAGGAAATACACTATTTGTTTATAACCAGGTAACATCAGGAGGCATTAACGCACACAACAGGGCGGCGAAAATGCTGACTGATGTTATCCGGTCATAAACACATAGGCCTGGATATTCAAACTGCGCTCAAAACTGGCGCAACAGCAGATGGCGCAAACCAGTTGCGCAAATGCATAACAAGGTGCGATGTTCAAACATGGAGCAGAGCAAATTGCTCAAGCAACCAGCGTCTGAATATCGCATACCGCGCCATCGCAACCAGGAAGGAGGCTGAGCCAAAATGTTGCGCTATGGTGCAACCATGGAAGCTCAGCTGAGCATTCCAGAGCTGCCATAAGCGCAAGCACAGCCCCCAGAGCAATGGAACTGCACATCCAGGGAGGCAGGCTGGGGCCCACCACCAGCCATGCCACACATGGGCACAGGAACACACTGCAGAACCCACACCACACGGCACACCCCAAGCACAGCATCACTGGGGTGGGACGGATGATCCACGCGGCCCATGGGGACAAGCCAACAAAGCATAGCAGAGCCCTGACACCCAGCACAACCACTGGCAGGAGGGAGAGTGCCACACACAGGGGTTGACAACCACAGTGCACATCAGCCCCCTGTATGCACAGCGCACCCTGCACTGTGACCCAAGACACCACCCATGTGCAGTGACTGGCACTGCAGGAAACCATGCAGACCCCCAGCACACGTCAGCCCCATGCAACACAGAAGCCTACAAGCCAGACACACCCTGTGCACCCAGCAGTGGGTGGCAGCAGATGGCAAGACCAACCGAAAGTCACTGCCATGCTGGTGATACCTCCCCATGCACACACATGCACACACACACACACACACACATATACCCAGGACCATACCAGCCCAGATGGCATGTACACACCTGCAACTGAGCACCCATAGCCAGCTGCAAATCAGAGACCAACACAGTATTCATATATCAAAATAGAAATGTATATTAAACACAGTGCAACAAGAACAATAAAAACTATTTACAAGGGTGGGGGACGGGTACAAGGAAGGGGTGTTCAAGAGGAGGATTAAAAACTTGGAGAGGAAGGCAGGGTGGTAGGGATGGAAGAAGTGGGAAGGGTAATGTGGGCTACGCCCAGCCGGCCCTGTCCTCCCCTGCTGGCACCCCATTCCAGTCTGCCCCTGATGGCGTCCATGCCTCCCGTATCGCCGCGAGGATCCTGTGGCTTGCCACGCTGACCTCTGTGAGGCACGGACATCCCGCTGCATCCTCCTTAGAACCTCGAGGCCTAGGAAAATGGGAACACAGTCAATGGCTGTGATGACCACAACCCTGAACACCACCAACCTGCAAGCCATATAGCCCAAAGTCCCACACCTGTGATGACATGCACCCACCCACAGTGAACATGCACATGGCCATCACAAACAGGCGGCATTCAGCTGTGCGCACTCACCTCCACACACACTGCCCACGCCAATCACAGTACAAACTAGGCTGGCAAGTGATGTGGCAACGTGGTGCGATGCCAGTTACACAGCTATGTGCCCAGTGCATGCCCTGGACCACCAGTGGCTTATACACAGGCGTGCCGTGATACTGCACTGTGATGCAGGTCACCTGTGTGTGCCTACATACCTTGGATACATAGACAATTGTCGGCAGATAAGGGCCTATGGGACACCCAGTCTGTCCATTTGACCTTGTAGTTCACTCTGTTGTCCTATAAGTCTGTTGCCCTTACCCTGACCTCCAGAATTCCTTTATGGCTAACTGCCATTCATAAATCCTGTGACCAAGTCAGCCCCACCACTTCCTCTGGCAGGGTGTTCCACTTGTCCACCACCCGTTTCTTAAGAAAATACTTTCTCATGTTTCCTCTGAATCGTCCCCCTCAACTTCATCCCATGCCCCAGTCCTGAACATCCTTTTACGCTTAAAATACTGTTTTCCTGCACTCTGTTCCCCTGTAAGATACTTTTGTATGTCCCCATCATATCCCCACACACCCTCCTCCTCCAGGGAGTACATGTTCAGTTCCGTCAACCTGTCTGCATAGGACTTGTGATGCAATCCATGCACCATCTGTGCCGCCTCCTCTGAACCTTCTCCACCCAGTCCATGTCCATGCGTGGGTATGGTCTCCGGACTGTACACTGTACTCCAGTGTGGGGACTCACTAGTGTTTTGTATAGTGGAATTATGACCTCCCTTTTGGTTGTGTCCACATGGCTGGTGGTCTTGCCCCCAGCATGCAATAGCATCCATGAAGTAATGATACTCACACTCCTCCAGCAGCTGGGTCTGGCGCTGCTGCTGCTGTTGGGGCACAACACCCCCGGCACTGGGGCCTGGCACGGCCCACGTCACCCCGGCCCTGTGTGTCCTCGCAATCCGCCTGTGGGAGACATATGTTGAGACAAACATCGTGTGACTCAAAGCAGAGTGCCCCCTGCCCCAGTGAGAGTGCCTGCCACACAGCCATAACCATCCATCGCACAGCTGCACACACTGACACAGCCCACCGTGTCCGAGCGGCACCTATGCACAGCCACCCAAGCACACACACCTACAGAGAATATAGGTGCATAGAGGTCACACTCACCTGGCCTAAGCAGCATACGCCACAGCATGTGAACACAACCCGCGTCAAAGTTCCAGCTCCCTCGTGGAGGTCATATTACTGATGCCGGCACTGCTCAGCAACCCGGCCCCGGCCAGTGACCTCCACCAGGCTCAGTGGCTGCCCCGCTGCCCACGCATTGGGGTCCCCAGGTATGGTGGGGGGCCTCACCATACAGTGCCTCACAGTGGGGCTCCACCAGGACCACCAGGTTGGCCACTTCAAGCTGGCTCAGGACACCGCCCTCCTCCTAGCCATGGCACAACTTTACAACAGGCAATATGGCGCCCGCTGCTGTAACCCCCGTGGGTTGTTGCGCAGTAGACCACCACAGGCTCCAATCGCTGTTCCGAACAGCCGTCCTTCACATGGCGCTGTCACCAGACAGTGCAATAGGAACGTAGCATGGCATGCCAACAGCGCCCAGGGGTCAGAGGAGCATACACAAGGTCCGCGGCAATGGCGCATGAGAATACGCACAGCGCCATGGGCGATATGGGCATCCTGTGTGACTGCCAAGCTGAGCACCAGTGCCACAGTGGACTATCGGCGCGGTAGTGCCACTAGCGCCATATAGTGCCCAGTGCTGTAGTGCCACTGGCACAATGGTGGCCATGGTCTGAATCGCCTGTCGCGCTCAGCAGGTCTGCAGCGCGATGAGCGCGATCGTAAGCTGTCTAGGATGCCAATGCGTGTGGCACACAGTCACAAACCTGCCTATTGGCTCAGCGGGACCTTCTGTATTGCGCAAAGAGCAAATACGCGATATTCAGCCGACATATGCAAATCATGTGATCAGCCATTCAAAGGCGCAGTGGCGCGATTAGCATGTCATTAAAGTTGCGCCACACCTCATTTGCATGTGTTGCACTATAAAAATGCAACAGTGGGTTGTGCTGGCCAGATTTGGTTACTGCAGGTGAGAGGTGAGTTACATGCTGTGTGATGCTCAGGACAATGCTCATGGGCGGAGGATGATAAAGGCTGAGGGGGCTGAGCATGAAAAGGGCACTTAGAAAGGGACAAAGGGCACCCTTTCGATCAGTATCTACCATGCGGGAGTGGAAGCATTAGGGGCTTCACGCCCCCGAACCGGCAGCTATGCTCATGGGGAAATGCTGTCGACTGCACAGTGACAGTGTCCACTTCCATCCATACAGATCACCATGACTGACCAGAGCCAGAGCTGAAGAAATTGTGGATGGCCGAGGTAGGAGGGCCCGAACTTCACGCGGCAGGGGGCGGAGGCCCTGCCAGGCCTACCTGGAGGATGAGCCACTAGTGAGTGGACGGAGGGCACCCTCAGGGCGTGCAGCTGCATGGGAGGGTAGCTCGGGCGGCGTCAACCTGCCACCAGGAAGCCACCAGAGCTCCGATGCGGGAATGCCAGAAAGATGGGGACTGACGCAGGAGGCTGAGAGAACGGCAGCCTTCAGGGCAGCACGATGCTGGCACTGGTGAGAGCCCTGCAGTGGTGTTACAACTGAAGCCCCACAGGAGACACATAGTTGCGACCATGCAGCCGGAAGTGCCATTAGCGAAGCGTACCAGGTGGAGGATTCAGACAGGTGAAACCCATCACTGCCGCGGTATGACGCCGGTAATTGTTGTTGGGGGGGGCTGGCCCCATTCACATGCACTCCACATATACTCTCTTTCTGCCACAGATCCTGTTCGATCTTCAGGAGGCGGTGGTGGTGGTGGGTCAGACAGTGATGCAGACCTGCTGGACGTGGAGGAGGACCATCCACCTCCGCCACCAGCCTACGGGCACTGCAGCAACATGCACAACTGGGCCAACAACTCCGGTGTCAGTGATACGGTGCAGGGTGCATAGCCTGTGTCACAGCGGTCTGGCATGGTGTGCCAGCGTACTGTGCCTGTAACAGTGGCGCACCTGCACCATTGATGCTGCAGGCCTGCAATGGGCAGTGATGGGTGTGTCCACTGTGCGGGTTCATGGCAGGCCACCGCGTGCCCCTAGAGCCTTCCTGGTTCACACCTGTGTGCCAGCATGCTGGCACAGTCCCAGGCTGTGCCTGTCAACACCCGGTGGGGCACCAGTGGCTGTGCGGGTGTCTATCACTGTTGTCAGCACAGAGTGGAACAGGTGGACCTGGGGGCTCCAGCAGTTGGAGGGGCGGCGGCAGCAATCGCACACCAGGTCTGGGGTACAGTGTCAAGCAGTGGCACATGTCCATCAGCTAGATCCGCCCATACCTGGTCCTGGCGAACAGCGCCCA
The DNA here is from genome assembly GCA_016271365.2 of Neoceratodus forsteri. Classification (NCBI taxonomy): domain Eukaryota; kingdom Metazoa; phylum Chordata; order Ceratodontiformes; family Ceratodontidae; genus Neoceratodus; species Neoceratodus forsteri. The sequence continues at coordinate 377,204,086 of CM057458.1, forward strand.
CCCTCAAGGGTGCCTGCACCAGGACCGTCCACCACCTGGGGTCCGCGATGCCGATGGGGCACAGTATCCGATGGGCGCGCACACCGCCTGCTGCAGGTTTCGGTACAGCTGCGGGGGCGGGTTACAAGGTCCCGTGGAGGCACTGTCTGTCCGTGGGCGGCATAGCAGGGGAGTGTGCTTTCGGGACCGGGCCGAGCTAGTCCCTTATGCGGACGGATCTTGACGCTGCATTGACCAGGCTGACCCAGGCAGTGGTCTCTGTCGTAGACGCGTGGCCACACTGTCAGGTGCCCCTGTGCCACACACACCCCACACAGTGCGCTCTCCACTCCCGTTCCGGCATCGTCGACACCAGGCCTGTCGGCGCGGGTTCTGCGTGGGCATCCCGGGCACCCCTGGTGCAAAGTTTGTTTGGCGGGATGCAGACCCCTGTGCGGGCTTAAGGAGTCGCGTGTTCAGCGCGGTGGGACCCTGGTGGTGCACCAGCGCACCCGATGTGGCCCCTGCTCAGCCTGCCAGTGCTGCTGGGCCACGGCGGGGCCACCGCGCATCGTGGTGGCCGTGGGACAGTGCTACCTGACTGAGCTGTCTCCCAGTGCCCGGAAGCCCTGTCTGGTGCTGCCCTGTGTGCAATGTGTGTCATGGTGGGCAGTGCACTGCTGGGTGCTTTGCTCACCAAGCTGACACACGGACCTACACCTCCCAGCTGCTGTCCACAGGTCGCGTGTGCATGATGATGCCTGCATTGCACTGTACACCAAGGTGCAAGGGTGCCCAGGTCTGACACACATCGTGGACAGTCCAGGTGGTGGGGTGGTTGGTGGTGCTGTGTGTTGGCAATGTCATTTCAGCAGTGTGTGCTGCTGCCATGTATCTGCCTGGGGTGTGTGTGTGTCCATATGGTGCTCACCCCTCTCCTGATGGTGTGTTGGGTATGCCTGGAACCTTCAACTCCCCTGACCTTCATGCACGGTGTGTTCCCTGTGTGCCTGTGGTTTGCGCATGGACAGTGTTGCCTGCACATGTCCCCTTGACCCACCTGTGTTAGGTGTGCTCTAACTGCAATGGTGCCCGGTGCGGCTGGGGCCTGCCAGGTCCAGTCAGGGGTCCTCGATCCCTAGGGGAGGCTGCTCCTACTAACATCACCAGCGCCACTGGGCGTCCCATCGCTATCCCCTCTTGGACCTGCGGCTATCCCATGGTCTTTGGCGTATTGTGAGATGCAACAGACGGAATATCCACAAGGCCTTTTGGGGCTGTATAAGACTCCGCCCGGAAAGTGTCCAAGCATCGGGCGTGCCTTGAGCATCCCAAACAACCCGCTCTATGATGTTGCGTGTTGCGGCATGTGCCTCACTGAAGCATAGCTGCGCTGGGGTAGTAGGGCGCCGAATGCAGTGTGAGCAGCCAGGGACAGAGTGGGTATCCATGATCACGATAGTGGAGATCAGTGTCATAATAAGGGTCCATAGTGCCTATATCCTTGTGTCCCACTACCATGGCACCTGTGTCATTCCACCTTGCCCAGAGTTTGCATTCCATACATGTGAACTCACCCACTAGATGACCCGTGGGGATGTCCCCCACTCTTGAATCGATGGCACAGTGCAGACTGGTGCCAGATGAAGGCATCATGTGCTCCGCCAGGGTATGTGGCACAGACATTGATAATGTGCCCAGTGGATAACACACCACCTGGCAGTTGACACTGGAAAACCCCTTCGGTTCCGATATGCCTGGCCGTCCGGGGCCAGGTGGCGCGAATGGCCACATGGGTGCGGTCTATGGCCCCTTGCGCCAGGCATCGTGCTTACCCTGTGGAACTTCCTGCGTATTTGTTATGCGGCTCTGCCGCGGTGCTGGGGAAATGGATGTACTCGCGGCATGAGGCAACGGTCTTTGGCTGAGGTGGTGAGGATGCGTGGCGTGGCCGACAGTGTAATGCTAATGGTGTCCCTGTTGGCCTCTGGAAGGTGCCGTGGCGAGCAGGCACATGCAGACTGTCACCTTGATGCTCCACGGACAGGCGTGACTCCGTCAGTGAAGTGTCTGCATCACATCACTGCACAGCTGCGGGAGCCGTCTCAATATGCCCTGTTCAAGGCGGTGCGGCCCACAATCTGGGCGTCTGTGTACAGCTTGAAGCTGATGCGGGCCGCGATACCGCCTGTCGGGGAGCATACGCCCGGCGGGCTCCACTCTGACCATGTCCCCCTACAGCATGGTGTCTCACCCCCTCATTACAGCTTCCATGTGGAAGCTGCCGCATATCCATCTCCCTGCTTCTGCCCCCCGGCTGCTGTTCCTGTATTTTACCCCTTGCCCCCACTGCCCAACTACTGCACCCAGGCGCCCCCCACTGGCCTCTGTCCTCCTGGACCCTGTCCCTCTCTGCCCTTCAGCTCTGTCTCTCTCTCTCTCTCTGTCTCTCCCCCCAGTTTGCAGCCTGCGAGTTCTTGCGCCACTTCCCAGCGAGCCTTTTTTATTTTGCGCTCCAATTCAGCTACTCTTGCCAACTTCCGGCTGAGCCACTCTTGCGCATTAGCAGAGTGTTCGATATCGCTTGCCCCAACCGTAGGTCCGCCCCCCTTGATTGCGCATGCCTTCATTTTCATTAAGCTGCGTAACATGTTTTGGTGGCGCAACTGGCCCCTTCTGAATCGCGGGAATGGCGCGTTTTGGAGTTAGCTGGCGCGGCTGCTGAATATCGGGCCATAGTCATTTGCCTTCCCAAATCTGATATTCTGCCGGCTTTTCATGTCAGCTGATGCCAAGCATAGCACACACCACACATATATATATATATATATATATATATGCAGTAATCAAATATTCCTTAGGTCAGTGTAATAGGAAAACAATATTTATTTATAACGGGCAACATCAGGAGGAATTACAACTCACTGGAGGGTGGTAAAATGCAGACTGATGTTATACGATCATAAACCTATAGTGATATATTGAGGGTTGACATTTGTACACTAGTGATACTTAACTTGATGTGCACCACCTGATATGGGATGGGATGTTTCTATTATCATATCACTGTAATACTTCATTATGTGTAGTAAGGCTTGAGTATTCCGTTAAGATATTACATGTAACTCTTCGAATATAACTTTTTGTCTTTCAGGTTGATTCCTTGCAGTATATTTGACATAATTCAACAGAACATAGAATATTTTGTGGTATGTTTGAAAATATAAATCAGTGCACAGTGGGGAGTTGGGAGTAAGGGTTTATTAGAGCAAACTGGTATTCATAGGGCTTCATTTTCATATTATTATTGAATCACAACAAAGATAACTTACAACAATGATGTGTTTTTTTCTTTTTGTTTTTTCTCTACACCTTACAGAATATCATGGCAAAAAAATGACTGCATTGGATGTTTTGACCGAGATCAGATGTGTAGCAGTCCAGTTCTCGAAACGCATAGTGAAGATGATGTTGAAGAAAGATTGTACAATCTGGATCTGATGGAAGTCTGGATAGTCTTCTGAAGATGAAGAGTGCCAGTCAAGATTACATGCGGATGTGGAGCAGGAAGATGTAGAGAGACTAGCATCAATGATAGGTACAATGCACAGAAGACTCGTGGTAAAGGGCTCGGTCATCAACAAACAAAGCGCAGAAGAAGACAATGGGAAGAGTGACAACAACAGTGAGAATGGACACCTAATCCTGCATCTTCAGGTCTCAAGTACCAGTCCCAAAAAGTCCATGGATTTGTACAACTGTTTTGCCCTGATGGATGAAGATTTGGAGCTTACAGGAAACAAAAGATATATGATTTCTTTCTGGCACCAATTGATGAGTTGCCACCATTCAGGGGGGCTTGGAAGATGACAAGAAGAAAGAAGAGGTTTTTGCGTATACGTGCGATGGACTGGTAGTGAAGAGCAGTAAAGATGAATACTGGGATTGGATAAAGTCACCTACACCATTCTAGGGCAGTGTGATGGCAAAGACCGATTAAACCTGATTTTTCTTTTCTCCACATGACTGACAACTCAATTGGAAGCCTACAAGAGGGAGGGATTTGATCAACTTTTCACATTAGAGAGCTACGAAAGCGATTCCTGAAGATCAAATATCTTCCCAACGGGACCTCTCCTGGATGAGGTATATGTCTGGAGGAAATCTAAGTTAGAACATTTAATCCACAAAAACCAGTGAAGCATGGAATCAAAGGTGTACACATATGTGAATCAAACTAGGGATACATATGCAACTAGCAATTCTATACAGGCAAAAGAGTAAACCGAGAACGAACAAAGGACATACATACAGAGTTTGTTTGATCTTGATGAGAAAGAACTGCGAGGGAAAGGCTACAAGTTTAACAGACAGATACTACACTGAACCTCAACACACAGATCTATTTTATCTGGGTGGGTGCAACTGGAACTGTTATGCCCAACCACGGAACCTCCCAAATAAAGACATAAAGCTGAAGATGAAAAAAGTTACATCAGGAAGACACCAATACTTTATAAGAGGAGAACAAAGAGGACATATACATACTATCAACAAATCAGTACTGAATTGTCGATACGGAAGAAAGGATTGGAAGACTGAAGTCGATAAAAAAAAAAAATGTATGGACAACACAGACCATGGTGGTCACAAAAATGATCAACTGGCGGGGTATTAAATTTAACAACAATGATAAGAGTATGGCAGAAGGTTCTTTTATTTACTGAATGCCATGTTAATTCAGGGATACAATGTACAAGAAATTTCCCCAGAAAGAAAGAAGATGACGCACGGAATTCCAACATGTAATTAAAGAACTGTCGCGACAAGCAAAAAATAGATGATCTTCCACAGCATAGCCAAAGCGACAATCGACAAATTGGATCCATTTAACGACTGCAAGGCACTTCCATCAAAATACCAAGAACACCAAGAAGCTGTACCCTACCGAAGATGTGGTGTGCACAAAGAGCGTAAGGAATGGAGCCACCAAATTGTGCAGATTCGGCAAGGGCCTGTAAATGCTTCACGAATATGACCATTCAAGATAAATATGGATACGGATCACGAATACAAGTGATAACACAGAATAGTAAATAACGGCGCAGATTCAGTATCGAGACGAGATAGCGAAGTGATCAAGATGTAAATAGTGGGAAATACTGAGTGCTGCATCGAATGGACTGCACAAGACTTCCCTCTATCATAGTCAGCATTAGTGTCATTGGACACCATGGCATATTTTATGTTGCTGTTTCCCAATATTAGGAAGACAGAATTATCCATTGGACACCATGGAATAATAATTGGCGTAGATTCGGTGTCGAGACCGAGATGGGGAGTGATCAGATTAAGATAAGTGGAAATGCCAGTGCTGCATCCGGAATGGACTGCACAAGACTTCCTCTATCATAGTCAACATGTCCATTGGATAGCATGTTTATAGTTATTGTTTCCCAGTGTGGAGAAGACATGGGGTGTCCATTGGACACCATGGAATGGTTAATTGGCATAGCTTCCGGTATCGAGACCGGATAGGCGGGTGATCCCGAAGATGTAAGATGGTGGGAAATGGGTACCGCATCCAAGATACTGCCCATAAAAACAAAACAATGCAAAACACAGTTTTAGTATCAAGTTTTATTCAGTACAGTTAAATATAGTTATTTAAATAATGCATATCATTTCTGAGAACTTTATAAACTGCTGTCAATTAGAAATGATTTCTGTTCTCTTTAATCCAACTGTGGTTCGTTGTACCAAACACTATAGGATAATGTGGTGCTCTATAGATTTAGTAAGGTTGTTAACCATCGAGTTACCAGGGTGACCATACCAAACCTCAAAACGGCTCGAGAGGTTAATCACCATAACAACTCAATTGAATAAAAACAGTTAACGATAGAGGACATATATTTTATAATGTATGGTCCAATTAACTGCCAAAACAAACTAATATGGCTTACACCCCACACGGATGTTCAGGTCATTTCTGGCCACTCGCTGGTTTTCGGGGAATGCGTTGGTGCGCGAATCACAAATTACGCATGCGCCAGATGGGCTCATTTGTAATCCCATCGCTATAGCGTACTCAAGAGGTTTATAACCATTTCGTCATAGCGATGGGATTCTCGGTATCAATATTGCCGCTTTTTAGCGGTAATAAAGAGCGCTAGACATTATACTGTTATATACTGTGCGAGCCTTGTTTTACAGGGGTCTCAGGGTTGAACTGGTGGAACCAGCCCACAGTGGTAAGTGCAAACACGTGGGGAAGTGTATACAGAATAGGGGCTATTGTGAAAATGTTTGTTTGCATATTGTCTATGCTACTAGAAGGAAAAAAGGTGGATTACAATGTCCCAGAAAGCTGTATCCAGGTTAGCCTTATTACTAACAACCTGTCCTCCAGGTGGAGGCACCGATGTCAATACACATGCCCTTAACCTGCAACTAGCCATGCAGGCAGGGTAGTAGCCATGGAGATAGCGCCACCTAGGGGATACACAAGTGTGGGATGACATGGAAGGCTGAACAACATGATACTTTATTCATGCTAGGTCATCAAACATGACTACTCTAAAAATACCTTTCCCATTTGGTAACCATCAGTTTCTCAAACCACCAATCACGTAATGTTTTCATGAATCTTATACCACAAATGCATAATTTTGCTCTAGTGCACACTATTAGTAATCACTCTTAAATGCTTTTTATTTCCTGGAACATACCAGACATATTGTCTTTTGACAGCAAATGTCAGGAATTGAGCACTACTACCTGTCATAGATTGGATACACTCCGATGCTATAATATGTGTTTTCTTAATTCAGATATGCGAGTCACCAGAAGAACTGTATGGATCTACGGACACTCCTTAGTACATTAGGCAGGGTTAAAGGTGGTACTCGAACTGGGGACCATGTTGACATGATACTCAGTAAATGTTCGTTGGTTAAGTGAGAGAGTATATGCTAGGGATCAACTGGTGCCAATGTTGCGACAGGAGTGCCTGAGGGATCAAAACCAGATATCATAAATCATCCACCTGGGAGGCAATGATTTAGGATTGAAGGCGTCAGTGATGCTACTCACAGAAGATGAAGGACATTGCCTTGATCAAACACCGAATGCGAGAACCATGATCCTTTGGTCCCACATCATCAGCGTCGGTGGTGGAGGAATGACTTCACAATCACGAAGAAAATGGACAGAACAAGGAGAAAGATCAACACACAGAGATGGGGCATTCATGAGAGGATTGTCAGCCGAGCGTGGTCAAGCATGATGGCATCATGTCCCTCTTCCCAGAACTATATTGCCAGGATGGTATCCATTAACGGATCAGGGAAGCGATATGTTCTGCAGTGACATCAAGAGGGCTGTAGCTCAATCCTATAGGGTATGACAATTTATAGATGCAGTGGTGGGGGAATGCAGTATATAATCCAATGGACTATAACTTTCAGGTCGTCATTGGTATAATGTCTTTAAATTCTGTGTTTCAGATTGTAGTATATAGGCTAAAGTCTTTAAAAGCGAAGCATTATGTGGATATCGTTCCAAATACTATCGACTATGCGTCTGGGTGCGTCTTCCATATGACAATCACTGTAATCTATATACACAGTGTGTTTATACGAAATATGTCCCTAGCTTTAGAAATACTCATGCAACAGTAGAATGGGAAATAAATTGGAAATAATAAGTGCATAAGGTAGGTTACTCGTGAGTGTCACTAACGATGAAAATTACAGTTTAGCTTAGGTTTTGAGATGTGTGTTGATGTACAGTATGTATTCATGTTTCAAAATTAATTCGAGGTTTGACCTCATGAAACTGCTAACAGTGTTAGTCCAGCTGGAGTACCTCAACAGTGATTCACACACTTGCTACCCATATCTAGCAAAAGGGGTGGTGTACTTTGTTTTCTACCTTTATTTATTTATTTATTTTTACCTTTGTCATCCAGCAGAGAAACACTGCAATGATGCTACATACAACATTTACATCTTGACTTCCTATGATACTACTCAACTGATACTTTTCTGGAATTACGGTAGAGACAAACTAGTTTATCTAACAGGCTAATAAGAAACCTTGCGATATTAACATAAATAGCCTTGTAGACCTACTAGAACCATTGCACCACAACAAACTTCACCTTCACCGTCTCATCAGGTTGGAATGAATTATAATGCATGGACTAGTTCTGAACACTCAAAGATGACTTCATGTGAGGTGAGCTACATTACTTTGGTTAAATTAAATATCACAGAATATGTAAAATGTTGATGCAATGGTGTAGCATAGGGTAAGATCAGAACAGTTTTTATCTACAAGTCACAAGCCTGAAAGGACGATATATACAATTTAGAATAGGGAAAGGATAGGGCTTTTCTCCACAGGTTTAGAATAGGAAAGAGGATAGGGTTTTTCTCCACAGGTTTTAGAATAGAGAAAGGGTATGGTTTTTCTACACAGGTTTTAGAACAGGGAAAGTATAGGGTTTTTCTCCACAGGTTTTTTGAATAGGGAAATGGTAGGGTTTTTCTCCACAGATTTTAGAATAAGGTAATGATAGGGTTTTTATCCACAGGTTTTTGGAAAGGGAAAGAATCAGATTTTTCTCCACAGGTTTTAGAACGGGGAAAGGATAGGGTTTTTCTCCACAGGTTTTTTGAATAGGGAAATGTTAGGGTTTTTCTCCACAGGTTTTAGAATAGGGAAAGGATAGGGTTTTTCTCCACAGGTTTTTGAAAAGGGAAAGGATATGATTTTTCTCCACAGGTTTTTGAATAGGGAAAGGATATGATTTTCTCCACAGGTTTTAGAATAGGAAAGGATGGGTTTTTCTACACGGGTTTAGAACATGGAAAGAATAGATATTTTCTCCACAGGTTTTAGAATAGGGAAATGAGAAGTTTTTACCACATGTTCTGGCATTACCATGTCTGATGGAATGCTCTTTGTATGTGATGATCCATACACTTGAAAAGTTCGCATCAGTGAAATGTGGACCACTGATGGTAAATGCTAATGGTAATAAAAAATAGTAAACTATTTTGGTTTCTTTCGTGCTTATATAGTACACTACATAAGATACTGTATAATGGTGCCTAAATACACACGCTTTCGTTAACACCTTACTTAATTTGCTGTCCCCTCCACTGTAACCATGAGATACTACAGAAGAAACTAGGTCCATTTTCTATTAATTATATAAAACTCATGGGTAGCCATTATATCTTGTATTTCATCTTTGAACCTTAGGGTGAAAGGTGTTTCATTGCTGTGATTGACAACCACCAACTATTTTATATAATGTACTGTTGGGGAAAAATATTGCAAAAGCTATGGGACTAAGGCCATAGTAGGATAGGGTAACATAAGAAAAATATGTAAGTATCAAAGAGCAATACAGTGATCTAAAACATAATAGTATGAGTAATACTAGATAGGTTTTCCTGTTCACATGCATAAATGCTGGAGATAGATATAGGAAAAAACAGATCTTACTTGAGAGGGTTCCATCAGTAGGTCATCACATATAAGACTTGCACCACCTGGCTTCGGCCATACGGCGAACTTTCTGCAATACCTAAAGGGGACCACCCACCCAGCGTCCGTGACCAACAGAACCACTTCAGTACCAAGATTAGGTTGTGCTGGTTCGACGACATCGGTGACCCTGCCGTGGGCTGTCGATCTGGACCCTCCCCCATCTAACAATGGCGGGTCCGACATGGATTCCTCTGATGCCAGGTCTGACATTGGGGGCATAATCAACCCTGAGACTGTCCCGCATTACCCTTTTGGGTATCAAGGATCCCACCGGGTACTCCACTCCAGATTGGAGTCATTTTGGGGCAGTTCTACCCTGGATTTTGCCCTTACTCCCAAACTGTGGGTTTCAAAAGTGTTATCCTCCACGGACACCCTCCTCTTCCTCCCCCAGTCTCAACGGATCCCCCCCCTTCCTGGCTACTTCAGTTTCAAGACCCTGATTCAGTCTTGGTGGCAGGGGCCCAGGTCAGAACATGGTTTCAGATCTGGAAACTAGGCTCCTGCAACCGCTTCCTATATCTCCTTCCCGATCAACTATCTTGCAACTGTCCATGTCTTAGGGGAAGACTCGACAGGATATTCCCTACTGGACTTTAGACACCGTCCTGTCAAGGAGGAGTGGACTTCATGATGTGTTATATAATAGGGAAAGGATAGGCTTTTTCTCCACAGGTTTTAGAAAAGGCAAAGGGTAGGATTTTACTCCACAGAATTTAGAATAGAGAAAGGGTAGGGTTTTTCTACACAGGTTTTTGAAGATGGAAAGGATAGGATTTTTCTCCACAGGCTTTAGAATATGGAAAGAATAGGGTTTTTCTCCACATGTTTTTGAAAAGGGAAAGGATAGGATTTTTCTCCACAGGTTTTTGAAGAGGGAAAGGATAGGATTTTTCTCCACAGGTTTTAGAATAGGGAAAGGATAGGGGTTTTCCTCCACAGGTTTTTTGAATAGGGAAAGGGTAGGGTTTTTCTCCACAGGTTTTAGAATAGGGGAAGGATAGGGTTTTTCTCCCCAGGTTTTTGAAAGGGGAAAGGATAGGATTTTTCTACACATGTTTTAGAATAGAGAAAGGGTAGGGTTTTTCTACACAGGTTTTAGAACAGGGAAAGGATAGGGTTTTTCTCCACAGGTTTTTGAATAGGGAAATGTTGGGTTTTTTCTCACAGGTTTTAGAATAGGGAAAGGATGGGGTTTTCTACAAAGGTTTTTGAAAAGGGAAAGGATTGGATTTTTTCTCACAGGTTTTAGTACAGGAAAGGATAGGGTGTTCTCCACATTTTGAATAGGAAAGGATAGGATTTTTCTCCATGAGTTTAGAATAGGGAATGGAAGGTTTTTGCCACATATTTCCAGCATTACCATGTCTGATGGAATGCTCTTTGTGTATGATGACCCATACACTTCAAAAGTGTCGCATCGGTGAAATGTGGACAACTAGATGGTAAATGCTAATGGTATTAAAAATAGTAAACTATTTTGGTTTCTTTCCTACTGTATAATACACTATATAAGATACTGCATGGCTAAATACACACCACTTTCAGGTAACACCTTACTTAATTTGCTGTTCTCATACAACACGTGAGATACTGAAGAAACTAAGTCCATTTTCTATTAATTATATAAAACTCATGGGTGACGTATATCTTGTATTTCATCTGTGAACCTTAGGGTGAAGGTGTATCATTGCTGTGTATTGATAACCACCAACTATTTTATATAATGTATGGGGAAAAATATCACAAAACATGGGACTAAGGCATAGTAGGATAGGGTAACATAAAAAAAATGTGTTAATTTTCCAAGGGCAATACAGTGACCTAAAACATAATAGTAAAAGGTAATACTAGATAGGTTTTTGCACTGTTCACATGCATAAAGGCTGGAGATAGATATAGGAAGAGACAGATCTTACTTCGAGAGGGTTCCATCAGTAGGTCATCACATATAGGACTTGCACCACCTGGCATCGGGCCACACGGCAGACTTTTCTAGCAATACCTGAAGAGGACCACCCGCCCAATGTCACGTGACCAACAGAACACCTTCCAGTGCCAGGTTAGGTTGCGCCGGTTACGACATCGGTGACCCTGCCGTGGGCTGTCTCGACGCCGGACCCTCCCTCATCAACACAACGGCAGGTCCAACATGGATTCATTTGATGCCAGGTCTGACATTGGGGGGCTTATAATCGACCCTGAACTGTCCCACATTACCCTTTTGGGTATCCAAGGGATCCCTACCTCGAGTTATCCACTCCAGAATAGAGTCATTTGAGGGCAGTTCTAGATTTGTACCACTCCCAACTACATGGGGTTTCAAGGTATATTCTCCACTGACACCCTCCTCCTCCTCCCCCCAGTCTCAACAGGATCCACCTCCCAAACCCCTGGCTACTTTAGATTTCAAGACCCTGATTCACTCTTGGTGGCAGGGGGCCAGGTCAGAACTGGTTTCAGATCTGGAAGCTAGGCTCCTGCAACCACAGTCTCCTTCCCTGATCAGCTATCTTGCAACTGTCAATGTCTCAGAGAAGACTCGGCAGGACGTTTCCCTACCGGACTTTAGACACCGTCTTGTCAAGGATAGTGGACTTCATGATGTGTTATATAATAGGGAAAGGATAGGCTTTTTGTCCACAGATTTTAGAACAGGGAAAGGGTAGGGTTTTTCACCACATGTTTTAGAATAGAGAAAGGGTAGGGTTTTTCTCCACAGGTTTTAGAATAGGAAAGGATAGGGTTTTTCTCCACAGGTATTTTGAATAGGGAAAGGGTAGGGTTTTCTCCACAGGTTTTAGAATAGAAGCAGTTTGATACAGAAAATGATTGAGACGGTAGCCACCATCTTATTTTTGGTTATGTGACCCAGGGATGTAGATATGGGTACAGTCTGGGCCTTCATTTACTCATTCACTTCCCTAACATATAAAACAAGCTGCTTTTACTTTTCCTTTTTGAATTTATTGGCTTGCACTCATGATGCAATAGGTGGACACCCCATTGACATGAATGGGCATACCATGGGTGGTTGGATATAGCACCCTTCTATCTGCAGTTGGGTCTGTAATGAGAATTAGGGATCAGAAATTTCATCCAAGCCCCTGCAGATAAGAAAAAGATGTAATGCTTGACATTTACCCTTTATAATATAGTTATCCCTACAAATGTAACAGAAGCAGTTTTACAGAAAATGATTGAGCGGTAGCGCCATCTTATTTTTGGTCATGTGATCAAGGGATGTAGATATAGGTACAGTCTGGGCCTTGATTTACTCATTCGCTTCCCCGTCATGTAAAACAGGCTACAGTTTACTTTTACTTTCTGAATTTATTTGTATGTAACCCATAATGCAATAGGTGTGCCCCTCATGTGCCAGCATGGCATTCCTTAGGTGGTTGGGAATGGCACCCCAGCTATATGGTGGTGGGTCTATAATGTGAAATTAGTGATCATAAATTTCATCCAAGCCCCTGCAGATGTAATAAAATGTGTAATCCATTGACATTTACCACTTTTAAAATGTAGTTATCACAATAAATGTGTAACAGAAGCAGTCTGATACAGAAAATGATAAAATGGTAGCCACCATCTTGTTTTTGGTCATGTAGCGCAGGGGATGTAGCTATGGAAGGTACAGTCTGGACATATAATTTACTCATTCTCTTCCTGTCATGTAAAACAGGCTACTTTTTACTTTTTACTTTTGAATTTATTGGCATGCACCCATAATGCAATAGGTGGACACCCCATTGGCCAGCATGGGCATACCATGGGTGGTTGCGTATGGCACCCCGGCTATCTGCAGGTGGGTCTGTAATGTGAAATTAGGGATCAGAAAATTCATCCAAGCCCCGACACATGTAAGAAAAGGTGTAATCCATTGACATTTATCACTTTTATAATGTAGCTATCCCTACAAACGTGTAACAGAAGCAGTCTGATACAGAAAATGATTGAACGGTAGCCGCCATCTTGTTTTTGGTCATGTGACCCAGGGGATGTAGCTTTGGGTACATTCTGGGCATTGATTTACTCATTCACTTCCCTGTCATGTAAAACAGGCTACTTTTTACTTTTATTTTTTGAATTTATTGGCATCCGCTCCATAATGCAATAGGTGGACACCCCGTTGGCCAGCATGGACATACCATAGGAGGTTGGGTATAGCACCCCGGCTATCTGCATGTGGGTCTGTAATGAAAAATTAAGGATCAGAAAAACCATCCAAGCCCCTGCAGATGTAAGAAAAGTTGTAATCCATTGAGATTTACCTCTTTTATAATGTAGTTATCACAATACATGTGTAACAGAAGCAGTTTGATACAGAAAATGATGGAACGGAAGCCGCCATCTTATTTTTGGTCATGTGACCCAGGAGATCTAGATATGGGTACAGTCTGATTCTTGATTTACTCATTCACTTCCCTGTCATGTAAAATGGGCTACTTTTACTTTTACTTTTGAATTTATTGGCATGCACCCCATAATGCAATAGGTGGACACCCTGTTGGCCACCATGGACATACACATGGGTGGTTGGGTATGACCCCTGGCTATCTGCAGTTGGTCTGTAATGAAAATTAAGGATCAGAAATTTCATCCAAGCCCCTGCAGATGTAAGAAAAGTTGTAATCCACTGAGATTTACCACTTTTAGAATGTAGTTATCCCTACAAACATGTAACAGAAGCAGTTTGATACAGAAAATGATCAAATGGTAGCCGCCATCTTGTTTTTGGTTATGTGACCCAGGGGATGTAGATATGGGTACAGTCTGGTCTTTGATTTACTCATTCACTTCCCCATCATGTAAAACAGGATACATCTTACTCTTTCTTTCTCAGTTTATTGGTATGTAACCCATAATGCAATAGGTGGACACCCCATTGGTCAGCATGGGTATACCAGGGGTGGTTGGGTATGGCACCCCAGCTATATGCTGGTGGGTCTATAATGTAAATAAGTGATCAGTAAATTTCATCCAAGCCCCTGCAGATGTAAGAAAAGTTGTAATACATTGACATTTACCACTTTTATAATGTAGTTATCACAATAAATGTGTAACAGAAGCAGTTTGATACAGAAAATAATGAGCAGTAGCCGCCATCTTGTTTTTGGTCATGTGACACAGGGGATGTAGCTATGGGTACAATCTGGGCCTTGATTTACTCATTCACTCCTCGTCGCGTAAAACGGACTACTTTTTACTTTTACTTTTGAATTTATTGGCATGCACCCCTATAATGCAATAGGTGGACACCCCATTGGCCAGCATGGGCATACCATGGATGGTTGGGTATGGCAGCCCGGCTATCTGCAGGTGGGTCTGTAATGTGGAAATTAGGATCAGAAAATTCATATCCTAGCCCCAACAGATGTAAGAAAGGAGTAATCCATTGACATTTATCACTTTTATAATGTAGTTATCCCTACAAATGTGTAACAGAAGCAGTTTGATACAGAAAATGATTGAACGGTAGCTGCCATCTTGTTTTTGGTCATGTGACCCAGGGGATGTAGCTATGGGTACAGTCTGGTCTTTGATTTACTCATTCACTTCCCCTTCATGTAAAACAGGATACATCTTACTTTTTCTTTCTCAGTTTATTGGTATGTAACCCATATTGCAATAGGTGGACACCCCGTTGGCCACCATAGGCATACCGGGGTGGTTGGGTATGGCACCCCAGCTATCTGCAGGTGGGTCTGTAATGTGAAATTAGGGATCAGAAATTTCATCCAAGCCCCTGCAGATGTAAGAAAAGTTGTAATCCATTGAGATTTACCAGTTTTATAATGTAGTTATCCCTACAAACATGTAACAGAAGCAGTTTGATACAGAAAATTATCAAATGGTAGCTGCCATCTTGTTTTTGGTCATGTGACCCAGGGGATGTAGCTATGGGTACAGTCTGGGCCTTGATTTACTCATTCACTTCTCTGTCATGTAAAACAGGCTACTTTTTACTTTTACTTTTTGAATTTATTGGCATGCACCCCATAATGCAATAGGTGGACACCCCATTGGTCAGCATGGGCATACCAGGGGTGGTTGGTTATGGCACCCCGGCTATCTGCAAGTGGGTCTGTAATGTGAAATTAGGGATCAGAAAATTCATCCAAGCCCCTGCAGATGTAAGAAAATGTGTAATCCAATGACATTTACCACTTTTATAATGTTGTTATCCCTACAAACATGTAACAGAAGCAGTTTGATACAGAAAATGTTTGAATGGTGTCAGCCATCTTGTTTTTGGTCATGTGGCCCAGGGGATGTAGCTATGGGTACAATCTGGGCTTTGATTTACTTATTCACTTCCCCGCCATGTAAAACAAGCTACTTTTTACTTTTCATTTTTGAATTTATTGGCAGGCACCCCATAATGTAATAGGTGGTCACCCCATTGGCCAGCATGGACATACCAGGGGTGGTTGGGTATGGCACCCCGGCTATCTGCAAGTGGATCTATAATGTGAAATTAGGGATCAGAAATTTCATCCAAGCCACTGCTGCCATAAGAAAGGGTGTAATCCACTGACATTTACCACTTTTATGATCTAGTGATCTCAATAAATGAGTCACAAGCATTTTGACACAGAAAATGGCTGAATGGTGTCAGCCATCTTGTTTTGGTCATGTGACCCTGGGTGGTAGCTATAGGTGCAATCTGGCCCTTGATTTACTCATTCACTTCCGTATCATGTGAAACAGGCTACTTTTACTTTTTCTTAATGGATTTTGTGACGTGTACCCCATAATCCAATAGGTACCCCCCCATAGGCCAGCATGGCCCTACCATAGGTGGTCTGTTCTGGTCACTCTCATAATCCGTAGGTGAGAAACCAATGTGAAATTTGTGTTTATATAAAGAATTTGTAGGCTGAAAGTGAAAATTAGTTACATTTTAGACAACAATTTTTATCAGTGATGCAACCGATTTTAACGTTTTTACAAACTTCAATATTTTTTGCGAATACAAATTCGCAAAAACAATCGAAATTTCACTAAATAAACATATATATCTCCAAATGTCTTTGTTGGAAAAGTTATATTTTCACTTTGAATTATAGTTGTGTTAGTTTCTTACTACCCTGACTAAAAAAGTTTACCAGGGAATTAAGAAAAATTATGTAATAACGTCATAACCGATAAGTGTACAAACTCAGTGAAAAAACCTCTGGCAGCAGGGATATGCAATTTTCCGAAAAACCTTGGCAGTGTAAGGGTTAATAAAGCCCACTTGTGGGTGCTGTGGGCTTTGAAAGTGATTTTCCTGCCATTGCTGGTTGTGGTGGTAATGTTCTGGTTGTGCCTGTGCTGCTGCCACTATCACTTGGGTGTCCCTCCTGGGTCTGGTCAGGCTCGTTCTGTGCCAGTTGCAGCATCGCCTTTTGAAGATGTGCGACCCTGTTTTGCGCACCCTTCATCTTATACTTTTCTGCTACTGTGACCAGTGTCTGAGTTTGACAATTCTCTGTACAGAAAGAAAATGTATTTTATTAACATTTCCTTTCCGTAGTTCAAGATATATATTGATATGTCCCCAAGATCAACTTGTTGTGGGATAACAGTGGTTTCACATGTGTTCTCTTCGAGAACAGACAGAACGCAAGTAAAACCACTCTTATACCACAACGAGTGGCTCCAGGGGATGTTATTATTAAGCAGGTTTTGTTGGACATCTGCAAGTCATTGTCCCTTTGGTAGCTCAAGATTGTATGGTTCTTATGGATGTTTCAATCTGGCTGTGAAGTGAGGAGTCCCCAAGTTGTATAGCTGAGTCAGCAGGTCTTGCATTAAACATTCTGACCATAAAGGACTTCTAAGCAGGAATGTGACAGTCCCAATGCAGTTACTGACAAGTTTGTGCTGTGCTGCATCCGTTATCACTACATTACAATGAACAAAATCTGATGCTTTTGTGGTCCAGTATTTTTTGTTTAATAACTACATGCACTTAGATTTGTTTCTACATATTTTTATAAAACACAATCGCAATTTCAAACAATCAGTGCTGAGAACCACATTACCAGGCTTGGTACAGTGAAGAGTTTCACTTCAGAGGTTTGTGTGTGTGTGTGTGTTTGGGGGGATGGGGGACAATATCATTCCCTTTCAAAAGTAAAAAAAAAAAATACAATTTTACATAAATGTAATATAAATCTCTGTAGCTAACTCAAGTGATTTAGAAGTTACTAGGTCCTCTACAGAGACTTTTATGGTATAACAGAGCTTTTACATGATGCTTTGGCAGGAACAATTCATGTGCCATGGCGATGAGTCTGTACATGACAGTGTAATGGGGATTAATGTAAGGCTGTTTGATTGGTAACAGACTATCAGATTGCAACATTTCTGAGACCCTTATATTACAGATTGTGGGAGCACTCCATTCCATTTTCTTTTTTTTTATACATTTTTTTATAAATGTCCCTGAACGTGCCCGGTTCCAGGGCATGTGTGAGTGAGATGTTCTTCAAATAATGAGTATCTCACACGCAGGGGAAAGGAGCACTCCATTCTGCCATGAGAGCTCCCTCGAGCTATGAGATGCATAGAATTTAACGGTAGATAAGAACTGCTCGGAACACCCACTTTAAAATTTTTTCCCACCGACATACATTGTTGCCACAGAACATACATGATGAACCAATGTGTCTCCCTCTCGAGTACCTCAGCCCCTTCATTTCACATATGATTCCCGTACGGTGTGCCTTTCTGATGCATTATGTAACCCTGCTACTGTTTCATTACCCACCACATCTGCTGTTTGGCATCCTACCCACCCACTCAGGGTGGTATACAGCGCACCATGACTCAGTAGTCCTGTCAACAATATCAATCACAGGGCAAAGTCAGACATGATGGCCTCTGGTTCAGAAATCTCATTTCCTAGATTTCAAACATTAATTGACTTGGCTTTACATTTTTGTTATATCCACTATGCTTGTCGCACTATTTTTTTTTCTCCAAAAGTTGACTGCCAGATGAAAAAAGAACAAAGAGATGATGCCCTTCCAACTATCTTGCCAGTCATGGCCATTTCTCAACTTTCAGAAATCCAGTGCACTGATGGTTTGTTCCATGCCTTACAGCTTTATAACAATCAAGGTATGAGATAGTGGCTGTCGATGGTGGATTTACAAGACCAGATACTGTGGCTGCTCCCTAACCATCGTTTAGATTGAAAAAATGATGCATACAGAGGCTAGTAATAGAATACACATGGAGCATGTTTGATGCACATTCACAGACAGGTACTTGAAAACCAGACCGCAGTAACAAGAACTCCCACTTCCTCCCAAAGCTCTATACTCCACCACCATCAATTGCTGATGTTTCACCATGGCTCTCCAGTTATCTTCAACATGTTCATTAGTGACACTGGTGAGGGAATCCAGGGAAGGCTGTGTCTCTTAGCAGATGGCACAATACTGTGTGGGAAGGTGGACAGTGATAAGGGAACAAAGGATATGCAGCGGCACCATCCAAAAAAACAGGTGTGGTGAATGGCTGGCAGTTAAGATTCAATGGCACAAAGTGTAAGGTCATGCATTTAGGGTCAAGGGACAACAAGACGGAGTACTGGATGGGTGTGTGGTGAGACTTAGCACTACAGAGAAGAACAGGACCTAGCAGTTATCCTCAGTAACTCCCTTAAACAGACAGGCAAGTGCAACAAGGCGTATAGCAACTTACAAAATACTGCGATGTAGTGGGAGGAGTATTGGTAGCAGAAGTAAAGAAGTAATACTTCTCCTATATGTATCCCTGGTGAGGCTGCACCTGGAGTACCATGTCCCATTCAGAAGACCTCGCCTCAGAAAAGACCAGGATAGGTTGGAAACAGTACAGTGCAGAGTAAGAAAAATGATTCAGGGCCAGCAGGTCACATCCTACGAGGAGCATCTCAAGGCACTGAATATGTATTCACTGGAAACCAGAAGGGAAAGGGGAGATAAGAAAGACACCTTCAAGTTCCTTAAAGGAATTAACAAGGTGAACTGTATTGAATTATTTACCCTGAATACCAACTGGAGCTAAAGTGCTCATGAATGGAAATTAACAGGAGGGAGTTTCAGCAGGAATGTGAAGAAGTATTTCTTTACAACAAGGGTGCTGGAACATTGGAACAGTCTGCCAGGACAGGTGGTTGGCTAAAACATAGTCAGGGGACTCAAACAGGCACGGGATGTAATGAAGAGAGTACTGGTCACCTAGAGCAACAAAATCAGGAAGGAGAATGGGGATAGGATGGGGAGGATTACTTAGTACCCTGGAGTAAAAATAGGTTCCACAGATTACATGGAATATTTATTTTTTATTTATTTAATTTTTATTGACCGGGTAAGTGCACTAGACAAATTATGCCTATTTCAAGCACAACCCAGGGTTAGGGGGATACAGATGAATGCCAACTGACCTTGAACCAGATTAAGCTGTGGGTGGTATTTTTAGTGAATGGGGGGGAAATTTGGCCAGGGCACCGGGGAAATTCCTCTGCTCTTTTCGATAAGTGCCATGGGATCTTTAACAGCCACCTGAACCACCACCAGAACAGGCAGATGAGAACTTGGTTTAATGTCTCATCCGAAAGACGGCACCTCAGGAGTGCAGCACCCCTTCATGATGCATTACAGCGTCAGTACTGGGATTTAACCCAAGTGCCTGGTGTGGGGATAGCATCCACAGCCTTCTGATCTCCTAGCCTCAGAGGCAAGTGTGCTACCTGCTGAGCCACTGACACTGATGAACAGATTGGATGTACCTCTAATCTTTTTCTGCAGTCATGGTCTACGTTTCTATATTTTCTATGTTTGCTTATAACGACGTACTTACTAGATACAGTCAACACACTGCCATCTGCAGTTAGGCTGCTGCACAACTCTTGTACATCCTCACTCGGGGCAGTATCCACTTGTGTTCTTTCCAAACCTGTTGATCATGAATAACATTGAGTTTAAAAACTCCTAAAAATACAGAATAATCATCATATCAAGTAAAGTAATAATCCAATGCAGGACAAGGAGCAATTTGAAAAAAAACATAGCTGATGATCAGCACGTACATAACCTCATAAAGGGAGGTTAGGCACTTTTTTGGGAGACATATTATGGGAGGGGACAAGCAGTACATATCCATCTAGTAATCAATGGCCACATAATGCGATTGACTTAAACATTAAGCTGGAGTGGACGGAGGTTTAGAAACGAGGTCAGGAAGCATTTCTTTATGCAGAGGGTGGCCACACTTCATGCCTGACAGCACTCACGACTATAGGGTAAACCTAGTAGCACCAATGCCCCGTTGTGCCATATTGCTTACATAACTCATGAGTAACACCACATAGCCATCAAAACAGAGGTTGTAACCACATGACATCATGTATTCACTTACCTGCACACTCACATACAGGTGCAGTGTGACGATGTCAGAAAAAAATATTATTAAATGGCTTGCATAAAACAAGCAATATGATTGTTCAAAACTGGTCACATTATTGTGTATTAATTTCAAGTACCGACCAGGCTCACAGCTCAAATTTTAGCTTTTTTTCCTCTTTCCTTTAACTGCAGCGACACACTAAAGGGTGTGCAGTAATGCCTTAAATTATCACACTTCACAGATGGCTGCAGATACTCAGCTACAGCTCCTGCATCACAATCCATCAGGGACGTGCAGTAGCTCTGGAAAGATGGTCTAGAAAGTGGAAGCTGAGGTTCAATGCAGGGAAATGCAAGGTACTCCACCTGGGGGCCAGAAACCCGGGCCAAGTGTACACCCTTGGGGGGTGGGGGAATGCTACAAGTCTCGATGGCTGAGAGGGACCTGGGGGTGGTGGTGGATGTCAAGATGAACAACTCTGAGACTTGGGAGGGCAGCAGCCAAGGCCAACAGGATGCTGGGATGCATCGCTGGGGATCACCTCCAGAAGGAGGAAGTGATACTCCCTCTGTATAACAGCTTAGTAGGTTGCACCTTGAGTACTCGTGCAGTTTTGAAGGCCACACTTAAAGAGGACATTAAACTCCTGGAGAGGGTCAGAGGAGGGCAATCAAAATGATTTGGGGCTTGGGGACAGGACCTATGAGGAGAGGCTCGAAGAGCTAAATATGTACACATTGGAAGAGAGAGAGGACCGGGGGACATGATAGAGGTCTTCAGGTACATGAAGAGGGTAAATAGGGAAGAACAGTCAGGGTGCTTTGAAGGAAGGAGGAGGGGCCACTAGAGGCATGGGTGGAAGCTGGAGGGGGGAAGATTCAGGGGAGAAAGGAGGAGGTGCTACTTCACTGAGAGGGTAGTGGAGCCATGGAATGCGCTGCCTACGGGGCTGGTGGAGGCAGAGACGGTGGAGGGGTTCAAGAGGGGGTGGGACAGGTACAGGGGAAGGGTTCTGGAAGCAAAATCCAATGCTGCAAGAATATCTGGAACTGGGAAGGGAGAAGCCAGAGAAGGCGAGGGGGGGCATCAAGGTCAGCACCCGGGGTGGGGGCTGACCAAACGAGCAGACATGAAAGACCGTTAGGCCTATTCTGCTGGCATTTTAGTATGTTATTATGTTAATTCAGCAGTACTGCATGCCCACTTGATGTTACTTAATTTTATTTAGTTAACCATATTTAATTTCAAGTCATATCACAGATGAAGGCATGACATGTAAAGTTTCAGACAAACATTTTATGTACAATATATTAAGTGAGAAAGGGGTTGGGGAGAAATTATTTCTCCCGGAGGAAAGACACACTAAGCCGAAGCTTTTTCCCCAGTGCAACCTGGGAGCACAAGACAGTTAAGTGACTTGCTCAGGGTCACACAGTATGCAAGTGGGGGGCAGTGGGATTCGAACCTAGGTCACCAGATTTGCTGCGCACTGCCCTAAACCACAGCGCTATATTGCCTCCTGTGTAGGGATGTATGTAGAGATTACACTACTTAAATGAGTTTACTATCTTCAAAAGATTATGACACAAGTGAAAGATAAACAATGTTATTCATAAATTGGTAAATAAATAACACTGTTTATTTTACACTTGCATACATCAAAAATCAAAATAAACTTTATAGACAGCTCATTCTGCATATTCCACAATGAATATGCACTCACTTGTCACTTGTCACACAGAACACAGACACGTCCGCCATATACTAAGAAAGAACATACAATGGCCTGTCATCTAATATGGCATTAATTAATTAAGAAATTACGCAAGACCAGGGGTTAGATAAACTGACTGTAAATCTAACTCCTGGGAGTTCCTGATTGCTATTATACAAAATTATTCCAAAATAAAAGCGTTAAAAGTATAATTTTTTAATGTTTCCATCATTTAGAGGGAGATTTTTAATAAAATAGTTCTTCCACCAACAGTTTTAGAATGCTGGTTCAAAATCAGAATACATCATTCCGGTCATTCGGCAGTGCTACCAGATGGAAAGTTTACAGGAGCAATCCACATGCCTTGGTGATCGGGCTGTACATGACAGTGTAACAGGGATTAACGTATGTCTGTTGGACTCCTAACAACTAATCAGGTTGTAGCATTTCTGAGACCATTTTTATAATTCCCATTCATGAGGTGGCGAGACTTTCATAATTCATTCGGGAGTCCAGCCCACTCACTCAACGAGAATAAATGTTATGTCTGAACATAGGCCATTGTATATCCTCTATAACATTTATATGACTCAAGATTATGAACTGGAATTAATGAATTTATGATACTCACTGGTGCTGCAACCCTTCGCTCTCTTTCTCTTCTTGGGTCCTCTCTCATGCACGGTCCATGCCCCACCAAGCAGCTCCACCACTTCAGGCTCTCGGGTTGGAGGACATCCCATTTGTGTTTGACTGCTTGACACTATGTGGGATGCTTCCCTTCTGCCCATCCATGACTCAATTCCTCTGCCCCACAGTTCCGCCCTTTGCTTAAATGAGAGTCTTTCAGGACAAACAATGATTTTGCATGTTTGGCGACCTCCTTAACCAGCAGGGTGACATCCTTGCTGCAGAAATGGGGGGGGGGGCAAGCTTGTGGTGGCAGCTACTAGCATGCTGCTCCTCCATCTGCACAGCTTTGGCTTGCTGCTGCTCAGCTTGTGGTGCTCCTCCTGCTGCTGTTGCTTAACCTGCTGCTGCACTTGCTCCAGCTGCTCGTGCTGTGGCTGCTGAGTCTGACCAGCATACTCCTCCTGATCCTCTGCCAACCCTCTTCCTGTAGATGACATTTTTCCACCTATGAAATACTGCAGAAAAATTATCCAGCAAAGTGAACGAACACTACTGACTGACTGACATCTTGCAAACAGCAAAATATTCAATCTCTCAGTCACAACTGTGATTTACAAATGGCGAGATACACATGTATGAAGCCGAGAATTTTTAATTTGCCATTCACAGGAAATTCGCAGTTCATAATGCTGTTGTTATTTGCAAATGACGGAACTATTACACGCAATGCGACAGACAAGGGCGACTTCATAAGATGTCAGAGTCGGACGTAAATGGCAGAAAACGTAGCTGCAGATTTTAATTACGACACAGAACTGCAGAATGCTACTGCAGAATAATCTGTGGAAAGTGAAACACATACCAAAGTTACATAATTCCACAGTTTGGACTGGTTCCACAGAAATATATTGTGCAATTTAAATATGCCATACATAAACAATCAGCAGTTCAAAAGTGAAATTTCATGAACCTAGAGCACATTATTCGTGGAATTTCATGGCAGCAAAATTCCCACGTTCGCCAAAATTCTGCCAGCGGAATTAAAAATTTCACCCAGATCTACTAATACCGTAATTCATTCAGAATTTTCCCCCTTAGCCATCTACACCATGGGGATGTGATGACCTTTGCAGGAAATACATTATATAAATTCCATATAACTGTGCATGTACATATCATTTTGTTTTCATTGCTGTTTTATATTTACCCTCTTTTGTGGTCTTAAATATATCAAAAGTACAGCAAAATGACTTTATAAAATGGGTAGGGAATCCTCCTGCATCCTGATTAGTAGAGATGATTCCAAACGCATGTGGTTCAGGACAAGAAACCCATGACTTTGTACTTCTTCTGGCAGCCAGGACACAGCGCATTTCAGTATCAATGCCTCTCAAAAAACTTTTTCTAAAGCTTTCTGATAGCCATGTTGGTAGTGTACTTACCGTCACCACAGCCAGTGTGCCATAACTTTTCAGCAATACTTAGTGTAATCACATCTGGTCAAAATAAAAAATGTTCCTGGGAGGGCGTGGCCTGCTGTGCTGAAGATGGCTGCTTGATTCTTCATCTCCCTGGATTCACCAAATATCATCATCCATCCTACAGATTCCAGACTTCCTACCTTCACCAACATCTGAGATCTTACTATATGCACATCGCAGAACAGCTCTGGTACAGTATTTTTATTGCCTCATAATTACTGAACAAGTTATCTACAGCTTTTCAATTTCTCTATTAAGGCCTACAATAATGGCAGACCAATCTCCACGTAACAGATCTCTTATTAGAGTGGAGGCAATGTTCCAGCAACTAATAAGTGAAATCAATGTATTAAAAATTGCATCTTAATAAAATATCAATAATATGCAGGCACTTGACCAAAAAATCAGCGCTACTGATGTTAAAGCACCTCAAAATGAAGATCCCATTAACACATTACAGGCTACCATCAGGGAGCAGGACAGAGTTATTAGGAACCTTCAGGACAAAATAGATGATATTGAAAATAGAAACAGACGTAACAACCTTAGATTTCTCGGATTTCCTGAAGGTGTTGAACTAGGAGATACCAGTGCTCTTCTAACTCATGTACTTCCTTCTTTGCTTAAATTACCAGCTGGCCAAGACCTAGCCATCGAGAGATCTCACCGCACCTTAAATCCGAGGCCTGGACCTGACCAGAAACCCAGGCTCATCATTGCCAGATTTCTAAACCACGCACATACTGAACTGATTCTTCAAAAAGCGAGGCAATTGAGTGCACTTACTTGGCAAGAAAACAGAATCCTAATTTTCAGAGACTACTCTAAAGAATTATCTAACAAACGAAAAGCTTACAACCCCATTGAAACGATCCTTCATCAGCATGGAATTAAGTTTGCACTGTGTTATCCTGCAACAATGCATCTTTTTTTGAATGATTCTACCAGAGATTTCAGTACCCCAGAATCTCTCTCTGAATTTCTGAATTGGACACAGCCCGCATTTACATTGCCTTGCAATGTTAATGCAGCTCATTCCTGCTCCAGCACAAGCACTTGGCAATTACAATGTCTTGCCCTTCCTGCTGAAACTGTCCTTCAGGTCCCTGAGAAATCTGCAGCCATCATATCTGCCACTGTAGCTCCTGCCAGAAGCTCCGCACACATACAAGAAAAAAAAGTATCTGGTTCTTCTCTAAATAATAATACCTGCTGTTTAAATAATATTTCCACCTCTCCAGCTTCCCATGTGGAACATCACATCAGTTTTTCTACTCCTCTTACCTTGTCTAACAAATTCTCCCCACTCCAAGTAGATCTGTTCCAAGAAGATCTGCACTCACCTATGGAGGATCTGAGACAGATTGTATCTGACACGTTTACTCAAGACCCGAAGAAGCTCTCAACGGGTAATAACTCTCCCGACTCTTCCTGGGCTGATCTTGTGTCCAGCACTTCCTTTAAATCATCTGAACCACCCAAAAAGAAAAGGAGAAGAAAATCGGAGAGCAAGGCTAACTGAGGCTTTTCCTACTAAAAAAGTAAAAAAAAAAAAAAATGTGTAATAAATACTATGGCCCATAATTAGATGTGGTATAGCAGTTTCTCATCAGAATCCCTCCTCTTCACACCACCTCATTCGATTCCCTCAGTACATTTACCACAAAGCGCAGTCTCTATCATACCCAACAGGTTTGGAGCACTTAAATGCAGTAAATTGCTATCGCTGTTGAGAAGCCTGTATCTGTATGTGGGAGGTGAGCCAATTGACATTGGTGGTATTTAATTTATGCGGGAGTTACTCTCAATGTATTCAATAGGAAAAAAAAATATGAGAAAGAATAAATATTACAATGTTTGTAAGATCTCTTATAATAAATCCTTGTGTGGTAGCAGACTTTAGTATATATAATTGCTATTTACATTCTAAGTTTTCATAAGCTTCAGTGCCACCGTGTGGTCAGGTGCATACATACATATATAGAGTTCTGTATTTCATATCAGTGTGCCCTTAACCCCTACTATTATAGCATTTTTCCACATAAATCCTACCATTTGGAATGTGGAGGATGATTAGACAAATACTTTAAAATCATTTACTTATTTAATATTTATTTTGCATCACTTCTGGTATGTAGTGCATCAGGTGCATTCCCATTATATCTCACAGATTTTGCACCAAAGTATGCTTCAATTGTATTTCTATACATTGAGTTTTCTGCCTTTTCACATTATTCTTCATCCCATTTTCTTCTAAATCATTGGAACTTATAAAAATGATTCCACAATACACTGATGCACTATGAACCTATAGTATATACTGCATTCCCTAACCTAGCTTATGTGGATTAATACACATTGGGCATCCTTTTATCTGGCTCACACTGTTCCAGCATTATCTGCCATCATGTTGGTATACTTTATTTAATATTGGACTTATTGCTAGGTCCAAGCTAATTCATTATGTTTGGAATTTAACACTATTACATAATTATCCTTGTTTATTTGGTAGAATGATGTTTTGGTCTTTTCCAGGGTGATGCATTAATTGCCTCAGCACAAATCTCAAATACACTTCTTTAATATACTGTTATATAAAGTTTAGTATCTTAAGATTATAGGGTAAACCGTATCTTGAGATTCACTAATTACTTTACACGCCTAGTAGTGTAGAGTGAGAGTCCTGGTATATTTACCAACTTTTATTGCTCTGCATTTCATAAAAGTTTCAAATTAATATTCTTGTTACTGAGTTTATACTAACGTTTGTTAGTTCTAATGTTTAATTACTTGATATTCCTATCTCTATACACTCTCTCTCTCTGCGAGACTAAATGAATACAAATACTCAATCATCTCGCACCCATACAAGTTAAGGGCCCTGCGTACATTTGTTTATTATATATATTTACCTTTTGAATCTGTGACATCCTCCAAATTAATGGTATTGAGTCCCTCATTCCTATTAGTAACTAATTACCTTATATCCTAGTACCATGAGTGATCTAATCTTACATTCATGGAATGTCAAGGGACTCAACTCGCCTTGTATATGTAAGCAAGTACTTACCTATCTTAAAAAGCATAAAACACATATTGCTTTCTTACAAGAAACTAAACTTTTATCAGAGGATATTGACAGACTTAAAAGGGACTGGGTTGGTCAAGTATATGCGTCATCTTCTCTATCCAAAAAACATGGGGTTGCTATCTTAATACATAAATCTCTTAACTGGCCCCCCATAAAAATCATTAGAGACCCGGATGGTAGGTGGATTATAACCCTATTAAACACCACAGCAGGTCCGCTTATGTTTGTGAAGGTATATGCACCCAACTTTGATTCACCCATTTTCTTCCATAATCTACCCCAACAAATTATGATTAATAATAAAAATAATTCACCTATTCTTATTGGTGGTGACTTTAACTTAGCACTACATGCATATTTAGACAGAAGTAACTCATGACATGATGCCCACCCCATAGTATTAATGCTGTATCAATGCTTATGAAGGATTTAGGTCTCTCTGACATTTGGAGATTACATCATTCCAGACAACGAGATTACACCTTTTATTCCTCTTTACATAAATCATATAGTAGGATTGATGGTTGGTTCTCTTCTCCCCTCATTACTGAAAAAATTATTGATGCATCGATTCTCCCTATTGTTATATCTGATCATTCCCCTATCAGATTGCATTTACTCTGGGGTCCACCTTCTTCTAAATCCCCATCTTGGCGTTTAGACCCACTTTTACTCAGAGACCCTGAATTCACTCCTTGGATTAAAACCCAGATTCTAGATTTTCTTTTTATTAACAATACTCCAGATATGTCTCAAGGTACTGTCTGGGAAGCATTAAAAGCCACTATTAGAGGTAAAATAATTTGTTATGCAGCGCATAGAAAGAAATGAAGAGAACAACAATTAGCTAATTTAGAAAAATCCTTTAAAGAAAAAGAAACCCAATACTATAAATTAAATAAACCCAATCATAATTCACAGCTTCATCTGGAAATTCTACAATTAAGAATTAAAATTAACGAGTTGATATCCAGGAAAGCTGAACTTGCCCTTAGGATTAAACACGATTATGGGAACAAGGGATAATTGTGGAAAGTTGCTCTCTACCAGCTAAAAACTCAACAGATGCAGAGACATATAGCAGGTCTAAAAGATTCATCAGGTCAGACACACACAGACAACAATCAATCGTATTATGCAATCCTTTTACCATCAACTATACTCAACCTAATACTACAAATCCCAACCTAATACAACATTTTCTGGAAAAATTGAATCTACCCCACCTATCCCCTCAGGACAAAGCTATGCTTGATAAACCAGTCGCTTTACAGGAAATCCAAACTGCTTTATCATCATTAAAACGGTAAAACACCTGTCAGTGATGGGTTCCCTATTGATTTTTATAAAACCCTATCTGACACTCTTTGTCCTGTATTAGTCAATGTATTCAAGAAGCAACCTTAATAAAAACTCCATGCACAATGACCGAAGCCATTATAACAGTCTTACCAAAAAAGACAAAGACCCTTTTCTTCCTTCAAACTATAGACCAATCTCACTTCTTAATACTGACAGAAAAATCTTTGCCAAATTATTAACTCTCTGCTTAGAATCTTTAATGACTAAACTCATCCATACTTCTCAATCAGGATTTATCAAAAATAAAAACAGTTCCGATCATCTTCGCTCATTACTCAATTTAATTCACAAAGCAAAAACTCTTAAAATCCCTGCAGCTGCAATAACCATTGACTTTGAGAAAGCATTTGACTCTCTCAATTGGGAATATCTATATCAGGTGCTATCTCATTTTGGCTTTACAAATAATTTTTGTGCTTGGATTCAATTATTGTATACCTCCCCCCTTCAGCTCGAGTTCTCATGAACTCTATTTTGTCCCCCTCCTTTTACTTAGCAAGAGGCACCAGGCAAGGATGCCCCTTATCGCCTTCATTGTTTATACTTGCCATGGAACCTCTTTCTACATCCCTACGTCAATCTGGTACAATTAAAGGCATTGCTATTGGTAACTCTCACTATACTTCACTCTCATATGCAGATGATCTCCTTATTTTACTTGAAAACCTCGAAAGTTCCGGGCAACCTTTAGTTAAACTACTGAATGACTTCATCTCCTACTCCGGACTAGCTCTAAACCTTAACAAATCTGAAACGCTACCACTGAATACCCTTAGTAGTCCCCTCATGAACAACTCATTAGGCTTTCGTTGGGCCCCCCAAGGTATATCTTACCTTGGCATTCGGATCACCCCGACATTGAATAAATTATGGGATGCTAATCTTTCCCCCTCTGTTAACCAGTATCCAAACAACACTTGATAGATGGAAGCTACTTAAACTTTCTTTTAATGGTAAAATTTCCACCATTAAAATGTCTATAACTCCTAAAATATTATACCTATTTTCCAATATCCCTTTGAAACTTCCTTCTAGTTTCCTTACCAAAATAGACAAAATTATCGGCAGCTTCATTTGGAAAGGCAAAATACCTAGATTTAGTCGTAATAAACTTAGATCCTATTGGTCAAAAGGTGGCTTTGGCCTTCCTTGGTTCCAAGTCTACTTATGGGCTTTCCGTACATCTCAAACAAACAAATTTATTTATTTTATTTATTTAGCTTTTGTTGACCGGGTAATTGCACTAGACAAATCCTGCCTATTTTCAGGCACGACCCGGGGGAGGGGGGGATACAGATGAATGCCAACTGACCTTGAACCAGATTAAGCTGTTGGTGGTATTTTTAGTGAATGAGGGAAATTTGGCCAGGACACCATGGAAATTCCCCTACTCTTTTCGATAAGTGCCATGGGATCTTTAACATCCACCTGAACTACCACCAGTCCAGGCAGATGGGACCTCGGTTTAACGTCTCATCCGAAAGACGGCACCTCAGAAATGCAGCACCCCTCTCATGATGCATTACAATGTCAGTACTGGGATATTAACCCAAGTGCCAGATGTGGGAACTGAACCCACAGCCCTCTGATCTCCCGGCCTCAGAGGCGAGTGTGCTACCTACTGAGCCACTGACACTAAATGGTTTAACAAACCCAACATCCAGTCTCTTTTATGGGTCAATACGGAAACATCCTTTTGTCCTGGTAATGTGGCGACTTCTTTCCTTTATAACACCCTTACCTCTTCTTTAAAGTCTCACCCTACCATAGCTGCTTCTATAGTCTACTGGAAAATCATTCACAAGCATATTAAATCTAACCCCAAACCCTTAGCTTACACCTCCATCTGGGGTAACCACCATATATCTCTCTCTTGATAATCACCCCATTTTTTGTCGTACATGGAAAAAAAAGGGTATTCTCTTTTTGTAGGATATACTTGAACCCAAGTCATTAAAGTTAAAATCTTACACCGACCTACGAGGCATATGGAATCTTCCCCATCAGGATTTTTGGAAATATCTACAGCTTCGTACCGCATGCAACTCTTACCTCACACCCTTCTCTATCAATTCTTTGTATGATAAGCACATCTCTAAATGGATAAAAACAATATCCAACTTAAATAGCACTATTTACAAAGATATTTGTGATATCCTTCCTGACTACTCTGTCAATGCTAAAAACAGATGGAGTACTTTGCTACAATATAATATCACCAATGCACAATGGTCCAGATGTTGGCTCTCCTGTCACAAATCTTTTAATGATAAACGCAGTTCCCTCATTCAAACCAAGATCCTTCATTTGTGGTACAGAACTCCTGTTGTATTACAAAAAAATGGGTTTATTGAACAATAACAATTGCTGGCACTGCAATTCCCCCAATGGGGATTTATTGCATATCTTATGACACTGTCCCCTCATACAAAAGATTTGGCATGGTACTCACAGATTTGCAATGAAAGTGGTAGGTCAACCTTTTACACTAGACCCTAAACATAGCATTCCTGGTATTTTTAATCACTGTTCTTATAAAATGTCATATTTGCAGAGCAGATGGTTAAATATACTCTTCCTTCAAGTTAAACACACAATCCTCATGCATTGGAGATCCAACATAATCCCTACCCTTCCCGGTATCATTAACCAACTATTGCAATATGCCTCTCTGGACCGTATGACATATATCTTGTCTGACCAACTCATGTTATATAACAATTGTTGGCAGGGCTTTTTTAATTTTTTGGAATCAACTAAATCTTCCAGCACCAATGTATGGACTTAATATATATATATATGGATTTTCCCCTTTTACTGATACATCATTGTCTTTTACTGATGCATCATACAGTCTTGCCTTTTTTTATAGTTTCCCTCTCTCTCTTCTTAACTTCTTATATATCTTTTCTTTCCTATACTCTGTTCTCAGTCGTTCTTTATTACTCCACAATCCTTTTACGAATGTACTTTTTTCCCTTTTGCAGCATCATGTATAATTATGTAACATTTTAATATAAACCGTATCTAATCATACTATCCGCTTTAAGTTCACTACAAATGTCAAGTATATGCTAATTACATGACCTGCATTGTTTACTATATTTTAAACCAAAAGCTCCTCGTATTATTGTAGCAATGTTCTTATTATATGCTGCCTCAATTTCTTTAAAAATAAATCCTCACATTGTACAGTACGAGATTTGTCTCTATATCTTACAAAAAATTAATAAAAAAGTTTAACTGTAAAAAAAAAAATGTTCCTAATGCAGAACACACACCAGTCTAATTTTTAAGCCATAATTTACACAACAGTATTATTTTTTTCTTTATTCCTTTCCTTAGCTTAGCCCTCAGCCCCGCTGTCTCATGTAAATCATTCATGGTAATGGCACCCTCGATCCCAACCCTTGATTAACTTACATGATTCCACTGCTCTGCTCTGACTTAACTGATTCCCTAACATCATGTACTCCCGAATGCAGTAATGTGCCAACTGCCAAAAAAGCTGCTGGGCTCAGACTGCCAATCCCAACTTTTAAATCGCAAATGGTTCTACACAGGATGTGGCGAGACAGCAGGGACTGAATATCAAAATGTTCCATCTGAAATGCTGCGAGAGCTGGGGAGGGGGGCAGAAGGATACATGTGCCAACAATACAAAAGCAATTTATTTATTTATTTATGTTTTTGGTAACCGGGTGGGCAAGCTGATCCAATGGACCATTTTCAGTTGCGACCCGGGCCAAACAGTGGCAAAAAACAAGACAGACAACGTGTTCACATTACAGATGATTTGGTAACAGTTACCATACAGAGTGTGTATATGTAATACATTATCAACAAATGGAAAATCAAGAGCGGAACAAAAACAACATATTTGTAGAGAGAAAAAAACAAGTACATAGCAAAATTAACAAAGCATCACTGAATATAGATAGGTCAGATTGACATTTTATATACGTAGCAAAGACAGCTCTCCATTTCAGGCTGCTGACAAGCGCCTGCTTCAGTTTCATGTTTATTGAGTCAAAACATCTAACATTAGCCAGTGATACGTGCCCAGGAGGAGTGTGGACTGAGTATTTCAGTTAATGATGTTTTATCAAGGAAGACAAAAAGAAAGTGCCAAACGTAGTTAGCTTTAACGTGCACTGGAGGTAAGGCACTAGCAGTAGAAATTGAAAATGGCTCCAACTCATTCACAAACAGCAGCTTTAAATCAGACAAAAACTAGTTTTTTGCATCTAAAACAAAGAGCATTTACAAACTGTTTGTTTTATTAAAGTATTTTTCTATTTTCTTTTTAAATAGGACCATTTTATAAGTGCAATACGATGCTCCAGGGTGTGGGTTTCTGTTCCTGAATCAACACCTCCAGACTGTTAAAGGCATTTGAGCAAGTAACTCGTGCCTCACAACATACCTGAGTGTGTAGTTCAGGAAAAGTAACCCACATCCTTTCACATCTAATTGCTTACTTATTGGCCAAGGGAGGACAAAAGTGGTGTCTTTGCCTTCCACCCCTAATGAAGGAAACCATAATGCTTTTAAAGTATTTATTTTCCCCTTAAAATGGGGTGGTAAAATACTTCAATGTAATTAGCAGTTGGTGCTCAAAAGGAGCGTGTTCACGTCATCGCAACCATAGCAAGGCACTTATTTCATTAGTCAACCACATTAAATCCCTTTACCTTACAATTTGATCAATTATAAACAGGTACATTTTCAATGTTGCAAAACATTGTCTTTTTTTCTACTTCTAATACCCATTTTGTAAGTACAAGAATATGGTTGCACATCAAGATAGCGACTTCCAAATGATGAGGAGTTAAAACAGCACAAAATCACAGTGTGACCACATACAGCAAAGTTTGTTTGTGAGGGGCTTTGCCCCCCACACCCTCCTAACTTTATATACCAACTCTGGGGGGGGGATGGACCTTGGGGAGGTGGGAACCATCAGTTGCCAATATGGCACGCGTTGTGATTCCATGCCATTTTCACTCCTTACCATTTGGGAGTCGCTGTCTTGATGAGCTACCCAAAAACACACTCCAGGGTTTGTGGGCTGTGCTGTAATAACTCAAGCTTCAGGTAGTTGAAGGCATTTGGTTATGTCCCATGATTTCCAATCAAGTGGTTTGGATTATTACATCACAACCCATACACTGTCATATATTATTGCTTGCATATGTCCTTTCTAAAATGTTTGCTCGCATAATGCACCCCAATGAACAGTTGAGCAAGTTGCTGATTTTTTTTTTTAGCTGATCCACAGGACAGAGCTATTCAGCAATCAGACTGGCAAGCATTCTGATATGTTCTGCTGAAACATGTGGAAGTGCTCTAGGATCTCTGCCAAAGTGATAAAATGCTGGAGAGCATCCACACTGTAGGCAAGATGGTTTCCATCACCTTATTATTATTCACAAACTGACTGCCGCGCCTAAAAAACCTACTCATGTTTTATTCTTTTACTGAGTTTGACAGCACATGTGAGTGGTTATGTATTAGAAAGATCTCCAAGCACAACAAACGTTTCTCCTTTTTCTCAATGTTTCTGCTCCCACCAAGTATCAGTAAATCTTGTCTGGCCTTTTCATTTTTTGAGCACCTACAGCCAGGCATGAGAGTGACAGAAAGGCACCTGGACCTGATCTCACTGAGGCTCTAGCTGTGCAGTAATCTTTGTGTCTTGTGTCTGCTTGGAGTGTTGGATTCATAATGCCGTCAGGACTGGAGAACTGTTTAACCAGTTGAGAGTGTAGTATGAAATCGCAGACACTGGTATGGTGACAGGGAGATGTGCATTGATGGCAGCAAGGAAAAACAAGGTACAGTAGGCACTGAAAGAAAGTGCTAATGAATGGGGTAGTCATATCAGATGACCTAAAGGTGGGCAAGCAATGTGAGAGGGCAGCAAGGAGAGCTGGGGGGATACTGGGATGCATAGGGAGAGGCATCACCAGTAGAAAATAGGAAGTTGTTATCCCTCTGTACAGACAGCTGGTGAGATCCCATGTGGAATACTGTGTGCAGGTCTGGAGACCCAATCTCTGCAAAGACATAGACAGGATGGAAGCTGTCCACAGGAGGGCAACTAAAATGGTGCAGGGTCTGCACTGGAAGACATATGAAGAGAGACTTAAGGAGCTTAATATGTATATCATCAAGGAAAGGAGGGAGAGGGAGGACAGGATAGAAACTTTCAAGTACCTCAAGGGAATCAACAAAGTCCAAGAGGGTAGCATCTTTCAAAAAAAGAGGTGTGCAAGAACAAAGGGGCACAATTTGAAGATGGGGGGGGGTGGCTCAGAGGTAATTTAAGGAAGTATTTTTTCACATAGAGGGTTGTGGATCCATGGAACGGCCTTCCGGAGGAGGTTGTGGAGTCAAAAACAGTTGTGGAATTCAAGCATGCGTGGGACAGTCATAAGGCAATTCTAGGGGATGGGAGTAGGAAGAAGTAGGCTGCTGGTTAACTAGGATCTGCAGCTTATCCATTAGGTAGGGAAATGGGCAGACTGGGTGGGCCAAGTGGTCCTTATCTGCCGTCAAATTCTATGTTTCTATGAATACACAAACATTGCGTTGCATTCATGTCTGAATGTATGCTGAAGGGATGTTCTGATTTTGAGTGATGTGTTGTCACAAGAAACCTTGATCCGTGTAATGTGACAGTTTACAAAGTGCTGTTAGCACCCTCCCCCGACATACACACTGCACTGCTGTTCCAATAGCATCAGGTGAGAGGCTGCATTCAGAGTTTAGGAGGTCCTGAAACATTTCGAAATGATGCTCAATGTGCAACAGCATACTGCTGGGCACCGCCGATCTACTGTTGGCTGTTTTCAAGGGGCTTGGGATGGAGATTCTAAGAAATGTTCATATTTCTCAATTCCCCATACAGTCCAGGTTGTTCTACTATCCGAAGAGCAGTGTGGCTTGATAATTATGGTGTGTGTGTGTGGTGGTGGTGGTGGTGGGGGTTATGTCAAAGCACACTGTCCTGTTCTATGAGCACATCATTCCCAGGCATTTAACTTCAAATGAAGTAAAAGCTCTATCTACTTAATGAATTATCAGTCAAGCCTGGGGTGCACAGCTGTACATCAGGCTGTACGAAGCTCTCAGCAAAGGTTCAGTGATGCTTCATATAGGCAGGTAGTCTGAAAACAAAGAGCAGGTTCTGGGCTCTGCCCATGCAGCCAGAGTTTTGTTACTAATTGATCAGTAACTCTTTAATATTAAGGGCACTGATACAGGCTAAGCCCTTGCAAGTGGTGGACTTTTTATTTATTTATTTGAGTTTTGGTAACTGGGTAAGTCCACTGAGACAATTAAAGTCCCTTTTTCAAGGTTGACCCTGTATTGCCACAAGTGATACAGAACAAGGCAATACCATATAAAAACAGATAATGATAAAAAAAATTGATATATAGGTTTAAACAAGGTATAAAGATACAACACAATATAACAGATCAAGAAAAAGGTATTTACACTTCAGTAAAAACATAACTACAAGACTTAATGAAATGAAGCTACAGGCAGCAGAAACTAATAACAGGAGGAAAAAGTATGGTGGCAGGACAAAAAAACAGGTTGTACGTGAAGGTAAGAATGGGGGGGTCAGGAAAAGGGCAAGGTTCTAGGGTAGGTAGTAGGAGGAGGAGGAGGAGGAGAAAGGAATAGAGCACTGAAAGAAATAGACAGGCACCAGCAGAAGCAGGAGCATGATACACAGGCTGTGAGGGAAGCAAGTACATAAGACTGGAACTTGAGGACAGTGGAACAAGACAGTACAGAAGGAGGAAGGGAGTTCCAGTCAGACACTGCCGCAAAAGACAAGGATCTGCAGGCGATAGCTAGTCGTAGTGTAGGCTTTATGAGAAGGGGAAGGGAGGCAGATCTGAGGGTTCGTGGAGCTTGTCTAAGGCGTATGGTCTTATAACGTACAGTATTTTACCCGCTTAATGACAGAATTGAAACACTGGACACTCCCAGGAGGGGTCCAGCTTAATAAAACTAAAAATAATAGACTACAATCCCAGAAGGGGTACAGTTTAATAAAACTAAAAAGAATAGACTACAATAGAATTTGGTTTTATAGTATACTGTATTTCCTTTCATATGCACAAAATATTAAAGCACTTGGTAAAGCAATGATTTACAGTACGTATCTGCAGTGTGGCATCTCATGAACATACCTCTCAACCTCTTGCCTCATGAATCAGGGACAAGGCTTTAAAAAATCAGGGACAAAGACCCCACATCAGGGACACATCTTAAAATCTGGTACTATTCACTCAGAAAGCTGATAGAATAAAGAGATTTGCGTTACGATGCATTTTCTGAAGAAGAACAAGTCTGTAACTTCAATGTTTGACACTATTTTGTGATTTTAAACCCCACTGTTCTGTCACAAAAACACAAATATTACGAGGGACAGA
Source organism: Neoceratodus forsteri (assembly GCA_016271365.2). Classification (NCBI taxonomy): domain Eukaryota; kingdom Metazoa; phylum Chordata; order Ceratodontiformes; family Ceratodontidae; genus Neoceratodus; species Neoceratodus forsteri. The sequence continues at coordinate 377,241,754 of CM057458.1, forward strand.
GGAAAATTCTGAGGCAAAATCAGGGATGTCTCTGAAAATCAGGGACATTTGAGAGGTATGCTCATGAAGCTAAACCTAGTAGTCATTAAAGTGCTCAATAATGTCAACACACTGCAAGTAACTACTTCAAAACATGCCTTGCAGTGCAGAAGCACTGTACTGCTGCATATTAATTCCCCACAATCTTAATTCCTTGAGGTTCCTCGACTAGAGTTTTTTGTTTGACACTAATATTATCAATTTATATTTAAATTATCATGTATATAGTCCTGAGGTTTTTGAAATTTCTTGGGCCTTTTATTTAGCTTGAGAATACAGCTGGATGACTTGTCCAGCTAGGTTTTACACATCACATAGTGTGCACTGATGTTTTTTAGACAACTTTACTGGTAATTCTTGTATTTAATGCTAACATTGTAATTTCATGAGCCCTATAACTATCTTAGTCTGTCTTTAAGCTGAGTGGGGGTTGCCTTTCAGTAATCACATCCTTATACTAAATGTGGCATTCATAGCTTGATTTAGGAGTTATCTGCTTCAGCAGTGTTATCTTATGTCAATTAAATTTATATGCAGTAGGATTCTTTATATGTGTGTTGCACCAAACACATCTGAACCCAAGGTTCTTTCAGTCTGAAGGCAGTATTGTACTGTTAAACTTCTCTGACATCATCTTCTGTTTTTTTTTTTTTTTAAATGAGTATTTTAAACCAATGGGGATTTTTTCTGTTTTTCTCTGCATTATCTAGCTGTTATAAGTATTGTTTTTCTAAACAACTGCCATGAGCTTCTGAAGAAGGACTGGTTGGTCCGAAAGCTAGAGCACTTTGTTCTTGTTGTTACATCTATGTTGGTCCATTAAAAGGTATCAAATCATTTGCTTCTGGATCTATTGCTGCATATTAAGCACCATTTCAGAAGTTTTCAGGAGTTCCCAAACTCCGAGCACAGCCTGTCACTGAGTTCCAGTGGGACAGCAGAGAGTGTGTGTGTGTGTGTGGTTGTAAGGTGCTGTTTGAGAAACATGACCTTGCACAGTTTAAGTGTGTTGGGGGGGTTAATGGGAGTCTGTGCGTTACTTTGGGCTTCTGCAAGTCAGCCTGCTCTAACATTTTCACATACTGTACTGTGTGTTGGCAAGATTCATTTATGTATATGTGTGTGTGTGTGTGTGTGTGTGTGTGTGTGTGTGTGTGTCGAGGAGAGATGTGTGTGTGTAAATGTACATGTTCAGGCCTCTTGAGTCAGCCTTCTGCCTGTGATGTCATTATATATTGTAATGTTGGCAATATTTATTTAAATGTGTTTGTGTGTGTTGTGGGGAGTCTATGTGTTACTTTGAACCACTCAAAATCGGTCTGTGTGTCAATGTGTCTGCATTGGTGTGTTGGTGTGTGTGTGAATTAGTGTATCTGTATGTGTGCATGCTGGTGTGTATTAAGGTGTCTGTGTATACACGATACGCATGCTGGTGTTTGGGAGTACAGTGTGTCTGTGTGTGCTTATGTCCATATGTGTGCACTGGGATGTCTGTGCATGTCTGTTGGTGTATGTGTATTTATAACTTGGGAGAGACAGGGGATTGGTGGATAGGTGTCATGTGACAGTGCATTAAACCACCCTTATCGGCACAGTTAGGGTAACAGGGACATAGTGATATCCCTGAGCAGACCTGCACTTGTTGTGCATGTGGCAAGTAATTTTGAATAGCAGCCATCTGCAATCCTCACTAAGCTCCTGCCAGTGGTACTGCAGAACACAGAAGTGGCAATCCAAACTTCTTGTCATCTATATAACAACTGCAAGTGTGCTCATATGTGGCACATAGTATTCTCTGTTCTCTGCTGTGAAACCTTTTGCCATGTGTGTTGTGTCCTCCCTATGCACCCACCCCATAGATCACCACAACCCGTGCTGACTGTAAAACTGTGCCGTCTCCACTGTAGGACCTAAGAGCAGGATAGATATTGCAGAGACAGACAGAGCCTGCGTATACAGAGCTACGGAAACAGAGCAATACACAGAGACAGAGAGACTCTGTGTGACTGTGGGGTCTGTGTAAATATTGAAAGTTAAACACCAGAGAGAATACTGAGCGTGACACATGTACAGAGAGCTGCGGTGCCTGGGACACCAGCAAACAGAATGAGCACTTACTGCAAGCTGTAGAAAAGCAGTACTAATGCCATTTGTGCATCTCAATGGATAGACACATCAGTACAGAAGTCTGCCTTTGTCTTTAGCATTATCAGCTCTCTCATTCATGCAGTGAACATCGTGAGTGTGGAGAAGTGTGGCCCCTCGCTCCCACCCCTAAGAGAGTCTGCTGCACTCACTCCCTGACAGACACAGTGACCGTTGCAAAACCTGACAGCCTATGTGCTTGCTTATATTTATATGGACACTGCCTGTAATGTGATCTCATTTCTTTGGCTGGGTGGGGCAGAGAGTGCAGGATGCACTATCTTCTGTCTAGAGACAGAGAAACAGAGACCACAGTGTAGTTCGGTCCTGTGTCTGTTTCTGTATCAGCACACACATCAGCCGTGGTCCGCTGTGCATGAGCACAGAAGCAGAGAACCACTGACATCCTGTCCATTTTTCCCAAGGACATACGCAACACAATGCCATCAGCAGTCATCGGCCCCAGTGACATCGGTATGTGTGTGACATGTAAGTCAGCATGTCTTCAGAATCTGCCTGTGCCTCTGTTGGTGTGTGTGTGTCTCTCTCTCTCTATCTCTCTCTTTCTGTCTTTGCTGTGCATCTTGTGATTATCACACACACATGCAGCAAATCTGGTGTTTATCCTGTGTGGGGGGGGGGGCTCCAGTGGTGCATAAATTAATCAGGATCCCAGAGCATATAGTGCACCATAAGTAGAACAGATCATCTCAGTAGTCCATGTGCCACACTTATAAGACCATAAATAGCAGCATATGTGCTTTTTTAGTGCATTTGTCACACCTTTGCCAGCATAAAGTGCAGGGTATATGCTTCCTGCAGTAGGGACCATTTTACAGGTCGGCAGGATACATTCCTTTTTTTCCTCTTGAAAGAACATAAAAGAACTGTTCTGAACATTTTACAGTGTTTTCCTGTATACCTCATGTTATAAGTGCAATACCACAGTCCAGGGTATGCCATTATAGGGGATTAACGCACACCTGGGTGCTGTGAGGACACTCGGCCTGCGGCCTCATGCCTCACAATGCAACAGGGTGTGCGTTAATCCCCTATTTTAGCACACCCTGTCATGTGTTATTGCTTGTGTGTGTGTGTGTGTGTGTGTGTGCATTCATATGCCGGTGTGTTCATTAGATTGTCTATGTCAGCATGTCTATGTGCTTTACTGTGTCTATGTCAGTGTGTTGGTATATGTGCAATAGTGTATTTGTATGTGTCATTGTATGGACATTTGTGTGTAAATGTGTGCATTACTGTGGCAGTACATGTGTGCGTGTAACTGTGTGCACACCCCAAAGCTGTGCATCACAACACAGCATCTCACAGATCTGCAGTTACAGCACAGGTCCACTATGATCAGTAGTGTCAGTCAACTCTTGCTTTAATTTAAACGGACACTGTCAGCTTTTCCCCTCATTTCTGTCTCAAAATGAAGCAGTGTCCCCACAGGCTCACACAAATAAAGCAAGCACAATACAATGGCACTGTCTAACCTCAAAGTAACCAATTTACCTATATTTGCCGCATTTTGACTTAATGTGTGTAGGGGCAGTCCGCGGTAAATCCCCCATCCCCCAGAAGTACACTGGCACCGACAACATGACTCTACTGCGGAGCGCTGTCCCGATGAACAATTTTTTACATCCACACTGGACCAAGCTTTTAATCTAGAAGAGTGTGGCATACTGAGCCATTTGCTTCATCATCAATGCAAAACCAAGCACTTCTTGAGCCGCAAAATGAATTTAAACTCTGTTGCCAAAATACCCGTGCATGCGCGAGAGTGAGAGGAGAAAAAGCTCTACTCTAGCACATGCACAGGATTGGCAACAGAGTAAATTCATCTTAAAAACACTCAGTTTGCAATGATGGTGAAGCAAATAACTTGCTCTTAAAAGCAATCAATAGATGTAAAAATTGTTCTTCAAGATGGTGTTCCATGGTAGAGGCGCGTTCTCGGAGCCAGTGTGCTTCCAGGGGACAGGGGATTTACTGCGGACCACTCCTACACACATTAAGTCAAAATGCAGCAAATATAGGTAAATTGGTTACTCTGAGGTTAGACAGTGTCTTTGCATTGTGCTTGCTTTCTTAGTATGAGCCTGTGGGGACACTGCTTCATTTTGAGACAGAAACGAAGGGAACAGCTGACAGTGTCCCTTTAGCGAAACCCATTAAATCAGTGACATAGCATTCTACTTTCTTAAGGCTGAACATTTTCATGTAGATTTCAAACTAGGCATTTTCAACAGATGAGTTGGTGAGAAACAGCTGTTTACAACACTAAAAGACATATTTTACTATTTTACTTTACTATTATTAATATTATTATTAGTAGTAGTAGTATTTTACTTTTGGCACCATGCATTTTTGCTTAAAGTTGAACCAGCATAATATTCAGTGGTGATTTGCATATACAGCCCATGATGCTTTGCATTGTGGGGGTATGTGTGATTTTGTATTTCTTTGAAAATTGGCTTCACCACAACATTACCCAGATAGACCATCTTAGAGTATCTGGTTGATTCCACTGGGGTGTTATACAGACGAGGAACATTGATGAGTCCTGGTAGGACTAAACATGTGCCTGTGTCTTTCTGGTGCACCCTTTGCAAACTGTGTGAGAGGCCTTTCGGCACCATGCATTTCTGCTTAAAGTTGAACCAGCATAATATTCTGTGGTGATTTGCATATACAGCCCATGATGCTTTGCATTGTGGGGGTATGTGTGATTTTGTATATCTTTAAAACTTGGCTTCCCAGCCAATGCTCTTTGGGATAACCACTGCTGTCTTTTAGCTTGTTTTTTGGTTTTATTGGGTTCACCACAACATAACCCAGATAGACCATCTTAGGGTACCTTGTTCATTCCACTGGGGTGTTATACAGACGAGGCACACTGATGAGTCCTGGTAGGATAAAACATGTGTCTGTGTCTTTCTGTTGGCACCCTTTGCAAACTGCATGAGATGCCTTTCAACACCATGCATTTTTGCTTAAAGTTGAACCAGCATAATATTCTGTGGTGATTTGCATATACAGTCCATGATGCTTTGCATTGTGGGGGTATATGTGATTTTGTATTTCTTTGAAACTTGGCTTCCCGGCCAATGCCCTTTGGGATAACCACTGCCTCAGTGCTTGTGCACTCAGAATCTCTGTATTTTACTATATGAGTTTTTTCTAAAGAGGAAATTGCATACCAATTCTGTAGAAGTTTGCAGAATGATAAATTCTACTGGCAATATTCTGGCAGAATGGCCATTCTGAAATGCTGCATGGTATTTTTTAAAGAAATTCCATACAATTCTTAATACATAAACTGTGGAATTTGGTTTGCTAAAGTTAATATAAGCTGGATTATTTTGTCCACAGTTTTTCTTAGATATAAAATAGAATACATATCATTAAACTGTAGAATTTTTACTACAGTTAATGTAAATTGCAGATTTTTTATCCACAGTTTTTTTCTCACATATAGAATTATTAATTGCAAAAACTATCATGTAGCATATATTACGGTTACAGTGTAAAAAGTTGGGAAGTAAAACAATCAGGGGTCAAAGTCTCTGGATCCCTGGCAAATCTGTGGTGTAGTGTTCCTCTTTGTTTCAATGATAATTCAGCATAGGATTGGTGTTACCGTAAATAACACAGTAATACACAAAATGTAAAAACAAAAACAAGGTGCTGTGTCAGCATGTGGTCTGAAAGCAATATTCAGTGCACGCTGAAAATAGAAAACAGAGTTATAAATTGACGTTTCGACCTTAGGTCTTCTTCAGGAAATATCTAATAGAGAAAAAAGCAGTTAGCAAAGAGGGAAAGTAAACCAATATTACCATATTGTTTTGCTTTCAGACCACATGCTGACGCAGCACCTTGCTTTTGTTTTTACATTTTGTGTGCTACATTTGCTGCAACCCTCTATGCCTACTCTGAAATCTCTTCTCAATCCTCCACGATACTCTGTCATTTCTTCTATGTCTGCACTACCGTCTCGTATTTCTAAGCCTTCTCTTGAATTGTTTTCTGCCATTTGCTAGGAGACTAAACTCTGCAGTTATTTACAGTTTCTTTCCAAATACCGCCACCAGTGTATTATTCCTCAAGGTTTCTGTTTGAAATTTTACCTTTGTTCATTTGGGTCTGAGAAGCAGATTTCCTCCACTAATAGTCTTTTGAAAACTTTCTCTAGGAAACTTATCATGAACACCATTCTACAGCTGATCTCTGTGGACAAAACCATCCAAAGGCAATAGGATTTCCTGCAGAGAACAGCTCCACATAACCTTCCTAAGGGAAGTATTTTTTCACAGAGAGGGTTGTGGATGCATGGAATGGCCTTCCGGAGGAGGTTGTGGAGTCAAAATCAGTGGTGGAATTCAAGCATGCATGGGATAGTCATAAGGCAATTCTGGGGGGTTGGGGTAGGAATAAGTAGGCTGCTGGTTAACTAGGATCTGCAGCTTATCCAGTAGGTAGGGAAATGGGCAGACTGGGTGGGCCAAGCGGTCCTTATCTGCCGTCACATTCTATGTTTCTATGTTTCTATGAAGCAGGGAAGGCAGTAAGGCAGGCAAAGTCCCAAACTGAGGAAACACTAACACAAACAGTAAAAGAAGGTGACAAGACTTTCTATAGATACACTAGTGAAAGAAGAAAGTCCAGAGGGGGTATTGCTAAGCTCAAAGGAGAAAAGGGGGTGTGTGAGGAGGAGGACCCTGTAAAAGCATCTATCCTAAATAGATACTTTTGCTCAGTATTTACTGAATAGAAGGTAGGGCAGGGTCCACAGCTCAGCACCATGGACACGGGGGGAGGAAGGTGAGCACTACTCCTTCACAAAAGAAAGGGTCCTACAAGAGCTCTCTAAGCTCAGGGTAGACAAGGCAATGGGCCTGATGACATACATCCCAGGGTACTAAAGGAGCTAAGGGGTGGAACTAGCAGAGCCATTAGCAGAACTGTTTAGTGAGTCTCTGAGCACAGGAGAGGTCCCAGAAGACTGGAGAAGGGCTCATGTGATCCCACTCCACAAGGGTGGTAGCAGGGAGGAGGCAGGGAACTACAGACCAGTGAGTCTTACCTCAGTAGTGGGCAAGATTATGGAGGAACTCCTTAAGGAAAGGATAGTGCAACACCTGGACTCCACAGGGGCAAAGGATCCAAGACAGCATGGGTTTACAAAAGGAAGGTCCTGTCAAACTAATCTCATAGATTTCTTCGACTGGGTAACCAGAGTGGTGGACCAAGGGGGAGCAGTTGATGTCGCCTACCTTGACTTCAGCAAAGCTTTCAACACTGTTCCACATGGAAGATTGATAAACAAGCTGGGTAGGCTTGGGGTGGGTCAGACGTTGGTCAACTGGATGGAAAACAGAGAAAGGTAGTAAATGGCATGCAATCAGAAGAGATGCAAGTCACAAGTGGGGTACCTCAGGGATCAGTCCTGGGTCCAGTCCTCTTCAATATCTTCATCAGTGACATTGCAGATGGACTAGAGGGTAAGACTTGTCTGTTTGCAGAGGACACCAAGATCTTCAACATAGTACATGATCCAGATGGGGTGGCAGAAAGAGAAGAGATCTGGATAAACTAGCAAAATGGTTGGAACAGTGGCAACTGGGATTTAATGCAAAGAAGTGCAAGATCATGCACATAGGGAAGAGAAAGCCTGAAGCCACCTATAGGCTGGGAGGGGAGTTGCCGGCAGTCACAAAGGAAGAAAGAGACTTGGGCATCATCATCACCGATGACCTGAAATCATCCAAGCAGACCTCTAAAGCAATAGGTAAGGCTAGAGGGATGTTAGGGTGTATTAGTAGGGGTTTCACAAGTCGTAAGAGGGAGGTAATAATCCCTCTTTACAAGACATTGGTTAGGCCCTATCTGGAGTACTGTGTGCAGTACTGGAGGCCACGCCCTTTCAAGGACATTAACCAAACTGAGGCAGTCCAGAGAAGGGCAACCAAAATGGTGCAGGGACTGCACCAGAAGACATATGAGAACAGATTAACGGAGCTCAAAATGTATACCCTAGAGCAAAGGAGGGAGAGAGGTGATATGATCAAAACATTCAAACACCTTAAGGGCATTAACAAGGTGAAAGAGTCTAACATGTTTCAATATAAGAAAAATAGCAGGACAACAGGACACAGCATGAGATTAGGGGGAGGCCGATTAAGAGGTTATGTGAGGAAGTTCTTTTTCACAGAAGGGGTGGTGGATGCACGGGACGGCCTACCTCAGGAAGTGGTGGCTATGAATACAGTGCAGGGCTTCAAATAGGCATGGGATAGGCATAAGGGAGCAATACAGATGAGTATGAATAGATAGGCCACTGACAGTAAAGGACGATGGCACATTTATAAGGTAGAAAAAGAAATGGGCAGACTGGATGGGCCTTGCGGTCCTTATCTGCCATCAACTTCTATGTTTCAATGTTTCTTTCATTAAGCACTGCATCCAACATCTTAACTCTACTCTCTTTCAGTTCCTCAAGAACACCAAATCTGCCAAATGCCCATCTCTCTCCCAACAGATCCTAAACCAACATGAGCCCTTGAGTCAGACACAACCTAACAATTTGGTATTTCGTATTCCTCCAGACTTCCCCCGACACAAGATGAGTGATTTCTTCTTAGCAAAGGGTCTCTCTTTTATGCCCATACCCAGATATCTTGATGCACCCCAGGTTCAGGTTGATCTGCAGCGCTTCTATCGCACAGTATGCCTTGCAGGTCATTTTTCTAATAAGACTCCTCTTCCTGGAGATGATGACAGTATTACCAGAATATCAATGGCATCAATCCCCAAAGTAGTGCATGGACACCCCCTCCAGGACATTTTGCTGCTATTGATTATTTTGTTAACCAATGCATGGAAAACACCACTAACTTTAATCTTCATATCAGGCACAACCACTCCAACCTGACAACTGGTAAGTTTGCAGCCCTCAGGTCTCTGCAATACAGGAATGAAACTGTCATTAAACCAGATGATAACTGAGGTGCTGTTGTGGGGTGGCAAAAGGAGCAGCCACACAGCAACTCTCTGACACCAGGTTTTACTCTTCTCATCCCCAGAACCCCACTGCTGACTATCAAACCGAGGTTACCACCACCATAACCTCTGGTATTGAAAACAAAGAGATCCCTGCTTCAGCTAAGAGACTTATACAGTAGTTCAGCATCCTCGGGTATCCAGGTTTTATCTCCTTCCCAAAATCCACAAAACAGGTAACCCTGATCGTCCTATTGTATCTGCCTGCTCCTGCCCCACAACTCTGTATTTTTGGACAGCATCATGAGACCACTCAGTGAGTCCCTGCCCTCCTATATTAAAGACACTAACCATGCTCTCCAGTTATTTGACAGGTTCAGATTCAGTGACTCCCATCAGCTCATCTTCACCATGGACATCAAATCTCTTTACACAGTGATCTCCTACAATGATGGCCTGACAACTCTGCAGCATTTTTTGAATAAGCAGGAAGTCCAGCAGCCACACACACACACACACACATACACACACACTCTAACCCATCTGATAGAACCTGTTCTTAAACTCAATACTTTTTCTTTTAGTAAGTTTTTTCCAGCAGGTCAGTGGAGTTGCCATGAGTATCAAGATGGGTCCCAGCTTTGCCAATCCGTTTGTGGGTTGGGTAGAGGAACAGTTTTTTTCTCTCATTCACAGAGACTGTGCCTGAATATTACAAATACTACATAGATGACTGTGTGGAGGCTACCTCCTGCTCCAGGGAGACCCTCCAAGTCTTCTTGGACAAGCTTACCATGGCCAATCCTTCCCTTCAGTACACTGTTGAAGTATCCTTCTCTACACTGCCTTTTCTGGATATCAAACTGTCAGTGCAGAACAGTGGTCTGAAGACATCAGTTTATTACAAACTCACTGACTCTCACAGTTTCCTCCTCTACAGCTCCTTCCATCCCAAACATATCAAGAATGTCCTGTCATATTCACAGTTTCTTAGACTTCGCAGGTTATGCAGTGATGATGATGATTTTGCTGAGCAGGCCCGAATATTGAATAGTTTTTTTTGGGGGGATACCCTAAAAGCAGAGTGGATAGAGCATTCTTCTGGGTCAGTAACATGCCCCGTAACCTTGACCCCCATAGGAAGGACACTGTCACGGAAGAACAACAACAAATTCCACTAGTACATTCCTTCAATCAGAGTACACCTTCTCTTCACAGGATCATCACCAATGACCTTCCTATGTTGCAAACTGACCCCAACATTGGTGCTTCCTTTACAGAACCACCTATTGCTTCCTACCGCTGGCCACCCAACCTGTGGAATCTCCTGGTAAGAAGCAACCTACCTATTCCTAACAGTTTCTCCCTACCAGGTACCAAACCTTACAACAGAACTCGCTGCTATTCCTGCAAATTTATTTCTAGTGTGACTGAAATTCAAGGTCCCACAGGTGTTTTTCATATCACCAAAGAGTTCTTATGCACCTCCACTAATGTGGTATATTGTATTCTTTCCAGGAAGTGTGCAGCTATTTACATTGGAGAGACTGGTAGACACCTTGTTGACCATTTCAGGGAACATCACAGGGAGGTCTAGAATGGAGACATTGAATAAACCCATTGTATCCCACTTTATCTCCAGGGACCACAGTGTCAATGATCTTTCTGTTTCTGTCCTTCAGCAAGGCTCCTGGGATTCTGACCATTGAAACATGCATTTGTCAAGGCCGAATGTTTGCTTGCTGGCATTGGCATTAGTAGTGTAGAAGTTACAGAGCTGCATAATAGGAATGGCAGTGAAGTACTGAACTGAAGCCAACCCCACCACCACCCTGCAGAAAGTGACAGGCACTTGGGTGTGCCATTGGGTCATCAGGCATAACGGCCATGCCATTTCACCACACCTACCCTGCAGACACTGACAAGTGTCATGGTGTTCCTTGGTGTCTTCGGCCCTTATGCACGACCCATTCCATCAGGAAATATGGTGAGATGGGTGCGGTATAAGAGAATGGGGTGAACTTTGGGGCCGAAGAGTCCAAGGCATACCGCGATGCCTCTCACTGGCTGCAGGGTGTGGAATGGCATGAGCATAACAGGCAAGAATCCCAAGTCACACCCCTGATGCCTGTCATTCTCTACAGGGTGGGGTGTTATGGTTGGAAACCCTAACACCTCTGGCATTCATTGGTATTTTCACTCCAAATTTTCAACATTTTTTTTTTGTGACTCCCACCTCATGAACAGTGGGAATATCAGTTTGTTAGCCGAAGGCTGCCTATGCACAGTGACTACGGCATTTAGCACCACAGGTGCAAAAACACATTCTGAACAGGACGTGAAAAATGACAGCTGTACTGTTCATGGGGAGGTGTAAAAAATGGCAATGTTGCAAATCTGTAGTAAAAATATTAAAAAAACTGGTGAAGTCACGAGCATGCATAGAAACTGTGCAACGCACACCCATAATGTAATTAGTTTGGGGATTTTTTACAACAGATTGTCAACAGAGGCATTTTAGGACCTCCGATCATGAACAGTGTCACTGTGATTTTCTTTATCTGTCCCGAACAATGATTTCCCACAGCGACCACGCATCTCTGCGCTGAAAGTGTGAAAACACATTTCAGTCATGTTGTGAAGATTGACAGCTGTACTGTTCATAAGGAAGCATGGAAAAATGCCACTGGTGAAAATCTGGACTGAAAATATTACAAAGTCATGAACTTACGAGGGTGCATGGAAACTGCACAATGCTAACTCGTAACACATCATTTTATGGACTTTTGTTGCCAAATTTTCAACATAGCCATTTTAAGACCTCTGCTCATGAACAGTGTAACTGTGATTTTCTTAATCTTTCCCAAACATTGCTTTCGCACGCCGACTGCACCATTGTGCGCTACATGTGCGGAAACACATTTTGGGCGACATATGAAAAATGGAAGCTGTACTGTTCATAAGGAAGTGTAATAAAAATGGCAATGTTGAAAATCTGGAGTGAAAATATTGAAAATTCGCAAACTTACGAGCGTGCGTAGGAACTGCACAACGCACGCTCGTAAAACAGTCATTCTTAGGATTTCTTTCACCAAATTTTCAGCATAGCCATTTTAAGACCTCTGCTCATGAAAAGTGTCTCTGTGATTTTCTTAATGTGTCCCATACATTGATTTCGCACACTGACTGCGCCATTGTGCGCTACATGGGTGGAAACACGTTTTGGGCAAGATGTGAAAAATGACAGCTGTACTGCTCATAAGGAAGTGTAATAAAATGGCAATGTTGAAAATCTGGAGTGAAAATATTGAAAATTCACAAACCTACGAGCGTGCGTAGGAACTGCGCAACATACGCTCATAAAACAGTCATTTTTAGAAATTTGTCCACCAAATTTTCAACATAGGCTTTTTGAGAGCCCACCTTGTGATCAGTGGCAGTGTCGTTGTGTTACTTGGTCCCAAAAGGTGATGTCGCGCAGTGACTGCGAAATCTTGCTTCGGGCCCAATTAATGCCATGACAGTGAGGGCATTCATGAGAAGGGGTCCCAAAAACCCCATGTTGAAAATTTGGTGCAAAAATTCCAAAAAATGCCTGAGATATGCAGCAAAGTTGAAAAAACCCTATCTATCCCATTATACAGCTTACCGGCATTTCCTCAGTTCGTGGTCGGCTTTGAAGAGTGCAGATGTGTTTCCGGTCCACCGAAGATCGTCGGCGTCGGAATCTGGATGTAAGTATGGGGTGAGGGTATGGGAAGGCAGGGTGCTCAGTGGGTGGGTGCGGGTGGGGGCAGAGACAGTGAAGGACCGTTTTTGTGTTTCAGGGTTTGTTTTTTTTTTAAAAAGGACAACACAGGATGTTTGCCACACTGGGGTGGGCTCCCAGCGTGGCACAAGGATGGCTGTTTGGGGGGGAATGGAGCTGATGGGGGATTGGGCACCCCCGTCGGCAAAAGCATCTGTTGCCACACTGGGGTGGGCTCCCAGCGTGGCACCCTGTACTCTCTGGGGGGGGACCAGTGGAGCTGACAGGGGACTGGGCACCCCCGTTGGCTATACGACGTGTAGCCACGCTGGGGTGGGCACCCAGCATGGCATGTGGAACTCTGTTTGGGGGGGGAGCGCAGCACAGCTGACGGGGGATTGGGCACCCCCATCAGCTATACAGTGTGTGTGAGTGGGGTGGGGGCAAGCATGCAATATCCATGCGCGTGTGTGTGTGTGTGTGTGTGTGTGTGTGTGTGTGTATGGGGGAGCGTGTATGAGCAGGCGATATCTTATCACTGCTCACTGAAGCGTAGCTCCCTCTTTCAACTGTACTCCACTGCATTTTCGACTGCTGTCATAGACAGCTCCAGCAGCCATTGGAGAACTTCAGCCATGCCTGCAAACACACTGACTGAGTTGGAAGAGGGCTGCCACACCTCCGAAAACTCGGATGATGGCACTATGTTTCTTGCACATGCGTGCAAGCAAACATAAAAAAATGGAAACCAAGCTGATCATCCACCTTGGCTCCCAGCAGCCCTCCAGTTTAAATGATAGACTTGTTTTCCACTAACACCTTTCAGCCACCCCCTTGTTTTCCCCAAAGCCTGTTTGTAACTGCACACATCTATTTTCATTTTCACCAGATGTCTCCATCTCTGTCTCCTTCCCCCACATTTGGCACCTTTTAGCTTTCTTACTAGGCCCTGTTAATTAGTCCTAACCTGGGGACTTCACTAGCTCATTCACTGCTATTATGCCTTGTCATTCCCATCATCACCCTTTTGTTTTCCAGATTCTCTCTTTATCTTGTCATTTATCACTTCTTTTCCCAGAGTATCCCCCTTTTTTCTTTCCCCACATATATATCCCTTATTTTACCTTTCCTCTACACTAACTTTGCTTTTTTTCTCTTTTAGATATTTCCTAAAGAAGACCTTAGGTCAAAACGTTGATTTTAACGCCATTTTCAACATGCATTTAATATTACCATTTTGTTTTGACACAGTAATTCTTGCAAACAATAGATACTGCAGATAATAGAAGTTCTGACACCTCACAAGTGATGCTGAACTATGTATTTTTAGTCAGGACATTGTGTATTAAATTTATACAACATCAGTGTACTATTTATAACTTTTAAGTCTGCTGTTTGTGTGAAGATTTTGTTTCTCTTTGAGTTTAAGTGTCATCTCCAGTGCTAAACAGAGCTACTGATGTCAGAAGCATTTTGAAATGTACTCCCTGGTTGGTTCAGTTTTCCATTGCGATGCACCAGACTTTCAAACTATTGATTCTGGCCTCCCAAACCTTAAAGATATCACATTACCTAGGAGATTGACTTTGTCATTGGTAAAAATTACATACTTTATCTGTGCAGATTTATTACCACTGTTGTGTAAATAAAGTATATTGGTATTATGATTACCAAAGGGTTAGACCATTATCTTAAATTTTATTGAGATGAGACTATAACAACTAATCAGACTGTATATCTACAGTGCCACTATCCTGTTACAATGACTGTAGATATACAAATGAGGAGAAAAGGCACTGCTGCTATGCAAATAGGCAACTGACAGAACTTTTGACAGTAGCTCACACCACAGCTGACAAAAATACACGTTCTTATTCAATAGTGTTTTTACTTATTAAAGAATTCTGTATTTTTTCTTTATTATAGAAACGTACTATCTTAATATACAGTAACAGCAATAATTTTATATTCTAGCAGTTAACACTCTGTCTTAAGACCCCTGGGCAGTGGTTGTAATGAAGTGGTAAGGACCACAGCCTTAGGCCATTTTTAACTGCACTCAGTGCACTTACGACTACACTAAGTGTTGCCACATAACACTATTGATATGTTCTAAATTCTTTATCTACTGTATGCTGAAAACTCCATTTGATAAATCCTGACTGGTCAGTTATATGTGACCTCAGTTGTGCTCAA
Organism: Neoceratodus forsteri; assembly: GCA_016271365.2. Lineage (NCBI taxonomy): Eukaryota > Metazoa > Chordata > Ceratodontiformes > Ceratodontidae > Neoceratodus > Neoceratodus forsteri. Next base: position 377,256,890 of record CM057458.1, read on the forward strand.
GCTGACCTTGGTAACTGCAAAGTAGCCAATCTGATAACGGAAACAGAACCAAAGAGAAACAAAGTTACTACAGAAAGAAATGTAAGCTGCTACTAGTTATTTTAGTGTAAAAGAGATTAATACATTGTATTTGTCATGTTCTGAATCTGAACAGTTCCAGTTCAATAACTGTACTTTGGGAGATGATAACCTGATTTGTGCCTTTCTTTTCAAACCCCAGACAAATGACAGACACAACAACCTATAATGATTTGCACCAACAGACCAGAAAGTGACTGACTATTCAAAAATATATCTAATTAATTGTTAATAAGTTTTAGAAGTACTATGATTATACTGGTGAAACTATAGCAGTACATGATTCAAAATCAAGAAAGTGTTACAAAATGGTATGCTGGATACGATAGTGAATCATTGTTTAACTGACCTGAGTTTTGTGATGATTCAAGTATTTCCTGTTATTATTCATGTCTCGTGCTTATATTGTAGTAGTTGTGGTTTCTTCTTGTATACAGTATATTTATATGCTATTGTCATACTAATATACTAAAAGCCAGTAGAATAGGCCTAATGGTCTGTCACGTCTGCTTGGTAGCCAGCCACCTAGTGGGTGCTCGCTTTCCCACCCTCCCCAGCCCCCTGAGAGAGTCTTCTTTGGCTTCAGTTTCCCCTTGCACCTGTCCCACCCTTTCTGGAAGCCCTCCACTGTGCCCTCCTCCACCAGCCTCCCGGGCAGCGCATTCCACAGCTCACCACCCTCTCAGTGAAATAATGTTTCCTATGTTCCCTGTAATTTCCCTCCAGCTTCCACTCATACCCCCTGGCTTCCCCTTCTTTAGCCTGAACAGCTCCTTGGTTCTGCAAAGATGTTCTTATAAAAAAAAAGTACAAACTTTCAGGGCCACCCAGTAGACCAGTGATAGTACATTGTGCTGCCAAAGTGGATGACCTAGTCTTAGAAGGAAGACTCGGGCAGCTGACAGTCAGGTGGTCAGCACTGGGTGAACACTAGTACCTGTAGCAGCCCCTCATGAAGAACCAAAGGATGTTCCCTTGCTCTCGCATAAGAAGATGCACTGCCTACAAGTGAGGCCTTAATCAGGCTAGGCATGGTGCCTAAGGGAGTTGAGAGGGCAAAGGTCATGTACCGTGAACGTGCATGCAGCTCCACCAATGCTGAGGATAAAGGGGGATCACCTCCTTGCACTGTCAGAATAATGTACTATGCTGGCAATCTTGAGTCCCATCCAGCCCATTCTTTTTCTAGATAAGGATTCACCTAGGGGTGGACACCTCCAACTCAAGGGCCACACCCCTTGGATATATACAGAAGGTCAACTGGACTGGGGTTAGGAGATCGCCCAAGGCAGTCTGAGAGCTGAACATACTATAGGCAGGAGAAAAATAATACAAAAAAATACAAGCATTCTCTAAAAAAACACAAGATAGCTATTTAAGGATACATTCTACCTATGACTTTATTTTTCTGGCAAATAACTATAGTGTAACCTTCCCTTAATAAATGCGGCTTACCTGACCCTGCGGAGCCCAGTCTGAACTGCAACTACCATCCTTTGCTGTTGCTGGCCCTTGAGGATGTTCTATTTGTGTAGGGATTGGAGAAAAGCTACTGCAGGCTAAAAAGTTGTTTACTTTTTGACTGATTGATAAAACTATTATTTTGATCCAAGAAAACACAATTTAGGGACATGCCCTGTTTACAAATCGTGCCCCTTACACTCACATAGAACACAACTCCATACTGCACATCAAATGTTCTGCTTTCTGTTGGAGTCTTGTAACTACTGCTTTGAAAGAGCAAGGAATCCCCACTGCATTGCCTGCCCCATTGGATATAAACCACAACTGCACTAAACAAAGGGGACACAGAAAATATTTTTTTTAACTGGCAGAAGGCTTGTAGAAAGCAAACATTTGGGGCTACAGCCCTCCACTCTTGCTGACCTTCCTGACACTGGCTGGCAGCCAGCCAGTCAAGGGGTTGGACTGTGACAGCAACCTGCAGAAGCCTCTGGCAGACAGGGGAACTGGTGTTTTTTTGGAATCTTTTTGTCAGTCAGATCACAGAGAGATGTAATTCCAGCCTGGCCTGGGATGACTGACAACTGTAAGGAGCCAAGGGTGTCGACAGGCATACTCACTGCACACATTTGTGTACAGTTTTGTTGAGTGCCTGTCACAAACCATAAGCCAATCTGTTAATATTATCATTCTAGTCTATAGTATTTGGGTTAGTGTAAGCCACTGAGGAGTGTCCAATACATGTATAACCTCTTTAGAGAGTACAGGAGACATCTGACAACAATCTGACTTGTTTGGAAGGGGCTGCCATTTGGAAAGGATGTATACATTTTTTAATTGGGGGGGGTGTAACTGTTGGAGATTGTGTACAAAATGGAAATTTCTGGCTACACTCCTGGGACCAATCATGAGCTAACTCTTTATAGAGAAGAGCCATGGCTGTGCCAAGAGTGAGGCAGCCTGCAGGTGACAAAGGTAAGGAGCAGACCTCCTGATGGCTGCTGAGAGCTGCTGTGTGACAGATTGTGCATCTGTCATAGACAAACAGCATGAAGGAAAAGCATAATTCCTGCCTCTAAAAACAGAGATAATCACATGCTAGGCCAACATAAAAGCAATAGCTGACAGCCTGCAGCTTGAAGGCAAGCACTGCAGTGCTGCAGCTTTGCTGAAGCTGAACTGTGGTCACTGCCAGTTAAGGAAGGTGGCCGGCCAGTGCTATACCTAGGGACTGGTTATCACCACATACTAAAGTGTGGATGCCAGGACACAATGTGTTACATGTGTGGCCCTTGGTTTCCTAAACTGGCCTGCCTTGAAAAGGAGGAGGTCACTGACTGATTGCTGAAGCCAGGAGAGCCACTGATGCAATGGAGGGATACCCAAGACCCTATACCACTAGAGAGACTGAGCAGTCAGCTGAGAGAAACCAGCACAAGCTGCGAAAGAGGAACTCCAGTGCACGCAATGAAAGAGGAACCCTGCATCATAAGTGAGGCCTGATACCCAAACTATGAGAACATTCAGGGCTTGCCCCTGCAACTGAGACTTCATGCAAAATAGTATGGAAACCATTTAATTGCTTTTGGCCATTGGACCAGGATTTACAAATACCCGTACCTCACTTTGAGGTTGACTAATCATTCTCACCACTACATGGCATTTGGCTTTGGGGTTAAATTAAAAAAAATGCTTCTTTTCTTTAAATGAACCACTGCTGCTCAACCAGCTACAATACTAACATGCCTGCATTGTTTCCATGGCTGGGTATCTAGTGAAGCACCAGAAGCTCCCTAGTAGTTGCTAAGGGTCTAACATTGGTACCATTGGGAAATGGAAGGTAGGAAGGAGATAGATACTGTACTGATCACTCTGATGTGGGAGCAGGTACTGTTTTTATGGGCTGTACCTAGGAGGTCATTTTTAATAGTCTCAGGAAACTATTTGTTTTAGCTGGGCCTAAGAGTGCATGGAACAACAGACCTGTGTATGCAGGACAGGCCTAGAATGGCAGTGAAGAGCAAGCGGAGGATAACACTGCAAATACTATGATTGCATGGCCATTTTCCCCTTAGGAATTTATTCAAGACCTCCAATAAACTCTTTTGGGGTTCACTGTTTCTGACTCATGAACATATTATTAGTTGTGAGAATAATACTAGTAGAGTTCTAATAATTACATTTTTGGTTAATTGTTATTGCACTTCATGGATTCACAGATGGGGGATCCTATGGGGAGGTGAGAAGGTACTGCATCCCATGGGACTGTATCGCACTGCCCCTGCCCCGGCTCAACTGAAATCTTTCTCAGGTGGAGGCACCAAGCAAAGTAATCTAACTTCAATACAAGACCTACCAACCTGATAGCCCACAAGGTAGGGGTAGTAACTGCAACATCCAAGCTGACCTACTTATATCTTTGGGGGTAGCACTGAAATTTTCTATTAATCATCTGCACACTCATGTGGACATCAGTGTAAGAGGGAACAATCTTGTACCCCCCCGTAGAAAAGTTGCAACGGAGCATGACATACTGATCATCAGGGGCAAAGAGGAGAACCTGGATCCTCTAAAGACAATATTAGTCTCAGGAGTCCCCTCTGGAACTGGCAAGAAACAAAGAGAGACTTGTCTAGCCATAGTGAAGTGTCTCAGCAAGGTTGCTGTGAAAGGACATTCACTTGACCATGCTGCAACAAATATGGTGGCACTGGTGGAGTGCAATCACGCTGTGAATGTCACTAGATTGCTTCGTGGACTGATCCAACAAGAAGCAGTGCCAAACTGACCACAGTGACTCACGCCAGTGTTGGGCCAAAACATGATGTCTGTCCAAAGTCAGAAGGGTTAAAGAAAAGGTTCCATAAGTGGCTGCAGGTTGAAACAAAGTCAGTCAGCAGTGTCCAGAAGCTACTCATTGCTATGGCACTGACTCCACCTGGGGCAGTGAGATATATGCTGCCACCTGTAACTGATTCATACTGAAGGTTAAGGATTTTCTCAGAAGTCAAGCCCACCCCTGTGAGGGAAGATGATCTCAAGACATGGATGGACTATACAACTCTGCTAGTGCAGTACTGACAATGTTCAGTGATGGAGAAACACAAGAGACTAGGGAAAGCCTCAGAGGAAAAGCACTGGAAGCAATCCCATCCCTAAGAACTGCTGACACAGATGCCCCATGCAAGAGTATTTAGTCACTCTGGAGAATATTCTTGGCAGCACTGAGTCCAGTGAGGACCTCTTCTAGAATTTCAAGACAACCAATGAAGAAAGGAAGAACCACTTACCTGAACCACCTTGAGAGGGCACTGCAGAAGGCCTCCACTCTCCATACAAGGACTTGAACCAGGTGCAACTGGACTATGTGTTCAAGGCTACCTGCTATTCTGACCTTTCATTTCATTTCATTTTTATTTTTTATACTGTATTGGCAAGATGAGCAAAAATGTCCATTTTCACAAGCGACAAGTTTAAAAACATTCAATAGTTAATGAAACATGACATACAAAATTACAAAAAACAATATAAAAATATGTACAAGCAAAGACAATTCAATATCAATAACAGGTACATTCAAAAGAGAATCAAGCCATTGCATCAGTCTAACTTTAAAAGATTTAACGGTTCTACAGTAAGTACATAGATACATAGATACATAGACAGTGTCGGCAGATAAGGGCCTATGGCCCACCCAGTCTCCCATTTGAGCTTGTAAGTTCAGTTTGTTTTCCTAGAAGTCTGTTGCCCCTTACCCCTGACCTCCAGAATTCCTTTATGTCTATCCCATGCATTCTTAAATCCCGTGATTGTTTCAGCCCCACCACTTCCTCTGGCAGGGTGTTCCACTTGTCCACCACCCGTTCTGGTAGAAATTCTTTCTCATGTTTCCTCTGAATCGTCCTCCCTCCAACTTCATCCCATGCCCTCTAGTCCTGGAACATCTTTTCGCTTAAAATAGTGTTTTCCTGCACCCTGTTCCTCCCTGTAAGATACTTGTATGTCTCTATCATATCCCTCTCTCCTCCTCCAGAGGGTACATGTTCAGTTCCTTCAACCTGTCTTCATAGGACTTGTGATGCAATCCATGCACCATCTTTGTTGCCCTCCTCTGAACCTTCTCTACCCTGTCTATGTCCTTACGTAGGTATGGTCTCCAGAACTACACTGTACTCCAGGTGGAGCTCACCAGTGTCTGTATACGGAATTATGACCTCCCTTTCCTGCTGGTGATGCCCCTGCCTATACATCCCAGCATCCTATTTGCTTTACCTGCTGCCTTGTCACACTGTTTCCCTACCTTGAGGTCATCAGAGATGACAACCCCAAGATCCTTTCCTGCTTGGTGCATGCATATCTCACTCCCCAACTGATATATTGTGCCAGGGTTTTGTGCCCCATATGCATTATCTTGCACTTCTTTGCATTGAATTTCAACTGCCAAACCCTGACCATTCTTCAAGTTTCTGCAGGTGCTTCTCATTCTGTCTACACCCTCTGGTGTGTCTACTCTATTACAGAGCTTTGTGTCATCAGCGAACAGTGAAATTTTGCCTTCTAGGTCCTGGCGAATGTCACTGATGAAGATGTTGAATAGGACCGGTCCCAGCACTGATCCCTGTGGTACCCCACTGGTCACTCTTCCCTCTGTGGAGTGACAGCCATTTACCACCACCCTCTGTGTCCTGCCACCCAGCCAGGTACCTACCCACCACACTACTGTCCTGCCCACACCCATATTCCCCAGTTTGTGTAATAGTCTTCTATGTGGCACAGTGTCAAAGGCCTTGCTGAAATCCAGATGGGCCATGTCCACTGCCCTCCTGATCCACCTCCTAGTCACCCAGTCAAAAATTCAATGAGGTTGGTCTGACATGACCTCCCCTGGTGAAACCATGCTACCTTGGTCCTGTAGTCCATTGACAACCAGATGTTCCACCAATCTCCTTCAGTAGTGCTTCCATGATCTTCCCCACTACCGAGGTGAGGCTGACTGGTCTGTAGTTCCTGCTTCCTCTTTGTTCCCACTTTTGTATAAGGGACTACATCTGCTGTCCTCCAGTCTTTGGGTACCTCCCTGTTTCCAGTGATCGGCTAAACAGGATAGCCAGAGGTTCAGCCACCACCTCTCTTAGTTCTTTAAGGACCCTAGGGTGCACCCATCTGGCCCCATTGCTTTATCAACTCTTATTACTTCCAGTTCCTTCAGGACCCTTTCTAGTGTAAAGGGACTTGTGTCCATTTCTGCTCCATTCTCACCCCTTGTACTCCCTTCAGACCCATTACCCTCCTCCTCTTCAGTAAAGACTGAGCAGAAATACCTGTTCAATATGTCAGCTTTACTGTTGTCATCCTCCACGCAGCCCCCATCCTCCCCTTCAGTCTCACTATCCCTCCCTTTGTCTTTCTTTTTTCACTTATGTACCTGTAAAAGGTTTTGTCCCCTCTACCCACTGATTTTGCAATGTGTTCTTCTGTCTGAGCTTTGGCTTCCCTTACAGACCTCCCTGCCTCCCTTTGCTTCTCCTGGTACTTCTCCTATCCCTTCTGCCTGTGTCTTTTTGTATTGCCTGAATGCAATCTTTTTGCTTTCACTTTCTTTGCTGCCTCTTTGGAAAACCATAATGGTCTCCTCTTCCTTTTCCTCTTGCTAACCTGCTTAATGCATAATCCTGCTGTTCTTGTAATCCCCATTTTAAATACTGCCCACTGTTCCTCAACCCCTGATTCCTGTCCCATTCCCTTAATGCCTCTTCAGTATCTCCCCATTTCCCAAAGTCTGCCCCCCTAAAATCCAGGATACGTGTTTTTGTGTGGTTTGGTTCTGCTGTTTCTGTGATTTCAAACCACAATGACTGGTGGTCACTGTTTCCCAGGTGCTCCCCCACTGTTACCCGCATCACACTGTCCCTGTTTGTGAGCACAAGGTCCAGTATTGCCTTCTGCCGAGTTGGTTCCATGACCAGTTGCTTGAGGAAGGCACCCTGAAGGGAGTCCAGAATAAATCTGCTCCTAGTTGATGCTGCTGCTGGGATGCTCCAGTCCACGTCTGGAATATTGAAGTCTCAACCAGTACTACCTCATTCTTGTCTGCCATCCTTTGGATGGCTGGCATCAACTCCCATCTGTTTCTTCCTCCTGGGCTGGTGGTCTATAGACCACAGCGTGTGGATGGCTGTCCCCATTTTCTTTCCAGATTAACCCACAGTATCTCTCCCCCATTTTGTTGCTCTGGATCTCTGTGGCCCTTATGTCATTTTTCACATAGAGTGCCACCTCCTCCCTTCCTGCCTCTTCTGTCTCTTCTGAATATGTTGTAGCCGGTGTCGGCCATCTCCAGTCGTGGGTATCATTACACCAGATTTCAGTGATGGCCACAATGTCCAGGTCTGACTGTACCATGACAGCCTCCAGATCTTCCATCTTGTTGCTAAGGCTCCTGGCATTTGCACACATGACTTTCCATGATTTGACCTCCCTAGACTGTTTCACTGTTCTACTCCAGCCCCTTCTTTGGTTGTCATTTATCCCTGGTTCTCCTCGCTGTCTGCCCTTCTGCTGAATTTTGCCCCTTTTCTGCTTATCCACCTCTTGGGCACTAATCTCCATCTTCTGCACACTGCTTTGCAGAGATAGCCACTCCTCTGGTTCACTGGTTCCACTGCTAGCTGTGGGAGGTGAGCCAAGTAGGTACCCTCCTTGCTGGCCTGCCACCCCCTTTAACTAGTTAAATGCTTGTCAGTGTGGCATTTAAACTTGTCATTAGTGCTTGGATTCCTCCAGGATGGATGCAGGCCGTCAGGCTTAGACAAACCTCCATCCTCCAGGTGGGTCCCCAGTCACCAATGAATCCAAACCCTTCCTCACAGCACCAGTTCTTCAACCATGAGTTAAAGTTCCTGGTGCATGCACTCCTATGCTCTCCCTTGCCTCTCACAGGTAGTACTTCTGTGAGAAAGTGACAGAAGTAGCTACTTGCTTGAGACCCCTCCCCAGTTTCCTAAACTCTTCCTGAACTTCCTTTGGCTCCCCATTTGCCAGGTCATTAGTACCTAGGTGGATAATGACAGCCAGCTCACCCTCCTGTCTTGCCTTCCCAGTGAGCCCCAGGATCTTCCTTCCATCTCTCCATGCCGTGGCACCTGGTAGGCACCTCACCTCCCTGTCCTCCCCCTCCTGTGTTCCTAGCAAATGTTCTTAGTTGGCCTTGAACCACCAACCTTTCAGTTAAGAATCCAATGCCCATCTGATAGTGCCACAGAGACAACAGTGCTAAAAGTAACAACATTGTGGACAGAATTAAAAAAGGTTGTAGCCCTAAAAGAAAGAGATCTCTGACCTATAACCCTTTTAAAAAGGGACATCCTGAAAATATATCTGCTTTGAGATCTGGTATCTTTGAGAATTTAACAATCTAGTAAATAATGACTGAACCATAAAAGGTAAAAGACTCTGTATGCCCTTAAAAAGAAAAATACCCATCTTAACATTTATCCTTTTCTCTAATGATGGACACTGGGCTTCCCTGAATAAACTGATATGTTTTCTGTGGCAATCCAGTCATGAAGTGGAGAATATGATTGTAGGTGACTTTAAGCTTGTTTAACATTTTTTTTCCACTGGTACCAGAATATACTATTAAGCAATAATCAAGGATGCTTAGAAAAAAACTATGTGCCAAAAGGCTATGTGATTCTGGAATGAGAAAAGACCTTACTTGAAACAACATCTCTAATCTTTGATGAACTTTTTTATGGTAATAATGACATGGGTTTCAAATGACAGATGGGAGACAAGTGTTATCCCCAAATAATTAAAATGATCAACAAACTCAATTTTTGCCATTTAAATCAACTATGGGAGTCTTAAAATCCCTCTCCATCCCTCAAGTTGCATCTTTAGGAAAGAAGGAACAGCCCACCTTTCCACAGAGGGCTACTGAGAGAAGTGAGAGAGACCAAGGAATAGGAGGAATATTGGGGCCTTCATACAGGACTCAAGTCATTGAGAGCGGGATCACACCTGAGAGTCAGGAGCCCCACGATCTGCTGCAGGAATGCAGAAAACCAATGACATTCTCCTCTATTAAGGATATTATCTTTGACTGGTTGGCAGGACACCCTAAGAACCTGTATGCTATGCCAACAAGCAGGACTTTAACCATGATGGGTACTGGAATAAAAATGCAAAGCCATACTGTAACTTGTGACTTCCAGACCTAGTAGGATAAGCTACAAGAGCTAGTGGCTGAGCTGCGTATGTGTGAAGAAAGTGGTTCCAAAAATGGACAGGGTTACCAAACCAGTACCCACTGCCATAAGTGTCCTCATCAAAGCACCAAATTGAAACTGACCCCAGGAAAGGGGCAGGGATTGGTAACCAGCAAACAGGTCACTACAACACTACCTGATAGAGAAGGGATCCTCTGCTACCAGTGTGGGAAGATGTACATCTGAGAAGGGAGTGTTGGTCCCTGGAGGATTTTTGGAAGGTGAATGACAGGTTACTGGAATGAGCCAAGAAACAGGGTTACCAGTTGGATCTGGTAAAGGAGCACACAGGAACTTCACTCATCAGACAGTCCCCCTAAGCCATTTCCAAGTCATCAGCCAAGCCTACAATAGCTTTTCTATCTAACATAAGCAAACCTATAGTTCCTTCATCTGAAATGACCATTGCCATTGAGGGAGTACTGACACAAGCCCTACTGGACAGTGCCTCCCAAGTCACAATTATTTTTAAGGGCTGGTATGGCCAACATTTGTTTGACTAGGGACTGCATCAACTGGAGGGATTAAACATGTATTGAATGAGTAACAAGTCCTACCCCTACTTAGGTCACATGAAGGTATAGATCACTTTCCTCATGAAAGTGGCCAGAATCAGTGATCCAGTGGAAACTTTGTCACTGTTATGCCTGGGGATTGGGATGTATGACAGTGTGCTGGCTCTGACTGGAATGAACACTCACAAGTTTGGGCATCTTCCCCAAGTCTGTAAGATATGAGAAGTGCAACAGGAAGGAAGAGCATTGCTCATATATCACTGGTTAGGCAAGCCTACCAGAGACAGGCCCAGAAGATGTCTGCAGACTGGGAAGACTCGATGGGTGTACTGTGGTGCTGCACTGCTGAACAACTGATACTGCTACCCAATGCAGAGTGCACCATCAGTGACATGTTCAGAATAAAAATAATATGAAGAACCAGAACCTAATGACTGACTCTCTAGAAAAGCATTATATGCTGTAAGGATTACTTGTGTAGCCTAGTGTGTTGTCAGTATGAATACACCTGTATGTGAAGAGGATCTCCATTCAAGTGAGAATGAGACTAACTGGGACAAATCCATTGGGAAGGGATGCATGTTGGCCAGGGTGTACTGCCCGCATATAGCAGTACAACCCAACCCTACCAAAGATGCAGCGCAGCCAGGAATTAACTCCAAGGTCTTTGATTTCAGAGAGGGAGAGGGAAAGGGGGAGATTGAGAGAGAGAGAGAGAGAGAGAGAGAAGACCCAAGTGTGTGGGAAGCTGGCAAAAGGACCCAACATTAATGGAATGACAGATGCGCAACAGGACAGGAACTTCACATCTCATATCATGATGGCCACCCTTTTCGTGACAGATCTCAACCCCAGGCCCCAGCAGACACTGACTATGTGCATCTTCAGGAGCTACTAGCATCAGAAATAATCAAAGAGTCGAGAAATCCCTATGCCTCACTGATTGTGACCATTTGCAAGAAGAACAGAATGGTGCACATGGGGAAGACTATTGGATGCACAACAAACAGACTATACCTGACCAGTACACAATATCAAGGATTCAGGATGCTTTGGACTGCCTGAATGGGACCAAACGGTTCTCTGTACCGAATCTGAAAATTGGGTAATATACACCATTCATGACCTAACAAGATAAAGAAATAAATGCCATTGTGGTCATGCACAAGAGAATGCAACCATGCACATGTGTATGGCTACTAGATGCTCAACAAGTGGACTACACCTGACCAGTACACAATGCCAAATATTCAGCAGACTTTGGACTGTCTGAATGGGACTAAATGATTCTCAGTACTGGATTTGATAAGAGGGCACTACAAGACAGCCATGGTCTGAGAAGACAGAAAGAAAATAACCATCATATAACCTCTGAGATTCTGTGACTTCCTACGTATGTCCCACGGAATGCCTCATGCTTGCCTACATTTCAGTGTTTCACGGAATGTGTCACAGTCTAGGAGACATGAATCTACTGGACTGTCTGGTCTATCTTGATGATGCCATCATGTACAGGAAGACACTGGATGAGCAAAAGGCTCAACTGCTGAAGGTGCTGAATCAACAGAAAGAGCTTGTGCTCAAACTCTCAACTGACAAGTGTCAATTTTCCCAGAGCTCAAGTCAAATTCATGGGACATACTATATCAGAGAAAGGTATACAGATGGACCCCAGAAAGGTTGAAGCCCTGAAAGCCTGGCCAAAACCTGGAAATCTAGAGGATCTGCAATGCTTTGTAGGTTTTTTTGGGTACTACAGATGCTTTATCAAAGATTATACAATGGGGTCCCAGAATACCTTAATCTGATCAGCTGGCTGGCAGCTTTTACCCACGGTAAATACTGCAGTATACCAATGGGTAAAAGTGCCAGCCAGCTGCATCTGCACAAGAAAAGTACAGTTATGTAAGAATTTACAGTAACAGTAAATCTTCAAGAGAGGCTCTTGCAGTAGGTATTCACCTTGAGGACTGCACCCCCTGGTGTCAGGACCAGACAGAAAACTTTACCCAGCAGTGTCTGACGGGGGACTGCCCACCTAACATCACGCGACAGACGTCAGCGTGACCCTATATAGTGGGTGGTCCCCACACCCACCTTCCAGTTCTCCCAGAGACCTCTAAGGAGGAGCGACAGGAGAAAAGGAAACAAGAGGCTCCTGAAGCCCTGAATAAGTTACATAAAGAAAGCATAATACAAACAGGGGGTAAAGGAGGGAAGGAAAAAAGATGCCTCCTGCAAGAGCCTCTCTCAAAGATCTACTGTTACGGTAAGTTCTTACGTAACTATACTATCTTACTTTGAGAGGGCTCTTGCAGTAGGCATTCACCTTAAGGACTGTCCCAAGCAGTGCGAATCAGAAGACATGGAAACACAGGAGGCAGAAAAGACTTCTAAAGGTAGGCCAAATCAGGACAGGAGACCCTGAAGCACTGCTAGGCCAAAACCTGCTCTGCACCTAAAGGCAATGTCCAGACTGTAATACTTAGTGAAGGTGTGGACTGAATTCCAGGTAGCCACAGCACAAATGGCAGCGGAAACATTCCTGAAACAAGCAGTGGAGGCAACCATACTTCTGGTGGAATGCCCCTTGACCTTCCCTGCTAGAGCCTTACCATGCTTCTGGCAAAAAAAAAAAAAAAAAAAAAACACGATGCAGTTAGAAAACCACCTGCATAAGCCCTGTTTGGATAATGCTGCACCCTCTATCTTTGATGCAAAGGACACAAAAAGCTGATCCGTTTTCCAGACAGACTTTGTCCTATTCGTGTAATAACATAAGATTCTATGTACATCAAAGGTGTGGAGAACCACTTTGCCTCAATATAAGTGCTCAGAGTAATACACCAGAAGTTGAATCGACTGGTTTAAAGTAAACCCTGAAACCACCTTGGGTAAGAACTTACGGTTGGTACGAAAAGCCACCCAGTCTCTATGAAAAATCAAATAAGGCTCCTTACAAATCAGGGCCTGAAGCTCAGAAATCTTTCGAGCTGAAGTAACTGCCACCAAGAAAAGCACTTTCCAAGGCAAGCAACGCATATCACAGGAACCAGCCAGTTCATAAGAGGGCAGAGTCAGCTTCTGTAAAACAAAGTTAAGATCCCAAGGAGGCATGGCATTACACACCGGGAGTCTGAGATGCAGGATAACTCTTCAAGAACATTTTAGAAACTTTCACTTGAGATACTGTTTTGCCATCAACCAAAGAGTGATAGACAGAAACGGCAGACAGATGGACCTTCAGGGATGAGTAACTCAGGCCCAAATCATACAGATGCAAGATATACTCCATGACAGATGGAACAAGACATGAAAAAGGATCCCAACCCTACAAGGTGGCCCAAGTACAAAAATGTTTCCACTTCATAGCATAGGTTGCCCTCGTGCAAGGTTTTCTGGGCTCCCTGGAAGAGACTCCAAAGCACGAAGCTGCTACGTCCTGAGGAGCCACGCGTGACGGTGAAGGGACCTCAGTCATGGATGGACCAGCATGTCCTCCTCCTGAGTTAGAAGATCAGTGCAGAGGGGAAGGGGAACCAGAGGTTCCACCTCGAGCTGCTCAAGAAGCAAAAACCAAATTTGGCGAGGCCAAAAAGGGGCAGTCAGAATCATGTGTGCCCCTTCCACCTGTAGCTTGAGGAGCACATTCTGCAAGATTGGAAAGGGAGGGAAGATGTACAAAAACTTCCCTGTCCAACAAAGGAGCAGTGCATCTCACCAAAGGCACCATGCCCTGGAGACAGCAAGCAAAACCCGGGTAGATTTGTGTTGTTTGGGGAGGCGAACAGATCCAGTTCTAGCCGACCCCATAGGTCAAAAATGTGGTCGATCACCTTTTGCTTGAGCTCCCATTCATGGGCCCTTACTCTGGTGTGGCTAAGACTGTCCGCTAGGATGTTTTGCACACTCGGCATGTGAACAGCTGTGAGGTGAATTTAATGTAGAATGGCCCAGTTCCACACCTGCATCGCCTCGCTGCATAGGGGGTAAGAGCGGGTGCCTCCTTGCTTGTTGAGATCAGTCAATCCAAATCTTTATTTATCCAGGCGGGCAGCATTGAGCAAGTCTCATTTGCAAGGTGGACCTGGTCATGAATACATCAAAGTACAGTACAGAAGCAGGTATACAAAAAGCAATAATATTCAAAGAAGAAAATGTATATACAGTGTATAGAGTACAAGTACAAGGTTGAAATAAATAAATACATAAAACAGCATTATTTTACAATTGAAGAAGTCAGCAGATGTACAATTAACCATAGGCATACAGCGGTTATAAGCAGAGATCTTTTGAGTGAGGCAGCCGGCAACTACACATATAGGGGAAAGAGGCCATGTATGGGGTGGCAGGTTAGAGAGGTAAAGAATAGGAGGGATATATTACTGATGACTGGGAGAAAAATTGAGCTAAAACCACAGAAAGTGACGATGGCTGTCGTGTACTTGTTTATTATGATAATGATGGAGGAGGGGTAGATAATTGGGACACTACTATGGATGGGGTGGGACTTTAGCTAGGCTGGAGCGGACAGGGAAGGGTGGGTGCAGCAGGAAGAGTTAATAGGGAAAGAGTGAGAGCCAGGGGTAGACTGTGCATATGCTGTTTGATTGGACTAATAGTCTGCCCTCATGAAGCAGGTACTGAAAAGCCTGGAGGGCATACAGTACTGCTCTCATCTCCAACATGTTTATGTGAAGAAAAAGCTCTGCTTGGGACCATATACCTTGAATTTTGTGATTCCCCAGGTGAGCACCCCAGCCCATCCCTGACACATCTGTTGTCAGAGTCTGGGAGGGAGGAGGCAAATGAAAGGGAATCCCCTTAGTGAGACTGGAAAGATCCTGCTACCACAAGAGATTCCTCTGCATTGAATCGGAGACTATGACCATCTGGTCCAGGTTGTCCAGTCTCTGATCCCATTGTGCCCTGAGTGTCCACTGTGAAATTCGCATTTGGAGCCTGGCTAAAGGCACGGTGGAGATGGCTGCCACTATAAGGCCGAAAAGTCAAAGAATCAACCTGACTGAGACCTTCCTGTTGGACGCCACCAGGTGGGCCTGCCTCTGCAAGTTGTCTGCCCTGTCTAGAGGGAGAAAAGCCGTACTCGGTACTGTATCCATCACTGCTCCAATATATTGGAGACGTAGTGAAGGGACAAGTTGGGATTCTGGGAAATTCACAGTGACCCCAACTTGTGTAAAAAGATCCAGGGTAGCTGATAGGGAAAGTTTCAGCTGCTCCATCGACAGGGCTGACAGAAGCCAGTCATCGCTGGATGGCCACTTGGATGTCTTGAGCGAGACTCGACACCCTCAAACATGAAAAGTGGTGGAGATGGACCACTGTAGGGGTCCCCCTAGCCGATGCATCTACCGCATCACATGTGGCCCGGAGGGAGTGCCTGCAAGTCACTTTAGCTGATCGTATAGAGTCCGCTAACAGGGACTTGGATTCCAAGTCCGGGAGAGCCTCAATGGCTGGCTCCAACTGGGCAAACAGTGACTTCTGCTAGACTAGCATATGGCCTACATAACTGAAAACCCTCATAGCCAATGTGGAAGAAGCAGAACATTTTCTACCAAATTGGTCTAGTTGTCTAGACTCCTTGTCAAGAGGGGAGGTGCTCATGTGCTGTGGTTTGGAAGGCCCGTCATGGGCTGCTGCTATAATCATGAGTCCGCCTTAGGCTGGGTACTCAGGTGGTCTTTTCCCTCTGGCATCTGGTAAGTATGATCCGCCCACCGCCAGGATTGAGGAAGGAATCATCCATATCGTAGATGCCAAGTCCTCATGTGGCTCCTGCCATGGGGGAGTAAGAAGAGGGGCCTACACCTGAATGTCCAGGTGTTTAGCTAGTCTTTGCCATTTTAGATCCTGGGCATCCATCTTCCATTCATAAACCTCCGCGGTCTTGAGGAAGAGGTCTGCAAAGAAAGCATCCTCCTTGGGGGGGGTGATTTGGGAGATTCGTTCGGTTGAGGTTCCCCAATGGGTGGGTTTGCAAACCTGAGGCCTCCAAAGAGGAGTCCTGATCAGAATCCTGGTCTGAATCCAAAGACTTGGTATCAGAATGAGGTGGTTCTCTGGAATCCGGAGGCAGTCTCTCCAGCATCTTGCCAGACATTGGCTGCTTCGAAAGGGGCCAGCATTGGAGGATGCTGCAAAGCTGGTGTCGGCCTAGCCGATGGAATGTTTGGGCTCCTGGGGACCTCCTTAGGAGGTTGCTAGCTGTCCAGCTCTGAAACAAGCTTAGCCTTAGTTTCAGACCACTAGGACTGAAGAATGGCTTTGAAGTCTGTTGGGTCCTGACGAGGAGGCAGAGCAGGTGGCGGGTAGGCCAGTGGATACCCTGAGGCAAAGCCCAGGGTAGGGAGCCCAACGTATGATAATGTGATGTTGGGTACCCTGGCAAAGGGTATGCAGATGCATATCCTGGGGGGCGTATGAAACCCTGACGGGGGGGTGACCTGAAGGGTTATATGTCGGAAACTGAGGCATCAGGAAACCCGATGGTGGAAACCCTGACGAAGGGCCCAATGGGGGTAACCTGATGGAGGGACCATCAGAGGGAAAACCTGAGGGAAGGCCCATCAGCATATAGCCCAATGGAGGGCCTTGATGGACGGCGGCCACGTGTAAGACCTGACGGGGGTGCTGGAGACCTTGATGGGGGGTCCCTGAGGAGCTCCAAAGCCTGTGCCCAAGGGGCCTAGAAGAATTGGAGTTGGTGTCGGCCCAGTAGGTGGCAGAGGCAGGGGAAGCACTATGGGAGTGGGGCAGGAGGCTGGGAATCATCAAGGTGGCCAGATGCACCTGACCCCAGCTCCAGGGGTGAGCTTGGGTAGAAGCTGCCCACCGGGCACCCCTCATTCCCTATCCCCATTGAAATAGGGGAGGTGGGGGAACACTTCCAGTGGAGATGGTGGCAAGGCCCAGTGGGGGGAACCCTCCGGGACATGCTGAGAAAGGTCTGGCAACTGGGAATTGTTGGGGTCTGGTGGTTGGCCATGTGGATGTTGGGAGAGCTGATGCCCGACTTATCGACCAAAGAGACCATGCAAGCATTAAACGAGTTGACGCCTGGATTATCACTCATAGCTGGGTGAGCTCCAGGAACTTCAGACCCCGATGAAACAGCCTGGGCTAGGCGAGCATCGGGAAGCCTGATAGGTGACTTATCAGCATCACTCAATGCGATAGACCCGGCAGAAGATATGGGTCTAAACACAGCTGAGACCTCAGCTGAGGTGCCCGTGGTCACTATCACTATAGAGGTGGGAGGCCTGAGGGCTGCTCCTTAGGCGGGGCAGACTGGGCCATGGCGGCCAACTTCCTGGAGGAAGAGGGCCGTCGCTCACCCGAGGGGCCCAGTGGTGGTCTCAGGTGGGAGGGGGACCTGTCCCGGTGCTTCTCCTTCTTCTTTTTATGCCTAGGCTTGGTCAGCGATGATGAAGTACTGCAAAGTTTTTGGAGCTCTTTCTCCATGGTGGCCATTCATTGCTTCAGGAGGTGAGCCTCAAGGGCCTGCTGATGGTACTCCTGTGTGGCCTGGTTGAAAGTGCCACAGAGCTCACAGTCTTCAACCTTGTGGTCTGGGTATAGGCAGAAGAGGCAAAGAGAATACGAGTCCTTGAGCGGTAGTTGCACACCGCATGAAGCAGACTTGTTCTTGTGCTCGATGTTAAATGGGGGCGACGTACAAAAAACACAGAAATTTCTAAAATTACAAATAAATAAATGGATACTCATCTGAAAAGCAGTTGAACTGAAGCATGAGAACTCTGTGAGGTTCAACGTGAACAGGTCAATGCAGGAATGAACTGGAAGGCGGGTGTGGAGATGGCCCACTATAAGTCACGCTGATGTCCATCACGTGATGTTGGGTGGGCAATCCCCCATCAGATACTGCTGGCTAAAGTTTTCTGTGTGGTCCTGACACCAGTGAGTGCAGTCCCGAAGGTGAATATGAACTGCAAGAGCCCTCTCGAAGTAAGATCACTCTGACTCCTGAACACAAACCCGAAATTCACCATGCTGGATCCCAGGTAAACACGGCGGTGTGTGCTCCACAATTCAAAACAAACCAATTAAAACACACAGCCCCCAAAACATATCAGAACGTGAAACGCTTACTACATTTAAAATTCTTCCCCAGTAAACACTTCTATGTAACTCACCTGAGAACTGTGGAATCAGCTCTCTTCCCACTTACCAACTGCTGAAACTGCTCTGAGAAGCAGTCAGTCAAGCTACCTTCCCACATCCTGACTGCTGAAATTGCTCTGAGGAGCAGTAGATGTCCATTTACAAGCGATTCCTTGCTTAGAAAAAAAATGTTTTCTCACTCATATTTTAAGTTGAACAAATACTGAGCAGCGGAAAGTCTTTATAAATTAGATGTAAGCCTTGAAACATGCCGTAAAGCCGAACCGAGTGATACTGCACATGCACCAATGATCGGCTTTTCGGCTGTCATTTGTGTAACATTCACCCCTCATTTTTTATTAGAAAACCGCTTTCCCCACTTCAGCATTCCCCAAAGTCTCAAAATATTTAATTACTTACATGGGTATGATAGAAGTCGAGTGCCCTGACTTCACTGCTCTGGAGGCTGCTGAGCTGTCAGTCTCTAAGTTAAAAAAAGATAAAACAAATTGATGCTCATTCATGGCACCCAGTGCCCTCACTGACTGAGTTCTGAAAGATGAGTGTGTGGGTCTGGTGGAGGAGGGTTATGGTTAAAAATAAAGTAATAAAACAAAATAACAAGGAACCTCTCATACACTCTTATCTGTACTCAGCAATAACAGCACTATGCTTTCAGCAAGAGGGAACTATTTAATATGTAGAGCAAGGATATTACAGAAAAAAATCAATTAAAAAAGAGTTTATTTGCAAGAAGAGCTATTTTAATCTTAAAAAAATTTTTTTTTTAAGGGGGGACATTGTATAATCGCAATAAACCACTTCAGTATGTGGGTTATGCTGGGATTTACCCATGGCTGATATGGTTTGACTACTTGGCCTGCAACCTCTTGGCCAAACCATGCCAGCTGTGGGTAAATCCCAGCATTACCCACACCATGGGGAGGTTTATTGCTTAACTATACCAGAGTGGTAAGACCATTATTAAATCTGACACAAGGCTATCCTTTGACTGAATTATGTAGATGCTAAGGCACAATACCCAAACACATTAACCACTGATGACCAGGAATGTATATTCCTGGCAATAACATGAAAGCACTGTGTAAAAAGTGCAAGACCAATGAGCAAACATCACCTGCTAATGCTCATCCTTTTGCAGACAGTTTAGAGAGCATGTGGTAAATGTCTCACCATCTCCTATTGCAACTTCACAGTGCTATACCAAGCTAATATACCACATCTAAGCCCTCAGGACCTGCAGAGAGAACAGAGACTGGACCCTAGTTTTTGGGACATTCTGGTCATCCTGTAGAAGGGAGAGGATGCCACTCAAATGGTATCAAGAGATGCTAACACTCAACTGGTACTGCAGGAGTGGCCCAGGTGAAAAATAATAATAACCTTGCTTTACTGGGATACCCAAACACCACATGGATTTCTCCCATAGCAACTGTTGCTGTCCAAAAAATTCAGGAAGGTCATACTGTGTGCCTTGTACAATGAGATGGGATAAATAGGAAGTGAGAGGGTATTTGACCTTTACCAAACTTGCTTATTATCAGCCACATAAGGAAAGTGGCATGGAATATACTGCAGAAAGTGTCACAGATGAGTGCAAAGGAGAACTCTGCTGCCCCTCTGGAGAACACTGTGACAAGTGTGCCTACAGAACAGGAATGTATAGACTTCCATGGTCTGTAGCCCAATTCAAAAGACGTAGCCAACAATTTTGTGGTCATGGACCATTTCTCCTGGTAATTCCTCAGGCATAACCAGTGGTAGGAGGGAGGAGGCTGGCAATTACAGGCCACTCAGCCTCACTTTGGTGGGGGGAATTAATAGAATTATTAATAAAGGAAAGGATTGTGGAATATATTGAATCCAGTGGCTTACAAGACCCAAGGCAGTATGGATTCACTGGGGGGAGGTCATGTCAAACAAATCTGATACATTTCTTTGACTGGGTGACCAGGGAATTAGACTAGGGTGGTGCGGTGGACGTGGCCTACCAGGAGTTCAGCAAGGCCTTCGACACCATTCCACATAGGAGACTCGTAAACAAGCTGGGCAGCCTAGGAGTGGGTCCAAAGGTGCTCAACTGGGTAAGGCACTGGTTAGGGGACAAGAGACAGAGGGTGGTGCAAAATGGAGTTCACTTTGAGGAAAGGAGGGTGACCAGTGGGGTGCCACAGGGATCAGTACTGAGACTGGTCCTCTTTAATGTCTTTATTAGTGACATTGCAGAGGGGCTAGAAGGGAAGGGGTGCCTCTTTGCAGATGTCTCTAAAATCTGCAATAGGGTAGACACGTGTGTGTGTGTGTAAAAAATGAACAGAGATCTAAGAAAGCTAGAGGAGTGGTCAGGGGTGTGGCAGCTAAGTTTCAATACAAAGAAGTGCAAAATCATGCACTTAAGGAACAGAAACCCAGGGACAGAGTACCAAATGGGGGGAGTAGTATTAACGACCACCAAACAGGAAGGAGACCTGGGGGTAATCATATCTGATGACCTAAAGGTGGCAAGACAGTGTAACAAGGCAATGTTGAGAACTAGTGGGATGCTAGGGTGCACAGGGAGGGTTATAATCAGCAGACAGAGACAGGTGGTGTTAGTGCTGTATAGATTACTGGTGAGACCTCACCTAGAATAACTCCTAACTGCCTACTACCTGCTTCCTGCATCCTTCCTGATGTGCTCTACCACTGCCTTGTGTAGGCAGGGTACTCGGCACCTGGGAGGGATCAGTCACTCCACCAAGGTACCTGCTTCCCTCCCCTGTCTACTCCCCCTCACTACCTACTACCCGTTTCCTTCCTGATGTGCTCTACCTCTGCCTAGTGCAGGCAGGGTTACTCCGTATCTGAGAGGGGTCAGACCCTGGCAGATCTCTCCCCTCTTCAGTCTTCCTCAGGGTTTCCATCTCCTTTCCCTTTCTCCTCCATATTGTCTGTCCTAGCCCCCAATGGTGCTCCTGGCCCCCCAAGTATACCTGGGATTTTCTGCACATGTCATACTACCTTCTTCCTGCATCCTTCCTGATGTGCTCTACCTCTGCCTTGGGCAGGCAGGGTACTCAGCACCTGGGAGGGATCAGTCACTCCACCTACTACCTGCTTCCCCTCCTTCCCCCTTTCATTACCCAGCCCTATTTCACAGTTGCCCAAATCTATTTTGCAACTAGACTATGTGCACCTCGAGCTTACCTAGAACATTATACTGTCTGAGTTACTCCTCAGTACTTAACTTCGCTTAATAACAAGTTAGTCCTTTCAGTCATTCCTAATCAGCTAGGAACTAGTTAGTACTCTCATTCTTTAGCAAAGGCTGAATTAGATTTTCTGATGTTTCATCATCCAGCTCCTTAGACCAAAACTGTTAGCATTCCACTATTTCATTACTCTCTGTACAGTCTACTCGCTTGTATTGTATGTATTTGTATGCAATTTTATGCTATATTATGTTATTGTACCATATCTCTGTTCGCACTCCCTATGTTCCCCTACCCCCCAGGTCGCACCGGGAGACGAGCAACTTGTTGCTCAGTGTGTCTTCCTGGTGAAACATTTCAATAAATAAATAAAATACTGCATCAAGTTCTGGAGATCACACCTCTGGAAGGACAAAGACAGAGCAGAGGTGATCCAGAGTAGGGCTACTAAAATGGTGCAGGGTCTGCATCAAAAGCCCTATGAGGAGAGACTAAAGGACCTCAATATGTATATCCTGGAGGAAAGGAGGGAGAGGGGGGATATGATAGAGACTTTCAAATACCTCACACATATAAATAATGTTAAAGAAGGAAGCATTCTTTAGAACTAAAGATGCTCAAGAACAAGCAGTCATGCTATCAAGTTGCATGGTGGTAGACTCAGGGGAGATGTGAGGAAGTACTTTTTCACAGAATGAAAGATGGATGCCCAGAACACCCTCCCAGCAGAGGTGGTGGTGGTGCCAAAAACAGTAACAGAATTCAAGAATGCATGGGATAGGCATAAGGGAACCTGAGTAGTAAGGAAATGGGGGAAAGGAGTTGCAGTAAGTTGGGAAAATGGGCAGACTAGGTGGGCCAAGCGGTCCTTATCTGTTGTCAAATTCTATGTTTCTATGCCAGGATGTGGTGTGTGTCACATGTGGACCTTTGATTTCCTAGACTGGTCTCCCTTGAAAAAAGGCAACAGGCAAGACCCTGACAGCATCGGAGGGAACCTGAGACCTGCACCACTGGAAAGACAGGCAAGCTGACAGGGACCAGTACATGCTATGAAGGAGGAACACTGTGTCTTAAAGAAGACCTGACAGAACTGGAACCATGACTACATTCTGGGTCTGCCCCTGCAACCTGGACTCTGCAGTTATAGTTTGGAAACCATTTAACTCACTTTGAGGTTGCATAGCCATTTTTCACAACTGCATGGCCTTTGGGTTTGGGGTTTGCAACTGCTAGCCAGCTGCAACACCAGTGGGCCTGCACTGTTTCCATAGCTAGGTACCAGCAAAGCACTGGGAGTGCATTAATAGATGCTAAGGGTTTAACACTGGTATCAGTGGAGAAAGGGCTGTGCCCTCAGTACAGCTGGATGTGAGAGAGATACTGCACTGCGTAGTTTGGGGGTGGGCACTGGTTTAAGGGTTGTGCCTGGAGGGGGCATTTTTAAATACAGGGGGATAAACTATTTGTTTGGCTGTGCCTAGAAGGGCACAGCAAATCAGCCTTGTGTATGTTCTCTGGGCCTAGAAAGGCACTGAAGACCCAGTGGAGGGTGACACTTCATATACTATGACTACTTAAACCTTTCCTTTTCCCCCCAGGACCTTGTTCTTGATCCTCAGTACATCTTTCTGCTACTTGTTCAGTATTTCTGACTTGTTAGCATATTATTAATTGTGAACATGTTATTAGTAGAGTGCCAACAATTATACTGTTTTATCCAAATGTTATTGCACTGTGTGATTTCACGGGTGGGGTGATCCTGTGGGGAGATGGGGAAGTACTGCAACCTAGGAGTTTGTGCTGATACCAGGCTCACTTAAAACCTTTCTCTAGGTAGAGACAGCATGTAATTTAATCTAACTTGGACATAAACCCCCAATCTGGACTTTAACTATCCAGGTCCCTCAACCTTTTTTCAGCCCACAAGGCATAGGAAGTAGGCAAGGCAGCTTAATCTTTAGTCCCTCTTACCCAGGGGCTCACAGTGCTGTACGTAAACAAGAACAAACCAGAAAATAAATACTAAATAAACTAAATTACACAATAAATAAACACCTCTATGGACCAAGAACATTCCCACTCACAGATCAGCTTAGGCAGTAAGCTAACTTAAATAAGTGGCATTTAGGCTCCTTTAAAGGCCTCCACTATGCTGGCAGAACGGATGTGGAAAGGTAGACAATTCCACAATGTGGGTGTGGCCACTGTCGCTAGCAAGCCAACTGCCAATCATTATTTGCACTACATATTTCTGTTATATAATGTTTTATGGGATTTCGGTGTATGCCCATGCCAGTGTTAATTCAAGGCATAGGGAAACACTGGATTTTTTTAAAGGGGTGACCTTTTGACTTGAAGGCCACCTGTTTACCAGGAAGAGAGATTTTCATCCCCAAGTTCTTTTGACAGAGATGTGCCAAAAGCCATTTACCTGCCATAAACATGCACTGCAAGCAGATGGTTCTTTGATCTTAGGAACTATGATAGCATATCACATTTTATGAAGCCCAGGGATGTTTTAACCAGGAAATACCTTCCTAACAGGCCTGTGTGAGGTACTATAAAAAAAGGCACACATCCTTCTAGCAGTATTATGTGAAATTCACTTCCAGAGTGTCATTGTGAAAACCTGAGACTTCAATGAGTCTAACTCTGAACTGTCATAAACCATGCTGTGGGTCACTGGTGAGAAAATAAACTGGTTTCCTTATGACTGGAATATTGCTGACACCGCAGTTCAGAAAGGATAGTTAACCTCTCAGCACAGTCACTCAGTGTCATTCTGGTTTTGGACATTCTCCAGAGCACAGCAGAACAACTGCCAGGCTGCTACACAAGGATGGAGATCTTTTGCCAACCAAAGATTCTCTGAACTTGAAACTCATCTTTAAGGCAGCGGTATAGTTAAACTAATTTAAAGGTGTTTACACTGTATACATTCCTTTTCAGTTTATTATCCTGTAACCTAAACTAATATATGTTCTCGTTTAGTTGTACTGCATTTATTTAAATAGTTTTAGTAAAACTTTTGTTTCCTAAAGAAATTCTGCCTGCGTGAGTTTCCTTATATTGTATGCGTAACTGTAGAAGGTTTTATTACAAATCTGTGACAACTGTTAATGCTTAGTAGGGCCACCAATTGCAACCAAATTGAGAAGAGGTCGTTGGGGACATACGGACGGATTTTGGGAGACTACCAGAGTCTCATATGAGTCTGCTGGAGGTGTGAACTGGGCTACCGCATGTCCTGTATGGCGAAGACCAAATCAGGTGGTGCGCTGCTACCTGAAGAGGGTGTAACACTTGGGCCTTCTTCCTGTGTGTAAGAGCCACAAAAAAGGGTTCATATTTGGCCACAAGACTCAAGACTGGTATTGTGCCCTGATCCAAAGTACAGAGCGATACTCTGGGACCTGGTGGCCAGTGTTCAGTTGTAAACCCAGCAAGCATTCTGGAAGGACAAGTGAAGGGTATCTCTGTTTTCCCCACTCCCTGTCACAGATTGCGCTTAAGGGTGGCACTGTGAGATTAGCGATCTGACCCTCATGAGTGGGTTCATGACAGCCACCATGTATGCTCTGCCCCCAGACAACTTCAGTCCTTTATTGGGACACAGAAAGAAGGCCAGCATCTGTATAGTGGAGAGAGTGGACAGAGGTGCGTGGGGTTATGAGGTCTTTTGGGCAACCATGTCTCATATTGTGCAGGGCCTTATAATACAACAAGCATATCTTTTTTTTGTTTTGTTTATTCTTTGGTAACTGGCTAAGGTCCACTAGGTACAATGTCTGTTATCAGGGGCACCCTGGGTGCACTGGGGAGGTAAAGTGACTTGCTCAGAGTAACACAGTATGCAAATGGAGGCTGTGGGAATCAAATCCAGGTCTGCTGGATGTACTGTACCAAGCTCATTATCAGCTCATTACTTTAATCTCTAGGCTATACTGCCATACTGAAATTAATTCGCCACTGAATTGGCAGCCTGTGCAGTTTAGGCAGCACAGGGCTAATATGATCTCTATGGGAATTCCCAGAGATCAAATGCACTGTTGCATTCTGGACTATCTGCAGGCAGTGCATTAAACTATATTAACTATATTAAAATATAAAGCTGCTAGAAATGACTGCACTCGAGTGATTCGGAATACTAAAAGCAAATACTTCAAGGAGTCACTAACCAACTCTTGGGGTAACGGTAAAAACTTCTGGAAGAACCTGAAAGAACTCACAGGCAAGGATCCAAAGGCACCACCCACTATGCTCAACATCAATGGAATACCAGCGCTTGACCTTGGCACTATTTCCAACACTTTCAACAATGCATTCTCCAACCTGGGCAGTGTCCTTCCAGCAAACTTCTTTGATGCACCTTCATCCGCTTCATAACATCTCACCACAGTTGCGCACAACTCCGCAGTTCTTCTTTAAAGAGATACCAACACATGTAGCCAGAACCTATATCAGCAAGGCCATCCAAAATACTGGGTACAGTGGTGACTCCCTAGACCCGAAGATGATCTCGCTTGTTCTAGATAAAATCTTTGAACCCCTGACTAAGATCTTCAACCTCTCCCTAAGACTGGGGCAATTCCCCTCACTTTGGAAGCTGGCCACTATCACACCAGTACATAAAAATGGAGATAGGGCCCTACACACTAACTACAGGCCCATCTCACTCCTCCCACCCTTATCTAAAGCCCTGGAACGAATTGTCTCAGACCAATTAGTCGAATTCCTAGATAAGTATGAAGTTCAATGCCCAGAGCAGCATGGCTTCAGGAAAGGGCATAGTACCACCACGGCGCTGTTGGAATTTACAAGTTTTATCCATGCCACGCTTGACCAAGGAACTATGTGGGGAAAGTATTTATTGACCTAACAAAGGCATTTGACACTGTAAATCATCCACTCCTACTCAGGCAACTGTCTAATATTGGGCTGTCCAATTACGCACTGCAATAGTTCGCTTGCTACCTCGGGGGCAGGGTCCAATGCATTAGGATTACCGGTGTCACCTCAGATAAAACGCCAATCCTCTGTGGAGTCCTGCAGTGGTCAATACTGGGACCTCTACTCTTTTCCCTTTTTCTGAACAGCCTTTCTAGCATCTGCCACCAAAAAATACTACTCTACGCGGATGATGCAGTCCTGTTCACAAGCCACCATGATGACAAACTCCTGGAACACCAGCTGCAGCTAGACTTTAAGCATGTTGAAGATTGGCTGAGCACACATAAACTCATCCTGAACTACAGCAAACCTAAAGTCATGACATTCTGTCATGCACAGAGCAAATTCAGATCTCTGCCCCTTTCCATCAAGACCCACTTGGGGGCTTCACTCAAACATGTCTCTGAGTTTAAGTACCTTGATATCACTTTGGACAGTACCCTCTCCTATGCTCAGCACATTGACAATGTAGCAAAGGTTACCAACATACGTATTGGTATGTTGCACAAGCACTGTATGACTATAGATGCCCTTAGATTGGCTATCTACAGCTCTGTCACTTCCGTCATTGACTACGGCCTTGCCATCTATGGGTCTGCCTCTACAACTGCCCTATGCAGGATCTCAGTGTTGCTCAACAAAGCCTGTAGGCTTCTAACGGGTACTGCCTGCCTAACACACACCTGTGACCTGTACGCCCAGGCTGGCTGGCTTCCTCTACACAGTTGAATACAATACCAGACCTGCCTGTTCACTGAAAAGGTACTCCTCAGGCTCATGCCTCCAGGTGTTGAAAAGCCCCTTACTACCCATAATAGTACCCAGCATACTCGTAGTACCCAAAATCAAACCTTCAAGGTTGGGGTGTGGCTTGCAGCTGACTGAGAAGGACGTCTCTCATGGGAAGTCCTACTGACAATTTCACATTCTGTATTATAAAATCTTCAAATCTTAAATCTGGTTGCCTAAGAGAGCTTAGATTGCTCTCCCCTAATACCCAACCACTGGATAATATAGCCTAAAGAGTGAAAACTTACATAACTGCCAGCTTTATTGGTGGAGAAGATGGGGAGACCTAAAAATCCACAGCAGCAGGGCCAAGCACATGGCGCCGAAAGTGAGCCAACAAACGCTGTTGTACTAAAAGCCATCAAGGACTTGGAAGCTTTTGTTAAAGAACTGGACAATAAAATGGATACCTTTACAACTAGAGTGACCACGGTGGAAACTAAGTTGGACACAGTGGCCACGTAAAGTCAACAAGCACAACAGATGGCGTAAAAAGCTGTTACAGCTACGGGCAGGGTTCTTGAGTGAGACTCGATTGTTTTGCCAACGCTTAGAAAATCTTGAGACCGGGGTTTGGCTGGCCCACATACAGATCTTGAGGGTACCAGAAAATACAGAAGGTCACAACTT
Organism: Neoceratodus forsteri; assembly: GCA_016271365.2. Classification (NCBI taxonomy): domain Eukaryota; kingdom Metazoa; phylum Chordata; order Ceratodontiformes; family Ceratodontidae; genus Neoceratodus; species Neoceratodus forsteri. The sequence continues at coordinate 377,284,949 of CM057458.1, forward strand.
ACTGGACTATGTGGTCTCGCTTTTGCAGTCTTCGCTCAGTTTCTCCAGGAAGGAGCCATCTTACAGGCCCATCGGATTTCCCCTTGGTGCTGGCCTCTTCAAGTTGGAACACCTCGGACTATCCTGGTGTAACAGCGGGTCCTACCATCAAGGAACAGATTCTACAGGCTGCCAAGGAGAAGGGTATTATCCAGCTTTCGGAGGGCACTCGAATCTACTACTTCCCCGACCTTTCATTTGCTACCTGTCAAAGGCATAAAGCCTTTGATGCAGTAAGGGCAGACCTGCGACAACTGGGTCTCATGAATGTGCTCCTGTATCCAGCTAAACTGCGCATCCAATATGCAGGTAAAACATTTATCTTTACCGACCCGACTGAAGCAGGGAAGTGAATGGAAAAAATTAAACTGGACTTTGAAAGTCGTAGGGAGAATGTGGACATTGAATCTGAGGGGGACTGAGGGAGAATGGGTCTCTCTAAGGGTAACTGTATTAAACTTGGGTGTATTTGATCACCAAATGTTGGATCTGTTAACTAAGTGGGTAACACAGTAAATTTTAGAATGTTTTATATAGAATTTTCTAAGTAGTTACAGCTCCACATTATGCTTAGTATCTTCTATTAGCAGGAGCAGACTGTTAGATGTCTCAATTTTGTCTTTGTTTTAAAACATTATTATTTTTTACATAGATTTATGATAGGTCCTTGTGACCACATCAAGAGTACTATACTCACGGACTTTTCGAGCTTAGGAATTTTAGAAAATAGTTCATGGTCATGGCATAAGAAACCTTTGAATATAAGCTTCGGAAATATGTGTGTGTTTATTTACTTAACATAATGCTTTTTTTGCTATCCCCTCGAGGTTGTATCAAAGGGAGAAAAGCTAATAATCCTCTGTAGAAGACATACTATGTATTATTTCTGGTGACATAAAACCAAGTAATTCTTATTGAATGTGTTTTGGCATAATCAATAAATAAAAAGTTAAAAAAAATAAAGAAAAAAAACCCTTCAAGGTTCCCAGGTGCAGGACAACAATGGGCTAGCGGGCATTTATGTGCAGGGCTCCTCAGTGGTACAACACCCTCAACAAAGAAGCACTTTCTTCTACTTTGCTTGGATCCTTCAAAAGGAATCTCCAACTCTACCTCACCTCAACGATGCAATGTGACTGCTTCTCCTAAAGGGACTGGCTCTCAGTCCACCTGGCCACTTCTGACCTGTGACCTATAACCATTAACAGCTACCCACCTGCACCATGGCACCTGCTGTTCCTGCCCCACCCAGGCCCTCCCCCCCACACTTCCCCACTACACCACTCCTGCCCTTCCCCAATCTTTCACACCCCCTTCCTCCACTACTGCACCTTCCAGACATCTGCCCCTTTATCTCTACTCTGCTTACACTACTTCTACCCACCCATCACTCCGACAGAGGCCCCTCAGCCTGCCCACCTCTTCCCTTCCCTTCCTACCCTGCTCACCCAACTGTCCCTCCTGATTAGTTTTCTTTTACTCTGAGACCTCATCTAAGCTGCCCTCTGCATTCTCCCTACACTTATGACTGTAACTGTATAATGTGCTAATGACTATAAATCACTGTCTACCTTTGTATGTATGTTACCCTCCATCCTCTGACATGGAACCTTTGTAAATGAGCAGCTCTTGCTCAAAGGTATTTGTAATCATAGTGTTTAATAAAATAAAATAAATAAAAAAACAAAAACTCCTAGATAACCCTAGGTAGAGGGCATTATAGTAATCCAACCTGGATAATATGAATGCATGGACTAGTGTCACCAGATCTCCCAGGTGATAGAAATGGTTTAAAGAGCTAGTGTACTGCCCAAAACTAATATTAGTTTTTAAAAGCAGTAAATCAACCATTACCTTTTGTATCTAAAGCACTTTTTCTTTTCCCTTTGTTTAATTAGAAGATTGTTTACCTGATGTTATTAGGGGTGATGTGTGGAACAACACTCTGCCAGGTAGCTGACAAATCTAACTCTATTCCCCCCACGAAAACAAAAAAGTGTACACAGGGTAGGTGGTGCTCACAAAAGAATCAGATATATGTAGAGCACAAATTCGGGCACTCACCACCCATCCTGAAGGACAACTCACAGCTCTTAAATGAAAGTTCCGATAACCTATTTTCTGTATACCTGTGTAGTGTGGAGGCATGAACAATGATTTTCTCTCTTGCATCCCCCTAATGTCATCCTAAATTAAATACAAACGAGGTTACTTCACTCTGTTTTGCCCTGGTGTGAAAACCTGTTTGCCTCCATTCCAAAGATCCTGACCCCACCCATGCAAGGCATCATGGTAGTCGATGATGCGTACATGCACACATCAGCAGAAGTTATACTGTCATTCAGGTCTGTTACGTCTTGTTAAGTTCCTGTATCCTCTAAAAGCATTTTTCCCTCAGACTCACTTTAAACTACAGAAAACAGCAGGGCACTTAATATGGCTTGAAAAGTTTCATGGCCAGCTTAATACATGAACATAGGGACTGCAGAAGGCAGCAACAGCACTAATACAGTGTAATTAGTACAGACTTTAGCAACAAAATGTCATAAAATTCCAGGATGGATTACGAGTCAGGGCATGACCTCTGCAATGGAGTCAGGCAGCTTTTCACACTAGACTTAAGTACCTTCATTTACATGTAAATCCTGATGAAATTAGAGGATGCAATAGAGGCGATCATTGTGCATGCCTACAGACTACACAGGGGAACCAGAATAAAAGGTTGAGGGGGCTTTCCCTTTAAGACTCAAAGTCAAATGTCATTTTATTTAACAAAGGTATACATCAAAGGTGTACCCAGCACCATATCTGCATCCGACTGATGCATTTTGAGCTGCTGTCCTTTATCAAAGGCCCTCGATAAAGGACAACAGTCTGAAATGCATCAGGCAGGTATAGATATGGTGTCTGGGTACATCTTTGATGTATGCTTTTTGTTAAATAAAATGACATTTGACTTTGAGTCTTAAGAACTGTGTGGTGCCCTGCAGTATGAGTGGTGAGTGCCTGAATTTGTAATCTATTCCCCCCACTACTTCATCAGTACTATGACCTCATGGACAATGACATCACTGCTGCTTAGGAACAACCACTCAGTAACTGCCAGGTCAGTCACCTGTGATGTCACAGTCAGTGAGATCACAATGCTGATGACATAGTGGGAGGAATAAAGACAGACAGATCAGCTTCCAGGCTGAGAGCTATTCCACATATCCAGCACAATATTAACGCGCATAGAAAAAGCCGGCCCAGTGGTGCTGAGGGTTGAAGTGCTGGACGCCACATCTCATGCCATGCCAGTGACCCAGTTCGGAAATGAGCCTGGGCCGCCATGGGGTCAGCAGGGAAGGGAGAGGATTGAGCATCCAAAGGACAGCTCTCTTCTCCCGGGAGGGAGGGGTATACATGCTTGGTGCCTGACTGGCCTCTGGCGGAAGCCGTAGGCATAGCAAGCGCAGGTGCATAAAGAGAGGGTTGGGAGTGGAGGACGTCGGTGGAGATGCCTTGACGTTGGGGCACACACCACTCCCATAGAACATGGGAAAAAACACCCCGCAGCGCTCCCGGTAGATGGCGCACCAGGCCCTGATCCCCAGTGCCCCTGCCTGACCTAGTACCAGCATCCTGACAAAAACAATAAGGACTTTGGGGGTGTCCCTACCCAGTGCGCGCCTGGGGGATATAGCCACGGCTACATGAGGGAGGGACTGCACAAGGTTCCAGGTAAGAGGGCGGGGACTACAAGGCCATAGGTGTCTCCCGAAGAGTGGAAGCGCTGTGGGCAGGGGAAGTATAAAGAGCAAGTAAAAATATATATATATATTAAACACATAGAAAGCTTTCTAATGAACAAAAGAGGAAAAAGAAAAATACTTCATAAATTAAAAGTTAACAACTGACTACTTCTTAAAATTTGCAACCTGTCCCTGTCTGCCAGTTTTGGTTCCACTAGTTCTTTAATCTGGGCAATGCTGCACAAATGGAAAAAGCCACTATGGATGACTGCTGAGACCTGGTGCTTCAGGGTCAACCTGCTATAAATAGTGTCTCCCAGATTTTTAACCATATCTGCAGCTTCAAGGGTGACATCATTCAAAGATGGCAACCAGGTGTTGTGCTTTCTCCCACTGGAATCGGGGTTCGATGATCAACATCTCAGTTGTGCTTAGGTTGAGATACAATCAGCTGAAGGCCAACCAGTCATAACAGCAAAATCCACACCAAGGTCCAGGTTAAAATAACATCTACAGTGTCTGAACAAATATATTACTGTTTATTGGGTGGGGGAAGGGGCTCCAGCACACTTTTTATATTCTTCCTTAAATATTGTTTCATGTTTTTCTCATTTATGACAAATGCAAGAAGTATCAACTGCTACCTTTACTTTTTTTTCACAGAAAAAAATCCAGTCTACCAATTATTACTTGGAGGAAATCATCCAGACTTTAGGCAATCTAATCAAGAAATGGCTCTGCCCATGTAATGATCAGTTAGCAACAGAATGGCTAACTTCAAGAAATATCATTGAATCAGATATTAACCTCGCTTTTAATTTTCAATTTCTAAATGGGGCATGAGCTTCACCAGATATCATTTAAACCAATATCATTCACTTGAACAGGCATACTCTGAGCTCTGCTTGCTGTCCATTGTACATCATGTTGATTGAGCACATACTGGTTCATTCGAGCTACATATAGATCTGCCTTTTTGCTTCTGTGATTTAACAAGAATCTCAAAATCAGATCTCTGTACCACATCTTTGTAAGCAGTGAAATTTGAGGGCTTGTTTGTGTGTGCAATACTGTATCTCCCTTGTTTTTAGACTCCATTCTTCTAACTCTTCTGTGGCTTTGCCATCAACCGCCCTCCTTGCACCAGACACTGTACAGCATTTTTCTTTGATGTGTTCTCTAGCCTGTTATATTTGTAGCTTTCTTATATTGTTATTATCTTATTAATTGTATTCCTATTAGCACTGTATCAAAGTATGGTAATTTGGGCTATTGATATAGTTTTGATTTTTCTTTTGATATTATTGCATAGTTTTGCTGAACTCCCACCTCTGTAATCCCCCTCCCCAGTTTATACCTGGAAGCAAACAATGGACAATTTTGCCTTTCCTGGACACCAGTCAGTTGAAACTGTAGCTAAATAATTATCATTATGAAGAAGAAGAAGGTTCATCTAAGCCATAAATGTAGTCAGGACCGAAGCAGTTGAGGCAACTATGCTTTAACAGTTACTTATACAGTACTTTATGTTTTGGGGGGAAAAAAACAGAGATTGAGTGCAGGATGCTATGTATGGAGTTATTATTTTCAGGATGTGTTCTTGTTTGTGGATTACAGTCCTTTTGGTTAAAAACAAATGCAATTTCTCTTCAGGCACTGGCAATACTATAGAAACTGACACAGGTGTGGTTAATCATTTTCAAGTCCCTGTCTTCAAAACCGTCTCACCCCCCACCCCTGCCCCATCTCATATCCTTAGAACTGTATAAATATTCTGAAAATAAGGGCAACAACAAAAATTGTATTTTATATACTAACATGTTTATACACTTCAAGCTAAGCTCTACTATTTCTTTTTCATTTAAACTACCCCTGCTGTGCTGGTGCCCTAGTGACCACTTGTTTTCTTTTGTGCCTAACACTATCTCTAAAAACATGGAACCAGTAATGTTGCTGCCCTACCTGAAAATACAGGAATCTGTGGGAACAGGGAGAGATGAGATGTGTGAATATGCACCCTGCATATCCAGAGATGCTAGCCCCTTGCTTTGGGTGGTGGTGGTGGTGGTGGTGGGTGTGGGTGTGTGGAAGAGGATTAAGAGAAACTATTTGGAATTTCTTAAAAACTGCTTCTTTCCTTGAAGTCCCTGGAGTAAAAACCCCTGGCACCTTTCTGACTTCAAGATAGTCTCTAATGTCCTATTGGATAGCATCCCCCACTGCAATCTCATGTTCTCAATAATTTCCACTGCTAAATCCTTGACCACTTCTCCCAGTTTCAAGATGTGTCCTGAGATCATTGACCATGGCTGATCACTTAGACCTATTTGTATCCCCCACTAAAGTTGCCACTGCTAAGGTACTGATAGTCTTTGCTTCAACTCACAGAGCTCCTCTATTGCAAGGTATGAGTGATGCTGTCCAACAGGACAGTAGAGTCTGATCTGAAGACATAAAGGTGCCAGGGTTTCACTCGAGGCACTTGAATAAAGCAAGTACTTTTCAACCCTCTGTAGGCTCTTGTATATAAGGATTGGTCTTGGGGACAATTCTGTTTAATATTTTTATTTGTGGTACTGGAATGAGGATTCATAGGAAGATCTGCACCTTTGCAGATGATATAAAGCTCTCTAGAAAGGTGTACAGTGAGGAAGGGGTAGGATCTAGAAAGGCTGGAGAAGAGATCTTGGATTTGTCAGTTGAAATGCAACACCAAGAAGTGCAAGGTAATGCGCACAGAGGCAAGGAAACTAATTACTGGATACAGAAGGTGGGAGGGTTGCTGAGGAGAGTACAACTGAGGAAAGGGACCCTGAGCTCACATTACACAACAATTTGAAGATAGCACTCTAATACGACAGGGCTGTGGGGAGGCCAGATAGGATGCTGGGATGTATAGGAAGGGGGATCAGCAGCCAGAGGAGCAAAATAATTTTGCCACTGTGCAGATCCCTGGCTTGTCCTCAACCGGAGTACCATGTGCATTTCTGGAACCAGCTCTTGAGGAAAAACTGGGACAGGATGAAAGCAGTGCAGAGGAGGGTAATCTGATTGATCCAAGGCCAGCAGAATAAGACTTACATGGAGAGGTTATCAAATCTTAACATGCACACCCTGAAGGCAAGAAGAGAGAGGGGTGACATGACAGAGTTGTACAAATACCTCCAGAGGATTAACAGAGTTGATAGTGTAGAGTTGTTTATGCTGAGAGGGAATACCAGCAATAGAGGGAAGTCAACAAAACTAGCTGGGTGAGGGGGCTGAATTTAAGGCAGATGTCAGAAATCATTTCTTCATGGAAAGGGTGTTCGAGGGGTGGAACAGACTGTCAAAGGAGGAAGCCTCTGCAACATTGGTGGGAGTGATTCAAGCACAAGTGGGACAGGCATATGGCACTGGTGAAGACAGTGGCAAAGAGGGTGATAAGAATGAGCAAGTGATGGGCCACTAGGACCCTCACAAAATCAACATTAGGTGGGGAGAGGACTCAATGGGCTATAGGGTCTTTTTGCTTCTGACAACGTCTATGTTTCTAGGTTTCCTCTGATCAATGTCATCTCAGTACTGCTCGGATAAAATGAGTGAAACAAACTGCTTCAAGCAGTACCAGCTGGTACTGTTAACCCACCAGGAGCTAGTGCTGGGCCGCTACGCCTATAGTACCATCTGTAACTGAGCCTTTGCTTTGGAAATGAATGGCTTGGACTGGGCATGGAAGGTAAACCCCCTAGAGAATCCCCCCGTTATGAAAAGGTCTACCACTGGCATAAAAAAGCCCTAGTTTGTACCTCTTAGGGGGTTGGCGAAGAATACCCCGGTGATAAAGAGAGCAGCACCTTTAAACATACTATTAATGACCATCTGTTAGATGTTTAGAATGAAACCCAAGACACAGTCTGGCATAGTGGTGCGAAATGTAACTGTATGACAATTATAGTCTTGAAGCATGTTCATGTAATTTGTATATTTTGTTATACTTATTTCCATATTATTACATTATTATTGTACATTGTACTACAGATCTGTTATGTTCTCTTCCTCCACCACCCAAAATAAACCTGTAAATGAGCTGATACCAGATCAGTATGACTTTCCTGGTAAAACATTTGAAATAAGTAAATAATAAATAACCTTCTACAGGGTCCATTTCAGCAACTGCATCCAAGGCATCTCATTCTGTCTGAAGCTAGTGTTAGTTTAGTATAGCTCCCTGAGCTGCTGTTCCCAGCATTTTTTACTTTTTGAGACACATTCAGTAATGTGTTTCCAGACACTTTTAGCTTATCTCACACAGCCTACTCATATTTTGATATGTGAACTTAACAACTAGCCACATGCAGGCACAAAGAATCAGATGGCCGTGTCAGCTAACCCATGACATTCACCCTCCTGGATTTCTCATCTGTAGGGTATGTACTGAGCCTTTGGGCTCACTTAGGGCTCGATCCACAGAAAGGCTAGGATACACTCTGATTCTCATGAACGTCTGCCAAAGTGATCGCCCTCATAACCAGTCAGGAGGTATGGAAAGCACTCAAGGCACAATCTCAGTACAAAGGTAGCTCCTCTTTGAAAAGTGATTGCAACACTTCAAAACCAGGTAACCGTCCCATGATACCCACAGCAGTGTTGTTGAAAAAGCTTTATTCCAATTACAAAATATAATACACACCCCCTGGTACAGGGACTACTGTGTTTTCCAGTTCACAGACCTTCCAGGAGTCATAGAACAAAAGTGAGTGCACTCGCAACCAGTTGGGAGGTCTGGAATGTGCTCAAGGCACACACATAACATGGACTTACTTTTTTATTGAAGTCATAGTCCTTTTCAATGTAAGTGGTGCATACCCATGAGAATAAACTCCACAAGTTTATTGTGTTCATAAAAGCTGGTTACATAAAAAAGGGAGCTGGGCACACACTAGGGACATATAAAAAGTAGAAGTTTTTTTATTTATCTCATAGCATGACACATACACCAGCCCAACAGCCTGGCGTATGTGTTATGTTATGAGTTAAATTTGAAAAAAATCTACTTTTGTATGTGCCTGGTGTGTTTCTATTTTCCTTTTTTGTGCATGTTGTTTAACTGACTAGTGCAACTTTTAGGAGAGAGATGTACACTCCTTACCTGAATTTTGCTACATAAATTACTGTATGTCACGTTTGCCCTAAATGCCATCCTGACTAATATCCCTGACCTTGAGAACTCCACAGATAAGACCCTGTTTGTCAAGATACATAGAAGGTACAAACCACCCTGCGTAGGATGTATTTATAACCCCCCCTCCGAGTGACTATCATGGCACTTGATATTCTAACAAGGGCAGTGACAGAACAATCCCAATGGGGAACTAATACTCTATGAAGACTTTAACATAAACCAGAACAATGATGTTGGAAGGGGACATAAGTCTGCTTTGCTCGATGCACAACTCACTCCATTTATTAGTGAACCTATTAGAATGAAGAACAAATCAGGTCACCATGCTCTCAACTGGGTTCTAGTCAATAAACCTGACAGAATCAGAGCCATACATGTGTTTGCCGACTCCTTAGTGATCGTTCCCCGATCTTCTGTATTTGGAAAAATAACTCACCCAAGCCACTGACTAGAGTCTTTCTGGCACAGAAATATCCCATTTTTGATGTTACTTCATTCCTGGTAACAGGGTAAGGCCCACTAGGCACAAGTGTACAAGACAAAATTCTCTTCCCCCTACAATACACAATATGCCAACTTATCTAAATTTTAAGACTGCTCTTTTGCAATTATATCCTTTTATGTGTAAATGTTTAATGCAATAACAAGGCGTGGGTTTGTATTTAACTCTGGTGTCAATGTTAAAGTTGGATATATGTAACAATTTTATGTAAATTGCTCTGTAAACAGGATGGCCCTGAAAACAGGCTTTGCCTAATGTCTTATCCTGTTAAAATACAAAATAAACTTGAACTTGAAACTTGAACAAGTGCCTATTTTCAGGGGCAGCCTGGGAGCACTGGGAAGGTTAAATGACTTGCTCATAATCACACAAGTATGCAAGTGAGGGTTGCAGGAATCAAACCCAGGTATGCTGGATGTACCAAGCTCATTCACAGCTCATTACTCTAATCAGTATGCTAATTTCAATTTACAATGGGCTATTAATTCATCATCTAGGTACAATCCCAAAACTGAATCTGAAACTCTGATTGGATTTTGACCTCCCGGTTAGATACAATATTACAGCATTCCCTTTGGGTGACTGTCTTAGTGATAATTTTTCTATTTTTTGTTTCTGGACTGCTCAAAAACCTAAAATTTCTCCTATTTTTATAACTTCAAGGTCCATAAAAATTTAGATTTGACTGAGTTTCATAATTCTGTTGCATCTATTGACTGGTCTTATTTGTATTCTATTCCAAGTGTTGACCTTGTGCTTAAAAATTGTCTCACTCATCCCTAGGTGGCCATGTCAAATACGGTTAGGCATAGAACATTTTAACTCGGATGTGAGTTCCGGAGCCGAGTGTTTTTTTAATTTTATAATAACTTAATTTAATAGGGACTGTGATATATTTGCCCCAGTACGCAAATCAGAACAAGAAATCAATGTCAGGAATGGATTAAACCTGAATTAATAATAAAGATGCAGGAAAGAGATAGTGCCTGGTGTGCCTATATGAAATGACGTTCTTCAGGTTTTTTTTTGCGTAAGTATAAACAATTAAGAAATTTGTATAAAAAAATCGGTGAGGCAAACTAAATCTGAATTTTTCTTGCAGCACCAGTTCTCCTGTTCTAATAAGCAGTAGGAGAACTGATCAATCCTAAATAAATTATTGGGCAAGTTAGATACCACTCAAGTTCCATACTCCCTATGAGTGATGGTAACTTAAAGGAATTGTGTGAGCTAACAGTTTGGGCATCGTAGACTGCTACTCTGGGGTGGCGATAGCCCCTCTGTGTAAAAATAATTTTTTTTTGCTCACTTGATAATGTTTGGGAAGGGATCGTAATTTTGTCCAAAGTGGGAGCCAGACAATTCCTTCCCACTTCAAAGTTTGCCTGCTTCTCCCCCGTGCTCCCCCATTTTGTGATGTTTAACCAGGGAAATTGCGGGGACGCATCTAATACAGATCTATGGGGCTAACTTTTGAAACAATTTTATTAAACGTTAAATGAATGTTTGATAAACATGAAAACCACTGCTCAATTAATAGGGACCCCTGTGCTCTCCCTGGTTAAACGTCATGAAACGGGGGAGAACGGGGGCCGAGTAAGCAAACTCGGAAGTGGGAAGGGAGCGTCTGGCTCCCAGTTCAGATAAAATTATGATCCCTTCCCAAACGTTATTAAGTGAGTAAAAATAATTTTCTTTTTACACAGAGGGGCTGTCGCAACCCCAGAGTAGTGGGCTATGATGCCCAAACTCTGATTTTGTTTAAATCACACATTTACTTTAACTGATCAGTTGGCTATTGGATACTGAATTTTATAGAGATTCACTGAGGTTTCCAAATTTGCTCCCCCACTTGTAACTCTGGTCTCTAGTTCAAGTATGCAAGAATGTGATTGTAGTTCTTCTAAATTTGAGTTTACATTGTTGACATCTAACCAGATCTTAGGATGCCTTAAAGAGCAGCTGACATCTTCCAGAGAATTTTCAAAAAAGCAATATTTGGAGACAGTTCAGCTTGTATTTCACAATAGTGTTGTATTCCTCCTCCTCATTATTTATTACTGAGGTCATGTGTATGAAAACAGGATCTTTGCTCCTGAGGAGTTCATCTATTACTGTTGCTTTCTCCCTACCTGAGGTCATAATGCACTACTTTTGACATCACAGTTACCCCCATAGCAATAGACGATGATGTCGCAACACAGGATTATGACTTGAAGTGGGGAGCAAGCTATAGACACAGATAAACCCTAAAGGAACTCTAAGTGATAACGATCACGTATTCATACAAATTTATGCAGTCATAAACAATAGGAAAGAGAAATGTATAATACATATGGAATGCAAGCAGAATTCTACCTACTTATTATGTTTTTCAAAGTTTTCTTTGAGGTGTCAGTAGCTCTTTAAGGGTACGAACTCGAGAACAGGTATGGGGCTGACATGATTGATTTAAGTGAGGGATAATGATTATGAAGAAGTACTGTTTCACAGAAAGTGGGGTGGATTCCTGGAACAACCTTCCAAAGCAGTGGCGGAGGAAGAGAAAGATGGGCCCCAGTGCAGGTTGTAATTTTGGGCCCCCCACCACCACCACAGCATATCAACCGCCCGCCCCCAAGGTTTTTTTTTACCTGTTTATTTTACACACCTTTCACCCACTTCCTTCCTCCCTCACTCACATATCAAGGAATATACAGTAATACATAACAGTAGTAATATGTTGTACTCATCTATTTGAATCGCTCTTTGCCTTCTTGTTCTGCAAACTCATCAATGATCTGCTGTAGGTTAATTTTTCTTGCTCGTTCATTTTCAATAGATAAGAGTCCCAACCCACAAAGTTTCTCTTGTCCCATACTACTCCTTAAGTAGTTCTTTATAAGTTTAAGTTTTGAAAATGAGCGTTCAGCACTGGCTACTGTTACTGGGATGGTGAGAAACAGCAGAAGCACAGTACAGACTTCTGGAAAACTGGATGCTAATACACTATTGTCAACAATGAACAGTTTTGCCAAATCTTTCACTGATGATTGTTTGAGATTTCAGATTTCAAACAAGATCTGAATGCAAGCAACTGTCCAGGAAAAGCAAGTGAAATGTCTTTGTTGAAATGATGGGCCAGTTTTTCAGCTCCTTTATGCAGATCATCATCACTTGCAGAAATCAGGGTGCTTGGCTGGATTATGCTGAATCTATCAGCGATTGCCTGCAAGCTTTGAAATCGATTTGAAAGCTGTGCAGTTATTATATCAAGGCACCTGTAAAACACATTCACTTTGAAAAATTGTTCTGAGTCGGCAAGTCTTTCATCTTCACATAGCTCATCAAAATGGCGTTTGACCTTTCTCATGCGCTTTTCTTCAAACTTTGCTTGTATACCCCATTTTTCTGATAATGCAGTTGCTGAATTTTTGGCGTCATCAAACTCATTTCGAAATGTGAGTAGTCTTCATTGGCTTTGTGAAGTAAGTTTGCTGCTTTGCAAAGGTCTGTGTCTTTAGACTGTAACAGTTTTGACACAGCATTAACTGTTTCCAGAGTCTTTGTTTGGCGCACAACAAGAAAAATGAAACTAAAATTTTCAAATAATTTCTTTAATGCCAGAGCCTCATTGCACTCATCTCCATTTTTGCTCTGAAGAACTATTTTTGTGAGTGCCTTCATAATATCTAAATACCGAAACCTCAGAGCAAGGAGTGATTCATAGCGGGATGACCATCGGTAGGGCAAACCTTTTCAAAGTAATGTTGCTGGAAAGGTCTGATGTGGAAGCAAATGAAGATAATATGGCCCAGCTGCTTATACTGTGGCCAAAAAGTGTATAGTCTTTCAATCACATCATAAAAATGTTTTAGTTCTGGTATTCCTCTAACGGAATCATTCAGTGTGAGATTTAAGTTGTGAGCAGCACAGTGAGCGTATGCAGCATTCGGTTCCTTCTGGGATATTCTTGCTTGCACACCAGAGTACACACCACTCATATTAGAGGCCCCATCATACCCCTGACTGCGACATTTAGATAACTCTAAACCTTTCTGTTCTATGCAACCAATTATTATGTTCTCAAGTGCACTAGCAGACTGATCACTAATTTCATGAAAGCCAAGGAAAGATTAATTGATTTTCACCTCTGTTGCCATGTCTCTTTCATCCCTTTCTATTGTGACATACCGAAAAATTTGACTCAGTTGGTCAGTCTTCGCAATGTCTTGGGTGGTATCCATTATTACAGAGAAAAAAGGTGCAGCTTTTATTTCATCAATAATATCTTGCTCAATACGGTTTGACAAAACTTCAATGAGTTCATCCTGTATAGTATGACTAAGACAGCGAATTGATCCACTGGGCATGGAAATGAGTTGCTTTAACACGGGATCATACTTGGCCAACAGTTCCACGACTGAAAGAAAATTCCCACTATTTATTTGCCCTAAAACCTCTCTGTGTCCCCTGAAAGGTAAATTGCACATAGCTAATGTAAGAGTCACATTGATCAGGAGCTTCCAAAACTTGTCCTCTGAAGTTTTTCTCCTTTTGTATTTGAGTTTCAAAATCTTCATCGATTGTGCCATGTAAACACCACTGCTCATACACTAAGCAAGATTCTAGATGAATTGTTGATGATTCATGATATTCAATTTTGCTGCTTAGGTGACGCCAGTCTCGAACTCCTTTAACCCATGCAACATTATAAGCAGGTGCACTACGATCAGCAAACAGCCAACATGGCTCACAATATGCACAGTCTAATTTAGGGGAGTAACAAAGCCAAGTACGTGGTAATGTAACTCCTGCCTTTGTTGTAATATTGTAATAGCTTCTGGAGAAACAGCGCCCATCTTGATTTTTTTTGTCTCGTGGAAATGGTCCGTCGGGTTTAACTAACCTTGGGATATGATGTACCTTTTTATTTGGCTATCCTTTATATCTAAAGGAAAATGACCTCTGTCTGTGGGGTTTCTGTCATCAACAGGAGAAAAACTTGGAAGAGCAGGTTCTTCTCCACTATTAAAAACAGCACTGGCTGTTTTGTCAAGTTCTTTCTCCAATACACTTTTAATGTCCGGTTCTTGTTCAGATTGTTTAGCAAAGTTAGTTTCAGGATCAACATGATCACTACAGGCCATCTCAGCCAAAGCATTAGGTCCACTGTCTTTCTCTGTGTCTGTGTCATTTTCACAAATTTCAGTTTCAGTCTTATCAGGTGTGTCAGAAATTAGAATCAGTCGCAGTTTGGAAAAAAGCACTGATTTTAGGAAGCTTTGCAGCCAACAGCAATTCTTCCTTCCTCTGTTTACGCTTTTGTGCACCACTTTTGTATTTAGGAGGCATCTTTTACTAACAATGAACTTTACTGTATTTATAATTATTATAATCTTATCTACAGTATTGTATTTACATCATACAGTCCTGTAAATGTAAATCACAATATAAAATTATTCTCCACTCACTGAACAAGTGCCGCCTTGTTGCGCTGTGATGTGTAAATGAAATTCTACCTCAGACTCTTTTAAACTGCAGCACAACTGACTTAACTGGTACAGTACACACACGATTCCCAGTGAAATGCCCCCACCACTTGCTTTCTACAAGCTGTTGCTTTGAACTCACACCAGTAGCTTAGCAAAAAAAACCTTATATTTACTGAAATAGTTATTTTTGTTTGTTTGCCTTCAATCTGGAGTAGTTAGGCTAGGCAGCTAATGAGAAGAGCAGAGCAATACAGGCTCAGTCAGGAGTCAGGACACACAAGACAGCAGAAGAGCACACAAAGCAAGATACAGGCTGGCCACTCGCCACTGCCTGGCAGGCTGGAGACGCACAGGAAAAAAAGTCACATGCAACAGGCCTCAGTAGTCTCACACATTGCTGCTGCTGCAAGGCAAACACAGTGAAATTACAACAGAATCACTTTCACTGTGAGTACATAACAGTACTACACTACTCACTACTGTAACAACTGCTGTAGACTAAAAAAAGATGATTGATAGTCACCGAGAGAGAGACAGAGAGAGAGAGAGAGACTTTACTGGGTTTAGGCAAGCCAGCCAGCAGACTGGCAAGCAACAACAAGTACTAGTAGTCCAATATTATTTGTATCACAGTATTATTATTTGTTTGCTGGGGGGCTAACCACTAATGTGGCTGCTGCTATGCTAAATGCTGCTATATATAGTAGAGTCCAGTCCCTACGCACGCCCAACTAGCTGCTCAGATAAACAGGAACACAGCTAGCCTTCAGCAGTGCTGTGCTGCCCAATAACTTTTATTTTTTACATGTTGTTTGCAAAACACAAAAAACCAACTCAGGTAGCTGGGGGCTAACGTGACTGATGTCTATACCCTAACCCTACCCTTGCACTCCCGATAACACTCGGCTGTCTACTGCCCAATTAGGTTTCCTTTTTTTTAATTTCCTTATCTGCAGCAAAAACCCTCCCTACAGCTAAGAGCTAATGTGTATTATCCTGCTAGGCTGCTACTGCTATGCTAAGCATTCCCCAGTTCAAACAGGATTGGAAAGACACTCTGCCTGCCCAGTAAGTTTTTTTCCTTGTTTTTAGTAAAAAATACTAGTAGTAACTGGCTCGGCTGTTCAGCTGTGTTCTCTGCAGTCAGTCAGTGCTGCTAGCTGCTAGTAGCCTACTGTTATCAGGCCCAGCCAGCACCCCCAGGCAGCGCTGTGCCCACTGTCAGCCGCCCAGCCCAGGCAGCAGCAAGCAAGCTAGGTCAAAGTGGTAGTCCTGCCTAGTGCCTAAACACAGTCAAGAGTTAGAAATACTAGTCTTGCTCACACACAGTCTCACACTGAGACTTCAGTGATCCCCCAGGGACAAGGCACTTAGGGACTCCTGACCTCCATGGCTCCCTGGCTCCCACCCACAGGCACACAGTCAGTCAGTCACCAAAAAAAAAAAGAAAACCTTAACCTCCAGCTAAGGTGGCTATATCCTGCTTGGCTGCAGCAGTGCACTGCTATCCTATGCTCAGTATGCTGCAGACTAGTGCCTTTTATAAGTTGTGGAACTTCTGTGAGCTTTGAGCAGCAGGTTAAGCAGCCCCCTGGCCACAGCCTGAGCCTGCCACCTGCTGCAGTGCTGCTATGCTAGAAGAAGAAGACTATATCCTCCTCGTCCTCCTCGACCACCAGGCAATACTGTTAACTGTACAGCGCTAATAAGAAGTCCGTCTCATCAGTCAGTGATCACAAAAAAAAAAAAAGCAGTCAAGTCAGTCACAGTTGGGGAGGGAGGGAAGTAACTTGGAAGAACAATAACAATTAAATCTTTTATCAATATCAACACGCGGACGATACAAAATCAAAACAGATGTGTCTGTCCACCACACAGACAGAGACAGCACAGAGCAGTAGTCACTCAACTCAAGCCACATAGACCACACACACACTGCTGCTGCTGCTGCGCTGCTATAATGTGATCAGCTCCAACGGTTCATTTAGCCCTACACAGCCTGCCGTATTGACAGAATGACTGCAGTGTCCATATCCAATCAGCATAGGACATGTCAGTCAGTCATGTGGTGCAGCCATATATCGAGAAGAGCTTCAAGCTTGGTATTGGTTAGGACTCAGCACCGGGGCGCCCCCCCCATCTCATCCTGTCCTGATCACCCACCCACGCGCTGCCCATCAATCAAGCCAGCATGCTGCCTTGCCTATCGTCATTGCCGTGCGTAGTGCGTACTGCGTGCGTGCCTCGAGACAAGACTAAGAGTCAGTTGAGTAAGTCGACCCATCAGTCACGTCCGCAACCCAACCCCGGCGGCAGCTAGCAGCAGTGAGGTAGTAGCACTGTCTAGCACAGCAGCAGACTAAGGGAGCGAGCATCCGATTTTCCTGAATCCTGCCGGCTGCGGTCAGCCTGAGCCCGCCCCCCCCGACCGTAGTTTTCACTCTGTCTCAAGTCTGCATCTGCACAGTCACTTACCACACTACACACTAACTAAGTCTTTTACCAATACCACCAAAGTTAAACCCAACCCAACCCTACAAGTTCCAACTTCCAAGTTCCCGGGCGTAAGTAACCAATGCCATAACCCTCCTCCCCCTCCCCGAGTCCCCGGACCCCTGGCAGTCGGACCCCGAGCCTGACCCATGATTGAAAACCCTGGCCTGGGTGTGAAGATTCAATTCCGTCTCCGGGTCTCCGTGACCTTAATTATAAGCGAAGAAGCAGCAAGCAGCCCGAAAAGCAGATCCCAGCGGCGCGTCCGTGATGCTGCCTGCACTTGCAACATTTCCACTGACTCCACTTGGGCATTTCGTGTCTTAAACATAATTGCAGTGAGGAGGGGAAATACTTTAGCATCTGATCTATTCTGATTGTCAAGCAATGTTTTCCATTCCAGCTATCCAGCATAGACGAGCGAGTTGATTGATTTCTGGAGCTGAACTGCGGCTTAGCCTGTAATTGTTGAACAATTTAATAAATAGAGTTAGATAACAATTAGTTTTCCAATCCACATTCAATGTGCATGAATTGTCTGTTTTGTTTAAAAGAATTGTATAGAAGACTCGTCGTAATTCGATCAGAAAACTGAGAGCTAGCTAAAGGATACCCATGGGTCGTTCGTTTATGTAGTTTTCTGATGAATACAAGTACTAATTTAGTTGTAAGTAAAGTACTAGTTACAGGCTACAGCCTACAGCTGTTCACCTCACCAGTCTTATTCTGCTCCATTTAATGTGTGTTCAGTTCAGATTGCTTTGCTTTCAGGTTTTAAAAATGTTCTCTCTCTCTCTCTGGCGTGTTGTTAAATTAAAGCTTCTGCTTCTGAGAGTTCTGAGCTCCTGACCTGAAAGTCCGTAAAAAAATGTTTTTGATTTTGTTAAAAATTGTATTCCTTCTCACAGCCCCAGACCTGTTGAATCGGTCCATAAAAGTTTTATTTTTAATACCATCATCACACTTTGACATGCTCACGGAGACTGGGAAAAATAGTGGGGAGTCAATCTCTCTTTCTCTGACAGTTGCCCAGTATAAAGTACCTCTCTCTGTCTCTCTCTCTCTCTCTCTCTCATCTAGCTATTGGGCCCTGCAGCACCCCTGCAGTCCCTCTCAGAGTGTGTGTGGAGGAGTCAGGACTCAGGAGGGCTGGACGCTGGACAGGATCCATCCGGGCGGGGTGGGTGCTGCAGGGCCCAATAGCATAGATGGAGAGAGAGAGAGAGAGAGAGAGAGAGAGAGAGAGAGAGGTACTTTTATACTACGGGCAACTGTCAGAGAAAGAGAGATTGACTCCCCACTATTTTTCCCAGTCTCCGTGAGCATGTCAAAGTGTGATGGTATTAAAAATAAAACTTTTATGGACCGATTCAACAGGTCTGGGGCTGTGAGAAGGAATACAATTTTTAACAAAATCAAAAACATTTTTTTACGGACTTTCAGGTCAGGAGCTCAGAACTCTCAGAAGCAGAAGCTTTAATTTAACAACACGCCAGAGAGAGAGAGAGAACATTTTTAAAACCTGAAAGCAAAGCAATCTGAACTGAACACACAGACCCTCTCAGAGTGTGTGTGGAGTGGAGTCAGGACTCAGGGCTGGACGCTGGACAGGATCCATCCCAGCCCCAGGCAGCGATTCTACTACTACAGCACCCTCTCAGATTGTGGAGTCAAGGCAAGGACTGGACTGGAGTGGGCTGGGCTGGACACTTGGACAGGTGGGTGGGTAGGGTAACCGAGTGGGCTGGACACTGGACAGGATCCATCCCAGCGATTCTACTGCAGCACGCACCCTCTCAGATGTGGAGTCAATCAGTCAAGGCAAGGAGTGGGCTCAGGGCTGGGCTGGACAGTGGACACTTGGACAGGTGGGTAGGGTAACCGTTCAGGCAGGTACGAGTCGGATGATGAGACTAGTCAGACAGGTTAGGTGGTAGGGGACGAGAAGGAGGATATGATATGTTGCTGCATATGTAATAATGTATTAATTACTAATGTTCGCGTTATGCGAACTTGCCCTTCACTAATTCATTTTAGATTCCTGGCACTTGACATGTTAATGGACTGACAAAATTTCGGAAACGGTATGGAATTTACTTTAAATCCAAGTTGAACTTGAGAAATCAATTGGGAATTTGGGCCCCTACATGTGTCGGGCCCCTGTGCCACTGCACCGGCTGCACTGGCTATTCCTCCGCCCCGTTCCAAAGGGCAAAGACTGTGGTGGTGTTCAAGAATTCATGCAATAAGCACAAAGGTGTCATAGTGGAAAGGAAGGGCGAGGGAGGAAGAGCTATAGATCAGACATGGTCTGATGTAATAGTGTAGGTAGGAAGAGAGAAATTGGCAGACTGGCAGTCCTTATCTGCCATAAAATTCAATGTTTCTGTGTTTGTTTGGCCTGGTACTAGAATTAGTGGCTCACCCCATGAATATTTTGTTTAATCCTTCCCTATCTTATACAGAGATTCCACAGCTTTGGAAGCAGGCAACTTTTGTTCCAATATTTAAATCTGTTGATTGTGCCTTTTGGAAAAACTATCACCCTCTCTTCCCCTGCTTGCCCCACTGTCCAAGGTCCTGGAGTGAATAGTTTTCAACTGGGTAAAAGAATACCTAGACTCCAAGAACTTGTTAACAACTTGTCAACATGGAATCAGGGAAAACTATAGTACACTGACGGCCACATTGGAGGTTACAAATGTCTTCCAGAGGACCTTGGACAGAGGTGGCTTGGTAGATGCACTGTTTCTCAGTTTTTATTCCCTCTGTACAGACAGTTGGAGAGACCGCATCTGGAGTACTGTGTGCAGTTCTGAAGACCCCATCTCTACAAGGACATAGACAGGATGGAGGCAGTCCAGAGGAATGCAACTAAAATGGTGCAGGGTCTGCAACAGAAGCCATACGAAGAGAGACTAAATGAGCTTAAAATGTATACCCTTGAGGAAAGTGGGGGCGTGATAGAAACTTTCAAGTACCTCAAGGGAATCAACAAAGTTCAAGAGGGGAACATCTTTAGAAAAAGAAATGTGCAAGAACAAGGGGGCACAATTTGAAGATGGGGTCATATTTCTGGGACAACATGAGGACATATTTTTTCAAGGAGAGGGTGGTGGATGCATGGAACTGCCTTCCTGAGGAGGTCATGGGATCAAAAACAGTAAGGGAATTCAAGAATGTATGGGACAGACATAAGGCAATTATAGTGGGGGAGGGGTAGGAGGAAGTAGGCTGTTGGTTAACTAGAATCTGCAGCTTATCCAATAGGTAGGGAAATGGGCAGACCAGATGGGCCAAGCGGTCCTTATCTGCCGTCAAAGTCTATGTTTCTATGTTTTATTAACATCTTGGATTCAAGACCTTTGAGCAGACACTCTTTACATAGGTTCCACATCAGAATGATAACATACCAGGTTGACATTTACAATAGTTACATTGCAAGTGCCACCAGGCCTAAATACATTTATGTGTAAACAGAAGGGAAACAAAGATTCAGGAGATTACTATAGATAAAATAAAGTGAAAATAACACTAACAGTGATCAGAGATACTTCTTACATATAGCAGAGGCATTGTACAATGTGGTGCATTTTTTCTCCCCTCCTGCTACTGCGTTGCTGCTGCTGCTATATTGTGAGTACTTTTTTGTAATAATAAAATATTTTTATGCAGCTGATCTCCGGTGCTCAGCTCTTTTGCTTTGCTATTGTACAATGTATACCTGAGTCTAGTTGTTACTTGGTTACTAAATACAGAGTGAAACAGGCAGAAGGCCATAAAGGGAAGAGAGGGAGGAGTAGAAGTGAAGGAAGAGGGGTGGGGTGGCAGGGGGGTGGGGAATGGGCGAAGAGAGGGGGAAAGGATAGGTGGGGGTAGGAAGGCCCCAGAGGTAAGTGCAAAATAATTGCAAGTGAGGGTAGTAATTAGAGTAGGTGACAGTCAGGGTGGATACCCATAAGTACCATGTGCAGCAGAATTTGGTAGTGCCTAGTAGTAGCAGTCACAGGTAGCCCCAGTGACTAAATGCTGCTGAAGTAAGTGCTTAAAGGAGCCCAACTTTGTTGCATTGGAAATGTCTGATTGCAGTGCATTTATCCAGAGCTGGGCTCTGTAGGTGAAATTTATCGAAGACATTCGATTTTATTAAACAACGTCACCTGCTTACAAGTCTTGAGAATCTTGTTTTTATTTCTGTCACAAAAAAGGTTTTTTACATTATCTGTCCAACAGAAAGCAATCTGTTACTCTTGATTTTACGAGTTCCCCTCTGACTGACATATACATGGGTGTTCCCACATTATCTACTGTCATTTAGAATAAGGATACTTTTATGACAATGTATGCAGATGACATGTGTTAATAGCCTGTCAGGGTGAAAGAAGTTTGTGCTATACCGACCACCCAGGGACGTAATTAAGCACAATGCAACAGGCAGAGGGCATTATAGGCCCTGGAAGGTTCGGTATAGCACAATACTGCCCACCCTGTCAGGTACTATTGCACTTAGAAAATGGACACTAAAAAAAACATTTAATAAAAATTGTTAATGGAAAATCAGTTTCAAATATGTTTTGAAATAAAATAGTTCATCAGTGTGTATTAGAATGCTGTTTTTTTTTTTTTTTAGGTAGGAACTTTTGTCCTACTGGAGCCTGCATACTTCTGCCTTTGGAGCCAGTTGTCATGGTTGGTCTCACACACACCCACACACACGCATGTTTCCTTTGGACCTTGTCCTAGCCTTATCTTTTTTCCTCCTCTGTTAATAATAGTCTTTTTCCTTTTAATTTCAGGGAAGGTAGGGTGAATGTGTTTAATATTCTGCAGTATGCTGACTTCTATGTAACACTTCATGTTTTCGTTGATCATGAACTGCTCGGATGAACAGAAACAGAAATACAAATCAAAAGGAAGTTCCTGAAGTTGAACCATGACTGCCTTTTTTCCATTACAGCTCTCCTCTCAGCCACAATTTCTGGAGAGGCAGCAGTTTAGCAGATGTTGCTGTCTGGTGTGGTGAAATGCTGGGACTGAGGCAAGATTTGCAGGCAGAATGGCCAAGGAGGACTCGACAAGTTGTCTGCGCAGCTTACTGTATGCTCTCAACCTTCTCTTTTGGGTATGTAGCTGCAGACAAGCAGGTGACACTTCCCTGCACATTGTCGATCGCGGTAAGCTGTGCACCTCTTTGCAGTGAAAGGTTTATGAGGAGGCAGTGGGGTGTACCAAGGCACTTAAGAGACTGACTTTCTGAGTAAATTTATTTGCTTAAGGGAGGTAGTCAGTGTATGGCAAGCAGAGTGGGCAAGCAGCTCTTCTGAGATTAGCTGCTGTGGAGAGGCACATGCTGCCCTTTTAAAAAACTGCACAGTCCACTGCCAGTTACCTGAACATGATCAGACTGATGGCTTCTTTTTTCTTTCTATCATCTTTTTTTTTATGTGTGTCTACTGATTTTTAATTTATTACACTGACAATGAAACAGACTTGGGGGGTGGGGGAGCGTTGGCCGACCACCAACTCACCTGCTAAGCAAGAGAAAATTGGCAGCAGATCCACTTTGAAAATTCTAACTGGCATCATGATATCAGTGATGTGATTGGCATAGCTGGTAGTCGTTTTTAAGAGGGCTCTACTGTGAGATAGACCAGGGCTCTAGGTAGTGAACTGGCCAATCAAAAGGGAGGATTTTATATGGCCATTTTCTAATGTGTTATATCAATATCAAACTGTTAATCCCACTGATATTGGTACTTATTTACGGAGGGACTTTGATAAAGTACTAAAAAATAGTTGATTGAAAATGGAATGTTAGGGGCCTGCCGGTGGCACTGAGGGCTGAGGCACTGGATGCTACACCTTGTGCTACGCCAGCGACCCTGGTTCTGAACAGACCCAGGCCATTGGGGGTCGGATGGGGGGGAAGAGGACTGAGCATCCCAACGGATGCTCTCCTCCTCCAGGAGTGGGTTACTAGGTTACACAAAGCACCCATATCCCCTCTGCCTGTGGAAGCATGGGCAGTAGAGGCACAATGGCTCTCTGGAGTCAGGGGAGGGAAGAAGTTAGTGGGCACTTGATGACGGTGTGTGTCAGCACGTTGTTCACCTGGATGAATGTCATCTGTGCCAGCGTCCTCAGGGGACAGGGAGAAAATGGGCGGAAAAATGAATACACCCCCAGCCATAACGAGCAATATGAAACCTGGCGGATGAAGTAGGAGGCGGTATGAGGCCCCCTCTGAAGCCAAGCCAAGGAGCTGGGCAAGTATAAAAAAAGAAAATGGAATGTTGCTGAATACCTCTAAGATCAAGTTCTTGTTTTTTTGGTACTCAAGAAAAGTTTAAACAGTCTCTGCCACTCCCTTCTTTTAGTGACTTGACTGGGGCTAAAACTGAACACAAGACAAGTTTTTGATATTTGGGACTCATATCAGATCTGAATTTGACATTTCTTGCTATCTACATTTTTCCCTCGCCTCTGGCAGAGCTGGCAGGCGGTTCCACCCCACCCCCCATTAGAGGAGCTCGCTCTCTGGTCCCCGTTTCTCCTGCTTCAGACCCTCTCAGTAATCTCCCATGGGTTACCCCCCCATGTCAAGGCCAAGGGCGAAGGGAGTTGACTTCCCCACTCCCCTAGAGACCAACATCCAAACTTCAGGGAGCCAGGGCAGGCACCACGTGGCCATTATGAAACCTGCCAGCTCCTTTTTCATCATTTTTCTCCCCTCCCCTTGCCGCAGCCACTTGAGCACATTTGGAGGTACACACACACAACGACCTGCAGCACCCTCCCCATCCTAGTCGTTCCCATCTGCACTACCATTGGGCCTACACCCGGGGGCGGCCTCACATCGGTTGTGAATGAATCCCCACCCAGAAGAAGAGAGCTGCTCTATGGCTGCTCAATCCTTCTCCTGGCCTTCCCCCTGCCTCCCACCGCCGATCCAGGCTCATTCCTGAACCAGAGTCACCAGCATGGCGCAAGGTGCAGCGTCCAGTGCTTCAACCCTCAGCATCACCAGGCCGACTGAAATTTGACTTTTCAATGTCATATTAATTATGTTGTTAAAAATGTACATTCTCATTTAGTGCAGTTGTACAGAGTAAGACACTGTTTGTCAACTCACTCAAGGAAGGCAGCAGCACAGCCATTTCTATTACCACTTATCGATTATGGTCTTCCTGTATATTTGTCTGCTACTACTACTGTCATTCAGTGTATAAAAAATACTTTATCACACTGTTTGCAGATTTGCTAATTCTGTTTCTTGATTCACTCATCATTGTTCGTTGTTTAATGGGTAAGGTTTTTTTTTTTTTTTAACAGAGGGTTGCTTATTTTATTCTACTAACACGGAAAAGGTTTCAGCGTTCTCAATACTTTTTATGTTCGCTTGCGCGCATGCGCAAGGAACATTTTGGGAGAGTAGCACACTGAGGGGTGTGCTCTCCTGTTCAATACATCAAGTCTGCTACAGGCATGGCAGTCCTGCACCAATGGTGTGGAGTTGTATGGGCGATAGCGGTGGTCTTCGCCTCAAAGAAAAACACCCGCTGTCGATACAGTGCTGGTAGGCCTCACGCCCTAAAGCTTTGTGCCACGCTGAGAGCCCACCCAGCATGGCAAATGTCCTGCGCCTCCTGCCGACAGGTGCCTAATCCCCGTCGGCTCCAGTCCCCAAAACTTTGATGCCACGCTGGGAGCCCACCCCAGCGTGGCAAATGTCCGCAGTCATCTGCCGATGGGGTGCCCAATCCCCATCAGCTCCACGTCCCCCCAAACGCCCAAAGCTTTGGTGCCATGCTGGAGCCCACCCCAGCATGGCAAGCGTCCAGCGGCATCTTTTTTTTTTTTACCTAGAAATAGCGGTCCCACGGCACTTCTCCCTGAAGCCTTCCCACAACCCGCACCTACCCACTGTGCACCTGCCTCCCCACAGCCCCTCACCCCATACTTCCGGAGCTCGGCGCGACGATCTTCGCTGGACCGAACACGCTCTGCACTCTTCAAAGCCACCGCGAACTGAGGAAATGCCGGTAAGCTGTATAATGGGCTAGATAGGGTTTTTCAACTTTATTGTATATTCTCAGGTATTTTTTTTGAATTTTGTACTACTTAATATGGTTTTAGACTTCTCGACGACGATGTCACTGTCGGTGAGTTCAGGCTCAGCGGTGATTTCGCGTTACTGCAAAATCACCTGGCCCGAATAACGCCATGACAGTGACATTATTCATGAGAAGGGGTCCCAAAACCCCATGTTGAAAATTCTGGTCAAAAATTCCTAAAATGACTGTTTTACTGAGTGTGCTAGCAGTTCCTACGCAGGGCTCGTAAGTTCGCGAATTTTCAATATTTTCACTCCAGATTTTCAACATTGTCATTTTACCACACCTCTTTATGAGCAGTACAGCTGTCATTTTTCACATCCTGCCCAAAACATGTTTCCTTCATGTAGCATAACAGTAAGTAAAAAATGGCGTGAGTCGGTAAAGGTAAATCAATGTATGGGGACACATTAAGAAAATCACCATGACACTGTTCATTAGCAGAGGTCTTAAATGGCTATGTTGAAAATTTGGTGAAAAAATTCCTAAAAATAACTGTTTTATTTAGCGCAGGTTATGCAGTTCCTACGTACGTCTGTAGGTTTGCAAATTTTCAATATTTCACACCAGATTTTCAACATTGCCATTTTACCACACCTTCTTATGAATAGTACAGCTGTCATTTTCTCATCTCTACCCAAAACGCAGCCTCATGTAGCTACAATGACGCAGTTGGTGTGCGAAATCAATGTATGGGACACATTAAGAAAATCACAGTGACACTGTTCATGAGCAGAGGTCTTAAAATGGCTATGTTGAAAATTTGGTGAAAAAATTCCTAAAAATGACTGTTTTACGAGCGGTGTTGCGCAGTTCCTACGCACGCCTGTACGCCATGTAATTTTAATATTTTCACTCCAGATTTTCAACATTGCCATTTTACCACACCTCCTCATGAGCAGTACAGCTGTCATTTTTCACATCCTGCCCAAAACGTGTTTCCGCCCATGTAGCGCACAATGGCGCAGTCGGTGTGCGAACTCAATGTATGGGACACATTAAAAAATCATAGTGACACTGATCATGAGCAGAGGTCCTAAATGGCTATGTTGAAAATTTGTGAAAAATTCCTAAAAATGACTGTTTTATGAGTCTATGCTATGATTCAAGACACTTGTAAGTTTGCGATTTTCAATACTTCACCCAGATTTCAATATTGCCATTTTACCACACTCTCATGAGCAGTACAGCTGTCATTTTTCACATCCTGCCCAAAACGTGTTTCCGTCCATGTAGTGCACAATGGCGCAGTAGGTGTGCGAAATCAATGTATGGGACACATTAAGAAAATCACAGTGACACTGTTCATGAGCAGAGGTCTTAAAATGGCTGTGTTGAAAATTTGGTGAAAAAATTCCTAAAAATGACTGTTTTACGAGTGTTCATTGCGCAGTTCCTATGCACGCTCGTAAGTTTGCGAATTTTCAATATTTTCACTCCAGATTTTCAACACTGGCATTTTTTAACACCTCCTTATGAACAGTACAGCTGACATTTTTCACATCCTGGCTGAAATGTGTTTTTGCACATCCAGCGCACAATGGTGTGGTCACAGTAAGAAATCAATGCTCAGGACAGATTATGATAATCACAGTGACACTGTTCATGAGCAGAGGTCCCACAATGCCTATGTTGAAAATTTGGTGACAAAAGTCCACAAAATGACTGTGTCATGAGCGCTCATTGCGCAGTTTCCATGTACGCTCGTAAGTTCGAGAAATTATTGTATTTTCACTCCAGATGTTCAACTTTGCCATCCCGTCACACCTCCCTATGAATGCTACAGCTGTCATTTTTCACATCCTGCCCGAACTGTGTTTTTGCACATGTGGAGCACAATGGTGTGGTCGCTGTGGGAAATCAACGCTCAGGACAGATTAACAAAATAACAGTGGGACTGTTCATCAGCAGAGGTCTCAAATGCTTTTATGAGGTGGGGGTAACAAAAAGCTCATGCTGAAAAGTTATCGTGCAAATACCAGCTATCGCACAGGGCATTAGGGTAAAACACCATACGTGCCAAATACCTGCAAGCGAACGTTCGGCATTGACAAATGCTTGTTCCTTTTATGACTGGTTTGTCCTCATTTACACTCTACTAGATCTGCTCATAATGGTACATTGCGCCTTTACTGTAGGACTTCTCTGGGTCAGAGATTCTTTTGGAATAAATTGCCTGCATGTTTTTTTATCTTGTGACTCTTTGCATGTTTTTAAAAGATGCTTAAAACAATATTATTTTACCCTTTCCAGCTGATCATGTTATGATTTACTTGTATGTTGCACATATATTTATTTTTTTTCGAGTCACCCATGAAAATGGTAATTTGAGGCATTTGTTTTTTTTTACCTGGTTACCAAATTTTAAATCAAAAATAAAAATAATAAAATATTGCCAGATCCCATATCAAATAAATCAAATTAAACCGAACTACCGGGTGTAATAATGTCAAGGTTGATAAAACACAATCTACAGTAGACAAAGAAAAATGTATTTGCAACATGATCTAAGTTCCTAACAAGAATGTGATACCCTTGGTAGCAGAAGAAATCACAACTGAAGTAGCTGCGTGTGTCATATACCATAAAGGACTTAGCCATGAGCAATACATTGACTTGATGATAGGACTGGACTCAAAGTTCTTTGTTGCTGCAAAGTCCTGCTGCTTTTAGATTTATGACCCTAGAATGGAGCTCTATAAAGAAGATATCCTTCAATAAGATACAAGTGTGGCATGAGTACATATGTAATGTAACATTTATCGGCATCTGGTCTTCTAAGAACCAACATGCATTTTGTTGTATAGGCAGGAGCTGTAAACAAAAAATAACGAAGACATTTTGTTCCAGTACAACAAAAGCCACTTTTGGTCATAAGACTCTACTTCTGCTTATCAACAAGACTGCTTGTATTTGACTGGCTTGTGCGGTTGTAACATCTGGTTTGTCAAAGCAGTAGGTAACTGTATTTACAGCCACTGACCAGTGGCCTACAAAAGTAACATACCTGTGTACACTAAGCTACCAACCCACACTACCCCAACTGCATGTATGTGCTTTGCCAGCACTGTACCATCTGCTTTGCCACCACCTGTGGTATATCTGCCCACAATGTACCTCTCAGAGTCTCCATCTGTAACTTACTTGTCAGAACTGTATCAGTCAAAGTGCACCAACCTGTGATGTACCTGCCAATGCTTAACCAGCTACCGGCAATATACAGTAGCCCTGCTGAACCAGCTACCAGCAATGTACAGTACTCCTGCACTATGCATACTCCCATATTTGAAATTCTGTCTACAGTGCACTACCTGCACTGTACATGCTAGCCACATACCTGCCATGCCAGCACCGTTCCACCCACACTGCATGAGCCTCAATACACCCACCAGCAATATGCCAGCCAACAACAATGTACCACCTTCAGCACCCCTTCTGTGGCATTCAGCCTATACTACACTACATGCTTAACCCGTGCTTGCATTATCCAACACCTTGACACCCACAGTGTACCATCTGCACTGCTTTATGCCTGCTTTATACCTGCCAGACAGCCCTGCACCACCTGCACTGCTTCCTCCTACAATCATATGACTCCCCAGACTTGTCAGGCTGGTAGCCAAGCCCCTTACCAATCGCTCTAGGTTACCCAGTCCCCACTCCAGTTGGTAGCTGCCCCCCACTCACACACACAGAGATGCGCACAAAGTAGTCAGGGAGGGATATCATACCATGTGAACTGGGGGCAAGGTGGAACACAGTTAATACAAATGAATCAAGGAGTGCAGAAAATTACACTTTTATAGACCTTCCATAGCCCGAAAAGCAACACGTGGATGGAAATTTGAGGTAGGGGCATGCCCCTCCTGACTATTTGCATGGTGAACCTGAATCACAACAGCGCAATAACATTTTCTATAAGAAGGTAGTGCTCATTTTATTGGCCTTTTATTAGCTCATGAATTCATCTCTGAAAGAAGGTGAGTTGTGTTTTCTCGTGTTCAAACACGGATACAATACATTCATGCATAGTATATCACTTGCTACACAGAATGCTACTGTACCAATCATGCTCTTTCAACATTTCTGCCCATGTATTTGTTTAACCTATCCAGAGCTGTCACATGCCCCCTCACTGAGCTTCCCTGGTTCCATATACTGGATCCATCTTCACTGTTACGTAATACTAATAAGAACAATAATTCCTCTTACCTGGCCAATCAAAGTCAGGAGGCTGCTTCACCAGAGGTGATCTTGGTGGATACCTGAAAAGGAAAGAATACATTTAAGAAGTCAAAAAGAACCAAAGGGTGTTTTAAATTACATGTAACTCATTAGAGGCATTATAGCATAGTGGTTAAGAGCACCAAACTGCGAACCTAAGAACTGGGTTTGAATCCCACAGCCACCATTTGCATACTGTGTGACCATGAGCAGGTCATTTAACTTCTTTGTGCTTCCAGAATGCACCTGGAAACAAGCCTTAGCTTAATATGTATATAATATGTAAATCTTATAGTGGTGTAGCAGTGCCTCTACAGTTACGGTGGAGTAATTGGAGTAGGCTGTTTAATGTTAAAAACCTAACGTTGCACTTTATTAGCTTTGTGATAGCTCTCTTGACATGCCAAGTTTCATTCTAGTTGGATGTGTGGATTCCAAGATATGGGTAGCAAAAATGTGAAAAAGTCTTTTTTTTTTTTGGTGGTTTTTTTGGTTGTCATCACCAAACACCCAGAAGGTTTGGAATTTTGGTTTGAAATTTTCACGGTAGAAAGGGCTTGGGACAGAGTGATGCCTTTCACTAGTTTTGTGAAAAAAAATGGTACAAAAAAAACTATTTGCCCATACGAAGAAGGATCCTGTTTCATATGGGGGTAGTCTTTTTTTTCATGAGAAAAATTATTTTTTCATATGGCTGCCATCTTGTTTCTGTTTTTTTTTCCCAAAACGTTTTTTTGAAAACCCATAAAAATGATATCCTGCACAGACCCCAACACATGTGTCTTGTTAGTCAGGACCATTTAGGTGGATTCTGCAGTTAGTTTTTGGAAAAATTACCCAGAAATCTATTTATAACACATTTTAAAATCTTTTTTCCAAAGACAAATTTCTTTTTTCGTATGGCCATACAAAAAAGGAACAGGGCTATATTAAAAAAGATTCCCTTCATACGTAAAAACAATTTGGATTTTAGTTTTTTTTCACATTCTCTTTTGTATGAAGCTATTTTTTTTTTTTCATATGAACGATACAACCTCACAAAAAAGATCCATTCGCATGAAAAAAGAATTTGGATTTGTTTTTTTCACATGAAGCAATCTTTTGTTGCATGAACAACAAAACCTCACAAAAAAAGATCCCTTCATATGAAAAAATAATTTGTACTTAGTTTTATTCACATTCTTTTTCATATGAAGCATATGAACATAAAAGCATATGAATGTGCCAGCAGAAACAGACCACCCGGTCTAGCTACATCTGCTTGAGTGTGCAGCTAGTACCTCTAGTTTGCAGCTGCCCCACCCCCTCCTTTTTGTCATCCGTCACCCCCACCTCCCCCAACCTCACTCTCCCCTGTTCCCTGTCCCATGCCCATTTAAAGCTGTTCACAGATTTCCATGATACCACCCATTCTGCTAGTGTGTTCCATTTTGCTACCACCCTCTCTGTGAAATAGTGTCTCCTCGTTTCTCTCCTAAATCTTCCTCCCTCTATTCTTAGCCCATGCCCCCGGAGTCCCTTCCCCTCCTTAGCGTAAAGACCCCGTCTGCCCCGTCCTTACTGATTCCCCTCAGATACTTGAATGTTTCTATCAAGTCCCCCCTGTCCCTTCTATCCTCCAGGGTGTACATAGTCAGGTCTCCCAGCCTGCTCTCATAGTATCTCCCCTCCATTCCACATATCATCTTTGTTGCCCTCCTCTGCACCCCATGCAGTAGCCTGAGATCATGCTTCAGGTATGGCCTCCAAAACTGCACACAATACTCCAAGTGCGGCCTTACCAGTGACCTGTAGAGGGCCAAGATCACCTCTCTTCGCCTGGATGAAAACCCCCTTGCTATGCACACCAGCATTTTGTTTGCTTTTGCAGCTGCTCTCCTGCACTGGGCAGTACTGTCCATGGTCTCTGTTACCATTATCCTTAGGTCCTTCTCCTCCTCCTCAGTGATCCCCAGCCTAACCTCCCCACCCCCCGTGAATGACACAGCCTCACGAAGAAAGGGGTTACATATCAAGTCCGCACCATCTGCAACAGCTAAAATGGAACTCTGGACTGAGATTCTATCTGGATTTCTCTAAAAGGTTGTCAATTTTAATGCAGAATTTATTTGGGGAGGACTTTCACTAACAAATTATGTTGAAAATATTAGGAAAATCATCCCCGTAGAATTATATTTATTATTTTATTTGCACTAATTCAGAGGACTCAGAGCATACCTTCCACACATAACCTCACACTCCACATAAATTACTGATTACAACTCCATGGGGACATATTTTTGAATGCTTTCAACAGTATTCATTAGTGAAAATCCTCCCAAAAGGAATTCTGCATTGAACTTTTATAACTTTTTAGTGAAATCCAGGTAGAATGGCCGTCCAAAGTTTCATTTTAGCTGTTGCAGATGTCACTGACTTTGACGTGATAGGGAAAAAAGATCCCTTCATATGAAAAAATAATTTGGACTCAGTTTTTTTTTCTAAACATTTCAACTTTAATAAGCCATAACTCCATCAATATATGCAGTAATGGGACAATTCGTTAATCAAAACAAAGGTCTTGCTGAGTACTACAACTCAAACACATACTCCCCCCCCCCTCCAAAATGTAGGGGCCATTTAAAAAAACATAAAAATTAAAAATGTTCAATTCCCATAGGATAACATTGGAACTTAACAAGCTGTAACCCCGTCAGTCTTTGGATTTAACAGACAATCTATATATTAACAGAAAGGTTTTATTGACTAGTACAGCACTAAGCCCTAAGAAATAAGAACTGAAAAATGGTCCATCCCTACAAAAAAAAAAAAAAGGAGAAGAAAGCATATAAATTGCTTTTCTGGAGGAATGGAAGTGCAGGGCCTTGAGGACCTTGTGCTTCCACATCCACGTATACATGTGTATGTATGAATAAAGGCATGGAAGCGGCCCTGTGCTTCCATAATCACATGCATGTATTCACACAGATCCTGAAGGGCCATGTGTGAATGAGGACATGATTACACTATCTCAAAAAGTAAGGAAATTCATTGCAAAACAGTTTGGGTTAAACTGACGAAAGTGGAGAAATATGATGTTAGGGCTTCCAACCCAAACACCCCACACCCACCCTGCAGGTAGCAAAAGGAAAAAACATTACGGTTCTGGCTGTCCTTAGTCTTGGCAAATCAGGCCTGTGGTCTTCCTTGGGGTTACCAACCCTAATGTTCTCTCATATTGTCTGCACATTTGAGCTTATTTTCTGATGTAACGGGGGAGCATTTGGGTTGATAACACATAAAATAAAGTTTTTTGCAATGAATATATAATTATGCAATGCCTGGAGATAAATGCATTTATCTGTACAACCATATGTATAAATCAGATTTATACACATAGTACGTATGTTATCACCAGTTTATATATATTGCTACTACGTAATCACTCTGCTGACTGCACACCCCTCCCCCCGGCTGGCCGACTCTACTTTCTTCATTCACACTTAAATAAAAATTATCTACTCACCATAATTCGTGATCTTCTTAGACAAGTCTTCACCATTTTTTCATACTGCTGGGTTCAAGCTGGAGGTGCTAGAATCCCGCAGGAGCCAGAAATCTTCAGGAGGGCAGGCCCTAACATAGGACCACACATACGTGGCACCATGAGGCTGGTTTGTGCCTGTGTAGGCTACCTCAGTGTTGACCCTCCAACTGCCTCAGTACCTTTTTTACCAAGGAGGTGCAGCGTAAACTAAGTTAAGAAACATCTAACCTAACAAGGGCATAAGACAGCCCGATTGACCCATAAAAGAAGGGTCAATTTAAACCATGTCTTCACAGCTCAAACAGACCAAGGGAGTGAAGACCAAGAACAAATTAAGTGAGCTCGGGGAATGATGGGTGAGCGTATGAATAAATAGTGAAGACTTGTCCAAGAAGATCAAGAGTTACAGTGAGTATGTAATTTTCATATCTTCTGGGACTCAGAGTCTTCACCATTTAGTCATACTGCTGGGTTAGAATACCAAGCTAAAAACCAAATCCCTTGAGCAGGGTGGTAGGAGGTGGAGCTCACTCAGGACAGAAGTTCATTAAGGATTGTTCTGCCAGAGGAAGCATACTATCTGGCATGGACATCCAGAGCATTATGCTTTACAAAAGTTTGCACTGAGCTCCAAGCAGCTGCTTTGCAAATGTCATCAATGGGAACAGAATGGATCTCCACCAGAGATGCAGCAACAGCTCTGGTAGAGTGGGCATGCACCTGGCCCTCCAACTTGACCTGCGCCATGGAGTAACAATGATGAAGGCATGCCACTATCCAAGCAGAGATATATTTGATGGACACTGGCTGACCCAGCCAGGCTGTGATGAAGGACACAAAGAGCTGCTTGGCCTGATGGGTATCCCTGGTTCTATCGATATAGAATTGTAGGGCTCTCTTAATGTCCAGGGAATGAAGGGTGCACACCCCTTCATTTTGAAAGTTAGTGAAATAAGTAGGAAGAACCAGAGGCTGGTTCAGGTGGAAATCCAAAACCACTTTGGTTAGGAACTTGGGGTGAGTATGGAGAACCACCTTGTCTTTATGAAAGACTGTATAGGAAGGGTCTGTGACCAATGCATGCATTTCAGAGACCCTGTGAGCAGAAGTGTTGGCCACCAGGAAAGCAGTTTTCCAGGTCAGAAACTTCAGATCACACGTAGCTAGAGGCTCAAATGGTTTATCAGTGAGCATGTCTAGCATGAGGTTAATGTCCCAGGGAGCAACCAGTTTTCTAACCGGAGGCTTCTTATGAAGGATACCTTTAAGAAATCTTTTGGACAGCGGCAACTGAGCCAGGATCATGTTTTGGACTGGCTCATGATAGGCAGAAAGTGCACAGAGGTGCACCTTAACAGATGAGTATTGCAGTCCTGCATCTGAATGGTCTAATAGGTAC
Organism: Neoceratodus forsteri; assembly: GCA_016271365.2. Taxonomy (NCBI): domain Eukaryota; kingdom Metazoa; phylum Chordata; order Ceratodontiformes; family Ceratodontidae; genus Neoceratodus; species Neoceratodus forsteri. The sequence continues at coordinate 377,319,618 of CM057458.1, forward strand.
TCCAATACTTTTTCTGGAGAACACTTAAATAGGTCTAAGAAGATCTTAGCACACTATTCTGAGAAACGCTTCCATTTAGCCGTGTAAGTCTTCCTGGTGAAAGGTTTATGAGCTACCAGTAGGATCTGTGAGATTGTCTGAGACACTTGAAACCTGCCGACTTCCATCTCCTCAGGAGCCAGACATGACCAGGCATGGAGATGAAGGGAGCACAGGTTGGGCTGAACCAGGGGTCCTTGTGTCAGGAGGTCCGTTCAAAGAGGCAACTGTTTCGGTAGGACCTATGACAACTTGTTGATCAAAGGAAACCAGATCTGTCGAGCCTAGTACAGTGCAATTAGAATCATCTTGTTCCTGTGTGCCTCCAGTCTGAGCAGCACTCTCTGAATTAGTGGACCAGGCAGACCCGCTGAGACAGACAGGTCCCCTTTCCAGGAGCGATCAGGGGAAAAAAATTCCATGAGTAGATTACAATACAAAATTAGGATACATTGTCACAAACATGAGGAAAAATAAGAACAATCTGACAGTACATAGCAGTAAGTAGCTGAACATATGCAGAGAGAGAACATCAGTTTCCTCTGTCACTGGATGATGATTCCACAGTAATCCAATGGCTTGTATCGAGAGTCCATAAGGGTGCAGGAACCCATGTGCTGTAGCAGGTAAACTGATTCATTAGAGGGTCATGCACAGCACTGTGAGTGGTCCAATGGCTTGTATTAAGGTCCATAAGGGTGCAGAAGCCTTCTGCTGCATTAGGTAAGCTGTTTATTAGAGGCTATCGCCTGGTACAGGTTCACAGTACAGTCTACCTTGTTACAAGTATGAGAGTGGAGTGAGAGAGATTTAAGGGTATAAGTGGGAGAGGTGGAACAAGAGGGAGGGAGGAAGGGGTTTGGGAAGATGAGGAGTCAGAAGGGAGCAAGGGAGAGGTAGGGGAAATGTAGGAAGTAAGAGAAAGGGGTAGAGAAGAGAAAGTGTAGCCGTAAGGGCGGGGGGGGGGCGAGGAAGGTACGAGCTGATAAAGGAGGGGTTACATCTTGTCCACTGAAGCCTGAATGCATCCTGACAGAAAATGCCAGGGTCTGGATTTCTAGAGCAGAATAAAGGCAGTTTTACACTGAGTGGGAATGCAAAAAGGTCCAGGTCTGGACTGCCCCACTCGTCAAAGTGCGACTGCACTACGTCTGGTGCAAGTGACCACTCGTGAGAATCTGTCTCCGTCCTGCTGAGGTGGTCTACCAGATCATTCTGAACTCCTGGCAGCTAAACTGCTTGAATCAGGAAATTGTGATCGAGGCACCACTTCCATACCCTCATGGCTTCTCTACACAGAGGGTAGGAGTGTGCTCCACCCTATTTGTTGATGTAGTACATCACAGACTTGTCTGTCTGAAGAAGAATTATCTTGTGATTGACAACTTCTTCTAGGACTCAGAGGGTGTACAGGACTGCACAATTCTCTAGAACACTGATGTCAAGGTAAGACTCCTCCTGGATCCACACTCCCTGAGTGTGATGGTCCTGGCAGTGAGCATCCCAGCTGAGCAGAGATGCATCTGTGATGATGGTGATCTGAGATTCCGGCGGGGCAAAAGGGAGACCTTTTAGAAGGGTGTCCTCCTGTATCCACTGCGCAAAGTGACCGACGCAAGGACTCTGTCTCTTTGATGAGATAAGACTGAGGATGTGTAGTTGGGGACCACTGTGTGCTGTACATCTACTGGGTGGTCCTCATGTGCAGATGAGCAAGAGGCACTGTGAAAACGGAGGAAACTATGAGGTCTAACATCCGCTGCATGGAGTGAGCTCATACAGGGTTGTTTTCTCTGAAGAAGTTAGCAATCTAGAGAATGTCATTCTTTCTGTCCTCTGGGAGAAATGGCCTCACTTTTGTAGTGTCCAAGAGGGCTCCTATGAAAAGAAGCTGCTGAGAGGCTTGAAGTTGTGTCTTCTCTAGGCTCAGCAGGACCCCCATGGCTGTGATGAACTGAGAGACTGTGGATACCACCTTCTGTATCTCCTGCCTTGACAGGCTTGCCAAAAGCCAGTTATCTAGACAGGGAAAAACCTGAATGCCGAGCTTTTGAAGGTGTGCAGCATGGACTGCAAAACACTCAGTAAAGACTTAAGGCACTAAGGACAGCCCAAAGGGCAGGACTCTGAACTGGAGGGCAGGACTCTGAACTGGTAATGCTGGCCCAAGGCCACAAAGCGAAGGTACTTGTGGTGACTTGGGTGTGCTAGAACATGCTGGTAGGCATCTTGCATGTCCAAGGATGCCAGCCAATTGTGCCATTGGAGGAGTGGTTGGAGTGTCCATAGGGAGATCATCTTGCGCTTCTACCTGAACAAGAATTTGTGTAGCTTTCTAAGGTTGAGAATGGGGTGCATGCCGCCTGTCTTCTTTGGAACCAGAAAGTAATGGGAGTAGAAACCTGTGTTCCTCTCTGCCCAGGGAACTACTTCTACTGCCCTGTTTCTGAGAAGGCCCTGTATCTTGGAAGATGGAAGGTCTGACTGAATGGTTGACATACTGTACTGTTGCTTGGATGGAAGATCTGGGGGAATCTCTGCAAAAATTGAGAGTACCCCTCTCGAACAAATCTGAGGACCCACTTGTCCATGGTGATAAGACTTCCACGGGTTTTAAGATTGGATCAGACAACCTCCCACTGCTGTGGAAAAATCCACCTTGGGCAGTTGAGGTGAAACTGGGGCCAGACTTTCAGAAGGTGGCAATTTCAAAAGTTTCAGAATTCACTCCTGCGCCAATTAACCAGGCAGGTGCAAATAAATAGGTTGCTAGCCTGAACACCAAGGCAGTTCACAAATTAGCTGCACTCCTTAACACAACTCACGTAGACAGCATCTTGCAGTGAAAATACATTTTATTGAGCATCAGCTTGCCCCCATTCCAATACCCAGTCCGTGACCAGCATAGCCCTCCTCTCGCCTCCATGCCTGGCCACAAATTGACCTATGAATGAGCACCTATGCTTACTCTATATAGTAGGTGCACATTCATAGCTCAGTCTGCAATCAGCCATGGAGGTGAGAGGAGGGCTGTGCTGGTCGCAGATCAGGTATTGGGGTGGTGGATCATTACCTAACAGGGCGGGGGGGTTGGAGGCCACTAGACCACTAGAAAAATTAATGGTAGTTCTGGGGAGGGGGATCAGGGAGAGGGGAGGGACCAACAGACTACCAGGTATTTTCCTATTTTTATATGGAGATGGGAATCAGTCATCAGGGGAGGGACCAGTAGGTGACCACGTATTTTTTATTTTCATTACGGGGACGGTGTTTGGATATCTGGGGCAGGGACCACTAGACCACCAGGTTTTTTTTTTTCATTACGGGACGCAGGGTCGGACATCGAGGAGGGACCACTAGACTACCAGGTTTTTTTACTTAGGGGACAGCAATCGGACATCGTGGAGGGACCAATAGACTACCAGGTATTTTTTTTTATATGATTACGTGGACAGTGATCGGACATTGGACAGTGGGAGGGAGGGATCACTAAACTACCGGGTCTTTTATTTTCATTATGGGCTCAGATATCGGGGGGGGGGAGAGTAGGAGGAAGGGACTACTAGACAACCAGGGCATTTAATTTTGTTATAATAATAATAATAGCTTTCTTTGTTAAGCGCAGTTCACAAGTATCAAAGCGCTGTACAAAACATCAAACTCTAAAACATTTAAAGAGCTAGTGTACTGCCTGGAAATAACTGTAACTTTCAGATGTAGTCAGCTATCACTTCTTATATCTCAAATATTTTTTCCTTTTCTGTTTTTTGCTAATTAGAAGATTTTCAACCTGGCAGTACCAGGATGATGTGTGGAGCAGCACTCTGCCTGGAGGCTTAAAAATGTCAATTGTGTTCCTCCTACTACATCAACATTGAGACCACAGTGACAGTGACATCACTAGTAACCAAGGAGAACCATTTACCACTGTCAGATTATTCTCTTTCACATGAAGCAGCAGGGACAGGCTCTTCTTGGTTACTAGTGATGTCACAATTTCCTGCGTTTTGATTTGCAACTTAAGAAAGTCACTGCTCAGATTGCAAGGATTGTGGTGCCTCAGAGTGTTTGGTCACATTGCTGATGATGTAGTGGGAGGAACAAAGCTGATTTTTTTTTTCAAACCTCCAAACAGAGTGGTGCTTCAAACATCAGCCTAGTACTGCCAAGTTTCAAATCTTCTAATAAGCAAACAGAAAATTAAATACTTCAGAAATAGGAAGTTATAGCTGACTTCATCTAAAAATTACTTTTATTCCAGGCAGTACACTAACTCTTTAAAATTAACATATAAAAATTAGTAAAAATATTGACATAATGTACAGAATCATTACTATCAGGGTATCAAAAATCAGGGAAAGTAAGCAGATAAAGATGAGTTTTAAGAGCAGTTTTAAAGCTCTCCGCTGTCTGGCACTCTCGTATCCGACGAGGTAGAGAATTCCACAGGGTAGGGGCGGCATAAACAAAAGCCCATGCTCCTGAGGTCTTCAAATGCACCCTGGGAATCTCTAGCAATCCCTAATTGGCTGAGTGGAGTGGCCAAGAGGGGGCAGTAAAGATTCAGAAGCTCTAACACGTAACTCGGACCCAAACCATGTACGGCTTTAAAAGTCAGTAAACCGACTTTAAAGGTGATCTGCCACTGGACTGGTAGCTGGTGCAGTGTGCGCAGCACAGGATAAATATGGCTGTATCGAGTCGACCCAGACGATAACCTGGCTGTAACATTTTGCACCAGCTACAGGCAGTGGATATCTACCCCAGGAAGCCCTAGGTAAAGGAAGTTACAGTAGTCAAGGTGCCAGGTCAAGAAAGCATGGACCAGGGTTGGAAGATCGCCAGATGGAACAAGGTGCTTAATCTGGTCGATGTTCTTCAAACGGTAAAATGATGACTTGACCATGGCTGACGGGGCTATATGGGAGGGCCAACGGAGACTGGGAGAGGGGGGATTACTACAGTACAACTGGGATTGGCACAAAACAGGATTCTGTTTTGGTAAAACAGGAACCTTTATTGTGCTTTCCCCATTCACTACAATGGGATTAGTCCGATTTAGGATCTTGTTTCATGAAAGGATCCTTTATCATGCTCTCCCATGGACTACAATGGGAAAGCAAGATACAAGATCCTGTTTTTGTGAAGCAGGATTCCGCATCATGCTAATCCCACTGTGGTCAATGGGAAAACACGATAGAGGATTCTTTTCCGAAACAGGATCCTATTGGAGGTAATGAGTTAATGCATTTGTTAGGGTTGTCAGTAAAGAAACAAAAGTAGGGAAATGTGGCATTAGAGTTTCCAACCCAAATACCCCCACCCCCACCCAGCAGACACTGACTGGCATCGGGGGAGTGCCTTGGGGTCATCTCAGCCCTAACGCTCACCCCATTCTCCTATACTGTATCCATCTCAGCTTATTTATTTATGGAATGGGGGGGGGAGCGTTACGGTCGATGACCCTGTGGCACACCCCTGACGCCTGTTGGAAACCCTAAAACCACATTTCCCTACTTCGTTACTTTAGTAACAACCCTAACTGATGCATTAACAAAGCTTTTTGCAATGAACACATGTATATTTTATATATTTTCCCTGATGTCCAGTGGTACCCCACCTGATTGTATCCCCATAATATTTCTCTCCCTGGTATCTAGTGGCACACCCCACCCTCCGATTCCCCATCACAAAAATAATCTATGTATCCCTGGTATGTAAACACGGAGGGGAGGAGAGGAGGCACTGCAGGTCACCTTAGAGACTGGAAATGGCACCATAATCCGCACAGGGGTTGTATACAGACCCCCATCTCAGGGGGAGGAAATGGACAAGGATATGACAGAAGTCATCCTTAGGATGGCAGAGAAAGGGGAGATATTGTTGACAGGGGGACCTGAATATGCCAGATGTTAACTGAAGCACCTTTGCTGCAGCCACATCCAAGAGCAGGGCCATTCTCGATGCCCTACAGGGGGCATGCCTCAGACAGTTAGTGTTGGAACCCACTCAGGAGGGAGCAATCTTAGAACTTGTAGACCTTATACTCTCAAAATGGGACAGTGAGAAGATCTCAGATGTAGAAGTGGGTAGCCATCTGAGAACAAGTGACCACCAAACAGTGTGGTTCATGATAAACTCAGCTGCAGAGTCAAGCCATACAAAACTGAGGGTACAAGACTTCAGGAGGGCTGACTTTGGCAAGATGGGAGAGAGCCTTAGAAAAGCACTAGCAAACAGGCAATAAGGAGGGGTGGAGCAACAATGGGGAAACATCAAAACTGCCATCACAGAGGCAACAAGCCTTTGTGAGAAAGAAAATAAACAAATCAAAATGAAAGAAAATGCCACAATGGTTTTCAAAAGAGGTGGCGGGGAAGGTTAGGGAGAAAAGATAGTATTTAGGAAGTATAAGGAAACACAGAAGGAGCAGGACAGAAAACTGTACCCGTTAAGGCAGAAGAAAGCAGGGAAGGTAGTCAAAAAAGCAAAGGCCCAAACTGAGGAAAAGATAGCTAACTCTGTTAAGAAGGGGGATAAAACCTTTTATAGGTGCATTAGGGAGCATAGAAAGACAAAGGGTGGGATAGTGAGGCTGAATAGAATGGACGGTGGGTGGGCAGAGAGGGACAGTGAAAAAGCAGAGATACTGAATGAATACTTCAGCTCAGTATTCAAAAAAAGAGGAGGAGAGGGAGGTACCCAATCCAATTAACAGAAGCACTCTGCATAGGGGGGTAGGTCCCAGTCCTTTCACAGAAGAAATGGTTCTGGAAGAACTCTAAAACTGAAGGTGGGGCCTGATGGGACTCAGCCCAGAATTATAAAAGAATTAAGGGGAGAACTAGTGACACAACTGACTACCATTTTTAACAAATCATGGGAGGATGGTGTGGTACCTGAGGACTGGAGGATGGTGGATTCACAAAAGTGGGAGCAAGACAGAGGCAGGAAGCTACAGACCTGTCATTTGGACCTCTGTGGTAGGGAAAGTGATGGAATCTCTTCAGAAGGAAAGAAGTGTTGAGTATCTAGAGGCCAGTGGGGCACAGGACCCAAGGCAGCATGGGTTCACAATGGGAAGGTCATGACAGATGAATCTAATTGATTTCTTTGACTGGGTGACCAATGTAGTAGACAAGGGAGAGGCTATGGACATGGCCTACCTAGACTTTAGCAAGGCATTTGACACAGTCCCACACAAAAGATTAATAAACAAATTAGTCAGCCTGGGAATGGGTCCCAGGGTGGTAGCCTGGGTAAAACATTGGCTGGACAACAGGACATAGAAAGTAATAGTAAACAGAGTCCACTCTGAAGAAAGGGGGTTACCAGTGGGGTGCCACAGAGTTCAGTGCTGGGTCCGGTCCTTTTTAATGTTTTTATAAGTGACATTGCAGAGAGACTGGAAGGAAAAGTATGCCTCTTTGTAGATGACACAAAGATCTGCAACAGGGCTGATACACAAGGAGGCATGGAAAGGATGAGAAGAGACTTGGCAAGGTTGGAGGAATGGTCAGAAGTATGGCAGCTAGGATTCAATGCAAAGAAGTGCAACATAATGCACCTGGGAAATAAAAACCCAGAGGAGAGATACACAATGGGGGGGGGTATAGTAACATAAACAAAAATGTAAAGGGACCAGGGGTTGGCAAGCAACATGAGAAGGCAGTAGAGAGGGAGGGCTGGAGGGATACTGGGATGTATAGGGAGAGGCGTCACCAGCAGAAAATAGGAAGTTGTTATCCCTCTGTACAGACAGTTGGTGAGACCACTTCTGGAATACTGTGTCCACTTCTGGAGACCCCATCTCTGCAAAGAGAGACAGGATGGAGGCAGTTCAGAGGAGGGCAACTAAAATGGTGCAGGGTCTGCAAGAGAAGCCATACGAGGAGAGACTAAAGGAGCTTAATACGCATACCCTTGAAGAAAGGAGGGAGAAGGGGGAACATGACAAAAACTTTTAAGTACCTCAGTGGAATCAACAAAGTCCAAGAGAGTAGCATCTTTCAGAAAAAGAGATGTGCAAGAACAAGGACACACAATTTAAAGATAGAGGGGTGACTGTTCAGGAGCAATGTGGAAGTATTTTTTCACAGAAAGGGTGGTGGACGCAAGGAACAGCCTTCCTGAGGAGGTTGTGCAGTCTAAAACTGTTGGAGAATTCAAGAATGAATGAGACAGACACATGGCAATTCTTGTGGGGGGTAAGAACAAATAGGCTGTTCGTTAACTAGGATCTGCAGCTTATCCAGTAGGTAGGGAAATGGGCAGACTAGGTGGCCAAGCAGTCCTTATCTGCTGTCAAAGTCTATGTTTCTAAGGTATCTAATGGTGCCCCCCCTCACCCTCCCATGCCCGACCCTATAACACTGCACTTTATCTCTGGTGTCTAGTGGTACCCCCACCTTCCAATGGTCATCCCCCTTGGTAGTTATGCTTGCCCTAGTGTCTAGTGGCACCCCCTCCACCCTCTGATGTCCCTTAGAGCCCGAAAAGAACATCCCCGAAGAACACTGCTGAACATCTTATTTAAAAAAGCAATTACATGCGTAAGGCTAAAGCTAATCTAGATAGAGGGGGAATGTAGACTAGCAATTTTTGCACTAACCACTGAGCCACCTAACTGCATTTTCTAATTGTTGTGATTCACGTAAACACTGACTAATACATATACACATATATGCATTTGTTCTAGTATAACATAGCAGTTCACTGCCTACACACACACAATATTGCCAGACAACATTTTTTTTATAGAGGCTCTAAACTCTGGAATTCTATCCCAATCCACCTCAGACCAGTAGACAAGTTTATTAGTTTGTATAACATAAAAAATGGCACTTAGAACAGTCAATAAATTGTTGACTTGTTTACTACCAGACACAGGATGATATTATTAAGTTAATTGATTAAAGCAAATTATATTACTGTATCATTGACTGGGATAACATCTTTTGGTGTCTGTACTGTTATAAAAGGACTTCCTTTTTTTCTCTGTATGTGTAACACTGTAAGAAATTTTGAAAGCTTTGTAATTGTATTTACTATGTGTGAGTGTATGGGACCTGATTGAAAATGATCTTTTGCTCAACTGAGTATCCGATTCATGTAATGAATAAAATATTTTTCTACTACTACTACACACACTAACACACATACACTGCCTTATATGGCATTTATTTACTTATACCACTAACCCTAACTTTTACTGTATTTAGGATAAGCACTGTGACACACTAACACACATGCACTGCCTCATGTTCTGAAGAGTGACTACTTCTATAGTATAACATTACAGCCATTTGCAAACTGACTAGGAAAAGGTTAATGTACCAGGAAAGGGTTAACAGAGTGCCCCCTCCCCTCCCCCACACACACATTCCCATATAGGGAAACACATACAGGGTCCATTCTCTCTGCCCATACCTCTCGGGACGTCCCTGATTTTGCCTCAAAACTTTCCTCTGTACCTCGTAAAATTTGTGTTTCGTAGCAGATCAGTGAGGATTGGAAGCACAAAATAATGTCAAACTTTAAAGTTACAGACTTGTTCTTTTTCAGAAAATTCATCTAAACAGAAATACCTTTATTATATTGCTTTCTGAGTGAATAGTACCAGTTTTCAAGATGTGTCCCTGATTTGGGGGTTTTGTCCCTGATTTTTTTAAGCTTTGTCCCTGATTCAAGAGACAAGAGGCTGAGAGATATTTCTCTGCCTGCATGCAACATCTCTTTCTTAACCTTCTTTGTTGTACTAACTTTCACCAATTAATTTAAACATATATAATTAATTTCAAAAATATAAACAATATGTAGATAAAACTCAAAAAGTAAGAATAACAGGTGAACTATCTAGATCTATTAAAGTAGAAAGCGGGGTCCCTCAGGGATCAGTGCTGGGACCGTTTGTTTTCACTATATATCAGTGACTTGCATCAGGGGGGTTACCAATCAAGTAGTAAAATGTGCTGATGATATTAAGGTAAGAGGACCAGTAAGAACAACAGAGCAGCAGAAAAGGTTAAAAAGGAATTTAAAAAAAATTGAGATCTGGGCCAGAAAGAATAGGATGAAATTCAGTACAGAGAAATCAGGGGTAATATACATAGGAAAGGGGAATAGGAGTAAAAATAGGTATACAGTAGATGGAAAATAATTGAAGGAAATCGATGAAGAAAAAGATTGTGGGATAGCAATTGACAAAAAATTGAATTATAATAAACAACAAACAGTGGCTATACAAAAAGCAAATAACATGGTGAGAAATATTAAACAGAGTTTTATGAACAAGTCAGTGTGATGTATGGTACCAGTATATAGATCTTATGTTAGGCCATATTTAGATTTGGGGTCCCAGTTATGGAGTCCATACACACACATCTTGGTATACCCAATGCTGCACTTTTCACCCTCCTGCCACCCTTCCTACATTCCTTCTCCCTCCCATCCTCTTCCCTCTCCCTATGACTCTGGCACTTCTTCTTATCTGTTGTCTATTTTCTCTGACAAATGCCGCTGGCTGCCTTGTTACAATGCTACCCTTGAACTGTATTAATCTGTACTCTGTTTGCAATGTCCACATTGTTGTAATGCCTGTCTTGATGTTCCCCATAATTTGTATTTCTCTGACGTGGAACCTTTGTAAAAGAGCCATGGCTCAAAGGTATTTGTAATCCTAGACTTGATAAATAAAATAAATACACTAAGATGGAGATAAAGAGGGTTGAAGGAGTGCAGAGGAGATATACTCGGATGATTGGGACCTTAGGAAGATATGAATATAGTGAATGATTAAAAAGGACAGGACTATTTTCTCTAGAACAAAGAAGAGAAAGAGGGAATTTAATGATGTTATTTAGAATAATACATGATAAAGAACTGATAAATGAAATGGGGATGCAGGGGAAGCCAAAAGGGTTAAGAGGACATGAAAAGCAGATTAGGTTAAAAACTGTAATAAAGAATGGTGCATATTATTCATTTATAAATAGAACGGGAGAGTTTGGAATACTCTACCAGTAGAAGTGGTAAATAGTAAAACACTGATGGAATTTAAGTGAAAGATTGATAAATATATGTTGGGGAACAGGTCGACATGTACCCATTAAGGTGGGGAACAGTTTATATGAAGAAATGGTCTTCTACTGTTCTAAACCAAGTATAAATACCAAGTATAACTATCCAGAATAACCAATATAAAAAAACAACAACTCACTAAGTGATTCACATAAGTTAATGTGTTATTTACTGCTGTCGATTTCTTAACACTTGCAGCTCTCCTGAACTAACCACAACACTTTACTCTGTGTTCTAAAATCTGAACCTCATTCCTCAAAATCAGTTACAGTGTATGGCTAGGAAATGCTGATAAGTTAACATGTTTACTAAAGACCATAAGTAATGGATCATTCCTGAAAGAGAATACTGCTCAGACTGAAGCTAGTAACCACGTTATCACACAAGTCCTGTTACGCACAAATTAAGATTGAAATACATGTACTACTAGTGACTATTATTTCTCTTCAAAACTTAAAAATACTGTCACAGTGCAAGAAAAAAATGCTTCTTTTTTTTCAGTCAGTGAAAAACAGTGTGGTGTAGGGATAAACAAGACTGCTCTAGCAGAGTAATTGTAATGCAACTCCAATTTATGAAGTCCATTCAGAATCGGATGAGCTCCATTTTTCAACTGTGATAGCAAGACATCTGCAGAGCTCCACCCTGAAGCCATAAAAACAGGTTGCAGCACACAAGCCTTCTAATTATGGTCTGCCAGCAACCCACACCCATCTGTCAAAGTGCCACCAATAAAATGGCTTAAGTACGGTATCAGGCATCGTGGTACTGAATTGGAGGCTGGGAGGAGAGAGAGAGAGAAAGAGAGGAGAGGGAGAGGGGGGAAGAGAGCGAGAGATGAAATATCTCAGAAATAAAATGGCTCTGCTTGGAGTATTAGCAAGCCGCCACTGGAAGGTGAGGATCAGCAGGCAACAGAAAAACAAGAGAAATGGAGGCACATTGCATTAGTCACTGCAGGCCAGTGGAGCCACAATGGAATGGAAAAAGTGGCTATATTAATCCTCCATCCCAGTCAGTCACAACAATCAACTGTACCACGTTGTGTTAATAATGTATATTTTGAAAAAAATACTCAGCCAGCTGGGTGATGTTGTTTTAAATATAGAATAAAGGATGAGGAAGTGTGTGGTATGAGAATTTAATGCACACATAAGGTGTGGAATGCTACATAAACCCAGAGGACGAAACACAAGGGGTTTATCAAAGCATCCAACACTGAGGGTGTGCATTAAATTCTCATATGCACACTTCCCAATCTTTTATTTTATATAATTGCTGGTGAGCAATTTTTTTCCAGCCTGACTCCTGTGCTTACCAGTAATTATAAACAGGATAAAAAAAATCTGAACATGATTCCTAACATATTAATTAAAAGGAACACTTAGGCTGTCTTTCATGCATATGCATGTCTCCTAATGTGAAGTAATGTGTTAGAACTGCTCATTGCCATTCCCAAACCCTAAGAAACTGTGAGGAGACACTCTTGTGTCTATTATAAATCACCAAAACAATAGATCGAAAGATGTGACATCCCCGTCTCTTATCCTATGTACAGTTTTGTTCTCATTTAGCTGTTGAGCTGCTCCATCTCTACCAGTGACACAGGAGGATTCAAATTATCTAACAAATAAAAATCTTTCTATTCTGAGGCAAACATGCAGAGGCAGTGTGGTCTACTGGTTAGAGCAACAGCTTGAGAACTGGAAGATTGCTGGTTCAGACCTTGCTAGAGCCAAATATCTATTATGTGACCTTGAGCAAGTCACTTGACCTCCAAGTGCTCCTGTTCACCCAGCTGTGGAAACAGGTAGAAGCAGGACTCCAGAGGAATCCAGCTGCTGCATCCTAGCTGGGCTATCTTGAGTAAATAAAATGAAAGAAATGAAATTGTTTACTTATGCATATGAGTCTTAAGTTAACAGAGGCATTCAGATATATATCATATGGTATAAAAGAATCTTCTCAAACAAGTTAGGGACAGAATTGCCACTCAACTTTGTTTTGTGGTCCTTACACCCTAATTAGCACACAGTGACTCTCACACATAGGAATCATAGCTCAGTGCTGTTTATAATCTACATATGGGTCTATTCTGGCACCTATAAACTTGCTTGATACATCCAGCAGACCTGGGTTTGACTTCACAACCTCAGCTTGCATAATTCCAAGTGTTCCTCTGTTGCCTCTGTAAAGAGGCCTTCTGCAAATGGGCCTTACTTTGTTATCAAAGAATTAAAAATATACACACACACACACACACACACACACAAAGATTTGGCTGGTACCACCAAGGTTGGTCTTGCTTTTTTATGTTTTTATCTTTGTTTCTTTTTGTAGGAGGCCTTTCCGTCTCACCAGTCTCACTGTTATAATTAAGCAATACTCCACAACAGGGTGTGAGTTATGGTGGGATTTATCCACATCTGGTGTACTTCAGTCACGAGGCTGCAGGCTGACTGAGTAAACCACACCAGAAGTGGGTAAATCCCACCATAACCCACAACCTGGAGAGGATTATTGTGATTATACAATGTCCCCCTTCAGTTGTTGTAACAAAAAATAAAGAAAAAACACGTTAGCATTTTTAATGAATTTGTCACATTTACTCTTACAGCAGAAAAAAAATGTTCCCTGTTGCGAGGTAGAATATTGAGACCCTCTCTCTCCCTCCACCCAAATAACTCAGACAGGAATCTTTTTTTCTTATGACAGAGACATCAGAAAGGCAGCGATAAAGAAGATGTATGCTGGCAGAGATGAGTGGCTAGGACAGCGAGGTGTGGGAGAGGGAGAGTGAGAGAGAGAGAGAGACAGGGCCATTTACTGCTGTGAGTTCTGTTGCAGAATCAGAAGCTGGCTTTTTTTTTATTATTATTTTTACATTGACGTCAGCCAGCATGTGAGCACTGGTGCTGAATCAGGAGCTGACTTTTGTTTTTTGTATTATTTTCAGTTCTGATATTGAGAAGCATGGGAGCTGTAGTTAAATGCGGGTTGGGGTTACTCAGCTCAGTGTTGTGGTTTCAAGAATAGTACGCAAGGGGTTGCTGGTAGCTGAGATGGAGGTGGGGTAGACAGTTGTGGTTTCACCTTGGCCTGAAGTCAGCCCCATTTAGTACTGTGTGATCTTGAAGGTCAATTTGGAGATGGTATTTTTTTTTTCAGTTTTGTGATCGAGTAGCACAGCAGCTATAGTGGCAGGGGTTCCTCGGGTTGGTACCAGGCTGGAAGTTGCCAGTTCGATGAGTGAACAAGGATTTTTTGGGGGTACTTGTAAACAGGCTTTCCTGGCTACTGGATTTTTATCCGTGGGTTATTGTAGGATTTATCCATGGGTAAAGACCCTAGTTAGCCAATCACATTTCTGGAAATTCAGACCCCATTGTATAATTGTAGTTACATGAGGACCACATCCAACATCGATGTTATAGATTTTTTGTATTCAGTGCCCACAGGGAGGGTTTTGATGCAGCAGCACTGCTGTTGAGTAATGCTCCCTATACTGTACACAGTGGCTTAAGTCCATCCAACACCAGGCAATTAGTTTCACCCCTCCAGCGACAAACTCACTTATAGGGCCCCTTCATATCATCTCTTTTTATGCTCTAATGGTTCAGGTTAGACACTGGACCCATCAGGTAGTTGGGGGAGATGGCCAGATGTTTTTTATTCCCTGATGAGTCAGGTTGGGCATCAGACCTGTCAGGCAGTTTGGGAGGAGAGAGACAGATTTTTTTTTTAAATGTCCTGGCAGGCCAGTTGGTCATGGGATTCATCAGGCTGCTTTTGGAGGGGGGGGGGGTTAGATTTTTGATTCCCTGATGGTCCTTGTTTGGCCCTGGACTTATCAGGTAGTTGGGTGGAAGAGTAGGAGTGACCTATTTTTTTATTCTATAAAAGACTGTGTTGGGCACCGTTAGATTGTTGGGGGAGGGGCCATTTTTTTAAATTCCCTGCTGGGTTGGACACTGAACCCATAAGGCAGTTTGCAGGAGTTAAACTGAATTTGTTTCATTCTCTGATGGGCCAGGTTAGGCAGTGTACCATCATGCTGCCCAGCAGGCTGGGTTGTACCATGCATGGTAATGTGATCCCCATGTGTGTACTGGGAAGGGTGCAGAGCTGAAACTGAAGTCTGAGAGAAGGAAAGAGCAAGAGAGGGAGAGTTGGCAGCAAAGCCAGTATCACTGGCACTTGGGGCTACAGCCTCGGAAGTGTACACCACAGGTTCCCCTCGGTCCAGTCTCCTCTGTGAGTGTGCTGCATGCTAGTGGAGGTGGAGATGCTTGAACAGCCTGGCAGCAGCAGTAGCAGTGCAGCAACAGCCCCAAGCCTCTTGTGCAGTGTTTGAGCTCCTTGCTGTGACCTAACTGGATGGGTACGGGGAAAGTAGTGTTTTAATACCCTGTCTATTCCACCTTCCCCTCATCGCTTTACTTCTGCTCCTCCTTATCTCCATTTGACTTAATACAAGGGCCAAGTTGGGTACAGAACCAATAATGAAGCTAAAAGTAGTAATAGATTATTTAATTCCCTGATGGGCGAGGTTGGGCACCAGACTGTAAGAAATCTGAGGGTTAAAGATTGCGATTTTTTTTTATATTCTCTGCCTAGTTGGGTTGGGCACCAGACTTGTTAGGGTGTTGGGGGGGAGACTCAGATTTTTCTTTTATTCCCTGAAGGGCTTGATTGAACACCGGACCTACTAGGTTGTTCAAAGAGGGTCAGTATTTCTTTTGTTCCCTGATGAGCCTGTTTAAACATTGGACCCGTCAGGTTGTTGGAGATGGGCATCGGACCTCTCAGGTTGTTGTGAGAGGAGTAAAGTTTTTGTTTATATTCCTTAATAGGCTAGGTTGGACACTGGACTTATCAGGCAGTTTAGGGGAGGGGGCAGAGTTTTTTTCATTCCTTGATGGGCCACATTAGGTACTGGATCCAACAGATTGTTGGGGGGAGGAAGATATTTTTTTTTTAACCCTGACAGGCTGGGTTGCATACCGGACCCATCAGGCAGTCTGGGAGAAAATAACATATTTTTGTATTCCTTCATGGGCTGGATTCGATATTGGATCAGTTAGGTAGTTGGAGAGGGGAGAGGGACAGATATGTTTTTCATTCCCTGATGGGTCAGGTTCAGTACTGAGTCTGTTAGGTTGTTGGGAGAGGGGACAGATTAGTTTTAGTCCCTAATGGGCTGGAATGGGCACCGAACCTGTCACTTAGGTGGGAGTGGGGGACAGATTGTTTTTATTCTCTGATGGTCCAGGCTGCTCACCAAGCCTATCAGGTAGTCTGGAGAGGGAGCCAGATTTTATTTTCATTCCCTGTCAGACCAGGCTGGGCACTGGAAATTATATTCTATTCTACATCCCCTACGCTACTAGTATAGAACACTTGTACCTTGTAAAACACTTTGGGATACAGTGTATATGAAAGTCTTGTTGGCTTAGTGTTGCTTTGCAAAGTGCCTCACCCCGGCACCTGTCTTGCTCCAGCAACTGTTCTCCTCCCTCTTACTTTTCCCAATCCATGGCCAGGCAACTTGTACTGACAGGAAACTCAGCTAGCAGTAACACAAAAAATAAACTTGTTCAGTGTAACTATTTACAAAGGCAGAATAAAATAAAGATTCATCAGAGTTTTCCTTCAATCTCTGTGTCCATTCTCTCTTCAATTGCAGCTCAACTCTCTTATAAGTCCTTCCAATCCCCATTCTTAACAAGCATCCTGTTCTTGTAAGTATCAGGCATGTGCAGCTAGAACACAATGTCTCTGAACTGAGGTCCCTTTTTCACGGTTACGGGTGGTGATTGCACTGGCTTGAGTCGCTACTTAGGGAATCAGAAATTCACAGCAATTCTAGTTTCTATTGCAGGGCTGTGCCCCCACCCTAACTAAAGATACAAACTCGGAAGGGGGCGGACCTTGGGGAAGGGGTGGCAAACCCTGGAAATTGATGCCCTAATAGCAGGCACACTTGGCCCGGTGCATGGAGTGCCATCGGTGCTTTCCCACATCTCTTCAGCAAAAGGCTTAAAAATGTGCACTCAGGTAACACCTTGAGTTCCCAATAACTTTTTGCAATCATCTCAAAATATAATTATATACATTCAACAGTAACACTATATATTTTCTAAACAAAGGGATCCTAATATTAGTTCCATTTCCACATAATGATTTGCATACATTGTTATATAAGCAGATATGCAAGGGAGGAAAAAGACAGAGAGTCAAGGGAAGACTGAGAGATAGCAAGAGGCAAAGAACTGCAAGACTGTCGGGGTGATCAAATCCTAGGTCTCACAGGAAAATTTGGTTGTGCAACCAGACAGAGAAGAGACAGGAAAGTAATAGAACAGAACAGAGCCTTACATTTAAACACTTTCTCCATAACAACTGGGACAGGGTCCTTTTCCACCCTGTCACACCCACTCCGCTCTGTTCCTAATGTACATTTAAATAATAGAATATATCCTTGGTGATCTAGCACTCCCCCCAATCAGTCCCTAAAGTTTATTTTAATAATAGAATATATCCCTGGTGCTCTAGCGTCCCCACCCAATTTGCCCATAATATACACGTTTATCAATAGTATATGTCCCTGATGATCCAGCATTCTTCATCCACTCCACCGCCCCAATCTATCCCTGATGATCTAGCATCCTCCCAAGCCCTGATCCCCTGTTATGCCATATTAAGAAAATATTGGTGGTATAGTGGCCCCCCCACCACAGCAGGCAGTGTTCCACCACCCCGCTCTCCTTATCCCCAAACCGAGCCAGTGACTGGCACAGCCCACAGCTCACCACCATGGCCAGCCACTGATTGAACTCTGAATGAGCACGTCCTGTATACAGTACAGATGTGAAGAGCAGTTACAGTACACCCAACAGGAGACAGACAAAATGCAAAAGGATTTATACAGGTTTGGAAAATGGACGTCAAACAGCAGATTAACTTTAATGTTGAGAAATGTAAAGTGATGCATCTCGGAACATTTATTTATTATTATTGTTCACCTGACAAAATAAGACACAAACAGGGAGCATAATGGATGACAATGACAAATACAAAATTTACACCAAGCACAAAGCAAGTGACAGCCCAAGATACAGCACAAAAAGTATAATGACACAAAGCAGAGTTATAACAAGCTGCATGTGTGTTGCAAGAGCAGTCAAATTAGAAAACAGGAGTAATAAATACATCTTACATAAGTTAGTATTATACATTTCTGTGTACAGTACATGCATAGGGATTCAACATAATCTCACTATAAAGCAGGTAAGCCACACTAATATATAATGACCCAAAAGGAGAATTACATCACCATGCCTCCAGGATGTAACAGCAGTAACAGGAACAATAAATACATCTCTCATAAGCTAGAATAACAGATGATGTACTTAAACAAGCATTTAATGCAATCAAACATTTCCACAGGTTACTCCTGAAGAACAGATGGGAGGAAACATGACATAACTCCAGAGGAAGGGCATTCCAGTAAATAGGAGGCAAAGAGGAGCAGACCTAGAAGGTTGGAGTTCAAGGAGGATCAAAATAGTTTGGCCAAAAAGTCAGGGACTTGTGATCTGAAGGGCGAAATGGTGGTGGTGAGTGATATGAACCTGTTAGATATCGACTAAGACATTCCAGTAGCCAGGTACGCCAGAAGTCGGGCCTGTTGGATGTACTGCAGGACTGCTTGCTGGTGCAGAAACCCTCTAGACAGGTGGCATATTATCTATCTGGTGCTCACCAATTCAGAGATGGTGAGTGGAGTGAAGGTAGAGAAGCCACTGAATTCCAGTGACCATAACTCCATTTGGTTTAGGCTGGTCCTCAGGAGTAGAATGTTCCTATCAAAAACTGAAGTCCTAGATTTCAGAACAGCAGACTTCAACTGGATGAGGGAGCTGCTCTGAGAAACTGACCAGGGTGGACAGTATTAGGGGTGTAGAGGAAAGATGGGGGCAATCAAGAGGACCATTCTTGAGGCAGCAAAGTCATACATGAGAACTGTTACAAAACAAAACAGGTGCAAGAGAATATGATTCTTGTAAAGGGTCAGAGAAGCAGTGTGGGCCAAGAAAAAGACTTTCACCAGGTACAAAGAAAAGCAGGGGGAGAAGAACTAGGGAGAGAACAACTACAGAAGCAAAGAGAACAGTCAGAGAGGCTAAGGCAAACACAGCTGCATACTGAGGAGGAGGGTCAAAGGTGGGGAAGAACAATTCTTTAGCTATATTAAGGAAAAAAAAGCAGGGAGGAGGTATTGTTAAGCAACAATAGGTGGGGAGGATACTGCTGCTCTGTCTTCACAAGGGAAGACAGTGGGCACTGCCTGAAAGTGACATCAAGGCTGCTGTCAGGAGCATTCCAGAAATGAGACAACCAGTATTTACCAGAGAAAGAGTCCAGAAGGGGCCTGATGCCCTAAAGGTATTTATTTATTTGTTTGGTTTTTGGTAACTGGGTAGGTACACTAGATATTTAAATGCATATTTTCATCCAAGGGTGCTCAAGGAACTGGCTGCTGAACTGGCTGAACCCTAGTAGGGATTATTCAATAGCTAAATTCAGATAGTGGTAGTTACAAAAGCCTGGAGGGCAGCCTACACAGTTCAGTTACAGTACACAAGGGAGGGAACAAGGTGCAACTGGGGAATTACACACGTGAACCTTACGTCTTTAGGGGGTAAACTAATGGAGTCAGTGATCAAAGTTGAACTTATGGACTACTTAGTGTGTAGCAGTCTACAGGATAGTAAACAGCCTGGGTTTGTGGCAGGGAGGTCTTGTCAGACCAACCTGATAATTTTCTTTGACTGGGTAACAAAGATAGTAGATACACACCATGCTGTGGATTTACTCTGCTTTGACTTAAACAAGGGTTTCTACTCGGTGTTACACAGAAGATTGCTGAAGAAGCTGGAGGACATGGCTGCAGCTTGGGACATAGTTAAATGAGTAGGAAACTGGTTGAAGGACAGACAACAGAATGTGGTGGTAAACGGGATCAAATTGGAAGAGGAGAGGTCACGAGTGGGGTGCCTCAGGGATCTGCCCTCTTCAATATGTTTACCATTTCACTGGAGAGGGCATTCCAGCAAGTTGCATCTCTCTGCAGATGACACAAAGATCTGCAGTACAGTAGAGAGGGACAAAGGGATCAAGGAGATTCAGAGGGATCTACAAAGGCTAGAGAGGTGTCTAAGGACTGGCCATTGAAATTCAATGACAAAAAATACAAGGTTATGTACTTAAAACAAAAAAATTAGAAGAGTGTACTAAATGGGAGCGGTTAAACTAAGCACTACGACAGAGAAAAGGGACCTGGGAGTCATCATTACTGACTCCCTCAAAAAATCAAATCAGTGAATCAAGGCTTATAGTAAGGCTAATGGGATGCTAGGGTGTATTGGAAAGGATATTTACAGCCAGAAAGAGAAGGTACTAATACATCTATATAGGTCACTGGTGAGGCCGCACCTGGAATACTGTGATTAGTTCTGGAGTCCTCACCCAAGGAAGGACAGGGAGAGGCTGGGGGCAGTGCAACGCAGGGTGACCAAAATGATTCAGGACCAACAAACAAGATTTTATGAAGACTGTCTCAAGGTACTTAACATGTACTCACTGGAGACCAGGCAAGAGAGGGAGGAAATGATAGAGACATTCAAGTTCCTGAGGGGAATAAACAAATGGAACTGAAGGGAGCTATTTAGAAACAGAATTTGTTGGCAGAAAAAGACAACTTGGCCCACCTAGTCTGCCCAGATGGTCCCTGCCTAGTCTACCTTCACAGACCCTCCCTCCTTCCTGCCTATTAAAAATACAGCTATATATATTCCACGCATGCTTGAAGCCCCCTACTCTTTTCATCTCCACCACTTCAGCTGGCAGTCTATTCGGGTGTCTATGGTATACCGTTGTAACAGTGACACTCTTACAGTGACACTGTTGCAGTGACAGCAACCCGCCGCCACCCACAGTATTGATCGGGTTGCTGGAGCAATGCCAGAGTCATCGATTCCAGAGTTTGGTCGCTCTCTGAGATCTGCCCCCGGTTGGAATCCTGAAGTCTGGGGGGTGACAAGAGCCCTGAATGGGGGTGGGGGCAGAGGAACAGCCCTCTGCATGAACACCGATAATGTGTCGCTGCATTTTCTGGTCAGGGACCGGAATCGGCGGCATCAGGGATGTCAGCGACCATGTGTCACTGTAGGGGAAGTCACCAACATTCCTGTTGCTGCAGCAACATGGAACCAGTGTCTACCACTGTTTCAGTTAAAAGAAGTACTCCCTCACACCCCTCTTTACCTACCCCCCCCCAGCTTCACTGCATATCCACTGGTTGTGGTGCCATTCCTCCTTTGAAAAAGACTCCTTCCTACACCCTGTTCACCCCTGCAGGATATTTCAGGTCTTTATCATATCCCCTCTCACTCTCCTCTTTTCCAGGGTGTACATGTTAAGATTCCTCAGTAGACATGGGTGAAATGGATAAAATTCACTTCACAAGTTAATTTGCAAAGTTGGCCTAAGTCACGAAGTATAAAGTACAGACTTCGCAAAGTTTTTACCAGGTGAAGTTCCCCTTTTTATAGGCAGATTGACTTAAATTCATCTAACTTATCCTGACTTTGTCTAACTTCATCACCTTTCTAGGCAAAGTTAGGTGAAGTTAGGCAAAGTGACAAATTGGGAACTTGGTGAAGTAGTTAGTGAAAGTGAATTTTGCAACTTTGCCAGAACTTTGCCGGTGAAGTAAAACTTCACAACATCTTTATCCCTCAATCTCCAGAACTTTTTGTGCAACCCCTGCACCATTTAAGCTGCCCTCCTCTGGACTGCCTCCACTCTGTATATGTTCTTTCTGAGGTTCTGCCTCGAGGACTGGGCACAATACTACAGATGGGGTGTCACCAGTGAGCGATACAGTGGCAACACTACCTCCCTCCTCTTGCTGGAGATATCTCTCCCAAATCATCACTGCACTGCACTGGCCCTACCCACATCTTTGTCACACTGCCCTGCCACTTTGAGGTTACTTTCCTGTTTAGCGACTGCCAGTTCCTACCCCCTATCTTATATTTAGTTCCTGGGTTCTTATGCCCTAGGCGCATACTTTTGCACTTTCTGGCATTGAACCTCATCTGCCAAGTTTTTGACCATTCCTTGAGTTTCCCAAGATCCCTATGCATTTTTCCATCCCCTCATGATTGTCCACCATATTACATATTTTGGTATCATATGCAAAAAGGCATACCTTCCCTTCCAGTTCATCTGCAATGTAACTTATGAAAACACTGAAAAGGACCAGTCCCAGTACCAAGCAGCACCCTACTGGTCCCTCTTCTATCCTTAGAATGCCTTGCTCTTAACCACCACCCTCTGCTGTCTCTCTGTTAACCATTTTCTAACCTAATTCACCACTTTAAATCCCACCCTTTTGCTGATCAATTTCTTAATCAGTCTCCTATGTGTGTCACAGTGTTAAAGGCTTTGCAGATTGACTTTGATTTGTCTGTTGGAAGCTGAGAACCTTGCTACACTGCAAAGAACAAACTATAATTCAATTTAGGACCTGGAAACCTGGTAAGGCATAATACTTGTTAAGAAGGAGAGCTACGCTTTCTACAAAAAGTTTCATTTTTTTCCTTATTGGCATTAAGCAGAGAATTGCAGGATTCCATTAAAAGTGTAGTCATTTTATAACCAGAAGGAGTGAGATACAACTGAATTTGCTTGATTGTTAGGGTTGAGACCTAGGATTTGGAAGGATATTTTTGCAACATTTTAAAAGTGTCCTGCTGACCGAGGAGAGAGTTATTTTTTTATTCCTGGACTCAGTAGAGTGGTTTGTGCAGGAGCCGTGGTCCAGTAAATTGTGGTGTTAATTGAATTACTATAAAGGGCAATACTCACCAGGGTGGTGGAGCAGTTGTGTATTTGATTGCTTCTAACAGTCACCAGTGGCTGTGGACTACCCACCTACTCTACCCCACACTCCCAGGCATAGCATTTCCTTTATAGCCACAGTTCTGACATCACTTTCTCAACAGGTCTTGGGGCAGAACTGTCATATCCTTAATAACCCAGCACAGTGCAAAAAGGGTAGGTACACACCACAAATTATAATTAAAAAAAAAATATATATATATATATATATACACATACATATACATATTACGTATTGCATATTATAAGGGAGAGGGACATGTGGGGAGTGGTGCAATGCACTGGCTGTGGGGCAGCAGTTTTCTGGGAGACATTCTGGAAACTGCATTGCTGTCCTATTTGCAAGCAACTGTCATCACTGAGGGAGGAGGTTGTCCACCTCCAGGCTGAACTAGCAAGGACTAAGGAGGCGTCCCCCTTCCAAAGAGCACCACTGCCACAACCACTGCCTCAGAGGTTGCCAAGTATGAACAGCAGTTGGACCACAGTGGGTTCTGGGAGGGTGCGGGTGGTGGACCACAGACGAAGCCCCCTAGTTGTACCTCTACACAAATCATATGCCATTCTGGCAGAGCAAGGTTCCTCTATGATGGCACCCTCAGTGGAGATCCAGAAGAATGCTGAGAACATCCACAAGGGAGACCCACAAAAGGGTGGCAAGGGACACCACAGGGGAAGGAAACAGCTTCTGATAGGGGACTCTATTGTTAGGGGGTAAACTGGGAAAGGGGAGGAGAAGGAAGTAAGGTGCCTGCCTGGTGCCATGGCTTGAAGGAACAGGAAGCGAATCCTCAGGATTGCAGAAGCAGCATCACAGGAGAGGGAACTAGATATCATAGTCCACCTTGGGACAAATGACCTAGCTAGGCATGGGATCAGTGCAGTGCAGAATGAATTTGTGGAGGTGGGGAGGGGCCTCAGATGGGTAGCAAGCATGGTAACCTTCTCAGAGTTGCTACCAGTCCATGGCAGGAGTGAGGCTAGGGTACTGCACACCATGCAGTTTAATGAATGGTTGCAAAACTGGTGCAGAGCACAGGGCTTTAGCTTCACTGGGGACTGGGGGGTCACCTGGAGAGATAAAGTCTATACTGGCACGATGGTCTGCATCTGTCCATGAAGGGAACCAAGCTCCTAGGTGATAGGTTTAAATGCTTCCTTGGCAAGCTTTTAAACTAGCCAAGGTGGGAGGCGCTGATTAAAGGCAGGACATTTCAAGCCTCCCCCCACAAAACATGGCAGGTAGTAAGGTAAACACTGAGGTACAGAGCTCAACACAGGGCAGGACAGAGGTACATGGAAAAATAGACAAGGACAATAAGAGCAGGGATGGGGGAAAAAGGATAAAGCCAACATTGAATGGAGGGCAATGCGTACCAATGCCCGTAGTCTGGGAAACAAGCTTCCTGAGCTAGTAGCCCTGATGGAAGATGAACAATTGGATATTGTGGCAGTCACAGAAACATGGTACACCGAGACCCATGACTTGGATGTCAACATACCAGGGTACACAAGCTACAGAAGGGACAGGGAAGGTAAAAGAGGAGGTGGAGTAGCTCTATACATAAGGGAAGGGATCAAAGCTACAGAACT
The DNA here is from genome assembly GCA_016271365.2 of Neoceratodus forsteri. Taxonomy (NCBI): domain Eukaryota; kingdom Metazoa; phylum Chordata; order Ceratodontiformes; family Ceratodontidae; genus Neoceratodus; species Neoceratodus forsteri. The sequence goes on from CM057458.1 coordinate 377,344,299, forward strand.
AAAAAGTAAAGGGGGAGGACAAGAGGCACTCTGGGTCACCTTGGAGACAGGGAATGGCATCACAATGCACACAGGGGTTGTATACAGACCCCCGTCTCAAGGGGAGGAAAGGGACAACAAAATGATAGAGGACATTCTCAAAATGGCTGAAAAAGGGGAAATACTGATGATGGGGGACCTGAATATGCCAGATGTTAACTGGATAACATGTACTGCAGCCACATCCAAGAGCAGGGTCATTCTCGATGCCCTGCAGGGGGCAGGCCTTAGACAGCTAGTGTTGGAACCCACTTGGGAGGGAGCAATACTAGACCTGGTACTCTCAAATGGAGAGAGGATCACAAATTTGGAAGTCAGTAAACATCTGGGAACAAGCGATCACTGCACAGTGTGCTTCAAAATGAGCACAACCATGGAGATAAGCCATACAAAAACAAGGATACTGAACTTTAGTAGGGCTGACTTTGGCAAAATGGGTGAATACCTGAAAAATGCACTAGCAAGTGACCAAAAAGGAGGGGTGGAAGAACAATGGAGAAAAATCAAAACTGCCATCATAGAGGCAACAAGCCTTTGTGTGAAACAAATAAAGAAAGCAAAGAAGAGTAAAAAAACACTATGGTTCTCAAAAGAGGTGGCAGGGAAGGTTAAGGAGAAAAAGGCTGCATTCAAAAGTATAAGGAATCACAGAAGGAGCACGACAAGGAACTGTATCAATTAAAGCAGAAAGAAGTGGGGAAGGCAGTCAGACTAACAAAGGCCCAAACTGAGGAAAAAATTGCCAACTCAGTTAAGAAGGGGGATAAAACCTTTTATAGATACATTAGGGAGCATAGAAAGGTTAAGGGAGGGATAGTGGAAATTAATAAAGGAGAGGGGAGGGGAGGTGGGCAGAGGGGGACAGTGAAAAGGCAGAGATATTGAATGAATACTTTTGCTCAGTATTCACAAAAGAAGATGAGGAGGAGTTACCTAAACCAGACATAGAAGCACTCTGGGTAGGGGGGTTGACACCAGTCCATTCACAGAAGAAAGAGTCCTGAAAGAACTCCTAAAACTAAAGGTGGACAAAGCAATGGGGCCTGACGGAATTCACCCCAGAATCCTAGAAGAACACAGGGAGGACCTAGTGAACCACTGACCACGCTTTTTAACAAATCATGGGAGGATGGGGCTGTACTTGAGGACTGGAGGAGGGCAACATAGAATTTGACAGCAGATAAGGACCGCTTGGTCCACCTAGTCTGCCCATTTTTCTACCTAACAGATAAGCTGCAGATCCTAATTAACCAACAGCTTACTTCCTCCTACCCCCCACTAGGACTGCCTTATGTCTGTTCCATGCATTCTTGAATTCCCCCACTGTTCTTGACTCCACGACCTCCTCAGGGAGGCTGTTCCATGCATCCACAACCCTCTCTGTGAAAAAATACTTCCTCACATTACCTCTGAGCCGTCCCCCCTCTATCTTCAAATTGTGCCCCCTTGTTCTTGCACATCTCTTTTTCTGAAAGATGCCATCCTCTTGGACTTTGTTGATTCTCTTGAGGTACTTGAAAGTTTCTATCATGTCCCCTCTCTCCCTTCTTTCCTCTAGGGTATACATATTAAGCTCCTTTAGTCTTTCTTCGTATGTCTTCTGGTGCAGACCCTGCACCATTTTGGTTACCTCCTATGGACAGCCTCCACTCTGTCTATGTCTTTATGGAGATGGGGTCTCCAGAACTGCACACAGTAATCAGATGGGGTCTCACCAACTGTCTGTACAGATGGATAACAACTTCCTGTTTTCTACTATTGATACCTCCCTATGCATCCTAGTATCCCCCAGCTTCTCTTACTGCCTTCTCACATTGCTTGCCACCTTTAGGTCATCTGATATAATTACCCCAGGTCCCTTTCCATTTTTACTGTTGTCAGTATCTCACCCCCCATTGTGTACTCTTCCCCTGGGATTTTGTTTCCCAGGTGCATTACCTTGCACTTCTTTGCACTGAGTCTGAGCTGCCATACATTTGACCATTCCTCCAACCTTGCCAAGTCCCTTCTCATCCTTTCCACTCCATCTGGTGTATCAACCCTGTTGCAGATCTTTGTGTCGTCTGCAAAGAGACATACTTTTCCTTTCAGTTACTCTGCAATGTCACTTATAAAGACATTAAAAAGGACCGGTTGCAGTACCAAACCCTGCTGTACCCCGCTAGTAACCCTCCTTTCTTCACTGTGGACTCCATTTACTACTACTATTTGCATCCTGTTGTCTAGCCAATTTGTTATCCAGGCTACCACCTTGGGACCCACTCCAAGGCTAGCTAACTTGTGTATTAATCTTTTGTGTGGGACTGTATCAAATGCCTTGCTAAAATCTAGGTAAGCAATGTCAACAGCCCCTCCCTAGTCTACTACTTTGGTCACCCAGTCAAAGAAATCTATTAGATTCGTCTGACACGACCTTCCCATTGTGAATCCATGTCATGGGGCAGTCAGACCTGGACATTGTGGCCATCACTGAAACCTGGTGTAATGATAACCACGACTGGGAGATGGCCATACCTGGCTACAACATATTCAGAAGAGACAGAGCAGGCAGGAAGGGAGGAGGAGTGGCACTGTATGTGAAAAATGACATAAGGGCCACAGAGATCCAGGAGGAACAAAATGGGGGAGAGATACTGTGGGTTAAGCTGGAAAGGGAAATGGGGACAGCCATCCGCACAGGTGTGGTCTATAGACCACCAGCCCAGGAGGAAGAAACAGATAGGGAGCTGATGCTAGCCATCCAAAGGATGGCAGACAAGGGTGAGGTAGAACTGGTTGGAGACTTCAATATTCCAGACGTGGACTGGAGCATCCCAGCAGCAGCATCAACTAGGGGCAGATTTATCCTGGACTCCCTTCAGGGTGCCTTCCTCAAGCAACCGGTCATGGAACCAACTCGGCAGAAGGCAATACTGGACCTTGTGCTCACAAACAGGGACAGTGTGATGGGGGTAACAGTGGGGGAGCACCTGGGGAACAGTGATCACTAGTCATTGTGGTTTGAAATCACAGAAAGAGCAGAATCAAACCACACAAAAACATGTATCCTGGATTTTAGGGGGGCAGACTTTGGGAAAATGGGGAGATACTTGAAAGAGGCATTAAGGGGAATGGGACAGGAATCAGGGGTTGAGGAACAGTGGGCAGTATTTAAAATGGGGATTACAAGAACAACAGAATTATGCATTAAGCAGTTAGCAAAAGGAAAAGGAAGAGAAGACCATTATGGTTTTCCAAAGAGGTAGCAAAGAAAGTGAAAGCCAAAAAGATTGCATTCAGGCAATACAAAAAGACACAGGCAGAAGGGATAGGGAAGTACCAGAGTAAAACAAAGGGAGGCAGGGAGGTGTAGGGAAGCCAAAGCTCAGACAGAAGAACACATTGCAAAATCGGTGGTAGAGGGACAAAACCTTTACAGGTACATATAAGGAAAAAAGAAAGACAAAGGGAGGAGTAGTGAGACTGAAGGGGAAGATGGGGGCCATGGAGGATGACAACAGTAAAGCTGACTTATTGAACAGGTATTGCTGCTCAGGTCTTTACTGAGGAAGAGGAGGTAACGGTCTGAAGGGAGTACAAGGTGAGAATGGTGCAGAAATGGACACAAGTCCCTTTACATGAGAAAGGGTCCTGAAGGAACTGGAAGTAGTAAGAGTTGATAAAGCAATGGGGCCAGATGGGGTAGTACTCAGGGTCCTTAAAGAACTAAGAGAGGTGGTGGCTGAACCTCTGGCTATCCTGTTTAGCTGATTACTGGAAACAGGAGGTACCCTAGACTGGAGGACAGCAGATGTAGTCCCCTTATACAAAAGTGGGAACAAAGAGGAAGCAGGGAACTACAGACCAGTCAACCTCACCTCGGTAGTGGGGAAGATCATGGAAGCACTACTGAAAGAGAGATTGGTGGAACATCTGGTTGTCAATGGACTACAGGACCCAAGGCAACATGGTTTCACCAGGGAGAGGTCATGTCAGACCAACCTCGTTGAATTTTTTGACTGGGTGACTAGGGAGGTGGATCAGAGGAGGGCAGTGGACATGGCCTATCTGGACTTCAGCAAGGCCTTTGACACTGTGCCACATAGAAGACTATTACACAAACTGGGGAATATGGATGTGGGCAAGACAGTAGCGTGGTGGGTAGGTAACTGACTGGGTGGCAGGACACAGAGGGTGGTGGTAAATGGCTGTCATTCCACAGAGGGAAGAGTGACCAGTGGGTTACCACAGGGATCAGTGCTGGAACCGGTCCTATTCAACATCTTCATCAGTGACATTGCACAGGACCTAGAAGGCAGAATTTCACTGTTCACTGATGACACAAAGCTCTGTAACAGAGTAGACACACCAGAGGGTGTAGACAGAATGAGAAGGGACCTGTAGAAACTTGAAGAATGGCCAGGGGTTTGGCAGTTGAAATTCAATGCAAAGAAGTGCAAGATAATGCATACGGGCACAAAAACCCTGGCACAATATATCAGTTGGGGGTGAGGATATAGCATGCACCAAGCAGGAAAGGGATCTTGGGGTTATCATCTGATGACCTCAAGGTAGGAAACAGTGTGACAAGGCAGCAGGTAAAGCAAATAGGATGCTGGGAGCATAGGCACGGGCATCACCAGCAGGAAAAGGAGGTATAATCCTGCTATACAGGACACTAGTGAGGCCCCACCTAGAATACAGTGTACAGTTCTGGAGACCATACCTACGTAAGGACATAGACAGGGTAGAGAAGGTTCAGAGGAGGGCAACAAAGATTGTGCATGGATTGCATCACAAGTCCTGTGAAGACAGGCTGAAGGAACTGAACATGTACTCCCTGGAGGAGAGGAGGGGGAGAGAGGGGATATGATAGAGACATACAAGTATCTCACAGAGAGGAGAGGGAGGGAAAGGATCACAGATCTCCAGGTAGAAGGTCACCTGGGGGCCAATGACCATCACATGGTATGGTTCAGTTTAGCCACTACAACTAAATCATCCCATTCCAAGGCAAAAAATATGGGACTTCAGAGGAGCTGACTTTGATAAGATGGCCAACAGAGTTAGGCTAGCCCTGGCAAAAAAAAACCACAGGTGAGGGGTACAGGCAAAGTGGGCAAGCATTAAGGATGCAATACTTGAAGCAACATCCCATTGTGTTAGACAGAAAAGAAGTGCAAAAGAAGAAGGAAACCACTTTGGTTCTCAAATACAGTAGTAGAAAAGGTCAGAGCCAAAAGGCTGGCTCACTAAATAAAAGGAACACAGCGGATGAAGATAGGGAGGCACACCAAACTGCCCTAAGGGAAGCAGGGAAGGCAGTAAGGCAGGCAAAGTCCCAAACTGAGGAAACACTAGCACGAACAGTAAAAGAAGGTGACAAGACTTTATATGGATACATTAGTGAAAGAAGAAAGTCCAGAGGGGGTATTGCTAAACTTAATGGAGAAAAGGGAGCATGTGAGGAGGAGGACCATGTAAAAGCATCTATCCTAAATAGATACTTTTGCTCAGTATTTACTGAAGAGAAGGTAGGGGGCCCACAGCTCAGCACCATGGACACAGGAGGAGGGTGAGCACTACTCCTCTCAAAAGAAAGGGTCCTACAAGAGCTGCTCTAGGGTGGATAAGGCAATGGGACCTGATGGCATACATCCCAGGGTACTTAAGGAGCTAAAGGTGGAACTAGCAGAGCAATTAGCAGAACTGTTTAGTGAGTCTCTGAGCACAGGAGAGGTCCCAGAAGACTGGAGAAGGGCTCATGTGATTCCGCTCCACAAGAGTGGTAGCAGGGAGGAGGCAGGGAACTACAGACCAGTCAGTCTTACCTCAGTAGTGGGCAAGATTATGGAGGCACTCCTTAAGGAAAGGATGGTGCAACACCTGGAATCCATAGGGGCACAAGATCCAAGACAGCACGGGTTTACAAAAGGAAGGTCCTGTCAAACTAATCTCATAGATTTCTTTGACTGGGTAACCCGAGTGGTGGACCAAGGGGGAGCAGTTGATGTCGCCTACCTTGACTTCAGCAAAGCTTTTGACACTGTTCCACACAGAAGATTGATAAATAAGCTGGGTAGGCTGGGTGGGTCAGAAGTTGGTCAACTGGGTGGCAAACTGGTTGGACGAGCAGAAAACAGAGAGTGGTGGTAAATGGTATACAGTCAGAAGAGATGCAAGTCACAAGTGGGGTACCTCAGGGATCAGTCCTGGGGCCAGTCCTCTTCAACATCTTCAATAGTGACCTTGCAGATGGACTAGAGGGTAAGGCTTGTCTGTTTGCAAATGACACCAAGATCTGCAACAGAGTAGATGATCCAGATGGAGTAGGCAGAATGAGAAGAGATCTGGATAAACTAGCAAAATGGTCAGAAGAGTGGCAACTGGGATTTAATGCAAAGAAGTGCAAGATCATGCACATAGGGAAGAGAAACCCTGAAGCCACCTATAGGCTGGGAGGGGAGTTGCTAGCAGTCACAAAGGAAGAAAGAGACTTGGGCACCATCATCATCACTGATGACCTGAAATCATCCAAGCAGACCTCTAAAGCAGTAGGTAAGGCTAGGGGGGTGTTAGGGCGTATTAGTAGGGGTATCACAAGTTGTAAGAAGTAATCCCTCTTTACAAGACACTGGTTAGGCCCCATCTGGAGTACTGCGTGCAGTATTGGAAGGCCACCTTCACAAGGACATTAACCAAATTGAGGCAGTCCAGAGAAGGGCAACCAAATGGTGCAGAGACTGCATCAGAAGACATATGAGGACAGATTAACAGAGCTCAATATGTATACCCTTGAGAAAAGGAGGGAGAGAGGTGATATGATCGAGGCATTCAAACACCTTAAGGGCATTAACAAGGTGAAAGAGTCTAACGTTTAAATATAAGAAAAATAGCAGGACAAGAGGACACAGCATGAGATTAGAGGGGGCATTAAGGGGGAATGTAAGGAAATTCTTTTTCACAGAAAGGGTGGTGGATGCATGGAATGGCCTACCTCAAGAAGTGGTGGCTATGGATACAGTGCAGGGCTTCAAACAGGCATGGGATAGGCATAAGGGAGCAATACAAATGAGTATGAATAGATAGGCCACTGACAGAGCAAAGGCAGATGGCACATTTATAAGGTAGAAAAAGAAATGGGCAGACTGGGTGGGCCTTGCGGTCCTTATCTGCCATCAACTTCTATGTTTCTATGTTTCTATGGAACAGGGTGCAGGAATACACTATTTTTAAGTGAAAAAGATGTTCCAGGACTAGAGGGCATGGGATGAAGTTGGAGGGAGGACGATTCAGAGGAAACATGAGGAAGAATTTCTTCACATAACGGGTGGTGGACAAGTGGAACTACCTGCCAGAGGAAGTGATGGGGGCTGAAACAATCACGGGATTTAAGAATGCATGGGATAGAAATAAAGGAATTCTGGAGGTCAGGGGTAAGGGGCAACAGACTCCTAGGAAAACATAAACTGAATTTACAAGCTCAAATGGGCAGACTGGGTGGGCCATAGGCCCTTATCTGCCGACACTGTCTATGTATCTATGCCTTGGGTCCTGTGCCCCACTGGCCTCTAGGTACTCAACAATTCTTTCCTTCAGAAGTGATTCCATCATTTTCCCTACCACTGAGGTCAAACTAACTGGTCTGTAGTTTCCTGCCTCTGTCCTGCTCCCACTTTTGTGAAGAGGAATCACATTCGCCCTCCTCCAGTCCTCAGGTACCACACCATCCTCCCATGATTTGTTAAAGAGAGTAGTCAGCGGTGTCACCTGTTCTACCCTTAGTTCTTTTAGAATTCTTGAGTGAATCCCACCAGGCCCCATTGCTTTGTCCACCTTCAATTTTATTAGTTCTTTCAGAACCCTTTCTTCTGTAAATGAACTGGTATCGACCCCCGTCTTCACAGTGTTTCTCTTGTTTGGTTTAGGTACCTCCCCCTCCTCTTCCTTTGTGAATACTGAGCAGAAATATTCCTTCAGTATCCCTGCTTTTTCACTGTCACCCTCTACCCATGCTCCTCCCTTCATTAAGCCTCAGTATCCCTCCTTTGGTATTTCTTCACTTCCTAATGTACCTATAAAAGGTCTTATCCCCCTTCTTAACAGAGTTGGCTATCCTTTCCTCGGTTTGGGCCTTTGCTATTCTGACTGTCTTCCCAGCCTCTTTCTGCTTTAACTGATAAATTTCTCTGTCCTGCGCCTTCTGTGTTTCCTTATATTTCCTGAATGCTATCCTTTTCTCCTTAACCTTCCCTGTCACCTCTTTTGAGAACCATAGCGTTTTTTTCCTTCATAGTGTTATGTTGATTTGCTTTACACAAAGGCTTGTTGCCTCTGTGATGGCTGTTTTGATTACTCCCCATTGTTCCTCCACCCCTCCTTCTTGCCTGTTTGCTAGTGCTTTTCTGAGGCACTCTCTCATTTTTCCAAAGTCAGCCCTCCTAAAGTTCAATACTCTTGCTTTTCAGATGTGATTCCCTTCACAAAAGTGGGAGCAAGGCAGAAGCAGGAAACTACAGACCTGTAAGTTTGACCTCAGTGGTAGGGAAAATGATGGAATCACTTCTGAAAGAAAGAATTGTTGAGTACCTAAAGGCCAGCAGGGCACAGGATCCAAAGCAGCATGGATTTACAGCAGGAAGGTCATGTCAGACGAATCCAATTGATTTCTTTGACTGGGTGACCAAAGTAATAGACCAGGGAGGGGCTATGGATATGACCTACCTAGACTTTAGCAAGGCATTTGACACAGTCCCGCACAAAATATTAATATTCAAGTTAGCCTGCCTGGCAGTGGGTCCCAGGGTGGTAGCCTGGGTAGCAAACTGGCTACACAACAGGACACAGAAGGTAATAGTGAATGGAACACATTCCGAAGAAAGGGGGGTTACTAGTGTAGTACCTCAGGGCTCAGAACTGGGTCCAGTCCTCTTTAACATCTTTAAAGGTGACATTGCAGAGGGTCTGGAGGGAAAGGTATGCCTCTTTGCAGATGACACAAAGACCTGTAACAGAGTTGATACACAAGGTGGGGGGCGTAGAAAAGATGAGAAGGGACTTGGCAAGGTTGGAGGAATGGTCAGACATATGGCAACTTAGATTCAATGAAAAGAAGTGCAAAGTAATGTACCTGGGAAACAAAAAACCAGGAGAAGAGTACACAATAGCTGGGGAGTACTAACAACAACAAAAATGGAAAGGGACCTGGGGGTAGTCATGTCAGATGACCTAAAGGTGGGTAAGCAATGTGAAAAGTCAGTAAGGAGAGTCAGGGGGATACTGGGATGCATAGGAAAGGGGCATCACAAGTAGAAAAAGGGAAGTGGTTATCCCTCTGTACAGACAGTTGGTGAGACCCGATCTGCAGTACTGTGTGCAGTTTTGGAGACCTCATCTACGCAAGAACATAGACAGGATGGAAGCAGTCCAGAGGAGGGCAATTAAAATGCTACAGGGTCTGCAGCAGAAACCATATGAACAGAGACTGAGAGAGCTTATAATGTATACTCTTGATGAAAGGAGGGACAGGGGGACATGATAGAAACGTTCAAGTACCTCAAGGGAATCAACAAAGTCCAGGAGGGCAGCATCTTTCAGAAAAACAGATATGTAAGAACAAGGGGGCACAATTAAAAGATAGAGGGGGGACGGCTCAGGGGTAATATGAGGAAATTGTTTTTCACGGAGAGAATGGTGGATACATGGAACAGCCTTCCTGAGGAGGTTGTTGGGTCTAAAACAGTGGGGGAATTCAAACATGCATGGGACAGACACAAGGCAATTATAGTGGGGAGTTGCAGGAAGTAGGTTGTTGGTTAACTAGAATCTGCAGCTTATCCAGTAGGTAGGGAAATGGGCAGACTGGGTGGGCCAGGTGGTCCTTATCTGCCATCAAAGTCTACAGTATGTTTCTACTGTTCAAACAGGCCATGCCCCCTGCCCTCCTCAATCTAATTCTCTGATCACAGCAGTCAAAGAAATCAATCAGGTTTGTCTGGCATGACCTCCCCCCGTGAATCCATTGGGGGGGTTGAGAGGGACGTTAGGAAGTTCTATTTTAAGGAAAGGGTGGCGGAGCAGTGGACCAGTCTCCCAGTGGAAGTGGTAGGTGCCAAATCTGGAAATGATTTCATGCTCAGCTGAGACAGAGTGAAAGGTTTGGTGGTTGCTCAGGTTTGTAGCAATAGAGAGGAGAGCGGGGGTGGACTGGTAGGGATGAAACCCCATATGGACAATAGGTCCCAGGGCACATAGGGAACTCTAGGCAAACCAGACGGCCTTTGGTCTTCTTTTGCCATCATTGTCTATGTTTCTAAAACCCCATACAAAGATATGTACACTCTTCAAGAATGTAAAAGGGATAATACCATTAGACCCAGTGCACATCTTTGAAATAAACAAGGATGAAAGGACAAAAGGACACATAATGCCACCAAGGACAGAAAGAGTCAAAGGAAACAGAAGGAGGAACCACTTCACAGAAAGAATGGTGAACACTTGGAAGAGACTAAGAGATTAGCTGGTACCAGCTGATACAGCAAAGCAACAAGTAACATCACCCAAACCCAGGCCTGAGATATAAAAAAAAAACATTTATTTATCAAAAAATGCTCTTGTGCTACAATACATCACCTGGCTAAAAAGCCACATATAGTGCCAGGTAACCTCTTGACATTACCTGGAACTATATGTGACTTTTTAGCCAGGTGATGTATTGTAGCACAAGAGCATTTTATGATAAATAAAAGCTTTTGTATCCCAGGCTTTGGTTTGGGGGCTGCTACTTGTTGCTTTGCTGTTTTAGCCTACCATGTAGCACCAAATCTTTTCTCGTGTGGCCATTTTTGCCGACAGTACCAGTTGATACTATAACAATTTTCAAACTCCAGTGAGTACTTTGAAGAAATATGGGTAACAATGTATTTTCACTCAGCTGTCAGGAGGGGGGGAGGAACATGATGGACCAATGTTCTTCTTTTCTTCATAAATAGGTATGCATGCATGTACGTGTATAACAGATATCTTTACGCATAAATTAATAGGAATGCTAAGGGTATTTCAAAATAAAGTTAGATGAAGTATTTGACTCCCAAAAGGAAAAGATGATATCCATAATTTTAGGTTTTTCAGATACAAAGATATAGGGGATATGTGATGGCTGGGCATGTAATACGCAATTTATCTCAATGAGTGGGCAGTGACTTTGGGTAACCTCATGAGTGGCGGAGTGGAGTCACGGGTGATAGTTCCCGAGGTCACTGCCCATGAATTGAGATAAAGCACGTATTACAGGCCCGTCCTTCATGTGTCCGATTTATACAATAGGGCTGAGATGACGTGTATAGTGTGTGTATAAATGGCGATTTTGTTGTCCGATATTTTCACGGTGAACATGTCATCTGTTGTTTATTACATGGGGTAAAAATACATGGATTTATCTCACCATGTATATGCGCACCCCTATTTAAATATTTTTATTAACCTCCTCTGCCTCCATGAACTCCTAAGCCCTAATGTTCCAGAAAAATCCACCCTGTCTATAGACCATGCACTGCTGCTTTGAGTTCAGTTGTCATGTCTAAAACTCGCAGAGGACTGCTAGTTGTCCATCACAGTCTCTGGTGTATAGAATGCACTTTTGATTGAAATCTGTCAAACTACCTCCCTTCCAAGTTTTAAATTAAAATTAGTGCAATATCTCTTTATCCAAGCATTTACAGGCCTACCATAATGGCTCTTAATCAGATTTTGTTTTTAACAGCAAGTCTTATTTATGTATGTGCACTCTGATTCTTTAATGTCTCGGATTTTATCCCTGTTTGCATCATATTTTCTGTGCTGTGAGCTCAGGAAGAGTGTATTAATAATAAAAATGTACTGTTACTACAAAATGTGCCTGTTTTACAACACTGATTTCAGCATTGCAGGAGCTGGGAATCAATTTGGCTCCAACGATACTGGAAAGACTTTCAAATCTGGATCCATGGTAGTTTTTGACTTCAATCAAAAAATATCAAGTGAACATCTAGCTGCAGGGTAGGGTCTAAAGAGTTTGCCACATGCTGTATATCTAAATATAAAAAAAAAAAAAATGAAGGAAATATTTTTTGCATTGAATGTCAGTCCTGGCTGGCCTAATAGCAAAGTGGTAATGCTTCTGCTTGCTACTCCAGGGACCCAGGTTCAGGAACAGACACACGGGGTGCTAGGGGATGACTGGGGAAACAGAGGTGAGCAACCCACAGGACTGCTCTCCTTGGGGGATAGGGGATTCCAACCTCTGCTGCTTGCCTGGTACCTGGCGGAAGCCGGGTGGTAGCATAGTGCAGCAAACTTAGAGGAGAGGCTGTCTCTAGATGCTTCTAGTCAACCTTGGGAGAAAAATTGCTAGAAAGGCTCCAGATGGTGTCACAATGTCCTGTCACCAGCAGACCCCATACCACCGACTAGGCACCTGCCTCTGAAATGGGTCTTGACCCCGTCAGGGAAGTTGCACTCCCCTGGGACCCTGCTATTGCGGGCATGCCATGGGGAAATAGAATGCTAGAGTAAGTACCTAGGAAAAGCAGGTGACAGGGCTGGCAAGATGGGGACAGACAGGCAGCAAAGGTCGATAAAAAGTAGGTAACAGGGTGGACAACAAAATTTAACGTCCTACCATATAAGACTGGAGGTATTCAGACACATCATGTCCATCGTGGGTAAGCTGATGGAGACTATCCTGAAGGAGAGGCTGGTGGCTCTCCTAGAGGCCAAAGGACTACAGAGCAGCAGACAGCATGGCTTCCTACATGGCAGATCCTGCCAAACCAATCTGGTGGAGTTCTATGACTGGGAAACTAGGCAACTGGAGCAGGGCCATGCAGTGGATGTCCTGTATCTGGACTTCAGTAAGGCATTCGACTCGGTGCCACATGGGAGGCTGGGAAGTAAGTTAGAAGGCACGGGGTGGGTGCAAAGCTGGTGAGATGGGTAGGGAATTGGCTTCAAGGAAGGCAACAGAGGGTGGTGGTGGGTGGGGGAGCTCTCACACCCAAAGGTAGTGATGAGCAGTGTTCCACAGGGCTTGGTGTTGGGACCAGTGTTGTTTGGGATATTCATTGCAGACATAACATTGGACATCACGAGCAAGATCAGTCTGTTTGCTGATGATACCAAGATAGGAGTGGTGGTGGATGACCTAGGGGGATGGCAGGGGTTGCAGGATGATCTGGCAAAGCTTGAAACTTGGTCAGACACCTGGCAACTGGGGTTTTATGCCAAAAAGTGCAAGGTGCTGCATTTTGGGGTGAAGAACCCAAGAAGGAGTTATTAGCTGGGGGGAGTGCAGCTAGCCCAGACAGAAGAGGAGAAGGATCTGGGGGTGCTTATTACAGGGTCAATGAAAAACTCAGCACAATGTAGGAAGGCAGCTGCAAAGGTCAACAAAATGCTGGGTTGCATTGCAAGGGGTATATCCTCAAGGAGGGAGAAAGTGATTCTGACACTGTATAGGTCATTAGTTAGACCACACCTGGAGTACTGCGTGCAGTACTGGTGCCTGTACCTGACGAGGGACATTAAGTTACTGGAGGGGGTGCAGCGCAGGGCAATAAAGATGATCAGGGGGCTGGGGGACCTATCATACGAGAGGAGGATGATGGAGTTGAACATGTACTCTCTGGAGGAGAGGAGGGACGGAGGACATGATTGAAACCTTTAAGTACATGAAAGGAATAAACAAGACAGGTATAGAGGGGCTGTTCAAAGTAAGGGAGGGGACACCAGAGGCCATGATATGAGACTGGAGGGAGGAAGTTTCAGGAGGGAGATGAGGAGACACTTTTTTACAGAGAGGGTGGTAGCTGGGTGGAAGGAGTTACCTGCGGAAGTAGTATCCAGTAGAACAGTGGACTGCTTCAAAAGGGGATGGGACAGGACAAAGGGGAGGGTCAATGGAGGGGAAGGGTGGAAGAGAGGGCAGCTGCACAATAAGGGGTGTTAGCTGCACATTCGAGCAGACTTGATAGACTTCTAGGCCTTTATCTGCTGGCAAATTTCATATGTTCGAAAAAATAAATGTAGTGACCAGCCTTTTACTTTGCCTCTCTGGCACTCCAACATTGCCTTGGCCCTCTTAGCATAAAGTAAGGCCACAGGTCCTTGCTGCACTGATAACAAGTGCAGCAAATGCCACCCCCAAGCGCAGCAGTGCCAGGTGACAATATCACATTGCATAATTACAGGATAAGACAGTGCCAACTCACATGATCCTGCTTGTTTAAAGACAATCTGATATGTACACCAGTGCGTGAAACATAATACAAGAAAACAGGCCAAGTGAGTTTTGAGTCAAACAAACCGCCCAGAAATGTCAATATAATGGACCAGATTTTCAACAGTTATGCCATATGCACAGACTAGGAGGAAGTGCTATGAATATAGAGCCCTGAAATTCCAATAAATAAACATTATCTCAATTATTAGAGATCTTTATTTATATATATATATATATATATATATATATTACTTTTTGCCCCTGCAGTTTGGCCGCCGATCATCCACTGGTCACGGCGCCTCCTGGCTTCCACCTCCGGCCTTGCTCTGCCCCTGAGACCCCTGGTTTGCCTCCCAGGGGGTTGGGTCACGGCACTGGCCCCAGGTGATGTGAAATCTGTGACTGACTGGGGGAGCCAGCCGAGAGGCTAATTGAAGCCAGAGGCTGGCTTCACGGAGGCAGTCAACTGCGGGATTTTTCTCCCGTATACAGGGGCGAGGATGTGCAATGATGGCCAGCATCCACCCCGCCCCATCGTGCTAGCATTGTTGTTGTGGTGCACCCAGCTTCTGCCAGGTGTCCCTAATGCACTCCCACCTCCCCCAAAGAAGGAGAGCAGTCGAGGATACTTATCCTTCTCACCCGGCCGGCCCTCCAGCAACCCGGGTCCATTTCCTAACCCGGGTCGCAGGCACTGTAGGTTGGCCCCCTGCCCCAGCGTCGGCACTAATTATTAGAGAACTTTAACCAATACTTCATGCTAAAACTGCTTACACAGGGTGTTGCTCATTCAAACCATTTTTCCGAGTGTCACAAGAAATGCACTAGCAAAATGCTGCAAACTGCTGTTTTACAACCTATTTTTTCTAACCTCTTGGTCCCAAAAACATCTCTGAAAATCTAATTTTTACATAACATTTTATACATTTTTTTATTTTATTCTAGAGTCCCATTTTTGCAGAAATCAGTAAAAAATCAGTACGTATCATGTGTAACAATCAATAGAAAAAAATGCATGGGAGAGTTGTTTTGTTTTCCAATGTACTGTAACATTTCCTGGATTAAAGCCAGGGATCTTTTACCCTTACCATTCACGGAACAAAAGGTTGCTCCTTTTGTTTCACCTGCTGTAAGCACTGAATGAGGCAGTTTGCTGCCAAGTCTTGTTTGTATGTGTCAACACATTAACCCTGTTAGTGCAAGCACATTTGCTCTGATTCAAGGGTTAAACTGGGTTGGAACTCAGAAGAACTCTGTTTCTTCCAGCTCTTACAAAACTGTATAGAGATATCCTCCACTTCTGTTGTCTTTCTTCACTGACTACAAGAGAGCTACACCACCTTGAGATGACAGTTCTCTAACCTACAAATCTAGATGGCAGAGTTACCCCACCTAAACATTTCCGGTTTAACCATTGCTCTGATTTATTTGCTTAAATATGAAAGCCTTTGAAAACATTAATTTGTTCAGTGTAACAAGTTAAATTAAATAATTACATTGTTGCTACATTTTTACATTATATTAAAGTTACATTTGAACTAAATCTTTAAAAACTACTGATGATTTTGCAGCCCTGGGGTCAGTAAGTCACATTCATGTGAGCCAGGAGTGGTTGGGTTTTGGAGTGTTCTAGAGGATGGAGACAGACCTCCAGTGAAGAGCATGTAACACAAGAGTTACCATAGGATGGGGGGAGGGGGGTTATTACACTGGTAATGAGGGTGATTGCATTAACTAGAGGGGGGATTGAATTAGTAATGGGAGGGCACGACTTGCACAGGTAATGGTGGGGGCTCGATTGGATTGTGGGAAAAGGATTCATGTTGGGCACTGCATTGGGTGATCAGTGGAATGGTATTAGGTGAGTGAGAGGTGGTTTCGTGATTGGGGATGGCACAAAGTGTGCAAGGATTGCATTTGGTAATGAAAATGCTGCTAAAAATCACAGAGTGCTAGGAACAGAGACAGGGGCACATATGCAGCACAATGAGGCTGCATGTTTATTTATTATTTATTTATTTGCTTTTGTTTACCAGGTAAGCACACTAGACAGCCAAGTGCCTATTTTCAGGGGCAACCCGGGAGCGACATGTTGACATGTGCCATGCATTGTTCATAACAGTTAGTAAAGCCCAATTCTTTACTTATATTCCAAGTACTTTTACATTTAACAAACCTCTTACTAGACATTCAGTTTCTTTTAAATTATTTTCTTATATGTCGTAAACAGATCAATATAGATGAAGTAGTATCTCTGGTCTTGTTTGGATAAATGAACGAAAAAGGTATCCACTATAACTGAGAAAAAGAAAATTTGGTGCACACACGTGGATAATACTAAAAGATTTATGGTCTAGCTACATCAATTGGGCCATATAAAAGGATTTAGGACCTGATCCCCATAAGCAGCGAGGATATGCTTAAACTGAAGATATCCTGGCTCTGTCTCTGGGTACCCTGATGCTGTTCTGCACTAGACTAGAAACATAGAAACACAGAGGTTGACGGCAGTTAAGGACCACAAGGCCCATCCAGTCTGCCCATTTCTTTTTCTACCTTATAAATGTGCCATTGGCCTTTGCTCTGTCAGTGGCCTATCTAGTCATACTCATCTGTATTGCTCCCTTATGCCTATCCCATGCCTGTTTGAAGCCCTGCACTGTAATGCATTCACCACACCTGTCCAGAGTACACCACTCATGCAGAGCTGTATATTGGGGCACCATGTGGCAGTGGTGGGAGGAGGGGGCCTGGACCACGGGCAGACAATCAGATGCCCATGATTGTCTGCACTGCATCCCTGCCTGTACAGGCTACAGGGACTGATATGGGAGTCCTCCAAGGACTGCTGCAGCCCTACTGGAAAAATGGTATGCCTATAATTTACATTGGCTATTGCTTGTACTGCCCCCACATCCTCCCTAATGGGTTAAAGGGCTGGTATAGGCAGTCTACCTGTGGATTGGGCTCCATGGGTGATCCTGTGGTCAGGCGAAGGGAGGCACATAAGTTTTACTACAGACGCTAGTGTTACATAGTGTGCACAGCCTTTGCCAGATATACACACTGTGGAAATTCCTCTGAAGATACACTGCTTGCCTGGCCTCACTCCCATGCCCAGTATCATCCTGGCTGCCCATGTAGCCTCATGCACAACATGGGATTAGGTGCGAATGGAGCATGCAACTAGCTACGTGGATGCCATAGAGTGCCCTGCAGGCATGCATCAAGCACAACATGGGCACTTTTTAGCTTTCTTGGCCCTCTGCACATGTGGAAGGGATGCAAGACTTCTGTGGACAGGGCTCTTATTTCCCTCTATTTTTAATAAATGAACAGGCATTTCCTTTTGTAAAATGATGTGAGAGTGGAAAAACTTAATGTAATGGCTTTCTGCCTATTGCTGACGGTATAGCACTCCCATTGTTGGGGTAACATTCTAGCTGAGAAAATAACAGATGGGTAACTGCTTGTGTGCGTTAGAATTTGCATGATGTTAATATGAAGACAGCCACCCACCCTCACCATCTCTGGAGCTGCACAGGAGCTCCACACAAGCCAGACTACACCCCCTGACTTGGGCTCAGTGCTACAGCTGGAGCGGCCGCAGCTTGAGAAGCCAGCCGCCCACCCTCACTATCTCTGGAGCTGCACAGGAGCTCCACACAAGCCGGGTAAGACTGCAGACTGGCCAGGACGGCTGAAAGAAGCTCCCATTGGCTAGAGCTGTTCTCAGCTGCCTGTGATTGGACTTGGTCTTTATGCCTTTCTCCCCGATTGGACCGACTTCCTAATGCTTTCCTGGGCTTCAGTGCCCAATGAATCTCTAAAGAAAGCACCGAAATTGTACCTGCCTGTACTCAGAAGTGTTTTCAACTATTACTTGTTCTGTTTTGCCTATATGAGATTTAGCTCTTTACACTGTGACTGAAATTAGCTGAGTAATTGTGCCGCATTTTACTGTTTCTGTAATATAATGCAGGTTAAGTTACAAATTGTGTTGATTCTGCTGCTTTCCCAACTCGTGCCAACTCTGCTTTCCTGCCTAACTCTGAATCTCTGCACCTCTCCTGGCCACCTTTCTGGCCCACCTCTGCCTCGGATCTACATCCGCTGTTCCCTAGCCCTAGTTCTCTCTCTATCCTAAATCGTCCACTGTCTGCCACACTCCTTAATCACCCCAGTGTACCCCTCCTCCAGTGGTGCCAGAGCAGATGGTGCTCTCTTCCTCCTGACTGCCCTCCCAACTCTCCAGCTCTTCTCTCTGAGTAATTATGCTCCTGACCTCCTGTGGTCTCCCCAATTTAGCACCTGCATCATTGCCTTTGTAACCTCTCTCTCTCTCTCCCTATGCCCCCCTGACTCAGGCTCGATGCTACAGCTGGAGCAGCCATGGTTTGAGAAGCCAGCCGCCCACCCTCACCATCTCCGGAGCCACAGAGGAGCGCCGCACAAGCTGGGTAAGACTGCAGACTGGCTGGGATGGTTGAAAGAAGTTCCCATTGGCTAGCGCTGTTGTCAGCTGCCTGTGATTGGACTTGGTCTTTATGCCTTTCTCCCCGATTGGACCGACTTCCTAATGCTTTCCTGGGCTTCAGTGCCCAATGAATCTCTAAAGAAAGCACCGAAATTGTACCTGCCTGTACTCAGAAGTGTTTTCAACTATTACTTGTTCTGTTTTGCCTATGTAGATTTAGCCTCTTTACACTGTGACTGAAATTAGCTAGTAATTGTGCCGCATTTTTACTGTTTCTGTAATATAATGCAGGTTAAGTTACAAATTGTGTTGATTCTGCTGCTTTCCTAACTCGTGCCAACTCTGCTTTCCTGCCTAACTCTGAATCTCTGCACCTCTCCCTGGCCACCTTTCTGGCCCACCTCTGCCTCGGATCTACATCCGCTATTCCCTGGCCCTAGTTCTCTCTCCTATCCTAAATCTGTCCACTGTCTGCCACACTCCTTAATCACCCCAGTGTACCCCTCCTCCGGTGGTGCCAGAGCAGATGAAGTGCTCTCTTCCTCCTGACTGCCCTCCCAACTCTCCAGCTCTTCTCTCTGAGTAATTATGCTCCCTGACCTCCTGTGGTCTCCCCCCCCCATTTAGCACCTGCATCATTGCCTTTGTAACCTCTCTCTCCCTCTCTCCTCTAGACTATGCCCCCTGACTCAGGCTCGATGCTACAGCTGGAGCAGCCATGGTTTGAGAAGCCAGCCGCCCACCCTCACCATCTCCGGAGCCACAGAGGAGCTCCGCACAAGCTGGGTAAGACTGCAGACTGGCTGGGATGGTTGAAAGAAGTTCCCATTGGCTAGCGCTGTTGTCAGCTGCCTGTGATTGGACTTGGCCTTTACGCCTTTCTCCCCGATTGGACTGGCTTCCTAATGCTTTCCTGGGCTTCAGCGCCCACTGAATCTCTTAAGAAAGCACCGAAATGTTATGCCCGTCCCCCTTCCCCCCAGCCTTTATTAAACAGACCACAGCTCCTCCCAGTTACTGAACCACCTCCTTAGTTCTACCTCACTGGACAACTTTTCTGTACCTCCCCTCTCCTTGCTCACTCCCATCCCTGCCTATCCTCCCAACTCCCCTCCCCTCTCTCTCTTCTCACCCCCCGCCTAGTCACCTCTACCCTCTCAATTCTTTTCCAGTGCCTACTTTCCTGTTCTCCTGGCCACATATTTCCACCACTCTCTGTGTCCTCCTGCAGTCCACTCATTACCTGCCTCCCTTGGCCTCTGGCTCTAACCTATACCGACATGTTGGTACAATCTTTTATGTTAGTGTTGCTACTCCCACTCTGCAACATCCCTGGTTCCTAATACCCCTCCCCTCACTCATTTATCATCTTGACCTCACCCTTTCCCAGCGAGGCACCTGCTCTCATATGCTTCCCCTCACCCCCTCACCTACCACAGATACTAAAAGGTTGCCCCGGAACCCAGTACAGTGGTTTTGGCCTCCCCCACCTCCACTCCCCCACCTGGTCTTTTCAACGCTATTCGGAGATCAGCCCCGGCTACTCTCTCGACCATACGGAAAGTTACATTCCCGCAAACTCTCCCTCAGGGACCTACGCCTATGCTCCCTCAAATTACTGCTCCTCCTGCTCTGCTGCTGAAAACATTCACCCTAACCCAGGGCCTAAAACCACTGGCTCAGCCAACAAAGGTAGCCACTCGGGGGCACTCCCATTTGTGTCACGGAACATCTGCAGCCTCCTCCTTAAACTGGATGACTTACAAATCTTCACCAACCAGCATAAACCTGACATCATCGCGGTTGTTGAAACCTGGCTAACAGCAAATGTCCCTGACACTGCAATTGCCTTACCAGGTTACACTGTCTTCAGGCTCGACCAACAGACAAAAAAAGGTAGGAGCTGTGCAATTTACCTCAAGGAATCCCTCCTCGGCCATCCCCTAACCGCTCCTTTCACTGACTCATCCACTCAGATCCTCCCAATTAGGATCATCCTCAGAGCTCAAGGTAAAGCCTTCATGATTGCTGCAGTCTACATCCCACCTAGGGAGCAAGTAAAAGGTCTCAGTGCCGCCCTGGACTTTGCCCGAGCACAACCACCTGGAACAGAGCTCATCATGCTTGGAGACTTTAACATCAACTGGCTTGCCCCAGATCCTGGTGGACTTAAGGATGCTATTTCCACAATAAACCTCACCCAAATGGTTGCCTCCCTACCAGGCACAACTATAGAACCAATACCAGCTCCCTCCTTGATTGGATCCTTACCAGCCATCCTGCCCACGTCTCTAATATCTCCATCCTTCCGGACTCTCTCAGTGACCACTCCCTGTTATCGGAGAATGGTCTAACAAATTCTTCAAACCCCCACCATCAGTCTTCAATAGCAGAATACTGCCCCATGGTAATCTGAACCTCCTTAAATCAAACCTCAGACAGCGGGACTGGTCAACTATTTACAATGCTACCTATGTTAACTCGGCCTTGGATTCCTTCCTCTCCATCTTCAACGCAGCCTGTGACATCTACACTCCTCAGAAAACACGTTAAGTCAAGTCACTCTGCAACCCCTGGCTTACTGCATACTTACTAACACATAAAATCAAGGGACCACCTCTGTCTTTTGTCCCAATACTCTGGGTCACCAACAGATATCCAGAACTATAAACGCGTGCGTAATGACTGCATGAAAGCCATCAGACTCCGAAAAAGCACCCACTACAGGGATGTCCTCACTAATACATGGGGAAATGGAAGAGAGTTCTGGAACAACATCAAAGAAGTGACAGGAAAGCAGCCAAAAATGTCCCCCTCTATGCTCATTACAGATGGAGATATAACACTGGACCCTATGGCTATCACAAATACCTTCAATACTGCTTTCACAGATCTCAGCTCTGTCCTCCCCCCCCGACTTTTTCAATAAAATCAATACCTCCAATAACACCACCGAAGCTCCACACTCTCCGTCACTCCCACCTTTCTACTTCAAAGCCATCAAGAAACACGAAGCCTACAAGTACATTAGGAAGGCAATAGACAAATTAAGACATAGTGGGGACTCCCTGGACCTAAAACTGCTGTCCCTTACTCTTGACGTAATCATAAGTCCACTTACTAAGATCTTCAACCTCTCCCTCAGCCAGTTCCCTGACAGATGGAAATCCGCAATCTTTACCCCTATTCACAAAACAGGCGACAAGACCAACCATGCAAACTACCGTCCTATCTCTATACTTCCACCCCTCTCAAAAGCTCTAGAACGACTTGTCACTGACCAACTCTCAAACTACGTTGACAGACACAACATCTTATGTCCACAACAACATGGTTTCAGGAAGGGGCACAGCACTACATCGGCACTCTTGGAACTAACTGGAGCCATCCACAATTCTTTGGACAATGGTCACCTTACGGGGTCAGTCTTCATAGACTTAACCAAGGCCTTCGACACTGTTCATCACTGTCTACTATTGGATCAGCTTTCTACTTCTGGCCTCTCCCCTGTCACCATGGACTGGTTAAGAAGATACCTGGAAAACAGAACACAACAGGTAAAAATTGCTAATGTTCTCTCCAACTCTATGTCAGTCCGCTCAGGAGTACCCCAGGGCTCTATCCTTGGCCCCCTTCTATTTTCACTCTTTCTCAATAAACTCCCTCAATCCTATGGAGAACAAATCATACTCTGTGCTGATGATGCCGTAATTCACTCCTCCCACAAGGACCCCCAATCCCTGCAAAACAATCTCCAGCTAGGCTTTGCTGCTGTGGAGAGTTGGTTCATTAAACAGAAACTAATTCTCAACCACAAAAAAACTAAGACCATGCTTTACAGTAACTCCCACAGTAAGAACAGGCTGTCCCCCCTGAACATCACTAACCATCTTGGATCTACTCTCGAACAGGTCCAAACCTTTAAATACCTTGGGATCACGCTAGACAGTAACCTCTCCTACAGTGCCCACATTGACAATGTTGCTAAGGCTGCCAATATACGTCTCAGCCTTCTCTACAGGCAGAGGTCTTGCTTAACCCCTGCTGCTCTAAGTACTGCAGTGCAAAGCTCCATTGTCTCCATAATCCAACTCTAGCTCATCCTTATATGGATCCAGCTTCGTCAACCGCCCTCAAACGCATTTCTACATCACTCAATAAAGCCTGTCGACTTACTACAGGATCCCATCGACTAACCCACACGTGTGATCTATATGCACAAACAGGCTGGCTCCAACTATCTCATCGCCTAAAATACCTAGCCTGCACTATGGCTAGGAAAATAACTATGGGGCCTTGCCCCTCCAAGGTACCAATCTCCCCTTAGAGCTAATGATAACTGCCGTAGCACAAGGGGCTCTGAATCCAAACTCCTAAAGATCCCCCACCGCAGAACCTCCCTGGGTCAACGTTCTTTTGCCTTCGGGGCCCCTGGCTGGCTGAACGGCCTCAGCACCGAGATCTCCTCCACTCCATCATTTGGCCTTTTCAAAAAAAGGCTCCAACGTTACCTCACTACTTCCAGTACCTGTGACTGCCACTCCTAGCCAGCTTTCCCATTCCACCTCACTTAGTCCGGCAATATCTTGCTCAGCACTTACCTTCTCCTCTCCCTCACCTTCCCCTCCCCCAAGCCCCACTGTTCAGCACTTCTCTATGTTTGACAACTGCTTCTGTCTGCTCATACCCCCTCTGTCCCTCTCATTTCCGACAGCTCTCCCTTCCCACCCTACCTTTTTTAACTTAGAAACTGTGTATGCTCACTTTACGTTGTGTCTTTGCTGTATATTCTGTCTGAAACTGCATTTACCTTGTAATGTACTGTATATTGTCTCTTACTGACGTGGAACCTTTGTAAAAGAGCCTTGGCTCAAAGGTACTTGTAATCCTAGAATTAAATAAATAAAAAAATACAAATAAATAATTGCCTATATTACTGCCCTTACCAGATCTGATTTTTTTAAGTTGAATTAATGTAATATATTCACTGACCTCACCTTCTTTGTTTTAAATGTTCTTTTGTATATGATGTGATTTGATATGTATTAATATATTTATATGTATCAGCTTCAACTGAGTGTTTTACTTGATTGCAAAATTTGTCAATAAACTGAATTAATAATAATGGGGAATACATTTCAATATAACATAACTCATTTGGTAATAAATAAAATAACTTCACATAATGAACTTAATGAGATATACAGAAAAATATCCCTCTAAGCCAATCAAAACACCGGGCTACTATCCCATTATTCTGTATTATACAATGGCAAGAAAAAATCCTGGAACCTGATTGGCTGTCTGCCCTTGGCAGCAGTGAGGTTATCTGAGTACAACCTCACTGTATTGATTTGTCATCGGATTTGCCTCATCTTTTCTTCAGAAACAAAGATATATTGGCATACTAAAAATCTACTAAAAACATTTCAAAATATTTTTTTTTTAATTTTTATAACAACGAGCCATTGTATAATAGCAATAATGCATTCCAGGGTGTGGGTCGTACTGGGATAACCTCATTTCTGGGACATTGGACACACTCGGCCTGCAGCTTTGTGCCCAACTATCCAGGCATGAGGTTATCATAGCATGACCCACACCCTGTCGTGAACGACCAGCAGACTAAATAATGGGATCATATGCTAATCCCTGTGACCTGTTTGACTAAGACTAATGCTCCAGGGATTACCCATAAAATCATAAAAACAATCGCCGGATGGTCAAAAACCACACAGGGAATAGGGGGAGGAGGGGAAGGTGGCCCTGCAGGGGGACCTGGAGGCTCTGGAAAGATGGTCTAGAAAGTGGAAGCTGAGGTTCAATGCAGGGAAATGCAAGGTACTCCACCTGGGGGCCAGAAACCCAGGCCAAGTGTACACCCCTGGGGATACCACAAGTCTCAGTGGCTGAGAGGGACCTGGGGTGGTGGTGGATGTCAGGATGAACAACTCTGAGACTTGTAGGAGGGCAGCAGCCAAGGCCAACAGGATGCTTGGATGCATCGCTAGGGGATCACCTCCAGAAGGAGGAAGTGATACTCCCTCTGTATAACTGCTTGGTGAGGCCGCACCTGAGTGACTGCATGCAGTTTTGGAAGCCACACTTAGAGAGGGACATTAAACTCCTGGAGAGGGTCAGGAGGCAACCAAAATGATTTGGGGCTTAGGGGACAGGACCTATGAGGAGGAGGCTCGAAGAGCTAAATATGTACACATTGGAAGAGAGAGGGACCGGGGGACATGGTAGTCTTCAGGTACATAGAAGAGGTAAATAGGGAGGAACAGTCAGGGTGCTTGAAGGAAGGAGGAAGGGCCACTAGAGGGCATGGGGGAAGCTGGAGGGGGAAGATTCAAGGGAGAAAGGAGGAGGTGCTACTTCACTGAGAGGGTGGTGGAGCCATGGAATGCACTACCTAGGGGGCTGGTGGAGGCAGAGACAGTGGAGGGGTTCAAGAGGGGGCGGGACAGGTACAAGGGAAGGGTTCTGGAAGCAAAATCCAATGCAGCAAGAATATCCGGAACTGGGAAGGGAGAAGCCAGAGAAGGCGAGGGGGCCAGCAAGGTCAGCACCCAGGGTGGGGGCTGACCAAACGAGCAGACACAAAAGACCGTTAGGCCTATTCTGCTGGCATTTTAGTATGTTAGTATGTTAGTATGAATACGCCGAACTGCAAAATCTCGGCATGCAACCATACCACAAAGCACAGACAGAGCGAGCCCACCCCACTGCAGACCATCCTCTATCATGGACATCAATCTAACAAGGTGGGGCTGCAACCCGTGGGGGGGGGAATCTTGGAAGGCAGATTAACTATTCTAACTCTGGGGGTATGCAACTGGGGGTAAGCTTTGGGGCAGCATTAACCATTCTAACTTTGGGGGATGCAACATGGGTGGAAGCTCAGAGGGGGAAGATTACTTATTCTAACTCCGGGTTAGGGAACAAAACTTGGGGGGGGGGAGGATGAATGGCCTGACAGCCGGAAAAAAAAAATTGTCCCAGACTCAAAACCAGGCCTGCTGGATGTACCAAGCCCATTCACAGCTTGTATCTCTAACCCCTATGCTATGCTGCCAGCACAACTAGGCAGCACACACTAGGGAACTTAGACTACTCGTCCTGAATGAAAACAGCTACTTGTACAGCGCTATAACATCTCCTGCTATTACATACAGTACATGCAGCTATTTTTACTCACACTATGTGTCTCAGCTTGCATTTCCCTGCGTTGGTATGTCAACGCGATCTTGACGGTATACTATGTTACAGCGCATCTATGAGAAACCATCAAAAATTTCCTGTTTTCTTACAGATGCTCTGTACTGCTAGAGAAATAGCAATTTTGGTGCTGTATTTAAAAACTTTTTTTTCAGTATAAAACAGCAATAGTATACTGGTCAGGGATTTATATATGTGATTATTTATATAACTGATGATGTTTGTCTCGGGAAGATCGTGCCAAACTAACCTGATCAACTTCTTCGACTGGGTCACGAGGGCGGTTGACGAAGGCCTTGCTGTGGATGTCCTGTACCTGGAATTCAGCAAGGCTTTCGACTCGGTGCCCCACGGGAGGTTAATGAGCAAGCTGAGGAACATGGCGTGAGGGAGAAACTGGTGAGGTGGGTTGAGAGCTGGTTGCAGGGCAGACAACAGAGGGTAGTTGTAAGGGGGGAGACATCCAAGCCATGGCCAGTAACAAGTTGGGTGTCACAGGGTTCAGTGCTGGGCCCTGTTTTGTTCAATGTCTTCATTAGAGACATTGCAGAGGGGGTCAAGAGTAAGATCAGCCTGTTTGGAGATGACACTAAGATCTGTGCAAAAGTGGACAATGAAAAGGGAGGCAGGCACTCAGGGAGGATCTAGCTGAATTCAAACACTGGTCTAGGGAGTGGCAGTTGGGGTTTAACGCTAAGAAGTGCAAGGTCATGCACCTTGGAGCAAGAAATCCCAGGACAAGCTACTGGCTGGGGGGAGTGCAGGTAACAGCTTTAGAGGAGGAAAGGGACCTCAGGGTAATAGTCATAGGGGACATGAAGGTGTCAGCACAGTGTAGGAGGGTGGCAGCAAGGGCAAATAGGATGCTGGGGTGCACTGCCAGAGGGATCACCTCTAGAAAGGAGGAGGTCATCCTACCCTTGTATAGATAACTGGTGAGGCCACACTTGGAGTACTATGTGCAGTACTGGTACCCATACCTCAAAAAGGATGTGAGATTACTGGAGGGGGTGCAGCGCAGGGCTATGAAAATGATCATGGGACTGGGGGAGTTGCTGTATGAGGAAAGATTGAGGGAGCTCAACATGTATTCACTGGAAGAGAGATGGGAAAGAGGGGACATGATATAGACCTTTCAGTACTTCAAAAGTATAACAAAGTGAGAGAGGGAGGATTGTTCCACTAAAAGGGGGGGAAGGTCACTAGGAGGCATAGTCTGAAGTTGGAAGGGGGAAGGTTCAGGAGGGAGATGAGGAGGCACTACTTTACAGAAAGAGTGGTGGTGAGATGGGACGCACTGCCGGATGAGTTAATCGAACTGAGGACAGTGGATAGCTTTAAGCGGGGTTGGGATAGAGCCAAGGGCAGGATTAGTACAGACAAGAACATAAAGGGGGGGAAGACCAGGAAAGGAGAGGAAGGGAGGGGTTTGGGTGAGGCTGAGGCAGTTGTAGTAATATGAAACTAAGAGCTGCACAATTAGGCAGACTTGATAGACCTGTGGGTCTTTTTCTGCCGGCAATTTCGTATGTTCATATGATGTGCTAGTTGGGTCACTATACAAGGTAATAATGTGATTGTCGAGTGAAAAAAGTATGAGGTCAAAGGTTGAGAATTTTATCTTCACATGACAATCACTTTATGGTCAAGGACAGTGATGCAACTAGCACATTATAACTATTATGCTTCATGTGTTTGCTGCAATGAATACAGACCAATCAGAATGCAGGACGATGATGATGATGATGTCACTACCGTAATTTCATTTACAATAAAATTACTGTTCTGAGTACCGAGGTGTCATTTTATTGAGCATAAAGTGGCTGCTGTAAGTTTGTTTAATAAGAGAAGGCTTGTGGGCTGGCCTGGTGGCGTGGAGGGCTGAGGCATGAAGCCTCACCTGCTGCCACGCTGGTGACCTGGGGTCAGGAGCGACCTCGGGGCATCAGGGACTGGCTGTGAAGAGGAGGATAGAGCGTCCAATGGACTGCTCTCCTCCTCCAGGGGGAGGACTGGGTAGAACAAGCTGCTTGCCTGTCTCCTGGTGGAAGCTGGGGGAAAGGCAACTCGGGTCAGCAGATCAGAAAAGATGTCGGCACATGTCACGTGGGAGTGAGTGGCATGTGCCTGGATGCTATTACATTCCACACCTCCCAGAGGACCAGAACACAGGAAAATGCCAGTGGCTGGATGCTTGTCCCCACCAGTAGCTGGGCTCACCAGCCCAAACTGGATCCAGTCCTCAGCAGGGGCCTGGGACCCCGCCTACCCCACCAGGGGGGCAAGCCCTGGGGGAAGATGGCTGGGGGTAAGTTTCCGGGGATGTTGGGGGGACAGGACTGGGGTCCCTCCTGAACGAGGGCCAACTGGAGGGGGCAGAGAAAAGAAAAGAAAATAAATAAATAAAAGGTTTGTAACCCAGGCTTCTGATCGGAGGAGGGGGCCCACAATGGCCTCTGTGTTCATTCACTCTGGTTCAGTTATTATCTCATAACCTCAACCACTATACCATTATCACAATAATATAAGAAATAATGTACTGTATGGGTGACCATGCATAATAAGCCTATGTTTCCATCGAGGGGTCGAGATAACAGCATATGGACCTCAAAAGCAAAGCTAGAAAGGTCCATGCTGTTATCTCAACCCCAAGACAGAAACATAGAAATATAAAATTTGCCAGCAGATAAGGACTACTTGGCCCATCCAATTGTCCCATTTTTCACTGCCTACGTTATCACCGCAGATACTACCTGATCTCCATCCCTTCATCCCCCTTTCTAAGATTCATTTATGCCTAGCCCAGAACCCCACCACTGTTTTTGCCCTCATCACCTCTTCTGGAAGACTGTTCCAGGAATCTACTTCACACAGTACTTCCTCACATCTCTCCTGAATCTACCCGCCTCCAGCTTTTTATCATGCCCCTTATCCTTAAGAACCTTTTTTTCTGGAAAATATTTCCTTCTGCATATTATTTACCCCCCATGAAGTATTTAAATGTCTCTGTCAAATGCCCCCTTCCTCCTGTCTTTCATGGTGTACATATTTAGGTGCATAAGTCTCTCCTTGTAGGGCTTCTGATGCAGACCCTGCACCATTTTAGTTGCACTCCTTTGGACCGTCTACACTTTGTTTATATCCTTTCAGAGACATGGCCTCCAGAACTAAATATAGTACTCTTAGTGATGTCTTACCAGCGATCTATACAAAGGCAATATCACATCACTCGTTCTGCTGGTGATAGCCCTCCCTATGCATCCCAGCATCTGACTAGCCCTCCCAACTGGCTTGTCACCCTGCCTGGCCACTTTTAGGTCATCCGATATGATTACCTCAAAGTCTCTTTCCTTCTTGGTGGTTGCCAGTACAAGTCCTCCCATTTTGTACTCTACCCCTTGGTTTCTGTTTCCCAACGGTGTTACTCTGCATTTTTTCACATTGAAACCCTGCTGTCATATCCTTGACTGCTCCTCAAGTTTTATCAAGTTTGTGCTCATCATTTCTACCCCCCCCGGGAGTGTCCACCCTATTGCAGATTTTGGTGTCATCTGCAAAGTGGCAGAGCTTCCCTTCTAGCTCCTCTACAGTGTCACTTATAAAGACATTAAACAGGACCAGTCCCAACACTGATCCTTGAGGCACCCTGCTGGTCACTCTCCTTTCCTCGGAGGGAATTCTGTTTACCACCACCCTCTGCTGCCTATTCCCTAACCAATTTCTTACCCAGTTTAACAACTTTGGACCCACTCCTAAGCCACCCAGCTTGCTTACTAGCCTCATATGTGGAGCACAAAACATAAGGTGAGTTGTGTATGGTCACCCATATTTTATTCTTTATAGTATGTTTTTGCAGAGACAGGTAGTGAGCGGGGACTGCAAGTGGCATCAAGCGTCACTACACAGAGAGAGAGTGCTCAGTGAAAATGAAAGTGGGCTGGCAGGCGGGAGTCAACGTGAGCAGGGGCACAGGTGCACTTGACAACAGAGCATGCACAACATCATCAATGTAACATGCACAACAACTTTTCAACCATGTACAACTTTTTGAGAGCCACTGAATTCCATACATAAGCCCTAACCATATACTATATAGAGAATAATACATGGATGGGTGGGTGTAACCAAAATTTTATAAACACCCGAGGTATGGGATTCTACTCAAGGGGTCCACAAAAGCATCCTGCACTCTGACACCATTGCCAGGCAAGTGTGGCAAAGATGGCTGCTGATATGTAGTTAAAATAGCAGTTTCAACAAAAGTACTGTTTTCACATAAAGTGCAAAGTCCAAACAGAACTCCAAACCCTGAATCTGACCTGCAGGGGTTCAAAATCTTGTACGGTTCAGATGGCATGCAGCTCAGGCAATTCCCAGTCCAGTTGCTGACATGGCAGTGCCGATTCTGTTGGATGTGGTGAATGTCTTTGTTGCTCGCATGGCAAGGGAGTTTCAAAAGCATATTATACAATGGCAAGAATAATTCCAGGGCTCTGATTGGTCAGACTGCCCTGGAGACAGTGATGTTATCTGGCAGTAACACCACTGTATCTAGGGCAGGCACCGAGATGATTGCACAACAGTAAAGGAAATCCCAAACTCCCCTACTCAACCAACCCCAAACTGATGCCTTCTCCTTCCTCACCACTGAAGTCACCCTGAAGCTGACTCACTTGCTGCCACCAGCCACAAACACACTCAGCCAGAGCAATCCTCCTACCCTCCCCCCGATTTCCCTGAAGCATAAAAATGATTTAAAACAAAGGCATTTCATAATTTTTCTGCGAGAGACACGATGTGTGACGTTTTGAAGAGAGATGCTTGTGCCTTACTCCATTTTTATTTATTTAGCTTTTGTTGACCAGGCAAGTATACTAGACAAATCCTGCCTATTTTCATGTACAACCCAGGGGAAGGGGATACAGATGAATGCCAACTGACCTTGAACTAGATTAAGCTGTTGATTCATCTCCTGAAACAAAATGGCCGTGCTACTTATGGGCAGCTTAAGAGAGCAAAAAAAGTAAGATTAATGCAGTCACAGGCATAAAGAAGGTGGCACACTAGCGTTACTTACAATCACTTCCGAACTACCAGAAGTAGGACCCCCACTCTTGAACTGGTCCATGGTTCCCAATCCTATTTCAAACCAGCCAGAAATACATACATAAGACCTTGACCCAGCCCCAGGGAAGGCAGTGGGACTTGGTGCATAAAACACTTCCTTGACAATCACAAAAGTGGCACACAGATTTGGTGGGGGGGGGGCACAGGAAGACAATAATACACACAGTAAAACAGCACCACCTACTGAACAAAAGCACTACAGCAGCACTACTTTTTTGTTTCAGTATACCTACCCATTTAAAAATTAAATAAAAAATACCATTTTAAAAGTGCTTCTTTTTTTTTTTTCATTTTATTGCTGCAAATGAGTCATTGTATAATAGAAATAAGGCACTCCAGGGTGTGTGTTGTTGTGTAATAATGTCATTTCTTGGCTGTTGAACGCACTCAGCCTGCCGCCTCATGCTTTAACTACCCGAGGCATGAAGTTATTACACAATAACACACACCCTGTTGTATCTTGTTGCTTAAATAACCCACAGAAGGGTTGCACTTTCTAAGGTTGAGTGTTGATAAACTTCCATAAATATTTCAATAGGCCTGTGTTTTTCACTTCAGTTTTAGTGATGGCCTGATGATTTAACAGTACCCTCAACACCACCAAGCAGTCACATTAGTGCTACCATGTGAAAGACCTGGAGCCCAGTTTTCAAAGGGCCTGGCAAGATCCAAGAATTAGTCACCTAGTAAAATTTGCTGAAGCAGGGAAAAATCTCTGCACTGACAAAAGTGCTATTTTCAGCAGTTTTTGCACACATGCATTCAAGATGCTGCAAAATGTGACTTCGATGGCTATATTCTGGTGAAGTTACATAGAAACATAGAAACTGTCCGCAGATAAGGACCACCAGGCCCATCTGGTCTGCCTGAAAGCCCTACATTAGCTTGTGGCCTCTGTCCCTACCTGGCCAATGGCTTTTTACCCCTTTTCCCCACCTCTGTGGTACCCTTATGCCTGTCCCATGCATATTAAAACTTTTTACTGTACTCACCCCCACCACCTCCTGTGGCAGTCTATTCTGTGTGTCCATCACCCCCTCTGTGAAGAAAAACTTCTCCATATTTCTCCTCAGCTTGTCACCTTCCAATTTCATATCATACCCCCCTTGTTCTTGTACATCTCTTATATTGGACTGCATCTCTCCCCTGTGCCTTGTTAATGCCCTTAAGGTACTTGAACATTGCTATCGTGTCTCTCTGATCCCTCCTCTCCTACAGCGAGTACATACTGAGGTCCTTTAGTCAGTCTCTCCTCATATGTTTTCTGGTGCAAGCCCTGTACCACCTTAGTCGCCCTTCTCTGGACTGCCTCCACCCTGTCAATGTCCTTACGAAGGTGCGGCCTTTAGAACTGCACAGAGAACTCTAGGTGAGGCCTCACTAGCATTTTGTACAATGGCATCACCACCTCCTACCTTCTACTAGTGATACCTCTGCTTATGCACCCCAGCATGCCACTGGCCCTCCCTGCAGCCTTTGTACTGTGCTGGGACACCTTTAGGTAATTAGAAATGAAAACATACAGGTCCCTTTCTTCTTTGGAGCTAGTCAGCAACTCCCCCCCATCCTGTACCTCTCCCCAGGGTTCCCTCTTCCCAGGTGCATTATTTTGCACTTCTTGGAATTGAACCTTAGTTGCCACACTTCAGACCATTTTTCAAGCTTCTCCAGGTCCCTCCACATTCTCTCCAAACCATTCAGAGCATCCACCCTGTTGCAGGTCTTGGTGTCATCTGCAAACAGGCAGACCTTTCCCTCCAGTTCTCCTGCAATATCACTAATGAAGACATTAAAACAGGACTGGCCTAAGTACTCATCCCAGAGGTACCCAGCTGGTCAGCCCCCCTCTCCCCTGACTGGATTACATTTACCACCATCCTCTGCTTCCTGTTCATTAGCCAGTTCCTAACCCAGTTTTCCCGCCTTGTACCCCATACTCAGACTACTCATTTTGTTGACCATCCTTTTATGTGGAACAGTGTTGAAGGCTTTGGTGAAATCGAGATAGGCAATGTATATGCCCCCCCCAATTTATTTCCCTTGTCACCCAGTCAAAAAAATCTACAGTATCAGATTAGTTTGATACAACCTTCCTGCTGTGAGTTCATGTTGCCTCAGATTCTGGGCACTGCTGGATTCCTAGTGTGCCACTATTCTTTCTTTAAGCAGTGCCTCCATGATCTTACCCACTACTGAGCTGAGGCCGTCTGGCCTACAGTTTCCTGCCTCAGTCTTACTACCACTTTTGTGTAAGTCCTCTGGAACCACTCCTGTGTTGAGTGACTCCGTGAATAATGCTGCCACAGGTGCCGCAAGCTTTCTTTGCAGCTCTCTTAATATCCTCGGGTGTATGCCATCTGGCCCCATTGCTTTGTCCACCTTCAGTTTTGTGAGCTCCTCCAGGACTCTCTCCACTGTGAATGGACTTGTGTTTACCTCCCCCCACCCTTTGTGTCTGTTACTCAGCTGTGCTCCCTGACTCCCCCATTAGTGAATACTGAACAGAAGTATTTGTTCAGTATTTCTGCCTTTTCTATATCTTCCTCCTTATACTCCCCTGTATCCCTTTGAGCCTTACAATCCCAGTCTTCCTTCTTTTGGTAATGTACCTATAGAATGCCTTGTCCCCTTTTTCTTTACTGTCTGAGCTAATCTTTCTTCAGTTTGTGCCTTTGATCTCCTAACAGCCTTTCGTGCTTCCCTTAGATTCCTTAGGTACACCTCCCTGTCCTCCCCCCTTTGAGTCTCCTTATATTTCCTGAAACCTGCACTTTTGGCCTTTATCTTGTCTACCACCTCTCTTGAGAACAACAGTGGTTTCCTTCTTCTTTTGCCCTTATTTACCAACCTGATGCATTGGCTCATCACCTCCTCTATAGTAAAATTAAGAACTTTACCTTCACAAATAACTTTACGAAGTTCCCACCTCGCAATAAGTTTTTCTGGCGAAATGGCACTTTTTCTGGTGGAAACAGGTGAAGTCACCTATAAAAGGCCCACTTCACCTCTTGAAAACTTCGTGAAGTTGGCAGTTCATAAATTTTGCCAATTCTGCAAATTAATTCACAAAGTGAATTTCACCCATTTCTAATGGGTGTTCATTTTCCTGTCTTTGAGCATATGTCATAACTAGGTAAAAAAGGTAGTGAAAGGGTAACCATTGTGAAAATTCCACGCATGCGACAGAAAGTCCAGTTGCACAAGGGGGAACCTCCTTTTGTGCAACTTTTTCCGTTGCATGTGCGGCTTTCTGCATCTTTGAAAACTGGGCTCCTGGGTTTGCATGTTGATCTTGGAACTAGGGTTGTTCGGATTCTCAGTCATGGAATCAGATTTTTCAGATTCCAATCCGATTTTCAGAGTTAGGATTTTTTGGAAGTGCATTCCTAAAATTCCTAATTCCTAAGCCTAAAACAATTTGTTTTACATAGGAATTTAGGATTTAATAATCAGGATTGCAAATGTGACTCCAATTCTCGAGGTCCTTTTTGGAATCAAATAGAAACCAGATTGGGAATTAAAAGTTCCAAAAGTTCTAAAAGTCCTAAATAAGGAGGCAATATAG
The DNA here is from genome assembly GCA_016271365.2 of Neoceratodus forsteri. Classification (NCBI taxonomy): domain Eukaryota; kingdom Metazoa; phylum Chordata; order Ceratodontiformes; family Ceratodontidae; genus Neoceratodus; species Neoceratodus forsteri. The sequence continues at coordinate 377,378,964 of CM057458.1, forward strand.
AGCAGTGGTTTAAGGCTCTGAACTACAAACCTGGAGACCTGGGTTTGAATCCCACAGCTCCCACTTGCATACTGGGTGACCCTGAGCAAGCCACTTAACTTCCTTGTGCTCCCAGGTCACACCTGGAAACAAGTTTTGGCTTAGTGTGCCTTTCCTGGTTAAACAAGTTTCCCTTTCCCTTTCCTTTCCTTTCCTGAATAGTCCAATTAGATTGGAATTGGCCAAGTCTGAGGATCCTTACTTGGGATTTCTACTGCTGGCCAGCAGAGACCCAAGGGCTCTTGAGGAGGGGAGGCATTTAGCCTCAAAAGATGGAAGGAATGTGTACCTGGAATGCAGTCACCACCTGCAGATCCTTTAGGGGTATTTAGTATTCAGTTTAGTACAGTACAGTAGTATCTAGGTGATCTGGACAACTCTATACAATACATTGATCCGTTGATCCCATAAATCTAGTGTGTACTGGATACATGTGCAGATTGTATGGCACTTTGTCTGGCACCTCGAGCTCATATTCCTTAAAAAATAGGGGCTGGATTTTCAGACACCTGCATCCCACATGCGTTGGGTCGGAGTTTCACAGGTGTCCAAAAACAATCACTTCTGAAATCCCATTTGTGTTCAGTTTTAAGCACATTCCAAATGCAGATGAGTCTTTAACTATAGAAGCGTACTTTGGGGCAGTGTTGAACCCATCCAACTAACTGAAAATAGGGTCTGGAAACACAGCAGTGATACATCAAGGATATGTGTCCCCATTCATTCATACATATGTAACCCCTAGGTGGCGCTATCCCAAGGGCCACTACCCCTGCCTGCTTGGCTAGTAGCAGGTTAAGGGGCCTGAGTTTTGAAACGGGTGCCTCCACTCGGAGGTCAGGGTTGGTAGTTGTTAAGCTAACCTGGGCACAGCCCTCCAGGACACTGTAACTCCCTCTGTCCTTACTAGTGACCGGAACAATATACAATAATCACTTTCACAATACAACTGATACACCACACAAGTACCCACACTGTTTGCACTTACCAACAGGGCTTTCCTCTGGCTCGGCCCTGGGGAACCCCTACAAAACAAGGTTATACACAGCAAATAACAGCAGTACAGTACTCTTGCACAAACTAGGCTAATTTGCTTAAAGGCTGTATCAATCAAACAGTTATAGAAACATAGAATTTGACGGCAGATAAGGACCGCTTGGCCCACCCAGTCTGCCCATTTCCCTACCTAATGGATAAGCTGCAGATCCTAGTTAACCAGCAGCCTACTTCTTCCTACCCCCACCCCCTAGAATTGCCTTATGACTGTCCCATGCATGCTTGAATTCCACCACTGTTTTTGACTCCACAACCTCCTCCAGAAGGCCATTCTATGCATCCACAACCCTCTCTGTGAAAAAATACTTCTACATTACCTCTGAGCCGCCCCATCTTCAAATTGTGCCCCTTGTTCTTGCACACCTCTTTTTTGAAAGATGCTACCTCTTGGACTTTGTTGATTCCCTGAAGTACTTGAAAGTTTCTATCAAGTCCCCCTCCCTCTTTTCCTCGAGGCTATACATATTAAGCTTCTTAAGTCTCTCTTCATATGTCTTCTGGTGCAGACCCTGCACCATTTTAGTTGCCCTCTTCTGGACAGCTTCCATCCTGTCTATGTCTTTGCAGAGATTGGGTCTCCAGAATGGCACGCAGTACTCCAGATGGGGTCTCACCAGCTGTCTGTACAGAGGGATAACAACTTCCTATTTTCTACTGGTGATGCCTCTCCCTATACATCCCAGTATCCCCCCAGCCATCCTTGATGCTCTCTCACATTGCTTGCCCACCTTTAGGTCATCTAATATGATTACCCCCAGGTCCCTTTCCATATTTGTTGCTGTTAGTATCTCACCCCCATTGTGTACTCTTCCCCTGGGTTTTTGTTTCCCAAGTGCATTACCTTGCACTTCTTAGCATTGAATCTAAGCTGCCATACATTTGACCATTCCTCTAACCTTGCCAAGTCCCTTCTCATCTTTTCCACCCCACCTTGTGCATCAACTCTGTTGCAGATCTTTATGTCATCTGCAAAGAGACATACTTTTCCTTCCAGTCCCTCTGCAATGTTGCTTATAAAGACATTGAAGAGGACCGGTCCTAATACTGAACCCTGCAGTACTCCACTAGTAGCCCCCCTTTCTTCAGAGTGGACTCCATTTACTATTACTCTCTGTGTCTTATTCTCCAGCCAATTCTTTACCCAGGCTGTCATCTTGGGACCCACTCCCAGGCTGGCTAACTTGTCTTTTGTGTGGGACTGTGTCAAATGCCTTGCTAAACTCTAGGTAGGCCATGTCCACAGCCCCTCCCTGATCTACTACTTTGGTCACCCAGTGAAAGAAATCTATTAGATTCGTCTGGCATGACCTTCCCGCTGTGAATCCATGCTGCCTTGGGTCCTCTACCCCTCTGGCCTCTAGATACTCGACAATTCTTTCCTTCAGAAGTGATTCCATCATTTTCCCTATCACTGAGGTTAAACTAACAGGTCTGTAGTTTCCTGCTTCTGCCCTGCTCCCACTTTTGTGAAAGGGAATCACATCTGCCCTCCTCCAGTCCTCAGGTACCACCCCATCCTCCCATGATTTGTTAAACAGGGTAGTCAGTGGTGTCACTAGTTCTACCCTTAGTTCTTTTAGAATTCTGGGATGAATCCCATCAGGCCCCATTGCTTTGTCCACCTTTAGTTTTAAGAGTTCTTTCAGAACCCTTTCTTCTGTAAATGGGCTGGTATCAACTTCTGTATACAGAGTGTTTACATGGTTTGTTTTAGGTACCTCCCCCTCTTCATTTGTAAATACTGAGCACGAATATTTGTTTAGTATCTCTGCCTTTTCACAGTCACCCTCTGCCCACCCACCCCTTTATTAAGCCTCACTATCCCCTGCTTGGTCTTCCTTCACTGACTGATGTACCTATACAAGGTTTTATCCCCCTTCTTAACTGAGTTGGCTATCTTTTCCTCGGTTCGGGCCTTTGCTGTTCTGACTGCCATCCCAGCTTCCTTTTGCTTTAACTGATACAATTCTCTGTCTTGCTCCTTCTGTGATTCCTTGTACTTCCTGAATACTTTCTTTTTCTCTTGAACCTTCACTGCCACTTCCTTTGAGAACCATAGTGGTTTCTTACATCATTTTGTTTTGTTTATTTGCTTCACACAAAGGCTTGTTACCTCTGTGATGGCAGTTTTTATTATTCCCCATTGTTCGTCCACTCCTCCTTCCTGCCCATTTGCTAGTGCATTCCTTAGACACTCACCCATTTTGGCAAAGTCAGCCCTCATAAAGTTCAGTACTTTTGCCTTTGCATGGCTTGACTCTATTGCTGTGTTTATTGTGAACCACACTGTTCAATGGTCGCTAGTTCCCAGGTGGCTACCCACTTCTACATCTGTGATCCTCTCTCCATCTCCATTTGAGAGAACCAAGTCTAAGATTGCTCCCTCTCGAGTGGGTTCCAATACTAGTTGTCTAAGATATGCCCCCCTGTAGGGCATCTAGAATAACCCCACTCTTAGAAGTGGCTGCTGCAACTGTACTCCAGTTAACATCTGGCATATTCAGATCACCCATCAGCAATATCTCCCCTTTTTCTGCCATTCTAAGTATACTTTCTATCATTTCCTTGTCCATTTCCTCCCCCTGAGAGGAGGGGGTCTGTATACAACCCCTGTGGGAACTGTGGTGCCATTGCCCGCCCCCAAATTGACCCACAGTACTTCTTCTCCTCCCTGTTTACCCTTTTGTTCTGTTGCTTTGATTCCTTCCCTTATGTAAAGAGCTACTCCTCCTCCTCTTTTACCCTCCCTGTCCCTCCTGCAGATAGTGTATCCTGGTATGTTTACATCCCAGTCATGGTTTTGTGTGTACCATGTTTCTGTGACTGCCACAATATCCAGATGTTTCTCCTCCATCAAGGCCACTAAGTCAGGAAGCTTGTTACCCATGTTATGCATGCACTTCAGGGTCCATAAACAGTCACACACTTTGGGTACCCAGATGGAGAATGGGTGGGCTAGCCAGGAACGTTGCATCTGGTTGGAGCACTGTAATGGAAGAAAACAACATGCACAACACACACTATTTGTAATCCAGAGCCGGAGGGCTCAGATTGTGAAAAGAAAACAACAAGACAATCAGATGACACACTTTTAGATTAGGCTGTTGTTGCAGGGAGCTATCCTGCTGATTACTCATGATACCCAAGACTGGACACAGGCTGGACAAAAATCAAGACAGCAGGTGGTTAATCTGGAGTGCCAGGAGAAGCAGGACCCACACGATTCGCCAAGGCATCGCTCCTGTTCAAGCGTGGAGCAGGGGACTGATCCCCAAACAGGTCTCTCATCGGTGGCTTTCTCTTTGCAGTGGGGTAGTCTGGCAGGACCAGCATGGCACGCCCAGGCCAAATGGAGATGAACGCAGATTCAGTCTGATTAGGCTGGATAAAGCTTCCAGCAAGCAGAACACAGTTCGCACAGTGGGGAACCAAATTACGACCCACTTTCAATACACAGCACATTTACATGTAAAGGAGTCCATGGTACCAGCAAGCAGAACACAGTTCACACAGTGGGGAACCAAATCACGACCCACTTTCAATACACAGCACATTTACATGTAAGGAAATTCTACTGTACCAGGCAAACTGCTCATGATCGCAAAGTCTCTGCACAAACCGGGTTCAAAAGCAGCTGGAAATCCTGACAGGCCAATCGCATTCATCAAAATCTTCTGTCTTCTTCAGGTATGAGCCTGGTAAAAAATCAGTGACTTACTTCATTCTCACAAACTTGGATTTAGTCCGAAATAATTCTCTTCTCTCCCTCTCAGGGGTAGCAGGCAGACATGCAAGCCACAACTCAGGCCTTTCCACAATTCTCCCGCACGAAACTACTCAGACGGCTGCTTGACTGTCTCAAGCTGTTGCTACTTCAGCTCCCAACTTAGATCTGACTCAACTGCCAGCAAGCCTGGGACTTTCCCCAGAATCCGAAAGGTTCGGTTGGCTGATCCGTCTGTCAGTCACAACAAAGGCTCCCCCTTCAGTTGCAAAAAGGTGCCAAAAGCCCCAAATTACAATTCCTACAGAGTTTGACTCCAGACAGCTCCTATAGTCCAGCTCCATTTTAGGTCCCACCAGAACTGATTGGTCCAATTCACAGTCTCAGGCCAAATGGTGGGGATAAACAAGACAGTCCTTGCTGCAAAAAGCAGGTTAGACAAACAATATTATCATTATCACTCTAATAGGTTTTCAGCAAACAGTTACATCTTTCAACAGAGCTCCCTCTCAGACTACTTGACTGCAATCCAGGCAGCTCTTAAAGAGACAGTACACAGAGGCTATACAGGCACTCTCTGGCAATTGCATTTAAACTGCTAAAACGCAGGACACCAGCCTAGCAGTGAGCATTTAGACAAGCTCAAGGAAGACGTTTTGGGAACCCCCATTTGTAGGGGGGTTACACATACATTCATCCATCCATTTGAAAATTCAGCCCCCCCCCACATCTACAAAAAATTGTAATGTCTGAATAGATATGAAATTACATGCTAAAGCAAATACCTGAAAAAGGGACCTTTGGTCTCAGTGGACCTACCTGGTTACCAAAATTCAATAAATAAATACCTGGGGCCAGATATTCAGAAATGCACAAAAGGGAGGAGTCATGCCGGCCCGTCGGTGCAGCGGTTGGATTTCCGCTTGCGACACGGCGACCGGGTTGAGCGGACGGGTTGTTAGAGGAGAGCCGGCCGGGCGAGTAGGGATTGAGCGTCCGTTGGGCAGCTCTCCTACTCCGGGGAGGGGTGGGTTGCACCCGGGACGCTAGAGACTTCCTGGCGGAGGCCGGAGTACTCACGTAGCCGAGGCTAGACGTGGGGGAAGGAGGTGGACGCGACGCCATTGTACGCCCCGCCTCCTCTGGGAGAAAAGGAGGAAAGATGGCGGGGCAGGACCACCGATGATGAAGCCCTCCCTGGAGAGCCTCGCATTGCCACCGTCGCTGCAGGACCCCAACCAGTTACAGTTCCGGGGTCACGAAGGTGACCCGTGGCCCCTCCCTCCGGGGGGCAAGCCGGGGGTGACCGAGGGTCCTCAGCAGCAATTGGCGGTGGTGGAGGTCTCCGGGGGCCATGACCAGGGTGGAAAGTGTACCGGTGGTTCTGCCAAGGGGAAAAAGCATAATAAAAAAAAAAAAAACAAAGGGAGGAGTCACGTGATGCAGACCTCTTGCTAGCTGCACTCTCGAGGAGCTCTGCCTAACTCCTGTTAAAATCGTTCCAATTTGCTTAACTCAGTGGAATTTGTATTCAGATCAGACTAACAACAGCCTGTCTACATCTGGGCATCCCTCAGAGTCGCTGATGGAAGCAGAAATGCCCAAGGCTCTACCAGAACACACCCTGCCAGCAACCCTGGTGAAGGCCGACGAAGAAGTCACGGGCCTCAACGCAACAGCACTCCCAGTCATCTAGCCCTGGTTCTGGGGGGGAAGAACCACTGACAGTAACAAGGTTACTGGAAGAATTTCACCCTTTCAAAGCGGAGATCTCCGAGATTGCCACCGAAATCAAAAATATTACCTCAGCTCTCGACGACCTGGCGAGAAAGACTTCTGATAATGAAGCCCGGATATGATCTCTGGAAAGCCGAGCCGACAAGGTAGATCCGGCGCTGGCCCATATCAATCACCACCTCGTGAAGCTGGATCAGAAGGTGGAGGATCTCGAGGGCAGAAGCCGTTGTAATAACGTAGTATTAATTGGCTTGCCAGAAAAAGAAGAGGGAGCGGATCCTGTGAAATTTTTTCAGAAACTTGTGGAAAAGATAGCAGGCCCCTCACCATTCGGGCCCTGCTACAGCATTGAGAGAGCACATCGCGCTCTGCGCCCTGTTCCACCTCGTGGTGCACCCCCCGTACCTTTATCGCTAAGTTTCTGAATTATCAAGAGAAACAGCTGTTTATGGGGAAGGTCAAGGAGGCTAAAGAACTGCAGTGGGAAGGGGCAAGTCTTAGAGTGGCCCAGGATCTCCCTTTGTCGGTTCGTCAATGGAGGGCAACCTTCCACCTGTTGGTGACTAAGCTAATCGCTACGGGCATCAAATTTAAAATGCCATACCCGGCAAAGCTGCATGTCCTCACTGCAGATACATGGAAAGCTTACGATGATGTGGAGTCGGAGACTGCTGTGCTTCAATCCACACTCCCTAACCTATTTAAAGCTAAATGAGGACTCTATGTTGCCTCCCTCAAGAAATATGTTGTCCTTTTAAAATGCGGCTGAAAGATTAATTTAAGGTTTCCATTTGGTGGTGTGTTCCTTTTTTTGCTTAAAGTGGGGTTCTCCGAGGGGCTGCTCGTACGACTGCCTTATTATATGTGCTGTCCCTCCACACGATAAGGGCTTGTATTCACGGAAGCTCAACATTACTCCAGATTTCTGGCTTGTTGGTGCTCTTTCACTGGAGGGTTTATTCAAGACGCCAGCGGTGACAAAACGGATGGGACTCTGTGAACTGTAGTTGGGACTGACCCCCAGGATCGATTTTATGGCCTAATCCGGTGTGAAAACAGGCAAATTCAGCAGTATTTATCGAGGATTTCAGCGAGGATCCAGCTTACGGGTCCTTCTTTTTTCCTGACTGTAAATTGTATTTCTGCAGTTCCACATTTAGAGGGAGCCAGAGCCCTGGCTAAATGACTTTCGTTTGTTGTCTATATTGATTTGGACATTTCCAGGTGCTGCAACCACTGGAAGATGGTCGTCAACCCTTTTCTTTTCTAGGGGTTCTTCCATAATGTAGGACAGTGCATGTATTAACTGTCCCGGGCAACTTTATTTTTTAAGGGGGGAGTTTCTGTTAAATTTGCGATTGTTGTGTTTGCCACAGAGAATTAGCCTTGGGTATTCTATCTACTTGATTTTAATACCCAAGGTGCAGATTTTCGAGGGGCTCTGTTTCAGAAGATGTTACAAGTTTATTTTGGGCACACAGAAGTTTAAATAGGGGTTTGTTCGGGAATAGCAATGTAACTGCTAGAAGGGTTATGGTCCCTGTTCTTTTTGGTATTCCCGGTCCAAATTAGTTATTGAGTGTTTTCTTTTTTTCTAGGATATTATGGGCTCAGAAGGTTAAAGGGTATGTTACAGTTCAATTTTTGGAGCGGGACAGGGGGGTGGTGGAGCAGGAGAGGATACAGCTGGTGAGCTGTCATCATGGACCATGATAAAGCAGGTGGGATAGGGGTGGAGAGTGGCATGGGGTCTGGTTCGTGCTTAAGTTTGTGGGCATAATACTTGTGGGATTTTTCTGTTTAGGGCGATGGGTGGGGGGAGGTGCACAAGACTCAAGTAGGGAAGCTGGGAGGAGCGGTTAAAGCCCAAATGGACAGTACATCATATTTTTAAAGGGTGTAATGGCACTACCCAGAGTTATTAAATTCTTAAGCTAGAATATTAGGGGGGCACGGCAGAAATCCAAGCAATATAAAATCCTATAACATTTAAATATCTTAAAAGCAGACATAGAGTTTTTACAGGAAGCACGTTTGCTTATCAATGAAAGTAATAATATGAGACGTCTGCAAATAGGACAAGTCTTTGCCTCTCAAGGCAACACACAAAGTAGGGGTGTTATGGTGCTAGTTCACAGGTCTGTGCCTTTTACCTCTCTTCAGGTAATACAGGACAGTGCAGGCAGATATATTTTTGTCAAAGGGAAGTTACACGCTCTAGAAATTTTGGTTGGATCTATCTACGGTCCAAATACAGATACACCGGCCTTTTTTGTGCACCTGATGGAGGCATTAACACCCTTTGTAGATGTCCCAATGATCATAGGTGGGGACCTCAACTTAGTACTGGATCCCCTAATAGACAGGTCTAAATCCACTAACCAAGGTCTCTCGCCAGCCCAAAGAGCTATGAGGGAACTACTGGACCAATCTGGCCTTTCCGATGTGTGGAGGGTTCTCCACCCAAAGATTCGGGAGTACACCTTTATCTCTCAAGCTCACGGCACAGCTTCTCGAATCGATTATATTCTAATCTCTCGTACTCTCCTTCACGGAGTATTGGGCGCTGAAATCCATGCAGGGCCACCTTCTAATCACGCCGCAGTCTCCGTATCAGTTTCCTTTTCATCCCTGCCTAGAAGAAGTAATAGATGGAAACTAAATAATCAAATCTTGAGGGATCATAATTCAGTCAAATACATTTCGTCACAAATAGATGAGTTTGTTTCAAACAATTTGAGTGGCAATACCTGACCAGATATGGTATGGGAGGCATTTAAAGCCTTTATACAGGGTATTTTGATAGGCCAGGCAGTTAAAAAGAAAAAAGAGAAGGAATGCTATATGTCAGAGCTCCTGACTCGGATTAGGCTCAGAGAAGTCAATCTACCCCCTCAGCCTACGGAGGAAGATAAACAGGAGTTAATCAAACTGAGGGATCTTTACTTAAACTTATTGGGGGAGCAAGCTGAATTAGCACTAATTAAAACAAAGGCTAGTTATATTGACCAGGGGGAGAAGGCGGGTCGGCTGCTCGTGAGGCGCAATAAGCAAATAGAAACCCCTGAATAATCCCGGCAGTCCAGCCCATGTAGGGTGGTCCGGTCAAGACCTCCCCTAAGGAGATAGCAGAGGAGTTTAGAAAGTATCTCGAATCGCTTTATAGTGTAATGAAAAATCCCCCAACGGAGGGAAATATACATTTCTTTCTCGAGGGCCTGAACCTTCCCTCTCTCTCAGAGTCTCAGCGGGCATATCTTACTACCTCCATTTCTCAGGGTGAAATAGAGCAAGTCATTAAGGGTCTCCCTCTGGATAAAACACCAGGTCCAGATGGATTCTCTTCTAATTTTTATAAAGTGTTCTCTAAACAATTTTCCCCACTTCTGGTCTCCCTATTCCAATATATTCTCAATTGTCAGGCAACAGATAGCTCCCTATTTGAAGCACTTATTGTCTTAATCCCAAAACCAGACAAATCTCCCGAACAACTCTCTAGTTATAGGCCTATTTCATTGCTTAATTATGATATAAAAATTCTGGTGAAGTTATAGGCTGACCGTATAAACAAGATCCTACCTGGTTTAATTGGAGTGGAACAGGCCGGCTTTACAAAAGGTAGATCAGCTAATGACCACTTGAGGACACTGGCACATGTCTTCTCTGCATCTGATGAGAGCAGCTCCCCAATGGTGCTGGTCTCGTTGGACGCAGAGAAGGCTTTTGATAGGGTCTATTGGAATTATCTGCTAACTACAATGAAAATTTTTGGTTTCCCCAACGTGTTCCTGAAGTGGATTAGTTCCCTGTATCTAATGCCCTCAGCCAGGATCTCATGCAACGGGGTCATATCAGACCCTTTCAAACTGCATGTGGACACCAGGCAAGGATGCCCGTTGTCCCCTCTCCTCTTTAATCTATATCTCGAGCCCCTTATAAGGAGTATATCGCACAATCAGGAGGTACACGGCATTAAAATTCAGGAGAATGTGGTTAAAATAACTGCATATGCTGATTATCTTTTGTTGTATGTATCGCACCCTAATGAATCTATCCCGGCCTTATTGAGAACCATACAGGAGTATAGTGAATTGGCTAATTACAAATTAAACTTAGAGAAGTCAGTGGTGTACCCCCTAAACAACAAAGTTTTCAAACATGAAATTACTGATTTGGGATTGGCCTGGAGATCTGACTCCATTAAATACTTGGGTCTCACTTTGGCCAGGAGCCCAACACGGTTACGTCAGTTAAATCTGGACTCCTTGGTGCACACAATTGATTTAGACCTGAAAAGATGGGCACAGCTTCCAATTTCCTTATGGGGAGGATAAACTTAATTAAAATGAATGTGTTTCCCCGGTTGTTCTAGCCCCTTAATATGTTAAACATTTGGCTCCCACTCTCATGGTTTAAAAAAATCCATGGGCTTATTGCCAATTTTGTATGGGGCTATAAAAAAGCTAGGATGCCTATCACAAATTAGCTGCTCCTAAGCTATTAGGTGGGCTAAGACTACCACATTTTGGCCTGTACTTTTGGGCGGGTCATGTCAATAAATATCTTGGATGGGTGCAGGACACGGACCTTTTGACCCAAGCTTCGTATATACCTTTATGGTTACAAATTGAATTATCCCTCATTAGGAAACATGGTTTTGCACCAGAGGCCTTGTTTCATCTTAACCCTAAACTCCTACCGGGTTGCTTTCAGGAAATCTCCGATAGGGGTTTCGGTCAGGGCCCACTCACAGCTATGTGGATACCTAAAATATAATCACTCCAGAGATCCGTTACAGCCCATAAGAGGTAATCCACGTTTTCTAATCGAGGGTAAGCCCCACAACACCTCTTGGCTCGCATAATTGGGAGAGTGTCAACTAAAAGATTTAACCTCATCAGATGGTCATATACTTACCACATTAGAGATTTTGAATAAATTTAAATTGCCAACTTCGGTAATCTTTAAGGTTTACCAACTTCCGCCACCTTTTAGTTAATAAGATGGGTACTACTCCAATACCTGCTCCAAAAGTAGAATTTCAGGTGACTTTGAGTCCCTTGGTGGGCCTACCGCATGCTGTCTGTAACCTATACAGTAATTTATACAATTGGGCCTATTCCCAGAACCTGGCACCAAGCTCTTATTGGGCCTCTGTTTTTCCCCGAAGAGGATCTCAACTGGACAGCACTGTGGCACAGCTGTCATAAATTTATCCTCCAAGACCTGCTTAGACTGATGCAATTTAAAATACTTCACAACATTTATTATTCCCTCCAGAAGTTGGCGAGCTTAGGAATGGTTTCAGTCTCATCCTGTACAAGATGTCAACAAGGGGAAGGGGACCTGCTTCACATTTTTTGGAATTGTCCAAAGATAATCCTGCTCTGGACAGCCATCAAAAGTAAGGTTGACCCGTTATTGGGTCTAGGGGATCTTTTCACACCAGAGATATGCCTGTTAGGAGATGTAGCCCATATTCCATTTAGGAACAGGAAGTTCCATATACCTCTAATTTCGGCATCCCTTAAAAAGGTGGTCCTCACACACTGGAAGGACTCCATGGAAATCAGTTATACTGAATGGTTACAGGAACTACTCACCAACTTCAGAGTGGAAAGGACGATAGCTATTCTTCAGAATAAGCTACCTAGGTTCAATAAGATTTGGGGCCCCCTTCATGCCGTCTACTCCCTATAGAAAAGGATTTGCCCCTTCTGGGTAAAAGATGTATTACCAGGTGTCTCGTGCTGGGGAGAGTGGGGAGAGGGGAGGGGAGGGGGGACGTAGAGGGGGTAGGATTTGAGGTAGGCAGAGGATGGATCCGCCTGTTATCTGAGATACATACATATCTCCGCCTGTTATCTGAGATATGTATGTATATCTATCTATGCTGTATGTGTATGTTTCTCTTGGATGCATTCTCTGTATTAAACATCCTCAATAAAATCTTAATGGAAAAAAAAAAAAGAAATGCACCAAAGGCTGACGTAACTCCAGCGCAGCACCACACAAATGAGCCATGGCGTAGTGAATGCGATATTCAACGGTTGCGCACGGCAACATGCGTCAGTGCAACAAGGCTGAATATCACAGGGATGCGCTATGGTGCAGCCAGAGGTGCACCAGGGAGCAACCAGACCTGCACCACAGCACAACCAGAGATGCACAAGGGAGCAAAGGGAGATGCGCCAAGGCACAGAAGGACCAGCACCAGGCAATTGTGGGAGCAAAGCAGCAGGGAGACAGCGTAGGGAGGCAGTGGAACCCAGCTGGGGACAGTGGCAGGGAGGCACAGTGGTGGGCCACAGGTGACCACCGCCTGCAGCGTGCAGGCAGGCAGCCAGCCCCCCCCAGCACCAGGGCAGTGGACGCAGGGAACAGGTGGTACCAATGGCCAAGGGGGAGCTGCCACTGGAGCCCCCGACTGGATGTCAAGCCCCAACCCACCCAGACCACGGTTAGCCACACCCTGGTACACAGCGCCCAACACACATGCCACACATCCTGGACAGCCAACCCATGGTCACCCCAAGGCACAGCCACCGACCAAGGGGCAGGACACCACCATGCATGGCCCGCACAATGACACAGGCACACCACACGGACACCCACCACACCACTGCAGCATGGCTCTACTCGCCAGCTGCAAAGCAGACATGGACATAGGCAGTTAAGCAAGTAAACTGTAATAAAATAACTATGTACAAGGTAATATCGGAGGGAAAGGGTAGGAGAGTGAGGGACGGGGACAGGGACTATACAGTGGGACGGGGGAAGGAAGGGGAAGGGATGGCAGGGGTAAGAGGGAAGCACTGGGGTCAACTAAGGGCAGCCATGGCCTAACGCTGCCTGACGCCTCCAATGCTGTCTGTCACACAGCACCATCCTCCGGGTCTGCTGGGCCACCTCCAATGTCATCGACGTGATGAGGATGATCTGCCGTAATAGCTGACAGTAAAGCGGCAGCCGCGACCTCCTCCAGATGCCTATGACAAAGGAATGGAAAGGGTGATCAGTGCAAGTCCCTAGAAACCATGCCCTCCCACTGTGCACAGCAGACAGTGGGAACACACGCCCCTGGAGTGGCACCCTGGCCAACCACAGTGGGTGGGTCAATGCCTGCTGACAACCCAGCATGCCACGACTGTACACAGCAGTGGACACCGCCGCCCAAGGGTCACCTGACTGCACAGTGACAGGCAGGTGGCACAGGGCTACAGCAGCACCGGTTGCAGCCGGGCACACACCCATCCCACCAACAGCTGGTACATGTGTGCAATGGCTGCCCCACAGTGGCATGCACACCGCACAGTGTGCTACACACAGCTGACAAGGCACATGGCACAGCTGGCCATGGCCGCACCCTCACCCCCGCTGACCACCCACTAAGGAGTAGTGGAAGAGAACAGTGCCTATCTTCCCGCTACAGTGCCACATGTACTGGTCCCGCATCCGCTCTACCTCCACCAGTCGAGTCCACTCCACTGGCTGGATATCCCGCAGCAGCCTGCTGCGGCCTGCCAGGCACCCCCGCCGCCCTGGCACGGTGTCGCTCTTCAAGCCCTAGAAATGGAACACAGACAGGCACACATCAGAGTACAGCCACAGCTTGTGCCCACCACCCCCACCCCAGTGCACAGTGTGCGCCCCCGCCTGACATGACCCGCAGGGCAGTGGCACAGCGCACCCAGTGGCCGGCAATGCCACACCACATGGCATGCGTCAACAGTGCCCCCCCACAGGGCACGTCAGGCAGCCCAGCAAACACCACGGTAGTGGATGGGCACAGAAGCAGCATGTGATGACTTACCTGGCCATGGCATGGCCCCCCTGTGGACAAGTGCCTGCAGCATTCTCAGTCTCTCAGGGTCCCTCCGCAGCAGGTCACAGTACCGGTGGTGGCACTGCTCACCAGTCCAAGGCACACCAGTATCCTGGACCAGGCCTACAGCAATGGCCTGCCAGAAGTCAGTCCTAGCCTGCTGCAGGGGCTCCTGGCCAAACAGGCCAGGTGCATGTGGCTGCACCTGAGCCACAAAGTTGACCAGCTCTAACTCGCTCCAATTGCGAGCATGTCACACCCCTCACTGTGCCATGCTCCCTAGATGAGTTGCTGAACCAAGATGGTGGCCAGTAGCGCACATGCACAACGTTGCAGGATGCGTGCCTCGTGAAGGCATGCGCAGCATCTGTCAATTGCGCATCACCATGGCTGCGCAACATGGGCATGACCCATCCAGCATGTGGAGGTGGAGTCCCAAGGGGCATAGGGTCAGGTCAGGGGTAACCCGGTGCATCGTGCACAGGAGCAATACAGGGGCCATAGCGCCTAGTGTGCCATGGGCCCTACAGTGCTCAGACGCTATATGGGCCCATGGCACAGTATGTGCTATGGCCCCTATAGTGCCTGAGCGCTATAAGGCTCATGGCACATTAGGTGCTATGGCCACTATAGTGCTCTGTGCACACAGTGCACAATAGGTGGTAGCACAGGCCACGATGCATGCGTACTGTGGGCAGCACATTGCGCATGTCACAGCATTGCGCCACGAGATGCCCTGGAGCAATTCCATTGCACATGGAGCAAGTGCGCGATATTCAGCTGTCACATGCTAATGAACTCATCAGCCAATGCACGGTGCACTGGGGATATTAGCATGTCATTACCGTTGAGCCACAGTTCACTTGCATGCAATGCGCTATAAGGGCACCACATAACAGCACAGGCCATGGACCGGTACTGCAACCATCTGAGGTAAGTTGCGCCTGTTGTGGGAACAGCCAGCAGAGCAGGGTAGATGGGGTGGGCAGCTGCAGGCAGTGACACACATGTCCATATCCACAGATAACACCATGTCCGAGCATGACAAGACTGAGGAGCGTGGGTCTGCCTGCAAGCGAAGGCCCAACTTTGCGAAGGCAGAAGCCGATGCCCTGTTCGAGGCCTACCTCGACAGGGAGTAATTGCTGAGTGGTGCCATTGGCACACCACAGGCCAGGACTGTGGCCTGGGTGGAGGTGGCAGCGGCTGTGAACCTGCAGGGCAGCCACCAGCGGTCTGTGCAGGAGTGCAGAAAGAAGGTGGGCACTGACAAATGCTGCATTAAGGAGAAGGTGGCAGCCATACGGGCTGCCAGGACAGCCACTGCTGGGGACCATGCTACTGTGCCACA
This sequence comes from Neoceratodus forsteri, assembly GCA_016271365.2. Taxonomy (NCBI): domain Eukaryota; kingdom Metazoa; phylum Chordata; order Ceratodontiformes; family Ceratodontidae; genus Neoceratodus; species Neoceratodus forsteri. The sequence continues at coordinate 377,394,696 of CM057458.1, forward strand.
GCTCACAGCGCAAGAGGAGCTGGTGGTGGCCACCATGCAGCGCAGCACCTTTGAGGGTTTGCCGGGTGGTGACTTCCAGACAGGAGGGAGCCCATCACTGCATGGTATGTATGCCATGCCCGGGGGGGGGGGCGGATTCTGGTACTGCAGCACTAACACATCTATTTTCTCCTACAGCACCGGCATGCCAGCATGCAGTGACAGGGGCACCAGCGGCAGCCGTGGGGGCAGGCCCAGCCCCGGAGGACCAGCCATCCACCTCTACGGGGCATCTGAGTGCCCAGTCAGCTGCAGCACACCACCGCTGTCCAGCAGGATGTCCTGGACTTGGTGTCGAGATGAGGCCCTGGCTGTGTTCCAGCAGGATGCCAGCCATAGCATATTCTGTTTGAAGACACAGATCAGGGTGGGGTCTGACACTGATGACAATGTGACCATCATCCTGGACAGCATGGATGGTGTCATGGGGGAGACACCCACACTTACCACCATCACTGGCAGCACGGCCGGTGGCCTGTCGGCGGTGGAATAGCTGCCCACTGCCATCCCTGGTGCCGCCATGTGCACAGCCACAGCAGTGCTGGGTGGTAGTGGTGGTGCAACTGCTCAGGCGCTGGCCAGCGCACAGCGGCCGGAGGGGCAGTGGCGGCAGACGGCTGGGGACGTTTGGCAGCCACACGCAGAGTAGGCTGCTGGGGCACCAGACAGTGAACTACCCCATGGGGACCCAGCTGTGCAATGTCCACCTGAGTGGGGGACCATGTAGCGTGGTCATACGCCACCGGTGGGATGGTGGCATGCCCATGCACCCCTGGGTGCCGACCCATTGACAGAGCACACCTGATTTCTGTGGGCATCCGTGGAGCAACAGGTGCTGCTTATAGCTAGGATGAATGCACTTTGTGCAGAGGAACGCCAGGCAGCCGAGCTGCATGAGAGGGGCACCGTGCAGGTCCAGGAGGCCATACAGTGCCTGTGGGAGGACACGACCACATCCCTATATCACATTGCCAATGCGATCTTGGTTGGCCTTGCGCCACTGACTGCCACAGGGTGTGGCTGCCAGCCACAGACACCGCAGAGTGCAACTCTTCACCCCACGGACCCAGCAGTGGGCGACTCCCCTCCATGTCAATGCCGGGCTCTGCTGTCGGCATCCAAGTCACGCCGAGGGCAGGCCTGTTTGGGTGCCTACACACCTCTGTGAGGACCCGGTCACGTTCCCGCAGTTCAACCCCTGGGGAAGTTGCATACCCCCCTGTGGCCGTTGAGCAGCCAGTGGCATCTGACCGGCCCTGGCTCCACCGCCCCCGTGTCCGTAGTGGCCATTGTTCCATGCAGCAGACCTTTTTTTTTTTTGACATTTGTATTTTATTATTACTTTCAAACATACATCAAATGACATGGCACAGTAATCAGAGTAACATGAGTACCCATACAGGCAAGAATACAAGCATAGGAAATACATGACATGTCCCCACCCCCCATAACCCACCCCAAAATGTTTACCTTCCCCACTACCATCTTAAAACAGTCCCTCTCCCTCTCCCTCCCAACCCTGCCCACCTCAGCATGGGTGTATATTCACTCCACTTTTATCTAAGAACAGAAGCATAACATGAAAACGCTTTGGATTGATGCCATGGATAGAAAATGACCATCCACTACCATAAGGACAGCTCAAACCTCAGAAATCACTGAGCCAAGGGAACTCTAGCTTGTAGCATACAGACAGCGTGCATCCCAGCCCATATCTTTTTATATCTGGAGAGGAAGTGGCCCAGAGATGTTCTAAATTGTTCCACCCGCAAATTAAACAAAAGGTCTTGGAGCCATTCTATATAAGAAAGCTGTTGGGCGTCAATCCAGTGCCTTAACACAAGCTTCTTAAGTGTCAGTGAGATCATTGCCATATGATATCTACGCGTTCTCACCTGTACCTTGGAATACTTCCCCATGAGACAAATCTGTGGTGTAAATAGATCCTCTAGACCTAACAGTGGGTCAGCTTTCTGTCAGATTTCCGTCCAGAGGTCCTGGAGAAAGGGACAGTCCCAGAGCATATGACAGAGGGAACCTTCTTCCAAATTGCACCTAGTACAAGTTGGAGTTGGGGATTTACCTATCCTGAAAAGTCTGAGGGGCATCCAATATAAATTATGTAGAAATTGAAATTGTGTAAGTCTAAACCTGGCTTGAGATAGGTAAATGTATGTATCTTCCCAGATTTTGCTCTAATTGATGCTAGGATCTGGGAATTGTATAACCCAGTATTTTGGGCCTCCTTCTTGAGTAATGGGTGCCTGCTCCAGGAGGGAACCATACACCTGAGCTATTGCATGGGGAAAGTGTACCACTTCTGCAAAGGAGGTAAAGAATTCACAAAACTTATCCTCTGTAAACAACTGTCTACCTAACCGGTTCAGGAGATGAGATATCTGATACATGCTGAGTATTTGTCCTTTTTTTAATGAATATTTATTAAAAATTTCCCCGCTGGGTCTAGGAAATTTTTTTAATTTTGTGTTCTGGAACTGTGGAATCCAAAGTTTAGGAATCGTCTTGTTTCCTGTCTTGATGTTTTGGTTCTCTACCAATGGCTGGTTCCAGTCCTGAGTGTATTTATACTTTAAAAAGTTACATAGCTGAGTATGGGATCTTAGCGACACCCCAGTGGGAGAACGGGAAATATTAACCGGTAGGTTTTTAAGTGTACTATATAACAACATAGATGTTGGTAGATGTGCTTCAGCTAGCATCGTTTTCTCACATATTAACCACGATAGGACATATGGCAGGTTAGCTAATGTTACATTATTGGTCATCCATTTCATATACTTAGAGACCTGACTAGCCCAATAGTAACCCCCTATATGAGGTAATCTCAAACCACCTCTAGCCTTGGGCGCAGTCAATTTCTGGTAAGCTCTTCTTGGGGGCTTAGCAGCCCATATGAAGGAAGAGATGATAGAATGGGCTTTCCTGAACCATTTAATGGGTAGCCAGACATTGAGCACCATGCAGCAGACCTGATGTGCACACCGCCCTGTCTGCATTCCACTACCACTGCCCTGTGTGCACATGGGCAATGTGTGTGGGTGCATGCCACAGTCGTGGCACCTGTGTGTCGTGCAATGCACTACCTGTGTGTGCACCTGCCCAGCCGCTGGCCCATGTGGCGTGTGCGTGATGAGAGCAGCACAGCACTGGTTGCGCCTGTGCACCAGCGCCCTGCATCTGATACATGCCACGTGCTAGTGCCTGGGCACATGCCTCCGTGTGCTAGTGTGTGTGTGTGTGTGTGTGTGTGTGTGTGTCGCGCCGCGCGCACATGCGCATTGCTGTACGGTGCTGCATGGCGTTGTGTGTGGCTGAGTGGCACCACCACCACCACCCTGCCCCACACCTGTGTGTGCATGCTCTTATCCATGCCTGCCCATTCCCGTGTGCTCTGCCATTGTGTCTGTCCACTGCATGGGTGTTGCTCCACCTACCTGCATGTGCCAAAGTGCTCCCGTGTAATCGTGTCCTGGTGCTGGCGTGCCATCCTGAGAAGCCAGGGGATCCCTCCGCCCAGGGGGGGGCTGCGCACTGCCCTCCAGCCCATTGCCCTCATCGTCCCCACTGCTGTCCCCCCTCTTCAGCCTCAACAGGTATCCCACGGTCAATGGCCATGTTGTGCAGTATGCAGCAGGCCAGGAATAGCCCACAGGCTTTCGAGGGGCTGTACTGTAGGGCACCTCCAGACCTGTCTAGGCAACGGAATCATGCCTTCAGCATCCTGAACACATGCTCAATGATGTTACGCATGCTGGCGTGTGGCTTATTGTACTGGTCCTTTGTTGGGGACGACAGGTGCCAGTAGGGGGTGAGCAGCCAGGGACTGCGTGGGTAGCCACTGTCATCTGTGTGGACAGATACATGGCTAGCCTGGTGTCCTCTGTCACTGTGTCCCTTGCCCATCCCTGGCACTCCTGCCAGCGCACCCACCATGCCTGCCCCCTTCCCATGCCCTGCTGTTCCCAGCTCCCCATGGTCATCCCATACTCACCCACTAGGTGACCTGTGGGGATGTCCCCACTCTCGAACCTGTGGCACAGTGCAGAGCTGTACCAGATGAATGAATCACGTGCACTCCCAGGGTGTGTGACACAGACATTGGTTATGCACCCCCTGGCATCGCATACCACCTGGCAGTTGACACTGAGATAGCTCTTCCTGTTGACATATGCTACACCCTCAGGGACAGGTGGCATGCGGATGCCCACATGGGTGCAGTCAATGGTCCCTAGCACGCCAGGCATCCATGCTACCCTGTGGAACTCCTGCATGGTTGCTGTATGCTCTGCCTGTGTGCTGGGGAACTGGATGTATTCCACAGTATGTGGCAGCAGGGCACTGAGGAATTGTGTGAGGAGGCATGATGTGGCCAACTGGGTTATGCCTATGGTGTCCCGTGTTGGTCTCTGGAAGGTGCCCGTGGTGAGCAGGCACATAACGGCTGTCACCTTCATCTCCACTGTCAGGGCGTGGCCCCATCTAGTGGGTGTCTGCATCTCCTCACTGCACAGCTCACAAAGCTGCCTCAGAATCGACCTGGTTCAGGTGATACCAGCCCATGATCTCCGTATCAGAGTGGTTCTCGAAGCTGATGCAGGGTTGGTACCACCTGTTTTGGGTGTACTGCCAATGGGCCCCTTCCACGGCCATGTCGCTCTGCCTCCTGCCTCCTCACACCCCTCATTACAGTCTCCATCTGGAAGGCTGCACTGGCCATGGCCCCTGTTGTCCTGTCTCCCCTGGGCGTCCGGCCCCAGTGGTCCACTTGCCACCGTGGGGCAGTGCCTGTCACTCTGCCTGGCTCCCTCTTGTGTCCCCTGCCCCTGGCTCGCACTCCACTATCACCTCTGTCCCACACCCCTGTGGCTGTCTGTTTCACTCCCTCCAGGGTCTGGTGGTTTCTCTCTCTCTCTCTGTCTCCCTCTGTCTCTCTCTCTCTCTGTTTATCTGTCTCTCTCTCTGTCTCGTGCCCCTCTGGCTCAAGTGCTGTCCCCCTGCTTGCTCCCTGTATTTATAGACTGAAGTCTGCTTGGTGCATCTGGCCGTTGCTCCACACTTGTGCCATTGGTCGGGGGTTGAATATCGCACTGTGCCGCATATTCATGGAAACGCCCCCTGCCCTTGCACATGCACTCATTAGTGTTGCGCATTGGCACACTGCTACTTGCGCTGCGCACTGGCTCCTGCTGAATTTCACTCCATGGTGCAGTCCCACAGTTGCGAATGTGCAATCCAGTTGCACCATGCGCAACTGCTTTGAATATCCCAGCCCAGCTATTTAAACATGTCTCAGGTTTTGTCCCTTAACATCATCTGTTTTTGCAGAAGAGCAGTGAAGCAATAAAACAATCTAAGAAGCAAAAATAGGTGACTGTAATCATTCATTTCAATCATTTTCTGTTTTCATTGCCTGAAAGCCCCACCCAACCTCTTGCACATAGTCATCACAAGCTATCAGTATATCTGCATGACCTTGTCAACTGTCCTCTAATTTGATCTAGACATAATTTTTAGTTTCAAATCTCTTCCCACCTCCCTGCCTGTTTCACAGTAATTGTGTCTCCTGTCTCCCAATTACTTCTCATTTTCCTTTTCCTTGTACTCACTGTCAAAGGGCCACAGATCGGTCAACATCCTCAGGCCTCAAAGCTTCTTTATTCAGCCCTGCATGAAGTGACACAGGATGTAAATACTCCTCGAAATATATACATAAATAGATTCGACAGACAGATAGATAGATATATAAACAGATAGATAGATAGATGTAAAGCGCAGTGGTTTAAGGCTCTGAGCTGCTAATCGGGAGACCTGGGTTTGAATCCCACAGTCCCCACTTGCATACTTTGTAACACTGAGCAAATCACTTACCTTCGCTGTGCTCCCAGGTTGCACCTGTAAAGCTTTCAGCTTAGTGTGTCTCACCTGGTTAAACAATTGGAAAAAAAATGGATGTGTAATTCATGATACTGAAGGCATTTTAGTATGCTGGCTATGTCTGTTTTGCTGCCATCGATCTTGCTCTTGTGTTGTAGGATATATTTGGAAATTAGAATTCTGGTAAAATATTTTAACAAAATAAAATAAGCTTTTCCTAGGCCACTGGAGCTCATTGCCTGACACTTTTTTTTTAATTTACAGTTCAGTTACCCTGAACAGCCAAGCTGAAATGGAATATCTCACATTCAGCGGGGTCCAGCTTTTACCCATTTTTACAGCTAAGTGTATCTCACATTCAGCAGGGTCTGGCTTTTACCCATTTTTACAGCTAAGTGCATCTCACATTCAGCGGGGTCCGGTTTTTACCCAATTTTACAGCTAAGTGTATCTCACCTTCATCGGGGTCCAACCTTTACCCATTTTTACAGCTAAGTGTAACTCACATTCAGCGGGGTCCAGCTTTCACCCATTTTTACAGCTAAGTGAATCTCACATTCAGCGGGTCCGGCTTTTACCCAGTTTTACAGCTAACTGTATCTCACATTCAGCGGGGTCCGAATTTTATCCATTTTTACAGCTAAGTATATCTCACCTTCAGCAGGGTCCAGCTTTTACCCATTTTTACAGCTAAGTGTATTTCACATTCAGCGGGGTCCGGTTTTTACCGATTTTTACAGCTAAAGTGTATTTACTTCAGCTAAATTCATTTTACCTTCGTATACCTCGCTTTCAAGCGGTCCGGCTTTCACCCATTTTACAGCTAAGTGTATCTTGCCTTCAGTGGGTCCGACTTTTAACCATTTTTACAGCTAAGTGTATCTCGCCTTCAGTGGGGTCCGGCTTTTACCCATTTTACCCATTTTTATAGATTAGTGCATCTCACCTTCAGCAGGGTCTGGCTTTTACCCATTTTTACAGCTAAGTGCATCTCGCCTTCAGCGGATCTGGCTTTTACCCATTTTTACAGCTAAGTGTCTCTCACCTTCAACGGGGTCTAGTTTTTACCCATTTTTACAGATAAGTGCATCTCACCTTCAGCAGGGTCTGACTTTTACTCATTTTTACAGCTAAGTGTATCTCACCTTCAGAAGGGTCCAGCTTTTACCTGTTTTTACAGCTAAGACTATATTAGAAAAACAATTTCCCATTTCATGGTATGAAATGGAGCTTTTTCTCCCATCCAGGTTCCTGGATCAGTTGTACTAGCCTGTTTAAAAGGTGCATCTGTTTTGGCGAAGACCTTGTTAGCCTAACTTGCACGTAACGATTCGCATACCCATGATGCTTTGTTGTGGGACTGAGACTTGAGAGTAAGTGTATGGTTTAGAGAGAGACGCATACAACCAAATAATGTACCAGACAGTAGATCTCAATTGGAGTCTTTTGTTGTCCCTTCAGGAATTTCTCATAAGCTCAGTGCAAAACAACCATTACAGTAAATGCAAGAAATGAACAGAGGGCTACGCTTTACTCACTCTGCACATTGGACATTATTTCCCATTTAAGCTAAAAAGTTTCTAAATAATATGCAGTACTGTATTTAACTGCTTTAAAAATATTAGAGGGTGTAAGCTGATGCCTTTGTAGCAGAGCAAGGAATTTAATGTACTGTAAGAGTACTGTTTCAGTACACCAGCTATTCTGTGCCCTGTAACAGAAGACAGTAAAGTAGTATCAGTCACATTCATAAGAACATCACTGTCATCCATGAATGGACTGCCTTCACCCCTTTGTTCTATATCATATGCATTATTCACGCCAGGGGGGATCTTGATGTCTTTTTGGCATGAGCATGTTATGTTACAGAGTTGATTATAAGGTATGAACACAGATTGTTCTGCCAGTCACCAAGCAGCCATGTGTTAATAACCAGCTAAGACCTGACTAACAAGGTCTATGAACAGCAAATATTTTCCCAACCACTCTAAGATGCAGAGAGACAACCACTACAATTGCATAAGTTTACTAATCAAATTTCTGATTGCTTAATTTAGTGGATAATCCTGTTACTAGAATAGCATTTTGCTGGAAATAATTCAGACTTCTGTCCCCTGGGGATGATAGGATATGTAAGCACTTTTTTATCAGATAATATGGTTAATTTTTTCAGCTTCAAATTGCTCAACCTCTTAAAGCACCAGTGCATGTTAAAAAACAGGTGTTTACTTCTAATATATAGACAACTAACCATTTTATTTATTGTACAGTATTTTGATGTGTTAGTAATTACTTTTTACTTTTGTAACAAAATATTTGTTAGTGCAGTGAAACAAGTGGGTTTTCACGTTTGCTTTTCACACTGCTAGTATAGAAGAATTCAATAGAATTCTGGTATTGTGATACCAGAAATTCCCAGCTACAAGCCGGCCCGGTGGTGTAGAGGACTGAGGTGCTGCTATGCACCTTACCTCTCCCACACCGGCGACCTGAAGTTGGGAACAAGAGAGGAGTGGGCAGCCATCAGACAGCTCTCCTTTCCCAGACTGGGAAGGTATGTCTTCCCAGATCTTGGCTGCCACCAGATGGAGGTCTTGTGGTGGCACCAATGCTTGGGGGGCTTGCATCATTCCAGGTGGCTGGGGCAGGGCTGGCAGTTCTGGTCTACATGAGTGTCTCCATGCACATGTGCACATCATGTTGGCCGTAGCCCCAGGGTGTGGGAGAAAAAAAACAAGTTGCTCACTTGTAACTGTAGTTCTTGGAGTGGTATATGGTGTACATCCACACTTCTGGTAGAATCCCATTCCCCTTTAAGACTTGCCAGAAGGTCTTCAAACTGGTTCATCCCATCCACCCGGGTGGTATGCTCCTTGTCACTGCCCCGTGACATCAGATCTGACCCACTGGAAGCCAGACCAGTGTGCCACTTGCCTGGGGAGGTCAGGTTGGTTGTGTGGATGTACGCCATATACCACTCCTAGAACTACTGTTACAGGTGAGTAACTTGTTTTGTAGGGGCGGGGATAAAGTGTACTATCCACACTTCTGGCAGACTCCTAGCAGTTTTCTGGGAGGAGGGGTCAAGGTGCACACCCCCTATTTAGGGAACAGAGATTGAAGACCCAAGGACTCAAAACCAGCATTCCAGCATGACTTAAGGCCAATGTGGTGACAGGAGGTGAAGGTGTGTGCCGACTTCCAGGTAGCAGCCCTGCAGATCTCCTGGATAGGGATGTCCCTGCAAGCAGCCAATAAGGCAGTGATATGTCTGAAGGACTGAGCCGTAAGTCCTATGAGAGGCTCGCTACCAGCCAACCTATAGCAGAGGTCAATGCAGGATACAATCCACCTACCAATCATCTGCTTTGCTGATGGTCTGCCAAATGTGGCTTTAGCAAAGGCTACAAACAGCTAGCAACCCTCTCCCTGAACTCCAGTTGTGTGCTCCTTACAGTAGGCAAGCGTTCACCACAGGTCCAGAGCATGGAACCTCTGCTCAGCCTACGAGGTGTGGTTGGTGAAGTACACACCAAGAGATTGATCACCTGGTTAGGGTGAAACTCTGAGGCAACCTTCAGAAGGATTTTGGGTTGGGGCAAAGGACAATTCTGTCCCTGTGGAAGACCAGGTAAGGAGACTTCACTGAGAGCACCTACAGCTCACTGATCCTTCTGGCGGATATGATGGCCACCAAGAAGGCAGTCTTCCATGACAGGTGGGACATCTCACACCTGTGCATTGGTTCGAATGACTTGCCCATGAGCATCGCCAAGATCAGCAACAAGTCCTAAGGTGGTGATGGTTCATGCACTGGAGGGGTAATGTGGCCAAGGCCTTAAAGAAGCACCCATCCACCTTCTCCTGTACCACCATTGGCATACCAGTCCACGCCTAGTATGCAGAGATGGCTGCTAGGTGCACCTTGAGGGTTGTCGACTGAAGGCCCAACTGAGAGAGGGACCACAGGTAGTCGAGGATGCTAGCCATGGGACAGGACAGGGGGTCCAGCTCCTTACCCTGGCACCAAATGGAGAATCTCTTCCATTTGAAGGCATAGCATCGACGAGTTGACTCCTTCCAAGAGGCCTCCATCACATGGAGGACCTTGTCAGAGAGACCCGGACCCTGGAACACTATCCACTCAGGAACCAGGTTGTCAGGTGCAGGGACTGAAGGGCTGTGTGGAGGACCTTCCCACAAGAGCAGGCCTGGGTGAAATGGCAGATGCCGCAGGGGCCTACTGCTGAGGCTGAGGAGATCAGGGTATCAGAACTGGAGCAGCCAGACCAGAGCCACCAAGATCATCCATGCCTTGTCCCTCTGAGATTTGATCAGCACCTTGTGGATCAGAGGAAAGGGGGAAGGCATAAAAGAGGCCCAGGGTCCAAGACCTCTCAGAAGCATCCCCCTGCAGCAATCCTGACTGAGTGGAGTGGGTACAAAACAGCTGTAGACACAATTACTAGTTATTAACTTATCTCTGTTAGCTGCTTAAGGAAAGGTGTGCAGTATATTGTGTTTACTTGTTTTATCATGGTTACACTGAGATGACAGATCAAACTTGAACATGCAGTACAATCAAAAGTTGTTTATTTCAATACCATAGTTAACATTTAAACATTTTGACATTTAAACACAGTACAAAACATTCCTAGGAAATCTTATTAGACTTTTGTCTATCTGAGCACCTTATCTCCTTAAACAGTCTTCACTACATAGGTATGGGACCCCTTTAAATCCTATCTGCAGGCCCTTAAGGCAATATTCTTTCAAGATAAACCTTAACTAACACAAGTACACAATGCCTTCGTACTAATAATCTTTGCTAGCATTAAACAATATCTCATTGCATTTTATCTTTATGCATTTAATTTGGAACCAGGATTCTTAAAAGACATGTCATGTAAGCACTTGGAATTCTTGAAAGTTATACTCGGGCCAATATCTCAGATAGTCTCTTGTCTCTCTTCCGTCTGGAGATTTGAAGTATCTTGGATGGCTGTATGAAGAAGGTTTCTTTCTGGCTCCTGTGAATTCTTTTCTTCTCCTCAAGGCTTAAATAAATGACAAAGTCAGTGTAGTTTCAATGTTTCTTGCTTGTGGCAAAAGCCAAAGGTCTTTAGAGTTTTAGAAAAATAATAGTTTTTAAAGTCAGTAGAGTAGAGCAGCTATGAGATCTCTTCCAGCGATGAAGCAACACAGATTTAGATAAAACAAGTTGGTACTACAACGTGTTGGTCCTTGGAGTCCCATTATATAGATAAATACTGCCTCACAGATGACTTGAGTTTTGAAATTATATTGCCATATTTGGGCAAGGCTGTGGCTTGGTCGGAAGTCTACAGCATATGTGCTGAATTATTTTCATCTTACTAGACCTCCTGTCAGCAATTTCATCTACTGTCCTCTTGAACTGTCCACGAGATGACAATAAACATAACCACAAGACCTTATGCTGCGCATGTTCAATAATGAGGTGATGGAGGTTATGTCACTTGTGGGTTTGGTACTGCGGTTACTAGTGGCAGATGGTCTTCTTTTAGAGGAACTTGTCTCTGAGTTAACTGTCTGGGTTTTAGATCTGTTGCAAGCTTCTTGTAGATTGATCCGGTGGCATGATAAATGCTGAGCTATGATTTTAAAATACTTCTTGGGTTGTCAGCTCTTGCACAATATCTGAGTCTAATGAATATGTTACATAGATACATAGATACATAGACAGTGTCGGCAGATAAGGGCCTATGGCCCACCCAGTCTGCCCATTTGAGCTTGTAAGTTCAGTTTATGCTTTCCTAGAAGTCTGTTGCCCCTTACCCCTGACCTCCAGAATTCCTTTATGTCTATTCCATGCATTCTTAAATCCCGTGATTGTTTCAGCCCCCACCACTTCCTCTGGCAGGGTGTTCCACTTGTCCACCACCCGTTCTGTGAAGAAATTCTTCCTCATGTTTCCTCTGAATCATCCTCCCTCCAACTTCATTCCATGCACTCTAGTCCTGGAACATCTTTTTCACTTAACAATAGTGTATTCCTGCACCCTGTTCCTCCCTGTAAGATACTTGTATGTCTCTATCATATCCCCTCTCTCCCTTCTCTCTTCCAGGGAGTACATGTTCAGTTCCTTCAACCTGTCTTCATAGGACTTGTGATACAATCCATGCACCATCTTTGTTGCCCTCCTCTGAACCTTCTCTACCCTGTCTATGTCCTTACATGGGTATGGTCTCCAGAACTGTACACTGTACTCCAGGTGGGGGCCTCACTAGTGTCTTGTATAGTGGAATTATGGCCTCCCTTTTCCTGCTGGTGATGCCCCTGCCTATACATCCCAGCATCCTATTTGCTTTACCTGCTGCCTTGTCACACTGTTTCCCACCTTAAGGGTCATCAGAGATGATAACCCCAAGATCCCTTTCCTGCTTGGTGCATGCTATATCCTTCACCCCCCAACTGATATATTGTGCCAGGGTTTTTGTGCCCCATATGCATTATCTTGCACTTCTTTGCATTGAATTTCAACTGCCAAACCCCTGGCCATTCTTCAAGTTTCTGCAGGTCCCTTCTCATTCTGTCTACACCCTCTGGTGTGTCTACTCTGTTACAGAGCTTTGTGTCATCAGCGAACAGTGAAATTCTGCCTTCTAGGTCCTGTGCAATGTCACTGATGAAGATGTTGAATAGGTCCGGTCCCAGCACTGATCCCTGTGGTACCCCACTGGTCACTCTTCCCTCTGTGGAGTGACAGCCATTTACCACCACCCTCTGTGTCCTGCCACCCAGCCAGTTACCTACCCACCACACTACTGTCCTGCCCACACCCATATTCCCCAGTTTGTGTAATAGTCTTCTATGTGGCACAGTGTCAAAGACCTTGCTGAAGTCCAGATAGGCCATGTCCACTGCCCTCCCCTGATCCACCTCCCTAGTCACCCAGTCAAAATATTCAACGAGGTTGGTCTGACATGATCTCCCCGTGGTGAAACCATGCTGCCTTGGGTCCTGTAGTCCACTGACAACCAGATGTTCCACCAATCTCTCCTTCAATAGTACTTCCATGATCTTCCCCACTACTGAGGTGAGGCTGGCTGGTCTGCAGTTCCCTGCTTCCTCTTTGTTCCCACTTTTGTATAAGGGGACTACATCTGCAGTCCTCCAGTCTTTGGGTACCTCCCCTGTTTCCAGTGATCAGCTAAACAGGATAGCCAGAGGTTCAGCCACCACCTCTCTTAGTTCTTTAAGGACCCTGGGGTGCACCCCATCTGGCCCCATTGCTTTATCAACTCTTATTACTTCCAGTTCCTTCAGAACCCTTTCTTGTGTAAAGGGACTTGTGTCCATTTCTGCACCATTCTCACCCCTTGTACTCCCTTCAGACACATTACCGTCCTCTTCCTCAGTAAAGACTGAGCAGAAATACCTGTTCAATATGTCAGCTTTTACTGTTGTCATCCTCCACGCTGCCCCCATCCTCCCCTTCAGTCTCACTATCCCTACCTTTGTCTTTCTTTTTCACTTATGTACCTGTAAAGGTTTTGTCCCTCTACCCACTGATTTTGCAATGTGTTCTTCTGTCTGAGCTTTGTCTTCCTTACTGACCTCCTGCTCCCTTTGCTTCTCCTAGTCACTATCCTATTCCCTTCTGCCTGTGTCTTTTGTATTGCCTGAATGCAATCTTTTGGCTTTCACTTTCTTTGCTACCTCTTTGGAAAACCATAATGGTTCCTCTTCCTTTTCCTCTTGCTAACCTGCTTAATGCATAATTCTGTTGTTCTTGTAATCCACATTTTAAATACTGTCCACTGTTCCTCAACCCGATTCCTGTCCCATTCCCCTTAATGCCTATTTCAAGTATCTCCCCATTTTCCCAAAGTATGCTCCCCTAAAATCCAGGATACGTGTTTTTGTGTGGTTTGGTTCTGCTCTTTCTGTGATTTCAAACCACAATGACTGGTGGTCACTGTTCCCCAGGTGCTCCCTCACTGTTACCCCCATCACACTGTCCCTGTTTGTGAGCACAAGGTCCAGTATTGCCTTCTGCGAGTTGGTTCCATGACCAGTTGCTTGAGGAAGGCACCCTGAAGGAGTCCAGGATAAATCTGCTCCTAGTTGATGCTGCTGCTGGGATGCTCCAGTCCACATCTGGAATATTGAAGTTTCCAACCAGTACTACTACTCCTTGTCTGCCATCCTTTGGATGGCTAGCATCAGCTCTTATCTGTTTCTTCCTCCTGGGTTGGTGGTCTATAGACCACACCTGTGTGGATGGCTGTCCCCATTTTCTTTTCCAGCTTAACCCACAGTATCTGTCCCCATTTTGTTCCTCCTGGATCTCTGTGGCCCTTATGTCATTTTTCACACACAGTGCCACTCCTCCCTTCCTGCCTGCTCTGTCTCTTCTGAATATGTTGTAGCCAGGTATGACCATCTCCCAGTCGTGGTTATCATTACACCAGGTTTCAGTGATGGCCACAATGTCCAGGTCTGACTGCACCATGACAGCCTCCAGATCTTCCATCTTGTTGCTAAGGCTCCTGGCATTTGCACACATGGCTTTCCATGATTTGACCTCCCTAGACTGTTTCGCTGTTCTACTCCAGCCCCTTCCTTGGTTGTCCTTCATCCCTGGTTCTCCTTGCTGTCTGCCTTTCTGCTGAATTTTGCCCCTTTTCTGCCTATCCACCTCTTGGGCACTAATCTCCATCTTTTGCACACTGCTTTGCAGAGATAGCCACTCCTCTGGTTCACTGGTTCCACTGCTAGCTGTGGGGGGTGAGTAAGTAGGTACCCTCCTTGCTGGCCTGCCACCCCCCTTTGCTAGTTTAAATGCTTGTCAATTTAGAAGACTTGGTTTGCTGGCCAAGGCACCTAGCTTCACCTGAGCTCTTTCCTTCTAAGACTGCTTGAAAGGCAGAGTAGAGAAACTTACCAGAGCAAGGGAAAAGGATTAAGACTTATTTTGGCTAAGCAGATTTACTGTGTGGTGTTGTTTTTATTTTTTACTCACAGGGATTGCTACTGTTTGTTGGTAACATTTCATTGCTTTATTTTTCTCTGTAGCAAAGTGTTTCTTACAGCATATCTTCTCTGAAATTATTACAGGTGGTGCTTTAGGTTTTACAGTTTTATCTAACATTAGGATAAGCTTTCAGGGTTACTGCATTTGTTGTTGACTGATTGTTTCTGCTCTTACCTCCTTGTTCTTTCATCCGTGGTTCTTCTTTCTCGGCAGGGGAAGGGCCCATACACCCACCCCCATCCCCAACCACCCCACACTACACTCCTTTTATAGGGTACCACAGTTGTGACATTTCCTGTGGCAGAGCAGGAAGGGGTGGATCAGTGGAGCCTCCACAAGGTGAGCTCATTTACAGGGGCACTAGTAATATAACTTGTTCTAAAAAGTTAAACAAAACACAATCAAACCATTACTTGCATTTTTTCCTTTTTTTCCTTCTAATTAGTCTGACTAGGTTATAAACCCAGCAACTTATCTGGAATGGATATCATTAACTGCAGGTACTGTGGAACAATTTTCAGAAGGACAGTCTTACAGGATTTAGGACACTGTCCTACATGCTGGGCCTTTGGAGATCTTAGGGCTCAGCTCGGGGCAGCATGGGCAGAGATTGCACACCTCAAATTTCATATTCAAGAGGAAATACATTATAAGAACCACCCACCATTTCCCCAGCATCCAACAGAAAAACCTCGACCGCAGAGGGTAGTTGGTCCAGGAGGTTGGCAGGTGGTTAGGAGGGGCAAATCGGGTGCCCCATCACTCTCTGCTCTCCAACATATTACCTCCAATAACCATATAAACACTACAAACAGGTATCTGCCTCTATCTCTGAAATCAAACAAAGAGGCAGAACACACTGCAGCACAGGAGCTAGCACAACAAAACTCACCCAAATCGGGAACCAAAACAAAAAAAGCAAAAAGGAAATCCAAAAAACTTCTGATCATAGGAGACTCCATGATTCAGGGAGTTGATACCCATCTCCAGACAGGGGTAATGGTAAGATGTCTCCCAGGTACATCAGCATGGAGAGACACTGACCGCATCACTAAAAGTTGTTCACAAGGCAGGAGAAAACATTGATGTCCTAGTACACATAGGGACTAATGATCTCACCAGCCCATCAGTTGTGGAGACCAAGGAACACCTGACCAGGCTGGGTGACAAACTGTCATCTATTTTGTCTGGCATCTCCTTCTCTGAGATCCTGCCAGTCTGGGAGAGGGAAGCAGATGGACAGAAAGTCAGAGAAGGGGAGATAGGGGAGCTAAACACGTGGCTCAAGGGCTGGTGCCAGGAAAAGGACACAGATTTGTAGGAACTGGCAACAGTTCTGGGAGCGAAAGTTCTTAAATTTGATGGACTGCATCTGACTAAGTAGGGAGTCAGTGCATTGGGGCAGAAGTTTGGCGTCTTTGCAGAATATTTAAACTAGCAAATGGGGAGAGGATCGGCACCATCGTCAAATGGGAAGAACACCCCTCCCCTCAGCTAGTGGTCAAACAGGGATTCAGCATGTTTGCAGTTCATTTGCATCACCAGGTAAGAAAAAGGTTTGTCTCCCCATACAACGCACAGGGTAATGCAAACCTCACCAAACAACTAACACACCAAAATCTGGCCAATGGAAAATCATGTAGACAATGCTCACAGCCTGGGAAATAAGATCCCAGACCTGCAGACAATAATGTCAGAGGCTAAACTGGACATAGTAGCAATTAGTGAGACGTGGTTTACTAGTAACCACACTTGGGAGACTTCAGTACCTGCTATGTATTGTTCAGAAGAGACCGAGGTGCAAAGGGAGGAGGAGTGGCCTGTATGTCAATGAAAATATCAACGCTACAGAAATTCAGAATACACATAAGGAGCCAGAAGAACTGTGGGTCACCCTGGAAACAGGAAATGGGACAGCCATAAGAACTGGGGTTGTCTACAGGCCCCAGACCAGGGGAGGACATAGACACATTGCTGTTAGAAGATATACAAAACATGACAGCTAAAGGGAGGTTCTGATAATGGGAGACTTCAACATGCGGATACAGATTGGTCAATACCAGCAGAAACATCTGCCAGAACTAGACACAGTGGATTCCCTGCAGGGGGAGGGCCTCAAACAACTGGTACAGCAACCCACAAGAGACAGGGCTATCCTAGATCTAGTACTGAACAAGGAAGGGATCACAGATCTCCAGGTAGAAGGTCACCTGTGGGCCAGTGACCATCACATGGTATGGTTCAATTTGGCTACTACATCTAAATCATCCCATTCCAAGGCAAAAATATGGGACTTCAGAGGAGCTGACTTTGATAAGATGGCCAACAGAGTTAAGCTAGCCCTGGAAAAAAGAAACACAGTTGAGGGGGTACAGGCAAAGTGGGCAAGCATTAAGGATGCAATACTTGAAGCAACATCCCATTGTGTTAAAAGGAAGTGCAAAAGAAGAAGGAAACCACTTTGGTTCTCAAATATAGTAGCAGAAAAGGTCAGAGCCAAAAGGCTGGCCTTCAGGAAATATAAGGGAACACAGCGGGATGAAGATAGGGAGGCATACCAAACTGCCCTAAGGGAATCAGGGAAGGCAATAAGGCAGGCAAAGTCCTAAACTGAGGAAACACTAGCGCGAACAGTAAAAGAAGGTGACAAGACTTTCTATAGATACATTAGTGAAAGGAGAAAGTCCAGAGGGTATTGCTAAGCTTAATGGAGAAAAGGGAGCATGTGAGGAGGAGGACCCGTAAAGGCATCTATCCTAAATAGATACTTTGCTCAGTATTTACTGAAGAAGGTAGGGCAGGGCCCACAGCTCAGCATCATGGACACAGGGGAGGGAGGTGAGCACTACTCCTCTTCACAAAGAAAGGGTCCTACAAGAGCCTGCTAAGCTCAGGGTGGATAAGGCAATGGGACCTGATGGCATACATCCCAGGGTACTTAAGGAGCTAAAGGTGGAACTAGCAGAGCCATTAGCAGAACTGTTTAGTGAGTCTCTGAGCACAGAAGAAGTCCCGGAAGACTGGAGAAGGGCTCATGTGATCCCGCTCCACAAAAGTGGTAGCAGGGAGGAGGTGGGGAACTACAGACCAGTCAGTCTTACCTCAGTAGTGGGCAAGATTATGGAGGCACTCCTTAAGGAAAGGATAGTGCAACACCTGGAATCCATAGGGGCACAGGATCCAAGACAGCATGGGTTTACAGAAGGAAGGTCCTGTCAAACTAATCTCATAGACTTCTTTTGACTGAGTAACCAGAGTGGTGGACCAAGGGGAGCAGTTGATGTCGCCACCTTGACTTCAGCAAAGCTTTTGACACTGTTCCACATAGAAGATTGATAAATAAGCTGGGTAGGCTCAGGGTGGGTCAGAAGTTGGTCAACTGGGTGGAAAACTGGTTGACAGGCAGAAAACAGAGAGTGGTGGTAAATGGTATGCAGTCAGAAGAGATGCAAGTCACAAGTAGGGTACCTCAGGGATCAGTCCTGGGGCCAGTCCTCTTCAACATCTTCATTAGTGACCTTGCAGATGGACTAGAGGGTAAGGTTTGTCTGTTTGCAGATGACACCAAGATCTGCAACAGAGTAGATGATCCAGATGGGGTGGGCGGAATGAGAAGAGATCTGGATAAACTAGCAAAATGGTCAGAAAAGTGGCAACTAGGATTTAATGCAAAGAAGTGCAAAATCATGCACATAGGGAAGAGAAACCCTGAAGCCACCTATAGGCTGGGAGGGGAGTTGCTAGCAGTCACAAAGGAAGAAAGAGACTTGGGCATCATCATCACTGATGACCTGAAATCATCCAAGCAGACCTCTAAAGCAGTAGGTAAGGCTAGGGGTGTTAGGGTGTATTAATAGGGGTATCACAAGTCATAAGAGGGAGGTAATAATCCTCTTACAAGACACTGGTTAGGCCCATCTGGAGTACTGCGGCAGTATTGAGGCCACACCTTCACAAGGACATTAACTAAATTGAGGCAGTCCAGAGAAGGGCAACCAAAATGGTGCAGGGACTGCATCAGAAGACATATGAGGACAGATTAACAGAGCTCAATATGTATACCCTTGAGCAAAGGAGGAGAGAGGTGATATGATCGAGGCATTCAAACACCTTAAGGGCATTAACAAGGTGAAAGAGTCTAACAGGCTTAAATATAAGAAAATATCAGGACAAGAGGACACAGCATGAGATTAGAGGGGGGCCGATTAAGGGGGACTGTAAGGAAATTCTTTTCACAGAAAGGGTGGTGGATGCATGGAATGGCTTACCACAAGAAGTGGTGGCTATGAATACAGTGCAGGGCTTCAAACAGGCATGGGATAGGCATAAGGGAGCAATAAAAATGACTGTGAATAGATAGGCCACTGACAGAGCAAAGGCCGATGGCACATTTATAAGGTAGAAAAAGAAATGGGCAGACTGGATGGGCCTTGCGATCCTTATCTGCCGTCAACTTCTATGTTTCTATTTTTCTAATGTAGCATTTAAACTTATCATTGAGTGTGGATTCCCCTCCAGGATGGATGCAGGCCGTCAGGCTTGAACAAACCTCCATCCCTCCAGGTGGGTCCCCAGTCACCAATGAATCCAAACCCTTCCTCACAGCACCAGTTCTTCAACCATGAGTTAAAGTTCTGGTGCATGCACTCCTATCTCTCCTTGCCTCGCAGGTAGTACTTCTGAGAAAGTGACAGAAGTAGCTACTTGCTTGAGACCCTCCCCATTTCCTAAACTGTTCCTGAACTTCCTTTGGCTCCCCATTTGCCAGGTCATTAGTACCTAGGTGGATAATGACATCCAGCTCACCCTCCCGTCTTGCCTTTCCAGTGATCCCCAGGATCTTCCTTCCATCCCTCCATGCCTGGTAGGCACCTCACCTCCCTGTCCTCCCCCTCCTGTGTTCCTAGCTGGATCCTTCTTATGATGGAGTCCCCCAACAGGATTCGCTTCCTCCTCCTCTGGGGTCCACTGCTTTCCCCGCTGAGGTCACCTCCTTGGCTAACCTCCACATCCTTTCCTTCCACTTCTCTGGGTACCTCTATTTGGTTGTCCTTGTTTGCCAGTGTGGCATATGAGTTCTTGAGTGGAATAGGATCTGGGATGTGCCTCTGCCTGACCACTCTAACCCTCCCTGAGCCCACTGTCATTCAAGTGCTCCTCGTTCTCTGCATCCTTTGAGGCAGTTGCATTGGACTGGGTGGTCTCTGGATAGGGGTGATGGTACTCCTGATCCAGTTTACTTCCGCTCTGAGTCTGGCTACCTCATCCCACAGTCCAGAGAGATGCATGCAGATAGGGCAGCACCTCAGTGTCTAGAAGGTCTGCCTGAATATGGCTGCCCCACAGCCACTGCATTGCACCACTCCCCACATTATACTGCAATTATACTGCTATTCCACTACTTGTCTGCTACTGAAGCTCTCCTAGTTCCCTTTTTATTAATTTACTGTCCTAAAAATCCTGCCACTGATCCTCAGATAATTTTCTTAAAAAAAAAAAAAGAAAAGAAACCAATAAATAAATAAATGAGTCAAAACACTTGTCGTTCTGAGGGTGGGCTTCTTTCCCTTATGCCCCTCCTACTTCACACCCCTTACTATACCCTGTGTTTAGCTCCTGTCAATCAGATTTAACAGGGCATATAATTAAGAGTTGGGGGAACTCTAAAGCACTGAATTGAATATGTTTCCTTCCTTCCCCTTCTGGCTTCTTCTGAGAAAATAAAACTCACTTGCTACCTCAACTCTGACTAAGCCCCACCTCCAGTTATCACGTAGCTGAGGTCAGAGGCCAGACAATTAACACCCCTCACCCAACTACAGGGCAGTCAGACAAGCCAAGATAAAACTTGCAGCAATTAAAGACAGCACATAATTACATCACCACTACGTTTTAAATTTTCAACAGCCCAAAAACAATTCTAAGTAAAGACAATAAAGAAAGTACAGTGTCACTAAAAGCCCACAATCTAAGTTTAAAAGAAAAATAGCAATTACCAGTTACTCTAAAGCACTGAATTGAATATGTTTCCTTCCTTCTCCTTCTGGCTTCTTTTTAACATTGTGAATATTCTTGAATCTGGAAAGCTTAAAGCATATTGTTTAATGTAGATTGTTCAATGATTTCTTTTACTAAGGCAGGTTCATATACCTGGGTTGAATACTTGCAGGACTGTTGGCTGTAAGAGCTTAGAAAGAAAGTTTTTTATGACAAGCCTTTTAATGCATATTTTATGGCTGCTGAGATTAAGGTGTATATTTTTATTACACTTTGGCAGAATCTTGCGACTCACAGCCGCTATTGTGCCTACACAGCCTCAGCTTGGCATTCTTCCTGGAGGCAAACAGGTCCACCTGAGGGGTATCCCACTGGAAGAACAGACTGTCCACTACCTCGAGAAGAAGGGGCCACTCATGAGATGCCTCACCCACATGGCTGAGGGTGTCTGCCAGCTGACTGGTCATTCCAACCACATGAACAGCCAGCAGGTCAGTCTTGAGGCTGAGCACAAGGGTCCAGATGCAGAGAGCTTCCCTGCACAGAGGTAGGGAGTGCAGCTGTCCTGCCTGTTGAGGTAGTATATGGTTGTCATGTTGTCCATCTGGACATGGATGACCTGACGCTGAAGATGAGGAGTGAAAACTGTCATGGACAAGTGAACAGCCTGAAGCTCCAAAAGTTGATGTGACATCGGGACTCCTCAGGGAACCAGAGGCCGTGGACCCTGTATTTCCTGGGGTGGGCACCCCAGCCAATCAGGGAGGTGTCGGTCATGAGAGTGACTGTCGGCTCTGGCCGAATAAATGGGACTCCTTCTTGTAGGTGTTCTGGGACCAACCACCATTGGATGACATCCCACATTGGCTGGGTCACTATGACTGGCTGGATGAGGTGGTCCTGATGCTGAACCAGTGGTAGGCCAGCCCCCACTGAAGGGGGGGCATTATCCAGTGGGCCCAATGGACAACGCTGGTTCTGGACACCATGAATCCCAGAAGGCAAGGAAGTCCCAGGCAGGATGCAACTGCCCAACCTGAAATGATCAAGCAACACAGGAAAGATCCTCTGTTCTGTCCACTGGGAGCCAGGCTCTGGTTCAGCAAGAGTTAAGCTCCGCCCTGATAAAATGAATCACCTGCAAGGGGACACATTCTGACTTGGCCTTGTTGACCAGGATGCCAAGGCAAAAGCAGGTCTGGAGGTTCAGCTCCCTGGACTGCTCCACCTCCATCCTGGAAGGGCCTGCAATCAGCCAACTGTCCAGGTACAGGTACACCCAGACCCCTTGGTGCCTCAGGAAGGCTGCTACCACTGCTATGCATTTGGTGAAGACCCTGGGAGCAAAGGAGAGGCTGAAGGGCATGGCCCAGAACTGATAGAGGGTCTCCTCCTTGCAGAACTGAAGGAACCGCCAGTGGGATGGACAGATGGGGACATGGAAGAAGGCATCCCCAAGTCAAGGAAGCAGAACCACATGTTCTGCTCCAGGGATGGAATGATCTGGTTCAGAGTGACCATTCTGAAGGTGCATGACTGCAGAAATATGTTCAGGTTGCGCAGATCCAAGATGGGGTGCCACCCCTCCCCCCCATCGTTTAGGGAACCAGAAAGTATCTGGAAACAAACCCTGGATTGTCTAGTGGGTCTGGGATGTGAACCACCATCTCCTTCTGGAGGAGCTGGGTGATGTCTTGCTGAATGGCAGACAGCATGTCTGTGTACACCACATCCTCCCAAAGGGCATAGGCTTGGCTGGGTGGGAGAGCCTCGAACTTCAGAGGCAAACCCTGGCTGACTACTTCCAGCACCCACCTGTCCATAATAACACTGGACCAAGTGGAAAGAAAGTGGCAGAGCCAGCCCTCCATGGGAGGACCCCGGGGAGACAGGACAGGCAGGGTGGGGGTACCCTCTAGCCTGTCACTGGGCAGGCTTGGAGGCAGAGGCAGGGTAAGGGGAGGACACTGCTGGATCCCATCCACCAGGCTTCTGGACCACAGAAGTGACTGACTTAGGTCTGGGATACCAAGACTGCTAGTGCCCAGCCAGGGTCTGGGGAGGCTTGGCTGCAGGAGCAGAATGGGGCCAAAATGACTTTTTCCTGGGGTTTGGGGCCCTTGTTCTTTTTGGCTGAGGTAAAAGAATCCAAGGTGGCACTGGACATCTCAGTCCTAGTGAGGTGACCACCTACCCCTGGACTGAATAAATCGATGCCCAGGAAAGGGACATCTGCCAATTTGTGCTGGGTGTCCGCCGTGAAGGTCGAGATACAAAGCCAAGCTCGTCGGCGCATACGTACAGCCATGACCACAGACCTGGCACAGGAATTGTCAATGTCCAAGGCCATTTGGAGCTGCTATTTGGCCATGGCATGGCCCTGGGTCCTGGACCTGCTTGACTGTCAACTGCAGGTCAGCCAACAGGCGAGACAGCATCTTGTCCTAGGTGCCCAGCAGGGCATGAGTGAAGCGGGCCATCACTAAGGCCGAACTAGCCTGCTTGAGGCCAAAAGATGAGGCCGCATACACCTTCTTGGCTGCATGATCCAATTTTTGGGATTCTTTGTCGGTGAGTTTATCAACATCCCTGACATTGCCCATTGGGTGGAACACTGATTTGGCAACCAGACCCTTGGTTGAGGGATGATCTGTGAACCCAGAGAGGGAACCCATTGGGACCGCATACTTGTGAGTCATGCAGGCTGACTGAGTAGGGCAGGAGGCTGCCAGAGCTCCAGTGCAAGCCAAAGAAAGGTCTCAGCCACCAGGAAGGTGACGAGGCCAGAATCAGCTGAGCCGGAACTGGCTTGGGCTGAGGTGGTGGCAGCCAAGGGAGTGCCAGGGAGGGAGCAGGCTCTGGCTTAGGCCCTGCATCCATGAGGAGCTGCTGCCACATGAGCTCCTCATAGTGCCATCGCAACTTGCAATGGAGCCAGTTCCCCCTCAAAAAGAAGGAGGAGTAGCAGTGATGCTGCTTGCCCAAATGCTGAGAGTGGAAACACGGACCATGGTGAGGGCTACTCAACCTCGAGCTTCGGGTTCGAGACACTGACCTCAACCACCAGTGGATGGGATGGCAGGAAGAGGCCAGAACCAGCGAGGGTTGCCTGGTGCCCCCTGCAAGCTCGATGTCAGGTGGGCTAGGGACCAGATCAGCTGGCTAAGCTGACTCACCCTGGGACTGCAAGGTGAGGACCGGGGTCCTGGAGAGGAAGGTACCCCCCTTGTCCTGCGACAATGGGTTGACCGCTGACACTAAGGGGCCAGTGTGCCTGTGCCTCTGTAGCTCAGTTGACTATGCATCTGTTCATGGTTTGAATGGTACAGGGTTCAATTTCAAAATATGGATTTTTTTTCGATACTGTTCTGCATAGAAGATTGATTAATAAGCTGGGTAGGCTTGGGGTGGGTCAGAAGTTGGTCAACTGGTTGGTGGGCAGAAAATAAAGAGTGGTGGTAAATGGTATGCAGTCAGAAGAGATGCACGTCACAAGTGGGGTACCTCAGGGATCAGTCCTGGGGCCAGTCCTCTTCAATATCTTCATCAGCGACATTGCAGATGGACTGGAGGGTAAGGTTTGTCTGTTTGCAGACGACATCAAGATCTGCAACAGGGTAGATGATCTAGATGGGGTGGGCAGAATGAGAAGAGATCTGGATAAACTGGCAAAATAGTCAGAAGAGTGACAACTGGGGTTTAATGCAAAGAAGTACAAGATCATGCACATAGGGAAGAGAAACTCTGAAGCCACCTATAGGTTGGGAGGGGAGCTGCTGGCAATCACAAGGGAAGAAAGAGACTTGGGCATCATCATCACAAATGACCTGAAATTATCCAAGCAGACCACTAAAGCAGTAGGGAAGACTAGGGGGATGTTGGGGTGTTTTAGTAGGAGTAATTCAAGTCATAAGAGGGAGGTAGTGATCCCACGCTACAAGACACTGTTAGGCCCCATCTGGAGTACTGCGTGCAGTACTGGAGGCCGCACCTTCACATGGACATTAGACAAATTGAGGCAGTCCAGAGAAGGGCAACCAAAAGGGTGCAGGGACTGCATCAGAAAACATATGAGGACAGATTAATGAATACCCTAGGGCAAAAGAGTGAGAGAGGTGATTGAAACATTCAAACACCTTAAGGGCATTAACAAGGTGAAAGAGTCTAACATGTTTCAATATGAGAAATAGCAGCACAAGAGGACACAGCATGAGATTAGAGGGAGGCCGATTAAGGGGTAATGTGAGGAAGTTATTTTTCACAGAAAGGGTGGTGGGTGCATGGAACGGCCTACCTCAGGAAGTGGTGGACATGAATACAGTGCAGGGCTTCAGACAGGCATGGGGTAGGCATAAGGGAGCAATACAGGTGAGTATGATTAGATAGGCCGTTGACAGAGCAAAAGTCAATGGCACATTCAAAAGGTAGAAAAAGAAATGGGCAGACTGGATGGGCCTTGTGGTCCTTACCTGGCGTCAACTTCTATGTTTCTATGTTATGTTTCAGTGGCCTGGACGGAAACCTCAGCCAAAGCCAAATTGTCGAGGAATGTCGATGAAGCAGAAGCGTGGGAATCCAAGCCCCTAGAGCGCTTGCGATCCTATAACCTGCGATGGGACTTTTTAACATTTTTTTTTTTAGTAGCTATTTCTCTCCCCCCCTTCCCCAGTGCCCTAGATCAGTCGGGCACTCCAGCCCTGTCCCATGACGTCTGTCGGTAATATCTTCTTCCCCCAGGGCTTACCCCCCTTGCCGGGGTCGGAGGGGGGAGTGCTCACCCCCACTGCTTCAGGATCTGGTTCACTGGTCCGACTGGCCGGGGTGGGGCCTGCAGGCACCTGCCATCATCCAACCACCGGCATTTTACCTGTTTTTTTCTCCTCCCACAGAGGGAGGCGTGCAAGGACTCCCAATGATGGTGCCATGCATGCTCCCTTACGCAACATGTCCAGCATCTGCCCCGCTTCTTCTTTCAGTCTTAACAGCGTTGGTGTGCCAGCCCCCAGCCTCCACTTGAGGCCAGTCTAACACCAACTGCTGCATCCCCCTCTCCCCAGAGGAGTGCTGTCCTGAGGATGCTCGATCCTCCTCCTCCACAGCCGGCCCCCGGTGACCCACTCGCACTGCGAACACGGGTCGCCAGCATGGTAGGAGGTAAGGCAGGGATGCCTCAGCTGTCCATGCCACTGAGCCAGCCCTTACTTTTTAACTTTTGTCTTAGAATCCTTCTTGGATTTAGACCCATGAGAAGGACCTTCCCTGAAGGTGGGAAGGGACTGGCAGAAGTCTAGAATGCCCCAGTAAAAAAGGCACCAAAGCCCAGTGGAACCAGTGCAGACACCAAGGAAGAGCCCATGGCCATCTGGGCAGCAGCTTCCTCAGAAGCTATTTGTTCGGTGAACCCTGCAGCCACAGAGGATGCCTTATGGGCATCCTTGGAGCAAACTGGAGGATTCTGCTTGTCCAGATGACCCAGTAAAAGTCTGGCATACCAGTCCTCTGGGCTGGAGGGATGCAGCGTGTGGAAAGGAATTCTGCCAGAAGTGTGGATAGTATACCATATCCACGCTCCTAACACAGAAAGTTGGCTGACACCTGACATATGAAGCCCTTCCCACCTGCCTCCATTCCGTGCCACTACCTGACCACAAGGCCCAATCTGGATGCAAGTCACGGGCTGGGGGGAGGATGCCACTCTCCTTCCTGGCCCTGCCGTGGAAGGCAAACCATAGGGGATCTTAGGCTCCGTGGTTCATGGGGGGGTGGGTGCCGGATGGTAGGAATTGGGGCAGAGCTGAAGAGTTCACCTGCAGCCATGCTAAGCCTGAATAAAAAGCTTTATGGAATGGAAAAAAAAAATGAAACTGCCAGCTACTTAGGAGCCCACTGTATTTCAATGAGAAACTAATCACATTTTCAGTCTCTTTCAAAATAAATACATACTTCTTTAAGCAACAACTTTGCCTTTTCTATATTTGCTTTACTGTAGTCCATCTGCATGATTTTACTATTTTTGAAGACAATAATTTGCTTCTATTTTCTTCTTCTTCCCAAGTAAAATCTGGTTAAGAAGAAAATGTCACCTGCTAATTTACAACAAAAGATCACAGGTTATCAAAAACCTCATATTTCTAGTAATTATTTAATATTTTGGTGGTAGAAAATGCTATTTCTTCATAAAAATCTGAGAAAAGATTTGCAGTTTCCCGCTGAAATAGACTGCTAGTCTTGCCAGTAAAAAGTTTCTGACTTCATAATACAAGGATTCCATTGGAGTCTTTTCCACTAGCAGGTGGCAAATTTCAAATAAAATGATGAAAATGCAAGTAAAGAAATGCATTAAAGCAGAATAAATGATTACAGAGGCATCTAAAAGCCTCAAACCTTCCTTCTTAAAGCACACGTGCGTACTAAGCACTTGTTCTTTAAGGGGAAAAGTCTGTACTTATAATTTGTATTGTATTTTAGATTGCCCATTGTCCCCTGCTTTATAACATGTCTGTTTCCCCAATTTGAGCCTTGTTTTTGTTTGTTTGTTTGCTTGTTTGTTTATTTTTGTTAATTGGGTAAGTCCATAGAGCACAAAGTGTCCATTTTCAGGGACAAGCCAGTTGCAAAGCACAGTACAAAGTTACCCAAGTACAAGTAAATTGAAAGGCTAGCATGTACAAATATATTTGTCATAAAATTAAAACTGCATTTAAACTTGCAAAATCAAGTTATAAAGTGGGTACATATGCTAGCTACCAGCAGATATTGTTTCAAAAGTATTTGTTTTAAACCATGCATTGTTTGAGAAGATCATACATGAGCAGGCAGAGTATTCCAAATCGTTACAGCACTGTAGGAAAATGTCCTCTGACCCAACTTTGTTTTCCTATGGGTTTTGATTTGTACTAATTACAGGAGTACTCTTTTAAATATGTTTAAACCCAGTTTTTAACAGTATTGTTAGCTGTTAGTGAACACTCATTCTCCCGCAGATCAGGGAATAGTGTTTGTATCACGCTAATTTATCTCAGTCATAATAAAAAGTGACATTTGTAAATAAAAATATGTTTTGTCAGTTGTTACACTCCACAATCCATACACCATTCTGGGGGAGCATAGTTCCCCTATGGATGCACCCGCAGAGGAGACTAAGGAGGGTGCAGACAACTGTCACAAGGGAGGCCCTCAGGAAGGAAGCAGAGGGCACCACAGGGAAAGAAAGCAGCTCCTGGTGGGGGACTCAATTATTAGGGGAATAGAACTGGGGGGAGCAGGGAAAACTGAAGTAAGGTGCCTGCCTGGTGCCATGGCTTTGAGGGACAGGAAGCGATCCTTAGGATCACAAGAACAGTTGCACGGGAGTCTGAGCTGGATATCATTGTCCACCTAGGGACAAATGACTTGGCTCATCATGAGATTAGAGCAGTGCAAAAGGACTTTGTAGAGTTGGGGAGGGCTTAAGACAAGTAGCACACACAGTATCCTTCTCAGAGGTGCTGCCTGTCAGTGGCATGTGTGAGGGGTACTTTGCATCATGCAGTTTAACAAATGGTTGAAAAATGGTGTGGAGCACAGGGTTTGGTTTCATTGGGGACTGGGGTTCCACCTGGAGGGACACCAGCCTATACTGGCAGGATGGTCTGCATCTGTCCAGGAAGGGACAAGTCTTTAGGGCAATCGGTTTAAATGCTTCATTGGCAAGCCTTTAACTAGTCAAGGGGAGGCACTGATAAGCAGAAGGAAAATCCCAGCCTCCCCTACAAAAACAGGGTACTAAATGAGAAAAAGACCAAGGTAGAAAGGTCAGTGGGGTTGCCACACAGAAGGTAAAGCCATCAAAAATGGAGAGCAATGAGTACCAATGCCCGTAGTCTGGGTAACAAGCTTCCTGAATTAGTGGCCTTGATGGAGGAGGAAGATCTGGATATTGTGGCAGTCACAGAAACATGGTACACACAGAACCATGACTGGGACGAAACATACCAGGATACACTATCTACAGGAGGGACAGGGTGGTAAAGAGGAGGAGGAGAAGCTCTCACACAAGAGAAGAAATCAAAGCAACAGAACAAAAGGGTAAACAGGAGGAGAAGAAGCACTGTGGGTCAATTTGGAGGCAGGCAATGGCACCACAATGCTATGGGGTTGTATACAGACCCCCTCTCAGGGGAGGAAATGGACAAGGAAATGATAGAAAGTATACTTAGAATGGCAGATAAAGGAGATATTGCTGATGGGTGATCTGAATAGCAGATGTTAACTGGAGTGCAGTTGCAGCAGCCACTTCTAGAGTGGGGTTATTCTAGATGCCCTACAGGGGCATGCCTTAGACAACTAGTATTGGAGCCCACTCGAGAGGGAGCAATCTTAGACCTGGTTCTCTCAAATGGAGATGAAGAGAGGATCACAGATGTAGAAGTGGGTAGCCATCTGGGAACTAGCGACCTTGAACAGTATGGTTCACAATAAACACAGCAATAGAGTCCAAGCCATACAAAGACAAAGGTACTGGATTTTAGGAGGGCTGACTTTGCTAAAATGGTGAGGCTTATGAATGCACTAGCAAATGGGCAGGAAGGAGGGGTGGAAGAACAATGGGAATAATAAAACTGCCATCACAGAGGTAACAAGCCTTTGTGTAAAGCAATAAACAAAACGAAACGAGGTAAGAAACCACTATGGTTCTCAAAGGAAGTGGCAGTGAAGGTTCAAGAGAAAAGAAAGCATTCAGGAAGTACAAGGAATCACAGAAGGAACAGGACAGAGAACTGTATGAGTTAAAGCAAAAGGAAGCTGGGAAGGCAGTCAGAACAGCAAAGGCCCAAACCGAGGAAAAGATAGCCAACTCAGTTAAGAAGGGGGATAAAACCTTTTATAGGTACATCAGGGAGCAAAGGAAGACCAAGGGAGGGATAGTGAGGCTTAATAAAGGGGAGGAGGGTGGGCAGAGGGTGACTGTGAAAAGGCAGAGATACTAAACAAATATTTTTGCTCAGTATTTACAAAAGAAGAGGGGGAGGAACCTAAAACAAACAGTAGAAACACTCTGGATACAGAAGTTGATACCAGCCCATTTACAGAAGAGAGAGTTCTGAAAGAGCTCTTAAAACTGAAGGTGGACAAAGCAATGGGGCCTGATGGGATTCATCCCAGAATTCTAAAAGAACTAAGGATAGAACTAGTGACACCACTGACACCCTCTTTAACAAATCATGGGAGGATGGGGTGGTACCTGAGGACTGGAGGAGGCAGATGTGATTTCCCTTCACAAAAGTGGGAGCAAGGCAGAAGCAGGAAACTACAGACCTGTTAGTTTAACCTCAGTAGTAGGGAAAATGATGGAATCACTTGAAGGAAAGAATTGTTATGATCTAGAGGCCAGAGAGGCACAGGACCCAAGGCAGCATGGATTCACAGCAGGAAGGTCATGCCAGACAAATCTGATAGATTTATTTGACTGGTGACCAAAGTAATTGATCAGGGAGGGGCTGTGGACATGGCCTACCTAGACTTTAGCAAGGCATTTGACACAGTCCCACACAAAAGATTAATATACAAGTTAGCCAGCCTGGGAGTGGGTCCCAAGATGACAGCCTGGGGAGAATTGGCTGGAGAATAGACACAGAGAGTAATAGTAAATGGAGTCCACTCTGAAAAAGGGGGTTAGCAGTGGGTACCACAGGGTTCAGCATTAGATCGGGTCCTCTTCAATGTCTTATATTTACTTGCAGAGGGACTGGAAGGAAAAGTATGTCTTTGCAGATGACACAAAGATCTGCAACAGAGTTGATGCACAAGGTGGGGTGGAAAGGATGAGAAGGACTTGGCAAGGTTAGAGGAATGGTCAAATGTATGGCAGCTTAGATTCAATGCTAAGAAGTGCAAGGTAATGCACCTGGGGAAACAATAACCCAGGAAGAGTACACAAGGGGGTTGAGATACTAACAACAACAAAATGGAAAGGGACCTGGGGGTCATATCAGATGACCCAAAGGTGGGCAAGCAATGTGAGAGGGCAGCAAGGAGGGTTGGGGGATACTGGGATGCATAGGAGAGGCATCACCAGTAGAAAACAAGAAGTTATTATCCTCTGTACAGACAGCTGGTGAGACCACATCTGAGTACTCATGCAGTTCTGGAGACCCAACTCCGCAAAGACATAGACAGGATGGAAGCTGTCCAGAGGAGGCACTCAAATGGTGCAGGGTCCGCACCGAAGATATATGAAGAGAGACTTAAGGAGCTTAATATGTATAGCCTTGAGGAAAGGAGGAGAGGGGGGACATGATAGAAACTTTCAAGTACCTCAAGGAATCAACAAAGTCCAAGAAGATAGCATCTTTCAAAAAAAGAGGTGCAAGAACAAGCAAGGAATTTGAAGATAGAAGGGGGGCGGCCTAGAGGTAATTTAAGGAAATATTTTTTCACAGAGAGGGTTGTGGATGTATGGAACAGCCTTCCAGAGGAGGTTGTGGAGTCAAAAATAGTGGTGGAATTCCAGCATGCATGGGACAGTCATAAGGCAATTCTAGGGGGTTGGGTTAGGAAGAAGTAGGCTGCTGGTTAACTAGGATCTGCAGCTTATCCATCGGGTAGGGAAATGGGCAGACTGGGTGGGCCAAGCGGTCCTTATCTGCTGTCAAATTCTATGTTTCTATGTTTCTATGTCATGTGCATTTGTTTAGCTGCAGAGGTACATACCAAACTGGGAAGTGCATCTTCGTGTGGATTTTTTTTTATAGCTTAATGACTGTTCTGTAGTGTTTGTAACTGTAAATTGACAGAGATTCTCAGGCTGAAGGTGTCGCCACCTCATCTGAGAGCACTGGGAGTGGAACCCTGATAACACCTCTGAAATCTTCAAAGGCAGCTGTAGCACACATTGAGTGACCCCTTTGATCACTGAACATAAAATGGGTCTGTGAAGAACAGAAGGGGAGAAGGACTGAATTGTCAACTTACTCTGCAGACAGAGAGAGAGAGAGAGAGAGAGAGAGACAGAGACAGACAGTCAGTTTAGAACTAGCACTACAACTGCAGTAAGGCCAATTCAGAGTGTATGCATAACGAGAAAGCTTTTGTTCTGATCTCCAGTGGCATGATTTTATCATCTATTACGTATTTCCTATTTGTTAACATAATTTTTTTATCTACAAATTTTAGCATAAATCAGTCTAAATTTAAATATTTGTGCTTACTATTTAATACCTTAATTAAATATGTTTTTCCTTCCTGACTGCACTGTTTAACCTTGTTTATCTTGAATTATATCTTGTAATTAAAGGAAAACTCCATGTTAAAATCAGAAAAAGATATGTAGTAGACTTTTTTTCTGCGTTCTAACCAGTTCCCAATGTTTTCTTTTCCTCTGGCTGTGAGAACTGTTTTTTTCTAACTTTCCCTAACTGTTTTATTGCCCTTGGAGGTTGCCATTCTGGTTTCTTTTATGGCCTCTAGTCTTCCCAGAGTGCCCTTTGGTGTGATATCTAATTGCCCCTGCAGGAACCAGTGTCTTGTTACAGGGTCTGTCACAGCTCAGCCACAGAGAAAATACTTCTTCCAGAGAAGACACACTACTAGATTTTGGGCTAGTGTAATCATTATTATTTTTTGGTATCAGTACCTTGTCCTGCTATGTTCTGCTCTGTGTGTGTGTGTGTGTGTGTGTGTGCGCGCGCGCACGCGTGTGTGTGTTTGAATCATGTCACTGTTTACTCTATTCCTCTCAGTCACTTTCAGTTTTTGCACTAGTACTAAGCAGTAAAAATTAAACATCACCTTATAGGTTGTAACATAGCAGGATAAGGTACCAATGTAATGATTACACTCACCCAAAATCTAGCAGTGTGACTTCTCTGAAAGAAGTATTATCTTTGTGGCTGAGCTGTGAAAGACCCTGCTAAATCTAAGGGCATAGCTACATCACTGTCACATGAACCAAGGTGCATCATGGGAGAAAGAAAGCCATTAAACCTATTTGTGATGGAGATCCCCAAGGGTCATACAACTACCATACAGCTAGCAGGCTAATTTAGGAAAAACTCCTAATAGCAGACAGAGGGAAGGACACACTAGGATTTAACATACATATCAAAACACTCTACATAACATATGTTTTTGCACATTCTGGGTGGACTTCTCCTTTAACAGCAAATATTTATTAAGATAAAAATGACTGGTTGTGCACTGTGAAAGTGTTTTTTTCAGGTACTAGCCATCCTAATGAAGAGAAACACTATCACAGCTGATCTGAGCCAAGTAAGCTTTTTTAATACTAGGAAGTGATAAGATAAAGGGGTGGAAAACAAGACCGCACCCCACCTGTGGTTTGGGCAGTTAGTCTTGGCGTGATCCAAGAGGACTGGTAACTGGGCTCGTGGGTGCAGGTGTCTGAGACATGCCTACTGCACAAGGAGATGAGTGTGGACGCAGGTTGCAGGATACAGAAAAAAGTGAACTGGGGAGGTGGAGGTCTGTGACAAGCTGGTGTGAAAGCGCCACCGGCGTGGTGGCCGACACACAGGCTGTGACATCTGGTGGCTGTGTAAAGAATCCGTGTGATGCTTGCAAGTATCAGTCAACAGCATGCATGCATGCGTTTGGTGGTTAGGCAGCGTTGGTAGTTGCTGCTGACAGACACTGAGGTGGACATTGTGGCCATAACAGAAACATGGACTTTGGACAATGATGACTGGGAACTGAGTGTCCCTAGGTGTCTGATGTTCTGGAAGGATAGAGGAACAGGTAGGGGGAGGAGCTGCCCCTTTATGTCAAGGAGGGCACTGAAGTGATGGGAGATAGGTGCATCAAGGGTAGTAATAGGAAGACTGAGCCATTGTGGGTGCCACTCATGGCAGACTCAGGTAAGAAACTGTGCTTGGAGGTGATCTCTACACTGCCAGGGCAAGGGGAGGAGGGGGACAGACAGCTCAGGGAAGAACTGGAAAGAGGGATAGCTAATGAGGAAGTGGTGATGGGTGATCTGAACCTGCTGGACATTGATTTTGATGTTGCAATTGCCAGAAGCCAGGTCTTGCTGGATGAGTTCTGGGACTGTCTGCTGGTGCAGTTAGCTAAGGAGCCCAACAGGCAGACCACAATTCTAAATGTGGTGCTCACTGGTGAGAGCTGTGGGAGTAGGGGATCCATTAGGGAACAATGATCATAACTCCATTTGGTTCAAACTGGCTCTTGTGTCTAGAAAACTGCAATTGAGAGCTGAAGCCCTTGATTTTAGAAGGGCAGAATTGAATAGGCTGAAGGAGCTAGTCAGAGATAAGTTAGTAAGGGTGGATAACATAGATGGGGTGGAAGAGAGATGAGGAGCAATTAAGGAGGCCATTCTCAGGGCATCTAAGGTGTGCATGAGAAGGGTAACCAAAAAACAGGTTCAAGAGACCACTATGGTTCTTGGCAAGGGTCAGGGAAGCAGTGAGGGCTAAGAAAAGGCCTTCTACAAATTTTCAGTAAAGCAGGGAGAGGAAGAAAAGGAAGAATATTTCCTGAAAAATAGGAGGGCAAAGAGGGCAGTTAGGGAGGCAAAAGCAGACAGAGTTGTGTATTGCGGAGGGGGCCAAGAGTGGAGAAAAACAGTTCTTCCAGTATATTAATGAAATAAGGAAGAAAGGAGGGGGAACTGCAAAGCTAACAGCAGAGGATAGGGTGACTGAGGCAGACAGGCAAAATGCCACATTTGCTCAGTTTTCACTAGGAAGAGCAACAGGCCCTTGCCAGAAAGTGGCATCAAAGTGGCCATTAAGGGGGTTCTGGAGATGAGGCAGCCAGCATTTACCAGCAAAAGGGTCCAGAAAGGGCTGGAAGCTATGAAGACTGATAAGGCCCCAAGAACAGATGGGTTGCATATGAGGATACTCAGGGAAATGAAAGTGGAATTGGCTGCTCCCCTGCATCTATTCAACAGCTTTTTTAGGACAGGGGCGGTTCTGAAGGATTGCAGTGTGGCAGACATAGTTTACATCTATGGGGGGGAGGGACAAGCAGGGAACTACAGACCTGTCAGTTTAACATCCACTGTGGGAAAACTGATGGGAGTCACTGGTCAAGGAAGATATCATGGACGACTTGGAGAGCAGTGGTTTCAAGGACAGTAAGCAGCACAGATTCATGGCACGGAGGTCTTGTTAGACTAACCTGATAGTTTTTTTTTGACTCAGTGATGGGGGAATTGGATAGGGGCCATGCTGTGGATCTGCTCTACTTTGACTTTGGCAAGGGTTTCAACTCAGTACCCCACAGACGCTGGTTGAAGAAGATGGAGGATCTTGGTGCTGCTAAAGTCATAGTAAACTGGGTAGGTAACTGGCTAGGGGAGGCAGGAAAGGGTAGTGGTCAACGAGATTAAATCAGAAGAGAGGGAGGTCATGGGCTGGGTTCCACAGGGATCTGTCTTAGGTCTGGTCCTCTTCAACATGTTCATCAGCAACACAAGTGAGGGGATCCAAGGCAGGCTGTGTCTCTTCACAGATGACACAAAGCTCTGAGGGAGGGGGTACAGTGATGAGGGAATAAAGGAAGTGCAGAGAGACTTGCAGAAACTGGAGGAGTGGTCAAGGATTTGGCAGTTGAAATTCAATGCCAAAAAGTTCAAGGTGATGCACTTAGGGAGCAGGAACCCCAGGACAGAGTATTGGATGGCTGAAGTGAGACTCAGTACCACGGCTAAGGAATGAGACTTTGGAGTTATCATCAGTGACTTCCTAAAACAATCGAGTCAGTGCAACAAGGCTTATAGCAAGGCATAAACGATGCTTGTATGTATTGGGAGAAGTACTGATAGCAGGAAAAAAGGGAGATAATACTTCCCCTGTATAGATCCTTAGTGAGGCCACTCTGTGGCAGGGCTGGGATAAGACACTGTCCCATTTGTTATGCAGAGAGAGTTAAAAGCAAGGATCTATTTTTCTCCTCTCCTATTCAGCCACTTGTCTGTCTCTTGCATGTCTGACTGCAATCAAATTTTCTTTGTGTTACCTAGGACTGGCTACTCTGATGGTCACACAATTTCCCCATGTTATCTCCCATTCTTCATGTGCTGTTTCTATTCTTTATTTCTCCACTTGCTTCCCTGTGGTTAAAAAAATATATATGAATCTGTATGTGAAACTGGGGATCTCCTGATTTGTAAATGTATATAAACATATTGTTGAAATAAATGCAGACAGCTACTCGGGTTTGTTTAAAAAGTTAGCAATTTGGAACATAGAGGGGTGACCTTCAGAAACCTTCTGACCTTCACAAGCTTGTTGACAGAGTTGTCAGCATGAAAACAGGCCTGGGACAGAATGTCTTAATTGCTTGCACCTGTTAAGAAGACTAATGTACTCTTCAGGCTGGTCACAGGAAGGTCAGTGAAAAAAAAGTCTTGTTGCATTTTATGAACAGGAGATGAAACTTACAAGAACAGGATGTAGAGGTTAAACTGCCAAGCAAAGACACATCATATAACCAGAACAATGTTTTGTTTAGAGAGACAGAAAGAGAGCTAGAGATTTTAAAGAGACTCTCACATGAAGAACTTTTATTTGTACTGCCTTTCTGAAGCACTATCCTGTAGAACTTTCTTATTTTATTGTTATTAATAATAATAAAATGCTAGTTACAAATTGTATTACTTCTCCTGGTCTGCCTATGCTTCCCGACTTATGCCTCTATGACACACACCTGGAGTACTGCACTCAGTTCTGGGGTCCTCATCTCAGGAAGTACAGCGACAGGCTCAAGACAGTGTAGTGCAGTTCACGACAATGCAGCTCAGGGTAACAAAAATGATTCAGGAGAAGCAGGGCATGTCCTATAAGGAGCACCTCAAGGCACTCAACATGTACTCGATGGAGACCAGAAGGGAGAGGAGATGCAATAGAAACCTTCAAATTCCCAAAAGAAATGAACAGAGTGAACTGCATGGAACTGTTTAACTTGAATGGCAGCTTGTGGTCATGAGTGGAAGCAAACAAGAGGGAGGTTCAGGAGAGACATGAGAAAATACTATATTATAGATAAGGTGGTGAAGCCATTAAACAAGCTGCCAGTTGATGTGGTGGGTTCGAAAACCATTGGCGGTTTTAAGCATGGTGAGAGCAGAATGAAGGATATAGTGGTTGCTCAAGGTGTCAGAATCTGATAAAAGAATGGAGGGGGTAGGGAGGGCTAGGACCCTGGAAAAACAGTAGGCCCCAGGGCTAAATATGGAACTTGGGCAGACTGGATGGACCTTTGGTCTTTTTCTGTTGTCATTGTCTATGTTTCTGTATCACTTGAAAGGTGCTTCTGCAGAATACAGAAATACCTAAAGTAACCAGGTTAGGGGAGGTTAACAGGCTAAGGTGTATAACAGAAAGGGAAAGAGATGGATGGGGGGTTGGCAATGGGAGAAGGGTGCAGTTTGGGAATACTGCTGACTTAGGAGGAGTCATGCACAGGGTCGAGGCAGAGGAGGCACATAGGCTTCCAGAGGAGGAGGCAAATCCACATAGACCAGTGGACATGAGAACTGGAGAATGGAAGGAGGTAAGGAGAAATGGGGAAATGGAGGGGGAACCAGTATACGAAAACTGCAAAAGGGTAAGGGATGAGGGAGCTTCCACTGGGCTAAAGGGACCTTCATCAAATAGATTTGCTGCACTGACAGGTTTGGTGGACCAGGGGAGCATGAGGTAGTTGGGATGCAAAAATATCTTGAGGTACAAACCAACTATCAAGGAACAGGGGAGGTAAGTAGAGCAGGGGGAGAGGGAAGAAATAAAGGGCAGAAAGCAGGCACAGACAGAAGGATAAGTGGGACTATAGGAGAAACCAGGGCAGGAAGCGCAGCAGGGGATGGCAGGGGAGAGGATGGAAAATGTGAAATACAGGAGGCAGTGGAAGAAATGGAGCACTGTGGGAGTTTACTCAGTTGAGATAATAGGGAGGAAAGAGATAGGCTGAGGGGGGATGAGAAGCTCACCTAGAGCAGCCATGGAGCAAAAAGTAAGTCAGTGAGGGAAGAAAAAGTGGTAGTGTTTGGAGATTCCATCATGAAGGGCATACAGTGGGTAAGGAAATGGGACCCAAACCACAGACAAGCAGTCATCTGTGAAACAGGGACAGAAGCAGGAAGGACAGGGTCTGGGATTATGAAGCAGTAAGGCAGGAGGAGGGTAAACCTCACTTGATTATTCGCCTTGAGAACAAATGCTTTGGCAGGAGAATGAGGTGAGGGTTGTCCAGCAGTGGTTCAGAGTGTTGCCAGAGTGTTATAGGACAGCAGCGAGCTCTATAGCATTCTCTGAAGTTATTCCAGTACCCTGTGCCAGCACATGGAGGAAAAGGAGGACAGAGAACTTTAACGCATGGCTGAGGGACTGGTGTAGGGTAGAGGGTTTTGTTTGTCTTGTAGGATACAGAAATGGATGGTTGGATGAGGGACATTTTTTCTAAGGATAGACTGCACCTATGTAAGTGAGGAGGGGTCGAGAGTCCTTAGGGAGAAGCTAAAAGGGTAGATGTTGAAGTTAAACTGTTAAGGGGGGGGAGTATGAGGCTAGGAAGAGGCCTACCTTTCCCTCCAGATGCTCTGCAATGTCACTAATGAAGACAGTGAATAGGACTGGCCCCAGCATCAACCCCTGTGGAATCCTGCTGGTCACCTCCCTCTCTTCAGGTTTCATGCCATTTACCACCACTGTCTGAGTCCTGTCCCTCAGCCAGTTCCCAACCCACTATACCACTGTAGGACCCACTCCCAGGCTCCCCAATTTATTCTGCAATCTCCTGTGTGGGATGGTGTCGAAAGCCTTGCTGAAATCCTGGTAGGCCACATCCACCACCCCTCTCTAATCTACCACCCTGATTACCCAGTCAAAGAAATCTATAAGATTCATCTGACAGGACCTTCCCACTGAGAATCCATGCTGCCTTGGATCCTGTGACCCGCTATCCTTCAGAAACTTCACAATCCTCTCCTTAAGTAAGGACTCCATTAGTTTCTCACTACTGAGGTCAGGTTTGCAGGCCTGTAACTGCCTGCCTCCTCTCTGCTTCCACTCTTGTGGAGAGGGACTACACCTGCCCTCCTCCAGTCTTCAGGTACCTCCCCTGTCTCTACTGATACATTGAAAAGGGCAGCCAGTGGTCCTGCCAGCACTTCCTGAGTTCCATTAGTACTGTGGGGTGGATGCCATCTGGCCCCACTGCCTTACATCATATCATATCATATCATATCATATCATATCATATCATATCATATCATATCATATCTCATAGCATATATTTGTAAAAAAGCACCTTTCCAAAGACCAAGGCACTTGTACATAAAAACCAAATAGATATTACAATAAATAAAAACAATCATGACAAATCAATACATTAAAATCCATAAAAACTATAGCTAATAAATATTAGATCAAGTAAATCTACAAGAAATCTGGATATGCCAGGCTGAATAAGTATGTTTTCAGTGCTGTTTTAAAGCTCTGTATGGTCAGTCACTCTCGTACCCGATGAGGTAGAGAATTCCACAGGGTAGGGACCGTAAAAGTAAAAGACCGAGCTCCAGATATCTTTAAGTGAACACTGGGAATCTCTAGCAATTCCTCGTCGGCAGATCGGAGAGAGTGGAGGGGAGAGTAAGGGCGAAGGAGATCTTGCAAGTAACGGTCCCTGCTTGTGTAGGGCTTTATAGGTCAGTAAGCCAACCTTGAAGGTGATCAGCCACTGTACTGGCAGCCAGTGTAGTCTGTGGAGCACAGGTGTAATATGACTGGTCCTAGAGATGCCAGTCAATAGCCTGGCTACTGCATTCTGCACCAGCTGCAGGTGGTGGATATCAACCCCCCCCCGTAGCCCTAGGTAGCGGGCATTGCAATAGTCAAGGCAGGAGGTTACGAAGGCTTGGACCAACACTGGAAGATCAACAGGAGGAACCAGGTGCTTCACCTGGGCGATATTCCTCAGATGGTAAAAAAAGGACTTGACAACGGCCGACACCTGAGATTTAAGGGTTAGTCCATCATCAAAAATAACATTTTTATTTTACCTGAGTTCTTCTAAGACTCTTTCCACCGTGAATGGGCTGGTATCTACCTCCCTCCTCTGAACACCCCTCTTAATGAGTCTTAGTCCCTCACCATCCCCTTCCCTGGTGAATACTGAGCAAAAGAACTTGTTATGGTCCAAATGAAGATGATTAGCATGTTTTTTACTCATCTTTCTTTCTAGAACTTGTACAGTTTTGCTCTCCGTATATGATTATTAGAGATTTTAATTTAATGTTGACTTCACTTGATCATTCTATGGGTTCTAAGGAAACAAAACTGAATTCAGTTTCAACTGTTATATCTTTCATGTTAGATTTAAACTTAATGGATACGTTCTGCTATATAGTGACAATTTATTTACTAAGCACAATTCAAAATATCAAAGCGCTTTACAAGAAATACATGTAACAATTATTAAAATCAGTAACAATTAAAAATACTGACAAATCATAACAACTAATCAATCTCAAGTAATAGAAAAGCAAGATTAAATAAGTGGGTATATAACACCTGATAAAAAAGAATATTCTTTCTTTTCTAATGTACATATTTCATTTTCTAGAACTGATCTTGTTTTATCCTCTGAATCTTTACCACATAAGTTCATGAAAGTCTCTTCTGGACCTTTTACATTGTCAGATCAAGCCCCACTGTATTTAATATCAAGCTGGACATAGTCAATATACGGCATACAGTGTGGAAATGGGATCCTATTTTATTGATGGACCCTAAATTCACATAAAAAATTAAAAGAGAGATTAAAAATTATTTCATAAATAATGTGGATAATGAGGTCCAACTATGTTACATATGGAAGGGGAAGAAAGCATATCTAAAAGGCATATGTATAGCTTTATGGCAAATAAAAATAAAAAGCATATTAGGTTAATGACAGGGCTGGAGAACAAATTAAAAGAGACAGAGGAAAAACGTTATAACAGATAATGACCAAGAATATATAGAAGTTTTAGCCTGTACAGAAAAATATAGCTATATATCTCAAACTCAAATTGAGAGGATGGCATTAAAACCCAAACCAAGAAACTATTTTTATACAGATAAACCGATAAAGTAGGTGCTATGTGATATGAGCGAAGAAATAATAGCACGGAGCATAACAGTGAATACACAATACTGAACACAAAAAAACAGCGATAAACACTATAACGTGCTCCACAAACAGCAACTGGTGGCCACATTCTCTGCTGGTGGTGATGTGTAGCATCTTTTTATCTGGGGGGGCTGTGCCCACCCACACCCTCCAAATTATTATAGCCAACTCCAGGGAAGACGTATTTCAGAGAGGGGGAGAAACCCAAGGGGGGAATGCAACTCGGGGAAGGAGGACACAAGTCAGGTGGGGGAGAATGTTTGGGGGGGCAACCTGTGGGCAGGGGGCAACAAGGTAGGGATAGCGGGCACAAGGGGAGTTAAACACAAAATAACACAGCAACCCCAAAAAATAAAAATATTCTCCCCATTACCAGTCCTAAACCTGGGACCTTTGGCATCACAGGTGGTATCTCTACCCACAGCACCAGACAACCAGCTTGACAACAACCTGCCTAACAAACAGCTACATTCTTTTCACACAGTATCGCTGTACTTCATATGTGCTGTAAAACCACATCCCCATTTTCCTTTTCACTCTTCTTATCTCGCCCAAAGTTACTCACTCTTATGGAATCACTATACTCATTGGATACTGATAAATTACTATCATTACACATGCAAGCAGAAAGAAATAATAATGCAGTTTGCATGTAGATAATGAGAATTCACACATAACCTCAGATGAAAGTGAAATTAATGATACATTTGTTATTTTTTATGAGAAGTTATATACTTCAGAAAGCCCTTCTACAGAAGGGGACATCGAAGAGTTTCTGAATTGAATTGATTTGAACCATCTTGATACATTAGAAAGCCAGTGGTCAGATAAATTTTATCAATGGAGGAACTCAAGATTGTGATTCAGGAATTATAGGTTGGGAAATCACCAGGCCCAGATGGAGTTGGACATTTTTTTTGTTTGTTTTGTGGACAATTGAGTACATCTACTGTATAATTAGTGCTTAATAATTTGGTGTTAGTGGACAGTAAACATCCTTTGACAAACCATCATTAGTTTGATCCTTAAAAAAGATAAAGACCTTTTATTTCTTTTATTTACTGAGAATATTAGATTACATACCTTTGAGTCATAGACTACTTTACAAAGGTTCCACATCAGTGATACAGAGACATTAAATACAATACAAAACTAAATACAATAATAACAAAGGGAACAAAACAGTTACAAGGAAGCATGTACTGCAGGCAGTATTGTGTCAAAGGGCTACATGTAACAGAGTACATCAGTTGGTGTCATATGGAGCACAGGAGAATTGCACAGACAGGCACATACACTGCAGATCAGTGGCACCAGTCTGGCTCATGAAGTAACTTGATTACATATGAGGATAAGACAGGGCATTGGTGTCCATTGTCAACTTTTAGCTTGCTCCAGGGATGGCAGGACCAGAGTATGGTCCATTGTCAATTGGGAGGGGCAGGCCATGCTTAGGGTTAATGACAGTCTCAGACTGAGTCTTGGGTGAGTAGGTTTCACAGGTGGGCCTTGAACCGTCCCAGTTTAGATTCAGAGAAGAGGGAGCTAGGGAGTGAGCAAAAACAGACAAGGGCCTGGTACCTAAAGGTTCTTTGACCCAGGGAAGTCTTGCAGTGGGAAACCCAGAAGTGAGTTGTCCCGGATTGCCGAGTGTGCCGGGTGGACAGGGGAGATTGGAGCAGGGGGGTTAGGGCAGGTGGAAGTAGTCCAGCAGAGATTGTTTTGGCAAAAAGGGAGGGCTGATATTTGAGCCTCCCATCAAAGTTTAGTTAGTTGGTGGTAGAGTAAAGTGTGCAGGTGTGTGTGAATTTGTCAAAGCCAGTGACTAGTCTACAGGCCTTACTGAGGGCCATCCTGATTTGTTAAGGTGTGTGTTGTCAGCCGCCCCATAGATTATGATACCATAGTCTACTAGTGATTGGACTGATGAGGAAACAGCTAGGTGTAGAGCTTCAGGCGGGAGGCAGTGCTTGTACCGGTGGAGTAGACCAATATGTACATTGGCAGCAGTGCTCAATTTCCGTATGTGGTCATGGTAGGTGAGTCCAGAGTCTAGGGTGATACCCAGGTATTTGAATGAGGTAACCTGCTCAAGGGGGTCATTTTGGGAGTTCAGTATGAGCAGAGGTAGCCTCTTGTTCTTATTTTGGGCATGTGCGAACATCATCAATTTAGTTTTCTTATAGTTTAGGACTGGCCTGTGCTGGACAAACCAGGATTCAGCTTCCATAAAAGATTTTTGGAGAGCACATCAGAGAGTGGTGGGGTCAGTATGGGAGCTGTAGAGGATGGCATCATCTATATACAGGAGCAATTTCCCAGAGCAGGCCTTGGGTAGGGAGTTGAGAAATGGGGAGAACAGTAGCAGGCCTAGAATTGAGCCCTGTGTGACCCCTGAACTGACTTGGAGGGGGGAAGACTGTGTGTGGGCAAGCCTAACCTTCTGAGTTCTCTTGGACAGATAGCTAGCGAACCAGTCAGTGGACTCAGGAGACAGACCTATATGTGTAAGGGAATCCAAGAGAAGCATGTGGTGCACTGTATCGGATGCTTTAGACAGGTCTATGAAAATGGTACCGGCAGCATGGCCCA
This sequence comes from Neoceratodus forsteri, assembly GCA_016271365.2. NCBI lineage: Eukaryota > Metazoa > Chordata > Ceratodontiformes > Ceratodontidae > Neoceratodus > Neoceratodus forsteri. The sequence continues at coordinate 377,438,374 of CM057458.1, forward strand.
TGTCATGGGATGTGTGGAGGGTGTTAGTAAACTCCAGGATGGCTTTAGTGGTGCTGTGGTTAGTGCAGAAGCCATGCTGCTCTGGGCACAGGAGGCTGTACTTGGAGAGATAGTCACTAAGCTGCGTGGCCACAATTTTCTTCAGCGCTTTGGAGAGGGGAGGCAGTATTGAGATGGGGTGGTAGTTCCCAGATTGGGTGTGGTCGCTGCTCTTAAGAATGGGCGTGATGAGCTCTGACTTCCATTTAGAGGGAAACTGGCCCAGCGATAGGGAGCGGTTCAGTAGCTTGGTGACGGGGTAGAGAACAAACTTCATCGAGGGTTAACCTAAGTATTTTAAGATCCAGTGTGTCACTGCTGAATCATGATTTACTGAGGGCCTTGCGGAGCAGGGGGGGCTGCTTCGCCCTGTGATACTAATTTAAAGCAGACCGGGGAGGCAGTGGGGGTGACAGGGGATGCAGAAGGGGTTGGGGAAAAAATTAGTGGGGGAGAACACTGCTAAGGTCAGAGAATGAGGTGTTAAATGTGTTTGCTATCAGGACAGGGTCAGTGGTAATAGACACATTAGCCCAGGGCTGGGAGGGAGGAGCTGTTGAGGCTTTGCCGCTGAGCTCTTTAAGACAGTCCCAGAACTTGCCTCCTGAGCCCCAGGTGGCAGTGAGTGAAGCTTGATAGTATTCAGCCTTGGCCTTACGGATGTTCCAGGTACATTTATTATGTGCCTCTTGGTAGCACTGCCTATCAGAGGGTTTACTGGCCTCCAGAGCAAGGTGCCATAGACTGTAACGCTCATGCATTTGGTCTAATAGGGATTGCGACATCCAGGGTGTATCAACCCCTTTGACGACCTGTTTGCTTAGGGGAGCATATCAGTCACAGGCAGAACTGAAGGTGTTGATGAAGTAGTCTAATGCAGAGTCTATGTCCAGGGCAGTTGAGATTGGTGACCAGTCACAAGATGCAAGGCATTATTTGAGGGACTGAAGTTTTCCAGGTCTGAGACGGCATTGGAGGATAGTTTTGGCAGGCGACTTTTTTGCTATGCAAGACCAGTGACAGAGCACTGGGTAATAATCATTCAGGGCATTGGGTACTACCCTTACCAGAGTAGCTTTGTGGTGTGAGTTGGTGAGTACAAGATCAAGGAGGGTGGCAGTGCCAGTCCTCGGGTTGAGTCTGGTGGCAGTGGTCATGAGCTGGGACAGGTTATGTGTGGCTGCAGCATCCCTGACTGGAGCAGATGTGTCAGCCAGCCAATTGATATTAAAATCCCCGAGGGCAAGGATTTCAGCCATGTCTGGGAGTGTCTGGAGGTGGGCGAGGACAGAATGGAAGGCATTCTTTTGATTCCGGGGAGGAATGTAAATCAAAGAGAGGAACAGGGGACCTCTGTTGGATGCGAGGGTAATTTTCAGGGTGAGGGCCTGGGCACCATGTTCAAGGGTTGGAGGTGGGAGGGCAAGGCCTTGTAATGAGTCTTTGATGTATAGTGCACAGCCCCCCCTCTTTTTTGGAGGCCCTGTCTGCATGGTATAGTGTATACCCAGGAAGTGAGATGCAGAGTCTGGGGTATGGTCATTAAGCCATGTTTTCACTACCGAGATGACATCGGGGTGAATCTGGGTGGGGTGGGCCACTGGACTACCAGGGATGCCTGAGACTTTGTGCATGGCCGTGATTTAGGGGATCAGGGATGGGGGGTATTTACACAGCTTGCAGGTTGTGAGCTTCTTGTACGGTACATGGGTCGGGGGCATTCTTCAGCTCTGCGGGGCTTTCTAATGGGTACCTGGGTTGGGGGCACATTCTAGCCCTATGGGGCAGTAATGTCAGGTATGGGGGTCGGGGGCACATTCCAGCCCTGTGGGGCAGCAACTGCAGGTATGGGGGTTGGAGGCATTATCATGCTTTTTGGGGCTGTTGGGATCGTGGCATGGAGGGGCACTTGCACCCTACACATCCAAGTCTGCAGCTTGTGACAAACCCTGCAAGTAGGCCCTTTGTTGGGCGTACCTGTGGGAATGTTACAAGACTCAGGACTTAGCTGTGGGGACCCTGCCCCTTACAGAATTGAGTGCAGGGTCCTTGGCAGAATGGGGTATGGTGTAAGATGCCTTTGGTGGTGACTTGCGCCACCCTTCGAGAATCGGGCCCATTTTCTTTAAAGTAAAGAGCCCGTCAAGGATGCCCCTTATCTTCATTGGTCTTTATTTATAGAAACTATGGCAGAATTAACATGCACACACTTAGAAATCATGGGTATTTGGTATAAAAGAGTGGAGGAAAGGATATCACTTTATGCTGATGATATACTGATTTACTCAGATAATTTAGAAACACATCTCCCTATTCTGCTACAACTTCTGTCCAGGTTCTCAAGGGTGTCTGGATATAAGATCAAATGGGAAGAAACTGAAATGTTAATGTTAGATCTGGATATTCAGGCTCTGACAGTGACACAAAATATAGATGTACAGATATCCTAAAGCTTTAGATATATAGGTATTCAGTTAGCTAGAACTGAAAGAGAACTCAGAGGTCAAGCACAGTAAATTGTATAAGGAGATCTTTGCAAATTTGGATAGATGGCAGCTACTCCCTCTTACATTATGGGGTAGAGTTAATTTGGTAAAAATGAGGCTAGATCTGGGTAATCTGGTTAATTATAATTCATACTGGTAATAACCCTGTATTATCTGCATCAAGGAAATTAAGCTATACTGTTGATCTGCTAACTTATGCTAACAGACAATGAGAAACTATATAACATTTGTAAATAAGATATGACAAAATTATAAGCTTTTTTAAACTCCTTGATAATATTTTATGAACAGTGCTTTTTATGTTGCACTTGTTATTACTATTGTATATGTAATTAATATTTCTTTTGTTCACCATTTTATCTTTTTTGTATGAAATACTTTGTGATGATCAACAAAATTTGAACTTGAACTTTGTAAAAATTAATATTTTTCCACATATATTATTCCTTTTCTCAAACAATTCCTACACACTTTCCAAAGGCTGTTATGGTGAATCTTGACAGGAGAATAATTAGTTTTATTTGGAACTAGAAGAAGCCTAGGATTGCAAAATCAAAGCTGTACCACCCAGTTGACAAGACAGGGCTAGCGCTTCTGAAGTTTTATTTATACTATTTGGTAGTCCAGTTAGAACCCTGATATTACTGTTTTCACTTGGAAGATGGTGTTCCTTATTGGTTCCATTCAGAAACTGCCTGAACTCCATGGAAGGATATCAAGAGCACTCTTTGGGTAAAGTGTCATATGGTGGTGTGTTTTGTTTCAATAATACTGCAAGGGTTTGGCATGAAGTTCTTAATATTTTAATATATTAAGGGAAAACTTCACAGTTCTCACCAATACTCAGTAATGAATATCTACCAATTAACACCAATAATCAATAATTTAAGATCTGGAACATAAAATGTTTAACCCAGTTGAGGCATTTATATATAGATAAGAAAATTTCATTTCATTAAATTTTTATTCATTACACTAGGAATACCTTACTGGGAAGAGACCCTTTCTCATAAGTGCTCAGTGAGTAACAACAGTGGAAACAGAATAAATAACAATAGATATGTACAGAGGATAAGTTAACAACAGTTGCAAATAGACTGTGATAATAAATATTGTGCACATGCCGTTTTCAAACTGTAAATAGATTTCTGAGTAGTTATAGATATATTGAACGTGTACCAGCTCATGACTCTGTAGACCAGAGATCTCTGACCCAGGTTACTATTCATTCTTAGGGTGTGAAAAGCACGGCCCTCAGATGATGTCGTGGATCTACTGGTTCTGGAAAAATGTAATGGATATTTTGGCGGGCTAAACCTAGAACCACATTCTTTAAGAAACCCAGTGCCATGAGTTTTATGCAGTTGTCCAGCATGAAGTGTGAGACAGAGGAGAGGAGCGTGCAATGATGTGCGCAACTTGGGAGGTTGGCATGAAATTTGCAGACTGAGTTGTAGAGGACCCTAACCCTGGATAACACAGACTCACTGGCTGAGGAATATACTAACAGTCCATATCCAAGCAAAGGGAATAGCAGGCCAGTGGATAGGATTTCCCAGGTAAGCAAGTTTTGACTCTGTATAATGCTCCCATTCATTGATTGAGTTTATTTGTGACATAAGACACATGGGGTTCAAAGAAAAGGGAGTTGTTGAGGATAACACCTAGGTAATGGAATTCATTACCTATTTTGATTTGCTCATCCATGTAGTCAGACAAATTTAATGAGTCATGAAGTGGTTTGCAGGGACAGGAGAATAACATAGCTTTTGTTTATTTTGTGTTCATGACTAGTTTTTGTTGATTGAACCATTGTTCCATGAAGGAAAAGTCTGACTGCAGTATCTAGTTTATGTGGCTGATATCATTACCCTCGTGGAAAATGATAGCATCGTCAGTGTAAAGGACCATGCCAGAGATGGGGCACGCAGCTAGGACTGAGTTGATGAAGAATGAAAATAAGAGAGGCCCAAGGATTGATCCTTTGGGCACCCTACAGGTAATTTGTTACTGGGTTGGATGAGGTGTTGTGGATTTTGGTTCTCTGCACCTTGTTATTTAAGTAACTTTGGAACCAGTTTACAGTCTCGGGGGGGGGGGATTAAAATGTGTTAAAGTGCCCAGCAGGAAGGTATGGTTCACCAAGTCACTTGCTGAGGTCCACAAATATGTATCCAAGGTAGTTTCCAGCATCTAATGCTTTATATGATTTCTGAACTTCACCAAGGCTATTTATGTAATGCGAAACTTGCAGAATCCATGTTGTACAGGTGTGATGAGGATATATTGTGTTAGCAATTCAAGTGTTTGGTCAAATAGTAAGTGTTATGACAGTTTGGAGTAGGGGTTGAGTAGTGAGATTGGTCAATAGTTTGTTGACATGGTCTTGGGGCCAGATCTGTTGATGGGTCTTATGACTGCCTGCTTCCAAATATCCAGAAAAATGCCAAATCTCAGTGAGTAGTTGAAGAGCTTCATGATTTGTTCTGCTAATATTTTCTTACCTAAATTTATTAAACAGTAGTCAAGGCCATCATGTCCTGTGAGGGGCTCTGGGTTGCATTTTGTAATGTACCTCAGTACCTCATTTCTGGACAGGATCCTAAAATAAAATTTAGGAGGTGACCCAGACTGGGGAGCATCTAGACCTGTCAAGTTGGAGGGGTTGTATGATGAGAGGTCCTATATTTAGAAAGGTCACCAAATTGTTTACTGAAGTGACCAGCTATTTGACTTAGGTCACTGACCATGTTGTCGTCAACCTCGAGGGTAATCGACTCATCAGAATGATCAACCCAGGTTAATTCTTTAAAAACTTGCCAATTCTGAACATCTTAAATGAAACTATGTCCTGCCAGATAGTCATTTTCTATCATAATTACATTACAAAACAAGCATTTGTCAATGCCGAATGTTTGCTTGCTGGCATTGGCAGTGGTAGTGTAGAAGTTACAGAGCTGCGTAATAGGAATGGCAGTGAAATATTGAACTGAAGCCAACCCCACCACCACCCTGCAGAGAGTGACAGACATTGGGGTGTGCATTTGAGTGTCAGCATAACGGCCACACCATTTCACCATACCCCACCCCTGCAGACACTGACAAGTGTCACGGTGTTCCTTGGGGTCTTTGGCCCTTATGCACACCCCATTTCATTAGGAAATACGGTGAGATGGGTGCAATATAGGAGAATGGGGTGAACTTTGGGGCCGAAGAGTCCAAGGCATACCTCGATGCCTCCCACTGGCTGCAGGGTGTGGAATGGTATGAGCATTACAGGCAAGAATCCCAAGTCTGATGCCCGTCATTCTCTACAGGGTTGGGCGTTATGGTTGGAAACCCTAATACCTCAGGCATTCGTTGGTATTTTCACTCCAAATTTTCAACATGTTTTTTTTGTGACCCCACCTCATGAACAGGGGGAATATCAGTTTGTTAGCTGAAAGCCTCTTATGCACAGCGACTACGGCATTTAGCACCACAGGTGCAAAAACATTCCGAACAGGATGTAAAAAATGACAGCTGTACTGTTCATGGGGAAGTGTAAAAAATGGCAATGTTGCAAATCTGCAGTAAAAATATTTAAAAAAATGGTGAAGTCACGAGCGTACATAGAAACTGTGCAACGCACACCCATAATATAATTAGGTTGGGGATTTTTTACAGCAGATTGTCAACTCAGGCATTTTGGTGCCTCCGATCATGAACAGTGTCACTGTGATTTTCTTTATCTGTGCCGAACAATGATTTCCCACAGCGACCATGCATCTCTGCGCTGAAAGTGTGAAAACACACTTCAGCCATGTTGTGAAAAATGACAGCTGCACTGTTCATAAGGAAGTGTGGAAAAATGCCACTGGTGAAAATCTGGACTGAAAATATTACAAAGTCATGAACTTATGAGGGTGCGTGGAAACTGCGCAATGCTCACTCATAACACAGTCATTTTAAGGACTTTTGTCACCAAATTTTCAATATAGCCATTTTAAGACCTCTGCTCATGAACAGTGTAACTGTGATTTTCTTAATCTGTCTTAAACATTGCTTTTGCACACCAACAGCACCATTGTGCGCTACATGTGCGAAAACACATTTTGGGCGACATATGAAAAATGGAAGCTGTATTGTTCATAAGGAAGTGTAATAAAATGGCAATGTTGAAAATCTGGAGTGAAAATATTGAAAATTCGCGAACTTACGAGCGTGCGTAGGAACTGCGCAATGCACCCTCGTAAAACAGTCATTTTTTGGAATTTTTTCACCAAATTTTCAACATAACCAGTTTAAGACCTTTGCTCATGAACAGTGTCACTGTGATTTTCTTAATTTGTCCCGTACATTGATTTCGCACACCAACTGCACCATTGTGCGCTACATGGGCGGAAACACGTTTTGGGTGAGATGTGAAAAATGTCAGCTGTACTACTCATAAGAAGGTGTAGTAAAATGGCAATGTTGAAAATCTGGAGTGAAAATATTGAAAATTCACAAACTTTTAGCGTCAGTAGGAACTGTACAACATGCCCTCGTAAAACAGTCATTTTGGAATTTTTTCACCAAATTTTCAACATAGCCAGTTTAAGACCTTTGCTCATGAACAGTGTCACTGTGATTTTCTTAATTTGTCGTACATTGATTTCAAGACACCAACTGCACCATTGTGCGCCACATGGGCGGAAACACGTTTTGGGTGAGATGTGAAAATGACAGCTGTACTGCCTATTAGAAGGTGTGTAAAATGGCAATGTTGAAAATCTGGAGTGAAAATATTGAAAATTGCGAACTTATGAGCCTGCGTGAGGAACTGTACAACGACGCCAGAAAACAGTCATTTTGATTATCGTCGAGTTAAGATGGTTTGGACTTCTCCATGAATGATAAACACTGTCATGGCGTTAGTTTAGCCGGCGGGTGATTTCGCGCAGTAACTGCAAAATCACCCTTCGCCCGGCCTAACGCCATGACAGTGACATCATTCATGAGAAGGGGTCCCAAAACCCCATGTTGAAAATTTGGTCAAAATTCCAAAAATGCCTGAGATATGCAATAAAGTTGAAAACCCTATCTAGCCCATTATACAGCTTACCGCATTTCCTCAGTTTGGCGGTCGGCTTTGAAGCATGCAGACGCAGCCCGGTCCACCTAAGATCGCCACGCCGAGCCTGGAGGGTATGGGGTGAGGGGGTGTGGGGAGGCAGGGGCGCAGGGTGGGTGCGGGTTGTGGGAGGGGGCTGGGAGAAGCGCGATGGGACCGTTTATTTTGCAGGTTAAAAATGACGATGGGGCGTTTGTCATGCTAGGGTGGGCTCCACCATGGCACAAGGATGGATGGGGGTCATGGAGCTGGCGAGATTAGGCACCCCGTGGCCATAATCCAGTGCCATGCTGGGGTGGGCTCCCAGCGTGGCACCAGTACTGGGGTGGGGTGAGGACAGTGAAGCCGATGGGGATTGGGCACCCCGTCGGCTATTATATGAGTTGCCACACTGGGGTGGGCACCCAACATGGCATGTGGAAGGCTTTGGGGGGAGGGCGCAGCACAAAGAGGCCGAAGCCAGGGGACTGGGCACCCCACTCGGCTATATGTGTGCAGGAAGGGGGAGGGCAGCACGCAGTATGCGTCGTGTGTGGTGTGTGTGTGTGTGTGTGTGTGTGTGTGTCGTGTGTAGGGGAGCTGCGCATGAGCAGGCGATATCTTATCGCTGCTCACTGAAGCGTAGTTCCCCTTTCAACTGTATGCCACTGCATTTTGGAGCTTTACAGACAGCTCCAGCATGCATTGGCTTACAGGGGCCGCGCCTGACAACACACTGACTGAATTGGAGGAGGAGATGACACACCTCCAAATCTCAGATGATGGCATTATGTTTCTTGCACATGCGTGCAAGCAAACATAAATAGTACAACAGACAGTAGGTCACTTGGATATGATAGACTTATCTCTGATTAAACAGCTCTGGGTAGGTAATTTAGCATCAGATAAAATGATAGGTAAAATGTATGCCTTATTAGCCTCTACAAATGAGGGCAATTGTCTAAATTAAGGGGTGCATGAGAAAAGGAACTAGAAAAAAAAACAGATGTTCAATGGCAGTTGGTAGCAGAATCAGCCAGAAGCATAAGGAAATATAATAAATACAGACAAATACAGGTCAATATAATATGTAAGGGTTACCATACACCAGCTAAATTACATAAGTTTCCCCCTACAATCTCAGACAGATGCCAAAGATGTCAGAAGGCAAAGGGGGCATTACTACATATTCCAGTACTGAAAGTGTATTGGAAAAGGATCACCTCACTAGTTTGGGGGAGTTTCCATATGACCCTGGAATTCTGATACTAGGTTTTAGTTTTTTACTGCAAACACAATATGATGGATATGCCAGCAATTTTACTGATTTAGCAATTATCATGGCAAAAAGAGTATTGCTGCAACATTGGACGGATATTCATTCCCCCCCCTCCATTCTAAGTGGTTAAATGTATTGATTGAATGTGCAGGGTTAGAACGGCTTCATTATATTTCAGACAACAGACTAGAATATTACAATAGGCTTTGGTTACCTTTTATTGCCTTTTTGGATAACTCTCAAATGCAGGTATGAGATTAGGTTGGGAGGGCTTTTGGAGTGGTGGCAGGGACAGTGCACATACATTGGGTTATGATGGCATATTTGGTATACTCAGGATCAAAACAGCCTTGGAGTCTTAATCTAAATGGTGGAAATCTTTGATAGATCTGCACTCAATAAAAATATGTTATGCACAGCAAGAAACCAAATAAATATTATAGAGTAATGCTTGGGGAAGTGAGGTTTATGAGGCTGTTATGCACACTCGAGGTGTGTAATGCCCCATAAAGCCCAAGGGATTTACCTGGGCATCACAAACCAAGGGCGTGCATAAAATCTGAATTACCACACTTTACCATGTTTCATTTTTTACATTTACTGGTTACAACTTGTTAATTTAGAAATTAAGAGATTGAAACAATTTCTGTGAAGAACATTTATTTTACTTAAATAGAACAGAGTAAAATCACAAATCAAGAGGTCATAAGTATTTCACAACAGCTGAACCTTTTTTGTTTAAAGAGCTTATAACATCACACTTTAAACATTTTTTTTGAATTTCCTGTCTCGTTTCTTGTTTCAGCTAGGATCCTCCCAAGCAGTTTCTGAATTAGACATTTATGCAGTTCTGTGAAAGAGAACTGATAAGTTATCTGGAGGAAAGTTTTAGTGAAAGACAATATTTTGAGATGTTGTTTTTTTCCTCTGTCTTTTTTCTGCCAGTTCTTTCAAGACTGTGTTTCCTGCACTGGTGGTTTTTGTAAGGAACTTGAGCGGACCACCAGCATGAAGACACCTTCTCAGAGAACAGCTGAGGGAGACTCACGCCTGGTTGCTGTAACCGTGGTTTACGGAGCTCTGTAATTCACAAGCATGGATTTCAAAGTTTCTGAGGGTCTGCCAGCGATGGTTTATTGACCCATAACCAGTAAATATAACTACAGTATTTTAATGGTTACAATTGCATTGGACTGCAAAGGCAGACCACAAAGATCTCTTAAACTAATTAAACTTGGGGAGATTCAACAGTGTATCCGGCAATTCATTTAACCAGTCAGTGGCCCTGACAGCAAATGACCACTTGCCTTGCTGAGTACACTGGAAAGGAGGCGTAACATCATTCCTGCCCACGTTCCTGATGTTATACTGGTTGGAGACAGCGCAGAAGCAATTTGTTAAAGCAGGGGGTGTTAGGCACAAGAGCACCTTTTTAGCTAGCAAACAGGTTTGGAGCTTTATTCTGCCGGGTAAAGGTAGCCAGTTAGTGAGTACATAAAGGCTACAACTATGAGTCTGGTAATCTGCACCAAGTACAAAGCAGCACACATGTTTTGATAATAATGTGAATGTAGCAAGATTTAAAAAGCTTCCACAATTTGCACAGAAATGTTACTGCACTTCAGGTGAGAAGGAGGAACTACATTATGTATTGTGGGAATGTGATTGGTACAAAAATGCTACAGCACACTGGCTTGGGCCAATAATTAATACCTGGAGTAATATGGATAAAACATATCTGACTACTGTGTTATTCAACACAGAGGATGATTTTACTATAATTAGATTGGCAATTTTTTTTTTCTATCAAGTTAGCAAAATCAAAATGCAAAAAATAAAAGGTACTGATACTACAATTGTATGACTTGTAACTCGGTAGTTTCCAACATCTTAAGAAGCTAGGCGCTGCCAGCCCGGTGGCACTGAGGGCTGAGGCACTGGACGCCTTACCTCGTGTCACGCCGGCGACCCGTGTTCGGAAAAGGACATGGGGTGCCAGGGGTTGGCAGGGAGGAAAAGGACTGGCGTCCCCAGGACTGCTCTCAGGGAGGGGGATCACAGTGCTCAGTGATTGCCTGCCACCTAGTGGAGGCTGGGAGGTGGCACGCCAGCATTGAATCTGTGAGCAGAGTCTGCGGCAGGTGCTTGGCGAGGATGTGCACTGGGCGTGTGCGCCACCGCGCTGGTGCCACTGCTGCGCCCGAGACCTCGGGGGAGGAAAGTGGAAAATGGGGTCCTCTGGGGATGGCGATGGTCTCCTCCGACTGACCTGGAAGGCACCTCCCGAACACTAAATTCAGTCCGGTAGATCAGTCGCTCCCTGCTCCCTGCCATGAAGGGTAAGTCATGGAGTCTGGGGAGGGGGTCTCATGCCCGGTGCTGGGCATGGGAGGACATCAGAAGGGATGCAGAGGACTCCAGGACAGAAAACAGATAACTGCAAAAAAAATAAATAAACTGGGCGCTCACACGTTAACTGTACTTTAATGCACTTTACTGTATTTTTCACTACTTAATTATGTATCTATTGTATTTATACTGCTTTTAAAAATTGTGTACAACTTTTTAGTCAAACAATAAAAGATTACTACTAAAAACAGCAGCACACCTTATTACAGATCAGCTTTACTCTGTTTAGCACTGTGTCACAGACAGATGCATAGACAGGGAGCCCCCATCTATAGATGAAAGAGTGGAACTGGCCACAATAAGGCATATAGCATCCCCAGTGAGATTGTTCCTGTTCTGGTATGGGGCACCCAGTCTTCTGCTGACTATGGCCACCAGACTGTTAACATGGGGCGCAAAAGATAAAGTATCATCCAGAGTTACCTCAAGGTATACGAAGGTCCCACCTGTTTACAGTTATGTCCTTGACCATTTCTGATGACAAAGGGTGGAACTTATTTTCTCTTCTGTAGGAGACTAGAGAAGATCATGGTCTTTTTTTGTTTGGAACTGAGGACCAGTTTGTTGTTGGAGAAACAGCTGTCAAGTGCCCTAAAGTTACTTTGGAGTGCAGCAATAAGGCTGTCAAGGTCTGGATTTTTAGAATAGATCACAGAGGAGTATGCTGGCTGTCTGACAAGCATCAGGCAGTTGATTTATGAAGAGGCTAAGTAGGAGTAGGCCCATGATGGAGCCCTGGGGGACACCCCTAGATACTACCCGAATGTTGGACAAAGATTTGTCGATCTTCATTTGATGATAAAAGGGTGTGGTTGGCAGACTGTGTTCTGAGTTTGCCCAGAGAAGTAGCCGAGATGGCTGGCAGGTATAAATCCAACAGGCCTTTTCTCAAAGTGTAGTAATGTGGAGGGAGGCGCAACAGGGATTAAAGGGACAGGCAATCCAGTAGAGCAGCCTAAAGGGACCTCAACTGGTCCTGATCCTGGGGTGTAGCACACCCTTCCCTCAAGATGTAAAAAGGGAACTGGGGAACAGCATGTGGGGTACATCTTATATAACTAGCCAGAACATAAGCAAAAGGGATCAGGTGCAGAGGGTGAGAACCCTACTGTCTCAGGCTCTCTTAATGGTGACTGTTTCAGGGGGGCAACAGATCCTAATTCAGCTTAAAACATGCTCCTTGTTGAACATAAGAGAAGCTTGCACAATTCTGGAGAGATGCAGGAGCTACTCCTTCTATAGTGCATCAGGATCTTTGAAGCCTGAACAGATCCTGCCCCATCAATGTGCCCTGGTAATGTGTGTGGAAGGACCAAAGGTGTCAGTTCAATTAGCTCAAACAGTCCTGAGTTGGAAGGGTGGTCAAGGAATGAAAGAGGTTTCAGTTAGTGGTAACCTATAAGTCAATATGCAGTTACAGAAATCATGTCAGTCTGCCCTCAGTTTCTTGTGTCACAGAATGAAAAATTAGGGAGATAAAGATTTCTCACACTTCAGCCTCTGTAGCAGCTGGCAGCTACTTGGAAGAAACTCAATGGAGAGAGTACTGACCCCCCAGGATTAATTAACAGCAACGATTTAAAACAAGCCTTATAGGTGGATGAATTCTTGGCAGAGTTAAGGAAACAGGCAGCCAACATGGACCCTGGCCCTCAGGAAGGAGAGCAAATCAGGGTCTACTGTGAGGATGATGTATTCTACAAGGAGTGGGTACCTCTCAGTGTCGCAGAGGAATGGCAGGTGTGCAAACAGCTTGCAGTTTCCAGGGAATACAGGAAGCAGCTGCTAAGCAAAGCACATCACATTCCACTTGCAGGATACATTGGAGTGAGACTGACCAAACAAAGGTTAACACAACCCTCCTATTGTCCCAGCATTTTTAAGAAGGGAGCACAGTAAATCTGCACTCTTGGCAAATGTCAGACGGAAGAGAAACAATGTGTAAGAGCACAGAGGTACCCTTTCATTAGATATAATATGTCCCGAGTGTGCTGCCAAGCTCATGAAATAGTGTACATTCCAATGGTGGTGGATCTGTCAGTCACTGTCACTGGGTCATGCTGAATACAGTACGCTGTCACTGAGAGCTCAGTCAGGGGCCAGCAGTGGTGGTAAGCAGTGGGCTGTGCTGGTCACTGTATGTGGGTCAGGCTGAAGGGAGGGGAGTGGGGTGGTTGGACTCTCCGTTACCGGTTGGGGGTCCACTAGACTGCCAGGGAGTTTCACTGCTTCACCGAGTCGGGGATCGGGGCAAGGGTGGGGAGGGACCACTGACCACCAGGATTCTGTTAATTTTACAGGGCTGGCGATTGGAAAACGGGGTGGGGAGGGACCACTGACCACCAGGAGTCTGTTCATTTTACAGGGCCGGCAATTATAGAACAGGGTTGGGGGGACCACTGGACCACCAAAATTCTATTAATTTTTACAGGGCCAGCGACTGGAGAGCAGAGGCCCACTACTACAGAAAATATGATCATCTTAATTTACAGTGACGGGGATTGGGGACTGGGGACGGCCACTTTACTATGGAAAATACACTACATGCTTTATTTTACAGTGCTGTGGTCAGGGACTGGGAAGGGCCACTATACTACAGTCCATCTTCTTGAACTTGGAACAGGGTGTGCTTTGAAACAACTGAGAGCAGCATGGGAGATACTATATTGGACTAGAAATATGCAACAACTCTCACTCTTGCTTAAATCTGAGGGAGGTGTTCCTTACTTTACATTCTTACATTGGTATCACTTTGTGTTTAATTATTTTAGTTTTAAAATCAAGAAGGGGCTTTGCAAAACTGCCTATCTTGTGAGTAACTTCAGAAGGGTTGAAATACTATGCATTTGATTTTCCCTTGTGGGTAACTGGACTGTCTACTAGTATTCTGTGACAGTTTGCATCAAACTATTTTTAAGTAATTCACTGGTGGTGGTGGCCGATTAGTTCTCATAGCAAAGGCTGCAGTTTGTGTATTCAAATCCAAACAAAGCCTCAGGTGGGGAAGGTTGTTTTCCCCTGATTGCTTTCAGAGCACACAACACTAGGTTATATAAGGTCAGGGAGGCTTACCCATGTTGTGTTGAACTGCTTGATTTTTCTCTGTTTTTCCCTTTGTTGGGTATTTTCTCTGTTAACTCGTTGTGCAGATTGTCTTGCTAAAAGGAAGGTCAATCCTCATCATCGTAGTGGGTCACAGCTTGTAGTCAATTGCGTCTGGAGGGCATGGCTTAGGCCCAATCCCCCTGCTCCTTGGTGTCACTTCCTTTATACCAGAGATTCTGACATCATTTCCTCTGAGGACATACAACTGTTATATCTTTACCAGCACAGCACACTGCATTGACAGTAAAAGCGCACACACTATTTAAAAAAAAAAAAACAACAACCAAACAAAAAAAAAATTTACACAGGGTAAACTGGAAAGAAGACAGACATGTGGAGAGTAATGCAATGCACTGGCTGAGGGACAGGAGTCTTCCAGGAGACTTTCAGGAGGCTGAGATGCTGCCCTATTTGAAGGCAGCTCTCTGCTCTGAGGGAGGAGGTTGCCCGTCTCCAGGCAGGGGACACCAGGGCCACCACCTCTGCCTCAGAGGTTGCCAAGAAGGAGCAGCGGTTGGACCACAGAGGGCTCAGGGAGGGTGGGGGTGGTGGAACAGATGAGCACCCCTTCAGATGTACCACTCCACAATAGATATGCCATTCTGGTGGAATATAGTTCCCCTATGGAAGCACACCAGTGGAGACTGAGGTTGCTGGCAACCATCACAAGGGAGGCCCACAGGAAGGCGGCACAGGACGCAGCAGGGAAAGGAAGCAGCTCCTGGTGGGGGACTCAGTTATCAGGGGGATAGAACTGGGGGGCAAGGGAAAGCTGCCTGCCTGGTGCCATGGCTTGGAGGAACAGGAAGTGGATTCTAAGGATCACGACAGCAACTGCACGGGAGACAGTGCTGGATGTCATTGTCCACCTAGGGACAAATGATTTGGCCATGTATTGGATTAGAACAGTGCAGAAGGAGTTTGTGGAGTTGGGGAGAGGCCTTAGACAAGTAGCTCATACAGTATCCTTCTCGGAGGCGGTGCCTGTCTATGTCATGGGTGAGGCGAGGGTATTCCGCACCATGCAATTCAATGAATGGTTGACAAACTGGTGTAGGCACAGGGTTTGGCTTCACTGGGGATTGGGGTTCCACCTGTAAGATACCCACCTATACTGGTATGATGGTCTGCATCTGTCCGGGAAAGGAACCAGTCTCCTCAGTGATCGGTTTAAATGCTTCATTGGCAAGCTTTTAAACTAGCCAAGGGGGGAGGCACTGATAAGCAGAAGGGAATTCCCAGCCTCCCCCTCCAAAACAGGGTACTAAATGAGGTCAAGGCCAAGGTACAAAGGTCAGTAGGGAGCAGGACTGGAGTAAATGGAGAAAGCAAAGTCAGTAAGGGCAGGGATGGGGCTACAAGAGGAAAAGCCATCAAAAAATGGAGAGTAATGAGTGCCAATACCCGTAGTCTGGGTAACAAGATTCCTGAACTAGTGGCCTTGATGGAGTAGGAACATCTGAATATTGTGGCAGTCACAGAAACATGGTACACACAGAACCATGACTGGGATGCAAACATACCAGGGTACACTATCTACAGGAGGGACAGGGAGGATAAAAGAGGAGGTGGAGTAGCTCTCACATAAGGGAAGGAATCACAGCAACAGAACAAAAGGGTAAACAGGAGGAGAGGAAGCACTGTGGGTCAACTTGAAGACAGGCAAAGCACCACAATCCGCACAGGAGTTGTATACAGACCCCCATCTCAGGGGGAGGAAATGGACAAGGAAATTATAGAATGTATCCTTAGAATGGCAGAAAAAGGGAGATATTGTTGATGGGGGATCTGAATATGCCAGATGTTAACTGGAGTGCATTTGCTGCAGCCACATCAAAGAGCGGGGTCATTCTAGATGCCCTGCAGGGGGCATGCCTTAGACAACTAGTATTGGAACCCACTCGGGAGGGAGCAATCCTAGACCTGGTACTCTCAAATGGAGATGGAGAGAGGATCACAGATGTAGAAGTGGGTAGCCATCTGGGAACTAATGACCATCAAACAGTATGGTTCAAGATAAACACAGCAGTAGAGTCAATCCATACAAAGGCAAAGGTCCTGGACTTTAGGAGGGCTGACTTTGCCAAAATGGGTGAGTGCCTAAGGAATGGACTAGCAAATGGGCAGGAAGGAGGGGTGGAAGAACAATGGGGAATAATCAAAACTGCCATCACTAAGGCAATACACCTTTGTGTGAAGCAAATAAAACAAAATTATGCAAAAAAACACACTTTGGTTCTCAAAGGAGGTGGCAGGGAAGGTTAGGGAGGAAAAGATAGCATTCAGGAAGTACAAGGAACCACAGAAGGAGCCGGACAGATAATGTATCAGTTAAAGCAGAAGGAAGCAGGAAGGGCAGTCAGAACAGCAAAGGCCCAAACCGAGGAAAAGCTAGCCAACTCAGTTAAGAAGGGATATAAAACTTTTTATAGGTACATCAGGGAGCCAAGAAAGACCAAGGGAGAGAGGAGGCTTAATAAAGGGGAGGGAGGTGAGAGGGTGACTGTGAAAAGGCAGAGATACTAAACAAATATTTTTGCTCAGTATTCACAAATGAAGAAGGGGAGGTACCTAAACCAAACAACAGAAACACTCTGGATAGGGAGGCTGGTACCAGCCCATTCACAGAAGAAAGAGTTCTGAAAGAACTCTTAAAACTGAAGGTGGACAAAGCAATGGGGCCTGATGGGATTGATCCCAGAATTCTAAAAAAAACTAAGGGTAGAACTAGTGACACCACTGACTACCCTCTTTAACAAATCATGGGAGGATGGGGTGGTACCTGAGGACTGGAGGAGGGCAGATGGAATTCCACTTCACAAAAGTAGAGGCACAACAGAGGCAGGAAACTACAGACCGGTTAGTTTGACCTCAGTGATAGGGAAAATGATGGAATCACTTCTGAAGGAGAGAACTGTTGAGTACCTAGAGGCCAGAGGGGCATAGGACTCAAGACAGCATGGATTCACAGTGGGAAGGTCACGTCAGACGAATCTAATAGATTTCTTTGACTGGGTGACCAAAGTAGTAGATCAGGGAGGGACTGTGGACATGGTCTACCTAGACTTTAGCAAGGCATCTGACACAGTCCCACACAAAAGATTAATATACAAGTTAGTCAGCCTGAGAATGGGTCCCAAGCTGGTAGCCTAGGTAAAACATTGTCCGGAGAACAGGACACAGAGGGTAATAGTTAACAGAGTCCACTCTGAAGAAAGGGGGTTACTAGTGGGGTACCACAGGGTTTAGTTCTAGGACCGGTCCTCTTCAATGTCTTTATAAGTGACATTGCAGAGGGACTGGGATGAAAAGTATGTCTCTTTGCAGATGACACAAAGATCTGCAACAGGGTTGATACACAAGGTGGGGCAGAAAGGATGAGAAGGGACTTGGCAAGGTTGGAGGAATGGTCAAATGTATGGCAGCATAGATTCAATGCTAAGAAGTGCAAAGTAATGCACCTGGGAAACAAAAACCCAGGGGAAGAGTACACTATGGGGGGTGACATACCAATAACAAAAATGGAAAGGGACCTGGGGGTAATCATATCAGATGGAAAGAAAGCCAAAAACCGGGCACCACAAGTAACGAGTGAAAAAAGTATTTATTGTTTCACAAAACTACATTAGTAAATGCAGCCACCCTGCAGTACAAGGATGCAGCCTCTACCGGTTTCGCACTATGTGCATCATCAGGAGGATCATATCATATCAGATGACCTAAAGGTGGGCAAGCAATGTGAGAGAGCAGTAAGGAGGGCTGGGGGGATACTGGGATTTATAGGAAGAGGCATCACCAGTAGAAAACAAGAAGTTGTTATCCCTCTGTACAGACAGCTGGTGTGACCCCACCTGGAGTACTGCATGCAGTTCTGGAGACCCTGTCTCTGCAAGGACATAGACAGGATGGAGGCAGTCCAGAGGAGGGTCCAGAATGGTGCAGGGTCTGCACCAGAAGACATATGAAGAGAGACTTAAGGAGCTTAATATGCATACCCTCGAGGAAAGGAGGGATGGGGGGACATGATTGAAACTTTCAAGTACCTCAAGGGAATCAACAAAGTCCAAGAGGGTAGCATCTTTCAGAAAAATAGATGTGCAAGAACAAGGGGCACAATTTGTAGATAGAAGGGGGATGGCTCAGAGGTAATGTGAGGAAGTGTTTTTTCATAGAGAGGGTTGTGGATGCGTGGAACGGCCTTCCTGAGGAGGTTGTGGAGTCAAAAACAGTGGGGGAATTCAAGAAAGCATGGGACAGACATAAAGCAATTCTAGGGGTTGGAGGTATGAGGAAATAAGCTGTTGGTTAACTAGGATCTGAAGCTTATCCATTAGGTAGGGAAATGGGCAGATTGGGTGGGCCAAGCAGTCCTTATCTGCCATCAAATTCTATATCTATGTATAAAATACACTACCCATTTTATTTAACAGTGATGGGGATCAGGGTTGGGGATGGGACACTATGCTATTTTCTGTCATTGAGTCAGCGATCGGGGTACGGGGAAGGGGTAGGAGACCACTAGACTGCCAAGGGATTCAGCTGTGTGGGGCTTCGGCTGGTGGGGGGCGCACACCAGAATAATGCCTTGCAAATGAGACCATATGGGCATGCTAATGGCCACTAGCGCCTTTAATGCTCAATGGGCTCATTTGCATGGTTACTTTTGTGAATAGCAGTTTAGCGAGTGAGCGCTATTGGCTGCGGGGCCATTTTCTTGGCTGGCTGTGGGGGCAGCGCTCCTGGGTTTCCCACTGCTTTTCCTGGGTTAGCGCTTCCACCACTGGCCCCTACTCACAGTCGGATAGTGCATCATGCTATCTGACTGTGAATAGCTCCATTGCCCACCAGCACAGCCGGGAGGTGCAGCGTAAACTTTTGTGCGCACTTTGCATTTCTTTTGTGAATCCTACCCCAGATATTTTATATTTAAATTGAGCTTTGGTAAAAATCCAAGGATTTCTTGTTACCATTTGTAAATCATTTCACAGCCCCATGTTTTGTGTACCACATCAGCATTACTCGTGTGACAGTGCCAGCAATTTGTACTTGGTAATAGTTTTATCTTATATAATTTTGCTGGTGTATAGTATGCTCTGTTTATAAGTGTGTAATACATTTTTTTTAATCTCTTGTAGATTTTATGCACTAACTGATTGTAATACACTATTCCAATGTGTTTCTGTAATTTGTTTATAATAAGTGGGGTGCGTTTTTTCCCATAGGGAAACCTGGTTATACTGGCAAACATGTGCCAGGTTTCTCTTGCTCCATGCATGCAACTGCTGCATTCTTGCCTTCCTTGCACACACACTTCATCAACTCTTTCATCATGACAGTGGCTACTAGCATCGAGATAAATTTCTATTTATATAATTGCTGTGCCAAAAAAAAAAAAAAGGATCCACAACAGTTACATGTAAAAACTCGACTTTTTCACACACACCCTTGGTGTCGGATGCTACATAAACCCTCAGCTTCATTCTCAGGGTTTACGTAGCATCAACTCCTTTGTGTGTGAAATGTTATTATATACACTACCCCATATATTATTCTGTAACATAACCCACAACAGGGTATGTATAGGCATTTAATCCATGCCTGGGATGCATTGTGAGGTACGAGGCCACAGGCCGAGTGTCCTCACAGTGCCCCAGGTGTGAATTAAATGCCTATAACCCATACCCTGGAGTGGGTTATTGCACTTATAATGTGGGTTGTACTCCACACAAGAAAAATACAACATAAGGGTTTTTTCCCTTGTTTAAATAACCTGCGAGGGACTGTATCCTTCCACCTTGCAAAATAGTCCCTAACAAATATTACGGACATATGAAATTGCTAGCAGATACAGGCCATTTGGTCTATCCAGTCTGCTCGAGTGTGCAGCACTTCAGTCCATTAGACTGCAGCTGTACCCCCTCCCTCATATGCCCTTCCCCATCTCCCACCTCCTCCTGATTTGTACCCTCCCCATGAATCTGTCCCAACTCTCTTGAAGCCCCATCACTCTGCAACGACACAACTTCCTCTGGCAGAGAATTCTACCCTGCCACCACCCTTTCTATGAAATAGTGCATCCTCAGTTTCCTCTTGAACCTGCCCCTTCCAGCTTCATAGAGTGTCCCCTGGTTTCCCTTCCACCTTTCAAATTGAACATACACCTGGTGTCTACTTTGTTCAAACCCTTCAGGCACCTGAAGGTCTCAATCATATGCCCTCTCTCCCTTCTTTCCTCCAGGGTATACATATTGAGCTCTCTCAATCTCTCCTTATATGGTCTGTCCCCCACCCCAGGATCATTTTTGTAGCCCTGCGCTGCACCCCTCCAGTAGTTTGATGTCCCTTTTCAAGTGGGGTACCAGAATTGCACACGGTACTCTAGGTGCAGTCTCACCAGGGACCTGTACAGGGGCAAGATGACCTCCCCACTCCGAGAAGTAATCCCTCTTGCTATGCACCCTAGCATCCTGTTTGCCTTTGCTGCTGCCTTCCTGCACTGAGCAGAGTGGTTCATATCCCCAGTTGCCAGCACCCCCAGATCCTTCTCCTCCTTGGATTTTGTTAATGGGACACCCTCCAGCCAGTAATTGTGTCCTGGGTTCTTGCCTCCTAAATGCATCTCTTTGTACTTCTTGGCACTGAAATCAAGCTGCCAAATGTGAGACCATTCCTCCAGTTTTACCAAATCCTCCTGAAGTACTTTTGCTCCCTTCCCCCCCATCTACCTCAGCACAAATCTTTGTGTCATCTGCGAAGAGACTGATCCTGCTCTTAATCCCCACTGCAATGTCGGCTATGAAAATGTTAAACAGAACCGGTCCCAGCACTGAGCCCTATGGTACACCACTTGTTACTGCCCTGGGTTCAGATGCTTCCCCTCCCACTACTATCTTCTGCTGTCTACCCTGCAACCAGTTCTCAACCCATCTAACCAGTTTCCTCCCTGCTCTCAGACTCTTCAACTTGCAGGTCAGCCTACCATGTGGCACCCAGTTAGGGGCCTTGCTGAAATCCAGGTAGAGGACATCCACTTCGTGTCCCCTGTCCACTGCCCTCGTAACCCAGTTGTAAAAAATCAACCAAGTTCATCTGGCAGGATCTGCCTGAGACAAACTTATGCTGCCTGCTGTCCTAGAGATTGTTATCCTCAAGAAATTGCACCAGTCTTTCCTTGAGGATTGTCTCCATCAGTTTTCCAACAATTGCAGTAAGGCTTACCAGTCTATAATTCCTCAGTTTGTCCTTGGGCCCACTCTTATGGAGAGGTACCACATGTGCTTCCCTCCAGTCCCTGGGCACACATCCTTAGTTCAGAGAGGTATTGAGCAGGTCCACCAATGGCTCTGCCAGGACCTCTGCCAACTCTCTCAGCGCCCTGGGGTGGACTCCGTCTGGACCAGGTGCCTTGCCCATGTTCAGGGACTTTAGGCCCTCCCTCACCCTTTCCACCATGATTTCCCCATCTGTGGTTGCTTCTCCCCCACTCTCTCCCACCTCGCCCTTCTTCTCAAGTACGGGCCCATCCCTCTCCTTGGTGAAGACTGAGCAGAAGTATTCATTAAGAACTTCTGCCTGCTCAGCCCCCTTTTTTACCCACCCACTTCCCCTCCTGATCCTAACAATTTGATCCTTGCTCTTCCTCTTCTCTCTGATGTATCTGAAGAAATCTTTTTCTCCTTCTTTGATCCCCTGTGCTAAATTCCGTTCTCTAGCCCCCTTTGCTGCCCTTACCACTCTGCTCACTTCTCTGGATTTCTTCACATATTCTTCACTGTCTTCTGCCCTATTGGATCTCTTGTATATCTTAAATGCATTCCTCTTCTCCCTCACCTTCCCCACAACCTCTCTACTCATTCAACTTGGTTTCTTGGTCCTGTATTTCTTGCTCTGGCTCTTGACACAAGTTTTAGTGGCTTCAGCCAGTCCTTGCCTTGATGACTGATCATTTTTGTTCCATGTCTATTTCTGGGTGGATGCTTGCCATATGATTTTCCAGTATGTGTCCCATCCTGCCAAATCTCCCTTTGAAGTCCAGGACCCTAGTTTTTGTAGTGGCTACTTCCCTACCCAGATTGATTGAGAACCACACTGTGCAGTGGTCACTGCTTGCTAGAGGTTCCTCCACCCTTACATCCCTGACCTGTTCACCATCTTCCTGTACCAGGTCCAGTATATTCCCCTTCCTCGTTGGCTCCATTACCTTCTGGGTAAGGAAGCCATCCTGGAATGCTTCCAGGAGGATCTGCTCCCTGGTGCAAGTGGTTGCTGGAATACTCCAATCCACCCCCGGTAGATTAAAATCCCCCACCACCACTGTGCTCCCTTTGCCACTATGCCTCCTCATTTGCTCCCCCAGTTACCTGTCAATGTCCTCCTTCTGGGCCGGAGGTCTATAAATGACCCCCAGACAGATCCTGGTCCCTTTTTGGCAGTCTAGTTGCAGCCAGATTACTTCCGACCTGCCCTCCTCCCCTTCCTCCCTATTACATCTGATCCCTTCCCTTACGTAAATGGCAACCTCCCACCAAGCTTTCCCTTTATTTGTATCCCTCCGGAATAGTTTGTACCCTGAGATGGTTAGGTCCTAGTCATGGTGCCTGGTTGCCCACATCTCAGTAATGGCAGCTATATCCACCTCCTCCTCCTCCTCCTCCTCTGCCGTTAATGCCTGCAACTCTGCCAATTTATTCCCTAGGCTTCTAGCATTTAGTGAAACCACTCTTCACACTGCTCCTATCCTTCCTGCTTCTTTACCCTTCACTTCAACCCCTATTTCCCCTGAGGTCATATCTATCCTGGTAGTGGGGGGAGGTCCATGGGACCCCCTCTCCTGGTAATTCCCAGCTCCAATGCCCTCCCCCACCTAGTTTAAATACCTCTCATTGATGAAATCCCCAGCTTCTGCTTCAACACCTGTGACCCTGCACTGCTGAGTGTAACCTATCTCCTGCATAAAGATCTGTGTTATTCCATGTACAACCCCAGTCCCCCACCATGCCCTCAGCCACTTGTTGAAGTCACTGATTCTTCCCTTCCTGACTGTATTAGCCCTTGGCACTGGCAGAACTTCTGAGAAAGCTACCATTGTTCCTTCTGCTGCACAGTTTGCTCATTTCCCTGAAGCTGTCTTGTACCTCCTCTGTCCTTCTCCTTCCAGATCATTTGTTCCCAGATGCACCACAATGTGCGGCTTCCCCTCCACCTTCCCCACATATCTGCCCATATTCTGCCTCACTCTACTCACTGTCATGCCTGGCATGCATTCTACCCAGATGTTACTTTTTCTGGCACCCCTTCCCCATCTTATACCCTTAAGTATAGAATCCCCTAGAATTAGGACTCTCTGACGTTAATCCTGCTCTCCCTCTTGTTGCTCTTCACTCCCCTGCACCCCAACTTGCGAGGTTCTGTCATCCCCCCATCCCGCCTCCCCTTTGCCTCTTCTAACCTTTGCTCTGTCCTCTCCTACCACGCAAATATGACCGGGGTACTGACCTCCACCACCAAACTATTTTCCATCTGTGGAACCTACTCTTTGCATTCATTTGTTGCTCCATCCACCATGCTACCACCTCCTCTGCTATTTCTTCCGTGTCTTCCTGAAATGTGGCCCTCCTCTGTCCCTTCCCTATTCTTAGCCTTCCTGGCTGCCTGCCTCTTCCTCATCCTCCTGTCTCCTTACTCCTTCCCTCCGAGAGGCTGCATCACCTCACTGAGCCGCCATGCCACTGCGTCTACTTACTGTACTGCCTACTGCCTCCCTGCTGTGTATCTTTTCCCCTGCAGCATCCTCTCCCTGCTCCTTCACTGTAACTTCCCTCCTCTCTGCTACCTGGTCTTCTGGACTAGCCAACCCTGAGAATCTGTTTGCAGTGCTAACCTCCTTTCCATTAATGAGTCCAGTCCCCTTTCCCACAGGCTGATATCTTTGTTCCAACCCAGTCTTAGTCATGCCCCTGTGCCTGACCCTCCTCCAGTCATCACTTCCTTCCCTTGGCTGCACCTGCTTATGCAGCCCTCCTGCCGTCCCACCTAGTTCCCCCTTATTTTTGCCTGTTTTGAGCTCTTTTGGATGCCTCATTAGTTTCCTCTCCTGGCTGTGTTCCCCCCTATTTTGTCTCCTCCATGCCTCCAGTTCCCTCTTCAACCACCCTATTTCCTGCCTGAGCTGGCCCACCTGCCAACACGCCCTACAGCCCCCAGCCCTCCAAGCAACTCCCAGGAATATGGCTGCTCCACATCCTTGGCAATATACAACCTTTCTCATCTCCCACCCTATTTGACTGCCCCTGCACATCCTCTCCTCCCTTAACCTGGTCCTACCCCACTCCATGGAACCCTTCCCCCACCTTGAGCTCCCCATGTCTGTACAGGAAATATGTGGCCCTCCCAGTTAGGCTCTTCCCTGTCTACCAGCGTGGCCTGCTGCCTTCTGTCCTCCCTGCTGACACCCTGCAGACGCTACTCAAGATGCTACACTCCTGCTTTGTGGCACTCTAGCTTTGGGTCACTCAAGCTTCGGGGTCACTTGGTCCCCTGTGAAATATATTTGGATCCTAGCCCCACTATTGGCTGGTCCGAGTCATGTGACCACCCCTCCCCCTCCTGTGCATTTCCCAAATTCTCTCCCTCATTTAAATGCCCCCCTCCTCCCAGCCAAGACAAACTCATTTGTTTGGAAGTTACACTGTTTAAATCACACAGCACACACTGCCATTTCATGAAATGCTACCTCAATCCTAAAAGAAAACAAATAGCACAGAGAAAGTACTTATCTTCTAGCTCCAACTGCCTGCCTCCTTCTGCTGAGTTTCGCTCCATATTAGATACCCAAGTCATGTTATGTACATACAAATGTCAGGAAACACTACTGACATGATTTCTGACATTTCTTGTGCATAATTCTACTGCCTTACACCAACAAAATGGTTTACTTAGCTGCCCACTCCCAGACAGACATGCAGCTCACAACTCCCCCTAAGCACTTCTCAGCATAACACACAGTCACCCTGCATGCCATTGTGCACACATGCATTAATGTATGCCATTACACATGTGCATGCTTTACTTGCCCATTGTGTATCTCTCTCCCACAGGAGCCCCCCCCCAACGCTGCTCGCTTTTTCTGTCTTTCTCTTTCTCTCGCCAAGGAGGAAGACTGTGCAGTACGTGAAATGGATAGGACGTGTTCCAGTCCTACTTACCAGTGCTACACATTCTACAGTAACAGAGCAGAGACTTCTATTGCAGGTCTTTCTCTCCCCACACTCTGCTGCACTGCTCGCCAATTCACAACGGAGGAGGAGCGACTTGGCCCCCATACTTAAGGAAGGAGGACAGCTCTGCGATTAGTGCAGTGTAAACCTCTTCGGGGCTGTGGGAGTGAATGACACACAGCGCTGGAGTGCCATGAACTCCGGCTGCTGTTTCTCTGTCCCAGACATCTGACAATCAGCACGGAGCAGTAGGGACCCACTGACATGGCTCACTGCAAAGACAAGCAACATTGAACGAGGGACTGCAGCTGATCAGTGAGTTGTTTCTCCCATTGTTGCTCTTCTCTTCCAGACCTCTCACAAGGAACTTGGGCACTACTGACCTAATGACATGGCTCACTGCACTAACATGGGAGGGACTGCAACTGGTCAGTGAATGGGGTGGGAAGGGGACGGGACATCTGCCTGCAAACACGGTCTTGCTCTCTGTTGGGGTGGGGGGACAGCTACCCGTGGATTACATCATATCATTCTATGGACACTCTCTCTCTCGCACCACCACTTTTGCCTGCTTGCTCTGTTGGTGGGGGGAGGTGGGCTCCATGTGGGATGGGTGATAGCTGGCACTAGTGCTTAACAGGAGAGTACATAAGAAAAGGGGACTTCAGTACCTGTGCATTAATACTCCACTTTCTCCATGATAAGCAATTAGTATACCCCTTTCTTCACAATAAGCAAAACAGGTCTTGGGTACCCTACAGCACTGACAGGCGTCACTTTCTTTCACTTAGGTGCATGTTTTAATGGCTGCCTGTCAGTGCTGAATTTCCCCACACATAACAAGTCCCGCTCTGCCCAGGGATCTTGTTGGACAGGCATCTCACCCTACCTGTGGATTAAATAATGAATTTAATCCACAGTCAGGTGATGCTGTTTTGCCAGTAAACTTCTCCTTTCCTCAACCCATATCATAAATATATTTAACTCTTTGTGCTACATTTTTTAGTTTCTTCATATAATTTATTAATGTTTCCATTTAACATGTTTTGAAGAAAAAAAGGTCACTTGTTTTTTTCCTTTTGCATTTTTGCAAAATCGTGTTTTCATTGCTATTAGTAGCACACTCTCATCTTGTGAAATCTTCAGTGAACAGAGTCTTCAGCTGTATATACCTAAAGAATTTGACTTGATTTAACCTATATTTTTGTTTGCATCATTCTGTGACAGCACCATCCTGATACATCCACAGCAAGACTGTAGTATGTACATTCAAAAGGTAACCTCAATTGAAAATATTTTTTAAAGGGACACTGTCAACCTGTTTTTCATCTTATTAGTTCTAGCTAAAAACCTACATTTTATGATTGCTTACCTTCTTTAAAATTCATTGATGTTGCTGTTTGTTTTGTCTGTCCCCTTGTTTAGTAGAACTGAAATGCATGGGATTGTATATTTATAAACAACTTTGTTTTGTTTACAGTCCTGGTTCTGTTCTTACTGCATACTTCCTGAGCATTAGAAACACACTTAAACAGTGCAGTCACTTATGATGCAGTAGCCTTTTAAACTCCCACTGCACCATGAAGGGCTAGACTGTGTTGTGGGCATTCCCAAGTCCACGAAAGATGCAGTTGGAGCTGATAAAGGAATGTAAACAAACCTGTGTTTGTGTGGCAACACCAGTATGGTGGGCAGTCTGTTTTTTATTTTTTTAAAGAAAATAAGAATCAGAATCAAACTACCAGCTGCATCAGCAGTCTTTATAGAATGTAAGCAGTCATCAAATATGTTTTTTAAACTATGGACACTTTGAAGCCCAAGGGAGTTGACAGTGTCCCATTAAAAAATTGTGACTGGTGGTCAAATTACAAAAGTAGTTATAAACACAGTTTGAAAATTATCTAAGGGAATTAAAAACACACAGATGATGATTGTAAGGATGACAAAAATACATGTAACCCCCAGGGGGCGCTATCCCAAGGGCTACTACCCCTGCCTGCCCTAACTGTAACAGGGTGAGGGGCCCAGATCCATTGGCGGGTGCTTCCACCCAGAGGTCGGGGTTAGAACAGTCGAGGTTGACTCGGTCACAGCCCTCTGGGTTGCTGCAACCCCCTTTCTTCCCACTAGTGGCCCACACAGTTCAGTTACAGTGTCCTTACCATATACACTTACCCCCTGGCTCGAACCACTCAGCTCACTCCAGGGACCCCTGAAAAGTAAGGTACAGTTATACAATATTCACTGTGCAGTAATTCACCATTAATACACAAACTAGCCAGTGTACTTTTGCAAAACAAGCAATCTAATTTATTTAAGGGGAGATAACAAGGACCGGGGGAATCAGGGTGATTGGCTTACTACTACAGTATATTTACCTAGGGCTCTGTGCACAGGCCTAACCTATAAGTTACTGT
Organism: Neoceratodus forsteri; assembly: GCA_016271365.2. Classification (NCBI taxonomy): domain Eukaryota; kingdom Metazoa; phylum Chordata; order Ceratodontiformes; family Ceratodontidae; genus Neoceratodus; species Neoceratodus forsteri. Next base: position 377,466,420 of record CM057458.1, read on the forward strand.
CTATGGGTACCCAAGCCCTAAAGGCTAGTTCCTCGATGCAGCTGGTTGGGGCCCTGACACAAATGAGCATTTAATTCCTACGAAGATTAGATGGAGCCAGCAGGTTCAGTTAGTGTAGTCAGCAAAGTAACCAGAAGATCTTACCCTTGCTAGGAACATTTAACAGGGAGCTACCCCGATTTAGTACTCACGACTCCAGAAGGAAAAACACTCTCACACCACTTGCAGGGCCGAGCCTGAACTTCAGACACTTCTCCACACATTTATATGAAAAGCAACAGAGGGGTACCATACCAGGCAGCTGCTCCTAGGACCCGTCCAAACTTACAGCTAATCAGGGAGTCAACGCAGCTTCACTTTTTCCTGACAGACCAAGCGCGATTCAGCAGATTCTCCAGTCCTCTACAGGGTGAGCCTGGTAGATAGCTGCGCTCCTGCACAGCCTCCTCTGACCGCTACCCAGCAGATTTAGTCCGATACTCGCCAGCAACCGAGCCGCCTGAATCTGGCCTTCCACACACGCGCTTCCCGTGCGAAAACTCAACGGCGCAGGAGCCCAGAGCTCCTTCCTCGCTCACAGCCACAACGTCTCTGCCCCTCGGCAGTTAGGGCAAGTCTCACCACTCGGGTGCCACCCGATCCCATAGGTGGGCTGCAAATGCCAGTCACTTAATGCTGCCCCTATTGGTGCAAACAAGGCACCATTCCTCAGACTTTACTTCCCAGAATTACTGGCTGTGTCTCATTGGTCAGCCGGCTCCCACATGAGTCCTGATCCTGGTTGGTCAGAAAGATTTCCATTTTAATGTTCCCCCGATTACCATTGGCCCAGAGCAATAGTCCAGGTCCAAAATGGAGGAGCCAAGCGCACACAGTCCCAGCTGCAGAAGAAGCAGGTTAGATAAACTGTAATTCCACCAACACTCTAACTAATTATGGCCAAACAGTTACATCTTTCAAAAGGGCTCCCTCTGTGCATATAGCGACTGCCAAATGGGAGCGATTTCACCGCAGCTCAGGCGGGATTTGAACAGGGAAACACCAGTCCCCCCCATACCTACCTGCTGGAGCCTGCGAGCAGGCAGCTCTTAAAGAGAGAGTACTGGAGGCTTTGGAAGCACTCACAACACCCACATTTAGGCGGCATTGTGCCGAACACCAGTTAGGCAGGGAACATTTAGGCAAGCTCCGGGAAAGCTTTCAGGAACCCCCATTTGTAAGGGGGTTACATACATTTTTGCTAAAAAACAACTTATGATAAAATTATTTGCTAACAATACTGCAGCTAACTGGATGTTGGTGAGAGGTCCTAATCACAGAATTCAGTTCCCACATTTGTTTAAGAGAGCCACCATGCATAGATACATAGATTGTAAAGGGCAAACAAAGCAGGCGACAGTTTCAAAACTAATGATGCTAACACAATTCCTGATTTTTGGACCATACCTGCATCATCCAAAATGCACCAAAACATCTGAATACTATTTTCAAGCAGCTTTGGATGCATTTGCGACTGCTCCCCCAATTTATGGCAGCTTGCATCAACAAATAATGCATGCATTACTTTATTTGATGCATGCTTTCTTTTATTTGTGAAGATTGTTGCAATTGCAACATGTTACAAGTTACACAACCGCAGTAAAATGGTGCTACAAATCCTGGCCCACCTCCCATTTGACATGTGAAACTCCAGTGCCATGTGTGCATAAGGCACACAAGGCACAACTGCCTAAGGGTCACACAGTATGCAAATGAAGAGAGTAGGACTCAAACCCAGGTCTGCTGCATGTACCAAGCTCATTCACAGCTCATTACTCTAACCTCTAGACTATACTGCCAGACAGTTGGCACTGTCCCTTTAACTCCTGTTTACTCATGTTCTACTGCTAAGATGTAGCATGCTTACTCTGTTGTAGCAATGCTGCTGAGTGAACAACTGACCAGCGCTGACACATTCACTAGGTAGTGCCTTTATAGCAAAGTGGGTGCAGAACTTGTAGGAGGAGTTTTCACAATTGAACAAGAAGAATGACCAAGACCTAAGTTTAAGAATAACCCTTACTGGGGGAAAGACAATGGCTGAAGGGTTGAGAAGATGGGTGTGGGCCTAAAGATAACTTTGCAGGTGAATGGATGGGCACGTGTTGGCACAAATTGATAAAATGCCTCAGTTACTGCAAACACACACATTTGAAGAAAAATTCATAATTCACAGGTATGGATTTATGTTGGGTTAGGTACTAAATCCCAACACGTTAAATCCCAATAATTTTAATCCCATCACCGATTGCCCGACTCATGTTGTGCCTGACTGATAATATGCCTGACTGACAAAATCCTGAGCCAATTAGTTATAATTGCCAAAAACAGGGTATCGAAACACAAGCTATACTGAGCTGTCAACTGGGCTGTGCTGTCAATTTGGAAAAATTTGCCGTAATTGCCGAACACAGAAATTAGAAATATAAACTCACCACATGCAAAGATGTGACGCATATTACTAAAAATAGCAATACTTCTTACTGTGCACTGTGCACTGTAATTGCCAAAAATATGGTTGAATTACAAGCAATACTGAGCTGTACCGAGCTGTCAACTGGGCTGTGATGTCAAGTTCTTTGACTGGTAAGCACTTTAAAAAGTTTTGCAAAGTTATGCATTGTTTCAAGTATCAGCAAATGTGATGCAGGAGCACTATATACTACAATATTTTCTGCAGTTACGGCTATGCTGCATCTTTCAGTTAAATAATGCGGCACGTCTGTTCACTGAGATCACACCCCCATCTGCCCTGAGATCTGTATACCCATCTTTATGGCAAGCACATTAAATAATGCTGCTGCAGTCTGTCTTAAAACTGACGCACGTAAGGAGTACTGCTAAAGCTAACGATAAAGCTGCTGCTTTTCTGACAAGGTTTCATTTTTCCGTTAAATAATGCAGCACATCTTTTCCCTGAGATCGAATGGAACCAAAGTCCCTATGGGAGGAGGAGGTTAGGTATTTCTGGAGAGCGTTAATAGCAGCAGCTTTAAAAGCCCTCACGAGGCGATGGTTACAGGAGGAAGTACCGAGTATGGGTGACTAGGTTAACACTGTCGCTTCGATATATGAGAGGGAGTGGATCACTTTTGCAATACAACACAGGCAGGCCCAATATACCAACCGATGGACCAGATGGTAGAAAATACAAAATCACACATGCCCCCACAATGCAAAGCATCATGGGCTGCATATGCAAATCACCACAGAATGTTATGCTGGTCCAACTTTAAGCAGAATTGCATGGTGCCGAAAGGCCTCTCACACAGTTTGCAAAGGGTGCTAACAGAAGATGGTAGATGTATGTCATGGGTATTCAGGATCAGTAAACCAGAATGAACATATAGGTGTGATTAGATGACTAGTAATAATTAAAAAAAGTAGAGGTAAAGCGAGGCCTACATAAAAGGAGCTGGGGAGTCAAGGTTCCTGGATTTTGGGTGACATAAGTACACAGAAGGAAAAGGATATTGGACCTAAACAGTAAGGTACTGTATATGAATTGCTGGGAGCAGAGATCACTTTCACATGATTAAACATAAAAGGCATGGAACAAAGGCAATCTAGGGGGAAGAGTAGAATAGGTGATCAAATAAATTAGAAAATTAAAGAATAATTGGAGCCTAACTAAATACTGAGAAACTAAAATGCAGACCGCTGCTTTATTTTAATTTTTTCTCATTTTTATTTAGGGTATGTAAATTGTGTTAAGTTTTCTTAATTTTAAAAGCTGACTATGAACTCATTACCAGTTTAATTAGTTAAAACAGAAAAATGACTGATGGGTGGTATAAATGAAGATTAGTGTTGCCCTAACTGGAAGAAAGATGTAATTGTGATCACATAGAATACTGGAACTGTGCAACTGTATTTGTAATGCAAAGAAAGTATGAAATGTAATTGCTGCCACTTACCTCAATAAAGTAAAGTGTAAATAAAATAGAGATCACTGAGATCACTGCTGCAGTCATGTCGGGATTACGATAGTTGGGCAAAGAAACAGTCAGGCAAATGGTTAGTCGGGATTTCGGTAATGGGATTTAAATTGTCTGGAATTTAGATGTTGGGATTTAGTACAGATCCTGTTATGTCTGCAAGTTACACATTTATGACATCATGCTCATGACGTATGCAGTTTTTGTACAAGGTATAAGTGTTTATTAGTAACACTTGCCACATAATATAGCTAAGTTCCTTATAAAGCATCTTCAGAATAAATGCAGACATCTGAGAATGGATTTCAGTGCATCACAAAGCTTACGTCTTTTAAGTCAGAATATCACAAATTTGTTGTACTAGTAGTATAACAGTTTTATCAGTTACAGTAGTCTCTTGTTATAGCAAACCCCTCTATTGTGAATTCTTGGCTATAACGAATGTATTACGTAGCTCCCACAGTTACAGCCATTTTCAGCATTTGCTATAAAACGTCAATATGTATTCCTTTAACAGTGCTCACAATGTTCTCACAATGTTCTCTCTCTCTTCAATGTGCCTCAAATACTGTGTCAATTACTGTCCCCAATTATTAAATAACTATGAAATAATTATGTCCTAATGAGCTTCATTTTATAAGCCGCTGCTACCTTCCTCGTCTCACCGTTACATCAAACATGAAGCATTCAGTTTACTTGATCTCAACCAAACTGTCAGTGCTGGACCGACTAAAAAGTGGTGAGAGTCTGGTTAAATTGTCGCAGGAAACTGGCTACTCAAAATCAACTATCTGCACTTGGAGGAAGCAGGAGCAAGAATTCCATGACTTTCCCAGTGGGTGCAATGAGATGGATGGTCTCCAGAGAAAAACAATGCGGCGGCCAGATGAGGATGAGGTGGACAAGGCTACCCAGCTGTAGTTCACACAGCAGAGGATCAATAGGGTGCCTGTCTCTGGTCCAATAGTTCAACAAAAAGCTGAACATTTTGCAAAGCAGATCCATGGACCTGAATCTAACTTCAAGTCATCAGCTGGATGGTTGTGACACTTCCAGCACCCGCATGGCATTTGCCAGGTCTGCATTACCAGGGAACTGCTATCTTGCAATGATGCAGCTGCAGCAGAGTTCCTGCCAAAGCTTAAGGAGATCATTCAGCATGGTGGGTATTCTCCGGAACAACTGTACAACGCCGACGAGACCAGCTTATTTTGGAGGCATCTCCCAGAAGTCACCCTAGCTGGGCGTAATGAGGACAACACTAGCAAAGGGTTTAAAATTGCAGGATTAGCACAGCAGTTGAACCTACTGCCAAACGATAAATCTGCGGCAGACAACATTGATGACTGACTTTGCGGGGATAATGGAGCAATGACACATGACCAGATGACAGACGACATCCTCTCTGCTATCACGAGTGGAAACACTCACCCAACTGAGGAGTCAGAATCTGAATCTGAGGAAGAGGATGAGAGTGTGCCTGTTCCAAGCTATCAAGAGGCGATAGCTGGGTTAGAGACAGGACTGCGCTGGCTACAGTCACAAGATGCCACCTCCCTGAATGTTCTGCAACTATGGAATTCTATTTCTTATGCCAGGGATCTTGCAATAAGATGCAGTACCACTCAATGCAAGATAACTTCCTTCTTTCAGGCACCCGCTGCTGGCGGTGTACCGTGAGTACTGTACTGACTGAATACTGCGGAAAACTGCTGAGTGCTGATAACTGTTTTTAATACATCAAATTAATTATGAAATAATTATGAATAAAGCTTTGAGTGCTGAGTGATGAAGCCGTTGTTTAGTGGTTAGTTTGCGAACTACAATTTAGCCGTGGGTGAAAACTGTTGTGGAAGTCTATCAATCACATTGCTCCTCACTATAATGAATTGCTTACTAAAACGAATGCTGTTTATGGCTCCCAAAGCATTCGTTATAACGAGTGGTTACTGTATAATTAACTAAACCATTCCTCTAAAATCTGACTACGAATGTGACCAAATATTTCTGAAGAAAAGTGGCACAAAGCAAATTCAGAACTGTATAAACACAGTGAGCACAATAAAACAGGATTTATTATCTTCCAACACTTTTGCAACCAGGAAGAGTAGGGGATGCTACTGTAGAGAGGACAGTGAAAGATCTGCAGTGTAATAAAGGATATAACATGATTGAAAATTAAGCTGAAAACTACAAGTTTGCAATTAAATGACGTGTAGTATTACCATAATTCAGAAAAAAGTAAAAAAAAAAACATTTTTATATAGTCATGTAATTTTATGTACCAATACTAAAAAGTATATAGCTAAAGTCTGTTGATACAACAATAGTACTGAAACAATATACCATTTTTTGTGTGTTGCAACTAAAAAATACATGTATTAATAATATACTTAAAAAGCAGTTTCAAATACTATAGCTACATGTGGAACAACATCCGCATATAAAAACTGGCTCATAAGAATTCATTCTTGATGACTTAATGCCAAACTTTCATTTAAAAAAAATAATTTTCCAGCCCGAATGGTTCTAAAATGATAGCATTTAAAAGAAATCATCTTTTGAAAATATTAACTTTGGAACTGTTATGGCTAGAAACTTATTTTTATTTATGAAAGTTTGGAGACAGCTGAGTAGACATATTGATATATGATGTTGATAAATCTTCCAGATATCAATGAAAACATAAAATGGCTGAAGTTAAAAAAAACTGTTATTTTTAAGAACAAACTGTATAATGATGATCTATTCATGTTGACCAGACTTTCATTTAAAATACCTTATGTTTCTAAACCTAACAGTTCAAAAGATTCAGCTTTCAAAATGTTATTTCAAACTTTATAAAACATAATCTGGGAAAGGACCAGATATCGGCTCTGGAGTGTGGGGGTGATGGGTCAATGGCACATTCCTCTGCTGGTACCACTACAAAATTCCTATGCCACTCTGGTGGGGTGGGACTGCCAAGAGGAGGCATCCATGGTAGTGGCCAGGGAGGATGTGGGGGGTCCTAAATAATGGAGACTCCAAGAAGGGTAGCAGAGACCGCAGAGGAGGATGAAGCAACTTCTGGTGGGGGACTCGATTGTGAGGGTGAAAGATTTGGGAATAGGAAGGGAGAGAGGAAGGTTAGGTGCCTACATGTTACCACAGCCCAGAAGGATGCGAAGTCATTCCTGGGGATTGCTAGGGCAGCAGGACAGAAGGGAGAGCTGGATGTCATTGTCCACAGGGGGATCAATAATCTGGCTAGGGATGGGACTGGGATGGTTCAGGGGGAGTTTAGGGAGCTGGGGAGGGGTCGTAGACAGGTAACATACTCAGCAGCTTTAACTGAGGTGCTGCCTGTCTACAACAGGGGGGAGAAAAGGGATCCCTGCACCAGGAGCTTCAAGGAATGGTGCACAGAGGAGGGGTTCAGCTACACTGGGGACTGGAGATCCACCTGGAAGGATAAGTGCCTATACAGGGGTGATGGGCCCATCCATCCGGCGGGGAACCATAGTCCTCGGAGGATGGTTTCAATGATACTTTGATGAACATTTAAACCAGCTGGGAGTGGGGCAGAAGGAATCAGGGAGGCAGATGCTGCCCTCCCACAGGCTCAAGTAGACAGTAGGGAGAGCACGAGGGGAGAGGAATCCCCATGTACAAATTAATGAAGGAAGAAAGGTGATAGAAATGAAGGGGGATGGGAACAGGAGCATTAAAAAGAGAGGAGGGAGGAGGGAGAAGGAAGGAGGGAAGGCAAAAGGAAAAAATTGGGGTAACAAGCAGAGTGCTATGAAAATCTGGAAGGCCATATGGGTGAATGCTAGAAGTCTAGAAAACAAAATTCTGGACCAAGAGGCCATGATAACTGAGGCCGGTCTAGACATTGTGGCCATTACCGAGCTTGATGGGTATGCCCTACGCACAGCAAAATTCTTACAGTGAACTTGTCAATGCCAACCTCGACAGTTCACTGTAAAGTCTGCCCAGGATCCTGGTACTTTTCCCCCCGGACCTGCACCCCCTCTACGAATCAACTCCAACTCAGAGTTGATAACCCTCAAGTCTGGTGGGGGGGGCAAATCCTCCTGATGAGCAGCAACTGTTTCTCCGATGGATTTATGTCAGCCTCAAACTGCGGTTGACATACTGTAAATCCGTCGCTGTACTCAACTCAACTCATTTTATTTCTAAAAAGTGCAAATCATATCACTATCTAAGCGCTTGTACAGAACATAGAAAAAATTCAGCAGTAAAACCATAAATAATTAAAACATCAGTATCATAATATTCAGTAATCTCCAGTTCATACATGCTCCTGAAAGGCGAGCATAAACAGATGTATTTTTAGGGCAGATTTAAAGCTCCCCACAATCAGTCACTCCCTTATCTGATGAAGTAGTGAGTTCAATAGGGTAGGGGCTGCAAACACAAACACCCTAGCACCAGAGGTCTTTAAACAAACCCTGGGAACCTCTAGCAATCCCTGGTCAGCTGAGTGTAGTGGGCGGAGGGGGCGGTAAGGGCACAAACGTTCTTGCAGATAGTGTGACCCCTGTCCATGTAGGGCTTTGTGGGTCAGCAAACCGACCTTGAAGGTGACCCACCACTGAACCGGTAGCCAGTGCAGTCTGCAAAGCACAGGCGTGACATGGTAAAATCGAGATGAGCCAGTCAACAGCCTGGCTGCCACATACTGCACCAGCTGCAAGCGGCAGATATCAACCCCCGGGAGCCCTAGGTACAGAAAATTGCAACAGTCAAAGTGGGAGGTCACAAAGGCCACAGATGGTAACATGGGGGACAACACCTAGCCCTGCAGAACCCCACATGGCAGGGAGACCACATCTGAGCAAAAAATCCCAGACACCACTCTCTGTGACCTGCCTGTGAGGAAAGAATGGAACCATCTGAGGACCGTACTCGATAGTCCATAGATGAACTGCAGGCGTGCTAGTAACACATGGCCCAGTGTAGAAAGGTCATCAGGTGGGACCAGGTGTTTAATCCAAGCAATATTCCTCAGATGGTAAAATGAGGATTTGACAATGGGCGACACCTGAAATGTAAGGTTCCGACTGTCATCCAAAATAATGCCCAGATTCTACACCTGGTCAGAGGTCAGTAGCTGACTACCCCCAAGCCAAAGATCATAGACTGCCTAGCCAATGACCCCTCAGCCCAACGACCTGGGTCCACAACCAACACCTCAATCTTGTCAGGGTTTAACCTCAACCAGTTGGCACTCATCCAGTCCTGAATCTCGGCAAGGTAGTTGTTAAATACAGAGACAGTATCATCCTGGTCTGGCACAGACAACTGAGTATCATCTGAATAGCAGTAAAAACTCAGCCCATACCACCTCACAATGTTTCCTAATGACAGCATATATACCGTAAACAACATGGGGGATGACACGAGGCCCTCGCGGGACCCCATATGGCAGGGAGACCGGGTCTGAGTAAAAACTCCCTGGCACCACTCTCTGTGACCTGCCTGTGAGGAAAGAATTGAACCATCTGAGGACTGTACCCGACAGTACAAAGATGAACCGCAGGCACGCTAGTAACACACCATGGTCTACGGTATCAAATGCCACAGAGAGATCAAGGAGAACCAAGATGGAATGAGTCCTCTGATCTTTTGTTATTAGGAGATCAGTGAAGACCCAAACCAGGGCCATCTCAGTACTGTGCCTCTTCTAAAAGTCCAACTGGAGAGGACTGTAGATAACATGGATGGTAAGATGGACCTCCAGCTGCAGCGAGACCGCCTTCTCAACAATCTTACCTACAAAAGGAAGGTTAGAGACAGACCTGTAGTTAGCTAGACAATTGGGGTCAAGAGAGGATTTCTTAAGGAGGGGTATTACTACCACCTCCTTCAGGGTGTCCAGAAACACCCCTGTCTCTAATTAAGTTCCGACTATCTCTGCTAGGACCGGGCCAATGACTTCAGCACACCCCATGAGGAGGTGAGTTGAGCCTGGGTCCAAACTACAGCAGGTCAGCCGCAAACTCTGGATGATCCTCACCACCTCCATGACCGACAACCGGTTGAAGTCAGACCAGCCAAAACAAGGCACAGCAACCTCCCACCGACCAACGCAACTCTCACTGGAATGAGCCGCGCAGATTTCAGACCTGATGTCGGCAACCTTACCCACAAAGAATCGAGCAAACTGCATATTTCTCCTGTGACAATGCTCTCCAAGACTGGAGACAGGCTGGATTGCACAGTCTGTCCACAGTTCGAAAGAGCTGAGCTGGTCAATTCTGTGCAGCAGCAATCTCCCTGGACAGGAAGTCTGCCTTCCTATGGGAGATAACTGATTGATACTCCTTATAATGAGTCATCAATCTAAACCTGTTGGCATCAAGGCCGGATTTCTGCCAGCATCGTTACAGCCTTCGTCCAACTTGCCTCAAGTCCCTCAAAGTCCCATCAAACCACGGGGACCGAAGGCAAAGGGTGAGTGGGCAAACCTGGACAGGAGCAATGGAATCCAGAGTCTCTACCATGGCACTATTATAGGACTGTACTAGGTTCTCGGGATCCGTGCTTGCACTCGGTACACCCGATAGTTTCAGCACTGCCACAAGGCCATCTGGGGGTCAAACCCCTCAAAGGGCGGTACCGAACTATCTCCACAGGGGCAGGCCTATTGAGGGGAGCCTGGAAACTGAACCTTATAGTGTGATGGTCAGACCAACCGATCGGTTCCACCACCAAGTCGGAGATCTCCATCCCCAGCAAGAAGACCAGGTTCAATGAGTGACCATAAATGTGGGTTGCAGAGTTAATATCCTGTGTGAAGCCCAACGAGTTCATTGGTTGGAGGAAGTCCAGACCAATTGTGAGAGTTCATCATTGACCCAGGCATTGAAATCCCCCAGCACCATCCATCTGGGGGACTCCGAAACCATATCAACAATGAAGTCGCATCATGCAGGAACAACTTCTCATCCATCGTAATGTTGGTTGACAAGATATTTGTTGAACTGGCATTGTTGAGCCGTCATGATGCACGGAGAACTATGAATGGGACATAGCCATACCAAGCTACACTCTGTTAAGGAAGGACAGGGTGGAAAGTAAAGGAAGGGGTGTGTGGTGCTTTATGTAAGAGAAAGCATAAAAGTGATGGTGATACTGGGAATACAGAGGAGGGCATTGGTACTGTGGATCACCCTGGAAACTAGGAACGGAGCCAGTATTCACAATGGCCTGATCTACAGCATGGGGGATGGGTAGACAAGGCACTGGTGGAACCAACTGGCAAGGTGGTAAAAAAGGGGGAGGTGCTGCTGGTGGGGGACTTTAATCTGCTGGATGTAGATTGCAGTCTTCCAGCTGCAGCTTCAGTCAAAAGCAGGAACATCAGTGGACTCCCTGCAGGGGGAATTCCTCAGTTAACTAGTCAGTGAACCCATTCGTAATGAGGCAATCCTAGACCTGGTACTCACTAACAGGGACAGTATCGCAGACGTCAAGGTGGGAGGCCACCTGGGGACCAGTGATTACTGTGTATGGTGAGTAAAATTATGGACTCTTTGCTAAAGGAAAGTATAGTAGAACACCTTGAATGAAGTGGAGCACAAGATCCTAGACAACATGGGTTCATGTTAGGAAAGTCATGTCAAACTAATCTGATTGATTTCTTTGACTGGGTCACTAGGGAGGTGGATCTTGGGGCGGAGCAGTAGATATGGCCTACTGTGACTTCAGCAAGGTGTTCGACACCGTTCCACATAGGAGGTTTGCAAACAAGCTGGACAGCCTGGGACTGGGACACAAGGTGGTGAAATAGTTTGGAAACTGGTTGAAAGGTAGGACACAGAGGGTGGTGGTAAAGGGGCTTAATCCGAAGTAGGGAGGGTGACCAGCGGGGTGCCACAGGGGTCAGTTATTGGACCAGTGCTGTTCAATATCTACATCAGTGACATTGCAGAGGGGCTGAAGGGGAAGGTGTGCCTCTTTGCAGACGACACAAAGATCTGTAATAAGGTGGACAGTCCAGGAGGGGTGGAGAGAATGAGAAGGGACCTAGCTAAAACAGAAGAGTGGTCCAGATAGTGGCAACTGGGATTCAATGCGAAGAAGTGCAAAATCATGCACTTGGGGCGCAGTAACCCAAGGGAGAACTACATGATGAAGGGGGAGATATCAGCAGCCACAAAGCAGGATAGAGATCTGGAGGTCATTATATCTGACAACCTAAAGGTGGCCAAACAATGTGCCAAGGCAGTGGGGAGAGCCAGTGGGATGCTGGGGTGCACTGGGAGAAGTATCACCAGCAGAAAAAAGGAAGTCATAATGCCACTATACAGATCATTGGTGAGACCTCATCTGGAGTACTGGGTCCAGTTCTGTAGGCCTCATCTCAGAAAGGACACAGACAGGGTAGGGACAGTCCAGAGAAGGGCAATAAAAATAGTACAGGGCCGGCACCACATGTCATATGAGGAGAGACTACAGGAACTCAATATGTACACCCTGGAGGAGAGGAGAGAGAGGGGAGAATGATAGAGACCTTCAGGTACCTCAAGGAGATTAACAAGGTACAGGAGGACAGCATCTTTCAGAAGCGAAGCTGCCCTAAAACAAGAGGGTATGACATTAGACTGGAAGGGGAGACTGAGGGGCAACATGAGGAAGTACTTTTTCATGGAAAGGGTGGTGGATGCTTGTAATGGCCTGCCCCAGGAGGTGGTGTGGGCAAACATAGTGGGGGGATTTAAACAGGCATGGGATAAACATAAGGGAACCCTAGAGGGGGAAGGAGAGGCAGCAGCAGCAGTGGACCAGTAGGGTCAGCAGCAGCTAAGTAAAGGTAAGGCATATGGGCAGACTGGATTGGCCTGGTGGTCCTTATCTGCTGTCAAGTTCTATGTTTCTATGGTTCAATAGAAGGACAGCTGCAGAACTGAACCACTGCTGTGGAATCAAACCACACAAGGGCAAGAGTCCTGGACTTCAGGAGGGCAGATTTTATAAAGATGGGTAAATGCCTTAGAGATGACCAGGCTGGGAGGGAGTGACAAGGGTGGGGTGGAGGAAGAGTGGGAAAAGCTAAAAGGGGGCATAGTGAAGGAGGCAAACCTCTGCATCAAGCACGTGAGCAAAAGCAAGAGGAAGAAGAGACATCTATTGTTCTCAAAAGAGGTGGCTGAAAAGGTAGAGGGTAGAATTCATAAGATATTAGGAGATGCAGAGGGAAGAGGATAGGCAGGTGTATCAGGAAACACAGGGAAGCAGAGAAAGCAGTAAGGAGCACAAAGGTGCAAACAGAAGAGAGAATAGCCCAAGTGATGATAAAAGGGGACGAAACATTTGTTTTAGGTATATATGCGAAAAGAGGAAGACCAGGGGAAGGATTGTTAGGTTAAAAAGAAGGTGGGGACTGTGCAGAGGAAGACATCCTGAGCAAATACATTTGTTCAGTGTTCACAGAGGAAAGAGAAGAGGAGGGGACACAAAAAAGTAACAGGAGCTTTGGAGGGAGGGAGGGAGGTGGATATTAGTCCCTTTTTTTGAGGAGAGAATCCTGAAGGGACTCACTAATCTGAAAGTGGACAAAGCAATATAGACAAATGGGGAGCATCCAAGGGTACTAAGGGAGCTCAGGGAGGCACTGGCTGCACCTCTGAGAGTCCTATTTAACAGTTCACTGGAAACAGGAGTGGTTCCGGAGGACTGGGGAAGGGCAGATGTAGTCCCACATCAGAAAAGTGGCAGTAGGGAGTAGGCTGGCAATTATAGGCCAGTCAGCCTGTTATCGGTGGTGGAAATGTTCATGGAATCACTTCTGAAGGAAAATATTGCGGAATACCTTGAATACAGTGGATTGCGAGACCTGAGACACCATGGATTTATTGGGAGGGGAGTTATGTCAAATGAATCAGATAGATTTCTTTGACTGGGTGACCATAGACTTAGATCAGATTGAAGCAGTAGATGTAGCCTACCTAGATTTCAGTAAGGCTTTCAACACCATTCCACACAGGAGACTAGTAAGCAAGCTCGGTGGGTTAGGAGTGGGTCCAGAGGTGCAATAACTGGTTAGGAGATAGGTGACAAGAGGGTAGTGGTAAATGAAGTTCACTCTCTGGAAGGGAGGGTGACCAGCAGGGTGCCTTATGGATCCATGCTGGGGCTTGTCATTTTTAATGTCTTTATATGAGACATTGCAGATAAGCTGGAAAGAAAGGTCTGCCTCTTTGCAGATGACACCAAAATCTGCAATGGGGTGGACACTCTGGGGTGTGGAAAGGATGAGCAGAGAGCTCACAAAACTCGAGGAGTGGTCAATGGCATGGCAGCTGTGTTTCAAGGTGAAAAAGTGGAAATCATGCTCTTATGGCACAGAAACCCAGGGGCAGAGTATAAAATGGGTGGCACTGTACTGATAATGACCAAGCAGGAAAGAGACATGGGGGTAATCATACTGGATGACATAAAGGTGGTCAAGCAGCACAACAAGGCAGTTGGGAGGGCTAGTGGGATACCAGGGAGGGTATCACCAGCAGAAAGAGGGACATCGTGTTGCCCCTGTAGAGACTGCTGGTAAAACCCCATCTAGAGTACTATGTCCAGTTCTGGAGACCACATCTCTGGAAGGACACTGACAGAGTTTGAAGGCAGTCCAAAGAAGGGCAACTAAAATTGTGTAGGGTAACAGAAGCACTCTGGATGGGGGGGGGGTCGATCCCAGTCCTTTCACAGAAGAAAGGGTTCTGAAATAACTCCTAAAACTGAAGGTGGACAAAGCAATGGGGCCTGATGTAATTCACCCCAGAATTCTAAAAGAATTAAGCAGAGAACTAGTGACACCACTGGCTACCCTTTTTAACAAATCATGGGAGGATGGCGTGGTACCTGAGGACTGGAGGAAGGTGGACATGATTCCCTTTCACAAAAGTGGGTGCAAGGTAGAGGCAGGAAACTACAGACCTGTCAGTTTAACCTCTGTGATAGGGAAAGTGATGGAACCACTTCTGGAGGAAAGAACTGTTGAGTACCTAGAGGCCAGTGGGGCACAGGACCCAAGGCAGCATGGGTTCACAGCGGGAAGGTCATGTCAGACAAATCTAATTGATTTCTTTGACTGGGTGACCAAAGCAGTAGACCAGGGAGGGGCTGTGGACATGGCCTACCTATGAACTTTAGCAAGGCATTTGACACAATCCCACACACAAGATTAATAGCAAAATTAACCAGCCTGGGAGTGGGTCCCAGGGAGATAGCCTGGGTAAAACATTGGCTGGATAACAGGACACAGAAGGTAATTGTAAATAGATTCCACTCTGAAGAAAGAGGGATTACTAGTGGGGTACCGGCAGGGTACAGTACTGGGACCAGTCATTTTTAATGTCTTTATAAGTGACATTGCAGAGGGACTGGAAGGAAAAGTATGCCTCTTTGCAAATAACACAAACATCTGCAACAGGGTTGATACACAAGGAGGCGTGGAAAGGATGAGAAGGGACTTGGCAAGGTTGGAGGAATGGTCAGAAGTATGGTAGCTTGGATTCAATGCAAAGAAGTGCAAAATAATGCACCTGGGAAACAAAAACCCAGGGGAAGATTACACAATGGGGGGGGGTAGTAACAACAACAAAAATGGAAAGGGACCTGGGGGTAATCATATCAGATGAACTTAATGTTAGCAAGCAATGTGAGAAGGCAGTAGGGAGGGTTGGGGGGATACTGGGATGTATAGGGAGAGGCACCACCAGCAGAAAACAGGAAGTTGTTATCCCTCTGTACAGACAGTTGGTGAGACCCCATCTGGAGTGCTGCGTCCAGTTTTGGAGACCCCATCTCCGCAAGGACACAGACAGGATGGAGGCAGTCCAGAGGAGGGCAACTAAAATGGTGCAAGGTCTGCAAGAGAAGCCATACAAGGAGAGACTAAAGGAGCTTAATATGTATTCCCTTGAGGAAAGGAGGGAGAGGGAAAACATGATAGAAACTTTAAGTACCTCAGTGGAATCAACAAAGTCAAGAGGTAGCATCTTTCAGAAAAAGAGATGTGCAAGAACAAGAGGACACAATTTGAAGATAGAGGGGGGACGGCTCAGGGGCAATGTGAGGAAGTATTTTTTCACAGAGGGTAGTGGACGCATGGAACATCCTTCTTGAGGAGGTTGTGGGGTCTAAAACTATGGGAAAGTTCAAGAATGCATGGGACAGACATAAGGCAATTTTTGTGGGCTAGGTAGAAATAGGCTGTTGGTTAAATAGGATCTGCAGCTTATCCTCTAGGTAGGGAAATGGGAAGACTAGGTGGGCCAAGCAGACCTTATCTGCCATCAGAGTCTATGTTTCTATGTCTGCACCAAACACACTACAAGGAGAGACCAAAGGATGTCAATATGTACACCCTGGAAGAGAGGAGGGATGTGGGGCTTGGTAGGATAGAGACCTTTAAATACTTCATGGTAGTAAACAAGGTACAGCAGGGAAGTATTTTTCAGAAAAAAAAAAGCACAAGAATAAGAGGACATGCTATGAAGCTGGAGGCGGGTAGACTCAGGAGGGATGTGAGGAAGTACTTCTTCACAGAAAGACTGATGGATTCCAGGAACAGCCTTCCAACGGTTGTAGTTGGGGTGAAAACAGTGATGGCGTTCAAAACTACATGCGATAGGCATAAGGGAATCTTAGTGGAAAGGAAAGGGTGAGGGAACAGGAGCTGGCAATCAAGTAGGGTCTGCGGTGATACTGTAGGTAGGGAAAAATTGGCAGAATGGATAGGCCAAGCAGTCCTTATCCACCGTCAGAGTCTGAGTTTCTATGAAAAAAAAAATATTTTGAAATGGACAGAAGATATTAGTGGTTGTTCTGTTTAAAAGTAAATAGGGGACATGCCATGGCTTAACTCAAGATTTCCCTTTATTTTCATGAGTGAGGGGACTGGACCATAACTCACAAGATGGGGAAGCAATGAGTGAGTCATTGAGGTCTTGCGCCCTCACAAATGAAGATAAATGGCATACCTTGAGTTAGGCCATTACGTATCTAATGGGCAGACTGGGTGGGCCAAGCAGCCCTTATCTGTTGTCAAATTCTATCTAGTTTGTACAACATTTTATTTATGTATTTAAATTTCAGAATTACAATATCCTTTGAGTCCGAGAGTCATTTACAAAGGCTCCACGTCAAGGGGTGCTCATACAGAATATCCAATACACAAGGTTACAGGCAAGAAATATAAAATGGGAGCAGGGATATACATCATACAAAGCAAATAAATTGGCAGTTAAAAGCAGACTTTGGCAAGACCCAAAACAACAGATTAAATGCTCTAAAGGAAACATTTTGAGAAAAGAACATTGAAAGGCAGTAGGAAATAATGTGAGTGCAATTCAAGCAGGACTTTGTTAAATACAGGGTATAAGGAATAAAGATAGACTAAGTACAGGACACAGGAAGATAAGTTATAGAGAAGTCAGTGCACAAGATGGAGTGCAAGATATTATCAACTGTTAAACCTGTCGACGTTACTCTTTCCTGAAGCTCCTGTTTATTCGGATTTTAATTCTCTGGCTAAAATGCGGTACTATGATGTCATCAAGCGCTGTTTTGGCTGCTTTCCCACTGGTTACTGTAAGTACAGCATTATGACCTATTTAACCTATATTATCTTGTTTGTGGCATTTTTACTATCAAGATAAATTTTTAGCTTGTTGCATGTGTCATAAGCAACACACCATTTAGCTGGTGAAATTTAGTCTCACTGGCATTGTTTAAGCACATTATCTTCTAGTTCAGACCAGAAAACAATGTGTCTGCATAGTCAGTTGGCAAATTGCCTACAATGATCTAATTCCAAGAGCAGCTGCAACCTGTTTGGAGCAGATTTGTCACAGAGGTTCCACGTGTAATTTGTGTGAAAAAGGACTATGAATATAAATATGCATACAGCTTCAAGCATGTTGGAAATTCTTCAAAGCACGTTTCAAAGTATTTAAAGGAAAATGTCTGAAAATGTTTTATCACCCTTTACTTTTAACTTAGATATTGTAATGCCATGCTAAAATTTGATTCCTGGATCTTACTTAGTTTATTACAATTTTAACTGAGTTTCATGTTCTTTGCTTGCTGTGTTTATCTTCCTCTTATTATGTTGACCTTTTCACTGCTAGGGATCTATCTTTCTTTCTCTCTTTCTCTCTTCCTTCCTTCCTTTCTTTCTGCACTCATGTGCCCAACTTGTCACTTTTGCATTATAGTATTTAAAATTAAAAATTCTATATGTTCCCTTCAGGGAACTGTAAACAAGCATGTCTATTTTATCATGGGAATCTGAGCTTTTGATCATTAGGAATGTTTTGTTGGCACTTGGTCATGTGACCAGAATAATTAGCCTGAAATGTAAACAAATGTAATGTTTATGCAAACATGTTGCAGAATAAACCACTGAAGTCCTAGTAATTGAAAAGGAAATATGGAAAGCTACAGCATATAGTATATTACTGACTACCATATTTCATTGATAACTAGCCGACGTTGTATTTGACTTTTTACTTTTCAGGCCATGGCTAGTAATTAAGAGTGGCTACTAAGTGAGGGTGACCTCAATTAAAGAGCTGCTCCCTCAGTGATAGATGCCAGCATTTAAACCTTTGTAAAGCCTACCTGCAGCGAGGTGTTTAGTAGGAGAGATTGAGGATGAGAAACTGAGTGAGTGAGGAAAGCAATGGAAGCAATGTCCAAATGAAACTACTATGATTTGAAGTTTAAACTACATGTCACCTGATGTGCCGCAAAGGAGGGGAATCAGCTCGTAGCTGCTAATCTCAATATTGATGAAAACAAAGTTCCGGACTGGCATGCGAAATTTACATAGTTGGAGGCCAAGCTAACCGAGTCCTGGCAGACAGGCAGCAACAAGAAGCACGACTGGCTTGGTGGAGGAGGCACAAATCTCCCTACGCTGAGCAGGAAGCCTTCAAAAGGAGCAGCACCTAAGGGTGACCAGAAAATGACAGCCCTGAAGGCGTCTGCACTCATTCTTGACCTTACCTTCAAAGCCATCCGCAGGTAGTGGGTTGACAGCTTCTTGTGGTGGTGGAGGTTCACCATTCACCAGAAGATCACGGAAGGTCAGTGACTCCCCTCTGATTAGGTTTCCAAAAGTCACTGACTTTGTTTCCTTTTGCTACGGCAACATCACAGCACACAGTACACAGGTTTCATCCATAGAGAATAACGATGAGACTACAACCTGGGTTGACATGCCAGGGGAGAAGACAGTGGACACGAAAGGTGTGAAGTCTGTTCCACTTGTGACCACTGGCCACAACAGAGGGTCACAGTGTGCTTCTCAGCTATGGCCAATGATCATATGGTGTTGCCCTTTCTGGTAATTAAGAGTAAATGCATCCCCAAAGAACTGTTCTGTATCCCCCGAATAACTACCGCAACATCCAAAAACAAACGGATGACTGAACAGCTCACCCATTTGTGGCTGAACTTGGTGTGGGGTGGGATGAGCTTCATATGCAGGATTTTAGTGTGGGGCACATTCTGGTGCCACATCTGTCCCTCTAAGTCAAAGCCAAACAAAACTGTACCATCACTGGTGTAATTCCAGGGTGCTGCACCTACCTGTTACAACCAGCTGATGTCTCCTGAAACAGACCCTTAAAACACAAGTATGGAGACGACTGATGACTGATTGGTCAATGAGGAGTGTGAGCAGACACATGCTGGAAATCCTGAGGTACCAAACAAAAGTTAAATTGCCCTGTGGTTCAAAGAAGCCTGGAATGGGGTTGGCAAAGAAATTATAATCAAATCATTCCAGGCTTGTGGTAGTACAAGTTGTGACCTCAGTGTAATACACTGCACTAAACCTGGGGATGCAGCATGTGAAGCAAGAGAAAGCTCAGGAAGAAAGTGTGTGAAATCGGGCAAATGAAAACCTCATGCAAGTTAAATGTGTCACAGCAGCTAATTGACTGCAAACTAGGAGAGGAGCCAGAGGGAAAGATTCCCATCACAGCTGAGCTGGGCTAACTTGACTAGCAGGTAGGAGAAAATCAGTTTGTAAAATGTTACAAAAAAGTACAAAACATAAAAAGCAGTCTGTGAGGAAAACCCAAAGTACAAGCACTGTGTGTTCTTTGGTTTTCAGAGGAAGGTTTTGCCAAAATGAAGACTGTCGACTGTCACAGATGAAACAACACAAGCTTTTGTTTAATGAGCTTTGAGTTTTTTAACACCAATGTACAAATAAAGAAATGGGTACAATCTAAAATAAAAGAATGTGGTTAAAAAATCAATACCAGTATCAATAATGTTTATAGGTAGTGAAAACATCAAGAGTGCCAAATGCCATGAGTAACATACTGTAGTCTTGCATCTATTACTGAGCGCAGCTTGCAAACAAGAACAGCTTGTATTATTTAATTTATTTTATTTATTTAAAGTTGTTGACTGGGAGAGGCACACTGAGCCAGATCTGATCTCCAGGTGCGACCCAGGGGAGAGGGAGTAGGGAGGTTACATTCAAACAGTTCAACAGATTTGTAAATACATTTAAAGTTTAAACACAGCATTGTACAGTCAAAAGAGCATTTTAAACAGGGTGGGTTAATATGTTGAAAACTGTAACATGGTAGAATAGTTGGTGTACAAATAATGGTTTTAGAGCAAAGGATAAGTAAGCAATGAAATTTCAGTGAACAATAAAAATTAATGTAACCACAAATAGGATGGTACCTACAGTGCATACTGAAGTGGAGACAAGACAGTGAGTGGAAGAGTGGAGAGAGAGTTTGAAGAAATTGGAAAAGTGCTAATAAATGAGGGAGCTGGGAGCATTTTAGCGAATGAGCATAGTTTTTTTCACAGGGGAATGGGAAAGGGGTGGAGAAGAGAGGGGAAGGTAGAGGGGCTGCAGAAGGGCAAGTGAACAGGAAATGAATTAAAGAGCAGGTGAAGGGAGGTGTCACATGGAATGGGTATGGGGTACACAGGAGAAAGGATTAGGGTAGAGAGAGAGAGAGAGAAAGTAGGTGAGGAGAAGTAGCAGAGAGAGGAGACCACAGTGACAAGAGCAATGATCGTACGTAGGGACAAGGGCTGCAGGTTTTGAGGCTATGCCAGAGGGAAAAACTTATATGAGGGGTATTAGCTAAAGTTAAAAAGCAATGTGTCAGTTATCTGAGGGCGACTAGTATGGTATGCCGTTATAAGGGTGCCATCATGTGGGCACCGCAACAAGGTCCTGAGTGACATGGGCGTTCTGGATTTTACAGCACCCGCACTCACCCAATCCTTTTTTAACCTGTCAACATCCTCTGACATAAGTTTAATTTCTCGTAAGAAAGCAATATGTGTTTTATGCTTCTTAAGGTAGGTAAGTATTTGTTTTCGCTTACAAGGAGAATTGAGTCCCTTAACATTCCATGAGTGTAATATCAAATCACTCGTAATGGTAAACAGTAAAATAGGAAGTTACAAATCGGAAGGAGGGACTCATAAAAAACTAAGTCAGAGGGTGTCAAAGGTTCTAAAGGCAGATGAGTAGGTTGTGCAAATGTGAGCAGGATCCTTAGAACATATGAATTCAGAATAATATGATAAATATGCCTATTGAGTCTCACTAAAGAGAGATAGAGGAATAGAATAGTAGAGAGAATATTCCTAGAAACAACAAAAACTTGTATATTACAGTAAGAACATTTGTGAAGTGTAGAGAGATAGGAGTCGGTACACATACCTGAGACTCTCTCGCCACACTACTAGGCATGTAAACACATAGAAAACACTTAAGAAAAGGTTACATGCAATATTCCTAAGTTATTAACTATGTGTAACAATATCTTATAAGTAATTATTATGACTAGCACTGTAATATTTAAGCTAGAACCCTGGGAAAAAACAATAAGCATCCATCATACCAAAACAATGCATAAAACATTTTTAAAGTAATAATTAAACCAGACATAATAATCATGTTGAACTATATCAAATTAGTTCAATAAAAAAGAATAATATGCCAATATAACATCACATATCCCTGAATAGCATAATCAAAAGATAAAAGCATAAGGCATATAAACATCCATATGAGCTTAATAAAGAGCGGATATGTGATATATGTGCTATTAGCTTAAAGTAGTAGGTGGACTAAAAAAATATATATATAGACAACCACTATGTAAATATATATATATATATATATATATATATATATATACATACACACACTTGCCATAAAGTAAAAATAAGTCTTTTAATGTAGTAAACATACATGGCAATATGTTATATTTTATGTTTCACTTTTTATTTTACTGATAAACTGATGACTAGTAGCACACCTATGGGCCTGGGAAAAACCTGAAAGAGAAAAAAAAAAAAGAAATGGTATATATCCGGTAAATAGGTTTACACATTTAGATAATTTTAGCAAGAATATGCTAATAAATTCAATTGAATGAAAGAAATACAGCCCCTAAGTTTCAAACGCGATTTACAGCCTTAATACTTCCAAACCGGCTGAGTGTGAAAGCTCTAATAGGTTAAGCTAGGCAACGTATTTGAATGAAAGAAAAAGCGAAAAAAAAAGGAGTAACCAAAAGTGGTACTAAAATGAAGGGCTACACATAAATGTTCACGCACAAAGTCAGAGATACATGGCAATCAATGAACCTTACAGTTCTGCATTCAGTATACAATGATAATTACGTTGATCTTCAGTCTCCCCTAGTTTTCTTTTTTCAGGGGGTTTAAGGAATCAGTCACCAGATTTGCCTAGAAGGAAACAGGGGAATTAAATGTAGACCACAGATTTGTGAGAGCATCAGTCAGTGGCTCCTAGACTTCTTCACAAAGTGCTCTACGACAGTGGTAGAGAAACATTTTGAAGTGGAGCACACCTGTTAGATAGCGCTAGCGGAGTGGAAGAACCGACCTGTTTACAAATTCCAAGTAATAAACGATAATGAGATGTTATTCCAGCATCGCTAATGACTCGTATATAGAAAGCCAGAAAATTCCTTTCATATTCATAGCGTAGAGGCTTGGGTAGGAAGCGGTTGGATTAGATGTAAACTGTGCAGGTTTCTCTGAATACATGTCATTTACATAGGCGCTAGCGGGAAAAAACGCCGGTCCACCTAGGAGGGATTCGGGGCAATAATTAGATCGAATGCATCACTATTAACAGATGTGATGGGTGCATTTCAAGATGTGTTGGGAAATGCAGATGCACTTCAAGTAAGCAAAGAAAAATAAGCGAAGCTCTAAATATAGCCCTTGAAATTTCGGTGCGATTTACAGCCTTACTCAGACCAAACCGGCTGGGAGTAATAGTGTTACATATTTTAATATGAGATTACGGGGGCTTAATATAGATACTGGCAAATACTATCAGGACCTCCTATCAGTCAGTGCTTGTGACGATTATTTATCTGAGAAGCAGTATTATGGATTCTGTTCTTTAGTTTCATCTTTCTTTTCTTAGGAGTCAGGTGAATTGGCATTAGGCAGGGCATTCACATAGGTATCAGCAGGTGGATCTAAATCATCTTCTTGGCATTCTTCATGAGAAAAGAGTGAATCTTCGAGTGAATAGTGGAGTATATTTATTAGACAACACAAGAGGAGTGGAGAAGTCAACATGCTTTTTGGTTTGCAGGTCCGACGTAGAAGGAGTATCATTCGAGCAGCATAAATGTTTAGCATGCAGAGATTGAACAGACTTTTTTTCTTGTATGCTGCGTTGAAACTCTGGCAGGAGCTGAAGTTTTAATTGCGGTTTGTGCAGGCTTCTCTATGGTTTTTGGATTAGTTTCAAAGATGTTCACTGGAGATTGACGGACCTCTTGGAAGGAATCGGATCAATATTTAGGTCGGCTGCAGCGCAATCAATGGTATAGTAATATGTGTAGTTTGAGGTATATTGAGGAACGTTGATAAAGCTTCAGGTGTGTGGAAATCTTTAAATGAATCATTCAGAAATAGACGCATTGTGGCTGGGTAGCGTAAAGCAAATTTAATACCCCACTGGTGCAAAACAGTTTTGATAGGATTATAAAGTCTGCATTTATTAGATAGTTCTTTTGAGAAATTGCTAAAAATTGATATTTTATGATCCTGCCAAATAAGCATACCCACTTGCCTTGCTTTTTGGATGATTAATTCTGCGTGAGCATAATTCAGGAATCTGGTGATGATGGGCCTTGGTTTTGAGTGGACCGGGCCTTGGGCTTAGAATATGATGAGATCTCTCAATAGTGAGGTCTTGGTCGGGAGGAAGTTTTAGCAACATTGGGCGCATGTTTCAGAAGTGCACTGGTATCCCGAGCTCTGCACCTTCAGGAAATCCCAGAAATCTAAGATTGTTACGTCTGTTTCTGTTTTCAATGTCATCAATTTTGTCCTGAAGATTTTTAATAATTCTATCCTGTTCCCTGATTATAGCTTTCAGATCCAAAATAGAGCCTTTATTTTGAATTGTTTTAGATTCTGTAGCAGAGATTTTTTGGTCAAGCAATTGTACATTAGTAACATTTTGTTGTGAGGTTATTTTTAAGTCATTTAACTCACTGATTAATTGCTGAAACATTGTTTCAATTCTGTTGAGAGAGCTGCTTTGCAAAGGTTGGTCTGCCATTATTGCAGGCCAGAAATAGAGCAACTGTCTGATTGCAGATATAAAATACTATAACTGCAAGATAGCAAAAATACTATACCAGAGCTGAGCTGTGATGCAGGTAGAATAAAAGACCCAGTATTTGGAAAAGAATGAATGTCTGGGTAGGAGTGGATGGATGATGATAGTTGGTGATCCCAGGAGTAGCAGAATTAAGCAGCCATCTTCAGCTCAGCCAAGCCACGCCCCCTTTGCAGAATGTTTTGAAAACTCAAAAATATGGATGCTTGTAACATCTCTGCTCTTGCAGTCACAGACTTAACATTTGACATGCATATCTAATGTCAGTGTATCCTGGTGTCTAACACAACTGGATAAACTGGTTTAGCAGTGTTAAATTTACAGTGGAAAAAAAACCCAGAAAAGATATTGGTAACATTTTCTCAAATATTTATGGTAGCATATAGATGAAGCATCCAGAATTCATTTTGTGGAATTTAACATTCAAAATGCATGTATTACTACTTAATTTAATAAGTTTGGTTGAGCTTTTTGCAGTCCTGCTGTTCCTCTCTGGGTAACCGTTTTGCCCCTTCCCCTCCCACTTCTCTTAGTGTAGCCATTGACTCAATAGAATTTCTGATCCAACTGATATTCTCTTTGTTCTTTACAGTGAGAAAATTCCTTAAAACATGAGTCACTTACTCCTTTTCCTATCAACCTATCCTGTTGGAATAGCCAGAATTCTTCCTTCCTGGTGCCTCAGACATTGTCATCCCCCACTACATCTCTTTGAGTACCCCTAAGTCCCTGACTTGCATGTATGTTAGGCTCCCTGGATCATCACTTTACTAGGTGTGATCCTTATATATCCTGCATTCAGGTTGGAATTGTTGACACTCTGTGTCTCCTTGCTCCAAATGGGGCGGATCTACCACTGGTGTGCTACCCAGCTCAGCTGTCCATTTCTTGTTGAAACTATACATCTAACTCCTTAGCCTGGTGACCCCCTGCGCTACCTGCCCCTCATACCCCTAGCCTTTAATTTGAATCCCACCGGGCCAGGCTGAGTGAAATTAGCAATTTTCACAAAGACTCCTGGAATTTGACTTTATGTACAGATGTTATTTTGCAATTTCTGTAAACTAAGAACCTGCCAAACTTAATGGCATTGCATTCTCTAGTTTTAAAGTTTCAGGGTTTAATCAATTTGCAGTTTACATTGTTGCAAAATTTAATTTTAAAATGGTGTGAAAGTTTGACTACTTTTAATTAAGTCCCATTTAAAACTGTAAATATGAACTTTGTCAGAAATGACCATGTGGTATAGTAGTTTAAATGTTTCAAATCTGGTAAAATTTGGATATGCTGTTTTAAAACAGAATTTAAATTTTGGCAACATGTTCAGCACACTATAACTCAGTCCCATTTGAAGCTATAAATCTGAAACTATGTACATATATAAATGTAGTGATATCCTGTATAACTGTAAAATTTTACATTTCAATGAACACTATCAAAATTATAGTAAAATAATAGAAATCTAAATTTTGTCAAAATGTTTGGCTACCTATAACTCATCCCCCTTTGAAGCTTGACACTTAAAAAGTGGTACACATACCCATGTTGTATATTTCTCTAAATCCTGAAACTGTGGATAAATCTGGATAAGAAATTTTAAAATTAGATCAAAGTAACAGAAAATAAAATTTTGATTAAAAGTTTGGCCACCCATCGCTCCGGCAGTCCGCCCCATTCAACACGTGGCTCTGAGATTTGGTACACTCATGCAAGATGTTACTAACTGTGCACATACCACATTTGGTGTCAGTTTGATGCATACTTTTAAAATTAGAGCAAAATAACTGCAATTTAAATTTGGCAAACTTCTGCTGAATTTTCATGCAAATTCCACGGAATCAGAATGGTAATTCTGTGGGCATTCTACAGGCAGAATTCAATATTCTGCACAACTCTGACATCATCTCATGCATATGCCTGAAGCAGCAGTTCTGGTAGAAGTATCGGAGACATCATAGGAAGACTTCAGTAAATGTTTGACAACCTCTGTCCAAGAGGTTAGAGTTTTAAGTAGCTCATTCTTGGCAGAGCCCTCAGGTAGAACCTGGGCTGCAGTATTAGCAGCTTTCCTCAGGCTGTTCTGGTATTTAATCATATTGGCCTGGTAGTTTGCAATCCTAAGGCCCAATGATGCAGAGGCATAAGTACACTTGCCCATCACATCCAGCCTCATATATTCCCAGATGCCCTCTGCCCCTCCCAGGGAGCTCACAGGAGAGCTCTCTGCTCCAGTGACCTAGTGTGATCAAGGCTGCTCTTCCCAGATGCCCTTCACCCCTCCCAAGGAGCTCACAGGAGAGCTCCCTGCTCCAGTGGCCCAGCGTGATCAAGGCTGCTCTTCTCAGATGCCCTCCACCCCTCCAAGGGAGCTCACAGGAGAGCTCCCTGCTCCAGCAACCCATCGTGATCAAGGCTGCTCTACTCATATACCCTCCACTCCTCCCAAGGAGCTCACAGGAGAGTTCCCTGCTAGAGTGGTCCAGAGCAATCAAGGCTGCTCTGCCCAGATGCCCTCCACCCTAGGGAGCTCACAGGAGAGTTCCCTGCTCCAGCAGTCCAGGGTGATCAAGGCTGTTCTGCCCAGATGCCCTCCACCCCTCCCAGGGAGCTCACAGGAGAGCTCCCTGCTCCAGCAGCCCAGCATGATCAAGGCTGCTCTGCACAGATGCCCTCCACCCCTCCCAGGAAGCTCACAGGAGAGCTCCCTGCTCCAGCAGCCCAGCATGATCAAGGTACTAGGAGGACAGTGTGCTGCTGTTTAAAACATTTATTGTTCTGGCTTAGCTCCTGTAATTACTGTCTACAGACAGTGACTAATAGTTTATTTACCCCACCTGTTTCTCAGCGGGGCCTGCATTAATAGATCATTTGTACTGCTACCTTAAGAGATCTTTCACTTCAAGTCTCACAAATGCCTTAAGTTTTACTTCAAGTGTTCAGCCCTTTCTAGTTAAATCCAATGATCCAGTGATCCTTATGGCAAATCAGTGTGGTCTTTTCCTGATGTCAGCTCTGCCCTCCCTTTGCATTTAACAGAGTTTGGGGCCAGGGTGGGTGAGCGGGACAAAAAAATCAGTCTCTCCTAGCCGCCAGTGTGTCTCCCAGTGCTACAACTCTTCTTGCCAGTTTGAGCTTGTTTGCGGCTGGGCTCTCCTCCTTTTATATCCAGCCACTCCTTCAAATCTAGTGCCTCTCACCCTGACTGACTGTGGGGCCTCCCTCAAGATGTGCCCTCTTCCTGCAGTAGTGGTCGGACCTGGTTCTGGTGCCTCAGAAAACACCCAAATCTGTCCTGCCACCAATGCAGCCATTAACTGCTTATCCTGCTGCTGATGTGGCGTCTGCACCCCCATATCAGTCCCTCCAGCTTTGGCACTGCTGCTGCTGATGTGGCTGAAAGACTCGCAGATCACTCCTGCCACTGATGCACTGCCAACAGCTCCTCCCTCCCATTCCTATGATTATGGCATCTGGACCCCCAAATCAGTCCCTCCTAGCTGTCAATGTGGCTCCCGGCGCTACAGCTTTTCTTGGTGAGTCAGGCTTGTTTGCGGCTGGGCTGTCCTCCTTTTATGCCCAGTCACTCCTTCAAGTCTGGTGCCTCTGGCCCTGATTGGCTGTTGGGCCTTTCTCAGGACCTGCCCTCTTTCAGCAGTTGCGGTCGGACCCGACTCTGGTGCTGCCAATGCAGTCAAAAACACCCAGACCTCTCCTACCACTGATGTGGCCGTTAACTGCTTCTCCTGCCGCTGTTGCAGCTCCTGGACCCCTGAATCAGTTCCTCTGGCCTTGGCACTGCTGCCACTGATGTGGCCGAAAATCTCACAGACCACTTCTGCAGCCAACGTGGCCACCAACAGCTCCTCCTGCCCATGCCGCCGATGTGGCTCCTGGACCCCTAAATCAGTCCCTCCTAGCCGCCAATGTAGCTCCCGGCACTACAGCTCTTCCTGGTGAGTCATGATGATAGGAATAGAAGAAGTGAATGAGCTGAGGAGTCCTTAACTGGGGACTAATTGACAGGACCTAGTGAAAAGGCTGAAAGGTGAAAGATATGTATGCACACTCATTTTCATTTTCTACAGATCATGAAATAGTCATATTGGAAGGGCCAGTGATTTACACCAGATCTGCGACAATTGGTACAAGGACACACAGCACAATGACACCTCGCCACAGCCATTCAGCCTAACATCATTTTCTGTAACGAGACAACTGGCAAAAACAACCCCGACACCATCAACAGTGAGACTCTAACCATGTAGAAAGCAGTGGTGCCATAAATGAGGCTACCTTGTAGTCGTAGCCACCGTGTTAGAGCAGAAATCTTGTAGGGCAAACCAGTATTAGGTCAAAATTCCTAGGCTAAATGTCTCAAGGCTGCATGTCTTTGCTGCAGTTGTTCCACAGATTTACACCACCCCATAGCTCTGGCAGTTCATAATACCTATCACTGCGACTACGCAAACCTGAATATCAGCAAGACTACAAAAAATGGCACCTCATAGCCAAGAAATGTTGCCTAAACTTTTTATTGTGAAAAAAGGCAAAAAATGGTAGGCAACTTGCATTCAATGTGCAAGGTGATAATGCTGGGTGCTCACGCAGTGTTTGTCAGAAGTAATTTTTTTAGCCTGATGTAATAAATCGCGCACGCAGTTAGCTGAGCAATCATTGTTTACACTGACACCTGAACATCAAAAGACAGCACAATCTCTGGATTGCTGTGATGTCATAAACCTCTTGAGGTTTATGAAGTCACAAGAACCCCTTGATGGATTACAGCAACCATAACAGATGGATGTCCATCTGTTATTCTGTTTATATTACAGTAGCTAGTTACTTTCAGGGAAAAATTATGTCATTACAGTTACTTATTACTTTATTTTAAAAGTAATCCATTACTATTACTAGTCACCTAGAAAAGTAATCAGATTACAGTTACTAGTTACAAGTAACTAGTTACTATCAACACTGTTCATAAATAAAGAAAACCTCCAAGTGCATCTCAGCTACATGGTCTGTACATGGATGTACATGCATGGTATAAAGGGAATGTTCAAGGCAGGTCTGTAATTTGCTAAAATGTCTGGGTCGTACAATGGTTTCTTAAGGAAGGGTCCCCAACAGCTCTTTTAAGGCCATCAGACAAACCCTCTCAGCAGAATGCTGGATAATCTCTACAGTCGCTGGACCAAGACCCCAACAGTCCAATAAAAGCCAGGTCAATCCAGGATCCAGTGAATGGGAGATGGGACACAGCTTCATGATCACCAAGATAATCTCCTCAGTTGCACTCAAGGCCCAACTGTCACAGGCTAGGCTAAACTGAGTCCTGACAATCAATTCAAGGAGATCGAGAAGCCAACAGAAGATATCCTATCAAGGAAGAACTGGCCAAACTCCTTGCATTGTTCAAGTGTCAAAACTCCTCTGGACTGCAGGCAGGCTGGATAAGAGCTGAACTGGTCTATTCCTCCAAGCAGAAATCATTTATGACAGGAACTCTGCCTTTCTCAGAGTGATTACCCGATACCCTATAGTGAGCTCTCAGGGTTGGTCTAGCCTCTCTCAATCCTGATCTCCACAAAGCTCCACTCTCCACCTTTGGCCTTCAACTGTTTGAGCTTATCATTAAACCAGGAAGCTCTGTTAGGAAATTCTCAGGCGTACCCAAAATAGTGCAAGGAAGTCAAGAGGTGTGATGATAGGCCTATTATAGGCATCCACCACAGTCTCAACTGCTTTTACACACTTCCGTAACAGGCTTGAGCAGTTAAATACTGAGAGAAGCCTCTCAAAGGCTCCATATTTTTAGCAGTTGTTACGGACTAACTCAACTGAAGGGTTTAAACCCTGCAGGGAGAGGCCTGATCTGATGCTTACAGCATGATGATCTAACCAACTGATCAGATCGAGCTCAATGTTTATCGTCAAGCCCCAATGGGAAAACTAGGTCCAGGTGTAGCCAAATTGGTGAGTACAGAGGTTAGAAGCTGTGTGAAACCCAACAGTTCCATTTGTTAGAGGAACTGCTGTCCAGGCAGAAGAGATTCATCATTGGCCCAAATATTGAAGTCACCCAGAACAAGCCACCTGTGGTACTCCAATGTCAGGCTGGCAATGAATTCCCAAAATTCCTGTAGTAGTCTACTCTCATAACAGAAGGACAGTAAATGAGAAGGATCCTGCCCCAACATCTGCATCACCCTTAACAGCCACACATTCAAATGACCTAGTTTGATCCATTGGGTAGGCGGCAAGTCTCAGGCCACATCTAAAACCAATGGTAACCTCCCCCCCCCCCGTGCTCCCACCTAGGGCAGTGCACCATCATATAACCTGGAAACACAGGGCCAGAGTCGTTGCCCAACCAGGTCTCAGTGATACACACGAGGTCCATAAAGGAATCTGATATAAAGTCCGCTATTATTGTGGTCTTATTCCTGATGAACCTGACATTACAAGAATTGCCCTATGGGGAGGGCTGTTCTGGTGGGCTCACCAGGTACCATATCTGATGACATTTCAGAAGCCCTCAGGATAGGAACCATGCAGGGAACACCCCTATCCTGGTTCTATTTTTGACCTAGTACAGTTCCTTCTCCTACTTCAGATCCTACCCCCACCCATGTCCGATGGCCAGAGATCCTGCCTTCTTGCTATCCCCACTTCTTCACAGCAATAGAGAGTCACTGAAGGGACGGGGGAGGGGAAGTCAAGTGGGTGGAGTCCACACAGATGCTCAGTTCAATAGGAGATGCGGGTTATTCCAAAATCCCTCAAAAACATTCCAACCGGCTAAATATACTAAAAATCACCAAAACCCACCCCACCCAAATAACAACCCCAAAACCCCAAGCTCCCCAGAAACACCTAGAACTCCACCCACATTAAATCTAACATGTCAAACTCAAACACCTGGCTCATACACAAACATCCCCATCTCGACATACACCACCAAAATAACAAAATAAAATAAATAAAAATACAAAACACAAATTTAACATCCCCAGCGGTCCCAGTAACCAAGGTCACCATGAACATATATTCAAGAAAAATAGATAAATACTAAACATATCTTAATAGAACTAAACTGACTGTATGCATTTCAGTACTGAAGAACTTAGTTTCTCGAAAATGAAACTACAGTGTTCCTTCTAAAAAAATAGTAAATGAAAGAGAGTTACAAAAGGATTAGAGAGGACAGACACATGAAGAAAGAGATAGATGAATAAGAGTCAAATCACTTCTTCCTGCCCCTGGAGGATGTTCTATCAATTAACTAAGAAAACGTCTTACTGAGACAGCCATGTACGAAAGTTATATTCACCAAATAATTTGAGATTAAAGTTTTTTGGATAATGTTTGCTAAATTGTAGGGCTGCAGGTTCGGTTCTACAAAAGAATCAAACACCTCAAACTTCGAGTGTTCTATTTTTTCAGACACTGGCAAATGTATAGGGAAACTAAGCAGATTTTTGGTTTGACTGGTTTGCCATGGTGTGGACTGGGTGAACCAGTCAAGCGTCAGACTGCAGTTCACACCTGAATTTCAAATGTGGCCAGGGCAAGGAATTTATTCACCCATTTATCATGGTGCATGGTCTTAATGGTGTGGACCGGGTGAACCAGTCAAACGTTGGATTGCAGTTCACACCTGAATTTCAAATTTGCCCAGGGTGTGGGGATTTGTTCACCCATTTATCTATTATTTTCCTCACTAATTACCATTCTATTTCCTGTCCACTGCATGTTCGGCTCATACTTTCAAATGTTCCCTTTCCCATCCCTTTACCTGTCAATCAGAGTCCACATGTTTTTTAATCTCCAGTTTATTCCTCCAGTCTTTACTCTTTTTCCATCTCTGCCCTGCTGTCTGCCTTGCTCTTCTCGCCAATTGCATGTCAGTTTAGTCAACGTGCTGCTGAATGCAGCTGTGGGACACAGATGAACAGAGCAATATCCCCACAGAAGAAAGTCATGCTGCTGCCTGCAAATCCATTAATTTTGATGCCAGTTGATTGGCCAGGCAGCTATTAACCCTGCTGGGCAGCTCCTTTCTAAATAGGGAATTTATAAGGAGCTGGGGAGCATTTAGTGGACTAGCACCTGGGAGTTGGGATTCAGGACCCACCTCAAGGAAAAACAGGGAGCTGGCAGATCAAAGAGAATGACAGGCAAAGAGAGGGAGGTGTTGTCAGAAAGTTTTAACATGCCTGCTAGATGAGCAACAGCCACAGAGAAATAATCAGCATGCAGCCATGCAAGAAAAATGCTACTGCCAACTCTTTCCTCTCCAGTGCACTGGATTTGGGATCAATCCAGTAGATCCTTCTTGTGCTTAAACAAGGAGCCACCATGCCCCAGGCCTCCTGGAGTCCTGCCAATAGGGGTCATCTGCTGGTGGCCAGGTCTGTTCTAACTGTCAGCCCTGCAAGAGTTGGAATGGGTTGGGTTTAGTGGGACTGGGGATGCCCAGTATTAAAGCCAACAAGGGTTGCTGTCCAACCCTGACCAGGAACACCGGACCTCAGGACACAAGCCACACAGCTATCTGAGGTAGGAAAAGGACATCCCTAGCTTGTGATACTATAAAGACTGAAGTATAGTGTCACATGAGGGGGGCTGGGACCTGGGAGAAGGACTAGCTGCAACACTGAGGAAGGCTGTCAGAAGAACCAAAAGAAGTGGTAAAGTGATACAATGGAATCAAGAAACACTTGCAGCACCTGTCCATAGGGGTACTGGGCAGGGAAGACGACCGGATGGGGGGTCCGCGAATATAGTGACAGGATGTCGATATATGTACATGCGGAGGAGGGAGTGAGCATGCGGGGAGGGTTGTGAGGCATAGTGCTGTAGTGGGCTGCTGATCTGGCCCCTGTGGTGTGGTGGGTGGGTGGGTGGCATGCTACAGTTACCACAAGGGTGCTGGGTTCGGTGGCGTGTTCATTTGCTGTGCCCAGCTAAATGTTTTTTATTTGGTTTCACCTCCCGGACATGCACCCCCTGGAGTTGAGAATTCTTTAGTAGGGGGGTGCGGTGGGTGCAGACCCCTGCATCAACAAAGAAAAACACGTCCCCGGCACCCTTTTGCTGTGTGCCGGGAGTGTACATTGCCGGAACTAATTTTCAGCGATGTACACTCACCCTAACGGCGATCGCCTTTCCGCGATTGTCATGATCACATGGAACCATTCAGAGTAGTTACAAAGGCAAAAAAATTTGATTATTAATTTAACAAAAAAGGATATAATATACCAGAATACTAGATAGATACTAAAAGGAAATAAGGAGGGCATCTAGAAGTATAAAAACTGTTTCCTATCCCTTTAAATATAAAGAAACCTGACTGACTGTCAACATTCTTTACCAGTGGTGTTATCACACCTTAATTCACTGGTAAAAATCAGTCCCTCTATTTCCATTTCAAAAGGTTAGTGTGGCACAAACTGGGTTTGCTCACGTTAACCTGGAATCATGCTGGCTGTCAGGGGCGTGCCCATATTCAAAGGACACTTATGCGCGGCGGACCTCCTGAACTGTCACTGACTGGTCACAACCAATGCTTGACAATGTACATGCTTAGTGACTGTTCAGTCGGTGTCCAGCTGTGGTGGTGTGAGAAGGTTATGGCAGTCCCTGGCTCGGTTTGGGTTGGGGAGTGGGGTGGTGGGTCACAACCTACCAGGGTTGGGGTGGGAGGCCACTAGACTACCAGGAAACTGTAGTTTGTGAGTCAGGACAGTGATCAGGTTTTATTTCACATTATTCTGCAGGGATTGGGACATGGGAGGGACCACTAGACCACCAGGATTGTATTTTACATTATTCTGCAGGGGATTGGGACATGGGAGGGGCCGCTAGACCACCAGATTTTATTTTACACTAGTTCAGTAGGACCACCACTCCATAGACCATTAAATCAATAGACCATAAAATAGTCATGTACAACTTTGCTCCTTAAGATAGGAATTTTAATTATTGCTCCTGCAGTTTGAAAGACAGCACATGCCACACTGCAGGGCTGGCACATAAAGAACACCATTTTCTCAGTTGTACTAAATGAGCTTAATCTTTTATTTATATATATATATATACACACACACATATAGATAGATATATATATATATTATATATATATATATATATATATTTATATATATATTATAGGAGTGTGGTCATGCACCTATATTTTGGGTTATGAAGCCACATCTATGTTAAACTCAACATTTTCGCGTTAATAACTTTGAACCCATTCAATGGATTTGCATGAAATTTGGAATCCACGGTGAGGCATTGTAGATCTCTTGACCTACCAAATTTAGTTTTAGTCGGACTTACGGTCTTTGCACACGGAAATGCTGAACAATGCAAAATTATCCAGTCTTGGAGGCAATTTTGGGGATATTGTCCATGGCGCTGTGTAGCCATTATGTGGTGTGCCATTCTGCAACCTGGCTCGTTTGAAAGAGCTTCACTGGCCGAATATGCCGCTTTTCATTTGGTGAAAAAATATTGAGGCATTCAAATGTTATAGCACTTTTAAGTTCCCATTATAAGTAAATGGGAAAATTCATATGGTTATTTTGCGAACAAAGAATGGGGTTTGGCCATCTGGTCCCTCCTCATGATCAATGAATTTGCAGGCTCACAATCAAGATTCTTTGATCCCGAGGAGGGACTGGATGGCCAGATTTGAGGGACCAGATAGCTCAATTTTAACAACTTTTAAAATTAAATATCTCAGAAGCAGTTTGGTCTTTCACCTTGAAATTTGGAGGGTGTAGGGGATGTCCTGATGGTGCTTAGGTGTCAGAAAGTACATTTGTTGTGGAGATATGGCATGGCCTTGGTTTACGTTTCTGCGAACAGCGTTTTGCATTATGGTGAGTGAGCTTAAAATTTATAGGGTAGCTAGCCTTACTGCCATGGGCGATACTTTTCAGTCATTAGGTATGTAAAATGTAAACAGGTCTGGAATTCTGCCACTCTGACCAATGAAAATCTCAAACTTTAAAATGTTATATCTAGGACACGTTTGGTCTTTTAAATTGAAATTTGCAGGGTGTTGAGGATGTCCTGTACATGTGAATTATGGTATTTAGGTGTTGGAAAATTAAGTTGCTGCAGAGATATTACGTGACACACTTTACATTTTGTGTACAGTGTTTTGCATTATGCAGGCACTTTTAATGTTAAACCTCACATTTGCACGTTAATAACTTTGCAACCATTCAATGGATTTGCACAAAATCTGGAATGCACAGTCTGGTGTGGTAGATCTTTTGATTTACTAAATTGCATTTCAGTTGAACATACAGTTTTATTGTGAAGTGTAAAAATGCACTTTTCACCACTTTCGCACATTTTCTGTCCGTGGCGCTGCACGGACACCGTGTGAGCTATTGGTCCGAAACGTGGGACACAGACAGAGCTTGGGCCAGGGAACATGCCACTTTTTGTTTGTGAAAAAATATTAATCTATTCAAAAGATATTACAATTTGAAGTTCCCATTATATCCTATCGGAAAAGGTATATGTATTTTTGGAATGTTAATGAGAAAGACCAGATGGCCCTAGGAAAGACCATATGGCCCAAACTGGGATGATCATATGTCAATAACAGTTTGGTCTTTTTACTTGAAATTTGCAGGGTGTTGAGGGGATGTCATAGAGATGTGAACTATGTTGTTTAGGTGTTAGAAATAATTTTTTGCAGAGATATTCAATGACATAACTGACATTTTTCCCATAGGATTACATTGCAGTCTGTGTCATGACCTTGACCTTAGTTATGTCAAGAACGGCGAGATACAGACTTTGATACTGGTGGCTCAGGTGATCTAGCCACTTGAAAAATACTTGACATTGTAGAGTAAGCCTGCAGTGGAATTTTGTTTGTATGTTGCACGGTTCATGAGATATTGTGAAAGTACTGTCACAAGGGTTGAAAGAGTGCCTGTCCAGTGCTTTTTGGTGCCCATAGCTCGGAAACGAGGTGAGATATGGCTATGGTCTTTCAATGTTGCGTGAAGTACTCACTGTCACGATTAAAATGATGCTAGAGTTTTTTTTGTAGCTCTTATGGTTCCCAAGATATGCACAAATTACTGTTACAAGGGTTTGGTGCCCTATAGTGCTGCTGCATGGCACAGTAGTTTTGCATAAGTGGGAGCGTGGACCCAGATGCATATTGTTATGCAAAATTGGCAACTTGATGGAGCTGGGCTCTGCATTCCCACCACTACGTGTTTTTTACTACTTATATTACATTTTTCAAAAAGTAAGGACATTCTATGCAAAAACTGTGCTAATGCTTCATTAGGGGTTAAAGCAAAATAGTCAGGAAATGAGACATTAGGCTAACTGTCACCCATTCTTCTTTACTGTGGCTTGTGAATGTTACAGATGGAATTGGGTGACATTTAGACTCCACAACAATGACACACCCGTCCAGCTGTCAATCTT
This sequence comes from Neoceratodus forsteri, assembly GCA_016271365.2. NCBI lineage: Eukaryota > Metazoa > Chordata > Ceratodontiformes > Ceratodontidae > Neoceratodus > Neoceratodus forsteri. The sequence continues at coordinate 377,503,554 of CM057458.1, forward strand.
GGGATGCTGGTGGGTCCACGGGGATGGGGCAACCCTAAATCTAATTTCCCTGACTTTTTGTGTTTTAACCCTGAATGATGCATTAACGCAGTTTTTTGCATAGAATATATATATTTAGGATTGAGATGTCACTTCTATGTTAAAGTCAAACTTTTGAGCTTTAATAACTTTGGACCGTTCAATGGATTTACCTGAAATTTGGTATGTGCAGTGGGGCATGGTAGATCTCTTGATCTGCCAAATTTCGTTTCGGTCGGACTTACGGTTTTTGCATACAAAAACGCAGAAAAAAGCAAACATCCGTTTTTGGAGGCAGCTTTTGGGATTTTGTATGTGGTCCTGCATGGCCGTTGTGTGGCATGCTGCTCTGTGAGATGGCTTATTTGAAAGAGCGTTGGTGGCCAAACATGCCACTTTTCATTTGGTGAAAATATAGTAAGGCATTCAAAAGTTATGCCACTTTTAAGTTCCCATTATGAGTCAATGGGAAAATTTATATGTATGTTTTGTGAACAAAGAATGGGGTTCTGGCCATCTTGTCCCACCTGGCAGTCAAAGAATTTGAAGCCTCATGGTTCAAGAATCTTTGTCCCCGAGAATTCTTTGAACGTGAGATCCGCCATCTTGTTTTTAGATTTCCGATCGTAAAAACATAAATATCTCGGCTCAGGGGTCATTCCTGAAGTAAAACTTGGATAGGTTGTACTCAGGGGGCTCCAATCTATTGAGCCATGCCTTTGGTTTCATTCAAAATGGTCAAAAAATAGAGTTATAAGGTTTTCAAATCTTTGATCACGAGCCTGCAAATTCTTTGTTAGGAATTCTTTGATCATGATCATGCATCAGCGAGGACAAGATTTCCAAATTAAAATCAAATTTCTCAGCTCAGGGTATCCTAGGAAAACAAATGAGCATGGGTTTTGCTCAGGGGCTTTGTTCTGTCGAACCATGGTGGTGGTTTACTGCAATTCCTTGAAATTTTGGATGTACAGCATTTTTTATTCTTTGATCGTGAGCCTGTAAATTCTTTGTTCGTGAGATTCTTTGATCGTGATCGTGCATCACGAGCGAGGGACGAGATGGACGAATTAAAAAATCTAATTTCTCAGCCCAGGGGTGTCCTAGGAAGACAAATGAGGGTGGGTTTTGCTCAGGGGGCTTTGTTCTGTCGAACCATGGTGGTGGTTTCCCAGAATGGCTTCTAATTTTTGATTTATAAGATTTTTTATTCTTTGATCATGAGCCTGCAAATTTTTTGATCGTGAGGTTCTTTTATCGTGATCTTGCATTGCAAGGGAGGGACAAGTTGGCCAGATTTTACAATGCATTAGATAGAGCAATTTCACAGATCTTTAAGTTTAAATATCTCAGAAAAGGTTGGTCTTTTACTTGAAATTTGGAAGGTGTTCGCGGCATGTCCTGTAGATGTGAATTATGGTGTTTACGTGTCGGAGAAAAAATGTTTTGCAGAGATATTGCATGAAGCAATTTACGTGTTGTAGACAGTGTTTTGCATTGTGCTGGTGGCTTGAAATTCATAGGCTACATAGCCTTAGTGTCATGGATGTAGTTTTCAGTCGTTGTGTCTGTAAAACATTAACAGGTATGGAATTCTGCATCTCTGACAACTGAAAATCTGAAACTTTAACATGTTATATCTCGGACATGGTTTGGTGTTTTACATTGAAATTTGGAGGGTGTTGATGGTACGCACACGTTTACAAGTTTGTGGGAGCACAGGGCCCAAAGGGCCCATGTTCCCACCAAATTGTGCAAGTTCTTAGTTTTTTATTCTCTCAAAAAGTAAGGAAATTCTATGCATAAAACTTTGTTAATGCATCATTTAGGGTTAAAACACAAAAGTCAGGAAATGAAAAATCTTTAGGGTTACCTCACCCGACCTGCTCGTCATCCCAAGATTGACAGCTGACGGGGTGTGTCGTGGGTTGTGAGGCCTAAATGTCACCCATTCTTATTTACTGTGGCCTGTGAAATGTAATTTCAGATGGAATGGGGTGACATTTAGGCCTCACAACCCCAATGATACACCCCACAGCTGTCAATCTTGAGATGATGGGTGGGTGAGGGCAACCCTAAAGATTTTTCATTTCCTGACCTTTTGTGTTTTAACCCTAAATTATGCATTAACAAAATGTTTTGCATACTATATATATATATATATACACACACACACACACACATATATATATATATATACATATACATATACACATACACATACAGAAAACAGAGTTTCTATGTGCTCCCTCTACTCTGATTTGCCTTCATACTTGTGATCTGCTCTACTCTCCTATCTTCATGCCCAAGTTCTGTGGTCTGCTTTAATCTCCTGTTGATACCCCAGTCCCATTGGTCTGTGGCTAAACCACTCACTCCTCGACCCCTATCTCCGACTCAAGTAGCCACCCACCGCTCCAACTAAGCCACTCATTCACCCTCCATACTGGCTGCTTTCACCTAGTTACCTGCACCCTCCTCCTCCTCCAGTATAGTACTTACTACCCCCCTTGTTAGGCGCTTATTATATATTATTGTTTTTATCTGTCAATGTTTATCACAAATTGCCATTGAGATGTGTTCAGTCTATAGTCATATTAGAAATCATTGACTCCCTACATTGTTTTGTATACTATTACTTGTCTGCGTGCCTTGCCATGCTTGAGCTTGACCTGTACCTCCCACATGTTTGGAGCCAGCGGCTCCTGATTGTAACCTTGACTTTGTATTTTATTTCCTTGACTCTGTAATTTGTTTTCTGTATGCTCTGCAACTCTCCCGGGTCGCACCTGGAAATAGGCACTTGGTTGTCTAGCGTGCTTACCTGGTTAACAAAACCAAATAAATACCTTATGAAGAGTTGGGTACAGAGAGAATTACAAACAGTGAGAGAGCTGAAAAAAAAAAGAGACCGAGCACTTTTAAAGAGGTTCTTTCTCTGCTTCTGATAAAGCTGATAATGTTGATACAGGCTTTAAACTTACCCCAAAAAGAAAAATGACAGTGTCACTGTGCCTAGCAGAGTGTTCTTTACTGCCTGTCTGCTAAGTGCTTTTACATGCTACCAGACCTGTGCCAAATAGACCACCCTGCACTAACTTCTTCCTGGCTAATAACTGCCTGCCTTGTAACTGTTCACAAAAAAAACTGGGTGGGTGAGGTCAGACCATGCATATCAGATATGATGCATGTGCCAGTCCACAGTGGATAGCCTGCCTGTGTGAGAGTGGGACCTGCTGGGATATGGCAGCCCTCCAGGACTCCCATATCCCACCAACAAATATTTTATTTGTAAATGAACACTGGCCAGTGGTTGTGATACCACCAGGCTGCTGAAGAAGCTCCTAGGGCTAGATGCTGGAGGAGAAAGGGCTGATCAGGTCCTAAATCATGGTGCGTGGCTAGATGGAGGGGTGTGAGCCACTACTGTTGTCACTAAGCTGGCACAGCAGCCACCCTTTTCTGCCAGCCCTCTGTACCACCTAGTTTTCACCCAGGATTTGGTGCATAGCCATCTATGTCCTGGCCCACCACATCCCACCTGTCCACATAGCCATGCATGCTGGTTTGTGATCAAGTGTGGCGGGGGCAAGTATCAATATTGTGGAAGCGGTGGAGGGCCCTGATGATTCACATCCTGCATGTAGTGGCACTCAGCAGCCTTTCTCAGACCTCCATGTATACATATGGGCTGGGATGATTCGGTAGATTGGGTCCACAGGGCCCATCTTATCTATTCTTCTTGCAGCAAGGTAGTGCAACTATATCTAGGTTCAGTATGAACACACATCCATGCTTACAGTATCACCTAGCATGCTGCCACTACTCATATTGTACAGCCCTTGATCCTTAAACATCTGTCCAGTCTTGCATTGACCATCACCTGTTCTGACCTTTCAGATGGTCCTACTCATGTGACTGACAGTCAGTCAAAGATCATGTACTTTTTTTTGTAAATATAATATTTATTAAACTTTTCCAAGTACAGAATTGGTTACAATCAGTATTGCAGTTCTAGTCATTTATATCTTAGAGACATGGCATTCCTTATAATACATATATCGTGTCACACCATAGTTTTCACCTGGTCCCTCTCTTTTATCCCAGAGCAGAGGGATATCTGTGATAGCAAAACATTTATTCACTTCTTCATTTATTTCTTAGGTACTATTTATGTTACCACATCTATAGTGCAGCTTAATTTGGATGGGTTTCACTGAGGGGGGCTCAAGATCCAAGCCAATCACAGGTCTTATTATAACGAGTAAGCATTCTCATGCAGGGTCCCCTGTTTAACTATCACAGTTTCTATGGGACAATAGTGGGATCTCTACTCATGGCGTGAACTAGCAATTGTTGCCATCTATTTGGGTTAATTTCTGACTGGTCATTGAGCGATGCCGTGGGCCTTTCCAATTGATATACCTGGTACACCAACTTTCTCCAATCCTTTGGGCTCGGGGAAGTGGGGGTTAGCCACAACCTCATGATGATTTTCTTTGCTAGTGTAATAAGAATTCCTAATAAGTACCTGGTGGCCTGAACACATCTGCTGTGCAGGGGGGGGGGGCATTATAATAGAATATATAGTGAGGAGGTAAGTGTAAGAGATGGGTCAAAAATGTCCTGGAGATCTCTTTGTATATCATGTAAAAAGGGCTTCATCACCAGGCAGAATGAGCATCTACTGTATACAGTATGCACTCTTTGACAGCTCAGTCTGCAGCCAGCCATGGTGAAGAGCAGAGGACTGTGCTGGTCATGGGTTCGGGGATGGGATGGGGGAGCAGGGTAGTGGGCACTGCCTGCTGGGGTGGGAGCCATAAGATCATCAGGGAAATATATCTTTATCACGATGAGAGCACATCTGTGATAGGGAGGGGTCCTCTAAACCACAAAGAATTATCATTTTTATAAAGGCAGATCGGGGCTGGGAGGCTGCTAGACCACCAGGGATATGATTTTTGTGGTAACTAAGGATCAGAGCTGGGGGTGGGGAACCACTAGACCACCATGGAAATATTTTATTATATAGGCATATGGGGACTGGGGGTCTACTGGACGGTATACCGTTACTGCAGTGACTCGGCTGAGAAGACCACAGCAACAGGAATCAGGCAAAATTCACCCATCGCTGTGGTGATCTGTGTACAATTGGGACTGCCTCGCTGGGTGTTTGTCCCCCGGTCCAACTCCGACTCAGAGTTAGAATCCTAGAGACCGGTGGGGTGTGGGGTGTAAGAGCCCCCAAAGGCACAGCCCCTGATTGTAATGCTGACATCCCATGGTAAATGCCAACCGTCGGCATTGCAGCCGTCGCTGTAGGGGATGTCGGCACTAAGCGCAGTCGCGCTAAGGGTAAAGCCAGCTGGATCACCAGGGATGTATATAATATTATTAGGACAGGGATTGGGGCTGGTGGGGTCTGCTAACCACCAGGGACATATCTAATTTTATTAAGATGGGATCAGGGCTGGGGGCTGCTGGACCACCAGGGATAAATCTAATTTTATTAAGATGGGGATTGGGGCTGAGGGGGTCCACTAGACCACCAGGGACATATCTAATTTTGTTAAGATGGGGATTGGGGGGGGGATCTGCTAGCCCCCCAGGGGTATGGTTGTGTTTAACAGCAAGGGGATTGGGGCTGGGGGGCTGCTAGCCACTAGGGACTGCTGTTCATGGTTCTATTGCTGCACAGCTGCCCCACAGTTGTGGCACACCTTCCAGATGTGCCATCTGTTTGGCGCAGGCCCACAGTTGCTGCAAACCACTGGACTTTGCCACCAAGCTCCTACCCAATAGTGAATTGGGTGCAGGGTCCCTGGCACGGCAGCAATCGGCACAAGCTGCCTTCGGTACAGCTTGCACTGACTTTTGTGAATCAAGCCCAGAATCTTTAATGTCTGCCCCTACTTCGGGTCTCACCTCTATGGATAAGGATAACTTGGTAGCACCTATTAAAAAGCAACAGAGACTAACAATAATAACATCCTTAAAAATGTGTACATCACCAGGCTGGAATGGGATTCCAAATGAATTCTTTAAAACCTTTGCTGCCAAGTTGGCAGATTGTCAATCTTTAGTTTATTCCCATTTTTTTCTTAAGTTTAAAAAAAAAATAAAAAAATTTTCCAAGGGTTTGTTGATTTTTTAATTTAAGGTAGGAGATAAGGACCTTATTAGACCATTCCCTGGTATACATGAAGGTAGCTCTGGGTCCCATTAAACGCACAACATTTCGTAGAATGAATGTCTCCCTAATACAAAATGAGAACATCCAGAAAATAATAAAGGAGACTATTAAGCAGGCAGTCAAAGAAAATGATAATCCTGAGATTTCCCCTGGAGTCCTGTGGGACACAATTAAACAATTAAAGCAGTAATTTGGGACAGATTAATAGAGATCTCATCGAGACTGAAAAAACAAAGGGAATCTAAGAGATTACTGTTGCAGGAACAAATAGGGAGCCTAGAACAACAACAACAGCAAAACTAGACAAGGAGAGGCAAACAACTTATAAAATTGAAAAAGAGTTGTTAGCATTAATGAACTGCCAAGTTGAACAGAAGTTATTATATCTGAGACAACGTTATTATGAAGGGGCCTAGGGCCTCAGATTGATAACATACAGACTCGTCAGCAAGAGCTGAGCTAGTATCCCAAAATAGGAATTCCCTAAATAAAATCTGGCAGTACTCAGTGGAAGGGATAGCGGAAACTTTTAGAGCTTTTATGAGAAATTGTATAGTGAAGAGATTGCTCCTCCCTGGATGAAATAAATAACTTTTGGCCCCATAACACCCAAATTGACAGAACAGCATAAAGGAATCCTTACATCACGGCATCGGTAAGTGAAATATATATGGAAATTAAGCGCCTTAAAGCAGGGAAATGTCCAGGAACAGATGGCCTCCCGAATGAATTTTGTAAGAAATTCAAGGAGGAAATCTCCTCTCTCCTATTAAGAGCATATAATCAGTTATGGTTGAAAAAAGGGACAATGGCCCTATCCTGGGCACAAGCGATAATTTCTGTTATCCCAAAGCCGGCCAGGGACCCAACTATCTGCTCATCTTATCGTCCTATTTCAGTCTTAAACACGGACTATAAGATACTGACAGGTATACTGGCCAGGAGACTGGAACAAATACTACCAGCAGTGATAAACTCAGATCAAACCGGCTTTGTTCCTGGTAGGCAAACTATGGACAATATTAGAAGGTCAGTAAACATAATTGAACACTTACAGAAAACTGGTCAGGCTGCCTATATAATGAGTTTAGGCATGAAAAAGCTTTTGATCTAGTCTCTTGGGCCTTCTTGCAGGATACCCTAGCTGGCTTTGGCTTCCGCCACTGTTTCTTAGCATTATTGCAAAACTTTACTCATCCCAACAGCGTACATTACAGCAAATGGACATATTTCCCATTCTTTAAAGTTAGCAAGGGAACAAGACAGGGATGTCCCTTTCCAGAACATACAAAATTTGCCAGCAGATAAAGACCTAGAGGTCTACCAAGTTTGCTCAAATGTGCAGCTAGTACCCCTTATTCTGCAGCTCCCACTTCTTTTCACCCTGTACATTGAGCCATTCATTTCAAAGCATAAGGCAGAACCCAAATATATTGGGGTGGACTTTGAGACAAACATCACAAACTGTCTTTATATACGGATGATGTCCTTCTTTACTTAACAAATCCAGAATCTTCCCTCCTGAGGTTTTCAAACAAATTCAATTATGTTCCACCATTTCTGGTTATACTCTAAACTGGCCAAAACAGAGGTACTGGAATTGGTGAATCAAACCCCAAGAAATTAAGGAGAAATATCCAATGAGATGGAGTTGTGATGGTATCAAATACCTAGGGTAAAGCTGAGACATAAACCGACTACTTTATTTAAGGATAACCACCCCCACTGATCAACCAGATAGGGTCTGATCTTCAGAGGTGGTCCCTTCTGCCCTTCCCTTGCATTCAAGACTCCAAATAATAAAACAAATATCCTCCTAGACTACTTTACCTATTCCAGTGTGTCCCCTGTACAATACCCTAAAGGAGTTAGACAATTGGCAGAGGATGGTGATGGCCTATGTCTGAGGCTTCAAGATGGCATAGGGTGACAAAGAAAACACTCTTTCTTCCCAAACAGGAGGGCATAGAGCTTGCCCAAGCTTGGGGATTACTGGATAGCTACCCAGATGAAGGTAGCTCTTCTTGGTGCATCCAACATACCAAGCCCACTCACATCAAATTGAAATTAATCAACAAAACACTCACTCATTAAAGGCCTACCTGTTCCACCCTCAGTTATCACTTCATGACTACACATCTCCCTGTCCTCGATTTCTACCACATTGTTTGGATAGTCTTAGGGAGTTGGGAGAGCCTCACAGCAACACATAAATGGAGATGCACCTGGTGGAGTCAGGATAAGGAATTTCAACCAGCGGGAAAATACAGTGGTTCCAAAAGCAAGTACATGGGGTGTGACTACATCTTGGCAGCTCCTTCAGAGTAACACTATAATCCCCTTCGGAGTAGCCCAAACTAAGTTTGCATGGTCAAACGCAAACCTTCTCCACTATTATCAACTTCAGGATTATATAAATAATAAGCTACAACAGAATGTAACTGTAGATGATTCAAGACCATACCCAGCAGAATTTGAGATAATCTAGGGGTCTACGCATGGTAAAGGAGCCATCACAATGTTATACTGGAATCTGATGGCGGACAGAGCCGATAATATATAATCAATACAAAGTAAATGGGAACAAGAGCTGGGGGTGTCCTTGCATTCTTTAGAATGGAAAAGTTTATACTAATTGCTGGAAAACCACCTCTTCCTCAGGCTGGCAAGAATATGCTTGGAAAATCAGAATCAGGTATTTCTTCACCCTTTAAAGATTAGCGAAAATGGGGTCCACATTGACTCCAGCCTGTTGGAGAGGGTGTGGGAATGGAGATGCTGACCAAGCCCATGTATTATGGCCCTGTCTCCTTATTCAAAGTTTCTGGACTCAGATAAAACAACATATGGCAATACTCTTTGGGATTTCATCAACTATAAGCCCAGAATACATGGTATTGGGTGTTTATCCCCCAGATGTTAAGGGGAGTGAGGGTTGATACCTATTGGCTGTTTTAGTTATAACAACACTAAAAGCTATAACCATAAAATAGTTACAACAATCATCTCTAGACAAGGCAGATTGGACTAATATCATAGTCCGCATTCAAAACATGGAATGTATCAGTTTTGCAGTGAATCACAGAAATGAATTATACTTGAACAGATGGACTAAATGGGAACTATATAAGGATGAAGTAGTATAACCCCCCTCCCATCATCCCTCTATTATTAGATAAGACACTACACACTGGTATAGGACCTACCCCCTCAGATTTGAGTTTTATACACTAATTTTTTTTTTTGCTTCTTTTTTAGTTAATGTAATCAAATGTAGAGTGTAATCAGCAATGTTAAGCTGCGGAATGTTATAAGAAACAAGTTCAGAAGTTGATGTATTTTCCCAAGATGGAATTGTATGATCTGAACTACACTTAAGTATTATGTGATGTTGAGAAACTCAATAAACAAGTATATATTAAAAAAAAAAAAAAAGGCAGGAGATAAGGAAAATTTGAACAACTGGAAGCCCATATGGCTCTTGAATTTGGACTGTAAAATTTTAACACTTCTATATCAGAGATTAATCCAGGTAACATCAACTATCATTAACCCAGCCCAGTCCTATTCCATCCCTTCCCATAAAATCCAGGAAAATATGTCATTAGGTATGTTGTGAAATATTGTAAAACTCATAAGAAATCAGGTTATCTACTTTCTTTAGATCAGAAGAAGGTCTTTGATGGGGTTAGTCATATGTCCCTGATTTCTATGATTACAGAACTAGGAGGAATACTTGTAAAACAGATATTCATCTGGCTAAGATCTCTAATGCAAATATTTGCTACGTGATGCTGCAGGTGACTCACAAAACTCTGGTCACACATAAAGACTTTCCTTGGGACCAAGCACTCCTATTCAACAAATGATATGGTTCTTAATGGGGTGCACTGTAACAATCCCGTCACAATCACTACCTCCTTTAACCAACATTTCTTGAACCCATCTAAATATACTACTCTCTCAGTATACCTCATTCTCTGATCCCTCCCTCCCTCTGCCACTGATTCTACCCACTCTTTCCCACCTTTCCATTTCCATACTGTAACTCGAGTGGTGGTCCTTAAGTTGCTTCGCACCATCTCTGACTGTACCAATGTTGGTGCAGAAGGACTTGAACCTCGACTCCTCAAGCTAGCTGCTCCCATCATTGCTGATCCCCTAGCCAGAAATTTTAACTTGTTCCTTTGCTGCAGCTCTGTCCCTAGCATTTGGAAGTTTGACAGAATAGTCCCTGTCTTCAAAAAAGGTGACCCTAAGTCTATCTCTAACTATCAACCTATTGCCATTCTCTCAGTCCTAAGCAAGATCCTTGAGAAACTGGTCTCTCACCAAACCATTAACCTTCTTCTTGACCACAACCTGCTCTCTGACTCCCAACATGGATTTCGTAAGGGTCAGAGCACTATTACCGCCCTCCTCAAATTTACAAATGACACCAAGGCTGCCATGAACAAAGGCCTTCTGACAGGAGCAGTCTTCAGACCTAACAAAGGCCTTTGATCTGGTTGACTATCCTCTCCTCTTAGCCAAACTGCGGTCTCTAGGCTTCATCCCTAACATTGTTGCCTGGTATCAAAGTTTCCTTTTAGACAGAAGACAATAAGATCCTTGTGCAGAAATACGTTTTTAGTGAAAAGCGAGTGGTGTATCCACGAGGCGGCAACCCCTGCAACTCGACAATGTTCCAAAATAGATGCACTCCTGTAAAACACAGTTCCAGAAATACTGTGTTTCAAAAAAATAAAGTTTTTAGTGCAACAAATTTCAAGTTAAGCAGTTACACCATTAACTACATGACTGATTAATGATACTAACAAGACTATGCAGGTGAATGCAGAAGCAGCGAAAATAAGAGATATACAAAATGGCTTGACACTGAGATTACTTGCTCTTGTCTGTATTTGAATTTTTGTTAGCAGATGAACTAGATAATTATTGTTTATGATATGGTTAGAAACTGATAAGTGCAAAAGATTTACCAAAAAATGCTTTAACTGTGCAGTGTCTATGTCATGAGTTATTAGTATAAAATGCATCACATGTCTCTAAGAACCTGCCCCTGTCAAAGCCTCACATCAGAGGCAAAGTGCTGGGGTGAGGAGTGCATTGTGCAGATGTAATTTGTAACTGCTTAAGTTGAAATTTTTTGCAGTAAAAATGCTTTAACTGTGCAGTGTCTATGTCATGAGTTATCAGTATAAACGCATCAGGTGTCTCTAAGAACCTGCCCCTGTTGAAGCCTCACATCAGAGGCGAAGTGCTGGGGTGAGGAGCGCATTGTGTAGATGTAATTTGTAACTGCTTAAGTTGAAATCTGTTGCAGTAAAAACTTTGCTTTTTCGAAATAAAGCATCTCTGGAACTCTGTTTTACAGGACTGCATCTAATCTGGAGCATAGACAGAAGACAAGTAGTTAAATTTAACTCCACAGTCTCTGAGCCTGCCACTATAAACATAGGGGTTCCTTAGGGCTCCATTCTTGGTCCCCTTCTAGTTTTTGTTTTCCATCAATGATATCTCTCTAAATACCTCAACCTGCTAGTCCCTGCTCTATGCGGATGACCTAGTACTATATCATTGTTCTAGAAAATCTCTGACATTAACGCCACTCTGTCATCTGACGTCCTCCACATTCAAACCTGGCTCTCAAACAATAAACTTATTCTTAATACTGGCAAAACTCAATCCATGCTATTTGGATCTGCCCATAGACCAAAAAGCTGTCAGGATCAGCTGTCGATACCCTTCGCGGATGGTTCCCTCCTTGAAAGCGTTAGTTCTTTCAAATACCTTGGTATTACACTTGACCCCTCTCTCTTGACTTTGAACATCACATTTCTCTGACATACAAATCTGTTAATGCCAAAATTGGAACTGCGTACAAAACAAGTTATGCTTTAACCCCCTATGCTAGAATTGCCATTGCCCAGAGTATTCCACTCCCTGCCCTTGCCTATGTCTCAATTACTTATGTTGGAGCCCCCAAAGCTACTCTTCAGAAATGGGACTCCACTTATAACAGTATTTTTCACTTTGCCTTAGCCTCTCCTCACCTTACTTATCACTGTCAACTTTACAATGACCTAAACTGGCCTCCTCCACTACCCATCACCTTCTCTCCTTAGGCTCCTTAATTGATGGCATTATCACTCAGGTGTCCTCCTCTCTCACCCTGATGCTGAATCAATCCAATTATTGCTATGACCTTAGGTTTAGGGGGCAATCCCTTGTACAAGTCCCTATGTAACCCACTTGTTACCCGGGGTTACTAGAATCCCAGTAAGACCTAGTGGAAGGCAGGGAAGGCAGCTTGTGAAACTCCAGTTAAATGGGTTTCACACTGTCTCACTCTGTTCTCAGTCTCAGCTGAGACTGAGGGATGACATCACCAATAGAACTTTCGCAACTACATAAGCCACATCGGAATCTGCAGCAAAGGGAGTTAGATAGAACGTTGGGAGTTTTCTTTTTTTTTTTTGGGGATCCTCCGTCTTCCATCCGCCTGGTCACGGCCCCAGACTTCACCATCTGCCCATTGCCGCCACTCCGGTCACCCCGGCTTTGCCCCGGAGAACGGGCTGACCCCAGTTCCTAGTGCCGTGGAACCAGTATCTAGTTGGGAGTCTGGCGCCAGGGTGAATCGAAGCCTCCGGGGAGGCTTCATCTAGACGGAGGACCACCCCTCCTACTGATTTTCCTCCTTGGTTTTTCTCCCCTTGGAGGCGGGGACATGCAATGACGCCAGCGTCCGCCCGCCTCCACCCCTGGCGTGAGCACGGCGGCGTGAGTACCCAGCCTCAGCTGGGGTCTCTAACGCTCCGGTGTGTCTCACCCACCCCGGAGAAGGAGGCTGCCCATGGGACGCTCGATCCTTCTCCCCGGCCAACCCTCCGACGACTTGGGTCGTTCCCATTTCCAGGTGCGCCCGGCGTCATGGCAATCCGCTGCGCCGGACGGACCGGCACGCTAGTTTTCAAAGAGAGTCTGCAGTTTGGCTTCGAAGGAGTGAAGTTTGTACTCAAGTGGTGAAAACCGCTGTTTTCGGGTCTCAGTGCCCCCTCCTTCCGGGGGGGGGGGAGTAAAGATTCCCAGCACATTCCTGGGGCAATCCCCTTAATTCTGCTAGTGGAGGAAAAGCTGCCTGTTTAGTCCAGGATTTATTTTGGAAGATGGAAGATTTGTGAGTCGCCTGTGGGGCACCTGCAACTTAAGGGTGAGTGTCTGCTCTGGCTAAAGGGCATATGTTTTCTTCACCCTGGGACTTGTGTGAAAATCTAGGGATTGAACTACATATTGGGAAGCCTAGAGAAATGGGCCAAGCAAGTAAAAAGTAGTGTCAAATCCCTGAGTCTTGAGATATGCAAATAATATGTAGAAGAGATGTGACAGACATCTACCTAATCTACATTTAGGAGTTCAGCAAAGGAATTGTTCAGTTTTCCAGAGAAATGGCCGGGTATGGGCTGTGGGAGCTGGAGGTGGGTGGCCCCCCATCTTTAGTGACCAGGTCCACCTCTACGGATTTCTTCTGTGTTTTCTACTTTGCCTCAGGCACTTGGCCAGTGATGGGGGAAGTACCCAGACGTGGGATTGTAAGGAAAATTCTCTCTAAGAGTCGCAGACTCTAGTGTAGTTTGGGGAGCCACAACAGGATAATTGGTTCATTTGTCAAATGGGCCATGGATCAAGTGGCCAGTGGGGAAAACCCAAGTGTGTACAAGTCGGGGCTGTGTACCCAAAGCTGCGTGCAAGTCCAGGCTGTGTGCCTGGTGGGTTCAGAGCCTGAGGACTGGAAAGGATAATTGGTTCATTCTTCCAATGGACTGTGGATCAAGTGGCCGGCGGGGGAGTCAGGCCAGTGGGGAAAACCCAAGTGTGTACAAGTCGGGCTGTGTACCCAAAGCTGTGTGCAAGTCCGGGCTGTGTGCCTGGTGGGTTTAGAGCCTGAGGGCTGAAAATGGTGATAAAGTGTTCTGTAGTCTCTAGTCTGCATTACCAGGAAATGTAGCCCCATAGGGGTCTGTCTATGCTTTGTTTGTTCAGCCAGTATGTGAATAAAAGCCACACTGAAGAATCCCATTCCTGGTTTTGGACATTACAGTTATTGCTTCCTGTGTTCGGATTTACTTGGGTGCCCCTGTGCAGAGTAGCCAAACCTAGGTCCCCTGTGCGGTAGCCTCATCCTCCCGAACCCAGGTCCCCACCAGGTACTGCTGTCAGCTTCAACAGCATGCCACCTGTCGTTTTGCTAAAAAGGCAGGGGTGATGGGTTACAAAAATGGACGCACCGCTTTGGATTTTGTTCTGGGAAGGAAGGTGCTTGGGCAGGGGGCTAGCGTTTTGGCTATCTGGCAGTGAGTAGCCCATAAAGCTGAAGCAATTTCCCTAGTGTGTTGCTGTGTGCTGTGAATCTTGTGCTGCTGTTTAAAATTGCCAACTGTTACCAAGGAGCAGTAAAGCCAGAGTGTGCCCTTGTCCTGCATCAAAAAATTGTTTACAGCATTTTTGCCTGCTTTAAAAATAAACTGTTGTGAAGAAAAGTGTGGAAGACTAGGGGTAGCAACAGGAAAATTATGCCCTGGACATTGGAAATGCTTTTAAAATAAACTGTTGTGAAGAAAAGTGTGGAAGACTAAGGGTAGCAACAGGAAAATTGTGCCCTGGATGTTGGAAATGCTTTTTGAAAGAATTGAGAGACTGCAGGTTTAATGGCTATGTTAAATGGCTGAAATGGGCACCCGCCGTGGAATCAATTGAGAAAAAAAAAAAAAGTTGCATTCTGCAGGTTTAAATTTGCCTGCTCAACGATCGGCGTGAGGAGAAGAGCCCTCGCGAGGAGGAAGAGCCTCATTTGCATGGCGTCATGTGGTTGGTCAGGCTGCAATCAGTCCCACCCCTCAGCCAGCTCTACAGAGACTGCCCCAGCATTCGAGAGGGACAGTGAGTGAAGTGCGTGTACTGGCTAGTGGAGGAGTGTCGCGGAGTGTTAAAATCGCTGTAAACCTTATAAAAATAGACTTTGCTGTTTAAAATTGGGCTCAACCCGCTAATCGATCATTGAAATTGCTAAAGTGGTGGTCGAGAAGACGATCGGCAGGACTGCCCACCCGTTTCTGATCTGAGGCCTTCAAGAACTGGCTGCAGGCCATTTTTCCCCATCGCAGCAAGCTGCTACTGATAACAGTAAATAACCACCTTAAAACTGCTCAAACAGTGATTTTCAGCCCTATGCCATACAAATGTGTGTGCAGCAGTGTAGTCGCTTTGCAAGTAACGACTGTGTTAAGTCCTGCCAGCAAGTGCAAATCTGTTAAGCCATTGACTGTGTGCATAGTAATAAATTTAGCCTCAAGCTTAAAGTTTGAAGCCAGAGAGAGACTGTGGGTTGTAGCCAAAGTGCAGCACTAGTAATACAGGCAATCCTGTGCTAAAAACCTGAAGCTTTAAGGGACTGTGAATCAAATGAATGTTACCAGCATGTAAAAGTCCATGGAGAATCCTGTAAATGTGTTTAAAGCCAGAACAGAGCAAGTAGTGCAGTTTGAGCAAAAGTTATCAGTAGTTTGTGTAAATTGGAGTGCGGTGGCTACCCAGATTCTAAATGTTGATGCACAGGAGTGCTGCAGCCGCCATTACAGGGTGGGGAAGTAAAGTAAACACAGCAGCAGAGAGCCATTTACAACTAAAGAGTGTGTTCAGTAAAGTTGGGACTTTCAGTTACAGTGAACTTTTGTTTGTTTTCTGTAGTTATGGCCTCCAGACCAGCTCGTTACCGGATCATGCCCGGGTTGTAGTAACAGCAGCAGTAAATAGACGGAGGGATATTGAAAAGTGGTGCTATGGAGGGCAACTGCCTCCTCATGTGGCGATTCCTGATTTTCCAGTGCATGTATGTCAAATATGCTTGAGAGCTGGAAGGGACGTCTTCATGATTCCTCACTGTGCTGGATGCCTAGAAAAATATGGCTTGTATAAAGTGCCTCAAATTCGTTTGGCTCCCACATGGACAAAATTCAGGAATCTGCAGTTGGCAGCACACAGCACCAGGCGGAGCCTGTGGAGGAAGGCCCCTCGGGGGAGTGTGGCACAAAGCTAGAGGGTGCAGAGTTACAGACAGAACCAGAAGTTGAAGTTTCGGATGCTGGATCCCAGAAAGAAAGTTCAGATATAGCATCAACAGACCCCTGAGAGGCCTAGCCAAGTCTCTTAGGTAAAGATGAGATGCGGGAGGCCTTTGAGTGGGAGGTGTCGACCTCCGTGCCTAGTGATGAGTGGATAGTCTCAGAAGTGAGGATGACTGCTTACTCCTGGGCTCAGATCCTCAGTGAAGAGGAAGATGAGGGGGAACCTATGTGGCCTTGTGAAAAAGGAATGGGTACACAGCCTCAAGATCTTGCCTCGGAGGAATGTATGGAAGAAGGTGGTGATGCCACTGCCCTGGCTTTGCAGGAGGAAGAAGTCAGGGATCCATTTCTAATTTGTTTCAGGATGCGAAGCTGGCAGAACCAGGACTGGCCACCCCCAAGCCAGGCCAGCGGTCTCAGATTGACCAAAGCAAGTAAAAAGGAGAGACTGGTTCATAGGAAGGCAAATGAGATCTATGGTATGACCTTTCCTACCTTTCCTCGGAAAGTCTGGGAGGAGATTGAGAACTGCAGGAAATCCTGGATCTGGGATGAAGCAATGAAAAGTGTGCATCCTGGGGCCAACAAGCATGTAAAGAATAGACTGTTCCACAAAAAGTATATCCAGTGAAAGAGAGGCAGGACACTGTTTATAGACAGAGTGAGGATAGTGGACGGAGAGGGACGTGAAATCTCCCACTGTGTGAATTATGTGCACCCAGATGGGGTAATAATTCAAGCCCCTGATCCCCGGTACTATTGGCCTCAGTGCAAGGACCTCCCAGCAAATAAGCCCGTGCCTACAAAATGGAGACCCGAGCAGTGGTAGTCAATACTGCCACACCAGACTGTGAAGTGCCCTTATGGATCTGCCAGTATGAATATCCAGGACTCAGGTGCCCCACATTCATCAGTCTACAGTGTACTGGCCTTTCCAGAAACCATCAACTGGCCCACCAGATGACTTCAGATCCAGACAGGACACCAGCCCAACTGTATCCTGTTCATCGCCTGGTAATCGGATGACGTCGGACCAGCTGTTTTCTTTTTTGTTCCTGTCCTAAGGTTCCGTCTCCAGAGATGACATCATCCCAGCAGTTCCCAGACGTGCCCTCCTGTGGTTCCCGGAAGATGTCCGCCCAGCTGTATCGGAAGAAATGCTGCCAGGGACAGTCTTCGTCAGAGGTGCAGGTTGGTGCCGAATTTCATACTACAAGTGGCTGGTAAGTCTGAACTTTTCTATCTTTATGACATTGCAGTACACACCCCACACTAACAGACTTCAAAATTAGTGAACTGCCCACAAAGACTTTCCCCTTCGGGACTTTGAACTGTTAGAACTGTGCTTCACCGGGCTCCGGCCCAGGAGAGACTCTTTATTGGACTAGCCTTCGGGCCTTGTGGTCACTAGTTAGGACTTTTAGGGCACTCCATCCCCCCAAATGTGTATTGTAAATAATGTCGTTTTCTAATGTAAATACTGTTTTTCTACCTTTTTCTAAAAAAAAATCTTTTAGGGATTTTTCAGTGTTTTGATTGTAGGGGTTTAGGTAGACTGTGTATGCAGATTAGGAGTGTGTGTTGTCTTTCTTTTTCTTAGAGGTGTTCCTAGGAAGACAGAAGAGAAGACAAGAAGAGGAGGAGGGGCTCATCGGAGTTCCTCATCAGTGCTTTAGTGTGTTTAAAATTTAAAGTACTGTGGTGTTATTGTTGTTATTACTGTATTAACCCTTTTCCTTCCACAGGTGGGTTGTGGGGGTAGGAAGGAGGCAGTACCATGGTAATGTGGTATTTTAATGGTGTGTGTTGCAGATTGCCCAAGGTCAGGGAGGTCCCCAGGTTGTTTTTGTTTTGGGGTATTAGGTTAAAGGCAGATAGGTTTTCCTTAGAGGGTTAGGGGGATAGACAGGCTGTGGCCTGACCTGCAGCAGGGATCGCAGTGCTGATCTATCAGGGCTATGCTCTGGATAGTTCCACCAGAGCCACTAGGTGTCCATTGTAAGTGGATAGTATAGAGGCTGACATGTCAGCTACAGGCCTCTAGGCCATAGTGTTGCCTGCCTGTGCTGGCACATGATGTTGGAGGGGCCTGATCACCCCTCCACAGGTAGCACATAGGGTGGAATGGCCTAGGCCGGGTAAATAATGACTGCGGACAGTCATTTTCCTGGTCAGGCGAGTGTAACCCCTTGTTACCGGGGTTACTAGAATCCCAGTAAGACCTAGTGGTAGGCAGGAAGGCAGCTTGTGAAACTCCAGTTAAATGGGTTTCACACTGTCTCCTCTGTTCTCAGTCTCAGCTGAGACTGAGGATGACATCGCCAATAGAACGTTCGCAGCTGCATAAGCCACATTGGAATCTGCAGCAAAGGGAGTTAGATAGAACGTTGGGAGTTTTCAAAGTGAGAGTCTGCAGTTTGGCTTGAAGGAGTAAGTTTGTAGTCAAGTGGTGGAACCGCTGTTTTGGTCTCAGTGTTCCCTCCCTCCGAGGAGGATGTAAGATTCCCAGCAGATTCCTGGGCAATCCCTTAATTCTGCTAGTGGAGGAAAAGCTGCCTGTTTAGTCCAGGATTTATTTTGAAAGCTGGAAGATTTGTGAGTGCGCCTGTGGGGCACCTGCAACAAGGGTGAGTGTCTGCTCTGGCTAAAGGGCATATGTTTTCTTCACCCTGGGACTTGTGTGAAAATCTAGGGATTGAACTACCTATTAGGAAGCCTAGAGAAATGGGCCAAGCAAGTAAAGTAGTGTCAAATCCCACAGGTCTTGTGAGATGCAAATAATATGTAGAGGAGATGTGACAGACATCTACCCTTAATCTACATTAGGAGTTCAGCAAAGGAATTGTTCAGTTTTCCAGAGAAATGGCGGGTATGGGCTGTGGGAGCTGAGGTGGGTGGCCCCCATCTTTAGTGACCAGGTCCTCTCCAGTTTCTTCTGTGTTTCTACTTTGCCTCAGGCACTTGGCCAGTGATGGGAAGTACCCAGACGTGGGATTGTAAGGAAAATTCTCTCTAAGAGTCGCAGACTCTAGTGTGGTTTGGGAAGCCACAACAGGATAATTGGTTCATTCATCAAATGGACCGTGGATCAAGTGGCCGGCGGGGGAGCTGGGCCAGTGGGGAAAACCCAAGTGTGTACAAGCCGGGCTGTGTACCCAAAGCTGCATGCAAGTCCGGGCTGTGTGCCTGGTGGGTTCAGAGCCTGAGGGCTGGAAATGATAATTGGTTCATTCTTCCAATGGACTGTGGATCAAGTGGCCGGTGGGGAGCCGAGCCAGTGGGGAAAACCCAAGTGTGTACAAGTCGAGCTGTGTACCCAAAGCTGCGTGCAATTCCGGGCTGTGTGCCTGGTGGGTTTAGAGCCTGAGGGCTGAAAATGGTGGTAAAGTGTTCTGTAGTCTCTAATCTGCATTACCAGGAAATGTAGCCCCATGGGGGTCCATCTCTGCTTTGTTTGTTCAGCTAGTATGTGAATAAAAGCCACACTGAAGAATCCCATTCCTGGTTCTGGACATTACAGTTATTGCTTCCTGTGTTCAGATTTACTTGGGTGCCCCTGTGCAGAGTAGCCAAACCTAGGTCCCCTGTGCCGAGTAACCTCATCCTCCCGAACCCAGGTCCCACCAGGTACTGCTGTCAGCTTCAACAGCATGCCACCTGTCGTTTTGCTAAAAGGCAGGGGTGAGGGTTACACCTAGATATGACTACTACTGCAGTGCGTTGGGCATGCTGCCCCCAGATGTGGAACATGCTGCCACTGGATCTAAGTCATACCTTGTCGCACTACCTCTTCAAGCGAGACTCTCATAACTACCTAGCTACCTCTGACCAATGTGCCTGTTATGACCCTACCTGACAGTACCTATGAAAGCCTGTCCTACCTTCCCCATTCCCTGCCTTATCGGCCCCCCCACGCTGGCTCACCCTCTTCCTAATGCTTCCTCTTCCCTGCCAGTTTTCATACCTTATCTATCCGCTGATATCTTATATTTCCCTGTGTTCCCCTAATCAAACCTGCTCAGTTTGTAGCCTACTGCTCTATACAAGCTATGTTATATGAAACAAGCCCTTACTGCTATGCCTTTATTTCATGCTGTGTAATGTCTGAACTTTGCCTTTTGCTCTAAACATTGTTGTTTTAACATTTGCTGTTTTTAACCTGTACTGGACCTCATGGTCTTCAACAGCAGGACAGAATATTGTGATTTGGGTACTGGTACAACCAGGGTCGTAGCCTCTCTCCTGCCCTCCCAGCGATGTACTCCCCCGGGTTTGACCGGGATTGCTTGCCACTCTCATGTCTGGCTAAGGATCCATGAGCCAGGCTCTGCTCCCCTATTTTACACGCCAAAACAGTAAGAATGCCAATAATTCCCTCAAAACCCTGACTCTGCTCTCATGCCCAGCATCGAATCCATGAGCCCGGTGACTTGTCCCTACTTTCAGCTGTCCAAGCCGTCAGATTGCCACAAACCCTCCGAACCCAGACAGCGCGCAACAGAACCATGAGCCCGGGCACTTATCCATACTTTCGGCTGCCGAAGCCGTAAGGCTGCCGTAAAACCCCTTCGAACCCCGTCAATTTCGATGCTCTCAAGCCAGGGAGTGGAACCGTGAGCCCGGCTACTTATCCCTGCTTTCAGCCGCTAAAGCCGCAAGTCTTTACCGATTAAACCTCTAACCCCTGACAACACGCCGCTCCCTTACCCATCATTGGGACCATGTGGCCGGCTGCTTGTCTCTGCTTCCAGCCACAAAAGCCATAAAATTTGCCGAGTCACCACCGTAAAGCCGTTAGTCCTTGCCCAGGTAGCCCTGACAGAACGCCGCTCGCATGCCCGGCAACGGAACCATGAGACCGGCTGCTTGTCCCTACCTCCAACCGCGAAAGCCATAAATTACCACTACAGCCCAGACATAGACTAACCAGGATAGTCTCGGGGCCACCGGTAGGTCTACTTACAGAGGCTGCCTGCCGCGTTTCGTGCCCAGGTAGCAGTACCATGAGCCCGGCTGCATGGTAGTACCCTGAGCTGCCTAAGAAGTAAGCCGTTTCTGTGCTCTGAGCTGCTAATAGCAGTTCTCTCGGCATGGTCCTAGCTCGCTCTTTTCGGATCCTCAGGCCTCCTCCTCCACTCCTTCACCCCCCCCCGCTTCCTTATACTACATCTGCCTGGGACCAACGAATAGCTCTGTCCATGCACCAGTACCCACTTTAGCCTTTTGCCTGCTATAAACTGTTTCAGAACAATGTTTTATTCGTTGTACTTTGACTAGTGTCACATTGTTATCCTAGCCTCATAGCGTTGCTCCACTGCCTTTACAATTGTACTGTTTATGTATTCACCTTCAGTATGTTTTTGTCTTGTACTCTCCCGGTCGTGCCTGAAAATAGTCACCTGTTGGCTAGTGCACTTACCTGGTAAACAAAAACTAAATAAAATAAAATAAAAACTATGGGCACCTGGGCTTTTTATCACGCTGCCCCTCAATTCTGCAACTCACTTCCATTAGAAATCCAACTCTTCCCAGCCCATGCCTATTTCAAAAGGTTGCTTCACACACACCTACTAAAGCCATATCTCTGTAGATGCTTCCATCCTTCTTGAGTCTCTCTCTTCTCTCCTCACCTCTACCTCTCCTTTGACTACCCTAAGTACCGCCCGTTGCACTCATTACCCTGCCTATGATCTAACTACTCTCCCTATGTTTAACTCTGCTCTAGTAACTCACCTTTGCACTCTGCTGCTGCTACCACATTATGTGGTATAATGTTATCTCTGCCTAAGCTGCCTTATATAGTATGTATATATTTGTAAATACATTATATATGTGCTGGTTTATGTATTTTGTATTGGAGTGATCTCCATTGCTTAGTTTTAATGCTCTTACTTCCATTACCTAACAGTACTCTAATAAACTTTGTGTAGAAATGAACATTCTTTTGTTATTGTTATTGCATTTTTCCCTTCTACTCGATACATTCTATTGCCACTGTGATTGTATCTGACTGCTATAAATGTGTACATTATATTCTGTATCTCTTATTGTTTTGTTAACTTGACTTGTACCCTCCCGGGTCATGCCTGAAAATTGGCATTCTATGTCTAGCGCACCCATCCGGTTATTAAAAACAAACAAACAAATAAATAAATAAAGGGGACAGGAAATCTGTGATACCTGGCAACAGTTAGTAATGTTCCTGTTTACAAAAATGTAATTCAAACCTCCAAATGAACCATATTTAACTGTACGTGAATAAACACTGAAGTGAAAAACTGTGTTCAATTGTTTTCTTTTTATGGGCAACATGCTATGCAGTTCTTTTCATGGAAATGGTTGTTTGGAGTTTTTACAATGTCAGGGTTTGTATACAGAATGTTAATTATGAGCTGTTGACCTATCAGATCCCTACTCTGAATTCTGTGCACAAATTGTGACATAGCTAAAGCTCCAGATAACAGGTTCCATGAAGAGAACTGCAACAGAATGCTGCCCATAAAAACAAAACAATGCAAAATACAGTTTTTCATTTCAGTTTTTTATTCAGGTATGGTTAAATACAGGTAATTTAGGGGAATTAATATAATTTCTGAAAATAAGAACTTTTATAAACTGCTACCAATTAGAAATGATTTCCTGTACTCTTTAAAGTACTGACATGCATAGGATAAGAGACTGCCTGGCCATACAAAGTGTTAAGATGGAATTCAAGACATATCTTTTTAGCCTGGCATTTTCAGATGAAGTTTATGGTTACTGTGGACTGTCTTCTTTTATGAATGAACTGTTATTTTAATTTTTATGGTTTTAGTGTGTTAAATGCTGATGGATTTAACTTATGTACAGGAGCCTTGATCATCGGAAGGCACCTTTAACAAATAAAGACTGATTTGATTTAAGGATACATGAAGCTTTTGTTTCCTGAATTAAAGGGGTTACATAAACTGGCATATGTTGTATCCCTTATTGATGGTAGGATTGGACTATCGGTCTCTGTAAAAGTTGGGGTATGGCAGAAGTGTCAATTGAACCCTCTGCTTTATATTTCTGCCTTGCAGCCCCTTCTTCATTGTTTTATTGATAATAAACATATTGCAGGAATATAATGGCCTTCAGGAATGGGTAGCCTGAAAAATGTGTCTTACATAGATGATATCTGATTATATGTAGCAGATTAGTGTAATGGAGATCTGGCGCTAAGTACCAATGTAAAATTTGTAACTCTGGTGCTAGTTTAAATTTATCAAAAAGCACATGGATTAGTCTAGTTGAGTTATCAGCAGAGGGAATGGGTGTAGTGGGGATTCAAACAGTGGAGGGTCCCATAAAAATATTGGTTCAGGAGATATGGCTCAGACAAATTGGTCAGAGAAACTGGCAATTTATGCACAAAAAATGACTAGGTGGGATGGAAACTCTAAATTTAAGAGGGTTTTCATTATTAAACAATTTTTAGTTCCAGTCTTCTTTTATGTATTCCCTTTACCTGCAAATCTGGGTACTACTATGAATAGTATATTTTCTCAAATGTTCTGGAAGTGTCAATTCAACCCCATGAAGAGATACATGAACTATTAAAAGGTGCGGTTCATATGCTTAATCCCGTAGCCTTTTTTAATTCATTCTTTCAGGTGGGGACCCTGAAACTGGCATTGGAATCAGTGCCCTCTGGCATTAATGTCCGAGTCAAGGATCTGTTAGAAATAAAAGTTCCTAAACATTTGGCAGGAAACACCACAGAAATTAACTGGTAATGTAGAAGTTCCTGACTTTATTTGGCCACCTTTACAGAAATTAGATAAATGGAAATTTTCCTGTTCATTGGTATATTCTTCATCCAGGAAACAGTTGTAGAAGACAATAATGTTACTAATTTGTCCACAGGAATCAGAATTTAGATACTGTAGAATTGAGTAAAATCACTTGGTAATTCAACAGCTGGTGGATAAACAAATTCCTCAGTGAATGTGGGATGTTCTGTGGTTATGCTCTTATGGGAGACTGAATGTCCGAGAGAATAATTAACATAAATCTTTGGAAGAAAGAGCATATCCATACCCAGACTATGATACCAGTTTAGAAACAAATGAACATTTTTTCTTTGACTGTGGGTTTGTGATGCTTAGTGAATAGATGGAAGCTTCCATAGTTGGAAAAATTAATCTACGAGTTCTTAGTTCTAGATGACTTTCCTATCAGACTAACTGAAGAATTTTTACACAAGTTTTCGGCACCTCTCATGTCCCTTCATCGAGTGCAGGAAAAACTAACCAGCACTTCAGATTATATACTGTACAAGAATTTGTGGGTCCTAGATTGCTTAACAAAGGGCAGGCTGTAAAGGAAGCAATTTCACACAGTACTGGTGACTACCTGGAAACATGCCTCATGTCATTAGAGGATAATGGATGGGCATCAGTTAACAACAAGGCTGTATTCACTTCAAGAGGTTGTCATGACAACAAAGTAAACCTTGAGAGTGAAGTTCAAGAGGTTTACTGTTGTGATGGCAACCTCAACACATGAATTCTGCCTTGCTGTTAACTGATGCCCATTCATTGTCTGGTATACTGCATGGGCACCAGTTACAGCAATCAAGCATTAAAATGTAGCAATTCTCTTTTATTTATTATTTATTTATTTATTAAATTTTGGTGACCAGGTAAGCACACTGGGCCCCAGAGGTCCCTTTTTCAGGGGTGACCCGGGATATTACATAGCATGAGAGACAAATACAGTGTTGGTACAGTTTGCATTACATAGCACGAGAGACAAGTACAGCATTAGTTCAGTTTGCAGGAATCTCAGCAGTACAGTTATGGTGAACAGTACAGAAGCATAGCAGTCCAGGAGGAATAAACAGGATGATCAGTAGTGGTAACATTCTTCAAATATTAGCAGTTTGGCATAGAGTTTAAACAGTGGTGGAGGAATTGGATCTGGTAAGTCATTTATCGCCAGGTTCCTGTCAGGGGCTGATACAATGGCAGGAACTAGAGACTGATAGGTGGGCCTTAAGCCTAGTGTGGAAGTTTTTGATGGTGGGGACTTCCTGCACCCCAGGGAGGAGCTGGTTCCACAGTGTGGGAGCAGTGAGGGCAAATGACATACCGCCGCCTTAGTTCTAACCCTGGGGACGTCAAGGAGAGTACGGCCAGTTGTCCGGAGGTGTCGGTGGTGGCCTTCACAGCAACGAGGCCAGAGAGACTAGGGGGAAGGGTTGGGCCGACTAGCTTATAGGCTAGACAGAGCAGGGGTATTGGAGGCGTGCTTCCAGTGAGGGCCAGTTTAGGAAGGGTAAGGAGTTACAGTGGTGATCCCTATGGTTAGCCTGGGAGGCAAATGAGCCACCTTGTTGTAAAGTACCTGAAGTCTGTTCCTCTCCTGCTTTCCCAGCCCTTCCACAACCGGGCAGCGTGATGTGAGTGTCGGAGGAGAACGCTAGTGGCGATTGAGATCCTGGCTTCAGGTATGAGCTGGTCTTTCAGGCGGTAGAGGGTTCCCAGTTTCCCATGCAGGGTTTTAGTGACTGAGTCCACATGGTTCCTCAGGGTGAAGTCCTGGTCCAGGGTAAGGCCAAGGTATTTCAGGGAGGGCACTACTTCAAGGCTTTTGCCACTTACAGTGGTGAGGTGAAGGTGCTCTGTTCTGTCCTGACCAAGGGATCTGGGGCAAACAGCATTGCCTTAGTTTTGGACATGTTGAGGACCATTCTGGTCTTGGTGAACCAATGCTCCAGTGAATGGCGGTCATCTTGGAGAGGGGCTAAGACCTCTCAAATTAACAGTGGACCGGTAGATGACTGCATCATCCGCGTACTGAATGACCGAGCTCCCGCTGCAGTGGTCCAATAGTTCATTGGTGAACAGAGAGAAGAGGAGGGAGCCTAGTATAGACCCTTGGGGCACCCCCTCTTTTAGTGGAAGTGGCCCGGATATGGCGTCCTTCCACTTTACCCTCTGCATGCGGCCAGTCAAGTAACTCTCAAACCACTTCAGGGCATGACAGTCTAGGCCTGTGTTGCTTAGCTTAGTGAGTAGGAGGTTGTGGTGGACCAAGTCGAAAGCTTTGGAAGGTCTAATGAAGACCGCACCAGTGGGAGTACTCTTGTCTAGGTCCCAGAGTATGTTTGTTGCAAATTTGGTCAGAGCTGTGTCTGTCCCATGTCCGGTCCTGAAGCCATGCTGAGAGGGTGACAGGATTTTATGGGCCTCTAAGTAGTCATGTAGTTGCCCGTAGATCAGTTTTCCTGGATTTTAGACAGGATGCAGAGCAGGAGATTGATCTGTAGTTGTCAATAGACTCATGGTGGCCACCCTTGTGGATCAGGACCACGTGGCTTGTCTCCACTGTGTGGGGATGGCACCCTCCTTCACTGGCGGTTGATAAGCCAGGACAGGGGTCTGGTCAGGGCTGCACCCCATCCTTCTGCAGTTTGGGGTGAATCCCATGGGTCGCCTGGAACCGGAGGTTTTAGAGATTGAAGTTGTGCTCGCACCTCTTTGAAGCTTGACTAGCCTAAGATGGAAGGATGGGCAGTCGAGATCAGGGGGAACCTTTGTACTCGGGTCAGTGGTGGGGGGAGTAAGGCCACCTTGTACGGGTCTAGGTTAGTGAAGTGGTGGTTTAGGGAGGTGGCAATTAAAGGGTCCTCATGAATTAGTTGTTCACTGACCTCAATGGGGCCAGGGTTGAACTTGCCATTCCCTTTCACCAAATCATTGATGTGAGCCCAGAAGAGTCTCGGGTTCCCTAGGTTATTTTTCTGAAGGCGTGTGACATACTCTTTTTTAACTTTTTTGATGGCCAGTTTGCATTTGTTTCTGAGGGTTTTGTATATCACGAGGTCTACCTGTTGGGCGGAATGCTTGAACATTTTCCAGGCCTTGTCACGCTGCGTCATGAGTGCCTTTAGTGGGGGGGGGGTTATCCATTTGTAGCAGCCGCCTTTGGTGCAAAGTTTTTTCATGGGAGCAAGTAGGTTGGCTGCTGGTATTTAATGACCTCTGGAAGAAGGCCACAGCCTCGTCCAGGGTAGGGAGATGCTTGAACGGGCTCCAATCTAAGTTGCTTAGATGATTGGAGAATTGTTTGGGTGTGTATTGGGTGTAGTTCCTCACAGCCAGAATACGTGTTGGCATTCTGGGCACCCTGTTCTTCCAGATACAGTAGATAGGAGAATGATCGCTCAAAACAGCAACCAGTATGTCAGCGGACTGGATATTACAGGAGTTTGTCACTAGAGCCCAGTCGAGGGTAGAGTGATTCCCTGTTTTGTGGTTCAGTCTGGTGGCTCTGGAGATCACCTGTACAAGGTTTGTGTCTTGTATCAGGCCTGATAAGGATTGGGTGGAATCCTGGGCCCAGTTAAGGTTGAAGTCTCCCAGGATGCCGAGTTCAGTGGTGACGTGTTTAACTGTATCCTATAGGACTGCCTCCAGGGATAGAAGGATGTTCTTCAGAGGGTTGTATCGCAGCCCGGCGGTGAGGTGCTTGCAGAAGCCCAGGGTGATGTGTATGAAGATTGATTCACTGTCTATGCTGGCATCTTGATGCAGGATGACCTCAGCAGATAGGGTATCTTTTACACAAATGAGTACCCCTCCCCTCTTTGTTGGTCCTGTCTTTCCGGTAGGAGTTGTATCCCAGGGCAGTGACCTCATGTGGTAGGACATGGGGTTTGAACCAGGTTTCCGACAATGCCAGGACATCTGGTTGTAAAGTCCAGCCAGGCTTGCACTTCATGCATCTTAGGTCACAGGCTGCACATGTTCATGTACATGGCGCAGGCCCTTTGAGGACACCCACTGAGGGTCCTGTGGGGAGGATATCCAGAGATTTCCAGGAATGGGACCTGGGTTTGGTTGAATATCTCCTGCCAGGAGCAGGAGGGCTCCAAAGAGGCATAGTGAGGTGGGGTTAGGGAGTGAGAATTGTCCTCTTGAGCTCGACCTCATTGCGTAGTGGGCGATAGAATACCAAGCGCCTTTCCTTGCAAGTTCAGATGCCATCAGTAAGGATTGGAGATTGCTTTGGTAGGGTGGTTGGTCATCGTAATAGGGGAGGGTATCGGGCTGCTGGTGTGTGTGTAGGTTAGGGTCACCTGCATTAATAAGCCTATCCACCCAGAGGAGGGATAGGATGTACATAGTTGCCAGAAGTAAACCTCTGTTGGGCAAGTAGTGCCACGGTGTGTCAGGCTTCATTGACATTGTCCTTGAGTAGGGGGGACCCTGGGGTTACAGAGGCTGGAACTGTGGGTATCCTCTGATGGCTGCCTTAGGTCACTGTAGTTATAGAAGACCAGCAATTACTGGACCTGACTTATTAGCTATTCCCTGTATGTCCCTTTTGGGTATTAATCATATGTGGAAACAGTAGCAATAAATACTAAGTAAATAGGCTTCTACTTCTCTGAACTCAGAGTAAATCATTTACACAGTTAGATTAGGACATTAGTACAAGTTCTTATTACTGTGTGCTATCTACAAGTAGACAGTTCTAAGGAGGAGCAATGCAGATCAAAACAGTTCCCATATAAGGTGAATGTACATTCAACTAGCAGACAGTTTTGGTAGATGTGTTTTTTTTTTTTTTTTGAGTTAGGGTGGCAGCTGGGTTGCCGCCTATTGCCTGACCCAATTGGCCCTGGGCAGAGGGTGGGCATGGTTAATGGACAGGGTTGGACTGGCCTCCCCGGATATCTGAAATTTCCATCCCCGATGAGTACATACAGTGTACAGCAGCTGTGTGTGGGGCAACAAATGTGCTTAGTGCTCACTGCTTGCAAGTTGCCGCCTGCTTTCTTACATTGCCCTGAGCCTTCCTGACCCTCCCCGCCAGGCTCCAACACTGGGACCTCCCTCCCCAGCACTCGTCTGACCCACCCAGACTTTTGTACCTTGTTTTGAGCCAGTAGTCATCATGTCATCTTGATCTCGTCATCATCTGCTGTAGTGTCCATTGGGGATTGGGCCCCTTTGATCTGCGTACAACAGGTGTGGTGGCACTGGGAGTCGGGATGTCGGCAGGGAGTTTAACTGACTCAGCTGGCATCAGCAAGCATTGCCCTCAGGCCCCGCTCCTCCGATCGATCAGCACAGATGATCAAGGCTAAACTGGCTGGGCAAGTTTCGAGGTTGGGGGGGTCAGGACCAGTACCACAACTTCCGCAAGTCGACTGGAGCGAGAAGAATCCAGTTGGTTGGTGGAGAGATCTCAGGCTGCTGGGTGCCGTTACCACATTGTCGTTCATCGTGACATCACATGGTGTGACAGCGAGGGCACTTTAAAGGGGCCACAGTGCAGCAGCTCCGGTCTCTCTTCCTCTTGCTGCAGAATTCAAATCGAACTCGCCGCCGTAACACAACGATTGAGTCCCTCACTAAGTCGGCATGTAGAGTGAGTCTAGCTTTTTTAAGCTAAGCGGTCGTCGGTGACTTTGAGTGGTGACTGGAGTGAGGTGAGCCAGCTGGCCAGCGAGCTGAATTATTTCTGACTCACTCTGACAGGAATTTGACTTCAGTAGTAAGGTAAGGTAACGTTTTAAAAGAATTCAGTAGTGCTGCTGGGGCAGGAGGAGGAGGAGGGAGGGGTAGGGGTGGGGTGGGGTGTTGAGTTCCGTTCCCTTAGTCTTAGTTAGTTGCTAGCCTAAGCTGGTAGTAGCCCACTAGCTGCTAGGACTCTGAGGGGCCTGGGGGTACTGGTATTGTGCTACTTTTTTGTGATTTATCATCGAGGCAAAAGAATTAAAATGGCATGGGTTTGGTTTCTACAATTGCTGGGGTTGTGTGAAGGGAAGGGTGATTCAAGGAGCTTTGAACCAGCAGGGGAGCTGAGCCTGAAGGCAACTGAGATCAGCACGATTGTGGGGGAGGAATCACTTGACTACAGCCACCAAACCAAATAACATGAATTACAAAAGGCAGGTTCGGGGGCTGCTGTGCCTGTGCTCCATAGTGTTGTTGCTTTTTTATCCCTTCCTTACAGGTGTTTTGAAGCTGCTTTACCGTACAACACTGAGGCACAGGGGCTATTGAGTGAGAACTGCTGCTTTTCTTGTGATTGAGGCAAAAGAAAAATCATTTGAAAACCAAGTGTGATGCTGGAATTACTGGGGCTAGGTGGACATGAAGATGAGGTTAGAGAAAACAGAAGGTGGGGAAGGGAAGACAGCCAAGATTGGTGGCACATCATGGGAGAGACTGCGTTGTGACTATAGCCAATCAACAGTATGGCAGTAGCACAAATTATAAAAAGGCAGGTTCAGGGATCTGTGTCCCATAGTTACTTTTTCCCCTCTTCCCTGCAGGTGTTTTGTGTCTGCCGTGCTGCACAATGCTGAGGTATGGGGGTATCGTTTAAGAACTGCTGCTTTTCTTGTGACTGAGGCAAATGAAAAAAATAACAAAAATCAGAGCATGATTCTGCCGCTGCGGTTGCCAGGGCTGGCTGGGTGGGAAGGGAGGTTTAAGCCAGGCAGTTCAGTTCTGCAGCCAGCTGGCAGCCTCCATTCTCAAGACCAAGCCACCGTTGCTTCCAGGTTGAACTGGCCTACTGGGAAACCCGGAAATCTCCGGGTGGGCCCTCCTCCATCACAAGCCTTGTTTACCGAAAAAGAAAGAAAAAAAATAAAAATTTGTTTGAAAAAAAAAATTGGAGGGGTTTGGGGGCAAGTGCAACACACATCATCCCAGAGATCGTCCCACCCGGTGATTTAAAAAAGTCCAAGCCGGCCCATGCCGCGCCCGCTCCTAAAACACAATAGAAACACAGACACCACACAGACAGATCAATAGTGGTAGACTTGGGGGGGGGGGGAGCGCTGGGTCCAACCCCCGCTACTCTGGGCCTGGCCTTTCTTTTGTTGGTTAACCTCCTGGCTCTCCTTACAATTTAATTCACACTGTCACGAGACACTTGTACTAGAGGGCGACTGCACATAAACAAATTTACCCTAAAGCTATTGTAATGTAAATACCAACAGTTGGCTTAGCCTTCCGTTCCGCCTTCCTCTTCCTGGAACTGCCATCTTGTCTGCCGTCCGACTGGGTGGGCCCATCCCTGCTAATGCTGCCAAACTGGTTAGGTGGGTTAGGGTACAATACCAATACAACAGTACTGCAAGCTGCAACATCCCAAATCCCATTCCCAATTGGCTTACAGCTGGCATGTCACCAAGATCAGGTGTCGCAAAGCTGTGACGTGCATGGTGCACCAGCATGGGCACTTTAAAGGTCCAGAGAGAGCGATGCCTCGGTCTCTTTGAGTTCCGGCTGACTTTGAATCCAGATTCCGAATCCAGCATCCCATCGCAGTGATGGTGTGACCGGAACGGACCCTTTCTCACTCAGATGGCAGCAGCAGCCACGTTAGTTTAGTCCGCCCGTCTGTGTCCGTGTCTTGTTGAGTGCGACTGTGAGTGACTGTGCGCCACGGGTCAATCAAACTTTACTTTACCGTGCCTGTGGCATATCGTGTTAACTTGTCTGTGTTATCGAGAATGAGCAGAAGATGGTGGTCTCTGCATTGAGAGAGGCAGAGGAGTGAATGAGGAGTCAGGAGTGAGGACTCGTGACTTGCAGTGTGAGGTGCAGCAGCAGTGGTAAGTAAATGCTTTGAGAGGTCATGGGGGTGCTGGTCTGGTGCTGCGGTGCAATACTGCATCTGTCTCTCACTCTAGTCTCTGGCTCTGAGTCTGCAATGATTTTTAATGCCAAGAACGAAGCCCAAGAAAAAAAGTAATGCGGACAGATGCTCACGCCGGTTGGGTTGGGCATGTGTGTGTGTGTGGAGTCGGACCGTGGGATGCCAGCCAGCCACGCGGGGGGGACTGTACTAATATTGCCCTTGGCAACTGGCTACCATCACCACTCTAGGTAGCCAGAGACTAGTTGCTGCCAGCCCTTGGCTTTTGGGTCACCACTCGCTGCCACCAGTTGCCAATAGAATAGCGTGTACTAGTGTGAGTTTCTGATTATGGCATGGGCCACGTGGTAATGGGCTAGTTGTTTAGTTCAGGCAGGTGGCCCAGCCAGGACAGTCAGGAGTGAGAGTCACTAGTTAACTAAAAAAAAAACAGGGACAGCTGAGGTCTGGTTATAAATATATTGTGATTCCAACCACTACATGCCTTGTCATTATTTATTTATGATGGTGATCTTAAGTTGAGCTCCATATGTGACCGACCCAGCATGGGGAGAGAGATCAGGCGGGACAGACCTGGCATGAAGTGGGGGTGGGGAGAGGGAGAGAGCAGGCGGGACAGACCTGGCATCAAGTGGGGGAGAGGAGAGAGCAGGCTGGGACAGACCAGGCATCGAAGGGGAGGGGGGAAGGAGAGAGCAGGCCGGGACAGACCCGGCATCGAAGGGGGGGAGAGGGAGAGAGCAGGCCGGGACAGACCCGGCATCGAAGAGGAGGGGAGAGGGAGAGGGAGAGAGCAGGCTGGGTCTGACACATATGGGACATGCAGACATGAGAAGCATGGAGGAGCCCCCAACCACATCTTAGCACCTGCATGCCCCATTTCATAGTTTTGGGTGGAGCAGTCCTAGTGTGAGGACAAACCTTGCCTGCCTAGTCAGTGTGCTGAATTTTTTCCTTTTTTACCAGGACAGACACACTAAGCTGAAGGCTTGCTTACAGGTGTGACCTGGGAGCACAAGGGAGTTAAGTGACTTGCTCAGGGTCACACAGTATGCAAGTGGGGGCTGTGGGATTCAAACCCAGGTCTGCAGATTTGCAGCTTGTAGCCTTAATCTACTGGGCCATACTTCCTCCTTAAGGTTTGCATTTCTGAGCCTCTTCCGAGTCAAGGGCATTCGCAGACTCCCATTATCTCTCCGCATTGCCATTCTCCTTTGCCAAAACTGACTAGTGTTTCCAACCCCATGCCTTGGGATAGTTCCCCCTTCAATGGTAAAATCTGCAATCTATTTTATCCCTTTCTCTGCTGCCCCTGTTGTCTCACAAGACTTGTATGCAGTTATCTGGGATATGCGCTGTTCACGATTTGTGAGCCTGGTTTCTCTGTCCTCTCTCTCCTCCTTTCACATGAGCAGTGCTGTAATGGCCTCACTAAGCTCTCCCCAGCACCCCTCCCCCCACATAGTGTTTGCTAGTGGGGAGGTTCTTGGATATGGGGGATGGGGTGGCAGCACTTGCGTCCAGTATGACAAGCTAGCTTGCCTTTCCTGGTCAGTCACATATGTTTCCCATTGACCCACCCTAAGAGGGCAGATTCAGGCAACTTGTGACCACACATTATTATTTGGTTTTGTTGAGCAGGTAAGAGCACTAGACAAATTCTATCTATTTTCAGGCATGACCGGGGGGGTGGGGACAGACAGATGAATGCCAACTGACTTTGAGCCAGATTAATCTGTTGGCGGTATTTTAGTGAATGGGAAAAATTTGGCCAGGGCACGAGGGAAATTCCTCTACTCTTTTCAAGAAGTGTCATGGGATCTTTAACATCCACCTGAACTACCACCAGAGCAGGCAGATTATGGCTGGCCCGGTGGCACTGAGGGCTGAGGTGCTGATCACCTTGCCTCGTGCTACACCAGCAACCCGTGTTTGTGAGCGAGCGCGGGTCACCGGAGTCGGCAGGAGGAGGGATTGAGCATCCATGGGACTGCTCTCCCTCTCCAGGAGGAGACACCTGCACTTGATTGCATGACTGGCCCCTGGCAGAGGCTGGGGCTAGTGCACTGAAATGCTACAGAATGGGGTAGGCAGAGGCAAACACTCAGAGGCATGTGCAGGGAGCATGTGGGTGCTCTCCTAGCAGCATCATTGCATGCCTTGCCTACGGGGACAAATTACAGGTGGAAAATCTAGGTACTGGCACTGCAGAATGACGGTCAGTCCTTGGCGCCGCCCTGCGATGGGCAGTTATCCTCCAGCACAAGATCCAGAGTTAGGTGAGCTGAGGGATCCCTGCTGCCTCATCATGGGGGGCAGGCTGTGGGGCGGCTGGAGGGGTAGGCTGCGAGCGGGGGACGGGGCTGGGGGAGCCGATAGGAGGCATCGCTGCTGGGGACCGGGCAGATAAAGAGACTAACTAAAAAAAAAAACAGAAAAAAGGCAGATTATCAGACATTAAAGTTAGACTTGTTCTTCCTTAGAAAATGCATTCTACATGAAGCCCCTTATTCAGGGGATTAGTTATGAAGGTGTGTCCCTGATTTTTTTTTTTTTTAACTTTGTCCCTGATTAACAAAGCAGGAGGCTGAGGTGTGGTCTAGATTCTGATTCTCCAAGTCAAAGTAGAAATGCTGCCTGGCCAGCCATTGTATTTCTTCTCCCATGTCCCGTTCCCACTGCTGTGCACTGTTTCGTTTGTAAAAAAAAAAATTAAAGATTTGCCAAGTTTAAGCACCAGCAAGGTCTGGAAGTAGATGTATTATGCCGCCGGACATTGCATTGTCTCCCCCACCCCCCCCGTGCCCTTACCTGTTGTGCACTTATTGGGACTCGGGAGATTTGCCAAGCAAAGTTTCCTACCAGCATGGTCCTTCTGTCTAGATGCTCAGGTGAGAGTAGAACTGCTGGCAGCCATTGTTCTATTTCTCCTTCTTTGTGCTGAGCACTCTGGTTTATTAATAATCTGCTAGTTTGGGAGATTTGCCAAGCTTTCAGTTTCTACCAGCAGGGTCCCTCATCTAGGTGCTCAGGTAAAAGGTAATTTCCACCTTAACCTGAGCATCTAGAGAGGACTGGGTGACAGATGAGCTGGATAAGGGTCATTTGGTGGATGTTCTTTAGTTTGACTTCAGCAAGGCCTTTGATTTGGTGCCTCATGGGTGGCTTGGGGGAAAGCTAACTGTGTAGGGGCAAAAATGACAAACTGGATTACAAGCTGTCTGAGTGGGAGGCTGCAACGGGTGGTGGTAGGAGGGAAGCTCTCGACTCCAAGGCCAGTGATGAGCGGGGTGCCACAGGGCTCTGTGCTAGGACCAGTATTATTGGGGCTCTTCATCAGACATTGCATACGGGGTGGTGAGCAAGGTAAGTCTGGTCACAGATTACGCCAAAATGTTTATCTGTATTGCACCTGTATGTTACCTCTGTTGTATCTTGCACTGTAACCATGCCTACCCTCCTTGCGACGAGGTGCCTTTGTAAATGAGTCCCTGACTCAAAGGTTGTAAATTCAACTTTCAAAAGTAAATAAATGAGCAGTGGTGGATAGAGGGGGGTGGGGAGGGATGGAAGCAGCTGCAGGGTGACCTAGGCAAGCTAGAGGAGTGGGCAGAGAGGTGGCAGCTGGGGTTTAGTGCAAAGAAGTATTAGGTTATGTATCTCAGGGCGAAGAACCCAAGGAAAGAATACTGTCTTGGGGGGGGGGTAAGCTTGGGATCGCCTGAGGAGAAGGACCTTAGGGTAATGGTACCTGGGACCATGAACAACACTGCCCAGTGCAGGACAGCAGCTGCAAAAGTGAACAAAATGCTTGGGTAAATAGCGAGGTTTTTTTTTTGTCAAGGTGAAGATGGGTGATCTTGCCCCTCTACAGGTCACTGGTAAGGACACACTTGGAGTATTGTGTGCAGTTCTGAAGCCATACCAAGCGTGATATCAGACTACTGGAAGGGTGCAAGGAGGGCAACAAAGATGCTATGTGGCATGGAGGGAGAGACTGAGCAGGCTGGGAGACCTGAATATGTACACCCTGGTGGAGGATGAAAGGGATGAGGGGACATGATGGAGACATTCAAATATCAGAGGGGAATCAATAAGGATGGGTGCAGATGGGGTCTTTAAGCTAAGGAGGAGGAGGAGGGACACCAGCGAACATGGGATAAGACTGGGGGGGGGAGATTTAAGAGAGAAATGAGAAGACACTATTTCACAGAGGGTGGTAGCAAATTGGAACGCACTACCAGAATGGGTGGTGGTATGTAAATCTGAACAGCTTTAAAAGAGCATGGGACAGGGGAGAGTGAGGGTGGAGGAACTAGGGGGACAGCAGTGTGATGACAAGGGGAGTGGGGCAGCTGCAAGCTAGGGTGCTAGCTGCTGCAGTAGAGCAGGCTCAGATAGACTCGTGTTCTGTTTCTGCTGGCACATTCGTATGTTCATACCATGCTGGTGGGGAAGCTCGGCAAATCTCCCAAAGTATCAGTTTATTTCAAAAAATAACACGAGTGCACAGCAGGGGGAAGGGGACAAGGGAGAAATACAATACAATGGCAGCAGCATTCTGCACAGTGGAGTGAGATATACTTGCGTTGTATGTTTGCCATTTCTTATGTGAAATGACTTGCAGTAAATGGTTGCATCCCTTACCAAATGTGACACAATGGCAACACAGTGGTGAGCCACAAAATGTGCAATGGTACTACCCAGTGGTACCATGGTTGTACTATGGTAGTTTACATTTTGATTATTTTTGTTGATATGGTAGGACAGTGGTACAATGGTATCACAATGGAATTGAAACAAACCACTGTGATACCATGAAACCTTAATGGTAGTGCAGTGGTAATCACAGTGGTATTGCAATGGCAAATGAGTGGTATTACAGTGGTATTCTGAAAAACTTTTGTAAAGGATGACACATAGAAACGGCAGCGATGAGGCCCCATGCAGCCTTCCTTTTGCAGTCTACAGTGCTTCCTTGCCTACAAAGTGTCAGATCTAACTTTATCTTCAGCTTGTCCTCTCCTTTTGAACCGCTAGTGTTCCCTATGTCTGTCACTGTGGTTTTGAATTGCCCTGCTACCTCTGCCTCCCTCCACTGCCCTTTCTGTCAAGTACTTTCTCATGTCTGCTTTTGTCTAGCCACTTCCAGTCTCCAGTCATGCCCCTTGTTCTAGAGCATGTCTTCCTCTGTGCCTTAGTTATTCCCTTTAGGTAACATGGAAACCAGAAATTGTCGGCAGATAAGGACCGCTAGGCCCATCCAGTCTGCCTGTAGGCCCTATACATTGTATGTTGACACTGACCCTATGTGATCAACAGCTTTCATTACTCCCTCTCAGGCTTCCCTTGTACCTGTCCCAAGCATGTTAAACCCCTCCACTGTACTTGCCCACACTACCTCGTGTGATCGCCTATTCCAAGTGTCGATTGCCCTTTCTGTGAAAAAATGTCCTCACATTGCTTCTTAATCTCACCTTCCAATTTCATACCGTGCCCCTTGTTCTAGTACTTTTCTACATTGGAAAAGGTCCCAGCCTGCACCTTGCTTATGTCCTTGAGGTACTTGAAAGTTTCAATCATGCCCCCCCATGAGTACATACTGAGGGACCCTTAGTCTCTCCTCAAATGTTTTGGTGTAAGCCCTGCACCATCTTTGTTGCCCTTCTCTGGATAGTCTCCACCATATCTATGTCCTTGTGCAGGTGTGATCTCCACAACTGCATGCAGGCCTCCAGGTGAGGCCTTACCAATGTTTTATACAATGGCATCACCACCTCCTGCTAGTGATAACCCTGCCTATGCACCCCAGAATGCCACTGGCCTTCCCTGCCATCTTTGCACAGTGCTTTGATACCTTAAGGCCATCAGAGATGATAACCACTAGATCCCTTTCCTCTTTGGTGACAAAGGTATAAATATGAAGTAACAGGTACTGTATACATATGAAGTTCAACTTCTCCAGTATCTCTTATGACCTTTGTAGTCCTGCATAATTTTTGTTGCCCTTCTTTGAACTGCCTGCCTTGTCCGAGTCCTTTCGGAGATGTGACCTCCAGAACTGGACACACTACAGTACTTCAAATGAGGCCAGTTCGCTGCAATGTCCTTAAGAGACACACTCCCACATTGGCATGTGTTGTGACTACTATGCAAGATATAGTCAGTGGGCACACTCCCACGCTCAACGGGGACGTTATTATTTTTTTTTAACTGCCAATTTTGGCAAAGGAATGCTGCATTCCTTTGTCAAAATCGGCAAGCAAATGGATTACACACTGCCCAGTTATGGATAGTGGAGCATGCCCCCGCACTCATCATGCATTGTAGTCACACCACTCGTGCCTGTGTGTGGTCATGTCTCCTAAAGAAGTTGGCTCATTTACTAGCAGCCTTAATTCATTGAGGCCCTAAGATGTCTGTAGGTGTTTACAGAAAAGATATTTGTGAAGTCTTTAATGCCTTCAGATGTCATGCAGTTTGTGGCTTCTGAGAATGCCACTGCTTAAAACGAAATGTATCACAAACCAAAGTGAGTGACTGCATTGCACTGTAGTAAAGGTACATTTGTGCTGCACAACTTGCCACTCATACTTTGTGTGTGTAACACTTATGGTTCATGAGGTTTTGCATTTGTTTGTGGCATGCTAAATATGGTTTCAGGTTGCACTGAGCTCCTAAGGCCTCAGTGAGGTAATATGAGGAAGACTGTTAAACTTTGGGGACCACTGTAGTTGGCCTCTGATAACTTTAGTGATGTAATGCCTCTTCACGCTACCCTAGTCTACTTTTCCAGCCTCATGTCATGCCCCCTCATTCCTCAGCATTTCCTTTTCTGAAAGATGCTACCCTCCAGTACCCTGTTTATTCCTTTGAGATACAGTATTTGAAGGCTTTCCATCCTATATCGTGTGTGCATGTGTCTCTTGCTCTCATCCAGGGTATACATACTAAGGTCTAGCACTCTCCTTGTATATGACTTTGGTGCAGGCCCTGTACCATCTTTGTCCACTGTGCCATTAGTTGCTGAAAAAAATGGCTGGCGGGCTACTGCTACGCAACTTTGGAAATGGTTAGCATTACCTCCTGTTTTGCATAGTGATTTTGCTATGTTATGCCAGCTATCTAAAACATAATTTCAATGATGTCTTAATTTTTCAAGGAAAACAGTTCAAAATCCTGCACAGTGCTGCTCCTATCGTGCAGCCATGTTGGTATCTGCAAGTCTTCAGTTATCTGGGGAGTTCTTGGGGTTCCCTCATGTATAGAAAGGAATTCTCTTATGTATGAAAGGAAATCTGTTTAGTGGTGCTGGTCAACCACTCATTTTGTTGCTTGATTGTCTGTGCCATATAATTCAACTCCAGATCACTGTAATGGGCAGGTAAAAGCAGCAGGAGCAGAGTGGACATTGTGGGTACTGACAGAGACTGAGCTTGGCACCGCACAGCATCACTGACATTGTGCCGTGACTGGAGGAGCTAAACTAGCAAAGGTAAACCTAGTTGAATTTGGTTGTTGTCCGTCACTGTTTGTGTTATTGGTACAGTTTTTGTCTTTAAGATCTAACAGTAGTAAGCACTGAGAAATATTGGACCAGTGTGTCTGGAGAATTGCGGATTGCGTGGTGCACATTAAAAGTTGTAACTATGTCTGAGCT
Source organism: Neoceratodus forsteri (assembly GCA_016271365.2). Classification (NCBI taxonomy): domain Eukaryota; kingdom Metazoa; phylum Chordata; order Ceratodontiformes; family Ceratodontidae; genus Neoceratodus; species Neoceratodus forsteri. Next base: position 377,543,206 of record CM057458.1, read on the forward strand.
GAGCAAGTCAAATCAGGTGCACAGAAAAGGAAACTGGCTGACTTGTCTGCACTGTTAGCAGCATCAAATGATCCAAAACAAGACAAGCTATCACTGTTTACAGGCATACAAAACAAAGGTACTACCCCACAGAACAAAAACTACTCCTGAGGATGCAGCTGTAATAGAAGATGGACAAACTGTAGTTCAGTGTGTGACCAGCTGCACTGCAAGTCTGAATCTAAATAGGCCACAAATACAGCCAGTGGATTCTGCAAGGAGAACAGTTGTGCAACTTGGTGCTGTGAAAAATCAAAATCCTGATTTCCAATGCCCAAAAAGGACTGCCTCGCAATATGAAAAGGTTGCCTTTGTACAAAGGCATTCAGTTCAGACCGGATACGTGGATGTTAATGGTCTGCCATACAAACCATCAAAAATCTACACACAGAGTCTTCCTGGGAGCAAAAAAGTTATACCAAGGAACTGGGTCACTGTACAGGTGGTTGACTGTTTGGTGCATTCTCTCCACTGCAGTATCTGCATGGCATTTTCAGATGTGGAAACTAGGTTTGTTACAGGATACCAAGACTTTAAGCACATCTACCAGGGCATGACAGAACACGAGGATTCCAGAGCTCACAATGCAGCTGTGGATGTGTATCTGGCATGCCTAGTTGATGCGGATGTTGAAACCCTAGTGAACAAAGATATGGTTGCAAGTCAGAGGAAGCAAGTCCAGCAGAACATAGATGTCATGCGGAGGATTATTGAAGTTATCAAGTTTATTGGACGCCAGTGCCTGCCACATTGTGGAAAAGATGAAGCTTTATACAGCTTGCAGGACCCAACACTTAACCATGGAAATTTCTTGGAGTTGATCCTTCTGTTGTCCTAATTTGATGTTCCTCTGAATACACACATCCAAAAAGCAGTAGAACAGAGCAAGAGAAGGAAGCAGAGCATGGAAAAAGAAAATGCCACTTCTGAAGCTCGTGGCCATGGAGGGCTGATTACCCTGCTGTCGAAGACCACCGTAAATCAAATTGTTGAGATTATTTTGCAGATAATCAGGGACAGCATTGTAAGAGATGCTATGGACCAGAAGATAAGCATTCAGATGGATACCACACAGGACACTGGTGTGACTGACCAGCGGCTATCATTCTATGGTATGTGAAGGACCTTAAAGTTCATGAGCGTCTCTTTGCTGTGGTTGAGGTGCAGGATACTTCTGGACAAGGAATGCACAAGGTTTTAAAGGAGAATTTTGAAATGAATGGACTCGACATGAAGAACATCGTTGAGAGTCATTTGATGGTGCAGCCAACATAATGACGAGTTTGTAGGGTTACAAGATTTAATAAAAGGATTCACCAAACAGTGTGTGTACCTGGTGTTATGCACATGTTCTCAATTTATGTGTTTCAGATTGTAGTGAAGCTGTTGTGGAAGCAAAGATCCTATTTGGTTTGCTACAAAGGACATCAGTCTTCATTGGAGAATCTCACAAAGGATGACTATATGGAAATTGAGCATTGATGGGAGGACAAGACAAACTCAGACCGCTTCAAAAGATTGGTAAAACTAGATGGTGGGCAAAACCAAGAGCATTGGCATGCATATTCGGAGCTTATGAAAATCAAGAAAAGAATCTGTATGTGTCACTTCTCCAGACCTTGCTTTTTATTAGTGCCTCTGGAAAGTTTGATGCTAATGCTGCCAGTGAGGCAGATTCGCTGCTTGACAAATGGAAAAAGTTTGACATCATTTTGTTAGCCTTTGTGTTTATGAAGATCTTTACGGTAATTTGGCCAGTATCAAAGTATCTGCAGACTAAGGGACTAGGCTACCTTTCTGCATGGTAGATCACGCTAAGATGGAGTTGCAACAGTCTGAATTTATGAACATCCAGCAGAAGGCGTCTAACTTTGTTGCTAGAACACAAGAAGACATTGATGATTTAGGTATTGATATTGACACTGAGGATCATCTGCCAAATAAAAGGGTAGCCAAGAAGAAGAAAATGCCTGGGGAAAATAGCAGTGACGAACGTGTGGTGGATCCCATGAAGCGATTTGAATGTGAAGTGTACACTCGCATTATGGATCAAGTTCAGATGAGCTTAAGTGATCGGTTTGATAACAACAAGCAACTGATTATTGATACCAGCTGCATGGACCCACATCGCTTCAAAAGTATAATTCAAGATGGCATACCAGATGAAAGTCTGCAGAAAGTGGCATCACTGGCAGAAGTAACCGTAGCAAACTTAAACTGGAATTGGCTTTTGCTAAAATATTCAGAGCGACTGCAAAGATCGCTTCCTGAAGAATACAGTGAAGATGGGTTAACGGAGGATGTTGACTTTCATGACTCTGAAGACGTTTGTGAAGGTGAAATTAGTGACCAGAGGGCAACGAAAGAGAAGAGATGATTTGCCAGATAAATGAAAAGTCCTACAAAGAATGCCTAATATGCTGTTATAAAATTTTGGCTCAATACAACATGCACTCATCGGCATTTTTGACCGTGTTTGTTGTCTCACGAGTACCTGCTGACTTTATCATTTACCCAGGTGTCCTGCGAGAGAGCTTTCAGCAAGCTAAAGATAATAAAGACTGACTACGCCATTGCTGGGACAAGAAAACTAGAGGTATTTATTTTATTTATTTAGCTTTTGTTTACCGGTAAGTACACTAGACAAGTAATATGCCTATTTTCAGAGCGACCGGAGAGCACAAACATACAGAATACATACAAGGCATCTTGGGAGGAACAGCATATTACAGGAAAAATAACAATTACAACAACAATTGTAGAAAAGCAGATGCACAAGCAACAATTACACAACTTATTAAAGACATAGATAGACATTAGTGATTGCTGAGGACTCATTTCATTACAGAGGCTAAGAACAGTCACACATTGATGATTGTTTTAAATGGGATCACAGGGAGGTGCGAAAGGTCCCATGGGAGGGAGCCAAGCGGACATGATCAGGGAGAGAGTTCCAGCTCTGGGCACGTAAGCAGTAAAGTCACGGCCCCCCATAAGGGTCCGGGTAGGGGGACTTTACAACACAGAGGTCTGGGACCTAAGCTGGTAGGGGATGGTGTCCGTTTTTGGGAGGTGCGCTAGTCCCAGCGGGTGCCAGTAGCAAGCACTTTCTTGGTGAAACTTCCATTCATGATTATGGCGATTGAGAGAGACCTTCTTGATGAAGTACATACAGAAGATGTCATCCAGAAACTAATTCAAAGATCTGAAGCATACAAACGAGTACTGTCAGTTTGACATTAGAAGGCTACTGTCCATTTAGGGGACTGAAGCAGGATGCTAGGCTAAACACGCCTGGGTCCAGAAGTAGTCATCAGTTTGACGCTTGCAGCCCACTGTCCATTTGCAACCTGGAGAAAGTGTTGGCATACGGAGAGGGTAACAGGGGATCATCATGTGTCTTGCCCAGCCAGATCTCCCTGAAGACGACGGTAGGGTTTATAGTGACCTAAAACTGCATACACTGTTTTGATAATGGTTGTGTTATTGAGACCATATCATTGAAGTGACTAAATAAAATTGTATACAATGTTCTGGTTAATGGTTGTGGTGTTGAGACCTTATCATTCAATTTTATGTTTTTCATACCTTATATGTAACATAGATACACAAACACAGGTCAGTTTATTAAATGACACTCCAGACACTATGTTGGCAGACTTTAATGTATACCTGATCAAATGTCATGAAAATGTACAACAGAAATGTTACAACAATACAGATTGTGGTTAGAGCTAGGGAAAGTGTGGGATAGATTAGGATGGACCAGAGGCTGTGTAACAAAGGCGCTTGAGTCAAGGCCCATTTTCAAGAGTGTCCAGGCAAATGGTTTCTCTTAACACCTACCTTACCTTTGATGACCCTTTAACCACCCCTTACCTCTCTCCTTTCCCCTGCTTCCTAGTTGAGACAACCACAATGAACTGTATGGCCCTGTTTTTAACCCCTAACTTGAGCACCAGCTCAGCCTCCCTTCACTCTTGGGCAGCAATTCGCATTGGTTACATATAAATGTGTCTCCATTTTATCTGTGTTGCACTAAAGTTATGCTTTGTCTACTTCGCTGTAACACCACATGACTAGCTGTATGCTGTACGTAACTGCTTTCACCCTGGGTGTACCTGAAATGAGCCAGTGTGCCTCTCACCAACTATAAATGACTAAATTCATGTAACACAATGCAGGACAGTATAATAATGCAGTATAAAAGCCAACTTTTGCAGCACTAAAATCAATAGTATAACACAGTCAAGTAGTGTTTTTTTTACACCTCGAGATGGCATTGTTAACTTTTTATTGATTCAGACATTTTTTGGTTAAATCTAATTATGCTGCCTTTCCAGCTACCCTGAATTCCCCTTCTACTCAGCACGTTCTGCTCTTTTCGCTGTCTTCACAATCTGTAACATCAATAACACTAATACAGACATCTGAGACGCATAGCATGGAGTGGTGTTATTGAGGTCATTGAATGTCTTAGACATATGAACGGAATGCACTAGGTGTTGAAGGGAACTATGTGTATATGTAGATCAGAAGGTAACCCAAAGCAAAATAATGAATTTTTTTAAACACTTAAACTCCTTGGTAAACACACTTTTCACTGTGTATATAATAAGCAAACATCCCACTCTCTTCAGAGGAGATCAACCTCATTTCTGTCTTAAGGCAGAGCATTGCAAGTTACATCCTTGTTTTGTTTAATTGGGGATAACAACACTACTGTAACATTGTGTTGGGGGCACATAGGTTGCCTTTTCGCAAAATCTTAGCACAGCACACATTGCACTGCACTATTTTTTCCTCTTTACATCCAGTTTCCTCATAGACTGTTCAGACAGGGAAAGGTAGGGCCTCAACCTCCGGAGGTGCCTTGCCAGGGCATTGAGCTTAACCGCTGATTTTGTTTGAAAGGGTAACTCTCTGCTCACCACAGCCATGCAGCAGGACAGTGAGTTGTTAAACAAGCGTTACCAGCAGCATTTTGCAAGGTAGCAGAGTTCCTCTTAAATCAATGGGACTAAAGCCTCTGAAATAGTTAGTCACTTTACCAGTAATGAAATAGCTTTCTTACAAATGGGAATACATGCTGATCTTATACTTGGCTACAGCATGTCGGGCGTACCAGTCTGTAAATATTTGGCTAGTTTATACACTAGGGTATGGTGTGGTTGGTGCCAAAGCCCCCACCCCATGACTTTGTAGCAGGTCCCCTCCCGGGACCAGTACAAAAGCCCCCGTGACTTTGTGAGGGCCCCCCTCCCGGGACCAGTACCAAGGCCCCCCTGTGACTTTGTAGTGGGGCCCCCTCAGGAGCCAGTACCAAGGCCCCCGACCCATTTCCAGGTGGGCCCTTTGCTTCCCAGTCCGATCCTGTTAATGGGCATTTAATGGGAGGAGGAATGGGGTGGGGAGGCCAGAAAACTAAGGATCAAGATAGTAGCTCCTTCTGCAGCTGCTGCACAGTCCCTCTGCTAGAAATTGCCCCCGAAAATGTCCCGATTCATCGGGGGAGGTCCACCTGGCTTTCAAAGGATTGCCGGCGCCTCAACCACAACGAGCTCTGTTTTCATGCAGGTCGTTGCTGGGAGAGTGACTAGCGGGAGCCACCCATTCCTCCCCTGAAGAAATCTGGCAATAGTCCAAACAGGATGCTGGAAGTCCGATCTCGAGCTCAGCCTTCTGTCAAGGCTGCCTGAGCGTCACAGCAGCTGTGGACCAATGAGGCGCTGTTGCCTCTTTTGAATTTGGGCACTTGGCGCCAAGAAAGATTACTGGGGCTCTAGTTTTCTAAAATGGTCCAGTGGAAAGAAAACTAGGATCAAGATAGCAGCTCCTTCTGCAGCTGCTGCACAGTCCCTCTGCTAGAAATTGCCCCCAAAATGTCCCAATTAGGCCGAGGAGGTCTGCCCAGCCTTTAAAGGTTACTGGTGCCTCAACGAGGTGCTCCGTTTCGTGCAGGTCGTTGCTGGGGGCGACTAGCAGAGCACTCGCTCCTCCCTGAAGAAATCTGGCAATAGTCCAAACAGGATGCTGAAAGTCCGATCTCAAGCTCAGCCTTTTGTCTAAGCTGCCCGAGCGTCACAGCAGCTGTGGACCAATGGGGCGCTGTTGCCTCTTTTGAATTGGGGCACTTGGCGCCAAGAAGGCTTACTGGGGCTCCAATTTTCTAAAATGGTCCAGTGGAAAGAAAACTAAGGATCAAGATAGCAGCTCCTTCTGCAGGTGCTGCACAGTCCCTCTGCTAGAAATTGTCCCCAAAAATGTCCCGATTCGTCAGGGGAGGTCCGCCTGGCTTTCAAAGGATTGCCGGCACCTCAACCCCAAGGTGCTCCGTTTTCGTGCAGGTCATTGCTGGGGGAGCGACTAGCGGGAGCCGCCCGCTCCTCCCCTGAAGAAATCTGCCAATAGTCCAAACAGGATGAAACACAATCACTGCCACAAAACACCCTCAGCCATATTTGTAGGTCCTTACCATTCAGTGAAGACAGAGACATTGCTTACTTCGAAATGCCATAGAATTTTTATTTGAACACAAACAAGAGAAAACCTAATAAATGTGTAACTTTATTTAAAAAAAAAATAAATTCGGCTTTTAGAATATTTAAAACAACAGTCTGTATGAAAAGAGTATGATTTAAAAAAAAAAAGAAACGAGCAATCAACGTTAGAGCATGGGAAAGCGCACGTAACAGCATTCTAATTTGCACCATCACTGTGACATACTAACGATGGTACGACAACAGCATGATGTCGCAACAATGGCACAACAAGCTTGGCTTTCCATTGAATTCTGTGCACAACAACACACTCCCTATACACTATAAGGTGAGAGATCAGACATGCAAATGGTGAGCTCTCAAAGTGATACCGAAATACAGAATAAAAGTGTCTTTCTCATGCAACACCAACCTGACTTATCTAATAAGATGCCAAAAATGTCCACGTGGGTGGTATGTGGGAGAAACATGACAAACACTCTGTAAATGCATGAATGGACATATATCTACTATCAAACACTTAGACAACCAGACACCAGTGATTGAGCATTTGTCCCAAAACAGTCATTCTTTGAAGGCTCTTAAAGGGGCACTGTCAGCTTTTTCTCTCATTTTTCATGAAATGGTAACCATTGTGCCTCTAGGCACATACATGTAAAGCGATCACAATGCAATGTAACAGTACAGCCCAAAAACAAGGTTTTTACCTGATTTGTTTAATATTTACATTTATCTTGTTTCAGTCGTCTCAAATGAAATTCCGATGTTCACCGGAAGCATATTCACAAGCAGAATGCGTGTCTGCTTGGGAGCGCGGTCCCAAAGTGCACTTTTTGATATGCCCATCGAGAAAGGATATGTACCTAATACATCTGGCCATAATGATGTTTTCATTGTGTCTAAATTAAAAAAACCAAGTAGTCATAATGCTGCAAAATACATTTTTAAGCGAGTGCCGAAATCACGCGCATGCGGAACAGCTACAGGATAAAAAAATCTCGCACATGCGCAAAGACGTCACACTGTTACACATGCAAGGATATTGGCACCAGCTGTTCCAAGATGCGCCGTGATTTTGACACTGCTTAAAATGTATTTTGCGCATTACCTCCTCCTTTTTTTTTAATTTAGACACAAGGAAAGAATAGTTATGGCTAGATGTTTTGGCTTAAATGCCCTTTCTCGATGGGCATGTCAAAAGTGCTCTTTGGGGACCACGCCAATGTACGGACATCGCGGTTTTACTTGTGGATATGTTTCCGGGGCACATCAGAGTTTAATTCAGGACGCACTGAACGTGATAAATGTAAATATTAAATGAATTAGGTAAAAAAATGATTTTGAGCTGTACAGTTACACATTGCACTGTGATTGCTTTATATGTATGTGCCTAGAGGCACAATGGTTACCATTTCACTAAAATGAGAGAAAAAGCTGACAGTGCCCCTTTAAAGTGGCAGTTTTGAGAGGAAACCTCAAAGACATTTAAAGCTCATTACCACCTGGAGTGAGTGGGTTTTGTAGTCTGAGTTTTTGATTGCTTAACCTTGATATAAAATGGCTGCCAAGGTATAACTGAGTTAAACAAGACATCTCTGGGAAGCAACATGCATGAGGCTTTTTGGAACAGATAAAGATGAGCTGAAAAATATGGGGGCTTCCTCACACTATACATTACCACATAATAATGGAGTTTTGACAGTTTCCACTGCAGCTCTGGGCCTTACCATATAGAATCTGTTTTATGTATTTTTTCTAAATCTTCTTCTGTTGAACTCTCTTGTAGGGATATAATTAGCTTAAAGGGGCCACATATGCACACACTGCTTAATCTACAGAACCGGTAGCATTACACAACCCACATACATAATGGAACTTGTTTCAGCCACTGATCTTTTATTATGGTATCACAGTGAAGTAGCTTACTATTTGCATGTCTGATCTCTCACCTTTTAATGACATGAAGCCTATTTCCTGATAGTCATCTGTACTGTATTAAATTGCTTCCTTTACAGCCTGCTCTTTGTTAAGCAATCCAGGACAAACAAACCTGTATTCAATACCTATTAAAATAAGGAAGTAATTGTTTCTCTGTTATATGTGTCATGACTGTTTTTATGCCTTGTTCTCTCCTGGGTTGTGCCTGAAAATAGGTATATTTAAGGTCTAGTGCACTTACCAGGTTATCAAAAACCAAATAAATAAAACCTAATCTAGGATGAGGGGCTACATCAACCTGGAGGAGAATGGGTAGCAAGAGAGGAAGAGTAATTCAGGGTAAGAGTAGGAAGACAAAGGAACATTCATAACTGAAAGAGCATTGGACTACATTGGGGAGGTGAGGAGGGAATAGGGCCATGAAAATGTATAGGGGAAGGGGAATGCTCAAGCAGCAGGATGGAGCTGGGAAGGTGATGTGCTGCAATACCTGTGGGCAGCAGTCTTTCTGGGAACCATGTGTAGAAACTTAGAACAACAGAGTGCAGAAATAGAGGCAGGTCAGATGGGAACTGAGGAAAAAGAGGGTGAGCTGAAGGAACAAAGAGGGAGGAGCTGGAGAGAGAGGAAGGAGTAGGCTGAAGGGGCAGCGCAGTGGGGAGGGAGGTGAGGGGTGGTGCCCAAGGGAATAAGGATACCAGACAAGAGTATAGACAAGGCAGGAGCACACAGTACTCAGGGGTACCCATTCCTCGGAAAACAAAGATGACTGGAAAAGGGGAATGGCAGGTGGCAGGAAAAATGTGTGTGGGGGCTCAAATGCTGTGAAAGGGGAGAACTCCAGAAGAAGTACTTCTTTCAAACAGATTTAGCCGCCTGTCTGGGACAGAGAAAGAAGCAGAAGGTGAGGAAGGAGGCCAGGACAGGAATATAAAGGTAGAGGGGAGCAGGACAATGCAGGAAACAAGGAAGGCAGGGAGAAGTAATGAGTCCATTGGAAGAGTTGGATTAAGGGAGAATAAGGCTCAATCTAGAGAGAGAGAGGCTAGCAGAAACAAGCATAGTCATGAGGAGGGGGAGGCTCGGGGAAAGGAAGCACAGTTGAGGGGGAAAATGGAAGATACTTACCAGAGTAATGGAAAAAGGAATTGAGAAGACAACTTAGACAGTAGTAAGGAACAGAAGGGAGAGGAGCATGGCAGAGGGAACAATGGAGTGATAATCATTGGGGACTCCATGATTAAGAGGTATTAGTTAGGGAAGGAAGAGATACCCCAATGCTAGAGATTTAAGGTGGTGTGTGTGCCAGGGATGACACTGTGGAGGGTGGGTCCAAAAATAGGAGAAGTGGGAAAAGGGGGAACCAAGCTTACAGATCATATGTGATGAAATTTACAGAAATTAAACTGTCAACACCATACATTAAATGTGGGGTAGGAAGAAGTAGGCTGCTGGTTAACTTAGGATCTGCAGCTTATCCATTAGGTAGGAAATGGGCAGACTGGGTGGGCCAAGCAGTCCTTATCTGCTGTCAAATTCTATGTTTCTATGCTTTTATGTTTCTGATATTACAACAGCATCTGTCTGGTATTTTATATGAAAATCAAACATTGCATACCATTTTTAGCCATTTGTTGTGTTCTCTGCATCTGCCACAATGCTAGATGCTGAGACCTGCCGTTCCTTGTCGTAATCAGCATATCTCCACCCTGGTGATGTCATTTGGGGTACTATTCTCTTTCATCTATGAAGTAGCCAGGGAGATTATAACATTGCTGAGGTCTGCAAAGATTCTTTTTTGTACCCTTGCTTTGCACCTATTGCAAGATACTGAAAGACAATCAGTTGTTTGAGTGTGGTTTTGGCATGTTCAATGCCAGTAATGCACAATTTTAGCCTGTAAAGAAGTTAGGGAGAGTATAACATTGCTGTGAGGTCTGCAGATTGGATAATTTTCTGTTGTGGTGAAAGGCTGTGATCACTCATACCTGACATTCAGCAGAGGCGATTTCTTAGGATGACACTAAAACAATTATCTCATCTCTCTGTAAATGGGGGTGGGAGAGGTAATGCTGTTCTGAAACCATACTAAGAGTTTATATGTACTAGCCAGCCCGGTGTTTTCTCCCTGGCAGGTTGTCATTTGACCTACATTTAGGCTCATCTATTTTTTTCTCCACATTAAAATGATGATTTTACCAGGGCTAACACATCCATCCCTAGTAGGAATAAACTTCTGATAAGGCCCCTATTAAAAGTGACTGTAAAGCAGACTCTGACCAACAGCAATGAAGCTACCAACATTACAATACTAGTAGCAATATAACTTTGTAACAGACACAGTAGAGTAGCACCCCAAATGAAATCAGCGGCTTGGAGGCATGCCGACACAGCATCCAGAAACCTTGGAGAAATGGACCACACCAAAAATGCACTAAAAAGTACACATTTGCCAACATTTTGTCTTATAAAACCTGAAACACACAGTTTTTACTGTGTAGCAGTGTTTATTAAGTGGCGCCACCTGTTTTAATTATGAACACCACTGCACACGGTCTTCAATAATTCACCTTGGTGCCAATGACCTAGTGGGGAGGAGGTAGGGGTGGTAAAACATCAGTTCAGGGAATTGAGAGGGACCTGCAGGAAGGTGGCTAGTGCACTGCCATTCTCAGAGGTGATCTCAGTGTCATAAGCTAGTACAGTAAGGAAGCTCAGGATAGAAGAATGTAATGCATGGCTGAGGGATAAGTGCAGGGAGGAGGGGTTTGCCTGTATAGGACACTGGGGGGAGATGTGGGCAAATAAAACTCTCTATGCACCTAACAGACTTCATCTAAACAGGGAGGGTTCAAAGGTACTAAGTTACAAACTGGGGGGCATCAATCAGAAGCTGCATTTAGCTGCTATGGGGTGCTGAGTGAGCCTAAAGAACTAAAAGGACCATGGGTGGTGACCATAATATGGCCTCCTCCCCCCATAGCAGTAGAGGAGGACTAGAGGGGGATAGGGGAGAAGGGTAGGCTGATAATGAGGGAGAGGAAAGAAGTAAGAGGTGGTAAAAGTGGGGGCTCAGATGTAAAGTGGAAGATGATGTCTCTGAATGCACGCAGTCTAGGGAACAAGATGGATGACCTGCAAGTGCTATTTGCAGAAAGGAGAGTTGACATTGCAGCAATAACAGAGACTTGGGCCACATCTAAACATGACTGGGACCTATCAATTCCAGGATATAGGCTATACAGGAGGAACAGAGCAGTAGGCAAGGGAGGAGGGGTGGCATTATTCATTAGGGAGGGCATAACAAGCACAAGAGAGGACTCAGAAGAGGGAAAGGCAGAAGCGATGGAGTCCAACTACAGACTGGCAAGGGGAGAAAGGTAAAGATGGGGGTAGTTCACAGACCACCCAAACAGGGTGAAGAAATAGATAAAGACCTGAGCCTGCAAACTCTGAAGGCCGCAGAGAAGGGGAAAGTGGTGATAGTGGGGGACTTCAACCTGCCCAGGATGGACTGGAGCATGCTATCCATGACATGTGCTAGGAGTCATAAATTACTGGAAGCATTTTAGAGTGGGTTTCTGCCTCAGGGAGTCACTGAACCCACCTGGGAAGAGGCAATCCTTGATCTGGTGCTGATGCATAGTAAGCACATGCAGGATATAACAGTCATGGATCCTCTGGGTGGAAGTGACCATCACTCAGTGTGGTTCCGATTGGACATGGGCAGGGAAGGTGTTCCCAGAAAGACCAAAATGCTGGACTTCAAAGGGGCAGATTTTAAGAGAATGGGTGAGGTACTGAAAAAGCACCTAGCAAAAATTACAACTACAGAGATGGACCAAAAACAGGCTATTATTAAGAAAGGATTAGAGGCTGCAATGGAGGAGTGTGCTAGGTACAGAAAAAAGAACTTAAACAGTAAGGCACCAAGCTGGTTCAACTCTAAGGTAGCCTAGGCAGTAAGGGAAAAAGAGGATGGCCTACAAGAAGTTCAGGAGGACGATAAGAGGAGGGCAGAGAAATATATCTAGGGCTAGTGAGGAAGGCAGGAAGGGCAGTTCGGACAGCAAAGGCACAGAAAGAATTGCAGTTAGTGAAGGGCATTAAGACAGGGGAGAAGGCTTTCTTCCACCACATAAGTGAGAAAAGAGCTGAGATGAGGAGATGGGTGGATGAAGAAGAATAAGGAAAAGGCAGAGTTAATGACCAAATACTTCTGCTCTGTCTTCACAAAGGAAAAAGAAGGACCAGTACTGATAGGGGGGAAAAAGGGTCCAGAAGTGGGAGAGGGAACAGATGGGGCAATAAATGGAGAAATAGTGAAAAAAGGGCTGCTAGCTTTGAAGACAGACATATCACAGGGCTCAGAAGGAGTACAACCTTGGGTGCTGAAGGAGCTGGCAGGAAAACTTGGGCAGCCACTGGAAAACCTGTACAGTTGTTCACTGGAGTCAGGCATGGTGCTGCAGGATTGGAGAATGGCACATGTGGTGCCCCTCCACAACAGCAGCTCCAGGAATGATTCAGGGAACTACAGACCAGTCAGTCTCACTTCGATAGTGTGCAAGATTATGGAGACACTACTGAAGGAAAGATTGACAGTGCACCTGAAGGGACATGGCCTCCAGGTTGCAAGGCAACATGGATTTATGGGGGAGGGGGTTGTCAAATGAATCTGATCGACTTCTTTTACTGGGTCACCAAAACAGTGGACAGGATCCAGGCAGTGAATGTCCTCCACCTGGATTTCAGCAAGGCCTTTGACTCCGTACCACACAGAAGGTTGATCAGGAAATTGACAGACCTCAGAGTAGGAGAAAGGATGGTTAAGTGGGAGGAAAACTGGCTAGGGAACAGGCCACAAAAGGTGATAGTGGGAGGAGAGTTGTATGGTACCAAGACGGTCACAAGTGGCATACCACAGGGCTCACTGCTGGGGTCAGTGCTGTTCAACGTGTTCATTAATAACACTGGAGACAACATCGGGGCAAAATGTGCCTGTTCACAGATCACATCAAGCTCTGTGGGAAGGTGGGCACAGCAGAGGGGATAAAGGACCTTAAGGAGGACCTAAGAAGACTTGGTGAGGGAGGGGCAGAGCGACTAGACGGCCACAGTGCTGCTCCTGCCGTACCATTGCTCTCTGTAGGCTGTTTATTAAAAGCTTTAGTTAAACTTTATGAATGAAACTTAAGTTATTTTAACCTACTGCCTCTGAATAAGTGCTTTTGTTTAGTGCTAAAGCTACAGCTCTTTTTGCCCTTGAACAAATGGGCTGACCGTTGGTTTCGCATTCTGAAGGTAATTCACTGAACTGAATTCATATGAGACAGGGACTTGGAGGCAAGTTGTTGGATTTGGTGAATTTGGCTGCCTTGAACCAAGTGCTGCTGAGATGGTGGCTTCTTTTGCCTGCTTTGTGATATTTGGGCGGCCTCAGTGATCGACTGTAAGAATGCTGAGGTTTGTAGGAGTGAAGGCAGAAGACGTGTCAGTAGTACTTTATGTACTGAGAAGCACAAATAAAATAAGGAAAAGGTATGCCATTGTTGCCTGGGGTTGGGGCTCAAATACTCAGCTTACAAGAAAGACAATACTATGCTCAGAGGAGCATTATCTCTCTTTATATTTCAGATAATCCTTTATTGGAAGAGACCATCAGCCCTCAATGAACCTGGAAGCCAGGGTCGCTGGGGAGGTGAAAATCCACCATGAGTGATCGGCATTGTTTATCTACCGACCTGGGAACTATGGGGCCTTGAAATCATTGATACTCACTGCCGCACCACAAGAAAGCCTCATTCAGAAATATTCTCCGATATGTGAGATTAAGAGGCCAATAAAATACCCAGAGCCGACTAGATCTGGAGGTATGGTCCAACTCTTTTACTTGTTCTAAAACTGTTTACCCAGGCTCTAGACTCAAGAAAGAGAGAAAAAGGCAGGCTTATTGTTGGCTGGACTGCACTGCAGCCAATATCCCTGATTGTTTTGCTAACCCTCCATGAGGTACGGATATATGGAGGTGGCATTTACAGACTGAGGTTTACAAAATTTGTGTTACTATTTCCCAGTTGCTAGGACGCCTGGATTTAACGGAGTCACCTAGTCAATGCAAGGCTGAATGTTAAAAATCCAAGCTTTTGAGACAGAATGCTCTTTTTAGGGCCTGAGGTTGTGTTACAAATTCTATTTAAAATGGAATTGAATATCATGAGTTCTTCTATGGAACAGTTTTATACAAGATTTTCTACACTTCATCTTCTGGAAGCCCAGGAACGGCTTGATGGAACTTTATAATTATGTGCAAATTAGCTAAGAGGGGATCTCGTGCTATCTTAGCACAGCAGTTTTTAGCTTTTAATTAAGAGCCCCTTGTCTGTATTTGAGGGGCTTAATGGTTGCTATTAATATTTACTGTTTTTAGTTTATTAGTAATTCTTAGTAATTACAGTAGATGTTTGTTTTTGCTTTTATGTTGTTCATTATCATAGTGTCCATGAGTATTAAATCAAGAAATATTTACAGTTTAGTTGCTGTTTTCAGTGATTTACTGGATTCACTGGAAAATTGTATATTAAGATAATTATATGCAGAAGGGGATGTAGAAGGTGAATAGAACATTGGAGAATTATCTTAACATGCAAATAGAGGTTTGAGGCTTGAGTCTCTGTTGATCCCTAAAAGCAAGTTTTGTGGCTCCCTGATGGGACTGAGTTACTGAGTCATGGCCCTGATCCAGTTATCAAATAACAAGTGGTGTCTGAGATAAAATGACAGATGTGAGAGTATGGACCTGGCCTCAGAGACCTACATTGATCCCAGGATGCATACTGGCATGGTGTGTATGCTCGGGGGTTAGTTTGCAGTGAAACGTGTTTTTGGTTCTGGACATACCCCAGCCCCTTGAAAATACACACAGGCTGTGAGTGTGGTTAGCAGGACAGGGCAGCTAAGTTGCAATATTTCATTTTTAGTGGGGTCCTGCTTGTACACATTTTTAAAGTATATTTAGCAGAGTTAGTACAGCCAAATGCAAAATATCATTTTTACTGTGGTCCTGCTTTTATGCATTTTTACAATGTAGTTACCCAGGACAGGTAACAGGTTGCAAGAGAAGCCGTATGAGGAGAGACTAAAGGAGCTTAATATGTAAACCCTTGAGGAAAGAAGGGAGAGGGGGGGACATGACAGAAACTTTTAAGTACCTCAGTGGAATCAACAAAGTCCAAGAGCGTAGCATCTTTCAGAAAAATAGATGTGCAAGAACAAGGGGACACAATTTAAAGATAGAGAGGGCACGGTTCAGGGGCAATGTGAGGAAGTAATATTTCACAGAGAGGGTAGTGGATGCATGGAACAGCCTTCCTGAGGAGGTTGTGGGGTCTAAAACTGTGGGAGAATTCAAGAATGCATGGGACAGACATAAGGCAATTCTTGTGGGGGGGTAGGAAGAAATAGGCTGTTGGTTAACTAGGATCTGCGGCCTATCCTGTAGGTAGGGAAATGGGCAGACTAGATGGGCCAAGCGGTCCTTATCTGCCGTCAAAGTCTATGTTTCTATGTTTCTAAGTTAACACGCAGTATCTCATGTTCAGTTAGATGCACTTGTCACTGATGAAAACGGGCATTTATGCTCATTGGCTTACAAGTATAAAAAATAAAAATGAAATAAAATGAAACTTCTTGTTAGACTAACTGAAACATTTTTACACAAGTTTCAAGACCTCTCAGGTCCCTTCATCCGGTGTAGGGAAAACTAACCAGCATTTAAGAATATATATGAATGTAGAAAGGAGCCAGCAGAATTGGGTCTTCTGGTCTACCTAGTCTGCTCAATGCACAGGGTTTACAGCTCAGGCTGTTGTCCCCGCTCCCACCCCCCAACATTTCCATTCACTACCTTCTCCCATCCCATGACTCTTATCCTCCCGCTGTATCAATTCCAGCCCCTCATGAAGCTAAGCACTGTCCTCATTGACATCACCTCTTCTGGTAACACATTCCACTTGGTCACCACCCTTTCCATGAAAAAATGTCTCCTGACCTCCTTCTTAAATACCACCTCATAATTTTCTTGCCGCTTAGCCTGAAGAGACACTCCTTGTTCACCTTATTAGACTACGTGCACAGAATGCATAGAGCTGGGATGGCAGTACTATTAAGGGCTGTTAACAATGCTTGTTATGCGTTGCAGGCTTGGGTTTAGGGTTAGGATTAGGTTTAAGATTAGGTTTAGGTTTAGTTTTAGGGTTAGGTTTAGGGTCAGGCGTAGTTTTAGGGTTAGGTTTAGTGTTTGGGATTTACTAACACAATTAAGCATGGCAAAAATATGTAGGTGCCGTTTTTTCCTCTTTTTTTATTTTGCACCTTTTTGTATTGAAAGCGGGATAGTCTGACTCTCAAAGCACTTTTAAATTAAATCAGCAGTGTCAGTGGCTAGGTTTACGCCTTGGTAACGTTACCCGGCATAGTGTGGACGCATGGCATCTGTCCCCTAGTGCAGCGCGAGCTGCACTAGTGGGATCGGTGCCCAGTAGATAACCGCTCGGCTCCCGAGTGTGGAGCAGTGTGGACACACTGCACGCCTCCTGGTTGTAATGGTTTCTATCCGTTATGGGTCTGAGCGGTGCATGTGGACAGGGCCACAGATGAGTCTGCAACCCAAGCCTAGCCACTGACACGCATGATTTAATTTAAAAGTGCTTTGAGAGTCAGCAGATTGAATAATAATATGGGATAACATAGTACACCATTTTAAAGGCAACCCATAAGAAAGGGTCATGCAACAAAATAAAATAAAATCTATTGTTGATAAAGCAGTAGAGTAGACATCCACACTGTTTGAAATTGTGGCAGGTGAATTAAAACAGCTGATCACTGCCAATTAAAGAAATCAGCAGTTCAACAAGACAATAGCAGCAGCCATACTGCAGACCACCACTGACAGACACAGATTAGAAAAGTGGTTGGGAAACATTACAACACAGCTAATCAGAAAAATATCACAGACTATCCGCTTTCAGTACTTGCTAACCCAGTAACATTGGTGTTTGTCATTGCTCTTTAAGCAAAATGTATTATTTCTTTGTGTAACTGACAGTCAGGGTTCAGTTAATTTATTTTAATGGAAGTCTAAAATTTCCAGGAGTTCAAATCTGGTAGTCATTTCAATTTTTGAAAGTCAAAATACTTTCAGAATCCACTTTTGGAAGTCAATATTCTAGGATGGGCAAATTTATGGATATTAACATTATAAATTAGTAGAAAATACAATTTCTTTTAGAAAATCCATCACTTCTGACTTCCATGCCTGCAATTTTGGAAGTCATCTAATTGTTGGTTTTAAATATGGAAGTCAATGACTTCCTACCTTTTTATTTTGGAAGTTTTTGCCTTATTTGTGGAAGTCAAATACTCTCAAAATGGACTTAACTGAAGCCCTGCTGACAGTGATCTTGTAGTCAAGTATTGCACTGGGCAGCGAAGCGTCGATTCTGCAAGCCCAGAAATCAAATCTGCTTGTTGTATTTTTTTTGGTTTTGCAACTGTTTGAACATCACCCCTGTCTGACTTGCACAAGTCTGTTTTTTACAGGGACCGACCTCAAGTGTGACTGCAGACAATGTATTTTAGAAATGCTGTTTTTTTATTACAAGCCTGTGTTGGAAATTCAGTCCCTACCTCCTTACATAAGGCTGTGTCTTTGATGGCGGCTCCTGGGTAGTTTGATTGCTGCTACCATTGTTTTTTAAGTTAAACCACCTCTTTTGTTTTTGGGTTCATCTGTCTGAACTTTGCCTACACTGTCCCCACCCCTTACACAGGGCTGTCTATTTGATATCAGATGTCAGTTTTATTAAAATGAATATAAACAAATCTGTGGGCAACAGTAGATTCGCAGCAACAGTGATATTTTCCACTGATCCTTAACAGTGTTGTGGCATCATGCAGCACTGTAAATTATACCTCCATTGACTCACTCACGTTAGCGAATTAACTGTCTACTAATTAACTAAAAGTAAATGCAGGCTAAGCAGCACAGCAGCAGGATTGTGCTGTAACTGTGGTTGGGGCAGGCATTGAAAGGCCTGGAAAGTTGAAGGGGGCATGAATGGTGGGCTACAAAGTTGAGGAATGCCAGATCGCCTCCTCCCCCCCAACTGTGTGTGTGTCTCACTCTCTCTCTCCTGTCTCAAAAAACACTCAATGAGATGGTTATCTTTAATCGTCTTTTGTAAAATTAGTATCAAATCTTATACCATACAGTCTCTGATGCTGACAGTAACTATTTCCGGCAGTGATATTCAGTGCTATTGGGAAAATAGCACTGAATATCACCGTGAGAGAGACACACACAGTTGGGGTGGGGGAGGAGGGAATCCGGCCTTCCTCAACTTTGTAGCCCACCATTCATGCCCCCCTCAACTTTCCAGGCCTTCTTTAACTGCTTCTTGCCTGCTCCCCTCTCTGTTCCCACCTCCCACCCTCACCCACCACCCTGTCTCCTCCCCTACCCCTGTAGTATTAATGTCCACCCCAAACCTTGATTAATCCCTAGTTATTACAACCTTTCAGAACAACTATCCCTCTCTCTCTGTATAGCTACCCTAATGACACACCCTCACCCTCCTCTTACTCCCTGCACCACTACCCCACGCCTATCCACCCCATTCCCTCCCCATTCAGTTTCCGCTATCCCCATACTACCTCACCTTCCTCACCTACTCCTATCCCCCTTAAACCATTCAATTCCTCTCTTCCTTTTCCTCCTATCCCCTTTCATTCTCGCTTCCCACCCTACCCCACCTGTAAATTGGCTTGGCTGGACAACAGTACACAGAAGGTAACTGTAAATGGAGTCCACTCTGAAGAAAGAGGGGTTACTAGTGGGGTAATGCAGGGTTCACTACTGGGTCCAGTACTTTTTAATGTCTTTATAAGTAAGAGGGCAGTAAGGAGGGCTGGGGGGATACTGGGATGCATAGGAGAGGCATCACCAGTAGAAAACAGGAAGTTGTTATCCTCTGTACAGACAGCTGGTGAGACCCCATCTGGAGTACTGTGTGCAGTTTGGAGACCCAATTTCCACAAGGACATAGACAAGATGGAAGCTGTCCAGAGAAGGGTAACTAAAATGGTGCAGGGTCTCCACCGGAAGACATATGAAGAGAGACTAAAGGAGCTTAATATGTATAGCCTTGAGGAAAGGAGGGAGAGGGGGGACATGATAGAAACTTTCAAGTACCTCAAGGGAATCAACAAAGTCCAAGAGGGTAGCATCTTTCAGAAAAAGAGATGTGCAAGAACAAGGGGACACAATTTGAAGATGGAGGGGCAGTTCAGGGGCAATGTGAGGAAGTATTTTTTACAGAGAGGGTGGTGGACGCATGGAACAGCCTTCCTGAGGAGGTTGTGGGGTCTGAAACTGTGGGAGAATTCAAGAATGAATGGGACAGACATAAGGCAATTTTGGGGGGGGCTAGGAAGAAATAGGCTGATGGTTAACTAGGATCTGCAACTTATCCTGTAGGTAGGGAAATGGGCAGACTAGGTGGGCCAAGTTGTCCTTATCTGCCGTCAAAATCTATGTTTCTATGTTAAATGCTCTCGAGCTGCTATCCTCCTCCCTGTTTCTTATGAATCTATTTTTGCTCTCTGTCCCAGTAACTCATTCTGTAACTTCCCTAGGAGTACACTGTAAAATGTCTGGTGTACTGTTCCTCTGCCTGATTAGCTGCTTTGCATCCTAGACAACATTATTTTGGCTGCTCACTTGTATAGGTTTTGCATGTTATGTATTGTTGTTAAGATCTTGTCTACTTGTCCTGTTATTTTGACGTGGAACCTTTGTAAAAGAGCCCCAGCTCAAAGGTGTATTTCCGATTTCCTAATAAATAAAAAAAAAATAAATAAAGTGGTGAGAAAACTGAACAAACCTATAACTATGCAAAAGTTGAGTACTAGCTAACAAAATCAAATCACCTCTGGGATCTCAATGGGGCATGTATCCTCTGTACACCAAACTGATGAAAAAAATCCAGGTTGCAACAATAGGCACCAAGCTGCGTTTGTTGCCTAAAATATATAAATTAAATAGAAATTAATAAACAAAAAGTTATTGTAAAATAGTTTCTCCACTAGCAGCGTTACCAGTAGAGGGTGCTGATGTGTCTCTCATACATGGATGACACCAAGTTCTGTGGGAGGGTGGACACAGCAGAAGGGGTATAAGACCTACAGAAAGATTTGAAAAAGGTACAGAGTTGGTCTGGGATTTGGCAACTTAGCTTCAATGCACGGAAATGCAAGGTTATACACACTGGAGATAAGAACCTGAGGACTAAGAACAGCATGGGTGGGGTCCTGGTATCTGCATTTGAAGAGAAGAAAGACCTAGGGGTGATGATCACTAGTGACCTGAAGCTTTCCACACAATGTAGGAAAGCAGCAGCAAAAGCAAATCAAATGCTATATCACACATGCCCCCACAATGCAAAGCACCATGGGCTGCTTATGCAAATCACCACAGAATATTATGCTGGTTCAACTTTAAGCAGAAATGCATGGTGCCAAAAGGCCTCTCACACAGTCTGCAAAGGGTGCCAACAGACACCATGCATTTCTGCTTAAAGTTGAACCAGCATAATATTCTGTGGTGATTTGCATAAGCAGACCATGATGCTTTGCATTGTGGGGGCATGTGTGATTTTGTATTTCTTTGAAACTTGGCTTCCCAGCCAAATGCCCTTTGGGGTAACCACTGCCTCAGTGCTTGTGCACAGAGGTTCTTTGCTTTTTAAAATGCTAGGCTGCACTGCCAGGGAGATCAGCAGTAGGCAGGAGGAGGTGGTACTGCCCTTAACAGATCATTGGTGTGGCCACATCTGGAGTATAGCATACAGTACTGGTGCCTATCCCTTACAAAGGACATAAAGTTGCTGAAGATTATGCTAAAGAAGGCAACTAAGAAGATCAAGGGCCAGCAGAGTAGGACGTATGAGGGAGGGTGGAGGCCCTGCACGTGTGCTCAACTGGGGAGGCGGGAGCAGGACATGATTGAGACCTTCAAATATTTTAAGGAATAAATAGGGTAGACATGGAAAGTCTCTTCAAGCTAAGTGAGTACCCGAAACACAGGGGACACAGTCTCACGTTAGAGTGAGGAGGCTTAGAAGAGAGCCACTAGGCACTTCTTCATGGAGGGGTGGTGGCGGCTTGGAATGTGCTTCCTGAGGAGATAGTTTTATTGAAAAGGGTAGAGAGCTTAATGAGAAGCTGGGATAGAGTTAAGAGGAAAATAAGGGTCAAGGCGGAGCTGATGGAGGGGAAAGGCTCATTGGGGAGCAAGATCATTAGCTAACAATGAGGACCCTGCAATATGAGCAGACTCAATAGACCTGACAGCCTTATTCTGCTGGCTTTGTCATATGCTTGTATGTAACCCAGGTAAATTCATCAATCAAGCAGCTCAATCCTGTCACCCACAATAGCTGCTAATAAAAAAGTCACTCCCAGCATTATTTTCTGTAGTCCTACTACAGAATCCTACCTCCATTCATAGTTCTGGCTCCAGCTGCTATGATTATTCTCTCACTGATCATAAACACAATCCCCATTCCCTTGTCTGTAGTCCCTGATGGGACTCGCCCTAACTACCACTGATAACAGCTCTCCATCTCCTGAAAACATTTCATGGATCTTAGCAAACTGCCCAGCTTCTTCAAACATGCGACTGAAAAGTGCTCTGTACAGCTACTGTACTGTATGTGGCTTTTAATTGCTAGCCATGGTGGAGCTTACCATATTGTGAGACAATCAAGACACTTTTCAAGAAGCCTAGACACACCACATGAGCGGCATAGCTTCCCCTGGCTCTTTCAACTGCTGCAGAATGTGGCTGGTCTCATTAATGAAATACCCCACACCAACAACATACTGCAGCTCCTCCTGGTTGTTACACAGACTAAAGCTGGGGCTTCTGCTACAACCAGCAAGACTGGACAGTCAGGCCAGGGGGTGGGGAGGGGGGAGTCAAAGAATACAAAAAAAATCCAGAGGCCATAAACAGTTCTGCCCTTACTGTGCTTACAACTGCCACCACAGTACTTTACCCATTAACCAGAAAAATAAATAAATGGCTGGCTACATGCTGTGTTGCCTTGCCTCCATCTGCTGACTAAATAGCAACACTGCACTGCTAAATAGCAACACTGCAATGCCTTATTTTTTCTTTTCTCTCATTTGCTTTGTACTTTTTTTACTATCTAAATTGACAACAAATGTTCTAATTATTTGCTTTGTATTTTAAATTTTTTTTTACTATCTAAATTGACAATAGATTTTTTTTTGTTACGTATTTACTAGTCCTTGTGGGAGCAATTCAAAACCGCAATAAGGCACTCCAGGGCATACTGTATTTTGTAATAGGATAATGACACGTGTTGTGCAGTAGAAGCATTCAGCCTTTGGCCTTGTGTTTCAACCCACTCAAGGCATGCCATTATCTGAGTACAAAGTACACCCAATCGCATCTTATTGCATAATTTTGGTCTTTTATAATTATGAAATTTAAATTCACTGTTGACTGTTCTGCTTTGTTTCGGTGGTCAGAATTTTGTATTTCCCTTTGTGCCAAAACAAAACTGACATTTTTAATACAGTTTAACATTCGATTATACCTTTTGCTCTAGAAGATAAAAAAAAAACAATGATAAAGAAAGAAAGCTGAAATATGTGCTTGATTTGGATATCATTCACTGCCACTTACTGTTACCTGTGGGTCTGCACATCATGCCATCACTATTTATAACACTCATGGTGTGCCACTTGCATCATGTGCACACTGCTGAGTTTCAGTGTCATCACACATGTCAGGTGTGCAGCATGGTTTCAGGACACATCCTATACCATGTATCATTCTACAGGTTGTTACATACTTTTGCTAGGGTTCACAGCTCTGTTCTCAGTGCAGATTCCAATGGTCACCCGTCCAACATGTTTGCTGGTTGCATCACAGTGCTGTTTTACAGGTTTAGTTCTCATGTACTGTAGTGCACATACCTCAGTACACATGCTTGGTATGTGTGTCATAAGTCACATGAATAGGCCTTTCTGTATCTGCAAACAGCGGTGGCCTCCACCTTCACTCCTGGTCCACAGGTGCTTCACATACACCAGTGTGGTTGCACTACTTGGCGGCTGTTTGCATTTCTGTCCCACGTGCTCCAGCGTTGGATGGTAGAGTCAGGGTGAGCAAAAGATGTGCAACACTTGTTACTGGCCTGTGATGTGCAGGCAACTAGACTGCAATGCACTGAAGTAGACATGCAGGACATCCTGTATTATGTGCTGAATGAGAGACCACCATAATGGGCCATGTAGGGACACACAGGGCAATATGGCGCACAGGGGGCCAGCTGCACCAGAATCACTCCAGCATGAAGGGGGAAGGGCACTGCTGATAAACGTTTGTTTACTTAGCTAGCTGTGTGTTGCCTGCCTCATTTTCATTGCATTTTTTGTTTTGTCTTGGCTATGTTCATGGAACTTTAGGGTTTTGTTTGTGGGCACATTTGGTGTCTTCTGTGGGTAGCCTTAGAACTCCATAGGCTGCACAGCTGCCATGTTGCTTTCCTTACTTTGTCATGGCAACACATTTGTGTTACATTTCCTTGTGGCATTTGGGAGACAGTATTAAAACATTTGCTACTGCATTCACTGCATCCCTTGTCCTTGTCTGAGGCATCATACTCTGCCTCTGGCTGTTTGCGTCTGTGGTTTGGCTGTTCTACTTGAACTGTTCCGATGTTGTCATCTGCACATTGCAGAACAGTGCTTCACCGTGAGATTACCCGTTCGCAGTTCAATTGCTGTACATTGTGTTACTGTTCCCTGGACCCACGGCGTTTAGGAGTTACAAGCATAGGCATCATACAGTAGGCCCTAACCACACTATGTCACACCTGTGTGTTGCCATAACTGTGGTCATGTGTGCCCCTACATCATTTACTTTGTGCCCCATTTCATTTGTAGGGGCACATTTGTGTTCCTCACAGCTGAGGCTTGCATATCTTTATGACACTGGGTGCTTCTGTTGTGGGGAATGTTCACTGCATGAATGCTGCCTGGTATCATTGTGCCATTTGGGTAGGCCACATTTCCAGGGCCTCATAGCCATGTGTTACACTGTGGTACAGTTCAGTATGCATAGCCAATTAAAGACCCAGTGAACCATCCAGATGCTGTAGGTCCTCTGTTCATGGGGGCCCAGTCAGAGCCAGCATAACTCATCAACTGTTAACTCTGTTTTCAGTAACTGATATATTATGAGCAATAACGGATATCCCAATGCTGGACAGGCATCTGATTTGGCATCATAATGTGATGATGTCATTGCCAGGGTAAGGCCCAGCCAGTCAGTGTCTATGGAAATGATAGGTGGATGGGCCCCAGTGGCTGAATGTAATGCCTTCCCAAACAAGCAATGTCAGCAACTATACTGAACACATTAACATGGGCATATGGGACCTAGTACAAGGCATGAAGTCATGGTGGGTTGGATACAGACCCATGACTCATTCCACTGGGACCTCCTCTACCCCAAAGCTGGCCCAGTCAGTATCATGTGGCAGCATTTGAGACTCTACTCTTGTTCAGTCATTCCCAATAGAGGATGCAGTACTGGGTTTCCCCATAGGCATCGTCTATCTCTATGCTGGCTCTGGTCACCCACTGCTTTTCTGTTGCACACTTGCTTTGCACTTTCCCAATGTTGCTGTTGTATATTAATATGGATTTGTGCTTATCTGTTACAATTGTGCACACTATGAACACAGCCCATTTTCCAACTACACATTCCTAAAGCACAAACTTGACTGCGCCTTACTGTGTACATTGTTCCAATATCAGGCCCATTAAACCCCTACCAGTTCCCCCAAATGTTCCAATAGTGCCTCAAAAACGTTTATCACTCAAACTTGCTGTTGCTGGGCCTCAAAACATGGACAAACAGAGAGACTATGAGAGGCATATCATCGAGGTGAAAATTCAGAACTCTGTGCAACTCGTTGCTTTCAGGCTCATTACGTTTGTTGTTGATTGAGCAATATAAAGAAACCTCTGTCTTAAAATCTCAAAGCACAGGGTGGGGCAGGGTGTGCCTTCTCCAATGGACAAAGAGCTTCTAAGTGCGAAAATAAAGGATGTCCCTCTAATTTGGGACAGCTGAGAGGTATGGTGGTAATTTGCTTGTGGTGGTTTCTGAAATTTAATAAACTACAAGGTTGGCTCAAATTTATTTATGTCTGTATTTATTTATTTATGTGGTTGTCATTTTTTTTTAAAGAAAGGTGCACTGAGTTATGATAGCTCATTTTAAAGAGCACCTTTGGAGGCTGCGTTACATGGACCTGTTTTATCCAAATGGGGACTGTTAACTATGACACCAGGGAAACTTCTTTTCCTCAATAAATGCTATGGGACCTTTAACTTCCACCCAGTTACCAGAGGTGGGCAGATGTGACCTCAGTTTAATGTCATATCCGAAGGATGGCCCCTTAACAGTGCAGCACCCCAGGTGTATTGCACTACAGTGTCAGTTATGGGTATTACACCAAGTGCCTGGTGTGGGGATCGTCCGGGCCCAGAAGTGAGCATGATACATACTGAGCCACTGACACTGGTGTACTGATGTAAATGACACTCATTCTGTCACTATAGTTATTTTCTGAATTTCCTGAGTTTACAGTGTTGAGCATCAAGGTAATTGAACCTTCTGATAACTTTTTTTAATATAATATTAGAGAACAGGTTTGGAGTGGGACTTTTTTAGCTTTTAGAAAAATAGCTGTAAAAGCAATTTTGATTGCTTCAAATTTTCATTTTTATATAAAGGCCAAGGTGACATAATAAGAGAGTAATTAAAGCTTAGAAGGGAGTCTAGATCCATCGAATAGGTCCCACCTCCCT
The DNA here is from genome assembly GCA_016271365.2 of Neoceratodus forsteri. Taxonomy (NCBI): domain Eukaryota; kingdom Metazoa; phylum Chordata; order Ceratodontiformes; family Ceratodontidae; genus Neoceratodus; species Neoceratodus forsteri. The sequence goes on from CM057458.1 coordinate 377,569,656, forward strand.
GCTTCAAATAAGCAGCTATGAATAATTATGCTGTGCAAATATGTCCCAGTATAAAGGGGTTCTCTACCACTCTACTATGGAGAGTGTGCTCGGATTCCCTTGGTAAGCAAAACTTTGACCAGGCATATCTTGAAGGCCTGAACTGTCTTCATGTCCACTGTCTCCACTGGTAGGATATTTCACAGGTTCACCGCCTTCTGCTAGAAGAAGTGCCTCTTAATATTCCCCCTGAATTTACCTCCTCTAACCTTCAGGGCGTGTCCCTGCATCCTGCTGTAAGACACCAGATCAAATATCTCAGTGTGTTCAGTCTTATCAATACCCTTGAGTAAGGATGACATCATATCCCCCTCAGCTTCCTTTTCTGCAAGGAAAACATATTAAGGTGCAGTTGGGACTCAGCATTAGCAGTGAATTTACAGAGATGTTTAACTTATCTCACTTTCCAATTATTAGGGCACGAAACAAAGGTAAAGAACATCAAGCACTTACTAAAACGGAATGAAACTCTGGTAAAGAGCAGGTACTGTACTTCTCGCTTCAGTATGTACTTCGGTAAGCCCAGTTTTATAAGCTACACAGTAACATAGTATTGTGATGCTAAAAGGGACCTAAAGTCCATCTTGTCTGTCCCACCTGTCGTATGGTAGTGACTATACTTAATTTGAGTATGCAACATCCATGTTTAATAGACAGAATCTGAAACTTCTCAAGTATTTACTGTAACTCTCTCTGCCATTCTCCCTTGGGAATCTAACCAGTCCTACTTTGAAAGCCTAAACAATGCTAGTGTCCATCACCTCACTGGGTAGACTATTCCACATGTTAACCACCCTTTGTGTGCAGTAATACTTTCTTATTTTCTCCTTATATTTGCACTCCTTAGTTTGTAGATATGCTCCTTAGTCCTGCTTACAAGCACAAACATCTGCATATACTCCATCCGGTCTTTAGATTCATAAGACCATGATAATGCCCCTTCTCAGCCTACTCCTTTCTAGGCAAAATAATTTAAGTACTGTATTCCAATCTCACCTCATAGTCTTATAATTTACCAGAGAACACATTTTTTTAAGTTGCCTTTTGAAGGGTTCACACTGCATTTGCTAAACTACCCATAATGTCTGTATTAAAATACATGGACATGACTGAATTAACTAGTTTTGTGTGTTGCTTTTCACGTACAAGGGATCTCAACACACTCTACAAAGCAGTGAACTAGATGCTAGCATTGTATGCAATTTACAGTCATTCATAACCACCGAGAATGGCAAACATATGGAAACATTTCTTACTGTAACCCCTAGATGGCGCTATCCCAGGGGCTACTACCCCTGCCTGATTTGCCACTAACAGGTTGAGGGCCTGGATCCGATGGCGGGTGCCTCCACCCAGAGGTCAGGGTTTGCAATAGTTAAACTAACTTGGTCACAGCCCTCTGGGACACTGCAACCACTTTCTTCCCACTAGTGGCCCACACAATATATCAATTACCTTCACAGTATACACTTACCCCAGGACTGGTTCAGGCACTGGGACCTCCTGTAAAATAAGATACAGTGCAACAATCGCAGTACAATACTTTAACATAGACAAATACCTCAGGCAGTATAACTTTGCTGAAACAAGCAGCTCTGATTTATTAGGGGGATATAACAAGGACAGGGGGAAATCAGGTTAATTAGCTTATCACTTTACTCATCTACCTATGGCTCTGTGCACAGGCCTATCCCTACCAGTTACTGTCCCTGGGTACCCAAGCCCTACTGGCTAGTCCAAACCGTGGCAGCTGGTAGGGGCCCTTTCACACAGAGAAAAGAAAAATTAGTTAAACAGTCAGCAGTACAGTAATTCCATTTGGATTTAATGTGGCAATTCAACAGGGAGCGACCCTGAATTAGTACTCACGACCTCCAAACAAGATAGGGTCCTTCAACGTCAGCAGGGCTACTCTTGAGCTCCACGAGACTCCTCACACATTTATATGACAAACAGGCAGGCTGCTTCTCTATCCCGATCCCAATTACTGCACAATACCCGGGAGAACACACAGCAGATTCAGTTCCTGACAGACCAAGCGCAATTCAGCAATTTCTCCAGTCTTCTACAGGGTGAGCCTGGTTTCTACTCTTCAGATATCCTTTGATTCTCTTCACAGGACGGATTCAGTCCTAACAAGCAGTTACACAAGCTGCAGACTGGAACTCAGGGCCTTACACACGTTTCCCGACTAAAACTGCACACGAAAAGCACAGGGCTCCTTCCTCTTCACTGCCAGAGCTCAACTGAAACTTCAGCAGACAAAACAGGCGCTTCCTTTGAGTTCCTCCCAGTTCTTGGCTGGATTGGCTGTCACTCACAATAGACTGCCCCTGTTGGTCAAAAGGCGCGAAGTCCAAACTACATCTCCCAAGTCACTGCCCATACAATCCTCTTGTGGCTGGCTCAAATTCTGATCCAAATTCTGATTCGTCCAAGGCACCATTTTAGAGCTACCTTAACCCACACTGATTGGTCCAGTTCAGCAGTTCAAAACTAGAATGGGAACTAGGCAAACACAGTTCTGACTGCAAAGAAAGCAGGTTAGACAAACTGTATTTTCATTATTACTCTAAATGATTTCTGGCAAACAGTTACATCTTTCAGATAGGTTCCCTTTGCACTCTAGTGACTGCAAAAATGGAGTGAATTAGCAGCAGCTCAAGTGGTACTCAAGCAAAGAAACACACAGTCCCCCCATACAAACTAATTACGTCTGCAAGCAGACAGCTCTTAAAGAGACAGTACCAGAGGCTCTAAAACACTCACAGATAAATGAAACTAGCATAAACACCATTCAGGCTTGGAGCATTCAAGCAAGCTCCTGGAAGTCTTTTGGGAACCCCCATTTGCAGGGGTTACACCATTCCTGGCCTGGGAAAGCAGCGTCGCATCAAGCAAGTACCCCATAAGTTTCAACTGCAACCATATACATTTGCATTAGGCTCACACATGTAATCATCAGTCAATATATCATTTTACCAAGAACACATTTCTGAAACATTGCAGTACATCACTCTTTACACAGTATTACACACATTGTACCATAACTCAAGTTATTACCTCTTGTACATGAAACCTGAAGAGGGGACCCTTCCTATCAGTTACCTTGGGGCTGGACAGGGCAAGGGCACCATGCTTAGAGGCAACACAAGTAACTTGGAGTTAGCACTGACGCTCAGTTTGGGCAATGAGCTCGGGGACACATACACTCCTTTATGGACAACATTGAGAGACAAGTCCACAGGCCTCCCAAGGGAATCATAACTGAGGTGCACCACAGGCTTTACAGCTCGACCAGTCTTTCTAGGGGGAACTGTTACAGTCTCTGCACTCTGAGCCTCATTTTCAGCATTGTCCTCACTTGTCAGGGGAGTCTCCATGGGGGAGAGAGGCTAGAACTTGGGGCACTTTCAGCTCCAGGAGTTACAGTTTCTGAGTCCACAACATTTGGCTCGCATGGAGAGCTTTCGGACACTGGCAGTGGACTGTCAGGGCACTCAAAATACTCTTCTTGTTCTGGTGTATCACCAATCTGCCCCAATCCATCATTTTCCTCCCCTGAAAGCTCAAACAGTTCAACCATGCACAATGATTCCATTTCATCTGATCTGATGCTTTGCACTTCACTTTCTGGGAGCATTGGCTCCAGGGACGAAGCTGGGGGCTTAGACAGTCAGAAGGCCCAGCTTCATCTCCAGTATTGACTGAGGATTGCCCAGAACAATTGACTCAGTTCGTAAGAAGGATAGTATTCAAAGTCACTCTCACTTTCTTCTGATATGGACTGACAGTCATGCTCAACTGGGACTTGTGGAGGGAACACTTTAACTTTGCTTCTGTAGGTGCAGACTTTCTTGATCTTTTCTTAGCAGCAGCTCTAGTCACTGGTCCAGAGTGGGCATCTTCTGGAGAGCTCAGACTCAATCAAGATTTGTCCAGTGGGCAGTAAATGATTTCTATGCATTGTTTTACATCTTTTGAATTATTCTCAGGCCTTACTTTGTACACTGGCAGATCATCTAGTTTGCCCACTACAATGTGAGGAGATGGTGCCATCTGTCAGCAATCTTGTGTTTGCCATGCAGTCCCAGATTTCTTAGCAATACCGATCTCCCTCCTGGAGTTCCTGTGCTTTCACCTTTTATCATACCTTTCTTTGTTGGCCAGATTTCTTTTGGCAGCCATGGTTTGAGCCAGTTAGTGCGCATGAGTTAGCTGGGCCTTTAACTTTTGCACATACTGTAAATAGTTGTCAGCTTGAACCCCATCAGGAGAGACCCCAAAACACACATCTACCGGCAGTCAAGCTTCTCTTCCAAACATCAGGCGGTAGGGGGAGAACCCATTGGCATCACTTTTGGTGCAGTTATAAGCATGTACCAGGGTGCTAATTTGTTGGCTCCATCTAGGCTTGTCCTTTGGGTGTAGGGTGCCTAGCATATCTAGCAAAGTCACGGTTGAAACGTTCAGGCTGTGGGTCCCTAGGGGGTGGTAAGGAGTGGTTCTGGACTTTCGCACTCCCACACAGAAAGCATCTCTTTGATGAGGCGACTCTCAAAGTCTCTCCCTTGATCAGAATGGATTCTTTGTGGACCCCATAGTGAACAAAAGTTTTCTACAAGTACTTTGGCCACAGTGGATTCTTTCTGGTCTTTGGTGGGGAAAGCTTGGGCATATCTAGTGAAATGGTCAGTGACCACCAGCACATTACTGATATTTCTTTGATCTGACTACAAACTCAGAAAATCAATACAGACCAGCTCCATGGGTGCACTGGTGGTGATGTTAACAAGGGGCAGCCCTCTGGGGCAAAGCTTTCCTCTGTAAGCAGCGATCTACAAGTTCAATGTTGCTCCACATCAGCCCCCATCTTAGGCCAATAGAATCTGGATCTCACCAAGTCAAGTGTTCTGTCTATACCAAGGTGCCCCATGTGGTTGTGCAAGGATCTCAGTACTGAGTCTCGAAAGGCAGTGGGCAGCACTAGTTGTTGTTTAAAAGCAAAACAAAATGGTTATATTAAATGCACGCTGAAAATAGAAAATAGAGTTAAAAATCTACGTTTCGACCTTAGGTCTTCTTCAGGAAATATCTAAAAGAGAAAAAAAACAAGTTAGTGTTTGTTAGTTGTTGTTTGTCTACTTGTCCCCCTCTGTCTACTGTTTCTCTGTACAACAGTTTATTGATCAATTTCAACTTAGGACCTTCTTTATATAACAGTGCAGTTCTCAAATCAGTGGAGCGTAATTTGGACACATCTTTTCCTGCATAGAGGGCTTCTAAAGCTGATTTGATCATGGGATGTGAGGATTGAGCCACCAAATACTGTCATTGTCCAGCTGAGGCAGTGCACCAATGTCTATTGCAGAAAAGTGGCAATAAGCAGCAGGTATGCAATTCTCAGAGGGTCCCAAGCAATCCACTATGCAGTCCACTGCGTCCATGGACATTTGTTCCTCCCTGTCAAACTTCCAGCAGAGTGCCCGAATGTCAGGTTCTGCTAATCTGACCCAATCATTCTGGGGAACAGGCCTCCGGGAGAGAGCATCAGCATCTATGTGGTTCAGACCTGCTCGGTATTCGAGAGCATAGTCATATGTAGATAATGCAGAAAGCCACCTATGGCCAGTGGCATCCAACTTAGCTGAGGTCTGCACATAGGTCAAAGGATTATTGTCAGTTTTACTAGTATTTTAGCCCCATACAAGTACTCATGGAATTGGTCAACAATAGCCCACTTCAAAGCTAGGAACTCTAACTTATGTACAGGATAGTTCTTTTCGGATGGGGTCAGGCTTCTACTGGCAAAGGCCATTGGTCTCAGGCCATTCTCGTGCTCTTGGTACAACACAGCCCCCAACCCTTGCAAGCTAGCATCAGTGTGCAGGGCGTAAGGTTTTCTTGGATCGGCATAGGCCAGCACTGGAGCATGGGTAAGTTGATATATGATCTCATGAAAAGCAGTCTCACAATCAGGAGTCCAAGAGCCCCAAATACTTCACTTGGATGAAAATACACTCTTTCAGTCTTGAGGGACGCTGACTTTTGGTATTTTTTGTGGGTTGGGGGATACCCTTGAGTAAGGTTAAGTAAAGGGCGGATCACTCTTGAATAGTCCTTGATGAAGCGCCGATAATAACCACAGAATTCCAGGAATCTTTGCAGTTCTATTAGATTTTTGGGCTGTGGCCAGGTGGTCAAGGCCTCAACTTTACTTGGGTCGGTCTCTATTCCCTCGGTGGATACTATGTGTCCCACATACTTTACTGATGTTTGAAAGAATTGACACTTATCAATGGACAGTTTAAGGCCAAAGTCCTCCAGTCAGTCCAATACCTTAAATAATCTGCTCTCATGTTCCTCCAGTGAGCTGCCAAACACAATAACATCATCTAGGTATACCAGGCAGTCTAGTAAGTTCATGTCCCCCACTGCACGCTCCATCAATCGTTGAAAAGTGGCTGGGGCACCTGAAATCCTTGAGGCATCCTCATGAATTCATAGAAACAAGCGGACAGATAAAGGCTGTCTTCTTATGGTCCTCTGGGGCCGCCGGGATCTAGTAGTACCCACTGCGGAGATCCAACACAGAGAACCACTTGCTCCCGTTTAGGCAGTCAAAGCATCCTGAATCACGGGGCATTGTGTACTGATCAGGGATAGTCCGCCAGTTTAAGGTGCGATAATCACACACATCCTTACTGTCCCATTCTTTTCCTCACTACCACAATGGGGAAGCATAAGGGCTTCTGGATTCTTGTATTACACCAGCAGCTAACATCTCTTGCAGATGCCGTCTCACATCATCTATGTCAGCAGGTGCCAGGCGTCGAGACCTCTCACGAAATGGTCTTTCGTCATGCAGCGGATATTGTGCTCAGCTCCTTGCATGCATCCTACATCCCATTCCTTTAAAGAAAACACCTGGTCTCTCTGGGCAAGCTTCTCACTGATCCTCACTTTCCATTCAGCTGGCAGCGGGGAGTCGGCGAAATCAAACAAGTCAGGCGTTACTCTGTCATTCTTCCTTGAACTCTTGCTGCTGGGTAGCACTGCAGTGTCTGCACAATGCACATTAGCCAGGATGCAACCTCTATTTACTCGAATGTCTCTTTCAGACACATTATGAACTTGGACCATTACCCTTCTGGCATAAGCATGGGCTCTAGCGGGCAAAATACTAGGCTTGACCAGCAGTCCCTCTGGCAATTTTCCATCACCTGGTGCATCCAACATTAATATTTTATTCTTAACATCCTTTCTGATATGGACCTCTCCTGTAAGGTACACTGGGCATTTGAGCCAGGATCAGAGACTCAGGATCCTTCTTCCATACAATTCGACCGGTTCCTCTGGTTCTATTTTTCAGCATCTCTCTGTGCCTCACAGGCCTTCTTAATTAAAGCCGGAACTCTTAAAGCTCTACTAGTCTTTGACCCCTGTTTTCATAACACAACTGTGCCAGCCTTCCGAACATATGAGCATTTGTTCCAATCAACAAAGGGACACCATCATACAGTCCAGTGGGGACACACCAAGGCTAGGGTCTCTACTCATTGGGCACTCCAGCCATGGAGGTGGGGAAAGACAGCCAAATTCAGATATACCCGGAATGAGGTGGGCCTTCTCACTTAACCCCCATACATGCAGTCCTTCTAATGGTTGTAAGGTACGTCTGACAAATGCTTCTGATGCCAATCCTGGAACATAATTGTCCTTGGGAGCCACTGTCTAATACAGCTCTTGTAGACACTCCATTCACCTTTACAGTGGTCTCCATGGAGGGACCCACTATTCTGGACCAGTCTGGAGAGGCGGTGGCGGGGGTCTGGAACGAGCCTGCCACAAAAAGGCGTGAGTTAGCATTTTGGTGCCCTCACTGGGATCATTTTGTGCACCTCTTAACCACTGATTTGTTCTCCGAAGCTCTCCTTGTAGCCTATATGCAACTTTGTCAGTGTCTTTTGGGGACCCGGCATTCCCTTTTCATGTGCCTATCTTTCCACAATTATAGCAAAACATACTTTCTGGGTTTGAGCTGGCGAGGTGCCACACTGGGGAGCCAGGGCGGGGTATTACTAACTGGAAACCTGGGTGCCATCTCTGTCTGCGGCGTGATAAGCATTTGGAGACATCGCGTCAGTTTCTCCACTTCCATGGTCAAGGAAACAAGTTTGGGCCGTTATCAGCAGGAGACACATGGGTGGGTACCCCCCACCCCCATAGCAGATGCAGTCGGATATAGGTCAGGGCCCGTACTTGCAGGCGTGGCCTTCATAAAGGGACTGTTTTAATTCCCAGATCTCTCTCAACAGTTCGCCCCATTGTGGCATATCTTTTCCTTGTCAGGGCACTCACTGACTGCCAACCTCTGCCCCTAGACTTCCTTGATGGGTCACCCTCAGTCACTCTGGTGCGTAGCCGCAGCTGTTGGTGCAGGTCCCTCCGGTCGCCTTTTCTCAACTCCTCGAATTTCTCATTAACTCATCATAGGAGGGTGGGATTCCAGTCGATTTGCCAGGCGTAACTGAGCAACAGCAGTTCTGAGAAGGGGCAGACTTAAGGATCCTGTCCAGCCTGGTTCGGTCCAGTTCAATCGCTGGCAAACTACCCTTTCTGAGGCATTCTTGCAGCAATTTTTCAACCGAGATACATACACAGACAACAACTCCCTTGGTACTGTTGTGCATTTCTTACTCTCCACCATAGGTCCTCATCAGAATCTGGGCTCCCATACACATTCTCAAGGCCTCAAGATAGGCCTGTGCAGTCGCTTCAGGGTTACTGGCCGTTTAGCACGGGATGGTAGCCAGGGCAGGATCTTGGAGGCTCTACACTAACCCTCTTTAAGCTTTCCGGCTACAGGCATTGCCATTCTAGCACTTGGGGGCAACATAGTCTATCCAGGTCTCCCAGTCATCTCCTTGGGGGTGGGAGGGTGCCAGAAGATCCTCAACCTTCCGGTGAGAGTCGTAACTAATGGCAGGTGCAGAAATAAGGTCTGCATTGGTTCAAGCCACCATTCGCGGTACTGGAGGCGGGAGAGGGTGTTGGGAAGAACACCCAGGTGGCAAGAATAGTTTCTTCAAGTCCTCCACAGTTTTCCTTCCCCAGCAACCATTTAGCAAATTTCTCCTCAAAGTTTCAGATAGTGGTGGGGCTCATTCCCCAGGTCTTCTGTCATAGTTATCACTCTCCAAGCAGTGAGGGCTCCCTCTGGGAGTAATGGTCTGTGGCACTTTGGAGCTATCTATGGGATCCTTAAACTCTACTAGGGCCAGGAAAGTGTGGGTGAGCAGATTAGCATGCGACCCACCACCACAGGGTTTTGTAAACCTTCCACCTTGGAAAGTACTCCTGTACAGTGCCGTGTTGATACCCAGGGGTATGTCCAGGATAAGCATAGCATTTTGGGGTCGATCTCCTCCCAGTACACCCTCCACCAGCCGGTGCAGCCACTTCTGTCGGGTGCCCATTTATTTATTTTTTCTTAACAGTGGTTTGTAAATATGGCCACTAGAGGACACACAGTCCCAGCGGTGAGCCTCAAGATGTAACCCCTAGATGGCGCTATCCCGAGGCTACTACCCCTGCCTGATTGCCACTAACAGGTTGGGGGCCTGGATCTGATGGTGGGTGCCTCCACCCAGAGGTCAGGGTTTGCAATAGTTAAACTAACTTGGTCACAGCCCTCTGGGACACTGCAACCCCTTTCTTCCCACTAGTGCCCCACAATATATCAAATTACCTTCACAGTATACACTTACCCCAGGACTGGTTCAGGCACTGGGACCTCCTGTAAATAAGATACAGTGCAACAATCACAGTACAATACTTTAACATAGACAAATACACTCAGGCAGTATAACTTTGCTGAAACAAGCAGCTCTGATTTATTTAGGGGGAATATAACAAGGACAGGAAATCAGGTTAATTAGCTTATCCTTTACTCATCTACCTATGGCTCTATGCAGGCCTATCCCTACCAGTTGCTGTCCCTGGGACCCAAGCCCTACTAGCTAGTCCAAACCGTGGCAGCTGGTAGAGACCCTTCTCACACAGAGAAAAGAAAATTAGTTAAACAGTCAACAGTACAGTAATTCCATTTGGATTTAATGTGGCAATTCAACAGGGAGCGACCCTGAATTAGTACTCACGACCTCCAAACAAGATAGGGTCCTTCAACGTCAGCAGGGCTACTCTTGAGCTCCACGAGACTCCCTCACACATTTATATGACAAACAGGCAGGCTGCTTCTCTATCCGATCCCAATTACTGCACAATACCGGGAGAACACACAGCAGATTCAGTTCCTGACAGACCAACAATTCAGCAATTTCTCCAGTCTTCTACAGGGTGAGCCTGGTTTCTACTCTTCAGATATCCTTTGATTCTCTTCACAGACCAGTTCAGTCTAACAAGCAGTTACACAAGCTGCGAACTGGAACTCAGGGCCTTACACGTTTTCCGACTAAAACTGCACGAAAAGCACTGGGCTCCTTCCATCTTCACTGCCAGAGCTCAACTGAAACTCAGCAGACAAACCAGGCACTTCCTTTGAGTTCCTCCCAGTTCTTGGCTGGATTGGCTGTCACTCACAATAGACTGCCCTGTTGGTCCAAAAAGGCAGCAGTCAAACTACATCTCCCAGAGTCACTGCCCATACAATCCTCTTGTGGCTGGCTCAAGTCTGAGTCAAATTCTGATTCGTCAAGGCACCATTTTGAGCTACCTTAACCACACACTGATTGGTCAGTTCAGCAGTTCAAAACTAGAATGGGAACTAGGCAACACAGTTCTGACTGCAAAGAAAGCAGGTTAGACAAACTGTATTTTCATTATTACTCTAAATGATTTCTGGCAAACAGTTACATCTTTCAGATAGGTTCCTTTGCACTCCTAGTGACTGCAAAATGGAGTGAACTGGCAGCAACTCAGTGGTACTCAAGCAAAGAAACACACAGTCCCCCCCATACAAACTAATTATGTCTGCAAGCAGACAGCTCTTAAAGAGACAGTACCAGAGGCTCTAAAACACTCACAGATAAATGGCTTAAACGCCAAACACCATTCAGGCTTGGAGCATTCAAGCAAGCTCCTGGAAGTCTTTTGGGAACCCCCATTTGCAGGTGGGTTACATTACTTTGTTTATTTCTTTATTTATTTATCAAGTCTAGGATTACAAATACCTTTGAGCCATGGCTCTTTTACAAAGGTTCCACGTCAGAGAAATACAAATTATGGGGAACATCAAGACAGGCATTACAACAATGTGGATATTGCAAACAGAGTACAGATTAATACAGTTCAAGGGTAGCATTGTAACAAGGCAGCCAGCAGCATTTGTCAGAGAAAACAGACAACAGATAAGAAATGCCAGAGTCATAGGGAGAGGGAAGAGGGTAGGGGGGGAGAAGGAATGTAGGAAGGGTGGCAAGAGGGTGAAAAGTGCAGCATTGGGTATACCAAGATGTGAGGGTAGAATGCAGTGAGGAGGGGAGGAGGCGGGGGACAACTAGAGCAGAAAGGGAAGTGGAGAAACAAGGTTAAGTTGGGCAGTCACAGGAGCTGTTGGTAGTGAGATAGTCCCAGAGCCTAGTTTTAAACATACCAATAGTTGGGGCAGAGGAGATGGTTGGGCTGAGGCTATTGAGCCAGAGTGGTGCTCGATAAGCAAAAGGGCGTTGTCCCTGTGAAGTGTGACAGTGGGGGACTTTCAGTAGCTGTAGCGTGGCTCTCCTAAGGCACCGTTTGTTAATTCGGTGTTGTAACAGAGTTGAGACCCCAGAAGGTACAAGGCCAAGGTAGATTTTTTTGACCATGGAGCAGGTGAGAAACTTTATGCGGTTTGATAGTTGGAGCCAGTCAGTCTGAGTGTACAGGTCACATGTGTGGGTGAGACAGTGAGCACCAGTGATGAGCCGACATGCTTTATTTAAGGCAGTTGAGAGGCGTCTAAGGGTTGTGGTTGTGGCCGAGTCATAAATGATGAGACCATAGTCTATTACAGAGATCACAGAGCTCAGGACTGCAACCTTCAAAGCTTCAGTGGAAGTGTGGTCTGTGTTTATAGAGGAGACCAAGCCATATATTAGCAGCTCTAGCTACATTATCTACATGAAGTCCATAGAGAGATTAGGGTCAAGCTGAATCCTAAGTATTTGAAGGGACACCACCTGATCTAGAGTGTTGCCCTGGGTGGTGGAGATAGCCAAGTGGTGTAGCTTGTGTGGGTTATGAGAGCTGCAGAAGAGCATAGATTTGGTTTTCTTGTCATTGAGGACCAGTTTATGATTAAGAAACCATGACTCTACAGAACTGAAACCAAGTTGAAGGTTGTGTTGAAGAGTTGCAGGATCTTTGTGAGTGGAGAATACAACAGCATCATCGGCATATAGTATGATCTGCTCAGAGCAGTGGTAAGGAGGAGTTTAAGAAAAGGCAAAAAGGAGGGGTCCCAGTATGGATCCCTGTGGGACACCCGGCGAATAGGCAGGGTGTTAGAAAGAGCGTCCATAATTTTACTCTCTGTGACCGGGTTTTCTAAGTAGCTTTTAAACAGAGAAGAGTCAGAAGTGATAGCCCGGCATTCAGTAGTTGGTGTATTAGTAGTTCATGGTGTACTGTATAAAGCCTTGGAGAGATCGTGAGCGGCCCCTGTGAGAGGCCGCTGTCAAGGGATTTAAAAGCTCAGTGAACTCAAGAAGGGCTCTAGTGGTGCTGTGACCTTTCCGGAAGCCGTGTTGTTGTGGACAAGGTATATTGTATTTATCCAAGTGGTCGGTATGTTGATCAGCCACGATGCGCTCAAGTGCCTTAGAGAGTGGGGGCAGTATGGAGATAGGGGCGATAATTTGAGTGAATCGTCTTGTCCCACTTTTATGGAAAAGGTGTCATGGTGGCTGTTTTCCATGGGTCAGAGATTTTCCACAGCTGAGAGAGAGGTTTAGGATTTTTGTTAATGGATGAATTACCTCATCGAGGGTGAGCAACAGAAGCTTAAGGTCCAGGGTGTCGCTACTAGATCTAGATTTAGAGATAGCTGCAGTAATATAGTGGCGAGCTTCATTCAGCCTTACCTTCCTGAAGTAGAAGAGGGGATGGTTAGACTGAGGGGCTGAGGTATTTGGGGAGTAGGCCCTGTTTTCGAAAAAGTCATGGGATAGGACAGCACTAAGGTCTGAAAAAGCCGTGTTAAAGATGTTTGCGATCACCTTGGGGTCAAGGATTGAGGATCCATCAACCATTAACATGGCCAGAGAGGTTTCTGGCTGCTTCCCTGTGACATCCTTGATATTGTCCCAGAAAGTACGACAATTTCCCCATGTATTGGTGAGAGCGTCTTTGTAATAGGTGGATTTCATTAGCCGTATGGCTTTTGTGCAGGCATTTCGTGCTTGTTTGTAATTTTGGATGTCCAGTTGTTTGCCAGTGGCCCTGGCAACTGCCCAGAGGTGATCCCTTAGTTTCAGCTGTGAGAGAGAGCTACGGTGACCCATGGGTTAGAGAGAGATTTTGTTTCGCCTTTTAGCAGGGGCAAAGAAATCATGAGCTTTGTTGAAAGTGAGATGAGTGATCAAGAGCCAAGTTAACATCTGTTGTTTCATAGATTGGGAGCCAGTCTTGTAGAAGCAGGTGTTGTTTGAGATATGGAAGTTTTCCAAGGAAGGACTCTGCTAGCGATAATTTTGGCAGGGGCTAAGGAATTTGTTAGACCATGCACACATGACTGGGGAGTGGGTCACTGAGTGAGTCTGGGAGAATGGTTGTACGAGAAACCTTGTGGGGTGAGTGGTGAGGACACAATCCAAGAGGGTACTGGTGCCAGTCTTGTAGTTAATCCTAGTAGGGAGTTTACCATTTCGTGGAGGTTAGCAGCTGAGATGGAGTCTTTTATAGGCACTGGCACTCGATGCTAACCAGTTTATGTTGAAATCCCTAGTAGAATAAGTTCAGCTTCGGAAGGATGAGAGTTCATAAAGTTTAGGACATCATTGAATCCATGTTTAGGGTCCCTGGGCAGGATGTCTGGAGACAATAGTCAGGGCTTTATGGTTGGGACCTAGGGACGATTTTATTGGCAGAATCTGGGCTGAGGCAGAAAGTGATGGAGTTGCTACAGGGTGCCAAGACAGGGAGTCTTTAAGGTAGCTTAGACAAGATACATTGTAACATGTAATTTTCATTTGGGCCCTGCTTCTACTTAGTTTACAGCTGGATGGACTGATTGACAGGGAGGGTAAATGACTTGCTCAAGGCAGTGACAACCCGTGATTATGTGCACTATGCAACTGGATATATTGTGAAATATCGCAGATCTCTTATTGAAATGAATGGGGATTTCCTGTGATATATCATGAGAGATCTGGATATTCTGCATTATGTCACCAGTTACTACTGTAATTCAGTGTGCATGAAGCTTTGGCGATATTTGAATCTGGATCTAATAGTTCACAGTTCTGCATGCTAACCTTTTGATTGCACTGCCTGCTAAGACAGAATGCATAATTGCATTACAACCAGCTTTATGGACTGCAGAAATGTTAGCCACAGCACTGCAAGTAATACTAATCACTTACTCCAATGAAAAATGGCACAGGAGTTTTCTCCCATCTGGACAACCATGGGTGTTATTTTGACAATGACTTGACCCTGAAATCTCAGGTGTCGGCCATTATTAAATCCTCATTTTACCATCTGAGGAATATCACCTGGGTGAAACACCTGGTTCTCCTGGATGACCTTTCAACATTGGTCCATGCCTTCATTACCACCCATCTTGACTGCTGCAATGCCCTCTACCTAGGGCTTCCTGGGGTTGATATCCGCCACTTGTAGCTAGTGCAGAATGATGGCCAGGTTATAGACTGGTACATCAAGGACCAGTCATATTACACCTGAGCGCGACTGCACCTGTCTGCCTGTTGAGTGGCTGATCACCTACAAGGTTGGCTTGATAACCTTTAAAGCCCTACATGAACAGAGACCCAACTACCTGAAAGATCTCTTGACTCCCTACTCCCCCTTCGTCTCTCTGATCCACTGACAAGGGATTGCTAGAATTCCCAGGGTTCATTTAAAACTTCCGGTGCTCATGCTTTTTCTTTAGCAGCACCAACCCTGTGGAATTCTCTACCTCGTCAGTTAAGAGAATGCCTAACCGTCAATAGTTTTAAATCTATGTTGAAACATACTTATTCAGTTTAGCCTTCCCGGATTGTTTTTAACTCATTTGTATTTATTGTCTTATTGTTAATTTATGTTGTGAATGCATATTTCAGATTTGTTCAGTGCCTTGGTTTTGGAAAGGCGCTATAAAAATAAAGTTTTACTTTACTTTACTTACTTTACCATCAGACTTGGAAGGAAGGGACCTCAGTTTAACATCGTGGGCCAATTCTCAGTAGCAAAGCAATGCACGACAGAGTTGCAAACCCTTCACAGGCACCCAGAACAGAGTGGATGCTACAATGCTAAATGCTTGATGGGCCATTCTGAATGCATTGTAGCCCCTTGCTAACTGTGTTGCAGGCTCCTATGGTTTCGCTGAGTGACTGCTTTAAGCAGTGTGTCCACATCAATAATTTTGGGGAAGCATCAGTAAAAATAGGTGCCATCTTCCTTGAGAGGTGTGTCATCTCACACCTGTGTGTGAGTTCAAATTGCTTGCCCATGAGCATAGCCAGTACCAGCAGTAGGTCCCACGGTGGTGGTGGTGGTTCACACACTGGAATGAACTGGTGGTCAAGGCGTTTGAAAAAGCACCCAACTATCCCTACTGGGCCACTATAGGAACACTGGCCCATGCCCAATATGCAGAGATAGCTGCCAGGTGCACCTTAAGGGTGTGACTGAGTCCCAGCTGAGAGAGGGAGCAAAGGTACTCAAGTACACTGAGACACAGGGCAGGCAGGGGATCTAGCTCCTTGCCCTGAAAACAAACAAAAACCTTTTCAATTTAAAGGTGTAGCACCAGTGAGTCAAGTTTTTTCGGGAGGCCTCCACAGTGTGGCGCACAGCTTCCAAAAGACACAAGGCCTGGAACTCTAGTCACTCAGGAACTGGCTCGTGATGTGCCGGGATTAAAGGTATGGGTACAGAACTGTCCCCTGTTGTCAGATCAGCAGGCCCAGGCAAAGCCGCAACTGCTGTGGAGGTCTGCTGCTGAAGCTGAGGAGATTTGGGTACCAGAACTGCCTTGGCCAGTCTGGAGCTATCATGATCATCCATGCATTGCCCCTCCAGACCTTGTGGATCAAGGGAAAGGGAAGAAACATGTACACAAGGCCTATTGTCCAGGGCCTCTTGAAGGCATCCCCCAGTACTGTCCCAGACTGTGGGACACAGGCACAAAACAGTCTCAGGTTGTGTTCTCAGAGGAGGCAAATGGATCCTCCAGAGGCATGCCCACAGGGAGAACTGGTGGTTCACCTTCTGCTTCAGGAACCACTCCTATGACATCTGTCCTATCCAGCTGAGAGCATCTGCCAGCTGATTACGAACTCCTGTGACATGGATCACCAGGAGGTCTGCACCCAGGCTGCGCATGAGGGTCCAGGTGTGGAAGGCCTCACCACACTAGGGAAGGGAGTGCATTCCACCATGCCTGTTCGGGTAGAACATGGTCATGGTGTAGTCCATCTGAAGCTGCATGGACTGAAACCTGATTAGAGGAGCAAATTCCATCAGAGCAAGCTCCACCAGGTTTATGTGGTGATGGAGCTCCTGGGTGACCAGAACCCGTGGGCTCTATGGTTTCTAGGTGTGCTCCTCACCCCACCAGAGACGCATCCGTCATAAGGCGTGATGGTTGGCTCTGGGCAGATAAATAGGGTTCCTTCCTCCGGTGTTTTAGGGTCAGCCACCAATGGACGGGTCACAGTGACCAGCTGGTCCAAGAGGTCTAGGCACTGGGGCCATTGATGGCCCAACTCCCACTGCAGGGGGTACATCCGCCAGTGGGCCCAATGGACCACAGTGCTGCAGGATGCCATGTACCCTTGCAGCCATAGAAAATCCCGGGCAGGGTGTGAGAGCCCGATCTGAAGTGATCAGGCAAAGGAGGTAAGATCCAGTGCCCAGTCCACAGGGAGGCAGGCCTTGGAGTTTAGTTCTTCCCTGATGTGAGGGGATAAGTCTGGACTTGTCTGGGTTGACCAGGAGGCCCAAGTCTTGGCAGGTCTGGAGGGTCTGGACCACTCAATAGCTTCCTTGGATGGCCTGGTTATCAGTCAGTCATCCAGGTAGGGATACATCCTGACACCCGTGTGCTGTAGGAAGGCTTCCACCATTGCCATGCACTTGGCGAAGACCCTGGCCGTGGATGACAGGCCAAAGGGTATGACCTGGAACAGATACAGAACCCCTTCTGTGTGGAACCAGAGGTACTGCCAATAAGATGGATGAACTGGGATGTGGAAGAACATGCCCTGGAGATCCAGGGAGCAGAACCACATGCCCTGTTCCAGGGCTGAGATAATCTGGTTTAGGGTCACGATCGTGAACTTGCACATCTGCATGAACTGATTCAGGTCATGCAGATCCAGTAGAGGGCACTAGCCCCTGTCGTTCTGGAACTAAGAGTACTTGGACATGTAACCCAGATCTACCAGGGCATCTGGGATCTGGGCTATAGCTCCTTTCACGAAGAACTGAGCAACATCCTCCCTTAAGGCAGACAGCATGTCTTGTAGCAGCTGAGGACTCCCAAGGAGCATGGGTTCAGAAAGGTGGAACAGCCTTGAAATCAAAGGTGACCTTGCCTACCACCTCTAGTACACACATTTTGCATAGTAGTAATAATGGACCAATATGACCAGAAGTGGTGCAGCTGAGCCTCCCTCAGGGAGATGGTTCAGGAGATGGATGGACAGGACATTGACATCCCCCAAAGCATCACTGGGTGGCTCTGGAGGGGGCACCGGCCTCTGGGGCTGGAGGGACACCACTTCTCCTACCCCCACCTCTTTTTTATCCCTGGTTAGAGAATATGGCTTTGGGAACAGGAGGCTTTGTTTTGCCCCTGCTGGGGCTGCTGCCAAGGCTATTCTAACTGAAAGAACCAAAACTGAAAGGCCTTCTTGTTAGGTTTCTGGGCCTTAGGCTCCTTCTGGGACAAAGCCACAGAGTCCAGGGTGGTGGTGGTGGACTTCTCAGTCCTGGTGAGATATCCTTCCACCCCTGGGCCAAAGAAGTATGTGCCTAAGAAGCAGATATCAGCCAGCATGTGCTAAGTATCCACCATGAAGATGGACAGTCTCAGGCAGGCCCTGTGATGCATCATGATGGCCACTGCTATGACTTGGGCACAAGAGTCATCCATGCCTAAGGCCATCTGGAGCTGGTGTTTAGCCAGTGCTTGACCTTGCTCCTTGACCAAAATCACCAGCAGCTGCTTGTCAGCTTGTGAGGAGGGCGTCATCTAGCACTCCCAACAGGAAGTGACTGAAGTTGGCCATCATTACAGCATAACTCACCTTGCAGAGATCAAGAGAAGAAGTGGTGTAAACCTTTTTGGCTGCATGGTCAAACCTTTTAGACTCTTTGTCTGGAATTCGTTTATGTCTCCTTGACACCCAGACTTCAGGAAGGTCATGTCTGAAACAAGTCACTCAGCTGACAGATGGTCTGAGAACCCTGAAAGGGATCCAGTAGCGACTGCATACTACAGACCATATGGGTGGAGGGGTGTCGGGTGGGATTCTGGATGCTGCCAGAGCTCCAGGGCCGGTCCCAAAATTACCTCAGCCATGGGAGAAAACCCCAGAGTCATCCTTGTCCAAAATGTCCATGAAGGGTATTTCATCGTCTTCTGGATGGGCTCCAAGGACACTTGGATACCCTCCAAATCAGACACAGGAGAGTCCCATATAAAACCAGCCTATGGTCCATGGACAAGTACTTGATCAAGGCACGGTCAAAGGTATGGGTCCTCGAGGACAACGTGGAAGACCAGTCTGAGGACTCTGAAAATGGCTCACAGCCATTTGATGCTTCTGGCCATCCTGGAGTCTTCAAACTGGGTGGCTTCCATGGACAGCTGACCTGGTAAGCTGGCTGCAGCATGGGGAGTCTTTCTCTAGGTCCTCTTTCATGTCTCTAACCCCTTCCTCATTGTCCACCCTGTCACATATATCTTACCATGAATCCCTTCTCCAATGTCAGACAAATCATCCAGCACAAGAACCAGAGCCCACCCGTGAGGCACCCCACTGTTCACCCTCCTAACCTCAGAGCACTTTCCATTTAGCACTACCCCTTGGGTTCTTCCCTCTGACCAGTATTCTACTCACCATGTTACATATTTTCCCAGCCACAAGTCACCCACCTCCTTTTCATGTCTATGGGGCATTGAGTCAAAGACCTTGCTGAAGTCCACATACAGTATGACCACCGTCTGGCCCTTGTCCAGAGCCTGAGACATTCTGTTGAAGAATTCTATGAGGTACGTTTGGCAGGACCTCTCTTTGCTTAAGCTTTGCTGTTCACTGTCCTGAAGACTACGATTCTCATGGAGGTCTACCAACTGCTCCTTCATAATAGTCTCCAGCAGCTTCCTTACGATGGGTGTGCTGCCTGGTCTTTAGTTACCAATGTCTCTCCAGTTTCTGCTGTTGTGCTGAACCACAGCATCAGCCACCCTCAATCCAAGGACACCATGCCTGTCACTAGTGAGCAGTTGAAAAGGTCTGCAAAGGTGCTGCCAGAGCTTACCCCACTTCCTTGAGCACCAGAGGATGCAGCCCATGAGGTCCTGGTTACTTCCCTGCCTTCAGCTCCTCAGACCCTTTAGCACTCTGTCTTCAGCGATGGTCACCATCATCATCTTAGTTTCTTTCTCAGCTTTACATCATGTTCCCTGGCACTGGACTATGATATTAAAAACACAGCTGTTTATGCTCAACTGTTGACAACAAGATGATATTTAAACAAATAAATACTAATTTTTGTAAAAGTTTAAGTGCTACTAGGAGAAAGCCTAAAACGGGAACATTTTAAGTTAAATGCTACGATTCATGATGGAATGATTTAATTTTTTAAATGATAGTAGCAAGCTACTCCATAAATGCTTAACATTTATACAAAGCTTCTGAAGAAGGACCTGGTTGGTTCGAAGCTAAAGCACTTTGTCTTTTCTGTAACATCCATGTTGGTCCAATAAAAGGTATCAAATCATTTGTTTCTGGATCTAACATTTATACAGACAGCAGTTCATTTTTGTATGTGAACACTGCCCTCTGCAGGCTAAATAGTGACTACTGCATTTCTCCTGATAATTCAAGATACTCCCAAGATTCACTTAAAATAACCAGGCTACTCTCTATTATTATTATTATTATTTTTTACAGTTTATTTACAAGGGCAGCTCAGCTGAGATGCAATGCTGATGTTCAGTGGAGTCCAGTTTTACAGCTGGGTGTGGACCAAAGCCATCAAGGTCACACTGTGAGTGATTGGTTCTGGTGGGTTTTGAACATGGGATCACCTGTTTTATGTGACTGTAGTCTAACCACTAAGCTACACTGCCCCAGTGCTTTACTGCTGATTACTGGGGTTTCCATGTTGACAAAGAAGCATGCTTTAAATACTCTACTGAAAAATAAACCACTGTTTGCCAGCAAGTTAAGTGACTGACATTCACATCAGACTGCAAAAACACTGGCCCAAATATTAACCAATGCAGTATAATTTTATATAGCGTTATTTTCTACACTGTATCACAAAACACTGCACATTGGACTCGGACATTGAAATAAACTGTACAAATAAAAAAAAAAAAAAAAAAAAGTATTTTTTTATCTTAAATAATTATATTATAAAGGAAGAAATAATCAGGTTACTCACTTGTAACAGTAGTTCTAGGAGTGGTATATGGTGTTCATTCACTTGTCTGGCAGTATCATTTCCCTTTAAGACTCACCAGAACATCTTCAAGCTGGCTACTCCTGCCCACCTGGATGGCAGCTCCCTTGGCACCGCTCCGTGACGTCAGATCTTGCCCACTGGAAGCAAAATCGGTGTGCCACTTGCCAGGGGAGGTCTGGTGGATCCGTGTGAACATCACAAATACTCCCTGACCTGTTTTTCCAGGGACATGGATATGGTTCTATCCACACATCTATCAGACTCCTAGCAGTTCTCCAAGAGATGGGGACATGGCGCACACCCCTTACTTGGGAAACAGAGATTGGAGAACTGAGGCTCAAAAACCAGCACCCTGGTGTGACTCAAGGTCGACGTGGTAATGGGAAGTGAAGATGAATGAGCCCTTAGCCCTATGGGAGGCTCCCTACCTGCCAACCTATAGTGGAGGTCGATGCAGGATACAATCCACCTGATAATCATCCACTTAGCTGCTGCTCTGCCAGCTGCGGCTTCAGCACAAGTGACAAATAGCTGGTGAACCTCTCCACAAACTCCAGCCATGCGCACCTTATAATAGGCTAGCGTTCGCCACAGGTTCAACGTATGGAGCCTGTTCAGCCTCCGAGGTGTGGTTGGTGAAGTACACCAGGAGATTAATCACCTTGTTAAGGTGAAAATTAGACACAACCTTCTGGAGGAACTTTGGGTTGGGGTGAAGGACAACCTTGTCCATGTGGAAGACCAGGTAAGAAGTCTCCACCGAGAGAGCCTGGAGCTCACTGATCCTTCTGGCTGACGTGATAGCCACCAAGAAGGTGTTCTTCCATGACAAGTAAGACATTTTGCACCTGTGCATTGGTTCCAATGGCTTGCCTATGAACTTTGTCAGTACCAGCAACAAGTTCCAAGGTGGTGGTGGTTTATGCACCAGAGGGGAAATGTGGTCAAGGCCTTTGAAAATGTGCTAGACCACCTTCTCCTATGCCACCAACTGTTGACTGACTCACAACTGGTAGGCAGAGATGGCAACCAGATGCACCTTAAGGGTCATCAACCAAAGGCCTGACTGAGAGAGGGACCAAAGGTAGTCGAGAATGCTAGCCACCGGACAAGATAAGGGGTTCAACCCCTTGCCCTGGCACCAAATGGAGAACCTCCTCCATCTGAAGGCATAACATTTTGAGTCAGTTCCTTCAGAGAAGCCTCGACTACACTTAGTTCATCTTCAGAGACCCAAAGCCTGGAATTCTAGCAGCACAGGAACCAGGCTGCCAGGTACAGAGATTGAAGGCCTGGGTGGAGTACCTTCCTGATTGATGGAGAGTAGGTCTGGGTGTAGTGGGAGATGCCATGGGAGCCTGCTGCTGAGGATGAGGAGATCAGGGTAGCAGAACTGGTGCGCGTCCCAGCTACCAGAATCACCCATGCCTTGTCCCTCAGAGGGAAGGCATAGAGGAGGCCTGGGTTCCAGGGCCTCAAGAAGGCATCCCCCTGCAGCGCTCCCTGCTGAGGGAGGCAGGTACAGTATAGCCTCAGCTTTGCATTCTCCCAGAAGGCAAACAGGTCCACCAGAGGGGGCTCCACTGGGGGAATAGGCTGTGTACTACCTCTGGGTAAACAGACAACTCATGAGATGCCTCGCCCACACAGCTGAGAGCGACCCCCAGCTGGTTGGAGACACTGGCCACATGGATGGCCAGGAGATCAGCCTCCAAGCTATGCACAAGGGTCCACATGCAGAGAGCCTCCCTACACAGAGGAAGGGAGTGCGTCCTGCCCTGCTTGTTGCGGTATTACATGGTCATTGTGTTTTCCATCTAGACCTGGACCACCTGACCCCAAATGTGTGGAGCAAAAGCAGTCAGCACCAGCCGAACTGCCCAAAGCTCCAGTAGGTTGCTGTGGCACCACAACTCCTCAGGGTCCAGAGCCCGTGGACTCTGTGTTCTTCCAGGTGGTCACCCCAGCCTATAAGAGAGACGTCAGTTGTCAGGATGACCATCGACTCTGGGCGGACAAATGGGATACTTTCCTGAAGATGTTCTGGGACCAGCCACCACTGGAGGGCATCCCACATCAGCTAGGTCACAGTGACAGGCTGGTCAAAGTGGCCTTTTGCGAGACCATTGGCATGACAGCTCCCAATGCAGAGAGCAGATTCTCCAGCAGGCCTATAAGACCAGCTAGTATAGGCCACCATGTATCTCAAAGGTGCAGGAAGTCCCAAGCAAGGCGCAACTACCCAATCAAAATGGTCGGGCAAAGGAGGAGAGGGCCTCCGCCCTGTCCACCAGGACTGAGCCCTGGCCCTCCAAGAGTCGAGCTCTGCCCCAATGAAATTGATCACCTGCGAGGGCATGAGTTCCGACTTGGCCTCATTGACCAGGAGGCCTAGAGAGACACGTAAATCTGGAGGGACTGGTCCATGGACTGCTCCACCTCCTGCCTGGAGGGACCTGCAATCAGCCAGTCATCCAGGTAGGGGTAAACCTGGACCCCTCAGTACCTCAAGTAGGCTGCCAACACTGCAATGCACTTGGCGAAGACTCTGAGGATGAGGACAGGCCGAATGGCATGACCTGGAACTCATAGAGTATCCGCTCCACCTGGGCCAGAGGAACTGGTAGTGGGACAGATGGACTGGGACATGAAAGAATGTGTCCTGAAGATCCAATGAGGAAAACCCCATGTTTTGCCCAGAGATTGTATAATCTGAGATAGAGTGACCATCCTGAAGGTGTGCGGCATGATGAACTTGCTCAAGTTGTGCAGATCTAAGATGGGGAGCCATCCCCCAGTCCGTTTTGGCACCAGGAAGTATCTGGAGATAAAAATCCTGGCATACCCTGACCAATCACCTCGAGGACCCACCTGTCCATTGTAATAATGGACAGGACGGAAAGGAAGTGGCTGAGCCGGGTCCCCATGAAGGACCCAGGAGCTCAGGCGGAATGGGAGGCATCCCATCCCATCAGTGGGCAGGCTTGGAAGTGAAGGAGGAACCGGTGGAGGGGCCACTGGGACCTCAACCTTCTGGCTTCCTGATGACCAAGGCCACTGATTTCATCCAGGGACATCAAGCCTGTTGCTGTCAAGCAGGGGACTGGGCAGGTTTGGCCACTGGGCCAGAGACGGGCTGAAAGGGCTTCTTCTTTTTGGGCTTAGAGCCCTTTTTGTCCTTTTGGCAGAGTTCAGAGTCCAGCGTGGTACTGGACTTTTCAATACAGATGAGGTGCCCTTCCAAACCAGGCCCGAACAAGTCGACACCCAGGAAGGGAACGTCTGCCAACTTGTGCTGTGTGTCAGCCATAAAGGTGCAGATGCGCAGCCAAGCCCCGCGGTGCATGACAACTGCCACCGCCACAGACCGGGTGCAAGAATCACTGAAGTCCATAGCAGTCTGGAACTGATGTTTCCCTACTGCTCGACCTTGGTCCCTGACCTGTTTGATGGTAGTCTACAGGTCTGCAGGGAGACTGGGAATCACCTCATCCAGAGAACCCATCAGGGCATGCAAAAAATGGGTCACCAGGATGGCCGAGCTTGCTTGCCAAAGGCCGAGGCAGGAAGCAGCATACACCTTCTTGGCCATATGGTTCAATTTCATGGACTCCTTATCGGGGGGTTTGTCAACATCCTCAACATTGCTGGTGCACTGAAACACGGAGTCAGCCACAAGACCCT
This sequence comes from Neoceratodus forsteri, assembly GCA_016271365.2. NCBI lineage: Eukaryota > Metazoa > Chordata > Ceratodontiformes > Ceratodontidae > Neoceratodus > Neoceratodus forsteri. Next base: position 377,594,247 of record CM057458.1, read on the forward strand.
CAGCCAAGGGTGTTCCGTGAATCCTGACAGGGAACCGGTAGGGAATGCATACTTGTGGGCCATCCAGGCCGACGGCACATGGCAGGAGGCCAAATGCTGCCACAGTTCCAGGGCAGGACCGAGGACAGCATCCTGGACCAGAAGTCTTTCACTGGAGTCACCTGGTCGAGGATCTTGGTCAACGAGTACCATTCCGCTTCTGAACGGGCTCCAACTGAAGACCTGTAGATTCAGAAATGAGACACAGAAGGTCCATGAAGGATGTGGACCCTTGATCCATTGAGAGATCCCCCGCTGACTCCACATCCAGTGGTCGAAAGTGTAGGGATGACCCCTCCAACTCCTAAGAATTGTGGAAGAGTGGTCGACCGCCAGAGTCCCTGCACACCCTGCGAGGGTGGTCCAGGGTGATGGTGGCTGACAGCTGATAGGGTAAATCCTTGCCTGGATGAGCGTCCTTAGCTGGAGCACCAATTGTCAGCTGTTTGGGTGGTGGCTCCACTGGGATCAGTGGAGAGGCTGGTGGAGGCCGCGCTGGGACCATACGAATCAGTTCCTGCTGAGGGGGGGTCTGCTGCGGCTTCGGTAGTGGCACACAAGGAAGGGCTGGGGTGGCTGGGACCAGCTTCACCTGGATCAACCAAAGCTGCTGCCACATGAGCTCCTCGTAGCACCAATGCAACTTGCTCCAGTGCCTCTCCTCGCCCAGCGAGGAGGATGAGGAATAGTGGCAGTGCCGCTTATCCGAGCGCAGGGAGTGCGACTGCCAAGATCGATGTAGGCTGCCCAAGTCAGGGCTCCAAGAGCAGGACCTCAACCACTAGGGGACCAATGGCAGGTCTGAGAAGGGCCGTGAAAACTGTGACCTTTCTTGGTCCGGATGCTCCGGGCCGAGAGGGATTAGAACAGTGCATTGGTCCGTCACTCCATAAGAAAGTGATAGGACCAGAGTCATTGAGAGGAAGGTATCGACCTCCATGGCAGACAACTAGTCGACTGGTTCAAGAGAGATCTCAGGGGCATTGACCTGAGTCTAGGCTAACTGGTCCAACAAGGAGACCGTGGGGTCAGCAGCCAGAGCTGAAGCACTGACCATAGTTGGTAACTTCAGCAAAGCGTGGGAATCAGAGGTCTGAGAGTGCTCCCGATCCCACAATCAATGATGAGACTGCTTCTTGGTCTCTTTTTCTCCTTTTTTAGATTTTGTGCCCGATGGACCCTGCCCATGGGTGGGGAGGGCCTGGCACAGTTCCTTAAACGGCCCAGTAAAGGAGGCACCCAAGGAGAGTGGCAAAAAGGCCAAAGCTGAGGAAGACATGCACTGCAGCCTGAGCCGTGGCCTCCTCGAAAGCCGCAAGTTGTTTGGTGGAACCCACGGCCATAGAGATCACCTGATGGGCATCCTTGGATTTTACAGGTGGGTCCCGATCATCTGAATGTCCAAGGAGTAGGCAGGCTAAGTGACCCTCCAAGATGGAGTGATGAAAACTGCGGCAAAGGCCGCAAGCCTGGTTATCATGCTCATGGCCCAGGCAGTATCATACGAGAGTGTGCAGATCCGTTTGGGACATCTTCTGCCCACAACTCCATTTCCAGAACCCTGGAGCAGACTTTGAGTCGTCAATTAGGAAGTAAATGCCTGAAGACAAAGTTTTTATTAAAGTTAGAAGAATAAAGCAATGGGCCTCTTTAGCGTGAGAGCGGTAGAAGGGGACCTTCTGCCAACAGAAAGGAAGATCTGGTGTCATGGGGCAGTGCTGAGGGTTTACCACCCAGGTGAGTGGGAGGAGCCAGCTTGAAGATGTTCGGCTAGACTTAAAGGGGAAGGGACACTGCCAGATGTGCGGATAGAACACCATATCCACGTCCCTAGAAACTGTGTTTCTTCTGCCATTTATGTACCCAGGGTAGCCATATGGAGATGCACCATCTCATTTTCAGTAGGGTCCTGCTTCTACTTATTTCTGCAGCTGACTGGAGAACTGAGAGGTTAAGTGACTTGCCCAAGGTGGCACAGTTAGTATTTGGTTTTAGCAGGGTTTGAGCCTGTGATCATCTGGTTCCCAAGTCGGCACTCTAAGCACTAGACTACACTGTCTCCATAAATACACTGATAAACTCCATTGGACAGCATCCAATTACATGTGCAAGTAAAAAGGAAATGGAAGCTCATTTCTCATTGTATCTGTTTCTGAATGATCTCATATGTACTTTAATATAAAGAATCTAAGTCTTCATAAATTTGTTGCAAGTAGCTTACAGTCAAGGATCCACTGGAGAACATAGCCACCATATTTAAAGTCACCACTGTGTGACACTCAGTTATTACAGTATGTATGAGATAGCATGCAGGTGGTGCCATATTCAGAAAGGCAGAGCACTGTGTCCAGAGTGTGCTACCTGTCTGAATAGGGGGCATGTTAGCGCTATGCATAGTGTCAATGCATGCTGGTAACACAGCCCCTGCTGCAAGCTGACTCCCAGGAGCAAAGGGAAAGAGGGCTTACCAAACAGACAAGAGACCTCTCCTGGGAGCCACACTGTGTGACCATCATGCCAATGATCATGTAAGTCATGCAAGGTGCTAAGTGGCTATTTGCATGTAATTATGCAGTGATTAGCATATTTGCACAATGCTGCCATGCACAAATGCACAGAGACATTGTACAGTGCCTCTGCCACCACCCCTCCAGCCCAATTCCTGAATAGCTGTCGGACAGCATGTGCTGTCAGTCCCTGGCAGTCTAGTGTTCCTCCCACCCCCCAATGCTCATCTGATACTTAATAAAATACTGTGCAATGTCTCTGTCTAGTACTACCCCACCAGCTGCAGATGCCCATCCAATGTTTAGTATAATTGTGTGTCACATCCCTGGCTATCTAGTGGTGTTTAATATAATATTATGTAATGTTCCTGGCTGTCTAGTGCCCCCCAATACCCAACGAATGTTTACTCTAACAGTGTGTAACATCTTTGACTGTCTAGTGCCCCCCCAATACCGATGCCTTACGGATACTGAATATAATAGCTTGTATAATGTTCCTGGCTGTCTATTGGTCTCCCACACCTTCTGATGCCCATCTGATGTTCAGTATATTAGTGTGTAACATCCTTGGCTGTCTAGGGGTCCACAAGCCCATTGATGCCCAGCCCATTTAATATAACAGTAGGTATCCCTGATGCCCTTAGTGACCACAACCTCATTTTCATTTCACGTGGGTTCATGCTTCAAACCTCCCCTAAAATCCATACAGCTCTGGTCATTTTAAATCCTTAGACCTTACCCAATCAAGCTCTGCACTCGCTTCCACCGACTGGGCCCCCCTCTCCACTACCATTTCTGTCGACCAAGCGCTTGACTATTTTAAGAATAAATTCATTGCCACCTGGAATGCCTTTGCTCCTTTCAGAAGGACCAGAGTCCATGGGCTTCACCTCCCCTGGATCACCCCCGAACTACTGGCCTGCTTCAGGCAGCGTCACTGGGCCTGGAGAAAACACAAATCTACTAAACATCCAAACAACTATGCCAAGTACAGAATGCTATGCAATTCATGTTCTTAAGCTACTAGACTGGCTAAGTCCGATTATTTCAGCTACTCATTCCTGACTAACATTAACTCTCCATCTAAATTCTGGAGGGTAGTTCATGCCCTATTCTCTCTCCCCCCCCCCCCACTCCAGTTCTCAAAATAAATAACTCCACAGTTTCCAACCATGGCTCCGTGGCCAATGAATTTAATGCCTACTACACCTCGTGTACCACGTCTCTTCTAAATTCCCCTCTCCCCATTGCCACTAATAACTTTGGCCCTTCACCTCCATCAGTGCCTACCCTCCCCATTTCCTTTTCTACTTCAGAGCTCTCCTCTGACAAAGCTCTTAATGCTTTCCTATCCCTCAACCCTTGTAAGGCTCCACAACAGATGAGCTCGATCCTAAACTTCTCTACCTTTCTGCTCCTGCAATTGCTTATCCTATCTCCTTAATTCTTAACCTGTCCTTTATTTCTGCCCAAGTACCCTCGTCCTGGAAACATGCTGTAGTCTTTCCTCTCCCCAAGGGTGGTGACACTTCCACTCCTGGCAACTATCACCCCATTTCCCTCCTTCCTACCCTTGCCAAACTTGAAGAACATTTAGCTGTCTCTCAACTATCACCCTCCCTCTCTGATTCCTCCTTATTCACCCCCCTCCAATCTGGTTTTCCGAAGAAACACTCAACAACCACTTCCCTCCTCAGGCTTACTGATCTCATCCTTTCAGGGATGGACAATGGCCTGATCACCTCGGTCATCTTTATCAACCTAGCCAAAGCTTTCAACACTGTTTCCTATCCCCTGCTTCTTGATTCACTCTCCTCAACTGGCCTTGCTCCATCAGCCACCAACTGGTTTAAATCCTACCTCACTGGCAGGACCCAGTCGGTGAGAATCCTTGATTCCATCTCCCCTCCACTCCCCATCAACACTGGTGTCCCTCAGGGCTCAGTGTTTGGTCCCCTTCTCTTCTCCATTTTCCTTAATGATCTTCCCACAACTTGCTCATTCTCTTCTATCCACATGTACGCTGACAATACTGTTTTGTACAGTTCCAGCAAAAACCCCTGCTGCTGTGCAAACCAGCTTACAGCATGACTTCAACCAAGTTTAGCTCTGGTTTGCTTCTCACCAGCTTTTTCTAAATGCCAAGAAGACAGTCTCATGACCTTTGGCACAGGCAGAGACTCTCTAGGCTCCAGCCCTACCCATCTTCCACACCCTTGATGGGACCATCTTGAGAGGACACCTCCTCATTTAGATATCTGGGGTTTGACTGGACCAGCATCTCATCTTCTCTGTGCATATCGATGCTATCCTGAAGAAACTGCACCCCAAGCTTGGTGCTCTGTACAGGAATCGTAGTTGCATCCCACTGACTGCGCGGCGCAAAATTGTCCAGAAGATGATACTCCCCATCTTTGACTACTGTGACGTAGTCTGTGGTGCTGATCCCAAATCTTCCCTAACCAAGTTGGACACACTCTTTAACTCCTTCTGCTGCTTTGCTATCGACTCCCCTTCCCACTCCCACCACTGTAAGCTCTATCGCTCTCTAGTCTTCCTTCCACTGTCTCACAGACGCATCTCTCACTGTGCCAAACTAACCTCCAAATTCTGGTTCGGGGGGGCTCTCCTCCTATCTCTCATCCTCTCTTTCTCTCCACTCGACCTCCCCTCACCCACTCTCTCAGATCAAATGAACCCGCATGTGGTCCCTCTACTTCCACCCTCATCGGTCAGACTGGTTTTACGCCCATCGTTTCCCTAAAATCTGGAATTCCCTCCCCCCTGAAATACGACACTCCTCCTCCAACTACTCCCTTACCTCTGCCCTACACGATCACCTTTCTCTCAGCTGTTCCTGCTTTAACTCACCTTAATACCTATCCCCAGTTTTTGCCTTCCTATCAGGCCCCCCCCCCGGCAGGGTTCTCAACATCCTGACGTGGGAAATCAGGAAATGACTACCCCTTCTCCTCATATTCAGTTCTTGCCTCTCCCCCTCTCTTCTCCACCTGCCCTTCTGGGTCACCAGTGTGCATAACCTAACCCCATCCTTTTTTTTTACTCTAACTGTACTTGCGTACTACCTTGAGCCTGCTCCTGGTACACTCATGCACTATAAATGGTTCTATTGCATTATTACTGTTTTGTACGTTTATATGTTCTTTTGTATGATTTTGGACATGTATTGCAGTTTCCCAATGTTCCACTACTGTGTATTGGCACAATACCTTGTGTTCAACTGTTTGCACAATCTTACAATGTTGTATTGTTTGTACTACCTACATACTATTGTAACTGATCATCCTTCACAACCCTATGAACCCCTCCCCCAGGTCGTACCATGAGGCGAGCAACTTGTTGTTCAGTGTGCCCTCCTGGTGAAACATTTCAATAAATAAATAAATAAAGGTAATGTCCTGGCTGTGTAGTGGTGCCTCCCACCCCCATGCCAATACAATATTTAATATAATAGTGTGTACATCTCTGGCTGTCTAAGTGTGCACTGCTAGTGCAGGAATCAGAAATCAGCACCACAATGGCGGTCTGCTAATGCTTCCATACCTACCAAATATACCACTGTGTCCTGTATGCAAGAGAGTCCTCCCATTTGCATGGATACAGCGGTATTCTGCACATGCACACTGCTCACTAACCACTGTGCACTGGGGCACTCTAAATATGGCCCAAATGAGCACAGGCCAGTTAGTCAACATTAATTCATGCTAGCAACATGCTAACTTTCTGAATATTGGGGCTCAGATCTTTGAAAAAGATGCTGCATATTGTTAAAGATGAGTTGTATTTTTGTCATGTAACTGTGGGATATCCATTTTGCTGTGCATCAGATAAAGAACTGAACTGTGTTTCTGTCTTTCTTAAAGAGCCACTTAACACTTCACCATGTACTCTCAAAAACATCATGTTTTAATTATTACAAATAACTAGAGAATATGTTTTTCTTAATCTGCAGATTTCTGTTCCATGGTCTATAACACAATTTGGTAGTCTAGTCAAAACACCTGTAAAAATGCATTGGCCTGTCCCCTATAGACCTCATATTGCCTTTGTCTGAGATAGCATAATGCTCACCATTATAACTGACTGCCGTTACAAAAGCAGTTGTGACGTCAGCTGGAAACAGTCTGTCACTCTTTGAAAGACTAAGTGAAATACATAATATCTGAAATCTTTATTAGACAAGAACAAAGAGAAGTAAAAGAAAAGTAGTAAATGCTAACAATAAACAGACATGTTGGAAGTCTAACCATTTTAAGCTTTTTATTTAGTAGTGAGCAGCTCTATCACACTGCATTTCTTCCTCACACTAATAAAATCTCTCATATTACACCGTTAATCCCTATAAATCTGTATTATAAGTAAGCAGTAACCCACTCCAGGGTATGGGGTTACTGGGGATTAATCAACAGACCAGGTGCATTGTGAGGCATGAGGCTGCAGGTTACTGCACTGATAACATGAGTTCTGTCATAACAACAAAATAATGAACACAAAGGGTTTTTTTCCCTGTTGAAATAAAAGAAATCTACTGTATCCTCCGACTTAAAAAGTGGTCCCCAACAAGTCATACATAGCTCACTCATATTACAAATACAGAAATGCTAGAAATATAGTATTAGCATGATTTCTGACATTTGCTGTTCATAAGTGTCACGAAGAGTTGTGTACTGTGTAACACTCTACCAATTTCCAGCAACTGCCTCTCGGTCTCACCCTCTCTGTTTGTAATGCGGTACTCACTCGGCGTCTCTCCCTCACATCTCAATACACCCTGAACTACCTTTCATGAACTGCTCATGGGGACAATGTGAAGAGGAAGGTTTGCAACGTCAGCTGAAATTTTGTTTTTATTTCATATGTCTTATATTTATTTGTTTATATGTTGTTATGCAGCGAGGGCAGCAATACTGAGACACTGAATTGTCTGTCAAAAGGGTATTGCATGCATTATTGCCAGTGAATAAGTGAATTGAGAGTGCACTGGGGTCTTGCTACTTGCTCTCAGTCTCTGTCTCCCGCTCTCTTGTCTACCACCACGACAGGTGATAGTCACTCTCTTGGTCTTGCTCTCTGGCTCCATACAGAATACAGTATTTGCAGGCCCAGATTAATGGATTTGGGAGCCCTACTCCAAGTCATATTTTGGGGCCTGAGGACCTTTAAATGCCAACATCCCACTCTTCTGTGAGCCGGGCTGGCAAGGCAAAGTTCAGGGTACTCAAGCAGGATGTGGTGGTTTAACAAAACAGGTGACATGCTCAGGTAGTTGGTGTGACTGAGGATTTTTATATTACAATAACTTGTTTCTCTATGGGGTTAAATGGTTGGGGCCCCAATTTTAGATGCTGGGCCTTGTAGGCAGCATCTTTACAAGATCAGTGCTCTGCTGTGGGACCAGTTGCAACTGCTGAACTCCACATCAGAGGGAAAAAGCCACTACAAACACTGAGGTGATGTCTATATTTTATTTAAAACAATTGTTCTCCATTACAGATGTTTCACAGCTCATATGCTATTCAATTATGGGCAGTGGCCTGTGTAGCGATCAAATGATATTAGTTAAACAGGCTAATTTTTCTTGATCTCACTGTCCAGCCTAAAGCACATTCAGTTTTTGATGTGTAACACTTCAGTCAGCAGCCCGACTTGGTTTCCCTCAATGCTTCATTTACAAATGCCAGCCAAGGACCTAAACAAGACATTGAGGGAAGTCAATGATGGTGACTGAAGCTTTATACATCAAACAGTGAATGTTCATTAGGCTGGGCAGTGATTAAATGATGTGTGCGTGTTCTTCTCTGAGTCTGATTTGTTGCTCTGAATCAGAACTATTTGTCTGTGGTGGAAAAATATTTACCATAAATGTATTGCTTTTGAAAACATTGTGCATAATTCTTTTTGGTAATAATTATTGGGCAGACAGGTTTATAAGTGATAAAAATGTATTAGTGTGCAGTCAAAAAATGCATGTATTTCTCAAGTAGTTAATGGCAGCAAAACCAAAGGTACCCCCAAAAGAAAATACTGCAGCTGAAAGAATTTTGGAATGGGTAACAGTGACACCTGCTACCCCCACCACCTACTTCGGTATTTTTTTTAGTCTGTTCACTGTTTGTATCCATTGACCATTGAATATACAGTGAAAGTGAATCAATGTTGTATATGGCTGGGACAGCCTGGACAGGTCACACAGGGACACAACAATCCAAATCCAAATATGACATACCTGACAAGCAGGTTAGGCACAGGCTGCTGCTGCAGTCTCCTGTCCTGTCTGTAGTGTATCTCCACAGTCCTCCTGGGACCCAGTGTCTGCCATCTGGAAGCTCACAATGGGTGCCCTGTTCCCAGTTCTGCTCCAGGCCCAGGCCAGCCTCCTCCTGAGTCCCGACCATTGATGATGGTCGACCAAGGGCAGCAAATCTGGCAATGACCGTAGCAATCACCGATGGTGACACCCATCCCTGGGCTGGACCCTCTCTCTCTACTGCCCAGGTGGCCGAGCAGGCCGCTCAACTTACTTCACATTAGAGACCGCGTTATCGACGAAGTCGACGAGAGTCGAAGGAACGACACCAGCACCATGCAGTGCAGCGGCGCACAGACAGAGAGAAAGTACAGGCGGCTGCTGCATGCTGATTCCCACGACCCTGGAGAGCCACACCTCCTACTGCTGGCCCAGCTAATAAAATGGTGTGGCATATAGACTGTTATGTGGAGAGGCTTGCTCATGCTCTGGGGGAGCACTGCCTGGACTGGAGTGTAGGAGGAGGAGGAGCTACAACTTTCTTCTCTAGCATGCTGCCGGCCCACCGTGCTACTGTCCCGGTGTAGTGGCAACAGTACACAGTAATAAGGCAGGCAAATAATTAAGTTGCATGGGGGGGGCCGAGGCCCTCCTCCTGAACCACGGGGTTTAATGTCAGTGTCAGAGGCTCAGTAGGTAGCACACTCGCCTCTGAGGCTGGAAGATCAGAGGGCTGTGGGTTCAGTTCCCACATCTGGCACTTGGGTTAATGTCCCAGTACTGACACTGTAGTGCAGCATGAGAGGGGTGTTGCACTTCTGAGGTGCCGCCTTTCGGATGAGACGTTAAACCGAGGTCCCATCTGCCTGGATTGGTGGTAGGTTCAGGTGTATGTTAAAGATCCCATGGCACTTATCAAAAGAATAGGGAATTTTATTGCAAAATAGGACTGCATTACATACAAAGCAAACATTTAAACAGTCAAAGGAATCACATAAACAGCAACAAAAATAAAAATACAGAAAAAAAAACATTAGGAGCACCAAATAGCACAATTAGTCCATAGAGAAGTGGCTTGAGCAGGTGAACCCAAAGTTGAATCATAGGTCATAAGCCTATGTAGAGCCGAACAAATATTAGAAAACAATGACTCATATGAAATAATCTTCTGCTGCATTATCCACAATGAGATTGCCAAATAAAAACCTAATAACACAAAATATAACATAAATAGTGTCACTGTTATAACGCGACAAAAAGTATTGCCCAATGGCCAAACATTAAAGACGGGTAATCAACACTGTGAAAATCCACTTCATTCCAACGATCAGGTAGAAAGGTCCAGAATGGTTTAATATATTCACATTCCAAATACAAATGTTTTTGGGTTTCCAAAAGTGAAATATACTCCGGTTTGGGGCACAATTGTTCCGACATTTGTTTGTGTTTACTGTTACCCTTAACTCCCAATCTCCCATAATTAATCAGCCAAACACAATCCCAAGCATATGGGGGAAGTCTTTTATTAGATAGATGTTTCAAAATCTGGGTTTTTCTAGAATCAGGACAATCAGGAAACACAACCTCTACCGTTCGATCAGTTGGTAGGATATAAATATGAAGCTTTTTCCTATCCAATGTCTGTAAATGATCAGGGGTAATTCCATTTAATTATTTGTTTGAATAGAGCAATCACAAAAGATGGCAAGTTAGGAAGTCTGGTCAATAACCTAGATTGTCTGGTTTGCCAACACAACATGCATGGTTGTAGCCATTGCTCTACCAAGGATCTCCAAAACACAACACCCAGTCTCAATATAGAACCTAAATTAAGGAGCAAAAATACTAAAAAGAAAGCCACTGGTTAAGCATACTACTCCCCGAAATAGGGAGATAAGTCAACTCTGAATGCCAAAGGCTGCCAAAACAGAGAATAGAAAACCATGTTCCACTCGATCAAAAGCCTTTTCCTGATCAAGGCTGAGCCCAATCCCTGTAAGAGGCCCAAATCCCCTTGGAAAAAATTTCTTGATCCAAATGAGATTACCTTGCTGTCGCTCTCCCAGGAACAGCACATGTCTGACAGCGCTTAAGAAGTAATGGAGTAACTGTGGAAAGCCTGGCTAGCAAAATTTTACTGAGAATCTTTAAATCAATATTCAAAAGGCTTAGGGATGCCAATTCCTAAATTAGTTCTATCGCTTTTTTATACAAAAATATCAGTATGGCTTCATCCATAGTATGCAAAATATGATTAAACAACAGTACTAACACTGGACTTAACTCAGCTAAAAAGGTTTTATATAAATCTGCACTAATACCATCTCACCCAGGGGCAGTCTGAGAGGCCAAACCCTTAATAGCCACCTGTACTTCCTCTAAAACAATATCCGCGTCTAAATCTTGTTCACGATGTTCAGATAAGCCAGGTAAAGGTAAATCAGCCAAACACCTGAGGATGTCCGAGTCCATTTGGGTGGGTGTAACTCTAAACCCTCCCTCCACATACTGATTTACAACCCGTAGACGATGAAGGGGATCACTCACAATATTTCCTGCTGAACAGTAAGTAACTTAGAGTCAGTTCTGTTCTTGCTCTCCTTAAATGGGTCTAAGGACCTTGAAGTCATTTTTGTGCCAAACCCCAATTCCTGCATTAAAGATTTACCTCTATCATATTGTAACTTAACCATCTGTGTTTTAATGTTAGAAATTAATGCGCTGTAATCCAGAGAAGTAGTATCAGCTAAAGAGATTACATGCTGAAATTGGTGCCGAAATTTTAAATAAGCTAAATAATCCCGATTAGCCTTATGATGGGCCTGTTGCTGGAAAATATGTTTCCAGCCTTTTTTTGTGTCCTCCCACCAAGTCAGAATAGAGTCATAACACTCTGAAACTGAAAGCCTAGCGGTCCAATCCCTGATCCAGGACTGTCTAATTTTAGAATCTTCTAACAAAGTGTCATTGAGTCTCCATTTATTTTTTTTACGGCGTGGAGCACCTTCCCAAGTAAGAGATGCAGTCAAAGCATTATGATTGGAAAATTCAACAGGATGAACAGTGACATGTAAAAGTTTTATAACCTGAGATAGGAAAATGAAGACAATTCTAGTTTTAAATGTACCCTGAAAATAGGTAAAGCCCCCTGTAGGATAAAGGACTTGATAGGCATCTATTAAATGGGTATTCTCAACTATTTTCCTCAAGGCTAGGGAATCACAAAATAACTTCTGAGTGCGTGGGCCTCTATCTGCCTGTGCTAAACCACAGTTAAAATCACCTAACCAAATAACTAAGCGTGAGGTATGCAACAAAGGCTGGATTTCCTGAAATAAAGCTACCCTCAGGGCTTTAGTTTGGGGAGCATAAACCGTAATCAACAGAAACCGCTTCTGAGAAAAGGAGATATCTAAATAGAGAGCCCTCCTGGGTGAACATCTATTAATCTAGAAATCTGTAGTGCAGGATTAGAAAAAGAATACCAATTCCATCACAGGTTTCATCCCAGTAGACCAAAAGAGGGACCCAGCGCCCAACACCTGGTTGCATGTCAAGGTCTATATGGGTTTTAGATGAGTATCCTGCAAACAAATAATATCTGAATGTAAGGACCTTAGAGTTGAAAAAGCCCCTACGCGTTTCTTCATACTTTTCAACCCATTAACATTTAAAGTAGTTACAGTTAATGAATGCATGAAAAGCAAGAAAAAAGAAAATAAAAACCCAAAAACCAAAACTTGAGGGGGTTTATCTAGTTGCCTTCATCTAGTTTGTTTGGCAATGGAGTCCTCTTGGTTACAATCAGTGTCAGGAGTAGAAATTATGGAAGAAGTGTCGGTGTCCTCCCCAGTATCACCCCCAATATCATCTTCTAAGGGAGCAAAGGAATTTCCTAACTGCAACTGATCTCGTGCAGGGAGTGATTTAGAAATAGGTTTAACCACTGTCATTGCTTTCCCATGTCTATTGCGCTTCCTGGGCTGCACAGTTTTAAAAGCCAGTTCAGTTGAGGGAGGGGGAGGAGGAGGCATGTCGGACTCGGCAGGTAAACTGTCACCCTCTATTGTCTGATCCTGTTGCAATGCCACCTGTTCAGATGGGGCCGTAACTGCAGGCAGAGCCACAGAAGAGGTATCCAGGGAAGTAGCTGACAGTGAGTCAGGAGGAACCTCTGCTGGCAACGGTGTCTGGCGAATAGGTACATCAAATGCAACCTGTTTTGCCAGTGCATGTTGGTTTTGGTTAATAAGCCCTTCATGAGAGGTGCAATCCTCCCTATCATGGGATGCCCAAGGACAACATCCATAGGCATGTCCAGTCTGTTTGCATAAATTACATTTAAATAAATTGAGACATGCAGAAGCCAGGTGCCCATATTCCAGACAGTGAGTACACCTAGAGGTATCATAGCCCAAGCTAAGTTGTAGTCTGACCCACATTTAAAACAGGAATGAGGTTGGCAAATAATAAAAATAGAGCCCTATCCTCCCCTAAAATATACTAGGCAAATGTGCTGGACCTGTGTACGTAAAAAGAAGTTTCACTTTAATTTTCCAACCCCATCCCAGATTTGCTCACTGTCAATGGTAGCAGAAGGCCTCCCCAGAATTTCACATCTCTGACGCAACCAGAAAAGGATATCCTCACATTAACACCTTCATTCTTAAACATTACAGCAATAGTTCTAATTAAAGATTTAGTAAGGGAGCAGCCTGAAAAGGAATCCAAAGAGGGTTATTCTGTTGCATCTGATATTGAGCCCAGAATCTATCTAGGCTAGACACGTTTTAAAACTAATATTGAAGTTCCCATTCCCCAGACAAATCAACGCAAAGATTTCTGAGGAAAAAACATCATAGCAGGTTTCAATAAATGTTTTGCAATGAATAATCTAGTCGGAGGATCCTCCAGACCATCCTTGTATAATAGCCGGACTGCATTCCTCCGAGGAGCAGGTTCTCCACTGGAATGAAAAAGGTCGGCTAATTTAAACAAGGGAGCCATGGAAGTCCCTCCTGATCTATACCCAAGGCCTTGGGACTCGGACCTAGTCTAATCTCATCATGAAGGTTAGCCCTCAGTTTGTTTAAGCAATGCCTCAGAATTTTCTACAGGTAAAGAAGATTTTGAAACAACAAGAGAGACATTTTTACCTCGGGGTGCGATGGGGCCCATCGTGGAAAGTCCGTTGGTGGCCACTGAAGAAGAAGCAGTGGTGCACATCTTTTGGTAGGCAGGGTCTTTCGGATCCAGCAACCAGCGACCAGGTTGGTCATTAATCCATCCCACTGCTTTCAGAGAAGAAGCAGGCATCCAGCTAGTGTCTTGTAGTGAAGCCGAAGAACGGTCATCTAAGGGAAAATAATCTTCTACTATAGTGCTCCAAGATTGTTCTTTAGTCCTGTCTTTAAACGAAAAGGAGTCTGTTGAAACTGCACCTAATTGTTTTGAATCACGGGTCTGTCCGCCACCTAGCGACCCTCCAAGCCTCGATTTTCCCAATTTATTTTGGTGAGCTTCAGAAACAGCTAAAGTCTCATTAGGTGGCTGTAGGCACACGTATCAGTACCGCTTTCAGTGCCAGCCATCCGGGAAGGCTCAATAGGCAATGCCGCAGCAGCAGCTGGGGGTGGATGTCAGAGGAAACCCCAGAGCTACTTCCTGGGACTCTTGGTGCTGTGCAACATCGAAATCGTCGGCACAGAGCCCTTACGAAGACAGCAGTTCCTTATCTATTTCAAACCGTATTCATACAGTGGTGCTTTTACGAAACAGAGCCAGATACCGCTGCAATTGAAGGTCCGCGGTAAAAGAACGTGGATTCAGCCAAGGGCAAGCGATCTCGGTGAGTCAGTCAAGAGCAATTCAAGCCACACAAGGTAATTCCTAGGTCCATTTCCTGTGGATCAGTGTCGAGTAAATTCGCCACAGCCAGAGCCAAGTCAACAGCCTCTTGTGTAGTAAGGAAAGGAGCAGAGGCCTGCACTCCTGTCCCAGAAACGTCCTTCCCCTCCACCTGGTCCAGAGAAGTGGCCATCGCAACCTGACAACCAGAAAGTCCCCCAGTGGAGAGTAGGGGAATTTCCCCGGTGTCCTGGCCAAATTTCCCTCATTCACTAAAAATACCACCAACAACTTAATCTGGTTCAAAATCAGTTGGCATTCATCTGTATCCCTCTCCCCGGGTCGTGCCTGAAAATAGGCAGGATTTGTCTAGTGCACTTACCCAGTCAACAAAAACTAAATAAATAAATTATGCCATGGCATAACTGGCGTATAGGTTAATTCGGCCATGAGTATTTACACTGTGGGACAGCTGGCAAATTTGCCTGATATAGAGAGATCGAGAATGTTCCAGACAATCAAAGCTGCAGTCATGAACACTTCTCCAACTTCCTGTGTTTGTAGGTCTCCAAGGTAAAAGAGGCTACTGGTAAATGAGTATTCTAATAAATGGAAATGGGTCCCTATTCTCAGCTGCATGCGATTGGTAGTCAAATGTTGCAGCACAACTTACCACAACTCCCTTCCCTGTAACACTCTGAGCAATGCTCAAAGGGGTCTAGTGAGCCCTTTCATGCCAATGCACATAAAAGTGCACTGGTGCGCAAAAGGGGAGGGGAAGAACAGTAGACAAGTAAAGGACATGTAGTGCCATTCACAGTGCTATTAGTACCAGGGCAGCAGGTACTGCACTTTTGTGTGCAGTTCTCTGCTGAAAAACATTTTATTCTGACATTAGGGGGTGTCAGACTGCTACGCTTGCTGTGCAGTCTAATCAGGGGGAATGAGATCAGTGAGGGACTGAATCATTTGATGTATGCACATAAGGGTGAAGGAGCAAGGGCAGGGGATCCACTGGATCCTGGGGACATTCTGGATGTGGAGTTTCGGCTAGGGACCTACTGATCTCAACAGCACTAAAAATGCACTGCAGGAGACAGGCTGCTACTGTTAAACTGTTACCACCATCACCAAAGTCAAGTAACTAGAACAAGGAAAACAGTGCAAACCTTTAGTATTTAAGCCAGTTTAAAAATGTATTGGTGTGTAAAACAAATGCTCCTAGTGCCTTGGGGTGCCTGACCCCTTCTCAAGGAAGCCAACAATAAAGATGTTCTTGCATTAGGTGCCAGCATGGCTTAATTGGCAGCACACCCTGGGTCAGAAGGTTGTGTGTTCTGGTCCCACACTGGGATTGGGTCTATACCTAAATGCTGGCTCCAGAGTACAGTATTAGCGGGGTGCTGTACTGTTGGGGTGTGCCATCCTTCGCATGAGCTGTTAAACCGAGGTCCCTTCTACCCATCCTGGTGTTGTGCTGGTGGGTGTCCAGATGGAAATAAAAGAACCCAAGGCACTTTAAGCAAAGTGTAGGGGAATTGTTTTTGAGGGATAACATAATCACAAATCATTAAATTTATTAACATCACAGTAAATATGTACAAGCAAACAAAAATACAATTTTTACCAAGTGTAAGAATTTTAAAACAAAGCAAAAAAAGGATCCAACAAAAGGAAACAAAAAGAACAATTTGTGCTCTAAGTGTTAAACAATATTGTAACTTATCTTGGGTCATACAGTAATATTCAATAATAACTGGCAAGCAATTTTTCCTATAGACTCAGCCAGTTGCTATTTCCCATAACAACCAGTCAGTTGTTATGACATTCTCACGCTCCATCTATCAAAAGGGAGCGCTCCCTCTTTGGCTCCCGTTGTGTGTCTGGTGGGCTAAACAGTTTATAAAATATGGCAGTTCCCTATCTTAGTTAGCGAGGAACCGCTATAGTAAGATCCTATTCCTCCCCTTTTCTTAATCTTTCTGTGTATCTCATAGACCCTACCTTAAACGTAAATTTTTTAAACTATCTGGTTGATCCTACAATTCACCAGCTTCAAGTGATGCACACCACCAGCAGGAACAGGTCTGTAAGTGCAATCGTAATCGTGCTTGTGATTTCAGCTGCAAGTTTTAAAAATAATAATAATAAATAGGGAGCAGAATGTGCTTGGGACAAGAGGGAGAATGACTGGTGATGGTTGCACAGCTCAGAATTCTGGAATGGGAGGCCGGGGACATGGGAGCTGTGTAGGCTACTGCTGCTGCTGCATTTGAGCGCCTAGGTGCCACAGTAGGATTTCTAGGATGAAGAGAGAAGTGTAACTGTGTGTGTGTGCCTGTGGAGAGAGAGAGAGAGACTGTGTGCCTGTGGAGAAAGAGACTCTGTGCCTGTGGAGAAGAAATCTGTGTGACTGTGATATGGAGGGGGTCACAGCACTTCAGCTGGAAAAAACTGCTCCTCAGTATATTATATGAAATAAAAGATGAGGACGTGCATATGAGAATTTAATGCACACCCTCAGAGTGGGATGCTTTGATAAACCCCTTGGACTTCGCCCTCGGGGTTTATGTAGCATCCCACACCTCGGGTGTGCATTAAATTCCAATATTACACACTTTCCCATCCATTATTGTCTATTTCAAATATGCTGCAGCCTTGGATAATTATTTAAATTTGATAAAAAAAGAAAAACCTTTCCACCATTTTAGCATTTTTTCTGATGAATGAAAAGAAACACCTCTATAATACATGGAGTTCATTGCTTTTTCACATAAAATACTGAAAGTTTCAAAAGACATAATACATTGCTGTATCATTCACTGGCATCTAGCTTGCCACAAATAAAACTTTAAACAACAAAAGAGTATGGCTAAAGTGCCCTCTTAATATTTCTTTAAAGAACAAGGGTAATTCCCTAATATTAATATTTCATAGTTTAGCTTTGTTAGCCATACTGAATTCCATTTTTTGGCAATATATTCCCATAAGGGTTTTACATAAGAACACTCAAACAGGAAATGATTCATTGTTTCTTCTTTAGCCTGGCAAGTATTGTATGGACATTATCTTTCGTTCACAGCTTTATGCTTACTATTTCCACGGATATATAATCTGCCGTAAGCAAATAACTAAAGGACCCCCCACATATGAATGGGGTTCCTGTCATTATTTAGTTTTGCTAGAACTTTTTTATTTAGATGGGGGGCTGGGGCAATTCTTAAACTCTGGTTCAACAGGGTAGATTTTAAAGATGATCAAGTTATATAATTGAGGTCCCGAACTCTGAATAATTTGAGCTTTAGAAATACCCCAATTATACAATTTTGGAGCCACTGGTTTGATATAACCCAGGATTTGTACAGCGTGAAGATACTTTAGGTGGGGAATCTCCCCCACAACTGGAAAAACTCTGCTAAGGTATTTTGAACCTATTTATACGAATAGCTATCAGAGGGTTGCAACCCCAATTTAATAGTTTAAGATATAAATATTGTAGAAAAAAAGTTATAGGATACCCAAACCTCCTTGTTTTTTTAGGTAAATAAGTGAAATATCTTTCTGTGGGATTCAGCCTGCTTCCCCATAGCATCTGAAAAAAAAAACAGCTATATAATCTAGTTTCTAAATTAGATGGAGGAAGAAAAATCATAGCAATGTATGATAAACATGGGAACAGAAATTGTTTAATAATTTGAATTCTTTTAATATTTGGATAACTTCCATCCCTTCCATCTCTGGACTTTATTCTCTACAGTACGCACTGTGAGGTCCCAGTTAGGGAATGGAATATTTTGTGGACCAAACATAATGCCTAAGATTTTTATAGGTTCAGTGGAACTCTGTATACTGGAAATAGTTACAGGGGGAGGGCAGGAAGACCTTATAAACAAACCTTTGCATTTATCTATATCTAGTCTAAAGTTTGACACACATGAGTATAAGTACATTTCCTGGAAAAATAATGATATCTAGATGTACTCATGAAAAAATAAGCAAACATCATCTGCTTATGCTTGGACTCTTAAGTCATCTTGACCATTGCTTCCATAAACACCTTGCCACTGGGTGTTGTAAATTAATCTCCCAAGAAAGGGGTCCAAAGTAAATATATAAAGAAGAGGGCTCAAAGGGCATCCTTGCCTAACCCCTGCTGAAATTCATAAACTAGAAGTAATATGCCCTTGTATTACAGGTTGTACAGTAGCAGAAGAATATAACAATTTCACCCATTTTATAAATTCTAAGGGAATACCATACTGCTCTAAAGTAGAAAATAGGAAGGGGTGATATACGAATATATGAAACTGCCAGCAGAAACAGACAGACCAGTCTATCAAAGTCTGCCCCAGTGTGCGGCTAGCATCCTAGATTACAGCTGCCCCCACCCCCTCTACCATTGTCCCTCCCATATCTGTCTCAGTCCCCACCACCTAGACCCTCCCTCTTGCTTTGTCCCACTCCTTCTTAAAACTTCCTACTATTATACGTGACACCACCTCCTCTGGTAGCGCATTCCATTTAGACAACACCCTCTTGGTGAAGTAATGCCTCCCCATCTCCCTCTTAAATCTTCCACCCTCCAATCTTAGCCTGTGTCCCCTCATTTCCCTACCTTGTCTCCGTTTAAACACTACTTCTGTGCTAGGTTTAGTCACCCCTCCTTCAAATATTTGAAGGTTTTTCAATCATATTCCCCCATCATTCCTCTCCTCCAGTGTGTACATATTTAGCTCCTGCAGCCTGTCTTCATAGGCCTTTGCTTCCATCCCATGTAACACTTTTGTTGCCTTCCTTTGCACCCCTCCAATAATTTTATATCCCTCTTCAGATGTGGCCGCCAGTATATGGCCTGACCAAGGATCTGTAGAGGGACAGGATCACCTCTCTATGCCTGGATGGGAAGCCCCTTGTGATACAACCCACCATCCTGTTTGCCTTAGCCACTGCTTTCCTGCATTGGACCAAGTTGTTCATGCTCCCCATTACCAACACGCCTGGGTCCTGCTCCTCCTCAGTGGGTCCCAGCCTCACTCCACCCAACCAGTAGTTCCTCCTAGGGTGTTTTGCTCCGAAGTGCATAACCTTGAACTTTTTCGCATTGAATCCCAGCTGCCACCTCTCCGACAATGCCTCCAGTTTGGTTAGGTCCCCTGCAATTGTTTCCATCCATCCTCTTCATCCACCACTGCCCCATATTGGTATAATGTGAACAGACTAACTCTGCTCCCTACTCTGTGTGCAATATCTGAGATAAAGACCCAAATAGCACCAGGCCTGGCACTGAACCCTGCGGCACACAGCTTGCCACTGCTCTGGGTGTCGAGAGCTCCCTCCCCCACAACCATCCTTTACATCCTCCCATGTAGCCAGTTCTCTATCCAGTTTGTTAGCTTTCTCCCCACCCCATGGCAGTCAGCTCCCCACCCCAGTCTCTCATGAGGCACTGTATCAAAGGCCTTGCTGAAACATAGAAACATAGACTTTGACTAGCAGATAAGGACCCTTGGCCCACCTAGAGTCACATACCTACCTACAGGATAAGCTGCAGATCCTAGTTTACCAACAGCCTATTTCTTCCTACCCCCCAAAAGAATTGTCTTATGTCTGTCCCATGCATTCTTGAATTCTCCCACAGTTTTAGATCCCACAACCTACTCAAGAAGGCGGTTCCACGCATCCACCACCCTCTCTGTGAAAAAAATACTTCCTCACATTGCCGCTGAGCCGTCCCACCTCTATCTTCAAATTGTGTCCCTTTGTTCTTGCACATCTCTTTTTATATACTAATTGCCAGCAGATTAGGCCTTACGGTCTATTGAGTCTGCTTGAGCCTCAGATCCCTAGTTAGGTGCCGAGGCCCTCCCCCCCTTGTGTTCCTGAAACCCCTATCATCCATCCCCACCCCCCTCCAGAAACCCTATCATCCATCCCCACCCCCTACATCTCTTTTTCTGAAAGATGTTACCCTCTTGGACTTTGTTGATTCCACTGAGGTACCTAAAAGTTTCTATTATGTCCCCCTGCCCCCATTTCCTCAAGGGTATACATATTTAGACCCTTTAGTCTCTTCTTGTATGGCTTCTCTTGCAGACCCTGCACCATTTTAGTTGCCCTCCTCTGAACTGCCTCCGTCCTGTCTATATCCTTGCGGAAATGAGGTCTCCAGAACTGGATGCAGTACTCCACATGAGGTCTCACCAACTGTCTGTACAGAGGGATAACAACTTCCTGTTTTATGCTGGTGATGCCTCTCCCTATACATCCCAGTATCCCCCCAGCCCTCCCTACTGCCTTCTCACATTGCTTGCCAACCTTAAGGTCATCTGATATGATTACCCCCAGGTCCCTTTCCATTTTGTTGTTATTACCTCTCCCCCCCCAATTGTGTAATCTTCCCCTGGGTTTTTGTTTCCCAGGTGCATTATTTTGCACTTCTTTGCACTGAATCCAAGCTGCCATACTTCTGACCATTCCTTCAACCTTGCTAAGTCCCTTCTCATCCTTTGCACGCCTCCTTGTGTATCAACTCTGTTGCAGATGTTTGTGTCGTCTACAAAGAGGCATACTTTTCCTTTCAGTCCCTCTGCAATGTCACTTATAAACACATTAAAAAGGAATGGACCCAGTACTGAACCCTGCAGTACCCCACTAGTAACCCCCCTTTCTTCAGAGTGGACTCCATTTACAATTACCTTCTGTGTCCTGTTGTCCAGACAATGTTTTATCCAGGCTACCATCCTGGGACCCACTCCCAGGCTGGTTAATTTGATTATTAATCTTTTGTGTGCTACTGTGTCAAATGCCTTGCTAAAGTCTAGGTAGGCCATGTCCACAGCCCCTCCCTGGTCTACTACTTTGGTTACCCAGCCAAAGAAATCAATTAGATTCGTCTGACATGATCTTCCTGCTGTGAACCCATGCTGCCTTGGGTCCTGTGCCCCACTGGCCTCTAGGTACTCAACAATTCTTTCCTTCAGAAGTGATTCCATCACTTTCCCTACCATAGAGGTCAAACTAACAGGTCTGTAGTTTCCTGCCTCTGTCTTGCTCCCACTTTTGTGAAGGGGATTCACATCTGCCTTCCAAGTACAGGACATCTACCGCATGACCCCCATCTAATTCCCTTCTTACCCAGTCATAATATTCTATTGGGTTTGTCTGACAATACCTCCCCAAGATGAACCCATGCTGCCGCTCATCCTGGAGGCCATTACCCTCAAGGAATGACATCAGTCTCTCCTTCATTATCATCTCCATAAGTTTCCCCACTATGGCTCTTCCCTAGGTCCACTCTTGTATATGGGCACCACATGGGCCTCCCTCCAGTCCTGAAGCACACAACCCGTTTACAGGGAGGTGCTGATCAGATCTGCCATCGGCTCAGCCAACACCTTTGCCATCTCCCTCATCACCCTGGGGTGGATGCCATCAGGACCTGGTGCCTTGTCCACCCTTAAAGCCCTCAGCCCCTCTAGCACTCTAGTCCCTATTATCATTTTGTCTGTCAACTCCTTCCCCCATCCTCCCAGTCCATGGTGGTAGTGGTCCATCCTTATCCCTAGTTAAGGCAGAACAGAAGTAGTCATTCAGTATTTCCGCTTGTTCCTCTCCCTTTTCCACCCATTCCCCTCCCCTCTTATATACCCTGATATACCCGGTCAAAAGCCTTACTTTGGTCTAAAGATATGAGACATCCTGATTTCCCTGGAAAGAAAATATTCTATTATATCTCTAATAATCATTAAGGAATGTTGAATTTTATAGTCAGGAAGCCCACAAAATTGAGATGGATGGATTAGGAACTTTGCTATTTTTCATAACTGTTTATTTAGGATCTGTGACAAAATACTGAAATCAGCATTTAATATAGTGATTGGCCTCCAATTTTGAATTTTTTCCTGTCTCCTGTTTTAAATATAAATATATTAAACCTGAAGTAAAAATAGGTTGGAACCATGTTGTTTTTAAAGTAGAAGGAAAAGACTACAGTACCTCCAAACATAGATACATAGACAGTGTCGGCAGATAAGGGCCTATGGCCCACCTAGTCTGCCCATTTGAGCGTGTAAGTTCAGTTTGTTTTCCTAGAAGTCTATTTCCCCTTACCCCTGACCTCTAGAATTCCTTTATGTCTATCCCATGCATTCTTAAATCCCGTGATTGTTTCAGCTCCCACCACTTCCTCTGGCAGGGTGTTCCACTTGTCCACCACCCGTTCTGTGAAGAATTCTTTCTCATGTTTCCTCTGATATCGTTCTCCTCCAACTTCATCCTATGCCCTCTAGTCCTGAAACATCTTTTTCGCTTAAAAATAGTGTTTTCCTGCACCCTGTTCCTCCCTGTAAGATACTTGTATGTCTCTATCATATCCCCTCTCTCCCTCCTCTCCTCCAGGGAGTACATGTTCAGTTCCTTCAACCTGTCTTCATAGGACTTGTGATGCAACCCATGCACAATCTTTGTTGCCCTCCTCTGAACCTTCTCTACCCTGTCTATGTCCTTACGTAGGTATGGTCTCCAGAACTGTACACTGTACTCCAGGTGGGGCCTCACTAGTGTCTTGTATAGCGGAATTATGACCTCCCTTTTCCTGCTGGTGATGCCCCTGCCTATACATCCCAGCATCCTATTTGCTTTACCTGATGCCTTGTCACACTGTTTCCCTACCTTGAGGTCATCAGAGATGACAACCCCAAGATCCCTTTCCTGCATGGTGCATGCTATATCCTCACCCACAACTGATATATTGTGCCAGGGTTTTGTGCCCATATGCATTATCTTGCACTTCTTTGCATTGAATTTCAACTGCCAAACCCTTGACCATTCTTCGAGTTTCTGCAGGTCCTTCTCATTCTGTCTACACCCTCTGGTGTGTCTACTCTGTTACAGAGCTTTGTGTCATCAGCGAACAGTGAAATTCTGCCTTCTAGATCCTGTGCAATGTCACTGATGAAGATGTTGAATAGGACCGTCCCAGCACTGATCCCTGTGGTACCCCACTGGTCACTCTTCCTCTGTGGAGTGACAGCCATTTACCACCACCCTCTTTGTCCTGCCACCCAGCCAGTTACCTACCCACCCACTACTGTCCTGCCCACACCCATATTCCCCAGTTTGTGTAATAGTCTTCTATGTGGCACAGTGTCAAAGGCCTTGCTGAAGTCCAGATAGGCCATGTCACTGCCCTCCCCTGATCCACCTCCTAGTCACCCAGTCAAAATTCAATGAGGTTGGTCTGACATGACCTCCCCCTGGTGAAACCATGCTGCCTTGGGTCCTGTAGTCCATTGACAACCAGATGTTCCAATCAATCTCTCCTTCAGTAGTGCTTCCATGATCTTTCCCACTACCGAGGTGAGGCTGACTGGTCTGTAGTTCCCTGCTTCCTCTTTGTTCCCACTTTTGTATAAGGGGACTACATCTGCTGTCCTCCAGTCTTTGGGTACCTCCCCTGTTTCCAGTGATTGGCTGAACAGGATAGCCAGAGGTTCAGCCACCACCTCTCTTAGTTAACTGCAAGTTCTTTGGAAAAAAAAATCATAAAATTCATAAGGGAGGCTGTTATGGCCTGGAGATGTCCCTAGTTTTAGTGTTTATCGCATCTTCAATTTTGGTTGAACGAATGGGACAGTGAGATAATTTATTTCTCTAGGAGAAGAAGTGGTTTGAATGTCTTGTAAATATGATTTAATGGTAGAAACCGGAGAAGGTTGGATCATGGTATGAGGCTGTAAATATTTAGAGATTCATTTGTAGAAACCCACATCTGATTCTACAGGATTTCCTGCTTCATTTGTTAAGTTGTGGAAGACAGTTGCCTCTTTCCTGGCATTACAGGCCACAAAAGGGTCCCCAACTGGTGTCTTCTGTGTACCATACTGAAGTTCAGCTCTGATCGTTTTTGCTCGATCATACTGGTAGGACTTCATTTGGTGTTTTAGATTATCTATTTGCGCAGAATAATCAAATCTGGTATTGAAGGCTAAAGAAAATAAATACTGTAACTGGATACACAGCTGTAAATATTTGAGAAATGCTGACCTCACTTTCAGTTTCCCCAAATTTTGAAACCACTGTTTGATATCCATTTTGGTGTCAGCCTACCATGTCCCCACATCCTCATACAGATCAAATACTGCGGCCCTAGCCCATAACAGATTTAAAATACACTTTTCAACTATGGGGTCTGACAGAATGGATGTATTTAGTCTCCACCTGTTCCGCCTACTCTTCTGTGTGGTATGATCCTGGAGATTTATTTTTAATAGTAAGTAATCTGTAAACTCCAATGGAAGGATTTCTAAAGCAGGAGGGGGTATATTTTTTGAAACAAAGAAACAGTCTATGGCAGTGATACATCTTCCTCTCTTGTGTGTCTAAGTAGGCCCTAAAATCTGGTGCCTAGCACAATCAGTGAGGTCATCTTTCTCTATACAATTTTTTAATGCACTGGAATCACAATAATTGTTTTCCCTTCTAGCCATTTTACCTTCTTGGGAAGTTCACAGTTACAGTCCTCACCTAAAAAAAATAATGTGGGAGGATACCAAATAGGGTTGTAGAGTGGAAAGAAGGGCAACCCTTTCTGCTTTAGACTAGGGTGCATAAATGGTGATAAATCTGCAAGGAGACTGATCCCATACCATCAAGAACCAGTAATCTGCCTGGAATCAAATCTATTAATTTAGTTAGTGAAAAAGAAAAGGAATGAAAAACTATACCCACTCCATCGGCTCTATATTGGCCAAAAGACTAGTAAGATGGCCCCCAGCACCACTGAGCCTGAAAAAGCCGTACTTGACCGATAGAAGACATCCAAGTTTCCTGGAGGAAACAAATATCAAATTTATTGTCATATAAATATTGAAACACCCGCTGTCTTTTGTCATGGTTAACTATACTACAATTATTAACTGAGGCTAGGCAGTGTTTCCCCATAGGTCAGTGTTGGGTGATCAAGAACTCTTTTCCTCCTTTTCTTTTTCTTCCCTTTATATCCCACAGCATCAGTACTAGTTATAATATTGTCCTGGTTGTGGGAATTGGTGTCTGATTCTCCAGCTTCCATTTCTGAGTCACCCCAGTTTGCAGAGGCCAAGACTGAAAAGGGTTTTTTGGTTTCAACCTCAAGGGTGTCAGAAGGGGGGATTTAAGATTCCTTGTGTATCGTCTCCTAGGTAAGGGAGCTGGTCTAGAAGAAGGTAAAGTGTTAGATCCTGCATTTTCCTGTTGCTTTCCTTCTGGTGGGTCCTGATAGCAAACAGGTTGGAAATCTGAGATATTGGAAGTGATAGCGGTTTCAGACCCACCCCTGGACCTTATCTCTAAATTTAATACAAGTTCCTCTATGACAGATTCCTGGGGAATTTCCTGAGAAGGGGGAGCGTCCTGTTGCCGGGCTCTCGGTACAGGCTGTTCAGGGGGTGCAACAGAGTCTTGAGCTTTTTGGATGAGGGTATCAGGGATAATGGAGGTAACTTTATTTTTCTGCTGCCCATGGACATTCTGCGAAAATATGCCCCATTTCCTCACATAAATCACATCTGTGATTTACACACTGGTGGCTAATGTGGCCTGTTTCATTCACCACAGTTGTCACAGCGTGGCTTGTCACACACACTGGATAGGTGGGTGCAAGAACCACACTTGTAACATGCAGAGAGTTTTGACCTGCACAAAAACATACTCCATGATCCCTGCCTAACATAAAGAAATTGGGAATATGAATAATTCCTTCCTCTGTCTGACGTAGCTTAACTTGAAATTTCCAAAACCTGTCCAAAAAAGTTCATCGTTCAGGATGGCTTCAGGGCATTAAGAACCTCACATTCTGACTAAGCCAATATACAATATCCTCCACATGGACCCCCTCACTTCGAAACATGATGGTAACAAACTTAATCAATGGCTTAGTTAGTGGGATCACTAGAAAAGAGGACCAAAGTGGACAGAATTTGACCTGATTGTATCTTTGCCAGAATAATTCTAGTGCATACGGTGACCGGAAGCTTACGTTGAAATTGTCTTCACCCAAACTATTAATAAATGCAAGCACTTCTTTGGGAGAAAAATGAAGGGACTCTTCAAGACATTTTTTCCTCACATATTGTCTGCCAGGTCTGATTTCTAAGCCTCCTTTATTTCTGATGTGGACAGTGCTCCTCTTAGGGACTGCATCTTGTTTAGTTTTGAAGAGTTCTGGCAATAGAGGCCTCTGTGGAGGAGAAGGAGGAGGGCTCAGGATCAGCTGACCACTCTTCATTTTATTATTAGACTCCTGTATATTGGGGTGCACCCCTGCTTCTTTACCTGGGGGGCTGAGACAGCCCTTGGTCCCTCACTTTCTGGGAGGGGATTGTAGAAGTGTCTCTGCTTTTCCCAGTATAGCATTATAGCACATCCCAGAGGCAGTATAGTGCAGAGGTTTTGGGCTCTGAACTGCAAACCTGGATTTGAATCCCACAGCCCTCATTTGCATACTGTGTGACCCTGAGCAAGTCACTTAACATCCTTGTGTTCCCAGGTCGCACCTGAAAAC
This sequence comes from Neoceratodus forsteri, assembly GCA_016271365.2. Classification (NCBI taxonomy): domain Eukaryota; kingdom Metazoa; phylum Chordata; order Ceratodontiformes; family Ceratodontidae; genus Neoceratodus; species Neoceratodus forsteri. The sequence continues at coordinate 377,621,449 of CM057458.1, forward strand.
AAGCTTTGGCTTACTGTGCCTTTCCTGTTTAAACAATTTCCCCTTTCCCTGTTCCACAGGGTTTTGATCAGAAATATCAGCAACAGTTTTACTGTTTGAAGGAAAAAGTGATGCAGGTACCTGAGTCTGTAAAGTTGGGTGCTGTTCAGGTGATGACTGTGAAAGGGGTGTTTCTAGGGTTCAGTCTGGATCAGGAAGCCATTTGCCATCGACATTTTCTTCCATCCTGCTTCTGCTAAGGCTTTATCTGGAGATGGAGACCAATGCACAAAGGGATCTGACGCAGGAGGATTCATTGCAAAAGCAGCTTGCACTGCTGTGGGGACTGTCTGTTTCTATTTAACCTCTACCAGGATCAGGGAAGCATCATCTGCAGACTCACTGCTAAAAAAACAAGAAGGTCTGAAGGGATGTTCCATTTGGATAAAGTAAAAGCCATTCTTTTATTTTTGATGTCTCCTCTCCCTGTTGTTTTGGGTCCTGTATTTTTTGCAGAAAATCAAAAACAGTTAAGCCTTTCTGTTTTTTTGCATCAGTCTGGTAGATAGTCCCATCTGTGGGAGCAAAGGACATTTCTCCAACTACTCTGGAAGCTGGGTTGCGCAATTGGAAAGGTTGGCAGGCCTGTATCAACAGAAAACTGACCATTTGAAGTAGATTTGGTAACAGCCTTTGGAGTCTGTGCAGCATTAGGGCTGTCAGTCTGAGATTGATTTATTTTATTTTCAGCTGTAAATGCCATGGGTTTCTGCAAATCGATTCTTAATTGGGACAGATTTTCCTTAAAACTTGAAACCCCTTGTACTTTCTCCCGTGGCTCTAGGCACACACATTATTACTTGCGTTATCACTGCCAGGCACATTTAAGGAAGTATCAAATGGTAGGGAAATATTTACCTGGGACTTAGATGTTTTGGCATCCGCCAGGGCAGTGGCCTCTTTTGATGGTACTGCGTCATCCGGTGTTTGGTGAGAGCTAATATTTGGGCCCTTCATTTTGACAGGAGTACTTTCTGCTTGTAACTTTGCTAGTTCAACTGCAGCTGCAACTTAAGTTGCATATGTCTGAGTTCTTCTGCTTCAGTTTTCAACAGTTTCAGTGGCTCAGTAGGTAGCACACTCGCCTCTGAGGCCAGTAGATCAGAGGGCTGTGGGTACAGTTCCCACATCTGGCACTTGGGTTAATATCCCAGTACTGACACTGTAGTGCAGCATGAGAGGGTGCTGCACTTTTGAGGTGCTATCTTTTGGATGAAACATTAAACCGAGGTCCCATCTGCCTGGATTGGTGGTAGTTCAGGTGGATGTTAAAGATCCCATGGCACTTAAGAGTAGGGGAATTTCCTTGGTGTCCTGGCCAAATTTCCCTCATTCACTAAAAATACCACCAACAGCTTAATTTGGTTCAAGGTCAGTTGGCATACATCTGTGTCCCCCTCCCCCGGGTCGTGCCTGAAAATAGGTAGGATTTTTGTCCAGTGCACTTACCCGGTCAACAAAAACTAAATAAAAATAAAAAAACATTTTTAACAACATTTCCTTTTGTAAATTCTCTCCATTATCTGAAAATGTTCCATAGCATTCAATAGTTGTTTATCAGAAACATCTTGGCTCTGTGAATGAAGGGCTCCATCCATGCTCAGCTCTTGCGTTGATATGAAAACTTAATTTCCCAGGTCATTCTCTTGTAAATAAACAAAAACAGTAGTGTTTTCCGCGGCCTCTTACGATAAGAAGGTAGTGGAGGAAGCCTTCTCCTCTGCCTCTGAAACATCCATTCCCTCCTGTGACTCCCTCGGAGTGGCCATTCTTGCGAAACAGCCAGTAATCCCCCTACTGGCAGAGTAGGGGGAATTTCCTCAGTGTCCTGGCCAATATTCCGCTTCCCATAAAACTGGTTCATGTGATTGTCCAAGGCTGTGTGTGGGTGTTGATGTGCAATATTGCTGCCACTACACGTTCATTCACTTCACTACCAGTCTAGCATTGCTTGTAAAGTGCTTTGTGATACAATGTGTATGAAAAGCGCTACATAAATACTGATTCTTCTTCATTAAGACCCTTCATTATTTAACTATATACATTTCTTTTCAGTACTGTTAAGGTTAAGATCTGCATAAGAATTGTGGTCCAATAACCTGATTGAAATCCGCTTGAATGCATTTCAAAGAGGGGTTCAGTATGCAGAACCAAGCAACACATTACAAAGTGATCATCATTGTGAAACATGTAAAATACACTTTAAAAAATGTGGAAGTAAGTGCTGACTTAAATTCTAACGGGAACTAGTTACTAACATCATTATGTGTCTCATTAAACTGGAGATTCGGGAGGAAAACAAAGTTGGTAAGTATAGGTTAGTGGAGTAAAAATAAAAACAGAAACTTAAAAAGAAACAGGTATGATATAAAAAAGGAACTATGAAAGCACATAGGGACAGAGGGAGTGTAATTTCAACAATCCACGTAAAAACATACAGTGGCTGTTGTCTAAAATGAATATATAATGAACTTGCATTATAATATGACTAAGTCAATGATGTAATGATATGTGAATAAAATCATATTTTCAATAATAAATTACATAAATAAAATAGCAAAATTCTCATACAAAAAGGCAGAAATGTACAAAAAATATACATTCAAAGCAGACAATGGAAACACACAAAGCTTGCTGTTCAGAGTCCAAGCAGCACAAACAGTGCTGTAAATTCATATCATTCCTCTTGACAAATAAAAACATAGTACACAGTTCTTTTGAAGCTCTCATATAGTGAGAAATGAGCAGACTCGGTAAACGTGATCCCAAGGACCTCAGACTGGTAAATGACCACTGAAAAATAATAATTAACAATTATTGCACTCTGAATAGCAAAGCTTTATGCATTTTCATTATCAATGATTTTCTACGGTGAATGGCTGTATTTTGTATTTTTCTGTCTTTTCATATGGGAATTTTTCTAAAGTATTTATGTCATTTATATATGAGCATCACATTAGTCCCTATTAAAAATATAAATTCTTTCACATGTAATTATATCAGTGGCTTAATTGTATTGTTATAATTATAATGCAAGTTCATCGTATATTTATTTTGGACAACAGTTGCCGTATGTTCTTACATGGATTGCTGAAGTTACATTTCCTCTCCCCCATGTGCTTTGATAAATCTTTCTTTATCTCAGACCTGTTTATTTTTACTATTCTGTTTTTATTTTTTACCCCACTAACCTACATCTTACAAACTTCAATTCCACCCCCGGCCCCAGTCTTCGGTTTATATATTTTTTGACTAACACTCTACTGAAAGCACTATAGGACAGCTACTGATGTTAGTAACTAGTTCAAATTAGAATTTATGTCAGCACTTTCTTCCACATTTTTAATGTGCATTATGCGTGTTTCACAATTATATTCACTCTGTAATGTACTGTTTGGTTCTGCATACTGACCCTCTTTCTGAAATGCATTCAAGCTGATTTCAATCGGGTTACAATATCACAGTTCTTATACAGGTCTTAGCCTGAATGGTATTTAAAAATATATAAAATAAATTCAATAAAGAAGGGTCTGAATGAAGAATACCTGAGCAGGATACCACATCTTGCACCATGTGATGTTTGCTCTGATCTATTTAAACTGACATGTATGGATGCACTTTATTGTTGGCTCCCTTTTGAAAGGGTAGGGCCTACTGGTCTACCAGGAACAACAGAGAGGGACATACTGGTATGAATGGTTATTGTCAGCAGGCCACATACATCCTTAAAGTATGTCTGGGGTGGGCGGGGGGTTGTGTAAACTGCTGCCACAGCTTATGCATGTCTGTGCATGCCACTGTGACGTGCACAGACATCCATGAGATTAGAATGCGCATCATTACTGCGTGAAAGTAACAGCTAGAAGGCCTAATCTGCATGCTCCAATTTGCACTAAGCTGTTTCCACCCCAGCACAAGTCTAATGTTCTCAAAATAGGGATTTCATGGCTTTGTGCAATCACTTACCTTAGGTACCAGTCAGAAGCTGGCCAGACTGCCTGCCCCTCCTGCTTTCTCCACTTGAGTCAGTTCAAGCTTTTAAGTACCTCAGTGTGTGGCTAGACAGCAAGCTTGATTTCTCAGTCCATATCGATGCCACCCATCCAAAACTCCATCCCAAGCTTGGTACACTATACCACAACAAAGACTACTTATCTACACAAGTCCGTAGGGAGCTTGCTGACAAAATGGTGCTTCCTGTCTTTGGTTACAAAGATGTGGCCTATGGCACAGCTCCTTCCACTTCTCTCACCAGACAGGACACCCTTTGCAACTCCTTCTGCCACTTTGCTGTGAATCCTCCTCCCCAGCACACACCACAGCTCACTATATTCATCCCTAGCCAGTCTCCCTCTGCCCACACATTGCTAGACTCACTATAGCTCCTTCATTTTCAGATACTGGTGTAGTTCCCTTCCCTGTTACCTCTCCTGTCCCCTCTCTCAACTTCCCCTTGCATCCTGTTCCCTTCACTTAAGGGACCATCACACTTTGTTACTGCTCACCCCCACTCCTCTGCTGTGCAATCTCCCTTCTCCTATCAATTTTCCTTTCTCTAGAATCAACGCCCCTTCTTATTCTGATGCTCCCCATCCTATGGCTTTCTCAGGCACCAGCTGAAACTCCACCCCTACCTCCCTGCTCTTTTACCCCTCCTCCTGACCCCCCCCCCCGGCCTAACCTTACCATACTGGTAAGCAGCTGGTTGAGTTCCCACATTTTGCCTTGTTCTCACTACCTCACCACTTCAATCTCCTCATCAACCACCTACCAGCCTTTTAGGGCTAGCAGCTGTCAACATCAGTGTGCAGTTCACACAGTAGTACTGCCACTTCTGTGGTGCACTTTTAGGTGCTCTTTTTGAGCTATTCCATAGAGCTGTGTGAAATGAGAAAATTCCAGATTCACAGGATTATGATGGAATTCTGAGAAATTTTGTGGAATTTCATCCTAATTTCACATAATCTTTGAAATTTATTAAAAGGATGCTACTCAGCCATTAGTTAAGCTAGAGATCAAATATTTGGCATGACCACTTGTTGATAGGAGCTCTGACAATGTGCCAAATATATTGACATCAGGGTGCATTGCCTCACAATTATAGGTGCTCAAAGTCTGTTATTTTATTTTTAGTGGGAAATTTCATGAACATTTTTATCTTCACGTAACTCTGTCACCTTTGGAGCTAGAAATCTGAAACTAGGCACATATATACATAAAGTAATAACCATTGTACCTGCAAAATATTATAACATTTCAATCAATGAATGCTCTAAAAATTATCCTAAAATAACTAAAACCAACATTTTTGCCAAATGTTTGGCTACCTATAGCACAGCCCCCTTTAAAGCTTGATAGTTAAAACTTGGTACAAATACTCATATTGCACGTTTCTCTAAATCCTAACACTGTAGAGAAATCTGGATAAGAATTTTTAAAAATTAGATGAAAATAACTGAAAATTTAATTTTGATTAAATGTTTGGCCACCCACAACTCAGCCCTTTCAATCTAGGACTCTGAAATTTGGTACACATATGAAAGTCATTAGCACATGTATACTTGCAAAATTTCATATCATTTGGATACACACTTTGTAAACTAGACCAAAATAACTGAAATTTAAAATGTGATAAAATTCAGTGGAATGTTTTGAAATGTATTAATTTGATCATAACGCGGCCTTCTATTGAGCTAAAGATCTGAAATCTAGCATGATTATTTATTGACCATTCTAATGGTGTGCCAAAAATCATAACATTAGGATGTATTGGGCTTGATTTTCAAATGAAGAATTATGATGTAAGAATTTGCGCCAAAGGTGTATGACGCAAGTGGCACTTTATTTCATAGTCTGGGGCACTCCCTATGTTCAAATGCCAATTGTGGCAACATCATAATGCTGTGCAGCAACGTCCCCGTGTGCCATCCTTGTAGCACAAGTGCCCATGTTCCAGGTCGCAAGTGTGGTTGTGTCACAGCGGGGCTGCACCATCCCCTTAGTTGGGATTCTAGAAGCCCAAACATGGCTCCAAAAGGGGGTGCAGGTTAGACCAACCAACAGATGGTCTAAGGGCCTTGTGCCACTGCCAGGCAAGGAGGCAATTGGGGGGGGGCTGCAAGATGGGGACCTGGGACATAAACAGCATGGAGGGTGGCATAAGGACTGACAGGGGCATGGCAGCAATGGGAAAGTGCTGAGGTGGCACCCTGTGGGGGTGCCCTGGAGTCATGGAGGCAGCCCATTGGCCCAGGTAGGTAAAGTTGGCGAGACAGAATCATGATGTGGCAACAGGTGCATGCATGCAGCCCTAGCACCTGCCCCAGATATGCCACTTACCAGAATACTGTAGGTGGGCAGCAGTGGCTACAGAGTGTGAGGTGCTGGTGGTGGACAGGAACAGTCCCTGGGCACCAAGACAGTACACTGTACTCAGCCCCCCCATACGGAGGCTGCTGCCCGACTATGGTGTTGTGCTAAGTGGCACCTCTATGGCAGGTACCAGGACTGTGTGCACCTGTTGCAGGGTCACAGTCCCATCTCATCAACCTCATGTACCCAGGCTGATTGGCTGCCTCCATGTCTCCAGGGCACCCCTGCAGGGTGCCACCTCAGCACTCTCCTATTGCCGCCATTCCTTCATCAGTCCTTATGCCACCATCCATGCCCTTTATGCCCCAGGTTCCCCTCTTGCAGCTATGTTCACACATACCCCACCTTCGCGGCCCCTTGAAAGTTCTGCCAGGCAGTGTGGGCTGATAGAGCCTTCCTTCAAACTCTGCAGGGGCACCATCTATCTGATGCAACCCTGCAGATGCGACAAATCTCGGATCTTGGGTACAGATCCCTCATTTTTTTTTTAAATAAGGCATAGGGTCCCTGATACACTCCGAGATTGTTGCTGCCCTAGATCACTGCAAATTGTGGTGATCTAGGAGCTGTTTGAAAATTGAGTCCATTATCTCAAAATGATAGGCGCTCAAAGTCTGTCATTTTATTTTTTTTGTGGGAAATTTGATGAAAATTTTTACCTGCATATAACTCAGGAACCATCATTAGAGCTAGAAATCTGAAACTGGGTACATACATACATGTAGTAATAACCTGTACACTCACAATACTTTATAACATGTTAATGAATGCTTTCAAAATTATCTAAATTTTGGCTAACTGTTTGGCTACCTATAGCACAGCCCCTTTTTAAACTTGAGACTTAAAATTTGGTGGACATAACCATGTTGGATAGTCCTCTAAATCTTGAAACTGTAGAGAAATTTTGACAAGAAATTTTCAAATTACATGGAAAAAAAACCTTGAAAACTAAATTTTGCTTAAATCTTTGGCGACCCATAATTTAGTTGCTTTTCAGTTAGGAGTCTGAAATGTGTGACACACTTATGCAAGCCATCAGTGCATGTATACCTGTCAAATTTGGTATTATTTGGATACACACTTTTAAAACAAGACCACAATAACTGAAATTTTTAATTTGACAAACGCCACAGAATTTTTGTGCAAATTCTGTGAAACTTCACGGAATCAGAATAGTGATTCTGCAGGCATTCCACCAGCAGAATTGTTATATTCCACACAGCTCTATTATTCACCACTTTGTCTGATTATGTAGGTTTTATATTTATTCAAACTTCCTACAAAATGTTTATCTAATGTTGTTCCTCAGTTTATACTTAATGTAATGCGCCACAGACTTTTCTCCCTATGTTTCCCCTTCCCCAGGTCACACCTGGAAGCACGCTTTGACTCAGTTTGTCTTTCCAGGTTACCAATTTTCAAATAAATAAATAAAACTTATGGAATTAAAACCAAACAGTGCACTCTACCTCTTATTCTTCGTAGAGAGATTTCTCGTGCAGGAACGTTAGAGAGTGTTCCACTTCAAATCTGGGGGAGGACAGGCTTTGTTAACTTTTAAAATTAAAAACAAACACAAAAAAAAAATACTTAAAACTTTTTATAAATTATCCTATCTAACTTGAGTGATTTATAATAAGTCAATAGGTCCTCCACTGGTTGTCTCTCGCTCTTAGGAGGTTTGGGAAACTGGAATGCCAAGCTTTGCAGTCCTCTTTCCAAACCTCATGGTCAGAGTCTCTTATGCTACGCCACAGAAGACACATCTCTCAGAAGACCTGTTAACGTATAATAAAGCCATCATTAAATCTGAATGCTACTGTGGTTATTTATTTGCTAAGTAGTCAGGCATACTGGAACCAAATTCTTCTTATCTGGAGTGACCCATGCATAAAGTCCAAGAAGAATACAGTAAGGTATAAATATAATTACAATTTTATGCAAAGTACATTATATACAGAGCAATTATAATAAGACACTACATGCTGTACTAGTTCCAACAGGTATACTTGGAAATGAGACACCCATGAGTTGCTTTTCAATACTTAATGAGTTGCATAAGTGTTGCTTGATGCAGAACAATGCTTTGGAAAAAAAAAACCTCCTGCCTAGCAGTTGTAATTCAGTTTTGCACTGCACTGTGCAGAGCTGCAGTTGCATTTCAGTTGAGTTGCAAAAATGTTTAGTAGATGTTACGTTTTAGCTGGTTAAAAGTTGGAAAACAACACAATGTGAGCTGTAAATCCATTGCCAACTTTAAAAAAGATACTCATTGACCAGTGGTTTAATGAAGAGTGCAGTGTAGGGTACTAGGGTTCAAAACTGGCACTGGCCACCAGCCAGGCGCTGTTAGATTTTGTATCATGTCTGTAAAATGTTCCGTTAAATAGCCTTGCTGGCTCATGTTGGAGCAGATAACTTTTTAATAAGTGCACCAGCTGGACCTTTGGAAAAGTCTGTGGGTCCAATGTACATTGTAACATGGCAAAATGAAAGAGCCAAATAAGAAGAGATCGGTGGAAACAGCACATGTATAAAAAATGAAGTGGGCATTAATTCCTAGTAATGCCCACTTCATAGTGTAGTACTGTTCCAACCACAATGAAATCACCAAGTGAAAAGTATAAATCTGCAGCACAGGTTACTTCCCACCCACCCTCCCTCCCAGTGGTACTCGCACAGTTGCACAAATGTGGCAATCATCAGATAAACCGGCACAATGACAACTGTGAACATCTAAAATGTCCTGCGAACCACCAGCAGGCAATGCGCCCACATCAAGCACCTCATCTACAAGCAAGGAATGTACAACAGTTAAACAGAACGAGGCAGATGTGAAGCAAAACATGCAAGACAAACCCCCCAATATTGCCCAGGAGCAGCGCACAGGAAATAGCACAAAGAATAACACTGAACAGGAGAGCAAAAGTAGCAGTATAGTCAATGCAGTCCTTTTAAGCTGAGTCAGTTTACGATTCACGGCACTGTGAATTTTAATTATTTTTCTGACAAGGGAGAGTGCAAAATAGGATGTAGCAATGGTAGAAATCTTTACCTTGTTAAATCGCTGTCATAGTAGCATGTTGCTAGCTGTAACAGAAGAGATCAATGTGCCAAAATCGTTCAGTTTGTGGGCACAAATATGTAAATTAGCAATCCCATAATGCTGTTTGCCTGTTTAACAAACGTTTGGATCCTTTTTTATGAGTCGCATAGAACAGTTTTTTCCTCATATAATAAAAGTTTGCTATTCTTGATTATGATAATATACAGTGAGTAAACCAATGCTCATACTTACAATAATTGATAGCAAGTTACAATCACAATATACATGAATGTGACAATGCAGAAAACGAGTAACTCTATTTAAATGTTAATCTGTCTCTGTGTTATTCTTTCAAATTATTATCACTGTCTATTAATTTTTGCAAGCACTTGCCAGGTTACAAGCACATTTATCCACTCAAAGGAGGGCTCTAGTAGAGCCCTCCTTTGTCATGGATTAATGCTTACTTAGTCACTAGACCTGCTGGCTGGTGGCTACAAAACTTAATTTGATCCCTGGAATAATATACTGCTGTCTGCCTTTATAGACTGTATCTAGAAAAAAAATAAAGTTACAAAAGAACAATTTAGTTGACATAGAAACATAGATATTGTCGGAAGAAAAGAACTGCTTGGCCCACCCAGTCTGCCCAGATGATCCCTGACTATTCTGCCTCTGCAGACCCAACCTGGTCTCTGGTGACCCTACCCCCTCCCTTCCTATTTACCAGTATACTCCTATGCCTATCCCATGTATGCTTGAAGCCCTCTACTGTTTTCACCCCACTACCTCTGCTGGCAGACTGTTCTAGGTGTCCACTACTCTTTCCGTAAAGTAGTACTGCCTCACATAACTCTTAAACACCTCCCTTTTCCAGCTTCTTTGCATGCTCTTTTGTCTTAGTGCACTCCCTCATTTGAAATTGACCCCCCTCCTGTACCCTGTTCACCCACGTGAGGTATTTGTAGGTCTCTATCATGCATCCCCCTCACTCCTACATCCTTTGACCTTGGCAAACAAGATATAAAGTGTAATAATGTACCCTTCTGCAGTGTGTGGGTTAAAGATGTTTTTTGGGGGGGCATGCAGTTGCCACTGGTGTCTTGTTTAATATGGCACTTTAATTGTTCTTGTGTAAGACTACGAAAGTGTATTTATTTATTAACCGGGTTATTTCACTGGAAAAGAATCCCATTTTACTGGAACTACCTGGACATCGAAGACACAGCCCAGTCAGATCTTTACAGCCATCAAGTGTGCACAGAAGGACAGACAGATTTTAAAAACTGACATTCTGAACAATTAATTACAACATGCACATTTTGATGTGGAATGTAAATACTCTTTTAGTTTGCACTTGAACAAGGGAACAGAGGAGAACAAATTTTGATTCCCAAGAATTTTAATTTGTAAGTAATGAATATTAGTGCCTGAATACCAGCATAATGGGGTATTCATTACTCGGGATTGAATAATGAATAATTTCCACTAGCCATTGTATTCACAATCAGGAAATAAATAATAAAATAAATGAGTAAAAAAAAATACATAAAAAACCTTTAGCTCCCCCAAAGTCCTATGATCATCCCTGCACCCAGACATCTCCTTCCTATTCCACAATCTTCCCCCAATCCTTCAGCACAACAGATCTGCAATCAAAATTGAAAATGACCTCAGCGCAGTGCTCAGACCTATGCATGGCTCTTCAAAAAGTCCCCTCTCCTTACTCTGCCCCTAAATGACCATTTCTATAAAGTAGCCCTCCCTCCTCCTGATACCCAACCCATGATTTGGAGAGCAACTGTAGATAACATACCCACTGTTTAAGGAAGGGGAACAATTGAGCAAAATCTTTACAAGGTGAACATGGTTTCACCATCCATGAGAAATTGGTCTTAACCTCATATGTGGGAAAAAGTATAACTATCCCACTTCAGACCATTTCTCCCTAAGTATTGTTGATTCTTGCCCCAGGATTATAAATAAGACCAACAAAATGTGTACAACAAATGCAGCCTTGTCACTGGCTGAGAACCATGCCAACTTCTGTGACTATTAGCTGATAATTTTAAAGTACCAACTATCAAGCCAGCCATTTCACATAAAATATCCATAAAGCCTCCCCTCCCACATAAAATGGCAACCATTTATTTTCATGAACTGAACATGCAACAAACAAAAAACCTTTTTTCTCTCACTGTCACTCCCCACAGAGTTCATCCCACTGCCATTCCTCTAGATTATTGAATTGTTCCTACTACCATTCCTCATCTGATCAACAAGTTCATCCATGCTCACACAACTCAGCAGAGGTCTGTAGTAGGAGAGGTCTTGGCAGTGGGTTACGACTCGGCAGAGGTCCACATTAGGAAACTGTTGGCTTTTTCTTCCTTTTTATATTTCCTGTATGGATCCATTTTATAAGTGCAATAAGGCACTTCAGGGGTGTGATTATGGCTAATAATCACACTTCTCTCTCGTGTTTAATGACACTCATCACAAGCACCTCGTTCTTAACAACACACTCAGGAGGCAAGTGATTACCGACCCATAGTCATACACCCTTATCTTGCCTTACTGCATACTTGACTCAGCTGAGTAACTGTCCTGGTTATTGCAAAGTGAATCAATACATTCAATAACTAAGAAACCCCCTCAAACCACTCAAATATGGTGACGACCCCACATGCAGTACAAGATCAAGGCCTATACTTCAAAGCCTCCCTGAAGAGGCAAACTCTAGAAACCCAACTGCATGCACTGCTTCCGTCATACTGTGCCTATTAGTAATTGGCCTGCGGTTTTCGTAAAGGTTAACTCCACAGCAGGGGACAGATTAAGCAATGTCACAGCCCTTACTGAAAGAAAAGTAAGGTTTATGACTGATCTTGCATGATTTGTAAGAATGACATGAGAAAATGCACTTAGTGTCAAAATTACTGTACGTTCTTTGCATGACCATGGAAAAATTTTATCAGATACATAGTCATTTTTGTTGCAAGAAAAAATGCAAGTTTATTGCAAGTACACAAAAGGTTTTTGCAAGATAATATAAGTTTTAACACTAGTCGAACTCTACAAGTTTAAAATGTAGTGTGGTACAGTATAATTATACTTGCATGTTTCTTGGCTAGATAAAGCACATGATGAGCACATGATGAGCTACCTCACACCCCAGTTCAGCCAAAGTATTTCAGAGTGCAACTAGATCCATTTTAATATCAAGGATACTGGAATGTGAAAAATCATTAGTGCCAATGTGGAGTATCACAACGGAGTTATTTCCACCATTTGCCAAGATATTGTGAATCATACTTGTAATATCTGCAATTTTAGCACCCCTAAAAGTAGAACACGTACGATTTACTTTGTCTGAGTCACAGATAGCCCTATACAGATGTTTCACCATTGAATCACCTATAACATATACCTGTCTCTGAGATACTACTAGTGAGTTGGAAACCTCCATCATTGAGGAAGATTGTATAGGGCCAGAGCTTGTGCTAGATGAAGAAGGGTCCATAGGCACCAAAGGGGCATTTAATAGAAGTGGACAAGAGGCTACAATGGTGTTTAAAATTGGTGAGGTATTAACCAGAATATTTTGGACAACTGATGTAAGTGTATTATTCACTATCACTTCATGATCTGTATCAAGTAAACTGTGTTCCTCTAGTCCATTTAAAGTAGTAAACCTATTTCTTGTGTCCAAAGAAAATTGTGCAGCCTTGCGTCCCTTTTTATATACATGTCTACTCTGGACCTCATACCATTGCTCATTTGAATTGTCTGCACAATCAGCATCAAGTGGATGTTTTCTCTTACTTCCCAGATTTAATGCTGTAGCTGAAATGGTACGATTTACATCTAAATTATCCAAATCAGATGAAGGCATAGAGCAGGGAACAAAATCATTAGAAGTGGGATCTAGTGATGTTTACGCTAAAGCTTTAAATTTGGCCTGCATTTGCAACTGACTCGTTTCAAGTTCAGATAGCCTAATATTAAACAAAGCTATCACTTGTTTCAACGAGTGATTTTCAACACATTTGGAGCAAGTAAACCCAGTAGCAGTTGCGTTTTTAGTAATAATGTTAGTATACATTAAGCAGGAAATGCACTGTACCCTTCGGACATGGGATTTAGACATCTAGATTCAGCCATGTTGTAAGGGTAACTGTCAGGTAAGGGCAGCAGCTATGTACCCACACACGCAGGTTAGTGATATACCCAAGGGATAAAACCAAAGTTAGGATACAAACACCTAGCAGGAGCCTCTGTTGTTGTCCCACTGATCCCGCTTGAACACCACGGAACACAGAGATGTGGGTGTCTTGGCTATGGCTTCCACAAGCTCCTGCTCACTGAGCACCGAGCGCTAGGAGTGCTAAACCTGAATAGATTTACAAGGGTCACGCTGCACTCCACACCCCAAATCCAAAATTAAAGTGTCATGGAAAGTAGCACAGTGCCTCCCCAGAGAAGATAAAGTGTAAGCAGGTAAATATTCTGCTCCCTCAGTGTTTAACTGATGCAATTAGGTGCAGACTGAAGTCCGTGGAACAAAAACGTCACAGAGCTGCAGGGTCTTTGCCTAATTCCCCACAGTGATTAAGGGAATAAGGGCTCCAACACAGTAAAAGAACATACACAAGCACATACAATGATCACACAGTTTAAGAGGAGTATTATCTCCATGAGTAAAGTTTCATTTTAAAAAACTACAGGCAGTAGTGCGATTTAGCCCCAGAGTTGGCACACAGCCAAAAGTCCGAGGTTTAGAGCACCCTGCTCGCTGAGCACCTCACTCTTAAGAGAGTGCTAGACCCGGAAGTGATTTACAAGGGTCACGCTGCACTCTACACCCCAAATCCACAATTAAACTGTCAGCGAAAGTAGCACAGTGCCTCCCCAGAGAAAATAAAGTGTAAGCAGGTAACTATTCTGCTCCCTCAGCATTTAACTGATGCAATTAGGTGCAGACTGAAGTCCGTAGAACAAAAACGTCACGGAGCTACAGTCTCTCTGCCTAATTCCCCACAGTGATTAAGGGAATAAGGGCTCCAACACAGTAAAAAAACATATACAAGTGCATACAATGATCACACAGTTTAAAAGGAGTATTATCTCCATGAGTAAAGTTTCATTTAAAAAAACTACAGGCAGTAGTGTGATTTAGCCCCAGAGTTGTATCTGCTTATGTACTTGTAACCATTGTAAATGATGTGATGCCCATGTAGTACTACGATGTGGAACCTCTGTAAAAGAGCCTTTGGCTCAAAGGTACTCTCTAGAAATAAATAAATAAATAAAACATTAATGTAAAGCAGAAACACAAGGGCCCTTAGCTGTTTGGACCTGTTTGTTTATGGAAAATGAACCTTGGACTTTATTTTATCCTGAACTGAATGAACTTAATGAAACACACTCAAAGGACATTATACATGTGAGTTATCTGGTGTTTCTGCTTTGCATTAATGTTTTATAGCACTTTATATTAAAGCCCAGCACTTTATTGGAGGAATCATGTGCATCCACATTGGTTCTTGTATGAGCAACACATATCTGTGTGCCTTTAGGTGGCTGCAGGTTACCATTGCTAGTACTGTATTTCATAAAAAATGTACTATGCAGTTAACACTCAGTTAATATTATATGTATCTTTCTTAGATTCCCCCTTCCTGTCATCACTGAGGAATTTTGTAAGAAAACAGGGTTTTAGTCCTTTACAGTTCATCTACTCTTGTCTCCTACTCCCCACTGAAATCCCCTCTATAGCTACATCATAATTAGTCACAGTAATGACTGCAGGTTCAGGTTGTAGGTTCAAGCCCCACATCAGGATGTAAAACTAAAAAGTAAAACCAATACTATTGTACAGCAAGCAAAAGGTCACAATCCTTACACATTCCTTGCACTTAATTCTTATGTAAAAGCTGACAGAAACTTACATAACAACTTGCATGTAGATTGTATCTACCAACATATAGCCTTGCATGTTGTACTGTCAGAATTCTCACAAAGTTCTTGCCTTTTCTTCACTAAGGGAGGGTATTATCGGCAAAAAAAAAAAAAAACATCTTGATGGGACCCATGGTTTGTGTTTTCTTGGGTGGATAAAAGAAAAAGGAAATTCCTCCATATAAATCAATGAACAACTACAGTACATGCCAGCCAGCCTAGCATTAGTGCTGAGCAAGGTCCTGGAAGTCATTATCAAAGACAGAATAATAAAGCACTTGATTGAGGCCAAGGTTCA
Source organism: Neoceratodus forsteri (assembly GCA_016271365.2). Lineage (NCBI taxonomy): Eukaryota > Metazoa > Chordata > Ceratodontiformes > Ceratodontidae > Neoceratodus > Neoceratodus forsteri. The sequence goes on from CM057458.1 coordinate 377,637,165, forward strand.
TGCCCACGTTTAGCATAGCTTCATGAGGTGCAGATCCTGTCAAACCAACTTGATCACGTTCTTCGGCAGGGTGACAAGTAAGGCTCACAAAAGCAGGACCATGGATGCAAGGGTTGCTTGCTAATATTTTTTCTCCAGCGTGTGACCCTCAGAGGGGTTTCATAGCCAGTGTACAATTCTACTGAATGCTGGAATAGATGCTGCTGGTGCAGTTGGTTTGAGTACACTTGCTGTCCGAGTTGCACATTACTCCAAGAAGTTGGACACAATGTGTTGTGATACAAATACAGGAGCTGCCCACTCACCACATTTAAATGCACATAGGCACAAGCTGAATGCTGCAAGGCATGGCTTAGTCCCCGTGAAAATGTGTCATACAGTTTGTGAACTGCATGACTGGAAAAGTAGCTCCGACTCCTCACCTGCATATCTGCTCAGACTCTGGACATGGCAGCATATCTATGGCCAGCATCTTGGCCAGTGTAGCATTCATTTTATGGGCCACAGCATGGTTTAGGGCATACAGTACAGCCTCGATTATCCAAAGCATCTGGAGGACACCAGTTACATTCGGATAATCGGATGTTCAGTAAACCGATATTATTATATGAATATGAGCTGTGTTTGACTTTGCTTATATAACAAAGTAAACATCTTAAACATTTGGGTTTTTTTCATAACATTTTTATGCATTTAAGTACGGTTTGGGGTATTTGTAAGTGGGCATTTGTGACTTGTGACTTTTTTATTTTTATGTGCTCCATGATTTGTGCTTAAGTTACTATAGGTACTGTGAAGAATACAGTATGGTACAGTACACGATTTCCATCATGGCACTGAACTCTGGTGAAATAATCCTTAATAGTTTTTTATTGACACGATGCTGCTTTGCTTTGAGCAGTTTTTGAATTGAGATTCTGAAGCAGCAAGAGGTGAGGTGAGCTGCAGTCCAATGGATTCTTGAGCCAGATCAGACAATCTTTGAGTGCAGTCCCTGCTTCAGTGTGGTTGAGAATTGGATTTGGCAGTTGTTTATCCTCACTTTGCTCCTGTTTAGTCTCATCAAAGATTTTAATGTCTCCGATGGTGGCAACGACAGTATCATCATTCAGATGCTCTTATCCATCTTCACTGGCATCACACATGATGCACTCCTGTAAGTCTTGCTCTGCTGTCTCAGGGCTAAGTTTAGTAGCAAGCTCAGTAATCTCCTTGAGGTCATCAACAGCAACAACTTCTCAGTCACCCATGTCAACAGTATCTACCTACAATGCAGGGTCCAAAATAAGCTATGTGATGTCTGTCCACTGATTTTCTGGCACAGCACACCAATGTCCTATGCCCGATTATTCCCATGCCTGTTTCCTCTCTGACCTCCTCCCATGCTGTTGTTATTATGTAGACAGAAACCTTCAAAGTCAGAGCTTTGATGATATCCTACAATGGACTCTCATACTTTTTTTTGAGGACTGTCTGCAGACTTTTTTCTGTAGTTTCTCTTCATAATTTTTAATATGCCATGACTGCAAGGCTGCAGTTTGGACATGGTGTTTGGGAGTGGAACATGCAGCAAATGGTGTTGTCTCTTGTGCGAACAGTAGGCATCTCAGGGTGTGGTGGTGAATTACCCAGCAGAAGGATAGCCTCGAGCAGGAGTTGCTTCAAGTGGAAAAACCTCTTCACATTCCATACAAATGTATTAGTGTATCATTGTGTGAATATTGTGTCATCCATCCAGGCAGTCCAGTGATGGTCATACAGTGTGGAGAGGTTGGCCATATTCACATACCTGAAGCACATTGGCACCCTGGGTTGCCTGATTAGCAGGAGTGGAAGCTTGTGTGTGCCAGCTGCATTTACATAACCTAGGATTGTGACATGACCTTTGGCTTTTTTGAAGCCAGGTGCTTCTTTTTCTGACCCATGAGCCAGTGTTTTGTCAGTGAGACACTGGCAATAAAGGCCAGTCTTATCTGTGTTATAGATCTGGAGAGGGGTTAGATGGTCATCCTGTATCACAAGACTGATCTAGTCAATGAATGGCTACACTTCTTTGTCACCAACACTTAGTGTTTCCCCACACAGAGGAACCTGTCATAGCCTGTGGCACTTCTTGAAGTGATGTAGCCATCTATCACTGGCTACAAACTCGACTCTGTTGCCAAGCTTCACATGAAACAAGCACCTTTTCTTTAAGACAGGGCCAGAAATTGGAGCTCCCTTATTGCACTCCTGCTTAAATCAGAAACAAACTGCCACATCACATTCACTGTCAGTGCAAATTTTCATATTTCTCTGATTCTGAGTGCCATAGCTACCCTCCATGGTCATGGCAAATTGGCTGAGCCTTCCCTTAGCCTCCTTGGTATCGGATATTCTCAATTTACTGACACCATATTCAGCAGCCAGACTGTACAAGTACAACAATTTTATTGATCGGTGATAGCCATTACAATATGCAAGACATAAAACCACATAAGATATAATAATAGAATACAATAAAATCACAAAATTGCTCAGTGCAGGACACAGTACTGATTACGATTTCATTAGCAGCATAAAATGAAGCAGCGTTACTTGAAGGCAGTTATTAACGAAGAGACTATTCCATCCAGAAGTTAATTAGTTACAAGTGAGTTGTCATCAGGAATCTAGCAAGTTTCTGTTAAACATTAGAGTCCTGAGACGTAAATAGACAGAGTACTATATTACCAGTGGGTGGACCGAGGCCACCTATTATATCACCCAGAGATCGCTTCCTGTTCTTTTCATACAGAGGGCAGATCAACACCACAGGTAGGATATTCAGAAGGGTTGCGCATGGCACAACACAGTTGCACCATGTGCAACCCAGTGATGTGCCCTGGCATGATATTCAAAAGTGGAAAGTACCTGGCATAAATCCCGATGCGCCGGGGCGCATCAGTAATGTATGCGGTGCAAGTAGGGGTGTGTGCCCATGCATACTCCTCACATCCCGATATTCAGCCCGGGATGTGCTGAGCAGATGCAGGTACAACCCCTACCTGTGCAGGGGGCGTCTGTCCCAGATGGCTGCAGCCTGGCAGGGTGCCAGGCGCAAGTCACTGGGGATCAGCGCACCTGCATGCAAATGGGACCATAATGACATGCAAATGGCCCCATTTGTGCCTTGCATGCATTATGGATCCATTGTGCATATGCACTTTTGAATATTGTGGTTGATGCACCTAGCGCAACGGCACTTGTGCTAGCGCATCCCCCTGCCCCCTCTGGCCACTTGCACTGGTCCAGTGCCACTGTGCCATGCACAATGCGGGTGGCCAAAGAGCGATAATCAATGGTACTGAGCCATGGCACAGCACCATTGAATATAACCCTGTCAGCGCCCTGGCACATCCCAGTTGCACTGCGCCCACACAGCCTGGCGCAGTCTGAATATCCTACCCCACATGTTTACGGTCATTATAAGTCTTAGAACTACATTTACAGTAGGGATTCACAACATTTGGCCTTTTTGTCTATGATGGATGTACTGAACATTACAGACCTCTTCTCTAAACCTAGTGAATATTCTGCACATCTTGTGGTTAGTTAATTTACACAAGTAAAATTCATAACCTCATGAGGTCTTGATCTGTCTATACCAACCTTGTAATTTTAATGCAGAAAGTTGAGAGAATAATCTACTTGAATCCAGGTCCCTTAATCTAATATTACTGGAGGTAACTATTTCTTCCCATGAGCTTGTGTATATATTATACAAGAGATATCCCGGTCCTGAGGGAAAGATAGTTTTTTGATTAACTGAATCAATGGATGAACATATCCCAATGCAGAAAGCTTTACTTCCTTTTCCAGACAGATTCTGGGCAACCGGGTGTCCGGTAGGAGAAACGTCTTTAGGAGAAACATAATCTGTCTCTCTCAAACCAATGAGAGTGTAGAATGTTGTCCTAATTCTAATTTAAGGATACCAGATGGAGTTGCGGGTGGAACCATAAGAATACATCTGTATAGTTTAAGAATAGTTTCTATGGCTGACAAGTTGGATGAGCCCCAGATCTCAGAAGGATATAGTATCAAATCAAATGAAATCAAACTTTTTTTGTAAAAAGGCGCCTTTCCAAAACCAAGGTGCCTGTACATAACATAATAAAAATAAATAAATAATTAAAACAATGTTAAAATTAATCCAAGGCAGCAACATTAAAAATCATTATATGCAAGCCTAAAAAGAAATGTTTTTAATGCCCCCTTAAAACTTTGGACAGTCGGGCAATCTTGCACCTGACGAGGTAGAGAATTCCACAGGGTTGGGGCATAAAACTAAAAGATCTGGCCCCAAATGTCTTTAAACCATCCCTGGGAATCTCCAGCAATCCCTCATCAGTGGATTGGAGAGAGCGGGAGGGACAGTAGGGACAAAGGAGATCTTTCAGGTAACCAGGTCCCTGATCGTGTAGGGCCTTATAGGTCAGCAAACCGAACTTGAAGGTGATTCGCCAGCATATTGGCAGCCAGTGCAGTCCTCAGAGCACAGGCGTTATATGACTGGCCCTAGAAGAACCAATCAATAGCCTGACTGCCGCATTCTGCACTAGCTGCAAGCGGCGAATATCAACCCCCGGTAGCCCAAGATAAAGGGCGTTGCAGTAGTCAAGGCGGGAGGAAACAAAGGTGTGGACCAAAGTAGGAAGATCATCAGGAGTATGCTTGCCTTTATTTTTGCATTGGTTACCCTCAGTATACCCTTGACTAATGGCGTCATGCCCATGGGGCCCAAGGGGGCATGTGCCCCCCCCCCAATATTGTGGTGCAATGTAGAAAAAAAAATTGAATTTGTATTTAATTTTAATATACACAGTGGCAAAAACAACATTGCTGTTTTTAAAGTAGTCTTGTGTGGAGGGGAAGCGGGTGGGGTTCCGACTGATCGTCCGCCAGTCAGACTCTGCCTGAGTCTGGGGGGCTACCAACAACGTCAAACAATGCACTCTGTCACTTGCTGTCTTCTTGCATTGTTTGCTGGCACCTGGCTGTAAGTAAGAATATAGAGAGTGATTGGTAGTCCATGCTGACTATCAGCATAAACTTACCAATCACTTCTCCTTTTTCTCCCACAAGTTTTCTGTTGTGTTTTTTTTTTTTTTTGTGCAGCCGTCTGACAGCCAGTCAGTCACCATGATGAAATACCTCATGGATCGCAACCTCCAATCTGAAAGTGATGAGTTGATGTCGACAAGCGTACTGCGTGGCAAACTGGTTAATTTTCCAGCGCCATCTCGGATAGACACACACCCTCATGTGGCGGACCCATGAGAGACTCAGAATTTAAGACAGAAGTCCTTGGATTTGGAAAAAAAAGTGTACAGACCTACCCAGGAAAGGAAAATCTCAGCTGTTTGCCTGTGTGAGGGTACTTGGCCTGTTGGGAGTCGGGGGGAAAAAGCACTCGCGGTGGCGGCAAGCAGGCTTCCTGATGTCAGAGACAGTAAGAGTGGACAGGAGACAGAAGCCACGCATATGAGCAAGTTTAAATTTATTTGGAATTATAAAGAGGTAACAGCAGTGTTTTGAGTTGTTGTGAAGAGAGGAGCCATAAGGGCTATTAATCCCCATAGTTATGATGAAGTGAGCCCCTGTAACTCAACCCAGTCACTTACCCAGAGAGGATTTGATAGTACCCCTTCCCCCACAATGCTCCTAAAATTCATATAATAATTCCAACACTGGATAGGAATGCAGAGTATGTGGATCACTATATTTGCAAACTCTGCTCAGCAATGATGCAGATCTTTTATAGGGATAGAGCAGAGGATGTTTGAGTGACCCTGGCAGATTGAAACCAGCCAGGTTTCTACACCAAAATCCAAGAGACTCCACTGTGAGACTTGGAAGCCAGGAAGGTGCATGTATGTTTATTTTATTTCCAGTGCAAACCAATTCCAACCTACAGAACATATTTAGGTGGGGGCTCTCTTTGCCTGCCAAATTCCCAATCCCCCATGCCTCACCCTTTATATATTTATCTAGGATAGCCCATCTAAGATGCAAAATGTCACATTTCCGTGGGGTCCTCCTCCTACCCTTTTCTGTAGCTGGGTAGACTAGGGCACCGGGAGGTTATGTAACTTGCCCAAAGTCACATAGGAGAATTTGGCTCTAGAGGAGTTTGTACCTGCAGTCCTCTGGCTCCCAAGCCAGTGTTCTAATCACCAGATCACACAGCCACCCTCATACTGAGGTCACCACTGATGCCTCATTTCCTCCAGCTTAGAGAGAAGATGAGCAACTACCTGACCCCTTGCTAAAAAATTTCAAAAGGTTCGAAGTACTGGGGTACTTGTTATTCTGTCCACTTCATTTCTGCCACAATAAACAGAGTTATCAGTCCTTGTAGCTGTGTTTCACTTTCTGTAATCGAGCACGTCAGCTATTCTGTTTTTGTTGCTTCCCTATTTTGCTTGATGCTTCTTGATGAAAGCGAGTGTGTTGTTTTTTCCATCTGTTTTTCTGAGTGGCTACCTTTGCAGCCAACACCAATTCTGCCCTTTAATTGGCCCACAGAGGTGTGCAAATGCCCAATTACCTGCTCCTTCTGTTACCAGGAGCCAAGACCCCCACACACACACACATACTCACTCTGAGCCTGGTATGTGTATATACATGTGTTAGATGGTGTATGTGCGTGCCCCAGATGGTGTGGGTTTCTAGACTGCTAAAAGTCACAAAATGCATCATTTGACTTCAATTTTTCAAACTTTTCCTGGGGGGGGCATGCCCCCGGATCCCCCTAGACAGGTTGGGATTTTGTGTCCCTCAAGAATTTCTATCAGCATGATGCCCCTGCCCTTGACCATAGTTTTGCCCATTTTTTGCATCAAGAATGTTGAGAGCATTAACATCAGTAATCATTTTGGTTTGCATTAGTTTAATATGTTTATTCCATGTCATATTTTGTGCAAATCTAACTCCTAAATAGACGTAGTAGTTTGCGACTTCTATTTTGTCCTCATCTATCCATAATTTGGATGAGATTTTAGATTTGTTCCCAGTGATAACAATCTTGGTCTTATTTAAGTTTATCTTTAGCATTTTATCTTTGCATAAACTCGTAAAATATTTCAGTTTCCTTTTTGGTCCCAGGACTGAAGTTGATATAAGTACTATGTCATCTGGAAGCAGCCAGACTGACAATCTGCTCACCATTGCATAGCCGTTCGAAGATACAGAGCTTCTAAGCAATAGCAAGCATGTTTCGCTTTCGGTTCATAGCCATGGTTTACAGAAAGGTTACAAATAGGAAGTGAAGTCAGTGGACAGGTAGGAAGTCAGTGAAGTAGTGGAAATTTACTATGAAAGACAGCCAATCATATCAAATGACAGAATCAGCTGTTCACTTGGGGAATCAGCTGTTTGGGGCAAACTTCGGGGGGGGACGGGAACATGACCTAGGTGTATTAGGGTGGTTTGGATCACTGAGGTTCATTAAATTAGGATGGTACTTTATTTGTCATGGAGAGAAAGGGAGAGGTGCAGGAAAGATGAAAGAGGGGGCAGCTTTTGGAGTAACTGCTGATACAGGTGGAGCCCCTGGAGGAACACAGTCACATGTTATGTTGTTTACAACTAGCCTTTTCTTGGATCACACTGCTCCAACTTCATGCTTACCTTGCTTGCAAATGCAACTTCATGAACTGCAAAATGGAAAACTTTTCCTGGGCAGTTCAGGAAAATGTATCCACTTACTACTCTGTGAAGCAACACTTCACATGGCGAAGCACTTCATGAAGTGTTGCAACTTTGTTAAAATCTTCTCAAACTATTTTTCATTTCATTTTTTATTTTTTATCCTTGAGAGCCTGATGAGCAAACTGCCGATTTTCACAGATGACAAGCAATATACAAAAACAGACATAATGCACAATAGACAATAAATAACATTAGACAATACTAATAAAATACATATGATACAATAGAAAATTAAACAAAATCAATTAAATACAGTTCTGTAGACTTCTAAGGCATATAAAGAGTTTATGCTTGAAATTACCAATTGTTTTTAAATAAAAAAAGTCAGAGGGGAAGGAATAAAAAAAATTTGGGGGCCCTATACAATATTAATCTCTGACCAATAGCCCTATGAAAAAGCGGTAACTGAAAAGAATATTTGTCCTGGGATCGGGTACCACGCCCATTAATGAACCTGGGGAACAGTTTAGAGACAGAGGTGGGAAGGTGACCTACCATGATTCTGAACAGAAATGTGCAGTGTTTGAACTGGATCTGGTGATTGAATGATAAACAATTAGACCCCTGAAGGAGAAAGCAATGATGAGTTTGATATGGGACCTGCAACATAAACCTAAGAATTGAGTTATAAGTTCCCCTGAGTGGTTCCAACATGTTTTTACCTGTGGATGAATAAAATAATAAACCATAGTCCAGTTTGCTAAACAGAAAACTGTGGGCCAACAGAGTCCCGGATTCTTTTAACTTTGACCACCTCTGCTAGAGATGTAGTGTGTTTGTACTACACTACAACGCTGGTATGATGTTAAGAACTTTGCACTACAAACAAGAGGGGAAATTTCCTGACTGCACTCTAACTTCATGCAGTAAAGTTACCTTCTCCCCCAGTCCTGGCAATTGTGCTGTTAGGTTCTACCCCAAGTCTTCCCCAGACAGCAAAAAGACAAGATCACACAAGCTATTACAGACAGCTAGCATCGGGTTAAACAACCAAAATACAACTATTTCCAGATGTCACAAATGCAGTAACACTGATGTGCTACCTTTGTGGATTTATGTCTGTGGCATGCACACTGCAAGACATACATATTCACTTCTGACTGCATACAGAGATCAACACTACTCAAGTCGCAACACTACTGTCTGCAGAAGCACAGGCCCCTGAAACCACAGATACAAATCCACAATACCCACATTACAAGAGTTTGTTTGTCTGGGGCCTGCACTTCTGTACTCACAGGTATTCATGCATACTGTAAGACACATACACATTCATCTGCAGTAGTGCAGGCCCTTAAGGAGCATCTGCTTCTGTATAAGACATACACACTAACCACTTGCTGCAGAAGTGCAGGCCCCACAAAACAGAACAGTTACATAAGAATTTACCATAACAGTAGATCTTCGAGGGGGATCTCAGTCGTCAGGTTACACCATAGGAGCTTTCACCGCTAGTGAATGGGGAATCCACATGGAAGATTTTCAGCAGTACAACCGGGGCCGCCCATGCCGTCGACGTCTGCTAACATCAACCCTATATAGGCGTAGGCGGCCCCACTCCCTCCTCAGTTCTTTCCCACCCAGAGATGAAGGGAGCAAGGCTCATGCCAGTGGGGAACCAATGAGAGAAAGAGGTACCCAGCTCTAAGTAAAAAGACTGGATACATCAGATAGCCAGTTCCTAGACAGAAGCCCCAAGAAGGGGGATGGTGGGATCTGATGACTGAGATCCCCTCAAAGATCTATTGTTATGGTAAGTTCTTACAGAACTGTTCCATCTTCTTCAGGGGTATCTCAGACATCAGGTTACACTGTAGGAATGAGTACCAAGCAGCAACAAGAGGAAACAGACAGTCTGGGAAGCTGAATCTCTATAAACATAAGACAGGATTCCTTGTAGCACAGCCCTGCTAAATCCTGCATGGGCTCACCGAGGTAGCCATGCCTCTGGTGGAATGAGCTTTGACAGCACCAAGCAAATCTTTGTTGTATTAGCTGTAGCAGAACACAATGCAATTTGCCAACCATTTGGATAAACACTGCTTAGAAACTGAAGCACCCTCTCTACCTGGGGCAAAAGAAACAAACGACTGCTTAGACTTCCTGAACTCTTTAGTCCAAAGCAAACAGTACATCAAAGTTCTGCACACATCTAATGACGGAGCAGTGCTTCCCTTGGATTGGCATGGTCAGGAAAATAAACAGGAAGGTGGACAAACTGATTTAGTGTAAACTCAGAAACAGCCTTGGGCAGAAACGTAGGATTTATGTGCAATGATACCCTGTTTTTGTGAAAAATCAAATAAGGCTTCTCACACCAGAGGGCCTAAATCTCTGAAATTCTTCAACCAGAAGTAATAGCAACTAAAAATAGCACTTTGAAGAGAGAAAGCATAAATCGCAAGTCCAATTGGCTCAAAAGGAGACAGGGTCAACGTCTCCAAAATAAAATTCAAGTCCCAAGCCAGGACAGGGGAACAGATTGGGGGGTTTATTTATTTATTTTTTTATTTATTAAGATCTTGGAAAACACCTTTGAGCTGGTAGCTCATTTACAAAGGTTCCAAGTCAAACAGAAAATAACACAGTACATACAATTCATAAGCAACACATAAATTTCACAATTGGAACAGTATATACAGTAAAGTGCTGTGTAACCAGGCACAGGTAACCATACATGAGGAGACTTGGGCTAGCAGTACAGCCTAGAGGTTAGAGGAATGAGGTATGAATGACCTTGATGCATCCTGCAGACCAGACCTGAGTTTGATTCTCACAACCTCCACTTGCATACTGTGTGACTCTGAGCAAGTCACTTAACTGCCCAGTGTTCCCAGGTCACCCTTGAAAACAAGCACTTGTGCCTAGTGGGCTTTACCCAGTTACCAAAGACTAAAATAAAAAAAAAATAAGATAAGGTTGTACACAATTTGCAGCAGTGATACAAAAGATGAGGTATTTAAGCAGAATAAAGTTTCCTTCTCAAATTTCAGTAGATAAAAGGGGAAGGAAAAGAGAGAGGGAGGTGAAAAATGAACCATTATGGAGGCTATGGGATCGGTAAAAAGGCAGTGGGTAAGACAGGGCACAATAGGGTAGGGTAGGGGTGGAGGTGGGAGGCAGAGGATGGGGGTAAGAAAAAATGCAGGGGGATAAGTAAGGGCTAAACAGGGGTAGATGGGGCGGGAATGGAGAGGGTGAAGAGGGCAGGAGGTAGATGGTCAGTGAGAGAAACAGGGGCTAACAATCATTGCTGCTCAGATTGGTGAGGTGTTGGTGGAGTTTCATCTTAAATGGTCTGAGTTTGGGCACAGCAGTTATGTATGGTGGGAGTTCATTAAGCCAAAGTGGGGTGCGGTAAGCAAAAGACCTTTGCGCTTGTGAGGTACAGAGGAAGGGGACATTCAATGAAAGTCTGGCATTGCTTTTTGTGCGGTGGGGTTGGGAGCTGCAAAGAGGTGGTTTTCAATGGCAGGTGGGGATAGGCTGAGGCAAGTCTTTTTCCCTGAGAAGACATACCTGGTAGCGTACGCTGCCTTGTAGGGTGAGCCAATTTGATGTGCATAGAGGTCACAAGTGTGCATTTGACTATGGGCACCAAGAAGCAATCTGCAGGACCAGGACTTGTTAAGGGCAGAACTAACCATTTTGAGGGTGGAGTCAGGGGTCGCACAATACAGCACTAACCCATAATCAATGATTGGCAGTATGGAGATTTTATGGAGAGTGACAAGGCCTCTTGAGTCAGGCAGTGACGGTGTTTCTATAGTAGGCCAATTCTGGGATTGATAACCTTAACAATTTGGTCTGTGTGCTGGGCAAAGGAAAGAAAGCTGTGCAGGGTGATGCCTAGATATTTGAAAGTTAGAACTTGTTCAGTGAGGGTGTGAAGGTTATTCAGGATTGCCATCTGAAAGTCCTTATGCTTATGCTTACTGTGCGGGTTCACAAATAGCATTACTTTAGTTTTTTTTATAGTTCAACAGAAGCTTGTATTTGGAGAACCACGCTTCTGCTGCAGTGAAGTCACTTTGGAGAAGAGATTGAAGTTGGGGCAGGTCTGTGTTTTTGGAAAAAATGACAATGTCATCAGCATAAAGAAGAATTTGTTGATTGCAGACAGAGGGAAGTTTGTAAATAAAAAGGCTGAATAGAAGGAGGCCAAGAATTTACCCCTGAGGGACACCAGTGAGAACCTGGCGACTGTTGGACAGGCTGCCATCAATTTTTACTTGTTGTGACCTATTACTTAAGTAGCTCTGGAACCAACTTATAGCATCAGTAGATAGTCCAATGGAGAGGAGCTCAGCTAACAGCTCTTGTGATCGACAGTGTCAAAGGCCTTGGTAAGGTTGATGTAAATCACCCCGGCTATCTGACTGCTGTCAAGAACCCCATGTAGGAAGCCCGTATAAGGCAGTGGTGGTACTATGCCCCTTATGGAACCCGTGCTGCTGGGGGCACTGTATTCCATACTTTTCCAAATAGTCGACCAGCTGGTCAGAAAAGTACAGTTACGTAAGAACGTACCGTAACAGTAGATCTTTGAGAGAGGCTCTTGCAGTAGGTAATAACCATTAGGACCATGCCCCCTGGCATTAGGACCACACAGAAACTTTAGCTAGTTGTGTCTATCGGGGGGCCGCCCACCCGATTTCACGTGACCGACATCACTGTGACACTATATGGTGGTCAGTCTGCACGTCTGCCTTCCAGTTCTCCCACTGGATGATCTCCAAAATAGTGCAACAGGAGAAAGGAAACAAGGCTCCTGAAGCCAAAATAAGCTTATAGAGGAAGAGCAGCAGAAGTTGAGGGAAGGAGGGAGGGAAAAAGGTTACATACTGCAAAAGCCTCTCTCAAAGCTCTACTGTTACGGTAAGTTCTTACATAATTGTACTATCTTACTTCGGGAGTGCTCTTGCAATGGTTAATAACCATTAGGACTGAGTCTTCAGCAGTGCGAATCAGAAGGAACTGAAACACGGGCGGCAGAAAAGATTGAAATACTCAGGGTAATACACTGGTAGTTGAACAGATTGATTCAATGTGAACTCAGAAACCACTTTTGGTAAAAACTGAGGATTAGTATGCAGAGCCATCCGCTCTCTGTGGAAAATCAAATAAGGCTCCTTACACATCAGAGCTAGAAGCTCAGAAATCCTTAGAGCAGAACTAACTGCAACTAAAAAGAGTGCTTTCCAAGACAAATAGCACATACCAGATCTACCAGCCAGTTCAAAAGGAGGCAGGGTAAGTTTCTCTAAAATAAAATTCAGATCTCAAGGGGTTGTGGGATTGCGCACCGGGAGTTTCGAGTGGAGGATCCTTTTCAGGAAAGTTCTGGAGACCTCCAACTGAGCCACAGCTTTGCCCTCCATCAAAGTTCTCTAAAATAAAATTCTGATCCCAAGAGGGTTGTGGGATTGCACACTGGGAGTTTCAGGTGGAGGATCCTTTTCAGGGAAGTTCTGGAGACCTCCAACTGAGCCACAACTTTGCCCTCCACCAAAGTGTGGTAGGCAGAGATAGCAGACAGGTGAACCATCAGCAAAAAGTAACTCAAGCCCAGGTTGGAGAGATGCGACAAGTACTCCATGACCAGAGGAACAAGACATGAGAAAGGGTTCCAACCCTTTGAAGTGGCCCAAATGGAAAAATGCTTCCACTTCGTAGCATAAGTCATCCTCGTGGAAGGTTTTCTAGCCTCCACAAGGACTTGAGTGATGCTGGAGGAGACTCCATAGCGTTAGGCAACTATGTCAGAAAGTGCCACACGTGAAAGTGAAGGGACTTCAACCCTGGATGGACCAGCGTGCCCCTCTCCTGAGTCAGGAGATCACGGCAGAGAGGCAGGGGGACTGGAGGCTCCACTGCAAGCTGCTGAAAAAGCAGAAACCATATCTGGCGAGGCCAATACAGGGCAATCAGAATCATGAGAGCCCTCTCCGCTTGTAGCTTGAGCAGCACCCTCTGCAGAACTGTAAAGGGAGGGAAGACGTAAAAAAACCTTCCTGTCCAGCAAAGAGATAGTGCATCTCACCAGAAAGCACCATGCCTAGAAGCGATCGAGCAAAAGCTGGGTAGTTTGTGTTGAATGGGGAGGCGAACAGATCTAGGTTTGACGACTCCATAGGTAAAATATTTCGACAACTGCTTGCTTGAGCTCCAGTTCACGGGCACTTACTCTGGTGCAGCTGAGACTGTCCGCTAGGACATTTTGCACACCCGGAACACGGACCTCTGTGAGGTTTATCCGATGCAGAAGTGCCCAGTTCCACACCTGCATCATCTCCCTGCAAAGGGGATATGAGTGAGTGCCCCCTTGCTTGTTAAGGCACCAGACTACACACATATTTTCTGATTGGACTAACAGTGGGCCCTGGCAGTGCTGGAAGGCCCGAAGAGCATATAGCACTGCCCTCATCTCCAACATGTTCATGTGTAAGGAGAGTTCTGACTGAGACCACAGCCCTTGAGTCCCGTGGGTCTCCAGATGAGCCCCCCAGCACATCTCTGAAGTGTCTGTAGTCAAGGTCTGGACGGGGGGGAAGGGACTGGAAAGGGACCACCTTGGCAAGGTTGCTGAGATCCTGCCACCACAGGAGATCCCACTGCATTGAACTGGAGACCATGACCATGTGCTCCAAGTCATCAGACCTCTGATCCCACTACACCCTGAGAGTCCACTGCAAAATACGCATGTGGACCCTGGCCAGGGTAAAAGTGGGGATGGCTGCTGCCATAAGGCCAAGGAGCTGGAGAACCAACCTGGCTGAAATCCACCTGCTGGAGCCTATCAGGTGAGCCTTCTTCTGTAAGGTTTCCACCCTGTCCTGAGGGAGGAAAGCCATCCCCTAGGCCGCATCCAGCACCGCTCCAATAAACTGGAGACGCTGGAAGGGGGAAAGCTGGGACTTAGGGAAGCTGACCCCAATCTCCATCTGTGCAAAGAGGTCCAGGGTAGCAGAAAGGGAACATTCCACACACTTCCTCAACAGAGCTGACAGAAGCCTGTCATCAAGGTAGGGGAACGCATAGTGGCTCTGGTGTCTCAGGGCCACTGCCACTACCACAAGGCACTTGGTAAAAACCCGAGATGCTGAGGACAAGACAAAGGGAAGGGCCTTGAACTCATAATGCTCCCCCTGAAAGAAGAACCTGAGGTAGCGGCGATAGGCTGGAAAAAATGGGATATGAGCCAGCCTGGTGGGGCTGAGGGTTGAGGCACTGGGTGCCACACCTCACGTCATGCCGGTGACCTGGGTATGGGAACAGACACGGGCCACTGGGGGTCAGCAGGGGAGGGAAGGGATTGAGCATTCAGAAGACTGCTCTCCCCTGGGGAAGGACTGGGGTATTGCACTGCTCCTTAATGGCCCCAATGGAGATCGGGAGCAGGGCAAGGAACACATGGTACTGTAACAAGGGGAGGAGCAGCGATGGACATCATCATGTAGGTGCCATGATGTCATGCATGCTCGCCCTCCTGTGGGGAAACTAACAAAAACTCCCTGGAGGACCACAGATGTGATGGGGGCCCCAGGGAACTGGCCCACATCCCCAGTGCTGGACCACCCTTCCAACAGTCCCAGGTACCACCCACACAGGACGGACCCTCTAATATCAGAAAGAGCCACCAGGTAGGTGAGGTGGACCCTCCCCCAGAGGGTGATCCAGGGGGCTGGGAAGTCCTGGTGGGAGGGATCAATGGAGGAGGTTCTTGGTGGGGAGTAGAGGTCCAGCTCAAGAGGGCACCTCTGAGAGATACCCTGGCTGATGGAGCAAAAATAGAATCTACAAAAAAACCAACGGGATATGCAGGTAAACATCCTGCATGTCCAGGGCACAGAGCCACTGTCCCTTTTGCAGGAGGGGCAGCAGACCTGAGAGAGACAGCATCAGGAACCATTTGTACTCTACGTACATGTTTAGAGTGCTGAGGTCCAGAACTGGATGCAGATCTCCCGTCTTCTTTGGAACCAGGAGGAAGTGGGAGTAGTACCCCTTTCCTGCCTGGTTTGCTGGAATGAGGCTCTATGGCTTCTTTTTGCAGAACAGCCTCGATTTCCTCCCTTATGAGGGTGATGTGTGCCTTTGGATAGTGAGATACCCACAGAGGCTTGTTTGGGGGTATCTCCAGAAGTTCCAATGTGTGACCTTGACTCACCAGCTGAAAGACCCATGAATCTGTGGTGACTGCCTCCCACCCCAGTAAGTGACGGGCGAACCTTCCGCCCACCAACTCCCCTGACAGAAGAGGAGGGGAGACAGGTTGCAAGTCAAGAGGTGGAGGGAGGGTTGGGAAGAGCTGCCCCTGAGGCTCTCTGAGCTTTGGTCAGAAGGGGGGCTGCAGCTGAAGGTGCCCAATGTTTGGTCTGACATCTGGCCATTTGCTGCTGTTTTGTCCACTGCTTGGTCTGGCAATGAAATGGCTGTTTGGCCTTAAATCTGGGGTGGCACACAGTATGGACCGACAGTAAGGCCCTGCTCTTGTCCTGAAGGCTGGTGATTATGTTCTGGGCATCGCCCCCGAAGGGGACAGAACCCCGGAAAGGGGCATCCTGAATGGCTGCCTGGATATCAGGTGCCAAGCCTGACGCCCTTAGCCAGGAATATCTTCTGAGGCAAACTGCCGTAGCAGTGCCCCTGGCCAAGAAGTCCACCGCATCATACATCATCCTTAGTGAGTGGTGGCAGGTGACCTTAGCGAACCTGATAGTGTCCGCCAGGACGGTCTTGGATTCGGAGTCCAGCATGGTGTCAATGACAGGCTCCAGTTGACAAAACAGAGACTTCTAGAATACTAGCATGTGTGCCATGTAATTTAGGGTGTGCATGGCCAGTGTGGAGGAAGACTAGAATTTCCTCCCAAATTGGTCCAGCTGCCTTGACTCCTTGCCAGGTGGGGAGGTGCTCATGTGTCTCAGCTTGGTGGACCTGTCACGAGATACCGTAATGACCACTGAGTCTGCCTTTGGGTGGACACTGAGGTGATCCTTACCATCTGGTGTTCTGTATGTCCTGTCAGCCTTCTTTGTCACCACCAGGATGGAGGAAGGCATCATCCAAACGGTAGAAGCCAAATCTTCATGAGGCTTTAACCATGGGGGCATAAGGACTGGTGCAGCCTCCTGTATATCCAGGTGCTCAGCTAGCCTCTGACGCTTGGGATCCTATGCGTCAGTCTTCCACCTGTAGAGCTCTGCTATCTTTTCAGGAGATCTGAAAATGAAGGGTCCCCTGGAAGTGATTTGGGGGACTCCTTGGGCTTGGGCTATTCTAAGTGGGAGTCTCAAAACCCAAAACAGAGGAGGAGGACCTGGACTGGGATTCTGAATCCAAGGACTCCGAAGACCTGACGTCAGGACAAGAAACCTCCTGAGACCTAGGAGGGATCCTGTCCATCATTGGTCCCATCAAAGGACCCTTCGTCAGGCCTGACATAAACTGTCACAGGTCCAGCGGAGGGGTGGGCCTGAGAGTCTGATCTGGGTGTACCGGGGTGGAAGCTCTCACAGGGTGCCAACTGTCCAGCTTTGAAACAAGCTGTGACTTGGTCTCCGACCACTAGGACTGGGGGATGGCCTGGAAATCCGCCTAAGGCTGAGGAGGAGGCGGAGGGGGCTGATAGACAAGCCAAAACCCCGAAGAGAACCACGGTGTAGGGTACCCTTATGTATGGTACCTGTGCAATGGGTAACCCAGCAAGGAGTAGGAAGGCGCATACCCCAGCATTGCAAAGCCTGGTACTGGGTAGCCTGACAGAGGTAACCTGGTGTATAATGTGGTGCCGGGTATCCGGGCGAAGGGTAGCCTGACGGAGGCTCTGATGGTGGTGCCATGGGACCCGATGGAGGACCCTCAGGGGGCCTGAAACTCAGCTCAGAAGGACCCGGAATAGTAGGGTCAGGCACGGGACCAATGGGTGGCACACTTGGCATTGGTGCCAATGGCCCCACCAGAAGAACTGATGGGGATGGGTCTGGATGGTTGCCTGGGAGGTCCATCGTGAGGTCCAGAGGTGACCCAGCAATAATGTCACATGACAGACAACCCCGTTCCCTGCCTCCCGCTGATCTGGGGAGGGTGGAGGAAGCTCCACTAAGGGAGAGGAGGTGGTATCTCGGTTGGGAAACCCAACCGGTGAAGGCTGCATTAAGATCGGCAGCTGGCTCTCATTCAGCTGGACGTCATCGGGTTCTACACCGGAACCCGATGTGAGCATGTCGACTGGGCAGTCATCAGAGGGTCTGACGACCAACTTATCGACCTTGGCTGTGTGGACACTGGAGTCCCCAGAGTCAGGCTTATCAGCCCAGGCTGGGTGTTCGTCGGAGGGTCCGACAAATGACTTATTGGCCCCGCCTGACTGCTTAGACCCCACGGCAGAAATGGGTCTAAGAGTGTTGGAGGCCTCTGACTTGGCTGAAGCACCTGTGGACACCATGCCCAGTGGCAGTGGGGGAATCAAGGGCTGCTCCTAGGAAGGTGGGGCAGACTTGAAGGCAGCAGTGGTCTTCTCAAAGGAAGAGGGCCACTGGTCACCCAAGAGGCCCGAGGGAGGCCGCAGGTGAGAGGGAGACCTATCCTGGTCCCGGTGCTTCTTTTTGTCCCTCTTCTTCTTATGCTTGTGAAAGTCAGTAAGAGAGAATGAAGCGCTCCTTAGCTTCTGTAGCTCTTATTCTATTGTGGCCATCTTCTTTTTAAGCAGGTTGGCCTTGAGGGCCTGCTGGCGGTGCTTCTGTGTGGCCCAGTTGAAGCTCAGGCAGGCCTCACAATCCTCAGTCTTGTGCTCCAGGCCCAAGCAGAAGAGACAAAGGGAGTGAGAATCCTTGTGCAGGACCTGCGAACCACAAGAATCGCACTTATTCTTATGCGACTCGATGGAAGACGAAGAAGACATGCACAAATTTAAGTTTTAAACAATAAAGGAAGAAAAACACACTCATCCGAAATATGGCAGTCAAACTGCAGCAATGATCTCCATGAGGTCCGACGTGTACAGGTCAATGGTGGGAAAGAGCTGGAAGGCGGACATGGGGACTGCCCACTATATAATGTGATGCTGACATCGGTCAAATAACATCAGGTGGGTGGTCCCCTGATAGACACTGCTAGCTAAACTTTCTGTGTGGTCCTGATGCCAAGGGGTGCAGTCCTAATGGTTATTACCTACTGCAAGAGCCCTCTCAAAGTAAGAGCTATTCTTTCTAACACCTTAGAGCGGGGAGGCAGTATTGATTAAGGTTGGTAGTTTAAGTGTATAGCTCTGTCACCAGTTTTATGGACAGGTGTGACCACTGCAGTTTTCCATCTCAAGGGGAATTGACCCAGCTGGAGAAAGAGGTTCAAAAGATTTGTTAGTGGCAGAAGTACATCTTCAAGGGTAAGGGCAAATAACTTTAAGTCCAGTGTGTCACTGCTGTATCTAGACTTTCCTAGCACCTGAAGGACAGATTTTCTGGCTTCGGGCATGGTGATTGCTTTAAGGTAGAGGGGGTGCTAGTGGGGGACTCACTGTATGGGGTCTTTGGGCCTTGCGCATTTCCATCGAATGCATCAGGAAGCTCTGGCAGAAGTATGTTGCTGAAGTCTGTAAAAGCATCATTGAAGGTATTGGCAATGGTGGCAGGATCTTGGGTAATTTTTCCATTCACCAAGAGCATGGTGGGTGGGGTTTTGTTATTTTTTTCCAGTGAGTTCCTTCAGGATTTCCCAGAATTTCCTGCCATCCCTCCAGGAGTTGGTGAGGCAGTCTTTAAAATAGCATGATTTAGCAAGTTGGATCTCACAGGTGCAGATGTTTCTGGATGTTTTATATTTCTGAATGTCTGCCGTTTGCCAGTGGCCTTAGCCCTGTGCCAAAGATGGTCTCTGGTGGCCATAAGATTCAGCAGAGTGGGGGGCGATCCAGGAATTTTGGACTCCCTTAATTTTGCATTTTCTAATCGGAGCATAGATGTCACATGCTTAATTAAATTTAGTGATAAAATAATCCAGTGCCTGGCCTACGTCTAGTGTAGAGTCAGGGGTGGACCAGTCTAAGGTAGGCTTTGAGTAAGTTTAGCTGCCCACGCTTGAAGGTATGATTCGTTAAGATTTTTTTGGGGGGGCTTTGAGACTTTATTGGCCCAGTGGCAGGTGCAAGTGGAGTGATCACTAAGTGAATCAGCAAGGACAGGGGTGTTGGAGAATCGGTCCAGTCAATTTGTGAGAATCAAATCTATCAGGGTACTGGAGCCAGTACGGTAGTTGATCCTGGTGGGTGAATCAACCATTTGAGTGAGGTTAATACAAGACAGTGCATTTTTGTTTTGGATGGCTTCATGAGACAACCAGTTTATACTGAAGTCCCCTAAAACTACCACCTCCCAGTTTTGCTTAAGGACTTTTATGTAATCATTAATTTGGTGGAATCCAGCAGATTCATCCCTGGGGGGAATGTATACTGAGGCAACCATTAGGGACTTGCTATGAGCACCCAACAACAGTCTAATGTACTATTTCAGGTGCAGGATGCCCACACAAAAAGTATGGGAGACATCCAGCTGAGCAATCATGTGGTCACCCCTGGGCTCATGAGAGGCAGAAATAGCCAAAAGGTGGACTTTGAGTGAGGAATACTGGAAGCCTGAGTCTGACAGAAATATCAGGTAGTCCATGATATGATTCACCAAACAAGTGAAAGAGTCCAGGTCCTGTTAGGCAGCGCAAATGGCAAACCGCTTCCATTTCATGGCATATCTGGCATGAGTGGAAGGATTCCGAGTGGCCGCTAGGATGTCCACCACCCTGTTGGAGACCCCAAACCTCACAATGGCTATGTTCTCAAGAGCCAGGCATGCAGATGGAGAGACCTGAGGTTGGACTGGACCAGCAACCCCTGATCCTGGGTCAGTGGATTCCTGCAAAGAGGAAGAGAGACCAGAGGTTCCTCTGCCAGCTGCTGAAGTAGAGGAAGCCATATCTGCTGAGGCCAGAATGGAGCTACCAGAATAATGCTGGCCCCCTCCATCTGTCGTTTGATCAGCACCTTCTGGATCAGAAGAAATGGGGGGGGGATACATACAGAAACCTCCCGCTCCAGGAAAGGGACAATGCAACTCACCAGAAGACTCCAGGACCAGGCTCTAGCGAGCAGAAATTGGGCAGTTTTGCACTGAGTGGGGACGCAAAAAGGTCCAACTCTGGATGACCCCATCTGTTGAATAGATCTTCTGCTATGGATAAGAGGACCTCCCATTCATGCATGCTGGACTGAATCCTGCTGAGACTGTCCTCCAGGGTGTTTAGGATGCCTGGCATGTGGACTGCAGAGACTGTCAGAATATGCTCCAATGCCCAATACCACACTCTCATGGCCTCCTTGCAAAGGGGGTATGAGCGAGTCCTGCCCTGCTTATTGATATAGTAGACTACACTCAAATTGTCCGACTGCACCAGCTCTTGAAGACCTGTATGGCATACAGCACTGCTTTCATCTCCAGGACTTTGATATGCAGGGTGGACACTGGGACCAGGAAGGTGTGCTCTCCAGCCCAGACCTGAAGCATCTGTGGTTAGGATCTATGCGGGGATGAAATTTGGAAGGGACCCCTTGAAGAAGATTCAAGGGGTCCATCCACCACTGCAGTACCCTGCATACTGGAGAGGAGACCAGGACTAGTTGGTCCAACTCGTCCATGCGCTGGTCCCACTGTACCCTGAGGGTCCACTGGAGGATGTGCATGACACCAGATCTTAGCCCGCTGGAAGCCAGGTGTTGTGCGTCCGCAGCTAGGGAGGTCGGATGGGTCCGTGTGGATGAACAACATATACCACTCCTAGAACTACTGTTACAGGTGAGTAACCTGTTTTTCTAGGAGCATGGATATGTTGTTCACCCACACTCTTTGGCAGACTCCTAGCAGTTCTCCGGGAGGAGGGAGGCAAGGTGCACACCCCCTACTTAAGGAACATATATTGGAGAACTGAGGCCCCAAAACCAGAATCCCGGCATGACTCAAGGTCGATGTGGTAGTGGGTGATGAAGGTGTTTGCTGACTTCCAGGTAGCAGCCCAGCAGATTTCGTGGATAGGGATGTCCCTGGAAGCAGCCACTGATGCAGCGGCATGGAGGTTAGAATGAGTTCTTATCCCTCTGGGAGGCTCCTTGCCCACCAGCTCTTAGCACAGACCTATGCATAATGTGATCCATCTTGCAATAGTCCATTTTGCTGCAGGTCTGCCAGAAGCGGCTTCAGCGTAGGTGACAAACAGCTGGCGAACCTCTCCTCAAATTTGTGCCATCCTCTCCTCAGGTCCAAAGTATGGAGCCTGTATTCAGCCTCTGAGGAGTAATTAAGGTAGTATACCTGCAGTGTTAACACTTAGTTCAGATGAAACTCTGACACCACCGGAGGAAGGAATTTCGGGTGGGGGCATAGGACAACCTTGTCCCTGTGGAAGACCAGATAAGGGGAGTCCACCAAAAGTGCCTGGAGCTCCACTGTCCTTCTGGCAGACATGATAGCCACCAGGAAGGCCATCTTCCACGACAAGTATGACAAGGCGCACTTGTGCACTGGTTTGAATGGCTTGCCCATGAGCTTTGCCAGTACCAGCAGAAGATCCCATGGAGGAGGAGGTTCACGCACCGGAGGGGATATGTGATCCAGGCCTTTGAAAATGCACCCAACCACTGTCTCCTATGCCAACGTCAGCTGACCGGGCCACGCCCAGTAAGCAGAGATGGCTGCCAAGTGCATTCTAAGAGTTGATGACCATAGACCCCCTTTGGAGAGAGACCATAGGTAGCCAAGAATGTTAGCCACAGGACAGGACAAAGGGTCCAGGCCCTTGCCCTGACACCAAACGGAAAACTGTTTCCATCTGAAGGCATAACATTTCTTGGTAGATTCCTTTCTGGATGCCTCCTCCACAGTGCAGACATCTTCAGAAAGACCCAAAGCCTGGAACTCTAGCCGCTCAAGTACCATGCTGTGAGTTGCAGGGATTGAAGGTCCGGATGGAATACCTTCCCCTGATTGAGTGATATCAGGTCTGGGCATGCTGGAAGCTGCTCTGGGGGCCTGCAGCTGAGGCTGAGGAGATCTGGATACCAGAACTGGTGCAGCCAGTCTGGGGCTACTAGGATCACCTTCACCTTGTCCATCCTCACCTTGAGGAGCACCTTGTGGATCAAGGGAAATGGAGGGAAGGTGTAGAGGAGGCCTGGGGTCCATGGCCTCGAGAAGGCATCCCCCTGCAGCGAACCCTGCTGAGGGGGGTGGGAATGAAACAGCCTCAGCTTGGTGTTTTCCCTGGAGGAAAACGAGTCCACCATCGGTTTGCCCCAGTGGGAGAACAGGCTGTAAGCTACCTCTGGATGGAGAGGCCACTCATGGGATGTCTGGCCTAAGTGGCTGAGATCATCTGCCAGATGGTTTGAGGCACCTGCCACATGGATGGCTAGGAGATCTGCCTCCAATCAGCTCATGAGGGTCCAGATGCAGAGCGCCTCCCTGCACAGCAAATGGGAGTGCATGCTGCCTTGCTTGTTGAGGTAGTACATGGTCAATCATGGTATTGTCCATCTGAACTTGAACCACCTGACCCCAGAGCTGAGGACTGAAAGCTGACAATGCCAGTCTGACTGCTCTGAGCTCCAACAGGTTGATGTGGCATCGGAGGTCCACAGCCCGTGGGCCCTTTTGTCCCCCATATGGGCTCCCCAGCCTATGAGAGAGGCATCGGTCATGAGGATGACCATCGGCTCAGGGCAAACAAATGGGATCCCTTCATGCAACCGGTCTGGGGCAGTCCACCATTGGAGAGCGTCCCATATGTTCTGGGTTACAGTGATCAGCTGGTCAAAATGACCGTGGCACTGAGTCCACTGGGTGGCCAGCTCCCATTGGAGGGGGCGCATGTGCAGCCGGGCCCAACGGATCACTGAGGTGCACGCTGCCATGTAACCCAGAAGGCGCAGAAAGTCCTGGGCAAGGAGCAATTGCCCAATCAGAAATGATTGGGCAAAGGAGGAAAGAACCTCCATCCTGTCCACTGGGAGCCAAGCTCTGGCTTGACAAGAGTCAAGCTCTGCCCTGATGAAGCCCATCACATGAGAAGTCACGAGTTCTGACTTGGCCTCGTTGATCAGGAGGCCGAGTTGGGAGCAGGTCTGGAGGGCCAGGTCCCTGGATCTCTCCACCTCCTGTTGGGTGGAACCTGCTAGGAGGCAATCGTTGAGCGGGGATAAATCCTGATCCCCCCCCCCACCCTGACACCTGAGATGGGCCACCACCACTGCAGTGCATTTGGTGAAGACCTGTGGGGCCGATGACAGGCCGAACGGCAAGGGTCGGAACTCATACAGGGTCCCTTCGACCCTGAAGTGGAGGACAGATTGGGGCGTAAAGTATGCGTCCTGCAGATCCAGTGACCAGAACAGCATGTTTCATTCCAAGGATGGTATGATCTAGGACAGAGTGACCATCTGAAAGTTGCGTGACCTGAGATATTGATTCAGGTCATGCAGACTTGAATGGGGTGCCAGCCCCACACCCGCTTGGGTACCAGGAAGCACCTGGAGATAAAAGCCTGGGTCTGCTGGAGGATCTGCCACTGGAGCTACTGCCTCCTTGAGGAGGAGTTGAGCAATGTCATCTCGGAGAGCCGATTGAGTCTGAGCAGATACTCTTTCCTCCTGAGGGGTGCGGGCTCGGCTTGGAGGGTACTGCTTGAATTCCAGAGGCAGTCCCTGACCAACCACTTTGATAACCCACCTGTCTGAAGTGACAATGGACCAGGCGGAAAGGAAGTGGCGGAGCCGGCCCCCCATGGGAGGACCCAGAGCTGAGGTGATGGGAGAGGGGTTAACAGCCCCCGCCCCGTCACTGAGCAGGCTTGGAGGAGAAAGCTCCAGGACCTGAACCTCGGCCTCCTTTACGGGCCTGTGGGGGCCCGGGCTTGGGCCAGGGGTGACAAGCTTGAGTCTGGTGCTACTGTCCACCTTGAAAGGAGGACTGCTGAGCCGCAGGTGAAGAATACTGAAAAGGCCTCCTCTTTTTCTGCTGCTGGTTCTTGCCCAAAGAACCCTTGGCAGAAGTAGCGTCCAAGGTGGCACTGGACTGCTCCATGTGCTGAAGGTGACCAGCCACTCCTGGGCCAAACAGGTCAGACCCTAGGAAGGGCACGTCAGCTAGTTTGTGCTGGGTATTTGACAGGAACAAAGAGAGCCTCAGCCAAGCCCTGCAATGAGAGGCAACCGTGGCAGCCATTGAACGGGCACAAGAATCCCCAACATCCAGGGCTGTCTGAAGCTGCTGTTTGGCAACAGCTCAGCCCTGGTCCTGGACCTGCTTGACCGTGGTCTGCATGTCCATGGGGAGATGTGGGAGAACTTCATCCAGAGACCCTAAGAGGGCGTGGGAGAAGTGTGCCATGATGACGGCCAAACTTGCCTGACGAAGGCCCAAGGAGGAAGCCGCATAGACCTTCCTGGCTGAATGGTCCAAAAGCTTGGACTCTATCAGAAGGTCAGTCAGTGTCAGCAGAACTGCCTGAACACAGAGGTGTCACCAGGCTCTCAGCCGAAGGGGGCTCTGTGAACCCCGCAAGGGACACCATGAGCACCGCACACTTGTGGGCCATGTGGGCAGATGGAGCTGGACAAGAGGCAGAGCACTGCCAAAGTTCTAGGGCTGGGCCAACAATAGCCACATTAAAGGCCTCAGTCAGGGTATCCCCTCTCTTAAGGATGTACGTAAGAGGGTACTCTGCCTTTTTCTGGATTGGCTCCAGGGGCATCCCTGAGGACTCAGAGATGAGGCGAAGAATGCCCTGAAAAGATGAGGGACCTTCCCCCGTCTCTAAGACAACGCTTGATTCATCATCACCTGGATGAGAATGCAAGCCAGTGATGTCCAAATCTGAGGAATCCAGATACAACGGCAGACCACCGAGGTTACCTTCGACTCGCCGAGGGCAGTCTGGGGTGACCATGACCGACAAATGCTGAGGAAGCCCGGTGTCCGGTCTATCTTCTTTGGAAGGAGCCCCTTCCACAGGCAGCTTAGGTGGTGGTTCCACCATAATCAGTGGAGAGACCATTTTGGGCCGAACTGGAGGTTTAACTGGCTCCACGGGCTGGGGAACCGACTTAATCAGCTCTGAAGGAGTCGGCTTTAGCCTAGGCAGCGGAAGCCAGGTAATGGCCAGTGTGGAAGCTGGAGCTGGGTTGTGCCCGGTCATAATCAGCTGTTGCCACATGAGGTCCTTGTAGCACTGACAGAGTTTCTGCCGGATCCTCTCCTCATCCGAGGATGAGGACGACAGATGGCATCACCTCTTTTTAGAGCGTTTATGGATCTTCCTCAGCCTTTCCGTTGAGGGGGTCTGAGACCTCAATCGAGACTGGACAGGCTGACTCAGTCACTCGCGAGGCACTGGCGGGACCGGTGATTTCCCAGGATCAGGGACCATTTCTTCGATGGAAGTCCCAGCAGGCTGGGTCTCATCATCTGGTAAGATCAAATTATGAGTTCGATCAAGGGAATCGTCAACAGGAGTCGGCAATAACTGATCGATCAGATCGATGACGATCTCAATATCGTCAATTGACAGTTCAGTTGACTGACCACATGGCAAAGCCAAGAAGCCAGCAGCTGAAGAAGCAATCTTGACCGAGGTCGAGACCACATGTTCCTTGGGCCGAGATCTCTCCCACTCCCAAGAATGTCTCCATTGAGACAAAGACGATCCCGTATCCTTCTCTCATTTACGGGATCAAGAGGAGTGCAAGCCCACAGGCATCTCTCCCATGGTCGGGAGAGACTGGCACAACTCTCAGAAGGAACCCGAGAAGGTGGAGCCCAGGTTGAGTGGAACAAAGAAGCTCCAAGAGGTCTCTGCAGCATGCGCTGCTTCCTCCTCGAATGCTTGCATGCATTCCAGTTGCTCAGTGGATCCCGAACCTGTGGAAACTGCCCACCGAGCCTCACTGGATTTCACTGGAGGGTTCCGTTTCTCTGGCCTCCCCAGCTTCAGGCATGCGAGATGGTCGTAGAGGACACTGGGATGAAAGGCGAGACACATATCGCATTTCGAAGTGTCATGGTCGACACTGAGGCAATAAATGTACGCGGTGTGGTGATCGGTGCGTGACATCTTATGGTTGCAAGGGCATCAACGAAATCTGGGGGAAGACCTGTCTTCCATAATCGAAGCGGTTAACTTGCAATCGCTAACGCGAACGATGCAAATTTTCGGAATAACTGAAGGTTTGAAAGCCAAGGCCTACAAAATGCGTGAGCATGAGGGAGGCAACCTGAATCTTCAAGCAGAAAGAAGATCTGGCATCATGGGGCTGAGCTGAGGTATATACCACCTGGTTGGTGGGAGGAGCCAGCTTGAAGACTTTCAGCTGATCTTAAAGTGGAAGGGGACATGCCAAAGAGTATGTATGAATAACATATCCATGCTCCTAGAAGAGCAGTTCCCTGGATGGGGCCTTGAGGAGCCAACCAACCAGATAAAGAAAGACATACAGTACAGTCCCTCACTTCTGAGAGCTGCTGCAACCACTACTAAGCACTTGGTAAAGACACACGACATAGAGGATAAGCCAAAGGGCAGCACTTTGAAGTGATAATGTTCGCCCAGAAAGGCAAAATGAAGAAACCTCTTATAAGGAGGAAAGACCGAGATGTGCCTATAAGCATCCTACATGTTCAGTGAATAGAGTCAGTCTTCAGTCTTGAAGAAGGGAATCAGGCCTGGCAAAGTTACCATCCAGAACTTTCTGTACAGTACTAGACAAAGAGATCAACTTCCTTTAGATCTAAAATGGGCCGCAGATCACCGGTCTTTTTGGGGACCAGGAAAAACCTGGAATAAAACCCCTGGTTTCTCTGGTGCCTGGGCACTAATTCAATGGCCTGCTTGTGCAGGAGAGACTGTACTTCCTCCCAAAGAACAGATAGATGATCTGGCAGATATTTGAAGGGTGGGAAGGGGTGTCTGGAGGCTGCTGGATAAGCTCCAGGGTGTGAATCTTTTCTATGATCTGCAGAATCCATGCATCTGAAGTTATGGTCCTCCATTGATTTAGATGGAGGGAGAACCAACCTCCAACCACTGCCTCCTGGGTTTGAACCAGAAGAGGAGGTGGGTCTGGCAAGGAGTCAAGCTGAGGTGGAGCCAGTTGCAAAGGCTGGTGCATCACTTCGGGGGTGCTTGGCCATCGCTCCCCCATTGGAGGGAGCAGGCAAGGAAGCCTGGGCTCTACACTTTCCTTGGATACGGGGAGAGGGTCGGAGCCTACTGATTTGTCTATGTAATGTAGGCCGCCCTGCTCGGCTGAGTGTGGTAGAGGGAATGGACCAACTTAATTGCCGTGCCCGAGGCCTGCAGATTATTAATGAGGTCCTGAACATCAGGGACAAATAGCTTAATGCTACTGAAAGGGGCATTAAGCACCTTGTTCTGCACATCGGCTGCCAATCCAGATACGTTAAGCCAGGAGTGCCTACGAAGGCATATGCCAGTGTCAGCTGCCCTGGCAACCGTGTCGTCCATGTCATACAATGCCCTGAGGAGGTGTTTACCAACAACCTCAGCAGCCTGCAAACACTGAAGCAATTCCTGCTTATAAGAGCCATCAGAAAGGGCATCAGTGGCAGCTTTGCCCTTTCTCCAGTTGGCATTTTGGTATTTAACCATGTGTGACAGATAATTTGCAATCTGCAGGATTAAGGTGGAAGAAGCATAAACCCTTTTTCCACCAGAGGTCAAGCCTATGGGATTCCTTGTCTGAAAGAAGGGAACCCAAGTGTTTAGGCACCTTTGATCTGCCATGAGCTGCCTTGATGATCACTGAGCTGGTGTCGACCTGGGCAGCAAAGTAAGGAACACCCTGAGGGGCGTTGTAAAGTTTGTCTTTCCTGCGTGACATGGCTGGCACCATGTCTGTCTGTGCCAGGCTGCTGTGGTTGCATTCTTCAATGCTGGAAGCACTAGAGGAACGATCTTAGGGGAAAAGTCAGACATCCTGTTCCTCAGTCTGAAAGCCCATGGTCGAAGACAGCTGCTTCATCACACTGAAAAATGTGGCATCATCAGTAGGGGACCTTAGAGTAAGCTTCACAGAGTCCTCACTGACCAAGGAGGCAGTGGACTTGTCTAAGAAAAGGATCTCCTCCTCTTCATCCTTCACATCATCAGGGAGAATGAGATCAGGATGGTACTCCTCCTCCTTGACGTCGACCTCTTCATCTGGGCCTGGCATTGGATTTGCCAGCGGCATCCCATGGGGAGTCTCCTGGGTTCGACGAATGGGTGTTGAGGAAGAAGCTGACATTAACGGTGTCTGAGAAATGGGCCTATTTAAGGCACTCAGCTGCTGAACGATTACATTCGTGAACTTTACATGTACTTCGTTCAGGTCAATAGTGGACATCAATGGAGGGGAGTTCGATGGCATGGGTGCCGATGACCCTCCGACTGTGTTCTGGGAGTCCAATGAGCCTGTAGCCCTGGAAGGAGAAGGGCAGGCCTCAACAGGATGGTCACTGACGACAAACCAGTCATCGACAACGGAGGGGCCGATGATCTGGAGGTTGACAGCCGGGCATCCTGTGTGGTATGTCGGTATGGGTCTGGTAGGCACAGAGACCTGGACAGCTGGCCTCTTTTTCAGAGCGGCCACAGCCGATTAAGAGCCTCCTGAAGGAGAGGCTGATGGGGAGCGGGATCACCACTGGGGGGAGTGGTCACAATCCCGGTCTTTTTTATGACTGCTCCCCAAGAACTGGTCTCAGGCCTTGGAGGCCTGGGAGCTTGACGAGCTAGTCGACGGTTGGGCAGCCGGGGCCCCGGAGGACCCCTGCCTGGAGCTGTCTACCTGTTGTTCCATTAATTTTTTGAGAGCCTTCTTGCATTGCCTGAGGGTTGTTTGTTTAAACTTCTGGCAGAGCTCACAGTCAGAGACATCGTTGTCGGGCCCAGGACAGCAGACACAAACTGAGCATCTGTAGAAGCAATCTTCTTTCTGAAGCAGCAGCAGCAATGGAAAAGAGAAGAGGAAGGATTAACTAGTGAAGTAAAAAAAAAGAAAAATCTCTTAAAAAAGAGTTTTAGGTAAGTATTAGGGGAAAAGACCGTAGGCCAAAAAAGGTGCAGACACTGTTACGGAGCTTCCACTGAGACTCATGCAAGCAAATCAATGGTGTGAGAGAACTGAGGAGGGAGCACTGACGTGGGTGGCCCCAGTTGTACTGCTGAAACTCTTCTGTGTGGATTCCCCCTCACTGATGGTGAAGGTTCCTACGGTGTAACATGATGACTGAGATACCCCAGAAGAAGATCCAACATACCCAAACTGCAACACTACTTCTGTGGCCACAGGTACTCATTCACACTGTAAGACATACACACCAATTTCTAGCTGCAGAAGCCGAAGCACATAGAAACATAGAAGCTGATGACAGAAGGAGACTGCTAGGTCCATCTAGTCTGCCCATTTGTTTTAGACCTATTTGACACCCTAGTTGTCCTTTGTAGTCAGCACCTGTGGGGCCCGCACTTCTGCAGCTGCAGACAGACATCCATGATACTCAAACTGCAACACTACTTCTGTCTGCAGAACTGCAGGCCCCTGATGGGTTTGCATGTCTGCAGCTACAGATGTAAGATATACATACCAAACTCTGGCTACAGAAGTGCAGTACCCTGTGGGATGTGCACTTGTGCAGCTGCAGATAAAAGCCCATGCTACCCAAACTGCAACATTACTTGTGTCTGCAGATGCACAGACCTCTATGGGGCCAGAGCTTCTGCAGCCAGAGAT
Source organism: Neoceratodus forsteri (assembly GCA_016271365.2). NCBI lineage: Eukaryota > Metazoa > Chordata > Ceratodontiformes > Ceratodontidae > Neoceratodus > Neoceratodus forsteri. Next base: position 377,667,730 of record CM057458.1, read on the forward strand.
ACTCATGCACACAGTAAGACATATACACACTTCTGGCTGCAGACATGCAGGCACCTGTAGGGCCTGTGCTTCTGCAGACACAGATAGAAATCCATGAAGGTAGCATATCAGTGCTACTGCATTTGTGTCATCTGGAAACAGCTGGATGTTGTTTGTTTTACCTGATGATGGTGGTCTGTGGCTGCTAGTGTGGTCTTGTCCTTTTTCTGCTTGGTAGGGTGGGAAATTAGGGTTGGAAACCCTAATGCCACATTTCCCTACTTTCATGGCATTAAGCTGAACCTTAACTGATGCATTAGTGGAGTGCAGTGTTTTTGCAATGAATGTCCTTCCTTTTTGAGATAGTGGCACTGTATCCTCATTCACATAGGTCTCTCTGTGATCTGTGTGAATAGATGCAGATGTACAGGGCTCGCCAGGCCCTGTACCAAGGGAACAGTCCATCAGTCTGCCAGAGAAAGCACAGGGCCTTTGGGCCCAGCATTTCTAAGTGACTAGGAATGCAAATAATTTGTGGCGCTATCTGCAGAAGCACAGAGCCCTTCGGTTACAGATGCAGACACACAGGGCAAAGAGTCTATCTGGATGTGAAAATGCAGAGCCCTCTGGGACCTGTCTTTCCATGCAGCTGTGAGTGCAGAGGTACTGTGCCCTCTGGGCCCTATGTCAAGAGAAGACTTCTCTTCACTCTATGGTTATTTGTTGCCTGCACAGTCAAAACTGCACCACACTTCCCCAGGTTGGGGGTGGTGCTGCACAGCAGCACTGTCCCCCCCAAGGCTTGGCTCATCTAGTTGTCTCACTAAGTTCACCCCTGAACTCAGCTCACCAGCACAGGATCACAACGCACTACTCGCTGGATGAAGGGACGGTCCTGCACACATTTCCTCATAAATGTCAGCTCGACATTTTGAACCAATATCATGAACTTGGTTGCTGGAATGCATTAAATTCCACCTGAAAGGTGGTAGATACATAGATATATGGAATTTGATGGCAGATGAAGCCCATCTGACCCATCTAGTCTGCCCATATACCCTAACCTCCCCTTTGTCCTTTGTTTACACTTTCCCCATTGTCCTTAGGGTTCCCTTATGTCTATCCCATTTCACAGAGCAGCTGCAAAATCACTTTTTAACTTGTACTTGAAAATTCCCTCCATCCTTGTTCATGAGGTAGGGTCATGTAAACAGTAAATTTAAAATTTTGGACGAAACAGTCCAGCGGCATGGAGGTCTGAGGCACCATGTGCCTTTTATTTATTTATTTCAATTGGGATTAATACCTTTGAGTCAAAGATTCATTTTCAAAGGTTCCAAGTCAGGGACAAAACAGCCTTACCTCCTGCCATGCCGGTGATCTCAGTTTATGAACAGACTCGGGTTACTTGGTAGTACAGCTAGGCCAAGACCAGCCCATCAACAAGAAACAATGTCCAGACTGTAGTGTTTAGTGAAGGCATGGATGGTACTCCAGGTAGCAACTACATAGATTTCTGCAGCAGCCACATTTTTGAAAGAAGCAAAAGAAGTGGCCGTGCCTCTAGTGGAATGACCACGAGTCACACCAGGAGGTTTCTTACAATACTTCCTGTAACAAAAAGTAATAGTTTGCTAGCCATTTGGAAAAGCACCATTTACAATTTAGCGTAACCTCTTTTCCAGGGGCAAATAAAACTAAAAGCTGTGAGGACTTCTTGCAGTCCTTGGTACGGTGTGTATAGTACCTGAGTATTCTATGCACATCTAAAATGTGTAGCAATGCTTTACATGGATTGGCATGCTCTGGGTAACCACTGGCAGGTAGATGGTTTGATTTAAAGTAAACTCAGACATCACCTTTGGTAGAAACTTAGGATTAGTTTGTGGAAAATCCAATAAGGAGGCCCACACATTAGAGCCTGTAGCTCTGAAATCCTTTGAGCAGAAGTGATTGCAACTAAAAATAACGCTTTCTAAGAAAGGAAGTGTAGGCCACAGGTCACAGCCAGCTCAAAAAGAGCAAAAGTGACATTTTCCAAAATAAAATTCAGGTCACAAGCCAGAATTGGAGTGTGGCTAGGAGATGTTAAATGTAGAATGCCCTGCAAGAATGTACAGGCTACCTCCAGCTGAGCCACCACACGACCATCTGTAGGCACATGGAAAGCTGATATGGCAGCCAGGTGCACTTTGATGGAGGAATACTGCAGGCCTGAATCCAATATGGACAGCAGGTATTCTAGAACCTGATTAACTGGACAGGTGACTGGATCCAGGTGGTGAGAATCAGCCCATAAAGCAAACTGCATCCACTCTATGGAATAAGTAGACCTGGTAGACAGTTTTTTAGAAGCCACCAGAATATCCATCACTTTTTGGGAATTGCCAAAATGGGCTATGGCTGTGTCTTCAGGAGCCATGCGTGCAGATGAAGAGACTTCAGGTTCAGATGGACCAAGGTTCCTTGTTCCTGTGACAGTAGACCCTTGCACAGAGGCCAAGAACTGGGGGTCCACCGCCAGCTGTTGCAGTTGAGGGAACCAGATATGTTGAGGCCACAAGGGAGCAATGAGTATCAGAGTTACCTCCTCCATTTTCAGCTTAAGTAGTACTCTCTGAATTAGAGGAAAAGGAGAGATGGCATACAGAAACCTCCCTTTCCAAGAGAAGGACAATGCACCTTACCAGAAAACTCCAGGCCCTAGAGCGAGCGAACAGAAAAGTGGCATTTTTGCATTGTGTGGGGATGGAAAAGGTCCAACTCTGGATGACACCATCTTTCAAACAGGTCATTGACCACGAAGGTCAACAGTTCCCACTTGTACATTCTGGACTGTAACCAGCAGAGCTTGTTTTCCAAGACATTTTGGATGTCTGGAACATGTACTAGTGACAGTGCTAGACTGTGTTCCAGAGCTCAGTACCAAATCTTAATGGTTTCCCTGAACCGCAGATAGGAAGGAGTCCCTTGTTGTTGACGTAATGCATTACACTGACATTTTTCCGTCTGTATTAAGAGGACCTGGGGACAAATGATTTTGGAAGGCCTGGAATCCATAAAGAGTGGCCCTCATTTTGTTAACATTGATTTACAAGGTGGTTTCCAGTGGAGTCCATGTGCCTTTTGTCTGGTGAGGACCCAGTTGCACCTCCATCCCAGTCCCAAAGCATCCATGGTAAGGATCTGAAAAATGGAAGGATCAGGAACGGAACCCCTTCAGCATGTTGCTGGGTTCCAGCCACCACCTGAGCACTTTGCACAAAAGGGATGTAACTAGAACCATCTGTTCTAGGTCATCTGTGAGCTGATCCTGTTGGATTCTTAAGGTCCACTGGGGAATCTGCATGTGCAATCTGGTCAGTAGTACTGTGACAATGATCACTGCTGTTGAGAGGTCTAAACCTCACTTTCAGATTCTTGACAATATTGGGAATGCAAGTAATCACAGACACGTTGCATTAGAATAATAAACAAGTTTATTACTACCAAGGAATAAATCACAGTTGCCCTAAGCAGTTCTTACCAATACGAACCAGGAGCCAGTGCTAAGCGTTCCCTACACCTCGAGGTTTCTCTGTTGTCTCTTGGGGTCTCTCGGGTTTCCGAGGTGTAAAGCTTGTGCATTACATTATATACCTATGATAATTACTATGGTTACCAAAAGATAGAAGCATTTAGTTACAGAGATGAGCCCTATTGGCTAAATTAGAGGTAGCTCCATGGTCCAAGATAACATTATACAATTCTGTAAAGTCATCAGTTTGAGAACAAAAGAGTTCTTATACAGAGTCTTACATAACTCAATGTAGTAGTACAAATCACCAAAAGATGGCAATGCCGTCTTACATATTACAATTACTTCAAGGACACAGGTGTCTTGGCATCTGACAAGTAAGAAATACACAGAAAATACATGGCAGAATATATATATGTATTAGCAAGCAAAGTGTATTACAACAATATGCATTCATATCCTGACATCTACTCTTACATGGTAGATGCCCTTAGCCCTAAGTATTAGTATAACCTATACCTAAGTGTTAGCTGTCTACGGTGTACCTCTGAGGGTACCAATTAGGGTGCAGGGACCTCGTGTAACACTGCCATGAGTCCCAGAAGGCACAAAAACATCCTTGCTGAGACATAACGACTGTCATGTACTAATTGTGCTTGAGCAATCAGGCAGTTGACCCTGTCCAGAGGCAGGAAAGCCAAGCCCTGGACCATGTCCAAGACTGCCCTTAAGTACTGCAGTCGTTGGCAGGGTGTCAGTATTGATTTTGGTACACCAACTGTCACCCCCAGAGCATCGAACAGCTGTCTGGTTCAAGCTAGGTTAGCAACAGCTAGTCCCTGGAGTGGGCCTTCAACAGCCAATCGTCCAAGTAAGGGAAAACATACAGGCATTCCCTGCAAAGGGCTGCTGCCACCACTGCTAAGCATTTGGTAAAGACCCATGGCACAGAAGATAAGCCAAAGGGCAACACTCTGAATTGGTAATGTTTCCCTTGAAGCAGGAGCCTCAAGTATATTCTGTGAGGTTTCTGGATTTTGATATGGAGGTGAGCATCTTTCATATCCAGGGAACATATCCAGTCCCCTGTTTGCAATAACAAGAGACCCTGCATGACCATGCGGAACTTCTTGTATTCTATAAAGTTTAGATCCATTAGATCCAGAATAGGTCTCAGATCTCCTGTCCACTTTGGGACAAGGAAGTACTGGGAATAAAACCCTGTGTTCCTCTGTTCTACAGGAACCAGCTCTATGACTCACTTCTAGAGAAGAGTCTGTATTTCCTTCCACAACAGGGGCAGAGACCCAGGAGGCTATGTCGTGAGAAGTAGGGGATGATCTTGAGGGTTGTCCAGAAGTTCCAGAGCATACCCCTTTTCAATAATCCCTAGAACCCAAGAATCTGAAGTCGCCTCCCTCCACTGGTTCAAGTGAAGTAATAGTCGCCCTCTACAACCACCCCTGCAGGTAAAGAAAGATGGGGGGTGTAAAGGAGTCAGGCTAAGCCGGTGGGGGTGACTCCACCAGCTCCACCAACTCTAGGGGCTTTTGACTGGGCACCTGGGGTGGTACTGGGAACTGGCAAGGCCCTTGCTCCATTGCCCCTGTCCTGCTGTCGGGGGCTGGGCACTGTATAACACCAGCTGGACCAAAAGTACCTGTGCTCTTACTCATGGGATGAGTAAGGTAGAGGGAGTGCACAGACTTCTGCCCTCTAAATGGGGCATTAAGAATGGTTTGCCATACATCATTTGCAAAACCTGCCACCCTGAACCATGAATATCTCCTGAGACAGATGCCAGAAGCCATCACTCTGGCAGAAGCATCCGATACATCATAGGCTGTGTGAAGCAAATGCTTGCCCACATCAGCCACAAAAGTAACAGCTTTCAGTAGCTCCTGTTTAGGGGTACCCTTAGGCAAGGCTTGTGCAGCTGCCTTGGCCTTTCTCCAGAGGGTGTTCTGATATTTCATTACATGGGCCTGGTAATTGGCAATGCGAAGGCCCAATGATGAAAAGGCATATGTTCTTTTGCCTATGACATCCAACCTCCTGGACTCTTTATCAGGAGGGAGGGAACTGAGATTCTTGTGCAACCCCCTACAAATGGGGGTTCCCAAAAAGTCTTCCTTGAGCTTGCCTAAATGCTCACTGCCAGGCTGGTGTCCTGCGTTTTAGCAGTTTAAATGTGATTACCAGAGCCTGTATAGCCTCTGTGTACTGTCTCTTTAAGACCTGCCTGATTGCAGCATAAGTAATTTGAGAGGGAGCTCTGTTGAAAGACGTAACTATTTGCTGAAAATCATTTAGAGTGATAATGATAATGTAGTTTGTCTAACATGCTTTCTTTGCAGCAAGGACTGTTTTGTTTGTCTCCACTGTCTTGGTCCTGGACTGCAAATCAGACATACTAACATACTAAAATGCCAGCAGAATAGGCCTAACGGTCTTTCGAGTCTGCTCGATTGGTCAGCCCCCACCCTGGGTGCTGACCTTGCTGCCCACCTCACCTTCTCTGGCTTCTCCCTTCCCAGTTCCGGATATTCTTGCTGCATTGGATTTTGCTTCCAGAACCCTTCCCCTGTACCTGTCCCAGCCCCTCTTGAACCCCTCCACCGTCTCTGCCTCCACCAGCCCCCTAAGCAGTGCATTCCATGGCTCCACCACCCTCTCAGTGAAGTAGCACCTCCTCCTTTCTCCCCTGAATCTTCCCTCCAGCTTCCACCCATGCCTCTAGTGGCCCCTCCTCATTCCTTCAAGCACCCCAACTGTTCCTCCCCTATTTACCCTCTTCATGTACTTGAAGACCTCTATCATGTCCCCGGTCCGTCTCTTCCAATGTGTACATATTTAGCTCTTGAGCCTCTCCTCATAGGTCCTGTCCCCAAGCCCCAAATCATTTTGGCTCTCCTCTGGACTCTCTCCAGGAGTTTAATGTCCCTCTTAAGTGTGGCTCCAAACTGCACGCAGTACTCAAAGTGTGGCCTCACCAAGCAGTTATACAGAGGAGCATCACTTCTCCTTCTGAGGTGATCCCCAGCGATGCATCCCAGCATCCTGTTGGCCTTGGCTGCTGCCCTCCTACAAGTCTCCGAGTTGTTCATCTTGACATCCACCACCACCCCCAGGTCCCTCTCAGCCATCAAGACTTGTAGCATTCCCCCCCAGGGTGTACACTTGGCCGGGTTTCTGGCCCCCAGGTGGAGTACCTTGCATTTCCCTGCAGTGAACCTCAGCTTCCACTTTCTAGACCATCTTTCCAGAGCGTCCAGGTCCCCCTGTAGGGCCACCCTCCCCTCCTCCCCGTCCACCACCGGCCCCAGTTTTGAGTCATCTGCAAAGAGACTCATCTCACTCCTGATTCCTGTCCTTATGTCAGAGACGTAGGCGTTGAACAGGAGGGGCCCAAGGACTGATCCCTGTGGGACCCCACTAATGAACCTCTTTGGGGATGAGACTATCCTGCCAACTACGACCCTCTGGGTCTGGCCCTGGAGCCAATTGCCTATCCATCTGATCATCTGGTTCCCCACCCCCATTTCTCCCAGCTTATCCAACAGGCCCATGTGAGGAACACAGTCAAATGCCTTGCTGAAGTCTAGAAAGAGGATGTCCTCTGGTCTACCCAGGTCCAAGGCACTCGTCACCCAGTCATAGAACTCCACAAGGTTTGTCTGACACAATTTCCCCGAGACGAATCCATGCTGTCTATCGTCCAGGCACCCTGACTTTTCCAGGTCCCCCCCAGCCTCTCCTTGACAATGCCCTCCATCACCTTCCCCACCACCGATGTCAGGCTGACAGGCCTGTAGTTTCCTGCCACCTCCCTTGATCCCCCCTTGTGGATAGGCACTATATGCGCCACCTTTCAGTCCTGGGGCACCCACCCTGTCCTCAGAGAGATGGTGAAAAGCTCTGCCAGGGGTTTTGCCAGGACATCCGCAAGTTCCTTCAGCACTCCGAGATGTAATTTATCTGGCCCCGGTGCTTTCTCCGTCTTAAGGGAGCTGAGGGCTTCCCTCACTCTCTCTGCTGTGATTTCCACTTCCAGTACCTCTTCTCCTTGCTTAGCCCTCCCCCCTCCTGCCAGTGATGCCTCCCCCTCTCCCCAGACCCGCCAATTGGTAAGGGTCCCCCTCCTCAGTATCTCTGTCTCCTCCCATGTATGATGCAGCACCCCCATTTTTCTTGGTGAAAACTGAGGTGAAGTACTCATTTAGTACCTCAGCCTGCTCCCCTGGGTCTTGTGCCCATCTCTCCCCTGATTTAATCCTGCTAATCTGCCCCTTCACCCTTCTTTTTTCCCCAATGTATCTAAAGAACCCCTTGTTCCCTCTCCTAATTTCCCTGGCCAGGTTCTGCTCCTTCCTTTCTTAGCCGCCTCACCACCCTAGTGGCCCTTCTAGCCATCAGCTCATACTCCCCTCGATCCCTTTCACTCCTTGAGCACTTGAATTGCCTATAGGCTGCCTTCTTCCCCCACACCACCTCCTGGACCTCCCTGGTCCACCAGCAGGGTTTTCGGGCCCTACCGCATTTTCGTCTTACTCTTGCACAGGTGCTGGTAGCATCTTGCACCCCTCTCCTGATGATTTCCCATCTACTATCAGTGTCCATGTCTGACCCAATCACATCCAAATGCTCCTTAAGGATCCTTCCCATTTCCTTAAAATCCGTTCCCCTGAAGTCAGTTACCGCAGTCTTTGTGCAGCTTTCTAGCCCTCCTAGGTCCAGGCAGAACCAGACCGTGGCATGGTCACTCCCCGCCAACGGGTCCCTTACCTCCAGGCCCCTAATCTGGTCACTGTCTGCCAGGACCACATCTAGTACCCATGCCTCCCTGGTCAGTTCCCCCACCTGCTGAGTTAGGAACGCGTCTTGAAAGACATCCAACAACCTCTGTTCCCTGGTCACAGAAGATGTCATAGTCTCCCAGTCTGTTCCTGGCACGTTTAAGTCCCCCAACATCACCACCATTCCTCTGCCCAGTCTGCAGTGTCTCCCAACATCTGCCACCAGACTCTCCTCCAGCTCCTCCGCCAGGGCAGGGGGTCTATACACCACTCCTATTTTTACTCTCTTGCCCCCTTGTTACCAAGGTGACCCAAATCGCTTCCACGGTTCCCTCCACCTCCTACTCCTCCTATGCCAATGCAGTTTTTGGACTATCATTGCTACCCTCCTCCCTTCCTCCCCTTGTCCTTCCTGAACATAGTGTAACCCTCCAGGTTCAGGTCCCAGTCATGTCCTGCAGTGGCCCCGGTCTCAGTGACCGCTGCCACATCCACTGCTCCCTCAGTTAGCATCGCCTGGAGCTCAGGCATTTTATTTTCCAAGCTCCTGGCATTTAGCAGGACTACCTTCCACCCTTTCCCTATACTTCTATTTCCCTTGCTCGTGTTCCCATGGGGATTCTGTTTTCCCCTGGTCTGCACATTACCAGTCGGCCTTTTCCCACAATCCTCCAGCTCCCCGGGGGGTGGAGACAGAGTCCCTCCTTTATCGGCACCCCCTTGACAGCCTTTTCTCTCATCCCTCCCCCCTTCACAAGTTTAAACCCCACTTTTCACCAATGAACCCCTCTATTTTCAACTTAAGGATTCCCCTCCCCTCCAAATTTGAGAAGGAGTCTATCTCTAGCATACAGCTCCTTATCCTCCCAGGTCTCCCCCCAATCCCCAATCAACCCATACCCTCTGGCCTCACACCACTCCCTGAGCCACTGGTTTATCTCCCTAATCTTCCTTTTGTGTTCCCCACTAGCCCTTGGCACCGGCAGGATTTCTGAGAAGGAAACTGTGCATCCTATGTCATGACAGACCCTGGCAAGTTCCCTGAATCTTGCCTGTATCTCTAGCTTGCTATTTCCCTCAATGTCATTTGTACCCAGGTGGACCAGTATGTCCGGGGAACCCCCACAATCCTTTGCCAGCTGATATACCTCGTGCTTAGCCCTGTGCACCGTTAGTCCAGGGAAGCATTTTGTTCTAACTGGCCAGGCTTCTCCCTTCCTATCCCATTTAATACCCCTGATCATAGAATCCCCCAACAGGAGCACTCTGACCACTCCTTTTCCTCCATTTCCCTTCCATGTCCCTCATCCTTTCTACCGGCCCTCCACCCAGCCAGCTCCTTGTTCCTCCCTATCTGGGTGCCACATGCCACCCTCCTTATTTACCCTGGCCACCCCTCCTCCCTCCAATCCTATGCCTCCTCCTCCTGAGTATCCTTCTGTACCTTGCTAACTCCCTCACTGCTCCGCAACTGGTCCTTCTCCCATCTGCTAAACTAGCCTGGCTCGTCCTCCCTTCCTTGCTGTCTCCATTTAGTCCCTCCTTGCTTGTTGTGCTCCCCTGGCCTAAACCCTCAGCTCCCTTTACTAAATCCTCCTTGTACTTCTGGTCCTTCTCCTTGCCTTTACCTCTCAACTGGTCTTTCTCCTTGCGCTTTCCTCCTTCTTCCCCCTTCCCCTCCTGCTCTGATTCACTGCTACCCCCATTGTCCTGCATTCCAGGTTCCCCCCTGTCCTTCCTGCTATCTGGCCCCTGCCTCCTGCCCCCCACTCCCTTTCCGTCTCCAACCACCCCTGTCGTGGCTACATCATCCCCCTCATCCTCGAGCAGAAGAAGAGAATTGAAGCGGTTACTGAGTGTAAGGTCTGATCCACCTCCCCGCCTTGCTTCCTTCTGTCCAGCCCTGGCCATCTGCCTACTTTCCTGAGAATGTTGTCCTCTGTCCCTCCTTTGTGAGGGTTCCCGTTACCTGCCTGCTTCCTTGGTAGGTCCTTTGGACCCCTCTGCCAGGGTCCCTATGTGACCCTGAGTATTCTCCTGCACTCCTTTCCTATGCCACTGCCCCAGTGCTTGGTGCAACCCTGTGGAGATCCTGCCCCTTCCCCAACCATACCTCCCCTTCCCCAGCTGTCTCCTAATCCCCGCAACCTCCTCCTTTCGTGCCAGCTGGTAGCACACTGGGCAACCACCAAACTTCCAAGCCCAGTCCAGTATCATGGCTGCTCCACACCCTGTGCACCCCACCACCCTCCCAAAGATGCCGGCCCAATGCCATGTGGTTCCATCCCCTTCCAAGTAGGTTTCCTTGGGTGAGCCACCAGATTCCCCCAGTCCAAGATACACCTCTACTGCCTAATCAGGTCACCCACTAATCTTAGATACAGTCCCACAGTACACCGGCAACCCTGTTACTAGGTGCAGCACAACACAGTAAACTTATAAGGGAAATGAACAACTCCCTAAGCTCCTCTCTCCCAGCCTTTAAATCCAACCCCAGCAGCTAGAACTACATGAGCTGCAGCCTTTTTCTCCAATTGCAGGGCAGGTGCCCTATAAATTAGCAGAACTCTGGGAGGGAGGGTGGGGAGGGTGGGTCTTGGGCAGACACCGACTGTGAGAGATAGTGTATCAGCCCTGCATCTCCCTCCAAGCCCAGCAGCCAAATACCCAGGCCCAAGCAAATCCCACCAAATAGGTTTTAATCAGAAGAAATAGGCCTCCACCAGCGCAGCCTGTTACACAGTGAAACATCCAACAAATGAGCCCACTTACAGCCACCAAACCAGTTTTCAAACTTCCAACATCCCCCAAAACAATACCCTGCTAACCCCTTAGAAGTAAGAAAGAAAAGAAATAACCTTCTACCAAGTAAAATCCACAAGAACCCTATAAAAACAACAAGAAGCAGCTACTGCCCTGGAACACAACTGATCCTGTCCCCTTCCAGTTCCTTCTGAGAAGACAAAGCAGCCAACACCACAAACCTGATTCAGCTCTGCTTCCAGTCAATTAGCTGAGTGAGACCTGGCCAGACCATTAACACCCTTCCCCCACTATGCAGTAATCTTTGCAGCTACTGAAGTCACCAACAATGAATCAAAATTCAACTCAAAGCCCCCAAAATATGTTTGCTGCCAAAGGAAACAGGTCTCCAATTCAATCAGCTTCACTAAAACACATCAAAATAGGCTTGAAATTAACAGATATAGGTCTCCAATTCAAATACCCAGACCCAAGCAAATCCCACCAAATAGGTTTTAAATCAGAAGAAATAGGCTCCACCAGCGCAGCCTGTTACACAGTGAAACATCCAACAAATGAGCCCACTTACAGCCACCAAACCAGTTTTCAAACTTCCAAAAGCCCCCAAAACAATACCCTGCTAGCCTCTTAGAAGTAAGAAAGAAAAGAAATAACCTTCTACCAAGTAAAATCCACAAGAACCCTATAAAAACAACAAGAAGCAGCTACTGTCCTGGAACACAACTGATCCTGTCCCCTTCTAGTTCCTTCTGGACCAATCAGTTCTGGTGAGACCTAAAATGTAGCCGGACTACAGGAACTGTCTGAAGTCAAAATCTGTAGGAACTGTAGTTTTGAACTTTTTGCACCTTTTTTGCAACTGAAGGTGCAGCTCTTGCTTTGACTGACAGCCAAATCAGGCAACCAAACCTTTTGGATCTGAGGGACTTCCCCAAGCTGCCTACTGTTCAGGGCAGTTCTGAGCTGTGAAGTGAAATGAGAAAAGCTCAAGTGTATTTTGGGCAGCAATCTTGAGTGGATTCACATGGGAGAACTGTGAAAAGGCTGAGGTTTGGCTTGCATGTCTACCTGCTGCTCCTAAGAGGGAGAGCAGAGAATTATTTTGGACTAAATCCAAGTTTGTGTGACTAAAGTAAGCTACTGAAGTGGGCCAGGCTCAACCTGAAGAAGACCGAAGATTTTGCTGAATGCGATCGGCCTGTCAGGAGTTCCAGCTACCCCTAAGCTCCCGGTGTGCGCAGTGACTTTGCGATTGTGACCGGGAAGCACTTTGCCTGGTACAGTAGAATTCTCTTACATGTAAATGTCCTATGAGCTGCTAATGGGTTGTGAGTTAGTTCCCCACTGTGTGAACTGTGTTCTGCTTGCTGTAAACTGTATCCATCCCAAAACGGACTACATCTGAATTTATCTCCATGTGGTCTGGGCCTTGCCAGACTGGCCCAGCCAGACTACCCACTGCACAGAGAAGCCACCGATGAGAGACCTGCCTGGGGATCAGCCCCCTGCTCCATGCTTGAACAGGAATGACGCCTCTGTGACTCGTGGGGGCCCTGCTTCTCCTGGAATTCCAGATCAACCACCTGTAGTCTCGATTTTCATCCAGCCTGTGTCCAGTCTTGGGTATCGTGAGTAAATACCAGGGTAGCTCCCTGCAACAACAGCTTAATCCGAGTGTGTCATCTGATTGTCTTGTTGTTTTGTTTCCTTTACGAACTGAGCCCTCTGGCTCCGGATTACAAATATTGTGTACTGTGCATGTTGTGTTTTCCATCACAGGGCCCCAACCAGCTGCGACGCCGGGCAACAGTCCTGGCTAGCCCATCTCTTCTCCACCTGGGTACCCAGAGGTGTGACTGTGAGAGGGACTCAAAGCACATACATAACTGCTTGATTAATATAACCTTTAAGCTAATTAACCTGATTTTGCCCCTCCCTTGTTCAAGTCCCCTGAATAAATCAGATCTAACTTTTTCCTGCATGTAATCTGACTGTGGTTCTAGTTTGTGCTCAAAGTACTGTACTGTTGCTATTTGCTGTGCATAACCTTGTTTTACAGGGATCCCCAGGGTCGAGCCAGAGGAACCAGCCCTGGTGGTAGGTGCAAGCAGTGTGGGTACTTGTGTGGTGTACCAGGGGTATTGTGAAAGTGATTATTGTACAGTATTCAGGCCACTAGAGGGGAAAGAGGGGGGTTACAGTGTCCCAGAGGGCTGTGCCCAGGTTAGCTTGATCACTACCAACCCTGACCTCCAGGTGGAGGCACCCTTTCAGAACTCAGGCCCCTTAACATTCAACTAGCCAAGCAGGCAAGGGTAGTAGCCCTTGGGATAGCGCCACCTAGGGGTTACACTTAGATGCTATAGACCTGTCATGGGCAGCATTAATGACCACTGAGACAGTCTGAGATTGTGTGGCATAAAAATGCTTCCCAGAAGGGGCCATATACATTCTGTCCAGCTTACGCATGGCAGGAGTGGAGCAGAGCTCCTAAGGCAGGACAACCAGATAAGTGTTTTTTTTTTTTTTTTTTTTTTACTTAAGGGGGCTGAATCCAACCAAGAATAATATAAAATAAAAAAATAATGTGTTAACTATTGTTTTGGATGATTTTACATGGAAAGGAGGAGGGGGAACTACAGTGGGAGGACTTAGAGAGAGGGTTCTGGTCATTTGGAGAGAACACCATTGGTGGGGACCAGATACATGTGACTGCAGGAAACCAATAAGGCTCCTGTAGTTTCTTGAATATGAATGGCAGTAGTCCATTGTTAGGCCTCATAAGGGGACATGCGGCGGGAATGGAGCAAAGCTCCAGAGACAGAGCAACCAGATAAGTTTTTTTTTGTTACTTATGGGGGCTGAGTCCACTCCATCTAAGAATACTATAAAATAAAAAAACAATGTGTTCGTAACAATTATCTGGGAGGATTTTACATGGAAGAGAGGAGGGGGGAACTATAGTGGGAAGACCGAGGGAGGGTTCTGGTCATTTGGAGAGAACACCATTGGTGGGGACCAGACACACGTGGCTGCAGGGAGCCAATAGGGATCCTGTAGTCATACCTCTCAATGTCCCATTGTTTTCTGGGATTTCCCAAATTTAGACTCTCTGTCCCCAAGTCCTGACTTGCTTGCTTGTTTTGCAGATTTTTAGAATACCAGTGTAAGTCTAGCAGACCTATTTAACCCTTAGGCTAACAGCAGAATTAGAAATTATAGGAACTCTGGACTGATATATCAGTCAACAATACAGAAAGGGTTAAACTTGTCCAAGCAGACAAAAAAGGAGGTTGTAGGAACCACCCCCTCCCCCGGCATCCCACAGGCTCATCTGTCTCTCTAATGAGACTACTGAGAGAGAGAGAGGGAGACACACACACACACACACACACACACACACACACACACACACACAGCATTTCAATACAGTATATTTCTGTTCAGTCAAGTCTGGAAATTAATAACAATGGATCCTTAAAAGCCTGGAAAATAACTTAACACTGGATCCTAGAAGAATTATTTCTTTAGCAGTGCCTGTGTTCCACTTTAGTTTCAAGTAAGTAAATAAAGAGAAATGACAACATCAACATGCAGAACATTCACCTGTATTTTTTATTATGCCATTTGTAGTTCTTATTTAACACCCACAATCTCAAGCAACCCCTTACATGAGTGAGCTTGAAGTGTGAGTGATATGAGGCAGAAGTGTGGTGTCTGTGACTAAGTGGCATCTGAGGACATTGGCTGGGTGTCTGTAGGGAGGACATCAGGCCACTGACTGCACTGGGCAAGGCAAGTAAGGTGAGTAAACACAAGGGTGGGGATAGGAGGGTAGAAGTACCACATAGCGGGAACACATATGGTTGCATTATCATACAGAGAAAGGGAATAACAGCAAAACCCTATCTAGGGTCAGCCAACTAAAAAAAACAAAGAGAACCGGCAACAAGTGAGGGAGGGTGGTTCAGGGGAAAATAGGAAAAACAGGGAACAGGACAACATTCAGGAGGTGAGGAGAGAACAGGGACAAGATAATGTGGAGAGAGAGGGGAATGCACATACAGCCAGATGGAGTGGGGAAGATGGTGTGCTACAATAACTGTGGGGCAGCAGTCTTTCTGGGAACCATTTGAAATATAGGGGGCTGTCCAGTATGTAGGAGCATAAGACAGCTAAGGACAGAAATAATGCAGCTCAGATGGTAGCTGAGGAGAAGGGAGTGGTGGGCTAAAACAGTAAGGCAGTGGGGAAGGAGACAGAGGAGAGGAGCCCAGGGGGACGAGGATATCAGACAAGGGTACGGACCTGGTGGGAACACCCTGTACTCGGTGGTATCCCTTTCTCAGAGGGCCAGGGTGGAGGATGAGTGGCAGGTGGTAAGGGGAAGGGGTGGTAGCTCAAGAGTTACAAATGGGGAGAGAACTCCAGAGGGAATGCCCTTATCAAACAGATTTGGCCAATTGTCAAGCACAGGGATAGGGGAAACAGGAGGTGAGTTGGGAGGTCTGGGTAGGAATGCAACCACAGAGAGTCATGCTATGGAGATCGAGACAATGCAGGGAAGTCAGGGGAGAATGGGGAGAAGAAGCAAACCTAGTGGAGGGGATGGAGAAAGGGTTAAAATAATTAGGTTTAGAGGGAGGGAGAGGATCGTGGGGGTAAACACAGCTATGAGGAATGGAAGGAGCTCAAAGGGTAGGAAAGACACAGTCAAGGGTGAAAGTGGAGATAGTGGTGGGGCACTAAACATTGCACAGGGTAATGATTGCGAGAGGACAGGTCCTGCAGGAGCGAGGGTTGGGAGAGTGGTTAACATGACAGACAGGGGAGGTACAGTGACAATCATTGGACACTCCATGATTAAGGGCATCAGCTGGGGAAAGAAGGGGAACATGGACACCATAACGAAAGCAGTGTGCATGCCAGAGATGACAGCAAGGAGGGTGGGTCCAAAAATAGGGGAGGTGGTAAAAGGGAGAAGGGGGAAAACAGATATAATATTTCATCTAGGCACCAATGACCTGGTGGGAGAGGAAGTAGAGGTGGTAAAAAGTTGGTTCATGCAGTTGGGGCTGATCTGCAGGGAGGTGGCAAGTTCACTGGCATTCTCTGAGGTGATCCCAGTGTTAAGAGCTAGAACAGTTAGGAAAGCTAAGATAAAGGAGTTCAATGCATGGCTGAGGGATTGGTGCAAGGAGGAGGGCTTGATTTAACAGGAGAATAGGGGGAGATGTGGTCAGATAAATCTCTATGCGAACCTGACAGACTGCACCAAAACAGCGAGGGATTGAGGGTACTAAGGAACAAACTGGAGGGTACATTACCTATAAGTTAAATTTAAACTGCTGTGGGGGGGGGGGCATGCTGGTGCAAGGGCCAAAAGATCAGGAGAAGTGGACATGCATGGACCTCCCTCCATAACAGTTGAGGGGGACTTCAGGAGAGAAGGAGGAGGAGAAGGGCAGTTTGGAAATGGGGGAGGAAGGAAGCATACAGAGACAAAGAAAAAGCAGAAAGGGGGGAAAGGTGAGGGCTCAGATGCAAAGTGGAAGATGGTGTTCCTGAATGCATGTAATCTAGGAAACAAGATGGATGACCTGCAAGCACTGCTTGCAGAAGGGAAGGTAGATATTGCAGTAATAACAGAGACTTGGGCCACACCTAACCATGACTGGGACCTCTCAGTTCCAGGACATGGGCTTTACAGGAGAAACAGAGCAGTAGGCAAAAGAGGAGTGGTGGCAGTATTCATTAGTCATTCAAAATGAAGAAACAGACAAAGACCTGAGTTCACAAATTCTGAAAGCCACTGAGAAGGGGGAGGTGGTAATAGTGGAAGACTTCAACTGGCCCACAGTGGACCAAAGTGTACCGACAATGACATGTGCCAGGAACCAGAAAATACTGGAAGCAATTCAGCTTGGGTTCCTCACCCAGGGTGTCACTGAACCCACTAAAGAGGGGACAATCCTGGAACTGGTGCTCATGAATGGAGAGCACGTACAGGATATAGCAGTCAGGGAACCACTTGGTGGAAGTGATCATTGCTCAGTGTGGTTCAGGCTGGACATGGGCAGGGAAAGTGTTACCACTAAGACCAAAATCCTGAACTTCAGGAGCGCGAACTTTGGGGAAATGGGCGAGGTGCTAAAAAGGCATCTAGTGAAAATTACTGCAACTATGGAGGTGGATCAAAAATTTACTGTTATCAATGAAGCAGTAGGGGCCGCAATGGAGGAGGGTGCTAGGTACAAAAGGAAGAATTCCAAAATCAAAGCACCAAGCTGGTTCAGCTCTGAGGTAGCCTAGGCAGTGAGGAACCAGAGGCTGGCCTAGAGGGAATTCAAGAAGACCAAGAAGGCGGTAAAGAGAGAAACATACCTAGGACAGGCGAGGGAGGCAGGAAAAGAAGTTCGGAGAGTAAAAGCTCAGAAAGAATTGCAATTAGTGGAAGGGGTTAAGAGGGGAGAGTAGGCTTTCTTCCACTACATAAGCGAGAAAAGAGACAAGAAAGATGGGATAGTCAGACTAAGACAAAGGGAAGGGTGGGTGGAGGAGAACAGAGAGAAAGTGGAATTAATAAATTAATACTTCTGCTCTGTCTTCACGGAGGAGAAAGATGGACCAGTGCCTATAGCGGGGGAAAGGGGGCCAGAAGGGGGAAGGGACAGATGAGGCAATAGAAAAGGAAGGAGTAAAAAAAGGATTATTAGCATTGAGGACAGACAAATCACCGGTCCCGGATGGAGTACACCCTAGGGTGCTAAAGGAACTGGCAACGGAGCTTGCAGAGCCACTTACGGACCTGTTCAGTTGTTTGCTGGAATTGGGCATGGTACTGCAGGACTGGAGAATGGCACATGTGCTGCCTCTCCACAAGAGTGGTCCCAGGGACAAACCGGGGAACTGCAGTCCAATCAGTCTCACTTTGGTAGTGTGCAAACTTATGGAAACCATATTGAAAGAAAGACTGATACAGCATCTAGAGGAAAATGGTCCCCAGAATGCAAGGCAGCATGATTTTATGGGAGGGAGATCTTGTCAAATTAGTCTAATCGATTTCCTTGACAGGGTAACCAAAATGGTGGACAGAGGCGAAGCAGTGAACATCCTATACCTGGATTTCAGCAAGGCTTTTGACTCTGTACCACACAAGAGGCTGATCAGGAAATTGGCAGACCTTGGAGTAGGACAGAAGTTGATTCGATTGATGAAAACTGGCTAGGGAACAGATCCCAAAATATGATCACTGGATGAGAGTTGTCTAGTACCAGGGAGCTCAGAAGTGGTGACCACAGGGCTCAGTGCAAGGGCCAGTGCTGTTCTGTGTTTTCATTAATGAAATTGGGGGTGGCACCAAGGGCAAAAGAGGTCTGTTCACAGACAACACAAAGCTCTGTGGGAGGGTGGACTCAATGGAGGGGATACAGGACCTTGAGGAATTAAGAAAGCTTGAAAGGTGGTAAGGGATCTGGCAACTAGACTTCAATGCCAAGAAGTGCAAGGTCATGTACGTTAGAGCCATAAACCCTGGAAGGGGTCTGGGTAACTCCCACAGTGGAAGAGAAAGATCTGGGAGTGATGATATCTAGTGACTTAAAGCACTCTGTGCAGTGCAAGAAGGCAGTTGCATGAATAAACAGGATGTTAGACTGCATAGCCAGAGTGATCAGCAGTAGGCAAAAGGAGGTAGTTCTGCCCTTGTACAGATCACTGGTGAGGCCACATCTGGAGTATGTGGTGCAGTTCTGGAGCCCTCACCTTAAAAAAAAATATCAACCTAATTGAGACAGTCCAGAGCAGGGCTAAAAAGACAACTGCAGGGCAGCAGGGTAGATCATATGAGGAGAGACTGGGGGCTCTGAACATGTACTCCCTGGAAGACAGAGGGGAGAGGGAAGACATGATTGAGACCTTCAAGTACATGAAAGCATTCAATAGGGTAAACAAGGAAGGTCTATTCGGGGAAAGCTGCATCAAAATTATGAGGGGGCATAGGATTAAGCTGGGGAGGGGTGTTTAGGAGGGAGGTTAGGAGACACTTCTTTACAGAAGGGGTGGTGACCAAGTGAAACACACAGCCAGAAGAGGTGATCTCAGTGAGAATGGTGAGTAGCTTCAAGAGGGGCTGGGATAGATATAGGGGAGGATTAAAATCAGGGCAGGGGAGGAGAATAGGGATGAAATAGGGAAGGAGGAGTGGGGACATCAGCCTGAGCTAAGCTAAAATCCCCACACAATGAGCAGTCTCGATAGACTAGAAGGCCTAATTCTGCAGGCTACTTCGTATGTTCATATGTTCTTCCTGGGGACAGCAGGTATGTTGTTTGGTCTGTGCCAGGCAGCCAAGGTGGTATCCTCTAAAGCTGGAATCATTGGAGGCACCACAGTAGCAGGAGACTCAGGAAGTTCTAAGAACTCTATCAAGTTCTTCTTGGTAGTGTCCTGCTCAACCACGGCAAATCCCATGGCAGCTTGCAACTTCTGCATCATGTTGAGGAAGGTAGGAACCTCTGAAGGGGACCATGGTATGTTTACCACAGAGTCCACACTACATGTAGAAACAGTTGAGGTTCATATGGGTTTTCAGCATAATCTTCAGCCTCATCCTCCTCACCTTGCATCATAAGGTCAGGATTGTACTCGTACTTGTCCTTGACAGGATCGACGGGGAGGAGGGAGCACGTTGGCGACGTCGGTGGTGGCAGAATAGGTAGCTGGGGCAAGGGAGTACTTTGCAGCATCGATGAGGGATTAGTGGCAGGTACCATAAACAGGCCCCCCCCCCCGGAACAGGGAGACCAGGCAGTAATCACTGGTTACTCACCTGCACAGTAGTACTAGGAGTGGTATATGATGTTCCTTTACACTGTCTGGCAGTTGCCTTTCCCTTTAAGATTCTCCAGAAATGTCTTCATGCTGGCTACTCCCACCCACCTGGGTGGTAACTCCCATAGCTCCACCCCATGACACCAGATCTTGCCCACTGGTAGCAGAGTTTGTGCGCCGAAACTGGGGAGGTTGGATGGGTTCATTTGGATAAACATCATATACCACTCCTAGAACTACTGTTACAGGTGAGTAACCTGTGTTTCTAGGGATGTGGGTATAATGTTCTATCCACACTGTCTGGCAGACTCCTAGCAGTTCTCTGGGAGGAGGGAGGCAAGGCACACACCCCCTACTTCGGGAACAGAGACTGGAACACTGAGGCCCCAAAACCAGCATCCCGGCCCGACTCGAGGTCGATGAGGTAATGAGAAATGAAGGTGTGTGCTGACTTCCAGGTAGCAGCCCTGCAGATTTCCTGGATAGGGCTGTCCCTAGAAGCAGCCACCAACACAGCAGTATGGCGGGTGGAATGAGCTCCCTACCCGCCAACCTATAGCAGAGATCAATGCAGGATGTGACCCACCTGCCAATTGTCTGCTTGACTGCAGGTCAGCCAGGTGCAGCTTCAGCATAAGTGACAAACAGCTGGCGAACCTCTTCCTGAACTCCAGCTGTGCGCTCTTTGTAATAAGTGAGCATTCGCCTCAGGTCCAGAGTATGGAGCCCGTGTTCGACCTCCGAGGTGTGATTAGCGAAGAACACTGGTACAGTCATCATCTGGTCCAGGTGAAGCTCCGACACAACCTTCGGGAGGAACTTCAGGTTGGGGCACAGGACAACCTTGTCCCTGTGGAAGACCAGGTAAGGAGACTCCACCGAAAGCACCTGCAGCTCACTGATCCTTCTGGCTGATGTGATAGCCACCAGGAAGGCGGTTTTCTCCATGACAGGTGAGACATGTCACACCTGTGTATTGGTTTGAATGGCTTGCCCATGAGCTTTGCAAAAACCATCAACAAGTCCCACAGTGGGTATATGTGATCAAGGCTTTTGAAAAAGCACCAGACCATCTTCTCCTGTGCCACCAACTGCTGACCAGCCCATGCCCGGTAAGCAGAGATGGCTGCCAGGTGCACCTTAAGGGTCGTTGACTGAAGTCCCCCTTGACAGAGAGAGAGACCACAGATAGTCCAAAATGCTAGCCACAGGACAGGACGAGGGGTCCAACCCCTTGCCCCAACACCAAATGGAGAACCTCTTCCATTTGTAGGCACAGCGTTTTCTGGTTGATTCCATTCTAGATGCCTCCACCACGGTGAGCGTAGCTGTACTGGGCGAACAGACTGAGAACTACCTCTGTGTGGAGGGACCACTCATGAGATGCCTTGCCCACCCGGCTGAGGGCATCCACCCAGCTGATTGGAGGTTTCTGCCACATGGATGGCCAGGAGATCTGCCATAAGGCTGATCATGAGGGTCCAGATGTGGACACTTCCTTGCACAGAGGCAAGGAGTGTGTCCCACCTTGCTTGTTGAGGTAGTACTTGGTCGTAGTGTTGCCCGTCTGGACCTGGTCCACTTGACCCCGGACAAATGGAGTGAATGTGGTCAGGGCTAGCTGAACCACTTGGTGCTCCAGCAGGTTGATGTGGCATCAGGACTCCTGCTGGGTCCAGAGCCCATGGACTCTGTGTCCCCCAGGTGGGCACCCCAGCCCATGAGAGAGGCATCGGTCATCAGGATGACCGTCAGCTCGGGGCAGATAAACGTGATCCCTTCCTGCAGATGCTCTGGGATGAGCCACCACTGGAGGGCATCCAACATCCTCTGGGTCACAATGACCAGCTGGTTGAAGTGACCTTGGTGCTGAGACCACTGTCTGGCCAGCTCCCATTGTAGAGGAGCTCATATGCCAATGGGCCCATCAGACCACGCTGGTGCAGGCCGTCATGTAACCCAGAAGGTGCACAAAGTCCCTGACAGGGCGCAAGTACACAACCAGAAATGATTGGGCAAAGGAGGAGAGAACCTCTGCCCTGTCTGCCAGGAGCCAAGCTCTGGCCCAGCATGAGTCGAGCTCTGCCCCGATGAAGCTGATCACCTGCAAGGTCATGAGTTCCGACTTAGCCTCATTGACCAGGAGGCCAAGGTCAATGCAGGTCTGGACAGCCAGGCCCCTGGACCGCTCCACTTCCTGCCTGGAGGGACCTGCTATCAGCCAGTCATCCAGGTAGGGGTACACCCAGATCCCTCGGTGCCTCAGGTAAGCTGCCACCACTGCTATGCATTTGGTGAAGACCCTGGGGGCCAAGGAGAGGCCAAAAGGCATGGCTTGGAAGTCGTAAAAGGCTCCCTCTGCTCGGAAGCAGAGGAACCTTCAATGGGACGGACAGATCGGGATGTGAAAGAACGTGTCCTGAAGATCCAGAGCTCCAGGGATGGTATAATGTGGGACAGAGTTACCATCCTGAAGGTGTGAGACCCGAGGAATTTGTTCAGTTAATGCAGATCTAGAATGGGGCGTCATCCCCCATCCGCTTTGGCACCAGGAAGTACCTGGAGACAGACCCTGAGTGTTCCAGAGGATCCACAACTCTGACCATGACCTCCTTGCAGAGGAGCTGGGCTATGTCATCTGAAAAAGCTGACTGAGTGACTGCAGATACCAAGTCTTCCAGTGGAGTGTGGGCTCGGCTTGGAGGGTACTGCTCAAATTTCAGAGGCAGACCCTGACCGACCACTTCCAGAACCCACCTGTCCATGGTAACAGTGGACTGGATGGAAAGGAAGTGGTGGAGCCGAATCCCCAAAAGAGGACCCGGGGGGGCATGACGGGCATGAGGGTGGCAATCCCTATCCCATCACTGAGCAGGCTTGGAGGAGGAGGAGGAGGATCCGGCTAAGCAGCCACTGGGTCCCTCCCCTCCGGGCTTTCACAACACCAAAGCCACGGACTTGGCCTGAGCTCTCCAGGACTGAGCCTGCTGACCAGACTGATGTTGGGCTGGTTTTGCCATAGGGGTGAAGGACCAAAAGGGCTTGCGCTTCTGCTGCTTGGAGCCTTTGTTGTCCTTCTGGGTGGATGTCACAGAATCCAGGGTGGCATTAGACTTTTCAATGCACTGGAGGTGACCTTCCACACCAGGCCCAAATAGGTCGGTGCCCAAGAAGGAGACATCCACCAGCTTGTGCTGGGCATCTGCCGTGAAGGTCGAGATCCATAGCCAAGCCCTATGGCGTATGGCAACCACAGCCACCACCGAGCGGGCACAAGAATCACCAATATCCAGAGCCATCTGGAGCTGCTGTTTCGTCACTGCCCTACCCTGGTCTCAGACCTGTTTGACCATGGTCTGAAGGTCCATAGGAAGGTGAGGGATCACCTAATCCAGGGAGCCTAATAGGGCATGAGAGAAGTGTGCCATCAAGACGGCCGAGCTCACCTGGCAGAGGCCTAACGAGGAGGCAGCACAGACCTTTTTGGCTGAATGGTCCAATTTCTTGGACTCTTTGTCCAGCGGTCTAGCGACATCCCCAGTATTACCCAAGCACTGAAACAGAGTCAGCCACCAACACCTCAGCTAAGGGATGCTCTGTGAACCCATGAAAGGGTACCAGTGGGCACCGCACACTTGTGGGCAATCCGGGCCAAGGGTGCAAGGCAAGAAGCAGGGTGCTGCCAAAGCTCCAAGGCAGGGCCAACAATGGCCTTGGCCACTGGGAAGGCCTCCGTCGGAGAGTACCCTTTGTCCAGAATTTCTGTGCAGGAATATTGAGCCCACTTTTGGATGGGCTCTAGCTTCATCCCCATAGACTCAGCGATGAGGTGAAGAATGCCCATGAATGAAGTAGGACCTTCATCCGTGAAAAGATCCCCAATCGACTCCGTGTCCAGTGGACGGGAGTACAAAGAGGAATCTTTGGACTCCAAGGAGTCTGCAAAAAGCAGGAAGTCACCCATGTCACCCCTGACCCGCCATGGATGGTTAGGCATAAGGGTGACCGACAGCCGATGGGGAAGCCCCTTGGCTGGTTGAAACTCTTTGGTCGGAGCCCTGGTCATCGGCTGTTTAGGTGGCAGCTCCACCACGACTGGCGAAGAAGCCTGCTTCGGCCGAGCTGACGTGATCTGAACTGGTTCCACTGGGGGAGGAACAGTGTCGACTGGCCCCGCCAGGGGAGTCGGCATTGGCCTTTCGCGTGACAGTCAGGTAATAGCCGGGGTGGTAGCCGGTGTCGGCTTTGGCCAAGACAGAAACAACTGTTGCCACATGAAGTCTTCATAGCGTTGACGCAATTTGCGCCAAAGCCTCCCCTCACCCGAGGAGGATGAAGACAAGTAGCGACGGTGCCACTTACCATGGTGCCCAGAGCAGGACCACCAATGTCAGCGGGACCTGCTTGGCCCCTGAAGTTGAAGATGACTGAGACCTCAACCTCAACCATTGGTGGTGCCGATGGGGGGCCTCGGAGGGAGCTGGGGAGGTCCGCGGCTCCTCCTGGTCTGGGTTGATGACCAGCAGGTCTAGCTCAGTAGGCTGGGCCAACCTATCAGTGGTCACCGGCAGGACCGGAGTCCTGAAAAGAGAGTTATCAGCCTCTTCAGATGACAACCAGTCGACAGAGTCGAGAAAAATCTCAGCCGCATCATTGGTTGGTGTCTCAGTCAACTGGTTCGATGGAATTACTGTGAAGTCAGTGGCCAAGGTCCAGGTTTCAACTGTAGCCAAAACTGAATTTTCCTGAGAGCAGGAACATTCCCGGTCCCAGGAGCATCGACGATGAGTCTTCTCTTTATCCTTCTTGGACTCCTTCTTGCCTGAATGAGAACTGTGTGACTCGGTAGGGCCTGCTCCCTTGGTCGAGAGGGAATGGCACAGCCCCTTGAAGGAGGCCAAATAGGTGGAACCCAACTGGTGTGGAACAAGGGCTGAGGCAGAAGAGGATTGAACAGCAGCCTGGGCCACCTCCTCCTCAAAGGCCTTAAGTTGTTCTAACTGCTCAGAAGACCCTGCAGCCACAGAGACCACCCAAAGGGCGTCATTTGACCGGCGGGTAACATTTCTCTGGACAGCCCAACTTCAGGCAGCCAGCATGGTCATCGAGGACATTCAAGTGGAACAACTGACAAATGTTGCAGGCCTGCGGATCGTGATCGTGGCCCAGACAGTAGACGCACAAGGCGTGGGGTCCGAATGGGACATCTTCTACCTGCAAGGGCACCAGCAAAACCCAGACAAGGTTTTATCGTTCACTGCAGTCACAATCGAAGACTGAGGTGAAGACGAAACACGAATGAGTTTTAGAGTAAGTTTAGGAAGTAAATCCAAAGATTTAAGCACCAGGGCCTATTCAACTTGGGAGTGGTAAGGAGAGAACCTGCTTCTTCCAGTGGAAAGGAAGATCTGGCATCATGGGGTGAAGCCATGGGAGTTACCACCCGAGTGGGTGGGAGAAGCCAGCTTGAAGATGTTTCAGGCAAATCTTAAAGGGAAAGGCAACTGCCAGACAGTGTGGATAGAACATCATATCCACATTCCTAGAAGCATCATATCAGAAAATAATTGACTGATCATGCCACTGTGGTCAACAGGCGCAACAGGAGGAGTCAACAGAGGAAGTTGAGTCCCTGGCATCGATGGTGACATACTAGCCATAATAGGCCAGTTAGTGCTTGTGCCAAGCCCTGACCTTGGTGTTGTGTCAACGGTCGGTGGGGCTATAAGTGGCACCACTGGAGTGGATGACGTCATTGTGGAGGTCGTACCTGAGGAACCTAGGGGCAATCTGGAATGAACTGAGAAGGTTCTCTCCTTGATTTTATCCTGGTGCTTGTGACTCCCTGATGCCTTTTCCCAGGACTTAAGATGACTTCGAGTCAGTCGACTGGGCTGGCAACACTGCCGTCTTTTGTTGCAGCTCCTTCTTCATTCTTGCTACAATCTTCTGGAGAAAAAACCAAAGCCCCTTTATGGCATCACCTGGTTGCTGAATTAAATAACCAACAAATTTTGCAGGCTTTCATGTTGTGGTCTAGGCCTAGGCAGCAGACACCGATGTTGTGGGAGTCCCCAGAGTAGATCTCTCCACAGTCACACTATTGGAAGAGTTTTGTCAGTTCTATCAATGACATACAGGGTATCAAAAATCACTATAAAAGTAATAACTTTTTATATAGAAAACAAATAAACGGTGGCTACTGCAGCTGCATTTCCACAGCAGTCCTACAAGTCTGATTGACGTTGGGAAAAAGAACTTGAGGAGATGAGGGGCCATCCACGTTTATGTACGAGCTGATTCTTGACATCGTCATGGGTGGCCCCTGGCTCACTGCTTGCAAAAGTTTCCATGTGGTCCTAGTGCCTGGCATCTATAAGTTCCATAGGTGTGGCCTGATGAAAGAGATATCCTCGAAGAAGATGCAAGTTTGCAATCTGCACAAATTCTGCAGTTGCAATTTAAATTCTGCAGAGCCCAAGGAGCTCAGAAGAGTTATGAAGAATTACTTTTTCATGGAGAGGGTAGTGAAGAAGTGGAACTACTCGCCAGGTGAGATGGTTAACTCAAAGTTGCTAACCAGATTCAAAAGGGGTGAGGCAGCTATAAGAGAACACTACTGTTAAGAGAAACACTACTGAAAGAAAGAATAGTGGAACACCTGGTTGCAAACAGTCTGCAAGACCCAAGGCAAGATGGTTTTACTGGAGGGAGGTCATGCCAGATTAACCTCATTGAATTTCGACTGGGTGACAAGGGAGGTTGATGGGGGGCAGTTGATGAGGCTTAACTGGACTTTAGCAAGGCCTTTGACACTGTGCCGCATAGAAGGCTGTTTAACTGCATAATAATTAATGGTCTCCGTTTTCTCCCATTGCCAAAACCGTGTGTTAAATGCCGTAACACCTGAGTAGGTGTTACGGCATTCCCGTCTCCCTTTGAACAACAAAGCGCTCGAGACTAAACATAGCGCAACGTTAAATTGTCCTTGTCACAGAGCGGGAGCTTCCAACTGTCCCTGTTTCCGCAAACAGTACTGACGAGAAAAACACTTACTTCTCTGCATTACCTCCATCCCAAACACACTCTTGTGCTTCTAGGCTCACTGATAAACTGAGGTAATGCAGAGAAGTAAGTGTTTTTCTCGTCAGTACTTTTTGCGGAAACAGGGATAGTTGGAAGCTCACGCTCTGTTTATTTAAAAACCGAGCCCTTCAATTATATAAAATAAAATATGGAGAGAAGTGTGTCAAACTTTCGCCCTCGGGGTTTATGTGCCATCCAACAACTCGGGTGTGTGTTAAATTCTCGTAACACACTTCTCCCCATACTTTATCCTATATTTATTAGTCACGATTGTATCCCAGCCTATTAGTAAGAACTGTATCATGTTGATAACCACGACTGTAACCTGCATGCAAACCTGAAAATTATTCTGTAACCCAAGCCTTTCTCTGTATCAAAACATGTATTGTTATCCCAGGTTGCCCATGAAAAAGGGACCTTCGGGGCTCAGTAGGCCTACCAGTCACCAAAATTTAATAAATAAATAAAAATAAATAAATAAACAAGCTGGGGAACATGGAAGTGGGTAGGGTGGTGATGCAGTGGGTGGGAAACTGGCTGGATAGCAGGACACAGAGGGTAGTGGTAAATGGCTGTCACTCCGCAGACAGAAAGGTGACCACAGGGATCAGTGCCGAGTCAAGTCATTTTCAACATCTTTATCAGTGGCATTACAGATGACCTAGAAGGGAGAATTTGCCTGTTTGCTGTCGACACAAAGATCTGCAACAGAATGGACACACCAGAAAGTGTGGATAGAATGAGGAGAGATCTGCAGAAGCTTAAGGACAGGTCAAGGAGTGGCAGTTGAAATTTAATGCAAAGAAATGCAAAATGTATTTATTTATTTAGTTTTTGTTGACCGGGTAAGTGCACTAGACAAATTCTGCCTATTTTCATGCACGAACCGGAGGAGCAGGATACAGATGAATGCCAACTGACCTTGAACCAGATTAAGCTGTTGTTAATAATGCACATGGTGCACAAAACCCGGGAATAGCATATCAGCGGGGGGAAGGGGAAGGATATAGAATGCTCCAAGCAGGAAAGGGACCTAGGGGTTATCATCTCTGATGACCTCAAGGTAGGGAGTCAGTGCAACAAGGTGGCAGGAAAAGCAAACAGGATGCTGGGATGCACAGGCAGGGGTATTACCAGCAGGAAAAGGGAGGTCATAATTCCAGTATTCAAGACATTAGTGAGGCCACACCTCGAGTACAGTGTCCAGTTCTGGAGACCACACCTATGTAAGGACATAGACAGGGTGGAGACAGTTCAGAGGAGGACAACAAAGATGGTGCAAGGATTATATCAAACGTGAATCGTGCCCCCTCTGATTCTGTATCTCTTCTCCTTCCTACCAACTTCCATATGTCTGCAATCTCTCCATACTGCTACTATGGCATTTCCATTTTGCACATCCTTTCCCCTCATCCTTTCACCCCTTTACTAACTGATCCCTTCCCCCTCCTTCCCTCTCGGATACCGCCTCACTCCCCCCTCCCTTCACCCCCTTGAGGTAGCTGCTGAAGCCCATCACAAACCATCACCTGATTCACCTTTGACTATTTCCTTGCGCACTATCCAACCCAGCCACTCACCTTGTATGCAAGTCATCAAGAAACTTCCTCCATGCCACATTTTAATTTCCAGTCTATGACCCTAGAATTATGTATATATGTAAATAAGTAAGAATTACAGTATTTCACTGATAATTTCAACTATGTATATTGTATAAAGCAACACTATGTATATTGTATCTTGTTCCTTGCATTGCACTATGTCTATGTAATTGTCCCTGACCTAACCAGGTCCATCTTGCAAATGAGCATTGGTCAATGATGTCCGCCTGGATAAATAAAGATTTGATTGATTGATTGATTGATTGATATCAGATAACCTATGAGGACAGGCTAAAAGACCTAAATACTGTATGTACTCCCTGGAAGAGAGGAGGGAGAGGGGGATATGACTGAGACATATACTATACGTACCTCACAGGGAGGAACAAGGTGCAGGAAAACACAGTTTTTCATAGAAAAATATGTTCCGGGACTAGGGAACATGATATGAAACTGGAGGAAGGGAGGTTCAGAGGGAATGTGAGGAAGTTCTTTTTCACAGAGAGGGTGGTGGACAAATGGAACGCCCTGCCGGAGGAGGTTGTGGGGACAGAAACCATTACAGGATTTAAGAATGCATGGGATAGGCATAAGGGGATCCTGGTAGCCAGGGGAAGGGGACAACCTAGTTCTAGGGAAGCTTGAAGAAGTGCAGTTACGTGTGCAAATGGGCAGACTAGGTGGGCCATAGTCCCTTATCTGCTGTCAACATCTATGTATTTAAGAAGCTGGTGAGGGCATAGGCAGGGGTGGAGGGAGAGTCAGTCTGAGAAGGAGGCAGAGCTGCTAATAGGATTCTCAGCCTAACCCTGACCAATGATACACTTCTTAGGCAAAGGTAGGTCTGGGCAGATCTGATAGATCATTGGTCTTTCCTGTCTGTAAAATTCTATGTTTCTGTCAAACTACTCAGTAAAGACAGAGTGCCGTCCAAAAAGGAGAGGAATCTCTTCCACGGCCAAATACCGTACAAGGAGCACACACCAGTATCTTAATGTGCACCAAATACAACATTTATTTGTATTTATTTATTTAGTTTTTGTTGACCGGGTCAGGTGCACTAGCCATAGAAATGACTATTTTCAGGCACGACCCGGGAGAAATACAGGAAATAAAACATTTTTGCAAAAGACAATACAGGAGCATATAGACAGTAAGTGCATACAAATATATTAATACAGTGTAAGTAATGGCAAAACAATATGATGCACAGTAGAAACAATTGATTTAGCAAGGAAAAATGTAGCAATAGTAAAAATAAAGGAGGGCGGCACAGCAAAAGTCTTAAGCAACATTGTGGCAGAAAACACAAGTTAGGTTAAGTTACGTGAGTGTGTGAACTGGTAGTCAATAGGGAAGTAGCAAAGAAAGGAAGGGGTAATCGAGGTGGGGGAAGTGTAAGGGGATGAGAAGAAGAAAAGGGGGTGAGGTAAGGGCTTTAGGTTACATTTACATTTCCTTGCGCCAAAAATATGAAAAATATACTCAGGAAGTGAAAAAAAAATCATACAGAGCACTGAACTGATACTCAACACTTCACATCGTAGTGCTTCATCTGTGTGGGGAGGGCAGACAGGGCTTAGCTGCACATGAGCCTTGTGTGATTTCCTGCCTTAGTGAAGGGCAAGAAAATGCCCCATGTGGGGTGATGAGGACTGAGAGTTTGATAGGATTCATGATGGCTGCAAGGAAATGTAAAAGGTTAATTAAAATAGCAAAAAGTAACACAGAGATCAAGATGGCCACACTAGTAAATGATAAAAAAGTATTTTATAACTATATAGGAAGTCTGAGAGGGAGACACCGAAATATTGGGCCACTACAGATAGGCACCAAAACTGTCAGTAATGAATAAGAAATGGCTTAAATTTTCAGTAAGTACCTTATAGAGGTTTTCCAGCAGAGTACAGGAGATGTGAATACAACGGCAGAAGTAAACAACAATATGCAAGATACGCCAAAAATATTGGAAAAAGATGTAAAGGATAAACTACTCAAAAGAAAGGTTAATAAATCTCTTGGATCAGACAATATATATCCAATGGTCCTGAAAGAAATGGCCTGCGAGTTGGTAGGTCCATTGGCAACATTATATAGCTCTTCCCTTATGGAGGATATTGTTATTCCAGAAAGGAGGGAGGCCAATGTGACCCCAATCTATAAAAAAGGGGGATATTGGGAACTAAAGGTCTATTAGCTTGAAATCTGTGGTGAGAAAGATTATGGAGGAATTCATAAAGGAAATAGTAGAAGCCCACATAACCAAAGGATTGGTAGATATATCCCAGCATGGGTTTCAGCCTGATAAATCGTGTCATAAAAATGTAATGCATTTTTTTGAAACAGTTAGCAGTGTACTTGACCAAGGCCTCTCGGCTTGATGTGGTTTACCTTGATTATGCCAAGGCCTTTGAACTGGTACCTCATAGGGAACTAATAGATAGACTTGTTCAGTTTGAATTCTCACTGGAAATAGTCAAATGGGTCAAGTCATGACTAGATAAATGAAAATGAGTATGCATTAGAGGGTACTACTCTGAGTAGGGAGATGTAACTAATGGTGTCCCCCAGGGATCTGTCCTGGGTCCCTCACTATTCAATCTACAATGCAAACATCACGTGTCATGGATAAGCAAGTTTGCCTATGACACCAAGTTGGGTGCCATTGTAAACAGCAAATCGGCAGTTTCTGAGTATCAAAATGAACTACGAACCTTGGAATTATAGGCTACAAAGCACAAGCTAAGATTCAGTGAAGACAAGTGCAAAGTGATACACCTTGGACACAATAACAAACTCGCTAAATATATATTAAATGGTAAAGAACTGGCAACGGCCACTAGGGAAAGAGACTTAGGCATCACTATAACCAATAATCTGCGTTTTGATAGCCATACAAGGGAAGTAGTCCAAAAAGGAAATAGAATTTTGGGTTGTATCCTCAGGCACATAAAAAGTAGAGAGTCTAGAGTCATAGTGCCACTGTATTCATCATTAGTCAGACCTCATTTAGAGTACTGCATGCCCTTCTATGCACCACAAAATAAGGGTAGCATCAGGCTATTGGAAGACATGCAGAGAAGGGCCACCAAAAGAATAAAAAATTAAAAAGTAAATCATATGAGGAAAGGCTGATAGAGTTGGGCATGTACTCCTTGGAGTATAGGTGGTCAAGAGGAGATCTATGCCTAGTATACAGACCATTTCAGGATGAGGAACTCAGGGAAGGCGTTGGGTTAAACAGAAATAACAACAACAAAAACACAAGATTACATGGGCTACAGCTGAGGGGAGACATTCAGAACAAATGGGGGAAGGGGAATGGATCAACCAGAGGGTAGTATCCATGTGGAATTTGCTGCCTGAATCAGCTGTATATATCATTAGATAAACATATCGGCAGCTTATGCAGAAAATATCACCACTGACACGTGACAAGTCACTTTGGCTAGCGCCAACCGACTCAAACTTTACAGAGGTTTTCCAGCATTAGGTTAATTGCACCTTTAGAACAGCAGTGAGGAAGACAATTTGCTGTTCAGTTGCTGCCTGGTAACGGTAAGTAGGGACTGTGGTACTGCTCCACAATTTGACAGCTGGAAATGGGAAGTAAGATAATTGAGGCCTATACTGTGTGAAGCATAGAAATGGCCAAAGAACGAGGCTGTATCACCTCCTGGCAAGACTGCTTTTGCCTTAACATACTGCTATCATCTTATACCCTCTAGCTTGAAAGAACTGTATTTGGGACAACTATCTCCTAGTGTCCACCAATCAGTGCAACTCTAACTTTTTTAGACCTGCAACTCCTCGTCCAATGTGAATGCACACTTAGAAACTGTCAGAGCTCCCAGTGGGACTTTGGGAATTGGTGCACTAGTGGGGATAGAAATAAACACAGAAAATCACTGGCAGAAGAAGGTCTTGTGACTATCCAGTCTGTCCAGTGAGGCTGCACATGCCCCATACTAGAAGATTAGTGACTGGCCCCTCCCCCTCTCCTACTGATCTTTGACCAGATCTTGGTGCCTCTCCCATTCCCTCTTAAAGTTCTTCATTGTTTTTGCACATATGAGCACTTGGGGTAGTTCGTTCCAGCCCTCCACCACTCTCTCTGTGAAGCAGTATATCTGTACATCGCTTCTGAACCATCCCACCAGTTTTTCATTTTTCCCCCAATTATTTGTATTGTTTCTGGTTGATAACAGCCCTCTGGAGTTCACCTTGTTAGTATATTTCACATATGTAAATGTTTCTATCATGTCCCCATTTCCCCTTCTGGCCTCCAAAGACTACATGTTGAAGCACTCCAATCTTTGTTCATATGCCGCACCCTGTTGCCACTGTATCATTTTGGTTGCTTGACTCTGCACTATCTCCAGCTTGTTGATGTCCTTTTTTTTGGTGTGGGTTCCATAATTGTACACAGTCGAGGTGCAACTGCACCAGAGTCCTGCACAAGGGTAATATAACCTCTTTTTTTCTGCTGCTGACCTGCTACCAATACATCTTAGTATTTTGTTCACCCTCCCTATAGCCTTATTACATTGTGTTGATGATTTGAGGCTGTTGGAGATTACTACACCCAGATCCCTTTCCCTCCCTGAAACTTTCACCTTCTCCAACCTACATTCTGCTTTTTGGTTTATGCTTCCCACACTTGTGACCTTGCACTTTTTGGCACTGAAGTCCAGCTGTCAGATTTCTGACCACCTCTGGAGATTCTCCAGGTACCAAGGGTGTAGACAGGCATACTCACTGTACACATTTGTGTACAGTTTTGTTGAGTGCCGGACACAAACCATAAGCCACTCTGTTAATATTATCATTTTAATCTGCAGTATTTGGGTTAGTGTAGGCCATTGAGGAGTGTCTGATACATGTATAACCTCTTTAGAGAGTAGAGGAATCATCTGACAAAAATCTGACTTGTTTGGAAGGGGGTGCCATTTGGAAAGGATGTGTACATTTTTTAATGTGGAGGGGTGTAACTGTTGGAGATTGTGTACAAAATGAAAATTTCTGGCTACACCCCTGCCAGGTACTCCCTTCATTCACAATTGTCAGATGGCATTTCAGGGGTTAGGGATGAAAGCTCCTGCTGCCATGTGCTCCAGTGCCTGTGCAAGGGGAGGAGACTGATCGACTGTATAACTGTTGCTTAGGTGAACCTTCAGTCAGTAAGATGTCATAGTAGCAGTGTGGAGTGCTGTTGGAGTTTGCAAGAGAGCAGTCTGTGCCACAGCTGTGAAGGAGGTCACCTCATCTCGTTCCTCGCATGCTGCCTGTAGCCCTCTCAAAGCATCAATGAAGTGGCAGAGGCTATAAGATCTTATCTAGCTGCAAGTGTCTGCCTTGTGGGGTCAAACTTGGATTCTTTTGGCTAGAGTCTGCCAGGATTGTTGCTACAACCAAGGACTGCCTCTTTTAGCACGACATCGTTATTTGCCATTTACATCTGCCATCACCCATCACCAGAGATGTTAACGCCTTTTCTACTAATATAATAATAAAGATCTTCCTAGGCTTGCCACTGCAAGAACAGTGGGACATTATTGTTTTTAACGCTTGAGAATGGCATTCTACTAAAATGAGAACCACGTTCTATTACTGATGTACTGTAGCTGCTTTTCAAAACTGCCATTTCATCATCATCACCAGCAGCTGCAATGTATGCGTTTCACTACTAACCTCCAACCTAAACTATATGTTTGGATGGGTTGTTGTGACATGACATAGGCCACCTGCTTGGAGGTCCTTGGTCACCATCATGGATCATGTCAGTATGGTTGCCTTATTTCCTGGTTGGGTCTGATGCTTGCTCTCCAG
Organism: Neoceratodus forsteri; assembly: GCA_016271365.2. Lineage (NCBI taxonomy): Eukaryota > Metazoa > Chordata > Ceratodontiformes > Ceratodontidae > Neoceratodus > Neoceratodus forsteri. The sequence goes on from CM057458.1 coordinate 377,702,133, forward strand.
CTGTAGTAATGCCACAGGTTCCATTGCTTGTAAGCAGGGATGGAGGCTTTGAAGGCATGCCGAAGTCAGGCAACTATTACCATCATCATTGTCTTTTTATATGCAGCCATCTCAGGTACTCAATGTGACTGGTAGTTTCTGCCCAAAAATGGCCGGGTGCCCAAAGTTGTAAGATACATGCCATGAAATTGGCTACCCAGAAGGATATAAAGAGAGATCGGACATGTTTACTAAAGTGCCTTCCTACAGAAATGGTACTTCCCTTGAAAGTTATGATTCAGATATCAGCTGTGCAATCATTCTCGTATTCCTTAGTGGTTACTAAAATATTAATGTTTGGGATATTGTCATTGAAAGCTCCTAACCTGGAACTGAGTGGCTGTAAAATTTTATACCTCATCATCATTCTGTACAGCAACAGCAGTTGATTTAACAAGTTATTTTCCAGAATCTCTGGAGATCTCCAAGGAGATTTTTGTGAGAGTTCTTGCAGCACAAGCAGTGCCAATTATTTTTTTCTCTAGGTACGAGAATCTCAGGAGACAACTTTCTGAATCAACTGTTACCACTGTATATTTAATAACAGAATACCTAGACTCTGCAGATGGTGTGGACATTTTCTTCCTGTTATTATTATTATTATCCATTGATCAATACAGTCAGTGGCTACATACTGTACAATGTATAGCGCCTACGGGCAGACTGGATGGGCCTGGTGGTCCTTATCCGCCAACAATTTCTATGCTTCTCTGTTTCTATGTTAGTAGTATTATTATTATTATTATTATAACTATTTTTGTAACTAATTGTGCCCAGTTAATTGTTACTGTAGGTTCTCATTCAACAGAAACAGGTTTCCATCTACTAAAAACTACAAATTAGGGCTGTGTGAATACTGAATATTATTTCCCGAATACCACGAATAATGAGCTATTAGTTATTCGGAATCCGAATAACGAATATCTCACTATTCATGTAGTAAATATAACACTCTTTTCACTACATATACCATATAGCATCTCTGCCTCAAACCCCCAGCCAAACCAGTTTGTTAACAGGAAACATCAATTTTTTTTTTGGGATGATCGCCACAACCTCACCCACCTCAAAGTCGTCCGCCCGCCGGGTTCTCAGCATTCATCTGACCCCCTCACCCCAGTAGTTAGACTTCTTCCAAATCGCCGCCTGCATGTAAGAGAATAAAGAAATGTTAGCGGCGCCGGGCACACCGCTTGCCTCCACGGCCAGCGTTTCTTATGAATGAAACCACGCTAAGCCATTTATACAGAGAATGAGCTGATTACATCACACTGCGGATCAGCTCATTCTCTATATAAGAGCAAGCAAGCGCGGTTTCATTCATAAGAAGGCAGACGGCCATGGAAGAGGGCGGGCTGTGCCGGCTGCCTTGCGCTTACAATTTTTATTCTCTTACATGCAGACAGGGTTTGGAGGGGAGGCAGAGGGCTACTGCTGGCTACTGGGGCGGGGGAGATGAATGTATGCAACCTGGCGGGCAGGCAGCCGGCTTTGGAGGTGGGTGGAGTTGTGCCGGTTGCCCCCAAAAGAAATTGCTGACTTTTTTTTTATTGTAAAACTGGTTTGCGAGCTTAGGGGCTTGGAGGGGGGAGGAGGGGTTTTGGGTGCTACCTGATGGTGTGTGGGGGTGAGAGCAGTTAAACAATTGTCAATATGAATATTTGGCAGTTCGGCAATCAATATTCGAAAAAGGTATTCGCACAGCCCTACTACAAATGTGTTTGTGGTGTTCTGCCCTCCTCGAAATTCAGATTCACCACTAAAATCCACAGACCAGGAGGTGGGATTACACAGACATAATACTACGCCATCACCACGGGAGAGGGTGTTAGGGCCTAAAACTGGGTGATGGTATGCAACACCATTATGGGAGAGGGAACCTCACCACAGAGTGCTTAGGTCTCCTCCTAATGGTTCAAAAATACTAACTGAGCTGATGACAACTAGTACTATAGGGATGAAAGTCAGAAGGGTGATCTCGCACTGGAGCCCTGCAGACATCGCAAACATAATTAGCAAAGGAAAGTATGCAGCCGGACCATGGACTAGACTGACAGGGTAGCAGAAACAACACATAGGGACTTTCAGCTCTTTCCAAATCTAAACTACATCAGCTCATTCTCTATATAAGAGTAAGCAAGCGCGGTTTCATTCATAAGAAGGCAGACGGCCATGGAAGAGGGCGGGCTGTGCCGGCTGCCTTGCGCTTACATTTTTATTCTCTACATGCAGACAGGGTTTGGAGGGGAGGCAGAGGGCTACTGCTGGCTACTGTGGGGGGGAGATGAATGTATGCAACCTGGCGGGCAGGCAGCCGGCTTTGGAGGTGGGTGGAGTTGTGCCGGTTGCCCCCAAAAGAAATTGCTGACTTTTTTTTATTGTAAAACTGGTTTGCGAGCTTAGGGGCTTGGAGGGGGGAGGAGGGGGTTTTGGGTGCTACCTGATGGTGTGTGGGGGGGTGAGAGCAGTTAAACAATTGCCGAATATGAATATTTGGCAGTTCGGGCACCGAATATTCGAAAAAAGGTATTCGCACAGCCCTACTACAAATGTGTTTGTGGTGTTCTGCCCCTTCTCGAAATTCAGATTCACCACTCAAAAATCCACAGACCAGGGAGGTGGGATTACACAGACATAATACTACGTCATCACCACGGGAGAGGGTGTTAGGGGCCTAAAACTGGGTGATGGTATGCAACACCATTATGGGAGAGGGGAACCTCACCACAGAGTGCTTAGGTCTCCTCCTAATGGTTCAAAAAATACTAACTGAGCTGATGACAACTAGTACTACAGGGATGAAAGTCAGAAGGGTGATCTCGCACTGGAGCCCTGCAGACATCGCAAACATAATTAGCAAAGGAAAGTATGCAGCCGGACCATGGACTAGACTGACAGGGTAGCAGAAACAACACATAGGGACTTTCAGCTCTTTCCAAATCTAAACTGAAAACTAACTTTAAACAACTCTAAAAATATAAAAAGGAAATACCTTAAGACAATCATGTTCTAAAATAACAAGTGTTAAAGTAACACACAATTTCTTAGATTTGCTCTACTTGGGTACAATACATTATTCGGCTTCATATCTTTACATTGTTTGCTGGTTTAAAAACGGGCAAACAAAACTTTTTAAACTATCAAGAAAACACTTTGCAAAACATCAATACAGTAGATGCCTGGAAATGTAACTAAGAGAAGACCAGAAGCTCCATGCACTGTGCTTTATTATTTCTGTTCGAGAATTTCCTCTAATTCAGATAAGGAATTCAAGTGAGATGTTGCTATGGCGAACATCATCCACACGGTATGCACAGGAAGAACTGTGCTGCTGAATAATTGATATGTTTCTAAGCTTTGGAAGCTCATTTACAGATTGTTCAACATGATGTTCATGTATATTTTAACCAGTTTATGCTCCCATGCCACTGCAAAAGATTAGACACGAAATAATTTTTACCTGCAAGGCTTACAGCATCATAATAAGAAACCATGCCTTTTTAACTGAAAGAATAAACACATTAACAGACTTTCTGCTGTACGCACTTTAGAATCCAGTTACTTCTGTTTGCATACAAAGGACATACTTCTGTAGTTTGAAACTTTATGAATGGCCCAAGTACTGACTCTTGACAGAAAACTGTACCTTAGCAATACTGTAGTTTACTGTCCTGTAGCCCAATCAATTTTAAGCTGCAGTTTTCTATACAATGTATTACAATATTGTGTTAACCCTTATCATAGTATGATTGGTTTAGATAATAGACATATACCTGTACAACACAAGTCAGATTCACCATCAGTAAAGTCATTCAAGGTTGGAAAGGGACTCAAAATTCATCATGCCCCCTTCCTCCCTGGTTCATAAGCACTGCACTCTAGTGACTTCTCTGAAGATATTTGTTCTGTGTGAAATCCTGTAGCCAGTCCTATTACTGACAAATGGTTAACAGGTCTGCAAATTTCAACACAAATGTTTCTAATGCTTCAGTGGAAAAAAGGGGTATTGGAAGCTATGCATTAATGTGGGGCCAGGCACATGCGATTTGAGCATATCTGGCCCGCATAGCGACAGTACGTACCAGGAGACAGACAAAGGGAGCAAGGTATGCACAACTGCGTACACCCACAGGGTGCCTGTCCACGGCCCTGCCCCCGTGGTATGTAGCTGCACTGGGGGAAGAGCAGAGTGAGGGACACGGGGGCATCCAACTGGATGCCTGTCCTGGTTCGAGATCCCCTGTACCATGTGAGTAGGAGATTCTGAAATGGCATGGAACCGGTGTTTGTTTACAGTATGGACGAGTGCCTGAATGACTTCCCCCAGCCCCCCCCAGCCCAGTGGCCTGGGGCAACATGGTGGAGGGATAATCTGTCCAGCCGCAGGTGTTGGGTGTCACTGGGAGGGCACATAAAGGATACGGCAGGGTCCCCACTACTGTATCCTGCACCACCCTTACCCGACACTCTGCACCTTCATGAATCATGCAGAGTGTGGGTACGTTATCAGACATACCCCAGAATGGCTGCACATTTACCTGCATGACTGGCCAGAGGAATCAGATGAGGAAGGGATGCATATCCCTTCCGTTCATTCCATGGGGGGATATGCGCAACCCCTGATGCACGACTCAGAGACATACGGATGCATATGTGTAGGTGATCCGAAGCTTTGTGCACACGCCCCATTGTTAGCCCCCTTAAACCAATTTCATGACCTTTGTACACTGAAACATGGATCTTAATCCCTGTTTAGTGCAAAGTAGCAGCAGGATTATTTTTTAAAGACTATAGCACCTGTGGAAAAAGCTACTGCTAGAGACAGTGGGCATGAAGACAGCACAGGCCTTCAAGATAAGCTGGGAAAAATTTCTGCTTACCAAGGGAATCACTAGGTACCCTACAAAATAGGGTGGTTCAAAAATCCCTATACTTTAGTATATGTTTGAACAGTAGACATGTTCTATCTCTGCTTATGAAGAGCCCCCCTCTTTGTGGACCCATAGCCTCTTTTGATCTTTATTTACTGTGTTACTGTGTTAATTGTTTTTAGGCTCCAAGCAATATTTGTAACCTGCTGTCATCATGTTTACTCTTTTGTACAAATTTGAAACATCATTGTTATGTTTTTTGTGTGTGACCTGGTTGTGGTAAGGTTTGAGTAGTGATTGGCCAAGCAGTATGTAGTTATCTATTGAAAAAGTCTTAGTCAGGCACCCCCAGACACCACACACACAAAGAAGGAGAAGGAGAAGGAGAAGAATCAGCATTTATATAGTGCTTTTCATACACAACATATCCCAAAGCACTTTACAAGCAATGGTAGACTGGTAGTGAAGTGGCTGAATGTGTAGTGGTGGCCATATCACACATCAGCACCCACACACAGCCTGGACAATTGCATAAACCAGTTTTATGGGAAGGGGGATACTGGCCAGGATACCAGAGAAAGCCCCTTACTTTTTTCCAAGATTGCCTTGGGTTCTTTTAGTTCCACCTGGAAACCCACCAGGACAGCACCAGGACGGGTAGAAGGGACTTCAGTTTAACGTCTCATCCAAAGGACAGTACACCCCAACAGTAGAGCATCCCCCTAGTACTGCACTCGGGTACCAGCATTTAGGTACGAGTTCAATCCCAGTGTGGGACGAGAACCCGCGACCTTCTGACCCAGAGGCGGATGTGCTATCAACTGAGCCACTCTGACACTCACACATGTACATACCCATGATGTTTTGCATGGAGTTTGAGTCTTTTTATTATGGGTGTTACAGAAACCATTCAAATTGGAAAGTATCTGCCTTGCACAATTTTTGCATCCTACATATTGTTCATCTTTCTGATCAACATGTACATTATTTCACCTCTTTTAATTCAATATAGCAATAACAAGACTTGAAACAGGTTATAGATAGATACATAGACATTGTCGGCAGATAAGAGCCTATGGCCCACCCAGTCTGCCCATTTGAGCTTGTAAGTTCAGTTTATGTTTTCCTAGAAGTCTGTTGCCCCTTACTCCTGACCTCCAGAATTCCTTTATGTCTATCCCATGCATTCTTAAATCCCGTGATTGTTTCAGCCCCCACCACTTCCTCTGGCAGGGTGTTCCACTTGTCCACCACCCGTTCTGTGAAGAAATTCTTCCTCACGTTTCCTCTGAATCGTCCTCCCTCCAACTTCATCCCATGCCCTCTAGTCCTGGAACATCTTTTTCGCTTAAAAATAGTGTATTCCTGCACCCTTTTCCACCCTGTAAGATACTTGTACAGTATGTCTCTCTCATATCCCCTCTCTCCCTCCTCTCCTCAAGGGAGTACATATTCAGTTCCTTCAACCTGTCCTCATAGGACTTGTGATGCAATCCATGTACCATCTTTGTTGCCCTCCTCTGAACCTTCTCTACCCTATGTCCTTACGTAGGTAAGGTCTCCAGAACTGCACACTGTACTCCAGGTGGGGCCTCATTAGTGTCTTGTATAGTGGAATTATGACCTACCTTTTCCTGCTGGTGATGCCCTGCCTATGCATCCCAGCATCCTATTTGCTTTACCTGCTGCCTTGTCACACTGTTTCCCTATCTTGAGGTCATGAGATGATAACCCCAAGATCCCTTCCTGCTTGCATGCTATATCCTCACCCCCAACTGATATATTGTGCCAGGGTTTTTGTGCCCCATATGCATTATCTTGCACTTCTTTGCATTGAATTTCAACTGCCAAACCCCTGACCATTCTTCAAGTTTCTGCAGGTCCCTTCTCATTCTGTCTACACCTCTGGTGTGTCTACTCTGTTACAGAGCTTTGTGTCATCAGCGAACAGTGAAATCTGCCTTCTAGGTCCTGCAATGTCACTGATGAAGATGTTGAATAGAACCGGTCCCAGCACTCATCCCTGTAGTACCCCACTGGTCACTCTTCCTCTGTGCAGTGACAGCCATTTACCACCACCCTCTGTGTCCTGCTGCCCAGCCAGTTACCTACCCACCACACTACTGTCCTGCCCACACCCATATTCCCCAGTTTGTGTAATAGTCTTCTGTGTGGCACAGTGTCAAAGGCCTTGCTGAAGTCCAGATAGGCCATGTCCACTGCCCTCCCCTGATCCACCTCCCTAGTCACCCAGTCAAAAAATCAGCGAGGTTGGTCTGACATGACCTCCCCCTGGTGAAACCATGCTGCCTTGGGTCCTGTAGTCTATTGACAACCAGATGTTCCACCAATCTCTCCTTCAGTAGTGCTTCCACGATCTTCCCCACTACCGAGGTGAGGCTGACTGGTCTGTAGTTCCCCGCTTCCTCTTTGTTCCCACTTTTGTATAAGGGGACTACATCTGCTTTCCTCCAGTCTTTGGGTCCCAGGAAGCTGGTCCCAAGAAGCTGTAACACTAATAACTGCCCATACTAATAGGATTCAGGTTTTCCTAACCTTGAAATCCCAGATGTTGGCAGTAGTTAGAGGACACTTTTGCCATTGCTTGCTTTTACCTCTTGCTTGAAGTGGAAGCTGTACAAAACGTGGTGCAGCCTTATGTTGTCTCAAGTAGTATACAGCACTTGCCAAGTTCATACATCTGCAGCTTGGCCAGAATGCTACAACATATCTCCTTACTCTGACTCATGAATTGTAGTAGGAAAAGACAATATAAATGCTTCAAAGGTATCAGCTCTCAGCTTACAAGCAATTTATTTATACAAGCTATGCTAGGTATGATGCCACATCTCATTTCCACTGGGATCCTACTTCTGAACATAGAAACACAGAAGATGATGGCAGAAAAAGACCAATGGTTCATCGAATCTGCCCACGGGTCTCTATATAACCCTGTGACCTAGCATCAATCAGGGTCTTACCCCTCCCCAACAGTTATCCTACTCCTTCCCCATCCTTGCCCCTACCAGTGGTGACTATCCCTTTCATTCTATCCCAAGCACATTTGAAACCGCCCACAGTTCCAGCTGCCACCGCCTCAGTCAGCAGGCAGTTCCACTGTTACACCACCCTTTCCATAAAGCAATACTTTCTCACATCCCTCCTGAATCTTCCCCCTGTAAGTTTTCAGTCATGCCCCCTTGTTGTTGAACTGGTGTTCCTTATAAATTTATTTATTGAATCTAAGATTACAAATACCTTTGAACCAGAGGTCCTTTTACAAAGGTTCTGCGTCAAAACAAATTAAACAATAGTAAGACAAAGTAAATTATAACATCAAAAGCAGATCAATAAAAAGCATGGATAGAAATGTAATATAAACAGCATAGCAGGAAGCTTACAAGGTTAGTTGGGGTGTAGATCATACACCTAGTTGTAGAATGACTTAAGTATGTAAATAGGCAGGGTACTTAGGAGAGGGCAGAGAGATGAAGGAGGACATATGTCCAAGGTTATAGGTAGAGTGAAAGTATGGGAGGGGCACAAGGTGGCCAAAGATGGCCTTTGTCAAGTAAGAGCATAAGAGAAAAAAGCAGGGGAGGGAGGTAAGGGTAGGGTGGGCAAAGAAAGGGGGTGAGCAAGACAGTCGGCAGTGACATTGTTGGGTGGGAGAAAGGAGCAAGGTTAAGGGAGGAGCAAGCATGGGGAGGGAAAGAGTGGCCTGGTAAACTTAGGGTAATGGAGAAAGGGGAGGGGAGTAGGAGGGGTAGGGTGAACCTGGGTAGTGGAGGGAGCCAGAAGGAACTTGCAAGGGTGAGGGAGAGGAGGGAGAGGGGGAAAGAACAAGGGTGAGGAGTAAAAGGAAGGGGGAGAACACTGGAGGGGGAGAGTGTTAGAGGGGCAAAAGGGGAGGCCAACTAATGGACAAATAGTTCCCCAGAGTCCACCTTGTTTATTCCTTTTAGGAATTTGAATGTCTTTTTCATATCCCTCCCTCTCCCTTCTAGTCTCAGCGAATACATATTCAGTGCCTTAAGTCGTTCCTTGTAGAACTTCCACTGCTGACCCTGAATCATCTTTGTTACTCTGAGCTGTACTGCCTCCAGCCTATTCTTGTCCTTTCTAAGGTGAGGGCTCCAAAACTGGACACAGTACTCCAGATGTGGTCTCACCAGTGATCTGTAGAGGTGGAATAACACCTCCTTCCTTCTACTGCCAATACCCCTTCCTATACATTCTAGCAAGCCTGCACATTAGCTAGCCTGCTTAATTGTGTCACTAATAATGACTACTAAGTCACATTCCTCTGTTGTAGTACTGTGTTGTACCCCACCCATGTGGTATTCTGTCCTGGGGTTCTTTTTCCCTAGGTACATTACCTTGCACTTTCTGGTGCTGAAATTCAACTGCCAGACCTTTGACCATATCTCTATCCTCTGCAGGTCCTCTTGTAGCTCCTTAATTGCTTCAGTGCTATCCACTCTTTCACAGAGCTTTGTGTCATCTGAGAAGAGACCTAGCCTACCCTGGATCCTTTCTCCAATGTCACTGATGAACATGTTGAAAAGGAATGGACCCAGGACAGACCCCTGTGGTACCCCACTTGTGACCTCCCTCCCTACCAGTTTGATGCCATTTACCACAACCTGCTGTCATCTCTCTTTTAGCCAGTTCTCCACCCATCTGACTATATCCCTATGCACTCCAAGGTCCCCCAGCTTCTTTAGCAGGCATCTGTGAGGCACAGAGTCGAAAGCCTTGCTGAACTCAAAATACAGCAAATCCATGGTATAGCCTTTATCCAATTCCTTTGTAACCCAATCAAAAGAAACTATTAAGTTTTTTTGACATGACCTCCCTGATACAAAACCATGCTGTTTACTATTCTGGAAAACATTACCCTCCAGATAGTTCACAAGGTCTACTTTAATTAGCGACTCCATCAGCTTTCCAACAATAGAGGTGAGACTGACGGGTCTGTAATTGCCTGCTTGTTCCCTGACCACCCCCCCCCTTTTATGAAGCAGAACCACATCCGCCACTCTCCAGTCCCCTAGGCAACCCCTGTTCGAAGTGAACTATTCAAAAAGTATGCCAGAGGTTCAGCCAATTCATTTGCCAGCTCCTTGGGTACCCTTGGATGAACCCATCTGGGCCTGGGGCATTGTCTGTCTTGAGCGCTGCTAGCCCCTTTCATATTCTATCCCTAGTAAATGTTGGCCTCCCCATCTTCTGGATCCCCATCGCAGCCACTTTAATGCCACTGTCAGGCAGGGGACTGCTAGCCTCCCTGGTGAAGACTGAGCAAAAGTAGTCATTTAGGACTGTAGCCTTTTGCTTGTCATCCTCCATCTTATGACCCCCACCCCACAGTCTTACTACTCCCCCACCCCTCCTCCTTTTTTCACTTATAGAGTGAAAAAATGCTTTTCCCTGTGCATGACCCTTTTGGCTACTGTAGTTGTAGCTCTGTGTCTGCCTTTGTCTCCCTTATCACCTTCTTTGCGTCCCTGGTCTTCTGGTGGTATTCTTCCCTTTCTGCAACCCCTGCCTCTTTTTGTATTTGTGGAAGGTCACCCTTTCAGTCCATGCTACTTCCCTGACCCTCACTGAAAGCAGCTTATAGGGAACTGCAATGAGAATTTAATCTTCTACAACTACTGCACCAGAAACTGCTCCTGAATGCCAAAAAAACAAAGGCGATGCTTTTTTCTCTCTTTTCATATGTCAATAACCCCACAACTCAAGGTAATATTCCCTAGATTCACACTCTTCTTGGTGAATCGCTGGAATATGTTACTAAATTCAAATACCTGGGGGTGTGGATAGACCAAAAGCTTTCCTTTTGCAATCACATTGAGGATCTCTTAAAGAGGCTTAGGCAGAGGCTTGGCCTCATTTATAGGATCAAATATTTTCTAACACTGGATGCCAGGAAGAGACTGGTCCAAACCACATTCCTTACCTTACTGGACTACGCAGATTTCCTTTACAGCCAAGGCCCCGTGTCTGCTCTGGCTAAATTAGACACACTCTACCATCGGGCCCTGAAGTTCATAACTGGTCTCCCATACTCCACACATCACTGCTCCCTTTACGCCACAGTAGGTTGGTCATCCCTTAACTACAGAAGACAGAAGAATGCAGCTCTCCGGACATTTAGGGCCATCATGAAGATGTTGCCTCAGTACATCTCGTATTGTCTACCTCTAGGTGTTATAGATAAATATGCCTTACAGAGTTCCTCTGTTATCTCCCTTGCAGTACCAAAGATCAAGTGACGCTTCGGCAGGTCTGCCATATCTCACGCTTTACCCTCTCTCTGGAACAACTTGCAAAAAACCCTGAAGTTGGCTTACCCAATCAAATTATCAGCCTTCAAAGCACTTTATTCTCACTTTTTCAAGGAATCCTGTAACTGCTTCCCCTGATGTCACCTTCCCCAGCCTCAGCTACATCTGCTCCAGTGCATCCCTTTACTGGCACTTCTTTTCCACTCCTCTTGGGCAATGTTACAGCCTATAAGAACTTATTTGACTGCTCCTTCTATCCTGACCCTGTGTTTTTTTCCTAATCGTTAGTTCCTTTTCCATGTCACCCTGGCTCCCACCTACACTCCTTGCTTACCCCCTTGACACCGTCATGGTGTTTTGCTTTCCATTCCCTAACTGTTACCACCCTCCCCCTGCAATCACTACATACCCTTGCGGGCATGTACCATGTACCTCTCCTTACTCACCCTCTTGTGTCCCCCCACCCCTCCCATGCCCCACCAAGCTCCTTCAATCAATGATTGTGTTCAAGGATGCTTCAAATACACACTGTAATTATAGTTGCGTACGTTTAACCTACATATACTGTACTGCAGTTGCTATGCTTTTTAGCTGCATACTCTTCATGGTCTTAGCTTAATGGCTCTTTTTAATACTCTGTTTTGTGTGTATTATAAACCTCCTGTATAATTACTGCTCTATGTAAATACTATGTAAGTGTGAATTCGTTTTGTATATATTGTTTACCCAATTATGATGCAACTGAGTATTCCTTTGTATGTATTGTTAACCTTTCCTTTCCAGGTCATCTTGAAAATGAGCTTGCTCAATGATGTTCACCTGGTTAAATAAAGATCTTGATTGATTGATTGAATTGAAATACTTTGTGCTGGGTTTGAGGCTTCTGATTTTGTGTGTTTACAGAAACCACACAAGCTGGAAATTATCTGCATTCTTGTAACATTTGTGCATCCTTCATATTATCTTTTTCTCTGAAAAGAATTTAAATTATGTTATCATTTTTCACTCACTATGATAACAAAACTTGGAATGTGTCAGGTCCCTGGTAGCCAAAACACAAGTAGCTGGCCATCCTTATGGGATTCAGCGCTTGCTAATCTTGGCTTCCCAGGTGTTGGCTATACTTCAGGCTGATTTTACCATTGTTAGATTCAACCTGTTGCTTGAAGCAGAAGGTGTGCAAAGGTTGTGGTGCCCTATGTTATCTTAAGTATTACACCGCACTTGACCAATTCAGAGATCTGCAGCCGGACCAGAATTCTGCAACTTATTCAAAGTACTCTGCTCCCAGCTTACAAATAATTTAATTACACAAGGTACACAGAGCAAAAAGCCTGCCACTAGTGAACAGTACTGTTAGAAAACATCACTACACAAAGCTTACAGTGATCAAAAAATTTATTTCAAACCAAGCATTAAAACAGGAGACTCACTGCAAACACTGACATTTCACACAAGAATGCAAGGAGCTTTCTCAAGCTGTACTTGCCATCTAGTGGACTATAATATTTATGCATAATTTATTTAATAATTATTCTCTCCTGGAGTGCATAAATGAGTCGAAATATTCTACGCTTAACCCTATTCAAAATGTCTGCCTCAAGCTGAATGAGTTTTAAAGAGACAGTATATTTCTAATGTACCACTTTTATGTTACATATGTAAAGTGCAGTAAAAGTGCCAATTGATAAAAAAAGGTGATAAGTATCAAGCTGTGTCATATGCAGAAACATAGAAACTTAGAATATGTTAGTAGATGAGAACCACTTGGCCCACACAGTCTGCCCCTTTTTTCCCTGCCTATACTTTCACCGCAGACCCTACCTGATCTTTATCTCCCTCCTGCCATTTCCCAGTTAAGATTCCTTTGGGCCTATCCCATGCATGCTTGAAGCCCACCACTGTTTGTGCCCCCACTACCTCCACTGGAAGACCATTCCAAACCTCCACTACTCTTTCAGTGAAGAAGTACTGCCTCACATCTCGTCTAAATTTTCCCCTTCCAGTTTCACTGTATGTTCCCTTGTTCTTGTGCACTTTCTCCTCAAAAAAATACTCCCCTCCTGCACCTTGTTCAACCCTTTGAGGTATTTAAAGGTCTCTATCATATCCCCCCCTCACCCTCCTCTCTTCCTGGGTGTACATACTGAGATCGCTCAGCCTCTCCTCATAGGGCTTCTGATGCAGCTCCTGCACCATTTTAGTTGCCCTCATTTGGACAGCCCCACCCTCTCTATATCCTTCATGAGATGTGATCTCCAGAACTGGACATAGTACTCCAGGTGTGGTCTCACCAATGATCTATACAAAGGCAACACTAGCTCCCTTCTTCTGCTGGTGATGACCCTCTCTATGCAACCGAGCAGCTTAGTGGCCCTATCTACTGCCTTGTCACACTGCCTTGCCACCTTTACGTCATCAGATATGATAACTCCCAGGTTTCTTTCCTGTTCAGTGACCATCAACACCTCTCCCCCAATATTAAACTCTGCCTCTGGGTTTTCATGCCCTAGGTGCATGATTTTGCACTTTTTCACGCTGCAACCCAGTTGCCACACCCTTGACCATTTCTCAGTTTTAATCAGATCTCTGCACATTCTCTCTACCCCCTTCTGGGGTGTGTACCCTATTGCAGACTTTGGTGTCATCTGCAAAGAGGTATACCTTCCCTTCTAGCTCTTCTGCAATGGGACTTATAAAAACATTAAAGAGAACTGGGCCCAGTACTGAGCCCTGAGGTACCCCATTGGTCACCATTCTTTCCCCCAAATTAACCGTTCACCACCACCCTCTGCTTCTTATCCATCAACCAATTCTGTACCCAATTTACCACCTTAGAACCCACCCAAAAGTGCCCAGTTTCCTTTTTTTTTTAACTTACTATGCTTTCTTCTCCAACTCCAACCAGCCCCCTTCAGCTCCTTTGCCATGCCCAGCTCCATCTCCCACCTTCCTTGGGATTTACCCCACTTCCATGTGCCCCCATGGATGACTCCACATGGGAAAGGCCGTCGGGGGTCACTCCTTACCCCTGGAACACAGCTGAAGCATCAGGGAGCAAGTGCCACAGTCAGTGGTGCGGGACCTGCAGCAGGGTGGTGGGTAGCATCCTGCATGGCTGGGGATTTTCTTCCATTCCCCCCCCCCACCCTCAAGCACTGTGAGAAGGTGTGTCTGATGTAGATACATCAGCGTGCTGACACTCCCCTCCCTGAACTCTGGCTTCGCTGCATCCTCAGCTGTGGTCACCCAGGTGGCAGCACTGCAGTGGAGATCAGGCTCCCCCAATGAGATGAACATTCATGGGATGCTCAACTGTCCTCCCTTGGTCAGCCCTCCAGCAGCCCAGGCTCATTCCTGAACCCAAGTCGCTAGCATCATAAACAGTAGCACTTCCGCTGCACCAGCAGGCTGGCCAGCTGCTTAGTTTCCTTAGGAGTCTTCTATGTGGCATGGTGTCAAAAGCCTTGCTGAAGCCTAAGTAGGCCATGTCCACTGCCCCACCTTGATCTGTCTCCTTGGTCACACAGTTGAAGAAATCTATCCAGTTCATCTGACATGCCCCCATAAATCCACACTGCCTTGAGTCTTATAATCTGATGGATTCAAGGCACTTCACAATCCTTTCCTTCAAAAGTGATTCCATTACCTTCACCACCACTGATGTCAGACTGACCAGCTTATAGTTGGGTCTGTTCACAAGAAGGGGCTACCATTGATGTCATCTAGTTTAAACCCTTATTTCAGAAAATTCTAGATTGCAACTGCAGTAATAATGTATGCTTTTTACAGAACAGCATATCCATAGATAGATTACATAGTTTCAAAGCCCTAGCTGTAGTCATTAGTTTAGTTTTTAGCTGGCCATGTAGGAAAAGACACATTGTTTAGCTGCATATTGTGACATTCAGCATCACAGCATCTGCTGCTGATTATATGCAGCCTGTGCCTTACTTGTTTTTAATAAAAATGTCTTTGAAACTTTGTGGTGTGTGTCTTTATTACTTCTGTATGCTTTGGCCCCGATTTAAACACCTGCAGAAAACGTTACTTGCCTGGACAAATTGATGTGGCGCATGCAACAAGCGGTGTCCTCTTTATGGACTATGCTAAATATGCCCCACAAATGTTTTTTGTTACAATTCAGTGCCTTATAGCATCCCTGCTGCTAAGCACTGGCAAGGCATTACACTGCTGGCAAGTACTTTCCCCATTCCCGTGGTCTGCACTCTCCAGAAACGAGATTTATTGACGGCACTCCCATTGGTGTCCTTATTCCCCGGATGTGTGTACGCCACCCCCGACCCGACCCATCCAGCTACTGATATCCCAGGCACCGAATTGCGCCGTCAGTAGCAAACCAGTTCCGTCGGGCTATAAAAGCATGTGCACTGCATGCCTTCAGCCCTTTTCTCAATTTGCACTACGTTGCTGTTGAAGCCGTGTCCTCCTCGCCTTCTGTGCACTGCGCCACGAGGAGTTTTGGGCCTGTTAGCTGCGTCACGGTTGTTGCTCAGGTGAGTGATTTTATAGTAAGTGCCCGGAGTGCCTAGTTTTAACTTTAAAATCGCTACGTGGGCGCTGTGTAGATGATGTGGATTTTCTCCCTAATGGGCCTGTTCAATCGGTAGTGGCAGGAGACGCTCCAGAACAGACTGTGAGGTTTTTATCAGGAATCCTTCAGAATGGCAGTGTGTGTGGGTTGTTGTGCAGATGAGGAGTGCGCCACTTCTCCATTTTAACAAAAATGCTGCCTCATCTCTAAATTAGCAGCTCCCAGACAGGGTAAATTAGGCTGCCATTCTCTCTCGAGGCAGAACAGAAAGTAGAACTTGAACTAGTTTGGCAATTTAACCAGTCCCTAGAGTCATTCTGTGATCTGTGAGTGTGGTGGTTCGTTTGGGGGTGGGTTAAAATACACTGCTCCCTGTTGGTTGACTGCACCTGGATGGTTAGTACTAATTCTGTTAACCTAGCTGGCTGGGGTTGATGGTCATTTGTCCAGCCTGCGTAAGGTGAAACGCTTTTTGTTTGCCTCGAGGAATGTGTTTTTTTTTTTACAGTGACGCTGGAGGTTTAAAGCTGCCTTGTGATGTTGTGCTGGCTTTTTGTTCGACTCGAGGGATGTTTGTTTTTATTTAAAGTGAGACGCTGCCTGGAAATATGCATCAACTGGGGCTTGTGCTGAATTTTGTGATTGCTGGTTGTTTTTTTTGCCTCGAGGCATGTGGTTGGGGGGGCCCAGGAGATGCATTTTTCCAGGCCTGCTTAGGGCTCGGCCATTTTAGGAGTGCCATGTGCTTTCTTGGATTGGGGGGGTTGGTTGGTGAAGGTGTAGGCCTGAGAAGCACTCCTGGAAAGATGCATCGCCTGGGCTGCTGTGTTGACGCATAATGCCGGATTTTGTGATTGCTGCCTTGTGATGATATGTGGACCTTTTTGTTTGTTTTTATTTAAAGTGAGACTCTGGGGGTTTAAAGTGCACAGGCAATAATGCTTTCCAGGTGTGCTTGTTCACAGAGGCCCTCTCAGCCATCTTGAGAACCATGGCTCGGTAAGTGTTGGATTTGCACACCTGGAACGCTAAATTCTGTGCTGAACTGTGATTGCTGGCTTTTTGTTTGACTCGAGGGATGTGGTTGGGGGGGACCCAGGAGATGCATTTTTTCAGGCATGTGTAAGGGGAAGGAGGTGGGGTGGAGGAAGGGTGAGGGTTGAGAAGCATGCCTGGAAATATGCATCGACTGGGGCTTGTGCTGAATTTTGTGATTGCTGGTTTTTTTTTTTTTGCCTCGAGGCATGTGGTTGGGGGCCCAGGAGATGCATTTTTCCAGGCCTGCTTAGGGCTCGCCATTTTAGGAGTGCCATGTGCTTTCTTGGATTGGGGGTTGGGTTGGGTGGAAGGGTGTAGGCCGAGAAGCACTCCTGGAAAGATGCATCGCCTGGGGCTGCTGTGTTGACGATAATGCCGGATTTTGTGATTGCTGCCTTGTGATGATATGTGGACCTTTTTGTTTGTTTGTTTTTATTTAAAGTGAGATGCTGGGGGTTTAAAGTGCACAGGCAATAATGCTTTCCAGGTGTGCTTGTTCACAGAGGTCCTCTCAGCCATCTTGAGCACCATGGCTCGGTAAGTGTTGGATTTGCACACCTGGAACGCTAAATTCTGTGCTGAACTGTGATTGCTGGCTTTTTGTTTGACTTGAGGGATGTGGTTGGGGGGGCCCAGGAGATGCATTTTTTCAGGCATGTGTAAGGGGAGGGAGGTGGGGTGGAGGAAGGGTGAGGGCTGAGAAGCATGCCTGGAAATATGCATCGACTGGGGCTTGTGCTGAATTTTGTGATTGCTGAGTTTTTTTTTTTTGCCTCGAGGCATGTGGTTGGGGGGGGCCCAGGAGATGCATTTTTCCAGGCCTGCTTAGGGCTCGGCCATTTTAGGAGTGCCATGTGCTTTCTTGGATTGGGTTGGGTGGAAGGGTGTAGGCCGAGAAGCACTCCTGGAAAGATGCATCGTCTGGGGCTGCTGTGTTGACGCATAATGCTGGATTTTGTGATTGCTGCCTTGTGATGATATGTGGACCTTTTTGTTTGTTTGTTTTTATTTAAAGTGAGACGCTGGGGGTTTAAAGTGCACAGGCAATAATGCTTTCCAGGTGTGCTTGTTCACAGAGGCCCTCTCAGCCATCTTGAGCACCATGGCTCGGTAAGTGTTGGATTTGCACACCTGGAACGCTAAATTCTGTGCTGAACTGTGATTGCTGGCTTTTGTTTGACTCGAGGATGTGGTTGAGAGGAGCCCAGGAGATGCATTTTTCAGGCATGTGTAAGGGAGGAGGGGGTGGAGGAAGGGTGAGGGCTGAGAAGCATGCCTGGAAATATGCATCGACTGGGGCTAGTGTGTTGAAATGATGCTTTGTCTGGAATATTCATGCTGAATTATTTTGTGATGGCTTTTTTGTTTAAAGCGAGACCTTCATTTTTAAAGTGAGACCTTCATGTCCCTAGTGCACCCAACTGGCTTCCCCCCACCACTAACCAACAACCCCACATTGCTGCCTCCCCCCACTAACCAGACATATCACTTCATTGGACGCACACAGCATTCCTCTACCCCTCTGCTGGCACTACGACACTGTTTTCCTCACTTCCATTTTGTTTGCAGGCAAGTGCAGGTGGGCCTCCATTCTGTTTGCAGGCAAGTGCAGGCGGGCCTCCATTTTGTTTGCAGGCAAGTGCAGGCGGGCCTCCATTTTGTTTGCAAGGAAAGTGCAGGCAGGCCTCCATTTTGTTTGCAGGCAAGTGCAGGCGGGCCTCCATTTTGTTTGCGAGGCAAGTGCAGGCGGGCCTCCATTTGTTTGCGGGCAAGTGCAGGCGGGCCTCCATTTTGTTTGCAGAGCAAGTGCAAGCTGGCCCTCAAATTTGTTTGCAAGCCAAGTGCTGCTCTACTCTACCTCGTGCTGGTGTCACCATGTGCGTTGCTCTACTCTACCTTGCGGCGTCACCATGTGCTGCTCTACTTCTACTCGTGGGCGTCACCATGTGTGCTGCTCTACTCTACCTCGTGTTGGCGTCACCATGTGTGCTGCTCTACTCTACTCGTCTAGGCGTCACCATGTGTGCTGCTCTACTCTACCGTGCGGCGTCACCATGTGTGCTGCTCTACTCTACCTCGTCGGCGTCACCATGTGTGCTGCTCTACTCTACCTCGTGCGGGCGTCACCATGTGTGCTGCTCTACTCTCTACCTCGATGTGGCGTCACCATGTGTGCTGCTCTACTCTACCTCGTCTTGGCGTCACCATGTGTGCTGCTCTACTCACTTCACCGGCAAGGCCACCATGTGTGCTGCTCTATTCTACCTCGTGCAGTGGTACTATTTTGCCCTGTGCCCTCCTTGTTGTTTTATGTGAGTGAATTGTTTTAATATATTCTGTTTTTTTTTAATTATGGCATCATTTCTTTTTTAATCTTGAATAGTTTTGGAAAGAAAAAGATGGATCAAAGTGAAACAAGAAGATGTCAAACACCATGTGTGTCTGCTGCTGACTTGCTTCGTGGGGCTTTGAAGAATTGTTCTGTACCACTCACAGTAAAAGAAAGAAGTCGGCGTTACAGGAATAACTTAAGAAAGGATCCACAGCGCATCCAGGAATATAAAGAAAAAGCTAAAGGACGGCACGGAAGCACAGAGAGAAATGACCAAGAACAACGAACACTTGCTAGAGAGAAAGTCGGCTGCGAATGCAGGAGGCCAGGAAAAGGAAGAGGGACATGACACCAGAAACTGTAAACCCTTCCGTAACTAAAACAACTAAACAAACAGCAGAACAGAAAAGAGAATATTGGAGAGAGAAAAGAGAACAACGATGATGATGACCTCACAAAACGCAGAAGAATCAATGAAAAACGGCGACAAGGATACCATGAAGTAAAGAAGATGCGGACCACCAATTCTTTGACCACAGTCACTAACACCACAAACTCTATGGAAATGCAAGTGAGCATACTGTCCAGCACAACGGAAACAGAAATGGGAACACCCTTCATTACCAGTACAACCTTGACATCGATTGCTTTGGACGAAAGCACAACACCAGTGATGGACCCAAGATCAGAAAGCGCAATTAGAAAGGCTGTGCAGAGAGCACGTGAAGGGCTGCCCAGGTCCCCAACCAGGTTTGCTGCAACAATCTCAAAAGTTATCTCCTTGGCACACCCTAAAACAGGCTGCCCTTCTCAAGGTTCGGATGTCGCACCAAACTGGACAACAAGTTAGTGGAAGTCCTTCAACAAAAATTACATTTGTTTAAACAGTGCAACAGGAAGGCAGACAAAGAACTGAAAAAGAATTCATCAGCACGTTTCTGCGTTCTGAAAAAGTACCATCTACTACGAAGAGCAAGCACGTGCCTGGGGATCAGTTGGAGAAGAATGATGAAGGTATCAAGAGCGCATGTTAAGAGGAGCACTAGGCACAAGTTGGGAATATCTGAGGAGCTGCAGAAGAGTAGATGATTTTTCAATATATCAGCAACATCGCTCACATAAGAAGGCATTTTCTAAGCGAACCGGAAAAGCAAGATCATTCTTAGACAAAACTCTGAAAAGGCTGCACCAAGAATTCCGTGAGCAGAACCCAGATGAGAAAATTGGACTAACTAAATTCAGCAGTCTCCGTCCTGATAATATTAAACTCGCACAGGATCAAAAACTGGACCAGTGTCTATGCGAGTATTGCACCAATGGGAAACTAAAGCTGTTAGCAATAAAGCGATTTGTCGAGCAGAAGAAAATGGAGTGCACAATTTCCAATATTTATGAAGCAGTAGAGCTGACAATGTGCCCAAAGAAGGAAGGTGAGACATTTTTTAAAAAGTCCTGCATTGAAAAAAATTGCAAAATGTGTAGCACTTCTGCTATTGACAAATCACTGGAAGAACTTTTATAGGCACATGGAACTGAGGAGGTGAAATGGCAACAGTGGGACAGTGTGACCATTTCCAGGGTCATAAATGGATCAGAAAGTAAACAAACAAGAAAAAGTCATGAAGAGAAAAGTGGCACATTTGATGTCTGGTTGAAGTCTTGAAGGAGGACCTCCAGTTTTGGGTCGACATCTACACGTAGCATCCTGGCAACAACACCAATTCAAATCACTCAAAGATAACCTTCCCGACAGCTGGGTGTTGATGGTTCTAGACTTTGCAGAGAACTACACATGCAAGTACCAGGATGAAATTCAGTCATGCCACTGGCACCATGAGCAAGTTAACTGTTCACCCTGTAGTGACATACTACAGGTGTGAAAGATGTACAGACTTAGTTACAGAGTCACTTGTCTTCATATCTAGTGATCTCAAACATGACCACCACGCAGTTCTGCATTTTGTGAACATGTCCAATTCCTACCTCAGAAACATCCGTGGCATCAATATTGAGAGACAGGTACACTTTACTGATGGGTGTGGGAGTCAGTACAAATCAAAATGGACCTTCCAGAACATATCATTGTCTCCATCACTACATGGATTCCCAATAGGCGTGCATTTTTGGATCCAGGCATGGAAAAGGACCTCTGATGGTGAGAGTGCGGTGTTGAAGTCACGCAAGCCTAGCTGTGCAGTCCCGCAGGCTATCATTTCAATGCTGCACTCTTTCAGTACTGCAAGAGGAATTTAACAAAGGAGCCTGCCATTGAAGGTTGCACTCATTACCGCAGAACATTATTCTGGGTCGGTGATGGGAAAATTAGCAGAAATGCAGGACCAGAACTAAAACAATAGCTGGCACACGAAGATTCAGAGTGTCCGACCAGCGGCAGATGGTGTTGAAGTCCGAGACTACAGCTGTTTCTGTGGACCATGCAGAAAGGAGGATGGTCACTGTGAAAATGTAAGATATGTCGCGGATGGAAGAAGAGGATTATTCAGACTGCACCTGGCTATGTGTCTTCAGTGAAGGAAAAGAAACTTCAGGGCCCCTACATTGCCTATTCCGGTCTCCAGTGTAATCATTCGCACCCTCTCCCTTCGGATATTAAGAATCCTGGGCCCACTACACTGCCATTTCCTGTCTACAATGCAATCACCAGCACACTCACCTGCTTTTTCTGATATCACACCTCCAGTGATAACCAGTGCGTCCTACTGTTGTGAACCAGATTAGTGAACATGCTGCAGCCAGCACAACCAAATCTGTTTCCAGCACAGCCAGCACAACAGCCAATACATCTGTTGCCAGCGCATCTAACAGAAAACAAAAGAACTATGACCACATACAGACAAGCCAGTTTTATGCTGTCTATTACTCTAACACATTTTACATTGGACAAGTAACATCATTTGATGAAATGAAACAAGAATTCAAATGTAAATTTTTGCAACGAAGCAGGGATGGCAAATTCTGTTGGCCACGGCATCCAGACATTGATGCCATAAAAGGAAGACGACTTTTTTACAGACCAGTAACAGTGCAAGGACAAGGAAAATTCGACATATCACCAGATGACCTAAAAACCATTGTCAAGAAACATGAAAAACTGCAACAACGTTGGAATTAACACAGAATTTGAAGCAAGTATTATCTTAATATTTCTGAATGAAAATCCAACTGAGCATGGCTGAAGACTCGTAACTTATGTGGAAGCACAGAGTTATGGAGTAGAATACCAATCAAGACTACCTGACTGCCCACATCATGACTTGTTAATGTTTATTTTCAAATAAATGCATGGCAGCAACCATTTCTCTGCAGTGCTTTGTGTATGTCTCTGTTTGGGCAGAACCAGGGAACAGGGCAACACAGCATAAGACAATGGAAAAATAACAATACTTGAATAGAAGATTTTAGGGGTTAGGAATTGCACCTTGGAACACTTTAAAATGGTCAAACGTAAATATGTTAGTTATGCAATGTTTGGTGTTAAATGGTTTTAATATTATTAAGATATGATGCTGAGAAGAACACTGTTTGGTGTCCAGTGTTGCACGCGCCACACTCTTTTGGTGTCCAATGTTGCATGTGCCACACTCTTTTGGTGTCCAATGTTGCATGCGCCACACTGTTTCGTGTCCAATGTTGCACGTGACACACTATTTGGTGTCCCCCTCAAGTTTCTGTTAGGCAGTTATCTCGCTACATAGTTACTTTTTCAACTTTGGGTAAGAGTGTTCAGAAAAGCTTATCAAAATTATTCTACTGTGAGGTTGAAAAAATTACCTCTATGTCACACTTTGGTACCCCTTTCTTGTGAACAGACCCAGCTGTCTGCCTCCTCTCTGCTACTGCTTTTATGAAGTGGGACTAAATCTGCCCTCCTCCAGCCCTCTGGAATCACTCCCGTTTCCAGTTAGTTTTTGAACAGTGCCATCAGAGGTGTAGCCAGTACCTCCTTGAGTTCGCTCAACACCCTTGGGTGACCTTATCTGGCCCCATAGCTTTCTCCACTTTCAGATTTGTGAGTCCTTTCAATAGTCTCTCCTCTGTAAATGGACTTGTGTCTACCTCCCTCTCACCAGTGTTCCTGCTGCTTTTATGTGGTCTATCCCCTTCCACTGTGAAGACTAAACAGAAATATCTGTGCAGAATATCTGTTTTTTCCTGATCCTCCTCTGAACAGTCTCTCCCCCCACCCTTTTAATCTCAAAGTCCCTCCTCCTATCTTCCTCTTCTCACTTATTTACCTCAAAAAGGTATTGTCCCCTTTCATTACCCCTTTGACTATCCTTTCCTAGTTTGTGCTTTTGTGCTCCTCACCACTTTCCCTGCTTCCTTCTGCCTTTCCTGGTACACATCCCTATCCTCTTCCCTCTGTGTCTCTTTGTGCAAAAGAAGTGAGCAAAAACAGGAGAAGAAGAGACCACTATTGTTCTCAAAGGAAGTGATTGAAAAGGCAAAGGTTAAATGGGTAGCATTCAGAAAGCACAGAGGTTCACTGCCTTCACTATGCCACCCCTTAACTTACATAAACAGATGAAAGAAAGAAGCAAGTGCCTCAGATTGGACTTGAACCCAGGCCATCTGAAATAACGTTCCGGTTGCACTGCCAGCTGTGCCACCAAGGCAACTGGAAACTGGGCCATCCTGGAGAACATTACTCTTTCTCCAATACACAGTCTGGGGCTGCACAGATAATTACATTTTCAGTCACAAGACTGTGGTGTGCATATTTATGGAACACATACAAACAGAGGAGAGAAAGAAGTACCTCAGTTAGAGCTTGAACCCAGGCTGCTTGGAATACCATTCCAGTTGTGCTACCAGCTGCACCACCAAGGCAACTGAAAATTGGACCATCCTAGAGCACATTACTCTTTCTCGAATGCACAACCTGGGGCTGCACCCCTTAACTTGGCCCACTGTTTCTCCACCCCACCCAGGCAACCCCCCCAACTAGGTAATCTCTGAGGCATTCACCCATTTTTCTAAAATCTACCCTCCTAAAGTAGCCTTAACCTTTTTAGCCACTTCCCTCGAGAACTGCAGCAGTCTCTTTTTCCTTTTGTTTTTGCTTACTTCTTTGTCAAGTAAGACCACTGACACCATTGGTATAATAAAATTTGCAGAAGAGAATAAATAAGACGAAAGAAACATACATGAACAAAAAGGTTCAAAACAATTCCATTTCTTAAGACAAATATGAGGTCCATTTGTATGTTGCAGACTCGGTGTTGTGTAGTGTGCCTTGAGAAAAGGCTGACAACAGTAATGTGACCTATATATCATAAAGATTATAACTTTTTGATGTAGTATGCTTCATGTCACTACATTTTATAAAGATTATAGGACTGCCCAAATAAATAAGATGGTCCCTTAACTTACACATCTTATGGCGTATGCTACAATTCAACAAATATCTTGTGCAATATATATTTCTCTGAGTTCTGATCTCATGAATAGTGCTTTAGAAAGGTAACACAAAGGGCTAGTTCATGCAATAGTAATACATAATACTGGTTGAGGGGGCTGGGGGAATTTTGCATTATTTTACTAGGAAAGGTACAAATTCAAATTTTCCATTTAGGCCTGGATGTTGCATGGCCCCCAATGTGCCACTGATACCCAAGGTTTCTCCTAAAACTTCTGGGTTAGGCGGACTTTGTTGGTATTTTTTTTTTGTGAACAATTAATGATTTTACATTTGTAATTGTCTTTTGTAGGAAATGTTTAGGTAAAGCTAACCTATATGCATACCTCTCAACCTCTCAGCATTAAAAATCATAGCACTGGCCTTCAAAAATCATAGCAAAGGTCCAGAAAGTGTAGCACTTTCTTATTTTAAACAATATTATGTCTACAGATAGTGGGCCCCATATAGTTAGTGATAAGGAATGTTTCAACTTAGTTCAATGATTTAATAGTTTGTGTATCCAGAAATCACTTTAACATTATGAGGAACATCAGTAAACCTGTGCAGAGCAAGGGTAAATTTGAGTGTGAAAATCATAGCGCTATGCGGAATTCATAGCAGTTGAGAGGTATGCCTATATGGCTGACATTGGTAATTAACTGTATTTAATATTAGGAGTGATACAACTATTTTAGAAAATGTTTAAAATTGCCAGCATTGAAAATCTGTGATCTCCCCCTTCCTGTTCCTAATCTATAACTGTTTTCCACTCCTCCCCCCTCTCTCTCTCTTTCCCGCTCACCTACAAAATGCTCATCTTGGGCTCGGCACCACCAGCATCACAGTCCAGACACCCCCGCCTCTGCTCTTTTCTTAACTTCACACCTGCTAAATAAGGCTTCTTTCTATTGCGAGCCTGCCCACCCTCCCCCGATCTCTACTCTTTGTTTTCACCTACCTCCCCTTCCTAAGCCCTCCCCGATCATTCTGCAAGCTCGCTTTATTCTCATTGACTCTCCCTCCTCCTCATAGCAAGCCCTGAACAGGCTTCCCCAATGCTTCCAGCAGTCCCGGCTCCCAATGCTGTGCTGGCTGCAAGTCCTCACTTCAGCAATCCGATCTCCTAAACCAGCAGCAAGATACAGTTTCCACGGCCTGAAAGCTAAGATTACTACTGGATTCCCACCTTTCCGGATGCTTCCTAAGTGGCTGCTCCAATCTCTTCTGCTTTTTCAAAACTCAGGCGCTTCCAGCACTCTGATACCTCGGGCTAGAGTGCGCCTTTTCTGCCTAGAGTTTTCTCTAACTCCTAATTTTGTCCCACCCACCCTCTCCGTCCCCAACCTCTATTAAATGCTCTCACCCTAGAGCACATTCTCTCACACTTCCTCCCACTGGTAGACTCTCACCTGCCACCACCAATTAACTGCAGTTGGGACACTGCAGCAACTGCTTGTTACAAAGTGAACCAATTGCTTGCCTTTTTTGAACACGGCAGTTACTGCTTCTACCAGAATGATAATCTACTACAAAAATTGCAATGATTTGGCACATAATACTCTTTACCCTATATGTGGTAAGGGATGTTGAAAGAAACACCACTGCACCTATTCAGGTCACACCCACCCTGTCTGAAACAATCCCTCAGTATTCCAAGGGTACAAGGGATGACTCAAGTATACACCCACACATCAAACAAGCACCCCAAACTTATGTACCCTCTGTTACACCAAAAATCCCACTTGCTGCACTAATACTCTGCAACACCATAGCAGTTACTACCAGTGGCTACAAGAGCTGTTGAGCTAAATGTATTGGTAATAACTGGATTTTCTGGGCAAGGATCATGAGGAAGCTGATCCTACTACTACTACTAATTTCATGTAACATGCACCCCAATCCTGGACCCCCTAAGGCTAAGGCCACTACAAGTCTGGGGCACCTTAAATTAGTATCCTTAAACATACTCAGTATCCTACCCAAAATACCTCAATTTCAGGCTTGGGTAGAACTGCTCAAACTGGATGTAACAGCACTCACGGAGACCTGGCTCTCCCTGAACGTCAGTGATGCGGTAATAGACCTAGAGGGCTATAATATGTTCCACCAGGGCAGATTATCAAAATATAGGGTGGCTGCCTGGTCTACATCAAGAGTGAGATAAGAGGCCAACTACTGCCTACCAGTCTCCACACCTCAGAGGCACAAATCCTAAGCCTCAAGCTTATCCTTGGCAATCCAAACAAAGTTTTGCTACTCTCCACTGTCTACCTACCTCCTGGTACTTGCAGTATGGGCATCCAGCAAGTAATCAACAAACTTGAGCAATATAAGCAAAACTGGGAGCATATCATTGTCGGGGACTTTAACTTCAATTGACAGTCTAATGAGGAATCCATGGTCAGTGATCAAATCTCAGGCCCTTATCTATCACAGCTGGTAACTCAACCCACCAGATTTAACTACAAAACGGGCACTAGTACCCTAATTGACTAGCTCCTTACAACATGCCCAGAACATATTTCCGAGGTTACATCCTACCAGACATCCTTAGTGATCACTCCACAGTTATGTGTACCTGGTCAAATAACTTCTCCAGATATGCTCCCCTGATCCTCAGAAACAGAACACTGAGACCTGGCCAGCTCAATACCTTTAGACAATACTTTAAACTAGTGGACTGGTCACCTCTGGACAGGGCACAGGATGGCAATCAAGCCCTCAGCTATTTCTTCTCGACATTTAACAAGGCATGTGACATATTTGCCCCTTATAAAACTAAAAAAGTAAGAGGGACTACCAACCCATGTCTCACTGGCTCCCTCATTGAGCTCATGCGCCATAGGGATAACTTGTGACATAAGGCCAAAGCAACGGGTATATATCCTGACATCCCTGCCTACAAAACTGACAGGAACAAATGCACCAAGCTTATTTGTCTAGCTAAGGCCTCCTACTACAAAGACCTCTTGAAGAAGTGATGGGGCCATGGTAAGGAGTTCTGGGACTCTCTAAAATCACTGACAGAGAACGATCCCAGAGCCCCTCCTGAGTTAATTATCACCACAACCGAGACTCTCCAGGAGCCTGCTGACATAGCCCATGCTTTTAACGAGGCTTTCACTGGCCTAAGTAAGGCACTACCCAGGGGCTACCTTTCCCCTACTACTCAAAACCTGTACTCAAACATAACCTCTCACTCCTCAGCAACAAGAAGCATTCCCCCATTCTACTTTAAACTGCTCCAAAGACATGATACTTAAAATATGTGAAACAGGCACTAGGGAAGACACGTATGGGTAGTGACCTCAGTGACATGAAGCTGATTGCTCTAGTACGAAACGAGGTTATTGAACCTCTCACAAAAGTGTTCAACGCTTCCCTAAGGTCAGGTGTCTTCCCAGACAAATGGAAGGAGGCACTGGTCACCCCAGTTTTCAAATCTGGGGACGCTACCAACTTGTCCAATTATAGGCCCATCTCTATTCTCCCTCCACTTTCAAAAGCCCTTGAGCATGTAGTGTCGGACCAGTTCACCGAGTATCTTTCAAAGCACAACCTACTCTGTGCCCAGCAACACAGGTTCAGGAGAGATCACTCCACCATCTCCACCCTGGTGGATTACACCTCTCAAATTTATGATGCCTTTGATGATGGTCTGGCAGCAGGGTCTATCTTTATAGACCTCATGAAGGCATTCAATACTGTCAACCATCAAATCCTGCTACAAAACCTCCTCTCTATAGGCCTATCTAATGACACAGTGACGTGGTTTGACAGCTAGCTCTTGTGCAGGACTCAACGCTTCAAAATCAAAGGCAACCTCTCAGAGCCAAGAGTAGTGAGCCTGGGTGTCCCCCAAGGGTCAATTTTTGGGCCACTTCTCTTCAGTCTCTTTATCAACCCCCTACCTGCTGAAAGCCCAGCGCACATCATGCTCTATGCAGATGATGTGGTAATCTCTGTTAAAGAGAAAAATCAGACCATGATCTCTGCAGCACTGCAGAAAAATTTCCACAGACTAGAAAAATGGTTCTCTAGCAACAAACTACTACTCAACTATAAAAAAACAAGGAGCATGCTCTTCTCCGTTCCACAGAACAGGAAGAAGTTTGGGCCCCTACAGATCCAGACCCTCAAGGTGACACATTGGAGCAAGTTTGCACCTTTAAATATCTTGGTGTCTACCTAGATGACTTACTATCTTTCGGAACTCATGTAGACCATGTAGTTAAGACCGCTAATGCAAAGCTGGGAGAGCTCTACCGACACCGCCATTCCATGATCCCTGAAGCACTGAAGCTGGTCACTAGCTGTTCAGTTTTATCCACCATAGACTACGGTCTTGCCATTTATGAGGCCGGCACCAGTACTGCCCTCAACAGGATACAAACCCTGCTCAACAAAGCCTGTCGCCTGGTGCTGAGGGCTGACCACTGGACACATACCTGCACCCTCTATCAAGAGACTGGATGGCTACCACTTCACCTTAGGCTTAAGTACCAAACATGCCTACTTACCATGAAGTCCTTACTAGGCCTAACCCCTAGTTCAACCACCTGCCTATTCAAAACCATTCAACCTACTATAAGGACTCACAATGCGGTTAAAGGAGGACTGGTTGTGCCATTTAAGCTGACAACTCAAGCCCAGAGATCCCTCTCCTTTCGGGGTCCAAAGTGGTTCAATGAGCTCCCCAAGGGCTTGCTCAAGTGCAGTAAGGCTAGCCAATTCAAATCGGGCCTTTGAGACCATCTAACCCTGGAGACTGTCTGCAATTGTTTCTACAGCCCCTAACATTACCTAGCCACTGTGCACACAGTGACCCATGGCTCCTTTCTTTCCACCTCCTTGGTCACTAGACTAACTTGATACTATGCCCCCACCACAGTGCCTCCCACTGTTCTTCTCCCTGCTTCTATCCCACTGTTCCACTCTCTGCTTCTATCCCCTTTATCCTTCCTACCCCATGTCACCCCTCTCCTACTCCATCCTGATTACCCCCCTGACCCACCTCTCCACCACTCCTACTGTCTGCACCTGTACTACTCCCCCTGCCTCACCACACTCCTACTCCCCCTGCCCTCTGCTCACCCCACCTTGCCAATCCTCCTTTCCACTATCACCTTTCAATGCCATATGCTAACAAAGCCTTTTGGCTGCATCTAACTAAAGCACTGAATGAATTCCTTAGTCCTCTTGCTGTGCCCTGCACTTACTGTAACGTTTGCACAAGAAACATCTTCCTAACCTCACACTGAATTGTAGCTAACTGTTATGCCCTGGGTTACTCAGGGTTACTCTCCTCCACAACCAGTATATCATGTACCCTCTGTAACCTGCAGTGTTTACTTACTAAGGAATCCTGTGTAACTTATGTAACCTATGTATAGTTTGTTTATGTTTTCTGTATTTGACTTGGAACCTTTCTAAACGAGTCCATGACTCAAAGGTACTAATCCCAATCTGAAATAAATAAATGCCTTATCCCATTTCCACTGGAGTCCTGTTTCTTCTGCTGTGGGCAGCTCAACGCTTCTCACTACCATTGGTACTTTGATATAATCTGCCACTCCAACATTGCTTAAAAGATCAAAAATGTCAGTCCTACCTTACTGGTAGAACCCAATCAGTTAAGATCTCAGATACCATCTCGCCACCCCTCCCGATCTGCACTGGCATCCCTCAGGGCTCCGTGCTTGGTCCCCTTCTATTCTCCATCTTCCTTAATGATCTGCCAACTGTCTGATTCCCCTCCTCTGCCATACACATGTACGCTGATGATAGTGTCCTGTAAACATCTGGCTCATGCCCAGCTGAGGTTACATCCAGCTTGCAGCATGACTTCAACAAGGTCCAGCTCTGGTATGCAAACCATCAATTATTCCTCAATGCCAAGAAGACAGTCTCCATGACCTTTGGCACAAGGCAGAGACTCTCTAGGCTTCCCTTCCTGCCCAGTTTTGGCACTATTGATGGGGCTTTACTTGAGGACACCTTGTGCTTCAGATACTTTGAGGTTTGGTCAGACCAACACCTCAACTTCTCTAGACACATTGAAGCCATCCAGAAAAAATTGCACCTCAAGCTCAGTGCCTTGTTCAGGAACCACAGTTGCATCCCTCCTGTGGCTAGGTGTGAGCTTGTCCAGAAGATGATCATCCCCATTTTTGACTACTGTGATTTACAGTAGTCTATGGTGCTGCTCCTAAGTCCTCCCTGACCAGATAGGACACTCTCTTCAACTCCTTCTGTCACTTTGCACTTGATGCTCCCTCTCGCACCCACCACTGTGACCTCTATCGAGCCCTTTCCTTCCCCTCCCTTACAAATAGATGCCTCTCACACTGCGCTAAATTCACCACTAAACACTGACTGGGTGAACTCCCTTCCTACCTCTCCCCCTCATTTATAACATCCCCATCTCCTTCCCACTCCCTCAGATCTACTGACAGTCTGAGTACTTTGTTTCCCTAAAATATGAAACTCTCTACCTTCCCAAATCCAATACTCCTCCTCCCTCTATTCCATCAACGCTGCCCTCGCCAACTATCTTGCACTTAACTGTTCCTGTTATGAACTGCCTTAATTTCCTTCATCTTGCTCCTTACAGTTTGTTCCCCTTCGGAAGTTACCCAAAGCCTCTATTGACTCTACTGCCTCTACTGACCCTAGCCCCTCCTAGTTGCTAGTTCTCATACCTTTCTACCTTCCCCCTTTTTCCCTGAGCCTTCACACTCCCCTTGCAGGGTTCTCAGCAGCCTGAAAGAGTCCTATAGTGCCTAGGCTTGCCACCTATTCTTTCCCCATCTACCTGTTTTTGACCTTCCAGATCCCATTGCAGGGTCCCCAGCATCCTGAAGAGTTCCTTGGATCAGGCCTCATCCCCTCCTAGGTGTTATTTCTCATTCCTTCCCTCTAACTATCCCTCTATAACTGCAATGCCTAACCGTAGGAGGGTTTACAATTACCTGAACTTCCCTGCCCCCTTGCAGGGTTCATCGCATCCTGAAGGGTCCTCTTTTTGGGTCAGGCCTTATTTCCCCTCCTATGTGTTAATCACTCTTTCTCGCTCTCTCTCTCCTCCCTCCCTCTCTAATCCCTACTCCAGTCCTCTGTCCCCTTGCAGGGTTCCCTGCATCCTGAAGGGGACTCTCTGGGACATGACTCTGCACTATCTGTCATCTCATCCCCTCTCTCTCTGTCCTTCACCCCTTATTTCACAATAGCACTTGTTCACTTATTACCATTGCGCTTAATTGTTCTCACAAATTACCTATGTATACAACACTGTTTGTAACAACTGCCTTAATTAATTGTATGCTATGTTGATCTTTGTAACTTGAATGTAAAATGTCTCATCCCTATTGTACCCCTTCCCCCCAGATCACACTGGGAGATGAGCAACCTGTTGCTCAGTATGCCTTCTTGGTGAAACATTTCAATAAATAAATAAAAATGTAAGTATGGAGTTACTTTGATAACAAAACGGGAAGACACAGGACAACCTGATAGACCTATATTTTCCACAAGGTACACTAATATGATGAGAAAAATAAAGCAGGTCTTAAATAAACATTGAGGAGTCCTACTAGGACACCCAACCTCTGGTTTGTTATTTTTTTAAAAAGACACAAATGGAGCTGGCCTGGTGACATAGAGGGTTGAGGCGCTGGCGCCTTACCTCGACCCGCGCTGGCGAAGTGGGTTCGGAAATGGACTCGGGCCGCTGGGGATCAGCAGGGGACAGAGAGGATTGAGCATCCAGTGGACTGCTCTCCTCTCAGGGGGTGGGATCCGGGGATGCATCACTCAGTAGCAGCCCCCAGTGGAGACTGGGGGCACTGTCTGAGCGTGCACTGATTGGGCAAGAAAACCAGGGAAAAACGGCGCCTGAGGCGAGCGGCTTGATGGCCGTCCACAAGTTTCGCCGGGGCACCTGCCTTGATCCATGCCCGGAGGTAGTACACGGGATCCCTCCCTGTGGCCCCACTGCAGGGGGAAGCCACAGAGTTCGGTATCCGCGGCAGAGGCAGGCAGCGTCTAGATGTCCCCCAATGGGGGGGGGAGCAGCTCAGGCGGCCAGGAGGGGGAAAAAAGCATTAAAAAAAAAAAAAGACATAAATGACAGTCAAAAGTGTACCACAGATTTAGGACAGACTCCTGCATACAGAATATCAGACTCAAAACAAACCAGTAAGTCAGCCACTGCTGAGTCCTTTCAGACCAGGTATCCACCACTGTGGACAATGTGCAGTATGTGGTGGCACATTGAGAAAATCCATGTGAGAATCTGCATACTAACAAGAAATTGACAATAAATAACTACATAGATTGTAACACAAAATGAGTAACTGATATAATACAAGGCCCATGCGACCACTTAAATGTGGGGAAACAAAAAAGAGGTCATGTGGGTGCATCTCTATGTTTCTGGGAGTAGAAGTAGATGCGCCACTTGCTAGAGAACATTTTTACAAGCTAGTGGAAAGGACAGTGATGCAGTGGAGGAACAATGGGGAAAAATCAAAATTGCCATCACAGAGGTAACAAGCCTTTGTGTAAAGCAAATCAACAAAACAAAATGAAGGAAAAAGCCACTGTGCTTCAGTCAGAATAGCAAAGGCCCAAACTGAGGAAAAAATAGCCAACTCTGTTTAGAAGGGGGATGAAACCTTTCATAGGTACATTAGGGAGCGAAGAAAGACCAAGGAAGGGATACTGAGGCTTAATAAAGGGGAAGGAATGTGGGCAAAGGGTGACAGTGAAAAAGCAGGGATACTGAACAAATACTTCTGCTCCGTATTCACAAAAGAAGAGGAGGGGGACTTACCTAAACCAAACAACAGAAACTCTGGATAAGGGGGTCAATACCAGTCCTGTCACAGAAGAAAGGGTTCTGAAAGAACTGCTAAAACTGAAGGTGGACAAAGCAATGGGGCCTGATGGGATTCAGCCCAGAATTCTAAAAGAACTAAGGGCAGAACTAGTGACACTACTGACTACCCTCTTTAACAAATCATGGGAGGATGGGGTGGTACCTGAGGACTGGAGGAGGGCGGATGTGATTCATTTTCACAAAAGTGGGAGCAGGGCAGAGGCAGGAAACTATAGACCTGCTAGTTTGACCTCAGTGGTAGGGAAAATGATGGAATCACTTCTGAAGGAAAGAATTGTTGAGTACCTAGAGGCTAGAGGGGCACAGGTCCCAAGGCAACATGAATTCACAGCGGGAAGGTCATGTCAGATGAATCTAGTAGATTTCTTTGACTGGGTGACCAAAGTAGTAGACCAGGGAGGGGCTGTGGACATGGCCTACCTAGACTTTAGCAAGGCATTTGACACAGTCCCACACAAAAGATTAATATACAAGTTAGCCAGCCTTGGAGTGGGTCCCAAGGTGGTAGCCTGGGTAAAAATTGGCTGGACAACAGGACGCAGAGGGTAATAGTAAACAGAGTCCACTCTGAAGAAAGGGGAGTTACTAGCGGGGTACCGCAGGGTTCAGTACTGGGACTGGTCCTCTTTAATGTCTTTATAAGTGACATTGCAGAGGGACTGGAAGGAAAAGTATGTCTCTTTACAGACGACATAAAGATCTGCTACAGGGTTGATACACAAGGCGGGGTGGAAAGGATGAGAAGGGACTTGGCAAGGTTGGAGGAATGGTCAAATGTGTGGTAGCTTAGATTCAGTACAAAGTAATGCACCTGGGAAACAAAAACCCAGGGGAAGAGTACACAATGGAGGGTGAGATACTAACAACAACAAGGGACCTGGGGGTAGTCATATCAGACGACAAAGGTGGGCAAGCAATGTGAGAAGGCTGTAAGAAGGGTTGGGGGGATATTGGGATAGACAGGGAGAGGCATCACCAGCAGAAAATAAGAAGTTGTTATCCTTCTGTACAGACAGTTGGTGAGATCCCATCTGGAGTACTGCGTGCAGTTCTGGAGACCTCATCTCCGCAAGGACATAGATAGGATGGAGGCTGTCCAGAGGAGAGCATCTAAAATGGTGCAGGGTCTGCACCAGAAGACACATGAAGAGAGACTAAAGGAGTTTAATATGTATACCCTCGAGGAAAGGTGGGGGGGGGGAGACATGATAGGAACTTTCAACTACCTCAAGGGAATCAACAAAGTCCAAGAGGGTAGCATATTTCAGAAGAAGAGATGTGCAAGAACAAGGGGGCACAATTTGAAGACAGAGGGTGGAAAGCTCAGAGGTAATGTGAGGAAGTATTTTTTTACAGAGATGGTTGTGGATGCATGGAAGGGCCTTCCTGAGGAGGTCGTGGAGTCAAAAACAGTGGGGGAATTCAAGAATGCATGGGACACACATAAGGCAATTCTAGTGGGGGTAGGAGGAAGTAGGCTGTTGGTTAACTAGGATTTGCAGTTTATCCATTAGGTAGGGAAATGGGCAGATTAGGTGGACCAAGCAGTCCTTATCTGCCATCAAATTCTATGTTTCTACGTTTTTAAATTAGGTACTTTGGACAAAATGTGACGTATGAATGAAGATTCTAACAGCCATGCATGTTGGTAATTATTGGAGATTCTTGTACATTCAGTTTTGAGATCATACACAAGATGAAATAATTGATGTTTTACAGGCTATCAAATTCAAAAATCATTAGCCAAAATAAATAGAGTGGAGAGTATTTCAAAAACTGTGGGAAACAAAAGCAAACTTAGGGCTTTGTAGCCCCCCCCCCCACCTAGGTCTGCTCCCTCAAAATAAATTCCCCCCAAACTAATCCAACATGGCAGACCATCTTAACTTTGTCTTATCTGTGTAAACTAGAGTATTGAAAGAATAGCATCATTTTATTAACAGTGTGTAGAAGCAGTATCTTAAGAAACAATATATAAAACCTTCTCTGACTCTGATGGCAATCCACATGGCAAATAAAAAAGTAGCAGAAATATAAATTAAGTGTAACCCCTAGATGGCGCTATCCCAGGGGCTACTACCCCTGCCTGATTTGCCACTAACAGGTTGAGGGGCCTGGATCCAATGGCGGGTGCCTCCACCCAGAGGTCAGGGTTTGCAATAGTTAAACTAACTTGGTCACAGCCCTCTGGGACACTGCAACCCCCCTTTCTTCCCACTAGTGGCCCCACAATATATCAGAATTACCTTCACAGTATACACTTACCCCAGGTCTGGTTCCGGCACTGGGACCTCCTGTGAAATGAGATACAGTGCAACAATCACAGTACAGTACTTTAACATAGACAAATACCTCAGGCAGTATAACTTTGCTGAAACAAGCAGCTCTGATTTATTTAGGGGATATAACAAGGACAGGGAAATCAGGTTAATTAGCTTATCACTCTAATAATCTACCTATGGCTCTGTGCACAGGCCTATCCCTATCAGTTACTGTCCCTGGTACCCAAGCCCTAGTGGCTAGTCCAAACCGTGGCAGCTGGTAGGGGCCCTTTCACACAGAGAAAAGGAGAATTAAACAGTCAGCAGTACAGTAATTCCATTTGGATTTAATGTGGCAATTCAACAGGGAGCAACCCTGAATTAGTACTCACGACCTCCAAATAAGATAGGGTCCTTCAATGTCAGCAGGGCTCACTTGAGGTACACAAACCTCTTCACACATCCATATAAAAGAAAGCACTATACCAGGCAGGCTGCATCTGTATCCCGATGCAATTACTGCACAATACCGGAGAACACACAGCAGATTCAGTTCCTGACAGACCGAGTGCAATTTTCAGCAATTCTTCCAGTCTTCTACAGGGTGAGCCTGGTTTCTACTCTTCAGAGATCCTTTGATTCTTTTCACAGGACGGATTCAGTCCTAACAAGCTGTTACACAAGCTGCAGACCGAACTCTGGGCCTTACACCGCTTTTGACTAAAACTGCACACTGAAAAGCACAGGGCTCCTTCCTTCTTCACTGCCAAAGCTCAACTGAAACTCCAACCGACAAAACCGGCACTTCCTTTGAGTTCCTCCCAGTTTTTGACTGGATTGGCTGTCACTCACAATAGACTGCTGCTGTTGGTCCAAAAAGGCACTGAAGTCTAAACTACATCTCCCAGAGTCACTGCCCATACAATCCTCTTGTGGCTGGCTCAGATTATGAGTCCAAGTTCTGATTCGTCCAAGGCACCATTTTACAGCTAGCTTACCCCACACTGATTGGTCCAGTTCAGCAGTTCAAAACTAGAATGGGGAACTAGCAGACACAGTTCTGACTGCAAAGAAAGCAGGTTAGACAAACTGTAATTTCATTATTACTCTAAATAATTTCTGGCAAACAGTTACATCTTTCAGATAGGTTCCTTTGCACTCCTAGTGACTGCAAAATGAAGTGAATTGCAGCAGCTTGAGTGGTACTCAATCAAAGAAACACACAGTCCCCCATACAAACTAATTATGTCTGCAAGCAGACAGCTCTTAAAGAGACAGTACCAGAGGTTCTAAAAACACTCACTGATAAATGGCTTAAATGCCAAACACCATTCAGGCTTGGAGCATTCAAGCAAGCTCCTGGAAGTCTTTTGGGAACCCCCATTTGCAGGGGGGTTACATAAGTAATAGTGAAATAGGGTTTCCATCCAAATTAATTTGATTTATTGTTGGTTTTTCAAAGAATATAGTATGCCAGCAGCTATGTGTGGTCAGTGCCCAGAGTGAAACTCCACATTACATTCTCTGTGTTGACACATCCTTGCTGAACAGTCAGCAGAAGCTCAATGTTTAGGAAGGCAGCCTAGCAACCTGTATACACATGCAATTCTGAGTGCATCAGTGAATGTGCTGAGGTCACTTAGGGGCACTGGTAATTCTGAAGAGAAGTTGAGGGTACACCGAGGGCAGGGTGAGCCTCTCCTTAGTGCTATCAGTGTCTCCTCATGCAGGAGAATGGATATGAACACAGGTATGGTAGGAGCATCTTCATACTGTAAGTTAAGTCTTTTGCTCTTTACAACAGCAACTCACAGGCATACAATTTAAGGTAGCAAAACAATATAACTGTAACATCTTTTTAGAAAAACTGGAAAAGGTTGCAAAATAGAGAGTTAAAACTGAGCAAAGAGCCAGCCCAGTGGCGGTGAGGG
This sequence comes from Neoceratodus forsteri, assembly GCA_016271365.2. NCBI lineage: Eukaryota > Metazoa > Chordata > Ceratodontiformes > Ceratodontidae > Neoceratodus > Neoceratodus forsteri. Next base: position 377,739,774 of record CM057458.1, read on the forward strand.
TTGAGGTGCTGATGCCACACCTCACACCACGCTTGCGACCCGTGGTTGGGAACAGACTCGGGTTGCTCAGGGGCTGGCAGGGAGAAAAAGGATTGAGCATCCATAGGCAGTTCTCTTTCCTCAGGGAGGAGGGACAGTGTGGCACGCTGGATGCCAGCACATGCATGCCACCAGGACTTGGGAGGGACCCCACCTCTAGAACACAGGTGGTCTCCACGGAAGCAGAGATCATCCGCCCCACCCACTGCACATTCATGGACCCAGGGAGAAAATGGAGGAAAAACTGGAGCTGGCAGGCACCATGATAGCCCGGACATGTCCCCACCAGACTCTTTCTGTTCTGGATTGTGCTCCGGGGAGGGAAGAAATTGACACTCCCCACCCCCGGCCCGCCACGGGGGTAATCCATGCAGTAACTGTGGGGTAGGTCTGATCGGGGATAGCCAGGCTCAGAGGACGAGCCCTCCTAGGGAGGGCCTGAGCCACCTGCCGGCCCTGTGGAAGGTGGACAAAGTGCAAACGTAAAAAAAAATAAACTAAGCACAAAGACACCATACAAGCATGACATTTAAGGCTGGCCAGTAACAACCCTGGTCTCTCCCCTCCTTCCCTCCACTACTGCCAAAGGTCTTAATGTCTTCCATCTGAATGCTAGGAGCCTTCTACCTAAACTCAGCCTCCTCGCCACCTGGATTCAATTACACTCTCCTTATGTTCGCCAAGACTTCTGTCTCTACCTTATTCCATCCTGACTACCATCTTTCAGGCAGGACAGGGGAAAACATGGGGAGGTGTTGCCATCTATGTCTACCAAAGCCTCTCATGTACTATGGCCATCATGGATGCCATACCCTCCTGCTATGAATTTCTCCTAGTAAGGCTCTCTCTCCTCCTCTGTACCTATTTTCATTGGGGCTGTCTATGCCTCTCCTAAGATCTCACATTCATCCCTGGTTGACTCTCTTTCCTCCGTTGCCTCCCATTCCTTCATAGGTGAACTCATCCTTCACACAGATGGGCACATTTCGGTTGTTAATTTGTCCAACCACACACTGACTACTTGGGAATTAGGTCAACTTTCTAAGGGCTTCACTTTCTGCCCAACAAAACCACTGGACAGAATACGGTTTTGTGGTGAACTGGAGGAATACTTCCGTAGCTTGAGACTTAAAGCATTCTTTCACGGCAGAGAAGAAAGCACAGGAAGTGAAGAAATCACAAACAATAACAATTTAATGGATAACAGAAAGAAATCATCTGATTTGACACCCCCCCCCCAAACTGGGCGCAATAAGAAACTGGACAACTACATTCACTGCTTTCGACAGAGAGTTACTGGTCAAATCCTTAATAGGCAAAAGCAGGCACACTACAACCTCTCTCCACTGGAACAGAGGGTATACAAATGCTGAAATCGAACCTCAACATTGTCATAAAAAAAGCTGTTAAAGGCTCTGCAGTGGTGATATTAAACTGAGAGGACCATATTAAATAAAGCCAACAGACAGCTAATTGACCATACCTACTACAGAGAACTGGAATGTGATCCAACTACAAACTATACATACAGGACACTACACATGCCCTGCATATACTTTCTGGTTATAAGGACTTACCACCTAATACCATTTTAGCAACAATGGGTGTAACACTAATATTCCGCACACAGATGGGTTGTTTTTTTTTCCAATTGTTTAACCAGGAGTGGCACAATAAGCTGAAAGCTTGTTTATAGCTGCGACCTGGGAGCACAGGAAAGTTAAGTGACTTGCTCATGGTCAGACAGTATGCAAGTGGGGGCTGTGGGATTCAAACAGAGGTCTACAGATTTGCAGCTCAGAGCCTTAAACCACTGCGCTATACTGCCTCACAGCATGGCATTACAGCCTGCCTTAAATACCAACATGAGAAAGGATTAAACAAAAACATCGACCCTGAAGTGGTGGGAAAACTTGCAGAATTCATTCTGACACATAACAATTTCAGCTTCAATGGTAAACATTATGTTCAAACTATGGGAACTGCAATGGGCACCAGGATGGCGCCACAGTATGCAAATCTCTTTATGGTGAATTTGGAGGAGGACTTTTTAAGGCACCGCACACACAAACCACTCGCTTATTTCCATTACATTGATGATTTGTTTATAATTTGGAGAGAGGGCACTGACACACTTAAGGATTTCAATCAGGAACTGAATAACCTCCACCCAACCATAAAGCTTTCCCTGGAATATTCTGCTACCAGTGTAAATCTTCTGGACACTACTGTCACCATCAAGGATGGAACCTTACATACTGCACATGTATTTTCAGGAAGCCAATAGACAGATAGAGATACTTACACAGGAATAGTAATCACCCAAGCCACACAAAAAAATTTGTCATGTATAGTCAAACACTACAGTATCACCGTATCTGTTCTAATGAGGAACACAGAGATATACATTTGGCTATGTTGAAAAACTCCTTTATTGAGCAGGGACACTCTTCCAGGGAAATTGACAGAGCAGTAGAACATGCAACACAGGTACCAAGAGAACAACTATTTGAGTATAAGGAAAGGACCACTACCATCAGAATACGCTTAGTAGTCACATATCACCATGACCTGGAACTTCTACATATGTTTATTAAGGACCTCCACCCAACATTTAGTGAAGATGAGACCCTAAATTGTATTTTTCAAGAACTACCACTACTATCTTTTAAACAACCACCTAATTTAGCCAAAATGATTATTAGAGGAGTAAATCTGGACCAGAACAGAATACCATGACACTAAATGGTACACGACCCTGTAAACAACTCAGATGTAAGACTTGTGAGCTCATTTCCACTTCGGATTGTGTGGATACACCACAAAACAGACAATTCAGGATACAGGGGAATTATACATGTACATCAAAGAATGTTGTTTATTTCATTCAATGCAAGAGATGTCCTCACGCAGGGTATGTAGGAGAGACAAAGCAAGCACTCCACATTAGTATGAATGTGCACAGAGATACTATTAATTTGAAGATGACTGAAAAACCAGTGGGGCAACACTTCCCTCAGTATGACCACTCAATCTCAGATATGTCAGCAATGGTCTTAAAATGACATTTCAAAAGTACACAACAGAGACGGGCTTCTGAGATTAGGTTTATTTTACTTCTCAATATGGTGAAAGACGGCATGAACATAGATTTGGGGTTTATGTCAAATGATTGTACTTAAACTTCCACAGACCTTTACTTCAAAGGATAGACATATGATAGGACTTCAGCGTGTCTTTATTTTTTTGTTTTAATATGTATAGAGTCCATTTTAACTGGTTATCAACATGTTGCTTCTCACCAAAGAACTATATGTGTGGGTGGGTGGGGTGGTACTCTTTTTTTTTTTTATGAGGGGGGAAGTTGTGTATATGAGAACAGTATGGTGGGGGGTTGTGGTTATATTGAGGTAGGCTTATATGCAGGTACATAACATAACGATGTTGCAGTGTGTTAGGACTTTTAGTTCACACACATAGTGAATATTTACTTTCTTTTAACTAGTTTTTTCCCCGGGGGGTTAATTCCATTGTTTTTTTATTCAGATTCCTTAGACTGTTGCTTTAGATATAGCAGTTTATTATATACTGTCACTTTTTTGAACTCTGAACATATTAGGATGCACTTGGGGGTCCTTGATAGGTTTAATTCCACTGGGTAAATATTGTAGTTATTGGTGTAAATGATGGTGCGTTAGGACTCTTGGCTCACATTCATAGTGAATACTTACTTCCTTCTAATTATTTTCCCGGGGGTATTTCCATTGTGTTTTTATTCAGACTCCTTAGACTGTTACTGTACATATAGTAGTTTGATTATATACTGTGGCATTTTCGAACTCTGTACATATTGAGATGCATGATTCCATTTACTTGAGGGTCTCTGACAGGTTGAATTCCACTGGGTTATATTATAGTAATTGGTACATATTAAACCTTTAACATATTAGGATTCATGGTCTCATTTTCTTAGGGGTCCTTGACAGGTTTGTTTTTTAATTTAGCTCTTATACTGACAATTGATATTACCTTGTATAATACCATGTTACAGCACCAAAGATCTTAAGGTTCATGGAATATACTAACTAGTTGAGTGTATAATTGGAAAAGTGTCTCTAGATAGGTTGTATACTGTATAAATATGTGAAACAGTTGCTCACACCAAGGAAACTGTACTTTAAACCCTCTTTATGCATTATATGGAATATTTCAGTTTTACATATATATATATATATATATACACACATATATATACACACACACACACACAGTTTTTGTGTGCTTGTTTTAACATACATTAATATCACATTTTAACATCTACTTCAGTTAGTACTGAAATCTAAAGTTCTTGCTTTTCATTAGACTGTATTCACAAAGCATACTGAGACATTCTTAATTTATGTTAGTGGAGCTTTCTGCTTGAAAAGTCCTTATCTCATTTTGGTGACATTTGACCTTGAAAGACAAGTTTAAAACAAACTGGTGAGATGCGATTCCTCTGATTTAAACTGTTGTTATGGTTTAAATGAGGATTTTAAATGGGAATTCTTTCTGTTTTTTTTTTCATGTATGATCTAGGTGTTAATAATATGGGATTTTCTAAATAACTGTCATAAGCTTCTGAGGAAGGACTTAGTTGATCCGAAAGCTTAGGCACTTTGTTCTTTTTGTAACATGTAAGTTGGTCCAAAAAAAGTATCAAACCATTTGCTTCTGGATCTGTTCTTACAGGGACTAATACAGCAGGTAAACTAAATCTGTTTGTCATCCTCTTCGGGGATTTCAATTTAAATTGACTTTCCCAGTCCTCCAAATCTATAATTTTCAGGATTGACTGTCTTAATTTATCCCAGGTTATTTCTGAACCTACCCAGCTCAATTCCCACTCTTCCAATCGTACCTTTTTGGACTGGGCTCTAACCTCCCACCATCACTGCATTGTTGCAGCAGGTATCTTTCTGGATTCATTCAGCGACCACTATATAATGTTCTGCATCAGAAAAATCTTTTGTCCCCTTCTCATAAAATACATCTGGTCCAGGTCTCTCCAGTTATTAAAAATCAATGCTTTATTGGGCGACATCACTGCAACAGACTGGTCAGCTATCCTCTCTGCCTCTGATATGGATGTTACCCTCGCACAATTCCACTTCAGTTTCTCATCTGTCTGGGACAAACACGCACCTCTCAGGAAAACCAGAGTAAAAACTTCCCACAACCCCTGGATTACCACCAAAATCATTGATCTGTGCAAGTCCCAAGACTTTTAATAAAATTATCCCACTCCTCTCCTGATCTCCTCTCTTACAGGCTCTGAGTAATAACTGTACAAAGGCTGTCCATGCGTGGAATAATTTGTTTTTCAAGGTCAGTCTCCAGAAAAATCTTAACTCCCCAGCTAAATTCTGGAAGGTCGTCCACTCCCTTTTTGATGCTCACCCAGTCTGTTCCCCCAATCCTTGTGGTAAATGGTTCACCTGTGCCTGACCCTACCTCTGTTGCTACTCATTTCAATGAGTTCTTCACAACCTGCAACCTCCTTTCTTCTCCCCCTCCTGACTCCTCTCCTTCCCCTCCTGCTCCCCTCTCCCATCCCCCACCGGCTTTCCACTCCCTTCCCCATCACCATCTAGGGAACCCAGTTTGCCCTTTCCACCCTCAATCTACCAAAGTTCAGCTCTGACGGTCTGACCCCAAGGTCCTCCACCACTCAGCTCCTGCCACTGCAGCTCCCCTTACTCAGCTGCTCAGTCTTTCCTTTTGCCTCAATGTTGCTGCTCAATCCTGGAAGCTGTCCAGAGGTATTCCACTTCACAAAGGGGACGACCCTGTTTCCCTTGGCAACTTCTTTCCCATCTCCCTCCTTCCTCCCTCCTTCTCTAAGCTACAAACAAAACTGGTACGCTCTAGACTCCTTGACTTCGTTTCATCCTCCAACTTTCTATCACCCTTCCAGTCTGGTTTCCAGAAGCACCATTCCACCATCTCCTCCCTACTGTGTATCACTGATTCTATCTTCTCCAGCATGGATCAGGGAGACATTATGGCCGCTGTATTCATCAATCTAGCCAAAGCCTTCGATTCAGTATCCCATCCACTCCTCCAGGTCAAGCTGAGCTCTGCTGGCCTCTCAGCTCCCACTGTTGTTTGATTCCATTCCTACCTAATGGGCCAATAATAATCGGTACAGTTGGAGGTGCCTGTCACCTCACCTTCCGATCCATGTTGGGTCCCACAGGGCTTCATCCTAGGTCCCATTCTTTTCTCTATCTTCCTGAAGGATCTTCTCTCTACCTATGGCAACTTGCATATCCACATGTATGCAGATGACATAATAATCTTCACCTCTGATCCCTCCACCCCAGCTGTGGAAGACCTCCTCCAGTGGGACTTTAACAACGTTCTGCACTGGTTTCAAGCCAACCAGCTCAGAGTCAACACTAAAAAAAGAAGTCAGTGACCTTTGGTACCAGTCAGAAACTGACCAGACTCACTGCCCCTCCTCCCCATTTTCACCACTCTGGATAGCAAGCCGCTTGGAAGCAGTTCAGTCCTCCAAGTACCTTGAAATATGGCTAGACTATCAGCATGACTTCTCAGCCCACATCAAAGTTATCCATAAAAAACTCCATGCCAAGCTCCATGCCCTGTACTGCAACAAAGACTGCTTATTTCTGCATGTCCACAGGGAGCTTGTTACCAAAATGGTGCTCAATGCCTTCGACTATGCAGATGTGGTCTATGACACAGCCCCCTCCACTTCCTTTCCCAGACTGGACACCTTCTGCATTTCCTTCTGCCATATTGCTACAATCTCCTCCCCCTCATAACCACCATTGTCCACCATATTCATCCCATCTAGCCTCCAACTGCACTCTCATCACCAGGCTCACTGTACTGCCTTCTTATCCAAACACTGGTTTGACTCCATTCCCTCTTCCCTCTCCTCTCTCCTCTCCTAACTCCCCCCCTGGTTCCTTTCCCTCTGTTCCAGGGATGATCGCACTTTTGCCACTCTTCACCCATGCTCCTCTGTTGGGCAATATGCCTTCTCCTATTGACCTCCCACACTCTGGAACCAAATCCCCTCCTCTCTCTGCCACTCCCTATTCCCTGGCTCACTCAGACACCAGTTGAAACTTCAACCTTGCACCATATGTTCTCGTTACTCTTCATCCTGACATCACCATGGCTAAGCCGCAGTCATCTTTATAAGCAGCCAGCTGTGTCCCCATGACTGCCTTGATTTCCCTTCCATACCACTAGTTTTCTCCCTCCATTATCGGGTCAGCAATAACTAACTCTTCAGGTCAATTGTCTGTTGTCAGTATTGTTCTTGTTCACCGAGTACTGCTGCTACTTCTGAATATGCACTTGAAAGGTGTTCTTTTGAACTGTACTACACTTTATTTTCTGTACTCACAATTTGTTTTCTTTTGCATTTATTCTAATTTTGTATTAATTAATGTTGTTCAAATGTTCTGCCACTATGTACTGTTTTGCTATTCTCCCACTGTTCCCCACCCCTGGGTTGCACCTGGAAATAAGCCATGGCTCAAGGTGCCCCTCCTGGTTACCAGTTTTCAAATAAATAAATAGAATAATAACACGTTTCCCCCATTATTGCCCCCAACCCTATGATTCTGGAGCTCATAAAGGCTCTATCAGCACCAGCACCTTGCCCAACAGGCACTAAATATTTTATCTTGCTCTTACCTAGGCTATTAGCTGCTCTGTAAGCTAATTTATGGCTTTTCCAACCAATCATGATTTTGATCAGCTGTTTGCTCTGTACCGTATTATAGTATATGGTTAGGGCTTATTGTGTATGGAAAACAAAGGTTTTCCTAATCTTGTTGTAGGGCAGTTCAAAGGTCAAAAAAGTTGTTGTACTATCGTTCTGACGTCACATCGATAATACAACAACTTTTTACCCTTAATCTGCCATCTGATTGGCTGCAACAGTGCTGTTTTCAAAAAATTCACTCAAAAATGGCACCTATACTTACCAAGCGGTGCAGTCGGGCGAGTACTTCATAGACACAGTTTGGACACAGACTACTAAAGTCAGTACCGTGTATCCAAACTGTTACTTTGCAGTTTTTTTTTTTTTAATTACTGGCACAGTTGTCGGAGCAGAGTGTGACTGCTGCGCGAAGAACCTATATCTTTGGGGACAGGACTCAGAACAGGACTGCAGTGATGAGTACCACAATTACTGGGGACTGAGAATGGGAATCTAGCCAGGACCGATCTGCAAGAGTTACCAAGGTACAAACACATTGCGGGAAACCATATACTATATAAAATAGTAGATGTTCACCCATCCACAACTTCGGCAGTGCTTCCCATCTCAGGAGTTGATGACATCACGGAGACCTCTCGAGCTTCGCTCTCGAGGTCTCTCTGATGCCATCAACACCCTCAATGGAAACACAGCCTTGTTGTGGATGGGCGCCCATCCACTATTCTACATATTGCACTTTTGTACACCGTCATTGCAACTATACTCTATGTCTCACTGTAAGTTACTAATATTATTTTCCCCTTTCCCTCTCCCTGGGTTACAACTGGAAACAAGCCTCAGCTCAGTGTGCCTTTTCCTGTTACCAATTAAAGCACTTTTGGTGTCAAGAGAAAAACATGTATCCTTATGTTGGTGGTGTTGCATGCAGTATGGCATGGTATCACTAAAAACTAGGTTACAAGGATTTTTTTTAATATAATGTTTTTAGGTAGCCAAACAAAGGTTTTTAAGAGTAGCACAAGCTGTTACAAGTTAAGCCAATGTTACATAACATGTCTGGTCTCTATGCAAATTAAATACGTATGGTATAAAGTAAAATTAAATCAGTACTCTAAACTGAAGAGTCCACAGATTTATTGTATGTTCTTATATTTATTTATAGAAATAGTCCCCAGAGGAAGTCACTGAGGCAAATCAGTGGTACATGCTGAAAATAAAGAGAAATATTTACTGCAATACAATCTTTTACTGGCTTCTTTTTTTTTTTTTTTAACAAAGCTCAGTGAGTGCCCCCCCCATGTTTTGGATTACATACCTGGGGCCTGCTCCCACCTATAATATACACAGTTATACTTTGTTCAATATGTAGTTTTTAACATACAGCACTGTGGCTCAAAGTCTGGCAGTTTATATTTCTTTGTGAAATTATTTCCATATTTTTCAGCTGACTATAATTCAGCCGCCCTTTAAGCTAGAAAGCTGCAAAGGTTCTATACAAGAGCTTACAATTTGGCAGTTTATTTTATGGTATTTGGCAGTTTATTTTATGGTAACATTTTATGACATTTTGCTAATATTTACAGCTGGTAATGCCTCAGCTGTCCTTTAAGCTATAGATCTGCATACTAACATGCTTACCCATGGAATAATGCTCCTACTACCTGCCAGTTATCAGACATTCTGTTATGTGGTTCCAAATTTCTAAACAATAAAATATTGGCAGTTTGTTTCTTTGCCTAATTTTTTAAAAATGTCAAAAATATGTTGCTGCTTATTACTTGCTCAGCCATCTTTGGGGCAAGATACTGGTGAGCAATGCAATAGAATAAAATTTATATTTTTGGATCTACTTTGCAAGATATCATGTTATCTTGCATTTCTGGGTACTTCACAACTGATGTCTATCAAGGCTGGGTACATTAAAATGGAATACTGAATCAAACAGACAGCAGTGTCACAGTGCTGCTGCCTTCATAATGGCTACATGAAGCATTGAAGCCAACAGTTAAAATAAAAGAAAAACAGTTCTTCATAAAACAGAAGATTTAAAAGTTATAACTGTTAAACCAATATTGTGTAAATCAAATATGCAATGGTCTGGCTTACAATATGCAGTTTATCATTGCTTTTGAGAGGTTAGAACTTTCGTAACTCACTTGTGGGTGGCTCTGCCTCTCGGAAGTCTTGGTCCTGCCCTCACTTTTGAAGATAAAGTGCATATTTTGAGTCATGTCATTCCATATACCCTATATTTGCATTCGTAACACTTTGTGGAAGGGTCTGAGAAGCTGAGAAATGTGACAACATTTGGTTCAGCTGTTTTTAAGATATAGGGCTGATAATTTTCCAGTATATTTGTTTGTGAAATTGTGCAAAATTTCCCCCAAAATGTGGATGAATATAACCACTGGCGTTAGCAATATAGAACCAACATTTTAATATGCTTACACAATGTTGATGGAGCCTAAACATTTTAAATCTCAAAAAACTCAGGTGAGTAGTTTTAAGATTACAGACGAAATACAGAATATTTGTTAACATTTTATGAACATTTTCAACATTTTCTTGAACATTCATGGCAGCAGAATAGGTAATGCTGCCACAAGCCCACTCAAGGAAATTTGATTTTGCAAAACACTAAATCATCACTACATCCAATTTTGCTATTCTCCTATTCTCACCAGTCAGCTGGGCATCAAGCTCTGTTGAGCTGTCTGGAGTCTTATAGCACACCCCTGGGTAAATGTTTTACCTGTTTGTCCTAGCTAGACCCAAGTGGACTTGGTAGCTCTGTTTGTCCTCCTGATAGCCTCCTTGTGCACCACAGTGACATCCTCCATTAAAAAGAGAGCCATCCCATCACTCCCTTTACCGTTACACTGCTCTCATCAAAATCCCTCCTTTGTGGTGTCCCAGTCATTTTCTTCCTCCACCAGGCCTTTGTGAGTGTCATTACGTCCTGGTGGTAGAAGTGTATCAGGCTCTCGAGATTGCCAATTTTGCTGGGTGTGATCCTCATACTGGCCAGTAAATAAACACTGTTGCCTCTCTATGCTTCCTTGCTCCTCCTGTCATCTCTTCTTTTGAAATTGCCCAGCTTTGTGGTCCTTACCTTGGAGACCCATTGCATCTGACTCAAGCTTTTGGTGAACTCCTGCTCTAATCCCCTCCTCAGTCCTCAAATTTAAATCTTCTCTGCTTGCCTTGTCCACTTTTCTGACCAGTACCCACACTACCTCCTGGTGCAAACCATCTTGTGTCCATTCATCTGGTCAATACCCCCTTACCTCCTGATGCAGGTGCAGCCCATCGTGGGTGAGCAGGCATCTGCGCACATTGTGCCCCTCTGTTTTTTTTATAGCTCTTTCTTAACATTTTTTGGAAGTGGGGCCATACCTCTCAACTGCCCCTGGATTTCCCGGATTTCTCTGATTCTATCTCAAAGCATTTCTTAGTCCCTTATAAATGTGGCATTTCTGTCGATGAAAAGTAGGGACCTAAATTATAATATATCGCAAGGTGGCTACACTCTTGCTTTGAAACATACAAGCTGACACTGATCTCTTCCAATGGCAGACCACTGCAGTTGTTGACAGGAACCAGGGCTCAGCAACAACCTTTTGTTATAGGTGCTCTTTCAAGCTAGAATTAGTAAATCATCTATGTTATCCTGAATGACATGGACATATTATTAAATTTATTTTGGATTTGAAGATATTATCTTAAAAATACATTTTTATTAAAACAGGTATCCTGGGCTGAACTGGAGCTAGTACAGAGCTGGTACAGAGAGAGTGATACGGCAATGGAGACTTGAGTGTTGGAGTGAAGAAGAGACAGAGACAGACTGTGACAGAGAGAGTGGTGGAATTACACCCAAGGAGTTAACGTCCTGAGTCTGTGGAGTGAAGTGGTGCGTGGCCCAGGAAAAGCATAGGAGAGACTACAGTGACTGAGGCAATCCTACCGGTCATGGTTACAGACCAACTGTTAATTATAGGAATTGCGGTATCTGAAGACAGAGAGTGAAACAGAATAAAAAAGGGGATTTCACAGATTTGGGTCAAAAGTTAAAAAGTCTGAAATGTAAAGTAGTGTTTTCAGAGATCTTGCCAATACCAAGAGACAAGAAAAAGGGATACAAAGAAAAAGACATCAAATAATTAAACAGATGGTTGGATGACTGGACATTTAGTGAGGATTTTTACCTTCTAAAGAACTCTGACTTTTCCAAAGAAAGAGAATATATGTACTCCAAGGACAGGCTACATCTTAACACTGTAAGGGACTAAGGCACTAGCTACAAGGCTAAATGATATAATGAGCAGAAGTTTAAACTAGTACCTAGGGGCAAAGGGGCATGTAGGAAAAAGAACATGGAAAAGGAACTTAATATACAGGGGAAATATAGTAGTCAAAAACAACAATAAAAACAAGGAATTAAGGAAAGAAAAACAATTAACTACTATGGTATTAAAAAATGCTAGAAGTTTGACCAATAAGATGGAGAAACTAAAAATAAGGGTACACAACTTCAATCCAGATAATATAGCCATGACTGAAACTTGGTGGAATAGACAGGAAGACTGGAATAGGGACCCGGAGGGATATCAATTGTTTACTGAAGAAAGAATCAATAAGAAGGGGGAGGGGGGTTGCTATTTATTACAAAGAGTCTTTCCAACCATCCAAGTGGGAACCCCGTAGACAAAATCAGACTGAGTCAATTTGGATGACAGTAAAAAATATAAATGGGAAAAATGTACTACTTAGAAATTGCTACATCCCAACAGATACAAAGAATGCGGAGACCATGATGATGTACTCAGGCATATTTGAGGAAGCGAGTAAAAATAAATACATGTTAATCATAGGTGATTTTAATATGCCAAAAATAAACCGTGAAAGTAACAGCATTACCAATAACATAACAAGGGTTTTCTGGAATGCATAAATGAGTGTAGTTTAACCCAACATATCAGTGAAACCATCAGGGGTAAGAGCTTAGTGTTTGGATCTAGTGTTTACAAACTTTGATTATGACTGTGACTATGGCATAGTACACCCATTGGCAAATCGTGATCGTGAAATTATATTGTTTAGGGTAGACAGAAGTATTATCCAAAACAATAGAGCAATGGAAATGGAAATATATGATTTCAAAATGGGGATTATGTAAGCATTAGGAACAACCTGAAAGAATGGGATTGGAAAGCTTACATTGGGGATATGAATACTGAGCAAGCATGGAATATCCTGAAGTCAAAGCTTCATAAATTAAGAGATGCTTACATCCCAAAGAAAACAATATATAATAGGAAAGATAAGGTCCCCCCCGAGTTTACAAATAAGGGGCAATATGCACGATGCTGGGTGTGGGGGGCACACCTTACGCTGGGTAACACCCAGCTGTAAGGGATACATGCCCCTCCAGGACACCACCGCTGACCATGGCACCAATGTGGGGGCACTGCAGACCCCACTACATACTGCTCCAGCCCATGGAACAACAAGGAGGGCTGGAGGCTGCTGACTGGGCACCCACCTGCCCGAGCTGGCAGTGCACATTGTGCCCTGTGGTGACATCCATGACCCATGGGCGCAAGGGATCCATTAGCGGACCGGGTCCAGGCACCCCACTGGATGCACGCCTGGTCAGTGGAAATGTCCTCCACACATCTGTGCACCAGGGGGTGGGGCTGTGGACAGGTGTCCTGCGGGTACATGCAGTAGTGAATGCTGTGGAGCTGTGCAGGCAGGATACGTGCCTCTGGCATGTACCCCTCATCCACATCATGCATAGCACCCAAGGTGCGTAAATTAGTATCAAAGAAGAAGGGGCTATATAAAATAATGAAAAATCATCCTACACAGTAAAACTTAAACAGATACAGGAAAAGAGTAAAATTTTATAAAAAGGAAATGAAAAAAAGCCAAGAAATTATTAGAAGAGAATTTGGCAAGTAATAAAGCTAATCCCAGATTGCTGTATATGTATGTAAATTCCCTAAACTAAAAGTCAAAAACAGTAGGACCACTTATGCATGAAGGAATGGAGATAAATGACAGAACAGAAATGGCAGAGATCTTTAATAGCTATTTTGCAAGCGTCTTCCAGAAAACAGAAATACAAAGAAGTTCAGACAGGGAGGAAAGTGATGATTATGACATAGGGATTATAAACCAATCAGAAGTACTGGACAAACTCAAGAAGTTGGATGTATTAAAAGCTGCCAGTCCTGATGATTTAGTACCTAAAATGATTAGAGAAGTAGCACTAGAACTGTCGGCACCCTTGACATATATCTTTAACAGGTCACTGGATGATGGGGAGGTTCCAGAGGACTTGAGGTCAGCCGTAGTGGTGCCTATACACAAAAAGGGGCCAAAGAATAATCCCCATAACTATAGACCGATAAGCTTGACTAGCGTCCTAGGCAAAACAATGGAAAGCTTTATTAAGCAAAACCCACAAACAAGAGGATAAGCTGAATCTAATGCATAAGTATCAACATGGGTTTACAGAAGGAAAATGATGTGCCACAAACCTGCTATTTTTCTACAAAGAGATTAGTTATAATTTAGATAATGGGGTACCAAATGATGTTGTATACTTTGATTTCAATAAAGCTTTTGATGTGGTTCCTCACAATAAGTTAATCAGTAAAGGAATTTAAAATATAGGATAAACTGACTAACTGGATTGAAAGATGGTTATACAAAAGATCTCAAAAGTAAGGCTGTATGGAAAGGTATCAACCTCTATTAGAGTGACCAGTGGAGTCCCACTGGGATCTATATTGAGACCTTGAGACCTGTATTATTCAGGGTCTGTATCGCTGATATAGGAAAAGACCTTACATAAAGATATTGTGTTTTGCAGACAATACTAAAGTGGGTTGGAGAGTGGATAAAACTGAACATAAGACTCTGCAAAAGGATTTGGACCATCTAATGATGTGGGCAGAAACATGGGGAATGACCTTCAATGCCTCAAAATGTAAGATCATGCACTTTGGTAGAAGTAAAACCGGTTATAAATATATGTTAGGTAAACATACTTTGGAGAAATCAGCGAGGGAAAAGGACTTGGCAATAATTACAACAAATGACTTTAAAGCAAATGCTCATGGTAATGAGGTGTTTAGGAAAACCAATCATTTGGTAAACATGATAAATAGACATTTTGCCAGTAATTCCATGGACCTGAAACTACCATTGTACAACATATCTAATTTCTTTGACTGGGTGACCAAAGTAATAGACCAGGGAAGGGCTGTGGATATGGCCTACCTAGACTTTAGCAAGGCATTTGACACATTCCCGCACAAAAGACTAATAATCAAGTTAGCCAGCCTGGGAGTGGGTTCCAGGGTGGTAGCCTGGGTAGCAAACTGGCTGCAAAACAGGACGCAGAAGGTAATAGTGAATGGAGACACATTCCAAGAAGGGAGTTACTAGTGGAGTACCTCAGGGCTCAGTACTGGATCCAGTCCTCTTTAACATCTTCATAGGTGACATTGCAGAGGGTCTGAGGAAAGGTATGCCTCTTTGCAGATGACACAAAAGATCTGTAACAGAGTTGATACACAAGGGGGGTAGAAAGGATGAGAAGGGACTTGGCAAGGTTGGAGGAATGGTCAGACATATGGCAACTTAGATTCAATGCAAAGAAATGCAAAGTAATGCACCTGGGAAACAAAAACCCAGAAGAAGAGTACACAATAGCAGGGGAGGTATTAACAACAACAAAAATAGAAAGGGACTTGTGGGTAGTCATATCAGATGACCTAAAGGTGGGTAAGCAATGTGAGAAGTCAGTAAGGAAAGCCAGGGGGATACTGGGATGCATAGGACGGGGCATCACAAGTAGAAAAAGGGAACAGTACAGACAGTTGGTGAGACCCCATCTGGAATACTGTGTGCAGTTTTGGAGACCCCATCTATGCAAGGACATAGACAGGATGGATCAGTCCAGAGGAGGGCAACTAAAATGGTGCAGGGTCTGCATCAGAAACCATATGAAGAGAGAGACTGAGAGAGCTTAATATGTATACCCTTGATGAAAGGAGGGACATGGGGACATGATAGAAACTTTTAAGTACCTCAAGGGAATCAACAAAGTCCAGGAGAGTAGCATCTTTCAGAAAAAGAGATGTGTAAGAACAAGGGGGCACAATTTAAAGAAAGAGGGGGGGATGGCTCAGGGGTAATGTGAGGAAATTTTATTTTCATGGAGAGAGTGGTGGATGCATGGAACCGCCTTCCTGGGGAGGTTGTTGGGTCTAAAACAGTGGGGCGATTCAAACATGCATGGGACAGACATAAGGCAATTGTAGTGGGGGGTTGCAGGAAGTAGGCTATTGGTTAACTAGAATCTGCAGCTTATCCAATAGGAAGGGAAATGGGCAGACTGGGTGGGCCAAGTGGTCCTTATCTGCTGTCAAAGTCTATGTTTCTATATCCGTCAGACCTCAAATAGATTATTGCTCCTAATTTTGGGGGGCTTTAAATAAAGGAGTTATAGATAAAATAGAAAGGATACAAAGGAGGGCTACAAAATCCATTAAAGGGCTGGAGAACAATGGGGTATGAAGATCGTTTGAAAACACTGAGACTAAACACCTTACAAAACAAACAAATAAGAGGGGATTTACTTATGCTATATAAAATCAATAACAATGAAGAACTAATGGATGGCCTGAATTTACAGCATAGATCTAAATATAACATCACAGGACATGATAAACAGATTCTGCCACAAAATTTTAAAATGGAGAAAAGGAAAAAATACTTCACCCAGAGAGTGGTGGGTATATGGAACAGATTGCCAGAGGATGTAGTGGGAAGTAATAGTATTAACATCTTTAAGCACAATCTAGACAAATATCTATCTGTAAAGGGACTTGAAGAGTATTACTGTAAGCAAAAGGGGAAGCATACATGGGCATATGCCTTCTGCTGTCTCATCAAATCATAAGTCATAAGTCATAACACTCTCCGGACACAGCAGGGCACATTAGAATTTCGCCCAGGATTTTGTACTGCAAGTTAGATATTTAGAGATTACAGAAGGTTATATTGTGTGCCTAAAACAGGGAATGAGAACTGATTTTGCATATTTTGCTGTTAACCATGTTACTAATATGAAATAAGAGTAAGGTGAAAACTGTGCTGCAGGAGAACTTCTTAACCTATTTACATATTTACATTTCTTATGGTACTGAAGCTCTTATGGCTGGGTATTTTTTTTTTCCATATGTACTTTTCGGGGGCAGCTGACAGGCAGCTACAGATTCTCTCTCAGAGGAGATCATCTCTCTGGCCCCGGCATCCCCACACTGAACCTTCCCGGGAAATCCCCCATGGGTTCCCCCCGCCCCCATGACAGGGCCGGAGGCGAGGAGCATCGACTTTCTCCCCTCCACTGGAAAGCCAGCATCCAGATTCTGGGGGAACGGCACAGGTGCAGCCAGGGCCATCACAGAGCCTGCCAATTCCATTTTTACATTTTCTCCCTGACCCTCTGATGTCTGATGTGCTGGCTACGTGCCTCCTGACCTGTACTGCCCTCCACCCACTGCTAGAGGGCAATCAGTGAGCGGGATGGCAGATCTTCCCTCCCCGAGAGAGGAGAACAGTCCTCTGGATGCTCAATCCTCTCTCGTCCCTGCCGACCCCCAGTGGTCCAGGCTCGTTCCTGAACCCAGGTTGTCAGCATGGTGCGAGGTGTAATGTCCAGCACCTCAACCTCCAGCACCACCGGGTCAGCATGGCTGGGTATTTTTAATTGAATCAACTTGCATTTGATTTTTAAATACATATTTTGATTCTGCTCTTGCAACTGAATAAATTAATAGAACTCCAAAGTCAATTTAATAAAATTATAATGTTTTAGAATTCACAGGTTTTCCACCCATTTTTAGTCACATGTCTGACATCTGCCATAAATACTAAGCCATCAGCACTTTCATAGATGTCACTTGGGGATCCAGACATAAAAGGCACTGCATGTACAGAGAGCATTTATCTTTCTTTTAAAATAAAAAGGTGATAAAAGTGATAACGTTTCAAAGCTGGTATGATTTAGAACCTTGACATATACTTGATTTACGCAGTATCCCATTTTCCGTTGGCAGTGTTTATATAGTAACCCTCCTGACTCATAGATGTTATTGCTGGTAACCATATTTTTGCCGTTTTTAAAAGCACGCAAAATGGACAATAAAAACAGTTAAAATTTTTGCAAATTGAAGATGTTCAAAACAGGACACAATTTTTCTTTTTTCACTATGACAAGCCAGTAAGTGGTTCATTCTTGCTCTCTTTTAATGTTTCACTTTACAGCACTACTACCCTTTGAATGAGATATATAATATCATCAGGGGATAAGATAAATGCTTTGTCTTTTTAAGGAGATATATGCTTTCAATGTGGTCACTAAATATATACTACTTAGAAATAGTGGTGTAGTTTTAGCATATTTAATGTGCAAGATATTTTAATGTATATTCACCCTTCTAGGAAGGTTTTTCACGCTTCTAGGAAGGTTCGAGGACTAACTTCCTGCACAGCATTAAAGCACTGTTCTGAGGCTGGAAAACTAAAGTTACACAGGAACAATACTTGCTTAAAATAAACTTTGGACTTTAAATATATCAACAAGCAAGCAGGTTTACAGCCTACAAAGTCAACTAAGAAGAGGATCCATTTATTTTAAAGATACAGACAGATGGACCTTGGAATTTAAGTACTTTTTTTTTTAATCTCTTATGATCACTGTATGGTGATAACAATCCTTAAATCAGCACATACATTTTAAGAATGCCTGTCACCTTTGTGTCCAGAACTTTTTATACAATATTTACTCAAAGGACTCCTTTCTGTATTTGGACATTCTATTTGGCAGACCTGTTGTTTTACACATTGTTGTTGCTTTTTTTTAATTTTCCTGAGATATATTTTGATTGATTTCCTTTAAAAGGTCTTTAGGAGGTCTAACTAGTTTCAATATGAATACTAGGAGTGGTAAAGATTTACCACCAATACAGCACAGCTCTACTGGCAGTAAAGTGGGTGATAATGTGTTAAAAAGTGAAAAAAGTAATAATTTCATTTTTAGTGGGGAACTGAATTTAATTTGCTCTACACTTACCTGTGCAAAAAAGAGTACAATACAAATGACAGAGATACAGGATAAATGTGGTATGGTAGAAAAAGGAAGCGATAAATACGCTGACTCCACAAAAAAGCCAGAGGATGTAAATTTAACTTTTATTCCCTCATTGGATTAGATAAATTGAATGGATATAGGATCTAGAGAAAAAAAGAAAAAAAACTGAGAAAAGTATTAAAAACCTAATATATATTTCTATCTATATATATATATATACTGAAGTAACAAAAAAAAAAAAACTTCAAATGAGTACATTAAGATTTTTCCCCCAACTGGCAAAAAAAGATAGGCACAGAGTCAGAAGAAGTAGTCAAGGAACCTGATAGGGACAAACAGATTGGGCTTCTAAGAGTGCAAAGCTTGTAGATGAAATTAATTTAATAGATTTAACCTCTTTGAATCTAAAAGAAACTCAATATATTAATTTAGATCTTTTCAGTCCCCTGGATATTTCTGGGCTTAGTTATAATTAATTAAATTATTCCTCTAATTTGGTTTTCATGAGATGGAACAACCACATATCACTGACTAACCAATTAATCAGTCTAGTCATAATGTAACCCAACAGAAGAACAACTACATTATAGATTCAGAATTGTTTAAGCACATTTACTATTCTACTCTTCTCTCTGAGGAAACATTTAAAGCTCTTACTCACCCCTACATGGTCGGTGTACTGATAATTGAAACTTTAGCTATGTTGAAAGAGAATATGGAAAATTTAAAAGGGTAGTTATTGCAAAACAAAATGATGCTTAATGAAGTACTTTTATTATTGCAAGATCATAACAAGGCAAAGCAAAAGGACAAATTATCATTCTCCATAGTGGAAATTCCAGCATCTTCAGTGAAAAGGGGGGGAAAACGAGCTTCAATCAATCAAAAAGAATAACAACAACAAAAAAAAATAATAACAACAAAAATGGGGGACTAAAAATAAAAGTGAATATAATCAACTAACTCCTCCGACATTGTCAGTTATAGTTAGCGATGGTATAACAAATCAGGAAGTCAGTCAAAATATGAAGAATAAAGTGCAGTAAACATAACATAGAAACAGAATTTTACGGCATTTAAGGACCGCTTGGCCTATCCAGTCTGCCCATTTCTCCCTACCAACACTATTACCACAGATCGTACCTGATCTACAGCTCTTTCTACCACTCCCCCCCCCTTCCTTTCCACTATGATTCCCTTGTGCTTATCCCATGCATTCCCAAACCCCACCACTGTTTTTGTCTCATGACATCCGCTGGAAAGCTGTTCCAGGAATCCACCTCTCTTTCTGTGAAGGAGTACTTCCTCACATCTCTCCTGAATCTACCTCCCTCCAGTTTCATAGCATGTCCCCTTGTTCACAAGCACATTTCCATTTGAAAAATACTTCTCTTCTGTACCTTATTTACCCCCGTGAAGTAACACACATACCCCCGCTCCACAAATGTATGGGCCACTCCCAAAGGCCTAAAGATTGCACACCCCAACATTTGCAGTCTCCCAGCAAAGGTAGCAGAGCTGGAGGCATGGATTCACCTTTACAAACCCCACCCAAGGTGAGACAAATCAGTTTGTGAGCGGGTGGTCAATTTGGCCACTAGATTTCAAAATCTGGTACCCAAACCAATATTTATAGTGGCCATCCTTTTTAAGGCTTCTAAAATCACTTTACAGGCAGGTAGCCAAACCAATCTTTAAGTAGTCATTGGCTACCTGATTTGTCCCACACTGAGACCCACCTCCTTGCCATCACTGAAACATGGCTTAAACCCTCCATCAGTGACTCTACCATCCAGCTACCAAACTACTCCTTGATAAGACATCACAGACTGGGTCCTAAAAAAGGTGGTGGGGGATGGAGGTACTCCTGTGCCTACAAAATCCCCTCACAGCCACAATAGCCCACCAGTCTGACCCGGACTGTCCCAGTGAATGGCTCCTTGTGGAACTTACCCTAAGGTCACATAAGAAATTCACCACTGGGTGCTTCTATAACCCACCATCAAGAGGACTTGCGGGCCTAACAAACCTTCTTGAGGCTTGAGGGGCTGGAACATCTCCCCCTACACAGGGAAATCATTGTCCTAGGTTATGTAAACCTAAATTGGCTAAGAACCAAGCAACCTGAGTATAGTGATCTCCTAAAGCAACAAAACCTAATGCAAATTATTACACTCCCTACTAGACATAATGACAAATCACAAAACCACTCCCTCTTAGACTGAATCATCTCAAACCAAGAGGAAAGGATACACCATGCAGGGACATGATCTGATGCTATTAGTGACCACACCCCTACCTACGTCATCTGGTCATCAAAATTCCACCCCCTCCCAAGTAGCTCATTTTTAGAGACTTTGCAAGCTCTGCCCTCAACCGCCTAATCAATGGTGTCAGAGCAGTAAATTGCCATACACTTCACTCCCTCTCAGATGTGGAGTCAGCAGCAGGCTACGTAACCGATGCCCTTGCACGCATACAGGACAACCACTTTCCACTGACAACACACAGGGTGCGCAATGGTTGCACTTGTTGGATCACCAAGGACTTACTGTCACTAATGAAGAATAACGACTCACTTTGGGCCACATATAAAGCCACACCCTCCCCCACTGCTCGGAATGAGTATAGGAGACTGGGAAATAAATGCAAGCAGCTAATTAAAGCCAGTAAGACTAGCTACTACCAAAAACTGTAATCTGACAATCTCGGTAACCCTTGTGAAGTCTGGTCAACAATTAACTCCATGATGGTGCCTAAACCTTGCCATGCTACCCTTCACCACCAAACCACTGCAGGTCTCCTCACTGACCCCGTCACAGTGGCAAATGCCCTTACAGACAAATTCACTGACCTGTTGGCCCACTTAAACAAATTACCCACCTCCACAGCCTCAAATAAATCCCATTTGGCTGCACAAACACCCAAGTCGGGTTCCTCCACACCTCTGTTTCACTTTGAGGTCATATCCCACAAAGACACCCTAAAGCTGCTGTGGAAGCCTACCTAATCAAGGGAGCCCAGGGACTGATGGGCTCTGCCCCATTTTCTGAAACTCATAGAAACATAGAAGTTGACGGCAGATAAGGACCGCAAGGCCCATCCAGTCTGCCCATTTCTTTTTCTACCTTATAAATGTGCCATCGGCCTTTGCTCTGTCAATGGCCTATCTATTCATACTCATCTGTATTATTTATTTGCTTTTGGTAACCGGGTGGGTGCACTAGGCATAGAGATGCCTATTTTCAGGCACGACCCGGGAGGAATACAAGGGAAAAATACATAAGCAGTACAATGTGACATAGCACAAGGAATAGACAGAGGGATGGTCAAAATACAAACAACTAGGCAACTGGGTGATATACAGAGCTAGACAAAGTCAAAATAATTACACAGTACAGTTTGGAAAAAGTCAAAATACAAACAAGTGTGTACAAGTCAGTATTAGGTATAACAGGAAAAGTACAAAATGCACTTCCTCACGTCACCCCTTAATCGGCCTCCCTCTAATCTCATGTTGTGTCCTCTTGTCCTGCTATTTTTCTTATACTGAAACATGTTAGACTCTTTCACCTTGTTAATGCCCTTAAGATGTTTGAATATTTTGATCATATCACCTCTCTCCCTTCTTTGCTCTAGGGTATACATATTGAGCTCCGTTAATCTGTCTTCATATGTTTTCTGATGCAGTCCCTGCACCATTTTGTTTGCCCTTCTCCGGACTGCCTCAATTTGGTTAATGTCCTTGTGAAGGTGTGGCCTCCAGTACTGCACGCAGTACTCCAGATGGGGCCTAACCAGTGTCTTGTAAAGAGGGATTATTATCTCCCTCTTCCGACTTGTGATACCCCTACTAATACACCCCAACATCCCCCTAGCCTTACCTACTGCTTTAATGGTCTGCTTGGATGATTTCAGGTCATCGGTGATGATGATGCCCAAGTCTCTTTCTTCCCTTGTGACTGCCAGCAACTCCCCTCCCAGCCTATAGGTGGCTTCAGGGTTTCTTTTCCCTATGTGCATGATCTTGCTCTTCTTTGCATTAAACCCCAGTTGCCACTCTTCCGACAATTTTACTAGTTTATCCAGATCTCTTCTCATTCTGCCCACCCCATCTGGATCATCTACTCTGTTGCAGATCTTGGTGTCATCTGCAAACAGACAAACCTTACCGTTCAGTCCATCTGCAGTGTCGCGCGGATGAAGATATTGAAGAGGACTGGCCCCAGGTCTGATCCCTGAGGTACCCCACTTGTGGCTTGCATCTCTTCTGACTGTATACCATTTACCACCACTCTCTGTTTTCTGCCTGTCAACCAGTTTGCCACCCAGCTGACCAACTTCTGACCCACCCTGAGCCTACCCAGCTTATTAATCAATCTTCTATGTATAACAGTATCGAAAGCTTTGCTGAAGTCAAGGTAGGCGACATCAACTGCTCCCCATTGGTCCACCATTCTGATTACCCAGTCAAAGAAATCTATGAGATTAGTTTGACAGGACCTTCCTTTTTGTAAACCCATGCTGTCTTGGATTCTGTGCTCCTATGGATTCCAGGTGTTGCACTATCCTTTCCTTAAGGAGTGCCTCCATGATCTTGCACACTACTGAGGTAAGACTGACTGGTCTGTAGTTTCCTGCCTCCTCTCTGCTACCACTCTTGTGGAGCGGGATCACATGAGCCCTTCTCCAGTCTTCTGGGACCTCTCCTGTGCTCAGAGACTCACTAAACAGTTCTGATAATGGCTCTGTTAGTTCCACCCTTAGCTCCTTTAGTACCCTGGGATGTATGCCATCAGGTCCCATTGCCTTGTCCACCCTGAGATTATTGAGCTCTTGTCTGACCCTTTCTTTTGTGAAGGGAGTAGTGCTCACCTCCCTCCCTCCTGTGTCCATGGTGCTGAGCTGTGGGTCCTGCCCTACCTTCTCTTCAGTAAATACTGAGCAGAAGTATCTATTTAGGATAGATGTTTTTACATAGTCCTCCTCCTCACATGCCCCCTTACCTCCTTTGATCTTAGCAATACCCACCCCCTCTGGACTTTCTCCTTTCAGTAATGTACCTATAGAAAGTCTTGTCACCTTCTTTTACTGTCTATGATAGTGTTTCCTCAGTTTGGGCCTTTGCCTGCCTTACTGCCTTCCCTGCTTCCCTTAGGGAAGTTTAGTATGCCTCCCTATCTTCATCCCGCTGTGTTCCCTTATATTTCCTGAAGGTCAGCCTTTTGGCTCTGACCTTTTCTGCTACTGTTTTTGAGAACCAAAGTGGTTTCCTTCTTCTTTTGCACTTCCTTTTCTCTTTAACAGAATGGGATGTTGCTTTAAGTATTGCATCCTTAATGCTTGCTCACTTTGCCTGTACCCCCTCACCTGTATTTCTTTTTGCCAGGGCTAGCTTAATTCTGTTGGCCAGCTTATCAAAGTCAGCTCCTCTGAAGTCCCATATTTTTGCCTTGGAATGGGATGATTTAGTTGTAGAGGCCAAATTGAACCATACCATGTGATTGTCATTGGCCCCCAGGTGACCTTCTACCTGGAGATCTGTGATCCTTTCCCTGTTAGTCAGTACTAGATCTAGGATAGCCCTGTCTCTTGTGAGTGGTTGTACCAGTTGTTTGAGGCCTTCCCCCTGCAGGGAATCCACCATGTGCCTAGTGCTGGCAGATGTTCCTGCTGGTATTGACCAATCTGTATCTGGCACGTTGAAGTCTCTCATTATCAGAACCTCCCCTTTAGCTGTTATGTTTTGTATATCTTCTAACAGTAATGTGTCTATGTCCTCCCCCTAGTCTGGGGGCCTGTAGACAACCCCATTTCTTATGGCTGTCCCATTTCCTGTTTCCAGGGTGACCCACAGTTCTTCTGGCTCCTTATGTGTATTCTGAATTTCTGTAGCTTTGATATTTTCATTGACATACAGGGCCACTCCACCCCCTTTGCACCTCGGTCATAGCCCCTCATATTATTAAACCTCTAACCAGGATATTCAACCTGGCCCTAACCACTTCTTCGGTACCATCCATATGGAAATTGGCTAGAGTAGTACCTATTTTTTAAAACAGGTGACCCCCTTTCCACAGATAACTATAGACCCATCTCGATATTCCCGCATCTGAGTAAACTCCAGGAAAGAATTTCCACCACCAACTCTCGGATCACATAAATAAGTATAACCTCCTCTGTCTTAACCAGCATGGCTTCAGAAAGCACCATAGTACGGCATCAGCCCTGGCCACCTAACTGACCATATCACAAAAAAACATTGTTGCGGAGAATCTCACAGATGCTGCCTTCGTCGACCTTACAAAGGCCTTCAACCTTGTCAACCATCAATTTCTCCACAAAAGATTAGTAAGCCTTGAGTGCTCAGAGGGGACTACAACTTGGTTCCAAAATTATCTTCTAAATCACCACCAGACAGTCACTGTGAATAGTGCAATCTCCATAGCCAAGGCCGTAACTACCGGAGTACCCCAAGGATCCATCCTGGGCCCACTCCTTTTCTCCCTATTTATAAACCCCCTCCCTGAGGAAAGCCTTAAGTGCAAGGCCATTCTTTACACTGACGACTTGGTTTTGCATCATAGTACCAAATCCTTAGCAAACATCTCCTCCCAACTAACTAGTAACTACCAAGCAGCACACAACTGATTTCTTGGAAACAAGCTGTTGGTAAACACCAAAAAAACAAAAGCCATGCTACTTGGATCCAAGCCAAAATTAACAAACCTGGAAAATAGCTCATCTCCCCTATCTATCCTAGCCCCAGACGGCACGCCACTTGAGAACGTGCATACTTTTAAATACCTGGGTATAACACTGGACCCCTCCCTGATGTACTCTGTACCTATTAACTCCTCCATGCAATGAGGAAACCAGAAACTGGCAACAGGCTACCATCTTCATCATCACCTGACTCCAGAAGCCAGGCTAGCCATAGTTTAGGGAAACCTCATCCCCCTCCTTGACTACTGTGCCCCCATTTATACGCAAACCTCCTCTAAACTACTTACCAGACTCACCACCACCTACAACAGCATCTGAAGATTCACACTAATGGCTTCCTATTCCACACACCATTGCTCCCTTTACAGTCTCTGGGATGGCTCCCCATCCTGGCACGCTGGAACTTCTCTCTAGGATGTATAGTGGATAAAGCCATCAGAGATGGTGTCTACTCCTCCTATTCCTCCCTCCTTCCTCAACAGGAGACAAAGCCCCCGCCTCCTTAGAAGCACTAGTGTTCCCCCACTGGAAGTCCCCAGAATCTCAACAACTCACGGAGGTAGAGCCTTCTCCATGGTAGCACCCAAACTATGGAATAATCTTCTCATCTTCCTCTACTCACTTGACTCACACATGTCTTTCCAGGCAAACTACAAAGCCACATGTGTTGCAGCATCAAAATGCACTTGCCCCAAGGTGTGACTCTTTTTTGTGGGTTAGTTGCCTCTTGTATTACTGCTCAGCAACTGCCTAATTGAAACAGTCCACTTTGTGCATATACATATTGCTATTGTAAATGTAACTTTACTTTATCTGTACCCCACTGTACCTGTCCTATACTACTGGAATTGTATTATCTTCGAATCTGTAATGTATATCCCTTTGAATGTGCAACTGTAATGTTTATCCTTTTGTATGTGCCATCTGCATGGCCCAGGTCACGCCTAAAAATGGTCCATGGGATCAGTGTACCTACCCGGTAAATAATTAAATACATTTAAAGGTCTCTATCATATCCCCTGCTCCCTCCTCTCTTCCAGGATGTACATATTGATGTCTTTTAGTCTCTCCACATAGGAATTTTGATGTAGACCCTATATCATTTCAGTTGCCCTCCTCCGGACTGCCTCCTCTCTGTCTATGTCCTCCCAGAGATGTGGTCTCCAGAACTGGACACAGTACTCTAGGTGGGGTCTTACCAGCAATCTATATACAGAGGTAACACCACATCCTCTTTCTGCTGGTGATACCCCTCCCTATGCACTTAAGCATCCTACTAGCCTTCCCAACTGCCTTGTTACACTTCCTGGCCACCTTTAGGTTATCCGATATGATTATCCCCGGGTCTCTTTTTTGCTTGGTGGTGATCAATACCACGTTACACATTTTGCAGTCTGCCCCTGGGTTTCTGTGCCCTAAGTGTATTCTTTTGCACTTTTTCACATTGAAACTCAGCTGCTATACCCTTGACCACTCCTCTAGTTTCCTCAGTCTCTGTTCATCCTTGCCACACACACACCAGAGTGTCCACCCTACTGCAGATTTTGATGTCATCTGCAAAGAAGCACACCTTTCCTTCCAAGTCCTCCGCAATGTCACTTATAAAGACATTAAAGAGGACTGGTCCCAGCACTGATCCCTGATGCACCGCACTGGTCACCCTGCCTTCCTCAGAGTGAACTCCATTTACCACCACCCTCTGTCCCAGTCTACTAACTATCCAATAAAAGTATTATATAAATAAATGTGGGGTAATGCACTTCAGCCCTAATAATCCAAGGCATAACTACCTCCTAAACAAGCAGCTACTAAACAAGTTGGAAAATGAAAAAGATCTTGGGGTTACTATCGATGGTAACTTTTCCTTCAGAAGTCAGATTTCAGTACTAGTTAACAAATAAAAAAAAACTTGGGGGGCAATTAGAGGTAACATAATCTCAAGAGAGCCTTGGGTTTTATTACCTCTTTATAGAGTTTATGTTCACCTTCATTTGGAGTTTTGTTCCCAGTTGTGGAGCCCTTATCTCAAAATCGATACATTTAGGATTGAGAGTGCACAGCACAAAATTACTAAGTACATGAATGGCCTTAGTACAAATAATTATAATGACAGACTTAACTCACTAAAATGAATGTCCTTAGAGACAAGGATTACTCGTGGTGATTTACTATGTGTTTGGGATATACTTAGGGATCAACATCTTATGTCTGACACTGGCCCAGACTTTAAACAAGCTTCAGTAAACATTTGTGGACACCCACTTCAGCTTTCTAAACCTAGATTTCAGAATGTTAAATGGGGAAACTTTTTCTCTTTGAGAGTCATAAGAGTGTGGAATTCTCTCCCTACATATGTGATTATTAGTGAATCTAAGTCAGTGTTTAAAAATAGACTTGACAAATGGTTGCTCTCTGGTGGTTGAGAATCCTATTGTAATTGAATCAATAGGAGCTGGTATGGGCTTCTGCCTTCTGCTCCTCTGCATTACCTTAGTGAACCTCAGTGATCTAATAATGTGGTTGAAAAGACTGAGATAAGAAGTAGCCCAGTAAAAATTCACTCTGAAAATACATCACAGGCAGGGCTCTGTTAGCCACCACCCCAGCTGAACTTATTACATAATAACTTTGGGATAAAAAATCAGCAAAACAGGTCTATTGGGCAGGTAGACAACAGACAACATACTGATTCTCATTTTGGGAAATGTTGTTAATAGGGGATAAAACTCCTAAACCTCTCTCTCAGCTGTGGAAAATTCCTAGACCTATGGAAAACAGCCACCGTGACACCCGTCCATAAAAGTGGGGATAAGACGAATCATTCAGATTATCGCCCTATCTCCATACTGCTCCCACTCTCTAAGGCACTCGAGCGCATCGTGGCTGATCAACTTACCAACCACTTGGATAAATACAATATACCTTGTCCACAACAACATGGCTTCCGGAAAGGTCACAGCACCACCACAGCCCTTTTTGAGTTCACTGGAGCTTTGCACAAATCCCTTGACAACAGCCTTCTCACAAGGGCCGTTTTCATCGACCTCTCCAAGGCCTTCGATACAGTACACAATGGACTATTTCGCCAACTACTGAATGCTGGGCTATCACCTGACTCTTCTCTCTGGTTTAAAAGCTACTTAGAAAACCAGTCGCAGAGAGTAAGAATTGCGAACGCTCTTTCTGACACCCTGCCTGTTCGCTCGGGTGTCCCACAGGGATCCATACTGGGCCCCCTCCTTTTTAGCCTTTTCTTAAACTCCCTCCCTTACCACTACTCTGAGCAAATCAGACTATATGCTGATGATGCTGTTGTATTCTCCACTCACAAAGATCCTGCAACTCTTCAACACAACCTTCAACTTGGTTTCAGTTCTGTAGAGACATGGTTTCTTAATCATAAACTGGTCCTCAATGACAAGAAAACCAAATCTATGCTCTTCTGCAGCTCTCATAACCCACACAAGCTACATTACTTGGCTATCTCCACCACCCAGGGGAACACTCTAGATCGGGTGGGGTCCTTCAAATACTTAGGGATACAGCTTGACCCTAATCTCTCCTATGGACTTCATGTAGATAATGTAGCTAGAGCTGCTAATATATGGCTTGGTCTCCTCTACAAACACGGACCACAACTCACGCCAGAAGCTTTGAAGGTTGCAGTCCTGAGCTCCATGATCTCTGTAATATACTATGGTCTCATCATTTATGGCTCAGCCACAACCACAACCCTTAGACGCCTCTCAACTGCCTTAAATAAGGCATGTCGGCTCATCACTGGTGTTCACCGTCTCACCCACACATGTGACCTGTACACTCAGACCGGCTGGCTCCAACTATCAAACCGCATAAAGTTTCTCACCTGCTCCATGGCGAAAAAATCTACCTTGGCCTTGCACCTTCTGGGGTCTCAACTCTGTTACAACACCGAATTAACAAATGGTGCCTTAGGAGATCCACGCTACAGCTCCTGAGAGTCCCCCACTGTCACACTTCACAGGGACAATGCTCTTTTGCTTATTGAGCGCCACTCTGGTTAAATGGCCTCAGCCCCACCATCTCCTCTGCCCCAACAATTGGTATGTTTAAAACTAGGCTCCGGGACTATCTCACTACCAACAGCTCCTGTGACTGCCCAACTTAACCTTGTTTCTCCACTTCCCTTCCTGCTCTAGTGGTCCCCCTCCCCTCCTCACTGGATTCTACCCTCACATCTTGGTATACCCGGTGCTGCACTTTTCACCCTCTCCCCACCCTTCCTACATTCCTTCCCCCCCCTCTTCCCTCTCCCTATGACTCTGGCACTTCTTATCTGTTGTCTATTTTCTCTGACAAATGCCGCTGGCTGCCTTGTTACAATGCTACCCTTGAATTGTATTAATCTGTACTCTGTTTGCAATGTCCACATTGTTGTAATGTCTGTCTTGATGTTCCCCATAATTTGTATTTCTCTGATGTGGAACCTTTGTAAAAGAGCCAAGGCTCAAAGGTATTTGTAATCCTAGACTTAATAAATAAAATAAAAAAAAATAAAAAATAAAAATGGTGATCAGATCGGAAGGAATGTATTTAAAAGCAAATCAGACCACTGAAATGTTATATGATTTGGTTCAACACTTATTCTATGCTTGAACTTGGCATTCAAAGGGTAAAGCAGCATATACTGATGGTGTTTTGAGACCAAGAAGATACAAACTGCTGGCTCACTGGAATAGCAGTAGCACTACCACTCGTGACACCAGCAACCCACATTCAGAAATGAGCACAGGTCATCGAGGGTCGGCCAGGGGGAAGAAGACTGAGCATCCTAGAGGATGCAATCAGTTACCTCTCGGCTATACTGCCACATGGGTGGCCACAGGTGGCAGTGCAATGGAGCAGCTATTGGGAGGGAAGACACAGGCTTGTGCTGTGCTATGCACACTTGAATGCATGTGCAATTGAGATGCCTCCATCTTAAAGTGGAGAGAAAACAGGAAGGAAAAATCCCCTCCATGTAACATGACAGTCTCGCCACACCTGCAGGCCCCACACTCACCGACCTGGGCAACTCCTAGATGACTGGATATTGACACCCGAAGGAACTGGCCCAGCTGGAGGGCTCCACCATGGGGGGATAAACCATGGGGGTACTGTGAGGAGAGGTAAGTCCTGGCAGAAGGTGAGGTGACAGGGCTGGGGTGCAATGGGGGATCAAGACTAGGCAAAGGGCCAAGGGAAGTTAGGCGCATAAAGGAAAAAAAAAACAAGAAGATAAAAATCCAAGTATGTGTACTTATATCGAATATGGGCATTGCAAAACAAATTTGGTTCAAAATGGAGATGCTGTCTCAACTGGGCCTTGAGACAGAACCTCCTGTAACCTGGAGATCAATTTATAAAATAGTTTTCAGTATTAGAGAAATCAGAAGGAAATTGGAGAACAGTGTTTTTCAGCATGCCCAGTTATCACTTAAATGGAACTTTTTAAACTCTGCTTCTGACCAGGTTAGCAATAGTGAAAATAAGAACAGTCACATTCTCTTGTTCATTTTTGGCATGAAAAAAATTAAGGCATGAAACCAATCAAATACTTACAACAGCAGTCTGCTTTCTATTATCAAAGTTCTAAAGGTGCATCTGGGACATATGGGTGTTACTGGTGCTACAAGGATAGACAAGGAGTCTGAAAGTGGACAGATTGGCTTATGGTCAAGATATATGCAGTTAAATTAGGGATAATCTAGGGGAATTCTAAGGAAAGCAACAAATTTAGATCAACTTGGAATTCTAATCACAGATATGTATACTCAGCTGGTCAATACAGAACATGTAATAAATCAAAATAGTACAGGTTCAGTTATTCAAAATAAAGGGAACTAACAACAAGTTGAGAATCTCGAATCACGCAATCCTGTTATTAATAATCATCTCATCCAAAATGTATAATAAAGGGTATACTGTTTTGTCTCCTGGAACACTGCAGGCTTTGCTGGCAAATTACTTGATCTGGAATGGTGTAATTTAATATCATGTTTTCAGCTAATTTGTTTATAGGCAACTTGGGTAATTGAGACAATTAATGTGGATTAATACTCAATTAATCCATGGTTACTCCATGCATAGCTGAGACACAGTGCTCGTGATTGCAGAACGCCGCTGTAGAGTGCCTCTTTGTTTGCCAGACTCCTGATCACCCTCGCGCCTTCTGTCTGCCCAACTCCTCATAAACCCTCATTCCTTTCTATTTTTCAGTGGTCTTCTTCCTCTGCTTTTTACATCTCTGGCTCCACTTCTCTTTTTCCAACTCCTTTTGCGTGCCCGACTCCTGGTAACCCTCGCTCCTTCCTATTTCTCAGTGTCAGTCAAAATGTTTTACTTCAGTAGAAGTCACACTCACTAGGGTTTATGGGCAGATCGTAAACAGGGCCGATCTGTAAACAGACGTAATACGCACTGCTCAGACTGCAGAATCACTGCTGCTACTGCTTTTCATAACAATGCACACTGTAACATTGCCAGTGTCGCAAGATTTGTGTTCCGCATCTCTGTATGTCAGCAATGGAAAATGGATAGACATCATATATAACCACATGGTCCCCATTTTCTCTGGCCATGTTATAAATGAATAAACCCACTCCAGAATGTGGGTTACATGGGGATTTAATCCATGCCTGGGTGGACAACCTCCCCTTCCCTGGCGTGGATTACTTCCCCAGTAACCCACATTCTGTCGTGGGTTAATCCTTACATAGTACAGGTTTAGTTATTCAAAATAACAGGAACTAACAACAAATTAAGGATCTTGAATCACACAATCTTGTTATTAATAATCGTCTCATCCAAAAATGTATAATAAAGGGTATATTGTCTCCTGGAACACTGTGGGCTTTGCTGGCAAATTACTTGATGTGAAATTATGTAATTTAATATCATGTTTTCAGCTAATTTGTTTATAGGTAACTTGGGTAATTGAGACAATTGACATTAATGGATTTGAGATTATATGGGCTCCAGGGGGAAACATTTACAAATCTGGCCACTCCTTTGGAGCATGAGCAGTTGAAATCAGAATTAAACCAGGAATAAAATTAATGTCTACAATTATAATAGAAAGTAATCTTAGTATTACTATTGTTGTACAGTGGGAGTTAATCACTTTCTTCTGATAATAAATATATATATATAATTACTGGTGAGCCCCAATATCAACCTGTTTAAAAAGTCATATCAACCTGCTGGTTGATATGAAAAGCCGCGCAAAGCCGCACTAAGTCACGCAAAGCTGGGCAAACAGTGCAAAACATCAGTAATTATAAAAAATAAAAGATAGGCAAGTGCATGTTAAGGACTTCTTTTACACCTCAGTGTGTGATGACTGTAGCAAACCTCTAGGGGTTCGAGGTCATCACACCTCAGTATATTAAAAAAATCCATCCATAACACACACTTGCCTATCCATTATTCTATATATATATATATATATATATATATCCTCCTTATAGTTCTACATACTATAAAAATAAGATATGGGCATCATTTTCTTCTAACTTGTCTAATGTAATAACTAAATATCCACAAGCCACAATATTACTCTTGGGGAACTTCTACGCCAGAATAGCAGATTACAATAATATCAATCATTTTAAAGACTGCATGGAGTCAGTATGTAGAATTCATAGACATAGCTCAAATAACTATTTAAATGAAAATGCAAAGAAGTTAATGCATCTTCTACAGGAAAATTCTCTTACGTGTTCTAAATGGTAAGATAAAGGGTGACGAAGAAGGGAAGTCTACATACTTTGGTGCCAACAGACAAAGCACTATTAATTACTCAATCTGCAATCCAGAAGACATTGCGATATTTAATGGACCTGTAATTGAGATGAGAGGATAAAGCGATCACACACCATTGACTTTGGACATATTACTTAAGGAAGTCAATGACAAAGAAGTTTCTCCTTCATGGCCAGTTAATCTGGGCATAAATGGTAGTACAAGATTAAACCTGAAGGCAGAATAGTGGATAAACTGAATGGAAAACTGTATGAGTATGAAACAATCAACAAATTTCAAACAATCCTTAATGTAACTGATCCTTGTACATGTTATAAGCTTTTAAAAGGTATTTTATTTAAACTTTTCAATCCATTTTCAACATTTCAAGTGATCACAGTAAGACTATGATCTCATCTTGGTTTAACAAAACATGTAAAAAAGCAAGAGAAAAAAAAGACCTTATACAACTCATCAGACAGACTAAAAATCACCCTTCTAGAGAAAAATGTGTTGCACCAGTACTGGTAATAAAACTTTTCTAGAGTTGACTGAACAGGCCTCATGTCCGAGTTTTTCTTTTTTTCGTATGTAATTTTGTTAAACTGCTGCACCAGAACCCTAAGCTGCCTTCACTGTTTTTGAATTTAACTAGCATTTGTCTAAGCTCAGGTAAACACCACCATACATCCATTAGCCTTCAGGGGACCACCACAGTATGTCTACAGAGCAACTTGCATCATCAGCAGCCAACCTCCCTTTTTATATTTCTGGTAATGTGCTGTCTAAGTCTGATTTTGGAGTTATCCAACAACCTTCTATCTCTGTAGCAGAGAACTCTGCCTCTGAAACTGAATAACCTGCCTTTAAGTTATTTACCATCAGGGAAACATTCATTATCTGTGAGAGGGTGGCACTGAAAATCCACCATTTAATGTGGCAGAAGGTAACTCTCGAAAAGTAAGTTGAAATCAACAAAGTATCAAGAGGACTTAGAATTTTACAGTTTCTAAGCTTTGGATGGGACCAAGATGAATTTTTTGGTCCGTGGAAAAAAAGAAACTTATAAGTAGAGGTGGGTGAAGTGGCCAAAATTTGCTCCGTGAAGCAATTCACTGAGTAATGCGGAATCCGAAAAGTAATCCACAACGTGAAGCGGAGTACTTCACGTCATAATAAGGAACATGAAGTCCACTGAAAACAATGACTTTGTGTTACTCTGCCTTCCCCAAACCACTTCTGCACCAATTGTAATGCAAATTACATAGAAATCAATGTACTTTGCATCACTGCGCCTTGTTATTGAGCTCCAAGGTGAATTTTGCAGTGATTCATGGTATTGCAGGTCACATGGGCTCTAGATTGTTCTGAACAGCCTCAGTTCTGTGTAATGGTAGCTGGAGACAGTTTGCTCTCAGAGCTCTGCAATTCAAACCCTCTAACAGCTGTTAAAAAAGCCTTTTTCAGCCAGTTTATTTTTGCTCAAAATTTAGTACATCAATTGTAGGAAACCCTCCTATGCTCATATCATCGAGTGTTTATTATTTTGTGTGGATTTTGAATGTTAATTTAGAACATTCAGTCTGTGTACTGACAGACACTTGAAGTGTGCTT
This sequence comes from Neoceratodus forsteri, assembly GCA_016271365.2. Taxonomy (NCBI): domain Eukaryota; kingdom Metazoa; phylum Chordata; order Ceratodontiformes; family Ceratodontidae; genus Neoceratodus; species Neoceratodus forsteri. The sequence continues at coordinate 377,774,834 of CM057458.1, forward strand.
TGGAGGAGGGGCGTATCTGTGTTGGAGGTAAGTTAACTGGGAGAAAAAGGCAGTCTTTCTGTTTTAGTTATATTTTTCTTGTATAAATGTTAATGTACACACAGTAATATTTTCAGTAATTCTTGACTTTTTTTTGCTGATTGTTGTGGTGCAGCAGTGCATAATTTCAGTTTGTTTAAAAGATTTGGTTATATTATTGAAGTTTTCAATTTGCTATGCACTACTTGTAGTGTGTGTGTGAGTGAGTGTGTGTGCGACACATGCCATCAAATCAGACACCTTTTTTTATTGTGCTACAGCACAACTGCAGCAGTGTGAACCTGCTATCCACCGCACCTGCGTGATTTTGTACTGCTTTGTGGTATCTTGGTTTTGGACTGTTACTGCAGTGCACTGCCCCCCCAACCGGCAAAAGGTATTCTTTTCCAGATGGATTGTGACTTGTGAGCACTGGTTAAGGTGTTATTGCGACTTTGCATCTGCATCTCTTCTTGATTGCACAGTGCATTCTTAATCTGTCTGTGTTTTTGCATCTGTTTAGTGCCCAATCTCCATCTGCAAGCCACAGTTTTTGGTTTTTTGGCTTCACATCCACTGGCTCAGACAAAGTTCAGAAATCTAAATTTGTTTAGAATCTCCTTGGTGATCCCCATAAACGCCTGCAAAGAGACATGCAAGCAAAGCTGTTTCTGGCCATGGCACTGCTGCCAGTGGCAAGACTGTCCATGGGCATAGAAGTACACAGAAGTGCATAGCTGATGTCAGTAAAGGGATTTCTCCATCAATGTTTTTTACAGCGCAATCTGTAGCTTCGCTCATAGTTGGAGGAGATGATGTTGTCCCAGCTGGTGGTGTTAGTGCAGTTTCTGCTAGCATGAGTATTGCTGCCGCAAGTTCCACTTCTGACCAGTTAACTGTTTCAAAAAATATAGTTAAGTCTAAAGCTGTAACTGACAGTGTAGATGATGTCATACTCCCCATTAACATCCCCATGGTAACGGAACATGATTCTGATCCTGGAGACGATAACTCACAATGTCACATTTCTTCCAGTGCTGGTGAGGTCATGCCTTTGCCATCCAATGATTCAAAGTGTGGCGCAAAAATATCGGGTGATGATGATGATGCTGTGGATGGAACATGTTCTCCATATGACAGCATCCAAGCTGAAAATATGGATGCAGATGATGTTGATGAATATGATGATGATGTCAGTGTCCCCTGTTAAGAAATGGAGAAAAAGAAAGTCAAGGTGGCTGTGTCTGGGTCTGTTGGTGTTAAATGCCCTCCTCTTCAAAAAAGTTGTGATTTAGGGGTTCCTATTGATGATGACCCAGTAATAATCATAAGTAGTCATGGTGGTCAGTTGGAGTACACGTGTGTCCAGCCTGAAAAATCATGTAGCGCACACCCTATTTCAGGGGTTAAAAAAATGGAGTCCAATAAGCAGCATCAGGGACATGTTAAAAGTAGGGGTTCACAGTCCCTTGTTTGAGATTTTTTTGTCCAAGATGCACATGATGAGTCAGTTGCAATCTGCCACCTTTGCCATGCGCATGAGTTGAGGTAAAAAGGGAGGGGAGTCATCTGGGCATGGGGTGCCAGCATACACATCTTAAGAACAGGCACATGGCACTGTGGACCCGGCACCAGATGGTAGCTAAGGCCATAGTGGGGCATTCACCCTCGTCATCAACCTTACTGAGCATGTTATCTCCTTCCACGAGTGTAAGACCAAGTAGGAATGTCTGCAGTAGTGATGAAATAACACCAGAAGATTACTACAGGCATGATGAAGGGGGGAGGATTATGATTTAGAAATCTTGTCAAGTGGTGGTCAGAGTAGCAGTGGTGGTGGTCAATGCAGTATATCTAATGCAAGCGGTACATCAACCCCTGTACGTAAAACAGGGAAAATAACTTCATTTGTGGACTTGTCACCTGTGCACCCCTCTTCATCATACGTCCACATCCCACCTCCGGCCATTCACAGAGCAGAGCAGAGCCATTTGTCACACCCCATGCAAAACGTGTAAATCAGCCCACGTTGGACAGTGTTTTTGGCCATAACCTCTTTGACAATCCTGAGGTCCATTAGCACTTTCATCCCAGATCCAGTTATATTCCTGTGATGAACACTGCTATAGGCATTTTTTTGAAGGCCTATGAGTGGGATCTGGAAGTACTCGCAGCAACTGACTACAACCTAAGTTATGTTAATCTGAGCAACTTGGAGAGGAAAGCTGTGGATGAACTGTGTATGGACCCCTCTATTACCATCACGGCAACACACATTGGGGGGGGGGATAGTGCTGATGGACACAGATTTACATGTGAGAGAAGTAAGGTGGCAATTGGCCAACAATAGACATTACTGCCCTTTAGTGTCAGACCCCACAATGAGCTTTAAATCCACCACTGATGCATTTTTGTCAGCTGCATATCTTCAAGGGTACACTGACAAGAAAACTAAAGATTATCTTACATGGGAACATGCTATATGCCAAACAATATATGTGTTACTGAAGGTACACAAATGTTTGGAGACCCCCCCAGTCATCTAGTCATATCCAATATCAGCACTCCAATGCAGCTCCTGTCAGTATATGTGGACCACTTTATAAAACCATTTGTCAGTACCCTTAGAACATATTTGATAGACACTACTGAGGTGAAGGTACTATTGAAGGACCTCCACATTGAGGGTGGGGATCGTCTGTTCACCCACGATGTGGAGGCCCTCTATACAAACATACCTCATGGTGAGGGTATTGATACGTTGCACATATTTTTGGAATGTAGACTGCAGGGCAGTCTTTCTCCCACAGAATGTTTGGTAGAGCTTTCTAGATTTGTTCTCAAATATAACAGCTTTTGTTTTATGGGGGAATTTTTCCTTCAAATCAGTGGAACAGCCATAGGGCTACCTTTGTCTCCCATTTTGCCAATCTCTGCAAGGGTTTATGGGGGAACGGGTCATCTATAATGAAGATGTTAACTATTTCTTGCCCTCCACTTCCCTATGGCAGAAATATGTAACTGACACATTGATGGTGTGGTGGGGAACAGCTGAAGAGCCTCCTCAGTTTGCTGATTTTTTACAGGTCAGTTATCCTAATCTTAGATTTGAAATAACTAGCACTGAGGTCAGCATTTCTTTCTTGGATATCACCATTTCAAAAAAACAATGTGAGAGGAGTAGATACCAAGTTATTCCAGAAACCAACTGACCAGTACACCCTTCTCCATGCTAACTCATGCCATCCTGTCACACCATCAGTAACATTCTAACCAGTCAGTTCCTGCATATTTGCAGGAAATATAATCTACAGGAAGATTTTGAACATATTTCAGAAGACCTAATGACTCATTTTCAAAGTAGAGGGTACTCTGGTTCCTGCTTATAAAAAGCCATTGAACATGCTAAAGGGGCAGAGAGACAGGAACTGATAGCACCCAAGGAGCAGATGCAGAGTGTTAGTCAGAAGAGTTGTAACTTTGTCACTACTTTTAGTACTCAATCCAGAGAGGTCAAAAATGTGAGGAGAAACTGGCACATTCTTTCAACTGATTTCAAGTTGGAGGAATGACTGGAACATTTTCCATGTATAGTGTTTAAGCGTCCACCCAATTTGGGTGACAGGCTTACCCACAGCCTTCAGCCAGTCCCCAAAAAGACCACCTGGCTACCCTCCCTCCCACCAGGTTGTTACAAGTGCGATAAGTGTAAATTTTGCAAGGCTATCACCCAGTCAAAAACATTTACACATCCAACCTCGAATGAGATTTTTACTGTAACAAGATTTATCAACTGTGACACGACTCATCTCATGTATCTGGCAAGCAGTTCTTGTTCTAGTTTTTACATTGGCTGCACTAAGTGCTAACTTAGAAAAAGAGTAGGGGACCATCTAAATGCCATCACCAACTGGAACATAGACTATGCCATGCCTGACCATGTTCTTACGGCAGCTCACCCTTCAACCCATATTTGGAAATTTATGGGGACAGAAAAGGCTTATGTTGGCCCCAGGGGTGGTGATTTGGTCAAAGTTCTGCCTCAGAAGGAGGGCTTCTGGATTTTTAAATTAGGAACTACCACAGGGTCGGGGTTCAATGATGAAATTTAGCTTGACCAATTCCTGTGAATATTGTTGATGCTGATGAAAATGACTATGCCTGTGTATAGGATGTGACTTAACACTGTAATTGAATCATTTTTCTTTTTGTTTTTCCCATACAGGTTCTGACAAGCATAAGAGCAATGGTGTTGCAATTATTAGCATCAATGTTTAGCAGCAATTGTCAGTTTTTAATTTTTTCCATCACTTTGGATGGGGGGAAGGTTAATTCTCTCAGTCCCCTGGTGTATGTGCCTTTAATCTGAATGTTTTAAGTAGGATGGCACAAGGGGGTGGGACTAGTGTTTTGGCAAGGTGCTTGACGCAAAATGTTGGGATGTTTGTGGAGAGGTCCGACTGCTGTGTTGCACCATCCCGGAAATAAAACTGTTCTAGAGCTCATTGAACAGGCGTAATACTTTCTGAAAAATATTACAATATCCACAACACACAGAAATCTCAGTAAAGTAAAACCTTTCTCTACAGCCCACAAATCTGATATGACACATTTTAGTCATGCTGGCATTGCACTGTTTCTGAGAACTATTGGAATAACAGATGGTCTAGGATTATCTAATCCTCCCACGTTTTGCCTGAAATGAGAAGAACTAGTACCCTTGTAAGATTTCATTTCCTGCTGACAAAGAGATAGGAGGCATGTTATAATAAAAACAATAAAAAGCAATGATATGGAAAAGGGGACTTAATTTGTCCCTGTAAAAAAAAGTTTTCAGGAATCTTAATACCATATAATAATCCAGTGCCCTTTATATCAACAATGGAGAGATGTATATCTAAAAGATAAGACACTGATTTATTCATCTTGTTTATATGACTGACTTTTTATCTTTTTACACCCTATGACAATGGAAGACATGACTGCAATTGCAAATTTCCTAAATGCCTTCATTAGAAAGCTGAAGCAATATAGTGTGGAGCTTTAAACTGTTGCATGATAGAGAATGCTACATTTTTTTTTGCTGTAAAAGCTTTTGTCTATATACAGATTACTGACTAAATGCCATATCCTGTTAAGGTCACAGATAACAGGAAAGAGTTTTTGATCAATCTGCATGCCAGCAGTTGGTATGGTGTTTGCTAATGGGTCTTCTCTACCCTGCCTCAAAATGAAAAACGTAACTTTTTCCCTTGTTATAGCTAGGCATCTATACGCAAGATAAGGTGCGTAACTGAACATATTTGCACTTTCTGATTTTATTAGAAATGTCTGGTCATTAGGTTTTTAAAATTGGAATGACAATTTTGAAGCAGTTGATCAACAATCTTTCTACTACTACATACTGTAAAGGACAATGAATTCACTGCCCTTAAATTTCACTATTTCATCTGCTCCAACATTTTCACAGCAATGTAATTTAGCTGAAGTGCAAGAGCAAGCTAGCTTGTCAATGGTAGTAAATATTTTCACTGGCATATAGTTTTCACTGGATTTTCAAAATAATGAATATAGTGAAAATGTTGTTCCAGCGAAAAATATGTCCTCTACAGTATATTGCCTTGTCCAAGAATGCACTCCAGTTGGCCTGAACAATTACACCCTTGTTCTTTGCAGCTAACCTTTAGCAAGAGTTAACAGCATAGTGGTCCAATGTCTTTCTCAAGCCTGCCCCCAAAAGACACTGAGGATCTAAGAAAATATCACTCTGGATACGTTCCTTTTGGGAACATCTGTAGTTCTGGGTATGACCTCCTCATGTTCTCAGGATTTGTGCTCCCTATGACATTAATATGTAAAACGACAGTCGCTCCTCCCACCAGCTGTACTGTCTCACTCTAGTTAGCACTCATTTAACTTGTGCAGCAGGTAGGCAAATCCTCACCTGCCCTACCATCATGGTTATGCAAAACCATTCCACCTCCCACATTTCCTGAACTCTGAAGCACCAAAAGAATATAGCCTTCTTACCATTCCACCAAGCCTTTTCCTTCCTCCTCCTCCACTTCCTACTGCAGGCTAACATAGAAATATAGAATTTGATGGCAGATAATGACTGCTTGGCCCACCTAGTCTTCCCAAAAAGATTTTCAGCTGTATACTTCCAAGAATATGGGTAATCTAGAAGACATAAAACATATTATAATCCATATTCTTGGAAGAATGCAGTTGTGGATGTTTTTGGGTAGTCCATAGTAGATGTGTTTACCCTAATTTATTGCATCCTTTGAATTTATTTATTGAATTTTGATTTATTAAATTTTATTGTGCAGCTACAGGTAAGGAGAGTTCCCATTCCTTTCTCCTTTGAAATTTTATTTTTTGAACAGAGAACCTGGGGTCAGATGGTGCAGCCAACTTGCCTTTTTTACACTGTATTTACTACTTTGGCTATGGGCATCAGTGAACTGCGACCAGCTTAGTAACAAGTGTACTTTGGACCTACTATGCAGACAGATAAAACACTGCATCTGGTTCGATTACAGAAATGGCAGGAAATGCTGGTAATACTACAGATTACCCGAATTCACTGTTCCAGCGTGCTGGTGAAGTAAGCCAGCTGTTACAAGATTTTTCAATGGAGGAGTGGCAACTTTCAGATTCAAAAAAAGCAGCTTTCAATGAGACTGTCTCAGATATCAAAAAAGCTTTTCAGCTGTTAGATAAAGTTGCCCTAAAAGTGAGGGGGATTTATCAGCAAACATCCACCCTGGAAGTTTACGTCAGGGTGGAGCAAGTGACATGAAGACTACCACTTCTCAACCATCCAGCATTTGGACAAGAGAGGGCGAGTTTCCTTGAATGCTGGTATTCCATCTTACAACAAGTAGGCACTGAATTACTAAATTTGATATTGGAGGACTTAAAGGAATTGCAAGCTGATGCTAAGAAACATCTGAAAGAGTGTCAAGACTCGGTGGCCAAATTTATTGATCACACCAAGTCTGATAAAGTGCATGCAGAGTTGAAAAAGAAAATGGCAAAACTGGATGATCAGATTAAACAAGGTAAGCTTAAAAAGTTCACCCACAATACCAATGACTACGCTAGTGATCGAATGTTTTGTTGGAAAAATTTTAGAAAAATAAAAATAAAAAACACTCTCCAAGATCTATACTGAAAAGATCAAGCAGCACAATACTGATTATAGTACAGAAGCTAGTGATCTAGAAGTGGATTCATCTGAATCATGTATTTTTTGGAGACAACTGCCCCCAGCAGAAGAGGGGGAAGAAAACCATGCAGTTCCACAAAACCACAAACACAAGTCAAATAGACAGAAGACAACTAGAGGAAGGAAAAAGAAAAGGACCTCATTGGTAGATCTCACTGGTACAAAGACCAAAAGAAGGAGCCAGTGAGTAATGTCATCAATATTTCTGGACGTGAAAAATCAGAGGCTGAGATTTCAGTATTGGAATAGGGGTTGAGATTTGCACCAACAGCCTGTCCCAAACATTTCAATACTGTTGTGGATCTCCATAAATTTTGTCACTCATTGAATTCTAAGACCTATTATAACCAATATGATAATACACAAGACAATGCTGGTAATAACCAGGACATCAGAGAGATCGAGCCATTGACATCCACTAACCAACAGGATGGTGCAAGAAATTATTTTGTAAATTCAGTTGTGCCAACACCATCTATCACTGACCAGTGAGGTGAGAGCAGATTCAAATGTAGATCCACCTTATGCCCTCCTCTACATCCTGGTATTCAACTTTTTTAGTGACTTTGAATGAATTTTCACTAAATCCAGCCCAATGGCTAACAGAATTTGAGTGCCATCGAAAATCAACCCTGAAAAGACTGTCAGAGAGACATGAACTGACAGTGAATTCAGCTGATCAGGGGGGAAGGAGTTTGCTGTTACTGTAATGGCAACAGAAAACTATAACCAAAGAGGTACTGGGGCAGCTGTTGGATCAATTGTTTTACTGGAAACTGGCAAAAGATCCCACAAATTTGCTATCTTGACAATCAATACAAGGATGGGGTCATTTCTAAGGATCTTAGGGAGTACTTAACAGTCCCATGTCCCACCTGGCAACTATCTATATACTCCCTAAATATCATAAGAGGTTAATGGATCTTCATGGAAAATCCATCATTTTAGTGGTAGGGAGTTTGATGGAACCCCTATCACAGTATATCCAGGGCTCTCGGGGACGCATCCTTTATGCACATTTTGTGTGCTGGGGTGCGCAGGATGTTTTTCAGAAAGTCCCTGAGATGCTTATATAGGGAACCTCGGGAGGCCATAGACAGAGCTGCACCCCTGCCCTTGCATGGCTTGTAATGTAAGAATCTGTAGAGCACAGTGGGCATGCTCCTTTGGTTTCCATGGGGGCTGTTTGAAACTAGAATTTTTAATATTTTAGAGGGGGGATTCAAACAAATTACAGCCACTACTCACCTAACAAGGGCATTGTTAGATGAGCCGTCAATGTAATTTGTTTGAACTCACCCTCTAAAACATTAAAATTTCTAGTTTAAATAGTCCCATAAACACAATATGCCTCCCCACGCTTCATTGATTCTTACATGACAAGACAAGAGCGTAAGAATGCTCACACATATTTACATGGGGACACCTGAAAATTTACCAGGGACTCCCACTTTTGGGCTGTGGACTCCCCATTTTTTAAAGCAAGTCCCAGACCCCCAACCGAAAAATCCTACCGAGAGCCCTAATATCAATTCGGTTTGGGCCAATTTTGTCACTCATTTGAGATTCAATATTAAGAACACAACTGATGTCATCAAACCTGTATGCAAGATGCAAACAGAACTTGATTGATGGCTAGTTTCCTTTGATATTGAATCGGTCTACTCCAACATAGCCCACAAAGAGGGTCTGGAGGTGTTCAGGATTTTTTTTATTCCAGAAGGGTGACTAGCCCACTGACTGAGGTCATACTCAGCTGACCAAATTTGTGCTTGTGTATACTGCCTTTTCCTTTCTAAAATGTTTTTATCTACAGATAAAAGGGCCGGCAATGGGGGCCACTAAGGGCCCCAATTATGCAGGTTTATTTTTAGTCGAGTGAGAGGATGGGTATGTGTACAATGCAGTTGTGACCGCCACACCATGAGGAACATCCTCAAATTTAATTTCCTTCAGGTGCAGAGAAACTGTATTCTTAAGGGGTCCTTGGATCAAAGGGCCTCAGAACTAACTCACAGATTTATACAGAGGGGATACTCTGCACAGTTATGTGAGGAAGCAAGAGGTAATGCAGCAGCTCACCAACCTCTGGATCTGTTGGTGAAAAAGGTATCCAGTAGACAGATAGAGGATACAGCACTTTTTGTTACACACTTCAGTTCACAAGCCTCTGAAGTGGCATGTGTAATAAGTAGTAATTGGCCAGTACTAAGAACTGTTAAGGGACTAGAAAGAATTTCCTCCAGTAGACCATTAATGACGTATAGAAGAGCCACCACTGTTAAGGACCATGTGGTCCATAGTTTACAGAGATCAGAACCTCTAGAAAATCCCAGAAATTGGCATCCTCCTTTGCCCAAGGGTAATTTTAGATGTGGCAGATGCAAGTACTGTCCACAAGTATCACCAGAAAAACAAACTGTCAATTCTAAAAACAGAAAGGCGGTCTGTGTGAACTCCTTTGTGAACTAAGACACATTAGGTCTTGTGTACCTGACTCCTTGCTCATGCGGAGCTTTCTACATAGTGAAGACTATACACAGTTTCAATACAAATAAAAGAGAGCACATACGTGCCATGGACAAGAAAAACACAGACAATGCCCTTGCAAAACACATCATAGACCAGAAATCACAGGGAAACCATACTGTACCTTTAAATTTCTGGCTACAGAGAAAGTGGGGGAACCAAAAAGGAGGTGGGATTATGACCAGATGGTCAACAAGACAGAAAGTTTCTGGGTAGTCTAAACATGGAGTCCGGGAAATGTGAGTTCCCTCCCAGTAAGATATCTGTTATTCAGGGGCTGGTAGGTGGATATATTCCAAAATTTAAAGAACAATAGCCAGTCACGCCTTTCAGATTTTCAACAACTTTTTCTTTATTTTCTTTTTTCCTTTTATTCTTTACAATAGATCATATATGACCCAACATATCACCTCAATAGGCTTCTTCAGGGATAGGATCTAATTTAAAATAATTCATAAATCATGTTTAGTGTTTTGAATTCAATAACATCAGTTTCTCACACTGACAATCTCAATTTTTACCAAAGATTTTTTTTCATTATAAGTTCATGCTACAATGGTCATGTTGGCATATTCTATCGTTCAATACCTAAAGTATAGAAACTTATACTATTATTTACATGTTAAAAAAGTATTTTCTTCTGGTCCAATCAACCTCATAGCAGCCTTCACTGACACATCTCTTCTCAGTGAAGGCTGCCATGAGGTTGATTGGACCAGAAGAAGAAGAAAAGAAAATAAAGAAAAAGTTGTTGAAAAACTGAAAGGCATGGCTGGCTATTGTTCTTTGACTTTTAGTCTAAACAGGGGCAAGATTTTGGCCAGGGCTCAACGTCCATTTTGAAAATGCACTATTTTTGTAAATTGTGAATAACATGCTTTTCTAATCTCATGTAGTATATGCTTCATTGTTCTCTTCAAGTTTGCTAAATTACCCGCATTGCTATTTTACATAGCCAATTAGTGGTTTTCCATATGTTACAACCATTTAAATATAAGTTGTAGAGCAAAACAAATATCCGCACCACATGACAATGAACAAAAATAGCAGCTTTATTGTATATTAAAAAGAGCGCCAAACGCCAACACCAGCATCAGCCCCACTAAACCTCTACCGGTTTCGCAACATATGTGTCATCAGGAGGCTAACACTACCATCAAAGGTGGACCCTTAAATACATACTACACCATTACAATTTAAAGTGACAGTGCTCACTAAATTTAAAATACAAGCCATTATTACTTACTAAATAATACATATATATACAAAACAAACATAATACATTATATACAAGTAAAGTCCATATTTTCACCACAATACAAATAAAAAGAATCCAAAATACATATAACATCACAGAAAATATATGCATATTAAAAATGCTAATACAGTTTTCCTTTTTCAGAATTGGAATAACTTGTCAAATTGCTGTTATCAAGAAAACCTATGGAGACATAAAAATAGAGAAACAAAGAACTACAACAGAAAACTATCATTTCATTTCAGTGTAGAGACAAATACCAATATATATGGTCACTTTATTTGTATGCATGGCATCAACTCTATGCGGTCATTTAGACCAGGTAGTTTCAATGCTCCCAAAGTAAAGATCCAAAAGGACTCCCTACATAACAAATTTGCATTTAAATCACCACCTCTAGGTCCCATTTTCACTTTTTCAAGTGCACAGAATTTAAAATCATGACAACCATTACTGTTTGTAAATATATGGCTAGCCAGAGCATTCTTTTTATCCCCCTCCCTTATGCACCTCAGGTGTTCTCCTATTCGTACCTTCATAGGTCGAATTGTCTTGCCCACATAAAAAGCACCACATTCACATGTTGCTAAATAAACCACTTGTTCACTACTGCAATTAAAAAAAGATCCCATTTTAAATGACTTACTACTATTGCATGTAGTGAAAGTGCCAGTTCTCAGAATGTATGGGCAGAACTTACAATTACCACATCTGAAGTTTCCCATGGGGGGGGGGGCAACCAAGTGTTCACTTCTGTGTTAGTACCCTCAGGTCTATCAAAACTTTGGACCAGTCTATCCTTTAAAATACGGCCCCTACAGTACACCATCCTTGGCTTGAATTTTGTAAACTCTGACAGGCCAGGCTCATTTTCTAAAATTAGCCAATTATTATTAATTATTTGTTGCATTTTATTAGCATGCCTTGAATAGGTAGTTACAAAATTCGCCCTGGGAGGACCATCAGTACATCTTTTGTTAGTGAACAAATCCATCCTAGAAGTGCCCATGGTTTCTAAATATGCCTTCTCCACTAGCCCAGAATGGTAGCCAAGTTCAACAAACCTAGCATACATATCCATGCCATTAACAACAAAATCAACATCCTCAGAACAATTTCTACGCACCCTCAACATCTGGGCTTTGGGTATATTTTCAATCATATGGTGTGGATGGCAACTTGAAGCATGCAATAGAGAGTTTTTATCAGTCTCCTTTCTAAAAAGATGAGTTTTAAATGTACCATCCGAATTCATAGTTATTTGTAAATCCAGAAAAGAGACGGAATGCAAATCACTCTGTACAGAGAATTTAAGGTTTTGGTTACTATTTTCCAAGTAACCAATAAACTCATCCAGCTCTGCTAAAGTGCCCTTCCACACCATAAATATATCGTCAATAAAACAACACCAGATATCAATCCTATCATAATAAGGATTGCTCTCAGTGTCATAGACTGTTGATTTCTCCCAAAGTCCCAAATAGAGGTTAGCATAATTTGGTGCAAAAGTTGCACCCATCGCTGTCCCCTTTTTTTGTAGGTACATATCTGTTTGAAACAGAAAACAATTTTTACTGAGAATGTGTTCAGTACAAGACAACAAAAACTGTTTTTTACTGTTTGGAAAGTCAGCATCCATTCCAAACCAATAGCCCAATATAAGTTGTACCTTTATATTAGTCTTATCTTCCAGATTATCCATATTATTGGAAGGCTGCAGCTGTGGATCTTTTCGGGTAGTCTGTAGTATATGTGCTCAGCTTAATTTATTGTATTTGTATTTGATTTAAGAGCACTTTGCACATTAACATTTACAACCCCTGAAACATTCTTGTTGTACCGATGAGGTGTGTATAACTTTAAGACACCATAGTATAAAAAGCCTCCTCTAGAGGGTGCTACACTCTTGAGAAAGCCTTTGGTGAAAGGTGTAACCTTAAACCTGCTATCTGCTTGCCTGCCAACTCTATATTTTTTTGCACTGAGCACTTTCTAAGGAATAAACCTTTCATAACCAGCACTGCAGCATCCTTTGAATTTATTGCTCAGCTATAAATGAGGAGTGTTCTCATCCATCTCTCCTCGGAACTTGTATTTTTTTTTTTGATAGACAACCTTTGGTCAGATGGTGTGGCCAACTTGCTTTGCTACATTAGGATCTTAAAGAGTAGCTGGCACATCTAGGAGAGCTTTGAAAAAACATAATACAGTAACCCCTCGCTATAACAAATGGTTCGGGAGCCATAACCCATGTTCCTTATAGCTCCCTGTTCGTTGTAATGAGGGACACTAACAAACAAAAAAACAAGCAGAGCATTAACTGCGATCAGTAAGCTCTCCACAATATTCAGTTCTGCTTCTGTGCTTTGTTCAAATCTGATCTAGTAATCTGTTCTTTACATCCAGTACTTTACTTGCACACTAATTAATATAATTAAACACAGCATTATCCTAGCATTGGAGTTTTCCGTGCCCCCATCTGACTGCTGTTCAGTGACAGCCATCTCTCCTTGCCTGATTATGACCTCCCATGACTCCTGTTTAGTTACACTGTAGATAAAAAATGTATTTTCTATATCTGCAATAGAAAAGAGAATTCAGTTAGAAAAAATAACATGAGGATCATGTAACGACCCCCCCCCCCAATTTGGGGGGCTTATCTTCCTGCCTTTTGGTATGCTCCTATCTCTAGGTGTCCGCCCGTTCCTCTGCAGCACTCTGCCACTAATCCCGGTCTCCCACTAGGTAATTGAGCCCTGCGGCGCTTGCAAACCTATCTGTGAGCAGTCGGCATGTCCTGAGCCACCACTCACGCTGTTGAGAAGGCGCCTTGTGCATCTGACCGCTCGTAGAGGTCAAATAAGAAAATGATGTGTCTCCATCAGTTTCCAGTGCCCAGACTAAGTTAAAACAAGCACCAGGGACACAAAGAAAGGCTGCAAAAGAAAAGCATACTTAAAAGAATAAACAAAACGGCAGCTGTCTAAAGCGCTGCCTCCAGGGCACCAGAGACAAAGGTCAGGGGGCAAGTGTCAGGGCAAAAGAGTGCCCTCATGAATATTTATGAGCCAAATGCAGTGTTTCTAGGGGCAGTGTGTTATGGGAGCAGCGACTCCCTAAGGGTGTATTCTATTTATATAAAAGTGGACTCATTTAAGAGAGAACTGTTGGGGCTACATGCCTCTGTAGAAAGTGAATTAAATTAATGTTGTTCCTGGTGGCACCAGAACTTTATGTATGGGGGACACTAATTCAGACTGCCCAGACATAAACTGCAGCCACCATTATTGTGCCTATCCACCAATCAGAAGCCACGAATTAACAAAGGGAATCTCGGGACAATGCCAGAGACTTGTTGGGGATTTACTGGGACAATTTCTAGGTGCCAAAAAAAGGAGCCAACTAACATCTGAATTCTGTTTAAGACAGTTTTGGCAGCCAGTGGGATTTATGGAACATAGCCCCATATAAAAGGGGGCAACTGCTCAGTTTAGGCAGATTTGAGAGATTTGTCCAGGAGTTCAGTGTGTGAGCCTCTGGGGAGCTTGCCAGCTTTCAGGGGTTAGGCCTGCCAGGCCTAGACTTTTCTGGCCCTCAGTACGCGGGTTCAAGTGTCCAGCTGGCCACGTTGGGGTCATAGTAGCAAGGGATTTGTGCAACAATCAAGCTGAAAAACCAGGATCAGCCTGCAAGCTGGCTGGAAGGACCAAAGAAGGACAGAGTTTCACATATAAATGTGCTTAGTTCACAAGGTGTTTGCGTGACCAAGTAGTTTGAGACGTTCGGTTTGCATGTTCTCGGTCAGTGTTAAATTGCTCCTGCATCCTGAAGATCAGCATTTCAACGAGGACCATGAGGGAATTCTCCTCCTGCTTCATCAAGCCATCTGCAACAGGTCTTACTTTGTTGGATCATCACTTGGTCTGGGTAGTATGAGTACAAGAGGGTAGCATATTTCAGAAAAAGAGATGTGCAAGAACAAGGGGGCACAATTTGAAGATAGAGGGAGGACAGCTCAGAGGTAATGTTAGAAAGTATTTTTTCACAGAGAGGGTTATGGATGCATGGAACAGCCTTCCTGAGGAAGTTGTGGAGTCAGGAACAGTGGGAGAATTCAAGAATGCATGGGACAGGCATAAGGCAATTCTAGTGGGGGGGGTAGGAGGAAGTAAGCTGTTGATTAACTAGAATCTGCAGCTTATCCATCAGGTAGGGAAATGGGCAGACTAGGTGAGCCAAGCAGTCCTTATCTGCCATCAAATTCTGTGTTTCTAAACAGGGTAGCTCCCTGCAACGAAGCTGCAATCATTTTGTGTCATCTGATTATTTGTTTGGGTTTATTACAACAAACTGAGCCATCCAGCTCCGGATTACAAATTCTGGGTCTGAGTGCATGCTAAGTGTTTCTTTCCTCAGGGCCACAACGATCAACTGCAACGCCGGCCTACCCCAGGCAATGCTTCAGACTAGCTTGTCTTCCAAACTGGGTACCCAGAGTTGTGTGACTGTGTCAAAGGGACTCACTGTGCATGCGTTTTCAGCCTGAAATAATCAGATCTATAAATCAGCTGCTAGATTCATGCTCCGGCCCTGTTCATATCCCCCTAAATAAATCAGATTGTTGTTTTACAGTTTAAATCTGGCTAGTGTGTAACTTTTTGGTGGGGATACAATACTGCTGCATTGTTGCATCATTGGTCTTATTTTACGGGGGGTCTCCAGGGCAGCTACAGAGGATCCAGCCCTGGTGGTAAGTGCAAGGGGTGTGAGCAAGTCATTACTGACATATGGTACATGTGAATGTTTTGTTGCTGTACTGTTTAGGCCACTAGAGGGATTGTGGGGAGTTATAGCATCCCAGAGGGTTATACCAACAGCCGTTACGCTACCCCAGAACCATTCCTCTGGGTGGAGGCACCCGTTCAAAGAGCTCAGGCCCCTCAACCTGTACCTAGTCACGCAGACAGGGGTAGTAGCCCATAGGATTGTGCCACCTAGGGGTTACAATCATATGCCTTCCTATCCCAGAGATTACAAAAAGAATCACATGAGACCTGTTTAGGGAACTGTTCTGTGCTAGTCTGGGTTACAACACTGAGATCCTGCCACCTCTGGTTCATATATTCCACCTCCCTAGTTAGACAAGAAGGATGTAAATCTCCATCTCATCAGCTACTGTACTGTAGCCACAGCACAACAATCTGGTAAACCACCAACTGTCCTAATTTAATTTGCCTCAGAAACTGACCATGACTATGTTATTAAAAAGGCATGACTTAAGGGGGCTTTAAACTTCAACAGCACAAAGGTGTATACTCAAAGGTTAGCCCACAAATGCAAGCTACCAGCAGAGAGTTTTGCAGTTTCATTCAGACATAAACGAGACTGGTGGGCATGCCTCACTTCTTTACCCATGCAAAGCACAAATCAGACCAACAGTCTGAAATATACTGTAACTTTTTTGACCCAACCCAATTTGCAGAATTTCTAAGGAACTGGTCTGCTGCGAATAGAAAAGAATAATAATTTTCCAACAATACTGGAGACTTTGAGTTGGACACTCCAAATATTGCAGAAGTCCTCAGAGATAAACAAAGTGTAATGCCACCCCCTCCTGTGACTAATAAGCTGAGGCAAAAATTTTGAATAACAGGGCATACAAGAAATCTGAATTGGAATCCACTAAAATGCAGACTTGACTGCTGTTCTATAAAAGGATGTGCTCTGCATGGGTGACCAGGAAAGTGAAAGTATAAGATCATGATCGGTGCCTGGGATTGTAAGTCAAAGTATATACTCTGAAAAGGGATCATCAGAGCTTAAAATAATAGAAGACACAGGCACTGTAGATTGTGAGTTCCCGGGAGCAGTCTGAACAGTTTGCTATCGATTTCTCCCAGTAGCCACACAGTGCATTCGTAATAGCTGGAATTTCGCAATAGCAGGATTTGCAATAGGAAGGGGTTACTGTATTTGGACATAGTTCAGCTTATATTTCACTTTTATTCTGTATTTTTTTCTTTCTGTTATTTATTACTGAGGTCGTATGCATGAAAACAAGATTGTTTGTTACCTGAGAGTTCATCCACTCCTATTGATTATTTCCCACCTGGTGTCATAATACTCAGTTTGTGACATCACAGTTGATGCCATGATAAAAGACTGTGATGTCACAACAGAAGATTATGAATGCAAGTAGGGAAGATGGAAATCTAAGTGGTAAAGATCCTGTTTTGTGCAGATTTTTTTGAGTAATAAACATGGGGGAGGAAAAATCTGTGGACGATACTGTATATAGTCAGCTCGCTGGCAGAGTGGTAGCACTACTGCTCGCAGTGGTGGCAACCCAGGTTCAGGAACAAGCCTGAGTTGCTGCACATTTGGCATGGGGAGGCGAGATAAGCATCCCACTGGATGCTCTCCAACTCAGGGAGGGAGGATGCTCGGCCCACACTGCTCTACTTCCACCTGGGTAACCAAAGGTGGCAGTCGGTCAGAGCCAACGAGCTGGGAGCGGGAATGTCAACACACTCTCATGTGAGCGCACACATGCCATGTCACTGGGGTGGGGAGAAAAAGGGAAATACACTAGCTGCTGCAGGAGGACATCTGCCCTTCACCGCAGGCCCCACACTGCCAACCACAGCACTCTCTCTTGGATCACTGGCCAAGTCTCCATCTGGGGATAGCCGGCCCCCTCATGGCCCCGCCCTGGGGGCAAGCCAGGTTGCACTCAGGGAGAGATGGGTAAATCCCAGAAAAGGTGGGTGATGGGGCAGGACCAACGGGGCCAACCAGTAGCAGAAGATAAAGCACACAAAATACAAAAAAGATACTGTATATGAAATACAAGCTGAATTGTGTCTACATATTATGTTTTCCAAAGCTTTCCCAGTGGCATAAGCAGCTCTTTAATCATGACTCTGTCAAGCTCTGAGATAAAATTATGTAAAAGGCCCCATATAAATTTATTAAAATTCACATTCACAGAAGTAAGTCTGTACCAGTAATATCAATACTTCAGCTCTCGGAAGCACTGAAGTCAAAACAGAAACATTTCTAAAGCAATACAAATTGTATGTGTGCCTTGCCTTTCACACTGCTGCTACTAGCCAGTCTCTCAATTTCTAGAGTAGCTATTGCCCTGGTTACTTCAGCAGACATAAGATACTTTGACATATCCTGTAAGCAGCTCAAATTGCAATCCAACCAGCATCAGTACCCAAACCTGAAACCAACTACTGTAGGTGCAAGCGTCACTGTATTGCCATATTATATTATGTTGCTGCAGAGATGCTCACTGGTCTGTGTTTTTAAAAAGTGCAGTAACAACAAAATCTGCACACAAAACTAGTTTCCAGGTGCATGTTCTCACTTACAGCTTGTTTGGAAAGTAACATATATCCAACATTTTGAAGTCAAATACTTAACGAGGCCTCTGTCAATTAACAACATCTTGACAAACAAACTAAAACCCCACCACTTAGAGGAAACCTTCCTCAGGGAAATGTTTAGGTGCAGCAACATTCTGTAATTAGCTGCAAGATCCAGTCATTGACACACTATGTGGTAAAACACCAAGGTCTCTCTGGCAGTAGCACAGTAATAAGGCTAAATAGTCTATAAAGAAAACAAGATTTGCAAAACTTATGCAGTGGCATCAGTCTTCATCTCCCATTTTAGTGTATATAGTGTTTTTTTTTTTAATCTCTTGAGACATTGCCCGCCCCCCTCCCCCCCAAGGTTAGCACTCTATTCAGATGTAGTATCTCATTTATAAGGGCATTGCAGAGACAAGTCAAGAGTTCAGTGCAACACTTTTTCCATGAGCAGTATCATTTATTATATTCTATAATATACGCAATGTCAGTTACATACGAACATACGAATCTGCCAGCAGAAACTGGCCACAGTCTATTAAGTCTGCTCGAATGTGCAGCTAGCACCCTTACCTTGCAGCTGCCCCACTCTCCTCTCCCCCTCTTACCACTGCCCCCCCTTCACCCTGTTCCATCCCCTTTTAAAACTGCCCACTGTCTTACAGGATATCACCTCCTTGGGCAGAGTGTTCCACTTAGCCACAACTCTCTCCGTGAAAAAGCGTCCCCTCATTTCTCTCCTATATCTTCCCCCCTTCAATCTGAGACCATGCCCTCTCGTGTCCCTCCCCCTCCTCAACTTTAAATACCCCTTTTGTACCTGTCTTGTTGCATGACATACATTATCTACATTATGGAATATACAAAAATGCCCAAGTTATCCAATAACCAGCAAAACAGATTTCAAATTACATGGTTTACAGACACATACAATACTCAAGTTACACTCTGCAGTGAACCATCCTTGACAGTTTTAAAACTTAAAAAAAAACACAACTTTACCATGGCTTTCTTTTTTGTTGTTTATTTAGTATGCTTTTTGGTCAGTGTACCACCGAAAGCTCAGACCCCGCTCCTCTCCGGACCCCCACCTCACTCCCGGGACTTAACTCCTCGACAATCCTCCTGGCTTGCCCTCCAGGACGGGGTCGCCGTATGGACCTAGACCCTCACAATGCCAATACTTCTATTACTATTATTACGAACACAATTGTTTATACTAAGTGCTTGTATTATATTGTATGTGCAGCAGTTTGAGCCTTGAAGCAGCACTTTATAAATGTTCCTGGTTGTCTGAAATGTTGAGGCACAGTTGACAAACATTGGCACTGCGAGGTGTGGTTAAAGATCAACTGCTCTGTTTCATGTCTTAGTTTATATGTTGTACTCTACTTGTGCCTGATACAATCTCTACGTGTTGTGTTATTTTACATAAATAATTCACATTTTAATTACCCGTTTATGAGTTTTTATTCTATGACTGATTACACCACTCACTCTGCAGCTTTTGTTGTTAGGTCTTAGTTGGTGTGTGGTGCTGCCTACATCCTTCTTGTTAGGATCTGATTAAACCTAGTATGCAAATTGATTCTTCAGTGGCCTTTAGTATTACCAGAACAGCGTTCTTCTAAGTATTTAAAAACTCCACCTGCAATGGCATTTTGTGGGAAGATTTATATGTTTATACATTATAACACACACACACACAAAGACAATAGATAGTAAGCACAGAACAAGAAATTCTTTTAGTTTATGCGTGCCAAGATTCATTGAAAAATCTAAAGCAAGATAATTGTGTCTTTAGCCTCCGAAGTATGAACCTGGAAGTCAGAACAGATGTGCTCATGTCAAGGGAAAGGAGAAATTGTTTAACCAGGAAAGGCACACTAAGTCAAAGCTTGTTTCCAGTTGTGACCTGGGAGCATAAGGAAGTTAAGTGACTTGCTCAGGGTCACACAGTATGCAAGTGGGAGCTGTGGGATTCAAACGCAGGTCTCCAAGTTTGCAGTTCAGTGCCCTAAACCACAACACTATACTGCTTCCTTAATCTTCCATGTCAGCATGGAAAATTAAGAGCTAGAACCTGATCCACAAAAATCCATGCATATCTGGGCTGCGGAGCACAGCACCTATGGATGCTGGTGCACTTGTTGGCATACAAAGCCTCAAGTCTCCCTGATCCATGAACATAAGTGCTGGCGTGTAAAGGAGTGGAGCAGGGAAAGACATCAGGCATCTAATCGGATTTCCATGCTGTTGCCAGAGTGGATCTCCTGCTCTCCATAAGAGAGGGATGAACAGGGCCGGGACAGTAAAATGGAAGTCAAACAGCCAAAGAGAGAGGAAGAATGGGGTGATACAGAAAACAGGGCTGGAGGTAGCCAATGTAGATACAGTAGTGCAGAACAGACTCTGAAGCCAGGTAGGAGGTAGCCAAGGTAAGCAGATAAAGGGTAAAGCTGCTAGGAAGCCTGGTCGGAATGTAATTAAGGAGATACACAGGAAGGGCTAGGGAAGGAGGTAGTCAAGGTAATGAAGTAAAGAAGAAAGGGTTAGAAAGCTATGGTAAGAGGTAGCCAAGGTAAACTGGGGGTGAAGTTATTGTGTGTTGCAGGCAGACAGACCAGAACATTTGTTTGTGGCAAACTCCCAACTTTCTGTTTAAATGTAGATGATGGGTGCAGGGACATTATCATATCACTGAGAAAGATTATCATATTGTGAAAATAACTGCATATGTCCTTAAACATTGCTAGTTGCTGAAATAACATGAATTGTTTGACATAAATTCCAGCATTTGAATCTGTACAGTGAGACAGCACCCTCTTCATGTGGGACTGAGAGTTTCTAAGGGTGACTCTCCTAATGTGCAACATATGAGCAGCATTGACAGATGGTTTCTGAGTGGTAGAAGGAGGCATGTCCCTCCATCCTAATGTGGGGCAGTTTAGAGGTATGAGCAGAGGAGTTCTGCATGGTAAAAAAGGGACCTCTATCCCAGTGTTGGGCAGTGGTAAGGTATGAGCAAAGGTGTACTCAGGTGTAAAATGAGGCAGGACACCCCTCCCATTGTGGACAACTGAGAGCTATTGTTGGAAGTGTTCTGTGAGTTTAAATGAGGGAAATACCTTTGGCTAGTGGTAGCTTAAACAGTGTGTGCGTGTGTCACTGATTCTATATCTCATGTCAGGTTAATGCATTAGCAGCTGTTGTGGATCTGACCCATATTTGTTTTAATTTGCAGTATTATGTGTTAATGTTAAGTGCATAATGAAAAATGCAGTCGGCTCATCAATGATTATTACCAGTGTGAAGTAAAATCCCAAACTTGCTTGGTTAACAATTGTATTGTGTATATTTAGCACAAAAAATAAAAGCAAACTAGAACCTAGAGGCCAGTGGGGCACAGGACCCAAGGCAGCATGGGTTCACAGCGGGAAGGTCATGTCACACGAATCTAATTGATTTCTCTGACTGGGTGACCAAAGTAATAGACCAGGGATGGACTGTGGACATGGCCTACCTAGACTTTAGCAAGGCATTTGACACAGTTCCACACAAAAGATTAATAGTAAAATTAACCAGCCTGGGAGTGGGTCCCAGGGTGGCAGCCTGGGTAAAACATTGGCTGGACAACAGGACACAGAAGGTAATTGTAAATTGAGTCCACTCTGAAGAAAGAAGGGTTACTAGTGAGGTAACGCAGGGTTCAGTACTGGGTCCAGTCCTTTTTAATGTCTTTATAAGTGACATTGCAGAGGGAATGGAAGGAAAAGTATGCATCTTTGCAGATGACACAAAGATCTGTAACGGGTGATACACAAGGAGGCGTGGAAAGGATGAGAATGGACTTGGCAAGGTTGGAGGAATGGTCAGAAGTATGGCAGCTTGGATTCAATGCAAAGAAGTGCAAAATAATGCACTTGGGAAACAAAAACCCAAGGGAAGATTACACAATGGGGGGTAGTAACAACAACAAAAATGGAAAGGGACCTGGGGGTAATCATATCAGATTACCTTAAGGTTAACAAGCAATGTGAGAAGGCAGAAGGGAGGGCTGGGGATACTGGGATGTATAGGGAGAGGCATCACCAGCAGAAAACAGGAAGTTGTTATCACTCTGTACAGACAGTTGGTGAGACCCCATCTGGAATACTGCGTCCAGTTCTGGAGACCCCATCTCTGCAAGGACATAGACAGGATAGAGGCAGTCCAGAGGAGGGCAACTAAAATGGTGCAGGGTCTGTAAGAGAAGCCATACGAGGAGAGACTAAAGGAGCTTAATGTGCATACCCTTGAGGAAAGGAGGGAGAAGGGGGATGTGATAGAAACTTTTAAGTACCTCAGTGGAATCAACAAAGTCCAAGAGGGTAGCATCTTTCAGAAAAAGAGATGTGCAAGAACAAGGGGACACAATTTGAAGATGGGGGGGGTTCAGGGGCAATGTGAGGAAGTATTTTTTCACAGAGAGGGTGGTGGACGCATGGAACAGCCTTCCTGAGGAGGTTGTGGGGTCTAAAACTGTGGGAGAATTCAAGAATGCATGGGACAGACATAAGGCAATTTTTGTTGGGGGTAGGAAGAAACAGGCTGTTGGTTAACTAGAATCTGCAGCTTATCCTGTAGGTATGGAAATGGGCAGACTAGGTAGGCCAAATGGTCCTTATCTGCAGTCAAAGTCTATGTTTCTATGTAAACTACTGTATTTAGAACTGTAAGAGGGAGGCTAGGGTGATACAAGAGGATAAGAATGGCAACTTACTTTATTAAGCCTTTCCCCCAGAATGGGAGCAAGAAGCAGTGGGAATGAAAGCAGCAAGGTCGTAAATACAGTACAAACATATATACGAATTTGCCAGCAGAAACAGGCCATAATGGTCTATCAAGTCATTCTGAGGGTGCAGCTCACTTTTTAGTTCCCTGGAGCTGTGTCTCCTTCCCTATTCCTCTTGGAGTCATCCACCTCCACCCCATTACCCTCCCCCTTCCATTGTCCCTTAATGACTCCTCCCATCCTAATTTTCTTCTTCACTCTCTCCCACCCCCACTTGAAAATGGCCACCATATTTGCCACAACCACCTCCTCTGGCAACTTGTTCCATTCTGTCACCACCCTTTCAGTGATAAAGTGCCTCCTCATTTCCTTCTTAAATCTACCCCCCCACCAGTTTCAGGCTATGCCCCCTTGTTGTACCTGGCTTTCAGAACTGATATTTTGTCTGTGCTGGAGGCTTGTGCAGAAGATCCTGAAGAGACTGTGGTGGCCTATAATAGGGCTGTTGTGGGGGCCCTGAACCTTCTGGCGTCAGTCCATGTATGCCCATTGGTTTCGTGCCTTGGCTCGCCATGGTTCAATGGTGAATTGAGAGTATTGAAGACCAAGGATGGAGGTTAGAAAGGCATTGGAGAACAACCAGGACCCAGGAGGACTGACCAGTTTTGATGGCGCATCTTGATAAGTATCAGAATACAATCACCAGGAAAAAGGCAGCTTTTATGTCTAAGGCGACTGCAGCTGGGAGGAACCGACTGGTTCAGCTCTTCTGGGTTGTGAACAGGCTTTTTCATCCGGCCTGTCTGGAACCCTTAGAGCTTTTTCAGCTCAAAAATGTAAGGAGTTTGCTCGGTTCTTCTCAGACAGGGTTTCCTCTGTTAGGGCTGGAATTTCTACTGGTGGATTGTTACAATCTGACAGGGCTGGGCCTCGGGAGCACAGTCGCGTTTGGCCACCCTGGGGGGGGGTCTGACTGATGACGATGATGGAGGTCTATGGCGTAATCTCTAGGCTGAAACAAACCTTCTACAGTCTGGATCCTGGCCCGAGGTGATTACTTGTTGATTGCGTTAAGGTCCTGGGCCCGGTTTTTGCAGAAGTGGTTGGGTGTTCCCTAACAACAGGGGTTTTTCCTGAGCCTCTTAAACAGTCTCTGATGACACCCCTATTAAAGAAACCATCTTTGGACCCCGACATCTTGGCAAATTACCATCCTGTCTAGAGTCTTCCCTTTTTGGGGAAGATTCTTGAGAAGGTGATTGCGGAGCAGATTGAGGGTTGCCTCATGGACTTCCAGATTTACGAGCCTCTCCAGTCCGGATTTAGGACTATGCATAACATGGAGACCACATTAGTACAGGTGCTGAATGACCTGCTCAGGGCAAGGGACAGGGACAGGGGAAAGTGATCCACTCTTGTTCCCCTTAATCTCTTGTCAGTGTCTGACACTGTGGATCATGGGGTGTTGTTGGACAGGCTGAGGGAGTATGTAGGACTCACCGGCAAGGTCATCAGCTGGTTTGAGTCCTTTCTCGGGTGAAGGTCCCAAAGGGTGGTTTTGAGGAATTATTCCTCAGGCTCGATGCCCCTGTCCTGTGGAGTACCCAAGGCTCTGTCCTCTCCCCCCTGTTATTTGCAGTGTATATTCTGCCCCTGGGTGAGGTCATAAGGCAGTATGGACTGGGGTGTCATTGTTATGCTGATGATACTCAGCTCTACCTGCCTTTCGCACCTGGAAGAATGGATGCAGCTGACATGCTAAATAAGCACTTGTCCGAGATCCTGACATGGATGTTGTCAAATTGGTTAGGGCTCAACCTGGGGAAGACTGAGGTGTTGGTAGTTGAGCCTGTTCAGAAGCAGGGGGATGGGAGACTCTGGGGAGGATTTAGGGCTTTTCTTTGGCCCAGTCAAACTGTAGGGCTCCACTAAGGTGAAAAATTTGGGCATTCTTCTGGATGGTGAGCTGAGTCTTGAGGCTCAGGTGTCAGTGACTGTCTGGAATGGGTTCTACCGTCTCCAAACTATCACCCGAATTAGATGCCTTATCCCCTCGGACAACTTGGCAACACTGACACACGTTTGTTACCTCAAGGCTCGACTACTGTAATCATAGAAGCTTGACGGCAGAAAAGGACCATACCAGCCCATCTAGTCTGCCCTTTTTCCTCCTTCACCTCCCCCTTCCCCTCCCTGGCAGCCCCCGCCCTCCTCCCGATACTCAGCCCCATATGCTTGTCCCATGCCCTCTTGAATTCTTCCACTGATTTAGCCTCCGCCACTCCATCTGGTAGTCTGTTCCAGGGATCCACCACCCTCTCCTTGAAGAAATGTCCTCTGCCCCATTGTCCCCCGTATCTGTTTCCTTACAGTCTGAGGCTGTACACTGTAGTTCCGACCCCCTCCTTCCTCCTAAGTAAAACCTCTTCTCCCACTTTATTGAGCACTTTTACATATTTATAGGTTTCAATTATGTCTCTCCTTTCCTTCATTTCCAGCTAGTACAGATTCAGCTCCTTACACCTCTGCTCGTATGTCTTTCCCGGCATACCCTGCACCATCTTGGTTGCCCTTCTCTGAACCCTCTCCAATGCATCTATATCCTTGCAGAGATGTGGCCTCCAGAACTGAATCCCGTACTCCAGGTGTGGCCTCACCGTGGCTTTATTAAGGGGCATTATTACCTCCCTCCTTCTGCTAGTAATGCCCCTGCCTATGCATGCCAACATTCCATTAGCTTTTCCCACAGCCCTGCTACATTGGATTCCTACCTTAAGGTTCGAGGAGACTATGATCCCCAGCTCCCTCTCCTGTTCGGTTACTTTGATTTCCTCACCGCCTAGGGTGTACCCTGCTCTTCTGTTCCTATTCCCCAAGTGCATCACAGCACACTTCTTGGCATTAAATTTCAGCTGCCACATCCTAGATAACTTCTCGAGTGTATTTAAATCCTTCCTCATGTCCTCCACCCCCCGGGGTGTCTACCCAATTGCATATTTACATATCATCAGCAAATAGGCACACCTCCCCCTCAAACCCTCCGCAATATCACTGTTGTAGATGTTGAAGAGAAGCAGACCCAAAACTGACCCCTGTGGCACTCCACTCTTCACCCTGCCATCCCAGAGTGCACCCCACTCTACCTTGGGGTTGGGGGGCACAGTGCTAGCTGCCAGTGCACTGGCGCATCTCCTTCAAAATATGTTTATTCACCTATAAGGCCCTGCATGGACTGGGTCCTGGCTACCTGAGAGAGCTTCTGCATCCCTACACTCCTGGACATTCTCTCAGTTCAGCAGGGGAGGGCCTCCTGGAGGTCCCCAGAGTGAGACTTAAGTCCTCAGGGGATTGGGTTTTGAAGTAGCCGCACCAATCCTATGGAACTCTCTGCCAGGGTACCTGAGGGAGTCACCCTCCCTAAAAATATTTAAAACCAAGCTTAAGTCTTTTTTCTTCTTGCAAGCCTTTGGGGACTAAAACCAGGATTAGTCATGAGTATGAGTTTTAGTGTGCAAGAGTTTTAAGGTATATTTATTTATCAGTGTGTTTAATGTTATATTTTTTTCATTTTGTGTGCCTGTTTGTAGTGTTAAAATGTGACCTACCTGTTTAATTTTTTGTAAAGGTGTCCTGAGCCTTCGGGGAAGGGCACCTTAAAGAAATAAAATTTACTAATACTCCTTTCTTAAATTAAAGATGCTAGTCGATCCAACCTTGTTTATGACCTTAAGATACTTTGGTTTCTATCATGTGCCCTCTCTTTCTTCTGTCCTCCAGGAAGTACATGTTGAGCTCTCTCAGCCTGTCTTCGTATGTTCTGTGCCCCATGCCCTGGATCATTTTGGTTGCCCTCTAGTAGTCTGATATCTTTTTTCAGATAAGGGCACCAGAACTGTACCAGTATTCTAGGTGTGGTCTCACCAGTGGCAGAATAACTTCCTCCCTCCTAGAGGTTATTCCCCTGGAGATGCAGCCCAGCATTTTATTTGCTTTGGCTGCTGCCTTACAGCACTGTGCCGAGTGTTTCATAGCACCCCTGACCATCACGCCTAGGTCCTTTTCCTCCCCTGTGACTGTCACCGGTACTACCCCCAGCCAGTACCTGGCCCTCGGGTTCTTGGCACCTGGGTGCATGACCTTGCATTTCTTGGTATTGAAACCCAACTGCCAGATGCCTGATCATTTCTCTAGCATAGCAAGATCCTCCTTTAAATCCTGTCTCCCTTCTACTGTGTCCACCCTCCCACAGAACTTAGTATCATCTGCAAAAATGCAGATCTTACTTTTGACCCCCTCAGCTATGTCACCTATAAAGATGTTGAACAACACAGGTCCAAGTACTGAGCTCTGTGGGACCCCGCTGGTTACGGGTCTAGGTTTGGATAGACCCCCCCCCCCCACCAGCACTTTCTGGTTCCTGTCATAGAAACATAGAATTTGATGGCAGATAAGGACCGCTTGGCCCACCTAGTCTGCCCATTTTCCTACCTAACAGATAAGCTTCAGATCCTAGTTAACCAACAGCTTACTTCCTCCTACCCCCCACTAGGACTGCCTTATGTCTGTCCCATGCATTCTTGAATTCCCCTACTGTTCTTGACTCCATGACCTCCTCAGGGAGGCTGTTCCATGCATCCACAACCCTCTCTGTGAAAAAATACTTCCTCACATTACCTCTGAGCTGTCCCCCTCTATCTTCAAATTGTGCCCCCTTGTTCTTGCACATCTCTTTTTCTGAAAGATGCTACCCTCTTGGACTTTGTTGATTCCCTTGAGGTACTTGAAAGTTTCTATCATGTCCCCTCTCTCCCTTCTTTCCTCAAGGGTATACATATTAAGCTCCTTTAGTCTTTCTTCATATGTCTTCTGGTGCAGACCCTGCACCATTTTGGTTGCCCTCCTCTGGACAGCCTCCACTCTGTCTGAGTCTTTGCAGAGATGGGGTCTCCAGAACTGCACACAGTACTCCAGATGGGGTCTCACCAACTGTCTGTACAGAGGGATAACAACTTCCTGTTTTCTACTATTGATGCCTCTTCCTATGCATCCCAGTATCCCCTCAGCCTTCCTTACTGCCTTCTCACATTGCTTGCCCACCTTTAGGTCATCTGAAATAATTACCCCCAGGTCCCTTTCCATTTTTACTGTTGTCAGTATCTCACCCCCCATTGTGTACTCTTCCCCTGGGTTTTTGTTTCCCATGTGCATTGCCTTGCACTTCTTTGCATTGAATCTGAGCTGCCATACATTTGACCATTCCTCCAACCTTGCCAAGACCCTTCTCATCCTTTCCACTCCATCTTGCGTATCAACCCTGTTGCAGATCTTTGTGTCGTCTGCAAAGAGACATACTTTTCCTTCCAGTTCCTCTGCAATGTCACTTATAAAAACATTAAAAAGGACCGGTCCCAGTACTGAACCCTGCGGTACCCCGCTAGTAACCCTCCTTTCTTCACTGTGTACTCCATTTACTACTACCCTTTGCGTCCTGTTGTCTAGTCAATTTTTTATCCAGGCTACCACCTTGGGACCCATTCCAAGGCTGGCTAACTTGTGTATTAATCTTTTGTGTGGGACTGTATCAAATGCCCTGCTAAAATCTAGGTAGGTCATGTCCACAGCCCCTCCCTGGTCTACTACTTTGGTCACCCAGTCAAAGAAATCTATTAGATTCGTCTGACACGACCTTCCCATCGTGAATCCATGCTGCCTTGCCCCACTGGCCTCTAGGTACTCAAAAATTCTTTCCTTCAGAAGTGATTCCATCATTTTCCCTACCACTGAGGTCAAACTAACTGGTCTACAGTTTCCTGCCTCTGTCCTCCTCCCACTTTTGTGAAGAGGAATCACATCTGCTCTCCTCCAGTCCTCAGGTACCATCCCAACCTCCCATGATTTGTTAAAGAGAGTAGTCAGCGGTGTCACTAGTTCTACCCTTAGTTCTTTTAGAATTCTTGGGTGAATCCCATCAGGCCCCATTGCTTTGTCCACCTTCAATTTTATTAGTTCTTTCAGAACCCTTTCTTCTGTAAATGGACTGGTATCAACCCCCCATCTTCAGAGTGTTTCTCTTGTTTGGTTTAGGTACCTCCCCCTCCTCTTCCTTTGTGACTACTGAGCAGAAATATTTGTTCAGTATCCCTGCTTTTTCACTGTCACCCTCTACCCACATTCCCTCCCCTTTATTAAGCCTCAGTATCCCTCCTTTGGTCTTTCTTCGCTCCCTAATGTACCTATAAAAGGTCTTATCCCCCTTCTTAACAGAATTGGCTATCCTTTCCTCGGTTTGGGCCTTTGCTATTCTGACTGCCTTCCCAGCCTCTTTCTGCTATAACTGATAAAGTTCTCTGTCCTGCTTCTTCTGTGTTTCCTTATATTTCCTGAATGCTATCCTTTTCTCCTTAACCTTCCCTGCCACCTCTTTTGAGAACCATAGCGTTTTTTTCCTTTGTTGTGTTTTGTTGATTTGCTTTACACAAAGGCTTGTTGCCTCTGTGATGGCTGTTTTGATTACTCCTCATTGTTCCTCCACCCCTCCTTCTTGCCTGTTTGCTAGTGCTTTTCTGAGGCACTCTCTCAATTTCCCAAAGTCAGCCCTCCTAAAGTCCAATACTCTTGCTTTTGAATGCCTTGATTGTATGGCTGTGTTGATCGTGAACCACACTGTTTGGTGGTCGCTTGTTCCCAGATGGCTACCCACTTCTAAATCTGAGATTCTTTCTACGTCCCCATTTGAGAGTACCAGGTCTAAGATTGCTCCCTCCCAGGAGGGTTCCAGTACTAGCTGTCTGAGGCATGCCCCCTGTAGGGCATCAAGAATGACCCTGCTCTTGGATGTGCCTACAGCAAAGGTACTCCAGTTAACATCTGGCATATTCTGGTCCCCCATCAACAATATCTCCCCTTTTTCTGCCATTCTAAGAAAGCCTTCTATAATTCCCTTGTCCATTCCCTCCCCCTGAGGTGGGGGTCTGTATACAACCCCCATGCGGATTGTGGTGCTATTTCCTGTCTCCAGGGTGACCAAGAGTGCCTCATCTGCTCCCTGTTTACTCTTTAGTTCTGTTGCTTTGATCCCTTCCTTTACATAGAGAGCTACTCCTCCTCCTCCTTTTTACCCTCCCTGTCCCTCCTGTAGATTGTGTATGTTGACATCCCAGTCATGGTTCCCTGTGTACCATGTTTCTGTGACTGCCACAATATCCAGGCAACCCTCTTCCATCAAGGCCACTAGTTTAGGGAGCTTGTTACACAGACTACGGGTATTGGTACTCATCACCCTCCACTTTTTGATAGCCTTACCCCTTTTAGCCCCATTCCTGTCCTTACTGCCTTTGCCTTTTTTAACATTTACCTCTGTCCTGCTCCCTAATAACTTTTCTACCTTGGTGTTTGCCTCACTAATTACCATGTTTTGTGGAGGGCTGGGATTTCCCTGCTCCTTTTCAGTGCCTCCCCCCCTTGGCTAGTTTAAATGCTTGCCAATGAAGCATTTAAACCTCTCACCTAGGATCCTGGATCCCCCCCCCGGTCAGATGCAGACCATCGCACCAGTATAGGTCTGCATCCCTCCAGGTGGCTTCCCAGTCCCCAATGAAGCTAAAACCCTGAGCTCCACACCAGTTTTTCAACCACTCATTGAATTCCCTGGTGAGGAGTGCCCTAGCATCACCCTTGCCTGAGACAGGCAGCACCTCTGAGAAGGTTACTGTATGCACTATTTGTCTAAGGCCCCTCCCCAAAGCTACAAACTCCTCTTGCACTGCTCTGATCCCATTCATAGCCAGGTCATTTGTCAATGACATCCAGCTTCCTCCCTCGTGCAGCTCCTCCCATGATCCTGAGGATTTGCTTCCTGTCCCTCCAAGCCGTGGCGCCAGGAAGGCACCTTACCTCCCTCTCCCCTCCCCCCAATGACTGAGTCCCACGCCAGCAGTTGTTTCCTTCCCCTGTGGGGTCCCATGCCACCCTCCTGTAGGTCTCCTTTGTGAAGGTTCCCAGCATCCTCCTTGGTCTCCAATGCAGGTACCTCCATAGAGGAACCACTATCCACCAGAAGAGCGAATGAATTGTGGAGAGGTACAGCTGGAGGGATGCAACTCTGTTCCACCACTCTCTCCCTCCCTGAGCCCACCCTGGTCCAGCCTCTCCTCTTTCTTGGCAACCTCTGAGGTATTGGTTGGCCCTGGTGGTCCCTGGGTGGGGGAGGAGGTTTCACGAATCCTAGCCAGGTCAGCCTGGAGACAGGCAACCTCCTCTCTCAGACCAGAGAGGTGCCTGCAAATAGGGCAGCATCACAGCCTCCAGAATGTCTCCTGGAACACTGCCGCCCCACAGCCACTGCACTGCACCACTCCTATCATGTCTTATTTTGTGTCCCTCTCCTGTTTCTCTGTATGCTTACTCTCTCCTCTCCTTACAACTCTCACCCTTCCTGTTCTGGGACAGCAACTTCCTATCTTCTTCAGTAGCCTCCTTCTTCCTTGCTCAATGTCAGACCACCAGCAGCTAGGGGGGAGAGTGAGCTACTTTTTTCCTTTAGGGTTGACAAAACCAATGTTTCTCTATGATCCTTCCCTTCCTACTGCCAAACAGTTCCTGTTGACAGTCAAATCCAGTGGCTATAAAAGTAGAACTGGCTTAGAATGGGTGGGATGGAGGGCAATTAGTAAGAAAAAAGGCTAGCAACAGGAAGTTGTAATTTGAGTCACCTGCTTTTATAGTGTCTAAGCCACACCCCCAATTAAGCTCTCTCTCCCCCTACTGGTTTAGCAAAGTCAGCTGATACAGTACCCTTCCCAGCACAGAACACACACTTTCTTTCTTTTCTTTCCTTTCTTTTTTTAACCCTAAATAAGACCCCTTCTATTTCTAATAAAGTATCTGTTTACTTAGTCTCAACAGACACTGACTCCTGCTGAGATATAAGTGTTAAATTAATAATAAAATGTAGCTTCTTTTAGTTAACTGCTTTCTGCTCTACAAGCAAGGCTAGCAACAGACCCCATTGCTCTTGTTTTTGTCTTGGCTGCTTCCTTCCCCATGTCGATGTAAAACCACACCATGTGGTGGTCACTGCTTGCAAAGGGATCCTTCACTTCAACCTCCTGGACAGGCTCCCCATCTGATAACACTAGGTCCAATTAAGTTCCCTCTCATCCCTGTAGTTGAACTCAAGAAGAAAAGATCCCTTCGTCCACTCTATTTATCCTGTGCAGCTACTTGCATGTCTTAGTCATGTCACCTCTTTCCTTTCTTTTCCCACAGGTGTACATGTTCAAGTCCTGCATGCCATCCTCATATGTCTTGCCCCTAGACCATGTACCATCTTGGTTGCCCTGTGATGTGTTGATTCCAGCTTGTCACAGTCTCTCCTCAGGTGTGGACTCCAGTAACTTGTGCAGTATTCCAAGTGTGGTCATACCAGTGACCTGCAGAATGGGAAGATCACCTCCCGACTTCTAGTGTTTATCCCCCTCCATATGCAACCCAGCATCCTGTTTTCCTTGACCATGGCTCCAGTACAATGTGCTGTTGTTTTTACGCTTTCCAATATAATGAACCCTAGGTCCTTTTCCTACATGGTACTTTTCAGCATCACTCCCCCATTTCATACAGCATTCTTAGGTTCCTCTTCCAAAGGTTCATCACTTTACATTTTTTTGCATTGAAGCCTAGCTGCCAGATTTTTGACCAGCTCTCCAACCTGTCCATATTCCCCCCAAGTTCCCTTTTCCCCTTCCTCATGTCCACCTTTGTGCAGATTCCCCTATGTCACAAATGAATACATTGAAAAGGACCGGGTCCAGCACCAACCCCTGAGGTACTCTACTTGTTACTTCCCTTACCTCTGAAAAACTACCCATTAACTACTACCCTCTGTATTCTTCCCCTCAGCCAGTTCTCCACCTATGTTTCCAATTTTTCCCCACTCCTAAGTACCTTATCTTCTCAACTAGCCTCCTGTGGGAGACTGAGTCAAAGGCCTTGCTGAAATCTAAGTATACCATATGTTGTCTGTCACCTATCTGCTGCCCTGGTCACCCCGTCAAAGAGGTTAACCAGATTTGTCTGGCAAGACCATCCCCTCATGAACCCAAGTTGTCTGGCGTACTCTAGCCAATTTCCCTCCAGGAAGTCCACCAGTTTCTCCCTTAGTAAAGACTCCATAATTTTTTCCACTATAGACGTTAAGATCAAGCTGACTGGTCTATAGTTCCCTGTCTCATCTTTCCTTCTGCTCTTGTGTAGATTGACCATGTCTAGAATCACAGAAACATAGACTTTGATGGCAGACAAGGACCGCTTGGCCCACCTAGTCTGACCATTTCCCTACCTATTGGATAAGCTGCAGATCCTAGTTAACCTACAGCCTACTTCTTCCTACCCCCCACCAGAATTGCCTTATCTGTTCCATGCATTCTTGAATTCCCCCACTGTTTTTGACCCCACAACCTCCTCAGGATGGCCATTCCATGTGTCCACCACCCTCTCTGTGAAAAAATACTTCCCCACATTATCCCTGAGCCATCCCTCTTATTTTTAAATTGTGTCCCCTTGTTCTTGCACATCTCTTTTTCTGAAAGATGCTGCCCTCTTGGACTTTGTTGATTCCCTTGAGGTACTTGAAAGTTTCTATCATGTTCCCCCTCTCCCTCCTTTTCTCAAGGGTATATATATATATTATTCTCCTTCAGTCTCTCTCTTTGTAGTATTTCTGTTGCAGACCCTGTACCATTTTAGTTGCCCTCCTCTGGACTGCCTCCATCCTGTCTATGTCTTTGCGGAGATGGGGTCTCCAGAACTGCACACAGTACTCCAGATGGGGTCTCACCAACTGCCTGTACAAAGGGATAACAACTTCTTGTTTTCTACTGGTGACGCCTCTCCCTATACATCCCAGTGTCCCCCCAGCCATCCTTACTGACTTCTCACATTGTTTTCTTACCTTTAGGTCATCTGATATGACAACCCTCAGGTCCCTTTCCATTTGTGTTGTTGTTAATATCTCCCCCCCCCCCATTGTGTACTCTTACCCTGGGTTTTTATATCCCAGGTGCACTACTTTGCACTTCTTTGTTTTGACTCTAAGCTGCCATACTTTTGATCATTCCTCCAACCTTGCCAAGTCCCTTCTCATCCTTTCCACACCCACTTGTGTATCGACCCTATTGCAAATCTTTGATCTCTGCTGTCCTCTAGTCCCTAGGAACCATCCCTGTAACCCACAAGTTATAGAATACATTTGCAAGTGGCTCTGCTATCATGTCTGCTACCTTCTTCAGCATCCTTTGGTGTAAGCCATCAGGTTCCATAGATTTAACTACTTTCAACCATGTAAGCTTTTCCAACACTTTTTTCTTTGTTAATTTAACCATAGCACGTGAGCCTTTCCTCTCCTCCTTTCCCCTCTTAACCCCATATTCTGGCAGTGGCCATCCTTCTCCCTAGTAAATATTTAACAAAACTGTTTGTTCAGTACCACTGCTTTTCCTTTGTCCCCCTCTTCCATCCTTCCTCATTCATCAGTCTCACAACACCTCCTGTGATCTTATGATTCTCCTGGATGTACCTGAAAAATTTATTTTCACCTTGATACACTCTCTCTGCCAGCCGGAGTTCCATCTCCACCTCGGCTTCCCTCACCTTCCTGTTGGCTACCTTTATTACCAACAGGTACTTCTCCCTATCCTCTTCCCGCTGGCCTCCCTTATACTTTAAGAATGCCCTCCTTTTTGGCGGCCTGGTGGCGCTGAGGGTTGAGGCACTGGATGCCACACCTCATGCCACATGGACAGCCTGGGTTTGGGAATGAACCCAGGTCGCCAGGGGTTGGCAGGGGAAAGGAAGAATTGAGCATCCCATGACTGCTCTCCTTCCTCTGGGGAGGGTTGGGGCACTGCAGCGCACTGTAATGGTGACTGGCGGAGGCCAGCCACACTACAGCATTAGGCATAAGCATGGGGGGGAGCGCAGCAGGCGTCAGCACATATGCGCTTAGACGTCACTGCACGTCTGGCTCTCCAGGGAAAAATTGGTGGAAAAAAGCAGGTGGCGATCTCGGCGGCTGATGACCGCACCCAGCACCCATGGTTCCCGGGAGGATCTTGCTGCAGAGTGCGTGAGCGATAATGGCCAGCTCTGTGGGGGTGCCAGACCGGGCCCGGGGAGCGCGGGTGTCGGTGGCCGAGGATCGTGGAGATCTGCTCCGCTGGCGAGGAGAAAAAATAGAAATATGATAAAAAAAAAAAAAAAAAGAATGCCCTCCCTTTGGCTCTTACCGCAGT
Source organism: Neoceratodus forsteri (assembly GCA_016271365.2). Classification (NCBI taxonomy): domain Eukaryota; kingdom Metazoa; phylum Chordata; order Ceratodontiformes; family Ceratodontidae; genus Neoceratodus; species Neoceratodus forsteri. The sequence continues at coordinate 377,810,313 of CM057458.1, forward strand.
CTTTACTTCGGCCATGAACCACATAGAACCACTTGCCCTTTTACCCTTCGCAATTGAGCTTTTTGACACTTCCATCATTGCTTTTCAAATTCTTCCCACTTTTCTTCTGCCCCCTCCACCTGCTATATATTCCTTGGCCAGGATATTCATAGGACCAGAACAGGGCCCATTAAATATTTACTCCTGGAGAAAATGAGTGTCTGGAGCAGACCTTTGCTATACTGGAATACGCTATGACACTTTGCGAGTGGCAAAGGCATGTTCCAATATACCAGCCAGGCACTAACCAGACTGCTATCACAAACCCCGTCTCCCTACTGACCACAGAATATGTGGTCAACACAGTGCTATGGGGATTGTGATCACAATCAGACTGTTAGGGTCCACTAATGGCAATTGCTCCACTGGAGAAAATTGCTATATTCGTACCTTAAGACGCAAATGACCCCACAGCACTAGTGAGGCGCAATGGGGTCATTTGCATCTCATCAGGGCCTCATTATAGGCGAGAAGCAGAGTTTGCAATCCCACTGGCACCTGGCAGGGGTGCCTGAACAATGGTCTAGTGCCCTCTCCTGCCCTTGAACACTCCTGCCGGTAGCTGAACAGTATTCCCTGGTGTCCTGTCATCCCTTTGCCCCTGAACACCCCCAACAGCATTCAGTGAATATGCCCTGGTGTTCACTAGTCACTCCCACCCAATGAACAGCCCCACCAGTATTTAGTAATTTATTCTTGACGTCTAGTGTTCCCCCAACCCCAAACACCCTTCTGACATTTATTCCATATTTTCCTGATGTTCAGTGGTTCCCACACCCCCAAACACCCCTGACATTTATTCTATATATCCCTTGTGTCCAGTGGTTCCCCTAGTCCCCAAGTTCAAATCCCCCAACTAAAACCACCTGCCTGTCCCTGCTGTGCTTCCCCAGGTTCAACTCTCCTTGACCCACCTGCTATGTTCCCAGCATCACCCCCTCACTGACTGGTGCAGACCCTCTGCTCACCTCCATGACTGGCTGCCAACTAACAGTTCCTGATTGCAGGCCTACTACAACCAGTGGGCAGGCAGGTGAGGGTGGGTGGGTTGGGGAATTTCAAACTCAGGGAGGCAGAGAGACCACTGGACACCAGGGATATGTGGAATAAAAGTTGAAGGGGTGTTTGGGGGTGGGGGGAAATCACTGGACACCAGGAAAATATGGAATAAATGTCAGAGGGGTGTTTGGGGTGGAGGGACCACCCGACACCAGGGATAAGTCACTAAATACCATTAGAGTGAAGGACCACTGCACAGAAAGCTTTAATAACTACAGAGTTGGGAGTTTTAAGGGGATGAGGGGTCGCGATTAGGGGATGCAGGTTGTAAGGACTGGTTTTGGGAGGCGGTAATTAGCATAAGACTGACGGCTGCTTACCGCCTCTCCAAATCTGCCAATATGGTGCACCTACTGTATATGCAGGGTGCTATCAGTTGCTTTACATAGTCACACCGGCATATGTTAGGGTTTGTCACTAATGGGTTAGTAACTCACTAACCATACCATCCAACATGGCATTTTGCATTCCCTCCCTGCTTTGGGCCCGCAAAGTGATGTTAGTGAGCCGCTAACCTGATTAGCGAATGCTAAATACATCTGAATATCCTGATGCAACAAGGCCCACAGCAAGGTGGTCAGAATGTTGGAGTGTACTGGGAGAGGTTTTGATAGCAGGAAGAAAGAGGTAGTGTTCTCTATAAAACACTAGTGAGGCCGAATCTGGCATATTGTGCACAGTTCTGGAGTCATCACCTAAGGAGGGACAAAAACAGGACGGAGATGGTGTAGCACAGGGTGCCAAAATGAATCAGAGCCAACAGGGTAGAGCCTATAAGAAAGGGTTCTTGCTGGAGGCCAGAAGGGAGAGGGAAGACATCATAGAGACCTTCAAGTTCCTGAAAAGAATGAATAAGGTAAACTGTGAAGAATTATTCAGTATGAGTGGAAATTCAAAACCACTGGGACATGAGTGGAAGTTGACAAGGGGGTGGATTTAGGAGGATGTGAGAAAGTTTTACATTACAGAGACGGTGGTTGATCCGCAGAGCAGCCTATCCAGCCGAAGTGGTGGGTGCAAGTGTCACCAATGGTTTCAAACATGACTGGTTTAGAGTTTAGGGATTAGCAGTTACTTTGAGTAGTACTGGTAAGGCAGGGGGGAAGGGAGAAGTAAGGGTATAAACCAAATCTAGATAATAGGTCCCTGGGTAGCACACAGTACCATACGGCAGAATGGATGGACCAATGGTAATTTTCTGCCAACATGTTCTATGTTTCTATGTTAATTTTTTTTTAAACCTAGTTTGTAATTATTGAAGCACACACATAGCACAAAGTTTGGCACTTTTATAGCTATTCACCACAAAAATAAAACTTGGAAACACTCCTAGCTACAAGTCTTCTCCCTTCCTGACTGTTTGATAGTTCTGTTAAGAGGAAAACTTTGCAAGGCTAAAAGGAGTTTAGAAAGTCTTGTAAAGGAAAAAGCATTGGTATGACAACAAATGTGTTGCGGGTGATATCTTTCATTAGACTAACAAAATTATTTCTGAGACTAGCTTTTGAAAGATAAAACTCTCTTCTTCAGGTCAGAGTGAAAACTGCTGAATAGCATGACAGATATAGAGGTTGGATGTGGATTCAAGACATAGACTAGCAGTTTACACATCAAAGCATTACAGTCAATTCACATTCCTTACAAACATGAAGACTCTAATTGTCATTGGAGTGTGTCTGTAGAAGAACTCGACTTATAAGATCAAAGGGCAGCTACATTTCAGTCTGGACCATCAATTCACATTTGCAAAAAACCAAATGGGAAAAAAATACCATTGTCTTTAGAAGGTACCTGTTAAAAGAGCCAGAGGGAGGGCCAACTCAGTGGCATGGAGGGCTGAGGCATCCATGCCTTACCTCCTGCCAGCTGGCAACCCATGTTCGCAGTGCGAGCAGGCCACTGGGGGTCAGCTGGGGAGGGAGAGGATCAATCTTCCAGAAGACAGCTCTCCTCTCCCAGGGAGGGGTGGGGATGGAGTCCGTTGCTTGCCTGTCCCCTAGCGGTGGCTGGGGGATGGCACAATGGACCCAGATGTAGGGGACGGATGCAGGGCAGATGCCCAGTGTGCTGCATGTGGAAGCGTGCACGGCTTGGCCACTGGCATAACTGCATGCCTCTGCGCCACACTCGGGGGAAATCAGGAGAAAGCAAGGAAAAACATCCCGACTGGCAAGATGATGCAGGCCCCTCACAGGCGCCGCACCCAGCTAGCTGGCACCTCGCTAAGAAGATCCAGATGTGAGTCCAGTGGATGCTGGGCTGATGGGACTGGGGGAGCCAGTAGAAGGGGGTTGGTAGGAAGGAGCAGAAATAGATAAAAAAAAAAAAAAAAGAGCCAGAGGGTGCTGATGTAATGGTCAAAGGAGGAACTCTGAAGCACTGTTTTAAGCATAATCAATAGTAATTTGCTAAAAAAACATCTTTATTAAGTCCTTTTTCTTTAGTGTCAAAAAAACTGTATACATTTTTAGTTCAAATGTTTGCCGTTCCTGACTGTTTCTGAAGTTACCTTTTAACACTCTGACAGTAAAATCACTTATGGAGTAGTCTGATCTTGAGGAATGTTCCCCTACTGGTGTCTTTTCATTTTTGTGGGTAACTGTGAATCTGTGGTGATTCATTCTTGATCTGAGTTCCTTTCCAGTTTCATCAATATAGCAGCCTTCTTCACATTTTCTACATTGTATCATATATACTATGTTGCTAGAAGAACAGGAATATTAATTTTGAATTTTAAAATGTTTTTCCATTACAAATGACACATCTCAGAAGAGATGTGTGTACATAGTTTGCAGCGAGATGCTTTGCATGGTTTTGTATCTTTGTCACTTAGCTGGAGCTCTGTGGGAAGTTTGCTTTGCACCAGTTTCTGCTTCAGGTTTGATGGTTGGTGGAAGGTGAGCACTGGTGGAGTGGGAAATATATTTTTAGAGTCTCATCTTCAGACAGTAGTGGCTATAGATCTTTAATTATTTTCTGCAGTTTTTCCAGTTCTGGGTTGTAGGTTACAACCAGAGGTGTGCATTCAGATTTTCTCTGTGGCTCATACCTTAGTAGTTCTTCCTTATGCCTACAGAGTGCAGAATGCATATTCCTGTCAATGGTGCTGGTTTTATATCCCTTCTGCCTGAAAGATTCTTTTAGTGTACTAAAATATATGTCCCTGTCCTCTTGGTTTGAACAAATGTGGTGGTACCGGATGGCCTGGAAACAAAGATGTGCCAGCAGTACCAAAATTGTATGTTCCTACACTGCCAGATGCTAGTCTTACCCCCGTGTTTTTGTAGTAAAAAATTATTATTATGAATTAAAAAAAAGACATCTGAATTTCTCCTGAGAAGTTGTATAGTGTATGTGTGTGTGTGTGTGTGTGTGTGTATGCATGTAGTGGTGGGGCGGTGGAGCGGTGAGGCTCGTCGGCACAAACTCATGAAATGATGCACAGTATGTAGGGAGAAATGAGTAGACTTAATGAACTATGTTGTCCTTATGTGCTACAAATTCTACGTTTTTTTAATTTCTCACATCGTCATTACAAGGGCGTTTGGTAGTTTCCAAACCCTAGCCCTGCTCTCCCATCACATCCAACAACAGCCAAACGATCATAAGAGGCACAACATGAATAATTAAGTAAAGGGAAAAAGGACTGTTACAAAACATTCATTGTTACAAGCTGTAAAAAAAAAAAAAAAAAAAAAAAGGTTTGGCTCACAAGATCTGGAATATAACTGATCCTCAACATTGCTCATTTATAAGCTGCATAAGGAGCCCTATTGAAATTAAAAAAGGTTGAATACTTGAAAGTGGAGATAGATTCATTCTAGCGTTGAAGGCAATACTAGGAGTACACTTTGTAACATACAAGAAGCAAACATGCTGCCGCCGCCGCCCCCTCCATCCCCTCCAACACCACATCACCAACATTCACAACAGCAGGAAGAAAAAAATGTAACTGAATTATTTTGAAATTTTAATTACTGACAAGTGCAATAATATTAAATATCATTGTCTTCCTAATTAATTAGAAAAATTACTCTGCTGGGGTGAAAACAGATAGCACAAAGGTGAGGTGGTGATGACCAGTCAAAGTGGGCGAGTGTGCAGATTCCGAATAAGATTTATCTATGCCATATTAGGTGTGGGATTTTTGGACAGATGTTTCTGAAGCCTTTGGTATCTACTTTACATGAGTTACTGCATGATCGCGATAGGAGAGCTAAAATTTAGGGGGTTTACTGACTGGCTCTTGTAACAATGAACAAACAAGAGCAGCACACTCAAGTTATAATGAAAAGTTCAAAGTACAGTTGGAGAAGCAAAAAGTTTAATCAATGAAGAACAGGAATACTGACCCCACACTGCTGGCTATGTTCCCAAATCCTGACGCATTGCTCATGGAACATTGTCTGGAGGCATCTAGCCAGCAATGTGGTGTTGTGTTAGTATTCTTGTATTTTGAAGACTTATTTTATTTATTTACTCAGCAACAGTGCTTTCATGTTTTTTGTTTCTAATCTGAGTGCGCTGTTCCTGTGTAGACGTTGAACATCTGGGGAGACAGCACTACCCGCCAGACGCAACTTGGACCAGAAACATGACAGTGTGGACGTTGTAACTGTGTTGTCCTTCACCAGTGCCTCGTCAGATCAGTTTTTAAAATGGGCATGAGTTGCAACCTACCATTCCCCTAAATTTGCTATTCTGTTCATATAGGCGTCAACAACTGTGCATTGGGCAATGGATCTGGGGGGGGATTCGAACCTGCTGCATGAGTTTAAAGGGAATGCACCATAGCAGCAGGGTATTATTTTCATGATGATTCTGGGCTTGTCTTTTGAGCGGGACATCCTTTGTCAGTGACTGTGCACATTTTAGACACTGACAAAACACTATTCCTGTATGGCCCTAGTGTGCAGTTCAGCTGTACAACGTCCCGATGTTGCAGAAGGAGATAGCTGTTTCTATGCAATTTTGTAAAAAAAAAAAAAAAAGCAGTATGTGTTATTGGGTGGGGGTAGGGGGTAAGGACAGGGTCAATCAATAAGCAATGTCAAGGGTGAAGGGGTAAGATTTTCTGATGGCATCAAGCCAGCAATGTAGTGTCATTATTCCTTTTCTTCTGTGAATAGATTTTTTGCTTCACCAACAGTACCTTCATGCTTTTGTTTCTAGTTTGACTTCACTGTTATTGAGTGATCACTGGACATACAGTATAGAGAGACAGCACTTACTGACAGATGCAACTTGGGCCAGTAACAATGAGTGTGGCCATACTAAATGTTTTGTTCCGCACCGGTGCCTCGTCGGTCCAGTTTTTGTAATGGTATGATTTGCAGTCTATCATTGCCATCTGTTTGCTATTTACATAGGTGTGTGCCACTGTACATTGGGTAGTGGATCTGGGAGAAGCCGAGCCTGCTGCACGAGTTCAAAGGCAATGCTCAATAGCAACAAGTGACTGTTTCCATGATGTCTCTGGCTTTGACTTTTGAGAGGGACATCATTTGTCAGTGATTATCCACATTGTAGACACTGATAGAACACTATTCCAGTATCACCCTAGAGTGCAGCCGCTCAGCTTTACAACTTCCCGACGTTTAAGGAGGAGATCTCTGAACCTCTGCAAATTTATACTCCTTCTGTATGGGTTCTTGGAAAGGACCTGGTGAGCAAATAAGCAATGTCAGTGGCCTGTGTGCTAGTCAGCTTGATGAACAGGTAACCTCTTGCAATTTTTATTTTTTTTTAACATTGCACAAATGGCAGCATGGCCTGCATGCCGGGGGCAGGGCACCGGACAGTTGGGCTCAGGGACGGTACAGATGACCATGAAGGTTAGTCTAAGTTATGTTCACTCAAGGGACAGCATGCAATTTATCACATACAGCTGCACGTACACATCTATGCATGCCACATCGGCAGTAGCCACTCTCTCCCTAATGTGAGCATTCATAGCCTGTCTCAACCCCAGCCAGTGATAGAATACCAGAAACTGAAATGCTCCTGTAACCCCCCTGCAAATGGGGTTCCCAAAAAGTCTTCCAGAAGCTTGCTTGAATGCTCCAAGCCTGAATGGTGTTTGGCGTTTAAGCCGTTTATCTGTGAGTGCTTTTAGAGCCTCTGGTACTGTCTCTTTAAGAGCTGTCTGCTTGCAGACATAATTAGTTTCTATGGGGGTACTGTGTGCTTCCCTGCTTGAGTCCCACTTGAGCTGCTGGCAAATCAGAACTTGGACTCTCATTGTGGAGCCAGCCACCTATGTACTGTATGGCCAATGCTTCTGGGAATTGTAGTTTGGACTTTGGCGCCTTTTTGCACCAACAGGGGGAGTCTGATTGTGAGTGACAGCCAAACCAGCCAACTGAACTGGGAGGAACTCAAAGGAAATGCCTGGCTCTGTCTACTGGAAAGATCATATCAATTTGGGCAGTGAAGAGACAGGGAGCTGTGTGCTTCTTTGGTGTGTAGTTTTAATGCGGGAAACGTGTGTAAGGCCCTAAGTTTCGGTCTGCAGCTTGTGCAAACGCCCGTTTGGACTGAATCTGACCTGTGAGGAGAATCAAGGAGATCTGAAGAGTAGAAACCAGGCTCACCCTGTAGAAGACTGGAGAAATTGCTGAATCGCGCTCGGTCTGTCAGGAACTGAATCTGCTGTGTGTTCTCCCGGGTACTGTGCAGTAATTGCTATCGGGATAGAGAAGCAGCCTGCCTGGTATAGTACTTTCCTTTTACATATAAATGTGTATAGTGCTTGTGGGGAATCACGTTTCAAATCCCCTGTACAGTGAATTGAGTGCATGAGGTTGGAAGTAAACCACAGCTTAATCCAGACTACATCCATTTGCTCTAAACTGCAGTGGGGTCCAGTCACAAGGACCTTGTCCACATGGTCTGCTCCTCCTGGCAATCCAGGACAATCTGCCTTCCTCCCAGTTCCCAGCATTGAGTTTATGAGTACAAAGCAGGGTAGCTCCCTGCCATCTGTTTATCGAATTGCAAGTGCATCATCTAATTGTTGTTTTTTTTTTCTTCACGAACTGAGCCAACCAGCTCCGGATTACAATTTGGGTATTGTGCCAGTGTTTTTCCATCACAGGGCCCCAACCAGCTGCACTAATCCTGGCCAGCCCCCCCTTCCCCATCCTGGGTACCCAGTGAAAGTGACAATTTGGGACTCTGAATATGCGCACAGTACTGTGATTATTAATGTGTTTAACCTAATTAACCTGATTTCCCCCTTCCTTGTTACAGCTCCTTAAATAAATCAGATCTGTTTGTTTCAGCAAAGTTACACTGTCTGAGGTATTTGTTTATGTTAAAGTATTGTACTGTGGCTTTTGCATTGTATCATCTTGTTTTACAGGGGGTCCCCAGCATCCAGTCGACAGAGCCAGTCCTGGGGTAAATGTACATTGTAAAGATATTCCTGATGCATTGTGTGGGCCACTAGTGGGAAGAAAGGGGGGGTTACAGTGTCCCAGAGGGCTGTGACCAAGTTAGTTTAACTACTGCAAACCCTGACCTCTGGGTGGAGGCACTCGGCATTGGACCTAGGCCTCTCAACCTGTCAGTAGTCAGTCAGGCAGGGGTAGTAGCCCTTGGGATAGTGCCACCTGGGGGTTACATCTTGGAGGCTCACTGCTGGGATTGTGTGTCCTCTAGTGGCCACATTTACGAATTACTGTTAAAAATAAATGGGTACCCCAACAGAAGCGGCTGTACACCAGTTGATGAAGTGGTGTACTGGGCAGGAGATCGACCCCCAGAATGTTGTACTTGTCTTGGATATCCCACTGGGTATCAGTACGGACACTGTAGAGGGAATACTTTCCAAGGTCGAATGTTTACAAAACCCTGTGGTGGTGGGGCGGCTGGCTGATCTGCTCGCCCAAACTTTCATGGCTCTAATAGAGTGTAAGGACCCTATAGACAGTTCTAAAGTGACACAGACCATTACCCCAGAAGAAGCCCTCACTGCCTGGAAAGTGATAACTAAAGACAGTAAAGACCCCAGGGAGAACGAGCCCCCAAATATCTGAAACTTTTGAGGAGAAATTTGCTAATTGTTGCTGGAGGAAGGGAAAACTGTGGAGGATTTAAAGAAACTATTATTGCCACCTGAGAACGTTCCTCCACCAACACTCTCTCCCCCTCCAGCACCCGTTATTGACCCTCCTTCTGTGCCAGTGCAAGCCTCTATGTCTGTACCTGCCAATAGTCAAGACTCTTACTGCAGGTTGAAAATTTTCTCCGGCAACCTCCCCACCCCACCCCACAAGGGGAGGATGACTGGGAGACCTGTATAGACTATGTTGCCCCTCAAGTGGTAGAATGGCAATACTCAGAAGCAGAAAAGCGAAAGAGGGTAAGTGAGAGCCTCAGAGTTCCTACCCTGGCTACCATCTGTGCCAAATGGGCCAGTAACCCTGAAGCGACTGCACAGGACTATCTTGAGGCCTTGGAGAATGTGTATGGGAGCCCAGATTCCGATGAGGACCTGTGGTGGAGAGTAAGAAATGCACAACAGTATCAAGGGGAGTTGTTGTCTGTGTATGTACTGTATCTAGGCTGGAAAAATTGTTGCAAGAATGCCTCAGAAAGGGTAGTTTACCAGCGATTGAATTGGACCGAATCAGGCTAGACAGGATCCTTAAGTCTGCCCCCTTCTCAGAACTGCTGTTGCTTCAGATACACCTGGGCAATTGACTGGAATCCCCACCCTCCTATGATGAGCTAATGAGAGAAATTTGAGGAGTTGAGAAAAGGCGACGCCGGGAGGGACTTGCACGAATAGCTGCTGCTATGACCCGAATGACTGAGGGTGACCCGTCAAGTGAAGTTCAGGGGCAAGGGTTGGCAGTTAAAGAGTGTTCTGCTGAGGGAGATTAGGAAAGCAACGGACAGTCTCATCATGAAGGCCGCTCCTACAAGTACGGGCACTGACACTTGCCCGACTGCTTCTGCTATGGGGGTGGGGGTGCCCACCCAGGCACCTCATGTTGACAACAGTTTAAAACTTGATGCTTTGACCATGGAAGTGAGGGAACTGAAGAGATGTCTCCAAATGTCCACCCCACCGCCGGCTGAGGTGGCACCAAGGTTTTCTATTGACAGTACCAATGCCGCAGCCCCCAATGTGATGCTTCGGTCACCCTAAACTTCAGCTGACATATTTTGCCATAATTGTGGGAAGGATGGACACATGAAGAGGGAATGCCGGACTCGGAAAGACTGGGAGAGAGTGGTGAGCCGGCTACAAGGAGAGCTCTGGAGCACAAAACAGTGGTTAAGAGGTGCACGAAATAACCACAGTGAAGGTCCCAAAAATGTTAACTCATGTCCCTTTGTGGCAAGGTCATTTGCCCAGGCCCCCACTACCGCCTCTCCAGACTGGTCCAGGATAGTGGGCCCCTCCATGGAGACCACTGTAAAGGTGAATGGAGTGTCTACAAGAGCTGTATTGGACAGTGGCTCCCAAGTGACAATTATGTTCCAAGACTGGTATCAGTAGCATTTGTCTGATGTATCCTTACAACCGTTGGAGGGGCTGCATGTCTGGGGGTTAAGTGAGAAGGCCTACCCCTACTCAGGATATATCCGAATTTGGCTGTCTATTCCCATCTCCATGGCTCGGGTGGCAGAGCAAGTAGAGACCCTGGCCTTGGTGTGTCCCCCTACCGGACTGTATGATGGGGTTCCTTTACTAACTGGGACTAATGTACATATGTTTGGACGGCTGCACAGTTGTGTTATGAAAAACAGGGGTCAAGGACTAGTAGAGCTTTAAGAATTCCAGCCTTGATCAAGAAGGCCTATGAGGTACAGAGCGATGCTGACAAAGTGGAACCAGAGGAACTGGTTGGAGTTGTCTGGAAAAAGATCCTGAGTCTCTGATCCTGGCGCCAAATGCCCAGTGTACCTTACAGGGAGAGGTCCATATCAGAAAGAATGTCAAGAACAAAATATTAATGTTGGACGCACCAGGCGATGGAAAATTGCCAGAGGGACTGCTGATCAAGCCTAGTATTTTGCCTGCTAGAGCCCATGCTTATGCCAGAAGGGTAATGGTTCAAGTTCATAATGTGTCTAACAGACAGATTCAAGTAAATAGAGGTTGCACCCTAGCTAATGTGCATTGTGCAGACACTGCAGTGTTACCCAGTAGCAAGAGTTCGGGGAAGAATGACATAGTAACGCCTGACTTGTCTGATTTCGGTGACTCCCCGTTGCCAGCTGAATGAAAAGTGAGGATCAGTGAGAAGCTTGCCCAGAGAGATCAGGTGTTTTCTTTAAAGGAATGAGACGTAGGATGCATGCAAGGAGCTGAGCACCATATCCGGCTGCATGATGAAAGGCCATTTCGTGAGAGGTCTCGACGCCTGGCACCTGCTGATATAGATGATGTGAGACGGCATCTGCAAGAGATGCTAGCTGCTGGTGTAATACAAGAATCCAGAAGCCCCTATGCTTCCCCCATTGTGGTAGTGAGAAAAAAGAATGGGACAGTAAGGATGTGTGTGGATTATCGCACTTTAAACTGGCGGACTATCCCTGATCAGTACACAATGCCCCGCATTCAGGATGCTTTGGACTGCCTAAACGGGAGCAAGTGGTTCTCTGTGCTGGATCTCCGCAGTGGGTACTACCAGATCCCGATGGCCCCAGAGGACCATGAGAAGACAGCCTTTATCTGTCCACTTGGATTCTATGAATTCATGAGGATGCCTCAAGGGATTTAAGGCGCCCCAGCCACTTTTCAACAACTGATGACGCGTGCAGTGGGGGACATGAACTTACTAGAGTGCCTGTTATACCTAGATGATGTTATTGTGTTTGGCAGCTCACTGGAGGAACATGAGAGCAGATTATTCAAGGTGTTGGACCGACTGGAAGACTTTGGCCTTAAGCTGTCCATTGATAAGTGTCAATTCTTTCAAACATCAGTAAAGTATGTGGGACACATAGTATCCACCAAGGGAATAGAGACCGACCCAAGAAAAGTTGAGGCCTTAACCACCTGGCCACAGCCCAAAAATCTAAAAGAACTGCAAAGATTCCTGGGATTCTGTGGTTATTATCGGCGTTTCATCAAGGACTATTCAAGAGTGATCCACTCTTTACTTAACCTTACTCAAGGGTATCCCCCAACCCACAAAAAATACAAAAAGTCAGCATCCCTCAAGACTGAAAGAGTGTATTTTCGTCCAAGTGAAGTATTTGGGGCCAGCTGGACTCCTGATTGTGAGACTGCGTTTCATGAGATCATATATCAACTTACCCATGCTCCAGTGTTGGCCTATGCTGATCCAACAAAACCTTATGTCCTGCACACTGATGCTAGCTTGCAAGGGTTGGGGGCTGTGTTGTACCAAGAGCACGAGAATGGCCTGAGACCAGTGGCCTTTGCCAGTAGAAGCCTGACCCCATCCAAAAAAAACTATCCTGTACTTAAGTTAGAGTTCCTAGCTTTGAAGTGGGCTACTGTTGACCAATTCCATGAGTACTTGTTTGGGGCTAAGATACTAGTAAAAACTGGCAATAATCATTTGACCTATGTGCAGACTTCAGCTAAGTTGGATGCCACTGGCCATAGGTGGCTTTCTGCACTATCTACATACGACTATGCTGTTGAATACAGAGCAGGCCTGAACCACATAGATGCTGATGCTCTCACCTGGAGGCCTGTTCCCCAGAATGACTGGGTCAGACTGTCAGAACCTGTTATTCGAGCACTCTGCCAGAAGTTTGACAGGGAGGAACAAATGACCACGGATGCAGTGGACTGTATGGTGGATTGTTTGGGACCCTCTGAGAATTGCATACCTGCTGCTTATTGCCATTTTTCTGCAATAGACATTGGTGCACTGCCTCAGCTGGACAATGACAGTATTCAGCGGGCTCAATCCCGCGATCCCATGATCAAATCAGTTTTAGAAGCCCTCTATGCAGGGAAAGATGTGTCCAAATTACGTTCCACTGATTTGAGAACTGCATTGTTATACAAAGAAGGTCTTAAGTTGAAACTGATCAATAGACTGTTATACAGAGAAACAGTAGACAGATGGGGACAAGCAGACAAACAACAACTAGTGCTGCCAACTGTCTTTCAAGACTCAGTGCTGAGGTCCTTACACAACTACATGGGGCACCTTGGTATAGACAGAACACTTGACTTGGTGAGATCCAGATTCTATTGGCCTAAGATGGGGGCTGATGTGGAGCAACACATTCAAACTTGTAGTCACTGCTTACAGAGGAAAGCTTTGCCTCAGAGGGCTGCCCCCCCTTGTTAACATCACCACCAGTGCACCCATGGAGCTGGTTTGTATTGATTTTCTAAGTTTGGAGTCAGATCAAAGAAATATTAGTAATGTGCTGGTGGTCACTGACCATTTTAAGAGATATGCCCAAGCTTTCCCCACCAAGGACCAGAAGGCATCCACTGTGGCAAAAGTACTTGTAGAAGACTTTTTTGTTCACTATGGGGCTCCACAAAGAATCCATTCTGATCAAGGGAGAGACTTTGAGAGTCGTCTGATCAAAGAGATGCTTTCTCTGTGGGGAGTGTGAAAGTCCAAAATCATCCCTTACCACCCCAGGGATCCACAGCCTGAAGGTTTCAACTGCACTTTGCTAGATATGCTAGGCACCCTCCACCCAAAGGACAAGCCTAGATGGAGCCAACAAATTAGCACCCTGGTACATGCCTACAACTGCACCAAAAGTGATGCCACTAGGTTCTCCCCCTACCGCCTGATGTTTGGAAGAGAAGCTCAATTGCTGGTAGATGTGTGTTTTGGGGTCTCTCCTGATGGAATTCGAGCTGACAACTATTAACAGTATGTGCAAAAGTTAAAGGCCCAGCTAAATCATGTGTACCAACTGGCTCAAACCATGGCTGCCAAAAGAAATCTGGCCAACAAAGAAAAGGTATGATAAAAAGGTGAAAGCACAGGAACTCCAGGAGGGAGATCGGGTATTACTAAGAAATCTGGGACTGCATGGCAAACACAAGATTGCTGACAGATGGCACCATCTCCCTCACATTATAGTGGGCAAACTAGATGATCTGCCTGTGTACAAAGTAATGCCTGAGAATAATTCAAAAGATGTTAAAACAATGCATAGAAATCATTTACTGCCCATTGGACAAATCTTGATCGAGTCTGAGCCCCCATAAAATGCCCCCCTGGACCAGTGACTAGAGCTGCTGCTAAGAAAAAAATCAAGAAAGTCTGCACCTACAGAAGCTGAGTTAAAGTGTTCCCCTCCACAAGTCCCAGTTGAACATGACTGTCAGTCCATGTCAGAGGAAAGTGAGTGTGGTTTTGAATACTACCCTTCTTACGAACTGAGTCAATTGTTTCGGGGCAATCCCCGAGTCAATCCTGGAGATGAAGCTGGGCCTTCTGGACTGTCTAAGCCCCCAGCTTTGTCCCTGAAGCCAATGCTCCCAGAAAGTGAAGTGCAAAGCATTAAGTCAGATGGTATGGAATCATTGTGTATGGTTGAACTGTTTGAGCCTTCAGAGGAGGAAAATGATGGACTGGAACAGACTGGTGACATACCAGAACAAGAAGAGTGTGTTGAGTGCCCTGATAATTCACTGTCAGTGTCAGAAAGCTCTCCATGTGAGCCAAGTATTGTGGATTCAGAGATTGTAACTCCTGGAGCTGAAAGTGCCCCAAGTTCTAGCCTCTCTACCCCAATGGAGACTCCCCTGACAAGTGAGGACAATGCTAAAAATGAGGCTCAAACTGCAGAGACTGTAACAGTTCCCCCTAGAAAGACAGGTCAAGCTGTAAAGCCTGTGGTGCACCTCAGTTATGATTCCCCTGGGAGGCCTGTGGACTTGCCTCTCAATGTTGTCCATAAAGGAGTATATGTGTCCCCGAGCTCATTGCCCAAACTGAACATCAGTGCTAACTCCAAGTTACTTGTGTTGCCCTCTAGGTATGGTGACCCTGCCCCATCCAGCCCCAAGGTAGCTGACAGGGAAGGGCCCCCTCTCTTCAGGTTTCATGTACAAGAGATAATAACCTGAGTTATGGTACAATGTGTGTGTAATACTGTGTAAAGAGTGATGTACTACAAAGTTTCAGAAATGTGTTTCTGGTAAAGTGATACATTGACTGATGATTACATGAATGAGCATAATGTGATACTGATGAAAATGTATATGGTTGTACTGAAACTTATGGGGGTACTTGCTTGATGCGGACGCCAAGGTTTCCCAGGCCGGAAAGTGTGTAACCACCCTGCAAGTGGGGTTTCCCAAAAAGTCTTCCAGGAGCTTGCTTGAATGCTTCAAGCCTGAATGGTGTTTGGCGTTTCAGTTGTTTATCTGTGACTGCTTTTAGATCCTCTGGTACTGTCTCTTTAAGAGCTGTCTGCTTGCAGACATAATTAGTTTCTATGGTGGGACTGTGTGTTTCCCTGCTTGAGTCCCACTTGAGCTGCTGGCAAATCAGAACTTGGACTCAATTGTGGAGCCAGCCACCTATGTACTGTATGGCCAATGCTTCTGGGAATTGTAGTTTGGACTTTTGAGCCTTTTTGCACCAACAGGGGGAGTCTGATTGTGAGTGACAGCCAAACCAGCCAACTGAACTGGGAGGAACTCAAAGGAAATGCCGGCTCTGTCTACTGGAAAGATCATATCAGTTTGGGCAGTGAAGAGACAAGGAGCTGTGTTCTTCTTCGGTGTGTAGTTTTAGTGCGGGAAACGTGTGTAAGGCCCTAAGTTTCGGTCTGCAGCTTGTGCAAATGCCCGTTCGGACTGAATTCGACCTGTGACAAGAATCAAGGAGATCTGAAGAGTAGAAACCAGGCTCACCCTGTAGAAGACTGGAGAAATTGCTGAATCGCGCTCGGTCTGTCAGGAACTGAATCTGCTGTGTGTTCTCCCGAGTATTGTGCAGTAATTGCGATCGGGATAGAGAAGCAGCCTGCCTGGTATAGTACTTTCCTTTTACATATAAATGTGTGTAGTGCTTGTGGGGAATCACGTTTCAAATCCCCTGTACAGTGAATTGAGTGCATGAGGCTAGAAGTAAACCCCAGCTTAATCCAGACTACATCCATTTGCTGTAAACTGCAGTGGGGTCCAATCACAAGGACCTTATCCACATGGTCTGCTCCTCGTGGCAATCCAGGACAATCTGCCTTCCTCCCAGTTCCCAGCACTGAGTTTGTGAGTACAAAGCAGGGTAGCTCCCTGCCATCTGTTTATCGAATTGCAAGTGTATCATCTAATTGTTTTTTTTTTTTCTTCACGAACTGAGCCAACCGGCTCCGGATTACAATTTGGGTATTGTGCCAGTGTTTTTCCATCACAGGGCCCCAACCAGCTGCACCGATCCTGGCGGTCCCCCACCCTGGGTACCCAGTGAAAGTGACAATTTGGGACTCTGAATATGCGCACAGTACTGTGATTATTAATGTGTTTAACCTAATTAACCTGATTTCCCATTTCCCCCTTCCTTGTTACAGCTCCTTAAATAAATCAGATGTTTGTTTCAGCAAAGTTACACTGTCTGAGGTATTTGTTTATGTTAAAGTATTGTACTGTGGCTTTTGCATTGTATCATCTTGTTTTACAAGGGGTCCCCAGTGTCCAGTCGACAGAGCCAGTTCTGGGGGTAAGTGTACGTTGTGAAGATATTCCTGATGCATTGTGTGGGCCACTAGTGGGAAGAAAGGGGGGTTACAGTGTCCCAGAGGGCTGTAACCAAGTTAGTTTAACTACTGCAAACCCTGACCTCTGGGTGGAGGCACTCGCCATTGGACCTAGGCCCCTCAACCTGTCAATAGTCAGTCAGGCAGGGGCAGTAGCCCTTGGGATAGCGCCATCTGGGGGTTACACTCCCTTTCCGTGAAAGGACATCAGACATACTGTTGCTCTATCCTCTCCCACCTTGGCCGATCCCTGGTGACCAGAGACCACATCTGAACCCTGGTCTCTAGGGAGGTGTGAGATGTGTCCAGCGCCTCTGCCCTTGGCACCACCGGGCTGAGTAAATGCCCACTTCATTTGCATCTGGCTTCACCAACAGCTTCTAAAGGGCCTGTCAGGGAGTTAGCTTTTTTGTTGACATGAAGTTGTTTAACATCCAAACAGAAACAAACATAGTGACTATGCAGTGTCCCCCCAATAGTCGGGCTTACTCCCCACCCAGTTGGCTATACAAACTCCATGTTTCGGGGTCATCCACTTTATGTCTTGTGCCAGATTAGATGAACTAGCTATCAATACCATTGCACTGGGCACTGGCAAGTTTGCTTGTGGTGATATATATATTTTTTTACACTTATTTTTCCCTCCAGTCACGGTCAGCGGGGCCTCTCTCAGGCATTCTGCCTGTTCCTGCCCTGTCTGAAGTCCTCTTAACTGTACCTCCTCTCTCCTCCTCCTCATCACCACACTCAGTACCCCCGGTTTAACCCCTCTGGGGTGGGGCCACACCTCCCTTGGGCACTCTTCACAAACAGTCTCTGGTGTGGGTGAGGACCCGGGTGGAGAAGCCGGGAAGGTCAGGTAGGATGGACCCGGCCACGGGCATGGGGGCAGGCACCATCACCTACCCCGCTGACCAGGCTTTTCCTTGTTCTGGTACTCACATCCCCCCATCCTCCCCCCTGCATGTTCACGCCCCAGATGCAATGGCACACAGCAACCCTGCCTTGCGTCAGGTCATGCTACTTGCATGCTGCCCTGTATGCTGCAGCACTCCCGGTCTTCATCAGGAGCTGCTGGCATGCTGGGAACTCCCCGACCTTCCCCCCGGGTAGGAGCGTAGCCCAGCGTGTGCTCAATCCTCACCCATCCCCTGCCAACCCTTGGCGCCCAAGTTCACTCCTGAAATCAGGTCACCAGCGTAGCGCAAGATGTGGTGTCCAGCGCCTCAACCCTCAGCAACACCGGGCCAGCTGCTTGTGGTGATATTGCTACCCCACGTGGTGTGTGAATGACTCCTGCTCTCCATGAGCAGTCCGCAGCTTAACCCATCACCACAGTTTGCAAAAGCCAACCTTGGGGGGGGGGAGCATTAAGAAGGTGGAAGAGGCCCTTGAAGGACATCTGGCCAGAATCCAACAATACATGAATTTAGATAATGTTACTCCAACCACCTCAGGTCACCGGCACGGTCTTCCTCTGTGTCAATCTACAAACAAGGCAGCAGCTGTAGCTCCACTCAAATGCTTGTGCCTGGTACAATTTTAGAAGTAGCAGTCATAGACAGAGCCAGCACCGAGCAGCAGGTTAAAAATGCATATACTTTATTAATACAGAAATCAAAATCATACTTACGTGTGCATCGTACTAGGCAGTGCAAATTATAAATGGAAAGTGCAGTGATGGCCTCCAGTGACCTGACCGGTTTCGCTTGAAGCATTATCAAGAGTCAATGGACTATTGCGGCACTCCCTGTTTGTAATTTACACTGCCTGGTTCAATGCACATATAAGTGTAATTTTGATTTCTGCATTAGTAAAGTATCTCCTTCCTCTTTCAGCTGGAGGTCCCTGACTGGGTGCTCCCTCCCTTGCCTGCGATGTGTCTCCTCTGCAATTGCCACTGCCGCTCCGCTACCTGCCCGCTAGCCATCAAGGAGATGGAGGCCCCTGACCGGGTGCTCCCTCCCTTGCCTGCGGTGTGTCTCCTCTGAAATTGCCACTACCGCTCTGCTGCCTGCACGCTAGCCATACAGGAGCTGGAGGCCCCTGACTGGATGCTCCCTCCCTTACCTGTGGCATGTCTCCTCTGCAATTGCCACCACTGCTCCACTGCCTACCCACTAGCCATACAGGAGCTGGAGGCCCCTGACTGGGTGCTCCCTCTCTGGCCTGTGGCATGTCTCCTCTGCATTTACCACCTCTGCTCCGCTGCCTGCCCACTAGCCATACAGAAGCTGGAAGCCCCTGACAGGCACTCCCTCCCTTGCATGTGGCATGTTTCCTCTGCAACTGCCACCTCTGCTCCGCTGCCTACCCACTAGCCACAGAGGAGCTAGAGACCCCTGACCAGGCACTCCCTCTCTTGCCTGTGGCGTGTCTCCTCTGCAACTGCCACCACTGCTCTGCTGCCTGCCTGCTAGCCATAGAGGAGTTGGAGGCCCCTGACCAGGCGCTCCTTCCCTTGCCTGCAGTGCGTCGCCACTGCAATTGCCACCACCGCTCTGCTGCCTGCCCATTAGCCATAGAGGAGCTGGAGGCCCCTGACTGGGCACTCCCTCCCTTGCCTGCAGCATGTCTCCTCTGAAATTGCCACTGCTGCTCCGCTGTCTGCCCCTAGCTATAAAGGAGCTGGAGGTCCCTGACTGAGTACTCCCTCCCTTGCTGCAGCGTGTCTCCTCTGCAATTGCCACTGCCGCTCTGCTGGATGCTTGCTAGCCATAGAGGAACTGGAGGCCCCTGCCTGGGTGCTCCGTCCCTTGCCTGTGGTGTGTCACTTCTGCCATTGCCACTGCTGCTCCACTGCCTGCACACTAGCCATACAGAAGCTGGAGGCCCCTGACCAGGTGCTCCCTCCCTTGCCTGCAGTGTTTCTCCTCTGCAATTGCCACTGCCAGTCCGCTGTCTGCCCACTAGTCATAGAGGAGCTGGAGGCCCCTGATTGGGTGCTCATTTCCTTGCCTGCAGTATGTCTCCTCTGCAATTGCCACCGCTGCTCTGCTGCCTGCCTGCTAGCCTCAGAGGAGGTACGATACCACTGAAACAGCTCCCTGAACTAAAGTTCAGGCGCCAGCTTCTGCTTGCTGACTGGCCACCTTTCCTCTCGGCCCACCAATGATTGTTTACTTCTGACATTTCTGTTTCTGCTTTAATTTTATATAGTGTTGTATTGAATTTCAACATAGTACTGCTTAGTCTCTTCCGTATAGCAGTCATAAACCTGGACCAATTTATATATGCTGAAAAGTTAATTTTGTTTTAGAAAGTAAGCTAAATTTGAGTGCTCTGTGTTTGCTGAAACTGCCTTTTCTGTTCCTGTAAACTTGCCTTTTCTGTCTTTTTCTCCCACCAACCCTCCCTCATGCCATCACTCTTTAAATAAGCTTTCGCCCTAAGTAGGCTCCACCTTACCCCTTTTACCACTTACCCATTGGTGGGGGCATAGGGAAAGGAGTGCAGGAGAATACTCCGGGGTCACAAAGGGAACCTGGCAGAGGGGGTACAAAAGGACACTACCAAGGAAGCAGGCAGGTAACTGGGGGCCCTCACAAAGGGGGGACGGAGGGACAACATTCTCAGGGAAGTAGGCAGATGGCCAGGGCTGGACAGAAGGAAGCAAGGCAGGGAGGTGGATCAGACCTTACACTCAGTAACACAATTCTCTTCTTCTGCTCAGGGATGAGGGGATGATGTAGCCACGACAGGGGTAGTTAGAGATGGAAAGGGTGGGAGTGGGAGGCAGAAGGCAGGGGCCAGATCAGGAAGAACAAGGGGGACCTGGAATGCAGGAGAATGGGGGAGCAGTGAATCAGAGCAGGAGGGCAGGGGAAGAGGGAGGAAAGCGCAAGGAAGGACCAGTTGGGAGGAAGGTAAAGGAGAAGGACCAGAAGTACAAGGAGGATTCAGTAAAGGGAGCTGAGGGTTTAGGCCAGGGGAGCACGACTAGAGGAGGAACTAAATGGAGACAGGAAGGAAGGGAGGATGAGCCAGGCTAGTTTAGCAGATGGGGAGAAGGACCAGTTGCAGCAGTGAGGGGAATTAGCAAGGAACAGAAGGATACTCAGGAGGAGGAGAGGCATAGGATTGGAGGAGGGGTGGCCATGGTAAATAAGGAGGGTGGCATGTGGCACCCAGAAGAGGAGGAACACGGAGCCAGCTGGGTGGAGGGGCCTGTAGAAAGGATGAGGGACATGGAAGGGGGGGGAATGGAGGAAAAGGAGTGGTCAGAGTGCTCCTGCTGGGGGATTCTATGATCAGGGGTATCAAATGGGATAGGGAGGGAGAAGCCTGGCCAGTTAGAACAAGATGCTTCCCTGGACTAACAGTGCACAGGGCTAAGCACGAGGTATATCAGCTGGCAAAGGATTGTGGGGGTTCCCCAGACATACTGGTCCACCTGGGTACAAATGACATTGAGGGAAATAGTGAGCTAGAGATACAGGCAAGATTCAGGGAGCTCGCCAGGGTCTGTCATGACATAGGATGCACAGTTTCCTTCTCAGAAATCCTGCCAGTGCCAAGGGCTAGTGGGGAACACAAAAGGAAGATTAGGGAGATAAACCAGTGGCTCAGGGAGTGGTGTGAGGCCAGAGGGTATGGGTTGATGGGGATTGGGGAGACCTGGGAGGATAAGGAGCTGTATGCTAGAGATAGACTCCATCTCAATTTGGAGGGAGGAATCTTTAAGTTGAAAATAGAGAGGTTCATTGGTGAAGGTGGGGTTTAAACTTGTGAAGGGAGGGATGGGAGAAAAGGCTGTCAAGGGGTGCCGATAAAGGAGGACTCTGTCTCCACCCCCTGGGGACCAGGAGGATTGCAGGAAAAGGCCAACTGGCAAAGTGCAGACCAGGGAAAACAGAATCCCCATGGGAACATGAGCAGGGGAAATGGAACTATAGGGAAAGGGTGGAAGGTAGTCCTGCTAAATGCCAGGAGCTTGGGCAATAAAATGCCTGAGCTCCAGGCGATGCTAACTGAGGGAGCAGTGGATGTGGCAGCGGTCACTGAGACTTGGGCCACTGCAAGACATGACTGGGACCTGAACCTGGAGGGATACACTATGTTCAGGAAGGACAGGAGGGAAGGGGAGGAGGGGTAGCAATGATAGTCAAAAACTGCATTGGCATAGGGGGAGTAGAGGAGGCGGAGGGAACCGTGGAGGCGATTTGGGTCACCTTGATAACAAGGGGGGGCAAGAGAGTAAAAATAGGAGTGGTGTATATACCCCCTGCCCTGGTGGAGGAGCTGGAGGACAGTCTGGTGGCAGATGTTGGGAGACATTGTAGACTGGGCAGAGGAATGGTGGTGGTGTTGGGGGACTTAAACATGCCAGGAACAGACTGGGAGACTATGACATCCTCTGTGACCAGGGAACAGAGGTTGTTGGATGTCTTTCAAGACGCATTCCTAACTCAGCAGGTGAGGGAACCGACCAGGGAGGCACGGGTACTGGATGTGGTCCTGGCAGACAGTGACCAGATTGGGGGCCTGGAGGTAAGGGACCCATTGGCGGGGAGTGACCATGCCACGGTCTGGTTCTGCCTGGACCTAGGAGGGGTAGAAGGCTGCACAAAGACGGAAGTAACCGACTTCAGGGGGGTGGATTTTAAGGAAATGGGAAGGATCCTTAAGGAGCATTTGGATGGGATTGGGTCAGACATGGACGCTGATAGTAGGTGGGAAATCATCAGGAGAGGGTGCAGGATGCTACCAGCACCTGTGCAAGAGTAAGGCAAATGCGGTAGGCCCAAAAACCCTGTTGGTGGACCAGGGAGGTCCAGGAGGTGGTGCAGGGAAAGAAGGCAGCCTATAGGCAATTCAAGTGCTCAAGGAGTGAAAGGGATCAAGGGGAGTATGAGCTGATGGCTAGAAGGGCCACTAGGGCGGTGAGGACTGCTAAGGCAAGGAAGGAGCAGAACCTGGCCAGGGAAATTAGGAGAGGGAACAAGGGGTTCTTTAGATACATTGGGGAAAAACGAAGGGTGAAGGGGCAGATTAGCAGGATTAAATCAGGGGAGAGATGGGCACAAGACCCGGGGGAGCAGGCTGAGGTACTAAATGAGTACTTCACCTCAGTTTTCACCAGGGAAAATGGGGGTGCTGCATCATACATGGGAGGAGACAGAGATACTGAGGAGGGGGGACCCCACCGATCGGCAGGTCTGGGGAGAGGGGGAGGCATCACTGGCAGGTGGGGGGAGGGCTAAGCAGGGAGAAGGGGTACCGGAAGTGGAAATCACAGCAGAGAGAGTGAGGGAAGCCCTCAGCTCCCTTAAGATGGAGAAAGCACCGGGGCCGGATAAATTACATCCCAGAGTGCTGAAGAAACTTGCAGATGTCCTGGCAAAACCCTGGCAGAGCTTTTCACCATCTCTCTGAGGACAGGGTGGGTGCCCCAAGACTGGAAGGTGGCGCATATAGTGCCTATCCACAAGGGGGGATCAAGGGAGGTGGCAGGGAACTACAGGCCTGTCAGCCTGACATCGGTGGTGGGCAAGGTGATGGAGGGCATTGTCAAGGAGAGGCTAGGGGGGACCTGGATAAGTCAGGGTGCCTGGACGATAGACAGCATGGATTCATCCCGGGGAAATCGTGTCAGACAAACCTGGTGGAGTTCTATGACTGGGTGACAAGTGCCTTGGACCTGGGTAGACCAGTGGATGTCCTCTTTCTAGACTTCAGCAAGGCATTTGACTCTGTTCCTCACGTGGGTCTGTTGGATAAGCTGGGAGAAATGGGGTGGGGAACCAGATGATCAGATGGATAGGCAATTGGCTCCAGGACCCGGACCCAGAGGGTCGTAGTTAGTGGGATAGTCTCATCCCAAGGAGGGTCATTAGTGGGGTCCCACAGGATCAGTCCTTGGGCCCCTTCTGTTCAACGCCTCGTATCTGACATAAGGACAGGAATCAGGAGTGAGATGAGTCTCTTTACGGATGACTCGAAACTGGGGGCGGTGGTGGATGGGGAGGAGGGAGGTGCCCTACAGGGGGACCTGGAGGCTCTGGAAAGATGGTCTAGAAAGTGGAAGCTGAGGTTCAATGCAGGGAAATGCAAGGTACTCCACCTGGGGGCCAGAAACCCAGGCCAAGTGTACACCCTGGGGGAATGCTACAAGTCTCGATGGCTGAGAGGGACCTGGGGGTGGTGGTGGATGTCAAGATGAACAACTCTGAGACTTGTAGGAGGGCAGCAGCCAAGGCCAACAGGATGCTGGGATGCATCGCTAGGGGGATCACCTCCAGAAGGAGGGAAGTGATACTTCCTCTGTATAACTGCTTGGTGAGGCCGCACCTTGAGTACTGCATGCAGTTTTGGAGGCCACACTTAAAGCGGGACATTAACCTCCTGGAGAGGGTCCAGAGGAGGGCAACCAAAATGATTTGGGGCTTGGGGGACAGGACCTATGAGGAGAGGCTCGAAGAGCTAAATATGTACACATTGGAAGAGAGAAGGGACCGGGGGGACATGATAGAGGTCTTTAGGTACATGAAGAGGATAAATAGGGGAGGAACAGTCGGGGTGCTTCGAAGTAAGGAGGAAGGGGCCACTAGAGGGCATGGGTGGAAGCTGGAGGGGGGAAGATTCAGGGGAGAAAGGAGGAGGTGCTACTTCACTGAGAGGGTGGTGGAGCCATGGAATGCACTGCCTAGGGGGCTAGTGGAGGCAGAGACAGTGGAGGGGTTCAAGAGGGGGTGGGACAGGTACAGGGGAAGGGTTCTGGAAGCAAAATCCAATGCAGCAAGAATATCCGGAACTGGGAAGGGAGAAGCCAGAGAAGGCGAGAGGGACAGCACCCAGGCTGGGGACTGACCAAACGAGCAGACACGAAAGACCGTTAGGCCTATTCTGCTGGCATTTTAGTATGTTAGTATGTTAGTATGATACTGCAGGCTGCCTATCATGCTTAAAGGGTCTGTCTCCGATAAGCATCTTACGAGTTTAACCTTTTCTTCTTTTCTTTTTCACTGCTTTATTGAATACTCTGTTTGTTAATACAGTCTGCTCTAACCCTCTGCACTAAAGGCAGGGACCCTAACCACTGCACTATTCTGGCACCCTACTATCCTTTGGATTTTCTCTAATACATACAGAGAAGGCACTGACCGTACTGACCATTTCCACCCCCCCCCGCGCCTCCACACTCGCTGACTACTAAAACTATTAACACAGTGTTAAGTGAACACCATACTAGCCTAATCTGACTGAATTCTGAGCTGCACCACGAGAGTACTCTTAATCAAGGTTTCTCATTCTTAGTGCTGGTTCTACCACCCTCCACATGCCTGAGGTACAATATACACTGATATGACAATAATGATGCCACCCTGCCATGCATTGTGGTGGACCTCTTGATTATCCCTGAGGCAGCGACCTCTGTTCTCGGTGGTGAGTAAAACATGCTAAAGTGGCCTGCGCCTATGGAGTGCAGCATTTAGCCCCTCCCCTGTACAGCTAAACATGTTCATATTTACAGACAAAACTGGCAAGAATACAGTGAATGCCCACACCCATGCACAGGCCTTAAAACACCTAAAATGGCAAGCAGTAAGGCTGGCCTGGCTGCTAGTACTGTTGTCTGGAAATATTCACCCCTATCCTAGACCCGCACCAAAAACATCCGTACCTTTAAAGAGGTGTGGGCTTTTAACAATTGCTTCCATTAATATATGTAGCCTCCTAGCCATATATGACAGTCTATAGGTTTGGGTTGCTCAACATAAACTAGATGTTCCGTCTGTAGTAGAAACCTGGCTATCCCAAGAGTCCCCAACCTGGCAATCCAGCTGGAAGGGTACACCTCATTTAGGCAGGACAGATCTGGTAAGTGAAGTGGAGGTTGTGTCATCTGCATTAGGGACACCCTCCAAGGGTGTGCCCTTCTGCACCCTACCAATAAGGTAAAACACAAATGCTTGCAATAAAGTTGCAACTTGGTACATGTGGAAAATGCCTCATGCTAGTCTTTATGTATATACCACCTAAAGAGCTTGCCACAGGCTTTAAGTTAACCCTTGACTACCTCACTGAACTCTTGCACAACTCAGAGGTACTGATGATCGGGGATTTCAACATAAACTGGTTAACCCCTGAGGCAGCACCCTTACAAAGATGCCATCTCTTCCATTGACATGACCCAACTAATGGAGTCCCCACCCAGGTGAACTATCGAACTTGAACTAGTACACTACTAGACTGGTTAATAACCAATCGACCTGAAAGAATAGCTAGTACACTTGTACTCCCAGATGCCATTAGTGACCACTCCCCCATCCTCTGTACTTGGACAAATAAATTTCCCAGAATCCCACCCAAAGCAATTATCTCTAGAGTGCTAAAAAAAGGACAACTTGGCTCATTTAAAGCACACCTCAGTCAGCAAGACTGGTCAGCAATCTACACTGCTGAAGATGTAGACACTGCGCCTGAGCACTTTGTTGACACTTGTAATGCTTCCTGCAACATCTATGCCCCCTACAAAAAAAGTAAAGTAAAGGGAATAAGCAAGTCCTGGATCACATCTCTACTCACTGAACAAATGAAGGAAAGAGATAACCTGTGGCATAAGGCTAAAAGTGCTGGGTCCCACATAGATATCCAAAACTATAAAGAAGCCCACGATAAATGCATATGGGCTATCCAGAGAGTGAAAAGTCTATACTTTAAAAGTGAACTAAATAACTCGTGGGGTGACAGCTGAAAATTCTGGGACAACATTATGTCCCTAACTAGAAAAACTAACAAAACACCACCCCACCCTCTATGCTCAGTGTTAACAGAATCACAACCCAGGACCCTAAAGAAACTGCTAATACCTTCAATAAGGCCTTTACTGACCTCAGTGGAGTGCTTCCCCCTGCCCTCCTAGTACCCCAAAGCGAAACTAACCTACATAGCTACACTAGTCCACCTGTTAGCACAGTTCCTCACTTCTACCTCAAGATTGTCACCAAATCTGAGGCCAAAAAAATATCTCACACAGGTACTTGGGAAAACAAGAACCAGTGGTGACACACTAGACCTCAAGTTACTTGCGCTCACCCTTGATGAACTACTCTCTCCACTAACAAGTATCTTCAACCTATCACTTATAACCGCAAAATTTCCCCAGATCTGAAAGCGGCAGTGGTCACTCTTGTCTTCAAAAGTGGAGACAGAACTAGTCACTCCAATTACCAGCCAATTTCTATTCTCCCCCCACTCTCAAAAGTGCTCGAGAGGATTGTCTATGACCAACTTGTAGACTATCTTGACAAGAACATGCTTTAATGTCAGTAACAGCATGGCTTCGGGGAAAAAGCACAGCACAATAATGGCACTAGTGCAGTTCACTGGCTACATCCATGAAGCACTAGACCAGGGGCTCTTGGTGGGGGCTACCAACATTGACCTAATCAAGGCCTTCGACTCGGTCAGTCACAAGTTACTACTAAGCCTGTTGGCCAATACTGGTCTATCCACTGAACTGGTGGGGTGGTTCCAAAGCTACCTCACCGGATGAGTGAGCAAGTAAAAATATTAGATGTTCTCTCTGATCTTTGTAATGTTACTACTGGGGTCCACCAAGGCTCAGTCTTGGGTTCCCTGCTGTTTAGCCTGTTTCTAAATAACCTCCCTAAGGCACGTCAGGACTATGTCCTCTTGAATGCAGATGATGCTGTGCTGTACTCTGTCATTCCAAACCTGAAGCCCTAAAAAAGCAAATGCAGGCAAATTTCACAGAAGTGAAAGCATGGTTCCTCAGCTCCAAGCTCCAGCTAAACTACAAGAAGACTAAGACAATGCTGTTCGCGTCTTCACAAAACAGACATAGGTCCTATCACCTTAAAATTCTAAACAACCATAATGCTGTATTAGTCATGGTAAATAGTTTTAAATACCTCAGGATCACTCTTGACAGCTCCCTCTCATTTGCACAACACATTGACCAAGTAGCCAAGGCTGCAAACTCACACATTGGCCAACTATATAGGCAAAGACACTGCCTTACAGATGATGCCCTCAAGCTTGCAGACACTAGCTCGGTCCTATCAGTAATTGACTACGGACTGGTAGTTTATGGGGCAGGAACAGACATGGCTCTCAAGAGAATCGAGAGGCAGACAGTGAGGACCATGAGTGCCAGAGGCAACACGAACTGGAGAAGCTATGACTCCAACCAGCAGCACCAGAGCAGGTAAGTGGCTTGGTTTTAACTGGGACTACAGGACTGGGTTACAAATTGAATTCTAAATTGATAGCCAAATTTAAAGAGGGGGAGGATATAGATGCCTTTTTAAATTCTTTTGAAAAAGTTTGTATTCAGGCTAAAATTCCTAGAGAGTTCTGGAGCTTCCAGCTATCCCCGCTACTTACCGGGAAAGCTCGGGATGCATTGGGTCAAATTGACAATTAAGACAGTAATGACTACAGCAAACTAAAAGCTGCACTGTTAAAGAAATTTGAATTAACTGCTGGATCATACAGAGCTAAATTTCGTAAGCTCAGGAGAAGCCCTGACATGAACTACCCGGAACTAGCTACGAAACAACATTAGTTTTTAAAACGTTGGTGGCAAAGAATTGAAGCAAACTCCGTTGATAAAACTGAAGAAGTGATTCTGTTACAACAGTTTTTCTGGGCATGCCCAGCACAGCTGAAAACCTGGCTGGAGGACCAAGATCCCAAAACAGTGCAAGAGGCAGCTGAACTCTCAGACCACTATGCCAAGAGCAGACCTGCTCTGAGAGTGAATGGGGCAAGTGTGGCAGCGCAGAAAGGTAAAAGCACACCTTTAGAGCAGCTAAAACCCTCACTGCCTCCACCGAAACCAGTTAGCCTCAGGTTTCAGAGAAAAGATGTCTCTGAAAAGAGAGGAGAATGTTGGTTCTGTAAAGAAACTGGGCATATTGCCAGACAGTGTCTCAAAAGAATGAGCAATAATATGCAGAATGGTACTAGAAAAGAAGTGGGTTGTTTGTGTGTCCCTGGAAGCATACCAGTGAACATGAGGGAAGACATGCACCCGGTCATGGTGAATGATGTACAGACGCAAGGGTTAAGGGACCCAGGGGCATCACTGACCTTGGTAAAGGGGGATCTGGTAGAGCCGGGTCAGCTTATACCCAATAAATACGTCACTGTACAGGACTTTGCTGGTGAAGAGAAAACATTGCCCCTCACTAGTGTTCTCCTAGACTGGGGTGAAACAGGGGGAACTGTGCAACAGGTAGCTGTAGGCCAAACCTTAGCAGTGGATGTGATCCTGGGCAACAATCTCAAACAGTAGATGGTGTGTGCAGTTACCCATAGCCAAGCGGCAAGGGAAAATTGTAGTTCCCTGAACCCCACAGAAGCCATTGTGGAAACCACTGAGAGGTTGGTTCCCCAACCTGTGTCTCCAGATGGGAAGATTAATGAAAAGGGGGTAGAAATTTCCCCAGTAGCAAGTAGCCACACAGCTACAGAGGGTTACTCCGAAGAGGGAGGAGTGACTCATTGTCAGAGGATTGGGACTGACAGTGATTCTGAGTGCCCTGACGCTAGTGCTAGGGACCCTAGTTTAGCGACTGAAAGGGACCTGTCCCATGCCTTGGGAATGTGTGAGAGGTTTGCAGCTGCTCAGAGAAGTGACCCTAGCTTAGAGAAGCTGAGGGCTTGGGCAGACTCTGATGGGGCACAGGAAGGTGATGGCAGACATAAGATTTATTGGAAAAATGGACTTATGTATACTCAGGCTGTGCAGACAGAGGGAGGGATGCTAGGCAGGCAGCCTGTTATTCCCCAGGGGTATCGTGAGCAGTTACTCAAGACTGCACATGATATTCCCTTGTCTGGTCATCTGGGAATCACGCACACTATGCAGCGGTTGGCCCAGAATTTCTATTGGCCAAACTTCACCCAGCAGGTGAAGGAGTATTGCAGGTCTTGTCACTGGTGCCAAGAAATAGGGAAGGCGAGCAAGAAAAATCAAGCCCCCCTGATTCCCTTACCCATAGTGGCAGAGCCATTCCAGAGGGTGGGAATGGATATTGTGGGGGTCTTTAAATACCCCCAGCTCTTCAGGGAAGAGATTCATCCTGACAATGGTGGATTATGCCACCCCGTACCCACAGGCAGTCGCCCTATCCTCACTGAGGACAGACAAAGTGGCAGATGCCTTACTTGGGATTTTCTCCCGCATTGGGTTTCCGCAGGAGGTTATCACCGATCGAGGTGGTTCCTTCATGTCGGACCTGATGAAATGTTTATGGGAGAAGTATGGGGTGGTGCAGAGATGCATGACACCGTATCACCCACAAGCCAGTGGGCTTGTGGAAAAATTCAATGGTACCCTGAAGTCAATGCTCTGGGCATTTGCTGAACAGAATGGGAGAGACTGGGAGAAATACCTTCCCCACCTGTTGTTTGCATACAGGGAGGTGCCCCAAGAGTCTACAGGATTTTCCCCCTTCTAACTCTTATATGGATGCCAGGTACGTGGGCCCCTAGACTTAATACGGGAGGACTGGGAAGGGAAGCACGCCACTCAGGGAACTCCCATTGTGGATTACATCCTTAGGTTTAGGGAAAGGCTGAAGGAGCTTATGGGGACAGCCCAGAGCAACCTAGCAGCTGCCCAACAGAAACAAAAAGTGTGGTACAACCGCAGAGCCAGAGCTTGCTCGTACATGGTGGGTCAGGAAGTCATGGTCCTTATTCTGGTCCGGAAAGACAAGCTGCAGGCTGACTGGACAGGACCATACAAAGTGGTTAGGAAGGTAAATGACATGAACTATATTGTAGAATTACCTGACCGAAGACAGACAAAGGATGTACCATGTCAACAAGATGAAGCCATATGCAAATAGGGCTGACATGGTGTTTGCAGTGTGCAGTCCTGGGGAAGGGACAGATGAAGGAGACCCCCTTCTGTACTTACTGGAAGAAAGCAAGCGGGAGTCTTCTGTGGAGGCAGTAAAATTGTCTCCCCAGCTGGCCCCAGACCAAATCCAGAAAGTAAGGGAGGTTTTAGCAGACTTTGCCCCATTGTTTAGTGCCAAGCCTGGACTAACCCCCTTAGTGACGCACGATGTGGAGACAGGGACACAGACGCCCATACGGTGGACAGCATATCAGGTGTCAGAGGCTGTCCAAAAGGACATTAGGAGGGAAGTGGAGGAGATGCTGGATTTAGGGGTAATCCAGAGATCCCACAGCCCCTGGGCCTCGCCCGTAGTCCTTGTGCCTAAGCCAGATGACTCTACTTGTTTCTGTGTAGACTATCGTGGACTGAATGCAGTCACGAAGTCAGATGCCCACCCGATGCCCCAGATGGATGAACTCCTGGACAAGATGGGAGGGGCAACCTACCTTACGACCACTGACCTGACCAAGGGGTATTGGGAGGTAGAGTTGATGGACAGAGCTAGGGAGAGGTGGCCTTCATCACTCCAATAGGCTTATTTGAATTTAAAGTAATGCCTTTCGGCATGAAGAATGCCCCGGCCACTTTCCAAAGGTTGTTGAACCAGGTGTTAAATGGTGCTGAGGAGTACACCGTGGCGTATCTGGATGACACTGCCATCCTTAGTGCCAGCTGGGAGGAACACCTGTCCCACCTTAGGGAAGTGCTGGGCAGGATTCAGAGGGCCGGGCTCACTGTCAAAGCCGAGAAGTGCCAGGTGGCTATGGGAGAAGTGGCATACCTCGGGCATGTAGTAGGCCGAGGACAGCTCCATCCTAACCAAATAAAGACAGAGGTAATCTGGGTGTGGCCCAGACCAGAAATGCAGAAGTAGGTCAGGAGTTTTCTAGGGACAGCAAGGTACTACAGGAAATTTGTACCCAATTACAGTGCCCTGGCTGGTCCCCTATCTGACCTGACAAAGAAAAGGATGCCTAAGAAAATTACCTGGGGCCCAGCCTGTGAGGAAGCCTTTTCCAAACTAAAGGAAGCACTGTGCAGTGCTTCTGTTTTGACAAGTCCTGACTATAGCAAACCCTTTATAGTTCAGATTGACACCTCAGACATGGGTATTGGGGCAGTACTGAGTCAGACATCCAGCCAAGGGAGAGATCATCCAGTAGTATACCTGAGTAGGAAGTTACTTCCCAGGGAGCAGGCATACTCTACTGTGGAAAAAGAATGTCTTGCCATAGTGTGGGCCCTAAAGAAGTTGGAGCTATACTTATATGGGCAGCATTTTGTGGTGCAGACTGACCACAACCCCCCTGGTTTGGCTGACACAGATGGGAAAGAACAATGGTAAATTGCTAAGATGGAGTCTTGCTTTGCAAGGGTATGATATGACAATATTACATAGGGCTGGAGCCAAAAATCAGAACTCCGATGGGCTGTCTCGTGTCTACGAGGAGTGAACTGATTTGGGAAGCTCATCCCATGCAGGGGATATAGCCCCCAAATTCAGTCTAGGTGGGGAGGAATTGTGACACTCAGGCAGCTGGTTCTAATTAATCTATGATTTTTGTAATATAAAAATGTGTTATTGAATGTCTCTCATGAGAGATGCTGACAGCCTGTGGAATGACACCCCTCTTCCAGGTTTTAGCTACAACGTGTTACCTGGAAGGCCAATAGATAATTACAGGCTAGAAGAGACTAAATGAAGCATCTCCTGTTTAACTAGCTTTTTTTGCAGCTTGCCAACTGCCAAGATAGGTCAAAAACATTTATGACGTTCAGAGGAAACACAGTTAATATTCACATGGTGATACAAAGCATGTTGCACCTCTGTGAGATCTGGCAGAGAGACATAACAAGTCCTTTGATGTCCTGGAAATGGGAAGCTGCTCATAAGATCAAAGAAAGTTATATGAGAAAATGAGTTGTGCTGAGGTCACATAATTAAATACTTTAATAAGACATCCTGTTTTGCAAAGATATATTTTTTTTTATATTCTGACAGGGAAGAGCTAGGTGACCTCATGCAAAGAGGTTGGCAAAGCCAGTTTTTAAACAGTATTCTGTTTTCCATTTAATGACAAATGTTTGGACTCTGAAAAAGAAACATCTACACCACTGTGAGATAAGAATACCTTAGAACAGACAAGTCTAAGTGTATTAGTGGCAGGAATGTGCACTTTTTAAAACCTTATTCTTTTAAGTGATTGTATGTTTTTGTGATATATGGTTCTGTATTTACATTTTAAATTTTTGTATCTATTTTGAAGTAAACCTCTACTTTACAGACTACTTTGTGTGCCTTTGAAATTCTTTTTCTTAACAAGGGAAGTCTACATGGTTAAAGCTGACTCTGTACAAAGCTTACTGGTTTTACCAAACTGGGAAAAGGTAAGAATTTATTCTGAGGTCTTTAATAGAGTTTTAAGGGATCATTTTGTACACCTGGTTAGGTGCCTGTAGGTGAAAGATATCTGGCCCTCCCCAAAGAGCAGAATTATCTGAGTCTGTACATTGGGTATGCTAACAAGAGGTTTACAGTTTGAATACCTCCAAGACTTGACACCAAAGGTTGATTTGAACCCACAAAACAGATAGGAGGGTTACCCTGTTTCTGTTTCCGTTTCACAAGCCTGCGCTCGAAGGTTGGCACTGTGGAAACAGAGGGTCTGACCTGTTGAGTGGGTTTGTGACATGAATCACACACACAAATATATATTTTAAGCTGTGACTACAAATTATTCAGGAGACAGTGAACCCTCCTGAGAGTTGCTGTAATAGCAATAGAGATGGACAGATCTGCAAGTGTACTGCTTGAAGCCAAATAATCTGTACGCCTGCTGTAACAAAACTTGACCGGCTACAAAACTGTCACTATAGGGAATTAAAAAACACACAAGAAACACACAAGGAGAATTTGAAAGCCGCAGAAATATGTATTACTGCTTTTCGCAGAGAAAAGCAAGAGGAAGGAGCTGCTGTTAGAACTTTACTGCTCTACTGGGACTTAAGAAGTAGAACTCTACTACTGGGACCTTCAATTAAAGTAAAAACAAACAAACAAAAAACAAGAGTTGTGTGTTTATCCGAATTGGGTGAATGGAACCGTTATCTGTGCAGTTAGCTAGGTGAAGAAGGGAAGTGTGAATTAGGGGGTACTGCTTAGGCAGCAGGAAGCCAGGTGCTTGGATTTAAAACTGCCCTAGATAGCTTTTGACAGAGACAGCAAGAGGAAGGAGGCGCTGTTAGAACTTTTCTACTCTACTGGAACTTAAGAACTAGAACTCTACTACTGGGACCCTCAATTTAGGATGAAAACAAACAAACAAAAAACAAGAGTTAGTGTGTTTGACTGAGTTGGGTGAAGAGAACTGTTATCTGCAGAGTTAGCTATGTGAAGAAGAGAAATGTGAATTAGGGGGAGTGGCTTAGGCAGCAGGAAGCCAGGTGTTTGGATTTAAAACTGCCCTAGATAGCTTTTGGCAGAGAACAGCAAGAGGAATGAGGTGCTGTTAGAACTTTATTACTCTACTGAGACTATATAGCCCTCCCTTCCCTCCACTCCACTCCACTCCCCCACCTTTAGCCAGTTCCACTTTTATAGGCTCAAGATTTGACTTGACAACAGGAACTTCCTGTTTGGGAGCAGGAAGAGAGTGATCACAGAGGCACAAAAGACTCACCACCCTAGAAGGAAAAGAGTAGATCTCCATTTCCCCCCAGCTGCTGGAGGTCTGACTCTTAGCTAGTAAGACAGAGACTACTGAGGAATACAGGAACTTCCTGTCCCAGAACAGGAAGAGCAGGAGCTTTAAGGGCACAGAGGCAGTAGGAAAGTAGGAGAAAAAATAAACAGAAAGAGGAAAGGGTAAGCATACAAAACAACAGTTGAGGGGCCACCAATAAGACATGATGGGAGTGGTGCAGTGCAGTGGCTGTGGAGCGGCAGTCTTCCGGGAGACGTTCTGGAGGATGCGGTGTTGTCCCAACTGCAGGCAACTCTCTGGGCTGAGGGAGGAGATTGCTTGTCTCCAGGCTGAGTTGGACAGGATTTGGGGGACCTCCTCTCCCACCTAGAGACCACCAGGGCTGCCACAGCTGCCTCAGAGGCTGCCAAGAAAGAGGAGAGGTTGGACCACAATGGGCTCAAGAAGGGTGAGGGTGGTGGAACAGAGGCCCATCCCTCCAGTTGTATCTATCCACAATTTGTATGCTGTTCTGGCAGAGTGTGGTTCCTCTATGGAGGCACCCACAGTGAAGATCAAGGAGGAGGATGCAAACTTCCACAAAGGAGACCCAGAGGAGAGTGACATGGGACCCCACAGTGAAAGGAAACAACTCTTGGTGGTGGACTCCACTGTTAGGAAGGAAGAACTGGGGGGGGGGAGGTAAGGTGCCTGCTTGGTGCCATGCCTTGGAAGGACAAGGAGCGAATCGTCAGGATAGCAGGAGCAGCTGCACGGGGGAAGGAGCTGGATGTCATTGTTCACCTAAGGACAAATGACCTGGCTGGGAAAGGGATCAGAGCAGTGCAGGAGGAGTTTGTGGAGTTGGGAAGGGGCCTTAGACAAGTAGCATGCACAGTAACCTTCTTGGAGGTGCTGCCTGTCTATAGCATGGGTGATGCTAGGGTGCTCCGCACCATGAGATTCAATCAATTGTTGAAAAACTGCTGTAGAGCTCAGTGTTTTGTCTTCACTGGGGAATGGGGGTCCACCTGGATGGATGCAGGCTTATACTGGCACGATGGTCTGCATCTGTCCAGGTGGGAAACCAGAATCCTAGCTGATAGGTTTAAATGCTTTATTGGCAAACATTTAAACTAGCCAAGGGGGGGAGGCACTGAAAAAGAGCAGGGAAATCCTATCCCCCCCAAAAAAAAAATCAGGGTAGTTAGTGAGGTAAACACCTAGATAGAGAAATCGATAGCGAGAAGGGCAGGAGAAAAAGGTAAAGTCAGTAAGGACAGGGATGGGCAAAAAGGGGTAAGGTCATAAAACAATGGAGGGAAATGAGTACCACTGCCCTTAGTCTAGGTAACAAACTCCCTGAACTGGTGGCCTTGATGGAAGAGGGATGCCTGGATATTGTGGCAGTAACTGAAACATGGTACACAGAGAACCATGACTGGGATGTCAACATACCAGGGTACACAATCTACCAGAGGGACAGGGAGGGTAGAAGAGGAGGAGTAGCTCTCTACATAAGGGAAGGCATCAAAGCAATGGAACTAAAGGGTAAAAAGGGAGGAGATGAGGCACTGTGGGTCACCCTGGAGACCGGAAATGGCACCACAATCCGCATGGGGGCTGTATACAGACCCCATCTCAGGGGGAGAAAATGGACAAGGAAATGATAGAAGGCATCCTTAGGATGGCAAAAAAAGGGAAGATATTGTTGATGGGGGACCTGAATATGGCAGATGTTAACTGGAGCACCTTTGCTGCAGTCACATCCAAGAGCAGGGTCATTCTTGATGCCCTAGAGGGGGCATGCTTCAGGCAGCTAGTGTTGGAGCCCACTCGGGAGGGAGCAATCTCAGACCTGGTACTCTCAAATAGGGATGGAGAGAAGATCTTAGATCTAGAAGTGGATAGCCATCTGGGAACAAGTAACCACCAAACAGTGTGGTTCACGATAAACACAGCTGCAGAGTCAAGCCATACAAAAGTGAGGGTACTGGACTTTAGGAGGGCTGACTTTGTCAAAATGGGAGAGTGCCTCAGAAAAGCACTGGCGAACAGGCAAGAAGGAAGGGTGGAGGAACAAGGGGGAAACATCAAAACTGCCATCACAGAGGCAACAATCTTTTGTGTGAAGCAAATAAACAATTCAAAACAAAAGAAAAAAAAACACTATGGTTCTCAAAAGAGGTGGCAGGGAAGGTTAGGGAGAAAAATGTAGCATTTAGGAAGTATAAGGAAACACAGAAGGAGCAGGACAGAGAACTGTACAAGTTAAAGCTGAAGGAAGCAAGGAAGACAGTCAGAATAGCAAAGGCCCAAACCGAGGAAAAGATAACCAGCTTTGTTAAGAAGGGAGATAAAACCTTTTATATGTATATTAGGGAGTGAAGAAAGACCAAGGGAGGGACAGTGAGGCTTAATAAAGAGTGGGTGTGCAGAGAGGGACAGTGAAGAGCAGGGATACAGAATGAATACTTTTGCTCAGTAGTCACAAAAGAAGAGGAGGGGGAGGTACAGTACTTAATCCAATCAATAGAAGCACTCTGGATAGGGGGGTCGATACCAGTCCTTTCACAGAAGAAAGGGTTCGGAAAGGACTCATAAAACTAAAGGTGGACAAAGCAATGGGGTCTGACGGGATTCACCCCAGAATTCTAAAAGAACTAAGAGGAGAACTAGTGACACCACTCACTACCCTTTTTAACAAATCATGGGAGGGTGGTGTGGTACCTAAGGACTGGAGGAGGGTGGATGTGATTCCTCTTCACAAAAGTGGGAGCAAAGCAGATGCAGGAAACTACAGACCTGTTAGCTTGACCTCAATGGTAGGGAAAATGAAGGAATCACTTCTGAAAGAAAGAACTGTTGCGTACCTAGAGGCCAGTGGGGCACAGGACCCAAAGCAGCATGGATTCACAGTGGGAAGGTCATGTCAGATGAATCTGATAGGTTTCTTTGACTGGGTGACCAAAATTGTAGACCAGGGAGGGGCTGTGGACATGGCCTACCTAAACTTTAGCAAGTCATTTGACACAGTCCCACACAAAAGATTAATATACAAATTAGCAAGCCTCAGAGTGGGTCCAAGGGTTGTAGCCTGGGTAAAAAAATTGGCTGGACAACAGGACACAGAGGGTAATAGTAAATGGAGTCCACTCTGAAGAAAGGGTGGTTACTAGTGGAGTACCACAGGGTTCAGTACTGGGTCTGGTCCTTTTTAATGTCTTTATAAGTGACATTGCAGAAGGACTGAAAGGAAAAGTATGTCTCTTTGCAGATGACATAAAGATCTGCAACAGTGTTGATACACAAGAGGGGATGGAAAGGATGAGAAGGGACTTGGCAAGGTTGGAGGAATGATCAAAAGTATGGCAGCTTAGATTCAAAGCAATGAAGTGCAAAATAATGCACCTGGGAAACAAAAACCCAGGGGAAGAGTACACAATGGGGGGAAGGGGATATTAATACAACACAATGGAAAGGGACCTGGGGTAGTCATATCAGATGACCTAAAGGTAAGCAAGCAATGTGAGAAGGCAGTAAGGATGGCTGGGGGAGACTGGGATACATAGGGAAAGGCATCACCAGCAGAAAACAGGAAGTTGTTATCCCTCTGTACAGACAGTTGGTGAGACTCCATCTGGAGCACTATAGGCAGTTTTGGAGACCCCATCTTCACAAGAACATAGACAGGATGGAGGCAGTACAGAGGAGGGCAACTCAAATTGTACAGGGTCTGCAACAGAAGTCATATGAAGAGAGACTAATGGAGCTTAATATGTATACCCTTGAGGAAAGAAGGGGGGACATGATAGAAACGTTCAAGTACCTCAAGGGAATCAACAAAGTCCAAGAGGGTTGCATCTTTCAGAAAAAGAGATGTGCAAGAATAAGGGGACACAATTTGAAGATTGGGGGGTGGCTCAGAGGCAATGTGAGGAAGTATTTTTTCACAGGAGGGTGGTGAACACATGGAACAGCCTTTCTGAGGAGGTTGTGGGGTCAAAAACAGTGGGGGAATTCAAGAATGCATGGGACAGACATAAGGCAATTCTGTTGGGGGTAGGAAGAAGTAGGCTGTTGGTTAACTAGGATCTGTAGCTTATCCAACAGGTAGGGAAATGGGCAGACTAGGTGGGCCAAGCGGTACTTATCTGCCGTCAAAGTCTATGTTTCTATAATTGGGTTAACAGTGCCCCTTTAGGCACATACATACGACCAGGAAGGACATCATAAAGTGTGTGAAACAAAAGAAAAGAAACCAAAACCGAATATAAGAATACGACAGTGACCTGTAGTTCACAGACCTGCAGGAGTTACAAAGAAAATATGGTATTAGTAATCCTAAAATGTTTCTACCAGACAGTTTTAATATAGATAAATAGACAGATAAAGAGTGCAACCCCTTCCGGATAAGGCAGTCGCTCAGCCCCTGAAAATGAAGGAGAGGCAGGGCGATTACAAAAACATAATTTTTAAGTGACTTTTGAAAATGTTTTAAGACCCACTATGCAAACTGAATTTAGAAACAACAACTAGCAACAGTGAATTGCTGACAGTTCCCCTTTAAGTGGATTCAATATGTAAGTTTGCATCTATGTATCCCCCTTCCTCCCAAACAAGGCAGAAATTGGCAGTATTGGCTAGTCCTCCTTTCTAACAGGAAATAAATGATCTCTGTCTTTTATTTTTGGTGGGGCCATTAATGTATAAAACTGTAAGACTGTCCACAGAATGCTCTTGCAGATTAACTTTAATCTCATGTGTTCTGCCAATACAACTGGCCACTGAAGAGACAATTTGCACATATGTTCTAACCAGGCCCTGCCAAGAACGATGTAAGCAGAAGTTCATGCCCACTGAGACCCAACAATGAAAGCTGAAGACTGGGAGGTGAAATTAGGTAAAATGTAGACAATAAAAACTCATAAAAAGGTAATAAATGTGAAAATTACGTACTCATCGTAATTCTTGATCTTCCAAAATATCTTCGTCATTCATTACAATTGAATCTCAGCCAGAGGTGCAGGCCCACCATGGGAGCTTTAACTTTAAGAATTTTAGAGTGGGGGAGCCGACGTCAGGACTGGCGCCGCCCATGAGGCACACGTACTATGTGGTGTTAGAGGATTGGCCAGTAACCGATGCTGGCCACCTCCCTTCTCCAGTTCTGTCCACCAGAAGAGGAAAAAGAAGGGTTAGGGGATAGGGAGGGTGGGGGAAGGGAGCCAAAGGGATAGGAAAAAGTAAGAAAATTTACTGAAAAAGGCATACGGCTGACTGAGAAAACACAGAGAATTGAAGATGGCCTAAGGGACTTGGGCTGGCCAGGGATGGCCAGAACCACTGGGCAGGCCCAAAGATAAGAGGGAGAGAGATAGAGAGAGAGAGAGGGCTGGCAGCAGTAGTGCTACTGCTTGCGAAGCTGGCAAGCTGGGTTCAGAAGCAATACCGGGGAGCTGGAGGGTCAGCTGGGGGAGGAGGATTGAGCGCCCGAGGGGCACTTTCCTCCTCCAGGGAGGGAGGGATGCCGCTCCCACTGTGCTGCTGCCACTGGGTGCACATGGGTGGGGGTGCAGCAGAGAGCGCCATGTGGAAGGGGAAGACATCGGCTGGGGTCCAGAGCAACGTCAAGTCTCAGCGTGCGCATGCCTCCATGGATCTCCTTGGTCACAGACATCTTTAGGGATACCAGGGAGAAAACACAAAATGGGCATGTAGTTCCTCCTCAAAACAGGCTCCAGTGAGGATGCGGTATGGTCCTGGCTAGGTCGGAGGCCTGACACATGTGGCATAAGCAGGAAGGCAACTGGACCTCCAACTTCCCCGCCTGGGGGGGTGATCTGCGGCAAGAAGGGGGCTGAAGACCGAGTCAGGGGCTTAGGCTGGCCCCCACCATGGGAGTCCCGGCAGAGAGGAGGGCTGCAGAGAGCATAAACAAAATATAAAAAAAAAAAGGAAGGGCGAGAGAGCGAGCAGCCCAGAGGGTGGTCTCTCCCACTCCCAGACCAACTCCCTGAGAAGTGTCACCAAGAAATTACCTGGGGTCAGCCTACGTCATTAAACAAACATACTACACACTTGAACATGGGAGCTCTCTTTTCTATACCTAGAAGAGAGATGGCTGCTGGAAGCCTATTCCCCACAGAGAATACAAGTCTCCTGGAGCCAGTGGCCTGTAGGAATTAGTTAAACAAAGAAGGTGAAATCCAGATGTGTGGAGAGGTCACCCTGAAGTCAGGGAGGTGGGGAAGAGTTTGGCATTGCTGAGGCAGAGAACCCTTTGCTAGAATTTAAACTCTCTTTTTTTTTTTGGGGATGGAGCTAAGAAGAAAGGAACCTTCCTCTTGGAGAATAGCGAGGTAAGTCATGAGAAAAGGATCCATCAATCCAAACCTGAAGAATGAAGGACTTCTTATGAAAAGAACACTCTCTCTCTCTCTCTCTCTTTCCCTCTCAAGGGAGCGTAGAGCCCTTCTGTGGAGCTTTAGCACATCAGAGGGGAATATAAGCAGGGAGGACTTCAGACTTGGCCACTTTCTTCCTTTTTTTTTTTTTTGATTGCCCCTCCCTGTATGGAGGGGGGGGGACCCAAAACCAGGAAGGAAGCCAAAGGTCATCCTGCACCCGCTCCCAACGCACCCCAGAGGGCTGACACAGAAAACTGGGTTTGCTAAATTGGAAATGCCCACCTTGATTTCAATGGTTCCCTTTTTTTTTTTTAACCAAACAAGGGGTGGAGACAACTGAAAAGGGAGGAGATACTGCCCCGGGCCTGGCCATGAGGGGAAAAAGGGAGTGAAGTTGTGATGAATAGTGAAGATATTTCTGAAGATTAAGAATTACGGTGAGTACATAATTTTCATAACTTACCCAAATCAGTCTTCACCATTCATCACAACTGGGTCAGAGTGCCAAGCCGCCACCATCGGTGATGATGGCAAACCCTGAAGAAACAAGGTCCCTCAGCCTCTTGTGGGGGAGGCACAAGAGGCGGAGGCCCTTTACGGGTCTTGTGAGGCCCAAGAATGGTCAGGGGCAAGTGAAGCCTCTCGAGACCAGGTAGATGGAAGGCACCCCTGCAACTCATGCCTGGCCCTGTAGGAGAAGAAAAGGGCCCCCGGTATGGTGAGGCTATCACCCTATGCCGGGCCAAAGGTGACAACTGGGAAAGGTGAAGCCACACCATCCTCTTGATGCAGGTCTAAGTTCCTACAAGCCTGGAGGCTAATTTATTAGCATCATAAGATGTTCTGAGAGGTGTCTCATTAGCTCTAGGCCAAGTGCAGAATGGCTAATGGCTCACTGGGTTTGCTCACTGTTATGCATTGATGCTAGGAGTTGTGCCAGCATTGTCCATAGGGGCCTGGCATAGGCTACCTGGTATCCCTGGTGCTCTGGTATACACAATAAGGACGCACCACCGAGAACACCCTTATAACTCAGCGATCAAACTCGGCCGAGTCAGACTCTGGGGAGCAGTCGTGCCGCGGGTGATGATGCCCTGAAGGGGTGTCAAGGAGCTCCACTCCCAACTTGGAGTGGTGCATGGCACCTGGGTACCCCACAGGAGCACAGTACCTGCATAAGCAGTCCCTAGGGGCTGGGATGGGGGCTGCAGGATGTTACCAGATGCTGTGCGAAGCCTCTGAAAATGGTTGAGGCCAAGGAGACATGACTGTGATGTAAGCGCTGTAATCCCCTAGGAATGACAGTATCACACATGAAGTGCTGCATCCAGCAGTGTGGGAGATGTGCAGCTCCTCCATCCTATCCAATAGGAAGCATTGATAAGATGTGAGATCAGCATCTGATAAAAGTGAATGGTGGCATCCTCTTCCTCAGAGGAGAAAGTCAAAGATTCAGAGAAGCTGGATTCAGCTGGTGGTGTATTGGTTTGAGG
Source organism: Neoceratodus forsteri (assembly GCA_016271365.2). Classification (NCBI taxonomy): domain Eukaryota; kingdom Metazoa; phylum Chordata; order Ceratodontiformes; family Ceratodontidae; genus Neoceratodus; species Neoceratodus forsteri. The sequence goes on from CM057458.1 coordinate 377,852,557, forward strand.
TCTGAAAATGACCTTGTCCAGTGCCCTCCAGTATCTGGGAAATGCAGCCACCAAAGCCCTGAATTGCTCCCAGGTTAAGGGCCCCGTAGAACCAGAGAGACCTGGGAGAGGAAGGGGGAGACAGAGGAGTGGAGGAAGAAGGGTTCTGGTGAACCAAAGGTCCTCTGCAAGGGCTGTGGGAACATGCAGGGTACCCCTTCTGAAAGGGGGCTGCCTAACCCGCCCACCACAGAACTCCCAACTACCAAACGGCGAACAGGCTGGTGCCCTTGGAGGGAAGTCCACAGGTGAGGAGAACGGAGACATACAGAGCCCATCGGGTGGCCCTAGTTCCCACACTAGGTAATTGAGGTAATACCCGGGCCATAATTGACACTGTAATGCAGTAGGAGGGGTATGCTGCACTGTTCAGATGCCATCCTTCCGATGAGACATTAAACTGAGGTCCCTTCTGCCCATCTCTAGTCACTGTCCAAGTGGAAGTTAAAGATCCCATGGTGATTATCAAAGAAAAGTAGGGGGGAATTTTATTGCAAAACAAAGTAAACCAGGAAATAACAATATCAGTCACCCTTTATTTTTATTTGTTTTATTTAAACGTTTGATGACCGGAAAAGGCACACTGAGCCGAGGCTCGTTCCAGGTGCGACCCGGGGAAAGGGGAAAGGGATATAAAGCAGAAAGTAAATAATAGATACATGAGATAAATATACAGTTACATAAGTTATACAGCAAAGTACTGTACATTCAGATGGACTATATACAAAAAGTATCACAATTCTGAGGATTAGATTACGATCCACAAAAAACATTTGGCATGAGGCTGGGCCTGTGAGTGGCTAGGAGTAGGTGCAGGTGGGGAGTGGAAGTTGTTGGATTTGGTATTTGAAGCAGTTGTGAGAGGGTGAGTTTATTAGGAGAGGTGGAAGTTGGTTCCATAAAGTGGGGAATCTGTAGGTGAAGGTAGATTTGCCAGTGGACGAGGAAGGTTTGGGAAGGGAGAAAGAACGGCAGTCCCTTGAGCACAGTGAGTATGGGGAAATGGCAGCTGGTGTTAGCCTCTCTGCCAGGTAAGGGGGGAGCAGGTCGAACCAGAATTTGGATATGAAGGAGATGGAGTAGCTGAAGTGATGATGGAATAGGGGTGGTGTCCTAAGGGAAGAAAGGAGAGTGCAGTGATGGGTTCTAAAAGGGGAATTTGTGGCTAAGTCACAGAAAGCGTAGATGAGGGAGTCATGCCTGGATAACGCAGAGGAGGGGGCAGTGCCATACACGATGTCAGTGTAGTCAAAGATGGGAGTGATGGCCCTGCAACTTCTCTCTCAATTTGGTGACATTTCCTATTATAAATTGAACCTGGCAAAAACCGAAGTTATGCCACTTAATGGTAACATCCTTAAATCAGACTTGGAGCACCTTGGCCTCATATGGAAATGATAAAAACTAAAATACCTGGGGATTTTCCTTAGTAATTCACCCCACCAGATGAAAAAACAATCTGGATTCAATATCGACACATATTTAAACAGATTTAGACTGTTGGTCTTTGTTACCTCTAGCCCTGTTGAGCAGTTTGAGTATTATAAAAATGAACGTCCTGCTCCGTTTACTGTACCCCCTACAGATGTATAATTTTGCTTTACCTAAGTCATGGTTTAATCAGGTACATAGAATCCTTACCTCCTTTTTATGACAAGGTAAGGCGGCCCACTGGGTGTTGTCTAAACTAATGCGCACCAAATGGGATGGAGGCCTACAAGTCCCTAATTCTTTTTTGTACTATTTGGCTGTCCACCTTACAAGACTTTCTAGTTGGGTCGGCCCATCGGTGGTAACCCCCTTGGATCCTTATATTCCACAATGGCAGGATATACAGCACTCCCTGTGTTCCACTCAAGGATTGGATATCCGATCACTTCTCTACCGCTCCAACAGAAAAATTCCTCGCCCATTTAAGGATACCCCCTTGGGGGCATCCATTACTGTATATTTACAACTCTGCTCCTTAATTAAAGTTTGCCCGCAAAAGGATACATGTCAACCCCTATTTGGGAATCCTAATCTTCAAATTGCTGGGTGGATTATCTCTAAAAGATTTTGGCCAGATATGGGAGTAGACACAGTGGATCAACTTACGGCCAGAAATTTCTATCTTTTCAAGAAGCCTGTTCCCTATACCATTGGCCCACCTGTTCTTTTTTTTGATATTTTCAGCTGTCTCATATGCTTTTGCACTTCTTCGGTAATGGACCATGGACTAGTCCCCTAAAAACCTTTATTCTCCCTACTCTCTGCAATGCTCCAGCCTCCCATCACATATCATACTATTACAGTACCCTATGGGATTTTCTGGCTGCTAGTGAGGACCCCAGATTCTATTACTGGGGCCAGGCTCTTCCAGTCCATACCTCCAAAAGAAACTGGACCACTGTCTGGAAACATTTATATAAATACACTAAATGGGACAGATAACATTTTATGCAACTTCAGATCATTCACAACCTTTATTACACTCCAGTTAAATTGTGTAGAATGGGAAGACTACCCACGGACTTGTGCTCCAGATATGGTAAAGAACCTGGTACTCTACTCCATGTCTTGCGGCTTTGTGAAACTGTTGTCCCCTTTTGGAACTCAGTTCAAACTCATCTTGACCCCCTTTTAGGGCTGTCTGATGAATTTTCCCCTCATTGGTAACCAGAAACCTCATATGGCTCTAATCTCAGCCTGTGCAAAGAAGGTTGTTATTCATCATTGGCTGGATCAGTGCACACCCCAGCTTCTCAAGTGGTACAAGAAGATTTTGTTTACATTGCAGGCTGAACACCTTATAGCTAACTTGATGGATAAAACCAATAGGTACAAAAGCATCTGGGAACCACTTTATGGCTTGTTAACAGTGTAAGTTCTGCATTATACTGCCTATCAGTAGTTCCCCATAGAATGGCTTATATAGGATCGGATTACCCAGATCCATGTTTTTCCCTGATATACATATCCTGCATCTCCAGTGGTGGATTGGGTAGATTATGTGGGTGGGGGAGGGTATTGGGGTGTGTGGGGCATTTATCTTATTCATGACATATTCCTGGACCTCATTGTGGCTTTCTTTGTGTATATGTACCTCCAGGATTTGATGACTGATGCATGTATTGTTATTTTGTTTGTTCTAATAAAGTTTATTAAATTTGAAAAAAAAAAAGATGGGAGTGATCACTTTTGCTAATAATTTGCGTCCACGGTCTAAGGAGTAGTGGGAGGGCATCATGATTTCTGTATAGTAGGCCTAGCTTAGGGTGGAGCTTCGATGTGATGGTATCAATGTGATTTGAGAAGTTTAACTGGGGGTCGAGCCATACTCCTAGATATTTGTATGTAGAGATAGCGTTTAGTGGGGTCTCATGTCTGAAGGCGACAGCAAGTAGACAGGATATTCTCGCGAGCTTTTGAGCAGACCTGAAAGTCATGGAAACAGTTTTGAATGAGTTTATTTTGAGATGGTTTGCGTGAAAATAAGACTACATGTTGTGACGATCGTGTTGCAGTCATGACTGAACGACGCTTAGAACTGGGCCAGATGTGAAAAGGATGGTGTCGTCTGTGTCTATGTGGAAGAGGGATCTTGAACAGACAGACGGGAGGTCATTAATAAATAGAGAAAACAGAATGGGTACTAGAATTGAGCCCTGGGGGACACCAGCTAGTATGGGGTGGTGGGGGGGAGTGGAGTCTGCAATCCTGACTGACAGGAGCCTATTTTCAAGGTATTTTCAGAACCACCAAATTGCAGGAGGGGCGAGTCCGGCTACCTTGAGTTTGTCAAGGAGCAGGGGGTTGGAAACAGAATCGAAGGCCTTTGCCAGATCAACAAAGATTGCAGCAGTTAGTTGGCCTTGGTCAGCAGTGGACTGGATGTGTCCGGTGATGCAAAGGAGGGAGGATATGGTGGAGTGGTGCTTTCTGAACCCAGACTGACATGGTGAAAGGAAATTTGTGGATGTGAGAAAGTTAGCAAGGCTCGAATTTAATGGTATTCCAGTACATTTTGGGTACCAAATTTCATGCTGGAATACCAAAATTTGAGCCCTGGTATCCCGTTTAAAAATACCAGATTTTTTCTTGTTATGAGCATGCAGTTCCCGCTCCTGACCACATGGAAAGAGAGAGAGAGAGAGACATCAGTGTAAGTTGGCAGACATCGAGGCATCTGGGGAGGACCTGTACAAACCAGTAGGAGCACCATTTCTAAAGAAGATTGTCACACCACTCATCCCTTGCATGACATTGCTGCACCAAACTCCATTATTTTCTTTATTCCGTTAACACAGAAACACTGCATGAGGAACTGGGTGCTGCCATAAGAGACTGCAGATTCATTCAGAAAAAAACAGCACTCAATCAACTTTCAAAGAATCAGGGATGCCTAGACTGTAGTGCTTAGTCCTTTACTGAGTGCAGCAAAAATCAGATTAATCTGCAGTCCCTTATGGCAGCACTCAGTTCCCCATACCATACTTCTCTGTTAATGGAATAAAGAAAATAATGGAGTTAGGTGTAGCGATGTTATGCATGGGACGAGTGGTGTGACAGCCTTTAGAAATGGTGCCCCTACTGGTTTGTACAGGTCCTCCTCAGATGCCCTCCTTGATGTCTGTCAATTTCCTCTGATGTTTGTGTGTGTGTGTGTGTGTGTGTGTGTGTGTGTGTGTGTGTGTCTCTCTCTCTCTCTCTATTTGCCTGTGCGAACCATGATTGCAAGACCCCCCCCCTAAAAAGCCACAAACTCGCTCTTGCTCTTTGTCTCTCTCTGCCCTCTTACAGCAAGGTGCAGTTTGAAAATACAGTAGTGAAGCAGAGAGAGAGAGAGAGAGTTGACGTGAATTTTTTTTTGTTGTTTGTTAAAATGTAACTTTCCCAGACAGAAGACTCTGAGCAGGGAACCTCCTGCATCCTGATCGCTGTTACTGGGGGTGAGAGGGCAGGAAAGAGAGCACTTGTGACACTGTGAGTGGGGCAGTACAGAGAGATAAGGCTGCATACTTCAAACCCAATCATAACTCCCTCCCCCTACCTAAACACACACACACACTCCAAGCTGGTATGCCTTCAGCCAAAAACAGCATCTTAACTGAAGCCATGACTATGTGTCAACTGCATATATAATGAATAAGAAAAGACTAGAAGAGACATACAAAACATTTCCTTTCGTCAAATGTGTTTATTTTTGGGTGTTTTCACAAAGAAATTCAGTGTATTTCAAATGTTCTAGCTTTAAAAATATAAAACTCCTTGGAAATTGGGCAGAATACCAAACTTCCTGGTGGAATACCAATATTCTGACTCTGGTATTCCACCAAGAATACCACTTTTTTTCCCTTAAATTCTATCCCTGGTTAGTCAGTCTGGACTAGACAAGAGCTTCTTGCAGTTTGGCAAGAGCAGAGAGTAGGAAGATTGGTCAGTAGTTTCCAGGTACTGAGGGATCACCACCCTTGTAGAGAGGGATGACATAATTTACAAGCCTGAGGGACATTGCCAGAGGAGAAGGACAGGTTTAGTAGATCGGTGAGGGGAACAGCAATTGCAGGTGCAGATATACACAGAGGTTTGGGGTGGATACCATCAGGGCTTGATTTTGAGATGTTCAAGGAGTAGAGGGCATTAAAGACTTCTTCCAGTGAGGTGGGAGTGAGGAGGAAATTGTTTTGGATAGGGTTTAGGGGGGCCACTGGAGGGCCGGGGGGGGGGATGGGAGTTCAGGAAGGGCACAGGTGGTGAAGTTGTTTAGGGTTTCTGCTATTTTGACAGGATCAGAAACTGTTTGGTCGTTATGTTCGAGAGTTAGAGTGGTGGTCTGGGGGGGTCAATAAGAGAGTGGACAACCTTCCTGAAGGAGGAAGGATAGGCAGTGTTTAAATGACTTAAAGTATTCAGCTTTGGCTAGTTTTATAGCCTTGATGCAGGCACTTCTAGCGAAGTTGCAGGCCTGTCTAGATTGGGGGGTTTGTGTGGTTTTAAATTTTATTTATTTTTGTTGACCTGGTAGGCCCACTAAGTCCAATGCAGATCCCTTTTTCAGGGGCGACCCAGGATTAGTTACAGATAGATACAGTACACAGAGTGCATAGCACTGGGGAGATACATAGAGTGGGATCTGTAGAGTGCAAGACACATTGTTTACAATCATCTGTTAGATACATGAATTTACAAGAAAACAGACATTTTCTTTACATGACATTATACTGCAGACAAATAGATATTTTCTTTACATGACATTATATAGAATTAATAGAGCACCTTCAAGTCTTGAGACCATGATGGACAGTGGGACAACATAAGCAATTATTCCTTATACTACTATATATCTTTGTACATGACAGTGGAGTATATCTTTGGTTCACATTTATAGCTGGTGAGACAGAGTGGGTGCGCAAGGTGCTGTATCAGGATGTCAGCGGAAGCAGTTACACTGGTTAAGTCTTAGTAGATAGGTTTTTAGGCCTTTTTTAAGGCCTCCTAGAGAGGTACTTTCCTGAAGGGCACTTGGGAGAGCATTCGGGGGGGGGGGAGATGAGACTGAAGAACGCCCTGGACCCTTGGGCAGTTTGAGTCCTGGGTGTTGTTAGGAGCTGTCTAGTTGAGGACTTTAGATTTTGGTCATTAATTTTGGGCTTCAGGAGGTTTGCTAGACTTGGAGGGGGCATTCGGCTGCCTGAGCTTAAAAACTAGGCAGAGATGAGTATTTTAGCCTGTCACCCGTGGTAGGCCAGGCAAGGGTCTGGAGGACTCGACAGTGGTGTTCTCTCGCTGGGGCTCCAGCCGCAAACCTGATTATCCTGTTGTACATAGTTTTTAATTTCTGCAGTTCAGTGTTTTTGGCCGAGAGCAGTACAGAACAGCCATACAGTAGGGAGGGTAGAAGGACATCCTGTGCAATTCTGCATCTGGAGGTCTGGGTGAGAACAGGACTAAGGCAATATAGGAGGCTAGTTTTTTGGCTCAGGGACCTGTTGAGTTGGGCTATGTGAGCCTTGAAGATGCAGTCCTTGTCCAGGGTGACCCCAAGGTATTTCAGGGACTCAACTGTGCTAATCATGGGCCATTTGTTAGAAAGAGATTCAACATTTTAGACCTGTCTGGTCCTAGTTTTTTCGGACCAAATAACATAGCTTTGGTTTTTCTCCCATTAAGCACCATTTTGTTATTGTTTAGCCAATTTTCCAGCACCAGGAGATCGTTTTTTAGGAGAATATTTAGGGTAGCTGCAGCACTGAAAGACCTGTATAGTACAGCGTCATCAGCGTATAGGTTCATTTTTGCCCCACTACAGTATTTAGGCAGTTCGTTGATGAAGACTGAGAAGAGCAGAGGCCCCAGGATAGATCCTTGAGGTATCCCATCCAGTATCGGACGCTTATCTGACACGGTACCCTGCCATCTCACTAACTGTGTTCTTCCCTGAAGGTAGGAAGTGAGCCATTGAACTGTGTGGCTATCCAGGCCAATCCATCTTAGTTTAGCTAGGAGTAGTTGGTGGTACTCCAGGTCAAATATTTTGGTGAGGTCGATGAAGACCGCACCAGTGAGCATCCCCTTATCCAGCACTGAGAATACCTCTGAGGTTAGAGCTATCAGCACTGTATCTGTGCCATGGTTTTTCCGAAATCCATGTTGCTGTGCAGTAAAAATGTCATGTCTCTCCACTATTTGATCGTAAATCACCCTCTCTAGCACTTAGCTGAGGACTGATAGGCTAGATATCGGGTGGTAATTCTCAACCTGATCCAGCAGGCCGCCCTTGTGGATGGGGGAGACAAGGGCCACTTTCCATAGTGAGGGAACATGCCCTTCAAGGAGAAATTGATTTTAGTGGCCATGTTACATTTTTAGCAATGGCAGGTGCAGCGAGTTGGGGAAGTTTGGGCTCAAGTTTGTCATGCCTCAAAGATCCATAGGGTTTGATCCCCTTTAGTAACTTTAGTACCTCTTTTTTGGTGGTCAGTTTGAAGTGAAATCCTGGGGTACGGGGATTCATTTTACCAGGGCTTTAAAGGAGTGTGGGTGGTCCTGGAGTGTATGTTTTAAACGTGTCCAGTTCGGTGAAGAATGTATTAAGAGCCTCGGCAGCAGCTTGTAGGGTCTTATCACTGTTCCCGTTTGCCACTATGTCTCTGCCTTCCTGAGGGGTTTGGCCCTTGATCAGATTGTTAATTTGTTTCCAGAATTGTTTTGGGATCGGATAGGTTGTCATCCTGAAGTTTTCGGAGGTGTCGAATTTTGTCTCTTTTTAACTAGTGCTTACATTTGTTACAAATTTCTCTGAACTTTTGCCAATCAGAGGCCTGGCCAGTGGATTTGAAGTTACTCCAAGCTGCATCCCTACTCCTCATGAGTTTTCTGAGGTCATAGGTGAGCCATCTGGCATCCTGACCTTTCACTCTGAGCTGTTTAAGCGGAGCGTGTTTGTTGGCCGCTGACAGGAAGTTTACGATGAAGAAGTCAAGGGCTTCATCTAGACTTGTGGCCCATTTGATTTGCCGCCAATCTATTCCTGCCAGGATACTGAGGAAGGAATTTAGGTCGAAGTTTGAGAAGTCTCAGGTCCTGAGTATTCTGGGAAGGGGGTAGGGAAAGCATTTCTCCATATTCCATACGTGGGGAAACGGTCACTCAGGGAGCCAGAAAAAGTCCCCACCAGGTTGAATCTTTCAGGGTTGGTGGTGAGTAGCCAGTTCAGTGTTGTCTGCTTACCCATTTTTCTGTGTGGCCTGGTAGGGTCATGTATTAGTTGGGTCAGGTCAGCATCTTGGAGTGCCGTTTTTACCTCCCCAATTTCAGAGGACCCCCAGTGGATGTTAAAATCCCCAGTGATTTTTTCCCCTTTGGGTTGGTTTGGAAGGGCTTTTAGTAGCATGTTCAGTGATTCTAATGGAGATTTGGGGGGTTATATACCGTCCCGAACAGCAGCGGTTTCGTTCCCCCAAGTAGAAAGTTAATGAAAAGTGCTTCGCAGGCAGAGGGGGTTAGGTCTGGGGTGGTTATCATCGTAGCGTTAAGAGTGGATTTGACATAGATCAGGACCCCTCCCCCTTTTTTCCTTAGTCTATCCTACCTAAAAAAGTTATACCCTGTTAAACCTAATTCGTGGTCCAGTACTGAAGGTTTGAGCCACGTTTCACTTACTGCGATTACATCTGGTGAGTAGAAGCTCACGCAAGCCTCAAGTTCATGAATTTTAGGTCTTAGGCTGTTTATGTTCATATGGGCTATTTTTATCCCCTTAGCAGTGTCCATTGGGCCCTGTTTGTGTGGATAGCAGTGTGTTGATATGTGGGGCCAGGGTTTTCCTCTATGTCCCACCAAGCATAAGTTTAAGGTGCTTAAGCAGTTTGGTTAGATATTTTGGTATCAGGAAGTGAGGTACTCTCTTTTGTTCCCTGATCTACATGGTGATGTTCTAGAACGTCCCTAGTCACCTGAGCCCGCACAGGTATATTATCGTTGGCAGGAGGGTGTCAGGGGATAGTTCCTTCACGCACTCAGGATGAGCAGAGGCGGTTCTCTGTTCCGGCCCCTGACCCACACGATGTAGGATGTGATAGGAGCTGAGGACTATCAGGATATAGAGAGCTGCATAGACTATCCCGCTTGCCGTCACTGTAAAAAGAGATTCAGCCTCTGACAGCTGGTAACCCACTTTGGTATGTACTGGTTGTACTGTGTTGTTCTGATTGTCCCTGCTAGCTAGCAGTATATAGATTCCTTTCCCCTGGATTGGAAGATTCTTTTGTCAAATTATCAGAATTTAATTTTAAGCAGTGTTTGTTTGCCCTGTTGCTACTCTGATTTTGTAATGCGTGCTCATTAGCTGTTGATAGTGTCCCAAGTAGGCATTTGGTATAAGGTGCTTATGACCAATTGGGCACTTAGTAAATTTCAACCATGTGATACACCTGAGTTATTTAGCTAAGTGTCTAGATAAGGTGGGGTTTTAGCTGTTGGGCGGCTTTGCAAATCACCAGTTGTGGTTTGCTGGCAATGGGACTGAGAGGCAGCTGTCTTTGGCCGAGGTTTGTGGCTTTTCTCAGTGTCCTGGATCAGAGGCTGGTGTAGAGTGCTGGTCACAGCAGGGCGGGAAGGGCTCCGAGGGAGAGAGCCCACGGGGAGTGGGTCTTCTGGGCAGTCCAGCCCACTGTAGGGCATTCTGAGGAGAGAGGTAGAGAAGTGGGTTAAGTACAACTGGACTATGGGGAAGTGTTTCAGGTAGACAAAGAAACAGGGTGGGTTACAAGTTAGACAAAGGCACCTGGGCTGGTTTGGGATTAGCGAGTGCTTGGTGGACTAGGAGGCTAGGGAACACGAGCAGTGGGAGAGTAACCCGATACCCCTACAGGGATCTAACTATTTTCAGCCCACAAGGTCTAAGTTAAATGTGGCAAGAACTGTACGAGATCTACCTTGTCTAGCAGTAGTCAACAAACCCAGGATGATTAACAGTATTCGCTGTTACAACATTCCTAAAAGTCTGTAATAACTGGGCTAGACATTACTATTAAGCAGGACTGATAAACATGAGTAAATGCAGTTAAAAATTATGCTATAATTCACCGAGTGGTGCAGCAGCCAATCGCATAAGGGCCCCTGGCAGGAGTGCATCAATGGGAAGTGAGTCACTTGTTTTTGAAATATCTCAGCCCAAAAAGAGCACCATGAGTCACTGAGTCCCAACAGCTCTGAAGTCTGAGCCTGGCATACCTGAATTCAGCTGTCGCGTGGCTTTGAAAACCACCAGTTGTGGCTTGCTGGCGGTGGGACTGAAAGGCGGCTGTCTTCGGCTGAGGTTTGAGGCTTTCCCAGTGTCCTGGATCAGCGGCCGGCATAGAGTGACGGTCACAGCAGGGTGGGGAGGGCTCCGAGAGAGAGACTGTGGGGAGCGGGTCTCCTAGGCAGTCCAGCCCACTGTAGGGCGCTCTGAATTCAGCTGTCGGGTGGCTTCACAAACCACCGGTTGTGGTTTGCTAGCGGTGTGACTAAGAGGCGTCTGTCTTCAGCCGAGGTTTGCGGCTTTTCAAGGTGTCCTGGATCGGCAGCCAGTGTAGAGTGCTGGCCATGGCAGGGTGGGGATGACTCCGAGAGAGATGACTCCGAGAGAGAGACCGCTGGGAGTGGGTCTCCTGGGCAGTCCAGCTGTTGGGACCAAGCCTTTTCACGAGCTTCACAGAAGGCAATTAATGTGATGGAGATCCATGGGTTGTGGTGCTTTTTGACCCTAGTTTTAACCTGGGGGGTGTAGGAGTCCCAGACCTTATTGAAGGTACGTACTGTAGGAAGCTGGACAGGGCTGAGTTGACGTCAGATGTGGAGTCCAGTCCATATGTTTTAGGTCATACAGGAGAGAGCTGGTGTTTAGTGAATTTAGAGGATGGGTAATAATGTACTTAAAGTTGATTTTGAAAGTTGAATTTTTCTGGTGCAGTGTGTAATACAGTGGTCGCTTAGGGCTGTGTCCAATACACCAGCAGTGGAAATTCTATGTAGATGGGAAAAGAGGATCCAATCAATTAGGGAGTGGTTTGCTGAGTGAGGATTATAACGGGTGGGCTCAGTAATTAATTGGGTAAGGTTAAAAGCCTGTAATCTGGATGTGGCAGTTTTAGCAGAGGGGGAGAGCCAGTCTAGGTTGTAGTCCCCTAGTAGGAGTAGTTTGTCGAATGCAGCAAGGGGGGTAGGAAGGACACGCAAGAAACAAGGGAGAGAGAGGGGACATGATTGAGACCTTCAAGTACTTGAAAGGGATAAATAAGGTTGATAAGGAGAGTCTATTTAAGCTGAGTGGCAACCATAACATGAGGGGGCACAATTTTAAGCTGGAGGGTGGGGGTTTAGGAGGGAGGTCAGGAAGCACTTCACAGAGAAGGTAGTGGACACTTGGAATGCACTGCCAGAAGAGGTAATCTCGTTGAAGACAGTGGGCAACTTTAAGAGTGGCTGGGACAGGCATAGGGGGAGGGTAAGGGTCATGGGTCAGGAGGATAGGAGGAGTGGGGAGGGAGGGTAGGGACATTAGCTCATGCTATGGACCCTGCAATATGAGCAGACTTGACAGACCAAATGGCCTTCTTCTGCTGGCTTCTTCGTATGTTCATATGTCCTTGGCAAAGCGTGGGGAGGCATAGATCATCCAGATAAAAATTGGTAGGGTAGAAGGGAGGATGAGTTGGGATAGAATCAGTTTGTGTGAGCCAGAGCAAGATTCCCTTTTAATGACTGAGAAAGAGAGTGGTTGTTTTACATAGATCGCTACACCTCCACCCCTTTTGCCACGGTCGTGCTGGTGGAGGGTGTAATCGAGGAGGGGTAGGGAGGAGTCAGGGGTTTTGGCATAAAACCATGTTTCCATGAGACAGAGGGCATCAGGGGAGTGTTGAGTCACACAGCAGCTAAGCAGCTCTAGTTTAAGTAGGAGACACCTGATGTTCATACAGTATACATGATATTATGGCCTTTGTGGGATGGAGTTTGTATTTGTTCTACAGGGGGTCTGGGTTTAGTTCGATGTCCCCTGCTAGGAGCAGGATAAGAAGGAACACTGAGAAGGTGACTGGCAGTTTGCACCCTCTTGTAAGTGGGGGGGGCAGGAGTTGGTGTGGCACGGGAGCAACTCAGAAGGGTTAAGCAGGAAGTCATCTGGGGGGAAGTTGCATAAGAAGATATTTGGTGAAAAGAGTGTTGCGGCAGTGGATAAGCTGAGGGGGCGGTGTTAGCTGGATAGGGTGGACAAGGTGGGGCACTGGGGTATGGAGGGGTGGGGTAGTTGCAGCTAAAGCAGGGAGATGGGGTGAGTGTAAAAGTAGAATAGAAAGGAATGCTAGGATAATGAGGTGGATTGCATCGGTCATGGTCATGGTTACTAGTCTGGACTTGAGAGGGGAACTGAAGAGCAGGGAATAGAGAGACTATCAGAGGAGAGGGAGTGTTAGGGATGGGAAGGGTTGCGATTAGGTCAGGGGTTTCAGTGGATAAAGATACTAGCCATGAGGTGTGGAGAGTAGCAGGGATGAAGGGTGTGAGTGTTCAGTATGTTCTCTGCAAGAACACTTGATGCCAGTATAGCCTAGAGCAGGGGGAGGAGGGGAGAAGAAAAAATTACTTATCATAGTAATCTTGTTTCTTCCAAGGGAATCTTACTGTATTCTGACATATGCAGTATGGTCTCACCATAGGACTGCCCCAGAACCAAAATGGTTAATAGAACCAATGTTAATAACGGAATGCTAGGCTCGAGCTCAATTTTCAAACAACTGTCCCTGGAATACATCCTGCAACCATCAGATTCTTACAGAGCATGCGTAATAACAAGCTATCTAAGTAAGCAATAAGGCACAAAGGGGTGTATATAAAACATATTTTACAGCACGGCCAGGGACATAGTAAGGCACGAGACCGAAGGCCAAGTGACTTCAGCCACTGGACATGCTGTAAAATACATTTTACACACATTCCTGAGTGTCTTATTATGCTTATAAAATTGGATCCTTTTTTTTTTTTTTTTGACTTTTTACTGTTGGGAAAAGCATGTTTATATGTAGAAACAATAGATTTACTTGTGTGCATTTGTGATAAAATAGTCCTTACGTGCACTGCAAGTGATGTCACTGATGATGTCACTGTATTATTGCCTGCTTTTTTTCTTCCTGTTTTTTTCTTTGTTTTTCTTCACATTCAAGATATGGAATGTTTACCATAGAATACGTGGATTCAAAATTCTGCTCACTTCCACTGGCAGAATGTTTCTCTCCTAACACACTGTACACAGACAATACAGAGAATAATTGATAGTCGCCTATCGGTAACAAGCTGGTTAGTGCGTTGAGAGGTTGCCTTGGCGATTGCAGTAACCTCGAGAGCGAAGCTCGAGAGGTTTGGTCGCCAATGGCAACCTCAAGACACACTAACCGAGCTTGTTACCGAGAGGTGACTTCAATCTAGAGTTTTTATAGTGTATGGCCTTTTGTTGTTTTTTCTTTAAGGAATGCCAGCAGAACAGGAGTGGATGCCAGTTGGGTCTCTTGTTGCTCCGCCCCAGACGCTCTGACGCTAGTCATGTCCCGCTTGTCCCGCTTGCCGCAGTGCTACCACTTGTTTTGTATTTTTCTTACGAGTGCATTATATTTAAATAAAATGGGGTTAAACAGAGAGAGCCCTCAGAGTATCTGCAGGATCCCTCCTAACAACCGCCTACACTGGGGACTGCTGTTTACCTGACCGCTGCCACACCGTGGGACCTGCTGAAAGATTCACTTAAGTAAAGTTTTTTTTCCTTTTAAACTGTAGAGCATGAGAGGGAACACGTTCCAAGTTGTTATGCTGCAGTAGCTACAATGACATAGTTACTGCAGCATAACAACATTTAGCAAGTGATGGATTTTCATTAACACCGTTCCATCATACACTATAAAGGCCTTTGTTACAGCCAGAGACTCAAATATCTCACTGTCAGTGCAAGAAGAAGAGAGTTCTCTGATGAGCAGGTAAAGATAGAAGGGGGAATTTTCACTGTCAGCAAAGAAACAATTGCAGTGAAAACTATAAACAGTACTTATTGTTTCTAATTTGTTTATGTATGTAAGGAGAGCGTGATAATCAGGGAAATAACATTTTAATTAATTTTGTTTTATTTTTATTTAAAGTAGTTTTATTTTTAGGGCCCAGTTGAAGTTTTTTTTTTTACAGTGTAAAGGTAGCAGCCATGTCTGTGGTGGAAGATCAGTTCTGTCTGTATGGGGCTAACTGAAATGCTTGTGTTCCAAATGCACATTGATCTGGGTTCCAGACTCTTCACTGTTGAGCAGCCCTATTTTTAACCATGTGTAAACCATATTTTACACATAAATAAAAGCCTATCAGATTCTGGATTTTACCCTGCCATTTTATAAACTATACTAATAAATAATTAATTAATTAACAACCCCCCCCCCAAAAAGTACAGTTACGTATGAACTTACCGTAACAGTAAATCTTCGAGAGAGGTTCCTGCAGTAGGTCACATGTAGGACTGTGCCCCCTGGCATCAGGACTGCATGGCAAACTTTTCCAGCAATGCCTGGTGGGGGACCGCCCACCTGACATCACGTGACAGATGTCAGCTTGACCCTATATAGTGGGTGGTCCCCACGCCTGCCTTCCAGTTCTCCCACCGGAGATACAAGGAGGATGAGACAGGAGAAAGGAAGAAATCCTGGAGCCCAGTTCAGAATGGGCTGAAAGAAATGCAAAAACTGGTGAAAGGAGGGAGGGAGGGAAAAGGTGACCTACTGCAGGAACCTCTCTTGAAGATCTACTGTTACGGTAAGTTCTTACGTAACTGTACTATCTTACTTCGAGACGGTTCCTACAGTAAATCATAACATGTAGGACTGAATCCCAAGCAGTCACTGTCAGAGAGACTGAGAGAATCAAGGGAGGAGGAGCAACAGAAAAAACAGATCAGGACCGGCGAGACCAATCCTTACGCCTAGAGGCAATGCCCAGACTGTAATGTTTTGTGAAGGTATTGACCAAACTCCAGGTTGCTGTCACACAAATCTCCACTGCAGAAATATTCCTTAGGAAAGCCATAGAGGTAGCCATGCCCCTAGTGGAGTGACCTCTGACCTCCCCCGGAAGAGGACTGTGGTACTTCTGATAACAGAAGCAGACGCAGTTAGCAAGCCACTTGGATAGGCACTGCTTAGAGACTGCCGACCCCAAGGATTTGGGGGAAAAGGAGACAAAAAGCTGATCAGACTTTCTGGAATCTTTGGTTCGGTGGACATAACACTTCAAAATCCTATGTACGTCCAGTGTGTGAAGGAGAGCCTCACCCCTATTGAAATGAACAGGATAGTAAACTGGGAGTTCGACCGTCTGGTTTAGGGTGAACTCAGAAACCACCTTTGGAAGAAATTTAGGATTTGAATGGAGGACCATCCAGTCCTTATGAAAAAACAGATAAGGCTCTTTATGCATCAGGGCCTAAAGCTCAGAAATTCTACTAGCAGAAGTAATAGCAACCAAAAATAATGCCTTCCAAGAAAGGAAGGGCATAGGACAGCTCATTGCTGGTTCAAAGGGAGGAAGCTAAAGCTTCTCTAACATAAAGTTCAAGTCCCAAGGTGGGGTGGGATTGCGGATGGGGGGTTTAAGATGGAGGATCCCTTTTAAAAAGGTCTTAAGAGATCTCCAACTGTGCCATGGGTTTCCCCTCCATTAACACATGGTAGGCTGAAATAGCCAACAGGTGGACCTTAAGGGATGAATAAGACAGGCCAGAATCAGACAGGTGTAACTGATAACTCCATAACCTGAGGTGCTAAGCAAGTAAAGGGATCCCATCCCTTAGATGCTGCCCAAATGGAAAAACGTTTCCATTTCATTGCATACATGGATCTGGTAGAGGGTTTCCTAGCTTTCACCAGGACCTGAGCGACCTTCCAGGAGACCCTGAAGCGAGACCTGATTATGTCTGAAGGAGCCACACATGAAGATGCAGGGTCCTGATTCCCGGATGTACCAGCCTGCCAGGATCCTGAGTCAACAGATCGTGTCAGAGAGGAAAGGAACTGGGGGTTCCACTATGCGCTGCTACATTAGCAGACACCAGATTTGCCTCGGCCAGAGGGGAGCTATCAGGATCATCCGTGCTCCCTCTGCCTGGAGTTTGAGAAGTACTCTCTGCAGAATGGGAAAGGGAGGAAAAATATACAAGAACTTCCCTGTCCAACATAGCGACAATGTGTCATGCCAGAAAGTACCAGGCTCTGGAACGAGTGAGCAGAAGCTGGGAAGCTTTGCGATGAATGGGGAGGTGAACAGATCTATGTTTGAGCGACCCCACCTCAGAAAGAGAGAGTCTGCTACTTCTTGACTTAGTTCCCATTCATGAGCGAGGGAAAACGTCTGACTGAGGCTGTCCGCCAGGACATTTTGAATGCCTGAAACGTGCACGACTGTGAGAAACAGGTTGTGCTGGACTGCCCAGCTCCACACCTGCATCGCCTCCCTGCACAGGGGGTACGATCGAGTGCCTCCCTGCTTGCTGATGCACCAGACCACTGACATATTGTCCATCTGGACCAACAGTGTTCCTCTTGATAGGATGGACTGAAAGGCCTGAAGGGCATAAAGGACTGCCCTCATCTCCAGGATGTTGATGTGGAGAGACATCTCCAACTGAGACCATGAACCCTGAGTCCAGTGGTCCCCCAGGTGAGCCCCCCAGCCCAGACAGGAGGCATCTGTGGTGAGGGTCCATAGAGAAGGGGAACTTCTGAAAGGAAGACCCCGAGACAGATTCAGAGGATCTACCCACCAAAAGAGATCTCTCTTGAGCGCACTGGAGTCTACAACCGGCTGGTCCAAGTCAGCCAAGTGTTGATCCCATTGGACGCACAACGTCCACTGGGTAATCCTCATATGCAACCTGGTGAAAGGGACCATGGAGATGGAGGCCGCCATCAGGCCTAAGAAGCGTAACAACGCCCTGGCCAGAAGAAATCTGGAAGAGGCTGTGACGCTTGGCCAGCTGGTTATGATTATTCTATGATATTTGTAATAAAAAAATATAATATGTGACTGTCTCACATAAGACAGCCTGGGCTTCCATGAGTGCCTCCCCCCAAGCTTCAGTGAAGCTACAGGATAGGTAAACTGACCAGGAGATCTCTGTAATGTAATTAACTTCCTTGAGAAATTGCATTTTATGGCCTTTTTTATAACCTCATGCTTTTGAAGTTGGGAAACTAAAAATACATTTTGTTACAGGACAGGACAACATTTAGCTGATTCCTGTTGGCTATATCGCACCTAGGTGACAGATTGCAGGGTTGTAAACCTCAAAGGAACTGGTGGATCAAAGACTCATAATTTGGGAAATTAGTTTTTGCTGATGTCACCTTATTTAATATACCTCCTGATAGGACATCATGTTTGTATTTTTTTATATTCTAAAAGGAGGAGCTAGATGACTCACAGAAGGGGTGTGGGGAGACAGAGTTAAACTAATACTTGTGTCTGAACTGTTTGAGAGATATACCATCTTGGCACTCCAGAGAGAGACAGCTCTCTGATCTAACTTTAATCACACTTACATAGACAATACATTATATAGTAAAGGTCTAAATGTATTGTGGTAGGAGTTTATGTTTTGTACTTTTCCCCTTGATCATTTAAGTGATTCTGAGTTCCTTAATATATTGTTCTGTGTTTACATTTCTCATATTTTTATCATCTTTTAGTAAAGTACCTTTTATTTAAAAGATTGCCTGGGTGTCTGCCAGTTCTTTTTGTATGTGACATATAGAGGTTTAAGTCTGAAAAAACCGTTCAACAGCTTGATGGTGTTACTGCGCTTGAGTAAAAAGGTAAGAATATACCTAAGGTCTCTTATAGAGTTAAAAGGGTTCATTTTGGAAGCTTGGCTGGGTGCCCCTGGCGAAAGATTGTACTGCAATCCCCAAAGAGGGTACATATCTGAGCCTGTACATTGGGTACGCTAGCATAAGGTTCACAGTTTGAATCCCCCCAGAACTTGAGACTAAAGGTGATTCGGACCCAAAAGCAGACAGGAGGGTTACCCTGTCTGTTACCTCTTCACACTATTGCGCTCAGAGGTCGGCACTGTGGGAGCAGAGGGCCTGACCTGCTGAGTGCGTTTGTGACAGATTTGGTTAGCAGCGGTGCGAAAAAATTTGGTAACACAAGCTTTAACTGTTCAGTGTATCAGCTTAATACTGTACAGCTCACTTGCAAAATAAGGCAGTGATTTAATTTTTAAAAAAGGAAACAGAACTATATCATTTTGCTTACAGTCAAGTTCCTACCTGTTTTATTTTTTTTTCAAAGTGCAAGTTAGAGTAGCCGTAGTTAGGGAAGAAGATGGCTTCCAACTACAGTGAGCACACTGCAGACTACCTGAAGCAGTTGTGCAAGGAGAGAGGAGTCCTGCACAAGAGGAGAGCCACCAAGCAGAACCTTGTGGATGCCCTGATGGCAGCAGATGCCCAGAGGATCAAGTCACAGACTGTGACTGGAAAGGACCAAACCTTGGGCGTGGAGGGGCCAGTGCAGTGTTCAGATCTGGTGGGGAGGACAGCAGGGCCAGTGCAAGCCCAGGACCACAGCAGCAGGGGAAAGTCACAAGCATTTTGGAGCCAGAAGCAATCAGGCTGCAGATTGAGTTGCGCAGAATGGAGCTGGAGTTCCAGAGAGAGGCTGAGTGAGAGAAGCGAGCTGCAGAGGAGAAGAGGGAGCGGGAACAGAGAGAAGCAGAGCAAGAGGAGTGAGTTGCAGAGGAGAAGAGGGAGAGAGAACAGAGAGAGGCTGAGTGAGAGCAATGAGCTGCAGAGGAGGAGAAGAGGGAGTGAGAACGGCGAGAAGCGGATCGTGAACAGCGAGAGGCAGACCGTGAAGAGCGTGAGCGCCAGAGGTGACATGAGCTGGAGAAGCTACAACTCCAACCACCAGCACCAGAGCAGGTAAGTGGCTTGGATTTAACTGGAACTACAGGACTGGTTTGAAAATTAAATTCCAAATTGAAAGCTGAATTTAAAGAGGGGGAGGATATGGATGCCTTTTTAAATTCTTTTGAAAAAGCTTGTATTCAGGCAAAAATTCCAAGAGGGTCCTGGAGCTTCCAGCTATCCCCGCTACTTACCAGGAAAGCTCAGGATGGAGTGGGTCAAATGGACAATGAGGACAGTAATGATTACAACAAACTTAAAACTGCACTTTTAAAAAAGTTGGATTTAACTGCAGAAACACAGAGCTAAATTCCATAAGCTCAGGAGAAACCCTGATATGAGCTATGAGGAGCTAGCCACGAAACAACGACAGTGTTTAAAATGTTGGTGGGAAGGAACTGAAGCAAACTCTGTAGATAAAATTGAAAATGCTATATTGTTAGAACAGTTTTTTTGGGCATGCCCAGCAGAGCTGAAAACCTGGCAGAAGGACCAAGATCCCAAAACAGTGCAAGAGGCTGCTGAACTCTCGGACCACTATGCCAAGAGCAGACCTGCTCTGAGAGCGAATGGGGTGGGCGTGGCAGCGCAGAAAGGGAAAAGCGTGCCTTCAGGGCAGCTAAAACTCTCACTGCCTTGACCGAAACCAGTTAGCCCCAGGTTTCAAAGAAAAGATTTCTCTGAGAAAAGAAATGAATGTTGGATTTGTAAAGAAACTAGGCATATTGCCAGACAGTGTCTCAAAAGGATGAGCAATACAAAAATGAGGCTAGGAAAGAAGTGGGTTGTTTGTGTTTCCTGGAAGCATGCCTGTGAACATGAGGGAACACATGCACCCAGTCACTGTGAATGGTGTACAGACACAAGGGTTAAGAGACACAGGGCATCCCTCACACTAGTAAAGGGGATCTGGTAGAGCGGTCAGCTTATACCCAATAAATTCAGCTGCAAAGGGTTCACTGGTGAGGAGACCACATTGCCACTCACTAGTGTTCTCCTAGACTGGGATGAACAGAAGGAACTGTGCAACAGGTGGCTGTAGCCAAAACTTTAGCAGTTGACGTCATCCTTGGCAACAATCTCAAACAGGGGATGGTGTGTGCAGTTACCTGTAGCCAATCGGGAAGGGGAAATTGTAGTTCCCTGGACCCCATAGAGACCACAGTGGAAACCACTGGGAGGCTGGTTCCCCAGCCTGTGTCTCCTGACATGGAGACTGATGAAAAGGGAGTAGAAATTTCCCCAGTAGCAGTTAATCAAACAGCTACGGAGGGTTACTCCAAAGAAGGAGGGGTGACCCACTGTCAGAGGGTTATGGAAGGCAGTGATTCTGAGTGCCCTGACGCTAGTGCTAGGGACCCTGGTTTAGAGACTGAAGGGGACCTGTCCCATGCCTTGGGAATGTGTAAGGAGTTTGCAGCTGCTCAGAAAATTGACCCTAGTCTAGAGAAGCTGAGGGCTTGGGGAGACTCTGACAGGGAGGTGATGGTAAACAAAAGTTTTATTGGGACAATGGTCTGATGTATACTCAGGAAGCTAAGACAGAGGGAGGGAAGGGTGATAGGCAGGCAGCTTGTCGTTCTCCAGGGGTATCGTGAGCAGTTGCTCAAGACTGCACATGATATTCCCTTGTCTGGTCATCTGGGAATTGCGTGCACTATGCAGCAGTTGGCCCAGAATTTCTACTGGCCCAACTTCATCCAGCAGGTGAAGGAGTATTGCAGGTCTTGTCACCAATGACAAGAAATAGGGAAGATGGGTAAGAAACCCAAGCTGCCCTAATTCCATTGCCCATAGTGGAGGAGCCATTCCAGAGGGTGGGAATGGATATTGTGGGGCATTTAAATACACCCTGCTCCTCTGGGAAGACGTTCATCCTGACTGTGGTAGATTATGTCACCTGGTATCCAGAGGCAGTCACCCTATCCTCACTGAGGACAAAGTGTCAGATGCCTTACTTGGGATTTTCTCCCGTGTTGGGTTTCCTCAGGAGGTTATCACCAATTGAGGGGGTTCTTTTATGTCGGACCTGATGAAATGTTTGTGGGAGAAGTGTGGAGTGGTGCAGAGGTGCAAGACACCTTATCACCCGCAAGCCAATGGGCTTGTGGAAAGATTTAACAATACCCTGAAGATAATGCTCCAAGCGCTTGCTGAACAGCATGGGAGGGACTGGGAGAAATACCTTCCCCACCTCGTGTTTGCATACAGGGAGGTGCCCCAAGAGTCAACAGGGTTTTCCCCCTTCAAACTCTTATATGGACGCCGAGTATGTGGGCCCCTAGACTTGATCCGGGAGGACTGGGAAGGCAAGCACACCACCCAGGGAACTCCCATAGTGCATTAAGTCCTTGGGTTTAGGGAAAGGCTGAAGGAGCTTATGGGGACAGCCCACAGCAACCTGACAGCTGCCCAACAGAAACAAAAAGTGTGGTACAACAGCAGAGCCAGAGCTCGCTCGTACACAGTGGGTCAGGAAGTCATGGTCCTTATTCTGGTCCGGAAAGACAAGCTGCAGGCTGAGTGGGCAGGACCGTACAAAGTAGCCAGTCAGGTAAATGACGTGAACTATATCATAGAATTACCTGACAGAAGACATACAGAAGGAATGTACCATGTCAACATGATGAAGCCATATGCTAATAGGGCTGACATGGTGTTTGCAGTATGTGGTCCTGGGGAGGGGACGGACGAAGGAGACCCCCTTCTGGACTTGCTGGAAGAAAGCAAATGGGAGTCCTCTGTGGAGGTAGTTAAACTGTCACCCCCAGCTGGCCCTGGACAAGATCCAGGAAGTAAGGGAGGTTTTAGCAGACTTTGCCCCACTGTTTAGCGCCAAGCCTATACTAACCCCCTTAGTAACACACAATGTGGCGACAGGGACAAAGACGCCCATACGGTGGACAGCATATCGGGTGTCAGAGGCTGTCCAAAAGGACATTAGGAGGGAGGTGGAGGAAGTGCTGGATTTAGGGGTAATCCAGAGATCCCACAGCCACTGGGCCTCACCGGTAGTCCTTGTGCCCAAGCCAGATGGCTCTACTTATTTCTGTGTGGACTATCATGGACTGAATACAGTCACGAATTCAGACGCCCACCCAACGCCCCAGATAAACGAACTCCTGGACAAGTTGGAAGGGGTGACCTACCTTACAACTATTAACTTGAAAAAGGGGTATTGGCAGGTAGAGTTAACTGACAGAGCTAGGGAGAAGTCAACCGTCATCACTCCGATAGGCTTATCTGAATTTAGAGTAATGCCTTTCAGAATGAAGAACACCCCGGCTACTTTCCAAACGTTGGTGAACCAGGTGTTAAAGGGTGCTGAGGAGTATGCTGTAGCGTACCCAGATGACATTGCCATCTTTAGTGCCAGCTGAGAGGAACACTTGTCCCACCTTAGGCAACTGCTGGGCAGAATACAGAGGGTCGTGCTCACTGTCAAAGCTGAGAAGTGCCAGGTGGTCATGGCTGAAGTGGCATACCTCGGGCATGTCGTAGGCCGGGGACAGCTCCGTCCTAACCAAGTAAAAATAGAGGTGATCAAGGAATGGCCTAGACCAGAAACGTAGAAGCAGGTCAGGAGTTTTCTGGGACAGCGGGGTATTATAGGAAATTTGTACCCAATTACAGTGCCCTGGGTGCTCCCCTGTCTGTCCTAGTAAAGAAAAAGATGCCTAAGAAAATTACCTGGGAACCAACCTGTGAAAAAGTCATTACCAGACTGAAGGAGGCACTGTGTAGTGCCCCTGTGTTGAAAAGTCCTGACTATAGCCGACCCTTTATAGTCCAGACTGACACCTCAAACTTGGGTATTGGGGCAGTACTGAGTCAGACATCCAAACAAGGGAAAGATCACCCCGTAGGGTACCTGACTAAAAGATTATTTCCCAGGGAGCAGGCTTACTGTACTGTGGAAAAATGTGTGTCTTGACATAGTGTGGGCCCTAACGATGTTAGATCCATACTTATATGGGCAGCATTTTGAGGTACAAATGGACCACAACCCCCTGGTTTGGCTGACACAAATGGGAAAACTAATGGTAGACTATTCAGATGGGGTCTTGCCTTGCAAGGGTATGACATGGCAATCTTGCATAGGGCTGGAGCGACCAATCAGAAAGCAGATGGCCTGTCATGTCTATATGAGGAGTGAACTGACTTAGGGAGCTCATCCCATGCAGGGGATAGAGCCCCCAAATTCAGTCTAGGTGGGGAGGATTGTGACGCTTGGCCAGCTGGTTATGATTATTCTATGATGTTTGTAATAAAAAAATATACTATGTGATTGTCTCACACAAGACAGCCTGGGCTTCCATGGGTGCCCCCCCTCCCGGTTTCAGTGAAGCTACAGGATAGGTAAACTAACCAGGAGATCTCTGTAATGTAATTAACTTCCTTGAGAAATTGCATTTTATGGCCTTTTTATAACCTCATGCTTTTGAAGTTGGGAAACTAAAAATACATTTTATTACAGGACAGGGCATCATTTAGCTGATTCCTGTTGGCTATATCACACCTAAGTGACAGACTGCAGGGTTGTAAACCTCAGAGGAACTGGTGGATCAAAGACTCATAATTTGGGGAAAGAGTTTTTGCTGATGTCACCTTATTTAATATACCTCCAGATAGGACATCGTGTTTGTATTTTTTCTATATTCTAAAAGGAGGAGCTAGATGCCTCACAGAAGGGTTGTGGAGAGACAGAGTTAAACTATTACTTGTGTCTGAACTGTTTGAGAGATATACCATCTTGGCACTCTAGAGAGACAGCTTTGATCCAACTTTAAATGCACTTACAGAGGTAATACATTAGATAGAAAAGGTCTAAATGCATTGTGATAGGAGTTTATGTTTTGTACTTTTCCCTTGTTCTTTTAAGTGATTGTAAGCTCTTTGATATATTGTTCTGTGTTTACATTTTTCATATTATTATCATCTTTTAGTAAAGTACCTTTTATTTAAAAGACTGCCTGGGTGTCTGCCAGTTCTTCTTGTATGTGACATATAGAGGGCTAAGTCTGACAAAATGGTTCAACAGCTTGATTGTGTTACTGAGCTTGAGTAAAAAGGTAAGAATATACCTAACATCTCTTATCGAGTTAAAAGGTTTAATTTTGGAAGCCTGGCTGGGTGCCCCGGTGAAAGATTGTACCACAATCCACAAAGAGGGTACACATCTGAGCCTGTACACTGGGTACTCTAGCATAAGGTTCACAGTTTGAATCCCCCCAGAACTTGAGATTAAAGGTGATTCAGACCCAAAAGCAGACAGAAGGGTTACCCCGTCTGTTATCTGTTCACACTATTGCGCTCGGAGGTTGGCACTGTGGGAGCAGAGGGCCTGACCTGCTGAGTGCGTTTCTGATAGAGGCCACTAGGTTGACCTGCTCTTGAAGAGCCTCCGCCCTGTCCAGGGGAAGGAAGGCTCTGCACTGGACCATGTCTAAGACCGCTCCATTGAACTGAAGGTTCTGGGAAGGGGTAAGAGTTGACATGGGGAGCTTGACCGTGATTCCCAGTCCAGAGTGCATGAGAAGGAATCCAGAGGACTGTCCCTGGATGGGGCTGTCAAGAGTCAATCGTCCAGGTAAGGGAACACTGCTATATCCCAATGGTGCAAGGCCGCTGCCACCACCACTAGGCACTTGGTAAAGACCCAGGGTGTCGCGGAAAGACCAAAGGGGAGGGCTGTAAAGTGCCCCTCCGGAGGCAGAAATGCAAGAAACGGCGTTGGCCTGGGAACATTGGAATATGCAGGTAATCATCCTGCATAACAGTGCGCAAAGCCAATGATCCTTCTGCAGAAGAGGCAGGAGGCCCTGCAATGTCAGCATGTGGAACCTTTTGTACTCAACAAAAAGGTTCAGTCTGCTGAGGTCCACTGTGGGTCTGAGGTCGCCCATTTTTTTCAGGACCAGGAAAAAATGGGAGTAAAACCCTTTTCCCCTCTGAGGCAGAGGGACTGGATCTATGGCCACCTTCTGTCTTAGACCCCAACTTTCCTGCTCAACTAGAGAAGCTTGGTGTGGAGAGTAACTCGAGCGACCTTGAGGAGATTCTGGAGGGAACTCCAGAAACTCCAAAGTGTGTCCTTTTGAAATGAGCTGCAGGACCCATGCATCTGAGGTTACATCCCTCTATTCCTGCACTTCTAGGGTGAACCTTCCTCCCACCGGCTCCTTGCACGGTGGCAGAGGAGGGGGAGGGAGTTGCCAGTCAGGAAGTGGAGGGGCAAAGGGGAGGAAGTCCCTCGGCCACTGTCCGAGATTTAGAGGCAGGTAGAGAGGTGAAGGGGGAAGCCGTGGCCTTTCTTTTACCCTGTCACCTGGTAAAGGGCTGTTTACCCTGCCTCTTGGTCTGTCGCAGAAAGGGCTGCTTCTTCTGAAAGCCCGAGCAGTACATGGACCTCACGGACCTCAGGGGCTGGCCGCTGTCCTGGAGACCCATGCTAATATCTTTGGTGTCCCATCCAAAAAGGACCGAACCCCTAAAGGGGTCATCTTGAATAGCAGCCTGGACATAATTAGAGAGACAGAAATGTGTAGCCAAGCATGTCGTCTGAGAGAGACGGCCATGGGGGAAGAGCGGGCTACTGCATCTACTGAGTCATATGTAGCCCCGAGCACGTGTCTGCAGGAGATCTTCAACAGGCACAAGTCTTTGATAAGCTCCTCCTTGACGTCCAAGGATTCCATGGCCTGAATACAGGTCCTCAAGCTTGGTCATGGTCGCTTTTTGAAAGGAGACCATGTGCACCACGTAGTTGAGGGAGCGGAAGGCACAAGTAGCGGAGGAATAGACCTTTTTTCCCAACTGGTCGAGCCTCTGGGATTCCTTGTCGGGGGGGGGGAGTACCCACGTGCTTCGGGGTAGCTGAGTGGTCATGAGCTGCTGCAATGACAATGGAATCAGCTTTAGAGTGAGCAACCAAAAATGAAACACCTTCAGAAGCATGATATATCCGGTCTGCCTTGTTAGGGATGGCCAGGATAGAGTTGGGCAGCTGCTAGATGGTACTGGTGAGGTCTTCATAAGGGGTTGTCCGGGGGGGGCTAGGAATAGGAGAAACAGTCTCTAAATCCAAGTGTTCCGTGAGACGTTTCCTCTTTGGGTTTTGTTCCTCAGTATTCCAGCTGTCGGTCTGCTGGATAATAAGTAACAACTCTGTGAAAGAGGGGTCCGGGGGAGATTTGGGTGATTCCTTGCCCTTAGCCATGGAGGGATGCTCATCAGAAGAATCATCCAAGGAATCCTCCTCGGAGTTCCAAGTGTCATGATCCTCAGGGGTTCCAAAGTCCAGAAGAGTAACCTCCTGAGGCGTGGCACCAGAAATATGCACTATCGAGTGGACAGAGCTGAAAAGGGACAGGGAACGAGGGGGAGGGGTGACTACTGGGACCAGTAGATGCCTCTCCAAATCCAAGATCAGTTCCGACCTAGCCTCCTTCCACCAGGATTGAATTAGAGACTGGAAATCCCATTGTGGGGCCGGAGGTGGGGGTGGAGGTGCATGGGTAGGTGGATAATAATAAATAGGTGCATCTGACCCCTGATAATGGTGATGAGGGTAGCCCTGGTATAGGGATAACCCGAAGGATGATACCTTGAAA
The DNA here is from genome assembly GCA_016271365.2 of Neoceratodus forsteri. NCBI lineage: Eukaryota > Metazoa > Chordata > Ceratodontiformes > Ceratodontidae > Neoceratodus > Neoceratodus forsteri. The sequence goes on from CM057458.1 coordinate 377,879,669, forward strand.
AAACTGGATGGGGTACAAAATCCAACATTGAGCCAGATGATGGATAGGCCAATGTTTGCCCAGAGGGGAAGATATCCTTGATGGGTAATGTGTGGCCGAGATGGGCCAGGTACAATATCCTAAGTCAAGATACCCGATGTCAGAGGATCAGATGTCCAAGGGGCTATCGTCAGACCTGCAGTCGTCTGAGTATGTGGCTCCGGGCCTGGTATCACTAAACTTGCGCCGGGGTCAGACGCGACAGCCCTGAAGGGAGGGGGTCAGACTGTATAACTGTAAGTGCCCCTGGCATCAGAAAGGGTGGAGCCAGAGGAGGGCCTAACAGCGGCGCTGTTGGCGGGTCCGGCGAAGGATGAATAGGGTTAGGGACCTTCTGAACATTGGGATCTGGTGCCAGAGCCCCGGGCCTGGTGTCCCATGGGTGAATCTGGGACACCGTAACTGGGGTGGAAGAAGAAAGTACCACCTCCAGGTGTCCCGCTTCCTCCTTCATTCCCGACGTGACCACTGGGATCCGAGGTTCCACCCGGGGAGGTGGAGAGGAAGACTCCTGCCCATGAAAAGCCGGAGGGGAGGGTTGGCCGCTAGCCATCGGCATGCCCAACCAGACTTCAGGTGAGGTGGTGTTAGCCCCCGATGGGTGAGCAACATCCAGGCAGTTGTCGGAGATAGAGATGACCGGCTTAATGGATAGAAGAGGGACCGGGCGGAGGAGGGGAGGACCTTCAACCGGCTTATCAGTCAAAGGTGTGGTCGTCCCTGTCTGATCCAGGGGAACCGACTTAGCGACAACCGGGTGGGCCCCGAAGGAGCTGGGGGCTGACTTATTGGCAGAGACCAGGCATTCACCGGAGGAGCCGGCGGATGACTTACCAGGGGAAATTAGAAGAAAAGCAGTAGAGGGGTCTGGAGAAGTCCAGGGCACGGCCTGGACTACTACAAGGGCAGGCGGCAGGGGAACGGCTTTACTGGTCAAGGGCTTACTAGAACCCACTCGCTCCCGATCCTCCAGATGCTCCCGCTCCTGGTGCTTTTCTTTTACTTTCTTTTTCTTCTTAGACTCAGAAAAAGGGGAAGAAGCGGTGTCCTTCAATTTTTGCACCTCTTTCTCTAGAGAGGCCATTCTGCTCTTCAAAAGATGGGCCTCCAAAGCCTGCTGTCTCTGTTTGTGGATGGCCTGATTGAAAGGTTTGCAGTCAGGACAGGTTGTGGTGTCGTGGTTCAGGCACAGGCAGAAGAGACATTGACGGTGATCATCCTTATGAGGGATCTGTGTGCCACACCTCTTGCATTTCTTCTTTGTCTTTGCTGTTGGAGGTGCGGAGACATAAAATGTAATTCAAGACAAAAACTTTGAGAAATGAAGGCGAAAATGGTGATCAACTGAGCAATGTTTACCATGAGAAACTATACGCAGGTCAACGGCGGGAAAGAACTGGAAGGCGTGCATGGGGACCGCCCACTATATAAGGTCACACTGACATCCGTCACGTGATGTTGGGTGGGTGGTCCCCCGCCTGGCATTGCTGGAAAAGTTTACCATGTGGTCCTGACTCCAGAGGGCGCAGTTCTACATGTTATGACCTACTACAGGAACCCTCTCAAAGTAAAATCAAACAATCCCTTTTATTTAAAAATGTGGGCAACACTAAGACTCAAGTCACTAAAGCCAAATAAAGAAACACTCACAGGTTTCAAACATCATGGACAACTGTGTTACAGTGCCCATAGGTTCTAGAAGGGGAGGCAGGGTGGCAGCTCAGAATACAGTAAGATTCCCTTGGAAGAAACAAGATTACTATGGTAAGTAATTTTTTCTTCAAACCCCAGGAAATCATACAGTATTTTGACATATGCAGACTAACCAAACAGTACCTTTGGAGTAGGGTAGAGTACCTATTTAGGAAACAAGCTCTGCAGTACTGCTGTGCCAAATCTGGCATCACTTCTGGCCTAGGTATCCAGGCTGTAGTGTTTGGTAAAAGTGTGAACTGTTTTCCAGGTAGCTGCTTTATAAATTTACAACAAAGGAATATCTCTTGCAGCTGCTGTCGAGGCAGCTGTATCCCTTGTAGAAGGGGCCGTGAGGCCTACAGGGGGCTCTTTACCCACTTTGCTACAGCAGAACTGAATACAGGCAACAATCCAATGGGCAACAGACCTCTTTGAGGCAGGTTTGCCCCTTCCCACTTCTCCATAGATCAGGAAGAGCTGAGTGCTATCCTGCCTGTGGCCCTTTGTGTGATCCAAGTAGTAGCTTATAGCTCTTTTGACATCTAGGTTATGCAGTCTACATCCCCCTGAACTGGAATGGTCAGTGGAAAAGACTGACAAAGTGATGGACTGATTCAAGTGAAAATCCGACACCAGCTGAGGGTTGAGGCACTGGACGCCACACCTCGCACCACACCGGCAACCCAGGTTCGGGAGTGAGCTTGGGTTGCCAGAGGTTGGCAGGGGTGGAAGAGGATTAAGCGTCTACTGGACAGCTCTCCTCTCCCAGGGAGGGATGGGGCACAGAGCCTGGTATAGCCCGACACCTAGCGGAGGCTGGGTGTTGACACGCCTGGTCCTGTAAGATCGTGGTCGGAGGCGAGGCAGCCGGCAGGCGTGCTGTATGTAGATGCAGCACGCCCCCTGCTGGCATTGCACACTCTGCCTCTGAAGGCGGAACAAGGAAAAGGGGTGCCCCAGTCATAGTGGCTTGATGGCCGTCTGAGAGTAGCCATGCCGGCTCTAGGAGGGGATCACCAGTACGGATCCGGACTTGGTGGGCAAGTTGGTTGCCCCCTGCCACCCCACCACGGGGGGCAAGCCATGGGGTAATGTGTGATGGCCCTCAGTGGGAGACAGGTGTGGGTCAGACGGTGGTTGGAGGTGAGGGATGTGAGGACACTAGGGCCAACCGGGGGCCCAGGGGAGAAAAAGTCACACACAAAAAAAAAAATACACCACCACCTTGGGAAGAAACTTTCTGTTAGTCCTGAGGACTACCTTGTCCCTATGGACTGATATGTAATTTGGCTCTGTGGGCAAGGCCTGGAGCTCACTGATCCTCCTGGCTGAGGTGATGGCTACCAGGAACACTGTCTTCCATATTACATGCTTAAGCTCTACTGAAGACATGGGCTCAAACGGTGGTTGCATTAGCTGGCCAATGCATATATTGAGGTCTTATGCAGGAGTGGGTTCCCTGTGAGGGGGATATAAGTGCAGCAGACCCTTTACCAGCTGAAAGATAGACAGAGACAGCTGCTAGGTGCACCTTGAGGGTGGAAGGCCTAAGGCCAAGAGAATGAAGGTGTGCCAGATGCTCCAAAATGACTGACAAACCAGCCTGGTGGCAGTCTGTCTCTTTTGGCTGGCACCAAATGGAAAACCTCTTCCACTTAGAGGTGTAAGTATTTCTGGTAGAGAGTTTTCTAGAAACTCTAAGGACCTCTAGCACCCCTTCAGAGAGTTGCAGATCAGCATACTCTAAGTCCTCAAGAGCCAAGCCCTGAGTCTGAAGGACTGGAGATCGGGGTAAAGGATCCTGCCCTGAGAGGAGGTCAACAGGTTGTGCCTCCTGGATAGGGAGATTGTATTGGCTATTGACAGGGTCAGAAGCAGAGAATACCAGAGCTGCCTGGCCCAGTCTGGAGCAATGAGGATCACTGTTGCTGGTTGAGCCCTGAGCTTGTTCAGTACTCTGAGCAATAGGGGAAATGGAAGAAAGGCGTACAGGAACTTCCCCTGTAAAATCCAACAGCAGTGCATCCAGAGGGACTGGGCCCACTACAGGAGGCCTGCAACAGAATTGTGGCAGCTGGTGATTGTCTGGAGCTTCAAAGAGGTCCACCTCTGGGGTGCCCCACCTTCGGAACACAACTTGCAGGATCTGTCTGTTAATTGACCGCTCGTGATGATTCTGGTTGATCCTGCTGAGGGTGTCTGCAAGGACACTGTGCTTTCCTGGGAGATGGACTGCTGAGAGGGAGCCAAAACATGGCTCACCAACTAAATTTTCACTGGGGAGACTGACCTCCCAGGCTACACCACTGTCCGTAAGGACAGACGGGGAAACAAAAGGCGAGGCGGGGTGCCTATTTTATGTCTCAAATAGATTATCCTCTACTGCATACTCCTCAGAAGTAGCTTTTGAAAGATTAGAAGTTTTCTCCATCAACCTTCTCCTAGGTAAGAGCAAAATACTTTCCCTTACCACTATTTACCCTCCCCCTGGCACCCCTATCTCGGACTTTGAGTCTCTTTTAACCTCGAAGAACTCCCTCCCCCTAAACTGGGAATGGATACTTTTCAGGGATTTTAACCTTAACTAGGCCTCAAGTAAATCTGACGCAGCTAAAGCATGCATCTCGGGCCTCAGCGTCCATCAAGTAATCACCACCCCCACAAGGACAAACTACAAGACTGGTACACAATCCCTGATTGACTTGATTGTTGTCACAAACCCAGCCCATGTCACTCAGGTTGGCACTCTGCCTAACTGTCTCAGCGACCACTGCGCCATCTCCTGCCTCTGGTCTTCCAAATCCCCCAAACCTCCCCCTAATTTCATCTCTTCCAGGCATCTGACTGACGACAGCATTGAAAGGCTAACAAGTGCCTTCTATCAGGTCGACTGGGCCTTTACAAATGGTCCATATGACCTTGACACCATTTACATCACTTTCACAAACATCTTCCTTGGTATCTGAGACAAAATTCCCCCCTTAAAGAAAATCAGGGTCAGAGGACACAGAAATGATTGGGTCTCTTCTGACATCATTAAACTCATGAGGGCCCAGGACAAAGCTTTGTCACGCTACAACAAAAAATTAGACTTTTACCTCCTTGTTACTTATAAAGAACGAAGAAACAAGTGCAAATCTGCCATCAGAAAGGCTAAAATTGATCATTTCCATAACAAACAACTTGGTGACTCTAACAACCCCAGAAAGCTTTCGATTTGGTGGACCACAGCCTCCTCCTAGACTCTCTATCCTGCCTTCATATATCCCAGTATGTAGTTTGCTAGGTAGACAGCTACCTCTCAAATAGATCTCACAGAACAACCATAAAAGGGGTACTCTCAAACGTCTGCCAGATTAATTGTGGCATCCCGCATGGTTCTGTTTTAGGCCCCCTGCTTTTCTCTCTCTTCATTAATAATCTCCCAAAAATCTGTCAAAACACCAACACAGTTCTCTATGCAGATGATGCTGCACTATACTGTAGTGATAAAAACCCTGACACCATGTTCTCTAACCTACAAACTGACTTCCTAAGTTTCCACTCTTGGTTCCTTCATAGAAACCTAATTCTTAACTCTAAAAAACTAAGTGCACGCTCTTTGCAGGCCAAGAAGAAATGCAGAATTAAACCTCACGCTCTCTGACCTTCATGGGAACAGTATCGATAAAGTCAAAGATTTTAAATATCTGGGCTTGGTTCTTGACCCACACCTTACTTTCCAAGTACACATTACTAATCTTTTCATTAAAATAAACATGAGGTTAGGGCTGCTATTCCAGATTAGAAAATTCCTTCTTCCAGCCTCGAGAGCTCGCCTTGCCTGATCCTTGCTCCTTCCCCTTTTTGAATATGGCTCCACAATCTACCCCTCCCCTCATCTGTTCTTGTCTCCAAACTGAGAACCTCTTATAACAACATTGCACATTTCCTCACTGGCCTCCCCTGGTCCACCCATCACTGCTCCCTCTACCCTTTTCTCTCATGGCTACTCCTGGAAGGAAGGTTTCAACTTAAGATGCTTCTTTTTCTACACAAGGTTAATCTTAACTTATTGCCACCATGTGTTTTGGACATTTTCCCCATATCTGCCCCCAAGCGTGACACCAGAGGGAGCACCAGCCAAACTTCTGAGGTTCTTTTTTTTTTTTTTTAAACTGTCTTTTCATTCATATTTTAACATTCTTAGGATCACATTACAATTATACAGGAATGTATTGATATGTGCAAATCAGGACCATGGTTAAAAAACAAAGCCATCCCCTACAGAGTGAGGGAGGACAGTAGGCAGTAAAATTCAAAGGAAGAAAAAAGGAAGGTAAATTCTTAATAAAATTAATTAAATAATTATCAATAAAATCACTGACATATAACTTCAAGACATCTTAATTGTGTCATTGTGAAAAAAAAGTCCTTCAAAAACAAGTATTCAATACCATTCTGCACTTTATGTTTGAAGACTGCAGGGGAGAGCTGGGGGTATGGCCCAGGGGGCCGGGGCCCAGAAGGACAAAAAGTGATGTTTTAGATGTAGTCCCCTCCCATCAGGGTAGGGGCAAGCCCCCAAAAGGAAAAACAAAGATTAAGACTGTCCCGGACCCATCAAAGGAGCACCTATGTATTTCCCCCTCACCCTGAAACTCTAAGGTATCTCATCCATTCTGAACTGAGTTGTATGGAGTAACCAGGTGTTCCAGTGATTCATTAGTGCTGGAACCTTATTCTGAATCCTGGCTGTCATATGTTCTAATTTATATATGTCATACACTGTATCCTCCTAGGCCACGACGGAGGGGGGCTCCGGATGGAGCGACAGTCTGGTTATACATTTCTTAGCTGCCCCCAATAGGATATTTAAAAGGTATATTTGATGTGGATTTTAAAAGCAGTGGGGGTAATGTAACAGTAGCCCCATAGCCGGAGAGAGACCTTCCAGCACTGGAAAAAGCTGAGTTATTCTATTATCTATTGTGGACCAGTATGTCAATAACATCGGGCAGGACCAAAGAATGTGGGTATACGTTGCCACCTCGCATCCACACTTCCTCCAACAGGAGGAGTTCCCTCCCACTAGGAACTTAGCAGTAATCTGAGGTGTACGAAAATATCTAGAAACTACTTTCCAGGAGTACTTCCTCCAGGAATAGGAGCTGGAGGTTTTGTGCTGTCTTCTCCAAATCCAGAACCAGTCCTCCTGGGATAATTCAATCTGAAGTTCTGCTTCCCAGTGAAATTGTACCAAGTCCATAATTTGTGTTGGTGCCCCTTGTAGGGCTTTGTAGAATTGAGAAACCATATGGCTCCGGTCCCCACCCCCCTCCAACTGGGCAAGAAGCGGACACAGTGGGGGGATAATCTGACTAGTGACATCTAAACCAATCTTAGAGTTTAAGAAATGACGGATCTGCAAGTACCTATAGAAATCCCTCCCATCCAAAGAGAACTCCTGTTTGAGATGGTCAAATGATTTAAAAACCGTGTTGTCATAAAATTGGTGTATATATCGTATTCCTCTGCGGGACCATGTCTGGAATGAAGCATCTAGTCCTGCTGGAACCCAGGTGGGGTCTTCCACAGGAATTCCCAACCAAGTGGACAGAAATCCAGAAGAAGGACGGGCTAAGAACTTTGACCACGAATGAAGCATCTCTTTAGTGAATCTAGAGGCCCTCTGTATCCGTGTTCTATTGTTCGGTTTAAACACTCGGGAATAATTCAAGGGACAGGACACCAAACTCTGCTCTATTATCGTCCAGGGTGGGACATGAGTTTGAGGGGAGATCCAGGTAGTTATATGGGTAAGTAAAGATGCCATCCAATAATAGAATATATTTGGGAGAGATAGTCCGCCTCTTTCCTTGGGACATTGGAGTTTACCTAGAGCCAGTCTAGGTTTTTGGTTTGACCATATAAACCTATTAATGGATTTGTTCCAAGACTGGATGTCCTTCGCTCGAAGGGGTAGGGGGATATTTTGCATTAAATAAAGGATCTTTGGTAGGGAGTTCATTTGAATAGATTGAACTCTAGCCATTAGTGATAGTGGGATCCAACTCTGTAAGTAAAGGTTTATTCTGAAAAGGGTGGAGGTATAATTCAGATTATATAAATCAGATAGGTTCAGTGGGATCTTAATTCCTAAATAGGTTATATACACTTTATTCCATTTAAGGGGGTATTTTTGAGTAAGATCTAAGCGAAGAGCGTAATGTGTAGTCAAGACTTCCGATTTGTTAGTGTTTATGGCATAGCCTGTGAGAGTCTCTATTTCATTTAGCATGGTCGTTAAGGTTGGTAATGATTCTTCGGGATGGGTAATATAAAGCAAAAGGTCATCAGCGTAATAAGCTATTTTATGATATGATAGTTCTGAGACTTTATATCCGTGCAGGTTGGGGGTTTGTCGGAACATCTGAGCTATGGGTTCTACAAAAAGAGAAAACAAGTAGGGAGAAAGGGGGCAACCCTGCCGTATACCCCTGTATAGAGGAAATCAATCTGAATGAGAACCATTCAGTTTTACAACCGCCTCCAGGTCTGTGTAGATTCCTCTAATCATTTCTGTAAAGAGGGTAGGAAATTTTAATTTTTGTATAGCCGCCTGCAGAAACTCCCAGGAAACCATATCAAAGGCCTTTTGGGCATCGAGGCTCAGGATGAGGAGGGGGGAGTTTGTAGATTGGGCAGGATCTATGAGATATAATGTTCTTTTGATATTGTCCGTTGTCTGACGGCTTTTAATAAATCCTGCCTCGACAGGATGTATTAATGAGGGGAGAATGTGGTCAAGTCTATGGGCCATGATACTCATATAGATTTTATAATCTTGATTAAATACTGAAACAGGGCGGTATGAATCACAAAATTGTGGGAGGTTTTGAGGCTTCAAGATCATTGAGATTGTTGCTTGTCTCGAAGAAACCTGGAAGGAAGAGGTAGTATGGGCAGATTGCAACACCTGCAGAATGGGAGCTCGTAAGAGGTTCCATGCACCTTTGTAGAATTCTGCCCCCAAACCATCTGGGCCCAGGGATTTCCCATTTTTGAGGCTTTGGATTGTATTTTGAAGCTCTAATTCTGTGATCGGGGCTACTATCTGTTTCTGTTGTTCATCTGAAACTGTGGGAAGGTGAAGTTGGGCTAGAAAAGTGGTAATTTTGTGTGGGTCAGGGGGAGTAGGGGAAGAATAAAGAGTCTGGTAATACTTCTTGAAGGCTTCCAGTATTTGTGGTGTGGAGTATCTGGTTTGTCCAGATGTAGGGTCCTTTATTTTAGAAATGGTGTACTGTTGCATTTGATTTCTGAGTCTGTAGGCTAAAAGTTTGGATGCCCGAGCTACCTCCCTCGTAGTAGTGTTGCCTTAACCATTCCAAGGCTTGCTTAGTTTTAGCTGTTCATATTTGTCGAATCTTTACCTGTGTTTGAGATATTAAGGGAAAGAGATCAGTATCTCCTTGCATGTGAGCCTCTTGGAGAAATTTAAGTTTTTTTTGTAGGGCTAACAGGTTAGACTCGGCCTGTTTTTTCTTGTGGGAGGCATAAGCTATTATATAGCCTCTGAGGACTGCCTTGAGGGTATCCCAAAGGGTCTGGAAAGAGACCTGGGGAGAAGCATTATCTCTAATAATTTCTGGAATGCGCTCATCTCTCATATCATGAAATTCTTTATCTCTGAGCAGGGATGGGTTAAATCTCCATTGGGTATTTATTTTATCTTTCTGGACGTTAAGTTCCAGGGTAATGGGGGCATGGTCAGATAAACCGGTATTAAGAATCTCCACCAATCTAAGTTGGTATGTTCCTTACCTATGCAAAAGTAATCCAATCTGGAATAATGTTTAAAGACATTAGAATAATAAGTGAATTTCCTTTGAGAGGGGTGGAGCTGTCTCTAAGTGTCCACCATACCCACGTCTGGGATAAGATGCCAGAGATGTTTTTGTCCCGGTGACTGCTGGGGAAAACGTGCTGCCGAGGAGTCCAGTGAGGGATTAAGAAGACAATTAAAATCTCCCCCAAAATTAGAATTCCTTGTTGTCTGGTGAGGATAGCATCCATTAGATGCTGTATGGTGGAGGCATCTGAACCCGGTGGAATGTAAAGGCTGCACACTGTTAAAATCTGCCGGTTCAGTTTGACTACTGCCAAGGCCAGTCTGCCCTCCCTATCTGCATATTGGTCAAGTAATTGTATTTTAGAGCATTTTGGAATTAAAATGACTGAACCCCTCTTTCTAACCCTTTGATAATAGGATTCTATTATCTGTGAGAATCTGAATTTGAGCAACTTTTGGTGCTCAGTGGAGGAGCGGTGGGTTTCTTGCAAGAAAAGAATGTCTGGTTTTAATTTTTTAAGAGCTCGGAGTGTGCGATCCCTCTTGATGGGTCCAACCAGCCCGATGACATTGTGGGATACGAGTTTAAAGGGATACTGCATAACCATAATCCACGTGGGCCCCTCGGAGTCCCCCAGCCCCCCCAAAGCCAAAGTTCCTAAGTGAAACAATCAGATCAGATTCCTGTGTCCTGTAACCAAGGATATCCATGTGAATTACAATATTCTAATGTCCTGTGATCCAAAAATAAAAAAGAAAACTGTATCTGAAAAGAAACTATTAAGTACATCTACCTGCCAACTGGGCACACTTATATACGTGTTTACCAAATAGAATAGAACTATAACTATATACAACCCCCAGTTATGGGGGATGATGGTGACTTCCAATAACATAGAAACATAGAAGCTGACGGCAGATAAGGACTGCAAGGCCCATCCAGTCTGCCCATTTCTTTTTCTACCTTATAAATGTGCCATCGTCCTTTGCTGTCAGTGGCCTATCTATTCATACTCATCTGTGTTGCTCCCATATGCCTATCTCATGCCTGTCTGAAGCCCTGTACTGTATTCATAGCCACCATTTCCTGAGGTAGGCCGTTCCATGCATCCACCACCCTTTCTGTGAAAAAGAACTTCCTCACATTACCCGTGTCGGCCTCCCTCTAATCTCATGCTGTGTCCTCTTGTCCTGCTATTTTTCTTATATTGAAACATGTTAGACTCTTTCACCTTGTTAATGCCCTTAAGGCGTTTGAATGTTTCGATCATATCACCTCTCTCCCTCCTTTGCTCAAGGGTATACATATTGAGCTCCGTTAATCTGTTCTCATATGTCTTCTGATGCAGTCCCTGCACCACTTTGGTTGCCCTTCTCTGGACTGCCTCAATTTGGTTAATGTCCTTGTGAAAGTGTGGCCTCCAGTACTGCATGCAGTACTCCAGATGGGGCCTAACCAGTGTCTTGTAAAGAGGGATTATTACCTCCCACTTACGACTTGTGATACCCCTACTAATACACCCTAACATCCCCCTAGCCTTACCTACTGCTTTAGAGGTTCATTTGGATGACTTCAGGTCATCGGTGATAATGATGCCCAAGTCTCTTTCTTCCTTTGTGACTGCCAGCAACTCCCCTTCCAGCCTATAGGTGGCTTCAGGGTTTCTCTTCCCTATGTGCATGATCTTGCACTTCTTTGCATTAAATCCCAGTTGCCACTCTTCCGACCATTTTGCTAGTTTATCCAGATCTCTTCTCATTCTACCCACCCCATCTGGATCATCTACTCTGTTGCAGATCTTGGTGTCATCTGAAAACAGAGAAGCCTTACCCACTAGTCTATCTGCAATGTCACTGATGAAGATATTGAAGAGGACTGCCCCAGGACTGATCCCTGAGGTACCCCACTTGTGATGTGCATCTCTTCTGACTGCATACCATTTACCACCACACTCTGTTTTCTGCCTGTCAGCCAGTTTGCCACCCAGTTGACCAACTTCTGACCCACCCCAAGCCTACCCAGCTTGTTTATCAATCTTCTATGTGGAAAAACTGCTCCCCCTTGGTCCACCACTCTGGTTACTCAGTCAAAGAAATCTATGAGATTAGTTTGACAGGACCTTCCTTTTGTAAACCCATGCTGTCTTGGATCCTGTGCCCCTATGGATTCCAGGTGTTGCACTATTCTTTCTTTAAGGAGTGCCTCCATAATCTTGCCCACTACTGAGGTAAGACTGACTGGTCTGTAGTTCCCTGCCTTCTCCATGCTACCACTCTTGTGGAGCGGGATCACATGAGCCCTTCTCCAATCTTCTGGGACCTCTCCTGTGCTCAGAGACTCACTAAACAGTTCTGCTAATGGCTCTGCTAGTTCTACCCTTAGCTCCTTTAGTACCCTGGGATGTATGCCATCAGGTCCCATTGCCTTGTCCACCCTGAGCTCAGCGAGCTCTTGTAGGACCTTTTCTTTTGTGATGCTTGCTCTATCGGAGTGAGCATTTGGGAATGATCAATCGACCGTCCTAAGGTGGGCTCGTATACCATCATGTGGTATGAGGCCCAGGGGAAACTCCTGCCCCTAATTCCAGTAGGGGAAAGGGGTGAGATAGGGACAACTGAAACCAGGGATAAAAAAATAATAACAAGTGGTGGTAGATGGGAAGGTTTTGGGGGGGGAAAGGATGCAGGGCCTTCATGGCTGGAAACTCACGTAATATAGAGATCTCCGATCCGGTCCCCTATAGGTAGGAGAAAGAGTGATAGGGGGAAGTAAAGTGAAATAGATTTCAACATTGTTAGAAGCAGCCAGCCACTGGGCAGGGAGACAGAGTAGTAAAGGGTAGGCCTACACCTTTCCTTATGGAAAAAGTTACCATATTTTAAGAAATCAAGTTTTGCCCCATAAGGGAGAAAAACTGTCTCCCGATACCACCTGCCAAGGTTCTAACTTAATCATTTAATGTCGAACTTAGGGTGTGTTCAGGGTCCTCAACAGGTGAGCCACCCACTCCTGAAATCCGGGAGTACAGAGGGTCCCATCAGAATGAGCATTCTGTTTGAGTCACTGTATATACGATAATGGAATTGCTTCTGAAGTTATTAAAGACTTAGCTATATTTCCTAATCACAGTATTTAGGGAGAACAGGTAATGTCCCACTGTGACTCCAAGCATAGAGACAGTGTGACTTAATCCTTCAGGACAGCCGTCTGACTGGTTTCAGACTATGTAGCAAGGAGGGGGCGACAGCTCCGTAAGGGCTCAGGGGAGGCCCCACATGTATTTTTCCCACAGAATTCAGAAGTAGAGCGTGATCAGGAGCTGGGGGGACCACCCAGGAGCCAAGCCAGCCAATTCCTTCACATCTAAGCCTCTCAGGGAGCAGGGGGCGGTGGGGGGAGGTCCCATCTCCGGCCCATTGTGCAATTGTGGGCTTCCACATGAAAGGATCGGGGCGGACAGAGACCGAGGGTTCCAGGACCTCCCGTGATTGGACCCTACTTCCAGCCATTTCTATGGATCATGCAGGTTAAGTTACCCTTCGATGTAGCCAGACCTCACCAGGCTGAGAAGGCCCTGTACCTACACCCTATTTAGCGGGCTAATGCAGTCTAAATGGTAGAGCTTATTAAACTGTGGTTTCCGGTCACGGTGGGCATCCAGGTCTGAGCAGGCTAATTGACCGCCCAGAGCCCATCTGTCCCCAACCATTTCCTGAACCTCTATATACCCTTTATTTAGTGGGGTAAATTAGTATTGATAAGCTCTTGACCATGTCAGAAAGGAGTAAGAGAAATTCGGGTCTATATTCTCCCACCCGGCAAAGTCCAGCCGCAAAACAGCTTCTTATCGGGTCTACCACAGGAGGCTATCCAGAAACATCGGGTCCGCATCCCATGCAAAAACAGGCCGGAAGGACTGCACACCCACCACCTAATCTAACTTCTGGAGGTCAAGCCTGCCCAGCGCGTGGTCTGCCTAATGGACTTCACCACCATCACCAGGCAAAACTCCAAGTCTTCATGGATTAGGCTTGACACAGGTTGGATTATATCTGATAGGGTATAATTCCCTACCGAAGCCTTCCAAATCCTGATGCCGTGCAGAGCGGTCCCCCGGGCCCCCCTTCCCCCACCAAGCTACTCACTGTGCACTGGAGATTCTGGGTCCAAAATAGTTCAGGTCATCTGTCTGGAGAGCTGTGACAACATTTTCTTAATTGAAGCTATGGTAGCTCACTGATCTGGCATTTGTCTAGGGGCTGCCACCCCAGATGGGTCTCTTTCTTCGGATGTCCTGCTTGATAGGTGAAACGAGGACGGTAAGGTATAACCCCTTTTCTTGAGATCAATATAGGCATCTTCCACGGTGCCACAAACTTGTGGTTCCGAAGAGAACTGGATCACCAATTTGCTCAGAGATGGGGTTCTAAATTTAAGTTTCTGTTGTCTAAGGAGAGGAAATAACCAAGGAGGCCAAGGAGGCAGTATAGCGCAGTGGTCTAAGGCTCTGAGCTGCAAATCTGGTGACATCCAGCAGACCAGACCTGGGTTTGAATCCCACAGCTTCCACTTGCATACTGTGCGACTCTGAGCAAGTCACTTAACCTCCTTGTGCTCCCAGGTCGCTCCTGTAAAAAAGCTTTCAGCATAGTGTGCTATACCTGGTTAAACAACTAACTAAAAAAAAATAACGGAATGTATGCCTGCCTTTTCTGCACTGTAGCAGGGGCATAATCGTTGTCCATAAAAACTCTGTTCTCCCCACAATAAAGGCATGACTTAGCCAAAGCCTGCTTTAAGATATACTCCTTTGTTTGAAAACAGAGGAACTTTATTATTATAGATCAAGGATGAGCAGACGCTTGGGTAGGCTTTGGACCCAGAGCTCTGTGAAGCCTCTCAATATCAAAATTATAATCTGGAGTCAGCTCAAGGGTTTCTCGTAGAAAGGTCTCCACAAAGATGAGCAGGTTCGGGCCTTCACTGTTTTCAGGGACCCCGTAAAGGCAAATATTCTTACGTTGGCTACGGTTCTTGGCATCCTCCTGGCGCTCAACTGTTAGCTGACATAGGTGAGCAACCTGATCAAGGGTGTCCTACAAATGGGAGGTAGTAGCAGCTTGTTCTTGTGTCTGTTGTTCCAGGGATGAAACCGAAGATCTCAGTTTTGTTAGATCTCTTTGGAACGTTTCCTGAGTTTGCTTAAATGATTGAAAGTCGGATTTAAACTCCTGAAGTTCCGACAGGATTTTGTCTAATTTGTTGTCCATTGTGGCTGACTGTTTTGTTTTGGGCTTATTCCTACTGCGGGGCCTAGATGTTTGAGAGGAGAGCGTAGAGGCTCCGAAGTCAGTCGCATCGCCATTTGAGTTTTCTGTCCCCGGATAAAGTGTGGCAAATCTATTAGATCCCCCTCGACGATTGCTTACAGCCATAAGATACGCAATGTTAATTCTAATGAATTTACTGAAGTGACGGCTGATTTATCAACTTTAAGGGGGGAAGCGGGCCGAGAGCTCGAGAGTTATGGTGCCATGTAGCCGGAAGCTGCACCAGAAGTCCAACTTTTGAGGTTCTTTTCCTTCATACCACACACGTGCAGAACTCCATCTGCTATTAGGGTGTGTAAATTTACAACAACCTACCTCCTGGCACCCAGTCCTGTGGCTCCATCCCCTTAACTACTGCCTCTGCAAAAAATTTGCTCCTGGAAAGTTACTCTTGTTAGTGCCATACTTTCAAACAGCAGTTGTGAGGTTCAGCTCCTCTCCCTTAAGGGCATCCCTTTACGTCACCTCCTTTTTCTCCATCCACACACCACCCCCAACTCTATGTTTACTGTCTCATCTTTACCCCCACTGCCTACCTTCCGCATCAATATTTATAACTGTCTTAATTTTTATTTAAATTTATTGTAAATATGGTTATTTCTGCTCTTGTATTTTTCTTTTGCTGTATATGCTATGATACTATGTAACCTGGACAACTGTGAAAACGGGCATGTTTGCTCGCACTCTTTTCAGTATAAAATAAATTTGATTGATTGATTAATGGAGATCTCCAGAGAAATTTTCATGGCCTCTGTGCACAGGGGGAATGATCTTGTGACCCCTTGCTTATTTATGTAGTACACTGTGGTTGTATTGTCTGTTCTGACTTGAACCACCTTGCCCTGCAGCATTGAGGCAAAGGACTGAATGCCCAGGTAAACTGCCCAGAGTTCTAGCAGATTTATGTGAAGCAGAGACTCCTGCTGGAGTCAGGCACCATGTGCAATGTACAGCTAAAGGAAATGTACACCTTCCCTGAGACTGACCTCTTCCTGCTTGGAGAAGGTTTCTGTGACTGGTACCATTTTTGACAGGGAATCTCTTTTCTGAGACCAGTGAGACCTGAGATGGAACTGGATGTCTCTCATCTGAAACCTGGAACCTGGCACTGTTGCTGTTGATGCAGCCTTGTGTCCCAACAGCTAAAGAAAATGCTTTGCTGGTCTGGGGGTATGCAGTTGAAAGGAACTGGCCAACTGTACTAGGCTGTCCACCCTCCCCTGCGGGAGGAAGGCTTTTCCTCTTAGAGTGTCCAATTCCACCACTATGAATTCCAGGAGCTGAACTGGTGTCAGCACTGACTTTTTCTGGTTTACCAGGAAGCCCAGTGCCTGCAGGGTATTCTAAGTGGTGGTCAGTGTATCTTTGACTTGCTGAGGTGTCTGGCCTACCACTAACCAATCATCCAAGTATGGGAAGACTGTAACTCCTTGCCTCCTTAGGTGTGCTTCCACCACTGCTAGGCACTTGGTAAACATCCTTGGAGCAGAAGTCAGGCCGAAAGGCATGGCGCTGAACTGGTAATGGTCTGATGGCAATCTGAACCCGAAGTACTTTCTGTGGGATTGCCTGATAGGAATGTAGAAGTAAGCATCCTTTAAATCCAGAGATGCCAGCCAGTCTCACTGCCTGAGTGTAGGGAGAATGGTAGGCAGAGTGACCATTTTGAACTTTGGCCTTGTCAAATGTTTGCTTAAATGTCTGACATCCAGTATGGGTCGCCACTCCCCTGTTTTCTTTAGAGTGAGGAAGTACCTTGAGTAGAGACCCCTTCCCATTTGGGCCAAGAGAAAAGGCTCTACAGCCTTGTCCTGATGGACTTTTGCTACTCAAATCAGACTTGGACGTCATCTGTGCCCAACACCCTGACTCGGAGTCGATCCTAATGGGTGATTTTAACATTAATTGGCTAGTCGCTGACACAGGGGCCTCAAGGATGCCATCTTGGCAGCCAACCTGGCACAGCTGGCAGTCTCCCCCACCAGACATAATTATAAAACTGGTGCAAGCACTCCTCTGAACTGGATACTGACTAGCCATCCCTCCCGCATCTTGAATGTTTCTGTCCTTCCAGATACACTAAGTGACCATTCCCCAGTCATCTGCGAATGGTCGAATAAATTCTGCAAGCCTCCCCCAAATTAATCAATAGTAGAGTCCTCTCATGCGGTCAGTTGGAACACCTCAAATCCCACCTCCGACAGCTCGACTGGTCTCCTATATTTATTGCTTCTGATGTCAACTCAGCCTTGGATTTCTTCATCAACTCCTTCAGTGCTGCCTGTGACACTTATGCCCCTTTCAAAAGGTGTAAAATCAAAGGCCTTTGCAATCCTTGACTCTCTGCTGAACTATTTACGGGTCTAAAAGCAAGGGACCTCCTCTGGCTTCGGGCATGGGCCACTGGCAATCAAGCCGATATTCAGAACACAAATGGGCACTAAATCAATCCACCAGAAGAAAAATGCATACTACAGAGATACCCTCATGAACACCTAGGGAAAAGGGAAATCCTTCTGGGACAATCTTAAAGAAGTAATTGGGAGCAGCCAAAAACCTCACCTACTATGTTGGTCATTGATGGTGGCATAACTCTCGACCCTACCACAACTGAAAATACTTTTAATACTGTGTTCTCTGACCTCAGAAGTGTTCTCCCTTCAGACTTTTTCAATGATGACCACCCTCCTTCTCCTACCCCCAGCCCACAACCCCCTCCCTCCAACCATCACTGTTCTACTTTAAAGAAGTTAGGGTGCATGAGGTCTGTAAATACGTCTCTAATGCAATTGCCAAATCCAGAACTAGTGGGGACTCACTCAACCTCAAGCTGGTATCCCTCACCCTTGATGAAGTGCTACTTCCACTAACAAAAATTTTCCACCTCTCTCTCACCCTCAGCCAGTTCCGACAGATGGAAATCATCCACAGTAACCCCGGTCCACAAAAGTGGGGAAAAGGGCCTGCATGTGAACTACCGGCCTATCTCCATACTCCCCCCCCCAAGGCCATTGAACGTATGGTATCTGACCAGCTAATGGAATACCTGGATAAACACAACATCCTCTGCCCCCAACAACATGGCTTCCATATAGATCACAGTACTACATCGGCCCTCCTTGAATTCACCGGTGCTATCCACAGCTCGTTGGACAACCCTAACTGTGTCGGTCTTCATAGACCTGACCAAGACTTTCGACACTGTACATCATAAACTATTAATCACACAGCTACGTCCTGCTGGGCTCTCACCTGAGTCCACTACCTGGTTCAACAGCTACTTGGAGAATCGCTCCCAAAGAGTGAAAATAGCTGATGTTTTCTCAGATGCACGTTCTGTTCACTCAAGAGTTCCTCAAGGCTCCATTCTTGGGCCACTTCTTTTTAGCCTCTTTCTGAATGATCTTCCACAATCGTGTCCTGCAAAAATCCTCCTCTATGCTGACGATGCCATTATCCTCTCCACTCACAAGGATCCGGGCCACCTTCAAAAGAATATACAGTTTGCCTTCACCGTGATTGAAACTTGGTTTAGTACACAAATTGGTTCTCAAGTATAAAAAAAAAAAACAAGTCCATGCTCTTCTGCAGCTTGCACAACAAACACAGACTCAATCCTATCACGATCAAAAACTGCCTTGGTGCAACCCTCGAACAGGTTCAATCATTTAAATATGTAGAAGTTACCATCGATTGCAACCTATCATATGCTATGCACATTGACAAGGCTGCCAACACTCGCATTGGCCTACTCTTCAGGCACAGGCAATGCCTTACCTCAGATGCCTTGAGGATTGCAGTACAGAGCTCAGTAATCTCAATAATCGACTACAGCCTGATCATCTATGGCTCTGCCTCTGCCACTGCCACTGCCTCAGACGCAAATACCTTGCACTAAACAAAGCTTGCCGTCTCATAACTGGTGCCCATCGTCTCACCCACACGTGTGATCTCTACGCACAGACTGGGTGGCTTCAACTTTCTATCCAGATCAAGTACCAAACCTGCCTTATGACAAAGAAAATAACACCAGGCCTTGCTCCCCCAGGTGTCCAAGCTCTCCTGTGCCCAGTGCGAACTATTCGCATCGCCAGGGGCTCTGAATCCCAACTACTGCATATCCTGCATTTCCACACCACACAAGGGCAAATATCCTTTGCGCACAGAGCTCCCAGCTGGTTCAATGGTCTCAACATTGACATCACCTCAATGCCAAAGCTTGTTCCATTCAAATCCAGTCTCCATCACATACTGTCTGCATCTAGCTCCTGTGACTGTCCTTCTTAATTATTCTCCCCTCTCCTCTTTGCTCTTTCCACCTAGCACTTAATCCTCTCCTCCCTCATCTCCCTCTCCCATACACCCACTCCTCCCACCCACCTTCCCTACCCCTTGTAGCACTTTAATTGATTTTTGACAAGTGCCTATGGCCACACCCCACTAGTGTGTCTCTCTTCCATACTGTGTTAACCCTGTTACCAGACCTCCTTCTGACATTTTTGCCACTGTAATGAATGTATAAAACTGTATGTAACTGCCTGTAACCCACTGTTATACTGTTATTCAATGTCTTGTTTGAATTGTACCTCATCCGATGTGGAACCTTTGTAAAAGAGCCTTGGCTCAAAGGTACTTGTAATCCTACATTCACCTCTGCCTCCAACAGAACTGCTTCTGATGGGGTGGCAGGTCTGAAAACTCTTGCCCTCAGTCTGGGTAAAACCCTGAAACTGAGGGCAAGACCCTTGCTCACTACCTCCAGGACCCACATGTTTGTGGTAATGGATTCCTAAGCCTGGAGATAGTGAACCAGCCTGCCTCCTACTGGAATGGGGAGGCAACCCTGGCAGACCCCTTGGGGGGTCTACTTTGCTTGTGCACTAGGCTGAGTGCTGGGGCCAGCACAGCTGCTGCCCCTTCTGCCTCTGCCCCTGAGGTACCCTCTCTGAGACTGATAGGATGGCAAAGCCTGAGTCTGGAAGAAAGGTCTGTAGTAGGTTCTATCCCTACCCCCTCTGCCCTGGTACTTCTGAGGTGTTGCTGCTTTCTCCTTAGCAGCAGCACTCTTGTAGGCTACCTTGTACTCATCCATCTTCTTCATGTAAGCCTCTGTTTGCTCCCCAAAGAGGGATGTGGTCTCACAAGGAAAATCCAAGGCCTTCGTCTGGGTGTCCTGGGACAGATTAGTGGCTCTTAGCCAAGCAAACCTCCTCAGAGGCACTGAAGTTGCCATTTGCCTAGCTGCAATGTCACTGGCATTCACTGCCATCCTAAATTGGCATTCTGAAGCCTCTATGCCCCTTTGCTCAGCTTCAGCCAGGTCTGATGCCATGGGTGCAGAGCAAGCCTTAGCAATCTCTAAAACTGTGTTCCATAGGCTTTTTTGATATCTGGAAACATAAGCCATATAAGTGACCTGTCTAATGGCCAAGGAAGAGCACAGGTAGGATTTCTTGCCACAGAATCCATCTTTCTAGACTCTTTATCAGGTGGGTGTGATGCCAGGGGAATACCTGCTTTATCACACACAGCTATCACACACTGCAGCCTGTACCACCCCTTCATGGCTGGGATGTCCAAAAAGGAACTTAGCTCCAGCCTTAGCCACCCAATACTTCTATCCATCCTCTTATCCACTGGTGGAATGGAAGTGGGGGTCTGCAAAATTCTAGTGGCCTGTCTTTTTAGGGATTTGTGGATGGACAATAAAAGCATTTTTGTTGCTGGCACAGCCATCATCTTCATATAATCCGGTTCCTCCTCCTTCTCTGTAGATTCCTGAGTGGAGAGGTCCACAGTCTATGCCACTTGCTTCATAAAAGCAAAATGTGTAGAAAAATCCTCAGCTCCCTTATCAGGGGAGTCAGGACATTGAGGATCAGGGGAAACATCAAACTCAGGATGCTCCTCAAAGTCCTCCTCCTCATCATCTTCATCATCATCCTCAACATCCTCACCCTCGACAAAAACATCAGAATAATGTTCAAAAGAACCAGGAACTGAGGAGGAATCCAGAACCTGAACCAAGGGCTGTGAACCAGGGTTGCTGAACTAGCACCATGGTACCGGTTTGCAGTACCTGGATAATTCTAATAGCTTTAGTTATCTCCTCAGCAGTAGGAACCAATGGGCTTGTTGATTGCGGGTCCTTACCCAAGTGTTTCTCCTACTTTTTCTTCTTAGCATAACTTGCCGGTTATCTTATTTATTCATTTATTTAAATTTTGGTGACCGGGTAGGCCCACTGAGACCAAAACCGGCCCTTTTTCAGAGACAACCCATAATTAATTACATACATCTATAAACATAACAAAATACATACATGTCATTTCACAATTAACAGTCAATATAGACATACTGACCCAGTTAAGGATACAGTGACAGGTTAATTACAATCAATATCAACAGGAGTAGAAGTACTATTATACACAAGACAGTCACAATCAGACTGATGTCCCAATAAGGTTAGATCTGCAGCAGGGAGTCTGGTAGACTCAGCAGTAGCAGTTGCAGAGGCTCAGATCCAACATGTGTGCTTTAAGACCCTTCTTGAAGCCCCCAAGGGATGTACATTCCTGGAGACTGCTAGGGAGACCATTCCAGATAGTAGGGATGAAGGCAGCAGAGGACTGGAGTCCTAGGGAAGTCCTAACACTGGGGACATGGAGAAGCTGGCAGCCAGAGGATCTTAGTGTTCTCCCATTTTTTTGGGGAGCTAATGTGTTAATTAGGCTAGGAAGGGCACCATTTTGCTGAAGCTTAAATGCAAGGCACAGTGATGGATATGATAATCTGCCATCTAGAGAAGGCCACCTAAGAGATAATAGTACCTTGCAGTGATGCTCCTGTGGTGGCACCCTTGCAGTGAAGCGCACTATCCTGTGATACAGTATTTCTAGCCTTTGTATTTCAGAGCTTCTTACAGACTGTAGTAAAGAGGCCCCATATAGCAAGGTTAGTAGGAGTGCACCAATGGAAACCTTGAGTTTGGATTCATGAGTGAGGAAAGGGCTCAGGCAATATAATAGACCTAACTTTTGGTTGAGTTTCTTGGTCAGATGGTTAATGTGGCTCTTAAAGGAGCAGTCTTGGTCTAAGTATACACCTAGGTATTTGATACAATTGATCCCTTCAATTTTTGAGCCATTGGAAAGAGCTGGGGACAATAAATGTAAACGTGTTGGGCCCAGGCTTTTAGGGTCAAATAGCATGGCTTTGGTCTTTTTACTATTTTGAACTAATTTATTAGCAAGAAACCAACTCTCAAGTAGTCCAAGGTCTTGACTAAGAAGGTTGTTTAGTTGGACAGTGTCTTGGGAGGACCTATAAAGCACAGCATCCTCTGCATATAAGGCCACCTTGACCCCTCCACAATGTTGAGACAAATCATTAATAAATAGGGAAAACAGGAGAGGTCCCAACATCGATCCCTGAGGGACGCCATCTGTAATAGGGTGTTTGTTAGACTTGGCTCCATGCCATCTGACAATTTGTGATCTGCCGTCAAGGTAGTCCTTGAACCATTGAGTAGACAGATGATCAAGACCAAGAGATGTTAGTTTAGTGATAAGCTGATGATGATTTACCAAGTCAAATGCCTTGGTGAGGTCTATAAAGATCACACCAGTTGAAAGGCCATCTTCTAGAGCCCTGAAGATATCCCCAGTAAGGCTAATCAGGGCTGTATTGGTACCATGATTTTTTCTAGATCCATGTTGTCGTTCAGTTAGTAAATTGTTCCATTCAACATATTCCTGGACCTGCTGGTATACAATCCTCTCTAACACTTTACTTAGAGTGCAGAGGATGGATAATGGTCTGTAATTCTCAACAAGCTCAATATCCCCACCTTTAGGGATAGGAGTGACCAAGGCAACTTTCCACACAGTGGGGACTTTGCCTTCAAGCAGCGATCTGTTTAGGAGCCAAGTGACTGGAGAGGCAATGATATGGGCTGCGATTCTGAGCTCCAGCTTGTCAAACCCAGCAGAACCAGAGGATTTTATTTTCTTTTTAGTAATTTTTGGACCTCAGATTTATTTGCAAGTTTGAAGTGAAAATTAGGGTAAGGTGTTTCCTCTTGTAAATGATTCTGGGTGGGGGGGGGCCCAGAGGGATTATTTCTATATTTGTCCAGGTCAGTCAGGAATGTGTTTAGTACATTAGCTGCATCTTGCGGGTTGGTATAGTGAACACCATTTGCTACTATGTCACTTTTCTCATGGGTGGTGTTCTCCTTTAGGAGAGAGTTAATTTGGGACCAACATTTTGTCGTGTCCAAAAGGTTTTTAGTTTGTAGGTTCTGGAGGTATTGTCTTTTAACTGATTCTAGTTCCTTTTTACACTTGTTTCTCAAGTTTCTATATTCCACCCAATCCTTATTTAGATTTGTAGATTTGAATTTTTCCCAGGCTTTGTCTCTCATCCTCATTTGTTTTTTAAGGTCTCTGGACAGCCACTTTGAATGTTTTCCCTAGATTCTGATTTGTTTTAGGGGGCATGCTTATTGGCAGCCGAGAGGAATTTATAGATGAAGAAATCAAGGGCTGAGTCCAGATTGGGGGCTAGCTTAATTTGAGTCCAAGCCACCACTGCTAGGGTTTCAAGAAAGAAGCAGGTGTCGAAATTGGAATAATCCCAAGCCCAAAAAATTCTGGGTGGAGGGTTGGGATGGTCATTTTTCCAGATGCCAAATATAGAGACATGGTCACTTATGGAGTCTGCAAATGTCCCAGCCAGTTTGAAACTACTTGGGTTTGAAGCAAGAATCAAGTCTAATGTGGTATGGATTCCTGACTTAATGTTCAACCTAGTGGGTCCTTGGATCAATTGGGTCAAGTTGGCCTCTAGCAAGCTGGATTTTAAATCACTAATTGTCTGCTGACTCCAGTGGAGGTTAAAGTTGCCAAGGATTATTTTCTCCCACTGAGGCAGCCCCAGCATCAGAGCCAGAAGGCTTTTTAAGGCATCTTTTTCAGTCTTAGGTGGGTTGTAGATGCAGCCTATTAGCAGGGGCTTAGTCCTGCCAAGCAGTATTTTGATGAACACCGCCTCACCACCTGACTGGGTATGATCTGGCGTTGCCACCAGGGAGGCATTTAGGTTGTTTTTTTTTTTTTTTTTAACGTACATGATAACTCCACCACCCTTTCTACCACATCTATCTTGTCTAAAAGACTTAGCCCCCTGGAGCTCAACCTCATACATTAGGATACTAGGCATGAGCCAGGTTTCAGAAATGGCAATTATGTCAGGGGAGTACATATTTACCCATGCCTCGAGTTCATGCATTTTTGGCCTGAGGCTGATAATGTTCATGTGGACTAGTTTGGCATTAGCCCAAACAGCCATAGAAGGTGACAGAGTTGGAACATTAGGACAGGAGGGAGAGGGGGCACATGATAGAAACTTTCAAGTACTTCAAGGGAATCAACAAAGTCTAAGAGGGTAGCATCTTTCAGAAAAAGAGATGTGCAAGAACAAGGGGACACAATTTGAAGGTAGAGGGGGGATGGCTCAGAAGTAATGTGAGGAAGTATTTTTTCACCAAGGGTTGTGGATGCATGGAACAGCCTTTCTGAGAAGGTCGTGGAGTCAGAAAATCTGCAGTTTGTTTTCTACCAGAGGAACCTTCACCCTGGTCAGAGGGCTGTTCTGCTGGTTCCTTGGGTTTCTCTTTAGCTTGAGAAGGAGACGGTTTATCTGAGGCTGATCAGCAGCCTTATTTGCCATTTTTTTCTCTTAGTCGGTTCAATCACCTATCAAGCATCGGCTGAGAAAGGTTTTTACAAATTTCACAATCTGCTTTCAGGTGGTCAAACCCTATGAACAAATGAAGTGAGGATCTGCTTTAGCAAATGGTTCACCACACTCTGTACAGTGCTGAAAACCCATAGGGCAGGTTCTTTTCTTGAGTAGTGACATAATAAACAAAAAAAACGAAAACTGGGTTTCTGTGAGTCAGATACCCATACTAGTAAACAAAGCCCTTTTTTTTTTTTTGCGGTCGGTCCAGTGACCAATGGAAGAACCAATAGTTACCCCGGTTTCTTTCTCAAATTAAGTACAACCAAATAACTGACCCTGGGATGTATTTTATTTTTATTTTTTTTTGCAGTTTAACTTTTTATTGAACTAGAGATACATTCAATATCACACTGGTAATGACATTACAAACAACAGTTCATATGGAGCACTAGAAACATTATGCGCCATTAACCACAAATATACTAAACTTTACCATATGTACCCAAGTCCTATGTAATGAACTCAAGTGAGACCAAAGACATAACATTAGTTTTAAAGGTGAGTGAGGAATCTTGGCCTTGTGGAAGTGGTCTGTCTACCCTCATTAGACAATGGATGGCGAAGTGTGGCAGGAGAGGGTTAGGGGTTTGGGGGGGGGAAGGGTAACCCTCAGAGGGACCATGACTTATCCCATCGATAAGAGTTATGGAGGTGGTGGAGTGGCACTGCATATGCTGCAGGAAGGGAGTCCACCTCTCTATGAAGAGCGACAGAGTGTTGTTGTTTAAATGCGTAAGCCTGGAATAACTAGCCAACTTAGCCAAGGCCGTAAGCCAGGCCGTAAGGGATGAGACCTCCTTAGTTCTCCATCTGCATACTATGAGCCATTTGGCTTCGACAGAAGCCTATAAGAGCCACGCCAGGCTTGGAGCTGTTAGCTTACACCCAGTAGGAGGAATGCCCAGAACCCAAAACACTGGATCAGTGGGGACTTGATGGCCAAGAATACTGGAGCAACACTGAATTATCTCAGCCCAAAAATAACATAATGAAGCACAATGCCAAATCACGTGTAGGAGGTCTGCTCCTGTGGCACCACACCCCCAACAGGTCTCCTCCTGTATCAAACCCATTTTTAGTAGTACTGCTGGGATGCGGTATCAAAGGTTCCTCACTGTATTTTGAATAAGGAAACTTCTGGGGTTCATACAGGCTGTTTTTGCAGTGACCCAGCGATTTCTTCATTCAAACCCTGAAATCTCCTTGCCCAGCATTCTTTGCCATTTCACTTTCACTGGCAGGGAGGGGTCAGGTAAGCCCTGCCTCATGAATTTATAAATCTGACCTGCCAGGCCTCTCTCAAGTTGTGTCCATTTACCTAATGGCAGCTTCCTAGGGGTGGCTGTATCCTTGGATAGGCACATAGCACAGGAGCACTCTCGCTTAAGGCACTCTGAGTATAGGTGTCGAAGCTATGAATACCTCAAGAATTCCTTTTTCTCCAGTTTATATCTTGTTTGTAGGGAAGTAAAACTATCCAGGGTGTATCCATTCTCCATTAGTATATCCCTTAGCCTAATAATCTGTTTGTCCTTCCACTCTTCCCACATAATGGGCCTTTGGTTGACTGTCCAGCTGGAGTTGTTCCAAAGGTGCAAGAGTGGTCCTGGGTCCAAACACGATTTACTGATGACCCCTACCTGGTGCCAAGCCCTGTGGGTGGCCTTAATGGTCAGCCAGTGCCAAGCTGAGGGTGGCAGGGGGTTGCCAAGATACCCTGTAAGGTGGTTACCGAGAAGGGCAGCCCTTTCAATTGCTTCCCAGGCTGGTGAAGCCTCAGCCTTATCCTGAAACAACTTACAGGTGTTGGCTACTGAGAATGCATAGGCGTAATGTTGAAAATGAGGAAGGCACCACCCCCCTTGATTCCAAGGAGCCTGGAGCCTGGCTCTGCTGTATCAGGGGGTCTTTTTTTCCCCATATGAACAAACTCATTATTGCTTCCAATTTTTGGAACCATTTTTTAGGAATTTCAATTGGAAGGTGGGAAAGTAAATAATAGACCCTGGGTGCCAACATCATTTTGATTGCTGCTACTTTCCCAGGCAAAGATAGATTTAATTGTTTCCATCTCTGAGTTTCCTCCCTTATGTTGGTGACCAAGGGGGCTAGGTTAATTTCAGGTAGAGAGGATATATGAGGTACAATTCTTATGCCCAGGTATTTAATAGCCCCCTTAGCACAGACCAATCCCACATGTGTAATATGTTCCGGAGGTTGCATATCGTTTAAAGGGAGGACCTCTGTTTTCCCTTGGTTAACTCTTAACCCAGAAATGTCAGAAAAGGATTGTAGGAGATCAACAATCTACTTTGCACTGGCTTGGAAATCATCAGTTAAAATTAGGCAGTCATCCACATATAACAAGGCGGAGTGAGACACACTGCCCATGCTTAAGCCCTTAATGTTGGGGTGTTCCCTCACTGCACTGGCCAGGGCTTCAATAACTAGGACAAATAACATTGGCGAAAGAAGACAACCCTGTCTGGTGCCCCTGAGTAATTCAAATGGGTCTGAGAGGATATTATTTGTCAGCAATCTGGCCCTGGGTGCTGTGTATAGGGTCTTTATCCAGCTTCTAAACCCAACACTGAAGCCATAGTGTTGTAGGATTGCATGGAGAAAGTCCCATTCATCCAAATCGAAGACCTTCTCAAAATCAACTGAGATGGCCACAGCTGGGGTGGGAAGTTGGCCCACCCTTTGTATAAGGGACACCAAAGACCTAAGGTGATCCCACGCTGGCTCAACCCTTCACAAAACCCACCTGAGAAGTGTGAATTAAACTTGGAAGGATTGACTCCAAATGAGTTGTAAGCACTTTCACTAGGATCTTAGTATCCGCATTGATAAGTGAAATGGGTCTATGACTCGCTGGCAGCTTAGGATCCTTCCCTTCCTTCGGAAGAGCCATAATGATTGCCTCTCTAGGGATAGTGGGGAGGGTCTCTTTTTGCAGGGCTTCTTGTAGCATAGCCCTCATAGGGAGAGAGGTAGCCTCTTGTACTACTTTATTGAAATCTACAGGGTAGCCATCCCCTCCTGGGGCTTTCCGCACAGCCATGCCATTAACTGCATCCCTGATTTCTTGCTCTACTATGGGCCCCTCCAGCTGCTCCCTTTGGATATTGGTAAGTTTAGGAAGTTTCATACCTTTCATAAATTTATCAAACTTTGTTTTATCCCAAGTTATATGGGAGCTGTAGAGGGACTCATAAAAGGACAGCATGATTGTATTGATGGTCTCAGCTTTACTATTTATCTCCCCCCTTTTTATTCTGCAGTTGCGTTATATGCCTTTCTGTCTGTTGTTTTTTAGCCTATATGACAGTAGCTTCCTAGCCTTTTCCCCTCCTGCCCAGTAGTTCTGTTTCAATCGCAAAATCTGAAGCTCTGCCTTACGGGATGCAAGTGTGTTTAGCTTCATCCTGAGGTTTAGCAGTTTGTGTAGGCGCTCCGGATTCTGAAGTTTCTTAGGGTCTTTTTTATATTGAACTTTCTTTTCCCCTAGTGCCACCTCCAGTTCCCTATGTTCCTTTTCTCTCTGTTTCCTGTGATGGGCAGCATAGCTTATAATACGGTCTCTTATGGTGGCTTTAAACGCCTCCCATATGGCAACTGCCGAGGCGGATTCAGGAGGATTATCCTAAAAGTAAATCCGTGTCTCACGCTGAACCCATTCTCTAAATTCTTTCTCCTGTAGTAGTGGGGGGTCTAGCCTCCAGCTTACTGATCTAGGACCCGGGGTAGCCGGTAACATGGATAGTGTCAGCGGAGCATGGTCGGACATATACGGGGGGGAATTGTTACATCTAAAATTTTACACAACATATTTGGGGAAGTAAACCAGTAATCAGTCCTACTGGCCACTTGTTTGGCCTCAGAGAAATATGTATAGTCTCTCATATCTGGATGGGCTATCCGCCAAGTGTCTTGTAACTTGTGCAGGGTGATTAGGTCCTTCAAAGTTTTAATGAACCAGGGGTGTGCGTCGGACTTGGAGTTGGATCTGTCCATGAGGGCGTCCATCGCTAGGTTGAAGTCCCCTCCTAGTAAAATATCTGTCTCGCCTGGTGCCATCTCCGATAATACTTGTGAAATTTTGTGAAAAAACTCTGCATTATCAGTATTTGGGGCATAGATGTTAGCCAAAAGGACAGCCCCCATTGGGGTGGAGACCCTGGCCACTACCCACCTCCCTTATCTGCCCTTCATTCTTGTAATTGCCATTTTAGGTTTTTGTGACACAGGATAGAACCCCCCCCTTTGGTGTTGGAGGCCGCACTGTGCACCTTCCGCCCCACCCATTCCCGCACCAGTTGTTAAGCTTCCTTATAACTCAATTTTGTTTCCTGTAAGAAGGCTATTTGGGATTTCAGGGCTTTGAGCCTAGCCAGAATTTTCTTTCATTTAATCAGTGAATTAAAGCCCCTCACATTCCAGGAGGTGGCAGTTATCATATCTTTACCCGCCATCTGGTATTACATTTACCACCACCAGGATTTCCATCAAAAGCAACCTAAAGAGGCACAATCCCAAGGCAGGAACGTCACCCATAATATAATTATTAACCATACCCCCCGCAGCCCTCCTCTCCCTTGGCACCCTTCCAAAAATCTATCACACCACTCACATACAGGCTTGTGAGATCACAATAATTCTTTTCTCTCCCTCCCTATACTCCTGTATCAAACCCTTATCTAAGAGGGCTACCCTTAGCAACCTGGCCACCAAAACAATTAGTAGCCCAGGGTTATGGTAGCCCCCTCTAGGTGTGGAGCCAGGCTCTTCGACCAAGTTCACTTTCCTTCTTAGTATTTGGTGCATTCACATTTTCCCAATTGGACCTTGGGACCTTGTGATCCCCTACTAAAACAGTTTGAACAACAATAAACAATCAGTATTTTAATACTCAAAAATCAACCTAATTCCCTTAAAAGGGATAAACTGCACTTGCTTGTAAAATAGGAAACCATAACCTTCTCCCCTGCAGGGGTGGATCCCATTGACAGCTTGAACTGGAAACTGTCTCTCTAATCCATCGGCGTATATTTAACGCGCTATCCCACATTTCCCCAAGCCGCGGAGTACAGCAAAGCAGCAGCCTGGGAATGAAGGAAAATCTGACTTACTCCCCAGGAAAAAACCAATTTATACAGCCAGTTACCCCAATCCATGGAGTCACTGGACTGATGACAGACGCAGAGGAGACTCCTGTAGGAGCCTGTAAATAGGGCACAGTTGCCAGCCGTCACTGCCATATGAACATAACGTGACCGCAATAGCAGGGCAAGAGACAGCCGTGCAGGCAGTGCGCCTCCTCAGCCTTAGTCTGTCAACTGGAAAAGGACTCCTGCAGGGGAGGGGGCATAACAGCTCAGCATTACAGGGGTTCAGCCCTGCTGAATGGGTCAAGGCATCTGCTAGTTACTCACCTAAAGGAGCAGGACTCCCATAAAGCTGCACCCAGGCTTAACAGCGGTAAATCTAACACTAAGAAAAACATGTTTAAACGTGTTAAGCCTGAGTGTACAGCATCATACCAAACAGCTCCAGTAGAGTAGGACCATATGCACCAAAAAGGAGAGGAAATACTCCCTCTCTCCTTGGTTCTTGAAGCATTCCATCCTGTGCTTCAGGAAAAAAAAAAAAAACTACAGCATGTCTAGATTTCAAGACCGTAACTGGGCTTCTTCCCATCTCTCCCCCACAGTTCACCCAGTCTTTGCATAACGGGGCCCAGTCAGCCAGCAAGCTCTGGTCCATGCTGTCCTCAGGGGCCAAGCCATCCGATTTGTCCATACAGTCAGTTAGATCTAGGGAAGTGGGAATTAGATCTCCTAGAGGTTCATACCTGTTGGAAGTTTTGACTGGAGTAACCTCAGGGGAGATCGTGCAATCATCAGACAGGTTTCGGAGCCGCTGTCTGCTTCTAGAGCGATTCTTCCTTTTTCCGCTCCTCTGGACTTTGTGCCATTCATCATTTTGCTCCGGATCTGTTGGCTTAGCTTTTACAGACACTTCCATGGGTGCTGGGGGACTCACTACCTTTTGCCTGGTGACACCATAGGATGGCTATGGGGAAACTCCTTGCACCTGGAGACCTAGGCTAGATTGACAGAAGGAAATGTTCCACCTCTCCCGGGTTGTTAAATACATAAAATACCCCATTGTACTGGATTCTTAACATCGCAGGGTACCTCAAGGAAGTGGCAATACCCATCTTGTAGAGTTGCTGCTTCTTCCCGCGTAGGCCCATCTGCGTCGAGCCAACTCCTGCGAGTAATCCTGATACAATTGGATCAAGCAGCCCTGCCAGGACAGAGTTTTCTACTCCCTTGCCAGTCGTAAATATATTTCTTTTACCGGGTATCTCAGGAACCTACACAGGATGGGGCAGGGGCATTCACCCTGCTTAGGTTTGGAGGCTAATGAGCGATGGGCCCTCTCAAGCTCTGGTGATGCCTCATGCTCCAGATGCAGCATCCCTGGTAAAGTGTTTTCCAAGAATGAAATCGTGTTATTGCCCTCCATGCCCTCCGGAATGCCCACAATAAGGATGTTTTGTCTTCTGGACCTATTCTCCATGTCGTCCACTTTAGATAACAAGTATTGAATCTGACCATGATGCCTCCTTAGGTAGCCATCCTGTTGAGTCAATTGCTCCGCCTGAGTCATCACTGCCTTCTCTGTGCCCCCTACTCTACAAACAAGAAGCTGTAGATCCTCGTTTATCTTTAAGGAGGATTGTTTGAGTTCTGCTGTGTCCTGCAACACTTTACTTAACATCGCTGTCATTTTTGCGCTGTCTTGTGCCATGTTAAGTGTAGAGGTTGATGCGCCCATTGCCCCCTCTGCCACTCTGAGATCGTTGCCCGGCTCGCGCCTCCTTGGATGGGCACCGAATGCACTGGAAAGCACTGCAAGTGTGGCCGAGAGCGTGGGTACCTTGTGTTGGTGCCGGTTGACATGTACACCATGCGACTGCCCGCTGCTTTGCTAGTTTTGGACAAAAAAATGGCTCGTTATGTAGCGCGAGTATTCCGGTAACAGATTTTTGCCATTACATGCCTAGAAACCATGGATAACACATACGGATGGACACTTAGAGTTCACAAGGTCTTCCCCGTCGTTTTTAGTGTGCCACCAGCCACCATGTCGGCTGCCAGGCTCCCCCACCCCAGGGATGTAGTTTTACAGAAAATTTTCCTTAAAAAATATAAACAAAGGTTCGGTTTCCTCCTGGTTGTGAAGAACTGGCAGGGAACTGAAAACTTTACCCCAATAACAGTAAATCTAGACTAATCTACCAGTAAAGCCAAGGACAGCACTTTAAAAATGAACAGAAATAAAAAGTACTTGAAAAAAACACAAGAAAATAAAATCTTCAGGAAAGACGAAGGAAGCTCTCTGAGGTGTCTTACTTAGGCAAGTGGAGTAAAGAATCTGACGGTTGCAGGATGTATTCCAGGGACAATGGTTTGAAAACCAAGCTCAAGCATAGCATTTCATCATTGGCACAGGTTCTATTAACCATTTTGGCTCCGGGGCAGTCCTATGGTGAGACCAATTCCAGAATGCTGTGCTGTAGTCCCACAAAAATGAGTAACCAAATCAATTTAATCATTAATTGTTGAATTTATTCTCCACCACGTTGTGAGGGAGAATAAATTCAATAATTGTTGATTAAATTGATTTGGTCACTCGTTTTTGTGGGACTGCAGCACAACATTCTGTAACTGTTCAAGTTGTGGGGTTAGCCACCCTAGGTTGCGCACAAACCCTCATTCTTGAGTGCAGGCAAGCACTGTTTGGAACTATGGTGAGACCATACTGCATATGTCAGAATACAGTAAGATTTCCTGGGGTTTGAAACTAGTATGTTCTCTGCCAGAACACTTAATGGCAGTACAATCCAGAGTGAGGGGGAGGCCATGGGAGGTATTATTATGTTGTTCCCTGACAGAACTCTTGTTGGCAGTGTAGCCTAGTGGTCAGAGCACCGGCTGTGGATGAGCCAGGAAACTGCAGTTCAGAGTTCGATTCCAAAGGCATCCACACATACTGTAACCATGTGACTTGGGTCAGGTCAATTAAATACTGGGGGTGATGGAAGTATCATTTTAACCATGCGAGGTTTGAAAAAAAAGAGAGAGGGGGTGGAATGAACTAATATCACTTTTAGGAAGGGGTGCAAAGGTGGGTTAATTGGTTCTGGCCATAGCCACTATGTTTGTCACTTTAACACTAACTAGAGCATTAACAAAGTGTTTTGCAATTTATTTCCTTGCTTTTTGAGATAGTATAATTGTATCCTTATTTGCCTGTGGAATAAGATGTGTATATGTATGCAACTGTGGAAGCCTGGGGTCCCCAGGCCCTGCACTTGCATTTATAATACAACAATGACCAAATTATCAGTATAGCCATCTTATTACCCCACCTCATGTACCCGGTACAGAAAATGTTTGAATCCCCACCACAACATAATTCCCCACAATTGCAACGCCATTCCACGCCACAGATGCAAAAACACATTTTGGCCAATATCTGAAAAATGACAGCTGTGACACACATGAGGTGGTGTAATAAGAAGGCTATGTTTAAAATTTCCAAAGTTACGAGCGTGCCGTACTGAGATTGTAATGAATGGTCATAACTTTGCCATTTTTACATATTTCGACCCAAAATTTTCAACACAGCCTTCTTATGACCCCACCTCATGAACAAGGGCAGGAAAAATGTTCAAATCCTGCCTAAAAGGTGAATTTGCCAAGGGACTGTGAAATCACCTTTTGGGTGGGAGTTTCATAATGACAGTTGTATTGTTCATGAGGTGGGGTCCCCAAAAGGCCATGTTGAAAATTTGGGGTCAAAATCTCAAAAATAGCTAAGTTATGCATAAAAGTTGAAACCCTCATTGAAATACACTGAACGGTATTTACCTTAGTTTCTCATATTGCAGTCACTGGTTCCAGCAGCAAAACATGTCCTCGATGGGAGAGTGGATCTCAAACCTGGGACCTGTTCAGGTGAGTGAGGGTTTGGGGTGGTGGGTGCTGAATGGGAGGTAGGGGTGGGGAGATGATCGGCAAGGGACCTTTTTTTGTTTTTTACAGGTTTGAAAAAAAAAAAAAACATTGAGGGACAGTTTTTTTTTCAGGTTTTGCCTGCAATCGGAGGTTGTGGGGGGGGGGGGACTAGACACTAGGGAATGTACAATGTCATAATGGGGATGGCAACTGGCAGTCGGGAGGATGCCACTAGACACCAGGGAAATGGGGAACAGCAATCAGCGGGTTGTTGCCCCCGTCCCTCATCTCCTCCATGACTCGAAGTTAAACAGATTTAAAACATTGTGCAACAAACTTGGGCAATCTGTGGTGGGTGACTTCCCAAGGAATTACCATTGCGATGTATTTGATGCCCTGCATTTGCCTTCATTTGAAGCAAGAACGGCTCATGCACTGCTCTGCCTCACCTTTAAAATGACAAAGATCACCACTCCCCCAGCCTCGGGGACATTGTCAAGGCCAACCAAGGACAAGGCTCCTGCATGCTGTATTCTGCCCATTACTAGAAATACCACAGATGAGAATGGGCTCTGATAAAAGATCCTTCTCCTTCACTGTCCCATCCCATTTGTGAATAAGCTCCAGTGAGAGATCCAACCTTGCCCCACCTCTGCAATGTTTAAGAAAAGTCTTAATGTCTATTTATTAGAGAGTATCCAGTGCAAGCAAACAGCTGATGTTACTTCTGGCTCCACCCAATAACTTGTGGGATTTCTACCTGCTAATAATGTCCTCCCTTACAGGGTTTTAAGCTCTGCCTGTATGTGTACCTGGCAATGTTATCTAATGTTGACAAAACTGAATGTATTTCTATATATGCCATGTTGCCTGTGTACGAAGTTAACTAGATATCATGTCCAATTTTTACTTCAAGACACCACGGAAGGACAATTGGCGGATGCTGGGTGCCATCAGACACCAGGGCAATACAGTAATAAGAGGACAGTGATCAGTGGGTGGGGGGTACCACTAGACACCAGGGCAACATCACACATTGCCAGGGATGGCAATGGAGTATGTGTGTGTGTGTGTGTGTGTGCGCGGGGGGGGGGCACCAAACACCAGGGAAATGGTGGCTCTCAGCTCACTCTGTAGCCAGCAGCATGAATCCAGCTGCAACTGCAGAAGTGAAGAAACTACCATTGTTCTTAGACAGAGAACACAGGGGAAGCACTCCACTTGCTATGCTGAGCACCCAGGATTTTGGGTGCCCAGAAAATGTATTTCTGGCTATAAATTAAAGAGGACAGGAAATAAAATAAATAATTCAAACCTACATTAAGTTTACTGTTTTTATTCCTAATAAAGCTATTTTACTATAATTACCACAAATGTGGAGAGTCTCCTCATTTCCCATTCACACAACCTCCCTGTGCACTTCCACTGTCTAGAGTGGTGAGTCTACTCTCACCACTCTGTCTCTGCGCTAAAAATCCTTGGAGCAATTAAAGAAAGAACTCAATTAAAGGTGCGAAATTTAAAACAAGCCTAACAACGCATTAAAATACATTTTCCATTTTTCCATATAATAAAAGGATAAAAAATATCCTATAGTTTACACAACCACCTACTATTAGAAAAAAATATCTGGGTCTGCAAGCAAGCTACAAAATTTTACTTTGCAGTGTTTACTGGTCCACAAATGAACTTTAAAGAGCGGTGGCGTTTTCAGAAAATTATGCAAATTTAAGTAAAAGAGCACAGGCTGTTGATATTTGGAGTGAGTGAGAGAGACTGCAACCCACAGAACAGAAGCATATAACAGTGGGAGTAAATCACCCTATAAAGATGCAACTGTTGCACTTTTGATTTAATGATGTAGACATAAGTTATTTTATTACCTGATACCTGATATTTTATTTGATTATTCACTCTAAACTTGTAAATTAATATAACTGAGGTATAACTTAATATTAATTGACACCGTGGTTCCTTCGGATACTGGTGCAGCAAAGGTTTAGTAAAGGGAACGAGCACTTGTCTGAACCCTTAGTGTTTAGTTCATAACTACATTTATACTGTAGTGGGGTGTTCAGTATAGCACAGAATTTAGTGTTCTTATTTTTGTTTTATTAAAGGTGTATGGATATTGGTTTAATTCTCCTCAGGATCTAGGAAGGGCTGGATAATGAAAAAGCCCATAAGGACTGTGAGACCCGTGCCTACTTGAGTGTAAGGTGGAAACTATCTGAAGTAAAGGGACTGCTTGAAAACAAGAACTGCAGGAGAAACCAGAAAATTGTGAAAGCTCTGCAACAATGGGAATACCCAAACTCTAGTAGAACTTATGGACCTATAAAAAGTGAGGAAGGTAACTGCAACCGTGAGAAAGAAAGAAAGCACAGTATATTTTCTTTTTAAACATCTATCTGTGTAAATGCCTGCATTCTTTAGTTCCCACATAGACACGTTTGAGAAGTCCCGAGTTACATCTGAAAGACATTTGAAATTGCTTGGGTGAAGGACATTTACACATAAATGTGCAATACTATAGATTGATTATTTTACTACCAATACATTGTTTTTTTTAAACTTAGGGAAATTAGATAGTGATTTAATTTGTTTAGTAAATTCTTTGTCTAGTAAACTGAAATTGTAGATAATATTTGGATTGTGCTATTATTCTTATGTTAGTGTATGTCTAGACTTTCTTGTGCATATTTGACTGGAGAAGAAGCCAGAAGGGGAAGGAAACATATTCAATTTAGTGCTTTACAATAACTGGTAATTGATATTTTTCTTTTAAACTTAGATTGTGGGCTTTTAGTGACACTGTAATTTATTTGCTGTCTTTACTTAGAATTGTTTTTGGGCTGTTGAAAATTTAAAATGTAGTGGTGGTGTATTTCTTTGCTGTCTTTAATTGCTGCAAATTTTCACCCTTCTCCCTAATTCTAATTATATGCCCTGTTAAATCTTGATTGACAGGAGCTGAACACGGGATAAAGTTAGGGGGAGTAGAGGCATAAGGGGAAGCAGCCCACCCTCAGCATGACAAGTGTTTTGACTCATTTATTTATTTATTGGTTTATTTTCTTTTTTAAAAAGAAAAGTATCTGAGGATCAGTGGCAGGATTTTTAGGACAGTAAATTAAAAAGTGAACTAGGAGGAACTTCGATTAACAGACAAGGCAGTGGAAGTGCAGTATAATTGTGGGAGTGAGTAAATGCAGTGGCTGTGGGCAGCCATATTCAGGCAGACCTTCTGGACACTGAGGTGCTGCCCTATCTGCATGCATCTCTCCAGACTGTGGGATGAGATAGCCAGACTCAGAGCAGAAGTAAACTGGGTCAGGAGTGCCATAACCCCTATCCAGAGACCACCCAGTCCAATGCAACTGCCTCAAAGGATACCGAGAATGAGGAGCACTTGGATGACAGTGGGCTCAGGGAGGGTTAGAGCGGTCAGGCAGAGGCACATCCCAGATCCTATTCCACTCAAGAACTCATAAGCCACACTGGCAAACAGGGACAAGCAAACAGAGGTACCCAGAGAAGTGGAAGGAAAGGATGTGGAGGTTAGCCAAGGAGGTGACCTCAGCGGGGAGAGCAGTGGACCCCAGAGGAGGAGGAGGAGGAAGCAAATCCTGGTGGGGGACTCCATCATAAGAGGGGTCCATCTAGGAACACAGGAGGGGGAGTACAGGGAGGTGAGGTGCCTACCAGGTGCCATGGCATGGAGGGATGAATGGAAGGAAGATCCTGGGGATCACTGGGAAAGCAAGACGGGAGGGTGAGCTGGATGTCATTATCCACCTAGGTACTAATGACCTGGCAAATGGGGAGCCAAAGGAAGTTCAGGAAGAGTTTAGAAACTAGGAAGGTCTCAAGTCTAGTAGCTACTTCTGTCACTTTCTCAGAAGTACTACCTGCGAGAGGCAAGGGAGAGCATTGGGGTGCATGCACCAGGAACTTTAACTCATGGTTGAAGAACTGGTGCTGTGAGGAAGGGTTTGGATTCATTGGTGACTGGGGACCCACCTGGAGGGATGGAGGTTTGTTCAAGCAGGACAGCCTGCATCCATCCTGGAGGGGAATCCAAGCACTCAATGATAAGTTTAAATGCTACATTGACAAGCATTTAAACTAGCAAAGGGGGGTGGCAGGCCAGCAAGGAGGGTACCTATTTGCTCAACCCCCCACAGCTAGCAGTGGAACCAGTGAACCGGAGGAGTGGCTATCTCTACAAAGCAGTGTGCCAAAGATGGAGATTAGCACCTAAGAGGTGGATCGGCAGAAAAGGGCAAATTCAGCAGAAGGGCAGATAGCAAGGAGAACCAGGGATAAAGGACAACCAAGGAAGGGCTGGAGCATAACAGCCAAACAGTCTAGGAGGTCAAATCATGAAAGCCACATGTGCAATGCCAGGAGCCTTAGCAACAATATGGAAGATCTGGAGGCTGTCATGGTGCAGTCAGACTTGGACACTGTGGCCATCACTGAAACCTGGTGTAATGATAACCACAACTGGGAGATGGCCATACCTGGCTACAACATATTCAGAAGAGACAGGGCAGGTAGAAAAGGCGGAGGAGTGGCACTGTATGTGAAAAATGACATAAGGGCCACAGAGATCCAGGAGGAACAAAATGGGGGAGAGATACTGTGGGTTAAGCTGGAAAGGAAAATGGGGTCAGCCATCCGCACAGGTGTGGTCCACAGACCACCAGCCCAGGAGGAAGAAACAGATAGGGAGTTGATAGCCATCCAAAGGATGGCAGACAAGGGTGAGGTAGTACTGGTTGGAGACTTCAATATTCCAGATGTGGACTGGAGCATCCCAGCAGCAGCATCAACTAGAGCAGAGTTATCCTGACTCCTTCAGGGTGCCTTCCTCAAGCAACTGGTCATGGAACCAACTCGGCAAAAGGCAATACTGGACCTTGTGCTCACAAACAGGGACAGTGCAATGGGAGTAACAGTGGGGAGCACCTGGGGAACAGTGACACTGATCATTGTGGTTTGAAATCACAGAAAGAGCAGAACCAAACCACACAAAACACGATCCTGGATTTTAGGGGGAGACTTTGGGAAAATGGGGAGATACTTGAAAGAGGCATTAAGGGAATGGGCAGGAATCAGGGGTTGATGAACAGTGGGCAGTATTTAAAATGGGGATTACAAGAGCAACAGAATTATGCATTAAGCAGGTTAGCAAGAGGAAAAGGAAGAGGATACCATTATGGTTTTCCAAAGAAGTAGCAAAGAAAGTGAAAGCCAAAAGATTGTATCTCAGGCAATACAAAAGACACAGGCAGAAGGGATAGGGAGAAGTACCAGGAGAAGCAAAGGAGGCAGGGAGGTCATTAAGGGAGCCAAAGCTCAGACAAAAAGAACACATTGCAAAATCAGTGGGTAGAGGGGACAAAACCTTTACAGGTACATAAGTGAAAAAAGAAGGGCAAAGGGAGGGGTAGTGAGACTGAAGGGGGAGGATGGGGGCCGCATGGAAGATGACAACAGTAAAGCTGACATACTGAACAGGTATTTCTGCTCAGTCTTCACTGAGGAAGAGGAAGGAAATGGGTCTGAAGGGAGTACAAGGGGTGAGACTGGTGCACAAATGGACACAGGTCCCTTTACCCGAGAAAGGGCCCTGAAGGAACTGGAAGTAATAAGAGTTGATAAAGCACTGGGGCCAGATGGGGTGCACCCCAGGGTCCTTAAAGAGC
The DNA here is from genome assembly GCA_016271365.2 of Neoceratodus forsteri. Lineage (NCBI taxonomy): Eukaryota > Metazoa > Chordata > Ceratodontiformes > Ceratodontidae > Neoceratodus > Neoceratodus forsteri. The sequence continues at coordinate 377,919,121 of CM057458.1, forward strand.
TAAGAGAGGTGGTGGCTGAACCTCTGGCTATCCTGTTTAGCCGATCACTGGAAACAGGGAGGTGCCACAGACTGGAGGACAGCAGATGTAGTCCCCTTATACAAAAGTGGGAACAAAGAGGAAGCGGAACTACAGACCAGTCAGCCTCACCTCGGTAGTGGGAAGATCAAGGAAGCACTACTGAAGGAGAGACTGGTGGAACATCTGGTTGTCAATGGACCACAGGACCCAAGGCAGCATGGTTTCACCAGGGGAGGCTGCACAGACCAAGCTTGTTGAATTTTGACTGGGTGACTAGGAGGTGGATCAGGGAAGGGCAGTGGACATGGCCTATCTGGACTTCAGCAGGGCCTTTGACACTGTGCCACATAGAAGACTATTACACAAACTGAGGAATATGGTGTGGGCAGGACAGTAGTGTGGTGGTAGGTAACTGGCTGGGTGGCAGGACACAGAGGGTGGTGGTAAATGGCTGTCACTCCACAGAGGGAAGAGTGACCAGTGGGGTATCACAGGAATCAGTGCTGGGACCGGTCCTATTCAACATTTTCATCAGTGACATTATGCAGGATCTAGAAGGCAGAATTTCACTGTTCGCTGATGACACAAAGCTCTGTAACAGAGTAGACACACCAGAGGGTGTAGACAGAATGAGAAGGACCTGCAGAAACTTGAAGAATGGTCAGGGTTTGGCAGTTGAAATTCAATGCAAAGAAGTGCAAGATAGTGCATATGGGGCACAAAAATCCTGGCACAATATATCAGTTGGGGGTGAGGATATAGCATGCACCAAGCAGGAAAGGGATCTTGAGGTTATCATCTCTGATGACCTCAAGGTAGAGAAACAGTGTGACAAGGCAGCAGGTAAACAAATAGGTTGCTGGGATGCGCAGGCAGGGGCATCACCATCAGGAAAAGGGAGGTCATAATTCCACCATACAAGACACTAGTGAGGCCCACCTGGAGTACAGTGTACAGTTCTGGAGACCTTATCTATGTAAGGACATAGACAGGGTAGAGAAGGTTCAGAGGAGGGCAACAAAGATGGTACATGGATTGCATCACAAGTCCTATGAGGACAGGTTGAAGGAACTGAATATGTACTCACTGGAGGAGAGGAGGGAGAGAGGGGATATGATAGAGACATACAAGTATCTTACAGGAAGGAACAGGGTGCAGGAATACACTATTTTTAAGCAAAAAAGATGTTCCAGGACTAGAGGGCATGGGATGAAGTTGGAGGGAGGACGATTCAGAGGAAACGTGAGGAAAAATTTCTTCACAGAACAGGTGGTGGACAAGTGGAACACCCTGCCAGAGGAAGTGATGGGGGCTGGAACAATCACAGGATTTAAGAATGCATGGGATAAACATAAAGGAATTCTGGAGGTCAGGGGTAAGGGCAACAGACTTCTAGGAAAACAAACTTAACTTACAAGCGCAAATGGGCAGACTGGGTGGGTCACAGGCCCTTATCTGCTGACACTGTCTATGTATCTATGGTCCTGCCCGAGACTTATAGCTTTTGCCTGTTTTAGTTAATTATACAAATAAAAGAAATGGTGCAAACAAGAAAACAAATTCTGGAGGCCCTTCAGATAAGTGGAAACCAGGAGGCTTCTCATCCCAGAAATCAGGACATAATGCCGTATCCACATGAAAAATTTACACAAGTCATATCAGGGGGGACATGACTGACCCAGCTGCAAGCCCAGTTTTGGCTAAATTAAAAACAAAGAAATGGGCTAAGAAAATTCTAAACAGCTGATCAGGGGAAAATAAAAGGAAAAAGGCAAACAAAAATAAATGATAATTTCCAGAGGAGTAAAGTAGATCTGTAAAGAGTAGCGGACAAAGATGGGGATAGCCTTGAGATAGAAGTGGGTTCTATAAAAATAGGAGACGGAAAAGCTACAAACGAAGAACTTATTTCAAATGAAGAATCTGCCCAGGCTATGTATGCTTATCAGATGGATTTAACAGGGCTCACTTCTACACCGAATATTTTCTGTTCTTCCACTCCTGAGGAAAATTGCATAGAGCAAAAAACTTTGTTAACCTTTTACGATACCTCTTATGAGATGGGAGAATTTAGTAATATTTCTGGGAAAACAATCCAGACCCAAGAGACTTGGCCTAAAACAAGGCCAAAATCCTTGGACACAGCTAAAGTTATATCAAAGAGTGTGAATTATCAGGAAAGTCCATCCCCTAGTATGGCGTTCTCTCCTGAAGAGAGTAAAATAAACCAGATGTTACCAGTAATAGTGGGGAGATTGGGAAGAGAAGAGCATAAATCAAAGGAATCAGCAAAAAACATAGATAAAATAATTTTGGAAATGCATAATACTATAAATGGACTAGAAAAACTTGAGATGTCATGGATTCGTGATAGAAATGAATATAGTTCAAATGAATATACAGGAACAGATGGAGAAAGCAGCACAAGGAACACTTTGCAAAATTATCCATATTTTTTTTTTGAACTTCAAGTTTATTGAGAGTAATTCTAAAGCATGCATACAGGATTACTAAGTACAGTAGATTATTACATTGCTATGCACTTAATACATTGTTTCTTCAATCTTCTTTCTTTTTACTTTTTACAGGGGAAATCCATTGCCAGTGTCCATTTGCTCCAGGTGAAGACATCATCAGTTACCTGGAATGTTCAAGTCCTAGCCTATAGCCTCTTTATTAATGGACTTCTCCATCTTCTACCTGGACTGTATCCTGTATAATCAGTTTCTTATATACTATGTTTTTTTTCTTTCTTTTTTATTCCCTTTTAAATCAATTTCAATTATTAACTTAACTTTAACATAATTTCTAACAATCATTATATTATTCCATTAAACAATAAATTCAAAATTAAGAGGCTACCTATTTTATTTATGACTTGAGGGGGCAACAACATAATTTTCTTGAGCATTCAGCCTTTATGTCTTTAGCTCTATCATTCCCCTTCCCCTCTTTCCTCCTCCCTTTCTCCCCACAGAAGCACACGGATGAGTGATCAAGGCCTTCGAAACAATACCTCAATAAATTATTATGGTTTTTGTTGTCCACTTTATTTTAATCCAATAAGATTTGTTCTAAATATGGGGTACCTTTAATTTTTAGTTATATAATGAAAATAAGGGCTACATCTGATGTTATATTTTTCAACCCCTAGTCGTAGTCTGACTGTAGTTGCTTCTATTACCGAGATCTCTCCTACCACGTTCAATCATTGTTCCTGTTCTGGTTTCCTTTCACTTAACCATCCTCTAGTAATGACTTTTACTGCAGCCACTACCAGTATTCTAAACAAATATTTATGGGTTTCTAATTTAAGTTCTGTTGGGGCCAGCCCTAATATAAGATGTTTAAAACTCATTTGTTGATGTAGGCTCAATATCTCTTTCACTGTCTGGTTTACTCCCTCCCAGTACTTGAAAACCTTTGGGCAGTCCCAGAAAATATGGGAGTGTGTTCCCTGCCCCCACAACCTCTCCAACATCTATCCGTTGCATTGTTACCCAGGTGTTTGGATATTGTGGGAGTTATACAAAATCTACCTGTCACCTTCCACCTGTATTCTCGCCATATAGCTGATGATGTGATATGATGGACACCTTTCCATATGTTACCCCATTCCTCTTCCTCAGATTCTATGTTTGTTTCTGTCTCCCATCTATTTTGTATTTTTTGGATCGCTAGGTTCCCTTCTTCCTGCAATAAACTTTGATATACATATGAAATAAGTTGTTTTGTAATTTTTAACTTCGCTCTGGTGTTTATTGCCCGAATCATTTCTATTGGTTCTGAGTCCAATACTCTATACCCTATCTCTGAGTTTATGTAATGCCTACACTGGAGGAATCTATAAAAATCTTGATGTGGTATTTTGTAATTGTTTTGTAGGGTCTGATAGTCTACAACTACACCTTGTTGTATAAATTGTGTAAGGTATTTCAGGCCTTGTGTTTCCCAGTTTTCAAAGCATTTATCCAACTTTTGCGATGGGAAGTTTAGGAGATATCTAAGGGGGATATATGACCACACCTGAGAAGGTTGTTCCCAATATGTTCTAAGTTTTAACCAACATTGCAAAGTATGTTTCATCCAGTCATTTTTTTTTATACTTGTTTTATTGTAGGTAAGTTTCAGATATAGACACTTCATTTACCAGAGATAATACAATTTTAACTTTAGTATACATTGAGGATCATTTCAAGTCCAGCTTATTATTCATTTATATACTCATTAATTCCTCTTCGTCCCCCTTTTCACAGAAAGGAGAGAAAACTATAAAGAGGGAGTAAAAAAGGAAAGGAAGAAAGAGAACAAGAATATACAAAAATTACGCCTTTTAAAAAATGTTTAACCTCTTTTTATTTTTAGTAAAAAAAAACATAACTGTCTAGGATGTGTTCGTTTAGAGCATTACTTAAAACACCATTTTTGTTTTCATTGAGTCATAAACCTAAGATCAGGGAAAGGAGTCATCCAGCTCGGGGAAAAAGGGCCCACTATCCTCTATAATTAAGTTAAAGCTTTAAATTCCTATAGCTATCATAAAGTATCCACCTAGTCCATCTTTGTTGGTATGTTTGCAGTTTCTGGCTAAGGTTAATTGTTAACTTTTCCATCCTATGTATGGATTCGACCACCTCTCTCCATTCCTCTATCCCCGGGGGTCGTGGCTGAAGCCAATTCCTAGTAATAACTTTTAACGCTGCTGCCACCAGGATTACCCATAGGTACTTGATATCTTTATCCTTTAGTTCCCCAGGAATAAGTCCCAGTATTAAGTGTTCCAGTCCCAATTGGGACTGAAATGACAATACTTGCTTCAAGTGGTGGGTCACCTCTCTCCAAAATGTCAGTTGTGTCAGTATCAGTGGCTCAGTAGGTAGCACACTCGCCTCTGAGGCCGGGAGATCAGAGGGCTGTGGGTTCAGTTCCCACATCTGGCACTTGGGTTAATATCCCAGTACTGACACTGTAGTGCAGCATGAGAGGGGTGCTGCACTTCTGAGGTGCTGTCTTTTGGATGAGACGTTAAACCGAGGTCCCATCTGCCTGGATTGGTGGTAGTTCAGGTGGATGTTAAAGATCCCATGGTACTTATCGAAAAGAGTAGGGGAATTTCCCCGGTGTCCTGGCCAAATTTCCCTCGTTCACTAAGAATACCACCAACAGCTTAATCTGGTTCAAGATCAGTTGGCATTCATCTGTATCTCCCTCCCCTGGGTCATACCTGCATTGATTTATTGATCTTTATATTCAGGTAATCTCTCAGTTGATAGTATCTAATTCTATCTGTCTGCTGTAAGCCATATTTCTCCCGCATTGCTTCAAAAGAAAGCACCGTATTACCTGTCATTATTTGGTAAGGTGCCAAAAGGCCTCTCTTGGCTTGTATCTGGTACCGTCTGTCAACTGTGGCTAGTACAAACTGATGGTCAAAGGCCCACCATCTGTATCTCCAAAGCTGCTTGTGGGTAGTACCTCTACCTATACCCCTCTTCCAGCCCTCAACAACAGCTTTTGTGCCAGAGAAGCCCTTTATTTCATCTGGGCCCTGTGGCCAGAATAGCACAGCTTTGCAAAGGGGGGTTGCCCTGCCTCCAAAGATCCAGTCTCTTCCAGTGCGCATCATATCCCTGATTACCCCAGAGCAAGGCGACCCTCATCTGAGCCATCACCCAGTAGCCCTGCAAACAGGGGAAAGCAAGGCCTCCCTCTGCCTTCGGGAGATATACGAGAGACTTTCTTAATCTAGGTTACTTACACTTCCACAAGAAGGAGAAGAACATGCTCTGCCAGTTTTCCAGGTCCGTATGGGCCAGGACACATGGGACGCACTGGAACAGATAGAGGAGGCATGGTAGTGCGTTCATCTTGAGGGCTTGTACCCTGGGCGCAAAATGATAATGGCAATAATGACCATCTTTGAAAGTCGTTCTTAAGTTGTCCTATTATCGGTGGGTAATTTAATTCCCTTAGATGTGCATTGTTCTTTCCCAACTTTACCACCAAATATTTAATCTCTGTCTGGTCCCATAACATTGGGTGTTTTGTTTTGATCTCCCTGGTTGGGGTATAGTAAAAGCTCAGTATTTCTGTTTTGTTGTTGTTTAACTTATATCCAGCTAGTTTGGAAAAGTCATCTAATTGGCGGAGCACTGAGGGCAAAGACGTCTCTGGCTCTGTCAGATATAAATGAACATCATCAGCATATAGGGCGAACTTATGAGGCAAATACTTTGGGCAAGGGGTTCAATGAAAAGGGCGAACAACAATGGGGATAAAGGGCACACCTGTCGTGTACCCCGTCCTAGACCAAAGGCCTCAGGTATGTGGCCATTTGCTCTAACATACGTCTGTGGTGATTCATATAGTTTAAATATGGTTGTTATCAGTTGCTTCGGGAACCCAAACTGGGAAAGGACCTCTCTCAAAAAGGGCCAAGACACCCTATCAAAGGCCTTTTCGGCATCTAGGCTCACTAACAGTGATGGGAACTTTCGCAGATTAATATGATCAATTATATGGGTTGTGCTACGTAAGTTATCCTGGGCTTGTCTACCCGGTATGAAGCCTGTTTGGTCTATGTGTATTAGGGAGGGGAGATATTCTTGTATACGTCTCACCATAATAGAGGCCAGTATCTTATAGTCTGTATTCAATAGTGAAATTGGACGATAGGAAGGGCATTTAACAGGGTCCTTTCCCGGCTTGGGTATCACTGAGATCACCGCCCTGGCCCACGAAGGAGGGGGCAGGGCCTCTCCCCACAACACCTTTTCACATACCTGTGTAAGCATGGGTTGTATCCAATCCCCAAAACATTTGTAGAATTCTGAGTGGAGGCCATCCGAACCAGGACATTTGCCTACCTTAAGCTGCTTTATTTCACCCTTAATCTCCTCCAACCTCACTGGACCTACTAGAATCTCTCCCTGCTCCTTAGTTAAGCCTGGTAGTTTAAGTGTCCCCAAAAAATTCCTTATGCTATCTCCTCCCACATTTATCTCGTCTGTATATAATTTTGCATAGTATGTCTTAAAGGCATCCGCGATCTCATGGACCCCTTGTACCACCTTACCTAAACGAGGGTACCATATCCTCGCTATTGTTGCCTTCTCTTTTCTTGCCCTCAGTCTACTGGCTAAAAGCCGTATACAGCGGGGTCCCCCCCCTCATAGTATTGTTGTCATAAAAAGAGTAATTGCTGTTCCACCTGATAGTCCAGGATGCCCATCAATTCTCTCTTATACCTGAGAAGTTGTCTCTTACGTCCTTTATCATATTTTTGTTTTTGTTGTCCCTCTAGGTCTTGAATAAACTTGGTTAATGTAATCCTTCTAGCTTCCTGTTCCCTTTTTTTCCGGGAGGCCAGTTGTATAAACTTACCTCGCAGTACTGCTTTTGCAGTATCCCAGTGGATTGCCTGCGAGGTTTCTGGACCACTGTTTTCCCTTAGATAAGTTCTATTAGTTTCTAGGATTGTGTCCTTAATCTCCTTATCTCTCAAAAGTGAGATGTTCAAACTCCAAAAAATGTTACGGCGTATCTCTCCTAAGTCTATTTTTGTACAGATAGGCACATGGTCTGATAAAAGGAAGTCCCCCATCCAGGACTCAAAAACCCTGTGCACTTCATTCTTCAGGACCAGAAAGTAGTTCAGTCTTGAGTATATGGCATGAGCCGCATAGAAAAAGGTGTAGTCTGTCGGCTGTGTTGGTGTCTCCAAATGTCTAAGAGCCCCAGCTCTCCAAGCAATTTCTGGACCTTTCTAGCTATTTTATGTGGTTTCCCTCACACTTTTGAGGAGGAGTCCATGTCTGGGTTCAGGGGTAGGTTCAGATCCCCCCCACAAATTAAAATTCCCTCCCCCCATTCCAATAACGTGGTCAGAAATGTACGATACTCAGATAATACTGAGCCCGGGGGAAAATGCACCGATGCTAGTGTTACCACATTGCCCCTAAATTTGCCTTTTAACATCACATAACGTCCCTCTTTATCCATCTTCTAATCCAGTTTCTCAAATGGAGTATTGGTTGGGTCCAGCACCGCTGAGCCCCTACGTCTGCCATTTTTATAAGAAGCCGCTGCCATCTCTCGAAATCCCAGTTTTAGTAATTTATCATGCTCCCGCATCAACAAATGGGTCTCTTGCAAGAACAGAAAATCTGTCAAGGCCTTCCTTGTCTGACTCAAAATCTTGCTTCTCTTGACTGGATTTGTAAGACCATTGACATTGTAGGAGCAAAAGGTCGTACCCTTACTCACCATCTTAAGAGTAAAGTTTTAAACTTTCGTTCTTGGGCCCCCCTCATGGACTCCTCCACCAAATTCTCCTGGCTCAGACTCCATCCCTGTACAGCAAAACATTTTTCTAAGTAGTACCACACCCCATAGACAAGTCAAGTAAGTAACAACTGTATTAGTAAAGTAGTGAACCATTTCGGCCAACCGGGCCTGAAAACAGTAAAATTCAAGTGACCACCAAGGTAGAAGATCCATATTTTGGGTCTCTTCTCTTACCTACACCCTATCCAGGAGAAGGTAAGCACAGAGGGGTGTCCAGTGCCTCTGCAGTGGGAGACCCCCCCCCAAGGAGCTCTTGCATGTAACTTACAGTTCCGTGCTTTTCTCAGTGGCCAAACACCGTCTTGGTCAGAAAAGCACTGAATTAGGAGCACCGAGTGCTAAGGCAGCTAAAAATAGTTCCTAGCTGGGCAGCTCTTGTGCTAGTGCTCATCCTCCAACACTTGTGCTCTGGATTACCACAGTTAGGGCTGGGTAAATCAGCTCCTTCCACCTCAGGTCAGGAGGCCCCCCCCCAAGAGGAGATAGCCCCCCATCTAGGAGAGGGGAAACTGTGTCCAAGAGCCCATCCTAAAACAATCCAAGTCCCATAGGCTCCGGAAGCTTCAATGACTATATTTAGCATCCTTATTATCTTAGCCATTGCCCCTTCCATGTTCCCTTTTTTTTTTTGTCATCTTTCGGCCCCAGGGCCGTGGTTGCCCAGAGATGGTGACCACCAGCATCTCATCAGCATGTAGAGCCGACCTCACGAGTGTTGAAAAGAGGAAAGGCCACAAAAACCCCACCACTGTCTTCCCCCATCGCTCAACTGCCTAGAGTCAGTAGGCAGGAAGATCCAGCATAGCCCCTCTCCACTTGTGTATTCAGTTTACCATTTGCCTCTGGGGTCCCTTAGCTCATTTATCCAAATCACTGTTCTGGACAGCTGGTGGGCATTCCCTCCCCACTCCCGGCTAAATGGCCCAAAGGAACCTACCGATTGGGTGTTCTCCCAAACGCACCCCCCATTCCTCTGACCGCATCATCATCCAGAGTCGACCTCCCCGGGCCGTGTCCCCCCCAAGCCCTAAAACCTCTGTATCCACATATACATCCAGATGTAAATATTGTTACCCAAAATCCTGCCCCTCTAATCTGTGGAACCCTTATATTCTATTGTAATAGAAACAACTTTTATTTATTTGGTTAATGCTTTCAAAATGCAGTCCCCAGATCCCTGGATCAATAAGTTATACTTTTATTTTATTCTCAGTTTGTCGGAAAATGGAGACATAAAGGCAGTCTCTAGCACTACTTGCGTTTCCCAAAAGTTGCAGTTTCTGCTCATGTAGTGGAGTGATCACCGCTAGTCAAGACGGCTCCTTCATTCGCCAGTGCATTTTGCTCCACGAGTCCTCGTTCTGTCTTTCTGTGTGGGGAGCACAGTTTGGAAAGCACCTTGTCCCACACTCCGGATGTGTCCCTGTGGAAACTGCTGCTTGGTCTTTTTGGTCCTTTAATCTACTAGGATCTCTCCCGTAACTGTTGTGGAACTCGACGATCCTGTATCTCTGGCAGTGCAAGCCCTTGTTTCTCCAGGAACTCCTTGGCATCCCCTATTTCCTGGAACTGTAACTGGCCCTTGTCGGTTAGGACTTTCAGTCTGGCAGGGTATTCAGTGAAGGCTTTGTAGCCTTTTTGCTACAGCATTTTTATGACAGTAAGGACCTGTCGCCTCCTGGTTAGCAACTGGGGTGAAAAGCCATGGTCAAAATACAACCGGACATCTCCAAAAAGCACACTTTTCTTGGACCAGGCCAGGGAAAGCAACTCCTCTTTTACCCTGTAGTCTAAAAACGCCATCACTACCGATCTAGGTCTGGCCTTCAGATCGCGAGGCCGCGGTACCAGGGATCTGTGGGCTCTGACTATATCTAGGCGTTTATCCGAGGGAAGGTTCAGTATCTCCCGGAGGAAGGAGTCCATAAAGGCCATCATGTTCCCGGTTTTCGTGCCCTCCGGCAAGCCATGGATTCGGATGTTGTTACATTGCTTACGGTTTTCAAGTTCCTCCAACTTCTCTTCTAGTGATAAGGTACATTGATGTAGCTCTAAGAGGGCCATGTTCTGTGCATCAGTGGTCTGTGTGTAGTCTGCGACTGTTGTCTTAATATCATCCGCCTTCTGATATAGTGCTGCAATATCTTGGTGCTGATCTGAAACCTTCGATTCTAGCCTTTGCAAGGATTCATTCATTTGTTGTAATGTCTGACACAGTTGTCGTGACGTTACTGTGCGGTCTGCCTCTGACGTTGTTGCTGCCTGTTCCCTACCACCTAGCGAGGGTTCCCACGTTGCATAGGCCTCCGACCGGGTGTTAGATTCTTGGTCGATTCCCTCTGTTTGCCGCCTCCATTTGTCTGATTCTCCTTCAGTCTGTGCTTTGGTCCCATCAGGTAGTCCTTTATTGTTCTTTTTGAATGCAGGATGAGTGTTTTAGTTTGCAGATTATCGTGGATTGTTGTTAGTCAGCCGATAAGCAGAGAGCCTAAGCCGCCATTCAGTCGGTGCTCAAACCGGAAGTCTCATCCAGTCATTTTTAATACCTCGTATTTCTTTTGATAGGATAATCCATGGCAAAACTCTCACTGGTAATTCAGTGTGAGCATTCCTTTCCAATGACCACCATGTGCCTTCCTTTGGTGCTGTCAGTATTTTTGTGATTGGGGTCACTTGGGCAGCTAGATAATAATTATAAAGGTTTGGTAAACCCCATCCTCCTTTCTCCTTAGGAGCCATCAGACAACCCTCCTTAGCCTGGGTTTTCTCCCTGCTCATAAAAAGGAGGATAATTTCTTCTGAGTCCTTCTCCAGTCTTGTTGTGGGACTGTAACAGGAAGTGTGGAGAAAAGAAAAAGCAGTCTTGGCAGGATATTTTGTTTAATTGTTTCAATTCTATTTGAGAAAGAGAGGGGGGAGTAGGTTCCATCTCTTAAGGTCCTCGAATATTTGTTGCCATAATCTGCCATAATTAACTTGGTATAATTTGGAAAGATTTGTGGGAATCCAGATGCCCAGATACCGAACCTTCCCCCTCACCCATTTAAAAGGGATACTGTCCTCCCTCGGTTTCATTGCTCCTATCCCTAGGGGCAAAGCTTCTGATTTATCTGTGTTAATTTTAAACCTGGAAATGTTATTGTATTTAGAAAGTAATTTTAATAGATGTGGTAATGATTCTTGATACTCATCCAGATAGACCAACATGTCGTCTGCATACAAAGGCACTTTACAGACTTGGTTACCCACTTTAATCCCTTTAATATTTTCTGATTGTCTGATAGCTGCTGATAATGGTTCTAAACTCAAAGCGAATAACGGGAGGGGGGGGCAGAGGACAACCCTGTCTTGTTTCTCTTTGGATAATTAAGGGATTCGAAATAGTTCCATATACTTTAATTTTGGCTGTGGGGTGAGAATAACATAATTTAACCCATTTAAGGAAATTCCCCCCAACCCCATATGTTCCATTACCGTGAACAGGTACTCCCATTCTAGCCTATCAAAAGCTTTTTTGGCATCCAAAAAAAGGGCTAATTGAATGGAATTGTTAGGTGTTCTATATTTTATAATATTTAGCAGTTTCCTAATGTTATTTGTTAATTGTCTATGGGGAATAAAGCCCATTTGGTCTGGGTGGACAAGATATTCGATGTATTTTTGAAGTCTGTTAGCTAAAATTTTTGTAAGGATTTTCAAGTCCGGATTTAGTAATGATATGGGACAGTATACCTCACATGTTTCAGGTGGTTTACCTGGTTTGGGGATTGTGGTTATAATAGCTTCCTGCCATGATTGTGGTCTTTTATTGTCTGTAAGAGAAGCATTGTACACTTTTACAAGGATAGGGGCTAATGTATTAACATATTTTTTGTAGAATGATGAGCAAAAGTCATCAGGTCCAGGGGTCTTTCCAATAGGGAGGTCTTTAATTACTGAGACAACTTCTGCCTCAGATATATTTTTGCCCAGATCCTTTTCCATATCTACTTTTAGTTTAGGTAGTTTATATGCTTCTAAAAATTCCTTTGTAGCTAATTTTATATCTACTGTCTGGTTCTCCTTTTGATATAATTTTTGATAGTAGTTTCTAAACTGTTCTGCTATGTCTTCTGGGTTTGTCCATATTTTAGAAGGCATCTTATCATTTTTAATTTTAGAAACAGTTCTATCTGCGTGTCGTTTTTTTAATCTAAAGGCTAAATGTCTAGCTGCCTGGCCTCCTGTATCATGATATTTTTGATTACTGAATCTTAGATTTCCCTCTACCTTTTTGTTATTGTAAAGTGTCAATGCCTCTCTAGCTTTGGTCAATCTATGCAAGATTGCTGAGTTCTCTGGGTGTTTTTTATATAATACCTCATATTCTTTTATTTCTTGCACCAGCTTGTCATACGTTTATCGACTTAATTTTTTTTCACAGAAGTATAGCTAATGATTTCCCCTCATATATCCAATTTCAAGGCTTCCCAAGTAAGATATCTGTGAGTAGCCTTGTTTAATTTTGATATCATAGATATCTTGAATTTTGCCCGTTAACTGTGACACGTAGTGTTTATCATTTAATAAAGATACATTAAGTCTCCAAGCTGTTTTTTTTTTTGCTCTTTCTTAAGATTAAGTGTAATGGACACCGGAGCATGGTCTGATAAAGTGATTTGATGTATTCGTGACTGACTGATGTTATGTAATTTATCTTGCTGCATAAAAAAAAGGTTTATTCTTGAATAAGAAGGATGGGGATTTGAGTAGAATGTATAATCTCGCTCTCCTAAATGTTGCTCTCTCCATATGTCTTTGAGCCCCAGCTCTTTGGTTGAACTCGACAATATCTAGGTCGCTGTCTTATTTGGAGTTTGTGTCTTAGCTGACCTGTCTAATGCTGTATTTGGAGCAATATTAAAATCTCCTCCCAGTATAACCTGTCCTGGTGGTAAATCCACAATCTTCCTATTATAGGGGTGTAAATATTAATAAAATGTAATATTCTCCCCTGGTATTCTGCTAAAACTCTGACATAGTGTCCTTGCTCATCTCTCTCTATTTCTGTACTTTTGATAACACTCCCTCTCCTAAATAATATTGCAACTCCTGCCTTTTTGGAGTTTCCTGAGGGGGCAGCTTCTACTTGTCCCACCCAGCCACGCCTGAGTTTCAAATGTTCCCCTTCCGTAAGGTGCGTCTCTTGTAGAAACACAACCTCACAATTAAGTTTCTTTAATTCTGCCATTAACCTTGCTCTTTGGATGGGGGAATGTATTCCCTTCACATTATAGGAAATCATTTGAATTTCAATTTGAAATATCTTTAGGAATAGGTTTTACCCTATGACGTCCTTTCTCTTTTGAAATCTTTTTTCTTGTCCCCTCAGAATAGGTAGCATTCAATCCCACACAAAAAACCAAAACATAAACATCTTTCATCCTAACATGGACTGTAACATAAGTTTCAGTGAATAGTTGCTCAAACCAACATTTCTGCATATTTTATTTTTATTTAGAAAATGTGCTTCCTAGATGTTTGGCTTTGCCTGACCAAGCAAAAGCCTAGTGTTTTCCCAGTTTGTTGTTTCTTTGGGAAACAGGCCGAGTACTCTAGATAGTTATTTCACCAACTATGTCCTCCCTAGGCCCGATTATAAGAGTTGTAAGGAACTCTCTTCTGATTCGCGCCCCAACACAATCTCTATTTCCGGGCGACTTCCCTTCTGTCCAACGATTCTCTCCTAAACCAATGCAGAACTTAACTAATTTAACTTTATCTTATTACATGAATAGGAGAGTTCTCCATAAAGTGAGGTAATCACCAATTATTCCTGTCTTGAGTTTTCTTTGTTTTTTATCTAGTCCATTCATACCTTTGCTTTCTCCTCCCCCCCTGAAAAGAGTTTGTGAAGGTGATGATCCGAGGTAAATCAAAGTTCTAACTCACTGTGGTTGTTGATAGAGTGTTCAGCCTTCCACGTTAGAGCCAGAATTCAGTTTTTTGTCCCCCGTAGAACCTTTCTCCACTTTCTTTGCCACCCTGCCTACATCTGCTGTGAGATAGTTTGGAATCTGCCAAGATGGATTCTGTTTCTTCCCTGTCATTTGAACAGACCAAATCCCTGCAGTTAACTTCTGCTCTAATGCATCCATCGTAAAGTCAGGAAGAGCGACATGGTGTTTCTTCAAAAATGGTACAGCTTCAACTAATGATCCACAGATTTTAGTTCCTTCCTCAGTGTAGATTTTTGACTTCACTGGAAACATTAGTTGGGCTCTAATTTGTTTTTTTTTTATAATTGCTCTCACCATATTTCTTTTAGCTTGTAGTTCAGCCGAGTGATCTTGATCAAAGAAGATTTGGTTCCCTTCATAGGTAAGATTTTTTGGCACCATGCTTCCTGGAGAAGACATTCTTTTTCCTGGTATCTCAACATTTTTATGATCCATGATCTTGGGCGTGCATTTGGGTCTGTGGATTTTTGCCCAAGCGAGCGATGTGCTCACTCCATTTCCAATGTGAAATCAGAGGGTATTGATAGCATAGATTTCAGAACTTGCTTAATAAAATCTGGACCTGTAGCATAGCCCTCTTCCGCCCCTTCTTTAATGTCACAGATTCTAAAATTACTCTTTCTTGCTCTGTTTTCAGCATCCTCTAACCTTTCTTGAATCAGCCTGTCCCTCTGGAGAAGATACAATAGGACCCGGTCTGTATATTCTTGTGCCTCCCCGACTTGAGCAATTTTAGCTTCGTTTTGTATAACCTTTTGAACAATACTATTCATGTCGCTTTTAAGATCTGTGAATGCTACTTCTATTTCATTAACTGTTTTCAGTATTTGTTGAATAGCTTGGGTTGTATTTGATTGTTCCATTTCTTTGTTTACCTCGGTCTCCGATTCATTTTCTTCTCTGTTGTCAGACCATGCATTCGTGCTGAGACCCTTCATTGCTGCCCTGATAGAAAGTTGCTTTAATTTAGGTTTTACACCTTTGTTTTTAAAATCTTTTTGCCTCGGAGGTCTTCCTACCATTTCACAATGTGAGGGAGTTAGGTTTGAGATGAAGATTTTACCCATTGCAGGAAAGTAGAGGTACATTTAATCGAGAAGTCGCCCGGAGCGCTGAAGTTAAACTGCTTCCATGCAGGTGGAACCACCGGAAGTTCACAAAATTATCCATTTTGTATAAGTGAGGACCTGAAAAAGGTCCATAGGTAACCCATACACTGCACATCTGTTTCTGATGGATCAAATAATAAGTATGAAGAATGAATCAGATACTATTAAAACATTGCTATAAATAGTTTTAGACTAAAAGACATACTACATAAATTGACTATTCTTGCACCTGAAGCTAGGCCTCCCTTGATATTGATTGGGGGGGTTATCAAGACATAGTAACAGAGTTACCTCTTAGACCAGATTTTCCTTATATAATTATACCTAAATTATCAGGGAAGAAACCTTCAAATAAGACCAGGAAAAGAAATAGAAATAGAAAAAAGAAAAGATTGCAAACTGCATATAAATCTCTGGAGGGTTCATTGTCAATAAATGGGGAAATTATGACCCCTGCAGATGCTCAAATACAGTAGGAAAAGTTTTCAGACTATAGTTATGATGAAAGCCAGAAAGAAAAAATACTAGAAGAAAAGAATAAAACAATGAATAAATTGATAGACAGTTGTGCTTCTAAAGGATAATAATGTTAACGCTCTCAGAATTGAATGGGAAAGCTGGCAACAAGGGAAAATGAATGTGGATATGTTGCAAGCTGTTCCAGAATTGCACTTAGAGCTGGAGAACAAGTTATTTGACATTGATAAATGTGCAATACTGTGTCTGCTTGGCCTTGATTTAAAGAAATCTTTTACTCCCAAGATCGAAAAAACAAGATTGTGCACCTTTTTGGGGCAGTTTTGGATGTGGAAGTTATAGAGAGTGACATTGTAAAACCATAAATGATAAAGATGTTTATGGTAGAAACTGTATTTATATCTTTTGTACAGAGCCAAGAATGGCAAATCACCTATGGCTTAATAATGTTGGACTAGAACCTTTGGGCATGAAGCTTGAATTTATTAATAGGGCTACGCTAAATGCCCGAGAGAGCCCTGTTAGAAAAGAATGGGCCTATTTTAGTATTTTCTGACTTAAAGAGCCTACACATGAAACAATGGGCAAACTTAAAAAACTACAGCATAACATATTTCAGCATGTTTTACAAATACCTGAGGAGACCTTTGACATAGTGCATGCCCATAGAAAGAGGAGCATAAATGGAACTGGACAAACTGACATGGTCCTTAAAGGCACAGTAGCTATCGACCTTATCTTAAAAAGCTTCTCAGCACTAGACAAACTTGGCATTTATGTCACAGAAAGTGGGGACTTAATGGATGGAGAGTTTATGTCTCCAAAAGAGAAAAAGAGGGATATAGAGGAGGAGAAGCTAATTTTGTCCCTCTTTGGTCTTAAAAGAACACAAAATGAAAATAACAAGTTAAAAAATATAATCATGGATATTTTAGGTCAGTTTTTGGATACTCCTCTGACAAAAGCCTCTCTGGAGATCAAAAGACTTCGGAAAGATACATATTGTGACCAGATCATGATTTCTCTGAGATCTAGGGAGCTATATAATTCAATTTTGAAGAATGTAGATAATTTTGATAGAATGGGACTTTTTATAATAGAGAAGAAGTTAAACACAAAGTTAGACATAATAGATCCAGTGACAAGGGGAAATCTGGAAATTTGTAGGGAATCACTACTAGAAAAAGTAAATCAGATAAATGAGCCTGAAATTTGTGATGAAATTGAAAATACACAAACATGATACAATATTAGGGTAGAAAATAAATGTGCAAAATTGGCAGATATAAGTGAATGACTGGTAGAATCTGAAAGCATAAATGAATTTGCATTAGATGACCCAGCCTTCAAGATAATTTTGTGGAATGTGGCTGGGTTAACACATAGGGTTCTTGATACAGATTGGAAACAATTCACCGCTGGGTTTCATATCCTGTGTTTACAGGAAACATGGCTGATAAATGAAATGGACAGTTGTTTTAATGGTTATACGAATTATCATCTCCCAGGAAAAAAAACAAGGTAAAGATGGTAGAGTGTCTGGAGGTTTGCTCACTTGCTTCAAAACTATCAAGGGCTTAAATTTCCTCACTGATGGGTACAGTGCCTGCTACAGATAAGTTGCCCGGTAACGCGTTATTTCTCGGCAGGATTGGTAGACCCTGCGGTGTACCGATCGTCATTGATCGTTACTGACAACTACCTCGTTAAGCGTCGGTAACGCAGTATGTGGCTTCATTATTAAGTAATGGAATCCTCCTTATCAGTGCTAAATGCGCCAGGTGGCGCTGTTATCAGTAAGATTTATCTGCAGTAGTTTCAAATTGCAGGCAGGTGTCCCTAGAGACAACAGTCCTTGTAATGAAGCCAGTGGGTGCTTTTGTTGTTCTAAAGCTGAAACATTTAATAATCTTATAGAGGACGGGAAGTGGCTTTGATGTGTTCATATGCTAGATTACTGTATAATCTGTATTAAACACAATTTTTTCCACCTCATAGTGTCTCTTGTCTTTTTTTTGTGTGTGTGTTGTTTTCTCCACAACTAGTGATATTGTGATTACTTTGAGAATTACAATTCTTTTATGGCATGAGATGAATGTACAGTAGCTCTGCTTCCCACTGAAAAACTAACGTGATTGGTGTGTTTCTCCCCCCACACAGTATACATTTTTTTTCTGGTGGTTGTCAAATATCCTGACCCCTTTACCAAAAACAAAATAAAGATGCTTTATTTGCAAAGTAACTAAGTGACGTCAGTACTTTCAAAAATTCACCTGGATAGCTTTAGTTATTCCAACACTGGAATGGCACTGGGCAACTAAAGATTGCAGGTGAGCAGTATTCGTTTGATGACACTGCAGCAGATGGTTTCATGCCTCATCTGGTACAAATTTTAGAAGCAGGCAAATTCAAGCCCTTCCAATTGTAACTGAGATGAAACAGGGTTATTTTACAAGTATCTGTCAGAAATGTAGGACTGCAGCAAGGACAGGAATCGACATGTGGACCAGCACTGTAATTTCAGGCAGCTGCTTTCACTAACCTACTCCCGACTGAGCCCCCAATGCATAACATAACATGGTGTGGATATGTACTGTAGTTTTCTCCTGTCTGAACAAACTGTGTGTTCTTTGGCCCATAACACTGCTCAGCTGTACCTGTAATCCACAGTCCCCAAAATAGCTGTCACAACACTCCTAGGTTGGAGGGAACAATGATTCAAGAGGTACAGGACTGGTGCTCCTCACAGGGGTAGCCTACCCCCAAAAAATGCAACAACCAAACCCAAAAATTATGAGCACTTGTGAGATAATCACAGAAATAGAATCACACACAGGTAGAAAGTGCAAATGCAGTGCTTACTTTATTAGCTGGTGCACAGGTTCCCAGCAGTACATACTATATGTGCACCCAGCCAGGAAGAGGGATATAGTTGGTTGCATCAATCACGCTGCTTGGCAGACTGATTGTTTCAGTCTTCTGAGCATCGTCCGTGACATAAACCACTTTACCTTCTCCTTTCCAGACATGTGTGGGGTGCTGCAATGAGCAGGCAATTTGTAGCAGGGGAGGACTTAGCTTGCTTGGATTAATAGGCTTTTCTCCCTTCTCAAAATCAAGAATTGAGGGTCACAAGTGGGAAATGATTTATGCAAGGGATTTTACAGAGTGTGGACTAAGAATTACAATAGGGAGCAGGTCTTCAACTGGAGTAAAAATGAAAAAGATCCAAAATCAGAGTCACTCCAGAGTGTGATTCTGTGATAGAAGTAAAAAAGCATTACAGTGCTTTTACTTCTATCCCGTGGGCAGTGAGGAAACTACAGGTATCCCTTTTATGGCATGAGAGGAGTGTACAGTAGCTCTGCTTCCCACTGAAAAACTAACGCGATCAGTGTGTTTCTCCTGCCTCACCCATACAGTATATATATTTTTTTCTGGTGGTTTTCAAATATCCCAACCCCTTTACCAAAAACAAAATAAAGATGCTTCATGTAGGACCGCAGCATGGACTGGAATCACCATGCGGACCCGCAGTGTAATTTCAGGCAGCTGCTTTCACTATCCTATGCCGGACTAAGCCCCCAATGCATAAGATAAATGTAAAAAAGTCCATCCTTAATATAAACTCATGATTAACAGCAGGAAAAAAACTATCTGTATAATACATTTATTTTAAAGCAACTTGTTTCCCAGTGGAGTCATGTGTACTGTATACCAACTACATGGCTGTTTGAATCTGAATCCCTAAGGGATCACTTGGGGATTTTGATTGGGAGCTGGCTCTATGGCAATTCAAACATGTCTATCAAGCTTACTTGGCAGCAGCAGTCTGAGTCACTCTAAGCTCCCCAACTGTGCCACCTGTCATCTCCTCAGTGGAAAACCATAGACATGTACTGCAGCACAGTCAATCCACAGTCTATGGACAACACATTTTAGGCAGTCAGTGTGACCAGTTCAGTACATGAGCAGTTTGTCTGTGGGCACTGTTTGGCATTGCTTTGCTAAGTGTTCAGCTCTTTCTCCCAGACATGATGAAATGGCTGTCAAATTATCCCCCCACCCACATTTATTTGAGGCAAAAAAGTGCAGACTCCAGCGCTTGCCTGTGTTCAAATATACAAGATATTTCCATTTGTGAGAGGCAAAACTATTAGACTGTAGCTCACTCTTTACTTTGCCACTTGTGAGGTATGGTCTTTCCCCCTCATTCATTGAAATATATTGCATACTTGAATGCATGTTGTTGTCTGTCCTTTTATTAGTAATTTTATTTAGATATTAGCAGTATTAAACTTGTTCCCACATACAAGCCCAGCCCAAACACTGGCAATTCTGATGAACTCCAAAAGTCAGGAGTCCAAGCTTTCAAATGCTATAAAACATTTTCAGGCTACCAAGCCACCAATGAAAATGTTCATTATTTTAACTACTTCAATGCTTCTGGAAAATGCAGTCATCCTTCCCCCCCCAAAATAAAATGCAACGTTTGCAACAGTTGCGACCACTTTTATTCCATTAGTTACCAAACCCAATCCATAAGATAAATGTAAAAATGCTTATCCTTAGAAGGTGTCCCAATTTATTTAAATACTTATGCTTTGGTACTGGAGAAGAAGTTTGTAATGTTTAATACAGAATATGTTAGGGAAATACCTGCTGAAACGAATGTTGTATTAAACCTGAGAACTTTATACCAAAAATGAAGAGCAATCACCGGTTGAACTCCTGGCATCGCTCATTTGTTGTGTGTGGTTTTGACCACCTTCCTGATTCTACAGACTGTAGGCTCTCAACCCTGGTATATCATTTATTTTTAGATCTGGGCTAGCACCAATAACAAAAGTCACTTTTAACACCCAGCAGCACTAGAGGTATCCCTATTTAGTAAAATAACTGGAAATGTGGGCTTGAAAATGGTTGGTTTAATACCCCCGACATACAGTACACATCCTCTAAAATGCTTGATACATTCCAAAAATATATAAGCAGAAACACAGAAACAAATACATTCCAAAAATATAAACATGCTTCATTCTGTGCCATCACTAAAGTGATAGTGAGTTCCACAACTTACAAGTAATATACAATTAATTTAAAAAAAATGAACACTGGGAGGAAAAACTCGGTATTAAAGGTGATAGGAAATATATTTTCCCATCGCATTGCTAATAAGTGTCCTCATCCATGTGTCAGTATAGTTGCAATACTATTTTTTATGTATTTTCTGGGTTTATAAGGTTTTTTAACTGTTACTGTAGGTAATCAAAAATGATAACTTTCCCTATTTTATGTCCCAGTGCCATCCTAGATAGTGAGCAACTACAGTAGTTCCAAGAGTGACATCAATAACTCCTTGAAGGACACGCTGTAGCTATTCATTCTCAACTGCAGAATTATTCAGTTTGTGCAAGTTTTTTTTCAATTAATAGGTTTTACTGTGGATCACACAACCAGTTTTTTTTTTACAGTACAGAATTTCAAAAAAGGAAATTACTCCAGTTTTTTAAGGTACTTCCAATTTATGTTTAAAATAAACAAAAAAAATTGGAGATGTAATGACTCGGCAATGAAAATTTTAATTCTCAATGTTTATCTGCTTATTCTAGTTTTGTGTGTGTGTGTGTGTGTGTGTGTGTGTTTCTTATTTCATGTATTTCATTTAGCCTTTACAATCATTTAACTCCTGGCACTGTTCAACCAGAAACAACAGGGCAATTAGGGTGGACGCTGAACTGCTGTTTAGGGATAAGCATTATTTGGTAATGTTAGGTTAAAAAAAGAAAAGAAATGCGATTCCATAGGGTGTATGCCTTTATTTGTTAATCACTTGAGTCTGAACTGCTAAATGCATCACTTTAGTCAGCTGCAGGAAACAGTGATCTATACCTAGCGATTGGCATTATAAAGTACAGTAGTCAATAGCTGATTCTGTACCACCCCCCATCCAAAAGTTTAATTTTCTGCCTCCTCGCCCAGACATACTTCATTCAACATCTTGTAGCAGACAATGGTGTGTGTTATGAGAGTGCTCTACCCCTTGTTTCTGGAGTATTTATTCCTGTCATGCACAGCACCCAGTTTTGCTTCACTAAATTGTGTTGCTGTTTACAGTTACACTCCACTTTACTTGCATGTGCAGCCAAATTATATCTTTTTGGCAGCTATCACTCATTGTGGTTACTTGCCTCTCCTTATCTGGTTACACTAAGACCACCCCCACCTGACAAATAAATCCTTGCAAATTACTTAGAGTGCACAGATATTAGGATCATCTTTTGATATTTTAATGAGGTCTAGAGGTAATACCACCTCAATGTTCTCCCTAAAGGTACAAGTTTCAATATAATCATACCTCTGCACACTTGATCACCCCTATGCTGATATCTCCATACATTTAGAGAGTTAGCTCTTGTGAAAAAAAGGTAAATAAAAACATTATAGCCTGCACTGAATCTACAAACACTCAGCAAAGGTTTTTAATGTCCAGGGCATGCACATTGTACAGATATTGCCTACGCGACTCGGCTACAGTGATGAACCTTTGGCAAATTCTACCCTGTGTAAACATATTCTACTTGACTTCTGGCATTGCTCTAGCTATTGACCAAGCATATGATATCAGGTAACAAACACTGCCTGATTCTGGACTAAAACCCTGACAGCATCTGCGCTAACCCAAGCTTTGATGCTAAACTGGCATGTTACAGAAAACAGTGTATTTGACCATTATGCTCACAGTTGCAGCACCCCACCAATCTGAAACTATCTAATTACATTTCTGAATGGTTAATTCACACCCTCCACCCATATTCATTTAGGAGCTAACACAGTTAACCAATTAAAAAAAGAAAGGGGCGAGACAGCAAAAAGAAAGGGAGTCGGATAACATGCAAAAGAAAAAGAGAAATCAAAACCAGCATCACAAGGTGTGCAAGAAATCCCATCCACCTTGCAGATACAATTTTTCTTTTTGGAAAACTAATACCAATAACGAACATCAGTGTGCAACAGTCCATTTGTTCACACATAAAGCATGATCAGCTTCATAGCCTACAAGCTTTGAGCGGGTGCAGAACGCTGAGGCCATAAATGTGGCACCAAGGGCTGAATCCTGCTGTCAAGAGCAGCATGACTTAGCCATACTGTACAGCATAGATGATGTGGCCCTGATGATAGGTTCGCCCCTATATGCATGTTCTAAATGGCTATTACTAAAGTCAGGACTGGAGCACCAGGACATAATTCACACTTTTTTCTGGGATAGGATATTTAATATTCAGTGAGGGCAGCAGAGACAGACAGTGAAATTAAGGAGTAAAAATTGGGGAAAACAGACATATGGAAAAGGATCTAGTGCTATATCCTTGTTTTATGCAGCTAGCAGGAGTACAAAGTTGGAGGGAAACACACAAAAAAGGTACTGTGTGTCACAGTCAACCTCAATTGATCACTGTCACAAGTACAAAACACGGAAAATATACCAGACAATAACTTATTACCCAGTTAACATAAAAACAAGTCACTTCAGCTTTATACACAGTTAGGGTACAAACGTAATACTTGGAATAAATTACACAACTTTCGCTCAAACCGCTGCAGACTGATCACACCTCAGAACACAGGACAACAAGACAGAATGATACAGAGAATGTAAAACTGAACAAAAAGGTATCTGGCTAATATTTGAATCTGTAAGGAACAGCATGCAATCATTAGCGGTATTCAATTTAAATGAAAGTGTGGTCTGTTAGAAATATAGTGTTGTGCAATCTGTAATGCTAACTCGCAGACCCTGGACTCAAACCCCTGGCTCCACCCCTGCCCCAAACCACAGTACAAAAACGGAGACAACAGAATTATAAATTAGTATTATATTGCTTTATATAGCAAGTTTGAATTACCAACAACGTGTCAACATCCTAAACTGTACATAGTGTCCACAAAACACACCACGGATTTCCTGGCTGCACTCCCTGGTAAGGGCTAAAGGATTATGTTCCCTTTAGATGCAGTGAGAGTAAATGACTTGTTCATGGTCACGTAAACATAAAGGATTGGTAACAAATTAAACAGAACCTCCATAGATGATGCTTCTTTCAAGCTGGTGCAGATCTATTTATTTATTTTATGTTATTTACTGTAGGTGCAGATCTAATGCTGCAGAAGACAGTGTGAGCTCAACACTGTTAAGGGAGCCAATGAAGAGTAGTTGGAAATGAATACTGCAGTGGTGCTGAGAACACAATGAGACCCCATAACTACCCAGCAGTAACCCATTAAGCTCTATTATTAAAAGATGCTACAGTCTAATTTATTAAATCAGAGCCAAGTACAGTATGCATGTGACAATTGACACCGGACTGATATCGAAGCTAAGAGACTCACAGGGCTTTCAGACATTTGCTACAGAAATCTATTTGTCAGCAACATTGTCAGCAGTCCATATGGTATTCATAGTACCTGCTGTGTAACTGTGCCTTTGGCATGGTTATGGGAATCAAAATGGGGGGAAGGGGCAACACCAAAGACATTCCTGCATTTGCTGTTTACACAATGTGACTCCATAGCACCTTCACCATTTGCCAAAAATACAGCCAGGACACTACACAGCTGTACCACATACAGGAGACACGTTCCTGGCACTGGGCCTTGGCCCAGTGTGCTTACCTGATGAACAAGATGATAAAAAACAATGAACAAACAAGCCATAGGGGCGACATTTCTCCAGGAACATGTCTCAGTGGGCCTACCCGGTTACCAAAATTCAGTAAATAAATAAATACATAACAAAGCATTAAAGAAATCGAATACAAAAGCATTGTTCCAATCTACCAAGGGGAAATAGAAAAATTCTCAGTTTATGAAGCATTCTGTAGGTCCTCCCCAAATGTCAAAGTGACAAAGTGTTTTGGGAAGAAGTTGAAATGATTTAATAGAACTTGGGAGCTGGATGTTTTTAGAGCACAAAGCTGGCAGATTTCCTACAATAAACGTCAGCATGTTTGCTCTTTTTTGTGAGGGGGTGGAGAAGGGTTGGTGTTGGGGGAATAACATGTTAAATGAATCTTTTCACAGAAAGGGTGGTGGATGCTTTGAGCAGCCTACCTCAGGAAGTGGTGGATATGAATACAGTGCAGGGCTTCAGACAGGCATGGGATAGGCATAAGGGGGCAATACAGATGAGTACGAATAGATAGGCCATTGACAGAGTACTGGCATATGGCACATTCATAAGGTAAAACAAATGGGCAGACTGGATGGGCCTTGTGGCCCTTATCTACAGTACCATCAACTTCTATGTTTCTGTTTCAATGGTCAGCTGTCTCACACTGTACTAATATCCAGCTACTTACCTCTTTCATGCCCCGTTTTTGATATTAATAAATTATATTGCTTGAAACCCTAGCATTGACAAAGAACAACAATATCAAGAATACCAGATTACACTCATTAACATTAGTGGGGGCAGTTAGTAAAACAAATAAGAGACAAAAATGGTTAAGTTAGAGAGTTATTACTTGTTGGAATGCCTTACCAGAAGATACAGTTAGAAGTGAAAATGATGCCTATGTTTAAAACAACTTTAGATAGGTACATGGGAATGAAAAAATATCAAGGGATCCACTGAAAAGTGGTGAGCTATACATAGGATTTGGTCTAAAATGCTGGTATAAACTTCTGAACCTATCCCCTCCCATCACATCTCACCCTCAGAAACAAGGTTTAGTACATTCATTCACTTGTGATCCAACATATTTGCTGCCATCACAAGAGCAGTATTCATTTTACTTAGTTTTAGATGATGTTAATCTGACGCAGTAAAGGTTTTCAGTTTATGTATGTGTGCACAAAAATAAAACTATGCCATATTTGATGCTATTCACATAAAGATATATACAGTAACGTGCACTTGCTGGCTACACTTCTGTGTGTCAGGGTGCAGGGAGGGGAAGGTACCCACTCACTGAAGTAATAGTTTTAATCAGACATACTGCAGTATTCACAAAATTATGGTATTGCAGACTTGACCCCTAGCTGGTTTTGTTCATAATCTGTGCTAGGAATATACCCTGGGACACCTGTGTCCGTCATTTGAAACATCTAGGATGGGTGATGTTTTACTGTGTGCTTCACATGGAATTATAAATTAGTGAAGCATGGTTTCTATATTTTTGTTGTGTTGCTTTGACCCTGGCTCTCATAATTACGTCTGCCGTAGGAAAGCCAACTAATTAAATTAAACTGTCACACCCCCTTCCCCAGCCTTAGAAGCTGTTTTTTCAGCTGTCTTTGTTTTCTTGCCTTCCTCACAAAGCCTTCCCATAACATCACCATGTTCAGAGGGGGTGGGGTTGGGGTGGAGATACTCAAGTACAGGCTTAACTTGAATGGGGATAACTATCAGCTAGTTAGACATCATGCTGAGAAATATAAAGAGAGCAAAAGCTTGACAAAGCATTGTGCCACTTTACCAAGGGAAGAATGCTCAGTTTAAGAAGCATAGGTCCTCCCTAAATAACAAAGTGGTTTGGTAAGCAACTGAAATTTCTGTAGTGAATTTGGAAACTGGATGTTTTCAGATCCAGAAGCAGGCAGAATTCAGTGTGTGCTGTTTTTTTGAGACTGGGTGGTGTAAAATATTTGTATGTTTTTACATGCACATAGTATTTTTTAGACCACCAAACTGTACTTCTCCCAAATTATTAATAAAAAAAATCCCCTACAGCTGACCACTGATACTGTATACTTATAAAACAAAAATTGTCTTGCTTCTCTCTGCAGCTCCCTCCAGTCACTATGTGTCAAAAATAAAAAGATAAAATTACAATTCCTATATTCAATGTTCTCTATTTACACAACACCCTGCACTTACAGATACACACAAGTAGAAGGGGTTGTAAAATAGGATAACTGTAAAAAAAGGAGACTTCATTTTATCCATTTGTAATGCACTGCATACACAGTGAGTACACTAAATGTAATTAGGCACTTTTTTCTTTTAAGCATATATAAATAGGATACGATTGTATTGAGTAAGTGACACTTTACCAGTCCAACTCCCAAACAAGTAGCCATGCTATGCAACATTGCTAGTTACATTTTCTGACTTGGCTTGACAGGGGGGTGGTACACACATGTACACAAATGGGTATCCTTGCTTAGCTTTTCACATAATGGCTGTATATCATTTACCGAACAATGTGCATAGCCCATCTTTTAGTAAAGAAGTTATCAAAACTGATTCACCCCACCTTTTTACAGTCCTCTCAATTCAACAGTAACTGAAAATAAATGTTTTATTTTCAGCACTTCCTAGTCGTTGATCAAATGAAAGACTCAATGCCTGGCCAGTTACGAATGCAGCCCCCGATGTTTTACACTCCAATAGTTACCCCATAACTTAGTCATTTATATTTGACAGCCCCGGTGTCTAATCATACATCCCACCTCCATGATCTCTTTTTATTCATTTATTAAATTTTGGTGACCGGGTAGACCCACTGAGCCCCGAAGTTCCCTTTTTCAGGGGCGACCCGGGATAACAATACAAGATAAAATACAGTGGAGAAAAACTTTTGATTACATAGGTTGTTCAAGCATAAGGTGGCTACAGACAGTGGTTACAGACATGGTTATCATCATGACACAGTTTTGCCTTGGTACTACTTGGCATAGTGATATACATGAGGTAGCATTGGTCCCTAGGTGTCCAGATACTAGAGGGGGTACATGGTCGGCTCACCTTTGGGAAGGTTTGATGCAGAAAAAGGGGATACCTTAAGAGCCGTGGCAGTGGCATGCACTTGTGGCCAGTATATGGGACCAGTGTTCCCTCTAATTTTTAGTCTCTGTGGGTGGGCGACTGATATGTGTGTGCGGCACTTTGTGCAAAAAAATTGATTCATGTGCACAAATTGGGTGGCCCAAACAAGTGATACATTTTATTGCCAGTAAACAGTAGAAAACATAGCCAAACACTCAAATACTCAATGCAAAGTATAAATATACATTCTGACACGGTCCAAAGCTTGGATTTGCATTGTGCGCCATAACAGTATGAACCGGAAATATGTGTAAACTATGTACATTTTAAAGAGTCTTGCATGCATCTAAAAGGGGTGCTGCTGATGATGCATTGCTAAGAAATCAACATTTACTGTTTTTCTCTCCTGCCTTTCCCATTCTTCCTGTGGACTTATGTTTTTTTAAGATCCTTTTTTCCACCAGATGCTAAAAACTATTTTGTTCGCATCAGCATATCTAAATGGTTTTCTTCCAAGTTTCTTTGTTTGCTCTTAATGCAGTTCATGAGGCTGAAGCCTCTTTCACAGTCAGCACTAGAAGCTTGGAATGTAGTAGTAGTACAATTTATTGTTCAGCATAAAGCAGTTACAATATACTAAAATCAGGACAAAATACATAGTAAATATAAATAGACAATGAAAAAATCAACAAGAGACTTAAATATCTTTACAGTGCAATTCAATTTAACAGAGTACCTTTTCATATAAAAAACCTCCACAGGACTTCAAGTCCCCCTAATAAACTTTACAAATGAGTTGAGATTAAAATCTTGCAAAGATCTCTACCATGTTCTTCTCTTTCATAGTAAATAAATATTCCAAAAAAATCCTCCAGGAGGAGGCTGAGATCACCTAACAATCCACCCAGCATTTTTTTCCTAGTTGATTCGTACCTAGGACACAAGAGTACCACATGTTTAAAATCATCTAGAGTCCCCACTCCACATTTACAATATGAAGAAAGTACCACCTCTCTTTTGCCTGAAATGAATGCATTGAGTATTATAGTTTTCAGTTCCAAATCTTGTATAGATTCTTCTTTGTTTAGGACAGGTTAAAAAAGAGAGATATGGCTCATATCCCCATGAAATCTTTACTTTTTTATAAAATCCATATAACTTAAGCTTGGAGAGTTGAACAAAGAAAGAATCTATGTCTTAAATCAATACGCCTCAATTTGACATCCTGCATAATCTCCTCAAATGGTCTCATGTAAATTTTATATGAGGTGGTCCAATCCGGCCGGCTTTATTGTTTCCTTAATAAGTTGAATAAAGGGATGTACATATCCCATGCTGGCCAATTTGATGGCTTCCACTACACACATTCTGGGATATCTTTGTTGGGGCAAATGAAAAAGTTTCAACAGAAAGAGAATCTGTTGTTCACTGATGAGAGAAGTCAAGGAACATTGTTCTACCTCCAAGGCAAGAATACAGCTTGGAGTTCCATTTTAAAATATTAAGATGTATCTTAGGGTTTACTCAGAATTATTTCTAATTCTCTAACCTTAGCATAACCCCAAATTTCAGAGGCATATAACATGCTCATTTTTATTTTAGCATTAACAACTCTTAATACCCCACTCACTGATGACTTCCACATCTTGCTGTTAAATATTTTTAGGGCATTTACAGAAGATCCCATTTTAAATTGAATAGCATCCAAATGTTTGGTCCAAGATAGGCTATAGTCAAAACAGGCACCTAAATCGTCATAACACTTAACAGTGTCTATATGGTTACCGTTTAGCCTAAAGCCTACCATATTCTTGGTTTGAGAGCCAAAAACTACAATGTTAGTCTTGCCGAGATTAACTTTTAGTTTCCTTTGAGAACAGAGAGATTCAAAGTGAACCAATTTTCTTTTAAGACCCAGGACTGAAGTAGAGAGCAATTTTTGGAGTATGAAAATCTGGGTTACCTAGCTGATCCAATACTGTATTAATGTAGATGTTAAATAGATTGAGGGCCAAAATACACCCCTGTCTGCCTTCCACGTTTGTCTCAAATCTATCAGTTAGATGACCATATTGATTATACTGGACTCTTGCTCACATATTTTCATAGAGTCTATTAATAACATCAAGAACTGAGGCCTCCAACTTCAGATCCCTTAATGTAGCCCAAAGGATTTTTCTACTAATGCTGTCAAAGGCTGAGGAGAAGTCCACAAAACAGCAATATAATCTGTTTTTTCTCACTTTAGTATACTTCCAGATCAGGTGCTGAAGCACATAATAAATTTTGTACTGTAGAACAGTCCTCCCAGAAACTGTTCTGTGCCTCATTCAATACTGAGTTCTCCT
Organism: Neoceratodus forsteri; assembly: GCA_016271365.2. Taxonomy (NCBI): domain Eukaryota; kingdom Metazoa; phylum Chordata; order Ceratodontiformes; family Ceratodontidae; genus Neoceratodus; species Neoceratodus forsteri. Next base: position 377,949,191 of record CM057458.1, read on the forward strand.
TGACCCACGACAGCAATCTGCCCAAAATTATCCTAGAGAAAATCTTCTGTGAAACATCTATCAGACTAATAGGCCTATACATCCTTGGGTCATTCGGATCCTATTTTTTAAAAAATTGGGAATATAACACTACCTGCCCAACTGGCAGGATAAGAGTACCCCGAACCAGGCCATTAAACAGCAAAGGAAGAAAAGGAATCTACCAGTTGGTAAAAACCTTATAGTTTTATTTTCTCAGAAGAAGCCAGAAGGGGAAGGAAGGAAACATATTCAATTCAGTGCTTTAGAGTAACTGGTAATTGCTATTTTTCTTTTAAACTTAGATTGTGGGCTTTTAGTGACACTGTACTTTCTTTGATGTCTTTACTTATAATTGTTTTTGGGCTGTTGAAAATTTAAAACATAGTGGTGGTGTAATTCTGTGCTGTCTTTAATTATATGCCCTATTAAATCTGATTGACAGGAGCTAAACACAGGGTATAGTAAGGGGTGTGAAGTAGGAAGGGCATAAGGGGAAAGAAGCCCACCCTTAGCACGACAAGTGTTTTCACTCATTTATTTATTTATTTATTTTTAAGAAAATTATCTGAGGATCAGTGGCAGGATTTTTAGGGCAGTAAATTAATAAAAAGGGAACTAGAAGAGCTTCAGTAGCAGACAAGTAGTGGAACTGCAGTATAATGTGGGGAGTGGTGCAATGCAGTGGCTGTGGGGCAGCCATATTCAGGCAGACCTTCTGGACACTGAGGTGCTGCCCTATCTGCATGCATCTCTCTGGACTGCGGGATGAGGTAGCCAGACTCAGAGCAGAAGTAAACTGGGTCAGGAGTACCATCACCCCTATCCAGAGACCACCCAGTCCAATGCGACTGCCTCAAAGGATGCCGAGAACGAGGAGCACTTGGATGACAGTGGGCTCAGGGAGGGTTACAGCGGTCAGGCAGAGGCACATCCCAGATCCTATTCCACTCAAGAACTCATATGCCACACTGGCAAACGAGGACAACCAAATGAAGGTACCCAGAGAAGTGGAAGGAAAGGATGTGGAGGTTAGCCAAGGAGGTGACCTCAGCAGGGAAAGCAGTGGACCCCAGAGGAGGAGGAGGAGGAAGCGAATAATGGTGGGGGACTCCATCATAAGAGGGATCCAGCTAGGAACACAGGAGGGGGAGGACAGGGAGGTGAGATGCCTACCAGGTGCCACGGCATGGAAGGAAGATCCTGGGGATCACTGGGAAGGCAAGACGGGAGGGTGAGCTGGATGTCATTATCCACCTAGGTACCAATGACCTGGCAAATAGGGAGCCAAAGGAAGTTCAGGAAGAGTTTAGGAAATTGGGGCGGGGTCTCAAGCAAGTAGCTACTTCTGTCACTTTCTCAGAAGTACTACCTGCGAGAGGCAAGCGAGAGCATAGGAGTGCATGCACCAGGAACTCATAGTTGAAGAACCGGTGCTTTGAGGAAGGGTTTGGATTCATTGGTAACTGGGGACCCACCTGGAGGGATGTTTGTTCAAGCCTGACGGCCTGCATTCATCCTGGAGGGGAATCCAAGCACTCAATGATAAGTTTAAATGCTACATTGACAAGCATTTAAACTAGCAAAGGGGGGGAGGCAGGCCAGCAAGGAGGGTACCTACTTGCTCACCCCCCACAGCTATCAGTGGAATCAGTGAACCAGAGGAGTGGCTATCTCTGCAAAGCAGTGCGCAAAAGATGGAGATTAGTGCTCAAGAGGTGGATAGGCAGAAAAGGGGCAAAATTCAGCAGAAGGGCAGACAGCAAGGAGAACCAGGGATAAAGGACAACCAAGGAAGGGCTGGAGTAGAACAGTGAAACAGTCTAGGGAGGTCAAATCATGGAAAGCCATGTGTGCAAATGCCAGGAGCCTTAGCAACAAGATGGAAGATCTGGAGGCTGTCATGGTGCAGTCAGACTTGGACATTGTGGCCATCACTAAAACCTGGTGTAATGATAACCATGACTGGGAGATGTCCATACCTGGCTACAACATATTCAGAAGAGACAGAGCAGGCAGGAAGGGAGGAGGTGGCACTGTATGTGAAAAATGACATAAGGGCCACAGAGATCCAGAAGGAACAAAATGGGGGAGAGATACTGTGGGTTAAGCTGGAAAGGAAAATGGGAACAGTCATCCACACAGGTGTGGTCTATAGACCACCAGCCCAGGAGGAAGAAACAGATAGGGAGCTGATGCTAGCCATCCAAAGGATGGCAGACAAAGTGAGGTAGAACTGGTTGGAGACTTCAATATTCCAGACATGGACTGGAGCATCCCAGCAGCAGCATCAACTAGAGCAGATTTATCCTGGACTCTTCAGGGTGCCTTCCTCAAGCAACTGGTCATGGAACCAACTCGGCGAAGGCAATACTGGACCTTGTGCTCACAAACAGGGACAGTGTGATGGGGGTAACAGTGGGGAGCACCTGGGGAACAGTGACCACCAGTCATTGTGGTTTGAAATCACAGAAAAGTAGAACCAAACCACACAAAACACGATCCTGGATTTTAGGGGCAGACTTTGGGAAAATGGGGAGATACTTGAAAGAGGCATTAAGGGGAATGGGACAGGAATCAGGGGTTGAGGAACAGTGGGCAGTATTTAAAATGGGATTACAAGAACAACAGAATTATGCATTAAGCAGGTTAGAAAAAGGAAGAGGAGACCATTATGGTTTTCCAAAGAGGTAGCAAAGAAAGTGAAAGCCGAAAAGACTGCATTCAGGCAATACAAAAAGACACAGGCAGAAGGGGATAGGGAGAAGTATCAGGAGAAGCAAAGGGAGGCAGGGAGGTCAGTAAGGGAAGTGAAAGCTCAGACAGAAGAACACATTGCAAAATCAGTGGGTAGAGGGGACAAAACCTTTTACAGGTACACAAGTGAAAAAAGAAAGACAAAGGGAGGGATAGTGAGACTGAAGGGGGAGGATGGGGGCAGCGTGGAGGATGACAACAGTAAAGCTGACATATTGAACAGGTATTTCTGCTCAGTCTTTACTGAGGAAGAGGAGGGTAATGGGTCTGAAGGGAGTACAAGGGGTGAGAATGGTGCAGAAATGGACACAAGTCCCTGTACACGAGAAAGAGTCCTGAAGGAACTGGAAGTAATAAGAGTTGATAAAGCAATGCGGCCGGATGGGGTGCACCTCAGGGTCCTTAAAGAACTAAGAGAGGTGGTGGCTGAACCTCTGGCTATCCTGTTCAGCCGATCACTGGAAACAGGGGAGGTACCCAAAGACTGGAGGACAGCAGATGTAGTCCCCTTACATAAAAGTGGGAACAAAGAGGAAGCAGGGAACTACAGACTAGTCAGCTCACCTCGGTAGTGGGGAAGATCATGGAAGCACTACTGAAGGAGAGACTGGTGGAACATTTGGTTGTCAATGGACTACAGGACCCAAGGCAGCATGGTTTCACCAGGGGGAGGTCATGTCAGACCAACCTCATTGAATTTTTTGACTGGGTGACTAGGGAGGTGGATGAGGGGAGAGCAGTGGACATGGCCTATCTGGACTTCAGCAGGGCCTTTGACACTGTGCCACATAGAAGACTATTATACAAACTGGGAACATGGGTGTGGGAAGGACAGTAGTGTGGTGGGTAGGTAACTGGCTGGGTGGCAGGACACAGAGGGTGGTGGTAAATGGCTGTCACTCCACAGAGGGAAGACTGACCAGTGGGGTACCACAGGGATCAGTGCTGGGACTGGTTCTATTCAACATCTTCATCAGTGACATTGCACAGGACCTAGAAGGGAGAATTTCACTGTTCGCTGATGACACAAAGCTCTGTAACAGAGTAGACACACCAGAGGTGTAGACAGAATGAGAAGGGACCTGCAGAAACTTGAAGAATGGTCAGGGCATGGCAGTTGAAATTCAATGCAAAGAAGTGCAAGATAATGCATATGGGGCACAAAACCCTGGCACAATATATCAGTTGGGGGTGAGGATATAGCATGCACCAAGCAGGAAAGGGATCTTGGGGTTGTCATCTCATGATGACCTCAAGGTAGGGAAACAGTGTGACAAGGCAGCAGGTAAACCAAATAGGATGCTGGGGTGTATAGGCAGGGGCATCACCAGCAGGAAAATGGAGGTCATAATTCCACTATACAAGACACTAGTGAGGCCCCACCTGGAGTACAGTGTACAGTTCTGGAGACCATACCTACGTAAGGACATAGACAGGGAAGAGAAGGTTCAGAGGAGGGCAACAAAGATGGTGCATGGATTGCATTACAAGTCCTATGAAGACAGGTTGAAGGAACTGAACATGTACTCCCTGGAGGAGAGGAGGGAGAGAGGGGATATGATAGAGACATACAAGTATCTCACAGGGAGGAACAGGGTGCAGAATACACTATTTTTAAGCAAAAAGATGTTCCAGGACTAGAGGCATGGGATGAAGTTGGAGAGAGGACGATTCAGAGGAAATATGAGGAAGAATTTCTTCACAGAACGGATGGTGGACAAGTGGAACACCCTGCCAGAGGAAGTGGTGGGGGCTGAAACAATCACAGGATTTAAGAATGCATGGGATAGACATAAAGGAATTCTGGAGGTCAGGGGTAAGGGGCAATAGACTTCTAGGAAAACATAAACTGAACTTACAAGCTCAAATGGGCAGACTGGGTGGGCCATAGGCCCTTATCGGCCGACACTGTCTATGTATCTATGTATAGATCACCTAGGAGCCCTGGTGCTTTATTTGCCTTAAGGCCAATCAGTGTCATCTGGATTTCGTCCTCTGTGATCAAGATAGGTCTTAGAAGAATTTCATCCTCCTGTAGTTTGAAAGCATCAGGTGTCTCCTGCTCTTCATGAGAATAATAGAGCTTGGAGAAATGAGATGCCCAAACTTTAAGTGTAATATAGGTTTCAATCCTATTAGCATATCTATTATATCCCTGGGCAACATTCCAACATCGCCTTCCATCCCTATCCAAAACAGCCTGCCTCAGTTTTTCCCAAAGTCCCTGAGTATGTTTATGTCTCTCCTGTTTGAGAATGTTCCTATATTTTTCTCTTTCAGTCTTTACCAATTTAAAATGTGCTGCAGGCTTATTTCTTTTCTTCTTATGCTGTCTTAAATTTCCTCCAAGCTCTTTCTTTGCCTGTAGGCATACCGAATTAAATTAAGACTTTTTATAAAGGGACCTAGGATGGTATGTTGTTTTACATCTAGGGCCAAGTAAAGAATGAATAGTTTCGCAATTCTCCAAAATATTAAAGGCCTTACTTTTGTCCAGGACCAACTCATGAATATCACCTAAGACCCCTGTGCTAAATTTCTTTGAAACTAGCTTGATGAATCTGCTCCCATCCAGTCCTTCTTTGTTTATGACTTCCAGACTCTCTTCCTGTTGTGCCTCACTCCCTAAAGTTCCAAAAGGGCATTTGATGTTAACTACAATAGCACAGTGTGCTGATTTCAGTCTATCCATGACCTCTAACTTTTGGATCAGCTTTACGGCTTCCAAATTAGTCCAAACCTGATCAGGGGTTGAAGAGCCAGTAGGTCCTCTATACGTTAAGGATCCAACTAGATCTCCTGAGTTCTCCCATTTAAAATACAGAAATTTCTACTGGCTGAGCCTGCTAGCAATTCCCTATCTATGAGGTTAGATTTTAGATCCTGAGCAGTCCTAGTATATGAGATATTTGGATTAATTATAGATATTGTATGGACCTTATCTCAATATACATCCTCCAAGAAATGAGAAGGAATTCTGGCATTAAAGTCTCCCAAAATAATTAAAGGACAAGGTACACTCTTATCTGACAATTTGTCAAGTGACATTTTCAGATCCTGTATGAAAAGGTCAGAGAGATCAGTTACTCTATTGCCAGGGGGAAAGTAGATATTGCAGAGAATGATCTTCTCTTGTCCCTTGCTAATCATTACAGCCAAAATACCCTCTGACTTAGGAGAAATGTTAGTGATCTGAAAATTTAGCAAAGTTTTGATAAAAAAGGAAATTCCCCTTTAAATCTTCCAAACTTTTTATCTTTCGTTGCTGGCAGACTAAAGATAGAATATCTAGCCAATTTGGGAGTTACGTTTTCTGTATACCATGTTTAATGAAGTCCAATAATATTGAAATTATCCAGAAAACTCACTACTTCATGGCCAATTATTTTAAGATGGATGCCCTCAATATTCCGTGAAAGTATAGAAAGGGCATCCACATCTCAATCCCCAGCTCCTGTATCCAAATCCATCTGGCATGCAGAGTTCATTTGTTTGATATTATCCACAGGCTGCATTTGTCAGGCTTAATCAGTAACTGTCAGCGGTGAGTTGGTATTGAGGTCATTTAGGTTTCCAAAGTCAATCAGGGGTTATCTGCCTCAAAGATTGATTCTGGACTATCCTTACTCTGTTTAAACCATGAAAAGACTTCACACAAGTCTAATGTGCTAACTAAATGCATTCCCAAACAATCCAGCTTGCTGGCCAGAGAAAGCAAGCTGCTAGCTGTATGAGGATTTTTAAATGTAATATCAATCTGTGTTGTGGGCTCAGGATCTCCATATAACTTTATGGACTCTACCTTGTTTCTGGAGATATAAAACCCTAACGCTCTTTCTAAGAGCAGCAACAAATCTTCCCTAACTTTCCTATGAGAATCCTTGAGTGAAACCTTCCACCCAAATATAGTTATGGTCCTACTCAGCCATACTTCTCTCTGCTTCAGTACATGATCCTCTATCACTACCAAGATTTTTCTCTGTGCTATCGTAGCCTTCTTACTCTGCGCCTCCCTATGGATAATCTTTTCTGGGAAGGATAAGACTGTGTAGGAGCCTCTATACATGATAGCTTCATGTTTAGGTTGGAATGTAGCATACATCAGTAAGTTTAGCCACCATGCTGTACTGCACCTTAGTCAAAGCAAAGTGGATCATGTCAGTAAAGGATTTTAATGATCCTCCCTTTATTTTTTCAGCAACTATAAATCTGAAGTCATTGTACTGGCTAACAATTTCTGCCTGGTCCACTGATGAAAATAAATAGTCCCGATATTTGCTGTACAGTCTCTCAATATTTGATAAGCCAAACTCAAAGCTGCAATGTGGCATTGCTGCAAAATCAAAGGCAGATCAGTCAGAAAGTTCACCTGCAGGAAATCAGCTGTTCAGATGGTCACATAACAAGCCAATGAATTGCAAAACTGCTGTTGTGCTTAGTTCAGCTGTGCAATTAGCTAAAAGCAGTTTTACTGGTTGGATCCAGTAGACAGTTTCACCCAGATACTGGCTTCTGATCTTTTCTTAGTTTTGCCCTAGCAAGCTGCACAGCTTCAACTGTTGTTAGACCACTTTCTGAAACATTTTAGACAACTCTGCCAACTCCAAAAGTACATCTTTCAATACTGTTATGGCAATGTGGTATTCAGGGTTGGACAGCTTCTTAAAGCAATACTTAGCAATGGGATATTTGATGGATGCATGCATAATTGTATGTGATGTCACTTACCCTAGGTATGGTTTACGATGACTATGCTGGGTATTGTCAAGCTCAGTGGGGGTGTTAAAATGCATTTTTGCAATGTAATGAGTGATTAAGTGTGATATGAGAGAGGGGATGCATTTAGGAGACTGTATTTCTCTTCCATTCCAGCTCCATACTAAGTGCAGTCTGAATTTATGAAATTAAATGAAAAGGACATTTTTTGTGTTGCTATTTCTTGTACATTTTAGAATTACTATCCCCATGTAGCCAATATGGGCAACCTTTTACAGGCACTGATTCACTGAATCTCAAATGTGTGTATAGTGTGAGACCCTGTTTTAAAGAGAAGCGCAATCTCATCTCTCTAGACAAATGTACAGTCAATGCCTCAGCCTGCTAATTGAGAAGGTTATACCCATCCCGGCCTCCAATAAATACATAAAAAAATGACACAGACAGTAGGTTGCGTTGATGCTTTTATTGTAAACAAAAACTATAGTTTTACCATTTTCTTGTACTGAAAAAAAATTAACACGCTTTCAACGGTGAGGCTTTAAATCCATTATAAACACATTTTACATGTTAGACGCTGCTTGGGGAGGAGTCAGATTACACTGAAGTTGTACAACTTTAAAACTGAAATAAGTAATCAATAATACCCAACAGGGTGGGCATTATTGGGAAATACCCGACCGTCCAGGGACGTAATGAGGCCCGACGTTGCAAGTGGAGGGCCTTTTAGCCCCTGGAAGGTCTGGTATTTCCCAATAATGCCCACCCTGCAGGGTATTATTGTGCTTAGAAAATGGGCAAGTGTATTTTTTTATGTTTTAAAAAATGTACTTTTATGTTTACATGTTAAAACTTAATTTTTGTGGTAAAATGGTTCCTCTACCTACATTAGAGCTGGTTGTCATGGTTGCCCTGCCTTACATGTAAAGATTGTTAGTCAGAGTTGCTTTGATTGTTTACTGCCCCTCCCCCCAACACATACACACACAGACACGTAGATTCAGATTTAAAGAATGTGTATTGGGTGGCAGATTTTTGTTGGGAATTAAATCCGAGTGAGTGGCAGCGTGTGGGCCATGTGCTAACAATCACAGCAGACTGCCATTAGGAGAAAGACGCATGAGAGAACCGCCGTTTAAACTGAGCAACGGACGGACGGAAATGTATCTGTCCCAAAGTGCAAAATAATAAAGGGAGTTTTTTTATTTGATTTCAAATGTAACCACTGATTGTTTAGTTTTTCTTTGGTCTTCCACTAACATTTGTAGGAGTGCGAGCACGAGGTCGGGAGAGTGGTGCCATCGTGAATGAACATGGCTATGAGAAAATCGATTTTTCTCTTCCCGATCGCAAAATAACTTCCGTGTGTTCTTTTTTCTCTTTTTTTTAAAGCAGGCAGCTGCCACTTAAATAAGGGGTGTTGGGGTAGGACTAGTAGCTCTTGGTAAGCAAGCTAAAACATGGTGGCTATTTCAAATTGTATCGAGTGCTTCCAGCCAGTTAGAAAGCAAGCTGGGCACCACTGTAGAAATGTACGCGGTTCAGTGGGACTTGGATTAGTGCTTATTTTTTTACTGGGCACTATTAACAAATAATTGCCCAACTTTGCTGCCATGTCAGCCAATCAGATTTCTGTGTTTACTTAAGCCATTTTCTAATATAATATACACCTTATGTCAGAGTATCTCTCGCACTGCTTTATTGGGGGGGACTCTACCAAACAAATAAAACATGCCATTTCTGTGAGCAGCAGGGGAATACTGTTCATTATCAAGTACTGTCTTACTGAAAAGAGGTGTCAAGCTGAAAACATTGCTGTAACTGCAAAGCTGATTGGTTGGAATTTTGCCGATCAGTTCCATTGTTCAATAAGTGGAGCAAGAGCGAGATGTCTGGCTTGTTAACTGCTGGCTTGTTAAAGTTAATGGGTTGTGGCCTCAGGGGTGGGCATACAATGTTTCTTTCCCATTCACTTCCATGTCCTGCTGTCTCAGCCTTAAATCTGAGTGATGACTGTAGTCACTATTTCATGAATATGAGGATCCCTGTCAGCTGCTTTGTGCACTACTACTGAAGCCATGTGCGGGTTATTTCTGATTGCTGTGCAGGCACACGTGAGCACACCTTACGGGGAACATAGTATGGGACTTGAGCCTGGTGCAGAAGTTCATGAGAGGTAGTGTCCTGGACCGGGGGGGAGCTTGTTCCATAGGCTGGGGGCTTGGCAAGAAAAGGATCTGCCGCCAGCATTGGTCCTTACTCTGGGGACTTCTAGTAGTGTTCATTCTGATGTCCTTAAATTCCTAGGGTTGTGTTTAATGGTTATGGTTCCGGCTATGCTTGGCGGAGTGGGGGGTTTGAGTAGCTTGTAGGCCTGGACAAGCAATGGGTATTGGAGGTGAGTGGCCAATGTGGACCACCGGAGCTGGGCCAGAGTGTCACAGTGGTGATGTCGCGGGTGGTCTTGGGTAGCAAACCGAGCTATTTTGTTGTATAGGATTTGCATCCTGGATACCTCTTGCTTTGCCATGCCTTGTATAATCAGGGCCACATAGGTCAGGGTAGGGAGCAGGACACTTGTCGCAATGGAGAGCCTGGCCTCAGGGATGAGCTGGTCCCCGAGTCGGTACAAGGTACGGAGTTTGCGATGTAGGTTCCTGGTGACCTGGTCCATGTGGTCCTTGTAGGTGGTAGACTGATCTAGAGTTAGGTCTAAGTATTTTAGGGAGGGAACTACATTAATGCTTTTGCCAAAGAGTGTGGTTAGTCGGAGGGAGGAGGACCTATCAAGTCCCAGTGGTCTTGGCCCGAATAGCATTGCCTTGGTTTTGTCTGCATTAAGTACCATTCTGTTCTCACACAGCCATGTCTCTAGGTATGTGAGGTCCTTTTGGAGGAGCGGACCAAGAGCGGCCACATCGCCCAAGGGTCGGTAGATGACAGTGTCGTCAGCGTACTGTACAACCGAGCTCTCCCCACAGTAGGTACTTAATTCATTGGTAAATAGGGAGAATAGGAGGGGGGCCTATTATTGAACCCTGAGGTACTCCCTGTTTTAGAGGTAGTGGCTCTGACATGGCCCCCTTCCATGTGACCCTCTGTGTCTGGCCTGATAAATAACTCCCAAACCACTTGAGGGCATGGGGGTCTAGGCCCACATTGTGCAGCTTCTGTAGCAGAAGCTTGTGGTCGACAAGGACAAACGTCTTGGACAGGTCTATAAAGACTGCACCTGTGGGTATGCCTTTGTCCACTGCCCTAAGCACTTTGTCCGAGAAGTTAATGAAAGCAGTGTCAGTACCGTGGTTTGGTCTGAATCCATGTTGAGAGGGAGCAAGAAGCTGATGAGCTTCTAAGTAGTCCCGGAGTTGGTTGTAGATTAGCCTTTCTTGCTACTTGGCAAGTGTGCAGAAAAGAGAGATTGGCCTACAGTTGGTTAGATTTTACCCCGAGTCCACCTTTGTGGATAGGGACTACATTGGCATGTTTCCACTGGTCAGGGACTGCTCCTTCCATCAGTGATCTGTTAAGGAGCATGGTTAAGGGCCTGGATAAGGAGGTGGCTCCAGCCTTGAGTAGCCGAGGGTTGATCCCATCTGGCGCCCCGATCCTTTAGGTTTCAGCATCTTTAGGAGGGTTAGGACCTCAGTGTGCTTTGCCAGTCTCAGGTAGAAAGAGGGTCGTTCAAAGTGTGTTGCTTCAGCTGAGCTTGGGGTCAAAGTCAGGGAAGATTGGCCGGTCTTTTAGGCCTCCAGATCTGTGAAGTGGTTGTTAAGGGCAGCCGATTTAGAGAAAAGTCAGTAGTGAGCTAACCGTTGACATCCATGGGGCTGGATTCAGTCTTTTTGCTGCCCTTGATCAGGTAATTGACATGATTCCAAAATTGCTTAGGGTTGCCTAAGCTAGTTTTCTGGAGGTGTGTGATGTACTGTCTTTTAGCAAGTTTAATGGCTCTCTTGGCTTTGTTTCTTTGGGCTTTGTATTCCACAAGATCTGCAGGGAGGGTGGAGAACCTGAACTTCTTCCAGGCTTTGTCCCGAGTAGTCATTAGAGCTTTGAGGGATGGAGAGATCCACTTGTAACAGCTGCCTTTCACCCTCAGTCTCTTCACAGGAGCAAAGAGGTTGGCAGCTGTACTTAGTAAGTCCTGAAAGTATTCCAAGGCTTCAGCCAGAGTTGGGAGGAGCGTTATGGGGCTCCAGTCCCGACTACTTAGGTAGTGTTTGAATTGTACTTCCGAGAATTTGGTGTAGTCTCGGGCAGTAAGGATTCTTGACTGGACCTTGGGTGCTCCATTCTTCCATATACAGAAAATCGGGGAATGGTCACTCAAAGAGTCTGCCATTGTGCCCGCACTCTGGATGTTTGCAGGGTTTGACACCAGAGCCCAGTCCAGGGTGGTGTGATTCTCAGTTTTGTAATTCAGTCTGGTCGGTTCAGAGATGACCTGCGTCAGACCTGCTTCATGGGTCAGAGACATAGAGGCATGGCCAGGGTCCTGGGCCCAGTTGAGGTAGAAATCACCCAAAATGAGTAGCTCCATAGCTACATCTTGGGACAGTGCATTCGTGATGGCTTCGAGTGATTGGAGGGCAGACTTTGGTGGGTGGTACTGTAGATGTTAGAAAAAAAAACACAGATAAACACTGTTTGATTCTGATTTCTTTAATGACAGATGCACAGTAATTTACACATGCTATATTGCACGTTTCCCTCTATACATGCCTATAGCATACCATACATGTAGCGGTAGTTAAAATATTAATACAACTCAATAATAGGGAAAGGAATACAAAAATAATTGACAATATACTGTTGTTCAACTACTGAAGTACTGAAGCTTGGAATGGTATACTGTAAGTAGCATGCAGCTTGACATGAACAGGGAAATTTACATGCACTCATTCTGTAGCAGGCATGGATGAGACCATTAAAATAAGTTTTTTGGGGAGAGGTGGGGATGGGCATCTTGTACTGAACATGTCTGCCTGTGTCGTCCACTATAGATTGCTACTATAATCCATTAAAACAGACAGATGTACAATCAGTAGTCTATATACTATGGTAATTGGGTTGTGACAATGTCAATGCACAATTAAATATATTATAGAAACCGTCTCTGTGTGTCATCCATGGTCACCCCAAATTGTCTGAAATAAAAATGTATCGGGTCAGGTATCAGTTTTTTGGGATATACTGTACAGTACTCTCAAATTAGCACATTCAATGTGAGGAGACAGTGGCCATCCCCCATATAATGCAGAGATATTCTGTGTATGATCTTTGGTGCAGCTGGAGACAAGGAGGTGGGGAATTAAGGCAGTGTGTGGATTGTCCCTAAGATTTTTATATTTTAGTTGGCGTGAACAGATTGTTGTTTGAAGCCCAGTGGTTGCTTCAAGGAGGACAAATTGGATAAAGTGAAAAGGGTACTAAAGCAAGCGAAAGGTTTGGGCTTTAACTAGTTCAATCAGGCAATAAGAAAAAAAAAAAACAGGTTTTCCTGCAGTCACAGGGGATGGGGATTTGGTCGGAAGACACAACCGCTCACCCAGTCTGTTAAACTTGGAGACAGGGATTGGTTTTGTTTAATTTCTTTCCCTCCTTTTAGTATTTCAACTACAGTGCATTCAGTGGAGCTGGTGCTGCAGTGAGGGGATTGCACCAGGGGTGTAGTCAGGAATTTCTACTTTTAGTATCAGTTTGCTGCCTGGGTAAAATGTATTTATGATAAATATACCAACTAACCCTCAAAGAAAAGCTTAAAAAAAATGCTGCTTTGCATAGTGCAAACAAGAGGACATTGTGACAGACAGCTGTGAAGGAGGAGGGCTCATGCTATAGTTGGCCAGAGCTTGTTCATGGTTGGCATCACAGGCAAGCACTTATTGTACATTGCTTGCTTATTCATGTGGTTAACTGCTACCAACCCCATCAGTGCATCTGCAGTGAGAAATGTGCTTCCAGTTGGTACTGTATGTCTTGTGGTATTACTGGCGGCCAGCTCCAATAAATTAAATCAATTAAAACTGCATTTCTTGCTCAGTTTAGTGTAAATCTGAGTACAGCAATTCATATGAACACACTTCAGAAACATTTTGAATCACAGTTTACTTATTATAATAAAAGAAGAAAAAAAAACAACCGCAATGCAGCTGACAGTGTCCCTTTAACTATATGACAACGTTACCACAAAAAATACAGTGACACATCACTTTCAGCAGTTATTTTTATTCAGATTAGCACAATGCAGAAGACAGCGAGGCCAACACCAATATCCATACCAAAATGGGAAAAGGAGCACAGTGCGCCATCTGCAGGTTACTTAGGGGGGAAAAGAATATGTTACAGTGAAATCAAGGCATCTCTGCCTTGATAGATCATGGGAGCCACCCAGTAGTTGATATGGGAAGATCATCTTAATTAATTTTAAAACCACTGAATGTACCACAAAAATCTGTCTACCGGACGACAGAGAGCTCTCTAACGAGCGGCAGGAGGAGGTACCAACCAGTACATGGTGTTACAGATCAACTTATCTGTAGCAGGCACTGTAAGTGCTTTATAGCACCAGCCTTCCTAGTGGAAAATAATGAAAATGCCTTTCTTTTGATAAATGTTTACATTCCCCCCTTAAATTCAAGATATGTTCATGTAACCCTTTGGGAGGAGTTGGAGATTTTATTACAAAGTATTCAGAACTTAAGACCAGATTTAAATATGTTACTGTGTGGTGACCTAAATGCTAGAATTGGTAATTTTGATGGCTATGCAGATAATAAAATAAAGAAATGAATATTTCCAAAAGCATCAGAATGTGACTGTATATCAATAGATACAAAGATAAATGACACGGGGAAAAAAATGTATGGGAATTTTGGCTAGTCAGGATCTTGCCCCTGTAAATGGTAGAATAAAGCCAGACAAACCAGGAAATTATACACACTATGGCACAAGGGGACCAGCAGTTATAGACTATATATGTTGGAATGATGATATGACCTGTTGGACCTATTGTAGCATTGTAGAAAGATGTGAACGTGATCATTTTCCATTAATCATATGTCGAAAATCCCAGAGAAGTGAGGACACTGAAATTGTCAAGGGTGACCATCTCATGAATATTGAAATAAGAAATTTTAAGAAAGTTAGGTGGGAAACAAATAAAGAACAAATAGAAGTGGAACGGCTGTAGAATTTGGACCCCCTGTATTTGAACGCTACATTATTAGAAATACAGGAGTTTATACAAAAATGTTTTACTTCGGTACAAAATCTTTTGTAGAGGTCCATTATGCCCAAAACATATTTTAAAAATAAGAACAATTGGTTTGATAAAGAATGCCTAGCGGCTAAAAGAGGTCTCACTAGGCTAGCAAAGAAAGTAAAAATCTCAAAAGGAAAACATAAATACAGGAACCTAAAGAGAGGAATACAAAAAAAATTGCTTAAGAGGAAGTGTAGAAAAGTTAAACTGGATCAGAGGCAAAAGGTGCTGGATACAGCAGATAGAAAAGACCAACAATCATTCTGGTTATTGGTAGCAAAAGATATTAATAATAGTAAAGGCTCATTAGATCTATACATTGCAGAAAGAACATGGGTTGAGCATTATAGTAATTTGCTTTTTGATTAAAATCAACAAGAGATTATTCTTCAGTGGGAGTCCTGATTAAACAGATCACATTTTCGGGAAATAACCCCAAAAGAAGTATATACTGCAGCAATAACTTTAAAATAAAAGAAAGCCCCAGTACCTGACCAAATACCCCCAGAAGTATTGTTATGCTTTCCTTCCTTTTGGAGGGATATATTGGTCTCATATTTTAATAAATGCATTAGTACTAAAAGTATACCAATGGATTGGAAAGGTGCAACAGTAATATCCATTTACAAAAAGGGAGAT
Organism: Neoceratodus forsteri; assembly: GCA_016271365.2. Taxonomy (NCBI): domain Eukaryota; kingdom Metazoa; phylum Chordata; order Ceratodontiformes; family Ceratodontidae; genus Neoceratodus; species Neoceratodus forsteri. Next base: position 377,964,588 of record CM057458.1, read on the forward strand.
AGAAAAGATCCTGTAACGTATCGCCCAATCTCTCTCCTTGACATAATGGGCAAGATATTTACCAAGGTAATCTGTCATAGATTAAATGATGAGGTTATAAAGCTTGGAGGACTTTCAGAGCTCCAAGCAGGATTTAGAAGGGGTTATATCACAACAGATAATACATTTAATATTAGTGCATTTATTTGAAAAATATATAAACCTGACAAAACAAAAGATCTATACTGCCTTTATAGATTTTAGTCAAGCATTTGACTCTTTCTAGAACTAAATTGCAGCAAATAATGTTTGAATGGGGAATTGATCTTATATTAATTAGTATAATAAAAGAGTTGTATACTCGAAACTGGGCTCAAGTAAGATGGAGCCGATTTGGTCAAACATCCAAATCATTCTCAACAAATATAGGCGTTAGGCAGGGATATATCCTAGCACCACTATTATTTAACATACATCTAAATACATTTCTGATTCAACTTAGTAAAGAACATATGGATTCCCCAAAGATAGGCACATATTTTTGTCCTGCACTTGCCTATGCAGATGATTTAGTGTTAATAGCCTTGACAAAAATAGGTCTTCAAAACAAATTAAGTAAACTCCTGTCATTTGCAGATGAATATGGGCTGAAAATAAATTGACAAAAAAGTCAAGTAATGATTTTTGGGGAGTGAAGAAGTAACCAAATTTGGAAAGTAAATGGTAACAGGGCTCTCGGTAGGATTTTCTGTTCAGGATTCCTGGACTTTCTGGGAACAAAATGGGGGTCCGGAGCCATAATTTGGGAGTCTCATGAAATGTTTGAGGGTCCCCATTGAAATGAATGGAACGGGTCTAAATATGTTAATTTCCCTTTCTGTCTTTATGTTACCCATCTTTTTTTATCCTGTTCAGGCAATTCCTGAGTCGGGAACACTGATATGACAATATTTTTTGGTCATACAGCGTTTGCTTCTTAGCAGGATTACAAAGTGACATTTACAAGGTGCTGTAAGACATTTGTGGAACTATAGCAATATGACCACAATTTCAAGATGCCAAAATATTTTTTATACTCAAGTTCCAGACTGAGCACTACTGATCCAGGTTCAACCCCCCTTCCCCAACATGACACCTCCCAAGTGCTATGTATTATGCATAACTGTACACATAGAGACACTGAATATGACATAGAAACACTGAATATGACAAAGAAACACAGAATGAGACAAAGAAATACAGAATACAACAGCAAGTAAGAAACACTTGGCCTGCCCAGTCTGTCTGTTTTTGCACTGATGTTCTCCAGAATATTGATATTGTTACTGGACATATACAGCATTCAAAAATGTTATTTGTACTTTGAGTATTCTTTAGATCAAGAAACGTGATGCACTTTTATTTCCTTCACATTTTTTTTGAGATCAGTGTTACACGAGACATTTTAATAATGTCATGTTAATGCTTATAACTGCAGACAAGTTGGCTTTAGATGGGGGGAGGGGGGACTCTCCACTAAGCAGAGGACAAAACAGAGGGTTGATAATATTTTTTTTTTCCCATTCACATTTTATTAAGGATTTTCCAATACAGAGAATAAATCCACCAAGTAACATACATTGTACAAACTGTTTGAGTGCCATTCCTGTAATGATCCATTCTCTCCCTACCCCCCTCCCTAGCCCCTAATAACCCCCATTCCCAGTACAGCATCAGACTCTGAAACCCCAACCTGTAGTTTGATAAGAAAAAGCCCCTTAAGCTTGTAACGAGTATAAGGCCTGTAGAGGACCCCAGATCCTATTGTATTTCTTTAACTTGTTATGAAGACTAGCAATGATCTTCTCCGTTCTAAGATTAGCTAATAATTCCTGGAGCCATTCCACATAAGTGATTCCCAAGGTATCTTTCCAGTGTCTAAGGACCACTTTTTTAACTGATAAAGAGATTAACGCCATATGATATTTCCTGTTCACAACTGTTATACCAGAGAAGTCACCCAGAAGACAGACTTCTGGTGTGAACAGATCAGACAACCCTAGTAGGGTATCAATCTTTGTCTAATGGTGGTTCAGATTGGAGCTACTTTGGGGCAGCTCTAAAAAATGTGAAAAATATATCCTCTTTCCAGTTGACATCTTGTACAAAGGTGGGAGGGCACAACACCTAACCTAGCCATTCTTTGAGGAGAATAATATATGTTATGCAATATTTTAAATTGCATCAACCTAAGTCTATCCTGGAGCAAAGATTTATGACAGTTATGCCAGAGAAGAGGCCAGTCCAGTTCTTTATCCAGAAAAAAAGATGACCAAAAAGCCGAGGGACCCAGGTTATTGAGGTAGGCCCAATTGTACAGAGTATTATATATTTTAGAAACCGCATGCGGGGAGCCTGCCAACAAACTGAAGGTATCCTGGAAACTAACAATGGCAGTAGGTGGGGGAACTACTCCTAATACCTTTATGAGAAGGTGATGAAGCTGAAATACCTTGAAAATGTATCTATGAGGAGTTTGAAATTTGTTCATGATTTCAATGGAAGAACACCATTGCCCTTCTGCTGTAACTAGGTCTTTGAGTTGACGATCCCCTATCTGGGGAATTCAGTTGGCTGTAAGAAGTCTACTTTCCAATTGAAATATCGGATTACCTCTTAATGGTTGAGAGAAATCTAGAGTGTTATCATACTTCAGAAAAGCACACAACTGAGAGTGGGCCCTAATCAAGATTTCTATAGGGGAACCACGTAAAGATGCTGGGAGACATCTCAGGCTTGTATAAATCAATGCCTGAGGAGAGAGACCTGACTCCTTTATAACAGCTAACTCTACCTTTAACCATATTGGGTATATGTAGTACACTCTGAAGGGTCCTTCACAGTCAACCATCTAAGCTACTTGTTAACCTGGCTGGCCCAGTAATACAAACTAATATGGGGAAGTCTAAGTCCTCCTTTAACCTTGGGTGCCGCCAACTTGTGGAATGCCATTCTAGATTTTTTATTTGCCCAAATAAACTTAGAAAGCAAGCTGTGGATTTTTTTAAACCAACCTAGTGGCAGCCAGGTGTTCAAAAGACTGAAATGGTAAAAAAGATGGGGAAAAATGTTCATTTTAATTAAATAAATTCTGCCCCAGAGAGAAAGGGGAAGCAGGGTCCATCTATTTAAACCTTGGTTGATCGTGCGAACAAGAGAATCTAAATTCAGCTGTTGAGTACGCGCCGGGCTTCTTGTTAATGTAAGTCCCAGGTACTTAACTGAGTCGGATTTCCAATAAAGCCCAAATGCAGTGATATCTTGCCTACAAATTCTATGACTGAGCAGAACGACCATGGTTTTATCAACATTAAGTTTGTAGTTAGACGCTTTACTAAAATCCCCAATTATATTCAACAACGAGAGGATAGATGATGTTGGATACCTAATTTGAAGCAAAAGATCATCTGCATAGGCTGAAACTTTGGCTCCCGTCCCACACAAAGGTATACATAAAATGTGCTGTGCAGCTGCTAACCTTCGGATAAGGGGCTCTAGATATAAACTGAAAAGCAGTGGGGATAGGGGGCACCCTTGTCTAGTCCCCAAGTGCAGTTTAAAGGAGCTTGAGATTACCCCATTACAGGAAACTCTAGCGGTAGGACATGCATATAATGAACTAATCCATCTTCGAAATACTATAGGGAAACCAAATGCCTTCATAGTCACAAATAAGTAATTCCAGTGGGCCCTATCAAAAGCCTTCTCGACATCCAGGGAGACCAAAACCATAGGGAATTCCACATCCCTGGAAGCCAAGAAGACATGAGCCAGAGTCCGAAGATGATACACTGAGGACCTACCCTTCATAAAACCTACATGTTCCTCCCCTATTAATGAGGGAAGAACATCACTCACTTGATCTGGCAACAATTTAGCCAGAATTTTAATATAATGATTAAGCAGTGATATTGGTCTATAATTTGAAACCAGATCAGGGGGCCTATCTGGCTTGGGCAACAATACAGTTAAAGCTTCAAACAGGGATATGTCTGTCACCTGGCCGGCAAGAATATATTGGTAAAGTGGCAAAAGGATAGGAGTTAACTGTTTAGAGAACACTTTATAAAAATTTGAGGAAAACCCATTCGGACCAGGAGTTTTATCTGATGGGAGAGATTTAATGACTCTTTCTATTTCACATTCGGAAATAGTAGATACAAGTATAGTTTTTTGTGACTCTGAAAGGGAAGGCAGGTGGGATTCTGCTAAATATTGAAGTAACTCCTCTTCTAAAGAAGGATCCTTCATGGGACAGTAAAGTTGTTGAAAATAAGTGCTAAATTCATCCACTATTGCTGACGGTGAAGTTATAAGAGAATTATTATCTATAGAATGAACCATAGCAATAAATCTGGCAGATTCTTGTTGTTTAATACGCATTACAAGCATCCGACCCACCTTCTCTCCCTGGTCTGTGTAAACCGCCTTTGTTTTAATAATAGCAAACTCTGCTTGTTCTCCTAACAAACTTAAATAGACATCTTTCAACTTAACTAGTTCCTACTTGAATTCCTCATTTGAAGATAGAGTAAGTTTAGACTCCATACTCCAAATTTGCAACAAGAGAGATGCAATACGTTTTTGTTTATCCTTCTTTCTCCATGAGGTCAAGCCAACTAGAATCCCTCTCAGGTACGCTTTTAGTGCGCCCCATTCCATATCCGGCCTTTTTGTAGAATTACTATTAGTAGAAGTAAACTGTGTTATTTGGTTTGAGATGTACTTAACCATCTCAGGGTCATTCAAAAGCTGATTATTAAATTTCCATCTACCTCCTTTCTTGGGAAGAGATGAAAAAGATATTAAACATGTAAACGTCGAGTGATCAGAAGGTGGTCCTGCTACAATACTGGCATCTAGTACCCCTGATATCAAGACTTGGGAAATCAGAATGTAGTCAATATGGGAGGATGTCCCATGTACCTGCAAAATGAAGGTGTACTCCCATACCCGGGGATGGAGAATTCGCCATATGTCACAAAGACCAGCATGGTCTAAAAGATCTCTGAAAGCTCTCTGGACAGGGGAGAGACCTTTATTGGATAAACCCGATCTATCTAAACTCTGATCAAAAACCAAGTTTAAATCACCTTCTATAATTATTGGAATGTCCAGCAATGGTGTTAGTGCTTCCAATATCTGTATAAAAATCCAGGGGTGTCTTAATTTGGGCCATAAACACTACCTAGCATAATATCTAAGGTACGTAATTGACCTCTCACTAATAAAAATCTACTCAAAGGATCACTAACTATTTGGAGAGGTTTAAAGGGGACTGACATGTGTAATAAAATCATAACCCCTCTATTCTGCGTATTACCCTCGGCAGCAAAAACCTGTCCCATTTGCTGGCGCTTCATTTCATATGCTTCAGAGTTAAGCATGTGCGTTTTCTGAAGAAACACAATCTCTGCCTTTAGAAGACTAAGATGTTTCAGTATTTTGTATTGTTTGGTCTTATGGCGTGCCCCTTCTACATTCCAACAACAAAATCTGAGATCCCTAGCCATCACCCTCTTTATTAACTCGAGGACATTTATGACTCCATGTGTACTTATCCAGACTTTTCCCATCACATTCAAAATATATGCTGTACTTATCCACCCCCCACCCTCCCCTTTGCATATCCCCACGGTTCACTAAAGTAACCCCCCTACTCTTAAACACAACAAACTCCCTTTTCACCCCTAAATTCCCCTCCTCCCACTCCCTCCCCATTGTTTCTTGGTACATGATAAACAGCCCACCTAGACATCCCCCAACCGCCCCACCCCCCCGCCTTCTATGACTAATTTAGTTATTATAATACTACACATGTATATATCCTAAACAACCAGTACAGAACTACAATTGAACAGCAATTATCTAAATGTACCAGTGTCCAAACATACAAGAGAAGAAAAGAAAAAGGGGGATATTTAAACAATAGAAAGTATTGATCCCTCCAAGCCATATACCTTGAGGTAGGAATTTTTGCATAATTCTGTACGTACCTTGAAAATGAACTCACTCCATAGGAAAATGGCATTTGTCTTAATACCATAGATCAGGAAAAAAAAAAAGAGGAAGCTTCTCCTTAAGGCAGCCTGCCATTAATCGCTTCTAATAAACTAATTCCCCTCACATTTTATTAATATACAAATAGAGCATATACAGTATTAACTGCCCACTCCAATCTTTATTCCCATATGCTCACCTATGGAGAAAAATTAAAATTCCAAACCTGTAACCCCATTAAAAAAAAACAACTAATAAAACACAGCATTTATATCTGTTGAATGTCCTTTTCCTGTAGAAACACAACGTAAAATCTGACTTTACAACTTTGCATAACAGTCTCTGGCGTCATCTAGCAGCAAAAAGTCCGTGCTTCAGATCGAAGTTGCACAGCTAATAACAGCACTTCTCTTTTTAAAAACAGCCACATGATCCCTCATTTCTGACTCCCTCTTTCGAATCATGATTAACTGCAAAACGTCAGGACCATGGAATCCAGAAGCAACTGACGTGAGCCGTTCTCGCAGCATCTTCAGCCTTTTGGGACTAATCCTGAAGCCTCCAGGGATAGCTAACAAAGCCCCCATCAGTCACAAAATTAGCCGGATGAATTAAAACGAGCCATACGCCTTTTGAAGAAAAAAAAAAGAAAACTATAAACAGAGGTACTCATCCCCTTACCTCAGGGGATAGGGTGCAGTACTGGCAGACTTTTCTTTTTTTTTTCTCCTTTTTTTCTCTTTTTTTTTTGAGAGACCAGCTGGTGCAGACTCTAATAGGATTGCAAAGCTACCAGTACCAGCAATTCACCCGACATCTCCAATCTTTTAAAACTGATCACATAACATCCAGGGACAACAGGCGAAGCCCCCATCAGCCGTTAGACTACTTTGATTTATCTAAAGTTGGGCAGTACATTCTATTACATGGGCTCCCATCCAGCATTATCCGACCCGTACCTCAGTGAATTCGGAATAGCTCTGGAAATGCTAATTTAAGGCCAGCTGTTGCAGACTCCACATCTTTGTATGTTGCCCAGGAGCCTGCCACGAGTACTTGAAACCTGGCTGGATAGCCCATTTTGAACATAATTCCTGCCACTATTAATTTTGTGACTACTGGATGAAAAGTAGCCCGTTTCTGGCGTACTGTTAGAGGTAAATCTTGAGCTACCCTCAATCTGGTTCCTTCCCACATGAGATCCTTTGTATCCCGGATTTTAGACAAAAAATGTTGTCTCTCTTGACAGTTCAAAAATCGGAAGATGAAAGTCCAGGGGGCAGCACCTTGCAGTGGTATCGGTCGTAGCATTCTATGGGCTTTTTCGATGATATAATTGGAACCAAAAGGAGAAGGACCCGCCACCCTCTCTACGAATTTCTTAGCAAATTTAATTGGGTCTGTATCTTCCTCACGTTCAGGCAATCCTATTATTACCGCATTGTTGTGGCGGCTGCGACCCTCAAGGTCCTCCACTTTATTTTCCATCTTAACCAGTCATTGTTTCACAGCCACCAGTTCAGGATCGAACTGATCTTGTTTGCACTCCAACGAGTGTATACGAGCCTCATTATCTGACGTCCTCTGTGAAAGGGTTTCTAAGGCATTAGATATGCTTTTAATTTCCTCCACGATGACCTGTATTTCAGCTTTAAAGGGCTGAAACTCTTCAAGAAATCTAGCGAGGGTGAGAGGATCCGAATCTGTACTCCTGGCACTGGTAGTCTGCATCTGTAATGCAATAGAGGCATTGGACGTCTCCGGGGCCTTCTCGGGAGTTGCTGGAAGGGTATGTTTAGGCAAAGTTTTCTTCATCTCTACGTCCATCAAAACCTTCGTTGAGTGAGCACCGGTTGCAGAAAAGATTCCTACAGCTTACCCAGTAGTTCACCACTTCACCAACGAAATTTAATCGGTATTAAATAGGATGGGGGACAGGAGCTCACCGAGGAGAATGCTACCCAGTGCCCTGCATCACGTGACTCTCAGAGGGTTGATAATCATGAATGAGCTAAATGCTGCTGACATGCCATTCAGGCAAATGGAGCCTGGCCAAGTGCTGGCTGTACCCTACTGTGAGGGAGTGTACAATTGCTTTACCAGACTGAAGCCAATTCAGTGGTGTACAGCAAACGTTTTACTCAATCTTTTATTTAAAGTAGTAGTAATGCAGAAATCTTACAAGTTCAAAGACATTTGATAAGTTACAATAACACTAAGTTATCTCATCGAACAGCAATTACATCAATTACAGTAAGAGGACCTGCCTGTTCCTTTTGGAAGCTGAGAAATTGGCTATACTGCAGAGAACAAACTAGAACGCATTTGAGGAACTGGTAACTTGGTAAAACATAATATTATAGGGGACTAGGAAGGTAAGCTACACTTTCTACAGAAAGTTTCATTATTTTCTTATTGGCATTAAGAATTGCAGGATTCCATTAAAGTGTAGTAATTTTATAACCAGAGGGGTTGTAATACAACTGAAGTTGCTTGATTTCTGTGCTAGACACATAGGATTTGGAAGGATATTTGTGCAATATTTTGGAAGTCTCCTGCTGGCTGAACAGTGAGTTTGTTTTTATCCTTGGACTCAGTAGAGTGGTTTGTGTAGGAGCAGTGGTCTAGTACATTGTGGTGTTGGTTGACTTACTATAAAGGGCAGTACTCACCAGGGTGGTGGAGCAGTGGTGTAATTGATTGTTTCTAACAGTCACCAGTGGTTGTGGCCTTTCCTTTATAGCCAAGGTTCTGACATCACTTCCTCAACAGGTCTTGGAGTAGAACTGTCACATTCTTAATTACCCAGCACAGTGCATAAAGCGTAAGTATATACACACACACACACACAAAAAAAAAAAAAAATTGTATATTACTTATTGTATATTATAAGGAAGAAGGACATGTGGGGAGTGGTGCAATGCACTGGCTGTGGGGCAGCAATTTTCTGGGACACATTCTGGAACCTGCGTTGCTGCCCTATTTGCAGGCAACTGTCAGCTCTGAGGGAGGAGGTTGCCCACATCCAGGCTGAACTGGCAAGGACTAAGGAGGACTCCCCCACCCAAAGAGCACCAGTTCCACAACCACTGCCTCAGAGGTTGCCATGTGTGAAGAGCAGATGGACCACAGTAAGTTCTGGGAGGGTGAGGGTGGTGGAACAGAGGTGTAGCCCCCGAGTTGCACCTCTACACAAATCATATGACGGTCTGGCAAATCAAGGTTCCTCTATGATGACACCCTCATTGGAGACCAAGAAGAATGCTGGGGACATCCACAAGGGAGACCCACAAAAAAGTGGCAAGGGACAACACAAGGGAAAGAAACAGCTTCTGATAGGGGACTCAATTGCTAGGGGTGTAGACCTGGGGAAGGGAGAGGAGAGGGAAGTAAGGTGCCTGCCTGGTGCCATGGCTTGGAGGGACAGGAAGCGAATCCTCAGGATTGCAGCGGCAGCATCACAGGAGAGGAAACTAGATATCATTGTCCACCTTGGGACAAATGACCTAGCTAGGCATGAGATCAGTGCAGGATGAATTTGTGGAGTTGGGGAGGAGCCTCAGACAGGTAGCAAGCACGGTAACCTTCTCAGAGGTGCTGCCAGTCCATGGCAGGGGTGAGGCTAGGGTACTGCACACCATGCGGTTTAATGAATGGTTGCAAAACTGGTGCAGAGCACAGGGCTTTGGCTTCATTGGGGACTGGGGTCCACCTGGAGAGATGAAGGTCTATACTGGCATGATGGTCTGCATCTGTCCAGGAAGGAAACACGCTCCTAGGTGACAGGTTTAAAGGCTTCCTGGCAAGCTTTTAAACTAGCAAGGGGAGGTGCTGATAGGAAACAGGAAAGTTCAAGCCTTCCCCGCAAAGCATGGCAGGTAGTAGGGTAAACACTGAGGTACAGAGCTTGACAGAGGGCAGGACAGGAGTAAATGGAAATGGACAAGGGCAATAAGAGCAGGGATGGGGTAAAAAGGATAAAGCCAACATTAAATGGAGGGCAATGAGTACCAATGCCCATAGTCTTGAAACAAGCTTCCAGAGCTAGTAGCCCTGATGGAAGTGGAACACTTGGATATTGTGGCAGTCACAGAAACATGGTACATGGAGAACCATGACTGGGATGTCAACATACCAGGGTACACAATCTACAGAAGAGACAGGGAGGGTAAAAGAGGAGGTGGAGTAGCTCTCTACATAAGGGAAGGGATCAAAGTAACAGAACTAAAAGGTAAAAGGGGAGGACAAGAGGAACTCGGGGTCACATTGGAGACAGGGAATGGCATCACAATCCGCACAGGGGTTGTATACAGACCCCCGTCTCAAGGGGAGGAATTGGGCAAGAAAATGATAGAGGGCATTCTCAAAATGGCTGAAAAAGGGGAGATACTGTTGATGGGGGACCTGAATATGCCAGATGTTAAATGGGCAACATGGACTGCAGCCACATCCAAGAGCAGGGTCATTCTCGATGCCCTACAGGGAGCATGCCTTAGACAGCCAGGGCTGTGTTTACATAGATAGCGCCCATAGGCTTGAAACTTCAGGTGCCCCCCCACCACTGACCCATGCACCTAGTGTGCATGAGGCATGTCCCCCAAGCACACACACGCACACACACACACACACACACACACACACACACACCTCCCTACCATGTCCTGCTGAGTTACATCCACACCACAGAGTCCCTGCCTGGTCCCACTCATACCTTTTGAAAAGCTAAACGTGTATAAAACTCAGAATATGAACATTTTTACAGTCAAAATGTTAAAATTCCTTTAATAAACTGTTTACACTTATTTAGAGGTGGAAAAACAGTCCATCAGCACGCAAGCAAAACAAACACTCGCTTATTTATGCATTTCATCTGAACAAGGCCAAACAGTGTGCATTCTTATTCAGTCTCCTAGTTAGAAAAAAGTAATGCACTGAACAGAACAAAAGTCACGCTTACCTAAATGGTCTGAGTTCAATCACTGCAAGTCATTCAGGGGTAGCATTATAAGGCTAAACTAAAGTTAGTGTCATAACAGACAAGCTGCAAGAATAAATGCACTGCCCAAAACTCCCGTTTAACTTCTTTAGGAGTTAAAGAAAAAATCTGCAGGTCATGGGGGGTAGCATTTAAAATGGAGGCTAGTGGTTAAACTTGTTTTTATCCAAGTGGTCCGAAGGTCAGGGGCAGCATTTTGTTACTAAGTGTGGTGATAACATTATTTAAGAATAAAAGCTACTGTAGTGCCAGCAGTGTCACTGTCTGATAATACAGAACCTGTGGGTAAACAGTCTGAACTCTGAAGCTGCTGCTATCAATTTAATTTACAGGAGAAAAAAACCTTCAAATTCACTGCAGGTCATGGGTTGGGGGTAGCATGCATCCTGAACTTTCTAAAAAAATGGATACACACAGATCAACCAGGAGCAGCATTTATTTTTGTTACTACATAACACAGACAATAAAATAAGCTTCAAACAAACTGTCAAACAACATTGTGTGCAATAAAGCAAAAATGGTACCTGATATACCTTGAATGATTCTGTGGGAAGGTAAATAGTCTGGCAGAAGTTGCAGGCAGCAGTTATTTATCCAGAGAAGCCAACCGACAGGACACGACGACCCAGTCCGTCCGACTAGTTGTGATGAATGATGCCTATGCATTGATTTGGAACACACCTAGTCTACAGCTCGCCTCACACACACACACACACTGGCTGGCACTGCTCACTCAAAAAGATGAACAGTTCTGTTTACTTACTAAAGTAAAGTGGGTCTGGTGCTGACTGTGCGAGTCTCAGTGACCTCTCGACTTGCTTTCAAACTTTTCCCCGACCAGACCGGCCACGACTACTGGGCTGGCGGCACTATCTGCACTCACTGTCTGGCAAGGAAGGTCCCTCTCTGTCTTTGCTCTCCAGCCTACCTGACTCCTCCACGCTCGCTCAGTCAGGTCAGGAGAGGATGGAGGATTTGAATTTCTTTAACTTCAGTCCACAATACAGTTAGCTGGACTAAAATGAAGTAACTGTAGCTGGCTAGTCTAGCTGCTCCAGACTAGTACTACCGCTCCGCATCTGCTGCTTGCTTCCGACTCCGAATCTCAGTGGACTTGAAAACACAGCGGCTTGTGGCTTGCAGCACTCTCTCTCTCTTCCTCCCAATTCAGCTGGCAGAGTGGCGGTTGATACAGTTCTCCTTCTATTTTCCAAGTACTTTGCTGTACTTGTGCTGAGAGCCATTAAACTTGCCACCCCTCTTACTTGAAACGGCAGCCAATTGGAGGATGCACAGCACAGTATACGCCCCGTGGACCTGATTGAAATCCTTTTTTTTTTTTTTGCAACTCACTTTTGCTTTTCTCCCCTCGAGCCTGCCGCCTTCACATCTGCTCGGTTCATGCTCACCGGCTTCTGTCCCCAAATCAGCCGCCCCCCCGATACCCCGTGGCTTACCCCCCATGGTGGGGGCCCGCGGCACGGCAGGGGATGCCCCGGGCACTGTAGAATAGGTCGGGGGTCGACCTGAGGACACATCGGAAGCCGCGGCGGGCTTCATACATGACGGCAGGCACTCAGTGATTTTTTTCTGTTTTCTGTGGAGGCGGGGCCACGCCCCCGATGCCGTACGTCACCTCCCACCCCGCCTCCAGGGAACACGCAAGTGTCGGATGCTTGGGGACACCCTGGCCTCCGCCAGGGGTCCCCAGTACACCGATCACTGCCCGCACCCTCTCCCCGGAGTAGGAGAGCTGCCCTTCGGGCGCTCGATCCTACTCCCCCCGGCTGGCCGCCCGATGACCCAGGTCCGCCTCGAACCCGCCGCTTCGCAGCGGAAATCCCACCGCTGCACCAGCGGGCCGCCACCTGATTGAAATCTTAAATCACAAGGTCCACGGGGCGCTGCTGACTTGCTGAGGATAATAGTTTCATACGTGGGAGGGGTAGAGCGAGCAGGTGGGCGGGGCACCAACAGTCGGAGTAAGTACATTGATGTCGGCGTCAGTCAGGATCAGGTCAGCCAATGCCTAAGCGGGGGGTGCCAGCAGTCATGTACATTGATGTCACGTCATCCATTGCCTGGGGGCTTGTCATCAGTACAACAGCAGGAGCAATAAACATTTATGTCTGTCATGACAGAGGGGAGGGCGGGGAGCCAATTGTTTAAATTACGCTGGCAGGGGGCCCCTTAGTAGGAGTCTGAACAGGAACGTCTTTAGACTTTTGTGTCTTTTTTTTGTTTGTTTGTTTTTAGCAAGACATACTGGCAGACAACACAAGCAGCCAGCCCAGAAAAACACTTTTTTTTTTTGCTGCCTAATTTTGCAGGTGCCCCTTAAAGGCTGGCGCCCCTAGGCTGCAGCCTAGTTAGCCTATGCACAAAAACGGCCCTGTAGACAGCTAGTGGTGGAACCCACTCGGGAGGGAGCAATATTAGACCTGGTACTCTCAAATGGAGAGGATCACAAACTTAGAAGTCAGTAGACACCTGGGAACAAGCGACCACTGCACAGTGTGCTTACAATAAACACAACCATGGAGACAAGCCTACAAATACAAGGATACTGGACTTTAGAAGGGCTGACTTTGGCAAAATGGGTGAACACCTGAGGAATGCATTACAAATGGCCAGAAAGGATGGTGGAAGAACAATGGAGAAAAATGAAAATCTGCCATCATGGAGGCAACAAGCCTTTGTGTGAATCAAATAAAGAAAATAAAGTGAATAAAAACCACTATGGCTCTCAAAGAAGTGTCAGGGAAGGTTAAGGAGAAAAAGGCTCGTTCAAAAAGTATAAGGAATCACAGACAGAGTACCCATAGGAACTGTATCAATTAAAGCAGAAAGAAGTGGGGAAGGCAGTCAGAAAAGCAAAGGCCCAAACCGAGGAAAGGATAGCCAACTCAGTTAAGAAGGGGGATAAAACCTTTTATAGGTACATTAGGGAATATAGAAAGGTTAAGGGAGGGATAGGGAAGATTAATAAAGGAGAGGGGAGGTGGGAAGACGGAGACAGTGAAAAGACAGAGATAATGAATGAATACTTTTGCTCTGTATTCACAAAAGAAGAAGAGGAGGAGTTACCTAAACCAAACAGTAGAAGCACTCTGGATAGTGTGGTTGATACCAGTCCAGTTAAAGAAGAAAGAGTACTGAAAGAACTTCTAAAACTCAAGGTGGACAAAGCAATGGGGCCTGACGGGATTCACCCTAGAATCCTAAAAGAGCTAAGGGAGGACCTAGTGACACCACTAACCACACTTTTTAACAAATCATGGGAAGATGGGGTGGTACCTGAGGACTGGAGGAGGGCAGATGTGATTCTCCTTCACAAAAGTGGGAGCAAGGCAGAAGCAGGAAACTACAGACCTGTTAGTTTGACCTCAGTGGTGGGGAAAATGATGGAATCACTTCTGAAAGAAAGAACTGTTGATTACCTAGAGGCAGCGGGGCACTGGACCCAAAGCAGCATGGATTCACAGCAGGAAGGTCATGTCAGACAAATCTAATCGATTTCTTTGACTGGGTGACCAAAGTAATAGACCAGGGAGGGGCTGTGGATATGGCCTACCTAGACTTTAGCAAGGCATTTGACACAGTCTCGCACAAAAGATTAATAATCAAGTTAGCCAGCCTGAGAGTGGGTCCCAGGGTGGTAGCCTGGGTAGAAAACTGGCTGCACAACAGGACACAGAAGGTAATAGTGAATGGAACACATTCTGAAGAAAGGGGGGTTACTAGTGGAGTACCTCAGGGCTCATTACTGAGTCCAGTCCTCTTTAACGTCTTTATAGGTGACATTGCAGAGGGTCTGGAAGGAAAGTTATGCCTCTTTGCGGATGACACAAAGATCTGTAACAGAGTTGATACACAAGGAGGGGTAGAAAGGATGAGAAAGGACTTGGCAAGGTTGGAGGAATGGTCAGACATATGGCAACTTAGATTCAATGCAAAGAAGTGCAAAGTAATGCACCTGGGAAATAAAAATCCAGCAGAAGAGTACACAGTAGCAGGGGAGGTACTAACAACAATAATGGAAAGGGATCTGGGTGTAGTCATATCAGATGACCTAAAGGTGGGTATGCAATGTGAGAAGTCAGTAGGGAAAGCCAGGGGGATACTGGGATGCATAGGGAGGGCATCACAAGTAGAAAAAGGGAAGTGGTTATCCCTCTATACAGACAGTTGGTGAGACCCCATCTGGAGTACTGCGTGTAGTTTTGGAGACCTCATCTACGCAAGGACATAGACAAGATGGAAGCAGTCCAGAGGAGGGCAACTAAAATGGTGCAGGGTCTACATCAGAAACCATACGAAGAGAGACTGAGAGAGCTTAATATGTATACCCTTGATGAAAGGAGGGACAGGGGGACATGACAGAAACTTTTAAGTACCTCAAGGGAATCAACAAAGTCCAGGAGGGTAGCATCTTTCAGAAAAAGAGATGTGTAAGAACAAGGGGGCACAATTTAAAGTTAGAGGGGGGATGGCTCAGGGGTAATGTGAGGAAATTCTTTTTACGGAGAGAGTGGTGGACACATGGAACCGCCTTTCTGGAGAGGTTGTGGGGTCTAAAACAGTGGAGGAATTCAAACATGCATGGGACAGACATAAGGCAATTATAGTGGGGGGTTGCAGGAAATAGGCTGTTGGTTAACTAGAATCTGCAGCTTATCCAGTAGGTAGGGAAATGGGCAGACTGGGTGGGCCAAGTGGTCCTTATCTGCCGTCAAAGTCTATGTTTCTATGTTTCTAAAACCTAGAATTTATATGGATGTTCAGTAACAGGAACAAATTAACAGACACACAATATTTGAAATGAAACTGTTGTAAGTATGGAAACATTAACAGCATAAAAGAATTTTAGCTGCTTTCAATTTGTTCCATGAAACAATTTTCTTCTGTTACAAATATTCAACTTTCTCTGCCATTCCACGACTACCGAGGAGTAGATCTCACAAGAAGAACAGTCACCAACTAAACAACGTGTTAAGAAATCAGTATTACAACTGCAGTTCTGTTTCAGTTTTGGGAGAAGAAGAGGCATGTCGGTGTTCCGTAGCAAGTGACTCAGAGTGCAGAAATTGGAGCCAATTGCAGAAGAGAAGTGGCGTGGTTTATGTATTACCACTTCACGCCTTCTTCTGTAATCGCCCCAATTTCTGCACTATGAGTCACTCGCTGCAGAGTTATGACATGCCTCTTCTCCCAAAACTGAAACAGAGCTGCAGCTGTAATGCCAATTTCTTAGCAAGCTGTTCTTAAAGTTGCAGGCATGAGACTCCTTGGGGCTTTACAGCGAGTGTCTCTGGGACTTGCTGCTGAAATTTTTGAGTGTCCCAAGGCCCAAAATGTGCATAACGGATGCGGGTGCCCATGTCCCTGAGAGCTCTGTGGTAAGAACCTAAAAATAGTACAGCAGTACGACTATTTAGGTCTTACATATCCACAAATGGTAAATGGCAAAAGCACACCCAAAAACTTAAAATAAAATTAAAACAAATAGTGGGGTCACTGCAAAAGTTTAATTATAAGTATGGGGGAAATACTATTTTACCCCTAATAAGGGCAATAAAGACGAAGCATTTCCCACAAATAACGTACCAGAGTGAAATTTGGAGCCCGGATAAATATGAAATTATAGAAACCCCAGTAAATAAACTATATAAAAATGCGATGGGCCTTGGATCTTCGGCTCCAAATTTGCTAGTAAGAGCAGAATTATGGATGGTTTCATCAAGTGCGTTAATGGACATTAGGAAATTGGCATATTGGATAAAATTAACAGAAATAAACAAAGAGATTGCCTTCATTATGTCTTAAAGAAAAATATGAATGGGAGAAAAGAGACTATTGGCAATCAGATTGGTTAAAAAATATTAAGACCCTATTAAAAAAATCTGATCTAGACATATTGAACCAGTACCTACAAAAAGGGAGTCAAATTAGCTTACAATATAATAAATATGTTACAAATAAAGTTGTAAATTCCCACAAAGAGAATGATATGTTAAAAGCATCCAAGTTAAAAATTTCATCCTGGTTAGTAACACAAGATCTGAAACATGAGTACAGATATTATTTGGATGTTATTATTGAGCAGGACAAAAGGAATTTATACACCAAATACTGCTTTGGCTTATTCTATGGTAATATATTGGAAGCCTGCTATTCTAAAAAAATGAATCCAGAGGATAGATTCTGCAGTTGTTCCTGTTCTGAATTAGAAGATCTGAAGCATGTAATATTTAACTGGCCGTGGTATAATAAACAGAGAAGTTATTGGCTGATGCCAATCTGGAATTCAATCCAGACTGAGGATAATATGGTGTTGATGAATATCATGTTTACAACTCATGATGAGTACATAATAAATCAGGTTGCCTCTTACCTAAAGAATATTGCACTAATATGGATGAAACACTGAAAAACATGAATGCTTTCTGGTATTATTAAACATTTCAATAGGGAAAAATGTCCCAAAAGTGGATTCCATACACTATGCACTTTAAATGTATACAAAGTACTATGTTTTAAAGATGTATTGTGCATTTATCTAAATGTTTATGATGTCTGTGTCTGCATTTATGTATTTATTTACCTATTTTGTAATTGTCAATGACCAAACAAATAAAGAAATATATATCTATCCTAATAAAGCTTATGTTTGTTTCATTAGCAGTAGTGAAAGTGTGTTTTAATTTTAATTTGCCAACACACTGAAAATTTAAATATGGCTGCTACTGGAGCCGCCTGTTTTACTTTTCCCGTTTTCACACCGGGAGTGTGAGTGTGCCAGCTAAATGCTGATGTTATCATTCGTGCATTCCGTGACATCAGACTGACTCACACGTGGAGTGACACAGTCTTGTGAAGCTGCCAGAAACCGACAGCAACCAAGAAGAAAAGCACAGTAAAACCTCATTTATCTGAATGTGTTGGGGGGGCATGAAAAACATTTGGATAAACTGGATTTCAGATAAGTAAGGTTCAGTATATGCTCTGATACAGATACGGTACTACAGTGGGTGGTCGGCAAGCCAGTGGTGATGGTTCACTGCCATACTCCCATCCACACACACACACACGCTAATCAGCTATAACATTAAAATCAAACACAACAATTTTAACTCATGTAAGAAAAAGAATCCAATGCTCATTAAGTCTGCTTGTCTCTGGGTCAGGTTATTTAGGGCACTGGACAATGCAGAACTTGAGAAGTTGCTGGATGTTACTTCTGCACATACAGCTCACACTCTCAGAGGATGCATTCCTTATCAGTGCTGGTGCTGCTGGTTGCCATTTTTAGTTTTTAATCAGTGATAGTTTACATTCTGCAAATACAAATTCATCCTTCAGCCCAACCATAGCCACCAGTAAGCAGTAGAATTCATTCAACTGTCTAACTTTTGCATGCTGCACTGTATTTATCAATTTTAGAATGTAATTGAATGATTTTAAATTTCTGAGCCTCCACATTACTTGCATCTTGACTAGAGATGCAGTGAATTTTACATCTGCTGGCGAAGTGGACGCAAAGAGGCCGCCGGAGTTAACGAAACACAACTGAAGTGGGCCCACAAAGTGCTCACTTCGCATTCTCATTATTACTTCACGTTGTCATTATGCCTTAACACGAAGTGACAAATAAATAGGCAGCCCCCACACATCACATGGCTTACAGTACTGTAAGTCACATGCTTTAGCCACGCAGGAAGGAAGTGAGTCAGAGAAGCAATTTCACTTTCTCCTTTGCAGTTGTAGAGGGAGAAGGCTTTTTGGAGAGGAGAGCAGTTTGTGTGTCAGTGTCAGAAAGTGCTTTATTGCTTTTGTGCCAGAAAAAAATGCAGCTTTTTTAAAAGCTACTTCTTTATTTAGTTTTTGTATTGTGTTTGTGAATTTTTTTTGGTAGTGAATTTTTTTTTTTATAAGTTTTGTTTTGTTGTGTGTGTGTGAGACTGTGTGTGTCTGGGAGTGTGAGAGTGAGAGTGGCTGCCGGGTGAAGGCTAGGCATTGACTCTGGCTGGACCTGTTTATAGTCGGGGTCTGGGACTTGTGTGGGAAGGATGGACCATGGAGAAGGAGAGTTGCTGGCCCATGGGCGTGGGCAGAAGAGGAGGAGAGTGCACACACGTGGGGGTGGTCGTGTGTTGCTGGACCACTCCCGACTCTTGGGTGTGGCTTCCCCTCCTGTGGAAGCAGCAGCAGCTCCACCAGTGCCACCAGTGGCTGATGCGCATCCACCTACTCCACCACTACCACCGCCACTGGTAGCAGCTGTAGGGGCTCAAGCAGCACCACCTCCACCACCTCCACAGCCACAGAAGGTGCCCCAGGAAAACATAGGTGGTGCTAGGACTGTATCTGGTCCCCCGGCAGCTCCCCAGTGTGGGAGTTTTTTAACTCTGTGGGGGAGACAGCACAGTCATGGTGTGCAGTATGTGCAGTATGCTGGTGTGCCATGGCCCCCGGGGGACTAGTGGCCAGCGCACCCACATGTTGAACCACCACAAGGCAGACTGGCAGGCTGTCACAGAAGGGGTCAGGCATCCACCTGCGGGCCCTTCTGTGGCAGTGGCCGAGGGTGCTGCTGGGGTTGAAGTTGTGCCTCGCTGCCGCAGCAGGAGGAAGGCCAGTGCAGCAACTGCTCCACCACCGCCACCACAGCCAACAGCACCACCCTCTCCAGCACCACCACTACCTGGGTTTCCACCTGCAGTGGACCCTGCCACAGTCCCTGCAACAGAGGCTGACATTGCTCTGGTGTGGGTGGCCCTGGAGAATAATGAGATGGTAGGTGCTGTGCAGCAGCAGGTAGATACAGTCCAACAACAGCAACTGCAAATACAATGTTGCATCTGCTGCTGGACCACCACGGCATCCCATGGCCACATTAATGGATTGTTTCTGGACCCCCACTACTGTACTGTACTGTTTTTGTGTGTTTGTTTTTATTGTTGTTTAATAATACACATTCTCCCTTCTGCAGGTGCAGTGCCTCAGTAATGCTTACTTTTTGTTTTGGAGTGCTTGTGGACAAGCTGTTGTGAGCAGTGCAAGTATGATGTGTAAAATTGCATGTGTGCAGTCAGTGTTGTTTCGTGTATGTGTGTGTGTGTGTGTGTGACATCAGACATTGTGCAGCGTGTTGCAAACATATATTGCTGTTGCTGACTTGTTGCAGGCAGTGTTTATGCTATAAAGAATAGCGACCAGAATACGGTATATTTTATTGTCACCATCATCGTCAGTGGACTAAGTGATACGATACTTTTTTCAGAGGTGTCTGGCCAGAGTGCACCTTAGTCCCATTATATACTATACTGCACACATAAGTTTTAGGAGAGCATGAGTTTTTTGTGCTATGATCTCCGTGCTCTGTGAGTGATTGAGGTGCACAGTGACCTGAAACCTCTGAAAAAAATATCGTATCACTTAGTCAGCTGGCGCTGATGGTACCAATAAAATATACATCGGGTATTCTTTGTAATCTTTATTCTTGATAATGCAACAAGTCTTACCATATATATGTTTGCATGAAGCTGTACAATGTATGCACACACAGGAAAGAACAGTGACGGCACACATGCAGTTTAGCACAACAAACTCGCATTGCTCAGTCTTAATGCTGTTTGCGAAACACTTAAAATCTGATTCATGAGTCCCAACACAAAGTAAAAATTATTGAGGTTCTATAACTATTTTGCTTGTGAAATAGACATGAAAGAGATTCACCAAGTTACAGCATTGCACCCAATGTATGGGTGTCTTACTTCCAGGGGACTCTTTCTTGCTCCACATAGTGCAATACATTTCTGTGAAAACCGCCCGTAATTTCATTGCAGTGTGTCACATCATGGAGGAATTTCCAGTTACCCAGCCCTGCTTTCAGCACATTAGGACGTGATGCCAGGGAGCGCGGCGCGTGCTCCAATATAGTGAATGTTCGTCTGGCACTTTCCAAATGTTTCTTTATGTTATAATGGTCAGTTTGTAGAAACGTGTGGCCCATTTCCAGTAAGAAG
This sequence comes from Neoceratodus forsteri, assembly GCA_016271365.2. Classification (NCBI taxonomy): domain Eukaryota; kingdom Metazoa; phylum Chordata; order Ceratodontiformes; family Ceratodontidae; genus Neoceratodus; species Neoceratodus forsteri. The sequence continues at coordinate 377,985,630 of CM057458.1, forward strand.
AGCCTTGTTAGTGGAAATGTTCCCACATTTCACCAAAGCGAACCTTATAACATAACGAAACATTTGGAAAGCTGCCTGACATTCACTATAGTGGCGCATGCACCTGCGCTCCCTCTGGCATCACGTCCTAACATTGCTGAGAAAGTGGAGCAGAATGTGGGTGGCTTTTCTGAATGGGAATTCCTCCATCACGTGACATACTGTAATGAAATTATGGGCGGTTTTCACAGAAATGTATTGCACTATGTGGAGCAAGAAAGATTCCCCTGGAAGTAAGGCGCAGACATATTAGGTTATGTGCATCACTATAACTATGTAACATGGTGAATCTCTGTAAAGCAGCAGCGCAACAATCTGTTGAGAACTCTGACATATATTTTTTAATGCTATTTTACAACTTCCTTTACTTACATCCTGACTGGAATGATACGAGAATTTCCAGTAGTTGAGTCTGTACTACCTTTTTTCATGTGTGAAATAATGAAATGAGCATTTCTTTTAAATTGGTGCTGACCAGGTCTTTGTCATTGTTTTCTTCTGCTTTTCTCCATCACATCAGTTAGTTGTTATATATCACTTCTGTTGTAAATTAACAGTTATGCAGCAGGCAGTGTTTTATGACACCACAGAACAATATTTATTGAAAAGCAGCTGCAAATAAATAGCTGGTCAGAACAATATTGAAAGGCGTGTTTTTTTTTTTTTTTTTTTATACATGAAAAGAAGTAGTCAACTAAGTAAAGCAGACAGAAATTATGAAAAGAAGCATAGAGGGAGATGGAAACAGACTGGGGGAGGAGGTTTCAGGAGCAGCAGAGGAGGATGGAAGTATAAGGAACCTGGGTGGGGTCTCAACAAAGGGGATCACGGATAAGGGTGGGGGTGGTGTAGTAAATGCCAGGAGCTTGGGAAACAAGTTGCCAGAGTTCCAGGCCATGCTGTCTCGGGGTGGATGTATGGCAGTCACGGAACGTGAGCCAACAAAACCATGACTGGGACCTAAACGTGTAAGGGTACACTATGATTAGGAAGGACATAAAGGAGGGCAGCAGAGGGGTGGAGGCTATGTTCATTAGAGATGACATAGAAATTGTTAGGGTAGAAGAGGCAGAGGAAATGTGAGGCCTTATGGTCACCTACGTAACCCCTGCAGAAGGTAAGTTCAAGCTGGGTGTAGTATATAGGCCCCGGGATGGGTGATGTCTCTGAGGATGGCTTGCTGGACAACATTGCCCAGTGTGGACCAAAAGGGGAGGGAGTGGTGTGATGGGGGACCTTAAGTGCCAGGTACAAACTGGGGAACCATGTCCTCTGGGGTGGCAGGCAGAAGCTGCTGGATGGCTTCCAGGAGTGTTCTACACAGCACGTGATGGAAGCCCACAAGGGAGGGCAAGGTCCTGGATGTGGTCTCTGACAGATGGGGATCTGGTAAGGGACCTGTTGCAGAGGATCCCCCTCAGGAGTGACACAATACTGTCTGGTTTCAAATAAGCATGGGGGAGGGGGAGAGATCTAGGACACTGGCAGTGGACTTCAGGAGCAGACTTTGTGGGCATGGGAAATATTCTCAAGGATCACTTGAAGGGATTACAACAATGACAAATATATGGAAAAGAGATGGGAGGTCCTAAAACAGGGACTTCATGGAGGCAGTCAGAACCTGCGCTAAGGAGTGAAGCGTGAGGGAGCAGGGTCACACAAACCATGCTGGTGGTCCAGTGAGGTTCAGTGTAGGGTCACAGAAAAGAAGGCTGTCACAAAAAATACAAAACAACGAGAGGGATAGGGAAAAGGAAATGTACCATCTTGCATCCAGAAAAAGCCACCCAGATGGTGCGGGGGGCAAAGTCCAGTCAAGAGCAGCGGCTGGCACAGGGGATACGGGAGGGGAAAAGGGGTTCTTCCAGTACATTGAGGAGCAGAGAAAAACTAAGGGCCATCTCGGCAGATTGAGATCAGAAGGGAGGGTGGTGGAAGAGGTTAGGGACCAGGCAGATGTGATTAAACAAGCACTTTGCCTCTGTATTCACTAGGGAGGGATGTGATATCTACAAAGCAAGGCAAAATGGGGATAGAAACGGTAGTGAGTGGGATCAGGGAAGCAACAGAAACAGAGCAAGAGGGAGGGAGAGGTACCCCAGGGGTGTCACATCAGGATAAGGATAAAAAGGCCAGTAAGGTGGAGGGGAAGGATGATGACATCTCCACCGAAGGGTGTGGTTAGCCCTTAAGGCCCTAAAGAAAGATAAATCTCCTGGGCCAGATGACATTCATCCAACAGTACTATGGGAATTGGTGGACATACTGGCTGCACTTCTGGTGGAGCTCTTCAACAGGCCGCTTGAGACAAGGAGGGATTAGGATTAGGCTATAGGCAATGTAGTGCCAATCCATAGGGGGGGGTCGAGGAAGTACCAGGTAACTCATAGACCCATCAGTTTGACCTCGGTGGTGGGAAAATTAATGGAGAGTATACTAAAGGAAACGATTGGGGTGTACTTGGAGGAGGTGGGAGTCTGGAGAAGGCAACATGGGTTTGTGCCAGTAGATCATGTCAAGCCAATCTTGTAGAGTTCTACAGATGGGTATCATCAGAACTGGACAGAGGAAAGCCTGTGGATGTATTATTCTTGGACTTCAGTAAGGCGTTTGACTCTGTCCTCACAATGGTCTGTCAGGAGAAACTGATGGGGTTGGGAGTAGGCCTTGATGGTCAGATGGACTTGAAACTGGCTAGCTGGATGCACTCAGAGAGTAGTGTTTGTGGGAAGTTTCTCGAACCCAGAGAGGTCAGTAGTGGGGTACCGAGGGCTTCAGTCCTGGGTCCGATCCCGCTTAATGCATACAATCGGACATCAGGGAGGGTATAGGGTGGAATGAGTCTCTTCCTGACGACTCCAAGATGGGAGCAGTAGCTGAGGGGGGAAGAGGGGAGGTTGGCCCTGCAAGGGACCTGACACCCTGGAAAGGTGGGCTCACACATGGAAATTAAATTTCAATATCACGGCGTGCAGGTGTTACATCTTAAGGGAAACCCTAAATACAGGTACACCCTGGGAGGGGAGGTGCTGGAGGTCTCAATAGGGGAAAAGACCTAGGAGTCATGGTGGATGGCACAAGAATAACTCTGAGCAGTGAGGAGAGTAGCAATAAAGCAAACAGGATATTGGGATGTATCATAAGTGGGATCATAAGGGAGCAGGGAAGTGATTCTGCCAGCTGTACAATGAACTAGTTAGGAGACTAATACCTTAAGTACTGTGTACAGTACTGGAAACCACACTTGAAGAGGGACACAGCCCTGGAGAGGGCAGAGGAGGGCAGCTAAGATGATATGGAGGACTAGGGATTTGACATATGAGGACAGACTTGAGGAGCTCTGCTTGTTTTCACTGGAGGAGAGGAGAGACGGGGGGGGGGACAGGATTGAGGTCTTCAAGTGAATAAATAGGGTAAACACGGAGGGGATATTTAGACTAAAGCAGGGAGGTATCACCAGAGGGCATGGTTTGAAGTTGGAAGATGGAAGGGTGAGGGGGGAAGAGAAGGAGGAGGTTTTTCTCTGAGAAGGTGGTGGATCCTTGGAACGCACTGTCTGGTGAGCTGGTTCAGAGATCCACAGTGGAGGGCTTCAAGAAAGGGTGGGACAGACACAGAAAGCAGATGTATCAGATGATGGCCTGACCCGGGGGGTGGGGATGGATTATAGGGGTTTCTGGAGCACAAGTGGGGAGGGCCTCGGTACCCAACTAGGGATCTGAGGTTCCAGCAGACCGTAAGGCCTAATCTGCTGGCAATTAGAATGTTAGTATGTTAGTATCACTCAAGTCACGACTCGGAGGTAACTAGTGGCTGTGGCAATGTAAAGTAGCTTAAAAAAGTACAGTTCAAACTTGTCACGACATTCTTGCAATGCTGCTTTAATTGATAATGTCAGTATGACATCATGAGCTCACAATCACACAACACACAAAATGCATCACCAGAATTAATGGCGCACTCAGTCATGCGTGCAATGGTGGCACAGAGTCCCCAGATTTTTTCTGCATGCCCACAATGCATCCACCTTGTGTCCAGAAAATTGACAAGTGGTAAAACAGTGAAATGGGAGCATTTCAGCACATTCAAAGTCCCCCCAGAATAAAATGATGACTGTGAGTGTACTGTTGCTTGTCCAATGTGTTCTGCGAGGCGAATCGAGCAAATGCAATGTGATCATCTCAACTGGATGGAAGGATGCCCTTTGTCTGTACACTAATAGTAGCCTTGGTGAGTATATAGTATATATATATATATATATATATATATATATATATATATATATATATATATATATATATATAGAGAGAGAGAGAGAGATATGTTTGTGTATTTTGTAGGTGAGGAGGGTGGTTGACATGGACATGTACTCATGGTATTGTTCTGTATCACAGGTCACAGAAACTGTTGGTGTGCACATTCCAGTGCTCAATGAGAATTTTTGTGTTGAAATTGGAAATGGATAACTCTCAAGCACATGAAAGTAAGTTTTTTTTTTGGGGGGGTGGGAAGCATATTTGCGGGTTTGTCTGTAATAGTTTCTTATTTTGTTACTTCTTCACAGATTTCTTCTACATCCTTCTGGAGTCCGGTTGTTAATGATGGTCATGGTCATCTAATGAAACGAGTTCTGCGTGTTGCATGTGTGCCTAAGCCTGGGGGAAGGGGGTGCCTGACGTTGAACAACTTTTTTGGTTAAGGCCACTCTGACAGAACAACAAAGCATCTGGAAGTTTCCTAAAAAAAGAAATGAATGACTTCTTACAACTTAATTGTAATTTGTCCCTCCCTGGTTCTCAATCTCAAGTCAAGTTACATTTCAAACCCACATCTTGTCAAGTGACACAACCTGTGTGCAACTTTTTCCACACCTTCATGGTCAGGGCTGCACAGCTGCAACTTCAGAACACAGTGCATGAATGATATCTTACAGAAGTAGTTTTGGTGATGTACACATGTCACTTAGTTTATGAATCATAGTCAGTCGCATTTGCTGCAGTCTTTCCAAAACAATGAAATGGATGAAATAAAATCTTCATACCTGCCAGAATGGTTTTCACATGGATATTCCATAGGTTTCTCTGTACGGTACAGCTGCAGTACCATTCCTACCAACTTTTAGCGAAGGAGACTTTTTTTAACCTGTAAAAATAACGAAATAAGTCTACCATGTGTGTTTAACCATTGCGGCTCTGAAAAGCTACAGAAAACAAAACATACAACTAAAGAAAGTGAAACAGCATAATGAACATGAGTACACATACTCATTTTACGGTTTAAATATTTATTAAGAAGCGTGGTGTCTGTGGCTGATGAATGTGGTGGTCCATCCGGACAGACTCATGCTCAGTGGTGGCAGTGGCTAACATCAGTCCCGGTGGTGGTGGTCCAGGGGGCAGACAGACTCATGCTCAGTGGTGGCAGTGGCTAACATCAGTCCCGGTGGTGGTGGTCCGGGGGGCGGACAGACTCATGCTTAGTGGTGGCAGTGGCTAACATCAGTCCCGGTGGTGGTGGTGGTCCGGGTGGCACACCACCTTTTGACAACTTCAGTTAAAACCTGCCAACATTAACCATATCATCATCCTCATAAAGAAAGCTTCCCTCACAGTCATCTATGTCTGAAGTCTGACCACTGGGAAATTCTTTCTCCATTGTGTTGTCATCTACATCAGTGGTGGGTCGTTTCAGGCAGCCACTGCCAGTGCCACCAGGATGGTCCATTTCCATATCACCAAAACCACCATGACTAGGCTGGGGTATGAATACCGAGGTTGCAGACTGTGCTGGTATGTGCCTCTCATTCATTTTAATGAATGTTAGCAAACTAACATTTGCAGGAGACAGGTTTGTCCGACAATCCCTGACTATTGCACCTGCTGAGCTGAATACTCTCTCAACACTTACACTGGAGGGTGGGCATGTGAGGTACTTCAGTGCCACTGCAGTCAGCTCTGGCCATTCACTGACCTTTCCACTCCAATACAAAAGAGGATCTTCAGTTATTGCCAGAAGCCTGTTTTCAGACATATATGACTCAACCATTCTCTGAGCTGCACCAAGTCCAGTTGTTGATGCATCATCCTGTTCTCCCGAATCATTTATTTCACAAATACCTACTTGGGACAAAGCCTCCCAAAGCAGGTTGACGCCAGCCACTTTGGATGACAGACCACCTGGAACTGCTGTCCCCTCCCCCTTGCAGAATATGCTTGATACTCTTACAGGTACACCTTCTGCCGGATTATGCTGCTAAGGTTTGCTGACCTTGGCATGTGACTTCTGTGCCCCATGAACTAAGCGCACCAGTTGACCACTGATATTTTTTTACCTGTTCAGGCCCTCCCTCCAGTACTGATGCAATTCCACGTTTGTATCATGGGTCCAGCATTGTTGCTATGGCAAAGTTGTCACTACGCTGAATGCTCACAACATGACGATTCTGGTCGAATACTGTCTGTATGTGTTGCAGCAACACACTGCTACCACCATCTCCGGCAACATCAAGGCCATGCTGTACATTCACCAATGTCTGCCTCAGCACCCGCAGCAGTGGAATTGATTGGTTAATGGAGGCAGACTCGCCACTCACTGCCTGTGTGGTATGTTCAAAAGGCCGCAAAATTGTTATTACAGAGTCCATGAGGTGCCACTTTTCAGTCGTCATAGACATGGAGGCCCCGGAACTGTCACGGCTAGTGTGCATCACAAGATATTCTGAGATGGCTTTGTATTGTTCATACAACCTCTCTGCCATGTATAAAGTGGAGTTCCATCGAGTGACAACTTCCAGCTTCAAGCGGTGCTGAGGCAGGCTGTTTTGTATCTGCAACTGCCACAGTTGGTCACGGGCCTTTCCAGATCGTGAAAAGTAAGAGCAGATACGTCATGCAATGGTCAGCATTTCCTTCACATCAAGGTGCAGCAGAAACTCCTGCACTACAAGAGTTAAACAACGGGCCATGCATGGAACACGAAAAAAAACACCATTTGTGATGCATTTCACCATATTTGACCCATTGTCACTTGCTATGAACCCAGATCTCAAGGACAGGGGGTTTAGCCATTTGTCAATTTCAGTTAGTAACACGTCCAACATGTTCTCACCAGTGTGTGAACAGGTCACATTGTGCATAGCAATCGTTGCATGCTGTCGAATTCCTGGAAGATTGCTACCGTGACAATCTACCTTACTGCACTAATTATTCACACTACCAACATCACAAACAACCCCTGCCACATGCGCCCAGCATGCAGTTATACACAAATATGAACTCCCCGCTGTTTTGCCACTTGTCCACATATCCATACTTAAATGGATGAATGGAGAGGAGGAATGTTAAAGGGCACGTCTTACTGAGTCCGACACAGTGCGGAACAACTCGGGGACAGCACGGGTAGAAAAGTATTTCCTGGATGGGACTTTCCATTTTGGAGAGCCACGTGCAGCAAACCGACGGAACCCAGAATTCTCCACAAAGGAGAAGGGCAAAAGATAAATTGCCAGCATTTCCGCTACAGCAGCATTAAGTTCACCTGACACTGTATGATTGGGCGGTACTTCAGCTTATGCGCAAAAACACTCTGGAACCTGGGCTGACAAACGTTTTACACGGGGTGTAATCACAAATGGTTGTGCTCTGTGATGAAAGGCATTGGCAGGGGGTGGAGTGTGGACATTTGATGAAGACGGTTGCACAGGTGATGATAACAAACCCAGAAATGCAGTTTTTTTGCCAGATTTGCCAACCGGTGTTGATGTACCACTTGCACTAGACATACTGCACTCACCACCAGCACCACCACCAAAACTGCTACTCTCACCAGCACTGGACAACATTTGTGTCATTATACTCCTCCACCCCATTATGCCTGTAGTAATCCTCTGGTCTTATTACCTCACTACTGCACACGTTTAATTTACTACTGGACTTAACAGTCATGGAAGGGGATAACATGCTGGCTATGGTTGTCGGTGATGAGGGTGAACGCCCCACTGTGGTATTAGCTGCCAGCTTGTGCTGGGTCTACAGTGCCAAGCGCCTATTCTTAAGATGCGTATGCTGTCCTCCTGTGCCCAGATAGCTCCCCGTTTTACCTCGACTCACACGCACATGGCAAACCTGGCAGATTGCAACTGACTCATCATTTGCATCTTGAACAAAAAAATCCCAAACAAGGGATTGTGATGCTCTGCTTTTAACATGTCCATGATGTGGCTTATTTAAGTCTATTATTTTAAGCACTGAAGTGGTGGGGGCACATGATGTTTCAGGCACTGCACACCTGGACTGCAAACGACCACCACGACTACCTATCATTATTACTGGGTCATCATCATCAACTAAAACCGGTAAATCACAAGTCTTTATGGGGGGGGGGGATTCCTGCAAACAGACTCAGACACAGCCACTTTGAATTTCTTTTTCTACGGTTCCCAACTGGGGTCAATTACATCATCATTATATTCATCAATGTCACACACATCCACATCTTCTGCCTGGATGCTAGCATGTGGACTGCATGTTGCAACAACAGCAACATCATCGTCATCATCACATTCATCATCATCATAATCTACACCACCATCACCTGATATTTTTTCACCACACTGTGAATCACTGCAAGGAAAATGTGTGACATTAACCGCAACGGTGGACAAGGGGTGTAGCCAGGGATTTCAGAGCTGCACACCAAGTGGACTCACTGCCACCCCCCCCACCCCGTGCAGCCAGACAATATACAAATGTACACCAGGACCTTGTTTGTTGCCTCTTTTGGCACAATAAATACAACTTTTGTATCTCATGATAGTGGTTGTTGCCATGCATGGGTAAATACAAATGGAATGCATTTTCCCTAAGACACCCACATACCAGCCCAGACCTTGTAAAGTTGTATTATCCTTGGGATGCAAAGAGAGTATTAGTGAGCAGTCCTTCTAGTTTCGATGTCAATGAATAAAATTACAGAAAGATTCAGTATTTTCTTTGTTAGTTTTCATGGAAAAAGGAAGCAGTTCAGAGCCTATTTGCTACCCCCCTTAATTAAAATTGCACACCATGGAGTGCTTGCAGTACGCCTGCCTACACCCATACCAGGTGGACAGAATATCACATTGTATGCTATTGTTGACATAATTATCAGAATCCTCAGGTTCAGTTACTGGGATGTTACTGAGAAGTATGACATCATCTACGCTGCCACTCACTTGCACTGCTTCACACTCAATATTTTTGGATACGGTACACTGGTCAGAATTCAAACTTGATGCACCAATACTAATACTACCACCACCACTAACACCAGTAACACTAACACCACTGGGTGGGAAAATATCATTCTCCTCTGACCATGAGTGAAGCTACTGATTGGGCTATAAAAAACATTGCAGGAGAAATACCTTTCCTCACATCAGCAATGCACTTCTGCGTCAGCATACTACCATGCCCACAGACTATCTTACTGCCAGCATTGCCGTGGCGAGAACCAGCTTTGCTTGCATGTCTCTTTGCAAGCATTTTGGGGGATCAACAACAATATTATAACCAAATTTAGATTTTGGTACGTTCACTCTCTGATTGGGGAGACGCTGGATGTGAAGCCCCCCAAAAAAAACTGTAGCTTCAGCAACAGAAAGAGACTGTCACGCAATGAAAACAACTTCAGTAACCAGTGGTGCTGATGAGGTTACAGAAACAATCCAATCTGGTAAAAAATTCCTTTTGCCGGTGGGGGTGGGGGGAGCACTGACTGCAGATTTTTATGGCAGTACAAGCAGCAAAACAAAGAACAGATACCACGATCGCAGTACAAAATCAGGCAGCTGCAGTGGCTAGCAGGTTCACACTGCTGTGCCTGCCCTGCAATTACACTAGCCTGTGGCACAATAAACGGTGTATTATTTGATGTCACGCAACACCACTCAAACACACAGAACAGTTTTTCTACAATGGTGAACGAGTAATGCGTACCAAATTGAAAAGTTCAGTAATATGCCATGTATTGTAATGTAAACAACACGAAATTATGAACTGCTGCACCAGATCCACACAACACACAATCGGCAAGAAAATTTCAACAATTACTGACAATATTACTGTGTGTACATTAACACAGTCAGTTATATAACAAAAATATAACCAAAAAAACAAAGAAATCACTATTTCTCCAACTTAAATCTACCTACACCACAGATACGCCCCTCCCCCAAAGCACACTTTCACTGTCTTTCACTACATACACTCATTGTTGTACATTAACATTCAAAATCCACACAAAAACAAAAACGCTCGATGATATCAGCACAGGAGGGTTTCCTGCAATCGATGAAGTAAAGGTGAAGCCCCATTAAAAAAGCAAAAATGCTTTTTTAATAGCTTTTAGAAGGTTTCAATCACAGAAAGCTCTCAGAACACACTGTCTCCTACTGCTTCCTGCACACACTACCCCAAACTGATCAATATAGAGCCCATGTGACCTGAAATCCCATGAATCACTGCAAAATTTGCCTTCGGAGCTCCAAACAGAAAGTGAGGCGAAGTGCATTGATCCCAATGTACTTCACTTAAGATTTTGGTGGAGTAGTGGTCTGGGAAGGCGGAGTAATGCGAAGTCAGTGTTTTCAATGGACTTTGCGTTACCCATTATAATGCGAATTACTCCGCTTCACGTTGCGGAGCAGTCCGTGAATCCACCTTTGCTCCGCGAATCACTTCGTGGAGCGGATTGAGCCCACTTCGCCCACCACTAATCTTGACCTGCTTTCATGTATACCGTTTCCCTTATGAGAGTCACGATATCTTCCTCTACCTAAATGTATACTCCTCAGAGTGATCTTTGTGCTACGAAGCTGACACCCTTCAGCCTCTGTGTTATGTGTGGCAATAAATGTCAGTCTCACTAGGGATTCATAGAAACATGGATAGAAACATAGATTTTGACGGCAGATAAGGACCGCTTGGCCCACCCAGTCTGCCCATTTCCCTACCTAACGAATAAGCTGTCATTCTAAGTGATGAAACTGTAAACAAATTATTTCAGATAACTATCACACAGAAGTGCAGATGTACTACATGCTCCAAGAAGAGCACTGTATATAGTTTCCATAAAAAAAATAAAAAGAGTTATGTTTTGTAGTACATTTGTGAATGACCATTCACCTTTACTCTTAGTCTCTGATTCCGTCATTTTTGGCTTTCAAAATCAGCACGTACCATTGCTGTGGCAAATACCATCGTTGCATGTATAAAAATAAGCAGTGGTGCTGTGAGTTATGTTGATTTCCAGACCAGCAACGTACAACACAAATTTCTCAATACACAGATACATCTGATTTGTCGGTAGACAAGGGCTGCCAGGCCCACCTAGTCTGCCCATATTCCCCTCCTGCTACAAAAATCAAAAGATCCTACTCGATCTCTGGCTTAGTCCTCCTACCTAACGCTACGATCCACCTACAGTATGTAAATCCCACACAGTTTTTGAGTTCCCTTACCGGGTTTGGGTTGGAAGGATAGAGACCAATTTTAATACTCTGCCATTATCGAGCATGGACGATTTGATTGAATGTTACTGTAGCTCAGCACCACCGAGGCTTTGCTTGTACACATAGCAATGATCTTGGTCATTTCATTAATAAAAAGTAAAAAAAAAAAAAAAAAAAACTGCAGAGTCTGGCCAAACACATTTTTGGTTTACTCATACAGCAGCTGTGTTTTACAGTTTAAAATATAAGCTGTTGCATCTTTAAGATACAGGATTTACTCTCTTTTTGTTCCAAAACCACTCACTTTGTTTCGTAGTTCTCTCACTAAAGAACATGAGAGGGATACATTGATACCCCATAAATATCTTTTCAGAACTTTTTCTTAATTTCTAAAATGGTTTGGATACTGTTATATTTGGGATGTTACTGCGCCCCCTCCCCCCCAAAGCAGTTCTTTCCAGAGGACAGTCTGTGGTAGTGAAAAGACACAGATGCAAGGCTGGAGTGGACAAAGGAATCCCATGATTTATACTTCACTGAGTTATAAGACAGATTGTGACACAGTTTTAGTAAATGATATAAGGTTTTTCAGGACTGTTTGTGCCCATCTTTAGTGCCCCCACCCCATTCTTTGCTGACAGCATGTGTGTTGAAATACTATAAGCATTAGGTCAACTGTTCGGAACCTCTAAATATCTCAAATGGTCTGATTCCATAGGGGTTATCCCATCCCTTAAAATGGCATTTGCTTGCAATATTTATAGATACTGTTCAACCCTGAACATACAAAAAATATCCATCTACAATCTACATAACATAAACTATCATAATCACAGAAGTAATCTCATTTACTGTGTTATGTGACATGGGGGAGGGAGAGATCTCGTAATAGTGGCTGCCTATCACCATTGCATTCATCAGATCTTCATTTTGTTCACTCTGAGAGAGTAGTAATACCCCTTCCAAGTGTGTCAGTTGACACCGTTAGCAAAGGAGGTATGGAAGACACTCTTGTAAATGCCATTTAGGTTTGCAAGTCGACAGGCCTTGTACTAGAAAGCAACAGATTAAATCGATGCACAGTTGCCACAGCTGTACATATCCCGGTCCATATAGTAGGTCGTAAACTTAGCACCGCTGTGGCAGGAGATGGAATTGCCTGCAACTCAACTGGTGAAACCATATGCGTAGAGCTTGTCTCCATCTTTCTTAGCAGATGGCAAGAAGGAGAAACCAGCATTTTTAGCAAATGGTCTGGAAGATGTAAAATCCTCCAGGTCAATTCTCTGCTCGTATCATTCCCTCTTCTTTATGAGGTGGAGGGTTTCCAGACCCAGCCAGGTTTCTCCACAGGCAAAACCAAATCCGTTCTTGTAATCATTCCATTTTCTGTAGATGCTTACAGAACTATCCGTACTCCTTTGAAAGTCAGTCCAGCTTCCCCCCCCAAATCAGTTGTCATGTTGCAGTAAAAATTCACAGCAGGTGTATACGGCTCCGCTAGGTAGATATGCTAAACACTGTCTCTATGCTATCACTCATTGTAGATTGCCCAGCGGGTAACAATCTATTGGCAGGCAGAGCAGCACAGAGTTTGAAGTCCAGCAATTCTTGGTGAAGCCCAACTTCAACTATAACTCTATCTTGATATAGCTCTTGAGATGCAAGATGAGCAGATACAGAGGCTTTAAATTGCCATTTAGTTTTTCATTGCTTTTAGGAAAATTACATTGCCCAACAGCTTCACCTTACTACATTTTGCACATATGTAAATATTACTCGGGAGTCATCGATAAAAAGGTGTTTTAAATACAGTAAATCTAAGCGCACAACTCTATAATAACAACTGGCAAGTAAAAATCATTAACCCCTATGCGCTCAAAACAAGAATGTTAGTAAAAAGGTGTAAAACTACTGAAGAGATCTCTGTTGTTCACCTTCACCCCCTTCCTCACACACTTATGCAGTTTATTTTGCAATTCTAGAGAGCACGAGAAGGCAAGAGCCACAGAGAGATAAATTCTGAGCTTCCTCCACCCACCTTTTTTTTTTTTTTTATACAAACATATGAATGTGCCAGCAAAAACAGACCATCCGGTCTATCTAAGTCTGCTCGAGTGTGCAGCCAACACCCTTAGTTTGCAACTGCCCCACCCCCCTTCCTCTTTGTTATCCCAATGCCACCCCCCACCCTCAATCTCCCCTGTTCCCTATCCCATGTCCTTTTGAAGCTGTTCACAGATTTACATACCACCACCCATTCTGGTAGGGCATTCGATTTTGCTACCACCCTCTCTGTGAAATAGTGTCTCTTCATTTCCTTCCTAAATCTTCCCCCTTCAATTCTTAGCCCATGCCCCCTGGTGACCCTCCCCCTCCTTAACTTAAAGATCCCATCTGCCCCATCCTTACTGATTCCCCTCAGATACTTGAATGTCTCTATCATGTCCCCCCTGTCTCTTCTATCTTCCAGGGTGTACATATTCAGGTCTCCCAGCCTGCTGTCATAGTCTCTCCCCTCCATTCCACATATCATCTTTGTTGCCCTCCTCTGCACCCCCTCCAGTAGCCTGATATCACATTTTAGGTATGGCCTCCAAAACTGCATACAATACTCTAAGTGCGGCCTTACCAGTGACCTGTAGAGGGGCAAGATCACCTCTTTTCGTCTGGATGAAAAAACTCCTCACTAGGCACCCTAGCATTTTGTTCACTTTTTCACCCGCTGTCCTGCACTGGGCAGTGTTGTTCATGGTCCCTGTTATCATTACCCCAGGTCCTTCTCCTCCTCAGTGATCCCCAGCTTAACCCCCCCCCCAGCCAGTATTCTCTCCTTGGATTCTTCACCCCAAAGTGCATAACCTTACACTTCTTTGCATTGAACCCCAGCTGCCACCTCTCTGACCACTCCTCTAGCTTGCGTAGGTCCCCCCACAGCTGCTTCCATCCCTCCTCTCCATCCACCACTGCTCTGATATCTGTTCTTATCAGCAAAGAAAGAACCACAGAGACAAACACAGACAAATATCAGTATTAGAAATGCTCAGTGAGCAGGCGGTGCAGCTTCTAACACCTCTTGTAAATTACATTTTGTTTGATAAAAATCAGGATGCTGCAGTTAGCACACAGCTTTTTTGAGTTTACTGCATACATAATGACATGCATCCTGCAAAACAAAATAAGATCAGATAGGCTCCAAACTGAATATGTGAGGAGAGGTGGTGAGTACTGTTAACAGACGATCCACTACTTTGGTGTGATTCTGTCTTAACTTGTGAATAGGATGAAAGCACAGCACTTTCATTTGTAAAAAAAAAAAAAAAATTGCGATCCCCTGGTGTTTGAGTGTGTTCTGTGATACAGTATTACTCACACCAACCTACTACTGAAACCAGTGCCTGATCCTGACAGAAATCTGCAGTCAGTTGTCCGCTGACAGCCTTCTCCTTCGCACTCAAACCCCAAGTTACTGTGAAAGAGCACATGGCACACATAACTTTGCGGATATTAATCAAAAAAACTGAAAAAGGCAGGTGGACATTCTGGGAGATGAATGGAACGGCAAATTTAACAATATTTGACCATTTAACCTAGTGGTTATTTTGCAACTCCATTCAAGACTCCAGGCTCCTTGAGGACCTACCTGTACACTACCTCTTTCAATACAACTATGTACACTGCATGCTGCCAGGGTAATATGGTCCCGATTATAAAAACGCCAACGTTACTTTCAGTAAGCATGCATGTATGTAATCTTGCATATGCCACATAATGAAACCTAAATCATCACCTGTTTTTATAGTACAGCCTAAAGAACATGAAACTTTACACAGTTGAAATATCTGTTCTGAAAATTAAAAAGAAAATCATCACACAAACTTCAATTTCAACACGGAAACTGTGTGTTTCTGAAGCAGTTTTGGACAATTAATAACCTGACCACTAATCCGCACTTGACAAGAAAGCAGTGTGCATACATAGAATGCCCAAACCAAGTCATCAGTAGAACACACATCCTATCCAGCAGCCTCGATCAGTGTCGGAACATTGGAGAACGGCTTCACAGCCGGTAACTACAACATAAATAAATCAGAAAATGATGACAGGACACACACACAAAAAAAGTATATGAATGCTGTTTATTCAACATGGAAACACACAACTCTTCAAATAATAGCCATAATTGCTTTCCTGTCCCTGTAATAAAAAAACATCGGAATCTGGCTAAATGGCTCTCATTTAGCTAGGTTCTGATGTTTGTTTTCAAAAATCCCAACACATTGATGTATTTTACATGTTTGACAGTTTGTGAAAAAAATGAACATGACAGTGGCTGGCACAGCACAAAAAATGTTTGTGGCATGAAAGCAAACGCCAGCATTTGTGGCATCAAATTTTTACTTTCACCACAAAACGTTATCTGAAAACCCCTACTCTGCATGCGCAGGCAGAAAAACACTAAATTTAAAAGCCTTATAACTCGGGAACCCTTTAATATTTTTTCACCAGACCTTTCAAAGGCACTACCTTGGGACATAACACATGTCCCCTGCAAAATTGGGGAAAAAAATATTCTAGTCCATGTAGGCTATAGGGGAGAGCAAAAAAAAAAAAAAAAAAAGTTAGAGTTTTACAAAAAATTACACATGTGGCTCTGAGAAACCACATAAGCTGCCGGCACAAAAAAATTGCTATACATCAAGACCTTGCTTCTTAGACAACACATGCAAAATTTCAGCTCATTTCATCAAAGGGAGTCAAAGATATTAATGTGCAGAATCAGGGATTTAACATTAAACAGATTACTTAACCCTAACTATAGGGGTGCTACTGCGCCCCTATGATATTGCAAAGTCTCCATTTTGAGCAGACCATCTCAGTTTATTCCTGCATTGATCCTGCTGCCTGGACCTGGCCTGACTTCAACCTGACACAAAGTCCATCAGTTTCTTTTTGCATAAACCTCTACTGACTTCTCCCTCACCTACTGTCTAGTCTACTACTGCCTACTGTGGTATATTTCAGTATTCAGCACCCTGTCTGTCTCTCTCTTTATACTCAGTCCTTCTTTTTCCTCCCTTTAGCCCAAGTTAACTTGTGCTTCCTCGTAACAGGTAGATCTCCCATAGGTTTCAATGCGTCCTCAACGGTGATGCTTCCCCACTGGACTCATTTCAACTAATTTCAGGAGTGCTGGATCACAGCACACCACCCCCTTTTAGTTTTGATGTTCTTCTATTCACCTCCCAGGGTTGAGTCATAGAAGTAGTGCAACTGCTCCTGGGGCAGTTCCCCTGCCACTGTGTGCTTAACCAAGCTTGTACTTAGTGAACTGAATCTCACTAACTAGAGTACTTGCTCAGGACATGGGGGTCATCCACCATTAACAATTACCTTATCTTGGTAAGCTCTCACCACACCTTGAACCTTCCAAGTCCATGGCCCTCCATCTAATGATCCCCTTAAGCACTAGTCAATTCTGAAACCTCTTCATCCAGTCTGTTCTACATCCTCCCACAGGCTTGCATCATCTCAAACTGAAGGAATGCAAGTCCCAATTCATGGTGACACACCTTCCTCTCCTTTGTTAAACAACTTACATAAGTGTCTTTCCCTGGAAGATGTTCATTCCTTTGTGCAAAAGTCTTGCAACCCATACCTTAGGAGATGCTCAAACAAGAAACGTCTTGTTTTTCAGTGTTCACATTATTTATAAAAGTTTAACAAATCTTATTTCTGTCGATAAGTTTGGATGTTTCTCCCTATGCAGTCAGCGTTTAAAACTGCTACAGGTGGGGCCAGCCCACTGGTGCAGTGGCTGTGCTAGACTCGCTACACCAACAACCTAGGTTTGGCAGTGAGCCTTGTGAGCTGGGGCCTGGCCAGGGGTTAAGAAGATCAAGCATCCCAGAGGAGGCTCTCTTCCTTCAAGGAGGAAGGCAGGTGTCTCCATTACATTTCCACCTGGGTGACCACAAGTGGCAGCACAGCAGAAGTACAGACTCCAGGGGGAGATGTCAATCGAGCTCCACTCAAGCATGTGTTGCATGCCCAGGCATGGAGCCCCCCTTGCTCCGACATCCCAGAGGCTTGTGCGGGACAATCATGGGGGTACTCAGGCCCTGAAACCTGCAGCTGTACTCTCTCTCTCCCCCATACACAGGGAACTCCTGCCTCCTTACCCAGAGGGAAGTTGGAATCTGACACTGCCAGACTCCACTATGGGGAGTAAGCCCAGAGGGTAGGGGAGGTAAGCGTTAGAGAGGCAAGGAGATTGGGCCGGGGCTCAACCCAAGAGAAAGAGCCAAGTCACAATGGGAGTATACACAATAAATTTATACACATATCTATGTATAAACTGCTACAGGAGGGATTCATTCCTGACTAGAACTGAGATAGGACTCACTAGAAATCCAGGACTCGGAATCACAAGAACCCTAACCGGGAGTTACAAGATATGGATTTCACTTTGCCACTGCATGCTCCAAAGTAAACATGGGAAGGAATCTCCCTGACTAGCACGGGTTGCTACACTTGTACTATCTGAGCTCTGCCTACTTTTGTTCCAAATTCTGAAGTCTCTTTTTCTACCTTCTGCTCCAGCTGGCGTTAGTCCTGTATGTGAGCACCCACGGCACACCACTCCCAACATCCAGATCCAGTAGTCTCAATAACTGGATAGACTTTTCAATGAATTGAAGCAGATATTTTTGATAAATGAAAGTAAATCTAAGTGGTATAGGCTACTTAAGAGGCTAGTTCAGAAACTTAAATTTCAATATGTCAAAACTGGAAATGCAAAATACATTCTACTAATTATTATACATCTGAAGTTCTCCAAGGCTCAGTACTGTGGCCTCTATTTTTCTTCTATCTTTGTGTATAACATTCCAAAACTCTTCAGTAAAAAAATACTAACAGTTATGTGAATGCCACAATAATATATTATTATTGTAAAAATGTTGATAGGAGTACACTTTCACTATACAAGAAAACTTTATACATTTTCACAACTGGTTGATAATTAACAAATTTACATTAAATGAAAACAGATGAAACATTATGATATTTGAAACTCAACAAAGGTCAACACAACTCAGTCCCTCAATAACTATCAGAAGTGGTACAGGTCATCAAATAGAGAAAAAATTGGGCCCGATTCTAGAAGGGATACACCTGGTATAACCTGACTTGCACCAAAAGAAATAGTGCAAGTAGCAAGTTACGCCAGCAGTTGCGACAATTGCTATTCTGCAAAGCAGCCTGCGACATGCCACAGGCTGCTTGTGCCAAAATGGACTTGCGCTACCAGATACGCCCCAAACCCCCTGCGACATGGCACTAGGGGGTTTACGGCAGCTGTTGTGCCCTATTATGGAAGGGCAGCAACAAAATCCCCAATATCATGATTCTACAGGACACTCCGATGGACATCCGACAAAGACAAGTTACACCAGCAAACAGGTGGTGCAACTTGCATCTACCAAGGGGTGTGCCAACTGCCCGAACCACCTGCATGTGCCACCCCACCAGCCACAATCCCACCACACTTGCCAGCCCCACAGGGCTGTAGGAACCCCTCAACCTGCTGTAGGTGTCACCCCTGCCCCCAGTACCCCAATATCCATGTAGAGATATGCCCCACAGGGCAATGGGTCCCCCAGACCCCAATCCCCCACACTGTTAATGCCCCGCAGGGCAGTTCTGCCCCCCCAAGACCCATTCCTCGACCCCCAGGTCCCTGTAGTGTCGCAAGATGCATAAAATGGTGCACACGTAATTACCTCGGCTTGGTAGCCACTGTTGTGTTAGTCCACCTCAGAGCTCCCCATCATCTCTCAGCCGGCACCGGCATAGCTCACCATCACTTCCACAGCCAGTTGCTGACCGCGCTCAGAAGTATCACAGCTACCAATGAATGAATGTACATTCATTCGTTGAGCGCGATTATACAGTAAGCGCTCCTACGGAGCTCATTCTGTGGCTGGCCATGGATGTGAGTGGTGGGCTATGCCAGTCGCTGACTGATGATGGGTCAGGGGGTGCTGGGTGGACTGGCACAGCTGGGTGGGGGGCCACCAGACTATCTGGGACTAAGGGGTATGTACATTTTGTGACGTTGCAAGGTCCTGGGTTCGGGGTTCAGGAAATGGGTCCTGAGGGGAGTAACACAGCTGTGCTGTGGGGTATATCCTTGATTGGAGGATAGGGGCTTGGGGACACAGCTGATCTGTGGGACTTTGAGGACATTACGCGCCGCCAACCGGGATGATCGGCGACATGGCCTCGGTTACGCCCTTGCCATAGCTATCTGCATGTCGCAAGTCGCAAGACTTAGCCGAGGGGACCTTGCCCCCTTCTAGAACTGGGCGCAGGGTCCATGTTGCAACTGAGTTTGGCACAAGTCGCCTTTGGCAGCGACTTGCACTATTCTTCTAGAATCATGCCCATCATCTTTAAAATACTTAGCAGTTCACTGAGAGCAAATTAGATTTTGAACCCCGTATAACCTAGTTTTCTGAAAAGGTTATTGAGGAAATTAGGATTTTTGTACCAGCACAAAGACAGTTTAATGAAACAAGCAAGAATTATGTTAGCAAAACAAGTGTTACTTCCCGTACTTTAATACAAAAATCACCTTCTCTACAAGGTACCAGATTTTTTTTTTCTTTCTTAATTTGTACTTTTCCTTCTTGGTCCTACTCCTCATGTGACCTAGGACTCCACCCAGCCCTGTCATCCCCAACAGCAGCCCTTAGTTTTTAACCCTCCACTTCCTTCCCCTCCTTCCCCAGCCAGTTCGAGGCTGGTCCCACCTCACCAGAGCATCAAAAGGTAGGCTATGCCAGGCCCAAGTGTACCAAGTGTCATGCTGCAGGCCAGGAAATTTTATTCCTTTTGTCCCTCCCTTGCAGACATCTGCATGCTAGGGTTCAACTGCATGTGTGCTCACTCAACTATGTTTCCCCACATGAAGCCATCTGGCATCTGCCCTCCCCTCCAGCTCCTCCTGCACTTTTCCTATGGTCACCCAGTTGGCAGTGCTATGGCAGAGACTGGGTGCTACCTCCCTGAGAAGGACTGCATCCTCCGAAAGCTTGATCCTCCCCACTGGCCCTCTGACAATTCATGCTTGTTTTGCAAACCCAGGTTCCCAGCATCACAAGTGGCAGCCTAACCACTGCACTGGTAGGCTGACTCACAAGGTACTAGATTCACTCTTTAGTAAATACGAGGTTGCCTTTAAAGGACAACTAGACATGTTTTTTCTGGGGGTTGCAATTAAAAAAAACCATACGGAAGAAGAGCAGGAGCTGACATTATACACCATGGTGCTCCTTACCTCATTGGTGACAATGTTATGCATTTTTGTGCTGTTTAAAAAATGTAATCAAACTTCTCCCCATTTTTAAAATCGGTGCCATGATTCAGCCATAAGATGGTGACATCAGACATGATGACATCACAGGAGCAAAACTGCTACTAAAGAGCCATAGAAGCAGCATGTAATGGCCCACTTCTGATCATAATGTGTCACGTCTAAAGCACACCAGCATGGAAATCAGCACTTACTACATGCATGTACATCCCACTGTTATAGCTACTTTAACCAAGGGTCGCCTTTGGACTAATCACACAGTTATAGTTCATACAGACAATTAAGGGACCATAACCCCTTACATCATAAAATTCCCAGAACATGTTTATTTTATGTATAAAGCACTGAGGTTAACTTGGGGTTGTGCAAAAAAAAATGGCACAAAGTGGTGGTTTTTACACCATAAAATGGACACAAAATACTAAATATGGTGCAAAAAATTAAAAATGACCCATTCTGCCCCAAGTTGCCAAGTGTTTTTTTTTTTTTTTTTTGTTATTTTTTGGTTTTCCATTACAAATCATGACTCTTACACATGGCAATGCAATGTAATGCTGTCATACCACTAGGCCTACCAGGAATGGAGTTTTCCTTCCATGATGCCTTTAGAGGCAGTTAAGGGCTCAGCAGGTTTGGCCTCAAGAAGCACAGTATTCCAGTCACAAGGAAGTCTGTAGACATAGAAACATAGAACCTGATGGCAGAAAAGGACCTCTAGGCCCACCCACTCTGTCCATTTTCCCTACCTACTGCAAAAACCACAGACCCTACTTGATCTCTGATTGTACCCCTTTTTTCTATCACTAAGGTTCCCTATGTTTGTCCCATGCATTTTTGAATTCCCCTACTGAATTTGCCCCCATCACTTCTGCTGGGAGACTGTTCCATGCATCCACCACCCTTTCAATGAAGAAACAATTCCTCACATTACCTCTTAGTCTACCCTCTTCCAGCCTCATGTCATGTCCCCTTGTTCCAGAGCATCTCCTTTTCTGAAAGATGCTACCCTCCTGTATCTTATTTATGCCCTTGAGATATTTGAAGGTCTCTATCATATCCCCACTCTCTCTCTCCACTCCTCTCCTCTCCTCCAGGGTATACATATTGAGGTTCTCCAGTCTCTCCTCGTATGACTTTTGGTGCAGGTCCTGCACCATTTTTACTGCCCTTCTCTGAACTGCCTCGACCCTGTCTATGTCCTTACAGATATGTGGTCTCCAGAACTGTACATCGTACTCCAGATGAGGTGTCACTAGTGATTTGTACAGCGGTCTCACCACCTCCTTTCTTCTGCTTGTGATACCTCTCCCAATGCAGCCAAGTACACCATTGGCTCTCCCAACAGCCTTGACTCTTTGTTTGGCCACCTTTGGGTAATCAATTATGATACAAAATCACACATGCCCACACAATACAAAGCATCATGAGCTGCATATGCAAATCACCACAGAATGTTATGCTGGTTCAACTTTAAGCAGAATTGCATGGTGCCGGAAGGCCTCTCACACAGTTTGCAAAGGGCGCTAACAGATAACATAGACACGTGTTTTGTCCTACCAGGACTCATCAGTATGCCTCATCTGTTTGACACCCCAGTGGAATGAACCAGCTACCCTAAGACAATCTGTCTGGGTTATGTTGTGGTGAACCCATTAAAATAAAAAAAACATTTAAAAGACAAAGAACCTTTGTGCTCAAACACTGAGGCAAGGGTTACCCCAAAGGGCATTTGGCTGGGAAGCCAAGTTCAAGAAAATACAAAATCACACATGCCCACACAAGTAAAAGCATCATGGGCTGCATATAAAATCACCACAGAATGCTATGCTGGTTCAACTTTAAGCAGAATTTCATGATGCCGAAATGCCTCTCACACTGTTTGCAAAGGGTGCTAACAGATGACATAGAACCGTGTTTAGTCCTACCAGGACTCAGTGTGCCACCATTGGTCCGTGCCTGACCCTACTATTCCGGGTCCTTCTGAGCTGAGTTCAGGCCCCTGAGGGTCCTCCATCGGGTCCCATGGCACCACCATCAGAGCCTCCGCCAGGCTACCCTTCGCCCGGATACGGCACCACATTATACACCAGGTTACCTCTGTCAGGCTACCCAGTACCAGGCTTTGCAATGCTGGGGTATGCGCCTTCCTACTCCTTGCTGGGTTACCCATTGCACAGGTACCATACATAAGGGTACCCTACACCGTGGTTCTCTTCGGGGTTTTGGCTTGTCTATCAGCCCCCTCCGCCTCCTCCTCAGCCTTAGGCGGATTTCCAGGCCATCCCCCAGTCCTAGTGGTCGGAGACCAAGTCACAGCTTGTTTCAAAGCTGGACAGTTGGCACCCTGTGAGAGCTTCCACCCCGGTACACCCAGATCAGACTCTCAGGCCCACCCCTCCGCTGGACCTGTGACAGTTTATGTCAGGCCTGACGAAGGGTCCTTTGATGGGACCAATGATGGACAGGATCCCTCCTAGGTCTCAGGAGGTTTCTTGTCCTGACGTCAGGTCTTCGGAGTCCTTGGATTCAGAATCCCAGTCCAGGTCCTCCTCCTCTGTTTTGGGTTTTGAGACTCCCACTTAGAATAGCCCAAGCCCAAGGAGTCCCCCAAATCACTTCCAGGGGACCCTTCATTTTCAGATCTCCTGAAAAGATAGCAGAGCTCTACAGGTGGAAGACTGACGCATAGGATCCCAAGCGTCAGAGGCTAGCTGAGCACCTGGATATACAGGAGGCTGCACCAGTCCTTATGCCCCCCATGGTTAAAGCCTCATGAAGATTTGGCTTCTACCGTTTGGATGATGCCTTCCTCCATCCTGGTGGTGACAAAGAAGGCTGACAGGACATACAGAACACCAGATGGTAAGGATCACCTCAGTGTCCACCCAAAGGCAGACTCAGTGGTCATTACGGTATCTCGTGACAGGTCCACCAAGCTGAGACACATGAGCACCTCCCCACCTGGCAAGGAGTCAAGGCAGCTGGACCAATTTGGGAGGAAATTCTAGTCTTCCTCCACACTGGCCATGCACACCCTAAATTACATGGCACACATGCTAGTATTCTAGAAGTCTCTGTTTTGTCAACTGGAGCCTGTCATTGACACCATGCTGGACTCCGAATCCAAGACCGTCCTGGCGGACACTATCAGGTTCGCTAAGGTCACCTGCCACCACTCACTAAGGATGATGTATGATGCGGTGGACTTCTTGGCCAGGGGCACTGCTACGGCAGTTTGCCTCAGAAGATATTCCTGGCTAAGGGCGTCAGGCTTGGCACCTGATATCCAGGCAGCCATTCAGGATGCCCCTTTCCGGGGTTCTGTCCCCTTCGAGGGCGATGCCCAGAACATAATCACCAGCCTTCAGGACAAGAGCAGGGCCTTACTGTCGGTCCATACTGTGTGCCACCCCAGATTTAAGGCCAAACAGCCATTTCATTGCCAGACCAAGCAGTGGACAAAACAGCAGCAAATGGCCAGATGTCAGACCAAACATTGGGCACCTTCAGCTGCAGCCCCCCTTCTGACCAAAGCTCAGAGAGCCTCAGGGGCAGCTCTTCCCAACCCTCCCTCCACCTCTTGACTTGCAACCTGTCCCCCCTCCTCTTCTGTCAGGGGAGTTGGTGGGCGGAAGGTTCGCCCGTCACTTACTGGGGTGGGAGGCAGTCACCACAGATTCATGGGTCTTTCAGCTGGTGAGTCAAGGTCACACATTGGAACTTCTGGAGATACCCCCAAACAAGCCTCTGTGGGTATCTCACTATCCAAAGGCACACATCACCCTCATAAGGGAGGAAATCGAGGCTGTTCTGCAAAAAGAAGCCATAGAGCCTCATTCCAGCAAACCAGGCAGGAAAGGGGTACTACTCCCACTTCCTCCTGGTTCCAAAGAAGACGGGAGATCTGCATCCAGTTCTGGACCTCAGCACTCTAAACATGTACGTAGAGTACAAATGGTTCCTGATGCTGTCTCTCTCAGGTCTGCTGCCCCTCCTGCAAAAGGGACAGTGGCTCTGTGCCCTGGACATGCAGGATGTTTACCTGCATATCCCGTTGGTTTTTTTGTAGATTCTATTTTTGCTCCATCAGCCAGGGTATCTCTCAGAGGTGCCCTCTTGAGCTGGACCTCTACTCCCCACCAAGAACCTCCTCCATTGATCCCTCCCACCAGGACTTCCCAGCCCCCTGGATCACCCTCTGGGGGAGGGTCCACCTCACCTACCTGGTGGCTCTTTCTGATATTAGAGGGTCCGTCCTGTGTGGGTGGTACCTGGGACTGTTGGAAGGGTGGTCCAGCACTGGGGATGTGGGCCAGTTCCCTGGGGCCCCCATCACATCTGTGGTCCTCCAGGGAGTTTTTGTTAGTTTCCCCACAGGAGGGCGAGCATGCATGACATCATGGCACCTACATGATGATGTCCATCGCTGCTCCTCCCCTTGTTACAGTACCATGTGTTCCTTGCCCTGCTCCCGATCTCCATTGGGGCCATTAAGGAGCAGTGCAATACCCCAGTCCCTTCCCAGGGGAGAGCAGTCTTCTGAATGCTCAATCCCTTCCCTCCCCTGCTGACCCCCAGTGGCCCGTGTCTGTTCCCATACCCAGGTCACCGGCATGACGTGAGGTGTGGCACCCAGTGCCTCAACCCTCAGCCCCACCAGGCTGGCTCATATCCCATTTTTTCCAGCCTATCGCCGCTACCTCAGGTTCTTCTTTCAGGGGGAGCATTATGAGTTCAAGGCCCTTCCCTTTGTCTTGTCCTCAGCATCTCGGGTTTTTACCAAGTGCCTTGTGGTAGTGGCAGTGGCCCTGAGACACCAGAGCCACTATGCGTTCCCCTACCTTGATGACAGGCTTCTGTCAGCTCTGTTGAGGAAGTGTGTGGAATGTTCCCTTTCTGCTACCCTGGACCTCTTTGCACAGATGGAGATTGGGGTCAGCTTCCCTAAGTCCCAGCTTTCCCCCTTCCAGCGTCTCCAGTTTATTGGAGCGGTGCTGGATGCGGCCTAGGGGATGGCTTTCCTCCCTCAGGACAGGGTGGAAACCTTACAGAAGAAGGCTCACCTGATAGGCTCCAGCAGGTGGATTTCAGCCAGGTTGGTTCTCCAGCTCCTTGGCCTTATGGCAGCAGCCATCCCCACTTTTACCCTGGCCAGGGTCCACATGCGTATTTTGCAGTGGACTCTCAGGGTGTAGTGGGATCAGAGGTCTGATGACTTGGAGCACATGGTCATGGTCTCCAGTTCAATGCAGTGGGATCTCCTGTGGTGGCAGGATCTCAGCAACCTTGCCAAGGTGGTCCCTTTCCAGTCCCCTCCCCCCCGTCCAGACCTTGACTACAGACACTTCAGAGATGTGCTGGGGGGCTCATCTGGAGACCCACGGGACTCAAGGGCTGTGGTCTCAGTCAGAACTCTCCTTACACATGAACATGTTGGAGATGAGGGCAGTGCTATATGCTCTTCGGGCCTTCCAGCACTGCCAGGGCCCACTGTTAGTCCAATCAGAAAATATGTGTGTAGTCTGGTGCCTTAACAAGCAAGGGGGCACTCACTCATATCCCCTTTGCAGGGAGATGATGCAGGTGTGGAACTGGGCACTTCTGCATCGGATAAACCTCACAGAGGTCCGTGTTCCGGGTGTGCAAAATGTCCTAGCGGACAGTCTCAGCTGCACCAGAGTAAGTGCCCGTGAACTGGAGCTCAAGCAAGCAGTTGTCGAAATATTTTACCTATGGAGTCGTCAAACCTAGATCTGTTCGCCTCCCCATTCAACACAAACTACCCAGCTTTTGCTCGATCGCTTCTAGGCATGGTGCTTTCTGGTGAGATGCACTATCTCTTTGCTGGACAGGAAGGTTTTTGAACGTCTTCCCTCCCTTTACAGTTCTGCAGAGGGTGCTGCTCAAGCTACAAGCGGAGAGGGCTCTCATGATTCTGATTGCCCTGTATTGGCCTCGCCAGATATGGTTTCTGCTTTTTCAGCAGCTTGCAGTGGAGCCTCCAGTCCCCCTGCCTCTCTGCCGTGATCTCCTGACTCAGGAGAGGGGCACGCTGGTCCATCCAGGGTTGAAGTCCCTTCACTTTCACGTGTGGCACTTTCTGACATAGTTGCCTAACGCTATGGAGTCTCCTCCAGCATCACTCAAGTCCTTGTGGAGGCTAGAAAACCTTCCACGAGGATGACTTATGCTACGAAGTGGAAGCATTTTTCCATTTGGGCCACTTCAAAGGGTTGGAACCCTTTCTCATGTCTTGTTCCTCTGGTCATGGAGTACTTGTCGCATCTCTCCAACCTGGGCTTGAGTTACTTTTTGCTGATGGTTCACCTGTCTGCTATCTCTGCCTACCACACTTTGGTGGAGGGCAAAGTTGTGGCTCAGTTGGAGGTCTCCAGAACTTCCCTGAAAAGGATCCTCCACCTGAAACTCCCAGTGTGCAATCCCACAACCCTCTTGGGATCAGAATTTTATTTTAGAGAACTTTGATGGAGGGCAAAGCTGTGGCTCAGTTGGAGGTCTCCAGAACTTTCCTGAAAAGGATCCTCCACTCGAAACTCCCGGTGCGCAATCCCACAACCCCTTGAGATCTGAATTTTATTTTAGAGAAACTTACCCTGCCTCCTTTTGAACTGGCTGGTAGATCTGGTATGTGCTATTTGTCTTGGAAAGCACTCTTTTTAGTTGCAGTTAGTTCTGCTCTAAGGATTTCTGAGCTTCTAGCTCTGATGTGTAAGGAGCCTTATTTGATTTTCCACAGAGAGCGGATGGCTCTGCATACTAATCCTCAGTTTTTACCAAAAGTGGTTTCTGAGTTCACATTGAATCAATCTGTTCAACTACCAGTGTATTACCCTGAGTATTTCAATCTTTTCTGCCGCCCGTGTTTCAGTTCCTTCTGATTCGCACTGCTGAAGACTCAGTCCTAATGGTTATTAACCATTGCAAGAGCACTCTCGCAGTAAGATAGTACAATTATGTAAGAACTTACCGTAACAGTAGAGCTTTGAGAGAGGCTTTTGCAGTATGTAACCTTTTTCCCTCCCTCCTTCCCTCAACTTCTGCTGCTCTTCCTCTATAAGCTTATTTTGGCTTCAGGAGCCTTGTTTCCTTTCTCCTGTTGCACTATTTTGGAGATCATCCAGTGGGAGAACTGGAAGGCAGACGTGCAGACTGACCACCATATAGTGTCACAGTGATGTCGGTCACGTGAAATCGGGTGGGCGGCCCCCCGATAGACACAACTAGCTAAAGTTTCTGTGTGGTCCTAATGCCAGGGGGCATGGTCCTAATGGTTATTACCTACTGCAAGAGCCTCTCTCAAAGATCTACTGTTACGGTACGTTCTTACGTAACTGTACTTTTCTGACCAGCTGGTCGACTATTTGGAAAAGTATGGAATACAGTGCCCCCAGCAGCACGGGTTCCATAAGGGGCATAGTACCACCACTGCCTTATACGGGCTTCCTACATGGGGTTCTTGACAGCAGTCAGATAGCCGGGGTGATTTACATCAACCTTACCAAGGCCTTTGACACTGTCGATCACAAGAGCTGTTAGCTGAGCTCCTCTCCATTGGACTATCTACTGATGCTATAAGTTGGTTCCAGAGCTACTTAAGTAATAGGTCACAACAAGTAAAAATTGATGGCAGCCTGTCCAACAGTCGCCAGGTTCTCACTGGTGTCCCTCAGGGGTAAATTCTTGGCCTCCTTCTATTCAGCCTTTTTATTTACAAACTTCCCTCTGTCTGCAATCAACAAATTCTTCTTTATGCTGATGACATTGTCATTTTTTCCAAAAACACAGACCTGCCCCAACTTCAATCTCTTCTCCAAAGTGACTTCACTGCAGCAGAAGCGTGGTTCTCCAAATACAAGCTTCTGTTGAACTATAAAAAAAACTAAAGTAATGCTATTTGTGAACCCGCACAGTAAGCATAAGCATAAGGACTTTCAGATGGCAATCCTGAATAACCTTCACACCCTCACTGAACAAGTTCTAACTTTCAAATATCTAGGCATCACCCTGCACAGCTTTCTTTCCTTTGCCCAGCACACAGACCAAATTGTTAAGGTTATCAATCCCAGAATTGGCCTACTATAGAAACACCGTCACTGCCTGACTCAAGAGGCCTTGTCACTCGACATAAAATCTCCATACTGCCAATCATTGATTATGGGTTAGTGCTGTATTGTGCGACCCCTGACTCCACCCTCAAAATGGTTAGTTCTGCCCTTAACAAGTCCTGGTCCTGCAGATTGCTTCTTGGTGCCCATAGTCAAATGCACACTTGTGACCTCTATGCACATCAAATTGGCTCACCCTACAAGGCAGCGTACGCTACCAGGTATGTCTTCTCAGGGAAAAAGACTTGCCTCAGCCTATCCCCACCTGCCATTGAAAACCACCTCTTTGCAGCTCCCAACCCCACCGCACAAAAAGCAATGCCAGACTTTCATTGAATGTCCCCTTCCTCTGTACCTCACAAGCGCAAAGGTCTTTTGCTTACCGCACCCCACTTTGGCTTAATGAACTCCCACCATACATAACTGCTGTGCCCAAACTCAGACCATTTAAGATGAAACTCCACCAACACCTCACCAATCTGAGCAGCAATGATTGTTAGCCCCTGTTTCTCTCACTGACCATCTACCTCCTGCCCTCTTCACCCTCTCCATTCCCGCCCCATCTACCCCTGTTTAGCCCTTACTTATCCCCCTGCATTTTTTCTTACCCCCATCCTCTGCCTCCCACCTCCACCCCTACCCTACCCTATTGTGCCCTGTCTTACCCACTGCCTTTTTACCGATCCCATAGCCTCCATAATGGTTCATTTTTCACCTCCCTCTCTCTTTTCCTTCCCCTTTTATCTACTGAAATTTGAGAAGGAAACTTTATTCTGCTTAAATACCTCATCTTTTGTATCACTGCTGCAAATTGTGTACAACCTTATCTTATTTTTTTTTTATTTTAGTCTTTGGTAACTGGGTAAAGCCCACTAGGCACAAGTGCTTGTTTTCAAGGGTGACCTGGGAACACTGGGCAGTTAAGTGACTTGCTCAGAGTCACACAGTATGCAAGTGGAGGTTGTGAGAATCAAACTCAGGTCTGGTCTGCAGGATGCATCAAGGTCATTCATACCTCATTCCTCTAACCTCTAGGCTGTACTGCTAGCCCAAGTCTCCTCATGTATGGTTACCTGTGCCTGGTTACACAGCACTTTACTGTATATACTGTTCCAATTGTGAAATTTATGTGTTGCTTATGAATTGTATGTACTGTGTTATTTTCTGTTTGACTTGGAACCTTTGTAAATGAGCTACCAGCTCAAAGGTGTTTTCCAAGATCTTAATAAATAAAAAAATAAATAAATAAACCCCCCAATCTGTTCCCCTGTCCTGGCTTGGGACTTGAATTTTATTTTGGAGACGTTGACCCTGTCTCCTTTTGAGCCAATTGGACTTGCGATTTATGCTTTCTCTCTTCAAAGTGCTATTTTTAGTTGCTATTACTTCTGGTTGAAGAATTTCAGAGATTTAGGCCCTCTGGTGTGAGAAGCCTTATTTGATTTTTCACAAAAACAGGGTATCATTGCACATAAATCCTACGTTTCTGCCCAAGGCTGTTTCTGAGTTTACACTAAATCAGTTTGTCCACCTTCCTGTTTATTTTCCTGACCATGCCAATCCAAGGGAAGCACTGCTCCGTCATTAGATGTGTGCAGAACTTTGATGTACTGTTTGCTTTGGACTAAAGAGTTCAGGAAGTCTAAGCAGTCGTTTGTTTCTTTTGCCCCAGGTAGAGAGGGTGCTTCAGTTTCTAAGCAGTGTTTATCCAAATGGTTGGCAAATTGCATTGTGTTCTGCTACAGCTAATACAACAAAGATTTGCTTGGTGCTGTCAAAGCTCATTCCACCAGAGGCATGGCTACCTCGGTGAGCCCATGCAGGATTTAGCAGGGCTGTGCTACAAGGAATCCTGTCTTATGTTTATAGAGATTCAGCTTCCCAGACTGTCTGTTTCCTCTTGTTGCTGCTTGGTACTCATTCCTACAGTGTAACCTGATGTCTGAGATACCCCTGAAGAAGATGGAACAGTTCTGTAAGAACTTACCATAACAATAGATCTTTGAGGGGATCTCAGTCATCAGATCCCACCATCCCCCTTCTTGGGGCTTCTGTCTAGGAACTGGCTATCTGATGTATCCAGTCTTTTTACTTAGAGCTGGGTACCTCTTTCTCTCATTGGTTCCCCACTGGCATGAGCCTTGCTCCCTTCATCTCTGGGTGGGAAAGAACTGAGGAGGGAGTGGGGCCGCCTACGCCTATATAGGGTTGATGTTAGCAGACGTCGACGGCATGGGCGGCCCCGGTTGTACTGCTGAAAATCTTCCATGTGGATTCCCCATTCACTAGCGGTGAAAGCTCCTATGGTGTAACCTGACGACTGAGATCCCCCTCGAAGATCTACTGTTATGGTAAATTCTTATGTAACTGTTCTGTTTTGTGGGGCCTGCACTTCTGCAGCAAGTGGTTAGTGTGTATGTCTTATACAGAAGCAGATGCTCCTTAAGGGCCTGCACTACTGCAGATGAATGTGTATGTGTCTTACAGTATGCATGAATACCTGTGAGTACAGAAGTGCAGGCCCCAGACAAACAAACTCTTGTAATGTGGGTATTGTGGATTTGTATCTGTGGTTTCAGGGGCCTGTGCTTCTGCAGACAGTAGTGTTGCGACTTGAGTAGTGTTGATCTCTGTATGCAGTCAGAAGTGAATATGTATGTCTTGCAGTGTGCATGCCACAGACATAAATCCACAAAGGTAGCACATCAGTGTTACTGCATTTGTGACATCTGGAAATAGTTGTATTTTGGTTGTTTTAACCGATGCTAGCTGTCTGTAATAGCTTGTGTGATCTTGTCTTTTTGCTGTCTGGGAAGACTTGGGGTAGAACCTAACAGCACAATTGCCAGGACTGGGGGAGAAGGTAACTTTACTGCATGAAGTTAGAGTGCAGTCAGGAAATTTCCCCTCTTGTTTGTAGTGCAAAGTTCTTAACATCATACCAGCGTTGCTAGTGTAGTACAAACACACTACATCTCTAGCAGAGGTGGTCAAAGTTAAAAGAATCCGGGACTCTGTTGGCCCACAGTTTTCTGTTTAGCAAACTGGACTATGGTTTATTATTTTATTCATCCACAGGTAAAAACATGTTGGAACCACTCAGGGGAACTTATAACTCAATTCTTAGGTTTATGTTGCAGGTCCCATATCAAACTCATCATTGCTTTCTCCTTCAGGGGTCTAATTGTTTATCATTCAATCACCAGATCCAGTTCAAACACTGCACATTTCTGTTCAGAATCATGGTAGGTCACCTTCCCACCTCTGTCTCTAAACTGTTCCCCAGGTTCATTAATGGGCGTGGTACCCGATCCCAGGACAAATATTCTTTTCAGTTACCGCTTTTTCATAGGGCTATTGGTCAGAGATTAATATTGTATAGGGCCCCCAAATTTTTTTTATTCCCTTCCCTCTGACTTTTTTTATTTAAAAACAATTGGTAATTTCAAGCATAAACTCTTTATATGCCTTAGAAGTCTACAGAACTGTATTTAATTGATTTTGTTTAATTTTCTATTGTATCATATGTATTTTATTAGTATTGTCTAATGTTATTTATTGTCTATTGTGCATTATGTCTGTTTTTTGTATATTGCTTGTCATCTGTGAAAATCGGCAGTTTGCTCATCAGGCTCATAAGGATAAAAAATAAAAAATGAAATGAAAAATAGTTTGAGAAGATTTTAACAAAGTTGCAACACTTCATGAAGTGCTTCGCCATGTGAAGTGTTGCTTCACAGAGTAGTAAGTGGATACATTTTCCTGAACTGCCCAGGAAAAGTTTTCCATTTTGCAGTTCATGAAGTTGCATTTGCAAGCAAGGTAAGCATGAAGTTGGAGCAGTGTGATCCAAGAAAAGGCTAGTTGTAAACAACATAACATGTGACTGTGTTCCTCCAGGGGCTCCACCTGTATCAGCAGTTACTCCAAAAGCTGCCCCCTCTTTCATCTTTCCTGCACCTCTCCCTTTCTCTCCATGACAAATAAAGTACCATCCTAATTTAATGAACCTCAGTGATCCAAACCACCCTAATACACCTAGGTCATGTTCCCGTCCCCCCCGAAGTTTGCCCCAAACAGCTGATTCCCCAAGTGAACAGCTGATTCTGTCATTTGATATGATTGGCTGTCTTTCATAGTAAATTTCCACTACTTCACTGACTTCCTACCTGTCCACTGACTTCACTTCCTATTTGTAACCTTTCTGTAAACCATGGCTATGAAACCAAAGCGAAACATGCTTGCTATTGCTTAGAAGCTCTGTATCTTCGAACGGCTATGCAATGGTGAGCAGATTGTCAGTCTGGCTGCTTCCAGATGACATAGTACTTATATCAACTTCAGTCCTGGGACCAAAAAGGAAACTGAAATATTTTACGAGTTTATGCAAAGATAAAATGCTAAAGATAAACTTAAATAAGACCAAGATTGTTATCACTGGGAACAAATCTAAAATCTCATCCAAATTATGGATAGATGAGGACAAAATAGAAGTCGCAAACTACTACGTCTATTTAGGAGTTAGATTTGCACAAAATATGACATGGAATAAACATATTAAACTAATGCAAACCAAAATGATTACTGATGTTAATGCTCTCAACATTCTTGATGCAAAAAATGGGCAAAACTATGGTCAAGGGCAGGGGCATCATGCTGATAGAAATTCTTGAGGGACACAAAATCCCAACCTGTCTAGGGGGATCCGGGGGCATGCCACCCCCAGGAAAAGTTTGAAAAATTGAAGTCAAATGATGCATTTTGTGACTTTTAGCAGTCTAGAAACCCACACCATCTGGGGCACGCACATACACCATCTAACACATGTATATACACATACCAGGCTCAGAGTGAGTATGTGTGTGTGTGTGGGGGGGGGTCTTGGCTCCTGGTAACAGAAGGAGCAGGTAATTGGGCATTTGCACACCTCTGTGGGCCAATTAAAGGGCAGAATTGGTGTTGGCTGCAAAGGTAGCCACTCAGAAAAACAGATGGAAAAAACAACACACTCGCTTTCATCAAGAAGCATCAAGCAAAATAGGGAAGCAACAAAAACAGAATAGCTGACGTGCTCGATTACAGAAAGTGAAACACAGCTACAAGGACTGATAACTCTGTTTATTGTGGCAGAAATGAAGTGGACAGAATAACAAGTACCCCAGTACTTCGAACCTTTTGAAATTTTTTAGCAAGGGGTCAGGTAGTTGCTCATCTTCTCTCTAAGCTGGAGGAAATGAGGCATCAGTGGTGACCTCAGTATGAGGGTGGCTGTGTGATCTGGTGATTAGAACACTGGCTTGGGAGCCAGAGGACTGCAGGTACAAACTCCTCTAGAGCCAAATTCTCCTATGTGACTTTGGGCAAGTTACATAACCTCCCGGTGCCCTAGTCTACCCAGCTACAGAAAAGGGTAGGAGGAGGACCCCACCGGAAATGTGACATTTTGCATCTTAGATGGGCTATCCTAGATAAATATATAAAGGGTGAGGCATGGGGGATTGGGAATTTGGCAGGCAAAGAGAGCCCCCACCTAAATATGTTCTGTAGGTTGGAATTGGTTTGCACTGGAAATAAAATAAACATACATGCACCTTCCTGGCTTCCAAGTCTCACAGTGGAGTCTCTTGGATTTTGGTGTAGAAACCTGGCTGGTTTCAATCTGCCAGGGTCACTCAAACATCCTCTGCTCTATCCCTATAAAAGATCTGCATCATTGCTGAGCAGAGTTTGCAAATATAGTGATCCACATACTCTGCATTCCTATCCAGTGTTGGAATTATTATATGAATTTTAGGAGCATTGTGGGGGAAGGGGTACTATCAAATCCTCTCTGGGTAAGTGACTGGGTTGAGTTACAGGGGCTCACTTCATCATAACTATGGGGATTAATAGCCCTTATGGCTCCTCTCTTCACAACAACTCAAAACACTGCTGTTACCTCTTTATAATTCCAAATAAATTTAAACTTGCTCATATGCGTGGCTTCTGTCTCCTGTCCACTCTTACTGTCTCTGACATCAGGAAGCCTGCTTGCCGCCACCGCGAGTGCTTTTTCCCCCCGACTCCCAACAGGCCAAGTACCCTCACACAGGCAAACAGCTGAGATTTTCCTTTCCTGGGTAGGTCTGTACACTTTTTTTTCCAAATCCAAGGACTTCTGTCTTAAATTCTGAGTCTCTCATGGGTCCGCCACATGAGGGTGTGTGTCTATCCGAGATGGCGCTGGAAAATTAACCAGTTTGCCACGCAGTACGCTTGTCGACATCAACTCATCACTTTCAGATTGGAGGTTGCGATCCATGAGGTATTTCATCATGGTGACTGACTGGCTGTCAGACGGCTGCACAAAAAAAAAAAAAAACACAACAGAAAACTTGTGGGAGAAAAAGGAGAAGTGATTGGTAAGTTTATGCTGATAGTCAGCATGGACTACCAATCACTCTCTATATTCTTACTTACAGCCAGGTGCCAGCAAACAATGCAAGAAGACAGCAAGTGACAGAGTGCATTGTTTGAACGTTGTTGGTGGCCCCCAGACTCAGGCAGAGTCTGACTGGCGGACGATCAGTCGGAACCCCACCCGCTTCCCCTCCACACAAGACTACTTTAAAAACAGCAATGTTGTTTTTGCCACTGTGTATATTAAAATTAAATACAAATTCAATTTTTTTCTACATTGCACCAACAATATTGGGGCACATGTCCTGGGCCCCATGGGCATGACGCCATTAGTCAAGGGTATACTGAGGGTAACCAATGCAAAAATAAAGGCAAGCATACTCCTGATGATCTTCCTACTTTGGTCCACACCTTTGTTTCCTCCCGCCTTGACTACTGCAACGCCCTTTATCTTGGGCTAGCGGGGGTTGATATTCGCCGCTTGCAGCTAGTGCAGAATGCGGCAGTCAGGCTATTGATTGGTTCTTCTAGGGCCAGTCATATAACGCCTGTGCTCTGAGGACTGCACTGGCTGCCAATATGCTGGCGAATCACCTTCAAGTTCGGTTTGCTGACCTATAAGGCCCTACACGATCAGGGACCTGGTTACCTGAAAGATCTCCTTTGTCCCTACTGTCCCTCCCGCTCTCTCCAATCCACTGATGAGGGATTGCTGGAGATTCCCAGGGATGGTTTAAAGACATTTGGGGCCAGATCTTTTAGTTTTATGGCCCCAACCCTGTGGAATTCTCTACCTCGTCAGGTGCAAGATTGCCCGACTGTCCAAAGTTTTAAGGGGGCATTAAAAACATTTCTTTTTAGGCTTGCATATAATGATTTTTAATGTTGCTGCCTTGGATTAATTTTAACATTGTTTTAATTATTTATTTATTTTTATTATGTTATGTACAGGCACCTTGGTTTTGGAAAGGCGCCTTTTTACAAAAAAAGTTTGATTTCATTTGATTTGATACTATATCCTTCTGAGATCTGGGGCTCATCCAACTTGTCAGCCATAGAAACTATTCTTAAACTATACAGATGTATTCTTATGGTTCCACCCGCAACTCCATCTGGTATCCTTAAATTAGAATTAGGACAACATTCTACACTCTCATTGGTTTGAGAGAGACAGATTATGTTTCTCCTAAAGACGTTTCTCCTACCGGACACCCGGTTGCCCAGAATCTGTCTGGAAAAGGAAGTAAAGCTTTCTGCATTGGGATATGTTCATCCATTGATTCAGTTAATCAAAAAACTATCTTTCCCTCAGGACCGGGATATCTCTTGTATAATATATACACAAGCTCATGGGAAGAAATAGTTACCTCCAGTAATATTAGATTAAGGGACCTGGATTCAAGTAGATTATTCTCTCAACTTTCTGCATTAAAATTACAAGGTTGGTATAGACAGATCAAGACCTCATGAGGTTATGAATTTTACTTGTGTAAATTAACTAACCACAAGATGCGCAGAATATTCACTAGGTTTAGAGAAGAGGTCTGTAATGTTCAGTACATCCATCATAGACAAAAAGGCCAAATGTTGTGAATCCCTACTGTAAATGTAGTTCTAAGACTTATAATGACCGTAAACATGTGGGGTAGGATATTCAGACTGCGCCAGGCTGTGTGGGCGCAGTGCAACTGGGATGTGCCAGGGCGCTGACAGGGTTATATTCAATGGTGCTGTGCCATGGCTCAGTACCATTGATTATCGCTCTTTGGCCACCCGCATTGTGCATGGCACAGTGGCACTGGACCAGTGCAAGTGGCCAGAGGGGGCAGGGGGATGCGCTAGCACAAGTGCCGTTGCGCTAGGTGCATCAACCACAATATTCAAAAGTGCATATGCACAATGGATCCATAATGCATGCAAGGCACAAATGGGGCCATTTGCATGTCATTATGGTCCCATTTGCATGCAGGTGCGCTGATCCCCAGTGACTTGCGCCTGGCACCCTGCCAGGCTGCAGCCATCTGGGACAGACGCCCCCTGCACAGGTAGGGGTTGTACCTGCATCTGCTCAGCACATCCCGGGCTGAATATCGGGATGTGAGGAGTATGCATGGGCACACACCCCTACTTGCACCGCATACATTACTGATGCGCCCCGGCGCATCGGGATTTATGCCAGGTACTTTCCACTTTTGAATATCATGCCAGGGCACATCACTGGGTTGCACATGGTGCAACTGTGTTGTGCCATGCGCAACCCTTCTGAATATCCTACCTGTGGTGTTGATCTGCCCTCTGTATGAAAAGAACAGGAAGCGATCTCTGGGTGATATAATAGGTGGCCTCGGTCCACCCACTGGTAATATAGTACTCTGTCTATTTACGTCTCAGGACTCTAATGTTTAACAGAAACTTGCTAGATTCCTGATGACAACTCACTTGTAACTAATTAACTTCTGGATGGAATAGTCTCTTCGTTAATAACTGCCTTCAAGTAACGCTGCTTCATTTTATGCTGCTAATGAAATCGTAATCAGTACTGTGTCCTGCACTGAGCAATTTTGTGATTTTATTGTATTCTATTATTATATCTTATGTGGTTTTATGTCTTGCATATTGTAATGGCTATCACCGATCAATAAAATTGTTGTACTTGTACAGTCTGGCTGCTGAATATGGTGTCAGTAAATTGAGAATATCCGATACCAAGGAGGCTAAGGGAAGGCTCAGCCAATTTGCCATGACCATGGAGGGTAGCTATGGCACTCAGAATCAGAGAAATATGAAAATTTGCACTGACAGTGAATGTGATGTGGCAGTTTGTTTCTGATTTAAGCAGGAGTGCAATAAGGGAGCTCCAATTTCTGGCCCTGTCTTAAAGAAAAGGTGCTTGTTTCATGTGAAGCTTGGCAACAGAGTCGAGTTTGTAGCCAGTGATAGATGGCTACATCACTTCAAGAAGTGCCACAGGCTATGACAGGTTCCTCTGTGTGGGGAAACACTAAGTGTTGGTGACAAAGAAGTGTAGCCATTCATTGACTAGATCAGTCTTGTGATACAGGATGACCATCTTAACCCTCTCCAGATCTATAACACAGATAAGACTGGCCTTTATTGCCAGTGTCTCACTGACAAAACACTGGCTCATGGGTCAGAAAAAAGAAGCACCTGGCTTCAAAAAAGCCAAAGGTCATGTCACAATCCTAGGTTATGTAAATGCAGCTGGCACACACAAGCTTCCACTCCTGCTAATCAGGCAACCCAGGGTGCCAATGTGCTTCAGGTATGTGAATATGGCCAACCTCTCCACACTGTATGACCATCACTGGACTGCCTGGATGGATGACACAATATTCACACAATGATACACTAATACATTTGTATGGAATGTGAAGAGGTTTTTCCACTTGAAGCAACTCCTGCTCGAGGCTATCCTTCTGCTGGGTAATTCACCACCACACCCTGAGATGCCTACTGTTCGCACAAGAGACAACACCATTTGCTGCATGTTCCACTCCCAAACACCATGTCCAAACTGCAGCCTTGCAGTCATGGCATATTAAAAATTATGAAGAGAAACTACAGAAAAAAGTCTGCAGACAGTCCTCAAAAAAAAAGTATGAGAGTCCATTGTAGGATATCATCAAAGCTCTGACTTTGAAGGTTTCTGTCTACATAATAACAACAGCATGGGAGGAGGTCAGAGAGGAAACAGGCATGGGAATAATCGGGCATAGGACATTGGTGTGCTGTGCCAGAAAATCAGTGGACAGACATCACATAGCTTATTTTGGACCCTGCATTGTAGGTAGATACTGTTGACATGGGTGACTGAGAAGTTGTTGCTGTTGATGACCTCAAGGAGTTACTGAGCTTGCTACTAAACTTAGCCCTGAGACAGCAGAGCAAGACTTACAGGAGTGCATCATGTGTGATGCCAGTGAAGATGGATAAGAGCATCTGAATGATGATACTGTCGTTGCCACCATCGGAGACATTAAAATCTTTGATGAGACTAAACAGGAGCAAAGTGAGGATAAACAACTGCCAAATCCAATTCTCAACCACACTGAAGCAGGGACTGCACTCAAAGATTGTCTGATCTGGCTCAAGAATCCATTGGACTGCAGCTCACCTCACCTCTTGCTGCTTCAGAATCTCAATTCAAAAACTGCTCAAAGCAAAGCAGCATCGTGTCAATAAAAAACTATTAAGGATTATTTCACCAGAGTTCAGTGCCATGATGGAAATCGTGTACTGTACCATACTGTATTCTTCACAGTACCTATAGTAACTTAAGCACAAATCATGGAGCACATAAAAATAAAAAAGTCACAAGTCACAAATGCCCACTTACAAATACCCCAAACCGTACTTAAATGCATAAAAATGTTATGAAAAAAACCCAAATGTTTAAGATGTTTACTTTGTTATATAAGCAAAGTCAAACACAGCTCATATTCATATAATAATATCGGTTTACTGAACATCCGATTATCCGAATGTAACTGGTGTCCTCCAGATGCTTTGGATAATCGAGGCTGTAATGTATGCCCTAAACCATGCTGTGGCCCATAAAATGAATGCTACACTGGCCAAGATGCTGGCCATAGATATGCTGCCATGTCCAGAGTCTGAGCAGATATGCAGGTGAGGAGTCGGAGCTACTTTTCCAGTCATGCAGTTCACAAACTGTATGACACATTTTCACGGGGACTAAGCCATGCCTTGCAGCATTCAGCTTGTGCCTATGTGCATTTAAATGTGGTGAGTGGGCAGCTCCTGTATTTGTATCACAACACATTGTGTCCAACTTCTTGGAGTAATGTGCAACTCGGACAGCAAGTGTACTCAAACCAACTGCACCAGCAGCATCTATTCCAGCATTCAGTAGAATTGTACACTGGCTATGAAACCCCTCTGAGGGTCACACGCTGGAGAAAAAATATTAGCAAGCAACCCTTGCATCCATGGTCCTGCTTTTGTGAGCCTTACTTGTCACCCTGCCGAAGAACGTGATCAAGTTGGTTTGACAGGATCTGCACCTCATGAAGCTATGCTAAACGTGGGCATGAACCTTGGCCTCAATCAAGTGCTTTATTATTCTGTCTTTGATAATGACTTCCAGGACCTTGCTCAGCACTAATGCTAGGCTGGCTGGCATGTACTGTAGTTGTTCATTGATTTATATGGAGGAATTTCCTTTTTCTTTTATCCACCCAAGAAAACACAAACCATGGGTCCCATCAAGATGTTTTTTTTTTTTTTTGCCGATAATACCCTCCCTTAGTGAAGAAAAGGCAAGAACTTTGTGAGAATTCTGACAGTACAACATGCAAGGCTATATGTTGGTAGATACAATCTACATGCAAGTTGTTATGTAAGTTTCTGTCAGCTTTTACATAAGAATTATGTGCAAGGAATGTGTAAGGATTGTGACCTTTTGCTTGCTGTACAATAGTATTGGTTTTACTTTTTAGTTTTACATCCTGATGTGGGGCTTGAACCTACAACCTGAACCTGCAGTCATTACTGTGACTAATTATGATGTAGCTATAGAGGGGATTTCAGTGGGGAGTAGGAGACAAGAGTAGATGAACTGTAAAGGACTAAAACCCTGTTTTCTTACAAAATTCCTCAGTGATGACAGGAAGGGGGAATCTAAGAAAGATACATATAATATTAACTGAGTGTTAACTGCATAGTACATTTTTTATGAAATACAGTACTAGCAATGGTAACCTGCAGCCACCTAAAGGCACACAGATATGTGTTGCTCATACAAGAACCAATGTGGATGCACATGATTCCTCCAATAAAGTGCTGGGCTTTAATATAAAGTGCTATAAAACATTAATGCAAAGCAGAAACACCAGATAACTCACATGTATAATGTCCTTTGAGTGTGTTTCATTAAGTTCATTCAGTTCAGGATAAAATAAAGTCCAAGGTTCATTTTCCATAAACAAACAGGTCCAAACAGCTAAGGGCCCTTGTGTTTCTGCTTTACATTAATGTTTTATTTATTTATTTATTTCTAGAGAGTACCTTTGAGCCAAAGGCTCTTTTACAGAGGTTCCACATCGTAGTACTACATGGGCATCACATCATTTACAATGGTTACAAGTACATAAG
Source organism: Neoceratodus forsteri (assembly GCA_016271365.2). Lineage (NCBI taxonomy): Eukaryota > Metazoa > Chordata > Ceratodontiformes > Ceratodontidae > Neoceratodus > Neoceratodus forsteri. The sequence goes on from CM057458.1 coordinate 378,027,196, forward strand.
CAGATACAACTCTGGGGCTAAATCACACTACTGCCTGTAGTTTTTTTAAATGAAACTTTACTCATGGAGATAATACTCCTTTTAAACTGTGTGATCATTGTATGCACTTGTATATGTTTTTTTACTGTGTTGGAGCCCTTATTCCCTTAATCACTGTGGGGAATTAGGCAGAGAGACTGTAGCTCCGTGACGTTTTTGTTCTACGGACTTCAGTCTGCACCTAATTGCATCAGTTAAATGCTGAGGGAGCAGAATAGTTACCTGCTTACACTTTATTTTCTCTGGGGAGGCACTGTGCTACTTTCGCTGACAGTTTAATTGTGGATTTGGGGTGTAGAGTGCAGCGTGACCCTTGTAAATCACTTCCGGGTCTAGCACTCTCTTAAGAGTGAGGTGCTCAGCGAGCAGGGTGCTCTAAACCTCGGACTTTTGGCTGTGTGCCAACTCTGGGGCTAAATCGCACTACTGCCTGTAGTTTTTTAAAATGAAACTTTACTCATGGAGATAATACTCCTCTTAAACTGTGTGATCATTGTATGTGCTTGTGTATGTTCTTTTACTGTGTTGGAGCCCTTATTCCCTTAATCACTGTGGGGAATTAGGCAAAGACCCTGCAGCTCTGTGACGTTTTTTGTTCCACGGACTTCAGTCTGCACCTAATTGCATCAGTTAAACACTGAGGGAGCAGAATATTTACCTGCTTACACTTTATCTTCTCTGGGGAGGCACTGTGCTACTTTCCATGACACTTTAATTTTGGATTTGGGGTGTGGAGTGCAGCGTGACCCTTGTAAATCACTTCCAGGTTTAGCACTCCCTTAAGCGCTCGGTGCTCAGTGAGCAGGGTGCGCGCGGCGCCGCGCGCCAAGACACCCACATCTGCGTGTGTTCCGTGTGTTCAGCGGGATCAGTGGGACAACAACAGAGGCTCCCTGCTAGGTGTTTGTATCCTAACTTTGGTTTTATCCCTTGGGTATATCACTAACCTGCGTGTGTGGGTACATATAGCTGCTGCCCTTACCTGACAGTTACCCTTACAACATGGCTGAATCTAGATGTCTAAATCCCATGTCCGAAGGGGTACAGTGCATTTCCTGCTTAATGTATACTAACATTATTACTAAAAACGCAACTGCTACTGGGTTTACTTGCTCCAAATGTGTTGAAAATCACTCGTTGAAACAAGTGATAGCTTTGTTTAATATTAGGCTATCTGAACTTGAAACGAGTCAGTTGCAAATGCAGGCCAAATTTAAAGCTTTAGCGTAAACATCACTAGATCCCACTTCTAATGATTTTGTTCCCCTGCTCTATGCCTTCATCTGATTTGGATAATTTAGATGTAAATCGTACCATTTCAGCTACAGCATTAAATCTGGGAAGTAAGAGAAAACATCCACTTGATGCTGATTGTGCAGACAATTCAAATGAGCAATGGTATGAGGTCCAGAGTAGACATGTATATAAAAAGGGACGCAAGGCTGCACAATTTTCTTTGGACACAAGAAATAGGTTTACTACTTTAAATGGACTAGAGGAACACAGTTTACTTGATACAGATCATGAAGTGATAGTGAATAATACACTTACATCAGTTGTCCAAAATATTCTGGTTAATACCTCACCAATTTTAAACACCATTGTAGCCTCTTGTCCACTTCTATTAAATGCCCCTTTGGTGCCTATGGACCCTTCTTCATCTAGCACAAGCTCTGGCCCTATACAATCTTCCTCAATGATGGAGGTTTCCAACTCACTAGTAGTATCTCAGAGACAGGTATATGTTATAGGTGATTCAATGGTGAAACATCTGTATAGGGCTATCTGTGACTCAGACAAAGTAAATCGTACGTGTTCTACTTTTAGGGGTGCTAAAATTGCAGATATTACAAGTATGATTCACAATATCTTGGCAAATGGTGGAAATAACTCCGTTGTGATACTCCACATTGGCACTAATGATTTTTCACATTCCAGTATCCTTGATATTAAAATGGATCTAGTTGCACTCTGAAATACTTTGGCTGAACTGGGGTGTGAGGTAGCTCATCATGTGCTCATCATGTGCTTTATCTAGCCAAGAAACATGCAAGTATAATTATACTGTACCACACTACATTTTAAACTTGTAGAGTTCGACTAGTGTTAAAACTTATATTATCTTGCAAAAACCTTTTGTGTACTTGCAATAAACTTGCATTTTTTCTTGCAACAAAAATGACTATGTATCTGATAAAATTTTTCCATGGTCATGCAAAGAACGTACAGTAATTTTGACACTAAGTGCATTTTCTCATGTCATTCTTACAAATCATGCAAGATCAGTCATAAACCTTACTTTTCTTTCAGTAAGGGCTGTGACATTGCTTAATCTGTCCCCTGCTGTGGAGTTAACCTTTACGAAAACCGCAGGCCAATTACTAATAGGCACAGTATGACGGAAGCAGTGCATGCAGTTGGGTTTCTAGAGTTTGCCTCTTCAGGGAGGCTTTGAAGTATAGGCCTTGATCTTGTACTGCATGTGGGGTCGTCACCATATTTGAGTGGTTTGAGGGGGTTTCTTAGTTATTGAATGTATTGATTCACTTTGCAATAACCAGGACAGTTACTCAGCTGAGTCAAGTATGCAGTAAGGCAAGATAAGGGTGTATGACTATGGGTCGGTAATCACTTGCCTCCTGAGTGTGTTGTTAAGAACGAGGTGCTTGTGATGAGTGTCATTAAACACGAGAGAGAAGTGTGATTATTAGCCATAATCACACCCCTGAAGTGCCTTATTGCACTTATAAAATGGATCCATACAGGAAATATAAAAAGGAAGAAAAAGCCAACAGTTTCCTAATGTGGACCTCTGCCGAGTCGTAACCCACTGCCAAGACCTCTCCTACTACAGACCTCTGCTGAGTTGTGTGAGCATGGATGAACTTGTTGATCAGATGAGGAATGGTAGTAGGAACAATTCAATAATCTAGAGGAATGGCAGTGGGATGAACTCTGTGGGGAGTGACAGTGAGAGAAAAAAAGGTTTTTGTTTGTTGCATGTTCAGTTCATGAAAATAAATGGTTGCCATTTTATGTGGGAGGGGAGGCTTTATGGATATTTTATGTGAAATGGCTGGCTTGATAGTTGGTACTTTAAAATTATCAGCTAATAGTCACAGAAGTTGGCATGGTTCTCAGCCAGTGACAAGGCTGCATTTGTTGTACACATTTTGTTGGTCTTATTTATAATCCTGGGGCAAGAATCAACAATACTTAGGGAGAAATGGTCTGAAGTGGGATAGTTATACTTTTTCCCACATATGAGGTTAAGACCAATTTCTCATGGATGGTGAAACCATGTTCACCTTGTAAAGATTTTGCTCAATTGTTCCCCTTCCTTAAACAGTGGGTATGTTATCTACAGTTGCTCTCCAAATCATGGGTTGGGTATCAGGAGGGAGGGAGGGCTACTTTATAGAAATGGTCATTTAGGGGGCAGAGTAAGGAGAGGGGACTTTTTGAAGAGCCATGCATAGGTCTGAGCACTGCGCTGAGGTCATTTTCAATTTTGATTGCAGATCTGTTGTGCTGAAGGATTGGGGGAAGATTGTGGAATAGGAAGGAGATGTCTGGGTGCAGGGATGATCATAGGACTTTGGGGGAGCTAAAGGTTTTTTATGTATTTTTTTTACTCATTTATTTTATTATTTATTTCCTGATTGTGAATACAATGGCTAGTGGAAATTATTCATTATTCAATCCCGAGTAATGAATACCCCATTATGCTGGTATTCAGGCACTAATATTCATTACTTACAAATTAAAATTCTTGGGAATCAAAATTTGTTCTCCTCTGTTCCCTTGTTCAAGTGCAAACTAAAAGAGTATTTACATTCCACATCAAAATGTGCATGTTGTAATTAATTGTTCAGAATGTCAGTTTTTAAAATCTGTCTGTCCTTCTGTGCACACTTGATGGCTGTAAAGATCTGACTGGGCTGTGTCTTCGATGTCCAGGTAGTTCCAGTAAAATGGGATTCTTTTCCAGTGAAATAACCCGGTTAATAAATAAATACACTTTCGTAGTCTTACACAAGAACAATTAAAGTGCCATATTAAACAAGACACCAGTGGCAACTGCATGCCCCCCCAAAAAACATCTTTAACCCACACACTGCAGAAGGGTACATTATTACACTTTATATCTTGTTTGCCAAGGTCAAAGGATGTAGGAGTGAGGGGGATGCATGATAGAGACCTACAAATACCTCACGTGGGTGAACAGGGTACAGGAGGGGGGTCAATTTCAAATGAGGGAGTGCACTAAGACAAAAGAGCATGCAAAGAAGCTGGAAAAGGGAGGTGTTTAAGAGTTATGTGAGGCAGTACTACTTTACGGAAAGAGTAGTGGACACCTAGAACAGTCTGCCAGCAGAGGTAGTGGGGTGAAAACAGTAGAGGGCTTCAAGCATACATGGGATAGGCATAGGAGTATACTGGTAAATAGGAAGGGAGGGGGTAGGGTCACCAGAGACCAGGTTGGGTCTGCAGAGGCAGAATAGTCAGGGATCATCTGGGCAGACTGGGTGGGCCAAGCAGTTCTTTTCTTCCGACAATATCTATGTTTCTATGTCAACTAAATTGTTCTTTTGTAACTTTATTTTTTTTCTAGATACAGTCTATAAAGGCAGACAGCAGTATATTATTCCAGGGATCAAATTAAGTTTTGTAGCCACCAGCCAGCAGGTCTAGTGACTAAGTAAGCATTAATCCATGACAAAGGAGGGCTCTACTAGAGCCCTCCTTTGAGTGGATAAATGTGCTTGTAACCTGGCAAGTGCTTGCAAAAATTAATAGACAGTGATAATAATTTGAAAGAATAACACAGAGACAGATTAACATTTAAATAGAGTTACTCGTTTTCTGCATTGTCACATTCATGTATATTGTGATTGTAACTTGCTATCAATTATTGTAAGTATGAGCATTGGTTTACTCACTGTATATTATCATAATCAAGAATAGCAAACTTTTATTATATGAGGAAAAAACTGTTCTATGCGACTCATAAAAAAGGATCCAAACGTTTGTTAAACAGGCAAACAGCATTATGGGATTGCTAATTTACATATTTGTGCCCACAAACTGAACGATTTTGGCACATTGATCTCTTCTGTTACAGCTAGCAACATGCTACTATGACAGCGATTTAACAAGGTAAAGATTTCTACCATTGCTACATCCTATTTTGCACTCTCCCTTGTCAGAAAAATAATTAAAATTCACAGTGCCGTGAATCGTAAACTGACTCAGCTTAAAAGGACTGCATTGACTATACTGCTACTTTTGCTCTCCTGTTCAGTGTTATTCTTTGTGCTATTTCCTGTGCGCTGCTCCTGGGCAATATTGGGGGGTTTGTCTTGCATGTTTTGCTTCACATCTGCCTCGTTCTGTTTAACTGTTGTACATTCCTTGCTTGTAGATGAGGTGCTTGATGTGGGCGCATTGCCTGCTGGTGGTTCGCAGGACATTTTAGATGTTTCACAGTTGTCATTGTGCCGGTTTATCTGATGATTGCCACATTTGTGCAACTGTGCGAGTACCACTGGGAGGGAGGGTGGGTGGGAAGTAACCTGTGCTGCAGATTTATACTTTTCACTTGGTGATTTCATTGTGGTTGGAACAGTACTACACTATGAAGTGGGCATTACTAGGAATTAATGCCCACTTCATTTTTTATACATGTGCTGTTTCCACCGATCTCTTCTTATTTGGCTCTTTCATTTTGCCATGTTACAATGTACATTGGACCCACAGACTTTTCCAAAGGTCCAGCTGGTGCACTTATTAAAAAGTTATCTGCTCCAACATGAGCCAGCAAGGCTATTTAACGGAACATTTTACAGACATGATACAAAATCTAACAGCGCCTGGCTGGTGGCCAGTGCCAGTTTTGAACCCTAGTACCCTACACTGCACTCTTCATTAAACCACTGGTCAATGAGTATCTTTTTTAAAGTTGGCAATGGATTTACAGCTCACATTGTGTTGTTTTCCAACTTTTAACCAGCTAAAACGTAACATCTACTAAACATTTTTGCAACTCAACTGAAATGCAACTGCAGCTCTGCACAGTGCAGTGCAAAACTGAATTACAACTGCTAGGCAGGAGGTTTTTTTTTTCCAAAGCATTGTTCTGCATCAAGCAACACTTATGCAACTCATTAAGTATTGAAAAGCAACTCATGGGTGTCTCATTTCCAAGTATACCTGTTGGAACTAGTACAGCATGTAGTGTCTTATTATAATTGCTCTGTATATAATGTACTTTGCATAAAATTGTAATTATATTTATACCTTACTGTATTCTTCTTGGACTTTATGCATGGGTCACTCCAGATAAGAAGAATTTGGTTCCAGTATGCCTGACTACTTAGCAAATAAATAACCACAGTAGCATTCAGATTTAATGATGGCTTTATTATACGTTAACAGGTCTTCTGAGAGATGTGTCTTCTGTGGCGTAGCATAAGAGACTCTGACCATGAGGTTTGGAAAGAGGACTGCAAAGCTTGGCATTCCAGTTTCCCAAACCTCCTAAGAGCGAGAGACAACCAGTGGAGGACCTATTGACTTATTATAAATCACTCAAGTTAGATAGGATAATTTATAAAAAGTTTTAAGTATTTTTTTTTTGTGTTTGTTTTTAATTTTAAAAGTTAACAAAGCCTGTCCTCCCCCAGATTTGAAGTGGAACACTCTCTAACGTTCCTGCACGAGAAATCTCTCTACGAAGAATAAGAGGTAGAGTGCACTGTTTGGTTTTAATTCCATAAGTTTTATTTATTTATTTGAAAATTGGTAACCTGGAAAGACAAACTGAGTCAAAGCGTGCTTCCAGGTGTGACCTGGGGGAGGGGAAACATAGGGAGAAAAGTCTGTGGCGCATTACATTAAGTATAAACTGAGGAACAACATTAGATAAACATTTTGTAGGAAGTTTGAATAAATATAAAACCTACATAATCAGACAAAGTGGTGAATAATAGAGCTGTGTGGAATATAACAATTCTGCTGGTGGAATGCCTGCAGAATCACTATTCTGATTCCGTGAAGTTTCACAGAATTTGCACAAAAATTCTGTGGCGTTTGACAAATTAAAAATTTCAGTTATTGTGGTCTTGTTTTAAAAGTGTGTATCCAAATAATACCAAATTTGACAGGTATACATGCACTGATGGCTTGCATAAGTGTGTCACACATTTCAGACTCCTAACTGAAAAGCAACTAAATTATGGGTCGCCAAAGATTTAAGCAAAATTTAGTTTTCAAGGTTTTTTTTCCATGTAATTTGAAAATTTCTTGTCAAAATTTCTCTACAGTTTCAAGATTTAGAGGACTATCCAACATGGTTATGTCCACCAAATTTTAAGTCTCAAGTTTAAAAAGGGGCTGTGCTATAGGTAGCCAAACAGTTAGCCAAAATTTAGATAATTTTGAAAGCATTCATTAACATGTTATAAAGTATTGTGAGTGTACAGGTTATTACTACATGTATGTATGTACCCAGTTTCAGATTTCTAGCTCTAATGATGGTTCCTGAGTTATATGCAGGTAAAAATTTTCATCAAATTTCCCACAAAAAAAATAAAATGACAGACTTTGAGCGCCTATCATTTTGAGATAATGGACTCAATTTTCAAACAGCTCCTAGATCACCACAATTTGCAGTGATCTAGGGCAGCAACAATCTCGGAGTGTATCAGGGACCCTATGCCTTATTTAAAAAAAAAATGAGGGATCTGTACCCAAGATCCGAGATTTGTCGCATCTGCAGGGTTGCATCAGATAGATGGTGCCCCTGCAGAGTTTGAAGGAAGGCTCTATCAGCCCACACTGCCTGGCAGAACTTTCAAGGGGCCGCGAAGGTGGGGTATGTGTGAACATAGCTGCAAGAGGGGAACCTGGGGCATAAAGGGCATGGATGGTGGCATAAGGACTGATGAAGGAATGGCGGCAATAGGAGAGTGCTGAGGTGGCACCCTGCAGGGGTGCCCTGGAGACATGGAGGCAGCCAATCAGCCTGGGTACATGAGGTTGATGAGATGGGACTGTGACCCTGCAACAGGTGCACACAGTCCTGGTACCTGCCATAGAGGTGCCACTTAGCACAACACCATAGTCGGGCAGCAGCCTCCGTATGGGGGGGCTGAGTACAGTGTACTGTCTTGGTGCCCAGGGACTGTTCCTGTCCACCACCAGCACCTCACACTCTGTAGCCACTGCTGCCCACCTACAGTATTCTGGTAAGTGGCATATCTGGGGCAGGTGCTAGGGCTGCATGCATGCACCTGTTGCCACATCATGATTCTGTCTCGCCAACTTTACCTACCTGGGCCAATGGGCTGCCTCCATGACTCCAGGGCACCCCCCCCACAGGGTGCCACCTCAGCACTTTCCCATTGCTGCCATGCCCCTGTCAGTCCTTATGCCACCCTCCATGCTGTTTATGTCCCAGGTCCCCATCTTGCAGCCCCCCCCCAATTGCCTCCTTGCCTGGCAGTGGCACAAGGCCCTTAGACCATCTGTTGGTTGGTCTAACCTGCACCCCCTTTTGGAGCCATGTTTGGGCTTCTAGAATCCCAACTAAGGGGATGGTGCAGCCCCGCTGTGACACAACCACCCTTGCGACCTGGAACATGGGCACTTGTGCTACAAGGATGGCACACGGGGACGTTGCTGCACAGCATTATGATGTTGCCACAATTGGCATTTGAACATAGGGAGTGCCCCAGACTATGAAATAAAGTGCCACTTGCGTCATACACCTTTGGCGCAAATTCTTACATCATAATTCTTCATTTGAAAATCAAGCCCAATACATCCTAATGTTATGATTTTTGGCACACCATTAGAATGGTCAATAAATAATCATGCTAGATTTCAGATCTTTAGCTCAATAGAAGGCCGCGTTATGATCAAATTAATACATTTCAAAACATTCCACTGAATTTTATCACATTTTAAATTTCAGTTATTTTGGTCTAGTTTACAAAGTGTGTATCCAAATGATATGAAATTTTGCAAGTATACATGTGCTAATGACTTTCATATGTGTACCAAATTTCAGAGTCCTAGATTGAAAGGGCTGAGTTGTGGGTGGCCAAACATTTAATCAAAATTAAATTTTCAGTTATTTTCATCTAATTTTTAAAAATTCTTATCCAGATTTCTCTACAGTGTTAGGATTTAGAGAAACGTGCAATATGAGTATTTGTACCAAGTTTTAACTATCAAGCTTTAAAGGGGGCTGTGCTATAGGTAGCCAAACATTTGGCAAAAATGTTGGTTTTAGTTATTTTAGGATAATTTTTAGAGCATTCATTGATTGAAATGTTATAATATTTTGCAGGTACAATGGTTATTACTTTATGTATATATGTGCCTAGTTTCAGATTTCTAGCTCCAAAGGTGACAGAGTTACGTGAAGATAAAAATGTTCATGAAATTTCCCACTAAAAATAAAATAACAGACTTTGAGCACCTATAATTGTGAGGCAATGCACCCTGATGTCAATATATTTGGCACATTGTCAGAGCTCCTATCAACAAGTGGTCATGCCAAATATTTGATCTCTAGCTTAACTAATGGCTGAGTAGCATCCTTTTAATAAATTTCAAAGATTATGTGAAATTAGGATGAAATTCCACAAAATTTCTCAGAATTCCATCATAATCCTGTGAATCTGGAATTTTCTCATTTCACACAGCTCTATGGAATAGCTCAAAAAGAGCACCTAAAAGTGCACCACAGAAGTGGCAGTACTACTGTGTGAACTGCACACTGATGTTGACAGCTGCTAGCCCTAAAAGGCTGGTAGGTGGTTGATGAGGAGATTGAAGTGGTGAGGTAGTGAGAACAAGGCAAAATGTGGGAACTCAACCAGCTGCTTACCAGTATGGTAAGGTTAGGCCGGGGGGGGGGGTCAGGAGGAGGGGTAAAAGAGCAGGGAGGTAGGGGTGGAGTTTCAGCTGGTGCCTGAGAAAGCCATAGGATGGGGAGCATCAGAATAAGAAGGGGCGTTGATTCTAGAGAAAGGAAAATTGATAGGAGAAGGGAGATTGCACAGCAGAGGAGTGGGGGTGAGCAGTAACAAAGTGTGATGGTCCCTTAAGTGAAGGGAACAGGATGCAAGGGGAAGTTGAGAGAGGGGACAGGAGAGGTAACAGGGAAGGGAACTACACCAGTATCTGAAAATGAAGGAGCTATAGTGAGTCTAGCAATGTGTGGGCAGAGGGAGACTGGCTAGGGATGAATATAGTGAGCTGTGGTGTGTGCTGGGGAGGAGGATTCACAGCAAAGTGGCAGAAGGAGTTGCAAAGGGTGTCCTGTCTGGTGAGAGAAGTGGAAGGAGCTGTGCCATAGGCCACATCTTTGTAACCAAAGACAGGAAGCACCATTTTGTCAGCAAGCTCCCTACGGACTTGTGTAGATAAGTAGTCTTTGTTGTGGTATAGTGTACCAAGCTTGGGATGGAGTTTTGGATGGGTGGCATCGATATGGACTGAGAAATCAAGCTTGCTGTCTAGCCACACACTGAGGTACTTAAAAGCTTGAACTGACTCAAGTGGAGAAAGCAGGAGGGGCAGGCAGTCTGGCCAGCTTCTGACTGGTACCTAAGGTAAGTGATTGCACAAAGCCATGAAATCCCTATTTTGAGAACATTAGACTTGTGCTGGGGTGGAAACAGCTTAGTGCAAATTGGAGCATGCAGATTAGGCCTTCTAGCTGTTACTTTCACGCAGTAATGATGCGCATTCTAATCTCATGGATGTCTGTGCACGTCACAGTGGCATGCACAGACATGCATAAGCTGTGGCAGCAGTTTACACAACCCCCCGCCCACCCCAGACATACTTTAAGGATGTATGTGGCCTGCTGACAATAACCATTCATACCAGTATGTCCCTCTCTGTTGTTCCTGGTAGACCAGTAGGCCCTACCCTTTCAAAAGGGAGCCAACAATAAAGTGCATCCATACATGTCAGTTTAAATAGATCAGAGCAAACATCACATGGTGCAAGATGTGGTATCCTGCTCAGGTATTCTTCATTCAGACCCTTCTTTATTGAATTTATTTTATATATTTTTAAATACCATTCAGGCTAAGACCTGTATAAGAACTGTGATATTGTAACCCGATTGAAATCAGCTTGAATGCATTTCAGAAAGAGGGTCAGTATGCAGAACCAAACAGTACATTACAGAGTGAATATAATTGTGAAACACGCATAATGCACATTAAAAATGTGGAAGAAAGTGCTGACATAAATTCTAATTTGAACTAGTTACTAACATCAGTAGCTGTCCTATAGTGCTTTCAGTAGAGTGTTAGTCAAAAAATATATAAACCGAAGACTGGGGGCCGGGGTGGAATTGAAGTTTGTAAGATGTAGGTTAGTGGGGTAAAAAATAAAAACAGAATAGTAAAAATAAACAGGTCTGAGATAAAGAAAGATTTATCAAAGCACATGGGGGAGAGGAAATGTAACTTCAGCAATCCATGTAAGAACATACGGCAACTGTTGTCCAAAATAAATATACGATGAACTTGCATTATAATTATAACAATACAATTAAGCCACTGATATAATTACATGTGAAAGAATTTATATTTTTAATAGGGACTAATGTGATGCTCATATATAAATGACATAAATACTTTAGAAAAATTCCCATATGAAAAGACAGAAAAATACAAAATACAGCCATTCACCGTAGAAAATCATTGATAATGAAAATGCATAAAGCTTTGCTATTCAGAGTGCAATAATTGTTAATTATTATTTTTCAGTGGTCATTTACCAGTCTGAGGTCCTTGGGATCACGTTTACCGAGTCTGCTCATTTCTCACTATATGAGAGCTTCAAAAGAACTGTGTACTATGTTTTTATTTGTCAAGAGGAATGATATGAATTTACAGCACTGTTTGTGCTGCTTGGACTCTGAACAGCAAGCTTTGTGTGTTTCCATTGTCTGCTTTGAATGTATATTTTTTGTACATTTCTGCCTTTTTGTATGAGAATTTTGCTATTTTATTTATGTAATTTATTATTGAAAATATGATTTTATTCACATATCATTACATCATTGACTTAGTCATATTATAATGCAAGTTCATTATATATTCATTTTAGACAACAGCCACTGTATGTTTTTACGTGGATTGTTGAAATTACACTCCCTCTGTCCCTATGTGCTTTCATAGTTCCTTTTTTATATCATACCTGTTTCTTTTTAAGTTTCTGTTTTTATTTTTACTCCACTAACCTATACTTACCAACTTTGTTTTCCTCCCGAATCTCCAGTTTAATGAGACACATAATGATGTTAGTAACTAGTTCCCGTTAGAATTTAAGTCAGCACTTACTTCCACATTTTTTAAAGTGTATTTTACATGTTTCACAATGATGATCACTTTGTAATGTGTTGCTTGGTTCTGCATACTGAACCCCTTTTGAAATGCATTCAAGCGGATTTCAATCAGGTTATTGGACCACAATTCTTATGCAGATCTTAACCTTAACAGTACTGAAAAGAAATGTATATAGTTAAATAATGAAGGGTCTTAATGAAGAAGAATCAGTATTTATGTAGCGCTTTTCATACACATTGTATCACAAAGCACTTTACAAGCAATGCTAGACTGGTAGTGAAGTGAATGAACGTGTAGTGGCAGCAATATTGCACATCAACACCCACACACAGCCTTGGACAATCACATGAACCAGTTTTATGGGAAGCGGAATATTGGCCAGGACACTGAGGAAATTCCCCCTACTCTGCCAGTAGGGGGATTACTGGCTGTTTCTAAGAATGGCCACGAGGAGTCACAGGAGGGAATGGATGTTTCAGAGGCAGAGGAGAAGGCTTCCTCCACTACCTTCTTATCGTAAGAGGCCGCGGAAAACACTACTGTTTTTGTTTATTTACAAGAGAATGACCTGGGAAATTAAGTTTTCATATCAACGCAAGAGCTGAGCATGGATGGAGCCCTTCATTCACAGAGCCAAGATGTTTCTGATAAACAACTATTGAATGCTATGGAACATTTTCAGATAATGGAGAGAATTTACAAAAGGAAATGTTGTTAAAAATGTTTTTTTATTTTTATTTAGTTTTTGTTGACCGGGTAAGTGCACTGGACAAAAATCCTACCTATTTTCAGGCACGACCCGGGGGAGGGGGACACAGATGTATGCCAACTGACCTTGAACCAAATTAAGCTGTTGGTGGTATTTTTAGTGAATGAGGGAAATTTGGCCAGGACACCAAGGAAATTCCCCTACTCTTAAGTGCCATGGGATCTTTAACATCCACCTGAACTACCACCAATCCAGGCAGATGGGACCTCGGTTTAATGTTTCATCCAAAAGATAGCACCTCAAAAGTGCAGCACCTCTCTCATGCTGCACTACAGTGTCAGTACTGGGATATTAACCCAAGTGCCAGATGTGGGAACTGTACCCACAGCCCTCTGATCTACTGGCCTCAGAGGCGAGTGTGCTACCTACTGAGCCACTGAAACTGTTGAAAACTGAAGCAGAAGAACTCAGACATATGCAACTTAAGTTGCAGCTGCAGTTGGAACTAGCAAAGTTACAAGCAGAAAGTACTCCTGTCAAAATGAAGGGCCCAAATATTAGCTCTCACCAAACACCGGATGACGCAGTACCATCAAAAGAGGCCACTGCCCTGGCGGATGCCAAAACATCTAAGTCCCAGGTAAATATTTCCCTACCATTTGATACTTCCTTAAATGTGCCTGGCAGTGATAACGCAAGTAATAATGTGTGTGCCTAGAGCCACGGGAGAAAGTACAAGGGGTTTCAAGTTTTAAGGAAAATCTGTCCCAATTAAGAATCGATTTGCAGAAACCCATGGCATTTACAGCTGAAAATAAAATAAATCAATCTCAGACTGACAGCCCTAATGCTGCACAGACTCCAAAGGCTGTTACCAAATCTACTTCAAATGGTCAGTTTTCTGTTGATACAGGCCTGCCAACCTTTCCAATTGCGGCAACCCCAGCTTCCAGAGTAGTTGGAGAAATGTCCTTTGCTCCCACAGATGGGACTATCTACCAGACTGATGCAAAAAAACAGAAAGGCTTAACTGTTTTTGATTTTCTGCAAAAAATACAGGACCCAAAACAACAGGGAGAGGAGACATCAAAAATAAAAGAATGGCTTTTACTTTATCCAAATGGAACATCCCTTCAGACCTTCTTGTTTTTTAGCAGTGAGTCTGCAGATGATGCTTCCTGATCCTGGTAGAGGTTAAATAGAAACAGACAGTCCCCACAGCAGTGCAAGCTGCTTTTGCAATGAATCCTCCTCGTCAGATCCCTTTGTGCATTGGTCTCCATCTCCAGATAAAGCCTTAGCAGAAGCAGGATGGAAGAAAATGTCGATGGCAAATGGCTTCCTGATCCAGACTGAACCCTAGAAACACCCCTTTCACAGTCATCACCTGAACAGCACCCAACTTTACAGACTCAGGTACCTGCATCACTTTTTCCTTCAAACAGTAAAACTGTTGCTGATATTTCTGATCAAAACCCTGTGGAACAGGGAAAGGGAAATTGTTTAAACAGGAAAGGCACAGTAAGCCAAAGCTTGTTTCAGGTGCGACCTGGGAACACAAGGATGTTAAGTGACTTGCTCAGGGTCACACAGTATGCAAATGAGGGCTGTGGGATTCAAATCCAGGTTTGCAGTTCAGAGCCAAAACCTCTGCACTATACTGCCTCTGGGATGTGCTATAATGCTATACTGGGAAAAGCAGAGACACTTCTACAATCCCCTCCCAGAAAGTGAGGGACCAAGGGCTGTCTCAGCCCCCCAGGTAAAGAAGCAGGGGTGCACCCCAATATACAGGAGTCTAATAATAAAAATGAAGAGTGGTCAGCTGATCCTGAGCCTCCTCCTCCTTCTCCTCCACAGAGGCCTCTATTGCCAGAACTCTTTCAAAAAACTAAACAAGATGCAGTCCCTAAGAGGAGCACTGTCCACATCAGAAATAAAGGAGGCTTAGAAATCAGACCTGGCAGACAATATGTGAGGAAAAAATGTCTTGAAGAGTCCCTTCATTTTCTCCCAAAGAAGTGCTTGCATTTATTAATAGTTTGGGTGAAGACAATTTCAACGTAAGCTTCGGTCACCGTATGCACTAGAATTATTCTGGCAAAGATACAATCAGGTCAAATTCTGTCCACTTTGGTCCTCTTTTCTAGTGATCCCACTAACTAAGCCATTGATTAAGTTTGTTACCATCATGTTTCAAGTGAGGGGTCCATGTGGAGGATATTGTATATTGGCTTAGTCAGAATGTGAGGTTCTTAATGCCCTGAAGCCATCCTGAGCGATGAACTTTTTGGACAGGTTTTGGAAATTTCAAGTTAAGCTACGTCAGACAGAGGAAGGAATTATTCATATTCCCAATTTCTTTATGTTAGGCAGGGATCATGGAGTATGTTTTTGTGCAGGTCAAAACTCTCTGCATGTTACAAGTGTGGTTCTTGCACCCACTATCCAGTGTGTGTGACAAGCCACGCTGTGACAACTGTGGTGAATGAAACAGGCCACATTAGCCACCAGTGTGTAAATCACAGATGTGATTTATGTGAGGAAATGGGGCATATTTTCTAGAATGTCCATGGGCAGCAGAAAAATAAAGTTACCTCCATTATCCCTGATACCTCATCCAAAAGCTCAAGACTCTGTTGCACCCCTGAACAGCCTGTACCGAGAGCCCGGCAACAGGACGCCCCCTTCTCAGGAAATTCCCCAGGAATCTGTCATAGAGGAACTTGTATTAAATTTAGAGATAAGGTCCAGGGTGGGTCTGAAACCGCTATCACTTCAATCTCAGATTTCCAACCTGTTTGCTATCAGGACCCACCAGAAGGAAAGCAACAGGAAAATGCAGGATCTAACACTTTACCTTCTTCTAGACCAGCTCCCTTACCTAGGAGACGATACACAAGGAATCTTAAATCCCCCTTCTGACACCCTTGAGGTTGAAACCAAAAACCCTTTTCAGTCTTGGCCTCTGCAAACTGGGGTGACTCAGAAATGGAAGCTGGAGAATCAGACACCAATTCCACAACCAGGACAATATTATAACTAGTACTGATGCTGTGGGATATAAAGGAAGAAAAGAAAAGGAGGAAAAGAGTTCTTGATCACCCAACACTGACCTATGGGAAACACTGCCTAGCCTCAGTTAATAATTGTAGTATAGTTAACCATGACAAAAGACAGCGGGTGTTTCAATATTTATATGACAATAAATTTGATATTTGTTTCCTCCAGGAAACTTGGATGTCTTCTATCGGTCAAGTACAGCTTTTCAGGCTCAGTGGTGCTGGGGCCATCTTACTAGTCTTTTGGCCAATATAGAGCCGATGGAGTGGGTATAGTTTTTCATTCCTTTTCTTTTCACTAACTAAATTAATAGATTTGATTCCAGGCAGATTACTGGTTCTTGATGGTATGGGATCAGTCTCCTTGCAGATTTATCACCATTTATGCACCCTAGTCTAAAGCAGAAAGGGTTGCCCTTCTTTCCACTCTACAACCCTATTTGGTATCCTCCCACATTATTTTTTTAGGTGAGGACTGTAACTGTGAACTTCCCAAGAAGGTAAAATGGCTAGAAGGAAAACAATTATTGTGATTCCAGTGCATTAAAAATTGTATAGAGAAAGATGACCTCACTGATTGTGCTAGGCACCAGATTTTAGGGCCTACTTAGACACACAAGAGGAAAGATGTATCACTGCATAGACTGTTTCTTTGTTTCAAAAATATACCCCTCCTGCTTTAGAAATCCTTCCATTGGAGTTTACAGATTACTTACTATTAAAAATAAATCTCCAGGATCATACCACACAGAAGAGTAGGCGGAACAGGTGGAGACTAAATACATCCATTCTGTCAGACCCCATAGTTGAAAAGTGTATTTTAAATCTGTTATGGGCTAGGGCCGCAGTATTTGATCTGTATGAGGATGTGGGGACATGGTAGGCTGACACCAAAATGGATATCAAACAGTGGTTTCAAAATTTGGGGAAACTGAAAGTGAGGTCAGCATTTCTCAAATATTTACAGCTGTGTATCCAGTTACAGTATTTATTTCTTTAGCCTTCAATACCAGATTTGATTATTCTGCTAAATAGATAATCTAAAACACCAAATGAAGTCCTACCAGTATGATCGAGCAAAACGATCAGAGCTGAACTTCAGTATGGTACACAGAAGACACCAGTTGGGGACCCTTTTGTGGCCTGTAATGCCAGGAAAGAGGCAACTGTCTTCCACAACTTAACAAATGAAGCAGGAAATCCTGTAGAATCAGATGTGGGTTTCTACAAATGAATCTCTAAATATTTACAGCCTCATACCATGATCCAACCTTCTCCGGTTTCTACCATTAAATCATATTTACAAGACATTCAAACCACTTCTTCTCCTAGAGAAATAAATTATCTCACTGTCCCATTAAGTTCAACCAAAATTGAAGAATCGATAAACACTAAAACTAGGGACATCTCCAGGCCATAACAGCCTCCCTTATGAATTTTATGATTTTTTTTTCCAAAGAACTTGCAGTTAACTAAGAACCTCTGGCTATCCTGTTCAGCCAATCACTGGAAACAGGGGAGGTACCCAAAGACTGGAGGACAGCAGATGTAGTCCCCTTATACAAAAGTGGGAACAAAGAGGAAGCAGGGAACTACAGACCAGTCAGCCTCACCTCGGTAGTGGGAAAGATCATGGAAGCACTACTGAAGGAGAGATTGGTGGAACATCTGGTTGTCAATGGACTACAGGACCAAGGCAGCATGGTTTCACCAGGGGAGGTCATGTCAGACCAACCTCATTGAATTTTTGACTGGGTGACTAGGAGGTGGATCAGGGGAGGGCATGGACATGGCCTATCTGGACTTCAGCAAGGCCTTTGACACTGTGCCACATAGAAGACTATTACACAAACTGGGGAATATGGGTGTGGGCAGGACAGTAGTGTGGTGGGTAGGTAACTGGCTGGGTGGCAGGACAAAGAGGGTGGTGGTAAATGGCTGTCACTCCACAGAGGGAAGAGTGACCAGTGGGGTACCACAGGGATCAGTGCTGGGACCGGTCCTATTCAACATCTTCATCAGTGACATTGCACAGGATCTAGAAGGCAGAATTTCACTGTTCGCTGATGACACAAAGCTCTGTAACAGAGTAGACACACCAGAGGGTGTAGACAGAATGAGAAGGGACCTGCAGAAACTTGAAGAATGGTCAAGGGTTTGGCAGTTGAAATTCAATGCAAAGAAGTGCAAGATAATGCATATGGGGCACAAAACCCTGGCACAATATATCAGTTGGGGGTGAGTATAGCATGCACCAAGCAGGAAAGGGATCTTGGGGTTGTCATCTCTGATGACCTCAAGGTAGGGAAACAGTGTGACAAGGCATCAGGTAAAGCAAATAGGATGCTGGGATGTATAGGCAGGGGCATCACCAGCAGGAAAAGGAGGTCATAATTCCGCTATACAAGACACTAGTGAGGCCCCACCTGGAGTACAGTGTACAGTTCTGGAGACCATACCTACGTAAGGACATAGACAGGGTAGAGAAGGTTCAGAGGAGGGCAACAAAGATTGTGCATGGGTTGCATCACAAGTCCTATGAAGACAGGTTGAAGGAACTGAACATGTACTCCCTGGAGGAGAGGAGGAGAGAGGGATATGATAGAGACATACAGGTATCTTACGGGAGGAACAGGGTGCAGGAAAACACTATTTTTAAGCGAAAAAGATGTTTCAGGACTAGAGGGCATAGGATGAAGTTGGAGGAGAAGCGATTCAGAGGAAACATGAGAAAGAATTTCTTCACAGAGCGGGTGGTGGACAAGTGGAACACCCTGCCAGAGGAAGTGGTGGGAGCTGAAACAATCACAGGATTTAAGAATGCATGGGATAGACATAAAGGAATTCTAGAGGTCAGGGGTAAGGAAATAGACTTCTAGGAAAACAAACTGAACTACAGCTCAAATGGGCAGACTAGGTGGGCCATAGGCCCTTATCTGCCGACACTGTCTATGTATCTATGTTTGGAGGTACTGTGTCTTTTCCTTCTACTTTAAAAACAACATGGTTCCAACCTATTTTTACTTCAGGTTTAATATATTTATATTTAAAACAGGAGACAGGAAAAATTAAAAATGGAGGCCAATCACTATATTAAATGCTGATTTCAGTATTTTGTCACAGATCCTAAATAAACAGTTATGAAAAATAGCAAAGTTCCTAATCCATCCATCTCAATTTTGTGGGCTTCCTGACTATAAAATTCAACATTCCTTAATGATTATTAGAGATATAATAGAATATTTTTCTTTCCAGGGGAAATCAGGATGTCTCATATCTTTAGACCAAAGTAAGGCTTTTGACCGGGTATATCAGGGTATATAAGAGGGGAGGGGAATGGGTGGAAAAGGGAGAGGAACAAGCGGAAATACTGAATGACTACTTCTGTTCTGCCTTAACTAGGGATAAGGATGGACCACTACCACCATGGACTGGGAGGATGGGGGAAGGAGTTGACAGACAAAATGATAATAGGGACTAGAGTGCTAGAGGGGCTGAGGGCTTTAAGGGTGGACAAGGCACCAGGTCCTGATGGCATCCACCCCAGGGTGATGAGGGAGATGGCAAAGGTGTTGGCTGAGCCGATGGCAGATCTGATCAGCACCTCCTGTAAAGCAGGGTTGTGCTTCAGGACTGGAGGGAGGCCATGTGGTGCCCATATACAAGAGTGGACCTAGGAGAAGAGCCATAGGGGAAACTTATGGAGATGATAATGAAGGAGAGACTGATGTCATTCCTTGAGGGTAATGGCCTCCAGGATGAGCGGCAGCATGGGTTCATCTTGGGGAGGTATTGTCAGACAAACCCAATAGAATATTATGACTGGGTAAGAAGGGAATTAGATGGGGGTCATGCGGTAGATGTCCTGTACTTGGAAGGCAGATGTGAATCCCCTTCACAAAAGTGGGAGCAAGACAGAGGCAGGAAACTACAGACCTGTTAGTTTGACCTCTATGGTAGGGAAAGTGATGGAATCACTTCTGAAGGAAAGAATTGTTGAGTACCTAGAGGCCAGTGGGGCACAGGACCCAAGGCAGCATGGGTTCACAGCAGGAAGATCATGTCAGACGAATCTAATTGATTTCTTTGGCTGGGTAACCAAAGTAGTAGACCAGGGAGGGGCTGTGGACATGGCCTACCTAGACTTTAGCAAGGCATTTGACACAGTGCACACAAAAGATTAATAATCAAATTAACCAGCCTGGGGTAGGTCCCAGGATGGTAGCCTGATAAACATTGTCTGGACAACAGGACACAGAAGGTAATTGTAAATGGAGTCCACTCTGAAGAAAGGGGGGTTACTAGTGGGGTACTGCAGGGTTCAGTACTGGGTCCATTCCTTTTTAATGTGTTTATAAGTGACATTGCAGAGGGACTGAAAGGAAAAGTATGCCTCTTTGTAGACGACACAAACATCTGCAACAGAGTTGATACACAAGGAGGCGTGCAAAGGATGAGAAGGGACTTAGCAAGGTTGAAGGAATGGTCAGAAGTATGGCAGCTTGGATTCAGTGCAAAGAAGTGCAAAATAATGCACCTGGGAAACAAAAACCCAGGGGAAGATTACACAATTGGGGGAGAGGTAGTAACAACAACAAAAATGGAAAGGGACCTGGGGGTAATCATATCAGATGACCTTAAGGTTGGCAAGCAATGTGAGAAGGCAGTAGGGAGGGCTGGGGGGATACTGGGATGTATAGGGAGAGGCATCACCAGCATAAAACAGGAAGTTGTTATCCCTCTGTACAGACAGTTGGTGAGACCTCATATGGAGTACTGCATCCAGTTCTGGAGAACCTCATTTCCACCAAGGATATGAGACAGGACGGAGGCAGTTCAGAGGAGGGCAACTAAATGGTGCAGGGTCTGCAAGAGAAGCCATACAAGAAGAGACTAAAGGGTCTAAATATTATACCCTTGAGGAAATGGGGGCAGAGGGACATAATAGAAACTTTTAGGTACCTCAGTGGAATCAACAAAGTCCAAGGGTAACATCTTTCAGAAAAAAGAATGTAGGGGTGGGGATGGATGATGGGGTTTCTGGAGGGGGTGGGGATGGATGATAGGGGTTTCAGGAACACAAGGGGAGGGCCTGCACCTAACTGGGATCTGAGGCTCAAGCAGACTCAATAGACCGTAAGGCCTAATCTGCTGGCAATTAGTATATAAAAAGAGATGTGCAAGAACAAAGGGACACAATTTGAAGATAGAGGTGGGACGGCTCAGCGGCAATGTGAGGAAGTATTTTTTTCACAGAGAGGGTGGTGGATTCGTGGAACCGCCTTCTTGAGTAGGTTGTGGGATCTAAAACTGTGGGAGAATTCAAGAATGCATGGGACAGACATAAGACAATTCTTTTGGGGGGGTAGGAAGAAATAGGCTGTTGGTAAACTAGGATCTGCAGCTTATCCTGTAGGTAGGTATATGGGTAGACTAGGTGGGCCAAGCGGTCCTTATCTGCTGTCAAAGTCTATGTTTCTATGTTTCAGCAAGGCCTTTGATACAGTGCCTCATGAGAGACTGGGGTGGGGGAGCTGACTGCCATGGGGTGGGGAGAAAGCTAACAAACTGGATAGAGAACTGGCTACATGGGGAGGATGTAAAGGATGGTTGTGGGGGGAGGGAGCTCTCGACACCCAGAGCAGTGGCAAGCTGTGTGCCGCAGGGTTCAGTGCCAGGCCTGGTGCTATTTGGGCTCTTTATCTCAGATATTGCACACAGAGTAGGGAGCAGAGTTAGTCTGTTCACAGATTATACCAATATGGGGGCAGTGGTGGATGAAGAGGATGGATGGAAACAATTGCAGGGGGACCTAACCAAACTGGAGGCATTGTCGGAGAGGTGGCAGCTGGGATTCAATGCGAAAAAGTTCAAGGTTATGCACTTCGGAGCAAAACACCCTAGGAGGAACTACTGGTTGGGTGGAGTGAGGCTGGGACCCACTGAGGAGGAGCAGGACCCAGGCGTGTTGGTAATGGGGAGATGAACAACTTGGTCCAACTTGGTCCAATGCAGGAAAGCAGTGGCTAAGGCAAACAGGATGGTGGGTTGTATCACAAGGGGCTTCCCATCCAGGCATAGAGAGGTGATCCTGTCCCTCTACAGATCCTTGGTCAGGCCATATACTGGCGGCCACATCTGAAGAGGGATATAAAATTATTGGAGGGGTGCAAAGGAAGGCAACAAAAGTGTTACATGGGATGGAAGCAAAGGCCTATGAAGACAGGCTGCAGGAGCTAAATATGTACACACTGGAGGAGAGGAATGATGGGGGAATATGATTGAAAAACCTTCAAATATTTGAAGGAGGGGTGACTAAACCTAGCACAGAAGTAGTGTTTAAACGGAGACAAGGTAGGAAATGAGGGACACAGGCTAAGATTGGAGGTGGAAGATTTAAGAGGGAGATGGAGGCATTACTTCACCAAGAGGGTGTTGTCTAAATGGAATGCGCTACCAGAGGAGGTGGTGTCACGATAATAGTAGGAAGTTTAAGAAGGTGGGACAAAGCAAGAGGAGGGTCTAGGTGGTGGGGACTGAGACAGATATGGGAGGGACAATGGTAGAGGGTGGGGGCAGCTGTAATCTAGGATGCTAGCCGCACACTGGGGCAGACTTTGATAGACTGGTCTGTCTGTTTCTGCTGGCAGTTTCATATATTCGTATATCACCCTTCCTATTTTCTACTTTAGAGCAGTATGGTATTCCCTTTAATTTATAAAATGGGTGAAATTGTTATATTCTTCTGCTACTGTACAACCTGTAATACAAGGGCATATTACTTCTAGTTTATGAATTTCAGCAGGGGTTAGGCAAGGATGCCCTTTGAGCCCTCTTCTTTATATATTTACTTTGGACCCCTTTCTTGGGAGATTAATTTACAACACCCAGTGGCAAGGTGTTTATGGAAGCAATGGTCAAGATGACTTAAGAGTCCAAGCATAAGCAGATGATGTTTGCTTATTTTTTCATGAGTACATCTAGATATCATTATTTTTCCAGGAAATGTACTTATACTCATGTGTGTCAAACTTTAGACTAGATATAGATAAATGCAAAGGTTTGTTTATAAGGTCTTCCTGCCCTCCCCCTGTAACTATTTCCAGTATACAGAGTTCCACTGAACCTATAAAAATCTTAGGCATTATGTTTGGTCCACAAAATATTCCATTCCCTAACTGGGACCTCACAGTGCGTACTGTAGAGAATAAAGTCCAGAGATGGAAGGGATGGAAGTTATCCAAATATTAAAAGAATTCAAATTATTAAACAATTTCTGTTCCCATGTTTATCATACATTGCTATGATTTTCTTCCTCCATCTAATTTAGAAACTAGATTATATAGCTGTTTTTTCAGATGCTATGGGAAGCAGGCTGAATCCCACAGAAAGATATTTCACTTATTTACCTAAAAACAAGGAGGTTTGGGTATCCTATAACTTTTTTCTACAATATTTATATCTTAAACTATTAAATTGGGGTTGCAACCCTCTGATAGCTATTCGTATAAATAGGTTCAAAATACCTTAGCAGAGTTTTTCCAGTTGTGGGGGAGATTCCCCACCTAAAGTATCTTCACGCGTACAAATCCTGGGTTATATCAAACCAGTGGCTCCAAAATTGTATAATTGGGGTATTTCTAAAGCTCAAATTATTCAGAGTTCAGGACCTCAATTATATAACTTGATCATCTTTAAAATCTACCCTGTTGAACCAGAGTTTAAGAATTGCCCCAGCCCCCATCTAAATAAAAGTTCTAGCAAAACTAAATAATGACAGGAACCCCATTCATATGTGGGGGTCCTTTAGTTATTTGCTTACGGCAGATTATATATCCGTGGAAATGTAAGCATAAAGCTGTGAACGAAAGATAATGTCCATACAATACTTGCCAGGCTAAAGAAGAAACAATGAATCATTTCCTGTTTGAGTGTTCTTATGTAAAACCCTTATGGGAATATATTGCCAAAAAATGGAATTCAGTATGGCTAACAAAGCTAAACTATGAAATATTAATATTAGGGAATTACCCTTGTTCTTTAAAGAAATATTAAGAGGGCACTTTAGCCATACTCTTTTGTTGTTTAAAGTTTTATTTGTGGCAAGCTAGATGCCAGTGAATGATACAGCAATGTATTATGTCTTTTGAAACTTTCAGTATTTTATGTGAAAAAGCAATGAACTCCATGTATTATAGAGGTGTTTCTTTTCATTCATCAGAAAAAATGCTAAAATGGTGGAAAGGTTTTTCTTTTTTTATCAAATTTAAATAATTATCCAAGGCTGCAGCATATTTGAAATAGACAATAATGGATGGGAAAGTGTGTAATATGGAATTTAATGCACACCGAGTGTGGGATGCTACATAAACCCGAGGCGAAGTCCAAGGGGTTTATCAAAGCATCCCACTCTGAGGGTGTGCATTAAATTCTCATATGCACGTCCTCATCTTTTATTTCATATAATATACTGAGGAGCAGTTTTTTCCAGCTGAAGTGCTGTGACCCCCCTCCATATCACAGTCACACAGATTTCTCTTTCTCCACAGGCACAGAGTCTCTCTTTCTCCACAGGCACACAGTCTCTCTCTCTCTCTCTCTCTCTCCACAGGCACACACACACAGTTACACTTTCTCTCTTCATCCTAGAAATCCTACTGTGGCACCTAGGCGCTCCAAATGCAGCAGCAGCAGTAGCCTACACAGCTCCCCATGTCCCCGGCCTCCCATTCCAGAATTCTGAGCTGTGCAACCATCACCAGTCATTCTCCCTCTTGTCCCACAGCACATTCTGCTCCCTATTTATTATTATTATTTTTTTAAAACTTGCAGCTGAAATCACAAGCACGATTACGATTGCACTTACAGACCTGTTCCTGCTGGTGGTGTGCATCACTTGAAGCTGGTGAATTGTAGGATCAACCAGATAGTTTAAAAAATTTACGTTTAAGGTAGGGTCTATGAGATACACAGAAAGATTAAGAAAAGGGGAGGAATAGGATCTTACTATAGCGGTTCCTCGCTAACTAAGAGAGAACTGCCATATTTTATAAACTGTTTAGCCCACCAGACACACAGCGGAGCCAAAGAGGGCGCTCCCTTTGATAGATGGAGCGTTGAGAATGTCATAACAACTGACTGGTTGTTATGGGAAATAGCAACTGGCTGAGTCTATAGGAAAAATTGCTTGCCAGTTATTATTGAATATTACTTATGACCAAGATAAGTTACAATATTGTTTAACACTTAGAGCACAAATTGTTCTTTTTGTTTCCTTTTGTTGGATCCTTTTTTGCTTTGTTTTAAAATTCTTACTTGGTAAAAATTGTATTTTTGTTTGCTTGTACATATTTACTGTGATGTTAATAAATTTAATGATTTGTGATTATGTTATCCCTCAAAACAATTCCCCTACACTTTGCTTAAAGTGCCTTGGGTTCTTTTATTTCCATCTGGACACCCACCAGCACAACACCAGGATGGGTAGAAGGGACCTCGGTTTAACAGCTCATGCGAAGGATGGCACACCCCAACAGTACAGCACCCCGCTAATACTGTACTCTGGAGCCAGCATTTAGGTATGAACCCAATCCCAGTGTGGGACCAGAACACACAACCTTCTGACCCAGAGGTGGATGTGCTGCCAATTAAGCCATGCTGGCACCTAATGCAAGAACATCTTTATTGTTGGCTTCCTTGAGAAGGGGTCAGGCACCCCAAGGCACTAGGAGCATTTGTTTTACACACCAATACATTTTTAAACTGGCTTAAATACTAAAGGTTTGCACTGTTTTCCTTGTTCTAGTTACTTGACTTTGGTGATGGTGGTAACAGTTTAACAGTAGCAGCCTGTCTCCTGCAGTGCATTTTTAGTGCTGTTGAGATCAGTAGGTCCCTAGCCGAAACTCCACATCCAGAATGTCCCCAGGATCCAGTGGATCCCCTGCCCTTGCTCCTTCACCCTTATGTGCATACATCAAATGATTCAGTCCCTCACTGATCTCATTCCCCCTGATTAGACTGCACAGCAAGCGTAGCAGTCTGACACCCCTAATGTCAGAATAAAATGTTTTCAGCAGAGAACTGCACACAAAAGTCAGTACCTGCTCCTAATACTAATAGCACTGTGAATGGCACTACATGTCTTTACTTGTCTACTGTTCTTCCCCTCCTTTTGCGCACCAGTGCACTTTATGCATTGGCATGAGAAGGCTCACTAGATCCTTTGAGCATTGCTCAGAGTGTTACAGGGAAGGAGTTGTGGTAAGTTGTGCTGCAACATTTGACTACCAATCGCATGCAGCTGAGAATAGGGACCCATTTCCATTTATTAGAATACTCATTTACCAGTAGCCTCTTTTACCTTGGAGACCTACAAACACAGGAAGTTGGAGAAGTGTTCATGACTGCAGCTTTGATTGTCTGGAACATTCTCGATCTCTCTATATCAGGCAAATTTGCCAGCTCCCCACAGTGTAAATACTCATGGCAGATTAACCTATCACGCCAGTTATGCCATGGCATAATTTATTTATTTAGTTTTTATTGACTGGTAAGTGCACTAGACAAATCCTGCCTATTTTCAGGCACGACCGAGGAGAGGGATACAGATGAATGCCAACTGATTTTGAACCAGATTAAGTTGTTGGTGGTATTTTTAGTGAATGAGGGAAATTTGGCCAGGACACCGGGGAAATTCCCCTACTCTCCACTGGGGGACTTTCTGGTTGTCAGGTTGCGATGGCCACTTCTCTGGACCAGGTGGAGGGGAAGGACGTTTCTGGGACAGGAGTGCAGGCCTCTGCTCCTTTCCTTACTACACAAGAGGCTGTTGACTTGGCTCTGGCTGTGGCGAATTTACTCGACACTGATCCACAGGAAATGGACCTAGGAATTACCTTGTTGGCTTCGGAATTGCTCTTGACTGACTCACCCGAGATCGCTTGCCCCTTGGCTGAATCTCGTTCTTTTCCGCGGACCTTCAATTGCAACGGTATGCGGCTCTGTTTCGTAAAAAGCACCACTGTATGAATACGGCTCTTGAAATAGATAAGGAACTGCTTGCCCTTCGTAAGGGCTCTGTGCCGACGATTTCTGATGTTGCACAGCACCCGCAGTCCCAGGAAGTAGCTCTGGGGGTTTCCTCTGACATCCACCCCCCAGCTGCTGCTGCGGCATTGCCTATTGAGCCTTCCCGGATGGCTGGCACTGAAAACGGTACTGATACCGTGTGCCTACAGCCACCTAATGAGACTTTAGCTGTTTCTGAAGCTCACCAAAATAAATTGGGAAAATCGAGGCTTGGAGTGGGTCGCTAGGTGGCGGACAGACCCGATGATTCAAAACAATTAGGTGCAGTTTCAACAGACTCCTTTTCGTTTAAAGACAGGACTAAAGAACAATCTTGGAGCACTATAGTAGAAGATTATTTTCCCTTAGATGACCGTTCTTCGGCTTCACTACAAGACACTAGCTGGATGCCTGCTTCTTCTCTGAAAGCAGTGGGATGGATTAATGACCAACCTGGTCGCTGGTTGCTGGATCCGAAAGACCCTGCCTACCAAAAGATGTGCACCACTGCTTCTTCTTCAGTGGCCACCAACGGACTTTCCACGATGGGCCCCATCGCACCCCGGGGTAAAAATGTCTCTCTTGTTGTTTCAAAATCTTCTTTACCTGTAGAAAATTCTGAGGCATTGCTTAAACAAACTGAGGGGGCCTAACCTTCATGATGAGATTAGACTAGGTCCGAGTCCCAAGGCCTTGGGTATAGATCAGGAGGGGACTTCCATGGCTCCCTTGTTTAAATTAGCCGACCTTTTTCATTCCAGTGGAGAACCTGCTCCTCGGAGGAATGCAGTCCGGCTATTATACAAGGATGGTCTGGAGGATCCTCCGACTAGATTATTCATTGCAAAACATTTATTGAAACCTGCTATGATGTTTTTTTTCCTCAGAAATCTTTGCGTTGATTTGTCTGGGGAATGGGAACTTCAATATTAGTTTTAAAACGTGTCTAGCCTAGATAGATTCTGGGCTCAATATCAGATGCAACAGAATAACCCTCTTTGGATTCCTTTTCAGGCTGCTCCCCTTACTAAATCTTTAATTAGAACTATTGCTGTAATGTTTAAGAATGAAGGTGTTAATGTGGAGGATATCCTTTTCTGGTTGCGTCAGAGATGTGAAATTCTGGGGAGGCCTTCTGCTACCATTGACAGTGAGCAAATCTGGGATGGGGTTGGAAAATTAAAGTGAAACTTCTTTTTACGTACACAGGTCCAGCACATTTGCCTAGTATATTTTTTTGGGGGAGGGATAGGGGCTCTATTTTTTATGTTGGCCAACCTCATTCCTGTTTTAAATGTGGGTCCAGACTACAACTTAGCTTGGGCTATGATACCTCTAGGTGTACTCACTGTCTGGAATATGGGCACCTGGCTTCTGCATGTCTCAATTTATTTAAATGTAATTTATGCAAACAGACTGGACATGCCTATGGATGTTGTCCTTGGGCATCCCATGATAGGGAGGATTGCACCTCTCATGAAGGGCTTATTAACCAAAACCAACATGCACTGGCAAAACAGGTTGCATTTGATGTACCTATTCGCCAGACACTGTTGCCAGCAGAGGTTCCTCCTGACTCACTGTCAGCTACTTCCCTGGATACCTCTTCTGTGGCTCTGCCTGCAGTTACGGCCCCATCTGAGCAGGTGGCATTGCAACAGGATCAGACAATAGAGGGTGACAGTTTACCTGCCGAGTCCGACATGCCTCCTCCTCCCCCTCCCTCAACTGAACTGGCTTTTAAAACTGTGCAGCCAGGAGCGCAATAGACATGGGAAAGCAATGACAGTGGTTAAACCTATTTCTAAATCACTCCCTGCACGAGATCAGTTGCAGTTAGGAAATTCCTTTGCTCC
The DNA here is from genome assembly GCA_016271365.2 of Neoceratodus forsteri. NCBI lineage: Eukaryota > Metazoa > Chordata > Ceratodontiformes > Ceratodontidae > Neoceratodus > Neoceratodus forsteri. The sequence continues at coordinate 378,056,312 of CM057458.1, forward strand.
CTTAGAAGATGATATTGGGGGTGATACTGGGGAGGACACCGACACTTCTTCCATAATTTCTACTCCTGACACTGATTGTAACCAAGAGGACTCCATTGCCAAACAAACTAGATGAAGGCAACTAGATAAACCCCCTCAAGTTTTGGTTTTTGGGTTTTTATTTTCTTTTTTCTTGCTTTTCATGCATTCATTAACTGTAACTACTTTAAATGTTAATGGGTTGAAAAGTATGAAGAAACGCGTAGGGGCTTTTTCAACTCTAAGGTCCTTACATTCAGATATTATTTGTTTGCAGGATACTCATCTAAAAACCCATATAGACCTTCGGCATGCAACCAGGTGTTGGACGCTGGGTCCCTCTTTTTGGTCTACTGGGGATGAAACCTGTGATGGAATTGGTATTCTTTTTTCTAATCCTGCACTACAGATTTCTAGATTAATAGATGTTCACCCAGGGAGGGCTCTCTATTTAGATATCTCCCTTTTCTCAGAGCGGTTTCTGTTGATTGCGGTTTATGCTCCCCAAACTAAAGCCCTGAGGGTAGCTTTATTTCAGGAAATCCAGCCTTTGTTGCATACCTCACGCTTAGTTATTTGGTTAGGTGATTTTAACTGTGGTTTAGCACAGGCAGATAGAGGCCTACGCACTCAGAAGTTATTTTGTGATTCCCTAGCCTTGAGGAAAATAGTTGAGAATACCCATTTAATAGATGCCTATCAAGTCCTTTATCCTACAGGGGGCTTTACCTATTTTCAGGGTACATTTAAAACTAGAATTGTCTTCATTTTCCTATCTCAGGTTATAAAACTTTTACATGTCACTGTTCATCCTGTTGAATTTTCCAATCATAATGCTTTGACTGCATCTCTTACTTGGGAAGGTGCTCCACGCCGTAAAAAAAATAAATGGAGACTCAATGACACTTTGTTAGAAGATTCTAAAATTAGACAGTCCTGGATCAGGGATTGGACCGCTAGGCTTTCAGTTTCAGAGTGTTATGACTCTATTCTGACTTGGTGGGAGGACACAAAAAAAGGCTGGAAACATATTTTCCAGCAACAGGCCCATCATAAGGCTAATCGGGATTATTTAGCTTATTTAAAATTTCGGCACCAATTGCAGCATGTAATCTCTTTAGCTGATACTACTTCTCTGGATTACAGCGCATTAATTTCTAACATTAAAACACAGATGGTTAAGTTACAATATGATAGAGGTAAATCTTTAATGCAGGAATTGGGGTTTGGCACAAAAATGACTTCAAGGTCCTTAGACCCATTTAAGGAGAGCAAGAACAGAACTGACTCTAAGTTACTTACTGTTCAGCAGGAAATATTGTGAGTGATCCCCTTCATCGTCTACGGGTTGTAAATCAGTATGTGGAGGGAGGGTTTAGAGTTACACCCACCCAAATGGACTCGGACATCCTCAGGTGTTTGGCTGATTTACCTTTACCTGGCTTATCTGAACATCGTGAACAAGATTTAGAGCTGGATATTGTTTTAGAGGAAGTACAGGTGGCTACTAAGGTTTGGCCTCTCAGACTGCCCCGGGTGAGATGGTATTAGTGCAGATTTATATAAAACCTTTTAGCTGAGTTAAGTCCAGTGTTAGTACTGTTGTTTAATCATATTTTGCATACTATGGATGAAGCCATACTGATATTTTTGTATAAAAAAGCGATAGAACTAATTTAGGGAATTGGCATCCCCTAAGCCTTTTGAATATTGATTTAAAGATTCTCAGTAAAATTTTGCTAGCCAGGCTTTCCACAGTTACTCCATTACTTCTTAGCGCTGTCCAGACATGTGCTGTTCCTGGGAGACGACAGCAAGGTAATCTCATTTGGATCCAAGAAATTTTTTCTCAAGGGGATTTGGGCCTCTTACAGGGATTGGCGCTCAGCCTTGATCAGGAAAAGGCTTTTGATCGAGTGGAACATGGTTTTCTATTCTCTGTTTTGGCAGCCTTTGGCATTCAGAGTTGACTTATCTCCCTATTTCGGGGAGTAGTATGTAACCAGTGGCTTTCTTTTTAGTATTTTTGCTCCTTAATTTAGGTTCTATATTGAGACTGGGTGTTGTGTTTTGGAGATCCTTGGTAGAGCAATGGCTACAACCATGCATGTTGTGTTGGCAAACCAGACAATCTAGGTTATTGACCAGACTTCCTAACTTGCCATCTTTTGTGATTGCTCTATTCAAACAAATAATTAAATGGGGAATTACCCCTGATCATTTACAGACATTGGATAGGAAAAAGCTTCATATTTATATCCTACCAACTGATCGAACGGTAGAGGTTGTGTTTCCTGATTGTCCTGATTCTAGAAAAACCCAGATTTTGAAACATCTATCTAATAAAAGACTTCCCCCATATGCTTGGGATTGTGTTTGGCTGATTAATTATGGGAGATTGGGAGTTAAGGGTAACAGTAAACACAAACAAATGTCGGAACAATTGTGCCCCAAACCGGAGTATATTTCACTTTTGGAAACCCAAAAACATTTGTATTTGGAATGTGAATATATTAAACCATTCTGGACCTTTCTACCTGATCGTTGGAATGAAGTGGATTTTCACAGTGTTGATTACCCGTCTTTAATGTTTGGCCATTGGGCAATACTTTTGTGCGTTATAACAGTGACACTATTTATGTTATATTTTGTGTTATTAGGTTTTTTATTTGGCAATCTCACTGTGGATAATGCAGCAGAAGATTATTTCATATGAGTCATTGTTTTCTAATATTTGTTCGGCTCTACATAGGCTTATGACCTATGATTCAACTTTGGGTTCACCTGCTCAAGCCACTTCTCTATGGACTAATTGTGCTATTTGGTGCTCCTAATGTTTTTTTTTCTGTATTTTTATTTTTGTTGCTGTTTATGTGATTCCTTTGACTGTTTAAATGTTTGCTTTGTATGTAATGCAGTCCTATTTTGCAATAAAATTCCCCTATTCTTTTCGATAAGTGCCATGGGATCTTTAACATACACCTGAACTACCACCAATCCAGGCAGATGGGACCTCGGTTTAACGTCTCATCCGAAAGACGGCACCTCAGAAGTGCAACACCCCTCTCATGCTGCACTACAGTGTCAGTACTGGGACATTAACCCAAGTGCCAGATGTGGGAACTGAACCCACAGCCCTCTGATCTTCCAGCCTCAGAGGCGAGTGTGCTACCTACTGAGCCTCTGACACTGACATTAAACCCCGTGGTTCAGGAGGAGGGCCTCGGCCCCCCCCATGCAACTTAATTATTTGCCTGCCTTATTACTGTGTACTGTTGCCACTACACCGGGACAGTAGCACGGTGGGCCGGCAGCATGCTAGAGAAGAAAGTTGTAGCTCCTCCTCCTCCTACACTCCAGTCCAGGCAGTGCTCCCCCAGAGCATGAGCAAGCCTCTCCACATAACAGTCTATATGCCACACCATTTTATTAGCTGGGCCAGCAGTAGGAGGTGTGGCTCCCCAGGGTCGTGGGGAATCAGCATGCAGCAGCACGCCTGTACTTTCTCTCTGTCCCTGTCGCGCTGCGCACCGCGTGCTGGTGTCGTTCCATCGACTTTCGGTCGACTCGTCGATGACGGTCTCTAGTAATGAGTAAGTTGAACGGCCTGCTCGGCCACCTGGGCAGTAGAGAGAGAGGGTCCAGCCCAGGGATGGGTGTCACCATCGGTGATTGCTACGGTCATTGCCAGATTTGCTGCCCTTGGTCGACCATCATCAATGGTCGGGACTCAGGAGGAGGCTGGCCTGGGCCTGGAGCAGAACTGGGAACAGGGCACCCATTGTGAGCTTCCAGATGGCAGACACTGGGTCCCAGGAGGACTGTGGAGATACCCTACAGACAGGACAGGGAGACTGCAGCAGCAGCCCTGTGCTAACCTGCTTTTCAGGTATGTCATATTTAGTTGGATTGTTGTGTCCTGTGTGACCTGTCCAGGCTGTCCAGCCATATACAACATTGATTCACTTCACTGTATATTCAATGGTCAATGGATACAAACAGTGAACAGACTAAAAAATACAGAAGTAGGTGGTGGGGGTAGCAGGTGTCACTGTTACCCATTCCAAAATTCTTTCAGCTGCAGTATTTTCTTTTGGGGTACCTTTGGTTTTGCTGCCATTAACTACTTGAGAAATACATGCATTTTTGACTGCACACTAATACATTTTTATCACTTATAAACCTGTTCGCCCAATAATTATTACCAAAAAGAATTATGCACAATGTTTTCAAAGCAATACATTTATGGTAAATATTTTTCCACCACAGACAAATAGTTCTGATTCAGAGCAACAATCAGACTCAGAGAAGAACACGCATAAGACATTAATCACTGCCCAGTTTAATGAACATTCACTGTTTGATGTAAAGCTCAGTCACCATCATTGACTTCCCTCAATGTCTTGTTTAGGTCCTTGGCTGGCATTTGTAAATGAAGCATTGAGGGAAACCAAGGCGGGCTGCTGACTGAAGTGTTACACATCAAAAACTGAATGTGCTTTAGGCTGGACAGTGAGATCAAGAAAAATTAGCCTGTTTTAACTAATATCATTTGATCGCTACACAGGGGCCACTGCCCATAATTGAATAGCATATGAGCTGTGAAACATCTGTAATGGAGAACAATTGTTTTTAAATAAAATATAGACATCACCTCAGTGTTTGTAGTGGCTTTTTCCCCCTCTGATGTGGAGTTCAGCAGTTGCAACTGGTCCCACAGCAGAGCACTGATCTTGTAAAGATGCTGCCTACAAGGCCCAGCATCTAAAATTGGGGCCCCAACCATTTAACCCCATAGAGAAACAAGTTATTGTAATATAAAAAATCCTCAGTCACACCAACTACCTGAGCATGTCACCTGTTTTGTTAAACCACCACATCCTGCTTGAGTACCCTGAACTTTGCCGCCTTGCCAGCCCGGCATCACAGAAGAGTGGGATGTTGGCATTTAAGGGGTCCTCCGGGCCCCAAAATATGACTTGGAGTAGGGCTCCCAAATCCATTAATCTGGGCCTGCAAATACTGTATTCTGTATGGAGCCAGAGAGCAAGACCAAGAGAGTGACTATCACCTGCCGTGGTGGTAGACAAGAGAGCGGGAGACAGAGAGACTGAGAGCAAGTAGCAAGACCCCAGTGCACTCTCAATTCACTTATTCACTGGCAATAATGCATGCAATACCCCCCTTTTTGACAGACAATTCAGTGTCTCAGTATTGCTGCCTCGCTGCATAACAACATATAAACAAATAAATATAAGACATATGAAATAAAAACAAAATTTCAGCTGACGTTTGCAAACCTTCCTCTTCACATTGTCCCCATGAGCAGTTCATGGCGCGAGTAGTTCAGGGTGTATTGGATGATGTGAGAGGGAGAGACGCGGAGCGAGTACCGCACACAGCAAACAGAGAGGGTGAGACCGAGAGGCAGTTGCTGGAAATTGGCAGAGTGTTACACAGTACACAACTCTTCGTGACACTTATGAACAGCAAATGTCAGAAATCATGCTAATACTATATTTCTAGCATTTCTGTATTTGTAATATGAGTGAGCTATGTATGACTTGTTGGGGACCACTTTTTAAGTCGGGAGGATACAGTAGGATTTCTTTTATTTCAACAGGGAAAAAAAAAACCCTTTGTGTTCATTATTTTGTTGTTATGACAGAACTCATGTTATCAGTGCAGTAACCTGCAGCCTCATGCCTCACAATGCACCTGGTCTGTTGATTAATCCCCAGTAACCCCATACCCTGGAATGGGTTACTGCTTACTTATAATACAGATTTATAGGGATTAACGGTGTAATATGAGAGATTTTATTAGTGTGAGGAAGAAATGCAGTGTGATAGAGCTGCTCACTACTAAATAAAAAGCTTAAAATGGTTAGACTTCCAACATGTCTGTTTATTGTTAGCATTTACTACTTTTCTTTTACTTCTCTTTGTTCTTGTCTAATAAAGATTTCAGATATTATGTATTTCACTTAGTCTTTCAAAGAGTGACAGACTGTTTCCAGCTGACGTCACAACTGCTTTTTGTAACGGCAGTCAGTTATAATGGTGAGCATTATGCTATCTCAGACAAAGGCAATATGAGGTCTATAGGGGACAGGCCAATGCATTTTTACAGGTGTTTTGACTAGACTACCAAATTGTGTTATAGACCATGGAACAGAAATCTGCAGATTAAGAAAAACATATTCTCTAGTTATTTGTAATAATTAAAACATGATGTTTTTGAGAGTACATGGTGAAGTGTTAAGTGGCTCTTTAAGAAAGACAGAAACACAGTTCAGTTCTTTATCTGATGCACAGCAAAATGGATATCCCACAGTTACATGACAAAAATACAACTCATCTTTAACAATATGCAGCATCTTTTTCAAAGATCTGAGCCCCAATATTCAGAAAGTTAGCATGTTGCTAGCATGATTAATGTTGCACTAACTGGCCTGTGCTCATTTGGGCCATATTCAGAGTGCCCCAGTGCACAGTGGTTAGTGAGCAGTGTGCATGTGCAGAATACCGCTGTATCCATGCAAATGGGAGGACTCTCTTGCATACAGGACACAGTGGTATATTTGGTAGGTATGGAAGCATTAGCAGACCGCCATTGTGGTGCTGATTTCTGATTCCTGCACTAGCAGTGCACACTTAGACAGCCAGAGATGTACACACTATTATATTAAATATTGTATTGGCATGGGGGGTGGGAGGCACCACTACACAGCCAGGGACATTACCTTTTATTTATTTATTTATTGAAATGTTTCACCAGGAGGGCACACTGAACAACAAGTTGCTCGTCTCATGGTACGACCTGGGGGGGAGGGGTTACATAGGGTTGTGAAGGATGATCAGTTACAATAGTATGTAGGTAGTACAAACAATACAACATTGTAAGATTGTGCAACAGTTGGAACACAAGGTATTGTACAATACACAGTAGTGGAACATTGGGTAAACTGCAATACATGTCCAAAATCATACAAAAGAACATATAAACGTACAAAACAGTAATAATGCAATAGAACCATTTATAGTGCATGAGTGTACCAGGAGCAGGCTCAAGGTAGTACGCAAGTACAGTTAGAGTAAAAAAGGATGGGGTTAGGTTATACACACTGGTGACCCAGAAGGGCAGGTGGAGAAGAGAGGGGGAGAGGCAAGAACTGAATATGAGGAGAAGGGGTAGTCATTTCCTGATTTCCACGCCAGGATGTTGAGAACCTGCCGGGGCCTGATAGGAAGGCAAAACTGGGGATAGGTATTAAGCGTGAGTTAAAGCAGGAAACAGCTGAGAGAAAGGTGATCGTGTAGGGCAGAGGTAAGGAGTAGTTGGAGGAGGAGTGTCGATTTCAGGGGAGGGAATTCCAGATTTAGGGAAACGATGGGCAAAACCAGTCTGACCGATGAGGGCGAAGTAAGGGACCATTCAGTGCGGCTTCATTTGATCTGAGAGAGGGTGAGGGAGGCTGAGTGGAGAGAAAGAGAGGATGAGAGAGGAGGAGAGCCCCCTGAACCAGAATTTGGAGGTTAGTTTGGCACAGTGAGAGATGCGCCTGTGAGACAGTGGAAGGAAGACTAGAGAGCATAGAGCTTACAGTGGTGGGAGGAAGGGAGTCGATAGCAAAGCAGCAGAAGGAGTTAAAGAGTGTGTCCAACTTGGTTAGGGAAGATTTGGGATCAGCACCACAGACTACGTCACAGTAGTCAAAGATGGGGAGTATCATCTTCTGGACAATTTTGAGCCTCGCAGTCAGTGGGATGCAACACGATTCCTGTACAGAGCACCAAGCTTGGGGTGCAGTTTCTTCAGGATAGCATCGATATGCACAGAGAAGATGAGATGCTGGTCCAGTCAAACCCCCAGATATCTAAATGAGGAGGTGTCCTCTAAGATGGTCCCATCAAGGGTGTGGAAGATGGGTAGGGCCGGGAGCCTAGAGAGTCTCTGCCTGGTGCCAAAGGTCATCGAGACTGTCTTCTTGGCATTTAGAAAAAGCTGGTGAGAAGCAAACCAGAGCTAAACTTGGTTGAAGTCATGCTGTAAGCTGGTTTGCACAGCAGCAGGGGTTTTTGCTGGAACTGTACAAAACAGTATTGTCAGCGTACATGTGGATAGAAGAGAATGAGCAAGTTGTGGGAAGATCATTAAGGAAAATGGAGAAGAGTAGGGGACCAAACACTGAGCCCTGAGGGACACCAGTGTTGATGGGGAGTGGAGGGGAGATGGAATCAAGGATTCTCACCGACTGGGTCCTGCCAGTGAGGTAGGATTTAAACCAGTTGGTGGCTGATGGAGCAAGGCCAGTTGAGGAGAGGAATCAAGAAGCAGGGATAGGAAACAGTGTTGAAAGCTTTGGCTAGGTTGATAAAGATGACTGAGGTGATCAGGCCATTGTCCATCCCTGAAAGGATGAGATCAGTAAGCCTGAGGAGGGAAGTGGTTGTTGAGTGTTTCTTTCGAAAACCAGATTGGAGGGGGGTGAATAAGGAGGAATCAGAGAGGAAGGGTGATAGTTGAGAGACAGCTAAATGTTCTTCAAGTTTGGCAAGGGTAGGAAGGAGGGAAATGGGGTGATAGTTGCCAGGAGTGGAAGTGTCACCACCCTTGGGGAGAGGAAAGACTACAGCATGTTTCCAGGACGAGGGTACTTGGGCAGAAATAAAGGACAGGTTAAGAATTAAGGAGATAGGATAAGCAATTGCAGGAGCAGAAAGGTAGAGAAGTTTAGGATCGAGCTCATCTGTTGTGGAGCCTTTACAAGGGTTGAGGGATAGGAAAGCATTAAGAGCTTTGTCAGAGGAGAGCTCTGATAGTAGAAAAGGAAAATGGGGGAAGGGTAGGCACGGATGGAGGTGAAGGGCTAAAGTTATTAGGTGGCAATGGGGAGAGGGGAATTTAGAAGAGACGTGGTACACGAGGTGTAGTAGGCATTAAATTCATTGGCCACGGAGCCATGGTTGGAAACTGTGGAGTTATTTATTTTGAGAACTGGAGTGGGGGAGAGAGAATAGGGCATGAACTACCCTCCAGAATTTAGATGGAGAGTTAATGTTAGTCAGGAATGAGTAGCTGAAATAATCGGACTTAGCCAGTCTAGTAGCTTAAGAACATGAATTGCATAGCATTCTGTACTTGGCATAGTTGTTTGGATGTTTAGTAGATTTGTGTTTTCTCCAGGCCCAGTGACGCTGCCTGAAGCAGGCCAGTAGTTCGGGGGTGATCCAGGGGAGGTGAAGCCCATGGACTCTGGTCCTTCTGAAAGGAGCAAAGGCATTCCAGGTGGCAATGAATTTATTCTTAAAATAGTCAAGCGCTTGGTCGACAGAAATGGTAGTGGAGAGGGGGGCCCATTTGGTGGAAGCGAGTGCAGAGCTGATTGGGTAAGGTCTAAGGATTTAAATGACCAGAGCTGTATGATTTTAGGGGGAGGTTTGGGGCGATGAACCTCACGTAAAATGAAAATGAGGTTGTGGTCACTAAGGGCATCAGGGATACCTACTGTTATATTAAATGGGCTGGGCATCAATGGGCTTGTGGACCCCTAGACAGCCAAGGATGTTACACACTAATATACTGAACATCAGATGGGCATCAGAAGGTGTGGGAGACCAATAGACAGCCAGGAACATTATACAAGCTATTATATTCAGTATCCGTAGGCATCGGTATTGGGGGCACTAGACAGTCAAAGATGTTACACACTGTTAGAGTAAACATCTGTTGGGTATTGGGGGCACTAGACAGCCAGGAACATTACATAATATTATATTAAACACCACTAGATAGCCAGGGATGTGACACACAATTATACTAAACATTGGATGGGCATCTGCAGCTGGTGGGGTAGTACTAGACAGAGACATTGCACAGTATTTTATTAAGTATCAGATGAGCATTGGGGGGTGGGAGGAACACTAGACTGCCAGGGACTGACAGCACATGCTGTCCGACAGCTATTCAGGAATTGGGCTGGAGGGGTGGTGGCAGAGGCACTGTACAATGTCTCTGTGCATTTGTGCATGGCAGCATTGTGCAAATATGCTAATCACTGCATAATTACATGCAAATAGCCACTTAGCACCTTGCATGACTTACATGATCATTGGCATGATGGTCACACAGTGTGGCTCCCAGGAGAGGTCTCTTGTCTGTTTGGTAAGCCCTCTTTCCCTTTGCTCCTGGGAGTCAGCTTGCAGCAGGGGGCTGTGTTACCAGCATGCATTGACACTATGCATAGCGCTAACATGCCCCCCTATTCAGACAGGTAGCACACTCTGGACACAGTGCTCTGCCTTTCTGAATATGGCACCACCTGCATGCTATCTCATACATACTGTAATAACTGAGTGTCACACAGTGGTGACTTTAAATATGGTGGCTATGTTCTCCAGTGGATCCTTGACTGTAAGCTACTTGCAACAAATTTATGAAGACTTAGATTCTTTATATTAAAGTACATATGAGATCATTCAGAAACAGATACAATGAGAAATGAGCTTCCATTTCCTTTTTACTTGCACATGTAATTGGATGCTGTCCAATGGAGTTTATCAGTGTATTTATGGAGACAGTGTAGTCTAGTGCTTAGAGTGCCGACTTGGGAACCAGATGATCACAGGCTCAAACCCTGCTAAAACCAAATACTAACTGTGCCACCTTGGGCAAGTCACTTAACCTCTCAGTTCTCCAGTCAGCTGCAGAAATAAGTAGAAGCAGGACCCTACTGAAAATGAGATGGTGCATCTCCATATGGCTACCCTGGGTACATAAATGGCAGAAGAAACACAGTTTCTAGGGACGTGGATATGGTGTTCTATCCGCACATCTGGCAGTGTCCCCTTCCCTTTAAGTCTAGCCGGAACATCTTCAAGCTGGCTCCTCCCACTCACCTGGGTGGTAAATCCCTCAGCACTGCCCCATGACACCAGATCTTCCTTTCTGCTGGCAGAAGGTCCCCTTCTTACCGTTCTCACGCTAAAGAGGCCCATTGCTTTATTCTTCTAACTTTAATAAAAAACTTTGTCTTCAGGCATTTACTTCTCGCCGCCAATTGGACGACTCAAAGTCTGCTCCAGGGTTCTGGAAATGGAGTTGTGGGCAGAAGATGTCCCAAACGGATCTGCACACCTCGTGCGTATACTGCCTGGGCCATGAGCATGATAACCAGGCTTGCGGCCTTTGCCGCAGTTTTCATCACTCCATCTTGGAGGGTCACTTAGCCTGCCTACTCCTTGGACATTCAGATGATCGGGACCCACCTGTAAAATCCAAGGATGCCCATCAGGTGATCTCTATGGCCGTGGGGTCCACCAAACAACTTGCGGCTTTCGAGGAGGCCACGGCTCAGGCTGCAGTGCATGTCTTCCTCAGCTTTGGCCTTTTTGCCACTCTCCTTGGGTGCCTCCTTTACTGGGCCGTTTAAGGAACTGTGCCAGGCCCTCCCCACCCATGGGCAGGGTCCATCGGGCACAAAATCTAAAAAGGAGAAAAGAGACCAAGAAGCAGTCTCATCATTGATTGTGGGATCGGAGCACTCTCAGACCTCTGATTCCCACGCTTTGTGAAGTTACCAACTATGGTCAGTGCTTCAGCTCTGGCTGCTGACCCCACGGTCTCCTTGTTGGACCAGTTAGCCTAGACTCAGGTCAATGCCCCTGAGATCTCTCTTGAACCAGTCGACTAGTTGTCTGCCATGGAGGTCGATACCTTCCTCTCAATGACTCTGGTCCTATCACTTTCTTATGGAGTGACGGACCAATGCACTGTTCTAATCCCTCTCGGCCCGTAGCATCCGGACCAAGAAAGGTCACAGTTTTCACCGGCCCCTTCTCAGACCTGCCATTGGTCCCCCTAGTGGTTGAGGTCCTGCTCTTGGAGCCCTGACTTGGGCAGCCTACATCGATCTTGGCAGTCGCACTCCCTGCGCTCGGATAAGCGGCACTGCCACTATTCCTCATCCTCCTCGCTGGGCGAGGAGAGCACTGGAGCAAGTTGCATTGGTGCTACGAGGAGCTCATGTGGCAGCAGCTTTGGTTGATCCAGGTGAAGCTGGTCCCAGCCACCCCAGCCTTCCTTGTGTGCCACTCACGCCGCAGCAGACCCCCTCAGCAGGAACTGATTCTGTATGGTCCCAGCTGCCTCCACCAGCCTCTCCACTGATCCCAGTGGAGCCACCACCAAACAGCTGACAATTGGTGCTCCAGCTAAGGACGCTCATCCAGGCAAGGATTTACCCTATCAGCTGTCAGCCACCATCACCCTGGACCACCCTCGCAGGGTGTGCAGGGACTCGTGCGGTCGACCACTCTTCCACAATTCTTAGGAGTTGGAGGGGTCATCCCTACACTTTCGACCACTGGATGTGGAGTCAGCGGGGGATCTCTCAATGGATCAAGGGTCCACATCCTTCATGGACCTTCTGTGTCTCATTTCTGAATCTACAGGTCTTCAGTTGGAGCCCGTTCAGAAGCGGGAATGGTACTCGTTGACCAAGATCCTCGACCAGGGTGACTCCAGTGAAAGACTTCCTGGTCCAGGATGCTGTCCTCGGTCCTGCCCTGGAACTGTGGCAGCATTTGGCCTCCTGCCATGTGCCGTCGGCCTGGATGGCCCACAAGTATGCATTCCCTACCGGTTCCCTGTCAGGATTCACGGAACACCCTTGGCTGAGGGTCTTGTGGCTGACTCCGTGTTTCAGTGCACCAGCAATGTTGAGGATGTTGACAAACCCCGATAAGGAGTCCATGAAATTGAACCATATGGCCAAGAAGGTGTATGCTGCTTCCTGCCTCGGCCTTTGGCAAGCAAGCTCGCCATCCTGGTGACCCATTTTTGCATGCCCTGATGGGTTCTCTGGATGAGGTGATTCCAGTCTCCTGCAGACCTGTAGACTACCATCAAACAGGTCAGGGACCAAGGTCGAGCAGTAGGGAAACATCAGTTCCAGACTGCTATGGACTTCAGTGATTCTTGCACCCGGTCTGTGGCGGTGGCAGTTGTCATGCACCGCGGGGCTTGGCTGCGCATCTGCACCTTTATGGCTGACACACAGCACAAGTTGGCAGACGTTCCCTTCCTGGGTGTCGACTTGTTCGGGCCTGGTTTGGAAGGGCACCTCATCTGTATTGAAAAGTCCAGTACCACGCTGGACTCTGAACTCTGCCAAAAGGACAAAAAGGGCTCTAAGCCCAAAAGAAGAAGCCCTTTCAGCCGTCTCGGCCCAGTGGCCAAACCTGCCCAGTCCCCTGCTTGACAGCAACAGGCTTGATGTCCCTGGATGAAATCAGTGGCCTTGGTCATCAGGAAGCCAGAAGGTTGAGGTCCCAGTGGCCCCTCCACCGGTTCCTCCTTCACTTCCAAGCCTGCCCACTGATGGGATGGGATGCCTCCCCCATTCCCGCCTGAGCTCCCTGGGTCCTTCTATGGGGGACCGGCTCAGCCACTTCCTTTCCGTCTGGTCCATTATTACAATGGACAGGTGGGTCCTCGAGGTGATTGGTCAGGGTATGCCAGGATTTTTATCTCCAGATACTTCCTGGTGCCAAAACGGACTGGGGGATGGCTCCCCATCTTAGATCTGCACAACTTGAGCAAGTTCATCATGCCGCACACCTTCAGGATGGTCACTCTATCTCAGATTATACAATCTCTCGGGCAAAACATGGGGTTTTCCTCATTGGATCTTCAGGACACATTCTTTCATGTCCCAGTCCATCTGTCCCACTACCAGTTCCTCTGGTCCCAGGTGGAGCGGATACTCTATGAGTTCCAGGTCATGCCATTCGGCCTGTCCTCATCCTCAGAGTCTTCGCCAAGTGCATTGCAGTGTTGGCAGCCTACTTGAGGTACTGAGGGGTCCAGGTTTACCCCTACCTGGATGACTGGCTGATTGCAGGTCCCTCCAGGCAGGAGGTGGAGCAGTCCATGGACCAGTCCCTCCAGATTTACGTGTCTCTCTAGGCCTCCTGGTCAATGAGGCCAAGTCGGAACTCATGCCCTCGCAGGTGATCAATTTCATTGGGGCAGAGCTCGACTCTTGTGGGGCCAGGGCTCAGTCCTGGTGGACAGGGCGGAGGCCCTCTCCTCCTTTGCCCGATCATTTTGGATTGGGCAGTTGCGCCTTGCTTGGGACTTCCTGCACCTCTTGAGATACATGGTGGCCTATACTAGCGTGGTCTTATAGGCCTGCTGGAGAATCTGCTCTCTGCATTGGGAGCTGTCATGCCAATGGTCTCAGCGCAAAGGCCACTTTGACCAGCCTGTCACTGTGACCTAGCTGATGTGGGATGCCCTCCAGTGGTGGCTGGTCCCAGAACATCTTCAGGAAAGTATCCCATTTGTCCCGCCCAGAGTCGATGGTCATCCTGACAACTGACGTCTCTCTTATAGGCTGGGGTGACCACCTGGAAGAACACAGAGTCCACGGGCTCTGGACCCTGAGGAGTTGTGGTGCCACAGCAACCTACTGGAGCTTTGGGCAGTTCGGCTGGTGCTGACTGCTTTTGCTCCACACATTTGGGGTCAGGTGGTCCAGGTCTAGATGGAAAACACAATGACCATGTAATATCAAGAATAAGCAGGGCAGGACGACTCCTCCTCTGTGTAGGGAGGCTCTGCATGTGGACCCTTGTGCATAGCTTGAGGTTGATCTCCTGGCCATCCATGTGGCCAGTGTCTCCAACCAGCTGGGGGTCGTCTCAGCTGTGGGCGAGGCATCTCATGAGTTGTCTGTTTACCCAGAGGTAGTACACAGCCTATTCCCCCAGTGGAGCCCCCTCTGGTGGACCTGTTTGCCTTCTGGGAGAATGCAAAGCTGAGGCTATACTGTACCTGCCTCCCTCAGCAGGGAGCGCTGCAGGGGGATGCCTTCTTGAGGCCCTGGAACCCAGGCCTCCTCTATGCCTTCCCTCTGAGGGACAAGGCATGGGTGATTCTGGTAGCTTCGGACTGGCCACACCAGTTCTGCTACCCTGATCTCCTCATCCTCAGCAGCAGGCTCCCATGGCATCTCCCACTACACCCAGACCTACTCTCCATCAATCAGGGGAAGGTACTCCACCCAGGCCTTCAATCTCTGTACCTGGCAGCCTGGTTCCTGTGCTGCTAGAATTCCAGGCTTTGGGTCTCTCTGAAGATGAACTAAGTGTAGTCGAGGCTTCTCTGAAGGAACTGACTCAAAAATGTTATGCCTTCAGATGGAGGAGGTTCTCCATTTGGTGCCAGGGCAAGGGGTTGAACCCCTTATCTTGTCCGGTGGCTAGCATTCTCGACTACCTTTGGTCCCTCTCTCAGTCAGGCCTTTGGTTGATGACCCTTAAGGTGCATCTGGTTGCCATCTCTGCCTACCAGTTGTGAGTCAGTCAACAGTTGGTGGCATAGGAGAAGGTGGTCTAGCACATTTTCAAAGGCCTTGACCACATTTCCCCTCTGGTGCATAAACCACCACCACCTTGGAACTTGTTGCTGGTACTGACAAAGTTCATAGGCAAGCCATTGGAACCAATGCACAGGTGCAAAATGTCTTACTTGTCATGGAAGAACACCTTCTTGGTGGCTATCACGTCAGCCAGAAGGATCAGTGAGCTCCAGGCTCTCTCGGTGGAGACTTCTTACCTGGTCTTCCACATGGACAAGGTTGTCCTTCACCCCAACCCAAAGTTCCTCCAGAAGGTTGTGTCTAATTTTCACCTTAACAAGGTGATTAATCTCCTGTGTACTTCACCAACCACACTTCGAGGCTGAACAGGCTCCATAATGCTGAACCTGTTGTGGTAACGCTAGCCTGTTATAAGGTGTGTGCATGGCTGGAGTTTGTGGAGAGGTTCACCAGCTATTTGTCACTTGTGTTGAAGCCGCAGCTGGCAGAGCAGCAGCTAAGTGGATGATTATCAGGTGGATTGTATCCTGCATCGACCTCCACTATAGGTTGGCGAGGGAGCCTCCCATAGGCTAAGGGCTCATTCATCTTCACTTCCCATTACCACGCCGACCTTGAGTCACACCAGGGTGCTGGCTTTTGAGCCTCAGTTCTCCAATCTCTGTTTCCCGCAAAGCGTGCCATGTCCCCATCTCTTGGAGAACTGCTAGGAGTCTGATAGATGTGTGGATAGAACCATATCCATGTCCCTGGAAAAACAGGTCAGGGAGTATTTGTGATGTTCACACGGATCCACCAGACCTCCCCTGGCAAGTGGCACACCGATTTTGCTTCCAGTGGGCAAGATCTGACGTCACGGAGCGGTGCCAAGGGAGTTGCCATCCAGGTGGGCAGGAGTAGCCAGCTTGAAGATGTTCTGGTGAGTCTTAAAGGGAAATGATACTGCCAGACAAGTGAATGAACACCATATACCACTCCTAGAACTACTGTTACAAGTGAGTAACCTGATTATTTCTTCCTTTATAATATAATTATTTAAGATAAAAATACTTTTTTTTTTTTTTTTATTTGTACAGTTTATTTCAATGTCCGAGTCCAATGTGCAGTGTTTTGTGATACAGTGTAGAAAATAACGCTTATATAAAATTATACTGGCATTGTTAATATTTGGCCAGTGTTTTTGCAGTCTGATGTGAATGTCAGTCACTTAACTTGCTGGCAAACAGTGGTTTATTTTTCAGTAGAGTATTTAAAGCATGCTTCTTTGTCAACATGGAAACCCCAGTAATCAGCAGTAAAGCACTGGGGCAGTGTAGCTTTAGTGGTTAGACTACAGTCACATAAAACAGGTGATCCCATGTTCAAAACCCACCAGAACCAATCACTCACAGTGTGACCTTGATGGCTTTGGTCCACACCCAGCTGTAAAACTGGACTCCACTGAACATCAGCATTGCATCTCAGCTGAGCTGCCCTTGGTAAATAAACTGTAAAAATAATAATAATAATAATAATAGAAGCAGTAGCCTGGTTATTTTAAGTGGAATCTTGGGAGTATCTTGAATTATCAGGGAGAAATGCAGTAGTCACTATTTAGCCTGCAGAGGGCAGTGTTCACATACAAAAATGAACTGCTGTCTGTATAAATGTTAGATCCAGAAACAAATGATTTGATACCTTTTATTGGACCAACATGGATGTTACAGAAAAGAACAAAGTGCTTTAGCTTTCTTCGAACCAACCAGGTCCTTCTTCAGAAGCTTTGTATAAATGTTAAGCATTTATGGAGTAGCTTGCTACTATCATTTAAAAAAATTAAATCATTCCATCATGAATCGTAGCATTTAACTTAAAAATGTTCCCGGTTTTAGGCTTTCTCCTAGTAGCACTTAAACTTTTTACAAAAAATTAGTATTTATTTGTTTAAATATCATCTTGTTGTCAACAGTTGAGCATAAAACAGCTGTGTTTTTAATATCATAGTCCAGTGCCAGGGAACATGATGTAAAGCTGAGAAAGAAACTAAGATGATGATGGTGACCATCGCTGAAGACAGAGTGCTAAAGGGTCTGAGGAGCTGAAGGCAGGGAAGTAACCAGGACCTCATGGGCTGCATCCTCTGGTGCTCAAGGAAGTGGGGTAAGCTCTGGCAGCACCTTTAGCAGACCTTTTCAACTGCTCACTAGTGACAGGCATGGTGTCCTTGGATTGGAGGGTGGCTGATGCTGTGGTTCAGCACAACAGCAGAAACTGGAGAGACATTGGTAACTAAAGACCAGGCAGCACACCCATCGTAAGGAAGCTGCTGGAGACTATTATGAAGGAGCAGTTGGTAGACCTCCATGAGAATCGTAGTCTTCAGGACAGTGAACAGCAAAGCTTAAGCAAAGAGAGGTCCTGCCAAACGTACCTCATAGAATTCTTCAACAGAATGTCTCAGGCTCTGGACAAGGGCCAGACGGTGGTCATACTGTATGTGGACTTCAGCAAGGTCTTTGACTCAATGCCCCATAGACATGAAAAGGAGGTGGTGACTTGTGGCTGGGAAAATATTAACATGGTGAGTAGAATACTGGTCAGAGGGAAGAACCCAAGGGGTAGTGCTAAATGGAAAGTGCTCTGAGGTTAGGAGGGTGAACAGTGGGGTGCCTCACGGGTGGGCTCTGGTTCTTGTGCTGGATGATTTGTCTGACATTGGAGAAGGGATTCATGGTAAGATATATGTGACAGGGTGGACAATGAGGAAGGGGTTAGAGACATGAAAGAGGACCTAGAGAAAGACTCCCCATGCTGCAGCCAGCTTACCAGGTCAGCTGTCCATGGAAGCCACCCAGTTTGAAGACTCCAGGATGGCCAGAAGCATCAAATGGCTGTGAGCCATTTTCAGAGTCCTCAGACTGGTCTTCCACGTTGTCCTCGAGGACCCATACCTTTGACCGTGCCTTGATCAAGTACTTGTCCATGGACCATAGGCTGGTTTTATATGGGACTCTCCTGTGTCTGATTTGGAGGGTATCCAAGTGTCCTTGGAGCCCATCCAGAAGACGATGAAATACCCCTTCATGGACATTTTGGACAAGGATGACTCCCCTGGGGTTGCCTTTCCCATGGCTGAGGTAATTTTGGGACCGGCCCTGGAGCTCTGGCAGCATCCAGAATCCCACCCGACACCCTCCACCCATATGGTCTGTAA
The DNA here is from genome assembly GCA_016271365.2 of Neoceratodus forsteri. Taxonomy (NCBI): domain Eukaryota; kingdom Metazoa; phylum Chordata; order Ceratodontiformes; family Ceratodontidae; genus Neoceratodus; species Neoceratodus forsteri. The sequence goes on from CM057458.1 coordinate 378,074,911, forward strand.
GTATGCAGTCGCTACTGGATCCCTTTCAGGGTTCTCAGACCATCTGTCAGCTGAGTGACTTGTTTCAGACATGACCTTCCTGAAGTCTGGGTGTCAAGGAGACATAAACGACCCCCAGACAAAGAGTCTAAAAGGTTTGACCATGCAGCCAAAAAGGTTTACACCACTTCTTCTCTTGATCTCTGCAAGGTGAGTTATGCTGTAATGATGGCCAACTTCAGTCACTTCCTGTTGGGAGTGCTAGATGACGTCCTCCCTCACAAGCTGACAAGCAGCTGCTGGTGATTTTGGTCAAGGAGCAAGGTCAAGCACTGGCTAAACACCAGCTCCAGATGGCCTTAGGCATGGACGACTCTTGTGCCCAAGTCATAGCAGTGGCCATCATGATGCATCACAGGGCCTGCCTGAGACTGTCCATCTTCATGGTGGATACTTAGCACATGCTGGCTGATATCTGCTTCTTAGGCACATACTTCTTTGGCCCAGGGGTGGAAGGATATCTCACCAGGACTGAGAAGTCCACCACCACCACCCTGGACTCTGTGGCTTTGTCCCAGAAGGAGCCTAAGGCCCAGAAACCTAACAAGAAGGCCTTTCAGTTTTGGTTCTTTTCAGTTAGAATAGCCTTGGCAGCAGCCCCATCAGGGGCAAAACAAAGCCTCCTGTTCCCAAAGCCATATTCTCTAACCAGGGATAAAAAAGAGGTGGGGGTAGGAGAAGTGGTGTCCCTCCAGCCCCAGAGGCCGGTGCCCCCTCCAGAGCCACCCAGTGATGCTTTGGGGGATGTCAATGTCCTGTCCATCCATCTCCTGAACCATCTCCCTGAGGGAGGCTCAGCTGCACCACTTCTGGTCATATTGGTCCATTATTACTACTATGCAAATGTGTGTACTAGAGGTGGTAGGCAAAGGGTCACCTTTTGATTTCAAGGCTGTTCCACCTTTCTGAACCCATGCTCCTTGGGAGTCCTCAGCGTTACAAGACATGCTGTCTGCCTTAAGGGAGGATGTTGCTCAGTTCTTCGTGAAAGGAGCCATAGCCCAGATCCCAGATGCCCTGGTAGATCTGGGTTACATGTCCAAGTACTTCTTAGTTCCAGAACGACAGGGGGCTAGTGCCCCATACTGGATCTGCATGACCTGAATCAGTTCATGCAGATGTGCAAGTTCACGATCGTGACCCTAAACCAGATTATCTCAGCCCTGGAACAGGGCATGTGGTTCTGCTCCCTGGATCTCCAGGGCATGTTCTTCCACATCCCAGTTCATCCATCTTATTGGCAGTACCTCTGGTTCCACACAGAAGGGGTTCTGTATCTGTTCCAGGTCATACCCTTGGCCTGTCATCCACGGCCAGGGTCTTCGCCAGTGCATGGCAATGGTGGAAGCCTTCCTACAGCACACGGGTGTCAGGATGTATCCCTACCTGGATGACTGACTGATAACCAGGCCATCCAAGGAAGCTATTGAGTGGTCCAGACCCTCCAGACCTGCCAAGACTTGGGCCTCCTGGTCAACCCAGACAAGTCCAGACTTATCCCCTCACATCAGGGAAGAACTAAACTCAAGGCCTGCCTCCCTGTGGACTGGGCACTGGATCTTACCTCCTTTGCCTGATCACTTCAGATCGGGCTCTCACACCCTGCCCGGGATTTTCTATGGCTGCAAGGGTACATGGCATCCTGCAGCACTGTGGTCCATTGGGCCCACTGGCGGATGTACCCCCTGCAGTGGGAGTTGGGCCATCAATGGCCCCAGTGCCTAGACCTCTTGGACCAGCTGGTCACTGTGACCCGTCCATTGGTGGCTGACCCTAAAACACCTGGAGGAAGGAACCCTATTTATCTGCCCAGAGCCAACCATCACGCTCATGACGGATGCGTCTCTGGTGGGGTGAGGAGCACACCTAGGAAACCATAGAGCCCACGGGTTCTGGTCACCCAGGGAGCTCCATCACCACATAAACCTGGTGGAGCTTGCTCTGATGGAATTTGCTCCTCTAATCAGGTTTCAGTCCATGCAGCTTCAGATGGACTACACCATGACCATGTTCTACCCGAACAGGCATGGTGGAATGCACTCCTTCCCTAGTGTGGTGAGGCCTTCCACACCTGGACCCTCATGCGCAGCCTGGGTGCAGACCTCCTGGTGATCCATGTCACAGGAGTTCGTAATCAGCTGGCAGATGCTCTCAGCTGGATAGGACAGATGTCATAGGAGTGGTTCCTGAAGCAGAAGGCGGTGAACCACCAGTTCTCCCTGTGGGGCATGCCTCTGGAGGATCCATTTGCCTCCTCTGAGAACACAACCTGAGACTGTTTTGTGCCTGTGTCCCACAGTCTGGGACAGTACTGGGGGATGCCTTCAAGAGGCCCTGGACAATAGGCCTTGTGTACATGTTTCTTCCCTTTCCCTTGATCCACAAGGTCTGGAGGGGCAATGCATGGATGATCATGATAGCTCCAGACTGGCCAAGGCAGTTCTGGTACCCAAATCTCCTCAGCTTCAGCAGCAGACCTCCACAGCAGTTGCGGCTTTGCCTGGGCCTGCTGATCTGACAACAGGGGACAGTTCTGTACCCATACCTTTAATCCCGGCACATCACGAGCCAGTTCCTGAGTGACTAGAGTTCCAGGCCTTGTGTCTTTTGGAAGCTGTGCGCCACACTGTGGAGGCCTCCCGAAAAAACTTGACTCACTGGTGCTACACCTTTAAATTGAAAAGGTTTTTTGTTTGTTTTCAGGGCAAGGAGCTAGATCCCCTTGCCTGCCCTGTGTCTAGTGTACTTGAGTACCTTTGCTCCCTCTCTCAGCTGGGACTGCGAGCGACACCCTTAAGGTGCACCTGGCAGCTATCTCTGCATATTGGGCATGGGCCAGTGTTCCTATAGTGGCCCAGTAGGGATAGTTGGGTGCTTTTTCAAACGCCTTGACCACCAGTTCATTCCAGTGTGTGAACCACCACCACCACCGTGGGACCTACTGCTGGTACTGGCTATGCTCATGGGCAAGCCATTTGAACTCACACACAGGTGTGAGATGACACACCTCTCAAGGAAGATGGCACCTATTTTTACTGATGCTTCCCCAAAATTATTGATGTGGACACACTGCTTAAAGCAGTCACTCAGCGAAACCATAGGAGCCTGCAACACAGTTAGCAAGGGGCTACAATGCATTCAGAATGGCCCATCAAGCATTTAGCATTGTAGCATCCACCTGTTCTGGGTGCCTGTGAAGGGTTTGCAACCTGTCGGCATTGCTTTGCTACTGAGAATTGGCCCACTGATGTTAAACTGAGGTCCCTTCCTTCCAAGTCTGATGGTAAAGTAAGTAAAGTAAAGTAAAACTTTATTTTTATAGCCTTCCAAAACCAAGGCACTGAACAAATCTGAAATATGCATTCACAACATAAATTAACAATAAGACAATAAATACAAATGAGTTAAAAACAATCCGGGAAGGCTAAACTGAATAAGTATGTTTCAACATAGATTTAAAACTATTGACGGTTAGGCATTCTCTTAACTGACGAGGTAGAGAATTCTACAGGGTTGGTGCTGCTAAAGAAAAAGCATGAGCACCGGAAGTTTTTAAATGAACCCTGGGAATCTCTAGCAATCCCTTGTCAGTGGATCAGAGAGGACGAAGGGGGGAGTAGGGAGTCAAGAGATCTTTCAGGTAGTTGGGTCTCTGTTCATGTAGGGCTTTAAAGGTTATCAAGCCAACCTTGTAGGTGATCAGCCACTCAACAGGCAGACAGTGCAGTCTGCGCAGCACAGGTGTAATATGACTGGTCCTTGATGTACCAGTCTATAACCTGGCCACATCATTCTGCACTAGCTACAAGTGGCGGATATCAACCCCAGGAAGCCCTAGGTAGAGGGCATTGCAGCAGTCAAGATGGGTGGTAATGAAGGCATGGACCAATGTTGAAAGGTCATCCAGGAGAACCAGGTGTTTCACCCAGGTGATATTCCTCAGATGGTAAAATGAGGATTTAATAATGGCCGACACCTGAGATTTCAGGGTCAAGTCATTGTCAAAAATAACACCCATGGTTGTCCAGATGGGAGAAAAAACTCCTGTGCCATTTTTTCATTGGAGTAAGTGATTAGTATTACTTGCAGTGCTGTGGCTAACATTTCTGCAGTCCATAAAGCTGGTTGTAATGCAATTATGCATTCTGTCTTAGCAGGCAGTGCAATCAAAAGGTTAGCATGCAGAACTGTGAACTATTAGATCCAGATTCAAATATCGCCAAAGCTTCATGCACACTGAATTACAGTAGTAACTGGTGACATAATGCAGAATATCCAGATCTCTCATGATATATCACAGGAAATCCTCATTCATTTCAATAAGAGATTCCGATATTTACAATATATCCAGTTGCATAGTGCACATAATCACGGGTTGTCACTGCCTTGAGCAAGTCATTTACCCTCCTGTCAATCAGTCCATCCAGCTGTAAACTAAGTAGAAGCAGGGCCCAAATGAAAATTACATGTTACAATGTATCTTGTCTAAGCTACCTTAAAGACTCCCTGTCTTGGCACCCTGTAGCAACTCCATCACTTTCTGCCTCAGCCCAGATTCTGCCAATAAAAATCGTCCTAGGTCCCAACCATAAAGCCCTGACTATTGTCTCCGTATACATCCTGCCCAGGGACCCTAAACATGGATTCAATGATGTCCTAAACTTTATGAACTCTCATCCTTCCGAAGTTGAACTTATTCTACTAGGGTATTTCAACATAAACTGGTTAGCATCGAGTGCCAGTGCCTATAAAGACTCCATCTCAGCTGCTAACCTCACGCAAATGGTAAACTCCCCTACTAGTGTAACCCCCCTGCAAATGGGGGTTCCCAAAAGACTTCCAGGAGCTTGCTTGAATGCTCCAAGCCTGAATGGTGTTTGGATTTGGCTATTTATCAGTGAGTGTTTTAGAGCCTCTGGTACTGTCTTTAAGAGCTGTCTGCTTGCAGACATAATTAGTTTGTATGGGGGACTGTGTGTTCTCTGAGTACCACTCGAGCTGCTGCCAATTCACTTCATTTTTGCAGTCACTAGGAGTGCAAAGGAACCTATCTGAAAGATGTAACTGTTTGCCAGAAATTATTTAGAGTAATAATGAAATTACAGTTTGTCTAACCTGCTTTTTGCAGTCAGAACTGTGTCTGCTAGTTCCCCATTCTAGTTTTGAACTGCTGAACTGGACCAATCAGTGGTAAGCTTAGCTCTAAAATGGTGCCTTGACGAATCAGAACTTGACTCATAATCTGAGCCAGCCACAAGAGGATTGTATGGCAGTGACTCTGGGAGATGTAGTTTAGACTTCAGTGCCTTTTGGACCAACAGCAGCAGTCTATTGTGAGTGACAGCCAATCCAGTCAAGAACTGGGAGGAACTCAAAGGAAGTGCCCGGTTTTGTCGGTTGGAGCTCAGTTGAGCTTTGCAGTGAAGAAGGAAGGAGCCCTGTGCTTTTTCAGTGTGGTTTTAGTCAAAAACGTGTGTAAGGCCCAGAGTTCGGGTCTGCAGCTTGTGTAACAGCTTGTTAGGACTGAATTCGTCTGTGAAAAGAATCAAAGGATCTCTGAAGAGTAGAAACCAGGCTCACCCTGTAGAAGACTGGAAGAATTGCTGAAAATTGCACTCGGTCTGTCAGGAACTGAATCTGCTGTGTGTTCTCCCGGCATTGTGCAGTAATTGCGATCGATACAGATGCAGCCTGCCTGGTATAGTACTTCTTTTATATGGATGTGTGAAGAGGTTTGTGTACCTCATGAGCCCTGCTGACATTGAAGGACCCTATCTTATTTGGAGGTCGAGTACTAATTCAGGTTGCTCCCTGTTGAATTGCCACATTAAATCCAAATGGAATTACTGTACTGCTGACTGTTTAATTCTCCTTCTTTTCTGTGTGAAAGGGCCCCACCAGCTGCCACGGTTTGACTAGCCATCTAGGGCTTGGGTACCCAGGGACAGTAACTGATGGGGATAGGCCTGTGCACAGAGCCATAGGTAGATTATTAGAGTGATAAGCTAATTAACCTGATTTCCTGTCCTTGTTATATCCCCTAAATAAATCAGAGCTGCTTGTTTCAGCAAAGTTATACTGCCTGAGGTATTTGTCTATGTTAAAGTACTGTACTGTGATTGTTGCACTGTATCTCATTTCACAGGAGGTCCCAGTGCCGGAACCAGACCTGGGGGTAAGTGTATACTGTGAAGGTAATTTGATATATTGTGTGGGCCACTAGTGGGAAGAAAGGGTTGCAGTGTCCCAGAGGGCTGTGACCAAGTTAGTTTAACTATTGCAAACCCTGACCTCTGGGTGGAGGCACCCCATTGGATCCAGGCCCTCAACCTGTTAGTGGCAAATCAGGCAGGGGTAGTAGCCCTGGATAGCGCCATCTAGGGGTTACATCTTGGAGGCTCACCGCTGGATTGTGTGTCCTCTAGTGGCCATATTTACGTAACCACTGTTAAGAAAAATGGGTACCTGACAGAAGTGGCTGTGCACCGCTGGTGGAGTGGTGTACTGGGAGGAGATCGACCTCAAAATGCTATGCTTATCCTGGACATCCCCTGGGTATCAATACGGACACTGTGCAGGGAGTACTTTCCAAGGTGGAAGGTTTACAAACCCTGTGGTGGTGGGTCGCATGCTAATCTGCTCACCCACACTTTCCTGGCCCTAGTAGAGTTTAAGGATCCCATAGATAGCTCCAAAGTGCCACAGACCATTATCCCAGAGGGAGCCCTCACTGCTTGGAGAGTGATAACTAAGGACAGTAAAGACCCGGTGGGGAATCAGCCCCCACCACTATCTGAAACTTTTGAGGAGAAATTTGCTGAATGGTTGCTGGGAGAGGGGAAAACTGTGGAGGACTTGAAGAAACTATTCTTGCCACCTGGGGTGTTCTCCCAACACCCTCTCTGCTCCAGTGCCCGAATGGTGTCTGAACCAATGCAGACTCCTATTTCTGCACCTGCCATTAGTCACGACTTCCACCGGGTTGAGGATCTTCTCTGGCACCTCCCCACCCCCAAGGAGGATGACTGGGAGACCTGGATAGACTATGTTGCCCCCAAGTGCTAGAATGGCAATGCTCGGAAGGTGAAAAGCGAAGAGGGTTAGTGAGAGCCCGAGGTCCTGCCCTGGCTACCATCCGTAGCAAACGGGCCAGTAACCCTGAAGCGACTGCACAGGCCTATCTTGAGGCCTTGGAGAATGTGTATGGGAGCCCAGATTCTGATGAGGACCTATGGTGGAGAGTAAGAGATGCACAACAGTACCAAGGGGAGTTGTTGTCTGTGTATGTATCTCGGCTGGAAAAATTGTTGCAAGAATGCCTCAGAAAAGGTAGTTTGCCAGCGATTGAACTGGACCGAACCAGGCTGGACAGGATCCTTAAGTCTGCCCCCTTCTCAGAACTGCTGTTGCTTCAGTTACACCTGGCAGATCGACTGAATCCCCACCCTCCTATGATGAGTTAATGAGAGAAATTGAGGAGTTGAGAAAGACGACTCGGGAGGACCTGCACCAATAGCTGCGGCTACACCGAAAGTGACTGAGGGTGACCCATCAAGTGAAGTTCAGGGCAGAGGTTGGCAGTCAATGAGTGCTCTGACAAGGAAAAAGATATGTCACAATGGGGCGAACTGTTGAGAGAGATCCAGGAATTCAAAACAGTCCTTATGAAGGCCACGCCTGCAAGTACGGGCCCTGACCTATATCCGACTGCATTATCTGGGTGGGGTACCACCCATGTATCTCCTGCTGATAACAGCTCCGAACTCGATTCCTTGACCATGGAAGTGGAGAAACTGACGAGATGTCTCCAAATGCTTATCACGCTCAGAGACAGAGATGGCACCAAGGTTTCCAGTTAGTAATACCCCCGCCCTGGCTCCCAGTGTGGCGCGCCAGCTCAAACTCCAGAAAGTATGTTTTGCTATAATTGTGGGAAAGATGGGCACATGAAAGGGAATGCCAGTCCCCAAAAGACACTGACAAAGTTGCATATAGGCTACAAGGAGAGCTTCGAGAAGAAATCAGTGGTTAAGAGGTGCACGACATGATCCCAGTGAGGGCACCAAAATGCTAATTCACGCCTTTGTGGCAAGGTCAGTTGCCCAGGCCACCACTACCGCCTCTCCAGACTGGTCCAGAATAGTGGGTCCTCCATGGAGACCATTGTAAAGGTGAACGGAGTGTCTACAAGAGCTATATTAGACAGTGGCTCCCAAGTGACAATTATGTTCCAAGATTGGTATCAGAAGCATTTGTCAGACGACCTTACAAACCATTAGAAGGACTGCATGTAAGGGGAAGGGAGAAGGCCTACCCTATTCGGTATATCCGACTTGGCTGTCTTTCCCCACCTCCGTGGCTGGAGTGGCCGAACAAGCAGAGACCCTAGCCTTAGTGTGTCCCCCACTGGACTGTATGATGGTGTCCCTTTGTTGATTGGAACAAATGCTCATATGTTCGGAAGGCTGGTACAGTTGTGTTATGAAAACAGGGTCAAAGACTAGTAGAGCTTTAAGAGTTCGCTTTAATTAAGAAGGCCTATGAGGCACAGAGAGATGCTGGAAAAACAGAACCAGAGGAACCGGTCGAATTGTATGGAAGAAGGATCCTGAGTCTCTGATCCTGGCGCCAAATGCCCAGTGTACCTTACAGGGAGAGGTCCGTATCAGAAAGGATGTTAAGAATAAAATATTAATGTTGGATGCACCAGGCGATGGAAAATTGCCAGAGGGACTGCTGGTCAAGCTTAGTATTTTGCCCGCTAGAGCCCATGCTTATGCCAGAAGGGTAATGGTCCAAGTTCATAAGTGTCTGAAAGAGACATTCGAGTAAACAGAGGTTGCATCCTGGCTAATGTGCATTGTGCAGACACTGCAGTGCTACCCAGCAACAAGAGTTCAAGGAAGAATGACAGAGTAACGCCTGACTTGTTTGATTTCGCGACTCCGCTGCCAGCTGAATGGAAAGTGAAGATCAGTGAGAAGCTTGCCCAGAGAGACCAGGTGTTTTCTTTAAAGGAATGGGATGTAGGATGCGGAAGGAGTTGAGCACAATATCCGCTGCATGACGAAAAGACCATTTCGCAGGAGAGGTCTCGACGCCTGGCACCTGCTGACATAGATGATGTGAGACGCATCTGCAAGAGATGTTAGCTGCTGGTGTAATACAAGAATCCAGAAGCCCTTATGCTTCCCCATTGTGGTAGTGAGGAAAGAATGGAACAGTAAGGATGTGTGTGATTATCGCACCTAAACCGGCGGACTATCCCTGATCAGTACACAATGCCCCGCATTCAGGATGCTTTGACTGCCTAAACGGGAGCAAGTGGTTCTCTGTGCTGATCTCCGCAGTGGGTACTTATCAGATCCCGATGGCCCCAGAGGACCGTGGAAAAGACAGCCTTATCTGTCCGGGCTATTTCTGAATTCATGAGGATGCCTCAAGGGATTTCAGGTGCCCCAGCCACTTTTCAACGATTGATGGAGCGTGCAGGGGGACATGAACTTCATAGAGTGCCTGGTATACCTAGATGATGTTATTGTGTTTGCAGCTCACTGAGGAACATGAGAGCAGATTATTTAAGGTATTGGACCGACTGGAGGACTTTGGCCTTAAACTGTCCATTGATAAGTGTCAATTTTTTCAAACATCAGTAAAGTATGGGACACATAGTATCCAATGAGGAATAGAGACCCACCCAAGTAAAGTTGAGGCCTTGACCACCTGGCCACAGCCCAAAAATCTAAAAGAACTGCAAAGATTCCTGGATTCTGTGGTTATTATCGGCGCTCATCAAGGACTATTCAAGAGTGATCCGCTTTACTTAACCTTACTCAAGGGTATCCCCAACCCACAAAAATACTAAAAGTCAGCATCCTCAAGACTGAAAGAGGTATTTTCATCCTGAGTGAAGATTTGGAGTCTGCCTGGACTCCTGATTGTGAGACTGCTTTTGAGATCATATATCAACTTACCCATGCTCCAGTGCTGGCCTATGCCGATCCAAGAAAACCTTACGCCCTGCACACTGATGCTAGCTTGCAAGGGTTGGGGCTGTGTTGTACCAAGAGCACGAGAATGGCCTGAGACCAGTGGCCTTTGCCAGTAGAAGCCTGACCCCATCCGAAAAGAACTATCCTGTACATAAGTTAGAGTTCCTAGTTTGAAGTGGGCTATTGTTGACCAATTCCATGAGTACTTGTATGGGGCTAAAATACTAGTAAAAACTGACAATAATCCTTTGACCTATGTGCAGACCTCAGCTGTTGGATGCCACTGGCCATAGGTGGCTTTCTGCATTATTCACATATGACTATGCTCTCGAATAACGAGCAGGTCTGAACCAATAGATGCTGATGCTCTCTCCCGGAGGCCTGTTCTCAGAATGATTGGGTCCGTTACAGAACCTGGACATTCGGGCACTCTGCCGAAGTTTGACAGGAGGAACAATGTCCACGGACGCAGTGGACTGCATGGTGGATTGCTTGGGAGCTCTGAGAATTGCATACCTGCTGCTTATTGCCACTTTTCTGCAATAGACATTGGTGCACTGCCTCAGCTGGACAATGACAGTATTCGGCGGGCTCAACTCACGATCCCATGATCAAAGCAGCTTTAGAAGCCCTCTATGCAGGAAAAGATGTGTCCAAATTACGCCCACTGATTTGAGAACTGCACTGTTATACAAAGAAGGTCCTAAGTTGAAACTGATCAATAAACTGTTATACAGAGAAACAGTAGACAGAGGGGACAAGTAGACAAACAACAACTAGTGCTGCCCACTGCCTTCGAGACTCAGGTACTGAGGTCCTTGCACAACCACATGGGCACCTGGTATAGACAGAACACTTGACTTGGTGAGATCCAGATTCTATTGGCCTAAGATGGGGCTGATGTGAGCAACACATTCGAACTTGTAGTCGCTGCTACAGAGGAAAGCTTTGCCCCAGAGGGCTGCCCTTGTTAACATCACCACCAGTGCACCCATGGAGCTGGTCTGTATTGATTTTCAAGTTTGGAGTCAGATCAAAGAAATATCAGTAATGCTGGTGGTCACTGACCATTTCACGAGATATGCCCAAGCTTCTCACCAAAGACCAGAAAGCATCCACTGTGCCAAAGTACTTGTAGAAAACTTTTTGTTCACTATGGGGCTCCACAAAGAATCCATTCTGATCAAGGGAGAGACTTGAGAGTCGCCTGATCAAAGAGATGCTTTCTGTGGGGAGGCGAAGTCCAGAACCACTCTCACCACCCCCAGGGGACCCACAGCCTGAACGCTTCCAACCGCAGACTTGCTAGATATGCTAGGCACCTGCACCCAAAGGATGCTTTAGATGGAGCCAACAAATTAGCACCCTGGTACATGCTTATAACTGCACCAGAAGTGATGCCACTGGATTCTCCCCTACCGCCTGATGTTTGGAAGAGAAGCTCGACTACCAGTAGATGTGTGTTTTGGGGTCTCCTGATGGGGTTCAGGCTGGACAACTCATTTACAGTATGTGCAAAAGTAAAGGCCCAGCTAACTCATGCGTACCAACTGGCTCAAACCATGGCTGCCAAAAAGAAATCTAGCAACAAAGAAAGGTATAGATAAAAAGGTGAAAGCACAGGAACCCAGGAGGGAGATCGGTATTGCTAAGAAATCTGGGATTGCATGGCAAGCACAAGATTGCTGACAGATGGCACCATCTCCCTCTACATTGTAGTGGGCAAACTAGATGATCTGCCAGTTACAAAAGTAAGGCCTGAGAATAATTCAAAAGATGTAAAACAATGCATAGAAACTATTTACTGCCCATTGACAAATCTTAATTGAGTCTGAGCCCCTAGAAGATGCCCCTCTGGACCAGTGACTAGAGCTGCTGCTAAGAAAAGATCAAGAAAGTCTGCACCACAGAAGCAAAGTTAAAGTGTTCCCTCCACAAGTCCCAGTTGAGCATGACTGTCAGTCCATATCGAAGAAAGTGAGAGTGACTTTGAATACTATCCTCTTACTTGAACTGAGTCAATTGTTCGGGGCAATCCTCTAGTCAATACTGGAGACAAAGTTGGGCCTTCTGGACTGTTTAGCCCCCAGCTTCATCCCTGAGCCAATGCTCCCAGAAAGTGAAGTAAAGCATCAGATCAGATGAAATGGAATCATTGTGCATGGTTGAACTGTTTGAGCTTTCAGGAGGAAATGATAGATTGGGGCAGACTGGTGATACACCTGAACAAGAAGAGTATTTTGAGTGCCCTGACAGTCCACTGCCAGTGTCCGAAAGCCTCCATGCGAGCCAAATGTTGTGGACTCAGAAACTGTAACTCCTGGAGCTGAAAGTGCCCCAAGTTCTAGCCTCACCCCCATGGAGACTCCCTGACAAGTGTGGACAATGCTGAAAATGAGGCTCAGAGTGCAGAGACTGCAACAGTTCCCCTAGAAAGACTGGTCGAGCTGTAGCCTGTGGTGCACCTCAGTTATGATTCCCTGGGGAGGCCTGTGATTTGCCTCTCAATGTTGTCCATAAAGGAGTGTATGTGTCCCCGAGCTCATTGCCCAAACTGAGCGTCAGTGCTAACTCCAAGTTACTTGTGTTGCTCCCTTCATATGGTGCCCTTTGCTCTGTCCAGCCCCAAGGTAACTGATAGGGAAGGGCCCTCTTCAGGTTTCATGTACAAGAGGTAATGACTGAGTTATGGTACAATGTGTATGTAATACTGTAAAGAGGACGTACTGCAATGTTTCAGAAATGTGTTCTTGTAAAATGATATATTGACTGATGATTACATGTGCGAGCCAATGCAAATGTATATGGTTGCAGTTGAAACTTATGGTACTTGCTTGACGCGGACGCCAAGCTTTCCCAGGCCAGGAAGGGTGTAACCCCCTGCAAATGGGGTTCCCAAAAGACTTGCAGGAGCTTGCTTGAATGCTCCAAGCCTGAATGGTGTTTGGCATTTAAGCCATTTATCAGTGAGTGCTTTTAGAGCCTCTGGTACTGTCTCCTTTAAGAGCTGTCTGCTTCGCAGACATTAGCTTCCAAGTGGGGACTGTGTGCTCTGAGTACCACTGAGCTGCTGCCAATTCACTTCATTTTGCAGTCACTAGGAGGCAAAGGAACCTATCTGAAAGATGTAACTGTTTGCCAGAAATTATTTAGAGTAATAATGAAATTACAGTTTGTCTAACCTGCTTTTGCAGTCAGAACTGTGTCTGCTAGTTCCCCATTCTAGTTTTGAACTGCTGAACCGGACCAATCAGTGTGGGGTAAGCTAGTTCTAAAATGGTGCCTTGGACGAATCAGAACTTGAGTCATAATCTGAGCCAGCCACAAGAGGATTGTAGGGCAGTGACTCTGGAGATGTAGTTTAGACTTCAGTGCCTTTTGGACCAACAGCAGCAGTCTATTGTGAGTGACAGCCAATCCAGTCAAGAACTGGGAGGAACCCAAAGGAAGTGCCCGGTTTTGTCGGGTTGAGCTCAGTCAGCTTTGCAGTGAAGAAGGAAGGAGCCCTGTGTTTTTCTGTGTGCAGTTTTAGTCAAAAACGTGTGTAAGGCCCAGAGTTCCGGCCTGCAGCTTGTGTAACAGCTTGTTAGGACTGAATTCTCCTGTGAAAAGAATCAAAGGATTCTGAAGAGTAGAAACCAGGCTCACCCTGTAGAAGACTGGAAGAATTGCTGAAAATTGCACTGGTCTCGTCAGGAACTGAATCTGCTGTGTGTTCTCCCGGTATTGTGCAGTAATTTGCATCGATACAGATGCAGCCTGCCTGGTATAGTACTTTCTTTTATGGATGTGTGAAGAGGTTTGTACTTCTATGAGCCCCTGCTGACATTGAAGGACCCTATCTTATTTTGAGGTCTGGAGTACTAATTCAGTTGCTCCTGTTGAATTGCCCACATTAAATCCAAATGAATTACTGTACTGTTGATCATTTAATTCTCCTTTCTGTGTGAAAGGGCCCCACCAGCTGCCACGGTTTGACTAGCCACCAGGGCTTGGGTACCTAGACAGTAACTGATAGATAGGCCTGTGCACAGAGCCATAGCTTATTAGAGTGATAAGCTAATTAACCTGATTTCCTGTCCTTGTTATATCCCTCAACAACTGAGCTGCTTGTTTCAGCAAAGTTATACTGCCTGAGGTATTTGTTTCATGTTAAAGTACTGTACTGTGATTGTTGCACTGTATCTCATTCTCACAGGAGGTCCCAAAGCCGAACCAGGACCTGGGGTAAGTGTATACCGTGAAGGTAATTCCTGATATATTGTGGGCCACTAGTGGAAGAAAGGCTGCAGTGTCCCAGAGGGTCAGTGACCAAGTTAGTTTAACTATTGCAAACCCTGACCTCTGGGTGGAGGCACCCGCCATTGATCCAGGCCTCAACCTGTTAGTGGCAAATCAGGCAGGGTGGTAGCCTGGGATAGCTTCATCTAGGGTTATACCTAGATTTAACTACAAGATCAAACGCGCCTCTTGACGTGTCCTCACCACTCACCCCACAAGGATTTCTCGGCACAACCATTCTCCCAGACTCACTCAGTGACCACTCCCCAGTCATGTGTGCTGGTCTAACAAATTCTTAAGCCCCTGCCAAATTATCGCTAGCAGAGTCCTTCCTCGTGAAAACTTCCACATCTCAAACAACACCTGCTTCTACAAGACTGGCTTCCAATCTATGAAACAAACAGATGTTAACTTGGCTCTTGATCACTCATCTCAATTTTCAACAAAGCTCATGTATCTTTGCCCCTGCTAAAGGCGCAAAACAAAATCTCTCTAACCCATGGGTCACCGCGGCTCTTCTCTCACAGCTGAAACTAAGGGATCACTCTGGCAAAGTTGCCAGGGCCACTGGCAAACAACTGGACATCCAAAATTACAAACAAGCACGAAATGCCTGCACAAAAGCCATACGGCTAATGAAATCCACCTATTACAAAGACGCCTCACCAATACATGGGAAATTGTCGTTTCTTCTGGGACAATATCAAGGATGTCACAGGGAAGCAGCAGAAACCTCTCTGGCCATGTTAATGGTTGATGGATCCTCAACCTTGACCCCAAGGTGATCGAAACATCTTTAACACGGCTTTTTCAGACCTTAGTGCTGTCCTATCCCATGACTTTTTCTCAAAACAGGGCCTACTCCCCAAATACCTCAGCCCCTCAGTCTAACCATCCCTCTCTACTTCAGGAAGGTAAGGCTGAATGAAGCTCGCCACTTATATTACTGCAGCTATCTCTAAATCTAGATCTAGTAGCGACACCCTGGACCTTAAGCCTGTTGCTCACCCCATGAGGTAATTCATCCATTAACAAAAATCCTAAACCTCTCTCTAGCTGTGGAAATTCTGACCTATGGAAAACAGCCACCATGACACCTTTTCCATAAAAGTGGACAAGCACGATTCACTCAAATTATCGCCCCTATCTCCATACTGCCCCACTCTAAGGCACTTGAGCGCATCGTGGCTGATCAACATACCGACCACTTGGATAAATACAATATACCTTGTCCACAACAACACGGCTTCCGGAAAGGTCACAGCACCACTAACAGCCCTTCTGAGTTCACTGAGCTTTTATACATCCCTTGACAACGGCCTCTCACAGGGGCTGCCACGACCTCTCCAAGGCTTTCGATACAGTACACCATGAACTACTAATACACCAACTACTGAATGCCGGGCTATCACTTGACTCTTCTCTGCTTAAAAGCTACTTAGAAAACCGGTCACAGAGAGTAAAATTATGGACGCTCTTTCTAACACCCTGCCTATTCGCCTGGTGTCCCACAGGATCCATACTGGGACCCTCCTTTAGCCTTTTCTAAACTCCTCCTTACCACTGCTCTGAGCAGATCATACTATATGCCGATGATGCTGTTGTATTCTCCACTCACAAAGATCCTGCAACTCTTCAACACAACCTTCAACTTGGTTTCAGTTCTGTAGAGTCATGGTTTTAATCATAAACTGGTCCTCAATGACAAGAAAACCAAATCTATGCTCTTCTGCAGCCTCATAACCCACACAAGCTACACCAGCTTGGCTATCTCCACCACCCAGGGCAACACTCTAGATCAGGTGGTGTCCTTCAAATACTTAGGGATTCAGCTTGACCCTAATCTCCTATGGACTTGATGTAGATAATGTAGCCAGCTGCTAATACACGGCTTGGTCTCCTCTATAAACACAGACCACACTTCACGCCAGAAGCTTTGAAGGTTGCAGTCCTGAGCTCTGTGATCTCTGTAATAGACTATGGTCTCATCATTTATGACTCGGCCACAACCACAACCCTTAGACGCCTCTCAACTGCCTTAAATAAAGCATGTCGGCTCATCACTGGTGCTCACTGTCTCACCCACACATGTGACCTGTACACTCAGACTGACTGGCTCCAACTATCAAACCGCATAAAGTTTCTCACCTGCTCCATGGTCAAAAAAATCTACCTTGGCCTTGTACCTTCTGGGGTCTCAACTTGTTACAACACCGAATTAACAAACGGTGCCTTAGAGAGCACGCCACAGCTACTGAAAGTCCCCACTGTCACACTTCACAGGGACAACGCTTTTGCTTATCGAAGCACCACTCTGGCTCAATAGCCTCAGCCCAACCATCTCCTCTGCCCCAACTATTGGTATGTTTAAACTAGGCTCTGGGACTATCTCACTACCAACAGCTCCTGTGACTGCCCAACTTAACCTTGTTTCTCCACTTCCTTTCTGCTCTAGTTGTCCCCCGCCTCCTCCCTCCTCACTGCATTCTACCTCACATCTTGGTATACCCAATGCTGCACTTTTCACCCTCTGCTACCCTTCCTACATTCCTTCTCCCCTACCCTCTTCCTCTCCCTATGACTCTGGCATTTTTATCTGTTGTCTGTTTTCTCTGACAAATGCTGTTGGCTGCCTTGTTAAATGCTACCCTTGAACTGTATTAATCTGTACTCTGTTTGCAATATCCACATTGTTGTAATGCCTGTCTTGATGTTCCCCATAATTTGTATTTCTGACGTGGAACCTTGTAAAAGAGCCATGGTGCTCAAAGGTATTTGTAATCCTAGACTTGATAAATAAATAAAGAAATAAACAAAGTAATGTAACCCACCTGCAAATGGGGGTTCCCAAAAGACTTCAGGAGCTTGCTTGAATGCTCCAAGCCTGAATGGTGTTTGGCGCGTTTTATCTATTGGGAGTGTTTTAGAGCCTCTGGTACTGTCTCTTAAGAGCTGTCTGTTTGCAGACATAATTAGTTTGTATGGGGGGACTGTGTGTTTTTTTGCTTGAGTACCACTTGAGCTGCTGCCAGTTCACTCCATTTTGCAGTCACTAGGAGTGCAAAGGAACCTATCTGAAAGATGTAACTGTTTGCCAGAAATCATTTAGAGTAATAATGAAAATACAGTTTGTCTAACCTGCTTCTTTGCAGTCAGAACTGTGTTTGCCAGTTCCCATTCTAGTTTTGAACTGCTGAACTGACCAATCAGTGTGGGTTAAGGTAGCTCTAAAATGGTGCCTTGACGAATCAGAATTTGACTCAGAATTTGAGCCAGCCACAAGAGGATTGTATGGGCAGTGACTCTGGGAGATGTAGTTTGACTGCGCCTTTTTGGACCAACAGGGCAGTCTATTGTGAGTGACAGCCAATCCAGCCAAGAACTGGGAGGAACTCAAAGGAAGTGCCCGGTTTGTCTGCTGAGTTTCAGTTGAGCTCTGGCAGTGAAGATGGAAGGAGCCCTGTGCTTTTCGTGCAGTTTTAGTCGGGAAACGTGTAAGGCCCTGAGTTCCAGTCTGCAGCTTGTGTAACTGCTTGTTAGACTGAATCTGTCTGTGAAGAGAATCAAAGGATATCTGAAGAGTAGAAACCAGGCTCACCCTGTAGAAGACTGGAGAAATTGCTGAATTGCGCTTGGTCTGTCAGGAACTGAATCTGCTGTGTGTTCTCCCGGGTATTGTGCAGTAATTGGGATCGGGATAGAGAAGCAGCCTGCCTGTTTGTCATATAAATGTGTGAGGAGTCTCGTGGAGCTCAAGAGTAGCCCTGCTGACGTTGAAGGACCCTATCTTGTTTGGAGGTCGTGAGTACTAATTCAGGGTCGCCTCCCTGTTGAATTGCCACATTAAATCCAAATGGAATTACTGTACTGCTGACTGTTTAACTAATTTTTCTTTCTCTGGTGTGAAAGGGCTCTCACCAGCTGCCACGGTTTGGACTAGCTAGTAGGGTTAGGCACCCAGGACAGCAACTGGTAGGGATAGGCCTGCATAGAGCCATAGGTAGATGAGTAAAGTGATAAGCTAATTAACCTGATTTCCCTGTCCTTGTTATATTCCCCCTAAATAAATCAGAGCTGCTTGTTTCAGCAAAGTTATACTGCCTGAGGTATTTGTTTCATGTTAAAGTATTGTACTGTGATTGTTGCACTGTATCTTATTTACAGGAGGTCCCAGTGCCTGAACCAGTCCTGGGGTAAGTGTATACTGTGAAGGTAATTTGATATATTGTGTGGCCACTAGTGGGAAGAAAGGGGTTGCAGTGTCCCAGAGGGCTGTGACCAAGTTAGTTTAACTATTGCAAACCCTGACCTCTGGGTGGAGGCACCCGCCATCAGATCCAGGCCTCAACCTGTTAGTGGCAAATCAGGCAGGGGTAGTAGCCTCGGGATAGCGCCATCTAGGGGTTACATCTTGAGGCTCACCGCTGGGACTGTGTTCCTCTAGTGGCCATATTTACAAACCACTGTTAAGAAAAAATAAATAAATGGGTACCCGACAGAAGTGGCTGCACCGCTGGTGGAGTGGTGTACTGGGAGGAGATCGACCCCCAAAATGCTATGCTTATCCTGGACATACCCCTGGGTATCAATACGGGCACTGTACAGGGAGTACTTTCCAAGGTGGAAGGTTTACAAAACCCTGTGGTGGTGGGTCGGCATGCTAATCTGCTCACCCACACTTTCCTGGCCCTAGTAGAGTTTAAGGATCCCATAGATAGCTCCAAAGTGCCACAGACCATTACTCCCAGAGGGAGCCTCACTGCTTGGAGAGTGATAACTATGACAGTAAAGACCTGGGGGAATGAGCCCCACCACTATCTGAAACTTTTGAGGAGAAATTTGCTAAATGGTTGCTGGGGAAGGGAAAACTGTGGAGGACTTGAAGAAACTATTCTTGCCACCTGGGGTGTTCTCCCAACACCCTCTCCCGCCTCAGTACCCGTAATGGTGGCTGAACCAATGCAGACTCTTATTTCTGCACCTGCCATTAGTTACGACTCCACCGAAGGTTGAGGATCTTCTGGCACCTCCCCACCCCCAAGGGAGGATGACTGGGAGACCTGGATAGACTATGTTGCCCCCCAAGTGCTAGAATGGCAATGCCTGTAGCCGGGATGCTTTAAAGAGGGTTAGGTGAGAGCCTCCAAGGTCCTGCCCTGGCTACCATCCGTGCTAAACGGCCAGTAACCCTGAAGCGACTGCACAGGCCTATCTTGAGGCCTTGAGAATGTGTATGGGAGCCCAGATTCTGATGAGGACCTATGGTGGAGAGTAAGAAATGCACAACAGTACCAAGGGGAGTTGTTGTCTGTGTATGTATCTCGGCTGGAAAAATTGCTGCAAGAATGCCTCAGAAAGGGTAGTTTGCCAGCGATTGAACTGGACCGAACCAGGCTGGACAGGATCCTTAAGTCTGCCCCCTTCTCAGAACTGCTGTTGCCAGTTACGCCTGGCAAATCGACTGGAATCCCACCCTCCTATGATGAGTTAATGAGAAATTCGAGGAGTTGAGAAAAGGCGACCGGAGGGACCTGCACCAACAGCTGCGGCTACGACCCGAGTGACTGAGGGTGACCCATCAAGGAAGTCTAGGGGCAGAGGTTGGCAGTCAGTGAGTGCCCTGACAAGGAAAAGATATGCCACAATGGGGCGAACTGTTGAGAGAGATCTGGGAATTCAAAAACAGTCCCTTTATGAAGGCCACGCCTGCAAGTACGGGCCCTGACCTATATCCGACTGCATCTGCTATGGGGGTGGGGGTACCCACCCATGTGTCTCCTGCTGATAACGGCTCCAAACTTGTTTCCTTGACCATGGAAGTGGAGAAACTGACGCGATGTCTCCAAATGCTTATCACGCCGCAGACAGAGATGGCACCCAGGTTTCCAGTTAGTAATACCCCCGCCCTGGCTCCCAGTGTGGCACCTCGGCCAGCTCAAACTCCAGAAAGTATGTTTTGCTATAATTGTGGGAAAGATGGGCACATGAAAAGGGAATGCCGGTCCCCAAAAGACACTGACAAAGTTGCATATAGGCTACAAGGAGAGCTTCTGGAGAACAAATCAGTGGTTAAGAGGTGCACAAAATGATCCCAGTGAGGGCACCAAAATGCTAACTCACGCCTTTTTGTAAGGCATGCTGCAGACCCCTGCCATCGCCTCCTCCAGACTGGTCCAGAATAGTGGGTCCCTCCATGGAGACCACTGTAAAGGTGAATGGAGTGTCTACAAGAGCTGTATTAGACAGTGGCTCCAAGTGACAATTATGTTCCAGGATTGGCATCAGAAGCATTTGTCAGACGTACTTTACAACCATTAGAAGGACTGCATGTATGGGGTTAAGTGAGAAGGCCTACCTATTCCGGGTATATCTGAATTTGGCTGTCTTTCCCCACCTCCATGGCTGGAGTGCCCAACAAGTAGAGACCCTAGCCTTGGTGTGTCCCCCACTGGACTGTATGATGGTGTCCCTTTGTTGATTGGAACAAATGCTCATATGTTCGGAAGGCTGGCACAGTTGTGTTATGAAAACAGGGGTCAAAGACTAGTAGAGCTTTAAGAGTTCGGCTTTAATTAAGAAGGCCTGTGAGGCACAGAGATGCTGAAAAAATAGAACCAGAGGAACCGGTCGAATTGTATGGAAGAAGGATCCTGAGTCTCTGATCCTGGCGCAAATGCCCAGTGTACCTTACAGGAGAGGTCCATATCAGAAAGGATGTTAAGAATAAAATATTAATGTTGGATGCACCAGGTGATGGAAAATTGCCAGAGGGACTGCTGGTCAAGCCTAGTATTTTGCCCGCTAGAGCCCATGCTTATGCCAGAAGGGTAATGGTCCAAGTTCATAATGTGTCTGAAAGAGACATTCGAAGTAAATAGAGGTTGCATCCTGGCTAATGTGCATTGTGCAGACACTGCAGTGCTACCCAGCAGCAAGAGTTCAAGGAAGAATGACAGAGTAACGCCTGACTTGTTTGATTTCGCACTCCCCGCTGCCAGCTGAATGGAAAGTGAGGATCAGTGAGAAGCTTGCCCAGAGAGACCAGGTGTTTTCTTTAAAGGAATGGGATGTAGGATGCATGCAAGGAGCTGAGCACAATATCCGCTGCATGACGAAAGACCATTTCGTGAGAGGTCTCGACGCCTGGCACCTGCTGACATAGATGATGTGAGACGGCATCTGCAAGAGATGTTAGCTGCTGGTGTAATACAAGAATCCAGAAGCCCTTATGCTTCCCCATTGTGGTAGTGAGGAAAAGAATGGGACAGTAAGGATGTGTGTGATTATCGCACCTTAAACTGGCGGACTATCCCTGATCAGTACACAATGCCCCGTGATTCAGGATGCTTTGACTGCCTAAACGGGAGCAAGTGGTTCTCTGTGTTGGATCTCCGCAGTGGGTACTACTAGATCCCGGCGGCCCCAGAGGACCATAAGAAGACAGCCTTTATCTGTCCGCTGGTTTCTATGAATTCATGAGGATGCCTCAAGGATTTCAGGTGCCCCAGCCACTTTCAACGATTGATGGAGCGTGCAGTGGGGGACATGAACTTACTAGACTGCCTGGTATACCTAGATGATGTTATTGTGTTTGGCAGCTCACTGGAGGAACATGAGAGCAGATTATTTAAGGTATTGACTGACTGGAGGACTTTGGCCTTAAACTGTCCATTGATAAGTGTCAATTTTTTCAAACATCAGTAAAGTATGTGGGACACATAGTATCCACCGAGGGAATAGAGACCGACCCAAGTAAAGTTGAGGCCTTGACCACCTGGCCACAGCCCAAAAATCTAATAGAACTGCAAAGATTCCTGGAATTCTGTGGTTATTATCGTGCTTCATCAAGGACTATTCAAGAGTGATCCGCCTTTACTTAACCTTACTAAGGGTATCCCCAACCCACAAAAATACCAAAAGTCAGCGGCCCTCAAGACTGAAAGAGTGTATTTTCATCCAAGTGAAGTATTTGGGGCCCGCTGGACTCCTGATTGTGAGACTGCTTTTCATGAGATCATATATCAACTTACCCATGCTCCAGTGCTGGCCTATGCCGATCCAAGAAAACCTTACGCCCTGCACACTGATGCTAGCTTGCAAGGGTTGGGGCTGTGTTGTACCAAGAGCACGAGAATGGCCTGAGACCAATGGCCTTTGCCAGTAGAAGCCTGACCCCATCCGAAAAGAACTATCCTGTACATAAGTTAGAGTTCCTAGCTTTGAAGTGGCTATTGTTGACCAATTCCATGAGTACTTGTATGGGGCTAAAATACTAGTAAAACTGACAATAATCCTTTGACCTATGTGCAGACCTCAGCTAAGTTGGATGCCACTGGCCATAGGTGGCTTTCTGCATTATCTACATATGACTATGCCTCGACTATCGAGCAGGTCTGAACCACATAGATGCTGATGCTCTCTCCCGGAGGCCTGTTCCCCAGAATGATTGGGTCAGATTAGCAGAACCTGACATTCGGGCACTCTGCTGGAAGTTTGACAGGGAGGAACAAATGTCCATGGACGCAGTGGACTGCATAGTGGATTGCTTGGGACCCTCTGAGAATTGCATACCTGCTGCTTATTGCCACTTTTCTGCAATAGACATTGGTGCACTGCCTCAGCTGGACAATGACAGTATTTGGCGGGCTCAATCCCGCGATCCCATGATCAAATCAGCTTTAGAAGCCCTCTATGCAGGAAAAGATGTGTCCAAATTACGCTCCACTGATTTGAGAACTGCACTGTTATATAAAGAAGGTCCTAAGTTGAAATTGATCAATAAACTGTTGTACAGAGAAACAGTAGACAGAGGGGGACAAGTAGACAAACAACAACTAACAAACACTAACTTGTTTTTTTTCTCTTTAGATATTTCCTGAAGAAGACCTAAGGCCTAAACGTAGATTTTAACTCTATTTTCTATTTTCAGCGTGCATTTAATATAACCATTTTGTTTTGCTTTTAAACAACAACTAGTGCTGCCCACTGCCTTTCGAGACTCAGTACTGAGATCCTTGCACAACCACATGGGGCACCTTGGTATAGACAGAACACTTGACTTGGTGAGATCCAGATTCTATTGGCCTAAGATGGGGGCTGATGTGGAGCAACACATTCGAACTTGTAGTCGCTGCTTACAGAGGAAAGCTTTGCCCCAGAGGGCTGCCCCCCTTGTTAACATCACCACCAGTGCACCCATGGAGCTGGTCTGTATTGATTTTCTGAGTTTGTAGTCAGATCAAAGAAATATCAGTAATGTGCTGGTGGTCACTGACCATTTCACGAGATATGCCCAAGCTTTCCCCACCAAAGACCAGAAAGAATCCACTGTGGCCAAAGTACTTGTAGAAAACTTTTTTGTTCACTATGGGGCTCCACAAAGAATCCATTCTGATCAAGGGAGACTTTGAGAGTCGCCCCATCAAAGAGATGCTTTCTGTGGGAGTGCGAAAGTCCAGAACCACTCCTTACCACCCCTAGGGACCCACAGCCTGAACGTTTCAACCGTGACTTTGCTAGATATGCTAGGCACCCTACACCCAAAGGACAAGCCTAGATGGAGCCAACAAATTAGCACCCTGGTACATGCTTATAACTGCACCAAAAGTGATGCCACTGGGTTCTCCCCTACCGCCTGATGTTTGGAAGAGAAGCTTGACTGCCGGTAGATGTGTGTTTTGGGGTCTCTCCTGATGGGGTTCAAGCTGACAACTATTTACAGTATGTGCAAAAGTTAAAGGCCCAGCTAACTCATGCACTAACTGGCTCAAACCATGGCTGCCAAAAGAAATCTGGCCAACAAAGAAAGGTATGATAAAAGGTGAAAGCACAGGAACTCCAGGAGGGAGATCGGTATTGCTAAGAAATCTGGGACTGCATGGCAAACACAAGATTGCTGACAGATGGCACCATCTCCCTCACATTGTAGTGGGCAAACTAGATGATCTGCCAGTGTACAAAGTAAGGCCTGAGAATAATTCAAAAGATGTAAAACAATGCATAGAAATCATTTACTGCCCACTGGACAAATCTTGATTGAGTCTGAGCTCCAGAAGATGCCCACTCTGGACCAGTGACTAGAGCTGCTGCTAAGAAAAGATCAAGAAAGTCTGCACCTACAGAAGCAAAGTTAAAGTGTTCCCTCCACAAGTCCCAGTTGAGCATGACTGTCAGTCCATATCAGAAGAAAGTGAGAGTGACTTTGAATACTATCCTTCTTACGAACTGAGTCAATTGTTCTGGGCAATCCCTAGTCAATACTGGAGATGAAGCTGGGCCTTCTGACTGTCTAAGCCCCCAGCTTCGTCCCTGGAGCCAATGCTCCCAGAAAGTGAAGTGCAAAGCATCAGATCAGATGAAATGGAATCATTGTGCATGGTTGAACTGTTTGAGCTTCAGGAGGGAAATGATGGATTGGGGCAGACTGGTGATACACCAGAACAAGAAGAGTATTTTGAGTGCCCTGACAGTCCACTGCCAGTGTCCGAAAGCTTCCATGCGAGCCAAATGTTGTGGATTCAGAAACTGTAACTCCTGGAGCTGAAAGTGCCCCAAGTTCTAGCCTCTCTACCCCATGGAGACTCCCTGACAAGTGAGGACAATGCTGAAATGAGGCTCAGAGTGCAGAGACTGTAACAGTTCCCCTAGAAAGACTGGTCGAGCTGTAAAGCCTGTGGTGCACCTCAGTTATGATTCCCTTGGGAGGCCTGTGGACTTGTCTCTCAATGTTGTCCATAAAGGAGTGTATGTGTCCCCGAGCTCATTGCCCAAACTGAGCGTCAGTGCTAACTCCAAGTTACTTGTGTTGCCTCTAAGCATGGTGCCCTTGCCCTGCTCCAGCCCCAAGGTAACTGATAGGAAGGGTCCCTCTCTCAGGTTTCATGTACAAGAGGTAATAACTTGAGTTATGGTACAATGTGTGTAATACTGTGTAAAGAGTGATGTACTGCAATGTTTCAGAAATGTGTTCTTGGTAAAATGATATATTGACTGATGATTACATGTGTGAGCCTAATGCAAATGTATATGGTTGCAGTTGAAACTTATGGGGTACTTGCTTGATGCGACGCCATGCTTTCCCAGGCCAGGAATGGTGTAACCCCTGCAAATGGGGGTTCCCAAAAGACTTCCAGGAGCTTGCTTGAATGCTCCAAGCCTGAATGGTGTTTATGCTAGTTTCATTTATCTGTGAGTGTTTTAGAGCCTCTGGTACTGTCTCTTTAAGAGCTGTCTGCTTGCAGACGTAATTAGTTTGTATGGGGGGACTGTGTGTTTCTTTGCTTGAGTACCACTTGAGCTGCTGCCAATTCACTCCATTTTTGCAGTCACTAGGAGTGCAAAGGGAACCTATCTGAAAGATGTAACTGTTTGCCAGAAATCATTTAGAGTAATAATGAAAATACAGTTTGTCTAACCTGCTTTCTTTGCAGTCAGAACTGTGTTTGCCTAGTTCCCCATTCTAGTTTTGAACTGCTGAACTGGACCAATCAGTGTGGGTTAAGGTAGCTCTAAATGGTGCCTTGGACGAATCAGAATTTGACTCAGAATTTGAGCCAGCCACAAGAGGATTGTATGGGCAGTGACTTGGGAGATGTAGTTTGGACTTCGCGCCTTTTGGACCAACAGGGGCAGTCTATTGTGAGTGACAGCCAATCCAGCCAAGAACTGGGAGGAACTCAAAGGAAGCGCCCGGTTTTGTCTGCTGAAGTTTCAGTTGAGCTCTGGCAGTGAAGAGGGAAGGAGCCCTGTGCTTTTTCGGTGTGCAGTTTTAGTCGGGAAACGTGTGTAAGGCCCTGAGTTCCAGTCTGCAGCTTGTGTAACTGCTTGTTAGGACTGAATCCGTCCTGTGAAGAGAATCAAAGGATATCTGAAGAGTAGAAACCAGGCTCACCCTGTAGAAGACTGGAGAAATTGTTGAATTGCGCTTGGTCTGTCAGGAACTGAATCTGCTGTGTGTTCTCCCGGTATTGTGCAGTAATTGGGATCGGATAGAGAAGCAGCCTGCCTGTTTGTCATATAAATGTGTGAGGAGTCTCGTGGAGCTCAAGAGTAGCCCTGCTGACGTTGAAGGACCCTATCTTGTTTGGAGGTCGTGAGTACTAATTCAGGGTCGCTCCCTGTTGAATTGCCACATTAAATCCAAATGGAATTACTGTACTGCTGACTGTTTAACTAATTTTTCTTTTCTCTGTGTGAAAGGGCCCCTACCAGCTGCCACGGTTTGGACTAGCCAGTAGGGCTTGGGTACCCAGGGACAGTAACTGGTAGGGATAGGCCTGTGCACAGAGCCATAGGTAGATGAGTAAAGTGATAAGCTAATTAACCTGATTTCCCCCTGTCCTTGTTATATCCCCCTAAATAAATCAGAGCTGCTTGTTTCAGCAAAGTTATACTGCCTGAGGTATTTGTCTATGTTAAAGTATTGTACTGCATTGTTGCACTGTATCTTATTTTACAGGAGGT
Source organism: Neoceratodus forsteri (assembly GCA_016271365.2). Taxonomy (NCBI): domain Eukaryota; kingdom Metazoa; phylum Chordata; order Ceratodontiformes; family Ceratodontidae; genus Neoceratodus; species Neoceratodus forsteri. The sequence goes on from CM057458.1 coordinate 378,101,685, forward strand.
CCCAGTGCCTGAACCAGTCCTGGGGGTAAGTGTATACTGTGAAGGTAATTCTGATATATTGTGTGGGCCACTAGTGGGAAGAAAGTGGGGTTGCAGTGTCCCAGAGGGCTGTGACCAAGTTAGTTTAACTATTGCAAACCCTGACCTCTGGGTGGAGGCACCCGCCATCGGATCCAGGCCCCTCAACCTGTTAGTGGCAAATCAGGCAGGGGTAGTAGCCCCTGGGATAGCGCCATCTAGGGGTTACAGTAAGAAATGTTTCCATATGTTTGCCATTCTCGGTGGTTATGAATGACTGTAAATTGCATACAATGCTAGCATCTAGTTCACTGCTTTGTAGAGTGTGTTGAGATCCCTTGTACGTGAAAAGCAATACACAAAAACTAGTTAATTCAGTCATGTCCATGTATTTTAATACAGACATTATGGGTAGTTTAGCAAAATGCAGTGTGAACCCTTCAAAAGGCAACTTAAAAAAATGTGTTCTCTGGTAAATTATAAGACTATGAGGTGAGATTGGATATACAGTACTTAAATTATTTTGCCTAGAAAGGAGTAGGCTGAGAAGGGGCATTATCATGGTCTTATGAATCTAAAGACCGGATGGAGTATATGCAGATGTTTGTGCTTGTAAGCAGGACTAAGGAGCATATCTACAAACTAAGGAGTGCAAATATAAGGAGAAAATAAGAAAGTATTACTGCACACAAAGGGTGGTTAACATGTGGAATAGTCTACCCAGTGAGGTGATGGACACTAGCATTGTTTAGGCTTTCAAAGTAGGACTGGTTAGATTCCCAAGGGAGAATGGCAGAGAGAGTTACAGTAAATACTTGAGAAGTTTCAGATTCTGTCTATTAAACATGGATGTGTTGCCATACTCAAATTGCGTATAGTCACTACCATACGACAGGTGGGACAGACAAGATGGACTTTAGGTCCCTTTTAGCATCACAATACTATGTTACTGTGTAGCTTATAAAACTGGGCTTACCGAAGTACATACTGAAGCGAGAAGTACAGTACCTGCTCTTTACCAGAGTTTCATTCCGTTTTAGTAAGTGCTTGATGTTCTTTACCTTTGTTTCGTGGCCCTAATAATTGGAAAGTGAGATAAGTTAAACATCTCTGTAAATTCACTGCTAATGCTGAGTCCCAACTGCACCTTAATATGTTTTCCTTGCAGAAAAGGAAGCTGAGGGGATATGATGTCATCCTTACTCAAGGGTATTGATAAGACTGAACACACTGAGATATTTGATCTGGCTGTCTTACAGCAGGATGCAGGACACGCCTGAAGGTTAGGAGGAGGTAAATTCAGGGGAATATTAAGAGGCACTTCTTCTAGCAGAAGGCGTGAACCTGTGAAATATCCTACCAGTGGAGACAGTGGACATGAAGACAGTTCAGGCCTTCAAGATATGCCTGGTCAAAGTTTTGCTTACCAAGGAATCGAGCACACTCTCCATAGTAGAGTGGTAGAGAACCCCTTTATACTGGGACATATTTGCACAGCATAATTATTCATAGCTGCTTATTTGAAGCAGGGAGGTGGGACCTATTCGATGGATCTAGACTCCCTTCTAAGCTTTAATTACTCTCTTATTATGTCACCTTGGCCTTTATATAAAAATGAAAATTTGAAGCAATCAAAATTGCTTTCTTTACAGCTATTTTTCTAAAAGCTAAAAAAGTCCCACTCCAAACCTGTTCTCTAATATTATATTAAAAAAAGTTATCAGAAGGTTCAATTACCTTGATGCTCAACACTGTAAACTCAGGAAATTCAGAAAATAACTATAGTGACAGAATGAGTGTCATTTACATCAGTACACCAGTGTCAGTGGCTCAGTATGTATCATGCTCACTTCTGGGCCGGACGATCCCCCACCAGGCACTTTGTGTAATACCCATAACTGACACTGTAGTGCAATACACCTGGGTGCGTACTGTTAAGGGGCCATCCTTCGATATGACATTAAACTGAGGTCACATCTGCCCACCTCTGGTAACTGGGTGGAAGTTAAAGGTCCCATAGCATTTATTGAGGAAAAGAAGTTTCCCTGGTGTCATAGTTAACAGTCCCCATTTGGATAAAACAGGTCCATGTAACGCAGCCTCCAAAGGTGCTCTTTAAAATGAGCTATCATAACTCAGTGCACCTTTCTTTAAAAAAAAATGACAACCACATAAATAAATAAATACAGACATAAATAAATTTGAGCCAACCTTGTAGCCATTTATTAAATTTCAGAAACCACCACAAGCAAATTACCACCATACCTCTCAGCTGTCCCAAATTAGGAGGGACATCCCTTATTTTCGCACTTAGAAGCTCTTTGTCCATTGGAGAAGGCACACCCTGCCCCACCCTGTGCTTTGAGATTTTAAGACAGAGGTTTCTTTATATTGCTCAATCAACAACAAACGTAATGAGCCTGAAAGCAACGAGTTGCACAGAGTTCTGAATTTTCACCTCGATGATATGCCTCTCATAGTCTCTCTGTTTGTCCATGTTTTGAGGCCCAGCAACAGCAAGTTTGAGTGATAAACGTTTTGAGGCACTATTGGAACATTTGGGGAACTGGTAGGGGTTTAATGGGCCTGATATTGGAACAATACACAGTAAGAGCGCAGTCAAGTTTGTGCTTTAGGAATGTGTAGTTGGAAAATGGGCTGTGTTCATAGTGTGCACAATTGTAACAGATAAGCACAAATCCATATTAATATACAACAGCAACATTGGGAAAGTGCAAAGCAAGTGTGCAACAGAAAAGCAGTGGGTGACCAGAGCCAGCATAGAGATAGACGATGCCTATGGGGAAACCCAGTACTGCATCCTCTATTGGGAATGACTGAACAAGAGTAGAGTCTCAAATGCTGCCACATGATACTGACTGGGCCAGCTTGGGGTAGAGGAGGTCCCAAGTGGAATGAGTCATGGGGTCTGTATCCAACCCACCATGACTTCATGCCTTGTACTAGGTCCCATATGCCCATGTTAATGTGTTCAGTATAGTTGCTGACATTGCTTGTTTGGGAAGGCATTACATTCAGCCACTGGGGCCCATCCACCTATCATTTCCATAGACACTGACTGGCTGGGCCTTACCCTGGCAATGACATCATCACATTATGATGCCAAATCAGATGCCTGTCCAGCATTGGGATATCCGTTATTGCTCTCATAATATATCAGTTACTGAAAATAGAGTTAACAGTTGATGAGTTATGCTGGCTCTGACTGGGCCCCCCATGAACAGAGGACCTACAGCATCTGGATGGTTCACTGGGTCTTTAATTGGCTATGCATACTGAACTGTACCACAGTGTAACACATGGCTATGAGGCCCTGGAAATGTGGCCTACCCAAATGGCACAATGATACCAGGCAGCATTCATGCAGTGAACATTCCCCACAACAGAAGCACCCAGTGTCATAAAGATATGCAAGCCTCAGCTGTGAGGAACACAAATGTGCCCCTACAAATGAAATGGGGCACAAAGTAAATGATGTAGGGGCACACATGACCACAGTTATGGCAACACACAGGTGTGACATAGTGTGGTTAGGGCCTACTGTATGATGCCTATGCTTGTAACTCCTAAACGCCGTGGGTCCAGGGAACAGTAACACAATGTACAGCAATTGAACTGCGAACGGGTAATCTCACGGGTGAAGCACTGTTCTGCAATGTGCAGATGACAACATCGTGGAACAGTTCAAGTAGAACAGCCAAACCACAGACGCAAACAGCCAGAGGCAGAGTATGATGCCTCAGACAAGGACAAGGGATGCAGTGAATGCAGTAGCAAATGTTTTAATACTGTCTCCCCAAAATGCCACAAGGAAATGTAACACAAATGTGTTGCCATGACAAAGTAAGGAAAGCAAACATGTGCAGCTGTGCAGCCTATGGAGTTCTAAGGCTACCCACAGAAGACACCAAATGTGCCCACAAACAAAACCCTAAAGTTCCATGAACATAGCCAAGACAAAACAAAAAATGCAATGAAAATGAGGCAGGCAACACACAGCTAGCTAAGTAAACAAACGTTTATCAGCAGTGCCCCTCCCCCTTCATGCTGGAGTGATTCTGGTGCAGCTGGCCCCCTGTGCGCCATATTGCCCTGTGTGTCCCTACATGGCCCATTATGGTGGTCTCTCATTCAGCACATAATACAGGATGTCCTGCATGTCTACTTCAGTGCATTGCAGGCAGTTCAGTTGCCTGCACATCACAGCCAGCAACAAGTGTTGCACATCTTTGTGCTCACCCTGACTCTACCATCCAACGTTGGAGCACGTGGGACAGAAATGCAAACAGCCGCCAAGTAGTGCAACCACACTGGTGTATGTGAAGCACCTGTGGACCAGGAGTGAAGGTGGAGGCCACCGGCTAAGCTACAGATACAGAAAGGCCTATTCATGTGACTTATGACACACATACCAAGCATGTGTACTGAGGTATGTGCACTACAGTACATGAGAACTAAACCTGTAAAACAGCACTGTGATGCAACCAGCAAACATGTTGGACGGGTGACCATTGGAATCTGCACTGAGAACAGAGCTGTGAACCCTAGCAAAAGTATGTAACAACCTGTAGAATGATACATGGTATAGGATGTGTCCTGAAACCATGCTGCACACCTGACATGTGTGATGACACTGAAACTCAGCAGTGTGCACATGATGCAAGTGGCACACCATGAGTGTTATAAATAGTGATGGCATGATGTGCAGACCCACAGGTAACAGTAAGTGGCAGTGAATGATATCCAAATCAAGCACATATTTCAGCTTTCTTTCTTATCATTGTTTTTTTTTATCTTCTAGAGCAAAAGGTATAATCGAATGTTAAACTGTATTAAAAATGTCAGTTTTGTTTTGGCACAAAGGAAATACAAAATTTGACCACGAAACAAAGCAGAACAGTCAACAGTGAATTTAAATTTCATAATTATAAAAGACCAAAATTATGCAATAAGATGCGATTGGGTGTACTTTGTACTCAGATAATGGCATGCCTTGAGTGGGTTGAAACACAAGGCCAAAGGCTGAATGCTTCTACTGCACAACACGTGTCATTATCCTATTACAAAATACAGTATGCCCTGGAGTGCCTTATTATGGTTTTGAATTGCTCCCACAAGGACTAGTACAATGCAACAAAAAAAAATCTATTGTCAATTTAGATAGTAAAAAAAAATTTAAAATACAAAGCAAATAATTAGAACATTTGTTGTCAATTTAGATAGTAAAAAAAGTACAAAGCAAATGAGAGAAAAGAAAAAATAAGGCATTGCAGTGTTGCTATTTAGCAGTGCAGTGTTGCTATTTAGTCAGCAGATGGAGGCAAGGCAACACAGCATGTAGCCAGCCATTTATTTATTTTTCTGGTTAATGGGTAAAGTACTGTGGTGGCAGTTGTAAGCACAGTAAGGGCAGAACTGTTTATGGCCTCTGGAATTTTTTTGTATTCTTTGACTCCCCCCTCCCCACCCCCTGGCCTGACTGTCCAGTCTTGCTGGTTGTAGCAGAAGCCCCAGCTTTAGTCTGTGTAACAACCAGGAGGAGCTGCAGTATGTTGTTGGTGTGGGGTATTTCATTAATGAGACCAGCCACATTCTGCAGCAGTTGAAAGAGCTAGGGGAAGCTATGCCGCTCATGTGGTGTGTCTAGGCTTCTTGAAAAGTGTCTTGATTGTCTACAATATGGTAAGCTCCACCATGGCTTAGCAATTAAAGCCACATACAGTACAGTAGCTGTACAGAGCACTTTTCAGTCGCATGTTTGAAGAAGCTGGGCAGTTTGCTAAGATCCATGAAATGTTTTCAGGAGATGGAGAGCTGTTATCAGTGGCAGTTAGGCGAGTCCCATCAGGGACTACAGACAAGGGAATGGGGATTGTGTTTATGATCAGTGAGAGAATAATCATAGCAGCTGGAGCCAGAACTATGAATGGAGGTAGGATTCTGTAGTAGGACTACAGAAAATAATGCTGGGAGTGACTTTTATTAGCAGCTATTGTGGGTGACAGGATTGAGCTGCTTGATTGATGAATTTCCTGGGTTACATACAAGCATATGACAAAGCCAGCAGAATAAGGCTGTCAGGTCTATTGAGTCTGCTCATATTGCAGGGTCCTCATTGTTAGCTAATGATCTTGCTCCCAATGAGCCTTTCCTCCATCAGCTCCGCCTTGACCCTTATTTTCCTCTTAACTCTATCCCAGCTTCTCATTAAGCTCTCTACCCTTTTCAATAAAACTATCTCCTCAGGAAGCACATTCCAAGCCGCCACCACCCCCTCCATGAAGAAGTGCCTAGTGGCCTCTCTTCTAAGCCTCCCTCACTCTAACGTGAGACTGTGTCCCCTTGTGTTTCGGTACTCACTTAGCTTGAAGAGACTTTCCATGTCTACCCTATTTATTCCTTAAAATATTTGAAGGTCTCAATCATGTCCCGTTCCCGCCCTCCCCAGTTGAGCACACGTGCAGGGCCTCCACCCTCCCTCATACGTCCTACTCTGCTGGCCCTTGATCTTCTTAGTTGCCTTCTTTAGCATAATCTTCAGCAACTTTATGTCCTTTGTAAGGGATAGGCACCAGTACTGTATGCTATACTCCAGATGTGGCCACACCAATGATCTGTTAAGGGCAGTACCACCTCCTCCTGCCTACTGCTGATCTCCCTGGCAGTGCAGCCTAGCATTTTAAAGCAAAGAACCTCTGTGCACAAGCACTGAGGCAGTGGATTACCCAAAGGGCATTTGGCTGAGAAGCCAGTTTCAAAGAAATACAAAATCACACATGCCCCCACAATGCAAAGCATCATGGTCTGTATGCAATCCACCACAGAATATTATGCTGGTTCAACTTTAAGCAGAAATGCATGGTGTCTGTTGGCACCCTTTGCAGACTGTGTGAGAGGCCTTGGCACCATGCATTTCTGCTTAAAGTTGAACCAGCATAATATTCTGTGGTGATTTGCATAAGCAGCCCATGGTGCTTTGCATTGTGGGGGCATGTGTGATATAGCATTTGTTTGCTTTTGCTGCTGCTTTCCTACATTGTGTGAAAGCTTCAGGTCACTAGTGATCATCACCCCTAGTCTTTCTTCTCTTCAAATGCAGATACCAGGACCCCACCCATGCTGTTCTTAGTCCTCAGGTTCTTATCTCCAGTGTGTATAACCTGCATTTCCTGCATTGAAGCTAAGTTGCCAAATCCCAGACCAACTCTGTACCTTTTTCAAATCTTTCTGTAGGTCTTATACCCCTTCTGCTGTGTCCACCCTCCCACAGAACTTGGTGTCATCCATGTATGAGAGACACATCAGCACCCTCTACTGGTAACGCTGCTAGTGGAGAAACTATTTTACAATAACTTTTTGTTTATTAATTTCTATTTAATTTATACATTTTTAGGCAACAAACGCAGCTTGGTGCCTATTGTTGCAACCTGGATTTTTTTCATCAGTTTGGTGTACAGAGGATACATGCCCCATTGAGATCCCAGAGGTGATTTGATTTTGTTAGCTAGTACTCAACTTTTGCATAGTTATAGGTTTGTTCAGTTTTCTCACCACTTTATTTATTTATTTTTTATTTATTAGGAAATCGGAAATACACCTTTGAGCTGGGGCTCTTTTACAAAGGTTCCACGTCAAAATAACAGGACAAGTAGACAAGATCTTAACAACAATACATAACATGCAAAACCTATACAAGTGAGCAGCCAAAATAATGTTGTCTAGGATGCAAAGCAGCTAATCAGGCAGAGGAACAGTACACCAGACATTTTACAGTGTACTTTAGGAAGTTACAGAATGAGTTACTGGGACAGAGAGCAAAAAGATTCATAAGAAACAGGGAGGAGGATAGCAGCTCGAGAGCATTTAACATAGAAACATAGATTTTGACGGCAGATAAGGACAACTTGGCCCACCTAGTCTGCCCATTTCCCTACCTACAGGATAAGTTGCAGATCCTAGTTAACCAACAGCCTATTTCTTCCTAGCCCCCCACAAAAATTGCCTTATGTCTGTCCCATTCATTCTTGAATTCTCCCACAGTTTCAGACCCCACAACCTCCTCAGGAAGGCTGTTCCATGCGTCCACCACCCTCTCTGTAAAAAAATACTTCCTCACATTGCCCCTGAACTGCCCCTCCATCTTCAAATTGTGTCCCCTTGTTCTTGCACATCTCTTTTTCTGAAAGATGCTACCCTCTTGGACTTTGTTGATTCCCTTGAGGTACTTGAAAGTTTCTATCATGTCCCCCCTCTCCCTCCTTTCCTCAAGGCTATACATATTAAGCTCCTTTAGTCTCTCTTCATATGTCTTCCGGTGGAGACCCTGCACCATTTTAGTTACCCTTCTCTGGACAGCTTCCATCTTGTCTATGTCCTTGTGGAAATTGGGTCTCCAAAACTGCACACAGTACTCCAGATGGGGTCTCACCAGCTGTCTGTACAGAGGGATAACAACTTCCTGTTTTCTACTGGTGATGCCTCTCCCTATGCATCCCAGTATCCCCCCAGCCCTCCTTACTGCCCTCTTACTTATAAAGACATTAAAAAGTACTGGACCCAGTAGTGAACCCTGCATTACCCCACTAGTAACCCCTCTTTCTTCAGAGTGGACTCCATTTACAGTTACCTTCTGTGTCCTGTTGTCCAGCAAGCCAATTTACAGGTGGGGTAGGGTGGGAAGCTAGAATGAAAGGGATAGGAGGAAAGGAAGAGAGGAATTGAATGGTTTAAGGGGATAGGAGTAGGTGAGGAAGGTGAGGTAGTATGGGGATAGCGGAAACTGAATGGGGAGGGAATGGGTGGATAGGCGTGGGTAGTGGTGCAGGGAGTAAGAGGAGGGTGAGGGTGTGTCATTAGGGTAGCTATACAGAGAGAGAGGATAGTTGTTCTGAAAGGTTGTAATAACTAGGGATTAATCAAGGTTTGGGGTGGACATTAATACTACAGGGGTAGGGGAGGAGACAGGGTGGTGGGTGGTGGGAGGTGGGGCAGAGAGCAGGCAAGAAGCAGTTAAAGGAAGGGCTGAGTTGAGGGGGCATGAATGGTGGGCTACAAAGTTGAGGAAGGCCGGATTCCTCCTCCCCACCCCAACTGTGTGTGTTCTTCAGGTGATATTCAGTGCTATTTTCCCAATAGCACTGAATATCACTACCGAAATAGTTACTGTCAGCATCAGAGACTGTATGGTATAAGATTTGATACTAATTTTACAAAAGACGATTAAAGATAACCATCTCATTGAGTGTTTTTGAGACAGGAGAGAGAGGAGACACACACACAGTTGGGGAGAGGAGCGATCTGGCATTCCTCAACTTTGTAGCCCACCATTCATGCCCCTTCAACTTTCCAGGCCTTTCAATGCCTGCCCCAACCACAGTTACAGCACAACTTGCTGCTGTGCTGCTTAGCCTGCATTTACTTTTAGTTAATTAGTAGACAGTTAATTCGCAACGGAGTGAGTCAATGGAGGTATAATTTACAGTGCTGCATGATGCCACAACACTGTTAAGGATCAGTGGAAAATATCACTGTTGCTGCGAATCTACTGTTGCCCACAGATTTGTTTATATTCATTTTAATAAAACTGACATCTGATATCAAATAGACAGCCCTGTGTAAGGGGGTGGGGGGGGACAGTGTAGGCAAAGTTCAGACAGATGAACCCAAAAAAACAAAAGAGGTGGTTTAACTTAAAAACAATGGTAGCAGCAATCAAACTACCCAGGAGCCGCCATCAAAGACACAGCCTTATGTAAGGAGGTAGGGACTGAATTTCCAACACAGGCTTGTAATAAAAAAACAGCATTTCTAAAATACATTGTCTGCAGTCACACTTGAGGTCGGTCCCTGTAAAAAACAGACTTGTGCAAGTCAGACAGGGGTGATGTTCAAACAGTTGCAAAAACCAAAAAAATACAACAAGCAGATTTGATTTCTGGGCTTGCAGAATCGACGCTTCGCTGCCCAGTGCAATACTTGACTACAAGATCACTGTCAGCAGGGCTTCAGTTAAGTCCATTTTGAGAGTATTTGACTTCCACAAATAAGGCAAAAACTTCCAAAATAAAAAGGTAGGAAGTCATTGACTTCCATATTTAAAACCAACAATTAGATGACTTCCAAAATTGCAGGCATGGAAGTCAGAAGTGATGGATTTTCTAAAAGAAATTGTATTTTCTACTAATTTATAATGTTAATATCCATAAATTTGCCCATCCTAGAATATTGACTTCCAAAAGTGGGATTCTGAAAGTATTTTGACTTTCAAAAAATTGAAATGACTACCAGATTTGAACTCCTGGAAATTTTAGACTTCCATTAAAAATAAATTAACTGAACCCCTGACTGTCAGTTACACAAAGAAATAATACATTTTGCTTAAAGAGCAATGACAAACACCAATGTTACTGGGTTAGCAAGTACTGAAAGCGGGATAGTCTGTGATATTTTTCTGATTAGCTGTGTTGTAATGTTTCCCCAACCACTTTTCTAATCTGTGTCTGTCAGTGGTGGCTCTGCAGTATGGCTGCTGCTATTGTCTTGTTGAACTGCTGATTTCTTTAATTGGCAGTGATCAGCTGTTTTTAATTCACCTGCCACAATTTCAAACAGTGTGGATGTCTACTCTACGTTTTATCAACAATAGATTTTATTTTATTTTGTTGCATGACCCTTTCTTATGGGTTGCCTTTAAAATGGTGTACTATGTTATCCCATATTATTCAATCTGCTGACTCTCAAAGCACTTTTAAATTAAATCAGCCGTGTCAGTGGCTAGGCAGGTTGCAGACTCATCTGTGGCCCTGTCCACACTGCACCGCTCAGACCCCATAACGGATAGAAACCATTACAACCAGGGAGCGGTGCAGTGTGTCCACACTGCTCCACACTTCGGGAGCCGGGCGACCGTTACCGTGGCACCCGATCCCACAGTGCAGCTCGCGCTGCACTAGGGGACAGATGCCATGCGTCCACACTATGCCGGGTAACGTTACCAAGGCGTAAACCTAGCCACTGACACTGCTGATTTAATTTAAAAGTGCTTTGAGAGTCAGACTATCCCGCTTTCAATACAAAAAGGTGCAAAATAAAAAAAGAGGAAAAAACGGCACCTACATATTTTTGCCATGCTTAATTGTGTTAGTAAATCCCAAACACTAAACCTAACCCTAAAACTACGCCTGACCCTAAACCTAACCCTAAAACTAAACCTAAACCTAATCTTAAACCTAATCCTAACCCTAAACCCAAGCCTGCAACGCATAACAAGCATTGTTAACAGCCCTTAATAGTACTGCCATCCCAGCTCTATGCATTCTGTGCACGTAGTCTAATAAGGTGAACAAGGAGTGTCTCTTCAGGCTAAGCGGCAAGAAAATTATGAGGTGGTATTTAAGAAGGAGGTCAGGAGACATTTTTTCATGGAAAGGGTGGTGACCAAGTGGAATGTGTTACCAGAAGAGGTGATGTCAATGAGGACAGTGCTTAGCTTCATGAGGGGCTGGAATTGATACAGCGGGAGGATAAGAGTCATGGGATGGGAGAAGGTAGTGAATGGAAATGTTGGGGGGGGAGCGGGGACAACAGCCTGAGCTGTAAACCCTGTGCATTGAGCAGACTAGGTAGACCAGAAGACCCAATTCTGCTGGCTCCTTTCTACATTCATATATATTCTTAAATGCTGGTTAGTTTTCCTACACCGGATGAAGGGACCTGAGAGGTCTTGAAACTTGTGTAAAATGTTTCAGTTAGTCTAACAAGAAGTTTCATTTTATTTCATTTTTATTTTTATACTTGTAAGCCAATGAGCATAAATGCCTGCTTTCATCAGTGACAAGTGCATCTAACTGAACATGAGATACTGCGTGTTAACTTAGAAACATAGAAACATAGACTTTGGCGCAGATAAGGACAGCTTGGCCCATCTAGTCTGCCCATTTCCTCACCTACAGGATAGGCCGCAGATCCTAGTTAACCAACAGCCTATTTCTTCCTACCCCCACAAGAATTGCTCTTATGTCTGTCCCATGCATTCTGAATTCTCCCACAGTTTTAGACCCCACAACCTCCTCAGGAAGGCTGTTCCATGCATCCACTACCCTCTCTGTAAATATTACTTCCTCACATTGCCCTGAACTGTGCCTCTCTATCTTTAAATTGTGTCCCTTGTTCTTGCACATCTATTTTTCTGAAAGATGCTACGCTCTTGGACTTTGTTGATTCCACTGAGGTACTTAAAAGTTTCTGTCATGTCCCCCCCTCTCCCTTCTTTCCTCAAGGGTTTACATATTAAGCTCCTTTAGTCTCTCCTCATACGGCTTCTCTTGCAACCTGTTACCTGTCCTGGGTAACTACATTGTAAAAATGCATAAAAGCAGGACCACAGTAAAAATGATATTTTGCATTTGGCTGTACTAACTCTGCTAAATATACTTTAAAATGTGTACAAGCAGGACCCCACTAAAAATGAAATATTGCAACTTAGCTGCCCTGTCCTGCTAACCACACTCACAGCCTGTGTGTATTTTCAAGGGGCTGGGGTATGTCCAGAACCAAAAACACGTTTCACTGCAAACTAACCCCCGAGCATACACACCATGCCAGTATGCATCCTGGGATCAATGTAGGTCTCTGAGGCCAGGTCCATACTCTCACATCTGTCATTTTATCTCAGACACCACTTGTTATTTGATAACTGGATCAGGGCCATGACTCAGTAACTCAGTCCCATCAGAGCCACAAAACTTGCTTTTAGGGATCAACAGAGACTCAAGCCTCAAACCTCTATTTGCATGTTAAGATAATTCTCCAATGTTCTATTCACCTTCTACATCCCCTTCTGCATATAATTATCTTAATATACAATTTTCCAGTGAATCCAGTAAATCACTGAAAACAGCAACTAAACTGTAAATATTTCTTGATTTAATACTCATGGACACTATGATAATGAACAAATATAAAAGCAAAACAAACATCTACTGTAATTACTAAGAATTACTAATAAACTAAAACAGTAAATATTAATAGAACCATTAAGCCCCTCAAATACAGACAAGGGGCTCTTAATTAAAAGCTAAAAACTGCTGTGCTAAGATAGCACGAGATCCCCTCTTAGCTAATTTGCACATAATTATAAAGTTCCATCAAGCCGTTCCTGGGCTTCCAGAAGATGAAGTGTAGAAAATCTTGTATAAAAACTGTTCCATAGAAGAACTCGCGCATATTCGAATTCCATTTTAAATAGAATTTGTAACACAACCTCAGGCCCTAAAAAGAGCATTCTGTCTCAAAAGCTTGGATTTTTTAACATTCAGCCTTGCATTGACTAGGCGGCTCCGTTAAATCCAGGCGTCCTAGCAACTGGGAAATAGTAACACAAATTTTGTAAACCTCAGTCTGTAAATGCCACCTCCATATATCCGTACCTCATGGAGGGTTAGCAAAACAATCAGGGATATTGGCTGCAGTGCAGTCCAGCCAACAATAAGCCTGCCCTTTTCTCTCTTTCTTGAGTCTAGAGCCTGGGTAAACAGTTTTAGAACAAGTAAAAGAGTTGGACCATACCTCCAGATCTAGTCGGCTCTGGGTATTTTATTGGCCTCTTAATCTCACATATCGGAGAATATTTCTGAATGAGGCTTTCTTGTGGTGCGGCAGTGAGTATCAATGATTTCAAGGCCCCATAGTTCCCAGGTCGGTAGATAAACAATGCCGATCACCATGGTGGATTTTCACCTCCCCAGCGACCCTGGCTTCCAGGTTCATTGAGGGCTGATGGTCTCTTCCAATAAAGGATTATCTGAAATATAAAGAGAGATAATGCTCCTCTGAGCATAGTATTGTCTTTCTTGTAAGCTGAGTATTTGAGCCCCAACCCCAGGCAACAATGGCATACCTTTTCCTTATTTTATTTGTGCTTCTCAGTACATAAAGTACTACTGACACGTCTTCTGCCTTCACTCCTACAAACCTCAGCATTCTTACAGTCGATCACTGAGGCCGCCCAAATATCACAAAGCAGGCAAAAGAAGCCACCATCTCAGCAGCACTTGGTTCAAGGCAGCCAAATTCACCAAATCCAACAACTTGCCTCCAAGTCCCTGTCTCATATGAATTCAGTTCAGTGAATTACCTTCAGAATGCCGAAAACCAACGGTCAGCCCATTTGTTCAAGGGCAAAAAAGGCACCTTGTAGCTTTCGCACTAAACAAAAAGCACTTATTCAGAGGCAGTAGGTTAAAATAACTTAAGTTTCATTCATAAAGTTTAACTAAAGCTTTTAATAAACAGCCTACAGAGAGCAAATGCAGAGCGGCAGGGAGCGGAGCAGCACTGTGGCCGTCTAGTCGCTCTGCCCCTCCCTCACCAAGTCTTCTTAGGTCCTCCTTAAGGTCCTTTATCCCCTCTGCTGTGCCCACCCTCCCACAGAGCTTGATGTGATCTGTGAACAGGCACATTTTGCCCCGATGTTGTCTCCAGTGTTATTAATGAACACGTTGAACAGCACTGACCCCAGCAGTGAGCCCTGTGGTATGCCACTTGTGACCGTCTTGGTACCATACAACTCTCCTCCCACTATCACCTTTTGTGGCCTGTTCCCTAGCCAGTTTTCCTCCCACTTAACCATCCTTTCTCCTACTCTGAGGTCTGTCAATTTCTGATCAACCTTCTGTGGTAATGGAGTCAAAGGCTTGCTGAAATCCAGGTGGAGGACATTCACTGCCTGGATCCTGTCCACTGTTTTGGTGACCCAGTAAAGAAGTCATCAGATTCATTTGACAACCCCTCCCCATAAATCCATGTTGCCTTGCAACCTGGAGGCCATGTCCTTCAGGTGCACTGTCAATCTTTCCTTCAGTAGTGTCTCCATAATCTTGCACACTATCAAGTGAGACTGACTGGTCTGTAGTTCCCTGAATCATTCCTGAGCTGCTGTTGTGGAGGGCACCACATGTGCCATTCTCCAATCCTGCAGCACCATGCCCTGACCCAGTGAACAACTGTACAGGTTTTCCAGTGGCTGCCCAAGTTTTCCTGCCAGCTCCTTCAGCACCCAAGGTTGTACTCCTTCTGAGCCCTGTGATATGTCTGTCTTCAAAGCTAGCAGCCCTTTTTTCACTATTTCTCCATTTATTGCCCCATCTGTTCCCTCTCCCACTTCTGGACCCTTTTTCCCCCCTATCAGTACTGGTCCTTCTTTTTCCTTTGTGAAGACAGAGCAGAAGTATTTGGTCATTAACTCTGCCTTTTCCTTATTCTTCTTCATCCACCCATCTCCTCATCTCAGCTCTTTTCTCACTTATGTGGTGGAAGAAAGCCTTCTCCCCTGTCTTAATGCCCTTCTCAACTGCAATTCTTTTCTGTGCTTTTGCTGTCTCGAACTGCCCTTCCTGCCTTCCTCACTAGCCCTAGATATATTCTCTGCCCTCCTCTTATCGTCCTCCTGAACTTCTTGTAGGCCATCCTCTTTTCCCTTACTGCCTAGAGCTACCTTAGAGTTGAACCAGCTTGGTGCCTTACTGTTTAAGTTCTTTTTTCTGTACTCACACTCTCCATTGCAGCCTCTAATCCTTTCTTAATAATAGCCTGTTTTTGGTCCATCTCTGTAGTTGTAATTTTTGCTAAGTGCTTTTTCAGTACCTCACCCATTCTCTTAAAATCTGCCCCTTTGAAGTCCAGCATTTTGGTCTTTCTGGGAACACCTTCCCTGCCCATGTCCAATCGGAACCACACTGAGTGATGGTCACTTCCACCCAGAGGATCCATGACTGTTATATCCTGCATGTGCTTACTATGCATCAGCACCAGATCAAGGATTGCCTCTTCCCAGGTGGGTTCAGTGACTCCCTGAGGCAGAAACCCACTCTAAAATGCTTCCAGTAATTTATGACTCCTAGCACATGTCATGGATAGCATGCTCCAGTCCATCCTGGGCAGGTTGAAGTCCCCCACTATCACCACTTTCCCCTTCTCTGCGGCCTTCAGAGTTTGCAGGCTCAGGTCTTTATCTATTTCTTCACCCTGTTTGGGTGGTCTGTGAACTACCCCATCTTTACCTTTCTCCTTGCCAGTCTAGTTGGACTCCATCGCTCTGCCTTTCCTCTTCTGAGTCCTCTCTGTGCTTGTTATGCCCTCCTAATGAATAATGCCACCTCCTTGCCTACTGCTCTGTTCCTCCTGTATAGCCTATATCCTGGAATTGATAGGTCCCAGTCATGTTTAGATGTGGCCCAAGTCTCTGTTATTGCTGCAATGTCAACTCTCCTTTCTGCAAATAGCACTTGCAGGTCATCCATCTTGTTCCCTAGACTGCGTGCATTCAGAGACATCATCTTCCACTTTACATCTGAGCCCCACTTTACCACCTCTTACTTCTTTCCTCTCCCTCATTATCAGCCTACCCTTCTCCCCTATCCCCCTCTAGTCCTCCTCTACTGCTATGGGGGGAGGAGGCCATTTTATGGTCACCACCCATGGTCCTTTTGCCCTTAGGCTCACCAGCACCCCCATAGCAGTTTAAATGCAGCTTCTGATTGATGCCCCCCAGTTTGTAACTTAGTACCTTTGAACCCTCCCTGTTTAGATGAAGTCTGTTAGGTGCATAGAGAGTTTTAGTTGCCCACATCTCCCCCCAGTGTCCTATACAGGCAAACCCCTCCTCCCTGCACTTATCCCTCAGCCATGCATTACATTCTTCTATCCTGAGCTTCCTTACTGTACTAGCTTATGACACTGAGATCACCTCTGGGAATGGTGCACTAGCCACCTTCCTGCAGGTCCTCTCAATTCCCTAGACTGATTTACCACCCCTACCTCCTCCCCACTGGGTCATTGGCACCAAGGTGAATTATTGAAGACCGTGTGCAGTGGTGTTCATAATTAAAACAGGTGGCGCCACTTAATAAACACTGCTACACAGTAAAAACTGTGTGTTTCAGGTTTTATAAGACAAAATGTTGGCAAATGTGTACTTTTTAGTGCATTTTTGGTGTGGTCCATTTCTCCAAGGTTTCTGGATGCTGTGTCTAGGCATGCCTCCAAGCGCGCTGATTTCATTTAAAGGTGCTACTCTACTGTGTCTGTTACAAAGTTATATTGCTACTAGTATTGTAATGTTGGTAGCTTCATTGCTGTTAGTCAAGTCTGCTTTACAGTCACTTTTAATAGGGGCCTTATCAGAGTTTATTCCTACTAGGGATGGATGTGTTAGCCCTGGTAAAATCATCATTTTAATGTGGAGAAAAAAATAGATGAGCCTAAATGTAGGTCAAATGACAACCTGCCAGGGAGAAAACACCGGGCTGGCTAGTACATATAAACTCTTAGTATGGTTTCAGAACAGCATTACCTCTCCCAACCCCATTTACAGAGAGATGAGATAATTGTTTTAGTGTCATCCTAAGAAATCGCCTCTGCTGAATGTCAGGTATGAGTGATCACAGCCTTTCACCACAACAGAAAATTATCCAATCTGCAGACCTCACAGCAATGTTATACTCTCCCTAACTTCTTTACAGGCTAAAATTGTGCATTACTGGCATTGAACATGCCAAAACCACACTCAAACAACTGATTGTCTTTCAGTATCTTGCAATAGGTGCAAAGCAAGGGTACAAAAGAATCTTTGCAGACCTCAGCAATGTTATAATCTCCTGGCTACTTCATAGATGAAAGAGAATAGTACCCCAAATGACATCACCAGGGTGGAGATATGCTGATTACGACAAGGAACGGCAGGTCTCAGCATCTAGCATTGTGGCAGATGCAGAGAACACAACAAATGGCTAAAAATGGTATGCAATGTTTGATTTTCATATAAAATACCAGACAGATGCTGTTGTAATATCAGAAACATAAAAGCATAGAAACATAGAATTTGACAGCAGATAAGGACTGCTTGGCCCACCCAGTCTGCCCATTTCCCTACCTAATGGATAAGCTGCAGATCCTAGTTAACCAGCAGCCTACTTCTTCCTACCCCCACACATTTAATGTATGGTGTTGACAGTTTAATTTCTGTAAATTTCATCACATATGATCTGTAAGCTTGGTTCCCCCTTTTCCCACTTCTCCTATTTTTGGACCCACCCTCCCTGATGTCATCCCTGGCACACACACCACCTTAAACTTGGCATTGGGGTACCCCTTCCTTCCCCAACTAATACCCTTAATCATGGAGTCCCCAATGATTATCACTCCATTGTTCCCCTCTGCCATGCTCCTCTCCCTTCTGTTCCTTACTACTGTCTAAGTTGTCTTCTCAATTCCTTTTTCCATTACTCTGGTAAGTATCTTCCCATTTTCCCCCTCAACTGTGCTTCCTTTCCCCCCGAGCCCCTCCCACTCCTCATGACTATGCTTGTTTCTGCTAGCCTCTCTCTCCCTCTAGATTGAGCCTTATTCTCCCTTAATCCAACTCTTCCAATGGACTCATTACTTCTCCCCTGCCTTCCCTTGTTTCCCTGCATTGTCCTGCTCCCCCCTCTACCTTTATATTCCTGTCCTGGCCTCCTTCCTCACCTTCTGCTTCTTTCTCTGTCCCAGACAGGCGGCTAAATCTGTTTGAAAGAAGTACTTCTTCTGGAGTTCTCCCCCTTTCACAGCATTTGAGCCCCCACACATTTTCCTGCCACCTGCCATTCCCTTTCCAGTCATCTTTGTTTCAGGAATGGGTACCCTGGTAGTACTGTGCTCCTGCCTTGTCTATACTCTTGTCTGGTATCCTTATTCCCCTGGGCACCACCCCCTACCTCCCTCCCCACTGCGCTGCCCCTTCAGCCTACTCCTTCCTCTCTCTCCAGCTCTCCTCCCCGCCTTGTTCCTTCAGCTCACCCCTCTTTTCTCCTCAGTTCCCATCTGACCTGCCCTATTTCTGCACTCTGTTGTTCTAAGTTTCTACACATGGTTCCCAGAAAGACTGCTGCCCACAGGTATTGCAGCACATCACCTTCCCAGCTCCATCCTGCTGCTTGAGCATTCCCCTTCCCCTATACATTTTCATGGCCCTATTCCTCCTCACCTCCCCAATGTAGTCCAATGCTCTTTCAGTTATGAATGTTCCTTTGTCTTCCTACTCTTACCCTGAATTACTCTTCCTCTCTTGCTACCCATTCTCCTCCAGGTTGATGTGGCCTCATCCTAGATTAGGTTTTATTTATTTGGTTTTGATAACCTGGTAAGTGCACTAGACCTTAAATATACCTATTTTCAGGCACAACCAGGAGAGAACAAGGGCATAAAACAGTCATGACACATATAACAGAGAAACAATTACTTCCTTATTTTAATAGGTATTGAATACAGGTTTGTTTGTCCTGGATTGCTTAACAAAGAGCAGGCTGTAAAGGAAGCAATTTAATACAGTACAGATGACTATCAGGAAATAGGCTTCATGTCATTAAAAGGTGAGAGATCAGACATGCAAATAGTAAGCTACTTCACTGTGATACCATAATAAAAGATCAGTGGCTGAAACAAGTTCCATTATGTATGTGGGTTGTGTAATGCTACCGGTTCTGTAGATTAAGCAGTGTGTGCATATGTGGCCCCTTTAAGCTAATTATATCCCTACAAGAGAGTTCAACAGAAGAAGATTTAGAAAAAATACATAAAACAGATTCTATATGGTAAGGCCCAGAGCTGCAGTGGAAACTGTCAAAACTCCATTATTATGTGGTAATGTATAGTGTGAGGAAGCCCCCATATTTTTCAGCTCATCTTTATCTGTTCCAAAAAGCCTCATGCATGTTGCTTCCCAGAGATGTCTTGTTTAACTCAGTTATACCTTGGCAGCCTTTTTATATCAAGATTAAGCAATCAAAAACTCAGACTTCAAAACCCACTCACTCCAGGTGGTAATGAGCTTTAAATGTCTTTGAGGTTTCCTCTCAAAACTGCCACTTTAAAGGGGCACTGTCAGCTTTTTCTCTCATTTTAGTGAAATGGTAACCATTGTGCCTCTAGGCACATACATGTAAAGCAATCACAGTGCAATGTAACTGTACAGCTCAAAATCATTTTTTTTTTTACCTAATTCATTTAATATTTACATTTATCACGTTCCAGTCGTCCTGAATTAAACTCTGATGTGCCCCGGAAACATATCCACAAGTAAAGCACGTGTCCGCTCGTGAGCGTGGTCCCAAAGAGCACTTTTTGACATGCCCATCGAGAAAGGGCATTTAGCCAAAACATCTGGCCATAACTATTCTTTCCTTGTGTCTAAATTAAAAAAACGAGCGGTCGTAATGCCGCAAAATACATTTTTAAGCGAGTGTCAAAATCACGCGCATGCGGAACAGCTGGTGCCAATATCACTTGCATGTGTAACAGTGTGCGACTCTTGCGCATGTGCGAGATTTTTTTATCCTGTAGCTGTTCCGCATGCGCGTGATTTCGGCACTCGCTTAAAAATGTATTTTGCAGCATTATGACTACTTGGTTTTTTAATTTAGACACAATGAAAACATCATTATGGCCAGATGTACTAGGTACATATCCTTTCTCGATGGGCATATCAAAAAGTGCACTTTGGGACCGCGCTCCCAAGCAGACACGCATTCTGCTTGTGAATATGCTTCCGTGAACATCGGAATTTCATTTGAGACGACTGAAACAAAATAAATGTAAATATTAAACAAATCAGGTAAAAACCTTGTTTTTGGGCTGTACTGTTACATTGCATTGTGATCGCTTTACATGTGTGTGCCTAGAGGCACAATGGTTACCATTTCATGAAAAATGAGAGAAAAAGCTGACAGTGCCCCTTTAAGAGCCTTCAAAGAATGACTGTTTTGGGACAAATGCTCAATCACTGGTGTCTGGTTGTCTAAGTGTTTGATAGTAGATATATGTCCATTCATGCATTTACAGAGTGTTTGTCATGTTTCTCCCACATACCACCCACGTGGACATTTTTGGCATCTTATTAGATAAGTCAGGTTGGTGTTGCATGAGAAAGACACTTTTATTCTGTATTTCGGTATCACTTTGAAGTAGCTCACCATTTGCATGTCTGATCTCTCACCTTATAGTGTATAGGGAGTGTGTTGTTGTGCACAGAATTCAATGGAAAGCCAAGCTTGTTGTGCCATTGTTGCGACATCATGCTGTTGTCGTACCATCGTTAGTATGTCACAGTGATGGTGCAAATTAGAATGCTGTTACGTGCGCTTTCCCATGCTCTAACGTTGATTGCTCGTTTCTTTTTTTTTTTAAATCATACTCTTTTCATACATAGAAACATAGAAACATAGAAGTTGACGGCAGATAAGGACCGCAAGGCCCATCCAGTCTGCCCATTTCTTTTTCTACCTTATAAATGTGCCATCGGCCTTTGCTATGTCAGTGACCTATCTATTCATAGTCATTTGTATTGCTCCCTTATGCCTATCCCATGCCTGTTTGAAGCCCTGCACTGTATTCATAGCTACTACTTCTTGTGGTAAGCCATTCCATGCATCTACCACCCTTTCTGTGAAAAGAATTCTCACATTCCCCTTAATCGGCCTCCCTCTAATCTCATGCTGTGTCCTCTTGTCCTGCTATTTTTCTTATATTTAAACATGTTAGACTCTTTCACCTTGTTTATGCCCTTAAGGTGTTTAAATGTCTCGATCATATCACCCTCTCCTCCTTTGCTCAAGGGTATACATATTGAGCTCCGTTAATCTGTCCTCATATGTCTTCTGATGCAGTCCCTGCACCATTTTGGTGCCTTCTCTGGACTGCCTCAATTTGGTTAATGTCCTTGTGAAGGTGTGGCCTCCAATACTGCACGCAGTGCTCCAGATTGGCTAACCAATGTCTTGAGGGAGGATTATTACCTCCCTCTCACGACTTGTGATACCCCTACTAATACACCTAACACCCCTAGCCTTACCTACTGCTTTAGAGGTCTGCTTGGATGATTTCAGGTCATCAGTGATGATGATGCCAAGTCTCTTTCTTCCTTTGTGACTGCTAGCAACTCCTCCCAGCCTATAAGTGGCTTCAGGGTTTCTCTTCCCTATGTGCATGATTTTGCACTTCTTTGCATTAAATCCCAGTTGCCACTCTTCTGACCATTCTGCTAGTTTATCCAGATCTCTTCTCATTCTGCCCACCCCATCTGGATCATCTACTCTGTTGCAGATCTTGGTGTCATCTGCAAACAGACAAGCCTTACCCTCTAGTCCATCTGCTAGGTCACTAATGAAGATGTTGAATAGGACTGCCCCAGGACTGATCCCTGAGGTACCCCACTTGTGACTTGCATCTCTTCTGACTGTATACCATTTACCACCACTCTCTGTTTTCTGCCAGTCAACCGGTTTGCCACCCAGTTGACCAACTTCTGGCTTTTGAGGCCTACCTGGCTTATTTATCAATCTTCTATATGTGGAACAGTGTCAAAGCTTTGCTGAAGTCAAGGTAGGCGACATCAACTGCTCCCCTTGGTCCACCACTCTGGTTACCCAGTCAAAGAAATCTATGAGATTAGTTTGACAGGACCTTCCTTTTGTAAACCCATGCTGTCTTGGATCCTGTGCCCCTATGGATTCCAGGTGTTGCACTATCCTTTCCTTGCTAGTGCTTCCATAATCTTGCCCACTACTGAGTAAGACTGACCGTCTGTAGTTCCCGCCTCCTCCCTGCTACCACTCTTGTGAGTGGGATCACATGAGCCCTTCTCCAGTCTTCTGGGACCTCTCCTGTGCTCAGAGACTCACTAAACAATTCTGCTAATGGCTCTGCTAGTTCCTCCTTTAGCTCCTTAAGTACCCTGGGATGTATGCCATCAGGTCCCATTGCCTTATCCACCTGGGCTTAGCAAGCTCTTGTAGGACCCCTTTCTTTGTGAAGGGGTAGTGCTCACCTCCCTCCTCTGTGTCCATGATGCTGAGCTGTGGGCCCTGCCCTACCTTCTCTTCAGTGAATACTGGGCAAAGTATCTATTTAGGATAGATGCTTTTACAGGGTCCTCCTCTCACATGCTCCTTTTCTCCATTAAGCTTAATACCCCTCTGGACTTTCTCCTTTCACTAATGTATCTATAGAAAGTCTTGTCACCTTCTTTTACTGTTTGTGCTAGTGTTTCCTCAGTTTGGGACTTTGCCTGCCTTACTGCCTTACCTGCTTCCCTTAGGGCAGTTTGGTATGCCCCCTATCTTCATCCCGCTGTGTTCCCTTGTATTTTCTGAGGCCAGCCTTTTGGCTCTGACCTTTCTGCTACTGTATTGAGAACCAAAGTGGTTTCCTTCTTTTGCACTTCCTTTTCTGTCTAACACAATGGGATGTTGCTTCAAGTATTGTATCCTTAATGCTTGCCCACTTTGCCTGTACCTCCTCACCTGTGTTTCTTTTGCCAGGGCTAGCTTAACTCTGTTGGCCATCTTATCAAAGTCAGCTCCTCTGAAGTCCCATATTTTTGCCTTGGAATGGGATGATTTAGATGTAGTAGCAATTGAACCATACCATGATGGTCACTGGCCCTAGGTGACCTTCTACCTGGAGATCTGTGATCCCTTCTTTGTTAGTCAGTACTAGATCTGGATAGCCTGTCTCTTGTGGGTTGCTGTACCAGTTGTTTGAGGCCCTCCTGCAGGAATCCACTATGAGTCTAGTTCTGGCAGATGTTCCTGCTGGATTGACCAATCTGTATCTGGCATGTTGAAGTCTCCCATTATCAGAACCTTCCTTTAGCTGTCATGTTTTGTATATCTTCTAACAGTAATGTGTCTATGTCCTCCTCTGGTCTGGGGGTCTGTAGACAACCCCAGTTCTTATAGCTGTCCCATTTCCTGTTTCCAGGGTGACCCACAGTTCTTCTGGCTCCTTATGTGTATTCTGAATTTCTGTAGCTTGATATTTTCATTAACATACAGGGCCACTCCTCCCCTTTTGCACCTCGGTCTCTTCTGAACAATACATAGCCAGGTACTGAAGTCTCCCAAGTGTGGTTACTGGTAAACCACGTCTCACTAATTGCTACTATGTCCAGTTTAGCCTCTGACATTATTGCCTGCAGGTCTGGGATCTTATTTCCCAGGCTGTGAGCATTTGTGTACATGATTTTCCATTGGCCAGATTTTGGTGTGTTAGTTGTTGGGTGAGGTTTGGCATTACCCTATTGCATCGTATGGGAGACAAACCTTTTTTCTTCACCTGGTGATGCAAATGAGCGGCAAACACACTGAATTCCAGTTTGACCACTAGCTGAGGGGAGGGTGTTCTTCCCATTCAACGTATGGGTGCTGCACACCTCTCCCATTTGCTAGTTTAAATATTCTGCAAAGACGTCAAACTTCTGCCCTAATGCACTGACTCCTCTTTAGTCAGATGCAGTCCATCAAATTTAAAGAACTTTCGCTCCCAGAACTGTTGCCAGTTCCCTACAAATCTGTGTCCTTTTCCTGGCACCAGTCCTTGAGCCACGTGTTTAGCTCCCTATCTCCCTTCTCTGACCTTCCGTCCATCTGCTCCCTTCTCCCAGACTGGCAGGATCTCAGAGAAGGAGATGCCAGACGAAATAGATGATAGTTTGTCACCCAGCCTAGTCAGGTGTTCCTTGGTCTCCACAACTGACCGGCTGGTTCAGACTGTTGTTTTAAATATTCTAAAAGCCGAATTTATTTTTTTTTTAAATAAAGTTACACATTTATTAGGTTTTCTCTTGTTTGTGTTCAAATAAAAATTCTATGGCATTTCGAAGTAAGCGATGTCTCTGTCTTCACTGAATGGTAAGGACCTACAAATATGGCTGAGGGTGTTTTGTGGCAGTGATTGTGTTTCATCCTGTTTGGACTATTGGCAGATTTCTTCAGGGGAGGAGCGGGCGGCTCCCGCTAGTCGCTCCCCCAGCAATGACCTGCACGAAAACGGAGCACCTTGGGGTTGAGGTGCCGGCAATCCTTTGAAAGCCAGGCGGACCTCCCCTGACGAATCGGGACATTTTTGGGGACAATTTCTAGCAGAGGTACTGTGCAGCACCTGCAGAAGGAGCTGCTATCTTGATCCTTAGTTTTCTTTCCACTGGACCATTTTAGAAAATTGGAGCCCCAGTAAGCCTTCTTGGCGCCAAGTGCCCCAATTCAAAAGAGGCAACAGCGCCCCATTGGTCCACAGCTGCTGTGACGCTCGGGCAGCTTAGACAAAAGGCTGAGCTTGAGATCGGACTTTCAGCATCCTGTTTGGACTATTGCCAGATTTCTTCAGGGGAGGAGCGGGCGGCTCCTGCTAGTCGCTCCCCCAGCAACGACCTGCACGAAAACGGAGCACCTCGGGGTTGAGGCACCAGCAATCCTTTAAAGGCTGGGCAGACCTCCCTCGACGAATTGGGACATTTTTGGGGGCAATTTCTAGCAGAGGGACTGTGCAGCAGCTGCAGAAGGAGCTGCTATCTTGATCCTTAGTTTTCTTTCCACTGGACCATTTTAGAAAACTAGAGCCCCAGTAATCTTTCTTGGCGCCAAGTGCCCAAATTCAAAAGAGGCAACAGCGCCTCATTGGTCCACAGCTGCTGTGACGCTCAGGCAGCCTTGACAGAAGGCTGAGCTCGAGATCGGACTTCCAGCATCCTGTTTGGACTATTGCCAGATTTCTTCAGGGGAGGAATGGGTGGCTCCCGCTAGTCACTCTCCCAGCAACGACCTGCATGAAAACAGAGCTCCTGTGGTTGAGGCGCTGCAATCCTTTGAAAGCCAGGTGGACCTCCCCCGATGAATCGGGACATTTTCGGGGGCAATTTCTAGCAGAGGGACTGTGCAGCAGCTGCAGAAGGAGCTACTATCTTGATCCTTAGTTTTCTGGCCCACTCCCCCACCCCATTCCCTCCTCCCATTAAATGCCCATTAACAGGATCGGACTGGGAAGCAAAGGGCCCACCTGGAAATGGGTCGGGGGGCCTTGGTACTGGCTCCTGAGGGGGGCCCCACTACAAAGTCACAGGGGGGGCCTTGGTACTGGTCCCGGGAGGGGCCCTCTACAAAGTCACGTGGGGGGCCTTGGTACTGGTCCCGGGGAGGGGGACCTGCTACAAAGTCATGGGGTGGGGGGGCTTTGGCACCAACCACACCATACCCTAGTGTATAAACTAGCCAAATATTTACAGACTGGTACGCCCCGACATGCTGTAGCCAAGTATAAGATCAGCATGTATTCCCATTTGTAAGAAAGCTATTTCATTACTGGTAAAGTGACTAACTATTTCAGAGGCTTTAGTCCCATTGATTTAAGAGGAACTCTGCTACCTTGCAAAAATGCTGCTGGCAACGTTGTTTAATAACCTCACTGTCCTGCTGCATGGCTGCGGGTGAGCAGAGAGTTACCCTTTCAAACAAAATCAGCGGTTAAGCTCAATGCCCTGGCAAGGCACCTCCGGAGGTTGAGGCCCTACCTTTCCCTGTCTGAACAGTCTATGAGGAAACTGGATGTAAAGAGGAAAAAATAGTGCAGTGCAATGTGTGCTGTGCTAAGATTTTCTAAAACAACCTATGTGCCCCAACACAATGTTACAGTAGTGTTGTTATCCCCAATTAAACAAAACAAGGATGTAACTTGCAATGCTCTGCCTTAAGACAGAAATGAGGTTGATCTCCTCTGAAGAGAGTGGGATGTTTGCTTATTATATACACAGTGAAAAGTGTGTTTACCAAGGAGTTTAAGTGTTTAAAAAAATTCATTATTTTGCTTTGGGTTACCTTCTGATCTACATATACACATAGTTCCCTTCAACACCTAGTGCATTCCGTTCATATGTCTAAGACATTCAATGACCTCAATAACACCACTCCATGCTATGCGTCTCAGATGTCTGTATTAGTGTTATTGATGTTACAGATGTGAAGACAGCGAAAAGAGCAGAACGTGCTGAGTAGAAGGAATTCAGGGTAGCTGGAAGGCAGCATAATTAGATTTAACCAAAAATGTCTGAATCAATAAAAAGTTAACAATGCCATCTCGAGGTGTAAAAAAAACACTACTTGACTGTGTTATACTATTGATTTTAGTGCTGCAAAAGTTGGCTTTTATACTGCATTATTATACTGTCCTGCATTGTGTTACATGAATTTAGTCATTTATAGTTGGTGAGAGGCACACTGGCTCATTTCAGGTACACCCAGGGTGAAAGCAGTTACGTACAGCATACAGCTAGTCATGTGGTGTTACGGCGAAGTAGACAAAGCATAACTTTAGTGCAACACAGATAAATGGAGACACATTATATGTAACCAATGCGAAGTGCTGCCCAAGAGTGAAGGGAGGCTGAGCTGGTGCTCAAGTTAGGGGTTAAAAACAGGGCCATACAGTTCATTGTGGTTGTCTCAACTAGGAAGCAGGGGAAAGGAGAGAGGTAAGGGGTGGTTAAAGGGTCATCAAAGGTAAGGTAGGTGTTAAGAGAAACCATTTGCCTGGACACTCTTGAAAATGGGCCTTTGACTCAAGCGCCTTTGTTACACAGCCTCTGGTCCATCCTAATCTATCCCGACACTTTCCCCTAGCTCTAACCACAATCTGTATTGTTGTAACATTTCTGTTGTACATTTTTCATGACATTTGATCAGGTATACATTAAAGTCTGCCAACATAGTGTCTGGAGTGTCATTTAATAAACTGACCTGTGTTTGTGTATCTATGTTACATATAAGGTATGAAAAACATAAAATTGAATGATAAGGTCTCAACACCACAACCATTAACCAGAACATTGTATACAATTTTATTTAGTCACTTCAATGATATGGTCTCAATAACACAACCATTATCAAAACAGTGTATGCAGTTTTAGGTCACTATAAACCCTACCGCCGTCTTCAGGGAGATCTGGCTGGGCAAGACACATGATGATCCCTGTTACCTCTCCGTATGCCAACACTTTCTCCAGGTTGCAAATGGACAGTGGCTGCAAGCGCCAAACTGATGACTACTTCTGGACCCAGGCGTGTTTAGCCTAGCATCCTGCTTCAGTCCCCTAAATGGACAGTAGCCTTCTAATGTCAAACTGACAGTACTCGTTTGTATGCTTCAGATCTTTGAATTAGTTTCTGGATGACATCTTCTGTATGTACTTCATCAAGAAGGTCTCTCTCAATCGCCATAATCATGAATGGAAGTTTCACCAAGAAAGTGCTTGCTACTGGCACCCCGTTGGGACTAGCGCACCTCCTCCCAAAAACGGACACCATCCCCTACCAGCTTAGGTCCCAGACCTCTGTGTTGCTTAAAGTCCCCCCTACCCGGACCCTTATGGGGGGCCGTGACTTTGCTGCTTACGTGCCCAGACGCTGGAACTCTCTCCCTGATCATGTCCGCTTGGCTCCCTCCCATGGGACCTTTCGCACCTCCCTGTGATCCCATTTAAAACAATCATCAATGTGTGACTGTTCTTAGCCTCTGTAATGAAATGAGTCCTCAGCAATCACTAATGTCTATCTATGTCTTTTAATAAGTTGTGTAATTGTTGCTTGTGCATCTGCTTTTCTACAATTGTTGTTGTAATTGTTATTTTTTCCTGTAATATGCTGTTCCTCCCAAGATGCCTTGTATGTATTCTGTATGTTTGTGCTCTCCCGGGTCGTTCCTGAAAATAGGCATATTACTTGTCTAGTGTACTTACCCGGTAAACAAAAGCTAAATAAATAAAATAAATACCTCTAGTTTTTCTTGTCCCAGCAATGAGCGCAGTCGAGTCTTTATTATCTTTAGCTTGCTGAAAGCTCTCTCGCAGGACACCTGGGTAAATGATAAAGTCAGCAGGTACTCGTAGACAACAAACACGGTCAAAAATGCCGATGAGTGCATGTTGTATTGAGCCAAAATTTTATAACAGCATATTAGGCATTCTTTGTAGGACTTTCATTTATCTGGCAAATCATCTCTTCTCTTTCGTTGCCCACTCTGGTCACTAATTTCACCTTCACAAACGTCTTCAGAGTCATGAAAGTCAACATCCTCCGTTAACCCATCTTCACTGTATTCTTCAGGAAGCGATCTTTGCAGTCGTCTGAATATTTTAGCAAAAGCCAACAATTCCAGTTTAAGTTTGCTACGGTCTACTTCTGCCAGTGATGCCACTTTCTGCAGACTTTCATCTGGTATGCCATCTTGAATTATACTTTTGAAGCGATGTGGGTCCATGCAGCTGGTATCAATAATCAGTTGCTTGTTGTTATCAAACCGATCACTTAAGCTCATCTGAACTTGATCCATAATGCAGTGTACACTTCACATTCAAATCGCTTCATGGGATCCACCACACGTCGGCCACTGCTATTTTCCCCAGGCATTTTCTTCTTCTTGGCTTCCCTTTTATTTGGCAGATGATCCTCAGTGTCAATATCAATACCTAAATCATCAATGTCTTCTTGTGTTCTAGCAACAAAGTTAGGCGCCTTCTGCTGGATGTTCATAAATTCAGACTGTTGCAACTCCATCTTAGCGTGATCTACCATGCAGAAAGGTAGCCCTAGTCCTTAGTCTGCAGATACTTTGATACTGGCCAAATTACCGTAAAGATCTTCATAAACACAAAGGCTAACAAAATGATGTCAAACTTTTTCCATTTGTCAAGCAGCGAATCTGCCTCACTGGCAGCATTAGCATCAAACTTTCCAGAGGCACTAATAAAAAGCAAGGTCTGGAGAAGTGACACATACAGATTCTTTTCTTGATTTTCATAAGCTCCGAATATGCATGCCAATGCTCTTGGTTTTGCCCACCATCTAGTTTTACCAATCTTTTGAAGCCGTCTGAGTTTGTCTTGTCCCGTCCCATCAATGCTCAATTTCCATATAGTCATCCTTTTGTGAGATTCTCCAATGAAGACTGATGTCCTTTGTAGCAAACCAAATAGGATCTTTGCTTCCACAACAGCTTCACTACAATCTGAAACACATAAATTGAGAACATGTGCATAACACCAGGTACACACACTGTTTGGTGAATCCTTTTTTATTAAATCTTGTAACCCCACAAACTCGCTCGTCATGTTGGCTGCACCATCAAATGACTCCCCAACGATGTTCTTCATGTCGAGTCCATTCATTTCAAAATTCTCCTTTAAAACCTTGTGCATTCCTTGTCCAGAAGTATCCTGCACCTCAACCACAGCAAAGAGACGCTCATGAACTTTAAGGTCCTTCACATACCATAGAATGATAGCCGCTTGGTCAGTCACACCAGTGTCCTGTGTGGTATCCATCTGAATGCTTATCTTCTGGTCCATAGCATCTCTTACAATGCTGTCCCTGATTATCTGCAAAATAATCTCAACAATTTGATTTACGGTGGTCTTCGACAGCAGGGTAATCAGCCTCCATGGCCACTAGCTTCAGAAGTGGCATTTTCTTTTCCATGCTCTGCTTCCTTCTCTTGCTCTGTTCTACTGCTTTTGGATGTGTGTATTCAGAGGAACATCAAATTAGGACAACAGAAGGATCAACTCCAAGAAATTTCCATGGTTAAGTGTTGGGTCCTGCAAGCTGTATAAAGCTTCATCTTTTCCACAATGTGGCAGGCACTGGCGTCCAATAAACTTGATAACTTCAATAATCCTCCGATGACATCTATGTTCTGCTGGACTTGCTTCCTCTGACTTGCAACCATATCTTTGTTCACTAGGGTTTCAACATCCGCATCAACTAGGCATGCCAGATACACATCCACAGCTGCATTGTGAGCTCTGGAATCTCGTGTTCTGTCATGCCCTGGTAGATGTGCTTAAAGTCTTGGTATCCTGTAACAAACCTAGTTTCCACATCTGAAATGCCATGCAGATACTGCAGTGAGAGAATGCACCAAACAGTCAACCACCTGTACAGTGACCCAGTTCCTTGGTATAACTTTTTGCTCCAGGAAGACTCTGTGTGTAGATTTTTGATGGTTTGTACGGCAGACCATTAACATCCACGTATCCGGTTGAACTGAATGCCTTTTGTACAAAGGCAACCTTTTCATATTGCGAGGCAGTCCTTTTTGGGCATTGGAAATCAGGATTTTGATTTTTCACAGCACCAAGTTGCACAACTGTTCTCCTTGCAGAATCCACTGGCTGTATTTGTGGCCTATTTAGATTCAGACTTGCAGTGCAGCTGGTCACACACTGAACTACAGTTTGTCCATCTTCTATTACAGCTGCATCCTCAGGAGTAGTTTTGTTCTGTGGGGTAGTACCTTTGTTTTGTATGCCTGTAAACAGTGATAGCTTGTCTTGTTTTGGATCATTTGATGCTGCTAACAGTGCAGACAAGTCAGCCAGTTTCCTTTTCTGTGCACCTGATTTGACTTTGCTCAGCTCAGACATAGTTACAACTTTTTAATGTGCACCACGCAATCCGGCAATTCTCCAGACACACTGGTCCAATATTTTCTCAGTGCTTACTACTGTTAGATCTTAAAGACAAAAACTGTACCAATAACACAAACAGTGACGGACAACAACCAAATTCAACTAGGTTTACCTTTGCTAGTTTAGCTCCTCCAGTCACGGCACAATGTCAGTGATGCTGTGCGGTGCCAAGCTCAGTCTCTGTCAGTACCCACAATGTCCACTCTGCTCCTGCTGCTTTTACCTGCCCATTACAGTGATCTGGAGTTGAATTATATGGCACAGACAATCAAGCAACAAAATGAGTGGTTGACCAGCACCACTAAACAGATTTCCTTTCTCTATACATAAGAGAATTCCTTTCTCTATACATGAGGGAACCCCAAGAACTCCCCAGATAACTGAAGACTTGCAGATACCAACATGGCTGCACGATAGGAGCAGCACTGTGCAGGATTTTGAACTGTTTTCCTTGAAAAATTAAGACATCATTGAAATTATGTTTTAGATAGCTGGCATAACATAGCAAAATCACTATGCAAAACAGGAGGTAATGCTAACCATTTCCAAAGTTGCGTAGCAGTAGCCCGCCAGCCATTTTTTCAGCAAACTAATGGCACAGTGGACAAAGATGGTACAGGGCCTGCACCAAAGTCATATACAAGGAGAGTGCTAGACCTTAGTATGTATACCCTGGATGAGAGCAAGAGACACATGCACACACATGATATAGGATGGAAAGCCTTCAAATACTGTATCTCAAAGGAATAAACAGGGTACTGGAGGGTAGCATCTTTCAGAAAAGGAGATGCTGAGGAATGAGGGGGCATGACATGAGGCTGGAAAAAGTAGACTAAGGGGTAGCGTGAAGAGGCATTACATCACTAAAAGTTATCAGAGGCCAACTACAGTGGTCCCCAAAGTTTAACAGTCTTCCTCATATTACCTCACTGAGGCCTTAGGAGCTCAGTGCAACCTGAAACCATATTTAGCATGCCACAAACAAATGCAAAAACCTCATGAACCATAAGTGTTACACACACAAAGTATGAGTGGCAAAGTTGTGCAGCACAAATGTACCTTTACCACAGTGCAATGCAGTCACTCACTTTGGTTTGTGATACATTTCGGTTTTAAGCAGTGGCATTCTCAGAAGCCACAAACTGCATGACATCTGAAGGCATTAAAGACTTCACAAATATCTTTTCTGTAAACACCTACAGACATCTTAGGGCCTCAATGAATTAAGGCTGCTAGTAAATGAGCCAACTTCTTTAGGAGACATGACCACACACAGGCACGAGTGGTGTGACTACAATGCATGATGAGTGCTGGGGCATGCTCCACTATCCATAACTGGGCAGTGTGTAATCCATTTGCTTGCCGATTTTGACAAAGAATGCAGCATTCCTTTGCCAAAATAGCAGTTAAATAACGTCTCCCGTTGGAGCGTGGGAGTGTGCCCACTGACTATATCTTGCATAGTAGTCACAACACATGCCAATGTGGGAGTGTGTCTCTTAAGGACATTGCAGCGAACTGGCCTCGTTTGAAGTACTGTAGTGTGTCCAGTTCTGGAGGTCACATCTCCGAAAGGACTCGGACAAGGCAGGCAGTTCAAAGAAGGGCAACAAAAATTATGCAGGACTACAAAGGTCATAAGAGATACTGGAGGAAGTTGAACTTCATATGTATACAGTACCTGTTACTTCATATTTATACCTTTGTCACCAAAGAGGAAAGGGATCTAGTGGTTATCATCTCTGATGGCCTTAAGGTATCAAAGCACTGTGCAAAGATGGCAGGGAAGGCCAGTGGCATTCTGGGGTGCATAGGCAGGGTTATCACTAGCAGGAGGTGGTGATGCCATTGTATAAAACATTGGTAAGGCCTCACCTGGAGGCCTGCATGCAGTTGTGGAGATCACACCTGCACAAGGACATAGATATGGTGGAGACTATCCAGAGAAGGGCAACAAAGATGGTGCAGGGCTTACACCAAAACATTTGAGGAGAGACTAAGGGTCCTCAGTATGTACTCATGGGGGGGGGCATGATTGAAACTTTCAAGTACCTCAAGGACATAAGCAAGGTGCAGGCTGGGGACCTTTTCCAATGTAGAAAAAGTACTAGAACAAGGGGGCACGGTATGAAATTGGAAGGTGAGATTAAGAAGCAATGTGAGGACATTTTTCTACACAGAAAGGGCAGTCGACACTTGGAATAGGCGATCACACGAGGTAGTGTGGGCAAGTACAGTGGAGGGGTTTAAACATGCTTGGGACAGGTACAAGGGAAGCCTGAGAGGGAGTAATAAAAAGCTGTTGATCACATAGGGTCAGTGTCAACATACAATGTATAGGGCCTACAGGCAGACTGGATGGGCCTCGCAGTCCTTATCTGCCGACAATTTCTCGGTTTCCATGTTACCTAAAGGGAATAACTAAGGCACAGAGGAAGACATGCTCTAGAACAAGGGGGCATGACTGGAGACTGGAAGTGGCTAGACAAAGAGCAGACATAAGAAAGTACTTGACAGAAAGGGCAGTGGAGGGGAGGCAGAGGTAGCAGGGGCAATTCAAAACCACAGTGACAGACATAGGGGAACACTAGCGGTTCAAAAGGAGAGGACAAGCTGAAGATAAAGTTAGATCTGCGACTTCTGTAGGCAAGGAAGCACTGTAGACTGCAAAAAGGAAGGCTGCATGGGGCCTCATCGGCTGCCCGTTTCTATGTGTCATCCTTTACAAAAAGTTTTTCAGAATACCACTGTAATACCACTCATTTGCCATTGCAATACCACTGTGATTACCACTGCACTACCATTAAGGTTTTCATGGTATCACAGTGGTTTGTTTCAATTCCATTGTGATACCATTGTACCACTGTCCTACCATATCAACAAAAATAATCAAAATGTAAACTACCATAGTACAACCATGGTACCACTGGGTAGTACCATTGCACATTTTGTGGCTCACCACTGTGTTGCCATTGTGTCACATTTGGTAAGGGATGCAACCATTTACTGCAAGTCATTTCACATAAGAAATGGCAAACATACAACGCAAGTATATCTCACTCCACTGTGCAGAATGCTGCTGCCATTGTATTGTATTTCTCCCTTGTCCCCTTCCCCCTGCTGTGCACTCGTGTTATTTTTTGAAATAAACTGATACTTTGGGAGATTTGCCGAGCTTCCCCACCAGCATGGTATGAACATACGAATGTGCCAGCAGAAACAGAACACGCAGTCTATCTGAGTCTACTCACGTGTGCAGCTAGCACCCTAGTTTGCAGCTGCCTCACTCCCCTTTTGTCATCACACTGCTGTCCCCCTAGTTCCTCCACCCTCACTCTCCCCTGTCCCATGCTCTTTTAAAGCTGTTCAGATTTACATACCACCACCCATTCTGGTAGTGCGTTCCAATTTGCTACCACCCTCTGTGAAATAGTGTCTTCTCATTTCTCTCTTAAATCTCCCCCCCCCAGTCTTATCCCATGTTCGCTGGTGTCCCTCCTCCTCCTCCTTAGCTTAAAGACCCCATCTGCACCCATCCTTATTGATTCCCCTCTGATATTTGAATGTCTCCATCATGTCCCCTCATCCCTTTCATCCTCCACCAGGGTGTACATATTCAGGTCTCCCAGCCTGCTCTCAGTCTCTCCCCTCCATGCCACATAGCATCTTTGTTGCCCTCCTTTGCACCCCTTCCAGTAGTCTGATATCACGCTTTCTGGTATGGCTTCTAGAACTGCACACAATACTCCAAGTGTGTCCTTACCAGTGACCTGTAGAGGGGCAAGATCACCCATCTTCACCTTGACAAAAAAAAAACCTCGCTATTTACCCAAGCATTTTGTTCACTTTTGCAGCTGCTGTCCTGCACTGGGCAGTGTTGTTCATGGTCCCAGGTACCATTACCCTAAGGTCCTTCTCCTCAGGCGATCCCAAGCTTACCCCCCCCCCAAGACAGTATTCTTTCCTTGGGTTCTTAGCCCCTGAGATACATAACCTAATACTTCTTTGCACTAAACCCCAGCTGCCACCTCTCTGCCCACTCCTCTAGCTTGCCTAGGTCACCTGCACTGCTTCCATCCCTCCCACCCCCTCTATCCACCACTGCTCATTTATTTACTTTTAAAGTTGAATTTACAACCTTTGAGTCAGGGACTCATTTACAAAAGGCACCTAATGCCATGAGAGGGTAGGCATGGTTACAGTGCAAGATACAACAGAGGTAACATACAGGTGCAATACAGATAAACATTTTGGCGTAATCTGTGACCAGACTTACCTTGCTCACCACCCCGTATGCAATGTCTGATGAAGAGCCCCAATAATACTGGTCCTAGCACAGAGCCCTGTGGCACCCCGCTCATCACTGGCCTTGGAGTCGAGAGCTTCCCTCCTACCACCACCCGTTGCAGCCTCCCACTCAGCCAGCTTGTAATCCAGTTTGTCATTTTTGCCCCTACACAGTTAGCTTTCCCCCAAGCCACCCATGAGGCACCAAATCAAAGGCCTTGCTGAAGTCAAACTAAAGAACATCCACCAAATGACCCTTATCCAGCTCATCTGTCACCCAGTCCTTCTCTAGATGCTCAGGTTAAGGTGGAAATAATTCTACTTTTACCTGAGCACCTAGATAGAGGGACCCTGCTGGTAGAAACTGAAAGCTTAGCAAATCTCCCAAACTAGCAGATTATTAATAAACCAGAGTGCTCAGCACAAAGAAGGAGAAATAGAACAATGGCTGCCAGCAGTTCTACTCTCACCTGAGCATCTAGACAGAAGGACCATGCTGGTAGGAAACTTTGCTTGGCAAATCTCCCGAGTCCCAATAAGTGCACAACAGGTAAGGGCACGGGGGGGGTTGGGGAGACAATGCAATGTCCGGCGGCATAATACACATCTACTTCCAGACCTTGCTGGTGCTTAAACTTGGCAAATCTCTTAATTTTTTTTTTTTTACAAACGAAACAGTGCACAGCAGTGGGAACGGGACATGGGAGAAGAAATACAATGGCTGGCCAGGCAGCATTTCTACTTTGACTTGGAGAATCAGAATCTAGACCACACCTCAGCCTCCTGCTTTGTTAATCAGGGACAAAGTTAAAAAAAAAAAAAAATCAGGGACACACCTTCATAACTAATCCCCTGAATAAGGGGCTTCATGTAGAATGCATTTTCTAAGGAAGAACAAGTCTAACTTTAATGTCTGATAATCTGCCTTTTTTTTCTGTTTTTTTTTTTTTAGTTAGTCTCTTTATCTGCCCGGTCCCCAGCAGCGATGCCTCCTATCGGCCCCCCCAGCCCCGTCCCCCGCTCGCAGCCTACCCCTCCAGCCGCCCCACAGCCTGCCCCCCATGATGAGGCAGCAGGGATCCCTCAGCTCACCTAACTCTGGATCTTGTGCTGGAGGGATAACTGCCCATCGCAGGGGCGGCGCCAGCGGGGACTGACCGTCATTCTGCAGTGCCAGTACCTAGATTTTCCACCTGTAATTTGTCCCCGTAGGCAAGGCATGCAATGATGCTGCTAGGAGAGAGCACCCACATGCTCCCGTACACATGCCTCTGAGTGTTTGCCTCGTCTACCCCCATTCTGTAGCATTTCAGTGCACTAGCCCCAAGCCTCTGCCAGGGGCCAGTCATGCACCGAAGTGCAGGTGTCTCCCCTCCCTGGAGAGGGAGAGCAGTCCTATGGATGCTCAATCCCTCTCCTCCCTGCCGACCTCCGGTGACCCGTGCTCGTTCACAAACACGGGTTGCTGGTGTAGCACGAGGCAAGGTGATCAGCACCTCAGCCCTCAGTGCCACCGGGCCAGCCATAATCTGCCCGTTCTGGTGGTAGTTCAGGTGGATGTTAAAGATCCCATGACACTTCTTGAAAAGAGTAGAGGAATTTCCCCCCGGTGCCCTGGCCAAATTTTTCCCCATTCACTAAAATACCGCCAACAGATTAATCTGGCTCAAAGTCAGTTGGCATTCATCTGTCTGTCCCCCCCCCCCGGTCATGCCTGAAAATAGATAGAATTTGTCTAGTGCTCTTACCTGCTCAACAAAAACCAAATAAATAATGTGTGGTCACAAGTTGCCTGAATCTGCCCTCCTTAGGGTGGGTCAATGGGAAACATATGTGACTGACCAGGAAAGGCAAGCTAGCTTGTCATACTGGACGCAAGTGCTGCCACCCCATCCCCCATATCCAAGAACCTCCCCACTAGCAAACACTATGTGGGGGGAGGGGTGCTGGGGAGAGCTTAGTGAGGCCATTACAGCACTGCTCATGTGAAAGGAGGAGAGAGAGGACAGAGAAACCAGGCTCACAAATCGTGAACAGCGATATCCCAGATAACTGCATACAAGTCTTGTGAGACAACAGGGCAGCAGAAAGGGATAAAATAGATTGCAGATTTTACCATTGAAGGGGGAACTATCCCAAGGCATGGGGTTGGAAACACTAGTCAGTTTTGGCAAAGGAGAATGGCAATGCGGAGAGATAATGGGAGTCTGCGAATGCCCTTGACTCGGAAGAGGCTCAGAAATGCAAACCTTAAGGAGGAAGTATGGCCCAGTAGATTAAGGCTACAAGCTGCAAATCTGCAGACCTGGGTTTGAATCCCACAGCCCCCACTTGCATACTGTGTGACCCTGAGCAAGTCACTTAACTCCTTTGTGCTCCCAGGTCACACCTGTAAGCAAGCCTTCAGCTAGTGTGTCTGTCCTGGTAAAAAAGAAAAATTCAGCACACTGACTAGGCAGGCAAGGTTTGTCCTCACACTAGGACTGCTCCACCCAAAACTATGAAATGGGGCATGCAGGTGCTAAGATGTGGTTGGGGCTCCTCCATGCTTCTCATGTCTGCATGTCCCATATGTGTCAGACCCAGCCTGCTCTCTCCTCTCCTCTCCCTCCTCTTGATGCGGGTCTGTCCCCTGCTCTCTCCCCCACTTCGATGCCAGGTCTGTCCGGCCTGCTCTCTCCTCCCCTCCCCTTGATGCCTGGTCTGTCCCAGCCTGCTCTCTCCCTCTCCCCCCACTTCGATGCCAGGTCTGTCGGCCTGCTCTCTCCCTCTCCCCCACCCCCACTTGATGCCAGGTCTGTCCCGGCCTGATCTCTCTTCCCCATGCTGGGTCGGTCACATATGGAGCTCAACTTAAGATCACCATCATAAATAAATAATGACAAGGCATGTAGTGGTTGGAATCACAATATATTTATAACCAGACCTCAGCTGTCCCTGTTTTTTTTTTAGTTAACTAGTGACTCTCACTCCTGACTGTCCTGGCTGGGCCACCTGCCTGAACTAAACAATAGCCCATTACCACGTGGCCATGCCATAATCAGAACTCACACTGGTACACTATTCTATTGGCAACTGGTGGCAGCGGTGGTGACCCAAAAGCCAAGGGCTGGCAGCAACTAGTCTCTGGCTACCTAGAGTGGTGATGGTAGCCAGTTGCCAGAGAGCAATATTAGTACAGTCCCCAGCGTGGCTGGCTGGCATCACAGTCCGACTCACACACACACATGCCCAGCAACCGGCATCTGTCCGCATACTTTTTCTTGGGCTTCGTTCTTGGCATTAAAATCATTGCAGACTCAGAGCCAGAGACTAGAGTGAGAGACAGATGCAGTATTGCACGCAGCACCAGACCAGCACCCCCATGACCTCTCAAAGCATTTACTTACCACTGCTGCTGCACCGCACACTGCAAGTCGCGAGTCCTCACTCCTGACTCCTCATTCACTCCTCTGCCTCTCTCAATGCAGAGACCACCATCTTCTGCTCATTCTCGATAACACAGACAAGTTAACACGATATGCCACAGGCACGGTAAAGTAAAGTTTGATTGACCCGTGGCGCACAGTCACTCACAGTCGCACTCAACAAGACACGGACACAGACGGGCGGACTAAACTAACGTGGCTGCTGCTGCCATCTGAGTGAGAAAGGGTCCGTTCCGGTCACACCATCACTGCGATGGGATGCTGGATTCGGAATCTGGATTCAAAGTCAAGCGAACTCAAAGAGACCGAGGCATCGCTCTCTCTGGACCTTTAAAGTGCCCATGCTGGTGCACCATGCACGTCACAGCTTTGCGACACCTGATCTTGGTGACATGCCAGCTGTAAGCCAATTGGGAATGGGATTTGGGATGTTGCAGCTTGCAGTACTGTTGTATTGGTATTGTAGCCTAACCCACCTAACCAGTTTGGCAGCATTAGCAGGGATGGGCCCACCCAGTCGGACGGCAGACAAGATGGCAGTTCCAGGAAGAGGAAGGCGGAACGGAAGGCTAAGCCAACTGTTGGTATTTACATTACAATAGCTTTAGGGGTAAATTTGTTTATGTTGCAGTCGCCCTCTAGTACAAGTGTCTCGGTGACAGTGTGAATTAAATTGTAAGGAGAGCCAGGAGGTTAACCAACAAAAGAAAGGCCAGGCCCAGAGTAGCGGGGGTTGGACCCAGCGCTCCCCAAGTCTACCACTATTGATCTGTCTGTGTGGTGTCTGTGTTTCTATTGTGTTTTAGGAGCGGGCGCGGCATGGGCGGCTTGGACTTTTAAATCACCGGGTGGGGCGATCTCTGGGATGATGTGTGTGATTGCCTCCAACCCCTCAATTTTTTTCAAACAAATTTTTATTTTTCTTTCTTTTCGGTAAACAAGGCTTGTGATGGAGGAGGGCCCACCGGAGATTTCCGGGTTTCCCAGTAGCCAGTTCAACCTGGAAGCAACGGTGGCTTGGTCTTGAGAATGGAGGCTGCCAGCTGGCTGCAGAACTGAACTGCCTGGCTTAAACCTCCTTCCCACCCAGCCAGCCCTGGCAACCTGTGGCAGAATCATGCTCTGATTTTTGTTATTTTTTCATTTGCCTCAGTCACAAGAAAAGCAGCAGTTCTTAAGCGATACCCCATACCTCAGCATTGTGCAGCACGGCAGACACAAAACACCTGCAGGGAAGAGGGAAAAAGTAACTATGGGACACAGATCCCTGAACCTGCCTTTTTATAATTTGTGCTACTGCCATACTGTTGATTGGCTATAGTCACTACGCAGTCTCTCCCATGATGTGCCACCAATCTTGGCTGTCTTCCCTCCCACCTTCTGTTTCTCTAACCTCATCTTCATGTCCACCTAGCCCCAGTAATTCCAGCATCACACTTGGTTTTCAAATGATTTTCTTTTGCCTCAATCACAAGAAAAGCAGCAGTTCTCACTCAATAGCCCCTGTGCCTCAGTGTTGTACGGTAAAGCAGCTTCAAAACACCTGTAAGGAAGGGATAAAAAAGCAACAACACTATGGAGCACAGGCACAGCAGCCCCCGAACCTGCCTTTTGTAATTCATGTTATTTGGTTTGGTGGCTGTAGTCAAGTGATTCCTCCCCCACAATCGTGCTGATCTCAGTTGCCTTCAGGCTCAGCTCCCCTGCTGGTTCAAAGCTCCTTGAATCACCCTTCCCTTCACACAACCCCAGCAATTGTAGAAACCAAACCCATGCCATTTTTAATTTTCTTTTGCCTCGATGATAAATCACAAAAAAAGTAGCACAATACCAGTACCCCCAGGCCCCTCAGAGTCCTAGCAGCTAGTGGGCTACTACCAGCTTAGGCTAGCAACTAACTAAGACTAAGGGAACGTGAACCGAACACCCCACCCCACCCCTACCCTCCCCTCCTCCTCCTCCTGCCCCAGCAGCACTACTGAATTCTTTTAAAAGCGTTACCTTACCTTACTGGAAGTCAATTCCTGTCAGAGTGAGTCAGAAATAATTCAGCTCGCTGGCCAGCTGGCTCACGCTCACTCCAGTCACCACTCAAAGTCACCGACGACCGCTTAGCTTAAAAAAAGCTAGACTCACTCTACATGCCGACTTAGTGAGGGACTCAATCGGTTGTGTTACGGGCGGCGAGTTCGATTTGAATTCTGCAGCAAGAGGAAGAGACCGGAGCTGCTGCACTGTGGCCCCTTTAAAGTGCCCTCGCTGTCACACCATGTGATGTCACGATGAACGACAATGTGGTAACGGCACCCAGCAGCCTGAGATCTCTCCACCAACCAACTGGATTCTTCTCGCTCCAGTCGACTTGCGGAAGTTGTGGTACTGGTCCTGACCCCCCCAACCTCGAAACTTGCCCAGCCAGTTTAGCCTTGATCATCTGTGCTGATCGATCGGAGGAGCGGGGCCTGAGGGCAATGCTTGCTGATGCCAGCTGAGTCAGTTAAACTCCCTGCCGACATCCCGACTCCCAGTGCCACCACCTTGTTGTACGCAGATCAAAGGGGCCCAATCCCCAATGGACACTACAGCAGATGATGACGAGATCAAGATGACATGATGACTACTGGCTCAAAACAAGGTACAAAAGTCTGGGTGGGTCAGACGAGTGCTGGGGGGAGGGGAGGTCCCAGTGTTGGAGCCTGGCGGGGGGGAGGGTCAGGAAGGCTCAGGGCAATGTAAGAAAGCAGGCGGCAACTTGCAAGCAGTGAGCACTAAGCACATTTGTTGCCCCCCACACACAGCTGCTGTACACTGTATGTACTCATCGGGGGGGGGATGGAAATTTCCAGATATCCGGGGAGGCCAGTCCAACCCTGTCCATTAACCATGCCCACCCTCTGCCCAGGGCCAATTGGGTCAGGCAATAGGCGGCAACCCAGCTGCCACCCTAACTCAAAAAAAAAAAAAAACACATCTACCAAAACTGTCTGCTAGTTGAATGTACATTCACCTTATATGGGAACTGTTTTGATCTGCATTGCTCCTCCTTAGAACTGTCTACTTGTAGATAGCACACAGTAATAAGAACTTGTACTAATGTCCTAATCTAACTGTGTAAATGATTTACTCTGAGTTCAGAGAGAAGTAGAAGCCTAGCTGCTAGTTACTTGGTATTTATTGCTACTGTTTCCACATATGATTAATACCCAAAAGGGACATACAGGGAATAGCTAATAAGTCAGGTCCAGTAATTGCTGGTCTTCTATAACTACAGTGACCTAAGGCAGCCATCAGAGGATACCCACAGT
Source organism: Neoceratodus forsteri (assembly GCA_016271365.2). Lineage (NCBI taxonomy): Eukaryota > Metazoa > Chordata > Ceratodontiformes > Ceratodontidae > Neoceratodus > Neoceratodus forsteri. The sequence goes on from CM057458.1 coordinate 378,144,071, forward strand.
TCCAGCCTCTGTAACCCCAGGGTCCCCCCTACTCAAGGACAATGTCAATGAAGCCTGACACACCGTGGCACTACTTGCCCAACAGAGGTTTACTTCTGGCAACTATGTACATCCTATCCCTCCTCTGGGTGGATAGGCTTATTAATGCAGGTGACCCTAACCTACACACACACCAGCAGCCCGATACCCTCCCCATAACGATAACCACCACTACCAAAGCAATCTCCAATCCTTTACTGATGGCATCTGAACTTGCAAGGAAAGGCGCTTGGTATTCTATCGCCCACTACGCAATGAGGTCGAGCTCAAGAGGACAATTCTCACTCCCTAACCCCACCTCACTATGCCTCTTTGGAGCCCTCCTGCTCCTGGCAGGAGATATTCAACCAAACCCAGGTCCCATTCCTGGAAATCTCTGGATATCCTCCCCACAGGACCCTCAGTGGGTGTCCTCAAAGGGCCTGTGCGTCATGTACATGAACATGTGCAGCCTGTGACCTAAGATGCATGAAGTGCAAGCCTGGCTGGATCTTTACAATCCAGATGTCCTGGCATTGTCGGAAACCTGGTTCAAACCCCATGTCCTACCACATGAGGTCACTGCCCTGGGATACAACTCCTACCGGAAAGACAGGACCAACAAAAGAGGGGGAGGGGTACTCATTTGTGTAAAAGATACCCTAATTCTGCTGAGGTCATCCTGCATCAAGATGCCAGCATAGACAGTGAATCAATCTTCATACACATCACCCTGGGCTTCTGCAAGCACCTCACCGTCGGCTGCGTATACAACCCTCTGAAGAACATCCTTCTATCCCTGGAGGCAGTCCTATAGGATACAGTTAAACACGTCACCACTGAACTCGTCATCCTGGGAGACTTCAACCTTAACTGGGCCCAGGATTCCACCCAATCCTTATCAGGCCTGATACAAGACACAAACCTTGTACAGGTGATCTCCAGAGCCACCAGACTGAACCACAAAACAGGGAATCACTCTACCCTCGACTGGGCTCTAGTGACAAACTCCTGTAATATCCAGTCCGCTGACATACTGGTTGCTGTTTTGAGCGATCATTCTCCTATCTACTGTATCTGGAAGAACAGGGTGCCCAGAATGCCAACACTTATTCTGGCTGTGAGGAACTACACCCAATACACACCCAAACAATTCTCCAATCATCTAAGCAACTTAGATTGGAGCCCGTTCAACATCTCCCTACCCTGGGCGAGGCTGGCCCTTCTTCCAGAGGTCATTAAATACCAGCAGCCAACCTACTTGCTCCCATGAAAAAACTTTGCACAAAGCGGCTGCTACAAATGGATAACCCCCACTAAAGGCACTCATGGCCTTGGCGTGACAAGGCCTGGAAAATGTTCAAGCATTCCGCCAACAGGTAGACCTCGTGATATACAAAACCCTCAGAAACAAATGCAAACTGGCCATCAAAAAGTTAAAAGAGTATGTCACCGCCTTCAGAAAATAACCTAGGGAACCGAGACTCTTCTGGGCTCACATCAATGATTTGGTGAAAGGGAATGGCAAGTTCAACCCTGGCCCCATTGAGGTCAGTGAACAACTAATTCATGAGGACCCTTTAATTGCCACCTCCCTAAACCACCACTTCACTAACCTAGACCCGTACAAGGTGGCCTTACTCCCCCCACCACTGACCCGAGTACAAAGGTTCCCCCTGATCTCGACTGCCCATCCTTCCATCTTAGGCTAGTCAAGCCTAAAGAGGTGCGAGCACAACTTCAATCTCTAAAAACCTCCGGTTCCAGGCGACCCGATGGGATTCACCCCAAACTGCAGAAGGATGGGGCTGCAGCCCTGACCAGACCCCTGTCCTGGCTTATCAACCGCTCAGTGAAGGAGGGTGCCATCCCCACACAGTGGAGACAAGCCCACGTGGTCCTGATCCACAAGGGTGGCCACCATGAGTCTATTGACAACTACAGATCAATCTCCCTGCTCTGCATCCTGTCTAAAATCCAGGAAAAACTGATCTACGGGCAACTACATGACTACTTAGAGGCCCATAAAATCCTGTCACCCTCTCAGCATGGCTTCAGGACCGGACATGGGACAGACACAGCTCTGACCAAATTTGCAACAAACATACTCTGGGACCTAGACAAGAGTACCCCCACTGGTGCGGTCTTCATTAGACCTTTCCAAAGCTTTCGACTTGGTCCACCACAACCTCCTACTCACTAAGCTAAGCAACACAGGCCTAGACTGTCATGCCCCTGAAGTGGTTTGAGAGTTACTTGACTGGCCGCATGCAGAGGGTAAAGTGGAAGGACGCCATATCCGGGCCACTTCCACTAAAAGAGGGGGTGCCCCAAGGGTCTATACTAGGCTCCCTCCTCTTCTCTCTGTTCACCAATGAACTATTGGACCACTGCAGCGGGAGCTCGGTCATTCAGTACGCGGATGATGCAGTCATCTACCGGTCCACTGTTAATTTGAGAGGTCTTAGCCCCCCTCTCCAAGATGACCGCCATTCACTGGAGCATTGGTTCACCAAGACCAGAATGGTCCTCAACATGTCCAAAACTAAGGCAATGCTGTTTTGCCCCAGATCCCTTGGTCAGGACAGAACAGAGCACCTTCACCTCACCACTGTAAGTGGCAAAAGCCTTGAAGTAGTGCCCTCCCTGAAATACCTTGGCCTTACCCTGGACCAGGACTTCACCCTGAGGAACCATGTGGACTCAGTCACTAAAACCCTGCATGGGAAACTGGGAACCCTCTACCGCCTGAAAGACCAGCTCATACCTGAAGCCAGGATCTCAATCGCCACCAGCGTTCTCCTCCCGACACTCACATACGCTGCCCCCGGTTGTGGAAGGGCTGGGAAAGCAGGAGAGGAACAGACTTCAGGTACTTTACAACAAGGTGGCTCATTTTGCCTCCCAGGCTAACCATAGGGATCACCACTGTAACTCCTTACCCTTCCTAAACTGGCCCTCACTGGAAGCACGCCTCCAATACCCCTGCTCTGTCTAGCCTATAAGCTAGTCGGCCCAACCCCTTCCCCTAGTCTCTCTGGCCTCGTTGCTCTGAAGGCCACCACCGACACCTCCGGACAACTGGCCGTACTCTCCTTGACGTCCCCAGGGTTAGAACTAAGGCGACGGTATGTCATTTGCCCTCACTGCTCCCACACTGTGGAACCAGCTCCTCCCTGGGGTGCAGGAAGTCCCCACCATCAAAAACTTCCACACTAGCTGGCCAAGGCCCACCTATCAGTCTCTAGTTCCTGCCATTGTATCAGCCCCTGACAGGAACCTGGCGATAAATGACTTACCAGATCAATTCCTCCACCACTGTTTAAACTCTATGCCAAACTGCTAATATTTGAAGAATGTTACCTACTGATCATCCTGTTTATTCCTCCTGGACTGCTATGCTTCTGTACTGTTCACCATAACTGTACTGCTGAGATTCCTGCAAACTGAACTAATGCTGTACTTGTCTCTCGTGCTATATGTAATGCAAACTGTACCAACACTGTATTTGTCTCTCATGCTATGTAATATCCCGGTCACCCTGAAAGGGACCTCTGGGCCCAGTGTGCTTACCTGGTCACCAAAATTTAATAAATAAATAAATAATAAATAAAGAGAATTGCTACATTTTAATGCTTGATTGCTGTAACTGGTGCCCATGCAGTATACCAGACAATGAATGGGCATCAGTTAACAGCAAGGCAGAATTCATGTGTTGAGGTTGCCATCACAACAGTAAACCTCTTGAACTTCACTCTCAAGGTTTACTTTGTTGTCATGACAACCTCTTGAAGTGAATACAGCCTTGTTGTTAACTGATGCCCATCCATTATCCTCTAATGACATGAGGCATGTTTCCAGGTAGTCACCAGTACTGTGTGAAATTGCTTCCTTTACAGCCTGCCCTTTGTTAAGCAATCTAGGACCCACAAATTCTTGTACAGTATATAATCTGAAGTGCTGGTTAGTTTTTCCTGCACTCGATGAAGGGACATGAGAGGTGCCGAAAACTTGTGTAAAAATTCTTCAGTTAGTCTGATAGGAAAGTCATCTAGAACTAAGAACTGTGAGATTAATTTTTCCAACTATGGAAGCTTCCATCTATTCACTAAGCATCACAAACCCACAGTCAAAGAAAAAATGTTCATTTGTTTCTAAACTGGTATCATAGTCTGGGTATGGATATGCTCTTTCTTCCAAAGATTTATTAATTATTCTCTCGGACATTCAGTCTCCCATAAGAGCATAACCACAGAACATCCCACATTCACTGAGGAATTTGTTTATCCACCAGCTGTTGAATTACCAAGTGATTTTACTCAATTCTACAGTATCTAAATTCTGATTCCTGTGGACAAATTAGTAACATTATTGTCTTCTACAACTGTTTCCTGGATGAAGAATATACCAATGAACAGGAAAATTTCCATTTATCTAATTTCTGTAAAGGTGGCCAAATAAAGTCAGGAACTTCTACATTACCAGTTAATTTCTGTGGTGTTTCCTGCCAAATGTTTAGGAACTTTTATTTCTAACAGATCCTTGACTCGGACATTAATGCCAGAGGGCACTGATTCCAATGCCAGTTTCAGGGTCCCCACCTGAAAGAATGAATTAAAAAAGGCTACGGGATTAAGCATATGAACCGCACCTTTTAATAGTTCATGTATCTCTTCATGGGGTTGAATTGACACTTCCAGAACATTTGAGAAAATATACTATTCATAGTAGTACCCAGATTTGCAGGTAAAGGGAATACATAAAGAAGACTGGAACTAAAAATTGTTTAATAATGAAAACCCTCTTAAATTTAGGTTTCCATCCCACCTAGTCATTTTTGTGCATAAATTGCCAGTTTCTCTGACCAATTTGTCTGAGCCATATCTCCTGAACCAATATTTTTATGGGACCCTCCACTGTTTGAATCCCCACTACACCCATTCCCTCTGCTGATAACTCAACTAGACTAATCCATGTGCTTTTTGATAAATTTAAACTAGCACCAGAGTTACAAATTTTACATTGGTACTTAGCGCCAGATCTCCATTACACTAATCTGCTACATATAATCAGATATCATCTATGTAAGACACATTTTTCAGGCTACCCATTCCTGAAGGCCATTATATTCCTGCAATATGTTTATTATCAATAAAACAATGAAGAAGGGCTGCAAGGCAGAAATATAAAGCAGAGGGTTCAATTGACACTTCTGCCATACCCCAACTTTTACAGAGACCGATAGTCCAATCCTACCATCAATAAGGGATACAACATATGCCAGTTTATGTAACCCCTTTAATTCAGGAAACAAAAGCTTCATGTATCCTTAAATCAAATCAGTCTTTATTTGTTAAAAGGTGCCTTTCCGATGATCAAGGCTCCTGTACATAAGTTAAATCCATCAGCATTTAACACACTAAAACCATAAAAAATTAAAATAACAGTTCATTCATAAAAGAAGACAGTCCACAGTAACCATAAACTTCATCTGAAAATGCCAGGCTAAAAAGATATGTCTTGAATTCCATCTTAACACTTTGTATGGCCAGGCAGTCTCTTATCCTATGCATGTCAGTACTTTAAAGAGTACAGGAAATCATTTCTAATTGGTAGCAGTTTATAAAAGTTCTTATTTTCAGAAATTATATTAATTCCCCTAAATTACCTGTATTTAACCATACCTGAATAAAAAACTGAAATGAAAAACTGTATTTTGCATTGTTTTGTTTTTATGGGCAGCATTCTGTTGCAGTTCTCTTCATGGAACCTGTTATCTGGAGCTTTAGCTATGTCACAATTTGTGCACAGAATTCAGAGTAGGGATCTGATAGGTCAACAGCTCATAATTAACATTCTGTATACAAACCCTGACATTGTAAAACTCCAAACAACCATTTCCATGAAAAGAACTGCATAGCATGTTGCCCATAAAAGAAAACAATTGAACACAGTTTTCACTTCAGTGTTTATTCACATACAGTTAAATATGGTTCATTTGGAGGTTTGAATTACATTTTGTAAACAGGAACATTACTAACTGTTGCCAGGTATCACAGATTTCCTGTCCCTTTATTTATTTATTTGTTTGTTTGTTTTAATAACGGATGGTGCGCTAGACATAGAATGCCAATTTTCAGGCATGACCGGAGAGGTACAAGTCAAGTTAACAAAACAATAAGAGATACAGAATATAATGTACACATTTATAGCAGTCAGATACAATCACAGTGGCAATAGAATGTATCGAGTAGAAGGGAAAAATGCAATAACAATAACAAAAGAATGTTCATTTCTACACAAAGTTTATTAGAGTACTGTTAGGTAATGGAAGTAAGAGCATTAAAACTAAGCAATGGAGATCACTCCAATACAAAATACATAAACCAGCACATATATAATGTATTTACAAATATATACATACTATATAAGGCAGCTTAGGCAGAGATAACATTATACCACATAATGTGGTAGCAGCAGCAGAGTGCAAAGGTGAGTTACTAGAGCAGAGTTAAACATAGGAAGTAGTTAGATCATAGGCAGGGTAATGAGTGCAGCAGGCGGTACTTAGGGTAGTCAAAGGAGAGGTAGAGGTGAGGAGAGAGAGAGACTCAAGAAGGATGGAAGCATCTACAGAGATATGGCTTTAGTAGGTGTGTGTGAAGCAACCTTTTGAAATAGGCATGGGCTGGGAAGAGTTGGATTTCTAATGGAAGTGAGTTGCAGAATTGAGGGGCAGCGTGATAAAAAGCCCAGGTGCCCATAGTTTTTATTTTATTTTATTTAGTTTTTGTTTACCAGGTAAGTGCACTAGCCAACAGGTGACTATTTTCAGGCACGACCCGGGAGAGTACAAGACAAAAAACATACTGAAGGTGAATACATAAACAGTACAATTGTAAAGGCAGTGGAGCAACGCTATGAGGCTAGGATAACAATGTGGACACTAGTCAAAGTACAACGAATAAAACATTGTTCTGAAACAGTTTATAGCAGGCAAAAGGCTAAAGTGGGTACTGGTGCATGGACAGAGCTATTCGTTGGTCCCAGGCAGATGTAGTATAAGGAAGCGGGGGTGAAGGAGTGGAGAGGAGGCCTGAGGATCCGAAAGAGCGAGCTAGGACCATGCCGAGAGAACTGCTATTAGCAGCTCAGAGCACAGAAGCGACTTTACTTCTTAGGCAGCTCAGGGTACTACCATGCAGCCGGGCTCATGGTACTGCTACCTGGCACCAAACGCCGCAGGCAGCTCTCTCAAGTAGACTTACCGGTGGCCCAGACTATCCTGGTTAGTCTATGTCTGGGCTGTAGTGGTAATTTATGGCTTTCGCTGTTGGAGGTAGGGACAAGCAGCCAGTCTCATGGTTCCGCTGCCGGGCATGCGACGGCGCTCTGTCAGGGCTACCTGGGCAAGGACTAACGGCTTTACGGTGGTGACTCGCAAATTTTATGGCTTTGTGGCTGGAAGCAGAGACAAGCAGCCGCCACATGGTCCCAATGATGGGTAAGGGAGCCAAGGGTTGTCAGGGTTAGAGGTTTAATCGTAAAGACTTGCGGCTTTAGCGCTGAAAGCAGGGATAAGTAGCCGGGCCTCACGGTTCCACTCCCTGGCTTGAGAGCATCGAAATTGACGGGTTCGAGGGTTTACGGCAGCCTTACGGCTTCGCAGCCGAAAGTATGGATAAGTGCCCGGCTCATGGTTCTGTTGCGCGCTGTCTGGGTTCGGAGGGGTTTGTGGCAATCTGACGGCTTGGACAGCTGAAAGTAGGGACAAGTCACCGGGGCTCATGGATTCGTTGCTGGGCATGAGAGCAGCGCGCAGTCAGGGTTTTGAGGGAATTATTGGCATTCTTACTGTTTTGGCGGCTGTAAAAATAGGGGAGCAGAGCCTGGCTCATGGATCCTTAGCCAGACATGAGAGTGGCAAGCAATCCCGGTCAAACCCGGGGGAGTACATCGCTGGGAGGGCAGGAGAGAGGCTACGACCCTGGTTGTACCAGTACCCAAATCACAATATTCTGTCCTGCTGTTGAAGACCATGAGGTCCAGTACAGGTTAAAACAGCAAATGTTAAACAACAATGTTTAGAGCAAAAGGCAAAGTTCAGACATTACACAGCATGAAATAAAGGCATAGCAGTAAGGGGCTTGTTTCATATAACATAGCTTGTATAGAGCAGTAGGCTACAAACTGAGCAGGTTTGATTAGGGAACACAGGGAAATATAAGATATCAGCGGATAGATAAGGTATGAAAACTGGCAGGGAAGAGGAAGCATTAGGAAGAGGGTGAGCCAGCGTGAGGGGGCCGATAAGGCAGGGAATGGGGGAAGGTAGGACAGGCTTTCATGGTACTGTCAGGTAGGGTCATAACAGGCACATTGGTCAGAGGTAGCTAGGTAGTTGCGTAGCCCTCGCTTGAAGAGGTAGTGCGACAAGGTATGACTTAGATCCAGTGGCAGCATGTTCCACATCTGGGGGGCAGCATGCCCGAACGCACCAGTAGTAGTCATATCTAGGTGTAACCCCTCACCCCTGCCTTTTTAGCAAAACGACAGGTGGCATGCTGTTGAAGCTGACAGCAGTACCTGGTGGGGACCTGGGTTCGGGGAGGATGAGGTTACTCGGCACAGGGGGACCTAGGTTTGGCTACTCTGCACAGGGGCACCCAAGTAAATCTAGAACACAGGAAGCAATAACTGTAATGTCCAGAACCAGGAATGGGATTCTTCAGTGTGGCTTTTATTCACATACTAGCTGAACAAACAAAGCAGAGATGGACCCCCATGGGGCTACATTTCCTGGTAATGCAGATTAGAGACTACAGAACACTTTACCACCATTTTCAGCCCTCAGGCTCTAAACCCACCAGGCACACAGCCCGGAATTGCACGCAGCTTTGGGTACACAGCTCGACTTGTACACACTTGGGTTTTGCCCACTGGCTCCCCCACCGGCCACTTGATCCACAGTCCATTGGAAGAATGAACCAATTATCATTTCCAGCCCTCAGGCTCTGAACCCACCAGGCACACAGCCCGGACTTGCATGCAGCTTTGGGTACACAGCCCGGCTTGTACACACTTGGGTTTTTCCCACTGGCCCAGCTCCCCCGCCGGCCACTTGATCCACGGTCCATTTGATGAATGAACCAATTATCCTGTTGTGGCTTCCCAAACCACACTAGAGTCTGCGACTCTTAGAGAGAATTTTCCTTACAATCCCACGTCTGGGTACTTCCCCCATCACTGGCCAAGTGCCTGAGGCAAAGTAGAAAACACAGAAGAAATCCGTAGAGGTGGACCTGGTCACTAAAGATGGGGGGGCCACCCACCTCCAGCTCCCACAGCCCATACCCGGCCATTTCTCTGGAAAACTGAACAATTCCTTTGCTGAACTCCTAAATGTAGATTAAGGGTAGATGTCTGTCACATCTCCTCTACATATTATTTGCATCTCACAAGACTCAGGGATTTGACACTACTTTTACTTGCTTGGCCCATTTCTCTAGGCTTCCTAATAGGTAGTTCAATCCCTAGATTTTCACACAAGTCCCAGGGTGAAGAAAACATATGCCCTTTTAGCCAGAGCAGACACTCACCCTTAAGTTGCAGGTGCCCCACAGGCGACTCACAAATCTTCCAGCTTTCAAAATAAATCCTGGACTAAACAGGCAGCTTTTCCTCCACTAGCAGAATTAAGGGGATTGCCCCAGGAATCTGCTGGGAATCTTTACATCCCCCCCGGAGGGAGGGAACACTGAGACCCGAAAACAGCGGTCTCCACCACTTGACTACAAACTTCACTCCTTCAAGCCAAACTGCAGACTCTCACTTTGAAAACTCCCAACGTTCTATCTAACTCCCTTTGCTGCAGATTCCAATGTGGCTTATGCAGCTGCGAACGTTCTATTGGCGATGTCATCCCTCAGTCTCAGCTGAGACTGAGAACAGAGTGAGACAGTGTGAAACCCATTTAACTGGAGTTTCACAAGCTGCCTTCCCTGCCTACCACTAGGTCTTACTGGGATTCTAGTAACCCCGGGTAACAAGGGGGTTACACTCGCCCTTGACCAGGAAAATGACTGTCCGCAGTCATTATTTACCCGGCCTTAGGCCATTCCACCCTATGTGCTACCTGTGGAGGGGGGTGATCAGGCCCCCTCCAACCATGTGCCAGCACAGGCAGGCAACACTAAGGGCCTAGAGGCCTGTAGCTGACATGTCAGCCTCTATACTATCCACTTACAATGGACACCTAGTGGCTCTGGTGGAACTATCCAGAGCATAGCCCTGATAGATCAGCACTGCGATCCCTGCTGCAGGTCAGGGCCACAGCCTGTCTATCCCCCCTAACCCTCTAAGGAAAACCTATCTGCCTTTAACCTAATACCCCAAAACAAAAACAACCTGGGGACCTCCCTGACCTTGGGCAATCTGCAACACACACCATTAAAATACCACATTACCATGGTACTGCCTCCTTCCTACCCCCACAACCCACCTGTGGAAGGAAAAGGGTTAATACAGTAATAACAACAATAACACCACAGTACTTTAAATTTTAAACACACTAAGCACTGATGAGGAACTCGATGAGCCCTCCTCCTTCTTGTCTTCTCTTCTGTCTTCCTAGGAACACCTCTAAGAAAAAGAAAGACAACACACACTCCTAATCTGCATACACAGTCTACCTAAACCCTACAATCAAAACACTGAAAAATCCTTAAAAGATTTTTTAGAAAAGGTAGAAAACAGTATTTACATTAGAAACGACATTATTTACAATACACATTTGGGGATGGAGTGCCTAAAAGTCCTAACTAGTGACCACAAGGCCCGAAGGCTAGTCCAATAAAGAGTCTCTCCTGGGCCGGAGCCCGGTGAAGCACAGTTCTAACAGTTCAAAGTCCCGAAGGGGAAAGTCTTTGTGGGCAGTTCACTAATTTTGAAGTCTGTTAGTGTGGGGTGTGTACTGCAAAGATAGAAAAGTTCAGACTTACCAGCCACTTGTAGTATGAAATTCGGCACCAACCTGCACCTCTGACGAAGACTGTCCCTGGCAGCATTTCTTCCGATACAGCTGGGCGGACATCTTCCGGGAACCACAGGAGGGCACGTCTGGGAACTGCTGGGATGATGTCATCTCTGGAGACGGAACCTAGGACAGGAACAAAAGAAAACAGCTGGTCCGACGTCATCCGATTACCAGGCGATGAACAGGATACAGTTGGGCTGGTGTCCTGTCTGGATCTGAAGTCATCTGGTGGGCCAGTTGATGGTTTCTGGAAAGGCCAGTACACTGTAGACTGATGAATGTGGGGCACCTGAGTCCTGGATATTCATACTGGCAGATCCATAAGGGCACTTCACAGTCTGGTGTGGCAGTATTGACTACCACTGCTCGGGTCTCCATTTTGTAGGCACGGGCTTATTTGCTGGGAGGTCCTTGCACTGAGGCCAATAGTACCGGGGATCAGGGGCTTGAATTATTACCCCATCTGGGTGCACATAATTCACACAGTGGAGATTTCACGTCCCTCTCCGTCCACTATCCTCACTCTGTCTATAAACAGTGTCCTGCCTCTCTTTCACTGGATATACTTTTGTGGAACAGTTTATTCTTTACATGCTTGTTGGCCCCAGGATGCACACTTTTCATTGCTTCATCCCAGATCCAGGATTTTCTGCAGTTCTCAATCTCCTCCCAGACTTTCCGAGGAAAGGTAGGAAAGGTCATACCATAGATCTCATTTGCCTTCCTATGAACCAGTCTCTCCTTTTTACTTGCTTTGGTCAATCTGAGACCGCTGGCCTGGCTTGGGGGTGGCCAGTCCTGGTTCTGCCAGCTTCGCATCCTTAAACAAATTAGAAACGGATCCCTGACTTCTTCCTCCTGCAAAGCCAGGGCAGTGGCATCACCACCTTCTTCCATACATTCCTCCGAGGCAAGATCTTGAGGCTGTGTACCCATTCCTTTTTCACAAGGCCACATAGGTTCCCCCTCATCTTCCTCTTCACTGAGGATCTGAGCCCAGGAGTAAGCAGTCATCCTCACTTCTGAGACTATCCACTCATCACTAGGCACGGAGGTCGACACCTCCCACTCAAAGGCCTCCCGCATCTCATCTTTACCTAAGAGACTTGGGCTAGGCCCCCCCCCAGGGGTCTGTTGATGCTATATCTGAACTTTCTTTCTGGGATCCAGCATCCGAAACTTCAACTTCTGGTTCTGTCTGTAACTCTGCACCCTCTAGCTTTGTGCCACACTCCCCCGAGGGGCCTTCCTCCACAGGCTCCGCCTGGTGCTGTGTGCTGCCAACTGCAGATTCCTGAATTTTTGTCCATGTGGGAGCCAAACGAATTTGAGGCACTTTATACAAGCCATATTTTTCTAGGCATCCAGCACAGTGAGGAATCATGAAGACGTTCCTTCCAGCTCTCAAGCATATTTGACATACATGCACTGGAAAATCAGGAATCGCCACATGAGGAGGCAGTTGCCCTCCATAGCACCACTTTTCAATATCCCTCCGTCTATTTACTGCTGCTGTTACTACAACCCGGGCATGATCCGGGTAACGAGCTGGTCTGGAGGCCATAACTACAGAAAAACAAACAAAAGTTCACTGTAACTGAAAGTCCCAACTTTACTGAACACACTCTTTAGTTGTAAAATGGCTCCTCTGCTGCTGTGTTTACTTTACTTCCCCACCCTGTAATGGCGGCTGCAGCACTCCTGTGCATCAACATTTAGAATCTGGGTCAAGCCACTGCGCACCCAATTTACACAAACTACTGATAACTTTTGCTCAAACTGCACTACTTGCTCTGTTCTGGCTTTAAACACATTTACAGGATTCTCCATGGACTTTTTACATGCTGGTAACATTCATTTGATTCACAGTCCCTTAAAGCTTCAGGTTTTTAGCACAGGATTGCCTGTATTACTAGTGCTGCACTTTGGCTACAACCCACAGTCTCTCTCTGGCTTCAAACTTTAAGCTTGAGGCTAAATTTATTACTATGCACACAGTCAATGGCTTAACAGATTTGCACTTGCTGGCAGGACTTAACACAGTCATTACTTGCAAAGCGACTACACTGCTGCACACACATTTGTATGGCATAGGGCTGAAAATCACTGTTTGAGCAGTTTTAAGGTGGTTATTTACTGTTATCAGTAGCAGCTTGCTGCGATGGGGAAAAATGGCCTGCAGCCAGTTCTTGAAGGCCTCAGATCAGAAACGGGTGGGCAGTCCTGCCGATCGTCTTCTCGACCACCACTTTAGCAATTTCAATGATCGATTAGCGGGTTGAGCCCAATTTTAAACAGCAAAGTCTATTTTTATAAGGTTTACAGCGATTTTAACACTCCGCGACACTCCTCCACTAGCCAGTACACGCACTTCACTCACTGTCCCTCTCGAATGCTGGGGCAGTCTCTGTAGAGCTGGCTGAGGGGTGGGACTGATTGCAGCCTGACCAACCACATGACGCCATGCAAATGAGGCTCTTCCTCCTCGCGAGGGCTCTTCTCCTCACGGCGATCGTTGAGCAGGCAAATTTAAACCTGCAGAATGCAACTTTTTTTTTTTTTCTCAATTGATTCCACGGAGGGAGCCCATTTCAGCCATTTAACATAGCCATTAAACCTGCAGTCTCTCAATTCTTTCAAAAAGCATTTCCAACATCCAGGGCATAATTTTCCTGTTGCTACCCCTAGTCTTCCACACTTTTCTTCACAACAGTTTATTTTTAAAGCAGGCAAAAATGCTGTAAACAATTTTTTGATGCAGGACAAGGGCACACTCTGGCTTTACTGCTCCTTGGTAACAGTTGGCAATTTTAAACAGCAGCACAAGATTCACAGCACACAGCAACACACTAGGGAAATTGCTTCAGCTTTATGGGCTACTCACTGCCAGATAGCCAAAACGCTAGCCCCCCTTGCCCAAGCACCTTCCTTCCCAGAACAAAATCCAAAGCGGTGCGTCCATTTTTGTAACCCATCACCCCTGCCTTTTTAGCAAAACGACAGGTGGCATGCTGTTGAAGCTGACAGCAGTACCTGGTGGGGACCTGGGTTCGGGGAGGATGAGGCTACTCGGCACAGGGGGACCTAGGTTTGGCTACTCTGCACAGGGGCACCCAAGTAAATCCGAACACAGGAAGCAATAACTGTAATGTCCAAAACCAGGAATGGGATTCTTCAGTGTGGCTTTTATTCACATACTGGCTGAACAAACAAAGCATAGACAGACCCCTATGGGGCTACATTTCCTGGTAATGCAGACTAGAGACTACAGAACACTTTATCACCATTTTCAGCCCTCAGGCTCTAAACCCACCAGGCACACAGCCGGACTTGCACACAGCTTTGGGTACACAGCCCGACTTGTACACACTAGGTTTTCCCCACTGGCCTGACTCCCCCAGCCACTTGATCCACAGTCCATTGGAAGAATGAACCAATTATCCTTTCCAGTCCTCAGGCTCTGAACCCACCAGGCACACAGCCTGGACTTGCCTGCAACTTTGGGTACACAGCCCGACTTGTACACACTTGGGTTTTCCCCACTGGCCATGATCCATGGCCCATTTGACAAATGAACCAATTATCCTGTTGTGGCTCCCAAACTACACTAGAGTCTGCGACTCTTAGAGAGAATTTTCCTTACAATCCCACGTCTGGGTACTTCCCCCATCACTGGCCAAGTGCCTGAGGCAAAGTAGAAAACACAGAAGAAATCCGTAGAGGTGGACCTGGTCACTAAAGATGGGGGGCCACCCACCTCCAGCTCCCACAGCCCATACCCGGCCATTTCTCTGGAAAACTGAACAATTCCTTTGCTGAACTCCTAAATGTAGATTAGGGTAGATGTCTGTCACATCTCTTCTACATATTATTTGCATATCTCAAGACTCAGGGATTTGACACTACTTTTTACTTGCTTGGCCCATTTCTCTAGGCTTCCCAATATGTAGTTCAATCCCTAGATTTTCACACAAGTCCCAGGGTGAAGAAAACATATGCCCTTTAGCCAGAGCAGACACTCACCCTTAAGTTGCAGGTGCCCCACAGGCGACTCACAAATCTTCCATCTTCCAAAATAAATCCTGGACTAAACAGGCAGCTTTTCCTCCACTAGCAGAATTAAGGGGATTGCCCCAGGAATGTGCTGGGAATCTTTACTCCCCCCCCCCCGGAAGGAGGGGGCACTGAGACTCAAACAGCGGTTTTCACCACTTGAGTAAACTTCACTCCTTCGAAGCCAAACTGCAGACTCTCTTTGAAAATAGCGTGCGGCCCGTCGTGGCGGTAGGATTTCGCTCAGACGCCCGGCGACCGGGTTTGAGGAACGGACCCAAGTCGTCGAGGGCCGGGCCGGGAGAAGGATCGAGCGTCCCATGGGCAGCTCTCCTTCTCCGGGGGGTGGGTGACGACAGCACCCGGAGCGTTAGAGACCCCTAGCGGAGGCTGGGGCACTCACGCTGCCGTGCTCACGTCAGGGGTGGAGGCGGGGCGGACGCTGGCGTCATTGCATGTCCCCGCCTCCAAGGGGAGAAAAACCAAGGAGGAAAATCAGTAGGAGGGGTGGTCCTCCGTCTAGATGAAGCCTCCTCGGAGGCTTCGATTCACCCCTGGCGCCGCACTCCCAACCAGATACTGGTTCCACGGCACCAGGGAACTGGGGTTGTGGCCCCGCCCTCCGGGGGCAAAGCCGGGGGTGACCGGGAGTGGCGGCAATGGGCAGATGGTGGAAGCTCCGGGGGCCGTGACCAGGCGGATGGAAGACGGAGGATCCCCAAAAAAAAAAAAGAAAACTCCCAACGTTCTATCTAACTCCCTTTGCTGCAGATTCCGATGTGGCTTATGTAGTTGCGAAAGTTCTATTGGTGATGTCATCCCTCAGTCTCAGCTGAGACTGAGAACAGAGTGAGACAGTGTGAAACCCATTTAACTGGAGTTTCACAAGCTGCCTTCCCTGCCTTCCACTAGGTCTTACTGGGATTCTAGTAACCCCGGGTAACAAGTGGGTTACATAGGGACTTGTACAAGGGATTGCCCCCCTAAACCTAAGGTCATAGCAATAATTGGATTGATTCAGCATCAGGGTGAGAGAGGAGGGAACACCTGAGTGGATAATGCCATCAATTAAGGAGCCTAAGGAGAGAAGGTGATGGGTAGTGGAGGAGGGCCAGTTTAGGTCATTGTAAAGTTGACAGTGATAAGTAAGGTGAGGAGAGGCTAAGGCAAAGTGAAAAATACTGTTATAAGTGGAGTCCCATTTCTGAAGAGTAGCTTTGGGGGCTCCAACATAAGTAATTGAGACATAGGCAAGGGCAGGGAGTGGAATACTCTGGGCAATGGCAATTCTAGCATAGGGGGTTAAAGCATAACTTGTTTTGGTAATGCAGTTCCAATTTGGCATTAACAGATTTGTATGTCAGAGAAATGTGATGTTCAAAGTCAAGAGAGAGGGTCAAGTGTAATACCAAGGTATTTGAAAGAACTAACGCTTTCAAGGAGGGAACCATCCGCGAAGGGTATCGACAGCTGATCCTGACAGCTTTTTGGTCTATGGGCAGATCCAAATAGCATGGATTGAGTTTTGCCAGTATTAAGAATAAGTTTATTGTTTGAGAGCCAGGTTTGAATGTGGAGGACGTCAGATGACAGAGTGGCGTTAATGTCAGAGATTTTCTAGAACAATGATATAGTACTAGGTCATCCGCATAGAGCAGGGACTAGCAGGTTGAGGTATTTAGAGATATCATTGATGGAAAACAAAACTAGAAGGGGACCAAGAATGGAGCCCTAAGGAACCCCTATGTTTATAGTGGCAGGCTCAGAGACTGTGGAGTTAAATTTAACTACTTGTCTTCTGTCTATGCTCCAGATTAGATGCAGTCCTGTAAAACAGAGTTCCAGAGATGCTTTATTTCGAAAAAGCAAAGTTTTTACTGCAACAGATTTCAACTTAAGCAGTTACAAATTACATCTACACAATGCGCTCCTCACCCCAGCACTTCGCCTCTGATGTGAGGCTTCAACAGGAGGCAGGTTCTTAGAGACACCTGATGCGTTTTATACTGATAACTCATGACATAGACACTGCACAGTTAAAGCATTTTTTTACTGCAACAAATTTCAACTTAAGCAGTTACAAATTACATCTGCACAATGCACTCCTCACCCCAGCACTTTGCCTCTGATGTGAGGCTTTGACAGGGGGCAGGTTCTTAGAGACATGTGATGCATTTTATACTAATAACTCATGACATAGACACTGCACAGTTAAAGCATTTTTTGGTAAATCTTTTGCACTTATCAGTTTCTAACCATATCATAAACAATAATTATCTAGTTCATCTGCTAACAAAAATTCAAATACAGACAAGAGCAAGTAATCTCAGTGTCAAGCCATTTTGTATATCTCTTATTTTAGCTGCTTCTGCATTCACCTGCATAGTCTTGTTAGTATCATTAATCAGTCATGTAGTTAATGGTGTAACTGCTTAACTTGAAATTTGTTGCACTAAAAACTTTATTTTTTTGAAACACAGTATTTCTGGAACTGTGTTTTACAGGAGTGCATCTATTTTGGAACATTGTCGAGTTGCAGGGGTTGCCGCCCGTGGATACACTAAGCTTTTCACTAAAACGTATTTCTGCAATAAGGATCTTATTGTCTTCTGTCTAAAAGGAAACTTTGATACCAGGCAACAATGTTGGGATGAAGCCTAGAGACCGCAGTTTGGCTAAGAGGAGAGGAAGTCAACCAGATCAAAGGCCTTTGTTAGGTCTGAAGACTGCTCCTGTCAGAAGGCCTTTGTTCATGGCAGCCTTGGTGTCATTTGTAAATTTGAGGAGAGCGGTATAGTGCTCTGACCCTACGAAATCCATGTTGGAGTCAGAGAGCAGGTTGTGGTCAAGAAGAAGGTTAATGGTTTGGTGAGAGACCAGTTTTCAAGGATCTTGCTTAGGACTGAGAGAATGGCAATAGGTTGATAGTTAGAGATAGACTTAGGGTCACCTTTTGAAGACAGGGACTATTCTGTCAAACTTCCAAATGCTGGGACAGAGCTGCAGCAAAGGAACAAGTTAAAATTTCTGGCTAGGGGATCAGCAATGATGGGAACAGCTAGCTTGAGGAGTCGAGGTTCAAGTCCTTCTGCACCAACATTGGAGTACAGTCAGAGATAGTGCGAAGCAACTTAAGGACCACCACTCGAGTTACAGTATGGAAATGGAAAGGTGGGAAAGAGTGGGTAGAATCAGTGGCAGAGGGAGGGAGGGATCAGAGAATGAGGTATACTGGAGAGAGTAGTATATTTAGATGGGTTCAAGAAATGTTGGTTAAAGGAGGTAGTGATTGTGACGGGATTGTTACAGTGCACCCCATTAAGAACCATATCATTTGTTGAATAGGAGTGCTTGGTCCCAAGGAAAGTCTTTATGTGTGACCAGAGTTTTTGTGAGTCACCTGCAGCATCACGTAGCAAATATTTGCATTAGGAGATCTTAGCCAGATGAATATCTGTTTTACAAGTATTCCTCCTAGTTCTGTAATCATAGAAATCAGGGACATATGACTAACCCCATCAAAGACCTTCTTCTGATCTAAAGAAAGTAGATAACCTGATTTCTTATGAGTTTTACAATATTTCACAACATACCTAATGACATATTTTCCTGGATTTTATGGGAAGGGATGGAATAGGACTGGGCTGGGTTAATGATAGTTGATGTTACCTGGATTAATCTCTGATATAGAAGTGTTAAAATTTTACAGTCCAAATTCAAGAGCCATATGGGCTTCCAGTTGTTCAAATTTTCCTTATCTCCTGCCTTTTTTTTTTTTTTTTAATATATACTTGTTTATTGAGTTTCTCAACATCACATAATACTTAAGTGTAGTTCAGATCATACAATTCCATCTTGGGAAAATACATCAACTTCTGAACTTGTTTCTTATAACATTCCGCAGCTTAACATTGCTGATTACACCTACATTTGATTACATTAACTAAAAAGAAGCAAAAAAATTAGTGTATAAAACTCAAATCTGAGGGGTAGGTCCTATACCAGTGTGTAGTGTCTTATCTAATAATAGAGGGATGATGGAGGGGGTTATACTACTTCATCCTTATATAGTTCCCATTTAGTCCATCTGTTCAAGTATAATTCATTTCTGTGATTCACTGCAAAACTGATACATTCCATGTTTTGAATGCGGACTATGATATTAGTCCAATCTGCCTTGTCTAGAGATGATTGTTGTAACTATTTTATGGTTATAGCTTTTAGTGTTGTTATAACTAAAACAGCCAATAGGTATCAACCCTCACTCCCCTTAACATCTGGGGGATAAACACCCAATACCATGTATTCTGGGCTTATAGTTGATGAAATCCCAAAGAGTATTGCCATATGTTGTTTTATCTGAGTCCAGAAACTTTGAATAAGGAGACAAGGCCATAATACATGGGCTTGGTCAGCATCTCCATTCCCACACCCTCTCCAACAGGCTGGAGTCAATGTGGACCCCATTTTCGCTAATCTTTAAAGGGTGAAGAAATACCTGATTCTGATTTTCCAAGCATATTCTTGCCAGCCTGAGGAAGAGGTGGTTTTCCAGCAATTAGTATAAACTTTTCCATTCTAAAGAATGCAAGGACACCCCAAGCTCTTGTTCCCATTTACTTTGTATTGATTATATATTATCGGCTCTGTCCGCCATCAGATTCCAGTATAACATTGTGATGGCTCCTTTACCATGCGTAGACCCCTAGATTATCTCAAATTCTGCTGGGTATGGTCTTGAATCATCTACAGTTACATTCTGTTGTAGCTTATTATTTATATAATCCTGAAGTTGATAATAGTGGAGAAGGTTTGCGTTTGACCATGCAAACTTAGTTTGGGCTACTTCGAAGGGGATTATAGTGTTACTCTGAAGGAGCTGCCAAGATGTAGTCACACCCCATGTACTTGCTTTTGGAACCACTGATATTTTCCCGCTGGTTGAAATTCCTTATCCTGACTCCACCAGGTGCATCTCCATTTATGTGTTGCTGTGAGGCCTCTCCCAACTCCCTAAGACTATCCAAACAATGTGGTAGAAATCGAGGACAGGGGAGATGTGTAGTCATGAAGTGATAACTGAGGGTGGAACAGGTAGGCCTTTAATGAGTGAGTGTTTTGTTGATTAATTTCAATTTGATGTGAGTGGGCTTGGTATGTTGGATGCGACCATAGAAGAGCTACCTTCATCTGGGTAGCTATCCAGTAATCCCCCAAGCTTGGGCAAGCTCTATGCCCTCCTGTTTGGGAAGAAAGAGTGTTTTCTTTGTCACCCTATGCCATCTTGAAGCCCAGACATAGGCCATCACCATCCTCTGCCAATTGTCTAACTCCTTTTAGGGTATTGTACAGGGGACACACTGGAATAGGTAAAGTAGTCTAGGGAGGATATTTGTTTTTATTATTTGGAGTCTTGAATGCAAAGGGAAGGGCAGAAGGGACCACCTCTGAAGATCAGACCCTATCTGGTTGATCAGTGGAGGGTGGTTATCCTTAAATAAAGTAGTCGGTTTATGTCTCAGCTTTACCCCTAGGTATTTGATACCATCACAACTCCATCTCATTGGATATTTCTCCTTAATTTCTTGGGGGGTTTGATTCACCAATTCCAGTACCTCTGTTTTTGGCCAGTTTAGAGTATAACCAGAAATGGTGGAACATAATTGAATTTGTTTGAAAACCTCAGGGAGGGAAGATTCTGGATTTGTTAAGTAAAGAAGGACATCATCCGCATATAAAGACAGTTTGTGATGTTTGCCCCAAAGTCCACCCCAATATATTTGGGTTCTGCCTTATGCTTTGAATGAATGGCTCAATGTACAGGGTGAAAAGAAGTGGGGAGCTGCAGAATAAGGGGTACTAGCTGCACATTTGAGCAAACTTGGTAGACCTCTAGGTCTTTATCTGCTGGCAAATTTTGTATGTTCTGGAAAGGGGACATCCCTGTCTTGTTCCCCCTTGCTAACTTTAAAGAATGGGAAATATGTCCATTTGCTGTAATGTACGCTGTTGGGGATGAGTAAAGTTTTGCAATAATGCTAAGAAACAGTGGCGGGAAGCCAAAGCCAGCTAGGGTATCCTGCAAGAAGGCCCAAGAGACTAGATCAAAAGCTTTTTCTGCGTCTAAACTCATTATATAGGCAGCCTGACCAGTTTTCTGTAAGTGTTCAATTATGTTTACTGACCTTCTAATATTGTCCATAGTTTGCCTACCAGGAACAAAGCCGGTTTGATCTGAGTTTATCACTGCTGGTAGTATTTGTTCCAGTCTCCTGGCCAGTATACCTGTCAGTATCTTATAGTCCGTGTTTAAGACTGAAATAGGACGATAAGATGAGCAGATAGTTGGGTCTCTGGTCAAGTTTGGGATAACAGAAATTATCGCTTGTGCCCAGGATAGGGCCATTGTCCCTTTTTTCAACCATAACTGATTATATGCTCTTAATAGGAGAGAGGAGATTTCCTCCTTGAATTTCTTACAAAATTCATTCGGGAGGCCATCTGTTCCTGGACATTTCCCTGCTTTAAGGCGCTTAATTTCCATATATATTTCACTTACCGATGCCGGTGATGTAAGGATTCCTTTATGCTGTTCTGTCAATTTGGGTAAGTTAAGTGGGGCCAAAAAGTTATTTATTTCATCCAGGGAGGGAGCAATCTCTTCACTATACAATTTCTCATAAAAAGCTCTAAAAGTTTCCGCTATCCCTTCCACTGAGTACTGCCAGATTTTATTTAGGGAATTCCTTATTTTTGGGATACTAGCCTTGGCTCTTTGCTGACGCAGTCTGTATGTTAATAATCTGAGGGCCCTAGGGCCCCTTCATAATAACGTTGTCTCAGATATAATAACTTCTGTTCAACTTGGCAGTTCATTAATGCTAACAACTCTTTTTTCAATTTTATAAGTTGTTTGCCTCTCTCCTTGTCTAGTTTTTGCTGTTGTTGTTGTTCTAGGCTCCCTATTTGTTCCTGCAACAGTAATCTCTTAGATTCCCTTTGTTTTTTCAGTCTCGATGAGATCTCTATTAATCTGTCCCAAATTACTGCTTTAATTGTTTAATTGTGTCCCACAGGACTCCAGGGGAAATCTCAGGATTATCATTTTCTTTGACTGCCTGCTTAATAGTCTCCTTTATTATTTTCTGGATGTTCTCATTTTGTATTAGGGAGACATTCATTCTACTGAAATGTTGTGCGTTTAATGGGACCCAGAGCTACCTTCATGTATACCAGGGAATGGTCTAATAAGGTCCTTATCTCCTACCTTAAATTAAAAATCAACAAACCCCTGGAAAATTTTTTATTTTTTTTTAAACTTAAGAAAAAATGGGAATAAACTAAAGATTGACAATCTGCCAACTTCGGCAGCAAAGGTTTTAAAAATTCATTTGGAATCCCATTCCAGCCTGGTGATGTACACATTTTAAGGATGTTATTATTGTTAGTCTCTGTTGCTTTTTAATAGGTGCTACCAAGTTATCCTTATCCATAGAGGTGAGACCAAGTAGGGGCAGACATTAAAGATTCTGGGCTTGATTCACAAAAGTCAGTGCAAGCTGTGCGAAGGCAGCTTGTGCCGATTCTTTCTGATGCCAGGGACCCTGCACCGATTCACTATTGGGTAGGAGCTTGGTGGCAAAGTCCAGTGGTTTGCAGCAACTGTGGGCTCAGCCAAACAGATGGCACATCTGGAAGGTGTGCCACAACTGTGGGGCAGCTGTGCAGCAATAGAACCATGAACAGCAGTCCCTAGTGGCTAGCAGCAGCCCTCAGCCCCAATCCCTTGCTGTTAAACACAACCATACCCCTTGGGGGCTAGCAGATCCCCCCCCCAATCCCCATCTTAACAAAATTAGATATGTCCCTGGTGGTCTAGTGGACCCCCTCAGCCCCAATCCCCATCTTAATAAAATTAGATTTATCCCTGGTGGTCCAGCAGCCCCCCCAGCCCTGATCCCATCTTAATAAAATTAGATATGTCCCTGGTGGTTCAGCAGACCCCCACCAGCCCCAATCCCTGTCCTAATAATATTATATACATCCCTGGTGATCCAGCGGGCTTTACCCTTAGAGCTTCGACTGCGCTAGTGCCGATATCCCCTACAGCGACGGCTGCAATGCCGACGGTTGGCATTGTAGCCATGGGGATGTCAGTGCACACAATCAGGGGGCTGTGCCCTTTGGGGGGCTCTACACCCCACACCCCACCGGTCTCTAGGATTCTAACTCTGAGTCGGAGTTGGACCGGGGGGGGGGACAAACACCCAGCGAGGCAGTCCCAATTGGCACACAGATCACCACAGCGATGGGTGAATTTTGCCTGATTCCTGTTGCTGTGGTGATCTTCGCTGTGCCGGAGTCACTGCAGTAACGGTATACCGTCCAGTAGACCCCCCAGTCCCCATATGCCTATATAATAAAATATTTCCATGGTGGTCTAGTGGTTCCCCACCCCCCCAGCTCTGATCCTTAGTTACCACAAAAATCATATCCCTGGTGGTCTAGCAGCCCCTCCCAGCCCCGATCTGCCTTTATAAAAAAATGATAATTCTTTTGTGGTTTAGAGGACCCCCTCCCTATCACAGATGTGCTCTCATCGTATAAAGATATATTTCCCTGATGATCTTATGGCTCCCACCCCAGCAGGCAGTGCCCACTACCCTGCTCCCCCATCCATCCCGAACCCATGACCAGCACAGTCCTCTGCTCTTCACCATGGCTGGCTGCAGACTGAGCTGTCAAAGAGTGCATACTGTATACAGTAGATGCTCATTCTGCCTGGTGATGAAGCCCTTTTTACATGATATACAAAGAGATCTCCAGGACATTTTTGACCCATCTCTTACACTTACCTCCTCACTATATATTCTATTATAATGCCCCCCCCCCCTGCACAGCAGATGTGTTCAGGCCACCAGGTACTTATTAGGAATTCTTATTACACTAGCAAAGAAAATCATCATGAGGTTGTGGCTAACCCCACTTCCCGAGCCCAAAGGATTGGAGAAAGTTGGTGTACAGGTATATCAATTGAAAGGCCCACGCATCGCTCAATGACCAGTCGAAATTAACCCAAATAGATGGCAACAATTGCTAGTTCACGCCATGAGTAGAGATCCCACTATTGTCCCATAGAAACTGTGATAGTTAAACAGGGGACCCTGCATGAGAATACTTACTCGTTATAATAAGACCTGTGATTGGCTTGGATCTTGAGCCCCCCTCAGTGAAACCCATCCAAATTAAGCTGCACTATAGATGTGGTAACATAAATAGTACCTAAGAAATAAATGAAGAAGTGAATAAATGTTTTGCTATCACAGATATCCCTCTGCTCTGGGATAAAAGAGAGGGACCAGGTGAAAACTATGGTGTGACACGATATATGTATTATAAGGAATGCCATGTCTCTAAGATATAAATGACTAGAACTGCAATACTGATTGTAACCAATTCTGTACTTGGAAAAGTTTAATAAATATTATATTTACAAAAAAGTACATGATCTTTGACTGACTGTCAGTCACATGAGTAGGACCATCTGAAAGGTCAGAACAGGTGATGGTCAATGCAAGACTGGACAGATGTTTAAGGATCAAGGGCTGTACAATATGAGTAGTGGCAGCATGCTAGGTGATACTGTAAGCATGGATGTGTGTTCATACTGAACCTAGATATAGTTGCACTACCTTGCTGCAAGAAGAATAGATAAGATGGGCCCTGTGGACCCAATCTACCGAATCATCCAGCCCATATGTATACATGGAGGTCTGAGAAAGGCTGCTGAGTGCCACTACATGCAGGATGTGAATCATCAGGGCCCTCCACCGCTTCCACAATATTGATACTTGCCCCCGCCACACTTGATCACAAACCAGCATGCATGGCTATGTGGACAGGTGGGATGTGGTGGCCAGGACATAGATGGCTATGCACCAAATCCTGGGTGAAAACTAGGTGGTCAGAGGGCTGGCAGAAAAGGGTGGCTGCTGTGCCAGCTTAGTGACAACAGTAGTGGCTCACACCCTCCATCTAGCCACGCACCATGATTTAGGACCTGATCAGCCCTTTCTCCTCCAGCATCTAGCCCTAGGAGCTTCTTCAGCAGCCTGGTGGTATCACAACCACTGGCCAGTGTTCATTTACAAATAAAATATTTGTTGGTGGGATATGGGAGTCCTGGAGGGCTGCCATATCCCAGCAGGTCCCACTCCCTACACAGGCAGGCTATCCACTCGTGGACTGGCACATGCATCATATCTGATATGCATGGTCTGACCTCACTCCACCCAGTTTTTTTTGTGAACAGTTACAAGGCAGGCAGTTATTAGCCAGGAAGAAGTCAGTGCAGGGTGGTCTATTTGGGCACAGGTCTGGTAGCATGTAAAAGCACTTAGCAGACAGGCAGTAAAGAACACTCTGCTAGGCACAGTGACACTGTCATTTTTTCCTTTTTGGGGTAAGTTTAAAGCCTGTATCAACATTATCAGCTTTATCAGAAGCAGAGAAAGAACTCTCTTTAAAAGTGCTCGGTCTCTTTTTTTTTTTTCAGCTCTCTCACTGTTTGTAATTCTCTCTGTCCCCAACTCTTCATAAGGTATTTATTTGGTTTTGTTAACCAGGTAAGCACGCTAGACAACCAAGTGCCTATTTCCAGGTGCGACCCGGGAGAGTTGCAGAGCATACAGAAAACAAATTACAGAGTCAAGGAAATAAAATACAAAGTCAAGGTTACAATCAGGAGCCGCTGGCTCCAAACATGTGGAGGTACAGGTCAAGCCTGCACGGCAAGGCACTAGACAAGTAATAGTATACAAAACAATGTAGGGAGTCAATGATTTCTAATATGACTATAGACTGAACACATCTCAATGGCAATTTGTGATAAACATTGACAGATAAAAACAATAATATATAATAAGCGCCTAACAAGGGGGGTAGTAAGTACTATACTGGAGGAGGAGGAGGGTGCAGGTAACTAGGTGAAAGCAGCCAGTATGGAGGGTGAATGAGTGGCCTTAGTTGGAGCGGGTGGGTGGCACTGAGTCGGAGATAGGGGTCGAGGAGTGAGTGGCTTAGCCACAGACCGCGGGACTGGGGTATCAACAGGAGATTAAAGCAGACCACAGAACTTGGGCATGAAGATAGGAGAGTAGAGCAGATCACAAGTATGAAGGCAAATCAGAGTAGAGGCACATAGAAACTCTGTTTTCTGTATGTGTATGTGTATATATGTATATATATATATATATATATATATATATATATGTGTGTGTGTGTGTATATATATATATATATATATATATATATATAATATAAAAACATTTGTTAATGCATAATTTAGGGTTAAAACACAAAAGGTCAGGAAATGAAAAATCTTTAGGGTTGCCCTCACCCACCCATCATCTCAAGATTGACAGCTGAGGGGTGTATCATTGGGGTTGTGAGGCCTAAATGTCACCCCATTCCATCTGAAATTACATTCACAGGCCACAGTAAATAAGAATGGGGTGACATTTAGGCCTCACAACCCCAATGACACACCCCGTCAGCTGTCAATCTTGGGATGACGAGCAGGTCGGGGTTGAGGGGTAACCCTAAAGATTTTTCATTTCCTGACTTTTTGTGTTTTAACCCTAAATGATGCATTAACAAAGTTTTATGCATAGAATTTCCTTACTTTTTGAGAGAATAAAAAACTAAGAACTTGCACAATTTGGTGGGAACATGGGCCCTTTGGGCCCTGTGCTCCCACAAACTTGTAAACGTGTGCATCTATCAACACCTCCAAATTTCAATGTAAACACCAAACCATGTCCGAGATATAACATGTTAAAGTTTCAGATTTTCAATTGTCAGAGATGCAGAATTCCATACCTTTAATGTTTTACAGACACAACGACTGAAAACTACATCCATGACACTAAGGCTATGTAGCCTATGAATTTCAAGCCACCAGCACAATGCAAAACACTGTCTACAACACGTAAATTGCTTCATGCAATATCTCTGCAAAACATTTTTTCTCCGACACGTAAACACCATAATTCACATCTACAGGACATGCCGCGAACACCTTCCAAATTTCAAGTAAAAAGACCAACCTTTTTCTGAGATATTTAAACTTAAAGATCTGTGAAATTGCTCTATCTAATGCATTGTAAAATCTGGCCAACTTGTCCCTCCCTTGCAATGCAAGATCACGATAAAAGAACCTCACGATCAAAAAATTTGCAGGCTCATGATCAAAGAATAAAAAATCTTATAAATCAAAAATTAGAAGCCATTCTGGGAAACCACCACCATGGTTCGACAGAACAAAGCCCCCTGAGCAAAACCCACCCTCATTTGTCTTCCTAGGACACCCCTGGGCTGAGAAATTAGATTTTTTAATTCGTCCATCTCGGCCCTCGCTCGTGATGCACGATCACGATCAAAGAATCTCACGAACAAAGAATTTACAGGCTCACGATCAAAGAATAAAAAATGCTGTACATCCAAAATTTCAAGGAATTGCAGTAAACCACCACCATGGTTCGACAGAACAAAGCCCCCTGAGCAAAACCCATGCTCATTTGTTTTCCTAGGATACCCCTGAGCTGAGAAATTTGATTTTTTAATTTGGAAATCTTGTCCCTCGCTCGTGATGCATGATCATGATCAAAGAATCTCGCGAACAAAGAATTTGCAGGCTCGTGATCAAAGATTTGAAAACCTTATAACTCTATTTTTTGACCATTTTGAATGAAACCAAAGGCATGGCTCAATAGATTGGAGCCCCCTGAGTACAACCTATCCAAGTTTTACTTCAGGAATGACCCCTGAGCCGAGATATTTATGTTTTTACGATCGGAAATCTAAAAACAAGATGGCGGATCTCACGTTCAAAGAATTCTCGGGGACAAAGATTCTTGAACCATGAGGCTTCAAATTCTTTGACTGCCAGGTGGGACAAGATGGCCAGAACCCCATTCTTTGTTCACAAAACATACATATAAATTTTCCCATTGACTCATAATGGGAACTTAAAAGTGGATAACTTTTGAATGCCTTACTATATTTTCACCAAATGAAAAGTGGCATGTTTGCTTCCTGCGCTCTTTCAAATAAGCCATCTCACAGAGCAGCATGCCACTAGCAACCGGACCACATAAAATCCCAAAAGCTGCCTCCAAAAACGGATGTTTGCTTTTTTCTGCGTTTTTGTATGCAAAAACCGTAAGTCCGACCGAAACGAAATTTGGCAGATCAAGAGATCTACCATGCCCCACTGCACATACCAAATTTCAGGTAAATCCATTGAACGGGTCCAAAGTTATTAAAGCTCAAAAGTTTGACTTTAACATAGAAGTGACATCTCAATCCTAAATATATATATTCTATGCAAAAAACTGCGTTAATGCATCATTCAGGGTTAAAACACAAAAAGTCAGGAAATTAGACTTTTAAGGTTGCCCCATCCCCCCTTGTGGACCCACCCAGCATCCCAAGATTGACAGCTGACGGGGTGTGTCATTGGGGTTGTGAGGCCTAAATGTCACCCAATTCCATCTGTAACATTCACAAGCCACAGTAAAGAAGAATGGGGTGACAGTTAGGCCTAATGTCTCATTTCCTGACTATTTTTGCTTTAACCCCTAATGAAGCATTAGCACAGTTTTTTGCATAGAATGTCCTTACTTTTTGAAAAAATGTAATATAAGTAGTAAAAAAACACGTAGTGGTGGGAATGCGGAGCCCAGCTCCCATCAAGTTGCCAATTTTTGCATAACAATATGCATCTGGGTCCACGCTCCCACTTATGCAAAACTACTGTGCCATGCAGCAGCACTATAGGGCACCAAACCCTTGTAACAGTAATTTGTGCATATCTTGGGAACCATAAGAGCTACAAAAAAAACTCTAGCATCATTTTAATCGTGACAGTGAGTACTTCACGCAACATTGAAAGACCATAGCCATATCTCACCTCGTTTCCGAGCTATGGGCACCAAAAAGCACTGGACAGGCACTCTTTCAACCCTTGTGACAGTACTTTCACAATATCTCATGAACCGTGCAACATACAAACAAAATTCCACTGCAGGCTTACTCTACAATGTCAAGTATTTTTCAAGTGGCTAGATCACCTGAGCCACCAGTATCAAAAAGTCTGTATCTCGCTTCGTTTCTGACATAACGGCGCCAAAGGTCATGACACAGACTGCAATGTAATCCTATGGGAAAAATGTCAGTTATGTCATTGAATATCTCTGCAAAAAATTATTTCTAACACCTAAACAACATAGTTCACATCTCTATGACATCCCCTCAACACCCTGCAAATTTCAAGTAAAAAGACCAAACTGTTATTGACATATGATCATCCCAGTTTGGGCCATATGGTCTTTCCTAGGGCCATCTGGTCTTTCTCATTAACATTCCAAAATACATATACCTTTTCCGATAGGATATAATGGAACTTCAAATTGTAATATCTTTTGAATAGATTAATATTTTTTCACAAACAAAAAGTGGCATGTTCCCTGGCCCAAGCTCTGTCTGTGTCCCACGTTTCGGACCAATAGCCCACACGGTGTCCGTGCAGCGCCACGGACAGAAAATGTGCGAAAGTGGTGAAAAGTGCATTTTTTGACACTTCGCTACACAAAAACTGTATGTTCAACTGAAATGCAATTTAGTAAATCAAAAGATCTACCACACCAGACTGTGCATTCCAGATTTTGTGCAAATCCATTGAATGGTTGCAAAGTTATTAACGTGCAAAATGTGAGGTTTAACATTAAAAGTGCCTGCCACAATGCAAAACACTGTACACAAAATGTAAAGTGTGTCACGCAATATCTCTGCAGCAACTTAATTTTCCAACACCTAAATACCATAATTCACATGTACAGGACATCCCCTCAACACCCTGCAAATTTCAATTTAAAAGACCAAACCGTGTCCGAGATATAACATTTTAAAGTTTGAGATTTTCATTGGTCAGAGTGGCAGAATTCCGCACCTGTTTACATTTTACATACCTAATGACTGAAAAGTACGTCCATGGCAGTAAGGCTAGCTACCCTATAAATTTTAAGCCACTACCATAATGCAAAACGCTGTTCGCAAAACGTAAACTGCGTCATGCCATATCTCCACAACAAATGTACTTTCTGACACCTAAGCACCATCAGGACATCCCGTCTACACCCTCCAAATTTCAAGGTGAAAGACCAAACCGTTTCTGAGATATTTAATTTTAAAAGTTGTTAAAATTGAGCTATCTGGTCCCTTCAAATCTGGCCATCCAGTCCCTCCCTCGGGATCAAAGAATCTTTGATTGTGAGCCTGCAAATTCATTGATCATGAGGAGGGACCAGATGGCCAAAACCCCATTCTTTGTTCGCAAAATAACCATATGAATTTTCCCATTTACTTATAATGGGAACTTAAAAGTGCTATAACATTTGAATGCCTCAATATTTTTTCACCAAATGAAAAGCGGCATATTCGGCCAGTGAAGCTCTTTCAAACGAGCCAGGTTGCAGAATGGCACACCACATAATGGCTACACAGCGCCATGGACAATATCCCCAAAATTGCCTCCAAGACTGGATAATTTTGCATTGTTCAGCATTTTCGTGTGCAAAGACCGTAAGTCCGACTAAAACTAAATTTGGTAGGTCAAGAGATCTACCATGCCTCACCGTGGATTCCAAATTTCATGCAAATCCATTGAATGGGTTCAAAGTTATTAACGCGCAAAATGTTGAGTTTAACATAGATGTGGCTTCATAACCCAAAATATAGGTGCATGACCACACCCCTATAATATATATATAAATATATATATATATATATATATAATATATATATATATATCTATCTATATGTGTGTGTGTGTATATATATATATATAAATAAAAAGATTAAGCTCATTTAGTACAACTGAGAAAATGGTGTTCTTATGTATGCCAGCCCTGCAGTGTGGCATGTGCTGTCTTTCAAACTGCAGGAGCAATAATTAAAATTCCTATCTTAAGGAGCAAAGTTGTACATGACTATTTTATGGTCTATTGATTTAATGGTCTATGGAGCGGTGGTCCTACTGAACTAGTGTAAAATAAAATCTGGTGGTCTAGCGGCCCCCTCCCATGTCCCAATCCCCTGCAGAATAATGTAAAATACAATCCTGGTGGTCTAGTGGTCCCTCCCATGTCCCAATCCCCTGCAGAATAATGTGAAATAAAACCTGATCACTGTCCTGACTCACAAAACTACAGTTTCCTGGTAGTCTAGTGGCCTCCCACCCCCCAACCCTGGTAGGTTGTGACCCACCACCCCACTCCCCCCAACCCAAACCGAGCCAGGGACTGCCATAACCCTTCTCACACCACCACAGCTGGCCACCGACTGAACAGTCACTAAGCATGTACATTATGCGCTTATTGGTTGACCAGTCAGTGACAGTTCAGGAGGTGCGCCGCACATAAGTGTCCTTTGAATATGGGCACGCCCCTGACAGCCAGCATGATTCCAGGTTAACGTGGAGCAAACCCAGTTTGTGCCACACTAACCTTTTGAAAATGGGGCCAGAGGGACTGATTTTTACCAGTGAATTAAGGTGTGATAACACCACTGGTAAAGAATGTTGACAGTCAGTCAGGTTTCTTTATATTTAAAGGGGGATAGGAAACAGTTTTTATACCTCTAGATGCCCTCCTTATTTCCTTTTAGTATCTATCTAGTATTCTGGTATATTATATCCTTTTTTGTTAAATTAATAATCAAATTTTTTTGCCTTTGTAACTACTCTGAATGGTTCCATGTGATCATGACAATCGCGGAAAGGCGATCGCCGTTAGGGTGAGTGTACATCGCTGAAAATTAGTTCCGCAATGTACACTCCCGCACACAGCAAAAGCGGGTGCCGGGACGGTTTTTCTTTGTTGATGCAGGGGTTGCACCCACCGCACTTCTACTAAAGAATTCTCAACTCCAGGGGGTGCATGTCCGGGAGGTGAAAACCAAATAAAAAACATTTAGCTGGGCACAGCAAATGAACACGCCACCGAACCCAGCACCCTTGTGGTAACTGTAGCATGCCACCCACCCACCCACCACACCACAGGGGCCAGATCAGCAGCCCACTACAGCACTATGCCTCACAACCCTCCCCGGCATGCTCACTCCCCCTCACAAGCATGTACATATATCGACATCCTGTCACTATATTGCCGGACCCCCATCCGGTCGTCTTCCCTGCCCAGTACCCCTATGGACAGGTGCTGCAAGTGTTTCTTGATTCCATTGTATCACTTTACCACTTCTTTTGGTTCTTCTGACAGCCTTCCTCAGTGTTGCAGCTAGTCCTTCTCCCAGGTCCCAGCCCCCCTCATGTGACACTATACTTCAGTCTTTATAGTATCACAAGCTAGGGATGTCCTTTTCCTACCTCAGATAGCTGTGTGGCTTGTGTCCTGAGGTCCGGTGTTCCTGGTCAGGGTTGGACAGCAACTCCTTGTTGGCTTTAATACTGGGCATCCCCCCAGTCCCACCAAACCCAACCCATTCCAACTCTTGCAGGGCTGACAGTTAGAACAGACCTGGCCACCAGCAGATGACCCCCTATTGGCAGGGACTCCAGGGAGGCCTGGGGCGTGCATGGTGGCTCCTTGTTTAAGCACAAGAAGGATCTACTGGATTGATCCCAAATCCAGTGCACTGGAGAGGAAAGAGTTGGCAGTAGCATTTTTCTTGCATGGCTGCATGCTGATTATTTCTCTGTGGCTGTTGCTCATCTAGCAGGCATGTTAAAACTTTCTGACAACACCTCCCTCTCTTTGCCTGTCATTCTCTTTGATCTGCCAGCTCCCTGTTTTTCCTTGAGGTGGGTCCTGAATCCCAACCCCAGGTGCTAGTCCACTAAATGCTCCCCAGCTCCTTATAAATTCCCTATTTAGAAAGGAGCTGCCCAGTAGGGTTAATAGCCGCCTGGCCAATCAACTGGCATCAAAATTAATGGATTTGCAGGCAGCAGCATGACTTTCTTCTGTGGGGATATTGCTCTGTTCATCTGTGTCCCACAGCTGCATTCAGCAGCACGTTGACTAAACTGACATGCAATTGGCGAGAAGAGCAAGGCAGACAGCAGGGCAGAGATGGAAAAGAGTAAAGACTGGAGGAATAAACTGGAGATTAAAAACATGTGGACTCTGATTGACAGGTAAAGGGATGGAAAGGAACATTTGAAAGTATGAGCGAACATGCAGTGGACAGGAAATAGAATGGTAATTAGTGAGGAAAATAATAGATAAATGGGTGAACAAATCCCCACACCCTGGGCAAATTTGAAATTCAGGTGTGAACTGCAATCCAACGTTTGACTGGTTCACCCGGTCCACACCATTAAGACCATGCACCATGATAAATGGGTGAATAAATTCCCATGCCCTGGCCACATTTGAAATTCAGGTGTGAACTGCAGTCTGACGTTTGACTGGTTCACCCAGTCCACACCATGGCAAACCAGTCAAACCAAAAATCTGCTTAGTTTCCCTATACATTTGCCAGTGTCTGAAAAAATAGAACACTCGAAGTTTGAGGTGTTTGATTCTTTTGTAGAACCGAACCTGCAGCCCTACAATTTAGCAAACATTATCCAAAAAACTTTAATCTCAAATTATTTGGTGAATATAACTTTCGTACATGGCTGTCTCAGTAAGACGTTTTTCTTAGTTAATTGATAGAACATCCCTCCAGGGGCAGGAAGAAGTGATTTGACTCCCTTATTCATCTATCTCTTTTCTTCATGTGTCTGTCCCCTCTCTTAATCCTTTTGTAACTCTCTTTTCATTTACTATTTTTTCTTAGAAGGGAACACTGTAGTTTCATTTTCGTAGAAACTAAGTTCTTCAGTACTGAAATGCATACAGTCAGTTTAGTTCTATTAAGATATGTTTAGTATTTATCTATTTTTCTTGAATATATGTTCATGGTGCACCTTGGTTACTGGGACCGCTGGGGATGTTAAATTTGTGTTTTTGTATTTTTATTTATTTTATTTTGTTATTTTGGTGGTGTATGTCGTAGATGGGGATGTTTGTGTATGAGCCAGGTGTTTGAGTTTGACATGTTAGATTTAATGTGGGTGGAGTTCTAGGTGTTTCTGGGGAGCTTGGGGTTTTTGGGTTGTTATTTGGGTGGGGTGGGTTTTGGTGATTTTTAGTATATTTAGCCGGTTGGAATGTTTTTGAGGGATTTTGGAATAACCCGCATCTCCTATTGAACTGAGCATCTGTGTGGACTCCACCCACT
The DNA here is from genome assembly GCA_016271365.2 of Neoceratodus forsteri. NCBI lineage: Eukaryota > Metazoa > Chordata > Ceratodontiformes > Ceratodontidae > Neoceratodus > Neoceratodus forsteri. The sequence continues at coordinate 378,178,482 of CM057458.1, forward strand.
TGACTTCCCGTCCCCCGTCCCTTCAGTGACTCTCTATTGCTGTGAAGAAGTGGGGATAGCAAGAAGGCAGGATCTCTGGCCATCGGACATGGGTGGGGGTAGGATCTGAAGTAGGAGAAGGAACTGTACTAGGTCAAAAATAGAACCAGGATAGGGGTGTTCCCTGCATGGTTCCTATCCTGAGGGCTTCTGAAATGTCATCAGATATGGTACCTGGTGAGCCCACCAGAACAGCCCCTCCCCATAGGGCAATTCTTTGTAATGTCAGGTTCATCAGGAATAAGACCACAATAATAGCGGACTTTATATCAGATTCCTTTATGGACCTCGTGTGTATCACTGAGACCTGGTTGGGCAACGACTCTGGCCCTGTGTTTCCAGGTTATATGATGGTGCACTGCCCTAGGTGGGAGCACGGGGGGGGGGAGGTTACCATTGATTTTAGATGTGGCCTGAGACTTGCCGCCTACCCAATGGATCAAACTAGGTCATTTGAATGTGTGGCTGTTAAGGGTGATGCAGATGTTGGGGCAGGATCCTTCTCATTTACTGTCCTTCTGTTATGAGAGTAGACTACTACAGGAATTTTGGGAATTCATTGCCAGCCTGACATTGGAGTACCACAGGTGGCTTGTTCTGGGTGACTTCAATATTTGGGCCAATGATGAATCTCTTCTGCCTGGACAGCAGTTCCTCTAACAAATGGAACTGTTGGGTTTCACACAGCTTCTAACCTCTGTGACTCACCAATTTGGCTACACCTTGGACCTAGTTTTCCCATTGGGGCTTGACGTATTAAACATTGAGCTCGATCTGATCAGTTGGTTAGATCATCATGCTGTAAGCATCAGATCAGGCCTCTCCCCTGCAGGGTTTAAACCCTTCAGTTGAGTTAGTCCGGTAACAACCGTTAAAAAATATGGAGCCTTTGAGAGGCTTCTCTCAGTATTTAACTGCTCAAGCCTGTTACGGAAGTGTGTAAAAGCAGTTGAGACTGTGGTGGATGCCTATAATAGGCCTATCATCACACCTCTTGACTTCCTTGCACTATTTTGGGTACGTCTGAGAGTTTCCTAACAGAGCTTCCCTGGTTTAATGATAAGCTCAAACAGTTGAAGGCCAAAGGTGGAGAGTGGAGCTTTCTTTGTGGAGATCAGGATTGAGAGAGGCTAGACCAACCCTGAGAGCTCACTATAGGGTATCGGGGTAATCACTCTGAGAAAGGCAGAGTTCCTGTCATAAATGATTTCTGCTTGGAGGAATAGACCAGTTCAGCTCTTATCCAGCCTGCCTGCAGTCCAGAGGAGTTTTGACACTTGAACAATGCAAGGAGTTTGGCCAGTTCTTCCTTGATAGGATATCTTCTGTTGGCTTCTCGATCTCCTTGAATTGATTGTCAGGACTCAGTTTAGCCTAGCCTGTGACAGTTGGGGCCTTGAGTGCAACTGAGGAGATTATCTTGGTGATCATGAAGCTGTGTCCCATCTCCCATTCACTGGATCCTGGATTGACCTGGCTTTTATTGGACTGTTGGGGTCTTTGGGTCCAGCGACTGCAGAGATTATCCAGCATTCTGCTGGAGAGGGTTTGTCTGATGGCCCTTAAAAGAGCTGTTGTGGGACCCTTCCTTAAGAAACCATTGTACGACCCAGACATTTTAGCAAATTACAGACCCGTCTTGAACATTCCCTTTATACCATGCATGTACATCCATGTACAGACCATGTAGCTGGAGATGCACTTGGAGGTTTTCTTTATTTATGAACAGTGTTGGATAGTAACTAGTTACTTGTAACTAGTAACTGTAATCTGATTACTTTTCTAGGTGACTAGTAATAGTAATGGATTACTTTTAAAATAGAGTAATAAGTAACTGTAATGACATAATTTTTCCCTGAAAGTAACTAGCTACTGTAATATAAACAGAATAACAGATGGACATCCATCTGTTATGGTTGCTGTAATCCATCAAGGGGTTCTTGTGACTTCATAAACCTCAAGAGGTTTATGACATCACAGCAATCCAGAGATTGTGCTGATGTCTTTTGATGTTCAGGTGTCAGTGTAAACAATGATTGCTCAGCTAACTGCGTGCGCGATTTATTACATCAGGCTAAAAAAATTACTTCCAACAAACACTGCATAGCACCAGCATTATCACCTTGCACATTGAATGCAAGTTGCCTACCATTTTGCCTTTTTCACAATAAAAGTTTAGGCAACATTTCTTGGCTATGAGGTGCCATTTTTGTAGTCTTGCTGATATTCAGGTTTATGTAGTCGCAGTGATAGGTATTATGAACTGCCAGAGCTATGGGTGGTGTAAATCTGTGGAACAACTGCAGCAAAGACATGCAGCCTTGAGACATTTAGCCTAGGAATTTTGACCTATACTGGTTTGCCCTACAAGATTTCTGCTCTAACACGGTGGCTCGACTACAAGGTAGCCTCATTTATTGCACCACTGCTTTCTACATGGTTAGAGTCTCACTGTTGATGGTGTCGGGTTGTTTTGCCAGTTGTCTCGTTACAGAAAATGATGTTAGGCTGAATGGCTGTGGCGAGGTGTCATTGTGTGTGTCCTTGTACCAATTGTCCAGATCTGGTGTAAATCACTGGCCTTCCAATATGACTATTTCATGATCTGTAGAAAATGAAAATGAGTGTGCATACATATCTTTCACCTTTCAGCCTTTTCACTAGGTCCTGTCAATTAGTCCCCAGTTAAGGACTCCTCAGCTCATTCACTTCTTCTATTCCTATCATCATGACTCACCAGGAAGAGCTGTAGTGCCGGGAGCTACATTGGCGGCTAGGAGGGACTGATTTAGGGGTCCAGGAGCCACATCGGCGGCATGGGCAGGAGGAGCTGTTGGTGGCCACGCTGGCTGCAGAAGTGGTCTGTAGAGATTCGGCCACATCAGTGGCAGCAGTGCCAAGGCCAGAGGAACTGATTCAGGGGTCCAGGAGCTGCAACAGCGGCAGGAGAAGCAGTTAACGGCCACATCAGTGGTAGGAGAGGTCTGGGTGTTTTTGGCTGCATTGGCAGCACCAGAGTCGGGTCCGACCGCAACTGCTGAAAGAGGGCAGGTCCTGAGAAAGGCCCAACAGCCAATCAGGGCCAGAGGCACCAGACTTGAAGGAGTGACTGGGCATAAAAGGAGGACAGCCCAGCCGCAAACAAGCCTGACTCACCAAGAAAAGCTGTAGCGCCGGGAGCCACATTGACAGCTAGGAGGGACTGATTTGGGGGTCCAGATGCCATAATCATAGGAATGGGAGGGAGGAGCTGTTGGCAGTGCATCAGTGGCAGGAGTGATCTGCGAGTCTTTCAGCCACATCAGCAGCAGCAGTGCCAAAGCTGGAGGGACTGATATGGGGGTGCAGACGCCACATCAGCAGCAGGATAAGCAGTTAATGGCTGCATTGGTGGCAGGACAGATTTGGGTGTTTTCTGAGGCACCAGAACCAGGTCCGACCACTACTGCAGGAAGAGGGCACATCTTGAGGGAGGCCCCACAGTCAGTCAGGGTGAGAGGCACTAGATTTGAAGGAGTGGCTGGATATAAAGGAGGAGAGCCCAGCCGCAAACAAGCTCAAACTGGCAAGAAGAGTTGTAGCACTGGGAGACACACTGGCGGCTAGGAGAGACTGATTTTTTTGTCCCGCTCACCCACCCTGGCCCCAAACTCTGTTAAATGCAAAGGGAGGGCAGAGCTGACATCAGGAAAAGACCACACTGATTTGCCATAAGGATCACTGGATCATTGGATTTAACTAGAAAGGGCTGAACACTTGAAGTAAAACTTAAGGCATTTGTGAGACTTGAAGTGAAAGATCTCTTAAGGTAGCAGTACAAATGATCTATTAATGCAGGCCCCGCTGAGAAACAGGTGGGGTAAATAAACTATTAGTCACTGTCTGTAGACAGTAATTACAGGAGCTAAGCCAGAACAATAAATGTTTTAAACAGCAGCACACTGTCCTCCTAGTACCTTGATCATGCTGGGCTGCTGGAGCAGGGAGCTCTCCTGTGAGCTTCCTGGGAGGGGTGGAGGGCATCTGTGCAGAGCAGCCTTGATCATGCTGGGCTGCTGGAGCAGGGAGCTCTCCTGTGAGCTCCCTGGGAGGGGTGGAGGGCATCTGGGCAGAACAGCCTTGATCACCCTGGACTGCTGGAGCAGGGAACTCTCCTGTGAGCTCCCTAGGGTGGAGGGCATCTGGGCAGAGCAGCCTTGATTGCGTTGGACCACTCTAGCAGGGAACTCTCCTGTGAGCTCCCTTGGAGGAGTGGAGGGTATATGAGTAGAGCAGCCTTGATCACGATGGGTTGCTGGAGCAGGGAGCTCTCCTGTGAGCTCCCTTGGAGGGGTGGAGGGCATCTGAGAAGAGCAGCCTTGATCACGCTGGGCCGATGGAGCAGGGAGCTCTCCTGTGAGCTCCTTGGGAGGGGTGAAGGGCATCTGGGAAGAGCAGCCTTGATCACACTAGGCCACTGGAGCAGAGAGCTCTCCTGTGAGCTCCCTGGGAGGGGCAGAGGGCATCTGGGAATATATGAGGCTGGATGTGATGGGCAAGTGTACTTATGCCTCTGCATCATTGGGCCTTAGGATTGCAAACTACCAGGCCAATATGATTAAATACCAGAACAGCCTGAGGAAAGCTGCTAATACTGCAGCCCAGGTTCTACCTGAGGGCTCTGCCAAGAATGAGCTACTTAAAACTCTAACCTCTTGGACAGAGGTTGTCAAACATTTACTGAAGTCTTCCTATGATGTCTCCGATACTTCTACCAGAACTGCTGCTTCAGGCATATGCATGAGATGATGTCAGAGTTGTGCAGAATATTGAATTCTGCCTGTAGAATGCCCACAGAATTACCATTCTGATTCCGTGGAATTTGCATGAAAATTCAGCAGAAGTTTGCCAAATTTAAATTGCAGTTATTTTGCTCTAATTTTAAAAGTATGCATCAAACTGACACCAAATGTGGTATGTGCACAGTTAGTAACATCTTGCATGAGTGTACCAAATCTCAGAGCCACGTGTTGAATGGGGCGGACTGCCGGAGCGATGGGTGGCCAAACTTTTAATCAAAATTTTATTTTCTGTTACTTTGATCTAATTTTAAAATTTCTTATCCAGATTTATCCACAGTTTCAGGATTTAGAGAAATATACAACATGGGTATGTGTACCACTTTTTAAGTGTCAAGCTTCAAAGGGGGATGAGTTATAGGTAGCCAAACATTTTGACAAAATTTAGATTTCTATTATTTTACTATAATTTTGATAGTGTTCATTGAAATGTAAAATTTTACAGTTATACAGGATATCACTACATTTATATATGTACATAGTTTCAGATTTATAGCTTCAAATGGGACTGAGTTATAGTGTGCTGAACATGTTGCCAAAATTTAAATTCTGTTTTAAAACAGCATATCCAAATTTTACCAGATTTGAAACATTTAAACTACTATACCACATGGTCATTTCTGACAAAGTTCATATTTACAGTTTTAAATGGGACTTAATTAAAAGTAGTCAAACTTTCACACCATTTTAAAATTAAATTTTGCAACAATGTAAACTGCAAATTGATTAAACCCTGAAACTTTAAAACTAGAGAATGCAATGCCATTAAGTTTGGCAGGTTCTTAGTTTACAGAAATTGCAAAATAACATCTGTACATAAAGTCAAATTCCAGGAGTCTTTGTGAAAATTGCTAATTTCACTCAGCCTGGCCCGGTGGGATTCAAATTAAAGGCTAGGGGTATGAGGGGCAGGTAGCGCAGGGGGTCACCAGGCTAAGGAGTTAGATGTATAGTTTCAACAAGAAATGGACAGCTGAGCTGGGTAGCACACCAGTGGTAGATCCGCCCCATTTGGAGCAAGGAGACACAGAGTGTCAACAATTCCAACCTGAATGCAGGATATATAAGGATCACACCTAGTAAAGTGATGATCCAGGGAGCCTAACATACATGCAAGTCAGGGACTTAGGGGTACTCAAAGAGATGTAGTGGGGGATGACAATGTCTGAGGCACCAGGAAGGAAGAATTCTGGCTATTCCAACAGGATAGGTTGATAGGAAAAGGAGTAAGTGACTCATGTTTTAAGGGAATTTCTCACTGTAAAGAACAAAGAGAATATCAGTTGGATCAGAAATTCTATTGAGTCAATGGCTACACTAAGAGAAGTGGGAGGGGGAAGGGCAAAACGGTTACCCAGAGAGGAACAGCAGGACTGCAAAAAGCTCAACCAAACTTATTAAATTAAGTAGTAATACATGCATTTTGAATGTTAAATTCCACAAAATGAATTCTGGATGCTTCATCTATATGCTACCATAAATATTTGAGAAAATGTTACCAATATCTTTTCTGGGTTTTTTTTCCACTGTAAATTTAACACTGCTAAACCAGTTTATCCAGTTGTGTTAGACACCAGGATACACTGACATTAGATATGCATGTCAAATGTTAAGTCTGTGACTGCAAGAGCAGAGATGTTACAAGCATCCATATTTTTGAGTTTTCAAAACATTCTGCAAAGGGGGCGTGGCTTGGCTGAGCTGAAGATGGCTGCTTAATTCTGCTACTCCTGGGATCACCAACTATCATCATCCATCCACTCCTACCCAGACATTCATTCTTTTCCAAATACTGGGTCTTTTATTCTACCTGCATCACAGCTCAGCTCTGGTATAGTATTTTTGCTATCTTGCAGTTATAGTATTTTATATCTGCAATCAGACAGTTGCTCTATTTCTGGCCTGCAATAATGGCAGACCAACCTTTGCAAAGCAGCTCTCTCAACAGAATTGAAACAATGTTTCAGCAATTAATCAGTGAGTTAAATGACTTAAAAATAACCTCACAACAAAATGTTACTAATGTACAATTGCTTGACCAAAAAATCTCTGCTACAGAATCTAAAACAATTCAAAATAAAGGCTCTATTTTGGATCTGAAAGCTATAATCAGGGAACAGGATAGAATTATTAAAAATCTTCAGGACAAAATTGATGACATTGAAAACAGAAACAGACGTAATAATCTTAGATTTCTGGGATTTCCTGAAGGTGCAGAGCTCGGGATACCAGTGCACTTCTGAAACATGCGCCCAATGTTGCTAAAACTTCCTCCCGACCAAGACCTCACTATTGAGAGATCTCATCATATTCTAAGCCCAAGGCCCGGTCCACTCAAAACCAAGGCCCATCATCACCAGATTCCTGAATTATGCTCACGCAGAATTAATCATCCAAAAAGCAAGGCAAGTGGGTATGCTTATTTGGCAGGATCATAAAATATCAATTTTTAGCAATTTCTCAAAAGAACTATCTAATAAATGCAGACTTTATAATCCTATCAAAACTGTTTTGCACCAGTGGGGTATTAAATTTGCTTTACGCTACCCAGCCACAATGCGTCTATTTCTGAATGATTCATTTAAAGATTTCCACACACCTGAAGCTTTATCAACGTTCCTCAATATACCTCAAACTACACATATTACTATACCATTGATTGCGCTGCAGCCGACCTAAATATTGATCCGAATTCCTTCCAAGAGGTCCGTCAATCTCCAGTGAACGTCTTTGAAACTAATCCAAAAACCATAGAGAAGCCTGCACAAACCGCAATTAAAACTTCAGCTCCTGCCAGAGTTTCAACGCGCATACAAGAAAAAAAGTCTGTTCAATCTCTGCATGCTAAACATTTATGCTGCTCGAATGATACTCCTTCTACGTCGGACCTGCAAACCAAAAAGCATGTTGACTTCTCCACTCCTCTTGTGTTGTCTAATAAATATACTCCACTATTCACTCGAAGATTCACTCTTTTCTCATGAAGAATGCCAAGAAGATGATTTAGATCCACCTGCTGATACCTATGTGAATGCCCTGCCTAATGCCAATTCACCTGACTCCTAAGAAAAGAAAGATGAAACTAAAGAACAGAATCCATAATACTGCTTCTCAGATAAATAATCGTCACAAGCACTGACTGATAGGAGGTCCTGATAGTATTTGCCAGTATCTATATTAAGCCCCCGTAATCTCATATTAAAATATGTAACACTATTACTCCCAGCCGGTTTGGTCTGAGTAAGGCTGTAAATCGCACCGAAATTTCAAGGGCTATATTTAGAGCTTCGCTTATTTTTCTTTGCTTACTTGAAGTGCATCTGCATTTCCCAACACATCTTGAAATGCACCCATCACATCTGTTAATAGTGATGCATTCGATCTAATTATTGCCCCGAATCCCTCCTAGGTGGACCGGCGTTTTTTCCCGCTAGCGCCTATGTAAATGACATGTATTCAGAGAAACCTGCACAGTTTACATCTAATCCAACCGCTCCTACCCAAGCCTCTACGCTTATGAATATGAAAGGAATTTTCTGGCTTTCTATATACGAGTCATTAGCGATGCTGGAATAACATCTCATTATCGTTTATTACTTGGAATTTGTAAACAGGTCGGTTCTTCCACTCCGCTAGCGCTATCTAACAGGTGTGCTCCACTTCAAAATGTTTCTCTACCACTGTCGTAGAGCACTTTGTGAAGAAGTCTAGGAGCCACTGACTGATGCTCTCACAAATCTGTGGTCTACATTTAATTCCCCTGTTTCCTTCTAGGCAAATCTGGTGACTGATTCCTTAAACCCCCTGAAAAAAGAAAACTAGGGGAGACTGAAGATCAACGTAATTATCATTGTATACTGAATGCAGAACTGTAAGGTTCATTGATTGCCATGTATCTCTGACTTTGTGCGTGAACATTTATGTGTAGCCCTTCATTTTAGTACCACTTTTGGTTACTCCTTTTTTTTTCGCTTTTTCTTTCATTCAAATACGTTGCCTAGCTTAACCTATTAGAGCTTTCACACTCAACCTGGTTTGGAAGTATTAAGGCTGTAAATCGCTTTGAAACTTAGGGGCTGTATTTCTTCATTCAATTGAATTTATTAGCATATTCTTGCTAAAATTATCTAAATGTGTAAACCTATTTACCGGATATATACCATTTCTTTTTTTTTTTTCTCTTTCAGGTTTTTCCCAGGCCCATAGGTGTGCTACTAGTCATCAGTTTATCAGTAAAATAAAAAGTGAAACATAAAATATAACATATTGCCATGTATGTTTACTACATTAAAAGACTTATTTTTACTTTATGGCAAGTGTGTGTATGTATATATATATATATATATATATATATATATATATTTACATAGTGGTTGTCTATATATATATTTTTTTTTTAGTCCACCTACTACTTTAAGCTAATAGCACATATATCACATATCCGCTCTTTATTAAGCTCATATGGATGTTTATATGCCTTATGCTTTTATCTTTTGATTATGCTATTCAGGGATATGTGATGTTATATTGGCATATTATTCTTTTTATTGAACTAATTTGATATAGTTCAACATGATTATTATGTCTGGTTTAATTATTACTTTAAAATGTTTTATGCATTGTTTTGGTATGATGGATGCTTATTGTTTTTTCCCAGGGTTCTAGCTTAAATATTACAGTGCTAGTCATAATAATTACTTATAAGATATTGTTACACATAGTTAATAACTTAGGAATATTGCATGTAACCTTTTCTTAAGTGTTTTCTATGTGTTTACATGCCTAGTAGTGTGGCGAGAGAGTCTCAGGTATGTGTACCGACTCCTATCTCTCTACACTTCACAAATGTTCTTACTGTAATATACAAGTTTTTGTTGTTTCTAGGAATATTCTCTCTACTATTCTATTCCTCTATCTCTCTTTAGTGAGACTCAATAGGCATATTTATCATATTATTCTGAATTCATATGTTCTAAGGATCCTGCTCACATTTGCACAACCTACTCATCTGCCTTTAGAACCTTTGACACCCTCTGACTTAGTTTTTTATGAGTCCCTCCTTCCGATTTGTAACTTCCTATTTTACTGTTTACCATTACGAGTGATTTGATATTACACTCATGGAATGTTAAGGGACTCAATTCTCCTTGTAAGCGAAAACAAATACTTACCTACCTTAAGAAGCATAAAACACATATTGCTTTCTTACGAGAAATTAAACTTATGTCAGAGGATGTTGACAGGTTAAAAAAGGATTGGGTGAGTGCGGGTGCTGTAAAATCCAGAACGCCCATGTCACTCAGGACCTTGTTGCGGTGCCCACATGATGGCACCCTTATAACGGCATACCATACTAGTCGCCCTCAGATAACTGACACATTGCTTTTTAACTTTAGCTAATACCCCTCATATAAGTTTTTCCCTCTGGCATAGCCTCAAAACCTGCAGCCCTTGTCCCTACGTACGATCATTGCTCTTGTCACTGTGGTCCTCCTCTCCTCTGCTACTTCTCCTCACCTACTTTCTCTCTCTCTCTCTCTACCCTAATCCTTTTCCTGTGTACCCCATACCCATTCCATGTGACACCTCCCTTCACCTGCTCTTTAATTCATTTCCTGTTCACTTGCCCTTCTGCAGCCCCTCTACCTTCCCCCTCTCTTCTCCACCCCTTTCCCATTCCCCCTGTGAAAAAAAACTATGCTCATTCGCTAAAATGCTCCCAGCTCCCCTCATTTATTAGCACTTTTCCAATTTCTTCAAACTCTCTCTCCACTCTTCCACTCACTGTCTTGTCTCCACTTCAGTATGCACTGTAGGTACCATCCTATTTGTGGTTACATTAATTTTTTTATTGTTCACTGAAATTTCATTGCTTACTTATCCTTTGCTCTAAAACCATTATTTGTACACCAACTATTCTACCATGTTACAGTTTTCAACATATTAACCCACCCTGTTTAAAATGCTCTTTTGACTGTACAATGCTGTGTTTAAACTTTAAATGTATTTACAAATCTGTTGAACTGTTTGAATGTAACCTCCCTACTCCCTCTCCCCTGGGTCGCACCTGGAGATCAGATCTGGCTCAGTGTGCCTCTCCCAGTCAACAACTTTAAATAAATAAAATAAATTAAATAATACAAGCTGTTCTTGTTTGCAAGCTGCGCTCAGTAATAGATGCAAGACTACAGTATGTTACTCATGGCATTTGGCACTCTTGATGTTTTCACTACCTATAAACATTATTGATACTGGTATTGATTTTTTAACCACATTCTTTTATTTTAGATTGTACCCATTTCTTTATTTGTACATTGGTGTTAAAAAACTCAAAGCTCATTAAACAAAAGCTTGTGTTGTTTCATCTGTGACAGTCGACAGTCTTCATTTTGGCAAAACCTTCCTCTGAAAACCAAAGAACACACAGTGCTTGTACTTTGGGTTTTCCTCACAGACTGCTTTTTATGTTTTGTACTTTTTTGTAACATTTTACAAACTGATTTTCTCCTACCTGCTAGTCAAGTTAGCCCAGCTCAGCTGTGATGGGAATCTTTCCCTCTGGCTCCTCTCCTAGTTTGCAGTCAATTAGCTGCTGTGACACATTTAACTTGCATGAGGTTTTCATTTGCCCGATTTCACACACTTTCTTCCTGAGCTTTCTCTTGCTTCACATGCTGCATCCCCAGGTTTAGTGCAGTGTATTACACTGAGGTCACAACTTGTACTACCACAAGCCTGGAATGATTTGATTATAATTTCTTTGCCAACCCCATTCCAGGCTTCTTTGAACCACAGGGCAATTTAACTTTTGTTTGGTACCTCAGGATTTCCAGCATGTGTCTGCTCACACTCCTCATTGACCAATCAGTCATCAGTCGTCTCCATACTTGTGTTTTAAGGGGCTGTTTCAGGAGACATCAGCTGGTTGTAACAGGTAGGTGCAGCACCCTGGAATTACACCAGTGATGGTACAGTTTTGTTTGGCTTTGACTTAGAGGGACAGATGTGGCACCAGAATGTGCCCCACACTAAAATCCTGCATATGAAGCTCATCCCACCCCACACCAAGTTCAGCCACAAATGGGTGAGCTGTTCAGTCATCCGTTTGTTTTTGGATGTTGCGGTAGTTATTCGGGGGATACAGAACAGTTCTTTGGGGATGCATTTACTCTTAATTACCAGAAAGGGCAACACCATATGATCATTGGCCATAGCTGAGAAGCACACTGTGACCCTCTGTTGTGGCCAGTGGTCACAAGTGGAACAGACTTCACACCTTTCGTGTCCACTGTCTTCTCCCCTGGCATGTCAACCCAGGTTGTAGTCTCATCGTTATTCTCTATGGATGAAACCTGTGTACTGTGTGCTGTGATGTTGCCGTAGCAAAAGGAAACAAAGTCAGTGACTTTTGGAAACCTAATCAGAGGGGAGTCACTGACCTTCCGTGATCTTCTGGTGAATGGTGAACCTCCACCACCACAAGAAGCTGTCAACCCACTACCTGCGGATGGCTTTGAAGGTAAGGTCAAGAATGAGTGCAGACGCCTTCAGGGCTGTCATTTTCTGGTCACCCTTAGGTGCTGCTCCTTTTGAAGGCTTCCTGCTCAGCGTAGGGAGATTTGTGCCTCCTCCACCAAGCCAGTCGTGCTTCTTGTTGCTGCCTGTCTGCCAGGACTCGGTTAGCTTGGCCTCCAACTATGTAAATTTCGCATGCCAGTCCGGAACTTTGTTTTCATCAATATTGAGATTAGCAGCTACGAGCTGATTCCCCTCCTTTGAGGCACATCAGGTGACATGTAGTTTAAACTTCAAATCATAGTAGTTTCATTTGGACATTGCTTCCATTGCTTTCCTCACTCACTCAGTTTCTCATCCTCAATCTCTCCTACTAAACACCTCGCTGCAGGTAGGCTTTACAAAGGTTTAAATGCTGGCATCTATCACTGAGGGAGCAGCTCTTTAATTGAGGTCACCCTCACTTAGTAGCCACTCTTAATTACTAGCCATGGCCTGAAAAGTAAAAAGTCAAATACAACGTCGGCTAGTTATCAATGAAATATGGTAGTCAGTAATATACTATATGCTGTAGCTTTCCATATTTCCTTTTCAATTACTAGGACTTCAGTGGTTTATTCTGCAACATGTTTGCATAAACATTACATTTGTTTACATTTCAGGCTAATTATTCTGGTCACATGACCAAGTGCCAACAAAACATTCCTAATGATCAAAAGCTCAGATTCCCATGATAAAATAGACATGCTTGTTTACAGTTCCCTGAAGGGAACATATAGAATTTTTAATTTTAAATACTATAATGCAAAAGTGACAAGTTGGGCACATGAGTGCAGAAAGAAAGGAAGGAAGGAAGAGAGAAAGAGAGAAAGAAAGATAGATCCCTAGCAGTGAAAAGGTCAACATAATAAGAGGAAGATAAACACAGCAAGCAAAGAACATGAAACTCAGTTAAAATTGTAATAAACTAAGTAAGATCCAGGAATCAAATTTTAGCATGGCATTACAATATCTAAGTTAAAAGTAAAGGGTGATAAAACATTTTCAGACATTTTCCTTTAAATACTTTGAAACGTGCTTTGAAGAATTTCCAACATGCTTGAAGCTGTATGCATATTTATATTCATAGTCCTTTTTCACACAAATTACACGTGGAACCTCTGTGACAAATCTGCTCCAAACAGGGTGCAGCTGCTCTTGGAATTAGATCATTGTAGGCAATTTGCCAACTGACTATGCAGACACATTGTTTTCTGGTCTGAACTAGAAGATAATGTGCTTAAACAATGCCAGTGAGACTAAATTTCACCAGCTAAATGGTGTGTTGCTTATGACACATGCAACAAGCTAAAAATTTATCTTGATAGTAAAAATGCCACAAACAAGATAATATAGGTTAAATAGGTCATAATGCTGTACTTACAGTAACCAGTGGGAAAGCAGCCAAAACAGCGCTTGATGACATCATAGTACCGCATTTTAGCCAGAGAATTAAAATCCGAATAAACAGGAGCTTCAGGAAAGGGTAACGTCGACAGGTTTAACAGTTGATAATATCTTGCACTCCATCTTGTGCACTGACTTCTCTATAACTTATCTTCCTGTGTCCTGTACTTAGTCTATCTTTATTCCTTATACCCTGTATTTAACAAAGTCCTGCTTGAATTGCACTCACATTATTTCCTACTGCCTTTCAATGTTCTTTTCTCAAAATGTTTCCTTTAGAGCATTTAATCTGTTGTTTTGGGTCTTGCCAAAGTCTGCTTTTAACTGCCAATTTATTTGCTTTGTATGATGTATATCCCTGCTCCCATTTTATATTTCTTGCCTGTAACCTTGTGTATTGGATATTCTGTATGAGCACCCCTTGACGTGGAGCCTTTGTAAATGACTCTCGGACTCAAAGGATATTGTAATTCTGAAATTTAAATACATAAATAAAATGTTGTACAAACTAGATAGAATTTGACAACAGATAAGGGCTGCTTGGCCCACCCAGTCTGCCCATTAGATACGTAATGGCCTAACTCAAGGTATGCCATTTATCTTCATTTGTGAGGGGGCCAGACCTCAATGACTCACTCATTGCTTCCCCATCTTGTGAGTTATGGTCCAGTCCCCTCACTCATGAAAATAAAGGGAAATCTTGAGTTAAGCCATGGCATGTCCCCTATTTACTTTTAAACAGAACAACCACTAATATCTTCTGTCCATTTCCAAAAATATTTTTTTTATCATAGAAACTCAGACTCTGACGGTGGATAAGGACTGCTTGGCCTATCCATTCTGCCAATTTTTCCCTACCTACAGTATCACCGCAGACCCTACTTGATTGCCAGCTCCTGTTCCCTCACCCTTTCCTTTCCACTAAGATTCCCTTATGCCTATCGCATGTAGTTTTGAACGCCATCACTGTTTTCACCCCAACTACAACCGTTGGAAGGCTGTTCCTGGAATCCATCAGTCTTTCTGTGAAGAAGTACTTCCTCACATCCCTCCTGAGTCTACCCGCCTCCAGCTTCATAGCATGTCCTCTTATTCTTGTGCTTTTTTTTCTGAAAAATACTTCCCTGCTGTACCTTGTTTACTACCATGAAGTATTTAAAGGTCTCTATCCTACCAAGCCCCACATCCCTCCTCTCTTCCAGGGTGTACATATTGACATCCTTTGGTCTCTCCTTGTAGTGTGTTTGGTGCAGACATAGAAACATAGACTCTGATGGCAGATAAGGTCTGCTTGGCCCACCTAGTCTTCCCATTTCCCTACCTAGAGGATAAGCTGCAGATCCTATTTAACCAACAGCCTATTTCTACCTAGCCCACAAAAATTGCCTTATGTCTGTCCCATGCATTCTTGAACTTTCCCATAGTTTTAGACCCCACAACCTCCTCAAGAAGGATGTTCCATGCGTCCACTACCCTCTGTGAAAAAATACTTCCTCACATTGCCCCTGAGCCGTCCCCCCTCTATCTTCAAATTGTGTCCTCTTGTTCTTGCACATCTCTTTTTCTGAAAGATGCTACCCTCTTGGACTTTGTTGATTCCACTGAGGTACTTAAAAGTTTCTATCATGTTTTCCCTCTCCTCCTTTCCTCAAGGGAATACATATTAAGCTCCTTTAGTCTCTCCTTGTATGGCTTCTCTTGCAGACCTTGCACCATTTTAGTTGCCCTCCTCTGGACTGCCTCCATCCTGTCTGTGTCCTTGTGGAGATGGGGTCTCCAAAACTGGACGCAGCACTCCAGATGGGGTCTCACCAACTGTCTGTACAGAGGGATAACAACTTCCTGTTTTCTGCTGGTGATGCCTCTCCCTATACATCCCAGTATCCCCCAACCCTCCCTACTGCCTTCTCACATTGCTTGCTAACATTAAGTTCATCTGATATGATTACCCCCAGGTCCCTTTCCATTTTTGTTGTTGTTACTACCCCCCCCCATTGTGTAATCTTCCCTGGGTTTTGTTTCCCAGGTGCATTATTTTGCACTTCTTTGCATTGAATCCAAGCTACCATACTTCTGACCATTCCTCCAACCTTGCCAAGTCCCTTCTCATCCTTTCCACGCCTCCTTGTGTATCAACCCTGTTGCAGATGTTTGTGTTATTTGCAAAGAGGCATACTTTTCCTTCCAGTCCCTCTGCAATGTCACTTATAAAGACATTAAAAATGACTGGTCCCAGTACTGTACCCTGCGGTACCCCACTAGTAATCCCTCTTTCTTCAGAGTGGAATCTATTTACAATTACCTTCTGTGTCCTGTTATCCAGCCAATGTTTTACCCAGGCTATCTCCCTGGGACCCACTCCCAGGCTGGTTAATTTTACTATTAATCTTGTGTGTGGGATTGTGTCAAATGCCTTGCTAAAGTCTAGGTAGGCCATGTCCACAGCCCCTCCCTGGTCTACTGCTTTGGTCACCCAGTCAAAGAAATCAATTAGATTTGTCTGACATGACCTTCCCGCTGTGAACCCATGCTGCCTTGGGTCCTGCCCCACTGGCCTCTGGGTACTCAACAGTTCTTTCCTTCCGAAGTGGTTCCATCACTTTCCCTATCACAGAGGTTAAACTGACAGGTCTGTAGTTTCCTGCCTCTACCTTGCACCCACTTTTGTGAAAGGGAATCATGTCCACCTTCCTCCAGTCCTCAGGTACCACGCCATCCTCCCATGATTTGTTAAAAAGGGTAGCCAGTGGTGTCACTAGTTCTCTGCTTAATTCTTTTAGAATTCTGGGGTGAATTACATCAGGCCCCATTGCTTTGTCCACCTTCAGTTTTGGAGTTATTTCAGAACCCTTTCTTCTGTGAAAGGACTGGGATCGACCCCCCCCCCATCCAGAGTGCTTCTGTTACCCTACACAATTTTAGTTGCCCTTCTTTGGACTGCCTTCAAACTCTGTCAGTGTCCTTCCAGAGATGTGGTCTCCAGAACTGGACATAGTACTCTAGATGGGGTTTTACCAGCAGTCTCTACAGGGGCAACACGATGTCCCTCTTTCTGCTGGTGATACCCTCCCTGGTATCCCACTAGCCCTCCCAACTGCCTTGTTGTGCTGCTTGACCACCTTTATGTCATCCAGTATGATTACCCCCATGTCTCTTTCCTGCTTGGTCATTATCAGTACAGTGCCACCCATTTTATACTCTGCCCCTGGGTTTCTGTGCCATAAGAGCATGATTTCCACTTTTTCACCTTGAAACACAGCTGCCATGCCATTGACCACTCCTCGAGTTTTGTGAGCTCTCTGCTCATCCTTTCCACACCCCAGAGTGTCCACCCCATTGCAGATTTTGGTGTCATCTGCAAAGAGGCAGACCTTTCTTTCCAGCTTATCTGCAATGTCTCATATAAAGACATTAAAAATGACAAGCCCCAGCATGGATCCATAAGGCACCCTGCTGGTCACCCTCCCTTCCAGAGAGTGAACTTCATTTACCACTACCCTCTTGTCACCTATCTCCTAACCAGTTATTGCACCTCTGGACCCACTCCTAACCCACCGAGCTTGCTTACTAGTCTCCTGTGTGGAATGGTGTTGAAAGCCTTACTGAAATCTAGGTAGGCTACATCTACTGCTTCAATCTGATCTAAGTCTATGGTCACCCAGTCAAAGAAATCTATCTGATTCATTTGACATAACTCCCCTCCCAATAAATCCATGGTGTCTCAGGTCTCGCAACCCACTGTATTCAAGGTATTCCGCAATATTTTCTTTCAGAAGTGATTCCATGAACATTTCCACCACCGATAACAGGCTGACTGGCCTATAATTGCCAGCCTACTCCCTACTGCCACTTTTCTGATGTGGGACTACATCTGCCCTTCCCCAGTCCTCCGGAACCACTCCTGTTTCCAGTGAACTGTTAAATAGGACTCTCAGAGGTGCAGCCAGTGCCTCCCTGAGCTCCCTTAGTACCCTTGGATGCTCCCCATTTGTCTATATTGCTTTGTCCACTTTCAGATTAGTGAGTCCCTTCAGGATTCTCTCCTCAAAAAAAGGGACTAATATCCACCTCCCTCCCTCCCTCCAAAGCTCCTGTTACTTTTTTGTGTCCCCTCCTCTTCTCTTTCCTCTGTGAACACTGAACAAATGTATTTGCTCAGGATGTCTTCCTCTGCACAGTCCCCACCTTCTTTTTAACCTAACAATCCCTTCCCTGGTCTTCCTCTTTTCGCATATATACCTAAAACAAATGTTTCGTCCCCTTTTATCATCACTTGGGCTATTCTCTCTTCTGTTTGCACCTTTGTGCTCCTTACTGCTTTCTCTGCTTCCCTGTGTTTCCTGATACACCTGCCTATCCTCTTCCCTCTGCATCTCCTAATATCTTATGAATTCTACCCTCTACCTTTTCAGCCACCTCTTTTGAGAACAATAGATGTCTCTTCTTCCTCTTGCTTTTGCTCACGTGCTTGATGCAGAGGTTTGCCTCCTTCACTATGCCCCCTTTTAGCTTTGCCCACTCTTCCTCCACCCCACCCTTGTCACTCCCTCCCAGCCTGGTCATCTCTAAGGCATTTACCCATCTTTATAAAATCTGCCCTCCTGAAGTCCAGGACTCTTGCCCTTGTGTGGTTTGATTCCACAGCAGTGGTTCAGTTCTGCAGCTGTCCTTCTATTGAACCATAGAAACATAGAACTTGACAGCAGATAAGGACCACCAGGCCAATCCAGTCTGCCCATATGCCTTACCTTTACTTAGCTGCTGCTGACCCTACTGGTCCACTGCTGCTGCTGCCTCTCCTTCCCCCTCTAGGGTTCCCTTATGTTTATCCCATGCCTGTTTAAATCCCCCCACTATGTTTGCCCACACCACCTCCTGGGGCAGGCCATTACAAGCATCCACCACCCTTTCCATGAAAAAGTACTTCCTCATGTTGCCCCTCAGTCTCCCCTTCCAGTCTAATGTCATACCCTCTTGTTTTAGGGCAGCTTCGCTTCTGAAAGATGCTGTCCTCCTGTACCTTGTTAATCTCCTTGAGGTACCTGAAGGTCTCTATCATTCTCCCCTCTCTCTCCTCTCCTCCAGGGTGTACATATTGAGTTCCTGTAGTCTCTCCTCATATGACATGTGGTGCCGGCCCTGTACTATTTTTATTGCCCTTCTCTGGACTGTCCCTACCCTGTCTGTGTCCTTTCTGAGATGAGGCCTACAGAACTGGACCCAGTACTCCAGATGAGGTCTCACCAATGATCTGTATAGTGGCATTATGACTTCCTTTTTTCTGCTGGTGATACTTCTCCCAGTGCACCCCAGCATCCCACTGGCTCTCCCCACTGCCTTGGCACATTGTTTGGCCACCTTTAGGTTGTCAGATATAATGACCTCCAGATCTCTATCCTGCTTTGTGGCTGCTGATATCTCCCCCTTCATCATGTAGTTCTCCCCTTGGTTACTTCGCCCCAAGTGCATGATTTTGCACTTCTTCGCATTGAATCCCAGTTGCCACTATCTGGACCACTCTTCTGTTTTAGCTAGGTCCCTCTCATTCTCTCCACCCCTCCTGGACTGTCCACCTTATTACAGATCTTTGTGTCGTCTGCAAAGAGGCACACCTTCCCCTTCAGCCCCTCTGCAATGTCACTGATGTAGATATTGAACAGCACTGGTCCAATAACTGACCCCTTTGGCACCCCGCTGGTCACCCTCCCTACTTCGGATTAAGCCCCTTTACCACCACCCTCTGTGTCCTACCTTTCAACCAGTTTCCAAACTATTTCACCACCTTGTGTCCCAGTCCCAGGCTGTCCAGCTTGTTTGCAAACCTCCTATGTGGAACGGTGTCGAACACCTTGCTGAAGTCACAGTAGGCCATATCTACTGCTCCGCCCCAAGATCCACCTCCCTAGTGACCCAGTCAAAGAAATCAATCAGATTAGTTTGACATGACTTTCCTAACATGAACCCATGTTGTCTAGGATCTTGTGCTCCACTTCATTCAAGGTGTTCTACTATACTTTCCTTTAGCAAAGAGTCCATAATTTTACTCACCATACACAGTAATCACTGGTCCCCAGGTGGCCTCCCACCTTGACGTCGGCTGCGATACTGTCCCTGTTAGTGAGTACCAGGTCTAGGATTGCCTCATTACGAATGGGTTCACTGACTAGTTAACTGAGGAATTCCCCCTGCAGGGAGTCCACTGATGTTCCTGCTTTTGACTGAAGCTGCAGCTGGAAGACTGCAATCTACATCCAGCAGATTAAAGTCCCCCACCAGCAGCACCTCCCCCTTTTTTACCACCTTGCCAGTTGGTTCCACCAGTGCCTTGTCTACCCATCCCCCATGCTGTAGATCAGGCCATTGTGAATACTGGCTCCGTTCCTAGTTTCCAGGGTGATCCACAGTACCAATGCCCTCCTCTGTATTCCCAGTATCACCATCACTTTTATGCTTTCTCTTACATAAAGCACCACACACCCTTCCTTTACTTTCCACCCTGTCCTTCCTTAACAGAGTGTAGCTTGGTATGGCTATGTCCCATTCATAGTTCTCCGTGCATCATGACGGCTCAACAATGCCAGTTCAACAAATATCTTGTCAACCAACATTACGATGGATGAGAAGTTGTTCCTGCATGATGCGACTTCATTGTTGATATGGTTTCGGAGTCCCCCAGATGGATGGTGCTGGGGGATTTCAATGCCTGGGTCAATGATGAACTCTCACAATTGGTCTGGACTTCCTCCAACCAATGAACTCGTTGGGCTTCACACAGGATATTAACTCTGCAACCCACATTTATGGTCACTCATTGAACCTGGTCTTCTTGCTGGGGATGGAGATCTCCGACTTGGTGGTGGAACCGATCGGTTGGTCTGACCATCACACTATAAGGTTCAGTTTCCAGGCTCCCCTCAATAGGCCTGCCCCTGTGGAGATAGTTCGGTACCGCCCTTTGAGGGGTTTGACCCCCAGATGGCCTTGTGGCAGTGCTGAAACTATCGGGTGTACCGAGTGCAAGCACGGATCCCGAGAACCTAGTACAGTCCTATAATAGTGCCATGGTAGAGACTCTGGATTCCATTGCTCCTGTCCAGGTTTGCCCACTCACCCTTTGCCTTCGGTCCCCGTGGTTTGATGGGACTTTGAGGGACTTGAGGCAAGTTGGACGAAGGCTGTAACGATGCTGGCAGAAATCCGGCCTTGATGCCAACAGGTTTAGATTGATGACTCATTATAAGGAGTATCAATCAGTTATCTCCCATAGGAAGGCAGACTTCCTGTCCAGGGAGATTGCTGCTGCACAGAATTGACCAGCTCAGCTCTTTCGAACTGTGGACAGACTGTGCAATCCAGCCTGTCTCCAGTCTTGGAGAGCATTGTCACAGGAGAAATATGCAGTTTGCTCGATTCTTTGTGGGTAAGGTTGCCGACATCAGGTCTGAAATCTGCGCGGCTCATTCCAGTGAGAGTTGCGTTGGTCGGTGGGAGGTTGCTGTGCCTTGTTTTGGCTGGTCTGACTTCAACCGGTTGTCGGTCATGGAGGTGGTGAGGATCATCCAGAGTTTGCGGCTGACCTGCTGTAGTTTGGACCCAGGCTCAACTCACCTCCTCATGGGGTGTGCTGAAGTCATTGGCCCGGTCCTAGCAGAGATAGTCGGAACTTAATTAGAGACAGGGGTGTTTCTGGACACCCTGAAGGAGGTGGTAGTAATACCCCTCCTTAAGAAATCCTCTCTTGACCCCAATTGTCTAGCTAACTACAGGTCTGTCTCTAACCTTCCTTTTGTAGGTAAGATTGTTGAGAAGGTGGTCTCGCTGCAGCTGGAGGTCCATCTTACCATCCATGTTATCTACAGTCCTCTCCAGTTGGACTTTTAGAAGAGGCACAGTACTGAGATGGCCCTGGTTTGGGTCTTCACTGATCTCCTAATAACAAAAGATCAGAGGACTCATTCCATCTTGGTTCTCCTTGATCTCTCTGTGGCATTTGATACCGTAGACCATGGTGTGTTACTAGCGTGCCTGCGGTTCATCTTTGTACTGTCGGGTACAGTCCTCAGATGGTTCAATTCTTTCCTCACAGGCAGGTCACAGAGAGTGGTGCCAGGGAGTTTTTACTCAGACCCGGTCTCCCTGCCATATGGGGTCCCGGAGGGCCTCGTGTCATCCCCCATGTTGTTTACGGTATATATGCTGTCATTAGGAAACATTGTGAGGTGGTATGGGCTGAGTTTTTACTGCTATTCAGATGATACTCAGTTGTCTGTGCCAGACCAGGATGATACTGTCTCTGTATTTAACAACTACCTTGCCGAGATTCAGGACTGGATGAGTGGCAACTGGTTGAGGTTAAACCCTGACAAGATTGAGGTGTTGGTTGTGGACCCAGGTCGTTGGGCTGAGGGGTCATTGGCTAGGCAGTCTATGATCTTTGGCTTGGGGGTAGTCAGCTACTGACCTCTGACCAGGTGTAGAATCTGGGCATTATTTTGGATGACAGTCGGAACCTTACATTTCAGGTGTCGCCCATTGTCAAATCCTCATTTTACCATCTGAGGAATATTGCTTGGATTAAACACCTGGTCCCACCTGATGACCTTTCTACACTGGGCCATGTGTTACTAGCACGCCTGCAGTTCATCTATGGACTATCGAGTACGGTCCTCAGATGGTTCCATTCTTTCCTCACAGGCAGGTCACAGAGAGTGGTGTCTGGGATTTTTTGCTCAGATGTGGTCTCCCTGCCATGTGGGGTTCTGCAGGGCTAGGTGTTGTCCCCCATGTTACCATCTGTGGCCTTTGTGACCTCCCACTTTGACTGTTGCAATTTTCTGTACCTAGGGCTCCCGGGGGTTGATATCTGCCGCTTGCAGCTGGTGCAGTATGTGGCAGCCAGGCTGTTGACTGGCTCATCTCGATTTTACCATGTCACGCCTGTGCTTTGCAGACTGCACTGGCTACCGGTTCAGTGGTGGGTCACCTTCAAGGTCGGTTTGCTGACCCACAAAGCCCTACATGGACAGGGGTCACACTATCTGCAAGAACGTTTGTGCCCTTACCGCCCCCTCCGCCCACTACACTCAGCTGACCAGGGATTGCTAGAGGTTCCCAGGGTTTGTTTAAAGACCTCTGGTGCTAGGGTGTTTGTGTTTGCAGCCCCTACCCTATTGAACTCACTACTTCATCAGATAAGGGAGTGACTGATTGTGGGGAGCTTTAAATCTGCCCTAAAAATACATCTGTTTATGCTCCTTTCAGGAGCATGTATGAACTGGAGATTACTGAATATTATGATACTGATGTTTTAATTATTTATGGTTTTACTGCTGAATTTTTTCTATGTTCTGTACAAGCGCTTAGATAGTGATATGATTTGCACTTTTTAGAAATAAAATGAGTTGAGTTGAGTACAGCGACGGATTTACAGTATGTCAACCGCAGTTTGAGGCTGACATAAATCCATCGGAGAAACAGTTGCTGCTCATCAGGAGGATTTGCCCCCCCCACCAGACTTGAGGGTTATCAACTCTGAGTTGGAGTTGATTCGTAGAGGGGGTGCAGGTCCGGGGGGAAAAGTACCAGGATCCTGGGCAGACTTTACAGTGAACTGTCGAGGTTGGCATTGACAAGTTCACTGTAAGAATTTTGCTGTGCGTAGGGCATACCCATCAAGCTCGGTAATGGCCACAATGTCTAGACCGGCCTCAGTTATCATGGCCTCTTGGTCCAGAATTTTGTTTTCTAGACTTCTAGCATTCACCCATATGGCCTTCCAGATTTTCATAGCACTCTGCTTGTTACCCCATTTTTCCTTTTGCCTTCCCTCCTTCCTTCTCCCTCCTCCCTCCTCTCTTTTTAATGCTCCTGTTCCCATCCCCCTTCATTTCTATCACCTTTCTTCCTTCATTAATTTGTACATGGGGATTCCTCTCCCCTCGTGTTCTCCCTACTGTCTACTTGAGCCTGTGGGAGGGCAGCATCTGCCTCCCTGATTCCTTCTGCCCCACTCCCAGCTGGTTTAAATGTTCATCAAAGTATCATTGAAACCATCCTCCGAGGACTATGGTTCCCCGCCGGATGGATGGGCCCATCACCCCTGTATAGGCACTTATCCTTCCAGGTGGATCTCCAGTCCCCAGTGTAGCTGAACCCCTCCTCTGTGCACCATTCCTTGAAGCTCCTGGTGCAGGGATCCCTTTTCTCCCCCCTGTTGTAGACAGGCAGCACCTCAGTTAAAGCTGCTGAGTATGTTACCTGTCTACGACCCCTCCCCAGCTCCCTAAACTCCCCCTGAACCATCCCAGTCCCATCCCTAGCCAGATTATTGATCCCCCTGTGGACAATGACATCCAGCTCTCCCTTCTGTCCTGCTGCCCTAGCAATCCCCAGGAATGACTTCGCATCCTTCTGGGCTGTGGTAACATGTAGGCACCTAACCTTCCTCTCTCCCTTCCTATTCCCAAATCTTTCACCCTCACAATCGAGTCCCCCACCAGAAGTTGCTTCATCCTCCTCTGCGGTCTCTGCTACCCTTCTTGGAGTCTCCATTATTTAGGACCCCCCACATCCTCCCTGGCCACTACCATGGATGCCTCCTCTTGGCAGTCCCACCCCACCAGAGTGGCATAGGAATTTTGTAGTGGTACCAGCAGAGGAATGTGCCATTGACCCATCACCCCCACACTCCAGAGCCGATATCTGGTCCTTTCCCAGATTATGTTTTATAAAGTTTGAAATAACATTTTGAAAGCTGAATCTTTTGAACTGTTAGGTTTAGAAACATAAGGTATTTTAAATGAAAGTCTGGTCAACATGAATAGATCATCATTATACAGTTTGTTCTTAAAAATAACAGTTTTTTTTAACTTCAGCCATTTTATGTTTTCATTGATATCTGGAAGATTTATCAACATCATATATCAATATGTCTACTCAGCTGTCTCCAAACTTTCATAAATAAAAATAAGTTTCTAGCCATAACAGTTCCAAAGTTAATATTTTCAAAAGATGATTTCTTTTAAATGCTATCATTTTAGAACCATTCGGGCTGGAAAATTATTTTTTTTAAATGAAAGTTTGGCATTAAGTCATCAAGAATGAATTCTTATGAGCCAGTTTTTATATGCGGATGTTGTTCCACATGTAGCTATAGTATTTGAAACTGCTTTTTAAGTATATTATTAATACATGTATTTTTTAGTTGCAACACACAAAAAATGGTATATTGTTTCAGTACTATTGTTGTATCAACAGACTTTAGCTATATACTTTTTAGTATTGGTACATAAAATTACATGACTATATAAAAATGTTTTTTTTTTTACTTTTTTCTGAATTATGGTAATACTACACGTCATTTAATTGCAAACTTGTAGTTTTCAGCTTAATTTTCAATCATGTTATATCCTTTATTACACTGCAGATCTTTCACTGTCCTCTCTACAGTAGCATCCCCTACTCTTCCTGGTTGCAAAAGTGTTGGAAGATAATAAATCCTGTTTTATTGTGCTCACTGTGTTTATACAGTTCTGAATTTGCTTTGTGCCACTTTTCTTCAGAAATATTTGGTCACATTCGTAGTCAGATTTTAGAGGAATGGTTTAGTTAATTATACAGTAACCACTCGTTATAACGAATGCTTTGGGAGCCATAAACAGCATTCGTTTTAGTAAGCAATTCATTATAGTGAGGAGCAATGTGATTGATAGACTTCCACAACAGTTTTCACCCACGGCTAAATTGTAGTTCGCAAACTAACCACTAAACAACGGCTTCATCACTCAGCACTCAAAGCTTTATTCATAATTATTTCATAATTAATTTGATGTATTAAAAACAGTTATCAGCACTCAGCAGTTTTCCGCAGTATTCAGTCAGTACAGTACTCACGGTACACCGCCAGCAGCGGGTGCCTGAAAGAAGGAAGTTATCTTGCATTGAGTGGTACTGCATCTTATTGCAAGATCCCTGGCATAAGAAATAGAATTCCATAGTTGCAGAACATTCAGGGAGGTGGCATCTTGTGACTGTAGCCAGCGCAGTCCTGTCTCTAACCCAGCTATCGCCTCTTGATAGCTTGGAACAGGCACACTCTCATCCTCTTCCTCAGATTCAGATTCTGACTCCTCAGTTGGGTGAGTGTTTCCAGTCGTGATAGCAGAGAGGATGTCGTCTGTCATCTGGTCATGTGTCATTGCTCCATTATCCCCGCAAAGTCAGTCATCAATGTTGTCTGCCGCAGATTTATCGTTTGGCAGTAGGTTCAACTGCTGTGCTAATCCTGCAATTTTAAACCCTTTGCTAGTGTTGTCCTCATTACGCCCAGCTAGGGTGACTTCTGGGAGATGCCTCCAAAATAAGCTGGTCTCGTCGGCGTTGTACAGTTGTTCCGGAGAATACCCACCATGCTGAATGATCTCCTTAAGCTTTGGCAGGAACTCTGCTGCAGCTGCATCATTGCAAGATAGCAGTTCCCTGGTAATGCAGACCTGGCAAATGCCATGCGGGTGCTGGAAGTGTCACAACCATCCAGCTGATGACTTGAAGTTAGATTCAGGTCCATGGATCTGCTTTGCAAAATGTTCAGCTTTTTGTTGAACTATTGGACCAGAGACAGGCACCCTATTGATCCTCTGCTGTGTGAACCACAGCTGGGTAGCCTTGTCCACCTCATCCTCATCTGGCCGCCGCATTGTTTTTCTCTGGAGACCATCCATCTCATTGCACCCACTGGGAAAGTCATGGAATTCTTGCTCCTGCTTCCTCCAAGTGCAGATAGTTGATTTTGAGTAGCCAGTTTCCTGCGACAATTTAACCAGACTCTCACCACTTTTTAGTCGGTCCAGCACTGACAGTTTGGTTGAGATCAAGTAAACTGAATGCTTCATGTTTGATGTAACGGTGAGACGAGGAAGGTAGCAGCGGCTTATAAAATGAAGCTCATTAGGACATAATTATTTCATAGTTATTTAATAATTGGGGACAGTAATTGACACAGTATTTGAGGCACATTGAAGAGAGAGAGAACATTGTGAGAACATTGTGAGCACTGTTAAAGGAATACATATTGACGTTTTATAGCAAATGCTGAAAATGGCTGTAACTGTGGGAGCTACGTAATACATTCGTTATAGCCAAGAATTCACAATAGAGGGGTTTGCTATAACAAGAGACTACTGTAACTGATAAAACTGTTATACTACTAGTACAACAAATTTGTGATATTCTGACTTAAAAGACGTAAGCTTTGTGATGCACTGAAATCCATTCTCAGATGTCTGCATTTATTCTGAAGATGCTTTATAAGGAACTTAGCTATATTATGTGGCAAGTGTTACTAATAAACACTTATACCTTGTACAAAAACTGCATACGTCATGAGCATGATGTCATAAATGTGTAACTTGCAGACATAACAGGATCTGTACTAAATCCCAACATCTAAATTCCAGACAATTTAAATCCCATTACCGAAATCCCGACTAACCATTTGCCTGACTGTTTCTTTGCCCAACTATCGTAATCCCGACATGACTGCAGCAGTGATCTCAGTGATCTCTATTTTATTTACACTTTACTTTATTGAGGTAAGTGGCAGCAATTACATTTCATACTTTCTTTGCATTACAAATACAGTTGCACAGTTCCAGTATTCTATGTGATCACAATTACATCTTTCTTCCAGTTAGGGCAACACTAATCTTCATTTATACCACCCATCAGTCATTTTTCTGTTTTAACTAATTAAACTGGTAATGAGTTCATAGTCAGCTTTTAAAATTAAGAAAACTTAACACAATTTACATACCCTAAATAAAAATGAGAAAAATTAAAATAAAGCAGCGGTCTGCATTTTAGTTTCTCAGTATTTAGTTAGGCTCCAATTATTCTTTAATTTTCTAATTTATTTGATCACCTATTCTACTCTTCCCCCTAGATTGCCTTTGTTCCATGCCTTTTATGTTTAATCATGTGAAAGTGATCTCTGCTCCCAGCAATTCATATACAGTACCTTACTGTTTAGGTCCAATATCCTTTTCCTTCTGTGTACTTATGTCACCCAAAATCCAGGAACCTTGACTCCCCAGCTCCTTTTATGTAGGCCTCGCTTTACCTCTACTTTTTTTAATTATTACTAGTCATCTAATCACACCTATATGTTCATTCTGGTTTACTGATCCTGAATACCCATGACATACATCTACCATCTTCTGTTAGCACCCTTTGCAAACTGTGTGAGAGGCCTTTCGGCACCATGCAATTCTGCTTAAAGTTGGACCAGCATAACATTCTGTGGTGATTTGCATATGCAGCCCATGATGCTTTGCATTGTGGGGGCATGTGTGATTTTGTATTTTCTACCATCTGGTCCATCGGTTGGTATATTGGGCCTGCCTGTGTTGTATTGCAAAAGTGATCCACTCCCTCTCATATATCGAAGCGACAGTGTTAACCTAGTCACCCATACTCGGTACTTCCTCCTGTAACCATCGCCTCGTGAGGGCTTTTAAAGCTGCTGCTATTAACGCTCTCCAGAAATACCTAACCTCCTCCTCCCATAGGGACTTTGGTTCCATTCGATCTCAGGGAAAAGATGTGCTGCATTATTTAACCGGAAAATGAAACCTTGTCAGAAAAGCAGCAGCTTTATCGTTAGCTTTAGCAGTACTCCTTACGTGCGTCAGTTTTAAGACAGACTGCAGCAGCATTATTTAATGTGCTTGCCATAAAGATGGGTATACAGATCTCAGGGCAGATGGGGGTGTGATCTCAGTGAACAGACGTGCCGCATTATTTAACTGAAAGATGCAGCATAGCCGTAACTGCAGAAAATATTGTAGTATATAGTGCTCCTGCATCACATTTGCTGATACTTGAAACAATGCATAACTTTGCAAAACTTTTTAAAGTGCTTACCAGTCAAAGAACTTGACATCACAGCCCAGTTGACAGCTCGGTACAGCTCAGTATTGCTTGTAATTCAACCATATTTTTGGCAATTACAGTGCACAGTGCACAGTAAGAAGTATTGCTATTTTTAGTAATATGCGTCACATCTTTGCATGTGGTGAGTTTATATTTCTAATTTCTGTGTTCGGCAATTACGGCAAATTTTTCCAAATTGACAGCACAGCCCAGTTGACAGCTCAGTATAGCTTGTGTTTCGATACCCTGTTTTTGGCAATTATAACTAATTGGCTCAGGATTTTGTCAGTCAGGCATATTATCAGTCAGGCACAACATGAGTCGGGCAATCGGTGATGGGATTAAAATTATTGGGATTTAACGTGTTGGGATTTAGTACCTAACCCAACATAAATCCATACCTGTGAATTATGAATTTTTCTTCAAATGTGTGTGTTTGCAGTAACTGAGGCATTTTATCAATTTGTGCCAACACGTGCCCATCCATTCACCTGCAAAGTTATCTTTAGGCCCACACCCATCTTCTCAACCCTTCAGCCATTGTCTTTCCCCCAGTAAGGGTTATTCTTAAACTTAGGTCTTGGTCATTCTTCTTGTTCAATTGTGAAAACTCCTCCTACAAGTTCTGCACCCACTTTGCTATAAAGGCACTACCTAGTGAATGTGTCAGCGCTGGTCAGTTGTTCACTCAGCAGCATTGCTACAACAGAGTAAGCATGCTACATCTTAGCAGTAGAACATGAGTAAACAGGAGTTAAAGGGACAGTGCCAACTGTCTGGCAGTATAGTCTAGAGGTTAGAGTAATGAGCTGTGAATGAGCTTGGTACATGCAGCAGACCTGGGTTTGAGTCCTACTCTCTTCATTTGCATACTGTGTGACCCTTAGGCAGTTGTGCCTTGTGTGCCTTATGCACACATGGCACTGGAGTTTCACATGTCAAATGGGAGGTGGGCCAGGATTTGTAGCACCATTTTACTGCGGTTGTGTAACTTGTAACATGTTGCAATTGCAACAATCTTCACAAATAAAAGAAAGCATGCATCAAATAAAGTAATGCATGCATTATTTGTTGATGCAAGCTGCCATAAAGGGGGAGCAGTCGCAAATGCATCCAAAGCTGCTTGAAAATAGTATTCAGATGTTTTGGTGCATTTTGGATGATGCAGGTATGGTCCAAAAATCAGGAATTGTGTTAGCATCATTAGTTTTGAAACTGTCGCCTGCTTTGTTTGCCCTTTACAATCTATGTATCTATGCATGGTGGCTCTCTTAAACAAATGTGGGGAACTGAATTCTGTGATTAGGACCTCTCACCAACATCCAGTTAGCTGCAGTATTGTTAGCAAATAATTTTATCATAAGTTGTTTTTTAGCAAAAATGTATGTAACCCCCTTACAAATGGGGGTTCCTGAAAGCTTTCCCGGAGCTTGCCTAAATGTTCCCTGCCTAACTGGTGTTCGGCACAATGCCGCCTAAATGTGGGTGTTGTGAGTGCTTCCAAAGCCTCCAGTACTGTCTCTTTAAGAGCTGCCTGCTCGCAGGCTCCAGCGGGTAGGTATGGGGGGGGGACTGGTGTTTCCCTGTTCAAATCCCGCCTGAGCTGCAGGTGAAATCGCTCCCATTTGGCAGTCGCTATATGCGCAGAGGGAGCCCTTTTGAAAGATGTAACTGTTTGGCCATAATTAGTTAGAGTGTTGGTGGAATTACAGTTTATCTAACCTGCTTCTTCTGCAGCTGGGACTGTGTGCGCTTGGCTCCTCCATTTTGGACCTGGACTATTGCTCTGGGCCAATGGTAATCGGGGGAACATTAAAATGGAAATCTTTCTGACCAACCAGGATCAGGACTCATGTGGGAGCCGGCTGACCAATGAGACACAGCCAGTAATTCTGGGAAGTAAAGTCTGAGGAATGGTGCCTTGTTTGCACCAATAGGGGCAGCATTAAGTGACTGGCATTTGCAGCCCACCTATGGGATCGGGTGGCACCCGAGTGGTGAGACTTGCCCTAACTGCCGAGGGGCAGAGACGTTGTGGCTGTGAGCGAGGAAGGAGCTCTGGGCTCCTGCGCCGTTGAGTTTTCGCACGGGAAGCGCGTGTGTGGAAGGCCAGATTCAGGCGGCTCGGTTGCTGGCGAGTATCGGACTAAATCTGCTGGGTAGCGGTCAGAGGAGGCTGTGCAGGAGCGCAGCTATCTACCAGGCTCACCCTGTAGAGGACTGGAGAATCTGCTGAATCGCGCTTGGTCTGTCAGGAAAAAGTGAAGCTGCGTTGACTCCCTGATTAGCTGTAAGTTTGGACGGGTCCTAGGAGCAGCTGCCTGGTATGGTACCCCTCTGTTGCTTTTCATATAAATGTGTGGAGAAGTGTCTGAAGTTCAGGCTCGGCCCTGCAAGTGGTGTGAGAGTGTTTTTCCTTCTGGAGTCGTGAGTACTAAATCGGGGTAGCTCCCTGTTAAATGTTCCTAGCAAGGGTAAGATCTTCTGGTTACTTTGCTGACTACACTAACTGAACCTGCTGGCTCCATCTAATCTTCGTAGGAATTAAATGCTCATTTGTGTCAGGGCCCCAACCAGCTGCATCGAGGAACTAGCCTTTAGGGCTTGGGTACCCATAGACAGTAACTTATAGGTTAGGCCTGTGCACAGAGCCCTAGGTAAATATATTGTAGTAGTAAGCCAATCACCCTGATTCCCCCGGTCCTTGTTATCTCCCCTTAAATAAATTAGATTGCTTGTTTTGCAAAAGTACACTGGCTAGTTTGTGTATTAATGGTGAATTACTGCACAGTGAATATTGTATAACTGTACCTTACTTTTCAGGGGGTCCCTGGAGTGAGCTGAGTGGTTCGAGCCAGGGGGTAAGTGTATATGGTAAGGACACTGTAACTGAACTGTGTGGGCCACTAGTGGGAAGAAAGGGGGTTGCAGCAACCCAGAGGGCTGTGACCGAGTCAACCTCGACTGTTCTAACCCCGACCTCTGGGTGGAAGCACCCGCCAATGGATCTGGGCCCCTCACCCTGTTACAGTTAGGGCAGGCAGGGGTAGTAGCCCTTGGGATAGCGCCCCCTGGGGGTTACATGTATTTTTGTCATCCTTACAATCATCATCTGTGTGTTTTTAATTCCCTTAGATAATTTTCAAACTGTGTTTATAACTACTTTTGTAATTTGACCACCAGTCACAATTTTTTAATGGGACACTGTCAACTCCCTTGGGCTTCAAAGTGTCCATAGTTTAAAAAACATATTTGATGACTGCTTACATTCTATAAAGACTGCTGATGCAGCTGGTAGTTTGATTCTGATTCTTATTTTCTTTAAAAAAATAAAAAACAGACTGCCCACCATACTGGTGTTGCCACACAAACACAGGTTTGTTTACATTCCTTTATCAGCTCCAACTGCATCTTTCGTGGACTTGGGAATGCCCACAACACAGTCTAGCCCTTCATGGTGCAGTGGGAGTTTAAAAGGCTACTGCATCATAAGTGACTGCACTGTTTAAGTGTGTTTCTAATGCTCAGGAAGTATGCAGTAAGAACAGAACCAGGACTGTAAACAAAACAAAGTTGTTTATAAATATACAATCCCATGCATTTCAGTTCTACTAAACAAGGGGACAGACAAAACAAACAGCAACATCAATGAATTTTAAAGAAGGTAAGCAATCATAAAATGTAGGTTTTTAGTTAGAACTAATAAGATGAAAAACAGGTTGACAGTGTCCCTTTAAAAAATATTTTCAATTGAGGTTACCTTTTGAATGTACATACTACAGTCTTGCTGTGGATGTATCAGGATGGTGCTGTCACAGAATGATGCAAACAAAAATATAGGTTAAATCAAGTCAAATTCTTTAGGTATATACAGCTGAAGACTCTGTTCACTGAAGATTTCACAAGATGAGAGTGTGCTACTAATAGCAATGAAAACACGATTTTGCAAAAATGCAAAAAGGAAAAAACAAGTGACCTTTTTTTCTTCAAAACATGTTAAATGGAAACATTAATAAATTATATGAAGAAACTAAAAAATGTAGCACAAAGAGTTAAATATATTTATGATATGGGTTGAGGAAAGGAGAAGTTTACTGGCAAAACAGCATCACCTGACTGTGGATTAAATTCATTATTTAATCCACAGGTAGGGTGAGATGCCTGTCCAACAAGATCCCTGGGCAGAGCGGGACTTGTTATGTGTGGGGAAATTCAGCACTGACAGGCAGCCATTAAAACATGCACCTAAGTGAAAGAAAGTGCGCCTGTCAGTGCTGTAGGGTACCCAAGACCTGTTTTGCTTATTGTGAAGAAAGGGGTATACTAATTGCTTATCATGGAGAAAGTGGAGTATTAATGCACAGGTACTGAAGTCCCCTTTTCTTATGTACTCTCCTGTTAAGCACTAGTGCCAGCTATCACCCATCCCACATGGAGCCCACCTCCCCCCACCAACAGAGCAAGCAGGCAAAAGTGGTGGTGCGAGAGAGAGAGTGTCCATAGAATGATATGATGTAATCCACGGGTAGCTGTCCCCCCACCCCAACAGAGAGACAAGACCGTGTTTGCAGGCAGATGTCCCGTCCCCTTCCCACCCCATTCACTGACCAGTTGCAGTCCCTCCCATGTTAGTGCAGTGAGCCATGTCATTAGGTCAGTAGTGCCCAAGTTCCTTGTGAGAGGTCTGGAAGAGAAGAGCAACAATGGGAGAAACAACTCACTGATCAGCTGCAGTCCCTCGTTCAATGTTGCTTGTCTTTGCAGTGAGCCATGTCAGTGGGTCCCTACTGCTCCGTGCTGATTGTCAGATGTCTGGGACAGAGAAACAGCAGCCGGAGTTCATGGCACTCCAGCGCTGTGTGTCATTCACTCCCACAGCCCCGAAGAGGTTTACACTGCACTAATCGCAGAGCTGTCCTCCTTCCTTAAGTATGGGGGCCAAGTCGCTCCTCCTCCGTTGTGAATTGGCGAGCAGTGCAGCAGAGTGTGGGGAGAGAAAGACCTGCAATAGAAGTCTCTGCTCTGTTACTGTAGAATGTGTAGCACTGGTAAGTAGGACTGGAACACGTCCTATCCATTTCACGTGCTGCACAGTCTTCCTCCTTGAGAGAAAGAGAAAGACAGAAAAAGCGAGCAGCGTTGGGGGGGGGCTCCTGTGGGAGAGAGATACACAATGGGCAAGTAAAGCATGCACATGTGTAATGGCATACATTAATGCATGTGTGCACAATGGCATGCAGGGTGACTGTGTGTTATGCTGAGAAGTGCTTAGGGGGAGTTGTGAGCTGCATGTCTGTCTGGGAGTGGGCAGCTAAGTAAACCATTTTGTTGGTGTAAGGCAGTAGAATTATGCACAAGAAATGTCAGAAATCATGTCAGTAGTGTTTCCTGACATTTGTATGTACATAACATGACTTGGGTATCTAATATGGAGCGAAACTCAGCAGAAGGAGGCAGGCAGTTGGAGCTAGAAGATAAGTACTTTCTCTGTGCTATTTGTTTTCTTTTAGGATTGAGGTAGCATTTCATGAAATGGCAGTGTGTGCTGTGTGATTTAAACAGTGTAACTTCCAAACAAATGAGTTTGTCTTGGCTGGGAGGAGGGGGGCATTTAAATGAGGGAGAGAATTTGGGAAATGCACAGGAGGGGGAGGGGTGGTCACATGACTCGGACCAGCCAATAGTGGGGCTAGGATCCAAATATATTTCACAGGGGACCAAGCGACCCCGAAGCTTGAGTGACCCAAAGCTAGAGTGCCACAAAGCAGGAGTGTAGCATCTTGAGTAGCGTCTGCAGGGTGTCAGCAGGGAGGACAGAAGGCAGCAGGCCACGCTGGTAGACAGGGAAGAGCCTAACTGGGAGGGCCACATATTTCCTGTACAGACATGGGGAGCTCAAGGTGGGGGAAGGGTTCCATGGAGTGGGGTAGGACCAGGTTAAGGGAGGAGAGGATGTGCAGGGGCAGTCAAATAGGGTGGGAGATGAGAAAGGTTGTATATTGCCAAGGATGTGGAGCAGCCATATTCCTGGGAGTTGCTTGGAGGGCTGGGGGCTGTAGGGCGTGTTGGCAGGTGGGCCAGCTCAGGCAGGAAATAGGGTGGTTGAAGAGGGAACTGGAGGCATGGAGGAGACAAAATAGGGGGGAACACAGCCAGGAGAGGAAACTAATGAGGCATCCAAAAGAGCTCAAAACAGGCAAAAATAAGGGGGAACTAGGTGGGACGGCAGGAGGGCTGCATAAGCAGGTGCAGCCAAGGGAAGGAAGTGATGACTGGAGGAGGGTCAGGCACAGGGGCATGACTAAGACTGGGTTGGAAACAAAGATATCAGCCTGTGGGAAAGGGGACTGGACTCATTAATGGAAAGGAGGTTAGCACTGCAAACAGATTCTCAGGGTTGGCTAGTCCAGAAGACCAGGTAGCAGAGAGGAGGGAAGTTACAGTGAAGGAGCAGGGAGAGGATGCTGCAGGGGAAAAGATACACAGCAGGGAGGCAGTAGGCAGTACAGTAAGTAGACGCAGTGGCATGGCGGCTCAGTGAGGTGATGCAGCCTCTCGGAGGGAAGGAGTAAGGAGACAGGAGGATGAGGAAGAGGCAGGCAGCCAGGAAGGCTAAGAATAGGGAAGGGACAGAGGAGGGCCACATTTCAGGAAGACACGGGGAAGAAATAGCAGAGGAGGTGGTAGCATGGTGGATGGAGCAACAAATGAATGCAAAGAGGAGGTTCCACAGATGGAAAATAGTTTGGTGGTGGAGGTCAGTACCCCGGTCATATTTGCGTGGTAGGAGAGGACAGAGCAAAGGTTAGAAGAGGCAAAGGGGAGGCGGGATGGGGGGATGACAGAACCTCGCAAGTTGGGGTGCAGGGGAGTGAAGAGCAACAAGAGGGAGAGCAGGATTAGAGTCAGAGAGTCCTAATTCTAGGGGATTCTATACTTAAGGGTATAAGATGGGGAAGGGGTGCCAGAAAAAGTAACATCTGGGTAGAATGCATGCCAGGCATGACAGTGAGTAGAGTGAGGCAGAATATGGGCAGATATGTGGGGAAGGTGGAGGGGAAGCCGCACATTGTGGTGCATCTGGGAACAAATGATCTGGAAGGAGAAGGACAGAGGAGGTACAAGACAGCTTCAGGGAAATGAGCAAACTGTGCAGCAGAAGGAACAATGGTAGCTTTCTCAGAAGTTCTGCCAGTGCCAAGGGCTAATACAGTCAGGAAGGGAAGAATCAGTGACTTCAACAAGTGGCTGAGGGCATGGTGGGGGACTGGGGTTGTACATGGAATAACACAGATCTTTATGCAGGAGATAGGTTACACTCAGCAGTGCAGGGTCACAGGTGTTGAAGCAGAAGCTGGGGATTTCATCAATGAGAGGTATTTAAACTAGGTGGGGGAGGGCATTGGAGCTGGGAATTACCAGGAGAGGGGGTCCCATGGACCTCCCCCCACTACCAGGATAGATATGACCTCAGGGGAAATAGGGGTTGAAGTGAAGGGTAAAGAAGCAGGAAGGATAGGAGCAGTGTGAAGAGTGGTTTCACTAAATGCTAGAAGCCTAGGGAATAAATTGGCAGAGTTGCAGGCATTAACGGCAGAGGAGGAGGAGGAGGAGGAGGTGGATATAGCTGCCATTACTGAGATGTGGGCAACCAGGCACCATGACTAGGACCTAACCATCTCAGGGTACAAACTATTCCGGAGGGATACAAATAAAGGGAAAGCTTGGTGGGAGGTTGCCATTTACGTAAGGGAAGGGATCAGATGTAATAGGGAGGAAGGGGAGGAGGGCAGGTCGGAAGTAATCTGGCTGCAACTAGACTGCCAAAAAGGGACCAGGATCTGTCTGGGGGTCATTTATAGACCTCCGGCCCAGAAGGAGGACATTGACAGGTAACTGGGGGAGCAAATGAGGAGGCATAGTGGCAAAGGGAGCACAGTGGTGGTGGGGGATTTTAATCTACCCGGGGTGGATTGGAGTATTCCAGCAACCACTTGCACCAGGGAGCAGATCCTCCTGGAAGCATTCCAGGATGGCTTCCTTACCCAGAAGGTAATGGAGCCAACGAGGGAAGGGAATATACTGGACCTGGTACAGGAAGATGGTGAACAGGTCAGGGATGTAAGGGTGGAGGAACCTCTAGCAAGCAGTGACCACTGCACAGTGTGGTTCTCAATCAATCTGGGTAGGGAAGTAGCCACTACAAAAACTAGGGTCCTGGACTTCAAAGGGAGATTTGGCAGGATGGGACACATACTGGAAAATCATATGGCAAGCATCCACCCAGAAATAGACATGGAACAAAAATGATCAGTCATCAAGGCAAGGACTGGCTGAAGCCACTAAAACTTGTGTCAAGAGCCAGAGCAAGAAATACAGGACCAAGAAACCAAGTTGAATGAGTAGAGAGGTTGTGGGGAAGGTGAGGGAGAAGAGGAATGCATTTAAGATATACAAGAGATCCAATAGGGCAGAAGACAGTGAAGAATATGTGAAGAAATCCAGAGAAGTGAGCAGAGTGGTAAGGGCAGCAAAGGGGGCTAGAGAACGGAATTTAGCACAGGGGATCAAAGAAGGAGAAAAAGATTTCTTCAGATACATCAGAGAGAAGAGGAAGAGCAAGGATCAAATTGTTAGGATCAGGAGGGGAAGTGGGTGGGTAAAAAAGGGGGCTGAGCAGGCAGAAGTTCTTAATGAATACTTCTGCTCAGTCTTCACCAAGGAGAGGGATGGGCCCGTACTGAGAAGAAGGGCGAGGTGGGAGAGAGTGGGGGAGAAGCAACCACAGATGGGGAAATCATGGTGGAAAGGGTGAGGGAGGGCCTAAAGTCCCTGAACATGGGCAAGGCACCTGGTCCAGACGGAGTCCACCCCAGGGCGCTGAGAGAGTTGGCAGAGGTCCTGGCAGAGCCATTGGTGGACCTGCTCAATACCTCTCTGAACTAAGGATGTGTGCCCAGGGACTGGAGGGAAGCACATGTGGTACCTCTCCATAAGAGTGGGCCCAAGGACAAACTGAGGAATTATAGACTGGTAAGCCTTACTGCAATTGTTGGAAAACTGATGGAGACAATCCTCAAGGAAAGACTGGTGCAATTTCTTGAGGATAACAATCTCTAGGACAGCAGGCAGCATAAGTTTGTCTCAGGCAGATCCTGCCAGATGAACTTGGTTGATTTTTTACAACTGGGTTACGAGGGCAGTGGACAGGGGACATCGAAGTGGATGTCCTCTACCTGGATTTCAGCAAGGCCCCTAACTGGGTGCCACATGGTAGGCTGACCTGCAAGTTGAAGAGTCTGAGAGCAGGGAGGAAACTGGTTAGATGGGTTGAGAACTGGTTGCAGGGTAGACAGCAGAAGATAGTAGTGGGAGGGGAAGCATCTGAACCCAGGGCAGTAACAAGTGGTGTACCATAGGGCTCAGTGCTGGGACCGGTTCTGTTTAACATTTTCATAGCCGACATTGCAGTGGGGATTAAGAGCAGGATCAGTCTCTTCGCAGATGACACAAAGATTTGTGCTGAGGTAGATGGGGGAAGGGAGCAAAAGTACTTCAGGAGGATTTGGTAAAACTGGAGGAATGGTCTCACATTTGGCAGCTTGATTTCAGTGCCAAGAAGTACAAAGAGATGCATTTAGGAGGCAAGAACCCAGGACACAATTACTGGCTGGAGGGTGTCCCATTAACAAAATCCAAGGAGGAGAAGGATCTGGGGGTGCTGGCAACTGGGGATATGAACCACTCTGCTCAGTGCAGGAAGGCAGCAGCAAAGGCAAACAGGATGCTAGGGTGCATAGCAAGGGGATTACTTCTCGGAGTGGGGAGGTCATCTTGCCCCTGTACAGGTCCCTGGTGAGACTGCACCTAGAGTACCGTGTGCAATTCTGGTACCCCACTTGAAAAGGGACATCAAACTACTGGAGGGGTGCAGCGCAGGGCTACAAAAATGATCCTGGGGTGGGGGACAGACCATATAAGGAGAGATTGAGAGAGCTCAATATGTATACCCTGGAGGAAAGAAGGGAGAGAGGGCATATGATTGAGACCTTCAGGTGCCTGAAGGGTTTGAACAAAGTAGACACCAGGTGTATGTTCAATTTGAAAGGTGGAAGGGAAACCAGGGACACTCTATGAAGCTGGAAGGGGCAGGTTCAAGAGGAAACTGAGGATGCACTATTTCATAGAAAGGGTGGTGGCAGGTAGAATTCTCTGCCAGAGGAAGTTGTGTCGTTGCAGAGTGATGGGGGCTTCAAGAGAGTTGGGACAGATTCATGGGGAGGGTACAAATCAGGAGGAGGTGGGAGATGGGGGAAGGCATATGAGGGAGGGGGTACAGCTGCAGTCTAATGGACTGAAGTGCTGCACACTCGAGCAGACTGGATAGACCAAATGGCCTGTATCTGCTAGCAATTTCATATGTCCGTAATATTTGTTAGGGACTATTTTGCAAGGTGGAAGGATACAGTCCCTCGCAGGTTATTTAAACAAGGGGAAAAAACCCTTATGTTGTATTTTTCTTGTGTGGAGTACAACCCACATTATAAGTGCAATAACCCACTCCAGGGTATGGAGTTATAGGCATTTAATTCACACCTGGGGCACTGTGAGGACACTCGGCCTGTGGCCTCGTACCTCACAATGCATCCCAGGCATGGATTAAATGCCTATAACCCCATACCCTGTTGTGGGTTATTGGTTACAGAATAATATATGGGGTAGTGTATATAACTAACATTTCACACACACCAAGGAGTTGGATGCTACGTAAACCCTGAGAATGAAGCTCGAGGGGTTTATGCTAGCATCCGACACCAAGGGTGTGTGTGAAAAAGTCGAGTTTTTACATGTAACTGTTGTGGATCCTTTTTTTTTTTGCACAGCAATTATATAAATAGAAATTTATCTCGATGCTAGTAGCCACTGTCATGATGAAAGAGTTGATGAAGTGTGTGTGCAAGGAAGGCAAGAATGCAGCAGTTGCATGCATGGAGCAAGGGGAAACCTGGCACATGTTTGCCAGTATAACCAGGTTTCCCTATGGGAAAAAACGCACCCCACTTATTATAAACAAATTACAGAAACACATTGGAATAGTGTATTACAATCAGTTAGTGCATAAAATCTACAAGAGATTAAAAAAAATGTATTACCACACTTATAAACAGAGCATACTATACACCAGCAAAATTATATAAGATAAAACTATTACCAAGTACAAATTGCTGGCACTGTCACACGAGTAATGCTGATGTGGTACACAAAACATGGGGCTGTGAAATGATTTACAAATGGTAACAAGAAATCCTTGGATTTTTACCAAAGCTCAATTTAAATATAAAATATCTGGGGTAGGATTCACAAAAGAAATGCAAAGTGCGCACAAAAGTTTACGCTGCACCTCCCGGCTGTGCTGGTGGGCAATGGAGCTATTCACAGTCAGATAGCATGATGCACTATCCGACTGTGAGTAGGGGCCAGTGGTGGAAGCGCTAACCCAGGAAAAGCAGTGGGAAACCCAGGAGCGCTGCCCCCACAGCCAGCCAAGAAAATGGCCCCGCAGCCAATAGCGCTCACTCGCTAAACTGCTATTCACAAAAGTAACCATGCAAATGAGCCCATTGAGCATTAAAGGCGCTAGTGGCCATTAGCATGCCCATATGGTCTCATTTGCAAGGCATTATTCTGGTGTGCGCCCCCCACCAGCCGAAGCCCCACACAGCTGAATCCCTTGGCAGTCTAGTGGTCTCCTACCCCCTCCCCGTACCCCGATCGCTGACTCAATGACAGAAAATAGCATAGTGTCCCATCCCCAACCCTGATCCCCATCACTGTTAAATAAAATGGGTAGTGTATTTTATACATAGATATAGAATTTGATGGCAGATAAGGACTGCTTGGCCCACCCAATCTGCCCATTTCCCTACCTAATGGATAAGCTTCAGATCCTAGTTAACCAACAGCTTATTTCCTCATACCTCCAACCCCTAGAATTGCTTTATGTCTGTCCCATGCTTTCTTGAATTCCCCCACTGTTTTTGACTCCACAACCTCCTCAGGAAGGCCGTTCCACGCATCCACAACCCTCTCTATGAAAAAACACTTCCTCACATTACCTCTGAGCCATCCCCCTTCTATCTACAAATTGTGCCCCTTGTTCTTGCACATCTATTTTTCTGAAAGATGCTACCCTCTTGGACTTTGTTGATTCCCTTGAGGTACTTGAAAGTTTCAATCATGTCCCCCCATCCCTCCTTTCCTCGAGGGTATGCATATTAAGCTCCTTAAGTCTCTCTTCATATGTCTTCTGGTGCAGACCCTGCACCATTCTAGTTACCCTCCTCTGGACTGCCTCCATCCTGTCTATGTCCTTGCAGAGACGGGGTCTCCAGAACTGCATGCAGTACTCCAGGTGGGGTCACACCAGCTGTCTGTACAGAGGGATAACAACTTCTTGTTTTCTACTGGTGATGCCTCTTCCTATAAATCCCAGTATCCCCCCAGCCCTCCTTACTGCTCTCTCACATTGCTTGCCCACCTTTAGGTCATCTGATATGATATGATCCTCCTGATGATGCACATAGTGCGAAACCGGTAGAGGCTGCATCCTTGTACTGCAGGGTGGCTGCATTTACTAATGTAGTTTTGTGAAACAATAAATACTTTTTTCACTCGTTACTTGTGGTGCCCGGTTTTTGGCTTTCTTTCCATCTGATATGATTACCCCCAGGTCCCTTTCCATTTTTGTTATTGGTATGTCACCCCCCATAGTGTACTCTTCCCCTGGGTTTTTGTTTCCCAGGTGCATTACTTTGCACTTCTTAGCATTGAATCTATGCTGCCATACATTTGACCATTCCTCCAACCTTGCCAAGTCCCTTCTCATCCTTTCTGCCCCACCTTGTGTATCAACCCTGTTGCAGATCTTTGTGTCATCTGCAAAGAGACATACTTTTCATCCCAGTCCCTCTGCAATCTCACTTATAAAGACATTGAAGAGGACCGGTCCTAGAACTAAACCCTGTGGTACCCCACTAGTAACCCCCTTTCTTCAGAGTGGACTCTGTTAACTATTACCCTCTGTGTCCTGTTCTCCGGACAATGTTTTACCTAGGCTACCAGCTTGGGACCCACTCTCAGGCTGACTAACTTGTATATTAATCTTTTGTGTGGGACTGTGTCAGATGCCTTGCTAAAGTCTAGGTAGACCATGTCCACAGTCCCTCCCTGATCTACTACTTTGGTCACCCAGTCAAAGAAATCTATTAGATTCGTCTGACGTGACCTTCCCACTGTGAATCCATGCTGTCTTGAGTCCTCTGCCCCTCTGGCCTCTAGGTACTCAACAGTTCTCTCCTTCAGAAGTGATTCCATCATTTTCCCTATCACTGAGGTCAAACTAACCGGTCTGTAGTTTCCTGCCTCTGTTGTGCCTCTACTTTTGTGAAGTGGAATTCCATCTGCCCTCCTCCAGTCCTCAGGTACCACCCCATCCTCCCATGATTTGTTAAAGAGGGTAGTCAGTGGTGTCACTAGTTCTACCCTTAGTTTTTTTTAGAATTCTGGGATCAATCCCATCAGGCCCTATTGCTTTGTCCACCTTCAGTTTTAAGAGTTCTTTCAGAACTCTTTCTTCTGTGAATGGGCTGGTACCAGCCTCCCTATCCAGAGTGTTTCTGTTGTTTGGTTTAGGTACCTCCCCTTCTTCATTTGTG
Organism: Neoceratodus forsteri; assembly: GCA_016271365.2. Taxonomy (NCBI): domain Eukaryota; kingdom Metazoa; phylum Chordata; order Ceratodontiformes; family Ceratodontidae; genus Neoceratodus; species Neoceratodus forsteri. The sequence continues at coordinate 378,220,963 of CM057458.1, forward strand.
AATACTGAGCAAAAATATTTGTTTAGTATCTCTGCCTTTTCACAGTCACCCTCTGCCCACCTCCCTCCCCTTTATTAAGCCTCACTCTCCCTCCCTTGGTCTTTCTTCGCTCCCTGATGTACCTATAAAAAGTTTTATATCCCTTCTTAACTGAGTTGGCTAGCTTTTCCTCGGTTTGGGCCTTTGCTGTTCTGACTGCCCTTCCTGCTTCCTTCTGCTTTAACTGATACATTATCTGTCCGGCTCCTTCTGTGGTTCCTTGTACTTCCTGAATGCTATCTTTTCCTCCCTAACCTTCCCTGCCACCTCCTTTGAGAACCAAAGTGTGTTTTTTTGCATAATTTTGTTTTATTTGCTTCACACAAAGGTGTATTGCCTTAGTGATGGCAGTTTTGATTATTCCCCATTGTTCTTCCACCCCTCCTTCCTGCCCATTTGCTAGTCCATTCCTTAGGCACTCACCCATTTTGGCAAAGTCAGCCCTCCTAAAGTCCAGGACCTTTGCCTTTGTATGGATTGACTCTACTGCTGTGTTTATCTTGAACCATACTGTTTGATGGTCATTAGTTCCCAGATGGCTACCCACTTCTACATCTGTGATCCTCTCTCCATCTCCATTTGAGAGTACCAGGTCTAGGATTGCTCCCTCCCGAGTGGGTTCCAATACTAGTTGTCTAAGGCATGCCCCCTGCAGGGCATCTAGAATGACCCCGCTCTTTGATGTGGCTGCAGCAAATGCACTCCAGTTAACATCTGGCATATTCAGATCCCCCATCAACAATATCTCCCCTTTTTCTGCCATTCTAAGGATACATTCTATAATTTCCTTGTCCATTTCCTCCCCCTGAGATGGGGGTCTGTATACAACTCCTGTGCGGATTGTGGTGCTATTGCCTGTCTTCAAGTTGACCCACAGTGCTTCCTCTCCACCTGTTTACCCTTTTGTTCTGTTGCTGTGATTCCTTCCCTTATGTAGAGAGCTACTCCACCTCCTCTTTTATCCTCCCTGTCCCTCCTGTAGATAGTGTACCCTGGTATGTTTGCATCCCAGTCATGGTTCTGTGTGTACCATGTTTCTGTGACTGCCACAATATTCAGATGTTCCTACTCCATCAAGGCCACTAGTTCAGGAATCTTGTTACCCAGACTACGGGTATTGGCACTCATTACTCTCCATTTTTTGATGGCTTTTCCTCTTGTAGCCCCATCCCTGCCCTTACTGACTTTGCTTTCTCCATTTACTCCAGTCCTGCTCCCTACTGACCTTTGTACCTTGGCCTTGACCTCATTTAGTACCCTGTTTTGGAGGGGGAGGCTGGGAATTCCCTTCTGCTTATCAGTGCCTCCCCCCTTGGCTAGTTTAAAAGCTTGCCAATGAAGCATTTAAACCGATCACTGAGGAGACTGGTTCCTTTCCCGGACAGATGCAGACCATCATACCAGTATAGGTGGGTATCCTTACAGGTGGAACCCCAGTCCCCAGTGAAGCCAAAACCCTGTGCTCTACACCAGTTTGTCAACCATTCATTGAATTGCATGGTGCGGAATACCCTCGCCTCACCCATGACATAGACAGGCACCGCCTCCGAGAAGGATACTGTATGAGCTACTTGTCTAAGGCCTCCCAACTCCACAAACTCCTTCTGCACTGTTCTAATCCAATACATGGCCAAATCATTTGTCCCTAGGTGGACAATGACATCCAGCACTGTCTCCCGTGCAGTTGCTGTCGTGATCCTTAGAATCCACTTCCTGTTCCTCCAAGCCATGGCACCAGGCAGGCAGCTTTCCCTTGCCCCCCAGTTCTATCCCCCTGATAACTGAGTCCCCCACCAGGAGCTGCTTCCTTTCCCTGCTGCGTCCTGTGCCACCTTCCTGTGGGCCTCCCTTGTGATGGTTGCCAGCAACCTCAGTCTCCACTGGTGTGCTTCCATAGGGGAACTATATTCCACCAGAATGGCATATCTATTGTGGAGTGGTACATCTGAAGGGGTGCTCATCTGTTCCACCACCCCCACCCTCCCTGAGCCCTCTGTGGTCCAACCGCTGCTCCTTCTTGGCAACCTCTGAGGCAGAGGTGGTGGCCCTGGTGTCCCCTGCCTGGAGACGGGCAACCTCCTCCCTCAGAGCAGAGAGCTGCCTTCAAATAGGGCAGCATCTCAGCCTCCTGAAAGTCTCCTGGAAGACTCCTGTCCCTCAGCCAGTGCATTGCATTACTCTCCACATGTCTGTCTTCTTTCCAGTTTACCCTGTGTAAATTTTTTTTTTGTTTGGTTGTTGTTTTTTTTTTTTTAAATAGTGTGTGCGCTTTTACTGTCAATGCAGTGTGCTGTGCTGGTAAAGATATAACAGTTGTATGTCCTCAGAGGAAATGATGTCAGAATCTCTGGTATAAAGGAAGTGACACCAAGGAGCAGGGGGATTGGGCCTAAGCCATGCCCTCCAGACGCAATTGACTACAAGCTCTGACCCACCACGATGATGAGTGTTGACCTTCCTTTTAGCAAGACAATCTGCACAATGAGTTAACAGAGAAAATACCCAACAAAGGGAAAAACAGAGAAAAATCAAGCAGTTCAACACAACATGGGTAAGCCTCCCTGACCTTATATAACCTAGTGTTGTGTGCTCTGAAAGCAATCAGGGGAAAACAACCTTCCCCACCTGAGGCTTTGTTTGGATTTGAATACACAAACTGCAGCCTTTGCTATGAGAACTAATCGGCCACCACCACCAGTGAATTACTTAAAAATAGTTTGATGCAAACTGTCACAGAATACTAGTAGACAGTCCAGTTACCCACAAGGGAAAATCAAATGCATAGTATTTCAACCCTTCTGAAGTTACTCACAAGATAGGCAGTTTTGCAAAGCCCCTTCTTGATTTTAAAACTAAAATAATTAAACACAAAGTGATACCAATGTAAGAATGTAAAGTAAGGAACACCTCCCTCAGATTTAAGCAAGAGTGAGAGTTGTTGCATATTTCTAGTCCAATATAGTATCTCCCATGCTGCTCTCAGTTGTTTCAAAGCACACCCTGTTCCAAGTTCAAGAAGATGGACTGTAGTATAGTGGCCCTTCCCAGTCCCTGACCACAGCACTGTAAAATAAAGCATGTAGTGTATTTTCCATAGTAAAGTGGCCGTCCCCAGTCCCCAATCCCCGTCACTGTAAATTAAGATGATCATATTTTCTGTAGTAGTGGGCCTCTGCTCTCCAGTCGCTGGCCCTGTAAAAATTAATAGAATTTTGGTGGTCCAGTGGTCCCCCCAACCCTGTTCTATAATTGCCGGCCCTGTAAAATGAACAGACTCCTGGTGGTCAGTGGTCCCTCCCCACCCCGTTTTCCAATCGCCAGCCCTGTAAAATTAACAGAATCCTGGTGGTCAGTGGTCCCTCCCCACCCTTGCCCCGATCCCGACTCGGTGAAGCAGTGAAACTCCCTGGCAGTCTAGTGGACCCCCCAACCGTAACGGAGAGTCCAACCACCCCACCCTCCCTTCAGCCTGACCCACATACAGTGACCAGCACAGCCCACTGCTTACCACCACTGCTGGCCCCTGACTGAGCTCTCAGTGACAGCGTACTGTATTCAGCATGACCCAGTGACAGTGACTGACAGATCCACCACCATTGGAATGTACACTATTTCATGAGCTTGGCAGCACACTCGGGACATATTATATCTAATGAAAGGGTACCTCTGTGCTCTTACACATTGTTTCTCTTCCGTCTGACATTTGCCAAGAGTGCAGATTTACTGTGCTCCCTTCTTAAAAATGCTGGGACAATAGGAGGGTTGTGTTAACCTTTGTTTGGTCAGTCTCACTCCAATGTATCCTGCAAGTGGAATGTGATGTGCTTTGCTTAGCAGCTGCTTCTGTATTCCCTGGAAACTGCAAGCTGTTTGCACACCTGCCATTCCTCTGCAGCACTGAGAGGTACCCACTCCTTGTAGAATACATCATCCTCACAGTAGACCCTGATTTGCTCTCCTTCCTGAGGGCCAGGGTCCATGTTGGCTGCCTGTTTCCTTAACTCTGCCAAGAATTCATCCACCTATAAGGCTTGTTTTAAATCGTTGCTGTTAATTAATCCTGGGGGGTCAGTACTCTCTCCATTGAGTTTCTTCCAAGTAGCTGCCAGCTGCTACAGAGGCTGAAGTGTGAGAAATCTTTATCTCCCTAATTTTTCATTCTGTGACACAAGAAACTGAGGGCAGACTGACATGATTTCTGTAACTGCATATTGACTTATAGGTTACCACTAACTGAAACCTCTTTCATTCCTTGACCACCCTTCCAACTCAGGACTGTTTGAGCTAATTGAACTGACACCTTTGGTCCTTCCACACACATTACCAGGGCACATTGATGGGGCAGGATCTGTTCAGGCTTCAAAGATCCTGATGCACTATAGAAGGAGTAGCTCCTGCATCTCTCCAGAATTGTGCAAGCTTCTCTTATGTTCAACAAGGAGCATGTTTTAAGCTGAATTAGGATCTGTTGCCCCCCTGAAACAGTCACCATTAAGAGAGCCTGAGACAGTAGGGTTCTCACCCTCTGCACCTGATCCCTTTTGCTTATGTTCTGGCTAGTTATATAAGATGTACCCCACATGCTGTTCCCCAGTTCCCTTTTACATCTTGAGGGAAGGGTGTGCTACACCCCAGGATCAGGACCAGTTGAGGTCCCTTTAGGCTGCTCTACTGGATTGCCTGTCCCTTTAATCCCTGTTGCGCCTCCCTCCACATTACTACACTTTGAGAAAAGGCCTGTTGGATTTATACCTGCCAGCCATCTCGGCTACTTCTCTGGGCAAACTCAGAACACAGTCTGCCAACCACACCCTTTTATCATCAAATGAAGATCGACAAATCTTTGTCCAACATTCGGGTAGTATCTAGGGGTGCCCCCAGGGCTCCATCATGGGCCTACTCCTACTTAGCCTCTTCATAAATCAACTGCCTGATGCTTGTCAGACAGCCAGCGTACTCTTCTGTGATCTATTCTAAAAATCCAGACCTTGACAGCCTTATTGCTGCACTCCAAAGTAACTTTAGGGCACTTGACAGCTGTTTCTCCAACAACAAACTGGTCCTCAGTTCCAAACAAAAAAAGACCATGATCTTCTCTAGTCTCCTACAGAAGAGAAAATAAGTTCCACCCTTTGTCATCAGAAATGGTCAAGGACATAACTGTAAACAGGTGGGACCTTCGTATACCTTGAGGTAACTCTGGATGATACTTTATCTTTTGCGCCCCATGTTAACAGTCTGGTGGCCATAGTCAGCAGAAGACTGGGTGCCCCATACCAGAACAGGAACAATCTCACTGGGGATGCTATATGCCTTATTGTGGCAGTTCCACTCTTTCATCTATAGATAGAGGGCTCCCTGTCTATGCATCTGTCTGTGACACAGTGCTAAACAGAGTAAAGCTGATCTGTAATAAGGTGTGCTGCTGTTTTTAGTAGTAATCTTTTATTGTTTGACTAAAAAGTTGTACACAATTTTTAAAAGCAGTATAAATACAATAGATACATAATTAAGTAGTGAAAAATACAGTAAAGTGCATTAAAGTACAGTTAACGTGTGAGCGCCCAGTTTATTTATTTTTTTTTGCAGTTATCTGTTTTCTGTCCTGGAGTCCTCTGCGTCCCTTCTGATGTCCTCCCCATGCCCAGCACCGGGCATGAGACCCCCTCCCCAGACTCCATGACTTACCCTTCATGGCAGGGAGCAGGAGCGACTGATCTACCGGACTGAATTTAGTGTTCGGGAGGTGCCTTCCAGGTCAGTCGGAGGAGACCATCGCCATCCCCAGAGGACCCCATTTTCCACTTTCCTCCCCCGAGGTCTCGGGCGCAGCAGTGGCACCAGCGCGGTGGCGCACACGCCCAGTGCACATCCTCGCCAAGCACCTGCCGCAGACTCTGCTCACAGATTCAATGCTGGCGTGCCACCTCCCAGCCTCCACTAGGTGGCAGGCAATCACTGAGCACTGTGATCCCCCTCCCTGAGAGCAGTCCTGGGGACGCTCAGTCCTTTTCCTCCCTGCCAACCCCTGGCACCCCATGTCCTTTTCCGAACACGGGTCGCCGGCGTGACACGAGGTAAGGCGTCCAGTGCCTCAGCCCTCAGTGCCACCGGGCTGGCAGCGCCTAGCTTCTTAAGATGTTGGAAACTACCGAGTTACAAGTCATACAATTGTAGTATCAGTACCTTTTATTTTTTGCATTTTGATTTTGCTAACTTGATAGAAAAAAAAATTGCCAATCTAATTATAGTAAAATCATCCTCTGTGTTGAATAACACAGTAGTCAGATATGTTTTATCCATATTACTCCAGGTATTAATTATTGGCCCAAGCCAGTGTGCTGTAGCATTTTTGTACCAATCACATTCCCACAATACATAATGTAGTTCCTCCTTCTCACCTGAAGTGCAGTAACATTTCTGTGCAAATTGTGGAAGCTTTTTAAATCTTGCTACATTCACATTATTATCAAAACATGTGTGCTGCTTTGTACTTGGTGCAGATTACCAGACTCATAGTTGTAGCCTTTATGTACTCACTAACTGGCTACCTTTACCCGGCAGAATAAAGCTCCAAACCTGTTTGCTAGCTAAAAAGGTGCTCTTGTGCCTAACACCCCCTGCTTTAACAAATTGCTTCTGCGCTGTCTCCAACCAGTATAACATCAGGAACGTGGGCAGGAATGATGTTACGCCTCCTTTCCAGTGTACTCAGCAAGGCAAGTGGTCATTTGCTGTCAGGGCCACTGACTGGTTAAATGAATTGCCGGATACACTGTTGAATCTCCCCAAGTTTAATTAGTTTAAGAGATCTTTGTGGTCTGCCTTTGCAGTCCAATGCAATTGTAACCATTAAAATACTGTAGTTATATTTACTGGTTATGGGTCAATAAACCATCGCTGGCAGACCCTCAGAAACTTTGAAATCCATGCTTGTGAATTACAGAGCTCCGTAAACCACGGTTACAGCAACCAGGCGTGAGTCTCCCTCAGCTGTTCTCTGAGAAGGTGTCTTCATGCTGGTGGTCCGCTCAAGTTCCTTACAAAAACCACCAGTGCAGGAAACACACGTCTTGAAGAACTGGCAGAAAAAAGACAGAGGAAAAAAACAACATCTCAAAATATTGTCTTTCACTGAAAACTTTCCTCCAGATAACTTATCAGTTCTCTTTCACAGAACTGCATAAATGTCTAATTCAGAAACTGCTTGGGAGGATCCTAGCTGAAACAAGAAACGAGACAGGAAATTCAAAAAAAAAAATGTTTAAAGTGTGATGTTATAAGCTCTTTAAACAAAAAAGTTCAGCTGTTGTGAAATACTTATGACCTCTTGATTTGTGATTTTACTCTGTTCTATTTAAGTAAAATAAATGTTCTTCACAGAAATTGTTTCAATCTCTTAATTTCTAAATTAACAAGTTGTAACCAGTAAATGTAAAAAATGAAACATGGTAAAGTGTGGTAATTCAGATTTTATGCACGCCCTTGGTTTGTGATGCCCAGGTAAATCCCTTGGGCTTTATGGGGCATTACACACCTCGAGTGTGCATAACAGCCTCATAAACCTCACTTCCCCAAGCATTACTCTAATATTTATTTGGTTTCTTGCTGTGCATAACATATTTTTTATTGAGTGCAGATCTATCAAAGATTTCCACCATTTAGATTAAGACTCCAAGGCTGTTTTGATCCTGAGTATACCAAATATGCCATCATAACCCAATGTATGTGCACTGTCCCTGCCACCACTCCAAAAGCCCTCCCAACCTAATCTCATACCTGCATTTGAGAGTTATCCAAAAAGGCAATAAAAGGTAACCAAAGCCTATTGTAATATTCTAGTCTGTTGTCTGAAATATAATGAAGCCGTTCTAACCCTGCACATTCAATCAATACATTTAACCACTTAGAATGGAGGGGGAATGAATATCCGTCAATGTTGCAGCAATACTCTTTTGCTGTGATAATTGCTAAATCAGTAAAATTGCTGGCATATCCATCATATTGTGTTTGCAGTAAAAAACTAAAACCTAGTATCAGAATTCCAGGGTCATATGGAAACTCCCCAAACTAGTGAGGTGATCCTTTTCCAATACACTTTCAGTACTGAATATGTAGTAATGCCCCTTGCCTTCTGACATCTTTGGCATCTGTCTGAGATTGTAGGGGGAAACTTATGTAATTTAGCTGGTGTATGGTAACCCTTACATATTATATTGACCTGTATTTGTCTGTATTTATTATATTTCCTTATGCTTCTGGCTGATTCTGCTACCAACTGCCATTGAACATCTGTTTTTTTTCTAGTTCCTTTTCTCATGCACCCCTTAATTTAGACAATTGCCCTCATTTGTAAAGGCTAATAAGGCATACATTTTACCTATCATTTTATCTGATGCTAAATTACCTACCCAGAGCTGTTTAATCAGAGATAAGTCTATCATATCCAAGTGACCTACTGTCTGTTGTACTATTTATGTTTGCTTGCACGCATGTGCAAGAAACATAGTGCCATCATCTGAGATTTCGGAGGTGTGTCATCTCCTCCTCCAGTTCAGTCAGTGTGTTGGCAGGCGCGGCCCCTGTAAGCCAATGCATGCTGGAGCTGTCTATGACAAGCTCCAAAATGCAGTGGCATACAGTTGAAAGGGGGAACTACGCTTCAGTGAGCAGCGATAAGATATCGCCTGCTCATGCGCAGCTCCCCTACACACGACACACACACACACACACACACACACACACACACACACACACACAGACGCATACTGCGTGTTGCCCTCCCCCACCCTGCACACATAGAGCTGGGGGTGCCCAGAAGATGGGAAATTTCACTGGATCAGACTGGTGCAATCTGGACTCACTGGTCCAACATACAAGACCATGTAACTTACATGGTTATAGCTTCACCAAACACGCTAGCTAGTCAGTCTGGCTACTACTTATCTGGTCCAGTACAGAAGACTGTCCAATATTTTCCTCACTCAGTCCCAGATATTGGAGAACTGTTTAATTGACAGTTCCTAATTGGGCAGCCAGTACTCCACTAGGTAGCCCTGGGTGAGCTGCAATGCTCTGGCCTCTGGGTGCACTTTGGGCCTGTAAGCTCCCTCCATTGCTCTCTGCATTACCCTAGAAAATGCATTTGCTATCCAGATGTTCCTATATGTTGGCAGGAATACAAGATGATGGATACATTTACTCAATTCCTGTGAACTGCACTTTGAGATTCATGTGGTCTTTATGTTTAGAGATAGGCTAGTCCCCCTGAGATTAGTGGCTCATTTCTTTCACCATTATTGCAGAGGATGTTGTACAGTAGTTGTCTGCAGTTAAAGGGTTTTAATTATAAATAGTGTACTGCATGTTCTAGGTAGGTTGGGGAGCACTGATTGGGGGGGCTACTTACTCATATTCATATATTATTGCAAATAATTTTGGCAAGAAATAGTGTAATCATAATATTCCTTCATACTCTCAAGGGGGATTTTGCTAGCAATTTTATGGGCATGCTTTTGGTTTCAGCCTTGTGCCAATCCACCTCATGCACTGCACACTTGTTTTGTGGCACAGCACTTTCTCTGGTTATATTATTCTAGTTTACTTTTTTGTGAACAGATGCCATATTTGTCTGGACATTATGTACCTATAACCCGAGGTGCTGCCCAGCTAGAGCCCCCATCCCCAACGTCCCCCATGAAAAACCCTCCCACCCACCCCACTCACTTCAACTTGGTTTTCATCCAGATACAAAATAATTTGTATGTCTTGTCCACTATAATCGTTGACATGACATCTTAAATCACACATGGAATGTGACAGGGCACAGGGATCAACTTTCCGATACAAAATAAAAAAAAAAAAAATGATTCTGTTTTAAAGGTGTTAGATCCCAAACAGATTTTCTGAAAGTTAGACCTGCTATTGATGCAAGACTCTATGATCCTGTCCTGGATTTAGTCTGAGATAGCTGCATTTCAGTAACCGAATTTAACAGCGGAAATCTCTCTGTAAGCAGACACAGGCAGAGTGGAGGTAATTTGGGCAGACTGAAATAAGTAACTAGTCCAGGATGGAGCCCTGTCGGACCCCTGCTAGAATGGGGGAAGGGGGGAAGGACACCACCCACCTGAACTGACTGTTTATGGCCAAATGAACAGAACCTGTCCACAGCATGAGATGAAAGGCCAGAAAAAATTCAGCTTGATCATGAGCAACTGATGGGACAATGACTTGAAAGCTTTAGCTAGATTGGTCAATATGGCTGTGTTGACATGTTCCTGATCCATCCCAGAAAGGATAGAATCAGTTACAAACAGCAGAGAAGATATAGTAAAGAGGTTCATGTGACACTTGGACAGCTGGTTCTGATCGCTCTATAATTTTTGTAATATAAAAAATGTAGTGTGATTGTATGTCATGAGAATTCCTGTGCTCCTGGGATGACCCCCCCCCCCCAAAGGTATCACTTCAAAGGACAGGATATGTTAAACAGCAGATCTCTGTAATGTGATTAATTTCCAAAAGTCACATTTTATGGGATTGTTGTTGAGTTGGGCTCCTTTGAAGTCCATAACTAAAATATCCATTTTATGATGTTCTCAGGAAGGGCAGTTAATTTCAACTGGTGCTTGAAAAAACATGTTACAGCTAGGTGAGAACACTGCAGAGTTGTAAAAGGTTCTTTGATGCCTGTGAAGGGCAGGAAGATACACTAGATCAAAGGGTCATATGGGGGAACAAATTTTTGCTGATGTCACCTTATTTAATTTACTTCCAGAGTGATAAGACATCCTGGCTGTATAATTTTTAATATTTTAAAAGGAAGAGCTAGTTGGCATCACAGAAGGGGTGGAGACCCAGGGTTTTAAACAGTATTCTGCATTTCCACTTACTGACACAATTCTTGTTTGGACTCTCTGAAGCTACAATATCTATCAGCACTGTAAGAAGATAAGAATACATTAGATAGACAAGTCTGAGTATATGGTTGGTAGGAGTTTGCACTTTAAACTTTGTTCTTTTAAGTGATTGTATGTTTTGTGATATATTGTTCTATGTTTTATATTTTACCTATTTTTATCCATTTTCTAAGTAAACCTCTTATTTTTAAAGAGACTGCTTGTGTCTTCCAAGTTCTTCTTTTTTTTTGCCTGTGATGCATGGATGGTTAAGATTTTGACGACACTGTTCATGAGCGTAATGGTAATACCAAACTGGGAAAAGGTAAGAGTTTATCTGAGGTCTTTAATAGAGTTTTTAAGGGTTCATTTTGTACACCTGGTTAGGTGCCTGTAGGCGAAAGATATCTGGCATTTCCCCCAAAGAGCAGAATTATCTGAGCCTGTACATTTGGGTATGCTAGGAAGAGGTTCACAGTTTGAATCCCTCCAGAACTTGAGACCAAAGGTTGATTCAAACATACAAAACAGACAGAAGGGTTACCCTGTTCCTGTTCACAATACTGCACTCGGAGGTTGGCATTGTGGGAGCAGAGGGCCTGACCTGCTGAGTGGGGATGTAGCAGTTTCTACTAGAGCCAGACTGGTAAGGTAAGAGGAAACTCGAGGAGTCAATAAAGTCAGGGATCTTAGAATATACCATATACTCCTGGAGCTTAACATTACTGTAAGTGGGAGGATTGAAACTGGCCTGTGGCTGCGTTATGAGGAGGGATCACCTCCACCCCAGCACCCCTGTACAGAGGCAGAACCTTAGCTTGTTACCAGGCCTGAAGGAAAGCACTGAAGGAGGAGAGGTTCAGAGGGTGGGACCCAGAAAGGTTGAGGGCTAACTCAAGCAAAAATGTCAAGGAGTTCAGGATCCACCTATCAGGGCTGGACTTGAAAGGGTTATGTAAGCAGCAAAGCGGGAGGTGAGACCAGTGAACTATCCACCTGGAGATTGGGGTGAGGGCAAAATTAGGCTGAGACTGATTTGAATTGAAGCTCAGGTGAGGCCCTCTCCTCCTGAGAAGGAAGTTAGGTAAGTTCATTAAGTATTTCAACTTTTCAAGCAAGTCCACACTCCCGAGGCAAAGAACTGAATAATAAAATAAATGTCATAACCTTGTCAGTTTTTTGACTCTGGGCTTAGGAGGAGTTGGGCCGAGAGCAGGCTGCAGTAAAACCAGGGGTTGGAGGGGGTCTGACTTGGCCTGGGCTGGTCCCTCCCAGGAGTTGTTCAGTTGTAGTCTTAATGTTTTTGGGGCATTATTTAATGCTGGTTGATTTGTTTGCATTACGCAGGCCAGCCCGCCCTCTTTGCTGTCGTGATGTTCGAAAATCAGGACTTTTTTGTTACTTTGCCCCCCCTGTAAAAATAACAAACTATGCCCCTGTATAGAATGATGTATTTTCATTCATTCTTTCATTCACAATAAACATAATGAGGAAAAGCTAGCGAGATGTGTTGGGCAGGGCAACATAGGAGAGTTTAGAAACATTGTACAGTCAACAGGGTGAATGCTATGGCAGGGCCCTTAGTAAGAAGCCTGGAATTGAAATAAATATTAGAATGAATTAGCCCTAGAGGCAGCTGTTGCTGATCATACTGTCACTTCACGCCCAGTGAATTCTGGTTCTGTTACATGACTCCCCCCCCCCCACAGTTCTATTAAAGCATAACGGTAGACAGTTATAAAAATTTGTGGGTAACAGGATCACAGCTGGCAAAGAACTGGCAAATTAGTAAAGAACAAATGAGACATGATACCAGCTGGCAGAGGGGGACTGTATTGGCACTGACAGAGTGGCAATGGGGATGGCACATTTTTAGAAGCAAGTTGCCACTACACTCTATAAACATACCACAAGCAACCAGGTACCCTAGAAACATTTGTAAACTTTATCATTACATGAAAGTGTAATTAAAACAGTGGTTCAGGAGCTCAAAATAGCTAAGTTGTGCTTCAGCATGTTTGTATTGCACTATTATCTAATTATAACGTTTCAGGGTTTTTTTTCACAGATACGGTATATGGTTGCTCAGCATGTATTCGTAGCCTCAATAAACCTTTGCAAAACACATCCTCCAAAAAAATATAATTCTTTTTGTGCCTCCCAACACTAGGCATAATTGCTGTGCAGTGGGGGAAATGCAACATACTGTACGTGTCTCCATCTGGGACTGATGAACGTATGGTACAGGTGACTCACTGTGGAGATTTATTTTTTTAATATTTCTGTCGGTATTTCATTTGTAATTCTTCTTCTTGTGGCCCTTGTCATGTCATGTCCGGGTTAACTTGTGCTCCTATGTAACGGTCTGACAGGTAGTCCATTAGCCTCACATCCTCACCTCTCTCAGCATACTGTAGCACAACAGGCACACAGGGATGTTGTGGAGCACAGGGTGAGGCAGGTGGTCTGTCCATGTAACACTCACATGTGCAATGTACACAAACATACAAAGTCAATGGTGCAACACCATTGCGAGGTGGATGGAAAATAAGAAATCAGCAAACCACAACACAAAGAACACAGTTTTTGTAAATCACTCTGTTCAGTGTGATAGTAATAAACACCACCGATATACCATATGTACAGTATGCATGTTGCCTTCTCATCCCATAAGAGCACTAGGCACAACTTGTAATAATTGAATGTGCATTTATTGCAGTCACACAGAACATGGCTTTTTATAAGGGATCTGTTTCCATGGCTTCTCAGTTTCTGGATCTTGTTGATTTACTTCCATGCACTTCCACATGGTGTTGGACCGTTGCTTTTCTTTGTGTAGACTGCCGACTGCAGCATTATCGATGTAGCCTGGCTGCCCTTTACTTGTGACTGTTCTCTGTCAACATCTCACCAGGTGAAGTACAGTAACAACATCAGTAAGGTGTTGGATGCTGTGGCATTTTTAATTGAAAGACAATGCAGTGTGATGATTGTCAGGTCTGAAAAGTAAAGTTGTCCTCCCTAATGCATTCTGTACACATTTTGTGACCTGACCTGCTCTTCCTATGTCCACACTGCTCTGCCACTCATTGTTTCCCGTTGGCTTATACAAGCACTTTTATTTATTTATTTAGTGGGAAACACTTTCTGGCTATAGTAAAAAGCTGTGATCAGGCAGTGCAATCTAGGGCTAAGCAAAACCTGTGTTTCTGAACCCTAGTTCACACTGCCTGGTCAATGCAATAATTGAGGCATGCTGACTCTACGCAATATACAGTAAGTACACCCTCAAACCATGGTCAGTGATCCTACAGCAGAGCATACATGGACAAAAAAAAAGACACAACATAAAAAGAGCAGAAATCAACGTACTGTACAAGGCCACCAACACCACCAAAAGAAAAATTGCCCACCAAGCAGCCTCCATGAGGTTGTCAATACCACCAGACCAGTAGATATAAAACTAGATCTGCGATGAGTGCCAATCGCAGTCAGAACTGGCAGCTGCTATCGCTGATAAGAGTGCACCTGAATGATACTTCCCTAATCAGGGACCAACTCCACTTGGATAGCGAGCAGCAGGTATAACAATGCAGATACTCAGTGAGAAAATCATACTGTATAGGTGGGCGGCTTGGTAGATGTAGTGAAAGTGAGGAATTGATGGTGATAAATTGACAGTAGGGCAATAAGCACCTACAATATCTTTATAAGGCATAGCTAATAATGCATGTGTGCTATGTTAGAGGGTCCCATTTTGGGCTGACTCCCCATTATAGGAATGTTCTCACTGTGTTGCTCTGTAAGGATGACGTTAACTGGCTAACCTGGAGGCTATAAGGGGAAAAAAATAAATACATAAAAAAATGACAGACAGCTGTGGCAAATGTGCTATGCTGCATGAATGTAGTGTCAGTGTCAAGGATAATGCCTATATGTTTCAATGTTGCACAGAAGTGAAACTGGCTGGGAAGTAATTCTGAATTGTTAGTAGGACAGAAGCAGGACATGAATCAGACCATCTGATATGAGGTGGATGGGCAATTGCCAGAAAATGTGATGTGCACAGTATACAGGAAATTCACAATTTTTGACATTGATTTCTCTTTGCCTAACATACAGTAGGTGCAGTGAATTTCAGGTTGCACCCAGTGTTATGCTTAGGAGCACATGACTATGTCACAGGGGAAAGGACAGAGTAGATTATGTAATTGCACTGTGCATTTCACTGAAACAATGCCACAGATACCTTTTTGCTGGTGTTACCATTTGTCTGTCTCCCATTGGGCAGGGACAGTGAGCATGCACAAAATAATGGCAGTCAGTGCATGGGAATAAAGAGAGACACAAGAGCAAAAAAACTGAAAGAAATGCATAAAACCTGATGTTCTGTGGCACTGCACTAAATGCCTCTGAAATTATGACAGCTGTGCAAGGTGCTGAGATAGTCATGTGATGAAAGGGCTATAGATAATGCACAGATACTGTATGTAGGCTAAATATATTTGCAGGTGAATTTCTCACTGTTTCAGATAAAACAGACATGCAGAATATCTGTTAACAAATACTGTCAAAGTTTATTTTATATATTGGTTATTTTATCGGGTCAAGACATTTACGATCCTCAGTCTTCTACAGGGAGAATGTGTGGGAAATGATATCTTTGCATTGTTGGGTCATTTTAGACAAGTTCAGTGGAACTGCTTATTTTCATGTCATCTCAAATATGCGCAGAGGGACAAATCTACCTTCAATTAAATAATTTAACAATTTGCTTTTGCAGCATATCTTTGTTTGAAGTGCATCTAAAGTGGGATACATGTATTTGTAGGTGACTTTCTCTTTGTTTCAGTTTTGTATTTCCCATCAATCCTTTATAACAACTATTTAATAAAACAGTTTAGATGTGTTTTTTTCTTTTTTTGTGAAAACTTTGCATTACATTTTTATTGTTAGAGTGGGTATACTTTGAGTTTTTACTTTCATAGCTTTTGAGGTAAAGACATGGGGTGGGATATTTAGAACTGCGCCTGGCAGGGGCGCAAGCTGGGCGCAGCGCAACTGGGATGTGCCAGAGCATGGTCTGGGCAACATTCAACAGTACTGCGCCATGGCTCCACACTGTTGAATATGGTACTGTGGCCACCCGTATTGCACATGGCACAGTGGCACTCCACCAGCACAAGTGGCCAGGAGAGAGCAGGGGATGCACTAGCTCAAGTGCCATTGCGCTAGGTGCATCAACCGCGATATTCAGTGGTGGACATGCAAATGGGGCCATAATGTATGCAAGGTGCAAATGGGGCCATTAGCATGTCATTATGGCCCCATTTGCATACAGGTGCACCGATCCCCAGCGACTTGCACCTGGTGCCCTGCCAGGCAGCAGCCATCGGGGACCGATGCCTCCTGCCCCCACTGGCAACGTGCACCAACGCCCAATCGCGGGCATATGTATTAAAGTAAATGTCCAATATCCCTGCTGGTCCAGTGGACCGCTCCCAGCCTGATAGCGGGCATAAGTATTAATTAAACATTCAATTCCTGGTGTTCAGTGGACGCGCCCAGCTCGATCGCAGGCATAAGTATTAATCAACATCCACTAGTTCTCGGTGGTCCAGTGACCGCTTCCAGCCTGATGCGCAGGCAAGAGTACATTAAATTGTTCAAACCATCTCTGGTGGCCCAGCGACTACCCTCCCACCCGCCCACTGAGCCCCACCATCCCGCCTCCCCTGCTCAGTGGCGGCAGCAGCTCCGCCCGTTAGTCATTTCACCTACTGATCGATTGATGATAGTACGGTTGTACACCTATTTGTGTCCACAGCGTAGGCTAATGGTGTGACAGCTATCGCATAGTCCAGATATGTGAATGGATTCATTCACATATCTGGACTGTGTAGTACGGCACAGTTCGCACACCCATTGGCCCACACTGTGGACCATGGCGCAGCGCTACTTGTACGCAGTCAGTCGGGCGGGTGGCTTGTGGGTGGGGAGCTGCCACCAGCCGCTGACCGGAGGGGGGGTGTGGTGGGGCCAGTGGGTGGGTGGGCAGGGGGTACCGCGGGCCACCAGGGATGGCTTGGATGATTTAATTTAATACTTATGCCCGCGATCGGGCTGGGAGCAGTCCACTGGACCACCAGGGATATTGGACAATTTAATTCATCACTTATGCCCGCAATCGAGCTGAGAGCGGTCCACTGGACCACCAGGGATATTGGACGATTTAATTCATTACTTATGCCCATGATCGGGCTAGGAGCGGTCCACTGGACCACCAGGGATATTGGATGATTTAATTCATTACTTATGCCCGTGATTGGCTGGGAGCAGTCCACTGGACCACCAGGGTTATTGGATGTTTCTAATTCAATACTTATGCCCATGATCGGGCATGGGGGGGGTACTATCATGACGGACTGTGCCGCAGGAGCTCAGGTGGCCACCCACAGCTGGCAGCTGCCGTGTTGTGCCCTGCGATATGGCGGCTCACCTGTGGGGGGCCAGCTATTACTCCTTTTTTTTATGGCTCAGCTGTGTGCAGCGCAGGTAGGGGTTGCACCCGCATCTGCTCTGCACATCCCGGGCTGAATATCTGGATGTGCAGAGTCTGCATGGGCACGCCCCCCCTACTGCACTGCATACATTACTGAGGCACCCCGACGCATCGGGATTTGTGCCATGCACTTTCCCCTTTTGAATATCACGCCAGGGCACAACCCTTCTGAATATCCCACCCCTACTGTACATATATTTCTCTGGATATATGGACTCTGTATTAGTCTACTAAATTTTTTTCTCCTGATACAAATAGTTCATATGCCATCTTAAACTATAATATGCTGTTATTTCCTCCTTTTTCATTTTCAGAAGTATACTGTGCAATTGCTTCCCTTAAACCTAAAAGGGCTCCCGGCCCAGATCTCATACCTTCAGAAGTATATTCAAGTATACCAACACTGTTGGCCTCCTTACTTACTGAATATTTTAACTGTTGTTGCCAAAGATTAGTTTTTCCATCTTCTTGAAGGGCGCCACAATAATTTCATTATATAAATAAGATTCTGGCCAGAGCCGATAGGGCTGCAGGAGAGGAATATGGGTCATCCTAAGCTATGAGAAGGCTCATAAAGTTACAACTGGCAATAAAGGTAATGAAAAGTATAACATCAGACCTGGTATTAATCTAACCACAAGGCATATTTTCAACAGTTGATTAGTAGATGAAAATATTAAAAATACTTTATATATAAACCACAATAATGGTAAATATAAATTTATATCAAGTCCATTTTGCACATGTTGGGTGAAGCACTGAGGATATAAAATGTTTAGCTGTTCAGCCATATATATTCCTTCTCTTGAGAGACATTTTCTCTTGCACTGTGGATCCAATGAACTCATGATACAAATGCAAATGTCAGGCATGTATTCTAAAAAACAATAAAAAGCAGGACATTATTATATCAGATGGTCACTTTGTCATAATCATACTGTAATACAATAACAACAAAAAAAAACACTTCTGTTGCAAAGTATGCCTGCCATCTTTATATACAGGAAATAAAGATTGTCTATAGAAATCATTCACACCTGGGCTATAGCGAGCCCTCAAGGTATAGATCCATTATGCCTGAGCATCTGATATAGTAATGCACTACTTTTATCTAATGTTTTGAATAGATTCCTGATATTTGGAATTGTTGTACCGCAGAGTTCACTGGTTCCAGTTCTAAAGAAAATGTCTTTCAAGAGACATATAAATGAATACTTGTCAATTTTATATCCTCATTTGTTTACCCAACATCCACTAAATGGATTTCTATATGGTTTATAGTTCTGATATTGTAGTTTATATGTAAAGCTTTTTATAATTACACGACTAACCAACTGTGAAATATGCCTTTGGAGTAGTTTAAACCAGGTTTGATATACTTTTCATTTCCTTAATTGCTGGTTGTGATTTAAGTGCTTCCTCCTTTCCTGAGGATGCACATATTCACTGTTTTAATTTTTTATTTGTACACATCACTGGTGGTGGATAATATAATAACCAGATACAATAGTTCTACAAATATAGCATAAGAAAAAAACAGTAATGTCTGAATGGCATACCACAGACAGAGACAGGGATTAAACAGTGCTGTACAGTAAGCGCTACCCAGGTCACTGTCCATAGTACTAGGAAGAAGACAAGGGCTGGGAAATCAAAAATGGTGGATGAGCTGTTCCTATTGCAGAGAGGACTGAGACATGGAGCTGCTTTGCCACAATGGTGGTGGAGATCAGGGTTCTAATCCTGGCATTCAAAATGTAGTTTTTCTCCTGTAATCCAACTCCAACTCAGAGTTGATAATTTTAGTTAAAGGGGTGGGGTGTGGGCAGAGCCCACTACTAAATAAGTGTTTGGACTGGTAGCAGTTGTCAGTGTTCTTTGTGACCACTACCAGTGGCATTGCCTTTACTTGCCACATTTATTCCTGCCACTGTTCTGCATAGTGCTGTATGGAAGGTGCTGTTATTGACAGTGCTGTTCATACATGTGCTATTCAGACCTAGTGATAGATAATTTAATGGTATTTCTGCATTACATTACTAACTCCGATAAAACTCTGCTTCTGGAGTGAAACATTAGTTGTTTTGCTCAAAATAGCACAGCATTGCTCCCTGATATTCACTGCACTGCTACACTTTTGTTGTTTTAGTATTCATCCTATGAATTTCCATATGCTTTTCTATTAAGCGGTTAAAGTTTTACTGCTTGCTATGGAATAACACTGCTTTTTATTTGATGCACAAGTGGCAAGTACACAAATGTGCAATAGTACAATGAATAGCAGGAGCAATGCTGCAATAGATTAATGCAGAAAACAACTAATGTTTCTTTCTAAAACATCACTGTAGATGGGCTCCCACTGTCTGCTTACTTTTTTCATTGCCTATTGGACCGGAGGGGGGCTGGACACCTCGTGTTAGAATAGAGGATTGGCCACACTAGTATTTGGCTGTCATTGTTTGCTTACTTTTTCATTTACTGTCTGTCTCTAGGTTTAGGCACTTGGTGTCAGAATTGTGAAATCTGGTGACACAGGGTTAAGCAGCAAGTGGTTACTTGCTTTCATTTTATTTTACCACCCTACCCCATAATTGGGTACCCAGTGTTGGGGCAGGGAGCGGCACTGTAGTTTGACTTCTGGTGACTGCCTAGCTGGCTGAATCAGGAGTCACCCAGCCAACCATGCCCATCAAACCAGAACTGCATTCCTATTGCATGCAGGCTACAGCACAGAAGCCCCCAACCCAGTAGTATAGCTAACCTTAAAAGAGCTGTACTATGCTGTGCTTTTTTCATAAAATACTAGAGCAGTCTGGTCAGTAATGAGAGAGTGCAGCACCAGCTAGCCACCCTGCCCAGCCAGTAGCTGCAGCATAGAGTCAGACCCTCAAGTAAAAGTCCTGCCAGCAGCAAAAACAGCCAAGAAAGAAACTACCTGTAGAATCACAGTGACAGGGTTCTGACTGCTTGTGACTTTTTGTAAAGGTAAGTGGATGGGTTTATTTGAAAATATCTCAATACTGAGAAGAGAGAAAGGGAGAGACTCAAACAAGAGAATGCATGGTCCTTGGTCCTTGATCTCCTGGCCTGTGACTGCAGGTGGCCAATCCACTGAGGACCATTTTGGTAGGTGGATACCTGCTGTAAAGGGTTGGATGGCCATTTTTCTTGTTGGTGTTTGGAAAGCTTTACTTCTCCTGCCCAGGGGAATAGCTTTGCTTTTACTGGTGGAAGGGTGGTCCTGATTCTCCCAGCTTGGGGAGCACCCCTGCTTTGACTTGGGGAAGAGTATCTCCCTGTTTCTCCTGGCTTGGTGGTGGCCCTGCTTTTCCTGGTTTGGGGTGGCCCCATCTTCTGGGTCATGTGGCCCAGCTTCTCCTGTTAGAGAAAGCAGGGGGCATGGCCATTCCCCTCTACCTGAGCCAGGAGAAGCACAGTCATCCATTCCAAGCCAAGAGAAGCTGGGC
Organism: Neoceratodus forsteri; assembly: GCA_016271365.2. Lineage (NCBI taxonomy): Eukaryota > Metazoa > Chordata > Ceratodontiformes > Ceratodontidae > Neoceratodus > Neoceratodus forsteri. The sequence goes on from CM057458.1 coordinate 378,241,932, forward strand.
CATCTGTACCCCCACCCCCAATACAGGAGAAGCAGGGCCATCCCCTGTAAAAAAAAAAGTAAAATGGAATTTGCATTTTTATGTTTAGAAATATAACATTCATCATTAGTTCAAATACTCCAAGAAGCAAGCATGAATATGTGCATATGCTTTTCCATTCGAGTTACAATAGGTGCCCTGGCTTCCAACTGTAGTGCCTAGTCAGTGCCCTGGTAACCAACAGAGGCTGGAGCTGCCACTGTTGCTAGCCTTACATGCTGTGAAACATGATCAAACAGAAATAACAAATGTAAATGTGGAGTGGACATTGGACAGAAAAATTAAAATGAAAGAGGCAAGAAATTTTCAAAAACTAAATGTCTTTATAGTATATGGTTAGTGCTTATTGTGCATAAAATGTGATGGCTTTCCAAAAGCTGTTGTAGGACAGTTCTAAGGTCAAGAAAAATTGTTGTAGTATCATTCTGACATCACAAGGATACTACAACAACTTTTCCCCTTGAGCTGTTACCTGACTGGCTAAAGCAGCTAAGTGTTCAAAAAAGAAATAGGGTAAAATGGTGGCACCACATAGCGAGCAAAGGGGCAAGCATTTCACTAAGACAGTTTGGACACAAACTGCCATTGTCGGCTCTGTCACAACCCCACTCAGCAGGTCAGGCCCTCTGCTCCCACAGTGCCAACCTCCGAGTACAGTATTGTGAACAGTTAACAGAACAGGGTAACCCTCCTGTCTGTTTTGTGGGTTTAAATCAAACTTTGGTCTTAAGTTCTGGAGGGATTCAAACTGTGAACCTCTTGCTAGCATACCCAATGTACAGGCTCAGATAATTCTGCTCTTTGGGGGGAGCCAGATATCTTTTGCCTATGGGCACCTAACCAGGCATACAGAATGAACCTTTAAAAACTCTATTAATAAAGACCTCAGAATAAACTCTTACCTTTTCCCAGTTTGGTAAAACCAGTAAGTTTTGTACAGTGTCAGCTTTAACCATATATGCTTCCCTTGTCAAAGAAAGAATTTCAAAGGCACACACCAGGTAGTCTCTAAAAATAGAGGTTTACTTAAAATAGATAAAAATGTAAAATGTAAAACACAGAACCATATATCACAAAACATACAATCTTTTAAAACAATAAGGTTTAAAAAAGTGCAAATTCCTACCAATAATACACTTAGACCTGTCTACCTAATGTATTCTTATCTTTTTATAGTGCTGTAGATGTTTCTTTTTTCAGAGTCCAAACATGTGTGTCTGTGAAGGTCTGTTACAGCATAATCAAAACACTATCTTGACCCTGCCTTCTCCATGATGTCACCCAGCTCCTCCTCTGTTTATTAAAAATTATACAATCAGGATGTCTTGTGTCAGGAGGTAAATTATTAGGTGACATCAGCAGAAAATTATATTTCCCATATGACTTCCCAATTAAGTCTGTAATTTTCCAAATCCTTTCTTTCATCCATGAGCAGCATCCTCTCTCAAGGACATCAAAGGACATTTTATGACTTTGCACCCCCATGACATAACCTGTATCCTTCCTCTGAACGCCATAAAAGTTTATGATTTTCCAGCCTAGCAGCTGGCAGCTACAGTACAATTAAGCTGGATAAACAGGAGACTCTTAATTTAAGTCTCTTCTAGCCTGTAATTATCTCCTGGCTTTTTATCTTTTAGCTGAAACAGCATGTCTCACGAGAGACACTAAATAACACATTTTTATATTACAAAAAGCATAGATTAATCAGAACCAGCTGTCCAAGCATCACAATCCTCCCTACCTAGACTGAATTTGGGGGCTATATCCCCTGCATGGGATAAGCTTCCCAAATCAGTTCACTCCTCATATATGTGTGACAACCCATCCGAGTTCTGATTTTTCGCTCCAGCCCTAAGCAGAATTGTCATGTCATACCCTTGTAAAGCAAGACTCCATCTTAGCAATCTACCATTGTTTTTTCCCATCTGCGTCAGCCAAACCAGGGGGTTGTGGTCAGTCTGTACCACAAAATGCTGCCCATACAAGTATGGCTCCAACTTCTTTAGGGCCCACACTATGGCAAGACACTCTTTTTCCACAGTGGAGTATGCCTGCTCCCTGGGAAGTAACTTTTTACTCAGATCTACTACAGGGTGATCCTTCCCTTGGCTGGATGTCTGACTCAGTACTGCCCCAACACCCACGTTTGAGACGTCAGTCTGAACTATGAAGGGTCTGCTATAGTCAGGACTTGTCAAAACAGGAGCACTGCACAGTTCCTCCTTCAGTCTGGTAAAGGCTTCCTCACAGGCTGGTCCCCAGGTAATTTTCTTTGGCATCCCTTTCTTTACCAGGTCAGATGGGGAGAAACCAGGGTACTGCAAATTGGTTGCAAATTTTCTATAGTACCCTGTTGTCCCAAGAAAACTTGTGACCTGCTTCTGCATTTCTGGTCTGGGCCACGCCTGGATTACCTCTATTTTCATTTGGTTAGGATGGAGTTGTCCCCAGCCTACCACATGCCCGAGGCATGCCACCTCTCCCATGGCCACCTGGAAGTTCTCTGCTTTGACAGTGAGCCCGGCCCTCTGTATCCTGCCCAGCACTTCCCTAAGGTGGGATAGGTGTTCCTCCCAGCTGGTACTAAAGATGGCAATGTCATCCAGGTATGCCAGCGTACTCTCAGCACCATTTAACACCTGGTTCACCAGCCTTGAAAATGGCATGCTCTTCATTCGAAAGGTATTACTTTAAATTCAAAGAAGCCTATCAGAGAGATGAAGGCTGACCTCTCCCTAGCTCTGCCCGTCAACTCTACATGCCAATACCCCTTGGTCAGATCAATCATCGTAAGGTAGGTCGACCCTCCCAACTTGTCCAGGAGTTCATCCGTATGTGGCACCAGGTGGGCGTCTGACTTTGTGACTGCATTCAGTCCACACAGAAATGAGTAGAGCCATCTGTCTTGGGCACAAGGACTACGGGTGAGACCCAGGGCTGTGGGATCTCTGGATTACCCCTAAATCTGGCATCTCCTCCATTTACTTCCTAATGTCCTTTTGGATAGCCTCTGACACCTGATATGCTGTCCACCATATGGGCCCTGTCTGTGAACCTCTTGCTCTGTGTCCCTCTCTCCACATTGTGAGTTGCTAAGGAGGTTAGTCCAGACTTGGCACTAAACAATGGGGCAAAATCTGCTAAAACCTCCCTTACTTCCTGGATCTTGTCCGGGGTCAGCTGGGAGACAATTTAACTGCCTCCACAGAGGACTCCCACTTACTTTCTTCCAGCAAGTACAGAAGGGGATCTTCTTCATCTGTCCTCCCAGGATTACACACTGTAAACACCATGGCAGCCCTATTTGCATATGGCTTCATCATAAAGACATGGTACATCCTTTCTGTCTGTATTCAGTCAGGTATCTCTACAATATAGTTTACGTCATTTACCTTCCTAACCACTTTGTATGGTCCTGCCCACTCAGCCTACAGCTTGTCTTTCTGGACCGGAATAAGGACCATGACTTCCTGACCCACCATGTATGAGCGAGCTCTGTCTCTGTGGTTGTACCACACTTTTTGTTGGGCAGCTGCCAGGTTGCTCTGGGCTGTCCCCATAAGCTTCTTCAGCCTTTCCCAAAACCTAAGGACATAATCCACAATGGGAGTTCCCTGGGTGATGTGCTTACCTTCCCAGTCCTCCCGGATCAAATCTAGGGGCCCACATACCCGGCGTCCATATGAGTTCGAAGGGGGAAAATCCTGTTGACTCTTGGGGCACCTCCCTGTATGCAACAACAGTTGGGGAAGGTATTTCTCCCAGTCCCTCCCATATGTTCAGCAAACGCCCGGAGCATTGACTTCAGAGTACCATTGAATCTTTCCACAAGCCCATTGGCTTGTGGGTGATACAGTGTCATGCATCTCTGCACCACCACACTTCTCCCATAAACATTTCATCAGGTCCGACATGAAGGAACCCCTAAATCAGTGATAACCTCCTGAGGAAACCCAACACAGGAGCAAATCCCAAGTAAGGCATCTGACACTTTGTCTGTCCTCAGCGAGGACAGGGCGACTGCCTCCAGGTTTCGGGTGGCATAATCCACCACAGTCAGGATGAATCTCTTCCCTGAGGAGCTGGGGGTATTTAAAGGCCCCACAATATCCATTCCCACCCTCTGGAATGGCTCCTCCACTATGGGCAATGGAATTAGGTGGCTTGGGTTTCTTGCCTGCCTTCCCTATTCCTTGGCACCGGAGACAAGACCTGCAATACTCCTTCACCTGCTGGGTGAAGTTAGGCCAATAGAAATTCTGGGACAACCCCTGCGTAGTGCATGTGATTCCCAGATGACCAGACAAGGGAATATCATGTGCAATCTTTAGCAACTGCTCATAATACCCCTGGGGAATAACAAGCTGCCTGCCTACCACCCCTCCCTCTGCCTGCACAGCCTGAGTATACATCAGTCCATTTTCCCAATAAACCTTATGTCTGCCATCACCTCCCTGTGCCCCGTCAGAGTCTGCCCAAGCCCTCAGCTTCTCTAAACTAGGGTCACCTCTCTGAGCACCTGAAAACCCCTCACACATTCCCAAAACATGGGACAGCTCCCCTTCAGTTGCTAAACTAGGGTCCCTAGCACTAGCGTCAGGACACTCAGGATCACTGTCAATCCCAACCCTCTGACAATGGGTCACCCCTCCCTCCTCAGAGTAACCCTCTGTAGCTGTGTGGTTACTTGCTACTGGAGAAATTTCTACCCCCTTTTCGTTAGTCTCCATATCAGGAGACACAGGCTGGGGAACCAGCCTCTCAGTGGTTTCTACAATGGCTTCTGTGGGGTTCAGGAACTACAATTTTTCTTGCCACTTGGCTATGGGTAACTGCACACACCATCCCCTGTTTTAGATTGTTGCCCAGGATCACATCCACTGCTAAGGTTTGGGCTACAGCCACCTGTTGCACAGTTCCCCCTGTTTCACCCCAGTCTAGGAGAACACTGGCGAGTGGCAATGTTTTCTCTTCACCAGTAAAGTCCTGTACAGTGACATATTTTATTGGGTATAAGCTGACCCAGCTCTACTAGATCCCCTTTTATCAATGTCAGGGATGCCCCTGTGTCCCTTAACCCTTGCATCTGTACACCATTCACCATGACTGGGTGTATGTGTTCCATCATGTTTACAGGCATGCTTCCAGGGACACACAAACAACCCTCTTCCTTCCTAGCACCACCTTGCATATTATTGCTCATCCATTTGGGACACTGTCTGGCAATATGCCCAGTTTCTTTACACAACCAACATTCATTTCTTTTCTCTGAAACCTGGGGCTTACTGGTTTCAGTGGAGGCAGTGAGGGTTTTAGCTATCCTGAAGGTGCGCTATTCCCTTTCTGCGCTGCCATGCCCACCTCATTTCACTCTCAGAGCAGGTCTGCTCTTGGCATAGTGGTCCGAGAGTTCAGCAGCCTCTTGCACCGTTTTGGGATCTCGGTCCTCCAGCCAGGTTTTCAGCTCTGCTGGGCATGCCCAGAAAAACTGTTCTAACAAAATCCCATTTTCAATTTTATCAGCAGAGTTTGCTTCAATTCCTTCCCACCAACGTTTTAAAAACTGATGTTTTTCGTGGTTAGCTCCTCATAGGCCATGTTAGGGCTTCTCCTGAGCTTACAGAATTTAGCTCTGTATGATTCAGCAGTTAATTAAAATTTCTTTAACAGTGCAGCTTTAGGTTTGCTGTAATCATCATTGTCCTCATTGTCCATTTGACCCAATGCATCCCGAGCTTTCCCGATAAGTAGCGGGGACAGCTGGAAGCTCCAGGACTCCCTAGGAATTTTTGTCTGACTACAAACTTTTCCAAAAGAATTTAAAAAGGCATCCATATCCTCCCCCTCTTTAAATTTGGCTATCAATTTGGAATTCAATTTGTAACCCAGTCCTGTAGTCCCAGTTAAACCCAAGCCACTTACCTGCTCTGGTGCCGCTGGTTGGAGTCGTACCTTCTCCAGTTCATGTTGCCTCTTGCACTCAAGCTCCTCACGGTCAGTGTCTCTCTGTTCTCACTCTGCCTCTCGGCGTTCTTGCTCTGCCTCGCTTTGTTCTTGTTCCGTCTTCTCCTCTGCAGCTTGCTGGCACTCACGCTCAGCCTCCTGCTGTTCCTGCTCTGCCTCTCGTCTCTCTCATTCTCTCTTCTCCTGGAACTCCAGCTCCATTTGGTGCAACTCAATCTGCAGCCTGAGTGCTTCTGGATCCAGGATACTGGTGATCTTTCCCTGCTGCTGTGGCCCTTCGCTGGCACTGGCTCTGTTGCCCTTCTCATCAGATCTGGACACTGCACTGGCCGCTAGCCCTGCCACACTCAAGGTTCAGTCCTTTTCAGTCACTGTCTGTGACTCAATGCTCTGGGTATCTGCTACCATCAGGGCATCCAAGAGGTTCTGTTTGGTGGCTTTCACCTCAAACGGGACTCCTTTGTCCCTGCACAACTGCTTTAAGTAGTCTACAATGTGCCTGCTGTAGTTGGAAGCCATCTTCTTCCCTAACTATGGCTACTCTGACTTGCACTTTAGAAAAATAATTAAAGGGGTAGGAACTTGACTGTATGCAAAGTGATATCGCTCTGTCTCCTTTTTAAAAATAAACCACTGCCTTCTTCTTTCTTTGCAAGTGAGCTGATGGTCTCAGGCAGACACACTGAACAATAAAAGTTTGTAATACCAAAATTATTGCAATGCTGCCAACCAGTCTGTCACAAACCCACTCAGCAGGTCAGACCCTCTGCTCCCACAGTGCCAACCTCCAAGAGTAGTATTGTGAACAGTTAACAGAACAGGGTAACCATCCTGTCTGTTTTGTGGGTTCAAATCAAACTTTGGTCTCAAGTTCTGGAGCGATTCAAACTGTGAACCTCTTTCTAGTACACCCAATGTACAGGCTCAGATAATTCTGCTCTTCTGGGGGGCAGATATCTTTTGCCTATGGGCACCTAACCAGGCGTACAGAATGAACCTTTAAAAATTCTATAAAGACCTCAGAATAAACTCTTACCATTTTCCAGTTTGGTAAAACCAGTAAGCTTTGTACAGTGTCAGCTTTAACCATATATGCTTCCCTTGTCAAAGAAAGAATCTCAAAGGCACACCAGGTGGTCTCTAAAAATAGAGGTTTACTCAAAATAGATAAGAATGTAAAAATGTAAAACACAGAACCATATATCACAAAACATACAATCTTTTAAAACAATAAGGTTTAAAAAGTGCAATTTCCTACCAATAATACACTTAGACCTGTCTACCTAATGTATTCTTATCTTCTTATAGTGCTGTAGATGTTTCTTTTTTCAGAGCCCAAACATGTGTGTCTGTAAAGATCTGTTACAGCATAATTAAAACACTGTCTTGACCCTGCCTTCTCCATGATGTCACCCAGCTCCTCCTCTGTTTATTAAAAATTATACAATCAGGATGTCTTGTGTCAGGAGGTAAATTAATAGGTGACATCAGCAGAAAAAACTAGTTTCCCCATATGACTTCCCAATTAAGTCTGTAATTTTCCAAATCCTTTCTTTCATCCACGAGCAGCATCCTCTCTCAAGGACATCAAAGGACATTTTATGACTTCACACCCCCCTGACATAACCTGTATCCTTCCTCTAAACGCCATAAAAGTTTATGATTTTCCAGCCTAGCAGCTGGCAGCTACAATTAAGCTGGATAAACAGGAGACCCTTAATTTAAGTCTCTTCTAGCCTGTAATTATCTCCTGGTTTTTATCTTTTAGCTGAAACAGCATGTCTTACGAGAGACACTCAATAACACACTTTTATATTACAAAAGCATAGATTAATCAGAACCAGCTGTCCAAGCGTACAGGCTCCATGTGTCCAAACTATTAGTTTGGCATTTTTCTTCTACATTTTTACATAACTGACGCTTTCAAATATTGGGGGGTGAGCGGAACTGTAGCGAGGTGTAGCAAGGACCAGAAGTGGAATGGAACTGCAGCGATGTCGGACAGCAAGTGGATGTGTGAACGCAAGGTACAAAGCCTTGTATTTAAATTCAATTTTAAACATTTCTGGAAACCATATACTATATAAAATTGTATATGGATTACCAGACACAACAAGGCTTTGTTTCCATCTTGGGGATGTGATGATGCCAAATGGACCTCTCAAGCTTCGCTCTCAGGGTCTGTATGACATCATCACATCCCCTTGATGGAAACATAGCCTTGTTGTGTATAGTTACCCATACTCTATTCTATATATAGTGTATAGCAGAATGCTGTTATGCATGGAATTCCATGCCTGGAATATGCTTGTTCTGCTGCACTAGTGACATCATTATGTGGTTCTGCTGCAGTAGTGATATCACTACTGCAGCAGAACTACTTGGGGTGTTAGCACATTGTTGCTTTCCTCTAATTCTGAGGTAAGACAGCATTCTAAAACCTCTAAAGACTCCACAAGTCAGTTTCATTATGGAAAAAAGAAAAAAAAGCACACAATGCCCACATTTCACATAGTACTACTATACACTATAAAAAGTACAGGATGAGTAACTTTATACACAACCAGTGTGTTTTGATTCCCTCTGACCTCAAAAGCGAAGCACACAAGAAGGGTGAAGATTAATGACCAGCATAATCAATGGTTAAGACTCAAATGTATTGCAAGGAAATCTGAGAACAGGGGGAGTTGAAGCCATTAAAATACAAGAAAATGCGGGCAACTACATTAACGATCTAATTATTATAAATATCTTAGTTTCAAAGAAACATTTTGCAGGAAATCAATACAAATATCAGGTACATATGCTAGAGTGCAGGGAAAGTGCCACTGAAAAGAAATAATATTTTCATTGTTTATGGAAGTTAGCTGTTCCATAGCTATTTATCTTACATGCCCTTGATATGATGAATGTGTTTCAATAGAAATTACAGCCATTACTGCCTTAAACTCTTTTAAGATTCATACTTTTTTAAGGGGCTCTAGAAACAGTGCTGTATATACTGCAGGCAGGGTAGAAGGATACACTGAAAACTCCCAAAATGTGTGCCATGGTACTCCATTTTTCCAGCTATAGACAGCAAGCTGGCTTTATGCAGCCCTCTTATATTAGCTCTAAACATGCTGTTTACCAAGTTGGATTCAAATGAAAACAAACCTGGAGAGGAGAGGTGATTCTCCAGAGCATTTGTTTCTTAATCCCTAGGCTGCCAAAAGAACTAGAATTAATCTAGTTGACTGAGTTCTGCACAGATGTTTAGTCTGTAGCACTGCAAGGGTTAAATTGAAGAGCTGCAAAGTAGTGGAAGGATCATTTGAAAACTCTGAAGGAAGTGTTCTTCAGTCTAAATCCTGTAGTTCATTTTTAGAGCTGATGCAATAGGGCTGCAGGTTCTGCCTACCTACAGCCCTAAAAAGAAGACAGGACTTACCCAGCTATGTATAGGCCAATTTCATTATTAGACAATATGGGAAAAATCTTCGCAAAAATAATATTGAATAGACTTAGGGTGCAGCTTGAACAGTTGGGAGATTTATCTGAAGTACACACAGGATTTTGATCTGGGTATTGTACCACAGATGATTGTTTTGTAATTAGACATCTCTATGAAAAATATGTTGTTCTGCATAAACAGAAATGATATGCTGCTTTCACAGATTTCAGTACAGCGTTTGATACTGTCTCCAGAAATATGCTATGAGATTTAATGATAGAAAAGGATTTCTCACTAGAACTAATAGCAGTCATTAGAGAATTATATACTTCCACCTGGGCCCAAATTAAGTTGGGAGCCAGGGGACAGCTCTCCTCTTCTTTCCCAACTAATATGGGAGTGAGGCAGGGCTGTATCCTTGCACCACTCCTGTTCTGTATCTATACTGATAAACTTTTACATGAATTACAGCTTTCTCATACTGACTCCCCAAAGATCCTGGACAAGCATTGTTCTGTTATAGCATATGCTGATGACCTGGTCTTGTTCTCCTTAACTCAATCAGGACTGCAGACTAAGCTAAGTATATTCTCCTGCCACCTGCCATTTCCTGATTACCAATTTATCTGTTACCTCCAAAGTCACCTATTTATCTACTTATGACTGTAGGCTGTAAAATAGGGTTGTAATCTTGGAATCTGACTCATTGTTCACCTGAATTTAAATGACTTAAAGTTCACCCGAATTTGTATGATAAGCTTTGCCATGTACAACATTCTATGCCCATTATAATACTGTCTGTTGATTTCTGTGCTGATTTACGTAACTGTCAACCTGTATATGTTTTTCTAACTTCATGAAATGTTCTTACCTGTGTTTAATCCCGGGTTGCCCCTGAAAAAGGGACTGTCGTGGTCTCAGTGGGTCTACCCGGTTACCAAAATTTAAATAAAATAAATAAATAATAAATATTAGATAGATATGCAGCAAAATATAACTTAAGAGTGAATGATCAGAAAAGTTAGGTTCTTATCTTCAGAACAAATAAAAGGAGGCAATCCTGGAAAATAGGGACAAAAAGGATTCACACAGTAAATAATTATGTCTATTTAGGTTTATTACTTACAAGTGATGGCAAATCAATTAAACATCTGCAAATGTTATTGACTTAATTAAAAAAAAGATCTAGTTCTCTGCAGATGTTTAATAAAAATATGGCGGAAACTCTATTAAGCCACTTTTAACTGTAGCACAGGCTAAATATAATGCCCAGGCCCTATACAATGAGGAATCTGGCACCATTGAAATCTGGATAAATTGGAAGTCCCATTAAATGCACTTTTTAGAGCAAGCCTAGGACATAACAATTCTGTCCCAGCTTCTCTACTAAGGGCAAAACTAGGGACTTCCTGTCTCAGAGCATATTTTGCTATTAGGAAAGTAAATTATTGGATTAAGTTACTTCAGCATAATCAGAATAGATATACACATCTTTGTTTAAGGGAGAAATATACCTGGCTCAGTTTGGGGCACTTAAAATCCAAATAGTTGGCCTCAGTCTTTTTGTTATTACAGGAAACTGGGCTAAGCTATCTGAAAAATTATAATGACAAGGGCATTACTATCAGCCTTAAATATCAAGTACATGTTTTGAATAAAATTAAGGAATACTACAGACTTTGGGATTTTGATAATATCAGTAATCTGAAGATTTCACCCTGGTCTAGGGTAAACCATCATGTACATTACTATAGATATTATTTAGACATTCTTACAGACACAAATCAGAGAATGTTCTTTACCAGGTATAAGCTTGAATTATTCCCAAGTAATATTTTGGAAGCTATATACAGGAGTGAGACTATCAAACAAGCTAGATTTTGTTTATGTACCTCTACTTCATCTGAAAAATGTAATGTTTGATTGCCAATGGTATAATACTCCCAGAGCCAATGGCTTAATCTTCTCTGCAGTACTATACAGATGGATAATCAAGATATTTTGCTGAGTGTATTCTTTACCTCTAATGATGAAACTATAGTTAAAACCGTAGCTAAATATTTAGTCAGTATTTCCAGAATACATCTAAAACATTCTGGCTGCAATGCAGCAGCAGCCTAAAGAGTATTGATTCAAGTTATAAGACATCCTGTAGTATGTTTAAGAAATTGCATAAATATGCTGCTATTTGCACTATCAGGCTTTCATTACTTAAGATGTCAATTTTGCACCATTATATATTTATTAGTCTTTTTTTATGCTGTATTTGCTTGTATGTTGTCTATGTCTATGTGTTTTGTAATTGAAAAAGTCTATGACTGATCAATAAAATTTACATTACATTACATTTACTGCAGGTCATTTATAAGGAGCATTTTTAATTTCTAACCCCAACTAATCTTTCACAGCAAATTGGATTTGTTGGTATACACTCTTTGCTATTACACTTTGAAGTGATGTGAATTTAGGTTTATATAAATAGAGCTGCATCTACCATACTGTAGCTGCTTTTGTGAAAGATGGATCTTACAGTATTTGTAGTGGTTGGTATATGTGGGTTATTGCTATGCACGATACAATTTATTATAAAAGCAGTACCTCGACAATTAATCTTTTTTGCACCCTGATCACCTTTAATACCATGACTACCACTACCCCCGTTCTCCACCCATACACACCTCTCCCTTGTGGCACTTCCATCTTTCTCTCTAGTGAAAATAAATATAGGGTGATGTTGCCCAAAGACACACTCAAAGTTTCTTTTTCACAAGATTTTCTAGTCTGACCCCACTTACATTCAAAGAATAGTGTAAATCTAATACCCTCTTTTCTTTGGTTAACACAAGATCTACTATGATTTTAAATGTCCCCAGGTAACTTAGCATACTGGTCATTTAACTGCAAGAAGATAGTACTACATTTTTTCATCCTTCATCACATTCACATGCTGAAATCATCATGGACAGCAGTCTGTTCTAAAACAGTGTTATGACAGAAAGTCTCCTACTTTGTGCTATCAAATCCGATACACACCAAACAAAAGCCCTTATAACAGCTGTCACCTTCTTTTGGGGGCTAGTCAGAGGATAAAGTGTGTGAACAGTCAGCCTGCATAGTGTAGCAGAATTAAAAAGTATTGTGTTGCACACACAGTCCCATATCATTTACTTGAAATCACTCCTAAAACAAGTAAATAGACCATAGATGTTTTGGAATTTTGATTTTAATTTTTGAGGTTAGACCACGCTTGATTGAAGGTTGAGATGTATACTTGGTAGATTCTCATTCATTTATTTTAGTAATATACCTTTATTGTATTGGAAGCATGTGTCACTGTTTTATCCAGATTTCACAGTATGTCAGCAGTCATGATTTATTTGCAAAGGGGGATCGGGGCTTGTGGGTGGGGGGTCTAATAAACCACCAGGGAAAATGATTAATTTTAAAGTGGGGATCTGGGTGTCAGTGGAGGTCCAATAAACTACTAGGGAAAATGTTTAAATTGAAACAGGGGATCAGGGCTTATGGGTGGGTCTACAAAACCACAAGGGAAAATGTTTAATTTGAAAGAGGGGAATGGGGCATGCGGGTGGGGATCCACTAAAACAACTGGAGAAAATGTTAAATTTCAAACAAGGGGACCAGGCTTAGTGTACAGTATATAAATAAAAAAAAAAAAAAAAACAGCTAAAAAGCAAGGTCCGATATGGACACCTACAGGAAAACTGATGTGGTTAATATAAATTAAACTACAAACAGTGCCATCTGGCACATTTAAGCTGCAGCTGACCAGGAATTAAACTAATTGAACTAATTAAGCAATTGCCCACCACTTCACCGTACACTGAGCAGTAACAAGGTATTTCATGTGCCTATCAGTACAATTGGCATACCGTATCCATGAGGTATTTCTCAGCACTGCACCACTTTTCTATAACAACCACTGTAAATAATCTAGTTTAAGGGTGACCTCAGACATACATAGAGTTCCACTCTCCATGCCAGCTACTGCAGTTTTGTTTTCATATTTCTAAGACATTCTATACCATCAATAATACCATTCTATGCTATTCATCCAAATGGCCTGGAATAGTGTTATTGATGCCATGAAATGCTCAGGCAGTATGAAAAGAGACAGCAGCAACTGCTAAGGAGAAATGGACTAGAAGGCAGTCATAAAGGCATCAAAATTAAATTATTATTTTAACTAAACAATGCCACAAACATATCAGAATATTGGATAGACACTAAAAGGCCAACAGGAAGGCATCTAAAGGTGCAAAAAAGTGTTTCCTATCACCTTTACATTTGTTTTGGTAGACCCTCAGTCTGTAAAATAAAAATACATTCCTTGAAGGAACTCTTACAGTTGTACCAGTAGTGATACTTGCATTCACTGAGGGCAAGAACAACTCACCTTTGGATCATGGTTCTCAAACATCCCTAGAATACATGAAAGACATCTTATGCAACAATAAAAGTGCCTTTGGAGCCAGTGTATAAACATGTAACAGTCCAGGCAGACTCCATGGCTTGGCAGCTGTGTACTCTGCTGCCATCTGCTGTCCAAGAATGGGGTAAGTATTGGATCACCATAATCCCACACTGATACTGGCTGGAAGCTGGATTAATCAGGAAGTGAGATACTTTAGCTGCTGGAGAGGAAGGACATGGACTTTCCAGCATTATTCTCGTACTGCAGGTTAACTAAAGAATACAAATGGCAATTGTTAAGATTGCAGCCAATTGTCTGCTTTTCCCAATCAGAGGAAAACTGCAGCTGTGATAGACCCAATCTTTGAGGGGGGGGGGGGGACCACAGTGGGAATAAATTATTTGGGAGAAAATGCTGATTAAAAAAATCAGAATCCATTTGGGGCACCCCAAGCCTTAATTAAAATATTAAGACTTTATGTTCATGCTTTATTTAGTTTGCTGTTCCAGTACTTTTTCTTAAATAATTATTCACATCTCATATGATGCAGGGTACTTTATTTGTAATCTTACTATAGAAATAACATAACCTTGATTGTTAATTTCTTTTTCTGGTAGGTGTGAATCTGGTTGCCTTTCTCATAATAGTGTTCTGCTATGTCAGTATGTTTTACTCCATCAACAAAACTGGTCTGCAGACATCAGAGGTGAAGAGTCACATTCACAGGGATGTTGCTGTAGCAAACCGCTTTTTCTTCATAGTGTTCTCTGATGCTCTCTGTTGGATCCCTATTTTCTTATTAAAAATCCTCTCTTTACTGAATGTAGAAGTTCCAGGTAAGTCTAGATATGCTCAAAGTTTCTTTAAGTACTGCATACACAAAATGTTAGTAAAAAATGAAATTGTCTTAGAATTTTAACACATCTGTTATATTACTGCAAAAGGTATTCCTCTTTTAAAAAATGAAAACAGAAAATATTTATTTGAAAATTCATCAGCAGGGATAGTCCTATGAGATGTGACATTTCATTTCCATACCATTCTGAGGGGATCTGGATCAAGGCAATGCACAAAGTTAATTAACATTTAGACACTGAATATTAGACAGACCAAGGGGATTCAGTTGTCCTCTAGAGGAACAATAAGTATAGTGTCGTAGCTTTATGCATGTAAAATGAGATGAAGCCCAAATAGCAGAGGAGCACTGTGCTTATCCAGGATGAAGCAGCTAGAAACATGCCCTTGAACTGTATCTCAGTTTGTCATGGCTAAAATGGATTCCTTGTTCTGTTCATGTCTGATGTGAATTGTAAATTGCAAAACTAAAGTGCACTAAAAAGAATCTGAAAAAATTGGAACATGAGCAGGGGGAAATGGAAGTATAGGGAAAGGGTGGAAGGTAGTCCTGCTAAATGCCAGGAGCTTGGGCAATGAAATGCCTGAGCTCCAGACGATGCTAACTGAGGGAGCAGTGGATGTGGCAGTGGTCACTGAGACCTGGGCCACGGCAGGACATGACTGGGACCTGAACCTGGAGGGTTACACTATGTTCAGGAAGGACAGGGGGGGAAGGGGATGGGGGTAGCAATGATAGTCAAAAACTGCATTGGCATAGGGGGAGTAGAGGAGGCAGAGGGAACCGTGGAGGCAATTTGGGTCACCTTGATAATAAGGGGGGATAAGAGTGTAAAAATAGGAGGGTGTATAGACCCCCTGCGCTGGCGGAGGAGAGTCTGGTGGCAGATGTTGGGAGACACTGCAGATTGGGCAGGGGAAGGGTGGTGGTGGTAGTGGTGTTGGGGGACTTAAACATGCCAGGAACAAACTGTGAGACTATGACATCCTCGGTGGCCAGGGAACAGAGGTTGTTGGATGACTTTCAAGATGCATTCCTAACTCAGCAGGTGGGGGAACCGACCAGGGAGGTGCAGGTACTGGAAGTGGTACTGGCAGACAGTGACCAGATTGGGGGCCTGGAGGTAAAGGACCCATTGTCAGGAAGTGACCATGCCATGGTCTGGTTCTGCCTGGACCTGGGGGGGGGAAGGCTGCACAAAGACGGAGGTAACTGACTTCAGGGTGGTGGATTTTAAGGAAATGGGAAGGATTCTTAAGGAGCATTTGGATGTGATTGGGTCAGACATGAACGATGACAGTAGGTGGGAAATCATCAGGAGAGGGGTGCAGGATGCTACCAGCACCCATGCAAGAGTATGACAAAAATGCATTAGGGCCCGAAAACCCTGCTGGTGGACCAGGGAGGTCCAGGAGGTGGTATGGGGAAAGAAGGCAGCCTATAGGCAATTCAAGTGCTCAAGAAATGAAAGGGATCGAGGTGAGTACGAGCTGATGGCTAGAAGGGTCATTAGGGTGGTGAGGGCTGCTAAAGCAAGGAAGGAGCAGAACCTGGTCAGGGAAATTAGGAGAGGAAACGAGGGGTTCTTTAGATACATTGGGGAAAAACAAAGGCTGAAGGAGCAGATTAGCAGGATTAAAACAGGGGAGAGATGGGCACAAGATCCGGGGGAGCAGGCTGAGGTACTAAATGAGTACTTCACCTCAGTTTTCACCAAGGAAAATGGTGGTGCTGCATCCCACATGGGAGGAGACAGTGATACTGAGGAGGGGGACCCTACCGATCAGCGGGTCTGGGGAGAGGGGAGGCATCACTGGCAGGAGGGGGAAGGCCAAGCAGGGCGAAGAGGTAGCAGAAGTGGAAATCACAGCAGACAGAGTGAGGGAAGCCTCAGGTCCTTAAGATGGAGAAAGCACCGGGCCGGATAAATTACAACCCAGAGTGCTGAAGGAACTTGCGGATGTCCTGGCGAAACCCCTGGTGGAGCTTTTCACCATCTTTCTGAGGACAGGGTGGGTGCTCCAGGACTAGAAGGTGGCGCATATAGTGCCTATCCACAAGGGGGGATCAAGGGAGGTGGCAAGGAACTACAGGCCTGTCAGCCTGACATTGGTGGTGGGCAAGGTGATGGAGGGCATTGTTAAGGAGAGGCTGGGGGGGGACCTGGAAAAGTCAGGGTGCCTGGACGATAGACAGGATGGATTCATCCCGGGGAAATCATGTCAGACAAACCTTGTGGAGTTCTATGACTGTGTGATGAGTGCCTTGGACCTGGGTAGACCAGTGGATGTCCCCTTTGTAGACTTCAGAAAAGCATTTGACTCTGTTCCTCATGAGGTCCTGTTGGATAAGCTGGGAGAAATGGGGGAGGGGAACCAGCTGATCAGATGGATAGGCAATTGGCTCCAGGACCAGACCCAGAGGGTCGTAGTTGGTGGGATAGTCTCATCTACAAGGAGGGTCAGTAGTGGGGTCTCACAGGGATCAGTCCTTGGGCCCCTCCTGTTCAACGCCTACATCTCTGACATAAGGACAGGCATCAGGAGTGAGATGAGTCTCTTTGCGGATGACTCAAAACTGGGGGCAGTGGTGGATGGGAGGGTGGCCCTACAGGGGGACCTGGAGGTTCTGCAAAGATGGTCTAGAAAGTGGAAGCTGAGGTTCAATGCAGGGAAATGCAGGGTACTGCACCTGGGGGCCAGAAACCCAGGCCAAGTGTACACCCTGGGGGAATGCTACAAGTCTTCATGGCTGAGAGGGACCTGGGGGTGGTGGTGGATGTCAAGATGAACAACTCGGAGACTTGTAGGAGGGCAGCAGCCAAGGCCAACAGGATGCTGGGATGCATCGTTAGGGGGATCACTTCCAGAAGGAGGGAAGTGATATTCCTTCTGTATAACTGCTTGGTGAGGCTGCACCTCAAGTACTGTGCACAGTTTTGGAGGCCACACTTAAAGAGGGACATTAAACTCCTGGCGAGGGTCCAGAGGAGGGCAACCAAAATGATTTGGGGCTTGGGGGACAGGACCTATGGGGAGAGCTTGAAGAGCTAAATATGTACACAATGGAAGAGAGAAGGACCGGGGACATGATAGAAGCTTCAGGTACATGAAGGGGGTAAATAGGGGAGGCGCAGTCAGGGTGCTTCAAAGGAAGGAGGAGGGGGCCACTAGAGGGCATGGGTGGAAGCTGAAGGGGGGGAAGATTCAGGGGAGAAAGAAGGAGGTGCTACTTCACTGAGAGTGTGGAGGAGCCATGGAATGCACTGCCCAGGGGGCTGGTGGATGCAGAGACAGTGGAGGGGTTCAAGAGGGGGTGGGACAGGTACAGGGGAAGGGTTCTGGAAGCAAAATCCAATGCAGCGAGAATATCCAGAACTGGGAAGGGAGAAGCCAGAGAAGGTGAGGGGGGCAACAAGGTCAGCTCCCAGGGTGGGGGCTGATCAAACGAGCAGACGCGAAAGACCATTAGGCCTATTCTGCTGGCATTTTAGTATGTTAGTAAACTCTTTTCTAATTCAGCAATGCTGGTGGCTCGGTATGACCATCTAAATCAAACCAGTGAAACAATGAGGATATGTAGGGGCAACAACTTCACAAAAAAGTTGTCTAAATTTAGAAATAGTTGCAATATTTTATGAGTATGTTTTTGTACCTACATCTACTGTACTTGGATTAAAAAAGAGTTATTAGACTTCTTACCGACATTCATACATACAGCTTTAGGAAGGAAAGAAGGGCATCAGTCCTGTTAGTTTCTTCACCACCAGGTAACTGGAAATAATCCATCACCTCTTTTTCTTCAAAGACCTTGTTGAGTCTGAGCTTGAAGGTTGTTAAAGTGTCAATGAATACCACCTTCTTTGGACGTTTATTCAATTTCCACCTCGTTATGTGAAGTAATTCTGCCTGACATTTCCCATGAATCTTCCTCCTTTCAATGGCATTTCATGGCCTCTTGCTTTCTCATCCTTATGCATCCTGAAGAGTTGTATTTGGTCTGACAGTTTTATTACTTTCAGGTATTTGAAGGCCATGATCATGACCCCTCTGACTCTTCTTAATTACATGGAAAACAGTCACAGTTCTGTCTGACAGTCTTTATATCCCATGTTCTCCAAACCTTTAACAATGTTCAATGCTCTTTTTCGCACTTTCTTTCTTTTTTTTTTTTACTTTTTATTTATTGGATTTTATTAACTTACAGTATAAGCTGTAAACACATAATAAGGAAACGCGTGAGGTCCAAACTTATGTTCCAATCAATCACAGCATTAACAAATAATCATCTTAGATGAATATGTCCATATTGTCCAGCAGTTCTGCCGCAACAGTTAATTTAGGAGAAAAGTTTGAAGGGATTAAACTGTAGGGTGTTGATACTATCACCAAGATCAGTCCTGTCATTTAGTGGTTAACGCCAGTTTATCCATTCCCTAATAGGACTACATAATGGAGGAACTGAAGGGTTAAGGAAACATGGGCTACAGTACATACAGATGTCCCAGTCTGAATGAAGTTGAGTTGCAAAACCTACACATCTAGGTATGGCCTAAACCCACCCTGTAGGTTATCAGGATATTCATTCAGTTCTATCGTTAATGTTCGCAAACTGAGTAGTGTATATTTACACTATCTATAGACTTCCCACATTTACAACTGTAATTACCATCAATTTTAAAAGATCACTTTTAGTAGAGCAGCATTTGGCTATTGATTAGCTAGAGAGAAATAAGTAAATGGTTTTAGTTTAACTTTTTAAACAGCTTTAAGGAGTAAACAGTTTTAAACTCTCCAAACCAGCTAGACAGAAATAACCTTACACATTGGCCCCCTACCCCGGGGATGTCCAGCCATCATGTTGAAACAATGCAAGGAAACTTTTAATTTGAGTATCCTAAATTAGATGAAAAGCTAACTATTCAGCCTTTGTCATCATCCGATGCATCTTCTGCAGGCCGTGCCTTTTCCAGCAACTTCTTTGCTTATTCGGCTGCCTTTTTTGGATCCACAAAAATGTACACTTTAGACTTGTGCCTAATTTGCAGCCTTGCAGAAGATGTAAGTTGAGCTTTTATGCCATTTTTTAACAGTTCTTTTTAAATTTTGTGTAGCTCTTTTTTGTGGCTTTGGGTTCGTGCTGCCAGGTCTGGGAAAAAGGCCAGTCGGCTGTCCTCCCACATATGTTGCCCCTGGCCCGAGCTTCTTGCAAAATGGGATCCTTGCTATGGGGGACTAGGATAATCACTGTCAGAGGCATCTGTGAGAGATCCCCTCGAGGGCGCGGCCGCTGTGGGATGGAAAAAGTTTTCAGTAAGGTCACCCCGATTCTGGTGGCAATAGTTTTAAATCCTGGAAAATAAGTTTATTTATAGTACTAAGGAGTTTCAATCTTTCTGCATGGTGAGGCAGAAAGACCACCACCTGCACATTGGCCTGGCACTGGTGGTTTTCCAGGGTTTCGATTTTACCCCATAAGTAACTGCAATCCTGTATAAAGGAAGCATTGCTATTCACCTGTCGGATGTTGGTCTCTTGCAATTCTGTGATCGCCAAGGAATTTTCCTTAATAGCAGTGTCATTTTTGTTAAGTTTAGCCTCCACCGCCACCAATCTTTTGTTCGTTTCCTCTCTGTTGGCTTAGATTTTAGTCAGAAATAGCATAATCGGTGCTGCTGGGAGCTCCGGAGTGACTAGGCTGCCTGCTGAGCTGGGCCCAATCCAGATGGGGAGCCTGCGGGAGAAAGGAATACGTCCATGCCACGGGACCCATGTTTGTCATCCTTCTTGGGTCCCATTTCATTCTCGAATGTTTCAGCCAAATGTTCCAATATTTATACCTCCAAAAAGACTGAGTTAGATAGTATTTAACAGTTATATTACAATGCTTCGTTTAGAGCTGGCTTAGAGAGCTGCTGCCATGATGCTGCTCCACAGCACTCCCCACCCTCCTTTTTCGCACTTTCTCAATTACGTCAATATCTTTTCTCAGTTATGGGGACAGAACTGCACCTCTTTTCATGGTGGGCCTGTAAGGGATCAATATAGGGGCATTATAGTACCTCTCTGCCTGTTTACAAAGCTTGTCTTGATTCATGCAATGATTTGTTTTTATTGCTGTTGCCCCACACTGCTGCTTCCAGTTTGAGCTGCTGCTGATCGGTACGCTCAGGTCTTTTCCCTGCTTGATTTCAGTAATAGCTATACTATGATGTTTGAACAGTATTTTTCCTACTGTACCTGTTTCATAGATGCATTTTCTTGCATTTCACAATATTAAAGTTCATCTGGCATTTATCTACCCACTTCCAAAGCCTGTCTAGATCCTTCTGTGTTTCATCTAGCTTCTGCTGTACAAACATAAGACCATAACCATCAGAAGAAGGCCTATTGGTATATCTAGCCTGTTCAAATTGCAGAGCCCCTTCTCATCAACTACTGTGGGCTCCACCCCCTGCCCCCTTAACCCTGACCCCCTTGGCACTTTTCTTTGCCCCCAGTGACTCTGGTCCTCCCCTTCACCATGCCCCACCCCCCTTTTGTATCCATCCATCATCTTCAGAGAGACAACCTCCTCCAGAAGTTCGTTCCACCCCATCGCCACTCATTCTGTGAAGTGTCTCCTGATCTACTTCTTGAGCCTTCCCCCTGCCAGCTGGTAGCAGTGTCCCCTTGTGGTCCTGTTCCTACTAACATGAGAAAGGTCCCCTGTATTCACCTTGTTAGTACCTTTTGGGCACTCGAATGTTTCAGTCATGTCCCCCCTCTCCCTCTTCTCCTCAAGTGAGTACTTGTTCAGGTCATTTAGCCTGTCCTCATATGCCTTGCCCTGCTGTCCCTGGACCATTTTCATTGCTCTCCTCTGGACTGCCTTCAGCAGGTTGATATCCTTCTCAGGTAGGGTCTCCAATATTACATAACATACTCCAGGTGTAGTCACACCAAGAATCCATACAGCAGCAATTCCTCCTGCCTACTCGTGATCCCTGTCACAATATAGCCAAGCATTTTGTTTGCTTTGTCTGCTGCCTTCCTGCATGATGGGATTATTTCAGGTCACTGATGATGGCTACCCTCAGGACTTATTCCTCTTCTGATTTGGTGATGTGGGGCCCCCCCCCCCCAGCAGTAACTGGTCCTTTGGTTCTTACTTCCTATGTGCATGACTTTGCACTTCTTTGCACTGAACTCAAGCTGACATATTCCAGACTACCTTTCTAGCCTGACTAGATCTTCCTTAAGGTCCAGTATTTGTTCAGCAGTGTCTACCCTCCCACAGAGCTTGGTGTTGTCTGCAAGGAGGCAGATCTTACCCTTTATGTCATCTCCAGTGTGGCTCAACTACAAAACCTTATAAGGACTGGGCCCTGGTTACCTGTCAGACCTCCTTACTCCAGCCATTTCGACTTGCTCCCTCCCTTCCTCCACCCAGGGCCTCCTTGTGGTTCAAAGGACCAGGCTAAAAACCTCAGGTGATCACTCATTCAGGGTGGCCGGCCTGGTCCTTTGGAATTCGCTCCCAAGATCCTTGAGGGAGGCTCCTATGGCAGAGGCATTCAGGAGGGGCCTGAAAACTAATTTATTTAAGCTTGCTTATCCTGATATATTTTAATGCTCCTTAAGCTCTGGATTTCATTGTCTAATTTGTGATTTTATCTATGACCCTGGATTTTTATGTTCCGCACCCAGAGCCTCCGGGATTGGCCGAGTAAAAATAAACTTTTACTTACTTATAAACACGTTAACAACACTGGACCAAGCACTGAGCCCTGTGGTACCCTGCTGGTGACTTCCCTCAAACTGGAGAGAGCCCCCCACCCCTACTACCACACTCTGGGCCTTTCCAACCAGTTTGCCACCTGTCTGGTTAGTTAATCCCTTGCCTTTGGGTCCTTCAATGTCCTGATCAACCTCTTATAGGGCAAAGTAAATTGCCTTGTTGAAGTTGTGATGCAAGAACATTCCCATCTTGGTGTCATCAGCAAAATAGTGATCTGACTGCTGGATCCCACCTCCAGGCTACATATAAATATGTTGATCAATGTAGGTACCAGCATAAACCCCTAAGGGACACCCCTGGTTATTAGTTTCCATCTGGATAGGTTACCATGTATTATGACCCTTTATTTTCTATTATACAACCAGTTTTGAAATAATTTCATCTACCCCCAGTTATGCATAGGTTCTCTAGTTTAAGAACTAGCTTCTGTTTTGTACAGTATCAAATGCTTTAGTGAAGTTCAGATAGAGTGACATCCGCAGGTTTTCCACATCTAGTTCCATGGTGACATTTCTGAAAGTGCAACAAGTCTTAAACAATTCGGTTTTGATGCTTGTGTTGAGTAACTTTCCTGGAACTGATGTCAAGCTGACTGGCCTATAGTTCTTTTTTTCTGTCTTGGAGCCATTCTTGAATATTGGCAAATATGGGCCACGCTCCATTCATCAAGTACATGTGCAATTCTGATCAACTGGTTAAATATCAGTAGCAGTTGTACAGACAGTTCCAAAGCTAACCCTCCTTGGTGTGCTAGGAATCCAAGTGTCCTTCCCCCTAATAGGGGTGTACTACTTGCCATAATCTACTCACTGACCCTACTTTGGGTGGACAGGCTCATAGACCCATTCCCCCCAGAACCAGTGAGCAATCTACATAATATCCCGCCACACGACTTCCTTAGCAGCTACCCTATCTCAAGTATATCTAGTCTCTTAACAGAGCATGAGATCATAAAAAAGGGTGTATGCTATGACCTGCTTTACTATATGAGCAGGATGTGTCGAAGACACCTCATCTCAATACCTAGCACTAAACTGCTCAGGTTACTAGTCTTGCTTCTTCTCCTATCAGGCGATATCCAACCGGAACCCTGGCCCATACGTACCCAATACCTTGGTAGCATCCCCCCAGGACCATCAATGGGCAGCCACCAAGAGTCTGAAGATAGCACATATGAAGTCTTAGACCAAAAATACATGAAGTCCAGGCCTGGTTGGACCTCTACAAACCAGACTTACTAGCCATCTCTGAAACCTGGCTAAAAGCCCACATCCATGACCATGAGATTCAGGTCGTGGGCTACAATAGCTACCGCAATGACAGAGAAACCAAAAAAGGGGGTGGGGTCCCAATCTATGCTAAGGATGACCTCTCCGTGTCACCTCTACCCCTGCAGATTAATCCTACTGCTGAGGGAGAGAGCATATACATCCGGATAACCCTAGGGCACGCCAAACAACTAACAATTGGCTTTGTCTACCACCCACCAAAATCAGCCCTCAAATCCCTTGAAGCCATCACAAACGATACGGCCATCAAGGTAACAACAGAGCAACTAATCCTGGGCAACTTCAACATTAACTGGGCCCAGGACCCTGGTCAAGCCTCAAAGTCACCTACCCATGAAGCAGGTCTGACTGCAGGTCATCTCTGAACCGACCAGACTTAATTACAAAACTGGGAACCACACCACCCTTGACTGGGCTCTGGTGTCTAACCCCACTAATATACAGAGTGCGGGCACAATGGCAGACTCCCTGAGTGACCATTCCCCAATCTTCTGTATATGGAAAAACAAACCACCCAAGGTCCAACCTAGAATTCTCTCCGCCCGTGACTTCTCTAAGTTCTCTGAACTACAATGCAATCGCTACCTAGGTAGTCTGGACTGGAACCCCATAAATCTTCTCCCTACTTACATGAGGCTGTGCAATACTTCCAGGACGAACTAACCACAGCTGCCAACCTCTTTGCTCAATGAAGAGAATGAGGGCTAAAGGCAGCTGCTACAAATGGATCTCTCCTCCTCAAAGCCCCTAATTGCTACTCTGGGAAAAGCCTGGAAAAGTTTAGGCTCTCCTCCTCCCGCAGATCTTGCTGAATACAGAGCCCTGAGGAACAAAGCCAAGAGAGCCATAAAACTCGCTAAGAGAGTTACTTAACACACCTCAGAAAACCAGCCTGGGCAACCCCAAGCAATCCTGGAATCATATCAATAATCTGATCAAGGGCAGCAAAAACCCTGAGTCCTGTCCCATGGAGATTAACGGTCAGCTCACAACTGACCCTTCTCAAATATCGGCTGCCCTTAACAGGCACTTCTCAGACCTCGAGGCCTACAAGATCTGCCTGTCTCCCCAGACTCTCTCCCCTACCTCAGATGAACCACCTCACATGGAAAGACCCCATTTCACCTGAGACTGGCTAAACGCACTGAAGTACTAAACCTCCTAAGGAACCTGAAACTGAAAGGTTCAGGGGGACCCGACAGTATCAACCCTCGGCTACTCAAGGCAGGAGCTACCTCCTCAGCCTGGCCTATAACCATGCTCCTCAATTGATCACTGAGGGAAGGAGCAGTCCCTGACCCATGGAAACATGCCAATGTTGTTCCTATTCACAAAGGGGGGGGCTCATGGAAAAACTCAACAACTACAGGCCCATCTCCCTCCTCTGCTCACTTGCTAAGGTGCAAGAAAGAGTCATCTACAATCAACTCAGGGACTACCTGGAAGCTCATCCAGCTCCTTGCCCCCTCCCAACATGGATTTAGAACAAACCACGGTACTGACACTGCCCTCATTATCTTCACGGACGAAGTTCTCAGGGCAATGGACAAAGGGATACCCAGTGGTGTAGTCTTTATAGACTTATCCAAGGCATTCAACCTCGTCGACCACAACTTGCTGCTACAGAAGCTGCAAAATATAGGCCTAGACAATCATGCCCTGAAGTGGTTTGGGAGCTACTTATCAGGCAGGGCACAGAGGGTCTCATGGAAAGGGACCATGTCTGATCCACTACCCCTAAACCAGGGTGTACCTCAGGGCTCAATTCTAGTCCCCCTCCTGTTTTCCTTGTTTACCAACGACCTGTGTACCCACTGCAGGGAGAGCTTGGTTGTGCAGTACGCTGATGATACTGTCATCTTCTGACCCCTGCGTGACGTGGTTGCCCTAGGCCTTCTACTCCAAAAGGATCTCACTTCACTAGAGACTTGGCTATGTAAGAACAGAATGGTACTAAATGCCAACAAGACCAAGGCAATGCTATTCAGGCCAAGATCCCTGGGATTTGACAGGTCCTCATCCCTCTCCTTAACCTCACTGTCTGGTAAAGCCATTAACGTAGTCCCTTCCCTTAAATACTTAGGCCTCACGTTGGATCAGAATATCACATACAAGGAACACGTGGACCAGGTCACCAGGACTCTACATCGGAAACTTGGCACCCTGTACCGACTCAGGACCAACTCATCCCTGAAGCCAGGCGCCCATAGCTACCAGCGTCCTTCTACCCAACCAGACCTTTGCAGCCCATACTATACAGGGCATGGCTAAACAAGAGATTACCAGGATGCAAACCCTATATAATAAAATAGCTTGTTTCGCAACCTTAGACCACCTGAGACATCACCACTGTGACACTTTGGCCAGTCTTCGGCCCACATTGGTCGCCACCTCCAACACTCCTTGCTTGCCCAGGCCTACAAGCTTCTCAAACCCCATGCTCCACCAAGCATTGCCAGGACCATAACCCTCAAACGTAACTCAAGGAACCTAAGGACCTCAGATAGAACGCTATTAGAAGTCCCTAGGGTAAGGACAAACGCTGGCAGAAGATCCTTTTCTCCCAAGCAGCCTGCCAATGGAACAAGCTCCCTCCCAGGTCCAGGCCTCCTCCTCACTCATGAACTTCCACACCAGGCTTAAGTCCTATCTGCTGACCTTAAGCGCATGCCACTGTCATGGCACTTAAAGCTCCTAAGGTACTCCCCTCCTCTCCAACTCCCGCCTCCTAGCTTAACCTTCCTACTACCTGCCTTATACAGACTGCTTGCCAGAGGCCATGTAACCCTGAATAAACTATATGCAAAGTACTACCAATTGCTTACATGTCATGATGATAACCATGCCTGCATCCACTTCTTTTCTTTTACCGTGCCTGCAAGCCATGCCTGTATCCACTGCTTTTCTTTTACCATACCTGTATCCACTATTTTTCTTTACTGTAACCACCTCATGCTGTAACTCACAATGCCTCAAATGTTCCTTATGTCCTTGTTCATTCTTATAACTTGTATTGTTATCCCGGGTCACCCCTGAAAAAGGGACCTTCGGGGCTCAGTGGGACGGTGTGTTCCATCAGACCCAATTGCCTTGTTAACGTTTATCATCATTAGCATGTTCACAGTGTCTTCAGGTGTTACACATATAACCTGTGACAGTGTCTTTCTGCTGCCCATTGAATAGCACTTCACAGTCTGATGTCGCACCATTTCCTCTGTGAATATGCATGCAAAATATTATTTCAGGGAACCTGTCATTTATCCATTCTGTGTTATGATGACGCCATTTCTCTGTTCCTTTAGTGAGCCATTATTTTTTTGTATTTGCCTCTTTTTGTTTGCATTATCTGAAGAATTTCTTCTGATTGGATTTGGCCTCAGGTGCTCTCTAGTCCTTAGTCATGTAATAAATGAAAAAAACAGCACTCACCACCTTCTTCAAATGAAAGACTCTGCTCCTTAATAAGTGAAAAATGCCTACCATTTTTATTCCAGTGCCATAAAACAATAAAACTTCTTGACGTGTTTCAGACCTCTGTCCTTCATCAAAAGCCATTCCCATTGAATCATCATGGTCTCTTTATATACATACCTATGACGTCATCACGGAAGGACAGCAAGGTGTAATTAACCACAGTTTCACACATATTAACACATCCCAGCCTGACAACCTTAATGATGTCACCAAACCCCCAAAACAAAATAAATTACATGCTTGAAAGCAAGTGTAGGAAAGTGAATAAATACAAAACACATGTATGCACATATGAAAATAAATATGTAAAAACAAGTCTAATGGAAATAATATTGTGGGATATTGAGCTGTGTAATTGCATATCCTTACTATATCACAAAATCTTTGTTGTCAGCTCTAAAACACCCCCCAATAAATCCCAATGGCAACTAAAATCAATCGTGCAGGTGCCTTATATTTCTGAATTACTAGTAACACCACTACAATCAGGTCTGTACTCTAAGAACAGACATACAGGAAGAGCTAGTGTAATGTTCTGGCAATTCTTGCTGACTGGAAACTTCATGTAGTTCAAAGGAAAGAGCCAACCCAATAATAGTCCGGCTCCTTCCTTTAATCTGCATAAGGCCGCCCAGTAAGCAGAGCTGATCAGCGTCCTGATCAGCCTGTTGTGGTCCTCCCCCACCCAACATAACCTGAAATAAAGAAAACCATCCTCAATCCCACACCCCCACCCCTTCCTTCTTAATTTTCTGACACTAGGATGCCCAATCCCTGGTGCCAGCTACTACTCCATCCGTTTTCACTGTGCATTACTGGGGAGCCCACCCCCAGTGTCGCCAACCATAAGAAAATCATTCCTCAATCTCTCCCACCCCTTTCTTGTTAATTTTCCAACATGAGGGTGCCCAATCCCTTGTACTGGCTACTACTCCCCACCTAACCCATTTTCATTGTGCAACATGGGCGAACACCCCCCCCGTGCCAACAAACATACCACTGACATTAGGGTGCCCAATCCCAGTGTCAGTACTTGAATAAAGAAACTGTTCCTAGTCTTTTTTCCAATTTGTCTACACTCTGTAAAAATAAAAGCATCCACTGATGTCTCTTGCTGCTGCCATTCATCTCCCCACCCACACATTCAGCACCCATTATTTCCCAACACTGGGGTGCCCAATTCTTGGTGCTAGCTACTACCCTCCACCCCACCCATTTTCACTGTGTGACACTGGGGAGCCCACCCTGGTGCCACCAAACATATTACTGACACTGGGGTGCCCAGTCCCAAGTTTTGGTACCTGAAATAAACAAAAATGACCCTCACAGTTGTTTTTTTTTTTAATTATTTTTATATGCCCCGTAAAAATGAAAATGGTCCATCAATGTCTGTTATCACTGCCATTACCCTCCCACTCAGCACCCACCCCCATCCCTTACTTACTAGGAGTCTAACTCATAATCCTCTCTGGACTGGAGACATGTCTTCACTTTTCAGTGCTGGACTGGGAACTGAGGAAATCAGGTATGCAGTTCAATGTATTTCAATGGGTTTTGAACTTGTCCTCATAACTTGGTTATTTTTGAATGTTTTTTCCCCAAATTTTCAACATGGCCTTTTTGGGACCCCACCTCCAGAACAGTGGCAGAGAAATAATGCAAATCCATCCTGAAAGGTGATTTCATGGTTGCTGTGTGAAATCACTTTTGGCTACCCTTTGGGCAGGATTTGAAAATTTTCTCTCCCTTTGTTTATGAGGTGGGATCTAAGAAAGATATGCTGAAAATCTGGGGTCAAAATAATCAAAAACAACAAAGTTATGAGTGTATGTGGAAATTTTTGTCAACGCACACTTGTAACTTTGGTAATTTTTAATATTTTGACCCCAAATTTTCAACACAGCCATTTTTTCACAGCACCGCATGAATGTGACAGCTGTCATTTTTTTTCAAATCCTGGCCAAAATGTGTTTTCGCACTTATAGCACAAAATCACCTTTCAGGCAGGATTTGAACATTTTCTCCTCTCTTGCTCATGAGGTGGGATCATAAGAAGGCTATGTTGTAAATGTGGGGTAAATATATTTAAAAACAACATTATGAGTCTTTGTTGAAATTTTTCAGTGCACACTCATAATTCTGGTAATTTTCAATATTCTGACCCCAAATTTTAGACGTAGCCATTTTTTCACACCACCTCATGAATGTGGCAGCTATAATTTTTCCAAATCCAAGCCAAAATGTATTTTCGCACCTGTGGTGTGAAATAATGTTTTGGACACTATTTTATAAATGACGTCTGTCATGTTCAGGTGTGGTGATAAAAAAGATTATGATGAAAGTGTGGGGTCAAAATGTAAAAAAATAACTACGTAATGAAAAAACATTGAATTATTCCCACATTTACTCACAACTTTATTTCTGTAGATATCGGCCCCCTAATGTTCAACAAATCCCTTGTGTTACCCTGCATTCTAAACATGACAGGTATTATTTTCAAATCCCCTTCTAAACTTGTTTTCACAGCTGCATTGCAAAATCACCTTTCAGATGGCATTTTAAAAAATTCCATCTGCCTTGATTATAACGTCAGGTCATAAAAAGACTGTTGGAAATTTAGGGTCAAAATGTGGGAGCCAACTGAAGATATTACCTCTCAGCTGGCCTATCCTGGGTAAATACAATATAAATGTGTAAAAGTAGGATATCATTGAAAATGAGATATTGCATCTCTTCTGATCTGTCCTGTATATATATATATATATATATATTAGTAAAAATGTGTACAAGTGAGACCCGGTACAACAGCAATTTCGAATGCAAACATTCCGCATTGACAAATGGGTGACCAAGGAAGCAGACAAGGGCCACACTGTGGATCTGTTGTACTTTGACTTCAGCAAAGTTTTTAATTCGGCACTACAAAAAAGGTTGGTCAAAAATCATGTACTCTCTCCTTGTATCGCAACAATCCTGTTTTGTATCGCTGTAATTTGACTACTCTATAACCTCCTGGGTCGTGCCTGAAAATAGTCATTTCTGTGGCTAGTGCACCCACCCAGTAAACAAAAACAAAATAAATAAAATAAAAAGATAGAAGACCTGGGTGAGGCTAAAAAAATCTGTGAACAGAACATGCAATCTGTTTGACTACTGAATCCTGAATGCAAAATGCACAGCAGGGGGTCACCAAGTTCTGCGTAGCGCAATCAGGGTGCGGGGCTGACATAAGTCCATGGGGTAATGCGTGGTGCACACTGGTGTGCGCCACAGCCCTCATGGGTGAGATTTAGTCCAAACATGCAGATGAGCTCATTGTGCATGAACGGCACAATGGGGCCATCTGCATGCCCATTATGGGCTTATCTGCATGTCTGTGCTGCTGTGAAGTGTGTCAGGCCAGTCCCCCCTACAAGCCTCAATCTGTAGTATAAAATTACAGTCCTCGCTTCTGTATCCCAGGTAGTCTAGTGGTTCCCCCCTCCCCAGCCCCTATCTCAGAAATAATAAAACATCACCCGATCCCCGTTGTCCCTGGTAGTCTAGTGGCCCCCCACCGTGTTTGGCATGGGCCCACCACCCCACCCCACCCCAAACTGACCAGAGCCAGCGACAGGCACAGCCCACCCACACCACCATGGCCAGCTACCGACTGAACTGCACAGGCAAGTGTACAGTATGCAGTACACGCAAATTGGTTAACTGGTCAACCACTGGGTGTGTACTGTATACTGTACTAGCTCCTGTGCAACTCAGTCGGTGGTTGGCCGTGGTGGTGTGGCTGGGCTGTGCCAGTCGCCAGCTCCGTGTAGGTTGGAGGAGTGGGGTGGTGGGTCCCTGCCAAGTGGGGTGGGGGGCCAGTAGACTACCAGGGACAGTGGGGATCAGGTGATGTTTTATTATTTCTGAGATCAGGGCTGGGGAGGGGGGACTAGACTACCAGGGGCAATGAGGATCGGGTAATATTTTATTATTACTGAGATCAGGACTGGGGAGGGGGGGGACGACTAGACTAAAAGGGACAACGGGGATCAGGTGATGTCGTTTATCCCCCTCGCAGAGGCATTTTGCCAGCGAGGTCCCCCACAGCGACTACAGCACCTAGCCGCGTTGGGAGACCCACTGGAACCCGGCGCTGTCTGCTGGGGGTCCTGCACCCCCCCAATCAGCTCCGACTGGAGTTGAGAATCCTTAAGTGGGAGGATGTGGGGGGAGCAGTCCCCTGTGAGGGTGGTTTGGGGGGCAAAGCCCCCCTTAGGAAACAAAGGCAGAAGTAGCGAACCGGCAGCTAACTGCAGAATGCTGTCAACCTGCTGGTGTCACTGACGGGGCGTTCAACAAGATTCTTGTCGTACTCCTGTCGTGGATCCAGGAGATGTTTATTATTACTGAGATCGGGGCTGGGGAGGGGAGACCCACTAGACTACCAGGGATATGGGAGCGGGTGATTTTTTATTATTACTGAGATCGCGGCTGTGGAGGGGGAACCACTAGACTACTAGGGACAACACGGATCAGGTGAGATTTTATTACTGAGATCAGGGCTGGGAGGGGAATCACTAGACTACCAGGAACAACGGGATCATGTGATGTTTTATTACTAAGATCAGGGCTGGGGAGGGGGAATCACTAGACTACCAGGGATATGGAGCAGGTGATATTTTATTATTTCTGAGATCAGGGCTGGGAGGGAGGAAACCACTAGACTACCAGGGATTCAGGAGAGGGTGATTTTTTTTTTACTGAGATTGGTGCTGGTGAGGGGAACCACTAGACTACCAGGGATATGGGAGTGGGTGATTTTTTTATTATTACTGAGATCAGGGCTGGGGAGTGGGGGAAACCACTAGACTACCAGGGACAATGGGAATCAGGTGATGTTTTATTACTAGGATGGGGCTGGGGAGGGGGGAACCACTAGACTACCAGGGATTCAGGAGAGGGTGATTTTTTTTTATTACTGAGATTGGGGCTGGTGAGGGAGAACCACCAGACTACCAGGGATACGGGAGTGGGTGATTTTTTATTATTACTGAGATCGGAGCTGGGGAGTGGGGGAAGCACTAGACTACCAGGGACAATGGGGATCAGGTGATATTTTATTATTACTGAAATTGGGGTGGGGGGACTACAAGACTTCAAGGGACAACAGCGATTGGGTGATGTTTTAGTATTTCTGAGATCGGGATTGGGGAGGGGGGAACCACTAGACTACCAGGGACAACAGGAAGCAGGAGGATTTTACAACAACAGTGCACAGGGCTAGGGAGGGACTGCTGTACTGCCAGTGTTCCCTGCCCTTACTAGTGTGCAGCCAGGTCTGCATAATAGTTAGGACAGGGTTTCAGAAACGTAAACCTGTGCCACTGCTGGGGGCTGATTTGTGCGTCTGAAACATTTCAATATTGTGCTGCACCATATATGCATGGGGGACCCCTCATTTGCACAGATGCAGCACAATGTTGTGCCCGACGGTGCTGTCAGGGGTGTGCCATGCATCTGTGCCCTTTGAATATGGGCATGCCCCCGACAGCTGGTGCATTTCCAGGTTTGGGTGGCGCTTCTTCGGATGCACCACCCAAATCTTTTGAAAATGGGGTCCCTAATGTTATTTTTCCTGCTAACAGTGGTATCATTCTCCTATAGAATACCGACACATGATTCCACATTAACACTACTTGGTGAGTCTTTAGTTCTTCTGCATTCCTGAATGCGAACATTTGACAACTTCCTCATTAGTTTAGTATTTCCATGGCAACTCTGGTTATTACCAAAATTGCCAGTGTTGATGTAGATGCCTTTCCCTTGAGTTTTGATGTGTTTCAGCTATAAATAAGCCTTAAAGGGGAACTGTCATCATTCCTTGACAAAAACCTGGGATCTATAGGTCCTGCTTAGGTAAATCACACAGGCGGCAATTTTTTAAAATAAGTTACCAAACTTTTATTTAACATAGAATGTTGACGCAGATAAACACCACAAGGCCCATCCAGTCTGCCTTTTTCCCTACCTGTAATGGTGGCTGGTGACCCTACTTGGTTGTCAGCTTAGCCCCTCTTCCCTACATCTAGGGTACCCTTATCTCTGTTTCCTGCCTGTATATCTCTGCCCCTCCATGTTGCTCTGTATTTATGTTGTTCTGTATATTTACTTTTGTAACCTCCCTGAAAATAGGCATTTTTTTGCCTAGTGTGCTAACCTGGTAAACAAAAGCTAAATAAAATAAATGCCTATCCCAAGCATGTTTGAACCCCTCCATTGTGCTAGCTCCCACCACCTCCTGCGACAGACCATTCCAATTGTCCCTCACCCTTTCAGTGAGAAAATACTTCCTCACATTTCCTTTTAATCTGCCCCCTTCTATCTTATATGGTGTCCCCTTGTCCTTGTGTCCTTCCTATACTGGAAGATGCTCTCTACCTACACCTTATTTGTGCCAGTAAGACACTTGGAGGTCTCAATCATGTCCCCCCCTCCCTTCTCTCCTTCAATGTATACACGTCCAGGTCCCTTAGTCTCACCTCATACGACTTGTGGTGCAAGACCTGCACCACCTTAGTTGCCCTTCTCTGAACCACCTCTACTCTGTTGACGTCCTTTTGGAGATGTGGCCTCCAGAACTGCATACAGTGCTCCAGATGAGGTCTCACCAGAGTCTTGTACAGTGGTATTATCACCTCCCTTCTTCTGCTAGTTACACCCCTTCCTATGCTCCCTAACACACCACTTGCTCTTCCTATTGCCTTCGTACACTGTTAGGACACTTTCATATCATCCAAGGTGATGAATCCTAAATCCCTCTCCTCCTTGATGACTGCCAGTAGCCCCCCCCCCCATTCTGTAGCTCACTGCAGGGTTTTTCCACCCTAGGTGAATCATTTTGCACTTCTTGTTGAATCTCAGTTACTACAGTTTGGACCATGTCTACAACTTTGCTAGATCCTCTGCATTCTTTCCACCCCTCTGAGTGTTCACCCTATTGCAGATCTTGGTGTCATCTCCAGATAGACAGACTTTTCCCTCCAATCCTTCTGCTGTGTCTCTAATGAAGAGATTAAATAGGACTGGTCCCAGGACTGAGCTCTGTGGTAACCCACTTGTCATTTCTCTTTCCTCCGACAGGATCCCATTTACTACCACCCTCGGCTTCCTATCCCCTTTCCAGTTCCTGACCCAATTCACCAACTTTTGGCCCACCCCAGGCTGGCCAGCTTGTTCACTAGTCTTCTATGCAATACGGTGTCTAAGGCCTTGCTGAAGTCAAGGTAGGTGACATCTACCACTCCCTCCTGATCACCTTGGTTACCTAGTCAAAACAATGAATTAGATTTGTCCTGCTTTAAATCCATGCTGCCTAGGATCTTGGGCACACCTGGCCTCTAGGTAACCTACAATTCTCCTTCAGCAGTGCCTCCATAATCTTTCCCACCACTGTGGTGAGGCTGACTGGCCTTTAGTTATCTGGCACCTCTCTGCTACCATTCTTGTATATAAGGACTACATGTACCTCCTCCAGTCTTCTGGAACCACCCCAGTATTGAGGGACTCACTAAACAAGGCTGCCAGGGGTGCTGTTAACTCCATCCATAGTTCTTTCAGTATTCTAGGATGTATGCCATCTAGTCCCATTGCCTTGTCCTCCTCAGTTTGTTGAGCTCTCTAGGATCCTTTCTTCTGTGAATGGGTTTGTGTCCAGTTCCCCCTCTCCATGCATGTGCTGTATAGCTGTGGACCTTGGCCCTCCTTTACTCCTGTGAATACTGAACAGAAGTAATTGTTCAGTATTTCTGCCTTATCCAGATTCCCCACACACACACCCTCCTCCTCCCCTGAACCTTACTATACCTCCCCAAGATTTTCTCTTATCGCTGATGTATCTGTACAAATGCTTGTCCCCTTTTTTTCAACTTTCTGTGCCAATCTCTCTTTTGTAAGAGATTTCGCTTTCCTAACAGCTTTTCCTGCCTCCTTAAAACCATTCAGGTACAACATCCTATCTTCCTCCTCTGTGTCTTGTTGTTCTTTCTGAAACTCAACCATTTGGCCTTTACTTGCTTTGACACCTTCTAGAAAACAACAGTGGGTTCCTCCTTCTCTTGCCATTGTTTTTCAGCTTTATGCATTGCTTTTTCAACTTTCTCTGCTCCCTTTAGGAGTGCAAATTTCTCTCAACCATCGTATTTATCTGGTTGATCTTGTGATACTCCACCAACCATTACTATTTCAGACTCTGATGGCAGCCCTTTGATGACATAACTGATGGGCTGAGCTGCAGCAGATTCTATGATGACAGTACAGTGGTTAGGAAATATCCAAGGATATACACCACATGTTTGCACTTCTAGCCAGTACCGACTGAGGAAAGTGCTTTCCTCGGTTGACTGGTATCAGAAGTTGAATGCAAACATTTGCTGTATATCTTTGGATATTTCTTAAGTACTGTACTATCACATAGAGTCCTTGCAGCTCAGCCTATGAGTCGTGTCATCAAAGGGCTTGCTGGGGGACTTTGAAATAGTAATGGTGGGCACAGCATTACAGGATCAACCGATAAATTACAAATAAAAGCTTGCACAAAATAGGTGATTTTATACCTTTATTGAACTAACAGAAATTTACACAAAATCTTTAAGCTTTAACCTACAAGGTCCTTCTTCAGAAAGAAAATGGCACATTTCTTAGAGCTAACTTTAAAATACCCAGAGCTTAAACAGTTTACACATGAATGTGACAGATTAATGAAGTAATTAGATAAGAAAACAACTAGATAAGAACACAACCTGAGATGAGAAACATTGTTTAAAACTCTAGTTCTGTGTAGGTCAAATGCCACAGAAGGAATGTTATATAGAAGGAGGTCCATAAATCATCTGATGTTTAATGTCTTACCAAAGAGAATCTAAAGACTGTGTGTGTGTGTGTGTGTGTGTGTGTGTGTGTGTGTGTGTGTGTTATGTGTTAAGTACTTACATTAGTAGTTCTGCATATGTGAGTCTAAAGCCCATGTAATTACCACTCACTAGTTACATAGGTTAAAGAGAACCATTTTATACATAAACATTTTATGAACATGTAAAACAAATATCTGTCCATGTATTGTACCTGAAACAAGAGAGAACAGGAGCACTTTAAATAATGTAATGAGACATTAAACTTGTGTCTGCATTCATGCCATCCTGCACCATACTGTATTCAGAAGGAAAATAAGTTTGATCTCAAATGCTTATCTCTGTTGTGAATTTATGAAATGCCCTCTGAGAACCAGGACAGAGAAGTCAGAGATGGAGTAATCAGACTGACAGAAATGTTGTCCCACTGGGTTTTCAGTCTTCTTCATTTTAATAGCATATCTGTGTGAGTTCATTCATGTTCGAAGATGTTGTCCAGTCTGTCTCAAACGCACTCAGCAGGTCAGGTTCTCTGCTCCCACAGTGCCAACCTCCAAGTGCAATATTGTGAACAGGTAACAGAACAGGGTAACCTTCCTGTCTGCTTGTGGGTCCGAATCACCTTTAGTCTCAAGTTATGGGGGGACTGAAACTGAACCTTATGCTAGTGTACCCAAATGTACAGGCTCAGATAATCTGCTCTTTGGGGGGATGCCAGATATCTTTCGCCTAAGGGCACCGAACCCAATATCCAAAATGAACCCTTAAAACTCTATAAAGGACTTTAGGTATATTCTTTACTTTTCCTAGTTTGGTAACACCATCAAGCTTATGAATAGTTGTGTCAGTCTTAATCCTCTATATGTCATGTGCAAAAGAAAGAACTTGGAAGCCACACCCAGCAGTCTCTTTCAAATGAAAGGTTTACTTAAAAATAGATAAAACTATGTAAAATGTAAATACAGAACACTATATCGCAAAAGAAAGAACTTGGAAGACACACCCAAGCAGTCTCTTTTAAATGAAAGATTTACTTAAAAATAGATAAAACTATGTAAAATGTAAATACAGAACACTACATCACAAAGCCTACAATCATGTAAAAGAAAACAAGGAAAAGTACAAACTAAAACTCTTACCAAATTACAATTAAGCAATAATGCACGACAGAGTGTGGTATATCGTGGGATATCGTCATGCCTCGGGTGGTTTGAGCGCGAGGCGCGGGCCAGTGCGCCAACGACTCCAGAGTAGACGATATCCCACGTATATACCACACCCTGGAGTGCATCATTGCTATTATGAACTGGATTAATTGATATTTTATGCCTTTAATGCAAAAAGTAAAGTTTTAAATATTTTAATATTGTTTTATATGAGTGTAGGTAGACATTTAAAAAAGTTTGTGTATTTCATGTTTTGGCCAGTGGTGGTGCTGTTTGCAGGAGGATTTTGTTACAGGCTTAATTGTTGTGGTATTAATCCCCCGCCTGGAAGTTTAGTTTACTGTACATTAATATTGTTTTTTTGTTGAGAAGTGAAGATAGTCGTGCCCTACTTCTGAAATGTCGAGAAGGTAAGGGTCAAGCCTGAGGAAGCGGGTTAGCTTTTGCCCGTTTGGCCGCGAGCAGCATGGCAGTGAGGCAAGCCGTAGTTGGTGCTCACGAATGAAGCAGTTGTGGTAATGAAAGGGAGATTTTTTGTGTTTGTGGCGCTCTGGTTTGGCTCGGCCCTGTATGGGGGCAATTGTGAGGATGTGTTTTTTTTGGCCTGTTGGTTGTAGTGGAAGTCTGACTTGCGCTTGTGGGAAGTGGAGAAGTGCTGGGAGTAGAGCAGGCTGGTGGCGGAGGTTTTCCGAAGCCGTGATGATGTAGCCCGATATCATCACGGCTTCAAAACCCTCTCGGCCAATCAGGTTGCTCGAATTACGATTGCCGGTTCATAATTATACTTTTTCTATCTAATGTATTACCTCTATACAGTGCTTATAGTTACGTCTTGTTTCTTAAGAGTCCAAAGAAAAATATCTCACTAAGCTCAGACACAGTCCTAGGTTAACCTGTGTCTCTTTCCACCCCTTCCATGAGGTCATTTAGCTCCTCCTTTTAGAATATAAAAAATTATACAAACAATGATCTTCCTGTCAGGAGATATTTTAAATACTGTGACTTCAGCAGAAACCCATCTCCCAAACATGACTGTCTTTAAATCAAGCCTTTCCTTTGATCTTGTGTGGTTTCCTGTTCTCCCAAGGAATCAAAGGATTTTGAAGACTTTTCACACCATGGTATAAAAATGTTTTTTTTTCCCCTCTAAAACATCATAAACATTTACCATCCCTAGATACTGGTGGCTGGGTCAGTTCTAATTAAGTCAGATAAACAGGAGACCCTTAATTAAGGCTTTCTATTCTTTTAATTACATCCTGGTTTCAGGTTAATATATCCCGTTATTTCTACTAAACCTGACCCATGGCACAGCTGCCTTATGGAGACAATCACACACTACATTTTTATATTACAAAATCAAAGAACAATCATAACCAACTGGCCAAGCATCACAATCCTCCCCACCTAGACTGAATTTGGGGGCTCTATCCCCTGCAATGGATGAGCTTCCCAAATCAATTCACTCCTCATACAGATGCGATAAGCCATCTGTGTTCCTGATTGGTCACTCCAGCCCTATGTAAGATTGTCATGTCATATCCTTGCAAGGCAAGACTCCATCTTAATAGTCTACCATTAGTTTTTTTCCCATTTGCATTAGCCAAACCAGGGGGTTGTGGTCCGTTTGTTCCTCAAAATGCTGCCCGTATAAGTATGGCTCTAACTTCTTTAAGGCCCACACTATGGCAAGACACATTTTTTCCACAGTAAAGTAAGCTTGCTCCCTGGGAAGTAACTTTTTACTCAGGTACACTACAGGGTGATCTTTCCCTTGGTTGGATGTCTGACTCAGTACTGCCCCAATACCCACACCTGCGGCATCAGTCTGAACTATAAAGGGTCTGCTATAGTCAGGACTTTTCAACACAGGAGCACTGCACAGTGCCTCCTTCATTCTGGTAAAGGCTTTTTCACAGGGTGTTTCCCAGGTAATTTTCTTAGGCATCCTTTTCTTTACCAGGTCAGATAGGGGAGCAGCCAGGGCACTGAAATTGGGTACAAATTTCCTGGTACCCGCTGTCCCTAGAAAACTCTTGACCTTTGCAGATTCCTGGTCTGGGCCATGCCTTGATCACCTCTATTTTCACTTGTTTAGGACGGAGCTGTCCCCGGCCTACAACATACCCGAGATATGCCACTTCAGCCATGGCCACCTGGCACTTCTCTGCTTTGACAGTGAGCCCGGCCCTCTGTATCCTGCCCAGCACTTCCCTAAGGTGGGACAGATGTTCCTCCTAGTTGGCACTAAAGATGGCAATATCATCCAGGTACGCCACAACATACTCCTCAGTATCATTTAACACCTGGTTCACCAACCTTTGGAAAGTGGCCGGGGTGTTCATTCCGAAAG
Organism: Neoceratodus forsteri; assembly: GCA_016271365.2. Taxonomy (NCBI): domain Eukaryota; kingdom Metazoa; phylum Chordata; order Ceratodontiformes; family Ceratodontidae; genus Neoceratodus; species Neoceratodus forsteri. The sequence goes on from CM057458.1 coordinate 378,281,611, forward strand.
GCATTACTTTAAATTCAGATAAGCCTGTCAGAGTGATGAAGGCTGACCTCTCCCTAACTCTGTCAGTTAACTCAACCTGCCAATGCCCCTTTGTCAGGTCAACAGTCGAAGGTAGGTCGCCTCCCAACTTGTCCATGAGTTCGTCCGCTCAGTATCGTGGTGACATCTGATTTCATGACTGCATTCAGTCCATGATAGTCCACACAGAAACTAGTATAGCCATCTGGCTTGGGTACAAGGACTACGGGTGAGGCCGAGGGGCTGTGGGATCTCTGGCTTACCCCTAAATCCAGCATCTCCTCCACCTCCCTCCTAATGTCCTTTTGGACAGCTTCTGACACCCGATATGTTGTCCACCATATGGGCGTCTGTGTCCCTGTCTCTACATCGTGCATCGCTAAGGGGGTTAGTCCAGGCTTGGCGCTAAACAGTGGGACAAAGTCTGCTAAAATCTCCCTCACTTCCCGGATTTTGTCTGGGGCCAGCTGGGGAGACAATTTAACTACTTCCACAGAGGACTCCCGCTGGCCTTCTTCCAGCAAGTCTAGAAAGGGGTCTCCTTCATCTGCCCCCTCCCCAGGACTACATACTGCAAACACCATGTCAGCCCTATTAGCATATGGCTTCATCATGTTTATATGGTACATTCTTTCTGTCTGTCTTCTGTCAGGTAACTCTATGATACAGTTCACATCATTTACCTTCCAAACTACTTTGTAAGGTCCTGCCCACTCAGACTGCAGCTTGTCTTTCTGGACCGGAATAAGGACCATGACTTTCTGACCCACTATGTACAAGTGAGCTCTGGCTCTGCAGTTACACCACACTTTTTGTTTCTGTTGGGCAGCTGCCAGGTTGCTCTGGGCTGTCCCCATAAGTTCTTTCAGCCTTTCCCTAAACCTAAGGATGTAATCCACTAGGGGAGTTCCCTGGGTGGCGTGCTTGCCTTCCCAGTCCTCCCGGATCAAGTCTAGGGGCCCACATTGCCATATAAGAGTTCAAAGGGGGAACATCCTGTTGACTCTTGGGGCACCTCCCTGTATGCAAACAACAGGTGAGGAAGGTATTTCTCCCAGTCCCTCCCATGCTGTTCAGCAAACGTTAGGAGCACTGACTTCAGGGTACCATTAAATCTTTCCACAAGCCCATTGACTTGTGGGTGATAAGGTGTCATGCATCTCTGCACCACCCCACACTTCTCCCATAAACATTTCATCAGGTTCGACATGAAAGAACCCCCTCAATCGGTGATAACCTCCTGTGGAAACTCAACACGGGAGAAAATCCCAAGTAAGGCATCTGCCACTTTTTCTGTCCTCAATGAGGATAGGGTGACCGCCTTGGGGTACTGGGTGGCATAATCCACCACAGTCAGGATTAACCTTCCTAGAGGAGCTGGGGTATTCAAATGCCCCACAATATCCATTCCCACCCTCTGGTATGGCTCCTCCACTATGGGCAATGGAATTAGGGTGGCTTGGGTTTCTTACCTGCCTTCCCTATTTCTTGGCACCGTGACAAGACCTGTAATACTCCTTCACCTGCTGGGTGAAGTTCGGCCAACAGAAATTCTGGGTCAACTGCTGCATAGTATGTGCGATTCTCAGATGACCAGACAAGGAAATATCATGTGCAATCTTGAGCAACTGCTCACGATACCCCTGGGGAATGACAAGCTGCCTGCCTATAACCCCTCCATCTGCACAGCCTGAGTATACATCAGTTCATTTTCCCAATAAACCTTATGTTTACCATCACCTCCCTGTGCTCCATCAGGTCTGCCCAAGCCCTCAACTTCTCTAGACTAGGGTCACTTTTGTCAGCAGCTGCAAACTCCTTACACATTCCCAAGGCATGGGACAGGTCCCTTCAGTCTCTAAACTAGGGTCCCTAGCACTAGCATTAAGGCACTAAGGTCACTGTCATTCTAACCCTCTGACAATGTGTCACCCTCCTTCTTGAGTAACCCTCTGTAGCTGTGTGGTTAACTGCTACTGGGAAATTTCTACCCCTTTTTCATTAGTCTCCCCATCAGGAGACACAGGCTGGGGAACCAGCTTCCCAGTGGTTTCCACAACGGCTTCTGTGGGGTCTAAGGAACTACAATTTTCCCTTGCCGCTTGGCTACGGGTAACTGCACATACCGTCCCCTGTTTGAGATTGTTGCCAATTATGATGTCCACTGCTAAAGTTTTGGCCACAGCCACCTGTTGCACTGTTCCCCCGTTTCACCCCAGTCTAGGAGAACATTAGCAAGTGGCAATGTTTTCTCCTCACCAGTGAAGTCTTGTACAGTGACATATTTATTGGGTATAAGCAGACCAGGCTCTACCAGATCCCCTTTTACCAATGTCAGGGATGCCCCTGTGTCCCTTAACCCTTGAGTCTGTACACCATTCACCGTGACTGGGTGCATGTGTTCCCTCATGTTCACAGGCATGCTTCCAGGGACACACAAACAACCCACTTCTTTCCTAGCCCCATGTTGCGTGTTGCTCATCCTTTTGGGACACTGTCTGACAATATGCCCAGTTTCTTTACAAACCCAACATTCATTTTTTTCGCAGAGAAATCTTTTCTCTGAAACCTGAGGCTCACTGGTTTCGGTGGAGGCAGTGAGGGTTTTAGCTGCCCTGAAGGTGAGCTTTCCCTTTCTGCACTGCCACACCCACCCCATTCGCTCTCAGAGTAGGTCTGCTCTTGGCATAGTGGTCTGAGAGTTCAGCAGCCTCTTGAACTGTTTTGGGATCTCGGTCCTTCTGCCAGGTTTTCAGCTCTGCTGGGCATGCCCCAAAAAATGTTCTAAAAAAATAGCTTTTTCAATTTTATTGACAGAGTTTGCTTCAATCCCTTCCCACCAATGTTTTAAAAACTGGTGTTGTTTCACGGCTAGCTCCTCATAGCTCATATTAGGGCTTCTCCTGAGCTCACGGAATTCGGCTCTGTATGCTGCAGATAAATCAAACTTTTTTAAAAGTGCAGCTTTAAGTTTGCTGTAATCATTACTGTCCTCATTGTCCATTTGACCCAATGCAGACCAAGATTTTCTGGTAAGTAACGGGGATAGCTGGAAGCTCCAGGATCCTCTAGGAATTTTAACCTGAATACAAACCTTTTCAAAGGAATTTCAAAAGGCATCTATATCCTCCCCCTCTTTAAACTCAGCTGTCAATTTGGAATTCAATTTGTAACCCAGCCCTGTAGTTCCAGTTAAACCCAAGCCACTTACCTGCTCTGGTGCTGGTGGTTGGAGTCATAGCTTCTCCAGTTCATGCTGCCTCTGGCATTCTCTCGCTCCTCTTAGTCCACCTCGCGCCGTTCCTGGTCAGCCTCTCTCTGTTCTCGCTCCCGCTTCTCCTCTGTGGCTCGCTTCTCTTGCTCTGCTTCTCTGTTCTCGCCTCCACTTCTCACTGCTCTCGCCAGCCTCCTCTAGAACTCCAGCTCCATTCTGTGCAACACAATCTACAGTCTAATTGCTTCTGGCTCCAGAATGCTGATGACCTTCCCCTGCTGCTGTGGCCCTTCACTGGCACTGGTCCTGCTGTCATCCTCACTGGATCTGGACACTGCACTGGCCACTGGCTCCTTCACGCTCAAGGTTTGGTCCCTTACAGTCACAGTCAGTGACTCTATGCTCTGGGCATCTGCTGCCAGCAGGGCATCCACAAGGTTCTGCTTGGTGGCTCTCCCCTCATACAGGACTCCTCTGTCCTGGCACACCTGCCTCAAGTAGTCTACAGAGTGCCCGCTGTAGTTGGAAGCCATCTTCTTCCCTAACTACGGCTACTCTAACTTGCACTTTAGAAAAAAAAAATAAAACAGGTAGGAACTTGACTGTAAGCAAAATTACATAGTTCTATTTCCTTTTTAAAAATAAAACACTGCCTTTTTTTGCAAGTGAGCCGTACAATATTAAGCTGCCACATGGAACAGTTAAAACTTGTGTTACCAAATTTATCTGCACCGCTGCCACCAATCTTTAATAAACACACTCAGCAAGTCAGGCCCTCTGCTCCCACAGTGCCAACCTCCGAGCACAATATTGTGAACAGGTAACAGAACAGGGTAACCCTCCTGTCTGCTTGTGGGTCCAAATCACCTTTAGTCTCAAGTTCTGGGGGGGATTCAAACTGTGAACCTTATGCTAGCATACCCAAATTTACAGGCTCAGATAATCTGCTCTTCAGGGGATGCCAGATATCTTTCACCTAAGGTCACCTAACCAGGTATCCAAAATGAACCCTTAAAACTCTATAAAAGACCTTAGGTATATTCTTACCTTTTCCCAGTTTGGTAACACCATCAAGCATATGAATAGTTGTGTCAATCGTAATCCTCTATACGTCACATGCAAAAGAAAGAACTTGGAAAACACACCTAGGCAGTCTCTTTCAATTGAAAGGTTTACTTAAAAAGAGATAAAACTATGTAAAATGTAAATGCAGAACACTATATCACAAAGCATACAATCACTTAAAAGAAAACAAGGAAAAGTACAAGCTAAAACTCCTACCACAACACAATTAGACTTTTTCTATCTAATGTATTACTGCTATACAGTGCTTATAGTTAGGTCTTGTTTCTTAAGAGTCCAAAGAAAAATGTCTCACTAAGATCAGACACAGTCCTAGGTTAAACTATGTCTCTCTCACCACCCCTTCCATGAGGTCATCTAGTTCCTCCTTTCAGAATATAAAAAAATTACACAAACAATGATCTTCCTGTCAGAAGATATTTTAAATAGTGTGACTTCAGCAGAAACTCATCTCCAAAAATGACTGTCTTTAAATCAAGCCTTTCCTTTGATCTTGTGTGGTTTCCTGTTCTCCCAAGTAATCAAAGGATGTTGATGACTTTTCACACCATGGTATAAAAATATGTTTTTCCTCTAAAACATCATAAAAGTTTACGATCCCTATATCCTGGTAGCTTGGTCAGTTCTAATTAAGTCAGATAAACATGAGACCCTTAATTAAGGCTCTCTAGTCTTTCAATTACCTCCTGGTTTCCAGTTAATATATCCTGTTATTTCCACTAAAACCTGAACCATGGCACAGCTGCCTTATGGAGACAATTACACACTGCATTTTTATATTACAAATATCAAAGAACAATCATAACCAGCTGGCTAGCGTACACAGTCTGCCCTACTATAACTAATGTGTGGACATTTCTTGCATGGAATATAATAAACAACATTCCAAGATGCACGGTATAAGTCCCCTGTATGTTAAATGATTTGTTTTGGGGGTGTTGATAAAATTTTAAGTGGAAATGTGCTCACAAGTCTTACATCTAGAATGATTACAGGGTCTCATACCACCTAGCATTCTGTTGTTTTGGTCGGGTATAAGTTTGCTCCAGACAATCAGGTTAGATAGGTTAGGTGGTTGTTCGAAAGACAACAGGGGTAGTTCTTGGAAGAGACATTTCTTTTTTTGTGCCCCCCCAGTTCCCTTTATCCTCCAGTGGCAGGTCCTCCCTCGATCATCCACCAACCTACTGGACTCAGGGTTTTTTGGGGGCTTGTAGTGCCATGCGGGCCCCGGCAGATCCCCATAGCCAGTCCAGAGGCATCATCCTCGGTGGACCCCATTTCCTCCATGTTCTCCCCATTGGTCCTAAGTCTAAGATGCCTGGAACTGGTAGGCGTATGCGTGGAGAGGCGCACATGCACACCAAAGTTCCAGATGGGGTCTCTTCCTCCCCTGATTGGCTAACACCAAAGGTCCTCAGAGAGAGGCCATTCCTCCAGCCTCCACCAGAGGGCGCAAGCTCCGAGGAACCTGCTACCCCAACCCCAAGGTAAAGGGGTTCTTGATGGCAGCCAGCTCTAGTCCTCCTCCCTCCCCAGCCACCCTCCGATGACCCAGGCTCATTCCCCGAACCTGGTCGCCGCGTGGCGGAGGTGTGGCATCCAGTGCCTCAACCCTCAGTGCCACCGGGCCAGCTGGAATAGACATTTAAAGGTGTCATCCTCACTGAATATTGGTCGGAGAGCTCAAACAATTTTACGTATGGGCACCAGATTAGGGCTGTATGTCACAATCAAGGGTATTTTGATGAGGGTAGTCTTTTCTTTATATTGTAGTAATTGTTCTCTTGGTATCTGCATAACATGTACCACTGCTCTGTCAATTTCTCTAGAGGAAAGCCCCTGCCGAATAAATGTTTTTTCAGTGTGGCCAGATGCTTATCCCTGTCCTCCTTACTCGAACAGATACGGTGGTATTGAAGCGCTTGACTGTACATTATAGATTTTTAGCGTGTTTTACGGTAATTGCTGTTTCTATGTAAGTACCTTGTCTGTCTGTCAGTTTCTTGTAAAAGAGGTCTGTAGAGTTCCATCTTTGATGGTAACTGTAGTATCCAGGAAACTGACAATGGTGTCAGAGTACTCTAGGGAAAGTTTAATGAATGGGTGGAGGTTGTTATGTTCCTGACAGAATTCTTTGAATGTGCAGATACTCTCTATCCAAATTATAAATAAATCATCAATACAAAGGAAATAAGCAAGTGGCTTGTGTGTACATTGTTTTAGGAAATCCACCTCCAAATTTGCCGTGAAAAGGTTGCCATACTGTGGAGCCATACTGGTGCCCATTGCTGTTCCCATCATTTGAACATAATGTTTACCATTAAAACTGAAGCTGCTGTGGGTCAGAATAAATTCAGTAAGTTTCAAAATGAATTTTGGGTGGACGTTGTGGTGCTGTTCTTTCTCTTGCAGGCATTTAAGACAGGCTGAAATGCCATCAGTATGTGGAATATTAGTGTAGGAGGTTACATCCATTGTGGCTAATATGGTATTAGGTAAAAGGTATCAAATCACCTATTCTGTGCATCTTGCTGTACAAAGACCAATGCAGCAACAAACAATTTTTTTGAAATAAAAGCTTGGTAACTTATTATAGAAAATGACTGCCAGTATGGGTTACCTAATCAGGACCTACAGTATATATCCTGTGTTTTTGTCGGGGGAATGATGACAGTTCCCCTTGAAATTTGGTCTCCCTTTTGCCTCACGTCTCAAGTGGCTCACTTCCTAAGTGGCCTCAATATAATTTTACCACTTTCTTACCATGTCACTTTCTCACCACACTACTTACTCACCACACAACTTAGCTCCATATGGTGGAAAAGGAAGTAAATGTTCTGTGTATTGGTATTTACTCACCTGGTAAAGGTGATTGAGTACCCTTTATAGTACTCTGCAGTCAAAACCATCGGGTATTCCTCATCCATCCTATAGGTTGATACATGATCCAATCAAAAACAGGCTGGCTGAGGCCAGCCCCTTGTCTCATCTGAGAATCTCCAGTGTGAATCATCCTTAGCAATTATAAGTATGCTGAGACATGGGGAAAAACACAAAAAGAAAACAAGACAGAGACAGAGCAATCATATTTTGATGCAGTCTGCCCTCTCTGAATATTGCCTGGTAGCCCTGACTGCCATGTCGTAGGAAAGAAATACCACTGGAGGTAGTATCAAGATAGTTCATCTTTTTATTTTAACAAGAACAATCACTTCTATCAACATTTCAGTTGTGACTTGCATTCAGGAGCCACAAGACATCTGCAAATCCCTTTACATTTATTTTGTCATCACTTGGATGATTGAAGGTGTCTGGTAAATAAGTAGAAGTCCATCCATCTGCAGCCTCTGTGTGGGGCTGAGGAGTACTATAAAGGGTATCAAATGATCACCTTCACCAGGTGAGTAAATACCATTATATTCTGTGCCCATTATAGCACTCCACAGTCAAAACCATCGGACCTTAGTAGCAGTGTGGGTATAGTATATGTCTTGGTGGGATAAGGGAAAGGCAGACCGAGTGTCTTTTATCTATATTGAGTACCTGCCCTAAGAACTCCCCTGGCAAATGAGTTTTTTCAGCAGACTTCACATCCAGGCAATAGTGCCTGGTAAAGGTATGTATGGAGGACCATGTTGCTGCTGAGCATATATCTGTTGCTGAGGCCTCCCCCCCTCTCTGCCCAGGATGTGGCAATCACTCTGGTAGAGTGAACTTTTATTCCTTCTGGTGGTTCCTAATCTACTTCTCTATACGCTGTGGATATGGTTTGTTTTATCCACCTAGTTATGGTGTCTTTGGATGGTGCCTGTCCCATTTCTTTCCTGTGGTGAGAATGAATAGTCTGTCTGTTTTACGTGAACTATCTGTCACACTGATGTATTCCTTTAGTTGGTATCCAACATCCAGGGGTGGGTGCCCCATATTCAGATTCTGCCCTGTCTCTAGGAAGGGGAGTTGGACTTCCTGACGATATGTGATATGTTGTTGCTACCTTTGGGAGGAACAAGGGAACTGTTCTGAAATGTCATTGTGAAATGTGAGGAATGGCTCTCTGCATGATAGCACTTGTAATTCCCCTATCCTGCTAGCTGAGCATATAGCTACAAGGAATGCTGTTCCAAGGGTACACCAGTGTGATGACTCCTACTGGAAAGTGTGACCTTGGAAAGCTTCTAGCATGATGTTTAGTTGCCACGGTGCGTATGTTGATCTGACCCTGGGTGATGCCAGCGTGACTGCTTTGAGTAACCTGAGTATGTTGGGATGTGACCTCAAAGAACCTATCCCAGGTAACGGTCCCCTTATGGAGTAAATGGTCAAGTCTGTACCTCTGAGTCATGCCAGAATGAATCCCTTATTTGCTCCATCACTGAGGAAGTCCAGGATTTGTAGCAGTCCTGTGACAGAAGGAGATGTTCCTCTCATTGCACCATTTATGAATGATCTGTCATTGTCTTTGATATGTTGTGTTAGTAGATTGTCTCCTAGATTGCAGCAGACATTCCACTGCCTGGTTGTGGTAGCCCAGGCTTAGCAGTCTGTCCTTTCAGCAGCCAAGCTGTTAATTTCAGTGTCATTGGGTTTGGGTGTAGATTGGGCCCTGGCTCAGTAGGTCCGCCAGTGGGGTAATGGCATTGGAGAGTCCACCACCATTGCCTGAATTAGTGAGTACCATGGTCTCCTGGGCCAGTCCAGTGCTACCATGACAACTGTTGACCCTGTGGCTCGAAACTTGTGCAGAACCGTGTTCAGCATAGGGGTTGGTGGGAACACATAGGCTTGATTAAATTGCCATGGAGCTGACAGAGTGTCTACTTCCTGTGCCTAGCTGTCTGAGAATCTTGAGTGGTATATGGGCAGTTGTGCATTCTGCTGTGAGGTCATGAGGTCCACCTGTAGTGGTTCCCCATTTCTTCTGAATCCTGCAAAATATCTTCTGGTTGAGTTTCTACTCTGCTTGATTGTTACTTCGCTCAGCGAATCCACCTCTGTGTTGGCCAAGCCTGCCAGGTAAATGGCCAAGATTGACAGCATGTTTTGTTCTGCCCAGCATAAATGTCTGAGAGATCTTTGATCATGCACTTGCTTCTTGTGCCCCTCCTTGTTTAGAAATACTACCGCCACTTAATTGTCACATCTCACCAGAATTGCCCTGTTTGCAATGAGTGGCTTGAAGAATGCCAGTGCTAGGTGTACTGCTTTCATCTCCAAGACATTGATTGGGAGGGCTGTATCACTCTGAGACTATAGTCCCTGCATGACATGGTTGAGGTAGGTTGCTCCCCAGCCTGTTAGGCTCGCATCAGCGGTGATGACTGCTGGGGCGGTTGAGCTAGCGGGCGGCCCTTTAGTATGTTTTGTCATATGGTGCACCACCTCAGGTCAGACAGAATCCTTGGCAGTGAGAGTTACTTGGGTTCTGAAGTTTTGAGAGGTCTGATCCCATGACTTGATCAGGAACCTCTGCAGTAATCTTCGCTCTTCCTTCATCCATTTCCCCGGAGCCCCCACTGACCATTAGTGCACATACTGCACAGGCCGTGTCCCTGTCATCAGATTCTGAGAACAGTATTCCACATTCCCTGCATTTCTTCATGATGCCTGATTTATCCTCAAACCTGTTGGTTTGGGATAAAAAGAATTCATCAGATAAGGGCTCTGCATGATGGAAAAGCACATATAGTATAATCAGCCTGCCTAGCCTCACAGGCAGTAAAGATTCCCCTTCCATTAATTAGACAATGCTGCCACCACTTCAGAGAAAACATTACCCCTGTAAGAAGGAATCAAACCTGTGCTTGGTATTACTGCAGTCCCAGGTAAGATGGCAACCCGGAAATCTTGTGGGAACTAGTGCGACTTGGGATCGCTCTATTATGGCGCTTGGACCTAGTCAAGATGGCCGCCATGCTATCTCGAGAGCTCCCACGAGATCTGCAAAAGCTGTATGCTTTGCCAGTAACTCCTGAGTCTCGCGGGAGACCTCAGCATTATGGGACAGGCTGAGAAGAGGGACGGGCAGTATGACTACTCAGAGTCTTGGTGGGTGGAAGTTGTTATTTTATTGCCCATCGAGACAAAGGAACTGCAGGACTTGGGTCAAGGAATGGCCCTATAAACGTGGCCTCATGCGCCCTCCTGAACGATCAATCATCAGCCTGCTCTGGCAAAACCAGAATTGGGATCCAAGTGCAGGTACAGCCAGATTTTGACAGATTTATGTTCCTTTCAGCAGTCGGGTGAGTTGTGTTGGACTGGGGAGGCTATGGAGGTAATCAGTCCATGCGGATGGATAGGGATTAACAACAGGAGGATTTGGGGTATGCTTGGGCTGGATGGGGAGGCACTCCAGGAGAGGCTTCACCACCAGTGTGCCCATCCATAGTCTCATGTGTGGGTACTGTCCAGAGGGCACTCCTGAGGGACCCCTGAACTGTGGGTGGTCAGCAGCAGGGAACAGAAGTTCATTCCAGTTGATTTAAAATCACTGGTGACAGGGGTGCACAGGCATGCTGGCAATATGGGGAAGAGATGCTACGGGAGGGTGTCCCTCCCAGAACTGCTGTGCCCCTTGTATCGACTTATTCTCTGGATATCTATTCTTTTTACACACTAAGCTTCGTGAAGCACTTAGAATAGACGCACATTCTGTACTTTTTTAAAAAGGCTAACCATTTAGCTAACCCTGATCGCCGCCAGGCTTAGGAGGAAAAACTGAAAATATGAATTACCTTGCAAATTGAAATTAGAACTGTTGGGAGCAGATCTGGATCATGACCAACCTCTTTAGATGCATGAAGCTAACTGGAGAGTCTCAGATGGGACATGGGGTTGGCCTCAGCCAGTCTGTTTTGACTCGATCGTGCATCAACCTATAGGATGGATGAGGAATACCCAATGGTTTTGATCATGGAGTACTATAAAGGGTACAAAACATAATCACACACTCACTGTAGGGCTTCTTCTTTTCCTGCCAGATATAGTAGTCCCTCTGCATACTTTAGACACCCTTTTGATTGTTATAGTACTACTGTCAAAGTTACAGTTTACTTAAGAGAAGCAATGCCCTACTCTTTGTGTAACACTACTTTAAGGATTAATATATTTGCTATTTCAAGTTCCCTGTGTTTAAATCTCAGTGTTTTTTTTTTTACTTTTTATTTATTGTTGAAATAAATACAAAAAAACAAAATTATACAAGTTATAATATAGAATCACATATATAATAAAAAGCAGTAGTGCAATAACTACAATACTGTCATACATACTGTATGCCTCTTGTTGTCTCACTAGCGGGACCCTAAAAATAAATTATAGTATGCAAATTATCTGAACATAAATCTCAGTGTTCTTTAAACTAAAATGTACTGATACAATGTACATTATTTTACTAGATCAAACTAACCTCTATAATCAGTGCCCATACTTTCAAATTTATACTGGGCTTATCATGCATTACCCTCCTGACTTCCAATCAATTTCAAACATTGCTCTATAATTTAACATACTTTACTCACATGCATTTACTTCCACTACACTGCATTTTAATTGTGCAGCAGTTAGTGTTCTGAAAAGCTGTATTGACACCATATCCATTCTAACATGGAACTATACTTCAGCACTGAATTGCCACAATTAACTTCTTCTACCACACCACCTCTCTAATGACAACTAGTACTAATGCAGGAATTGAAGCAACCCCTATAAACTGCTTTAAATATGCAATAGATTAACAGAGCTCAGTATGAATACCCTAGAGCAAAGGAGGGACAGAGGTGATATGATTGAAACATTCAAACACCTTAAAGGCATTAACGAGGTGAAATAGTCTAATATGTTTCAATATAAGAAAAATAGCAGGACAAGCAGACACAGCATGAGATTAGAGGGAGGCCAATTAAGGGGTAATGAGAGGAAGTTGTTTTTTACAGAAAGGGTGGTGGATGCATGGAACGGCCTACCTCAGGAAGTGGTGGATATGAATACAGTGCAGGGCTTCAAACAGGCATGGGATAGGCATAAGGGAGCAATCTAGACGAGTATAAATAGATAGCCCATTGACAGTGCAAAGGCTGATGGCACATTCATAAGGTAGAGAAAGAAATGGGCAGACTGGATGGGCCTTGTGGTCTTTATCTGCTGACAACTTCTATGTTTCTATGCTTCTAATATTAAGAACAGGTTTTTGGTTACTGTAACCCTAGCAGTCCCACAGCTATAGCAATTTTAGTGGACCAATGCCCTTTTAATGTCACAGTCCCAAACAAACAAATGAATAATTTAGAATATGTAAACAAAAGTTATTGTAATAAACAAAATAGTTAAGAGCAGAGAGGTAGAAATGAAAATAAATAGCTACTCTGCTGTTGCATCAATCTGAGTGAATCACTCTCCTTGTTTGAGGTGCATGGATGGGCTCACAAAACTTTCTGATTCAGATCCACCCCTTCCCTAAAAGTCCTTGATTCCTTACTGGGTTATGTTAAATAGTAGTACTTTTATTTTTAATGGGCCTATCCCCAGGGCCCAGGGTGCCTTACAATAAAGGGAAGGAGTGAGAACATAACACATACATAAATACAGAAACACTAAATTCAAGCAGTTAAAATGTATAGAAAGTCAGGTGGGATGGTAGCCAATATAGGACATATATTACTCCCAAATGCTTGATTAACAATGGGTCTTCAAACCTCTCTTGTAGACCTGCTGGTTAACAGACCAGAACAATGGACTCCATTTATTGTTCAGGCCAAACTAAAACTGTTTTTATGTCCTATTTAAAACAGCTCCCAGTTAATATATTGATCCTGCCTTTTTCCTTTTTAATACCCGTCCCCCCAACAAGCAATGACCTCTGTGTTAGTACTGGCCCAGTGCCTGATATATTTTCTATTTCAAGCTCTGTATGTTTAAATCATAATATTGTTTAAAGGGGAACAGTCAGCACTAACAGACCCACACCCAAGTGTGGGGCTGATTCCAATTTGTACTTTGTGCAGATTGTATCAGACTAATTCTACTGACATTCAAGTTGATATTTTCGGTAACTACAAATCCCGGAATCCCCTGCAGCTGACATCAGAGCATGGGGTGCAGTAATGGGAGATTCAATAGCCTGCAGTGCTTGTTATAGATTTTATAAGTTCAGATCAGATTATTGCTGGTCCTGCTATACTCCTGGAGCTAAGTGCAGTCCTCTGTGACCGTACTTAGCCCAAGCAGGACAACGGGACTAGCAAACAACAGATCAGAGTTTATACAATTTCTAACATACACTGTAGGCTACTGACATCTCTACTGAAAATGTCAGCTCTGAAGTTGGCAGACTTAGTGGGATACAATCTATTATATTGCAGTAAACAGTAAGTAAAAAAATGTTTTTGCACTCAAAGTGCAAATTGGGACCAACCCCACACTAGGGTGTAGGGTTTTAGTGCTGACTCTTCTCCTTTAAAGTAAAAATGAACTGATAAAATGTATTTCACTTCAATCAATCAATCAAAATCTTTATTTTGCCAGGCGGAACATCATTCAGACAAGCTAATTTACAAGATGGACCTGGGGCAAAACAATTGCCAACAGGGTTAAGACATAACAGGTTGAGGGAATGTACATAACAATTACATAATACTAATAATAACAACATAACAACATATAACCATCACATGTAACAAGATACTTCCACCAGAACATAGCAATAGGTTCAACAAGAGGTAGTGCCATTTCAATACAGTTGCATAGATGCAGATATATGGACGAAGGTAATGAGTTAAAGTTTATACAGTAAACATCATTGGAGGAGTCGAGTAAGCAGGAGTGGCAGTTCCTCTAGTGTCAAAGTGCGAAGAAGATTGAGATGTAAGAGTCCTTTGATAAGTACTGTAGGCATGGCCTGGCAAGTGGGGTGGGAAGGGAGGGGTATAGGGTGTGGGGAGGGAAGGTCAGATGAGATAGGAGAGGGTTGGACATGATGGCCTAGGAAGGAAGGACTGTTCTAAGGGAGAAACACGACAGATGCCACAGGCAATGGTTGGGGTTTAAGTCCAATATTTGAAGCAAAGACAGATTGTGATGTTGGGACCTTGATTTGGACAATGACAGAAGGGAGGACTCAAATGATGCCTCAGGCAGTAATTGAGGTTTAAGTTCAGAATTTAAAGCAGTAACAAACTGTGATGTTAAGACCTTGACTTGAAGTACTTGAGCTAATTGTTATCTATAATCAGAGGCCATACAGTCCTTTTATATTTATCCAGGGCTTACTATTCAGCACTCAACCTTAATTCTCGCCTGCTATTAATTAAATAGACATTTTGTTTCAACACCAGCTCCATGATCCAAGTACAGATAAATAATAAACATAAGTTACTACACAATAAATTTAGTTTTTTTATAGCTACAGTACATCCATATAAAAAGCTTATAAAATATTCCTAAACTAAGATATGGTTTTTAAGTTTTAAATGTTCACATTCCCATGCCATGCCCGTCAGTGAAACAATTAAATATCTTGGCACAGTGCTGTGTTTGCTGTCTGCCATCAGAAACATGAAAGGTACCAGTCTGCTACATCCACAATATGAATATAGAATGTACATGCACCAGTTAACAACAACAGAAGAGGATTTTTACAAATCACACGTGGTGGCCATCTTTAATGACTTAAGACATCTATTACAAAATGAGTTAAGAAAACTGCTTTAAAAATATCTGCAAAAATAAAATAAAAAAAAAACACTGAGGATAAATCTAAAGATGTCCGAAATACATTTAGCTTAAAACTATATGATAATAGTTTTTGCCGACTAGCAAATACTGCTGCTTTAAAGCTCACAGCTGTCCATAAGGTCAGTGCTTTTGCTGCTGAAATGACACCTTATCACCAGCCACATGTAAAATTTCTTACTGCAATCTGTACTGTACTTCTAGTCACTAAATACAAAAGAAGTGGAAGAAGGATAGTGTCAAGATTATAACGTTGCCAAACAAGTGCTCGATGGTACACTAAGGCATTGTCAGGGCAGTAGACATTAAGAGGATTAATAGGTAAGGGTCCCAAGGTGGCATTTGAAGAGCCATTTCATGGAGTGAGACAGAGAGAGTGAGTAAACAAGATGCTGAGAGGCTGTGATCTACCATAAGCACTGGAGAAGATTTGGAAGGAAAGATAAAGGAGTGAAGCTATAAATTCAGTTCTAAAGAATAAAACAAGATTGCACTTAACCCACTTGATCTTTTCAGATCAAATAAAACTTTGGGCTGAAATCATCCACTTTGGTACACTGAAGTTCGCAGCATATGAACTGGCAAACTACATGGCATCATAACATGGGCAATGAATCAAACTGTGATTTACTATACCCGACCAAGTTCCAGTTGCTAGGCTCATAGAGGACTAAGTTATGTTTTATAACATGAATTGTGGTGCATGGTGCAAAACAGCATGAAACCCGTACATAGAGTAGCAGAACACTGTCAAGAAGAAAGAAAGTCTCTCAGTTCAGCACACATGTATGCAGAAAACACAGGAGGAACACACCTTAGAAATACAGAAATATAAGTTGGTGGCAGACAAGGACCACAAGGCCCATCCAGTCTGCCCATTTCTTTTCTACCTTATGAATGTGCCATCGGCCTTGCCTGTCAATGGCTTATCTATTCATACTCATCTGTATTGCTCCCTTATGCCTATCCCATGCCTGTTTGAAGCCCTGCACTGTATTCATATCCACCACTTCCTGAGGAAGGCTGTTCCATGCATCCACCACCCTTTCTGTGAAAAAGAACTTCCTCACATTACCCCTTAATCAGCCTCCCTCTAATCTCATGCTGTGTCCTCTTGTCCTGCTATTTTTCTTATATTGAAACATGTTAGACTCTTTCACCTTGTTAATGCCCTTAAGGTGTTTGAATGTTTCAATTATATCACCTCTCTCCCTCCTTTGCCCCAGGGTATACATATTGAGCTCCATTAATCTGTCCTCATATGTTTTCTGATGCAGTCCCTGCAACATTTTGGTTGCCCTTCTCTGGACTGCCTCAATTTGGTTAATGTCCTTGTGAAGGTGTGGCCTCCAGTACGCACACAGTACTCCAGATAGGGCCTAACCAGTGTCTTGTAAAGAGGGATTATTACTTCCCTCTTCTGACTTCTGATAACCCTACTAATACACACCAACATTCCTCTAGCCTTACTTACTGCTTTAGTGGTCTATTTGGATGATTTCAGGTCATCGGTGATGATGACGCCGAAGTCTCTTCCTTGTGACTGCCAGCAACTCCCCTCCCAGCCCATAGGTGGCTTCACAGCTTCTCTTCCCTATGTGCATGATCTTGCACTTCTTTGCATTAAACCCCTGCTACCACTCTTCCGACCATTTCGCTAGTTTATCCAGATCTCTTCTCATTCTTCCCACCCATCTGGATCACTCTACTCTGTTGCAGATCTTGGTGTCATCTGCAAAAGACAAACCTTACCCTCCAGTCCATCTGCAATGTCACTGATGAAGATATTGAAGAAGACTGGCCTCAGGACTGATCCCTGAGGTACCGCACTTATGACCTGCATCTCTTCTGACTGTATACCATTTACCACGACTCTCTGTTTTCTGCCCACAACCAGTTTGCCACCCAGTTGACCAACTTCACTCTGAGCCTACCCAGCTTTAATAATCAATCTTCTATGTGAAACAGTATCAAAAGCTTTGCTGAAGTCAAGGTAGGCGACATCCACTGCTCCCCTTGGTCCACCACTCTGGTTACTCAGTCAAAGAAATCTACGAGATTAATTTGACAGGACCTTCCTTTGTAAACCCATGCTGTGTCGGATCCTGTGCTCCTATGGATTCCAGGTGTTGCACTATCCTTTCCAAGGAGTGCCTCCATAATCTTGCCCACTACTGAGGACTGACTGGTCTATAGTTCCCTGCCTCCTCCCTGCTACCAGTCTTGTGGAGTGGATCACATGAGCCTTCTCCAGTCTTCTGGGACCTCTCTTGTGTTCAGAGACTCACTAAACAGTTCTGCTAATGGCTCTGCTAGTTTCACCCTTAGCTCCTTTAGTCCCCTGGGATGTATGCCATTAGGTCCCATTGCCTTGTCCACCCTGAGCTTATTGAGCTCTTGTAAGACCCTTCTTTTGTGAAGTGACTAGTGCACACCTCCCTCCCCACTGTGTCCCTGGTGCTGAGCTGTGGGCCCTGCCCTACCGCTCTTCTTCAGTAAATACCGGGCAGTATCTATTTAGGATAGATGCTTTACATGGTCCTCCTCCTCATATGCCTCATTATCCCTTTGATCTTAGCAATACCCCCTCTGGACTTTCTCCTTTTACTAATGTATCTATAGAAAGTCTTGTCCCCTTCTTTTACTGTTTGTGCTACTGTTTCCTCAGTTTGAGCCTTTGCCTGCCTTACTGCCTTCCCTGCTTCACTTAGGGAAGTTTGGTATGCCTCTGTTGAGCTATGATGAAGGTGTAGTGATGCCAAAACGTCAGCTGGTGCAGGCATGCACTCGCAAGATGCATGCCCATTCTGTATCATGACCACTACCATTATCCCAAATGCCTGGGTGACTGCATAAAATTAAAAACTTGAAATTTTGTTGCTCTATAGATTAGGTGATTTAGCACTGCATTAAAATCCAGTATCAGGGTAAGAAAAAGGCCTCCTGTGTTTTCTGCATATGCGTGTGCTGATAGATTTTCTTTGTTCTTGACAGTGCTCTGCTGTGTGTTTTTTCTCTACAGTGGATTCCACTTGCATGCCATTCAGATATATTATTTATTTATTTATTTACTTACTTACTGAAATGTTTCACCAGGAAAGATACGCTGAGCAACTTAATGCTTGACTCACGGTACGTCCTGGGGGGAAGGGGTACAGGGATGACAGTAGTAATGACAAATCATACAGTAATACAGAGGTATGATTAAATGCAGTAATACAGTGGCACAGAGGTGGGATTACATGCAGTAATACAGTGGTACAATAGATACAGTACAGTACATATATGGTAAGAAGTACATTCATGTGAGAGCATCATTTGCAATACAGGAGGTTTGCATAGGTGAGATGTATACAAAGCATAATACATACACTTGTTAACAGCAGTGCTGAGCCATGCGCCTAGGAGGAGTGCAACAGGATTTTGTGGGTGGTACACTGCAGCAGTTACAGTAATCTTATATATGCACATTCCGGATGTATGCACAAAAACCTGAAGTTCCAAATCTTGTTCTATTTCAGCAACGTTAATTATATCTTTTGTATTCACACAGTTTTTCACTTATATGCACATTTTTTTCATCTTGGCATGCTCCCCAGCAGATCCCCAGAAGGTCTTTTTTCATGTCATTGACCGTTGCATTCAGTTGTCTTTCCCTTGCAGCCACTAGATTGTTCCCTCATAACTAATCCACTAATCTCTGACAAATGCCACAGCCCAGTTAAACCTGTCCACCTCCCCCGCAACCATAGTGATAGTGGTTGCTGTTAGTTTTCAGTTCTGAGTAACTCACAAGAGGGTGCTGGACTGATGGCAAAGGATCTGACTTCAAAATTCCTGCTACTCACTGAAAGCCGTATTCACTCTCACTTGCTGCAGTGGAAGTAAACATAGAAACATAGAATTTGATGGCAGATAAGGACCGCTTGGCCCGCCCAGTCTGCCCATTTCCCTACCTAATGGATAAGCTGCAGATCCTAGTTAACCAGCAGCCTACTTCTTTCTAACCCCACCCCCTAGAATTGCCTTATGGCTGTCCCATGCATACTTGAATTCAACCACTGTTTTTGACTCCACAACCTCCTCCAGAAGGCCGTTCCATGCATCCACAACCCTCTCTGTGAAAAAATACTTCCTTACATTACCTCTGAGCTGCCCCTCATCTTCAAATTGTGCCCCCTTGTTCTTGCACACCTCTTTTTTTGAAAGATGCTACCCTCTTGGACTTTGTTGATTCCCTTGAGGTACTTAAAGTTTCATTCATGTCCCCCTCTCCTCCTTTCCTCGAGGCTATCGTATTAAGCTCCTTTAGTCTCTCTTCATATATCTTCCGGTGCAGACCCTGCACCATTTTAGTTGCCCTCCTCTGGACAGCTTCCATCTTGTCTATGTCCTTGCAGAGATTGGGTTTCCAGAACTGCACACAGTACTCCAGATGGGGTCTCACCAGCTGTCTGTACAGAGGGATAACATCTTCCTGATTTCTACTGGTGATGCCTCTCCCTATGCATCCCAGTATCCCCCCAGCCCTCCTTACTGCCCTCTCACATTGCTTGCCCACATTTAAGTCATCTGATATGACTACCCCCAGGTCCCTTTCCATTTTTGTTGTTGTTAGTATCTCATCCCCCACTGTGTACTCTTCCCCTGGATTTTTGTTTCCCAGGTGCATTACCTTGCACTTCTTAGCATTAAATCTAAGCTGCCATACATTTGGCCATTCCTCTAGCCTTGCCAAGTCCCCTCTCATCCTTTCCACCCCACCTTGTGCATCAACCCTGTTGCAGATCTTTGTGTCATCTGCAAAGAGGCATACTTTTCCTTCTAGTCCCTCCATGATGTCAACACAAAGACACTGAAGAGGACTGGTCCTAATATTGAACCCTCCAGGCACCCCACTAGTAACCCCCTTTCTTCCAGAGTGGACTCCATTTACTATTACCCTCTGTGTCCTGTTCTCCAGCCAATTCTTTACCCAGGTTATCATCTTGGGACCCACTCCCAGGCTGACTAACTTGTATATTAATCTTTTGTGTGGGACTGAGTCAAATGCCTTGCTAAAGTCTAGGTACGCCATATCCACAGCCCCTTCCTGATCTACTACTTTGGTCACCCAGTCAAAGAAATCTATTAGATTGGTCTGGCATGACCTTCCTGGGTCCTGTGCCCCTCTGGCCTCTAGGTACTCGACAATTCTTTCCTTCAGAAGTGATTCCATCATTTTCCCTATCACTGAGGTTAAACTAACAGGTCTGTAGTTTCCTGCTTCTGTCCTGCTCCCACTTTTGTGAAGGGGAATCACATCTGCCCTCCTCCAGTCCTCAGGTACCACCCCATCCTCCCATGATTTGTTAAAGAGGGTGTCACTAGTTCTACTCTTAGTTCTTTTAGAATTCTGGGATGAATCCCATCAGGCCCCATTGCTTTGTCTACCTTCAGTTTTAAGAGTTATTTCAGAACCCTTTCTTCTGTAAATGGGCTGGTTTCAAATTCTGTGTCCAGAGTGTTTCTATTGTTTGTTTTAGGTACCTCCCTCTTCGTTTGTAAATACTGAACAAAATATTTGTTTCGTATCTCTGCCTTTTCACAGTCACCCTCTGCCCACCCCTCCCCCTCCCTTTATTAAGCCTCACTATCCCTCCCTTAGTCTTCCTTCACTCCCTGATGTACCTAAAAAGGTTTACCCCTTCTTAACTGAGTTGGCTATCTTTTCCTCAGTTCAGGCCTTTGCTGTTCTGACTGCCTTCCCAGCTTCCTTTTGCTTTAACTGATACAATTCTCTGTCCTGCTCCTTCTGTGATTCCTTGTACTTTCTGAATGCTTCTTTTCTCTTGAACCTTCACTGCCACCTCCTTTGAGAACCATAGTGGTTTCTTACATCGTTTTGTTTTATTTGCTTCACACAAAGGCTTGTTACCTCTGTCATGGCAGTTTTTATTATTCCCCATTGTTCTTCCACCCCTCCTTCCTGTCCATTTGCTAGTGCATTCCTAAGGCACTCACCCATTTTGGCAAAGTCAGCCCTCCTGAAGTCCAGTACTTTTGCCTTTGTATGGCTTGACTCTATTGCTGTGTTTATTGTGAAACATACTGTTCGATGGTCGCTAGTTCCCAGATGGCTAACCACTTCTACATCTGTGATCCTCTCTCCATCTCCAGTTGAGAGGACCAGGTCTAAGATTGCTCCCTCTTGAGTGGGTTCCAACACTAGTTGCCTAAGGCATGCCCACTGTAGGGCATCTAGAATAACCCCACTCTTAGAAGTGGCTGCTGCAGCTGCACTCCAGTTAACATCTGGCACATTCAGATCACCCATCAGCAATATCTCCCCTTTATCTGCCATTTTAAGTATACTTTCTATCATTTCCTCCCCCTGAGAGGGGGTTCTGTATACAACCCCTGTGCGGATTGTGGTGCCATTGCCTGTCTCCAAATTGACCCACAGTGCTTCTGCTTCTTCCTGTTTACCCTTTTGTTCTGTTGCTTTGATTCCTTCCCTTATGTAGAGTGCCACTCCTCCTCCTCCTTTTTTACCCTCCCTGTCCCTCCTGTAGATAGTGTATCCTGGTATGTTTACGTCCCAGTCATGGTTCTGTGTGTACCATGTTTCTGTGACTGCCACGATATCCAGATGTTCCTCCTCCATCAAGGCCACTAATTCAGGAAGCTTGTTACCCAGACTACGGGCATTGGTACTCATTGATCTCCATTTTTTGATGGCTTTTCCTTCTGTAGCAGCATCCCCCACTGACATTTCTACTTTGGTCTTTTTCTCATTTAGTACCCTGTTTTGTAGGGGGAGGCTGGGATTTTCCTGCTGCTTATCAGTACTGAAGTGGGTCAGCATCAGTGAGTGTTCTGTTTAGCAAAATAAAATTATGTGCTATGGTACAGTTCCTCACTTCTCATATTGCTTACAATATTTAACAGCATTTAAGATGACTTAGGTGTATTTGTGAGCATGTGAGTTATGTCTGTAAATGAGTCCCCATTGATTTCAATACTTCTCATCTATTTCTATGGTGTTCTGGTTGTATGTACACTTTCAGCTTGTCTCAGGTATGCGTATATCAGAATTCATTGTACTTGTAAACTTAATTCATAATTAGTGTTGCTGGTTGTGTTTCATTTTTTTTATTATTCTACTTATTTTTTCACTGTAGCCATAGTTCTATATATCTGTTACGCCCAATTTTCACCTCCGATTCAAGTTGGTGCTTAGTTGGTATATGTAGTTAGACTATGAAGGTGTTTCCTTTCTTGCTCCTGTGGCTCAGGGGGGATCTACATTGGTACACGCCTATTTCAGGCATCATCAGCTGCTGAAGTGAGCGGCCATCAAGCTGCCATGGACCATGCTGCCTTTTTTTCTCTTTTTCCTCCCAATGGGAGCATGGACGTGCAATGAGATTGTGCACCTGCGTGCAGACGTCTGCCGAGCTCCCCTCCTACAAAACACCTGCACCATTGCAGTTCCTCCGGGCGTACCCAGGGACTGCCAGAGCGCGGCATGCACCCACCCCTTTACCCCAGGGCTAGGAGAGCGGTCGTCAGACGCTCGATCCTAGTCCTCCCCTGCTGACTACCGATGGCCCAGGCTCGTTCCCAAACCTGGGTCGCCGGTGTGGAGCGAGGTGTGGCATCCAGCGCCTCAACTCTCAGCACCACCGGGCCCCCAGTGTTCCTCATTTTGATCTTGCCGCAGTCATTCACATGTTGGCTATCAGGGACAGCAGATCACTGGAGACTAGGTAGGGTGTTCCTGAACTTTGTGTAGCCAGATTAGAAAAAAAAGATTAACTATGCCATTTTTATGTTGGCGCTTGTGCAGCCAACATCTTGTAAGTAGTGCAGCTTTGAGGTTCAGTCACTGTTGGGTAATGTAGGGCATGCACCAGTAGGTGCAAACCTCATTTTCTAATCAGCCTGCATGCCGGCTCCACACCATGCATACACAATGTGGCGAGCACATCTAAGAAAAGGTCCACTGCAATCCAAGCAAAGCTTGTCAGATGCAGCAGACCTTCCCTGGACGTACTCGCCAACATTGTGTATGTGGCGGCCGCCCAACTGGCGACTCCGGGGGTGCCCAACCCCCCTGCCGGCTTCCCATGCCCCAATGTATATGCTGACAGGGGAGCCCACTCCCTTTTGGCATAAAGCATTCTCCCCCCATTTGTTATATGCCCAGGGGGGTGCCCAATCCCCCTCAGCTCCCCCCCCGCTTTCCTTGTGTGCCCGAGGGTGCCCAATCCCATCGGCATGAATTAGCCCCCTTGTGTTGTGTGCTGACAGGTGCCCAATCCCCCGTCGGCTGCAGAACCCCCAAAAACAGTTAGGTGGCATGCTGGAGTCCACCCCAGTGTGTCAAATACCCTGTAAAAAAAAACTGTCCTGCATGGTTTTTTTTCTTTTTTCACCCTATAACACAAAAACAAGCCCTTGTAGTCTCCCTACCCACCACCTGCACCACCCACTGCGCACCTGCCTCCACACACACCCTCACCCCATACTTACATCCGAGTTTGGCACAACGAACTTCGTGAATCGGGAACACATCTGCACTCTTCAAAGCCGACCGCAAATTGAGGAAATGCTGGTAAGCTGTATAATGTAATAAATAGGTTTTTTTCCAACTTTAATGCATATCTCGGGCATTTTTGGGAACTTTTGCACCAAATTTTCAACATGGGGTTTTGGGACCCCTCCTCATGACTTCTGTTACTGTTGTGATGTTAACTGGTCCTGAAAGGTGATTTCACAGTCACTGTGTGGATTCACCTTTCGGGACTGATTAATGCAAGGACAGTGGCAGTGTTCACGGAGGGGCTATCAAAAAGCCTATGTTGCAAATCTGGTGGAAGAAATCCAAAATGGTGGTTTCAATGTGCATCGCAGTATCTGCAGTTGCTATACACGCCAAACTTCGCGAATTTGCAAATTTTCAAGCCAGATTTTCAACACTGTCATTTTTCTACACCTCCTTGTGAACAGTACAGCTGTCATTTTCACATCCTGGCGGAATGTGTTTCCGCATCACGCGACAATAGCATGGTCACTGGAAATCCGTGTTCAGGGCAGATATTAAAATGACAGTGACACTATTCACTGAGCAGAGGTTGTAAAATGCCTATGTTGAAGATTTGGTGACGATACTCCATAACATGACTGTGTTATGAGTATGCTAGCAGTTTGCACGCTTACTTCGTAATGTACATTTGTAATATTTTCACTGTGGATTTTCACCATTGGCATTTTTCCACACCTCTTGATGAACAGTACAGCTGTCATTTTACATATCTTGCCGAAATGTGTTTTCGCATGTCCGTGCAGAATAGCGCGGTCACTGTGCGAAATCACTTTTTGGGAAAGTTTGAGGAAATGACAGTCACACTGTACATGAGCAGAGGTGCTAAAATGCCTGTGTTGAAAATTTGGTCCCAAAAGTCCATAAAATGACTGTGTTGCAAGCATGTGTTGCGCATTTCCCACGCACCCTTGTAGCTTTGCAAATTTGCAATATTTACATGCCACATTTTCAACACTGCCATTTTTTTCACCTCCTTATGAACAGTACAGCTGTCATTTTTCACATCCTGCCCAAAATGTATTTCCACACTGCACTACCAAAGCAAATGCCAGCGCGACAACATTCAGCATTGACAAATGCTTGTTGACTATATGTTCATCTTAGAGCAGGTCACTGTTGCAGGACAGACATCTTTATAAGCTCTATGGGCCTGAGTCTTGACAGTGTGTGGGAGAAAGGCCTAAGTTAGCAATGTGCTTTAGAGGCCTGGGAGTCTATTTTGTAGCAAGTCCATCAGAAGTTTAATGTTGGTGATTGCCTGTGCAGCCCTTAAAGTGATTTTCTATGTTCCTGCAAAGCAACAACAGCTGGTATTGACAAGACTCAAATCTCATAACATCCTAAAAAATACGAATTTCAGGACATTCCATTTTTTATTAGTGAAGACACTGGCGAGAAAATAAGCTCTTTCCTCATGGGCTAACACAGCAGTAGCATGGTCTCTTGCCAACCAGGTGGCCTGAACAGAGCCTGGGGCCTGATGGTGAAAGGCCAGACAATATACAGATGCCCACTGTACATGCCTCCTGCCTGGAGGAGGAGGATTGCTCCTTTCCTGCATAGTTTCTCCTCCATGTTACTACGGGAAGGAAGCTATGGGCACAGGAATACGCAATAGTTTGGTAGTGGGGTTTCTCTGGCATACACCTATTAACTAATGTCAGACAGAGGCATCTGACATCCAACATGGGGCTGTCAGGTGTGCCTCAGAAGGCGTGGACACTGCTGTTCCTCCATTGACCCTAGCAAGTGAAGGCCACTTCTTTGTAGGGGGAGGGACACACTGTAGTGTTTACAGAGCACAGAAAAAAGGATAGGCCTGGAACAACTGAAGTCCCAGCATCTCACCATTCCTTCTTGGGATATGTAATCTGCCTCCTCTTTGCCATCCAGCTTAACTCCCTGAAGGAATCATGGTAACCTTTAAGGCTACAGCTAGAAGGAACATGGCATGGGTTACTTGTTATGAGCTACAGGTGGGTGTTTCAGTCAAGGCAGTTGATGAGTGTCCAATCACCTGTGACTCCATGGACGTGTAAAAGGGCCCAAGAGTGATGGAGGAAATTCCTTTGCCTAGCCCAAAAGGAGCAGAAACCAATAAAGAATAAGAAACTAGCTCTTTGCCCCATGTGTAAAGTTTGTCCCTTTTAACCCTGTATGGAACTTCAACCTGTGTTTTTGTGCCCCTTACTGACTTTTTCATCGTTGTGGTCCCTCACTGCTCACCATCCCACCATCCTTATTAAGATTTCTTCCCCATGTCACATGCCAGCACCATCCTGTAAAACTGCTTCCAACAGTTTTGCTGCCTGGGTGGCACTTTGTCATCAGATTGGGTTGGGCTGGGGTCAGTGTAAAATGAAGCATAGTTCACATAACTTCATGCCGGCACTGCATTATCCGGCCTGTCCCTGCATTTCTCTTATGTGGTCACAATGTCCTGTGCAAAAGGACAGGAAAATGTTGGCGTGTGACCCTGTTGTACACGGCAGTCAAAACCACTTTTTGCCATACATTTAAGACTGTGTATGGGGTCTATAAACTCTAAGGGGTAAAAAATATTATTTTATTGAAAATGTCTTTTGTAATAAACAATTAAAAGTCCTGAAATTTGCATTTTAGTGGAATTTTGAATAACTTAGTTAAGCTGATGCCAGTAATGTTTTTCACTGGAAATGGCAAATCTCTTTAAATTGAAATGTCACAAGCCCAATAAAAAGGCATTGTGTTTTAATTGTTTTGTGTCTACTGATGATGTGCAAAAAGCATTTAAAGCAGCAGTATTTGTTGGTTTGCAAAAAATGTCACCATATATTTTTTTAGCAAGCATGTATTTCATACATCCCTAGATTCATCCTCAGAATAATTTTGATTCCCTCAGAAATTTTTAACCAACTTCTGTAACTAATTTTGTAATTAATGATCCAAAATATTAAAGATGGCCACCACACACAGTAGTAAAACAATCTCTTCTACTGAAGTTGCCTTTTGAATGTTCATACTGGATTCATACTGTTGATGTATTACGATGATCTTACCACATGTTTCTAATGGTAAGCAGCACCACACTAAGATACTTAAATTTTTCATGGTAGATGTAGGACAGGAGCAGGAATTTATAAAAAATTACAAATCACATATCTCAATTCAGGAGTGAAAAAAAATTTTGTAACAAACTTCATATATTAATGTTTTTTTCCAGGATTACTTTATTGCTAAAAAAAAAGCCTAGAAAGTATTGCTGCTTTAACAGTAAGGGTGCACTGCCACATGGGGTTCCATAAACAAAGTTTCAGCTTTTACTGGTTACTAGAGAGAGAATATATATATATATATATTTTTTTTTAATTGTCAGTTTTCCTTTCCAGGGTTTATAGCACATATTGGTAACCAATCCATATAGTCTATGTAAAAACATTTGACTGTCCTCAACTGACGTCACAGTGCTTTTGTATATGACATTACAGTGCTTACCAAGACAGACTGTTATAGGAAAACCACAGCATTTGTAAGGTGCATGGGTGCAGTCAGCTGCTTTTTGGAGGGTACAGAAGATAACATTATGTAGAATAGTTTGAATCCCAATAACAGGAATACATTAAAAAGTGAGAAACACTAAAGTTGAACAGTTTTTGTTGCATACCCATACCCTGTGATAGTGGGACTTTGCAGCCTGACAGAAAAAAGTATCGAAAAAACAGACATTTCTCTTTAATGATATGGTGCCAGAGACAGTTTTTATGCCTGTACCCAGTGGGGGTTTTGCTTCACCAGCCCCTTACAGAAGGTACCTAAACAATTTCAACAGCCATTTTTCTTTACTGAAGTGAGTGTCGCTGCCAGTGTTGCACAGCCATGCCCAGTGTTATTAAAGCTTTTTCAGACCATTACAGAAAGTATATAAGCAACTAAAATAGCCATTGGTGTTTTAGTTACTGTAGGTGGGATTAGGGCTAGTTTTACATATGTGTGCTTATGAGCTTTGTCAGTATATTATGGAAGGTTCCTAGCAATTTCTGTAGTCATTTGTATTTAGTGTG
This sequence comes from Neoceratodus forsteri, assembly GCA_016271365.2. Classification (NCBI taxonomy): domain Eukaryota; kingdom Metazoa; phylum Chordata; order Ceratodontiformes; family Ceratodontidae; genus Neoceratodus; species Neoceratodus forsteri. The sequence goes on from CM057458.1 coordinate 378,309,287, forward strand.
TGCTACTGCCATTTCTGCATGCCCATTGCCCCTGTTAGAGGGCCTTTATCAGCATGTTTCAGTAAATGCTGTATACAAACAGCTGCAGCATTCATTTTCTTTAGTGAGATGGGTGCCATTGCTAGTTTTATGACTCATGCCCAGGGTCAGTGATGTTTTGCCAGCCTATTACAGAAGTACCCATTGTATTAGTTAAGTGGGTGTCTAGTGCCAGATTTGCATGGCCATGCCCAGTGCAAATTTCAAAAACTAATAAAATAAAACATTAAAGAAATGAAACAACCAGAGGAAGATGTCAGCAGGCCCATACCCAGATGCCTACTACAAATTCTATACAAACATAAAAGTGTAGTTCCACCATCAGCAGCAGTAGCTTTGCATCTATGGAAGATACAGTGGTCCTGTCATGAGAACAATGGAAAAAGCGATCCACTTAGCAGGAATAATTTATCATAGTAATCAGAGGATTACTACATGTGCCGTCACTGTGCAACAGGAAATGCTTTAGGCTGAACTGAGAGGGGCAGAGGAGAGGAGGGAGAAGGAAGACTGAGACACAGATCCAGAGCACGTAGTAGCACCAACCCTTGTTAGCAATTTTCATTCAGTAGGGGGAAGCAGGGTACAGAGAGCTTCTGTCTTGGCATTTGGAGAAATTTAAATCCAGACTATGCTGTTAGCTAATTGGGAAACAGCTTGTGCACAGCAGATTTTTCCAGTGCATGTACCCTGTCTGACTATCCTGGAACCACCCATTGGGAGTGGGATGATACTAAGGTTAACTTACGGCTTATAACAAGGTATTAGGGATAGATGGATGTGATTTGCCCATAAATACTGTCTCCACACCTCTCAGTGGGTATAACGGGTATAATCTATTAAGCTTTTATTAGTTATGAAAGCATTCAACCTGTATCTGAATGCTTTCATATCCTTCCTATCCAAACTCTTGGAGAAGTGAATTCCAAACATCAGTTACCATCTGGATATAGTAGCTCCTTCTAGCCTCTGTTCTAAAGTGTTTTGGCTGTATAGGTAGGCAACAGCCACATGTTCCTTAATTGTTAGCCTTCAATGCTATTTTAAGATTATTAATTACATTTGTGTCTTTGGAAACATCATATAAATGGAGTTTATCCATGTACATATTCTCCTTTCAAGCTATGCAGTCCAAGGTTATCCAATCTCTCCTGACAAGATGAGGAAGATGTAAACAGGGCCCAAAAGACACAATGCGTAGTTTCCCAAAAAAGGATAAATGGGGAAGTGTAACATGTAAATGGTGGCATCACAAGCAAAGAAATATATATATTTATTTAAATTTCAACATACACAAACATTGTATATATTTATAAAATTGAGTCTGGCCAGTTTTGACTCATCATTGGTCAAAACCCCATCACATGGTACCACATTAACAAAGCAATCATCATCTAAGCTTGCATTAATCAGAGTACAACCTGCTGAGGACAAATGCCAATACTGAAATCAAACAACCACACAAACCCAACCAGATCAAAAGTCATTATGAAAAGTTATCACCCACACAACAAAATGATAAGGCAAGCTATGTTTTATTTTGTACTATGACATCTTATTTATTTGTGTCATTGGCCTTATGTAAAGCACCCTGAGCCCCAGGAAATGGGTACTAAAGAAATAAAATGGAATTAACCTGCTTACTTACAAGCTACCCCCACAGAGACATGCTCCAAAATCAGACACTGCAAACCCAACTATTAAGAAATACTGGCCGGCCCACCAGCACAACGTAGCGCTACCATTTATGTGCTGATGACGCATGTTCAGGGAACAAGTGTGGCACACCACAGGGATAGGTAGGATGAGTGTCCCAAACACAGCTCTCCTCTGAGGAGGAGGAGGGTTGTGGCTTTCTGGCAAGCCACAATACTCACTGAAGGCTGGGTGTGTGACAACCAGGGCCACTCTTCAGCGGGGAGGTATCAATGGATGTCTGTATGTCAGGTGTGGGAGCTTACCCAGACCACAGTGATGTCATTGCACATCCACACCTCAGGGGGACCTTTAAAGGAAAAACCCTCTGGCCCAGCAGCACTGTGATGCCCACAGACCTCCACCTGAAAGACACCCCAGGCGCAAGCCTCAGCTGGGGCTTCTGGATGATCTCAGTCTCTTGCCTTGGGAAGCCCAGCTGCAGGAAGCAAGCTGAGCCTCCCCATCTGAGTTACCTCGGGGATGCAGGTCCGAGGTCTGGTTCTAATAAGGGGTAAATTCCTGCCCTTCTCAGAGAGAATAAAGTTAAAAAAAAAAAGAAATACAGTTGAAAAAAGACCATCAGTAACTCAGGAATCTGCCCCCCCCCAAAAAAAAAACTCCACAATCATATGTTTCAAAACTGAATACACAGAAAATTTCTAACAGAGCAAAATATCCAAATATGTCAGTGATGTTAGCCAGTTACACACAGAAAGGAAAATGAATGCAAACTGTACACCAAATTAAAACACTTCAAAAATACAGTTTGCACAACAGCAAACATATACTCTAACATACAAATAGCACCAATAACGTGCATAAAATTAACAACCACCTGAGTGAAACTGGAGGGTCTCCCAAACTTTCTCTCTCTCTCTCTCTCTCTAAGCAGCATGAAACTGAATAGCCTAATCAAGTACACTGAAACTCATTTGCGCTCAGTCTGTCTTCAAAAGGAAACAATTATAGTAGTCCTTACAGCACCAGGATACCCTTAATTGAGATGCTTCACTCAATCACAACTAAACTGAAACTGCCCTTAGAAAATACTCTGTAGTATATTATGTGCCAGCTACACATGTTTTATGAGAATTGAACCAAACATTTTATTTAGTTGTGTATTAATTTATTTATCCATTCATTTTGTTGAAAGGGTTAGCTAACAGGAACATAGTTCCTTTTATAGCAGTTATCCAGGAGATGAGGTAGAAGCATTAAGGAACATTGTTTAAAAAACAAAGTACAAAAGTACAGGTCAGTGTTTACAGAGTATACGGAGTTTCAGAGACCGTTACAGGCCGTGTTCACTGAGAGATGTTCCTTATGCCTCATATTAAAGGTAACATGTGATTTTGTAATCTGGTTGTGAGGCAATAAGGAGTTCAATTTTATTAAGTCCCTGAAATCAAACATTCTTTACCTTATTCTCTATTTTTTAGGTAGAATAAAACTTCCCAGAATGTGCATGCTACGTCAATATACCTCCTGATGGTTGAAGCATGGTGTTACCTCAGGCTACAAATCCACTAGTCTGTATATTAGCACTACATAAACAACACTGTTATGTCATATTACATATAGACCAGAATGAAGCACTCTACAATACAGATGTTACAGTTTTCTCTGTGACAGACTGGAGTAACTGCCATTGGATTACACTGGATTCCTACAGTATCCTGCAAAAACTGCTGCTGGAAACTGTGATAAGAGTAGTTAATAATAATAACTCTATTTTTAAAGTGCCTTTCTGCAACTAAGGCACTGTACAGCTTTAGGAACAGATAAAATCCAATAAAAAACATAAAATTAACATACAGCAGGTTAGATAAATGATAGGCAAGATGCCATAAATGGGTCTTCAAGGCCCTCCTAAAACTCTTGACAGTTGTGCAGTCACGTATCTGACGAGGTAGAGAATTCCACAGGGTTGGGGTCGCATACATAAAAGCACGGCCCCCTGATGTTTTAAGACGTACCCTGGGAATCTCTAACAACCCCTCATCAGCTGAGTGGAGCAGTCGTCTGGGGCAGTAAGGCAGCAGGAGCTCTTGCAGATAGCCCAGGCCCTATCCGTGTAGGGCCTTAAAGGTCAGAAGCCCGACCCTGAAGGTGATCTGCCACTGAATCAGCAGCCGGTGCAGTTTGTGCAACACTGGTGTGATGCGATTCAAACGAGGAGTCCCCATCAACAACCATGCCACAGCGTTCTGCACTAGCTGCAAGCAGCAGATATCAACCCTGGGTAGCCCTAAGTACAGGGAGTTGTAATAGTCCAGGCATGAGGTCACAAAGGCATGGATCAATGCTGAAGAGTCGCCGTATGGAACAAGGTGCTTAATCCTGGTGATGTTCATGAGATGGCAAAATGAAGACCTGACGACAACCAACACCTGTGAACACAGTGTCAACCTGTCATCAAAGACCACCCCCAGGTTTTGCATCTGTTTAGAGGAAGGCAGCTGGACACATCCGAGACAGAGTCCAGAAGGTTGCCCAGCCACCAACCCCTCTGTCCGGTGACCCAGATACACCACCAACACCTCAGTCTTTCCAGAGTTCAATTTCAACCAGCTGAGTTTCACCCAGTCCTGGATTTCTGTGAGTCAGTTATTAAAGACCGAGCATGCACTATCTTGGTCGGGTGCAAAAGACAAGTAGAGCTGGGTATCATCAGCATAGCAGTGAAACCTCAGCCCACACCATCTTACAATGTCTCTGAGGGGCAGCATATACACTGCAAACAACATGGGGGACAACACTGACCCCTGAGGGACCCCATATGGCAGAGAGAATAGGCCGGAGGAAAATATCCCCGACACCACCCTCTGAGATCTGCCAGAGAGGAAAGATTGAAACCATCTAGTAAGTGTTCCAGACAGGCCACAGATGACCCTCAGGTGCCCGAGAAGCACCCCTTGGTCATGGTGTCAAAGGCTGAGGAGCGATCAAGAAGTACCAAGATGAAGCTGCACTTCTGATCCCTGGCCATCAGGAGATCATTGAGCACCCGAACCAGAACAGTCTCAGTACTATGCCTCTACGAAAACCGGACTGGAGAGGTTCGTAGATCATGGATGGTAAGGTGGTTCTCCAGCTGTCAGCGCAACAACTTTCTCAAACACCCGCCCGACAAAGGAAAGGTTTGAGATAGGTCTGTAGTTAGCAAAGCAGCTTAGGTCAAGAGCAGCTTTCTTCAGGATTGGTGTCACCACCACCTCCTTCAGGGAGCTAGGAAACTCACCTGACTCTAGGGAACACCAAACTATCTTCATGAAGACAGGGCCAATGATGTCAGAACACCCCATAATCAGGGGATTCGGGCCCAGGTACAACCTACAGCACGTTGGGTGCATCCCTGGGCAATCCGCACAATATACACAATTTCCAGCTGGATGAAAGAGCTCCAGGCAAACCAAGGAGGAGTGACCGGACACTGACCACTGTCAGCTCCCATACAGTGAGCTGGCAGGATCTCAGCCCTGATGCTGGCCATCTTATCCGCAAAGAAATGAGCAGCTCATACTCTCAAGTAAAAGCTGATCGAGTCTACTGAGTTCACCGCCTCCCCCTCACTCATTGTGTTTCTCCTGTTTTGGGTGGCTGCTCTTTTTGTACTGGGCTCCAGCCACTGTTGGTGGCTTTCCACAAAGAAATCCACAGCTGTCCTGACGATCTCCATAAGGTAGCTCACTACCCCTGTCTCACTGCTCATTCTGTTTCTCCTGGTGCTGCAGGCTGGCCTTTGTACTGGGCTCCTGCCTGTGTTGCCGCCTTTTTCTGCCCACAGAGAAATCTGCAGTGTCACCATCGAGCTCCATTGAGCTCACTCATGTTTTTTCCTGGTGCTGCAGGCTGCCTTTAGTACTGGGCTCCTGCTTGTGCTGGCACCTTTTTCGCCCATTAAAGAAATCCGCAGCGTCTCGACACACCACATAGTAGTTCACCCCCATCTCACCTCGGGCCATTCTGTTTCTCCTGGTGCGCAGGCCGCCCTTTGTACTGGTTCTCGCTCTGTGTACGCCTTTTTCTGCCCACAGAGATATCTGCAGCAGTCATGATCGAGCTCACTGAGCTCACTCACCTCCCCACTCACTCATTATGTTTCTTCCTGGTGCTGCAGGCTGCCCTTTGTACTGGGCTCCCTGCCTGTGCTGAAATCTTTCTGCCCACAAAGAAATCTGGTAAAGTCTCACACAGCTCTGCTAAGGTAGTTCACTCCTGGCTCACCTCGCTTCATTCTGTTTCTCCTGGCGTGGCAGGCTGCTCCTTTGTACTGGACTCGGCCTGTGTTGGTGGCTTTTTCTGCCCACAAAGAAATCCACAGCTGTGCTCGACAGCTCCCCCAAGGTCGCCTGACCCGCTTCCCACATCCTCACCCCACTCCTTCTGTTCTCCAAGCACTGCAAGGCCGTTCTTTGTACCAGGGTTGCTGCCTGTGTTGCGCTCCTTTTTCTCTATTAAAGAAATCTGCAGCAGTCCCGACAAAGCTCCATTGAGCTTGCTCTTACCCCTCTCTTTCACCACCATCTGCTTTCTTCCGCGCTGCAGGCTGCCCTTGTCTAGCTGGGCTCCTGCTGCCTGCGTTGCTGCTCTTATGCCCACAAAGAAACTTGCAGGAGTTATAATACAGTCTGGCCGAGCTTGCTGACCACCATTCTGGTTTTTCCTGCCACTGCAGGGTGCCCTTTGTACTGTGCCCTCGCGTATTACTGCCTTTTTCTGCCCACAAACAAATCTGTAGTAGTCCCAACGAGAGCTGCTGTTGAGCTCACTGACCTCCCTGCTCTCTCTGCTTCTGTCTCCCTGGCGCTGCAGTCTGCCCTTTGGTACTGGGCTCCTGCCTGCATTGGTGGGTTTTTCTGCCCACAAAGAAATCTGCAGCAATCCTGACACCAGTCCATTGAGCTTGCTCACCCCTCTTTCACCCACTTATTCCGTTTTCGTGGCGCTGGAGGCTGGCCTTTGTACTGGGATCCTGCCTGTGTTGATGCCTTTGTCTGCCTACAAAGAAATCTGCAGCAGTCGCTTGAGAGTCCGTTGAGCTCTCGCCACCTCTTCTTTCACTCACTCATTCTGTTTCTTCCGGCGCTGCAGGCTGCCCTTGTCTGCTGGGCTTCTACTTGTGTTGCCTTTTCTGCCCACACAAAGAAATCTGCAGCAGTCACTGGTAGAGCTCCATTGAGCTCACTCACTTCCTCGACTCACTCATTGCGCCTGGTGCTGCAGGCTGCCCTTTGTACTGGGCTCCTGCTCTGTGCTGGCACCTTTTTCTGACCACAAAGAAATCTGGAGCAGTATCAACAGGTCTGCTGAGCTCACTGACTCCTCTCCTCAGTCGCCATTCTCTGTCTCTCCTGGCATTGCAGGCTGCCCTTTGTACTGGGCTCCTGGTCTGCATTGGCGGGTTTTCTGGCCAGAAAGAAATCTGGACGAGTCCCGACACAGCTCCATTGAGCTCGCTCACTCCTCTGTCACTCATGCATTCCGTTTCTGCCGGTGTTGCAGCTGGCCTTTGTACTGGCCTGCACCACGTTGTCGCATTTTATGCCTGCAAAGAAACTGCGAGCAGTCACAACAGAGCCAGCATTGAGCACACCACTACCGCCTGTCACCTCACCTTATTCTGTTTCTCTGGCACAGCAGACTGCGCGCTTTGTATGGGGCTCAAGCCGCGCTTGGCACCTTTGTCTGTCCACAAAGAAATCTGCAGCTGTCCTACAAGAGCCTGTTGAGGTCGTCTCCGTCTCTCTATTGCGCTGATTCTGTTTTGTCCTGGTGCTGTAGCTGCCCTTTGTACGGTGCTCCTGCCTGCATTGGCACCTTTTCTGCCCTCAAAGAAATCATGCGAGCAGTCCTGACATCACTCGGTGAGTTCACCACCTCCTTCACTCAGTCGCCTCTGTGTTTCTCCCATGTGCTGCTGGCTGCCCTTTTGTACTGGGCTCTTGTGTTGCTGCGCTTGTCTGCCCACGAAACAAATCCGCAGCAGTTCGGCAGAGCCCAGTTGAGCTTGGTCACCGCCCCCGTCACTCGCCGATCTTAATCTGTCACAAACACTAATTTCAGAGTGACCGTGTTATTCTCTGTCCGAGTGCAAACATATTTTAGCCAGGATGTGAAAATGACAGCTGTAGTGTCCATATGAGGTGAAAATGCCACTGTTGAAAATATGTGGCTTGACAATATTGCAAATTTGTAAGTTACAAGGCAGCGTGGAAACAGTTCAAACAAATGCTTTGTAACACAGTCATGTTATGGAGTTTCGCCACCAAATTTTCAATATAGGGATTTTAAGACCTCTTCAATATGGTCAGGTGCCACTGTCATTTTCTTTAATCTGTCCCGGAATTACTGGTTTCCTCAGGCACCATTATTATTTCTGCGCTGAACTGTGGAAACACATTCGGTCAGGATGTAAAAATGACAGCTGTACTGCTTTGTGAGGAGGCACAAATGCTACTGTTGAAAAATGTGTGACAATATTACAAATCTATGGAGTTACAAGGGTGCATGGAAAGTGCGCAACACACACGTGAACACTGTCAATTGATAGGCTATCATCACCAAATTTTCAACATTGGCATTTTAGGACCTCTGTCCATGAAGAGTTCATTGTCATTTTAATCTGTCCTTGTAACAGTGATTTGAAAAGATCACCTTATTCTATACCGGAAGTGCCAAAACATGGCTTCGCCAGGATGAAAAAAATGACAGCCGTACTGTTCATAAGTAGGTCTGGGAAAATGGCAATAGTGAAAAATATTATAACTTGCGGAGTTACGTAGCTGTACATGAAAACTGCGCAGCGCACGCCGTAACACAGTCATTTTATGGAATATCGGGACTAAATTTTTAACATATGTATTTTAGGACCTCTGCTCATGAACAGTATCATTGTCATTTTCTTAATCTGTCCCAAACAGTGATTTTCCACAGCAAACGTGCTATTCTGCACCGAAGTGCGAAACACATTTCAACCTGATGAAAATGACAGCTGTACATCTCACAAGGAGGTGTACCAAAATGCCAATGTTGAAAATCTGGCTTAAAAAAATTGCAATTGTGAAGTTACCGAGTGTGCTGCGAGCAACCGCGCAACGCACGCCAGAACAGTCGCTTTTGATGCTTCCCACCACGCCTGAAACATAGGCTTTTGGAGCCACCATGAATACTTTGGCACTGTTTATTTTAGTTAATCGCCCCGGCGGTGATTCTGTGCAGTGACTGCAAAACAACCTTTCGCCGATTAATGCCATGACAGTTGAAGAATTCATGAGGAGGGGTCCCAAAACCCCATGTTGAAAATTTGTGCAAAATTCCAAAATGCCGAAGATATGCAATAAAGTTGAAAACCCTATTCATTATATCATACAGCTTACCGGCATTTCCTCAGTTCGCGGTCAGCTTTGAAGAGTGCAGACGTGTTCGGTCCACACAAGATCGTCACGCTGAGCACCAGAGGTAAGTATGGGGTGAGGGGGTGGGAGGCTGGGTGCAGTGGTGGCGGGTTGTGGGAGGGGTGGGCAGACTACGAGGAACCGCTTTCTTTATTTCAGGTAAAACACTACGGAGAAAACATCGGGACGCTTTTAAACACTGTGGGCATATGGCACGCTGAGTGGCACCCTGCATGTCACCGGAGTTTGGGGATAGCTGTAGCTGACGGGGATTGGGAACCCCTGTCGGCAAACAACAAAGGGGAGATTTTCGCCGATGGGATTGGGCACCTGCCGGCACACTAACAAAAGGGGGGTTTGTTTCCCAAATAAAACTGTCAGCAATACCATGGTTGCATCGGACTGGAACTCACCTCAGCAGGAACCAAGGGGAATGGTGACTGCTTTAACACGGCACACTTAAAGAGTTGGAAATGCTTGGCTACAAACTTATTTATGCGAAGTATGACGCATATAATGTGTGGGCTGGAACAACAGCACGGAGGTGTACTGGCGGACCCGAGGGAAAAACCACAAAGGGATAAATAATGAAATTTAGACATGAAACAAATTGACCAAATAGAGATAAAGGTAAGCAGTGGGCAGCAGGTTCTGAAAAGGACACTTTTTAAAAGACAGAATAACATTAAAAGTTCAGGGGACTAACTCTGACAGTGCAGCTTTAAGCCTCACTTTCCCTCCCTTAGTCTTCCTTCACGCCCAGATGTACCTATAAAAGGTTTTATCCCCCTTCTTAACTGAGTTTGCTGTCTTTTCCTTGGTTTGGGCCCTTGCTGTTCTGACTGCCTTCCCTGCTTCCTTTTGCTTTAACTGATACAGTCTCTGTCCTGCTCTTTCTGTGATTCCTTGTACTTCCTGAATGCTATCTTTTTCTCCCTAACCTTCAAACAACATGAAGTCTTGCTATATTATGACAGATGCAGTTTGTCCCACCATTAGAACTGCTCTGGAGGTGAAAGAGTTAACTTCCATGCAGAGCATGGAACTTAGAGCGCGAGCTCAGTTAAAGAAGCTCTGTTAAGGTGGTTTCAAACCGAAACCGTCAGATTCTTTACTCTGCCTCACTGAACAGTCGCTCCGGAGATTCCTTCTGCTGCTCGGTTCATTTCCTCGGTTTAAAGCATCTTTCTCGCTGAATTTAACCGCGATATTATTTATTTTAACCGCAAACCGATCGGTTCAAGCTCTGTCTATTGTATGTAAGTAATAGATAGGTTTTCTGTGTGGAACTTGTAAATGTTTATCGGTTCGGTTTGAACCGATCGAATTGTATTTAAATTTTGGTTTTGAAGCCTTTTAAGGCTTGTTAGAGGTAGTTCCTGTTCTTATCGGTTCTAAAAACGGATTTCATTACGGTTTTTCCCACGCACTCGTGACACAGTTGGGAACCGAGCAGGTGTCTTTGCCTGGCACTGCCATCAAAAGGGCAAGTTTTGGTTAGGTTGGCATTATGTCTGAGAAACCCAAAAGAAAAACCGGGCCCACTGGTTTCAACTGTCAGTGTTCGTGGGGAAGCCTTTGCCAAGGCTGACCCACACACCACATGTGTTTATTGTCTGGGGTTTGACCACCTCAATGCAGACTGCCAGATTTGTAAGAATTTCCTGCAGCCACCCCTAGATAAGAGAGTTGGCAGGCTCAGGGAACGAGAGGCCAAAGTCCGCTGACCCGATGGCCAGCCCAGTTCAGTGCCAGCTGAACCGAGGGAGTGCCCTCTGACCAGGCCAGACTTCCGGGCAACGTAGAAGCTGACTCTGAGGAGCCAGTTCCAGCAAAGAGAACTAGAAAGTCAGCAGTGTGGAGTCCAAAATTCTTCTCCAACTGCTGCAGAGATAGCCAGGGCAATACAGATTGTCCAGTCACTGTCCCAGTTCCCTCCAACCGCCACTATCTGGCAAAAGGTCGGTTCGGTCGGTTCCACCGGTTCAAGAATATGATATAGAAGAGTTTTATGAACCAGAGGAAGGGGACGATGATTATGATCAGTGTGAATGTGACTTTGAAAGTCTGGATGTGCCCATTGGACCGGACATCTCCCCAGACAGACCTTTAGGTGAATCTCTCCTCAGGCTTTCTGAGTCCCCTTCTCATTTTTTGTTTTATAAAAAAGTTGCTGAGACCCTCCAGCTTCCTTTAGAGGAGGCTTTGGATGAGCAAGAGGAGCCTGACTATGTAGAGATGATGGATATCCCAGAGTCCAGGAGATTGTCCATCCCTTTACATAAATCTTTTAGGAAACAAACAATAAAAATTTTAAAAGCTCCTAATTCTGTGCCTCTTGTAGATAAAAAGATGGACAGGAGGTACACTTTGTCAGGTCCTGATACAGATTTTCTTTCACAGCAATGCAGTCATGTTGGAGTAGTTCAGGCTGCAGCCTGTGATAAAGCTAATATTCCCTGGCTTCACATCCTCCTGACAAGGACTCCAGGAAGATTGAGCCATGGCCAAAAACAATACATGGCAGCATCTTTGGGACTCAGACAAGCAAACTATATGGCTTATGTTGCAGATACCAGAAATCTAGATGGGATACTCATGGCCTTAGCCAAACAGGTCCCTGGCCAGCTTGCAAAGGAGCTGGAGCAGGTGGCTCTGATGGTATTGAGGCATCTAAGGTGCAATTCCATGCTGCAGTGGATTCTAATGATGTATCCTCTAGAGTCATGGCTACATCTGTGGCTTTTCATAGATTGGCCTGTCTCAGGTGTACTACTTTGTCACAGGATACCCAGTCTAGGCTATGGATTTTCCTAGGTGGGAAATTCTCTGTTTGGGGAGCAGACAGAGAATTATATGAAGAAAATGGATGAATATAGAACCACTTATAGGAGTGCACAAGCCAAGGAACCGCAAGCCACTCAGAGGCAGCCCCCAGGGGTAGGGGCAGGCCTTTCACAGGCCTTTTACCAGACTCCAGGCCTCCTCTTCAGCCTATGCTCAGAGGGGTCCTTCAGAGGGAGAGGCAGATGGGTACAGCAGGCCTGCTCCCACCCCTCAGCCTAAAGCCCCTGCCAAACAGGCACCCTGATGGGATGCCCAGGGTCGCTCTCCATTACCTGTAGGCAGGCTTACTTCATCCAGGACTGGGAGTCTTTAACATCAAACAGGTGGGTCCTGGAAGTAGTGAGCCAGGGTCTGGTTCTCAGCTTCAAAAAATTTCCAAAGATGAGAGCCAGATCTTTTCCACCTGCAAGCCCTTTAGAGACTCTTGCTTTGGAAACAGAAGTCTCAACCTTCCTGGCTCTCAGAGCTGTAGAAAGGGTTTCTCCCCTACACCAGGGCAAGGGTCTGTACTCCAGGTACTTCCTTACCCCAAAAAAGACAGGAGAGTGGCGCTCATCCTGGATCTAAGATATCTGAACAAGCACCTTTTAAAACCAAAATTCTTCGGTCTTACCTCTGCCCCAAGGGTGTTCACAAAATGTCTGGCAGTAGCAGTTGCTCATCTAAGAAGGCAAAAGATTGCCATTTTTCCCTACCTGGATGACTGGCTCATTGTGGGTCAGTCTCCAGACCAGGTCAAATCACACCTGCTAATTACCCGGCAGCTGCTTACCTCTCTGGGCTTTCTTCACAATCTTCCAAAGTCAGTTTTGGAACCTGTCCAGGTATGGACACAAAGCAGGCCAGAGCCTTCCTTCCCCTGGAAAGGGTAAGGACCTTGGTGGCCCTGGCCTCGTCCTTTACTCTGCAGGTTTCTCGACCAGCAAGGCATTTCCTGCAGCTCCTAGAACACATGGCTGCTTCCACAGCTGTAGTGCAAGGAGCAAGACTTCAGATGAGGGACATTCAGTTCCATTTGAGAGCTTTCTGATCTCAAAGAAGAGATCCCCTATCCAAGTTAATCCCAGTGACTCGAACCCTGATCCAGGCCCTTCAGTGGTGGCAGGATCAGAGCAATCTGAGACAAGGGGTGCCTTTCATCCCTCTGTCCCACTCCCTTGACCCTTACACAGATCGTCCCTCTTGGGATGGGGAGCTCACATGGGCGACCTCTCCACCCAGAGGTTATGGTCCCCTCAGGAATCTCTGCTCCACATCAATCTGTTGGAACTCAGAGCTGTTTTTCTAGCACTTCAGGTTTTTTCTGCATCTGTTCAGAACAAGGTGGTACAGGTCAGAACAGACAACACCACTACAATGTGGTACATCAACAAACAAGGGGGTACTCGGTCTTCGGCCTTGTGCACCGAGACGATGAAGTTGTGGTCTCTGGCTTATTCCCTGAACACTTCCCTCATAGCAGTTCACCTCCCAGGCAAGGACAATGTCCTGGCAGATGCTCTCAGCAGGATTTCCAGGGCCATCACATAATGGTCACTGGATCCCCTAGTACTGGGGATAGTTTTGCCAGATGGGGCACCTCAGATAGGTCTTTTGCAGCCCCAGACAATCATCAACTTCCACTTTTTTTTGTGCAGGCCCCAGTGTTGGGCTCAGTCCCCCTGGATGCCTTTCTCCTTGACTGGGAAGGGAAGTTCCTCTATGCCTTTCCCCCCTTCCCTCTCCTGTTCAAGGTACTAGTCAAAATCAGGTCTCAGCCCTGCAAGATGATCCTGATTGCTCCAGACTGGGCCAGACAGCCCTGGCACCCACTCCTTCTGTCCTTAGCAGTCCATCTTCCCCTGTGTCTCCCCAGGAACCACAATCTGTTAACCTGTGCTCAGGGGAGAGTTTGGTATCCGAATCTCAAATCCCTCAACCTCAAGGCCTGGCTCTTGAGCAGTTAGAGTTTGCTGATCTGCAACTTTCTCAAAGTGTTCTCGAAATCCTGAAAGCTGCTAGAAGCCTTCCACCAGGGCTACCTATAACTCCAAGTGGAAAAGGTTTTCCATATGGTGTTCTGGGAAGCATATTTCCCGAATCTGCTGATTTACCCACTGTATTGGATTATATGGTCCATCTTAATTCTTTGGGACTGAGACCAGCTACCCTGAAAGTGCACTTGCAGCTGTCTCTGCCTTCATTTCAGCAGGGAAGCCCTCTTCTCTTTCTGCTCACTCTGTATTTTCCAAGTTTTTTAAGGGGATTGCTTCCTACCAATCCTCCATTCAGGGAGCCTGCCCCTGCTTGGGATCTTAATGTTTGCATTGCTCAGCTGATGCAACCCCTTTGAGCCTCTGTCTTGCAGAGCTTAAGTATTTGACTTGGAAAACTGTATTTCTAGTAGCCATCACTTCTGCCAGGCGATAAGTCAGTTACAGGCTTTATCAGTGGAGACTGACTTCATTTCCTTTCACAGGGATAAGGTAGTCCTCAGGACTAACAGGAAGTTTTGCTCAAGGTGGTTTCGATTCCACCTTAACCAATCTATTTCACTTCCAGTGTTCTTCACTGACCATTCCTCCTCTGGTGAGAGGAGGCTGCACAACAGATGTTAAGAGGGCCCTAAGTTACTACATGGGGCGTACCAAGGGTCTATAAGTTTGACTCCCTCCAACTATTTCTCACTTATGGTGAGGTTGGGAAAGGAGACCTGCCACTAAGAGATCCATTGCCAGGTGGATCGCCTCTTGTATCCAATTTTGCTATCAAAACTGGGTAGGTTCCCCCTCAGGCCTGAGGGCTCACTCTACCAGAGCAGTACAGCTGCATCTCTGCTGTTGCCGTTGAGACATCCCTATCTTGGAGATATGCCAAGCAGCTACTTGGAAAACAGTACACACTTTCACCAAGCATTACTCCCTGGATATCCAGGCCAGGAGGGATGCTCAGTCTGGCACACGCCGTTAGCTTCCAGAGCCTATTCCCTAAGTAGGTTCTGTCCCTCCTCCATGGAGGTATTGCTGTGTAGTTGTATCTGTTCATAATATAGCAAGACTTCATGTTGTTTGAAGAAAATTACTCACCTTAGTAATGTTGTTTCTTCTAATGGAGTCTTGCTATATTATGACCTCCCCAAGCCTGCCCCTCTCAGAACTTCTACTTGGTATGGGGTGGGCAGTCCATTGCTCGCACTTTATTGATGCCCCCTTTATGTTTGGGTGTTGTGTTTTATTTAGTTATTTATCTTTATTTTTCTGGTCCCTGACTTGAGTCTTGGTGTTGGGACCAGGAAAATGTGTGACTATTTTAGTAGCCAGTTGGGTAGTGTAGGTTACAGCTTCCACACAGAGCCTTAGTGAGTTTTTCTCGAAAAGATCTGACGGTTTCGGTTTGAAACCACCCTAACAGAGCATCTTTAACCGAGCTCGCGCTTTAAGTTCCATGCTCTGCATGGAAGTTAACTCTTTCACCTCCGGAGCAGTTCTAATGGTGGGACAAACTGCATCTGTCATAATATAGCAAGACTCCATTAGAAGAAACAACATTACTAAGGTGAGTAATTTTTTCTTCCCTGCCATCTCCTTTGAGAACCATAGTGTTTTTTACATCATTTTGTTTTGTTTATTTGCTTCACACAAAGGCTTGTTCCCTCTGTGATGGCAGTTCTGATTATTCCCCATTGTTCTTCCAGCTCCTGTGACTGCTACATATAACCGGCCCTACCCATCTTCAACCTATCTTCTCTATGCTCCTCCTCACTAGCACTTATACCCTATCTTCCCCTCTTCTCCCACTTCCCCTCCCCCTTGCTTGCCTTATCTCCCCCTCCCCCTTCCCTCCACTAGCACTTCCCCCTGTTTTGTTGACTATGATGCTTTCTGCTCCCCCTGTGATGTTGACAATGCCTCTGGCTGCTCCCTCCTTCCTCTGTGTCCCCACCTTATGTTCCCTTTGTAGTTTTCCCTGGTCTTCTCCTATGTTATCTCACTCTAGTACAGCTTATCCTGACTACAGCATTCAATTTCTCTCCTATTCTTAACATGTTATCTTCCATATTTTTCTGTATTGTACTGTATTTGACATGGAACCTTTGTAAAAGAGCCTTGGTTCAGAGGTATTTGTAATCCTAGACTTAATTAAAAAAAAAAACAACTTCCTACCCATTTGCTAGTGCATTCCTTAGCTACTCACCCATTTTGGCAAAATCAGCCCTCCTGAACTCCAGGACCTTTGCCTTTGTATGGCTTGACTCTACTGCTGTGTTTATTGTGAACCATACTGTTTGATGGTTGCTAGTTCCCAGATGGCTACCCAATTCTAAATCTGTGAACCTCTCTCCATCTCCATTTGAGAGTACCAGGTCTAAGATTGCTCCCTCCCAAGTGGGTCCCAATACTAGTTGTCTAAGGCATGCCCCCTGCAGAGCATTGAGAATGACCCCGCTCCTGGATGTGGCTGCAGCAAATGCACTCCAGTTAACATCTGGCATATTCAGATCCCCCATCAACAATATCTCCCCTTTTTCTGCCATTCTAAGGATACCTTCTATCATTTCCTTGTCCATTTCCTCACCCTGATATGGGGGTCTGTATACAACCCCTGTGCAGATTGTGGTACCATTGCCTGTCTCCAAGTTGACCCACAATGCATCCTCTCCTCCCCTCCCCATTTACCCTTTTGTTTTGTTGCTTTGATTCCTTCCCTTATGTAGAAAGCTACTCCTCCTCCTCTTTTACCCTCCCTGTCCCTCCTGTAGATAGTGTACCCTGGTATGTTTACATCCCAGTCATGGTTCTGTGTGTACCATGTTTCTGTGACTGCCACAATATCCAGATGTTCCTCTTCCATCAAGGCCACTAGTTTAGAAAGCTTGTTACCCAGACTACGGGCACTGGTACTCATTGTTCTCCATTTCTTGATGGCTTTACCTCTTGTAGCACCATCCCTGTCCTCACTGACTTTGCTTTCTTCATTTACCCCTGTCCTGCTCCCTACTGACCTTTTTACCTTGGTCTTTACCTCATTTTGTACCCTGTTTTGTAGGGGGAGGCTGGGAATTCCCTGCTGCTTATCAGTGTTTTGAATAGTCATTAAATCTTTAGGTTCCTAGCTGGAAAAATAGATCTCTTATTTTGTCTTCCAAAAAATGTCACCTTCAATAGAATAGCACCCCTTATCCTGCATTGTAGCACTGAGTAAGCACTAACACACAACAAATTGTGCATTTACTGAGGAATATATCCACAGTTCTGGGTTTTGTTAGGTACAAGGTGAAGCTGAATACCTTTAAACATCCATAAAAGTGAACATATTCCATCAAAAACATTACACTCTTTAATGTGTTTTCACGTTTACAAATTGGCTTCATGAGAAAGGTTAGAAATTAAAAAGGATATTTTTTAATTTTAAAATACAATAAAATGTACTGTAGAAAGTTACAATTAAAAAAATGTTTCTTAAAACAGAATGGATCATTTTCATGTTTGTCCACTAGGTGTCATTGGTATGCCAGTCATTTCTAGCCTGTGTGGATTTATTTTTTTGTCCTTTGAGAGGTTTCTATCGTCACACTTACTGCTGAGAGTATATGAGGGTTGTTCCCTGTAAGACAGTCAACTGTGGCAGGGAAGGGTTTCAGTTAATAGGTAAGGCCAGCAAGGGTAGCTGGTGTGGTATCTCCACAGCTGAAGTCTAACTGAAAAGTTATGTCTTGCTGCAAAGAACCCTTCCTTTTCATCCCAGCTGCTGATTTCCATTCTTCCCCACCATTTCCTAAATCTCAATCTCCTTTGAGGGTAGAACAAAACAAAACCACATAGTTCAGTTTCCTTTTTTAAGCTGGAAACCAGTAATCAACAGATAGAAAACAGTGAGTTTTCATTTTGGGCAATAAACTGTACTTTACATTTGTGTTTTATAATTTTCAGGATATTTTGTTTTTGGACAGGGTAAGGAAGCGAGATTTTGGAGTTGGGGAACTGGGAGGACAGGAAGGGATTGTTTAAGGTTATCAGGAAGAAATTCTAGGAATGTTTAGTGGAGAGGCCTTGAAGGCTAGCAGGCAGGCAGCCCCTCCCATTAGAGATTTCCACATTTTTATTATTTTATTTTATTTTATTTGAATCTAGGATTACAAGTACTTTTGAGCCAAGGCTCTTTTATTAAGGTTCCATGTCGAATGAGCTACAATTCAAAGAAGGCATTGAATAATAGTATAACAGTGGGTTACAGGTAGTTACATACAGTTTTATACATTTAATACAGTGGCAAAAATGCCAGAAGGAGGTGTGGTAACACGATATTGAAGAGAGACACACTAGTGGGGTGTGGCCATAGGCACTTGTCAAATATCAATTAAAGTGCTACAAAGGGGTAGGGAAGGTGGGTGGGAGGAGGAGGAGAGGATGAGTGGGTGTATGGGAGAGGAAGTTGAGGGTGGAGAGGGTGAAGTGGTAGGCAGAAAGAGCAAAGAGGAGAGGGGAGAACAATTAGGAAGGACAGTCACAGGAGCTGTATGCAGGCAGGATATAATGGAGACTTGATTTGAATGGACCAAGCTTTGGCATTGAGGCGATATCAATGTTGAGACCATTGAACCAGCTGGGAGCTCTGTGCGCAAAGGATCTTTGCCATTGTGTGGTGCAGAAATGCAGGATATGCAGTAGTTGGGATCCAGAGCCCCTGGTAATGAGTGTAGTCTGCGCTGGGCAGAGGAGAGCTTGGACACCTGGGGAAGCAAGGCCTAGTGTTATTTTTTTTGCCATAAGGCTGGTTTGGTACTTGATCCTGTTTGAAAGTCGAAGTCACCCAGTCTATGCGTAGAGATCACATATGTGGGTGAGGTGATGGGCACCGGTTATGAGATGGCAAGCTTTTTTTAGTGCAATGGATATGCGCCTGAGGGTGGTGGCAGAGGCAGAGCCGTAGATGATCAGGCTGTAGTCGATTATTGAGATTAATGAGCTCTGTACTACAATCCTTAAGGCATCTGAGGTAAGGCATTGCCTGTGCCTGAAGAGTAGGCCAGTGCAAGTGCTGGCAGCCTTGGCAATGTTGTCAATGTGTGTAGCATATGATAGGTTACAATCGATGGTAACTCCTAGATATTTAAAGGATTGAACCTGTTCGAGGGTTGCATCAAGGCAGTTTTTGATTGTGATGGGACTGAGTCTGTGTTTGTTGTGTGGGCTGCAAAAGAGCATGGACTTGTTCTTTTATAGTTGAGAACAAATTTATGTATACTAAATCAAGTTTCAGTCGAGGTGAAGGCAAGCTGTATATTCTTTTGAAGGTGTCCCGGGTCCTTGTGAGTGGAGAGGATGACAACGTTGTCAGCATAAAGGAGGATTTGTGCTGGACACGATTGTGGAAGATCATGCAGAAAGATGCTAAAAACCATTGGCCCAGGAATGGAGCCTTGAGGAACTCCTGAGTGAACAGGATGTGCATCTGAAAGAACATCAGATATTTTCACTCTTTAGGAGCAGTTCTCCAAGTAGCACTTGAACCAGGTAGTGGACTCAGGTGAGAGCCCAGCAGAACGTAGCTGTGTGATTAATAGTTTATGATGTACAGTGTCAAAGGCCTTGGTCAGGTCTATGAAGACCGACCTGGTTAGGAGGTAATTGTCCAATGAGCTGTGGATAGCGCTGGTGAATTCAAGGAGGGCCGATGTAGTACTGTGACCTATATGGAAGTCATGTTGTTGGGGGCAGAGGATGTTGTGTTTATCCAGGTATTCTGTTAGCTGGTCAGATACTATACATTCAATGGTCTTAGAGAGGGGGGGGGAGTATGGAGATAGACCGGTAGTTCACATGCAGGTCCTTGTCCCCACTTTTGTGGACTGGGGTTACTGTGGCTGATTCCCATCTGTCGAGGAACTGGCTGAGGGTGAGGGAGAGGTTGAACATTTTTGTTGGCAGAAGTAGCACTTCATCAAGGGTGAGGGACACCAGCTTGAGGTCGAGTGAGTCCCCACTAGTTCTGGATTTAGCAATTACATTAAAGACGTATTTACACACCTCATGCACCCTCATTTCCTTAAAGTAGAACGATGAGCAGTTGGAGGGAAGGGGTTGTGGGCAGGGGGTAGGAGAAGGAGGGTGGTCATCATTGAAGAAGTCCAAAGGGAGAACACTACTGAGGTCAGAGAATGCAGTATTGAAAGTATTTGCAATTGTGGTAGGGTCGAGAGTTATGCCACTATCCATGACCGCTGGGCTAGCATTTGACACATCCCCTGCTAATGCCATCCACACTCAGCAGGGATTATTGTTTCACAAGTCTCCTGCTACCAAAGAGGCCTTCTCCTTCCTACCTGCTTCTCTAAAAGAGGTTGAATATCTATTGCTGCAGTTGGATATCAAGAAGGGTGCAGGTTCGGACTCTATAGAGCCTTACTTTCTGAAATGTGCATACCATGTGTTGACAGTGCCAATCAGGCACCTCTTCAACTTGTCACTATCCCAGGGGAGCCTCCCCTTGCAATGGAAAGTAGCCCATGTCATTCCTCTGTTCAAATCAGGTGACCCTTGTGACCTTAATAATTAGAGACCGATTTCCCTCCTCCCCATTCTGACTAAATTATTGGAAAAGATAGTGAGTGGTCAGCGAAGGGCGTACCTTGAATCCAGGAGTCTGTTAAACCCAGTGCAGTCTGGATTCAGAGCAAAGCACAGCACCATAACTGCCATAGCAAAAGTGACTAATGATTGGCTCCTTGACCTTGACAATAGGAATTTTGTCTGTGCCATTTTTTGGGATCTAAGTAAGGCCTTCGACACAGTCGACCATAGCCTGCTTCTTTCCTCCCTATGTAACCTAGGTCTGGACCCTAACTTTATATGCTGGTTTGCCGACTACCTTGTGGAACGGAAACAGCAGGTTAAGGCTGAAGGTGATCTTTCGCCACTTAAACCCCTACAGAGAGGTGTGCTTCAGGGGTCTATCCTTGGTCCCCTGTTGTTTGCGGTTTACATTAACAACGTCGATGACAACATCAATAAAGCCCATATCCACTTGTTCGCTGATGACACAGTACTTTATTTGAGTCATCCTATGCCGGAAGCAGCCTGTGAAGACCTCCAAGCTGAATTTAACCTATTGCAATACCAGCTCATAAGCAAAAATCTTCTGCTTAATGCGAAAAAACCCAAAAGCGATACTCTTTTCCCCTTCTCCCTATGTGGTGAACCCCACTTGCGTTGGGGCTATCCCTCAGATTACCACAGTACTTGGAATTTGTGCCAAAATTCAAATATCTGGGTGTATGGCTCGATCACAAACTCTCCTTCTCTGAACATCTCGAAGAACTACAGAAGAAGCTAAGACAAAGACTAGGACTATTCTACAGAATTAACCACTTCCTTACTAGCGATGCCAAGCAGCGGTTGGTTCAAGCCACGTTCCTTTCATTAATAGATTATGCAGACCTTCTCTATAGCCATTGTACTGCCTTTGCCTGGCTAAGTTGGACACCCTATACCACAGAGCAATCAGGTTCATAACGGGCCTTCTGCTTTCCACACCATTGCTCCTTGTACACTGCTGTGGGCTGGACTTCCCTTCATTATAGGAGAAATAGAAAGGCTGCTCTATGGGCTTTCAGAGCAGTTACCAACAAGCTCCCCCTATATTGTATTCCCGAGTGTGATAGTTGCCTATGCTCTAAGAAGCTATTCCCTAATTGCCTTGCAATTACCTAAGGTCAAATCTCGTTTCGGCAGAGCTGCCATAAGTTTCTCATTGCCTTCCTTGTGGAACAATATGCAAAAAAACTTGAAGCTGAGCTATCCTGTTAGCCTGAATATTTTCAAGTTGCTCTGTGACCGCTCCATGAAGGAATCCTGCAAATGTTTCCCACATCGCTAGCTCACCTATTTTCCAGTTTGCCTCCTGCCCATCCTGCCTCCCACCCTTCCTCTGCCCCTGCCTCTCTCTCCCTACTAAATTACTGGCTTCTCTGCCTCTCTTTAGCCATGGCCAAGTTCCACCTCCTTCCCTGAAGTATGCCAGTGAACTATTCCAACCCTGTCATTTCTTCCTAAGCCGTTATTCCTCTTCTTGACTTTTCTCCCCTTTTAAGTGAACATTCCAGCTGTACCCAGTTATGAGCCTATCTGTTGCAAAGGCCCTCTCACTCAAATGTTGATGTACATATGTATATTTTTCTTCTTTGTATAATATTGCATTATGTTTTACCATGTTACTGTATTATGATTTTTGTATGACCAGGTCCATCTTGCAAATGAGCCCTGCTCAATGGTGCCTGCCTGGATAAATAAAGATTTTGATTGATTGATTGACCAACACAGTAGGTGAGGTTTTTGGCTGCTTCCCAGTTACTTCATTAAGATTGTCCCAGAAGGATTTCCCTTTTCCCCATGTGTTCGTGAGGGCATGTCTGTAGTACGCAATTTTCTTCTGGCAGATTGATTTAGTGCAGCCGTTTTGCACCCATTTGTAGTTCTGAGTATTGGCTCAATTGCCAGTGGCCCATGCCTGAGGCCAGAGGAGGTCCCTTGCTTTCAGATCCATAAGCGGTGGTGCAAGTGGTAGACAAGAAGTACAGGAACTCAGGCATTGGCAAATATGAAATGCAGAATGAAGATCCTCAATCTGAAGGATAGCTGTGTCAAGATGCATCTATCTGTTTAGACACTAGTAGATTCAGTTAGAGAACTATTTCTAGGAAAATAACATTATTGTACAAGTCAAATGTTGTTATGGAAACCCTGATTTCAAGTCACAGGCCCAGAAAATGTCATTATATCGCTGGTTTAAGAATTTCAGTTCCAGGGCCAGTGAGAAGAAGTACAGGAACTCCATTCCTGCTGCAAAAAAGGTACAGGAACTGAGTTCCTGTGCATTCCTGTTCACTTTCATCACTGTCCATAAGTAGTTCAGCAGAGAGTCAAGGATTGCAAAGGCCTTTAATTTTATGCATTTTGAAAGGGGCAAAGGTGTCACAGGCAGTACTGAAGGAGTTGATAAAGAAATCCAAGGCCAAGCTGACATCAGAAGCATTGAATACAGAAGACCAGTCGAGCTGTCGGAGGTGGGATTTGACGTGTTTTAGCGACTGCCACATTGGAGGCATCTCATACAATGTGAACCGTCCATGCAAACATTGTGTTATATTGTTTTTTAACAGTAACATTACATAGAACTAAATGTGGGCAGTAATGGCTATCTCATTGGTGAATAAGGGTACAATACATTTGCAATAAAATAGACTGGCGGTGGTGAAGGCATGGGAGGATAATGTAGTGACCCTGGCTTTTAATTTAATTTTCCTTCACTCCCCCATGTTATGTTCTCTATACTTTGTTTGCTCATCTTTACTAATAGTAAAGTGGTAATCACACAAACGTTTAACAATGCCAGTGTACAGAAACAATACCATGAATGCAGTACATGTGCCTCCACATGTTATTAGTCTGTGAACTCTATTGGTTAGTTGGCACATTGGAAGCAGACAAGTTTGTGCAACGTAATGTCCTTGACTGTTCTTGATGGTTCTTCACACAAGATAGTAATTTACACAATGGTACCTGCTTTTACTATAGAACCCCTTATGAATGCTACCTTACTACCACTCTTCCTAGCCTTTTCCTTTCTCCTCTTTGGCAGCTCAAGTGTATTTCACCAAAAGCTCACAAAATTCAACTTGGATTGCTGATGATGTTTTGCAGATTTGTGCTGCTTTTAATTTGACCATCCTTGACACACACTGCCTCCTTTTTATGAGCTTACCAAAACTGGGGATATTGCATTTTCTAGTTTTCAATGTAGAAGGGCTTAAAACTGTGCCACTTCTGTATTTACAAAGTTTCATTCACTGACTTCTTTTAACTTGATCTCCTTCAGAGCTAGAGATCTGACACTTCTTGGTACACATTTCCATAGGGTACTGTAGAGGACTTGAATCGTTTTTTTTTTAATTTGACAGAAATAACTGAAATGTATATTTTAGCAACATTTTGCAAATGCTTGAGTAAAATTTCATGACATTTCATGGAAGCAGAGTCATAATTTTGCCTGAATTATGCTGGTGGAAGTTAAATTTTGCCCAGCCCTACCCAGCACTGAATGGGCTATCACCTTTTAAATTATACATCATTATGAAGTGTGTTGTATGTCTTTTTTGAAAGAGTTTAACCAGGAAGGCATACTGAGTTATGACAGCTCATTTCCAGAGGCACTGTGTGGGGGGGATACATAGGGAAGCATAATGTCACAGGGGTAATGCAAAAGCAATACAAACATACAAGTACAGTGAGAACTGGTGTGTTGTAATACAGTGTCATGAGTAACTGAGGTATAGTAATACTGTCTAAAATGAACAGTGCAAACAGTGCAATAAACACAGTGGTACTATGAAAACATTGACTTGTACGGCAGTATACCTTTAGGGATGCAAGTTTGGTTCGACCATTCTTATAAAATGGTCATACCCCACAT
This sequence comes from Neoceratodus forsteri, assembly GCA_016271365.2. NCBI lineage: Eukaryota > Metazoa > Chordata > Ceratodontiformes > Ceratodontidae > Neoceratodus > Neoceratodus forsteri. The sequence goes on from CM057458.1 coordinate 378,333,715, forward strand.
GTTTGCATTAGTTCACCTGTCCGCAGACTAACCTGATAAATTTGTGAACTTTTGGTTTGCAGTTTGCACCATGTAAAGAGAGAAAAATGAAGAGGTCCCTATCCCAAGTTCAGGGCTAATGGCCATACCACTGCACAGTGTGCATGCTTTGTCCTTTGGAGTCAGCTAAATGCAGCACACATGATGCTGTTTGCTAGTTCTGGTAGTCCAGGAAGGAGTGAGACTACCAAACACCAGTGACTGGTGGAATCTGTCATCAGTCTCCTCCACCGTCTTACAAGGAGCCTGACTATTGGCTGGACCAAGACCCACCAGCAGTGGATAGCGTGTGTGGTTGGGCTTGGACTGGGCATGGGCAGAAAAGAGGAGATGGGGCTAGGCAGACAAAAAAAGATAACTAAACATGAAGGCAGAAAAAAAACTATCTATAACTGCATTGATCTTGCAGGTGGAGGGAGGCAGGGAAGAACTAGAGTGCACGGGGTGGGTGCACTTGGGTGGGGTGGGGTGCATGGCATTGTGCCAGGGTGGCATATAGTGACTCCTCACTGTATGTACAGTCATCATGACAGACTCAGGCTGGAGTGCAAGTAAAAAAAAAAAAACTCAACAAAGTGATTTCCAGGAACGGAACAATGAATGACTTGGCTTGGGCTGGGCAGTAGAGAGAAGACTGGGCTGGCAGACAAGCAACACAAAACTAGAAAAGGCAGAACTTAAAAACAACCAAGCTGAAAAGAAAAGAAAAGTAACTGTATGACTAAATTGATTTTGTGGAGCGAGGCATTGAAGGACTAAGAGTGCATAGGGTGCGTGCACCGTGTGGGAGTGCACTGTGTGGGTGGCGTGGGTTGAGGCCTGTATCTGTCCTATCACTGTACAATCATACAGTCACTTTACAGTGGAGTGCAAGTAAACAAAATGTGAATACAAGAAACTGAACAATGGCTGGGCTTGGGCTGGGCAGGAGAGAGGATAATGGGCTAGGCAGACAAATAACACAAAATTAGAAGGCAGGACATAAAAAAAGTAAATAAAAGTAAGCAGAAAAAGAAAACTATAACTAAATTAATTGTGTGGTGGATGGTGGGGAAGGATTAAGAGTGCATAGGGTGGGTGCACTGTGTGTGTGGGGTGGGTGGCCTACGGTGACTTCTATCACTGTTCAATCATACAATGGAGTGGAAGTAAAAAAAAATTTAAAACAGTCAAGTGAACTCATGAAACTGAACATCCACCTAAACCAAATGAAAACAACATGTTATCCTTCCTGTCCCAGCCACGAGGCACCTTACAGATACAGCCTGAGAAAGTGAACAAGTGCTTTGCTGGCCTACTTGGGAATAAATCTCTCTGTGTTTCTAAGTCATCAGTGGCATGCACTCAACAGTGCTTTGCTGACCTGTTTGGGATTGGGAATACATTTCCATGTGTTCACAGCTACTCAGTGCACCCACTAGCCTCTAATACTTTGTTGACCTATTTGGAAATAAAAAATAAATTTCCCTGTGTTCCCAACTACTCCATGCACCCTGCAGCAGCAATGCTTTATTGACCTGTTCAGGCAAAAATGTCCTTTATTCACAGATACTTGATACAACCACTAGCGCTTTGCTGACCTATTTGGGAATAAAAAATACTGTAAATTTCCATGTGTTTCCAAGTATTCCACACACCCAGCACCAGTAGTGCTTTACTGACCTGTTTAGGAATAAATTTAAACTTCCCTTTGTTTTCTACCTAATTTGATGCAGCAAGTAATGCTTTACTGGCTTATTTGGGACCGAGATAAATTCTGGACGGTATAGATTTTTCAATTTTCACAGGTTAATTTTTAAAAAAGTGAGCCTCTCTACATTTTTTCATGGAAAGACATGTTTTTCTGTCATTCACTATTGGTCCAGCAGCATTGGAAATTTTCTGTAAATATGTACAGGGGAGAAAGGGCAACTGAGGTATTCAATTGCAATCTCAATTAAAGAATGATATTGAATTGATTTCGTCTGTTGCCAATACAGTAATGATTCGTCACCTGTGCTGAGATCTACAGTCTCCTCCATATAATTCTTTACCATTTTTGTAGCGTGGAGTTCTGGTACCACAGTAACTGGCTGAGCCTTTCCAGCTGCCTTAATCAGCCCAGAGTCTGAAAGCATGTCCAACATTGGTTTGTCTGCTTATGGTGTAGCAGCAGTTATCCTAGTACAGTAGTAGCAGCAGTTCTGGTTGTTTTTTTTTTTTGTCAGCCAAAAACAGCAGTAGTGGTGGTACCACCAGCAGCAGCAGCTGTGGTGGCAGATGGTGTTCCCTCCTCTTCCACCAGAGTTTGTGAGATTCTGAATGTGGCCATAATGGCATTGATAATTTAGAACTTTTCACAACTATACATTATGACATGTTCTCAGTTAATTAATACTTCACAATAAATTATACTGTATTCCAGATCCTTAAAGTCATGTGGTTGGAATAATGTTTCAATTATGTCCTTAAACTGAGGATCCAAAAGTGCAGCCAAAATGTAATGTTCAGCTTTGAATATATTTATAACTGTTTTTCCTTTTTTACCAATACGGAAACCATGGTGTAATTTGTCATAATGAAGGAGTGTTCATTACAGCAAACGTGTGCATGTTTTCCCTCACTCTGCACACTCGCCCACCTCATTTCTTCCTTTTAACTGCTGGCCGACATGTCTTTTCCCTGGGAGGCTGAAGCGCCACTCTCGGACTCGGCGGTAAGTCAATGCGAAGCTAACAAACTGCTAACACAGGAAAAAAAAACTGAACTGTAGGCTGCCAACACCATACAAAGAAGTACAACAATATTTAAATAAATACGGGTGCCCCCGGACTGCACTGAAACCAGACGGTGGTAGTCAGCAGCATCTCTTTATTTTATATAATTGCTGAGGCAAAAAAAGGGAAACCCAGCAATTATATAAAATAAAATATGAGTCAATGTGTGTAAACTCAAAGTTTACACACACCCTTTGGGTTAGATGCTATTCATAAACCCCTCAAGCTTCGCTGTCAGGGTTTATATAGCATCTAACCCCTTGAGTGTGTTTAAACTTCTTGTTACATACACCGACCCATACTTTAATCAATATATAATGTGATGGTCACTCAGGAAGGTGTTTAACATTTTTCTCACAAGTGATGCAGCATTGATATCATCACTGCAGAGAAACTGTGATTTGAGATGTTCCAGTCTCAGTTGATGAGTGAAATTAAGAGTAGTATGGGGCTTAGCCCAGCATTATTGGCACTTACCACTCAGGTAGCCTCCTCAAAGGGTTTAAAGAAAAACTAAAGTCAAAATTTACTAAAACAAAATCTGTTGTGTACAGTGTTTTGATTTCTAGGTGTACTCCTAGTACGTCCTTGCCTTTATTTGCTAACTGTATTTTTTTTCCTAAATTTACTTGTTTTTTTATGGCATCTGGGGATCTCCATATTCGCTGTTTTTTTATGATCCCTGGCAATCTCCATATTAGCATTTTTAATGACTCTTCTTTTTCTGACAATGCCTCCTGTGCCATGTGACAGAGATGCATCCAGGACCATTAATTCAACAAGAGCTGATAGTCCAGCTGTGACATTGTTAATTAACTCTCCTTGTCCTAATGAAGGCTACTTTTTTACAGATGGCAAATGCATGAGGGATAATCAATTGAGTGAGCTATTTGGTAAGGAAACAGCTACTCTTCACTAATGAATTATAGCATTTGTGACCTTAGGTGATTTGTGTGCATTTTAAATGATTGTGTGTAGTTTGATAAAATGAAAAGCTTTAAAAACAAAACATTCACTTCTCCTGTCTCGACCTAGACACATATCAAGAAAACAGAAAGCTTGGATCAGACAGTTTTAACTTGAAGCCAGAGAATAACAGGATCCTAACAGTAGATTTCTGCTGTATCAGTTATTACTCTCTGAATCAATGGTCCTGGACACATGACTGTCACATGGGACAGAAGGCACTGTGGGAACAAGATGAGCCATAACAAATGTTAGCATGGACATCCCAAATACCATAAGACCAGCAAGCAAATTTAGAAAAAGTCATTTCATGAAATAAAGGGAAAAACTTTCTAGGAGAACACCTACAAGTCAAAACACTCTGCATAACACATATTTTTGTAAATGTTGACTTTAGTTCCCCTTTAAGGATGCAACAACAATTCTCCATCAGACACTACTGATTGGGGCTGATATTTACATCTGCTTTCCCAATGCCATGATGGACTGCGTATTGATGGATGACTTTCTGTTGTTCAAGCATTCTCTGCATCACATAATAAGCAGAATTCCACTGGGTAGAACTTCCAGTATCATCTGGTTGAGAGTGAGGCTATTTTCAACCTGCATCTGCTACTACAACTTTCAAGCTTTTATAGAATGGTTAAAGTGGGGGTGAACACAGTGTGGGCAGCTTTAGTCAGGCTCAACATTTCTGTCTCCATCAGTAAATTTGTTCACCACCAGGTTTATAGTATGTGCAAAGTATGGTACATGTGTAAAGTTACCAAGCCTTACTGCTTTCGGGATATTTGAAGCATTGTCAGACACTGTAAACTCAGGTTGGAAGGACTTTGGAGTCAGCCACTCAGCAAACTTTTCTTGAAGGACCTCTAGAAGATGTTCTGGTTTGTGGTATTTTTCAAATCCATAAATACATAATGCTGCCTGCCTATAAACAGTGAAAGTGCCTTGCATCTTGCTACTGTTGCTGCTGCAGACAGTGCCACTAGATGATGTGAAGAAGGAGGATGAGGAAGGAGAACAGTTCACCCAGTGGCTAGTCACAGGCATGTAGTCAGTCATCTGGCCACTGGCCACATATCTGTGGTGAAATGAACCTTTCTGTCCACTGAACCTTTCAGTGCATCAGACATGTTTTCCCGAAGAGTGTCATACAAATCTGGAATGGCAACATCTGAGAAATAAGTCCAGCTGGGGAACTGGTACTTTAGCACTGCGATTTCAAGTGGTGCCTTAAAACTTTGATTAGCCCCAAAGAAAATGGGAGCAAGTCAGTGGCATCATCTTGCCAGCTGCTTTTGTTAATCACCCTACCTCAGGGCTGTTGTGCTTATATTTCTGTCACCACTCAAAAGAGTCTTTCAAAGAAATTTGATGGCTGCTTCTCTGGCTGACATCACCTGATTTTTTTGGCTTCTTCCTTTGATCATTACACCCATGGGGGAGGATGTTGTGCTCCTGAATGGTACATGACTCCTGTTAGGCTCTGGTATTGATGGACTCATAGGGATAAAGAAACGAGAAATTGAAGATGTTGTGCTTTGACTGGAAGGCAGACTTTCATCCTCCTCCTCCCTTTCCTCATCAGTTACTTCCTCACCTTGGTTAGCATCAATATCTTAATCCTCCTCATCTGAGTGCAGCAGGGCAACAACTTATGTGTGCTCCTTTTGTGCTTTTAGATACTGATGAACGAGAAACTTGTTTATATGTCTTATCATATTATTGCCGTTCCCATCTGAGTCCCCACATTACCGCTACTGTTCTTAATTTTGTTTAGCATAATTTGCAAACTACATGGCTGCAAAGATAATTTATCTTGTGTGAAAAAATCCCACACTATGGATTAATAAATTTTGTTGCACTGCTGCTTATGGGGAGGGTATGTTTGTTCACCACCACCACTGCCACCACCATAGTCACTAGGACTGCCAGTATCACTTTGAGGTCTTTCCATGCCCACCTGCATGCCTTTTTGATGTACAGCCTGTCTGACTGGCTTAACTGCTTCTGTGTCTACATCCTCTGGAAGCATGTCCATTTTCTGTTCTCTGTTTGTCCTTTCCTCTGCATGTGTGGGTGTTTCCTTATGTCCCACTATAATTTTTTTCTCCACTGCCACAATCCATCCCTATAAGTCTTTTTTGTTCATTGTCTGGCCTTGGATTTCTCCTCATCATCCAACTCCCCAGAAGAACTATTACTACTTGACAGAATGACTGCAATTTTTTCTACTGCAAACTCTGGTCTGTTCCACTGATTTTCTCTTGTCTTATTTGCCTCCTCATTATCATCCATCTCTCTGCTCACTAAAGTTGGCAGATGCACTAAGATGGCCCTTGTAGTCATCCTCTGAGTAACACAATAAATTGTTCCTGTAATGTCCTGAATTTGCTGCACCATTGTTACAGTTCCCTGGATTGCCTGAGAAGTGCTGCTACAGTTTTGTAACAGCCATGGCTTTGTCTAAAGGCTCCAAAACATTAGCCTCCTGTCTATCCATAATGGAAATGATAATTATTTCTAATTACATTTTTTAATATCAAATGGTGGGTGCGTCTCTCGGTCAAATAAGGAAATGTAATCCCAATCCCAAATAGGTCAGTAAAGCACTGCTGGGTGTGACAATCAAGAACTAGGGCTTCTGCAAGTTTGGTTCATCCATTCTTGTAAAATAGTTAAACACCACTTGTTTGTGCTAGTCTGATTATGTGTGAACAACCTGACATATCTGCAAACTTCAGTTCACTGTTTATACCATGTAAACAGGAAAATTATTATGCAGCACTATTTTATAGCATCTACCGGATATAACTAGTTTCTACGATATATAACGAAGTTCTGCTGGGTTTGACTTGATTGAAAAATCCACACAGGTATTTTGCACGTTTGGGAAAGTACATGTAATACCAAGAATGTAAGTTTTGAGAAATGTTTTGGTGTATTGACAATCCCAAACTTTACAAAATATACCTTTCTTAGTACTATATGTACTTTCCCAGTCATGCAAAATACTTGCGTGGATTTTTTTAATCAATTAAAACCAGGGAGAATTTGATTATATGCTGTAGAACCTAGTTGTATCCAGTAGAACCTGATTTTACTTGGTAGAACTTGCATATATCTGGTAGAACCTGGTCCCTGTGTGGTTCTACCTAATTGTTATTTTTTTATTTAAACTTTTGTTCACCAGGTAAGCACATGAGTCAATGGCCTCAGTGCCTTTGGGGTCCCACCCTATGCAGATCTCTGCCGGTATGATGGTAAGGGAAATGGAGGATGGGAGTGGGGGCACTGCGTACTGCCTGAAACAAGCACATGGCAGAGACTGGGGACCAAAAAGTGGTGATTGTGTAGAATATTGGACCACTGCGATTATAAAGCTACAGAGAATACAGTGTAAGGTCGTTGTGTGCTTGCTGCACTATACTGTAGCTATGCTAAGCTACTTTCATCACCTATTTGCAGTTAATTTAGGTTTTGTCAGTTTATGTGAGTTTTCTTAACACAGAGTATGTGGGGGTGAAGCCCTCAACTCAAATAAACTAATAAAAATAACTGACATTCTGACGGGGCATAGAGTGTGCTGTAAGTGGGGTTTTGTCAGTTTATTTGAGTTGGGGGGCTCTGCCCCCCCACACCCCTCTTAATTTTTTTAACATGAGGGATGTGGGGAGTGAACCCCCCCAACTCAAATAAACTAAAAAAAAAATAGATGACAGGCTGATGTGGCATAGAGAGTGCTGCAAGTGGGCAAGTGGTGCAACTTGAGTGCTATGCTATTAGCAGAGATCTACTCGTGGTCTGTTATGCTACACAATAGACCAAAAATCAACAGTATATGAGAAAAACAGAAGCAGTGATAGGAAGGACAAACTAGGCAGATTGCAGGAGGAACAGAATACATTGAATGAGATTAATGACTACCAATGTGGGTGGACAGGTCATACCAGTGTGCAATTACAAATGATTCAGTAAGCCAGAACATGCTGTGCATAACAAAACAGAGCAGGGAAATCTTGATTATTCAACTTTTTTCACAGTGCACGTATTCCTCATTATATATGATAGTGTTTTAGAAGGAAATTGTTTGTGGGAAATGGCTTTTGAAATATGTAAAGTTGGAATTTGCTCTAAAACCCAACCCCCTGACAAAGCACATCACCTGTGAAGTGCTGGGGTGCTTGTGGTCCTCCTTTTTATCTTTTTTTGGTGCTGGTATTATGCTCATTTTAGATAATTAAATAAATAAATTATGCACCTGGTAGCTTGTGTTTACACATCCTTCTCTTGGATCTTTTGGCAAAGATTTGGGCAGGACCCATTGGGCAGGACCCCAATGCATTTGCATGCCCTATGTCGTTTGTACTATGGATCGCTGTCTATGTGTGCGTGTGTCCTGGGTGCTGGAAAATGGCTTTGGTGATCTACATGCTCTCACAGATGCATGCATAGCAGGGCATTGGGATTCTAAGTATGTGAAGATGACAGATAAAGGAGAATGCAGTGGAAGTCAAGCACACCAGAACCACTTGGAAACCAGTAAACAGTGGAAACTGGCTTTATACTGATTCCACTGGGGACACTGAACTACCAAGAATGAGCAGTACAGATGCTGCTGGTAGTGAAGCCACTATGCGAAAATGCACCCAGTTCTGCTTTGAGAGTGGATCATTAGAAGCATGGAGGTTAAAAGCACAAGAACACGTCACAGGAAAAACACACGAGGACTCGAGAACAGGAGTAGGTCATTTCAAAAACTGTTCTCATAAACTTAAAAAGATCCTTATAACAGAACTGAAACTTACTTACGATGGCCTCTATTCATGAACATGAACATTACAGGCGTAAAGACATAAATAGGCTTGAGAGATTTCAGAGAAAAGTTATGAAATCTGTTTGTGTCCGAAAGGAACTTGTCATATGAAGCAAGACTTTCTAATTCAATTTAATGTCCTTAGAACTTTGTGAATTAAGTGGTGAACTTCTGTTTACATGGAACATTATTAATGATCCATCCCTAACTGTAGAATGTGGACTTGATTTTAAACAGGTAGCAATTACCACCAGAGGTCACCCACTTCAACTAATGAGAGCCAGATTTCGATCTAGGAAAAGAGCATTTTATATTTTGCAAAGAATTGTAAACCCACGGAATATCCTACCAACATCAGTCATTATCAGTGGGAATAAAAACATATTCAAAAATAGATTGGATAAGTTTTTACTATCAAATAAGAATTTGACTTACTATACTGTATGTAGTTTGAGGTGCTACCATGGGCTATATGCCTTTCTGCTCCATACTCTTCCTTAGTATGATCCTTAGAACATGGCCGTTTATGCCTAAATTAAGTGTGGTGGCAGGTGCATAACTGCGCACCTGTGGAGGTTCGCAAACCACACAGAATTAACCAATGTCCTTATGCGTGGATTGTGTGGTGCATATTGGTGTGCTGGAGCATGCAGAGCAGGGCATGGTAGGAACCACCAGAGGCAGGAATGCCCTTTGATCCACTACATATAGTGATCCGCACCAGCAGGAATGCGCTGCATTGAGATGCACATGCATGTACACACATGCAGCAGCATCAACATGGCAACAGTGCCATGTAACATACAGGGTCACAGTCATGGATACCAGGCCAGTGATGTGATGTGATGTATATATTAATGTCCCGTGGCCTGATGGTGTAGGGCATCAGCGGCCATACATCATACATGCAGTAGTGTATACACCTATCCAGTGTGGACACAGTAGGTGTGTGTAGGGATGGGATGTGCATTGCACAGTACCGGTGGCCAGTACTGTCAATTGTCTTGCCCATGCACCTCAGCCCTGGGCATGGTGTCACAGCTGCTGTCCCCACCATATCTCATGATTCCTGCCCCACATGTGGATGAGATGGACCCCACCATGTGAACCATTCTGAAATGGTCCATCTGTGATTGGGTGGAATCATGACTTATGCCCAGGTGCATGCCATGCCCCATCAGTATGCAGGGACTGTCACTGCCCACCCTGGTTCCCTGCCTTTGATTGGTCTGCTCACCCAATGTGGATGTGGCACACACAGGGACACAGCTGATTAATGCTACCAGGCAGCCATCTTCAGTATGACTACCCCCACCCCACAGTGCCCTATCACCCCACTCCCCCAACCCATAACCAAGCCACCAACTAGCAGGGCCCACTGCTCACCACCATGGCCAGCCACCGACTGAGCTCTGCATGAGCATGTACTGTGTATAGTATGTGCTCAGTGACTGACAGCCATTGGCAAGATGACAGAAGGGGGAGCTGCTGCTTAGGGCTTTAGCTAGAAACCATGACATCCTGGAGTCTCCACAGGGAATGTTCCTCAGGCAGCTAGTTAGTGAACCTACTCATGATGGGACACTACTGGACCCCAGTACTCAATAACATGTAAAGTGTTGCAGACATCCAGGTGGGAGGTCACATGGGGACCAGTGATCACCGTACAGTGCAATTCAATATAAGGACCTCTGTGGAATCAAACCACAGAAGGGCAAGGGTCCTGGACTTCTGGAGGGCAGATTTCCTAAAGTTGGGTAAAAGCCTCAAAGAGGAGCTGGTTGGGGTGGAAGAACAGTGGGTGAAGCTAAAAGGGAGCATAGTAAAGGCAACAAACTTATGGGTCAAACAAACAAACAAACAAACAAAGGCAAGAGGAAAAAGAGACTGCTATGGTTCTCAAAAGAGGTGGTTAATAAGGTAAAGGCTAAAAGGGTAGCATTCAGAAGGAATAAGACACAGAGGGGGGGAGGATAGGGAGGTGTATTTGGGGAAACTGAGGGAAGCAGGGAAAGCAGTAGCCCAGGAGGTAATGAAAGGGGACAAGACCTTTTCTAGGAATGTAATTGAAAAGAGGAAGACTGGGGTGGGATTGTAAGATTAAAAAGGGAAGGGGTGGATGTGCGGGGGACCAGGAAAAGGCACAAGTACTGAACAAATACTTTTGTTCGGTGTTCACAGAGGAACAAGAAGGGAAGGGCCACAAAACTAGACTTCATCAAGGCTTTCAACTCGGTGCCCCACAGGAGATTAATGAGCAAGCTGAGGGACATGGGGGTGGGAGAGAAACTGGAGGGGTGGGGTGAGAGCTGGTTGCAGAGCAGACAACAGATCATAGTTGTAAGGGGGGAGACATCAAAGCCAAGGCCAGTAACAAGTGGGATACCACAGGGTTCAGTGCTGTGCCCTGTTTTGTTCAATGTCTTCATTGGAGACATTGCAGATGGAGTCAAGAGTAAGATCAGCCTGTTCACAGATGACATTAAGATTTGTGCAAAAGTGGACAATGAGAAAGGGAGGCAGGTGCTCAGAAAGGAACTACCTAACTCGAACACTGGTCTAAGGAGTGGGAGTTGGAGTTTAACACTAAGAAGAACAAGGTCATGCACCTCAGAGCAGGAAAACCCAGGACCAGCTACTGGCTGGGGGATATGCAGGTAACAGTTTCAGAGGAGGAAAGGGACCTTGGGGTAATAGTCACATGGGTCATGAAGGTATTAGCACAGTGTAGGAGGGTAGTAGCAAGGGCAAATATGATACTGGGGTGCATTGCCAGAGGGATCATCTCTAGAAAGGAGGAGGTCATCCTGCCCCTGTATAGATCACTGGCGAGGCCACACTTGGAGTACTGTGTGCAGTACCAGTGCCCATACCTCAAAAAGGATGTGAGATTATTGGAGGGGGTGCAGCGCAGGGCTCTGAAAATGATCATGAGACTGGAGGAGTTGCCATATGAGGAAAGATTGAAGGAGCTCAACATGTATTTGCTTTAAGAGAGACGGGAAAGAAGAGGCATGATAGGGACCTTTAAGTACTTAAAAGGCATAAACAAAGTCAGAGAGGGAGAATTGTTCCACTAAAGGGGGGGAAGGATCACTAGGGGGCACAATCTGAAGTTGGAACGGGGAAGGTTCAGGACGGAGATGGCAAGGCACTACTTTGCAGAGAGAGTGATGGCGAGATGGAACGCACTGCAGGAGGAGTTAAACTGAAGACAGTGGATAGCTTTAAGTGGGGTTGGGATAGAGTCAAGGGCAGGATTAGTACAGTAAAGAACACAAAGAGGGGAAAGACCAGGAAAGGGGAGGAAGGGGGGGGGGTTTGGGTGCTGCTGGGCAGCTGTACTAACACGAAACTAAGAGCTGCAGAATCAGGCAGACTTGATAGACCTGTGGGCCTTTTTCTGCCGGCAATTTTGTATGTTGATAAAAAAGTAACAAAAGCTTTGGAGGGAGGGAGGTGGACAAAGCAAAGGAGCCAGACTGGGTGCATCCAAGGGTATTGGAGGAGCTCAGGAAGGCACTGGCTGCACCTCTGACTGTCCTTTTTAACAGCTGACTGGAGAAGGACTGGATGAAGGTAGATGTAGTCCCACTACACAAAAGTGATAGCAGGGAGGAAGCTGGCAATTATAGGCCAGTCAGCCTGACATTGGTGGTGGGAAACTTAATGGAATCACTGCTGAAAGAATGGATTTTGGAATATGTTGTGAAAATAATTTTGGACTATCTTGAGTCCTGCGGGTTACAAGGCTTGAGGCAGCATGAGTTCACAGGGGAAGGTCATGTCAAATGAATCTGCTAGATGTCTTCGACTGGGTCACAAAGGAATTAGATTAGGGTGGAATGGCGGATGTGGCCTACCTAGGTTTCCCTAATACTTTTGACAGCATTCCACATAGAAACTAGTAAGCAAGCTGGGTAGCTTAGTAGGGTTCTATGTGATAATAACGATGGCCAAAAAATGATCCCTATTACCACAAGTGCATTATTGCCGAAAACAAATTTGGCGATATGCACGTAAAGGTGACCGGGATAACTGTGCAAGTGGGGAGGGCTGCGCCCCTCCGCACCCCTATCTAAAGATTCTCAACTTCAGGGGGATTCAAGTTGGGGAAGGGGGCACAGCTCTGTTTTAAAAAAAAATTAAGTCCCTCAGCCATGGGACCTAGGAAAATTTTACCCGCCCCCAGTCCTGAACCCAGGATCTGCTCCGTCAGAGCCAACCATCCTACCCACCACACCACACAGTTGGCTCAGTGGAGCAGGCACACTAGAGGGTTACAACCCTCTTTTCTATCCTTCCACATCCCATCGCTATACCTCCCTTCCTGTCGCCCATCCTACCCTCGCCATTGCAACTGTAGCCATCCCCGTAGGATTGCCCACGATGACAGCGCTCACATATGGGTCACTGTTTTGATGGTCGCCCATATGCATTCACTATCATCACAGTATACAGCTTAGGAGTGGGTCCAGAGTTGGTAAACTGCATTAGGCATTAGTTAGGATAAACAACAGAGGGTGTGGTATATGGAGTTCATTCTGAGGAAGGGAGGGTGACTAGATGGGTGCCTCAGGGATCAGTGCTGGAACAGGTCCTCTTTAATGCCTTTATAAGTGATATTGCAACAGAGTTGGAAGGGAAGGTCTCTCTCTCTTTGCAGATGACACCAAAATCTACAATAAGGAGGACACTCGTGGGGGATCGGGATGAGCAGAGACCTGAGAAAACTAGAGTAATGGTCAAGGGTATGGCAGCTTAGTTTCAGTGCAAAAAAGTGCAAAATAATGCACTTCAGGTGCAAAAACCCACAGCTTGAGTACAAAATGGTTGGATTGATATCGATGACAACCAGTCAGGAAGGAGACCTGGTGCTAATCGTATTGAATGACCTAACGGTGGCCAGACAATGTGACAAGGCAGTTGGAAGGGCAAGTGGGATGTTGGGGTGCATTGGGAGGGGCATCACCAGCAAAAGGAGGAAGTCATTGTTGCCTCTGTGTAGATTACTGGTATGACCCCTGGAGGTCAAGAGACCACATCTCAAGAAGGACAGAGTGGAAGCAGCACTGAGGAGGGCAACTAAAATGGTGAAAGGTCTGCATCAAATGACTTATGAGGAGAGACTAAGGGACCTTAATATGTATATCCCAGAGAGAGGTGGGAGAGGGGAGATATGATATAGACCTTTAAATATCTCACAGGGGTAAACAAGGCACAACAGGGAAGTATTTTTCAGAAAGAAAGATGCTCAAGGACAAGGTGGCATGATAAGAAACTGGAGGGGGTAGGTTCAGGAGAGATGTGAGGAAGTACTTCTTCAGTGAAAGAGTGATGGATTCCTGGAACAGACTTTTCATGGAGGTGGTGGGGACAAAAACAGTGGTGGGGCTCGAGAATGCATGGGATAGGCATAGAGGAATCTTAGAGAAAGGGAAGGGGTGATTGTACTGGAGAGCAAGTAGGATCTGTGGTGATGCTATTGGCAGGGGAAAAATTGGCAGACTAGGTAGTAGTAGTAGTAGTAGTAGTAAATCATGTTTTATTCAATTAAGAATAAAGAATACATTCAACTGAGCAGTGCTCGTTTTCAGTGAAGTTCCATATTGCATCAGAAAAAAAGTTCCACTTTATACAACAATACACCAAACACATATAATACACCATTAGAAATACATATAATAAAAAAGCATAACAATACAAATAAATAATAAAATTAAAACAAGCATTCACAATGTAACGCTTGGATAACTAAGGAGCTCCTTTCCCAGCTGAAAACTAGGGACCACCTGTGGGCAGTGGCTAAAGCCACAGGCAAACACTCTGACTTCCAAAAATACAAACATGCCCCTAATGCTTGCACAAAATCCATTCATCTCATGAAAAGCTCATATTATAAGGACGTCCTCACCAACACCTGGGGAAATGGTTGTGCTTTCTGGGACAATATCAAGGACATTACTGGGAAGCAATCAAAGTCCCCTCCGGCCATGTTAATTGTTGAAGGGTCCACTACCCTTGATCCCATGGTCATTGCAAATACCTTTAACACAGCTTTTACTGAGCTCAGTACTGTTCTACCACCTGATTTCTTCACAGTCAGTCACACCCCCTCTAACACACCCTGCACTCTGTCAAACCACCCACATTTCTACTTCAGGGAGATTAAGATGAATGAAGCTCGCCGCCACATCGCCTCATCCATCTCCACTTCCAGAATCAGCAGTGACACCCTGGACTTTAAGCTGCTATCACTTACACTTGACGGGGTCCTCAGTCCCCTAACTAAAATTCTTAACCACTCTCTCCACACCAGTACATTCCCCTGAAATATGGAAAACTGTCACTGTGACCCCAGTCCACAAAACTGGGGATAAGACCTGCCAATCTAACTACCGCTCGATCTCCATATTGCCACCACTATCCAAGGCCCTACAGCATATTGTTGCGGACCAGCTCACTGATTATTTGGACAAATATAATATTCTGTGTACGAAACAGCACAGTTTTAGAAAAGGGCATAGTACCACCACTACCCTGCTTGAATTTACCAGTGCAGTGCATAATTCCCTTGATAAAAGACTTCTTACAGGGGCTGTCTTCATCGACCTCTCGAAGGCATTTGACACAGTCCATCATCGGCTACTGTATGACTGCTCCTTGCTGGCCTCACACCGGGCTCAGCCCACTGGTTCAGAAGCTACCTTGACAACCACTCTCAAAGAGTAAAAATTGCCAATGCTATCTCGGACACCTTGCCTGTCCACTCCAGAGTACCTCAAGGGTCCATACTGGGCCCTCTCTTGTTCAGCCTCTTTTTAAACTCCCTACCACAATCCTACTCAGAACAAATCATCCTGTATGCGGATGGTGCTGTTGTCTTTTCTACGCACAAGGACCTTTCACCACTACAACACAGCCTCCAACTCGGATTTAGTGCCATTGAAACATGGTTCTCCAATCACAAACTAGTCCTCAACCACAAGAAAATGAAGTCATGCTATTCTGCAGTTCGCATAACCATTACAAGCAACACCCCCTTGCCACCTCCACCAAGCAGGGGACTGTCCTCAAACAAGTTTACTCTTTCAAATACCTAGGGATTCTGCTTGACCCCAATCTCTTCTATACGGCTTACATTGACAGCATGGCTAAAGCTGCCTGCTCACGCCTTGGATTACTCTATTACTCTACAAGCATAGGCTGCACCTCACTCCAGAGGCCCTGAAGATAGAAACATAGAAACATAGAATTTGACGGCAGATAAGGTCTGCTTGGCCCACCCAGTCTGCCCATTTCCCTACCTGATGGATAAGCTGCAGATCCTAGTTAACCAGCAGCCTACTTCTTCCTACCGCCACCCCCTAGAATTGCCTTATGACTGTCCCATGCATTCTTGAATTCCACCACTGTTTTTGACTCCACAACCTCCTCTGGAAGGCTGTTCCATACATCCACAACCCTCTCTGTGAAAAAATACTTCCTTAAATTACCTCTGAGGTCCCCCCCTTCTATCTTCAAATTGTGCCCCTTGTTCTTGCACACCTCTTCTTTTGAAAGATGCTACCCTATTGGACTTTGTTGATTCCCTTGAGGTACTTGAAAGTTTCTATCATGTCCCCCCTCTCCCTCCTTTCCTCGAGGCTATACATTAAACTCTTAAGTCTCTCTTCATATTTCTTCTGGTGCAGACCCTGCACCATTTTAATGCCCTCCTCTGGACAGCTTCCATCCTGTCTATGTCTTTGTGGAGATTGGGTCTCCAGAACTGCACACAGTACTCAGATGTGGTCTCACCAGCTGTCTGTACAGAGGATAATAACTCTTGTTTTCTACTGGTGATGCCTCTCCCTATGCATCCCAGTATCCCCAACCCTCCTTGCTGCCTCTCACATTGCTTGCCCACCTTTAGGTCATCTGATATGACTACCCCCAGGTCCCTTTCCATTTTTGTTGTTGTTAGTATCTCACCCCCATTGTGTACTCTTCCCCTGGGTTTTTGTTTCCCAGGTGCATTACCTTGCACTTCTTAGCATTGAATCTAAGCTGCCATACATTTGACCATTCCTCTAACCTTGCCAAGACCCTTCTCATCCTTTCCACACCTTGTGCATCAACTCTGTTGCAGATCTTTGTGTCATCTGCAAAGAGACATACTTTCCTTCCAGTCCGTCTGCAATATCGCAAACATAAAGACATTGAAGAGGACCGTCCTAATACTGAACCCTGCGGTACCCTACTACTAACCCCTTTTTTTCAGAGTGGACTCTATTTACTATTACTCTCTGTGTCCTATTCTCCAGCCAATTCTTTACCCAGGCTGTCATCTTGGGACCCACTCCCAGGCTGGCTAACTTGTATATTAATCTTTTGTGTGGGACTGTCGAGATTGCCGTCCAGAGCTCTGTGGTGACAATTATTGATTATGGCCTCATTATCTATGGCTCCACCATGACGTCCGCTCTCTGAAGTATAAAAACTGCTCTTAACAAAGCATGCAGACTCACAACTGGTGCCCACCACCTCAACCACACCTGTGCCATTTATGAACAATCTGGATGGCTCCAACTCTCTAACCGTATAAAATATCTCACATGTGCTATGGCAGGAAAAATTAACCTTGGCCTCACACTCCCTGGTGTTACTCCCTTGTTATATCAAAACACCAACCGACAGAACACCAGGAGCTCGACAACCCAGATTCTTCAACTTCCTCACTGTCGAACTACGCAGGGCCAACACTCCTTCGCCTATAGGGCTCCTCTATGGATGACTGGTCTCAGCCACACCATCTCCTCTGCCTCAACACTAGGTCTGTTCAAAACCAGGCTCTGGGCCCATCTCATTGCCTCTAGCTCCTGTGACTGCCTCTCCTAGATGCTGACCTACATAGTTTTAATCCTAACTTATATACTGTTTAACCCCAGACCCCCAGTCCCCCTCCCCCCAGCTCCTGAGGTGCCACTTCAAATCTCAGGTCTTCATACCACCTCATTAGTGTCTCCTTGCCCCATTACAGCACTTAACCCCCCCACCCTGCGCCCTTTTTCTCTTTTGTTACTCTTTCCCGTTTAATTTTTGACAAATGCCTCCGGCTGCATCTTCATCCTCCCCCTCTCCTCTCATCCCTATTTCTCTGCCACCCCGGTCACCTGACCCTACCCATTCCTTGTGGGCATATGCATCCTAGCTGTGTTTACCATCTTACTATAGCTGCCTCTGTTAACTAACTTCCTACACTTCCCCACCCAGTACAGTCTGGATTCAGGGCAAAGCACAGCACCATAACTGCCCTAGCAAAAGTGACTAATGACTGGCTCCTTGACCTTGAGAATAGGAATTTTGTCTGTGCCATTTTTTTGGATCTAAGTAAGGCCTTCGATACAGTCAACCATAGCCTACTTCTTTCCTGCCTATGTAACCTAGGTCTGGACCCTAACTCTATGTGCTGGTTTGCCGACTACCTAGTGGAACAGAAACAGCAGGTTAAGGCTGAAGGTGATCTTTTGCTTTCGCCACTTAAACCCCTACAGAGAGGTGTGCCTCAGGGGTCTATCCTTTGTCCCCTGTTGTTTGCGGTTTAGATTAACAACATCGATGACAACATCAATAAAGCCAATATCCACTTGTTCGCTGATGACACAGTACTTGATTTGAGTCATCCTATGCCAGAAGCAGCCTGTGAAGATCTCCAAGCTGAATTTAACCTATTGCAATACCAGCTCATAAGCAAAAAGCTTCTGCTTAATGTGAAAAAAACAAAAGCGATGCTCTTTTCCCCTTTCTTCTATGTGGTGAACCCCGCTTGCTTTGGGGCTATCCCTCAGATTACCACAGTACTTGGTCAGAATCTAGAGTACGTGCCAAAATTCAAATATCTGGGTGTATGGCTTGATCACAAACTCTCCTTCTCTGAACATCTCGAAGAACTACAGAAAAAAGTAAGAGAAAGACTAGGACAATTCTACAGAATTAACCACTTCCTTACTAGTGATGCCAAGCAGCAGTTGGTTCAAGCCACGTTCCTTTCATTAATAGATTATGTGGACCTTCTCTATAGCCATTGTACTGCCTCGGCTCTGGCTAAGTTGGACACCTTATACCACAGAGGAATCAGGTTCATAATGGGCCTTCCACTTTCCACACACCATTGTTCCTTGTACACTGTGGTGGGCTGGACTTCTCTTCATTATAGGAGAAATAGAAATGCCGTTCTATGGACTTTCAGAGTGGTTACCAACAAGCTCCCTCTATACTTCTCTGATTGTATTCCCCTGAGTGTTATAGTTGCCTATGCTCTATGAAGCTAGTCCCTAATTGCCTTGCAATTACCTAAGGTCAAATCTCGTTTCGGCAGAGCTGCCATAAATTTCTCGTTGCCTTCCTTGTGGAACAATATGCAAAAAAACTTGAAGCTGAGCTGTTCTGTTAGCCTGAATATTTTCAAGTCGCTCTATGACTGCTCTGTGAAGGAATCCTGCAAATGTTTCCCACATTGCTAGCTCACATATTTTCCAGTTTCCCTCCTGCCCATCCTGCCTCCCACCCTGCCTCTGCACCTACCTCTCTCTCTCCCTACCAAATTACTGGCTTCTCTGTCACTCTTTAGCCATGGTCAAGTTCCACCCTCTTCCCTGAAGTCTGCCAGTAAACTATTTCAACCCTGTCATTTCTTCCTAAGCTGGTATCCCTCTTCTTGCCTTTTTCTTTCCTTTTAAGTGAACATTCCGGTTGTACACAGTTATGAACCTATCTGTTGTAAAGGCCTTCTCATTCAAATGTTGATGTACTTATGTATATTTTTCTTCTTTGTATAATACTGCATTATATTTTAACATGTTACTGTATTATGATTTTTGTATGACCAGGTCCATCTTGCAAATGAGCCCTGCTAAATGGTGCCCGCCTGGATAAATAAAGATTTTGATTAATTGACCAACACAGTAGGTGAGGTTTTTGGCTGCTTCCCAGTTACTTCATTAAGATTGTCACCGAAGGATTTCTGTTTTCCCCATGTGTTTGTGAGGGTATGTCTGTAGTATGCATTTTTCTTCTGGCGGATTGATTTAGTGCAGTCGTTTTGCACCCATTTGTAGTTCTGAATATCGGCTGAATTGCCAGTGGCCCATGCCTGAGACCAGAAGAGGTCCCTTGCTTTCAGATCCATAAGTAGTTCAGCGGAGAGTCAAGGATTGCAAAGGCCTTTGATTTTATGCCTTTTGAAAGGGGCAAAGGTGTCACAGGCAGCATTGAAGGAGTTGATGAAGAAATCCAAGGCCAAGTTGACATCAAAAGCATTGAATAAAGAAGATTAGTCTAGCTGTCGGAGGTGGGATTTGAGGTGATTTAGCGACTGCCACATTGGGGGCAGATCATACAATGTGAACCGTCCATGCAAACATTGTATGTTATATTGTTTTGTAACAGTAATATTACATAGAACTAAATGAGGGCAATATTGGATATCTCATTGGTGAATAAGGGTACAATACATTTGTAATAAAATAGACTGGTGGTGGTGAAGGCATGGGAGGATAATGTAGTGACCCTGGCTTTTAATTTAATTTTCCTTCGCTCCCCCATGTTATGTTCTCTATACTTTGTTTGCTCATCTTTTCTAGTAGTACAGTGGTAATCACACAAACGTTTAACAATGCCAATGTACAGACACAATACCATGAATGCAGTACATTTGCCTCCACATGTTATTAGTCTGTGAACTCTATTGGTTAGCTGGCACATTGGAAGCAGACAAGTTTGTGCAACGTAATGGCCTTGACTATTCTTGATGGTTCTTCACACAAGATACTAATTGACACAATGGTACCTGCTTTTACTATAGAACCCCTTATGAATGCTACCTTACTACCACTCTTCCCAGCCTTTTCCTTTCTCCTCTTTGGCAGCTCAAGTGTATTTCACCAAAAGCTCACAAAATTCAACTTGGATTGCTGATAATGTTTTGCAGATTTGTGCTGCTTTTAATTTGGCCATCCTTGACACACACTGCCTCCTTTTTATGAGCTTACCAAAACTGGGGATATTGCATTTTCTAGTTTTAAATGTAGAAGGGCTTAAAACTGTGCCACTTCTGTAACTGCAAAGTTTCATTCACTGACTTATTTTAACTTGTCCTCCTTCAGAGCTAGGGATCTGACACTTCTTGGTACACATTTCCATAGGGTACTGTAGAGGACTTGAATCGTTTTTTTTTAATTTGACAGAAATAACTGAAATGTACATTTTAGCAACATTTTGCAAATGCTTGAGTGAAATTTAATGACATTTCATGGAAGCAGAGTCATAATTTTGCCTGAATTATGCTGGTGGAAGTTCAATTTTGCCCAGCCCTACTCAGCACTGAATGGGCTATCAACTTTTAAATTATACATCATTATGAAGTGTGTTGTATGACTTTTTTGAAAGAGTTTAACCAGGAAGGCATACTGAGTTATGACAGCTCATTTCTAGAGGCACTGTGTGGGAGGGATACATAGGGAAGCATAATGTCTCGGGGTAATGCAAAAGCAATACAAACATACAAGTACAGTGAGCACTGGAGTGTTGTAATACAGTGTTATGAGTAACTGAGGTAAGGTAATACTGTCTAAAGTGAACAGTGCAAACAGTGCAATAAACACAGTGGTACTATGAAAACATTGACTTGTACGGCAGTATACCTGTAGAGATGCAAGTTTGGTTCGACCATTCTTATAAAATGGTCAAACCCCACATGTTTGCACTAGTTCACCTGTGCACAGACTAAACTGATAAATTTGTGAACTTTTGGTTTGCAGTTTGCACCATGTAAAGAGAAAAATATGAAGAGGTCCCTATCCCGAGTACAGGTCTAATGGCCATACCATTGCACAGTGTGCATGCTTTGTCCTTTGGAGTCAGCTAAATGCAGCACACATAATGCTGTTTGCTGGTTATGGTAGTTCAGGAAGGAGTGAGACTACCAAACACCAGTGACTGGTGGAATCTGTCATCAGTCTCCTCCACCGTCTTGCAAGGAGACCGACTACTGGCTGGACCAAGACCCACCAGCAGTGGACAACGTGTGTGGTTGGGCTTGGGCTGGGCATGGGCAGAAAAGAGGAGATAGGGCTAGGCAGATAAACAAAAGATAACTAAAGATGGAGGCAGGAAAAAAACTATCTATAACTGCATTGATTTTGCAGGTGGAGGGAGGCAGGAAAGAACTAGAGTGCACAGGGTGGGTGCACTTGGGTGGGTGATGTGCATGGCAGTGTGCCAGGATGGCATATAGTGACTCCTCACTGTATGTACAGTCATTATGTCAGACTCAGGCTGGAGTGCAAGTAAAAAAAAACTCAACAAAGTGATTTCAAGGAATGGAACAATGAATGACTTGGCTTGGGCTGGGCAGTAGAGAAAAGACTGGGCTGGCAGACAGACAACACAAAACTAGAAAAGGTAGAACTTAAAAACAACCAAGCAGAAAAGAAAAGTAACTGTATGACTAAATTGATTTTGTGGAGGGAGGCATGGAAGGACTAAGAGTGCATAGGGTGGGTGCACAGGGTGGGGGTGCACTGTGTGGGTGGCGTGGGTTGAGGCCTGTATCTGTCCTATCACTGTACAATCATACAGTCACTTTACAATGGAGTGCAAGTAAACAAAATGTGAATACAGGAAACTGAACAATGGCTGGGCTTGGGCTGGGCAGGAGAGAGGATGCTGGGCTGGGCAGACAAATATGACAAAATTAGAAGGCAGGACTTAAAAAAAGTAAATAAAAGTAAGCAGAAAAAGAAAACTATAACTAAATTAATTGTGTGGTGGATGGTGGGGAAGGATTAAGAGTGCATAGGGTCGGTGCACTGTGTGTGTGGGGTGGGTGGCCTACAGTGACTCCTGTCACTGTTCAATCATACAATGGAGTGGAAGTAAAAAACATTAAAAAAAAATCAAGTGAACTCATGAAACTGAACATCCACCTAAACCAAATGAAAACAACATGTTATACTCCCTGTCCCAGCCACGAGGCACCTTACAGACACAGCCTGACAAAAGTGAGCAAGTGCTTTGCCGATCTACTTGGGAATAAATCTCTCTGTGTTTTTAAGTCCTCAGTGGCATGCACTCAACAGTGCTTTACTGACTTGTTTGGGATTGGGAATAAATTTCCATGTGTGCACAGCTACTCAGTGCACCCACTAGCCTCTAATACTTTGTTGACCTATTTGGAAATAAAAAATAAATTTCCCTGTGTTCCCAACTACTCCATGCACCCAGCACCAGCAATGCTTTATTGACCTGTTCAGGCAAAAATGTCTTATATTCCCAGCTACTTGATACAACCACTAGCCACTAGTGCTTAGCTGACCTATTTGGGAATAAAAAATACTGCAAATTTCCATGTGTTTTCAAGTATTCCACACACCTAGCACCAGCAGTGCTTTACTGACCTCTTTAGGAATAAATTTAAACTTCCTTTTGTTTTCTACCTAATTTGATGCAGCAAGTAATGCTTTACTGGCCTATTTGGGACCGAGATAAATTCTGGACGGTATAGATTTTTCAATTTTCACAGGTTAATATTTAAAAAGGTGAGCCTCTCTATATTTTTTCGTGGAAAGACATGTTTTTCTGTCATTCACTATTACTCCAGCAGCATTGGAAATTTTCTGTAAATATGTACTGGGGAGAAAGGGCAATTGAGGCATTCAATTGCAATCTCAATTAAAGAATGATACTGAATTGATTTTGTCTGTTGCCAATACAGTAATGGTTCATCACCTGTGCTGAGATGTATAGTCTCCTCCATATAATTCTTTATCATTTTTGTAGCATGGAGTTCTGGTACCACAGTAACTGGCTGAGCTTTTCCAGCTGTCTTAATCAGCCCAGAGTCTGAAAGCATGTCCAGCAATGGTTTGTCTTCTTATGGCGTAGCAGCAGTTATCCTAGTACAGTAGTAGCAGCAGTTCTGGTTGTTTTTTTTGTCAGCCAAAAACAGCAGTAGTAGTGGTACCACTGGCAGCAGCAGCAACAGCAGCAGCGGTGGTGGCAGATGGTGTTCCCTCCTCTTCCACCTGAGTTTGTGAGATTCTGAATGTGGCCATAATGGCATTGATAATTTAGAACTTTTCACAACTACACATTATGACATGTTCTCAGTTAATTAATACTTCACAATAAATTATACTGTATTCCAGATCCTTAAAGTCATGTGGTTGGAATAATGTTTCAATTATGTCCTTAAACTGAGGATCCAAAAGTGTAGCCAAAATGTAATGTTCAGTTTTGAATATATTTATAACTGTTTTTCCTTTTTTACCAATACGGAAACCATGGTGTAATTTGTCATAATGAAGGAGTGTTCATTACAGCAAACATGTACATGTTTTCCCTCACTCTGCACACGCGCCCACCTCATTTCTTCCTTTTAACTGCTGGCCGCCACCGTCTTTTCCCTGGGAGACTGAAGCGCCACTCTCGGACTCGGCGGTAAGTCAATGCGAAGCTAACAAACTGCTACCACAGAAAAAAAAAACTGAACTGTAGGCTGCCAACGCCATACAAAGAAATACAACAATATTTAAACAAATATGGGTGCCCCCGGACTGCACTGAAACCAGACGGTGGTAGTCAACAGCATCTCTTTATTTTATATAATTGCTGAGGCAAAAAAAGGGAAACCCAGCAATTATATAAAATAAAATATGAGTCAGTGTGTGTAAACTCAAAGTTTACACACACCCTTTGAGTTAGATGCTATTCATAAACCCCTCAAGCTTCGTTGTCAGGGTTTATGTAGCATCTAACCCCTTGGGTGTGTGTAAACTTCTTGTTACATACACCGACCCATACTTTAATCAATATATAATGTGATGGTCACTCAGGAAGGTGTTTAACATTTTTCTCACAAGTGATGCAGCATTGATATCATCACTGCAGAGAAACTGTGATTTGAGATGTTCCAGTCTCCGTTGATGAGTGAAATTAAGAGTAGTATGGGGCTTAGCCCAGCATTATTGGCACTTACCACTCAGGTAGCTTCCTCAAAGGGTTTAAAGAAAAACTAAAGTCAAAATTTACTAAAACAAAATATGTTGTGTACAGTGTTTTGATTTCTAGGTGTACTCCTAGTACGTCCTTGCCTTTATTTGCTAACTGTATTTTTTTCCCTAAATTTACTTGTTTTTTTATGACATCTGGGGATCTCCATATTAGCTGTTTTTTATGATCCCTGGCAATCTCCATATTAGCAGTTTTAATGACTCTTCTTTTTCCTACCATGACTCCTGTGCCATGTGACAGAGATGCATCCAGGACCAATAATTCAACTAGAGCTGATTTTTTCCCCCTCAAGTTTACAGTAGTACAGCTGTGACATTGTTAATTAACTCTCCTTGTCCATGGAGCTCTAATGAAGGCTACTTTTTTTGCAGATGACAAATGCACTAGGGATAATCAATTGAGTGAGCTATTTTGTAAGGAAACAGCTACTCTTCACTAATGAATTATAGCATTTGTGACCTTAGGTGATTTGTGTGCATTTTAATGACTGTGTGTAGTTTGATAAAATGAAAAGCTTTAAAAACAAAACATTCACTTCTGCTGTCTCGACCTAGACACGTACCGAGAAAACAGAAAGCTTGGATCTGACAGTTTTAACTTGAAGCCAGAGAATAACAGGCTCCTAAAAGTAGATTTCTGCTGCATCAGTTATTACTCTCTGAATCAATGGTCCTGGACACATCACTGTCACATGGGACAGAAGGCACTGTGGGAACAAGAAGAGCCATAACAAATGTTAGCATGGACACCCCAAGGACCATAAAACCAGCAAGCAAATTTAGAAAAAGTCATTTCAGAAAATAAAGGGAAAGACTGACTAGGAGAACACCTACAAGTCAAAACACTCTGCAAAACATATTTTTTTGTAAATGTTGACTTTAGTTCCCCTTTAAGGATGCAACAACAATTCTCCATCAGACACTACTGATTGGGGCTGATATTTACATCTGCTTTCCCAATGCCATGATGGACTGCGTATTGATGGATGACTTTCTGTTGTTCAAGCATTCTCTGCATCATCTAATAAGCAGAATTCCACTGGGTAGAACTTCCAATATCATCTGGTTGAGAGTGAGGCTATTTTCAACCTGCATCTGCTACTACAACTTTCAAGCTTTTGTAGAATGGTTAAAGTGGGGGTGGACACAGTGCGGGCAGCGTTAGTCAGGCTCAATATTTCTGTCTCCATCAGTAAATTTGTTCACCACCAGGTTTATAGTATGTGCAAAGTATGGTACATGTGTAAAGTTACCAAGACTTACTGCCTTTGGAATATTTGAAGCATTGTCATACACTATAAACTCAGGTTGCAAGGACTTTGGAGTCAGCCACTCAGCAAACTTTTCTTGAAGGATGTCTAGAAGATGCTCTGGTTTGTGGTATTTTTCAAATCCATAAATACATAATGCTGCCTGCCTATAAACAGTGAAAGTGCCTTGCATCTTGCTACTGTTGCTGCTGCTGACAGTGCCACTAGATGATGTGAAGAAGGAGGATAAGGAAGGAGAACAGTTCACCCAGTTTCTAGTCACAGGCATGTAGTCAGTCATCTGGTCACTGGCCACATATCTGTGGTGAAATGAACCTTTCTGTCCACTGAACCCTTCAGTGCATCAGACATGTTTTCCCGAAGAGTGTCATATAAATCTGGAATGTCAACAGTTGAGAAATAAGTCCAGCTGGGGAACTGGTACTTTAGTACTGCGATTTCAATTGGTACCTTAAAACCTTGATTAGCCCCAAATAAAATGGGAGCAAGTCAGTGGCATCATCTCGCCAGCTGCTTTTGTTAATTACCTTACCTCATGGCTGTTGTGCTTTTATTTCTGTGACCACTCAAAAGAGTCTTTCAAAGAAATTTGATGGCTGCTCCCCCGGCTGACATCACCTGATTTTTTTGGCTGCTTCCTTTGATCTTTACACCCATGGGGGGGAGGGGATGTTGTGCCCCTGAATGGAACTCTACTGCTGTTAGGCTATGGTATTGGTGGACTCATAGGGATAAAGAAACAAGAAACTGAAGATGTTGTGCTTTGACTGGAAGGCAGAATTTCATCATCCTCCTCCCTCTCCTCATCAATTACTTCCTCACCTCGGTTAACATCAGTATCTTCATCCTCCTCATCTGAGTGCAGCAGTGCAACAACTTATGTATGCTCCTTTTGTGCTTTTAGATACTGGTGAACGAGAAACTTGTTTATATGTCTTATCATATTATAGACGTTCCCATCTGAGTCCCCACATTACCGCTACTCTACTTAATTTTGTTTAGCATAATTTGCAAACTACATGGCTGCAAAAATTATTTATCTTGTGTGAAAAAATCCCACACTATGGATTAATAGATTTTGTTGCACTGCTGCTTATAGGGAGGGTATGTTTGTTCACTGCCACCACTGCCATCACCATAGTCACTAGCACTGCCAGTATCACTTTGAGGTCTTTCCGTGCTCACCTGCATGCCTTTTTTTTTTTTTTAATTAAAATTTTTATTACTTTTTACCATTGCGATAAAATAACATGTACATTTACAATAACATGATTTACTGAATGTGCAAATTCTCTTGTCAACAAGAATGGTTCTGTAAACATAGCACATTCTGATGGTATGACAATAACAAACAATAAAGAAAAAAGAAAAAATCCCCCATACCGCCTCCCTCTCCCCCTCCCTATCCCTAAATTGTAAATCATCAAGTCAAGTAGCAATAATTAAAGAGGTTTCTGCTTCAAGAGTCAATGCTACTTAGTCTTACGACTTCAGGTCATCAAGAAGTGTTTCAAAGAACCCCAAAGCGAAGTATAATGTTCTCTTATCCCACGCATAGAAGCAATGTGCTTTTCAAATTGCAATGCTTAGCGTGCATTCCTATGCCACTCCATAAGAGTAGGAACCTTTGTCCGATGCCCAATGTCAAGAATTAACAACTTCATAACAGCAGAGACCAGAGAGACACGTGCCCGCCAAACTTTAGGAGCTGGCATGGGAAAGCAAGCAATAAACATACTCGGGAGTATCCATTTTTACTGAACCAAGGATAGGGTCTAGCATATTGCCCATAGTCCTCCAGAGACTACGGATCTCCGGGCATATCCATAATAAGTGATATAGGGTTCCCTCTTCTTTTTTGCACCTCCAACAACAAGGTGAACTAAGTGCGCCCCTTCTAAATAGGTGAGTAGGGGTTAAGTATAGATGATGCAGTATATTGAAATGTATCAGTCTAAGCCTCTCTTGTTTAATATATCTGTATGCGTTCAACCAAAGTGTTTTCCAAAACTCCGGGGAGTCACTTATGTTCAAAACTTTTACCCAATAATAACCTACACCAGAGGGGAGCCTATGATCCCATTCCTGGAGGAGCTTGTGAACCTTGGAGACTGCATGTGGTTGCCTCACTGCATTCAAAAGGGAATCAACATTGATTTCTCCCTGATCGTCAATGAAACCACTGAAAATATCTGATTTAAAGCCCTGTTAAGCTGTAACCACTTGAAATAATCTGCATCCGTGAGACCCAAGCTTTTTTTGAGAGCCTCAAATGGACATGGGCCAGTCTGATCACATAAATTGGATACTGTCATATTACTTATTTGGGGCCAAAAAGCTGCAGGTATAGGAGTGCCCGCAATTTTAATTTGGAGATTGTCCATAATAGGTTGGGTGCTCAAGAGCCGCTAGCAACGTCAAAAACGTTGCAGCTGGTGATAAGCCCTGATTGACCAACCTAACGGCTTATTTTGAAAATTTAGGTATAGAGGCCCAAGGAGTAAACAGTAGAGCATATAAGGAGCTTTTGACCGTCTTGACCAAACTCCATTCAATATCTAGCCAAAGGGCAAATATTCAACCTGTCCCCATTCTTTGGTCCATAAGGTCAGCTTACACATGCTGAGCAAGGTAGTATAAAAAGGAAGAATGACGGCCGCCTTTATGTTTGGGAGCTGACAGCTTCAAATATGATCGACGAGATGTTTTGCCTTGCCACAAGAAGGAGTTAAAATCTTCTGTACTTAGAAACCAATCCCTTGAAAGGTAGAATCCTAGCATATCTAATGGATAAAGTATCTTTGGGAGGACAATCATTTTTAGAAGATTTAGTCTGCCCCACAAAGAAAGGGAAATTGAGCTCCATCTCTTGAGATCATCTGTGATCTCTTGACTTAAAATTGTTAAATTCTCCTTAACCATAGACACAAAATTCGTGCTAATATTTATACCTAGAAATGTTACAAATTTAGTTTCCCAGCCCAAATCTAAACCCTGTAGGTCTGTTTTCCTAGTGTAATAATTTAAGGGAAAGACTTTTGTTTTAGTATAATTCAATTTGTAAAAGATACTTTAGAAAAACTATTAATTTCTTCTAAAATGGGTGGGAGCGAAGTCGCTGGATTCTCAAAGTGCAATAATACATCATCGGCATATGCCGAACATATAAAACTAGAATCGCCAATTTGTATACCTTTAATGAGTGGGTTATTATTCAGTCTACGGAGCAAAGGCTCTAGATACAAATTAAATAATAAAGGGGATAACGGACAGCCCTGTCTAGTGCCTTTCTCCAGTTTGAAAACTGGTGACAACATCCCATTACATTTCACTCTCGCCGACGGGGAAGAATACAAAATTTTAATCCAACCAATAAAGTTGTGAGGTATACCAAAAGTCGAGAGAGTAGCGAATAGAAAAGGCCAGGACACCCGATCAAATGCTTTTTCAGCGTCAAGTGATAGGAGAGCTGCAGGAACTTTCGATTCTTTGGCCTTATCAATGAGATACATTAATTTTCTCATATGATCATGGGAAAGTCTCCCTTTCATGAATCCTACTTGTTCCCTACATATTAGGTGATCCATAACTTTTGATAATCTATTAGCAAGGATTTTTGCCAATATTTTAATGTCAGTATTAAGGAGGGATATTGGTCGATAACTATCTAAACCAGCGGATCCTTTCCAGGCTTTAAAATCAGGGATATTGTGGCCTCTAAGCAGCTTGGGTCGGAGATGCCAAAGTTGAACCAGTACTTGAAAGTATCCAACAAAATTGGCGAGATATCAGGGAGAAAGGTTTATAAAATTACTCAGTGAATCCGTCAGGACCTGGGGATTTATCAGGAGGTAACTGCTGAATAACCTGATGAATCTCCGAGTTGTAATGGTAGATCAGGCCTTGGCTTGACTGATAACCTTGATAAGTTAGATGCACTTAAGAATGCTGCAATTTCCGAGTCAAGGACCTGGAATCTGGATCCTGGGCGTACAGTTTTGAAAATATTCCCCAAATATCTTTGGTATTTCTCTCGGGTCTGTACATATCTGATTTCCCTGACTAGCCCGTACACCCACAATATGTTGAGATGAATCCAGTTGTTTTACCCGCAATGCAAGGAGTTTACTGGCCTTTTCCCCTATATCCAAATATTGAAGTTTCTCTCGAGTGAGAGCCAATTCTGCTTGTTGGAAGACCATTCCCATGTACCAAGCCTGTAATTTGTGTAACTCAGCCCACTCAGAATCAGACGATCTCCGAGATAAACTATGTTCTAACCCCTTAATTGAGGATAAAACAGAGCACAACTTATCTGTCCGCTCTCGTTTCTTCCTCGATGCTAATTTAATTAATTCGCCTCTTAATGAGCATTTTAGAGCTGCCCATATCAAGTCAGTATGGATCACAGAGCCTTTATTCTCCACTAGAAAGTGGCCAATAAAGTCCTTTATAGTCCTTAATGACGATTGATCTTTTAATAATTGAGAATTTAACCTCCATTGCGTTGCCCTACGAATCTCTGGATAGGACCTATAAATTATACTGACCGGGGCATGATCTGAAATTACCCTTGCAGAGATATCCGCCAAAAACATATTGGAGACTGCCGAGGAACTAACTAGAATATAGTCAATTCTTGAATATGAATTATGCGGAGAATAAAGGAGTACTGTCTCATATCTGGATTGAATATCGCCAGATGTCAACAAAGGCTGATTTATAGATAAAGTCTTTTAAGGCCCTGCGCTGCAGATAGGCCCCTCGTCTATCCTGAGACCTATCTAGGTCATTTTGAAGCACCAAGTTCCAATCTCCTCCAAGAATGGTGATTTTATTGCTATCTTGGTCCATTTTATCAAAAGATTCATGAAAAGGAAGGAGAATCACTATTAGGACCATAGATCGAGCCCAAAATCACAAGTTGGGAAGCTAAAATGGCATGTACAAAACATAACGACCTTCCAGATCCCAACATTCATGCACTAATTTAAAGGCGATCCCTTTAGCAACTAATATGGCAACCCCAGCTCTTTTAGTTGAAGATCCAGCTCCAAAGACTTGGGCTACCCACGTTCTTCTGAAATAATGAAGATCTGCTCTTTTTAGATGGGTCTCCTGGAGAAACACAATTTGCACCCCTAAATGGGAGAGGTGTTTTAATACCACCTGCCTCTTGACCCTATCCTTGGCTCCTTTGACATTCCAACTAACCAATTTATAAGGTGAGCACATAATGACCTCTTAAACTATGATGAAGATTAATGTAAATAATTGTTGGGGATATACCAGTGTAAAATGTCATTTGACAGTTATAAGCACCCAGAAGTCTAAGAGAAACCCACCTCTTTCTGGACCTGGAAACTTGAAAGCCCCCCTTCTCCCATCCCTCCTTACCACCCACCCAACAAGCCCACCCCACTCCCACACTTAAAACATACCTTCAACATTTCCCTCCCCTATAGACACAAAACCCCAGTTCTCTAGAACTGCACTCCCATAACAAACTTGCCACATGATATACATCCGGGCAACCCAAAACATATCACCACCGGGTCACCCACCAGAGCCCCGTCTACAGAAAACATTTTTCTCGTGAATCTGATCTTATTATGAGAACTTCCCAATCCCAGTTAAGCATTCTCTGTTGAAAAAAAAAGGTGGAAAGCCCCTTTCCCTTTGCACCTTGATTTATATAACAAGTGTCTTATCTTCTGTAAGAGTCCACATGGCCCATGCTTGTATAACCGGGCTCATCCATGACTTCTTGAGAAATGTCCAACCTAATACACACAAAAAAAAAAAAAAAGCCACATCTTCTCTGTATTCAGAAGGTTAAGTCTAAAGTGTTCAAAGTTTTAACATCCAGATTGGTCAGCAAGTGGGGCGATCTTTTACTTAAAGAGATCCGGAAATAACTGCTGGAACTCCTGTAGATTTCACTTAAAGAGATCTGGTAACAACTGCTGCAACTCCTGTGCGCCTGCTGATGTGAGTCGAAGGACAGCCATTTACCACCATAGAGACCATTAATACTGCAGGGTATTTTACTTTGTAAGGCTTAGAAGCTGCAATGAGTTTAGAGACAATAGGTGTAACTCTTGTCTTCTGATCCTCACAAAATGGGGCAGATCCTGTATGATCCGAATTTTTACCTTCCCATAGGAGCTCCTTCATCTCTCTGGCCTTTTCCAGGACATGTTGTTTATCTAGAAAATTAAGGAACCTCAGGATTAGAGGCCTGGGGTTGCCCTTGAGCAGGAGGGAGGCGTAAGGCTCGATGCGCTCTTTCTATAATGTAATCACCCCGGAGAACCTGTGACTTTGTAGCAAAATTTTTGCATAAAAGCAATTGGTGTGGCAACCTCCTCTTTCTCTGGAATACCAATAATCACTAAATTGTTCCTTCTGCTGCGCCCCTCCAGATCCTCCATTTTTTCTTCCAATTTCTTAATTCTCCTTTTGGCCAGAACTAATTCAGCATCTGCTCCTGCCTGCCTTGTTTCTAATGAAATTACTTTAGCCTCTGTGTCCCCCATCCTTCTTGCAAGAGAATCCACTGATTTCTTGATATCTTGCATATCCTCTGCCAGTGCTTTTATTGAGGTTTGTAGCTGCGTATCTCTAAAAATTTCGCTTCTGTGGCAGTATCTAGAATAGGCAGCTGGAAAGGCTTTATGACCTGCTGCTTCGCTCGTTTCACGGCCTGCTGTTTTTCAGCGCTTGGGGGTGAGTGTTTCGCCATGGCTTTTGACAAAATTATCCATCCTCGAGAATATAACAGGCAAAGCGATGGTCGGGAACCTCACCCGCTAGTGTCGGGAGGATTGTTTTACCACAAACGAGGAGTAAATCTGTAAATTAAGCAGACGTGCGATGGAGCTCCGGTGAAGTGCGACCGAGCGCTCAGGCTGCCATCACGTGACCCACCTGCATGCCTTTTTGATATACAGCCTGTCTGACTGGCTTAACTGCTTCTGTGTCTACATCCTCTGGAAGCCTGCCCATCTTCTGTTCTCTGTTTTTCCTTTCCTCTGCATGTGTGGGTGTTTCCTTATGTCCCACTATAATTTTTTCCCCACTGCCACAATCCGTCCCTATAAGTCTTTTTTTGTTCATTTTCTGACCTTGGATTTCTCCTCATCATCCAACTCCCCAGAAGAACTACTGCTACTTGGCAGAATGACTGCAGTTTAATCTACTGCAAACTCTGGTCTGTTCCACTGATTTTCTCCTGTCTTATTTGCCTCCTGATTATCATCCATCTCTCTGCTCACTAAGATTGGCAGCTGCACTAAGATGGCCCTTGTAGTCATCCTCTGAGTAACACGATAAATTATTCCTGTAGTGTCCTGAATTTACTGCACCATTGTTACAGTTCCCTGGATTGCCTGAGAAGTGCTGCTACTGTTTTGTAACAGCCATGGCTTTGTCTAAAGGCTCCAAAACATTAGCCTCCTGTCTATCCATAATGGAAATGATAATTATTTCTAATTACATTTTTTAATATCAAATGGTGGGTGCATCTCTCAGTCAAATAAGGAAATGTAATCCCAATCCCAAATAGGTCAGTAAAGCACTGCTGGGTGCATGAAGTACTACTTGGGAAACGGAATACAGGAATATTTATTTTTTTTAATTCCAAATAGGTCAGCAAAGCAAGCACTTCATAACTGGTGTGACAATCAAGAACTAGGGCTGCTGCAAGTTTGGTTCGACCATTCTTGTAAAATAGTTAAACACCACTTGTTTGTGCTAGTCTGCCTATGTGTGAACAAGCTGACAAATCTGCACACTTCAGTTCACTGTTCATACCATGTAAACAGCAAAATTATTATACAGCACTATTTTATAGCATCTAACGGATATAACTAGATTCTACAATATATAACCAAGTTCTGCTGGGTTTGACTTGATAGAAAAATCCACACAGGTATTTTGCACATTTGGGAAAGTACATGTAATACCAAGAATGTAAGTTTTGAGAAATGTTTTGGTGTATTGAAAATCCCAAACTTTACAAAACATACCTTTCTTAGTACTATATGTACTTTCCCAGTCATACAAAATACTTGTGTGGATTTTGTTAATCAATTAAAACCAGGTAGAATTTGATTATATGCTGTAGAACCTGATTATATCCAGTAGAACATGATTTTACTTGGTAGAACCTGCATATATCTGGTAGAACCTGGTCCCTGTGTGGTTCTACCTAATTGTTATTTTTTTATTTAAACTTTTGTTCACCAGGTAAGCACATGAGCCAATTGGCCCCAGTGCCTTTGGGGTCCCACCCTATGCAGATCTCTGCCGGTATGATGGTAAGGGAAATGGAGGATGGGAGTGGGGGCACTGCGTACTGCCTGAAACAAGCACATGGCAGAGACTGGGGACCAAAAAGTGGTGATTGTGTAGAATATTGGACCACTGCTATTATAAAGCTACAGAGAATACAGTGTAATTTCATTGGGTGCTTGCTGCACTATACTGTAGCTATGCTAAGCTACTTTCATCACCTATTTGTAGTTAATTTAGGTTTTGTCAGTTTATGTGAGTTTTCTTAACACAGGGTATGTGGGGGTGAAGCCCTCAACTCAAATAAATTAATAAAAATAACTGACATTCTGACGTGACATAGAGCATGCTGTAAGTGAGGTTTTGTCGGTTTATTTGAGTTGGGGGGCTCTGCCCCTCCACACCCCTCTTAATTTTTTTAACATGAGGGATGTGAGGAGTGAACCCCCCCAACTCAAATAAACTAAAAAAAAATAGATGACAGGCCGATGTGGCATAGAGAGTGCCGCAAGTGGGCAAGTGGTGCAACTTGAGTGCTATGCTATTAGCAGAGATCTACTCGTGGTCTGTTATGCTACACAATAGACCAAAAAGCAACAGTATATGAGAAAAACAGAAGCAGGGATAGGAAGGACAAACTAGGCAGATTGCAGCAGGAACAGAATACATTGAATGAGATTAATGACTACCAATGTGGGTGGACAGGTCATACCAGTGTGCAATTACAAATGATTCAGTAAGCCAGAACATGCCTTGCATAACCAAACAGAGCAGGGAATTCTTTATTATTCAACTTTTTTCACAGTGCACGTATTCCTCATTATATATGATAGTGTTTTAGAAGGAATTTTTTTGTGGGAAATGGCTTTTGAAATATGTAAAGTTGCAATTTGCTCTAAAACCCAACCCCCTGACAAAGCACATCACCTGTGAAGTGCTGGGGTGCTTGTGGTCCGCCTTTTTATCTTTATTTGGTGCTGGTATTATGCTCATTTTTGATAATTAAATAAATAAATTATGCACCTGGTAGCTTGTGTTTACACATCCTTCTCTTGGATCTTTTGGCAAAGATTTGGGCAGGACCCATTGGGCAGGACCCCAATGCATTTGCATGCCCTATGTCGTTTGTACTATGGATCGCTGTCTATGTGTGCGTGGATGCTGTGGATGCTGATAATGTCCTGGGTGCTGGAAAATGGCTTTGGTGATCTACATGCTCTCACAGATGCATGCATAGCAGGGCATTGGGATTCTAAGTATGTGAAGATGACAGATAAAGGAGAATGCAGTGGAAGTCAAGCACACCAGAACCACTTGGAAACCAGTAAACAGCGGAAATCGGCTTTATACTGATTCCACTGGGGACACTGAACTACAGAGAATGAGCAGTACAGATGCTGCTGGTAGTGAAGCCACTATGCCAAACTGCACCCAGGTCTGCTTTGAGAGTACTGGATCATTAGAAGCATGGATGTTAAAAGCAAAAGAACACCTCACAGGAAAAACACATGAGGACTCGAGAACAGGAGTAGGTTATTTCAAAAACTGTTCTCATAAATTTAAAAAGATCCTTATAACAGAACTGAAACTTACTTACGATGGCCTCTATTCATGAACATGAACATTACATGCGTAAGGACATAAATAGGCTTGAGAGGTTTCAGAGAAAAGTTATGAAGTCTATTTGTCCCGAAAGGAACTTGTCATATGAAGCAAGACTTTCTAATTCAGTTTAATGTCCTTAGAACTCCGTCAATTAAGGGGTGAACTTCTGTTTACATGGAACATTATTAATGATCCATCCCTAACTTTAGAATGTGGACTTGATTTTAAACAGGTAGCAATTACCACCAGAGGTCACCCACTTCAACTAATGAGAGCCAGATTTAGATCTAGGAAAAGAGCATTTTATTTTTTGCAAAGAATTATAAACTCATGGAATATACTACCGACATCAGTCATTATCAGCGGGAATAAAAACTTATTCAAAAATAGATTGGATAAGTTTTTACCAACAAATAAGAATTTGATTTACTATACTGTATGTAGTTTGAGGTGCTACCATGGGCTATATGCCTTTCTGCTCCATACTTTTCCTTAGTATGATCCTAGAACATGGCCGTTTATGCCCAAATTAAGTGTGGTGGCAGGTGCATAACTGCGCACCTGTGGAAGTGCCCAAACCACACAGAATTAACCAATGTCCTTATGCGTGGATTGTGTGGTGCATATTGGTGTGCTGGAGCATGCAGAGCAGGGCATGGTAGGAACCACCAGAGGCAGGAATGCCCTTTGACCCACTACATATAGTGATCCGCACCAGCAGGAATGCGCTGCATTGAGATGCACATGCATGTACACACATGCAGCATCATCAACATGGCAACAGTGCCATGTAACATACAGGGTCACAGTCATGGATACCAGGCCAGTGATGTGATGTGATGTCTATACTAATGTCCCGTGGCCTGATGGTGTAGGGCATCATGCGGCCATAGATCATACATGCAGTAGTTTATACACCTATCCAGTGTGGACACAGTAGGTGTGTGTAGGGACAGGATGTGCATTGCACAGTACCGGTGGCCAGTACTGTCAATTGTCTTGCCCATACACCTCAGCCCTGGGCATGGTGTCACAGCTGCTGTGCCCACCATGGCTTATGATTCCTGCCCCACATGTGAGTGAGATGGACCCCACCATGTGAACCATTCTGAAATGGTCCATCTGTGATTGGGTGGAAGCATGACTCATGCCCAGGTGCATGCCATTCCCCATCAGTATGCAGGGACTGTCACTGCCCACCCTGGTTCCCTGCCTTTGATAAGTCTGCTCACCCAATGCGGATGTGGCACACACAGGGACACAGCTGATAAATGCTACCAGGCAGCCATCTTCAGTATGACTACCCCCACCCCACAGTGCCCTATCACCCCACTCCCCCAACCCATAACCAAGCCACCAACTAGCAGGGCCCACTGCTCACCACCATGGCCAGCCACCGACTGAGCTCTGCATGAGCATGTACTGTGTATAGTATGTGCTCAGTGACTGACAGCCATTGGCAAGATGACAGAAGGGGGAGCTGCTGCTTAGGGCTTTAGCTAGAAGCCATGACATCCTGGAGTCTCTGCAGGGAATGTTCCACAGGCAGCTAGTTAGTTTACCTACTCATGATGGGACACTACTGGACCTAAGTACTCACTAACATGTAAAGTGTTGCAGACATCCAGGTGGGAGGTCACATGGGGACCAGTGATCACCGTACAGTGCAGTTCAATATAAGGACCTCTGTGGAATCAAACTACAGAAGGGCAAGGGTCCTGGACTTCTGGAGAGCAGATTTTATAAAGTTGGGTAAAAGCCTCAGAGAGGAGCTGGTTGGGGTGGAGGAACAGTAGGTGAAGCTAAAAGGGAGCATAGTAAAGGCAACAAACTTATGGGTCAAACAAATGAACAAAAGCAAGAGGAAAAAGAGAATGCTATGGTTCTCAAAAGAGGTGGTTGATAAGGTAAAGGCTAAAAGGGTAGCATTCATAAGGTATAAGACACAGAGTGGGGAGGATAGGGAGGTGTATTTGGGGAAACTGAGGGAAGCAGGGAAAGCAGTAGCCCAGGAGGTAATGAAAGGGGACAAGACCTTTTTTAGGAATGTAATTGAAAAGAGGAAGACTGGGGTGGGATTGTAAGATTAAAAAGGGAAGGGGGTGGATTTGCAGAGGGGGGACCAGGAAAAGGCACAAGTACTGAACAAATACTTTTGTTCGGTGTTCACAGAGGAACAAGAAGGGGAAGGGCCACAAAACTGGACTTCATCAAGGCTTTCAACTCGGTGCCCCACAGGAGGTTAATGAGCAAGCTGAGGGACATGGGGGTGGGAGAGAAACTGGAGGGGTGGGGTGAGAGCTGGTTGCAGAGCAGACAACAGATCATAGTTGTAAGGGGGGAGACATCCAAGCCAAGGCCAGTAACAAGTGGGATACCACAGGGTTCAGTGCTGGGCCCTGTTTTGTTCAATGTCTTCATTGGACACATTGCAGAGGGGGTCAAGAGTAAGATCAGCCTGTTCACAGATGACATTAAGATTTGTGCAAAAGTGGACAATGAGAAAGGGAGGCAGATGCTCAGAAAGGAACTACCTAACTCAAACACTGGTCTGAGGAGTAGCAGTTGGAGTTTAACACTAAGAAGTACAAGGTCATGC
Organism: Neoceratodus forsteri; assembly: GCA_016271365.2. Taxonomy (NCBI): domain Eukaryota; kingdom Metazoa; phylum Chordata; order Ceratodontiformes; family Ceratodontidae; genus Neoceratodus; species Neoceratodus forsteri. The sequence continues at coordinate 378,372,117 of CM057458.1, forward strand.
ACCTCAGAGCAGGAAATCCCAGGACCAGCTACTGGCTGGGGGATATGCAGGTAACAGCTTCAGAGGAGGAAAGGGACCTTGGGGTAATAGTCACATGGGTCATGAAGGTATTAGCACAGTGTAGGAGGGTAGTAGCAAGGGCAAATATGATACTGGGGTGCATTGCCAGAGGGATCATCTCTAGAAAGGAGGAGGTCATCCTGCCCCTGTATAGATCACTGGCGAGGCCACACTTGGAGTACTGTGTGCAGTACCAGTGCCCATACCTCAAAAGGATGTGAGATTATTGGAGGGGGTGCAGCGCAGGGCTATGACAATGATCATGGGACTGGAGGAGTTGCCATATGAGGAAAGATTGAGGGAGCTCAACATGTATTTGCTGGAAGAGAGAAGGGAAAGAGGGAGCATGATAGGGATCTTTAAGTACTTAAAAGGCATAAATAAAGTCAGAGAGGGAGGATTGTTCCACTTAAAGGGGGGAAGGGTCACTAGGGGGCACAGTCTGAAGTTGGAGGGGGGAAGGTTCAGGAGGGAGATGACGAGGCACTACTTTACAGAGAGAGTGATGGCGAGATGGAATGCACTGCAGGAGGAGTTAAACTGAAGACAGTGGATAGCTTTAAGTGGGGTTGGGATAGAGTCAAGGGCAGGATTAGTACAGTGAAGAACACAAAGAAGGGAAAGACCAGCAAAGGGGAGGAAGGGAGGGGTTTGGGTGGGGCTGGGCAGCTGTACTAACACAAAACTAAGAGGTGCAGAATCAGGCAGACTTGATAGACCTGTGGGCCTTTTTCTGCCGACAATTTTGTATGTTGATAAAAAAGTAACAAAAGCTTTGGAGGGAGGGAGGTGGATACTAATACATTTTCAGAGGAGAGTGTTCTGAAGGAACTCACTAATCTGAAGGTGGACAAAGCAAAGGAGCCACACTGGGTGCATCCAATGGTATTGAAGGAGCTCAGGAAAGCACTGGCTGCACCTCTGACTGTCCTTTTTAAAAGCTCACTGGAGGAGGACTGGATGAAAGTAGATGTAGTCCCACTACACAAAAGTGATAGCAGAGAGGAAGCTGGCAATTATAGGCCAGTCAGCCTGACTTTGGTGGTGGGAAAGTTAATGGAATCACTGCTGAAAGAATGGATTGTGGAATATGTTGTGAAAATAATCTTGGAATATCTTGAGTCCTGCGGGTTACAAGACCTGAGGCAGCATGAGTTCACAGGGGGAGGTCATGTCAAATGAATCTGCTAGACATCTTCGACTGGGTCACAAAGGAATTAGATTAGGGTGGAATGGTGGACGTGGCCTACCTTGGTTTCACTAATACTTTTGACAGCATTCCACATAGAAACTTAGAGACAGTATAGTGCAGTGGTCTAAGGCTCTGAGCTGCAAATCTAGTGACATCCAGCAGACCAGATCTGGGTTTGAATCCCATAGCTTCCACTTGCATACTGTGTGACCCTGAGCAAGTCACTTAACCTCCTTGTGCTCCCAGGTCGCTCCTGTAAAAAAGCTTTCAGCTTAGTGTGCTATACCTGGTTAAACAACTAAATAAAAAAAAAAATAAATAAAAAAAAACTAGTAAGCAAGCTGGGTAGCTTTGGAGGGTTCTATGTGATAATAGCGATGGTCAAAAGATGATCCCTATTACCACAAGTGCATTATCGCCGAAAACAAATTTGGCGATATGCACGTAAAGGTGACCGGGATAACTGTGCAAGCGGGGAGGGCTGCGCCCCCTCCGCACCCCCATCTAAAGATTCTCAACTCCAAGGGGATTCAAGTTGGGGAAGGGGGCACAGCCCTGTTTTAAAAAAAAATTAAGTCCGTCAGCCATGGGACCTAGGAAAATTTTACCCGTCCCCAGTCCTGAACCCAGGATCTGCTCCGTCAGAGCCAACCATCCTACCCACCACACCACACAGTTGGCTCAGTGGAGCAGGCACACTAGAGGGTTACAACCCTCTTTCTATCCTTCCACATCCCATCGCTATACCTCCCTTCCTGTAAGCCCATCTACCTACATACATTGCAGCTGTAGCCATCCCATTAGGATTGCTTACGATGACAAGCTCACATATGGGTCACTGTTTTGACGGTCGCCCATATGCATTCGATATCATCACAGTACACAGCTTAGGACTGGGTCCAGAGTTGGTAAACTGCATAAGACATTAGTTAGGATAAACAACTGAGGGTGTGATATATGGAGTTCATTCTGAGGAAGGGGGGGGTGCCATAGATGGGTGCCTCAGGGATCAGTGCTGGAACAGGTCCTCTTTAATGCCTTTATAAGTGATATTGCAAAGGAGGTGGAAGGGAAGGTCTCTCTCTTTGCAGATGACACCAAAATCTACAATAAGGAGGACACTCGTGGGATGGGATGAGCAGAGACCTGAGAAAACTAGAGTAATGGTCAAGGGTATGGCTTAGTTTCAGTGCAAAGTGCAAAATAATGCACTTCAGGTGCAAAACCCACAGCTTGAGTACAAAATGGTTGGATTGATATCGATGACAACCAGTCAGGAAGGAGACCTGGTGCTAATCATATTGAATGACCTAACGGTGGCCAGACAATGTGACAAGGCAGTTGGAAGGGCAAGTGGGATGTTGGGGTGCATTGGGAGGGCATCACCAGCAAGGAGGAGAAGTCATTGTTGCCTCTGTGTAGATTACTGGTATGACCCTGGAGGTCAAGAGACCACATCTCAAGAAGGACAGAGTGGAAGCAGCACTGAGGAGGGCAGCTAAAATGGTGAAGGGTCTGCATCAAATGACTTATGAGGAGAGACTAAGGGACCTTAATATGTATATCCCAGAGAGAGGTGGGAGAGGGGAGATATGATATAGACCTTTAAATATCTCACAGGGGTAAACAAGGCACAACAGGGAAGTATTTTTCAGAAAGAAAGGTACTCAAGGACAAGGTGACATGATAAGCAACTGGAGGGGGTAGGTGCAGGAGAGATGTGAGGAAGTACTTCTTCACTGAAAGAGTGATGGATTCCTGGAACAGACTTTCCATGGAGGTGGTGGGGACAAAAACAGTGGTGGGGTTCGAGAATGCATGGGATAGGCTTAGAGGAATCTTAGAGAAAGGGAAGGGGTGAATGCACTGGAGAGCAAGTAGGATCTGTGGTGATACTATTGGCAGGGAAAAATGGGCAGACTAGGTAGTTGTGGTATTAGTAGTAAATATTGTTTTATTCAATTAAGAATAAAGAATACATTCAATTGAGCAATGCTTGTTTTCAATGAAGTTCCATATTGCATCAGAAAAAAAGTTCCGTATTATACAACAATTCACCGAACACATATAATACACCATTAGAAATACGTATAATAAAAAAGCATAACAATACAAATAAATAATCAAATAAAAACAATCATTCACAATGTAACCCTTGGATAACTGAGGAGCTCCTTTCCCAGCTGAAATCTAGGGACCACCTGTGGGCAGTGGCTAAAGCCACAGGCAAACAATCTGACATCCAAAAATACAAACATGCCTGTAATGCTTGCACAAAATCCATTCATCTCATGAAAAGCTCATATTATAAGGACATCCTCACCAGCCCCTGGGGAAATGGTCGTGCTTTCTGGGGAAATATCAAGGACATTACTGGGAAACAATCAAAGTCTCCTCCGGCCATGTTAATTGTTGAAGGGTCCACTACCCTTGATCCCATGGTCATTGCAAATACCTTTAACACAGCTTTTACTGACCTCAGTTCTGTTCTACCACCTGATTTCTTCACAGTCAGTCACACCCCCTCTAACACACCCTGCACTCTGTCAAACCACCCACATTTCTACTTCAGGGAGATTAAGATGAATGAAGCTCGACGCCACATCGTCTCAGCCATCTCCACTTCCAGAATCATCAGTGACACCCTGGACTTTAAGCTGCTATCACTTACACTTGACGAGGTCCTCAGTCCCCTAACTAAAATTCTTAACCTCTCTCTCCACACCAGTACATTCCCTGAAATATGGAAAACTGTCACTGTGACCCCGGTCCACAAAACTGGGGATAAGACCTGCCACTCTAACTACCACCCGATCTCCATATTGCCTCCACTATCCAAGGCCCTACAGCGTATTGTTGCAGACCAGCTCACTGATTATTTGGACAAATATAATATTTTGTGTACAAAACAGCACAGTTTTAGAAAAAGGCATAGTACCACCACTACCCTGCTTGAATTTACCAGTGCAGTGCATAGTTCCCTTGATAAAAGACTTACAGGAGCTGTCTTCATCGACCTCTACAAGGCATTTGACATGGTCCATCATTTCCTGCTGTATGACTGCTCCTTGCTGGCCTCGCACCGGGCTCAGCCCACTGGTTCAGAAGCTACCTTGACAACCACTCTCAAAGAGTAAAAATTGCCAATGCTATCTCGGACACCTTGCCTGTCCACTCCAGAGTACCTCAAGGGTCCATACTGGGCACTCTCCTGTTCAGCCTCTTTTTAAACTCCCTACCACAATCCTGCTCAGAACAAATCATCCTGTATGTGGATGATGCTGTTGTCTTTTCTACGCACAAGGACCTTTCACCACTACTACACAGCCTCCAACTCGGATTCCGTGCTGTTGAAACATGGTTCTCCAATCATAAACTAGTCCTCAATCACAAGAAAACCAAGTCATTGCTATTCTGCAGTTCGCATAACTGTTACAAGCAACACCCCCTTGCCATCTCCACCAAGGAGAGGACTGTCCTCGAACAAGTTTACTCTTTCAAATACCTAGGGATTCTGCTTGACCCCAATCTCTCCTATACGGCTCACATTGACAGCGTGGCTAAAGCTGCCAGCTCACACCTTGAATTACTCTACAAACACAGGCAGCACCTCACTCCAGAGGCCCTGAAGATTGCCATCCAGAGCTCTGTGGTGACAATTATTAATTATGGCCTCATTATCTATGGCTCCACCATGACGTCCGTTCCCTGATGTATAACAACTGCTCTTAACAAAGCATGCAGATGCACAACTGGTGCCCACCACCTCAACCACAGCTGTGCCATTTATGAACAATCCTGATGACTCCAACTTTCCAACTGTATAAAATATCTCACATGTGCTATGGCAGGAAAAATTAACCTTGGCCTCACACCCCTCGGTGTTACTCCCTTGTTACATCAAAACACCAACCGACAGAACACCAGGAGCTCGACAACCCAGATTCTTCAACTTCCTCGCTGTCGAACTACGCAGGGCCAATGCTCCTTCGCCTATAGGGCTCCTCTATGGATGAATGGTCTCAGCCACACCATCTCCTCTGCCTCAACACTAGGTCTGTTCAAAACCAGGCTCCGGGCCCATCTCATTGCCTCTAGCTCCTGTGACTGCCTCTCCTAGATCATGACCTACACAGTTTTAATCCTAACTTATATACTGTTTAACCCCAGACCCCCAGTCCCCCTCCCCAGCTCTGATGCGCCACTTCAAATCTCAGGTCTTCATACCACCTCATTAGTCTCTCCTTGCCCCATTACAGCACTTCAACCCCCCACCCTGACACCTTTTTCTCTTTTGTTACTCCTTCCCATTTATTTTCTGACAAATGCCTCCGGCTGCATCTTCATCCTCCCCCTCTCCTCTCATCCCTGTTTCTCTGCCACCCCGGGCACCTGACCCTACCCATTCCTTGTGGGCATATGCATCCTAGCTGTGTTTACCATCTTACTATAGCTGCCTCTGTTAACTACCTACACTTCTTCTCCTCCTCCTCCTCTACACCTTACTCTTCCTTTATTTGACCCCTTTCAATAGCACTGTTGTACATGAATTCTTTACTGTTATTTCACTGTTGCTTCCTTGTTGTTTGTTATTTCTGACGTGGAACCTTTGTAAAGAGCCTTGGCTCAAAGGTACTTGTAATCCTAGAATAAATAAATAAAATAAAATAAATAAATAAATACAAACTCTTAAAGTGCTAACAGTTATTACAAATTGTGATATTGTTTAAACCAGATGTACACCATTTCATTAGTTCTATTTTATTATGTCTGGTTCTATTGCTTCTCAAATCTGAAGGAGATTTAATCCATAAATTAATTCCTCTTGCAGAGACTGATGATCTTTCTACATTCAGGTTACATCTAATTAGAGCAAATTGTGTTCAAACAGAGGCCCTCAAGCTTTCCTTTACTTTCCTAACTTCAAAAAGGTCAGTGATATAATTAGGGACTTCCCCATACCAAACTTTAATCATAAACTGTAACAAATTTAGATTTCTTCTCACTGAGGGTCTAAGCCAATTTAGTTCCCTGAATAATATACACCTATGAGTTCTACAGGGAGCATCCAATACAAAACGGGCCAATCAACAGAAAACCAAATCCACTCTACCTATATGCCTTTCAATGGCTCCTCCATAAAGCAAATCAGCATAGTCAATCACTGGAAATAAAAGAGCATTAACCACACTCAATCGAACATCTCTAGTCATAAATCTTTTATATCTGTATAAAACACCTAACTTCCTATGTGTACTTTTTATAAGGGAATCTATATGAGAATCCCAGTCCAAGCATGAATCTAACCAAACACCAAGAGGTGGGCCAAGTAGTCCTTATCTGTCATCAAATTCTACATTTCTATGCTTTTATCATTTTTCTTGTCTAAGAAAGAACATAAACAGGGGTAGAGGCTGTCAGAAAAAGGGCAACCAAAATGGTGCAGGGGCTGCATCATAAGCCCTAGAAGAAGAGACTGAGGGATCTCAATATAGACATCCTGGTAGAGAGGAGGGAGGGAGGGGACATGCTAGAGACCTATAAATACCTCACTGGTGTAAATAAGGAAAAGGAAGGAACTGTTTTTCAGAAGAGAGTGTGCAAGAGAACAAGGAGTATGCAATATAACTGGAATAAGGGAATTTTAAGAGGGATGTGAGGAAGTACTTCTTCACTGAAAGAATGATGGATGCCTAGAACAGTCTTCAAATGGAGGTGGTTTAACAAAAACAGTGGTGGGCTTGAAAGATGCATGGGTTAGGTACAAACTAATGTTGGCAGGGAAGCAGGGAGAAGTAGCTGGAGATCAGGTAGGGTCTGCAGTGTCAGTACAGGCAGGGACAAAATGGACAGACTGGGTGGGCCAAGCAGTCCTTATCTGATGACTGATTCAAACCATTCCTCTAAATATTATACAGAGCAATCCAGTACGCAGATAACTCTTTAAGAAATTTCATGTATAATTTATTTTAATTTTAAAATGTTTGCTCTGTTCTTTTTCAGATTATTTGGAGTTCATTTCTATTGTTGCCTACCTAAATTCTGGAAATAATGGTACTTCATGTAAGTTCCCAGAAAGGTACTTCCCATCAATGTTAATGCTTAGACTAGCAGTATACTGTATACTGGTCTACAGCTAAACTGTTGGCAAATTATTTTAGTATCCTGTTCATGTTTTGAGACAGAATTGTTTGATTGCAAACTATTAGTAATGTTTCATTAAGTCATAGTTATTCTTGTACTATATTATATTTTTTAAGGTAGCTAGCTAGACAGATAGATAGATAGATAGATAGATAGATAGATAGATAGATAGATAGATAGATAGATAGACAGACCAACATATTGATAGATACAATATGTGCTTCTGAATGACTCCTATTTTCAAAAAGCATGTTTTAGTATTCAGCTTTTTTTCACAGTGCACTTATTCATCATTATTACACAGGCGCCGTAAGTGCGTAGCACCTGTGTATTAGGGTTATGTTGGGGTTTCAATAAAAATGGCCATTTTCCGAGCATTACAGTATGTCTCAGCCATGTTATACCCTAGGACTGTGAAATTTGGTATGCTCCATCTCAGTCCTAGGGTCTCTTAACCTCCTAAATGTTATGAAGATTACTTTTGTACTTTTGGAAGTACAGTATTAAGGGCTGAATTGATATACTTTTGCCCAATTTGCTGCTTCAGTTTATGCACTTGGATAGCTAAGAAACAGTGGAGTTATGGTATGAAACTTACAGGTTTTGTAGGTACCATATGGGAATAGGTCCTTTTGGGGTTTTGGGGAAAAAATGTATTACTTTTTGAGTTAATTACAATTAATTGCTCATGCATGCATGTTCAGAAAAACTCTGAGAAAAATAACTAGAACTACACGTAGATTTTTTCATGTTAAAGCTCAACATGAACAAGAAGTTTAAGGTTAGATAACTTTTTTGTTTGGTAAAAATTAAGGGTGACAGTGTAGTGATTGAGAGGGAGGGTACATACAAGTTATAAAATGTATTTTTTAAACAATTAACAGGAATTAGTTACAGTATGTATAATTAAACATGAACATTTTCACAAAGCAGTCCTTCCTGAATTTACTTTTTTCTGTAAAATGTAAGTGTAGCATGAATATTGAAAACTGGTTTATTAAAATATTTGTACTGAATGATAGTTTTTGTCCTGTGTGAAGATTTTCAAACTGATCATGAGGTTATAAAGTATTTCTCACAATATTTGTACTGCACAATCATTTTTGTACTTCGTGATGATTTAAAAAATATAAAACCTTGTGCACTAAAAAGTATTTGTGACAGTTTATAAAATATATAAATCTTCATGCAGTAAAACGTATTTGTGAAAAATATTTATGCTGCACGATGGTTATTTAAATGTGTGAGCTTTGCATATTAATTTAGAAAATATACATGCTTTGCATATTAATGGAGATAATGTGTTTGTGTTTAGATGTTCATGTTCAGAAACCCTGATTTTAATCTAGCTCTTCAACCACAACTTAATGCTTATGCATATATTGCACTTTTAAGTTGTATAATGTTCAAATTGTTGAAAGGATGACTAGTACTATGTTATATGATATTGAAATAATACTTTATTGTAAAAAAGGATGGAGAACTTATATGTAACAAAAACAAACAAGGTGGAGAACATGTTGAGAAATGAAAACAAAATAGGTACACTTTTAAAAAATAAAATAAATGGTAAGTTTCCCAAAATAAATCTATTGTATGTATGCATTTATTTATTTATTTGCTTTTGGTAACCAGGTGGGAGCACTAGGTATAAGAATGCCTATTTTCAGGCATGACCTGGGAAGATACAAGTCAAAATACATGAGTAAACATGTGACGCAGCACATGAGATATGTAACATAGTGAGGAGGAGGATCACATACAATTAAGTTTAGGGTTAGGAGAAACATTGTTCAGCAAGATACAATCAATACAGTTAGACAGTCAAAAGAAAAACAAGAAATGCAGAAAAAAAGGTGAGAAAAACAGACATTTCAAAACTATGTACAATTTGCAGTAAGTGTATTTTGTGGCCAGTGGCTTATGGAAGAGTAGAAACAGGGAGGAAAGGGAAGGGGAGAGTGGTGGGAAGCAGAGGAAGAGGATAAGGGATGATGGAAAGGATTTAAATGATGGTTTTGAGAGAGGAGGAGAAAGATGTCAGAGGAGTAGTTGCCTAGGGGAGCAGAGGGCAGGTAGAAGGATAGTCTACGGTGGATGAAAGCAAGTGCAGGGACTTGTAGCATGCAGATGATCATGGTGAAGTTTCGTGAAACTAGCGTGGGTGGGAGCTTGATGAATATTTTGGGGTATGTAGTTCCAGTACTTAGGAGCCATGTAGGAGAAAGTATGTGCACCCATATTGGTTTTGCATCTGGGGATATGGAGAGGGGCTTGGTCAGTAGACTGAAGCCAATAGGAGAGGGGTTGTGAATGAAGCAGAGAGGCGAGAGATTGGGGGAGGCCTTTATGTATGTATGTATGTATGTATCTGTCGGTCTATCCATCTGTCTATACACTTACATTATATAATTAGGTAATAAAGTTAGTATGGAGAACTTATCCATAACAGACTAAAATATATATAGTTTTATAAAATAAAAATAGGTAGTTTAACCAAATTAACACTATTTTAAAAAAGAGACATTGAACGGATGAGTAAATTACATTATTACACAACTTTCTTAGAAAATAAGGAAATGTACGGCAAAAAACTACATTAATACTGATTAGGGTTGCTACCACACAAAATGCAAACCTCACAAAAGTTGGAACTAAACTATTAGGGCTGCAAATGCAGTGCACACAAAGTTTGGAAATGTCATATTAAGGTTCTTATGTCTAACTCCTATCCACTCTAACATGTTCTCTTCCCTCATGACCCAAGGACAGTCTAGAGGTTCTCATCCATAGATCAATGGTATAGTACCTCATATCATCTTATCAACCATCTGAACTCCTCACTAAACCAGGAGGAGCCCCGCTGGGAAACTCTTGGGCATACACAAAATGGTGCAACTGAGTCAAGAGCTGCCATGATCACCATATTATAAGCTTGCACAACACTCTAGACCCCATCAGCACATACAGTACCTGCAACAGACTTGAGCAGTTCAGTACCAACAGGAACCTACAAGAGATCACATTTCTTAAAGGTCAATATCAAACTAACTCCACTGGGGGGTTAACATGTCTTGTGGGGGGCCCGATCTGAAAACTCACAGCATGATGCTCTGACCAACTGAATGGATCAACCTCAAAATTAAACAGATCAAGCCTCAGTGGGAAAACCAGGTCTAAGGTGTGAACAAACTGGTGAGTTGCAGAGGTAACAACCTGTGTGAAGCCCAACAGGTCCATCTGTTGGAGGAATTGCTGACCAGGCAAAAGTGACTTGTCATCAGCCCAGATACTGAGGTCATCCAGTACTAGCCATCCAGGGTACTCTAATGTCAAGCTGGTGAAGAACTCCTCAAATTCCTAAAAGAATCCACCCTCACAGCTAGGAGGATGGTAAACAAGAAGGATCCTGCCCTGCATCACCCTTAATGGCTACACATACAAATGACCTGGTTTAACCCACTGTGTAGATTGCAACTCTCAGACCAGATCTAAAACAGATGGCCACCCTCCTTGCACTCCCACCTAGGGCAGTGCACCACTGTATAACCTTGTGGAATGGCCACCTCCAGCACAGAGCTAGAGTTGTCCCCCAGCTAGGTCTTAGTGATGCACACCAGGTCCACCAAGGAATCTGTGACAAAATTTGCTATTATTGTGATCTTATTCCTGATGGACCTGGCATTACACCGAAATGCCCCAAGGGGAGGAGCCATGCTGGTATGCTTGGCTACCATATCTAATGACATTTCAGGAGCCCTCAGGATAGGAACCATAGGAACTCAACACCAGTATGTGGATCAACCAAGGTCCTTACAATACTCTGAGATGCTCCTCGAGATGTTCTAAAATACAAAATTGTAATTCTGCTGTATATAATACTGGTAAAGAATATGGAAGAGGAAAGAATACTTTTAGAAACCATATTGCTATATCATATTGCTTGTTGCCAGTGTTACATTTTTCGTATTGCACTTTGTACAAATTTGTTTGCACTTTATCTTGTTAACGCTGGTACCAGTTATGTACAGTATTCTTGCTGCTAATTTGTCTCTACCTTATCTGTATCATGTATTTTATGTTGTTACACTATTTCACTCCTATAACCATTCCCACGGGTTGCTTCTGGAAACGAACCTTGGGTCAGTGTGCCTTTCCCCATTACCAATTTTCAAATAAATAAATAATATTACAGAGGATGCCAATACTATAGCCATGGTCAATAAGATGATTAAGTGACATCAGGTTTTTATTGGCAGGTTGTGGATATCTCCTTTTGCTATAATGCCCAGCTTTTGAATACTGTGTGATGTAATTAAACACAGCTTTTTGTACTTGCATTTTTGGCTTTGTGGTTCATTCATATTTTCACTGCCCTGATTGTGTGAGTGTGAGCGTTTTTTTTTTGGTTTTTTATTTGCCAGTGCAGTAGTTGTTCTTTTTGCTTGATGCACCACACTCCTTTGAGGCGACCCCTCTTTTTGTTTTTATGATTATAAGAGGTAGAAAATAGTTGCAGGTCCAGTTTACCGGGTTTAAAAAAGATGGCATAGAATATGCAGAATGAAATGAAGAACTTCCAAGATTAAATGTCGAAATTAATATAGCACAAATGGAGAAGCACATGGAAAGTAAAAATATCTTTTTCAAGAGCACAAGTCTATCTCATCCCAGTAATATGCTTCACCTACTGTGCAAGCAACACACTTATCACACGCTACAGGTATTGCTGGTAATTCAAGCAACTGACTGGTACTTTATGTTTCCTTTGATTTTTTTCCTTGCTGATGTAGTCTTTGTTTTGAAAAGTGCCAGAGACTCTGGGTCAATAAATAAAACTCAACAAGTGGCCAGTAAAAGTAGTACCTGTACCTCTGTATCACCTCTCTCACTGATGGAATCCCAAATGGGTACTTTAAACACTCAACAATATTACAATAAAAACTCGAAAGTTATGAGATTTAAGAAAATGCAAATTCAACCTGGGCACACTAATCCCAAAAGAAAATGCAGAAACATTCAGAAACACTGGCGTGTGAAACTTGACTGGATGTTGTAGAAGTGATTTGGATGTCTAAAATCTCATTTGAATACTTAGATAAGGGTGTATCCAGCTAATCTTGTTTTATATACAGTAGTCCAAATGTTGTCCCCCCCCCCCACAGTTTACACCCCTCCAGCCCTCCATGGTAATTTCAATTCAAATGTAAACACTAATATCAGGCTAAACAAGCATTTATCAATGCTGAATGTTTGCTTACTGGCATTAGCAGTGGAAGTGCAGGAGTTAGACAGATGCAGTAAAGAAATGGCAAGTGATATATTGAACTGATGCTAACTCCACCCCCGCCCTGCAGAGATGGACAGGCATTGGAATGTGCCTTTGGATCGTCGCTCATAATGGTCACGACATTTCACCTCACCCTACCCTGCAGACACTAACAAGTGTTGAGGTGTGCCTTGAGGTGTTCTGGCTTTACACTCACCTCATTCCATAAGGAAATATGCTGAAATGGGTGCAGTACAGGAGAATGGGGTGAACTCTGGGACCAAAGAGTCCAAGGTGCACTTTGATGCCTGTCACTGGCTGCAGGGTGGGGGTGGAATGGCATGAGCATTACTGTCCGACGAGTCCCAAGTCACACCCCTGATGCCTGTCAGTCCCTACAGGGTAGGGCGTAAAGGTCGGAAACCCTAATGCCCTGGGCATTTCTTGGTATTTTTACTCCAAGTTTTTAACATGGGCTTTTTGTGATCCCACTGCATGAACAGTGACACTATCAATTTGTTAGCCGAAAGGTGATTTTGCACAGTGACGCGCCATTTGGCACCACAGGTGCGAAAACGCATTTTGAACACAATGTGAAAACAGTTGTATTGTTCATGAAGAGGTGTGAAAAATGGTAATGTTGAAAATCTGGAGTGAAAATATGAAAAAAATGAAGCCATGAGCCTGCGTAGAAACTGCACAACGCACACATGTAACACAATTACTTTGGGTATTTTTTGCACCAGATTTTCAATATAGGCATTTTGGGACCTCCACTCATGAACAGTGTTATTGTGAGTTTCTTAATCTGTCCTGAACACTGATTTCCCACAGCGACAGCGCTATTCTGCGCAGAAGTGCAAAAACACATTTCAGCCAGGATGTAAAATATGACAGCTGTACTGTTCATAAGGAGGTGTGAAAAATTGCCAGTGTTGAAAATCTGGAGTGAAAATAGTACAGATTCGTGAAGTTACAAGGGTGCATTGATACTGCGCAATACACGCTCATAATAGTCATTTTATGGACTTTTGTCAACAAATTTTTAACATAGGCATTTTAGAACCTCTGCTCATAAACAGTGTCACTGTGATTTTCCTACTCTGTCCTGAACATTGATTTCTCACAGCGACCGTGCTATTCTGCGCCGGAAGTGCAAAAACACATTTTGGCCAGGATGTGAAAAATGACACCTGTACTGTTCATAAGGAGGTATGACAAAATGCCAATGTTGAAAATCTGGAGTGAAAATATTAAAAAGTTTCAAAGTTACGAGCATGCATAAGAACTGCGCAACGCATGCTCATAAAACAGTCATTTTGGGGAATTTTTCCACCAAATTGTCAACATAGGGTTTTTGGGGGCTTACCTCATGAACTGTGACACTGTTATTTCATAGAAACATAGAAGTTGACAGCAGATAAGGACCACAAGGCCCATCCAGTCTGCCCATTTCTTTTTCTACCTTATGAATGTGCCATTGGCCTTTGCTCTGTCAATGGCCTATCTATTCATACTCATCTGTATTGCTCCCTTATGCCTATCCCATGCTTGTTTGAAGCCCTGCACTGCATTCCTGTCCACTACTTCCTGAGGTAGGCCATTCCATGCATCCACCACCCTTTCTGTGAAAAAGAACTTCCTCACATTAGCTCTTAATTGGCCTCCCTCTAACCTCATACTGTGTCCTCTTGTCCTGCTATTTTTCTTACATTGAAACGTGTTAGACTCTTTCTCCTTGTTAATGCCCTTAAGGTGTTTAAATGTTTTGATCATATCACCTCTCTCCCTCCTTTGCTCTAGGGCATACATATTGAGCTCCGTTAATCTGTCCTCATATGTTTTCTGATACAGTCCGTGCACCATTTGGTTACCCTTCACTGGACTACCTCAATTTGGTTAATGTCCTTGTGAAGGTGTGGCCTCCAGTACTGCATGCAGTACTCCAGATGGGCCTAACCAGTGTCTTGTAAGAGGGATTATACCTCCTCTTCTGGCTTGTGATACCCCACTATACACCCCAACATCCCCTAGCCTTACCTACTGCTTTAGTGGTCTGCTTGTATGATTTCAGGTCATCAGTGATGATGACGCCCAAGTCTCTTTCTTCCCTTGTGACTGCCAGTAACTCCCCTCCCAGCCTATAGGTGGCTTCAGGGATTTTCTTCCCTATGTGCATGATCTTGCACTTCTTTGCATTAAACCCAAGTTGCCACTCTTCCAACCATTTTGCTAGTTTATCCAGATCTCTTCTCATTCTGCCCAACACATCTGGATCATCTACTCTGTTGCAGATCTTGGTGTCATCTGCAAACAGACAAACCTTACCCTCCAGTCCATCTGCAATGTTCCTGATGAAGATATTGAGGAGGACTGGCCCCAGGACTGATCCCTGAGGTACCCCACTTGTGACTTGCATCTCTTCTGACTGTATACCATTTACCACCACTTTCTGTTTTCTGCCCATGAATCACTTTGCCACCTAGTTGACCAACGTCTGAGCCACCCTGAGCCTACCCAGCTTATTAATCGATCTTCTATGTGGAGCAGTATTGAAAGCTTTGATGAAGTCAAGGTAGGCGACATCAACTGCACCCCATTGGTCCACCACTCTGGTTATCCAGTCAAAGAAATCTATGAGATTAGTTAGACAGGACCTTCCTTTTGTAAACCCATGCTGTCTTGGATCCTGTGCTCCTATGGATTCCAGGTGTTTTATTTATTTATTTAGCTTTTGTTAACCGGGTAAGTACACTAGACAAGTATTATGCCTATTTTCAGGAATGACCCGGGAGAGTACAGACAGTGATACAGAAATGGGGCAGGGAAAAATACAAGTATATCACACAGCGTTACAAAAAGTGCAGAGGACAAATGAAAGTACATCATTGCGGCGTAACAATAGGTAGGAGTAAATGCAAGTACATCACGCACTATCCTTTCCTTAAGGAGTGCCTCCATAATCTTGCCCACTACTGAGGTAAGACTGACTGGTCTGTAGTTCCCAGCCTCCTCCATGCTACCACTCTTGTGGAGCGGGATCACATGAGCCCTTCTCCAGTCTTCTGGGACCTCTCCTGTGCTCAGAGACCCACTAAACAGTTCTGATAATGGCTCTGCTAATTCCACCCATAGCTCCTTTAGTACCCTGGGATGTATGCCATCTTGTCCCATTGCCTTGTCCACCCTGAGCTTATTGAGCTCTTGTAGGACCCTTTCTTTTGTGAAGGGACTAGTACACACCTCCCTTCCCCTGTGTCCATGGTGCTGAGCTATGGGCCCTGCCCTACCTTCTCTTCAGCAAATACTAAGCAGAAGTATCTATTTAGGATAGATGCTTTTACATGGTCCTCCTCCTCACATGCCCCCTTATCCCCTTTGATCTTAGCAATACCCCCTCTGGACTTTCTCCTTTCACTAATGTATCTATAAAAAGTCTTGTCACCTTCTTTTACTGTTCGTGCTAGTGTTTTCTCAGTTTGGGCCTTTGCCTGCCTTACTGCCTTCCCTTAGGGAAGTTTGGTATGATTCCCTATCTTCATCCTGCTGGGTTCCCTTATATTTCCTGAAGGCCAACCTTTTGGTTCTGACCTTTTCTGCTACTGGTTTTGAGGACCAAAGTGATTTCCTTCTTCTTCTTTGCACTTCCTTTTCTCACTAACACAATGGGAATGTTGCTTCAAGTATTGCATGTTTAATGCTTGCCAGGGCTAGCTTAACTCTGTTGGCCATCTTATCAAAGTCAGCTCCTCTGAAGTCCCATATTTTTGCCTTGGAATGGGATGATTTAGTTCGAGTGGCCAATTTGAACCATACCATGTGATGGCCACTGGCCCTCAGGTGATTTTCTACCTGGAGATCTGTGATCCTTTCCCTGTTAGTCAGTTTTGTTAATCGGTCTCGAAAGGTGATTCCGCGCAATGATCGAGAAATCACCAAATTACCAGATGACAGTCACTGAATTCATGAGATGGGGACCCAAGAACCCTATGTTGAAAATTTGGTGCAACAATAAAAAAAAAAAATGACCGAGATATGCACCAAAGTTGAAAAAACCCTATTTATGTCACTGTACAGCTTACCGGCATTTCTTCAGTTTGCGATCGACTTTGAAGAGTGCAGATGTGTTCCCAGTCCACCGAAGATCATCGTGCCACCTCCAGAGGTAAGTATGGGGTGAGGGGGGTGTGGGGAGGTGGGGTTATGCAGATGGTGGGTGCAGGTTCGGTGAGGGAAGGCAAGAGAGTCAACGAGGGACCGTTTTCTTATGTTGCAGTTTTTTTTAATAAAGATGATACAGGACTTTTGCCATGCTGGGGTGGGCTTCCAGCGTGGCACCTGGAGTTTGTTTGGGGGCAGTGGAGCCAACGGGGGATTGGGCACCCCTGCTCGCCATACAGTGTGGGGGAGAGCACGTGACAATGCAGGACTTTTGCCATGCTGGGGTGGGCTCCCAGCATGGCACCTGGAAGTTTGTTTGGTGGGGACACTGGAGCCAATGGGGATTGGGCACCCTCATTGGCCATATGGGGGGAGCACATGAGGACACTGGATTTTTGCCATGCTGGGGTGGGCTCCCAGTGTGGCTCCTGGAAGTTTGTTATTTGGGTGGGCACTGGAGCCAGTGGGGGTTGGGCACCCCACATTGGACATACAGTGTGCTTGGGGGGAGTGTGCATGAGCCAAGGGGGATTGGGCACCCCCTCTGCACACAACAAATGGGGGGAGCCGCATCATGCCGGTGGGACATGCAGTAGTGTACAGTTTGACATCTACAATCAGTGATGGTGACTGTAAGCAATTTGCAAACTGCTGACGCACGGCAGTATGCAAATTGCCTACACATTACCACCGCTGATTGTAGCGGTCTTTCTCTTTCAACTGTATGTCACTGCATCTGAAGTGCTGTCATAGACAGCTCGGACATTCACTGGTGCGATGCGACCATGCCTGCAAAACAGATCAGGTCACTGGATGCGGGGCTGCCACACCTACGAAAACTCGTATGGGGGCACTATGTTTCTCGCACATGCATGCAAGCAAACATAAAAAGGATTCTGCCACCTCACCCTTGTCGCTCTTGTCATTGGCAGAAACTGCGATTACAGCACTTCATACTGGCAAGAAGCGCTGTATCTATGAGGCTGCTAAGAATTATGCTACTTTGAGTCATCTGACTTTTAATTATATAATAATAATATTTTTATTTTTAAGGTGCCTTTCAAAAAACCAAGGCGCCGTACAAGTTAAAATCAAGCAATTCAGATATATAAACAGTCATTTTAGTACCTAGAGGTAAGTTTCCATTGTCTGTCCTATATTATATAATGACAAAAAGTTTCTAGTCTTCTGGTTGGTCAGTATGTGCCTGGAACAGTGATGCTTTCTGTGCATAACATCACTGTACCAGGTCCAGCACACACATCACCTGTCTATATTACTAAACATGGAACATATTCTTACACCCCAAACTTTGAAAAAGAACAGCTCGTTCCAACCTAGTCAGATACAGTGTATAACCCCCCAAATCAACCTCTGTCTGTTTTCTAACATTCTTTTGCTTTCCTTCGCTGTAATAACAAGATTGAATTAAAATACAATAATTGGAGAAACAGCTGCTTTGTGCAGCCTGGCTTCAGTTTGACTGCCATAATGGAGCATGCACTCATCTGTTTCTTCAGCAAGACACACACGGCAGCAGTTTCTAAAATCAGTTTAAGTGTAAAATAAGTAAACATTAAGCCACGGTGAAAGTGGCATCTAATGGGGAATGAATGCATGGTTGGGAGCGTTGTGTGCCTACAACGGCCCAACCACGCATTAATTCCCCATGAGATGCCACCTTCAGAGTGGCTTAATGCACTTGTAACATGGTTTTCTAATAGTTAACCATGTTACAAATGTAGATACTATTAGTTAACAATCCACCATTAGATCCCACCTTTGGAGTGGCTTAATGCACTTGTAACATGCTATATGGCACTGTAGAGTTGTGATGTTACTGTGTGAGGTGCTGTGGAAAAGCTAACACAGGCAGTCTGTATGTTGCTGTTACATTTTTTACTGCACTTTCAGTAATGTTATACATGTGCGTTTACATACTGATGTGCTGAAAACATTATGTTGTTCAACAGATGCAGAATGGTGCTTTTAACAGCTTGTGATTATTTATTTTCACTTCTAAGTGGGTATTTCTTTCATACCGCGCATTGGAGGTCTACAGTTCATCGATTTCTGCACTGCTCTCTGACATGACGCTACTGATTTGCATAATGTGCTGGTTTCATGTCTTTACTGGTCTGATAGATTTCACATGTGCTGTGCGCTTTGTGTTATTCACTGTTCTACTATTTCTGCAGCTGGTGCTGTGACGTTTTGTCGTCCCTGATGTCTGCTGTGTCACTTGACGAGCCGTAGTTAAAGTTAAATGCACTCGTATTTCGCTCTGCGATACTCACGAATTTCCCAACCGCTACCTGTGAAAGATGGACGCTTCTCTTACCTTTGTTAATTTCATGTCGGCGCTGCTGCTTTTATGTTCTGTGGATATCACTGGTACTTCTCTTTGATGACGGCATTACTGGTGGATTAATGCCGTCTCCAAAGTACACCACCTGATCTGTTTTATCCAATGGATTATTCCTATTTCAGCTTCATTAACTTTGGCATGTTGAAAACACTATTGAGAGACACTTCTGTTTTCTTACAAATCTTTATTGCACTTTTGAAAATGTGAAGAAATGCTTATTTACGTGCAGATGTAAAAAAACAAATCACATGTTTTCAGATGATGGCTTAGTTAAACTTATTATCAGTACTTTTTGTAAATGTGCATGGCTATTATTGTTATAGCAGCTTGGGAGGTCTACGATATGCCGCTGTGTGTGTTCCAGCACTTAGCTAATTAGCATATTGTCTGACCTTCTCTTCATGTCCCGCACATCTGTCCGATGGCACACCCCGAAATGCTGTGCTATGCTACGTTTCTCTGTTGTGCGGTACTGTTGAGCATGTCGGTGGGTTGATGGGACAGAGAAGATGTTTTTTGCAGCATAACGTTCTGTTTTAAAAACAGTGCTTTTCTTGTTCTGTGGTTTCGTTAGGTACTTCACTCTCAACACGGTATTATTGGTTCAGTAATGCCGTGTTGAGATATTACCACATGGCTAATTTCAACCAATCACTTTTCTGATTTATGTGTTTGTTATCTTAGCCATGTTACAATGAAGGCATGGACCAATGCTGGAAGGTCACCCAGGCAATATTCCACAGATGATAAAATGAGGATTTAATGACGGCTGATACCTGAGATTTCAGGTCAGGCCATCATCAAAAATAACACCTAGGTTATGCACCCGGTCTGAGGTAATGAGTTGAACACCATAAAGCCATAGGCCCGACACCTGTCCAGCTCCCAGACCCGCCCTCGGATGACCAGGTTCCCTTTTGACTAATCCATGCATTCTTGAATCCCACCACATCTTTTGCCCCACCATCTCCACTGTAAGGCCCTTCCAGGCATCCACCACTCTCTGTGTGGAGAAGTAATTCCTCATGTTTCCCCTGAGTCTACCCCCTCCAGCTTTATAGCATGTCCCCTTGATCTTGAGGATCTTCTTTTCTGAAATAATGCTTTCCTATTGTGACTTATTTATACCAGTGAGGTATTCGAAAGTCTCTATAATAACCCCCTTTCCCTTTTTTCCTCCAGGGTGCACATATTAAAGTCCTTTAGTCTCTCCTTGTATGGTCTCTGGTGCAGACCCTGCACCATTTTTGCTTCCCTCCTCCGGACTGCCCTTACTCTGTGTCCTTCTGGAGATGTGGTCTTCAGAACTGGACACAGTACACCTGGTGAGGTCTCACCAATGATTTATACAGTGGCATCACCACCTCCCTCTTTCTTTTTTTTTTTAAGTTTTTTTCCCCTCCTGATCACGGTCCGAGGAGCCTCTCTTGAGCATCCAGCCGAATCCTGCCCTGCCTGAAGTCCCCCTGACTGAACCTCCCCTCTCCTCCCCCTCATCATGCAACTGGCACTCCCATCTTAACCTCTCCAGGGTGAGGCCACACCTCCTCTCTGGGCACACTTGCACACCTAAACTCCAGCTGCAGGCGGGGGTCCTCTAACAGAGGAACTTGAGGATCGGTCAGGACAGACCCGGCAGTGGGCATGGGGGCTGGTGCCATCGCCTACACCAAAGACCAGGTTTTTCCGTGTTCTGTGGTCCCCCCCCAACGTGGAGCACACCCTGATGCACTGGCACACAGCAGCCCTGCCTGCGTCGGCCACGCTGATACGTACTGCCAAGCTCACTGCAGTGCCTCCCGGTCTTCATCGGGGGCCGCTGGCTCGCCAGGTCAACCCACCCCCTCTGACCTAGGCAGGAGAGCACCACATGGGCGCTTGATCCTCAACCCTTCCCTGCTGACCCCCGGCACCCGAGTCCGCTCCCGAACCCTGGTCACCGGTGTAGCGTGAGGTGGGGCATCCAGCACCTCAACCCTCAGTGCCACTGGGCCGGCCTCCTCCCTCTTTCTGCTGCTGATACCTCTCCCTATGCACCCTAGCATCCCACTGGCTCTCCCCACAGCCTTGTCACACTGTTTGGCCACCTTTAGGTCATAAGATATATGAATATACGAACATATGAATGTGACAGCAGAAACAGACCACCCAGTCTATCTCAGTCTGCTTGGGTGTGCATCTAGCACCTCTAGTTTGCAGCTTCCCCACCCCCCCTTTGTCATCCCACTGCTGCCCACCACCACCCGCCCTCCTCTCCCTGTTCCCTGTCCCATGCCCTTTCAAAGCTGTTCACAGATTTACATGATACCACCCATTCTGGTACTGCATTCCATTTTGCTACCTCCCTCTCCGTGAAATAGTGTACCCTCAATTCCCTCCTAAATCTTCCCCCTATATTCTTAGCTCATGCCCCCTGGTGTTCCTCCCCCTCCTTAGCTTAAAGACACCATCTGCCCCATCCTTATTGATTCCTCTCAGATACTTGAATGTCTCTATCATGTCCCCCCTTTCCCTTCTATCCTCCAGGGTGTATACATTCAGGTCTCCCAGCCTGTTCTCATAGTCTCTCCCCTCTATTCTACATATCATCTTCATTGCCCTCCTCTGCACCCCCTCCAGTAGCTTGATATCATGCTTCAGGGAAGGTCTCCAAAACTGCACACAATACTCCAAGTGTGGCCTTACCAGCAACCAGTAGAGGGGCAAGATCACCTCTCTTTGCCTGGATGAAAACCCCTCTCTATGCACCCCAGCATTTTGTTTGCTTTTGCAGTTGCTTTCCTGTACCGGGCAGTGTTGTTCATGGTCCCTGTTACCATTACCCCTAGGTCCTTCTCTTCCTCAGTGATCCCCAGCTTAACCACCCCCCCCCAGCCAGTATTCTCTCCTTGGGTTCTTCACCCTGAAGTGCATAACCTTACAGTTCTTTACATTGAACCTCAGCTGCCACCTCTCTGACCACTCCTCTAACTTGCTTAGGTCCTCCTGCAACTGCTTCCATCCCTCCCCTCCATCCACCACTGCTCCTATTTTGGTGTCATCTACAAACAGACTTACCTTGCTCACTACCCCGTGTGCAATGTCTGATATGAAGAGCCCAAATATTACTGGTCCCAGCACAGAACCTTGTGGTACCCCGCTCATCATTGGCTTCAGAGTTGAGAGCTCCCCTCCCACCACCACCCGTTGCAGCCTCCCACTCAGCCAGCTTGTAATCCAGTTTTCCATTTTTGCCCCTACCCCTACACCAGTTTGCTCCCCAAGCCACCCATTAGGCACTGAATCAAAGGCCTTGCTGAAGTCCAAGTAAAGAACATCCACCGCATGACCCTTATCCAGCTCACCTGTCACCAAGTTATAATATTGTATCAGGTTGGTTTGACAAAACTTCCCTGAAATGAACCCATGCTGCCTCACATCCTGGAGGCCATTGTCCTCCAGATATGACACCAGTATTTCCTTTAGTATAATTTCCATGAGTTTGCACACTATGGAGGTGAGACTTACTGGACAATAATTACCCAGTTTGTCCCTTGGTCCACTCTTGGGTAACAGCACTACATGTGCCATCCTCCAGTCCAGTGGCACACATCCCGACTCCAGTGAGGTGCTGTTCAGATCCCCAGTGGCTCTGCAAACACCTCTGCCATCTCCCTCAGCACCCTGTGGTGGATACCATCTGGCCCTGGTGCCTTGTCTACCCTCAGTGCCCTCAGTCCCTCTAGGACTCTACCTACCTCAATTCTTCCATCTGTTGCCTCCTCTGCCCCCGTCTCCACCCTCCCAGCCCATGGTGGTAGCAGTCCCCCCTTTTCTTCCGTAAACACTGAGCAAAAGTATTCATTTAGTGCTTCCGCTTGTTCCTCCCCCTTTTCCATCCACTCCCCACCCTTTTTTATTCTCACTATTTTCTCCTTGCACTTCCTTTTCTCCCTGATGTATCTGAAAAAGTATTTCTCCCTCCATTAATTCCCTGTGCTAATCTCAGCTCCCACTGGGCCTTGGTTTCTCTCACGTTTCTGGTCACCTCCCTGGACCATCTTGCATATTCCTCCCTGCCCTCTTCCTTCCCCATCTTCCTATACCTCTGTTGCACCTCTCGGTTTGCCCTCACCACCTCCACTACCTCACTGTTCAACCAGCATGGTTTCCTTGCTTTGCTCCTCTTACTCTGTGTTCTGATGCAGGCTTCCATTGCCTCTGTAATCCCCCGTTTAATAATATCCCATTTCTGCTCCATATCTATCTCCTGACTTATGCCCTCCAGTTTCCCTTTCAGTACTTCCTGCATCCTCCCAAAGTCTTCCCCCTGAAGTTTACCACCCGGGTTACTGATTTCTCTGGCTCCCACACATCATGATATTAAACCACACCATTTGGTGATCGCTGTCGGCTAGTGGGTCCTCCACCCTTATTTCCCTTACTGCCTCCCCATTCGACAATACCAGATCTAAAGTGTTCTTTAGCCTAGAAGATAGACTGACCAACTGCATCAGGAGACCCTCCTGGATCGCGTCCAGGAGCACTTGCTCCCTAGCACTGCAGGTGACCGGAATGCTCCAGTCAACCCCCAGCAAATTGAAATCCCCACGATGACCACCTTCCCTTTTCTACATGCCTTTCTGATTTGTCCCGCTAATTCCCTGCCAAGCTCCTCAGACTGGGACGGCAGCCTGTATACCGCCTCAAACTTCAGTTTCCTACCTCTTGAGTTTAGGAGCTGCAACCAGATTGCCTCTGTTCTCCTTTCCTCCCCCCCCCTCGTCCCTTGTGCATTTGATTCCGTCCCTCACATAGACTGCTACCCAACCCTCCCTCCCTCCTTATGGTCTTTCCTGTAAAATTTGTACCCTGGGATTGCTAGATCCCAGTCCTGGTGCTCAGTTGCCCATGCTTCCCTGACAGCTGCACTCTGCAAGCTGCAATATCCACCCTCCACACTGCCAAGCATGCCTGTAGCTCAGCTGATTTGTTGCCTAAGCTTCTTGCATTCAGCGAGACCACCCTCCATCCTGCCCTTATCCTTTCATCGCCCTCCATCTCTTCCCTTCTACTCCTTCCCTCCCTTTTTGGCTGCCCCAAGTCCTTCCCTGCTAGCCTGGGGGTTGGCTGTGACTCCACTCTATCGGATCCCTGCCTACCTGCTGTCCACTTGCCACCCCTCCATCTAGTTTAAATCCACCTTTGTCGCAATATACCTCCCCAGTCTTTGCTTTAATACCTCCTTCCCCTCCCCACTCAGGTACAGCCTCTCCCTTGCAAACAGATTGTTATCATCCCAGGTATTATCCCAGATATGATTACCCCCATGTCTCTTTCCTGTTTGGTGGTCATCCCCCCATCTTGTACTCTGCCCCTGGATTTCTACGACCTAAGTGCATGATTTTGTACTTCTTCACATTAAAACTTAGTTGCCATATTCATGACCACTCCTCAAGCTTTCCTATATCCCTATTCATTTCTTCCACACACACTCCCCGGAGTGTCTACCCTATTGCACATTTTAGTGTACTCTGCAAAAGGTGCACCTTCCCTTCTAGTCCCTCTGAAATGTCACTGATAAATACATTAAAGGGAACTGGTCCCAGTACTGATCCATGTGGCACCTCGCAGGTCACCCTCCTTTCCTCTGAGTGAACTCTGTTTATCCACCACCTTCTGATGCCTATTCCCCAACCTGTTTCTTACCCAGCTTACCACATTGTGCCCCACTACCAGGCTGCCAAGCCTGTTTACTAGTCTCCTATGTGGAACGCTGTTGAAGGTCTTATTGAAATCTAGGTAGGCCACATCCACCGCTCCACCCTGATCTACTTCCCTTGTCACTCAGTCAAAGGAATCTATCAGATTTGTTTGACAGGACCTGTCCCTGGTGAATGCATGCTGCCTTGGATCCTGTAAGTTGCTGGTATCAAGATATTCCACAACCTTTTCCTTCAGCAGCAATTCCATTAATTTCCGCACTGCCAATGTTCTGCTGGCTGTCCTGTAATTTCCAACTTTCTCCCTGTTGCCACGTTTGTGAAGTGGGACTACATCTGCTCTCCTCCAGTCCTCTGCGACCACTCCTGTCTTCAGTGAGTGGTTGAAAAAGGACTGTCAGAGGTGCAGCCAGCACCTCTTGGAGCTCCTTCAGTATCCTTGGATGTATCCTGTCTGGCCCCATTGCCTTGTTCACTGTCAGGTTTGAGAGTTTCTTCAGGACTCTGTCCTCTGTAAATGGACTAGTGTCTACCTCCCTTCCTTCCTTCAATGCTTGCATCACTTAACTGTGGTCCCTCACCTTCCTCTTCCTCTGTGAACACTGAACAAAAATATTTGTTCAGGATGCCTGCTTTTTTCTGATCCCCCTCCACACACTCCTCCTCCTCCTCCTCTGCTTTCTTAGCCTTACAATCCCTCCCCATGATTTTCTCCTTTCACTTATATATCTGAAAAATGTTTTATCTTTCTTTACTGCCTGTGCTATTTTCTCCTCTCTTTGCACCTTTGTGCACCTGACAACTTTCCCTGCCTCCCTCTGCGTCTCGTGATACACCTCCCTATCCTTCTCCCTCTGTGTCTCCTTATATTTCCTGAATGCTAACTTTTTTACACTTACCTTCCCAGCCATCTTTTTTGAGAAACATAGCAGTCTCATACAGAGGTTTGTTGCCTTACCTATGGCCCTTTTTAGTGTTGCCCACTGTTCCTCCACTCCATCCATGTCCTCCTCCCCTTCCAGGGCATCCCTGAGGCACCACCCACCCCATCTTTGTAAAGTCATCCCTCCTGAAATCCAGGACTATGACCTTAGTATGATTCGATTCTGGCTCAGTAGTTATATTGAACCACAATCACTGTGATCACTGAATCCCAGGTTGTCACCCACCTCGACGTCTTCAATGCTGTCACGGTTGATGAGTACCAGGTTCAACACTGTTCCCTCATGAGAGGACTTCCTTACTAGTTGCTTGTGGAATGCCCCCCTGCAGGTAGTCCAGGATATCCCTGATCCAAGCTGAAGCTGCAGCTAAGATGCTCCAGTTCACATCTGGCAAACTGAAGTCTCCCACTAGCAATACCTCCCCACCGATTGCCATCTTTTGGATGGCTTCACCAGTACCTTATCCATGCCCCCCCCCAAGCTGAAGTTCTGTAGATAACGCTAGTGTGAATAGCGGTTCCATTCCCTGTCTCTAGGGTAACCCACAGTTCTTCCGCCCCTCCCTGTATTCTCTGTGTCTGTAGCTTTTATGCTATCCCTTACATAAAGAGTCGCTCCTCCCACTTTCTTACCCTCTCTGTCCTTTCTAAATAGTGTATAGCCTGGTATGATTATATGTCAGTCATGGTTCTCATTGCACCATGCCTCAGTGATGGTGACAATGTCCAGGTCAGCCTCTGCTGTAATGGCCACAAGGTCTGGGATTTTATTTCCCAGACTTCGAGCATTTGTACACATGGCTTTACAAATTTTTCTATTACCCTTCTTGTCAGTCCCCCCTTTTCTCTTTTGCCTACTCTCCTTATCCCTTCTGCCTTCATTCCTATCCCCCCTCCTCATTTCTACCATTCTGCTTTTCCTGCTATTAGAAACCCTTGGGGATTTCCCTCCCTTAAGGTTTTCATTATTGACTACTTCAGTGTGCAAGGATGGACAGTTCATGTCTCTCTGATTCCTTCCACCTGCACCCTTGGCTAGTTTAAATGCTTGCCAATATAGCATATAAACTGTCCACTGAGGACTGTGGTTCCTCTCCTGGATGGATGCAGGCCATCTCCCCTGTATAGGCCTTTATCCCTCCAGGTGGGACCCCAGTCCCATGTGTAGCTGAACCTCTCCTCTCTGCACCAATCTTTTAACCACCAGTTAAAGCTCTTGGTATGGAGTACCCTATCCTCCCCTCTGTCATAGATAGGCAACACCTGCGGTATATTCAAACCCTAGAAAAATGCAAGTGTCAGGGCACACAGAGGTACATAACAGCTGTCACCAGCAATCCTACATTGAGCAGGGCCCAGAGGTGATAGCCACACAATAATTAAAACAGCTTTGTTTCTACAAGTGAGTTAGTCCAAAATAATATTGTCAGTCAGTTTGCCTATTCCAGAATTTTAGCAATAAAAAAATACTTTATCCGAACATTTTTCATCCATTCTTTTACTGAGACCTGCACCATTTAATATGGCAAACAACACGGTGGGGTTAGCTGATGTACTTTATTTTTTTTTTTTAAATGTGATGACTGGAAAGCACACTGAGACTGAGCTCATTTCCTGGTGCAATCCAGAGGAGGTGCAGCCAGAGGGAAGTGTAAGTAAACACAAAGTGACAAAAGTACAAAGAACATCAGGAATTTTATTGGGCACTTAATTATGCACATTGCAGCAGTGAAGTCAGTGTCCAATCATATGACAAAAATACCTAAATACGTAGCTAAGAAAGTTCCTGGGCATTTAATTCAGGTATCAATCAAGATTCCTGAGGTTACTACAGTTATTGAAGATGTGGTGATGTGGAAAACTTCACCTTTTACAAAGGTTAGAAAATGTGCAAAAAAACCTTTGTGAGTTTTACCTAGTCCATCTGCAAGGTGTATTGCCAAACTCAGTGGACCCTACAGGCAAATCACTTAAAAGAAAAACAAATCTCCCCCACCCTCCTTGCACTCATCCCACCCTCCTCACTCCCTTGGGTGCACCCACAGTCCCCTACAAAAATTAAATAAGTAGTAGTGAGGCTGAGGATGATTGCAAGTAGGGCTCATGGCATTCTGTCATTTGTCAAATAACTCACAGAAGAGAGGCAGCAGCTAGGGCTCACAGCATCATAGCAATCCATCATATAACTTGCAGAGGAGAGATGGCAATTACGGTTCACACCCATCTCTCTCTAATATGCAAATAATATATCAATATATCTTAGGATCTATTGATATTGTAGCTCTGAGACAACTCTCAGAAATCCCACAAACCGCGATACTGATGCTTGTACAGGAGAAGGGATACAGCTGAGCAGGAGGGTTGGCTGGGTGCTACGCTACAAGGCATGAGGAATGGGTTTACTTTTAATTTCTTTTCATGCCAGTACTCTGCATACTGTAGCTCACTTTGCCGACAAAGGACTGGCAAGGTGGAGTTATCTCTCCCCAAACACATATTTTGCATAATTTTAAAGGGTATACTGACCGCACAATGAAACATTCATGACAAAATCCCTCACAGCGACAATCTCAACAGGTTTCAAGATTGTCATTGTGAGGGACCTGAGTGTGAAATTTCACCCTTTCAATGTGTTTTGCCGCCCCCTTCAAAATAACTCAGACTCAGAGTTAGCATTCCATAGAAGGGGAGCACAGAGGACACAGCACCCCGATTGGAAAACACACAATGTCTGACAGGTGAAATTTTGCCTGTTGACATTAGGGATCTCGCCATGCTGAACTTCGACAACAGTGTTGTCAATTCAGCATGGTAAAACTGTTTTAAAGGCCCATTTACATGGCTGCATCTGCACTACATCAACCTGAGCAACTTGGGTTACTGTGGTGCAAACACACATGTGTGGACACTTACCTGGTCAAGGTGAGTTAGTGCTCGCGACTCTTCTAGAGCCACTGCAGAGATTGCATGGGTTCAGGAGTGAGGAGTGTAAGCAGTCATTTGGACAGACTGTGTTTTTAAGACAGAATAATGTGCTCAGAGACAGCCCAGGTTCCAGTTGTCTCAGTGGTGCAGCTGGTTAGCGCAATCGGAATGGTATTCAGGGTGGCCTGGTTCAAGTCCCAGCTGAGGTATTTACTTCTTCATCACCTCTGTTTGTATGTGTTCCATAAATATGCACACTGCACACCTGTGTGATCATTACAAATAAATATTTGTGTTGCCATTGGGTTGTGCATTTGAGAAGGAGTAATGTGCTCGAGGGCAGCCCAGGTTCCAGTTGTCTCAGTGGCCCAGCTGGTTAACGCAATCAGAATGGTATTCTGGGTGGCCTGGTTCAAGTCCCAGCTGAGGCATTTACTTCTTTCTCACCTTTGTTTGTATGTGGACAGGCTGCACTCCTCGCTCTGATGCATCCAGCTGGCACCGTTAAGCAACTGACAGTGCCCCCCCCCGCACTCATGGCCCCACTCCAGCATGGCTTGCAAGGGCGCTGAGAGGGATCATATAAACACAAATGGGATCTGTGCAGGGGGCCTTGCAGCACTGGAGCAGACTGGTACTAAAGACAGAGGATGGCCATGTAAACAGGTGCTTATAGTCACAGGAAAGAAAAAAATTATAACAACTGGAAGGTGTCTCAAGGGACCTAAGCAAACAGAGTCATTGTTCATTAAAAGGATGTTTCAATGCTGAAACTGAATTTAACATGTTCATACTGTAGTAACTTAGCAACACAATGATTTAAGGTTCAAAGGAACTCTTGGTCCATCATAACTGTCCCCCTGCTTAATAAGCAAGGATATAAAAGGAAGCATTCCATGCAAAACAGAAAATGCAGTATATCCACGTACTCTCTGTCTGGTACTTCAGAAACTGTTGCCAAATAAAGAAAAATGCAAATATGGTTTGCATATCAGAACAGAACAAGATGTGATTAAGTCTGTGATAAGAAAGTTTAACCTTTTTCGCAAAATATGTTAATCCTTCCTCTTAGTGTCTTACTTTGTTTCTGAGACAGAAGCACTGCCCTCTGAGTTCACAGTTAAAGTAAACCAGAAGCATGTGAAGCAGAGCTTCCACTAATCACCAATCTGTTTTCTGTAAGAGACAGAGGAATAAAGTGATTATGTAATACCAATCAAAGCAGAGAGCTTGCTGTTTGTTAGTTGCTCATTTTGCTTGGGTATGTGTATTGTTTAATTAGCAAACTGTTTTACAAAAGGTTAAAAAGGCAGAAGCCTAATTTAACATTTTGTAACAAAAAGAGTGACTAAAAAATGTCTCAAACCACAAAGAAAGTATTGAAAGCATTGTGATTACTGCCCTGAACCTCCATATGGGGAGAAGAATATATCATATCCCGAGTATGTGATACAAGTTTTAAACAGTCCATAAGCTTTGTTCAACAAGGAGTACATGTAGATTTAACCAATAATGTTTTGTCCCCAGAGACCCCAGCCTATAAAAGACACAGGAACCTATATGTGGGGGCCCAGATTATCAAATAGTTTTACTTCATCAAAGTTGTTAATTTCATGCATTGTTTGTCATCATCATCATCATCATCATCATCATCATCATCAACAGCATCATTCTTATTTACATAATCATTTGTTTACAAATCTTCCATTTCATCAGTTTTGTATACCCCCACTATTTTATATATATATATATGTTTCTTATATATAGATATACACATTCATGCCTTATAATTCTTTCCCATTTTTTTTATTTCTTCTTCCCCCCATATGTACACAAGGGGGAACGCTCTCGTCATCTTCTTTTCTTCTCCAGGCACTAATGTACACTAGTGTCCTGTATTTGCGACCTTCTGTGTCTGCCTATCAACCCCCTTCCCCAATTCTCAATTGCCTTCCTTACATTTTTTTCCTTACAACCATCCACCTTCAGCCGGCCCTGTATGCCCCTTTTTGGCACACCCAAAAAACAGCATCACCGATATCAGTTTGCACCCGTCCACCTTCAGGTGCCTCCATCTACCGTTTACCTGGGTGGGTGATAGGAAAATTGTCATCAGCAAAAAAAGTGAGGTCTGAGACCTCAGCATCTGGTTTTAAACCCCCTAAACCCCTCCTCTTTAGCCCAATTTTGGTCCAATCATTATCTCCCTTTGCTCTTTTAAGCTCAGTCCATGTTGTGACCTCACTTGTTAGGTCACTGGCCTCTAGTCCCTCCCATATTAGCACACTTTTTAACCAATACCGTTCCTCCCCTTTGACTCTGCCCCCACCCTGGTGATCTCGTTAATGTGGACACCTGCCTCTCCATCCCCCTCCCCCTCCCCACAGCTGCTACTGGGCCTCCCCCATTGGCTAAGGCCAAGGGAACAACAGGGCCTGCCACCTGATGCTGGCAAACCTCATTGTGGTCTTGGTAAAAGGAATCTACTTATCTAGCAAACATGATACTGCAAGCGTTACGTCTAGACAGACTATCTTTCAGGTGTGTGTCAAGTAAATAATGAGTGTAGCATGGCCATTTCAAGCAATATTAAAGAATGTTATGCTTGTCCATTCTGCTGCTTGTGATGCTGGTGATCTGGGACTGAGAATGAGCCTAGGTTTTCAGGTGCTGGCCACTGGGAGAAAGATGGTGCTCCCCTCCTCTGGGCAGTGTGGGTTGTGTCTCCTATTGTAATACCTTCCCTCAGTGACCACAGATGATGGTGTAGTCATGAAATTTTGCATGCTTGAGTAGGGAGTACACATGGACATCAGTGCATTATTAGATGCTGTCTAATGTGTCCCTAGTGAGCACATTCATAGGAGGGACAGAAAAAAGAGGGAAACTACAAGCTGCCAAATGGAAGTTGAAGTCTTATCTGCTCTCAGAGCTAGTACTTGTCTTCCAGCCCAATCTATCCTGAAGGCTACTACATAGCTTCCCAAATCAACTAAAATAGTGGCCACAGTTAGGTACTTAATGCCCACCAAAGGAAATGATAAATAGTGAGGGCCTGCCCAGGGTGGTGTTTGGGAAAGTAGTATGGTTCTGGCAAGCAGGGAGTCTTAGGAATGTGGATGGTGGGTACATTCATGGCTAAGAAGCATCTTTGATGAAAATTGTGTGTATTTGGGATAGTGAATCATCAGAGATCACTATTTTTATGGATTGGTTACATACAAACAATTTAAACCTGTGCTTCATGTACACTGCAGACGAAACTGTTCTTCTTAGAGGGGAGGGGCACAGGATCAGTAGCTTGTGCTGAGGATCCTGCGCTATGAGCAGACTAGATAGACCTAATGGCCTTGTTCTGCCGTCTGTCATGTGTTCACATGTTCATATTTCCATTTTCAATAACTGGAGTGTTAAATACTTCTTCTTGCTCTTCTATCAGGATTACACCCTCTGGTGGAGGGGTAGTAACTAATATTTCCTTCTCTGTATCCACCCCATGTCCTTAAGCAAAGGCAATGTATTTTGTTGGGCATAATTTGTATCCTGTAGTGAGGCAGAGGTATTTTCTGCACAAAATCTATGATTTTAAGTTGAGCCAGGTCTCCTTTATGTTTAGAGATGTGCTAAATTATGAAATTTTGTCATGCAAAATGTTTCATGAAATTCATGCATTTCACAAAATATTTTGCGGGTGCGAAATGTGACAATTCACCCATGAAATGCAGAATTTCCCCCATGAAATATGAAATTTTGCTCATGGAATGGTGAAAATTTGCAATGCAAAATTCCTCAATTTGTTTGCAGAATTTTGCAACTTTACACCCGGTGAAAAATTTTGTGTAACGGCAGAATATCGCGAAATGTTTCACAAGGCAAAATTGCCGATTTTGTGGCAATTTTGCAGGGTGAAATTTAATTTTGCAACATCTCTATTTATGTTTCAAATTCTTTCACTTTTTTAATTTGTTCTTGAAATAAAGTAAATAATGACCCTGTTGAAAAAGGTATCTCCTTGATCATTTATTGATGACAGACGTCTACCATTATTTAATACATCTCATAATTTGGCTGAAATGATAAACAAATTAAGCACTACAATAAATGGCCATAAAAATATATTGTGTAAGGACAAGCTTAATGGCTCACATTCTCAGTTGGAATTAGGAGTTGATCATCCCAATTTTATTAAAGAATACTTGTCAGCATCCCCTGAAATTAGAGATCTTTCTTCCCCAAAATTTTCTTGGGAAAAATGAGTCAGACAAGAATGATAATAATTCCCAATGTCTACAGGATAGTGGAAAAAAGTAATGGCCTCAGTATTATCAAAATAACTTCCAGAATATATAAATAATCCTTTCAATGTTAATGTAGTAATCCTGGAAACCCTATGGGTAATAAAGGATGAGATATTAGATCTCAGAGCAAAAGTCATGAAAAAACAATTTATGATCAAGAGGTTGCATGAAGATAACTCCAAACTGAATTACAAGGTAGATGAAAACAGATCTTATATCCTGGAAAAAATCAAAAAGAAGGACATGGGGAAAGTGAAAAATCTAACAACTGTATCCAAGTAAATATCCCCAAACCTTTTGTTAGGGAAGACATTATATATTTGGTGGAGACACCGACTACTAATAATACTGAAAAACATCTAAAAACAAAAAAGAAAGCAAATGTAGAAAAAAAAAAAAACAGGGTAAAGGGAAAGAAAAAAAAACTAAGACCAAGGAAGGAGGTAAAATCGTAAAAGAACACCATATACCAGAAATCGATAGGAAGTCTCAGAAAAGTGAGGATTCATAGGGGATATGACATGGCCTGACTGAAGATATATTCAGTGAAATATTTGTTATATAGTCACCTTATACTCTGTATAGTGGAATAAACATTTACCTCTGAAAATAAACCAAGTTCAGGTATTGGCCCATGTTTCAAAACAGAAGTGGAAGCAATTAAGATTTGGAGTGAAAAAGACAACATAGCAACAATGGGTTTCAATATTAATGCCCATCATCTTAGTAAGTGACTCCCACCTTGAGCACTGTTATTATTGCTTTTGTTGAATGATGGAGCAACCTTGCCCTGCGTACCTACAATACATGTTATATACTTTGTTTGTTCAATTGCTGATGTATCTGGTACTGTTCACCTTATATTTTCTGTTACCTTGACTTACACTGTTATTTTCCTTGTATGATTCATGCTGCTCTCTCACTGTATTTTTACATTGTACAAGCCAGTTTCTGCCCTGCGCCATGCCTGAAAAAGATATTTGGATCAGCGCACCAACCCAGTTACCAAATGAACAAATAAATAAATAAGCTGTGAGAGAGTTGACACGAGCAATGGAGAATTCTGATTGAATACTGAATTTAAGGGCATACAGGAATCCTAGCAATGACTGAAAAAGTAACTAGGCATCTACAAATAAAAAGCCAAAGGAAAAATGCTGCAGTGGTGTAACCTTGTCCCAAACCAATCTACATTTTTGGATGGCATGCCCCTTGGGATACTATGCGGGAAAACTAAGAAGGCTATCTGTGAGTTTTTAATTGAATGATGCAAATAAAACTGGAGCAAGAAACAGTATTATGGGTTTTTCTTAGAGGATATCTCTTTCATCAGGCCACACCTTTGGAACCTATAGGACCCAGGCACTAGGACCATATGGAAAATTTTGCAAGCAGTCAGCCAGAGATCACCCACGATGACATCAGATGTCAGCATATATGTATAGTGAAGCTCACCTGGATTAAATCCAATTCTGCAGCAGACTGCAGCAGAGTTGCTGCAGCAAACAATGAAATTTCAATGGGAATTAGTCCCTTTTTGTTATGCAGGAAACTGTGACCTGTGACACTGCACTTCATCCTGGTGGGCTTCACTGTAAAGGTGGGTGTCCCCTTCTCTCCTCCATTCTTTTCCTGCCATCACTCAGACTCATTGGACCCTCAGAAATGTCACTGCTTATAGCCATTTTATTTTTTCATACTATACCTAAGTAATCACTTTTGGAATTATTTTTGGTGACCTGCATGTTGTCAAAAGAAGCATCTAAACTCTTCTGGTACTCGGTATAGAGAGAAGCTCTACATAGGAGACTCCTACGACATCTGTGTCTGCTGCTTAGATCTCTGTCACAATGTGAAAGTTTGTGAGATCTGCCAGAGGTTCAGCTCTGCAACCAGGCAATATAGAAAGTGGGCTTTGGAGAAATTCTTCCTCTAAAAGACAGTTGAAAGAATGGAGAAGCAACTTCAGTAAAAAATCACATTGCTGACTCCATTGGACTAATAGCAGTCATCAAAGTCCCAGGAAAAATCTTCGTGGAGTCATAAATACAAGCACTGGGATAAGGACAAGGCCTCCCCGGCTAGATGAATGTTGCCTCTGCAGACTATAGGTAGGACCTGCACTTAAACATCATCTGCCCTGGTGGTGATGCTGACCACCCCCGACCATCAACCAGACACCAAGATCAGGGCTTCACACAGACACTACTATGCCTATTATGATCGGTACATTGCTGTCATTGAAGGGGATCCAACCATCACCATTGACCATTCCAGTTGCACTTACTAACCAAGGCAGCATCAACACTCAGGCAGTCCATATCACCTTTTCAGATTTGATAAGACATCTACTGCCTGGCCTCCCTGTCCCAGGGGGCCCATTGATGGGGACTCCAACAAACACCCCATCAACACCACAAGGTACTTTGCCACATAGACCTCCTCAGCTGCTGCTGATGTTGCTGGCACAGTCCTTGATTCCCCTTGATGATACAGTCAGTAACAAACATGAATATAATCTTGATCTTATGATACAGGAAGATGAGGAGGAGGAGGAGAAAGACTATGCTGATAGCCACTATGAACATGGCACCAGCTCTACAGTCTCCTCCTGTAGTGAGGACCCTGTAGTGAACACAGTATGATCACCTTCAGAGGATCCCTCATTTTTTTAGTATGATGCAGGAAATCCAAGCTGACATGGGCTTCACTTAGGAAGAGCAGGATTCTACCAAAAAAAACTGCTGGAGTTTCTGGAGATGCCAGACTGTCCTTCAACTGTGGTTCCTCTCCTGTTTCCAGCCTTGGAGGATGCCACTTATGTAGCCTAATATAGGACAAACAATATACCAGCTGTACCCAGGAAGGCAGGCAAAATATACTCTGCCCCTTCTGGAAAGCTTTTTTATGCTAACCAACCTAAGACTGACTCAGTGATGATCACAGCTTTCCAGATAGTTCCAGGACACCTAAGCACCTGAGCTCCTGCCTTCCTGACAAAGAATCCAGGAGGCTGGATGCCTTAGGCAAGCATACATATGCCTCTGCCTTACTGGGCCTATATATGCACCAGGCCCATATTCTAAAATATCAGAACACCCTTTGGAAGAAGGCTAAGGGTGCTGTACAGGCCTTGCTTAAGGGCTATGCTAAGCAGGAGCTAATGAAATCTATTACTGCTGGAGCTGATGAGGTGAAGCATTTAATCCACACAGAATATGATGTTTTTTTTTTGTCCAATTATTTAACTCATTGTCTCCTAGCAGACGCCTGTAGTTGTCAGTAAAAAAACACTGGTGTGTCCTGAGGACATCTGCAGAAGTTGGCTACTGACTCCCAGTGTGCCCAAGCAACGTCTGGAGAAGTCACGTATATATTTGAATATATAGTGTAACAGAATATAATATATATTTGACTGCATAGCACCGTTGGAAAGGTAATGTTATGCTGAACAACTCTGTCACTGATATTTTGTGCATATCATGTATACTTTAGGAGTTATTTGCCTTTGTTTATGGTATGGTGTGTATGGCTTATGTTGCCTGTTTTAGTGAAAAAAGTATTTTTCTTTGCTGTTTCAACCAGCATAAAAAAAAAAATTACATATTATTATTTTCATACCACCATTGGGAAGGTAATTTTGTGCTGAAAAACTTTGCCACTGATATTTTGTGTATATCATGTATACTTTAGGAGTTATTCACATTTGTTTATGGTATGGTGTGTGTGGCTGACATGTTTTCCATCAAGATTCACCTAAGCAGCTTGAATAAAATTCACTTTTTTGGCACTTCAGCAGGTATAAAATAAAAACTGTATTGATTACAACTGGTTGCATAACACCACTGGAAAGGCATTTTGTGCTAATCAACTTTCATGCTGATACTTTGTGTATCATGTATACTTTGGAGATATACGCATTTGTTTATGATATGGTGTGTGTGGTTGAGATTCAGCCTCAAATCTCACCAAAGCACCTTGACTAAAATGGGAAAAATTACATTTATAGTAAAAGATATCTTTTTTTAACTAACATAATATTAAAACACCATCTAATGTCTGTATGCTTAATTTGGTGTTGATATTTTACATATTTTCCAACAAAAAATGGCTTATGTTGCCCTTTTTTAGTGAAAAAAAATATTTAGTTTGCTATTTTGACCAGCATAGAAAAAAAACAAAATTACTTATTATTACATGCATGCCACCATTGGAAAGGCAATTTTGTGCTAAATAACTCTGCCACTGAAACTTTGTGTCTAGCAGGTACAATCACTGAGCTATTAGCATTTGTTTGCAACATGCTGACTATGGCTTGATTTTGCTTAGAAAGGCCCAGGAGTCACTGTTAAAAGTATACAGGAGATTCAGGAGGCAAGTGGTGTAATCTCAGAGTGAGCCTGTGGAGGCAATGAGTTAACCAGGTGAGACACACTAAGCTGAAAGCTTGTTTACAAGTGCAACCTGGGAGCCTTAAACCACTGCACCATACTGCCTCTAATCAAGCCTAATAAGCCTCTACCAGGGCTGTGGCCTCTTGCATCTGTATCAGGTGTTACTCTTGGATCAGAGTAGCAGATTTTGCTGCTGATGTGCAGCAAACAATTCTCAATGCCCCAGTCAGAAGGCAGAAACTGTTTGCCCATGCTATAGAAGTTTTAAAAGACCTTCAATCCTTTGGCAAGACTCTGAAATCAGTACACTCCCTGTACCATACCCAAAACAGGGGTAGGAGCAGGGGTCCCTTTTGCCCAGCTACTGTCAAGGGGCAGCACCAGGCCTACAGACAGCAGGGAAGGAGTAAAGGTGCAGGGGTCTTGCCAGTCCCTAGCACAGTCCTAGATGTCCATTCCAAAGCACCTAGAGGTAGTGGAACTGGGCTCTGGAGTGGAATTTTAATAGCCACTTGAGCTGTAAACCTGGAGACCTGGGTTTGCATCCCACAGCCCCCACTTGCATACTGTGAGACCCTGAGCAAGTCCCTTAACTTCCTTATGATTGAAGGACTTTTAAAACTTCTATAACATGGGCTACCAAGGGAGGGTAGGCCATGACCCTGGGGGGGATGGACCTGCCAAGTCACTGGGGGGAGGGCCTGGGGGAAGCAGGGTTTCAGGCAGGGAGTGAGAGGCATAGCCGAGAGGGTGCTCCCAAAGGATGCCCAGGGCCCCGGAGAGAGAAAATAGAGTTAAAAAAAATAAATAAATAATGAAATATTCAATAATTGGGACAATGGATAGTTCAATGCTATATGTACACAAGAAAAGAAAAAAAATCTAGTGAGAGAGGCATAAAAGGTTAGGCAAAATAAAACCAGGGCTAATATATGTGTGTGTATATATATATATATATATGTTGCATCAAAATAGAAAAGTGTATAATAAATTATTAAAAGAGGAAAGGAATGAAATATTAAAAAAAATGATGGTTGCAGTTAAAAAATGCTACTATACAGAAGAACATGTAAGAATTTTGGCTCCTTGTGGCAAGGGACAATAACACATATGCAAATTCCTTTGAAATCTATGTGTAGCCAAAACATTGTGTATAGCATTTTAAAAAGGTATATTTTAATCCACAGGAGGATTCGCTGTATAATGGGGGCAGATACTTTATGTAAATCCTTAATTCCTGTTTGTAGTCCTAATCCAATATATATCACAGAAAATGAAATATTACATGCTATATAATGCTAACTAAATTGAATAAGGCACACCTCCGTGACAGAATTACAATAGATGTTATTAAACATTTTTCTTATTTGTGGATGACATTATTACATTTCATGTATAACTATATGGACAAATTGTAGTCTTCCTATCCTTCTGGGCTGGTAACTTAATTTTCCCAATTCATAATAAGGGTTCATTAAGTGATCCCCAAATGAATTTTCCTATAAGTGTGATTGACACAACTCAAAACATTTTTGTTAGAGTCATTCTTTAAAGATTAGAAGCATGGGTGGAAGAAAGCCAAATGTTAGGTTAGTCCCAAAATGGATTTAAAAAATTCAATTCACAGTACAACTTTGGATGGTATTTGGATGGTATTATCACATTTAAGTACAAAGTATGTTAAGATTAAAAAAGGGAAGTTATTTTGCTGTTTTGTAGATATAAATATATATATTCTATGCAAAAAAACTTTGTTAATGCATCATTTAGGGTTAAAACACAAAAAGTCAGGAAATGAGACCTTTAGGGTTGCCCCATCCCCACCCCTCGTAGACCCACCCATCATCCCAAGATTGACAGCTGATGGGGTGTGTCATTGGGGTTGTGAGGCCTAAATGTCACCCCATTCCATCTATAATCATATTCTACAAGCCACAGTAAGAAGAATGGAAGTGACATTTAGGCCTCACAACTAATATTTTACCCATCAGCTAATAGGATGATGAAAGTCCATAGAGGGATGGGGCAAACCTAAAGGTCTCATTCCTACTTTTGTGTTTCAACTCTAAATGATGCATTAGCTAAAGTTTTGCATAGATCTCCTACTTTTGAGAAAGAATAGAAAAGTAAAAGTTGCACAAGTTAGTGGGAGCACAGCCCTTGGGCCCAGTGCTCCCACCAACTGCAAATTCCTGTCTAAGATAAGAGTTCAAGTACTGAATATCATATGTATTGCTGGCAGTGCATATGGTTGGGAGTGTGGGGCCCACCACCTTGAAAGAAAGCAAAGTGTCAGTGGTCAGAGTGGCATAATTCAAAACCTGTTTACATGTCAGACACCTAACCACTACAAATTACCTCCATGGCAGTAATGCTAGGCACCCTATAAATGTGAAGCCAGTACCACAATGCAAAACACCATACGCAAAACATAAAGTGTGTCACACAATATGGGTGCAGCAAATGAATTTTCCAACACCTAAACACCATAATTCATATGGACAGCCCATCCCCTCAAAACGCTCCAAATTTCAGTGTAAAAGACCAAACTGTTTCCGAGATATAAAATGTGAAAGTTTCAGGTTTTCATTCATCACATTGGCAGAATTCTATACCTATTAACATTTTACACATCTAACGACTGAAAAATACAACTATGGCAGTAAGGCTAACTACCCTAGTATTTTAAAAACACTACCACCATGGAAAACGCTGTCCACAAAACGTAAACTGCCTCACGCAATATTTCCACAAAAAATGTATTGTCTGACACCTAAGTACTATAATTCACATCTACAGGACATGCCGTCAACACTCTCCAAATTTCAAGTTAAAAGACCAAACTGTTTCCAAGATATTTAATTTGAAAAATTGTTAAAATTGTGCTATCTGGTCCCTCCCAATCTGGTCATCTAGTCCCTCCCTCGTGATCAAAGATTGTGATCAAAAAAATCTCATGATCAAAGAATTTGCAGGCTCACGATCAAAGAATTAAAAATGTTAAAACAATTTTAGAAAAAAATACATGAAATCACTGTCATGACTCAACAGAACAAAGGCCCCTGAGCAGATCCCACCCTAGTTTGCCTTTAGAAGTGACCCCTGTGCTGAGAAAATTTAATTTTTCATGTGTCCATCTAGTCGCACTGTCATGATCAAAGAATCTCGAGATCAAAGAATTTGCAGGCTTGTGATCAAAGAATTTGCAGGGTCATGATCAAACCATAAAAAATGTTAAAAGTAAATTTTTAGGCAGAAATACATGAAACCACAGCCATGCCTCGATAGAACGAAGCCTCCTGAGCAAAACCCACCCGTATTTGGCTTAATAAGCCACCACTGAGCTGAACAATTGATTTTTTTCAAGTGGCCATCTACTCATGCCCTCACGATCAAAGATCGTGGTCAAAGAATCTTGTGATCAAAGAATTTGCAGGCTCACGATTAAAGATCATTAGCAAGCCATGATCAAAGAATAAAAAAGTTAAAAACTCTATATTTTGACCATTTTGAAAGAAACCACAGGCATGGCTCGATAGAGGCAAGACCTCTGAGCAAAACTCACCATAGTTTCACCTCAGAAGTGCCCCCTGGGCAGAGATATTTGAATTTTACTGACCGCAAACTAAAAACAAGATGGCGGCCATCACGATCAAAGATTTCCTCATGATCTAAGATTCTTTGATCGTAAGTCTACAAATTCTTTGATTGTGAGGTGGGACTAGATGGCCAAAACCCCACTCTTCTTTCACAAAATAACCATATAAATTTCCCCATTGACTTATAATGGGAAATTAAAACTTTCATAACTTTTGAATGGATTAATGTTTTTTCACCAAATGAAAAGTGGCATGTTCCTTGACCCAAGCTCTTTCAGCTGAGCAAAGTTGCAGAGCAGCATGCTACATGATGGCTGTGCAGCACCACGGACAATATCAAAAAAGCTGCCCACATAACTGGCGAAAAGTGCATTTCCAGCATTTTGGTGTGCAAAAACTGTAAGTCCAACCAAAATGAAATTTGGCTGATCAGGAGAGCTACCATGCCCCACCACACATACCAAATTTTATGCAAATCTGTTGAAAGGGTCCAAAGTTATTAACGTGCAAAATTTTGAGTTTAACATAGAAGAGGCTTTATAACCGTAAATATAGTGGTGCAACTGTGCCCCTATAATATATTCCACGACCGAGCATGCTGACATGCTATAGTAAAGGAGAATGAGGGAGATTTAGGCCTCATGACCCCAATGAAACACCAAGGCATCTGTCAGACTGTGGAGGATTGGGGTGGTGTGTGTGAAGGGGGTTAGGGTTCAACCCTAACATCTCATTTCCTGACTTTTTTTTGCTTTAACCCTAAATGAAGCATTAACACAGTTTTTTGCATAGAATTTCCTTAATTTTTGAAAAAATGTTAATATAAGTAGTAAAAAACACGTATTGGTGGGAGTGCCGAGCCCAGTTCCCACTAAGTTGCCAATTTTTGCATAACAATATGCATCTGTGCCCATGC
The DNA here is from genome assembly GCA_016271365.2 of Neoceratodus forsteri. Taxonomy (NCBI): domain Eukaryota; kingdom Metazoa; phylum Chordata; order Ceratodontiformes; family Ceratodontidae; genus Neoceratodus; species Neoceratodus forsteri. The sequence continues at coordinate 378,414,088 of CM057458.1, forward strand.
TCCCACTTATGCAAAGCTACAGAGCCATGCAGCAGCACTATAGGGCATCAAACCCTTGTAACAGTAATTTGCGCAAATCTTGGGAACCGTAAGAGCTAGAAAAAAAATTCTAGCATTATTGTAATCGTGACATTAAGTACTTCACGCAACATCGTAAAGGCTGTACCCATATCTCGCATCGTTTCCGAGGTATGGGCACCAAAAAGCACTGGACAGGCACTCTTTCAACCCTTGTGACAGTACTTTCACAATATCTCATGAACCGTGCAACTTACAAACAAAATGCCACTGCAGGCTTACTCTACAATTTAAAATCTTTTTCCAGTGACTAGATCACCTAAAGGTGATTTAAGCCACCTGTAGCGAAAAGTCTGTATCTCGCTTCGTTTCCGAGATAATGGTGCTGACAGTCATGACACAGACTGCAATGTAAACCTATGGGAAAATGTTCAATTATGTAATTGAATATCTCTGCAACAAATTATTTCCACAACACCCAAACAGCATAGTTCACATCTCTATGACATCCCCTCAACACCCTGCAAATTTCAAGTAAAAAGACCAAACTGTTATTGAGCTATGGTTATCCCAATTTGGGCCATCTGGTCTTTCTTAGGGTCATCTGGTCTTTCTCATTAACATTCCAAAAATACATATACATTTTCCCATAGGATATAATATGAATTTCAAATTGTAATAACTTTTGAACAGATTCATATTTTTTCACCAAACAAAAAGCAGCAGGTTCCTTGGCCCAAGCTCTTTCTACATCCCAAGAATCGGACCAATAGCCCACACGGTGTCCATCGTGCAGTGCCATGGACAAACAATGCTCAAAAGTGGCGAAAAATGAATTGTTGGCACTCCGCTGCACAAAAACCATATGTCTCACTGAATTGCAATTTAGCAAATCAAGAGATCTACCAAACCAGACTGTGCATTCCAAATTTTGTGTAAATCCATGGAATGGTTGCAAAGTTATTAACGTGCAAAATGTGAGGTTTAACATTAAAAGTGCTGACCACAATGCAAAACGCTATCCACAAAATGTAAAGTGCGTCACGCAATAACTCTGCAGCAACTTAATTTTCCAACACCTAAATGCCATAATTCACATGGACAGGATATCCCCTCAACACCCTGCAAATTTCAATTTAAAAGACCAAACCATGTCTGAGATATAACATTTTAAAATTTGAGATTTTCATTGGTCAGAGTGGCAGAATTCCGCACCTGTTTACATTTTACACACCTAATGACTGAAAAGTACGTCCATGGCAGTAAGACCCTATAAATTTCAAGCCACTACCACAATGCAAAATGCTGTCCGCAAAATGTAAACTGCGCCACGCCATATCTCTGCAACGAATGGATTTTCTGACACCTAAGTACCATAATTGACATCTACAGGACATCCTGTCAACACCCTCCAAATTTCAAGTTAAAAGACCAAACCGTTTCTGAGATATTTAATTTTAAAAGTTGTTAAAATTGGGCTATCTGGTCCCTCCAAATCTGGCCATCTAGTCCCTCCCTCGGGATCAAAGAATCTTTGATTGTGAGCCTGCAAATTCTTTGATCATGAGGAGGGACCAGATGGCCAAAACTCCGCAAAATAACCATATAAATTTTCCCATTGACTTATAATAGGAACTTAAAAGTGCTGCAACTTTTGAATGCCTCAATATTTTTTCACCAAACAAAAAGCAGCATGTTCGTCCAGTGAAGCTCTTTCAAATGAGCCATGATGCAGAGCAGCATACCACGCAACAGCTGCGCAGTGCCATGGACACTATCCCAAAATCGGCTTCCAAAACTAGATAATTTTGATTTTTCAGCGTTTTTGTGCACAAAGACCGTAAGTCCGACCGAAACAAAATTTGGCACATCAAGAGATCTACCATGCCCCACTGTGCATACCAAATTTCAGGCAAATCTGTTGAACAGGTCCAAACTTATTAACACACAAAATTTTGACTTTAACATAGAAGTGACATCTCAACCCTAAATATAGTGGCGTGACTGCGCCACTGTAATACAGATATATATACATATGTGTGTGTGTGTGTATATATACACACATATATGTGGTGTGTATATATATATATATACACAGATACAATACATCTCCCAAGTATCCCTCATTATGGGGACACCCCACTTTGTACCCCACATACTTGGCCTGTCCTGCATATGTCCTTCATGGGAACATTGGTGCACACACACTGGATGTACTATGCATCCTGAAATCCCAGTGGACAATGCCGTAGGCTATGATGCTACTTACGTGTACTGTAGCATCTGTACATTCATCAGCCCTGGCTTCCAGTGGGATGTGGGTTTGTTACCCCATGTTTGAAGTTGTGTCCCCCATTCTGGGGATTGGTGTCCCTCATTGTCCCTCATTCCAAGCAACTGGGTCCCACTTGTCAATGTTGCCTGGTGAGAGGTATGCACTGGGTAAGCCTGCTGACAACCATTGCCTGTAGCTTCCTACCTGTACTCCCAGACTGACGTACAGGTGGAACTGTGAGCAGACCCAGCCTGCTCCTATGCTCTCAGGCTGACATACAGTTGGAGCTGTGAGCAGACCCAGCCTGCTCCTGTACTCCAAGGCTGACATACAGGTGGAACTGAGCACCATGGAATAGCTCCAGGCATACTACATGGAAATGTATGCTAAGCAGCACATATCAAGATGCAAATGTGGCTGTTTGCACACGGATTGCCTAAGTAGGCTCATTTGCACATGAGCTTTGAATATTGCAAACTTTAATCCCAGGCTAATGTGTTAGCCAAGGGCCAGGTGTTAGCGCCAGGCTAATGTGTTTACTCTGAGCTAACCTGTCACTTGTGGAGCACAGTTCTGCTGTGTGTGGCCTGCACTGACTGTTGCTGTTGCTGTGCAGCATTCCATTTATATCACTCACATTGACCTGCTCCTGCAGCTTTGCCTTCCTCCACCTCTGTGTTCCCTGAGCCACTGTTGCATTTTGGTCTTCCCTGTTGCTATATTCAGAGCTGTTTTATTTCCAAGGCTAGTTTTGCACTGCACTCCCAGCCCTGTTTGCACTGTTTGCTTTGCACACTATATTCCACAGGTTTAGCCCTCGGAGTTGTTCCTTTGACTATAGTGTGCTATTGGTTCCAGGCTAATTTAGCACACTGTGCAATGCTAATTTTGCCCAGGGGCTAAGTTTTGAATATCTGGCCCTAACTCACAAGATGATCTAAGCATTTCTTGTGAATGCTTGACATTTCTTAGGATTATGCATTATAGATTATAGATTATATAGCAGATGTACTGAACTGTTTTTCCAGATAATTATCATTTTAATACCAGAATCTTTGTCTTGTAGAGGGGCTCTTTGTGGGATACATGTATTTTATTTAAATACATTTAATGCACCTTTCAGAATGTAACAGTTAACAATAGAATCAGAAATTTTAAGTAGCTGTATACGATACAATTCTGAAATGTCTATATTCTGGAAATTCATTGTGTATAAAGTATATAAATTGTGAAGTTAATACAATGTTATTTTAAAATTTTATAAGGTTTCAATATACCTTGATTGTATACAGTACTATTATATAAATTAATGTTATTTCTTTTTTTAATTATGCATTCCCCTTTTGGAAATTAAAGTTTTAAACAAATTTTGTATATGATATGCATAACTCAGGCTCGTACATTCATAATATATAGTCACTTTAATGCTATTTCTAATAAAAAATTCAGAGCCACATTGTATAATATCCAGGGCAAAGTAACTTACAATGTCAGAAGTTTAACATACCCAGACGAACAAACAAAAAAACAATTCCAAACGTAAAGCAGTAGTCATCACACTATATTTTTATAATTAATATTTGCTACACTTATGCACATTATAGCTACAATTAATACAGTTTTCTTTCTTTTATGTACAAATGTGTTTTCCATGCCATTTAAAAAACAAAATGGAGAATGAAAAATAGTCACGTTTTATAGCTCATCCTCTATATTACACATGTTGTACTTGCAAACATAATCTTATAACATAAGCATTAGGGACCTATTTTAATCATTACTAGCAGTATATCTGGAGAAATATGAATACATATTACTGACAGATAAATCCTGCTTCTCTTAGTCCACAGTTACCCTGAATCCCACTTTTTTGTTGTATTGTCCACTGCTACATCCCACAGGGTGTTTGTGCGACCCAGATTCCTCAGCCCTAGGTAAAGTGCCTTGCATGTCTGCACATTAAATCTAAACCATCATTTCTCATCCTACACCCCCTAATGCATGCAGGTCCCTCTGTGGTGCCCCCCAGGCCATGTCCGCTCTTCTTCAGCATGGTGTAATTCAGCTAACTCTGATTTTTTCTGCCAACCTTAAAAATGTCTATTTTAATCTATTGAATTTATCTGTTAGGCATGCCAATAATATTTCTAGAAACAATGTTAATCTATATAATGGTAGTGTAAATAAAAAGTCAAACTCAAGTTTATAGGTTCATAGATTCATAGGAAATGCAGATAAAAGTAAGCCAGGGGATTTATCAAGTTTAGAGGTGGGCGAAAGTTTCGAATTCTGCTCTTGTGGAACTTCAGCAAAATTTCGGAAATTTCATGAAATTTTTCGAACTTCCGCCATTCGTGAAATTGAGATCTTCCATTGATTTTCATCCAGTTCCACTGCCTTTTTCACTGAACTGCAGAATAATACATTTGAACTGCAGAATTTATTCCATCTGCAGTTTAATGTATTATTTCCTATCATAATACAGTTCCCCCCCCCACTGATAACCAGCCCCCTGTCCAATAAAACACTCTGGTGTCTAGTGCCACCCCATCTGCTGATTGGGAGCTCAAAGAAAAAAAAAAGAAATCCCTGGTGTCTGGTGGTCCCACCCCCACCCGTCGATCGTGGGTCCCATGTAAAAATAAGAACCTCCGCTCCCTGGTGACTAAAGGTCCCACCTCCACCTGCTGATCATGTTTCCCATGTTAAACAAAACCTCCACTCCCTGGTGGGTACTGGTCCCACCCCCAACCAATGATTTCAGGTGCCATGTAAGAATAAAAACCTCCACTGCCTGGTGGCTAGTGGTCCCACCTCCAAGCATCGATCGTGAGTCCCATGTAAAAAAAAAACCTCCATTCCCTAATGGCTAGTGGTCCTACCCCCACCTGCTGATCGTGGGTCCCCTGTGAAAGTAAAAACCTCAGCTCCTTGGTGGCTATTGGTCCCCCCCACCCACCGATTGTGGCCCCCAAAAAGTTATAATTCCCTGGTGTCTAATGGACCCCCATCCCTATCCCTGATCCTCTGTAAAAAAAAAAAAAGTAATCCTCATTCCCTGGTGTCTATTGGACCCCCCACGCACCACTCTAACAGTTAGTCCACCACCATCCTGCTCCCCCCACCTCTACCTCGGGTGGGCCACCAGTGCAGCCGTCCTCTCTTCTCCATGGCTGGAGGGCCACTGAGCTGTCAATGAATGACGTGGGCCACCGGTCGTGGAGGGGAGAGGAGGGCTGTGCCAGTGGCCTGCTTGGGGTCAGGTTGAGGAGGAGTGGGGTGGTAATTGAGTAACTGTCTGGGGGGGGCCACCAGACACCAGAGAATGGGGATTACTTTTTTTTATAGGTGATCAGGGTTCAGGAGGGAGATCCACTAGACACCAGTTAATAATGTGGATGGAGGTGATGGACTGCCTTTTTGGGGGGATCGTGGATAGGAAGGGAGGTCCTCTAGACACCAGGGAATTCTAACTTTTTGGGGGGCCAAGATCGGTGGGTGGGGGGACCACTAGCCACTTGAGGTGGAGATATTTTTACATGGGACCCATGATTGGTGGGTGCAGATGGGACCACTAGCCACTAGGGAGCATAGGTTTTTATTTTTACATGGCACCCATGATCAGCGTGTGGGACCACTAACCACTAGGGAGTGGAGGTTTTTATTTTTACATGGGACCTATGATTGGCGGGTTGGGGGTGGGACCACTAGCCACCAGGGAGCAGTGTTTTTTTTTTGTTTTAACATGGGACCCATGATTGAGGGTGGAAGAACCACTAGACACCAAGGATTTTTTTTTATTATTACTTGGGGCCTGCAATCGGTGGGTGGGGGGGCCACTAGACACCACCATTGAGTGGAGAGTGTTTTTTTTTTTTTACATAGGATCCGCGATCGGTGGGGGGTTGGATTAATGTATTAAACTGCAGGAAACAAGCCTCAGAACTGACCACTGACAATGATCAGTTCTGCAGATTGTTTATCCGCAGTTTGATACATTAACCTGCAGTCCATACATTTATTTTGCCATTTTAAGGCAAAATTTCAGTGAAAGTTGCCAGAATGATTTCTGATCTTTCGCAGAAGCGAAAGTCGCACTTTCGTGGAAATTCTGCCTGCAAAATTTTTTTTTCACACACCTCTAATCAAGTTTGACTGTGGCTGTTCAGCACCCATAAACACTAATACCCAATCCTTTGCAAAAGTGTATGATAGTAGAGCACCATCAGTTTGTTTCCCCAGCAACCAGAAGCACTCTGTAAAAAGAAAAAGGTTCTGCTAATTGACTGGATTTTATTGTTTTAATTTTACTGTATTTTAATCTTTGCTTTTGCGTATTTGTGATTATTAGGTGCCCAGAGCCTCTGGGAATGGGTGCCTTATAAATACAATTGCCTTGCCTTGCCTTAAATCAAGTGGTGCACAGGATGTGATTCAGCACAGTTTCACAGCAGGACGGTCATGTCAAATTAATCTGATTGATTTCTTTGACTGGGTCACTAGGGTAGTGGATCAGGGGAGTGGTGGATGTGGCCTACTTTGACTTCAGCAAGGCGTTCAACAACATTCTACATAGGAAGCTTCTGAACAAGCTGGGCAACCTGGGATTGGGACACAAGGTGGTCAACTGTGTTGGAGATTGGTTGAAGAATAGACTGCAGAGGGTGGTGGCAAATGGTGCTAAATCTGAAGTAGGGAGGATGACCAGTGGGATGCCACAGGGCTCAGTTCTCGGCCAGTGCTGTTCAATATCTACATCGGCGACATTACAGAGGAGCTGGAGGGGAAGGTGTGCCTATATGTATATGACACAAAGATCTGTAATAGGGTAGACAGTCTGAGATGGGTGGAAATAATTAGGAGGGACCTAGCTAAAATGGAGGAATGGTTTGGGGTGTGTCAGTTGGGATTCAATGCAAAGAAGTGCAAAATCATACATCTGTGGTGCAGAAACCCAGGGAAGGATTACATGATGAGTGGGGAGATGTTAGACGCCACAAAACAGGAAAGAGATTTGGGGTCATCATTTCTGATGACCTAAAGGTGGCCAAATGATGTACCAAGGCAGTGGGGAATGCCAGTGGAATGCTGGGGTGCACAGGGGAAGGTATCACATGCAGAAGAAAAGAGGTCATAATGCCACTGTACAGGTCATTGGTGAGACCTCATTTGGAATACTGCATCCAGTTCTGGAGGACGCATCTCCAGAATGACATAGACAGAGTGGAGACAGTTCAAAGAAGGGCAACAAATATGGTACAGTGCATGCAGCAGAGGTCACATGGGGAGAGATTAGAGGAATTCACTATGTATACCCTGAAGGAGAGAAGGGAGAGGGGAGACACGACAGATACTTAATACGGTACAAGAGGACAGCATCTTTCAGAACAGAAAATGCTCTAAAACAACAAGAGGGCATGACTTAAGAATGGAAGAGGGAAGACTAAGGGGCAATGTGAAAAAGTACTTTTTTTATAGAAAGGCAGGTGGATGCCTGGAATGGCCTTCCCCAGGAGGTGGTTGGAGGAAGCACAGTGGGAGGATTTAAACATGTATGGGATAGGCATGTGGGGGTATCCTGTGATGTGGGTGACTGCTATTGAACACTTTCAAAAAGGGCAGCTCAATAACAGCACCTGTTCACAGGGCTACTGGACAGGGAGGGCAACCGGATGGGGGGGGTCGGCGAATATAGTGACAGAATGTCACTAAATGTACACGGGTGTGTGGGGGAGTGACCATGCCATGCGATGGGTGGAAGGGGAGGGAGGGTTTGTGAGATGTAGTGTGGCAGTGTGCTGCTGAGTTGGCCATGTGACATGGTGGGTTGGTGGCAGGTTAGGGTTGGGAGGGTGGCGGGTTTGATTCTGGGTGTGTTCATTTTTTTGCGCCAGTCTGGTGTTTTCTTTTTTTTTGCACCCCTCCTGACATGCACCCCCTTGGAGCTGAGAATCATTTAGTAGAGTGCAGCACCACAAACAAAAAATCTATGTTTCCGGCACCCTTTGCTCTACTCCGTGAGTGCATATCGGTGGAATTGATTTTCGGCGAAGTACACTCACCCTAATGATGAACGCCTTTCCGCAATTACTGTTATGACATGGAACTGAATAACGGAACCCTAGAAGGGGGAAGGAGCACCTGCAGCCTATGACCAAGTAGGGTCAGTGGCAGCTTATTAAAGGAAGGGTACATGGGAAGACTAGGTGGGCCTGGCATTCCTTATCTGCCATCAATTTTCTATGTTTCTATATTCTGTTTCAGTGGGCTCAAGTATTTATCTAAATCTGTCTAAAATACTGTATGCCCACAGATTTGCTTTTTACCATATATGCTGGTAACATGTGTGACATGTGGACAGCCAGTTCTGAGTACACTATGATTTTTTGTAATGTAAAAATGTGTTATGGACTGTCTCTCACAAGAGATGCTGAGACAGCATGTGAGTTGACACACACGCACACACCCAGGTTTTAGATACAAGGTGTTACCTGGAAGGCCAGAAGCTAATTACAGACTAGAACAGGCCTTAATCAAGAATCTCCTGTTTTTCTAAGTTAAATATAGCTTTAACTGCTAAGAGGGAAATCAGTGTCCATTTTATGATGTTAGAGGAGGAAACCAGGTTACGGCACACTGGTGCGAAATCCTAAATGCTTTGATGTCTCTGTGAGAGAGGATACTGCTTATAGATGAAAGGAAATTTACAGACTTGACTGGGGAAGTCACATGAGGAAAGGAGTTTCTGCTGATGTAACCTTAATTATCTTACCTTCTAATATGATAAAATATCCTGGGTGTATAATTTTTCATAAACAGAAGAGGAACTAGGTGACCTCACACAAAGAGGTTGGCAAAGACAGTTTTTTAAACAGATTCTGTTTTCCTTCAGATACACTTTTTGTCTACAATCTGACAAAGAAACATCTTTGAGCTCTTTAAGCAAGTATACAGGTAGAGAGAGACAAAATATGAGTACTGTAGTAGGAACTGCACTGTTAAAACCTTGTTCTTTTAAAAGATTGTATGGTTCTTGTGATATAATGGTTCTGTATTTTATGTTTACATACTTTTATCTATTTTAGTAAAACTCTATTTTTAGAGCCTACTTTGTCTGTCTTTGAATTTCTTTTCTTTAACAAGTGAAGTATATATGGTTAAAGCAGACACTGTGCATAAGTTTGAATGGTGATACCAAACTGGAAAAGGTAAGAGTAATCAGAGGTTTTTTATTAAAGTTTTTAAGGGTTCATTTTGTACACCTGGTTAGGTGCCCATAGGCAAAGATATCTGGCCCCCCCAAAGACAGAATTATCTGAGCCTGTGCATTGGGTGTGCTAACAAGAGGTTCACAGTTTGAATCCCTCCAGAACTGAGACCAAAGGTTGATTCGAACCCACAAAACAGACAGGAGGGTTACCCTGTTTCTGTTAACTGTTCACAAGACTGGCGCTCGGACGCTGGCATTTTGGGAGCAGAGGACTGACCTGCTGAGTGGGTTTGTGACAACATGTTTCAAGAATAAATTATTTGAGTAAAACATTATGTGTCCTACTTCCAAAGAGTAGGATGGGGAGGGGGGGGGAGCATGGAAAAAGAAACAGGAACATTTATTAGTACAAAAAACTTTAGATGAAATGCATGTGCTCCCTGTGCCCTGGTGCCCCATGTGTTTCCTGCATTCATTTTGTGTATGTTCAGCAGTCTTGTAGGTAGGTGTGTTCTAAAGTTTTGCTAAACATTGCGCTACATGTAGCTAACAGAAGTTGATGCTTTGAAGCTTGAAGTTTGTTTGATGGAGTTCTTTTTTAAAAAGAAAAATAGTTTAAACCAAATAAAACAAGGTTTCCTTCCCGCCCTCTAATAGCACCTTATACCATGCTGCTACCCATACTGCCACCATCCTTCCCACCAGCCTTGGCAAAATCATCAGTTACTGTAAGCAGTCTTCTCCCCTCATTCATTAGAACCCATCCACACACCACCTCACTGCCAAAAACAGACAATGACACCAAGTTTCTAACTTCCAATCTACCCACTCAGCTCCTAACCCACCCTCCACCTCCCCATGCCTACAAAGAAAAGAATAAGTACTGTAAGAGGGGATGGTGACCATCACAGACCCTCCTTTAACTGCCCAACCCTTCTGCTGTCTGAAAGAATGGGATTGAGCACTCACAGGAATCAAGGGTTTTTACTATGAGCTTGTATTTCATTCATTCAGACAGCAAAGGAGGTGAGGCTGGGTCTGTTCAGGTTGCTGACCCCTCTCTCAGCACTTATCCTTTTCTTGGGTAACAAGGCAAAGGAGGGTGGATTGTGTGCTATGTGGGTGGGTTGGAAGTTAGACATTTAGTGTCATTGTCTGTTTTTTGCTGGGGAGAGAGGTGGGATTAGGTGCTTATAGGCAAGTGAAGGGGAAGGCAGTTTAATGATTTTGCCATGGCTGGGGGTGAAAAAGATGAAGGGTAGCTGCTGGGTAGGTGAAGAAAGGGCGTTCTTTTTCTACTGGTTAGCACTGGGAGGAGGAGAGTGATAGATGAGACTTTGAGAGGGCAGGGGAAGGGAATTTTTTTTACGTTTATTAGAACGAGACAAAGTAGGTTTTCATGGAGTCTTCACCAAGTGAAGCTGGTACTTTGCTACATGGAGTGCTACATGTAGGTCTGTGTGTAAGCAACACTTTGCATAGTGTAATGTGTATTGAAGTTTTACAGTTTTGTACATACTTACAGGTTGGGGCCTAGACCTTCAGAAGCCATAGGGTTTTAGGTACGTTTCATTGCATTTTTTTTTTTTTACCAATTATTTTACCAGGTGAGACACACTAAGCTGAAAGCTTGTTTGCAGGTGCAACCTGGGAGCACGAGGAAGTTAAGTGACTTGCTCAGGGTCACACAGTATGCAAGTGGGGGCTGTGGGATTCAAACCCAGGTCTCCAGATTTGCAGCTCAGAGCCTTAAACCACTGCACCATACTGGTACCTGTCTGCTTTTAGTGTTTTCTTGTGTTTTAAATAAAAGGTTCAAAAAAGCAGGCCCATTGCTTGATTCTGGATGTTTCCATTTGATCTCATTAAGCCATTCTATTCCCAGTCATATAGCCAGTCAAACAATTGTTAAATCATTCTACTGTAGTTTCACTCTGCTACTGTCTCTATTACTATAGTCTATTTATGAATTAATGTTGCAGTGTGAGTGGGTTGGTAGAGGCAAGTGCTTTTCAGTCAGTGTTTTGGGACAGATCTTTAAAGTTTATTAACTTTTAGTAGTCAGTGTTGAGAAACTAGCTGGGTAGACTATTGCTGCCTCTTGCAAGTTGAGTGGTTAGTTGCAACCTGCGAAACAGGTGTACAGTTGGGGAAGGAGGTGAATCTGACTTATAGGAGACAGGAAATTTGAGGGACTAGTTCAGTTAGGGAACTGTTCTGGGAGACATGAAAGAAAGAAGAGAACAGAGCAGCTAGACTACCCTAAATAAGGTATTTAATTTTGTATTTAAAGTGTCAGTGTGGGAGAACAGGTAGGGGCAAATATTTTCTGTGTTTTTATTTAGTGATTGATTACCTTGTAGTTGAGAGGAGCATGGCTCAGACGGAAGCCTGGCATGTGTTAAGTCTTTGTTTTGTCTGTTTATTCATTTTATTCTTTTATATGATATGTATAAGTGCATTGCTACATGTTTGAATTGCACTTTTGTACAAATAAATTTGAATTGAATTAAATGTGGGAACTTATAAAGGTGCTCAGAGGCAAGAAGTAAAGGAGTACTTTCAGTTTGTGAGGCACTACGAAGTATATAAGTGCACTGCCAACAATCATAATGATCTTGCCACTTGATGAAGTGCCACAAGGCTAACTGCTGTAGGAATGTAATCAAAGAGGGACTTACAGAAAGAGGGACAGGCCACTCTGCTTGACAGAAGGGTCAAAACAGCACCAAGAGAGGGAGGTAGGTTTAAGGAAGTGCACTGCAGTTCACAGCCATGCAGATCAATAGTACACAATAGTACAATATTTGGGTGGGCAGAGAGGAGGGAGCAAGAACTGGTCAGTTGTAGTGGATGCACTGCTGTTGTCTTCCAGAGACTGCTCTGCATGCATGGAGGATGCCCAGTGTGTGCTGGAGGATTAGAACCCTTGCTGTTAAGGTTGCTGTCCTTAGTGGTAAAGTGAGGTTCCAGAGGAGCATCTTAAGGTAGGGTGATACTATTTTATTTTTTTTATTTTATTTATTTAGTTTTTGTTGACCAGGTAAGTGCACTAGACAAATCCTGCCTATTTTCAGGCATGGCCTGGGGGACGGGGATACAGATGAATGCCAACTGACCTTGAACCAGATTAAGCTGTTGGTGGTATTTTTAGTGAATGAGGGAAATTTGGCCAGGACACTAGGTAGGTAGCATACTAGCCTCTGAGGCTGGGCGATCAGAGGGCTGTGGGTTCAGTTTCCACATCTGGCGCTTGGGTTAATATCCCAATACTGACACTGTAGTGCAGCATGAGAGGGGTGCTGCACTTCTTCAGTGCTTCTTTCGGATGAGACGTTAAACCGAGGTCCCATCTGCCTGGATTGGTGGTAGTTCAGGCGGATGTTAGATTCCATGGCACTTATCAAAAAGAGTAGGGGAAAGTTTTATTATGAAGCTTCACAAAAAAAATTGAACAACATAAAAGAATACAATAGTAACAGCAAACAAGGAACAACATATCAAAATAATTCAATAATATACAGTATAGTGTCATGGCAAAAGTTTTTTTTTTCTCTTTTTCTTTTTAAATTGTGTTGTGAGTATGCCACTGTTGCTCTCTGCAAGTTCGGTTAAAAATTCAAAGGAAAGAGAAGTCTCAACCAAAGCTCAGATCTGAAAGTCAACCAATCTTATCTTTTAAGAAAGGCACTTCTTTCCATCTAGCAATCCATTCATTATACACCAAATACTTTTTCTCAAAAAAAGAATGATTAAATAATTCATGTTCAACCCTTTCAAGTACCCCTTTTGGTTCCTGATACACTTGTTGAAGGACAAATCGACACCTAATCTGCCATAACACAAATTTAAAAAAAGCAAAAAAACAGTCTAACAAACCCTATATTAAGTGTATTCAAGACTAGCTAAAAACCTCCCATGACTTCCTCATAGGAGATGTTCTGCCAATTTGCCCAATCCCATCGCACAGCTGGGAGCTTTCACATATGGGCACTGTATAAAAAAATGTTGCATTGTTTCCTCCTGAGCTATACAAGGTCTAGGGCACATTCTTTCTGAAACACTTTTATGTTTAGCATTCCCTTTAATGTTCAGCTTCCCATGACTGCAAAGCCATGTAGCATCCCATATCTGGGGAGGGATCCATTTATCTCTCAAAGTCAGGAGCACTTTGTCATGATGTATCTCCGCTACACCTTTAAAGTCTGGGGTAGTAATAAATACTGTCATCTGAACTGTGGCATAAATTGCTTTCCATATTTTATTTATAACATCTTCACAAGAGAAGTCCCACTGCCTCAATTTCTTGATAACCGGCTGGAAAAATGCAGGATAAGTTTTCATCTTGGAGGGTACCATGGTGTGGGAGGCCCAGTCTGCCCTGAAAGGCCTCAATCAATGATCTGCAAATAGCACCCACCACTTACTGTGAGGTCTAGATAAGTCTGGAAAATTATGACTGAAGTATATGCTGTAATAAAATGAAATGGGAGTCACCATTTTGAGCCCACCATGTGCTATAGACAAATGGGATTAAGTCTACTCCCCCAGATCAGCTGAAAGAATAGACTCATGAGGGTAATTTCCAAGCACTGGGGAATGGGATAAATAACTTTAAGATAAGTAAACAGAAGAAGCAGAAACGTCTTTGCTATCCTGACTTTTTTCTGTTTAACCTGTTGCCAGGTTTTCCACATTGCCACCTTGTATTTTGCCATTATCCCCCTTCCCAAACTGGAGGCCTAGAACTGTGAATGGTTCACTAGACACCCAAATGTTTTATAAAGAGGGAACCATAGTAGTAGAGTCACTAATGGGATAAATCCTACACTTAGTTCTATTAATGTGGGCTCCTGCCACTGCTGAGTATGTTTCTATTTGTTGCAATGCATTTTGACCAGAGACAGAGTCTGAGATGAAAACACAAACATCATCCGCATAGGCAGATATTTTGGCCATCAACAAAGTGTCTCTGGGTTGAATGCCTAATACAGATCTGTCCTGTTCTATCAGTCGCAACAAGGGGTCGAGGCAAAAGACATACAACAGGGGGCTCATTGGACATCCCTGTCGAACCTCTCTATCAATAGGAAGGTAGGGGCCTAAGTAACCATTCACAAGGGGAATAGCAGTGGCCGTTTTGTAGAACAAGCTAATCCAACTACAAAAAAAAGCAGAGAGCCCATATGCTTGAAACACTTGCAAATAAAAAGGTGTGGTACCTTATCGAATGTCTTTTCCTGATCCAAGGACATTATGTAACCAGAGGTTTTATTAGCTTTCCCTTGCTCTACTATCTCCCGTATAAGAAGAAGATTATCTTGAATGGATGTACCTGATATGGAGCATGTTTGGGCCCCTGAAATTAAAAATGGTACAATCCAGTAAGTATTTTCATCAGGATTTTAAAATCAGTATTAAGCAAACTCAGTGACCTCCAGTTATTAAGCTCACTCTTATCATTTTTCTTGTGTATCAACATTTGTATTGCAATACAGACTTGAAAATCAATGTGCTGATTATGGAGGATCCAATTATAGACCTCAGTGAGAATATTAGCTAAGAGAGAACTATAAGATTTATAAAATTCAGCTGGGAGGCCATCAAGGCCTGGTGCAGTATCCACCTTTAATTGAGAGATAGCCCCTTGAACTTCTTGGACAGTAATAGGGGCCATCAGTTGTAATGTGCTCTCACTAGGGGAACAGGTAGACCCAAAGTACGTAAAAAATGTAAAATAGTGGGTCCATCAATCTCAGGAGCAGTATACATGTTTCTGAACTAATCAGTGACCACCTTCAAAATGTCATTTTGTGATGTAACTAACAAACCATCCTGGTTCCTGACTGCTGTCAAGGTTCTATCAGACACTCTCTTATTACATAAGGCAAAAGCATCTCTAAAACCCTGTTTCCCTTGAGAACAAATTCTATGCTCATGCAACATGGAAGCCGCCCTAGAATATTGCAAATTTTCCATTTAATTTTTTATAGAGTTGAAATGGGAAGTTAGATTAATTTTTTGCGTATTTATGCAAGTGTATAGCTTTTCCAAATGAAATCTTAAAGCCAGGTATTTTTTATATTGCTGAGCACTATTAGTATTAGACTGTTGCCTTGCTATGTTCTGAATTTTCTATTTTGTTTCAACCCACCAATGACTTAAATCTTCCAAAAGGCCAGCTAAAGATATGCATGCCTTAAGCAACTCTTTGATAGACATGGTGAAGTAGTCATCATTCAGAAGGGTGATATTAAACTTCCTGTACCCCTTCCCCTTGGCTGCCTGTTCTCCCAAACTTGAAACAGTGGCTAAAATAACATGGTCAGACAGTTCAAAGGGGATAGTTCTGGCTTCCGGCACAATAATCTGTTGAGGTGTGAAAATAAAATCAATCCTTGTAGATAATCGTCCCTTATAGAAAGTATGTCCCCATGAGGGTTACGAGTTCTATAGGTGTCTCGAAGGTTACATTGTGATAGAATTTGTTTGAGACAGTTGGAATCACAAAATTCCTTATCTGTAAGGGCTCCCCTATCTTGCTTCTGTAAACCACAATTAAAATCTCCCCCCCCCCCAGATGGCATACTTAGTGGTAAACAAAAAGGCTTAATAGCAGTAAA
This sequence comes from Neoceratodus forsteri, assembly GCA_016271365.2. Taxonomy (NCBI): domain Eukaryota; kingdom Metazoa; phylum Chordata; order Ceratodontiformes; family Ceratodontidae; genus Neoceratodus; species Neoceratodus forsteri. Next base: position 378,430,214 of record CM057458.1, read on the forward strand.
TAAATTAACCCGTTCTTTTTTTGTCAGAGGGGCATAATTATTAATGGCCCTCTAAGCAGTCTTTTGGTATACAAAGTCCACTAAAAGTGCCCTTACTGAACAGATTTCCACCATTCTGGTAACTTTAAACCCATCCCCCTGAAACAGGATTCCAACCTCATGACAGGCTGCCAGACCAAAAGGAAAAAAAAGCTGGACCCCAGCACCAAAGCCTTTTTGCTGTTTGAACCAAGGACACTGCGTTTAATCTGGTGTCTTGGATGAAGCAGATATCAAAATGTAGGTCTTTCAGGATATTCAAGGTAACTAATCTCTGCCTGGGATTCCTTAAGCTATTGGTATTCAAAGTGGCAATGCGGAGTTTTAATGGAGAGGCCATTAGGTGCTTAATCAGAGGGAGGGAAGGGGGGCACCTAATCAAGTAAGTTTCCCAATCCTAGTGCTCTGTCTAGGTCGAGCCCCATGACTCTTAGGTCTCTTCTTACTGTCAGATTTACTCAGAGTATCTTCTTCTGAGTCTGAAGTAAGAAGTGGTAATGAGGATGTTTCAGAGTCTCTGCCCTGCTCTGAGTCTTGAGAACTTTTAGATAAGACATCAAATTTGTTACTCATGGGACTAATCGTGTCAGAGGAGGAGGCTTTGGCAATGTTAGACTGTATCCTGATTTGCCTCATACCCCTTTTTTAGTTGAGGTCCCTGAAACAGGAGGGGGCATAACCACCTTGTCCAGCTCAGGTTCAGGCAACACCTGCTCTACCATGACTGCTAAAGCACCATCCACTATAACCCGAACCATAGGATTCAGTTCAGGAGAGCTCTGGGCCTCAGGTCTCTCAGCAGGAAGGAGAACTGGAAACTCAGCTGCAGGAGGGACCTCTGGGGTGGATGGGGGGTGTTCAGGAGCAGTAGAAGTTTTGTGAGCATTAGAAACATAGAAACATAGAAGTTGATGGCAGATAAGGACCGCAAGGCCCATCCAGTCTGCCCATTTCTTTTTCTACCTTATAAATGTGCCATCTGCCTTTGCTCTGTCAGTGGCCTATCTATTCATACTCATCTGTATTGCTCCCTTATGCCTATCCCATGCCTGTTTGAAGCCCTGCACTGTATTCATAGCCACCACTTCCTGAGGTAGGCAATTCCATGCATCCACCACCCTTTCTGTGAAAAAGAACTTCCTCTCATTACACCTTAATTGGCCTCCCTCTAATCTCATGCTGTGTTCTTTTGTCCTGCTATTTTTCTTATATCGAAACGTTAGACTCTTTTACCTTGTTAATGCCCTTAAGGTGTTTGAATGTTTCAATCATATCACCTCTCCCTTTCCTTTGCTCTAGAGTATACATATTGAGCTCTGTTAATCTGTTCTCATATGTCTTCTGATGCAGTCCCTGCACCATTTTGGTTGCCCTTCTCTGGACTGCCTCAGTTTGGTTAATGTCCTTGTGAAGGTGTGGCCTCCAGTACTGCATGCAGTACTCTAGATGGAGCCTAACCAGTGTCTTGTAAAGACGGATTATTACTTCCCTCTTACGGCTTGTGATATCCCTACTAATACACCCTAACATCCCCCTAGCCTTACCTACTGCTTTAGAGGTCTGCTTGGATGATTTCAGGTCATCGGTGATGATGATGCCCAAGTCTCTTTCTTCCTTTGTGACTGCCAGCAACTCCCCTTCCAGCCTATAGGTGGCTTCAGGGTTTCTCTTCCCTATGTGCATGATCTTGCACTTCTTTGCATTAAATCCCAGTTGTCACTCTTCCGACCATTTTGCTAGTTTATCCAGATCTCTTCTCATTCTGCCCACCCCACCTGGATCATCTACTCTGTTGCAGATCTTTGTGTCATCTGCAAACAGACAAACCTTACTTTCTAGCTAGTCCACCTGCAATGTCACTAATGAAGATATTGAGGAGGACTGGCCCCAGGACTGATCCCTGAGGTACACCACTTGTGATTTGCATCTCTTCTGACTGTATACCATTTACCACCACTCTCTGTTTTCTGTCTGTCAACCAGTTTGCCACCCAGTTGACCAACTTCTGATCCATCCTGAGCCTACACAGCTTATTTATCAATCTTCTATGTGGAACAGTGTCGGAAGCTTTGCTGAAGTCAAGGTAGGCAACATCAACTGCTCCTCCTTGGTCCACCACACTGGTTACCCAGTCAAAGAAATCTATGAAATTAGTTTGACAGGACCTTCATTTTGTAAACCCATGCTGTCTTGGATCCTGTGCCCCTATGGATTCCAGGTGTTGCACTATCCTTTCCTTAAGGAGTGCCTCCATAATCTTGCCCACTACTGTGGTAAGACTGACTGGTCTGTAGTTCCCTGCCTCCTCCCTGCTACCACTCTTGTGGAGCGGGATCACATGAGTCCTTCTCCAGTCTTCTGGGACCCCTCCTGTGCTCAGAGACTCACTAAACATTTCTGCTAATGGCTCTGCTAGTTCCACCCTTAGCTCCTTAAGTACCCTGGGATGTATGCCATCAGGTCCCATTGCCTTGTCCACCCTGAGCTTAGCGAGCTCTTGTAGGACCCTTTCTTTTATGAAGGGAGTAGTGCTCACCTCCCTCCCCCCCTGTGTCCATGGTGCTGAGCTGTGGCCCTGCCCTACCTTCTCTTCAGTAAATACTGAGCAAAAGTATCTATTTAGGATAGATGCTTTTACAGGGTCCTCCTCCTCACACATCCCATTTTCTCTTTTGAGCTTAGCAATACCCCCTCCGGACTTTCTCCTTACACTAACGTATTGATAGAAAGTCTTGTTACCTTTTACTGTTCGTGCTAGTGTTTCCTATTTTTGGGACTTTGCCTGCCTTACTGCCTTCCCTGCTTCCCTTAGGGCAGTTTGGTATGCCTCCCTATCTTCATTCCGCTGTGTTCCCTTATATTTCCTGAAGGCCAGCCTTTTGGCTCTGACCTTTTCTGCTACTGTATTTGAGAACCAAAGTGGTTTCCTTCTTCTTTTGCACTTCCTTTTCTGTCTAACACAATGGGAGGTTGCTTCAAGTATTGCATCCTTAATGTTTGCCCACTTGCCTGTACCCCCTCACCTGTGTTTCATTTTGCCAGGGATAGCTTAACTCTGATGTCCATCTTATCAAAGTCAGCTCCTCTGAAGTCCCATATTTTTGCCTTGGAATGGGATGATTTGGTTGTAGGGGCCAAACTGAACCATACCATGTGATGGTCACTGGCCCCCAGGTGACCTTCTACCTGGAGATCTGTGATCCTTTCCCTGTTAGTCAGTACTAGATCTAGGATAGCCCTGTCTCTTGTGGGTTGTTGTACCAGTTGTTTGAGACCCTCCCCCTGCAGGGAATCCACCATGTGTCTAGTTCTGGCAGATGTTCCTGTCCTTTTTCTGGACCTCAGTAAGTATAACCTCCTGACTAGGGCAATCATCTCTGTTTTGAGTGGCCCAAGGACAGGTTCTTAAGGCATGGCCTAATTCATCACAGAGGTCACATTTGAGCTCATCATTACAATCAGTACTGGAATGGCCATAGGAAAGACATAAATTACATCTCAATCTATTGCATGCAGAACTTAAATACATATAAGAACTACATTTAAAACAAGTTCAAGGTTGGCCTGCATAAAAACAGTGCCTCCATTCCCTCCCCAAAAACAAACTGGTAAATGAATGGGCCCAGCATTGTTAAGATGTAACCTCACTTAAACTTCCACCAGCCCGTCCAAAAGTGATCTTCATCAAAAATGGGTTGGGGGGGCCCTATAACATCACACCTTTGTTGCAACCAATGGGAGATATCATGCACAGCAGCATTTTCATTTCTAAACAGAACTGTAACAGTTTTAATGGTAAGCTTAGTCAAAGGTATGACCCTGAAAGGCAGCCATAAAGCTGAATAGCGCACTTTATCATATTTTGTCCAGAACCTGTTTAAGCCCTGAGGGGTTTTAAACTGCCATCAAACAAACTGTCTCCTGATACATGTATCAGTGCATAGATCTCATTAGTAAAAAAACTCAAAAGAGCTTTTAATCAAATGTTTCCCCACATATAAACAATCATGCACAGTCGATAAACCCCCTATATATTGTAGTCGCACTGCGTTCCGTCTTTGCATAGGTGGAGGTTGTCCAGAAGAATTGTCATGTTTCCTAAAGCCCTCCCAAGTTGTTCTTGCAGTGTCTCTAGAGTTATCCTGTGGCTTCTGTGGGGGAGCTTCAGTGTCCATATGGTCACTTGTGGGAGGGATGAGTACTGGGGCCTTCATCACCAGAAGACGAATTGGAGACCATCAGGATCTTTTGTGAAATCTCAGGAAGTACCACATCATGCTGAACATCTTCAGCATGGAGATCCATATCTAAATCAATCATGCTGTGTGTCTCAGGGACGCAATGCTCAGACACTAGTACATGAACTCCTGACTTCAGAGATCCTGGAATAAGGCTGTGCAATGGATCAGGCACCCAGCAATCTGCAGTACCTGGCTTCCACCCCAAGCTCCTCAAGGAGTGTTCCAAAGAACTAGAACCTTTATGAGGGGCTGGGTCTTGTTGTGACTGTTTGGCCTGTCTCCCACACCACAGCCCCCGACTAGGACAAGCAGTCCCAGGAGAAGTCAACACTCCATTGCCCACAGAGGCAGGCAAATTAGTACTTACAGAGGTAAGCCCAGGCACCACATCATCCTCTGGAGAAAATGTAGCAGGGTCCAGCTGTAGAGCAACTCCAGGCATGTTAACTGCAAAATGCTCACCATAGAGATCAGGGACAGCTGTTTGCAATGTGTTTGATGTTACTGCATCAGCAGCAGTCTTGACAGGAGGCACTCCTTGGTCTGATATCTCAGCAGCAAATGCAGGTAATGGAAGTGTTACGTGAGGCATCTCAAAAACAGTGTCAGTTTGTAAAGCAGGGGTATCATTACCAGCAGAAACGGGCAGACGCTGAGTCATGAAATGCTCTTCCACCTGAATAACAGCCAATACAGTCTCTGTTCATTTTCAGCAGTTCTTTCAACCAAGTTTCTTCATGCATACCTAGACCAGAAGGCAAATAATCTGTACGTTCTGCCTCATCCACCTGCATATGCTCCACCTGCCTTTGTTCCATGTTACAAGCATTGTCTACACAAATGATCTCCAGAGCTGGACCTGTAGGGAGGGAGATCAGCTCTCCTACAGGACTACCAGCAGAATGACCACTCAACTCAGAGGCCAAAGCAGCTACAGCTCCCCCTACCAACAGAGTAGGGACATTTTTTTATTTAATACATCAGAGAAATGAAACAACAACAAAAAATATACATATTAAATAAAACAAAAGACTGTCCAATTCCAGAGAAAACAAACAGACATCTAATCAGGGTCTAACAAGAAACCAAAAAATAGATTTAACTCATCTTAAAATACAAAGAGAAAAACAACAAGTTATGTTATAGGAGTATCTGTATCAGTGACCCATGGCAGACTTTTCCACAGTTCCAACATTACTACATTTGACAGTGAGCTTTTTTTCCAGTTTATACAATTGCATTAACTCTTGCATAATTTTATCATAAAGTTCTTCATGCCTTCCTGCCTTTTGCTGTAGGGTATACCCACATCTCACAATCCAAATATTCCATTTAATGATTGTCATAATACAGTGTACAGTGCTTAAATACCACTTTCCCCATCTTCTATCGAACACCCCATACAAAAGATTAGTGTATGTAAATGCACTGAATATATTATCACCCCACTGTTGTGCTAAATAATCCCCAAAGCCTGATATAAGTGAGCATTCAAATAAAGATGCTGTATCGTTTCTTCTTGCTGCACACATCTTAACCTGCTGCATATCCTTTCTTGTATGGGTTTATGTTTCTGATTGGCCTTAGCACTAAGCTTCTTGTGACACATTAACCAGTGCACATTCCACATTTTGTCAGGTATCCTTTTGTTGTTTAAAAGCATTTTTAAGGTCTCCCTATGCTCCACTGGACATTTTACAAATACAACATCTTCCTGACATATTGTAGATAATAGTGATATACCTGCTTTCTAGGTAATGTGATCACCTGCTGCGTCAGTAAACCCCACTGTTTTAACCTAAGAAAAGTACATCTTATATATTCAGGAACTGTAACAGTTCTTTTAACCATCCTAAGCATCTGCCTTTCCCATTGATCAATCCAGGTGCTGCATTTCCCTCTTAGTAAGACCTCCCATCCTATTATTTGCTGTAATAGTAATAGCCTGATATTTCCCAAGCCGAGCCAGATACCTTCCCAAAATTCTTGCAAGTTAATAGTAACTCTTCTACTGAGGACTGTGTGCTTACTGTAATATTCCTGTAATCCACATAAGCAAGAACTTTGAACAGAAGTGGTTGCCCCCTTATGTTGATTGCTACAATTTTCTCATTAAGATTAATTTTTCTTAATAAAGAGTCTATAAAAAAATTGTACAGACTCGGGCTTAAGGGGCAGCCCTGCTGGACCCCTCTTTGTAACCTGATTATAGGGCCCTTCCACCCACATACAACCAGTACCACTGTTGCTGTATGATATATACACTGCAACCATTTTATTACTGTCTCTGGAATATGATACAGTACTGTTCCGAGATGTCCAATAAATTTGTATGACTAACTCTGTCAAATGCCTTCTCCTGATAAAGCAAGAGCAGGTACCGATCCACTTCCCCAATTTTCCCCAGTTCTGCCAGTTCTCTAATTAATATGATATGGTTTTGAATATACCTGCCTGGAAATGCATAGGTTTGTGCTTGTGAAACAACGATGTTAGCTATGGAGGCCAACTTCTTAGTCAGTATCTTGGCTAAAACTTTAAAATCTGAATTTAAGAGGCTCAAAGGCCTCCAGTTTCCGATATCAGATCTTACCCCTTTCTTATGTACATATGTCAGCACACCCATGTTCATGTACAGTGGCATCTGATTGATGCCCAAGATATTATTAAAAGCTATGGTCAATTCAGATGAAAGTATAGTACCCATAAGTTTTTTAACTTCATTTGGTAAGCCATCCGGCTCTGGGGTTTTCCTCCCATTAAAGTTGATAACACTTCTTTGACCTCAGTTTCAGTTACAGGTGGTGCTAGAGCATCTATAGCTGACTGTTCTGGCCTAGGTATCTGTATGCCATGAAAAAAAATTGCATGCTTCCACCCTCGCTTTGTAAGGGAGCATACATTTGATGCGTGTACTCTGATACTAGCTTTAAGATTGCTTTTTTTTCCCACCAAGGTATTCCCTGCCTCATCCACCAGTGTGGACATATCCTTTGTTTTGACCTTTGTAATACATGCTTCAAAAGGGCAAATCAAATCTGCCCTCACCCTCATCCCATATTGTTGCTGGTGATGTAGCTGTCTACTTTTGGAAGAATGATAGACCATCATATCTGCTTTCACTGCCTTAATCTGCTCAGTCAAATTCTGTCCAGTTTCATACAAGGTAGACATTAAATGTTGCAATAATTGTCTATTCTGTAAATACTTAAAGTATGACTTTCTGCTCTGACATTTACTAATCATTTTACACATGTAAACCATGTCTTGTTTTGTGTCCTCCCACCAAGATACTGGATTGTCAAAGCACACAAAAACTGATTTTCTAGCTTCTAAAAAATCCTGAATTATGCTTGTAACATACAGTATCTGTCCATCAAGAGAGACACATTAAATTTCCAAAAGCCAGGGCCCCTCTGTATGTCAGATGATATTCCTAGACTGACAGAGACTACACAGTGGTCAGAGTATTCAGCTGGAGCTACCTCTGCAGATAATGTGTTTACTGCTTTTGAAGTAAAAATATTGCCTATTTTAGACACTAAAGGCCCCTTCTGAAAAGTATGTACATCATGTTTAGCATGTATAAAAAAGCATCCTGCAGCTGGACCTTCTGTATCATTTGTGCAAGGAAATTAGAATCACAATATTGTTTGGCCATCCTGGCCTTTAAAGTACAATTGAAATCTCCTGCCAAAACCACTTTTTGTGCTGTATACAGGAAGGGTTATATCAAACTAAACAGTTCCCATCTAGCCGTTTTTGTCTGAAGGGCATAATGATTTACTAATCTAAAGTTAACATTTTGTATCATCACATCCATAATCAATATCCTCCCTGGGTAAACATCATATATTTTAACCACTTTCAATTCTGGAAGTCGAAAAAGAATGCCAACACCTGAACATAAATCATTCCCCATAGACCAATATGAGGCCCCATCCAAGTCCTTGCAGCAGTTTGAATATCTCTCAGGGAATGTAGGTGAACGTCTTGTAGAAAAAAAAAATCCCAAACTGTAAGTACGTTAGTACAGAAAGCACAGTATTCCTTTTCCCTGGCCTCTGAATGCTGGTCACATTTGATGTGTGAACTGAAAAAGGTACAAACATCAAAGAGAGAAAAGTCTACTTTCCATTATTTATATCTCCCTTTTCTCAATTCTCTATGTTTTGTTTTCATCTTAGCTTTCCTTTTTTGTGGACCCTTTGGCCTTTCCTATCTCTCTGTATCTGTAGTCCCTTCTGGAAGTGACGAAGCTACAGCTGAATCATCAGCGTCACCTTCTGAGTTCCCTGAATGCAACACATCATACCTATTGGAAATTGGCACCTCATTTACTTTCTGCGGAGGAACTACCTTAGAAATTTGTCTAGTGCTCCTTCTAACCTCTTCTCCCACTGGGTTGGGGGGAAGGGGCATCATAGCTGCAATCTTATATGTTGCCTCAGTAGTTCCCTCCTTCACTATCAGGAAGATGTTCTCTTCCTCTGCTACAGAGGAAAGCACTACACTACTAGCAGAGGTGATTGAGGCACTTGTGGTAGCTGCTTCTGAGGGTTCTAAAATTGGCTCTTGTGAAGGAACAGCCTGTGGTGCCACTACACCTTCTGGAGCAGCAGAAACTTCTGTGTTGCTGGGTCTCTGATTTGCCTGTAGTCTGTGACTGGCTAGCTTTTTCTTTTGTGTGAGAGTGATTAGTAGCCTCTGCTCCTCCCCATCAGCCTGATCTTTGGTGTTATGGGCTGCCCATTTACAATTCTGAATAGTGTGCCCCTTCTGATCACAAAGACTGCACTTACATTAATTAGACATTGTGAACCTATATGACCCAATTCCCACATACAGTACAGCGTTGCTGATCACATATGCTACTCAGATGTGCAACTGACCCACATTTATAGCACATCTTCAGCTGGCCTGGGTAAAACAAAATGTCTCTATCTCTCCCCAAGAAAAAAAGAATTAGGAAGATGCACCACACCAGTATCTGTTGCTTTTAACATAACTTTAATTTTCCATTCCCCAGTCCATATGTTCTCTGTGTCCATTATTGCTTCAGGGCCCTCAATTATTGCACAGCGTTGTAGTAGCCAGTATTCAGATCATGCACACTGGCACTTTCATTCCTAAACAGAACAGTCAATGTTTTATGCACAGGCCTGGTTAAAGGAGTAGCCAAAAAGGAAGACCAGGGAGCAGAATTTTTCAAATGATTATACTTACTCCAGAATCGCTCTAAGCCTTCCATAGTTTTAAAGCTCACATCAGAAGTTGACTCTCATGATATATGTATGGGCGCATATATCTCATTGGAGAAGAATTTCATTGTGTCTTTCAGCATGGTTCTTGCCACAAAAATACAGTCTGGAGGCTCTGTTAACCCCCCTGTGTATGTGAGTTTAACCACATTATGCCTTCTAGCCGGCAAGATTAGGCTTTTAAACAAAGAGGAGTAGGATTTAGGAGCTTCATTATTGATTCTGTTTAAAGGCAGTTGCGGAGTGTCTGTACTAGCCTCAGGGCATCCCCCAGGCAATTGCAATGCAGAATCCGCAGAGTGCAGTTGTTTAAAATGTAATTTCGGGTTTTGCATCAGGGAAAGCTCAGAGGGTACTTCAATATCCACAGAAGTTATAGGTGTCAGCCCTTGTCGATTCACAGCGCTGCGGGGTGGTTGAGGCATTTGCAGAGGTTTAGAGCCAGAGACCCAGCTCCCTGTAGCAACATCTCACTCCCAGCCAGCTGCTTCCAAAGCATTTTCAACAGACCATGGCTGTTTCTAGGTCAGACTACTATTTTCAGCGCATCTTAGGCCAGGAGATGAATCTCCTGTGTGTGCCATTCCTGACGCAATTACTGTTTTCTCCTGTTCACTTTCTTCCGCCTGCTCTATAGTCACAGCTCAGCTCTCAGATGGAGCCTTTGATGCTGCTGCATCACAATTACCCAGCTGAGTGGAAATGACACAGTCTTTCTATTTGTCAGTCTGCAGTTCCCTCAATTGTTTTTCAAGCTGCATTTTCTTTACTCAGTAGCAGCGTTCCTCCTTTTCTAGTTGCAATTGTATCTTTGAGGCATCAGAACTTGCAATTAGCATTTCAGAAACATCTAGTTCTTCATTATTACTTAAATCTGACATACCTTCAGAGGGTAATTCGGGAAAGTCCTGGATTTGCACGTTTTTTTCCACAGTCTCCTTGGTTGAAAAATCCTCAGTTACAATACTTTCTGCATTCACATCATCTCCTTCAAGCTCCATACCTTCACTCTCCTCTCCCACACACACATCATCAGCCATCTTGGTCCACACCACTGCCACATCACCGCTTCCTCCTCTTCTGCCGTCCAGCTCCGAACTGAGCTCCTCCACTCTGCAGGAAGTCAAGCCTCCTGCTGGCAGAATAGGGGAATTTCCCCTGTGTCCTAGCCAAATTTCCCTCATTCACTAAAAATACCACCAACAGCTTAATCTGGTTCAATTTCAGTTGCTTACCATCTGTATCCCCACCCCCGGTCGCCCCTGAAAAAGGGACTTCTAGGCCCAGTGGGCTTACCGGGTCAATAAAATTCAGCAAACAAACAAACTTCCAACTGGGTACCCAGAGTGTGTGACTGTGTAGGGATTAAATGTGCATGCATAATTGCCTGACTAGATCAGTTTTTGAATCACTCAACCTGTTTACTCCCATTTCTTGTTCAATTCCCCTGAATAAATCAGATCTAACTCTTTTTGCATTTAATCTGACTGTGGTTCTAGTTTGTACCAAAAGCACTGTACTGTTGTTATTTGCTGTGCCTAACCTCATTTTACAGGGGGTCTCCAGGGTCGAACTGGTGGAACCAGCCCTGGTGGTAAGTGCAAACAGTGTGGGGATTTGTATGCTGAATATGGGCTTTTATTTTTATATTTTTTATTTTTATTTAGTTGTTTAACCAGGTATAGCACACTAAGCTGAAAGCTTTTTTACAGGAGCGACCTGGGAGCACAAGGAGGTTAAGTGACTTGCTCAGGGTCACACAGTATGCAAGTGGAAGCTGTGGGATTCAAACCCAGGTCTGGTCTGTTGGATGTCACCAAATTTGCAGCTTAGAGCCTTGGACCACTGCGCTACTGTGAAAGTATTTGTTGCATATTGTCTAGGCCACTGCAGGGGAAAGAGGGGGGTTACAGTGTCTCGCAGGGCTGTACCCAGGTTAGCCTTGTTACTTATGACCCTGTCCTCTGGGTGGAGGCACCCGTTTCAGTACCCAGGCCTCTTAACCGGCAACTAGCCAGATAAGCAAGGGTAGTAGCCCTTGGGATAGTGCCACCTAGGGGGTTACATCTTGGAGGCACCAACACTGGGATTTGCACCTTCTAGTGGTCAGAAGTGGGTATTACAACCCCACACTTAAACATTTTAATAAAATGGAGGTACTTGCTACGCCTAAGTTTAAGATTGCCCTCCCATAGGTTGTTAGTGCACCGCATGATGGGGTGGAGTGAGACACAGGGGGTAGACCCTCAACAAGCCATTTTGTTAATGGACATCCCATTAGGGACCACTAATGCAACTATTATAGAGACTGTTGAACAACTTAAGTGTTTGCGGAAGGTTGAGGTGAAAGGAAGGGATTCCAACCTGTTTGATCAAACTATGGTGGCCCTATTCTCCTGCAGCCTGCTCACTGAACCAGAGAAGGTACCCCCTGTCATTTTGCCTGTAGGGTCCCAAAAGGAGTGGAGGGTCATTCACTTACATAGCGACCTGGCTGCTCCTGGAGGGTTCCCCACATAGAGGGGTTTAAAGACAAGCTGTTTAAACTGTTAGCCTCTGAGGGGCACTCTGCTACAGAGCTAGTGAAAATTTTAGAGCTTTCTGAGGATGTCACACCCAGGCAGTCCCCCATAGCCTCTCCCGCCACCCCTACAGTTGCTTCCCCATAGTGATACCTACTGTGCATTTGGACTCATACTGCAGACTTAGGCTCTTCTGGGGCATGGTCCTGGTGCCCATGGGGGAGGACGATCTGGAAACGTGGATGGAATATGCCATCCCATTAGTCCAGGAGTGGCAGTGTGCTGAGGGGGAAAAGAGGAAGAGGCTCATGGACAGTTTGAGGGGCCCTGCACTGGAGGCCATTCACTTCCTGTGATCCACCAGCCCAGAGACCATAGCCGCTGAGAACCTCTCTTCCCTGGAGGGGGTATTTGGTAACACAGAATTAGGAGAGGACCTGATATGGAAGTTTAAATCTGCAAAACAGTGGAAGAATGAAAAATTGTCAGTGTTTATTACTTGAATTGAGTGAGCTTTGCAGTGGGCCCACATGAAAGGAGGGGTGCCCACCAGTGAATTGAACAGGGTCAGGCTAGATCACATCTTAAAGTAAGCAAGGTACTCTAGCGTGATGTTGTTGAAGCTTAAACTGCAAGGCAGAAGGGTCAATCCCCCCAATATTGTGACTTATTGAAAGAGATCCATGAGATTGAGAATAACAAAGAGGGATGGGAGCCCTATGCTTGGGCTTCCCACACCTTCCAGGCCCCTGAGAGAGGTGAGGAGGCCAAACTGCAACAGATGAGAGAACTGATCAAGGAGTTAACTGAGTTGAGAGTCAGTCAGCAAGCTGCCAAGGTAGCCAAAGATGCTAATTCCTGTCCAGCCCCCCGAGACAAAGAGGGAAGTCCTGCCAGGAGGCGTGGGGGTCCACGTTGTTTCTTTTGAAACCTGGTCTGAAAACAGCCTGCAGGAAGAGGTATGAGAACTGAGAGCTGTGGTGGAAGACCTACTCTGACTCCGAGCTACCCAAGACACTGACCCTTGGGAGGACTCAGAAGGTCAAGAGAGCAAACCCCCAACCAGAGAGAGACCCCAAGACTCTCCCACTATGTTCAAGCAGGGGAACAGCTCCTCTTCCCCCAGAGACTCCAAAGAATCTGTTTTCTGTTACCACTGCAGAGAGGATGGTCACACCCGATTCACCTGCCATTCGCCTGAGACTCTGAGAAAAGTTACTACTAGGCTGCTGGCATTGATTTGATGGAGCAACATACGGGAGCAAGGTGGGGCTGCCTGGAAAAGCTATTCATCCAAGACAGCTGTAAAGCTGACGTCCAAGTCCAAGTCACTTGAGTGGTCCAAGGTGGTGGACCCTTCCATGGAAACTACAGTGACGGTGAACGGTGTGTCTGCCCGGGCCGTGCTTGAGAGTGGATCTCAAGTAACCATAGTATTTCAAGATTGGTACCAGAAGCACCTGCCTGATGAGCCTCTACAACCCTTGGAAGGTTTGCATGTGTAGGGGTTGAGTAAGAAGTCCTATCCGTACTCAGGGTATATCTGATCTGGCTGTCATTCCCTACCGCCATTGCTGGGGTAGATGAACAAGTTGAGACACTTGCCCTAATGTATCCCCCCCACTGGACTGTATGATGGAGTTCCCCTGTTAATTATAACAAATGCCCACATGTTTGGGAGACTAGCACAACTCCGCCATGAGATACAAGGGCAACAGACTGGATGGGCCCTAAGAATTCCAGCATTAATCAAAAGGGCTTATGACTTGCAACAAAACAACTGATGAAGTGGACTGAGATGAGCCACTGGGAGTAGTGTGGAAAAAGGATCCTGACTCTTTGGTGTTGGCCCCCAACGCCCAGTGTATGATCCTTGGAGAAGTCTGCCTAAGGAGAGATATGAAGAATAAAATATTGATGATAGATGCCCCTGGTGAAGGGAAGCTGACAGAGGGGTTGATAGTTAAGCCCAGTATACTACCTACATGTTCCCATGCCTATGCCCGGCGAGTGATGGTGCAAGTGAGAAACATGTCGGACAGGGAAGTTTGTGTGAACCAGGGATGTACGCTGGCTACAGTACACTGTGCAGGCACTGCAGTATTACCCAGTAACAAGTACTCTGGTGAAAGGGAGAAAGTGACCCCATACTTATTTGACTTCGGTGATTCCTCCTTGTCCGCCGAATGGAAGACCTGAATTAGCAGGAAACTTGCTCAGGGAGACCAGGTGTTCTCACTAAAAGACTGGGATGTGGGGTGTGTCTATGGTGCCGAGCATAACATACTCCTGCATGATGACTGACCATTTTGAGAGAGGTCCTGACGCCTTGCCCCAGCAGACATAGACGATGTTAGGAGGCACCTACAGGAAATGCTTGCTGCTGGCATTATTCAATAATCAAGAAGCCCATAAGCATCCCCCATCATAGTGGTGCATAAAAAGAACAGATCCATGAGAATGTCTGTGGACTATTGAACCCTCAACCGATGGACTATCCCAGATCAATACACCATGCCATGCATACAGAATGCCCTGGATTGCCTGAAAGGGGGTCAGTGGTTCTCCGTACTGGATCTCTGCAGTGGATATTATCAGATTCCGATGGCCCCAGAAGACTGTGAGAAAACAGCCTTCATCTGTCCTTTGGGATTCTACAAATTCCTGAGGGTGCCACAGGGGATTTCGGGTGCCCCTGCCACCTTCCAGAGATTGATGGAACGTGTGGTGGGAGACATGAACTTGCTGGAATGTTTAGTGTACTTGGATGATGTCACTGTTTTCGAACACATGCTAGAGGAACATGAGATGAGACTGTTCAAAGTCCTTGATCATTTGGAAGAATTCGGCCTCAAGTTATCCATAGACAAGGGCCAGTTTTTTCAAACATCTGTGAAATATGTGGGACACATAGTGTCTGTGGAAGGGATACAGTCAGATCCCAGTAAAGTTGAATCTTTGATCACTTGGCCCCAGCCCAATAACCTGAAAGAGCTACAGCATTTCCTGGGGTTCTGCGGCTTTTCAAAGGTGATTCGACCACTCTTAACCTTACCCAAGACTACCCCTCTACCAACCGCAAATACGAAAAGGGGGCTATGAAAGAACAAGAGAAAGTGTATTTTTGAACAAGTGAGCCTTTTTGGACTCAGTGGACACCCGAATGTGAAGCAGCATTCTTTGAAGTCGTATACCAGCTCACCCACACCCCAATTCTTGCCTATGCTGATCCTACCAAGCCCTATGTTCTGCATATGGGTGCTAATTTGCAGGGCCTTGAGGCTGTGCTATATCAAGACTACAAAGATGGCTTGAGACTTGTAGCTTTCGCCAGTAGGAACTTGACCTCGTCAAAGTGGAACTATCCAGTCCACAAGTTGTAATTTCTCACCCTAAAATGGGCCAAAGTTGACCAGTTTCATGAGTACCTCTGTGGGGCAAAGATATTAGTGAAGACTGACAATAACCCACTGACCTATGTGCAGACTTCAGCTAAACTGGACACCACTGGGCACTGTTGACTTTCTGCCTTATCAATTTATGATTATGCTGTTGAATACAGACTGGGACTAAACCACATTGATGCTGACATCATGAATGCCAGCTTCTAAAAATAATTGGGTCAGATTGTCTGAACCTGACTTCAAAGCATTATGCCAAAAGTCTGATAAAAATGAACAAATGTCTGCGGACACAGTGGACTACCTAGTAGACTGCTTGGACCATCCTGATACCTGCATACCTGCTGCCTATTGCCATTTCTCTGCATTAAATATTAGTGCACTACCTCAGTTCGATAATGACAGTATTCAGTGGGCTCAATAACCAAGATCCTATGATTCAACAGCACTTGATGCCCTGCGTGTGGAGAAAGATGTGTCCAAGTTGTATTCCCCTGACTTGCGAACTGCTCTATTGTTCAAGGAAGGCCCCAGGTTAAAGTTGCATGATCAATTGTTATACAGAGAGACAGTGGATCGTTGTGGTCAAGTACACAAGCAACAGTTGGTTCTACCCATGGCCATTAAACAGCTGGTACTGAGGTGTCTCCACAATCACATGGGGCACCTCGGTATTGACAGATCTTTTGACTTGGTACGATCCCGATTCTACTTGCCAAAGATGAGGTTAGATGTTGAGCACCATGTAAAGACTTGCAGTCGGTGTCTCCAAAGAAAAGCCCTGCCTCAGAAGGCTGCCCCTCTTGTCAATATCACTACCAGTGCCCCTCTAGAACTGGTCTGCATAGACTTCTTGTGCTTAGAACCTGACCAAAAGAACATTATCAATGTGTTGGTAGTTACTGATCATTTTACACGGTATGCACAAGTCTTCCCAACTAAAGATCAAAAGGCCTCTACCGTGGCCAAGGTGCTGGTGGAAAAATTATTTGTCCACTATGGTGCCCCCGAGTGGATCCATTCTGACCAAGGCAGAGACTTTGAAAGTAGGTTAATCAAAGAAATGCTCTCTCTCTGTGGGGGGGGGGTGAAGTCAAGAGCCACCCCTTATCACCCGTAGAGGGACCCGCAACAAGAACACTTTAACAGCACCCTTCTGGACATACTGGGCACCCTCCATCCAAAAGACAACCAGAGGGAGGAGGCAGTGGTACTTACAGACAGGTATCAAATCACACACACACACACACACACACACACACACACACACACACCCCTACCTATAATGGCTCTTCCCTACACACTCAAACAATGTCAACCCCTTGGGTAATGAAAGGCAAAGAGGCCAGTCTAAGATGTTACATTAAAATACAGGGAGTGCAGAGAAGAGAAGGAAGGAAAAGGGCAGGAGTCACAGGGGGAACAATAAACACACTGTAGCTCATGGAAGGTGGTTTAATTAACATTTGGAGTTTCAGGAACAAAATGTAGGACCTCCAGGAATTGGAGTTAATAGCAGTCATGGAAACACTGGCAATTCAGAACCATAACTGAGACCTCACTATCCCAGGATATGCCCTATTTAGAAAGGACAGGGTTACAGGCTGGGGAGAGGTCACACTTTACATTACATACTTAGAAAAGTAATGGAAGCCAAGGACCTTGGGGGTGGGGGATAGAAATAGTGTGGGTGCAGGTGGTAGTTGAAAATGAGAAGCAACTAAGGGTGGAAATGTCGTATAGGCCACCAAGCCAGTCAGAAGAGGAGGACAGGAGCTAGGAGGGCAAATTAGAAGGGTTATCACCACAGAGAACGTGGTAATAAAGGGCGATCTTAGTCTACCAGCTATAGACTGTGAATCATCATCAGATAGGAGTGCAAGCAGCTGGGCCCCGTTATTAATTACAAGAGGGCATCCTTGTACAGTGGGTAAAAGAACCCACCAGAGAGGAAGCCATGCTAGTTTTGTTGAACCACAACATGGTGAAAGAGGTTATGGGAAGAGAATCCCTGGGGATGAATAATCACAACTCAGTTTGGTTCACCTTCATAATAGATGACCAGAAGACAATGTTTAGGAAAAAAAGGTGTATGATTTCAGGAGGGCAGATTTTGAATGAATGGGGAGACCCTCCAAGACAAATTAAATGGGTAGAAAGGTTGAGGAAGTAGAGGAAATGTTGGAAGTCATTAAGTGTAGGCTGTTGGAGGTGACTAATACCTGTCTGAACTGAAGCAGGTAAGTAAAAGGAGAATATATAAGAAGTCATTCTGGTTCTCCAGGATGTGAGAGACATCGTCCAGGCAAAGAGGGCTCTGTTCAAAAAGTACGAGGTGGATCAATCTGAACTTAATAGATAGGCATACAGTACATAGTAAAAATAAGCAAAGCAAGCAGATTTATAAGGAGGGTAAAGGCAGATAAGTAATTGAGGATAGCTGATGGGGTAAAAGAAAACATAAAAGCATCCCTTAGATATATCAGAGATAAGAGGAATACCAAGGATATGATTTTTTTTCTTTCAAACTTTATTTTCAAGGTACACCACTTGCAGCACCCAGAGCAGAAAAGACAAAGAGAGTTTGTGACATAGTACAGTAAATTCAAAGCTGCAATACAGAGTCCTTATGCCGGATACATATTTGAGCGGAGCTACCTTGCATAACTGGAATCAGTGTGCCACCTAATATGGAGTTCTTGAACATATATTAATAGCTTTACCTGAATGGAAATGGTTCGTGGTGCATCGAGAACGACATCAAATTTCAGGATCGCTCATAGCTTTCATCTGGTCTTGCCCCAAATCAACTCAAAACCTCTGGAACCAATTCTGAGTCATGGCTTCCTCCAAGGGCTCCCATATCTTATGTAATTTGTCCTCCCTCCCCTGAGTGTCATATTGGGTGAGCTCTATTTTTATACAAAGTACTAGTTTTTGTGCCCATTCAGTAGTTGAGGGTACAGAATCCCTTCCCCAATGGTATGCCAAAACCTGCTTCCCCACTGCCATTGCAAGTGGCCACAGGGGATGATCCAAACCTCTACCACCCCTTGATACAACCAGGAGACCCAGGATAACTTTCCCAGGGCCAATTTCTTGGGAGTCCCCAAGAGTAGCCTGTGTGATTGTAGTGACCCCTGATCAGTAGTTCTGAATTCTTGGCCATGCCCAGATTAAGTGGAAAAATGTGCCTTCATGTGCTTTGCACTTAGGTCAAAGGTTTGACCTACTTGGGTCTATTCTGTGAGCCAAGGTGGGAGTGAAGTATGCTCTGTGTAGTATGTTAAAATGTATGGCTTTCAACCTGTTATTGACTGAACAGTTCATTCCTTTGCTCAGAATTATTTGCCAGACTCCTGCCATTGGAGCCTCCTCTCCTAAATCCTTAACCCACCTTCTGTTTATAGATTGGACACCATCCGTTAAGGATCCAAGTAGAGACTGATAACACTTGGTCATAGGTCTAAGCTTGGTTGCCTGAATAGATTCTCTCATAGCCTCTTCTATCGGGGATCTTTGTGATTGGAGGAACCGGGGCCCCCATCTTCCCCACTCAGTAGTCGGTGCTTGACTTGCAGGTAAGCAAAAAAGTGAGAGGGATGGAGACCGTAGATACCCACCAGGGACTGATATGTATGAACAGTGTCCTGATCATATAATTGATGTATTAAGTGGAGACCTTTCTCTGCCTAAACCTTTAACGTTTGATTCACAGGGGTTGGTATCACCTTCCCCTCCCATAGTTCTAACCCAATATCTGCGTCCGGAGATAGAGTGAGGGGAACTAAGCATGGACAGTAGTGTTAGTGAAAGAGTTCTTGATAAATTTAATTGAGGACCACTTTAATATTGATGGAAATAAACTGTGGACCCAATGGGAACTCACTGGCCTCACTTTCTAGACCCACCCATGTCTTCCTCTCATTTTCAACTTGATATATATCTAGCAGGGCAGATAACTGAGCTGTCAAATAATAGAATTTTAAATTTGGGAGACCCAGTCCCCCCCCTCCTTTATTGGTCTCCACAGAACCTCCTGTTTAATTCTAGGCCTCTTATTTCCCCATAGGAGGGATACAATTGTACCCCTAAGCTATTTAAAGTAGTATTGATGAACCCAGGCCGGCAGCAACTGAAAAAAATACAGGCATTGTGGCAGTATGAACATCTTGACCAGATTTACTTTGCCTATCAGGGTTAGGGGAAAACATTTCCACCTTTCACACTGGGCCTGCATTTTTTTCAGAAGAGGAATATAATTAATTTTAAATAGAGATGTGAGTTTCCTGGGGATAATATCCCCCAAGTATTTTATAGATGTTGCTGGGGGTATACAGAAACCCTGTATATCCACTTCTGTGGTCCTGTCACCCAGGGGAAGCCATTCACATTTGGCCCAGTTTATCTTGTGACCCGATATGGGGCCATACACCTCAAAAAGTTTGGTTAAGTGTGGGATGGAATGGTCTGGATCTCTGAGGAAAAACAACACGTCATCAGCAAATAGCGAGATGACCTGGTGTTGATTCCCAGATGTGTAACCTTATATATTACGGTTCTGATGGATAGAGGAAGCCAGGACTTCCATGGTCAGTACATACAGGAGGGGAGATAAAGGACACCCCTGGCTGGTGCCTCTTGTAAGGGGGAAGGGCGCCGATAAAGTTGCATTTGTGTAAATTTGGGCCAGTGGGGCAGTGTATAGTGTTTTGATACAAACAATGATTTTATGGCCTAGCTGAAATTTCCTGAGTTTGGCAAAAATAAAGGCCCACTCCACTCTATGAAAGGCCTTCTCGGCATCGCGTGCCAGAAGGCCTCTGTTCTTATCCTCTTCATATCTTGCCCACTTGTAGACTATGTTGAGAGTTTTACACAGGTTGTGTTTCACCTGCCACCCTCTGATAAAACTGCATTGATTTTGATGAACTAATGAGGGCGATACTAGTTCCAGCCGTTTCTCTAACAATTTTGCTATGATCTTATAATCAGCATTTAAGAGCAAGATGGGTCGACATGACCTGCACTTCTTGGGGTTCTTGTGTGGTTTGGGGAGAACGATTATTGTGGCCAGTTGCAGGGAGGGAGGAAGAGACCCCGATTCCAAGGCTTCCTGGATCATGGGTACCAAAATATATCAGATTTCTTCCCAGAAGAATTTATAAAATTCCATAGGAATACCATTAGAACCCAGGGCCCTGCCCAAATTTGAGTCACAAATAGCTCCCTTTCCCTCCTGTACTGAGACCTGGACATCCAGGGCCTCTCTCTCCTGTTCAGGTAGTGAGTTAAGCTTTACTGTGCTGACATATGCCTCCAGATCCACTCCAGTTGGGACCTCAGATTTGTAAAAGGCTACGTAGAAGTCTCGGAATATTCTATTTATTTAAATAGAGTCTGAGATAGTTTCTCAATTGGAGATGTCCAAAGATAATATAACCCTCTCAGCTTGTTTTGCTTTGACTCTCCAGGCCAGTCATTTACCCGCAGTGTCCTCCTCAAAATATGATTTTACACTAGATTTCAGTATATATTCCTCCCTATTCTCTTAGAAGCAATTTGAGTCAGCTTTCCCTTAAATACCCTTAATTCACCCATATTGCTGAGGACTGTAGTCTCCATCACTGCTTTCTCTAGTTCAAGAATTTTATTCTCTAGGTCTCTCTCTCTCTTGTTTATATTCCTCCCTGTGTAGGTTTGCTGTGTATGAGATGATTGCCCCACTTATTACCGCTTTAAGCGCAACTCATGTGTTTGCTGTTGAGGTATTCTCTGGCTTATTATATTAAATATTCCCTGATGACTTCTTTTATTTGTGCCCTATATTGCTCAGAGGCCAAAAGCATCAGCTCCATTCTCCACTGTTGGGTGGGGGTGGGAGACCCTGCCCAGATGAGATTAGCATTTCTAGTGGGGCATGGCACAACACACAAGTCGGCCCATATTTTGGATCCCTCACCCCTCTCAGAATGTCCAGAGACACCAAAAAATAATCTATGAGGGTGAAGATTTGATGTGCTGGGGAGTAAAAATGAGAATTCTGATTTGGTTGGATGAGAGTATCTCCACACTTCTTGTAGAGCCCTGTCCCCCGCCATAGCCCGTAGTGCTATTGAACTTCTAGGTGGAGGTCTGTTTCTACCTCCAGAATGGTCTGCTTCTTGGTCCCAATAGGTGTTGAAATCCCCCCCCAATAATCAAATTGTTTGGGAATGGGACTATGGCCACTGCTAAGTGGTGAAAGAAATCAGGATTGTCTATGTTCGGGCCATAAACAGCTACCAGCATAAATCTAGTGCCCTCTATGGTAGTATCTGTCAGCAAATATCTACCCTGGGGGTCCGCTATTGTGTTGTGTATCTCAGCCCTTAGCTGCTAGCAAATCCAGATCACCACTCCCCTGGCTTTGGAAGTGAAAGGCGCAGCCAGCAGGGTCCCCCTATGAATGTGCCAGTTTTGCTATTTCCTCTTTTGCCATGTGGGTTTCCTGGAGGAAGTGAACGTCCCCCTTCTGCCTCTTAAAATATGACCAGACTCTTTTTCTTTTGATTGCCGTTTTCATCCTACGAACATTCCATTTGATACATTTTAGGTTATGCATTCCTTATTAAAGATATATATATCTCCTGATGTAGGATTCTGACTGCCCTAATAGATGACCCCGTGCTGTAAACCAGTTTTATAATAATTTTCTGCCCCAAAGAACTTTCTCCCTTAACTTGAAACCACCTTAAACCAGTGTAACCCCTCTAATATCCCCATAATCCCCTTGATCCCCTCCCCAAAAAGAAAAACTTCTTCCCTGAAACTACCTTGACCCTCTTCCCCTCTTCTCCTAGTAATAGACTTTGTTTACTGTTCTCCCTTCTACTTCTCGTGGATGGGCTGAGGAGGGTCCATCCAGATATGCTTATGTTGTAAAATAAAGTGTCCACCTTATAGGGGTGGGGGAATGGAGGACTACTCTCCTCCCCAAAGGGGCACCCCAGCTGCTTTGCCTGTAAGGGATTATCCCTGTTTATATCTGTCTGGGGGAGAACTTATAGATGGGGAACAGGGAGCAATGACACCCAGAGTGGTGCCACGCTGCATCCCCGACCCATCCCATATGCATGTACAGACTGCCTTGAAGTGCTCTTACATCCAGAATTTAAAAAGATCTCACCCCTCAGTGGCAGCATTGCTTGTTAAATTTAAGCTGCATGCATAGCCCCCCTCCCCACTGCTCAATCTTTTTTAATAGTATTCCCAGTGCAGTATAATAGACGTTGAAACATTCAACATTTAAAACAACCTTAATTACGATGGATCCGATGGCTGTAAACTCACCCAGGAACCCACAACCCTTGAACAAACTTAATAACTTCATAACATGTAACGAGGTACAAACTGATCAGCTTAACAAATAGTATGAAACATGCGGCTCAATTGTTCATGATTTCTAGCCAGTCCATGGTAAAGGCTCCCTCAGTTATAACCCAGGACCAGTGATCTCCTAAGGCTACTGCTCACAACTCCCCACCAGGCTGCTCTTATACCATTGTTTTGCCTTCCATCCCAGGGGTGACCCGATCGAATATTATCTGGCCAAAAGGTTAACACAGTCCTCCCAACCCTGCCATTATAAGCTGGAGTGTAACTCCATTACGGGTATAGGAAATATGGACCTTCCCCACCATGTCACCCACTGTAGCCCCTGTCAGAGAGAAGAGACCGGATCAGCCCTGGACGAGAGAAAGAGCATCCAATAGGGTAAAAAGCAAGGGGTAATGATTGGCTGCCTCAGGAGGGCAGCCCCTTCAAGGTAGCTCCACTGTACAAGCCCCAGACCTCCCGATGTGGATGCTAGTGAATTAATGCAAGGGAGACAGAGGCTTCATCTAGGACTTTACTCTGGAGATAGGTAATTTACCCTCCCGATGCTGCAGTCCTGGGGAGGACTGGGGAGCCAGAGTGATACCGAGTCCCGGGGTTTGCAGTCACAGACTTGATAATTTAAGCACCCAGGATCTCCAGATCACTGGATCCTCACCACAGTCTGTATGGGTTCGACAGTACCTTTTAGGCCACCCATTGTCTCGCCTTATCTCCATTCGGTTGTGAAGCCAATTCCTGGGTAATAAACTGCATGGCTGCTTCCGAATCTGTAAAGGCTTTGCTCTCTCGGTTTCTCAGTCGAATCACCAACCGTGCTGGATAGAGCAAGGAGAACTGGCAGTTCAGCTCGTGAAGCTTCCGTCTAGCTGCAGTGAAGGCTTGCCTCTCCCCTTGCAATTTTCTCAAGTAGTATGGAAAGATGCTTACCACACTCCCCTGCTCATTCAATTGGCCCACTTGTCTAGATGCATCCAAAACATGTTGTCAGTCAGGGAATCTCCCCCAGCCCAGGTCTATGCCCTGGAGAGTGATGGGCCCTCTGAATTTCCAGTAATGTATTTGCAGGTATGTTTAATTTTTTCTTGAGCCATGAAGACACAAATGTCACACAATCTTTGCCCTCCAACCCCTTTGGGAGGCCCACTATGCATACGTTACAGTGCCGTTCTCTGTTTTCGTGGTCATCTATGCTTGATTTTAGGAACTCGGTCTCTCTCTCTCAGGGCTTACTGTAGGTTTGTTTTTAGGTGCTGTTGGGCATCTTCATGATCACTAACATGTTGTTCTAGCTCTCCCAGTTGGGTGGAGTGGCTTTCCACCGTGTAACTGAGGTTGTTAACTGTTTGCTGCAGGTGAGTTAATTGGGCCCCGATATTCTCAAAACCCGATCGCATCTGGTGGGTTAAATTAAATTTTAGAGTTTGTATCAGAGCCTCTACATTGCTGTGTGGCTTTGGATTTGTTGTGTTGGCCTCGTCCTCTGGGGCACTGGAGATTTTAGAGGAGTATGCTGCCGCCATATTGTGTTCAGTTTGCTGAGTCAGGCCTTGCTCTTCCCATCTTTTGGCTCTAGAAAATGATAGTTGAGCTTGTTTATTCTTCAGTTTTTTTGTAGACGCCATCTGTAAGATTGCTAGGCTAGCAGAATATTAACATACACTGGGATATTTTTCCAGGATGGTGATGATATTCACTGGATGGACCCAGAGCAATGGGATTATGCTGCCATTCTCTTTCTCAGTCAGGCCATGCCCCACCAAGGATATGATTTAGAGGATAAAACTGGGAAAGACATGTGCAGAGGAGGATGGAAGGAAGATTAACATCCTCAATGAGTATTTTCTCTTAGTATTACTGGTAAAAGCAGAGGGCTCATTTCTTGTCTGTGGAAGGTAGGTTATAGGAGGGGGTGGAAGGAACTAAAAATTGAGACCGGTGTTAGAGGATTTAGGAACTGAAGGGACTTAGGGAACAATTTTTGTGTTTGTTGTTTCTGTTTGAAGCTTTCCTGCACTGGCTAAAGCTCTCTTGTGTGTGTAGTTACCTGTGCCTTTTGAGGAGGAGATGACAATCTCCATGACCAGATAGGTTACACCCCAGAGTGCTAAGGGAATTTGGAAAAGAACCTTTAAGGATCTTGATGGTCCTGTCCAGCCAATCCCTGGTGACTGGGGTAGTTAAAAGGGATTGGAGGAGGGTAGATGTGATACCCTGCACAAGAGTGGGGGCAGAGAGGACCCACGAGACTTGACCAGTCAGCTTGACATCTATAGTAGGAAAACTCTAGAACACTATCACCAAGAAGCATCTGCTGGAACTTCTTATTTATTTATTTAGTAATCAGAATTACAACATTTGAGCTAAAATCTCAATTACAAAGGATCATCGTCACAAGGGTGGTGGAGGGTGCATAAGTTTGAATTCAGTAGCAGCTTAACAGGCATTACATCTAATAGTAAGAAAAATGTGGACAGGAGAAATCAGTAAACATTGGTAATACCATAACAATGTAGGATGGACATAAATAAATAACAACACATAACCAAAACAAGAGTACATAGTCAATGGGGTTGGGTTCACACATCATGCTATACAATTAAGTGCTTAAGTCAGAGTTAAGTGCTAGTTTGAGAAAAAATCAGAGGTGGAAGCTAGGCAGGATCTTGTATTGGGAGGAAACAGAAGATGGAGCTGTTCATCAAAACTGATACCTAAAGGTTACTAGGCTATGGACAGAGGAGTCAACCTAGGCATAGTAGTCAGAAAGGGTAGTGGGAACTAATCAGAATTAGGTAAGAGAAGAGGAATCAGAGGAGGCGGATTGCGGTAGGCTCTAAGGTGGGTGGTGTAAGGAGGTCAGCGGGTGAAGGTTTGTCAGGGATAGTGTGAGAGGAGAAAGGTGAACAGGCAGGTAGGCAGACATGGGCAAGTGGTGAGCAGGGAGTTTTGCATCAAATTGTAGAGTGAAAGAAGAACCTTGGCAAGTCTAGGGTTCTAGTACCTGTTAGGCTAAGAGTGGCTATGGCAGTGTACAGGAGGGTAGATAGTCTTTAGGAGCATGGCTTTGGGGAACAGAGGCATGCTGGATCATGGGTAAAGAGTGGCAATAGCAACATACAGGATGGTGTATAGACTTCCTTAGCTCAGACTAGAAAGGCCCAAGTTGGGTAAGGCTTGTGGAGGTGGTTGGTAGCCCATTTCTGAAAGCGGGGCCCTGACGGCAAAGGCTTGTCTCCCCAAGGCAGTCCTTCTGAATGGAACAGCTAATGCATGTTTGATAACACTTCTTGTGGCATGTTCAGCTGGAGCAGGATGGAATAAGGCTTGTATAGAGGGAGGTGCAAGTCCAAGTAGGGCCTTCTGTCCCAAGATGCAGGCATGGAGCTTAATGTGGTCCATAAGTGGAAGCCATTCAGTCCGTTTGTACAGTTCACATGTATGCAATAGGCGAGCTGCCCCTAACACAAACCTACAGGATTTATTTAAGGAGGCATGCACTTTGAGCAGGCTAGTTTCAGTGGCAGCCCCATCGACTACATTCCCATAGCCCAGGATTGGCAGGATTGTACCTCTGACTGCCTGCGTCCTGGCCTTGGGAGTAAGACAGAACCAGGACCTGTACAATCTGGTCTTGAAGTGAATGGGCTCAAAGACAGTAGGTAGCATGGTTTCATGAAGGGACAGTCATGCCAGACTAACCTGACCGAGTTCTTCAACTCTGTAATAAGTGCAGTGGATAGGAGCCAGGCAGTCAAAGTGGTGTATCTCGATTTCAGTAAGGCATTTGACTGTGTACCCCACAAAAGATTTATCAAGAAGCTGGGGGATCCAGGGCTTGGGGAAAGCTAACAAGGTGGGTAGCAAATCAACTAGGTGGCATGACTTAAGGGTGATTGTAAATGGGGAACATTCAGAGGTCATGAAGGTTACAAGAGGATAACAGAAAGACAGTGCAGGGGCCATTACAGTTTAATGTGTTCATCTGTGACATGGGGAAGGATCAAGGAAAACATTTTCCTTTTCGCAGTTTACACTAAACTCTGTAGTGGTGTTGACTCCAATGAGGGGGAACATAGACACTTAACCTCCCTGTATGGCACCTAATGTTTAATACAGTTAAGTGCAAAGTTATTAAAAGGGAACTGATATGAACCT
Source organism: Neoceratodus forsteri (assembly GCA_016271365.2). Classification (NCBI taxonomy): domain Eukaryota; kingdom Metazoa; phylum Chordata; order Ceratodontiformes; family Ceratodontidae; genus Neoceratodus; species Neoceratodus forsteri. The sequence goes on from CM057458.1 coordinate 378,457,213, forward strand.
GCCTGCCTGTTAGGTTTGGTAATATTAGCTTGCCCAGATGTCTAAAACACACAGCAGTGCTTTGTAATGATCAGAGGTGATTTTTTTTTATCTTTCCCAGCTCTCTGTTACCAACACCTCATGCTGTCACACATAGCTCCATACTCTGAGTCCCTGCTGCAGAAAATTATGTGTGTTATGTCCCAATAGGCAAACTTCATTCACAACACAGTGTCATCTTCTCTAACTTCAAACATGGATGACATAGTTTTAGAGGAGAACAGAGCACCAAGGGTGACAATTATCCAGTACAGATTTGAGCCAAGGAGAAGAGCTGCATCAAATTGCGATACTGTACCCACAGAAGCGATTGCAAACATGACTGTCAGCAGTGCTCACTGCAGGAGACCTGTTGGGTTTAGAAGTGGTAGCTGCATTTCAAGTTTAAGTAAACTAATACATTTAGCATGATGAAATGTATATAATATTATGGGGAAGATGTCAGTAAATAGGTGTAGTTAACATAATTGCTAGATGTAAGGGACTGGCAGTTTAAATTGCAGTTGCTATCTTTTTTTTATACTTGAAACTTTGATTCAAATGGTCATTTCTTTATGAACTTATGCAACCCAATTGCAATTCATGTATCAGAGTAGCTACTGTAAAGTGGGTTTTGATAAACAAGAGTGTTATGGTTTACTGTATGAATAATCATTCATGTACATATATGCACTTGTACTGATTACATTACTTAACGAGATCTGGCAGAGCCACTACGACTGTGAATGCATTAACTAGATAAGGGTGTTTCATGGGCTTAAACATAAACATTTATTTATTAAAAAAATAACAGATTTACAAACCTTTGAGTCAGAGACTCATTTACAAAAGCACCTCATCAAAACTAATACAAAGACAGCACAGTAAACAAGTCCAAAAAGCGATGGCTCAAAGAGCAGACAGTTATAACAATCATTCACTGAAGATACATGGGTAGCAGTAGATAAACAGATTACATAGTTTAGGCACATAGGCACCACATCAAGAAGACCAAAGCAGTTCAAACAATATACAATAGCTAAAGCAAATAGACATCAGGGGTGGGATATTCAGACTGCGCCAGGCTGTTGCGCAAGCCTGGGCGCAGCACAACTGGGATGTGCCAGGGCACTGACAGGGTGATATTCAATGGTGCTGTGCCATAGCTCAGCACCATTGAATATTGCTCTGTGGCCACCCGCATTGTGCATGGTGCAGTGGCACTACACCAGCGCAAGTGGCCAGAGAGGGGCAGGGGGATGAGCCAGCGCAAGTGCCGTTGCGCTAGGCACATCAACAGCGATATTCAAAGGTGCACATGCATATGGGACCATAATGCATGCAAGGCACAAATGGGGCCATTTACATGTCATTATGGCCCCATTTGCATGCAGATGCACCCATCCCCGGTGACTTGCACCTCGTGCCCTGCCAGGCTGCAGCCGTTGGGGTCTGATGCCCCCTGCACAAGTGGCAAAGTGTCCCACTGCCCGATCGCGGGCATATGTACAAACTTTAAAACGTCCTATATCCCTGTTGGTTCAGTGGCTCTCTGGCAGCCCGATCGTGGGCATATGTAGTATAATTAAATCGTCCTATATCCCTGGTGGTCCAGTGGACCGCTCGCATCCCGATCATGGGCAGAAGTCTGAAGGAAGATTAAATCCCATCCCTGCTGGTCCAGCGGTACCCCCGTCCCACCCTCCACTGGCCCTGCCACCCCGCTCCCTCCGGTCAGTGGCGGGCAGCAGCTCCCTACCACAAGCCACCTGCTGACTGACTGCGTACAGTACAGCTATGCCCGATGGTACTGGCGTGGACCAATGAGTGAATACGAACCGTGCTGTACTACTCGGTCCAGATATGTAGATGGATTCATTCACATATCTGGACTGTGGCTCTTTCGTCACCAGTCTGCATACCGATAGTCACGCTGGCGGACTAATGTCTGCTCTATGCTATGCTGCGATCAGAACGTGGTAACGCGGTGTCTTGCTTGAGGGGGCTGCCTGGGGGAGTGGGGTGGTAGAGGCTCAGTGGGAGGGTGGGGAGGGTACTGCTGGATGACCAGGGATGGGATTTAATCTTCCTTCGGACTTCTGTCCATGATCGGGCTGTGAGCAGTCCACTGGACCACCAGGGATATGGGACGATTTAATTATAATACATTTGCCCGCGATCGAGCTGTGAGCAGTCCACTGGACCACCAGGGATATGGGACAGTTTAATTATAATACATTTGCCCGTGATCAGGCTGCCAGCAGTCCACTGGACCACCAGGGATATGGGACATTTTACTTATTATACATATGCCTGCGATCGGGCATGGGGGCGTGCTACCCGATGGAGGGTGCTGCCAGAGCTCGGGTGGCCACCCACAGCTGGCAGCTGCCGTGTTGCACCCTGCAATATGGCAGCTCATCTAGTGCTCCTTTATTTTTTGGAACAACAGTATGTGGTGCATGTAGGGGTTATGCCTGCATGGGCTCCGCACATCCTGGGCTGAATATCGGGATGTGCGGAGGTATGCATGGGCACCCCCCCCACTTGCACCACATGCATTACTGATGCACCCCAGCACATCAGGATTTGTGCCACGCACTTTCCCCTTTCGAATATCATGCCGCACCCTTCTGAATATCCCATCCCAGGAGTCAAAGAGAAGCCCAGAGTATTCACATGAAGGCTGTTGCATACACTAACTGAATCAAGGTATAGTACATTGAGAAAGGGCATATTTAAGCAATAAGGCATGACAGGGTGTGTGTTATTATGTAATAACTTCACTCTTGGGGTGGGCTGAAGCACGAAGCCGAGTATTTATTTATTTATTTGCATGTATTTATTTGATCCCCTGGATCAGCAATATTTGCATAAGCTGTGCCCAGTGCAGATTTTACAGCACTGGTCCTGGTCTGGTGAGCTGGGTTTTACCCATACCACACTGCATACGGCTTAGTGATATACCGTACAGATGGCTGCAGAGTCCAATCCACTGAAGGTTGAAGTTTCAGAAAATCATTATGCTACAAATATCAAGACTCACTTCCTCGCTCGACCCCCAGTCACAATTAATCCTCTACCAAAGTCATGCTTAAATACTGGTGCCTCTACATCAACGCCACTAAGCTGTTAATGCCAACATGCTTCTTCTGCTGCTGCGAGTTAAACTATTTATTTAAAAACATTTGTTGAGAAATATTTGTTTTAGTATATCCATGGTCAGGAAAAATGAATTTGTAAACAAAACCAAAATCCCCATTTATCAGTTCATTGAAGCACAATACAGCATGCTATGAATTTTTCAGATTCTATGTGTAACCTACAGTAAGTCAAACAGAAATTAGACACAAATGCCTACCTACAGTATTTGCAAGTGAAGCAAATGTGATTATTATTATTCAGGGACACTGGTTTACCGGGATTGAGAAATGGCATATTCCATTTTACACATTGTAAAAAAACGGTATTGTCACTGGTGTCTGCTAAGCCAAAATCTGGTTTTACCGGTGTTTGGTTCTGTGTACTTTATTTTCTTTTTTATTTAGTTGTTTAACCAGGAGTAGCACACTAAGCTGAAAGCTTTTTTACAGGAGCGACCTGGGACTACAGAGAAGTTAAGTGACTTGCTCAGGGTCACACAGTATGCAAGTGGAAGTTGTGGGATTCAAACCCAGGTCTGGTCTGCTGGATGTCACCAGATTTGCAGCTCAGAGCCTTAAACCACTGCGCTATACTGCCTCCCAATTTAACAATTTGTAACACTGCTAACATGCATTTTAGAAATTTTGACCTCCACTATTGCACATCCTTCCATCCTTGTACCAATTTAAAGTTATTTTAGGTACAAGATGTGATGGCAGCAGCAGCACTACAGCCCCCATCCCTAAGGTATTATGGAAGCAGCACTACAGCCCCCATCTCTAAGGTATGATGGAAGCAGCACTAAGGCCCCATCCCTCAGGGGCAGTGGCAGCACCAACAGCACTAAGGCCTCCATCTCTCTGGTGTCATGGCAGCAGCAACAGCACTATGACCTCCCTCCCTCCCTCAGGTGTGACAGAAGCAGCAGCACTGTGGTCCCCATCCCTAGGTGTGATGGCAGCAGTACTACATTACCCATCCACCAGTGATGATGGCAGAAGAACTACAGCCCCCACCCATTTGATGTGATGGCAGTAGCAACAGTGCAGTCAACATCCCTCTGGGGTGATGGCAGTAGTGGCAGCACTATGATCCCCTTTCTTCAACACCCACACCCCACATGCACAAGTTACAAATGACTTGGTCTCTTTGCTTGTTAGAACTCAGATGTGTTTTCTTTTGAACCATCACCGCTAAGGTGGACTACCTTTGTTTTTTCCTATCTAAAATTTAACTGCCTGAATTGGATTTCTGCCTGTGACAACGCTGACCAGGGTTAAGGAACAGACTTGGGTGTTGGAGGGCCAGCTGGTGGGTGAAGGCTCGAGTATCCAATGACCACTCACCTTCTCCTGGGAAGGAGGGTGGGTTCATGGCTCAGCATTTGCTGGCCCCTGGTGGAGGCCAGAGGCATGACAAGACATTGGCCTTCATTGTGGGAGGGAGCGTGATGGACATCGGCTTGTGCCTTGACATCATGTGGCCTGTCACACTCCCAAGAAAATGAGAAAACACCCGCTGGCCAACTGAAGAATGGCTGTTGGTCCCTCCATAAGCCGGAAGCCCCAGACATGTGTCCGTTCTGACCCCTGCCATGCCCAGGATACACAGGAAGCTCTTTGGGAAATTCTCCTCCCCTGGTAGCCTCCCATAGGGGTAGGGGCCCACTTATTGAAGGGTTACTTTGGGTTACCTGGTAGCACAGCAGTTAGGGGCAGTGGATGGTGATTGGGACTCGGCAGCGATGGTAGGGGGCCTTGGCAGGCCTGAAGGAGTGGATGGCCAGGGGGTAGGAGGAGCAAAAAAAACCTGCTTGAATTTGCTTCTTTGAAATAAAGTGTCTTCACCCAAAAAATCCACAAGTGATTAGTGGAGGACCTTCAAATGGATTCTTGCATCTCCCAGACATGCGGATGCTTTTTTTTACTTGGTGTCCATGAAAAGGGTGTTTCCCAATTTTCATGTCTTTATTCAGATGTAAATTGAGCAACACCCTGCCAAGAAGCATCATACAGCCCCTGGGGTCTTACCTTTTGTATATCATCGACTGTGCTTTCAAAATCCACTGGCCAAACATAAGTCCACTTAAATACTTAACATTTGCTTTTTGTTGAAGCAGTCTATCAGAAAACTTTTTGTTGTCACAGAGACTGAAACAGCAGGTGGGAGAAAAGGTGCAAATGATCCAATTCACCTAAATGGGGTGCTGACTGTGAAGTCTTTTCATAGGTAGTAAGGCAGTTTTTTCCTTGTGAACATACTTTAATTCAGACTAGTTTTCATTCAAACAACTGAGGATTTTGGATGGCCCTTGTGCTTACAACCTAGATGCTCACATGTAAAGAATACAATAAAACCTGACTAAAATCTAAAAACAAGCTTATAAAACACATAACATCTGTCTGAATAGTTATCTTTACCTATACAAAATCATTGCAGCCCAAGTAAAACTAAAATAAATTACATGGTACCCTGACTGCTATTCTATGGTGTACTAAACATATATTGGTATTTTTTTTTATATTCTTTGTAAAGCAGGTAATGCCCACTAGGCAGAACTGTCTGTTTTCAGGAGTAACCTAGAAGCACTGGGGAGGTTAAGTGACTTGCTTGGAGTTACACAGTATGCAAGTGGAGGTTGTGGGAATCACACCCAAGTCTGCTGGATGTACACAGTTCAATCGCTGTTTGTTACTCTAACCACTAGGCATGGGTGGTTAAACTGAATGGCTGATTACAACAAATCAGTGCTAGTGATTTCCTTACTGACTCTATACACAGAAAAGTAGAAAGAATGTAAAGCAAAGCAGCATTCATTTTAAGATGCTGAAATCTTGGTCAGCCCACTGGCGCTGTGGTAGCACTACTGCATGCGATGCAAGCAACCCAGGTTCAGAAGCGAACTCGGGTTGCTGGAAGGTCTGGCCAGGGGAGTAGGATCGAGCACTTGGGGGACTGCTCTCCTCCTCTGGGGTGGGTGGGCTGCAGGTCCTGCTGCTTTACCACCACCTATGTGACCATGGGTGGTGGTGCAATGGTGCCGCAGAGTGATCAGGAGGGGAGGACACTAGCCAGGATCTGGAGCAGTGGCATGTCTCTATGAGACCTACCTCCTTGGATCTCCTCTAGTGCTGGTGCCCTCAGGGTCAGAGACCAGAAAACCAGGAACAATCACCCCACATCAGCCGCTGGCAGGAGGGACCCATGTGCCCCAGACTTTATAACTAGGCTCCATGAGGAACCCACTGGGCTGCCTGACACACACTAAGATAGTGTAGAGGGGTGACCTAGGGTTCCCTCTCTTCCCACCTGGGGGGGTACAACCCAGGCAAGATAGGGGAAGGCCCACAGGAGCTTCTAAGCATTACCTGGGGTGAAGCTAGGGGATACCCAGCCTAGTGATCTCTAAAAAGTGGAGACTGATGCTGTGAGAAGGGGACATTGAAAGAGAAAATAAACAACAATTTAAAAGATGCTGAAATCTTACAGAGTCTGTGCAGTGACATGCAATTTCTATGAGGCACCGGTACAAGAATTCAAAATCCGCAAACCAAGCAGGATTCCATGATTGTTACCAGTGTTACCGGTTAAAATGAAAAACCAGGGTCCCTGCCTATAGTTACAGCCAGGATTCACATTGCTAGACTCCAGTGACATCATGCCCATAGGACCCGAGGGGGCATGTGCCCCCCAAAATATCATTGCTCAAAACTAGTATAAAATACCCATAAATGTATTTTATTTTCTAGAAAATCACAAGGTCTAAAACAATAGACTTTTTTGAAGTCATAAGTGGTGGGGGCGGGGATCTGTTGATGCCGCCACACATCAAAGAGTGGATTTTCAGGCACCATCTTACTCTGTGCTCTCAAGGAGGACAGACTGAGGAGAACACTGGTATGAGAAAAACTAAGCAAAACTGCAACCAAGAAGAGTAAACGTTCATCTGTGGTGGGCCACGTCATTGAGTAATATCGGCCGTGGGTGTGTATGTGTCGCCACTACTTCCCAGGAGAGGAGTACTAGCAGTACCAGCAGCAATAGGAGGAAGGTGAGTCTGAATGTCTTCATTCGTCGGTCTGGGTTGGCTTGCAAAAAGGCTCTGTTCTTCTAGGACATTGTATGTGACAGGGGGATGGGGCAGAGTGGGTGAGATAACAAGCCTAATTCTTCTGAGCTGTGCCCAATGTCCATCAACTACTTGATGAGCCAGCGTCAGCCCACAGACAAGGATTTCTGTGTTTGGAAGGCTGAGGAGTGGTGTTCACCTGGAATGTGTTCTCCATCCCCCAATTTTTTTTTTTGCAGGTACCTCTTCTCCAAATTGCCAATCCACTCCCCCTTCCCTTCGTACTTTCAGGTTTTGTTTTTCCTTTTCTCAGGTGATGGGCGTGTGAGCAGAGTTTTGTTTCATTTCCTTTCTGAAGCATCATGGAAAGGAAAGGAAATGAAACTCTGCTCACACGTCCATCACCTGAAAAAAGGAAAAAAGTTGCATCAGGCATGCTAGTGTCTCTCCTTTGAATGGTTAGCTTTTGTTCCTTTTCCCTGAAAAGACAGAGCCAAATTGTAACTTAACCAGGTAAAAAGAAACCTGAATTTGATTTGGAGTATTCAGTTTTTAGCTTTGGAGTGTAGGCAGAAATGCTCATGGAACACAAAACTATGCTATATTTTTTATAACTCTGCCACGCTAGATTTTGACTTTTCTTTCTTGGCATGTCTCCTTATTAAAGATAATATATAATGAGCAACAGGGATCCAGAGTTCTCACTGACTGTAACAACTACAACCCACATAATTATCTTCAGAAGCTTTTGTAGACATATGGGGCCAATGCACAGTGGCTCTTGGGGGCCGATATACGGTGGCTGTCGGGGATGATGGACTTCAGGGGCACACAGAAGCTCTACATACTGCCATGCCATAAAAGTGCTTTACACAAAGCCCCCACTTAGCGGCTAGGCAAGGAGTGTGTGTGTGTGTGTGTGTGTGTGTGTGTGTGTGTCTGGGGGGAAATGGTGAGAGTTGTTGCTATCAGTGGCCAGCAGGGATACTTGGGTGGCGATGGGGTGTTGGAGGAGCTGCCTCTGAATGCCACAGATACTTGGGCATGAGGCAGGGTGTGTTGGGGTAGCACCATACACCTGGAATACTTGGACATGGTGTTGGGGTGTCACTGGACTGTGCAGTCCCACTGGGAAAGTGGCAGGTGCCACAGTGCTGGGACCCAGAGCAACCAGAGTAACGGATGCCTCCCCGAACAAAGCAACATACTTAGTGGAAGTGACCGATGCAGACCAGCCTCCAGCATCTGCAAAAGGACAGTGGTCTATGCCACAAGATGAGCAGTTGTGGGGTCTGGGGAGCAAGAGAATCAGAGGGAATACCAGTGATAAGAGTTCCCCTGGGTTCAGTGTAGCGGACACAGAGGGACACGACCATTGGACCACCCCAGACACCAACAGAGAGCTGTAAAAGTTTGGTTTTCGGGAATGAAAGAATCCTGTACTCAGCTGGAGCACCAGGAGTGAACTGTGCCACATTCACCACAGCTTGATCCACTGGGAATGCCCTGTGGTGCTGAGATGCAGGCAGAGGAGCTGACCACCTGCCACCATGGACAAGCCAATCAAAGTGGGGCAGATGTTCATGCAGCAGCAGAAGTTCAGTAGGGTCTGGGTTGTCAGTCTGTGTTGTATTTTATTTTCATTTGTCTGTTTCTGTTTGGAGGGTTTGCAAGAGGAGGTCACTCATCTGGGTGTGGTGTTACCATGAATACTACCCCTGTCATTTGTCAGTGTTGGGGGGTTATTAGTAAAGGCATTAATTTGTCATTATTAGGTTTGCTCTGGTTTGAGAGCCTGCAGGATGTGGTTGTGCTCTTGAATGGAGTGTAAACTGTATGACTTGGAGTGGGTTATCCCCCCCCCAGGGCAATAGGAGTTTTACAAGTAACATTAATTAGTATGATCCTTTATTATGCTGTTCTGACAGTTTTACTTTTGTTAGCAATACTAAGTACAGTGTATTGCAAGCTGGCTTGCTCTGTTTGCATTACTTCATTTGGAGGGCCTGTTGATAGGGAGGTGGTACTGATGTTCATGCATTTATTTATTTTAGTCTTTGGTAACCAGGTAAGGCCCACTAGGCACAAGTGCCTGTTTTCAGGGGTGACCTGGGAGCACTGGGTGGTTAAATGACTTGCTTAGAGTCACACAGTATGCAAGTGGAGGTTGTGAGAATCAAACTCAGGTCTGGTCTGCTGGATGTATCACGCTCATTCACACCATTCCTCTAACCTCTAGGCTATACTGCCAGCCCAAATGTGATGGATTATTCTCACCTCCATTTATTTCTGCCTTGCATTGCTCATCATGATCTCTGTCATGCCTGTTCTCAGTTTTTCTGGGTTGTTTGCAGTTTCATAATAAAAATGTAACATTTATTAAAACATACTTTCCCACTAAGCATAGAAAACCCACTGTTTGTACATTGTTTAAGAATGTGCTACACATTCAGACAGTTTGCTTGCAATTTAAAGACAAATGCTGATATGACAAGATGAGAGGTATGGTCCAGACTTCCGAGGTCAAACAGCACTTTTGTAGGTAAATAATTTATCTGAAAGCTCACTATTGTATATTTCCTTTATACAATAAGGGATGCTTTCTAACACTGCAGGGACATTTACTTTTGATGTTTTTTAAATGATAGGTTGTGTGACTTTTTGTCAACTTTCTAACTAGCACAGTGGTTGTTGTTAAATGAAACACCACTCATTTTGTAGATAGTTTTGTGTTGAACAGCTTGTGTGCTCAAAGTACCATGCTGTCATTTTTTTGTTTTAAAGTTAATTGCATTTGTTTCTTGCAAAAAGTGAACAAAATTGAATTTTCTGCAATTTTTTGCTAATTATAAAAAAAAACTAAAAAGTAACTATAAATGAAACACCACTCATTTTGTAAATATCTTTCTACTGAACACCTTTCATTCTCACAGTATTATGCTATCATTCTTCATTTTAAAGTTATTTGTATTTGAATACGGAATACGTGACATCACTACTATGCAGATAAATGATAATGACATAAATAATGTGTGGATAAATGGTGATTAAATGACTATTGCATAGATAAATTTGATTTATTCAATGGCTGTGCAGATAAATGGATTTATTAAATGGGTTTTGTGTCCATGTAGGGTATTAAATAATCCAAAAAAATTGATTAGCAGTTTCATATGTGAAAGTGCTAATTGGCTGCAAAAAAAGCATAGTATATGGCACAGACTGGTTAACAAAATGAAAAATACTTTGTTTTTAATTTGTTTTGTATGTGTAAACTTGAATAAAAAATATAAAAAATGTTTAGCAGTCTAGTGCTATACAGTTCAGAAAATGGATAGCACCACCCTCTGATACTGAATAGCATTATGCTATTCTATACTAGCTATTTAATACCCTGCCATGCCTATTGCATGAATAAGGGATATGGAGGGGATGACTGTGTGACAAAGCAGTTATCTTGTGAAGTTGCCATTGATCTCAAGTAACCTCACGAGTGGTGGAGCGTGATGTAATAACTGTGTGTATAAATGAAATTTATACACACAGTTACTCAAATAAATGGATTCATCATACTCTGTTTATCGTCATCCCTACTGCATATATGCAAGTAATACATGGAAAAGATTACACAGTAAACAAAGTATCAGCAAGAACAGATGACCTGTGTCATTATTTTTCATGCAAAATATTTATAGTAGATGACTGTAATAATTTGACTATTCAAATGGTGCATTTGTGGCATTTAGCAGGCAATTAATTAGTTAGGAATGGACTGTAAATAGCTAGCTGAGTCACTGTATGGTAAAAGCCACCAAAATGCACTATTTCAGTTCAGTTTTTACAAAATTGCTTTGAAAATACAAGAGGTCACTGTCACAGACTGAACAAAGAAAAACAAGTATCATTGTGACAGCATTTAGCATGTTAAGGAAAAGCTTTTTGGCCTTCTAAAAGTCACCAAAATGCACCATTTGACCTCAGTTTTTCAAAATGCTCCCAGGAGACCATGCCCCCAGAGCCCCCTAGAGAAATTTTGATTTTGTGCCCCTCCAAAATTTCTGGTTGCATGATGCCCCTGCCAGACTCTGAGTAAGTATGACAAGTTCCTAAATACTGGTACCTTATCCAGCTGTGTTCTGCTTGGTGTGTGTGTGTGTGTGTGTGTGTGTTTAAACACATAACTTTCTATAGTATATTGTATAGTACTGTGAATCCTGTCTGCAGCGTTTTTTCTCTCCTGTGGTAAGACATTGTAACAAGACACTGGCCTGCTGTAGGGGCTATTAAACATCAAACCAAAGGGTAAGCTGTGAAGACTAACTTGGAGAAGATGCAATAAAATGAATGACAGCCCCCAGATGTCATAAAACACCGAGGTAAAATTAGAAAAACTCCTCTAACAGCCTAGGCAGAAACAAAACACTGGATTGAAGTGAGAACTCAAAATTGGTAGTAATACATATATTCCTGATTTTAACATGCAGTTTTCCTTTGAGAAGATTCAGTATAATATAAAAAAAATAGTCCAGAACTGCCTGCCTGAGAATGAAGATGGTATATTATTTTGAAAAAGGGAAGGCTAGTCTCTTGTTATGCAAAAGTAACACACTGACTGCTCTTAGGATCCTAGTGTCAAATACTTTGAGGTGCCATGGGGAACTTGTTATGCAGAAAGTTCCAGGAAGTGTTTAATCCATTCTACTTCTCATAGCTTTCTCTTCACAAACTTAAAAAGAAAAATGCACTTCATCACAGACTGTGTTTACCAAGCACTGTGCCCATGATTAAAATAATTTGAACCCCATCCCCCAAACAAATGTGCCATCACATGAAAATGCAAGATTTATCTGTAAAGACAATTAAAAAAATGTATTTCTAAATGCATTTGTAACACCAGTGCTTTCAAGATTTTGAAAGTACTAAAAAGACAAACTATATACTGTATATAGATAGACAGAATATGGCAAACAAATATTGTTAATCCCAAAAGCTGAACTTTGTTTTTAGTATATAAATATTTAAGAAATACCTGAAAGCTGTCTATTTTCCTTAGTTTTTAGACACTTCTTAGTCATTTCTTTTGAGACACCAGGTGACTGATAATCATTTGTTCCAAGGGTTTTTAAGTCAGTTTGAAGGCAGTTTAAGTATATTCTGCAGGTGACTCTGATAATCATTTGTTCCAAGGGTTTTTAAGTCAGTTTGAAGGCATTTTAAATATTTTCTGTTGTAGTCATTAACAAAATGCAAGGATGTGAGTCTTCTTTCAGGCTGATAGATGCACCACATGTATAAAAAAAGGTGGGGTGGACTTTTTGAAGCTTCTTGGGTGGAGGTGGGGTGGACCTTACTTCCCCCAAAAAAACAATGCTGCCTCCCACTACTCAGGTTCCAGTCCTTATACCACCCATTTAAGAAACAAAATAGTACCCTGCAACTACTGACTAACATGAAAGCATATTTATTTGAGGGCAGAAAACATTTCTTGGAGGAGGGGAAGGCAGAGGAGACTACTTACATCTTCAGTCAGTTCCATGGACAGAAAACATGACATCACTGCTTTTTAGATGCAATACTCCTGTAGGCCCCGCCCACAGTCATAAAAATAGCAATACAGAGCTTCTGTCCTATGGGTCCCAATTTGCCTTGAATGAAGGAGTCATCAGAAATGCTAGCTAGTTCCTGTCCCTCCAGGCTGCTGATGCTGCTGGGTTTTAAGAGAATGGAATATATACAAGAATTTATTTCCCTATATAAAAAAAGACTACAACTTTTTCAATGACAGAATATCATTCAGACAACAAGGTGATGCAAAGTTCTCCCACACATCATGGCCTGAAATGATACCGGGAGGCATCCCCCCATGTTGTATAATTTGCAGTCACCTTAGCTGATGGATTAGAGGACATGCCTCCACACAACCCAATGCCTGATGTCCTCCATTCTGAGAACTGTGATGAGAGGACCTAGAAGACTCAAGTGTGACTGAGGGCTTTTCTATGTCTGCATTTACACAAATTGTCTCCTTGTGCTCACCAGTTTGGTGCTGAAACTTGGATAATTAGTGATTGAGGAGAATCAGATGTCACCACATCTTTGCACTGTACCCTTAACCTCAGCCAGTACTGTTTCCTATATATGCTGTAACTTGATGAAAGTTCCTATAGATAGAACTCTTCTACAAGTGAATTTTAATTGAACTATTTGTTACCTCTATGGCATGACAACTTCATTTGTCAGAAGTGACTAAAGTGTATAGTATGTTTTCTTTGTGGGGTAGACATCTGACAATCTGTACTGCTGAATTATAATTTTCTACTGCAAATTGGTAATCCACAGACATATATCATTGCATATGTTCTCTTAACCCACATTAGCATTTACAATGATCGTGACTACCCATGATTGGGAGCGGGTTAAGTGCTGTCATACTTGCATCACAATATATTTCACCCAAACTTGATTTTTTAATGAAAATGAGGTAGGTACCCTGTTGAATCAAGAGAGAATGGAGGTTCACCAGCTAGCAGTGACTAGCCTCCCACAATCTACTTTATAATTCCATTCTGATAAAGACATCTTTGTTGAAGGCCGGATGTAGTAACTAATACATACGTTATTATTGCATTGTACTCATGTTTTTGAAATTTTAATGCAGATTGCTATTACTGAAAGTTAAACATATGTTAGTTACCCAACTAATAGATGCAGTCCTCATCATTTCATATTATTGGGGGAAGGGGATTTCTTTGCCTATAAACATAGGAACATAGTACCATATAAACATGTAATTTGATGGCAGATATGGGCCACTTGGCCCACCCAGTCTGCCAGTTTTTTTTCTTGTACCTTCATTTGTGACACAGACCCTATCTACTATACACCTTTGTCCTCCCCTTCCTAAAATCTACTATTCCACAGTGCCCATACAAAGCATTTTTGATCCCCCACCACCATTTTCTGTTCCTCATAAGCTAATCTGGAAGTCTGTTCCATGACTCCACCACTCTGTGAAGAAGTACATACATCCATATATTTCTCATGCATCTGTCCTACATTTATTCTAACCTACCTCTATATAGTGATTTAATAAAACAAAAATGCAGAATTATTTCCTGCAATGGATCATTCAGATGCAGAAATTCAGATTCTTTATTAAGAAAACATGTACAGTATATAACAGCTTGTCACATGTAAAATTTAGTAAATTCCCAAAATAAAAACAATTAAAAGCACAAGAATCATTATTTGATTAACAGTATACATTTTATGTGCAAATTTAGCCAGGGCATAATAGATCACCTTTTTACTAGAAAACAATAACTTTTTGATTTTGCTTTCCATACAAAAGTAATTATTTTTTATGAAGGTAGAAACATATTTTATGCTTTCCTCCTCTGGAAGAGAAGACATTAAAACAAGAGATGTGCAATTGTTTTCCTATTATTCATATTACATTTACAACTATGGTCTTGCCTAGATGCAGCCCAGTAACTTTGCCAGCCTTTACTCTCATACATCAGACCCAATATCAGGCTACATAAAGACTTCCTGTCCAATTTGTTTTCAACATATTCCAAATAACTTTCAACCATTCCATTTGTTTTAATCTTCTTATATAGCATCATTGCTGGGAGCTCTTTCAGCCTAGCTAAATTATTTTGAAAACAGTATCATCTAATCATTGTTTTGTCTCAGTAGTGTATGTATCCAAAAGTTCATACATTTATTTTTTTTGTCATTATATTTCTATTAATTTTTCAGATTAAAAAGGGGGGTACAGGATACTGACAGTCACAATTCATTGTTATACATAAAGTTACAGTGAAGCCATATAGTAAAACATTCCTTTAAAGACGTGCCAAATACATGAAGTCAAGTACTACGTGCATATAAATGGTAAAGACCCATTGTTGGCATCCCTCAACAAATGAGATAACTTGAAATAAACAGCTCCCAAATGTATTTCCCAGCTCTCCAGTTCCCCAGGGACTTGCACATCTGGATACAGAGACAGTAATTAAAATCTTTTTGTAATGTGGCACAAATGTGAGAACGCTCAGGAGGAATGTGGATAGGACAGAAGCTGTCACGTGGTACATGAACAACACGGCATTATGAGACGATAATGCCGTATTGCTTCTTAACTACAGAAAGCAGCCACCAGAATGAAAGTAGCAGTGTTTTGAGATGTGACCATTAAAAAATAAAAGCAACACACTGTGGGAAGAGCAAGTGAGTAGGATAGACAGGCAGGGGGAGAAATAGAATCAAGGGACATAGGTATTGGCAGAATACCACAGGGCTACAAGGGAATGAGAGGCCTGGGAGAAAGGGAGAAACACTGGAAGAGAGTGAAAGGAAGAGAAATGGGAATGTCGGCAAGCAACATCCAGAAATGGCAGACCGAGAGAAGCAAACTAGGAACACAGAGGGAGAAGCACGGCTAAGCACTGAAGAGAAAGCAGGGCACAGTCACACAGGGAATAACCCCAGACCACAAATAGTGAGTGAGAGAGGAAGCAGTGCATGGGAACAGGGAGCCACAGGCAGGACATCCAGCAATGCATTTAACTGTAGCACTTTCACGGTCCACGGCACAGTAAACTTCAACTACAGATGAGGAATGACTCACCCAGAGCATAGTACACAGACGGGATAACTCACAAAAGGTAAACAAAGCAGTAGTGGGGAAGATAGGGCGAGGAGGATAGAATTAGAAATTGGACTCAGCAGATGAAGCTGGCGGTTTGCAAATGAGAGATGCAGAGACTGTGGAAAGAGCAAAGGCAGCAGAATCACAGTCATCCTAGCTCAAATATTGATTAAACACCCATGCAGAAATCATTCAAATGTGCACAAATCATAAACAAATAAAGAACAATTGAGTGCATTGAAAAACAAAAATAAGCACATCTGTATGTAACACAATACTGTTGAAAAATGTGAATGTAACATTAAAATCACAGCACAGCATATCAGTCTAGTAGTCTTTTCTGTTGTATCACTAGCAAGATGTGTACTCAATAGTAACCATGCTGATGTCCATATAGTGAGTTAATCTTTCCGAAGATGGTATTTTATCGGGAGTTAATGTCGGTTGGACCGCTAGTATGCACTCGCCACTGGTCTCATGCCACAACGGTCCCAACCATGCATTAACTCCCCATTAGATGCCACCTTCATCGGAGATTAATGCTTATGTGTAGTCTAGTGTATCCAACATATTAGTTTGTCCGTAACTTAAAGGTTCAAGGAACAAATTTCCTATCCTTTAACATTATGTACATAACCCATCTGGACCACTTCAATGTAAATAAATCAGATGTATCATTTAAGTGGTAGGAAATTTTTTCTGACTTATAGATGTGGGTCATTATCTCCCTCCATTCTAGCAGTGTGGGAACCTTAGGAGTGAGCCAACAATGAGTCAAAGCCTTTTTAGCTGCCAGCAGGGATATCCCTAGCAAGTAACGTGTATAGGCATCTCTGATTCCTTGGGGGAAGATATGCAGAATAAATAACTCAGCAGTGAGGGTAATTGAAATACCAATCAGCTTACTCAGCTCAGATTGCAAGGAAGCCAGGAAGGGTTGAATTTTTGGGCATAGCCAAAATATGTGTGTATGATGTGCAGCAGAGTCCCCACACTGGTGCCAGCAGGTCCCTGGGTGAACTGCTGAAAAATGGGCTGTTACTATTGGAGATTGAAAATATCTAATCAGAACCTGCCAAGAGAACAGTCTCCAGCTGTGTGAGTAAATAAGTTTAGATATTAATCTGCAGCCCCTGTCCCATTGTTGTGGAGATACATCAAGCCCAAACTCCAGGCTCCATTTTGCACAAATCTCTTTGGTGCTTAGCCCTAGATTATCTATTATAGCCTTATACAGGACCGAAATAATGTGGGGGACCCCACCAGAGGTAACGCTTTGTTGAAGACAAGTAACCATGGGGAGTGTGGTCCCAGGGATGCATATTTCTGAAGGGAGAGAATAATAAAAATGTCTCAGTTGCAGACAGCAATAAAAATTTGAGTGCTGTAAACCATGAGAGAGGCTCAACTCCTGGAAGGACTTAAACTCCCCTCCATTAAAAAATTGTATAAGGTAGGAGAGTTGGAAATGGCCCCAGGACTTGAATGTTTGGTCAAGGGTGGCAGGGGGGAAGTTCTCCAGGAGAGCTATAGGGCATACAAGCGGTAGGTATGGGGTGAGAGGTAATTGTCTATGGATAACATTCCAGGTTTTCAACTGATATAAGATCCACAGATTCCAGGGCATCCACTCATGTGGGTAGGAGGTGGAAAAGTGTAGTGTTGCCCTAACCCATTTGCGAAAGGGCGTGAGTCCTTCCTCTATTTCTCTTCAGAGGGCGGGGCTGATTCTTTTTTCAAATCAAATTTTATTGATTTCTCACAAATAAGAACAGATCCAAGAAAGATAGTCATCACTGTATGAATAATCACCCATGAGCTTACAGTACAGACCTTGGAGCTGATCTCCCCCATACCCACTCCCCACTCCCTATAAACTATCCCACCTCAATCAGCACAGCTCGAACTAATCAGATGGTGATCCGTACAGAACAACAAAAACGCCTTGGCATCAGCTAAGTAACAACTAAGTAACAAGCAGCGTGTTCAACGGATCCCAAATTCTTTTATATTTGCTTATCTTATTATTTAAACTAGCCACCATTTTCTCCATCCTGAGATTGGCCAATATCTCTTTGAGACATTCCAAGAAAGGAATATCTACATCATCTTTCCAATGCCAGAGAATGACCTTCTTAACTGGCAGAGAAATTAATGCCATATAATACCTTCTCGGAACCACAGAGATAGAAGAGTAATCTCCCAATAAACATACCTCCGGAGTGAACAGGTCTGAGAGGCTCAAGAGGGGATCCATCTTCCGCTGAATATCTCCCCAGAGGGTAGAGGCCTTAGAGCATGACCAAAATAAGTGGTAAAGCATTCCCTCCACCTGCCTGCACCTGGGCAAGATGGGGAGTCTATAAGACCATACTTATACAACTATTGGGGCGTATAATAAATATTATGTAAAATATGAAACTGCATAAGTTGTAACCTATCCTGGGTAATATATTTGTGACAATTTGCCCACAGCGCGGCCCAACTGATCTCCAAGTCTGGAAAACATGATACCCAAAATCTCTCTGGTATGTACACCTCTGGGTATTGCAATTATATAAAAGTTTGTAAATGTCGGAAACTGAATGAGGGCTACCAAACATCAAAATTAGCATATCCCTGAACTTATTGCTGCTTCGTTGAGGTGGAACTGGCCCAAATATCTTTGTTAGTAAATGCTTAAGCTGGAATACTTTAAAAATAAATTTAATGGGGATATTGAGACTGCTCAAAGTTTCCGTAATAGAGAGCCATAAATCATTCGGAGCCACAACTTGAGAAAGTTTGACATTTTCTAACTGGGGGATCCAATTTGATGAAATTGGCTTGTTACTTATTTTGAAGTTAGGATTTCCCTCAATGAGTTCAGATAGGTCTGATGTATGGCTATATTCCATAAATGAACACACCTGGGAGTGTACTCTTACTGAAATCACAATAGGGGTAGATTTCAGCAATGGGGGGAGAGCACTCGGCCTAATGTGAAGCAACGAAGCCGGTGATAAGCCACACTGTTTAATCTGAGATAGCTCAATTTTAAGCCAAATAGGAGACCAACCCGCAAAGCCTGGTTCTCCTATACCCTCTATCCACCTGATATACTTTACCATGTGACTCGCCCAATAGTAAAAAATCAAGTATGGTAACCGGAGACCCCCTCTGTCCTTGGGTGCTGCCAACTTATGAAATGCAATCCTGGGTTGTCTATTAGCCCAAATAAACTTAGTTATCAAAGCATTAACTTTACGGAACCATGACATGAGGATCCAATTGTTGAGTAAGTGCAATGGGTCAAAGATCCTAGGGAAAAAGTTCATCTTGATTAAATTCACCCTTCCCCAGAGTGAAATAGATAATTTGGCACACCTATTTAGATCTGCTTCTAAAATCTTGAGTAAGTCATCCAGATTTAACTTACGAAACAAAGTAGAACTTCTGACCACCTGTATCCCTAGATATTTTAGCGAGTTCGGCGTCCAGGACATACCGTGCTCTACAACGCTTGGTTTCATTACTTTATGGTTAAGTTGGAAAACCAGGGATTTATCAATGTTCAATTTATAGTTGGAAAAATTGGAAAATTCTTGTGTAACAGTCAGGACAGCCGGTATTGACTTATCTGGGTCCGATAACTGCAAAAGCAAGTCATCGGCATAAGCCGATACGTTAACCTCATACTCCTGGATGGTGATACCTTGAATCACTGGGGAGAACTTTAAACGTCGGATGAGGGGCTCCAAATGTAAATTGAAAAACAGGGGTGATAACGGACAACCTTGTCTAGTTCCAGAACGCAATGGGAATCTCTCTGATATAATCCCATTTACCATTATTCTAGCTGTTGGGGTACTATAAAAGGTTTCAATCCAATTTTGAAAAAGCTCAGGAAATTTATGGTCCTTAAGAGTCCTAAATAGAAAATTCCAATCTACTCTGTAAAATGCTTTCTCAGCATCCAGAGAGACCCAAACCGCTGGGAATGAGGTGTCTCTGGATGCCGAGAGAATGTGCAACAGAGTTTGAAGGTGATCCAACGAGGAACGCCCTTTCATGAATCCTACTTGCTCTGGTCCAATAAGATCTAGGAGAACTAGTATTATACGGTCCACTAAGATTTTCACCATTATCTTAACATCTTGGTTCATCAGTGATATTGGGCGATAACTTGCTGGTAGTTCTGGATTTTTCACGGGCTTTAAAATGAAAACTATTAAAGCTTCCCATAAATTAGGATCCATCTGAGCACCCGATAATATATATTGAAATAGAGGTAACAATAACGGAAGTAGCTGATCTAGAAACCTCTTATAAAAATTTGCTGAGAAACCATCAGGGCCGGGTGATTCATCTGAGGGCAAGCTTTTAATAACCCTGGACATTTCTTCTGCAGTTATTGGTGAGACTAACCATCCCTGCTGAGATTCTGAGAGCGAAGCTAGTCTGGAAGCCCCTAAGTATTCATCAATATCGTCTATAGATGCTGAACTCGTGTTAGAATTATATAAACTAGCATAATACCTCTGAAACTCCAGCACTATATCCTCTGGGGCTGTTTTTAAGACATCATCTGTCTGGGAACGTATTGACAGAATATGCCTATTCGCTTCCATTTGTTTAATCCGGAGTGCCAATAATCTACCTGCCTTCTCTCCCTGGTCAGAATAGGTTGCCTTAGCTTTAAGAATCGCAAGTTTGGCCTTGTTCCTTAGCAATTCCAAATAAGCCTCCTTTAACTTAACCAGCTCCTGCTGTACTGATTCCGAGAAGGTATGGGATAACATTGTTTCCTTTACATGAATTTGACCCAATAATGAGACCAATTTCTTATCCTTTTCCTTCTTTCTGTACGTAGCCATACTAATTAACACCCCCCAATAAATGCTTTAAAAGCCCCCCATATTAGATCTGGTCTATCTATACAGTGGATATTGGTTTCTATAAAATGTCCTATGTGTTCACTGATCGCATTAACCATCTGATCTTCTTTCAATAATTGGTTATTAATTTTCCATCTAGGTGACTTCTTAGGGAAGGTTGAGGTAGCTAACTGACACACTATTAGTGCATGATCCGAAGGTGGGCCTGGCTGTATAACAGTTCAATTACACCAGTGAGAAGAACTTGGGAAAGAAAAATATCATCTATCCGTGTAACCATTTTATGTACTGGAGATAGAAAAGTAAACTCCTTTTCTAAAGGATGCAAAACCCTCCAAACATCACACAAAGCATAATGCTTCAAGAGCTCATGAAGTGCCCTTTGAGCAAGGGAACAACCTCTTCTCATAGAAGAGGAGTGATCTAGTAATGGATCCATAACGGTGTTCATATCTCCCCCCATGATAATTGGCAAAGCGATATAAGGATATAATAGATCAGTTAACTTTACAAAGAAATCAAGCGAATCTATATTAGGCCCATACAGGGTTCCCAGAAGGAGTTCGGTGGAATATATAAAACAATGAATAAACAAAAATCGCCCCTGCAGATCTTTAAGCACCTGCTTAACAGTAAACGGGATTTTCCTATTAATCAAAATTAGTACACCAGCACTATTAGTGATAGCCCCAGCTGAAAAGACGTGGCTGACCTGCTGCCATCTCATACAATTGGCTTCCGAGTTCAATTAATGTGACTCTTGAATTACCGTGATGTCTATGGACAACAAAGCAAGGTGCTTAAGGATTTTGTATTGCTTCACACGCTGCCTTAATCCCTTCACATTCCATGTTGCAATTTTTATAATATTAGCCATTCTTACAAGGCCCCAGGAATGTAAAACACTGAACCATCCATCTCCCAAATACATACATCCTTGGTAGTCCCCAATGAGTTGTGCTGATTCCCACCCCACCAATTACCCCTATCCCACCCTCCCATACCCCAACCCAATAAAGAGAACAAGCATAAACAAACCCTCCCTCCTCTCTCCATCTGTTATAGGCTCCGCTCAGTAGCATACCAATTCTTTAGCCCCCCCAGCCACCCTCAGAGAGCCCTGCATTTCAATACTCATTTAAGAAACTAATAAGGGAAATAGCTTAAGAATGAACTTCCTAACAGATTGAAGACCAGAATAGCCCTGTGAGGTACCATATACCTTTGCCCTGGCTCTCTCTCTGTTGAACATTTTCATCTCAAAAGAAAAAGAAACCCTATAGACACATCCATTCACTCTACCATCTAGATACTATAAAATAGACCCCAACAACGTGGACTGAGTTAAAATAATCTACTAACACCCCTTCTGTCAATTGGCTTCTAAACAAAATCCACTCAATCGCCCTACTACCAATGTCCATTTACCACCTTTATTGCTTGACTTAACTGACTGTCCTTTATTAAACCCCCCCTGAGCAAACTTAGGTATACCCCTTTATCTAGACTATCAAGTACACAATCGTATTTTGAAACTTAAACAGAACCATGTTAGGAGTCTGTCCCTTTGAGGAGACAGATGTTGTCGTGTCAGCACTAGTAGCTTATGCTTAGAAATGCGCGACAATGCCAGGCTAAATAATATGTGTAATTTGATAATGCCCATCCATAGGGAACTAATTTAAGCTGAGAACCCCTATTATCTCAGCACTCAGCTAAATCAAAAGCTATCAAGTGCCACTCCAAAATGAAAGCTTGTTGCCGTGCCTTAAAGCACCTTACAAGCCCCCCCCCCATTATACTCTAACCAAATGTAAGACTTCCCTAATCCATTGGGGGGAAAACTAGAAATTTAATGTTAAACCCAGGACAGAACACTTTGGCCCGAGCAAATAAGCCAGAACCATGGAGCAACACTCCCCTCTAGCAGTTTAACCCAACTATAACCCGCTTAATCCCTTACCACAGAAACAACGAGAAAGAAGCCCCGATCAAAGAAAACCTAGTTTGAGTTTTCCCCTTATCAGACTTCAATAATGTCGGCAGCCTGACCTTTCTGGTTGAAGTCAAAACTTTCCCCCTCCAAGGAGCCGCTCAACTGCCTAGATCAAGAAATCGACCATCTTCCAGGGAGAGAGCCAGTTCCACACCTTCTATGCATGGCTAAATTGCACTGAGAAAGTAACATAGTGATGAAAATCATAGACTCATAGACAAAACAGAGACATTTGATAGGGAAGCCTTCCCCTCTGAATCTGAACACAAATATAACAATTTTGCATTTCGTTACTTTCCCAGAGTCTGAGTCCTAGAAAAGTCTTTCAATAAAAAATGAACTCTCCGAGAGTGAGTGTCCAGCAGAGACTTGACATTCCAACGAAGTAGGCTTACTTCTACTGCAACATCTGTACCAAGAAACTCAGTAGAGAATGCTGGAAATACATTCCTTCTACATGAGAGGTACACAACCAGAATAGAACCCCAGGGGGAATAAAACCCTTGTAACGCCTGCCACAAATGGAGCTCAAACTTCTCAATAAAGTTCAGGGAGCAGTTCCTTTAATCCCGAGTGGGCAATCTCTGGGTCATTAAAGCTGTGCCATACTCCCGAGATGCAGACTTGTAATCTCGATGGGTATACCATTTTAAATCTGATACCCGTTGCTATTAACTTCGAAACATAGGGGTGGAAGGCAGAGCGCCATTGCCGGACTGTAGTTGGGAGATCTTGAGCCACTCTTACTGTTTTACCTTCCCAATTGATGCTTTGCACCTCCTTTACTTTCTTCAGAAAATGCTGGCGCTCCAAGTAATTGAGGAATCTAAATATTAAAGGTCTTGGTGGCGATCCTGATGGGGGGGTGGTCTAAGGGCCTGATGTGCTCTTTCTATAGCGTATTTGGCCCCATAGGGTGAGGGACCAGCCACCTGCTCCACAAATATCTGAACAAACAACACTGCATCTTGCCCTTCTTCAGCTTCAGGCAGCCCTATCAGGACTGCATTATTTCTTCTGCTCCGACCTTCGAGGTTCTCTAGCTTGGACTCCATTCTAGATATCTTCTGTTTCGTGTTTTCAATTCTAATTCAGCCTTCTCCACTCTCTTTTTCAGAGAGTGAATTTTTACTTCGGCATCAGAAGTTCGCCATACTACTTCCTCGGGAGCTGATGACAATATCTTAATTTCGGCTGTCATAGACGTGACTTCCTCCTTAAAAGGCTTAAACTCAGCAAGAAACTTGGCAAGGGATAACGGTTCTTGCTCGGCGGCATTAGAAGATGTTTCACCCGGATCAGGTGAACTTTCAGGCCTAGGCTTCTTAGGGCCTTTCTCAGGAGTGTTAGGCAGTGTTCTTTTGGGGAGATCTTTCCTCATCTCCACCTCCATCTGCGTTATTCACCACAACTCAAATGGTGAAGAGCCTGCTCACAAACTTTTTCTTTCCCTTTGCTAGGAGTTAATCAGGCTTAAATCATAAAATTATCTCAAAATAGCCATCAAGCAGCTAGAGGAAACAATGGAGGCTTGCAATTGGCACCTACATCACGTGACCAACCCAGGCGAGGCTGATTCTAGTGAGTCTTTGAAGAAAGAATGACAGGTGTGAGCCCAGTGATAGTATTTAAGATTTGGGAGGTCAATCCTCTTGATCTTCTTGGGATGGTCAAGGTAGAATATTTTATTCTGTGACGTCTCCCAGCCCATATAAACCTACTAATGTGTTTGTTCCATGTTTGGAATGTTTTAGCTGGGAGATATATATAGGGACATTCTGGAACACGTAGAGAGCTCAAGGCAAAATGATCATTCTGATCACATCTGCTCTCTGGGTAGGGTTCAGTGGGAGGATATTCCATTGTATGAGGTCAGATTGGAGTTGTGTAATGAATGGGTCATGGTTATTTCTCTTTGCATCACCAGCCCAATGGAAGAGGTAGATGCCCAAATATTTTAACTTGCCCAGATCCCATCAGAAGGGGAACCTTTGTGTCAATGATGAGGAGGGAGAAAAATTGAAGGTCAGCGCCTCCGTTTTAATGGTGTTAAGTTTATATCCTGAGCAACTACCAAATTGTTCTATTATATTAAATATGGCTGGGACCAACCTTGGGAATTAGTTAGGAATAGTAAGACATCATCAGTGTAAAGAGCAATTGGTATTCTATTCCTTCAACCCGTATTCCCTCTAATTGACAAGATCCCCTGATGGCCTGTGCCAGGGGCTCGATGAAAATAGCAAACAGGCCAGGGGACAAGGAACATCCCTGGTGGGTCCCTCTATAGAGGGGAAAGTAAATGGAGTGATGTCCCAAGACTTTAACACAGGCTTTAGGTGAGGAATAAAGTGTCTTAATCATAGAAATGAAGGGAGAGGGAAAGCCCATACCTGACATGGTGACAAACAGGAAGGACCAAGAGACCCTGTCAAATGCCTTTTCAGCATCTAAGCTGAGAAGGACAGAGGGTGTCTCGTGGGATTGCATTTCCCTGAACCAAATGAAGTGCTCTTCTCGTATTATCCATGGTGGATCAAGCACTAATGAATCTGGTCTGATCTAGGTTGACTATTGAGGGTAGAATTGCATCCAAACATTTGGTCAAAATAGACATAAAAAATGTATAATCTATGTTTAGTATGGAAATTGGATGGTATGATGTACAAAGTTCTGGGTCCTTATCATGTTTGGGAATTAGGGATATCACCGCATATGACCAGCTAGGTGGGGGACTAGCTAGTTCCAACAGGACCTCATTAAATGCTTGCAGAATGAGTGGGGTAATTCTCTATGCAGAGTGTTTATAGAACTCAGTGCCATATCCTTCTAGACCTGGTGCCTTCATAGTTTTGGAGTAAGAGATGGCAGCTATGAGTTCTATATGTGTAATGGGGGAACCAACGAAGTCTGCTGATCTCTAGTTAACCTGGGGAGGTCCAAGGCAGGAGAAAAGCCTTGATGTCACCAGGGTCCAAGGGGAGGTCAGGGTATATTGTTTTTTATAATAGTGACTAAAGGTCTGGGTGATATGACTCACCCTTGAACACGGGGCACCTGACGTAGGGTCCCTAACAGAGGTTATGGTTGAGAGGCGCCTTTGCTTGCGCAACTGAAAGGCTAACAGGTGGGAGGCCCTAGGGCCTATCTCACCATATCATTGCCTTAGAAAGGCTAATGCTATTTTAGTTTTCTGCATTGCTAGTGAGTCCGGCTCCTGTCTAGTCTGTTTGAGCTGTGCCAACACTGCGTTATCCCCCTGTTGGTGAGCCACCTGGAGAAAGGTGAGAGTCTGCTCTAAAAGTGATTGCCTCTCCCTGCGTTGTTTCACAAGGGTTGATGAATATTGCATTAAATGTCCGCGGAGTACCACCTTCAGCGTGTCCCACCTAATTGCAGAGGGGATTCTGGTTCTGAGTTATCTTCCTGAATCTCTTGTAGTTTTTCATCAAGAAACTCCTGGAATAGGGTACTTTTTAGATGGATTGGGTTGAGTCTCCATGAAGTATTTCATCTCTCCAGGCTCACCTCCCATTCAGTGACTACTGAGGCATGGTCGGAATGTACTATATCCCTATAGAGACTTCTCTAAGAGAGTCCAACCATTCTTTCTGTGTATAGCAGTGATCTATCCTAGAGTAAGAACCATGTACAGCTGAGTAAAAAGTATATTGTCAGTCTCTAGGATGAAGGGTATGCCACACATCCAGCCAGCCCACCTCCTGAACAAAGCATTTGAAATATTTGAGCGGAGCAGGCTGCTTACCTCTAGCAGCCCAGATGGTATCTAGATGAGGACTAGGGGCAATATTAAAATCTCCACATAAAATAAGGGTGCTCTTAGTAAGTTGAACCACTTTACTCAAAAGGGATCTAATTGTTTGAATAGTCAAACCCGGGGGTAGATATACATTTGCCAATGTTATTTCTTTGTCCTATAATAGACCCTGTACCACCACTAAGTGACATTCCGAATCGACTCACTCCCACTTGGGTTGTAAAGGGGTATGGCTGGAAACCAATATGGTGACCCCTCTCCTCCTTCCATTCATGAAGGAGGAGGAAAACTCCTGAGTGAACCCTCCCCTAGCCAATTTCCCATGCTCATTCTTAGTCATATGTGTCTCCTGAATGTATATTATTCCTGCTTGGGTCTTTTTAAACAGGGAAATCATCCTAGATCTTTTTATAAGACTGCCCAGACCATTAACATTCAAAGAAAAAATCTTAAGTGGTGCTTTAGCCATTAGAAATAAAGTTCTGAACAGAGGGGTTGTGTTGAATGCACATCTCTAGACTCCAGTACTTAAAAACCTCTGGCTCTGACTCAGTTCTTGGGGAATGTGACTGCCTGTAAAGGGAAATGCAAGGAATTAACTCCTCTAACAGCAAACAACCAGAATTGAACATTAACTGGCTAAACTTTTTAAAACAGTGGTCTGCCAACTGGGAGGGTACTGCAACACAACTATGGGCTTCCATGAGTTTGGTCACTTGAGAACAAGTGAGCAACCTCTAGGGTATGCCAAAAATAATTTTTTGGCAGGGTCTTACCAATAGGTAGACCAGATGTTAAAAATCTCTGTTATGAGGTGGGGGGGGGGCAAGGGAAAGGTGGTCATGCCTCTTGCTCCACCAAGGGTGTAAAAAGGGCTTTTAGACCCAGGTTTTCCCCTATAAGTAATTGTGGCTCAAATGTTCTTCTCCTGGGAGGCCCATCATTGAAGTATTCAACTGCCATAGTATATAAATATTGTTGTGAGTTTCATCCCCCCATTACCCGCACAAGGATGAAATGAATAAATTGGGGGGTCCACAGGCCCCCATCCTCATCCCCAGCCGGGCCCACCCCACCAGTTCAACAAGTGGGGGGGTAGGACCTAGTGGGTACAAGGGGGTACCCACCCCATTCCCCGAGGAATATAGAGTGCTGAGGACAAACAGTTCTTGCTGGGGGCCAGGGGTATTATACTCAAATGAACAGTGGGTAACAAGGGCCTCTATGGGAAATATTAGAGGGCAGTTCCTCCCATGAAGTGTTGAAGGGGCAATATTTTAAGTTGCATGTATGAGTAAATGGAGGTACCTCCAACCTGGCTCAGGGTCATTAGGTGGCAGGGAATCCGCTAACAGAGTCCACCTTGTACCCACCCACTCCCCCGCAACCCTTCCCTGCCTTGATCCTCCATCTGAGGGGCTCCCTTGATTCCCTTATCCTCAAACCTGATTGGCCTCTGCTAAGCAGCTACCAGAGACTGCAGGCGGCCTAGGCCGCATCTAAAATCTCAGGTTGCACAAAGTAAGGAGCTGGGAAAGGCCCCCCTAAGTCAGGGAAGGATCTCCCAGAGAGTCGAGGGCCTTCCAGTGAGGGCTTACAGGGATAGTTAGGATTCCCAGAGAGGGAGGGGACAATTGGGTGGTAGCTGGGGAGAGTAAAAAATACATGGGGTGGGTTAGCAGGGCAGCCTACCTATAGTCAGAACTAGCAAACACCAAACTGTTCAATAGGTCAGTTCATTTCAGTCCTTGACTGGTTGAAGAAGACTCAGAGTGATCCATAGATTGTTGTCTTAGGTCTGTGATTATCTGTTGAACTGCTGTGGCTCCTTCCTTCTGAAGTTGTTCCCTCTGGGGTATTTTAGACCATGCTTTATGAGCCAGCTTAGCAGCTAGGTATGTATCCGACTGTCTCTGAGTAAGTGGGACATCAATTCCAACCTTAGCAAGCTCTCATGCCACCTCATCCACTGATTCAAGGGACCTAGAACCCTCTGTAAGCTGGACTACCAACTTCACTGGGTAGGGGGTTCTAAACTTGAGCTTGGATTCTTTTAGCTTCTTGAGAATAGGTGTGTATGCTCTACGCCTCATTGCGATCGCAGTACGATAATCATTGTCCATGTAGATTCTGTGGTTTTGGAAGATCAAATTCCCTTGTTACCACGATTTATGTAATACCAGTTCTTTCTCTTGATAATGAAGAAAACGGATCAACATGACTCATGGATGGGTGCCCAACTGTGGGCCTAGGGTTCAATGGATCCTATCCATTTCCAGAAAGCAGTCGTTTGGCAAGTCCAGCTTGGATTTAAAGAAGTTTTGTACAAATTGTATCGGGTTGGTGCCCTCAGAGCCCTCAGGGAATCCATTAACCCTCAAGTTGTTCCTTCTGCTCCTTGCCTCAGAATCGTCAGCTCTTTCTTGTAGGTCCTGAATTGCCTGATGGAGCAGTACTATGGCACACTCCGCACTGTCCACGTGGGAATCAGTGAGTGTGGTCTGCTCTTCAATACAGTCAAGACGCTTTTCCATTTTCCCCAGGTCGGTACGCATAGCAGATAAGGTAAAGCAAGTTTCTCTTCTGAAATCCTGAATCTCTTGGAGAACAATGTCCATTTGCCTGTTTAAATTCAGTGGTAAGGAGCTTTCCTTCCTTGTAAAGCCACCTTTGCCAGAGATTTGTGAGGTTTGCGAGGTATCACTGTCGGAGCAACCTCCATCCAGACCGGCGGTGTCTAGAGCAGATTTTTGTAGGTCGGGTTTCCTTCTAGGCATTTTTAGCAGTATCTGACTCTATTCAGTCCCAGTTTAGGTCCAAATTCAGAAATCTTTAGCAGTTTTAAGCCTTGATGGAGATGGAGCTCGAGATTCAAGCTGCTTCACTAGGCATGACGTCACCGGAAGTCCCAGTTCATACATTTCTGAAAGCCATATTGAACACAGACCTACTGTATATGCATCAGTGTCTTAGCTAGCAGATGAAACCATGTTTTGGTGTAATTCATTGTTTTCATCTCTTCCCAACACTGCTCAGGCAACCTACACTATTCTACCTTCCTTATGATGTACCAGTAGCCTACAGCCCTAATTATAGCTTGTAGTTCCACAGGTTTCATGTCTGATTCCAATCGTAGGAGTGCAGTTGGGATATCATTCGAGAGGCTTAACATCTTTCTAATAGCAAAATGCTTTGTATGGTCTATACTGGAGACAGGCTTGAACTTAGAGTCTAAATTTTGGCCCCATATAATATCTAATTATTTCTTTTTAATTCAAAGGCTCTACATATTGTAACAAATGATTTTCCCCTGAAATGTTTTGCAAACCTGTTAATGGCCATAGAAGTTCTAATCCAAGCTTTTTTCATTTTTAGCAGATGGGTTTTCTATTACCTGTTTTTATTAAATGTAATGCCTAAACAAGTAAATTATCTAACTTCTTGTATCCGTATGTCATTAACCAACCAGGAGTTACAATGCTCTCTCCTAGTACTATAAATCATAATTTTGGTCTTTTTCTTGTTTGCTATTAGACTGAAGTACTTCAGACGATCAAATGTTGCTACCAGAGCCCTCTTGAGGCCCACCCATGTTCTTGAAAGTAGTATACTACAGTATCTACATTAAGCAGTATTTGCACCTTCTTTGTGTTAATCTGAGGGCTGTGGGTGTGTACATGTTTTAATTGTTTGACCAATGTTTCGATATAAAGACAAAACAACAGGGGGACAAGTAGGCTCCCCTGTTTAACACCCTTATTAGTCAAATTAGGTTCTGTCACTGCATCTTCTGTAGTAACTGTTATCCTTACAGATGTGTTACTGTGTAACATTTCAAGAATTAATAAAAGTATCTTACCAGTTCCTATAACTGGGGTCTTGTCTGCCTCCTGGTTTTGGTGTCCTTTTTCGCTATGTGATGGACCATTTCCATTATCTTCTTGTGTAAACACTGAGTGGACATTTTAAACACTTTTTTCTGCTCAGTGTTTACAGAAGAAGATAACAGAAATGGTCCATCACATAGCAAAAAAGGACACCAGAACCAGGAGGCTGACACGACCCCCATTACAAAGGAAAGAGTACTACTGGAACTTAAGAAATAAAGAACGGACAAAGTCATGGGCCCAGATGGAATTCATCCACATGTCCTAAAATAACTCAGGGTAGAATTCACTGCCCCTCTGGTCACACTTTTCAACAGATCACTGGAGAGCAGACAGGTACCTAAGGACTGTAAGAAAGCCACTGTGGTGCCCTTACACAAGAGTGGCAGCAGGGAGGAGGCAGAGAACTACCACCCTGTCAATCTCACCTCAATCATGGGGAAAAATCATGGAAACAATACTAAAGGAAAGGACAGTGGCATCCCTGGAGGCCAGCAGACAGTTAGACCCCAAACAACATGGCTTTACTACTGGACGGTACTGCCAAAAAAACATGATTGAATTTTTTGATTGGGTCACCAGAGTAGAAGACCAGAATGGAGCCATGAATATTGTATATCCAGATTTCAGTACAGCCTTTGACTCCATTCCACATAGATGGCTTATCAACAAACTGGAAAACACAGGGGTGGGAAGCCAGATAGTAAACTGGGTAGGAAACTGGCTTCAGGGCAGGACTCATAAAGCACTAGTCAATGGCACTCTATCAAGGGAGGGCAAGGTGATCAGTGGAGTTCTTCAGGGCTCAGTATTGGGACCCGTACTCTTCAACTTATTCATCTGTGACATTACGGTTGTATTAGAGGGGAAAACATGCCTGTTCGCAAATAACACAAAGCTCTGCAACAGAGTAGACACACAGCAAGGGGCTGCAAGGATGGAGTCTGACCTGAAGAAACTGAAAGAATGGTCCAGAACTTGGCAGTTGAAGTTCAGTGCTAAGAAATGCAAGGTCATGCACCTAGGAAGATGCAATCTAGGGACAAATTACTTCCTCAATGGGGTGCAGCTAGTCGAAAAAAAACACAAATGTGATCTTGGGATGATCCTCATGGATGACCTAAAAGTCAGCAAGCAATACAAAAAGGTGGCACAGAAAGCCAGCAGTATCTTGGGCTGCATAGGAAGGGGCATTACTAGTAGAAAGCAACTACCAGAAGGAGAGACTGTTATTTTACTGTTAGAGTCACAAAAGCATGGAACAAACTTCCCCAATAGTTGTAGACTTCAATACCTAATGAGCTTGGACAAACACCTCAACTGGACCTCAAATAAGGGATAATTCACCCACACTATGTACGAGACATTATAGATGGGCACTTGCAGCTCACACTCCTGCCATTGGTGGGCTGATCATCACTCCCCAAAATACCAAATGCACGCATACATCCTCAGAAAACAAATCAGAGTCAACATCTGCCCGAACCAGCAACCTTCATAATCTATTGGCCAGAAAGAGCAAACAGGAGCAGTCCAGGAAGAGAGTACAACCTTGCGCCAAAGAGGATATACATTCCTGGAAGGCAATTGTTGCAAATACTAGGAGCCTAACGAACAAACTTCCCAAACTCACAGCCATCTTGGGAACAGAAATGCTAGACTGGGTGGCTGTAATAGAAATGTGGTTCACCTAAAACCACGGATGGGATATGGCCACTCCCAGTTTCAATCTGTTCAGGAAAGATAGGCAGGGCAAAAAAAGAGGAGGGTGTAGCCATTTCCATTTTGGGAGGAAATAAAAACCACAGAAGTAAAAGGGCAACCTGGGGACTTTGAGCCACTATGGCTAACAGTAGACATGGGTAAGGGAAAACCCTTCAGAACTGGCACTGTGTACAGGCCCCAAATCAAGGTGATAAAGGAGACAAATACCTAACAGAAGAAATCCACAAAATGTCTGATAACGGCCAAGTACAGTAATACTGGTGGGGGACTTCAGCCTACCAGATATTAACTGGAGCACACTAACGGCAGCAACAACAAGAAGCAGGGACTTCTTATTGTCACTACAAGGCATGGGACTGTGCCAGCTTGTTAAAACCCCAAGGGGAGTTGACGTTCTTTATCTTGTCCTCACAATCCCAGAAAGGATCGAGGACATCAAAGTAGGATGCCATATGGGCAACAGCACCCATCGAATGGTAAGCTTTAAGGTAAACATAACACAGGACACCAGCCACTCAAAGATAAAGGTGCTAGATTTCAGAAAGGCTGACTTCCAGAAAATAAAGAACAACATAAGTGTACAGTTCTGGAGACCCCATCTCCGCAAAGACACAGACAGGGTGGAGGCTGTCCAGAGGAGGGCAACCAAAATAGTGCAGGGTCTGCACCAGAAGACATATGAAGAAAAACTAAAGGAGCTTAAGATGAATATCCTCGAGGAAAGGAGGGAGAGGGGGGACATGACAGAAATTTTCAAATACCTCAAGGGAATCGACAAAGTCCAATAGGGTAGCATCTTTCAAAAAGAGAAATGTGCAAGAATAAGGGAGCACAATTTGAAGATTGAGGGGGGATGGCTCAGAGGTAAAGTGAGGAAGTATTTCTTCACAGAGGGGGTTGTAGATGCATGGAACAGCCTTCCTGAGGAGGTCATAGAGTTAAAAACAGTGGGGGAATTCAAGAATGCATGGGACAGACATAAGGCACTTCTAGTGAGGGGGTAGGAGGAAGTAGGCTGTTGGTTAACTAGGATCTGCAGCTTATCCGTTAGGTAGGGAAATGGGCAGACTAGGTAGGCCAAGTGGTCCTTATCTGTCGTCAAATTCTGTTTCTATGTTTCTAAGTAGCCAGTTAATGGAAATAGAAGTTGAGGAGGTGGAGGTCATCTGGGGGAGACTCGAGACAGCAAAAAAGACTGCCACAGATCAATGTACCATATGGGTCAGCAAAGCAAAAAGAAAAAAAAATCCTCTATGGTTTTCCAAGGAAGTGGCTACCACAATCAAAGAAAAAAAGAAGGCATGCAGCATATACTAGGAAACCAAAACTGAGAAAGACTGGGAGTCGTACAAGGAAATAATGAGAGTCTAACAAACAAATTAGAAAGGCAGAAGTCCAGATAGAGGAAAAGATAGCAGAAGTGGCAAAGAGAGGAGACAAATCATTTTTAGATACATTAGGAAATGTAGGAAGGCAAAAAGGGGGAATAGTAAATATTGCTACTGAAGAAGGGAAGTGCATCAAACATGACCCAGAGAAAGCCAAAAATCCTCAACAAATACTTCTGCTTGGTGTTTGCCAAAGGGGACCCAGGGAATGACCCAGCTCTGAAAAAACACAACACCCCCAGTCCAGGGGTAGACACAAGTCCCTTTACAGAAGTTAAAGTATGGGAGGTGCTAAATAAACTAAAAGCAGACAAAGCCATGGGACCAGATGAGGTGCACCTCAAAATCCTTAAGGAACTGGAGGCAGAATTAGCATCCACTCTGAAACTTCTAATCCTTGAAGAGCTGTGTGGTACCCGAAGACTGGAAAAAGGCAATAGTGGTTCCACTTCACAAATCAGGCAGTTGCAAAGAGGCTAGTAATTACAGACCGGTGAGCCTCGCATCTATAGTAGGGAAACTAATGAGGGCTCTACTCAAACAGAGGATCATAGCATTCCTCAAAACTAGCAGCCAACAAGACCTTAAACAGCACAGTTTCACAGCAGGTAGGTCATGCCAGACAGATCTGCTTGAGTTTTTTGACTACGCTACAAAAGTGGTTGACAACGGTGGGGCAGTAGAGGTGGTCTGCCTAGATTATAGTGAGGCTTTTGACTCGGTTCCACACAGAAGGCTGGTAAAGAAGCTTGACCACACAGGGGTTGGTGCAGAAGTAGCCAGATGGGTACAAAACTGTTTACAAGGCAGAACCCAGAGGGTACAGGTTAATGGAATGCAATCGACAGAAGGCAGGGTGACCAGCGGGGCTCAGTGCTGGGGCCCCTGCTCTTCAGTGTTTTTATAGCAGACATCACTGATGGACTGGAAGGGAAGGCGTGTCTGTTCGCAGATGACACCAAGATATGTAACAGGGTGGACACCTCAGAAGGAGTGAGCAAGATGGAAGCTGACCTCAAGAAACTAGAGGAATGGTCTGGAGTGTGGCAGCTGAGATTTAACACCAAAAAGTGCAAGGTCATGCACATAGGAAAGAAAAATCCAAGAAAGGAGTATTACCTAGGAGGCGAAAGACTGGCAGCCTCAAACCAGGAACGAGATCTGGTAATCCTAATCTCAGATTACTTAAAGGTTAGTAAGCAGTGTGAGAAGGCAACATTGAAGGCCACAGAATGCTGGGCTGCATTGGGAGGGGAATCACGAGCAGAAAGAGAGAGATGGTACTACCACTGTATAGATCACTGTTCAGGTCTCACCTGTCCAGTTCTGGAGGCCTCACCTTAGGAAGGACATTGACCGGGTGGAAACAGTACAGAGAAAGGTGACAAAAATGATTCAGGGCCTGCAGTACTTTTCCTACGAGGAAACGACTCAGGAAACTGCATATGTACTCCCTGGAGCAGATAAGAGAAAGAGGGGACATGACTGAAACATTCAAGCACATAAAAGGCATTAACAAGGTACAGGTACAGGAACTTTTTCACTTCATGAAGGGCTTCAAGCCAGCCTGGTGGAGCAGATGGTTAAGAAGCTGGATGCCACACCTCATGCCATGCTGGTGATTCGGGTTCGGGAATGAGCCCGGGTCGGCGGAAGTTGGTGGGGGGGAAGGAAAGGATGTGAGAGGCTGCCAGCTGGCAGGCCTCTGCCTTGGGAGGGAGAACTTGGTCCCCTCAGAGCTAGGCCAACCCTGGTGGAGGCTGGAGTGGCTGTAGTGCTCCAAGGAGTGCCCGTGTTAGGCCGAGGAAGGGCAGAAGAGGCTGGTACTGGAGCTGCAGTGTGCATGTGCACCTCCTTGTACATGTGTCACTGCTTCTAGGGTCTCAGGTAGGAACAAACCAAATGTAGGGGTGAAAATGGAGGAAATATTGGTGGCCACCTAGGATGAAGCCTCCAGGCCAGTTCTAGGGTTCCACTGGGGAGTGCAAGGTTCTATAAGACCCTGAACAACCATGAGTCTGGTAGGTTGGCAGATGAGAAGGCAGCCTGCCAAGGAGGATAAATAGAATTGTAAAAAAAAAAAAAAAAGAAGGGCTCCAGGACCAGGGGACATGACCTCAGGCTACAAGGAGGGAGGTTCTCTACCAACACCAGGAAGTTTTTCTTCACAGAAAGAGTGGTGGATGCCTGGAACAGTGGATACCTGGAATAGCCTGCCCCAAGAGGTTGTGGGAGTCAACACTGTGGAGGGATTCAAGAATGCATGGGACAGGCACAAGGAAGCCATGACTACAAAGGGCAACTAGAGTGTTAGAATAGGTCTAAAACAAATGGGCAGACTAGATGGACGTAGTGGTCTCCTTCTACCATCAACTTCTATGTTTCTATGTTCACTTCAAAACAAGTAATACTGAGTAAAGAGAGAGGTAATTATGTCACTGTATGAGTACTGTGTTCAGTTCTGGAGGCCTCACTGAAAGAAAGACAAAGATAGACTAGAGTCAGTAGGAAAAAGGGCAACAAATATAGTGCAGGGTCTGCACCATGAGCAACACGATGCAAGGCTAAAACACCTGAACATCTACTCTCTGGAACAGAGAAGGAATGGGGGATATGATACAAATGCTTAAATAACTGAAGGGGATCAACAAGATACAGGCACAGGATCTCCTGCAGGTAAACAACTGCACCCGGACCAGGGGGCACGACATGCGCCTTAAGGAGGGCAGGCTCATAGGATTATACAAATTCAAAGGCAAAACTCATTAATGAACTCACCACCATTAAGACCTAATGGCAGAATTGAAATGTTCTGTTACCCATATACTGATCCAGATTATTTTTAAATTGCCCTATATTGGTACTGGTAACAGTAGACACTGGTAAAGTGTTCCAGATACATGGAATCCTCTGAGTTATGAAATTATTTATTTTCCAAGTATGATTAATATTAGTTTGAAGTTTTAATTTATGTGATCTAGAGTTTTTGCCAATAGATTTGTACTGTAAACATAAGGTTCAAGAGCAACATAAAAAAGTTCTTCTTTACAGAAAGGGTGATGGAACCTTGGAATGTCCTCCCCACACAGGTGGTGGGGTCAAAGACGGTCAGTGAGTTCAAACGGGCATGGGACAGGCACTGTGGAGAACTTAACACAGTGGTCTGAATGGGGTGGTGGTAGTACACATGGGCAGACTAAATGGTCCACAAGGACCCCATCTGCCGACACTTTCTATGTTTCTATATCTGTCAGAATTTCCCACTGTCTTGATCAATTCAGATTGTCAAAGGCCGAGCAGACATCCAAGAAGGCCAAACAAATTTTTCTCTTTCTAAAACCCACATATCTGTGGATCAAAAAATGCAGTATAAATGTGTGATCCACTGTACTATAAGATCTTCTAAATCCTGTTTGATATATTGAGATGAATTATTTCCCTGTAACCCAGGACTCTAAAACTGACAATATCATTCTAGTGTATATTTTCTTAAAGGTGCATAGCAAAGCTATGGGCTTATATCAAGAATGATTCAGCCCATCCCATTTTTTGAATATTGGAATCATTAAACCTTCATTCCAACCTGATGGTAAATCAAGGTTATTATTAATATATGTAAATGTGCCTGTATTTTTTGCCACCATTCATGGCTAGCTTTAAAGAGCTAGTGTACTGCATGGAATTAATAGTAACTATCAGATGTAGTCAGCTATCACTTTTTATGTCTCAAGTATTTTTCTTTTTTGTTTTCTAATTAGAAGATTTTCCACTTGGCAGTATTGGGGTGATGTGTGGAGCAGCACTCTGCCTGGAGGCTAAAAAAAGTCAGTTCTGTTCCTCCCACTACAGCAACACTGAGACCACACTGACTGTGACATCATTAGTAACCAAGAAGAATCATTTCTTACTGCCAGATTATTCTCTTTCACATGAAGCAGCAAGGACTGGCTCTTCTTGATTACTAGTGATGTCACAATTTCCTGTATTTTGATTGGTAACTTGTTTTATTTATTTATTCATTTTATTTATTTATTAAGGGAATCGGATACACCTTTGAGCCAGGTGCTCTTTTACAAAGGTTCTGCGTCAGGTTACATGAAACATTGGGACAGTCAGTGGTAATGTGCAAAAGAGAAATAAACATAACAGCAGCCAGAGGGCTTTGTCAATTACCAAAACATCACAATTGTGTAAAGCACTTCTATAACAATTTAAACAATATAGATTTGTATAGGTAGCCATTCGACAGAGGGAGGCGATGCCAGAGGCTAGTGGAAAGAAAAAGAAAAGAGAGGTAGTGGGGGGTGGGTCTGGGCCAGCCTTAATCATTCTGTGCCCCTGTGCAGCCCCCTGCTGGGCCCAACCACTCCTTTCTCTGTGGCCCCCCCCCACACATCCAACATTTACACCTAACTAACCCTCCTGTCCTGTATTAATAAAAGCAGTAGTAGGTCTACTAGTTTAACCAGCATCTTTTAATTAGTGACATTGACTGCATTGAATTATTTGACTTCGCCATTGGAAATGAATTCGACTGAGCCTGGAGCCGGAATTTAAGTGAGTATGGTACTACTGCCATATCCATTTCTGTAAGGACAGGGACATCATCACTGGGCACTCACACCTCAGATACATTGATTTGCAAACAAATTAAACAACTTAACTTTTCTGGAGGTATGAGAGAGAGAATAGAGAGGATTATCATAGGAGGCAGTATAGTGCAGTGGTTTAAGCCTCTGAGCTGCAAACCTGGAGACCTGGGTTTGAATCCCACAGTTCTCACTTGCATATTGTGTGACCCTGAGCAAGTCCCTTAACTTCATTGTGCTCCTAGGTTGCATCTGTAAACAAGCTTTCAGCTTAGTGTCTCTCTCCTGGTAAAAATAAAATCATGGGACATCTGTAAGATTGCCAGCTGTCAGTTTTGTTACCTGGTGATCAGGTTTTCTTGGTCTCTATCAGGAAATCCGATTTTGCTCTGTGCTGGTCAAGTTTTTGAGCCATTGTGAGCAGGGGTCAACTGTAAACAAATGTTTGCATTAGCCAGCAGGGCAAGTTGATTCAAAATTGCACTAGCCTGTAGATGGTTGTACTAGCCCTGAATTATAATGGTAAATTTTGATCACTTCTACAGGAAACAATACAGGCCAAGAAATACTCTGATTGCACATTTGTCCTACTCCCACATTGTTTCCTGCTCCTCAGCAGAAAAAAAAGACTGCAATACCATCACACACAGTGAGCCACCCTTCCCCCCATTGTTTTGTACCATGGCCTCCTCTCTTCCTCTTCTCTTTCTGCACACACACATACACACACATGAAACAAGTGGATATCACAACAGTAAATGTTCAATCAAGCAGTCCTAGCTCTGCACACACAGAGTAGCTGACATCATCATGCACCTCATCACACTGTCACCACCACCCACAGGGCAATAAACAGTCAGACAGAGAAAGACACTCTCAGCCCCCTCCCTATAGTCAACTGGAGATCTGCACTTCTGGAAGTTTTTGTACTGTCTCAAATGAGCCAGGAGCACATCTAAGATTTCTTTGGGGTGAGGGCTACACAAACCCTTAGGCTTGGGAAAGAGAAAACTATGACATTTTTATGTTTAACGCATTGATTTTAATTAGTGATGGGCGAAGTGGCCCCAATTCGCTCTGTGAAGTGATTCGAGGAGTGAAGGAGAATTAGTGGAGTGCTCCGCAACATGAAGCAGAGTACTTTGTGTTATAATGGGTAAGGCAAAGTCCATTGAAAACAATGACTTCGTGTTACTCCGCCTTCCACTTCGCCTAGTTTTTAAGCTCCAAAGGTGAATTTTGCAGTGATTCATGGGATTTCAGGTCACATGGGCTCTAGATTATTTTGCATAGCCTCAGTTTGGGGTAGTGTGTGTAGGAAGCTGTAGGAGACAATCTGCTCTGCAATTCAAACCTTCAAAAAGCTATTAAAAAAGCCTTTTTGAGCCATTTTTTTGGCTGAAACTTTAGTTCATCGATTATAGGAAACCCTCCTGTGCTCATATCATCGAGCGTTTATTGGTTGTGTATGGATTTTGAATGATAATGTACAACATTCAGTCTGTGTACTGAAAGACAGTGGAAGTGTGTTTTGGGGGAGGGGTGTATCTGTGGTGTAGGTAGATTAAATTTCTGTTTTGGTGATATTTTTCTTGTATAACTGTGTTAATGTACACACAGTAATATTTCCAATATTTCTTGCCATGTTTTTGCTGATTGTTGTGGTGCAGCAGTGCATAATTTTAGTTTGTTTAAAATATGTGGTTATATTGCTGAAGTTTTCTATTTGCTATGCATTACTTAGAGTGTGTGTGTGAGTACATGTGTGACATGTGTCATCAAATCAGACACCTTTTATTGTGCCACATAATAATTTCAGCAATGTGAAGCTGCTATCCACTGCAGCTGTGTGATTTTTGTACTTCTTTGTGGTATCTTTACTGGTACTAGTACTAGTGACTGTTACTGCAGCAGTAAAGTACACTGTCCCTCCCTCTCGCAGCCCGCCCCAACCGGCAAAGGTATTCTTTTCCAGATTTGAATTTCTGATAGTGAGCACTGGTTAGGTGTTGTGCCGTTGTGTCTGCATCTCTTCAGTGCACAGTGCAATCTTAATCTGTCTGTGCATTTGCATCTCTTTAGGGCCCAATCTCCATCTGTTACTTAAGTCACAGTTGTTTCTTTGGCTTCCCTTCAGAGTACTGTACAGGTGTGGTGCTTAATTCTACATGAACATTGTACTCATTAATATGCGTTTTTAAGTCAGGACCATCATCACGAGTCACTTGTGATACAATCACGTTCTTCATCATCACAGTCACAAATGCAGTCACAAATCACGATTCACAATCATTCACGTTACGAATCACAACATTATTTTTTTTTCTAGTTACTTGGATGTATTGTAAGCCTGTTTTGTAGTATCTCTCCAGGCTTCACCACCCCACCATTGTACTCACTGATATGTGTTTTTAAGTCTGGGAGTATTAAGTTACCTCATCGGGGCCCGGGGAAGTACAGCCATAGGCATTCACATTTCTTCATCATCACAGTCACAAATGCAGTCACAAATCACTATTTACAATCACGTCACGAATCACAACATTAATTTTTTTTAATAGTTACTTGGATGTATTGTAAGCCTGTTTTGTAGTATCTCCCCATGCTTCACCACCCCACCATTGTACTCATTAAAGTTTGTTTTTAAGTTAGGGAGTTGGACAGTGTCTGCAGTACATACACAGACTGGAAAGAAGACTGACTGCACACATGCAGTTTAGCACAGTATACTTGCACTGCTCAGAATACAAAGTGTCACGCATATGGAAGATAACAAAAAAGGGCATAATTACATACAAGGGTCGGGGATGGTGGAGGAATACATTTTATAACACAGCAAGGAAGGTGTGGGGGGGCACATGGTGTGAGGAAAAAAACTAATATGGGATCCCATGGTGATCCAGCAGCAGTTCCAGCATGGACATAATTTGCAACTGATGTCCCTCTATGTGATCCAACTGCTGCTCCACAGCACTCACTCTCTTGTTGTTCTCCTCGACAGCACTCCAGAGAACTGCCATGTCAGCCTGTGTTACACACAGTTCTTTGGGGTCCACATGTTCTACAGGTTGACCTGCTGGTGGTGGTGGGTGGGGGGGGTGCTGATAGAGCAGCAGGTGCTGCTGTGGTCCTCCTCTTCTTAGGGATGCCGCAATGCACAGCTGCACCCTCTGCCACAGAATGGCCAGCAGGTGCAGACATGGTCTGTTTCTGTGGCAGCCTGCCACTCCAACTGCTGGTGATTGAGCATATGGGTGTGCTGGCCCCCAGTCCCCAGGTGAGTCCCCTAGGGGCCACAGCACACCTCCACCTCACATAGGTGGCAGTTGACCACACTGCTGTCCCCCCGACACAGTCAAAAAACTGCCAAATAACGGAGGTGTGCAGAGAACCAGTCACAGACAGGGGCTGGCCAGATGAACTGGCAGCCAGCTGGTCATGGTGCCGAACAGGGATGGGATTCACACCTGGGCCCAGGGGAACAGGCACATCCTGCTCCAGAGGACCTGGTGCTGGGCTTGGTGGTGGTGATGGTGGTGGTTCAGCTGCCTCAGAGTCAGGACAGGAGGCGGTGCTGGTCCTGCTTCGGAGGGGGTTACTCACAAGTTTTGAGTGGCCCAACAGGAATGGGCACCCATACCCTTCACACATCCGCAAAGTACAACACTTACCACTACCACACTCTCCCAGAGCTGCCCCCACCCCAGACATTCCCTCACCCTGGTCCATCTCTCCTACTGAGCTCCCTCAGTCCGAGCAATCACTACTCACACTGTCACACAGCACACACACACACACACACACACACACACACACACACACACAGTCACACAGACACAGACAAACAACTAACTTCTTATAAAGGTAAGAAAAATAAAATTTACAGAAAGAACAAATTAAGTAAAAAAGAGTACAGAAAAGACAAAAAAAGTAGCTTTTAAAAAAGCTATTGGGTCTAAATCAAAGTTTAAATCTCCTCCTTGTTCTGATCTGAAAGTATCAGCAGTCACAAAACACAGTACTCTCTCTCTCCGTCGGCACAGGAGAAAGTAAATGTGTCAGCTTGTATGGCTCACTTTCTTCCTGCCTAGCTAAAGAGCATGAGACTTACAGTACTGTAAGCCATGTGATGAGTGGGGGGCTGCCAAATCTGAAACACCAAGTGGATCACTTAGAATTATAATGAGGAATGCAAAGTCCATTGAAAACAATGACTTTGCTTTACTTCGCATTGCCATTCCACCTTAACGCGAAGTG
Source organism: Neoceratodus forsteri (assembly GCA_016271365.2). NCBI lineage: Eukaryota > Metazoa > Chordata > Ceratodontiformes > Ceratodontidae > Neoceratodus > Neoceratodus forsteri. Next base: position 378,499,597 of record CM057458.1, read on the forward strand.
GTAATGACAAGGCGGCGTGAGCACTTTGCATTGCCCACTCGGCGTAGCGGAGTGACAACGCGAAGTGCCCACTTCGCGTTCACTTCACTGGCAGAATTTAAATTCGCTGCATCTCTAATTTTAATATGCTCTGCACCAATAATAACAGATTTTTTTTTAACATTGTCCTTTCATCAGCCCAGGGGAAACAGTACACAGGAATAATGCTGTACTAGCTCTATTTCTATATAGGATGATCTATGTACCCCAGAAATGTCTATTTTAAGCTTTCAAATTATGTATTTTATTAAAGTTTATTTTTGTACCATACATGATCCGAAGTTTTGTTTTTAGGATGAAAGGACATATTGGGTGGGATTGTATGGACAGTGATGGCTGGCATGATCTATTTAGAAGAGCTGAGGACCCCCTACAATTGCTAGTAATGTGAGCTATGGATCTGTGGATGGTCATTTCTGAGTTTGGTCTGCAGTGGTGTCCAGGAAAGAACAGAGTTAAGAGATTTGGAAGGGAGAGGGAAGTTATGGTGAGGCTGAGATAAAACCCACCACCTGCAGGGCTGACCCTGCATACCTCACTAAATTCAGCAGGAGCAAAAAAGGCATGGCCCATAATAGCTCCTATTAGGACAAGTTATAATATTTAAGGGTCCTAATTGTAGCAATATATTCATCAAAGATTTTTTTTTGAAGTTTTCTTTTGAAATACTTGAGATAACTTAAATAGGTAATCAATTCCAAAGTGAAATTGTCCGTAAGGTATAAAAATATGTTCTATTTCTAGTTTTAAATCTCTCAAGCTTAATCTGTAATGGATATCCTCTAGTGCAGGAGCAGAAATTAACTTTTTGCGGTACATGCACCAAGGTGCATGTGGCGACAAAAGTTACATGCACCAAAGTCTGGTTACCTGCACTAGCAAACAAAAAATGATAAAAATTAAAGTACCAGCAACTGCTATTGTGTAATTTGTAATTCCTTTTTTGTTTATAATTCTCTGTCACAAAGTCTCTCTAAAAATCCCCATGGGGAGGGGTGAACTGGAAACCCCAACTCAATTTGCTTGCTGCTGGGTCTGCTGCTTTAAAGAGCAGGTTCTTAGTTCTGTGTTTCTGCCCCCTCAAACATATTAGGCAGCTTACCAGTCCCCAAATCCACTGTTCCTTAAAGCTGAATTTATTGCTGCCTGTATTGCAGAAAAATCACTCATAATTTAGTCTGTTTAGAACCCATTGCCAAATTCTTCAATTTACGTAGTCAGAGACATGCCCCAACACTTTCACGTTTTGTGATGGTAAATGAAGAGCATGAGGGGGCGCACTCCATACACGACAAGGGGGGCACTTTTTACAGGAGTTTTTTATAGTTTTGAGTGCTGATTTTGATAAAATGATGGCCACCGCTCAACCAACAAGGACCACCACCACCACAACAGCTACCAGAACCACAGCCACCACAACCACAACAACCTTAATTTTATTGTTTAAATGCAGGCTTTGAATTACATGAACAACACTGTCCCTGCCTGCCCAAAGAAACTATTTTCAGTAAGAGGACGGAGTGCAGGCTCTATAAACTCAATCGGAGGAGCTTCCCGTTATACTTCTGATCACTTCTGCTACTTCAAAAACCTGTGTAGTTCTCAAACATGCACATGCCTATCTCAACATTACTGTGCCATGAGGATGGCACATGTGGTGTGGTACAGTAATGTTGAGATAGCACTGGAGAAGATAGCAGTCTGTCTGTCTGTTTGTCATTACTCCCCCTTTGTGAACTTACAATCCCTGCCCCCCACCCCAGAAACCACCACATGATTGGCACTGCCACTAGGTGTCCAGCTGGCAGTCACTGAAAGAACTCCACCCCCAGTACCTTCAGCACCAGTCACCACTGCGGTCCGTGACCTGGAGACATTGAGCCTGCCTTAATGAAAGCCTTCTGCCTGCCTTCCTGAATGCCTTCTTATCCCACCTTTCATTCTCTTCACATTGCCACCATGGTCAGTTGTCTTCTCAGAGTCAGACTTAGTTGACTATCCTCGGCAGTTCATGTGTGGCTGTGTGGCGCTGACATCTGGAAAAAAAGGCATGACCACACGGCACTGATGTCTAATGGGGGAACAAAAAAAAAAAAAGCTTAAGCCTGCTTTCCTCCAGTTTCTCCTGTATCCCTTGTGGCACCTGTTATTATTGTGGCCAGAAGACCAAGAACCAAACTACATGCACTATGGTGAATGCCGGGGAGAAAATTACATGCACTAGCCTATTCCTACTTGCAAATGGAACAGGCTGTGTACGTTAATTTTGACCCCTGCTCTGGTGTTCAGCTGGTCATTCTTAAATTCAATTTCTAGATCCAATATTAATAAAGGATTATTTAGTATATTAAAAAAGGACAAGAGATCACCTCTCTGCCTTCTGACCTCCAGGCTGTGCAGCCCTAACTTATCTAATTGTCTTTGTAAGAGTATTGGTTCAACATGGTCATTGATTTGGTATATCTTCTTTGTATTTTTTCTAATTTACTTATTTCCGTTATTTTATATGAAGATTATATCCGGGATCTATAATCCAAGATAGGTCTCACATACGAGAGATACAATGGCAATAATACTTCAGGTTTTCTGCTCTTAATATTTCTTTTGATTTCTAATATTACCCTATACCTCCTCACATTTTGTCACTAAAATATTGGATGCAGACACTCAAAATGTAGGGAAATGAGGGGCACTGGTCTTAATAATATAGGACACATTTTTAGACAGAGACATATTCAGAAAACTGGAAGCTAGTGACTTAACGGCACTCTACCCTGGATCACACCCTGGACACTAGCTGAAAGTCATAACAGTTGAGTGATAATGACTCACATTGAGTCTTTTGTGGTATCTCCCTATTGAACTGCCAGATAATTGCTGCTGTTAATGCACTGCTAACCACACTAGGCCATCAGGAACATTGAGAGGGATTAGAATGAGGACTGGAGCCTGCTAAAGTAGAAACTTCTTTAAATTAATTACTACAGCCATAAAAACCTGCACTAGTCAAGATGGACAAGTAGACAGTTAGTTGCATTTGTCCTGGATAATTTGCACTAGTGTTTGGGCTAGTAAAACAATGTTAAGATCAACCCCTGATTTTGAGTGCTCACATACTTTAAAACAGATTTTGTCATATCAGTCATTGTTTCAGCTACATGTCCAGGTTACAAACAAGTTCTCTTGTCAGTATAGCCCTTTGTTTGTGAAAGCAGTAAACCTGGGAGGTGTAAAGTATGACCATTAACACCACTAGCACTTACTTAACCTAATATTTTCCACTACAGCAAAGCTGCCCCCACCTTTTGTAACAGTAGCAGAGCCAGTTGTCTACCACTTTTATTTGCTGGGAAACATTTTCATCTATAACAAAATGTAGGTATTTTTAAATGTTTTAAATTATTTTTGCTTCCTCAAGAAAAAAGTATGGGCCCCTAAGGTGCAGGGGCACTTTTTGCACATAGCTAAGGCCAGCCCTGTGGGCAGGGTCAGTGAGGAGGTGTGTGGTGGGAGTAGGGAGGAGGGAGGGAGGAGGGATGGGTCTGGGGCAGAGTGAGGGAAGAGGTGTGTGGAGGGGATAGGGGAGGAGGGAAGGAAGGAGTAGGGGGAAGGGTGAGATATGGGGTGGAGGGAGGATAAGTCTTCTAGGAGTAGCAGTCACAGGAGGCACAGATGATGAGGTATTGATGTAGGCTGAGCTTAAAGGCACCCAGGGTAGCTTTGCTGGTAAATTCTGTTGGCAGGGTGTTAAACCAGGATGAGGCCCTGAAATAGAAGGATCGTTGGCCTTGGGTAGTCCTGTAATGGGGAACAGTGAAGGGGATGTTGTTTGAATTCCTGGTTTGTCGTGTGCAACTATATGGTCTCAGCAGTGCCTGTGCTCCAGGGGTAGTAGGTACAATGTTAGCTTTTTTGCTAGAATGCGGGTTTGATATTTAATTCTGCCAGATAGTTGGAGCCAGTTTGCATGTTCATAGATCTCACAGGTGTGTGTAAGGCGGTTTGCAGATGTTTGGAGACAACATGCCTTGTTAAGTGCTGTGGTGATGTGTCGGAGAACTGTGTCAGTGGCAGACCCATAGATCACAAGCCCACATTCTATTATAGAGATTACTGAACTGTGAATGGCAGTGCTTAGGGCTTCATCCGTGAGGCAGTTCTTATGTTTATAGAGCAAACCTATACTGGTGTTCACAGTTTTTACTACATTGTCGATATGTTCAGAGTATCCAATTGTTGGGTCAAGGATCACCCCAAGATATTTAAATAGATGTACTTGTTCAAGGGTGACCCCTTTGCTGTTTGAGATAGAGAGATCCCTGTTTTTATGTATGCTGTAGGTACCATGGAACAGCATTGATTTGGTTTTGTTGTAGTTAAGAATAAGCTTGAGAGATTTAAACCATGTCTCTACATCAGTGAAGCTTTCTTGTAGTAGTGACTGAAGAATGGAGGGGTCAGAGTGGGAGGTGAAGATGACAGCATCGTTGGCATAGAGTAGGATTTTTTTCTGAGCAAGATGAGGGGAGGCTGTTTAGGAAAATGATGAAAAGCATAGGACCCAGGATGGATCCTTGTGGGACTGCTGATCTGACAAAGAGGGGTGTTGAGAGGGATTCGCCAGTTTTTACCTGCTGTGTTCAGTCACTGAGGTAGCTTTGAAACCATAGAGTTGTGTCAGGAGACAGACCTATGAGAAATAGTTGTTGAAGCAGTAGTGAATGGTGACAGTGTCGAATGCCTTAGTCAGGTTGATGAAGGTGGTACCAATGAGATCCCTGGTCCAGGGCATGGTGGATGTAGGAGGTAAATTCTGGGAGTGCTGTGGTCATGCTGTGTCCCTTGTGAAATCCATGTTGTTCTTGATATAGCAGGTTATACTTAGTAAGGTATTCTACCAGTTGGTCAGCAGCTTTTATCTCCAGTGCTTTTGAGAGAGGGGATTGGCCTATAGTTGCTTGTAACAGATTTATCACCACTTTTGTGAATAGGTGTCACCATCACTGATTTCCATGTTAGGGGGAACTGTGAGAGCATGAGAGATTTGTTCAGGATTTTGGTGAGGGGTACTAGGACTTCATTGAGTGTAAGAGTGAGGAGTTTCAGGTCAAGGGAGTCACTGCTTGATCTAGACTTCCCAAGTACTTGAAGGAGGTACTTTTTTGTGATGTCCTTGGAGAAGGCTTTGAAGCAGAATGGCGGATTTCCCTCCAAATTGCTGACTTTGTCCAAGTTAATGGTATCTTGAGGGGAATCAAAGAAAGTTGTTGGTAAAACATGGCTAAGATTGGTAAATGCTGCATTAAAGGCATTTGCCATGGAGACTTGATCTGTGGTGATGTGGCCATTTTGGTGTACTATAGCTGCTGGGACTTTTTTTTTCTGGTTAGTTCCGTTAGGTTGGCCCAAAACCTATTTCCATCTTTCCAAGAGTTTGTTAGAGCTCTTTTGTAGTAGTTGACCATTTCATTTCGAATCGTGAGGGTGCAGGCATTTCTTGCAGCTTTGAAGGCTTGAGTGTCTGCTAGGTTTCCGGTCAGCTTAGTACATTGCCAGAGGTGATTCTGGGCCTTCATTTGCTCAAGGAGACCAAGGTTGATCCATGGGTTGTTAACACCTTTAATCTTGCATTTTTTAATTATTTATTTGGATTTTGGTAACCGAGTAAGCCCACTGAGACCAGAAGTCCCTTTTTCAGGGGCGACCCAGAATTAATTACAGAAAAAAGACACATAATAGCATTATTTACAGTAATTACAATAGTTACAATAGGTACACAGATTGCAGTGTCCATGTCTGGGGTTGCATCTGTAGGTGACCAGTCGTGATCTCATAGGCATGTTTTTGGAGGCCACAAGTGACCAGGCAGTAGTTTTCTACTGTTGATGATTTTGGGGGAGGGCTTAATGAATTTGTTGGACCATGAGAGTAGGATTGGTGAGTGGTCACTTATACAGTCAGGGAGAACTACTGTATTAGTAATGTGTTCAGGGCAGTTTGTAAGAACCCAGTCCAGAAGAGTTGAGGTACCTGTTCTGTAGCTTACTTGGGTGGGTTTTTTAACTATTTGGGAGAAGTTGGCAGCTGTCAAGCCATCTTTGTACTTATGTGCACTGGGGAAGACTAATTTACATTAAAGTCCCCAAGAAGGATAGTTTCAGATTTCTGATCTAGAGAGTGAATGATGTCCAGTACGGAGTTCAATCTTTGGTTGGTGAGTTTGTGGGGTGTGTAGACTGATGTCACCATCACTGTTTTATGGTGGGTCCCCAGACGTATTTTTGTGGCAAGAACCTGGATGTCACTCGCAGGGTGAGGTATAGGTAGGGCGTGCCCAATTAGCGTGTCCTTTAGGTACAGGGCACAGCCTCCACCTTTCTTGCAGCATCTGTCTTGCCTGAAAATGGCATAACCCAGAATAGATATTGCAGCGTCGGAGGTCTTAGATGATAGCCATGTCTCGATTACTGGTATCATGTCTAGGTTGTGGAGTGTGACCCAGGCATTCAGAAGATCCAGCTTTTTGAGAGGCTTCAGATATTGAAGGTAGCCAGGTGGAGCCCTCCCAGACCTGTCACCACCACAGGGGCTAGACTGTTGGGGGCCAGGGTTAGGGTGGACATTACCCAAGATGATGATCAGCATCAGAATTAGGGACTTTAAGAGGGTTTTGATATACTTTTTTTGTGAAGACTTGCGAAAGTCACTGCTCAGACTGCAAGGATTGTGGTGCCTCAAGGTATTTGGTCACATTACTATTGATGTAGTAGGAGGAACACAACTGATTTTTTTTAACCTCCAGACAGAGTGCTGCTCTACACAGCAACCCAGCACTGCCAGGTGGAAAATCTTCTAATTTATTTATTTATTTATTGAATTTTGTTGACCTGATAGGCCCACTGAGACTAGAAGTCCCTTTTTCAGGGGAGACCAGGAGGAGGGGGGATACAGATGGTGAACAACTGAAATTGAACCAGATTAGACTGTTGATAGTATTTATTTAGTGAATGGGGGAAATTTGGCCAGGACACCAGGGAAATTCCCCTACTTGGTCAGAAGGGGGAACCCTTGAGGGACCTTCCAAGATGGCTGATGTTCTGGACCCAGGAGGAAGAAGGACTGCTGTGGAGGTAGAGGAGATGGCCTCCTCCTCTACCCCCTAAAACTCCAGAGGCTAATCCTGCAGAAGAAGAAGATAGTGTGGACATGGATATACAGTACTTGAAGAATTTTTTGAATCAGAACTGGAATTAATTCAGAAAGAGGATGATTCTGCAAATAATCTACAAGAGAAAACAAATGGTGAGACTGTTTCAGTTGTTATATCTGACAAAGAGCTTTAATTAAAGAACTGTCATTAAAGGAAACCAAATGTAAAAAGCAGAGGGAAGCTTTACAGGCTGAAATTTTACCAATGCAGTCAGACTCAATGACAGTTCAAGAAAATGACCCAATGTTGTCCGAACAGCTGCAAAATAATGTTGCAGCATCAAAGGAAACTGCAAGCTGCCCAAAAATTGTGACAAAAGAAAAAGCAGCACTGGCTGGCAGCTTGTTGTGCCAAAAGCCAGAAAAATTACCTAAGTCTAACACAGGTTCCGAGACAAAAACAAAATGCTTGAGCACATCCTGTGTTGTAAAAGCTAAACCACAAAGCTCTAAGAAAGCCACTAGTACAGCGGGTGATTTTCAAACAGCATGCGCTGCTGAGACAGCTGATTTATCAAACAAGGCAGCTGCAGCATCGGGAGCTGCAGTAACAAACCCTACAGCTGTTGAATCATGGACCCCAGCAAAAACTCTGGAAGGGGCAGGCTGGATTCTATCACGGGAGAAGCAATGGGTTCCAGACCCAGAAGACACTGACATACAAAAGTACCAAAAGAACTCTAATGTACAACAAGTAGCTATTGATATAGAAATTGAGCAAAACAATGATTCTGAAGTTCAGGACTCAGCATACTCCCTCCACAACTGCAAACCAAAAAAGGAATGAACAAAGGATAGGACCCCCTGATAATATACTTGCTGATCCATCTAGAGGGGACTGGCTAAACCCAATGTTTCATCTTGCTGACTTATTTCAAAATAAGAGTGAGCCAGCTACAAGGAAAACACTGAAGACTGATATATAAAGGAGGCCCAGAGAATCCCCCAACAGATTACAGTACATATTGCAAAAGATTTCTTTCCTTAGAAATTTTTTCTCTGATTCATTTGGGAAATGGGAACTATGACATCAGTTTTAAAACTGTTTCTAGCTAAGATAGATTTTGGATGCAATACCAGAATGTTAAAAACACCCCCATTTGGATACCATACATGGCTATACCATTAGCCAAGCCTGCAGTTAAAATAATTAATGTTATGTTTTGCAATGGGGGGTAAATGTGGAGGTTATTTTATTTTGGTTGAAGCAAAGATGTGAGGTGCTGGACAGACCCTCCCCCATTCTAGACAGTGAGCAGATCTGGAATGGGGAATGGAAGATTGAGATCAAATTATACTCCACTAATAAAGGTCCAGGTTATCTCCCAAGCACCTTTTATCTTGACAAAGATAGAGGAATATTGTTTTATGATGGCCAGCCAAAGCCATGTTTCAAATGTGGGTCAAGAGTGCATTTAAGTTCAGCGTGCAACCCCCCCCACCCCATTGTAGCCATTGTCTTGAATATGGTCATATTCCTATTAATTGTGTGAACCTTTTTAAGTGTAACCTTTGCGAAAGAACAGGGCATTGGTATGGGAAATGCTCTCTGGCATCACACAATCAGGAGGACTGTCCCTCTCATGAAGGGTTAATTAATAAAGCACAACAGATGCAAGCACAAAGAGTCGCTTGAGAAGCATGCGAGGAAATGAGTGGCACAAATGAACAGGAGATAGATCCATTGCCCCAAGAAGGACCAGAAGAAACACAGAGAGATGAGATTGTAAACACTGAAATTAGTCAATGGGAAAAAGAAACAGATAGACTTAGATACGTGGAAATGCCCCCCACCCTTCTGTAGAACAGCCTTTTAAGAAAGTTCAGGCAAAAAAGAGAAATAGGTTTGGTAAGACCCTGAAAGACAAAACAAATATTAGAAAAATCCCACAAAGAAAAGGGGATTGGAGAATAGGTAACACATTTTCAGCTTTGAACACAGAAAACCAAGATGAAGATTCTGACGGGGAAGGGTGAGACTCCTCCTTGTTAACTTCAACCACCACTGAGGTAACATCGGATCGGGAGGGAAGGAGAGTAGAGAAACCCATAGCTCAGTGCACTAGGTGCAGACAAATCATTAAACCCCCCATAGTACTGGGTTCATAACAAAATAAATGGATTCTTTATATATTTCTTCCCTAAATGTAAATAGTATGAAGAATCATAAGAAAATGTTAACAGTATTAAATATTTTATGAAAACTTAGATCATATATAATTTGCCTGTGGGACACTAGACTAAAAACTCAATTTGAATTGCAGTTGGGGAAGACATATTGGAATAAAGGACCTTCTTTTTGGTCAGTGGGAGAAGAAGCTTGTGATGGTGTGGAGATATTATTTAACAATGCAAATTTAAAAGTATCCAGATTAATTGAAATTGCCCCAGGTAGGGCTCTCCTTTTAGACTTTTCTTTAGTCCCAGAAAGGCTTAGATTAATGAACACCTATGCCCCTCAGACGAAGGCCCTTAGAGTATATTTATTTAAACAGATCAGGCCTTTCTTGCATACCTCCAGGCTTATAGCATGGGTATGGGATTTTAATTTGTGGAATGGAGAAAACTGATAGAGGCTTGAAAACAGACAAAACTGTTTTGTGATGCTAATACTTTAAAAGAAATAGAACAAGATGCAAACCTGAAAAATTAATATAGAACCTTTTATCCCACATGAGGAAACACATTCTTCAAAGCCTTTTTGCCCGCTAGGATAGACTTCATATTTTCTTCTAGTAAAGTAGACCTAGAAGCAGTTTCATTAAAAGCTTGGGAGTTCATTGATCATAATGCAATAACAATAGGTATGAGATGAGCACAGATCCCAAGATGTAAAAAGAACACATTGAGACTTAACAGCTCCTTGCTGCAGAATGAAAAAAACTAAAATGGAGTGGAAAAGAGACTGGTTAGCTAAATTGTCTGTTGCAGGAATGTATGAGGATATTGCCACCTGGTGAGAAAATACAACAGTTGCATGGAAAATCCTTTTTCAAACTAAAACAAAAAGAGGCTAATAGGGAGTACCTAACTTATTTAAAATTAAGAGAGCATTACAGAAATGTATATCCCAAACAGAAATAGAGAAGAGAGGCTATGGGGCTCAAATAGCAAATATAAAAAAACAAATGTTTTCCATACAATATGATAGAGCTAAATCATTGGAACAGGAGATGAGGTTTGGCACTAATTTAAAAAAAAGGATCTATAGAGCCATTTAAAAAGCGCAGAAACTGGGTAGATCACAGAGTTATTACCAAATTAAGATCAGAAGATAGGGATATAAAATCCACAGCGGAGGAAATTTTAGAGATTGCAGAAAAACAGCTTGAACAAGTATTCTGTAACCCAGCAATTGATATTATGGAAGAATTTTTAGAATTAAATTTGCCAAAACCAATGACAGAGGAGAAAGAAACCTTAGCTTCCTCCATCACTGAAGAAGAAATAAAAAAAATCCATTAAATCCTTAAAAAATGATTCATCACCAGCCACTGATGGTATCACAGAAGAACTATACAACACTTTTATAGACGAGATTGCAGCTCTTGAACTAGTCTTTAATAGTATGCTTAATGGGGAAGCTTGTCAAAAACTATGAACCGGGCAATATTGATTTTATTATACAAAAAAGGGGCAAGGGAGGATATAAAGAACTTGAGGTCATTAAGCCTTTTAAATACAGACTTAAAAATGTTAAGTAAAGTTCTCTAAAATAGGCTTCTGGTAGTAAGCAACAAACTGATTGATGATAGTTAAACATGCGCTATTCCCAGAATATGAGAACTTGATTATGTTAAGAGAGATTTTTTTATAAAGCAACAAAAAATGAAGTACAAGGTTATATAATAAGCATAGACCAGGAGAAAGCCTTCAACTGGGTTTCACATAGTTATCTGTTTCAAGTACTTAAATCCTATGGCCTTCCAGAGAAATTTATAAAATAGCACAGAGTATTGAATGATAATGCAGTTTTTTTTTTACCAAACATAAATGGGTGGCTAGGGAGAGAGATGGTTATCAAAAGAGGGGTTAGACAAGGGTGTCCCTTAGCTCACTCTTATATGTTTTTTGTATAGATAGATTAATCAGGAAAATAAATAATCATAGTGCTATACTGTATATGGGAAAAATGTAAAGAACAGGACACCCCCACAAAGATTCTAGTATACGTAGATGATCTAGTACTGTGTGTTTCACCCCCCACTGAGGCAGAAATCATTCAGAAGGTATTCTATAGGTTTGTGTAGTCTTCAGGTTCCAAGATTAATTACAATAAGAGTACAGGAATCATCTTAGGAGATACCCTAATACCCAAAGAGGGAACTTACGCTGAGATTGGGATCACAAAAGACCCAATAACAATATTAGAGTTTAGGTTTGGAGCAGGGATCGACAACTGACCCACCCAAAAATGGTAGTTCCACTGCTGTGAGTGGTAGTTCGATGGTCAGAAGGCCATATTTTAAGGAAAAACATTAAAATATGTAGCCAAAGTAAATGGTTGTGGCGGCAATGTATTATTAACAAATAGATGTAGTTTGTATACAGATTATATAAAACAGTAAAAATGAAGATGTATGTTTCTGTTAAATACTGGTTTAGTGATTTGAAGTCTGAGTCAAGGCCAGGGTGCCATCCAGTCCAGTTCCAGACATGCCAGCATTAAGCAGAGAATAATTAGGGCTAAGATAATGAGAACTCAGATTCAATCAGAACCATCACCAACATCAAGAGAACTGGTGGTAGCTAGCTACTAGTGCTGGGACAGGATGATGGAGCAGCATCAGTACTTGCATGAGATACATCATCAGTTGTACAAGCAGCAGCATGCCCATAAACATGTTGAGTGCCTGGACCAGACAGCAGCCAGTGGTTTATTGCTGGATCTGGATCGAAGTCACATAGGTCGGGGCCCTCTACTGCTATTTGAAGAAGTGACTGCAGAATGTCATCTGCCAGATGTGTTCTTATTTTTGTCTTTATCAGGTTTTGAGTGGAGAACACTCGTTCACACTTTGCAGTTGAAACGCTCATTGCCAGTAGTATTTCTACTAACTCTTGAATGTGAGCAATCTGGGGCGGATTTTCTTTTAGTAATCTTGTATACACCTGCAGATAGGGTTTGTCAACCACAGAGTTCAGCTGTGCCTTAAATGCAGCATATTTGGATCTAATATTTTCCTGCTGCTGTTCTGTGAAAAAATTAAAGCATGTTGCTAAATTAGCCACATCACTGGTCCCAAACTCCACAAGTTGTTCTCTTGGTAGATCAAATTGCTTAAAATGAAGACAGCTGAACCATTTCAGAGGCACCTCTGAGAAATTTTGAAATCTTACATTGATGTAAGATATTGCTGCATCTACTAAAGTATGCAGTTGTGTATCTGTCCCAAAATTTATTTCAGGGCAGTTGCCTCTAAATGTAAAAGGGACAGTCTTGTTCTCAACACCCTTCATAGAATTTACGAAGTCCATGCATCTGTCGTGAGGTTTATAATGATCTAGGAAAGCCGTCATGTATTTCCTTGGCTTTGATTTCAGTTCCATCAGCTGGAGGAGGCAGGTTTCTATGAGATGTGGTACTTCAAGAATTATTAAGTCATCTCTTTGAAACTGCAGTGACATATTCTAAGTATGGGCAAAAAATCCTGCAGAATATGAAGATATTTAATAAAGTGTACAGAAAGTATCTCTCTTAACAGCACCTTTGCTTTTGACCCATCATCACTAGCTGCAATTTGTTCCAAGTGCTGAGCAACTGTTGGTAGGTTCACCTGAACTGCCTGTGTTGAACATGATCTGCTGGCCAGCCATTTCACCTGTTTAATTGCACTAAGGTGTGCAAGATCAGTATCTATCACATGTGCAATTTCTTGAAGCTCTCTCATTTTTTTGGGACTATGGGGGTAGAATTTAAAAATGCCCTTTAGAGTATTTTCTAGCTTGGATATGAAGGGGTTTGTTTTTATCAAATCAAGAACTGCCAGCTCCAACTTATGTGCAACACAGTGCATGGCAATGATGTGAGGACAGTGCTCCAGTAACTTGGCAATGGTTCCACCCCTTTCACCCAACATTACACTTGCCCCATGAAAATTGGCAGAAATCAGAAGTGGCCCCAGATTGCTGATATTCAATAGGTCAGTGATAGGAAGATGTAGCGAATCTAATGCAGTTCTTATTGCATTAAAGACACCCTCAGCATGTGAGGATTCCAAGGGCACAGCCTGGATTAGGTATGTACATACATAGAAACATAGAAACATAGAAGTTGACGGCAGATAAGGACCGCAAGGCCCATCCAGTCTGCCCATTTCTTTTTCTACCTTATAAATGTGCCATCGGCCTTTACATCTTTTGTGTTAGGATTTACAAAATGCAGGAAGACATTCTCCCATTCTATTATAGCTGCATCAGTGCTGCCATCAGCAAGAACTGCAACATATTTTGCATTTTTAAGGGCCTTCATCTGGATCTTTGATAAAACAGCTGATATAGCTCTGCAAAAGTCCCTGGCTCACTTGTCATTGGTATAATTCACACCAAGCTGAATCCCATTTTTCTCTTGCAGTTCACATAGCCAATCCATGTCAGAAAATGGGCGCAGATGTTTTGCAATGGAGTACGCTGTGTTAAACAGGCATCTCATTTTCACCTTTGTGGTCTGTTCCAACTGCGCAAAGGCTTGATAAAGTGGTGACTTGGTGATATCACACTGAACTGCATGCTGGTCATTTTCCAGAATATGCTGGTTCTGGCATTGCACATGTGGATTGGACTTCTTGTGTGCAAGTAATAACTAAATTCTAAAATTGTTAAAGCCTGTGGCAAACACATTTGTTTTTTTTTGAAAAGGCTGGTGTTGCAATAGTGGGATACTTTTCACACACTGTGCAATACATCAATTCCTTTTTTTTTCATTGTATCATAACCATTTATAAGTGGTCAACCAATGAGGCTGAAACCGCCTGGCCCTCTTTTCTTGGTCATATTTCTTGTCTTTACTTCTTTTCTCGTGTACCACCGCTACCTCATCAGGGACATGCACTAAACTGCATTTGTTTGAAGTGACACAGGGGCTGCAGGCTCAGCTAAGGCCTCACTGCTTAAATCAGCTGTTCTGTCAAGTACCACAGATGCAGATGCACTTGCTGCAGACTCTTTATTACTTTCATCTGATTCTGCAGAAGAAGTAGTTTATGTATTAGAAGAACCTGAGTGTGCTGCTGCTGGCCAGAGGGATAATAGAGTTTGTTGCTCAATGCTTACTCTTCTGCATATTGAATTTGAATGTCTCAATGAAGATAATAACATTTTATTCTTTTAAAGTCATTGTGTGTATGTGTCTTTTTTTTTTTTTACCGTTGGTAGGACAGTGGGAAGGAGTGGGACAACAGCCAGACACTAAAGCCTCTCTATTGCTTAACTTTTATCTGCAGGCTACAATATAAACTAAGCAGTTTCAACTTAAACTACAGGAAGGAGGCAATCAGTCAGGTAGAAGAATGGGAGGAAATAGCAACTACACTGTTCAGACCAGAATGATGGTGTTTTATGTACACTGTTGCTTGCTTTGATGTTTACTTGCTTAGTGCTTACTTAGTTTTTTTGTCCCATCACAAGCCAGCTGGCCGCAGAACACTGGCACTTGAGCAATGGGCAGGTCACCCCTTTCCACACGACAGCTCTATCCCAACACACTCACAGCAGGCAGCCCACACACACTTAGACTTCTCTAATTTTATGTTCTGTCAAATCTTTTTTTTTTGTTTGTTTAATAGCTTATTTCTTATTTCTTTATGTGTCTTATCTTTCACAAGCCAGCTGGCCACAGGCTGCTGAGCAGACAGGCGCCCCGGCCCTTTCCACATGGCACATCTCTCCTAACACAGACCCCACACAGTTAGCAATAGCAGGTCACCTCTTTCCACACGACACCACTATCCCAACACACTCACAGCCTGAGCCCAAATCAAACACAGTTAGGCTTCTCTAATTTTATGTTCTGCCAAATATTTTTTTGTTTAATAGCTTCTTTCTTATTTTTTTATCTTTCACAAGCCAGCCGGCCACAGGCCACTGGGCAGACAGGCACCCTGGCCCTTTCCACATGACACCTCTCTCCTATCACAGACCACACGCAGTTAGTTATGCTTCTCTAATTTTATGTTCCAGTTCCATCAAATCTTTTTTTTAATAGCTTCTTTTTTTTTTTAAGTGTTTCTCAAGCCAGGCCGGAATTCACCACTTTCTTTCTCTACACTTAGTCTTGTTATTTTTTCATTTATTTTGGCATTAATTAGTTCCACTATTCTGTCCCTTATTTAGTAGTTCGGCAGCACTTCACAAAACCCAGCTTCTCCTCCTTCAACTGCTGCTGCTACTGCTACTCTAGTCTCCTGATGTAATGTTATTTTTTTTATTATTGTGCAATAGGCACTACTGTTACCAAGTCCACAGATTTTCCAGGATAATTATGTAGTATCCCCAGCTTCAGTACACACCTCCCAGTCCTCCTTGGCTTTATCTTTTTTTCCTTCAGTTTTACCCCTCGAATGACTTGTGCAGTCGCGACCATGATCAGGATAATTACACACTCTCCCTTAACTTTCCAATTCCAACTGAAATGGCAAACATAAATAAAAAACAGTTTCTTGTGTCCCACTCTTCCCTTAACTTCAGCACAGTCATCCTCCGACTGTCCGAGTTGCAACATAACCTCCCAGACCCACCCTGGCCCTCGACCTAACCTGCAGCTATCTCAAGGCACTTGCTTGCATATTTTGCAAAATGTCTCCCTTTACTTTAATGTCCCCATCTGATTTAGTTTTTTATTCAGACACTCTCTCTCTCTCTCTGTAAGAAAAAAGATGCTACCTGCCTAGCCTAAACATGCTGTTCAGTGCACACACAGGAAAATGACTCCAGTCCACCCACTACATCAGGGCAGAAGAAATGGTGCTCTCTGGCACAGTCTCTGACACACTCCCACTTCTGTCCCACCCATCACACCTACCACTGCCACAGCCAATTGCCAGGACCAACACATACTCTTCTCCCATATCTAATTTGATGACTCACCTATCAGTCCTGGTTCTTTCTGCTGCTGTGGGCGGAGACTGAGACTGGGGATGGGGAGGATCCTTGCTTGCTACCATGGGCACGCGTCTTGGTTGGCACACTTGTCCCGCATCCCATGTGGCTACAGTTTTGGTGCTTATATGACCAGCTGCAGCTGGACAGAAAAAGAATAATGTACTGCTGGCATCTTGTGGTCAGACAGCAGGTGAGCAGCACAATAACAATCTCTTATCCCTTTTGAGTTGGTTGTCTGTGGACAACCGGCAACTAAACTTGTGCTTGTCTGACTATAAATTCTTGTAGCCCAGGACGTCGGGCTATGGAATTTGTCAAACCCTGGTTTGGAGGAGAAGAGTGGATAAGACAAAATTGGGAAGCTGGAATTCAGAGAGCAAATAGAATGGTAGCCTCATGGAAGGGTTGACAGATTGCTAAAAAAAGCAGGGTAATCTTAATTAAAACATTTCTGGTGCTGATTTTTTTATACTTAAAATATGTTATTCCCCCCCGAGCCTGCACACCTCTCTATATAGTGACTTTTTTCAGGCACTATGGGGAAACAGGCTAAATCCAATTAAGAGGGAAATTACTTATAGGTCACTTAAAGAGGGAGGCCTAGGCATGGTGAACCCCATAGCTTTTTTTAGTAGTATTTTTTTAGTATATAATTTTGGAGGCTCATTAAAACCAGGAAAGAAGACTTGGAAGTCTCAAGTTTTATGCTGGGTAAACTCTAGTCTAGAAGCCTGGACTCATAGAAAAAATAATGCATTATGGAGAATTTCAGGATTACCACATTATGGTTTAGAACAGATTAAAAATGTTATGAAAGCGGCCGGTGGTGCTGAGGTTGGCTGATTTTACCTCGCATACGCCCGGCGACTATCGATCGGGAACAGGCATGTGGGTTGCCGTGGGTGGTGGGGAGGAGATGGATTGAGCATCCAAGGATTGCTTTCCATCTCGGGAGGGGATTTGGTGGCCGGGCTTGCCTGACTCTTAATGGAGGCTGGGGGTTGACAGCACGTAGCTGCAAGCTTGGGGGTGGGTTGTGGCAGACGCTTGATTGAGGCATGCACGGGAGCGTGCATGCACCCAGTCGCTGGTGTCATTGCACGCCATGACCCGCCGGGAGGAAAACAGCGAAAAAGCAAGCCCGGCAGCACAAAGTTGTTCCCCCGCGGTGCCATTCCTGGAAAGGCGCCTCCCTGGCATGGATCCATTAGGGTGGGTTGAGTCACTCCCCACCACCCTGCCGCAAAGGGTAAGTTGCGGGGTGCACAAGGGAGGGGGTCTGATGTCCGGGGATGGCGCTGGGGGGAACAACAGAGGGCGGGGGTCGTAGCCGGAGCTCTGGAGGAGAGAAAATAATACCCCCCAAAAAAAAAAAATGTTATGAAATGGGGACTAACAAGTCTGCAGCTTCAAACTCAAGATAGGAAAATAATATATGCTCAAATTATTTTGGCACAAAGAAAAGAGGAGGTCTTTTTTCCTGGATGTACACAAAATGCGATAAAAACATTAAGATGTTGTCATCTAAAAGATTACCAGATTTCCTTTGGGATACAGTATGGTTAGAACGTTATGAGAAATTATATGTACGAAACAATAATAAACACAAACAGCTACAGGACAGATATTGTTTAAGGAACACATGTGTAATGACATTTGAGACCCAGGAGCACTTATTCATTGGGTGGCCATATGTGAGCTTCTTTTGGTCCTTTTTAGCAGAAGAATGGGAGGAACCTCTTTTTCAAACGATAAACTACTTAATGTTAATGTATGGTGAGAATAACAGAGTATAGGGCAAATATCATCAAGAAACATTATTTGTAATACTTGCAATAATTAGGTATTATATATGGCAGTCCAGATGCATGTGGGTAACCCAGCAAAGAGTAATCAGTTACAGAGAAATTATTAATAATATTCAAATAGCAATACAGAAAGTATGGGCTACAGATTGGAAAATGTATAACAGCGAGAAAGTTAGGCATCTGTGGATAAATTGTGAAAGATGGTTTAAACCTCCATAAGGAACATACACTTATGTTAAAATTATATGTTTGGATTGCTGTAATTATGTGTTTTTTATGTATGTATATGATCATGTGATTTGATTGTTATTGCATTTATTTGTAGTCCTTCTTGATAAAAATACCTCTACTCCGCCAGTAAGGGGATCCATGACAGACTCCTGATTGCTGCCAGTCTGTTTGAGGTGAGGCATGAGAGAGGATGTGCAGCAGGCTGGGGAGCAGATCTCCATCCCTGCCTCTATTCCTGAGGAGACCAGTATAGTTGTGAAGAAAAATGAAGGAAGACTGGAAAGTGAGCTGTGCAAAGGCAAGAGAAGAAAAAATGTGGCAGATGAAGATTGAAGTCAGACAGTAGAAATCCTGTGGAGCCTTCCATGGAGACAAAAGAAGGAATGACATGCGGTAAGTGCAAACTAGATAAAACAAAACTGCTAAGTGAATTAGAAGAGGAGGAAAAGTGAATTATAAGTAAAAAAATCTGTATTGCTGAAGGAAATGGAGCAACTCAGTGCTGAGAGCATTGACAGGGAAACGGCCTGTCAGAGTCAGCTGAGAAATGCTGACGCAGTTGCATCGAAGGGGTCTGCACCCTTTGAAGCTGAAACACTGCAAGAAGCAATAGCAGAGGAAACAAAAGCCTTAAAAGGAATGGCCAAAGAAGGTCAGAAATGGGTCAGAAATGGCTCAGCCTAAGGCAAGCAGGTGAAATAAGGGAAAAGCACAAGGCAAAGATAAAGCAAAGGGGGAAAAGTGAACAAAAAAAGGATTCAGAAAGTGAGAAAGGGGGCTCCCAAACAAGGAATAAAACAAAATGATACAGATATGGAGGCTCCAATAGAATTTAAAAATACTCTGGATTGGGTAGCAGAGGCCTTAACAAAAGCTGGAGGGACAAGAATGGAGGATGGGACAGGCTGGGACCCAAACAGACCAAGTACCTCAAAGCAGGAGACAATAAAACAAACAGATGAGGGTTTGAATAAAGGAAAAAAGTGGAAAATATTGAGGAAGATAAAGCACATCCTATGGATGTAGAGGATTCTGATGATACAAAAGAAATAAAAGGCCTAACAGAAGAGGAAAATGGAGAAACTTCCATGGAAGTGGAACAAAAACATGGTACAAACAGATAAAGTGCTAAGCGAGGGGGAAAATAAGCAAAAAAAAAAAAGTATGGGGGAAAATACAACATAAAAATTATTTCCAGATTAACAACACATGCAGCAAGCAAAAAGAAGAAATGTAGTTAGATTGAAATTCAAGGAGGCAGCTGCAGATGCTCTGGATAGACTGTTTATAGGGAGGCAGCTACTTAAAAACTGCATGAAGTTCTACCGTTATGAAATCTATGCATTAATACATGTTCCAGGAAGTACAGTATATGATTTCAATTTCAAACATCCAGCAGGCCTAGATAGGTTTTTGGAATTATTTCATCAGATCAAAAATACCCCCCAATGGACAGAATTTATGGCAATACCTCTAACAAAACCAGCCTTCAAAATAGCTACAGTACTCTTTAGGAATGAGGGAGTAAATGTGTCGGATATTACTTTTTGGCTGAAGCATAGATGTATAGTACATGGTCCTCCAGAACCTGTCTTAGATGAAGAATGCCTGTGGACTGGGGGGTGGAAATACAAAATAACCTTAAAACAACTAAATGGGGAAATTCAACATTTAACTAATTGCTTTTTTCTTGGAAGAGTCTGTGGAGTGATGTTCTATGCAGACAACCACAGTCTTGTTATAGCTGTGGAAAAAAGGGGACACTTGAGCAATGCATGCAAAAAAATAAAGTGTGAATTATGTGGGAACATCAGGCATCATGGGGCAGATTGTAAAAAAAAAATATGCAGCCCGTGTGAAGAGGAAGGGCATTTTTTTAAATTGCCCTTGGGCCCTTAATCATAAACTTTACAGAGCAGACATTCTTAAGTTAGGACTTGCCTGGAAACAGGATTCCTTAAGATATCTGGGTATTGAATTATCCAGACTTACTAGAAGTACTATTAAATTGAATTTGGACTCTCTGCTTCATGTGATAACCCAGGATCTCAACGGGTGGGACTCCCTTCCTCCCTCCCAATTTCTATTTGGGGGAGAATTAACCTGCTCAAAATGAATTTATTCCCATGGCTTTTATATCCCCTGTCAATGCTTAATGTCTGGCTTCCTGTATCATGGTTCAAGATGGTAAATAGTCTCTTTTTAGAGTTTATCTGGTCTAACAAGACTCCTAGAATCATGTTCCATAAATGAGGGGCACCAGATTTGAGAGGTGGCTTGCATTTGCCCCACCTAGGGCTCTATTTCTGGGCTAGTCACATTAATAAATATCTGAGATGGACTTTACCTGAAACAATAAGTTATACTCCGTTGTGGCTCAAAATAGAACTGACTCAGATTTGGGAGTGCGGCTTAGTCACAGAAGCCCTCCTTCATATCAAGGAGAACCTCCTTCCCAGCAGACTAAAAAACACTCCCATAGCACTGTCAATCAAGGTCCACTCTCAATTATGTCATTTTCTCAAGTATAACAATAAGGGAGACTTAAATCAACCCCTATTTGGAAATCCTGATTTTAAGATCTATGACAAATGTATCTCCTCAAACTGGTTACCTCAATTAAAGGGTATCACAATGCATAACTTTATAGGTGAAGATGATGTTTGGTTATCAGGCCAAAGTATTATGCAAAAGTTTAAGATCCTGATTAAATATTTTTTCAGAATCATTCAAGTGAGACACCTATTAATAAAAGTTTTTGGACAAAAGACAGACTCAAATATAGGCCCTTCTTTATTAATAAAATTATTACAATTGGTGGGCCAGCCTAAAGCTGTCTCCAAAATTTATGGTACTTTGTTCGATCGGTTATATCCAGAGTGTTACGGTCCGACAGATTATTGGTCCTCCTACTTTTCTAGTCATAACATTAATTGGGCTGACCTCTGGTTTAACTGTCACAAATTTTCAACCCAAGATAGATTAAGGCTGATGCAAATGCATATTATACATCATTTATATTTTTCCCCAGAAAAAATGTTAAAATTTGGATTGACATCCTCTTCCCAGTGCGTGATGTGCTCTATGTATGAGGGCACCTTATATCATATTTTCTGGACTTGTCCCAAACTATTTCCTCTTTGGACCACCATCCAAAATAAGACGGACCCCATTTTGGGACTAGAGGGTCTCTTTAAACCTGAAATATGTATCTTAGATGACTTTTCTAGTATAAGGTTTCCTAACAGGAAATACCACATGGCCATGATATCCATGTCACTTAAGAAAGTAAGTAATATTAAGACAATGGAAAGATCAATCTGAAATTACTTATGGAGAATGGTTAACTGAGCTGCTTGCGAACCTCAGAATAGAAAAGGCTATAGCAAGCTTAAATAATAGATTAGGAAGGTTTAAGAAGAAATGGGACCCCTTATATACTTTATTCTCGATCTAAAGGTTCTAGCAGTAAGGGTCTTTGTACCTAGTGTATTCTGTCATTATTGAGATGTCTGTGCTGTAGGGTTTGTAGGAAGTAGGTTTAGAATAAAGCTGTATTAGAAGGGTGAGGTATTTAGATGTAGGAGGAGAGGGTGGGGGACAGATTCAGACTGTTGTATACTGCTAATGTATAATGACATTGTACTTGGATATCTGTCATGTATGTATAAAATTACTAATAAACTTTAAATGGAAAAAAAAAAATGCCCATGGGCATCACAAAATAGTCTGGACCTAGGGGAAATAGCAGAACAAGATGTGTATCTGGCAGTGGCCCAAAAAGAAAAAGGAAAAGAGGATACAATTGTGTCTGAAACTAGGATTAATGAAAGAGAAATGCAGCTTAATGAAAATAGAGAAAGAAAAACAGCTGCCCCTTCACATTTAAGAATCTGTCCTCCCCCCAGCCAGGAGAAAAACAAGGACAAGAACATGATCAAGGGACTAATGATAATAAGCAGGAAAAAGAAGGACAGAAAGTAACAAGAATTGAAATAAAAGAAAATGGAGGGGAAAAGGTGGAAACAAAATTCACAATGGTAACCAGGTCAAAAAAGAAAAACAACTTAGAACACAAAAAGGGATACCATTGGAGAGAGACAGAAAAGGAATACAGTTAGTATACAGATACACTGTATTGCAAGATAAGGAATGGGCCACAATGGATAAAGACTCAAATTCATCACGTGCAGAAATTTTGGAACTTGAGGACTCAGCAGACTACGATGCAACAAATACGCAGTTGTCCAAAAAGAGGAAGAAAGCTAAAGACACATGATGGAAAGGCTGTAAACAACCTAAAATATTAAAATGGACCAATTGAACTGTATCACAAGTAATATAAATAGCATAAAATGTAGACAAAAGGGGTTGGTAACCTTTAAAATACTAAATGAGTTAAAATGTGATATAATAGTGTTGCAAGATAAAAGACTATATACAATTGAAGAATTAAAACAAGTGCAAAAGGAGTGGAGATGAGGGCCATCATTATGGACAATAGGAGAAGAGAGGTGCTCTGGGGTAGGAGTAACCTTTACAACAAATGAAGTGCAGGTTAAAGGAGTAGTCCACCCAGAATGTGCAAAAACATATGTTATGTAGAGTGTTTTAATATCTATGTTAAATCCTAGTGTGTTCTTCCACCTAAAAACAAAAACAACCATTATAGCATGCCTTATTTATACAACTTATTCGATCACTTATATTCACACACTTTGTTCATTCTTAACCAATATCATTTATATCAGCCCATAATTTCATCCCTCTTTCTTCCCCATACCAGGTACATTCCTCTTGATATACTTTGTCTACTTCATCTTGAACCTTAAATAACAGATATTTTATAGTCAGTGCTTTATTCTGCAGAAACCTCTGACACCTCACCTGCCAAACTGCCCATTTTAATATTGCAAATATAACATATATGGAACGTTTGTTCCATTTCTCCCATTCTTTCATCAGTTGTCCATACAATGTATTTTTATATTCAGATTTCTTATATTTTACCAATGTTTAATATTCCTTATTTAGATTTATATAGACTTCTCTAGAATGAATGTTAAAATTACCTTTGCTGAATTTACCAGTTTTTATCATAGCTTTTCTTAACTCCTCACATGCCCCATCATACCATCCATTTTTTTCAAGATTCCCAGGGAATACTAGACTCTATTTCAATTTCCTAACAATCCTAATATGGTATCAAATATATGTTCAAGACAAACAAATATGTTGCACACATTATCCTCAATAACAATTCTTCCTCTTTTTATTTGTTTAACACAATTTATTATAGCCTTATTCTCTGTTAGCAATGTGATAATTCTATCTTTACAGAATGGGTTCCAAGTTATCTTTTCTTTATTCAGGATGACCATGAGATTATTCACTTTGCCTGGCATCTCTTTGGAATACCGATCTTGCCTTTTGGTATAGTAATCCAAGGTGACAGATATAGGAAAGTTATCACTATTTCACTCTACCAATATCAAACATCCTTTCACTAGTGAATAGGAAAAAACATCTATTAGGGCAATATCAACGACTGCCCCCCATTTTTGGTGGGAAATATAATGCTACCATGGTAGTCTCACCTGGTTGTCCATTTTAAAAGCCTCATCCAATTTTTCTCCTGCTATGTTAAGCAGTAATTTTCCCCTATGAATTTCTTATACATTGCATTTATCACTGATATGGCTAGAGTATCATCTAGTAAGTAAGTAAGTAAAATTTTATTTTTAAGCACTTTTCAAAACCAAAGCACTGTACAATAACAACATTTAAAATAACAGACACAATATTAATAATAAAATCATGCCCCAACCAGAAGAATATATTTTCAGGCCATTCGCAATTCTTACTTTAACATCACTTATTTAACAAATAGGAGTACAGCTGACTTTTTTCATGAAAAAAAGCCCAGGATTTGTGACAGTTTCTCAAATTCCTCCTTTTCTATCATAGTTGATCATTTTGAGGTAGCATACATATTTATCCATTGCTTTCCTAATTCACCAAACACACTACACAAGAAATAAGAATATCCTAGGTCCAATTTATGAACTGCCCTGAATGTGCTTGTTGCAATCAAAGTCACATACCACCACTAGAATGGCCATATTTGGTTGATCTTTTGGCTGGAACATATCTGTCCATTATATCAGGATCTACTTTCTCTCACCATGTTTCCTGTAATATCACAATAGGATATTTTCTAATATATTCCAGCCACTTGGTGTCTTCCAGTTTCCCTCCTTTTCATGCTACATTCCAGCTTAAAACATTAATATTTTCTTGTATCCCTATATGGGTATGGGCACTATTCTTGGATCTGGTTCACGATTGACTATCAAGCTCTATCAAAGGTGAAAAACTATCACCCTCACCTTCAACATCCAAGTCCCCCGCACCTACTCTCTGGATGATGTAGCCAGTGCCAACATAGAGCCTGTCTATTTATTCTAGTGCTTCATCTGCTTATAAAAGTCTCACTTTCCTCTTCTGAATTACAACCAGAGGAGTAAGCAATCTCCATGGGTTGCAAATGCTCTGTTGTTCTATGTTGCTTAACTTCCCTTTTTTGTCCTTGAGGATCTGATTTATCACTCTTCACTTCCTGCATTACCTCCTTGTTCTTTCTGCTGTTCACTCTGGTAGCCATCTCCAATGTTGTTTCCAAATTGATACCCACCATCTTGAAGCCTTCTAAACTTTATTGCAAAATTAAATGCATCTCTGGATCTTCCAGAGTGACACACACCCAACATTTTTGCCTACCACTTTGGTACCTATAGAGAGATTAGAGGTCTGTCCAGCAAGTTACATTACCCATCGCTCTTTTGCAGGTATTATATGTTATTAGTTTAAGTGTAAGTGGAGACTCATCCTTTAACTTTGGTATGCCATTTAGAAAAAAACATAGGGAGAAGTTTTCCACTTCTAATCATCATCTCCTTCATCTCTCTTTTGTGTTCTCCTGCTTTATTTTTCCCTCTCTCTTTCTATATTAAAGTTGTTATTGATCTACTATTCTTTTCTCTGCCTGCTGAGGGTGCTTCATATTCCTATTCTGGCCAAATTTAACTTTCTTCCTGCCTGTCTCACTATGTGTTTTTACAGCCTTCTTCTAGAACTGTCCTATTTGGGATGTCCATATAATCCCACCCCTTCCATCTCCACTGCCTCATTTCTATTCTTCAATTTTTTTTTTTTTTTTTGGTGAGGGGTTACAATTGGGGCAATCCCTCTTTCTGTTCCTTAGTTGTCACTTTATTTTGTAAATTGTTACTTAGGAAAATCTAATGCCACATTTTCATACTTTTTTCACTTTAATATGAACCCTAACTGATGCATTAATTAAGTTTTTTGCAATGAAGTTCCTTACTTTTTGAGATAGTATAATCATATCCTTATTTGTCTGTGGGAGTGTAGGGCACAGAGAGGGCCCTGTGCACCCATCTATCCATAACTGTAAAGAGATTGTAATGAACCCTCATCTCTCTGTGCGAGCCAAGGGCCCTTTGGGCCCTGATATGGCATCAGTCCATAATGCTATCCAGCCCTCATGTTTGTGTAAGTAACCTTCATCTCCCATCATGCCACAATGGTATACATGTGTGTATGTGCGAGCATAGGACCCTCTGGGCCCTGTTCTCCCATGCATGCATATTGTAATTGTCCCTGATTTTTCCTATCTATCCATAAGTGTACAGATATTGTAATTAACCCTGATCTCCCTGTGGGAGCACAGGGCCCTTTGGGCCCTGCACTCCCATCACTCCATAAAAGTATCCATATGTGTGACCCTGCACTGCTATCTATCCATAAGTGTAGAGACATTGCAATTAATCCTTGTGCTGCCAATGACACAGTATCACAGTCACCTTAGCCTCATTAATTAAAATATGTGCCACAGTTGTAATGAAGGCCTGGAAACATGCATAACTGCTTAGTACAGCTTTAGGCAGTGTTTTGCAGAAAATCCGTATCTCAAAGCATTTTTGAGATATAGCTGCTGAAAGATGCCCCAACCATTAGAATGTTATCCTATGGGAAATTACTAAACTTTGGAATGTTATAAGTATGGACCCAATTTAAATTTTATCAGCAAACCAGCAAAAGGCACATATGTGGAGCAAGCCGTTTGTACCCTGAAAATTATTTCGGCCCATAAGTCCAAATCATTTCTGTGTACTGAAGTGACAAAAAGCTACATTTGTTTAGATGTAGTATCGCAAATTGCAGCACTACTATACTTTTACAAAAGTACTGCAATTTATGCATTACCCTAGGTGTTTCGTGAAATAGTGCCTCAATTTGCTGTACTTTCACCAACGTAGTACCACAATTTGTGGCAGGTTTGCAAAACTACTGCCACAATTTGCAGCATTAAAAATGTGCCAATGAAAATAAACATATTTTTGGAGTCTGTAGAAAAAACCAATCATAGAATTGTATTCTTTGGGCCATGGTTAGGGAAACAAAAGTGTTGGTGTTTATCCAAGCACAGCAATGTTTTGAGTCATTTCATTTTTTTTCACATTGCTAACTGAAAACAAGATGGCAGAAGCTCGAAAGAACAGAATCCATTTATGAAAGAGAATGGCATTTTCATGAAGGAAAAGGGTACTTTCGCATGGGACAGCAAATTTTTCTTACAGGAAATAATGGGAAAACTGACATTTTAACAACTTTTGAACTCATTAATATTTTTTCACCAAATCATCAAACGTAACGCCTGCAACCCAGAACCCACATACCCTGAAGATTTCAGACCAAATCACTTAGCAGTTTTGGAGAAATTATATGACAAAGAAATTGCCAAAAAGTGGTCATTTTCATATTGTTTGACGTACGGTAGCTCTGTAGCTGTACATCTGACTGGGACGTAACTTGGCAGATCCAGAGATCTTTGCTACCCGATAGTGCATGCTAACTTTCAGGTGAATGGGTCAAATGGTTGTAAAGTTATTTAAGTGCAAAAGTTTGGGTTTAACATACTGTAGAAATGACTGTTGAACCTCTTACTATTGTGGCACTACCATGCCACTATTATATATATATATATATATATAATAGATAACCCATTCTAGGGTTTGCAGTCACACTCTGATATACACAGGCCGAGTGCGTCAACCACCCAACACGTGTGTATATCAGAGCGCGACCCCACACCCTAGAGTGGGTTATCTATCTTATAAAATGGTAAAATTGATTTGGAAGGGGGTGAGAATGCAGGTGTGCAGTCATGCTCTGATATTCGCATGGTCATGTGATCTGTTTCAACCAACCAAGTAGAGATAGGTTTCATACACATTATATATATATACACACACACACACACACACACACACACACATATTAACATAAATAACACAATGTGTTATGTCCATGTCTAAGTGGTTTCATTTACAAAGGATACTTCTCCCCAGTCTTTTTGCTGTAACCATGGATTCTCATGGCATCTGTAGCTGGGACAGCACAAGCAGACATACATACAACATTGTTCCTGTCAGCAAAATGAAGGTCATTGTCCATCTCAACAAACTCTCGCTCTCTATCTCTCTCTCTCACTTGTTCTTCAGTGTGGTGACACTGTGAAACTCAGTTTATGCTGGACCATTCAACCAGGCTTCATTCCAATGAGACTGGTAAGTCAGAATTCAATGCACGAGGACCATTTTCTGATTCTATGAGAGGTAGCACCCTGCACTAAATGCATTATGCTACATTTTCAAATTAAATCTTTCAGCATCTTACAGTAAAAGAGATGTGCAAGAACAAGGGGGAACAATTTGAAAATATAGAGGGGATAGCTCGGGGCAACATAAGGAAGTATTTTTTCTCAGACAGGGTGGTGGACACATGGACAGCCTTGCTGAGGAGGTCATGGGGTCAAAAACAGTGGGGAATTCAATAAAGCATGGGACAGACAAGGAAATTGTGGTGGGGGTTAGGAAGAAATAGGCTGATGAATAATTAGGATCTGCAGCTTATCCAATAGGTAGGAAAATGGGCAGACTGGGTGGGCAAGTGGTTCTTGTCTGCTGTCAAAATGTATGTTCTATGTTCTAATTATGTTAAATATGATAATGGTAGAAATAACAATATTTAAACAAAAGTAAGGTACCATTACTACATAGAAAATGGGCATGGGATACATTTTATTACAAATCTGCATTTTCTGACTACGAGAACACCACATAATACTACTGCTGAATGTACTTAATATGAAAAAAGGAACAACCGTTGATTACATCACATTGCTTTCCACCTTATTTATTTAGATAACTGCCAAACAAAAGACTAAACTTACTCTGACTCTATCTAGTACAATGAAATACATCTCATGGACATGATGAAAGTAATTATTTAAATGATTTGCTGTTAAGAAACTCCCTACATGGCAATTACCAGCTTGAAGCCTGGGTCAAAATACACATCACTGCCTACATAATAGGAACACATTATGAGCATCACCAGCATCAGCTTGCTGTAACAATAGATCTAAATTCCAATTTCTTATTATGGGCGCTTAGCTAAGCCTTTAGCCCCATGTCATAAAATGTGCATAAATTATATAAACAATGTGAGGCTGGCTCAAAACTTACTTTAACACCTATTGTATATAAATTCTAGATAATGGTAAATAACAATTTTGTCATACCCACATGTAATATGCAGAAGAAATAGATTTAATTTGTCCCTGTATCATTCTTCTAATTACTAATATTTGAATAGATAATAAACATTGTAAACATAATGAAAAGCAATGTAAACATAAAACAACAAAGGTTTCAGAAAATCAAACAAAACAACAAAGAAAAACAAAACAGCTTGCAGTTTTGGTAACTTTTGCAAACAGTAAAATTTTTGTATAAAGATTTCAAATGGCTTTGTCTAATTAGTACTTTACAACTTTTCTTTGTAACTTATTTAAATACCTTTTCTCCTGCACACGTGTTTATATAAATATATATACATATATGAGAGGTAACGCATGGCAGAGTGAGTGTTGCTCTAGCAACGTTAGAGCAACACTCGCTGTATCCTGTGTTACCTCTCTGACGCTGCCTACACTCTTGTTCTGCACTAGCTCTCCACCTGCTTCACACGGCAGCTTTTTTACAGGATTTTAAATTAAAATAAGCTGAAGTGCACAGTTTCTTTGCTTTTCTGGTACAGAGTGTGACTTAGTTTCACTGTTTGGCTGCACATTATTTATCAGTTTTGACCACGCTCGGTCACGCTACACATCAGTGTTAAAAGTGAAAGTGCTGTCTACCACTCGCTTCAGTTGGCTTCTTCTTTTAGACAATTCTCAATAAAAATAAGATAAAATGCAGTTACTTTGGTTTTTCACACTGAGGGACTTGCTTTCAGTGTCTGCCTGCATATTAGGTACCACTACTGACCACGCTCGGTCACGGTACATCTCACTGATAAAAGTGAAAGTGTTCCCCACTCTTTCTCCTCCCTCTAAAGATGACGACTTTATTCTAGGAATAGTAAATGAAAATAAAAAGAAATATAAACCTCTTTTTTTTTTTTTTATTCTTATGCCAAACAGGGACTACTTTTTTGCTCTCCCACAAAAATATTTATTTCCATTCTATAAGGTAGATAATCTACTCTGGGGTGTGTGGTTGCGCTCTGATATACGCATGCCTTGGGTGGTTGAACGCATTCGGCCGCTATATACATACATATATATATATATATATATATATATATATATATATATATATATATGAAAAGGCTGCCATAAATGGTAGTGGCAATGCACATGGTGATGTAAACCGAAACGCAAACACAAACAGTAGTGGAAACACAAATGGTAACAGTAATGCAAGCACAAATGAGAACGCAAAGGGTAATGCACGTGGTGATGTACATGGGAACGATAACGCAAACGGTTGTGTAAACACAAGTGGCAACAGTAAATGTAACATTAACAGAAGCGCATATGGTGATTTTCCCCAATAGCTGCATAGAGAAACACAGTGTGTACAAAGAATGTATGCATAATAATGGGCCTCGGAGATGAAAATGAGGTGTTGGAATACAAAACTGCTTATATCTCAGTAAGCATACAATGGAGAAAAAAAAAAATCACATGATTCATGATTTTCCTGGTTACATTTTTACTGAATGTGTAGCCTTATGGGCTACACATTGTCATGACTAAAATTCCGTATCTCACACCATTTTCGAGATACGAGTCCCGAAAGGCGCGACATATGCTACCATGTAGTCTATGGGAACAAACGTCAACTGCGGAGTACCGTAACTTATCAGATGTGCAATATTTTTTCACCAAACCACCATAAGGCACATCTGTGGGATGTTGGCTGTGTTCCCTTCAAATTCCAGCCCAAAAGACCAAGTGGTTCTTTTGCAGCAGGGTGGCAAAAACTCCTGTCATTTTGGCCATAGTCTGGAAAAGTAGTGCCGCAATTTGCGACCCTTTTCGCAAAAATTTGTGAAAGTGTCATGCATGCAACACTACTGTTTCCAGAAATTTGAAAAACATATTTCTGGGGTATTTAACCCCAAAATAAAGACATGGCTAGCATCCTCAGGGTCCGACTAGGTGAACACAGAACAAATTGTGTCCCTAGAGGGTCTCAATTTTACATGGCAGCATTTTTCTGATCACTAACTTAAAACAAAATGGCATATTTGTGACACTACAAGGGCCATTTGCAACACTAAAAAGTGCATTTGCGACACTTTCAAACTTTTTAACTTTTCCCATTGACTTACAATGGGAAATTGTTTTTGAATAACTTTTGAACCATTTAATATTTTTTCACAAAATCTTCAAAAGGCACATCGGGGACCCCGGCCTCACATTCTCAGAAGCTTTCAGACCAGTCATGCAAACTGTGCGACCTGTAGGCAAGAGCAAAGAATTCACAAAAAAATGTAATTACGTTTTTGGTTGTCGCTTAATAACTCCACAGCCGTATATCCAGTTTCTGCTGCTAAATAGTTTAATTGTAACCCTGCACATGCTGAACTGGGGATGTTTAGGAAAGTGTAACTGTTAAGGTTGAATTGTGTTCAGAGTAGACATTGCAGCACTGCATAGCCTGATTTAAACTGGTAGAAGTGTTAAATTTTGACTCCTGACTCACAGCATAGCCCTAAGCCCATTTGCTGTGCTTTTCCCATTCCTGTGCCTGCCCGCCCCCAACGCTAATCCCTTCTCCCATTAACCTGCCTATTTAACCTCCCCTCTCTCTCCCTCTCCTACAGGAGTGCACCCCCCTCCCCCGAGGAGCCCGGAGGTCATGAGGGCCAGTCCCTGAAGCCCTCCCTACCGGCATTACAAAGAAGTTGTCCAAAAGGTAATTACCTCTGTTCCCACTCTCCTGGCTGCAATTGCGACCATTTCCCAGGACTGCTGTTGGGATCCTGCTTCTGGCGCCTTTTTTGAATGACCGTTGCAAGCTGCACAGTAAAGCTGCCGAAAATGATTTGTTTCTGCTGCCCATGGCTTAGCCCCGCTGAATGCTGTGCGTTCGGCTCCCCACTGCCCCCATCACCACCCTTGGTCGGCTCTCTAATTTATAGCTAGGTCTGGTCAGGTGACTGGCTGAAAATAACCTATCAGCCCACTTTTCCAGCTGCAGGTTATACAAAATCAACACCAGAGGCCGCTGCTATATACCTCAGATTCCCTACATATAAAATGCTATCCCTGCTAATAGCAGCCCTCCTGACTTCCAGGATCATACAGCAGGCTCAGCACCCCCCCAGAGGCACCTAAACTATTTTTCAATAACTTTCATACACACCAATCCCTTACCTATGATGACTTGAAACCGTGTCCTTCCAACCTCTCCCACATAAGCCTTGGTGATCATGCTGTCTTTTACAGTCACACGCTCAACTTAACACACACACACACACACACACACAGGATACTCACTGTACCTCAGCTCTACCACCATCCAGACCCCAACCCCCCACCTTCCATGTAAGCCCCAAAACAGACCCCCTCATTCTTCCCACCCTTTTAGCCAGTATCACTCCCAGTCTCCCTGTCCCCACCACCAATGCGAAAAGTCCTACACCCTACCAAACCCAGCGTCATTTGTCCAAACTCTGCAGGTTAGCCCTCCTATGGCATGCCCTTCTACTTCTCTTATTATCTGGCAATATCCACCCCAACCCCGGTCCGCTCTGCACAGTGGCCCCATCTAGCAGACCAAGTGGGAGCCTTCTGCTAACTACTCTTAATATATGTAGCCTACCAAAAAAACACCCCCCCCTCCAAGGCTGGATTACCCAGCATGCACCGGACATCCTAGCCCTATCTGACACTTGGCTCTCTGACAGAATACCCAATGAGGTTGTCTTTCTCAGTAATTATACCATCTTCTGGGCTGACAGGTCCAGCAAGAGAGGTGGTAGATGTGCAATCTATATTAAATCCTCTCTTCATGCCACTGAAGTACAAACCCCTATACCACAATATGGCGCCCAGACACTAACAGTTAAACTTAGTCTGGTTACTAAAACCCTTCACATCACTGCGGCCTATATCCCCCCCGAGCAACCAAAAACTCGCATTTGACTCTATCCTCCACAGTATCTCACACACACCCAGCACTAGTGAAGTTATCATTATGGGAGATTTTA
Organism: Neoceratodus forsteri; assembly: GCA_016271365.2. Classification (NCBI taxonomy): domain Eukaryota; kingdom Metazoa; phylum Chordata; order Ceratodontiformes; family Ceratodontidae; genus Neoceratodus; species Neoceratodus forsteri. The sequence goes on from CM057458.1 coordinate 378,532,635, forward strand.
ATGTCAATTGGCTATCCCCTGCCTCATCCAGCTTCAAAGAAACTGCCCTGGCTTATGATCTTACCCAACTCGTCACCTCTCCCACCAGAAGGGACAATAGAACAGGGACATCCACCCTTTTAGACCTCATCTTCACCAACAGGCCACGGAACATCTCCAAAGCCACTGTGCTGCCTGACTCTATCAGTGACCACTCCCTGGTGACCTGATGGTGGTCAGGAAAATTACCCCCTACCCCCCCAAAATCACCTGGCAGAGGTGACTTAAAAGAGGAGGCTTAGAGAAGCTCAAAACTCACCTATCTACCAGCAATTGGCTCCCTATCTACACCACGCAGTCTGTAGATCTGGCTCTCTCCCACTTTATAACCACTTTCAACACAGCCTGTGACATTTTCGCTCCCATCTCCAAGCAAGTAGTGAAAACCAGAACCACACCCTGGATCACCACCTCACTACTTAACCAACTCCAACATAGGGACAACCTATGGCATAAGGCACTTGACTCCCAACGCCCCCAGGATAGACAACTATATTGTGAGGCCCACAACAAATGTACCTGGGCCCTACGACAGGCAAAAGCAGCTTACTACCAACATACCCTCACCTCCTCTTGGGGAGATGGTAAAACATTTTGGAACAATATAAAGGAACTCAGTGGTAAATTCGCTCACCCGCACCCACCCAGCTTACAATAAATGGGGAGATCACCCAGGATCCTTCCTCTATCACCGAAGCCCTCAACTCTGCCTTCTCGGACCTCTCCCATATACTCCCCCTAACTACTTCCACACTATCCCCACCACCCTCCCACTGATACCTCGAGTAACAACAATACGATACCCTTTCGGCTGAGAGTCATTTCCTGCCTCGAGGCAAAACACTACATTTCGAAAGCTATTGCCAATACCCGGCACAGCAATGATTCCCTAAATCTAAAACTCACTAGGCTGACCCTGGATGTCACACTACCCCATCTCACTAAAATTCTGAACCTCTCTTTATGCCTAGGTCAGTTCCCCTCAACCTGGAAGACAGCCATAATCACACCCATTCTGAAGAGCGATGACCCCACTAGCACAACCAACTACAGACCAATTTCATTACTTCCTCCTCTCTCCAAGGCTCTGGAGAAAATAGTATTGGACCAACTATCAGAGCACCTAACTAAACTCAGCCTTCTCTGCTGGGAACAGCACGGTGTCTGGTCCGGCCACAGTATCATCACAGCTCTTACTGAGCTCACCTCATTCATCCATGAGTCCCTCGACCAAGGCTCTATAGCAGGGGCGATCTGTGTGGATCTGACCAAGGCATTTAACATGGTCAGTCATGAGCTATTGCTCTGTGTCCTTTCACAACTAAATGTGGTCCCTGAGGCCGGTCACAGCAAGTCAGGATAAACACCACCATCTCCTCCTGTAAAGCAGTTTCCTCAGGTGTCCCACAGGAGTCTATTCTTGGCCCTCTACTATTCACCCTCTTTTTAAACTCTCTCCCCAAATCATGTAGTGGTCACCTGCTACTCTACGCTGATGATGCGGTAGTGTTTTGGAAACACCCACAGCCGAGCACCCTCCAATGAGCTCTTCAAGGTTTCTTCAGGGAGCTAGAAACCTGGTTCACTAAACACCACCTGATCATCAACTATCAAAAAACAAAGTCCATGATCTTTGCCCACCGACAAAGCCCACACAGCCAGTCAGCTCTCCTAATCAAAAACAAACAAGGCACCCCACTTGAACATGTTACATGTTTTAAATACCTGGGAATTTCATTAGACACCTCCCTCTCCTACCATAATCACATACAACTTCTCTCCTCCGCTGTTAACACTAGAGTGGGTATCCTCTACAGACTAAAACACTGCTTACCCACACAGGCCATGCATCTTGCAGTTGCCTCCTCTATCCTCTCCCTAGTAGACTATGGGATAGTGATATATGGCTTTGCAGAACCCACCGCCCTTCGTAGCGTCAACAGTGCTTTGAATAAAGCTTGCCGCCTAGTCACCAGGTGTGACAGATTAACTCATACCTGTGAGTTCTGCGCTTTGGCTGGTTGGCTAAACTTCCAAGGAAGACTTAAGTACCACTCCTGCATTCTAGTGAAAAAGATCCATCTCCAGCTGGCGCCCATCGGCCTTCTCTCAATAGTCAGTGTGGGCCCCCCCAGGCATAATACAAGACTCGTAGCATCCTCCTCATTCCTGGTCCTCCATTGTAGAACATCCCTTGGGCAAAGATCCTTCCGCTACCATGCCCCTCTTTGGCTAAACACTCTATCCCTGCATCTCTCAGACCCTTAGCCTCTCCCAATTCAAAACAGCCCTCAGAGCCCAACTCCTTGACTCAGAAAAATGTGACTGTGGCTAACCTTCTGCCCTCCTCTGGTGTTTTCATACCCCCTAATAAACATGACACAGGGTCTCGATAGATCCCAAGAATCAGCATCATTTACCTCTCAGACAAGGGTTATCTAGAATTGCTGCCTACCACTACCACCAGTTAACTAAGATTATGCCTGGACTGCACTTGCAGTACTGTTTTGTGAATTTCTACTTGTTTATTGTGTGTTCTCTGTATTTGTTTACCCTCCACCCTCTGTAACCGACGTGGAGCGTTTGCAAAAGAGTCTGTGACTCAAAGGATTGTAATTCTGATTGTATCCAATAAATAAATAAATAAATATCCGACCGGTACAAAAGTTGGCAGATCCTAAGATCTACCATGCCCAATCGTGTATACCAAATGTCAGGCAAATCTGTTGAACAGTTTGCAGTTATTAAGGTGCAAAATTTCACCCTTTAACCTTAAAAGTGCTACTGAACCCTAACTATGGTAGCACTACTGTGCTACCATAATATATATATATATATATATATAGATATATATACATATATCTCTCTATTATCTATATATATATATATATTTTAGAAGCAAAATAATCCATTTAATGCATTAATTAGGGTTGTTCCACAGTGACAAAAGCGAGGAAATTCGGTGCTAGGTTTGAAAGCATCCCTTGGACCCCCCCACCCACACCCTTAACTGGCACTAGGGTGCGCATTGGGGTTGCTGGCCCTAACTCTCATCCCATCAGATGTGTGAAGAAGCAGAAGTGTAGGAGAATGGGGTGAGAGTTAGGACTGACAACCCCAGCGTGCACCCCGATGCCAGTTAGGGGTGTGGGGGGGGGTCCAAGGGGAGCTTTCAACCCTAACACCGAATTTCCTCACTTTTGTTGCTGTGGAACAACCCTAACTAATGCCTACAGGATAGGCCGCAGATCCTAGTTAACCAACAGCCTATTTCTTCCTACCCCCCACAAGAATTGCCTTATGTCTGTCCCATGCATTCTTGAATTCTCCCACAGTTTTAGACCCCACAACCTCCTCAGGAAGGCTGTTCCATGCATCCACTACCCTCTCTGTGAAATAATACTTCCTCACATTGCCCCTGAACCGCCCTCCTTCTATCTTTTAAATTGTGTCCCCTTGTTCTTGCAAGTCTCTTTTCTGAAAGATGCTACCCTCTTGGACTTTGTTGATTCCACTGAGGTACTTAAAAGTTTCTATCATGCCCCCTCTCCCTTTATTCCTCAAGGGTATACATATTAAGCTCCTTTAGTCTCTCCTCCTATATGGCTTCTCTTGCAGACCCTGCACCATTTTAGTTGCTCCTCCTCTGGACTACCTCTATCATGTCTATGTCCTTGTGGAGATGGGGTCTCCAGAACTGGACACAGTACTCAGATGGGGTCTCACCAACTGTCTGTACAGAGGATAACAACTTCCTGTTTTCTGATGCTGATGCCTCTCCCTATACATCCCAGTATACCCCCAGCCCTCCCTACTGCCTTCTCACATTGCTTGCTAACCTTAAGGTCATCTGATATGATTACCCCCAGGTCCCTTTCCTTTTTTGTTGTTGTTACTACCTCCCCCCCCATTGTGTATTCTTCCCCTGGGTTCTTGTTTCCCAGGTGCATTATTTTGCACTTCTTTGCATTGAATCCTAGCTGCCATACTTCTGACCATTCCTCCAACCTTGCCAAGTCCCTTTTCATCCTTTCACGCCTCCTTGTGTATCAACCCTGTTGCAGATCTTTGTGTCATCTGCAAAGGCATACTTTCCTTCCAGTCCCTCTGCAATGTCACTGATGAAGACATTAAAAGGACTGGACCCAATACTGAACCCTGCGGTACCCCACTAGTAACCCCTCTTTCTTCAGAGTGGACTCCATTTACAATTACCTTCTGTGTCCTGTTGTGCAGCCAATGTTTTACCCAGGCTACCACCCTGGGACCCACTCCCAGGCTGGTTAATTTGACTATTAATCTTTTGTATGGGACTGTGTCAAATGCCTTGCTAAAGTCTAAGTAGGCCATGTCCACAGCCCCTCCCTGGTCTACTACTTTGGTCACCCAGTCAAAGAAATCCATTAGATTCATCTGACATGACCTTCCTGCTGTGAACCCATGCTGCCTTGGGTCCTGTGCTCCACTGGCCTCTAGGTACTCAACTATTCTTTCCTTCAGAAGTGACTCCATCACTTTCCCTACCACAGAGGTCAGACTGACAGGTCTGTAGTTTCCTGCCTCTGTCTTGGTCCCACTTTTGTGAAGGGGAATCACATCCACCTTCCTCCAGTCCTAGGGTACCACACCATCCTGCCATGATTTATTAAAAGAGTAGTCAGTGGTTTCACTAGTTCCTCCTTAATTCTTTTTAGAATTCTGGGGTGAATTCCATCAGGACCCATTGCTTTGTCCACCTTCAGTTTTAGGAGTTCTTGCAGAACCCTTTCTTCTGTGAAAGGACTGGGATTGACCCCCCTATCAAGAGTGCTTCTGTTAATTGGATTAGGCACTTCCCCCTCCTATAGGCAGTCTCTAGTCTTGTTTGGGTTTTGGTGGGAACGTCAAAACATTACTTCAGTCAAAATGTCCATTGCATAAACAAGCCTTTACTGCATCAGGATTTGAAAGATTCTGCTGTAGAAAGTTCTATTTTCTTGTGGCTGGCTTTGTTGCAGGTTTTGTTTCCTTTCAGGCTCAAACCTCAGGCTCTTGACCTCAGCACCTCTGGTATGAACTCAGCAATGAAGGCTTGGTTCCTTGCTAGTCCAAACACCACCAGGCAGGCTTGGCTCTTGGATCTTGACTTTTGCAGGAACCTCAAAACAATAAAATAAACAATAACATTGGCAGGTCCACAGACACAGCTCCTCTTGGCATGGTGTACAGGTAAGAACAAGACATTTCCTTCTGAGCTTAGTTTTAATTTCTCTGGCCAGATCATGGTCCTGACATCATTTCCTGAAAATTTTACCAACTGTGATGGGATCATGCATATGATGTAGGGGTTGGTTGTTATTCTTTTCAATGACTGCCCCTTGCTCAAAGTCTCTCAACTCAAGACACTTTTTCTGTTTAAAATCATTTAGATACAGACTTGAACCTTATATTTTCAGATTCTGCATATATTCTGGAGGCTTTGAAGACATCTCTCATGTTTATAAGACAAGTATTTCCTGAGATAAGTTAGTAGTGATTATAACTCAAATTCTCAGCAAAGTCTTTCAAAAACAATGTGATACTATTGTTTTTTTTACATTTCAGGCTCCCAAATGAGGTTAGTCTTTCCAAGGTAGCACTTTAAAAAAGTCCTTTAAAGTCAAAAACATTTGGCCGGCCCATCAGCGCAGCGATTGGATTTTTGCTTGCGACACCAGTGACCCAGGTTTGGGAAAAGACTCAGGACACTAGAGGGCTGGCCAGAGAGAGATAGCTGGGAGCATCCAAAGACTGCTCACTTCTCTCAGGGGGAGGGTGGATTAAGGACCCAGTGCTTGCCGACCCCTGGTGGAGGCTGGGGATATGGCAGTGCACTGGGACCCTACCTACCAAGGGGGGGCATGGGGAATGCTGGCTTACTTCTTGACATTGTGGCACACCACATCCCCAGGGAGCAAAGTGGAAAAGGCTCCAGAGATGACCAGATGACAGTGCAGCTCCCTTTGCTGACGAGTCCCTGATGCAGCCCAGATCCACCTCAGCAGCACCTAGGCCAAGTATAGTGTGCTAGCTGGCCCCTTTCTGTGCCTATCTCCTTCAGAGGAGGGGGATCCACCTGGCAAAGGGTTACATTTGGGCTACCTGGGGGCTGCGGATATGGGGTAGTGGTGGTTGGCATTGGGGCAGGGGTGCTAGCAGGGACATTGGTGGCCTAAAGGAGAAGCTGCCCTGGAGCAGGGAGGAGGCAGATAAAAAAAGTCAAAAACCTTTTACTGTGGATAGTTTCCTTTGTCTGTGAGCACTGGAGCATGCACCTATGCTTTCTACAACTGTTAGAGACATCTTTCAGTTGGTGTGATGCCTTTCTGCATCTATTCACTTATCCAAAGTTACATTTTTGTATTTGTCATGACACCAGATTTAACTTAAGATTAAACTTCATATGCTTACTTTAAAGATTATTGTCCCAGGACAACTATGGTGAGACCTCTGGTCCCCCATCAGCTACATTTACACAATTTTGCCAACCAACAAATTGCAATATACTCTATTCACTGTATAGGTTTCATGCTGGCAGCATGTTGCCTTTTTCTAGTTACAACTAAAAAATGTTCCCATAAGAAAAAAAAACACATTGGTTTTAACTTTAGGTACTTGCATGGTGCCAGGCTCAAACTACCACAGAGACCAGCTGCACTTTGTCAACTGTCAAGTTTCCATGGTAATTATCTCTGAGCTGGAGCTCAAGAATAAAACTTATTTTTGTAGAAGCTGTGTTAAGGATTGCAGGTTAGTTTTAAAATTTGCAAACCATTTTTTTCTAACGTGTCATCTAGGTAGGACTTTTTTACTTTTTCAGAGTTCATTTAAGCAGCTTTTTTCCTTGCTTGGACATCTCATGTAGACAGGAATGTTAACCAGATGCCTTAGTATGACTTCTCAATTACCTTACTCAATAATTAAGCATTTATAAAGAATATAAAATAGTAATTATAAAATAATGCAAAATAATACAATTATAATAAAATATTTTTATGATTAAAGTTTTGTTCCCACACGCTGATCAGCACTCTAAAATTCATTTTAAAATACAGTCACCACTAGACATGAGACAGAAGCAGACAGGTAGACTGTTTTACAGTCCGATGTACCTCTGCTACATGTCTGGGCTCAAAGCAGTTCTCCTTTAAGATAGGCAATGATAACCTGAGCATATGTGATTGACTAGGAGGTGAAAAATATCAGTATGACCCCTGACAAAAGGGATTTGGGGATCTTCATTAGTCAATGACCCATAACAACAGAATACTAGGGAAAGCAAATGGTATGCTGGAATATATAGGGAGAGGGTTCTTCAGAAGGAGAAAACAGGTACTGATTCCTCTATATGGACCACTGGTAAGGACACACCTGGAGTACTGTGTCCAGTACTCAAGCACACACATGATAAAGGGAGGAAGGCTCGCTCCTTCATATATTGTGGTTGTGTGAAAAAATATCTCCCTTGTGGAAACAAATTGAATCTGCTCTAGACCCACTGCTGGGACTACAGGGCCTCTTCTCCCCCATCATTTGTATTCTGGGAGATTACTCCGGAATTCCTGTGAAGGAGAGAAGATTTCATATGGCTCTAATCTCAATGGCGGTCAAAAAGCTAGTGCTTAGACACTGGATGGATCAAGCCACCATTTCTTACACAGAATGGTTGCACAAAATATCATTTGCACTCCGTGTTGAATATTTAATTGCAAGTGTACACCACTGTCAATCATCTTTTAACAAAAAATTGGGGAAATTATATGCCCTCTATTTGTCTTGATAGGATTTCTTGGTAAGTTCACGAGCCTCTCCTCCTTCTTACCTTTTTTCATTGGCCTTTTTCGATTCTGCAGGGGATGACCCCTGATTTCTTGTATGGCCTCTTATTGCTCCTTGTTAAATTTTATTTAACTGTTCTCATCTTGGTCCTCTTTTTAGTTCTGTTGTGTTAAGCTATAGGAAAGTGCACCATGGAGTGGGGGGGTAGGAGGGGTAGTTTTTTGATTTTGTTTTTCTCAAGGTAGTGTTGTTATTATTTTCTCCGAGAGTTCATCTTTTCCTGTTAATAATCTGTGTACAGCTTATTATGCAATATGTGCTGTTATCAACATATCCCATGCTTTTATGACTATGCATTTGGTTATACTTAATAAAGTACACTAAATTAAAAAAAAAGAAAAAGGATAAAGACTATACAGAATCTTTCTAGTGGCAGGTTACAAAGTTAATACATGGCTAGCAAAGAAAGTCATGTGAGGAGCATTTAGGCAGACTGAACATGTACTCGCAGTAGACCACAAGGGAGTGGTGGGCATTATAGCAACTTTTAAGCTCTATGTCTAAAATGGATAATAGGGCGGAGTGCCATGACTTATTTAAGTGCAAAGAGGAATCAGCAACTAGAGGACAGTTAGTATAAACTGGTGGGTGGTAGACTCAGGAAGGAATGAAGAAAGTATTTCTTCACTAGAAGGATGATAGATGGAGTGACTTACCAAGGCATGTGGTAAAAGCCAAGATGGTGACATGTTTCAAAAGATCATGGCAGAGCTGTAAGCAGTTGGTGAAAGCAAAGACAGCACAGGAGGTGGATAGCAGGTGAGAGGGGATAAACTTTCAAGAGTGAAGCATTTTCAGAAAAAGAGAGGCTCAAGGACAAGTGGTCATGCTATGAATCTGGTGGGGTAGACTCAGAGGAGCTGTGAGGAAGTATTTCTTCATGGACAGGGTGATGGATTGCTGGACCCCCCCCCAGCAGAGGTAGTGAGGGCAATAACTAATGGGGCTCAAGAAAGAATGGGATAGGCATAAAAGAACTTTAGAGGTGAAACAAGGGGGTTAGCTGGGGATCAAGTGGGGTTTGTGGTGATTCAGTAGGTATGGAAAACGGGCAGACTAGGTGGGACAGGGGGGCTTTATTTGGCATCAAATTCTATGGTTCTATGTTTCTATTAATTGGCATTAAGCTAATCCAGTAGGTTGTTGTTCCTCCCTCCCTCCCTTCTGCATTCTTGGAATGTAGTGACTTGTCTCCTGGTGTTCTCACCTCACCCTCCCATACAGTGGCCAAATAGGTCCAGGGAACAGGAATGCAAATGTTTTTTTTTTTTTCAGACTTCAGTGGTGCTCCTGAGCTCCTAGTTTCTGGGATGTAGCTGCTGATGAAGTTTTTCCCCCTTGCCTGAACTTGCAAATGGTTCAAGGAAACAGGAAAAATAAAAGCATATCTTTTTTTTTTAGGTTAAATGGTACCACTGGGGACAAGGTTTCTGTGGCTGGAGCTGCTGACATACTGTAGTTTGTTCCCCTTTCCCAAACTTGAAAACAGGTCCAGGGAACATTTTTGAGGTCACATGCTGAAAGGCTCCACAAACTGATCACCCAACCCATGAACCTTTTTGAGCATCAGCAGCAGAGTAACTTCAGCTATTTCTGTCCTTCAGCCATTTATTCCTATAGAAATAACATTAATTAGTTAGTTCCATGCCTCAAAAACTTGTCTGGTACAAAACAGTGAAGAATGAGCATTGCTATGGCAACCTTCCTGTATGGAATATATGAAGCCATTGACTCAGGACATGTTTTGGGGTAAGAGAGTCAACAGCTTTTTGGATAAATTATTATTTTTTTAAAACTGTAACATTGCACAGTAGGTATGTAGGCAGGGGTACAAAACTAGTTGGAAAAAAGTAGAAGCATGGACTGCTAGCAACTTTGGCAGAATGAAGAGGGGCAAGGTTGACTGACAGTTTGACTTGGCAATAGTTCCAAAATCTATTGCCCAGTCTACTGAATTATTGACCAGTTTCAAAGTGAACTATTGATTGGTTTCAGTTTGAAACTGGTCAATAGTTCAAAATCTTTCAATGTCATGTGATTGGCTCTGGACCAATCATTGGCCAGTATTTTTTTGTATGGTCTAGCTATCTGTGTAGGATATGCAATGACCTGACTGAAAATATGTAATTTATTTTCAAGTGTGAGGGGCCACAAAGGAGTTATGAAAGTCCTGCCTCCTTACAAGTGATGATAAATTGCATATTTGTAGACAGACCACTGCATATTCAATTTATACAATATCAGTTTACTAGTTGTAATATTTGTCTCTGCTGTTTGTGTGAAGATTTAACTTTTTATATTAGATTTCAACTTCAGCCTTTGGTGCTGTGCCTCACAGTTGTAATATTATCATCATAACTGTAAAAGCTGCTCTCAGATTGGTTCAGTGTTTCATTGTGATGATACTAAGCTTCAAGATATCATTGTGACAACCATAATGGCAACATATTTTTGATATGCTCTTGTTATCAGCAATATGTTTGATAGGCTTTTGTCATCAGCAAGGATATCACTTTTATCTTGCCACCTTTTTCCCTGTCCTGTTATACAGCTGCATCAGTTGGCATGGTGAGATATTTCCTGACATTTCTGTGATTCAGTATCTCTAGAGAAATTCAATGCCTGCTTATAGTACCACTATGGGATCATCAGAGCGAATCTCTTTAGAAATATCACAGCATATCTGGAAATATTTGTCCATGCAATTTGCTGCATCTGCAGTTCATGCATGTATGTATGTATGTATGTATTTATGTATGTATCTGTTTGTCTGTCTGTCTACAGTATCTATATGTCTGTCTATTTTTCTTTTTATCTACTATCCATCTACAGTATCTATCTATCTTTATCCTGAGTTGTGTCTGAAAATAGTCATATGTAATAGGCATGGACCCAAAACCTATTGTATAAACCCTGTTATCTGAGCTACTATTGTATACATTTTATTTATACATATATTTCCATCATCAAGATTTATACATATAATTAACTCTTTTGCTTCATTCTTTTTTCTTCAGCCTGCCAAACCAGTTTCACAGACACAATTTCAGCACATACAGTACAGCAAAGTGCTGTAAAACAAAATCATTCTGTATTACTGCATACTGTGAAACATTTTCCCAGGCAGAAAACAAACACTGTATCTTAATATCTGAATCACCTGTATTTAATTTGCCCTCTTTTAATCCTCTTTCTGATGGCTGTGGCACAAATGTAGCTAACTGCTGCCTGATTGATGCTCTGCAAATAATCATACTTCATTATAATCACATACTGTACATGTGGATACATTTAATGCTGAGCTCCCTGTATTAATAAGGCATTACCACATTGGCATTGCACTGTTCCATTCATTATGCCCAGTAGAAAGCTTAACTAAAACAGTACTGCATTTTTTTTAAAGTCAGCAATTTTATGAACTTCCATAATATATTTACTAAGAAAACCTCTCAGGGAACATTGTCCCATTTACTGGTGCCTGCAGTCGCTAAAGTGCACACACCAAACTTACTTTTTATGCAGCGGCTATGCCTACACAGCCCCCAATCTTATTATAATCAACTCTGGGGGCATGACACTGTGGAAGAGGGGAAAACTCAGGAGGGGCTACACTGAGGAACAGCAGCGGCAGGGGTGAACATTGGAGGGGCAACCTACAGGCAGGGGGAACAAACTCAGGATAGGATGGTGGGGGGAATGGGAGGTAAAATGATGGCTCAACATCACAAGTAGTACATAATAAATGTAACCCCCTTGTTACCTGGGGTTACTAGAATCCCAGTAAGACCTAGTGGTAGGCAGGGAAGGCAGCTTGTGAAACTCCAGTTAAATGGGTTTCACACTGTCTCACTCTGTCTCATTCACAGCTGAGACTGAGAGATGACATCACCATAGAACTGTCGCAGCTACATAAGCCACATTGGAATCTGCAGCACAGGGAGTGAGTTAGAACTTTGGGAGTTTTCAAAGTGAGTCTACTGTTTTGTTTTGAAGGAGAAGGAAGTGTCTTCTGTTTACCTCCTTGGGAGAAAGTTAGAGTCTAGTTTTAAGTGGTGGAGACCGCTGTCCAGGTCTCAGTGCCCCCTCCTTCCGAGGGGGGGAGAGAAGACCCTCTGTGGATTCCAGGGGCAATCCCCTAATTTCCACTACAGAAGAAAGCTGCTTTTTACAGTTTCTGTTCTGGTATTATAACAGTGAAAGACGTGGTACTTCGCCTGTGGGGCACCTGCAATGGAAGGGTGCGTGTTTTGCTCTATTCGAGAGGGCAAACAATATGTTTCTTCAGTTTGGAAAATATGAAGAAAGCTGGGATGTGAACTACTATTTGGGAGGCCTATTGTACTAGGACAAACAAATTGCGTAGTTTAAAATTTAAAGTCTGAATGGATTTCAAGTAATGTGGTAGAGGGGGTGCTTCAGGTCATCCACCATTTAATCTACATTTCAAAGCTTAAGTTTCTGTTTGTCCAGAGAAATGGCCGGGTATGGGCTGTGGGAGCTGGAGGTGGGAACACCCTCCATCTTTAGTGACCAGGTCCACCTCTACCGATTTCTACTGTGATTGCTACTTGCCTCATGCGCTTGGCCAGTGATGAGGTAGGTACCCAGACATGGGTCGCAAATTAGAAAATCTCTCTAGGAGTCGCAGACTCTAAGTGGTGTGGGAGCCACAACAAGTAAAATTTGGGTCCATCCTTTAAATGGACCGTCAGTCAAGTGGCCGGCAGGGGAGCCGGGCCAGTTGGGCTGTGTATCCAAAGCACATGCAAGTCCGGGCTGAGTGCCTGGTGGGTCCAGAGCCAGACAACAGTAGAAGTGGGTTCATTCTTCAAGTGGACCGCCTTGTAGTCTCTGATCTGCATATACAGTGAATGTAGCCCTTTGGGGGTCCATCTATGCTTTGTTATGTTCAGCTAGTTTTGAATAAAAGCCACACTGAAAAATCCCATTCCTGGTTCTGGACATTACAGTTATTGCTTCCTGTTGTTGGATTTACTTGAGTGCCCCTGTGCAGAGTAGCCAAACCTAGGTCCCTTGTGCCAGGTAACCTCATCCTCCCCGAACCGTATGAACTCGTATGACACTGTATATATATATATCTTCAGTGTCATACGTTTCTGCTCTGTAAACAAAAATCAGTACATTTCTTAAGTGTAAAACCTGTATTGCATTCACCTCTTAGCACAAATGTAAACATGCTGCTATTTTATACATAAGCAATAAGACATGCTAGGGTGTGCATTGAACAGATCTGACCACACACCCAGGGGTGTAGTATGTCATAAGGCCACAAGCTGAGTTCTTTCAACCCCTGGAAGTGCAGTCAGATCTGTTCAAGGCACACCCCTGAGTGTCTAAATTGCACTTATAAAATGGGTTCCTTTTTTAAAATATTTTTCTCACCCTAAAAAAAAAAATTATATGTCAAAAGACTGAAATCATTATGTTGATTTGAGGTAAAATAATCCTTCTACCTGCTACCTGATAATATCATTGCATCTTGACATAGGACATTTGTCCTACTGTGACATCCATAGTTCTGATACCAAGTTCAACCTCACCCCCAATCAGGACTTGTAGTGAGCCTATGTTGAACTGCCGCTAGCATATGGGGGACTTGATTTGTGAACATTTGGGCTTTTTTTTGCTACTGGCTGTATGCCAGATCCTCCCCTGTCTATTGTAGTGAGTGACAGGCATTCTGATCAAGACAGTGTGGGAATTGAGCTGTATCATTCTGCATTTGGACAGGTCTGTGGCATTACTGAGCATTAATTAAAAAAAAAAATACAGCAACTTAGCATTTTTGCTTGACTGTGGGAGAGCCAGAGCAGCCAGAAACTGAAAGAAAGCTAAGCACAGCAGTGCAACATCAGATAAATCATTCTCTGTTTAAATGTAACAGCTGGAAAAGGGGGTTTGTGCCATTATGTTTTCTTAGCTTAGATTTAAAAAAAATGATGGAATTTAAAAACAAGCGTTCTAATGGCACATTGATTTTTTTTTAATTTTTATTGTTTTTTGCAATGTGGTCCTGCTTTGGAAGATTTGCTTTTACCTGTGCATCGAACAAATTTGATACACGAGTAACAGCCAATCAAAATGCAGAATTTTCTCTCACCATTTTATAATTAGGAAATGTACTGATTTGTGTTTACTGGGATATGGTGCATAATAGCTCCCAACCGCTGGGAGCTGAACATTAATTGTATCCATACTTATAGTATATGATTATAACAGATGCATGCAGCAAGGCAGCAGCAATTGTAAAAATGTATACAGTAGTATCATTATGATATGCACTTGCAGTACAACTTGTGATGACTGCTACAGTTTGCTAATTCCTATAGAATGTTTGAATAATTTCTTGTCTGGAGGATATCCTAGGAATATTTACTTAATATGATGATATCTTTGTGGGACAGAGAAACTAGCAGTTAGAAGCACCTGTTACAGTACACAAATTCAGTATATTGCTTTGTTGTTTTATACAGTGCTGCTATGAAACACACTTATTCTAAATTAAGAAAATGCTAAATATTAAAATATCGGACACTATGCACAAAGTGGGCGGGGGTACATGGAAAAGTCATGTACCTTGTCTGTGGCTCTGTGTACATGCAGACAGTTGCACCATACCAGCAGTAACTAACACTGGCCACCTGTCCATGGCTCCTCCACCCCACATGCAGAACTCCACAGGGTAGCCAGGGGTGGAGTCACAGACCTGGGCAGGCATCCAATGGGATGCCTGTTCTGGGTCCAACAGTCAATCCCTTTGCACAGTGAGGCACAAGTCTGGGGTAGTGCATGTCATCTGCAGGCACTCAGGTCCACACAGCATGGCCCCTATGGCCAGTCAGTTCACCGGCCCTGCCCTTGACAAATGGCATCCTCCCAGTGCACTGCAGGACTCTGGCATCAGGATCCACCTGTTGTCCACAGCAGCAGCTGTGCTCTAACCACAATGTGACCTTACCCCCAAGCTCCCCATAGGTGGGCATGTGACACAGTCTGACACACTCAGCAGGATCCCTGTACCACTGCTATGATGCTATTTTGGCCACTTTCCTGTCCCACTGCCCCTGCCCTCTCTGGCTGCCTAGTGAGCAGGGGCAGCATGGAGAGTACTATTCTGTTCTCTCGGCATCTTGCAGTTGGTGTCCATGGGGGTGCACAGTGGGTTACAGCAGGGTCTCACCTGCCATAATTTGCCCCATCTCTGCACCCATGTGGCCAGCACTATGCAGTTAAGTGCATACTGCATAGTGCTGGCACACACCTGAAATGCCCCCAGCATGATGCAGTCCATGGACCTGAGGGATTGGGTGCAGTGGGTCTGTGCACCCTCCATTTGTGCATCCCATGTAGGGGGTGCAGTGAATGCGGAGTGGCTACATGCCCAAGATGTGTGGTACGTAGCCACTTGGCCCCTTCATGCATAGCACCCATTGATTGGAAACAGCAGGAAATATGTTGAGAACAGGTTCTCTTTTGGTCTTTTATGAATTTTGGTGCATGGAATTGTTTAGAATCATGATAAAAATTGCTATGATTATATATTATCATTTTATTCATTTTATCAGTCAATCAACATATTTTATTGTTTGGCTTATTAAGCCTTAAAAAAATCTAAAAAACATGATTAAAAATGGTTTAACAACAACAAACAAACATTACAAGTGTCAAGGTCAAGGTAATAAACATTACAAACAACAAATAAGGGTAAAGAGCGCATAACATATATATAATAAGTCAGAATCTTTTAGGTTTACAACAAAAGTGCACAGTTCAAATTATTCCACAATTGTCAAGTAGGGAGAGAAAACATCCCACATTGATGCAAAGCATCATATCCAGCAGAAGAATAAGATCAAAGCAATTACTTAACCATTCTGTTCTGTTTGCAAAGTATTACATATATTTTTTTTAATTGTACCAACACTGTCCTAGCCATATCTTAAATTTGTGGATGCATTAGAAGTCTCACAAGTTCTTCTCTTGAGAAATCTTCTGGTTATAAAAACAGACATTATCTGAATCAAAATACCTGTATATTTGGAGCAATGTAACATAATATGTTCTAGAGCCTCATAGTCCCCTGAGCCACAGTCACAGCAGAGGTCATTAATTTGATCCTTATTCTTTGCAAAGATGTAGTTCAGGTATCTAGAAGGATTTAACTCCAACCAAAATTTCATAAAAAATTGTCTTTCCCTAATATCATCAAAAAAAATCAGATAGGGTTCTGATACATGATTTATTTTATTTATTGAAAACCATTTATGTAATATTGATTGTTTAATTGTAGACATATCTTCTGAAATTGATAAAAGCTTGATTCTATCTTTTACTACTTTTGCATAATCATGTGAGATTTTAATTCCCCTCAGCAAATCAGTCCAAAGGTGGATAGTATTAGTTTTAATCAGAACATCTAAGAGATCAAGCCAAGTTGAAATATATCCCCTATTGTACCAGTCTGTTTTTTCCTTTAATACCATTGTTTTCAATTTTGAATCAGTTTGTCCTAATAATTTGATACAATAGATAGTTTTATAGATAACCTATTTGATTTTTTACCAACTCTAATCTTATAATACTGGATGATATAGATTTTTGAATTTGTAGTATAATTTTATATAAATATGAAAAATGTCTCTCTAGCATTTCAAACCTTATCATATACCATACTTCATTACTATTTAAAGCAATCAGAGACAATTTAGCTTCGGTGGCTCTTAACATAGGTAGGACAGAAGAGGGGAGGCAGTATAGCACAGTGGTTTAAAGTTCTGAGCTGCAAATCTGGTGACATCCAGCAGACCAGACCTGGGTTTGAATCCCACATCTTCCACTTGCATACTGTGTGACCCTAAGCAAGTCACTTAACTTCCCTGTGCTCTCAGGTCGCACCTGTAAAAAAGCTTTCAGCTTAGTGTGCTACTCCTGATTAAACAACTAAAAAAAAAGATGATTCACCATATTGAGAATTAAACCTCAATGAGGCCATTTTGGATTGTGTCAGTTTATTTTCCACATATGTTAAATAAGTGTTACTTTTGGTACTATTTGATTAATGATATCCTAGGTAGCAAAAGGACTTTACTACTTTAATAGTGTTATTATCTATTTTCCAGTTTACTTTATTTGTTCATTTTCCAATTATCATAGTTTTTGTTTTGGATATATTAACTACCATTTGGTTCCTTACAGAATAATCCTGCAACACTTGTAAATATTATTTTAATCCAATTGGCAAAACTGAAATTAAGATTAAGTCATCAGCACAAATGAGTAGGAGTATATGGATGCCATTAACTGTTGGACAGTATGTATCCATTTTTATAATTAAATCTGGTAAATCATTATAAACAATTAAATAATAATGCAGCCAAGATACAACCTTGCTTGACTCCTAAATTAGAACTAAAAGACTCAGTTAAATTCCTTTGTAAATTGAACCTGATTTTAGTCCAATTATCAGTGTAAAAGTTCATTACAATTCTTAAAATTGTTGGATGAATATGTGGGGTTACCACCTGTCCTGATTTTTGCAGGACAGTCCTAATTTGGGCAGCTGTGTCCTGCCAAGAAAACATAAAAAATACTACATATCCTGATTTTATAGTAGAAAAAATATTTTCTAACTTTCCAGTAAATGTTGCACAAAACTATAATATGTTAACTAAAATACCTTAAAATGATAAGAAACAATAGAAGCAACTAAGAAACTACAATACTTAGCTTTAATTCTGATTATATAAAGAAAACAAGTCAGTTGTATTGGTCTAGGTTATGTACTGTCCTGCAAAAAATCATGTTTCAATAAGAAATGTCCCACTTTGGGCTTCTTAAAAGGTGGTAACCCTATGCATATGTAGTTTGTAAGATTTTTCCCACAGGAGATTTCTATTAATTTTATCAAACGCCCTTTTAAAATCAATAAATGCAATATAAATGGGGATTTTTCTCTTAATGTAATATTTCTCAGTAATATGATGAAGGACAAATATCTGATCAATGATGGAAAAACCTCTTATAAAGCCTGCTTGAAATTTATTTAATAAATTGTTTTCTTTCAACCATATATCCAGCCTGTTTAGTATAGTTTTTGTGAAAAGTTTACTTATGCAATCTGTTAAACTTATTGGCCTATAGTTTTCTGGGGATGTTAAACTACCTTTTTGTGTATTGGAATAATGATGTTACCTCTCCAGCTATCTGGGGTATCATTTTCCACAATCAGCTTGTTGAAAAGAATAGCTAGCAGATCACACCACCAAGTAATTTGAATTTTATATACTCCTGCCGGAATCATATCTGGTCCAGGCGCCTTATTGGATTTCAAGCTATTGTTTTATGTTTCAATTTCTAATGGTGTTATACTTATAAGAGAAAAAAATATTTTTTAGGTAAAGAAAATCTTGGTGTTTCTGATTCTTTGCTGAAAAAAAATATTATGATAATATTCTATCCAGTTTAAGGTGGATGTTTAGACTAAATCCACCTGCTCCTCTTGTTACAAACTGCTAAACTTTTTTGTCATCTTTTGATCTATTTACCTCCAACATCCTTTCCCAGTTCTTCATTTTATGCATACAGTATATTGTTTATTTTTAAGAATTTTTTTCTGATTTTATTCTGTAGATGGATTGTTCCTTAATTTCCTTATTGTTTTATGAACATCTGATTTAAATTTTTTACATTCTTTATCAAACCAGGTTTCAGAAGTGAAATGCTTATATGAAGTATATAATAATAGAATTATTTCTTGGCCCATCTCATAGATTTTATGAATAACTGCTCTTGCTGAATGTTGCTGGGAAAACATGTAAAGACAATTGAGCTTCCCAATGTAAAACATTTTTACTAATTTTATCTTCTATCATACTAGATATCATTGCTCTTTTTTGGTTATGTACTTCAATATTAGGCAAATTAATAAATTCAATCCATACTACTTCTTGTGTTTTTACTTTTGTTTAAAGAAGTCGAGTAGGGTAATGGTCACTTTCTTGTCTCTGGGTAACATTAAATTCTCTACAATAATCTAATTGCCAGGGAAGTACACAAATAAAATCAACAGTACTAGCACCCATCCCTGTCAAGCAAGTAAAAAAAATTAGAATTATTCCCATCTAGATTTCCATTAAGGATTATTAGTCCAAATGTTTCTAATAGATTTAGAAATAAATTACCATAGGTATTTATTACCTTATCAGTAGTCCTTCTGAAGAACTAAGAATTCTAAATCTGTACTTGATCTATTTTTACCAATACAGGCATTAAAATCACCCATTAATAAAATTCCCATATTGCTTTTTTCAATGCATCCTCAATCACATACTCCAATTTAGTCCATACATCATTTGAATAATAATTAGAATTAACCAGGGGGCTATAGCAGTTTACTAATAAGATAATTTCAGAGTTCCATAAAATGGGGATGCAAATAAAGAAAGGTAATAATAAGGGAGCATCTACAGCACGGATATCTTGTCTAACTTTTATAAAAGTTGCGATTCCAGCCTGAGCCCTCCCCAGTTTAATACATCTATTTGTGCATAAAGAAGAACATATACATCCTTCTAAACTCACAGGATCCCTTGCCCAAGTTTCCTGTAGACATATAATATAATGATGTAACAAAAAAGATTGAACCTGTGTATCAACCAATTTTTTAACAAAAACCTGCTATATTCCATGAAATAATGCTATCAACTATACCATTAATATTTTCAGCATTTTTATCTATTGTGGTATTCAGTTGCTTAACATCAAAGATAACGTTATTATTACTCTTGTCACATTTCTGACTAATTGTATTTACATTATTACTTAGATGTCAACAGGCAGAGTTATCCAAACATTGAAATCTATGAACTAATGGTACATTAGGGGCAAAAATTGCTCGACCATTCAGTTAATTTTTTGGTTTATTCACAGCAAGCCAAGTCTCATTATCACAAGGCATACCCAGAGTAGCAGGCACTAGAATTGGGTCAGAAAATACTGGCTACTCACATATAAGTATACCCAACTCATCCAATTTATAGGCCTATTTCAAAATCCATTTAAACAAGGCACTATCTCTAACTTCTAGTGATATCTGACCTTGATCAGTCAGTCCATATTCCCTCTTTACCCATTTGACTCCTTTGTACCCATGTTTTAGGCCAAGATGGCTTTTAAGAGTGTAACAAACTAATTGCATCAAGGATTCCAGGGTTTTCCCTGGACTCTGTTTAATCCCATGGACAGTGAGCAAATATCTATTAGGGTAGCTGAGACTTGGCATTATGTACCTTATTGAATTAACCAGGCAAGAATCCAAAACATCCACTGGAAAGAATGTCCCCCTGTTGGAAACTTGTTTTTGGTTCATCTAAAAATACTGGAAGTGATATTGGTGACTCAGCATAACATCTTATATTTGGGTTAACAATGATTTTTCTCCAAATCTCTTTTGCAAACTTCATTCTGTCAGCTACTAAATGGACTGCTTATTGAGCAATTTTAGTGTTCCTAGCCATGTAAATAACATTATTTCTGCAGCTAGAAAACTCTAAGTCCATTTTTTTTATTTTATTGAAATCTAGGATTACAAATACCTTTGAGCAGGAACTGCTCATTTACAAAGGTTCCACATCAAGGAATGGGGGGTATACATACATACAAAGGTCAACATAATAATACATAGTTACACAATAACAAGAAGTAAGAGACTGAGGCTTAGGAAATTCCAGTAATTCAAAATGTGCCAAATGTTAGGTAGCATGACATAACCAGCCAAGGGCAATCTTGGAAATAAGCACTACAGGTGAGAGGGAAGGGGGTATGCAGGCAGGAAGGCCATTGTTGGAGGGTAGAGGGTGAGGGTAAGAGCTCTAAAGGGGAGGGAGAGGAGGGATAGAAGTCAGGAAATGCCCCAGGGGAGGAAAGGGGGGGCAAGGGGGTAGGCAGGTAGAAGGAGGCAAGGCGGAGAGAGATAGCTGTCAAGACTGAAGTGGAGGGCAGTGAACAGTGGGCCCCCGATTAGTCGAGGCAGTCACAATGACTAGTTGAAATGAGTTGAAGTCAGAGTTGTCTCTCAAAAGGGCCAAGAGCAGCAGCAGTAAGAGTTTCTTTGTTGAGAGTATTGTACCACTGTGGTGCTCTGTGGGCAAAGGTCCTCTGGCCCATGAAAGTCTGGTATCTGGGGACAAGGAAAGTTAGTTGTTGTGAACTTCTAGTTCTCTGGGTGATGTGGTGGTCAATAAGTAGCTTTTCAATGCCCAGGGGCATGATCCCGAGGAGGACTTTTTTGGCTAAGAGGCAGGTTTGATACTGTATCCGGCTGATGAGAGGTAGCCATCCTGCCCGAGTGTACAGGTCACAAGTGTGTGTAAGTTGATCAGCCCCAGTTAGCAGCCTGCATGTTTTATTGAGTGCAACTGTAATTCTGCAGAGAGCAGAGGCAGAGCCATAAATTGCTAGCCCGTAATCGATGATGGAGGTGACAGAGCTGTTGATAGCCAACCAGAGAGTGTCAGGAGTCATGCAGTGTTTGTGCCTGTAGAGCAGGCCTATACGGATGTTGGTGGCTTTGGTGACAGAATCTATGTGCCGATGGTAGGATAATGAGCTGTCCAATGTGACACCTACGTATTTAAAATCAGAAACGTGTTCAAGTAAGGTCCCTGTTTGGTTTAGGATGGTGAAGTCATGGGATTTGTACTTGCTCCTGACGTTGTAGAAGGTCATAACCTTTGTTTTGCTGTAGTTCATGACCAGTTTGTGTGACTTGAACCATTCTTCGATGCACATGAATTCAAGCTGTAATTGTTTCTCGAGGAGCTCTGCATTTTGGTGGTTGGTGAACATGACTACATCATTGCCGTAGAGCAGTAATTTCTGGGAAGGTCATTGAGGAAGAGGCTGAAGAGTAGTGGCCCCAGGATGGATCCCTGTGGGACCCCTGAAAGGACTGGCTTTTCTTCCGGGGTAAAACCGGCAATCCTAACTTGCTGGACCCTCTCCCCAAGGTAGCTTGAAAACCAGAGCAGTGCTTCACTGGAGAGCCCAATGTTTGATAATTGCTTGAGTAGGAGTGGGTGGTTCACAGTATCAAAGGCTTTCGTAAGGTCGATGAATACTGCCCCTACACAGTTTCCTTGATCAAGTGTGGTATGGATGAAGCCTGTGAATTCTAATAGTGCAGTGGTGGTACTGTGCCCTTTTCCGAAACCATGTTGCTCAGGACACTGGATGTCATATTTTTCCAGGTACTTGACTAACTGGTCTGAGGCGATGCGCTCCAGGGCCTTAGACAATGGAGGAAGGATGGAGATAGGTCTGTAGTTGGAGTGCAGTCATTCTCATAAGATGATCTAGCTTTGATAATAAGTTCACAATTGTTTCAATTTTATTTTGATTTGAACTAAATATGGTAACAATAACTTCATCACCAGTAAGCCAATAGCCATTCTCAGTTTCTTTTTCTATCAATGATAATTCCATATAGGGGACCAGCTTCACATAATTAGGTGCATTAATGTTATGGAGTGTTGAATTGGTATTGAAACTAGGCCCTTCAGGATTGTTATCTATTTCTGGAGTCATTCTCTGGTTTTCAGTGTTGTCATCCAACCCATAAGAACTATTAGCTTTTTTCCTTTTTTTTATTTTTTAACTTTTGTGGACCAGCTTCTGTTTTTACTTGCCCTTTAGACACCTTAACTTCATTAGCTGACTTTTTACTGTAAGTCTGATTCTGATCCTGAATAGCAGCCCTACGGGTTGGTTTTTGTTGCTGTTGTTTCTGATGAACAGATTTATCCTTAATTTATTTGATGTAACTTTGTTTGATTCACTATTTCTCTGTAGACTACATTATTTTTCTTAATATTTGCCTTTTGAGCTTCTTTCTTTCCTTTTCCCCCCTCATTTTAGGGTTCAATTTAGATGAGGCTATATCATCCTTTGATACCTGTGTTTGTGCATTAAAAACAGAAGCATCTGGTTTACCAGCAGATATAGAAGTGGTGAAATCCAGTTCTGTATCTAAATTAAATTGTACATGATCTCTAGAAAGTTTCTTAATTAAACTTCCTTGATATGCCATATTTGTTTTCATACTTGTCAATTCAACTCTGATAATACAAAGCTGTTTGAATAGTAGTATATTTGCCATATGAGGTTCATTCAGGGCATCTATATATATTATGATTTATGTAGGTCCTCATCCTCTGAGGCAGCTCATAGGGTAAAATATTGGGCCAGGACCTAAAACCCCATGTCAAATGGAATAAAATAAGAACTTGATTGACTACCTTGTTGTTTGGAGTGGCTAACTTTTGTGGATTCTGTATGTTTGGTTTGCCACTCTGCCCCCTGCATTAAATTGTTTATTCATGACAGGAGTATCCATCTGGTCTATCTTGGATCCAACACTGATGTTCTCACTGTAGGTCCCCATAGTAAAAATACACACACACACACACATGTAGTATTTATGAGCTCCTGAGCCCCCTGAGATGGTAGATTTCCTCATACACTGCACTTACAGTGCAGTGGATTTTGGATGTTTGTATACTTTTGATTTGTACTTATGTTTAATGTTCGGCAATATATTTAGATTAGCTGAGGACTGTCTTGAGCAATTGAAGAATACAGGGCCTATAGGAAAATACTAAGCAGAGTCATTGGTAGTGGTGAAATTCCCAGTACCCATCAGGACTTGGGTACACAGACAGCTTCCCCTGGCACAAGCAGAAGGAGTGACCACACAAAACTAGGTGGGATGCAACAGCCATGTACAAAGCCAGAAAGGACTGGACCACCCAAAGAGAATCCAGATGTATCAATGCCTGAAAAAAATTGACTGAAATGACCCAGCCCACACTGATGGAGGTTTTCATAAAAGAGCCCCTAAGACCAACAGAGGATGCATAGTGGTATATACAACACAATTTTTGAGCTAGTAAGGTAGTATCTTATAATAATGGTGGCCAGAGATGTCATAGGATGGCCACTTCCCAAGGAAAACCTAACATTAGGCCAGAAAATATGAGACCAGAAAGAGAAAGTAGTACTGAAAGCTGAACCACAGCAATAAAGCAAGGCATGCACAACAAGGAATATGAGTGAGCAAAACCTAAACACCACAGTGTGCAAAAACTATCCAATGCAGTAAGAAATTCTAGGCATAGGAAATGCCTGTCAGCTGCTAAGCCACGGTCAACAATACTTTGTGTACCAGACAACAGGCATCGAACAGCCATCTGCCACTGCTGTGCTGCAGCCTTTGCTCTGTCCTGCAGCCCCAACTAGACTGACCATAGGCACACAACTGCACCATTTTAAGGTACCTTTCTGCCATACAATGGAAGGCCAGTGCTCATTTTGAATCCATGCCCCACATCTGCTCATCTATCTCCCTAAGAACATACTTGCTGAGACCAAACTAGGACAATGTAAGGCCAACCTTGGCTCCTACCTCTTAGGGCTAAAGAAATGTTTCTGCACAATATAACTCCCCCTAGTGACCACTGTCTACTCATATAGCACCTGCACTTGCTCTCTACAAGATCACCACTGCCCTAAAAGCATTTCTTCCCCATCTCCTCTCTTCTCCCTCATGACAACCATTTCACCCCTCTTCTCTTACCGCTCTTACTCCCCTTCCTTTAATTACGTCCACATCTAATCCACCCCTCTACTCTCATGTTTCTTGTTCCCCATCCCCTCATTACATCTACTTTTCTATCATCCCCCTCATTTCCTGCAACAATCCTTCTTTACTCTGAACCCCCATACCCAAGATTACCTCTGTCACCTCA
Organism: Neoceratodus forsteri; assembly: GCA_016271365.2. Classification (NCBI taxonomy): domain Eukaryota; kingdom Metazoa; phylum Chordata; order Ceratodontiformes; family Ceratodontidae; genus Neoceratodus; species Neoceratodus forsteri. Next base: position 378,557,354 of record CM057458.1, read on the forward strand.
ACTTCCTTCATTATGTCCTCTCTTCTATAATCGCCCTTCTTCCCTGCTATACTCCTCTCCTTACTCATAACCCCCATACCCAAGCTGTCCTCCCTCACCTCAACTTCCCTCCTCGACTCCTCCACTTCCTCCTCTCCCCACTCCTAATGACAATATCTCTGTTCACAGAGCTCTGTTCCAATGTATTCTCTCTGTTAGTTTCTCCCTCTCTTGATTCGTAACATTGTATTATAATGTAACTACTGTAAATGTTGCTCACCTTAATGTATTTAGCTCTCTTCTGAAGGATGTTGTCTGTACTAGTGTGTCTGTACTGTATACGCTGACATGGAACCTCTGTAAATGAACTCCCAGCTTAAAGGTTGTAAATCCAAGATTGTAATAAATAAAAAAATTAAAAATAAATAAAATCAGGTAGGCTAATCCCAAAAGGAGCCAGAAACAGAAACTGCCACCAATGACTGAATGACTGGCTCAGAGCACTGAGCACACAACCAGCAGCTAAATGTGGAGCCATAATGGCAACAGGAACAGCTGGGGTCACTGATGAGAATGTCAGTGAAAGACAGCAACAGAATCTGATGTAAAACAAAGAAAAGAGCCAAAGATGGCAGCAGAAATGGTGATCAGCTGGAACCAGGCAATGACCAGCAAACAAAGAACCATGGGCTTGCATCCAGACTAGAACTGTGCATAATGTAGCATTCCACTGACATAATTCATGTGGGATGGGAATTCCACTTCTGAAATAATTTTCAGAATTTATTTTCTGGCATGAAAATTAAAGCTAAGGAAGTATGGGGCAATCCACTTTATATATGGGTTCAGGGCTGGCCTGAAGGATAGGCAAACAAGGTGGTTGCCTAGGTGCTATGTAGCAGGGGGCACAAAATTCCTCCAATCACTGACCGCTTAAATATATATATTTTTTATTTCCCTTCCTGCCTTAAGTACAGCCTGCCAGCAGCAAGCCCAGCATCAGCATGGCATCAATCAATCAAGGACCCAGCACAGCAGCAGCCAATTAAGTTGCAGAGGCAGGCCATGGACTGGGCGGTAGTGTGCTTGCAAGCGCCCCACCCACCACCCCAGACAGTCCCATCCATTGAATTGTTAATGACCCACCGAGCGCTGCCGCCCCTCCCTAGAGTGTGCCAGCCACTCGCCAAAAACCCAACTGTAGTGTTGTGCTTGTGTCATGTGTGCTGAATCCACACAGACACAGCACATTGCCGCCTTGTGCCATTTCGATGAATGAGCGAGTTTCTCATGCATGTTGTCGTCGACGGTCCGACCTCAGAGAATCGATCGACTGGCCTGGTGGGCTGGGATCCACATCGTTGTCATTGTTCGTGACATGTGGTCTCAGAGAATTGATAAGGGCATCATGGCAAGCCGCAGCCAGTGAAGGCTCGTCCACATCGGCGACAGGAGGAGGACTAGTCCACTGCATAGTGACTTCAGCGGTTAGGCTTTTACTGTGTTTTTTTTTCCTAAGTTGTGTTGATCTTTTTTTGCCTATATATAATTCATTGTGTGGTGGTCTGAGTCTCACTGGTCTGGTCCCATCCTTCACATCCCAGCCACTCTCAGTCACAGGGAGAGTGAGAGAGGGTAAGATAAGGGGAGGGGTCTCTCTCATCCTCGTCCTGCAGACTTGCTCTCATCTCACTGAGCATTCCTTCCTTCTGTGACCTGTGGACCCACCTGAACAAGCCCACCATTCATTTTTCCATATAGTTTTCTCAAGCATGCTACATTCAGGGACAGCAACACACTGGGCCTATGTTTGGTTCTAGCCTGTCCCCTTTCTCGTAGCTTTTGTGTTCTTAGCTTGTAACATAATGTAATAACTTTCAGTTGCCTTTGACAGACTTCCCATCAAAACTTTCTTTGTTAACTTAATTTTCCCCTCACTGAAAAGTGGCAATTCAGAGAAGCATGAAATAAATGTCAAACAAATGAGGTGCTGCTGAGTACACTGTCAGCCATTCACAATTTTCTGAGTTTCTGTAATGGGCTTCTTCTACTACTGAATCATGTTTTTTGGCACTTTGTCCCTTTTTTTTATTTTATTTAGGGATTCAGATCATACCTTTGAGCTCAGAGCTCTTTTACAAAGGTTCCACGTCAAACAGTGACAATGACAGCAATAACAAACAGTTTACATACAATACTAGAATAGTAGGTAGCTAGTATACAATAAGGTTACAATGTCATTCATAGTACCAATGGTGATAGTACAGCATCAAGAGCATTCAACTAGGGTAAAGGACAGTGTTTATATGTAGCGAAGGAGATAAAGAGGTGTGACACCTAGTGTGAGAGTCCAAGGAGGAGGAGGAGACAAGGTAAGGGGGAGGGGAGAGACTGGGTTGGGATAGTGGGCAGCCAAAAGAAGTGGCTTTGTCTAGAAGGTTGGGAGGTAGTAGTAGTAGTAGGTTGGTTTTAAGGTTGATCCAGTGGGAGAAAAGGCACGGGAGGAGAGGAAGACAGAGGGATAGGGCAAGATGAAGAGTGGGGGTTAAAGGAAGGGGAAGGAGAATGTGGATGAGTGGGCATTATGTGTGTTAGAGTCCTAGTGGCAGTCACAAACTGTCCTAGTAAGAAGGTGTTGCTTTAGGCCATTTTTGAATTGAGAGATGCATTGGGAGTTTAAAATGTGTACTGGAATTTCATTGAGCCATTGTGGGGCCTTATAGCTGAAAGCACACTGTCCCTGCACAGTTCGACGGAAAGGTGTTGATAGGGCCCCCCTCATCCTGCCTCTTGTGGCATAGCTGGTAGCACTTGGTGTTAGGATGCTAGAAATGAATGGGGTGGTTTTACCCATTAGTGCCTTTTTTCCAAGGAGACATGTTTGGAATATAATCCTGTTCTTTAGTGGCAGCCAATTGGTCTCCTCATATAAGGAGCAGGTGTGGGCATTTCGATCTGCAGCCATTGTGAGCCTACACGCCTTGTTGAGGGCAATGTGAATCATTTTTAGTGCAGTGTCTGTTGCTACGCCGTAGACCACCAACCCATAGTCGATGGTAGAAAGGATGGAGCTGGAGACTGAGAGACAGAGGACCTTTGGCGTGAGATACCTTTTATGCCTATATAGTACACCCAGCTTGGTGGTCACTGCCTTTACCACTGTACCAACGTGTTGGGTGAAGGTGAGGCAGTCGTCAATGGTGACCCCCAGGTACTTGAAGGTCTGAACTTGTTCCAGCAGCTCACTGACTTTATTGGAGATGGTGAGGGGAGAGAGCTTCTTTTTGTGCTGTGGGCTGGCTGTGAGTATCACCTTGTTTTTTTTGTAGTTTAATAGAAGTTTATGGCTACAGAACCAGTCTTCCAGCTTGTAGAAGGATGCGAGCAGCTCGGAGTGGAGGGTGACTATTGATGAATTGCTGGTGAGAAGCACAGTGTCATCTGCGTAAAGTATCAGTTTAGTGTCACAGTTTTCAGGAAGATTATTTAATAATAATAATAATAAGTTTATTTGTATAGCGCCTTTCAGCATACCAAGGTGCTGAACATATTAAAACCACAGCATCAAATATAAATCAGTAATACATATAAATAAAATCATATCATGTTAACAACGATTATTAAAATCAATTAATAAATACAAATAAAAAATCTCAACATAATAAATTTACTTAAGCATCCAAGAAGGATTTAGCATCCAAAAAGGCCATTTGCCACAAATAGGTTTTCAAGTTCTTCTTGAATTCCTCTGTGGAGGTGCACTCCTATAACCGGTGTGGTAGAGAATTCCAGAGAGTGGGGGCAGCATGAGAAAAAGCTCTATTACCAGAAGATTTTAAACTCACTCTCGGAATCTCTAGCAACCCCTCGTCGGCTGAGTGGAGTGATCGGCCAGGGTAGTAAGGCACCAGAAGTTCTTTCAGATAGGCTGGACCCTGATCGTGAAGGGCTTTGAAAGTCAGTAAAATGACTTTAAAGGTGATCCACCACCGTATAGGCAGCCAGTGCTGTTCGCGCAGCACCGGGGTAATATGGGAGGACCTACTTGTCCCAGTCAAAACCCGGGCTGCAGCATTCTGCACCAGCTGTAGGCGGTGGATTTCAACCCCAGAAAGCCCAAAGTAAAGGGCGTTGCAATAGTCCAAACGCGAGGACACAAAGGCGTGGACCAACGTTGGCAAAGAGTCAGACGGAACAAGGTGCCTAACCCTGGTGATATTCATAAGATGGTAAAAGGAAGTCCTGACAACGGCCGACACCCGAGACTGTAATGTCAGTATGTCATCTAGAACAATCCAAAGGCTACGCACCCATTCAGAGGTTGGAAGTGACACGCCTCCAAGAAATATTCCAGAAGGCGTGCCACCACACACCTCTCTATCTGACCTCCTGGGTCCACAACCAAAATCTCTGTCTTCTCTGAGTTCAACTTTAACCAACTAGAATCCATACAACCCTGGATTTCCTCAAGACAGTTGTTAAACACCGCAAGAGCTCCATCCTGGTCGGGTGCAAAAGACAGGTATAGCTGGGTATCATCTGCATAACAGTGAAACCTCAGCCCATACTGTCTAATAATGTCTCAGAGGGTCAGCATATACACTGCAAATAACATGGGTGACAGCACAGAACCCTGAGGCACCCCATACAACAAAGGAGTTGGTCCAGAAGAAAAAAATCCCAACACAACTCTTTGTGATCTCCCAGTGAGGAATGAGGTGAACCATTGTAAAACAGTTCCCGATATTCCACAAATTTGCCTCAGGTGTGCTGTCAACACCAGGTGATCCACAGTGTCAAAGGCTGACGAGAGATCAAAGAGAACCAGAATGGAACATCTCTTCTGATCTCTCACCCTCAGAAGATCATTAAGCAGGAAGAGGCTGAATAGTAAGGGCCCCAGTATTGACCCCTGTGGGATCCCTAAAGATACCTCATTGGAGCTAGATATTGTGTGCCCAATTTTTATACGTTGGCTTCTGTGTGTTAGGTAGTCCTTGAACCAGCAGACAGCATTGGTTACAACCCCCAGGTTCTGCAGTTGAGTCAGGAGGAGAGAGAGTGATTGACAGTGTCAAAGGCTTTGGTGAGGTCTATGAAGACTGATCCCACCAGCTTTCCTTCGTCTAGTGCCTTGTGCGAGTAGTCAGTGTAGTCCAGCAAAGCTGTGGAGGTACTATGATTCTGCCTGAAGCCATGTTGGTTGGGGACATAACAGGTTGTATTTGTTGAGGTAATCTGTGAGTTGGGAGGCCACAATCTTTTCCAGGGCTTTAGATAAGGAAGAGAGGATGGATATTGGCCTATAATTGGCAGTGCATGTCATATCACCGTTCTTGTGCACTGGTGTCACGAGAGCCTGTTTCCAGATCCCAGGGAACTGTGCAAGAGCCAGCGATTTGTTAAATAGTTTTGTAACTGGCACAATGATGACATCCAGTGTTAGGGATAGGAGTTTCGTATCCATTCCGTCACTCCCCATTCTGGTCTTGCCTAGTATTTTTTTATGTGTTTGTAAGCCTCCTTCACTGACGCTTTTTGAAGTAGAAGACATGGATTGAGCCCCTTGAGATGTGCAGTTGGTTTGTTCTTCAGCAGGGTGCAGGTAGTCGGGGGTAGCATCAGTCAGGTCAGTAACGCCAGTTGAGAGAATTCACATGTGCCGAGGGGTCAGTAATTGCACGTTAATGTTGAGGAGCAGGGATCTTGTTTTCATCCTTCCCAAGAAGGTTTTTGATGTTCTCCCAAAACTCTTCCCATTACCCCAAGTTTTATTAAGCTGCTCTGTGAAGTTGGCCTTTGCTTGGCGGATAAGGTTGGTACAGTAGTTTATTGCAGCTCTATAGCATTGGAAGTTGTGTTTGCTGTGAGAGGACCTTGCTTTTTCCCAGAGGTTGTCCCTTTCCTTCATCTGGGTGTGGAGACCCCTGTGATCCAACCATTAACTTGACTCCGAATGTTTCTTTTCCTCAGTGGTGCAAAGATATTGCAAATCTTGTTGAAGCCCTCTATAAAGAAACCTAGGGCCTGGTCAATATTAGGCACATGATCGATGGGGGACCAGTCATACTAGAAGAGGGCAGAGGAGAGGTCTCCAAGCTTGCCCTTACCCAAGACCCTACTATTAATTATGATAGGCAGGGACTTGCTCAATTTGTTTGACCATGTGAAAGTGACTGGGGAGTGATCACTTAAGGTGTCAGGCAGGACTTTAAGTTCAGAGATCCGAGAAGGGTAACTCGAGAGGAGCCAGTCGAGGAGAGTGTCTTTTCCTGTTTTGTGGTTCCGCCTTGTTGGGCTTTCTACAAGTTGGGTCAGATTGGAAGTACTGACCATGTCCTTGAAAGGCATGGATTCCCTGTCCTCCCTGTTGATGTTAAAGTCACCTGTTATGAGAAGCTCTGTGCCCTGAGAAAGGGTAGCAGTTGTATCCAGTATTTTTGGGAGGCCATCCCTGGCTTTAGTGGGTGGAAGATAAACCAAGGCTAAGATTAGAGATTTGCCGTGCCGTCCGACCTGTGCTTTTATTACTAGTAGTTCATGATCATCCTCCCTGGTAACAGGGAGAACCGAGCAGCATAGATAATCCCTGGCATAGATAAGGACTCCTCCGCCTCTCTTGTCACACCTGTCTTTCCTGAATGTTTGATATCCCAGGAGCATCACTTCATTGTCTTTTATCTTGCTTGACAGCCAGGTCTCTGTCAGACTGAGAATGTCAGGTACATGGTGGGACATCCACGCTTGGAGTAGGTCAAACTTTGCTGTGAGGCTGCAGATGTTCAGTGCAGCTACTTTCAGGCCTTTACTCGTGTTTCCCCCTGCATTTGATACTGGATGAATATTATTTTCCTGCCTGCGAGGTTTATGCAACTGGTGTAGCGTATCTTGCGCCTCCTGCTCTTGCAATGGGGGGAGGCAAGCAGTCACCAGGGTGATCTTTATGGGCATGAAAATGGTAATGTTGATAACATTTTGATGAGGCGTTACTGGCTAGAGGGCTGAGAAGTGTACATTGGTTTTATTTTTACATAGAGATTTGTTCTAGGCATTTTTAATTTTTCAGAACATGTAGGTAAAACTGAAAAAAAGTCCATTTTACAGCTGCAGAAATTTACCCAAACCTTGTCTGGATGCATTCTTGTATGTGTAAAGCACAACAGACCAGACTAGCTGCCTCAGACTGATAATATGATAAGGAAGCAGATATTTAATTTACAGCTTAAGTTTGTTACTTGCAGAGCATGGCAAAACAGATCTTTAGCTCCAATAGCTATTTAATTCTAATGGGATGGCCTCTGCCACCAATGCATTGTTAATTGTTTTGGAGAAGAGAGATAAAACTAACCTCTTAAAGGGACACTGTCAACCTGTTTTTCATCATATTATTTCTAGCTGAAACCCCATTTTATGATTGCTTACCCTCTCTGAAATTCGCTGATGTTGCTGTTTGTTTTGTCTGTTTCCCTATTTAGTAGAACTGAAATGCATGGCAATGTATATTTATAAACAACCTTGTTTTGTTTACAATCCTAGATTTGTTCTTACTACATGCTTCCTGAGCATTAGAAACACACCCATACAGTGCAGTCACTCGTAAGGCAGTAGCCTCCTAAATTCCCACTGCATCATGAGGGGCTAGACTGTGTTGTCGGTATTCCGAAGTCCAGGAAAGATGCAGCTGAAGCTGATCAAGTAATGTAAACAAACCTGTTTTGGTGTGATAACACCAGTATGTTGAGCAGGCTGTTTTTCACTTTTTTAAAGAAAATAAGAGCCAGAATCAAACTACCTGCTACGTCAACAATCTTTATAGAATTTTGACAATCATAAAATGTGTTTTTTAAACTAGGGACACCTTGATCACTAAGGGGGTTGACAGTGTCCCTTTAAGTAGCTCTCCATAATCAGCCCTGTTATTTGTAAGCAACTTTGTAGGTAATGATTATTCAACAGGTCCTGAAAGTGAAGTGGATTTTCGAGCACACGGATTTTAAAGTGTCAGGGTTATTTGCAGGAGATCACAAGATAAATCACTTTTTCAGTTGCAGGGAGCAATGAATGGATTTGTGGTATACCTAACTCAACATGATTGGGGTTTTATAGACTGGTTAAGCACAGCAAAACCTCAGCATTCTCCTGGACTCCAACCCCAATTAAAGACACAGTGGAACACTGCAAGCTGCAGATCAAGGTTCTAATTGGCCTGTTACTAGTCATTTTTCCATAGGAAATAGCTGGTACTAAAGTGTCTATCTGCCAGTAGAAGATAGGCATGTAGCAAATTTGTACTTCAATGGAATCTTACAAATTGTAACTCACATAAAGTACTCCAGCCTTTTCAAAGATTATGTAAAATCTTAAAAGCCAAGGTAATAGAGCAGTAAGTGCAGTGGTATACATTCTTCAACTTATGGTATTCATGAAACACTTGATACTGTATGTCAGCTTTATTTTACTGTGTTATTCAAAATCAAGAAGCAATATTTCTGTAATGTTGCAAACAGATGGAAATGTGCTGGTTGGAGGAACTGCTTCTGTTAACTGGTTGGTTTGGTTCAAGACAGCCACAACCCAGGATCCGGTAGATGTTGAAGGGATGGGCACCCAGTCAGGTTAGTTGTAGGTTTAGGTAGATTGTGTGTGTCCATAAAAACTGTTGCTGTACCCGCCATACTCATCTGTGATCAGCTTCCCAGCTGTACTAATCCAGAATCAATTTCCCATCCAAGCAAATTGATCTGAGCACAGTTTTCAAGTGCACAGATCCAGAATCATTTTTTTTTTAACCAAGAAAGACACACTAAGCTGAAGTTTGTTTACAGGTGCAACCTGGGAGCACAAGGAAGTAAAGTGACTTACTCAGGGTCACACAGTATGCAAATGGGGGCTATATGATTCAAACCCGGATCTCCAGGTGTGCAGCTCAGAGACTTAAAGCAATGTGCTATACTACCTCCTCCAGTTAATTAGCTGAACTGATCTGTGATAAGTTTGTGTCAGAGATGTTTAACCCCAAACTTGCAAAACAGCAAACGTAGCACAGTGATTGAAGCACATGGCTATGAGAAGTCAGAATTTAAATTCCAGCAAAATGTAGTATTGCTCAAATTGTGTCCAGTGTGGAATCAGATACCATCAAGTACCACCAATTTTCTCAGATACCGGATGGCATCAGAGAAAACACTGGAACCTGATTTCTGGATCATATCACCTAGGATCCAGTAGAATACCAAGTATGTGATGTGACTGTCCAAGAGATCTGAGGCAGATATCTGACCTCATATCCCACAATCTGACCTTGGATTCCACTATCTTACCTTGGATCTGAGGGATCTGAGGCAGACATATGACCTTGGATCTGCCTATCCAAAATTGGATCCCATATCTGACCTTCATTGCAAAATCTGAATGGAGTCAGGTATGATCTTGGATCTGGAGTTGAATAGATGGACTATCCATCAGATCCAGTTAGGACAGTCAAAACTGCAATCTGGGCTGGCACCACTTTTCATGCATTGTATTGGTGTGAGATGAAGACTGAAAAAGAAAAATGGGGGGGGCGCCTCTGGCAAGTTTGCCTAGGGGTGCCATACCCTAAGGCCAGCCCTGTATGGGTCGATGATGTGTGTCATTGACTCCAGAGAGGCTAAATTTGCTGAGTGATCCTGATGCTAGCGGATTACAGTGTCAAATGTGTAGCTCCATGGAGGGAGATGTTCTTGAAGAAAGATTTTAAAATGATTGCTAGTATTGTCCCCTGTGTCATGTACTGTATATGTTTCACAAAGGCATTGTTGGTCTCTTCCTTTGAAGTAAACCTCACATGCTCACCTACCCTGACATTAAATGGACTGGAGCTCTTTCCACATAAAGCACCTTGCGTTCACATGCAGCAAAGTATAATACACCATGGGTGCTACAATTAACAAAACCTTTTATCTCAAAAGATTTCTGAGCAGTAACACTTGTAAAATAATTCTTTTTGTGAATTGCCACACAAGATCTGCAGTTGCCACATGAAAAATCTAGGAGGATTTGGCAATATTGTGTCACTTGATATATTTCTAAATAGTTACAAGGTGTGAACTAGCTTGTCAATCCAGTTTTGATCACACCTGTTGACCATACATGGGAAACAGGCAGTTGGTCCTGCCATTAGAGAATTTAACGTCAGTATGTGCCAAGTCTAATAGGTAATATTTTGAATATCTCCAGATTGTCTGGAATAAGTTGTGATGAAATTCAGAGACTGCTGAACTGGGGCATGCTCCTGCCTGCTTTGTAAGCAGCACAGAATGATTAACTGCAGGAGCGTTGTGCTGTGTCAATTCCAAAGCAGTAGCACCATACCTCCTCTGCGCAAACCATTCTATTACTTCACTGGACATTTGTTAAAAATTAGAATTTCTACTTTTTCCCTGACTTCTGAAATAAAGGCTTGACATTGCAGCACAGGAAGGAGCTGGAACCCGCAGGATTTCCACTCGCCACCACCAGTAGAAGCTGTGAGGGAGCCAGGATTGGAGATGGTGACTGGATAGCAGAAAGTAAAAAAGTTGCCAGAAAGTTTATAATAATAACAAGCTAGTGTTGGTACAGGAAGGAGGATGGGGAAAGAAAGAACATGAGAGGAGAAGCTCTGAGAGCGTATACATACTGCTGAGGTGATGAGATTCCACTGTGGATGCAGAAGGTAATTTGCATTGGTTCCTGTATAGGCGGCTCTCATTTTCTCTCTTACTAGCATTACGCCATGCATACATAGAGGTGGGTGAAGTGGCTGAAACTCTTTGCAAGTTAATTTTTGAAGATGGCAAAAATCATGAAGTGCCAACTTTTTTTGTGAAGTTTTCACCAAGTGAACTGTCCCTTTTCTATACAAATTGACCTAAATTAATTGGCAAAGTTGCAACTTCACAATAACAATGACTGAAAAAGTGAAACTTTGCCCAGAAAACTCATTGTGAAGTGGCAGAGCGCTGAACTGAGAACTTCACTAAGTATTTGACAAAAGTGAATTTCACAGCTTTGACACAACTTTGCTGCCAAAGTAAAACTTTGCGACATCTCTGTGCATAGCTAATGCTATACAGCCATTAAAAAGAAAATTCTTGACTGGCCTGGTGGCATGGAGTGATGAGGCTGTTCAGGAATTGACCAACATTGCTTTGGGACTAGTTGGAGGAAGGAGGATTGATCCTCCCATTGATTGTTCTCTTCCTTTGGGGGGGTAGCTCTACTTGCTTCACCACTATCACCCAGTGGAGGCTGATTGGTATGACAAGCAAGAACCTTTTTGGTGTGCTGATGGAGATGACAGTAATCTGTGCATGTATTTGCATGCACATGAGTATCACTGCATGTGACTCAACACATGGGGAAATGGGAGGAAAAAAACAAGAAACAAATGTAGGTGCATCGACTGGCGTGATGGCAGGGGGAGTGGAGGATGGGACTGAGTGTACCAGAATGATGCCTGAAGCAGGCACAAGGTGGTGGTCAGAAAGACCAAACAACTTTGTAAAAAAATAAAACGGACATAGTGTCTGTCAAAATAATATTAGGGCTTGAGAAGATTAACAAAAAATGAAAGGAAATTATGAGTTAAAGACTTGAGATCCACACTGACACCATTGCTTACAAAGCTAATTCCACACATTAACTGGAAAAAAGTTGTATTGCCCGATGTTGGGGCATATACTTAGATCATCTAAAGCCTTAATAATCCTCACATTGCCTCTTCATACATTTTTCTCATGTAAACATTGTTCTTAAATGTTATTAACATAATGGTGATATAGGTTTATTGCTATTATTGGATTCCCTGGGTGATTTCTCTCCCGTATTATTGATACTGTAACATTATATCAACATTGCAAACTATTTTTTCAGGAGAACAACTTTTCTAGATGATGTACCTAAAGATAATTCAAAGTAATATATTGAAATAATTGCCTTTCAGTCACGTGATGCCTCTAGAAGAGTGAGCAGTGTGTGGGTGCAGCTCTACTAAAACTGATCAACCAAATGCTTTAATATACCCACAAAACAGAAATTTTTTTTTAAAGCTACTGAATATAATTTGAAGTACCTGCAGTTCCAAAATATTGAGTCAGTCATTTACGATACATCTCAGAAACTGGGCTTCTTACATCGGTAAAACTCAGATGGAGAACAAGATGTCACTGTGGGGCTTGAAGCCAAGAGGCCCTGCAGAAGTACATCACTGATGACAATGAATCAACAGCAACCTGCTGGATCCACAAAAGAACAAATGCAAGAAGATATCCAAACAATTAAACCAGTTCTATTTTTGCTAATCTCAGAGTTTCGTGGCTGGAAGACCACTCTATCAGGCCTAGTAGTTCGGGTCTCAGACTCCGAGGCCCGGATCTCATTAATGGATGACAGAATTAACAAACTAGGTCCAGATAGCATTAATGTGAAGAGGGCAATAAAAAAACTGGAGGATAAGGCAGATGATCTGGAGGGCCACTCCAGAAGAAATAACTTAGTTCTTCTGGGTCTTCCTGAGGGTGAGGAAGGGGCTAACACAATTTTTTTTTGCAGAAGCTATGTGTGCATATTGCAAACCTATCACCCAATGGGCCTGTGTACATCATCGAGCGGGCCCATCAATCAATCAGGCCCAAACCTGCTCTAGATCTCCCACCCCATCCTATAACATTCAAGGTCTTTAACTACCTGGACAGGGACCATATTTTAAGGGCTGCAAGAAATACAGACAAAATAGAATGGGAAGGTTAAAAAATTGCACTTAGTCCCAGATTTGATGCTAAAGGCCTGCCAGGAATATGCCACATACAGGCCAATTCAAACAAAGCTCTGGGCAGCTAAAATCAAACATAGGATGCTCTTCCCCTCTCATCTGGAAGTTTCATTACATTTAGGCATCCAGCAATATGACACAACAGTTCAAGCAGCGTTGGATCTTGCCAAAAAGATGCCAGATCTCTTCAGAAAGGGGGGCTGAGTCTGAAGGGACTCTGTGTGGATTCAGTCCAATCTTGTGGGACCCACCAGATATATTAATGACTATGGATAAGGTGCTACCAGTCAATGGATGATTGTCACTACTAAGAACTGTGGAGTAAAGTGTAAAGACGTAATATACTTGTCTGGTTATGGCTTTATTCTTTTAATTTTGTAGTTTTTGAAGGGGCTATAGTGTACTTTGCTGTTTCACTGTTCTTGTTAAAAATTATATGGTTACAGTCAGACTGGAATTCTTTCATTTATTTACTTTTATGTTTTACCAGGAGAAATATGGGGTTGAAGCACCCTCTGCTGGATTAATTGAATATGCATGTTACCAGCCCAAACTTTGCTCTCTGAAGACAGTGCTTTTCTTTAGCATTTGGTTTATTTCAATCATATTCTGCCTCTGTCAGACTATATTCTGATCTAACTGGATTTTGACCACTTGACTTCATTTCTAATTTATTTTAGTTATACTTAGCAAGCTTATTTGAGCGCAATTGGCTACAACTGTAATGCCTAGAAAGTTTTGGTTGTTTTATTTTGAAAGCAACATGGTTTGTTTTTATTTAGGCTGGAGGGTAAATTTATATTTAATAAGGTCCCATGCAATATGTCTAGGGGGATTTCTAGGTTCAGGGTCATGCTAATAGTTCAACTCCCCCGATATAGGGGAGACTTTACATTCTACAATTTGATTAGCTGTACATGGCAGGGGAGGCATGCCAGCTGAGATGAAATGGAAAAGATTATAAGGGGAAAGTAAACCCTAGTTTTTATTTTATGTTGGGAATGCTCCCCCCCCCCACACAGATTTGTATAGCAATACAGTGCATTTCCTCATTTTGTTTCTTATTTGTTAAGGATTATAGCAATTGGACATTTTGGCAGTTAGATAGGAGTGTGGGTATGCAAGACTGGGTACCTGTTAGGTCCCCTTCAAAATTTAGGCGGGGGCTGCTCCTCCCTGGGCATCATGGCCTTAACATTTAGGAGTACGCTAACAGCCTGTGTGTTAGGTAGGGAAGGAGATAATGTTTGGGTAGTTAGTGTCGGGGAATCAGCTGGGAAGGGAGCTTTGATGGGGGAGGGAGGTTCATGGGGGAGGGTTATATATGAGGGGTCACTCTGCACTCAATGGGCTAATATGCAGTACACTCCATCTCAGACAATCATGAAATCTTTATATCTATGGGGAGCTGGAATATAATTTCGTGAAACATTAAAGGAGGGAAAGACAATTCAAAAAAGTAAACTATCCTTAGGCACCTAAACCGTTACCATCCACACATCATGATGCTTCAGGAGACCCATATCAGTTTAGATCAGTTAGATAGGTGATGGAAATTATGGGTAACACAGGTCTATGGAGTGGGTTCAAGTAATAGTCATGGGGGGGTGATACAGTTTCAGAAAAACATCCCCTTCAAGGAAATCAAGGTTTGGAATGATCCAGACAGACGTTACATGCTGCTGCATGGTTATTTAGTTGGAATAGAGGCACTCCTGAGCTCAATATATGGCCCTAATGTGGATACTCCCACATTTTTCCCCCTTTAGCAACCCTAATAGCTTCATTTCCCAATGTTCCATGCCTTCTAGGAGGGGACTGGAATTTAGTTTTTTTTTAAATGACCTAGATAGATCATACCATAGAAGGGTGGGACTATCACCAGCACATCGTGCTTTATGGGAGTTTATGGCAGACACAGGCCTCTCCGACCCCTGGAGAATCCTCCATCCTAAAGAGAGGGACTACACATTTTATTCCCCACCTCATATGGTTTCCTCTAGAACAGATTATTTTCTCCTTAGCACCTAATCTTGAGGCTATCGGTATTCATCCCAGGGTGCTATCCAATCATTCGCCCATTAGAATTCATTTGGTGGTGTCACCCTATACTCAGGGCTCTGGTTTGTGGTCTCTTAACACACAGTTGTTAACAGATGGGAAAGTAGTGGAGCATATGAGATCATTTATTAGGGACACATGGGAAACAAACTATCAGTCTATTGAAGCTAAAAATGTTCTATAGGGTTCTTTAAAGGCAATTTGGTGGAGATACTCATTAGATTAGCTACTATATGAAAATGCAAATCGACAAAAGAAATGGAGGAATGGTTGTCCAATATCAGGCTTCTTGAGGCACAACTGAATAAATCCTCAGGGGAACAGCTATGGTCTGAGCTGCATTCTCTAAGGGCAAAATATTCTGCACATATCTTAGACCTCTCCCTACGTTCAGCTTCTAAATGGAAGGCCACATATATTGGCCAGGGTGAGAAGGCAGAAATATTACTAGCCAATAAGTTAAAACAACAGAAAGAAGCAAAATGGGTCTCCGCTTTAGTGAACAAGACATCTGGAGTATTGATCTCTGATCCTTCAATCATTGTGAATACTTTTAGGGACTATTGTCAGTCATCATACACAGCACCTCCGCCAGACAAGGGTTATGATGACAGACTTAAAGAGTTCCTGTGGGATGTGGAGCGTTTCCAACTTGGTGCAACTCAGCAAAAGACATTAATGTATGAAATTACAATCCATGAGGTACCAGAGGCTATAGACTGGTTGTCTGCTGACAAAGCCCTGGGTCCAGATGGTTTTCACCCTTATTTTTATAAATGCTTTAAATCTGATCTGGCCACTTACTTAAGTAATCTATTTAATTATCTCTGTTTTGCCCCTATAAAAGAGTCAGCATTGTTTGAGGCCCATATTGTGGTATTGCCCAAACCTGAAGAGACCATACTGTTCCAGATAATTACAGACCCATCTCATTACTAAATATAGAGGTTATGTTATTAGCCAGCATTCTGGTATACCACCTAAAGGTATGGGAGATCCTGATAGGTCCAGAACAGGTGGGGTTAATATCTGAAAGACATTCTAGTGATCACTTTAGAAGGATATTCCACCTCCTGTCCATGTCAGGGGAAGAGGGCTCTGATAAAGTGCTCATCTCCCTAGATGCGCAAAATGCTTTCGACAGGGTAAGCTGGACTTTCCTATTTGACATCTTCCCACGATATGGACTGCCACCAGAATTTACCAAATGGATTTCAGTTTTATATAGTGGTCCATCTGCTAGGGTTATGTGTAACGGGGCTTTATTCACAAATTTTGTTTTGACTAGGGGTGCTTGTCAGGTATGCCCCTTATCACCAATGCTATTTAACCTTTATACTGAACCTTTGGCTAGGAAGATTAACTCTGCTCTTGATGTATGGGGAATAGGGATAGGACCAGATGTTTAAAAACTTTCAATGTTTGCAGATGACATTCTTTTACACCCTTCTCGTTGGAAACAATCTTTGCATGTAGTTTTAAGAATAATAGCTGAATTTAGTATTTTAGCTGGCTATAAAGTAAATCATCACAAAATAACTGTCCTATCCCTGACTCCTTCCTGTGTGAGAGCAGACATAGAAAACATGGGCCTTAAATGGGCCTCAAATTCCATTACCTTTTCAGGGATAGAGATTACACAAGATACTAAAAAGTTGAAAACTCTTAATTTGGACCCGGTAGTCACTCAGATGCAGCAAGACGTGAAGAAATGGCAATGTTTGCCCCTATGCCTTTGGGGGAGAGTTAATATCTTGAAAATTGTCATTTTCCAAGGTTAATGTACCCATTGTCCATGTTGAACCTTGCCCTTCCAATGGCCTGGTTCAAGATGATTAATTCTATCTGGTCTGCATTCTTATGGCTAGAAAACTGGCCTAGGAGGGCCTTAGTCAAATGTTTCAGAAGAAGAGAGATGGACAGGCTCAATATCCTGTACTTATTACTTTAATATTTTGCCTTTCAGAGATGCAAATATTTGCATTGGCTAGATCCTCAAAAAAAAAAAGAATTCTCAGATATAACATGGTTAAACACTGAACAATACATAGTGGGCAGTCAGAATTTATCCCTTTCCTCATTGTTGTATACACTCTTTAATAAACTACCCTTCTCTCTTAGGCACTTTGTAATTGGCTGGATTGTGAAGGCCCATATGCATTTGTGTCAGTTCAATAAAATCTGTAATAGACGGCCGGCCCGGTGGCGCTGAGGGTTGAGGCGCTGGACGCCACACCTCGCTCCACGCCGGTGACCCGGGTTCGGGAGCGGACTCGGGTAGTTGGTGGGTCGGCCGGGGGGAGACAGGCTTGAGCATCCGACGACAGCTCGCCTGCTCCGGGGAGGGATCCGGCCGATGCCCGGCACTTGCATGACCCCAAGCGGAGGCTCGGGGAACTGCAAGCCCCACTAGGGGATGGCTGGCCGTTGAGCAGCACGGACGTCGACGCATGCCATGACATCAGGGAGGTCGCCGCTGCTCGGGAGGGAGAAAATGAGGAAAAGAGCCTGCCTCATTCGGGAAGATGGGAGGACCTTGACATGCCCATGATGTGCCCGGTGTCCCTAACAGACCACGCAGACCGATGAAACTTTGGGTTATGGGTTAGAACCTCTACCTCGCCCCGCCTGGGGTAAAACCGCTGCTCCATGGGGATCTGTGGTCTGTGTGGGCAGGGTTCCGGGCAGTGGGATGTCTGGGGGTCGTCACTGAAGGGTCGGAGGAGGCAGGCTGTGAGGAGGATAAAGAGAAATTTCAAAAAAAAAATCTGTAATAGACATGATTCGGGGCAACCATTCTTTAATAATTTAAATCTGTTAATTGTTAATAAGGTGATTACTCCAGACTTATGGAAGAATCTAAAGATCACTGCCCTATAAGATTTGGTTAAAGAGGACGAGGTTATATCTGTAGCTGAGTTCAGACAATCTTTTCACCTCACAGATTTCCCTGTTTTTAAATATATACAGATTAAACACTGTGTATCCACAGTTCTTGGAAAGTCTCTCTGGTCCTCAGAGGCCTCTCAGTTTTTCTCAGACCTATCCATCATTGCCACACAGTCTAGACCAGTCTCACAATTATACAAGAGGCTGATCACTAAATTACCGATGGCCTATTACTGGCAGTATGCAGCTGACCTTCTTATGAACCCAATACATGGAAATCAATATGGTCAGATATTTACAGATACATAAAATAAGGCAGGTTGCAACTTGTTAGATTCAACACCCTCCATAACCTGTATTATACCCCACTCAAACTCTACCGTATGGGTAAACGATAAGATTCTAAATGCCAAAGGTGTCAACAGGAGGAAGGCTCATTACGGCACCTGATTTGGGCTTGTTCTAAAGTCTGATCTTTTTGGCAGCAAATTTTTATTTTTATTTTTTTTTAATTAAACATCTTTATTAGTTTTATAAAATCATAAGATCACAAACATGGATACATTGCTAGGAAGATGACACATGACAGTGAAGTCTATCTATTCCCACTCCACCCTCTCACCTCCCCCTCCCCCCTTCCCCCACCCCACAAATCCTTGGAGTGTGCCTTCATAAGTTAACAAAACCAGTGATGTTCATACAAGTTTGACATTAATACTAATGGAGAGTTACAGAAATATTGAGCTTTTAATGTAAGTATAGTGCGTAGAGTTTACCCCATTTTTTATCAAAAAGTTTGAGATTATTTCTAGAGCTAGTAGTCAATTCTTCAGTTCTAAAGCAAACAGAAAGTTCATTCAACCATTCATTATAGGAGATGGTGAGATGATCTATCCAGTGTTTCAGGACTAACTTCTTGACAATCATTGAGATAAGGCCATATGGTATCTTCTCTCTTTAATTCTGATGGTGGTATAGACACCCAGCATACAGATTACAATAGTAAAAAGGTCCTCCAAGCCAAGGGCAGGGTCCAAGTGGGACTGGGTTGATTGCCATAATGTGGAAACCTTTTCACAATACCAAAAAATGTGCAATAAATTCCATTCTGAGTTACCACATCTTGAACATAAAGAGGAAAGGAGGCACCCCATTTTGGCTACTTTGTCAGGTGTATCTAGAGGCCAGTGGGGCACAAGACCCAAGGCAGCATGGATTCACAATGGGAAGGTCGTGCAAGATGAATCTAATAGATTTCTTTGACTGGGTGACCAAAGTAGTAGACCAGGGAGGGGCTGTGGACATGGTTTACCTAGATTTTAGCGAGGCATTTGATACAGTCCCACACAAAAGATTAATACACAAGTTAGCCAGCCTTGGAGTGGGTCCCAAGGTGGTAGCCTGGATAAAACATTGGCTAGACAACAGGACGCAAAGGGTTGTAGTAAATGGAGTCCACAGTGAAGAAAGGAGGGTTACTAGTGGGTACCGCAGGGTTCAGTACTGAACCGGTCCTTTTAATGTCTTTATAAGTGACATTGCAGAGGAACTGGAAGGAAAAGTATGTCCCTTTGCAGATGACACAAAGATCTGCAACAGGGTTGATACACCAGATGGAGTGGAAAGGATGAGAAGGGACTTGGCAAGGTTGGAGGAATCAATCAATCAATCAATCAAATCTTTATTTATCCAGGCGGACACCGTTGAGCAAGCTCATTTACAAGGTGGACCTGCGTTTGTAAAAAGACAGTTATACACACATAACTTAAAGATGAGTTAAACAATGTACGGAAGGCAAAAGAATAAACTTACAAACATGAGGTGGGTGCAATAAGTACAATTCCAAGTATTCACATAGGATTACATGACATTAAATACAGCCTTTAATGACATAGGATTTAGAGTTGCATATTTGTCCATGACTTTACAGGATGGTACAAGTTTAATAGCATTACAGGCCCCGGAGGGCGGTTCAGTGCATGGGGGGTGACCAGGGCTTCGGGGAGCCCATGTTGTTCACGTATTTGGGTGGCAGAGGGAGAAAAATGAAAAAGAAAAAAGAAAATGTTTATGGTTCTAGTGGTCAGCATGGCAGCTGAGTGCTGAATAGGTTTATGTATGGCGGGGAGGGGTTCGGTTATAGCTGCATATGGTGAGGCTAGAGCATGAGCTATCAACAGGACTACTATACTATGGAAACATTTGCAGATTTCGCAAATGTTCTGTCATACAGGTTCCTAAACACGGAGATACTGATAGGAGAGCTAAGTTTCAGTGAGCCTTGTATCCTTCTCCAGAGTGTAGGCAAGGCATGGCTTATAGCTGCCCTACCAAAGTGGTTATTGATTCTGGGGATTTTAGTGAAGTTAGTGAGAGGCTTTATGGCATAGGTACTTATGGACACAATGGGAGGCAATCAACAATGTAGTTAGGGAGTTTGTTGGTAAGTGCACGGAGTATCCAGAGAGCTGCATTTCTATGTCGCCTGTATTGTAGAGACGGCCACCCTGCTGCAGTGTATAACAAGCAGTGATGTGTGGAGGACGGGAGGCCAGTAATGAATCTTAATGCTCTATGATACAGTACATCCAATTTTGCAAGGTGTGAGGCAGAGCATTGTCCATATATGATGTCAGCGTAATCGATTAAGGAAAGGAAGGTAGAGTGAACTAGCTGTCTTTTTGCGGTTACTGTCAGGAGATGTCTGATTCTATAAAGTAGTCCAAGCCTCTGCCTTAGTTTTTTCATCAATTCTTCAATGTGCTCCATAAAGGAGAGTTTGTTATCCAGCCATAGACCCAGGTATTTGAATTTAGTTACGAACTCAAGATTTTCACCTAGTAGGGTGGTTATAGGAGGAATTGTACCAGCTAGTGTGGATTTGGCCCCAGTGCTGGATGGAGAGAACAGCATGGCCTTTGTTTTTTTTGCATTTAGCAATAGTTTTCGTTGATAAGCTGGTTTTGTAGCGTATTGAATTCGACTTGGAGTTCTGAGCATGCGGCTCCAGGAGAGTCACGACTTAGGTAGAGCACTGTATCGCCAGCAAACAGGTGGATATTGGCTTTGATTCCTAAGTCCAGATTATTAATGTAGATATTGAACAGTAGGGGGCCCAATATGGAACCCTGAGGGACTCCTCTTTTTAGCGGTTTGAGCGGAGAAAGTTCTCCTTCAGCTTTGATTTGTTGCTGCCTACCAGACAGGTAGTCCTGGAACCATTTCAGTGAGATAGAGTCCAGACCTATGGTGTTTAGCGTGGAAAGAAGTAGGCAGTGGTCGACGGTGTCTAACGCCTTGCTGAGGTCTAGAAACACTGCACAAACAAATTTTTTTTATCGAGTTCCCGCTGCCAGTCATTAGTAACATTGGCCAGTGCCGTAGTAGTACTGTGCTTAGCTCTAAATCCGGACTGCATGGGGTTAAAAAATGCAGAGTTGTCTAGGAATGATCTCAATTGTGTACCCACAACTTTTCCAGCATTTTCGAAAGTATAGGTAGTAGGGAGATTGGCCTATAGTTGTTCAGGTCACTTGGGTCCCCTGCTTTGAAAAGCGGAATAACATGGGCAGTTTTCCATTCTGTGGGGAGAGAGTCTTGAGTTAGGGATAGGTTGAATAAGTGCGAAATGGGTGCGCAAGTATGTGATAAGCTATTTTCAGAAAGTATGGGTCTAATAAGTCAGCTCCTGCACTTTTCCTAGTGTCCAACCGTAGCAGCAGGTCTTCGACTTCTTTTATGTTGATTGTGGAAAAGGAAAAAGGCATACTAATGTTAATTGGTTCATATGGCTGGGCTTTGGAACGCGGATGAAGACTGCTTACTGGTGCATTATCAGAAGTCATGCCTGCTGTGGCAAAATGGTTATTAAAAGCTTGGAGAATTTCAGATCTGTCAGTGACAGTGACATTGTTAATCATAATTTTAGATGGTAGCATACTACTTGGTGAGTGTCCAGATATTTCTTTTATAGTGGACCAGAATTTGGTAGGGTTGTTGGATGCAGAGCATAATTCCTTTTGGTAATAAATAGCCTTAGTTTCCCTGATCATTTTTGTACAGGCATTCCTAGCTGACCTAAAGAGACACCAATCAGCACTGGCATGTGATTTTCAGGCATTTTTCCATAGCTGGTCTCTTTGAGCAAGGCGTTTTAGTTCTGGTGTGAACCAACGGCAGGTCCTTGTTTTTATCCAAGTTTTGATCAAGGGAGCATGGGTATTGAGGGCACTGGCTATGATTGGCAGAATTTCATAAGCCTCACTCACTGATTTGGCTAGGTAGAAGCTCTGCCAAAGCAGAGAGTTTTTAGATCATTAAATAAGCCGTAGGGTCAAGTTCCGCTTGGATCTTTGATAGAGAATTTTGAAGTGGATAGTGGCTTGGTGATGGTTCTGATGCCAGCTGTTATACAGTGGTCGCTAACGCCAGCTGGCAGGATACCGCGGTGAGAAATATTGAGGTTGTTGACAAGAAGCACATCCAGGAGGGTGCTCTCATAGGATTTTTTTGTTGATACGGGTTGGTTCAGTTAAAGTTGGGGAGAACCCATGTGAGTCACAGAATCGCTTTAGGGTAGGGATCCATTGGTTAGCCAGTCATAGTTTAGGTCACCTAGTAGGACTGTCTCCATGGGTGTTGCATCCATTTGTGATGACAGGTGAGTCAAGAGCTGTGGTCCTGCTGCAGGAGGTCTGTAGCAGCCAATTATGCGGAAGGCCACTGAGTGAGATGCTTCAATTCTGAGAGACAGGCATTCAAATCCTCCAGCCACGGATGTAGCGTCTAATATGGATACTGTGAATTTATTTTTAACATAAATTGCTACCCATGGTCAAATGTATGGCAGCTCAGATTCAATGAAACGAAGTGCAAGGTAATGCACCTGGGAAACAAATACCCAGGGCAAGAGTACACAATGGGGGGTGAGATACTGACAACAGTAAAAATGGAAAGGGACCTGGGGGTAATTATATCAGATGACCTAAAGGTGGGCAAGCAATGTGAGAAGGCAGTAAGGAAGGCTGGGGGATACTGGGATGCATAGGAGAGGCATCAATAGTAGAAAACAGGAAGTTGTTATCCCTCTGTACAGACAGTTGGTGAGACCCCATCTGAGTACTCTGTGCAGTTCTGGAGACCTCATCTCCACAAAGACATAGACAGAGTGGAGGCTGTCCAGAGGAGAGCAACCAAAATGGTGCACTGTCTGCACCAGAAGACATAGGAAGAAAGACTAAAGGAGCTTAGTATGTATACCCTTGAAGAAAGGAGGGAGAGAGGGGACATGATAGAAACTTTCAAGTACCTCAAGGGAATCAGCAAAGTCCAAGAGGATGGTATCTTTCAGAAAAAGAGATGTGCAAGAACAAGGGGGCACAATTTGAAGATAGATGGGAAACGGCTCAGAGGTAATGTGAGGAACTGTTTTTTCACAGAGAGGGTTGTGGATACATGGAACAGCCTTCCTGAGGAGATTGTGGAGTCAGGAACAGTGGGGGAATTCAAGAATGCATGGGACAGGCATAAGGCGATTTTAGTGAGGGGTAGGAGGAAGTAAACTGTTGGTTAATTAGGATCTGCAGCTTATCTGTTAGGTAGGAAAATGGGCAGACTAGGTGGGCCAAGCGGTCCTTATCTGCTGTCAAATTCTATGTTTCTATGTTTCTATGACAGGTGTGTAATACATTTCATTCAGGACATGATATTGGGTAAGGTGAAGCCTATCTTGAGGGATATAAAAATGTAGAGATCTTTCCAGATCTGTGGCCAGTTGAGAGTTATATCTGGTAGTAAAAAGACCCATATTTTGGACCCCGATAATGGGTCAGGGTGGCCTATGGACAGGATATAAGAGTACAATAGTGAGATACCATGTGGTTTGGTTGCTAGATCCTTTAATTGAGGTAGAATAGGGGATAGCCTAGGAGTTGGAGGGGGTAGTACCAAATAATTGACCAATTAAATGCCTGAGTTAGAAGATCTTGAAGATGTGCACTCAAGCCAGATTAAATTTCAAGAGAATATCAGGGGAGCAGAGGAGGGAATCTCGAAAGTACAAATTGGGCACTGTGGCCTCTTTTAGTTGAGGTAGCCATCCAGGGGTGAGACAGGTGTCCCCAATCCTGATATTAGCATTAAGAATAATGGGTTGGGAAGGATTTTTGTAGGGAGAGATCTTCATGTAGGAACAAAATTGTGAGAACACCTTGACCAAAGTGCCAATAAGTGATTTTTGAAGAGGCCCAGGTAGTGCTTTCCAAAAAAGGTGGAAGATAGTAGGAATGGATAGATTGTGTGTATGTAGAACTTGGTTTTTGATTTGCAACCAGAGAGGAATATATTCATTATTATTATTCATAAGCCATCTTCCACATTTAGCAAGTTGACTGGCCCAAGAGTAAAGAAGGAAGTTTGGGAGTTGGAGTCCACCAGAGTCCTTGGGAAGACTCAACTTGAAATAAGAATGCCTCAGGTGCTTATTCAACCATATGAAATTGGAAACAAGTGAGTGTATGGATCAAAAAAAGGACAAAGGGAGCCAGAAATTCAACATATTTAAGGGGTAAAACATTCTGGGGAAAATATTCATTTTGATGATGTTCACACACACACCCACAGAGATATCGTAAGAGATTCCCACCTCAACAGATCATGTTATATGTTGGTCACCAGATCATCCAGATTTAGTTTTTTGGTGGAGAGGAGACAGTAGTTAAAAGGATCCCCAGGTATCCCAGAGATTGAGAAGCCCATTTCATGCCAAATTGAGAGAAATATGCCTTATGTGTGTGGTGATTAAGGGGAGAGATTTCTGTCTTATTAAGATTAAGCTTATAATTGGAGAGGCAGCCAACCTGGGATATTACCTTAAGAGAAGCCTTCAGCGAGATTGGCGGCTGTTCTAAATGTAGTAAAATATCATCCACATACACCGAAAGCGCACATCTAGAGTTTTGTATTTGGATGCCTCGATTCTGGGGGGATGATTTAACATGCCTGAGATGGGGTTCAAGGTAGAAGTTGAAAAGGAAGGGTGATAAAGGACACCCGTGTCTAGTTTCAGAGAAAAGAGGAAAACGGGAGCAGAAGACCCCATTGCAATAAATCTTAGTGGTGGGAGAGAAATATATATATGCTTTGGACCCATTAAAGAAAGGTGGAGGGGAAGCCCATCTTTTAAAGAGTAGACCAGAGGAAACTCCAGTCGACTTTGTCAAATGCCTTCTCGGCATCTAATGAGATCAGGGCCATGGGAACCGGAGAGGAGTGGGCCACTTGAAAAATGTGATCTAACTTCCAAAGGTGATCTGCCGAGGACCTTCCAGGTACGAATCCCACCTGTTCTGGACTTAATAAGTGTGTCCAGACTCTCCTGATATGAGTGGAGAGAATTTTGATGAGAATCTTAATATCACAGTTCAGGAGAGAACTAGGGTGGTAGCTAGACAGTTGCGTGTCTGGTTTGTCTGATTTGAGAAGGAGGATGATGGTGGCCTCCAGGAGTGATAGGTCTAAGGAGTCAGCAGTCAAAATGTATTTATAGAATCTTAGTAACAAAGGGGATAACTCTTTAGAGAATATTCTATAGAAATTGGAGGGAAAACCGTCTGGGCCTGGTGCCATTTTTAGTCATCTAATAGCGTCCTCCACTTCAGAGAGAGATATAGGAACTGAGAGAGAAGCCTGATGGTGATATAGAAGACACTGAAGATTGATGGAGTTCAAATATCTGTCTATTTCTTGGGGATCCGGAGAAGACAGGGGCGTACCACAGAGGTTACGGTAGAAAATTTCAAAGATGGATGCTATATTCCGGGGTGAGGTCTTGGTGGAGCCATCTGGGGCAAGAATGGAGGAAATTAGTCTGGAACTCTCCAGTTTTTGCAGGTGAAGAGCAAGAAGCTGGCCCGCCTTTCCCCCTTGATCAGCATATTTAGAATGAGTTTTTAGCAGAGCATATTTTGCCTTCTTGCATTGGATATCTGCATACTTATTACACAGGGAAAGTAAAGTGTCTAATGAATCTGGTATTGTACAGGAGGAAAGAGAAAGCTCTGCAGCTCTAATTTGAGTCAGTAGTGCTAAGACTTCTGCCTCTTGTAATTTGTTTCTCCGTGAGGCAAGTTTAATGAATTCACCCCAGAGGAAACATTTAAGTACACACCATTCAATATCAGTCCTTGGTACAGAGTCTTTGTTATGTTCATTAAAGGATTGTATAAGAGATTTTATTTTCTGGATAGTGGACTCATCATTGAGAAGCTGAGTATTCTATTTCCAGGAAGTATCCCTCTGTCTGTCAAGGTCAGGGGAGGTGACTAACCAGGCCACTGAATGGTCAGATATGACAATTGGTTCAGTGCCTGCTTGGCACAGGCCAGCAAGAAGGGGAATACTAATTAAGATATAATCCAATCTAGACCAAGACTGATGAAGTGGGAAATAAAATGAGTAAAGATGATGAAAGGGATTAAGGATATGCCATAGGTCACATAGGCTGAGCATATCCATAAAATCTCTCAAAGCTTTTTGGGAAGGGAATGGGGACTTTTATTTATTTATTTATTTAAGCGTTTTACCAGGAAGGCATACTGAGCAGTGTAGTGCTCCATTCCAGGTGCATCCGGGGGGTTGGGGATTTTATGGCACACACTATACAGAGCAACATACAAATGAACACCAAAGCGCAATGCAAGGTCAAGAGAAACACATTGTACAAGATACACCAGGAGAAGAAAATTGTCCAGCTAGGGTACACAATGAGGCTTAAGTGCAGCGGAATCGCATTGTAACATGTAGCTAATAAACACACATGCAATCGGGTATTTAAACCATCAGAATACCTTGAGGGCTAGCTGCACCAGCAGGTGGTGGCAAAATGCTGTTTGAGGAGGAGGTTGAGCTGCAGAGAGGAGGAGGAGTGTCTACTCACTGCTGGGAGGACGTTCCACAGATAAGGCATTTGGTACTTGAATGCACATTGACCATTGGAGGAGGACATGCGTGGGAGAGTGAAGAGCCTAGAGTTGAGATTACGGAGGGTGTAGCATGAAGGGGTTTGGGCAGCTAGTGTATTAGCAAGGTATGGGGGGAGGGACTGGGACCAGTATTTTGCTGTTATTCTAGTACAATGTGCCATTCTCTGGTCCTGTAAGGAAGGAGGGTCTAAGGATCTGTAGAGATCACAGTGGTGAGTTGTGGGCAGACGGTCCAGGGCAAAACGGCAGAAGAAGGAATGGAGAGGGTCTAGCCTGGCGAGGGTGGATTTAGGGCTGAGCTATAAACTGTCCCCATAATCAAGGAGTGGGAGTATCATTTTCCCAACAATTTCTTTTCGGGTTGGCAGGGGAATGCAGCCTCTTTTCCGGTAAAGGGCTCCCAGTTTCAGGTGCAGTTTTTTGTGGATAGAGTCAGTGTGGGCTGAGAAGTCTAGGTGCTGGTTGAGCCAGACCCCAAGGTATCTGAATGAGGTACAGGTCTCCTTCAGGAGTAAGTAGGGGTGGTCCAGATCCTGTGTTGGTGGCACATTCCAGTCCCCCCTAGAACTAAGGGAATAGGCAGCAGGCAGGCAAGCTTGTTAGCCAGATCCATGAGGAACTGTACATCCCCACTTATTGGGACATAGAGGCAATCCAATGCCATATCGGTACGAAAAAGGGTACCTTTGATCAGAACGAATTGGCCTCCTGGATCAGTAATAGTCTGGTCAGCCTGAAAGAAGACATTGCCCATTCTTAGTATAGCTGCCCCCCCTACTCGGGGATGAGTCACCTGAAGCAAAAACCTGGCTCACGCAGTGTCTGCGTAACCAGGTGGTCTCCTTAACTAGAATATGGGTCTCTTGTAAGAAAATTATGCCTGCATTTAACAGGGCACAGTGTTTTAGACCTGATATCTCTTAATGGGGTCTCTAATGCCCCTGACATTCCACGCTACAATCTTAATCGTTGTGCTCCCCATTAGCAACAAACAAAGTAGGTAAAGGTAATATCATCTGAGGTAAGCATTTAGAACCCTTAAGGCACACTCCGTTCCTCCCCCCACTCCACCCCCAAAAGCCATTCGATATAGCCCCAATAGGAATGTGTAAGACTAACAGATAGCAATAACAAAGCCAAGATAATCATAACCAGCAGAAAGATTCTGAGCACTCTGCAAAGAGGGGCCCCTAGTGACAAGTCAGGTACCCTCATTCCCTCCCACCCCCCTTGTAGCTTCAACAGGTTAGGTTTGTTATATATAAACCTGATCTTGTCAGTTAGTAATGAACTGCCCAAGCCCAACAAACTATTTACAGTAACCCCTTCCTTAGAACTGGAACTAGTTAAAATAATAAAGAGAAACAGGTATGGAAGAGGAAAACCCCCAGTGTGTATGGGACTGAACACCTGGATAGAGCAGAGGTGAGGAACCAGCCCAGTTTGGTCAGTGTTCCAGGTGAATAGGAGCAGACACAACCCCCTCATAAACCAGGTTGTGATAGTACACAGCTTTATAGCACTCTCCCCAAGAGCCCCGCCCCCCGCATCTCAATGAAGAACTCATCAGCAACAGAACCAGGAAAGCAGTGGTGGCAAAATAAGCTGAGAAATAACTTACCACTCCATTCCTGGGCACAGTTAGGGCTCTTATGAATTTGCTAATAACCTCAGCCAGCATTAGTTTGGGCCACTGGGCTTTGTTTAAGGTTGGAAGATACCACTACCTAGATAATACAGGGACTCCAAGAGCATGGGATTGGGTTACAGAGTCACATATCTCTCGGGGAGGAAACAGCAAAACTAGATGGACCCATTAAGCTCTGTTATTTAAATTACAGGGAAGCTACAATGGTTAAGTAAACTACTGTAGCTACTCTGCTAGTACCATAAGGTGGTCCTCTCCCCCCCACACAAGCAGATCACCAGTAGATGCTCTGATCAATGGGGGAACCAAAATCAGGCATCACTGATATCGCAGATAAGCTGTCCTCCTGGGAACTGCTACCCAAATCAGGGTTCCAGCTAATAGGGCTCTGAGAATAGAAAGGGTGTTTATTACTCTGCTTGAGGACCAGGAAAGGAAGCAGGCCTCATGGATACCAAATGGGGAAACCAGCCAGACAATGCAGGATACCCAGCCAAGGCCCCCAGCCCCCCCGACAGCCATCCCCAGGAAAAAAGGAACAACATCGGGGCAACAGCACACATCAACAAAGCCAACAACAACATCAGGTACCAATTTTATAGTACGAATAAACAGTAAACATTTACAGAATTCATGTAGCTGAAAAGAGATCAGATAACTTCTGGGCTAGGTCCTTCTTGGCAGCCTCCGAAGTGTCATATGAGCACCAGGCATTATTAATATGGATCTGCAAATGAGCTGGATAAGTCATCTTAAATTTTATTACGCAGCAATGATTTTGGACACTATTGGGTGGAATGCAGTCTGTATTTGGCATGTCTCTAGGGGTAGATCCTGGGTGAGCCACAAGGGCTTGCCTTCCCAAAGGATAGCTTGTAGCTCGTGGGCCTTGTTGAGCACATGCTGCTTCTCTAAGTAGCTTAAGAACTTTAAGATAATGGGTTGAGGTGGACCACCTTCTGGGGGTTGTGGCCTCAAAGATCTGTGTGCTCGTTCAATTTGATAGCCTGGATTGAAGGGGAGGGCCCAACCACCTTGGCCAACAACTTCTGGACAAAAGAGATGATGTTGGACCCCTCTTCAGATTCCGGTAAGCCAAAAATAAGAATATTATTCCTCCGTCTCCTTCCTTCTAGATCCTCTGTCTTTGCTTGCAGTCTGGAGAGTTGCTGTCATAATTTGACCAGTTCCGGGTCCACCCAACCCTGCCAGGCTTCCAGTGATGAGGTTTGGGTGTCTATATCTCCAATTTTTCACCTTAAGTCTCCCATATCAGAGCGCAAGGATTTAAGCTTTGATGAAATATCTGCTAGTGCTTCCCTAAAGGGAAGCAGCTCCTGCAGAAAGCGGTCCTCAGTAAAGAGGCTAGATGATGAAGTCTGTGGGGTGGAGCGAGCAGACTGGCTCCCCTGTGCCTTTGACTTTTACGGGGCCTTTTTTGGTGAGACCAGTGAAGTATGGTGTGGAGGGGCCTGCCTCATGTCGGAATCCAGCGCAGCATTGAACCCACTGATAGCAATGCGTGAGGACTAGAGATGGTAGCAACAGGTAACCAGGCATTAGTGCAGAAGCAAACAAATTTAAAATTGCATTTGGTAAACGAGGATTAAGCAGGATGCAGGAGAGGAAGGAGAGAGCTCCTCTGAAAGGCTGCTAACAGCTCGCAGACATCACGTGACTCCTTTCTGGCAGCAAATTAAGGAATATCTCGACCCTGTTTTCAGAGGTGCTAATTATTTTACATTAGAAATATGTGTGCTTGGTAATCTCTCAGCAGTGGCAGCAAAGATTCATAAATTCTATCTGGCCATAAGGACTCCTTACCGACAACCAGAGAGTGGCTCTAAGAAATGCACACAGTGCTTAATGCGGAAAGGGCAATTGCTGTCCAGTATCACACTCTCTCTTCATTTAAAAAAGATGGTCGTCATTCTTGCAATTTTTAGCTAGGAAGTGAAAAGAAACACATGGCTTTTGTCTTATCAGCTCTCTTTTAATAAGATCCATGATTCAAAAGTTGATGTATTCATGATTTTCATTAATGAGTGTCCTGTTGGAATGTATATAAACAGGCCTAATAAAATGCCCATATTGTATAAGAGGGGAGGGAGGGTCTTACGGGGGGGGCAGTTATTTGACAGTTTGTACTGGAGGGTCAAGCTACTGGGGAGAGGAGGGGAGGGAGGTTTCTTTTTAAATCTAAGCTAACATTTTCTGTGTGACAGTCATTTTTTTATGTGTATATGTATTTTGAAACAATTTTCAATAAAGTTTATTAAATTGCATAAAAAGAAATAATTGCTTTTCCTTTTTGATATTTATATTTTTATTAGCAACATTTTCTTCAGTATTTACTATGGTTGCATTTTTATTTTAAACATTTAACTAATACTTTTAATCTGATAAACATTCTTGGTGTACCTTAAATGATATCATTAATATCTGGCACATTTGTAAAACCACCCAGTGTTAGCTAATAGGTCTAATCATATAACTCACATTTTAGAACTCATTCTAATAACCCTATACTCGTCCTTGCTTTCACAAGCTATGCCATGAACATTTTGGAAGATAATAATGTGTCATTATTTAATAAGGACACATAAGGGCACAACATTATTTCTCACAGACAGCTGTTTGAAGTATTTAGAAAGGATACTCAGACTTCCAAATGATGTATTCTGAACTGTACCCCAAAACATAAATGCGAAGACAGTATTTTGTATTCTTTTAATGAGCAATATTATATAGAGGATAATGGCTGGGGATCAGGTGATAACCACACTGCAATCACTTCGAGTGGTTGCTAGGGCAACATGGTAAACCTCGAGAGCGCAACTCGAGAGGTTTACTGTAGCCCTAGTAACCACGAGAGGCGATTTCAGCATGGTTGTCACCCAATCACCAGCCATCATCTTTTATAGTGTATGGTCAAAAAAACACTGTTTGCATTCCATGTGTGAGAAATATGGAACTCTGGTGCATTCTTTTTTGTTTTGCCACTGTTTGGAAGTTCTGAAGTGTGGTTAACAACTTTTAAAATTCTAAACAGTGCATAACAAAGCTGTGTAACTGCTGATTATGGTGGTTAATAGGCACTTACCATACATTATATGCAGTTCTCTTCATGAAACCAGTAATTTGGAGTTTTGACTATGACATGGTCCTTGACAGAACTCTAAAGCACTGTTCTGATAGGTCAACAACTTCTGCTTAGCATTCTGTACACACACCGTGACTTAGTGAAAACTCCAAATTACTGGTTTTATGAAAAAGACTTCAGTATATGACATGTTGATTAAAATATAATAATACAAAACACAGTTTCTATAACAGGTGTGGGTGTAAAACTGACAAGTTGCATGTTACATCTTGGCTGATGAGAACACTAAAAGCAAGACATCAAAAATATGTTGCTGTAAGTGTTAGTGTAACTGATGTAAGTTATTATTATCACAATGGAATAGTGAACCAATACATCTGCAGCTTTGACATAATGTCAGCCACCAGCAATTTGGAACCTTTTGTTTTTGATTCTCTAATGAACCAGGAAATTAAGAGGTTGAGAAGTAGGTGGAGTATTGAGCTTTAGACTTTTTGATCCCTTCAGATACCAAATACCATGAATTGTGGGCTATTCAGAAAATGTTCCTGAGTATTAAGGAAACCCATTATTCCTGGCATTTGGAAAATATCATTCAAGTTGTGCACAGCCTCAGAAAACAGCACACCTTATTGTTGATTAACACACACACACACAACTCAAAACTTACAGATGTAGGATTTGCTTCAGCCTATGGCACGTCTACAATGAAATAAGTCATTTATCTCAATGTTGGGTCGATACTGTATGTCACCAAAGGAACACTTAACCAGTGAGAAAGCAGTTTGCATGCAATGCCTGATGACATCAAAATAGCCTCTGCTGCACTCAAAACAAAGCAATGAAATCAAACAGAAACAGTTACATCTTCGTAAAAAATAATTTAACTAATTTACAATTTAAAATACATAGTAAACTTTGGACACACAATAGCATGATTCAAAAAGAGCCAATTATCACTTCTGAGAGGACAGGAATTTGATAACTTACTTGAGGCTCTGCCCCTTCTCTAGTTAAGCTATATACCTGCCCCTTCAATCATTAAGATAGATGATATACACTTAGGCTACTGTGCATCCCACATGTATTTATAAAACAGACAAGAGTTTTTAAGCAACCTACTAAGTCAAAACCCCTTCAGAATGACATGTTTATCACAATACAAGCATATATTTGGGAACTTCTTTTGACACAGCTGTATAACCTTAAAGTATCAGACTACATTTACAGTTATCACCCCCATAACCCACACCCATACTCCAAACTAGAAGAAACTTATAATCCAACAGCAATCTATAGTAACAGCAGTTAAAAACAGTGGCTCCGAGTGGTACCAGGGTCAGATCTACAATTACAAAATGTGCACCTGTGTGAAAAGCCCTTGTGTTCTGGAGGCCCTTTGCTGGGCAGTTTTATGTTTT
Organism: Neoceratodus forsteri; assembly: GCA_016271365.2. Classification (NCBI taxonomy): domain Eukaryota; kingdom Metazoa; phylum Chordata; order Ceratodontiformes; family Ceratodontidae; genus Neoceratodus; species Neoceratodus forsteri. Next base: position 378,590,229 of record CM057458.1, read on the forward strand.
CTGCACTTGCAGTGCAGCACTGGGTGGCTTTTTGTAGCTGCCTGTTGCTCTTGTATGCTGCCTAGGTGCCTTCTACTAGTTGACCTAACTGCAAAGGAGAGGGTGGGGGGGGGTAAATGCTACCATCTGAGCCACTGATGCAATGTAAATTAATGTGCACCCCACCACTGATAGCCTGCACTGCCTCCATCAGTTCTTCCCCATTTGCTCGTGCATGTGTGCCCCAGAGGACAAGTGGTATAGTAGGTGATGCCAACATGATATAGGCAAGTGCCAGCAAGTGAAATCTAAAGTCAGGTCAGCAGCTGTACACGTGGATCAGGGCAGCAGCTGTTCCTCAGATTTGCCACCATTTGCCAAGCTGTCTCATGGCACCATGGAGACTCTCATTATGCTGACTTTTGTCCACTCATATGTGTGCATGCCCAGGTTGGAGCAAGTGATCAGTGGAGACAGGAAAAAAGTAACTGGAATCTGGACTAGAAGTTGAACTCTCTAATTACTGGTAGACCATTGCCACACATTTGCATAATGCTGCCATATTTATTTGTTATTTTGGTGGGGGTATAGTACATTTTTAACAGAAACCTAACAAGTACATTTAAAGATGTGGCCAGTGGATCGTTTCAATTGTTTTTATGTTCATTGTTGAAATACAGCAATACTAAAGCAAAAATGTAAAATGGGTTATTCAATTTAACTATTTATACTTTGCGTAACATGATTGGGTGTCCTGCCACACCACTTTTGAGGGTTGGGTGTTGCAGAAGGGAGACCATGGTTGCTGCTGTGCATAGGGCCCATGACACTGTAAAGCCAGCTCTGAGTGAAACCAGGATCAAGATATCATTAGTCTTTAAGGAACCAGATGCTGGACAGCATTGTACAAAAATGCCACCACAAGACCAGCCTTGTTGCCAACTTTTGTTTAAGTTTATCACTGACAAGTGCATTGCTAAAAGAATTGCCAACAAGTAGTTAATAGTCCTTCTAACAACACTGTTGTTGACTGCAAACTTTCCTCCTACAGTGCATTTCAACATCTGTTAGATCCTGCTCCAAATAAGAAAACCACCCTTTCTTTACAAGTACCTTACTGTATCTATCTGGTTGATCCTCCCTCAATAAAAGATCATAAATATCTGGTTGATCCTGCCCCTTCAAATAAAATTCCCTCACCTTTTTCTCCAAACACTTGAAGAACCTTACTATTCCCGTTTCTCCACTCTTACCACAGCTAACAGCCATACCCCATTAGTCTACCTGGCAGGGTGAGGTGTCTCCATAGACAGTCCATCTGCAAAGCCAGGTTGATTAACCATGGATAATTAAAGATTTTGTATTGCCTTGCAGGTCTTTTCCCAAACAGTGTTCTTTGCCTGATTAATACCCACTATCCTTGGGTTAGGGGTTTGGTATACTTCTATTGAGTTCATATCAGAGAACTGCTTTTCAAATGTTATGCTTTCCCCAAGTAACATACACATTCTACAAGATTAAGAAAAGCAAAACTCAGAAAATAAAGAAAAAGAAAGCACAGAGGGAGGCAATTTTAGCAGGTATGCTAATTTTGCTATACAGTATATTTGTGAGCGTCAGTTTCCTCAATTAAAAAAAATAGCCCTGCTGATTTTATGCATGGTGCCTTTTTTTTTTTTTTTTTTTTGCATTTGCAATTTGCAAAATGAGAAAATTCATTGGGTATTTTTAAACCTGGTTATACAGCAAGATTGCCATGTTGTACTGGGTTTGGGCACATATGTTTGCATTTTAAAAATTATTCTCTTGAGGTGCTGGCACCTTACCACAAACCACGCCAGCGACCCGGGTTCAGGAATGGATTCGGGGCATTGGGGGCTGGCAGGGGAAGGAGAGGATTGAGCATCCATAGGACTACTCTCCTCCCCTGGGGTGGGTAGTGGGACGGAGTCACTCTGCAGCAGCCTCTGGTGAAGACCGGGGGCACTGCAGATGCAACATAGGAGGGAACATCACCAGGAAAGTAGAAAATGGCTCCACTCTTAGCTGGATGATAGCCACCTGGCTGTCTGATGCCATCAGTGTCCCACTGAGCCATCCAACTCAGTAGCACTCCAGGGCCAAGTATTGTGCTGATCTGCCCCCCCCAACTGGTGCCTTCCCCCCAGTGAAGGGTTACACCGAGTTACCCTGGGAATGGCTGACATCTGAGAATAGTGGCCCAAGAACAGGATGGATTGGATGCAGCCTTGGCACAGCCTGAAAGAGTGGCTGGGGAGGTGGCAAGTGGAGGAAAAAAGAAATAATGCAAAAAAAAAAAATTATTCTTTTTCTCTTTATTTGTCCCTTTTCATTATTAGTGTCAGAAGTTCACTTGGTGGCAGGCTGCAACCGGGGCAAACAGTGGAAGGTACTTTGGATAATCCCATAACTGACACAGTAGTGCAGTACAAGGGAGTAGTTCACTGGCGATGTGTCATCTTTCTGATTAGGCATTAAACCAAGGTCCCGTCTGTCCATCTCTAGTCACTGCATTTATTGAAGAAGAGTAAGGGTATTTTTTTATTAAAAAATCAAAACAAATACAAAACAATATTTTCATTCAATTAATATATTAGCGTTCCAGAACACTACTACATAATACTACATATCATAATTTAAAAAATGTTAAATAAAAGGAAAACATTAGTGGATAGAAACAACTTATGTTAGCCAATGTATTCTACTCCATAAATCACAAAACTGTATCCTAGGTAAACTAGCAAATTATTTTGGGTAAATTGCAGTTACTTCATAATGCATTATATGAAAAACATCTAAGACTGAAAGTTCTTTCTGTTGTAATATCCCTTTGCATCTCCCTTGACAAACTGCCCATTTTAATCATGCACAAATTACATAAATAGTTTTGTGGTTCCATTTACACCATATAGTAGTCACATTTCCTAACACCAAAATATCATATATAATAGTATTGAAACGGGGCCACTCCAACAAGCTGCCACTGGGGGCCAGCATTGTGTCATAAAAGAATGCTCTATAGTTTCCAAACACCCAACACATTGTGTTCGAGGAGTATTCTTTCTGCTACTGCTTTATACTTATGAATTTTTTAACATTTAATTTCTCATGACTACACACCATACTGTATCTGACATATTGCACAGGATTATTCAAGATTCTGTAGAAACCTCTAGGATGCTGTGACTCAGAACTCTAGTGCTGCTTGAAAACAGAGGTCCTTCAAAGAAGAAACTATACATAATTGTCCAAATGATCTTTTTCTTAAGTAGGAATTCAGTCTGTGCTGCAGTAAGTTTCCATTGTTTCAGCCGAAAAAAAACAACAAAACATTTATGTGCAATAGCATATCATTTGCCTATGTTATTATTTTTACAAGTTTCCATCCCATCTTAGTTTTCATAGCAGAGACGTCCTGCATAAGCTCAATATAACTAAGAACTGGGTTTATACTAAAGACATGTAAGTGAGAGCTTAGTGGACACTCCTGCCATACTCCATTTTTTAAGTTACTTGTAGAATCTATCCTGCCTTTCACCATCACCAGTGGCAGTATCACCGGATGACCGTGCCTTTTCTTTTGCAGACCCTACCCTGTGGAATTCTCTATCTCATCAGTTAAGAGAATGCCTGACCATTGAGAGATTTAAATCTGATTTTAAAACATACTTGTTTAATATGGCTTTCCCAGATAATTTTGATTAATTTATGCATCTGTTGTTTTTATTGTTATTTAATATGTTTTTATTTATGTTAACTGTAAAGTGCCTTGGTTTTAGAAAGACACTATATAAATAGAGATTTACTTACTTACCGCTTTTTAATATAACATTTTAATCATATTGATAAAGGTGCTTGGTAACCCATATTTTTCAAGTACCTTCGATAAGTAGCTACGAATCATTGAATCAAAGACTTGTTGCTGATCCAAAAGCACAATGTACCCTCCTAGTCACCCCAGTACCTCTTTCTACAACCTCTCGTATATATAATGAGTTAGTTTGTGTTGTTCTCCCAGGTACAGAGCAAGCCTGAAGTGGAGCTTTTAAACATTAGGCTATTGTTGTAAATGTCTTGTGCAAAATTTTGTTTAATATTTTCACATTAGTATTCAGGAGACTTAGGGGCCTCCACTTGCTAATAACATTTTCGTCCCCTTTAAAAATACAAAATACTACCCTTTTATCTATACTGGGACAAGAAAACCCCAAGGGAAAAAATGAAAAAGTACTGTTAACATCTAAATGAAAGGAGTTATCAATTTCTTATATAGTTCTCTCTAGTCCTGGTGCCGTATTGGTTGACAAACATTTACTTGTCTCCCATACTTTCATAGGACTGCTATCTGCTGTAAGAGCTTGTTTTCTATTTCTGTCAAACTAGGTATTGCAAGAGAATTTAGAAAAACTCATTGAGGTTCCACTACTGGAGTAACTGTTCTCAACTTCTTTTTAAACTATGTGCTGCCATGATGTCTTTGATACCAGTAGTTTCCAACTTTATATGGCCTGAATCATCTTTTAATGAAGTCATCAATCTGTTATAAGTCTATCAGCACAACTTCATGTGGCTTAATGTGAAGTTTTGAACCCTGGGTACCATATTTTTTGCTCTATGTACAAATATGTTGCTCTGTTATATTGATATTAACACATTGTTTCTTAATATTTGAGATTTGTTCAGATAAACCATTTCCTGATTCTTGTGTAATAGACATTAATTTAGTTAACTGAGCTCTCAGAGAAAGAAACATAGAAACATAGAATTTGATGGCAGATAAGGACCGTTTGGCCCACCCAGCCTGCCCATTTCCCCTACCAAATGGATAAGCTGCAGATCCTATTTAACCAACAACCTACTTCCCTTCTACCCCCCCACTAGAATTGCTGTATGTCTGTCACATGCATTATTGAATTCCCCCACTGTTTTTGACTGCACAACCTTCTCAGGATAGCTGTTCCATGCATCCATAACCCTCTCCATGAAAAAATACTTCCTCACATTACCTCTGAGCTCTCCACTCTCTATCTTCAGACTGTGCCCCCTTGTTCGTACACATCTCTTTTTTCTGAAAGCTGCTATCCTCTTGGACTTTGTTGATTCCGTTGAGGTACTTGAAAGTTTCTATCATGTCCCTCCTCTCCCTACTTTACTCGAGGGAAGACATATTAAGCTCCTTTAGTCTCTCTTCATATGTCTTCTTGTGCAGACATTGCACCATTTTGGTTGCCTTCCTCTGGACAGCCTCCACCCTGTCTATGTCTTTGTGGAGATGGGGTCTCCAGAACTATACGCAGTACTCCAGATGAGGTCTCACCAACTGTCTGTACAGAGGGGGAGAACAAGTTCCTGTTTTCTACTGATGATACCTCTCCTTTTGCATCCCAAAAACCCCCAGCCCTCCTTACTGCCTTCTCACATTGCTTGCCCACCTTTAGATCATCTGATATAACTACCCCCAGGTCCCTTTCCATTTATGTTGTTGTCAGTATCTCACCCAATTGTGTACTATTCCCCTGGGTTTTTGTTTCCCAGGTGCATTACTTTGCACTTCTTTGTGTTGAATCTAAGCTGCCATACATTTGACCATTCCTCCAATCTTGCCAAGTCCCTTCTCATCCATTCCACCCCAACTTGTGTATCAACTCTGTTGCAGATCTCTGTGTCATCTGCAAAGAGACATACTTTTCCTTCCAATCCCTCTACAATGTCACTTATAAAGACATTTAAAAGGACCGGCCCCAGTACTGAACCCTGTGGTACCCCACTAGTAACCCCCCCTTTCATTACTGTGGACTCCATTTACTATTACCCTCTGTCCTGTTGTCCAGCCAATGTTTTACCTAGATTACCACCCCTGGGACCCACTCCCAGGCTGGCTACTTTGTTTATTAATCTTTTGTGTGGGACTGTGTCAAATGCCTTGCTAAAGTCTAGGTAGGCCATGTCTGGAGCCCCTCTCTACTACTTTGGTTACCCAGTCAAAGAAATTGATTAGATTCATCTGACATGACCTTCCTGCTGTGAATCCATGCTGCCTTGGGTCCTGTGCCCCACTGGCCTCTAGGAACTCAACAATTCTTTCCTTTAGAAGTGATTCCATCATTTTCCCTACCACAGAGGTCAAACTGACAGGTCTGTAGTTTCCTGCCTCTGTCTTGCTCCCACTTTTGTGAAGGGGAATCACATCCACTCTCCTCCAGTCCTCAGGTACCACACCATCTTCCCTTGATTTGTTAAAAAGGGTAGTCAGTGGTGTTATTACATCTCCCATTAGTTCTTTTAGAACTCTGGGGTGAATCCCATCAGGCCCCATTACTTTGTCCACCTTCAATTTTATTAGTTCTTTCAGAACCCTTTCTTCTATGAAAGGACTGATATTGACCCCCCCATCCAGAGTGCTTCTATTGACTGGATTAGATACCTCCCCCTCCTCTTCTTTTGTGAATACAGAGCAGAAGTATTTATTCAGTATCCTAGCTTTTTCACTGTTCCTCTCTGCCCACATACACACGCTCTCCTCTTTATTTAGCCTTAGTATCCCTCCCTTTGTCTTTTCTTGCTTCCTAATGTACCTATAAAAGGTTTTATCCCCCCATTCTTAACTGAGTTGGCTATCTTTTCCTTGGTTTGGGCCTTTGCTATTCTGACTGCCTTCCCCACTTCCTTCTGCTTTAACTGGTACAATTATCTGTCCTGCTCCTTCTTTTTTTCCTTATACTTCCTGAATGCTATATATTTCTCCCTAACCTTCCTCACCACCTCTTTTGAGAATCATAGTGTTTTTTTCTTTCATTCTGATTTGTTTATTTGCTTCACACCAAGGCTTGTTGCCTCTGTGATGGCAGTTTTGATGTTTCTCCATTGTTGCTCCACCCTTCCTTCTTGCCTATTTGCTAGTGCTTTTCTGAGGCACTCTCCCATTTTGACAAAATCAGCCCTCCTGAAGTCCATTACCTTCACTTTTGTATGGCTTGACTCTACAGCTGAGTTTGTCATGAACCACACTGTTTGGTGGTCACTTGCTCCCAGATGGCTACCTACATCTAGATCTGTGATCCTCTCTCTGTCCCCATTTGAGAGTACCAGATCTAAGACTGCACCCTCCTGAGTGGGTTCCAACAGTAGCTATCTGAGGCATGCCCCCTGTAGGGCATTGAGAACGGCCCTGCTCTTGGATGTGGTTGTAGCAAAGGTGCTCTATTTAATATCTTGCATATTCAGGTCCCCCATCAGCAATATCTCCCCTTTCTCTGCTATCCTAAGGATGCCTTCTATCATTTCTTTGTCCTTTTCTTCCCCCGAGATGGGGGTCTGAATACAACCCCAATGTGGATTGTGGTGCCATTTCCAGTCTCCAGGGTGACCCACAGTATCTCCTCTCCTCTCCTCCCTGTTTACCCCTTAGTTCTATTGTTTTGATCCTTCCCTTATATTGAGAGTTACTCCTCCTCCTCCTCCTTCTCTTCTATCCTCCCTGTTCCACCTGTAGATTGTGTACCCTGGTATGTTGACATCCCAGTCATGGTTTTCTGTGTACCATGCTGCTGTGACTGCCACAATGTCCAGGCATCCCTCTTCCATCAAGACCACCAGTTCAGGGAGTTTGTTACCTAGACTATGGGCATTGGTGCTCATTACCCTCCATTTTTTGATGGTCTTACCCCTTTTTACCCAGTCCCTGTCCTTGCTGCCTTTTTTCTCCATTTACCCCTGCCCTTCTCCCTATCGACTTCTCTGTCTTGGTGTTTACCTCAGTAACTACCCTGATTTTTGGTGGGGGGGTCTAGGATTTCCCTTCTCCTTTTCAGTGCCTCCCCCTTTGGCTAGTTTAAATGCTTGCCAATTAAGCTATTTAAACCTATCACCTAGGATCCTGGGTCCCCTCCAGGGCAGATGCAGACCATTGTGCCAGTACAGACCTGTATCCCTCCAGGTGGACCTCCAGTCCCCAAAGAAGCCAAAACCCTGAGCTCTGTACCAGGTTTTTAACCACTGATTGAATCCCATGGTGTGGAGCACCCTAGCCTCACTCATGCTATAGACAGGCAGCACCTCCAAGAAGGTTACTGTGAGTGCCGCTTGTCTAAGGCCCCTCCCCAACTCCAAAAACTCCTCCTGCACTGCTCTGATCCCATTCCCAGCCAGGTCATTTGTTTCTAGGTGGACAATGACATCCAGCTCCCTCCCTCATACAGCTGCTCCCATGATCCTGAGGATTCACTTCCTGTCCCTCCACGCCAAGGTGCCAGGCAGGTGGGGTCATAACTACACTCTGAAAATTTGACGTGAAAATATTAATTATTTGGTATTACTTGGTATGAAAGAACAGAAGAAGGCCAGAGCCCATCGAGACTGTTCCCTGCACTATGTGGGACATTTTTTATCTATTATCCCTCAACCAAACATCTAATTTGTTTTTAAAGACAGTGGCACTAGTTGCCTCTACCAATTCTTGTGGCAAGGTGTTCCATACAGTGGATGCTCTTATTGGAAAAAAGTTTCCCCTTTTGCTGGTTTTATAAGTTTTTACTTCAAGCTGTTTATTATGCAGTCTCGGAACATGTCTCCTTTTGGAGAGTGTTAGACCACATTTTTCCATTAGATCTGGTGAATTTATTAAGTTAAAAACCATAAGCATATCACCTCTTAATCTTCTAGTTTGAAGAGAGAAGAGACCAGTAGCTTTTAATCTGTTCTGATAATCCAAGTTTGTTAATCTTGGAATCATTCTAGTTACTCTCCTTTGAACCTGTTCAAGAATTGCTATGTCTTTTTTTTTGGTTTGGATTCCAGAAAGGGGAGCCATAGTCTAGATATGGTCTAATGTATGCCCTATACAATGGAATAAGGCATTGTTCAGTGCGATTAACAAAAGTGAATTTTATTTGCCTCAAAAATCTGTTGGTCATGCAAGCAGCTCTAACACAGTGATCATTTGATGTAAGTTTATTATTAACATATATCCCTAAATCTTTTTCACAATTTGATGAGTGAAGTGGTAGTCCATTTATATGATATATCGTTTTTGGATTATTTACACTGAAATGCACTACTAATCATTTGTCTTGATTAAACTGCATATGATTTTCATTTGCCCAAAGTGTTAATTTTTCCAAATCCTTCTTTAATGTAGAAATATTTTGGTAACTTGGTAATTGTAGACAAAGTAGGCCGAGGCCCATTAAATTGTCTCCCACTCATAGTGGGCTTATCTGTTAATATATTTTCTAATATTCGTAAACAAAAATTTATCTAACTCAATTTTGAACGAGTCAAATGACGTTTTTACAACTATATTCCTTGGCAAGTGGTTCCAAATTAGGGGTGTTCATATATTATAAAAATTTAAATGCCTATTAGTTCTTGCTCTATTTATAAAGATTTGTTTATCATGTGATCTTGAATTTAGGGTTTTGGGGTTCCATATTATGTTGCATTGAGACATTAAAGTTTTGTCCTCCAGAATACGATATAAAAATAGTAGATCTCCCCTGATGCGTCTTAATTCCAAGGGGTACAAGTTAAGTTCTGATAGTCTATCTACATATTCTACATTCTGTAAACTTTTTATTGATTTTGTTAGACGTTTTTGAATCTTTTCCACTCTAAGTATGTCTTTCTTTAAGTATGGACTCCATATAGGGGAACCATAGTCAAGATTAGGGAGTACATAGGTCTTATATAATTTGAGTACACACTCTCGATTCCTTGATATGAAAGCTTTATTAATAGCATAAATGATACTGTTACATTTACCTATTATTTTTAAAATGTGCGTATTAGATGATAGTCTGGAGTTTATCCAAGCACCCAAATCCTTTTCACTATTACTATGTTTTATTTTCTTTGTATTTAAAAAATATGAATGTTTTGGGTTATTTTTTCCAAAATGGATTACCGCACATTTATCTTCATCAAATTTTATACCATTTCGTACACCCCAATCTTCTATTAAACTTAAACTATTTCTTAGCTCCATGTAGTCACTAAAAGTTGTAACTTCACCCCCCATTTTAGTATCATCAGCAAATTTAGTTATATGTGATTTGACACCTTCACTCATATCACTGATATAAAGTCCAAATAACAAGGGGCCCAGTACCGATCCCTGAGGGACCCCACCAGTAACACACCCTTCATCCGATAAAACAGTATTTATATGCACCCTCTGAGTACGATTTGACAACCAATTCCCAATCCATCTAATAGTGTTTTTTTTAAACCTAGTTTGATTAATTTATTTATCAACTGATTAAAGTGGGACTGTGTCGCACGCCTTTCCCAAATCCAGAAAGATTACATCCATTGGTCTGCCACTATCCAACTTAAGGCTGATATGGTTGTAAAAGGATAATAGATTGGTATTGCACGAAAGCCCTCTTCTAAATCCATGCTGGGTAACATCCTGTAGACCCAATCTTATGATATCTTCATCAATACTACTTTTAATTAATCTTTCCAACAATTTGCAACAGGCTGATGTCAAACTGGTTGGTCTATAATTTGTCACACCGGATTTGTTGCCTTTTTTGTGAATAGGCACCACTATAGCCTTTTTCCAATCCAATGGCACACCAGTCTCAAGAGATTTATTAAATAATTTTGTAAGAGGATCTGTTAACACATCCACGAGTTTTCTCCATATAATCGTATCGATATTGTCGGGACCTGTGGAGGATGATATCTTTAATTTTAATAGTTCCTGTTTGACTGATTCCTGACTAATATTAAAGGATGTTTCATTTTTTACCTCAGTAATACTAATATTAGTATTTTGAACCTGATATATAGATGTGAAGTATTTGTTAAAGTTATCAACTATATCTTTGTTGTTGGTGATAGTTTCTCCATTTACTATTACCGAGATGATTTTTTTTTTATCCTCATTTATTACCATTTATATAGGCATAAAAAGCCTTTTGGTTTTTATTCGATGTTAAATTATTTTCAGATTTAATTTTGCCTTTTTTTATAATAGTCTTAAGCAATTTCTGCTGTTTTTTGTAGTTAATGTGATTTATTTCGGTAGGGTTTTTTTTATACTTTTTAAAAGCTTTATTCTTCCTTCTAATTTGTTTCTTAATGTCTATATTGAACCAATGGGGAATGTAACCTTTGCTGTTGGCAATTTTACACTTCGGAATGTAATTTACAATTATTTCTTGTATTTTGTTTTTCAACTTAACCCACATATGATTAACCCCTAATCTGCAATATGTCTGCCTCCAATCCAGTTTATTAAATGCTTCGATAATTTTGTCCCAATCTGCTTTTTTATAATTAAGGGATTGTATATAATTTCTAAATTTGATATTTCCAATGTTGAATGAACATTTGACAATATTATGGTCACTATTACATAAGTGTGGTAAAATATCTATTTTATCAATCTTATCAATACTGTTGGTAATAACCAAATCTAAAATACTTTTGCCCCTAGTTGGGACATCAACCACTTGATAGTAACCTTGAGATGTTATAGTGTCCAGGAACGTCTTTTCAAAGGCAGTTGTTGCTTTACGCTCCAGCCACATGATACCTGGGGCATTGAAATCACCCAGAATCAAAAAATGCCCAAGATTTGAAACTTGAATCATTTCCTCTAATAAGTTATTATTATAAACATTATTACTGTTAGGGGGTCTATAGCAGATTCCCAAATTCAATTTAGGTAAGTGTGGAAAAAGTATGCTTACCCATAAGGTTTCAGGAATATTATCTACAAAATTACTTATTTTAATTTCCTGACATTGTAAGAACTCTGACACATAACAACATACTCCCCTACCCTTTCTCCCAATACAATTTTTAGTAAATAGTTGAAATCCATCAATATTGTTTGACCAATTATTTGATTCATCCCGCCAAGTTTCTGTCACACATATAATGTTAATAATGTCCTGCTTAATTCGTAATTTCAGTTCACTTAATTTATTGTTACTTAAGCTTCGTGCATTGATTATTCCAAATGTTCAATCTACTTATACCTTTATTATTTAAATTTGGCCGTTTTATTAAGTGGGTGGCATGATTTGATTTAGGTTTTAGTTTGTCACCCTCATCCCCCTTGTTTTCTAGTTTAAATTGGTCTTAATGATATTTTCAAAAGTCCTACCTAATTTGTAAGCTCCTTGGCTACTCAAGTGTAACCTTGAGTGTATCATAAAAGTTTTCCCAATGAGGTATGGATTTATAACCTGACATGAGTGTCCATTTTCTTATCCATTCATTTATAACTTTAATTTTACATGAGGTATGATAATTTGCTCTTGGAACAGGGAGTATTTCAGAGAACCATGTTTCACAGTGAAATTTGTCCAGAGTTTTGCCAATATCTATAAATTCCTGCTTGATTTCATCTACTGAAAGTTTTTTTAAATCATTTGTTCCTACATGTAGAATAACAAGTGGATTATGGCCAGAATTTTGTAAAATGTCCGGACACATTTTATTTATGTCTTTAATATCGGCTTCCCGAAAGGAGGAACAAGCTATGTTATGCTTGTCTGTTCTACACACTATTTTATCTGTATATTTAATTATTGAATCACCCAAAACATAGAATTGTCTACTCAAGCTATTTATAGCCTTCGGAGGGTTGTCCTTAACTGAATTTGGTAGGACTCCTTCACTTTTATTATTTTGATCATGAGTATGGACAGAGTCAAATATGGACCCTTGTTCTTGACCATTCATTTCATTTGATACTATGTCAAACATGGGATCAGTTAAAGACTCCTGGATTTTTGCACTGGTCTCCTTTATTATAGCATCTGGTCTGGGATTATTTACACTAACTATAGGAATTTGCTTTTGAGGACTAACATCTTGTGTCAACTCAACTAATGGATCTGTATTGTCCAGGCTAATTAAGGGGTCATATCTATTGGCTAGACTAATGTTGTTACCAATAGCCCTTCTTCTAGATTTTGACTTGTGACCAGTAGTCCATTCTTCAGCTTCACTATTTAAACTAATATCATTTGATTCACATCTTTTCCTCTTCTCATAAATTCATATACTTTTACTAGATTCAGTAACATATTCCCCTTTATTTAGTTCCACATTATTTCTAGTGCTGTTTTGCGAGGGGTTTCCTAACATTTTTGTTTGATTTTCCTGATATTTTTGATTACTGACAATCTCTTGCAGAAATTTTCTATGTCTTCCCTCAGAACACTATTACTAGTGCATTTATCGCATATAAAAAAGGTGGTCTGGGGGACAGAGAGGTGAATAAGGCATACATCAAACAAGTATTACATTTAATACCTGTTTCACCATCCAAGGTAATTATAACATCCCTCATAGTGGCTTTGTTTGTTGTTTTTTGATTTAAATACACATCTGATGTAGGCTCCAAAGTAATTAGATCAGCCATCCTCTTGCTACACATTCGCTTAGCTAGATTCTTTCAGAAGCTATTGATTTACTTACACACAGGAATACGTATTTTGCCCTCACTCAATCACTCTGCCACTCTTGACACACGTGACACACAACACCCGTGTCTTAGCGCATGTCCTTTGTCGCATATATGTAACTCGCCTTGCACGCTGCAGGGCTATTTAAATAGTGAGTGACACCGGAAGTAACTCACACTTCCTGGGTATCCTCGCTACTCAAAAGCTCCAAAATTTAAGATTTTATACTGAAGTGGCTTTAAAAGTAAATTTGGTCCCCTGGCAATGCTTCTCTCCCAAAAAAAGTAATAAACTGGTGAGTAGTAGTTCGGAAGTGTCTTCACAAGCTACTCTCCTCTGCCTAGGATGTCTAGGGCTCCAAACCTCGTGAGACTACGAGGTGTGCAACAACTCAATTATTGCAAGTGTTTATAATAAAAAGCATACAAAGTACACAAAGTTTCATAAAGTTTCATTGAGAGATGTTGTTCACAAGTTTAAAATAACAGGTTTAACAGTCAGCAAGAGACCTGCTTGCTGCAGGGCTATTTAAATAGCAAGTGACACCCGGAAGTAACTCGCGCTTCCTGGGTATCCTCGCTACTCCAAAAGCTCCAAAATTTAAGATTTTACACTGAAGTGGCATTAAAAGTAAATTTGGTCCCCTGGCAATGCTTCTCTCCACAAAAAGTAATAAACTGGTGAGTAATAGTTCAGAAGTGCCTTCACAAGCTATTCTCCTCTGCCTAGGATGTCTAGGGCTCCAAACCTCGTGAGACTACGAGGTGTGCAACAACTCAATTATTGCAAGTGTTTATAATAAAAAGCATACAAAGTACACACAGTTTCAAAAGTTTCATCAAGAGATGTTGTTCACAAGTTTAAAATAACAGGTTTAACAGTCAGCCCTTGATTATTAACCTTGCCCTCCAATTTAGTATCGTCTGCAAATTTAACTATGAAGTTATTTGGCCCTGTTTGTAAATCACTGATAAAGAGGTTAAACAGTGTTGGTCCCAAGACCAACCCCTGTGGTACACCACTTTTCACACTACCTGAATCAGACAAGATATCATTAATTCTGACTGTCTGAGAATGATTTGTCATCCAGTTTAAAGTCTAGTTGACAATATCAGGTGACAAACCTAGGTTGTGCATTTTAGTAATGAGTTTTTCATGTGAGGCTTTATCGAAAGCTCTACTAAAGTCCAAAAGAATTACATCAGTAGGGATACCCACATCTAGTAGAGTACTTATATTATTGGAAAAAGATATCAGATTGGTGGTGCAGGAATACCTGGGAGTAAACCCATACTGATTTGAATCATAAATTCCTAATTTTGTACAATCTTGATCTATTAGAGACTTCATTACTCGTTCCATTAATTTACCAGCCACTGAGGTCAGGCTAATTGGACGATAATTTTGCACAGAACCTCTATTGCCTTATTTAAATATGGGAGTAACTATTGCTGAATGCCAATCATTTGGTACAATGCTTTCTTGTAAGGATTTATTGAAAATAATTGACAAAGGTATAGAAATATTTAGAGGTTTCGATCAGAAACCATGGATGAATACCGTCTGGGCTCAGACTAGTATTTTTTTTTTTACGTTTTTTGATAGCCTGCATAATGTCAATTGGATATAACCTATGATAATCTATGTGGTGAACTTTAAATGTACTAATAGGTGATTTTTGAGAGAAGACAGAATAAAAGTACTTATTAAAGAGATTCGAGGTTTCTGTATCAGATAGAGAAGAGCCATTGGTTATAATGGGACCAATGGTCCTTGATACACCTTTTTTACTATTTATCAATCAATCAATCAAATCTTTATTTATCCTGGCAATCGTTCCATTAATTTACCAGGAGAAAAGAGATTTGTGACAGTCTTTTGTGTGAGCTAGTTTAAATTCTAGCTTATTTTTTGCCAATTTAATAGAATGTTTTAAGTTTTTCACACATAGTCTGTATTTATGTAATAGAGCAGTTTTAAATGGAACATAACTATTCTTAAGTTTCCTAAAAAGTTTAATTTTTATTTTAATCAAATTTAACAAACAGCAAAGTTACGAGCCTGCACTTAAATTAGCAAATGCAGGATCTTACCTCCCTCCCCAGGTTCTAACCTTCTAACAATGGAGTCCCCTCCAGGAGTTGTTTCCTTCCCCTGTGGTATCCCATGCCGGAGGAGGTTGCCAACATCCTCCATGGTCTCCACTGCTGGTGCCTCCATAGAGGAACCACACCCTGCCAGATTGGTATATGAATTGTGGAGAGGTACAACTGGAGGGATGTGCCCCTGTTCCACCACCCTTACTCTCCCTGAGCCCACTGTGGTCCAACTGCTCCTCTTTCTTGGCAACCTCTGAGACAGTGGCAGTGGCCCTGGTGGTCCTTGGGTAGGAAAGGAGGGTCCCAAATCCTCACCAACTCAGCCTGGAGATAAGCAACCTCCTTCCTCAGTCCAATGAGGTGCCTGCAGATGGGACAACACTACATCCTCCAGAACATCTCCTGGAAGACTGCTGCTCCACAGCTACTGCACTGCAGCACTCTCATCATGTCTTATTTGTGGCCCCTTAAATGCTGTTTTGTATACTTATTCTTTCCCCTCTCTTTTTTTTTTTATTTTTTTTTCCCTACTTTCCTACTGCTTCCATGCCCTTGGAGCTCCTGATCTTTCTGTTCTGGGACAGGAAGATATTTCTATCTTTCCAATGAAGCTGTAGTTTTTTTGAAGTAAGGTCCTTAAGTGATTTGGTATCTTTCCAGCAACTTTTTTTTTAAATTTTGTTTCCCTCTGCTCGCCACTGGCTGGAGCCCCACTGGTCAATCCCTAGCCTGTTCCAAACCCTCCCAACATGTGATCCCACTCCTTGGACCCACTTGCAACTCACTTGCAGGTAACCCTCTGGTGATTGCCCCCTGGGGTTGGGCTGGCTTCAGCTCCACAGCATTCCTGTATAATCCAGTTAATCTGCAGGAGTGGGGTGAAGGATGGAATGAGTTGGGACTCAGGAAGGTAGGAGCCAGCAGTAGACATTGGGGCTGAGGAGCAATGTCTTCCTTCCAGCCAGTGGGGTGTTTCCATTTTTCTGGCATTACCCCCCCCAGAGGTGCAGACATGCAATGATGTCCATTACGGGACAGTGTCCTTCTGTACCCGACCCACAGAAATCTGCTGTCACCTCCTCCCCTCTCTTAAATGGCCCCAGATGTTGCACACCAAGACTTAACTTAGTGTTGCTGATAGCCAAGGAAACCACCCCCCCCAAGGAGGATAGCTGTTGGTTGAACACTCATCCTTCCTCCCCCGTCCGACCCTCTGACACCTGTGCTCACTCCTGAACATGGGTCATCAGTGCCACAAGTGGACATACTTTCCACTGTGCTGGTGGTCTGTCACTCTTCCCACCAACTTGCCTAATCATAGCCAGCCTGGTGACGCTGAGGGTTGAGTCACTGGATGTCACACCTCGCACCACACTGGCAACCTGGGTTTGGGAATGAGCCTGGGTCATCGAGGTTGGCAGGGGAGGGAGGGATTGAGCATCTGGAGGAACACCCTCCCTCCCTGGGGAGGGTGGGGATTCCTGCTCCCACCATCTAGTGGCCTCTGGTGGTTCCAGGGGCTCACAGCAGTTGGGAGCCAGCTGATCAGGAGATTGGTTCGGAGGCATTTCTGTGGGCATCCTCAAGAGCGAGCATGCATCACGCTGGAGTGCATTGCACTTCCCAGCCAATAAGGGGGTAAGTAAGAAAAACCCCTTCATTAGGGATACCCAAAGGCACCTCCCCCAATCCACAATCCCAACACTGGGCTGTCTTCTTTCCATTCCCCCCACCGCTCCAGGCACAGTGCTCTACACTATAAAAAGAGCACCTTGTGTGGATAACACAGCCCTTCCCAGTGGGGGCTTAGATCCAGGGGTTCTGCAGGGTTGGAGCAGGGAGTAGGGAGTAAGGATTAAGAGCCACAGCAGGAGGTAGAGATCATGGACAAGAGGAAGCTGGAGAGAGTTCCCCTCTGGAGGTAAAGAAACAACGTCTCCCCCCCCAGAAAAACCATACATACAGAGCATTGTTTTCCTGACTGAGAGTAAATCTTGCAGTTTTCTAATAATCTCTGCATTTTCCTGACAACCTGTGTTCATTCTCCAGAAACCCAGTCCAGTATTTTGTTTCTATATGCTTCCCAAGTTCACACTAAGAATTCTGTGGTCAGATATTTCAAGTGGAACTGTTTTCACTTGCAGTACCTGCAGTCTACGTAGATGAAAGAAACCAAAAGTCTATTTGGGATGACAGTTTACCTTTAAAAAAGTACTGTATGTTATGTGGGTTTTTTTTTTCTGTCATGATTTAAGCATCTAATAAGCTTGCCTTGTGACACATTTTAAAATAATTAGCTATGAAATACTTTTTTGTTTTCCTACCCCAGTCTTTGTCCAACAACCCACAATTAAAATCTCCTCCCAGACAGACTCCTTTTGTGGTATTCAAATAGGGCTGAATTAATTTAAAGAGTTCTATTCTACTGGCTTTAGTTTGTTTAGCATAAATGTTTATTAATGGAAACGACTTGTATTTTGATGTCTATAAGCAAAACCATGTCTACAGAGATTTCCACAAATGTAGTTACTTTGATATCTGGATTCAGAAATGAATCCCCCACTCTTGAGCATACTTTTCTTCTTTCAGAGACCAGAAGGAGGCTCCTATATTCTATTCCTTCTGTGCCCACCAGAAGGAGGGTCCCATATTCTACTCCTTCTGTGCCCTTGTTATTTCTCCTAGGGTATGCAACCTAGTACCTTGTAAAAATATTACATCATCCTCCAACTGTTGTAAGATCAAAAAGGTAGTCATCCTTTTTATGTTTGTCATGAGTGCAAGCACAGATGAACATGTTGATATGAGAGTTGCTATAGAGGGGTGTGAGGAGGTTCATCCACTGGAGAGCTCTGTTCAAGGGGCAGGTCTGTGGCAGATGAATCAGTAGGCAGGATGTTGATGACTCACTTTCTGTTTTTGGCGTGGAATTGGTAAGGTTTTCAAAGGACTGAGCTGAACCAATAGTGTCCCAGCTCAGTCCTTTGATGTGTAAACAGCTATGCAAGGGATTACATTTACTTCTTGGTTGCACGTTCACACTGCTGTTGTGCTTGCAGTGATGGCTGCAGTTGCTGTCATGAACAAGCTTGCTGAGTACGAGCCTGCTCGAGCTGACATGTGAACTCGCTGTCTCTCTCACTTATCAGCTTGCTCTATGTGTAGCGCTGTTTCTGTACTTTTCAACCTGCCTGTTTGACTGCAGCAAATCAATCCCTCCTGCTCACTCCCACTGCTGCTGTCCTTCCAGCTCCCTCTGTTTCCATTTGAGCCCCCCAGCAAATCACTTCCTCCTGCTCTCTCCCACTGCTGCTGCCCTCTCCGCTCCCTCCATTCCTGTTTGAGCCTTCCCCAGAGCAAATCACTCTCTCCTGCTCACTCCCACTGCTGCTGTCCTCTCCGCTCCCTCCATTCCTGTTCAAGCCCCCCCACAGCAAATCAGTCCCTCTTGCTCACTCCCACTGCTGCTGTCCTCCCCACACCCTCTGTTCTGTTAAAGCCCCCCCACACAGCAAATCAGTCCCTCCCACTGCTGCTGTCCTTCCTGTACCCTCTGTTCCCCATCCCCCTGGACACTGGGGAGCCCACTCTCAGTGTC
The DNA here is from genome assembly GCA_016271365.2 of Neoceratodus forsteri. Classification (NCBI taxonomy): domain Eukaryota; kingdom Metazoa; phylum Chordata; order Ceratodontiformes; family Ceratodontidae; genus Neoceratodus; species Neoceratodus forsteri. The sequence continues at coordinate 378,609,353 of CM057458.1, forward strand.
TGGAAATGTAAACAAAATCATTCCCTGAAACAGAAAACTGTTCCTAATGTCTTTTTTAAACTTGCAAAAAAGAAAACAGCTCCTCATTGTCTCCCCATCCCCATTCTGACCCTCCCACTGTGCACGACCTCCCTGCTACCCCCCCACCTTTACCCATACTTACCTCCAGAGGTTAGGAGCAGTGATCTTCTGTGGACCGGGACACATCTGCACTCTTCAAACCCGACCGGCAAATTGAAGATTTCAAGGTAAGCTGAATAATGGGAGTCAATTGAGGGGTTTCATCATAGATTGATATCTCACCCATTTTTAGGAATTTTGGCCCACAATTTTCAACATATGGTTCTTGAGACCCCATCTCTTGAATACTGTCACTGTCATTTTGTTACTTGGTTCCGAAAGGTGATTTTGTGGTCGCTGTGCAGAATCACCTTTTGGGACTGATTAATGAAATGACAGTGCCACTGTTTATGAAGTGGGGTGCTAAAAAGCCCATGTTGCAAATCTGGTGAAAAAATTACAAAAAATGACTGTATTATGAGTGTGCATTGCACAGTTTCTACACATGCTCCTAACTTCGCCAATTCTTAATATTTTCACTCCAGATTTTCAACACTGCAATTATTTCACACCTCCATCTGAACAGTACAGCTGTCACTTTTAATATCCTGCTTGAAACATGCTTTCACACCTATTGCGCAGAATGGTGCAGTCGCTCTATGAAATCACCTATCGGGATGAGTGAACAAAATGACAGTGACACTTTTTATGAGGTGGGGTCATAACTACACTGAAAATTTGGTGTGCAAATATTATCAAACAGCAAAGTTACGAGCCTGCACTTAAATTAGCAAATGCAGGATTGTACCTTTGGTACTTTTCAATATTTTAACCCCAAATTTTCAACATAGACATTTTTTCGCTGAACCTCATGAATGTGACAGCTGCCATTTTTCAGATCCTGGCCAAAACGTTGTTTGTTTTTCTTGCATCCAAAAGGTGATTTTGCAGCCACTGCATGAAATAGTTTTTCAGACAGGAGTTGAAATTGTACTTTTTCTTTCTTCATGAGGTGGAGTAATAAGACGGCTATGTTGAAAATATAGTGTAAAAATATTAAAAAACAATGAAGTTATGAATGCTTGTTGAAATTTGTCAATGCCAACTCTTAACTCCCCCTCCCCCCAAAATGACACCAGTGCACATGATGAACATTCTGCACTGACAAATGCTGTTTTACAATTCTTGATACTGTTCACATTAGCAGACAGTATACTCTGTCAATACTGTTCTCCTCTCTTAACAAGTACTGTGCTCAAATGTATGATCTGTAATTTGATGTCTCTGTATGCTCATATTATAGTCTGTGTCCCAGTCCCCTTACTCCCAGGATGCATCTGGAATCAAGTGGTACCCCACTCAGCATGCCTTCCTGGTTAAACTCATAAATAAATAAATAAATACCCCAAACATAAAAAAGAGACAAAAGAAAAAAAAAAACAGTTCATTATTTTTTCTTTCCAAATACCCTTGCCCTCCTTTTCTTAAATGACTGTGTGTCAGTTGATAGTTCTTCATTTTTTGAGGATGGGTCTGGTTGTGACCACAGGATGGGGGAAGCATCCAACTCCTCTTCCATATTAGCCCAATCTCTGCTGCCTTTAAATACTCAAAGTGACTATAAAAAGACATGCTGTCTTTTCAAGTTTGTTTTAATAAGGGTTGACCTTTTGAATGAGATCTAGTAATCATTCTAAAGGAGTCTGTATCCAGGGTGGAGGGGGGCAGTTGAATGTTAGGCTGCTGTGCTGCACCACTCTTTCCTTTGACAGTCACTGATAAATTGTCCATCACCTCTTCTGCCATAGGATCTGCAGAAGGCATAGTACTTGTTGATGGTTGTGGCCGTTCTTTGAGGGGTTACTTTGTACTTCCTTATGCTGTACAGCACTTGTTGTTCCACTGTGCATTTTCCGATTTATCTGGCCCTTGTCCATCTTTTTGCACAGGAGTAGTAGGGGTGCGCAACTGCTCCTCTGTATTGCTCATTCTGGGCCATAGTAGCAATATATTCATGCTCATCCTGCTCACTTGCATCTGGACTGTTACGGAAGGCCCACAAACATATTTTATAAGTGTGGCCTGTGTCTTTGCACAAATTACATTTCATAGGGTTCTTGCATTGCTGTCTGGCATGTTCTAGTTCTGAGCACAAAGTAAATTTAAATTGGTCAAAAGCATTATTCAAATGTGAATAGGAACCACATTTGTAACACACTTTGAGCTGCTCAGCATAAAACTGGTTCAACAGTCCCCACCCCCCCAAAAAAAAACTGTTTGGTAATTGTACTAGGCTACCTTCTGCTTGCAGTACAGTTACACCAGTAATGCATGCAATACTCCAAATGTGATCTCACCATGGACCTGTACGGGGCAGCATGACTTCCCCTTTCCTAGAGGGCAGTCCCCTTGTGATGTACCCCAGCATTCTATTCACCTTTGTTGCTGCTCTGCTGCCGTGGTTCATTTTCCATGTTACTTGTACCCCCAGGTCCTTCTCCTCCATTGATGTGGATAACTGCACTCCCCCCAACCAGTAGCTATTCCTGGGATTTCTGGCCCCCAAGTGCATGACTTTACCTTCTTTGCATTGAACCCTAGTTGCCATATGCACTTATTTATGTCTTTTGTACTCTCTCCTGTAATATTCTTTGTGCTGCTGCCCTCTCATCCCTTTAGATTGTCCTCTGTAAAATCTCTTTCCCTCTCTCTCTCTTCTCATCTTCCTTGATGGAGTTTACTGGTCCCCCAAGGCCAAATCAGATTCTATAATTTCTCTTCTCTACTCTGTACTCACACTCCTTTTGTGGTAAACTTATTATCCTTAGGAACTTTAGTTTAAACTGGTCTTCTCCTTCTTTTAAGTCCCTCAGACAAAAGGTTCAGTCGCTTGATTTTTCTCAACTTGTGTTGGACCTTACTCATCACAGCTTCACTTCTGTGATCACTTGCTTCTTTACTGGATACTTTCCTCCCATCCCCATAGAATTTGTGCTGCACATACCCTTGCTGATTCCATGAGTGACCATTGAATGGTTTAGTGTACCAGAAAATTCATCACCCTGTAGTCCCGCTGGTTACATCAGGACCCAGTTTTTCAGGTCTCCAAACATGGACAGCCTCCTGGATGGCTTGCAGTCCTCCAACTGGGCTCCTTTTGTTCATTGCACTAACAAAAATGTTGCCCTCTCCTTTTCCTTCCATTTCACATCTGTCTGGAACAATCATGCCCCCCTGAGTAGATCCTTAGCACATGTGTTCCATATGCCTTGGGTTAGCTTCAAACCCACCTCTTTTCTTAGGGCCTTTGACTCAGCTTGGTCCCTCTATACATCCTCTGGTTCCCACAAGGACTGGTTGAGGTACTGTTAATTGCATAATATTTGGACAAAGTCTCTCAGAAAGGCAAAAGTCAATTATTTTGCCTCAATCTCCAGAACTATATTACTTTTTCAGATAGGCTCTGGAGGGTTAGTCACTCTGTTTGTACTCCCCCGCTCATATATCTATCTACACTCAGACTCAGCAACCCTCCATTGGCCATCTCTAAGCTTGGAAGTTACTGCTGCTTTTAATACTCCTTTCACCTCCTGTGCCCTCTCTACTCCTCTCTCTCCTACTTCCATACCTACTGTTACTCTCTCCCTCTTCCCTTCATTATTTCCTTTCTCTCCAGTCCTCTGATGTCTTATATGCTCTTCCTGCTCTTAATTCTTCCAAATGCCTCAGTCCCGATGATTTGAATCCTAAACTTGTTTACTTCTGTACCTCTGTCATTACTACCCTCCATTCTCTGCTGCTACATCTCTCCTTTCCCAATTGCTGGAAATAGGCAACAGTCAGACTAGTGGATTCCCTGCAGGAGGAGGGCCTCAAACAACTGGTACAGCAACCCACAAGAGACAGGGCTATCCTAGATCTAGTACTGACTAACAAAGAAGGGATCACAGATCTCCAGGTAGATGGTCACCTGGGGGCCAGTGACCATCACATGGTATGGTTCAATTTGGCTACTACATCTAAATCATCCCATTCCAAGGCAAAAATATGGGACTTCAGAGGAGCTGACTTTGATAAGATGGCCAACAGGGTTAGCTAGCCCTGGCAAAAAGAAACACAGGTGAGGGGGTACAGGCAAAGTGGGCAAGCATTAAGGATGCAATACTTGAAGCAACATCCCATTGTGTTAGACAGAAAGGAAGTGCAAAGAAGAAGTTAACCACTTTGGTTCTCAAATACAGTAGCAGAAAAGGTCAGAGCCAAAGGCTGGCCTTCAGAAATATAAGGAAACACAGCGGGATGAAGATAGGGAGGCATACCAAAACTGCCCTAAGGGAAGCAGGTAAGGCAGTAAGGCAGGCAAAGTCCCAAACTGAGGAAACACTAGCACTAACAGTAAAAGAAGGTGACAAGACTTTCTATAGATACATTAGTGAAAGGAAAAGTCCAGAGGGGTATTGCTAGCTTAATGGAGAAATGGAGCATGTGGAGGAGGAGGACCCGTAAAGGCATCTATCCTAAATAGATACTTTTGCTCAGTGTTTACTGAAGAGAAGGTAGGGCAGGGCCCACAGCTCAGCATCATGGACACAGGGGAGGGAGGTGAGCACTACTCCTTCACAAAGAAAGGGTCCTACAAGAGCTTGCTAAGCTCAGGGTGGATAAGGCAATGGGACCTGATGGCATACATCCCAGGGTACTTAGGAGCTAAAGGAGGAACTAGCAGAGCCATTAGCAGAATTGTTTGGTGAGTCTCTGAGCACAGGAGAGGTCCCAGAAGACTGGAGAATGGTTCATGTGATCCCGCCTCCACAAGAGTGGTAGCAGGGAGGAGGCAGGGAACTACAGACCGGTCAGTCTTACCTCAGTAGTGGGCAAGATTATAGAGGCACTCCTTAAGGAAAGGATAGTGCAACACCTGGAATCCATAGGGGCACAGGATCCAAGACAGCATGGGTTTACAAAGGAAGGTCCTGTCAAACTAATCTCATAGATTTCTTTGACTGGGTAACCAGAGTGGTGGACCAAGGAGAGCAGTTGATGTCAGCCTACCATGACTTCAGCAAAGCTTTTGACACTGTTCCACATAGAAGATTGATAAATAAGCTGGGTAGGCTAGGTGGGTCAGAAGTTGGTCAACTGGGTGGCAAACTGGTTGACTGGCAGAAAACAGAGAGTGGTGGTAAATGGTATACAGTCAGAAGAGATGTAAGTCACAAGTGGGTACCTCAGGGATCAGTCCTGGGGCCAGTCCTCTTCAACATCTTCATTAGTGACCTTGCAGATGGACTAGAGGGTAGGTTTGTCTGTTTGCAGATGACATCAAGATCTGCAACAGAGTAGATGATCCAGATGGGGTGGGCAGAATGAGAAGAGATCTGGATAAACTAGCAGAATTGTCAGAAGAGTGGCAACTGGGATTTAATGCAAAGAAGTGCAAAATCATGCACATAGGGAAGAGAAACCCTGAAGCCACCTATAGGCTGGGAAGGGAGTTGCTAGCAGTCACAAAGGAAGAAAGGGACTTGGGCATCATCATCACTGATGACCTAAAATCATCCGAGCAGACCTCTAAAGCAGTAGGTAAGGCTAGAGGGGTGTTAGGGTGTATTAGTAGGGGTATCACAAGTCGTAAGAGGGAGGTAATAATCCCTCTGTACAAGACACTGGTTAGGCCCCATCTGGAGTACTGCGTGCAGTATTGGAGGCCACACCTTCACAAGGACATTAACCAAATTGAGGCAGTCCAGAGAAGGGCAACCAAAATGGTGCAGGGACTGCATCAGAAGACATATGAGGACAGATTAACGGAGCTCAATATGTATACCCTTGAGCAAAGGAGGAGAGAGGTGATATGATCGAGGCATTCAAACACCTTAAGGCATAAACAAGGTGAAAGAGTCTAACATGTTTAAATATAAGAAAAATAGCAGGACAAGAGGACACAGCATGAGATTAGAGGGAGGCCGATTAAGGGGAATGTGAGGAAATTTTTTCACAGAAAGGGTGGTAGATGCATGGAATGGCTTACCACAAGAAGTGGTGGCTATGAATACAGTGCAGGGCTTCAAACAGGCATGGGATAGGCATAAGGGAGCAATACAAATGACTATGAATAGATAGGCCACTGACAGAGCAAAGGCCGATGGCACATTTATAAGGTAGAAAAAGAAATGGGCAGACTGGATGGGCCTTGCGGTCCTTATCTGCCGTCAACTTCTATGTTTCTATGTTTCTATGTTTCTTTCTCCTCCACAAAGGAGGTGTGGCCTATAACCCTGGGAATTTGTTCCCCTTTTTCTCTCCTCTCCTTTCTTCACTGGCTAAACTCAAGGAAAAGCTGGTTTTCTCTCAGCTGTTTGATTTTCCTGACTCCTCCTAATTTTTCTCTCCCTCCCAACATGGCTTTCAGAATCCCATTTTACAGTTTACTCCTCCTTGTGTGTCACTGACTTCATCCAGAAGGGACTGGATAAAGGTCATGCCTCAGCCACCATCTTTATTGACTTGGCTAAGGCATTTGATTACGTTGCCTGTCCTATTCTCCTTTATCAGTTGGTTATGCTGTGCTCTCAGCAATGGCAGTGGACTTGTTCCATTCCTACCTCTCTGGTCACAGCCAGCTTGTTCAGGTTGGATTGGCTGTTTTGCTGACATCATTAGCTTCATAGATTTGGCCAGACTCCTGTCTTCTCTATCCTTGATGGCAAGTTCATTTGAGTCAGTCCCCTGTTTCAAGTTCCTAGTGGTGTGGCTTGATGGTCACCTCCACTTTTTAGGCCACATTAATTCCATTCTCAAGAAATTATGCCCCAAACTATGTGCCCTTTATAGAATCAAATCTTGCCTTCCATTCCTAATTCATTATGAGATTATTCTTTTTTCTTAGCCCCACCCCCCACTGCTGACAGACTTCCATTGGTCCTGGTCCTCTCACCCAGCCCCATCACCTGCCTTCTCTGGGACTTATCTTGGCTCCATTGCACTCTAACTTGCCCCCCAAGGCAGGGCTGTTGGGAGTGGACTGTATGCCCTGACAGAGATTCAGTCTGTATGTTCAGAGTGAGAGCTGTAGTCCGTGGTGTGGGGTCTACAGTGAGAGGTGGTTATCCACTTTAAGCAGTTGGGAATTTTCTCATGTTCTTTTGTACCCCACCCCAATGATGCCAAACACTAGTAAATGCACACATTGTGCATGCATATGCACTGGAGCAGGTCAACATCCCCCACCCAATTCCATGGTGCCAACTGCACTTTCACCTGTGGTCACCCAGGTGGCTGTAATGCATCATCATCTGATCACCCTCCCTGCACAAGGTGGAGAGCATCCTCTAGGATGTACTGATTACCACCTCCAGCCACACCTCTGATGTCTTAGGCCAATTCCCAAACCTAGGTCATCAACATCATGGGAAGTAGCTCTACTGCTGTACCAGTGGGATGGCCCAGTGTGAGATTGTTCTTAAAATGATTCTCTGTTTGTTAATGTGAATGTGGCCTATGATAATGCCTCTAAATGTAATCTAGCAAGATTGAATCCTATCTTTTACTCCTTCTGTCAGTTTGCTTCTGGCTCACCTCCTCTTACTCACCACTGTTCCCTATATTAACATCTCACAATTCCCTTCCTATCTCCCCAGCACCTATCCCACTGCTCCTTTCTTCTCTCTAAGTATAGGTTAGCATCCCTTCTTTCCTACCTAGCTGACCTTCCATCTTCTTCTGCTCCCTCTTCTTTATCTCTCTGCTCTTATAGACTTGCTTCCATAATGCCTGTCATTGTGTACCTTAACTGGTCAGTTCACGTTCTCAGTACAGCTGCCTTCTATATGGAACTCTCTCCCCTCCTCACTCAGACATACTCTTTCTTACTTTGTCCTTTATACCCTGTCAAGGTCCCTTTTCTCTTCTCCATGAACCTGCCCTCACCCCTTGGGCACCTGATGCAACCTCTCTGCTCTTTGCACCTCCAGTGCTTCTCCAAAAATGCTTGGTACTATTTGCAAGTTTCATATTCATTACACATACCTGTTTGGGATTTTGCCTTATTTTTTGTTTCCTGCCCACTCATTTAGGGGTCATGTTTTGTTGTAATCTATCGTGCTGTCTGTGTTGTTCCCCTACTTTTGACAGTAGTATGCTTTCATCATTACTTTTCACTGATTGTCTTATCATGTTGCTCCTATGTCAATTACTGTATTATTGTTCTCCCCTGTTCTCTTTCATGCAGGTCACAGTTGGAAACTAGCCTCAACAAAGTGCACTTTTCTCAGTCACCAGTTTAATCATAACCAACTCACATTCATCCAATCATGGATCTCGGCAAGACAGTTGTTAAAGACCAAGACAGCATCATCTTGACCGGGCACAAAAGACATGTATAGATGAGTATCATCTGCATTGCAGTGAAAATTCTGGAGATTCTGAGGGTAAATTTGAAGTCTTCTGGAGCTTGTGCTTTTGGACTTGCTGCTCCTACTTTCTGGAATTCTCTGCCCCATCAGCTCTGGGAAAGTATGATGGTGGTGAGCTTTAAAAAGGCACTAAAGACTTTTTTATGGGAGAAGGCATTCTCTGCTTTGCTGTGATTGATTATTTTAGTATTGTAATATTCGTTTAGTGTAGTTTTATTGTATGTATTGATTTGTTTGTGTTTTTGATGTACAGCACTTTGGAACTTTGAAAGGTGCTTAACCAAATAAATTTTATTATTATATTTATTATTATAAAACTCAAGCCATACCACCTATTATTCACTCCCAACAGCAGCATATACACTGCAAACAACATGGTGCCAAGATGGAGCCCTGCAGCACCCCACAGGATAGGGGGAGTAGTGCTGAGGAAAAAATCCCAGACACCACTCTCTGAGTCCTACCCTCAAGGAATGATCGAAACCACCAGAGAACAGTACCAGACAGTCCACAGATGAACTGCAGGCACAGAAAACCATGGTGTACAGTGTCAAATGCCACAGAGAGAGATCTAAAAGGACCAAGATGGAGCAAGTCCTTTGATCTCTGGCTATTAGGAGGTCATGTAGTACCCGGACAAGGGCTGTCTCAGTACTGTGTCTCTTCCTAAATCTGGACTGGAGAGAATCATGAACATTGTGGCTGGTCAAATAATCATCCAGCTGTGATGTGACCACCTTCTCAATAACTTTACCCAGAAAGGGTAGGTTGGAGACAGACCTGTAGTTTGCCAAGCAGTTTGGGTCCAAGGAGTTTTTTTTTTTTAAAGAAGGGGATGAACCACAGCCTTCTTCAGGGGATCTGGAAAGATCTTCCTCTCCAAGGACCTCCAGACTATCTCAGCAAGGACTAGGCTGATTTTATCCACACAGCCTACTAAGAGGCATGTAGCGCCCGGATGCAAACTACAGTTGGTTGGTCACAATGACTGGATGACCAGCACAATGTCACTGATTGTGGGCAGGCAAAAGTCACACCAGGCAAACTGGATGCCTAGCATCTCCTGCTGACCATCGCAACTCCCATTATAGGGGGTCAAATGGATCCCAGACCTAATTGTGGCAACCTTATCTGCAAAAAAATCAAGCAAACTCCTCACACCTTTCTTGTGAAAAAGCACTCCTGGACTGGAGACAGATTGAATTGCACAGCAGCAATTTCCCTGGACAGGAATTTTGCCTTCTTATGGGTAACTGCTGATTGATAGACTTCATAATGGTCCATCAATCTAAGTCTGTCACACTCCAGGCCCAACTTCCGCCAACTCCTCTCTAGCCTTCGTCCCACTCTCCTCAGCTCCCTCAAGGTCTCATCAAATGAAGGAGACCTTGGGTGAAGAGTGAGGGGACGAACATGAACAGAAGCAATGTAATCCAGGGCTGTCACTACTGTCTTGTTATAGACAAGACCTGGTCTCCAGGATCCATGCATTCACTTGGTAAACCCAATAGGTCTAGCACCACCATTAGGCCATCCGGGGAAACATCCCTCAAAGGGCAGTACCAGACAATCTCCATAGGGGCTGACCTACCGGGGGGCCACAAAACTTAACCCAGTGGTGTGATGGTCAGACCACCCGACTGGTTCCACCACCAAGGCAGATATCTCCATCCCTAGGAGGAACACCAAGTCCAAAAAATGACCTCTAATATGGGTCGAGGAGGAAATAACCTGTGTGAAGCCCAGCTAACTTATTAGCTGCAGGAAGTCTTGACCAAATTGCGAGAGTTCATCATTGACCCAGGCATTGAAATCACCCAGGATCAGCCATCTGGGGGATCCCAATGTCAGGTCAACAAAGAAGTCTGCAACTTCCTGCAGGAAAACTTTCCCATCTCCTGGTGGCAGTAGATGAAAAGAATCCTGCACCCCACACCCTCACCATGATACATTCAAAGGAGTTGGTGGTCCCCACTGGTACCTCCACCAGGTTCAGTTCTGATCTAAAACAAATGGCAACTCCCCTGCCCCTATGATCCCTCCCCAGGCAATGCATCTCTGAGTACCCAGCTGGAATTGCTGAAGCCAAAACTTGGCCAGCATTCTCATCCAGCCAGGTCTCGGTGATACAAGCCAGGTCCAATGACCCAACAAGATCTGCTATTATAGCAGTCTTGTTCTTAATGGACCTGGCATTACATAACACTGCCCAAGTAGGATGAGTAACCAAGGAAGACCATGTTACCTGCCTGCTACAGGCAGAGCCCTTGGGTATGGGAAACAGGCAGGCAGGGAGGACCCCTCTCCTGGGCCCATTTCACCCCAGGGCATCTCCTTGTCCCCACTATCCCAATCCGCTCACTCTTTTCAATTCCCCCACCAGGCCAGGCCCCCACACTCCTCCTCCTAACAATCCCCAAAGCTCAACACTATCTTTAAACCTCTGTAGACAGCATGGGACAACTAAAAGGGTGGCGGTCCCTAAGCTTTGAGGGGAGATAATGCCCAACCGCCACTGCACCTTCCCAACACATCTCTGCCATGCTGCACAAGCACCCAAGATACAACAAACACACAATTACAAACTCATGCCACTCAAACACCCACCACTCCCTTCACCTAACCACTCAACTAACCTATCAAACTTCCCACAAATTACACCCACACAATTCTCAGACTTAATAAATATTGGACAATATCAAAAAATAGACATAAAAAAAATATCAAGAGCAAAAGCAGAAAATAATATTACAATGAAAGTTAAAATAGCCAAATAAAGAGTGGCCACAATACTCTCCAAGTGAACTAATTATTTAACCTCTGGGAGCTCTCACCTCCTCAGAGGAAAAGAAACACTGGCTCCCAAACCTATCTCCCACCTAGGTCAGGGATACCATAAACTGTTTAAATTGTCTAAATCAAAATAGGCACTCTCACTGCCCGTCAGGTTCTGGAATAAAGCAGGTAAAGAGTCAAACCATCTTCTTATGTGGTTCTTCTTATTAAAGCTTCTCAGACATCTTCAGGCTTAGGTGAAACAGGCCTCTCACTACTCTGTGTGGCCCATCCATTCCCCCAAGAAGGCCCCACCAGGGAAAAAGGCCGAAACTAGGTTCTGGTTGGGACAGACTCACAGGTTCATTCCCCCCCCTCCGGAGAACCAAAGAAAGCAGGATACTATGATGCCCACTCTCCAACAGCATCAGATCCAACTTCCCATGCAGCTGATAACCCCAGCAAGTCCCTCCCCGGGTTCAGGCAGGGCCCACCCAGCAAACCACAGGGCCTGAGGAAAAAGCCCACGATCTCCCAACTTCAACCGGCACAAATACCATGGCAGCAATTCAGTCTGAGTCCAGGGCAACAATTCAAAGAAACAGAACCCCCAACAGCTCATTGCCAATGGCCAGCAACATCGATTGTAATCAGGCTCCTGCTCCACTCCTGGGCTCTTACTCCACTCCTATGCTCCGACAATGACCGCCACTCCACCTTCTGACAGTAAGTAGACTCCTCTAATTCCTCTGATTCTCCCTCAACTCCAAACGTGGCTCAAACAAATTACCAGGAATTATGAACCAGTAGTATTTATTTACTTTAAAAAGAGTAAACCCCGATGGCAAATGTCAGCCGTTTGGGCACAGAGAACAGAATGACAATGTCCTCGATATGTGACAAAACATGTAATCAAAACGGAAAACTCAAAAAAATGCCCCACCAGTTCAAAACTCACTGCTTCAACTCTGACTCACTAACACTAAAAGCTCAAAAAATCAAATCAAATGAAAGCTGCTATATAAATCAAAATCAATCAATCTTCCTTCCTTCCTTCCTTCCTTCCTTCCTTCCTTCCTTCCTTCCTTCCTTCCTTCCTTCAATCTTCCTTCCTTCCTTCCTTCCTTCCTTCCTTCCTTCCAATGGCATAACAATATATCCATCATTAAAATGTTCTGTCCAGGGTCAAGGGTGTAGACAGGCATACTCACTGTACACATTTGTGTACATTTTTGTTGAGTGCCTGTCACAAACCATGTGCCTTTCTGTTAACATTTTCATTCTAATCTGTAGTATTTGGGTTAGTGTAGGCCACTGAGGAGTGACTCCGTTTAAACTTCTGTTGTTTAGGAGACAGATGCATGTATAACATCTTTAGAGATTAGAGGAATCATCTGACAACAATCTGACTTGTTTGGAAGGGGGTGCCATTTGGAAAGGATATGTACATTTTTAATGGGGGGGGTGTAACTGTTGGAGAGTGTATACAAAACAGAAATTTCTGGCTACACCCCTGTCTGGGGTCATAGGTTCCCATTTTCAAAGCATTTTTGTAGCGTATTCTCATGGCAAAGAACATTTTGGCCTGTCTTATTATTAAAAACAAATGGTTAAAACTGGACTAAATATTTAAAACAAATAGAGGACATGATTGCTTTTGCATTCAGCTGAGCATGCTGCTATATATACCTTTCCAATATGGAAAGTGCCAATGTTCACATGTGAATGAGGCTGCATTCACACTGCTTAAAAAGCAAGAATGGGGATATTATCTTATTAGACATGAGACAGAGAGAGAGAGAAAGAGAGAGATAGCAGCCAAAGCTTCCTTAAATCAAGGAGGCTATTTTCTAGACTACACTGAATTAAATTGTTACTTTTTGGACCTGTGTAAGTAACTAGTATTGATTATGCTTCTGGGGTTGACTTTTCTTAGTTTAACTTTAATTTGCCAGGGAGGAACTGTAGCTGGGAGATATTTGCAGTTATTTGTGACTTGACCTGTTACTTATCCTCTGTGAAACAGGTGTATGTTAAGGGGAGGAGCTGAAAGGGGCCTAGTTAAACTGTGGATTTAAAACAGGAGTTGTTTGTGGTCTCTGTCTGCTGAAACACAGAGAGAGAGAGAAAGAGAGAAAGCAGCCAAAAACTCCTTAAATCAAGGAGGTTATTTTCTAGACTACACTGAATTGAATTATTACTTTTTGGACCTGTGTAAGTAACTAGTAGTGATTCTGTTTTGGGGGTTGACTTTTCTTATTTTTACTTTAATTTGCCAAGAAGGAGCTGTAGCTGGGAGGTATTTGCAGTCATTTTTGACTAGACTTGTTACTTAACCTCTGTGAAATAGGTGTCTGAAAGGAAGGAAGGCATTTCCCGAGGTGGAGGGTCAGAGTTGTAGTTGATTGTTTCTGGAGGGCATAGGTTTACTCCCACCCACTCTGCACCTCACCCACCCGCCCCAAGCGCATAACTTCCTTTATAGCAGGGGTTCTGACATCACTTCCCCAAAACTGCTAACAACATACACCTGTTCATATCCTTAAAGGCACAGTACACTGAATAGGAGGTAGAGACACTCACAAGCTTGCACACACTAAAACAAGAACAAAAAAAAAAGAAAAGAAAAGCATCTGTAACAGGAATGGACACAGACTTGTGAGGAGTGGTGCAATGCACTGGCTGTGGAGCAGCAGTCTTCCAGGAGACATTCTGGAGACTGCATTGCTGCCCTATTTGCAGGCACCTCTCTGGTCTGAGGGAGGAGGTTGTTTGTCTCCATGTTGACCTGGCAAGGGTTCAGGAAACCTGCTCCCCTACTCAGGGACCACCCAGGCCACCACCACTACATCAGAGGTTACCAAGAAAGAGGAGTGGTTTGACCAAGGTGGGCTCAGGGAGGGTGAGGGTGGGAACAGAGGCACATCCCTCCAGTTGTGCTTCTCCACAATTCATGCACCACTCTGGCATAGCATGATTCCTCTATGAAGGTAGCTGTAGTAGAGACTAAGGAGGATGCTGGGAACCTCCACAATGGAGACCCACAGGAGGGTGGCACAGGACCCCACAGGGGAAGGAAACAACTCCTGGTGGGGGACTCAGTGGTTAGGGGGGTAGAACTGGGGGAGGGAAGGAAAAGGGAGGCAAGGTGCCTGCCCAGAGCCATGGCTTAGAGGGACAGGAAACAAATCCTCAGGATTGTGGGAGCAGCTGCAAGGGGGAGTGAGCTGGATGTCGTTATCCACCTAGGAACAAATGATCTGGCTGAGAAAGGGATCAGAGGAGTGCAACAGGAGTTTGTGAAGTTGGTAAGGGGCCTTAGACAAGTAGCACACATGGTAACTTTCTCGGAAGTGCTACCTGTCTATGGCATGGATGAGGCTACGGTACTCCACAACATGGGATTCAATGACTTGCTGAAAAACTGGTGCGGCGCTCAGGGATTTGGCTTCACTGGGGACTGGAGCTCTACCTGGAGGGATGCAGACCTATACAGGCGTGCTGGTTTGCATCTATTCAGGAGGGGAAGCAGGATCCTAGGTGACAAATTTAAATGCTTCAATGGTAAGCATTTAAACTAGCTTAGAGGCGAGGCACTGAAATGGAGAAGGGAAATCCTAGCCCCCCCCCAAAAAAATCAGGGTAGTTAGTGAGGTAAACACCAAGATAGAGCAGTCGATAGGGAGAAGGGCAGGGGTAAATGGAGAAAAAGACAAAGGCATAAGGACAGGGATGGGGTAAAAGAAATAAAGTCATCAAAAAATGGAGGGTAATGAGTATCAATGCCCATTGTCTAAGTAAAAACTTCCACGAAATGGTGGCCTTGATGGAAGAGGGATGCCTGGATATCATGGCAGTCACAGAAACATGGTACACAGAGAACCATGACTGGGATGTCAACATACCAGGGTACACAATCTACAGGAGGGACAGGGAGGGAAGAAGAGGAGGAGGAGGAGTAGCTCTCTATGTAAGGGAAAGGATAAAAGCAACAGAACTAAAGGGTAAACAGGAAGGAGAGGAAGAACTGTAGGTAACCCTGGAGACTGGAAATAGCACCAGAATCCACACAGGGGTTGTATACAGACCCCCATCTCAGGGGGAGTAAATGGACAAGGAAATGATAGAAGGCATCCTTGGGATGGCAGAGAAAGGGGAGATATTGCTGATGGGGGACCTAAAAATGCCAGATGTTAACAGGAGCACCTTTGCTACAGCCACTTCCAAGAGCAGGGCCATTCTTGATGTCCTACAGAGGGCATGCTTCAGAAAGCTAGTTTTGAAACCCACTTGGGATGGAGCAATCTTAGACCTGGTACTCTCAACTGAGGACAGAGAGAGGATCTCCAGTCTTGAAGTGGGTAACCATCTGGAAACAAGCGACCACCAAACAGTGTGGTTCACAATAAACTTAGCTGTAGAGTCAAGCCATACAAAAGTGAAGGTATTGGACTTCAGGAGGGCTGATTTTGTCAAAATGGGAGACTGCCTCAGAAAAGCACTAGCAAACAGGCAAGAAGGTGGGGTGGAGCACAATGGGGAAACATCAAAACCACCATTACAGAGGCAACAAGCCTTTGTGTGAAGCAAATAAACAAATCAAAACTAAAGAAAAAAAAAACACTGTGGTTCTCAAAAGAAGTGGCGGGGAAGGTAAGGGAGAAAAAGATAGCATTCAGGAAGTATAAGAAAACACAGAAGGAGCAGGAAGACAGTCAGAATAGCAAAAGCCCAAACCAATGAAAAGATAGCAAACTCAGTTAAGAGGGGGGATACAACCTTTTATAGGTACATTAGGGAGCAAAGAAAGACTAAGGCAGGGATACTGAGGCCTAATAAAGAGGAAGGTGGTTGGGCAGAGAGCAGCAGTGAAAAAGCAGGGATACTGAATGAATACTTCTGCTCAGTATTCACAATGGAAAAGGAGGGGGAGATACCTAATGCAGTCAATAGAAGCACTCTGAAGAAAGGGTTCTGAAAGAACTCTTAAAACTGAAGGTGGATAAAGCAATGGGGCCTGAGGGGATTCACCCCAGAATTCTAAAGGAACTAAGGGAAGAACTAGTAACATCACTGACTATCCTTTTTAATAAATCATGGGAGGATGGTGTGGTACCTGAGGACTGGAGGAGGGTGGATGTGATTCCCCTTCACAAAAGTGGGAGCAAGACAGAGGCAGGAAACTACAGACCTGTCAGTTTGACCTCAGTGGTAAGGAAAATGATGGAATCACTTCTGAAGGAAAGAATTGTTGAGTATCTAGAGGCCAGTGGGGCACAGGATGCAAGGCAGCATGGATTCACAGCAGGAAGGTCATGTCAGACAAATCTAATTGATTTCTTTGACTGGGTGACCAAAGTAGTAGACCAGGGAGAGCTGTGGACATGGCCTACCTAGACTTTAACAAGGCATTTGACACAGTCCCACACTGAAGATTAATAAACCAATTAGCCAGCCTAAGAGTGGGTCCCAGGGTGGTAGCCTCAGTAAAACACTGGCTGGACAACAGGACACAGTGGGTAATAGTAAATGGAGTCCACAGTGAAGAAAGAGGGGTTACTAGTGGGTTATTGCAGGGTTCAGTACTGGGGCCGGTCCTTTCTGATGTCTTTATAAGCCACATTGCAGAGGGACTGGAAGGGAAAGTACGTCTCTTTGCAGATGACACAAAGATCTGCAGCAGGGTTGATATGCAAGGTGGGGTGGAAAGGATGAAAAGGGACGTGGCATGGTTGGAGGAATGGTCAAATATATGGCAGCTTAGATTCAATGCAAAGAAGTGCAAAGTAATGCACCTGGGAAACAAAAACCCAGAGGAAGAGTACACAATGGTGGGTGAGATAATGACAACAAGAAAAATGGAAAGGGACCTGGGGGTAGTCATATTAGACAACCTAAAGGTGGGCAAGCAAAGTGAGAAGGCAGTAAGGAGGGCTGGGGGGATACTGGGATGCATAGGGAGAAGCATCATCAGTAGAAAACATGAAGTTGTTGGCCCTCTGTACAGACAGTTGTTAAGACCACATCTGGAGTACTGTGTACAGTTCTGGAGACCCCATCTCCTCAAAGACATAGACAGGGTGGAGGCTGTCCAGAGGAGGGCAACCCAAAATGGTGCAGGGCCTGCACCAGAAGACATATGAAGAAAGACTAAAGGAGCTTAGATGTAGAGCCCTCGAGGAAAGTAGGGAGAGAGGGGACATGATAGAAACTTTCAAATACTTCAAGGGAATCAACAAAGTCCAAGAGGGTAGCATCTTTCAGAAAAAGAGATGTGCAAGAACAAGGGTGCACAATTTGAAGATAGAGGGGGAACGGCTCAGAGGTAATGTGAGGAAGTATTTCTTCACAGAGGGGGTTGTAGATTCATGGAACAGCCTTCCTGAGGAGGCTGTAGAGCCAAAAACAATTGGGGAATTTAAGAGTGCATGAGACAGACATAAGGCAATTCTAGTGGGGGGTAGGAGGAAGTAGGCTCTTGGTTAACTAGCATCTGCAGCTTATCCGTTAGGTAGGGAAACGGGCCAAGTGGTCCTTATCTGCCATCAAATTCTATGTTTTTTTTTTTTTTAGTCCTTTGGTAACCGGGTAAGGCCCACTAGGCACAAGTGCCTGTTTTTTATGGGCGACCTGGAGGTGGAGGTTGTGAGACTCAAACTCAGGTCTGGTCTGCTGGGTGTATCAAGCTCATTCACACCTTGTTCCTCTAACCTCTAGGCTATACTGCCAGCCTTGATTCATTAGCCTGTATCAGCAGGCATAGGTCCTGCTCCAGTTTGCTGACCCTCATATTTTTACTTAAAGTAGGCTTATTTCACATTTGTAAACACAAAAACAATATAGTATCCTTGACAACGTCAACATAATGCTCGTGCTCCAAAAATATTAGTGAAGTGAGAGGTTACTTGAAAAGGTTTACTGTGCTTTCTTCACTTGCAGAATTATCATTTTGAAACGGATAATATCACAGTAATTTAAGAGCTCAGAAAGGGGTGCTTTTGACAGTTGTGCAGTAAAAAATGTTTTACAAGCAAATATCATTCTAATAAGCACAACACACTACAGGGAGGCACAAATTAAATTAACCTCTTATAGGAGCTTGAGGATCCTCATTTTTTATGTTTACCATGCACGCTTATGCACAGCAAGCAAACATCTTCCTATGATAATGGCTTTTGAGGGGCATGATACTGCCCCTCCAATGCAGAGCAGTGTTTAATCGGCAAGTCTGTAGCAGACCAATTATTAGCCAGCCTAATTATGACAGAGTTTTAGCTTGGTGAGTGGAATGTGCGTCTACTTCAAGACAAAAAGCCAACCCAATGATGGCTTTGCAGTTGTCTTTGATGTAGCAGCCCAGCATGTTGACCTCTCCTGATCAGACTGGCTTAGGAATTTCAACCATCTACAGCTCTGTGCTGTTTTAGCTGTTAAAAAATAATGTGTGTATGTGTGCCGTTCTTTCTCTCTCACTCTCACTGCTGGAAAATGGTATTTATTCACCTAGTAAAAGTGATTATCCCTGCAACCATTCTGCTTTTACACACCTCAGTAACATCCATGCTATATATTTATATTTGTAACAGCAATTATAAACTGAGTGTTTTAAGTTTCAAGCAGCCAGGCTTGTGTTTGCAATGATCTCACTCTGTCTCAGCTCTAACTATTGCTGGAGTAAGTATTTTTTTACAGTGAATGTTTGAAGTGCACTTACAATATGCACTTTTTCATCTTAAACCATATTATGCTGTTAGATTTTCTTTTGGGATAGTTAAAAATATGTTTAAGTAGCCATGAGGGCTTGTACTAGAAAAAGTAATATTTCAGTAAGTACATCAGCTGGGCAGCAGAAATGTCTGTGGGGCTGATGTTTTTTTTAAGCCACTAGCTTTGTTGGCTAGTGGCTGCAAAACTTAAAGAGCTAGTTGAGGCAAAGCAGTCAGACAGGAAAATGATACAAATTTTAAGTAGTTAGTTGTAACTTTTCATTTCTGAAGCAATTTTCTTTTTTTTTCTTTTGCTCATTAGAAGGTCTTCTATGTGATAATATTGTGCTGGTTGTGTGGAACAGCTCTTAGCCTGTCAGTTGGCTTATGTATCTGCATCGCCCCCCACTACATCATCAGCATGGTGAACTCACTGAAAGTGACATCACAAGTGAATGACCTGGCAGTCATTGAATGGCTGTTCCTAAGCAACAGAGATGTCTCAGTCGGTGAGGTAGCAATGCTGATGATGTAGTGGGGGCAGTAGAGCAGGATATGTCAGCTGCCAGGCTAAAAGCTGTTCCACATATCACACCTATTGACATCAGTTAAACAATGTTCTAATTAATCAAAGGGAAAAGAAAAGTACCTCAGATGCAAAAGGTAGCGGCTGGTTGCTTTTAAAATCTAATATTAGTTTTAGGCAGTACACTAGCTCTTTAATTTCAACCGCTGCATTGATCAGCCTGGGATGAGATTTCACTTTTTTATTGTATTTATTCTCCCCTAGCTGACAGTTCACTGCCACCTCGTCCCCAGATACATCAGCCCTCCACACCATCTGATGGGAGACAGCTGTAACCTGTACATGACATGTAATGACAGGTAGTAAAGAGAGTATACATATGTATACAGAGAACAGTGTACTCCAAATCCCTGTTTTGTTGTTTGTGTTGTCCATTTCTGTGCCATCATCTTGGTGACCATATGTCATGATGCAGAAATCAGTTTAACAAGTTACATAGATACATAGACAGTGTCAGCAGATAAGGGCCTACAGCCCACCCAGTCTGCCCATTTGAGCTTGTAAGTTCACTTTATGTTTTCCTAGAAGTCTGTTGCCCCTTAATCCTGACCTCCAGAATTCCTTTATGTCTATCCCATGCAGTCTTAAATCCCATGATTGTTTCAGCCCCCACCACTTCCTCTGGCAGGGTGTTCCACTTGTCCACCACCTGTTCTGTGAAGAAATTCTTCCTCACGTTTCCCCTGAATCATCCTCCCTCCAACTTCATCCCATGCCCTCTAGTCCCGGAACATGTTTTTTGCTTAAAAATAGTGTATTACTGCACCGTGTTCCTCCCTGTAAGATACTTGTATGTCTCTATCATATCCCCTCTCTCCCTCCTCTCCTTCAGGGAGTACATATTCAATTCCTTCAACCTGTCCTCATACGACTTGTGATGCAATCCATGTACCATCTTTGTTGCCCTCATCTGAACCTTCTCTACCCTGTCTATGTTCTTATGTAAATAAGGTCTCCAGAACTGTACACTGTACTCCAGGTTGGGCCTCACTAGTGTCTTGTATAGTGGAATTATGACCTCCCTTTTCCTGCTGGTGATGCCCCTGCCTATGCATCCCAGCATCCTATTTGCTTTACCTGCTGCCTTGTCACACTGTTTCCATACCTTGAGGTCATCAGAGATGATAACCCCAAGATCCCTTTCCTGCTTGGTGCATGCTATATCCTCACCCCCAACTGATATATTGTGCCAGGGTTTTTGTGCCCCATATGCATTATCCTGCACTTCTTTGCATTAAATTTCAACTGCCAAACCCCTGACCATTGTTCAAATTTCTGCAGGTCCCTTCTCATTCTGTCCACACCCTCTGGTGTGACTACTCTGCTACAGAGCTTTGTGTCATCAACGAACAGGAAAATTCTGCCTACTAGGTCCTGCACAATGTCACAGATGAAGATGTTGAATAGGACCAGTCCCAGCACTGATCCCTGTGGTACCCCACTAGTCACTCTCCCCTCTGTGGAATGACAGCCATTTACCACCACCCTCTGTGTCCTGCTGCCCAGTCCAGTTACCTACCACCATACTACTGTCCTGCCCACACCCATATTCCCCAGTTTGTAACCTGTTGTAGATATGGTGTATCAGGTATGTACAATGACATTGGGTGTTTGTTGGTTTTTTTTTTTGTTTCTGTTAATTTTCCCTTACCAGTCAGCCCCAACTTCCAATGGCATCTACTTGCCAGCCACTGTTCATCAAGGTTCCCCACCTCCATCGGGGTAGTCATGTTTCCCCAGCTCCCATCTGTTATGACTAAACAGAAGCTTGTGGAATTAGGGTGACACTGTAGTAAATAAAATTGTGAAATCAGCAATTTCATAAGGACATGACGTATGCACATCACTTTTGTTGCATCACATGTTATATGCTCTTTGTGGTTGTTGGTTTTGCTTCTGTGTGCACTTTAAAAGCATGTTTACTTATTTTCCATTACCTCTTTTTTGTTTATAATGGGGCTCCTGCAATCACTGAGCTATCATGGACACAGTACTAGAATGTTTATGCTGCCATGAGGTGAATGCTATTTTGACCAAATTTACATAGGAACATGTGAAACTGCCAGCAGAAAAAGACCATACTGTTCTATCAAGTCTGCTTGAGTGTGCAGCTCAGTTACTTCCTTGCAGCTTCCCCCCTCCTCAACTCCAGCCGGAGTTATCTCCCACCATCCCATTCCCCTCTCCTAACCCGTTCCCAGGAGATCCCCCCTTCAGTCCTAATCCTCTTCATCACCCTATCCCACCTCCTCTTGAAACTGGCCACCATCTTTGTTGCCATCACCTCCTCCCATAACTGATTCCACTGCTTTACCACCCTTTTAGTGAAAAAGTGCCTCCTCATTTCCTTCTTGAATAGCACCCCACCACCAATTTAAGGTTAAGTCTCCTTGTTTTACCTTTCTTTCTTTTTTTTTTTAGAGCTTTTTGCTTCCTCATTGTCCCTGTGCCTTACTTGGCAATGGGAAAGACATACATTTTTCTGGTTTTCTTCCTTTGACCCGGGACCCGAGAATGTGGCCATGCATGTGTGTGGTGGCATGCACGTACACTGCTGCTCCAGTGACAGCCCCTTCCTCCCACCTAACCTATTTTTTTTTTTTTACACTTTTGTTTGTCATCCCCAGACACCGGAACTCTCTCAGGCCCGACTCATCCCCCACTCTACCGCCCGTAGTGACCTCCACCTACCTCAAAGGCGTTACTCTCTCCCGCAGAGCCGAGGGGGGGCAAGCCCCATGGGTGATCGAAGGGTGGAGGTAGAGGTCTAGTGTTGGGCGTGTGGCAGGTGGACACTGCAGAGCCATCGCCTATCTGGGCCAGAGGGGGCTTTTTTTTTTTTCCCCTTATGCTGGTCCTTGCGTGGGCATGGTCTGATGTCTGGTACACACGGCAACTCTGCCAACGTCAGCCACACTGTATGTGCAGTCCACCTTCTGCAGCACCTCCCGGTCTCCGCCAGGGGCCGCTGGAACACCGGACAGTCCCTAACCCACTCCCCAGGGGAGGAGAGCAGCCCAGAGGGCACTCAATCCACCCCTACCCCTTCTGACCCCCGGCGCCCGAGCTCGCTCCCGAACTCGGGTCACCGGCATGGCATGAAGTGTGGCGTCCAGCGCCTCAACCCTCAGTGCCACCGGGCCGGCCCCACCTGACCTATTGCCAGGTCTCCCTTGGGCTTGACACTGCCACCTGGCCTCCACCAGGAGGCAGCAAAGAACTGGGGAGACCTCAATTCCCACCCTGCAGAGGAGAGCTGCCAGGTGGCAGCTCAATCCGCCTCCACACCCTCCCGCCTGGCTGTCCCCAGGCAACATGAGCTCGCTCCTGAACTCAGGTCACCGGCATGGTGCGAGGTGTGCCATTCCAGCACCTCAATCCTCAGTGCTACTGGGCTGGCCCTTACCCTCCTTTCTTAAGTTAAAGATACCCTCTGTACAAACCCTGTTTATGCCCTTAATGAACTTGAAGGTTTCTATCATATTCCCTGTCTCTCTTCTGTCCTCCAGGGTGTACATGTTCAGTTACCTCAGCCTCTCCTCATATCTTTGCTTATGTACAGATCACACTGGGCCAAGTAAAGAAACTTACCATTGAATGTGTTTACCTTCCCCAACCCCCCCATCTGTCTCTCCCCTCCTCCTCTCATTTCCTCTTAGTCTAGCCCCCCGAGTTGGTGTTATGTAGGGATTTCAATATCAGCTGGTTGGAATTGGGAGCTGGTACCACTCACACCTCTGTATCTGAAGCCCACCTATCTCAATTAATAACTGAACTCACCAGGCTCAGTATTAAATCTGGCATTCCCTTTTAGACTAGGTCCTTACCAACAGCTAGCTAGGGGAGGATAAATGGAATAAAAAAAAAAATCTTAGGGTGATCCATGCAGGGGTCAGACTAAGGTTTGTAGCTACTAGCCAGTAGGGTAGTGACTTACAAAATTCATGTGCTCCACAGGCTTTTCTACTCACCCAGCTAATCTACTTACTGAAATATTACCTTTTCCAGTAAAAGCCCTCCTGGCTACTTAAAAAGATTTTTGACTATCCTAAAAGAAAATCTAACAGCATTTGGCTAGTGGACTGGTGCCAGTTTTGACTCTGTTAATGAACATCCACATGTGGTCATATAGTTGACAGTACAGGAACGGACGGCTCATTCATCAAGAGTGTACTGTATACAGTAGTATGCACTCAGGGGAAGCTCAGTCAGTGGCTGGCTATGGAGGGGAGAAGTGGGATGTACCAGTCGCTGACTGGGAACGGGTGTGGGGGTGGACTGGCACTGCCAGATGGGGGCCATTAGACTACCATGGATAATGGGTTGTGCAGGAATTCGTACATTTTACAATTACTGGTGAGCTGGAAATCAGGATTGGGGCTTGGGGGTGCATGAATAGCCCTGAGGGCAGTACCTTATGCATGATAACGGAGCTTGGGGGGGTATGATTATCTTAGTGGGGTCACGGCCAGGGCTTGGGGGGCTTGTGCCTTGTCAGTGGGCATTTACTGTGACTTGCGGGACCCTGTTCAAGTGCACCCTTCCTTTGGCTCAATGCTTGGGGTGCTGCAAGTCACAGGATGTAGCCGCCAGGAAATCAGGCTGTTCTGGAATCAGGCGCAGGGTCACCGGTGCATCGGCATTTGATGTAAGTCGCAATTGTTGGTGACTTGCATCATGCCTTCTGGAATCAGACCCCAGGTGTCTACCACTCTTTTAGTGAAGTAGTACTTCCTCACATTCCTCTTAAACTTTTTCCTTCCAGTTGTATCACATACACTCTGGTCCTGGTGCCAATAATGCCAACTTTGAGGAATCTTTGCGGGTGCTCATTGACAGTAGGTAGTATTTTTCTTGTGACCAGGTTCCCTAATAATCCTTTATTGCAGGATGTGCTTGAGTGGGTCCCAGGGTGGTAGCCTGGGTAAAACACTGGCTGGACAACAGGACACAGCGGGTAATAGTAAATGGAGTCTACAGTGAAGAAAGGGGGGCTACTAGTGGGGTACCGCAGGGTTCAGAACTGGGGCCAGTCCTTTCTGGTGTCTTTATAAGTGACACTGCAGAGGGACTGAAAGGGAAAGTATGTCTCTTTGCAGATGACACAGAGCTCTGCAACTGGGTTGATGCACAAGGTGGGGTGGAAAGGATGAAAAGGGACTTGGCAAGGTTGGAGGAATGGTCAAATGTATGGCAGATTAGATTCAACACAAAGAAGTGCAAAGTAATGCACCCAGGAAACAAAAACCCAGGGAAAGAGTACACAATGGGGGGTGAGATATTCACAACAACAAAAATGGAAAGGGACCTGGGGGTAGTCATATCAGACAACCTAAAGGTGGGCCAGCAATGTGTGAAGGCATTAAGGAGGGCTGGGTGGATACTGGAATGCATAGGGAGAAGCATCACCAGTAGAAAACAGGAAGTTGTTGGCCCTCTGTACAGACAGTTGTTAAGACCACATCTGGAGTACTGTGTACAGTTCTGGAGACCCCATCTCCTCAAAGACATAGACAGGGTGGAGGCTGTCCAGAGGAGGGCAACCAAAATGGTGCAAGGTCTGCACCAGAAGACATATGAAGAAAGACTAAAGGAGCTTAAGATGTAGAGCCTTGAGGAAAGAAGGGAGAGGGGGGACATGAGAGAAACTTTCAAATACCTCAAGGGAATCAACGAAGTCCAAGAGGGTAGCATCTTTCAGAAAAAGAGATGTGCAAGAACAAGGGGCACAATTTGAAGATAGAGGGGGGACGGCTCAGAGGTAATGTAAGGAAGTATTTCTTCATAGAGAGGGTTGTAGATGCATGGAATGGCTTTTCTGAGGAGGTCGTAGAGTCAAAAACAGTGGGGGAATTCAAGAATGCATGGGGCAGACATAAGGCAATTCTAGTGGGGGGGTAGGAGGAAGTAGAATGTTGGTTAAAGCAGCAGTACTAAAAAAAAAAATTGCGCTTTTTTGACAGTTTATTCCCTGTGCTCTGCTAATCATATAGCTGGTACTCTTTCTCGCTGGTATTGTACTATCACTGAGTAATTTGCTACATTATTCTCTACTTTTGTTTACATTTATGCCGCTAAGCATGTTGCACTGGAACCCTCTGCTGCCAACTGCACATGTGTATGACTTGCAGGGACATCAGAAATGGTCAGCAGGGGGTCCCTCTGCTGTTGTCAAAAGATGTGATGTGACCTGTAGAAAAAGCACAGCTGAAAATTAGTCAGCCGCCATATTTGTTGTAGTGCTACAACAATTCAAATAAATTGCAAATATCTAAAAAACTAAAGATGACTGGAAAAAAACGTTTACAGGTATGGAAACTGGAACTATGGCCACATGCTTACAGCTGAAAAACAGAATTTTGATAGCTCACTTCCTGATTTCGTAGTACTGCTGCTTTAACTAGAATCTGCATTACTGATGTGTCCCCAGTGCCCCCTAGGGCATTCCATGCTCCTTCTGCCCCAGTCCCCAACTGACTGGCATACTGACTCTGCTACCTTTATGACCTCTCTGGGGTTGCATCGGGTGGGAGGGCTGGTTGATGGATGCCTATGGTAAACCCCATAAGTGCACCAATTGTTTTGACACAGCCCTGCAGCAACTCTTGGGTCTTTGGAGCAGGGCCCTGCTGTTTTATAAAATAAGAAGCAGGGTCCCTGATGCATGCAGAGTTTGCTTCACTGTCTCACTATTTCATGTTCCTGGAACAGCGACTGTCTCTTTAAGGGATTTGTGACTTAAAATGCAACAGTGATGGCAGTTTCTCAGTCTCTCATCAAAGTGCATGTATGTGAAGCACTGGGACATCACTGCACACCTTCCACAGTACCTGTATTGTGTCTTATTTGCTGTGCACCCATGTACTGAAACAAAAGATTCAAGCAACTGCAGAAGTGTGTTCTGCATGGTATCTCTGCATGCGGTGGATAGTGGCAGTTACTTTTTCCCTCTATTGCATAAAGCATTCATAAAACTCTGTTCTGTATGCACATTTAAAGAACAATATTGTCTTGAATAAGTAGAAATGAAAAGAAATAAAGAAGAAATACTGTAGAGTGGCTTATTCTTGAACAAAAATTGAAGTTCGTGCTTTGACCACACTAAACTCAATTGCGTCAATTTATTTTCTCAGTCTGGCCTGATTCACATTAACACTCATTTACATAATCAGCTGTGAAGTTGCATAGTGTTCATTAGTGCTATTTCCTATATAAATTCTTTCCAAGTGAGTGTTACATATCTGGTCAGCCTACTTGCTGCTAAGGTATTCCATCCACCGCTGTTTAGCTGAGCTGCCTTCTTCTGCCTTTTGCAGACCCACCTGTGAACTTGTCTGCCTGCTGCCTGCAAGGTCTCTAATTCATTGGCTGTAGTGTTTTAAAGTGGAGAAGCAGGGCATTTCATTTGTAAGCAGAGTGGACCCAAATGATCTATCACAAGCTTCTGGCATGCCCATTCAAGTTGCTCAGGCAGTTTTATCTGAGCTTCATTTTGTAACCTTACCCCAGGGCCAAAAAAAGTGGAGACCAGAGTATGAGCAGTATACCCCAAAGATCCATTTCCAAGTTGGCAAATATGCTAGTGAACATGGGATAACGAACACTGTAATATTCTATCAATGCACCCACAAAAAAGAAATGAAGTCCACTATTGGAAAAGTCAAGGATTACTATTTAAAGAAGTTGAATGAGACATCAGACCCTACCGCTTTAACCCCTGCCCTGCCAAAGCAGCCTAGAAGTCATTCCCACTTCTACTGGAGGATACTAAGCAACTGTTAAAAAACATTATTAACAGTTTGAGATTTGATGGGGCTATTGTTAATTCCTGAGTGGCCCTTGCTGTTGCCCAGGGGTACATGAGGGTAAATTGCCCATTGCAGTTAGCAGAATTTTTGGCAGCCTTACATTTTCAAGGCAGTAGGCCTGGTCCTTTTTGAACTGGATGGTCTACTCAAAAAGGAAAGGGGCTAAGGCTGGCAGAAAAACACCCTTGGAGTTTCTAGAGTTAAAACAAATGTTTCTGTGCTGGATCAGTACAGCTGTAAAACAGGAGCTCATCCCACTGCAGCTACTGATTCATTTAGACAAAATGGGTGTTAATCTGATCTCCTGAAGTCAGTGGATTATGGCAGAGACAGGGGTAAAACAAGTGGATGCAACTCAATTAAGGGATAAGAGACAGGTAACAGCTGTGTTGTGTCGTATTGTGTTGTGTTGTGTTGCACAATGCCAGGAGACTACCTGTTGATACAAATAACCTACAACAGAAGAACACCAGCATGCCATCCTGCCTTTCCATTATCCCTGAGTGACATATTGCCAATCTGGACAATTACTGGGTGAATGCTGACACAATACAACAGCACATCAAACAAAATCTGGTCAGAGCCACTACAGCTGTTAATACAGTCACTTGGTAAGGACCATTTTAAGAAAAGAAGAAAGAAAAAGAAACAGCCCCAACCGGCTGCCATTTTTTAGCAGTTGGGGCTCTTTTTTTTTTCTACTGCATGCTGCGTTTGTGCACTGTGGACGTGGCTCTATCCAATTTCTAAAGTTTTCTACACAGGTTCATACAAATTTGTACTATTGTGGTCTCCAAGCACCCCAAAGCTGCTTTGGATCATGTCAAAATCTTTCCCTGGGTTTTTGATGCAAGACCTTGAAGGGTATGAAATGTTATAGTAAACATTTTTGTTAATTTACAAGATTTAACATGCATTTGCCTCTAATGGACACACTGACAGTAACTTGTTTCCTTGCTTTTCAAGTAAGAGTGATAGGTATAATGGTACCATCCCCTTCCTTCCAGAGGCCACCATAATTAATGCAGTATGTAATTGCATTAACTGTACAGCAGGACTCCCAATATTCAATTCTCAGGAAATGTTAGAATCCATTATAACACTAACTGTTGTAATACATTTCCATCGTTAAACTTGATGAATTCTCTTTTTATGCAGTGTGTTTTGTTATTAAATACGTTGTATTATGTCAAATGTTCCACTCACCAATGCCATCTTCAAAGGGACAGCTAACAGCCAAATGTGAGAAGATTTCAGAGTTTTATTTATTTATGTATTTATTTACTTCAAAAGTTTTACCAGGAAAGACATACTGAGCTGAGTACAGCTCGTTTCCAGATGTGTCCTGGGGGGAAGAGAAAGAAGAGACAAATAGGTGTACACAAACAATTACTATGTGATACAGGCACAAATTAGAACATTGTATAAAAAGCAGTAGTGAGACTGGCCTAACACCGATTATACAGTCTAAGCATGGAAGCAGCAGTGGATACAAGACATCAAAAGTTTAAGTGAATTGAGCAAGTTGGCCTGGGCAGGGAGGTGGAACAATAAGTAGGAGATAGGGAGAAACAAGAATGGGGGAAAGAAGGATGCAAGCAAATGAAGGGGAAAGTGAGGTTGAGTGATCAGGTGGGATGGGAAGAAAGGGTGAGTCAGGAGGTGAGTCAGGAGGGAGACAGAGAGTGAAGTAGATGGGTAGGAAAAAGCAGAGGAGATAGTGTGGGGATCAACTGCAATTACAGGAGGGAAAGGTGAAGTTAAGCAGAAGAGAGGACTGGGAGCAAAGACAAGAGGAAGACTAGATGGTTGGGGGGGAGTTGCAGAGGTTAGGGAAGTGGTATTAGAAAGCAGCCTGGCCAGTCGTGGAAGTCCTAGATAGTAGAGCAAGGGAGCGATAGTTAGAACTGTGAAGGGTGTAAGAATTGGGGGGGGCTGGGAAAGGATAGAGGTGAGATGGGATGGGAGACAGCCAATCCAGTATTTGGTTAAAAAGGAGGAGCAGTGGGCTAGGCATCTGGCTTCAAGGGACGGAGAGGAGAAGGTGGTGTAGAGAGCAGTGGAGCATGCGGGCGGACAGTCCATAGCAAAATGAAAGAAGGAGTGAAAAAGGATGTCCACTATGGATAGGGTGGATTTGGGAACAGCACTATAGACTATGTCACCATATTTGAATATTGGGAGAATCATTTTCTAAACAACAGCTCTGCCAGCCGGTAGGGGGGATGCAGCCACAGTTGCGGTATAGTGCACCTAATTTGGAGTACAATTTCTTGTGGATGGCATCCACATGTTCAGAAAAGCCAAAGCGGCTGTCAAGCCAGAACCCGAGGTATCTGAAGGAGGGTACCTCCTCAATGGTGGACCCTTTCAGGGTACAGAAGGAAGGTAGACCAATAATCCTAGAGAGCTTTTGCCTTGTGCCAAAGATCACGGAGACCACTTTGTTGGCATTAAAGGCAAGATGATTAGAGTTTAACAAGAGCTGAAAGTTATCCAAGTCCAGCTGGAGTCTGGTCATCAGTTAAGTGTGGGAGGGACCAAAGGCAAATAGGACTGTGTCATCAGTGTACATGTGAATGGGTGCTGAGGTACAGGCAGCGGGGGGGGGGGCATTTAGGAAGACCAAAAAGAGTATTGGTCTGAGGATGGAACCTTGGGGGATATTGGTGCAGATTGGGAGGGGAGGGGATATGGAGTTGCCAATTCTAACTGATTGAGTCCTACCCTCACAGTAGGAGTGGAACCGATCAGGAACAGGAATGGAAAGCTCTGTTGTTGCAAGCTTAGGGAGGGGAAGGTGGCGGGTTACTGTGTCGGAATGCCTTAGCCAGATCAACAAAGACAGATGAGGTGAAATGGCCCTGAGCTTTCCTGAGATAATGGAGTCAGTAAGCTGGAGGAGGGAGAAAGAGGTGGAGTGGGATTTATGGAATCCAAACAGGAAAGGGGTGAAGAAGGAGGAAGAGTCAAGGAAGTGAGAGAGCTGAGATAGCACCAAATGCTTTGGAGTTTGGCAGGGGTTGAGAGTAGGAAGATTGGGCAATAGTTGCCTGGATTGGAGTCACCACCACCTTTGGAAAGAGGTATAACTGTGGAATGTTTCCAGATTTCAGGGACAGAGACAAAGGTGAAAGAAAGATTTAGAAGGGAGGAGATTGGGAGGGCAATGAAAGGGTCCGAGAGATGGAGAAGTTTAGGGTCAAGCTCAATCAGGACTTTTGCCATTGTGAGGATTAAGGGCTAGGAGAGACTTGATGGAATCAGCAGGTGAGATAAGAGTGAAGGAGAAAAGGGGGGTTAGGGAGCCTGGGTGAGGGGTAGGAGGTGGTGGAGGGGATGGGGAAGGAGGAGAGAAGGGAGGAGGCACATGAGGTGAAGAAAGTATTGAACTCAGCAACCACTGAGAGGGGGTCAGAAATGTTGGTACTGTGTCTCTTACCTTGATGACTGGAATGGTGGACTGGGCCACAGGGGAGAATAAGGTGTGGACCACCTTCCAGAACTTTGAGGGGTGGCTAATGTTGTTCTGAAATGTAAAGGAAAAGTACTCAGTTTTAGATAGTCTAATGATTGGGACAGCTTCAGGGGGAGGGGTTAACTATCCCTTTAAATCTCCATGCTGCTCCACATCAGAGATACACCACAGCAGGATTACCTGCACCAGCATCCAGTACTCTGCTTGTGAGTCAGCTCAGTTATGGCTTTGTACAAGTCAGCTTTTGTTATCCTGAACTGCTGTGCTGCTTAAACAGTGACTTTTATGATCATTCTGTGAGCTGCCTGTGTGTGTGTGTCTGAAGCATTTGAATTGACCGCTGGTGAGGGGGCTTGGCAGCGAGCCAATTGGTGAGTTGGACTGCTTTGGGGGAGGGCATTAACTACCCCTTTAAATCTCTGTGCTGCTCCACGTCAGAGATGCCACAGCAAGAATACCTGCACCAGCATCCAGTACTCTGTTTGTGAGTCAGCTCAGTTACAGCTTTGTACAAGCCTGCTTTTATTATCCTAAACTGCTGTGCTGCTTAACCAGTGACTTTTACGATTGTTCCGTGAGCTGCCTGTGTGTGCCTGAAGCATTTGAATTGACCCCTAGTGAGGAGGCTTGGTGGTGAGCCAATTGGTGAGAGACTGCTTCAGGGACAGGGGTTAACTAACCCTTTAAATTTCCATACTGCTCCATAGCATGAGTGCTAAGTGCGAGCATGAGTGGCACAAGCACTGCCCAATAAAAATATTGCAGTTTTAAGTGTTATCTGGGTTTAAATGCTTATGTATTATGAAATAGAAATTCTCACCTTGGGGAGGAATGGTCATTTGATAAAGAAGACCTGAAAATTAGCATCAAAAGGAGGTAATCATTTTGGTTTAAAACCTCAGTATAAGTTGGCCCGGTGGTGCTAAGGGTTGAGGCACTGGGCACCACACCTCACTCCACACTGGTGACCCATGTTTGGGAATGAGCATGGGTCACCGGGGGTCAGCAGGGGAGGAGATGGATTGAGAATCCAACAGACAGCTCTCCTTCTCCTGGGAGGGGGCAACCAGTGGTCAGTGCATGCCTGGCCCCTAGCAGCAGCTGGGGTCTGACACACCAAAGCTGTAGAAGCATGCATCGGGAGCAGGGCAGACACCTGATGGGGTGCACATGGGAGCGTGTGTGGCACCATTGTTGGTGGCATTGCATGCTCCACTCCTGAAGGGGGAGGAAACCAGAGAAATATGCTCACAGCAGATGAAGAGGTAGTTTGCAGGTCCCGCCCCTGACTAACCATGGTGCTTGCACACTGGATCCATTCTTAGTGGGGGTGGGGCCCCCTGCAGACCCCACTGGGGGGGAAAGCCCTGAGGGGTATAGTCAGCGCTGGCTGGTCGACATTGGGGTGACAAGGCTGGAACTCCCCCAGAGTGTGAGGGCTTGGAGCAAGGAGCATAACTACTACTAAAAAAAAAACTACAAAAAAACTCAGTATAATAAAGAAGTAGTAGTCCTTGACCTAACCCCCTGGTTGAGTATTTTAATTAATGTAACTGTTTTATTAGAGGGATCTGAACAAGAAATAATTTTTATAACAGCTCCTGTTTTTAAAGGAACTTGATACCAGTACATAGAAATTCAGTCTAAATGAAATTGTTTATCTTGGTTTTAGGTCTTGTGTTTGTTGTGTCCAGCTTGGGGGAAAAGGGAGTTGATTGTTAGAAAAAGCAAGCACATTTGCACTATAGAGTGGGGCACTACCTGAACAGAGTGATATAGTTAGAATGGGGGAAAGTGTAACATTTGGCAAAAGAAGGAATACATTTAGTGATACACACCTGCAAGCTCTAAATTTGATAAGATGGAGAAAGAAATCCACCCTAAAATTTAAAAAGAAAGCGTTAAATTTGTTTTTGATCTTCATAATGGCAGGTGACATAGAATTAAATCCAGGGCCTTTAACTCAGTTTCAAACTGGTATCAAGGTTCTATATGATAATGCTAGGAGAGTAAAGCATAAAGTGGATATTTTAAAAACGTGGGTAGCAACAGAAAAAACAGATGTGGTATCTCTAACAGAAACTTGGTTAAATCAAAAAATAAAAGATTCAGAAATTGAGATTGAAGGTTTTTATGAGCATAGAAGGAATGGGGGCAATGAGGGGAAGTGTTTTGTTATATAATAAATGGGAACTTGATCAAATGTCAGTCATATATCTCAGGGAAAATGGATAAAATAGACGGTTTATTAGTGGAAGTTCAGGGACTGGCTTTAGTGCTGGGTGCTGTATACTCACCACCTAAAACTAACACTAGTTCCTTTGAGATTCTCTCACAATGTTTGCTAAATAAAACAAAGTGTAGAGATGTGCTCCTAATAGGGGACTTTAATGCTGTATGGGGTCAAACTTGGTGAAGAGCTCTAGAACTAGTTTACAACCTGTTGATGTTACACAGATTACTGTAAAATAAATCCTACAAGAAAAAGTTTAATGGCAAGTAAGTGAAATATTTTAGATGTTTTTTGTCTCTGCAAAGATTCAACCAATTGAAGTTAGAATAGATCACCCGATGTTAGGAGATTACAGTACAATAATTGGTAGATTTGAGCTTAAAGAAAAAGAAATATGACAGTTAAAATCAGAAACAAATGTGAAGTAAAGTGCTGCAGATCCTTTAAAAACTACACTAAGGATCACTTAGTGGCTCAATTGGCACAAGTAAATTGAGTATAATATTTCAAATACCTTACTTGGATTTAGCAATTCAAGACTTCACTCAAACATTCATGGATGTATGTGACTCAATATCACCTTTTACTAAAACGATTTAAAAAAAAAAGGAACAGGCTTCATGGATTACAGAAAAACTAAAGGAAATTCAGATAAAGAATCGTTTATGAAAAATTGCAAATAAATCCTTAAACCCAGATGATTGGAATAAATATAAAAATGCTAGGAACAAATGAAAACAAAATTTGAGTAATGCAAAACAGAGATATTATAAAAATAGAATAAATGAGACAAAAGACTCATGTCAGTATTAGTCACTGATCAAATCCTTTGAATCTCCATCTGATAATAGACCTTTGATACAAATGACAAGAAAGGGATTACTGCAATCCACTAAATCATCAGCTGATTTACATAACACCTATTTTGTTACATTACCTGACGTAGATATTCCAACAACTACTCAGGAGGCAAAAAAATGTGTTTTCAGGGAAAGATAAAAATGATAGACCTAAATTTATGCTTAAGGCAGTAAAACGTAGTCAAGTAAAAAAGCACATTAGAAAATTAAATATTAAAAAAGCTTGTGGTTTAGATGGAATAGAAAGCAAATTCCTAAAAGATTCAATTTATATTTTTTCCCCAGTTTTGACCAAGTTATTTAATTGGAGTTTGACAGAAGGTAAGTTCCCAGACAGTTGGAAACTGGCCAAAATAATTCCAATCTTCAAGGGAGGTACAAAGACCAACCCTGTGAACTATCATCCATTAGCTCTTTTACAGATAATCTCTAAGATTCTAGAGGGAATAGTCCAGGCACACTTAAGGGACTATTTGGAGCAATACTCCGTATTTTCAAAATATTAGTCTGGATTCAGAAGGGGGTATTCCATGGACACCGCACTCACTAACCTTGTTGACTTGATTACAACATCTTTAAATGATGGACAGGAGGTCGGTGCAATGTTCATGAACCTGTCAAAAGCTTTCAGGACAGTGGATCATGTGATTTTGGGTAAAAGGCTATTGGATACTGGGGTCGCAGAAGACACATTCCAGTGTTTTGACTCCAATCTGGGGAACAGATTTCAGCAGGTTCAAATGGGAAACATAATTTCAAATAGAGAAATGAGTTGCAGAGGAGTCCCTCAAGGATCAATATTGGGGACCACCCTATTTTTAATTTATGTAAACCAAGTTTCATATATAGATAAAACAAATACAGGGCTTTATGCAAACAGCACAGTTCTTGTAGCTAGTGGCAGAGATTTAAAAAAGATGAAGAAAAGCCTTCAAAATGATCTTAATGTCCTATGTATGTCGTTTACAAATTCCAAACTACTTTTGAATGGTAATACATCAAAAACAATGGTATTTGTCTCAATACCTGCTAACAAAAAGGTAAAGGAAATTTATATTAAAACAAATAAAGAGGAAAAACTAGCCCAGGTAAATGAATATTAATACCTGGGCATGTGGATGGATACTGGCTGGAATTCTGAATACTACATAAAAGAGATGATTGGTAGAGTTGATTCCAGACTGGGGCTTTTAGACAAACAAGATTTTGTTTAGATTACAAGTGAGAGAATCGATTGTCGATCAATTATTAATTCCAATAATGGATTAGGGAGATCATATTTATGGGCTTGCAAATAAAATATCTCTAATAGAAGTTGACAAATTATACAATAGATTAGCGAGATTTGTATTAAAATGTGGCTTTTTTAAACATCATTGTGTTGTGTATATTAGATTGGGATGGACAGATTTAGAAAGTAAAAGGAGAATAAAGTGGACTAGTCAAATACATATCACTATCTATAGTAGTAATCCTAGTTATTTAATAGAAAAATTACATACCAAAGAACATAAATACAGGCTACAGATCAGTAATACATATACATTTATTTCACCAAGAGTAGTTATTAAATATGGTGCCATGACATTCCCACATACAGTCACAAAATATTGGGATAGATTGAAAATCAAGATAAAGAATTGGAGAAAAATCCAAAACTTTTCCAAGTACACCTTAAAAAAGAATTTAAGGTCATATGTGTGTCTGATCAACAAGGTTTGAAAGGAAAGACTTAGCAGTGATCTTATAGAATCTGTACAATTTAGGCATATTTACCTAAACTTATCTGATCCAAGAATGATTGGAATTGAATGAGTTTGTTATGCAAGAATGTAGATAAGGTCAGATCTCACTAAATTGTATTTAATTTTAATTATGTGAGACCTGATACCAAATTTCATAGCTCTGTGAATGTAAGTCTATTTGGTACATGTGATAAATGTATTAGCATCTGTGATTGTAATGATACTCAAAGTTTAAACAGCATCACTTTAAAAACATGACTTGTGGTCCTAATGGTGTAAGTTTCCAACTTCCTGCATAAAAATACAGATTTTACTACTACTACTACTACTACTAGTGGCTCTGGTGCAAGCCTTACGAAGGGCTCAGTATTTGTGCAATTTTGTAGGGGAGCCTGAGGATTTGTGAGACTTCCATGTAAGATCCTGTGCATGCAGGCAGACCAGAAGTTCTGTTGCGATTCAGGGCAGGTGGGAGCCTCTGACCCTGGTTTTCCTGAGAGGGTGTGTCAGTCCCAAATGGACAGCAATTTGGACTTGAAATATTCTAGGGCAGAACTTGATGGTACTGAAGACTGAGATGGGTGATGTGTCAGATGCAGCCAAGTCTTCATGGATGAGGACAGGTCCAGAGACCTGAAAGGACCAGATAAGCAGGAGTTTAGGAGGGCCTTTGGGGCAGTGAATTTTACGAATGCAGTAGACTGTGTGGTGGTCACTGATGGCATCTGGGAGGGTGTCAGCAGCAATAATGTGGTGGGGGTGTGAAGCGAGTGCCCAGTCCAGAAGGGTCTGCTTGAGTGATTTTTAGTTGAGTT
Source organism: Neoceratodus forsteri (assembly GCA_016271365.2). NCBI lineage: Eukaryota > Metazoa > Chordata > Ceratodontiformes > Ceratodontidae > Neoceratodus > Neoceratodus forsteri. The sequence continues at coordinate 378,645,833 of CM057458.1, forward strand.
GGGTAGGGTCAGAAATCAGTTGTGTAGGATTTAGGGATGTGATGTCATGGAAGATATGAAAAGGGGTGAACCAATTTAAATTAAGATCCCCAGGAATGAGCAATTCACCTGACGAAGCATGGATGGAGACAGTGGTAAGGAGGTTAGTAACAGAGAAGGAGGAGAGACCTGGGCAGCAGTAGACACCAGCTAAAAAGATGGTGAGGGAGAGTTTTAGAATAATAGTTCATAGGTGGAGGGGGAAGAGACAGGGAGTGTTTGGATGAATTGGATGGTGGAGGAACGGTAAATGGCAATACCTCCGCCCCTGGTGGAGAGATCCTGCTGGGTAAGGCAGTACCCTGTGATGGAGATGGCATTATCTGGAATTTTAGGGGAAAGCCACAAGTCCGAGTTGATTAACAAGTCCGGTTGGAGGTTAACCATGAACTGTTGCAGGATGTCAAATTTAGGGATGAGGCTTCTGATATTAAGGTGGGTGACTCTTAACCCTTGGGAAGGCAGGATGGGGAGGAGGGGGCAGGGCCAGGGTTGGGCTCAGTATCACCTGCCATCAATAGCAGCAGAGAGTTAATGAGCTTAATAGAAACAGAAATCTGTCTGCTTGGTGGAAGGGAGGGGGAGTATGGAAGGGAGAAGGGGAAGGTGCAGTGGGAGGGAAGCAGGACCTGAGAGAAGTGAGATGGAGGCAAGGAGAATGAAATAGTGAAGAGTTGGGGGTCGGGGCAAGGGAGAGAGAGAGTGGGGAGACAGGGGGAAAAATGGTGGGAGAGGGAGAAGGGGGATGAAAAAGGAGGAGTGTAGAGAGGGTAGGGTAGTAGGTGGAAGGGAAGTAGGGGTGAACAGGAAGGGAAGGAGAGAGGGAGAGGGCAATTAGGAACATGTTAAAGTGGGGTTAGGAATAGAAGATTGAGGGAGAAGTACATAATTAAGGATAGAGGGACCCTAGATAGGGAGTTTGAGCCTTGTTTGGAAGAATGTGAGGTAGGGGGAAGTAGCAGGGGGAGAAGAAGGAGGGGAAAGTGCAGAATACAGAGATGGGGACTCAAGATAAGGGGTTTAAGCCTACTCAGCAAAATGAGATGAAGGGGGAAGTAACAAAGAGTAGTGGGCACTAACATAACAGCAGTAGTACTAAGCATACTAGTGCAGTGAAACTGTAAAGGCAGTAATTTGAACAGCTATAGCAGCAAATACAATAACTGCCTGGGAAATCAGCAGTGCAGAATGTACTAAGCTGATTAGGTGACAAAAAAAATCTTGCACTTTCTTTTTTGTGTTAATTTACAGGTAGCAATTGGAAGTCAGCAGCGTAGAATATACTAAGCTGATTAGGTGTGACATGTAGATTGTCACCTTTCTTGTTGCCAGTTTCCTGTTCGTTGAAGCCACACAGAAAACCCCACATACAGTTTGCTCCTGTGTTATATTTACTGGCTGTACCAGTAATATTCTTATGTGTCCCCAAATTATTACTATTATTTTTCAGACTGACCCACTTTTTTGGATGAAAGTGCCATGATTTCCTCAGCACTAACTGGCAGCAGAGAAGTCCATCCATTTCTGTCCCCCCGAACAGACCCAGCCAACTGATTCTATAGCCGCATCAATCTTAATAGAAGTTCCAGAAACACAACTGTCTTTTAGCAACTGTTTCTTTTTGCAAAGTGGACAGATTACCATGGCTCACAAATTGTGAATCACTATCGGAGGCAGCCTATGAAACTGACATATTGCCTGAGCTGTCATTTCTCCTTGTTTGAGCTATGCTGCATCCCTTGTAATCTGTATCACTTTCTCTTTGTTGATGCACAGAGTCTCCTGGGGTAACTGCATTACCAGGCACTTGTATTTGTTTCAGAGACTGCCCCTGTATCTTCTTGGAGAGTATTTAGAGGTGATCCATTATCATGTGTATCCATTCGGTTACTTCGTACGCTCACATCTGTGGGTGGGGTTGGGGGTCAGAAATTGCTGGTTCTTCCTGCCCTCTACATACAGGACCCACTCTACTGAGCTCCATGCTGGTGGGTGCCTTGCAGCCATAACAAGAGAAATGAGAGAAATAATAGTGCTGGGACTGGCCTACTGAACAGAGACAGAGGAGTGAAGCAACTGGCGGAATGAAAGTGCTGCATCTCCAATTTTTTTGTTGTTCATTCAGATCCAGTAAGGTGAGCTGCTTTTCTGACATCAAGACATCTGCAGAGCTCCACCCTGCAGCTTTAAAAATACGTGTACCCTATATTGCCGGCATCAAGGAAACCCATAGTTTACCAGACTAGCTGCGTGTCGTAATTATGTTTGGTCTTTTTAAGGGGCATTCAACAGAATCTGTTTTCACCAAGCAGGAAGACAACTGTATCATTCCCATCTTTTTCTGTAGTCATGTATGGATCTTCTGCAACCCCTTAACCTAACTGTGAACAAGATCTTCAAGGAGGAGTTAAAAAACACAATTCACAACATGGTATGGTGACCTCATAACTAAGCAACTGTGAAGGGAACAGCAGCTGTGTAATCAAAGTTAACCTAAGAATGACTGCTCTAGAAAACAAACATGCAATGGATGCTGTAAAGCTTTGAGGAGTTATATACATGGAGAAAGGGCTGCAGGCATGGTTTTCAAATGGTCGGTATACTACAGGCTCATGGAGAAAGTCTGAGCCATTCTGAAGAAAAATAAGGTAAAACTGAAATGAATGTTTTTTTTTTTTGAGTAAAAGTGAGAAAACGTGCTGCTATATGGACTGAATATCACAATGACTGCTAGTTAGTTTATTTATTTGCTAGTCTCCTTCCCTTGCCTCTGTGCCATCTGCTATCTGCCTGCTTGCCATGTAGAGTATATTGTTACTAGTAATTTTAAAGTGGATAAATTAAACTTTAATAGCAAGTTTATGTGAAATTGTGTGTGAGTAAACAATGTAATTTATACAGTACTGTGACACATCATTTGTCATTGATGAAGGTGCCATCTCTCACTACCATGACTGCATGGTTGGGGAGAACATAGGTGAAATTTTTAGCTGTTATTTTCTTTCACTGACAAAACATTTTCACAGACTGTTATCAGAGTGCAAATATAGTGAAATATTTTGTCAGTAACTAAAATAAAGGTGCTCTACAGTAGCTCACGTACTGTGTACATTTTCCATATATACAAAGAACAGCAAGTCCCCAAGATGAATGAAACACAGTTTTCAAAAGAGATTGACCAAATTGTGAGAAGTGCTATAAAATAGACTATAACTTCTGTGAAATTATTTCTGCCAGTCCCTTGTGTGTGCCACTTGAGTTATGCTCAAAGGGTGTTGAGTAGCTCTTCTGTGGCAGTGCACATTAAAGAAGGGACTTTGTTGGTATTGACATTGCCAATTAGTTCCAGCACACCCATTGCTACACATTTATGATGGCCCCCAAATTCTGCCATGAGAAACTGGAAGTAGAGGTCATTGGAATGCTATGCCTAGTGTACACTCCCAGTGATGGATACAGATTGGAAGGGGCCGTCCTGTGGGAACATTTCACTGAACTGGGTCTGGGTGAGTTACACTAGAATACAAGAGATTTCAATATGAAAACAAACATGTTTGGGGAACACTGAACCACCAGGGAGATCTACATTATGTCAAACACCAATGGGGGTGGTCAGAAGATGCCAAAGGTTATCAGGTGAGGAGGCAGGGGGATGCAATTTAGTTAAGTTTCAGCACACACAAAGATATGTGCAAGGCACTGTGTATGTGCATACACTGTGTCTGTAGCAGTACTGAGTGACATAACTTTTTGATTTTTTTTATCTGCTCTGGGGGTCTTTGCCCACTGGCACAGATCTCACCCTCTCAGCATAGCATTATTATATGCTGGTGCAATGGGACAAAGTTATAGTCCCATTTTCCAGCTTAATAACATGGCTGAGAATTGGGTTCTGAGTGTATCATAAAGAATTGTGTATAATGTGCAAGTTAGTTTCACTGAAGGTCATATAATTATAAAGGATTACATTTTTGGGACCTGATGCTTTTAATTATAAGAATTGATCTGAAGACTATGTCTTGAAATTATCATAGTTGGGCAATGCCGAGAAATTCAATTCCACTCAATTTTACACAGATACATAGATAGAAAAAGGCCCAGTGGCCCTTCCAGTCTGCCTATCCTACCTAAGTACTCTGCACTGGCCCTACTTGCAATTATGCCCCTGTATTTCTGTCACCTTTTTCTAACTAATCTCATATGCCTTTCCAATTCCTGCCTGAAGCTGCTCACTGAATTGACTTGTACGACTCCGGCAGCTTGTTCTACGTGCCCATTACTGTTTACATGAAAAAATGCTTGTCGATGCCTCTCTTGAATCCCCCCACATGAGTTTAAATGAGTTCCTCCTTGTCTCTGCATTTGAGCTCAAGAATAAAATTTCCGTTGGGTCCACCCTATTTCTCTTGTGTAGGTACTTATGTGTTTCAATCATGTCACCCCTTTTCCTCCTTTTCCTCCTTTTCTTAAGGAAGTGCATGTTCATGTCCTGCAACCTGTCTTCAAATAGCTTGCCCCCTAGTCATTGGACCATCTTGGTTACCCTGCACAGTACTGCCTGCACTTTGTCACAGTCTCACCTCAGGTTCCCCCACCAAACAGAAACATAATGTGGAAACAATTGAATTCCATGTGACAGAATGTCTCAGTAAAGCTGCTCTTTGGAGAAATACAGATGCCACTGGTTACATTCCCCCTCCAAATACAACCCTGATCTGACCTGTACCATTCAGCTTACTGATGAAAAAATCAAACAAACTTCCAGCTTCCCCCTCCTCAGTCTCACCCACCAGCTCTATGCCCTCCTTTATAGTCTAAGTGTTCTAGCTGGCCTAATTGTCTACTGTAGGCAATCCTCCTTTTTGGCCCCTCAAGACTCTAAAAATGTAGTCTCTTACTTGTTCTTTCTTATGAGCCGAGTGGCCTCCATTTGCTAATCCATGAACAGTAGTTGAAGAATATCTGTGACTTTCGATTTGCTTAGCAGTTTTGGTTATGAGTTACACTTCTCCCCAGGGACTGAATACTTCTTATATGTTATGGCTGATTGACAAAATAAGTTTACACAGAGAAGGTAAGTTTGAGCAGAGAAGAATGTAACATAAGCAATGACATACTGTATCGGAGCTGTTTCCTGTTATAGAACTATAACAAGAAATGAATAATTTCTGCTCATAAAGAAATGCTGATAAAGTAATTAAGTAGCCTAGGGGGTGAGATCAAAAGTGGTGAATTGGTTAAGAAACTAGTTAATGGATAAGCAACAGAGGGTGGTCATTAATGGCACTCACTCTTGTGAGGGAAGAATGACCAGCAAGGCTCATTACTGGGACTGGTCATCTTCAATGTCTTCGTAAGTGACATTACAGAAAAACTGGAAGTGAAAGCATGCCCTTTTACAGATGGTACCAAAATTTGTAATTGGGTGGACACTCAAGAGGGGGTGGAGAAAGTGCATAGGGACCTTGGGAAACTCAGGGACTAGTCAAGAGCGTGTCAGTGCCAAAAACAGGAAAATCATGCACATAGGCCATAGGAACCCTGGGGCTGAGTATAGGATGGGGGATGGGAGGTGCTGAGAGTCACTAAGCAGGAAGGGGCCCCTTGGGTTTATCATATTTTATGACCTCAAAGTGGCAGGGCTGTGTGACAAAGCAGTGGGTAGGGCCAGGGAAGTGCTGGGATGCATAAGGAGAGGTACCTCTAGCAGGAAGAGGGAGGTGATGTTGCCACTGTGTGGCTCACTTGTGAGAGCCCACCTGGAGTATTGTATCTAGTCCTTGTGGCCACACCTCAGAAAGGACACAGACAGGGTGGAGTCACCCCAGAGGAGGGCAACTGAAATGGTACTGGGGTTGCATTAAAGCCCTATGAGGAGAGACTGAGGGATCGCAACATTTACACCCAGGAAGAGAGGAGATTGAGATTGTACAAGATAGAGACCTATATACACGTATCTCATGGGGGTGAACAGCATACAAAAGGGGAGTCTCTTTCAAATAAGAAAGAGCACCAGGATCAGAGGGCATGTGATGATGCTGGTGGTGGCGGTGGTGGCAGTGGTGGGGAGGGAGGGGTGTAAGAGGGATTTGAGGAAGTACTACTTCAGTAAAAGAGTGGTGGACACCTGAAACAGACTCCCAGTGGAAATGGTGGATGTGAAAACAGTAGAGGATGTCAAGCATGCATGGAATAGACATAGGGGAATATTAATAACTAGGCAGGGAAGAGGAAGGGTTGCAGGAGACCATTTAGGGTTTATGGAGAAGGACTAGGCAGGGATCATCTGGGTAGACTCGGGGGGCAAGTGGTCCTTTTCTGCTGACAGGTTCTATGTTTCTGTGTTTCCATGCTTATGAAGAAAAGATGGAGAAGACCACTGAACCTCTTAAGGAAATGCATCCACAACCATAACAATTTCAAGAGGAAGCCAACATTCAACTAAGTAGCTACTATAAAAAACAAAGCAATGAATTCACCTGCATTTGCACAGTTTGTGTGGATCACATGCATATTCAAAAGAAATAGACAAGTATAGACTAAGAAATTCATATGAATTATTTCTGATTTATGTTATTCATTTCTTGATCATTTCAGAAACCAATTTATTTGGAATATATTTTAATGCAGACATTATTTTACTTAATTTTATTTTCAATAAAATCAGAAAATTCTAGAATATTCTAGCTCAGCTCTGAAAATAAAAGGCTGTATGCCTGACTTTATAGGTATTTCATTTGATCTTAAAGGGGAATTCTCACATGGTCAGCATAAATGCTGTGGTATCTTTAGATCCTGATTAAGAGATATGCAGTTACAGCAAAAATATCCAGACACTTACTAGTTCATAAATTAATTTTTTATCTGGTTGATACTGTGACTCTCCGCCTGCCATGATTAAATAAATCTCCCAGTGTCCCCTGTGGCCAGCCCTCTGATAATGTGACTAACAGACTGAGCCATGGAGGACCTATATGTGCAACAAGTCAATTAAAAGTGTTTTATTGTGAAGGAGTACATGATCACTCTTATTCTACTGGTACCAATCGCGCTAAGCTTAGGCACAATCAGTACCGATAGTATAAGCACGATCATGCATGACTTCACAGTAAAAAACCTTTAACTGACTTGCAGCACATTGAGGTCCCCCATAGCTCAGTCCATCAGTCACATCATCAGCGGGCTGGCCATGGGGGACACTGGGAGATGTAGTAATTAATCATGGTGGGTGAAGGGTCATAGGATCAGTCAGATAAAAAAATAATTTACAAATTAGTAAGTGTCTTGAAATTTTCGCTGTAACTGCATTTTTCTTAATCAGGACCTAAAGGTCCCACAGCATTTATGCTGATCATGTGAGAGTTCCTTTAAGTCATAACCATGACTGGCCATGATCTGATAGTGATGCAGTTACTAGGTATGATATGACCATGTTTGGGGATGATTAAATAATTTCCTTAGCACTTTAACCATGGTCACTGACTCTCCAGGACCATGTTAAAAATATAATAATATAATCTACCATGTTTTGTTAATAATCATGTAATGCAAACATTTCCGTTTTATGCTAAATGTTAAATTGGTACTAGAAAATTGTTTCCTTCTGATGGCATTAACAACAGAATGTTAGTGTTAGGTTGCATTAGACCTAAAGCATGGGACGTGGTCCAGCGCAGCGCTACAAGAATGATCCTGTGATTGGAGGACAAACCCTATGAGGAAAGATTAAGAAAACTGAACATGTACTCCTTGGAGGAGAGGAGGGATTGGGGAGATATGATAGAGACTTTTAAACATGTAAAGGGTATTAACAAGACTGATACAGAGGGGATTTGTAAGTTAAAGGGAGGGAGGAACACAAGGAGGCATGTTCTGAGACTGGCAAGTGGAAGATTCAGGAGAGAAATAAGGAGGCACTTTTTCATAGAAAGGATGGTGTCTAGGTGGAATGCGCTGCCCAAGGAGGTGGTTTCCTGCAAATCGGTAGGCAGTTTTAAGAGGGGATGGAACAAAGTGAGGGGGGAGGGTCACTGTTATAAGGGTCAGGGAGGGAGTGGCAGCTGCTGAGTAAGGGGATGTCTAGTTGCACACTCGAACAGACTTGATAGCCTGTATGGCTTTTATCTGCTGGCAGTTTCGCATGTTTATATGTTCGTATGAATTAATAAGCGAGAGAGAGAGTGTACAGAGAGCATTAGAATGATGTGTTTTAATAAGACTTTTCCTCTGGAATACAATGGATAGTTGTAACAGCTTCTAATGTAGAATTGTAACTATTTGTATACAGTAGAAAGTGCCTACTTTTAGTATCACTTTTCAGGTTGAATCCCACTTGTACTGGTATCACATCCGTCCATAGTTTGAAACATTTTTTTTCCCTGTTATTTGGAAAAGCAGTGACTGTGATTACGTTTTTGAAGTTCACAGATTTATTGTGGTCACTCACACTAATGCTTTGAAGCTAGGCAAGGCAATTTTTTTTTTAGGTGCCAATTTCCTAGGGCTCAGTGTGCCATACAGAAGAAATAAACCAAAGAATAAAATACAAAATATAGTATAACTAGAAATTAAAATAATCATTTAAAATAAATAAATAGCTCCAAAGAGTGAAAACATTCCTGCTAGCTGCAGTTTAATAGGTTAAATACACTTAATACAATTAGATCAACTGAGGCAATAAGCTAACTGAAACAAGTGGAATGTCAAGACTCCTTTAAAGTCCTCCACCTTGCTGTCAGACTGAATGTGGAGAAGCAGGAAATTCCACAAGATGGGTGCAGCCACCCCAAATGCTCGAAATCAACCAAAATGCTGCAGGGTCTGCACCAGAAGACATACGAAGAAAGACTAAAGCCCTTGAGGAAAGAAGGGAGAGAGGGGACATGATAGAAAGTTTAAAGTACCTCAAGGGAATCAACAAAGTCCAAGAGGGTAGCATCTTTCAGAAAAAGAGATGTGCAAGAACAAGGGGGCACAATTTGAAGATGGGGGAGACGGCTCAGAGATAATGTGAGGAAGTATTTTTTCACAGAGAGGGTTGTGGATGCATGGAACAGCCCCCCTGAGGAGGTCGTGGAGTCAAGAACAGTGGGGGAATTCAAGAATGCATGGGACAGACATAAGGCAGTCCTAGTAGGGAGTAGGAGGAAGTAAGCTGTTTGTTAACTTGGAGCTGCAGCTTATCTGTTAGGTAGGAAAATGGGCAGACTAGGTGGGCCACGTGGTCCTTATCTGCTGTCAAATTCTATATTTCTATGTTTCTATGTAACATCAGCCTTGAATGGGGCAAAGAAAGCAGGCCAGTATCAGTGTAACAGAGACAAAGCTGTATGGAGTCAGGGGATTTTTTTTTAGGTAATTAGGTCTCATACCATTCAGGACCTTGTATACCAATAATCATATTTACAGATAATGTACCACCGGACTGGCAGACAGTGCAGTTCTTACAGCAGAAATATAATATGATTTCTATAAGACGTCCCATGGAGCAAACCTGTTGCCACATTCTGGACACACTGCAGGTCACATATTAAGCTTCCTGTGAACCCTAGGTGGAAAGCATTGCAGTAATCCAACCTAGATGTGACACAAGCATGGACTGTTATCACCTGGTCACCAGACTCTAGAAATGGTTTAATTCAGGTGATATTTTGAAGATGTGAAAAAAGCCCCTACAGATGATTGCCAACACGAGGTACTCCAGGGTCAGCCTATAATGCATAGCAACTCCCAGATTTGTAACCATATCCACAGCTCCAAGAGTGGCACCATTTAATGATGAAAGCCTGATGTCTGTCCCTGCCATTATTGATCCACAAGAACCTGGTTTGACAATCATCACCTCAGTATGCTTAGGCTGAGACTTAACCAGCTGGAAGCCATCAAGTTGTTGATCTCTTTCAAACATTGATACAGCACAGAGCCTGCATCAACCCCATCAGGAGCACATAACAAGGACAGCTGGGTATAATCCGCATTGCATTGAAACACCAAGCAAAACCATTTTAAAATCTCACCTTGAGGCAACATGTACATGACAAAAATCATGGGGGCAAGATTGAGCCTTGAGGCACACCACAGTCAAGTGTAATCATCTCAGAGACAGAATTACCTAAAACTATCTGCTGCATTCTTCCAGACAGATAGGATTCAAACCTGCACAAAACAAGACTGGTGAGTCCCACAAAGTGCCTCATGTGTTCCAAAGGCACACCCTGGTTGACTGTGGCAGATGCCAATAAGAAGTCAAGATGGGCAAGAATGGAATAATACCTTCTATTTCTTGCCATGAGAAGAGCATGGAACACCTTGATGACTGATGTTTCCATACTATAACAAGGGTACAGTCTCAATGGGAGAGGCTTATAGTTGTCATATCTTTCCAGGAAAGCCTTAAATCATATTGCTACCACTTTCCAAATTAACTTCACCAGAAAGGGTGGGTTTGAGACAGGCCTCTAATTCAGAAGCATGTCAAAATCCAAAGAGGACTTCTTAAGTAGGGATTTCACCACCTCCCTTTTTAGAGCAGCAGGGAACATTCTCTCCTTTGGGGAGGACCTGAGAATCTCTAAAATAATAGGACCCAGGGCCCCACTGCAGCTGATAGCAGCCAGGTGTACTCTGAGTCTAATAGACAGTAAGTAGGATGCTGCAGTCCTGAGATCACTCAGAACACCTCTTCATCTAAACCTGGGAAAAACTCAGCCCAAGCTGGTTGATCGACTGGGTCCATCTCAGGAATGGCACTGCCATCCCATGACAGGCTGCTAGAGATAATCCCATCCTGGAAAGGAGACACTTCATTTGCGGTAAAAGGATTAAACATATTGCATTCTTCAGCTGAAAAAACTCTGCTAGACTGTAGGCAGGGGGATTAAGCAACTTGTCTACAGAGTGGAAGAGTTGAGACAGTTGGTTCTCCCCCAGCAATCACCCTTGACAGGAGCTCTGTCTTTTTCATGGTGATTGCACACTGATACTCATCGTAGTGAGTTTTTAATGCAAATGTGTCCTCCAATGGAAGGGACTTCCACAAGGAATATTTCAACTTCCATCCCATAGTCTTCAATTGCCACAATACCATGGGGTGCAGCAGAGGAATGTCAAGAGACAAACACAGTATGGGGCCAGGGAGTCAAGGGCTGGTGTAAGACACACACTGTAGTCCTAATCAGATTCCTCAACCCCACTATCACAGACTATCACCATGCCTGATAGCTCTAATAATGCCAGGAGTTTGCAAGGCTCTAGATAATTTTTAAGATGGTATTGGACCATCTTCATGGGGGGGGGTTAAATGGGGGCCCCACAGAGGAATGGCACAGCATGATGATCCAGTGAAATAACTGGATCAACCATGACTTTGTTTAGTTCAAGACCCTGTGAGAAGACTAGATCCAAGGCAAGGCCATGCTGGTTGGTACCGGTGGCAACAGCCTGCACTAGGCCCAGCTGCATCATCTGCTGGAACTGTTGGCCAAAAAGTGAGGATCCTTCAGCAACCAAAGTATTAAAGTTCTAGAGAACCACTAATCTTAGGGACTCTAACACTATGCCAGTGACAAAGTCCAGCACTTCCTGCAGGAACTCACTCCCATGCTTCTGAAGTTGGTACATGAGAAGGATCTTGTAACCTGTTCCTGGTCCACCCCTAACTACCACACATATTAAATTACTAAGTCACTCTTGTGGTGCATGCCATTAGTCTCAGAGTGGATCTTAAGCAGTTGACCACCCTACCCCCTCTGCAGTCCCACCTCGAGCAATGTACCAAAGAATGTCCTGCTGGAATAGATGCCTCCAGCACAAGGCCAGAGTCATCCCCCAAACAGGTTTCCATCACACAAACAAGGTCAGCTTATGAAACCACCATTAAACACTCCATTACCATGGTTTTACTCCTCAGGGACCTTGCATTATGTGGTACAACCTAAAGGGGAGATCTTAATGCACTTAACACAATTAGATCAACTGAGGCAATGAACTAACATAAACAAGCGGAATGTCAGGGAATAAACAGAATCTGCTGGTTTAGTTACCTCTTGCTGTTTGTTTTTTGCAGATGACTAGGTCTTGGAATCAGGCAGGAAGTTCCTCCATCTGGGTTCCAGTATCTTCTTGTGTGTCTCCATGACCTCACTAACCCAATCTTGCCCTCCCAAATGTCTCCCGCTGACTCATACCTCCTTGAACTCTGTCTCTATGAATGCCCAGAGTTGCACAGCTAGTATTCTATTTAGATAAATGGAGAAATTTATAACTTTCTTCAAACTCTGTGTCAAGAGAATGGGATTACCATTAAAGAACAGGTCATGAACACACAAACACACACATACACACCATAGTTACAAACTTCACTATATCCCTCAAACAATTCTGAATCAAACCACTTAGAAAATATTTAAACTTAAACTACAATCTAATAAATGCATTTGCACAGATTAAAAAATCAAACAGTACAAATCCTGTTAGTACTATTTGCATATAAAAAGTCAGACAATACCCCTTTTATGGCTGCCTAGTAAGAGCTATGCTGACGTACAGTTGCATTGAAAAGGGAGCTTTGGTAGCATCTGACTATGAGTGAGGAGGCTTTATTATGACATCACTGCGAATACAGTATAGCTGTATCCTTCCACTGGAGTAGAATTGAAGCAGATTTCTCCCCATCCAGTAATGTGCATTTGCTTCCTCCCTCCTCTGCTGCACTATTTTCTTGCTCATATGTAAGCGAAAGCTGAAACTATATGTTGGTTTAATAACTGTGCAGCACAAACTGTCTACCAGTCACTCTCTCTTGACAAACTCCATTGAACATGCATCCAGCTTCACACGTATTTTATATTGCTTACATCTAGGTAGTTTCTTTGCAGTCTTTTTTACAGCTGCATGGGTGGAGCTCCACAGATGTTATGGCATCACAGGAGGTTTACAAGAGAGCACTGTGAAAGCATGTGACTGGACCACTGTACTTTCACAGTGCTCTGACACATGTCCACTGATGCTGTTTATGCTCTTTCTCTCCATGGGTCGCATAAACACAGCCCTTGGTGGTGCACTACATTTTTTCTGCAAGTGCAGAAGGGATGGCTGCAGTATCCAAGATGGTGGTTCTGACTCAAACTGCGCATGCATAAGTATCGTGCATGTGCAGTTCTGTCGGCACTGTCTTCTTGTGAATGGCAGACTCTGGTGTCACAAGAGCTCTGAGTATTCTTGTACTTACTCTTGCCTTACTCCCGTTGCCCTGAGGAGCTGTATCAGCTCTGACCAGAGTTTGTTCTATAATGTAGCAAGTTTGATAATTTAGCACATAATATTTTTCTCTGCTTTTTCATCACAGTAAATGAAACTGCCAGCAACTCATTATTGCATACTCCTTTACAAAAAAAGTAATGTAATTTACTCAAATACTGAATCATGACAATTGTAATATAGGTGCTGTACATCAGTGTGCATATGGAAATGTGACACTTTCCTCTGTGTGTGTACAGGGCAGGTGGGGTCAGTTTGGGTTTCCATTTTTTTTCCTGACAGTTATATATGTCCAGATATACCAATCTGAGTGTGAGTGGTTTTTGGCTGCCTGATTGATTTGATCTACATTTTTTTTAAATCCATGGTGAGTGCTCAAATCCATGGGTAAGTCAAAATAACAACACTCATTCAAGAAGAGTATGAAGATGGTGGGACAGCATGTACAAAATGAATGTTCAAATAGATAGTCAAACAGCCAGATATATAATATATTACAGTATCATAATTATTCGGGATGTATTCAACTATTATACCACTTGAATGTGCTACGTGGTCCATGCCGTCCCAATGGATAAAGTAGAGACACAGGCACATCTGCTCTCTTGCACCATACTTGTGCTCTGTGTACAACACAGAGCTGTGATAAATTGCTTTTAGACAGCTTGGACCACTAACCAATTTCATGTAAAGTGGTCAGCACATTAATTTAGTAAGTTCTGCACTCTTTTTACTCATGTTAAACTGATCTGACTGTGATAATACATATGCATACTGCACCAGCTGTCACACTGTAATTTGGGTAAGTGGGTGAGCAGATCCATTGTGTGTGAGTTTTGTGGTGTGATGAATATTTACTTTGGCAAGTGAGTGGGTGAGAGTACCATGTTTGATGAACAGTCACTCTGTCAGCAGGTGCTGATGGTGCTGCTAGCAACATCGCCCCCAAAACAGCCCATTCACCAGTCCTCCCAGTCTCCAGAACAACAGTAAAAATCTGTTTCATAATACATAAAGCCCTCTCCACTTTTATTTGCCAAAGAACAGAAGCCAGCACTGATCCTGAGGCTGATACATGCACTATAAGAATCATTTACAACCTGAACCCTCACATGTCCCCACATTTACCGACATACCGCACCCACCTGCTCACCCAAATGTCTATAATGTAGCTGTAATATGATACCAGTGCTGTTTCAGATAGCAGTCTACTTTACATACTGCACATGCCTCCCCGCTTTGCCAAATCTGAGCATTCAATAACATTTTACTGTCAATCCAAGCATGTCAACTAAATGGGAAAAACCTTGTTTCCTTAAATTAATCATTTAGTCTCATACATTTATTTATTTATTTGAACATCAGTTTAACAACCTTTGAGCCAGGGGCTCATTTACAAAGGTACCTCGTCACATAAAGGACACAGACAGTGGCACAGAAGACAACAGATAATACAGGTTCAAGGTAAGTGTCATACAAGGCACAGTTGGTTCCAATGCATATGAAGAATAAATAGACAATATGAGGGTTAGTGGGGAGAGATGTAAAGGTGATTGGGGGTAAGAGGGAGTGGGGACTAGGAAGCAGAGGAAGGGGAGAGCCAAGGTGGAAGAGTGGGTAAAAAAGAGGGAGATTGGCAGAAGGTTGTCGGAGGGAGTTTTTTTTTTTATGTCATTTAGTGGCAGCGGCATCCACGTGAGATGAGCAGGTGATTTCTAAGGCTGCGTTTAAAGCAAGCGAACGAAGGAGATTTGGAGATAACGGCAGGGAGGGAGTTAAACCAAGAGGGCGCTCTGTAAGGGAACGCCCTTTGGCCTTGCGAGGTCCTGGCTCTTGGAATGATCAGTGTCGATTTGGATGAGCTGCAGGTGTTCACAGTAGGATTAGCCTGGAGTATTGAGTCAGATAAGCCAGCGGGGGATAGGCCATGGAGGGCTTTATAGGTGAGTTGGCATGTTTGAAACATGAGCCGCTCGTCCAGGCTGAGTAGGGTAGCCAAGGAGTACAGCAGACAGGTGTGGGTTAGTCTAGGGGCACCGGTTATAAAGTCTGCAGGCTTTGTTAAGTGTAAGGTGAACCTTGCACAGGGCCGTCTGATCAGCAGCCCCATGAGACTGGAAAGGCCATAGTCGATAAGAATATGATAGAGGAGGTGACAATAGCGGAGGGCGTCAGAGGAGAGCATTTTTGTGCCAGTAGAGAATGCCAACCGTGTGTTGGCGGTAGAGTTCAAGGCAGAGATGTGGCCATGGAAGGAGAGGGCTGGGTCAAAGATTAAACCAAGATATTTATAGGACTGCACACGTTTGATGGGGATATTGAGGGAGGAGTGAAAAGCGAGGGGAAAATTGCTGGACTTATTTTGGGGGTGGCAGAAGAGCATGGTTTTTGTTTTCTTTAGGTTGATTATGAGTCGGTGCTCAGTGAACCAGGTTTCAGCGGAATTGTAGGCAAGCTGGAGTGAATTCTGAAGCGACATGGGGTTACTGTCAGAAGCGATGAGAACTGCATCGTCAGTGTAGAGTAGGATCTTACCTGCACATTTGCTGGGTAGCGAGTTGAGGAAGAGGGAGAAGAGAAGGGGTCCAAGAATAGAGCCCTGGGGGACTCCAGAGTGGATCGGGCAGGTGCTAGAGAGAGTTCCACTAACTTTCACACATTGAGAGCGGGCTGAGAGATAGCTGGCGCACCAGGCGATTGGACCAGTTGCAAAGCCTAGGTGGTCGAGGGTGGTTAACAGGAGAGGATGCGATATGGTATCAAAGGCTTTAGACAGGTCAATGAAAACAGCACCAGCCATGGAGCCAGAGTCCAATGCTGTGTGGAGGAAGTTGGCGAACTCCAGGACAGCTGTATTGGTACTATGACCAGCTCTGAACCCATGTTGCTCCGGGCAGAGAACATTGTACTTAGAGAGGTAGCCAGAGATTTGAGTGGCCTCAATTTTCTCCAAGGCCTTAGAGAGGGAGGGCAGGATTGAGATAGGCTGGTAGTTACCTGGAAGAGTTCAGTCACCACCTTTGTGGATAGGGGTAACTGTGGCGACCCTCCAGACAGCGGGGAATTGTCCAAGGCAGAGGGATTTGTTAAAGATGCAGGTGATAGGCGAGATAACCTGGTCCAGGACCTGACATAGGAGACAGGGGTCTAGGGAGTCGTTACCAATGGTGTTACCCTTTAAGGCTTTAAGCAGGTATGGCCTGACTTCTTGTGTGGTGACACAGTGCAGGTGGAACAAGGGGCGAGTGATGGAAGGTGCAGACCTGGGGGGTGGAGGACTGAAAAAATTGCCAGGGAGCACTGGGCTAAGATCAGTAAAGGAGTTATTGAGGTGAGTGGCAATGAGGGCAGGATCAGAGTAGACAGTACCATTGATGTTAAGAAGTGCAGGGGAGGGAGTGACCATTCAGTTGCTTGATGTTGTCCCAGAAGGACCTGGGGTTCCCCCAAGAGGAGGTAAGGGAGGCTTGATAGTACTCAGCCTTTGCTTTGCGGATAGCCCAGGTGCACCTGTTCCGAGCCGCAGCATAGGTCTGTCTGTCTGCAAGGCGGCCAGTTGCAACAGCAAGGTGCCACAGGTTGTCCCGCTGCTTTAAAAGGAGTTGCAGGGCAGGGGTGACCCAAGGGGCATGTCTTACTCTAGACCTACGAGCAGTCATAGGTGCAAAGATGTCACAGGCAGAGTTGAAGGTGTTGACAAAGAAGGCCAGCGCCGTGTCAACGTTTGGTGTGTTTAGCAATGGAGACCAGTCTGTGTGTGCGAGGTAATGCTTTAGGTCTTTCAACCCACCAGGTCTAAACCGCCTCCGAAAGGTGGTTAGAACCATGGGCTTGGGCAGAGAGGTAACCCAGTTGAAGAGAACAGGGGAATGGTCACTAAGGCAGTCAGGGAGTATTTGGATATTGTGGATGTGGCTTGGTCTGTTAGTGAGGACTACATCTAGGAGCATGCTAGAGCCCCTTCTGGGGTTAATTCTTGTGGGCTGGGAGACTAGTTGGCTTAGATCAATAGCAGCAAAAGCCTCACGGGAGGAAGAGGATGAGGGGCAAAGCCAATTAATGTTTAAGTCACCCACCAGGATTTGGTCAGAGGGGTTAGGTAAGGAGGTGAGATAGTCAATTAGTGGGCCCAGCACCTGCGATTGGTTCTTTGCAGGTATGTAAGCCCTAGTCAGAAAGATAGGACCCCTAGAGGGGTCAGGGGATAGCTTTAGTGTTAGGGCCTGGGCATTATGGTCAAGGTCAGGGGGGAGGAAGGGCTAGTCCAATGAGTGGGTCCTTTACATAGAAGGCACATCCCCCACCTCTCCTACTGGACCTGTCCAGCTGGTGGAGGGTGTAGCCAGGGAGAGAGACCTGGGAGTTAGAGGTCGAGTCAGACAGCCAGGTTTCAACCAAGGCAACCACATCTGGTTTGTGATCCATCACCCAGCATTGTAGTGTGTCCAGTTTTTTAAGGAGACTACAAATGTTCATAGATGCGATACGAAGTCCAGAGGATTTCAAGGGGGGGCCAGTGTAGCCAGGCCCAGGATTGGGATGGATGTTGCCAGACAGGAGCAGGAGGAGGAGTGCTGCTCTTGGGAGTAAGTGGCAGAAAGAGAGTTTCCGATGGCTGGGGTAGGGGGGTGTAGCAGTACAGGGGATAGGAAGAGTAGCACAGACAGGGAATGCAAGCATGATAGGATGCATGAGGGGGCAGGGAGGGTGAGTGAGAAGGTACCCATACAAACGGTGATAGATAGTGTCGCAGAATGGGTGAGTGAAAGCGGAGGGGAGGAGGGGCAGGGGAAGAGGCGGGATTGCAGGCAGATAAATGGGGGCATAAGAACACCACCTGGGCATCTAGCGCCCTGGGGAGGTAAGGACTATTAAAAGGAGGGGAAGGATAGGGAGGGGAGCAAGACGGAATGTGATGGACATGGATGGCGAGGGGTGAGAGTTTTTAGGAGGAAAAAGTGAGGTAGAACTGTAGAGGTAGAGTGGGAGACCCCGAGATAGGATTAGAGCCAGTGGAAGCAAAGCAGGATTGGTAGTTGGGGAACAGTGCCCACTGGTGGCCAGCAGGTATAACCTGCAAATGGGGAAGTGGGGACTTAGGTGCAGGCACACAGGACGTGATGTCACAGGAAGTGACGCACTCAACCCGAGCCAATTTACCCTGCTTGTGTTCTGTAATGCTAATTCTATGCTCCATTGTTGCTGGATATCATGTCATAGCTGTTCTGTATTGTTGACTTGCAGTAAGGACATAGCATATGTTATCAGTTGTCTTATTTATATTACATTTCTTTTTTTCCTGGAAATTTCTTTCTTATAAGCTTGCTGTTAATGAGCCACTGCCATCTTGGAATAAATGTTTTCCCATTGCTAATATAACAAATCTTTCCAAGCTGATGTGCTATCTTGTAGCATACTGTTCGCATGTGTGAAGTATTGTGCATGTGACAGGGTTAGTCCCTGTCACTAATGTATAGACCTATCTTTTCCTTTTTTATGGCTACAACCACTCTTTTTCATACTTATATGGCTTTCCCTTGTCTTCTTGGTTAGAGGCAGGCCACCTCTAATCAGACCCCCCTTCTATCTATCTATATTACTCTCTTGAGTTCTCTTTCTTCTGGGTCCAAAGGTAATTAGGTTCCAAGTAAGGAACCTTGAAGTTGAAAGAGGTTACAAGAAATATTACTTAACTGTGTTGATGGAAGTTATCAGCAGCAGTCCAGTTCCCTTTTTATTTTCTGTGCCCTGTGCTGCTGTGTCAAACCTGTTAATATGTTGCAATACAGGGATAATTGTTATTATACATGATTTACCTTAGTTTTAGAAAAGTAGCACTTTGGGTAGAGTATTACCTACAGTATCCAGAGTAAGATACCCCCCCAAAGAGTTTGAGACAAGAAAACAGGGAACAAACTATGGTTCATAACTTAAAAGTTGTTAGTATCTTTCAGTCGCAGTCCTTCTAGTGCTATTGCTAACCCCAAGCTCTCCTGGAGTTCCTTTGACCAACCGGAGCTCACTGATGTCATGTGGATTGTCCAGGGTATGCATCCTATCTGCTGTAGTTTGGATCTGGGCCCAACTTCCCTGATTAAGGGTTATTGCGATGCCATTGGCCCAGTCCTAGCATGGAAAGTATGGTGCTCTTTGGAGATGGGTGAGTTTCCTAGCTCCCTGAAAGAGGTGGTAGTAACACCCCTCTTAAAGAAAGCTTCTTTGGACCCAGACTGCCATGTTAACTGCAGACCAATCTCTAACCTTCCCTTTGTGGGGAAGGTGATTGAGAAAGTAGTGGCCATGCAGCTGGAGAACCATTTGACCATCCATAACATCTATGAACCCTTCCAGTCTGGTTTCCAAAAGAGGCATAGTACTGAGACTGTGCTGATTCGGGTGCTCAGTGATCTCCTGATGGTGAGAGACTGGAAGAGTCATTCCATCTTGGTTCTTCTTGATCTCTCCTCAGCGTTTGACACTGTGGACCATGGGGTTCTCCTCGAACACCTGAGGCTCATCTGTGGCCTATCTAGTACAGTTCTCAGATCTTTTCTCACTGGCAGAACTCAAAGGACAGCTTTGGGGATTAATTCCTCCAGCCCAGTTTCTCTGTGGGGTACCTCAGGGTTTGGTGTTGTCCCCCATGTTGTTCGCAGTGTACATGCTGCCGCTCAAAGACATTGTAAGAAGTCATGGTCTGAGGTTTAACTGCTATGCTGATGATACCCAGCTCTACCTATCTTTTGCACCTGACCAGGATGGAGCTTTCTCAGCTTTTAATAACTGCCTCACTGAAATTCAGAACTGGATGGATTCAAGTTGGTTACGGTTGAACTCAGAAAAGACGGAGGTATTGGTTATGGACCTGGGATGCCGGATAGAGGGGAGGGGGGCTGGTTTGCTTTCAGAACTTTTTCTTGGTGGCTCCCAACTCCCCACCTCTGAACAGGTGCGAAATCTGGGGGTGATTTTTGATGACGGGCTGACACTGCGGTCGCAGGTGTCGGCGGTCATCAAATCTTCCTTTTACCATCTGAGGAACATCTCCAGCATTAAGCACCTTGTTCCATCCAGTAATCTGCCTACATTGGTCCTTGCCTTTGTGACCTTATGCCTTGATTATTGCAACTCCCTTTATCTAGGGCTACCAGGGGTTGATATCCACCACCTGTAGCTAGAGCAGAATGCTGCGGCCCGGTTATTGACGGGTACTTCTCATACCTGCCATATTTCTCTGGTACTGCGTGAACTGCACTGGCTGCCAGTTCAGTGGTAGATCACCTTTAAAGTCAGATTTCTGACTTATAAAGCTCTACATGGACTTGGCCCAGATTACCTGAAAGAGCTTCTGGTACCCTGCTGCCCTAGGCGAGTTCTCAGCTTGGCGGATGAGGGGTTGCTAGAAATTCCAAGGGTTTCTTTAAAATCTTCAGGGGCCTGTGCTTTTTTTTATGCAGCCCCAGCCCTCTGGAATTCTCTACCTCATCCTCTTCGGGAGTGCACGTCCGTGAAGGAATTTAAACAGGCCTTGAAGACCCATTTATGGGAGCAAGCTTATTTGACTTGATGTTATTTAATCATATTTTATGAATTAGTATTTATTGTATGTTTGTTTTAGTATATTTTATCTGGAATTTTGTTAAAGTGCCTTGGTTTAAGGAAGGCGCGGTATAAATAAACATTATTATTATTGTAAAACTTTCACGAATGGTCGTACATTCGCAAAGACCTCATGAATGTGAGCAAGGTCATGTAGTATCTGCACTAGCCCGCTCATTGAGATGAGCTCTTTGCTGCACAATTGTACAGCCAGCAGCCTGTCCTGGTACAGCAGCTCCCTGAATTCTTCCTGTATTAAGCCAGGATAAAGATAAAAATAGCCTTAAATTTGTTCCTAGTGCAAACTAAACATGCCATGACTTCTAATGAAAATGTCAGTCGACGGCTTGACCTTTCAGCCATCAGGAGTCTGTAATTAAACTGTGCAGCAGTCTAAAGTTGCAATATTACAGGAATTAAGCTAATGAAGCTACAATATGCCTTAGTCCAGTTTATAAGATGTAGAGGGAAAGTGAGGCATTCTTAATAATAGCCTAGGCATTTCCAAAATGTATATGCACAAATACAGTAAAGCTTAATCAAAACCAAACCTAAAGTAATGCCTTTTAAACAACATAAAACCAAGAATGAATAGTTCCCCCACAAAATACTTATATGCTGGTTCATAGCTTACCTCAGGTGGATTTGCTGTCATATAAACAGTACTACTGTGGGTCAAAATAGGGTGTAATATTACTGTTTGGTGGCCTGGTAAGCTGCAGCTTGCTCAACAGAAGAATTGGGCATTGGATGCTTCAACTCTAGTGCTTCTCTGAGCATTCTCCATAGGGAGACAGCGGCCCCTTGTGGTCTCCTTTTCTAGCAAACCACCTGTCAGTCACTCCATAGGAAAACAAATTATTGTGAAACTTTCTTTGTACAGCAAATATTTGCATCATCAGCCCTCTGCTTTATCATATTAGCTATATGATGTGTTTTTAGGTTAGAAATACACTTAAGAGGTTGTTTAAAATGTATAATTTTTTTTTGCTTATGATGCTAGACCACCTGACTCAGAAGGGTGGTACAAAAGGCATTATCTGAACAGGGAAAGAGGTGTGTAGGGTCAGTTCCTTCTGATCAGCAGCAGGTTCAGGACAAGGAGAGGTCCTATACTGCAGAGCCTATTTACTTTTGCTGTTTTGACTGTTTTGTTTTGAACTTTATTGATGGTGCTTGCTGAATATTTATGACTTCTAATAAACATACCATTAAGAAATACAGTGGGTTGCACCTAAAAACAAGGCAGGAAGTAGAGAATGAGTGGGGGTGACAGGAGACCTTCTCAGCACCAGCAAGGAAGACCACAACACAATACAGGCACAAAACAATGTCCACCTGCAGTACAACACAACTTTAACCAGCAATACCCTACACAACAGCTAACACAGCATTATCTTAAGGAAACAGCTATGGTAGTAGCTTGGCAGAAGACACCAGGAGGAAGGAGTGCTATGTCACTGGACCTGTCCACTGGGACTAAAGAAGTAGAACTCTTGTACTTGGACCTTAAATTTAGGGTAAAAAAACAAACTAACAAACAAAACAAAAAAAAAATAGTGTGTTTGTCTGAGTTAACTGAACCAAACGGTTATCTGAACAGTTATCTAGGTGTAAATCTCAGGTGACTGAAAGGGCTTAATAGCTGTGCAGTTTAAATTACTTGTAGAAAGATCTAGTAAGTAGGGGGAGTGGCTGAGCTAGAAGGAAGCTACATTTAAAGACTGCCTTAGAAAGATTCTGTTAGTAGCTTGGCAGAAGACACCAGGAGGAAGGAGTGCTGTGTGGCTGGACTTCTCTACTGGGACTATATTACCCTCCTTCCCACCCAAAGCTAGTTCTACTTTTATATGCACAGGATTTGAATGACAAGAGGAATTTCCTGTTTGGGAGCAGGAAGTGAGTGATCACAGAGCCACCAAAGACTCACCATCCTAGAAGGACAAGAGTAGCTCTCTGGCCCCCTCTAGCTGCTGGAGGCCTGCCTCTGAGCAAGTAAGGGGTCTACTGAGAAATATAGGATATTCTTGTCTCAGAACAGGACAGTCTGGAGCTTAAAGGGCACAGAGGCAGAAAGTAAGTAGAGAGAGAAGAGAAAGAAAAAGAGGAAAAAAAACAGGAAAGAGTAAGGATTCCAAACAACAGTTAAGGGGCCAGAAATAAGACATGATGGGAGTGATGCAGTGCAGTGGCTGTGGAGCAGCCGTCTTCTGGGAGACATTCTGGAGGATGCGGTGTTGTCCCATCTGCAGGCACCTCTCTGGGCTGAGGGAGGAGGTTGCTTATCTCCAGGCTGAGTTGGCCAGGATTTATGAGACTTCCTCCATCCAGGGACCACCAGTGCCACTGCCATTGCCTCAGAGGTTGCCAAAAAAGAGGAGTGATTGGACCACAGTGGGCTCAGGGAGGGTGAGGATGGTGGAACTGAGGTGCATCCCTCCAGTTGTACCTCTCCACAATTCCTATGCCATTCTGGCAAAGTGTGGTTCCTTTGTGGAGGCACCTGCAGTGGAGACCAAGGAGGATGATGGGAACCTCCACAAAGGAGACCCACAGGAGGGTGGCATGAGACCCCACAGGGGAAGTAAACAACTCCTGGTGGGGGACTCCATTGTTAGGAAGGTAGAACTGGGGGAGGAAGGGGAGAGGGAGGGAGGTAAGCTGCCTGCTTGGCGCCATGGCTTGGAGGGACAGGGAGCAAATCCTCAGGATTGCCAGAGCAGCTATACAGAGGAGGGTGCTGGATGTCATTGTCCACCTAGGAACAAATGACCTGTCTAAGAAAGGGATTAGAGCAGTGCAGGAAGAGTTTGTGGAAGTGGGGGAGGGCCTTAGACAAGTAGCATGCACGGTAACTTTCTTGGAGGTGCTGCCCATCTATGGCGTAGGAGAGGCTAGGGTGTTCTGCACCATGGGATTCAATCAATGGTTGAAAAACTGGTGCACAGCTCAGGGATTTGGCTTCATTGGGGACTGGGGTCCACCTGGAGTGATGCAAGCCTATATACCGGCATGATGGGTTGCATCTGTCCAGGAGAGGAACCAGGATCCTAGGTGATAGGTTTAAATCCTTCATTGGCAAGCATTTAAACTAGTCAAGGGGTGAGACACTGTAAAGGAGCAGACAAATCCTAGCCCCCCACAAAAATCACGGTAGTAAGTGCGATAAACACCAACATAGAGATGGCAATAGGGAGAAGGGCAGGGGTAAATGGGGTAAGTGACAAAGGCAAGAAGGACAGGGATAAGGCAAAAAGGAGTAAGGCCATCAGGAAATGGAGGGTAATGAGTACCAATGCTCGTAGTCTGGGCAGCAAGCTCCCTGAGCTGGTGGCTTTGAAGGAAGAGGGATACCTGGATATCGTAGCAGTCACAGAAACATGGTACACAGAGAACCATGACTGGGATGTTAACATACCAGGGTACATAACCTACAGGAGAGACAGGCAGGAGAGAAGAGGGGGAAGAGTAGCTCTCTATGTAAAGGAAGGGATAAAAGCAACTGAACAAAAGAGTAAACAGGGAGGAGAGGAGGCACTGTGGGTCACGTTGGAGACTGGAAAGGGCACCACAATCTGCACAGGGGTTGTGTACAGACCCCCATGTCAGGGGGAGGGAATGGACAAGGATATAATAAAAGGCATTCTTAGGATGGCAGAGAAAGGGGAGATACTGTTGATGGGAGACCTGAATATGGCAGATGTTAATTGGAGCACATTTGCTGCAGCCACATCCAAGAGCAGGGCCATTCTCGATGCCCTATAGGTGGCAGGCCTCAGACAGCTAGTTTTGGAACCCACTCATGAGGGAGAAATCTTAGACCTCATACTCTCAAATGGGGGCAGTGAGAGGATCTCAGATCTAGAAGTGGGTTGCCATCTGGGAACAAGTGACCATCAAACAGTGTGGTTCACATTAAACTCAGCTACAGAGTCAAGCCATCCAAAAGTGAGGGTACTGGACTTCAGGAGGGCTAACTTTGCCAAGATGGGAGAGTACCTCTGAAAAGCACTAGCAAACAGGCTAGAAGGAGGGGTGGAGCAACAATGGGAATCATCAAAACTGCCATCACAGAGGCAACAAGCCTTTGTGTGAAGTAAATAAACAAATCAAAATGAAAGAAAAAGCCACTATGGTTCTCAAAAGAGGTGGCTGGGAAAGTCAGGGAGAAAAAGATAGCATTCATGAAGTATAAGGAAACACAGAAGGAGCAGGACAGAGAGCTGTACCAGTTAAGGCAGAAGGAAGCAGGGAGGGAAGTCAGAATAGCAAAGGCCCAAACTGAGGAAAAGATAGCCAACTCGGTTAAGAAGGGGGATAAAACTTTTATAGGTACATCAGAGAGCGTAGAAAGACAAAGGGAAGGATAGTGAGGCAGAATAGAATGAATGGTGGGTGGGCAGAGGGGGACAGTGAAAAAGCAGAGATACTGAATGAATATTTCTGCTCAGTATTCACAAAAGAGGAGGGGGAAGTGTCTCATCCAATTAACAGAAGCACTCTTGATAGGAGGGTCGATCCCAGCCCTTTCACAGAAGAAAGGGTTCTGCAAGAACTCCTAAAACTGAAGGTGGACAAAGCAATGGGGCCTGATGGAATTCACCCCAGAATTCTAAAAGAATTAAGGGGGGAACTAGTAAAACCACTGACTACCTTTTTATTAAATCATGGGAGGATGGTGTGTACCGAGGATTGGAGGAACGGATGTGATTCCCTTCACAAAAGTGGGACCAAGACAGAAGCAAGAAACTACAGACCTGTCAGTTTGACCTCTGTGGTAGGGAAAGTGATGGAGTCACTTCTGAAGGAAAAGAATTGTTGAGTACCTTGAGGCCAGTGGGGCACAGTACCCAAGGCAGCATGGGTTCATAGCGGGAAGGTCATGTCAGACGAATCTAATAGATTTCTTTGACTGGGTGACCAAAGTAGTAGACCAGGGAGGGGCTGTGGACATCGCCTACCTAGACTTTAGCAAGGCATTTGACACAGTCCCACACAAAAGATTAATAGTCAAATTAACCAGCCTGGGAGTGGGTCCCAGGGTGGTAGCCTGTGTAAAACATTGGCTAGGCAACAGGACACAGAAGGTAACTGTAAATGGAGTCTACTCTGAAGAAAGAGGGGTTACTAGTGGGGTACCGCAGGGTTCAGTACTGGGTCCAGTCCTTTTTAATGTCTTTATAAATGACATTGCAGCGGGACTAGAAGGAAAAGGATGCCTCTTTGCAGATGACACAAAAATCTGCAACAGGGTTGATACACAAGGAGGCGTGGAAAGGATGAGAAGGGACTTGGCAAGGTTGCAGGAATGGTCAGAAGTATGGCAGCTAGGATTCAATGCAAAGAAGTGCAAAATAATGCACCTGGGAAACAAGAACCCAGGGGAAGATTACACAATGGAGGAGGTAGTAACAACAACAAAAAAGGAAAGGGACCTGGGGTAATCATATCAGATGACCTTAAGGTTAGCAAGCAATGTGAGAAGGCAGTAGGGAGGGCTGGGGGTATACTGGGATGCATAGGGAGAGGCATCACCAGCAGAAAACAGGAAGTTGTTATCCCTCTGTACAGACAGTTGGTGAGACTCCATCTGAAGTACTGCGTCCAGTTCTGGAGACCCCATCTCCGCAAGGACATAGACAGGGTAGAGGCAGTCCAGATGAGGGCAACTAAAATGGTGCAGGGTCTGCAAGAGAAGCCACATGAGGAGAGACTAAAGGAGCTTAATATGTATATACTTGAGGAAAGAAGGGAGGGGGACATGATAGAAATGTTTAAGTACCTCAGTGGAATCAACTAAGTCCAAGAGGGTAGCATCTTTCAGAAAAAGAGATGTGCAAGAACCAGGGGACACAATTTAAAGATAAAGGGGGGGTGGTTCCAGGGCAATGTGAGAAAGTATTTTTTTCACAGAAAGGGTAGTGGATGCATGGAACAGCCTTCCTGAGGAGGTTGTAGGGTCTAAAACTGCGGGAGAATTCAAGAATGCATGGGACAGACATAAGGCGATTCTTGTGGGGTGGGTTGGAAGAAATAGGCTGTTGGTTAGCTATCATCTGCGGCCTATCCTGTAGGTAGGGAAATGGGCAGACTAGGTGGGCCAAGCGGTCCTTATCTGCCGTCAAAGTCTATGTTTTTATGTTTCTATGTAACAGTAACAAATGGCAGTGAAATCAAAAATCTCTTAAGGTAGCAGTACAAACGGTCTATAAATGCAGGCCCCACCGAGAAACTGCTGGGTAAATAAACTATCAAAGAAGGGCAACCAAAATGGTGCAGGGACTGCATCAGAAAACATATGAGGACAGATTAACTGAACTCAATATGTATACCCTACAGCAAAGGAGGGAGAGAGATGATATGATTGAAACATTCAAACACCTTAAGGGCATCAACAAGGTGAAAGAATCTAACATGTTTCAATATAAGAAAAGTAGCAGGACAAGAGGACACAGCATGAGATTAGAGGGAGGCTGATTAAGGGGTAATGTGAGGAAGTTCTTTTTCACAGAAAAGGTGGTGGATGCATGGAATGGTCTACCTCAGGAAGTGGTGGATATGAATACAGTTCAGGGCTTCAAACAGGCATGGGATAGGCATAAGGGAGCAATACAGATGAGTATGAATAGATAGGCCATTGACAGAGCAAAGGTCAATGGCACATTCATAAGGCAGAAAAAGAAATGGGCAGACTAGATGGGCCTTTCGGTCCTTATCTGCCATCATCTTCTATGTTACTACGCCTCTGTATCCATCTGCAGAACCCAGACCATAACAGTGCACAAGGCTGAAATTGCTAGTAGATTGTAAACTGTGGTGCTTCAATATTTGGTGAATATGCTGATGTTTTGGGGCAAGCATACATTTTTGCAGTAGCTGTAAAAACATAATTTCCCTGCAAAATGGTATTAGATGTCTAAACTGTAATGCAGCTACAAGTATCCACTCCCCTATGGCACTGCTGTGTCATGTTAATTAGTTACCTTTTCTTTCATTCATTGAATGCTGCCATATGCAAATTAATGCTGAATTATGTGAAAAAAGGGCTATTGTCTGCTGATCAGCCATTCATTCATATATCTTTCTAAGTCATATTGGGATTGTTCAGGTTATTACATATCCA
The DNA here is from genome assembly GCA_016271365.2 of Neoceratodus forsteri. Taxonomy (NCBI): domain Eukaryota; kingdom Metazoa; phylum Chordata; order Ceratodontiformes; family Ceratodontidae; genus Neoceratodus; species Neoceratodus forsteri. The sequence continues at coordinate 378,673,851 of CM057458.1, forward strand.
TTATTAATTAACATATTGAATTTTCTTTGAATTGAGTACTGACATTTAATGTATCTTACAACAGACAAACATCTACTTAGAATATTTTCATCCTTGAAGATGTTTAATTGAAATGCAGCATTAGCTCATCAATAGTTATCCAGACATTTACGTGGTAATGGTTGGCAAAGCTACAGTATATGGATGTAATCTGTATAGATATCAAAAGTTTTTGTAAAACTTTTGGTCGTATACTAAGAGCATGAAACTTTTATGGTGGGGAGGTGGGGGTCAACCTATACTTATGACTCCACCCCCCAAAAATCATGTCTTTTAGTACTGCTGTTCGCTGTCATGAATGTTCTAACCAGCTCTACCAACTTTCATGACAAAAACATATAATCAACGGTCTATGTATAAAATAATAAAAGTCATGTCTGCTTGTTATTACTCACAGATATATCCACGGATATAACTGCAGTAGAGTTATCTGCTACTTTGCATATTTTTATGTAGAACAACTAACAAGCATCAGCATTAAAGGGTATTTCTAGACATGAAGCCAAGGCAGTCCCTGCACATGCTTTCTCAACTTTGTAACTATGCAGTCACAATGTTGGCACATCTCCATTTCATAAAACATAACATCTGTATGCAAACCTATAATATTGTATGAGCTATTGGCTTTAATATTTTATTGTGCCTTAGTTCCAAAAACCTGCCATAAGTTGTTAACTCAAAAATGATTTCTTTTTTTCTTTTCTAAACTGCTGTGGGGATATCACAGGCATTACACATTGGATTATTGCCATTGCAGCTCAACGATTCCACAGCCATCAGTCTCAGATTAGGCAAGCACTGTTGTTTAAAGGAGCCTATTACATTAGTATTTATGCTATTTTTTTCGCTTTGCAAGTTACAAAGATACAAGACTCATTCCAAAAGAAATGAAAATGTACCAAGACCACTATGTTTCAATGTTGTCGTACCAGCACCAGCGTACTGTAGTTTTTGTTCCCTTTTTACTCATCTCCCAATTACTGCCACTTCCAATTTATAGCAAATTCACCATGTCATTTAAAAGTGTAATATTCTCACACTGTACAAATCCATCAATTACAATAAACTGCACACAAAGACAGACTGCTTTTTAATTATAGCTAATACCTGCCAGTTGCAGTTGTATGTTTTAGCATTACTGAGATAATTAACATTCCCTACTGATGCTGTTTTGCCTTTTCCCCACAAGCCTGCTGCTGTTCAGGCCCTGGAAACAATTCACCAGCTCCCATTTTTATGGCTGAATGTGAGAGTTATGCGGACATAGTGCAATTACATTGAAAAGGGGTCTTTGGTAGCATGTGACTGTAAGTGTGTGTGTGGGGGGGCCTTTGCAGCATGTCATTGCAAATACACAGCAACTATGTCCTTCCATCAAAGTGGAACTGAAGCAGATCTCTCCCCATCCAATACAGGACAGTTGCTTCCTCCCTCCCCTCCTCCTGCAGCACTATTTACTTGCTCAAGTGCAAGCAACTCCATTATAAGGAGGAAAAAGCCCCAAACTGACTCAGACACAATCCTCGCCCTCTGCAAAAATGGCACATCCCTCTATTCTCTTTCACTCTTACCAAACCTTTCATCCAAGTCTGTACCTGCATAGCAAGCATTATAGAAATATAGAATTTGATGGCAGATAAGGACTGCCTGGCCCACCTAGTCTGCCCATTTCCATACCTGATGGATAAGCTGCAGATTCAAGTTAACCAACAGCCTCCTTCCTCCTACCCCCCACTAAAACTGCTTTTTGTCTGTCCCATGCATTCTTCAATTCTTCCACTGTTCTTAACTTCACAATCTGTTCAGGAAAGCTGTTCCATGCATCCACAACCCTCTCCGTGAAAAAATACTTTCTAACATTACCTCTGAGCCATCCCCCCGCTATCTTCAAATTGTGACCCCTTGTTCTTGCACATTTCTTTTTCTGAAAGAAGCTACCCTCTTAGACTTTGTTAATTTCCTTGAGGTACATGAAAGTTTCTATCATGTCCCCCTCTCCCTCCTTCCCTCGAAGGAATACATATTAAGCTGCTTTAGTATCTCTTCATATGTCTTCTGGTTGCCCTGCTCTGAACAGCCTCCACTCTGTCTATGTCTTTGCAGAGATGGGGTCTCCAGAACTGGACGCAGTACTTCACATGGGGTCTCACCAACTGTCTGTACAGAGGGTTAACAAATTCCTGTTTTCTACTGTTGTTGCCTCTCCCTATGCATCCCAGTACTCCCACAGCCCTCCTCACTGCCTTCTCACATTGCTTGCCCTCCTTTAGGTCATCTGCTATAATTACTCCCAAGTCCATTTTGATTTTTGTTGTTGTTAGTATCTCACTCCCCAATGTGTACTCTTCCCTTGGGTTTTTTGTTTCCCAGGTGCATTACCTTGCACTTCTTTGCATTGAATCTGAGCTGCCATACATTTGACCATTCCACCAACCTTGCCAAGTCCTGTTTCATCCTTTCCATCCCACCTTGTGTATCAACCCTGTTGCAGATCTTTGTGTCATCTGCAAAAAGACATACTTTTCTTTCCAGGTGCTCTCCAATGTCACTTATAAAGATGTTAAAGAGGACTGGTCCCAGTACTGAACCTTGCGGTACCCTGCTAGTTACCCTCCTTTCTTCACTGTGGACTCGGTTTACTATTACCCTTTGCGTCCTGTTGTCCAGCCAATTTTTTATCCAGGCTACCATCTTGAGACCCACTCCAAGGCTGGCTAACTTGTATATTAATCTTTTGCATGGGACTGTGTCAAATGCCTTGCAAAAATCTAGGTATACCATATTCACAGCCCCCCACTGGTCTACTACTTTGGTCACCCAGTCAAAGAAATCTATTAGATTTATCTGACACAACCTTCCTGGTGTGAATCCGTGCTGCCTTGGGTCCTGGGCCCCACTGGCCTCTTGGTACTCAACAATTCTTTCCTTCAGAAGTGATTCCATCATTTCCCTACCACTGAGGTCAAACTAACCAGTCTGTAGTTTCCTGCCTCTGCTTTGCTCTCATTTTTGTGAAGTTGAATCACATCTGCCCTCCTCCAGTCCTCAGGTACCACCCCATCCTCTCATGATTTGTTAAAGAGAGTAGTCAGTGGTATCACTAGTACTACCCTTATTTCTTTTAGAATTCTGGGGTGAATCCCATCAGGCCCCACTGCTTTGTCCACCTTCAGTTTGAAGAGTTCATTCAAAATCATTTCTTCTGTAAATGGACTGGTATCAACCCCCCATCCAGAGTGTTTCTCTTGTTTGGTCTAGGTACCTCCTCCTCCTCTTCTGTTGAAAATACTGAGCAGAAATATTCATTCAGTATTCCTTTTTCACTATAACCCTCTGTCCACATTCCCAACCCTTTATTAAGTCTCTGTATCCCTCCCTTGGTCTTTCTTTGCTCTCTAATGTACATATAAAAGGTTTTATCCTCCTTCATAACAGAATTGGCTATCTTTTCTTCGGTTTGGGCCTTTGCTATTCTGACTGCCTTCCCAGCCTCCTTTTGCTTTAACTGATAAAGTTCTCTGTCCTGCTCCTTCTGCATTTCCTTACATTTCCTGAATGCTGTCCTTTTCTCCTTAACCTTCCCTGCCACCTCTTTTGAGTACCCTAGCATCATCATAGACAGGCAGCACTTCCAAGAAGGTTACTGTACATGCTACTTGTCTAAGGCCCCTTCCCAACTCTACAAACTCCTCTTGCACTGTTCTTATCTCATTCCCAGCCAGGTCATTTGTCCCTAGGTGGACTGCTGACTAAGTGCAATTACATTGAAAATGGGGCTTTGATAGCATATGACCACAAGTGGGAGGGGGCTTTGGAGCATGGCACTGCAAACGCATCACATCTGTGTCCTTCCACCAGAGTGGAATTGAAGCAGATCTCTCCATGTCCAATATAGTGCAGTTGCTTCATCCCCCCTGCAACACTATTTTCTTGATCAAGTATAAGCAGCTCTACTATTAGGAGGAAATAGCCCCAAATTCACTAGGACACAGCCATAGCCCTCTACAAAAATGGCATGTCCCTCTTCTCTTTCACTCTCACCAAACCTTAAAGCCAATTCTTCATTTCAAACACAGTCTTTCACAGTCTTTCCTAGATCCCAAAGCTCCTCTTCTGTTTGCCTTAACTTCTTGACTCCGTCTTTCCTCAGATGTGTCTAACTAACTCCAGGATCCAGTCCTCAAAGCCCATCCAGGACAGTCAGCACTCTCCTGCACTCCAGTTCTCACCATGCTCTCCTCTGTTCTTTGATCCAATAACTTCAAGTACCTTGTGTTCTTGTTTCTAATTAAAAGATATTAAAAGCCTTATGCTACAGTAAGTGCAGTAAATCCAATATACTTAGCAGAATAAAACATAAGTAAAAATAGCCCTCTTAGTGGTATGCATGTACTTGGAAAAGTCTGCAGTCAAGCATAAAATTGTTAGCAGTTCTGCTACTCTGCAGTGCATTTCAACTTGAAATGTGTTTGAAAAGGATCCTTTTTTTTTAAAGATAAAATGCAGCTCAAAGGTAAGTATATTTCTGTGGGGCGAGATTGGATAAGAAGGGACTGTCTTTTCATTTACAAACACAACCATGAATTTAAATGCAGCATCCCACACAAACTGTGTACTCAAATTACAAATGCTCAATGACAAAAACATCAGGCTGTCGTCACAAAGCAATACGCTACAAAATAGCAGGAAACAGTCCACACAAAACAGGAAAGAAATGCATGTCCACCTGATTAATTAAAAAAAGACTGATTACCAAAATGTACATCGAGTCTTGTAAATACAGTACATACAAAAACACAGCTCAAGCAACAGCCTGCAGTGACATTAGAAATTCATGAAAATAAAACAGTGACTATAGTAACTTGCAAAGTTTGATCACTGAAAAATGTTATATTACTTGAGGTAGCAATTAAAACAAATTTGTGAGCAACAGATGAAATTACGCAATATTTCAAAACTTTACTGCCAAAATGAAGGCTGTCAAACTCAGCTGTTCATACTGCCTAAGCATTTACACTTGCTTTCCTATGATTCAGCATCATGTCAGTGTGCATACACAGCACGGACATGGGTTTCTCCACTACCAAACAAGAGAGCTCTGACAGAATCTGAAAAACATAGCGGAGAGAACAGTGGCAGCCCAAACTCAAAGGAGACAGGAATGAAATATGTGTATCAAACAGTTATTGCAACTTGATGTGATCATTAAAACCATTTTTACGACTGCATAGTGAGAGGTATGCTGAAGTAGTGCAATTACATTGAGAAGGGTACTTTTGTAGCATGTGACTGTGAATGGAGGGGCTTTGGTAGCACATCACTGTCAATACACCACAGCTCTGTCCTCCCACTGGAATGGAATTGAAGCAGATCTGTCCATGTCCAATACAGTGCATTTCTTCCTCATTTCCCTCACCGCACTATTTTCTTGCTCCCAACCATGCTGGCCAGATTCATTTACTGTGATGGATAGTGTATTGAAATATATTAATATACATAATTTTACCAAACAGAGGGCCCATGTTCAAAGGTCCCAGACTACAACGCTCAAGTGCCTGAGATGTGTAATTGAGATGCACTGGCAGAAAATAATGGTATATTCAGAAGATGTGCTGTGTGATGCAATTGTGCATTTTCAGCTGAATATCTTGAACATGCATGATTGCACAGTGGGTGATTCATGGTGTAGCAGGTGACCTGATCCCTATGCAGAGCATAGGGAAATGTGCGATAGGCCACCACATACACAGTGTGCAAAATTGCAATATTCAGCCTGGATATGCAAATGGACTCATTGCACATTCCAAGCTGATTCCTCACTTGCACAGCTCATTACTGGAATGTATTCAGGCCATTTGCATACCCCAGGCATGCTCAATTCCAGCTCTGCAGGGCTGCCCCACCACCCCACAAAGGTGAACAGGAGGTACTGCAACCTAGCAGGCAGGTGTGATGGAATGTTTGCATGTGGGTGGACTGCATTGACCTGGGTACAGTGCTATTATCAATAGCCATGTACAGGGTCAGACTGAGGTACAGGGGGTCCATCTAGACAGTGGTCACAGGGGCCCATCTGGACAAGCAACAGGGGAGGGCAGAGGGTGACACAGTCTGATCGGTATACCACATGCATGTGATACATCTGCTCCATGTGCAGCATACAGTCACCTGCAGTGCCCCCCAGTATGAGAGGAACATGGTGGTAAATGCAAGGAATGGTAGTGTGCAAAAGGTGATCAGGTACCTTGGGTGGGTCCCACCTGCGTGCACCTATGGTGTACCACTGTGGGAATGTGCCACAGGTCAGTCCCTGGACTGTGCCAGGCTGTCACTCATACCACTAGGCTACCTGGGCACCAGTGCCCTAGATGTCACCCTGGGTGCATGCTGCCACTGCATGGCACCCTGCAGGCCAAATGGGTGCAGGCCATGGCCCCTGGTATGTGTGATGCAGTGTGACCATTTGTTATGCTGTTGTGCTATGGGGGCACCCAACAGCACTAGCATGTGGCAGCTGGGTGTCTACATCCAAGGCGCGGTATGAGGATGGCTCTGTGGGTGGTGCCTGTGGTATGGTGGCACCTGTGACTTTGGGTATTTCTGGCCTGGCGTGACTGCTGTGTATGGGTGCCTGGAGCATGTCCTGGTGCACCTCCAAGTGCTGTTCCAGGATGGTCTGTCTGCAGTTCTGTGGCCTTCCTGTGGGTGCCTGGCTGATTTAGGCCATCCTTTCATCTGTCTATCTTTGCGTGGCACATTTCTGGGATGCACAGCAGATGCGCCGCACATTTTGGCTGAATTTACAGATGCATGGCATGTTCATGTACCCACACCTTTTTTGCACGACATACAGTTGCATCCCCCAGGTGAAACCCACTTTTAAAGCACTCTGCAGTATGCTGCAGCAGACCTACTGAATAAAGCAATGTAATTTCAATGACAATTAATCCCTTTTCTCATGCAGGAAACTGTGGCATTCACATCATCCTGGCAGTGTCACATTTTTCTGAATTACAAAAGGGACTAACTGCCATTAAAATTACATTGCTTTATTCAGTAGGTGTGCTGCAGCATTCTGCAGAGTACTGCAGAATGCTGCACAATTGGGTTTCATCCTGGGGGATGCCACTGTACATTATTTCTGCGCAATCGTGCATTCGGAAATGTGCACCACAACTCTCCCTTTCGAATATCACAGTTCTGCACAACTTTTGGGATGCACTGCACATCTCCATTTTGGGCCCGCGTCTTCTTTGAAAATGTGGGCCAGAATGACATCTGTTACCTGCCTTCACATGGCTTGAGCATATCAAAGACCTCCTTACGAGTACTACAGTGCTAACTTGCTACTGTAACATTCCTCTCAGAGAGAGAGAGAGACAGAGAGCATGAGAGATAAATACCCACAGGCTTCCTTATGAAATTGAACTGCTAAGAATTAATGCAACCCAGAGGTATATTACTTGCATGAGCTTGCTGAAATATAGACAGGCTGTCACAATCTTTCTGCAAGAGTTTTAATGTAGCATATAAATACATAACTAGGAGCTGCTGAGTCTGCTGAAACTGAAAGGAATGCATATCTAGTTGGGGCAATACTAACAAGGCAGTTCCAAGTAGGAAAAATGTGATTAAATGCTCAGACATGAACAATGTAAAAAACAAACAAAAAAAACACAACAAGGATGAACAATTACAGGAGCAATGCAGGAGTTACAGTTAGTTAGCTTTTCGGGACAATGGGGCCTTCTCTTTCAACCCACTCCTCAAATGATGATGCATAAAGTACAGGGGTTCATTTCAAAAGAGGCGCTGCAATTCTAACACTGTAGTAAGACTGAAGTATACTCTATTAATCTGAGCCTAAAAGGAGAAAGCAACATGTATTGAAAAACACACATTTTTCAATGCTGAATGTTTCCTTGCGTGGTTTATATGGCAGAGGTGTATTGTGATAGTTGAATCGCAACTTAAGGTTACTAAACAAATCCTTGCCTGCTGCAATGCTTTGTAGGCTTTTCAAAATGCTGATGACATTATAATAGCCTTGTTATGCTCTGAAACCAGGCACACACCAAAAAGCTGTTTTTTTGGGGTTCATTTTCTTGTTGCTGAGTAGTTCAATTGACTTTCTCTTTTCAGTTAAATGCTATGCCTGCTGGTATATTTTATTCAGAAAACCAGAAAAACTCTTTTTCCTAACAGCCAGCGAGCCACAGCTGCATAGACACGCACATCATCTTCTGCTCTCCTCCTCTGTAAGACATGGTGCAATTTCCCCTGCTGACATACACACTTCAAGTACCACATGACTCTCAGTGGCAGATCCAGCAGAGATTTAGATGGGGGGGCTCAAGTCAGATTAAATATGTAAACTATAGGCCAGGGGTCTGGGGGCTGCTCAGGCCCCCAGAAAATGTTTAAAATTAAAAATTAAACTTGTACCCATGCTAAGAAATCTCCACCGGTGGTGAAAATAACATAGAAATTGTAATATACAGTATATTACGGTAGCACGGTAGTGCTACCATAGTTAGGGTTGAGGAGCCATTTACATGTTAAACATAAAATTTTGCACCTTAATAACTTTGCAACCATTCACAGATTTGCCTGAAATTTGGAATACATGATCAAGAACCATACATCTTGGGATATGCCAACTTTTGTACTGTTCAGATATACGACTGCGGAGTTATTAAGCATGATCTGCGTGCATGTTTATGATTTTTTTAATTCTTTGCTCATCCCTACAGGTCGCACGGTTTATGCGATGGGTCCAAACACTTCAGAGAACATGTGGCTGAGGTCCCCTATGGGTCTTTTGAAGATTTCATAAAAAAATATTAAATGGTTCAAAAGCTATTCAAAAAACAATTTCCCATTATAAGTCAATGGGAAAAGTTAACGAAAAGTTCAACACTTTCCAAATGCAGTTTTTATTTTCGCAAATGGCCCTTTTACTTTTGCAAATCCACCATTTTGTTTTCAGTTGTTGATCAGAAAATGCTTGGCATTTAAATGTGGGACCCTATAGCAACACAATTATTTTTGTGTTTACCTAATTGGACCCTGAGGATGCTATGCATGTCTTTATTTTGAGGTTAAACACCCTAGAAATATGTTTTTCAACTTTCTGGAAAAAGTACTTTCACAAAGTAGTCTTGCACTCACGAAAGTGTCGCAAATTTTTGTGAAAGCTTTCACAAATTGCGACACTACTTTTCCAGGCTATGGCAAAATGACAGCAATTCTTTGCCACCCTGCTGCAAAAGAACAGTTTGGTCTTTTGGGCTGCAATTTGGAGAAAATGCAGCCAACATCTCACAGATGTGCCTTTCAGTGTTTTGGTGAAAAAATATTACAGGGCGGCAAAGTTACAGCACTCCAAATTGGACACTTTTTCCCATAGGATAATATTACGGCATCCGCCCCATTACAGGAATCCTGTGCCGCCCTGCTGCAAAATAATGGTTTCGTCTTTTGGGCTGAAATTTGGAGGGAAGAAAGCCAGCATCCCTCTGATGTGCCTTTTGGTGGTTTGATGAAAGAATATTACAGGGCAGCACAGTGACGGCACTCCGAAGTTAACGCTTTTTCCAATTGGATAACATTATGGCGCCCATCGCGCCTTTCGGTCCACATATCTCGGAAACGGTGTGAGATATGGACTTTTTGTCACAAAAATGCTTAAGTACAAAACTAGCAAGGAAAGTCATAATTCATATGAAATTTACATTTTTTTTCTAGGTCGTACGGTCCTGAAATATAAGCAATTTAAAAGTCCTCATTTTCTGCTCCGAGGCCTATTGTTATGTATACATTCTTTGTTTTCACTGTGTTTTCCAATGCATTTTTTTGGGAAAAGAAGGGTGTGCCCTTTCGTTACTGTGCCACTTAGCATTTCCAGTTGCTTTTCCGTTACCGTTTATGACACAATTACTGTCTACGCCACCATGTGCGTTACGGTTTGCATTTTCCCTTGTATTTGCGTTTCTGTGTTGTTTGGCGTTATTGTTGCTGTTACCATTACCAGTTTCATTTGCAATTGCGGTACCATCCACGTGCGTTATGATTTGCATTTTCATACGTGCTTGCGTTTATGTTTTGTTTCTCTTTCCTTTGCCATTATTTTTGCTGTTATTGTTACCATTTGCATTTACAATTGCGGTACCATGACCGTGCACGTAACGGTTTGTGTTTCTGTACTTGCTTGCATTTGCATTTCTCTTTTCTTTGGTGTTATTGTTGCTGTTACCATTACCATTTGCGTTAACAATTGCGGTTCTGTGACCATGCACATTACAGGTTGCGTTTCCATATGCGCCTCCATTCCCCTTTCTGTTTCTGTTTCCTTTGGCATTATTCTTCATGTTAACTTTACCATTTGCATTTACTATTGCGGTACCATAGCTGTGCGCGTTGCGGTTCACATTTACATGTGTGCTCACGTTCGCATTTTCGGTTCTGTTCCCTTTTGTGTTCTTTTTGCCATGACACTTATGCCATCACTGTTTGCATTACCAGTTGTGTTTTTGTATGCGCTTCAATGTCCGTTTGCGTCACTGTTCGCTTTGGCGTCACTTTGCGCTTGCATTTCTATTAACGTTTTGTTTACCATTTATGTTTCCATTACCATGTGCGCCACTGTTGGCACTTCTGTTTGTGTTGCTGTTCCTGTTACTATGTCTCAAGACATCATGTGGTGGGAGTGTGGGGCACGAAGGGTCCCGTGCTCCCACCGCTGCACTACTTTTACTATTTGTCATCCTCATTCTCAAAAAGAAGGGAAATTAGAGGCAAAAAAGTCCATTTAATGCATCAGATAGGGTTGTTCCACTGTGGTAAAAGTGAGGAAATTTGGTGTTAGGGTTGAACCCCCCCTTGGACCCCCAGCCTACCCACCCCAACGGCATCAGGTGCTGCGTTGGGGTCGTCAGTCTAACTCTCACCCATTCTCCTATACCTCTGCTTCTTTACACATGTGATGGGGTGAGTTGGGGCCACGGCGACAACGCACACCCGATGCCAGTTGAGGTAAGGCTGGGGGTCTAGTTTTCAACAACACAAAATTCTCACTATTGCTAATGGAACAACCCAACTATACATTAAATGAATTTTCCTTTACTATATATATATAGTGTGTGTATATATATATATATATATATATATATATATATATATATAGTGTATATATATATATATATATATATATATATATATATAATATATATATATATATATATATAATAGTAGAAATAGCACTTTTAAGGTTAAAGGGTCAAATTTTGCACCTTAATAACTTTGCCACTGTTCAACAGATTTGCCTGAAATTTGGTATGCATAATTGGGCATGATAGATCTTGGGATCTGCCAAGTGTTGTACCAGTTGGATATACAACTGTGGAGTTATTAAGCAGCAATGAATTGCGCAATTACACTTTTTTGTGATTTCTTTGCTCTCGCCTACAGGTTGCACGATCTGTGCGACTGATACAAAAACTTCAGGGAATGTGCGGCTGGGGTGCCTGATATGCCTTTTGAAGATATCATGAAAAAATATTAAACGGTTCAAAAGTTATTTAAAAAACAAGTTCCCATTATAAGTCAATGGGAAAAGTTAACAAAAAGTTCGAAAGTGTCGCAAATGCAGTTTTTACTTTTACAAATGGCGCTTTTACTTTCGCAAATTCGCCATTTTTTTTCAGTTGGTGATCAGAAAAATGCTTGGCATTTAAATTTGGAATCCTCTAGCAACCTAATTATTTTTGTATTCACCTAGTTGAACCTTGAGGATGCTAGGCATGTCTTTATTTTTGGGTCAAACACCCCAGAAATATGTTTTTCAAATTTCTGGAAAAAGTACTTTCGCAAAGTACTTTCGCACTTGTGACACTGTCAAATGAATTCGTGAAAACTTTCGCAAAGTTCGACAGTACTTTTCCAGGCTATGGCAAAATGACAGCAATTCTTTGCCACCCTGCTGTAAAAGAACAATTTGGTCTTTTGGGCTGAAATTTGGAGGAAACGCAGCCAACATCTCACAGATGTGCCTTTCACTGTTTTTGTGAAAAAAAATATTACAGGGTGGCAAAGTTACAGTACTCCAAAGCTGACACTTTTTCCCTTAAGATAACATTACAACGTCCACTGCATTGCAGGAATCCTTTGTCGCCCTGCTGCAAAATAACAGTTTGATCTTTTGGGCTAAAATTTGGAGGGAAGAAAGGCAACATCCCACTAATGTGCCTTTTGGTGGTTTGGTAAAAAAATATTACAAGGCAGCACAGTGACGGCACTCCAAAGTTGACACTTTTTCCCATTGGATAACATTACGGCATCTGTCGTGCCTTTCGGGGCCCATATCTCAGAAACGGTGCGAGATACAAACTTTTCGTCACAAAAATGCTTAGCCCCCAAAACAGGAACTAAGTACAAAACTAGCCATGAAAGTCATAATTCATACGAAATTTACATTTTTTTCTACGTCGTACGGTTCCTGAGATATAAGCAATTTAATATTCCAAGTCCTCATTTTCTGCTCCGAGACCCATTGTTATGTATACATTCTTTGTTTTCACTGTGTTTTCCAATGCATTTTTTGAGGAAAAGGAGGGTGTGCCCTTTCGTTACTGTGCCAGTTAACGTTTCCCATTGCATTTCCATTACTGTTTGCGGCACCGTTACTGTCTACACCACTGTGTGCATTACGGTTTGTGTTTTCATTTGCTCTTGTGTTTCTGTGTCGTTTGGCATTGTTGTTGCTGTTACCATTACCTGTTTCATTTGCAATTGCGATACCGTGCACGTGCGTTACGGTTTGCATTTCCGTACGCACTTGTGTTTCTGTTTCATTTCTGTTTCCTTTGGCATTATTTTTGCTGTTACTGTTACCATTTGTGTTTACAATTGCATTACCATGACCATGCACGTAATGGTTTGCATTTCTGTACTCACTTACATTTACATTTCTCTTTCCTTTGGCGTTATTGTTGCTGTTACCATTACCATTTGCATTAGCAATTGAGGTACTGTGCCCGTGCATGTTTCGGTTTGCATTTCCATACATGCTTCTGTTTCTGTTTCTGTTTCCGTCTCCATTTCTCTTTCCTTTAGCATTATTCCTCATGCTAATTTCACCATTTGCTTTTATAATTGTGGTACTGTGCCTGTGCATGTTACGGTTTGCATTTACGTGTGCGTTTGTGTTCGCATTTCCGTTTCTGTTCCCTTTCACGTTCTTTTTGCTGTGACACTTAACATTTCCATTTAAAATACTGCTGCCATCACTGTTCGCATTACCAGTTGCTTTTTCATACATGCTTCAATGTCTGTTTGCATCACTGTTCGTTTTGGCATCACTTTGCACTTTCGTTTCTATTAAACATTTCCTTGACCATTTATGTTTCCATTACCATGTGCGCAACTGTTGGCACTTCTGTTTGTGTTGCTGTTCCTATTACTATGTCATGAGACATCATGTGGTGGGAGCGCGGGGCTCAAAGCGCCCCGCACTCTTGCCACTGCATTACTTTCGCTATTTGTTGTCATCATTCTCAAAAAGAAGGGAAATTAGAGGCAACAAACTCCATTTAATGCATCAGTTAGGGTTGTTCCACAGCAACAAAAATTGAGGAAATTTGATGTTAGAGCTGAAAGCCTCCTTGGACCCCCCAGCCCACACCCCCAACTGGCATCGGGGTGCGCGTTGGGGTCATTGGTCCTAACTCTCACCCTATTCTCCTATACCTCTGCTTCTTTACACATGTGATGGGGTGATAGTTAAGGCCAACAACCCGGTGCGTACCTGATGCTGGTTGAGTGAGCTGAGAATCAAGGACTTCAATTCTAACACCAAATTTCCTCGCCTCGCTATTGGAACAACTAACAGATGCATTAAACAAAGTTTTGCCTCTTATATATACACATATATATACATACATATATATATATATATATATATATATATATTGCAAAAAGCTACGTTATGCAGAGGTTAGGGCTGTAAAAATGTAATGCATGCAAAGACAGTAAATAAAAAAACATTAGGAATTTGGGTCTCCAGAGTACTGGCAAATCAGTGGTGGGTTCTTACTTGGGGGCATCAACCCTAATGCCCACCCCACCAGCTCAGAGCCTTCTGTCCGAAGCACAAGATACTGTTTCAACCTACTGCCTCATAGTGATACAGTATGGCCAACATGATCTGTCAGAGCTTTCTTTACGCAGGGTCCAACATCACATTTGACCTCGTCTGATCTATGGCAGGGGTGAGCATCAGAGTTGACAACTCAAAGTAAGACCCCACCACTGATTCACCAATAATCGAGAGACCCAAATCCCCAATGTTTTTTTCATTTCCTGTCTTTGTATGCTTTGCATTTTTACTACCCTAATCTCTGCATTAATGTAATTTTTTGCAACTAATTTCCCTTCTTTTTGTGATAGTGGAACTGTATTCTCATTTGCACAGGTCCCTTTGTGACCTATTCAAAATGAGATAACTGTAATATTGGAGACAGTCCTGATGCAGTCCATGGGCCTAGCAAACCCCAGTACACATGTCGACAGCTTGTGGGTGAGGTTCCCTGACCCACCAAAGGGTGTGGCATCTGTGCCAAAACACTGCTCTGTCCCTACGCAAGCCTTGTCTCAGTAAACTGGCTTACTGAGTTCACACCTGAACTCAGCTTATTGGCATGGTAAGGCAGCATGTTTCCCAGAGATGCAACAGACATCCCTGCAAACAATGTTACTTAATAAATTCTTTGTTTTTTAACATTTTGACTACAAGCTTTCAACATAGTCTTTTTATGACCCCATCCTCATAAACCCCATAGTTGAAAATCATAGAGAGAGAGAGGATACTCTCTTTGTTTTTCAGAAATACTATCATTGCCCAGAGCCACTGATTCAATAACACACAGCATCAAATTAGCAAACAAATAGTTCAGAAAATGGTGCTTTAAATAGGCAATTCCTTGCATTACCCACTGGGAATATTTTCAAAATAAATCTCCCCTCTTTTGCTAGGATGGCCTCCACCTCAGCAGGAGGGGCAGTACCATACTTGGTAAAAGCTTTGAAACCCTCATTAACCAACATTTAAACTAAATAACAGGGGGAGAATGGGAATGTCTCTAAGTCTCTAACACGGGTTTCCTCTTCCGGTGGTCCAAAAACTTGCAAGATACTTTCTTTAAATGCTAGATTATTAAACCTTATCAAGATGGCAGAACTGGAGGCAAAATGTAAACTAACAGATATAGGTATCTTAGCTGTCACAGAAACATGTTGGGACTCTACATCAACCTGGATGAAGGAGATTCCAGGCTTCAAACTCTACCACAAAGATTGGTCAGGTAACTTGGGAGATGGGGTCTGCATCTATATTAATGAAGATATACCTTCTTGTGAATTTCCCTATCAAACCCCAGCAGAATGTAACTGGGTGAAAATCCAATTCAAGGGACAACCTCATATTATTATAGATAACTGTTACAGGCCCCCATCGGCAGATTCTGATTACACATCTAAACTACTCCAGGATATCTCGATCTTATCTAACAAGGGGGATGTTATAATTCTAGGGGACTTTGACATGCCCAATATAATCTGGATCTCTTTAACGGGTAGCAAACAACACAAAAAATGATTAGAATCAATCCTCATTGATACAGGTCTTGAGCAGCTTACCACCCAGCCAACCAGAGGAAGTAATATCCTACATCTCCTCATCATTAATATTGAAGATAACATTTTAAATACAGTAATTAAAGATCCATTAGGCAATAATGACCATTGCTCCATCTTATTTAACTTAGCATGCAATCATCAATACTTAACAAATCAATCAACCTACAAAAAGTATGAGAATACAAACTACAGGGAAATTATTAACTATTTAAGCAAAATACGTTTGGAAGAAATCTTGTCCCATCTGTCTGTAGAAGATGCCTGAACCAAACTTAAAATAATTGTTCACAAACTTGAAGAGACCTACGTCCTTACTAAAATAAAATATAATAAAAAGGGTAAGATTCCTATCTGGTTTAACAAATCTATTAACTCTCAAATCAAACTAAAGGAAAAAAAATTTAAGAAACTAAACATTTTTGGTAGCAAGGATAAAGCTGAAATTCAGTCAAAATATAAAACAGCATTAAAACATTTGAAATATATGATCAAACGCTCCAAGAGGAATTTCAAATTTAGGTTAGCACACTCTAGGGATTGTCATAAATCCTTATTTTTTATCTGAATAGCAAAAAGTGTAATAACAGACAAATAGGTCCTTTAATCATAAATTACTTCTCTTTAACATCAGACATGGACACTGCTTACACTTTCAATGAATATTTCTGCTCTGTCTTTTCTACAAAAGACATTCATAGCTTTCCTACATCCCTGACAGCAGCCCGAACCCATACACAATTACAACCACTGATATTCTTCTGGTCTTAAAAACTTTGAAAAAAACAAGTTCTGGTTCTGATGCTATTAATCCCAGGTTCATAACTGAAACTTCAGAATCAATGGTTGTTCCGCTGTCAATAATTTTAAACAAATCTTTAAACAAAAGCATAATTCCATTAGACTGGCTCAAAGCAACTGTGACACCCATATTCAAGAAAGGCAACTGATCCAGTGTTGAAAACTATCATCTAATCAACCTTACTTCAATAATCTGCAAACTAATGGAAAGAATAAATAAATCGTATCTGGAAGAAGAGATGGCATCACTTAACATTTCAGACAACTCACAACATGGATTCAGGCCAGGCTACTCTTGCACAACCAGTCTAATTGCATTCTGCAACCATATAAGACAGGGACTTGATAGTAACATCCCTATGGATGTAATCTTGCTGGATTACAGCCGTGCTTTTGATAAGGTTTCTCATGGCAGATTAATCCACAAACTGATAATGCTAGACTTTTCCTTTTGTGTAGTCAAATGGGTTACTGCTTGGCTAATAAACAGATCTCAAAGAGTGAGAATTAATGGTACCTTGTCTAACATGGGATTGGTAACAAGTGGGTTCTCCAGGGCTCAGTCCTGGGTCACACCTTGTTCAACATTTTTATCAGTGACATGCAAATAGGTCCACACAACGTTCTAGCTAAATTTGCTGATGATACTAAACTGGGAGGGAGGGTGGATAGCTCTATAAATAGGGCAATACTTGCTGATAACCTAAGAACTATTGAGCAATGGGCTCAGTGCAGCAGTATGATCTTTAGCACTGATAAGTGCACTGTTCTACACTTTGGTAAAAATAATCCAAATGCAATTTACCTCCTCAATAACACTCTGCTTAAAGCATCATGTAGTGAGTGTGACCTGTATATTAGTCATCAATAAACTTTCTTTATCAGATCACTGCACTAATGTTGTCTGTTTATCTAATGGACTACTTAAATACATAAATCATACCTTTGTCACCAAAACAGAACAGTGCCTGATTCCACTCTACAGGATCCACATTAGACCTTACTCAGACTATGGTTCCCCCTTTTGGAGCCCGTACCTTAAAAGTGACATCACATGCATTGAACAAATTCAGAGACATGTTACTAAAATGGTTCCACATCTAGCCTCCAAAGACTATGCATGTAGATTACAAGAAACAGGCCTTCATACTCTGCACACTAGAAGATGCAGAGGTGATATACTATTCTTATACAAAATTCTCCAGTCCCCAGAACTTATGCAACAATGTGGAATTACCTACTCCCTTAGACACATTGTCCCGAGGCTACATAATAAGCAATTAGAGGTTAAGAGAGCAGAAAATAACAAAAGATTATATTGTGGGCTTTTAGTGACACTGTACTTGTTGTCTTTACTTAGAATTGTTTTTGGGCTGTTGAAAATTTAAAACGTAGTGGTGGTGTATTTCTGTGCTGTCTTTAATTGCTGCAAATGTTATCTTGGCTTGTCTGACTGCCCTGTAGTTGGGTGAGAGGTGTTAATTGTCTGGCCTCTGACCTCAGCTACGTGATAACTGGATGTGGGGCTTAGTCAGAGTTGAGGTAGCAAGTGAGTTTTATTTTCTCAGAAGAAGCCAGAAGGGGAAGGAAGGAAACATATTCAATTCAGTGCTTTAGAGTAACTGGTAATTGCTATTTTTCTTTAAAACTTAGATTGTGGGCTTTTAGTGACACTGTACTTTCTTTGTTGTCTTTACTTAGAATTGTTTTTGGGCTGTTGAAAATTTAAAACATAGTGGTGGTGTATTTCTGTGCTGTCTTTAATTGCTGCAAATTTTATCTTGGCTTGTCTGACTGCCCTGTAGTTGGGTAAGGGGTGTTAATTGTCTGGCCTCTGACCTCAGCTACGTGATAACTGGATGTGGAGCTTAGTCAGAGTTGAGGTAGCAAGTGATTTTTATTTTCTCAGAAGAAGCCAGAAGGAGAAGGAAGAAAACATATTCAATTCAGTGCTTTAGAGTAACTGGTAATTGCTATTTTTCTTTTAAACTTAGAATGTGGGCTTTTAGTGACACTGTACTTTCTTTGTTGTCTTTACTTAGAATTGTTTTGGGGCTGTTGAAAATTTAAAACGTAGTGGTGGTGGATTTCTGTGCTGTCTTTAATTGCTGCAAATTTTTGTCCCCTCCCTCCCCTTCCCCCAACTCTTAATTATATGCCCTGTTAAATCTGATTGACAGGAGCTAAACACAGGGTATAGTAAGGGGTGTGAAGTAGGAGAGGCATAAGGGGGGAGAAGCCCACCCTCAGCACGACAAGTGTTTTGACTCATTTATTTATTTATTGGTTTCTTTTTCTTTTTTTTTTAAAGAAAATTATCTGAGGATCAGTGGCAGGATTTTTAGGACAGTAAATTAATAAAAAGGGAACTAGGGAGCTTCAGTAGCAGACAAGTAGTGGAATAGCAGTATAATTGCAGTATAATGTGGGGAGTGGTGCAATGCAGTGGCTGTGGGGCAGCCATATTCAGGCAGACCTTCTGGACACTGAGGTGCTGCCCTATCTGCATGCATCTCTCTGGACGGTGGGATGAGGTAGCCAGACTCAGAGAGGAAGTAAACTGGGTCAGGAGTACCATCACCCCTATCCAGAGACCACCCAGTCCAATGCAACTGCCTCAAAGGATGCCGAGAACGAGGAGCACTTGGATGACAGTGGGCTCAGGGAGGGTTAGAGCAGTCAGGCAGAGGCACATCACAGATCCTATTCCACTCAAGAACTCATATGCCACACTGGCAAACAGGGACAACCAAATAGAGGTACGCAGAGAAGTGGAAGGAAAGGATGTGGAGGTTAGCCAAGGAGGTGACCTCAGCGGGGAAAGCAGTGGACCCCAGTGGAGGAGGAAGTGAATCCTGGTGGGGGACTCCATCATAAGAGGGATCCAGCTAGGAACACAGGAGGGGGAGGACAAGGAGGTAAGGTGCCTACCAGGTGCCACGGCATGGAGGGATGGAAGGAAGATCCTGGGGATCACTGGGAAGGCAAGACGGGAGGGTGAGCTGGATGTCATTATCCACCTAGGTACTAATGACCTGACAAATGGGGAGCCAAAGGAAGTTCAGGAAGAGTTTAGAAAATTGGGGAGGGGTCTCAAGCAAGTAGCTACTTCTGTCACTTTCTCAGAAGTACTACCTGCAAGAGGCAAGGGAGAGCATAGGAGTGCATGCACCAGGAACTTTAACTCTTGGTTGAAGAACTGGTGTTGTGAGGAAAGGTTTGGATTCATTGGTGACTGGGGACCCACCTGGAGGGATGGAGGTTTGTTCAAGCCTGATGGCCTGCATCCATCCTGGAGGGGATCCAAGCACTCAATGATAAGTTTAATGCTACATTGACAAGCATTTAAACTAGCAAAGGGAGTGGCAGGCCAGCAAGGAGGGTACCCACTTGCTCACCCCCACAGCTAGCAGTGTAACCAGTGAACCATAGGAGTGGCTATCTCTGCAAAGCAGTGTGCAAAAGATGGAGATTAGTGCCCAAGAGGTGGATAGGCAGGAAAGGGGCAAAATTCAGCAGAAGGGCAGACAGCAAGGAGAACCAGGGATAAAGGACAACCAAGGAAGGAGCTGGAGTAGAACAGCAAAACAGTCTAGGGAGGTCAAATCATGGAAAGCCATGTGTGCAAATGCCAGAGCCTTAGCAACAAGATGGAAGATCTGGAGGCTGTCATGGTGCAGTCAGACCTGGACATTGTGGCCATCACTGAAACCTGATGTAATAACCATGACGGGGAGATGGCCATACCTGGCTACAACATATTCAGAAGAGACAGAGCAGGCAGGAAGGGAGGAGGAGTGGCACTGTATGTGAAAAATGACATAAGGGCCACAGAGATCCAGCAGGAACAAAATGGGGGAGAGATACTGTGGGTTAAGCTGGAAAGGAAAATGGGGACAGCCATCTGCACAGGTGTGATCTATAGACCACCAGCCCAGGAGGAAGAAACAGATAGGGAGCTGATGCTAGCCATCCAAAGGATGGCAGACAAGGGTGAGGTAGTACTGGTCGGAGACTTCAATATTCCAGACGTGGATTGGAGCATCCCAGCGGCAGCATCAACTAGGAGCAGATTTATCCTGGATTCCCTTCAGGGTGCCTTCCTCAAGCAACTGGTCATGGAACCAACTTGGCAAAAGGCAATACTGGACCTTGTGCTCACAAACAGGGACAGTGTGATGGGGGTAACAGTGGGGAGCACCTGGGAACAGTGACCACCAGTCATTGTGGTTTGAAATCACAGAAAGAGCAGAACCAAACCACACAAAAACATGTATCCTGGATTTTTGGGGGCAGACTTTGGGAAAATGGGGAGATACTTGAAAGAGGCATTAAGGGGAATGGGACAGGAATCAGGGGTTGAGGAACAGTGGGCAGTATTTAAAATGAGGATTACAAGAACAACAGAATTATGCATCAAGCAGGTTAGCAAGAGGAAAAGGAAGAGGAGACCATTATGGTTTTCCTAAGAGGTAGCAAAGAAAGTGAAAGCCAAAAAGATTGCATTCAGGCAATACAAAAAGACACAGGCAGAAGGGGATAGGGAGAAGTACCAGGAGAAGCAAAGGGAGGCAGGGAGGTCAGTAAGGAAGCCAAAGCTCAGACAGAAGAACACATTGCAAAATCAGTGGGTAGAGGGGACAAAACCTTTTACAGGTACATAAGTGAAAAAAGAAAGACAAAGGGAGGGATAGTGAGACTGAAGGGGAAGGATGGGGGCAGCGTGGAGGATGACAACAGTAAAGCTGACATATTGAACAGGTATTTCTGCTCAGTCTTTACTGAGGAAGAGGAGGGTAATGGGTCTGAAGGGAGTACAAGGGGTGAGAATGGTGCAGAAATGGACACAAGTCCCTTTATACGAGAAAGGGTCCTGAAGGAACTGGAAGTAATAAGAGTAGGTAAAGCAATGGAGCCAGATGGGGTGTACTCCAGGGTCCTTAAAGAACTAAGAGAGGTGGTGGCTGAACCTCTGGCTATTCTGTTTAGCCGATCACTGGAAACAGGGGAGTTACTCAAAGACTGGAGGACAGCAGATGTAGTCCCCTTATACAAAAGTGGGAACAAAGAGGAAGCAGGGAACTACAGACCAGTCAGCCTCACCTCGGTAGTGGGGAAGATCATGGAAAGCACTACTGAAGAGAGATTAGTGGAACATCTGGTTGTCAATGGACCACAGGACCCAAGGCAGCATGGTTTCACCAGGGGAGGTCATGTCAGACCAACCTCATTGAATTTTTGACTGGGTGACTAGGAGGTGGATCGGGGAGGGCAGTGGACATGGCCTATCTGGACTCTGCAAGGCCTTTGACACTGTGCCACATAGAAGACTATTACAAACTGGGAATATGGGTGTGGGCAGGACAGTAGTGTGGTGGGTAGGTAACTGCTGGGTGGCAGGACACAGAGGTGGTGGTAAATGGCTGTCCTCCACAGAGGGAAGAGTGACCAGTGGCGTACCACAGGATTACTGCTGGGACCGGTCCTATTCAACATCTTCATCAGTGACATTCTGAGGACCCAGAAGGCAGAATTTCACTGTGCTGATAACACAAAGCTCTGTAACAGAGTAGACGCACCATAGAGGTGTAGACAGAATGAGAAGGACCTGCAGAAACTTGAAGAATGGTCAGGGTTTGGCAGTTGAAATTCAATGCAAAGAAGTGCAAGATAATGCATATGGGCACAAAACCCTGGCACAATATATCAGTTGGGGGTGAGTATATAGCATGCACCAAGCAGGAAAGGGATCTTGGGGTTATCATCTCTGATGACCTCAAGGTAGGGAAACAGTGTGACAAGGCAGCGGGTAAAGCAAATAGGATGCTGGGATGTATAGGCAGGGGCATCACCAGCAGGAAAAGGGAGGTCATAATTCCACTATACAAGACACTAGTGATGCCCCAACTGGAGTACAGTGTACAGTTCTGGAGACCATACCTACGTAAGGACATAGACAGGGTAGAGAAGGTTCAGAGGAGGGCAACAAAGATGGTGCATGGATTGCATCACAAGTCCTATGAAGACAGGTTGAAGGAACTGAACATGTACTCCCTGGAGGAGAGGAGGGAGAGAGGGGATATGATAGAGACATACAAGTGTCTTACAGGGAGGAACAGGGTGCAGGAATACACTATTTTTAAGTGAAAAAGATGTTCCAGGACTAGAGAGGCATGGGATGAAGTTGGAGGAGGATGATTCAGAGAAGCGTGAGGAAGAATTTCTTCACAGAACAGGTGGTGGACAAATGGAACACCCTGCCAAAGGAAGTGGTGGGGCTGAAACAATCACGGATTTAAGAATGCATGGGATAGACATAAAGGAATTCTGGAGGTCAGGGGTAAGGAACAGACTTCTAGGAAAACATAAACTGAACTTACAAGCTCAAATGGGCAAACTGGGTGGGCTATAGGCCCTTATCTGCTGACACTGTCTATGTATCTATGTGTCTATGTAAAAGGTATAACTTCTTTTCCCTAAGAGTGCCTAGAATTTGGAATACCTTACCCCAAGAACTAGTAGAGATTAATAACTTCAATTGCTTCAAAAACGGCCTTGATCTTTGGTTATCATCAAACCCAATTCTGGATTAATGGCCCACTCAATGTGGGAGACAATCTTGATGGACTTTTGGCCTTCTTGTGTGTTACACAACCAAGTAAATCCATGCTGAAACACCATTCCACACCACAGGTCTGAAAACATGTTTCAGACAGGATGTGAAAAATGACAGGTGTACTGTTCATGAGGTAGTGTGTGAAAAAATGGGTATACTGAAAATCTGGAATCAAAATATCATAAATTACCAATGTTATGTGCCTGTGTAGAACATTTTCAATGCACACTCATAACTCGGCCATTTGTTTGAATTTTTTCACCAGATTTTCAGCATGACATTTTTTGGGTCCCCACCTCATGAACACTGGCACTGCCATTTCATTGTTCAGTCTGGAAAGGTGATTCTGTGCAGTGACCATGACATTCCTTTCCACAGGTGCAAAAACACATTTCAGGTAGGATGTGAAAAATGACAGCTTTACTGTTCATGAGGTGGTGTGAAAAAAATGGGTATGCTGAAAATCTGGAGTCAAAATACTGTAAATGACCAAAGTTACATACCTTGGTCATTTACAGTATTTTTTGGGAGGTCCCAAAAATACCACGTTTAAATTTTGTGCAAAAATACACAAAAATGGCAACGTTATTAACATAAGTTCAAAACACCCTTGAAATACATTATGTGGCACTTACCTTGATTTGCAGTTCAGCTTTGAAGAGTGCAGATGGGTCCCGGTCCACAGAAGATGGCATTGTCCGACCTCCGGAGGTAAGTATAAGGTGAGGGTGGGTGGGTGGGCTAGTGGGTGCTCAGTGGGAGGGTAGGGTTGGGGATGGGGAGACAGCGGCGATGAGGGATCGTTTCTTTTTTCCAGGTTAAAAAAAAAACGTTGCAGGATGTTTTTTCTTTTCAGGGCCAACTGAATTAATTGAAAGTATTTCAGGACATGGCATCTCCACTTACAGAGTATATTGAGAGCGAGAGGAGTTTTTTTTTTGACGTTATTTGAGGATGGTGACTGGGACTGGAATGGGGGGCACAAGGGCACCATCAGGAAGAGCAGGAAGAAGAGGATAGCGGTCAGAGCTGATTTAAAGTCAGAAGAGGAGCAGCACAGGACTGAAGCAAGAGAAGAGCTCTAAAGGAAAAAAGAGAAGCCTGTGGAGCAAGTGTAGAGCATAGCACAATTTTGTTCTGCTTTTCTTACTAAAGAGGAAAGAAAAAAAATGTGTTTAACTGCGATAAGTGTGGGGTTTAGTGCACAGCAAAGGGTTTATGCTCTGAGGACAGGACAGCAGAGTAGAGAGAGAGCACCTGAGCTGAGTAGGGCTGTTTCATTTATTGCAAGATTCCATGACTGAGGGCTGGGGAGAGGTGTCCCACACTGCTGGGGGTGGGGATGCTGACATGGGGATTGGGTCCCCTGATGTCGGCAGTGGCAGAAATCAATAGGCTACAAAGGTGGGAAGCATCCAACACTGGGGGTGGGCAATTAATAAATTAAATAATTAAGTAAAATTCATAACTGCCCCCAGGGATTGGGGCCCCGGTATGCAGAGAACAGTTTAATAAAGCCACAGTCAGGCTGGTGGGGTTACCATGACAGTAGCCCTGTCCCTTATCTGCGGTATGAACCACAACACCAACTTGCACTACATGGCACAGCTGCCGTTGTTAAATGACAGCTGTGTCATATAGTGCAAGTACCATATGACACAGCTATCATTTCTTAAAGGCAGTTGTGTGATATAGTACATGCACTATATGACACAGCTCTCATTTATTAGACTTTATAAGAGTGGGATGAGCATTTGACTGGAGAAGCCCAAGGCACACCCAAGACCTGCTCTCCTGCTTGGTTTGGAAGGGAGGGTTTTTCCAGATTTTGTCTCTTTGACTCTAACTGGAGCATTAACAAGTTTTTTTGTAACTTATTTCTTTACTTTTTGATATAATATAATTGTATCCTTATTTTACTGTGGGAGCACAGGGTCCGAAGGACCCTGCGCACACATCCCTTTCTAGATGCATATATGTATGTAGCTAAGGAAGCACAGGGCCCTCCAGGCCTGTTGTTTCCATTTATAGGGCAACAGTGACCAAATTGTCAGCATAGCCATCTTATTATCCCACCTCATGTACCTGGTACAGAAAATTTTCAAATAAGTGCTAAAATGTAATTCTGCGCAACTGCAATGCCATTCCATGCCACAGGTGTGAAAACACATTTTGGGCAAAATTTGAAAAATGAAAGCTGTGACATACATGAGGTGGGGTAATAAGAAGGATATGTTGAAAATCTGTGGTAAAAATATTTAACATTTCAGAAGTTACAAGTGTGCGATGCGAAATTGCAATGAATGGTCATAACTTTGGCATTGTTTCATATTTTGACCCCAAATTTTCAACATAGTCTTCCTATGTCAGTGTCAGTGGCTCAGTAGGTAGCACACTCGCCTCTGAGGCCGGGAGATCAGAGGGCTGTGGGTTCAGTTCCCACATCTGGCACTTGGGTTAATATCCCAGTACTGAGAGGGGTGCTGCACTTCTGAGGTGCCGTCTTTCGGATGAGACGTTAAACCGAGGTCTCATCTGCCTGGATTGGTGGTAGTTCAGGTGGATGTTAAAGATCCCATGGCACTTATCGAAAGAGTAGGGAATTTCCCCGTGTCCTGGCCAAATTTCCTCCTTCACTAAAAATACCACCAACAGCTTAATCTGGTTCAAGGTCAGTTGGCATTCATCTGTATCCCCATCCCCCAGGTCGTGCCTGAAAATAGGCAGGATTTGTCTAGTGCACTTACCCGGTCAACAAAAGCTAAATAAATAAATAAATAAAATAAATGACACCACCTCATAAACCCCATTGATGAAAATTCTCAAATGCATGCCAAAACACCATTACATACAACAGGTGTGAACATGTTTTGGACAGGATGTGAAAAATTACAGCTGTACTGTTCATGAGGTGGTGGGATAGAATGGCAATGTTGAAAATCTGGAGTCAAATTATTAAAAATGATCAGTTCTGTGCGTGCATAGAAACATTTCAATGAACCCACGTAACTCAGCCATTGTTGGAATTATTTCACCAAATCTTCAATAATATGTTTCTGACCCACCTCATGAACACTGGTGGTGAAATTTAGTCCAGGCTCAATTAATAAATGACATTGGCAGTGTTCATGAGGTGGGTCCAAAAGACCATATGTTGAAAATTTGGTGAACAAATTCCCCAAAATGGCAAAGTTATGAACATAAGTTCAAAACATATTGAAATACAGTATACGGTACTTACCTTGATTCCTTAGTTTACTGTTTGGCTTAGAAGAGTGCAGACATGTCCCAGTCCACAAAAGATGACAGCGTTTGGACCTCCAGTGGTGAGTAAAGGGTAAGGGGGGGGTTGTGGGGTGATGGGTGCTCAGTAGGAGGGTTGGCATGGGGTGGGGGTGGCAGGGACAATGAGGGACTGTTTTCTTTTTTTTTCCAGCTTAAAAAAATAAAAAGATGTCAGGTGACTGTTTTTTTTTTTTTTTTTTTACAGGATTTAAATAACTACTTTGACAGGTTTTCTATGTTGCCTTTGTACTTGAGACATACTGCATTCTGCCATCTCACTTGTTCAGGAGGTACTGGGACAAGAAAACAAGTATGCATAGCATCTGGGGGGGTCTCTGGAGGTGTTAGAGGCAGTAGAGGTGCTGGTACTTGATGACTGTGCCCCCCCCAAGAGAGCGTTCATTCTTGCTCCTCTTGTCTGCTGGTATTTTTGCGTTCTGCCTCTGCTGCAGGAGTGGATTTGTGATGGTATTCACGGGATCACATAAGGTGGGTAGTATAGCACAGTGAGTTAAGGCTCTGAGCTGCACATTTCGAGAACTAGGTTTGAATCCCACCACCACCTAGGTACATGTTGTGTGATCATGAGCAAGTCACTTAACTTCCTTGTGCTCCCAGGTCACATCTGAAAACAAGATTCAGCATAGTGTGCTACTCCTGGTTAAACAATGTTCCTTTTCCCTTACTCTGATGGTGGTGGTGGGGCTATTAGCCCCTCCAGTAAATCCACCGCTGATTAGTCCCAAATGCCACTGCTGCTGTCTACGAGAGTCTGACTGAGATTCACATGCCAGTGCTGGCTTGGTAAGAAAAAGAAAACATTTTGTGCTGTGCACATGTTCTGTGATGATGAGGAGAGTGACAAGAATTCACTTAGGAATCAGGAGGGAGTCGCTCAGCTGATTGTCGGACAGCTTTATGCAAATAAAAAAACAAAACATTTTGTGCTGTATACATGCAGCCGGGATGATATAGTATCAGTCCCTGGTGGGCTAGCAGCCCACCCCCATCTGCCCATAACATAACATAATATAATAATGTAGCAGTCCCTGGTGGTCCATCAGACCCAGCCCCAATCTGCCTATATAATGTAATAAAAATGTATCATGTCATGGTGAGCCAGTGGCCCCCTCAAATGCCTGTAACATAATAATGTATCAATCCCTGGAGGTCTAGCAGGTCTTCCTGATCTACCCATATAATGTATTAATAATGTATTATGCCCTGGTGGGCTAGCAACCCCCTCTATCTGCCTGTAAAATATAATACATAAAGTATCAGTATCAGTCCCTGGTGGTCCAGTGAACCCCCACCCCCTGCAAGTAGTGTTCACCACTCCTATCACCCCATCCCAAAACTGAACCAGTGACTGGCACAGCTCTCTTCACATCATAATGACTGGCTGCCAATGGAGCTGTCAAGGGGTGCATACTGTATTCAGTACACACTCCTTGACAGCTCAGTCAGCACCTGGCTGTGGTGGTGTGAGGAGGGCTGTGCCAGTGCTCAACAGATTCACAATGGGGGAGTGGGTGAGTGGGCACCACCTGCCGGGTGGGGTCCACTAGACAACCAGGGATGGATACTTTATTTATTATATTTACAGGCGGATGGAGGGGGTTGCTAGCACACTAGGGCATGACACATTATTTATTTATTTATTTGAATATTCAGAAAGACCTTTGAGCCAGAGACTCATTTACAAACGTTCTACATCATACAATACATACATTGCACAGGGGATGGTACTTAAGATACAGAGGGAAAGAAAACAGCACATTACATAGTGACATGAGATAACAAAAAACAGGTTACACAGTTGTTTCAAAGTGGGCTAACAGAGAAATTTAGGAAGTTTAGCACAGCCATGAGGGGAAAAAAACAGCAAGTAATGTCAGAGATATTCAGTAGGGGGCTGTTTGTCATGTTTCATAAATGCATTTGGCTATTATTACATTATATGGGTAGATCAGGGTTGGACCTGCTAGACCTCCAGGGACTGATACATTATTATGTTACAGGCATATGGGGGGGCAGATGGACCAGCAGGGTAGTGATTAATGTTACTAAATGGGAATCAGAGAAGGGGGAACCACGGCACATGTTGAGGGAGGGCTCCGAGAGTGACACAAGTGGTCAATCCTCCCAGACAGCGATATTATAAATGCCCTTAGACCAGCCCTGGCTGGTCTAAGGGTACTTAAACTTTCACCCCCTGAGAGGGTTTAGAGAATACCAACTTAGGGGACATGGCAGCTTGCAGCTGCAGCATGTCCCCTACTGTCATGCCATAGCCCAGTTTGTGCCACAAGGATGGAGCAAGCCCACTTTGGTGCATGCAACCTGCATTTAAGAATAGCTACTGGTGTATCTTTTGGTGCAAGTGGCACATTGCACCACTCCCTGTGGCACAAGCCCCTTGTGCCAGTCTGGGAGCTTTGAGAATATGGCCCACAGTCAGGGCCAGATTTACCCTGCTGTGGACCCTATGTACAGCAGCAACCAGGGTCCCCCCCCAAATATCCTCTTGGTCCATCCGCACCCCCACCCTATGTGGCCATGCACCCCCCAACCATTGTTTCCCATGCACATCAACACCATCCACTCCCTTAGGCCATCTGTGTCCCTCCAAAACCTGCTTTCAACAGTGCAGTTGCACTTGACTCTCCCTCCCTTCAGTCTGCAGAGAAAAATTATTATAACTAAGAGAACTGTTTGAATCAGGTAACTGGGGCTGTCATTTTAAAGCAGACAATCCATCCTTGTAAACAACAGGCAGAATAGTGCAATGGTTTGGGGCTCTGAACTGCAAACCTGGAGACCTGGGTTTCAATCCCACAGCCCCCACTTGCATAATGTGACCCTGGCTGAGCATGTCACTGTCACTTAACTTCCTTGTGCTCCCACCCAGGTCGCAACTGTAAACAAGCTTTTAGCTTAGTGTGTCACTCCTTACTCCTGCTTAAAAAAACAAACAAAAAAAAAATAAAACAGGGAGGGAATGACCCTTAAACATGTTACAGTGCCCCTTGCAGACACAAGTGGAATTACTGGATTGAGTTGTACCTGGCACTGCATGACACAAAAATAGTGATACAGTGCGTCTGGCAGAGGGCAAATGATGGAGTACACTATTCCAGTCACACACACACACACTAGTATAATGAGGTGTGGGCTACCCCCGTTTTCCTGCCTCAAGCACCATGCCTCCATTGCAGTCAGAGTTAGTGCCTGATGCAGTCACAGTGACAAGGGCTTACCAACCCCAGTCCCTCATTTCTCATGGTGGTTCAGATACTTGCCACCAGATGCCCTGACTTTCCACTGTTCACACAACCCCTGTACTGGGCCGTAGTCTCACTCCACCTAGGATTACTTCTAGCACTTCTCCACTCATACAGGAACATAAAAGAGATAGCCCCAAAGCCATCAGGAGACTCCTTGAGGGTTAGTCTGTAACATTTCCCTGATCTCCCTAGTTTCGGGCCACACAAAAGGAAACCAGTGCCACCTGAACCCAGGACCAGTCCACTGCCACCATTTCTTGGCCCACAGGCCCCCTTAGCCAGAAGCAGCCAGACAACACACACATAGGTGTTAACTGGCACTTACACACAATGGTACCCTAGACTGGGATGCACACCAAGAACTGTAACTGCTCTTTGGGGGGCCAGGGACCCTATGTATATGTCCCTAGCAGATAAGAATCATTATTCTGCCAGCCAGTGGGCAATTTACGGGTGTATTGCTGGCACCAGGATATACTGCCACTAAACCAAACACATATTGCAAAAACAGAATGTACCTCATTAAACATTTAGAACACATTTCAGAACCTTCATACTAAAGGCTAAGATTAATCCTTTAAATGTCCTTTAAGTGCACTTTAATCACAGTTACATTATTTTATCTGCAGGTCAAGAGGTATAGCCCTAATGTAACCCTTTATTATTTTTTACTTTACATGGGTCCTGGTAACAGCTGTTATGACAGCTGTGTTGGAGGTGCATAAGGAATACATTTTAAAAATATATATGAATCTGAAGGCTATTCAGACCACACAAACACACCCCTCACCCCCCACATACACTTCAAACAGTTCTAAAAATTATTTCATTATGGCTTGCACTGGAGGTCCCACACTATATTACTGATCCACAACATACAGGAAAGTAGTTGAACACCTATATATTTCAGTCTATATAACCAGACAAACTAAAATGTTGCTGAAATATAAATCAAGTTACACATTATGGTAACTTTCAGCTTAGAGCTTTACAATAAAGATTTTAAATGACTGGTGCATGTATAGGCAGTATTTATTTTTATCTGTGGCATCATTCATGATTAAGTTACTTAGTCCTCTGCTCTGGGCTGCAGTCTGCAGACAGACATTATGGTGTGCGGTGGCTCCTGACGCCGAGTTCCTATGCTGGGCTCTTCTAGTGACTTGTCCCAACTCCTACTGACTTCACTGTCCCATACTCTCCAACTAGAGTCAGTCGGTCCCAGTCCAGAGAAATGCACAGAGCTGTGGTTAGTTAGGTAGGTAGGGAGGAGGGATGGGTCTCCAAGAAAGAGAGAGAGCCATGATCAGCTGGCATTGCACAGCACCACTGCTGGTGATATGTGAGGATGGCGCGATGACTCTGACCACGATGACTTATCTCGAGACTCCGTGACCCATCTCACTGTTGGCTGCCTGCTAGGTACTTCACCGACCTCACCTACCCGAGAGGCTAAATAAAAATAAAATTCCCCAGCCTGGCAGCCAGCCGTTGCTGCTTTTTTTTAGTGCTCCCTCCAGTGGCTAGTCCCATTCCAGCTACCGTTCTGAGAGTCCGATCGTTCCATAATTTGTAACTGGCACCAAAACTGAATCTGCCAGCCAGCCAGTACCACTGCTGGATGCTCGCACATTTGCTGACGCATGTACATCATGTGGTTCTTTTGTGGTTAATAAGTTTTATTGATTTGGCTTATTAAGACAATACAAACATTAAAACAGTTGGATACATTGCAAAGGTCTTACAGACTGTTACATATGTCTGTAGAAGCAGAGAATGGAACATGCTGGCCAAATAGTAACAAACTGAATATACTAGCCAGGTAAGCAGTAGGATAATACTCTGTGCCTGGATGTACAACACCTATACAACTGGAGATTAACTTTGAAAGTATTAGCAGTTGGTGCATTGTATTGTGGCTAACTAACACAAACATATCTTACCTGGCCCCATCCTGCTAGTTTGTGCAGTATTTGACAATGCATCAGAAATTATGAGAGGTCCAGGGCCACTGTACTCTACTTTATACCTACAAAATACAAGAGATCACACAGACAAAGCAAACAGGTCTTCATTGTGAGAGAAGATACAATCCTTTACTGATACTATACCATGTCATCCATGGAGCAGGGTCCCCTATAACTCAGTAACAATCTCTTCATCACTTGCCCCTAAATGCACCATGACAGGAGACCATTATACTGTAGTAGCATGGTTGTGCCTATTCAGCCGATTCCCTCCCTAGGTTTCAAAAACAGAAGGAAGGGAGTCTAGAGGGCAGTATATTTAAAGAGGGTATTGGTCACAGTATGTGATATTCTGGCCCAGTTGGCAACTTGAGCCATGGAGGTAAGTACCTCCCCCAGGGAGGGGATTATCTGGGACTGCCATTTACACAGTAGGAGTCTTTTAACCTGCATACTGAGTGTAGTTTCAACTCGGAGAGATGAAGGTGAGGGTCCGGAGTGCTAATAACAGCAACTCAAGGGACTGAGGCACAGGCTTTCTAAGTATTTTGGACCCCATCTCACAGGTAGCCTGCCATAGGGGCTGAATCAGCCTGTACGACCAAAGTATATGGAACAGGTCACCTGGGAGTTACTGACACCTCCAGCACAGGTCAGACTGAGCCAGCTTTGCCTTGGCGAAGACTACAGGAGTCCTGTACCAGGAGTGAATTATCTTGTTCTGTATTAAATGACTACTGGTGTCAGGATATGCCACATGAGCTAATTTTAGACAAGACTTCCACTCCAGATTCATAATAGCAGCATGCAGTGCTTTCTCCCATTTATGTTTGGATTCCTCTGTTTGGGACGGAATGGTGCTCTGAATGGCCGTATATACCCAGCTTGACTGTCCTCTTTCTAGGGCCAGCTATGACTCTACATGGGAGATGTGTTGCTCTTGGCACTGCTTATGCCTGTACATAAGAATGGTGCTTCTTATTTGAAGGAATCACCAGAAGTCTTTGGGAGAGATCCCGTAAGAGCTCTGCAGGTCCTCAAAGGAATTAAGGGTATCTGTACCAGGAATGAGCATATCTCGAAGCAATGAGATACCACCACATTCCCATGAGGGCCATGCAATTGGTTGTTTATTGATGGTAATCTCATTATTGCCCCATAGTGAGGTGAGTCTTAGGGGAGATGGGGAGGCGCCCAACTTCTTATCCAACTTGGCCCAATATTCCAGAGAGGTACCTATAGTAGGATGTGAGCGAGTGCCCTTAGGGGGATGGTTAAATAACAATAGTACCAAGTGAGTACACTGACATACCTCTCTCTCCATATCCAGCCACTGGGGAGCATTGTGCTCAGGGAAAAGGAACCATTTTAATGTCTGAGCCAGCTGAAAGGCCCATTTATACCTCTCTAACCACGGAAGACTCCACCCCCTTCCGACCAATGCGCTCTGAGCTTATTTCTATTGTACCTAGGTTTCTTACCCTCTCACAAAAAAGGATCCCAGCAGGGAGTCTAACTCAGTAAACCAATAATGAAATACTTCCAAAGGGATGTGGGAGAGAAGATACATAATTTTTGGTGCTGTGACCATTTTAATTGTGGATATTTTACTTACAAGCGACAGTTGAAGAGATTTCCCTCTGTCCAGTTCTGTATGAATGGACGCAAAAAGTGTTTTCATATTCAGGTCCCAGATTTTATGCAGATTAGGAGAGATAGTAATGCCCAAGTAGGTAATCCCCTCCGGGGCCCATCGGAGCCCATGCTGAGTAACCATTTGAGAGGTACACTTAGAGTTTAAAGATAGGACCTCTGTCTTGGCCTGGTTAATTTTAAGCCCTGAAAATGTAGAGAAATCTGACAAGGTGGACAGTAGGGGAAGGAGGGAGGTGATGATATTGGCTACAGGAAGCAACAGGTCATCCACATACACAAGAGTAGGATATGCCCTTGTTCCCACCTGGACCTCAGACATCAGAGGATTTTGCCTAATAGCATCCACCAGGGGTTCTACTACCAATACAAAAAGTAGTGGGGAAAGTGGGCAGCCCTGATGGGTACCCCTACCCAGTATGAATGGGGGAAGACAGCATCATATTGGGGAGTATCTGTGCAGCTGGGGATGAATATATTGCCCAATCCAGGCCCGAAAGGCCACCCCAAGCCCATAGTGCTAAGTATTTTTTGGACATAGTCCCACTCTAGGGAATCAAAGGCCTTTTCGAAATCTATTGCAATGGCAGCAGCGAGGGAAGATAATGTTTGGGCCTTATGGATTAAATTTACCAATGATCTAATATGGTCCGTGCTAAAGCGGCCCTTAACAAAGCCTACTTGGGATGGGTGGATCAAACTGGGAAGGAGAGGATTAAGTCTATTAGCTAGTATCTTATCTAATACCTTGCTATCAGCATTCAATAATAAAATAGGGCAGTAGCTGGGCGCTTTAAGAGGGTCTTTACCTTTTTTTAGTAGGATAGTAATAGTCGCCTCCCTAAGGGGTGAAGGGAGAGACCCTGTTTGCAATGACTCAGTAAATACTTGTTGCAATACCAGAGAGATTATGGGATGCAACAGCTGCCGCACTTCAATAGGGAAACTGTCCCCTCCTGGGGCCTTTCCCTTTTTAAGGGAGAGGATGGTGTCTACCACCTCCTGGGTTGAGATCGGGGCATCTAGGGTATTAGCTTGGGCTTCCGAGATTTTGGGGAGATGTAGGGACTCCAGAAATGGGCAGACCACCTGGGGGTCTGGGGCTCTGGAGGATTTATATAACGAGGAGTAAAAATCCATCATTATTTGATTAATACCTCACGCTGAGGTCTGGGTCCTACCCCCTGCATTCTCTAAAGCTGCTATATGCCTTTCGGCTTGCTGCTTTTTGAGACGGTATGCCAGCAGCTTACCCCCCTTTTCTCCCCCTTCCCAATATTTATGCTTGAGTCTAATGATCGAAATCTCTGCCTTTCTTGAGACCAGCTCGTTCACTTGCATCTTCAGAGAGGTGACCTTGTGACCTGCCTCTGACCTAAGGGAAAGGACACGGAGGGCCTTAAAAGCAAGCTCCTCTTCTCGGAGTTGTCGTTCAAGCCCCCTCAAAATATTGTTCCCTTCTCTTTCGGTGCCGGCTCGCTTACCCTACTATCGCCCCTCTTAGAGTAGCTTTGAATGCCTCCCATGTGGTACCCGCAGAGGTATCTGCTATGAGGTTATGCCGAAAAAATTCAGTTGCTTCATTTTGAAGCCAAGGGGGAAAGTCTTGGTCACGAACTAGCAATGGGTCTAGCCCCCATGCCGGAGACTTGGGGGGCCCCATGTGAAGGCATGATGCACAGGGGCAGGATCCGAGATAACTAAGGGATGAATGAGGGTATTAACAGTGTTACTAGTAATAGTAGGAGAGGTGAGTCAGAAGTCTATTCTCTTAAGAGAACTATGTACTGGGGAATGAAAGGTGTAGTCCTGCTGGGAGGGGTGAAATATTCTCCAGATGTCCGCAGGGCAAATCTTGTTGTAATTGAGCAACTGCCATTACAGCCCTGGAGTGGGGCTCAGTATTGGAAGGGGATCTATCCAGGAAAGGGTCCAGAGTAAGATTAAAATCACCCCCTAATAAAATGGGTGTGTCTTCTGGAACTATGGATCCCAGCACCTCGGCCAACTTGTAAAAGAAGGAGGGCGAGTCCTCATTCGGAGCGTATGTGTTACCCAGGATCAGAAGGCCCTCCCCAGTATCCATGATGACCACCACCCATCTACCCTCAGGGTCTTTCACTTGTCTCTGCAATTTCCATTGTAGCTGCTTGTGAAGCAGAATCACCACCCCTCTCTTTCTAGAGGAGGCCAAGGCATGAATGACTTGACCTACCCACTCCCTCTTCAGTCTCTCAGGATCCCCCCGGTAAGTTTGGTCTCCTGCAGGAAGGCAACCCTTGCTCCTAGTCTCTTAAGGTGACCCAAAACTTGTTTCCTCTTGTTTGGGGTGTTACGCCCTCTGATATTCCATGTCAGACAAGTGATATCACCTGTTAGTAATAGGGAGCAAATATTTAATTAAGACATATATCAAGAACAACCAGCAGATAGGGGGCGAGGGCGGCCCAACCAGAAGAGGCAAATTTCTATAGAGCGCCACCAGATATGGGAGAGTGGGTAAAGCCCATATACCTTGCCCCTACTAGATGACCTTATACTAACAAATAATGAAACATCTGTGTGTGTCTCTTGTGAAACAAACATACATAAACACATTAACAAACTATATATGTTGTGCACAGTGTACCATGCAATTTAGGGATATAGAGGCATCTCTTCAGTCTCAGAGCCCTGCTGTAGGCCAGCCCCTGTTCCCAGGACACTATCAAGTGGTATCCATCCTTCCTTAGTACTATGATGAGTGCGGGGGGGGGAGGTTCCCCCGCAAGAGAATTGAGCAACCCAAAAGGAAGGTTGGACCACATGACTCATTGCAACCCCAGAGGGTTGAGAGAGCTGCTCCAGCAGTGTAGCTCAGAAGCTGGGGTAATTAAAGTGGGACTACACAATGCTTCTAATGAGGTGGGAGTTTGCAGGAAAGAAAGTGGGGGAGGACTGCCACTATTTCGGTAAGCCTTGGGTTATTGCTGATAGGTGCCAACATGCTCTCACAACAACAGTCCTGGTGAGGTCAGGCTTGTCACACCTATGAAGAGTGTACTGTAAGCCAACCAATGCGGGGGCTGGGAGATCTCCCCTTGATAGAAAAAAATTATAAAAAAAAAAAACATACCAGAGGGGCACAGGCCTGTGCCATTCAACACTTAGGGCCTCACGTAAAACACATCCTGGCTACCCATTCAGTACAACAGTTTACGCATGCCAACAAATACTTTCATATTATTTGACACAGCTTCCCAGCAGACCTCACCCCCCCACACAAGTAAGCGAGGTAGAACCCACAACAGTTCTGCTGTTTAATCAGATGGTACAAAAAAGACCTTCTTTGCCATCTAGATGTGTCTGGACCTTTGATCAGGACATCCACTGAGAGCTTGTTAGTAGGCCTCCTTGAATCCCTCCTGGTACAGGAGTGAGGCATCTTCTCTGCCACATGGCAGTGCAAGTCGGGGGCCAAGGTTGAGGTGAAAAGGGCCTTGAAAGTTCCCTTACATGGGTAACATGGAGAAAGGGTAGCAGATGGGTCAGCCAAGGAGATTGTCCACTGAGGATCAATTTAGACACCCCAAACTCACCCCATACCTACAACTCCCCTGGGGGATTAAAAGAACAGGAATAGAAAGAAAATAGGATGACTACTTATCTGACCGCATCGGTGGGTTTTCTCTGATCGATTGCCCTGGAGAAGTAAAGTGCTCAGGATGGTCCACACTGAAGATGAGATCACTGCTGGTAGAGGAGGCCTCCCTCTTAGCCTTTGGTGGACGCTGCCCTCCACTATCTGTAGCTCCGTTCTGCTGCTG
The DNA here is from genome assembly GCA_016271365.2 of Neoceratodus forsteri. NCBI lineage: Eukaryota > Metazoa > Chordata > Ceratodontiformes > Ceratodontidae > Neoceratodus > Neoceratodus forsteri. Next base: position 378,710,995 of record CM057458.1, read on the forward strand.
GTGAGGAGTTGCTGACGGGGACAGGTAGCTGGGCTGCAACATAGGAGTAGGCCTGCCTTCCACAGTCAAATCCACAATGCCTGGGTGTTGATCCAGAGAGCTGGGGCATAAAGCTTCATATCTATTAGCAGTGTGGTAGGCCTGTAATGGATCTGGAGCAACAGTGTCCATGCTTGTGGTCTCCTCTGTGTCGTCTTGCCCTCTCTCCGATGGATGCTCCCGGTGGCCATGTCTCTTTGAGGATTGCCTTTTTCGGTGTGTTTTTCGGGGGAGTTCCTAGTGTTGCTCCCTGAGGTCTTGCCAAACTGTAGGCCTGCTCACTGATGGAGAGGAGCGGCAATCCAACCCGTTGGTAGCAGTTTTTGCCGAAGGGGATCCCGGGGTAGTGGTGGTGAATTCTTCTGGCCAGTTGCACTGTGAAAAATCTATGAGTACATCAGGAGATTCAAAACTGTTCGGAACCCCATTATGTATAAACTGCATCGTGGCTGAATAACGCAAGGAAAAGGACAGTCCAATACTGTGCATTTTATCCCTTGCCTCAGAGTATGCTCGGCATTTGTCCAACAGATCCTTAGAGAAGTCCTGAAAGATGTGAATCCTATTCGATCTCCACACTACATGCTGTAACTCATGAGCTCTAGTTAGGACCTTCTCTTGTCCCTAAAATCAATAAATCGGGCTATGATAGGTCATGGTTTGTCCTGGGCCTGGGACATGGGGGCTAACATATGATGTGCGCGTTCCACCTGGAGCAGTACCAATGGGTCCAACTGCAGCATTTCAGCGATGGCTAATTGTAGAAATCCCTTGGTATCTTTGTCTTCTAGATGCTCAGGGAAGCCCAGGGAGCAAAGATTATTATGGAGACCTCGATTCTCGAGGTCATCCATCTTACTGCGCAGCATCTGTATGGTCTGTTGTTGATCTCTTAATTCTGCCCTTAAGTCCTGAACATGCCACTTTGCCGCCGAGACCCGCTGTCCGGTGTGCAGCATCCTGGCTTCTAAAGTTTGAACCACTTGGGTGTTTTGATTAGTTGCCACAGTGACTTGTGCCATCTGGGCCATAAGTTGGCCGAACATCGCCTCAACTGAAGGTTGCTCCCAGGTTTGTTGCAAGCAGCCTTCAGCCGTATTTTCAGGCCTACCCTTAGCCAGGAGGCTGTTCAGTAAAATAGCAATTTCCACACAGCAAATGAAGGCTTTTTGTATCAATGAAGCTAAATTAGTGTAGCTTGAGTATTACCCCACAAGTTACAGTAGAGTAAGGATATAATACCAGCTGGTAGAAAAAGGATTTTAAAGGATATTTCCCCTCTGGGTTGTGGAGCTGATCTTTAAGCTGCCATCCTATTTAGCGTCCCTAGTGGCCCCACAACATGTGGTTCTTCATGTCAAAGGGCATGCGCACGCGCGCGCACACACACACACACACACACACACACACACTGCTCAGCGGAGTCAGTGGTACTGGCATGGCTTTTTTCTCAGTTTCTTGCCTGATGCTGAGAAAAAATGAAACAAAAAAGGGAACTTGAAGCAGCCTGAAGGGCCCCCCAAAACACAGGGCCCTACGCACGGGCATAGTTGGCATAATGGTAAATCTGGTCCTGCCAACAGTGTTAGAGTTTGCCATAGTGTATCATAAATGTAATGCCCTGACTGAGCCTGTTACAGTTTGGGTTAAATTATTCAATATATACTGTTTACCACATACATCTGGACCATGAAACTGCTGTGGCAACAGTCTTTGTTTTTTTTTTAATTCTTCAATTTCAGGATCTCCCCCCTGCAGTGTTCCCCAATCAGGTTCCAAATAACATTCTGACTTTACAGTAGGGGTTTCACGATAAACAAAAGTCCCTTTAGCCTTATCAGCCTCTTCCAAATTATTTGGCTTCTTCACCCTAGGAGGCACAACTCTAGAGACAGTCTTACCTGGGGACTTCTCTTGCATCTCATCTTCCAAGTAACAGCTGGGAAAAATTGGCAACATCAGCAACAAAGATGCAATCAGGGGTCCTCCTCCTCTAGGTCCCATGTCTCCTGGTCATCTGCGGCCTCCACCAATTCCTCTGATCAGGAATGCTCCAGCAGCACCTATTACCAGTGCTTAGCCTCCATCCAGTGTTGGTCTGTTTCTAGCCACTTACTGCTGAGCCAATTCACCAGTCGCATCAGCTTGGCCACTTGATCTCCATACTCCTGCCTTGGTGCCTTGCACAGGCCACCAGCTCCCTCCATGGTCCTCATCTCTGGTGCCATGCACTGCTGCCTGGTCCCCCAAATAGTACCAGGAGTGGGGTTTAAACAGGAGACAAGGGTCACTCTACATTGACCTCCAGGGGGAACATATGAAGGGACAAGCTATTAGTAGGTGTCAGATGTTCCCAATGTAGTTAATAGGGCTACTAACCTATGTTATATTTAAAAAGTGACCAGTCTTCCTGTGTGAAATAAAGGAGTTAGATCATAATAGATGTTAAGTGGAAAGTGCATCTATAGCCCCAGGGTGTAATAAGTAAGTAGTGTTATCAGGGAGTGACTGCATAAGTACTTGTTTTGGATAGCAGTGTCAGTGGCTCAGCAGGCAGCACACTCACCTCTGAGGCTGGGAGATCAGAAGGTTGTGGGTTCTATCCCCACACCAGGCACTTGGGTTAATATCCCACTACTGACACTGTAGTGCAGCATGAGGAGGGTGCTGCACTCCTGAGGTGCCATCTTTTGGATGAGACATTAAACTGAGGTCCCATCTGCCTGTCCTGGTGGTAGTTCAGGTGGGTGTTAAAGATCCCATGGCACTTCTTGAAAAGAGTAGGGGAATTTTTTATTTGAATAACAAAACAAATCAATACAAAACAGTGTTGCCTCACACAAAAGAAAAGTACAAATCATAACAAAAGCAAATAAGTAGTACAATCAGACATATCAAAAGGGTTTATCTAATACAGAAGTGAAACTCAAATCTAATCCCATGACAAAAGGGAAACCCCCCCACAAAAAAGTAGGGGAAATTTTTATCCACAAAATAAAGGAAATAAAATACATACTTAGTAGTGTTACTGCACACAAAATCATAAGACACACATAAAATAAACAAAAAATAAGCATGTGATCAAGCATACAATACAAACTTTCATTTATAAAATCCCAAAATGGAAAAGCTGAAACCTCCCCCCCCCCACTAAAAGAGTAAGGGAAAAAATTTTTTTCAAGGAACAAAAGCAAAGTAATACAAAAACAGTAGTACCTCGCAAAAAGGAAGGAAAAAAATTACAAATCATAACAAAATAAATAAGTAGTACAGTCATACATCAGAAATGGCTGTCTAATACAGAAATACTAACTGGAAACAAATGCACACCATAAAACTACAGAATGGAGATCAGACAAAATTATATAAATTGTTCTGAAACAGAAATGAAAACAGTATTATATACAAAAAAAAGACCAATATCTTATTCTTATTTAAAAAAATTATAGAAAGAAAATAATTAACTATCAGGTACAAGAAAGTATCATGTTCACCCAGTATCCAGCCAAGACATATGTCTCACCATAATTTATAAAGGTCGGGGGAGGCTGTATTGTGCTCATAGTCTCTCCATCTAAAAATCTCTTTCTGAACCATTGAAAACACATAAGCACTAGACAATACCTGCAGTCTTAAAATTAATGCCCAGCGGGCTTGCCATAATTGAAACTTAACATGTCCCATAAATAACAATAACGTCCCAGAGTCAAACTGGACCCATGCAGCTGGTAAAATGTTCCTAACCCACGCATCCGGATCCTCCCTCTGAAAAGGCCCAGAGACCCAATATTTATGAAAAAGTCCAAATCCAACCACATAGGGACAATCTAAAAAAATGCTGCATAATCTCAACCACCCACTACGCGTATCAATTCTAGGACACATTAGTTCCACTACACCCTTATGCTTCATGTTCCTTTACCCCAATTTTTGGTGGGTGCAAAGCCATATAAATCTCACATAAATGTTGGAATTCAGGACAACGAAGAAAACTTGTCATAATTTGTATATTAGCTGAGGAAGTATAATAAAACAGGGTTCCTCATGGAACCAGGTTAGCAACAACCAGTCATATACCATTTCCAGTGCCAGTAGTCAAATAGCTATAAGGCAATTCCCAGAGTTTGAGTTTACCCACCACATCCTTCCAACAATTAGCTAAAGAAAATTTTACCTGTTTAGAAAGGGAGCCTGAAGAGGCCCACTGTGTTAATAGGGATCCAAACTCATCCATAACCCAGGGGCACCATAATCTAACCTCATTATGAGCCAATGGGACAATATTGTGAAAAAGAAAGGTAACATGAAAAAAAAATATTGGATTAATCATTCCCAAGCCTCCCTGGGTGATAGGTAAATAGGTAATCCCTCTTTTAATAGGGTTTAGGTGACTCCCCCAAAGACACTGGAAAAACACACTGTACACTGAAGTTTCCAGTATTTTTGGGATAGGAAATACTGACGACAAAAATTGAAACAATGGTAACAGATGTGATTTTATCATATATATCCTTTTACATTTAGACATACGCCAAGAATTCCATTTTGTTACCAAACCTTGTGCAGTACAAATTTTCTCTTCCCAGTTATAAAACTGGGATCAGGACTAACAAAAAAAATACCCAAAATTCAAATATAGGAGGTCACTACTGGAAAATGCCATATTGAACTCCATACTGTACCCTCACAACCAATGGATAAAATACTACATTTCTGGTAGTTGATTATAGAACCAGTTACTTCTGAAAACACTCTCAACTCATCTTGAGCCAAAAAGCCAGATGATTTGTCTGCCAATATTAAACACAAATCATCTGCATAAGTAATAGTTTTAATCTGTAAATCTATACTACTCACGGAGAGACCCATTATACCGTCCTGTTTATTCAGTCTGTATAATAATGGGTCCAGAGACAACAAATAAAGGAGAGGACTTAGAGGACAACCCTGCCTCACCCCTCTATTGAGTAAAATCTTACCTCCTATCCATCCATTCATACTAGAAAATAAACAAATGTGTTTATAGCATATTTGCAACCATAAAATAAACTTATCTGGGAACCCATATTTAGAAAAAACTGCCCACATATAGGTATATTCAACCCTATCAAAAGCTTTAGATTGATCTATACTAACTAAATGTCCTAGTAATTCCTGAATAGTGCCTTTATGCAGAATTTCTCTAATAAGAATCAGGGCATCCTGTATCTTACATGAGAGTACCCCACTAAACTGTGTGGGGTGAATTATATCATTTAACGTATTCACCAATCTATTCCCTAATACGTTCATCAAGATTTTACTATCGGTATTTAATGAAGTGATTGGTCTCCAATTTTTTAAATCTTCTTTATTTCCATCCTTGAATAAGAGAACTAAAACTCCTTCATACACACTGGGTGGTAAAACTCCTGTACTAAGAGCATCATTTAACACTACCACAAGTTCATCCCTAGTACTTCCCATATTACTTTATAAATGGCATGATAGGCCATCAGACCATGGGACATTCCTTTAGAAAGGGTCCAAATAACTTGCTTAAGTTCTGCAGCAGTGATAGGAGAAACTAAATTTCGACCACACTCCTCAGAAATATGAGGGAGGTCACATCCCTTCAACCAGTCTGATATTGTAGCCTTTGACAAATCAGTACTTGTAAAAATTTTGGAAAAATACCTCCCAATTTCATTCAATATAGCTGGGTTGTCTGTGACCTTCATACCATTAGGGAGCTGCAAGCCTCCATAATTCTCTGTTCCTGAACCTGAGCCAGGGTGTCAAAAGGAATGGTATCAGACTTTTTTCCAAAAACCTGGTACCGTTGCTGTTTGATCACCTCCTGCATCAGTTCTTTTTGGAAAACTGATGATTTATTTTTAAGAATCTTAATAGTACCCAGATCACCTTTACCCTCTTCATAGTATTGGGCCATCAAAATCTGAAGCTGTGCTCTAAGTTGCCACAAAGTGTGTTTTTTAAAAGAACCATTAAGCCTCCCCACTGACTGGAAATAAGAACGAAAATCATGTTTTGAATCTTCCCACCACTGATTTTTATCCTCATAAAGGAAAAACACAGATTTCCTAGCTTTCATGATATATTGAAACCCTACCTGTACCATGGGTAAATCTAACAGGAAATATTTAACTTCCATAACCCTGGACCCCACCTTTGTTCAGGTAGATTTCTTACTTTCAAATCTAACATCGATGATCAGAAGTTGCCACATCACTAACTACTCTGCATTACGAACCCAAACTGGCAGAAATAAAGAAATAATCAATCCACATGTGCGAGGCCACAAGTATATGTGGAAGCTCCTATATTACCAGACCCAAACACATCAATGAGACCTACTTCAGAAATGAGTTTCAACAAACAAGAGACATCACAATATTGTTTTTTCCCAAATATATTACTTCCACTCTGAGGATAGAGCAATTAAAATCCCTCCAAAACAACCGGCATACTAGTAAACAAAAGGGTTGTATGGTCTAAAACCTTACCCTTTCATATTTTAATTGGGGTGCATATATGTTTATTAACCTCATAGGTAAATTTTTCCAAACAATAGCTAACATGAGAACCCCCTTCCAAAATTTCTAAATGCCTAATTATTTTTACCGGAGGAAAAAAACAAATCCCTACCCCTGAACACTGTTCAGACCCCTGTGACCAGTAGCTATCCCCCCACAACCAACCCACAGAGGCCGCCTCCAAAAGACCTGGAGAATGCAGACGGATGTCTTGAAAAAATATACAGTCTAAATCAGATTGTAAAAAAAGCCCATATGTAGCCAGTCTTTTAAATTTGGACTGGATACTATTTACATTTAAAGATGCGATGTAAAACTGGTAACGAAGATCAATCATAAGTCAAAAAAAGTAAAAAAGAAGACACCTCACTTTATTTTGCTAGAGGCCCAGGTAATCCTGCCACTAGTTTTAGGCCCGGAGGTACCAACCTGTGGTCCACCTGGATCCAATAAAATCCTCTCCAAAGAGCAGACTTCCTGCCACTTCAGTATGTTCTGTCTCCTGATCTGAAGAAACATCTCGCAATACCTCATAAGTATTCGTCTCTTCCAAAGGTTCAGATGTTTTTTTCAAACCCTTTGGCCTAACACTCTTCTCCTCTTGACCAAATCCACAACAAAATCTTGAGAATTAGGTAAAGGATCTGACGAAATAATGGTCCCCTCTCAACTTTTCCTGTGCAGCAGACTGTGCTAAAACACCTCTGTTTCAACAACCAAAATGGGGGACCAATTCAGGTATTCATGTATATGTCTTTTACCAGGAGGTTGAGGCCCAGAAAACACAGTGGGGTAATAGCCTCTTTAATATAATAATCCTGAACTCCAAAATCAGCATTTTCTGTGTTCCTGGCTGCCCAAGGACAATCAGTAAACACATGACCCACCTCCTCACAAAGGTTACATTTGGGGTCTTGAAAACAATGTGCACTAACATGGCCTAATTCCCACAATACGTACATTTCAATACCTCACATGTAGTACTAATGTGTCTATGGATCCACATTTAAAGACATATCCTAGGCTGCTCAGGATAAAACAGAAACCCCTTATCCCGACCTATGAAAACAATTAGACAAATGAATAACATCATGCCCGCTTGGTGTAATTTAATCCTAAACTTCCAACCCCAGTCCAAAAACCTTCATCATCCAAAATTGGGGAAGGATTTCCTTGAATAGTATATCATTTTTCTAACCAGTATACCACATCAGTTATATTAACCCCCTCATTGCGGAAAAGAATAGTAATTACCCTAAAAGGTTGTTAAGTCAAGGGTATCACCAGAAAATCTACCCATAAAGGTTTAGTTTTAATATTTGAAAATCTACATCAGAATTTCTCCAGCAAAGCCGGAGTTCGAAAACTAACATCAAAAGTACTTTCTTCTGGTGCATGGATTAAGGCATAAACCTCTGAAGGGAAAAACCCCATGGACTGTTTAAGCAAGATTTTCCCACATAAAAATGATCAGGTGTCGACTCCTTCTGTCCCACATATCATAACCTTACTGCATTTCTCGTTTCGCCAAATTGATAGTTTTATGGAAGTGGCTTGCATAAGTTGGGGGGGGCAGCAACAGACACCTCCGGTTCCCCTGGTGAAACAGTCCTCTGATCAGATTGTGAAGAATCCAAAGTTACCCCCAACCCCTGTTGTTTTTCTGAAACCCCAGAGGCAACAGTACCTGGAACAGCAAATGTCCCTCCAGAATCCATCATAGGAGAGGAAGGCAATGGATTTGTTGATCCAACCAGTAAACAACCCGGGTCTGGCTGCCAGACTCCTTGTGCAGGGGACATCCATCCGGCTTAGAGGAGCGCTTTTTCCAGCGACCAGCCGGTGTCATCACCCTCGCTCGAGTCGCGTTGTGGGGGCCTTTCTTCCTGGTCTGGAAGTGGATTACCATGCTCTACAGTCGCCAACACCTTCAAAGGACCCAAAGAGTTGTCCGATAGCGGAGAAACCGCTGAACATTTTCTTTTACGGTCGTCATCTTGCTGTGCTAGCGAATCATCCATCTGCTGTTTAATTCAATCCAATTCCTCTTCTAAACACTGTTTTTTTTGGTGTAAATCAAGTATGTCTCCTGACTTTATATTAGAAATGGTATCGCAGGTGATAAGCTGGCCACCCCTCGGGTGCTCCCCAGCCACCGCGTCTACAGAGACAGATACTTCAGTTGCAATATCCATTCCAAGCAGCTCCACTGATTCTTCATCCACCAACCTCACTCTTCCAGTCTCCTCCTCCGCCATCTTGGTCCCACCAGAAAATGGGTCCCCCCTGCTCACAGGAAGCAGGAAGTAGGGGAATTTCCACAGCGTCCTGGCCAGATTTCCCTCATTCACTAAAAATACCACCAATAGCTTAATCTGGGTCAAGGTCAGTTGACATTCATCTGTATCCCCCTTCCCCGGGTCGTGCCTGAAAATAGGCAGAATATGCCTAGTGCACTTACCCGGTCACCAAAAACTAAATAAATAAAGGGACCCTGGTGTGGAGCTTTATGGAGAGGGTGGGCTGAAGCTCCACCTCCCTTCGTACAGTTAAGGAAAGAGAGCAGTCTGTTTCTGTACAGAAACTGTTTCCCTCATAAGGCGGGAGGTATAAGTATCACAGAGAGGTCGGGTAAAGGACCTCTAAGGCCTCATGAAGGCATGTAAATAATGTCAGATCCAGAGGCAACCTGTAGGATTTTCTGTGGAATCAGCCTTTAAAGGCTGCAGAAATCTAGGGTGTTACCCAGATAGAAAGTACACATGTTTAGAGTATATCATGTAAAGGACAGGGGCAGCACCCTTCTTTCTTTTTGTTTACCTGCCCCAACTACTCCTTGTCCTACTAATGCAATAAAGGATTGAACTCTGTGATTGTAAACTCAGCCACTTAGTGTAGGTGGTAGAACAGGGGAATACAGTACTGAGAAAGCCGCAACCATTTATTTGCCCCACTCTGCATGCATGGTATTGAGAATGAGAGGTGGTAGCCAAACCAGTATGTAGGAAACTGATTTGTTTTTAAGGAGGGAGAAGTGTAATAGTTTTGCACTCCACTAGTTCCTAAACCCTGATGGAGGGATGTCTTTTCTATCATCATCATCATCATCATCATCATCATCATCATCATCATCTTCTTCTTCTTCTTCTTCTTCTTCTTCTTCTCACTTTAAATCTGTTGCACAACAGTATCTTTTTGCCCTATTCTTTACCTCTTTCTAGCCCTGGCATAGGTTGGCCATCCACATAAGTCTTTTTCTCGCTCTATATATCTCTCTTTCCTATTGCCTTATCTTTCCAATCCCTACATCTGTTCCTCACCACCACAGTTCCCCGCTAGCATCATGTTCATTCCAGCATGTCAGCTGGCTACGAAAACAAGATGTGTATATGGCATTTCATGCCTGGGTTTAAATAAAGCGCATCTGTGCCTTTAAATATTCTTTGAAGAATGAAGTAAAGTGCAACAGTGCATTTAAATATTTTTCCTTTTATGAAATGATGTACAGTAATTAGTGTGTGATTAAAGTGCTGCAGTGCCAATAGAAACTGTGTAGTAAATGCAGGAAAATAAATAAATATGTTAGGGGTTTAAAAACAAGCTGCTGAGCTGCCAAAAAGGTATTGTAGGACTTTAAAGTAAAGCCAATAATTATAGGAGTGAAACAGAGTGGCATGTATGAATATAGTTATTTAATTTAGCTACTGCTCTGTTGAATAGTGTTTAAATACATCCCGCATCGAAGCAGGATTCATGGATAGACCAAGCGGCAGTTTTTTAGTTTCAGCTGCCACTTGGTATGTAACAGACCCCCCCCCATTGACTTTGTTTATGTGCAGGGGCACCTGCAGTATTTATTTGAGCCCCTGCCAATCTCAGCAAAATGCCAAGCAGCCTATGGCTGAAATTGTAGCCGTCAGGGTATATTTCATTTGGGCCCATTTCTGGCAAATTTAATTTTTTAAGGCATACCCAGATTACATCTCTGAGCTGCCAAAATCACCTTGGTACTATTTTCTGTATTTATGGGACACTACAAGGTTTAATACCTCATGCCATTAGTGTTCCTCCAGTCTCTTTGGGGGGGCGTGGGTTCGAATCCCACTTCTGACACCAAATGTCACAGGGTGTGGGAAATAATCACACAAGGCAATGTGTCAGGATTTAAAACACACAAATATGTGACATTTATTTACAAATAGGAAAATAAATAATTGAACGACAAAATAAATTGCAGTCAGAATGACCACTTGACAGCAGTGGTTTCCTGGAATACAGTCTCAGATCAATAACAACTCTGATCTTTTACCTTCTGTATCACTCTTGTTTACCTGCACCGTAGACCTTCTCACTCCACTGTGTCGGCCATTTTCAAATCCTATTTTACCATCTGAGGAATATCCCCAGAATTAAGCACCTTGTTCCATCCGGTGACCTTCTTACGTTGGTCCATGCCTTTGTGCCTTCTTGCCTGGACTACTGCAATGCCCTTTACCTAGGGCTTCCGGGGGTGGACATTTGCCACTTGCAGTTGGTGCAGAATACAGTGACCCAGTTATTGATGGGAACCCCACAGTCCTGTCATATTTCTTTGGTGCTGCATGAACTGCACTGGCTGCCAGTACAGTGGCGAATCACCTTCAAAGTCGGGCCTCTGACTTACAAAGCCCTACATGGAATGGGTCTGGACTACCTGGAAGAGCTTCTGGTCCCTTACTACCCTGGGTAGTCGCTCTGCTCAACTGATGAGGGGTTGCTAGAGATTCCAAGGGTTTGTTTAAAATCTTCTGGGGCCCGTTCATTTATGCATGTAGCCCCTACACTTTGGAATTCTCTACCTCATCAGTTACATTAGTGCCTGTCCATGGAGGGATTTAAACAGGAACTTAAAACTGTTCTATGGGTCTGAGCTTTTGGGGATTAATTAATACTGCTGACAGTCTACTGCTATTTTATATTATTTATTACGTATGTAATTTTATCTTGTTTTTTTTTTTTCTTAGTTGGTGTTGTTTCTGGGAGCCCCTCATCTTAACCATCTAACGTCCCTACTCTGCGCCAACCGGGTATCAGACTCCCTTCCCTTCAGCCTCCATGACTTACCCCTCATGTCGGGGGGTGGGGAGGTACTCACCCACCAGTCTGGATCCAGTTCAGGGGAGGTGCCCTCCCGGTGACGCTGTGAAGGGGGACCATCATCATCCATGGCGAGGGCTCCATTTTCTCCTCTGCCAAGAAAGGCATGCAGGACGTCAACAGAGAGAGCACGCATGCTTCTGCATGCACTCCCTTCAGACATCAGCCCCATCTCTGTCCCTTAATTTCTACAGCACTGGCGCACTGCACCCCAGTCACCGCTAGGAGCCAAGCAGCACCAATCTCTGGCAGACCCCCCTTCCCGGAGAGGGAGAGCAGTCCCTCAGATGCTCAATCCCTCTCCAACCCTGCCAAACCCCAATGACCCATGCTCATTTCCGAACATGGGTCACCAGCGTAGTGCCAGGTAAGGCAACCAGCGCCTCAGCCCTCAGTGCCACTTGGCCGACCAATCTTGTTGTTGTTTTAATGTTTGTGAGGCACCCTGGCATTTGAAAGGTGCCATATAAATAAAATTGAATTGAATTAAATTCCCATGTTCTTCTTTCCTGTGTATTTTTTTAAGTTGCCTCAGTATTAGGACAGACACATCTGAGAGAGAATGGTGTGGTTGGGAAAAATGTCGTCCACACTGCTTGATTGCCATGTGTAGGAGCCATTTATTTATATTGTGCTGTTCTGTGCTGTTTTGATGGTGGTCTCAGTGCATAAGTGAGTGCAAGTCTTACATCTTTTATTGTTGTTCTTCTCATTTCATGGTTATTTTGATCTGCTGGGACTATGCTACAAATTATTATGTTAGAAAGGTTAAGGGGGCTGTTGGTAGGTAATGACAGGTAGTTCAGGGAACATGTCTATAAGCCTTTCATCTTCACTCAGCATGGGTTGTGTGTAAGCCCCCTTCCCCATATGGAGCATAGCTGTAGTGTGTTGTGGCCCCTGTTGCCCCCACTGTTGTTGTCTTCTGCCTCCAGTCCCCTGGACTGCTGGATTGGGACTGGAGGGTTTACTCAGGAGCCCTGCTGCAGGATCTCCCTGTTCCTTGGCTCCTCAAGGAAAGTAGGGCTGAGGTCTTCTGTACTGTTTGTGCTTCTTGGATCTGGGGAAGAGACTGCTGCCTGGTTTAGGATGTAGCTGGGGCCAGACTGGATGGTAAATAAACATGGCTGTGCATGCACAAGTCCCACACATGTGCGATCCAGACTTAAAAAAGCAGTGGCTCCCTCAAAATGTTGTGTCTACTATTGTTGCTTGTATCAAATCTGTTTCATGTCTATTACTGTTACCTTGTACTCCACTGTCACCCTGCGCCATGTGTTATGGCCCGGGTCGTGCCTGAAAACAGTCCCTGGGATCAGTGCACTCACCCGGTTATCAAAGTCATAAATAAATAAAATAAATAAACTATGTGAGGGGGCTGTACCAGACTGTAGGCTAGCCATGGTGTAATTAAGCCACTCCAAGCCCTAACAAGCTGTGGCAGAGCCACTACGACTGTGAATGCATTAACTAGATAAGGGTGTTTCTTGGGCTTAACCATAAACATTTATTATTTAAAAAATATCAGATTTACAAACCTTTGAATCAGGGACTCATTTACAAAGGCACCTCGTTGAAACTAATACAAAGACAGCACAGTTAAGTCCAAAAACAATGGCTTGGAGAGCAGACAGTTATAATAATCATTCACTGGAGATACATAGGTAGCAGTAAATAAACAGACAAAGAACCTCTGTGTGCAAACACTGAGGCAAGGGTTATCCCAAAGGGCATTTGGCTGGGAAGCCAAGTTTCAAGAAAATACAAATCACACATGCCCCCACAATGCAAAGCATCATGGGCAGCATATGCAAATTACCACAGAATGTTATTCTGGTTCAACTTTAAGCAGAATTGTATGGTGCCGATAACAGATTACATAGTTTAGGTACACAGGCACCACATCAAGAGGACCAAAGCAGGTCAAACAAAATACAATAGCTAAAGCAAATAGAAGCCCAAAGTGTTCACATAAAGGCTGTTGCATACTCTAACTGAAAGTGTAGTACATTGAGAAAGAGCATATTTAAGCAATAAGGCACGACAGGGTATGTTTTATCATGTAATAACGTCACTCCTGGGGTGGGTTGAAGCACGAGGCTAAGCCAAGTATTTATTTATTTGCACGTATTTATTTGATCCACTGAATCAGCAATATTTGCACAAGCTGTGCCCAGTGCAGATTTTACAGCACTGGTCCTGGTCTGGTGATCTGGGTTTTACCCATACCACACTGCATATGGCTTAGTGATGTACTGTACAGATGGCTGCAGAGTCTAACCCATTGAAGGTTGAAGTTTCAGTTACAATTAATCCTCTACCAAAGTCATGCTTAAATACTGGTGCCACTACATCCATGCCACTAAGCTTTTAATGCTTCTTCTGCTGCTGTGAGTTAAACTGTTTATTTAAAAAACATTTTGTTGAGAAATTTTTGTTTTAGTATATCCATGGTCAGGAAAAATGAATTTGCACAGAGAATAAGAATGGTGAATTAGAGCTATTTAGTAGCTGTTGTCTTACAGAAACCCTAGTTAGCTAGCTGTCCCCTGGACAAGGAAGGGAGAAGCTCGAGAGGGCGCGGGGGGGGGCAGCAAGGTCAGCTCCCAGGGTGGGGACTGACCAAAGGAGCAGACACGAAAGCTCACTAGGCCTATTCTGCTGCCCTTTCTGCATGTTAGTATGCTTACTACACCAACACCATGAACCATAAAACAGATGAGTACCATAATTAGGGAGGCAGTATGGCACAGTGGTTTAAGGCTCTTCTCTGCAAATCTGGAGATCTAGGTTTGAATCCCACAGCCCCACACAAATGTGGAGTATCTTTTTAAGAAAGTATAAAATACTGTGAAATGATTTTAAAGCTGTACACATGTTAAATCCTACTGCCACATTCAAAACATCATACCCTACATATCTACCACATATAAACTCAACTATATTAAAAAAATAATTCTAGGCATTTTTTTTTGTTAATCCTTTTCTCACCCTGATGTCAGTCTGCCTACCTTGACATTTGACATCCCATTGGTCTTCAGGCCGCCATCCTGAAGATCCCTCCAGCAGCAGGGTGGTGGAGAGCCCTACCCCAAGCTCTCCACTGGAAACCAGGATCCAGTATTGCCGTGCACCTCGGAGCCGAACGATCTCCCTGAGATGGCCATCATGCCGCCATGACTGGAGCCATTTTTCCCATTTTCTTCCCCCATGGACAATTGTGATGTGCAATGATGCCAAGGGACAGGAGAACGCACACTACCGCATGCACTCCTTCCCGGTGTCAGTCACAGCACATCCCCCCAAGTCTGTCAATGGCCTGCCATTGCCCCCAGCCACCGCTAGAGGCCACTAGGCCACCGAAGAATTCCACCCCCTCCCCGGAAAAGGAGAGCAGTCCTACGGATGCTCAATCCTTCTCCTTCCCTGCTGACCCCCGATGATCCAGACTCATTCCCGAACCCGGGTTACTGGCGTGGAGCGAGGTGTGGCGTCCAGCGCCTCAACCCTCAGCGCCAACCAGCTGGCACACATTTCTTTATTTTTTTTACCAAGAGAGACACACTAAGCTGAAAGCTTGTTTACAGATGTGACCTGGGAGCACAATGAAGTTAACTAATTTGCGCAGGGTCGCACAGTATGCAAGTGGGGGCTGTGAGAGTCAAACCCATGTCTCCTCAGGTTTGTAGCTCAGAGCCTTAAACCACTGCCTACGTAACCATTTACAAAACGGTTAAACTTATATATGGCAATACTGAAGGATTAAGGCCAGGTTGCGTCGCTGCGCAGCTTTCAAAGACTACTCGGTAATGTGTCTCTTGAAGCTGCGCGAGTGAGTGATGCCAGCTGGTGAGAGAATGAAACTGCATAAATCAGTATAGTGGAGCAACTCGGTGAAGTGTTTCTGGGTAACATAAATCATCATAAATCACAAAGAGCAGTGCAACGATTATAGCTGAAAATATTACAGAGCACAGAATAACCACTGAGGACCCAGGGATGTGGGGGGTGGAGCGCCCCCACAGAAGACAGCAGCATAAAGCATAAATCTGGGAGCTGCATAAATCATAAATCAGCATAAAAGAACAGGCATGACATAAGTCTCAGATGACCCAGATTTATGATTTATGCTGCTTTCTTCTGTAAATCTCTCCCCAAGCCTAGTCCTCAGTGGTTATTCGCTCCTGTATTTTCAGCAATAATCTCTTTATGTCATGCCTCTTTTTATGCTGATTTATGATTTATGCAGCTCCCAAAATTATTCCACTGAAAATATTACACAACGCAGAATAACCACTGAGGACCGGGGGTGTGTGTGGGGGGCAGAACGCCCCCACAGAAGAAAGCAGCATAAATCATAAATCTGGGACATCTGAGCCATTGCTTAAGCACAATATTTGTTTGTTTGTTCTGCAGGGGAGGGCTCCGACCCCCCAGATCCTTTCAGAAACTTTTACAAAATGTTATCACTGTTTATTTACTCACTTATTACTGTACTGAACTGTTTATTTCTTCTGTGGGGGTGCTCCACCCCCCATGCCTGCTGGGTCCTTTCAGAAACTTTGACAAAATGTTCCAGTTGCAGAAACTGAATTATTTATTTCTCTCTCCTAAGCTGGTCTCCAGGCTTCCTTATTCCTGGGCTGTACCTCCTGATGCTGGCTGTAGGCAGGACCAAAGATCTGCAGCAGGGGGGTTAGAAGCCCTCCACATCTGGTTGTCTACAGTTCACTTCCTGCCTTGCAGGGAGCAGGTACTCTGCAGCAGAGCTCTGTCACTGCAGTGACAGGGCTGAAGACTTCAATACTGTAAGTTTGGACTATTTTTTCCTTACCAGATTTACAGAGAGAGCAGGGATGGGTGGAACCAGCAACGACCTCGCTCTCTCTGTCTCTGTCATTAAGGGGTCCCAGTCTCAGCCCTGCATGCTGGACAGACTGGCCCCCCCTTCTCATCATGATTAGGATCTCTCTGCTTTTGGGGGGGTCCCAGTTTCAGCCGTGCATGCTATCAGACAGGCACCCCATCCACACTCCTCCCATGCAGTCTTAGCCTCAGCCACGTGCGCTATACAGGACGGCCTCTCAATATCTTTCGCCTGTGCTAAGTGTGTTCATGTCGATACCTCCCCTTCCCTCCCCTGATGATCAAGTCGGCTCACCGGGGCCTAAAGCAGCAGTCGAGCCGCTAGTCGGTTCCGAGGATCAATGGGGGACATTTTTTATTCATGGACTCCGAGAATAGCAGGAGGGCCGTTATTTTGGAGCTAGCGCCCTGCCTATGGAAGCGCTACTGCCAGCTCCTCATAGTACCCATTTCCAGGCTCGACCACAGGGAGGGAGCTTGCTGCATGAACCACGTTTGCACTTGGGCACAAATGCACCACAAAGCACCCAGAAGCACTTCACAGCTGTGTTGCGGCAGCGTGCTCAGGCAGTTGTGAACCCTCAGGCTCAGGGTTTGCCATTTCTGGAAGAGTGTTTATTATTTTGGTGCCAACAAGCACAGGACGCCTTATTGAATTAGTGGCGCCACTACAGGCTGCCCAGATACACAGCCGACGAATACTCTGGCTCATGGTGTATTAATTTGGTACCAACAGTACATAGGATGCCTTATGGGACTGCTCTTCTCACTTAGCCCTCGTGGTCATTCAGCGTATTCTTGGGAGCTAGAGCTGCAGGGTATTAAGACCACTTCCTGGGACCAAGGGATCTACGTGGAACAGGCCCCCCCAAAGTTTAATAAATAAGCGAAGGCATACCAAGAAAAACAGAGCTCAGTATCTTACCCTTAAAGGCCAGCAACTTCAACAGGAGACTTCCAGGGGGAAGGAGTGCACTTTTTTTAAAAGGGGGAGTAAGACCATTAGGCTCATGGTCTCAGTCAGTCCTTCCAGGGGTGCACAGGGGGATTCATCCTCACTTCTATGGGTCTTCGCTGGGTCATGGGGCCTAGTTGCAGAAGGCAGTGTCTGCGAATGTCAAGGACCCCCAGGAAGGCATAATACCCCTCATAGACTTAGTCTGATAAACAACAGATGGACAGGTCTCACCGAGCAGCACCTGCCAGCTACAAGAGAGCAGTGGCCTTAGAGACCCAGAAGTCTGCAGTCCAATCTCTGGCCCCAGTCCTACAGTTAACACAGGGCACCTGCTATGGACCCTGCATGCTTCACACCAGTCCTCATCTGAAGAGGAAGAGTTGTCTTCACATCCTAATTGTCTCAATGAAGATCTCTGGGCACTAATAAGGGAGACTGTCACAGAGAATGTTCCCCGGACTCTGTAGGCTCCAGTTCATCTCCCCTAGGAGAGAGGGAACTAGAGGGCTCATCATCATCATCATCAGGCTTGGACGACTCCAACCTGGAGGGTCTAATCTTTTTCATAACACAGATCTTAGTCGAGTTTTTCCTTGGATCTCCCGGGGCTCCCTCCCAGCCAAAACAGGTTTTCACCTGGCAGCTGCTGCCAAACCTGGCCACAGCCTCCCTCTCCTTTCAAACATAGAGGGCTTCTGATAGGAGGAATGGCATGGCCCAGAGCACACCTACCCAAGGGCCTGGTGGCTATCTATCCTTTTCAAGCGGTTAAGAAGCAATCTGCAAAGGGGTTAGACTGCCCCATAATAGACCCAGGGCATATGAAAGTGGACACCGATCTCAACTAGGCTGTAAAAGCCTCAGCTATGTCTCAAGGTGGCCTCCACCACTCTCTTTTCGGCCACAGCCACTTTGCCCAGGGCCCCTGGATTGACCATCTCAGTTTACTGG
Organism: Neoceratodus forsteri; assembly: GCA_016271365.2. Classification (NCBI taxonomy): domain Eukaryota; kingdom Metazoa; phylum Chordata; order Ceratodontiformes; family Ceratodontidae; genus Neoceratodus; species Neoceratodus forsteri. The sequence goes on from CM057458.1 coordinate 378,729,481, forward strand.
ACTCAGAAGAACATGCCTAGTTTTCACCAGCTGCAATTAATGGGTTTGGCTTAGGATTACGCTGTAACTGTATAGGAGAAGGCGTCGAGGAGCGACACTTGATCAAGTCTTATCAAACCTTGACTAGCTGCAACCTCTGGCTTCAGACCTGACAAGCAACTCTGGTATCAGTCCTGACAAGCAGGCACCTCGGCAACAAACCAGTTGGTTAATGCACCCTATGATGATATTCCCCAGTCAATTCAGCCATTAAGAAGCAGTGAAGGAATCTGGGGAACTGACAAAGGTGCACACACACTATCAAGACACAGGGTCCAGTCCAAGCTGGTCAGATAGGTCCTAGTCATTATCGGCAAAGGTTGTCTATACAAGCCCCCATTATCAGCCAGGGTCGCCTATACAAGGACCCCCTTCCTCATGTGGTGCCCTCCTCTATCTATGGCAATCCATATAAAAGACAGGCGATGATACAGGCCATGATACACCTTTGGCAAACAGAGGCTATTTTTAACCCTCAGAAATCCAAGCAGGGAGGTGTCTACCTATTCTCCATTGTGCCATCTTGCACAGAGAGATTCCGGCCAGTCCTGGGCTTCAGCTTCCTGAATAGATTTGTCCACAGCACATCCTTCAAGGTGGAAACCTTGTCATCAATCATCAGGGGGTCACAAAAGGGAGATTTACTGTCATCCATCTGCCTATACCATACCTATTTACACATTCAGGAAATATACAGACACATCCGAGAAAATTATTAAAGGTGCTAGTAGCTCACAGAGACCCATCAGCCCAACCAAGCAAAGTTCTTTTACCTGAAAGTGAAATTTTTAGGGCTCTGCCAAAGCTCATCATGGAGTTTTCACATAGTCTCTCCACTGCCTGCATTTCTCTTTCAAGCAGCCAGTGGGAACAGATTGATCTCTCCTTCCCCCAAGGGTCTCGGAGGACAGATGCCATGAAAGGTCGCAAGTTGGGCCTTCATACCAAACAAGAATCATGACCAGTGCAAGCCTCAGGAGCCTGGGGTGCTCACAAGTATTAACTATCAGCCCAAGGCAGGTACTCCGGTTACAGACAAGGTGCAGCATAAATGTTCTCGAGATGAGAGCAGTATGCCTCGCTCTGATGCTTCTGAAAAAGCAATTCCTCAATGAGGATGGACTGGTTCCAACTGACAGTCTGACAACGTGGGTATACATCGACCACCAGGGCGGCACAAGAAGCCCAAAAATGCTAAAAGATTCCCCTCTTCTTTTCAGTGGGACGAGCACTACTGAAAGATGTATATTCCTGGACAGGAAAATGACATAGCAGTCTGGCTCAATCATAAGGTTGTTCTTCTAGGGGAATGGGAGCTGGAGGACAGTGCCTTCCACACCCCAACAGAACAGGGGGGCAATCCTCAGACAGATCTTTCACCTGCTGGCGGAATTCAAAGGTACAGCAATTCTGATCCCTGGCCAGAGACACACCACCGGTGGCTCAGGACGCCTTCTCCTTAAACCAGGATCAGTTTGGCCTCCTATTTGCCTTCCTCCAATACTGCTTCTATCAAGACTCCTCCTCAAGTGGTCTTGGACAGAGCAGTCATGATTCTAAGGGGTCCCTTATGGCCAGTCTGCACAAAGGGTTTCCGACTATCTTTCATCTTTCAAGGCAACCACCTCTAACCTTTAATTTCAGCCCATACCTCATCCTTGAAGGGCCAGTCTGCATCTCAATTTGAACAACTCCTGTCTCTGGGCCTGAAGATTGAGCAGGAAAACAGTCAGGGAGCTAGGCTCCACAGCTCCTGTGGTGATGGGAAGGATGTGGTACCCATGTCTCGCTTCTTCCTCTAAAGGGTATTATAGAATTTGGATGAAATTCTGATTTGGGTGTCATACCAACACATACAGAGCTCTCTAATACAATTGCCTGTATGTCTGCAGTTCCATTTAAGGGGGGGGGGACAAAGGTCTCCAACCAGCCACCTTTACAGTTCAGGTTTCTGTGCTGGGGACACTCTTTGTGATAAAAGAAGATTTAAGGGGGAATAGTTGGGCCCATATCCCCATGTCTGGAAGTTTCTAAAGACAACAGTACAATTCTCTCCAATCAGGCCATTGGCTCCACCGCTGAATCTTAATCTGGTTCTCCAGGCTGTGAACAAGGCTCCTTTAGAGCATCTGCAAGACATCTCCCTCATGTATCTCAGAATGAAGGCCGCATTTTGTCCCATAACTAGTCAAAAAGCCAGGAGAATTCAGCAAAATGGGTGCACCAAGAACCATACAGTGTTTTTTCATCAGGCTCTGTGGTACTCAGTATGGATCCAGGCAGTTGCAAGAACCGTACGGATCCAGGCAGCTGCAAGAAATTATGTCTCCCTTACATTTTAACCAAGGGTTCCTTCTTGTTTCCTTCTGCCCACTCCCTAAAAATCAATCAGAAAAGGGAATTTTATCCACTAGACCCAAGAAGAGTGATGAAAATATATAGGAGAACAGAGGCTATTCAAAGCTCCAAGATTGTTAATTTTTAGCTTCGGGCCAAAATTAGGGGTAACAAGGATTCAAAAGACCCTATAACCAGATGGATTCTATCTGGCACCTCCACAGCTTAGGATCAGGCTGGACCTTCTTGCCTGGCCCAGTGAGAACCCATTCCATCACAGCTATTGCCCCTTCGGGGGTGTACTTCACAGAAGCATCTCCAGCAGCCTTATGCATAGAGGCCACTTGGTCACTCAGTCACATATTTACAAAATTCTGTGAATGTGATGTCCTAGACAGAGACATCCTTGTACTGCTGAGTGCTTCAGGTGGTGGGGGACCTTTAAGGACACTTCACATTTTTACCACCCAGGACATCTGGGGATGTGTTGCTTTGGTATATTCCAGGAGTAAGGAAGCCTGGAGATCAGCTTAGGAGAGAGAAATCAAAATTTAAATACCTGTAAATTTTCATTCCCCGATAGCTGGTCTCTGGGCCTTGGATCCCTCCCAGAATGTATATAGTTGGCTGGCCTTCATGACCAATTGTGCCATAACTTTTTTGTGTTTTCTTTCCAAGTTCTTGTAGGATTACCTCATGGGAACTGCATTGGGAACAACTGGAGACAACCGGATGTGGAGGGCTTCTTACCCCCCTGCTGCACAGCTTTGGTCCTGCCTATAGCCAGGATCAGGAGGTACAGCCCAGGAGTAAGGGAGCCTGGAGACCAGCCGTCGGAGAAAGACAATTTACAGGTATTTAAATTTTAATTTATACTACAATTTACCATTGCCACTACTGAGTGGCGTCGCTTTAGACACCAGCCTCCTACCATAATCCTTTCTGGTTTTCAAGCGCATCTGGCTTTAATCCTTCAGTATTAACTTATATATAATACATACTTCTCAAACTTGAAAGAAAAAATACACTTTATCATCAAAGTCTGTATTTACCAAGTACTGTGCCCATGTTTAAAATAATTTGAACCCCCCTAACAAAATGTGCCTTGACATGAAACTGCATGTTTAACTGTAAAGACAATTAAAAATTGTATTTCTAAATGCATTAGTAACACCAATGTTTCATGATTAAAACAATTTCAACCCCCCGGCCCCATGACAGATTGCATTCTGGGAAGAATGCCTTTTTCAAGATGCTATAAAATACCTGAAAAACAGGTTTAATGGAGCGAATGCTGACATCCTATTTCTATTGTCCATGAGAAAAGAAAAAATAGATAAGATTTTTTTACATCAGCTCTGATCAGAATAGCTTTTAAAATCACCAATTATTTTCTTGTCCAGTTTTCTAATACATCTCAAACTTAAGAAAAAACACACATTATAATCAAAGTCTGTTTTCAGCTTCCTACCATGCACTTCATTTGTAAAAAAAAAAATGATCTTGTCACAGACCAAAATCAGCACTAACTACTAACAGAATGCTGATACCTACATTTATAATTTAGCAAATACTTGAAATCAAAAATTCTATGTGTTACCTACAGTAAGTCAAAGAGAAATTAGACACAAATGCCTACCTATTTGCAAGTGAAGCAAATGTGGTTATTATCATTCAGTTGTAAACACCTATAGTCACAGCCAGGATTCACATTGCTAGACTCTGGGTAAGTATGACAAGTTTCCTAAATATTGGTACCTTATCCAGCTGTGTTCTGTGTGTGTGTGTGTGTGTGTGTGTGTGTGTGTGTGTGAATGCTTTCAAAGTTTTGAAACTGCTAAAGACTAATTATATATAAATTATACATATATATATATATAATGTTTAAGGAAAACATGTGGCTCTTACTGTAAATTAGAATGTGTATCTAGGTCTCCTTCTGAGGTTCCAGAAATATGCAAGTGGGAGCTGTGGGAATCATACCCAGGTCTCCAGGTTTGTAGCTCAGAGCCTTAAATCACTACCTACTTAACCATTTACAACATGGTTACACATATATAATACATACTTCTCAAACTTGAAAGTACTATATCATCAAAGTCTATATTTACCAAGTACTGTGCCCATGTTTAAAATAATTTGAACCACCCCCAAAAAATGTGCCCTGGCATGAAACTGCATGTTTAACTGTAAAGACAACTAAAAATGGTATTTCTAAATGCATTAGTAACACCAATGCTTCATAATTAAAACAATTTCAGCCCATCCCCGTGACAGATTGCATTCTGGGAAGATTGCCTTTTTCAAGGTGCTATAAAAAACCTGAAAAACAGGTTTAATAGAGTGAATGCTGACATCCTATTTCTATTGTCCATGAGAAAAGAAAAAATAGGATTTTTTATGTCAGCTCTGATCAGAATAGCTTTTAAAATCACCAATTATTTTCTTGTCCAATGTTTTCTAATACATCTCAAACTTAATAAAAAAAACACTTTATCATCAAAGTCTGTGTTCAGCTTCCTACCATGCACTTCATTTGTAAAAAAAAAAATGATCTTGTCACAGACCACAATCAGCACTAACTACTAACAGAATGCTGATACCTACATTTACATTTTTTTATTTAGTTATTTAACCAGGTATAGCACACTAAGCTGAAAGCTTTTTTACAGGAGCATCCTGGGAGCACAAGGAGGTTAAGTGACTTGCTCAGGGTCACATAGTATGCAAGTGGAAGCTGTGGGATTCAAACCCAGGTCTGGTCTGTTGGATGTCACCAGATTTGCAGCTCAGAACCTTAGACCACTGTGCTATAATGTTTTCTAATACATCTCAACCTTAAAAGAAAAAACACACTTTATCATAAAAGTCTGTTTTCAGCTTCCTACCATGCACTTCATTTGTAAAAAAAAAATTTAATGTCACAGACCAAAATCAGCACTAACTATTAACAGAATGCTGATACCTACATTTACAGTTTAGCAAATACTTGAAATCAAAGATTCTGTGTGTAACCTACAGTAAGTCAAACAGAAATTAGACACAAATGCCTACCTATTTGCAAGTGAAGCAAATGTGGTTATCATCATTCAGTTGTAAACACCTGTAGTCACAGCCAGGATTCACTTTGCTAGACTATGGGTAAGTATGACAAGTTTCCTAAATACTGGTACCTAATACAGCTGTGTTCTGTGTGTGTGTGTGTGTGTGTGTGTGTGTGTGAGATGCTTTCAAAGTTTTGAAACTGCTAAAGACAAATTTTATATAAACTATACATATATATAATGTTTAAGAAAAACATGTGGCTCTTACTGTAAATTAGAATGTGTGTCTAGGTCTCCTTCTGAGGTCCCAGAAGTATGCAAGTGGGGGCTGTGGGAGTCAAACCCAGGTCTCCAGGTTTGTAGCTCAGAGCCTTAAATCACTGCCTACTTAACCATTTACAACATGTTTACACTTATATATAATACATACTTCTCAAACGTGAAAGGAAAAAGACACTTTATCATCAAAGTCTGTATTTACCAAGTACTGTGCCCATGTTTAAAATAATTTGAACCCCCCCCCAACAAAATGTGCCCTGACATGAAACTGCATGTTTAACTGTAAAGACAATTAAAAACTGTATTTCTAAATGCATCAGTAACACCAATGCTTCATGGATAAAACAATTTCAGCCCCTCTCCCATGACAGATTGCACTCTGGGAAGATTGCCTTTTTCAAGATGCTATAAGAAAACTGAAAAACAGGTTTAATGGAGTGAATGCTGACATTCTATTTCTATTGTCCATGAGAAAAGTAAAATAATTAGGATTTTTTATGTCAGCTTTGATCAGAATAGCTTTTAAAATCACCAATTGTTTTGTTGTCCAATGTTTCTAATACATCTCAAACTTAAAAGAAAAAACACACTTAGACTCTGGGTGAGTATGACAAGTTTCCTAAATACTGTACCTTATCCAGCTGTGTTCTGCCTCTGTGTGTGTGTGTGTGTGTGTGTGTGTGTGTGTGTGTGTGCTTTCAAAGTTTTGAAACTGCTAAAGACAAATTATAAACTATATATATATATAAGGTTTAAGGAAAACATGTGGCTCTTACTGTAAATTAGAATGTGTGTCTAGGGCTCCTTCTGAGGCCCCAGGTGGCGCTGACAATCATTTGTTCCAAAGGATTTTTAAGTCAATTTGAAAGCATTAAATATCTTCTGTTCTGTTCTGTACTTCACTGCACAGGCATGTCTGTGTCCCAAAGTATATCTGTATCTTGTTACAGCATGCTAGAGCTATCTGATGCCCCTCCCACATGAATCAGAAAAAAGTTTGGGGAGGAGGTGGATCTTACTCCAAAAAAAACTAATGCTGCCTCTCACTACTCAGGTTCCAGTTATTGTACCACCCATTTAAGAAAGAAAAGAGTACCCTGCAATCACTGACTAACATGAAAGCATATTTATTTGAGGGGGGAAAAACATTGCTTGGAGGAGGGTAAGGCGGAGGAGACTATTTACACCTTAAGTCATTTCCTCACAAAAAACATGACATCACTCCTATTGTACATGCAATACTCCTGTACTGTCCACCCACAGTCATAGAAAAACATTTAGGCAGAGTGCCTGCTTGACTATTTTCCCAGCAGGAAAGTGATTTGAACTGCTAACCTGTGCTTTTCCTAGTGGGAATATATTTATTAAACTGTTCTCCAGTTTGTTCCAGCCTGTGAATTTGTATTTGAATAGTTGTATTATTTCTGAGCTGGGAAGAAGATTAAAAGGACTGGTTTGATACTGCAAAGGAGCCCAGTTGTGTTTCAGTTCCATTGGAACATATGTATCCAGCTGGCCGTCCAGGGTGACGCTACCTTCAAAGTGGATTGTAATGTTTTTGCAAACTCTTTTATCCCATGGCTGTTTTGTAATGCATTATTTCACTGTATGATGGCACTTAGTCTGTACTCTGTTAAGTCTTATTCTCTGATGTAATGCACTTTCCTGAAAACACTGTAACCTACAATACCTTTTTGTTTGTCTTTAACTGGATGCTTGTGAAAATGGACAATTTTGCTCACATGCCTTTCCAGTATACAAAATAAACTGAAACTGAAGCCTGACAGGTACCCTAGTCAGACTGAGAGCTCTGGGGATGGTGGCTATCCCTCACTAGCAGCCTGGATGGGAGTGTCTGATCTTCTTCTTCAGAGGGTTCTGGAGCACCATCTCTGGGGTGAAGGGGATGAAAGGCCTGAGGGGCGGAGATGATGAAAGGCTTTCAAGTGTGATGGAAATAACCGCATTAAAGTTTCCTGCCTATAACTTTTGTTCCCTGAGAGACTGTCTGCTCTATTCAGAGCAGTACTGCCAATCCTTATCCCTTCACAGCAGCCCCTGAAGTCATCAAAAAACTGTGAGTACCTCTGGGCTGTGGCCCTGAAGAGTTATATTACAGTTTAGTTAGTCAGATATTTAATAAGGGGGTGAGGTCCTGGGCAGGACTTTATTAACCTGCAGAAAAAGTCCAGGCAGAAGATGAGCATATTTCTTCTGTTGCCCTCTTTTTGGAATCCAGTTAGTGCCTCTTACCAAAGTTCCTTACATTTACATTCGAGACTGTTGTTCCCACTGTATCCACAATGTTCATTTAACCTTGCATCCATTGGTTGGCTACCAGCAACCCAGTGAGATACCCACTGCAACAGACAGTTGCAATTCTTATGGCCATGGGGGGAATGACAGGTGCAGCTGGGGGTAGGGGTGGTACTGGGACTGCGTGGGAGGCAACTGTTGAAACAGATTGTTTGCTTCTATCCTTTTTTTCCCTTTTATTCCTCACAATAATAAATCTGAGGTTAATTCCCTTTATAGTTCTCACTCATGATTATTGCTTTGTGTGTATTTATACTGAGTGGGGAAAAAATTTACTTTGTGTGGGAGGGCAAATAATATTTGTTCATGGGGGGGTTAGGGCCACATACGGTAGCCTTTACATACCTCCACCCCAGGTGGAGGCATCAAAACCTGTTCCTGGTATTCTTTTTGAGTATTGTACCCGAAAGAACCCAGGTTGACCCCAATGTAGGTCAGTGTATAAGGGGAAGCCGGGTGTGCATGGTGGAAAAAAAACTCTCTTACAAATGTCACCTTTTGCTGATATGGCTGCAGAAGCTTTGGTGGAGGAATTTGAAACAAAGACTGAGCAGAAACCTGCTATTCCTGATCAGATCTCTGTAACTTGGACACAGTGCTGGAAGAGGGCAGTGCCCACCCTATTGCTATGGAAGACACAGTAGTACTCCAAATACCCAGTAGAGCATGTAAAGAACACATGAAATTAAATTGCGACCTCCCTGGTGCCTCCTCTGAAATCCCTATCCGAGTGGTACGTAAGTACATGGTACCCAATGTTTATTCCCTCCCCATTGTTGCCCATCATCTTACTGAAATGCACATTGGGGTTGGCAAATGTATTGATAATATGCCTACCTGTGTTAATACTGATGCAAAATGTACTGCAAATATGCCTACATATGTTAGAGCTGCTGCATAAGTGATAGAGAGGATGCTGGTGTCCAGTAAGAAAATGTTCAGTAATGTTGATATCTTTTGATATATCTTGATAGCTAGGAATTTATGTTTAGATAGAAATGTTCCTAAATGTGTGATGTTTTACACTGCTACTATGGACTCAGGACTTTATGGACAATAAGGCAGTGTCTTGTGAAGGATGCCGAGATTCTTGGGGGGGGGTATGTAAGCCTCCCCCTCGATGTGGGGCTTACTTGTATTGGGCTATGGCCCCTGTTGCCCATGCTATTGTTGTTCTCTGCCTCCGGTCTCCTGGACTGCCGGATTCGGATTGGAGGGCTTTATTCAGGAGCAATGGTAGGATTCAGATCAGGGCTACCTCCCCGATGTTTGCAGCAGCCACTGCCAGGTTTCCCTGTTCCTCAACCCCATAATGAAAGCTGGGCTGAGATGCTCTGTACTGTTTGCACCTCTGTGAGCTGGGGGGGGAGAGAGAGACTGCTGCCTGATTCAGGATGTAGCTGGGGTTGGACCAGGTGGTAAACAAACATGGCTGTGCATGTGGAAGTCCCACGCATGCGTGGCCCAACCTTAAGGGATCTGCAGCTTCCTCAAACAGTTGGCCATGTGGGTGCAAATTTAAAAAAAAACATTCCCAGCTCCAGGACAGGCAGCAGAGCAAGGATACAAGTAAAAAATGCCTCCAGGTGCATTACTTGGTGTTCCCAAAAATCCGAGGGGTGCGGTGCAGCAAGATGGACGTGCCGCTGATCAGCACCTCATCTGGACTCTGTTTTAGACTAACTCAATTGCTGAGCATTTTTTTTTTATTCAATATGCTTTATTAATTTTCAGCAGCATTTTACAGTTATAAAAGAATGAAGCCAGTACAGTTGTATAACAATTAAGGCTCAAACATACAAGGAAGACAAGAAGACAAAAAAAGGAATAACAATGAAACACAAGATTCACAAATAAAAAACCCCTCTACCCCTGTCCCCACCCCATCCTGCATGTCAGGTGGTAAAAGATTAAAAAAAGATCAGGGAGTAATCCTTTAGGGCTGCCAGAGGGACAATAATGCTATGAGAGGCTCCCATAATGATCGGTAGGCCTCGAGCCTATGTCGCATCCTGGCAATATGCTTTTCTAGTTGGATAGCTGCCAAGACTTCCTGATACCATTCTAGAACCGAGGATAGTGATTCATCTTTCCAGTGCCTAAGGATAGCCAGTTTAGCAGTAGCTGCGATTAGGATTAGATGGGCCTTACTAGTGTTGGGGGTGCCCTGTGGAAATAGGGTTAGCAAGCAGGATTCAGGGGTAAACAAGGGTTCTAGGCCCAAAGTGGGATCAAGGGTCACATTAATGGTGCTCTAGAACTTCTGGACTATCAGACAGTCCCATAACATATGATAAAGGGATCCTGACTCCTCCCGGCACCTGTGACAAAGCGGGGACTTACGTAGTCCCAAAGTGTGCAATCTAGCAGGAGTGTAATACAAGTTGTGGATTATGTTAAACTGGTTAAACTGGATACGCCTCAGTCTATCTTGCTTAATAAATTTATAAGTGGATTTCCAGATTTTACCCCAAAAGCCCAGGTTGTCCGAAAGGGATAGCATTTGTGTCCAGTAGAAACAGACCCCAGATGGCATGTCCTGCAGAAATTGATATACGCCAGAAACAGCATGCAGTTGTTTCACCACTTTAAACACTTCAGGTAAATCCTCTCGTGGTGGAGGGGCCAAGGGTTTGGGTCAATTGCTGAGCATTTTAATTTTTAAAGAATAAGATTGTTTCACTTCTTTTATAGTTGTCCATGCAGTTTTCTATGTCTGGGCTTGAATTCTGCTCCCTACAGAGTTAACATTTGTACAAGATGTATTTGGGACAGTCCCAGGATGGAATTGGCATTTCTGGCCTTTCCCCTTGCCCTTGTGGAAGAGGGGCAGTTGCTGTACAAGAGGTTATAGCATTTGAGAATTCTAGGTCTGCAGTTCCAAAGTTTTTGACTACAGGAGAGAAAGAAATTCATGTGAAACGGGATGTGAGAATATTTTGCTTAGGCTAGAGGAGGCAGTATTGCGCAGTGGTTTAAGGCTCTGAGCTGCAAACCTGGAGACCTGGGTTTGAATCCCCCTGCCCCAACTTGCATACTGTGTGACCCTGAGCAAGTCACTTAACTTCCTTGTGCTCCCAAATCACACCTGTACACAAGCTTTCAGCTTAGTGTGTCTCTCCTGGTAAAAAAAAAAAAGGCAGCTGCTGTATCAAGCTTGCTTGTTTCTGAGCATATATGCTTTTCCAATTTTGTCAAAAGGTATGCTATGATTGCTTGGGATTGGAGGCATCAGGCTCACATTGAAGTTAAAACTGTTACTCGTCGCAGTCACAGAAACATGGTACACAGAGAACCATGACTGGGATGTTAACATACCAGGGTACATAACCTACAGGAGAGACAGGCAGGGGAGACGAAGGGGAGGAGTAGCTCTTTATGTAAAGGAAGGGATAAAAGCAACTGAACAAAAGAGTAAACAGGGAGGAGAGGAGGCAGTGTGGGTCACCTTGGAGACTGGAAAGGGCACCACAATCCACACAGGGGTTGTGTACAGACCCCCATGTCAGGGGGAAGGAATGGACAAGGATATTATAGAAGGCATTCTTAGAATGGCAGAGAAAGGGGAGATACTGTTGATGGGAGACCTGAATATGCCAGATATTAACTGGAGCACATTTGCTGCAGCCACATCCAAGAGCAGGGCCATTCTTGATGCCCTACAGGTTGCAGGCATTAGACAGCTAGTTTCAGAACCCACTCGTGAGGGAGCAATCCTAGACCTCATACTCTCAAACGGGGGCAGTGAGAGGATTTCTGATCTAGAAATGGGTTGCCATCTGGGGACAAGTGACCATCAAACAGTGTGGTTCACATTAAACTCAGCTACAGAGTCAAGCCATCCAAAAGTGAGGGTACTGGACTTTAGGAGGGCTGACTTTGGCAAGATGGGAGAGTGCCTCAGAAAAGCACTAGCAAACAGGCTAGAAGGAGGTATGGAGCAACAATGAGGAATCATCAAAACTGCCATCACAGAGCAACAAGCCTTTGTGTGAAGCAAATAAACAAATCAAAATGAAAGAAAAAGCCACTATGGTTCTCAAAAGAGGTGGCTGTGAAAGTCAGGAAGAAAAGATAGCATTCCGAGTATAAGGAAACACAGAAAGAGCAGGACAGAGAACTGTACCAGTTAATGCAGAAGGAAGCAGGAGGAAGTCAGAATAGCAAGGCCCAAACTGAGGAAAAGATTGCCAACTCAGTTAAGAGGGATAAAACTTTTATAGGTACCTCAATGAGCGTAGAAAGACAAAGGGAGGGATAGTGAGGCTGAATAGAATGAGCGGTGGGTGGGCAGAGGGGACAGTGAAAAAGCAGGGATACTGAACGAATATTTCTGCTCAGTATTCACAAAGAAGAGGGGGAAGTGCCTAATCCAATTAACAGAAGCACTCTTGATAGGGGGGTCGATCCCAGTCCTTTCACAGAAGAAAGGGTTCTGCAAGAACTCCTAAAACTGAAGGTGGACAAAGCAATGGGTCCTGATGGAATTCACCCCAGAATTCTAAAAGAATTAAGGGAGGAACTAGTGAAACCACTGGCTACTCTTTTTAATAAATCATGGGAGGATGGTGTGGTACCCGAGGACTGGAGGAAGCGATGGATTCCCCTTCACAAAGTGGGACCAAGATAGAGGCAGGAAACTACAGACCTGTCAGTCTGACCTCTGTGGTAGGGAAAGTGATGGAGTCACTTCTGAAGGAAAGAATAGTTGAGTACCTAGAGGCCAGTGGAGCACAGGACCCAAGGCAGCATGGGTTCACAGCGGGAAGGTCATGTCAGATGAATCTAATACATTTCTTTGACTGGGTGACCAAAGTAGTAGACCAGGGAGGGGCTGTGGACATGGCCTACCTAGACTTTAGCAAGGCATTTGACACAGTCCCACACAAAAGATTAATAGTCAAATTAACCAGCCTGGGAGTGGGTCCCAGGGTGGTAGCCTGGGTAAAACACTGGCTGCACAACAGGACACAGAAGGTAATTGTAAATTAAGTCCACTCTGAAGAAAGAGGGGTTACTAATGGGGTACCGCAGGGTTCAGTATTGGGTCCAGTCCTTTTTAATGTCTTCATCAGTGACATTGCAGAGGGACTGGAAGGAAAAGTATGCCTTTTTGCAGATGACACAAAGATCTGCAACAGAGTTGATACACAAGGAGGCGTGGGAAGGATGAAAAGGGACTTGGCAAGGTTGGAGGAATGGTCAGAAGAAGTATGGCAGCTAGGATTCAATGCAAAGAAGTGCAAAAAAATGCACCTGGGAAACAAGAACCCAGGGGAAGAATATACAATGGGTGGGGAGGTAGTAACAACAACAAAAAAGGAAAGGGACCTGGAGGTAATCATATCAGATGACCTTAAGGTTAGCAATCAATGTGAGAAGGCAGTAGGGAGGGCTGGGGGTATACTGGGATGTATAGGGAGAGGCATCAGCAGCAGAAAACAGGAAGTTGTTATCCCTCTGTACAGACAGTTGGTGAGACCCCATCTGGAGTACTGTGTCCAGTTCTGGAGACCTCATCTCTGCAAGGACATAGACAGGATAGAGGTAGTCAGAGGAGGGCAACTAAAATGGTGCAGGGTCTGCAAGAGAAGCCGTATGAGGAGAGACTAAAGGAGCTTAATATGTATACCCTTGAGGAAAGAAGGAGAGGGGACATGATAGAAACTTATGAAGTACTCAGTGGAATCAACAAAGTCAAGAGGGTAGCATCTTTCAGAAAGAGACTTACAAGAACAAGGAGACACAATTTAAAGATAGAAGGAGGGCGGTTCAGGGGCAATGTGAGGAAGTATTATTTCACAGAGAGGGTAGTGGATGCATGGAACAGCCTTCCTGAGGAGGTTGTGGGGTCTAAAACTGTGGGAGATTTCAAGAATGCATGGGACAGACATAAGGCAATTCTTGTGGGGGGTACGAAGAAATAGGCTGTTGGTTAACTAGGATCTGCGGCCTATCCTGTAGGTAGGGAAATGGGCAGACTAGATGGGCCTAGCAGTCCTTATCTGCCGTCAAAGTCTATGTTTCTATGTTACTAAGCTCAGTAAAGAATATTTCTTGTTCTATTTTTACAGGTGAGTGTGATATCCATGGCATGCTCAGAGAGGTAAACAGATGGCTAAAGCCATGAAATCTGGAGAAAACCATGAGACAGAGAGGAAGGGAGTCATTGACCCACACAATGGTTTTGAAAATTGAATATAAAGGAACTGAGAATTTAGAAGAAATATTTTTGGATGAATGGACATCCCCTGAAATCTGAACTCCTGAATTATAAGCTGGGAGTCAAGTTTGTTTTTTCCTAAGGCAATTTTCTCCTCTTAAATCTGATAATAAAAAGCTGCTTTAGCGACAGATGGAGGCTGGACATGGGGCAATCTCCCCAATGAGGTACTTTGCCTTTTATCTATCTTTTCCCTAGTAATTACAACCCTGGGGAACAAATGTATTATGATGACTGAGACAGAAAGCTGCAGTTATTGCCTTTGTACTTAACATTATGGAGTCAGATCTTGTACACATTTTTACACCTTTTAAACTATGATGGGTGGAGCCCTTCATGTTACAGTTTGCAGCTGTTTACTTCATAAAAGCACCAAGCAAGAGTTTTGTGGTTCCTGTTTGTGGGGCAAATTCCCCTTAGAAGTTGCTGTCTCCCTGATGGAGTTGACTCTTGGGGCCAGATATTCAAAGCTTTTCGCTGGGCAAAAAAAGTTTGTGCGGGATTAGTGCAGGATTAGCGCGGGTCTGCTATATTCAAAAGGCTGAATAGTGCAGGCAAACAGCATCAGTGCCAGGTAAATAATAATTATATGCAAGGGGCAAAGTGAACATGAATACAGGTGCAATGAGATATTCAGTGACTAGCGCCGCGCTAAGGTGTTTAGAGCGACATAGCACGACCCATAGCATGGTACAACTTACCACCCAGAAAAAGTTGGTCTTAACCCTGGGCAAACAGCTTTGCGCGGTGCTATCTCAGCATTAGCGTAGCTTGCGCGGCCCTAACATACGAGTTTGACACTTAGAAACCGCCAGACATGGAAGACACATGCTGCACATTGCTAGCACCACAATGATGCCATCAGCTGCCACCAGTCCGAGCCAAGCACAAACAGTGAGGGGTGATCTGATCCACAGGGGACAGCATTGTAGTGTGGCCATATAGCACACACCTGCAGACCATGCATCTGTGGTGTGTAACAGATGCCAGTGCACACATGCAGCACTGTGGGTATGGTGGCAGTGAGGGGAGGGTGTATGGGTGGCCAGACCTCACCACAGCCCAGGAGTGGCCACAAGGCTGGGACATATCGTTCAGTGCACATGGGACAGTAGTGGGATTACACCACCACATGTGTGCCTGTCGGATCCTACATGCCCCCCCCAGCCACCTACCACACAACTGTACAGATGTCACAGCACACACTGCCGGCCATGTACATGACACTGTGTGCATCCCATGCCACAGGTGCAGCATCTGTGGAACACACAACAGCATGATAGTACTGTTCACTGTCAGTAATTACCTGCACATTGGGCCTGTCACTATGTACAATGCAGTTAGCATCACTGCCCTACACATCATAGGCAGTCCTGTGTCCCTCACACTACTGGCCCCCTTGCTACTGTAGTGTCTGCTGTGCACTGTAGCATGACCTACAGAGTGACAGTTGCATGCAGCACCACCACCATCTGTGCCTATGCTGTGTTGTCACATGGGGTACAATATGCTATGCTGTACTATTTACATGTAGCCTGCAGCTATCATTGTGCACTGCCAGACTGACCTACAGGTGGCTCTGTGGGACCCTGCAGTAATGCTGGGCAAACTGCATGCAAATCAGGGTATAATGAGATACTAATCTGGTTGTTTGCCCAGAGACTACCTAAGTAGGCTCATTTGCATGGCATTTTGAATATGGCACATTTTAGCTCCATGCAATCGTGTTTGCACCGGGCTAACTGCTTAGCTCTGCGCTAATGCTTCGCTAATGCGTTAGCGTGGCCCTAACGGTATGGGGAATATTATACAGTTTTGATCACTGTTCTTTCACATCTGCTGCTTCCTGCAGCAGTACTGAGTCCATGCATTTGCTGGCACACACATTGGCCACATAGTTAGTCTGTACCTGCCCTCACGTTGCTGTGCACTGTGTTGTTGTTGTGGGTTGCACTTCCTGGTTGCTTTATTCAGTGCTGTCTTATTCCAGGGCTACATTTGCCCTGCACTCCCAGCCCAGTTTGCATGGCCTCATTACCATGCTATATTCGGAAACTGTTTGCCCTGGGCTATTCCTTTTGAATATAGCTTGCTTTGTGCTCTGGGCTATTTTTGCTGCCAGGCAGTGCTAATTTAGCCCCAGGGCAAAGTTTTGAATATCTGGCCCTCGGTGTTTATATAACTTATTTCAAAGCATAGTGCAAGGTGCTATTTCTAAAATAGAAACCCAGCACATGCCTCCCAGACTTGGTTTGAGCTGCTGAAAGGTTGATGGATGAGTGACTATGCTTACTATGTTCATTATGTTTAGTGGAGTGGCTCCCTGACATTGACTATGTAAGTCAGAAAAAATGTGTCTCTCATCAGTGGGACCCCAGCTTTTCTTACTTTAGTTCATTGGCCCCATTTTGTTGTTCTTCATAACCGTCCAATGTCTACCTCTGAGATACAAATTGGTTAATGTGAGAGGCCTTGGTGAAACTTTTTAAATTCTGAAGCCACATAAATATATTTAAACTTGAAAGGCATTTAAAAATATTATGAATTTCTTACACATGAACATTATGAGCATGAGTGTGGTGAAATCAACATTAATTTTAGTAATTTATTTTCTATGAATGTTTGCTCTTTTTGTGTTTAACATATCTTTTTTGCAGGTGATTAGTATAATATAGAGAGCTGATTTAACGATGGAATTGTGTTTATTTAAAATGTCTCATGCACTAGGAGGAGGATAACTAAAAGTTCCCAATAATGTACAATATTATATGTCAATACATCCCCCAGAGTCACTCGTTGCTGTAAAAGAATGGTTTCATGTGCCCTCGGCTGGAGCGAGAACAATGAAGTGAAGCTGAGCTGTTCTGGCTCGAGCTGAAGGCAAGCAAAACCACTCTAATACAGCGAGTGGCGACGGGGGATGTAATAATATATTATTGATCGACAGTGATCAATAATATATTTAAAAAAAAAAAAACTATTCCCAGAATGTGTCAGTTTCCAGGGCATCTGCTTGTAAGATGCTCTTCACAGAATAAGAGTGTCTCATGCGCAGGGGAAAGGAGAGCTCCTATTGGTCAGGAGCACTCGCTCAATTTGTAACATGTGAGTCTGATGTGTTTCTGGTGTACCCCGGATAAAGTGCTTTGCTCTTGTTCAGTTTTCCCTTTATTGGAATAACAGCATTCTTTTGTTTGGATAACACTTTGCAAAAGAAATGGCAATTGGGCATTGCAGTGAAAGCCCCTATGGATTTCAAAATAGTATATGTTCAAGCTGAACAAGAGTGTACAGGATACCCTGTGTGGCTCTGTATTGTTACTATTATGACCTAGGTATACATTTTTTCTTTCTGTCCTTTGAAGAAAAGGAATTAAGTGATGGACTAGCTTTGCTCTAAGCTGGTGGGTCATAGGCAAGGCCAATGTTCAGACCTAATGAGGAGCAGGTGCAGTTCATAGGCTCCATCTTTTTCCTCTTTGGATTCTTTTAGGGACTGGGATGCTAATCTTGCCATGTGGTCTAGATTTAAATAGTATCGTATATTGATGCTTTTGCCACGTTATATGGTCTAATACTCTATCTTATTAATGGTTGTTAACCCAAAGCTATGATCGGATGGCCCTACGGAGCACACCTTGAGAAAATCAAATGGAACCTCTAAGCTACCGACAACAACTTTTTAATTATATTGGGTTTAAACATATTAACTGTTTATGCATAACTTCCTTTCATAAGTTTCATAAGTTTCATAAGTCAAGTCAAGCTTGGGGACTTTTGTCCATAATGCTTGCCATTTGGTGTTTTAAAACGTAGTAGTCTTATCATATAGATGTTTGTCAAGTCTAGACTTGAACATGTCCATGCTAGAACTCCCCACCACATTTATCGGCAAGTAATTCCATGCAGATACCACCCTTGTAGTGAACCAGTGCTTCCTTAGGTTAGTATTCCATTTAGGCAATTCTAATTGCATGCAGTGCTTACAAGCACTAGACCAGCCTATTCTATATGACATTTTTAGATTTTCTCTTAATGTAGCATCTTGTGATATCCTAAACATCATACATAGGTCTCCTCTTAGTCTTCTATAATATAAGGAATATAAATTAAGTTTAGATAGTCTCTCCTTGTTAGACAGATTTTTTAAGACAAACACTGATCTTGTCGCTCTGCCCTGAACACTCTCCATTCTCACAATATCCTCTCTGTACTGTGGTGACCACAATTGCACACAATACTCCAGATGCGGCCTCACCAATGCTCCATACAATGGAATGATCACATTTTCATGTCTGCTAGAAATATGTATCAAGATACAGTTTAAACTCTGATTAGCCCTTTTAACTTGTTGTTTACAATGTGAACTAAACTTTAAATCTGATGTAATATTGATACCCAAGTCTCTCTCTTCAGTTGTTGTTACCAGGATATTATTCCCAATATAATACATGTGTTTGTTGTTATTATGACCCATATGCATGATTTTACATTTAGAAATATTGAGTTCCAATTTACTAATTCTAGTCCACTCATAAATTTAGTTTATGGCCTGTTGCAAAGAAAGTGCATCTGTTGTTGAAGTCACAGTTGATCCCAGTCTACAATCATCAGCAAACTTAGAAATCCATATATGAGGATTGCTGAGCTGCAACGATGAAATATAGACATTAAAGAGACAAGGTCCCAACACTGAACCCTGAGGCACCCCACTAGTGACCTCAGACCATTCCGACTTCATACCCGCAACCACCACTCTCTGCTTTCTGCCCATTAACCATTTAGCTATCCACTTTATAATATTACTGTTAATTCCTGTTTTAATCAGAATTTGTATTAATTCCTCATGAGGTAGTTTGTCGAACGCCTTTGCAAAATCCATGAAAACTACGTCCACCGGTTTGCCGTTATCCAATGCTACGTTAACATTTCCATAAAAGGATAATAGATTAGTTTGACATGATCTAGATTTAATAAAGCCATGTTGTACAGGATCAGATAATTTATTTGTTGTTATATAATCAACTATGATATCCTTTAAAATACCCTCCATAACTTTACCCAATAATGGTGTCAAGCTAATAGGCCTAAAATTGGCTGGGTCAGATCTTGGTCCTTTTTTATGGAGAGGAACAACCAACCAAGGCATTTCTCCAAGCTTGAGGGACTTCACCTCTGTCTAAGGATGCTTGATATCAAAAGCTCAGTGGTTCTGCCAGATGATCAGCAAGTTCTTGTAAAATTCTAGGGTGAATGTTATCAGGGCCTGGAGATTTATAGTATTAATGTCTAGTTTACTTAATCTGTTCTTTACCTCTGCAGATGTTATTTTAATATTTCCAACTAAGGGAGTTGATGTGTCAAAAATAAGAGGTGTATTACCAGGATTAAAAACTGAGCAAAAATATTTATTTTGTATATTAACTGTTTCTTACTCATTAAGCATACCACCGTTGTTTTTAAAGGGTCCCAGTATTGAGTGATGAGTCTTTTTGCTATTAATATACGAAAAAAATGATTTTTTGTTATCTTTAATTTTGTTGGCCAAGGTAAATTCTTGCTGAACTTTTGCTTTTTTAATAGTTGACTTAAGTAATTTAGCATGTTTATTGTATGCCAAATAATTCTTCTGGGTTTTATCTTTCATGTATTTCCTGAACAATCTGTCTTTATTACTGATTAAATGTTTGATTTGTTTATTTAGCCATCTAGGATTAGGTTTTTTACCATTCGTTTAGATTTAATAGTTGGAATACACTTGGTAATTAACTGATTAAGCTTATTAAGGAGCATAATCCACATATCCTCAGTGTTTTTACCTTCGAAAGCCTCAAACCAGTCCCACAATACCAGATCTTGCCTAACACAAATGAAATTTGCTTTTGCTAAATTTAATTTAATTGCTCCTTCAAATTTGGAACATGAATTATGAGTCTGCTCCACCGCTCCTATTATACACTGGGCTTTAGAATGGTCGCTATTACCCAGGGGAGGCAGAATCTGTACCTTGTTAATCAGATCACTCACATTTGTCAATATGAGGTCCAGAACATTATTTCCTCTGGTATTTTCATGTACTAATTGTTCTAAACCCAGCTGTTCAAATGCATCTAAATATAATTGTTCAGTTTTGTTACCCATCTTTACTAACTTCCAGTCAATACCAGGGAGATTGAAGTCTCCCAACACTATTAGATTGTCCTCTGGATTCAAGTTAGCAAGCAAATCAAGATAGATAGCATCTTTATCATGTGTATTAGATGGTGGTCTATAATAAAGGCCAATTATGACTTTGGGGCCGCTAGACGGTATTAACTTGAGCCAGATAGTTTCAGCTTCAAGGTTGTCATAAGGCATTTGTATGCATTTGATGGACTGATGTACATATATTGCAATGCCCCCGCCTTTTCTGTAAGATCTAGACTTATGGAAAAGGTTGTAACTAGGTATTGATTTCTCCCAGGAGTCATTATTATCCCACCACGTTTCTATAATACACGCAATATGTATATCATATGATAACAGGAACATTTTAAGTTCTCCTTATTTGTTTATAAGGCTTCTAGAATTTATAGGTAAAGTTTTCCATCCCATAATCTTGGTATGATCCAGTGGTGTGTTCATGATTGGTTGCTTTGCTGACGTGGACTGCCCCCCTTGTACCAGTTTAAATGAAAATCAATCACTTTGTTCAGTTTCCTGCCTAAAATCCTGGAACCTGCTAAACTAAGATGCAAGCCGTCAGGTTTAAATAAAGATTTATTACAAAATGTAGTGGAATTATCCATAAAGCCCAGTTTGTTATTTATGAAAAAGGTCCTTAACCAGTCATTTGTTAATTTAATTGCTTTATTTTTAAAACTTGAGTACCCATATGTTGGTAAAATACCAGAACATATTAAATCTCCTCCTTTTTGTTTGATCCTTGTTGCTATATCAGTTATTTTATTTTGAAATGCATTCTGGCTAGTTTTATATACATCATTAATACCAATGTGTACTAAAACTAGAGGGTTCTTTGTATTCTCCATCAGCCCATCCAATAAAGTTGACACATCACTTGCTTTAGCTCCTGGAAGGGTGCTAGTTTTCCTTCCCTCACAAACCACAGTATCCACTCCTCTGATAATTGAATCTCCTATGACTAGTATATCTTTAATTAGGGCTTTTTTAGATATCAGTGTGTTTTGATTATTAGTCATAGCATGCTCCTGCTGAGAACACTGGGGATTGTGTTCAAAGTCATCTCCAGAGTCTATATTATCTTGTAAACAATCAAACATGTTATGAACTGGTGTAGTATTTTCATTGCAGGTGATACAACACTTCTTTAATGTTTTCATAGATTTTGTCCATGGGGTGCTAACTACAGGTAAAACAAGCACATCTTCCCCCACTCACCTGACTTAAATTATCCTCTTCCAACACACTCCTAGCTTTAATGTTAGAATTTTGAATTTCAGGCACTGTGATGTTTTGTACAGCTTGATCTATAAATCTCTCAAGGCAGGTAATTTCTTTTTGAGTCACTAATCTTTGTAATAGATTTTCAATTTCCATTCTTAGATAAGCTATTAGTACACAATTTTCACACACATACTCCTTGCATTCTGGTGCCTCAGTAAACATCTGGCAATTGATACAAATTCTTTTAGGTTTGATGCCACGCTTACCCTTATTTTGTGACATCCTTCAATCTTTTATCTGTGACTTCTTACAAATAATAACTTGTACCAAGCGTTTGTGTCCCTTTACTCTGTGGACTCAGCGGACGCAGCAGACACGCGTCTCTGAGCGCGCTTCCACACGCGGCACTGCGAGCACCCTACACACACTCGCCCTGCTCGCTGCAGGGCTGATTTTAAAGTGAGAGTGCACGGGGGTGTAATGAAAATTAGCCACTCAGCTCCTCGTACCCAAATAGCACAGCTGTAGGCAATGTTTAGAAAATTACACTATGCGTTTTATACTTATGCGTGAAAGAGGCACAATGAATCAGAATTGCACATAAAAGCCCATAAAATAGAACCGTAAACCAGCACTCTCTGCCTGCAGTTATTACAGGGCTCCTCATATACACAAGCACTCAGTAAGTAATTCAATTAGGTATAAACCCTCAGACGTTTGCCCAGAGTGTAGTTATGTGAGCACAGTATAAGTTCACCCACTCGCTGCAGGGCTGATTTTAAAGTGAGAGTTCACAGGGGTGTAATGAAAATTAGCAACTCAGCTCCTCGTACCCAAATAGCACAGCCGTAGGCAATGTTTAGAAAATTACACTGTGCGTTTTACACTCATACGTGAAAGAGGCACAATGAATCAGAATTGCACATAAAAGCCCATAAAATAGCACCGTAAACCAGCGCTCTCTGCCTGCAGTTATTACAAGGCTCCTCGTATACACAAGCACTCAGTAAGTAATTCAATTAGGTATAAACCCTCAGACGTTTGCCCCAGAGTGTAGTTATGCGAGCACAGTATGACTCTGGACAATCTGGAATCTGGATGTTTCATTTAACAAATGTTTACAGATGACTGCAGACAATATATCTTTGTGGATGTTGATTCCATTTGTTTAACCAGGATACTTTCTAATAGGCCTGGTCTGCTGCTTTATACTAACTATTTTAAATTATTTATGTCTGATGCATAAACTGTTTTTATATGTACAATTGTATAGAGGTTTTTTTTTTCAGTATATTGTAACGTTAATTGCCGAACAATAAAATCTTGACTCTGGACAATCTGGAATCTGGATGTTTCCTGGTCCCCTAGTAGGCAGTGGGACCAGGAACCATAACAGTGAGATGCCCATACGCACCCACAGCAGGAAAGAGTGCAAAATGGGTGCCTCTTGTTTCTGGAGCCCCAGTGGGTAATTGGGTCTCCTTGCAGTCAAAATAAGGGTTTCCCAGTCTACTACAAAGCAGGTGGGGCAAAGGGCATACTGTTAATAGCCCTTGAATGGGCTTAATATAAATGTTATAGGCTGGCAAACAGAGCAGCAGTAATGTAAACAAACATGGCAGCCATCTGTATTTCTCCCTGATACCGGGGTTCCTGGCAAGGGTGAAAGAGCACCTTCCACAGCCCAGGAAAGGGCTGGCCACTAGGTTGGGAGCTGGGGACTGCTATATAATGGGCTGTGCCCTGGGATCTGGAAGGAGTCCAGCCGAAGAGTGAGAGGAGGAGACCATATGAGGGGGCTGCACCAGACTGTAGGCTAGCCGTGGTGCAATTAGGCTCCTCTAAGCCCCAAAAACTTTTAGGCAGAGCACCTGCTTGACTATTTTCCCAGTAGGGAAGTGATTTGAACTGCTAACCTGTGTTTTTCTCAGTGGGAATTTATTTAAACTGTTCTCCACTTTGTTCCAGCCTGCCAATTTCTATTTGAACTACTATACTGTTTCCCAGCGAGGAAGAAGATTAGCAGGACTAGTTTGATACTGCAAAGAAGCCCAGTTCTGCTTACAGTCCAGCAGAACCTGTGTATACAGCTGGATTTCCTGGGTGACCACAAGTCCACCAGGTACCCTATTCAGACTGAGAGCTCTGGGGATGTTGGCTATCCCTCACCTGAAGCCCGGGTGGGGTGTTTAATCTCTCCTTTGAAGGGGTCTGGAGCACCATCTCTGGGGCACAGATGATGAAAGGTCTGAGGGGTGAAGATGATGAAAGGCCTAAGAGGCAAAGGCGTCAAAATGGCCGAAGAGTAAAGATGATGAAAGGCATGAGGGGCAGAGATGACGAAAGGCCTTTAAGTGTGATGTACACAACACACTCCTTAAAATTTCCTGCCTGCATCTTTTGTTCCCTTAGAGACTGTCTGCTGTATTCAGAGCAGTACTGCCAATCCTTATCCCTTCACAGCAGCCCCTGAAGTCTTCAAAAAACTGTGAATACCTCTGGGCTGTGGCCCTGAGGAGTTTTCATACAATTTAGTTAGTCAGATAGTTAATAAGGGGTGAAATCCTCTGCAGGACTTTGTTAACCTGCAGGAAAAGCCCAGGCAGATTACCATATTTTACCTGTTGCACCCTTTTTGGAATCCAGTTGGGTCTCCTTACCAAAGCTCCTTACATTTAAATTTGAGACTGTTGTTCCCACTGTATCCTCAAAGTGAATTCAACCTTGCATCCACTGGTTGGTCACCAACAAGCCTGTGAGGTACCCACCGCAACGGATGGTTACAGTCCTTACAGCTGTGGGAGGAAAGCTGAGTGCACCCACAGGGGTTGTACTGGGACTGTGTGAAGACAACTGTTGAAAGAAATTGTTTACTTCTATGTATTTTGTTTCCCCTTTATCCCTCCCTACAATAAATCTGAGGTTAGCTCACTTTATAATTCTTGCTCTTGGTTATTGCTTTATGTGTATTTATACTGTGTGGGGAAAAAGTAACTGTGTATGAGAGGGAAAATAATGTTTGTTCTGGGAGGGAGGTTAGGGCCACACTGGGTAGCCTTTATGTATATCCACCCCAAGTGGAGGCACCAAAACCTGTTCCTGGTATTCTATTTGAGTATTGCACCAGAAAAAAAAAACAAAACAGGCCGACCTCAAGGTAGATTGTTGTGTGAAACGGTGATGGATGTGCACACTGGAAAGACCCTCCCCCCTTACATGTAGTTCTTTAATCATTTGCTTAAGGGGTGTTACCATGGGGCTGTATATAATAACTAGTGGTTTGCAATCAGTTTGATTTTTTTGCCTGTATTCCTTTAGATTTTCTTGTGGTGTTTGCATAGCATGTTCCATTTCTCAATCAACTTGTTTTGGGGAATGGATCTACCTACAGGATGAAGGAATTATGAAGTGAGTTAAGCTGTCTGTTTCTAATCTCATCTGAGCAGATCCAATGGTACTGAATTGCCTGAATGTAGATAACAGATTTTTAGTATGCCTTGGGTGGAAGCTGGAATTATGCAGATATATGTGTCTGTGTGCCTTGGGTGGAAGCTGGAATTATGCAGATATCTGTGTCTGTGTGCCTTGGGTGGAAGCTGGAATTATTTATTTATTTATAGCATAGGAATTACAACTCTTTGAGTCATAGACTCATTTCCAAAGGCTCCATGTCAAGTACAAGGTAATACAAAGACAAGTACAACAACCAGTAGATTCAGTTTAACAATGGGCATAGTCATACATGTGAGTCTAGTGTACGTAAGAGTAATTGTCTATACAATTGGTTGCAATAAGAGAAGGAGGCAGAGTTACATGAATACAGAACATACAGATGTGCAGTGATCACACCTTATACATGCAGAAGCTAACAGTAGTAGCACTGCAAGTTATGGTTGGATGCCAGGGCGATGTCACGAGTGAAGTTTTGCAGTGTGCAGCCTACTGAGGCATTGTCATGATCTGACTAGGTGTGTACTATGGGCAAGCTAGGATAGGTCTAGGGCATAGTGCCCCAGGTGCAGGGAAAAGTGAATCAGCCTCATTAGAGACCTTGTCTGTGCCACAATAGCATCTACTGAAAGGGAAGTGCCTAGGGTGAGTCTAGCAATTGCACTGGCAGCTATGTGCAGATAAAATGTGAGCCT
This sequence comes from Neoceratodus forsteri, assembly GCA_016271365.2. Taxonomy (NCBI): domain Eukaryota; kingdom Metazoa; phylum Chordata; order Ceratodontiformes; family Ceratodontidae; genus Neoceratodus; species Neoceratodus forsteri. Next base: position 378,755,271 of record CM057458.1, read on the forward strand.
TTAGGGCTGTCTTAAATGGACCTAACTTGGTAATTGCGGCAATGGCAGGGGGGAGGGCATTGTACCATGAGGGGGCTCTGAAGGGGAATGATCTTTGTGCTGATGAGGTCCTGACCCTGGGTACCTTCCAGATAGTATTGGAGGCAGAGCAAGTGGCCACAGAGAGGGTGGCTGACTGGAGGGAGGCTGCAACACCGATTAGGGTAAGGTCTAGGTGGATTTTTTTGGTGAGGAGACAGGTTTGATACTGGAGCATTTCCTCTAGTGTGAGGACATAAGTGAGTGTGTAGATGGTGCAGGTGTGTGTATACTTATCTACAACACAGAGGAGCCAGCAGGCCTTATTGATAACAAGTTGGATTTGTTGGAGTTCCGTTGGGTCTGAGGCAGCATAGATAGTGAGTCCATAATCTACCAGTGACAGGACTGAGGATGTTACTGCCAGGTACAACGCTTCTGGTGGTAGGCAATCTTTGTGCCTATATAGGAGACCGATACGGGCATTAGTGGCTGAGGATAGTATTTTAATGTGGTCATGTAATGAGAGGGTGGTGTCATAGGTGATGCCTAGGTATTTATAGGTTTGGACCTGCTCCAGAGGAAGGAGAGAATTGGAGAGGATATTCAGTTGATAATCCTTGGCTCTGTTTTGTCGGTGGGCAAAGAGCATAGTTTTGGTCTTTTTTAACGTTGACTACTAGTCTCTGCTCAATAAACCATTTTTCAATTTGTGTGAAGGAGTCTTGGAGCATGAGCCAGAGAGAGGAAGGATTAGGATGTGAGGCATGCAGAACTGCATCATCCGCATACAGGAGAATATTCCCAGAGCAGGATTTAGGCAAGGCATTGAGATATATGCTGAAGAGCAGAGGGCCCAGTATAGATCTCTGGGGGACACCAGGGCACACTGGGAGTGTGGTAGATAGGGTATTGTTAATTTTGACACACTGGATTCTGGTGGACAGGTAGCTGGAGAACCAGGAGAGGGGGGCCCTGGGAAACCCCAGTGTGTTGTAGAGTGTTAAATAAAAAGGGGTGGGAAACTGTGTTGAAGGCCTTAGAGAGGTCTATAAACACGGCCCCTGCCAGGTGACCTTTGTCTAGTGAAGTGTGAAGGGAGTTACAACATTCTGTAAGGGCCATGGTGGTGCTATGACCGGCTCTGAAACCATGTAGCTGTCTGCACAGTAGGCCGTGCGTCAGCAGGTATTCATTGAGCTGGTCAGCCATGATTTTTTCCAGGGCTTTTGAAAGAGGAGGAAGGCTAGAGATGGGCTGGTAATTGTCTGGGGAGGAGCAGTCACTGCTTTTTAGTATTGGGGTTATAGTGACAGTTTTCCATGAGGTCGGGAACTGGCTCAGGCACAGGGACTGGTTTAGTAGGTCAGTGAGCGGTGAGAGGACCGAGTCAATAACAAGGTTTAGGATTCGCATGTCAAAAGCTTCTTTACAATGACTGGAACTACTGAGGGCTTTGGATAGGTAGTGTTTGGCTTCAATCTTGGTAATGACTTTGAGATGGAAAGGGGGGCATTGGAGATTTGACATTGGCTTGGATTGTACTGGGTTGAAGAAGTTACTTGGTAGTACTGAGCTGAGATCAGAGAACGTAGAATTGAGGCAGTTTGCGATGGCTAGTGGGTCAGTGGTGGTTGTGCCATTAATGTTAAGCTGGGATGGTGCGGGGGAGAGCAGGCTTTCCCATTAAGATCCTTAATGTTATCCCAGAACTTATGAGAGCTACCCCAGGAGGCAGCCAAGGTGGTTCTATAATGGTCCGCCTTGGCCTTGCGTATTGCCCATGTGCACTTATTGCTGGCAGTGTTGTGCAGATCTGTGTCTGTTAGTGGGTTTTCTGTAAACAGCAATTTGTATATGTCCATCATTGGTGATTCTGACTGTAGTATTGAGTAAATTTATGCTGGTGGTTAAGTATTCAATGGTGAATTTTATAAAGGTGTGAACGCTGTTGAAATCCTGATGGAACTTTTCAAGGGAGTGTTCACCTTCTGTACAAATTAGGAATATGTTATCTATACATCAGAGGAAGATTAATGATTTATAAGGGTGGTGTTTAAAAAAGTTTCTTCTAGTCTGGCCAGGAAAAGACTGGTATATTGTGCTGCCATTTTTTTGCACATTTCTGTTCCCATGATCTATAAAATGTGGCTGCCATTAAATGTGAATTTATGTGTCAGATTAATTATATTAAGATGCTTATAGTGTTTTCTGTGATGTCTGTTGTGGATATGTTGTCCTGTAAAAATCTTTGAAATGCTGATGTGCCATCTTCATGTGGGATATGAGTTAAATTAGATTACTTGTTAGTATAGGTCTTTGTGGGGATGGGGTTTAGAGATGAGGCAGTCAGTTGTGCCTGCTGTGGAGTGCTCTTCTCTAGGGCTATGCTCTGGAGGAGGGGGCACTGCCCTATCTGCATGATCTTGGCTAAGCTCCAGGCTCAGCTGTTGGCAGCAAGGCTACAAATATCTCAGCTGTGTCATCAGCTCAGCAGGAGCCCCCCCCCCACACACACACCCCCTCAGAGACCCACTGGTCTAGGCGGTGGAGAGAGGTACGGAGGGGGAAAGGGAGGTGAAGCAAGTTTAGCCGCAAGGATGTTGTCCACCCCTTTCCATCCAGATGGCAAATAACTTTGCACCCCTGTAGGAAGTTTAGGGACCTGACTCTGCTGGGGGGGGGGGTCTTCGAGACAGTTAATGTGAAAGAGCAATGCATCAGGTTGGCACCCAAGGGGAGCAAGTCTGCCAGGAGAGTCTTAGTGATGGAGGACTCAATGATTAGTGGGGTAGAGATGGTGGTTGAGAGAGTGATGGATGGGAGGGGGATGGTACAATGCCTTCCTGGGGCATCTGCCTTCCCAGATTTAGACAGGATAGGGAGGATGATGGAGATAAGGGAAAGGGGACCTGAAGTGCTGGTACACCCGGGTACCAATGATCTGGCAAACCACTCAGAGGAGATGGTGAAGTAGAACCTTCATAGACTGGGGGACAGATTGGCAGCACACTCAGCATCCCTGGCCCTTTCCAAAGTCCTTTCTAGTAGGTGAGTGTTATTTCATATGTTTGTGCATATACATCACAACTCTAGGTATGATTAGTTGAGACAATTGTCTCCTCAGAATATATGTGGTTGCATTCCACATATACCAGCAGTTGTTTCATGCTCAACAAGTTTATATCTTGTTGTAAAATATGTTTTGGAAAAATAAAAAGCATTAACCTCAAGTTCTTCCTGTGTGGCGCAGGGATTGGAAGCAGAATAGGATAAGGAGGAAAATAACAGAAATGTTTAATGGATGGCCTAAGGGATGGCCTAAGGATAAGTGGTAGCACTTTGTGGGGGACTACTTCTGGAACAGGAGGCTATTCAGGGGTGATGGACTTCATCTGACAAAGCAGGGGACCTGTGCAAGGTTTGATGTCTTTACAGGACATTTAAACTGACTCCGGGGGACACTGGGTCTAGGGGAACCTCAATGGCAGGGAAGAGGAAGGGGATCCCAGGTAGTACTCCCATACATCTGCAGACTTGCAGCAGCATAGCAGGTACAAAACAAACTGTGGCTCATACTGGACTAGGTGAAGGGACTTTGTAGAGAGGGAATACAAGGGGTGCAAGCATCAAGAAAAACAAGTGGATGAGAGGACATGTGAAGCATGAGGGTAGTAGCAAAGTAGGAACAGAGGTCAGATGGAAGGGTGAGGATCCTTCATAATAACTATACAGTAACTAAGTTGGATACATTATAGCGTAGTGGTTAAGGGCACTGAACTTCAAACCCGGAGACCTGGGTTTGAAGTACATACTGTGTGACCCTGAGCAAGTCACTTAGCTTCCTTGTGCTCCCAGGTCACACCTAGAAACAAGCTCTAGCTTAGTGTGCCTTTCCTGATTAAACAATTTCCCCTTTCTCTTTCTCTAATAAAATGAGGAGCTCCAGGCACTGATGGTATTCACTGAGGTGAACATTGTGACCATAACAGAAGCATGGACCTTCTGAAAATAACAACTGGAAACAGATGGTCCCTGGGTACTCAATTTTCAGGAGGGAAAGAAGAACAGGTAGAGGTGGAAGAGGAGCCATTTATATCAAGGAGAGTATACAGGTGATGGAAGATGGGTGTATCAGTTGTAGTAATAGGGAGACTGAGTCACTGTGGGTGCAGCTCATGGCAGCCTCAGGTAAGAAATTGCACATGGAGTGATCTATAGACTGCAAAGGCAAGGGGACCTTCTCAGGACATCCAAGATATGTATGAGAATGGTGACCAAAAAGAACAGGTTCAAGAGACCAGTATGGTTCTCAGTAACAGTCAGGGAAGCAGGAGGGCCAAGAAAAAGGCCTTCTACACATTTAAAGCAAAGCTGGGGAGGAAGAATGGGAAAAATATTTGCTGAAAAACAGGAAGGCAAAGAGGGCAGTTAGGCAGGCAAAAGCAGACATACAGCTGCGTATTGAGAGGGGGGGTCAAGAGTGGAGAAAAACTGTTCTTCAGTTATAATAGTGAAAAAAGGAAGAAAGGAGGGGGAATTCTGAGGATAATGGAGGGGGATAGGGTAATTAAGGGTGTCCCAGAGATGAGACAGCAAACATTTACTAGTGAAAGGATCCTGAAAGGGCTGGCAGCACTAAAGATTGATAAGGCCCCAGAACCAGATGGGTTGCATCTGAGGATACTTAGGAAATTGGCAGATGAACTGGTGGATCCCCTGGTAGGTCTGTTCAGCAGCTCTCAAAGGATAGTGGTAGTTTCAAAGGACTGGAGGGTGATGGATGTCATTAACGCTCCATAAGGGGGGGGTACAAGGAGCAAGCAGGGAACTACAGACCTGTCTGTCTTACCTCTACTGCAGGTAAACTGATGGAGTCACTGGTCAAAGAGGATCTCATAGGCTACTTGGTGAGCAAAAGTTTGCAAGACAGTAAGCAGCACAGATTCATTCCAGGAAGGTCTTGTTAGACTAACCTGATAGTTTTTGTTGATGGGGTGGGGATGAAGGAATTGGATAGGGGCCATGCTGTGGACTTGCTCTACTTCCATTTCAACAAGGCTTTTGAAATGGTACCTTACAGATGCTTGCTGAAGAAGATGGAGGATCTGGGTGTGACTAAGGTCATAGTAAACTGGGTAGGTAACTGTCTAAAGGGCAAGCAGAAGAGGGTAGTGGTCTACGGCGTTTAATCAGAAGAGAGGGAGATCACAAGTGGGGTTCCACGGGGATCTGTTCTAAGTATGATCCTCTTCAACATGTTCATCAGTGACATTGCTGAAGGGATGCAAAGCAGGCTGAGTCTCTTTGCAGATGACACTAAGCTCTATGGGAGTGTGGATAGTGATGAGGAAATCAAGGAAATACAAAGAGACTTGCAAACACTTTAGGGGCAGTCAGGGGTTTGGCAGTTGAAATTCAATGCTAAAAACTGCAAGGTGATGCAGCTAATAAACTTGAACCCCAGTAGGGAGTACTGGATTGGAGGTGTGAGACTCAGTACCATAACTGAGGAATGAGACCTTTGAGTTATCATTAGTGATCAGTGACTCGCTAAAACAACTGAGTCAGTGCAACAAGGCTTATTGCTGGGTGGTAGTTGTCCAATTTTCTTCAGTTTTCTAAACAAATTTGAGATGTTCTGAATGAAACTGCTGGTAGCTGTCACTAGTGGTTTTAAAATGGATTCTATGAGTCCTGAAATTTTCTCAGTGAGTGTGCCAGTTCCAGAGATGATGGGTCAGCCTGGATTTACAAGTGTTTCTGCCAGGTTACCTTTCAAATTAACACTTTAAGGCATCTATTCAGGTTTTCTTATGGATATCTTAGCACCTCCTACTTGATGATAACAACAACAAAAATGGAAAGGGACCTGGGGGTAGTCATATCAGAGGACCTTAAGGTAGGCAAGCAATGTGAGAAGGCAGTAAGGAGGGTTAGCGGGATACTGGGATGCACAGGGAGAGGCATCACCAGTAGAAAATAGGAAGTTGTTATCCCTCTGTACAGACAGTTGGTGAGACCCCAGCTAGAGTACTGCATGTAGTTCTGGAGACCCCATTTCTGCAAGGACATAGACAGAATGGCAGCTGTCCAGAGGAGGGCAACTAAAATGGTGCAGTGTCTGCACCAGAAGACATACGAAGAGAGATTAAAGGAGCTTAATATGTATACCCTCCAGGACAGGAGGGAGAGGGGGGGACACGATAGAAACTTTCAAGTACCTCAAGGGAATCAACAAAGTCCAAGAGGGTAGCATCTTTCAGAAAAAGAGATGTACAAGAACAAGGGGCACAATTTAAGGATAGAGGGGACGGCTCAGAGGTAATGTGAGGAAGTATTTTTTCGGAGGGTTGTGGATAAATGGAACAGCCTTCCTGAGGAGCTAGTGGAGTCAAAAACAGTGGGGGAATTCAAGAATGCATGGGACAGACACAAGGCAATTCTGGGGGGGGTAGGAGGAAGTTGGCTGTTGGTTAACTAGTAAAACCCTCTTGTTACCTGTGGTTACTAGAATCCCAGTAAGACCTAGTGGTAGGCAGGGAAGGCAGCTTGTGAAACTGCAGTTTAATAGATTTCACACTGTCTCACTCTGTTCTCAGTCTCAGCTGAGACTGAGGGATGACATCACCATAGAACTATCGCAGCTGCATAAGCCACAATGGAATCTGCAGAATGGAGTTAGAGTAGAATGTTGGGAGGTTTGAACAGTCAGTCTGTGGCAGTTGGAGTTGGAGATTGTTGTGAGAGGAGCACAGCAGCTCTGTGCTCATGCTCTTGGAGCCTCAGCCTTGAAATAGGGCTACATTTTGGGAAAGGTGTGTGTTTCCGTCAAAAGAGAGACATAGTAAGCTGTTTTTTAGTGGTGGAGACTGCTGATTCGGTTCTCTGTGTCCCATCCCTGAGGGGATGAGGCAGGAAGGTTGCCTGCTATTCCAGGGGCAACCCCCTGGCTACTGCTAGTGAAGAAGCTGCCTTATTTTGTCCACGTGTGGGGGGTACTAGAAGATTTCGTGATTCGCATGTGGGGCACCTGCAACAGGAGGGTGAATTCTGCTCTTTCTAAAGGGCCCATGTTTCATCCTGAATTGTGTAAAAGTGGGGATTGGACTACTGAAGTAGTGGGAGGCCTAGAGTAATAGGCTTAGCCAAAAGTAAAAGTATGTTCAAGTCCAGCATAAGGAAGTCAAGACACGTAGAAGATGTGATATACGTCTACCCAGTAATCTACATTGCTAAGCTTTCAAAAGAGTTGTTTAGTTTCCAGATAAATGGCCGGGTATGGATTGTGGGAGCTGGAGGTGGGAGACCCCCCCCCATCTTTAGTAACCAGGTCCACCTCTATGGATTTGCTTTGTGGATTTCTACTTTGCCTCATGCACTTGGCCAGTGATGAGGGAAGTACCCAGATGTGGGATGGAAGGAAAATTCCCTCTAGCAGTTGAAGGCTCTAAGGTGGTTTGGGGAGCCACCAATTGGAAAACAGGTCCATTCCCATAATGGACCGTGGATCAAGTGGCCGGTGGGGGAGCCGGGCCATGGGGAAAACCCAAGTAGTGTACAAGTCGGGCTGTGTACCCAAAGCTGCGTGCAAGTCGGGGCTGTGTGCCTGGTGGGTTCAGAGCCTGAGGGCTGAAATGTGAAGAAGTGTTCTGTTGTCTCTAATCTGCATTACTAGGACTGTAGCACCATGGGGGTCTGTCTATGCTTTGTTTGTTCAGTTTGGATGTGAATAAAAGCCACACTGTAGAATCCCATTCCTGGTTTTGGACATTACAGTTATGGCTTCCTGTGTTCGGATTTACTTGGGTGGCCCTGTGCAGAGTAGCCAAACCTAGGACCCTGTGCTGAGTAACCTCATCCTCCCCAAACCCAGTCCCCACCAGGTACTGCTGTCAGCTGCAACAGCATGCCACCTGCCGTTTTGCAAAAAGGCAGGGGTCCGGGGGTTACAAGAATGGAGGCACCACTGGGACTTAATTCTGAGAGGAAAGGTGCTTGGGCAAGAGGCTAGCATTTTGGCTATCTGGCAGTGGGTAGCCCAAAAAGCTGAAGCAAGTGAACTAGTGTGTCGCTGTGTGCTGTGGATCTTATGCTGCTGTTAAAATGCCAACTGTTTACCAAGGAGCAGTAAAGCTAAAAGAGTGTGCCCTTGTCCTGCATCAAATGTTTACAGCGTTTTTGCCAGTTTTTAAAAGAACAGTGTGTGATAAAGAAAAGTGTGGAAGACTAGGGGTAGCAACAGGAAAATTGTGCTAGGGACGTTACAAATGCTTTTGAGTGAACTGAGAGACTTGCTGTGTGAATGGCCATGCTAAATGGCTGAAATGGGCTCCCGCCGTGGAGTCAGTTGGAAAAAAAAAAGTGGTTTCTGCAGTTTAAATTTGCCTGCTCGACGATCGCTCTGAAGAGAAGAGCACTCGCGAGGAAGAAGAGGCTCATTTGCATGGCATCGTCTGACTGGTGAGGCTGCAATCAGTCCTGCCCCTCAGCCAGCTCTACAGTGACTGCCCAGCATTCGAGAGGGAGTGTGAGTGGAGAGTGTGTGTACTGGCTAGTGGAGGAGCGTTGAGGTGATTAAAAAGCACTGTAAAACTGTTAAAAATAGACTTGTCTGTTCAAAATCAGGCTCAACCCGCATCTCGATTGTCTGAATTGCGAGTGTAGTGATCGGGGAGACGATCGGCAGGACTGCCCACCCGTTCTCTTTCTGAGGCCTTCAAAACTGGCTGCAGGCTGTTTTTCCATTGCAGCTAACAGCTACTGATAACAGTAAGTACCAACAGTAAAAGTTGCTCAAACAGTGATTTTCTGCCAAATGCCAGCTAAATGTGTGTGCAGCTGTGTAGTCGCTTTGCAAGTAACGACTGTGTTAAGTTCTACCAGCAAGTGCAAGTCTGCTAGGCCATTGACTGTGAGCATGTTTATAAATTCAGCATCAGTTTAAAGTTTTAAAAACAGAGAGAGACAGTGAGTTGTAGCCAAATGTGCAGCACTAGTTTACAGGCAATCCTGTGCTTAAAATCCTGAGGCTTTAAGGGACTGTGAGTTAAAGAAATGTTTCCAGCAAGTGAAAAGTCCATGGAAAATCATGTGAATGTGTTAGAAAAAGAACAGTGCAAGTTTGTGCAGTTTGAGCAAAAGTTATCAGTAGTGTTATGTAAATCGGATGCGTGGCTTGACCCAATTTCTGAATGTTGATCTTGGGGTGCTGCCGCCGACATTACAGGGTGGGGTAGTAAAGTAAACACAGCAGCAGAGGAGCCATTGTAAAAGTAAAGAAAGTGTTCAGTAAAGTAGGACTTTCAGTAACAGTGAGCATTTTGTTTGATTTTTCTGTAGTTATGGCCTCAGGACCAGCTGGCTACCCGGATCATTCCCGGGCTGCAGTAACAGCAGCAGTAAATAGATTAAGGGAGATTGAAAGGTGTCATTATGGAGGACAACTGCCTCCTCATGTGGCAATTCCTGGATATCCAGTGCATGTGTGTCAAATTTGCTTAAACGCTGGAAGGGACGTCTTCATGATACCTCACTGTGCTGGATGCCTGGAGAAATATGGCTTATATAAAGTGCCCCAGATTCGTTTGGCTCCCACATGGACAAAGGTTCAGGAATCTGTAGTTGGCTGCACACAGCACCAGGCGGAGCCTGTTGAAGAAGGCCCCTCGGGGGAGTGTGGCACAAAGCTATAGGATGCAGATTTGGAGACAGAACCAGATGTTGATGTTTCAGATGCTAGATCTCAAAAGGAAAGTTCAGATAAAGCATCAGTAGACCCCTGGGAGGGGGGGCCTAGCCCAAGTCTCATAGGAGAAGATGAGATGCGGGAGGCCTTTGAATGGGAGGTGTTGACCTCCATACCTAGTGATGAGTGGATAGTCTCAGGAGAGAGGACAACTGCTCACTCCTGGGCCCAGATCCTTAGTGAGGAAGAAGATGAGGGGGAACCTATGTGGCCTTGTGAAAAAGGAACGGGTATACAGCCTCAAGCTCTTGCCTCAGAGGAATGCATGGAAGTGAGTGATGATGCCATTGCCCTGGCTATGCAAGAAGAAGTCAGGGATCCGTTTTTAATCTCATTGAGGATGCGTAGCTGGCAGAACCATTACTGGCCACCCCCAAGCCAGGTCAGCTGTCTCAGGTTGACCAAAGCTAATAAAGAGGAGAGACTGGTCGTAGGAAGGCAAATGAGATCTATGGGATGACCTTTCCTACCTTTCCTCGGAGAGTTTGGGAGGAGATTGAGAACAGCAGGAAATCCTGGATCTGGGCTGAAGCAATGAAATGTGTGCATCCTGGTGCAAACAAGCATTCAGAAACAGACTGTTTCATGTGAAATATACCCAGTGGAAGAGAGGCAGGACACTGTTTATGGACAGAGTGCAAATAGTGGATGGAGAGGGACGTGAAACCTTCCACTGTGTGAATTATGTGCGCCCAGACGGGATAATAATTCAAGCTCCTGATCCCCTGTACTATTGGCCTCAAATGCAAGGACCTCCCAGCAAATGTGCCCGTGCCTACTAGATGGAAAGCCGAGCAGTGGTAGTCAATACTGCCACACCAGCCTGTGCAGTGCCTTTATTGATCTGCCAGTATGGACATCCAGGACTCAGGTGCCCCACATTCATCAGTTCTACAGTGTACTGGCCTTTCTAGAATCCATCGACTGGCCCACCAGATGACTTCAGATCTAGAGAGAACACCAGCCCAGCTGTATCCTGCTTCATCGCCTGGTAATTGGATGACGTCAGACTAGCTGTTTTCCTTTTTTGTTCCTGTTCTAAGGTTCCATCTCCAGAGATGACATCAACCCAGCAGTTCCCAGATGTGCCCTCCTGTAGTTCCCGGAAGATGTCCGCCGAGCTGTGTCGGAAGAAATGCTGCCAGAGAGAGTCTTTGGCTGAGGAGCAGGTCGGTGCAGATTTTTCGTTCTACAAGGGACTGGTAAGTCTGAACTTTTCTATCCTTATGACATTGCAGTACACACCCTACACTAGCAGACTCCAGAATGTGTGAACTGTCCTCAAAGACTCTCCCCTTCGGGACTTTGGCCTGCTAGAACTGTGCTTCACCGGGCTCCAGCCCAGGAGAGACTCTTTAATGGACTGGCCTTCAGGCACTGTGGTCAGTAGCTGGGGCTTTTAGGGCATTCCATCCCCCAAATGTGTATTGTAAATAATGTCATTCTTTTTCTACTGTTTTCTAATGTATATACTGTTTTTCTACCTTTTCTAAAAAAAATGGGAGTCTCTAGTGTTTTGATGATAGGGGTTTTATTTATTTATTTAGTTTTTGTTGACTGGGTAAGTGCACTAGACAAATCCTGCCTATTTTCAGGCACGACCCGGGGGAAGGGGATACAGATGAATGCCAACTGATCTTGAACCAGATTAAGCAGTTGGTGGTATTTTTAGTGAATGAGGGAAATTTGGCCAGGACACCGGGGAAATTCTCCTACTCTTTTCGATAGGTGCCATGGGATCTTTAACATCCACCTGAACTACCACCAGTCCAAGCAGATGGGACCTCGGTTTAACACTTTAGGTAGACTGTGTATGCAGATTAGGAGTGTGTGTTGTCTTTCTTTTTCTTGCAGGTGTTCCTGAAGAAGATAGAAGAGAAGACAAGAAGAGGAGGAGGGGCTCATCGGAGTTCCTCACTAGTACTTTAGTGTGTAGAATTTAAAGTACTGTGGTTGTTATTGTTGTTGTTACTGTATTAACCCTTTCCTTCCACAGGTGTGGTTGTGGGGGTAGGGAGGCAGTAAAGTGATATAATGGTGTGGTATTAGTTTCTTGGTGTGTGGTTGCAGGTTGCCCAAGGTTGGGGAGGTCCCCAGGTTGTTTTTCTTTTGGGGTGTTAAGTTAGCAGCAGATAGATTTTCCCTAGAGGGCTGGGGGGAGAGACAGGCTGTGGTCCTGAATGGCCATAGGGACTGCAGTGCTGAGCTATTAGGGCTATGCTCTGGACAGTTCTACCAGAGCCACTAGGCGGCCATAGTAAGTGGGTAGAGTAGAGGCTGATATGTCAGCTAAAGGCCTCTAGGCCCTTAGTGTTGCCTGCCTATGCTCGCACATGGTATGAGGGGGCCTGATCACCCCCCTCAGGTAGCACATAGGGTGGGATGGCCTAAGCCGGGTAAACAATGACTGCGGACAGTCATTTTCCTGGTCAAGGGCGAGTGTAACCCCCTTGTTACCTGGGGTTACTAGAATCCCAGTAAGACCTAGTGGTAGGCAGGGAAGGCAGCTTGTGAAACTCCAGTTAAATGGATTTCACACTGTCTCACTCTATTCTCAGTCTCAGCTGAGACTGAGGGATGACATCCCCATAGAACTATCGCAGTTGCATGAACCACAATTGAATCTGCAGAAGGAAGTTAGAGTAGAATGTTGGGAGGTTTGAACAGTCAGTCTGTGGCAGTTGGAGATGGAGATTGTTGTGAGAGGAGCACAGCAGCTCTGTGCTCATGCTCTTGGAGCCTCAGCCCTGAAATAGGGCTACATTTAGGGAAAGGTGTGTGTTTCCACCAAAAGAGAGACACAGTAAGCTGTTTCTTAGTGGTGGAGACCACTGATTCGGGTCTCTGTGCCCCATCCCTGAGGCTGTGTGCCTGGTGGGTTCAGAGCCTGAGGGCTGAAATGTGAAGAAGTGTTCTGTTGTCTCTAATCTGCATTACTAGGAATGTAGCCCCATGGGGGGTCTGTCTATGCTTTGTTTGTTCAGTTTGGATGTGAATAAAAGCCACACTGTAGAATCCCATTCCTGGTTTTGGACATTACAGTTATTGCTTCCTGTGTTCGGATTTACTTGGGTGCCCCTGTACAGAGTAGCCAAACCTAGGGCCCCCTGTGCCGAGTAATCTTGTCCTCCCCGAACCCAGCCCCCACCAGGTACTGCTGTCAGCTTCAACAGCATGCCACCTGCCGCTTTGCAAAAAAGCAGGGGACCAGGGGTTACACTAGGATCTGCAGCTTATCCATTAGGTAGGAAAATGGGCAGACTAGGTGGGCCAAGCAGTCCTTATCTGCCATCAAATTCTATGTTTCTATGTTCCTGCTAAAAATTCCCTCAGAACTATAGACCTGTTCCTATCCATTACCCACTCACCCCTTTAAGTTCTTCTCACCATTTCTTTTAAGTCTTCTCACTATCCTGTTGTAAATTATTTTGAAACAATGCATCACAGTGTATATAACTTTAGCTTCTTTTGCCTAATTTGCTATTCACCTGATGAAGTGACCCGTGATGCCCCAAATGCTTTTGTACTGCATCATCTTCTTACAAGACATACGTTGGTCCAATAAAAGGTATCAAACTATCCAGTAACTCCTGGGGCCTGATCTATGAAAATGGGCAAAGCAGAGTGCAGATATTTGCGCTACCCCTTGCACTTGCCTGGATGCCCAAAATGCTATATTCAGTGGCATAGTACACCGGCACTATCTGACTGAATATAGGGCCACTGCAGCCCAGCACTAATCCATTTAGCGCTGGGCAGACACGGCTCCCGAAATAGGGTGTCTTAATGTGCTAAATTTCTGATATTCAAAGGGACCTGTGCAAATGAGCCCATTGGGCATGCAAGGTGCTAAGAGTCCATTTGCATGTCCATTATTGGCTCGTTTGCATGGGTAGCCCAACAACTTAGCATGGTGCTGCCCCTCACTTCCCGCCTGTCTGGTTCCAGAGAGCTATCCCTTGTGCTAATTGCTGGTCCAATGTAAACTTGAAATGTTACCTTGTGCCTAGTGGTCCCCTTGTCGATCACTGGTCAGATATAAAATATAGGCTTTCCCTAGTGTCTAGTGCCCCACCCCCGCTAATCACCTGCCTGATAAACAATATAGATATTCAATGGTGTCTAGTTGCCCCCTGCCCATTGCTGGCTTGATTTAAAATATAGACTTTCCCTGGTGTTTAGTTGTCCGCCTCCGCACCTATCTCTGGCCCAATATATAATATAAATTTTCCTTGGTGTGTAGTGGTCCCCCTCCTGTGGAATACTTTGCTGATGACACTAAGATCTGCAACAGAGTTGATGCACAGGGTGGGGTGGAAAGGATGAGAAGGGACTTGGCAAGGTTAGAGGAATGGTCAAATGTATGGCAGCTTAGATTCAATGCTAAGAAGTGCAAGGTAATGCACCTGGGAAACAAAACCAGGGAAGAGTACACAATGGGGTGAGATACTAACAACAACAAAATGGAAAGGGACCTGGGGTAGTCATATCAGATGACCTAAAGGTGGGCAAGCAATGTGAGAAGGCAGCAAGGAGGGCTGGGGGATACTGGGATGCATAGGAGAGGCATCACCAGTAGAAAACAGGAAGTTATTATCCCTCTGTACAGACAGCTGGTGAGATCCCATCTGGAGTACTGTGTGCAGTTCTGGAGACCCAATCTCCATAAAGACATAGACAGGATGGAAGCTGTCCAGAGGAGGGCACTAAAATGGTGCAGGGTCTGCACCGGAGGACATATGAAGAGAGACTTAAGGAGCTTAATATGTATAGCCTCGAGGAAAGGAGGGAGAGGGGACATGATAGAAACTTTCAAGTACCTCAAGGGAATCAACAAAGTCCAAGAGGGTAGCATCTTTCAAAAAGAGGTGTGCAAGAACAAGAGGGCACAATTTGAAGATAGAGGGAGCTCAGAGGTAATTTAAGAAGTATTTTTCACAGAGAGGGTTGTGGATGCATGGAATGGCCTTCCGAAGAGGTTGTGGAGTCAAAATCAGTGGTGGAATTCAAGCATGCATGGGATAGTCATAAGGCAATTCTGGGGGGTTGGGGTAGGAAGAAGTAGGCTGCTGGTTAACTAGGATCTGCAGCTTATCCAGTAGGTAGGGAAATGGGCAGACTGGGTGGGCCAAGCGGTCCTTATCTGCCGTCAAATTCTATGTTTCTATGTTACTGGCCCAATATAAAATATAGATAGTCCCTAATGTCTAGTGCCCCCGGCTGATCACTGCCCCAATATAACATTTAGATTTCTCCTGGTGTCTAATGGACCCCTTCCCCCACCAGTCGCTGGCCTGATATAAAATATTGACAGCCCCCTGCTGGGTTCCACCCTCACTGATCATGTCCACAACAAGTTCATGAAAACGAATGTTGCAGGTTAATGTCAGTGTAAACAAAACGCAGACATAGGAAACCACATGATACACATACAGCGTGCAGTAACAACAGCGCTGCAGTTTTATTTTGGGGGTGTAATTTACTATTCCAACTTCAGAGGGAGGGAAGCTGGGGGGCAATTTACTATTCCAACTCTAGGGTGGAGGCAACTCGGGGAGGGGCGATGAGTCGGGGGAGAGGCAAGAATCGCTATACTATCCCCATATTGTAATGTCCATGCTGCTGTTTTCACCCCCGCTATTTCCAAGGCAGGCATTTCACTGCGCAATTATTCCAACAAGGTCCACTAGATCACCATGTTTACTGTCTTTACATTAAAGATTTTGGGGTAACACTTTATGTTTTTGCATGTTAATGCTATATAAATACTTAGGTAAACGGTAGTAGTTAGTAACACAAAACATTAAAGAGCTAATGGACTGAATACTATGTTTGAGCTAGTTAGGATACATAAATATTCATAGCTAGCATCATTTTCATTTGGCTTGTGAGGAACTGATCTGGATTTTTTTACATTTTTCAAAATGAGGTTGCCTCAAGAAATGCTCGGCGCAATCCCTCGCCACCTAGATCAGAAGTTACAGTGCTGGGGGAAGTCAGTTTGTTTCCAACTCGCTCCATAAGGTAGCTGTTAGTGTCAAATCTGACAGGATTTGTATTTATTTATTTATTTATTTAATGTCTTTGGTAACTGGGTAGGTGCACTGGTCCAAAGCACCGTTTTTAGTCATGACTCGGGCCACGAGGTGGCAACAACAGCAACAGATACAAATAAAGTCTGGTCAGAGCCGATATGGCTGTGGAAAGCTTTTAGGATGATTTTACCCATTATTTCTAATGAATTTGCACAATGCAGATCTGTGGAGAGGCAGTTTCAATGTGGTCTTCCTTTTACACATTTTTACAATGTGTATTCCTAGAATATGCCTGCTGATTGCTATATATTTAGCATGGATAGTTCACAGAAGAAATGGTATCTTATTTTCAGTGGCACTCTACATCTACACAATATTATGCTGCATTGTGTAAAATCAGAATGCTCTAAAAACAATATTTTACATCAGTGGGATATATTAAGTGCCGGATCGATTCATGAGCAGAAAGATGCATTGCACAAAGAGGGTGCGCCAATCGGAACCGATACAATATTCAAAGAGAATGCAACACCGGCACTGGTTGTGCATACAGTGAAGCCCACCAGGATGAAGCTAAGCACTGCAGAATTCTGCAATAGAGTTACTGCAGCAAACAATGCAGTTTCAAAGGGAGTCGATCCGTTTTGTCATGCAGTAAACCTGTGACACATCTCTTCATCCTGACTGGCTTCGTTGTTCCTGTTGAAAATGTGACCCTGGACTGGAGTCGCAATGCAGGTGGCCGCCAAGTCAAGTGCATCCAGGGTGACCCTGACTGAATACCTTCCAGGGGGAATGTGTGGCATATATCTGTATGCACCACAGCCCCCTGGACGATATTCAGCCCAGGAATGCAAATTAACTAATTGAGCATGCAGGGTGCAAAGGGGCCTTATGCATGTTCATTACCAGCCCATTTGCATGTTGGCAGGGGGATGAATGCACCGGAGCAGCTCTTCCCCCAAACCCCGACCCCAATCACGCCTATGTGGGACAGGCCCTGAAGTCTCTGGTGGTATAGCGGCACCACCCCCACCCGTTCTACCAGCCCTAATCATACCGGAGTCCAGGCTCTATCAGTTCCATATTGAAGGGACCCAAGTGTCATCCCTAATTGCACCTGAATACATCTACAGTCCATGTCCATAGTGTAGTGGCCCCTGCTCCCCCTCAACAGTGCATAGACACCCCCCTCCCTGCCCCCCCAGTCCATCCCATTGAGACGACTGGCTCTGTAATGGGATCATACCACTCTTTCGTGGGCTGGTGCAGCACTCGCAGTTGGATGCTGGAATGTGTTATATGTAAGCACAAGCTGTGTGTGGGTGATAACACCCAGTGGCCATACTCCTCAGGCACATGCATGCGGATCCATCATCCCAGTGACATTGCACTGCTCAGTGGGGTGACAGCTGATGCTGTACCCACTCACACAGGTCCCAAAACAGGCATGTTACAGCCAACCTCCCATTAATTTGTACAACTGGGGAACTGTGGATGAACTGTCTATAGCCTGAAGTATACACTGCAAATGGCATTACAGGATACTGCACCCCATGGCACCCGGGATAGTTTAGCAATCTGGAGGGTGGCATGTTACACAGGTGAACAGGGCAGAGTGTGGGCTTGCAGTGGTATATGACAGTAGGAAGACACAGCAGCTTAATTAACCAACAGCCTACTTTCTCCTACCCCCACCCCTATGAACTGCCTTATGTCTGTCCCATGCATTCTTGAATTCCCCAACTGTTTTCTACTCCAGAACCTCCTCAGGAAGGCCATTCCATACATCCATAACCCTCTCCATGAAAAAATACTTCCTCACATTACCTCTGAGCCATCCCCCCATCTTCAAATTGTGCCCCCTTGTTCTTGCACACCTCTTTTTCTGAAAGATGCTACCCTCTTGGACTTTGTTGATTCCCTTGAGGTACTTGAAAGTTTCTATCATGTCCCCCCCTTTCCCTCCTTTCCTTGAGGGTATATCTATTAAACTCCTTAAGTCTCTATTCATATGTCTTCTGGTGCAAATCCTGCACCATTTTAGTTGTCCTCCTCTGGACTGCCTCAATCCTGTCTATGTCTTTGCGGAGACTGGGTCTCCAGAACTGCACGCAGTACTCCAGATGCGGTCTCATCAGCTGTCTGTACATGAGGAATGTGAGGGGTCTGAACACACCGGTGAAGAAGAGGAAGGTGCTTTCCTACGTAAAGAAATAAAGCACAGGTGGCCATGGTTCAGGAAACCAAGCTGAGCAGAGGGGATCATGAGCTCCTGAAGAAAGACTGGGTGGGTCAAGTTGTACACGCCTCAGCCCCAACAAAGGAAAAAAGGTGTGGCGATATTACTCCACTGGTAGCTAAACTGGTCCCTCATCAAGGCCACGCTGGGCCAGCCATTGAGAGCAGCAGCATAGAGTTTAGTTTTGAATGTATTTCGTTTTAATTTTCGAGTGCTTTTTGCATGTATTTTATTTTGCATTTATTTGTGTATATTCTACTTTGTTGCAGCCTGTCAATCATAACTGCAAGTACATCTGTTTCTTCCTCCTAGTTAAGGGTGTTGCACCATCTGCTTTAGTCTTTGATGCCAGCTTTGGGATTTTACATCGGGTGATCATCAGTGGGCTGTATCTCGCTAAAGGCACTTTTAAGATCTGTTATTTTGCCAGTAAATTGAGACGTTATAGGGGACGGTGTTCTCTGCCCTGGTGATACTGCTTTGAGGTCCAGAGGAGCGGTGGATTTTTAAGATTTCCCATATGGACTTGTGGCAGTTGAGTTGAGAGCCATTAGTTGAGACTTCTTGCTGTGAGAAGCGAATGACTGACTCAAAGAAGGATCCATTTCCCATTTGCCAGTTGGCGTACTGAGTACACGGGGAGACTGGTGGAGGTGGGCCCCTGGCCTGGGTCTTTGCCCCTGAGGTAGCCAGAAAGTGCAGGCTGGAGTGCTGATGGCTTTCTTGGTTGATCCTGTGGTCTTGGAGGGTTGCCTAGCAAGGTTGGGTGCTCCCCCGAGGCCTCAGTGGGGGGATTGCCTGGGTTTGGGTACCTGCTCCCTGGTCGGTTCATACTTGAAGGATTTCACCTGTCCAGAGCTGATTTTCTTGGGGCTGTGGTCATGGCTTCTTAGGATTGGGAAATTAGAACATCTGTAAGTGAAGATCTCCTGGACTCTGATGGCAGAGAGACGGACACAGAACTTGGGACCTTAAGTTGCCGCAAGTATTTTAAGACCTAAGCTGGTTTGATAATTGTATTTGATCATTAAGGAGGCAGTGAGAGGGCCTCTATTTGACTTTACCAGGCACTTTAGTCTTTGAGAAGTGTAGCAGTGAGAGTGCTACATTATATGGTTGACTGTTTTGGTGAAGGAGGTGGTGAGAGCCCTCCCGTCCCATTACAAATTATTAAGAAGCTGTGGCAAGCTTTTCTTATTGAATCAGTTGGAAATTTTGGACATTGTGATAGTAACATAGAAACATAGAAGTTGACGGCAGATAAGGACCGCGAGGCCCATCCAGTCTGCCCATTTCTTTTTCTACCTTATAAATGTGCCATCAGCCTTTGCTCTGTTAGTGGCCTATCTGTTCATACTCATCTGTATTGCTCCCTTATGCCTATCCCATGCCTGTTTGAAGCCCTACACTGTATCCATAACCACTACTTCCTGAGGTAGGCCGTTCCATGCATCCACCCTTTCTGTGAAAAAGAATTTCCTCACATTCCCCCTTAATCGGCCTCCCTCTAGTCTCATGCTGTGTCGTCTTGTCCTGCTAGTTTTCATATATTTAAACATGTTAGACTCTTTCACCTTGTTAATGTCCTTAACTCATTCAAGCCTAGAGACATCTGTAGGCGGTGTCTGAAAGCATAGCCACTCAGGACAATAACGCCTGTAGACGTACTCAACTGACTTTCACTCAGGCCTAGAAACGTCTGAGGAAGTCAGCAGGTTTTACCTAACTATTAAACAAACCAAATTGCTTAGAATTGAATGCATATTACCGTTAGAAAGGTTATTTTGCTCTGAACAATTTTGCTGCAGATACTTCGTGTCTATCATGTATACTTTAGGAGTTATTCATATTTGTTTAAGGTATGGTGTGCATGGCTGACATTTATCTCTCATGCGTCACCTAAGCACCTTGAAAAAAATCAGAAAAAAATCAGTTGTTTGGTATTTCAGCTAGTATAAAATAAAAACTAAATTGATTACAACTGATTGCATAGCACCATTGGAAAGGTAACGTTGTGCTGAACAACTTTGCCACTCATACTTTGTAGCACTTACGGTTCAAGAGGTAGTCATATTTGTTTCTGGCATGCTGATTATGGCTCGATTTTGCTTAGAAAGGCCCAGGATGCAGTGCTAAGAGGATACAGGGCACAAGTGGTGGAAGTCTCAAAGAGCTCTTGTGGTGTGAATGAGTTAAGGTGTTTAAATGTTTCGATCATATCACCTCTCTCTCTCCTTTGCTCTAGGGTATACATATTGAGCTCCGTAAATCTGTCCTCATATGTCTTCTGATGCAGTCGCTGCACCATTTTGGTTGCCCCTTCTCTGGACTGCCTCAATTTGGTTAATGTCCTTGTGAAGGTGTGGCCTCCAGTACTGCATGCAGTACTCCAGATGAGGCCTAACCAGTGTCTTTTAAAGAGAGATTATTACCTCCCTCTTACAACTTGTGATACCCCTACTAATACACCCTAACATCCCCCTAGCATTGCCTACTGCTTTAGAGGTCTGCTTGGATGATTTCAGGTCATCGGTGATGATGATGCCCAAGTCCCTTTCTTCCTTTGTGACTGCCAGCAACTCCCCCTCCCAGCTTATAGGTGGCTTCAGGGTTTCTCTTCCCTGTGTGCATGATCTTGCACTTCTTTGCATTAAATCCCAGTTGCCACTCTTCTGACCATTTTGCTAGTTTATCCAGATCTCTTCTCATTCTGCCCACCCCATCTGGATCATCTACTCTGTTGAAGATCTTGGTATCATCTGCAAACAGACAAGCCTTACCCTCTAGTCCATCTGCAATGTCACTAATGAAGATATTGAAGAGGACTGGCCCCAGAACTGATCTCTGAGGTACCCCACTTGTGACTTGCATCTCTTCTGACTGTATACCATTTACCACCACTCTCTGTTTTCTGCCCGTCAACCAGTTTGCCACCCAGTTGACCAACTTCTGACCCACCCTGAGCCTACCCAGCTTATTTATCAATCTCCTATGTGGAACAGTGTTGAAAGCTTTGCTGAAGTCAAGGTAGGCGACATCAACTGCTCCCTCTTGGTCCACCACTCTGGTTACCCAGTCAAAGAAATCTATGAGATTAGTTTGACAGGACCTTCCTTATGTAAACCCATGCTGTCTTGGATACTGTGCCCCTATGGATTCCAGGTGTTCCACTATCCTTTCCTTAATGAGTGCCTCCATAATCTTGCCCACTACTGAGGTAAGACTGACTGGTCTGTAGTTCCCTGCCTCCTCCCTGCTACCACTCTTGTGGAGTGGGATCACACGAGCCCTTCTCCAGTCTTCTGGGACCTCTCCTGTGCTCAGAGACTCACTAAACAGTTCTGCTAATGGCTCTGCTAGTTCCACCCTTAGCTCCATAAGTACCCTGGGATGTATGCCATCAGGTCCCATTGCCTTGTCCACCCTGAGCTTAGCGAGCTCTTGTAGGACCCTTTCTTTTGTGAAGGGAGTAATGATCACCTCCCTCCCCCCCTTGTGTCCATGGTGCTGAGCTGTTGGCTCTGCCCTACCTTCTCTTCAGTAAATACTGAACAAAACTATCTATTTAGGATAGATGCTTTTACAGGGTCCTCTTCCTCACATGCCCCCTTTTCTCATATGAGTTTAGCAATACCCACTCTGGACTTTTTCCTTTCACTAATGTATTTATAGAAAGTCTTGTCACCTTCTTTTATTGTTCATGCTAGTGTTTCCTCAGTTTGAGACTTTGCCTACCTTACTGCCTTCCCTGCTTCTCTTAGGGCAGTTTGGTATGCCTCCCTATCTTCACTCGCTGTGTTCCCTCATATTTCCTGAAGGCCAGCTTTTTGGCTCTGACCTTTTCTGCTACTGTATTTGAGAACCAAAGTGGTTTCCCTTTTCTTTTGCACTTCCTTTTCTGTCTCACACAGTGGGATGTTGCTTCAAGTATTGCATCCTTAATGCTTGCCCACTTTGCCTGTACCCCTTCCCTGTGTTTCTTTTTTCCAGGGCTAGCTTAACTCTGTTGGCCATCTTATCAAAGTTAGTTCCTCTGAAGTCCCATATTTTTGTCTTGGAATGGGATGATTTAGATGTAGTGGCCAAATTGAACCATACCATGTGATGGTCACTGGCCCCCAGGTGACCTCCCTGGAGATCTGTGATCCCTTCCCTGTTAGTCAGTACTAGATCTAGGATCTTGTGGGTTGTTGTACCAGTTGTTTGAGGCTCTCCCCCTGCAGGGAATCCATATAGTGCAATCATACGTGACAGTAACAGTCTTTCAAATCCTGTTTAAATGTTTTACTAGGTTTAAAATGGTGCTGCTGCTGTTTTGATACTGTACTGCAACTAAGATAGACAATAGTTTATTTTGATAATATTTTGTGTTTTGTTGTGTTTTGTGTTTTAGTTATAGGGGTATTTTAAAGGATATGAGAATTGAGTATTTGGATGAGTGAGAGAACGAGTGAGTGAATGAATGCGTTGAGTGACTGGTTTAATTGACACTAATTTCATTTGATACTATTGTGGGGGTTTAATTTTAATAGCTGTTATATTGTGGATTTATTTCTACTAGAGCTCTCTCTCCCAGTAGTATCATGGGGTTCAGGTAAATTCTGGGTAGGCTTTTTAGAATCTGTTGGCACACTACTCTCCCAGTCAGGCACTACTCTCCCTCCGAGCTCCGCGATCTCTGGCCTTTAAATTGTCCCCTGTCACTGGGTGCGATATACTGGCATTGTTGAACACTAAGGATTGTGCACAGGAGAAGGGTTGGGGCTATGGACCTGGAGGGAAGGGAGAGTGGGGTGGGTGTATAGAGGTGCTGGATGCCAGGAGATGCACTGGGGAGAAATGAGTTCTTGAGATGGGTTCTCCCTGCTTGGTTCCCATACCCAAGGGTTCCCCCTCTTGTGGGCAGGTATCATGGGTGACCTCGGAAGCCCATCGTACTCGGGCAGTGTTATGGAATGCCAGGTCTATTCAAAACAAGACAGCTGTTATTGCTGATCTTGTTGGATCATCAGACACTGAAAAGCAATTCCTGGAGGAAGTCAAGGACTTTGTCGTCAACCTGATGTTGCAGTCCCCCAGATGGTTGGTGCTGGGGGACTTCAATGCATGGCTTGACAATGAACTCTCACAATTTGAGCAGGACTTCTCCCAACTGATATATTCATTGGACTTTACACAGGTTGTTACCTCTGCAACCCACATTCACCATCACTCCCTGGACCTGGTCTTCCTACTGGGGATGGAAGCCTCCAACGCGGTGGTGGAACCAGTCAGTTGGTCAGACCATCACTCTATACAGTTCAATTTCCAGGCACCCCCTTATAGCCCTGCCCCCATGGAAATGATCCAGTATCTCCCTTTAAGGGGATTGACCCCAGCCGGCCTAATGGTGACACTGGACCTTTCGGGTTTTCCGAGTGTAAGTACAGATCCAGAAGAACAGGTAATAGCCTATAATAAGGCTGTTGTAGGGTCTCTGGATGCCATTGCTCCTATCCATGTTTGCCTACTCACCCTCGAACTTGGTCCCCCTGGTTTGATGGGGACCTTAGGGAAATGAGACGAGTGGGGTGAAGGCTGGAACATTGCTGGCGGAGGTCGGGTCTTGATACCGACAGGCTTAGATTGATGACCCATTACAAGGATTATCAATTAGCTATCTTCCATAAAAAGGCAGCGTTCCTGTCCAGGGAGATCGCAGCTGCACAGAATTTATCAGCCCAGCTCTTCTGAATGATTGATATGTTATGTAATCCAAACTGTCTTCAGTCATGGAGAAGTGTGATGAGTTTGCTTGATTCTTTTTGGATAAGTTTGCTGATATCAGAACTGAAATACATGCAGCACACTCCATTGGGTGTTGCGATGGTCAGTGGGAGGTTGCCGCTCCTCGATTTGTCTGGTCTGACTTCGACCAGCTGGAGACCTGGGGATGTCGTGCAGATAATCCAAGAGCTGCGGCCAACCTACTGTAGTTTGGACCCAGGCCCCACCTGCCTCCTAGTGGGGTGCATTGAGATCATCAGCCCGGTCCCTGCTGAAATTGTCCAGTGTTCGTTTGGGTCATGGAGCATTCCCGAACTCTTTAAATGAGTCCGTGGTGATTCCTGTACTCAAGAAGCCATCTCTCGACCTGGACTGTCTCACTAACTACAGGCCTGTCTCTAACCTTCCCTTTGTTGGGAAGGTTATTGAGAAGGTGGTTGTGCTACAGCTTGAGGTACATCTGACCACCCATGACATCTACGATCTTCTCCAGTCCAGATTCCGGAAGAGGCACAGCACAGAGACAGCATTGGTGTGGGTACTCAATGATCTCCTAATAGTGAGAAATCGGAGGTCCCATTCCATCTTGGTCCTCCTTGATCTCTCTGCAGCATTTAACACCGTGGACCATGGGGTGTTCCCAGAGCACCTGCAGTTTTTCTGTGGACTGTCTGGGATAGTCCTCAGTTGGTTTCAATCTTTTCTCTGGGGTAGATCTCAGAGAGTGGTATCTGGAGTTTTTTCTTTGGACCCAGTCTCCCTACTTTATGGGGTATCACAGGGCTCTGTGCTTTCACCCATGCTGTTTGCAGTGTACATGCTGCCATTAGGAGACATTGTAAGATGGTATGGGCAGAGTTTCCACTGTTATGCAGAGAATATGCAGCTCTACTTGTCCTTAGTGCCCGGTCAAGAAGACCCAGTCTCAGTGTTTAACAGATTCCTTGCTGAGATCAAGGACTGGATGAATGCCAGCTGGTTGAGGTTGACTCCGAATCAGCCCAAGGCGCTGGTGGTGGACCCGGGCCATCGGGTGGAAGGGGCATGGGCTGGACAACCAACAGGGCTTTGGCTTGGTGGTAACCAGCTAGTGTCCTCTGACGGGGTGTGAAATCCTGGTGTGATTTTTGACGACGGACTGACTCTTAAGACTCAGTTGTTGTCCGTGGTCAAGTCCTCATTCTACCATCTGAGGAATCTCACCCTGATTAAGCACCTGGTGCCCCCTGACAACCTCCCTACTTTGGTCCATGCCTTTGTGACCTCCTGCTTCGACTATTGCAATTGTCTGTACTTAGGGCTCCCAGGGGTTGATATTCACTGCCTGCAGCTAGTGCATAATGCAGCCGCCAGCTTGCTGACTGGTCTGCCTCGATCCTGCCATATCACACCTGCGCTGCTCAGTCTGCACTGGCTGCCTGTCCAGTGGCGTATCACCTTCAAGTTCGGTTACTGACCTATAAAGCCCTACATGGGCAGGGTCCAGTCTACCTGCAAGATCTCCTGGTCCCCTACCACCCCATTCAGCCACTCCGTTCCACTGATGAGGGATTGCTAGAGATTTCCAGGGTCTGCCTAAAGATATCCAGGGCTTGCGCTTTTAGTTTTGTAGCCCCGACCCTGTGAAATTCTCTGCCTCATCAGGTAAGAGAGTGCCTGGCTGTGGAGAGTTTCAAATCAGCCTTAAAGGCCTACTTATTCAATCTCACCTTCCCAGACTATGAGTAATACAGTAACTATACCATGATTAAGTATTTTGTGGTTTTATCTATTTATCATGTTATTCATTGTACAGCACTCAGATACCTGTTGACTTGTGCTTTATAAATAAAATAAAGTTGAAGTTAATTGGACCCCCAAGGTAGGTGGGTACTCGTTAAATTCCAGACATCCATAGGGCCCATTCTTGTGGGTAATCTATATGCCCCAAATGAGGATGACCCAGATTTTTTCCACTGGTTGGCACAGAACCTAATGACTATGGTGGAAGTGGGCATCCCAAACATATTAGGATGGGATTTCAACTTCGTGCTGGAGTCAGCACTAGATAAGAGCTTAGGAGTGAGAGACACCCACGGCAAAGGGTGTATGGTGCTACAAAGCATGATGAGGGACTGAGGAATGGCTGACATATGGACAGTGTTACAACCCCATAGCAAGGATTACTCCTTTTACTCCCCAGTACATAGATATTACAGCCGCATAGATTTTTGGCTTACCTCCCCCTTGTGGCCTCAGAAATCCTACCTATAGTAATATCTGACCACACCTTGGTACTACTTAACATCTTATGGGCCCCCCCTGGTCCACGCTATGGAGATTGGACCTCTTGCTGATGAAAGACCCTGATTTTGTGACGAGGGACAGGGAAGAGGCTGGACTGTTTTTTCAGGAAAATCCCATATGTGACAGTTTGGCAGGGAATATGTGGGAGGCCGTTAAGGCCACCCTGAAGGGTAGGATAATCGGGTTTGAGATGGCCAGACAGGCAAAGGGAGAAAAGGTTGAAAGACCTGGAAGAGAAGCTGAAATTGGTGGAGGAGGAGCAGAAGAAGGTGAGGCCCAGCACACATCGGCCCATAGCCAGGAAAATACTAGGAATCAGGATGGAGATAAATACACTATTGACCAGGAAGGCTAAAGTAGCAATACTTAGGCTGAAGCATAAGTACTGGGAGGGGGGAGAGAAGGGGGGAAGGTATTGGCCTACAGATTATGGAAGCAACAAATGGAAAGACATATAGTAAGCCTTACAGATAAAAAGGGAATGGTCCATACCATGCAGGAGGGGATGAACTGGGTCATGGAAGCCTTTTTTCACATCTTTGTATGCCTCTTCAAGGGTGAGGGACCCAGGCCACCAGGAACTTCCTGGCATCCATAACATTCCCCTCTGTCACAACACAACAGGCAGAGTGGTCAGATGCACAGTTCACCACTGAGGAGGTCAGAGAGGCCATGCTCTCCCTCAAAACAAGCAAAGCCCCAGGGAGTGACAGTTTCCCAGTGGAAGTGTGGTAAGCACTAGCAGACATACTTTCCCCCATACTACAGAAAGTATATGTAGAGGCCGAAACAGAGGGTTGTCTCCCCCCCCCCCTGCACACACAATGCGGGAAGCTATTATCACAGTGCTGCCTAAAAAGAGGAAAGACCCCACATCCCTGGGGAATCTATTGGCCCATCTCATTAATCAATGTAGATAGCAAGATTTTCACCAAGGCTATACCCCATAGGCTTTGCTCACTGCTCCCCCAGCTTATACATCCTGCGCAGATAGGCTTTGTCCCAGAAAGACAGTGCAGACCATGTCTGGACACTGTGCAATCTTACAGAGAGGGCCAAAGACCTTCAGACCCTGGCAGCGGCATGGGCCTTTGATTTTGAGAAGGCCTTTGATTCCCTAGAATGGGATTATCTGCAATCAGTGCAATAGCATGTGGGGATGGGACCTAGACTCAGAACCTGGATTAGGGCCCTGTATCAGTCTCCAGCTGCTAGACTCCTTACCAACTCCACCCTGTCCTCCCCATTCCACCTGGGCAGAGGTACCAGACAGGGATGCCCCCTTTCCCCACTACTATTTGTGTTGGCAGTGAAGCCACTAGCAGCCATAATTCTACAGCACCAGAATATCAGAGGTAAACAGAGTGGCAACACCAAGCATTCCACCTTAATGTTTGCAGACGATTTGCTAGTGACAATGGCCAACCTGCGTGATGCCCTCCCCCCATTACTGGAGACCCTCAAAGACTTCCACATACTATCAGGCCTTCACCTAAATCAGACAAAGATAGAGGTACTCCCTCTTAATCCTTTATTTAGCCCCCAATACTGGAAGACACAGGCCTTAGATGGGCGGAGGAGGGAATCACATACCTGGGCATCACCTTCATGGCAGATCTCTCAAAAATCTGGGACCACAACCTTCAGCCATTGTTACAGGAGGTGGTGGAGGAGATGAACAGATGAAGTAAGCTCCATCTTACATTAGCAGGCAAGATAGTGGCAGTTAAAATGATTATAGCACTTACATTTTTCTATAAACTGGTGCACATTCCATTGGCCCTGCATCCCAAGTTGTATCAAAAGATGGGTAAGGCGGTGGGTAGGTTCCTGTGGGAATATAAAGCCCCAAGGTACAGCTGGAACAAGTTGAGAGCCCCCTGGCCTGTGGGAGGGTGGAATGCACCGTGGTTTAAGGGATATAAATGGGTCTTTCAGGTAGCACAGACCCTGCACTGGTTCAGGCCATCGGAGGAGGGGCAACCGCAATGGGTGGTCATAGAGAAGGAAGCCAGCCAAAGATCTAGTTTACCCCTACTGATCTACAATCATCCAGGCACAAATAAGAGGACTCATCCCACAATAGACCCTTCCCTGAGTTGTTGGGTTAAGGTGGAGTGGAGGCTGGAAACTAACATGTCCCCACTAAAATCCACTCCACTCTGGGGGAATGAGCACATATGTATAGATAGATGCCCTATACAACGGCCTGACTGGAAAAGGAGGGGCATAGGGAAGATGGGGGACATAATGACAATTGGCGCTGTAGGAATAGACACGTTTAATAAATTACAGGAGAAATGGGGACTCCCAGGGGCCGATTTCTGGAAATTCCTACAAATCTGTAGCGCAGTTCAAGCCTACATTAAAGCAGCCCCAAAGAAGGCTCCCACCACTCTCTTGTCTTCCTGGTTAGCTACATCTAAAGGGGTAGTCAGTAAGATATATGAGGGGGTGAGGGAAACGCTGCCCAATCAATCTGACTCAGCTAGGGCCATGTGGGAGAAGGCCCTCCAGAGTGGTATATCCGAGGACCATTGGAAGGAACGTTGGGCAAATGCTCACAAAGATTTTGTAGACACAAAGAGCAGACTCATACAAAATACACTCCTGGTACCGCACCCCTGTGGTGCTGGTGAAAGCTGTTTTTTTTTTTACCTTGGACTGTTGCTGGAGATGCTTGAAGAATAAGAGAGACCTTCTGCATATTCTATGGGGCTGCCTCAAAATTCAGGGGTTATGAGAACACGTGTGTGACCTACGGTCCAAGGTCCTTAATAAAACTATACCCCAAGAGGCTAAACTGCTCCTTCTGGGCATAAAATCAGTGGCCCCCATCTCATGGGTCAAGAGCACAGATGGTTGGCCCTTTCAGCAATGCAGGTCAAAAGACTCCTCCTCCTTTATAGATGGAGGACCCCTGGGATCCTCACAACACAGGAGATCATGACCTCTCTGCTCCAGATAGCCTCTTTGGACAGACTCTCCCATCTGGCTGAATGGGCAAGAACAAAATATGACAAGTGTTGGGCCCCATTTATACGATATGCAACTCCCACAACAGGGATAGGATGAAAGTCATGGGTCCAGAATGATGATAACCTCTGAGATACGTATCCTGAATAAGCTGAAATCTCTATAATCTGTTACTGTATTTTCCCTGACTGTAAATAGTTAATGCTACAAGTAGTTAGTAGTAGAACAGTGATTCTTTGTTATTTATTTTGTTTAGGGGAAGGTTGCCATGCAGCATCACCAGTCCCATAAGGTCCTATGGACAGAGACATGGAGCACAGATTCCTTGACATTCTCCTTGTCCATATAAACACAGCTACTATAGGCAAGTGCGATAATGTGATGACTGGTGCAATGGGTAATAGGTTGTATATATATCCACAGCCTCCACCCTACAAACTCTGGTGCATCGTGTATGTTACACTGTTTGTAACTTGGAAAATCAATAAAATATTTAACTGTAAAAAAAAACATCATAGTGTAATCTTGGATTTGAGACAGAGGAGATGGGGTGGTGAAGGCAGAGGTGTAAAGAGTGGGAGGGGAGGGACAGGAAAAAGGTTTGGGGAGCCTTGGGGCTTATGTAGGGAAGATAGGGTGGGAGAAATGGAGGGGAAGACAAAAATGGGAAGGTAAGTGCCATTATTCGAGGAAGAGCATTTGGTGTGTAGACTCTAGCATCCTTACACTGAGCAGTGGCAGTTAGCAGCAGTAAGGAGCCAAGTTTTCAGGTTGTACTTAAAAGCACGATTGGTGGCAGATGTGCGAATGGACAATGGCGCTTGTTCCATAGCGAGGGAGCTACGTTTGAGAAGGCTCAATTTTCCATAGTAGCGGTGGTGTGGGGCACTTCAAGCGGGGGATTGAGGAAGTCCTGAGAACCCTTGGGACCACTCTGTCAGCAAAGGTGAGTAGGGAGATAGGTGCTAGTTTCGGAGTGCGTTGTCTACCAGGCAGCCCATAGCACAGTCAAAGTGACCTTGTAGTGGGAGCCACCCTGGTGTCTGGTAGGGGGAGCAGTGATGAGAGCAGAAAGGAGCCAGTAGGGTAAAACTTCAAACAGTTGTACATCATGCTTACTCTTGAGAAAAGGGTAGGTGATAAGTGCAGGTAGATTGGGGAGCAGTAGTCAAGGAGGGGTAGAAGATTACCATGTGCTATGGCAAGACATGCTTCAGCAGACAGGTAATGTTTGTGCCGATAGGCAGCGCCCTGCTTCTAGTGGATTCTCTGTATGGTAAGGTTGACATGTTCAGAGAAAGTGAGGAAGGGATCTAGTGTGACTCCTAGGTATTTAAAATATGTGACATTTTCAAAGGGGGGGCAGCTGGGGTGAGTACCAGAATAGAGGAGTTGGTTTTAGCAGCCTTGGCTAGGCAGGGTTTAGATCTGAAGATCATGGCTTTAGTCTTTTTCTCATCGGTTAGTAGCTTGTTGGAGAGAAACCAATTATGGGAGACGCTGTAGTTTTGTGTGAGAGAATAGGAGATGGAGTCAATGGATTTATCACTGTGATAGAGTGTTACAACTAAGGCTGTCCCCAGGGAGTGTGTTTATGCACATGAAAAAAAGTAGGGGTTCAAGTATGGAACCCTGGGGGATTCCAGTGAGCAAAGGGAGGGGAGCAGAGGATGCGTTACCAATGATGATCGACTGTGACCGGTTTGATAGGTAGCTGCAAAACCAAGCAGCAGGTCCAGTGGCACAGCCAATTTGTAGCAGGGTGGAGTGGAGGAGGTGGTGGTCGACCAAGTCAAATGCTTTTGACAAATCAACGAAGACTACACCTATGGGTTTGCCCTGATCTATGTCTCTCAGTACATGGTTGATGAAAATGGCCAGAGTAGAGGTGGTATAGTGCTGCTTTCTGATGCCACGCTTAAGGGGACGTATGAGGTTGTGTTTTTCCAGGTGCTCTGATAACTGGGCATGCACGATTTTCTCAAGCAGTTTGCTCAGGTGGGGGAGCAGGGAGATGGGCCTATAATTTTCTGAGGACAGGTGTCACTGGCTTTGAAGACTGCTACGACACTGGCATGTTTCCAGGAGTCGGGCACAGGAGCTGTGGTAAGGGCAAGATTGAAGATGTGGGTGAGGGGTTTAACAGTTGCAGGTGAGATGAGGGAGATGATTAAGGGATTCTAGCAGACAAACTGGTGATTGTGTGTTTGAATGTTGCTCTCTGGCCTGTAGGTGCAGGCATCATATTACAGGGATTAGTGCTGTTAGAATGTGATGGTTAACTGCCATCTCAGTCAGTCTTCAGCTAGAGAAGAGGGAGAAAGGGCCTTTAGCCGCTGAGTGTGTTTGTAAATTGATTTAAGGTATATTTTAGCTGCCATTTTTGTGTGTTGGACATTGTATTTGAGGTCTGTTCCTAATTGCCTTCTTTTGTGCTATTAAATTGGTTTGGACAAGGTTAAGGGATTCTAGCAGGCAAATTGGTGATTGTGTGTTTAAATGTTGCTCTCTGGCCTGTAAGTGTAGGCATCATATTACAGGCATTAGTGCTGTTAGATTGTGATGATTAACTACCATCTCAGTCAGTCTTCAGCTAGAGGAGAGAGAGAAAGGGCCTTTAGCTGCTGAGTGTGTTTGTAAGTTGATTTAAAGTAGTTTTTAGCTGCCATTTCTGTGTGTTGGACATTGTATGAGGTCTGTTCCTAACCGCCTTTTTTTGTGTTTTTAAGTTTTGTTTGGGCAGGGTTAAGGGATTCTAGCAGACAAATTGGTGATTGTGTGTTTAATGTTGCTCTCTGGCCTGTAGGTGCAGGCATCATAATACAGGGATTAGTGCTGTTAGAATGTGATGGTTAACTGCCATCTCAGTCAGTCTTCAGCTAGAGAAGAGGGTGAAAGGGCCTTTAGCTACTAAGTGTGTTTGTAAGTTGATTTAAAGTAGTTTTTAGCTACCATTTCTGTGTGTTGGACATTGTATTTGAGGTCTGTTAACTGCAGAAGCAGTTGGGGTCTGGCAGAGGTTGTCTAAACCTTCTTTTGCTGAGCAGTTGGGGAAAGGATTTAGTTGCTGGATAAGCATTACATTCTTTTTCAGTCTGTGGCCTTTATGGTAGTAGTGCGACTTTTTAATACAGTATTTGTGTGGGACCTTCCTCCAAAGGAGGTTGCAGTGCTTGGAGGTGCAGTGAGGGGCAGACACAGGGCTGATACACTCTTGCCAGAGCCAGGTGTGGGCCCTAATACCACCCTCCCCATATCACAGCTCATTTATAGGAGAACACCTGCCCTGCAATTAGAGAAAGGGGCTTCAGGTGCAGCTCATTTACTTCTATCCAATAATGTAGCCACGGGGCAGAGAAAAGCATAGGTAGGTCTCACATAGGAGTACAGCATCCAAAGTGAGTTGCTGATAGTGTGGTAGGTGAATATTGTGGGGGGCCTTCAACTTGAATATATCAGGTATTTCTGTTAACGGCTGTGCTTGGATTATTTAATTCTACTTGCTATAGGGATAGTTAGAGTGCAGAGGCTGTATAGGTAGTGTGGACCATGGGTAGGATTGTTGGGTGCAATTGTTGTGGGGCAGCAATGCAGATGAATATACTGTGGAGGCTGGGAGGGTGCCCAATATACCACAGGCTAAGGAGGCTCGAGGTAGAGGTTCAGTGGCCGGGCAGGGAGCTGGGGAGGTTGAGGGATGAGGGGAGGATTTCATCGGTAGGAGGGCTGACGTCCGAGAGTATTGTGGGGGCACCACAGAGAAGAAACAGTGGGTCAAGGGAGGAGGCAAACTAGATAGGAAGCCAGCTGATGAAAGGTGGACTTTAGTAGAACCTAGAAAAAGAGGAGCAGCAGTAGGCAGGAGGGAGGAGAAGCACATAGTAAGGCAAAGGGGATAGGGAGCATGTTTTCTTTGCTAGAAACACATGGAAAATATGATGCAGGAGGTGATTGCACAAGGGATAGCACTCACAAAGAAGAGAGTATGAGGGGCATTACTAGTGAAGTGATTGAGCATGGTGTGTCAGGGGAGGATAGTACTGGAGAGGTGAGGGGGAGAGGGAGGTTGGCAGTCAAACAGGAGGAGAGGAGGGTCTTAATTGGGAGGACAGGGAAGACACTGGGGCACATGGTAAAACACAGTCTTGAGTGGCTCCAAAATGAGAACCTGGGTGGGGGGTGGTGAGGCACAAGGAAAGAGGAAGGGTGTGCACTGGTGTTGGGGACTCCATACTCAAGGGGATCAGATGGGGTGGCTAGGGGGAGAGGAACAGTCGGGTATGGGGTGGAGCCCATACCAGGATTAAAGGCAGACATGGCAGGACTGGCAATCCTAAGGTGCATAAAGAGGGGTAGAAGGAAACCATACATTGTGGTACATGTGTGGACAAATGACCTAGCAGGGGAAATGGTGGAGGTAACAAGGGAGAGGACTGAGGAAGTGGGAAGGTTGTGTGAGGAGACTGGGGAGTCTGTGGCATTCTCCGAAGTGTTCCCAGTACCCTGCACAAGCACAGTGAGAAAGGAGAGGATTAGAGAGTTGAACACATGGTTGGTAAAATGGTGTTGAACTAAGGGGTATGGGGTTGTGGGCTGCTGGGGCAGTACTTAGGATAATAACAGTCTGTTTGCAAGGGATAGGCTGCACTTGAGTGGGGAGGGGAAGGAGGTATTAAAGCAAACACTGGAGAGGTATATTGTGACAAGGGTGGATTGAAACTAGATGGGGGGGTGGCAAGTGGACAGCGGGTAGGCAGAGATCTGATAGAGTGGAATCACAGCCTACCCCACAGGTTAGCAGGGAATGACTCAGGGAGACCAAAAAGGAGGGAGTAGAAGGGAAGAGATGGAGGCTAGGAAAGGGTGCATTATGGAGGGTGATCTCATTGAATGCAAGAAGCCTAGGAAACAAATCCACTGAGCTACAGGCACTCTTAGCAGTGTGGAGGGTGGATATTGCAGCTGTCACAGACATGTAGGCAACTGAGCACCAGGACTGGGATCTGGCAATCCCAGGATGCAAACTATACAGGAAGGACTGTAAGGGGGATGGGGTGGCAGTATATGTGAGGGACGGGATCAAATGCACAAAGGACGAGGGAGAAGAAAGGAGAACAGAGGCAAACTGGCTGCAGCTCCTAGACTCAAGGAGTAGGAAACTAAGGTTTGGGGTGGTATACAGGCCACCATCCCAGTCTGAGGAACTTGAGAGGGAGCTAGCGGAACAAATCAAAAAGGTATGTAGAAAAGGGAAGGTGGTCATCGTGGGTGATTTCAACTTGCTGGGGGTTGACTGGAGCATTCCAGTCACCTCCAGTGCTAGGGAGCAAGTGCTCCTGGATGTGATCCAGGAGGGTCTCCTGACACAGTTGGTTACTGTAACTACTAGGCTAAAGAACACTTTAGATCTGGAATTGTCGAATGGGGAGGCAGTGAGGGAAATAACGGTAGAGGACTCACTATCCGACAGTGATGACCAAATGGTGTGGTTTAATATCACGATGTGTGGGGAACCAGAGAAATCAGTTACTTGGATGGTAAACTTCAGGGGGCGTGGACTTTGGGAGGCTGTAGAAAGTATTGAAAGAGAAACTGGAGGGCATAAGGTGTGAGACGGACGTGGAGCTGAAATGGGATATTATTAAATGGGGGGTTACAGAGGCAACAGAAGCCTGCACCAAGGCACAGAGTAAGAGAAGCAGAGAAAGAAAACCATGCTTGTTGAACAGCGAGGTTGTGGAGGTGGTGAGAGCAAAAATTAGTGGCTCACCAGAGGTTTAGGAGGACAGGGAAGGAAGTGGACAGGGAGAAATATGCAAGATGGTCCAGGGCAGTGACCAGAAAAGTGAGAGAAGCCAAGGCCCAGAGGGAGCTGAGATTAGCACAAGGAATTAATGGGGGGGAGAAAGACTTCTTCAGATACATCAGGGAGAAAAGAAAGTGCTAGGAGACAATAGTGAGGACAAAAAGGGGTGGTGAGTGGACGGAAAAGGGGGAGGAGCAGGCAGAATCACTGAATGAATACTTTTGTTCCGTGTTTATGGAAGAAAAGGGGGGACCGCTACCAGCATGGGCTGGGAGGGTGGGGACAGGAGGAGAGGAGGCAACAGATGGAAGAATTGAGGCAAGCAGAGTCCTAGAGGGACTGAGGGCACTGAAGATAAACAAGACACCAGGGCCAGATGGTATCCACCCCAGGGTGCTGAGGGAGATGGTGGAGGTGTTGGTGGAGCCACTGGTGGATCTGTACAGCACCTCACTGAAGTCGGGATATGTGCCTCAGGACTGGAGGATGGCACATGTCGTGCCATTACACAAGAGTGGGCCAAGGGATGAACTGGGTAATTATCATCCTGTAAGTCTCACATCCATAGTGTGCAAACTCATGGAAATGGTACTAAAGGAAAGACTGGTGTCATACCTGGAGGATAATGGCCTCCAGGATGTGAGGCAATATGGGTTTGTTTCAGGGAAGTCTTGTCAAACCAACCTGATACAATATTATGACTAGGTGACAAGTGAACTGGATAAGGGTCATGTGGTGGATGTTCTTTACTTGGACTTCAGCAAGGCCTTTGATTCGATGCCTCATGGGCAGCTTGGGGGAAGCTAACTGGTGTAGAAGTAGGGGCAAAAATGGTGAATTGAATTACAAGCTGGCTGAGTGGGAGGCTGCAATGGGTGGTGGTGAGAGGGGAGCTCCCAACTCCAAGACCGGTGACAAGTGGAGTGCCACAGGGCTCTGTGTTGGGGCCAGTATTGTTTGGGTTCTTCATGTAACCCCCGTACAAATGGGGGTTACTAAAAAGCCTCCTTGGAGCTTGCCTAGGTGTTCCCCAGCCTGCTGGCATTCAGAGATTAAGGCATTAAGACTGGCACTGTGAGTGCTGGTAGAGCCTCCTCATACTGTCTCTTTAAGAGCTGTCTGCTTGCAGACCTGATTGCTCTTTTCTAGGTTGGGCTGGTGTTTCTCTGTTCAAATCCCACCTGAACTGCAGGGAAATTGCTCTATTTTTGCAGTCGCTAAGAGCGCAGAGGGAGCCTAAATGAAAGATGTACCTGTTTGCCTGAAACCAGTTAGAGTGTTAGTAAAAATGCAGTTTGTCTAACCTGCCTTTCTTGCAGCTGGGACTCTGTGTGTTTTGCCCCTCCATTTTGGATCTGAACTGCCGAATGGGTCCAATCAGTTTGGGGGGACCTTTAAAATGGAGTCTGTTTGGACCAACCAGAATTCGGACTCTCCTGGGAGCCAGCTTACAATGAGAAGGTAAAGCTAGTAATTCTGGGAAGTGAAGTTCTAGACCTTGGCGCCTCTTTGCACCAATGAAGAGGGTTTCTGAGTGATTGACAGCTGAGTCCACCAACTGGACAGGGTGGCGCCCAAAGAGAATGCTCTGCCTTGCGACTGGGAGGTCAGATCCGTTGTGGCTGTGAGGAGAGAAGGAGCTCTGTGCTTCTGCGTTGTGTAGTTTCATGCGGGAAGCACGTGAGAGGCCTAAAGTCAGGCCATTGCTGTTGCCGACTCAAATCGGACTGAATCAAAGAGTACCAAAGGGAAGGAAGGCTGAAAGAGTGGAAACCAGGCTCATCCTGTAGAAGCCTGGAGAAATTGTTGAATCGCGCTCGGTCTGTCAGGAATTGAAGCTGTCGTGTGAACTCACTGGTATTTGCAGTAGGTGTGTTGGGACCTGAAAGCAGCTGCCTGGTATAGTAATGTTCTTTACATATAATTGTGTTGAGTGCTCGTGAAAAACAGCTATTCCGACTATGTTGTTGAATACAGAACAGGCCTGAACCACATAGATGCTGATGCTCTCTCACGGAGGCCTGTTCTCCGGAGCGACTGGGTCAGACTGTCAGAACCTGATATTCGAGCACTCTGCCAGAAGTTTTCCAGGGAGGAACAAATGTCCATGGATGCAGTGGAATGTATGGTGGATTGTTTGGGGCCCTCTGAAAAGTGTATTACGGCTGCTTATTGCCACTTCTCTGCCTTGGACACTGGTGCTTTGCCTCAATTCAATAATGACAGTATTCTGCAGGCTCAATCCCAAGATCCCATGATCAAATCAGCTCTAGAAGCCCTCTAAGCAGGGAAAGATGTGTCAATGTTACGTTCTACTGATTTGAGAACTGCATTGTTATACAAAGAAGGTCCTAAGTTGAAACTGATTAATAGACTGTTATACAGAGAAACAATTGACAGAGGGGGGGCCAATATACAAGCAACAGCTGGTTTTACCCACTGCTTTCCGAGGCTTGGTGTTGAGATCACTATATAATCACATGTAGCACCTTGGTATAGACAGGACACTTCACTTGGTGAGACCCAGATTTTATTGGCCTAAAATGAGGGCTGATGTAGAACAACACATTAGAACTTGCATTCGCTGCTTACAGAGAAAAGCTTTGCCACAATGGGCTGCCCCTCTTGTTAACATCACCACCAGCACCCCCATGGAACTGGTCTGTATTGACTTTTTGAGTTTGGAGCCAGATCAAAGAAACATTAGCAATGTGCTGGTGGTCACTGATCATTTCACCCGATATGCCCAAGCTTTCCCCACCAGGGACCAGAAGGCCTCAACTGTGGTCAAAGTGCTTATAGAAAACTTTTTTGTTCACTATGTGGCACCACAAAGAATCCATTTTGATCAAGGAAGGGATTTTGAGAGTCGTCTGATAAAAGAGATGCTTTCCCTGTGGGGAGTGCGAAAGTCCAGAACCACCCCTTTTCACCCCCAAGGGGACCCACAGCCTGAACGTTTCAACTGCACCATGCTAGATATGCTGGGCACCCTTCACCCTAAAGACAAGCCTAAATGGAGCCAACAAATCAGCACACTGGTACATGCCTACACCTGCACTAAAAGTGATGCCACTAGGTTCTCCCCTTACCGCCTGATGCTTGGAAGAGAAGTCTGACTGCCGGTAGATGTCTGTTTTGGAGTTTCCCCTGATGGGGTTCAAGCAGCTAATCATTTACAGTATGTGCAAAAGTTAAAGGCCCAATTAAATCATGCGTATCAATTGGCTCAAATCATGGCTGCCAAAAGAAATCTGGCTAACAAGGAAAGGTACGACAAAAAAGTGAAAGCCCTGGAGCTCCAGGAGGGGGACCGTGGGTTGCTACAAAATCTGGGACTGCATGGCAAACATAAGATTGCTGATAGGTGGCACCAACTCCCCATATAGTGGTAGGCAAACTAGATGATCTGCCTGTATACAAAGAGAGGCCTGAGAACAATTCTAAAGAAGTGGAAACCATGCATAGAAACCATTTACTGCCCATTGGTCAAATCTTGACTGAGGCTGAGCCTCAAGAAAATGCCCCCTCTGGACCAGAGACTAGAGCTGCTGCAAAGCAAAAACAAAGAAAGTCTGCACCTACCAATTTTGAGTTACAGTGTTCTCCACCAATAACCCCAGTTGAACCGGACTTTTCAGTCCATGTCCAAAGAGAGAGAGTGTGGTCTTGAATGCTATCCTTCTTATGAACTGAGCCAATTGTTTCGGGGCAACCCCCTAGTAAATTCTGGAGGTGAAGCTGGGCCTTCTGGACTGTCTAAGCCCCCAGCTTTGTCCCTGGAGCCACTACTCCCTGAAAGTGAAGTGCCAACAACTAAGTCGGATGATCTAGAATCACTGTGCATGGTGGAATTGCATGAGCTGCCCGAGGAGGTAAATGTTGAACTAGAACAGACTGGTGATATACCAGAACCAGAGGAGTATTTTCAGTACACGTATGATTCACTGGCAATGTCACCAAACTCCCCCTGTGGACTAAGTGTTGTGGACTCTGAGCTTGCCACTCCTGGAGCTGAAAATGACCCAAGTTCTAGCCCCTCTACCCCACTGGCAGTCCCTCTGATGTCTGAAGACACTGTTGAAGGTGGGGATCAGAACACAGAGACTGTCACAGTTCCCCCTAGAAGAACTGGTCAAGCTGTGAGGCCTGTGGTACGGTAAAGCTATGAGTCCCTTAGCAGACCTGCCCCTTAACATGGTCCATATGGGAGTGTATGTGACCCTGAGTTCGTTGCCCAAACTAAGCCTGGGAAATAATTCCAGATTACTAGTCTTGCCCTCCGAGTATGGTGCCCCTGCCCCGTCCAGCCCCAAGGTAGCTGATAGAGAAGGGCCCCCTCTTTTCCAGTTTCATGTGCAGGAAGGGTGACCTGATGCTTAAATGTTGTCGTGTATACAATATAGTAACATGTAGCAAGCTGTGAAATACAGAATAAATACATATGCTTGTGATTTAAAGAATGCAAATCTAACGGTTAGTAATGTGAATGTATTTAGTAGTCATTTTAAAAATGTTATGGGGTACCTACTTGATGCAGACGCCAAGTTCTTTTCAGGCCAGGAAGGGTATAATCTCCCGTACAAATGGGGGTTACTAAAAAGCCACCATGGAGCTTGCCTAGGTGTTCCCCTGCCTGCTGGCGTTCGGCGATTAAGCCATTAAGAATGGCACTGTGAGTGCTGGTAGAGCCTCTTCAAACTGTCTCTTTAAGAGCTGTCTGCTTACAGACCTGATTGCTGTTTTCTAGGGGGCTGGTGTTTCTCTGCTCAAATCCCTCCTGAACTGTTGGGAAATTGCTCTGTTTCTGCAGTCGCTAAGAGTGCTGAGGGAGCCTAAATGAAAGATGTAACTTTTTGCCTGAAACCAGTTAGAGTGTTAGTAAAAATGCAGTTTGTCTAACATGCCATTCTTGCAGCTGGGACTCTGTGTTTTGCCCCCCATTTTAGATCTGAACTGCCGAATGGGTCCAATCAGTGTGGGGGGACCTTTAAAATTGAGTCTGTTTGTGCCAACCAGAAATCAAATTCTCCTGGGAGCCAGCTTACAATGAGGAGGTATAGCTAGTAATTCTGGGAAGTGAAGTTCTGGACCTTGGCACCTTTTTGCGCCAATGGAGAGAGTTTCTGAGTGATTGACAGCTAAGTCCGCCAACTGGACTGGGTGGCGCCCAAAGAGAATGCTCTGCCTTGTGACTGGGAGGTCCGATCCATTGCGGCAGTGAGGAGAGAAGGAGTTCTGTGCTTCTGCGTTGTGTAGTTTCACGAAGGAAGCATGTGAGAGGCCTAAAGTTGGGCCGTTGCTGTTGCCGACTCGAATCGGACTGAATCAAAGAGTACCAAAGGGATGGAAGGCTGAAAGAGTGGAAACCAAGCTCACTCTGTAGAAGACTGGAGAAATTGCTGAATCGCGCTCAGTCTGTCAGGAATTGATGCTGCCATGTGAACTCATTGGTATTTGCAATAAGTGCGTTGGGACCTGAAAGCAGCTGCCTGGTATAGTAATTTCCTTTACATATAATTGTGTTGAATGCTCGTGAAGAACAGCTATTCCAGTTCTCTTGTCACCACGCAGTGTAAGCTGAATGTTGAGCTGAATGTGTTCGGACTGAATCCGTCTTCTGTTCAAGGCGGTGTGGCCTGGGCGGTAGAGTCTCATCTACCTACCTGTGTGTCTGGCAATCCATAACCACCATCTGCACCAGGTTGCATCAGTGTGGGGTAGCATGAGTACAAATCAGGGTATCCCCTGCAACCTGTTAACAATCACCAGTGTTTCACCTGATTTTCTTTCTTTCATTTTCTCAAGGACTGAGCCCTCCGGCTCCGGATTACAATTGCGTACTGTGCATATCTTTCTTACAGAGCCCTTTCCATCTGTATCTGCCAGCCAACCCCGGGCAACGGACCTGGCTAGCCCTTCAAACTGGGTACCCAGAGTGTGACTTTTATGACTTTGTATGAGTGCACATCATAGTGATTTATTTCTGCCAATCAGCTTGATCTCTCCCTCCCTGTGTTTCACTCCCCTAAATTAACCAGATTGGATGTTATTGACTTTACCCTGTTTAGAGTGTCAGTACCTATATAGTAGGCATTGCATTATATTGTGTGAACTGACCAACCTTATTTCACAGGGGGTCCTCCGAGACGAACTGCAGAATCGGTCTCGTGGGTAAGTGGTACCTTATGATTGGATATAGTGTACAGGTGGGGTATTGATATTGTGATCGTTGTATATCATGTGGATCATTAGAGGGAACAAAAAGGAGTCTCAGTGTCCCAGAGGACTGTGACCAAACTCGACCAACCAGTATAAACCGTGACCTCTGGGTGGAGGCACCCTTCATAGAACCTAGGCCCCTCAACTTGTCCGTAGCCAAACAGGCAGGGGTAGTAGCCCTTGGGATAGTGCCACCTAGGGGTTACATTCATATCAGACATTGGACATGGGGTGGTGAGCAAGGTAAGTCTGTTTGCTAACGACACCAAAATTGGAGCAGTGGTGGATGGAGAGGAGGGGTGAAAGCAGCTGCAGGGGGACCTAAGCAAGCTAGAGGAGTGGCAAGAGAGGTGGCAACTGGGGTTCAATGCAAAAAAGTGTAAGGTTATGCACTTTGGAATGAAGAACCCAAGGAGAGAATACTGGCTGGGGGGTTAAGCTGGGGATCACTAAGGAAGAGAAAGACCTTGGGGGTAATGATAACGAGGACCATGAACAACACTGCCTAGTGCAGGACAGCGGCTGCAAAAGTGAACAAAATGCATAGTGATGGGGTTTTCATCCAGGCAAAGTGAGGTGATCTTGCCCCTCTGCAGATCTCTGGTAAGGCTGCACTTAGAGTATTGTGTGCAGTTTTGGAGGCCATACCTAAAGCGTGATATCAGGCTGCTGGAGGGGGTGCAGAGGAGGGCAACAAAGATGATATGTGGAATGGAGGGGAGAGACTATGACAGCAGGCTGGGAGACCTCAATATGTACACCCTGGAGGATAGAAGGGACAGGGGGGACATGATAGAGACATTCAAGTATCTGAGGAGAATCAATAAGGATGGGGCAGATGGGGTCTTTAAGTTAAGGAGGGGGAGAGTCACCAGGGGTGCATGGGCTAAGAATGGAGGGGGGGATGATTTAGGAAGGAAATGAGGAGACTCTATTTCACAGAGAGGGTGGTAGTAAAATGGAACACCCTACCTGAATGAGTGGTATCATGTAAATCTGTAAACAGCTTCAAAAGGGCATGGGACAGGGAACAGGGGAGAGTGAGGGTGGGGAGTGGCAGTGGGATGACAAAAGGGAGGAAGGTTGGGGCAGCTGCAAACTAGGGGTGTTGGCTGTACACTCGAGCAGACTTAGATAGACCGAGTGGTCTATTTCTGCTGGCACATTCGTATGTTCATGTGAGTCTTAGGAAAGCTGGGTACAGTCCATCACTACCAGGACTTCCCTTAGCCTTTAGAGACTTTAGTAGCTTCATGGTGTCAGCTTGGTTTACAGCCCTGAAGTGGAAGGGAGGGGGTAAGGTGGAGGTAGAGGTGGAGGGAGAGTTGTTTGGCTGGAGGTTCTGGACAGTGGAGGCCTGGGGGGGGGTTACTAAGGTAGGGGGATAGGTCAGTAAACTTTAAGTTAAAAACATTTGCAATTTCGTTGGGGTCTGAGGTGGTAACAGAGAGGGATGCAAGTTGTGTTATCTGCCTGTTATTTTGGGGGCTTAGAAGAGACCCAATGGTAGCCCAGAAAGTGCATGGGTTTCCAAGGATGTTGCTTTGTTGGTTTTGGTAAAATTGATGCTTAAGCAACTTGGCAGACTGTTTGCAGAAATTTCGCAGTTGCTGATAGGCATTCCAGTG
Organism: Neoceratodus forsteri; assembly: GCA_016271365.2. Lineage (NCBI taxonomy): Eukaryota > Metazoa > Chordata > Ceratodontiformes > Ceratodontidae > Neoceratodus > Neoceratodus forsteri. The sequence continues at coordinate 378,797,998 of CM057458.1, forward strand.
TTGGGGGAGGGGGACGCTTTGTATGCCTTACATTTGCTATCCCAGTCTTTCATTGCTCCTAGTAGCTCTTTGGATAGCCGGCATGCAGAGCACCTCTTACCCTTCTGGTTGTGAGGGGGAAGCAGGTATCCTGTATGAGAGAGAGGGTGAGGTAAAGAGGATGACTAAATCAGAGATGCTGCTATAATGGTATAGGGCTGACCAGTTTGACACCCTATCATCTCTGAGAACCAGCTCAGGATCTTGTTGGTCAAACCTTCAGAAGGACAGGAATTTGTGGAGAGGGAGGGGTGGTTTGACCTGGTGGATATTACAGCATAGGTAGGGGTCTGGTCACTGATTGAGTCAGACATTGTACCTGCTTGAAGGATTAAGTCTGCTCAGTTTGTGGTGACTCAAACGATGAAGGAGTGGTTTAGTGTGCATGCATTGTGCCTTGTGGGGGTGGTGATAAGGTGTTCCAGGTTATGCACCTTCAGAAGGTTTGCATAGTCTAGCACAGGAGCGTCCAGCCAATTAAGGGTGAAGTCTCTGATTGTAACTAGATCGCTTGTGGGTGTTGCGTTCCCCATGTCATCTAATAAGTTGGATAAAATGAAATAAAAACACCGCACTCCAGGCAAGGTGAGATATAAAACCACTCAACTTTACTGATAAATATATCATCATATTTTTAAATACAGTGGTAACATATACAGTGTAAACTTGTGGAATCCACATACCTAAACAAAATAGTTGGATAAGCCTGGGATGCCTCCTGTCGGGGGTTAGAAGCAGCTTATGTGGAATGTTTTGGCACACCCAGGATTAATTCAGCAAGGAGCCATTCACTTAGTGTAGCGGGGGTGGAACAGCAGATGAGAGGGGTAGTAATGTGCTCTTGCTCATACAGTACTACGCCTCTGCCCTTTTTTCTGACAGGTCTATTTTGACATAGGAGTGAGTATCCCTGTAGTTGAAAGTGTGAGTCTATTTGGTGCAATTTAAGCCAGGTTTCAGAGAGACCCAATACCTGAGGTTTGTACAGAGCTAATGTAAATATTGTTTAGTGGGTAATGGTTCTCTTCTAGGTTCTTCAGCCCCCAATCTAGGCTTTCAAATTCAAGAAAAAATATAGGAAATGTTGTGGGGCCCTTTGAAGTAAACACTCTTCGCTCAAGTTATTGTTCTTCAATCTTTCTTTTTATTTCTCTTCCCCTTACATTTCGCTCGACTTGGAGCTTGTTCACGGGGTTTATTCTTTGTTACACATCTGTAAATACATTTATTTTATGTCATTGATCAGCATTTTTTTAATATGACATAGTTACATTTTTAATTCTTTGGTGTATACACATACCATTCAATAAAGATTATTGCTTATTTGTACTTGTTTAGATCCTAAGTTGCATCCTAAAAAAGACATACACAGTATGTTAGTGAACACAGCGCTGCTAATAGCTTGGAACAAGGTTTAACTACTGCCTGTAAGGCTTGTTCCCCATATTTCGTGGTTTGCAGCATACCTCATATATATTACTTAAAACTTCTTGTCTTTCTTGTAAAGAATAATTTGGGCCTGTAATGACATAAACATATTTTTTTGTAAAGCTTTGCAGTTATTATGTTGTTTAATATTATAAATGTGGCCACATTGTGGCTTCTATTTACTTATTTTGTTAACAGCATACCTTAAAGGAGGCTGTGAGCTTCTTAGAGTGGAATTAGTGTTCTTTGTAGTCTGTGAAAACATAATCATAGTATTCCCCTATTGGTCTCATAGCCATCATTTTACTTTTATAATTAAAGGTTCTAATACCAACTTCTAAATATTCTTTAATATTTTAACTGCTTACCCTCACTCCTTCTGGCTCAAGTTTCTCCTTTTTGGTTAAGTTCCTCTGCATGTAAGCACTGAAGCCCAGCAAATTTTAATGGTAGCTACTTCCTGATAACCTCTCACCTGAGATCCCATGGTGTGACTAACCATGTCATCACACCCAATTGATCGCACCTGTGCGATCTCGGTTAACTGAACAGCTTGAGAACACTACTACAGTTTGGTGCTCACAAAATGGGCTATTTGTTCCTAGTTGCTGCAGCTCTGTGCTAGTTTACTTTTTTATTTATTTTTTAACTTTCTTTTGAGGTTATTAAAATGAAAACACATTGTTCTCATACCATGTTTTCTTTTCGCAGGGTGACATAAGAGTAAAGAGGATTTTTTGCTAATATCAACAGTTCTCTTGCCTTAATTTTATTTATTTATTTATTTATTTACAAGTTTTACCAGGAAAGCATACTGAGCAACATGCTCGATTCCAGATGCGACCTGGGATAATTAAAAATGCTGCAAATAAATTCCAGGTTTCTCAGAAGTATTATTTGTTATTTTATCGTCTTACATTACTGCTTTCTGCAACCCAAACTGTGAAATTCATAATGTAATACCAACAGTCATTGTTTCACTTGCTGAGGGGCCAACTGCAATTTGACTTTCCTATTCATTAAATACTTTTAATCACTCAGTGGCTTAAAATTGTCTTCTCAGATCAGTTCTTTAGCTCACATTATACCAAGTATGTTAAACACCATAGAAAATAACAGCAAAATAACAGCAAAATACACACTTGGCTTCCTTTTATTGATGATATTTTTATGTTATGGAAAGGAACACAGGAAGAACTTATTAAATTCCATGAGGAACTGAACAACAAAGATAAAAATCTTAAGTTTGTGATGAATTTTGATAAAAGAGAAGTACCATATCTAGACCTCAAGATAAAAAAGGTAAATAACAAGATAGAAACAGCACTTTATAGGAAGGAAACAGATAAAAACACCATATTACATGGTAATAGTTTCCAAGAAACCAAGCTTAAACAGAATATTCCATACTCTCAGTTAACCTGAGTAAAATGAAACTGTACAGCAATACAAGAAGCACAGAAAGAATCAAAAATCATGTTAAATAGGTTCATAGACAGAGGATATAAGCCTAAGACATTGAAACAAGCAGAAGAAAAAATTAAAAATAAGACACAAGAGGAACTATTAAAAAGTAAAGGACCCAAAACAAAGCCACAAATAATTGTATTTGCTACTAAAAACAATCATAAGTTAAAAGAAATTAGACAAACAATAAACAAACAATGGCCTTTAGTTGGAATGGAGAGTGAACAAATACCAGAACTTTTAAATAAGCCCATAATAGCTGCAAAAAGAGTAAGGAACCTTAAGGATCAGTTAGTAAAATCTCAATTAAATTACCAGAAAACAAGGAAGCTCAACTACTATTTGGACTATTAGCACCAGGCATGGTCCCCTGTGGCAAGTGCTCAGTATGTAGTCATACATCAAAAAAATAAACATTCATACATAAAATGATGGCTATGAGACCAATTGGGGGAATACTATGATTATATTTTCACAGCCTACAAAGAACACTAATTCCACTCTAAGAAGCTCACAACCTCCTTTAAGGTATGCTGTTAACAAAATAAGTAAATAGAAGCCACCATGTGGCCACATTATAATATTATTTATTTATTACATTTTGATAACCGGGTAAGCCCGCTGGGCGCTGAAGGTCCCTTTTTCAGGTGTGACCCAGGGAATTACATGGAATAATACAAGGGGGTAGCATACAGCACAGGTACATTACACTAGACAGCGAGGAACATAATACATAGTAGTTTTTCAGCAGTTACATTTCAGAGGTAAGACATAGTAGAACAACATAATAACAGCAAAGCTTTACAAAAAATTATGTTTATGTCATTACAGGCCCAAAATTATTCTTTACAAGAAAGACAAGAAGTTTTAAGCAATATATATGAGGTATGCTGCAAACCAAGAAATATGGGGAACAAGCCTTACAGGCAGTAGTTAAACCTTGTTCCAAGCTATAAGCAGCGCTGTGTTCACTAACATACTGTGTATGTCTTTTTAGGATGCAACTTAGGATCTAAACAAGTACAAATAAATTAACCCTGTGAAAAATTAAGAATATATACAAGGGTGCACAAGCAATAATCTTTATTGAATGGTAGGTGTATACACCGAAGAATTAAAAATGTAACAATATCATATTAAAAAAATGCTGATCAATGACATAAAATAAATGTATTTACAGATGTGTAACAAAGAATAAACCTCGTGAACAAGCTCCAAGTCGAGCGAAACGTAGGGAGAAGAGAAATAAAAAGAAAGATTGAAGAACAATAACTTGAGCGAAGAGTGTTTACTTCAAAGGTCCCCCCAACATTTCCTATATTTTTTCTTGAGTTTGTGCAGAGCTACCCATGCCTCTAGCTCTGGGAGCTTTGATGGGGGGCTGCAGGCATTCATGTGGGCAGTTTTTAGCCCAGAGGGCTTTACCAAGGTGACATCGGTATGGTCGATGTGGGCGTTTGAGAGGCCAGGGTTAGGTTCAACATGTCCTGCAAGTAGAATGAGAGCCAGGAGAAGGCAGTTTGGTGGGTGCCAGTGGGGGGTTGGAGGGTGAGGGAGTGTATGATTAGGATGAGCAGTCGGGGCTCAAGTTTAGACAGTAGGGCCAAAAGGATTTCACTTGTGAGAGTGAGTTCAAGTCCAGATACCTGAAATGTGGTGTCCGGGTTTTCATTTGTGGGAGGTGAAAGGCATAGTTTTTGCTGCTCAACCGCTAGTATTGATGCGCAAATACCTGTTGTCCTGAGCAGGGAGGTTAGAGAGAGCAGCATGAGTATGATCGCATATGGGCTCATAATTATTTGGAGGTGCCTGACTTTACAGGTGGTAACCTGAAGTTAGGGGAAGAAATTTAGTATGAGTGATGCAAAAAGGAAAAAGGGCTATGCTGCTTTAGGAGAGTAGACTGAGTTGTTTGTGCTAGTTAGTGGTGTGGTCAGAAACAGTGTTGCTACAGCTAGGGGTTTCAGTACGTTTGCTGGCAGTAAGTGGGAGTCAGTTTTGTCTCCATTGTCTCAGTTAGATTTGTTAGGGTGAGAAGGATGGAGACAATTGCCTGAAGCCAATGGGAGAGATGAAGATGAAAGCGGGCAGAGTTTGGGTGGATTTAATAGAGGTCGGGGCTGGGGAGGGCAGGTGGGGCAAAAATACTGGTCCTAAGAATAAAAACAGTGAGCGAGCAGCCAAAGGAAAAGCTGTTCCCGTGCTAGGGATGGCAGCAAGGACCTGGGTACAGCTCCTAGGGTCGGCTTCACAAGTCAACCAATGGTACGGCACGATTCTGTAAACAGACTAATCCGGGAGGTCCGTGCCACTTGCCCAGCCAATGAGGAGAGGAGCTGGTGCTGGGGCTTAAGCCGGCCTGCTAGCGGGAGGAGACCGTACCTGGTGGGCTGATGAGGTGGAGAGGAAGGCAGCAGAGGAAAGTGCCGCATCCCAGTTTCTCAGGGCAGCTGCTTATGGCTGAGGAAGCACTCTCTCAGGGCTCTCAGCTGGAAAGAGCAAAAAGGGAGAGATGCAATTAATTTAAAATGGTTGGCACAGGCGGGAAAAGGTGTGGGGGTCAGACAGGGGAAGAGAGACATGTACGCAGCAGGGGATTAAGAGAAAGACAAAAGTTAGGGACTTAAGATAATTATGTAGATCACTAGGGAGGGCCTCAGGTAGCGAGACAGTGGGCAGGGGTGAGAGAGCAGAATGGGAGAAGGGCAGAAACACAGATCCAGTGAGTGTGGGGATGGCTGCTTGTTAGTGAGAGAAGGGCACGAGGGAAAAGAGAAAATGGTGGGGGGGTAGGAGAGGAAAGAGAAAAACAGGTCTTAGAGGTTTAAAACAGTACAGTTTTGGCAATGTCTAAACAAGCTTTAGCAAAGGGATATGTAGAGGGCTGTAAGAGCTGTAGTTTCCTAGGATGCTAGCTAGTCCAAAAAGGACTGTAAATCACAAAAATACTGATTCTCCCATATACTGTCTGGCCTGGTAGCACTGTAAGCAGGTTAACAAAAGCTAACTGGACCAAAATAATAACACAGTAAGTCTCAGGCTAAAAGTCGTGTATAGCTAGACGTTAAACAGGTCTAAAAAGCTATAAAAGTCACAGTCAGATGCTATTGAGATCACAGATGCTATCGGTGCAATAAGAGCAGTAAGCACATGCACAAAAACTAGCTGGCTTCGGTAAAATACTGGTCCTAAGAATAAAAACAATAAGTGAGCTGCTTTTTTTTTGTAATGAGTGAGTCGCTGTGATGTCTGATTTTCAAGTGGAGATTGGAGTTTAATAAAGCTGATGTTTTGCACATATTAAACTTGATATGCTTGTAGTTTACATTTTGACATTGCAGCTCCTGTTTAACCTAATGTGCTCCGAGACTGATTCTTATGTGTGCTAGTTATTCAATGGTATGTTGGTGTTCTTTAGTTTTTAAGTCTTCTAAGCCCTACTGCACCACCCTCCCTTTTCTGTAGCAGTCCTGCTGCTTGTGCATTACCTCATGAGCAGAAAGAAAAGAGAGACTCAGGCTTTGGATTGCTAGCTGGTTAATGGTATTGTGGCTGGGGCTAGGATGGCATGGGCACCGAACCTGAACTGGGCAAGGGTGGTGGTGATAAGGATGATACAGGTAATAGAATGGGACTCAGATGGGTGTTGTGTGGGCAGGGAGGGTGGATACGGGAGAATGATCACTGCAACATTTATGGTGATGTGACTCAGACTGGGGCAGCTAATGGGATACAGGGTGGTGACGAAATACAGCTATGGGGGAGGGACTCATGGCTAGAGAGGTCAATGCCTGTTGGAAGACTACAAATAAGTCACACACCAGCAGCAATAGGTAAATTATATGGGTAATTATACTACAAATGGACCCTCTCCACCAACCACAAGCCAGAGTTGCAAACAGTTTATTCCACAGCAAATTCACAAATCTAATTTTATTCTCAATCAAATGTTTGCTGAGAGCTCAGTATAGTACTATTATTGTCAAATAAAACTGTAGCATCAGAGTGATATCACCTTCTTACCTTGCATTCTGATTAGACAACTCACAGCACTCACAGCAGCAACTTTAAATAGCTGTAAAATGACACTAAAACATGAGCTGAAGCCTTGTTCCCTGGATCCAATTTTAATGGCGTTTGCAACTTACATTGTGTATATTATAGTTGGCAAATGAGATAAAGAAAGATTGGTATGTTTGTTTTATTTCTGACATCTATTGGGAAAAATAATGTTATACTCAGGAGCCTACTTTCTCCTAAAATTCCTCCTGAAAAGGCATTTCATTAATTGTTGGAATTTTTAAAGGACAGTTTGTATCCTAGCCCATGGGTAATGCAAGAATGTTCAGGTTCCACCACTGGACTCCTCTAGAGGGTATGTCAATAACTTAAGCTCTCAGCAGTATTGGAATGCAGAGGAAAATTTTGATTCCAAAAATAACAGCAAAATGGCAATTTATGACTGCTGGGCTTGTGACCTGCATAGTGATGTAATTTAGGGCAAACCTTTAGCTGTGCAAGAGTTTTTATATAGGTACTATACTACTATGTATTCAGCAACACTGCAAGTGCCCTCTGTTTCAGTGTACAACAGGCACAAAGGAAATGAGAATTTCATTTTCTGAGAAGCAGTGAACAAGCAATGCCAGTTTTACAAGAATCTGTAAATCTGTCACATGCAAGCAGCAGTGGATAAATTATATGGGCAATTATACTACAAATGGACCCTCGCCCCTAATCTCAAGCCAGAGTTATAAATAATTTATTCCACAGCAAACTCATAAATGCCATTTTATTCACAATAAAATGACTTCTGAGAACTCAGAATAGTACTTTTATTGTCAAATGAAACTTTAATATCATAGTGACATCATATTCTTACCTTGCATTCTGATTGGACTAAACTCACAGCACTCGCAGTAGCAACTGTAAACAAGTGCAGTATGGGGGAAGGAGGAGTTGAGTTAACACAAACTTTAAAAAAAAGTAGAAAAGAAACAGTACCACAAGCTGTTTTTAAACACACGAAGCATATATAGAACAAAGCATAGGATGTAGTGTATTATGATATTTTTTTTACACACCCAATGTGTGTGATGTCCACAAAGCTTGGGAGGTTTGTGCAGACATCAGACTCCAAGGGTGTGTAAAACTTATACATACTTCCTGTGTTTCATTTTTTTATAATTAATGTTTTTTTGTGTCCCCTCCCCCATCCGCACACACTGTCTCTGCTGTTTCAATAAAATCGAGATTAGCATTGTGTTCTCTGAGTGTGCCATTGCCAAAACCTCTACCTCCCAAACCACTTAATTTATTATTTATTGACATATCTGGTTGATCCTGTCATTTCTGTGATGCTTTCCATTTTAAAATAAGCAAAGACTTACAGTATGGTCTTTTTCGCCGGCATGATTGAAGATGTAACTGATAGAAATGGAGCGTGGCTCACTGCTGTGAATTTCTGCTAATTTTAATTTTAGAAGCATGGTAGAAATGGTAGGATCAAATAGATAAGAAAAACTTTAAACAATAAGTGGTTTGGGGGGGGGTGGGTTCAGCAATTGATACACAGAGTGACAAGTACAATTAGGTGTTATAGAATGCCATAATACATGGTTATGATGTTACAACCATGTATTATGGTATTAGAAGAGTGCTGATTTTAAGTTAATATAGGGGCTCACCAGTAATTACATTTATTTTTGTGCCTCCCCACTGCCCGACCATCCACTCCTTCAGGCCACCAAGAGCCCCCTAATGGCCATGTCTTCCCCCCATCTGCTATCTGCTGCTAACCAGGATTATGTGCCCCCAGACACACCCGGCGGAGACTGGGATTCAATCTGAAACCAGGGCATGGGGCAATGGATGCAGCCTTTAGAGGGCATTCCACTGGTGCTTCATGGTGGAGGAGACCAAACGACCATCATCTGCTTGATTGAGTAGCCATTTTTCCATCTTTGTCCCTCCCCCTCTCAGTGCAGCTATGCCTGCTGCATCCTGGCCTGATGCACTTGTGGTGCATGGTCACCCATGCCGCATTGTGCATTGCCACTACTGGCCACCAGGAGTGGCTTTACAGTGATGCAGGCTTTGCTACCACCTTCCCCAGGGAGTGGAGCATCCAACCCTCCCTGACGGCCTCTGCTCCTGTCGTTCTGGGCTCGGGCATGGACCTGAGTCACCTGCATGTCAGTGATCTCTCATAAGCTGGTGCCATGGAGCTGGCCAGTAATTATATAGAGAATAATGGATTGGTAGGGGGTTATAATGAGGATTTTATACCCCCACCGAGGGGTTGGATGGCACATAAATTTATTCATACATCCCACCCCGAGGATGTGTGTAAAGTCCAAGTTTTAAGCCCCCTACCGATCCTTTGTTTTGTATAATTGCTGGGATCTTGTTTTTGCCACAGCAGTTATACAAAATGAATGGGTTTGGTTCGAGCTGTAGACAGTTGGGGTTTCAGCATGCGGTCTGTGGAGGCTCATAGTGTTTTTTAAAATTTTCTTATTTCCCCACTGCAATGTAGATTTTGTGCTCAGTGATCTTTTTGTAAAAACAAAAAAAAAGAAAAGAAAAGAACTTACCGCCGACTGCTTGTGTTAGGGGACTGGAGTGGATGCAGCGCTGAGGAGCAAGACGGTGGGGAACAGCATACAAAAGAGGAAGTTCACGGTAGCTGCATGCGCCAAAGTAGGGAAACCGGGCACGTGTTTGTCATTATAACCAGCTGGTTGAGCATGGTCACGTGATGAGCTTGGCGTGAGAGGATGTCCGCAGTGCTGCTCCTAGGCCCTGACTATTTTTAAAAGCTACAAAAACTCCATCCGAATCGCTGCAGCAAATTGCTTCCAGTGCTTAAATCGGTGAAGTAATCCTGTGTGGTTGCTGGTGGTAAAATGTGGTTTGAGAGGTTAAATATAGTAATTTCTCTCCGCCAATGTGGTGAAGCTGACAGCGGTGTGAGGCCCAGTTAAAGTACCGAGATGGAGGGGGAAGTTCCTGAATCCCTTGCAGCGAGAGCACCTGCAGTTAAGCGACTGAAATCGCAGTCGCCAGAGCTCCAGGAGCAACTGATAAACCAGATCGAGAGCAAGAAGGTGGAGACACTAAGAGTAATGGACGACCTAATGGAGATTAAACTGTTACTGCAAGGCTTGTTGCTGAATTCTCTACTGTGAAGCCAGTGCTGCAGTCTTAGCCAAAGGATGGGGGATGTGGAAGCTAGAGTCTCCTCGCAAGAACGGAAGGTCTCCACGATAGATCAGGAGTTGATCTTAGCTCACAAAAAGATTAAAAAATTAGAGGATCGAACGGATGATCAGGAATCCAGAAGTCGTAGAAATAATCTTATCCTGGCTGGCCTACCAGAGAGGGCACAGGGGTCGGACTGTGTTACCTTTACGCAAGAACTGCTCTTTAAATTGTTGGGCCCCACACCTTATGGAGAAGCATATAATTTAGAAAGGGCACATAGGGCTCTAAGAGAGATGCCCCCACTGGGAGCGAGACCCAGAGTGGTAATCATGAGGTTCTTAAACTACAAAGAGAAGTCACATGTCCTAGCTAAGGCTCGACAGAATAAAACCCTACAGTGGAATAGTGCTTCTATTTGGTTATTCCAGGATCAGACACCCTCAGTGTGGGAGAAGCAGAAGGACTACATTGATATAAAGAAGAAGCTGTATCCTGCAGGCATAAAATTTAGGATGCAATATCCTGCAATCCTGCATGTTTATCTTCAAACAGGGGAAAAAAGACATTTATCTGCTAGGGATGCAATGGAAGGTCTGAGGTCCGAGTTACCGGCTCTATTTCAATCTACAACATGAATACACGCAAAAAGAAAGCAGAAGTGGTTTATTTAACTTTCTACATTGGGGACCTGAGATAAGAGAGCTGCGAATCGTGGTTTCTTCTGTTACTACCAATTTGGATTGTTCTTATGTTTATGGACCTGTGATCAAAATTGCTATTTGGTGGAGAGGGGTGTTTCCCCTTGTTATTGTTTTTTTTTTTCTCTTCTGAATTTGAAAATGATAGGCTAGTTACAGGAAGTGTAAGGGAAGTTTAGAAAATAAATGAATGGGGGGTGTATGGGCCAATATGGTGATTATCTTTTTTTTTAGTTTGGGTGTACGGGGGGGCGGGGCTTGTTGGGGTATTATGCTTCGAATACATTTGGAAGTGGATGAGTGTATTGAGGGGCTTCCTCCTCGGAGAATGAAAGGGATTGGGATGTTGGGGAGCATGGTGAGGTTGGGTACCACGTGGCAGTTATTGATGGGGACAAGAAATGTTTAAGGTTTTTTTTCTTTTTTTAACGGGGTAAGCAGGTAGGGGGGGTTAATGAAGTCCCCGTATGCGAAAGAGATATTCCCTATCGCCTTGTGAGGGAACTATATAAGCAAAATAAAGGGACAATGGGAGTCCTCAGGGGTCGGGCACATTTTCTGGATTTTCCGGATTGACGGACATTCTTAAAGAGACAGGGAGTTAGTTTTATTTTGGGTGGGCAACTCCTGATTTTCTGTTGCTAACGGCTGGTTAAGAAACTGGTATAAAAGAGGTTATAAGTTAGTGCAGCAAGAGTTTGAAGTTTGACATGGGTAGTAATTAAGTGGACAGGATATGCGTTGGGGGAATTATAAGCATAAGGGGAAAAGAAAAAATGGAGTAGTTAATGGATAGTAGGGGGCGAAAGATGGTGGGAGTTTTTTGAACAATGCTGGTCTGACTGTGGGGGCTTAGGAGCACACTGCAAATGGCTCATCAATGAACCGTTTTTCTGTAGAAGGGCGATCTTGGGATCGGGGATTGTGGGAGGGGAGGGTTGGGGGTATCTGGAAGGAGAGAGAGCACACCATTGCACAGGAGAGAAGAGATAACCTAGAGATAGTTATAATTGCTGGACAGGGAATCTACTATCTGGGTGTGAAATGTCTGGTATAAAAATGATTTCATGGAATGTAAAAGGTCTTAGGGGTAGGCGTAAAAAAATGGTAATTATGAGACACATCAAACAAATGGGGATGCATATTGCTGCAATACAAGAGACTCACTTGTTGCTGGAAGAGTGGACTCAGTTAAAGAGGAGTGAGGTAAACCAGGTATATGGTGTTGGGAGAGAAACATCTTCAGGTGGGGTGGCAATTTTAATTGGGAAAATTGTCCATATATTATTGAAAAGGTATTGGCTAGGGATGATTCCAGGGGGATATACCTTTCAGGTGCTATATTGGGTAAAGAGTTATTAATTGATCTATATATGGCCCTATACCGCCTGATCCTCAGTTTCTGGCTTCAGTGGAGATAGATATTGCTTTGTTAACTTCACTTCCTCTTATTATGGTAGGAGACTGGAATCTCTGTATAAATAATTGGGAGGATAGAATACCGCCATCCAGCAGGCCCCTATCAGGGGCTCAGGTGGCTTTGTCCAGATTAATGGAGGTTGTTGCATTAACGGATCTGATTACGACCCATGCAGTTGGAGGTAATAATATGACTTTATTCTGCAGTGAATAAAAGTCATTCCAGAATAGATTTTTTTTTGGTTAATAGGGAGGCGCTTAGGGAGATTAAGGAGATATCTACCAGGTGCAGGATTTTATCGGACCATTCCCTAGTTCAACTGACTTGTGAACCAGAGAATATTCCCTCTCAGCCCTATAGGTGGAGGTTGAATGACTCTCTTTTTTCAGATACTGCAATCCTGAGTAAATTAGTAGACGCTTTACAGGATATTATACAGAATCAATTAAATACATTGCAAAATGAGGGTTTAGCTTGCCCTACACATAAGGTATTGTACTCAGGGATAGCAAGGAGTTTTGAGGTAAGGCGAAATAGTATGATAAGAGCTAAGGAGGAATTCTTAATTGGGGCTATCGATTCTTTGGCACCTAAGAAGAGGACTTCAGGGGAGATAGACTCTGAGCTCCAAAGCTTGCAACAGGAGATGGCTGACATTACTTATAGTAAAGTGGAATTTTGGCTTGAAAAAATCCAAGCCAAATACTTGCTGCAGGGAGGTGTCCCAGGGCGTTTGCTGGCAGCTAAAGTTAAAGAGTGGGAAGCGAGTAGAACAATCCTGGTTATACGACAGGGTGGAGCTGTCATTACAGATCCTCTACAAATGGCAGAGGCTTTTGCATCCTACTATAAAGAAATTTATCAGTTACAGCAAGTTGTTGGGGAAAAGGAAATTAACATATTCTTAGATAGTGTTTCTTTACCAATCCTGGATATAGATGAGGCTAAGAAATTAGCAGCATTGATCAGTGAAGAGGAGATAATTGCGACGATTCAGGCCTTATCCTCCGGCAAAACTCTGGGGCCAGACAGTCTTACGTCCAAATTTTATCAAGTGCACCTGCATACTGTACTTGCCCTGTTAAAAGATTTATTTACTAGTATAATGCAGGATGGGGTGCCTCACCCACCGTTATACCAGGCCTATATTATGTTGGTTCCCAAACCGGATAAACCTAAAGTTCTACTTGGTAGCTATAGGCCCATCTCGTTGATGAATCAGAATATTAAGATTCTTACAAGGATTCTAGCTAACAGAATCTTGAATATTGCACCAAACCTAATAAGTCCTGAGCAGGTGGGTTTTATGCCAGGGAGGGGGGCACATGATGCTCTTAGAAAACTACATCATATACTTAGTTCTGCCCCGAACTCTCTATTACCCTTGGCTTTGATATCACTGAATGCCGAAAAGGCTTTTGATAGGTTCTCTCATCCATTTTTGTTTGCCACCATGGAGAGGATGGGTTTCTCGTAGGGCCTGCTCAGAGGTATTAGAAATTTATATTCGGCTCCTACGGCTAGGGTAATGTGTAATGGGTATGTTTCCTCAGAATTCTTATTGGCTAATGGAACAAGGCAGGGATGCCCCTTATTGCCAATATTGTTTAATATTTATTTGGAACCATTATTAACAGCTATTAAAAATGATGTTGGCGTTAGGGGGATCTTGATTGTGGGGAAGGAATTAAAATTTACAGTCTATGCGGATGACACTCTTTTGCACCTGGTCAGTCCTGGGGTAAGTTTCCCCAGAACTGTTGAACTCATAAGCCAATTTTCTAAAGTGTCAAATTATAAACTAAATCTGACTAAGACACAGATTCTCCCTTTGATGCCCCATGTGTGTAGAGATGACTTTGCTCCAATGCAAATACATTGGGCTGGAGACTGGATAAAGTATTTGGGAATATGGGTTACTGCTTGCTGGGAGGATGGTGCTGCATTGAATTTGAATAAGGTGCTGGTTACAATTAATGGGGATGTGCTTAGATGGAATAAGCTTCCTTTAAACTTTGCGGCTAGATTGGGCCTAATTAAAATGAATCTGATGCCAAGATTATTGTACCCGGTATATTTAGCCCCGTATAGTATCCCCAAAATATGGTTCACTAAAATTAGAAGAGTACTCTCTGAGATCCTGTGGACTTCAAAGCCCCCTAGGAGAAAACACAGGGTGTTATATTTGCTGCAGGATGGGGGGGGGGGTTTCAAACTGCCAGACTTATACTTGTATTATGTAGCGAGTCAATTGGGTATTATGAGTTGCTGGGGTTCAGGGAATGAGGAGGAAGTATACACTCCAATATGGCTGCAGTTGGAGAGGCAATTGTTAAAAGAAATTGGCATAAGACCGGAGGCATTGCTTTTTGCCAATCCGGGAAAATACTTTGGTAAAGCAACTAAGACTCCAATTGAAAAAACTGTGAAGGTCTGGTGGATGTTTCTTACGCCTTCTCAGAGAAAGGAACAGGCAAGGGCAGTAGTGCAGCCGGTGTTAGGAAATCCCAATTTTCTGATTGGGGGCAAGTTCATCACTAAACGTTGGGCAGCACAGTTAGAGGGCCTCACATTAAGGGAGGTTATACAAGATAATAGAGTTGTTCTCCCAGTGAGATGTGAGTCTATGAATTTTTTTTAAAGAATTCAGCTTGTTTTAAATGTTGGAGAAAGCTGGGAAGGAACTGGGGGGGTTCACCAACAAATCTTTTTACTTAGGAAAATCTTTCTGCATTAAATCTATCGTCCAATTGTTTTTCCAAGGTACATAAGGTATTATTGGACTACCCCAGTCCAAAGTCCCTAGTAAAAATATTATACTGGGAGGGGGCAATGGCCCCTCAACAGTTAGCTTGGAATGGTATTTGGAAAGGCATCAAATATATACCTATACCCAGGTATAGAATTATGCAGTACTTTATTGCTTCAAATATATATTTTACCCCTAAGAAGTTGTGTGATCGACAGCTTAGACAGACAGATCTCTGTTTTAGATGAGGGGTTGAGCCAGGTGACACCCTACATGTTATGTGGAATTGTTGTAAAATACAGTCGCTATGGCTGGAAATTACGCAACAAATGGACCCCATGTTAGACTATTCCGAGTTTATAGTGCCAGAAGTTTGTATTTTAGGGGATATGTCACAATTAACAGGATCCACACCAAATATCATTTATCATTGATGACGGCTATAGTTAAATCTTTCATATTGAAACAATGGAAAGATGATCAATGTTATAATTATAAACATTGGGAGAGGGATTTTATATGGGCCCTGGGTAGAATTAGGAGATTTATGTGCTTAGATGGTAAGAAGGGTCTGTTTGTTAAAAGATGGTCGACTTTGGAGACCATCTATCTATTACAGGTTGGCAGTAATGAAACATAGATCTGTCTATCGGGTTGGGATTAGTACAGAGAAGATTGAGCTGTACAGTTGGATGGCTTAAATGGACACGGTATAGTGCTTAGTGGCAACATTCCATAAGTTTCTGTCAAGCCGATGTGGTTTATATGGAATTACTAGGTGGATCTGGGCTATGCCCTGCTGGGTGATAAATAGTTGTGGCTCTCTCTCCTTCCAGGGGACACAGCGGGGGTTCTCCATTCAAGTTAATTAGTGTCATAAGTTTACAACTAAAGGGTAATATATTTTGACGTACTTGTCAAAATGTGCTAATACGTAATGGAGGGTCAACCCCATTGCTGTGTGTGTATATAGTTATGGGTGTATATAGGTTACACAACCAGTTTTTGGTTTGTGGAGCCTGGAGGAATCAGGGTTAGTGTATGTATGTATGTCTGTATGTCCTGTCTGTATGGAAAAAACAAAATCAATAAAATGTAAAAAAAAAAAAAAAATAACCAGCTGGTTATAACAACAAAATTATAACCTGGTTTCCCTACGGGGAAAAACAGTCAGCAGTTATTATATTAATGATAATGCATTAGTTGGCCCCCTGTATTTGGCAATAATGTGATTATCTCATGAGGGTAATGTACTCGACCTTCAGCCTCATTCTAGGCTTATGTTTAGAGATTATAACTTAGGCAGGGTTGGTACAGTGAGTGAGATACAGGAAGTAGTGTTTTTTTATTTTTTAGTTTAGGCTAATTTGTTCATTGTGTCCTCACTGTGATTTCGCCAGTGAACACCAGTGAACCTCTACAAGTTGTTTAACTGTTTTCATAGAGCCTAGTGGCCCGATATTCAGTAAGACGCAAAGCATAGCACAAATGTTTGTGCTGTGCTTTGTTTTTGCCCAGAGGTCCCAGGATTGTGTATTCAGTCGTTCGCTACCTGACTGAATATAGGGCCATGTCGGTACAGTATTAAGTCAGGTAGTGCCGCCCCAACATGGGTACTGAAGCTGATTCAGGAGTTGATGGTGCCAGAGCACTATCAGCAATTTTCAGAGGTACCCATGTTAATGAGACCATTGGGCATGCAAGGTGCCTGAGGCCATTTTCATGCCCATTTTGAGCCCATTTGCATGGGTAGTGGAGGCAGGTAGTGCGATGCTACCCTCCACTGGCCATGGCATCTCTAGCCATCCCTGGTGCTTAGTGGTTTCCCTCTCTAGTAGCCAGCTCAACTGTAATAATACTCCCTGGTGCTATGGTCCCCCATTTTGATCACCAGCCCCATATGTACACAAAAGAATCACTGGTGCTAGTTGTCTCCTCCAATGGCCAGCTGAGAAATAAAAAACTCCTTGAGTCCAGTGATCCCCCCACATTGCCGGGCACCACCCACACTCAGTTTACCCGTATCTGTGGTGCTGTGGGTATGTCCAGTCAGGGAGTGCACCTGGTATTTATAATACAGGGTGTGTCACCTTGTCCACTAGCACCAGGGATTCTTTTTATTGTACAGTTGGGGTTGGTGATCAGAGGGTGGGGGCATTAGTACCAGGGATTATTATTTTACAGTTGGGGCTGGTGATTGGAGGGTGGGGGGGACCACTGGCACTGGGGATTATTATTTTACAGTTGGGGCTGGTGATTAGAAGGTGGAGGGCAGAGAGACCAGTAGCACTAGGGATTATTATTTTACTGTTGGTGCTGGTGATTAGAGAGTGGAGGTCCACTAGCACCAGGGATTATTTTACAGTTGGGGCTGGCTATTGGAGGGTGGGGGGGGACTAATAACACCATGGATTATTATTGTATAGTTGGGGCTGGCGATCAGAGCATGGAGGGGGCCACTGGCACCAGGGATTGTTACTGTATTGTTGGGGCTGGAGATTGGAGGGTTGGTGGACCACCACCACCAGGGATTCTTTTTATTGTACAGCAGGGGTTGGTGATTGGTGAGAGGTGAGGACCACTACCAGCAGAGATTCTGTATTTGCCATTAGGGGCTGGCAATCCATGGAGGGGGATCATTAGCACCAGGGATTGTTTTTTTCATGTAGAGATTGGCGATGGGGGGGGGGGTGCCACAGCCTACAGAGGCAGGTATGCATTGCCTCTGGCAGCCATTAGGGTTGCGAGGAGTAAAAGGAGGTTTTCATCAGCAGTATTTGCGTGGCACAAAAGGACCATGCAAAACTCTTTTGCACTGCACAAACCCACTGAATATTGGCTTGTGCTGATATTCCTATTCCCGACCTGCCATTTGCACAATCCCCTTTTTTGGTTTACGTGAGTGCTACGTTTGCTGATGCAATTAGAATCCCTTTTATATCACACCAGGTAGCACCCATGCAAGCTTTTGAATATTGGGCCCCGGATGTTTTATTTGCAAATATACTGTAGTAACACACCACTGATGAGCAGGAAGGAAATCCTTGGAGGTCGGAGTTGTTGGAGCAGATTTCAACTCATTCTGCAAGTGGGGACTGTTGACTGAGCCAGTTGGGAACTTCTGAGCATGTTTTGGTTAGAGACTGGGTGGTCAAACCAGTCCTGAGAATGTTCAAACATAAAGGAGGTGCAAGTGGAATTCCATGATTCACGATCTACAGAAGAAGTCTACCGGTTCCCAGAGTTTCTGCAGCCACAGGTTGGAAAAAATTTGCATGCTCTGGAGGGAATGTACGATCTATTATGTTTGCAACTCAGTTCTTTCCCTGCTGAATGGACCAAAAGAATAGACTGGATTCTAGGTGCCCTGACTCTGCTGCAAGTAAAACATCTCACAACCTTTGACATCTATGAGCCTTTCCAGTCAGGATTTAGGTCTAGACACAGTACTGAAATGGCATTGGTCAAGATGCACAATGATCTCCTCAGGGCTAGAGATAGAGATAGAGGGGAATAGTCGATTCTCATTCTCCTCGATTTGTCTTCAGCAGTTGACCCTGTGGACCATGGTGTGTTGTTGGATCACCTGAGGGAGCTCTGTGGACTCACTGGCACTCTCTTCAGCTGGTTTGGGTCCTTTCTCACAGGTAGGATGCAGAAAATGGCAATGGGCAGTGTCTCCTCACTCCCAAAGCCCCTACCTTGTGAAGTCCCTCAGGGCTGTTTGCAATATACATGCTTCCCCTAGGAGAGATCATTAGATGTTATGGCATAGTATTTCACTGCTATGCAGATGACACTCAGCTGTATATGTCATTTGCACCAGGGACACATGTCATGGTTGAGGTACTGAGTGCATGTCTGGACCAGATCCAGGACTGGATATCCTCGAACTGGCTAAAGCTCAACCAGACAGGACAGAGATGCTGATGACTGAGCCTGGTTATTGGCAGGGCATGGAGATAGTTAGGGAAGAGATGGGGTGGTTCTGGGCTCCTCCCCACTTACTGCTTCTGCTAAGGTGAAAAATCTGGGGGTCATTCTAGATGATGAATTGAGGTTTGAGGCTCAGGTGTTGTCTGTTGTCCAGAGTGGCTTTTACTATCTAAGGACTATCACCTGGATTAAATCATTAATCCCGCCTGATGACTTCCCTTACCAATGCATGCTTTCGTGGCTCCCAGACTCGACTATTGCAACATCGTCTACTTCAGGGTTAGTGAAGGGGTCCTCCCTGCAGCTAGTGCCAAATGCAGTGGCCAGGTTGCTGACAGGTCTTCTGAGATCCTGTCATGTGACTCTGGTCCAGCAGGATCTGCATTGGCTGCTGGTGAAGTGCAGAATCACTTTCAAGGTTGGTATTCTGACCCATAAAGCCCTATACAAACAGGTCCCTGGCTATCTGAGTAACCTTCTGACTCCTTACCAGACCCAGCACTCTCTTCTGCAATGGGCATCCTAGCAGTTCCCAGGGCCCAGCTTAAATCATCAGGTGATTGCACATTCAAAGTGACTGCACCAACCCTTGGGAATTCACTCCCAAGACACTGGAGAGAGGCCCCCTCTCTGGAGGCCTTTAAGCAGGGCCTGAAGGCATGTCTATTTAGGAAAGCATTTGATGTCTAGGAAAGTTAGGTTCCCTTATTGGCTACTATCTGATTGCTTGGTTGTCTTACATAGTTTATTATTGTTTTCATTTTGTTTGTTACATAGAAACAGACTTTCATGGCAGATAAGGATGGCTTGCCCCACCCAGTCTGCCTAATTCCCTACCTATTGGATAAGCTGCAGATCCTAGTTAACCATCAGCCTATTTCCTTCTACTCCCCACTAGAATTGCTGTATGTCTGTCCCATGCATTCTTGAATTCCCCCACTGTTTGTGACCCCACTATCTCCTCAGGAAGGCCATTCCATGCGTCTACCATCTTCTCTGTGAAAAAATACTTCCTCACGTTGCCCCTGTACCGTCCCCCCTCTATCTTCAAATTGTGCCCCCTTGTTCTTGCACATCTCTTTTTCTGAAAGATGCTACCCTCTTGGACTTTGTTGATTCCCTTTAGGTACTTAAATTTTCTATCATGTCCCCCCTCTCCCTCCTTTCCTCGATGGTATACATATTAAGCTTCTTTAGTCTTTCTTTGTATGGCTTCTGGTGCAGACCCTGTACCTTTTTAGTTGCCCTCCTCTGGACTGCCTCCATTCTGTCTATGTCCTTGTGGAGATGGGGTCTCCAGAACCTCACGCAGCACCAAAGACTTTGATCTGGTCACCCATAGCCTCCTGTTAGCTAAAAATATAGCTTTTTGACCTAGACAATCTTTTCTGTTGGTGGTTCTTACACTATCTGAGAGATCTAAACAGGTGAGGTGGAAGGGTGTGCAATCCATGCAAAGACCCATCATTGATGGTGTCCCCTAAGGGTCCACTTTTGAGTCCCTTATTCCTCTACCTCTTTGTTAATGATATGTTGGTCAACTGTGGTGGGGCTAATTTGCAGTTGTTCATCAATGATGCCGTCTCATATTGATGCTCTAGAATAGTTAACCAAATCAGCAGTCAACTTGCTAGTGATTTCAGGGAACAATAAAAGTGATCATTGTTAATAAAATGGTCCTGAATGTAAAACAAACACCACAGCAATCTTATTTGGCCCCAGGCACTTGGATACAGCAAGACAACATTTGTTAATTCTGACCACATTTTCCTGATCTCAGATTAGGCGATCGAGTCTGTTAAATACCTTGGGGTATAACTGGATCCGGAAGCCACTTTTAAATCTCATGTGGATCATATCACAAAATCCCTATACCAGAAAGCTGGTCTACTCTTCCACCTGAGCAACTACCTCACCAAGGACTCACACCCAATCCTCCAGACCCTTAGATGCTCCAAAACAAACAAGCTAAAAGTCCTTTACAATAAAATTGGTCACTTTGCGACCAGAGCCCCACCAGGAGACACTACTGTGATGCTCTTCATTCCTTAAACTGGCCTTCTCTTGAAGGCAGACTAGAGTACCCTCTCCTCTGCCTTGCCTTTAAAATGTGGATAACTCTCTGGCCCGCCAACGATCTCTGCTGGAGGTGCCCAGGGTTTTTTCATCTCATGCAATAGGTCCTTTAATACCTCAGCCCCCTCCCTGTGAAACACTCTCCCAGCAACCCTGCAACTCTGGAGGCTTCAGCTAGAATGCAACCAATGTCTTGCTGATGTTGATCTTTACCCACTATCCTGAATTTGTTGCTAACCTGCTATTAACTTGTCTTAATTTGTTTGGTATGTTGTTCATTGTTGTAATTTGTACTGCTGCTTCCTGATTCTGTAACTATGTAAATACTGTATACACTTGTAACCAATGTACTATTTCCGTTGCCTCGACTTCCTATGTTATATGCAACCCTTCTATGTAATAATTCCAGGTTGCCCCTGAGAAAGGGACTATTAGTCTCAGTGTGCCCACCTGATTAACAAAATCCAATAAATAAATAAATGCACAAATAAAATAAGAATATGTTAATATTTATAAGGATATCAAATTACATTTTATGATATATCTCACATAAAGATAACGGCTCCCATATTCAAAAGGGGAGGGATGCATGGTGCATCTAGATGCGCCGCCCAAAAAGTTGCACCCATGCAATGAAATGGTATATTCAAATGAGATGCATGATCCTAACAGATAGTGCATCCTATTTGAATATTTTAACCTGGATGGGCAGCACCAAGGGGGCAGCCACTAGTGCGCACAGCACATCTCGGGGATGGGCTGTAGACCGCCAATGGTGGATGCACCTGCACATCCCAGATGTGCTGAGCCCCCAAAGATGATATTCAGCTGTGATATCCAAATTAATCCATTGTGCATGCATGGAGCAAACGGGCCTCATGCATGACCATTATGGGCTCATTTTCATGCCTGCACCTGGCAGGATGTGCCTGGCCAGCAGGCCCCCCCTCACTGCCTGACCCAGGTCTCTGTACAATGATTGGCAATTCCCCCTTTTCCATAGTGTAGAGTACCCCCCTCCCTGCCCAATTCCTGTTACTGTAAAAAATTATTCATCCCCCATTTCCATAGAGCAGCATACCTCCGCCCTGCCTGATTCCAGTCACAATAAAAAATTATTCATCCCCTTTTCCATAGTGTAGCATACCCACCTCCCTGCCTGATCCCTGTACAACAGCATGTAACACCTCCGTTTCTGTAAAGTAGTTTTCCCTCACTCCGGTACCCTGATCCCCGTTCATAAAAGAATTCCACCCCATATCCATCCCATATTGTAGGTCCCCCCACCCAATATCTGACCCAGGATCCTGGTGCGATTGAGAAACCCATGGCACTTTTTTTCCCATAGTGTAGTGGCCCCCCATGCTGGTAGACATGACTTTCTCCCCCCATCCTCCTCGCACCACCTGTGCTGGCAACTGGCACGGCCTTCCACACCCTGTCATGGCCAGCCACTGACTGCACAGATCTCAACCTCGTACTATGTACAGTATGAGTTTGAGATCTGAGCAGTTGGCAGCTGGCTGTGGCAGGGTGCGGAGGGTTGTTACTTTTGCTGGGATGGGTGGAGCTGGGTGTGTGCGTGTGTGTGTGTGTGTGTGCTGGGAAGAGTCATGCCTACCAAGGTGGGGGAATGGTGGGCTGCTACACTATGGAAAAAATATGGCATGGGTTTCTTAATCACATCAGGATCCTGGGTCGGGTATGGGGTTGGGGGACCTACAATATAGGATGGATACGGGGTGGGATTCTTTTACGAACAGGGATCAGGGTACCGGGTGGGGGGGACACTACTTTATGGAAACAGGGTGTTACATGCTGTTGTACTGGGACTGGGCAGGGAGGGGAGTATGCTACACTATGGAAATGGGGCATTAATACGTTTTTACAGTGACAGGAATTGGGCAGGGAGGGTGGTATCCTACATTATGGAAAAGGGAGATGAATAATTTATTTACTGTGACGGGACTTGGGCAAGGTGGGGGGTACATTACACTGTTGGAAGGGGAATTACATAGCCTTACATGGGCATTAGGGAACGTGGGCTTGGGGGGTTGCCACTGGGCTATGGGGGCTGGCAGGCTGCTGTGCACCTGTTTGCACTACCACAGCCTGCCTGTGGGTGGCCAGAAGTTAGGCATGCAGAGGGCAGTTATGGGTGATCCCCAATGGGCGATGGGTAGGTGGGGCATATGTGGGTTCATGGGGGGTGGCCGTTGGGTGCACGTGGCACAGTGGTGCACCCCCGGTGGACACAGAGTACAGTTAGACCAGCTAATAGCTGGTCTAACTGTACTTGGACCAATGTCCTCTGTGAAGTCTCCTGGAATGGCAATTGTGCTGTTCTGGCAGCCACCCTCCCGGAATAGGGCACAACTGCTACCGTAAACACCCTTGTGCCATGTCACAGGGGGTTTATGCATACATGGGGGCTTAGGGCCACTTCGGCACAGGCAGCCTGCGACATGTCGCAGGCTGTCTTTTGAAATACTGATTGTCAGAACTCATGGTGCAAAGTGCTACTTGCACCATTTATTTTAGCACAAGACACTTTGAGCCATGCGTATCTGTTCTGTAATCGGGCCTTAGGAGTTAGTCAAAATAATAAATTAATTCTGAAGGCAGAAAGGGGTTAATACTTTCAAGCCTCAGCTAGAGTTTTTTAGAACTGTAATCTCTAACAAGCTAATTTAAAGATCATGTATATTTTTACAGCCTTAGACCACAACAGCATTATAGTACAGTCAGACCTGGTTAATCCGTGCTTTGTTAATCCATATGTCTGATTATCTGAATGAAAAATACTGCATACAGATTTTTTGTTGGGCTATTGACCTCTTTATTATCACCATCTGGTTACTACGTAGATTTGTATTATGTAGCAAAATTGGCAAACACAAATGTGTATGGATTAACCAGGTCTGACTGTATACAATAGATGGATTCAGTAAATCATTTTGATATTGTTTGACTGTCAATATTTGTCTTGTACTCTCCATTGTTCTCTGAAAAACATTCATAAATAAAGAGTATTAAAAAAGAAACTGCTTGCTGAGAATGTTGCACACAAATTGATCCCTTCACTGTTCATCCAGGCTGGTAGAAGATTTGCAGGAGTCAGTTTCTTTGGTGCCTGCCGGTTCATGAGTAGTGAGAATGTTAGGGCTTTAACTACTGACAGGAAAATGGCATTTTATAATCCTTCTTAACCTTGTTTGCTTCCAGAATTGTTGCAATCATTGTTTTAAATTAAGAATGCTTAAGGAAGACAGGAAATTATTTCTAAATGGCAGCTGTTTATAATGTTCCAGTTTACAGAAATTATATTCATACCACTAAGAGGTCCATATGTAACTGAACCTGAATAAAAAAGTGGAGCGAAAAACTATATTTTGCATTTTGTTTTTATGGGCAGTATTCTATTATAGTTCTCTATGGAACCAGTGTTCTAGGGCCAGATTCACAAACTTTTGCCCTGGCACAAACCCAGTTTTGCATGGCATAGACCTGGGTTTGCACCTGTTTGGCATTAAAAAAAGCATGGTTTGCGTGCTCAGACTGGGTTTTTGCTGAGGCAACGTGTGGCTGGGCTACAATACAAATGAGGGGGAGGGGATGTGAGTATTAGTGTTTTCCAGTTCACAAAGCATTCACTCCATGCACGGCCATCTTGTGGGGTCCCCCCTGCACAGAGCAAATACCACCAACTGTGACCTTGTCTTAAAGCTGTGCAACCCCAGTGGTTGGTGGAGGTACTGCGGCAGCATCCCCCCCCCCCGATTGCTGGCCTGATATACAGAAAGATATTCTGTGCTGGTCTAGTGGTCCACCCTCACTGATTTTATTGATTTATTTCAAATTTGGGTAACTGGGAAAAGCATACTGAGCAGGAGCTCATTTCCAGGTGTGACCTGGGGGGAGGGGGAGGTGGAGCAAAAGAAAAATACAGCAAGAATACATAGGTGAATGCATAGCACAAGGTACAATAAAATACATGACATTTAACAAATGGTACACAACAGGGTGCAAGAATATTTCAAGTTATACCATAACTGCAACAAATACAAGTGAGAATGTACTGTACGTAGGTGATTGTATGGCACTAGGTATCATAAAATATAGGATGTTTTACAAACTATATACAATAAAGTAACAAGAATATTGTGAAGGTATATCATAACCAATTAGTGCAGATGAAAATGTACAATGTTATATGCTCAGGCAAAAGTATAAGGTGAGAAGTGCATAGAGTCACATAACAATGGTCAGAAGGTTAGGGGAGGGAGGGAGGGAGGGGATGTCAAGAAGGGAAACGTGGGAGGTGAGAGGGTTCACAAAGGATGAGGTGGGATTGCCAGCCCAATATAAGCCCAATATACAGAAAGATGTTCCCTGGTGGTTTAGTGGTCCCCCCTTGCCAATCCCGGCCTGATATATAGAAAGATATTCTCTGGTGGTCTAGTGGTCCCCCCTCACCAATCACCAGCCCAATATAAATATAGATATTTCCTGGTGGTCTAGTGATCCACCCTCACTGATCATCGGCCCAATATAAATATAGATATTCTCTGGTGGTATAGTGGTCCCCACTTGCCGTTCGCTGGCCTAATATAAATATAGATATTCTCTGGTGGTCTAGTGGTCCCCTCTCGCTGGTAGCCGATCGCTACCTGATATCAAAAATATAAGATTTCCCTGGAGTCCAGTGGTCTCCACCTGAAGCCCTGCCCAAAACAGAAAAAAGATTCACAGGTGGCTCGTGGTTCCTCCACCATCCGATCACCTTCCCAGCATTGACATATTTTTCCCTGGTGTCCAGTGTAACCTCCCCATCCTGATCCCCTGTTTAGTCAATAGAAACATTTCCCTGGTGGTCTAGTGAACCCTCACCTCCCTATTCCTGATCCCCAGTAAGTGAATCACATCTATTCTGTGGTGATCTAGTGCACTCCCACCCCAGCAGGTAGTGTCCATCCACCCCTCTCCCCCCATCTCGAGCCTGAGCAAGCAACTGGCACAGCCCTCCTCTCTCTACCACAATCAGCCACCAACTGAGTCATCACTGAGCATGTACTGCATACAGTACGCACTCAGTAATTGACATATTAGAGTGTGCTGTCAATCACTGAGCACGTACTGTATACAGTACATGCTCAGAGACAGCGCAGTCGGCTACCAGCCATGGTGGAGAGAGAGGACTGCTCTGGTTGCCAGCTCGGGTTCAGGATGGGGGAGAGCAGGGTGGTTGGACACTACCTTCCAGGATGGGGGTGGGGTGGAGGGTTCACTAGACCACCAGGGAATGGATGTGAATTCACTTACTGGGGATCGGGGATGGGGGTCACTAGACCACCAGGGAAATGTTTTTATTGTCTATAGAGGGGACGGGGATGGGGAAGGGAGGGGTACACTGGACACCAGAGAATAATATGATGTCAATGTTGGGCAAGTGATCAGGTGGGGAGATGTACCGATAGTCACCTGGGAATCTTATTTCTATTTCAGGAAGGGCTTTAGGTTGGGGGAGGGACCACTGGATACAAGGGAAATCTTATTTCTATTTTGGGCAGGGCTTTGGGTTGTGGAGGAAACCACTGGACACCAAGGAAATCATGTATTTTTGATATCGGGTGGTGATTGGTGACCAGTGGGGGGGGACCACTAGACCACCAGGGAATATCTATATTTATATCAGGCTGGTGACTGGAGAGGGGGGGGTCTACTAAACCACCAGGGAATATCTATATTTACAGTATATCATGCTGGTGAATGGTGGGGGGTGACCAGTAGATGCCAGGGATAACTTCTTGGTGGTGTCAGTCAGGCGATCTGCAGGGGGGGGTGCTAACCTCCATTGCAGCCCATGTTTAATGCAAAATGGGCATGCAGATAGTCACATAGTGCCTTGAATGCCCAATGGGCTCATTTACATGGCTGCTTTTGTGAATTCCGAATAGCGCACCTGTGCTATTCATTGTGGGGCCATTCTCTGGGATGCATACTGGGGCAGTGCTAGTGGGCTTAGAGGTAGTTGTACAGAGGTTAGTGTTGCCTCCACATGGCTCTATTCACAGCCAGATGGCACAGTGCACTATCTGGCTGTAAATAGTATGATTTCACACCTGTGCAACCTCAAAGTGCAGTGTAAACCTTTGCACTTTGCTTTGCAATTTTTTGTGAATCTAGACCCTGGAGTTTTAACTACAGTATGTCATGGTTTGTGTACAGAACTCTAAGCATGGTTCTGATAGGTCAACAGCTCATTTTTAGCATTCTAAACACCAATTGCAATATAGCAAAAATGCCAGATTCCTGGGTCCATGAAGAGAACAGTGAAGAATGGTAGCCATAAAAAGAAAATAAAAAAAAAAACAGTTTTCACATTACTGTTTGTTCAGGTACAGTTAACTACAGATCATCTGCAGGTATGGATTTCATTTCTGTAAATATGATTGTTACTACCTGCTGCCAATTAGCACAGATTTCCTGTCCCCTTCAATTTGTCTCATCAAGGCTTATGGGCTTTCTGACAGAGTGCGATTTGCTACAATTATTTATTACTTCTTCCACTGTTACTTACTCTTTTAGATGGTTCCCTGTCAAAATGGCAAATCAATTAGAGCGAGTGTCAAAACGGCGATTCCAAAAAAATGACTGCAATAAGGGTGACATGAAATTACGGCAACCAACACAAACAGCAATTTTCATGTAAATAATGTCCAGAAACTAGTGCCTACACTTGAAATTGAAAATTGTAGGTGAGCCCCCTGAAGTACTCTAACCTGTCATGCACTGACGCATGGAATATTCAGCTACCACCAAACTGAGATGCTCGTTCAGGTCCTAGTAGCATCTCTTCCCTTCAGTGGTCCCAGCACTCAACACCAGTTGTTTCAGCTGCATCTCCATCATCACAGGTATCATAGGTATCCAGAGTAGAGGAGACCAAAGTCCATAATATTCGCCATTTATCTATATTCCCCTGACTTATAATATCAATAACCCTTTATGTTACTGGTAATTAAGTATTTGTCCAATCTATGCTTAAATTCCTCAGATGTCTTGCTTGTCACTACTTCCACAGGTAGGCCATTCCAAATTTTTTGTACTTTTACTGAGAACCAGTTCTTCCTTTTGTTAGTTCGGTATCCCTTGCCTGTGATTTGCAGGCGGTGTCCTCTCATGTTATGATTATGTGTTTTGACATCGAGGCCCAACTGGTTGCAAAGTGATTTGTCAGACAGTGCCTTGAAGACTAAACACATGTCCCCTCTTAATCTTCCATACTCCAAGCAGTACATTCTCAGCTCCGTCAGTCTGTCCTCATATTCTAGTTCTTCAATATTTCTGACCATTCTTTTTGCCCTTCTCTGGACTCTTTCAAGTGCTTTATTTCAGTCTTATCCCCTGGAGCACAGAATTGGGCACAATATTCCATGTGGGGCATCACCAGGGAGCAATACAAGGGCACCACAACCTCCCTGTCTCTGCTGCTGATGTGTCTCCTGATGCAGTTGAGTATGCCACTAACCTTTTTAATGACTAAGTTGCAGTGCAATTTACAACTTAAATCATTTGTTATTCTGACCCACAAGTCCCTTTCATCCTTGACTTCCCTCAGGGTTTTACCATTCAATTGGTATGTAAATTTGTAATTACTGATCCCAAAGTGCATCACACAGCACTTGTCAGTATTAAATGATAATTTGTGAATTTTTGACCAACCCTCCACATCTCTCAAGGCTGATTGAAGTATGTCCATATCTAGGATATTATCTACTATGTAACCCAGTCTGGTGTCATCTACAAATTTCGATACCCAGGCTTCATTACTGGGTTTCATAGAGGAAATATATATATTAAACAAACAGGACCCCAATACAGAACCCTGTGGGACCCCACTTGTCACATCTGTCCAGTCAGAGTATGCTCTCCTAATGTACACTCTTTGCTTCCTATTGGACAGCCATGATGTTATCCACTTGGTAATGTTACCCTCTATGTTATAGTTAATTAATGCATTGACTAGTTCACCACGTGATTTTGTTGAAAGCCTTGGAGAGGTCCAGGAAGATGACATCCAGTGATTTCCCTTCGTCCAGGGCACTGCTGACCCTATTGTAAAACTCCAGAAGATTAGTTTGGCAAGATCGACCTTTGTGAAGCCATGCTGAGTACTGCATGGTCAATGTTTCCTTTTGACTGTATAGCTAACACAATCTGGTCCTTGATAATCCCCTCCAGTATTTTGCCTAGAACAGCTGTCAAACTAATGGGCCTGTAGTTAGCTACCTCGTGCCTTGACCCTTTCTTGTGGATAGGCACTACCTCTGCCTGCCTCCATACCTCTACCACTGCGCCTGATTCTAGGGATCTATTAAATATGGCTGTAAGTGGGCCAGAAATCTCATGTGCTATTTCCCTAATCACCCAAGAATGCAAACCATCGGGCCCCTGTGCTTTATTTGGGTCAATCTTTAATAATCTTTCTTTAACATTTTGGTGGTCTACAATAGGATGAAAGTCTTCAAGATCTGAGTTATGACTTTTCAACCCCCTAGTTTTATCACTAAAAACTGTAGTGAAGTGTGTGTTAACATGCTCAGCCATTTCGCTGTCTTCAGTGACAGTTGTGCCATCTGCTTGTTTTAATGGTCCGATTGAATTTGCTCCACCTCTCTTGTTATTTATGAATGAGAAAAAGAATTTGTAGTTATCCTTTACTCTGCTTGCCAATAAGAGGGATCCAGCTAGGAACACAGGAGGGGGAGGACAAGGAGATGAGGTGCCTACCAGGTGCCACAGCATGAAGGGATGGAAGGAAGATCCTGGGGATCACTGGGAAGGCAAAAAGAAGGGTGAGCTGGATGTCATTATCCACCGAGGTACTAATGACCTGGCAAACGGGGAGCCAAAGGAAGTTCAGGAAGAGTTTAGGAAATTGGGGAGAGGTCTCAAGCAAGTAGCTACTTCTGTCACCTTCTCAGAAGTACTATCTGTGAGAGGCATGGGAGAGGATAGGGGTACATGCACCAGGAACTTTAATTCATGGTTGAAGAACTGGTGCTGTGAGGAAGGGTTTGGATTCACTGGTGACTGGGGACCCACCTGGAGAGATGAAGGCTTGTTCAAGCCTGACGGCCTGCATCCATCCTGGAGGGAATTCAAGCACTCAATGATAAGTTTAAATGCTACATTGACAAGCATTTAAACTAGACGGGGGGTGGCAGTCCAGCAAGGAGGGTACCTACTGTAATTGACCACCCCCCACAGCTAGGAGTGGAACCAATGAATCGGAGGAGAGGATATCTCTACAAAGCAGTGTGCAAAAGATGGAGATAAGTGCCCAAGAGGTGGATAGGCAGAAAAGGGGCAAAATTCAAAATAAGGGCAGACAGCAAGAAGAACCAAGGATAAAGGACAACCAGGGAAGTGGCTGGAGTAGAACAGCTAAACAGTCTAGGGAGGTCAAATCATGGAAAGCCATGTGTGCCAATGCCAGGAGCCTTAGCAACAAGTTGGGGGATCTGGAGGCTGTCATGGTGCAGTCTGACCTGGACATTGTGGCCATCACAGAAACCTGGTGTAATGATAACCATGACTGGGAGATGGCTATACCTGGCTACAACATATTCAGAACAGACAGGACAGGTAGGAAGGGAGGAGCAGTGGCACTGTATGTGAAAAATGACATAAGGGCCACAGACATCCAGGAGGAACAAAATGGGGGAGAGATACTGTGGGTTAAGCTGGAAAGGAAAATGGGGCCAGCCATCTGCACAGGTGTGGTCTATAGACCACCAGCCCAGGAGGAAGAAACAGATAGGGAGCTGATGCTAGCCATCCAAAGGATGGCAGACAAGGGTGAGGTAGTGCTGGTTGGAGACCTCAATATTCCAGATGTGGACTGGATCATCCCAACAGCACCATCAACTAGGAGCAGATTTATCCTTGACTCCCTTCAGGGTGCCTTCCTCAAGCAACTGGTCATGGAACCAACACAGCAGAAGGCAATACTGGACCTTGTGCTCATAAACAGAGACAGTGTGATGGGGGTAACAGTGGGGGAGCACCTGGGGAACAGTGACCACCAGTCATTGTGGTTTGAAATCACAGGAGGAGCAGAACCAAACCACACAAAACACATATCCTGGATTTTGAGGGACAGACTTTGGAAAATAGGGAGATGCTTAAAGAGGTATTAATGGGAAGAAGGAATCTAGGGTTGAGGAACAGCAAGGTATTTAAAATGGGATTACAAGAACAACATAATTATGCATTAAGCATGTTAGCAAGGGAAAAGGAAGAGGAGGCCATTATGGTTTTCCAAGGAGGTAGCAGAGAAAGTGAAAGCCAAAAAGATTGCATTCAGACAATACAAAAGACACAGGCAGAAGGGATTGGGAGAAGTACCAGGAGAAGCAAAGAGAGGCAGGGAGGTCAGTAAGGGAAGCCAAAGCTCAGACAGAAGAGTCATTGCAAAATCAGTGGGTAGAGGGACAAACCTTTACAGGTACATAAGTGAAAAAAGAAAGGCAAAGGGAAGGCTAGTGAGACTGAAGGGGAGGATGGGGGCCACATGGAGGATGACAACAGTAAAACTGACATATTGAACAGGTATTTCTGCTCAGTCTTTACTGAGGAAGAGGTGGGTAATGGGTCTGAAGGGAGTACAAGGGGTGGGAATGGTACAGAAATAGACAAAAGTCACTTTATACGAGAAAGGGTCTTGAAGGAACTGGAAGTAATAAGAGTTGATAAAGCAATGGGGCCAGATGGGGTGCACCCCAGGGTCCTTAAAGAACTAAGAGAGGTGGTGGCTGAACCTCTAGCAATCCTGTTCAGCTGATCACTGGAAACAGGGGAGGTACCCAAAGACTGGAGGACAGCAGATGTAGTCCCCTTATACAAAAGTGGGAACAAAGAGGAAGCGGGGAACTACAGACCAGTCAGCCTCACCTCGGTAGTGGGGAAGATCATGGAAGCACTACTGAAGGAGAGATTGGTGGAACATCTGGTTGTCAATGGACTACAGGACCCAAGGCAGCATGGTTTCACCACGGGGAGGTCATGTCAGACCAACTTCATTGAGTTTTTTGACTGGGTGACTAGGAAGGTGGAGCAGAGGAGGGCAGTGGACATGGCCTATCGGGACATCAGCAAGGCCTTTGACACTGTGCCACATAGAAGACTATTACACAAACTGGGGAATATGGGTGTGGGCAGGACAGTAGTGCAGTGGGCAGGTAACTGGCTGGGCAGCAGGACACAGAGGGTGGTGGTAAATGGCTGTCACTCCACAGGGGGAAGACTGCCCAGTGGGGTACCACAGGGATCAGTGCTGGGACCGGTCCTATTCAACATCTTCATCAGTGACATTGCGTAGGACCTAGAAGGCAGAATTTTCCTGTTTGCTGACGACACAAAGCTCTGTAACAGAGTAGACACACCAGAGGGTGTAGACAGAATGAGAAGGGACCTGCAGAAACTTGAAGAATGGTCAGGGGTTTGGCAGTTGAAATTCAATGCAAAGAAGTGCAAGATAATGCATATGAGGCACAAAACCCTGGCACAATATATCAGTTGGGGGTGAGGATATAGCATGCACCAAGCAGGAAAGGGATCTTGGGGTTATCATCTCTGATGACCTCAAGGTAGGAAACAGTGTGACAAGGCAGCAGGTAAAGAATAGGATGCTGGGATGCATAGGCAGGGCATCACCAGCAGGGAAAGGGAGGTCATAGTTCCACTATACAAGACACTAGTGAGACCCCACCTGGGTGAGTGTACACAATTCTGGAGACCTTGCTCCATGGGACATAGACGGGGTAGAGAAGGTTCAGAGGAGGGCAACAAAGATGGTACATGGATTGCATCACAAGTCCTATGAGGATAGGTTGAAGGAATTGAACATGTACTCCCTGGAGGAGAGGAGGGAGAGAGGGGATATGATAGAGACATACAAGTATCTTACTAGGAGGAACAGGGTGCAGGAATACACTATTTTTAAATGAAAAAGATGTTCCAGGACTAGAGGGCATGGGATGAAGTTGGAGGGAGGCCGATTTAGAGGAAACATGAGGAAGAATTTCTTCACAGAACGGGTGGTGGACAAGTGGAACGCCCTGCCTTAGGAAGTGGTGGGGGCTGAAACAATCATGGGATTTAAGAATGCATGGGATAGACATAAAAGAATTCTGGAGGTCAGGGTTAAGGGGCAACAGACTTCTAGGAAAACATAAAGCAAACTTACAAGCTCAAATGGGCAGACTGGGTGGGCCATAGGCCCTTATCTGCTGACACTGTCTATGTATCTGTGTAAGTTCATGATTCTGTTTGGCCTTTAAAATCTTTTTTTTTATATTTTTAATGTTTGATAGTATACGTCCCAGCTAGTCTGGTGCCTGCTGTCCTTTGCTCTTGCGTACTCCTTATTTTATTTATTTATGCTATTTTTAACTGAGGCTGTTATCCATATTGGTGAAGTTTTTGGTTTGCTATATTTTTCCCTGCAGGCAACATAATTCTTAGCTAAGGAAGTGATCATATTTTCAAACATATCCCACATTTGTTTCAGATTCTGATCTCTGAAGTCTGCCTCCCATTCCCATTTTTCCAGGTCTTTCCGGATACTGCAGAAATCAGCCTTAGAATAATTGTAAATGATGGTGTTCCCTTTTGTTTTTCCACATCTCCCTTTATAGTGAAAAACAGATCATGTTATGACCTCTTGTTCCTAGTGGAGCTAATACGGTGCACCCCAAAATAGTTTCACTAATGTTGCTTAAGGCTAGGTCCAGGATGTGGTTCCCCCTTGTATTCTCATCTACATATTGTTGTGGCCCAGTTACATTAAAGATTTCCAAATATCACAGTTCGGTAGCTGTCTTAGCCCTGTTGCTAGCCCAGTCAATGCCTTGTAGATTTAAGTCTCCCAGCAGTAAGCAGTTGTTGCCTGCTACCATTTTCCTGCCTTTATTCACTCATCATGGGGGGGGGGGGGGGTTGTGCCTCTGAGACCCCCTGTTATTTCTATATGTACCACTCCGAGATACAGTTGGACTATAGGGATTGCACAACCATAGAATTGCCCAAAAATACCGGTCGTGTTTATTGTATATTGCCTTTATTGTTTTCACCTATATGACCTCACCCTTTTGCCGTCGCCCTTATTAATTCGTCTGTATTACGTGCTACCTTTTAGATGGTGAGAACATGCCCACTACATGACCCCACCCTCAACACCAAAATAACGTGTGTAAACAGAAAAATCAGCTGACTTTTCTTACACTATGTAATATGGTTGGGAGTGTTTTGAAAAACCGAGATGTAAAATCCCGAGTTACAGGAGCCTGAAACTGATTACTCGAAACTCGTTATCCCGCCATTCGGTAATTGCCTGTGGTGGAGTTTGTTATCTAAAGTAAGGGGGGGGTGGGGGCTGAAGCAACCTGAAACATGAAAAAAACCTTTGCCACAGGCAATTACCAAATGTTGGGATAATGATTTTCGGGCAATCAGTTTCGAGCTCCTGAAACTCAGGATTTCGCATTTTGGTCTTTTATGGTATATCCATATGGTTTCAGTTTTCTATTAGTGATGAAGGTGATACATAGACAAATCTTGCACAGTACTGCTTTTAACACCAAGTTCTAAGGGTACATTTAGATCCGAAAACAGAAGGTATGCAAACATTCTACATAACATAAAAATTAATATTAACATTTAACACCCTGAGATGCAATGTCTCTTGAGCTCGATAACAGAGAATATGATCTGCTCAGTTTATAAAAATGCAAAATTCTCATTCGGATAAGAGCTACTGTAGTGGTGGCTTAAACACTGCAAATACTTTAGTTCCACTGATCAGTCAGTGTGTTGGCTCCACTCTGTTGGAGGAGTTTACACATTCCGTGCCACTATAGTTAGGGTTGAGTACCCCATTTAAGGTTAAATTTGAAATTTGGCACCTTAATACTTTTGCAACCATATGATGGATTTGCCTGAAATTTAGAATACTTGGTTTGGTACCATAGATCTCTGGATCTGCCAAGTTTCGTTATGGTCAGATGTACGGTTGTGGAGCTACATAGCACCAAAAAAACACATAAATAATGGGGTTTTGTGTGTTTTTTGCTCATGCCTATAGGTCACATGGTTTGCACGATTGGTCCGAAACCTTCAGAGAACATACAGCCAGGATCCCCAATGCGTCTTTCAAAGATTTCATGAAAAAATATTAAACGGTTCAAAAGTTATAAAAAAACACTGTTCCCCATTATAGTCTATGGGAAAAGTTAAAATCTTTGAAAGTGTTGCAAATGCAGTTTTTACTGTCGCAAATTACCCTTTTACTTTTGCAAATTGGCCATCTTGTTTTCAGTTGGTGGTCAGAGAAATGCTTGGCATTTAAATTTGGGACCCTCTATGGACACAATTCTTGTTGTGTTCACCTAGTCAAGCCTTGAGGATGTTAGTCATGTCTTTTTTTGGGTGTAAAACCCCCCCAGAAATATGTTTTTTTTTTAATTTTTGTAAACAGTAGTGTCACAAAGTACTTTCAAATATGTGACAGTGTCGTGATTTGCGAAAGTACTTTGAGACACTATGGCGAAAACAACAGGAAATGTTTGCCAACCTGCAGCAAAGCAACAGTTTGGTCTTTTGGGCTGAAATTTGCAAGGAAGAAAGCCAACATCCCACAGATCTGCCTTTTGGTGGTTTGGTGACAAAATATTACAGGTCTGCAAAGCTACAGCACTCCGAAGTTAACAATTTTTCCCATAGGATATCATTATGGCGTACGACGCGCATTTCGGGTCCCGTATCTCAAAAACGCTTCAAGATATGGACTTTTCATTGCAAAATTTATTAGTCCCCCACTGCAGGGCTAAGTACACAACTAACCTGGAAAGTCATAAATAATATGAGATAAAAAAATGTTTTCTACGTCGTACGGTTCCTGAGATATAAGCAATTTAGTATTCCAAGTGCTCATTTGCTGCTCCGAGGGCCATTATTATGGACACATTCTTTGTAGTCACTGTGCTTCTGAATGAACCTTTTTGGAAAAAAAAGTGTGTGCATTTGGGGTACTGTGACTATTAGCGTTTCCGCTTGCATTTACATTACCGTTTGCATTTCCGTTTATGTCACCATGTGCATTACCCTTTGTATTTGCATTTGCATTATTGTTACCATTTGCATTTCCATTGCCATTTTCGTTAGCTTTTACTTTTGCGTCACCGTGTGCGTTACCATTTGCATTTGTGCTTGTGTTTCCCTTTGTGTTACTGTTTCCTTTGGCATCATGGTTGGTGTTACCATTACCATTTGTGTTTCCAGTTGCTTTACCATTACGGTTTGCATGTTCATTACCGTTTGCATTTGTGTGTCTGTTGCTGTTAGCATTTGCGTTCTTGGTAGCATTTCTGTTGTCGAATGCATTACTTTTTCCTTCTGCATCGCCGTTGCTGTTACTGTTTGCGTTTCTGTTACTGTTCATGTTTTTGTAACCATTTTTGCTACCGTTACTGTTAGCGTTTGTGTTACCATTTGTGTTTGCATTTACATTTGCGCTTGCATTTGTCTTACTGTTTGCGTTATTGTTTCCATTTGAGTCACCATGTGCGTTACCGTTTGCGCTTGCGTTACTGTTACCATTACCATTTGTGTTTATGTAACCATTTCTGTTTTTGCATTTTCATTACTGTTTGTGTAACCATTTGTGTTTGCATTAATGTTTGCGCTTGTGTTTACGTTACCGACTGCGTAACCATTTTCATTTGCATTAACACTTGTGTTTCCATGCATGTCTGTGACATATGTAATACTTGATCTATTATGGTACTTCTGTGCATTTACCCATTTTCATTTGACATCTGCATATGTTTTTTGCAGAATGAAGTGTCCAAAAATGCATTTTTTGCCACTCGTGCAAAGTCTTACGCTCGTGCTGCTCTGCAACTGTTGAAGACATTTGGATAAGATTTGGTATACATGTAGTGGAATGGAGCATCTATTTATTTACCAATTTATAATTTACTCGTACATACGGATTTTGCGTAGAGCAGTACAAAACATTATGTTTTTGCTATTTTTCTGCACTGTCTTGCATGACACATAGCGCAGTCTCTGTGTGGTTGATTGGTCTGACACTTGGCACATCGAAAGCCCTTTCTGCTGGGAACATGCCAGTTTTTGTTTGGTGAAAGAATGTCGTTCCCTTCCAGAGTTATAAGCATTTGAAGTTGCCTCCCTTCACAGTCAGAGATTTTTTTTGCCACGAGTTTGGTCATTTTACTGCATTTTCGGCCGCGATTTCCGTCATTTTGTGGTGGAAGACTTCTTAAAGGTGCAGAAGCTTAAAAACTGAATATCTCTGGAACGGTTTGGTCTTTTCACGTGAAAGTTAGAGGGTGTTGAGTGGATGTCCTGGCGATGTGAATTATGCTGTTTACATGTTGGGAAAATAATTTACTGTGGAGATACTGTGCGACACACTTATTGTTTTCCACATAGTGTTATGCATGGTGCTAGTGGCTTGAAATTGATAGCGTAGGGAGCTCTA
The DNA here is from genome assembly GCA_016271365.2 of Neoceratodus forsteri. Classification (NCBI taxonomy): domain Eukaryota; kingdom Metazoa; phylum Chordata; order Ceratodontiformes; family Ceratodontidae; genus Neoceratodus; species Neoceratodus forsteri. Next base: position 378,835,587 of record CM057458.1, read on the forward strand.
GTGGTACGGAGGTGCCTTTCAGTGGTTTGGTTCACATTAGCCTTTGTGCCATTCTCTTGGAAATGAAGTGAGATACAGACTTCTCGCTACTGTTGACTCCCATCATCTTTGTGCTGTTATCTCGGAAACAAATCGAGATACAGACTTTTTGCTACTGTTGGATCACATCGCCTTTGTGCAGTTATCTCGGAAATGAAGTGAGATACAGACTTTTTGATGCTGTTACCTCAGATCACCTTTGTGCCATTATGTCAGAAACAAAGTGAGATACAGACTTTTCACTACTGTTGGCTCAGATTACCTTTGTGCTATTATCTCGAAAATGAAGCAAGATAGAGTTTTTGCTACTGTTGGATCACATCGCCTTTGTGCCGTTATCTTGGAAATGAAGTGAGATACAAACTTTTCACTGCTGTTGTCTTACATCAGCTTGCTGTTACCATTTCTGTTTGCATTACCATTTGCATTTACCTTTCCGTTTCCCTCACCTTTTGCGTTATGGTTTGCATCTCCACTTCCATTACCATTTTTGTTTCCATTTATGTTTGCGTCACTTTTATTATGATTGTTAGCATTTGCGGTTACATTTACTGTTACCATTACCGTCACCTTTTGCATTTTCATTTGTGTCACCATTACCATTAGCGTTTGCGATACCATTTGCATTACCACTTGTGTTTGCATTTCTGTTTGCATTGCCATAACAGTTAGAGCTTGCATTTGCATTCATGTTTCTGTTGCTGTTACACTTCCCATTAGCATTTGTGTTTTACTCACTGTTACCAATACTGTTAGTGTTACTGTTATGGTTATTATGCAGACATGGGCAACATGGTGGGCCCTGCGCTCCCACCACCACATTCCATTCACTATTTATATTGCACAGTCTCAAAAAGAAGGGAAATTCATGGCAAAAAACACAGTTTAATGCATCAAGTTAGGGTTGTTCCACAGCGACAAAACCGAGGAAATTCTGTGTTAGGGTTGCCACCCCTTGCACCCCATCACACCCCACCCCCACCAACAGGCATCAGGGTGTGCATTGGGGTCATTGGTCGTAACTCTCACTCCATTCTCCTATACTGCACCACCTCAGCTAATTTACATATGGAATGAGGTAAAAGTTAGGGCCGATGACCCCAACACACACCCCAATGCCTGTTGGTGGGGGCAGGGTTTGTGTGGGGTGAAAGGGGTGGCAACCCTAACACTGAATTTCCTCAGTTTTGTCACTGTGGAACAACCCAAACTGATACATTAAATGGATTTTTTTCCATGAATATATAGAGAATAACTGATAGGTTTGTGTCTGTTACCAGGGAGTAATAGCATCGAGAGGTTCTGGACACATAAACCTTGAGAGCGAAGCTCGAGAGGTTCCAATGTGTCCAGAACCATGAGATGCCAGTACTCCCTGGTAATGGACACACAAACCTATTGGTTATTTTATTTAATATGTGGATGCAATGTTGTTTTCTAATGGGCGGTCAACTGTTTCAGTGAACTGACTTTGTACTGGTCGACCGCCGCACTGTCCTACACTATGCATTGAGCTGTGTGCTTACTCGTGAATGGTTCCTGCCCCTGCCCATTTTTTTTCATTATTCAGATCCTACCTGCTCTTCAGGACTGGAACAGCAGGATCAACCAGATATTTTCATTTGCTGAGGGGAAAACATCAAGTAAAAACCGAGAAGCGTGACAACTGAGTTCACTCTCGGTAAGTGAGAGAAGCGCTGCCATGTCTTTTAAACTGGTCTGCACACCCACACAGTAAAAACAGCCAAGAGGAGGCACGCTTAGGATGTGGGGGTAGAAGGTATCTTTTCGGAAGCTTGCAATGATACTATTATCACCACAAAACTATACTATTAATCATGATTGACAGTACTATTACCAGTGATTGACAATACTATTATCACTGAATCTTTGAGGGTATTACTGGATTTTTTTCGTATGCTTTACAGACCTATTAAATTGAAGATCCATATATTTTATATATATATTTATACTTTGTACAGTATATTCCAGTTTATGTAATGCCTGTGCACATAGGGAAGAGAAACCCCGAAGCCACCTATAGGCTGGGAGGGGAGTTGCTGGCAGTCCAAGAGCAGGGTCATTCTTGATGCCCTACAGGAGGCATGCCTCAGACAGCTAGTATTGGAACCCACTCGGGAGGGTGTAATCTTAGACCTGGTACTCTCAAATGGGGATGGAGAAAGAATCTCAGATTTAGAAGTGGGTAGCCATCTGGGAACAAGCGACCACCAAACAGTGTGGTTCACAATAAACACAGCCATACAATCAAGCCATACAAAAGCAAGAGTACTGGACTTTAGGAGAGCTGACTTTGGGAAAATGAGAGAGTGCCTCAGAAAAGCACTAGCAAACAGGCAAGAAGGAGGGGTGAAGGAACTATGGGGAGTGATCAAAACAGCCATCACAGAGGCAACAAGCCTTTGTGTAAAGCAAATCAATCAAACACTTTGAAGGAAAAAACCGCTATGGTTCTCAAAAGAGGTGGCAGGGAAGGTTGAGGAGAAAAGGACAGCATTCAGGAAATATAAGGAAACACAGAAGGAGCAGGACAGAGAACTTTATTAGTTAAAGCAGAAAGAGGCTGGGAAGGCAGTCAGAATAGCAAAGGCCCAAACCGAGGAAAGGATAGCCAATTCTGTTAAGAAGGGGGATAAAACCTTTTATAGGTACATTAGGGAGTGAAGAAAGACCAAAGGAGGGATACTGAAGCTTAATAAAGGGGAGGGAATGTGGGTAGAGGGTGACAGTGAAAAGCAGGATACTGAACGAATATTTCTGCTCAGTATTCACAAAGGAAGAGGAGGGGAGTTACTAAACCAAACAAGAGAAACACTCTGAAGAAGGGGTCGATACCAGTCCATTTACAGAAGAAAGGGTTCTGAAAGAACTAATAAAATTAAAGGTGGACAAAGCAATGGGGCCTGATGGGATTCACCCAAGAATTCTAAAAGAACTAAGGGTAGAACTTGTGACACCAATGACTACTCTCTTTAACAAATCATGGGAGGATGGGGTGGTACCCAAAGACTGGAGGAGGGCAGATGTGATTCCTCTTCACAAATGTGGGAGCAGGACAGAGGCAGGAAACTACAGACCAGTTAGTTTGACCTCAGTGGTAGGGAAAATGATGGAATTACTTCTGAAGGAAAGAATTGTTGAGTACCTAGAGGCCAGTGGGGCACAGGACCCAAGGCAGCATGGATTCACAATGGGAAGGTCATGTCAGATGAATCTAATAGATTTCTTTGACTGGGTGACCAAAGTAGTAGACCAGGGAGGGGCTGTGGACATGGCCTACCTAGATTTTAGCAAGGCATTTGATACAGTCCCACACAAAAGATTAATACACAAGATAGCCAGCCTTGGAGTGGGTCCCAAGATGGTAGCCTGGATAAAAAATTGGCTAGACAACAGGACGCAAAGGGTAGTAGTAAATGGAGTACACAGTGAAGAAAGGAGGGTTACTAGCGGGGTACCTCAGGGTTCAGTACTGGGACCGGTCCTTTTTAATGTCTTTATAAGTGACATTGCAGAGGAACTGGAAGGAAAAGTATGTCTCTTTGCAGATGACACAAAGATCTGCAGCAGGGTTGATACACAAGATGGAGTGGAAAGGATTAGAAGGGACTTGGCAAGGTTGGAGGAATGGTCAAATGTATGGCAGCTCAGATTCAATGCAAAGAAGTGCAAAGTAATGCACATGGAAAACAAAAACCCAAGGGAAGCGTACACAATGGGGGGTGAGATACTGACAACAGTAAAAATAGAAAGGGACCTGGGGGTAATTATATCAGATGACCTAAAGGTGGGCAAGCAATGTGAGAAGGCAGTAAGGAAGGCTGGGAGGATACTGGCATGCATAGGAAGAGGCATCAATAGTAGAAAACAGGAAGTTGTTATCCCTCTGTACAGACAGTTGGTGAGACCCCATCTGGAGTACTGTGTGCAGTTCTGGAGACCCCATCTCCGCAAAGACATAGACAGAGTGGAGGCTGTCCAGAGAGGGCAACCAAAATGGTGCAGGGTCTGCACCAGAAGACATATGAAGAAAGACTAAAGGAGCTTAATATGTATACCCTTGAGGAAAGAAGGGAAAGAGGGGACATGATAGAACTTTCCAAGTACCTCAAGGGAATCAACAAAGTCCAAGAGGGTAGCATCTTCCAGAAAAAGAGATGTGCAAGAACAAAGGGGCACAATTTGAAGATAGAGGGGAGATGGCTCAGAGGTAATGTGAGGAAGAATTTTTTCACAGAGAGGGTTGTGGGTGCATTGAACAGCCTCCCTGAGGAGGTCGTGGAGTCAAGAACAGTGGGGGAATTCAAGAATGCATGGGACAGGCATAAGGCAGTCCTAGTGGGGGGTAGGAGGAAGTAAGCTGTTGGTTAACTAGGATCTGCAGCTTATCTGTAAGGTAGGAAAATGGGCAGACTAGGTGGGCCAAGCGGTCCTTATCTGCCATCAAATTCTATGTTTCTATGTTTCTATGTCACAAAGGAAGAAAATTATTTGGGCATCATCGTCACAGATGACTTGAAATCATCCAAGCAGATCACTAAAGCAGTAGGTAAGGCTAGAGGGATGTTAAGGTGTATTAGTAGGGGTATCATAAGTTGGAAGAGGGAGGTAATAATCCTTCTTTACAAGACACTGGTTAGGCCCCATCTGAAGTACTGTGCGCAGTGCTGGAGGCCACACCTTCACAAGGACATTGACCAAATTGAGGCAGTCCAGAGAAGGCAACCAAAATGGTGCAGGGACTGCATCAGAAAACATATGAGGACAGATCAATGAAGCTCAATATGTATACCCTAGAGCAAAGTAGGGAGAGAGGTGATATGATTGAAACATTCAAATACCTTAAGGTCATTAATAAGGTGAAAGAATCTAACATGTTTCAATGTAAGAAAAATAGCAAGACAAGAGGACACAGCATGAGATTAGAGGGAGGCCGATTAAGGGGTAATGTGAGGAAGTTCTTTTTCACAGAAAGGGTGGTGGATGCATGGAACGGCCTACCTCAGGAAGTGGTGGATATGAATATAGTGCAAGGCTGCAGACAGGCATGGAATAGACATAGGGGAGCAATACAGATGAGTATGAATAGATAGGCCATTGACAGAGCAAAGGCCGATGGCACATATATAAGGTAGAAAAATAAATGGGCAGACTGGATGAGCCTTGTGGTCCTTATCTGCTGTCAACTTCTGTGTTTCTATACAAAAGGGTAGATATTGGCAATATTTTCAGTGTGGTCAGACCTACAGTGAGAATATTGTGTTTATCCTCACTGTAGGTCATTTATCCACACAGTAGGTCCACCACAGGCACTATCTGCACTTAACTGCATAATCACACCATGGGCACAAATTGTAGTCAACTGGAGCCCACTGTTAGTATAGCACTCTGAATTCACCCACGGGCCAGCTCCAACTCTGAACCTTTTCAGTGTAAAATCGGCATTCACACTGAGAGGTTCAATATTTTTTCACAAAAAAAATCACAAATTCTATAATGAAAACCCTCACACCCTTCCCAAAAACCCCAAAGAGTGCTGCCAACACCTCCCTTCCTTCCCAATCCTGACTTCCACTGCCTACCTCGGATGGCTGACAGTGCCTCAGCCAGCTGGCAACATCCTCCTCAGGTGGGTGAAGTGGTCACCAATAACAGAAAGCAAGATCAACCAGACACCAAACATTTTCACATTCAATCATAACAAGCAGTGAAAAAAAAAAAGCTCTGCAAGGAAACCTGGCTCCCTCACTAAGTGGGAGCTGCCACCACCATATTTAGAAACTATTCAGTCTGCCCACACCAAATAGCAGCCAATGAAATGCTGCATTAGCAATGGACACACGTAGGGACCCTAGATATCACTCTAGCATCCCCACCTACAATTAGGAGTGCTATGGAAACTGCTAGTCCAAACAACAAAGCGGGGACAAAATGCTTCAAAATATATATAAAAAACCCTAATGCCATCAAAGAATATCACCCAACCTAGTCTGTGTAATAATAATTTAAAATTGGAGGGCGGGTGATACCTTCTGCTTGGTTACTACAGTTTTCTGAAGTTAAAGTCAGCGATCTTGTTTCTCAAGGTGTGCTGCTTACTTCAGTGGATATTATACATAGATTCCAGTTGGGGGTTTCTAATATCTTTAAGATTTATCAACTGGACATGTTCTTTTACAGTGGTTTGGGTCGGGCCCCTGGCTGGTTGATCACTCAGAGTTCTTGTATGCCACTAGGGATCTGGTCTCCTAGCCACATGCGGTTGCAGGCTTATACTCACTACTTCCCTCCTAAGTTCCTAAGGTGGTAGGTAGCTCCCCCCACTGGAATTCTATTTTTCCCCTTTCACTCCCCAAATGGCAGTCTATGTGGAGGGACTTGTACACCTTTGTTGCCCAGGATAGGCTTAGTATTACTCAGTTTAATATGTTGCATAATCTTTTTTATTCTCCTGAAAAACTGGCTAAAATGAGCCGGTTGATGACAGATAATTGTACTAGATGTGGGCAAGAAGTGGATTCTCTCTTGCATATTTTCTGGACATGCTCCAAGGTCGCACCTTTATGGGACCTTATTGAGGTTAAAATGGACCCCTTGTTGGGTTTGGAGGGCATGTTTTGACCTGAAATTTGTATTTTTGGTGATTATATACTGTCCAGGTGAGAGAGAGAAAATATCACATTGATCTGATTTCCCTCTCTGTAAAGAAGCTAGTTCTTAGGCACTGGCTGGACCAGACCCCTCTCTCTTAACGAGAGTGGCTGCAGGAGCTATTGTTTGGTCTTAGAGCTGAGCGCATGATTGCCAGCTTATGCCATAAACCTCAGTTATTTGATAAGAAGTGGGGTAAGCTGCACACCCTTTACACATCTTAGCTTCATCTGTAATCTTTTGTTTGCTTCCTGGGCCTTGCTATTGTTTTGGTTATTTTATGTTGCTTTTTTCTTTCTTGGACTCACGGGAGACACTCTGCAGGGGTAGGTTAGGTTAGGGTAGGGGTTGGGGAGTTTTGTTCTGTTGTTATTATTATTATTATTACTGTTTGTTAATGGTCACTTCTGTTTGTTAAATATGATACTTCAATAAAGATTGTTGAATTTCTAAAAAAACAAAACTAAAACACCAGAAAAGAAACAAATAACATGGCATTACATAAATGTGATATGCCATGGCATGACTAGAAATACCACTATTTCCCCTCATGCAGTTTCACCTTGTGACATCACGAGTGGCAGAGCCGCTCGCAACGTCATAAGGTCAAACTGCACTCAGAGAAATATCAGTGATATTTCCAGTCATGCCATGGCATATCACTTATATCTGTTCTATTTTCCCTCTTTTCTTTATAGAGTTTGCACTCCTGCATTTTCACAAGCTACAGTAGGATTATACCTCTGGTACTTTGAAACGTGCCTCTTTGCCTAACCCCCTTGTACCTCATAAACTAATTTATTCAGGTAGAACCAACCAGCAGTGTAGTGACCAGAGAGAACATTACAAATCATTGTCGGGGTTAAGGGATCCATTGGTCTGTACATTGCAAGTGGAACTGAGTGAAGAGGAATGTGCTGGCATCAGCTTAACCCCTTTTTCGTTTTCTTTACTCCCACATTTCTTCACTCTGGATGCGGTCTCTCATGCATGTTATCTCCAGATATGTGGCATTAATCTCTGACTAGACATGGAGAGCCTCCACCACCTCTGTCAATGTCACGACTTTATGGCAGTGGCAGGAATGATAATTGGACCACATGGTTTTCTATCAGCAGAAGTTACCAGCCTTCACAACATGGCTGAGACCTTCAGTCTGTCCTAGACAGCCTTAGATGGGAGTCCTGAGCTCAGGATGTAAACCCCAGGTAGCTGACATGATATGTATACAAGCTTACCAGTATTCCAACAGAACATCATGCACAGTGTTATTTTCTGAAGGGAAGGCACTTTTCAATGTTGGATGAAAATGTGATTCATTTTAAAACATGCTATTTATCCAAACTTGAAACTCTTAGCTAGTCTCTCTCAGTAGCTGCTGTAAGTTGCAGAGCAGGAGGATATTATATTTTGTTTTCAACGAAACACGAAACACGCACACACACACACACACACACACACACACACACACACGCACGCACACACACACCATTTATTATTTGAACATACTAGCCAGAAAGAACAAGATAAAACATTAATATTTGTAAGATTGGTCTTTCAAAAATGGTACTATTTAGGGAGCATAGTTGATAATTAAAACATGTTTAAAAATGATAAACATAATTTATAAACAGTGCCTGTAGCAGTTGACTGTGTATTAAGCAGTGATGATCAGTGATCGGGGCATTCCTGGCAAGTTAATTTTCCGACGAATGAGTTAAAGATCCAAGGTAAAACCATAGATCGATAAAAGGAAACAGAACACTACAACATTCCCAGTTCATTTTTTTACCACTTATTCACTTTCTACACATCACTCTTCTTTTTCATTTTCTGTCTCCCTGGTCATTAAAACCTGCTCTGTATGTAGCCACTCTATTGTGCCATTATTATGCTACAGCCAGTGACATCATCAGTTAGTATCAGTAAGTGGCTCCTGTACTCACACTGCTACTTATGTGGACTGCTGCTGTAATGCAAACTGAGCACACCGAGGAGCTGCTCCATTTTCATTAACGCAACAGCCTATACCATTAGTGGTATCCACATCAGAAGCCACTGGCTGATTCTAATGAATGATGTCACTGCATTTCTTAATTGCACAATTGGTGGTGTGAAGGGGTCTATATAACCTTTAACAGGACCCCCTCTCCACTAAGATGCTAGCAGGAGAAGAGGGTGAATTGAAACCCAGCCATGCTGATTTCTGGCCTGGCCCTTTAATTGTCATCTGCACTGACTGTATGCAGGCCCAGAATTCCCTGCAGGGGAAGGGCACAAATAAGCCTCACCTGAGATGCATAAAAGGGAAACCAGACAGAGCAATTGAGAAGATTTGTACTGTTGAGAGAAGGAGTAGGACTGCTGTGAACAAAAGAGCTGAATGAAGTTAAAAATATTTTGTTTTATATTTGTTCTACTAAAGTAAGCTGCTTTGAACCCTTGACTGGTGCTGAAGTTAAGCAACTTTCTGTTTCACTGAACTTTGTCTGGAATTTTTTTTTCAGAGGGTTCTTCCAAAAATCTTGGCTTGCTATAATACTGTTACAGGGGGCCTACATACAGAGTTGGTTTATAGATGAGGGAGACAAGAAACAAACAGAGAGTAATGTACAGAAAGTGAACATGGGGCAAGAAAACATGAATTGGGAATGTTGTAGGACATCTGTTCCCATTTAATCCCGACAGGTATGAATCTGTATGCTTAAGTCATGGCTAAAGTTGATTGGTGCTACTGATGGTAGCCCATGACAATGGTGATCGTGATTGGGTGCTTTGAAAATGGGTGACTCAGTTGTGCCACCTGTCCACAGGGCTACCAGGCAGGGAGGGCAAGCGGATTGGGGTCCACGAATATAGCGACAAGATAAAAAAAAAAAACTGCCCCTGGTGCTCTTTTGTTGTGTAAAATAGAGTGTACATCGCCAAATTGATCTTTGGCGATGAACACTTGCCCTAACGGCGATTGCCTTTCTACGATTGCCGTTATCACATGGAACTCTACTGATAATGAGAATGCTATGTCTGTGAACAAAAAGTCAAGTAATGTTATAGGATTACTCACTCTGCTAGGGATATCTTTTAGAGGTTTCACAAGCCCATTTGAAAACTTTATGGGACCAGGTTATTGCTGAGGCTGCCCCTCCCCCACTGGGGAACTCTCCTACCTCAGGTGTATTGTGTCTCATTGGTGGAAGCCTTCAAAAGGGCTATGAACACACATTTGTAGCAGAAACCCAGCTCAGATACCTGAAAAATGAGTTCTTACTAATTTGTAAGATGCAAAAAACATATTTATAATTAATATTAATTGTTAATTTGCAAATAGGTAGCATTGCATTATTGTTCTTATTAATTGATATGCACTTTTTTAAATGTGTGTATTAATTGGTTGGACTATTTAAGTATATTTAAAATCAGTGTCTGTTACTCTTGAAAAAGCATGTGGTTGCTGCAAAATGTTGAGTCATGCTAACCACTGGTGCTGCTATTTTTAACCAATAATAATAAATATATTTTAGACTATTTAAGTAAGTTTAAAATCAGTGTCCGTTACTCTTGAAAAAGCACGTTGCTGGTGCAAAACATTGAGCCATGCCAACCACTGATGCTGCTATTTTAGCCATTAATAATAAACATGGTTTTGCATCTAATAAATTGGTAAGAACTTATTTTTTGGGTATGTGAGCTAGAGTTTCTACTACGAATATTTGCAAACTTTGCCCATGTGCTCCTTTATCTTTTTTGAGCTGCCTTTCTAATTCCATACTCTGAACACACATCTCTTTCCCTTGACATTTCATGAACAAGGCTTAACTGTTTCAATGGGCCCAATTTTCAAAACAGTTGCTTTCGCTGCAAGGGATTTGTGGCAGAGAGTTTGACACACATGGTGATTTGCTTCAATGTTGCAAGTGCAATTTTATAAAGAAGCTTGCCACCCCCCCACCACAAGTTCCTTGTGGTGATGCAGCAAAATTGTGCCAGCTCCCCCCCAGTGTACCTTTGCATCCATGGGGGAGCTGGGGTATGGGGCTTGCGCCACAGTTTTGGCGGAAGCTGCCGTAAAATGAGGGCACTGTCGCAACTTTTGTCCAAGGTTATAAAATCTGGCGCAAGTTGTGGCACACCCTTGGACACAGGTGCAGCAGACTTTGTGGGGATGAAGGGCTGGTCGGAAGCCCAGTGTCCTCGTTTGAAAATCGGGCCCAATATCTGTGGATTGATTTTAATGTTTTACAGTCATCCTCATTTAATTTATGATGTTTGTTTCTTATTCTGCTCTATCTGTGTTTTATGTGAAGTGCCTTGAGCCACTGGATAAGGCATTATACAAATGAAAAATGACTGACTGATTGATTGATGTGTTTCATACCTTGTTTCCAGTGTATGACACTGAAGCCAGTCAGACCACAGAAAGGGATCATGCTCTATTTCACCATGCTTTGTAATTTATAATAATCAATTATGCTAAGATTGTCAGCCAATCCAAATTACTTCATGAAAATAAAAAATAATGCCAAACAGAAAGAGAAACATATGTAAACCTCCAGATTTTAGGTAACTCAGACTTTTCATGGACAGGCCCATCTGGTAATTTAAATGTATAATTAAGTTCAAATTAGCACAACAATATAATTTAATGTAATTTACCATTATAAATGTGCTCATAATGTGGGTTTAAAAGCCTTAAACTTGGAAGGTTAGCACAGTGGCTAAACAGAAATGTTTACATGCATGCTTTTCCTCTGCATTAAGACATTGTGAGATGGATTCCTACTAGTGTTAGGTCACTCATTGCAATTATCAGAACTGCTAGGTTTGGTCAGTTTTATAAAGCATTTCTTTGGCATGCTGTATATAGATTAACATGAATACACTTTTATAAAATGTAATGAACCATGAAATCAGTAATAGCTTTAGGGCCAGATATTCAAAACATAGCCCCAGGGCTAAATTAGCACTGCACAGCATACTGCATAAGCCCTGAACCAGTAGCAAGCTATATTCAAAGGAGTAGCCCCAGGGCTAAGGCTACTGAATATAACATGCAAAGGAAGCAATGCACCCAGGACCAGGGGTGCAGTGCTAAAATAGCCTGGGAAATAAGACAGCTCTGAATATAGCAACAGGGAAGTGCAAAGTGAAGTTTATGGACAATGTGTGTGATAGCAATGGTATACACCCCCAACAGCGACCGTCACTACAGCGACTATAGCTCCAGGTTGCTGTAGTGTCTGCGCTGGACCCTGGCACTGTATTCTGGGGGACTTGCTACCCCTCCTCTAATCAGCTCTGACTCAGAGTTAATTATATTTAGTGGGGGTGGGGGCAAACCCCCCCCAAAGAAAAACATGTTTTTAAGTCAGAAACTGTATGCCGACTGCAAATGCGGTTGACATGACAGTTTTGCTGTATGGGTCGTTCGAAAAAAATGTTGTCGATGACCAGTCATGGATCCAATAGCAATGAAGTGTTGCACAACAACTGCAAACAATAATTCAGGCAACACACTGCAGAACTGTGCTATGCTGTTGAGAGGATTGCCTGGGGCTAACCGATTGCACAGTGCTAACACATTAGCCTGGTGCAAACACATTAGCCCGGTGCAAAAGTTTGCTATATTCAAAGCTCCTATGCAAATGAGCCTACTTAGCCAATATGTGTGTAAACAGCCACATTAGCATCTCACTAAAGCCTGCTTAACATACATTAGCATGAAGATTGCCCGGTGCTATTCCATGGTGCACACAGCTCCACCTGTAGGTCAGACTGGTACTACAGGTCAAAAACCACAGGCTGGATGGTGCCCACAGCTCCACCTGTAGGTCAGACTGGACGTACAAGCTAAAAGTCGCAGGCCAGGGTGTGCACACGGCTCCACCTGTATGCCAACCTTGAAAAACAATTTGTTAGCTGCAGGCCATGGGTGCAGACAAGCATATGCATACCTCCCACCCAGTCAGCACTGGAATGAGCGACACAGACACTCTGAATGTGGAACAAAGAGAGGCATTGATCCCTATAATGAGAGGCACATCCACAAACATAGAGACACAAATTCAGGACATAATGGAAGCCATTATCTTCGTATGTACACAGGGTAAGAGTTATGAAGCACCATAGAATATTATAACTCCCTGCTTGAAAGTCTGGATGCACAGTCTCTGTGAGTGCACCACTGTTCCCAGGAATGACAAATGCAGACCAGGGCTATAGTGAGGGGAACACAGAGGGATGTCCCCTGTACTGAGGGACACTGTAGAGGACTATATAACTGTGTGTAAGTATCTATCTATACACATATATACACAGTGTGTGCGTGTGTGTGTGTGTATATATATATATATATATATATATATATATATACATTAATGCATCAGTTAGGTTGAATAATATAGCAACAAAAGCAAGGAAATTAGGCATCAGGGTTCCAACCCTAGCGTCCCACCCGCAGGGGTTCTCACCCCTACCATTCCACCTGCACCCCTCCACCCTCCACACACCAACAGGCGCCTGGGTGTGCACTGAGGTCGACAGCCTAACTCTCACCCCATTCTATGTTCAAACAAGCATAGGTGGTGAGTTACAGGAGAATGGGGTGAAAGTTAGGCTGACAACCCCAACGCACACCCAGATGCCTGTTGGTGTGTGGAGGGTGGAACGGTGGGGGTGGAGTGGTAGGGGTGGGAACCATGGCGGTAGGGTATTAGGGTTAGAAACCCTAATGCCTAATTTCCATGCTTGTGTCACTATAGTATTCACCCTAACTGATGAATTAATGGAGTTTTATGCAATGAATTTCCCTTCTTTTTCAGATAGTATAATTGTACCCTCATTTTGCTGTAGGAGTGCAGGGTCCTTTGGACCCTCCACTCCCTTCCCTCCATCCAGATAGTACAACAGTATCAATATGTCACAGTGGGAGTGGAGGGTGGTACAACAGTATCCATATGTCACAGTGGGAGCATGGGGTCCTTTGGACCCTGCACTGTCATCCCTCCACAGATGCACATATGTATCTAGCTGTGGAAACACAGGGGTCTCTGGCCCCTGTGCTTCCACACATAAAGTTACAAGCAGGCATAGAGAGAAATCACAACAAGTAGTCATAACTGTGCCATCTTAAATAATTTTCACCCCAAATGTTCAATATAACCTTATCACCTCACCACATGTACCCAGTACAGAAAACCTTGAAATCCCTGTGGAAATATAAACTGTAGTGCTGTTTTGCACCACAGGTGCAGAAAAACATTTTTGGCAGGGTTTGAAAAATTACAGCTGCACTATTCATGAGGTACTGTGAAAAATGGTAATGTGGAAAATCTGGAGTGAAAACATGAAAAATTGGTGAAGTGATGAGCATGCGTAGAAACTGCTCAATACACACTTGTAACTCAAATTTGTGGGAATATTTTCACCATATTGTCAACATGGGTTTTTTGGGACCTCCCCTCATGAACAGTTGCACTGTGATTTTGTTAATCGATCCCGAAAGTTGATTTCTCACAGTGACTGTGCCATTCTGCACCACAGATGCAAAAACATGTTTTGGGCAGGATGTGAAAAATGGCAGCTGTAATGTTCATGCAGAGCTGTGAAAAAAATGGCAATGTTGAAAATATAAAAAATTGGTGAAATTACGAGCGTGCATAGAAACTGTGCAACGCATGCTCTTAATGCAGTAATTTTGGGGAATTATTTCTCCAAATTTGCAACATAGGCTTTTTGGGACCCCACCTCATGAACAGTGGCACTGCTGTTTTGTTAATCAGTCTCGAAAGTTGATTCCATGCAGCAACAGTGAAATCACCTTTTGGGATCGAGTAACAGAATGACAGTGACAGTGTACATCAGGTGGTATCCCAAGAACCCCATGTTGAAAATTTGGGGTCAAAATTCCTACAAATGGCTGAGATATCATCATAAGTGAACACCCATTGACAGCCATTATACATAGAAACATAGACTTTGACAGCAGATAAGGCCCACTTGGCCTACCCAGTCTGCCCATTTCTCTACCTACTGGATAAGCTGCAGATTCTAGTTAACCAACAGCCTACTGCCTGCAACCCCCCACTATAATTGCCTTGTGTCTGTCCCATGCATGTTTGAATTCCCCCACTGTTTTAGACCCCACGATCTCCTCAGGAAGGCTGTTCCATGTATCCACCACTCTCTCTGTGAAAAAAAAAAATTCCTCACATTACCCCTGAGCCGTCCCCCCTCTATCTTTAAATTGTGCCCCCTTGTTCTTTCACATCTCTTTTTCTGGAAGATGCTACTCTCCTGGACTTTGTTGATTCCCTTGAGGTACTTGAACATTTCTATCATGTCCCCCCTGTTCCTCCTTTCATCAAGAGTATACATATTAAACTCTCTCAGTCTCTCTTCATACGGTTTCTGCTGCAGATCCTGCACCATTTTAGTTGCCCTCCTCTGGACTGCTTCCATCCTGTCTATGTTCTTGTGTAGATGAGGTCTCCAAAACTGCACACAGTACTCCAGATGGGGTCTCACCAACTGTCTGTATAGAGGGATAACCACTTCCCTTTTTTTACTTGTGATGCCTCTTCCTATGCATCCCAGTATCCCCCTGGCTCTTCTTACTGACTTTTCACATTGCTTACCCACCTTTAGGTCATCTGATATGACTACCCCCAGGTCCCTTTCCATTTTTGTTGTTGTTAGTACCTCCCTTGCTATTGTGTACTCTTCTCCTGGGTTTTTGTTTCCCAGGTGCATTACTTTGCACTTCCTTGCATTGAATCTAAGTTGCCGTATGTCTGACCATTCCTCCAACCTTGCCAAGTCCCTTCTCATCTTTTCTACCCCATCTTGTGCATCAACTCTATTACAGATCTTTGTGTCATCTGCAAAGAGGCATACCTTTCCCTCCAGACCCTCTGCAATGTCACCTATAAAGAAGTTAAAGAGGACTGGACCCAGTACTGAGCCCTGAGGTACTCCACTAGTAACCCCCCTTTCTTCGGAATGTGTTCCATTCACTATTACCTTCTGTGTCCTGTTGTGCAGCCAGTTTGATTCTTCATTTTGTGGTTCGGCTTTGAAGAGTGCAGATGTGTCCCAGTTCTGAGAAGATGACAGCGTTGACCTCTGGAGGTAAGTTTGGGGTAAGGGGGATGTGGGGAGGTGGGTGCTGAATGGGATGGTGGGGATGGGGGAGGGGACTGTAAATACTACAAGGGACTGTTTTCTTTTTTCCAGTTTAAAAAAAATAAATAACACATCGGGGGATGGTTTTCTTTATTTACAGGAACAAACAAACAATAAATAAATGTGGGCACATTGGGGTGGGCTCCCAGTGTGCCACATAAGTTGGGGTGGTAGGGGGACATGATGTTGACAGGGGGATTGGGCACCCCAATGTCAGTGGATCTGTTGGGCCAGACTAAAGAAATTTGATACAGGATCCTGCATCGAAAATATTGATGCAGGATCCTGCATTGAAGTTAAAAAATTTGGGGTACAGTTTTCTTTATTTACAGGTATTGAAATAAAAAAATACATTTGGGCACACTGGGGTGGGTTCTCAGTGTGCCACATGAGTTGGGAGGGATCATGATGCCGACAGGGGATTGGGCTCCCCCATCAGCAATAAAAATGGGCTGGTTGGGAAGGGGGACACTAGACTACCAGGATTGGACTTGGACGTAATTACAAGTTATACTTCGAATTACTATGGTAGTAAGTTGAAGTGTCACTTTGAGTTGCTTTGGGTTCCACCACCACTTACCGCATGCTTTTTACAGGTAGTATTTAGTGCTGTACTACCAGTGGTGCAACAACCTGTAGTACAGCGCTACTATTTTGAATATACCAGTGAGCCGGCATTCATGACCACTCCCCTACCTCCCTCATCTGCATACATTAACTTTTAGTGTTGGCACTATCATGCAACACCAGCACTACAAGGGCTTTTGAATATTGCAGTCTGGCACAAATTTGGTGCTATTCTAGTGCCACAGATTTGCCCTGGGCACAAAGCTTTGAATATCTGGCCCCAAATATTTTGTTTACTTGTTCCAATCAGTATATTGGCAAATCTGCATCATTACTTCTTGTTAAAGCAGCCAGTACTAGTTACTTGGCAAAAAATGTCATCCTACCTTTTTTAGCTGTAATGTGTTCCTGATAATCTTAGCTTCTCCACTGGGGTATTTTAAATTCATTCAGCTATTTTTAAGCTCATGTTTAATGACACCATTTGTAATTTGTATAGATTGACAATAAAGATGTCAACCCCAGCATCTTTTAAAAATCTCCTCCCTTGAGGACACACTTTAACAGCACCAACTGTATTTATAATGCAGATACTGCATGTCAGGGTGCTGCCAGCAAATATTTTTAATGGCCAGCAGCACAGCACCACCTTGAACTGCTTACATCCATAATGGTGGACCTGGCAAAGGAGTCATAACTTATAAAAACTTCAAAATCCTTTTTCTTGCCTCAGGAATGAAAAAGAGGAAAAAGGAAACCGGGTATATTGATGTTTTAGTTTGTCCTAACAGCCAACTAAATTATAGAATTTTTTGTTAACTAGTACTATTGCTTTGAATTGTTTGTCACTTTTCTAAAATTGATGAAAAACATCATATGTAGACATAATCTTATATTTTATACAGTATAGTGCTTACATTTCTCTTATTTTTTTATAAAGGGGAACATCTGTGAATGCTGTCTCACCACAATTTGAAAGCCCGTGGAAAGCTCTTTTAAACAATATATAATGCTTATCAGTAGCAGGGAGCGGTCCTGACATATCAATGACTGATGTCTGCCCTATGCTGATAGTGCAATACCACCATTTTTGGAACCTTGTGATGTCATTCAGGGTGAAGCTGTGTTTAACTACATTGTAGTTAAGCACAGTTTCACAATGTATGACATCACAAGGTTCCAAAAATGGCAGCAGAGTATCATCACCGTAGGGCAGTCTTAGACATGGATATGCCTGGACTGCTGCCAGTTACAGGTAATCCCAATACCTCATTTAAATGAGCTTTTCATGGGCTTTCAAACTGTGATGGCTGCAGTTCATAAATGCATCTTTATTAGGTTAATTTACCTGGAACCTAAACCTTGCCCCAAAGAGTACATTTACTTCTGCTTAATCCTTTGGTGTGCACCCAGATTAATTTGACATTTTCACTGTAACTTCAGGGCAATTTATTGTCTTTTCCTGTAGATTACATAACTTCCTATGGAAGGCAAGTTGCTCTGTTTCCCCATGCAAGCAATGCAAGTCTATCAGAAGCATTTCCCCTGTAAATGGTACCATTTTCCTGTAAAGTGCAGGAATTCCAGTAGCGCTCTGGAAGCCCAAAGTCATAATCCGCTGTTTGTTACCATGCAGTTTGTTGCTGTGGAAATTATTATGAATCTATAAACAGAGGACTGTGACTTCAGCAGAGGGTTAAACAGCAGGAGTAGTGCAATTGTAATGTACACCAATCTGGTTTCCATGTAAATTAGCCTAGTGATGAAGAATAAAAAAAACACAAATACAGAAACTCTATCCCAAAAAAGTTGTATTGTATCTGTTTGTATATGTTTCATTTTCAAAGTTATCCCAAAACAGACCGACTCACTTTAAGCATAGTTTGTCATGGGGATGACATAAGGTATGGGATAATGATATATACTGATTCCCGCACATATAGAATGCCCAGTTTATAAATGCGATTCAGTGCCATTGACAAAAAAAGAAAAAAGAAAAAAAACAATACTCACAGCTTTTGGAGTTCTGTATATTTGATAAACACTTCATCATGAAGACTTTGAATTTTGTTGTGTTTTAGAGAACTGAAACAGTTGGAAATAATTTATAATTACTATAGATGCATGAGCAGTACACTAGTACATATTTAGTTTGTGCCTTTATTACTTGATATTACTGTTAGTTTATCTAATATAATGAATGCATGCAAAGCAAACAGAATGGATGACTGAGACAAAATGTTTAAGTACAAACATGACTAAATCAAATGACGATTTCTGCAAGTAAAGCAGTTAAATGCACAGGCCACATTGGAACACAACATATTGTACTTGTGTGATCCTTGATAATTTCAAATGTCTGTTCTCTGTATACAATGAACTATGTTGAAACATAGAAACATAGACTTTGACGGCAGATAAGGACCGCTTGGCCCACCTAGTCTGCCCATTTCCCTACCTACAGGATAAGCTGCAGATCCTATTTAACCAACAGCCTATTTCTTCCTACTCCACACAAAAATTGCCTTATGTCTGTCCCATGCATTCTTGAATTCTCCTACAGTTTTAGACCCCATAACCTCCTCAGGAAGGCTGTTCCTTACATCCACCACCCTATCTGTAAATAAATACTTCCTCACATTGCCCCTGAGCCGTTCCCCCTCTATCATTAAATTGTGTCCCCTTGTTCTTGCACATCTCTTTTTCTGAAAAGATGCTACCCTCTTGGACTTTGTTGATTCCACTGAGGTACTTAAAAGTTTCTATCATGTCCCCCCTCTCCCTCCTTTCCTCAAGGGTACACATATTAAGCTCCTTTAGTCTCTCCTCATATGGCTTCTCTTGCAGACCCTGCACCATTTTAGTTGTCCTCCTCTGGAGTGCCTCCATCCTGGCTATGTCCTTGCAGAGATGGCATCTCCAGAACTGGAGGCAGTACTCCAGATGGGGTCTCACCAACTGTCTGTACAGAGGTATAACAACTTCCTGTTTTCTGCTGGTGATGACTCTCCCTATACATCCCAGTATCCCCCAGCCCTCACTACTGCCTTCTCACATTGCTTGCTAACCTTAAGGTCATCTGATATGATTACCCCAGGTTCCTTTCCATTTTTGTTGTTGTTACTACCCCCCCATTGTGTAATCTTCCCCTGGGTTTTTGTTTCCCAAGTGCATTATTTTGCACTTCTTTGCATTGAATCCAAGCTGCCATACTTCTGACCATTCCTCCGACCTTGCCAAGTCCCTTCTCATCCTTTCCATGCCTCCATGTGTATCAACCCTGTTGTAAATCTTTGTGTCATCTGCAAAGAGGCATACTTTTCCTTCCAGTCCCTCTGCAATGTCACTTATAAAGACATTAAAAAGGACTGGACCCAGTACTGAACTCTGCGGTACTCCGCTAGTAACCCCTCTTTCTTCAGAGTGGACTCCATTTACAATTACCTTCTGTGTCCTGTTGTCCAGTCAATGTTTTACCCAGGCTACCACCCTGGGACCCATTCCCAGGCTGGTTAATTTGACTATTAATCTTTTGTGTGGGACTGTGTTAAATGCCTTATTAAAGTCTAGGTAGGCCATGAAGTGATAATATCAGACTCCCCTACACTATCATATAATGAAAATCAATCTACCTGCATGAATCAGAATATTAATTTAGACCCACCCTTAATATCTTTTGATACTACTTCTATCATTCCACAGCAAGTTGAGCAAAATATGGAATTCCAGGTTTCTCAGACTAATGAAACTGAAATATATGTGTTGGGTGATTCTATAATTAAAAGACTTGACCATGCGATATGCGATACAGACAGAGCACATCATACCCTATCATGTTTTAGGGGGTGCCAAAATATCAGATATCATAAAAATGATTAATGCCATTGTTTCCACAACAAATCCTAGAAAATTAGTTGTAATTCACGCAGGAGCCAATAATGTTCCACACCAAAATCCTCAACAAATCAAGCAGGAATTTGTTAATTTAACAAACAAGCTGGTATATTTGGGCTGTGACTTTTTATTTTCTGAAATACTTCCAATTCCTAGAGTAACATACAAACAAAACTGTACATTAAAAGAAACAAACAATTGGCTCAGATAATGGTGCCTGAGGCAAAATCTTAAATGTATAACACACATTGGGAAGAATACAATGGAAACTGACATGTACAGTCAAGATGGACTACATCTAAATAAAGTAGGTTCACAATTTCTCAGCCTCCAGTTTAAAAACTCAATAGATGCAAATTTAAACTATTAAATGGGGGGAGGGTGAAACTGCTATACATAAAACACATTCAGCAGAATATATTACTGTAAGCAATATGTGGAACAATAATTATGACTGCAAAAACAATAAAAAAGCAAAATTAAGAAAGAAAAAAAAGAAGAGGATATCAAAATCTGGTTTGAATAATCAAAAAACCCCACCAAGTCAGGAAAATACTACACAAAGTGAAACTGATATTAACAAAGTTAAAGTTAAGGGAATAAGAATTCTACTAACTAATGCTTGTAGTTTAACAAATAAATTAGATGAACTAAGATATATTCTTGCTGACAAAGAAATTGACATCTGTTGTATTACAGAAACATGGTTGACTGACAATGATTGGAATTCTGATATACTGTAAGTGGTTTTACAAAATTCTTAAAAAACAGACAGAATGTTAAAGAGGGGGGTTAACTTTATACATATCTAATAAATACAATTGTCATGAGGTAGTGTATGAGGATTCTCCAGCTGAGATACTTTGGGCCAAAATTGAACTAGACAACAAAACCTTACCAGTAGGTCTTTGTTACAGATCACCTAATTTAAACCAGGAAGATAACTCAGTCTTCTTGAAGCAGTTAGATAATATCGAAGTGAAAGAAGACTTAATAATTCTGGGTGATTTTAATTTCCCTAATATAAACTGGGAAACACTTGATACACACAGTACTATTGAACGGCAGTTTTAGAAATTACATTTAAACTTGGACTGGATCAGTTAGTAACTATTCCCACTAGGAATAATAATATACTTGATCTTCTTTTTACAAACAATGTTGACCTTCTCTCTACCCCTATTATCATACCCCCTCTGAGTGACAGTGATCATAACATGATCGTATGTGATATCTTAAAACAAACAAATTATAACAAAGGGATAAACTGAATAAACTTTATGTAAAGTACTACTAATTTAAACTGTGTCATGATGATAACCATGCCTGTATCCACTGTTTTCCTGTAACCACCTCATGATGTAACAGACAATGTTTTCAAAAGTTCTTTATGTACTTGTTCAGTATCATAACTTGTATTGTTATCCCAGGTTGCCCCTTAAAAAGGACCTTCAGGGCTCAGTGGGCCTACCCGGTCACTAAAATTTAATAAATAAATAAATAAGTAAGTTTAAAAATTATCACAAAGCTGATTATAAAAACATAAAAAAGTTCCTGACTTTGTGGGAATGGTTAAAAGACCTAGGTAATCTTGACTTCGAACATGCGTGGGAGAAAATAAAGACCAAAATAGATTACTGTATAAATACCTGGGTACCTGAGAGAGCAAAATATGACAATAATAGCAAATGAAGAGTTCCCATGTGGTGGTCTAAAGATATAAAGCGTATAATAAGAAAGAAATATTGTGCCTATAATAAATACAGTAAAACTAAAAAGGCTTCTGATTGGGACAAGTTTAAGATACTTGCCAAAAAAAAAAAAAATTAAAAATCAAAACAAAACATGGAAATAAATTTAGCTAAAGACATCAAAGACAATAAAAAACTGTTTTATAACTATATAGGTTCACTAAAACAAGCATGTACAGGAATTGGACCACTAAAAGTAAACGACAGATTAATAACTAACGAAAAAGAAATGGCTATTAAATTTAATCATTATTTTACAAGTATATTTAATCCTATGGATTTTACTCATCATGATACATTACAAACATCAAATATTAAATTATTCTTCTTTGAACAAGACATTTTAGAGGCCATTAACCAAATTAAATGTAATACATCTCCAGATCCTGATAGTATTCACCCCAGGTTCTTAAAAGAGGTATCAAAGGAACTTGCTGGACCTTTTACCTATTTTGTTCAACATGTCTGTAAATAATGGGAAAGTTATTCAGTCTTGGAGAGAGGCAAACATAATCCCTATACACAAGGGAGGTAATAAACAGTTAATATCTAATTATAGGCCTATTAGCCTTACATCTCTTGTCAGTAAAATAATTGAATGTTTAATACATGCTAAAATCTCCAATCACCTTAAAATTTCCAATTGTACTGACATTTCTCAGCATGGCTTTACTACTGGTCGGTCATGTCAAACAAACCTTATTAGTTTTTTTAACCTGTCAGTGACACCCTAGATAAGGGCCTTCCAGTGGACATCATATTCTTGGACTTTGAAAAAGCATTTGATACTGTTTCCCATAAAATTTTGATCAAACAACTTCATAATATAAATTTGGACATGTACTTAATTAAGTGGATATCAGCATGGTTATACAACAGACATCAAAGGGTGGTTGTACGAGGGCACAAATCCAACTGGAGCCCTGCCACCAGTGGAGTACCATAGGGATCTGTTCTTGGGCCTTTACTTTTTAATATATTGATAGCAAGTATGCAAACAACAAAAGAAGTTTGGATAAATAAATATGCAGATGATTGCAAATTAGGCTGCATTGTGAACACTGCTGCATCTGCAAACACCCTCCAAGATAATTTAAATAAATTAACATCATGGGCAGTAAACAATAAAATGAAATTTAACCCAGCAAAGTGTAAGGTAATACATATCAGGAACAATGAGAAGAAGCACCCATATACAATTCAAAATGTGAAATAAACAATCACAACAGAGGAAAGAGATTTAGATATAACTATAACTGATAACTTAAAATTTAACACCCATACCAATAAAACTGTTAAAAAATGTCACAAGATTATAGGTTGTATACTGAGACATATCAAAAGCAGGGAATCATCTGTCATCTTGCCCCTATACCCAAGCCTGGTTCATCCACATTTGAACTATTGTGTTTCATTTTGTGCCCCAACTTCTATTGACTATCTAAACATGACAGAAAGAGTTCAACAAAGAATAACTAAAAGGATTGTTTATATGTCCGAACTTGATTGTGGTTCTAGATTACATTCTTTAGAACTTTACTCTTTGAAGTACAGAATATTAAGAGGTGACTTAATCTATACTTATAATTCATACAATAATGATTACTTGTTAAACACAATAGGATTAGAAAAGTTTTCAGTAAGTAATCACACTAGATCCCATAATTCTATACTGAAATCATCCTTATGTAAAACTAACAAACGATCTAGATTTTTTACACAGAGAATTCCTCCAATCTGGAATACATTGCCTAGTAACATTATAAACAGTGAAAACATAGAACAATTTAAGAGAAACCTTGATAAATATATGGGTGATAAGAGAAATTTTTCTTCCACTGCTAATTTAGCTGGTGGCAAGTTCATAAATGGGCATTTGCCTTCTGAACTTGTATCAATCTATGAATCTATGTCCACAGCCCCTCTCTGGTCTACTACTTTGGTCGCTCAGTCAAAGAAATCAATTAGATTCATCTGACATGACCTTCCCACTGTGAACCCATGCTGCCTTGGGTCCTGTGCTGCCCCCGGCCTCTAGGTACTCAACAATTCTTTCCTTCAGAAGTGATTCCATCACTTTCCCTACCACAGAGGTCAAACTGACAAGTCTGTAGTTTCCTGCCTCTATCTTGCTCCCACTTTTGTGAAGGGGAATCACATCCACTTTCCTCCAGTCCTCAGGTGCCACCCCATCCTCCCATGATTTGTTAAAATGGGTAGTCAATGGTTTCACTAGTTCTCCCCTTAATTCTTTTAGAATTCTGGGGTGAATTCCATCAGGTCCCATTGCTTTGTCCACCTTCAGTTTTAAGAGTTCTTTCAGAACCCTTTCTTCTGTGAAAGGACTGGGATCAAGCCCCCTATCCAGAGTGCTTCTGTTACTTGGATTAGGCACCCCTCTCTCCTCCTCTTTTGTGAATACTGAGCAGAAATATTCGTTCAGTATTCCTGCTTTTTCATTGTCCCTCTCTATCCACCCACCATCCATTCTATTCAGCCTCACTATCCCTCCCTTTGTTTTTCTATGTTCCCTGACATAATGTATGTGTATAACTAAAAACACTCTATGGCATCCTGATGCCCCTGTCTCCTGCCTCTCAGCTGAGGCTGCTGCACCCCACTTCCCTCTGTTCCCCCACCCCCACAGTCAGGGCCAATGCACACTGTTGCCCTCTTTTCCTGTCTCCATAGACAGAGCTGTTGTGCTCTGCTAAGTCCTAGAGTCCCAGGGCCTCTGCCTTTACAGTTTGGGCTGTTACACCATGCTGCTCCAGGCCACCAAAGGTAGGGCTTTTGCTGCACCTTGCTACCCACTTCCATTGCCCCAAATGAGCAGGGCTGCTGCACCACATGCACCCCATCACAGAGTCAGGGCTGCTGTACCCTGATTCCTCTCAGTGTCCTGCACCACAGTCAAGACTTCTGCACCATGCTGTCCTCTGTCCCCTGACACCACTGTACCCTGCTGCACCATTGAGCCTTCTGCCGTCACAGTTAGAGCTGTTGCACCATGCTGCTCCCTGCCACTACAATCAGATCCTTTGGTACATTGCCCAAAACTACCCAATAGAAAATACAAAAAATACTTTCATCTTGTGTTGTAGGGTGGGGGACAGAGGGTAGCAGGGTGCGGCAGCCTCAACTGTTTGTGCAGGAGGCAGCAGGGTGCAGTAGCCCTGACTGTGTGGAGAAGACAGTGGGAAGTGGGTTGCAGCAGCCTCATATGAGGGCAGAAGACAGGGGGCTTTTGAGGCAGGAGAAAGAGGGAAGCAGAGAGCTGCTGCCTCAACTGTCAGGCAAGAGACAGGGGCATCAGGATGCCATATAGTACTTTTAGTTATACACATACATGATGAATTTTCACATAGAAACCCTCAAAGAACTGAATTTTATGAGTTCATATAGTACATGTTCTTGAAATAAAAGAGTGTGGCAGACACAGGTTTGTCAATCTGACATGAAAACAACATTGTTATCACATGAACATATTTATTGAGGCTACATCAAAGACACACTGCTTCTATGAATTAGTGGAATGTAGATTTTATATCCATTAAACAACCCTGTGTTATACAGCCAGAACAGAATGCATAGTTTTGATGACAGAGAACTGACATCTGTGATACAGGCAAGGTAATTTCTCACTGACATTCATTCATACTACTTCAGTTCAGCACTGAAAGCCAAATGATCAACTGTTAATGATAACAGAATGATTTTAAGCTAATCTCTCTAAACACAACACAAACCAGATGAGTTAGTAACAAACTTTGAGTGAAAACAATTCGCTCTACAGGCTGCTCTAAGAAACTACAACAGCTTATTCAGTCAGTCAGGGGCTTAATTGCAGAAGCAGCAGGCAGCACTGGTATGATGTCATTGCTCACTGACAGGGACAGAAACACCTTCACTGTTTCATCACTGTTTTCAGTTACTGAGGAGCACATTAACAGATGCTGATTTAGAGAAAACCACAAAACCAAACACCATGATATTTTCTGGAAACACTAATCATGACACAGGGACATGAATTCAAGTGAATTCAAGCTTTTTATGAAATATGTGCATTTGGAGCTAGATATTCATAGGAATTGAATGGGTGCAACCCCAGAATTGCACCCTGGACTGATATTGAAAAGGGGGAAATGCACTGTCCAATTCTGGATGCACCACAGTGCAAAGATAATGTATGCATTGCATCCCCAAGGGGTGTGCCCATACATATGTGGCACATCATGATATTCAGCTGAGATGTGCCCTGCATCTGCCAGCACATCTCCGATACGTGCAGCATACATGGGCACAAAGTTATGCCTGCAAAAAACAGGTCTAACTGGTAGCCACCCACAGGTGGGCTGCTGTATTGCAAGGTACAACACAGGATCTGCCAACCCCTGTGCCAGCTACCCCCCCAAGCACCACATCTGAGCCCTGTACAGTGCATACAGAGCACTGGTGGTCTAGTGGTTCCCCCCTCCCACAGGAAACCACGATCCCCATAAAATGAATATTTTTATTGTCCATGGTAGTCTAGTGGTCCCCCCTCCCTGCACAGTACCCCGATCGCTGCTACAAATATAACATCCCCAACCCTGGTAGTCTAGTTTTAATCCCTCCTTGCCCAGTAACCCATTCTACATAAAATAAGTATTTTTATTGTCCCTGGTAGTCTAGTGGTTCCCCCTTCCTACCCGGTACCCCGATCACTGCTACAAATATAACATCCCTGACCTTGGTAGTCTACTGGTAACCCCC
Organism: Neoceratodus forsteri; assembly: GCA_016271365.2. Lineage (NCBI taxonomy): Eukaryota > Metazoa > Chordata > Ceratodontiformes > Ceratodontidae > Neoceratodus > Neoceratodus forsteri. Next base: position 378,862,445 of record CM057458.1, read on the forward strand.
TCCTCCCACCCACACAGGACCCCCATCCCACACTGCTACCTCACCCAGGTCATCAGCAGACAGCAAACACAACCTGTTCACCTCTGCAGCTCCCGTCGAGTTACAGCTTATAGTAACAACTGCAAGCTCATTGGTCTACACTGTCGACCAATGGGCTTACAGTGTGTACTGTAGCAGTCATTCACAACTATGTGAATGAAGTCATTCATTCACAAACTTGTGAATGACTATTACAGTATACCCCGGAAGCCCATTAGTCAACAATGTGGACCAATGAGCTTGCAGGTGTTATTGTAAGCTGTCATTTGGTGGGCAGCCATGGAGGTGAGTGGGTGGGTTTGCTGCCTGCTGATGACCTGGGTGGTGGAGCGGGGTGGGATGGGGTTTCTGTGTGGGTGGGGGGTAGGAGTTACCACTAGACTACCATGGTCAGGGATGCTATATTTGTAACGGCGAATGGGGTACCAGGCAGGGAGGGGAGACCAGTAGACTACCAGGGACAATAACAATATTTAGTTTATGGGGATCAGGTTACCAGGCAGGGAGGAGATACCACTAGACTACCAGTGTTGGGGATGATATATTTTTAACAGCGATTGGAGTACTGAGTGGGGAGGGGGGACAACTAGACTGCCAGGGATCCACTGGACTACCAGGGGAAAATAAAGATATTTATTTTATGGGGATTGGGGTTTCGTGTAGGGAGGAGGGTACTACTAGACTACCAGGGATGTCAAGCATGCTGTGCTGGGTGCCACACATTCTGCCAGCCAGCCCTGCTCAACTCATGCAAATGGGGCCATAATGACATTCAAATGATCCCATTTGTGTCTTGCATGTGTAATGACCCCATCTGCATGTTTGAATCTGAATATCTGGAAATTGCACCTGTCGCATTACCATATTCGCTGACACATTCCCATTCCAGGGCTTTAGACCTGTCTGGGGGATGCGCTGGTGCATCCTATTTGTGCCACCTGTATATTTTGATATATTCAGAAGAGATGTGCCATTGCATATCTTTTCTGAATATATCCCTTTGTTGCTCCAGCCCAACTCAGTTGTGTGGAGCAACCATTTGCGCCATTACCTGGCACAGTTTTCAGTATCGGGGCCTTGATCTTTAAGGACTTCAACAGTTTGAACAATTTCTTGGGCAGTGTTATGTTTCCAAATATGAAAGTTTTTAAATGTTCTATTGATAAAATAGTATTTGTAGAACAATATTTATAAAACAATATTTATACAGTGCTCTATATTTATTAACATAGGCTTTAAATACTGCTTGTAAGTGTGCCTTTTAGATTAATTATGTATAGAGGAGAGTCACAATGTGATGCACCAGTTTGATGTCACTTGTTACACTATTTAAGCAGCATATTTTTGAATCTTTGTACCCTTTTCAAAGTGCCAAGTTAGGGCACAAAATGCGATCAGATTCTTCAGGCTGAGGGGCATCGTTGATATTCACTGGCTTCACTTTACCTGGATCTGTGTAAGTTTGCAATAAATATTTTTGCTGTATTGCACATGGCTCATAGTATATATTTCTAACTGTGCACCTTGAAATGTGAGCTTTTTTTCTGTGTTGCTGATTGTGCTTTTTGGCCCATGCACCCTCCTCTCTGCAACACAAGCCCTAATAGGAGCAGATAAAGGAGCTAAATATGTACACCAAAGAGGAGAGGAGAGGACAGAGAGAGGGGGATATGACAGATACCTTTAAATACCTCACAGGGGGGTAAACAAGGTACAGAAGGGAGGTATTTTTGATGGTGCCATAGAACAAGTTGGGTCTGCAGAAAAAAAAAATAGGCAGACTGGGTGGGCCCAGCGGCTCTTATCTGCTATCACATTCTATGTTTCTATCTTTCTTGTCAAAAATGTAAATGCTTGCACATTACAACTTAAAAGGTATTTATCAGTGTGTTACTGAAGATACTAATCTAATTTACTTAATATGCAGTTACTGCATCACTGTCATAAGAAATAAAATAATTACAGTATATGAAGAATGGTACACATTCCCTTTGAATAAAAGTTAGGTTATTCTCTATGGCTTGTACAGTATGTGCTTATGTTAATGGTTTACTGTGATACATACTGTAGAATGTTTTACTGCATATTTAGAAGTCTTATTCTAAAAATGCTCTATTTGTGGATACATTCATATTGCTTTCTTGAGCTGGGTAACATGTCTTTTTTCCATATCTGTTTAACTTTGAGAAGTGTAGGGAAATATTTTGCAAAATTACACATTTTAAACAATGTTTTAAAATATATGAAGAATAATTAATACAAAAAGAAATATAAATGGAGACATGATTAAATGAATTACAAGGTGGTATGGCTGTTTCTCATGTATTTTTTCTCCGAATAAAGAAAAGAATCCAGCAGCAAACCACATTTTGCCATGAGTAAAGTTGTTCACATAACATTTTTAGGAAAACTTTCAAACAAACTTCAGAAATTTCTACAATACAATAAACAGAATATTTGTTGAATTCACTAGTCAAAAATTAAGGTTGCTAAGTCCTATTGTTTTTTTCTTGAAACATGTTCCACAGTAGCATGACATTCAACACATTTATTCATCAATATTAAAATGTCGAAGTTGGAAAATAGTCCAAAAATGTTAAAAGCATCCTCCAGAGTTCTGGATTGGACCCAGTTCTGTATCAGTTTGCATTAATAACATAAGCAGATGGTCTAAGGGTGGTCATATTAACTTATTTGCAGATGACAATGCTACAGCATCCTATATACCCATGGCAAGGATCTGTCATAGATACATACAGTATATACAGAGACATAGATATAGGCAGATAAAGGACTGCCAGCCCATCCAGTCTGCCCACCCTACCAAATTACTCAGTTCTTGTGGCCAATTCACCCCTTATTTTCTTCCCCACTCCTCTGACTAAGCATATATGCCTATCCTGCCCCACCTTGAAACTACCCACTAATTTGACCATTAGCACTTGTTTTCATAACGTGTTCCAGTTCTCCACCACTCATTCCATGAAAAAGTGTTTATAGACATTTTTCCTAAATCTCCCACCTGCAAGTCTGAGAGAATTTCTCTTTGTCCCTGTATTTGTGCTCAGAGAGAATACATCCTTGAAGTCAGACCTGTTTAACTCATGCAGGTACATGCACTGTATATTTCTATCATATTGCCCCTTTCCCATCTCTTCTCAAGGGTGTACATGTTCAAGTCCTGCATCCTCTCCTTGTACGTCAAGCCCCACTGACTCTAGACCATTTTGGTTGAAGCACAGAACCTAGTGTACACCCTTACCCCAATAGCAAATCATTTACATATTACAATTTGCTTTTCTTCCACAATGACTACTCACTTATTTATTCCAAAGTGGAGTGAGGGCCCCTTAGTGCTCACTTCAGAGCTCTGATGTGAATCATCAGCCTAGCTACCAAACATCGTGGTGGACCATGGTATCCTGTGATAATAGCAAATTAATATGGGTGACCATCAAAATGGCGACTCATATTCAGCAATATTATCATAGGCGACCCACAAGGGTAGCGACTGACTGATACCACAAGGGTAGGGTAAGGTGACCAGAAAGGGAATGGTGAGAGGAAGGGGAGGGATAGGGAAGAGGGTTATCTAGGTGTAGTGTGCCTGCTGCTGCCAAGCCAGCCATGTGGTGGTGAGGGAGGCTAGCTCTGGTGCAGCAGGTACTGGGCTCAGGGCTGAGGATAGAAGGATTAGAACTGTGTCACTGCCTGTGGCATGGGACTTAATTTTGTTTTACTGGTGGACTGTGCCCCTTCTCAACATGCACCGCCCTGGAGTTAGGAATCTTAAATTAGGGGGAATGTGGGGACAGAGCCCCGTGTGAAGGGTGGCGCGGGGTGGTGCAGCCCCATCCTGCAGAAACACTTATTGTGTTGCAGATGTCAGGTCACCGGCAAGTGTATATCACTGATTTGCTTTTCAGTGATAAACACTCACAAAAAATAGCGATAGCTGTTTCGCGTTCGCTATTATCACATAGAACCATGGACTACCCATCGGCTGCATACCTATTCTAAAATGTAACTGCCTAAGCTGGCTCCCTTTTTTTTTTCATTTCAAAGTTTATTTAAAAATTTACCATACAGAGGACAGGTACAAATTTGACATGAGATATTGATCAAACATGTATTGTCATGACAGAGATGTCCTCCACTGTCCCCCCTCCCCTTACCGCTCCCCCCTATTCCCCATCCTCCCTAACCCCCAGCATAGAAAAACAAATCTTGACTTGAATATACTGAAAGGTACCAGTGCATAAAGATTATAAGGAATACAGAGCAAGTAAGGGGTCCCAGATTTTTCTATACTTTTCCAGCCTGTTGGTAAGGCTTGCAATTGCCTTTTCTGTTCTGAGGTTGGCTAACAGCTCATTCAGCCAATTAGTGTAAGAGATTTCATTATTATCCTTTTAGTGCCTGAGTACCAATTTTTTGACAGACATAGAGATAAGGGCCATGTAATATTTACGATTGAGGACTGAGATCTTAGAGTAGTCACCTAGTAAACAGATTTTGGGAGTAAACAAATCAGTTAAATCTAAAAGAGGGTCTACTCTATGTTGAATATTAACCCATAGTGAAGCCACCTTAGAACAAATCCAAAAAATATGGTATAGAGTGCCTTCCCTTTGATGGCAACGAGTACATAAGGATGAGGATATTAAATCAAATTTGGCCAGCTTTTTGGGGGAATAATACAGATTATGGAATATATGTACCTGCATAAGCCTCAGCCTGTCTTGAGTAACAAATTTGTGGCAGTTGTACCATAGGGCAGGCCAGTCTATTGTCAGGTCTGGAAAAAAGGTAGTCCAGTAAGTTGCAGGGCCAAAGCAGCCCACATGGATCCAGTTAAATAGGATCCAATAAGTCTTAGAAACAGCTTGCGGAAGGCCCACTAGATGGCACAGCTCCCTCTGGAAGGGTGAGCATGCAATTTGGGGGGGGGGGTCTATTTCCAACACCTTTAAGAGAAGGTGCCTCAATTGAAAAACTTTGAAAATGTGAGTACTTGGGATATTGAACTTTCGCATGATCTCTACAGAGGAAAGTCAGGAGCCACCTTCTGTAATAAAGTTGATGGGTAGACCATCCCCCAAATAAGGTAGCCATCAGGAAATAAGAACTTCATTATCAATCTTAAAGTTAGGGTTGCCCCATATGAGTTGCATTAAATCTGTGGTGTGATTGTACCTAAGAAAGAGACAAAGTTGGGAATGAACCTTTACACATACAGCAATAGGTGAAGTTTTTAAGCTGGAGGGGAGAGAACTTACTTTTATATGCAAAAGTGCTGCAGGGGATAGACCATAGGATCGAATATGGGCTAATTCAATTTTAAGCCAGCATGGGAAATAAGGGGTAGCATCTGAGGAGAGCCATGTAAGATACTTATTGGCATGACTGGCCCAATAATAAAGGCCTAAATGAGGGAGACATAAGCCCCCTCTGAATTTGGGAGCAGCTAATTTGTGAAAGGCTATTCTTGACGGCTTATTGGACCAGATGAACTTAGTGAGAAGGCTATGCACTTTTTTGAACCAGTGCAATGGAAGCCAGATATTTAGTAAGTTGAGGGGATAAAAAAGGCAAGGGAAAACATTAATTTTGATTAAATTGATTCTTCCCCACAAGGAAATCAGGAGAGCGGACCAACGGTCAAGATCCTGACTAATAATATGTACCAGGGAATCCAGATTCAGTTTCAGGCAGCTTGTTAAATTTCTTGTGAGTTTGATTCTGAGATACCTTAAAGAATCCTGCTTCCAGGGAAGCCTTAATGCTGAGAAAGTTGTTTTGATTATCTTGTGGTTAAGGGGGAAGACAACTGTGTAGGAAGCCTTAGTTCTCAATATGGCATATTCTGCTTTTTCTCTCAGGAGTTCCAAATAGGTGTCTCTCAATTTAGCTAGTTCCTATCGGAGAAGTTCGGGAGACTGTGGGGTCAATTTCACCTCTATATTCCAGATTTGGGATAAAATATGTGACAGCTGTTATTCTCTGTTTCTCTTTCTCCTGGATGCTAGACCAATCAGAATTCCTCTTAAGTAAGCCTTGAAAGTACACCATTCCATTCTGCAGAGCCTTATTTCCACTCCCACCCTCCAGCCACCCATAACTGACTCCAGACTAATAAAACTCTATAGAATTAACAACCTTAACAAACATTAATAGTGCCCTGGATTAGTGGATAAGACACTACAGTCCATGTTAACAACAAGTACGAAATCAGTAACTAGAGGAGCAATCGTAATGGCTCAAAATTAAAGCATATAAGGGTACATCTGATCCCCTTGATCACTTGAGCCAGTGCAATAATTTCCTACAAGTCCACAAACTTGGGTAAAAAATGTCCCACAATGAAGAGAGTCCCAGAATATAGCGTACAATCTCAGCAAAAAAATTAAACAAAATTGTTTACATTAAAAGAAACTGAGGCAGAGACGAGTGAAATATAACAGAAATCCTGCTGTGCAAGCCATTTAAACTAAATTCACTTAAGTGGAGAAATGAAGCATGTAGTACATGGTCCCTTTAGTGGATGCATTGGTAAATTGCCTTGAACTAAAGGGATTCCTGCATCATCACGACTGTGCGCAACTTCGAGGAAACGGAAAATGCATTGTGCGAAACTCTTGCAATATGTGAACCTGGAAGGAGAAACCAATCTGAAAGGAGACTACGATAACAAACCTTACAAGTCTGGCCCCCAACTATTACAAGTGCGAGCTTGCACTGTATAACTCAACAATGAAAGTCACAGAGGTCTTGGCGCAGACATCAGCAAAAAATCGGGACCTCGTTTAAACTTTATTTCACCTTCCAAACAGTAAAATTCCTAAAGTTAGCAAACAGCATGCCTCTTAACTTTCTACAATAAACCCAGCAAGGTAGAACCAGAACAGTTCATGTGCCATGGAAAAGATCTGGTAGGGTGGTCTTCAGCCCGATGTGGGCTGCTTCTGGATCCTCAAAAGCATGCCATTTGTCTGCGGTTAGAACCTGGAGCCTCTCTGGATAGTTCATTCTAAATTTCATTCCTGCAGCGATGAGCTTAGTGACCAAAGGGTGAAAGGCTGTCCTGCATTGCTGGATCATTGCTGGCAGGTCTTGGGCAACACAAATCCTATTGCCTTCCCATCGAACCTCTTGTAGTTCTCTCACTTTTGAGAGAAAATGCTGATGCTCTAGATAATTTAAAAATCTGGAGATCAGTGGTCTTGGTGGGGCACCCTCTGGAGGGGTCGGGCGGAGTGCCCAGTGTGCCTTTTCAATAACATATTTGGGCCCAAAGGGAGATGGCCCTGCTATTTTCTCCATGAATTTTTGTACAAATAAGATGGTGTCCGGACCTTCTTCAGACTCAGGTAGACCGATGAGGACCACATTATTTCTGCGGCTGTGGCCCTCAAGGTCTTCTACTTTCATTTCCATTTTTGCCAATCGCTGTTGGGTCATCACCAGTTCTGGATTGATCTGCTTCACTCATTTTTCCAGCAAACTGAGACCGGCTTCACTATCAGAGGTACGTAAAGTAATGACCTCAAAAGCCTGAGACATAGATTTTATTTCTGAAGTGATAGTACGGAGCTCGTCTTGGAAAGGCTGAAACTCGGCCAGAAATCTGGCAAGTGTGAGTGGTTCTTGGTCGGGTTGAGGGTGGGCCGTCCCTGGTGATGCAGACATACTAGTGGCCTTAGGTTTTTGGGGCCTTCTCCAGCATCACCGAGGTCTGTGCTGGTGGCGCTCAAGATCTCTCCGCATGATGTTGAGAGTCACCAGAGCTCACAGACAGGTAAGTAAGCAGTTTTCTGATCAAATTTGTGTGCTGATACCAGGGCTAATAAATCAGAAAATAGACTTTGAAGTAACCGGGTGGCAGGAGCGGTGAATCAGAGCTACTATCAAGTGTGCTGCATCACGTGGTCTTCCAAGTTGTCTCCTTTTAAATTAGGTGCAATTCCCAATTGGATTATTTAAAATAAACCAAACCAAACATGACAGGAAGAAGTGCTGTTACTATCTGGTTCAGGAGTCTAAAGGTGCAACTTTACAAGTGTCAGTGAGTTGAGCAGATGTGGGTTATACCAATCAGTGAAGTGTCTCAAGGTTAACTGCCTTACAGGGACATAACAGAAGAGTGCCACAATGTTAAGTGCCATGTAGGAACATAACAGAAGAGTGCCACAATGTTAAGTGCCATGTAGGGACATAACAGAAGAGCACCATGGTTTTAAGTACCATGCAGGGACATAACAGAAGACTGCCACAATGCTAAGTGTCATGTAGGGACATAGCAGGAGAGTGCCATGATGTTACGTGCCATGCAAGAACATAACAGAAGAGTGCCACAATGTTAAGTGCCATGCAGGAACATAACAGAAGAGTGCCACAATGTTAAGTGCCATGTAGGGACATAACAGAAGAGCACCATGGTTTTAAGTACCATGCAGGGACATAATAGAAGACTGCCACAATGCTAAGTACCATGCAGGGACATAACAGAAGACTGCCACAATGCTAAGTGCCATGTAGGGACATAACAGAAGAGTGCCATGATGTTACGTGACATGCAAGGACATAACAGAAGAGTGCCACAATGTTAAGTGCCATGCAGGGACACAACAGAAGAGTGCCACAATGTTAAATGCCATTCAGGAACATAAGAGAAGACTGCCACAATGTTAAGTGCCATGCAGGGACATAACAGAAGAGTTCCACAGTGTTAAGTGCCATGCAGGAACATAACAGAAGACTGCCATAGTGTTAAGTGTCATGCGGGGACATAACAGAAGCATGCCACAATATTAAGTGCCATGCAGGGACACAAAAGAAGACTGCCACAATGTTAAGTGCCATGCAGGGACATAATGGAAGAGTGCCACAATATTATGTGCCATGCAGCAACATAACAGAAAGGTGCCACAATGTTAAGTGCCATGCATGGACATAACAGGAGACTGTCACAATGGTATGTGCCATGCAGGGATGTAACAGAAGAGTGCTGCAATATTAAGTGCCATGCAGGAACATAACAGAAGAGTGCCACAAGGTTAAATGCCATGCAGGAAATAACAGAAGGGTGCCACAATATTAAGTGCAATGTGGGGACATAACAGAAGAGTGCCACAAAATTAAGTGCCATGTGTGGACATAAAACAGAAAACTGCTACAATGTTAAGTGCCATGTGGGGACATAACAAAAGACTGCCGCAATATTAAGTACCATGTGGGGATATAACAGAAGACTGCCACAATGTTAAATGCCATGCAGGGACATAACAAAAGACTGCCACAATATTAAGTACCATGTGCGGACATAACAGAAGAGTGCCACAGGGTTAAGTGCCATGGAGGGACATAACAGAAGGGTGCCACAATATTAAGTGCCATGCTGGGACATAACAGAAGAATGTCACAATGCTAAGTGCCTTGCAGGGACATAACAGAAGAGTGCCACAATGTTAAGTGCCATACTGGGACTTAGCAGAACAGTGCCGTAATGTTAAGTGGCATACATGGATTTAAAAGAAGAGTGCCACAAGGTTAAGCGCCATACTAGGACTTAACAGAAGAGTGTCATGATTTTAAGGGAAAACTATGCCCTCATATCTTGTAAACTGTTATTGTTTCCATGTCAACATGCAACTCTTTTCCTGTATCTGTTGGGAACATATGTGTTTGCTTTAGTTTATTTTCACTGTTCATGCTGTTCTGCTGTAATTATCCTGGGGATCTCCATTTTATGGTTGCTGTAATCGAATTGTCCATGAGAGGTGCATTAGCATATGAGAATATGATATCATAGCACCCATTTATATAGTACCATGTATCTCTATGCTGAAAAGTACAACTATTTCATTTCATTTATTTTTATTTAAACTGATTAGTGGATTGCAGAACTGCCATTTTTCACAGCGACCAGTATACAAAATACAGCATATACAGTACATACAGTTAAAAACATTACATAAAACACGAGCATTTGTAATCATGCAGTAGAACACTGAACGGTCTATATTTAAATATCTTCAAGCAATAACCACTGAAAACAGAATGGGGCAGATTATTATAACAGGAAATTGTCTTATATGTATAGGATGTGTGACCGAAAGATGTGTTGAATCAGGGAATGGAGAAAACATATCTGGCTTGGGACCTTGTGGAAAAAGTAATAAAACTTTTTGGAACTTTCTCAATCACTGAAATGGGCAGTAAACCTAACACTATTTTTGAAGAAAGATTGATGTTTTGTTTAAATGGGAGACAGCCCATGGACTAAAGTTATATAAGAGGCAATGATGAGTGGATTCCCTCAATCCAGTTGCAAACCTACAGATGGAATTATAAAGTGTAGTTAACCTGTTAAACAACTTATTCATCGGGAAAAAAAAATTAAAAAATACAGCTATAATGTAACTTAGACAATAAAAGACTGCTTGCTAATATCATATGTGAGTCAGGGACCAGTAACTGATTTGTTATATACAACATACCCAACCTATTGCGAATTGTTTTAAATATCCTGAAAAATAAACCTCTCTGGAAACACACAAACTGAATTATATTTAAAGGGAAAACCCTGCATTACAACTCAGATGCTTTACAAGGCTAACTGAAGGTACAGTAATTGTGATATTTCACACCTTGCTGCAATCTGTTTTGTTGAACTCTGATTAAGCAGCCAGACATACTATGGTGACTAATGGGTACTGACACATGTTCTCATATACTAACGCAGTTCTCAGGGACAGTGAGATTTCAACAACCAGAAAATGGAGACCCCACAGGACAGTTAAAGGGCCTTGTAGGAACAGTGAAAATAAACGAAAGCAATCACATACATCCCGAACAGCTACACAAAAAGAGTTGTATGTTGACATGGAAACAAATAAAAATCACAAGATATGAGGCTGTAGTTTTCCTTTAAGTGGCATACATGGACTTCACAGAAGAGTGCCATGAGGTTAAGTGGCATTGAGGGCCTTAACAGAAGAGTGCCATGATGTTAAGTGACATACATAGACTTAACAATAGAGTACCATGGAGTTCCGGGGAGGGAACAGATTCAATCTTATCAGATACATGCACAGTACATGTTGTGAGGGACCTCCTGAATGACATTTGCAAACCTACAGTATAAGACTAGTTTAGCCTGCATCACCAAGACCACTTTAGCTATCTTCAGGTCTGCCATTCCTGATTTTGAAGGGCCCAATCCCCCAGGTGGCGCGAGCCCTTATACCATTGCAGGATTTTCTGTGCTGGGTGGCCATGCTGGTAGGGTGATGGAGAACAGTTTCTCAGGATTATAAAGTGTTGCTAAGGACATAGCACCCAGAAGTTCAGCAGCATGAGACCCAGTAGGAACAAGCAGTAGAGCTGGATATTCCAGAGGAGGAATGAACACAGCTGTGGGAGATGGGATGAAGGGTCACGGCTTCACCAGCATGGAGAGTGTACTCTTGTAAGTGTTGTGTGAGATTTTTCATACCCCTACCATTCCACAGCACCTTGGTCCTAGAATGTCAGCTATCTATTGGTGAGGTTGTGGAGGGGTTCGGACATGCTATCATGAATTTTAGGACTGTTTAAAGATCATACCTGTTTGGACTCAGATACATGGTGTCCTAACTGATCTAGGGGACATCCCTATCCTGTTTACTTTTAAGCATTTAGTGTTAGTAGTCCATGTTCCAGGCATGGAAATAGACAGCAACAAGGCCTGCTGCATGCTCTGTGTGCGGTGGCCCTGAAAGGTATAACAGCCTGCTGGGTGCAGGAGACCACTCCTAGCTTGGGATTGTGGGAAAAGAGGGTGACAGAGATGGGCAAAATGGAATGGATAACAGCAGCATTAAGACTGACCCTGGAGAAGCACATGGAAGTGTGGCAGAGACTGAAGACCAGAAAACCAGATAGACACATAATATGGGGGGCTGTGGGAGAGCAGCAGGTGGGGGAGAAAGGAGCAGGAGTTGTGAGACCCTCAAGCCACAGCAACAAGCTAAACACTTACATGGAAGTATAGCAAAGTAACGTGTCAGACTGCATGGTTTGTTCTGTTGCAGGCGATTGCCACAAAAGGTTGCTAATTCTCAATTTATTACTCTGGTTCTGCTACTTCATAATACACAAGATAATAATGTCTCTGTACCATAAATCTGATATGCCGGAAACTGTGGTTACTTGAAGCTGAAATTGAAATCTGTAGCTACCACAAATGTAGATAGCTCCTGCGTGGGCCAGCAAAGAATGTACTTCAGACATGTTTTTTAAAGAGCTCATGACACGTTCAGGAGAACTTTAACAAAACCTAATATGTAGACACAGTCCGGCTTATATTTTCCATTAGTGCTACATTCCTTCTCTCAATTATTTATTACTGAGGTCTTCTGTATGAAAACAGGTTCTTTGCTCCTGAAGAGTTTGTCTGTTCCTGCTGCTTTCTCCCTAACTGAAGTTACAGAGCACTGCTTGTGATATCACAGTTACTTCCATGGCAACAGACTGTGATGACACAACAGAGGATTATGACTTGAAATAGGGAGTATGCTATAGATGCAGATGGACTCTAAAGAAACTCTAAAGGATAAAGATCATATATTCATGCAAATTTCCTTAGTAATAAATAATGGGAAGGAGAAATACATAAAATATAAATGGAATGCAAGCAGAATTGTACCTAATTATTATGCTTTTTGAACTTTTCTTTGAGGTGTCAGTATCTCTTTATATGTACTATATTGTGAACTGATGAATAAAACTGCATTTTTTTTTTTAAAGAAGAACACCATGTTGTTAAGTGCCATACAGGGTCTTAACAGAAGAGGGACTTAAAGGAAAAAGGACAAGGACAGGAGACTCTGCACAAAATAGAGGCACCAGGAGGGGGCAGACAGAACTAGAGGACTGTGGCTACAGCATCAAGGTAGGAGGGAAGCATGGAGATTTTATCAAAGGGAAAAGGTAAGACAGGTGATCAATAGGGAGGCATTAACAAAACTGTGCTTTTTTTGGAAAAAACTATATAGGGTATTGTAATGTAGTAAATAGCATGCAGACTGTGTAGTGGGGGGGCAAACAGCATACTGATTATTAAACCGTATCCTACATCTTACAGACCTACAGATGCACAAGGATGTGAGGAGATGCTTTTGTGGGCTGTGAAGTGAGTGCAGAGGGCATGAGACAGTGGTAAACCAGAGGTTGCTCTGGAAGTTCTGCCATTGCCTCAGTTGTAGGAGGTTCCAGGTCATGAGGAAGGAGATGAAAGCCATAAGGGTTAAAATTAAGCAATAAACCATAACAGCGGGTGGGTTATGTTGATTATCCACGCTGGCGGGTTTGGCCATGAGGTCAAGGCCGAGTAGTCAAACCAGGTCAGCCGTGGGTAAATCCCAGCATAACCCACATCCTGGAGTGGTTTATTGTGATTATACAACTGGCACTAAGTAAAAGTTTAAGAAAAAAAATATTAAACAGTTAGTTTAGATTAAAAAAAATAGTGTTTTTTTATTGCTTTTTAGCTTGATATCCTTCCTCCTTAGAAAAATAGTCCCTGTTGTAAGGTGGAACGTGATGGAAGGCATCTGCATCCTCCCTTACTTGAAGTACTAACACACACACACACACACGCACACACAAAGCTTCCTTTTTTAATTTAATAATGTGTTTTTCCTGGGTGCATGGATCCTCTCGCCGTCGCCAAACTGTTTTGTAAAATACTTTCTGTGACAACCCACCTCTCCCTCTGGGCTGAAACAGCTTTTAGAGAGGTGTCTGTCCTCGGGTATTCTCTGTCACCAGCCAGACTATCTTCCAGCACCTCATTCAAGTGTACAAACTTGAATAATCAACGCAAATTGGTAATGTTAAAGTCTGTTAGTATGTCTCTCTCGGGTGACGGATGCTAAACAGAGTTTACCCCAGCCAGTAGAAACCATGTGTTACCTTAGAAAAAATGACATCACAGTCACAACTGTTGAGCAAATAAATAGCTTTTCACGTAACAGAAAATGCACTGAGCCTTTACAGGATATATATTTATAACACAAGAGAATAACACTAATACAGGAAAAGTAAACAAATGTTTTTAAATAACAGATAGCAAAAGAAAACAGCTATTACTGCAATATGCTAGTACTAAACTTACCCTTTTCTGTCCTTACAAGAGAAACTGGACCCAATTCTACCTGTCAGCTCCCACAGACATAGCTAAAAGTGTAAGCCCCCAAGCTTAGATTCTCCCTCCAGCTTCAAAATAGGAAGAACACTCTTCATTGTCTTTCAGCCAGTTATATATTCTCTTGGGACTAGGTAATGCCTATTCCCTCTTTTAATGCACCAACCATCTAACATGTATGTATTTAATTGACCCAATCAGACTGAACACCTATCAGTGACCAATTATATTCCCTTTTAACCTTATGTTTATATTTGAATAAACCAATCCATTCAAACTGGCCTGTGTGCATTGACAGGTCTGTGTGTGTGGAGATGTCCACTCGAGATTTATGACCCAGCTCTAGTTTAAAGTGGCTAGGGAGGACTGGAGAAATTCCAGCTTCAGCTTGCATGAGTGTCTTTTTTTCAGACTGCTAAAAAAATGTGTTTGTAAAATCCAAACATTAACTCCTTCTTTACCATTTCTGTCACATCTCCTCCCAGATGTTGAAGGTGTGCCCCTTGGACCACCCCAAGTGACACAGTCATTCATGCAACTATGGGAGGTGCCCAAAGTATTCGGCCATGTCATTAGCCCTGCCTAGAGAGCTCATCCGCATTTGCATTTTGTTTGCCACTGCAATGCTGGATGGTCATGTTGTATGCCTGCAGTACAAAACTCCAACATAGTAGTTTTCCATTTTGCACACTTGACCTATGAAGACATATCAGGGGATTATGATCTGTGACCACAGTAAATTCTCTCCCATATAGGTAAGGCTGCAGCTTCTGAAGGGCCCACACTATTCCCAAAAATTCCGTCTTGACTGAGGCATATGCCTCCTCTCTGGGCAAAAGCCTCCGGCTGAGGTACACAACTGGGTGCTCCTCCCCCTGCTGGGTAACTTGGTTCAGCATGGCCCCCAGCCCATGATCTGAGGCATCCACATGGACCATAAACTTTAAACTATAATTGGGGCTGGCCAATGCAGCTGGGCCATTTAAGGCCTTCTTTAGCTCCTGGAAAGCGACCTCACAGCCTTCTGACCACTTCACAGTATCTGGCTTTCTGTTCTTGGTTAGGTCTGTCAGGGGCTGAACCAGATCGCTATAGCAAGGAACAAACCTCCGGTAGTACCCTGCTATCCCTAGAAATACCCATACCTGTTTCTTGGTGGCAGGAGAGGCCAGGCCAGGATGGCATCAATTATAGGCTCTACGGATGTGTCCACTACTCCGCCTGGTGCCCATAAGGTAGGACACTTCTGCCATACCTATCTGGCACTTTTCCACCTTGACTGTCAGACCTGCATTCTTTAACCTGTGGAACACATACCGTACATTCTTGATATACTCATGCCAGGTCTGGCTGTATATGACTATATCATCCATATAAGCCATTGCAAACTCTCCACCTACCCCAGACAGAATCGATCCACAAGCTGTTGAAAGGTTGCAGGTGCATTCTTCATTCCAAATGGCATTACCTTGAATTCGTATAAACCAATGGAGTAACAAAAGCTGATCTCTCCCTGGCTGCAGGGGTCAGAGGTACCTGCCAATAGCCCTTTGTTAGGTCTACTGTGGTCAAATACTTGGCCCCCCCAAGTCGCTCCAGGGTCTCATCTGTTTTGGGCATGGGATAGGCATCAGACTCTGTGCAGCTATTAAGCTTCTGGTAGTCAACGCAGAATCGTGTGGTGCTATCCCTTTTGGGGGTCAATACCACAGGTGATGCCCAGGTGCTACTAGATTCCTGGTTTACTCCAAGTTCCAGCATCTCCTTGAGCTCCTCTTTCACAGTCTGCTTGACATGCTCAGGTACCCTGTAGGGGGACTGTTTCAGGGGAACCTGGGTCCCTGTATCCATATGGTGCTCTGCCATCGTGGTGTACCCCAGTTTCCCCTGTGAACATGTCCTCAAATTCTCTAAGCACACCCCTAATTTCTTGCACCTGGGCTGGCATCAGCTGTTCAGAGAGGGTAAGGTTGGCCACAGAAGATGAAACCCTGGTCTCCCCAAGCAGGTCCACCAGTGGGTCTATCTCAGTTCCCTCCTCTGGGGCACTGCCTACAGCGAGGACTAATTCCTCCCTGTCATGGTAGGGCTTCAGCATGTTGACATGATACACCTTTCGCCTGCATCTCCTGTCTGGTAGCTCTATCATGTAACTGACATCACTAACCTTTTGGACGATGGAGAATGGCCCCTCCCATGCTACCTGTAATTTATTCTGTCAGACAGGGATGAGTGCCATCACTCGCTGTCCTACCTCATATTCTCTGACTCAGCCCCTGCGGTCATACCAGACTTTTTGACGCTGTTGTGCAGTCACCAAGTGCTCTTGAGTAAACCCCATGAACTCCTTAAGGTGGGTCCTGAAGTTTAGGACATACTCCACAACAGATTCCCCTTGGGAGGCACGGTCACCCTCCCATTCATCCTGAATCAAATCTAGGGGTCCCCGCACCCTATGACCAAATAGGAGCTTGAAAGGTGAGAACCCTGTGGACTCCTGTGGGACTTCCCTGTATGCAAATAGGAGATGAGGCAAATATTTGTCCCAGTCCCTCTTATGCTGGTCAGCAAAAGTCCTTAGCATGGTCTTAAGGGTTGAATTAAATCGCTCCACCAGACCATTAGCTTGGGGATAGTATGGGGAGGTTTTGAGCTGCTTTACCCCACACTTCTCCCACAAACTACTCATTAACCCTGACATAAAATTGGCACCCCAGTCTGACAGTATCTCCTGGGGAAAGCCCACCCGGCTAAATAATCCCAACAGTGCATCTGCCACTGGTTCTGCCTCAGAGGATGTTAGAGCCACTGCCTCTGGGTATCTGGTGGCATAGTTGACAACTACCAGGATATACCACTTGCCAGTGCAACTTGGGGTGCTCAATGGCCCCACTATGTCCACAGCTACCCTCTTGAAGGGTTCATCAATAATGGGCAGGGGCACCAAAGCTGCCTTGGCCTTGTCCCCCATTTTCACCACCTGCTGGCACTGTGGACAAGTCCTGCAATAATTTGCCACATCCTTGCCAATGCCTGTTGCTAGCCTTGCTTGTAGAGCAGAAAGCAGCTAACTAAAATAAGCTACATTTTCTTATTAATTTAACACTTATATCTCAGCAAGAGACAGTGTCTGTTGAGATTAAGCAAGACAGATACTTTATTAGAAGTAGAAGGGGTCTTATTTAGGGTTAAAAAAAGAAAGAAAAGAAAGAAAGTCAGTGTGTGTTCTGTGCTGTGAAGGGTACTGTATCAACTTACTTTGCTAAACCAGTAGGAGGAGAGAGAGCTAAATTGGGGTGTGGCTTAGACACTTATAAAGCAGGTGACTTAAATTACAACTTCCTGTTGCTTGTCTTGTTGTAGATAAGAAAGCAGCTAACTAAAAGAAGCTACATTTGCGTTTGCGTGTGTCTGCTGTGTCCTCTGGGCACACTGAAACTGCTGGCATTAGACAAACTTGAATAAGATAATTTTAGCATATCCTCTACTTAGTAAATATACACCTTTAATAATGGAAAAAGAACTTAGTAAGTGTATGCAATGTTTGATGTATAGTGAGGGAAAGTATGGGAGCTAGTATGTATGTGCTAATTGCCATCTGATTACTACTCTTGAAGCAGAGATAGCGTTTCTGCTTAATATTAAACCAATTTCTATTGATATTAGGAAATTGGAAAGTTACATTGATCTTATGGATGAACAACTTCATTCTAATGAACAATTTCCTTCACATTTAGGTAGCATTTCTATGCCTCCTGATGAGGAGACAATTGTAACGACTAGTGCTAGTATACCTGTTGCCTCTGCTCCCTCTTATAAGGTGGATGATTATCCACCCTCTTCTCATGATAATGATGACTGGACTATTGTTACAAAGCCTCTTAAAAAAAGGAGGGGTGGTCAAATACACAATAGTGCCCCTATTGAAACTCATAATAGGCTTGAGCAATTGACTGTATCAAATAATGAAGTGCTACATGATTTATCCTGTGCATCACCCTCTGTTGATAATAATGGTTCAAAAACACTTTTCAATCAGGAGTTAATGCCCATGAATACTTGTCCTAGTAAGTCTCAAGCTACCAAATCAATACCTATTAAGTTAATCGCTCTAGAGTGTGTTAAACAATCACCTGTTTCTGATTCTTGTACCCCATCTGTCTCAAAACAAGTGTTAGTCCTGGGAGATTCAATCATTAAAGCACATTGACAGGCGGTATGCAATAGTGACAAAATAACCGCTCTTGTTCTAGCTTCGATGGGGCCAATTGTCTGACATTACCTCCATGATGCCTAAAATTTTACAAAATGTGGGGAAAATCCACTGGTTATCATACATGCTGGTGTTAATGATATAAACAACACCCCATTTAATCAGTTACAACAGGACTATGTGGCGTTATATAACCCGTTACTGATAGGGATGCTTGTATGTATATCTGAAATTCTACCTGTCCCAAGAGCAACATCTACCATGACGCAGAAAATCAAAGCCCTAAATGAATGGCTGAGAAAGTGGTGTTTTAAGCAGGATATACCCTGTATTACCCACTGGGAATCATTTTCAGATTGTTCTTCCTTGTTTTGCTGGGACGGTTTACATCTCAGTCGTAGGGGTAGTACACTTATGGGGAAAAGTATCACTAAAATCATAAATCATTGTTTAAACTAAAAACAATGGGGGAGAACGGTCTATTCCCAAGTCTCTGAATGCTTACCAAAATATTATTACAACTAAATGTAAATTCCTAGCTTTGAATGCAAGATCTTTAAACCAACTCAAATTAGCAGAACTCGAAGCCAAATGTAAAACTTTAAATATAGGTGTGGTGGGAGTAACTGAAACTTGGTGGGACGCATCCTCAATTTGGTCCAGAGAAATTTCTGGTTATAAGTTATATCATAAAAACAGATTAGATAAGCAAGGCTGTGGAGTTTGTATGTACATATGAAATGATATTCCTTCTTTTGAAGTGTGTTCTCCCTTTCCTTTGGAAAGTATATGGGTTAAAATCTTATTGAAGGAGCAGTCCTATATAACTATTGATAACATATATCGACCTCCATCTGCAAATTTAGATTACACAATTGATATGTTTAAAGAAATTACACAGTTTTCAGACTCTCAAGATACTGTAATATTTGGTGACTTTAACCTCCCTCATATTAACTGGGACTCATTCTCAGGATAGTCCTATGCCGAGAAAGGACTAATAGATGTGGTAGTTAGTACTGGATTACAACAACTTGTTACTGAACCCACTCGAGGTCCTAATATTTTGGATCTATTATTTACTAACATAGAGCAACAATTTAGCAATTTACAAATTTGTGATCCACTAGGGACCAATGATCATTCAACTATTCTTTTTGAAATTCAACAGTTTAAAACTACACAAAGGAAGTTATACTATACAAAAAATTATAACAAAGCAAATTTTTCTAAAATCAATGAATACTTACAAAACATAAACTGGGAATCCAGTCGTCTTAATTGTACAACACAACAAGCTTGGGACTTTTTTTAAAAACATTGTACATTATTTGGAAAATATCTTTATTCCATCTAAGAGGAAATTTAATAATAAAGGAAAAATTCCCCCTTGGTTCAACAAGACAATTAAACATCAGATTAAAATAAAAATTAAACTTTTTAGGAAACTTAAGAATAGTTCTGTTCCATTTAAAACTACTCTATTACATAAATACAGACTATCTGTGAAAAACTTAAAAAATTCTATTAAATTGGCAAAAAATAAGCTAGAATTTAAACTAGCTCACACAAAAGACTGTCACAAATCTCTTTTCTCCTATATAAATAGTAAAAAAAGGTGTATCAAGGACCATTGGTCCCATTATAACCAATGGCTCTTCTCTATCTGATATAGAAACCTTGAATCTCTTTAATAGGTACTTTTGTTCTGTCTTCTCTCAAAAATCACCTATTAGTACATTTAAAGTTCACCACATAGATTATCATAGGTTCTAGCCGACTGACATTATACAGGCTGTCAAAAAACTAAAAAAAAACACTAGTCCGGGCCCAGATTGTATTCATCCATGGTTTCTGATCGAAACCTCTATAAATATTTCTATACCTTTGTCAATTATTTTCAATAAATCCTTACAAGAAAGCATTGTACCAAATGATTGGCGCTTCAGCAATAGTTACTCCCATATTTAAAAAGGCAATAGAGGTTCTGTGCAAATTATCGTCCAATTAGCCTGACCTCAGTGGCTGGTAAATTAATGGAACAAGTAATGAAGTCTCTAATAGATCAAGATTGTAAAAAATTAGAAATTTATGATTCAAATCAGCATGGGTTTACTCCCAAGTATTCCTGCACCACCAATCTGATATCTTTTTACAATAATATAAGTACTCTACTAGATGTGGGCATCCCTACTGATGTAATTCTTTAGGACTTTAGTAGAGCTTTCGATAAAGTCTCACATGAAAAACTCATTACTAAAATGCACAATCTAGGTTTGTCACGTGATATTGTCAACTGGACTTTAAACTGGTTGACAAATCATTCTCAGAGAGTCAGAATTAATGATATCTTGTCTGATTCGGGTAGTGTGACAAGTGGTGTACCACAGGGGTCGGTCTTGGGACCAACATTGTTTAACCTCTTTATCAGTGATTTACAAACAGGGCCAATAACTTCATAGTTAAATTTGCAGATGATACTAAATTGGGGGGCCAGATTAATAATCAAGAAAATATTTCTGCATTAAAGAAGGATTTGAAAAAATTAACACTTTGGGCAAATGAAAATCGTATGCAGTTTAATCAAGACAAATGTTTAGTAGTGCATTTCGGTGTAAATAATCCAAAAACGATATATCATATAAACAGACTACCACTTCACTCATCAAACTGTAAAAAAGATTTAGGGATATATGTTAATAATAGACTTACATCAAATGATCACTGTGTTAGCACTGCTTGCATGACCAACAGACTTTTGAAGCAAATAAAATGCACTTTTGTTAATCGCACTGAACAATGCCTTATTCCATTGTATAGGGCATACATTAGACCGTATTTAGACTATGGCTCCCCTTTCTGGAATCCAAACCAAAAAAAAGACATAGCAATTCTTGAACAGGTTCAAAGGAGAGTAACTAGAATGATTCTAAGATTACAAACTTGGATTATCAGAACAGATTAAAAGCTACTGGTCTCTTCTCTCTTCAAACTAGAAGATTAAGAGGTAATATGCTTATGGTTTTTAATTTAATAAATTCACCAAATCTAATGGAAAAATGTGGTCTAACACTCTCCAAAAGGAGACATGTTCCGAGACTGCATAATAAACAGCTTGAAGTAAAACTTATAAAACCAGCAAAAGGGGAAACTTTTTCCAATAAGAGCATCCATTGTATGGAACACCTTGCCACAAGGATTGGTAGAGGCAACTAGTGCCACTATCTTTAAAAACAAGTTAGATGTTTGGTTGAGGGATAATAGATAAATAATGTCCTACATAGTGTGGTGAACAGTCTTGATGGGCTCTGGCCTTCTTCTGTTCTTTCATACCAAGTAATACCAGGCCAGAAGAAACTGTTGGTTAGATGCTTTTTTGTGCACCTCACCCCCAAGTGCCCTGAAAAAGGGATATCATGGGCAAGGGCAAAAGCTGCTGATGGTGAACCTTAGGGACTACTAGCTGCTGGAGTACCTCACCGTCTAGCCCTTCCTCTGTTGTACATTCTCTGCACAACAGCCCATTGTCCCAGTAAATGGACTCTTTACCCCCCCAAGGATGCTCAGCCCTATGAGCTATTTCCCTCAATTTTTGCAAAGTAGGGTCAGTTCGCTGTGCAGCTCTGAGCTGCCCTCATCTGACCCTTACCAGTGCCCCTTCAGAAGGAAGTCTTGTGGGCTCTTCTATTTGTGACTGGGGTTCTGAACTGCTGCTTCTAGCCAGCCCCTCTCCTGTGCTAAATACTTCCTCAGCTGCTGAGGGTGTGGCTGGACCACTCAGAATCACCCCCTCTTCACCCTCAGAAGCTTGCCCTTGTGCCTGACAACAAGTTACAACACACACCAGTGTTTTCTTGGGGTCCAAATCCTTCCCCACTATCATATTTACAGGTAGGTCCTCTACAACCCCAACCTCCTTTTCTTCATGGCCCCCTTCCCAGCTCAGGAAGACTCTAGCCATTGGTAATTGGACTGGTGGCTCTGTGAATGCCTGGACCCTGGAGCATTTCCAGGGCACCATCTGCTCTACCTGAATGAGATCCTGCCTTACCAGGGAGATGTCAGCACCTGTGTCCCACAGTCCCTGTGTTACTATTCCATTAACTGTAATGGGCTGCAGATTCTCATCAGAGGAGAGTGGTTCTTCAGACTGGACACACCCTACAAACACACCAGTACTCTTTTGATCACTCCCTCCCCCATACCTCTGCCCCTTAACCAATTTCTGAGGGTAGTTATATCTCAAGTGTCCCACTTGATTTCAAATATGACATTTCTTGGGTCCTGTCTCTTGAGTCCCCTTAGAACCAGAGGGTTCTACTTTGGGCTCAGGTGCAGGCTGGTTTCCTTTGGGCTGACTCCCATGGGATCCCTTATAACCTTGTGCTGCCCCTCCACCATAAGACTTACGCTGTGTGTATGGCCGGCTAGACAGATACATGTCAGCACTTGCTGCCACCTCTGTTGAAGAGGCGCATGGCTGGTCTAGGAGCCATACACGCATGCCCTCAGGTACAATTTTAAGGAATTGTTCTCTCACCAATACATCTTTGATTAGTTCTACATTGGTTGCTTTAGCCCCCTCCACCCACCTATCAAGATAAGTACGCAGTTGAATTGCAGTTCTGCATAACTGTCTTTTGGGCTTTTCTTTAACTCCCTAAATTTCCTTCTGTAAGCCTCAGGAGTTAATTCAAAACATTTCAACAACACTGTTTTAACTTTATCATAATCAGTATAGTCTTCATTGCTCATTTTAGAGAATGCATGTAAAGCTCTCCCCGTGAGTAAGGGTGTGAGATAAGTTGACCAGGAAGCCTTAGTCAATTGGAATTGGTCACATACTCTCTCAAATGACCTTAAAAACAAATCAAGGTCATCTCCCTCTTTAAACTGAGGGAACAATTTAGAATTAATTTTGGCTTCATGAGGCAAACTCACTCCACCATTACTCACGGTTTGCTGGCTGCGCAGGGTCATCATCTCCTTCTCGTGCTGTCGTTCTTTCTCTCTGTCTTCACGTTCTTTATCTCTGTCTATCAGTCTCTTTTCTTCCAGTTCTTTCTCTGCTTCCAGTTTTTTCACTGCTTCCTGTCTTCTTGTCTCTGCTTCCCATCTTTTTGTTTTGGCTTCCAGTCTTTTTGTTTCTGCATCCAACCTTCGTGTTTCTGCTTCAGCATCCAGTCTTTTTGCCTCCAGTGCCCTGTCTTGCAGCAACAGCTGCAGTTGCAGTGTCTCAAGCTGGTATGGGGGGGTCTGCTGCCTCAGTTCCTGACTGACCCCCAATGACTGTCTGCTTCAGGTCATGTGCCACGAGGGTAGCTATGAGGTCTGCCTTTTTCTTGTGTTTTAGACCTTCACATTGAATCCCCTTTTCTTGGCACCTTTTGCAAAGCTGTGGCATAGTAAGTGAGTCATACTCCGTGGAGCTCATTCTCTTAACTTATTCTACACTGTGGTAACTAGAAACGAATAAAACCGTTGTACAAGTGTTTTCCCTTATAAATCCTGTTTTGCAATGCTAAGGTAACTGTTCCACTGGCAAACTCTGTATCTCAGTGTGCTATGCAGTCTGCTATCATCACCCCACCACTGCCAACTAATTGTGACAACCCACCTCTCCCTCTGGGCTGAAACAGCTTTTAGAGAGGTGTCTGTCCTCGGGTATTTGCTGCCACCAGCTGGACTATCTTTCAGCACCTCATTCAAGTATACAAACTTGAATAAGTAAATATGCAATTGCATAAGTTAAAGTCTGGTAGTGTGTCTCTCTCAGGTGGCAGATGCTAAACAGAGTTTACCCCAGCCAGTGGAAACCATGTGTTACCTTAGAAAAAATGACATCACAGTCACAACTGTTGAGCATATAAATAGCTTTTTACTTAACAGAAAGTGCACTGAGCCTTTACAGGATATATATTTAAAACACAAGATAATAACACTAAAACAGGAAAAGTAAACAAATGTTTTTAAATAACAGATGGCAAAAGAAAACAGCTATTACTGCGATATGCTAGTACTAAACTTACCCTTTCCTGTCCTTACAAGAGACACTGGACCCTATTCTAACTGCCAGCTCCCACAGACATAGCTAAGAGGGTATGCCCCCAAGCTTAGATTCTCCCTCCAGCTTCAAAATAGGAAGAACACTCTTCATTATCTTTTAGCCTCTTATATATTCTCCTGGGAATTGGTAATGCCTATTCCCCCATTGAATGCACCAACCATCTAACATGCATGTATTTAATTGTCCCAATCAGACTGAACACCTATCAGTGACCAATTATATTCCCTTTTAACCTTATGTTTATATTTGAATAAACCAATCCATTCAAACTAGCCTGTGTTTGTGGACAGGTCTGTGTGTGTGGAGATGTCCATTTGAGATTTATGACCCAGCTCTTATCTAGCAACTAGGGAGGACTGAGAATTCCAGCTTCTCAGCTTGCATGAGTGTTTTTTGTTCAGACTGCTAAAAAAATGTGTTTGGAAAATCCAAACATTAACTCCTTCTTTACCATTTCTGTCACACTGTCCCCCTCCTCCACCCTGCTTGCCAAAACTGTCTTTGCCTCATAAAATTCGATTCATCACCTCACAACTCACAGCCTTCTGACAGCCACACACCGGGTCATCCCCTGACAGCCTGAGCAACCACACCAGGTCCATGTACTGTATTTCTTATGTGCAGAACTTGGAAGCGCTAGCAAGATGGGAGGCTACTTAGGAAAATGCAAATCAGCTCCGGCCTTCCGCTGGACATAAACAAGGAGCCTGGGATGATTGGCAGTGAGCAACTTCCATGAGGCAGGCAGGTTTTTTTTTAATTTTATTTTAATGAAGTTTATTTTAAGTGCAGTTCATGGGAGCATTTACTTTTATTGGGGAGCTGACAGTTGAGAGGGAGAAGCTGTAAAGGGCCACCCATTTCTGTGAGTAGCCACTGTCCGATTGCTGTTATTCACTCATTTATTTCTTTAATTTAGAAGTTTGAGTTCAACTGGAGGGCAGGAGGGACTCACTGTCGGAGGTGGAACAAGTGTACACCATGGAAGCTGGAAGGAGTGAGGGGCGGGATTTGCTTTGGTGAGTGTGAGGTGATTTATAAAAGCTGTAGTTTTTCTGTTGCTGTGTTTTTGGCGCAACGACAATATGGAGTCTTTTTGTTCACATTTTCAGGATCGGATTGATTTGTGCAGATGTAGCTGACTGGCACCTTTTCCCATGGGTTATGCCAGGATTTACCACGGGTAAAAGGTGCCAGTCAGCCAATCAGAATATGTGATTATAGGACTCCATTGTATAATATGTTGCTTGAAGGCTGCAGCCATGGGGCTCCACAGGGCACTACTGTCCCAGTCACCTCCATGGCCCAACACAAGCCAAGAAAGGAGGCTGGACAGTAGCGTGATGAGGAAGGGAAGAAAGAAGGGTAGGAAGGCTAAGCCCATGGAATCAGGACTGTGCACAATTAATAGGTTAACCCTATTATGACAGGCAGAACCTTAACTGACCCTCATGAGAGATGATGAGACCAATATGCCTAATAGGCAGGCACTGCTCAGAGCATTCCAGTGGGAAGCGTGAGCCACAAAAGGAGCATGAGAAAGGTGCACATAGTGGGAGGGACATGTGTCTCACACCGGATTGTAAAGAGGTGGTCTGCTGCTTCTCTGGGGTAACAGGAGACAGGCTTATAACCAGGGTAGTGGAACTCACAGGAGAGAGGGAGGGAGGGAAGGAATGCCAGATCTAAGTGTAGATGTGGGCACTGATAATTTGAGGAAGAGGAGCATGAAACAGGTAAAGACAGATTTCTGTGCTCTGGTGAAGTAGTGAAGGACAGAGCAAGAGTGGCACTCTTCTCTGAGTTGCTACCATGGCCAGCCCTGAATAAGAGGGAACAGTTCCATGTGTTCCATTCCAGTGCTTGACTAAAGGGGCGGTGCAGGGAGGAATGATTTCATTGCTTTAGAAACTAGGGCCAGGCTTGGAGAGATTGGAGGCCATTTAAAATTAGGCTTACATCCTGGAAAGGAGGGCAGGAGGGTTCTGGGTGCAAGATGGGCACAACCTGTCACAGCTAGTTTAAACAAAGTAGGGGATGAGTAAGCTTGCCAAGGAACACAACACATGTCATGATCAGGGGGGCCTTGCCAGCCTCCCCCTCCAAACAATGTACTGTAGGTAACAAATCCCAAGGAAAATAGTAAGGGGAAGGGTGGGATCAGTTGCTGGAGGAAGGTGCGCACTAAAGCAAGGAGTCTGGTCAAGAAAATGCCAAAACTATGTTTGCTGGTTGCAAAAGGTAACTTTGTTCTGGTGACTGTCACAGACATGTGGGCAATGTTGAACCATAAGTGGGACATGTCCCAACCACATGCTCACTGTTTAGGAAGGACAGGGCAAAGAATAAAGGTGGGCAAGTAGCATTGTACATAATTCAGGGAATACAGGCAACATACATAGATAATCTGGGAGACTCAGGAAAAGTGGAGGCCTATAGGTACTAGCAGTAACAGGAAATGGGAAACAAATTTGGACTGCACTGGTCTACAGACCACCAGGCCAAGACCAGTGGATAGATAAGGAACTAGAGAAGGTGCTGAGGAGGGCAGCCAAATTATGAGAAGTAGCAATGGTAGGTGACTTTACCATGATGGATGTGGACTGGACAGTCCCAGTCATGCCAAGTATGAATAATCAGCTCTTGGTGGAAGCATGCAAAGAGGTAATCCTAGGACAACTGGTCCAAGACCCGACAAGGGAAGAAGGCTGCTGGATCTGGTACTCAATAACGGAGAGGATCCAAAATGTGATAGTCCAGGAACAACTAGGATCCAGTGACTATAAGACACTGAGGTTGGAAATCTAAATTGAGACTTAAAAGTATGAGATTTCAGGAAGGCTTACTTTAACAGGATGAGGAAGCTGTCGAGGGAAACTCTGAAGCCAGCAGAGCAGTTAAAATGGTTGAGGAAAGATAAGAAGCATTCAAACAGGAATGATAGCGGCAGCAACAGGCTGCATTAGGCAGGTATAAAAGGGCAAAAGATCATGAGTCCCATTGTGGTTCACGTCAGATTTGAGGAATGCAGTAAGAGTAAAGAGGAGGCCATTCATAAAGTATAAGGGTAGTCAAAGGGAGGAGGACAGGGAGGAATACCTGTAATGCTCCCATGTAGCCGCTTTTGACAATATTGCATTGGAGCTGCATTTCTTTTGTATCTTACTGTAGAAATCTCTATAACTACTCATTGATGTGGAACCTTTACAACAGAGCACTTGTGCTCAAAGGTGTATTTCTAAATAAATTAATAAATAAATAATCTAAAGATAGCCAGGGAAACTAGCAGGAAGGTCAGTGAAGTGGAGGTAGAGATAGAATTCTGACTAGCAAAAGGAGTGAAGCAGAGACAAAGCATTCTTCAGATACAATTGGAAGAAGGGGGCATTGTGAAGCTTAATAAAGGGGAAGACTGGGACAAAGGCAAGGGAGATACTTAACCAATACTTGTGTTCACTATTTACAAGGAAAAAAGAATGACCATTGCCAGAATGTTGGTAATCAGGGTAGGTGCTGGAGCTCAAAATGCATGGGCAATACAACAGAGGAAAAGGTGACCATAAAGTTAAAAGGGCTGAAAGTAGACAAATCTATGGGACTTGATGGATTGCATCCTAGGATGCTCAATTAAACTTATGGAGATAATAAAGGCTGTTCTTGTAGACATGCAGTATTTAACTGTTCACTGACCACAGTCCCTAGGGACTGGGGGGGGGCAGTAGGAGTGGTTCCTCTGCACAAAAGCAGAGGGAAAGATGAGCCAGGAAACTAAAGAACAGTCTGCCTGGTGCCTACAGTGGGAAAGGTAACATAGTCCATACTAAGACAGGTAACAAGTGTCACATGGGCACTGACATTGTTAGAATGAGTAGAATGTATCCCTCCTCAACTCTGATGTGAAACTATTAGCCAAGATCCTGGCTTGCAGGATCAACACCGTCTGTGGGACCCTGGTGGGACCCTAACAGGTGGGCTTTATGCAAGGAAGGCTCACAACAGACCAAATGTGAAAACTAGCGCATATCATGGCAGCAAAAAACAACTCACAAACCCCAGCTGTCCTGCTCTCCCTAGATGTGGAGAAAGCCTTTTATAGGGTGGCTTGGCCCTTCCTGTTTGAGACACTAAAGGAATTTGGCTTCCCCACGACCTTCATCGAGTGAGTAAAGCTGTTATACTCCCACCCGACAGCCAAAGTCCTTTGTAACAGCATCCTCTCCTCTCCCCTTCTCCCTCTGCAAAAGCACGAGGAAAGCTGCCCCCTCTCTCCCTTCCTATTCAACTTATAGTTAGAACCCCTAACAAGGAGAATTATAGAAGACAATCACATTACAGGAAAATGTGTGGGGAAGGCCAGATATAAAATTTCCACATATGCAGATGATATCGTCCTGCACCTAGAAAGTCCCACTCAGTCCATACCCCCATACTGGAACTGATACAGGAGTTTGAACATGTGGCTGGTTATAAGCTCAGCCTTAGCAAGACATGTATAATGCCACTCAATTGACACACCTTCAAGTCAACAGCAACCCAGCGGGGTGGCACCTGGTGTGCAGAAGATGTAAAATACCTAGGAATACATGTCTCTCAGTCCCAAACTGCGATGTTTACAAAAAAACTCCAGTCCCTTCAAACCCAAATCAAACAGGATCTGAGTCACTAGTCCTTGCTCCCCCTATCCCTCTGAGCTTGCATCAGCACCATCAAAATGAACATCCTCCCAGACTGCTTTACCCGATCAGCATGACACAATGCTTTCTCCTGAATACTTGGTTCCATAAGCTAAGAGCCATAATCTCAGACTTTCTCTTGGCTGGCAAATCACTCTGTAGGGCATATCAAAAGCTCACAGCATAAAGGGAGCAGGGTGGACTGCAGCTACTGGATGTCAGACTGTATTACTTAACAGTGCATGCCACCCATTTCCTCTGGTGGAGATGAACACACACCCCTGCAACATCCTCAACCATACTTTTCACAATGGAAACTAATGGCATTGGAACTGTGCAGTGAGGAGGACATCAACATGCAGGCTCTCACCTTGATCTCCCTCCAATCCCTTCCAGCCACTCTAAAACACATGCCAATAGGCACATCCCGAGTCAGTAAACAACTGCATAACCTGTTAGGCATCTGTCCCAAGCACGACCCAGCTCAACCTCTCTCAAAGAACCCCGACTTCAAAATACAAAACAAGCCTCTATCTAGCAAATGGTTAAATACCCTGGGGCTTGACACACTCAGCTCCCTGCTTCACAACAACTCTCTCAACCCCCTCCATCACCTCCAGCAAAAGGTAAGCCCTGCCAAACTCCCAGTCTTCCCCCTCCTCCAGCTACAGCAATTGCTGGCAGCAACATTAGGCCCCAAATCCTGGGCTACAAACAAACTCACACCATGGGATGAGCTTTGCACCCTAGCATCACAATGACATGCCATCTGTCTTCTGTATAAAAGTATGCTATCTCACACCACGCCCACCACCAATGCGATATGCACATACTGGCTCTCAGAATTCACAGACCTACTGTAGACACCCCCACCTCTACCACAGCCATCTGGAAGGGAACACATCAGTATCTCAAGTTTGATGGACTAAAACTGATGCAATTCAAAATAAACCACAACCTGTACTGCACCCTGGTCAAACTCCTCAAGATGGGGAAAATTACTAGTGACCTATGCACCCGATGTAAGCTAGTAAGGGGCACGCTAAAACACATACTGTGGGACTGCCCTAAAGCAAGGCCCATCTGGGAGGAGGTGGAATCCAGCATAGATCCACTCCTGGGGCTGGATAATGCCTTCACCCCCAAAACCTGCTTACTAGGCATAGACCTTAGCACATCCTGGACCCGAGAAAATACCACATGACCCTTATCTCAGCTATAATTAAGAGACTGATTCTCAAGCACTGGATGGATGAGTTGGTCCCCACATATACGGAATGGTGCAATATGATGCTAGAAGCCCTATGCATGGAAAAAACCCTATGCTATATGTGGAACAGCTCCACAATCTACTAACGCAGAGGGGGGAATGCTTGAGGCTGTTCTACTGGATGCCTAGAAGGTCACTAGGCCCCCAGAGTGTGCAGTATTGGGATGAGGATACCAGGTTAGATCCCAATCCCAAAGACTTACCTCTTCCTTCACTGCCTTAAAATCATAAGCCTGTTGTTGTATTAGAAGGCTGTGCCAGGCCCAGACCCCGAATGTTGATGGGGCAGACACTAGCTCTGTATTACCCTGTGATAAACATGATGTATCAATATCCTTTGTATGTAATTTGTGTTGTTTTCTTTCAATAAAGTATACTATTTTCAAAAAAAAAAGAAGAATGAGCAGAATGTGGTTAATAGTACTGCTAGAGTTGGAGAATTCTCTTCCTCCAAAAAGATAGCGCCAACACCTATAACTAGCGAATAGGTAATGCCCTCAATCTACCCCTGAGGGTGAGGAACAAAAGAACCATGCACTAGACCTCCCTAGGCTGTCCCAGTAAAGCTTTGTTATCACCTATACTGCACATGTCTCACCTTGCCTTTGTCTGCTGGGGATAAAACTTTGTATTAATAAATTGCACCAGCAGCTATATCTGAGTCCGCAAGTGTGCTTGTGAGTACTACCAGTTTTCTTTCATTCACTTGTGCAGTTATACTAGCTGCAATACCTCCACTACTGTGGTGACCCTGTTTTGTTCCGTTACCATCTCAAATATCCAGGGCCTCTACATCCCTATTATTATGTCAGGTTAAATACAGAGCAGAGATATACACTGGGCTGGTATACATTGTGTCATAAGCAGTTAGATGAAAACATAAAAAAGATTAAGTGCTGCTGTGAAAATTTCAAGGCTCAACAACAAAAGTTAGCCTTTTAGTAGAACTAATGAGAGTTTCTGAGACTTAGAAAATAAACTTATTTAACATGGCAGTGCAGCTGGCTCCACTTTGTGAAGGGAGGATGTCACTTGGTTTTCATAGTGCTGACATATTGCATGTGTATGCATGCCTTAGAGCCATTGCTGAGGCATCCTGAGGGGGTGGGAGAAATGAAAGTAAAAACTCTGGACAAGTGCAGCATGATGTCAGCACCTTCAAGCCCCACCAAGCTGACCACCCTATATTATAGGACCTACTGTCCAAACTCCCACAAGGGACCATCATGGAATGAAGGATGATCCATGGATCCCTTGGAAGGTGTACTAAGCAGCAGAGATGGTAAGGTGGGGATGTACAGTAGGAGGCCAGGTAGAAAACGGCTATAACAGAGACAAGGGGAATAAAGTAAATATTAAACAAACAAAAAAAACAATCTTCTGTGATATGAGTTTAGAGCTTGTAAAATGTGAGTTGAACAGCACTGAAAATGAAGCCTTTTGTTCCCATACAATACATGTAAAATCTTGCATTTGCACTGCAGGTTTCCCCACATTGCCACAAAATGCAGTGGTGCTGATCATCCATCCCATTTACAGTATTCTGAATGGGAGAACAAAGTAGGTGATTCAATACGTTTTACTGGACCAACAAGACATTTTCAGCATGCAAGCTTTCAGACTACATAGAGACCTTTTTCAGGTGCTGGCAGTTTTTACAAAATGATTTGATTCAGTGAATATTGCTACAGTACTTACTACTACTCCAGTGTGTGTGTGTGTGTGTGTGTGTGTGTGTGAGAGACAGAAATTCTGTCTCCATACTCATTCAAATCTGGCCCTATTTTGAGTGAAGGCTGCTGACTGTACCAAACCATGCCACATTCTGCTGGATGGTTTCATAGTGTGGATTATTAAAACCTCATTTAACCTATGACGTATGCTAGGATTTAAGTCAAAGTCTCCAGCCTTGAAAGGCTAGTATTTAATGACTTAGCCACCCACTTGAACATCAACTGGCAACAACCCATTTATGGAGGAGAAGCAGAGTTTTATCATTGTGATCAAACAGAGCAATAACCAAAACCTAATGCAGCGAGCACTCTCAGATATACCAAATCAGTGAATGAAACTGTGCTAGGCTGTTGAACTTGTGACTGTTTATACTCTAAATGAAATATTTATTGTGCATTGTGCTCTTGTGTGAACATTCTCATTGATATTAAGTGACGTTGCAATGTCTCACCTGGAGCCCTAGCTAACTTACTAAGCTAGGTGGAGGAGTTGTAGTTTTAGAGAGCCTTGCTCCTGAACTACACCTCAATATCTTTTATTTCAAAAATCCCCATGAGCCAGGAGAAAGACAAGCCATTTAGCGTTAAGCCACACTAGGTGGTGATTTTAACTTTAGGCAGTTTAAAATACTGCTTTTTAAAGCTAATTACCTCGGAGGTGTTGCGTGACCCGTTGAGCCACTTCTGGGTCTCCTGGAGCTATAACTAGCTGCCCTGTGGCGAGCAGGGTGAGTGAGACATGTGCAGACACGTGCATCGGCATGTGTTATGCATGTTAGGCATTTCAGGCAACATTACAGGACATCTAAATAAAATAGAGATACGGTCTGATATAGAACAGGTAAGAAAGTGCGTTAAGATCATAAACCTGGGAAATAAAATGGCTACCGTCATCTCTGCTACTGATCAGAGAACAGGCACAATGTATAAAATGTGTAATATGTTTGATTTTAAGTTTATACAGCAGAATAATCAGCCCTATATATGTAACAAGTGTGTAAAGATTCAAGATTTGGAAGCTGAAATAAAGATGTTCAATTCTAGATTAAGGGCTTTGGAACTAAGTCAATTAGAGACTTCTAGAAGACTGCAAATAACAAATGTAGATAATTCAGGATTACAGCTAAATGAACCTTCCTGTATTATACATAAGCCTAGCAATTTGGTAACCAGGAAGAGGCCTAGACAAGAGGGTGAGATTAATGATTCTGAGAAAATGGTTTACAGTACAGTCTAATAAAGCTCCAAAAAGAGGCAGGAAAGCTAATGATTTTCAAATACCAATCTGTAACAAATTTGATCCATTATTAATTAATCTAGAATAGGAGGAGACTGCTGAGAATACTATCTCACAAGAAAGTAACCAGGCAATTGTTACATCACCTATGATCTTACAACAACAAAATAATAATGAATCAAATACTGTAACTCATCTTAAAAACAGAGGTGTCACAAATGAGCAGTCTGATCTTTTAAGCTTCTAGGGGACTAACAATTTGCACTCCGTGCACTCTGGGAATAGACAAAAGGTATCAGCCCAAGACTGCACACAGCAGATCTTTGTTCTGGGGGACTCTATGTTATCAAATCTAGATAGACAAATATGCGATCCTAACAAAGCTACCCGTACATTATCCTGTTTTCGTGGAGCTAAACTTCAAGACATAACCAAAATGAGTAAACAGATTAAAAAAAATAGTGGTGAAAATGCTTTGGCACTGATTCATGCTGGTGTAAACAACATTTGGAATCAGAATGTTCAACAAATTAAAGAGGCCTATGTAAGGTTATCTAACATCCTTGCTGACATAGGAGTTAATACTGTTATATCTGAGATTTTACCTGTACCTACAGTGGATCAGTACATTACAGATAAAATAAAACATCTAAATGATTGACTCTGAGGCTGATGCTTAAAACAAAACTTAAAATGCATGACCCACTGGGAACATTTTCATCAAAAATTGAATTATTACACAAAAGATGGATTACATCTAAACAAAAGGAGTTCAGAAATGTTGGGAAATTGCATTAATGAACAGATAGATGCTTTTTTAAACAGGGTAAGGGTGAGTCCCAATTCTGAAGTACGTTTGACATTTGGTATTGTAACAGGTAAACAGGGTTCAGTACCCAAGAAGGTTAATTTTACACAGGAACCTAAATCAAACAAACAAGGAACAACGCTTAATATATTATTATTAAATGCTAGGAGCTTGCTAAATAAAATGAATGAACTACAAATTACCTTACATACTGAAAACATTGATATCTGTGGTGTAACAGAGACCTGATTTACTCACGAGCAATGGGGACAAGAAATCCAAGGTTATACACTCTTTAAGAAAAATTGTATAAACTCAAGAGAAGTTAACATAGACACCCCCTCACTACCAGGAACTGAGATCTTATGGGTTAAATTTAACAACGATTTGTATCCCATTACATTTGGGCTATGCTACTGACCTCCATCCTTGGATTTGAGTAAAAATTATCTCTTCTGTAATTATTTAGAAACCATAAATCAACTGGAGAATATAGTGTTGATGGGAGATTTTAGCTATCCAGGAATTAATTGGATGTGTCTTGAAGGGTCGAACTCTCAGGAAACCAATTTCTTAGGTACCACAGTACACTTAGGATTAGATCAAATAGTTTTTGAACCTACTCGACATAATAATATCTTAGACCTAATACTAACAAATATCAGGGATGGATTGGAAACACCAACCATTATGGCTCCATTAGGAGATAGTGATCATTCTGTGATCAAATGATCAATAAATTATTATAAAAAGGATCTTAGAGGCATAACTAAATTCCAAAATTATAATAGAGCCAATTATAAGGCTATTAAAGCCTATCTAATTATTTATTATTTATTTGTATTTTGGTAACCTGGTAAGCCCACTGAACCAGAGGTCCCTTTTCCAGGGGTGACCCGGAATTAGTTACAGGGAGAGACATACAAATGCATTCTTTACAGAGGAGGACTCATACTAGCATTCCATACAGTAGTTACAGTAATTGACACCAATATTAGCAAGGGACGACCCAGCTATAACACCAATATTAGCAAGGGACGACCCAGCTATGTTACAGAGTAAGACACATAATAGTATTCATTACAGAGCAAAGACACATAATAGCATTCATTACAGAGCAAAGACACATAACAGCAATCTTAACTGTAGTTACAATAATTACTCAGAGTATAGTAGCATCCAGCTATAGGGGTAGTAAGCTATTGTTAGCAGTATATGATGTCAGATTTCACTTTCTGTTTAGTCTGCAATGTGAGACAGTCAGGAAGACGTCAATATAAGATACATCCAGGAGGAAGGAGGGGTCAAGGCAGTGCGAGCATAAGGAGAGTGGGCTTGGGAGCTAACGGTTACAGCCACAAAGGCTGAGGTTGAGGAGATATACTTTAAGCTTGGACTTGAAATGGCTAATGGTGGATGTGCCAGTCAAGCTAGCTGGTAAGGAGTTCCAAAGGTGGGAGGCAGCAAACTTGAAAGATCATTTGCCTTGATTTGAGCAACACCGAGGGATGTCCAGTAGGTGATTTGCAGATGATTGTAGGGATTTTGGTAGAGAGAAGTCCATTTAGGTGAGGGGGGGACCTGTGGTAGAGAATTTGAATGCAAGGCAGGTGACTGGGTAGGCTAGTTTGTGCCAGAGAGATGGCCAGTTCAGTTCCTTAAGTGCCTCACAGTGATGCCTCCTTGGGGAGGAGTTTGAGGTGAAATGGGCCACCCTGTTATAGAGGACAGAACGTTTGTTGAATTCTGTCTCTCTGAGTGACTGCAGTAGAGGAGCCCCATACAGAATGGAAGGGAGAAGATTGCAAAAAATAACTATATAGACTATCAGTAAATGAGATTTGGACTAGGATAAAAGAAAAAAATTGATTACTGTATATTTAAGTGGATACCAGTAAGAATAAAATACAAACATAAGAAAAGGCTGCCACCTTGGTTTTTCACAGCTATTAAAAGATTAGTAATGGCTAAAAAAAAGCCTTCAATAAATATAGAAAAAATAAATCTGATCATAACTGGTACAAATTTCAACAGAAGGCGAAGAAAACTAAACATGCCATTAAAAAGGCAAAGATAGATTTGGAATATAATTTAGCTAGTTCACAGACTGATAATAAAAAAAGTTCTTTAATGATGTAGGTTTCCTTAAATCAACAGAAAATACGGTTGGCCCATCAAAAATTAATGGTGAAATAACATGCGATGAGCAACTAATGGCAAAGAATTTTAATCAATATTTTGCAAGCGTTTTCAAAAAAAAGGATACACCATCCAGTAAAAATTTCACTTCTTTGGATTCTTTAGTTACCTTCACTGTTGCAGACACCTTTTCAACTATCAATTCATTTAAATCTTCTACTTCCGTTGGACCTGATAATATTCCTTTTACTTTTCTAAAAGAGGTCTCATATGTATTAGCAGGAGCTTTGACACTACTCTTTAATGGATCAATAGCAAAAGGAGTCGTTATCAAAGATTGGAAAGACACCCTAGTTATTTCTATACATAAGAGTGGATCCAAGCATGAAATTAATCATTATAGACCTATAAGTTTAACTTCCTGTGTGGGTAAAATAATGGAAAAACTAATATCTCAAAAAATTAGTGTCCATATATTGAATAAAGGGCAGTCAGATATTTCACAGTATGGTTTTCAATCTGGTAGATCTTGTCATACAAATTTAATAAATTTCTTTGAACCTATTAGTGAAGCATTGGATCAGGGTTTTCTGGTGGATGTCATTTTTCTGGACTTTGAAAAGGCCTTTGATTCTGTGTCTCACAAAATCTTAATAGATTGTTTAATAAAAATGGATTTAAACAAACATATAATTGACTGGATTTCCTTATGGTTAACTGACAGAAGACAGCAGGTTACCCTCCGAGGGTATAAATCTACTTGGACTGAGATTACAAGTGGTGTGCCTCAGGGCTCTGTCCTGGGCCCTATTCTATTTAACATCTTAATAGCTAGTATGAACACTATGGAAGGAATCTGGCTAACAAAGTATGCTGATGATGCTAAGTTGGGAGGAATTGTAAATGATAGGGCTTCTGTTTTAAAATTACAGGCAAATTTGAAGTTAATCACAGACTGGGCCAATATGCATAAATTAAACTTCAACTATGCTAAATGCAAAATCATGCATTTTGGGAAAAATAATATGTGTTTTAATTATGTTATAAATGATCATCTATTAAGCAAAACAAGCTCTGAAAAAGATCTAGGGGTAATTATCTCAAACAACTTAAAATTCACTGAACACTTAAATATTACAGTCAAAAAATGTACTCGCTTAATTAGTTGTATACTCAAAAACATAAAAAGCAGGAAGCCAGAGGTATTAATTCCATTGTATAGCAGCATAGTGAGATTTAACTTTGATTATTGTTCCTCATTCTGTGCTCCAACCTTAATTCAAGACCAACAATCCAGAGAAAGAGTTCAAAGAAGATTCACTAAGCATATTGTGGACATGAGTCCCATTTCTTATAAAGAAAGATTAAAAAAATTAAAGCTCTACTCTATGGAATATCGATCTTTGAAAGGAGACTTATGTTTACTTTACAGGGCTATGAAAGATGAATTTTTGTTTGAAGCTATTTATCTGGATTGACATCCCTCAGTTTGTATAACTAGATCTCATAATTTGAAATTAAAGGCCAATATAAATAGGACCTCAAAGAGAAATAATTTTTTTTATGCAGAGGATAATGAAGAGAAATAAGTTTTTTACGCAGAGGATAATCCCAATATGGCACTCCCTCCCACATGAGGTTGTGTATAGTGAACATTTAAATCAATTTAAACTGAAGCTAGGCTTGTACATAGATGAATTAAAATATGAATTCCACCTAGGGTAGGTGGCATGATCATAATGGGCGTGTCCCTCGATCTCGTAATTTTCCTATGAACCTAATTAAAATGTAAATAATGAACATTTACATCAATGCAGATTGTATGTAGTACACAATTATTCAGTATTTACTTCATTTTGTTTCACAGCAAATAACAAGAAGATGATTTTGGAAGGGCTATGCCTGTGGTTCAATGTGGAGAATAGCTTCTCCCACAGCCTCTTTTTAAGCTCTACGCTAACCACACCTCCTTTGCTTAGGGAGTGTTTTTCATCCCTGAGATCACTGAGTGGCTTATGTGCCTGTGCATGTTTCCCCTTCTCCCTCCCCTTGCTTGTCTTATCTGTTCCTCCCCCCTTCCTGTGTGTTTTCCCATTCCTTACTAGTTTTCTCCTGTTTGTGTTGCTTACATTCATTTTTTGCTCCCACTTTTTGTTTGGCCCTCTGCTCCCTGACTCTCTGTTCTAACTCCCCATTCACCTCAGTCTCCCTTTGTATCTGGGTACTTCCCCTCATTGTCTGTTTTGGGCTTCACTGCCTGCCCTCCATCTCCTCAACCATGGCATTGCTTGCCCAGCTTGGACTATCAGTTGTCCTGGACACCTG
This sequence comes from Neoceratodus forsteri, assembly GCA_016271365.2. Taxonomy (NCBI): domain Eukaryota; kingdom Metazoa; phylum Chordata; order Ceratodontiformes; family Ceratodontidae; genus Neoceratodus; species Neoceratodus forsteri. Next base: position 378,901,137 of record CM057458.1, read on the forward strand.
CAGCTTTGTTTTTTCAGCTTTGGGAACCTGCATGTCTGGGTATACAGCATACGTCAGCCCTTAATCGGCGCCTTTTGTCACTTCTCACTGCACCTTCCTTATTTCTCCCCAGAACTCCCTCTGGAAGCACACCCGCTTTCTGTCCATTCCCCTCAGCCACCTGCTCTCCCCTTCCTCGATTCCCCTTCAGTGCTCCAGCATGCAGTCTGCTCCATGGCGATTCGGCACTTTTAGTCTCCCTAATACTTAAAACTCCAGTTCCTGGACCATGACTCCCCATCTGTCCCTACTCGTTGCACCGAATGTCTGCCATCCTCCATTGCACGGATGTACCTGGCTTTGGCTATCCTCTTCACCAGCCCTAATATCCCAGGTAAGGGTACAGTTAGGTTGTGGAGACTAGTGCTTTTGACTGTTTGTGCCACCTTCTCAGTGCCTCTGGCCAGAGTGGAGAGCCCCTTGTAGGTACATTCATGTTGCTCTATTTTATCTTGCAGGTCTCTACTATTATGAAGCCACAGTGTTACTGCTCCTACCTAATGCATTTACTACTTGGGGTACCTGCCTTTGGCTGACATTTTTATTTTTCTATTTTTTTCCCCCCATGTCTTCCATACTCATGTCTGCCTCTGACTCAACTGCTTAATTTCTCCCTCAGTATTACTCTGCTTTGTCCATACTTTCCCAAGGACTTATACTTTTCAAAGTTGGTTTCCTTTTCTGTGCTTGCATTACTTGGGTGGCAGAGGGATGCAGCTTTGCTGCACTTTGCTATTTTTCCCTGGACCAACTCATGCCTGATTGCTTTCCACTCCTCTGGTCATCCTCCCACAGACGATTTCTCCATTGGGCTGTTTGGTGACACTCAAGTTATCCCTCCCATGGCCACTGGCTCGGATCAGTGTTTGGGCACTTGCCTCATGATGGTGCTCAGTGCCTCTCTGTACCTTAAGTGCTACCTTATTCTGATGATATCTCCTTCTGAGTTACAACTTGTTTTGCTGTCTGCATTTTCAATCCTTCCTTCTCATCTGGTCAGATGCTGGTGGTTGCCTGCCCTCTGCATGCTGCCTCATGCTACTGCTTCTCTCCAGGATATTGCCAGGGGTGGGGGGGTACTCCTGCTGCCATCACTGAGGTTGTTCCACTTTACAGCCCCTGCTTCCTCCAACCTTATTCACCTATGCTCCCATCTGTCCCCACTCAGATTTGTGCATCCATTTATGGATGGGTCCTCCCCTGCACCCATTGTTTTTGCTTCCACGACTGACCCCTTATGTCTACCACTCTCCCCAGTTGCATGTTCTCCATCCCACATTTCCTTTGTCTGTCCTGCCATGTCTAAGTATCACTGATCATCCTGTCTGCACTGCTGTTCCTCATATACTCACCCTCTCCTCCAGCTTTCTGTCAGCCTATACCAGCAGTACTCCAGACTCTGTCCTTAACTCATGCATTCTGAGGTGCTGAGCAAAGGTAGGCTTCCCCTGTCTACTGGGGATGGGATTCTGCTACAATAACTATCACCAGTTGCCACGTCCCTTTGGGAATGGAACTACATCCGACTTACTAACTTGACATCCTCCATCCCTAACTCTGCTGGAAAGCATCAAGTGCAAGTTAGCTCCCCTAACTACCAGGGATGGGAGCTATGTCTCCAATCTATGAACTTTTACCTTACCTTCTCTACCTCCTGCCAGTTGCGGCTTCTCTTCAGGAACTGAACTCTTACACTCTACGTACCCTCTTCATTCTACCTATGCTGCTTTAGGTCACCACCATCCATCTCTGCTGTCCCTGTCAGGTACCTGGGTCTATAGTCTACTGCTCCAACTCCTGCATCTTCAGTCTATTGCCAGGATCCTACTTCCCTCCAGGAACATGACTTTGCAAGTTGCCACTTCTCTTCGGGAATGAGGCCTTTCCACTCCAGCTGCCTTTCACCTCCCAGCTTTGCCTGTGACTTCGACCAGCGAACCCAGGTCCTCATCAACTTGTTTGCCTCCATCCTGCCAGTCTGCCACTTCCCTTCAATCACAGGACTCATCTACTTTGAATGACTCCACTCGCCATCCTGCATTTCCATGGACCTTCATTCTATAGCCTCCTTTCCCATATCATACGGATCCTGCTGGCTTGTTATATCCCTCTCTCACTCCTGGTTGACTGCCTCATGGACTTCATTGCTGCAGATCCCTGTCTGACTGCTGTACAAACTTGTTTTCTTTGAAGATTTGGGACCTCATCCTTTGTCACTCCAGTGCCTTCGATCATTTTCTCTAGTCGTTTCCAGCCTTCATCTGACATGGGACTCCTTTTTTCATGGTGCTTTGCTTGGCTCCTTGTCCTTTTGTGGATCATCATCTGATGCCTTGCTTCTGCCTTGTTGCATTTCACTGCTGATATCCGTGGAGTTGGCCAGTCCTGTACCTTCCTGCTCTAGCTGTCATCCGGCTTCGCCTGGACTGTGGCTTTCTCTGGATCATTCATTCAGTCTCTCAAGATCCACTTTGGACTTCCTTCCCATTTGGAATGACTGCCTTTCATCTTTGCCTTGCTGGCTCGGGGCTTTGCATTGTTTACTGTGGCTCTTTTGGGCCTTGTACCTTATTTCTGACCAGTACTCCTACCCAGTTATCTGCTCGCAATATGATCCATCTCTTACTCCTACTCTGGCCATTCTAACAATACTCTTCTACTACTCATTGGATCACTCATTCATTGCTCCAGAGGTATATTCCTGCCAGATAACATCCCTTAGCTAACATGCTGCACAGGCTATTACACCATCAAAGAGTTTTACATTGCCCAATCAGCTCCTCATGATCATTCCATAAATCCCATTAGCCTGGACATTAGGAAGATCTTCTCCATCTCTATTTGATGTACAACCTGAATCCCGTCCATCCAACTACTGTGACTTCCCAGACTGCCACATCTCACTGACTATCCTCATACATGGAAAGTACTTAAATCCTTGTGCTATTTTGTGACAAAGTAGCCAGCATCGCTTCTACAGATACCGGAAATCACAAGATAACCCATTCAACTAAGGACATTATCCGTTTTCCTTCTCAACCTAGTCTTCCAACACCATTTCACTCACCAAGTTACTCAACTCCTATTTCTCAACAGACATTGATAGTTTTTGAATTTCACAGATATCTTCCAGAACATTCGAAGTTGGACCTCCACTGCCTAGCAGATTACTAACTCCATGCCATCCAAATCACTGTTTTGCTCCTGGACTTTGCTATTCTGCACTTCACTCATCCACGCTTTTTCACCTAGTATCTGAAGCCAGGTTAACAGCTCTTCCAGCGGAACCTTCAGTCTCTTCTTCTTGAGTTACCTTATTTAACTTCTGCCATAAAGGCCATCACTGAGAACTGGCTCTCTTAAATTCCAAATGGTAATGTGTATACAGTCCAGACAAATTTCACCAACTCAGCCTGGCCACCAACTCAGTATTACTCAGCAGTAGCACTATGATTGTACAATACCCTGCACTAATCGATCTCATGGCCAATCCAGCTTACAGACTTTTATTATATTTGCCTCCATGCTTCTCTCAGTATTACCTGTACACTTAACCAACCTATGCATCTCCTAGATGATCACACCACACAAATAACCACACTTACTTTGGGCAGCGTACCAGCAGAGCATTTACTTATAAAGTCATGGATCTTGTGACCAAAGAAGCCATCCATCCTTCATACCGAATTTCCAATCAATTCCTATATGCATTAGGGTATCATATGGACTGCTATTATTTACTAATCACTTATGGCATTACTCTTCAGTCAGCCAAATTTTCCTCTACTCATTTCACTCTTGGATAATTACTTAGCAACGTATTGCTTACTAATCGATTCCTTACAACCAGACTACTTTGCACATCAAACCTTACATGAATTGGAGCTGTTACCAGAACTTTACAAATCATCATCGCACATGCCACAGTGTACTGTCTGGTTTATATCTATCAAATTATGCTCTCCCAACTCATTATGACCCTACAATCTCTTTGGACATGCATCTTTCATTACCTTGGAAATACGGATTATATTAGCCCTTCTTTAGCTGGACCTGTTCCAATATAGGATTCTATCATCCTTATGGAAAAGAAGTACCCTCCATCCTCAAGATCATCATTCAGTCTGTATTGTCCTTGGATTGAGAACAAATCAACATCTCTAGGGTCCTCATCGACTCTGTTCTACTCTTTCTACTTCATAGATGCTTCCTTAGTGACTCCTCGTTCATTACTTAATTCCCTGCCTCCAGACCATATCTCAATATTCGTACCTTCCACAAGTTGGATCATTCACCAATGACTTCTTGTGCCATTGCATTTCCACCATTCCTAATTTAGTACCTCATCGATCCTGTCATGCGCTCTCTCTGCTCATTACACCTTTAAAATTCCATGGGACAAGCATCATTCATCACCTTGGAAAATTGGACTTCCTTTGCCCTCCTTCATCTGGATTGACTTCATACTTCGGATTCTATCACTCATGCAGAAGACCTACTCTTCAACCTCAGGATCATTGTACAATCAGCATCATCCATGGATCGAGGATGGCTCATCATCTCTCCAAGCAGCTCACCAACCTTAAATTAGCAATGGTTACTAGAACCTAGATTCTTCTCCATTTAGTATTCCCAGAGAATGGACAAACCTATGGCCATGGGTTCTCAGAGGTTTCCTCCACCTGGGGGGTTTTTCTCTCCTGAGTGCCAGGGGGTCATACTTTCCACGAGTTGGAGGAAATATCTTTTTGGGCCTTCTATTCCCTACAAATGACTAGCTACATACCTACTACTCAAGGGTGGGAACAGAGTTAAGCCACAAAAAGTACTACAAGTTACACAAACACTATATACCCCATAGCTATTCACCAAACATTGAATGGGAGGGCTATGCCAGTGGTTTAATGTGGGGAATAGCTCCTTCCACAACCTCTTTTTAAGACCTATGTCAACCACTCCTCCCTTGATTAGGGAGTGTTTTTCATCCTCCATCATCTCCTGTTACTCTTTTCTGGTGCTCTTCTTACCCTTGCTCCTGAGCCTTCTATTCCCTACAAATTACTACCTACATACTTACTACTCAAGGGTGGGAATAGTGTTAAGCCATAAAAAGTACTACAAGTTACACAAGCCCTATATACCCCATTGCTATTCCCCAAAAATTGAAACAGTTCTTTGCTTTATGTATTTATTTAGGGGGACATGGTTTAAAAATGGGTTCTAATATGCCATCTACAGTAATACATACTGTTGGATTATTTTATCTTGCAATGGATCTGTTATTGTAGAAATGTTAGTTGCATTCCTCACGAATTATCACACCTTATTTCTTAAAATGTAGATTTTCTGCTGTACAATTCAAGTATGACTCAACAGTACATGTCGTGCTTTAATGTGGGTGACTAGGGTTTGAGAGCCCCAGTCTCTACTTGTCGGCTATCCAAAGGTTGGGGGAGGGGAGTGTTAATGGTGGCAGCACTACCTGGTCTGTGGTGCACATTTAATCTAATATATTTACCCCCACCATTAGCTGTTTTTGGTTTTGTTGTGATGCAAAAACTGTCTTGAGTCACGGTAAACAGTAATGGAACTGGCTGCTTACTATACCTGTAGTAAAAAGTGTGAGATTAAGGGAAATAAATTACCCAATGTTACCAGATTTTACTACAGTAACCATAACTTGTAATGCAATTGACATATGGTTTTCCACAACTGTTATAAAATGTGCCAAATTAATTTTGAAAGGCAGGTACTGGGCAGACATAATGGGCCATTATGCCTTTTTTCCATTGACAAATATGTTTTGATGTAAGTTTTTACTACAGTATTCTCATCTGAATTGGAAAAAGATGTGGAGGTGGATGAAGAAAACAGAAAACATGGATGTTGATCATTTCCAAAACAGATACAGCAATTTTTGAAAATAGAAAATCAGTGGCCCTACCATTTATGTAAAAATTTTCCAATTTCTGCGAAATATCAAAAGTACTACACAATTATTTTCTTACCACTTTGCAAAATTAATTTTGTGTAGTGGTCAATGTTACCTAAAAGAATTAGAGAAAAATTGTCTGTGTTGGCCGTGAGAGGAGATACTGCTTCCCATTTCCCACTATGATCTCTCTGCTGGGCTGTATGTAGCAAGAGTGAGCTGCGTCAGCAGAAGGTGGATTGAGAAAAGAGGGCAAATGGGGTAGGATCAGGTGGCTGGAAGGGTGACTGCTTGCTCAGTTCTCTTGGACCATGGTCAACTATGCTGCATAGCAACGAGGAGACACACCTAGTAAAAATCATCTCAGATGACACAGCAAACAGCAGTAAATGCTACCAACAACCAAAAGTTACCTGTCATTTTCTTTGATTGCCCATTCTAAAGGGAACAATTGCAGTCAAATCTTTTGCTTCCAGTATTTTAGAGGCACTAGCACCCATTGTTTTTAACCAAAAAGATTAAGTTATTTCAGTGCTTTAAATATAAATGTTTTATTAATATTTGCTATTGTTGTTTGCATTGTAAAAATCTAACTCTGTGCATTTAACATTTATGAAAAGCTGATTTTCAAATTACTTGATGTATGTATTATATATGTTGTTTATAATCTTTTTTTATGTGCTGCTGTTGCTACTTGCCTCAGGGCCAACATGAAAAGTACGTGCTACACCTAATGTGGTTTAGTTCAGGTAATAAAGCTACAGATAAATCCTTCATTTTTGGGGTGTACGTTTTCCCATCTTCTTTTATATTTTGTCTATAGAGTGTGTGTGTGTGTGTATGTTCACATGCATGAAGGAAGGCTGTACGCTTACTTGATAAAATGTGATTGCTTCATCTGTTCTTTTAGGGTAAACAGCAAATGGACCCCTCCCTCCATGTGGGGCTCAGTCAATGTTCCCATATGAGAGAGGAAGTGCCATCTCTGCCCAGCAGCCAGTCCAAATTGGAGGGCAGGAAAACAGCACTGAAGCACTGCCCACAGCAAAATTTAAAGCCATTCTTAACACATCCATGACACAACAGAGCTTTCTGAGTTATGGATTGCTTCAGCAGCAGGGAGGTCATTCTAGAGTGTTTTTTTTTCATATCAGCATCAAAATGGGGTTCACATTTCAAGGCCTGACTTTAAAGGTTTCAAGGTCCACAACCCCAAAATCTTGACATACAGGGGGAATTAAGGAACAGATCTTTAGAAGATAATGAAGTTGTCCAGAAATCACAAGGTGGCTACACACTAATTTCAACTACATTTTTAAATAGTCAAAGATATCATAGTTATACTTGGCAAAAACAAAACTGCTGGAGACATTTCAGCTTATAGTCAGTATATTTTTGGTTTTAACATCCCTTTTTCATTATAAAAATATACATTGGCATGGAAAATGGTTACAGTTCCACAGACCATGTCAGTAGTGAGTTGTCTTAGCCTACCATCACAATAACCTGTCCGTGACATCACAGTCTGTCTCTGTGGGAACAATTAAGAGTGAGAACAGATAAAGCCTGGGGGTAGGGGCACCGTTCTTGCTTTCTGCTTAATGTGCAGATTTTTTTTTTTTTTTTTACAAAAGAGGAACTAAATATAGAAAATATAACAACTATAAGCTAAAACATGTCTAAAAACAAGAGTCACCATTGTGATCTTTGAAGCTGTAGAACATAAGCAGTGATTCTCATGATCTCCATGGACCTGGATGCTATTGAGTTACATGTCTCACTCTTTATTTGGTGTCACTGTTCTAGTGACACTAGGGAACAGCAAGGCATTCCACATGGAATTAAACTATATGAGCTTTGGGAGCTAGAGGGGCCCATAAAAGTTATATCTTTAAACTGAGACCCCTTACCATTATAAGTCAATGGCAGTGATTCATAAGCTCCTGTGGCTCTCTTCAGAGCTGGGGGGTGAGGCGAGCCCTGGCAAGCCCCCTTGTAATTCCAGCATTGGTAATAATCACATTTAGAATGGAAACTCTAATTGTGCTTTGTGGGAAATGAGAGGGAATAAACTCTGCTGATTATCATAGGGGATCAGGGATGCTAAAGGGTGAAATCAAACCACTTAACAAGTGAATCACATTCCAGAGCAGCAGGAAACAGTGTATGCCTAAGAAAATGATGAAGTACACTCACAGTTGCTTTCCCAAGTGCTTTAATTAGCAAAAGATGAGACAAAATTCCAAAACAGTTTCAGCAGGATGAACCAGCTTGTGACCGTGATATATCTAGATATACAAAGGAAAGCAGGGACGGGCAAGGCAGCTAAGGCACAAACAGAGGACAGGTCCACCAAGGAGGTCAAAAAGGGGGATAAAACGTTCTTCATGTATGTGAGTGAAAAGAGGAAAGCAAAGGGTGGGATAGTGAGAATCAGGAGAGCATGGGGGATGAGCTCAGTCACAGGGGAGGGGGGAGGAAATAAATCAATGTGTATCAGCTGGCACCAGAGTGGAGGAGAGAGTGAACACAAGTATATTGTCTGAGGAGAGTCCAAAGCATAGTGCCATTGCAGACCTTATTCAGTCTCCGGTCCCCCCCTTGCCTTACTTCAAAGATCCCCTTGTGTCTATCTCATCTTTCGTGAATCCTGTAACCGTTTTAGCCCCCATCACCTCCACTGGGAGGCTGTTCCAAGCATCCATGACCCTTTCTGTGAAGAAGTATTTCTTCACGTTTTCTCCCAGCCTCCCTCCCCAACTTTATAATGTGACCCCTTGTCCTCAAGCATCTCTTTCTCTGGAAAATGCTCCCTTCCTGTACCTTGTTTATACCTGTGAGGTATTTGAATGTTTCTATCATATCTCCCCTTGTCCTCCTTTCTTCTAGGGAGTATATATTTAATTCCTTAAGCTTTTCCTCATAGGTCTTCTGATGCAGGCCCTGCACCATTTTGGTTACCCTCCTTTGATTGCCTTTATCTACCCTGTCTATGTCTTTTCAGACCTCCAGAACTGGACACAGTACTCTGGGTGGGGTCTCACTAGTGATGTATAAAACAATATTATTACCTCCCTCCTTCTGCTGGTGTTACCCCTGCCTATGCATCTGAGCATCCTGCTAGTCTTTTCCCACTGCCTTGTGTACTGTTTAGCTGCCTTCAGGTCATCAGAAATGATTACCCCTAGGTCACATTCCTGTTTTGTGACTGCTAGTGCTTTTGCTCTAGTTGATACATTGCTCCCAGGTTTCTGTGCTCCAAGTGCATGATCTTACACTTTTTTGCATTGAAGCCCAGCTGTCAAATCTATGACAATTCTTCCAGCTTTTTTAGACCTTCTCTCATTCTTTCCACCCCCAGCGTCTTTACTCTGTTGCCAATTGTTGTGTCATCTGTGAACAGGCATACCTTCCCTTCCAGTCATTCTGCAATGCCACTTATTAAGACATTGAAGAGGGCTGGGCCTAGTACTGACCCTTGTGGCACCCCACTAGTCACGTTGCCCTCTACAGAGTGGACCACCACCCTCTGACTCCTGTTGCCCAGCCTGTTCTCTACCCATATTATTATTTTAGGATCCACTTCCAGGCTTCAGAGCTTGCTCACCAGTTTTTTTATGTGGAACAGTGTTGAAGGCCTTACTGAAGTCCAGGTAGGCTACTGTACATTAACTGCTCCTCCCTGATCCACTTCCTTGGTTAGCCAGTCAAAGAACTTGATTAGGGTTGTCTGGCAAGACCTCCCCTCTGTGAACCCATGAACCCATGTTTCCTTGGATCCTGAAGACCAATGGAAACAAGGTATTCTCCAATCATTTCCTTCAGTAGTGATTCCATTACTTTGTCCACTACCAAAGTTGGGCTGTCAGGTCTGTAATTTCCAGCCTTCTCTCAGGAGGAGAGGGAGGAAATAAGTCTGTTTCAGAGATGGAGGAGCACCAGAACATGGGAGCATGCAAAGAAGCTTGAGTGGGGGAATTTTAAAAGTGATGTGAAGAAATACTTCTCAGAAAAGTTTGGCAGATGCCTGGAGCAGCCTGCCAAAGAGGTGGTGGGGGGAGAAGACAGTGGGGAGCTTCAAGCATGACTGGGATAGGCACCTGGGCATAATTAGAAGTGGCACAACTTGGTTTTGAAAGTCTTACCCAAGACAAGACTTACATATGAGTTAAAGGAGTGGGCCAAAAAATCTGAAGGGCAGTGGGTCCCTTATACATATTACCTGCCTCCACAGGCGGCCATGCTGATTTGTATAGGGGCTGAAAAAGCTACACTGGTACTAAGTAAAGAAATACAACAGAAATGCTGAGGCAAAAGTAAACCATTTTTATTATGCAGGCATGACAAACAGTGTGATGGATGCTATCATTGTTTGCTTCTTCTGTAAGTCTCCCGTTTAACCAGTTGGTTCTTTTCATGTATAAACATTGGCGTTTAAAAAGCGTTATGAAATATAACACATGTAGTGTCTAACTGTATATTGGTAGTATCACTTAGCCTCTCCTGCTATAAAACCCCTTTCCAGTGCTCCCCAGCACCCTCGATGCCTTAACAATGCCCTGATTTTACTGGCTGGTTTTCTTCACGGAGTCACTGATGATGACTCCCAGATCCCTCTCCTCAGCTGAGTGGCCAACCTACCCCACGAGCCAATATTCCATATGTGGATTCCTTTTCCTCACGTGCATCACCCTTGCACTCCTTGGCATTTAAACTCAAGTATATGGCACACATTCCAGTGTTTCTTAGAATGTAAAATATTTTGGCCACCCCAATAGTGTGGAAGACTGAGGCACTTGTGTCACATGTGTTGCCACACCACTGGCCATGTCCAGGTACAACTTTGGGTTGCAGGGGTTGCCCGGGGGGTTGAGCATCACAGGGACAGTTCTGCACTCTCAGGAGGGGTGACCAAGCCAACTCAGCATTTGACTGCCACCTGGTGGAGGCCTGGTGGTAGTGCAGGCTCTAAGAGGTTTAATTAGGTGGGGGCTGCAGTTCTGCATCGTGTGTGTACCTCCATGCACGTGAACTGGCATGCTGATGTGGTCAGGGAGACTGAAAAGAAAAATGGAAAAATTGTAGTCAGTTGAGCTTAATGAAGCCCCACCCACTTTCCCTTAGCCCAAAGCCCCACTTGTCTAGCTCCTAGCTATACAGTGTTTCACAGCCTTTTAAAAAAGAAAAAAGAATACTCCCACGTCAGCACTCAAACCTGAACAAAGGGAGCCGTGATCACACTGAAAGACAAACAGGGAGCTGCAACAAAAAAAAAATGCCAGTGCATCACCTCCAACTCGGTAACCTCTCATGGTCCGTCTGATGCCAATAGTAGTACAGGGTTCCACTGATGACCACACAGCACCCAGCAGCTTTGCAGATCTTGAGTTTGATGTTGCCCTTGAGACATTATAATTGTAAGCCCCTTCTATACCTTAGCACCCTTTCTCCCCCTTAGCTCACCTTTGTGCTTTTTTTGTTATTAAATGTCCCCTCAGTTCTCCTGGAACTGCACCAGCACTTGCCATTTCCCAGTCACTCACATCCCTAGCACCAAAGAAAGCTACTGCAAACATTAGCAGTCATGCACAATAGAGTCACTCGCATCTCTATCACTTCGTTCTACATGAACAAACTGAGAACTGTCCAGGAAAACACACTTGACCAATGATCTTTAGACTCCTAAATTTCCTAGATGAGACGTATGTTCAGGCAAAAAGCTGCAACACTAAAGAATTATAGTAGGAAGGGAGTCACATCTTTACCTTCAGTGACTTAAAATTGAATACTGGGAGATAAAATCCAAGTTGTCTGCAGCAGGAATCAAGTTCAGGGTAGTATACCTGACATGGACAATCATCTCTACAATGGAGAGGCAGGAGCTGTTCCACAGTGCCTCTGAATCTAAACTGGAGCTCCTCAATATTTTTTGTGACTTTGCTCCAGACCACCCGTGCACTGTCACATTGATCAGCAGGGCAGAGACACAGCTTCATACCCCCATAGGTGGCTATGTGGATTTTCTACAGATCCCATTTCATTGATCACTGTTTGAAAAACTTCCTCTTTAGCTTTCTGGTGTTCACAACTTTTGATGTGCATGTAAAAATATGGCAGGGGATGGGGATTTAAGTGTTGTAATCTGATTACTTTTTCCCCCTAACATTGAGGGCAGATCAGCATGTTTTTAACAATAATTTCTCACTGTGGAGACTCTGCTCAAAAAGCTGGTGCAAACTTATCTTTGTATGTGCATGATAAAGTGTAGCAAATAGTTTTGTCATGAAAATCTGACTCCTAAGTGCTGATTTAAGAAATGAGCACTTCTGTTTTTTACCTTAGTTTTCCATTAAAAATGGAAAATCATTAACCCTAATCTACAAAATGGAACAATCATTGACCCTCGTCTACTAACCTCGGAGCTGGCTGGAGGGATCTTGAGTTCCTGGCAGCACATTGGAAGGCAGCAGGTGTGGGGTGATTAGTGCCACCATGCAAAATGGCAGGGACATACATAAATGTAGGCACTTGTCCCTCAGGACACTATATCAGCACATTGTCTGATGAAGGAGTGATGTAATCATTCAGAAATGTTAGCATGCCTAAGTGTGCAGGAGGCATGTGTCCATTTACCTTGTTATCAGGAAATCTCCTAGGAGGGCAGTGAAATTTACATGGACTCGGTGAGGTATATGTGTGTTTATTTCACCACATGTTTAGATAGTTGTTGTCCAGTATGCTATAGTACCTTTGCAAACTAAACTCACAAGATTTAAGGTAAGCAAATAAGCCTTTTTCTTGTAGTTAAATGCTGTGCTGATGCAGTGTCCTGAGGGGCAAGTGCCTGTATTTATGACAAAGGTCTTGTTTATTAAGACTAAAAAGTACAAAATGGTTACATAGCAGAACAGCGCCCTCTGTAACTAGCTACACTATGTTTTGCACAACCACCATTTGTTTGTCACCCTATGGTTTGACTATCATGAAGAAATGAATTCTGCCCTTTTCTGTTTTCTTACACATGCACAAGACACCACTGCCACAGGTCCACCGATTCACAGCATCATAGGTTCCGGAGTCTCCACAGGGCTATGCAGACCTCAGCTTGGTCATCAGCACATCACAGCATGAAAAAATGTATGCTACTGATTGTTCTCCTGAGCAGTAAAATCATTGGAGACTGATATCTTTCTCACATGTCATTCCTCACAGGCCATTGCTGCCGACATGCTTCAGCTCTGGTACAGTCACTTCAAAACACAGAATACCCGTGGCACAACTTCCTGTTTTCAGGGCAACCTGGGAGCACTGGGGTGATTCAGTGACTTGCTCAGAGTCACACAGTATGCAAGTGGAGGCTGTGAGAATCAAATCCAGATCTGGATGTACCAAGCTCATTCACAGCTCCTTACTCTAACCACTAGGCTACTGGTTAGAGTAAGAAGCTGTGAATGAGCTTGGTACATCCAGTAGATCTCAATTTCATTCCCACAGCCTTCATTTGCTTACTGTGTGCCTCGGAGCACATCGCTTAATATACACCCCTGACACATACACCATGCAAGGAAACATTCGGCATCAACAAATGCTTATTTACATTCAGCTTTAGTCTAAATATTGTGATGGATGTCTACCTGTATAAATCACATAACACTGGTATTGAGTATTCAGTCTATCAGTTTCAGTCATATAGTGCTTCTATATACAATAACCCAGGGTGCTACACATAATTGGGGGTGGTTACTAATACAAGCAAGGCCAAGCAAATGACTCACTTTTCCTCACCTGAGTTTTAGGTAAATCCAGAGGCAAAGCATAAAACAGTTTGCAGGTTTGGGGGATCAGGTAGCCACTACACTAATATGTTTACTGTCCAAATCTGCTGTAATAGTGGCTCATTCATGCAATTGTAGTTGAGAGAAGGCACCCCAAATTCTAGTGCGTACATGACCCCTTGAAACATTCTTTTAGTAGTCGCTATACTGATGAAGTGACCCTTAGCCACTTGAGCATTGGATTTTTTTAACAGCCTAACCAGAGGCAAGGAGCACCATAGCTGATCAACAAATCTGGCTCCAAAAGACTAGAAGCATACTTTTGGGTCAACCAAGAACCAAACTCCTGACCCCAGGAGTATAAGCAAGGCCACTGTTTTTCGGTTTTTAACGGAAAATCCAGTAAATTCCGGAATTAGGGCTGACTGAAGACCGGTAAAAACAAAGATTTCATGGAATCTGCCATTTTATATCAGATCAGTAAATCTACAAAACTTGTGTTTTTCTTTTAATTCCTACCTGCACTATTTTCAATATGCTTTATTTATTGCTCTTTATATTAAGCGTTCTTTAATTCTGATTATTTATGCACATACTAAAAGAATGATAGCAGAATCCTGGTAAAATCCAGAAATTAGAGTAACAATCACTGGTGCAATTCCGGAATCTGAAGTCTTGAAAACAGAATGTAATTGTTTTAATCACCGGACCAGTTGCCTTCTTTACAGGGGCCAGACTGCCTGTCTCCCAGAGCTGCAGCCAACACAATTCACAGAAAATTCAGTATTTCACTGGAAAGATAAGGCAGTTCTGGAAACATAGGTATCATTTGCTGAGAGACCAAAAGTCCTAGACAGCAGAATTCTACAAAAACTGCAGACTGTATAGAATAGCCATGTTTACTAACTGGCAGTGTGCTATAATCTCATTCCCTTAAATGCACCATGGGGCATTGTTAAAAGATGGATGGTTTGGTGAGCTGGAGACATTTGCAACACTTGGCATGTAGCAGAGTGAAGCAGCCACATGATGGTGGTGCATCTTCTTCTCAGGGCTCACCTTCCTCATGAGCCCCCCCAAAGCTGCACCAGGAGGTAGAATTTCTGTTTGGTGCTCTTGCTCCTTGGGAGCCCCCCACAATTAAATCAGTAAGTGGATTCTCCATTCAGGGCTCCTGCTCCTTCTGAGTGTCCCCCAAATTAGTAATGGTACATTAATTTCTTAGGCACCCAATCCCACAGGCTCTGGGCACCTTACAAAACTAAATACATATAACAGCAGCAGCAGCCCAATAAATAACTTCAGTAAATTATACCAATCAGTATAATAACAGTTTAGGAATCAACTGGGTAAACTCTCATGAAAAGACAGTGTTTTAACCTCCACTTAAAACTATCAACTGAGAGTGGCCTCCTGAATCTCTCATAGCAACTGGTTCCAGAGAACTGGAGCAGTCACTGCAAAAGCATAATCACCAGATGGCTTTAAATGAAATCTGGGAACCTTCCATATGCCCAAATATGAAGAGAAGAGTGGAGTGGAGAGGGTGGTCAGGAACATGGACACAGGAGTTATTTTAGGTAGCCAGGACTCAGGTCATGTAGGGCTTTGTATGTTAAGAAACCTATCTTGAAGAAGATATACAACCTCAGAGGCAGCCAGTGTAACATCCGCAAAGCAGGAGAGATATACTTGGAGTGGGAAATGCCAACAATTAATTGAGCCATGGTGTTCTGAACCAGCTGCAAGCGGTGCATCAAACCTCCAGATAGCCTGAGATAAAGAGCATTAGAATAGTCCATTCTAGATATCACAAAGGCATGCACCAGGGTCTTTAGGTCATGAGGGCTAAGAAAGAGCTTGGTTCTGGTGATGTCTCTAAGAGGGAAGAAACCACCATGGACCACAGCTGGCACCTGATGTTCTAGTGTCAACTTATAGTCCATGATGATACCCAGATTCTTCACCCTATCTCTAGCTGTAAGCCGAATGGGCCCAGATGCCACACAATGGCAGTAGATCTTCTGTGCAGGGCCACCACTCCAATGGAAGACCCCTAAAGCCATGCCCATGGTGGATCTTCTGTTCAGGACTCCCACTCCTTGGGACCCCCCCTTAAAGTCACACCAGGTGATGGACCTTCTCTTCAGACCTGGGGTTCCCATTCCTTGGAAGTCCTCCTAAAACTGCGAAAGGCAATGAATCCTCTGTTTGGTGCTCCAGTTTCTTAGGAGCTCCCCTAAATCTGTGACATGTGGTGGAATATCTGTTTGGAGTTCCTACTTCAAATCAGCTCCCCATAGCTGCTCCAGGTGGCATATCTCCTGCTTGGGGTTCAAGCTCCATGGAGCCGCCCTAAAGCTGTGACAGGCTATGAATCATCTGTTTGAGCTACTGATCCTTGGGAGACTTCATAAAGCTATGCCAGGTGACTGATAATGGTGGAAAAATAAAACCTGAAGCCCTTTCGGGCTCTACAGAGTTGAGATGGCAAGCAAAGAAGCCTTTTGGGAATTTGCAGACCTGCCACTGCAGACAAAGTAAACTTGAAACAGTTCAAGGCTGTTGGGACCACTATGGATGTGCAGGAGGAAAGAATAATTTGTTCAGGACTCTTGATCCTTGGGAGCCCCCTAAATCTACCAGATGACAGACCTTCTGTTTAGGGTTCTCACTTTTTGGGAGCCCCCAAAGTTGTGGTGGTTGTTGGATCTTCTGTTCAGGATTTTCAATCCTTAAACCCCTTTAAAACTGTGCCAAGCAGTAGAGTATCTGTTCTGGGTTTCCACTCCTTGGGAGCCATCCAATACTACACCTAGCAGCTGATCTTCTGTTTGGGGTGCCTGATTCATGGGAGTGTCCCCATAACCAGGCCAAGAGCAGTAAAGTGCTTGGGGCTGCAACTCCGCGGAAGCCCCCCTAAAGCTACACCATACAGAAGAGTGCCTTTTTGAAGAAGAAGAAGCAAAATAATAAGCATACTGTTTTTTCATATGCATTGTATCCCAAAGCCCTTTACATGCAATGCTAGACTGGTAGTGAAGTGACTAAATTTGTAGTGGAAGTCATTTCACACATCAACATGCCCGTAGAGCCTTGGACAATTGCATAAACCATTTGTATGGGAAGAGGAATGTAGGCCAGAACACCAGGGGAAGTCAGCTACTGTTGCAAAAAGTTCCTTGGGTTCTTTTGCTGCTACATGGACAGCACCAGAGAAAGGTAGTAGGGATCTTAGTTTAACATCTCATCTGAAGGACAGCACACCCTGACAGTACAGCACTCCCAATACTGCACTCAGCTGTGAGCATTTAGGTATGAGTTCAATCCCAGTGTGGGACAAGAAAACAAACCTTCTGGCCCAGAGGTGGACATGCTACCAACTGAGCCACTTGGACACCAGCTTGGGGCTCCAGCTCCTCAAGAGCCCTCCCATTGTTGTACCAGTTGTTTGATCTTCTGCTCAGAGCAACCACTTCTCAAAAGCTCACCCTAAAGCTACACCAGGCAGCTGATCTTCTGTTCAAGCTTGAGAACCCTCTAAAGCCATGCCAGATAGTGAGTTTTCTGTTAACACTCATGCTCCTCAGTAGCCCCTAAAGTCTCACTGGGTGGCAGAGTGTCTGCTCAGGGCTTCTGCTCCTTAGGAGCCACTGTAAAGTAGCACTAGGTGGCAGATCTTCTGTTAAGGACTTTTGCTCCAAGACACCCCCATAGCTGTGCCAGGTGGCAAATTGTCTGTTTGGTCCTCCCACTCCTCTGGAGCCTTCATAAAGGGTTTAATGTCAAAATTGCGCGTCGTCAATAGCGCTAATATAATTAGCATTCACATAATATCGCAAGCCCTCTATAGCATGGTGAAATTAGCCACATAGCAGAACAGCGCGATGTTGCCACCTAGCGACAGATCACTGTAACATTACATGGTGCATTCCTTAAGCCCAAACTAGCTACAACCTATCCACTTTCTGTACAGCCATGCACTACCTGATGTATTGTAATTACATTGTTATTGCCATTCCCTATCGCTATATAATGCAGTTACCAGTCAGACCTTCAGATGCTTCATTGACTCGTAAAATGTCAGTTCATTTTGTGAAGAGCCAAAAGAGTGGGGACCTTGCACTGCATGATGGCTTTCTGTCCCAGAGGGAATGAATGACAGCAGAAAAGGCATATTACAAATGCCTAGAATATGATAAGGGCCACTGTACAGCGCGACTGCATCTGAGAGGGGAAAGTGTGTTAAAAATAATTGGAGAACATAATCATGTCCCTGATCCAGCACAAGTTGCTGTAAAGGAAGCAGTTGCGGGAATGAAGGAATGTGGAGGCTCAACAGTTGAAACAACACACCAAATAGTTGATTCAGTATTAAGTCAACTATCTCCCTTGGTGTTCTCTCAACTACCTGCTATTCCCCTTCTTAAAAGAACAATAAGGAGGAACTGGAGGGCCCATGACCAACCACTGCCCGAACTAGCAGATGTCACATCCCTCAATATTCCACCAGATTCTGTTGTGACCATCAAACAAGAAAAGTTTCTACTGTATGATAGTGGCCCTGGTAGTGATAGAATCACTATATTTACTACCTCTGCTGACTTGGAACACCTCAAGCTAACTGAACACTGGTTTACAGTTGGGACTTTTAAGAGCTGTCCCACAATATTTGGGCAACTGTACGTGATTCATGCAATCAGGTATGGAAAGGTAATACCCTTGTGTACATTTTAATGTGCAAGAGGACAACAGCAGATTACATGAAAGTGCTTTTAGAATTGCAGAAGTTATGTGGTACACTGTTGCCAAGTACAATTCTGACAGACTTTGAATTAGCTGCGATATAAGCCTTTCAACAAGCGTTCCCAAACTGCAAGATGAGGGGTTGCTTTTTCCATATGTGCCAGGCTGTATGGAGAAAAGTGCAGGACTGCCTGACATATGTGGGCCTTACACCTTAGATCCCAACTTTGCTCTAAATGTACGAATGCTTCTTGCTATTACATATGTTCCTGTGCCTGATGTGTGTGCATCTTTTAATAAACTCATGAACACAGAGTTCTATCAGACAAATGGAGAGACACTATCAAATTTGGTGGATTATTTCGAAGACGCATGGCTCAGGAGACCTCTTGCAAGGGGAGGGAGAAGAAGACCAATGTTTCTGATCTCCATGTGGAACTGCTACGATGCAATTGCTGAAGGTCTGCCCCATACAGTGAATGCTGTAAAAGCTTGGCACAGGTGCTTCAGTTATCTGGCAGGAGCCAACACCCATCTATATGGAGGTTCTTTGAACTGCTCAAGGCTGAACAACACATGAACAGCACGGAGATGGAGCAATTGGTTGCAGGGTCAGCTCTGAGTGCTGTTAGAAAGAATGCTAAGACACTGCAAAAAGAATCTCAGTAATTGTGTCTGAGTACAATCTGAGACCCAGAATGGAGTACCTAAGGGGGATTGCATATAATTTCCAGCTGCAAGCTTAAAATCCTGCAAGAAACTGTTGCTGTGTTTAAGAAATGAATTGTTTCACTGCTTGTGAAAGGAGTAATCATGGTGGAGGCTGTGGTGTGGTTTTACACTTTTTTTAAGAACTGATCAGATAAAGGCCCACATTGCCCTAGTGGCAGCGAACGTCAAATTGATAATTCGTAGACATTGGAAGGATGACCTAACACCCTCGGTGACAGAATGGCATAGAGAAATGCTATTGGCATTACAGTTAGAAAAACATATTGCTCATATGAGACATAGAGGAGATTCATATTTTACTCTATGGGGCTCACTTGATGCCACATTGGCAGTTTGGAAACCCTAAGAGGCATTATTCTCCTTCATGTACATATTTGTGCATCTCCCTTCTCTTCTTTGAATAATAGGAGACAGAACTCGGTTAGCATTACTGGATTTTGCACTTGGCAAGGGGGTTGGAGGGTTAGCTAGAGAAGGGGGGAGTGGGTGAGTAAGGTTCGTTGTTTTTCCTTTCTTTGGGGGGGACTTAGGAGAATAGGGATGAAAAGAATGAGCTGATGATAACCAATTATGTACTAATGCAACATGCTGATAATGTATGTAATTATGCTGTATGCTTAATGTAATTAAGTGGTCTACTGAGAAATATAGGATATTCTTGTCTCAGAGCAGGACAATCAGGAGCTTAAAGGGCACACAGGCAGAAAGTAAGGAGAGAGAGAAAAAAAACAGAGGAAAGAGTAAGGACTGCAAACAGTTAAGGGGCCAGAAATAAGACATGATTGGAGTGCTGCAGTGTAGTGGCTGTGGAGCAGCAGTCTTCCGGGAGATGTTCTGGAGGATGAGGAGTTGTCCCATCTGCAGGCACCTCTCTGGGCTGAGGGAGGAGGTTGCTCATCTCCAGACTGAGTTGGCCAGGATTTGTGGGACCTCCTCTTCCATCCAGGGACCACCAGTGCCACTGCCGTTGCCTCAGAGGTTGCCAAGAAAGAGGAGCGGTTGGACCACAGTGGGCTCAGGGAGGGTGAGGGTGGTGGAACAGAGGCACATCCTTCCAGTTGTACCTCTCCACAATTCCTATGCCATTCTGGCAAAGTGTGGTTCCTCTATGGAGGCACCTACAGTGGAGACCCAGGAGGATGCTGGGAACCTCCACAAAGGAGACCCACAGGAGGGTGGCAGGGGACCCTGCAGGGGAAGGAAACAACTCCTGGTGGGGGACTCCATTGTTAGGAAGGTAGAACTGGGCAAGGAAGGGGAGAGGGAGGTAAGGTGCCTGCCTGGCGCCATGGCTTGGAGGGACAGGGAGCGAATCTTCAGGATTGCCGGAGCAGCTGCACAGGGGAGGGAGCTGGATGTCATTGTCCACTTAGGGACAAATGACCTGGCTAAGAAAGGGTTAGAGAAGTGCAGGAAGAGTTTGTGGAATTGGGGAGGGGCCTTAGTCAAGCAGCACGCACGGTAACCTTCTCGGAGGTGCTACACATCTATGGCATAGGAGAGGCTTGGGTGTTCCGTACCATGGGATTCAATCAGTGGTTGAAAAACTGGTGTGGAGCTCAGGGATTTGGCTTCATTGGGGACTGGGGGTCCACCTGGAGTGATGCAAGCCTATACTGGCATGATGGGCTGCATCTGTCCGGGAGGGGAACCAGGATCCTAGGTGATAGGTTTAAATGCTTCATTGGCAAGCTTTTAAACTAGCCAAGGGGGGAGGCACTGGAAAAGAGCAGGAAAATCCTAGCCCCCCAAACAATCACGGTAGTAAGTGTGGCAAACACCAACATGGAGGCGTCGATAGGGAGAAGGGCAGGGGTAAATGGAGAAAGTGACAAAGGCAAGAAGGACAGGGATGGGGCAAAAGGGGGTAAGACCATCAGGAAATGGAGGGTAATGAGTACCAATGCTTGTAGTCTGGGCAACAAGCTCCCTGAGCTGGTGGCCTTAATGGAAGAGGGATGCCTGGATATCGTAGCAGTCACAGAAACATGGTACACAGAGAACCATGACTGGGATGTTAACATACCAGGGTACATAACCTACAGGAGAGACAGGCAGGGAGAAGAGGGGAGGAGTAGCTCTTATGTAAAGGAAGGGATAAAAGCAACTGAACAAAAGAGTAAACAGGGAGGAGAGGAGGCACTGTGGGTCACCTTGGAGACTGGAAAGGGCACCACAACCGCACGGGGTTGGTACAGACCCCCATGTCAGGGAAGGAATGGACAAGGATATGATGGAAGGCATTCTTAGAATGGCAGAGAAAGGGAGATACTGTTGATGGGAGACCTGAATATGCTAGATGTTAACTGGAGCATTTGCTGCAGCCACATCCAAGAGCAGGGCCATTCTTGACGCCCACTGGTGGCAGGCATTAGACAGCTAGTTTCGGAACCCACTCATGAGGGAGCAATCTTAGACCTCGTACTCTCAAATGGGGGCAGTGAGAGGATCTCAGATCTAGAAGTGGGTTGCCATCTGGGGACAAGTGACCATCAAACAGTGCGGTTCAAGTTAAACTCAGCTACAGAGTCAAGCCATACAAAAGTGAGGGTACTGGACTTTAGGAGGGCTGCCTTTGGCAAGATGGGAGAGTGCCTCAGAAAAGCACTAGCAAACAGGCTAGAAGGAGGTGTGGAGCAACAATGGGGAATTATCAAAACTTCCATCATAGAGGCAACAAGCCTTTGTGTGAAGCAAATAAACAAATCAAAATGTAAGAAAAAGCCACTATGGTTCTCAAGAGAGGTGGCTGTGAAAGTCAGGAAGAAAAAGATAGCATTCCAGAAGTATAAGGAAACACAGAAGGAGCAGGACAGAGAGCTGTACCAGTTAAGGCAGAAAGAAGCAGGGAGGGAAGTCAGAATAGCAAAGGCCCAAACTGAGGAAAAGATAGCCAACTCAGTTAAGAAGGGGATAAAACCTTTTATAGGTACATCAGCGATGAGAAAGACAAAGGGAGGGATAGTGAGGCTGAATAGAATGAACGGTGGGTGGGCAGAGGGGACAGTGAAAAGCAGGAATACTGAACGAATATTTCTGCTCAGTATTCACAAAAGAGGAGGGGAAGTGCCTAATCCAATTAACAGAAGCACTCTTGATAGGGGTTGATCCCAGTCCTTTCACAGAAGAAAGGGTTCTGCAAGAACTCCTAAAACTGAAGGTGGACAAAGCAATGGGTCCTGATGGAATTCACCCAGAATTCTAAAAGAATTAAGGAAGGAACTAGTGAAACCACTGGCTACTCTTTAATAAATCATGGGAGGATGGTGTGGTACCTGAGGACTGGAGGAAGGCGGATGTGATTCCCCTTCACAAAAGTGGGACCAAGACAGAGGCAGGAAACTACAGACCTGTCAGTCTGACCTCTGTGGTAGGAAAAGTGATGGAGTCACTTCTGAAGGAAAGAATAGTTGAGTACCTAGAGGTCAGTGGAGCACAGGATCCAAGGCAGCATGGGTTCACAGCGGGAAGGTCATGTCAGACGAATCTAATAGATTTCTTTGACTGGGTGACCAAAGTAGTAGACCAGGGAGGGGCTGTGGACATGGCCTACTTAGACTCTTTAGCAAGGCATTTGACACAGTCCCACACAAAAGATTATTAGTCAAATTAACCAGCCTGGGAGTGGGTCCCAGGGTGGTAGCCTGGGTAAAACATTGGCTGGACAACAGGACACAGAAGGTAATTGTAAATGGAGTCCACTCTGAAGAAAGGACGGTTACTAGTGGGGTACCGCAGGGTTCAGTATTGGGTCCAGTCCTTTTTAATGTCTTCATCAGTGGCATTGCAGAGGGACTGGAAGGAAAAGTATGCCTTTTTGCAGATGACACAAAGATCTGCAACAAGGTTGATACACAAGGAGGCGTGGAAAGGATGAAAAGGGACTTGCAAGGTTGGAGGAATGGTCAGACATATGGCAGCTAGGATTCAATGCAAAAAGTGCAAAATAATGCACCTGGGAAACAAGAACCCAGGGAAGAATACACAATGGGTGGGAGGTAGTAACAACAACAAAACAGGAAAGGGACCTGGGGGTAATCATATCAGATGACCTTAAGGTTAGCAAGCAATGTGAGAAGGCAGTAGGGAGGGCCGGGGTATACTGGGATGTAGGGAGGCATCAGCAGCAGAAAACAGGAAGTTGTTATCCCTCTGTACAGACAGTTGGTGAGACCCCATCTGGAATACTGTGTCCAGTTCTGGAGACCCCATCTCTGCAAGGACATAGACAGGATAGAGGCAGTCCAGAGGAGGGCAACTAAAATGGTGCAGGGTCTGCAAGAGAAGCCGTATGAGAGAGACTAAAGGAGCTTAATATGTATACCCTTGAGGAAAGAAGGGAGAGGGGGGACATGATAGAAACTTTCAAGTACCTCAAGGCAATCAACAAAGTCCAAGAGGGTAGCATCTTTCAGAAAAAGAGACTTGCAAAAACAAAGGGACACAATTTAAAGATAGAAGGAGGGCGGTTCAGGGGCAATGTGAAGGAAGTATTATTTCACAGAGAGGATAGTGGATGCATGGAACAGCCTTCCTGAGGAAGTTGTGGGGTCTAAAACTGTGGGAGAATTCAAGAATGCATGGGACAGACATAAGGCAATTCTTGTGGGGGGCAGGAAGATATAGGCTGTTGGTTAACTAGGATCTGCGGCCTATCCTGTAGGTAGGGAAATGGGCAGACTAGATGGGCCTAGCGGTCTTTATCTACCGTCAAAGTCTATGTCTATGTCTATGTCTATGCTCAAATAAAACATACTTAATGAAAAAAAAAAAAAATAAGAACTGATCAGATAAAGATTGCAGTTACATACCAGTGTGTTTCTTCGTCAGACCCACTGCAGATGGCAAAGTAAGCTTTAAGCCCTTTGGGGCTGTAGGAGCCACTGTGGATGTACATGGGAACGAGTCAATGAGAAAGAGAAATTAAAGTTGAGTGGTGCTCAAATAAAAATGAGGAGTAAAAAGTGCTGCTGAGCTGTGTCCAAATTATAAAAAATGTAATAGAACTGACTCTGCCTGTACTGGTAGTGGCAGTGGGGCAGGAGCTAGATGCATGTAAAAAAAAAAACCACAATAAACATTACTAGTAGGAACCTTGGAGTTACACATGATCACAGCCACATCTAGTTTGCTTTTTCTAACTCTGTGATTAGCTAGCTGCTTCAAAGTGCAAATAAAAGAAAATATTGTAGTTGGAGAGAAGGCAGTACTGGGGTGGAGATTGCCGATTCTAGTTTTGTGATGGGTGGAGGAGGACCCAACTGCCAAAAGCCCTCTCTTGGAGTAATGGCAATATGTCTAATATGCTTCTGGCAAGCAAACATAAAAAAAATGTTTGGATATCTGGAAAAACTCATGTGCCACCCAAGAGCAGGCTATCTTTTCCCTAGACCACCATAAGCTCCAACTTACTTCTGCCTATAAATATATTGGCATTTGGATGAACCCTCATCTCAGATGCGATGTACATATTGAAAATCTAATAAAAACCAGGCCCCAAAAATGGTTAGCTGTTAAAGACTAAGGACTACTTGTTAAATCCTACATGTCTGCATGTAGTGAGTACAATGGTAACTTCCTTACTGGACTGCAGGGACTTCCCATATGATGGGACCAATAAGTCAGTCCTGAATAAGCTAACAGATATTTACATGTTTGCTGCATTTGTACTAAATGCCAATGCCAATGGAGTGCTGGTCAGCCACCCCCCACGGCTGGTCACTTTTATGAACTATGCAAACTTGGATGTGAATGCCTTCCTCCTGGATATATCAAATATTGACTGGTCTGACATATATCATGCAATTAACGTGGAGGATGCCCTAAAAGCATTCCTACTACAGTTTCTCGCAGTTCAAAATAAGCATGTACCGAAAATTACGAGAAGAGTTAAGGGGATACAAACCAGATGGCTCCACAAAGATCTCTTACAGCAACTCAGGCGCAGGGATAAACTCTGGAAAAATTACAAAAGCTCTGGGCTGCCCAGTGACTACTCATAATACAGGCAGCTAAGGAATTCCTGCAGAAAGAACATAAGACTAGCAAAAAGTTTGTATTACCAGAACTTGCTGAACAACTCAGCCCAAGATCCCCGCAAATTCTGGGGGCACATAAAAACCTTCCTGGGTACACCTCAGGCTGTTACACCCTCTGATATGGTCACAAACGGCTCCCATTGTAACAACCCCCTCACCATAGCGAACGCCTTCATCAATATGTTCTCAGACCTCTCATCCTATACCTGCATGCTGCTGTCAGCAACCTACACTACTGACAATTTGACTGCTCCTGCCTCTGCCTCCCACGCCAGCGACCCTAAACCTTACCCCCTCTACTTCAAAGCCATTACTAGCGCCAGGTTCTGAACCTACTAAAGAAAATATCTGAATATACTAGTCCTGGTGCCGACCAGCTGGACATCGCCTGTTAAAAATAGCTGTGCTTCATCTCTAAACCACTGGCTAAAATCTTCACTATGTAAACACCAGCGGTATAGTCCCCTGACCTCTGGAAAATGGCTAGGATTTCTCCAATCTTTAAAAAAGGGAACAAAAGTGACATCTCCAACTACAGACCGATTGCTATACTGTCAGTACTTAGCAAAATCCTTGAAAAACTGGTTGCAAATCAGATCCTGGATTACCGTGATACTACAAAACAGCTCAACAATGCAAAGCATGGTTTTAGGAAAAACCATAGTACTACGACTGCCCTCGCCAAGTTCAACTCGGACATCCTTACTGTCATGGATCAAGGAAGGCTCACAGGGGCTGTCTTTATTGACCTTACAAAGGCATTTGACCTTGTAGACCACCCCCTGCTCCTGACCACCCTTCAGATAATAGGTTGCTCCCCTTCTGTGCTTAACTGGTTCAGGAGCTACCTGTTAAACAGGTCTCAGGCTGTTAAATTTAACTCAGCCACTTCTACCACTGTGAAAACGAACATCGGTGTTCCTCAAGGCTCTATTCTGGGTCCTCTTCTTTCACACTCTTCATTAACAACCTCCCAGATGAAATTCCTGCCTGCTCCTGACTTCTATGCAGACGACCTGGTCATCTATGCCAGCTCTCATAACGTGAGCACATTAACTTATCACTCAACAGAGCCTACTCCTGCATCCAAAACTGGCTAAACTCCCACGCCTTATTCTCAATTCCACCAAGACAAATGCCATGCTATTGGGCACTACACAGAAGCTTCGATGGTACACCACCCCCTGAATGTTCATGATCTAAATGGGAAACCTCTACAATCGTCACCTCCTTCCGTATCTGGGCATCCTACTGGACCAGTCTCTCGACTTAAATCTGCACATCCAAACTACATAAAGCTGTAAACTGTAAGCTGGGAGTCACTACAGAACCAGTTATATGCTCACTATCAGAAAAGTTAGCCATAGCCAGGGGTATCCTTCTACCTACACTTACCTATTGTGCGCCCATACTCACTACTGCCCACAAAACTGCCCTGCATAAATGGGATGTCACTTACAATAATGTCTGCCGATATGCTGCTAAAGCTCCACGACTTCAACATCATTGCCAGCTATACACTGATCTAGGTTGGCTCTCCCCCTCTGCCATCAGGTGCTACTACCTGGGCTGTCTAAATGACTCTATTCTCAGACAAAGACAGCCAGCTGCACTTGCCGAGTTGCTTCTTCCTTCTATACCAAACCATGAGCTAAGATCAGCAGACAAAGCCCTCCTCGCTGTTCCTCGTTGCCATACTATCAAAGGAACCGGTTCCTTCAAACACGCAGCCCCTAAGTTGTGGAACCAGCTCCCTCAAGCTCTCAGGCAAGCATCTTCGCACCCTGTATTCAAATGTGGGCTGAGACTCCACCTGGCCTCCCTTGATCAATGCACCTGCTTTGACCCTACCTGATCATTACCTTCTCTGCTTCTACTCCCTCCCCTTGCTTTTGCTCTCCTCCCACTCCTCCTACCCCCACCCTAAGCTCCCCTGCTTGTAACTACCTCCTTAATGACTCTGTTGATGTTAATGTACTATTTTAGATATTTTGTGAAATGACAGCATTGCCTTGTTTAATGCTGCTTGTAATGTATTTCTCTCTATGTTATGATGTGACAGCACTGCCTCGTTTAATGCTACTTGTAATGTATTCCTCTACTGTTATATGTTGCCAGGTTTCTCTCATAGTTTAGCATTATTTTTCCACTTGTCTCAGGCTAACCAGCCACCTGCCAGGGCCTCCTCCGAACAGTCATATGTTGTTACTACTAGGGTCGCCACCCCCTCCCCTCCCTTTTCTCAACTCCCGGACGTTCCCGGGCAGGGACTGATATCGGATCTCTTGCCCAGTCTTGGAACCGCGAGCCCAGCTGTACGTACCTTCCTATTACCGCTAAAGCCGCAAATGCACCGTACTTTCTCTCTCACCTCCAACCTCCCTCTCTCATGCCCAATAGTGGGACCATGTTACCCGGCACACCTTCTAGCTCGCTGCCGCTATAGCTGTAGGCTTATCTCACAGTCCCAGAATCCACGGGCTGCCTGCTGCTGTTTCACCCGTTGACAGCACCCTCCTATCAATTTCATTTTTCTATCCTGGTGCTTTGGCCCTAGATGGATGCTACTTCCCTCCCATATCGCCCTCCTTACCTCCGCCGTTCCCAAGAGACCGTTAGACTACACCAGCCATAGACCGAATGGCGTGTACCTTCCCAGTTGCTCCTCACCTTCATGCCCAGCGGTGAAACCATAAGCCCGGCTTCTACCCTGTGCATTTTACCGCTAAAGCCGTAGGCGTACTTTATGACCCCAGATCTCCTTACTGATCGCCACCTGCACACCTTACCTGTTACCCATTAGCTACCTGACCCTCCCCCTTCCCTGGGAGGGTACCATTATCTTCTCCAATTAGCATCACTCTGGACCTGGGGTGCATGCCTCCCAAATCCTGGAGTCGGTCCTCTCTACTACACTCCCTCCCCCCCCCTCCCTGCCATCTCCTCATCTCGGACGCCATCCCTGTGGGGTGAGTCTAGATCAGACATTTTCCATTACCAATACTCCCTGTTAACCTTTTTTGCACTGACCTATTGTCTATTGCCTAGAATAGCCTACAACATGTTAGCCTAGCCGAAGCTTCTCCCTGTATGAATGATTGTACTCTGTACTTATTGCCTCAATTGTATTGTTGTTTTCTTCACTAGTTATCCTGTATTGTACTCTCCCGGGTCATGCCTGAAAATAGTCACCTGCTGGCTAGTGCACTTACCCAGTTAACAAAAGCTAAATAAATGCACCCCATGATCGCCACCATCGCATGCACTATAGAAAACTGAACTGGCAGGACCTAGGTGACCATAGACTACCTTATCTTCATGTACAAATGTACCACAAGAAAAGTGCCAGACAGCTTCATCCTGCTATAGCCTAGACCTGTCCAGGATGGGCTCAGATTGATGAAGACCTTGTATATTGTGTCCCCACAATGAAAACTAAAGTAGGCACTGGCTGCTCCATTCATGCCAGCTCACTGGTTTTGAATAATCTATTGACTTGTGTCTAGTCTCCGGCTTCCCTCCTGTATTTGGCCCCATATACAGATAGCACCATTTATATTGCTTTCAGTTGAGACCATGATATGGCTAAGTACTTTAGGTACATTTGTACTATGGGTCCTAGGCCTACAATGGGCTTGACTATCTATTGCATGGAACTACATTGCATGGTGGCTGTGTTAAAGCCTATATCCTTGTGTGAAGTGTATGTAGAATGTAACTGTGATGGAATTATGATACTTTACATACACTATCTATTAACTTCTAATTGTAACCAGAGGCTGTCTTGCCTTGCACTTCTACTGAAAATCATGGTCAGATTTGACCATAAGGATAAGCCAACTACGTGGCTGCCTGGGTTGCTCACTAATAGGGGGCACCGAAAACACAAGACTCATGATTGATTATTTGGGTCCCATCCTGTCCCATCCCATGCCTGCCTCTGCCTGTGGCTAAATGTTTTTTTTCCTCATTAAAGAAGGAAATCCATCCTTATTGGCTCTACTGTCTAAATGTTGAATTGCACATTCAGAGCAGCCAATGGCATAACAGCACAGCACATTGTGTGATGACAGGCAGCCTATTGTTTTGGCATCTGTGATATACAAGCAGAGTGCTGATGCAGTGTAGAACCCAGCCCAGAGGATGATAAGAGTGTTTGACAGTTTTGACAGCAGTGAGCTCTGAGAAGCATGAAGCCAAAGTAGTAGTAGTTCAAGTAGCACAGGTCAGAGTGAAATAGTGGCACTGATGGGTAGCTGTGTGGATGTGGTCTATCTGAACATTAAAAAAAAACTTTTTTTGTTGAAAAAGTCCATTGCAGTCCTACCGGTCGGGCTGGGTCACGCAGCAGCAGGGCAGATGGATGGACACAGGGACAGCCTGGGTAGAGTGCTACCACTTCCCTGGGAAAAAGAAGGTAATGCTGGTTGATGGGAGGGATGTGCTATTGGCTCTCATTGGTGATGGAAACACTGTGCTGGCTGGCTCTGAGGAGTGGGGGAGAAGAGTCAGGCTCATATCCCAGCTGGAGCAGCAGCAGTCAGATGATCTGGTACTCTGTCTGTCAGTACAGTAATTCTTGTGTAAGAGATGAGTCAGTGAGTAAGGTAGTGAGCTGTGATAAAAATAATGCAACTTGCTTCGTTCATGTTCCCTCACATCATTGATCATATGGTTTGGAAAAGAAATGTACCCAGTGGCGCTTCATGTCCAGGAGGGAGGAGGAAAAAGGATTTGGCCTTAATCTGTACACCTCCCAGCCCCCCCCACCCCAGTTCAGGTGTATGAGCCAATCTCTAGTGGTCTTAATGGTAATTAAATTTGCTCTGAAGCTGTGAACCACACACCACTGGCAAAGGAGCTTTGCAAATAAACATTCCCCTTTTTTCTCCTTTAAACTGCAATTACAAATTTCTGGGGTGGAAGGGTGGGCATAATTTACAAGTTCACCTAGGTCTGCCATGCACCCAAAGGCCAGCTCTGACCATGGTAAATAACAAGGCTGTGTGGAATGTGGAATCCATGTGGAATGAGAATTTTGCTTCCAATCTGCATTTCAGAATTGCCAACTGTGGACTAATTTTCCATGGATCATGTAAACTGTGGAACAAATTTTCCATGGATTGGAGAAGAAGAATCTGTAGTTCATGTACACTGCAGATTATTAGTCCAAAAAACATTTTCTTGCAGAATGGTAGAATTTCGTTCTGTCAGTGTTTGAACATTCTGCACAGCACTAGTAGATAAGTCCTTCACTCAATGGTATATCCAATTCTCATCAAAAAATGTATTATAATTACCAGGGAGCATTTTTCCCACAGAGAAGCTGGTTATAACGGCAAACATGTGCTGGGTTTCCCATGCTCCATGCATGCACCAGCCACCGCTCTTCCCTTCTTCTCCGCCACTTGCACTCGGTGGTAAGTAAATCTAAAAAAAAAACTCACTGAGGTTCTGAATCTTTGATCAAAGCTGTAGTCCTTGTTTAAACCCTTAAAAAATGGTAAGATTTCAGCAGCCACTGGGCCGCAGACTTCATCCAGACCGGACCACAGCTGAACAGTGATGTATCTATATTTTACATAATTGCTGTGGTGAAAAAATGTTGCCCAGCAATTACATAAAATAAAGGCTGGGTAGGTGTGTAAAACTCAAATTTTACACACACCCTCAGTGTAGGATGCTGTTATAAACCCCTCGAACTTCGCTCTTGGAGTTCATGTGGCATCACACACCTGGGGTGTAAAATTCTTGTTAGAACCACCTACCCAGCCATTATTCCATACATCTTTGTTCTCTTTTTTTTTAACTACTCTGAAAAATTCAGCAAAGCAGTTAGAAGTATTCTATTGCCACAGTGCACAGTTTGCAACACTTCTTGCAAATGATACATACTCAGTTCAATTTTAGGTGAGTGGGAATTGCTCATGAAAACCACAAAAGGTTACAGCAGAGTTACAGATACTAATAAGGGGATCTATGACAGTCAGTCGACAATTTCTTTGTCGATCAATATTACAGCGACTCCTTTATGTTGACTGTATTTGCGGTTGGCAAAAAGGGAGACACTTCGGACTGTGTTTTCTTCTGGGGGCTCTGTCCACACACCCCTTGCTACATAATTAATCAACTCCAAGTCAGAGTTGCTTCAGGAAGGGGTGTAATACCCCCAGAAAGCAGTGCCAGGGTCCCGCGCCAACAGTGACCTGGTGCTGTTGTCGCTGTGGTGCTGGGTGTGGTACAGTTGTCACCATAGTGATGGTATTCCTTAATAAGGTATAGAGTGGTACAGAGTATAACAAAATAACCTTATGACAGGTTACAACAAATTGCACACATTTCTTGAATAGTGACAAATATAATACAATGCAGTAAAAGAACACTTACAGGGACCCTATAGTGTGTATTGATATAGACTACCCACTGCATAATTGTTTAAGGCTTGTGCCCATGTCAAGGAACCATCACTCACTGTATAAACCCACTGGCTGCACTAACTACCAGTCCTGTGAAGGAGGAGTCCTGCAGTGAGCGTCAGTAGTAGAGGAGGGGCAGCTCCAGATAAAAGGCTTGTGCTGCTTACAGCATGGGTATTGTGGCATGAATGCCACTTGGTAAAGAAAAGTCTTCTTTACACAGTCTGGACTTAAATATAAATTAGATTGCTGTCTTTGATAAAAGTTTGTTTTTAGATAAGACTCTTTATTATTTATAATTATTTTATAGCATTTTTAATTATATTTCTAGGAAGTTCAGAACAGTGCTCCCACTGAAAACTTAAATTCTATTTAAGTTGATTTACTCCTGTTGTGTATGACATTCGGTATCTAACCATGTTTTCAGAGTTGGTGACTTCATGACACCTAAATTAAATCTGGGGTAAGAGTCTAGCGCACCTAATAAGACTAAAATGTATAGACTTGGATAATAGCTAAAGGTTTATATTTTGAATATTCAATTGGCCTATGCACTAAGCATTTTGACTGGATTTCTTATACTAAGCATTTGGCTGGCCCTCTGCTATGTTGTTTTTGACCTGTCTCACATACATCTGGTACGTTTGGCCTTTACTCCCATTCTTGATTTGTTCTGTTAGTGTAGTTGTGAGGTTATTTAAACAAATACAGCAGAAGGGTATAGCCTATAACACAAGCTGCTTTTTTCCTGCTTCCTGGATGCTCTGGTACAGAGGATTCATTAGGGAGATAAAATTGTACTTATGACAACAGGTTACAACTGAAGTTGTCATTTGATGAAAATGTAACAGAAGTCTGTAAAGTTGTTCTAGGGTTGTTAGAAAAATGGGAAGACAGAAGGCTGGATGTTTTTTTGAACTCCAGGGAAGTGTATTTTCACCCAACATACCTTGGATTTAAAAAAAAAACTGCTAGAATCAGGAGATGTTGAAGAAAATCCTGTTCCACAAGACAATAATGATGCTTCAAACTGGTTTAATACCCTGGGATTAAAAATGGCACAGTTAAACATGTGTAGCTTATTACCTAAAAAACAGGAATTGGAAGCCTGGATCTCGGCACATGATCCAGATTTGATGTTAATAACAGAATCATGGCTGAAACCCAGACAAGATAATAACCCAATGCAAATTATGGGCTATAACAATTTGCAAAAGGATAGACAAGGGAATAAGGATGGGGGGGCTTATAATCTTTTACAAAGAATGCCTTGAGGTGAGAGAAATGCCTACTCAAGCTTTTAAATCATGTTGTGAATGTCTTTTCCTTGAATTAATACTGAGTAAAACAAAGACGTTAACTGTTGGTTGTGTTTATAACCCTCCCAAAATCATTCAAAGTCCAGGGTTTAGAAGAACTAATAATTCAGTTGGAAAAGTTTAAAAACAAGGAGTTAATATTAATGGGAAATTTTATTTTAAATTGCTTAGGGGACGCGGTTAACAAATATAGGCAACTATTTCAAAAAGTTAATCTTGAACGAACAATAACTGAAGGAATGAGACCGAATAGGAAAATAAAACAGTTAAGTTTAATTGACTGGGTGCTAGTTAATAATGTAAAGTATAACAGTGCTTCAGGGGACTTAACATATTCTATTAATGATCATCATCCAATATATTGCACTTGGAGTAATAGGAGACCAAGGGTAAATATAAAATAATGGACAATAAGGACTTAAACGATGGAAAACTATTTGAAATAAAACAGGATTTATCTCAAGTCAGTTGAAATCAATTGCATGGGGTGGTGATGTAAATAAGGCCGTGGATGTATTTTTAGGGATCTTAGATGCAATAATCCAGAAAAGAGCATCAAGGAAGAAGAAGAGAATTGTGTGTGTGTGTGTGTGTGTGTGTGTGTGTGTGTGTGTGTATGTGCAATAAATGGTTAAATAATAAGCTATTCAAATTGATGAAAGAAAGGGATGCAGCAAACTAATTTTACAGAAAAACTAGACATGAAAGGGATTGGAACAAATATAGGCAATTAAGAAATTAATGCAAAAGAGGAATAAAAAAAACCAAGGTAGATCTTTATAAAAATGAACAGGTTACTACCTTTCAAGACAAAAAAAAATTTCTGCACAGTGTAAACAACTTACTTGCTCCAAGGAAAACGAATAACATTGCTAGTTTATTGAAAGATGATCAGGAGATTACTGATAATAAACCTATGGCTGATCACTTAAATGAACAATTTACAAATTTAGCTGAGTATCTTCAAGAATTTAAAGAACCTACTAAATATGATCATCCTGAACCACAGACTGCAACACCAAAATTCTATTTTAAAAGAATTACACGGAAGGAAGTTTTTCTGGAATTAAAGTAAGATGAAACAAAGGGGCCCAGGCCTGACCAGTTAGAATCTAAAATATGAAACTATGTAGCAAGTGAAATTGCAAATCCGCTGCAGATAATTTTCAACATTTTACTTAATATAAAAACAGTTCCCAACATATGGAAAAAAGCCATAGTGTCTCTGATCTTTAAGGGTGGTCAGGCAAATTTACCAACTAATTACCAACCAATTTCCTTATTGTCTATGGTTGGGAACATACATGAAAGACTATTGCATTTTCAGATAATGGAGCACTTAAATAAATACAGTTTACTAACATCAGCACATCATGGTTTCCATGAGGGGTGTGGCACAGTGGCAGCCTTGGTCAGATTCACAATCAGCAGGAAATTATGGATGAAGGGAAATATATGGGTGCAGCATTCATGGACCTGACCAAGGCCTTCAATCTCATGGACCACCCCTTATTGGAACATAAACTTATTGCCATGGGTTTTGGGGACCCCGTGGTAGAGTGATTCCATGATTATCTGTCCAAGAGAGAACAGCTAGTCTGCATTTTTAATGGAATATTATCTAATCCAAGAAAGGGGGATTATGGGGTTCCCCAGGATTTAATTTTGGGGCCCCTGCTTTTTTCTCTTTACATAAATTAATTACCATCAATTTGCACTGGTTCCTCAAAGGTTCTATATGCTGACAGTACAGTGCTGTATGTTGCTAATAAAGACATTAATTTGGTTCAACAAAATTTCAAAAGAGAATACAATAAACTGATGGGGTGGTTAATAGAAAACCGACTTCTGCTTAATAAGAAAAAAATAAAGCGAATGCTCTTTTGCTTGGCCATAAAATCAAAAAAGTTACAGGAAGCTTTTACAATAACTGCTATCAATGGGACCAATATTGAAATTGTCTCTGATTTCAGATATTTGGGTGTGACTTTAGTCACTTAAATTTCCAATCTCATACTAATAATATAACCAAACAATTACATAATAAAATAGGTGCCCTTTATGCAGTAAAGGATTACCTTACAGACAACACAAGAAGAACTATGGCACTAACATGTTTGATGCTTACAATGAACTATGGGAGTTTGATCTGAGGTGGGTCAACTAAAAAAGTTAGACAACAGAAAAATAGTCTCTGCAACATCATATGTAGATTTGCCTTAAGAGCAAGACATAGAGAACACCACTGCAGCCTGTATAACAGGCTGGGGTGGTTACCCATGGAATATAGAGACACTTTGCAATTGTCATGTTTTGTTTATAAAATCATTCCACAGAACTTAATACAACCCCATGAAAAAAATCTTTGCGTAAAAAAAACTAGCTCCAGAGTGCTCAGGTCCCAAAACTCTATATCTTTGATAGTTCCACCATGTAAAACATAAAAAAACAAAAGTCCTTTAAACAGAGTGCAATAAAAAACTGGACCAAATTGCCTGATGATTTGCGTAATGCTTCAGATTTTAATCTTTCCAAGACACCTTTGAAAATATTCTTATATTCAATGTTTTCATGTAATTGCACATAAAGCAACTAAATCTGTTAATATTAATTTTATGATTTTTATGCCTTTATTGTCCATAATTGTTATCTGTAAGTTTGTACCATGGTCGATGTATTTTCTCTTGTATTATTGGCTTTTTACAATTTGTGCTTGTCTGTACACCTATGATACTGTTTGATTGTTTGGACTTTCTCCGGGTCAAGCCTGTAAGAGGGCCATGTGGCCCAGCTTTTTTTTACTCGGCTATCAAACGTTTTAAAATAAAATAAGTAAAAAAACCTGTATATACTTATGTATAAGTCAACCTCATGTATCAGTTGATCCCCTTTTTAGGGCTGCAGTAGGTGGAGCCCTGCAGTCCTATTACTTTCAGAAAAAGGGGACCCTGCAGTCTTTCCATTCTAACAGTTGCATCACGGTTCCTTATGCAGTCTGTGAAACCCTCCGCCATGTCAATGCAGTCTTCTCATAGGCACTATTTTTTGTTATATGGGATGGGGGTGGGGGGAAGTGTAGTTTGATATTACACTGACTCACATTACTAAGATTCCTGGCTTTCTTTCATGTTAGATGTCTACATCAGTGTGGGATGGGGGGCCTGGGTTGCTTTAGTGTGACATAACTCACCTTACAGACATTCCCAGCTTTCTTACATCTTTGATGTCAAGAGGGTGTGTGTGTGTTTGGGGGGGGGAGTAATAACTATCTGATTTTAGTATGGAAGGGAGGAGAAGTTTGATGCTATTGTCATTTGTACTTGTAATATGATCTATGGTTGCACTGTCTCAATATTATGCATTTATATACAAGTAAAAACTTATACATAAATGGTTTAAACAAAAAAGAGCCATTCCAAACATTGACTTGGTGCTAGAATCTATCACTGCTAAAAACTCTCCTACTGTAGAGAAGCAGAAGTATGCATTTTCTGTATCCATTTTATTCTGGAGCATAAAGTGCTTTTTAAATAGTTCCTGCATCTGGAAGAATGGAAATGGTCCTGGCTAGCTTTAGCTTGCAAGCATTCAACACCAGATCCCATGGACCTGAATCATTTTAAAATTGCTGCATCATTTATAAAAACAAAAGTAAAACCTGTTTGCCAAAATCAGGTTCTTATTTTTGAAGTTTTATTGCCATTGCTGTTACTTAATTTTGTATATTCAGTAGGAGTGAGGATTATTTTTCAATGCTAATTACATTTGGGAGAACTTTAAAAACACTGTAGAACACAGCAGGTGGTATTTTCAAAAGTTAAATAAAATGATACAGTTGTGTTAAGACAACTACATTTGCATCATGCAGATGCAGCATATACTTGCACCATATTTTCCTAGCTGCATCACAACAACACTTACACTTGCATCATAATTGTAGCATATTTGCAATATATTTGTGGGATGCATCACCACTGTATCCCTTTTTGTATCACTAATGTACAGTCGATGCAATTGCAGTGGCACAAGATTGTGGGGTATCCATCTTCTGGTAGTAGTATATCCTTCTGATGCAGATACAGCTGTGATCTGTGATACAAAAGTGATGCAACTTGCTGCTGTGTTTGCAACAAATCTTTGAAAATACAGGCCTTTATATTTACTGCCCCCCCCATCTCTCATAAACTCCAAACAGTCAACTACAGATAACAAGTCCAGAATGAAGCACATAACTTGCAATACAGATTTGCAACAAAGAGAGGAAAATAAGATGAGGGCCCATATCTTGCAGCATCTTTTTCCTTCTCAAGTTCAACATCAGGAGAATTAAAGCACAGAGGATGCTCCACTCCTAGCCACGTCCACCTGTTAACCGAAAACCACTGACTGCTGCTCATATATACATGTGTGTGCTATTAACATCATCTCTTCTGAACAATTATGCTTTTATCAGCTGCCTTACAATGAGTGGGAAAGGAAGGAAGCAAGGAAGGTCATGCTGCTGATGCCACCATTTTTGAAACATTACACCTGTACTATCTGCCTTAAGATATTTAAACTAATTTCCTAATAATTTTAAAGATGAAGCACCTTAGTATCTAATCTGGAAAATGAGGTGTTTCTTCACAGATACCCCTTCTATGAAAAATAATTCCCATCATTATGGCAAAAATAACAGTTTAAAATGTTCCCCTCCTGATAAAAGATGCATCTAGCCAGGGCTATGAAGATGACTGTGGGGCAGCAGTGTAAATCATATGAGAAGAGACTGAGGGTCTTAAATATCTATTCCCTGGAGGACAGAAGGGAGAGGTGAGACATGACTGAGATCTTCAAGTTCTTGAAAGGATTAATAAGGTTAACAGGGACGGTATCTTCAGGCTAAGCTGCAGCAAAACCCCAAAGTGGCACACCCTAACGTTGCTGGGTGGGTGCTTAAGAGGGAGGTTAGAAGACACTTTGTCACAGAAAGGGTGGTGGGCAAATGGAATGCGCTACCAGAAGAGGTGATCTCATTGAGGACAGTGGGCAATTTCAAGACAGGCTGGGATAGATATAGGTGGAAAATAAAGGTAATGGAAGGAGGGGAGGACGGTAGTGGTAAGGTAGGGAGGGTGAGCAGGGACACCGGCCTGATCTAAGAACCCTGATCAAAGAGCAGCCTAAACAGACCAAAAAGTCTAATTCTGTTGGCTGCTTCATATGTGCATATGAGATTGCAGCCTTAGGTAAAATTGTTAATGCTTTCAGAAAGCAGCCTACTATTCTGTGTGATAATCTATTTGTTTAACTATATAATATGAATAAATAAGAGATTATACCTTATAGCTGCTGTTTCATATATTTTCTTGACTGCTATATCAATATTAGCCACAATCCTGTATGATCCTGCAAGGGTCACAATAAATGCTTTTGCTTATTGCACTGTCATATTTATTCTGATTCTTTTTGAACTAGTTAAATTCTTAAAGTAAACAATATATACTCTCAGAACTCACTTCCATTCTCATGTCCTTATGTTTGTTTAATAGAGATTGTTTTTGCTGGCCCATCCACTGGCACAGCTGTAAGGTGTCTGCTTGTAGTGCTGACATCCTGGGTTTGTTGACAGACTCTGAATTCGTAGGAATGGCTGGGGGGTGGGGCAAAGGATCAAACATCCTGGGGACTGCTCTCCTTCTCTGTGGGAAGGGGAAAGAGCTGGCACCATCACCTTAGGGGGTGGACTGGATGCTGGATGTCATTGCACATCCCTTCCCCAGGGATCCAGCATTCAGAAAGACAGTCAGCCCCCGAGCATGATGCCCTGCACTGCCACCGTCTCCACTGCCACCAATGTGTCTGCTGGGGGGGCCCCTCCTGGCCTTCAACCTGTAAGGAGTGAAAGCTGGGGCTTGCCCACAGTGTCTGTTGGGGGGGCACCCACACTGTGGCCCCACCAAGGGGGTAAGCCTGGGCATGGGGGACAGTAGGCCGGGCAGGGCTGAGTTCTGGTAAGGATCAGGGTCTGCCTCCCAAAAAAAGTTGAGAGTTTCTTCCCCTTCACTTTTTAATACATGTTTGTAGATACTGTGTTCCTTCTCACTCCACAAGCTGTGCCTGTTATGTTTGTTAAAAAAGTAAAATGATGGTCCCCAAATTAGTCATGTTCTACTATAACTATTCATAACAAAATAAATGATTCAATTAGTAACCAGCACTCCATTAGTATTTTGTCACTGTATGACATCTTCAATATTGATGGTTCAGGGTTGCTAGTACACTTCCCCTAAAGTAAAAATAAAATAACCTTATTAGCCTGTATCAGCACCACAGATTCTAAAAGACACCTTTATACTGTAGCAAGGCTATTCAGTTACACAGGGTCACCATCAGCAGTGGGTGATGCTACATGTGTTCCAGGCCATCCTCACTGCCTTCCTTTTAATGGAGGTACCCACCCCTACCATGCCAAGTGTACAAATGATGCACCAGACATCATTGCATCACTTGATGTGCCATGCCATTACACAGAACGTGATGACATCATGCACTACTGATGACATAGTTGGCCACTCAGTTGCTTGCAAAAGTCTGCAAAACCCCTCCCAGGCCAACGCAGTAAGCTCTGCAACCAAAATAAAAAAAAAAAACAGAGTGGGGGGGTGGGCCCTGGTGTGATGAGAGGCAGATTTCATTAAGGTTATCAGCTTGGACCTAAAAAAATGAATAGCAGCACCAGCTAGGAAGCAATAAACTGTGATATATCATAACATGCTGCAGTATGCTGCAGGAAACAATGCAGTTCAATGGCAATTAAAGCCCTTTCTAATGCAATATTTATAAATGTTCTTATAAGCCAATCATGCTGATTACTATGGAAATAAAAAAAAAACAAGTAGCAAACTTGAGAACTAAACAACATACTGATAAACTGAGTATTTTAAAAGGTGCAGAAGTGGGGAGGGGGAAATAGGGCAGGTCCATAACAATATCCAGTCATGGCTATTACCCATTATATTGAACAGACCATGACTAGCCATGGCTTGCTATACCTCTGAAAATCGCTATGAAGTTTATTGACTACCACAGCAGCACTGATTTTTGTCATAATTCAAGGCACATGCATTTCCAAGGCAGATGCTTTTAATACTCCTATTTTCAGAAGTGATATTTCTACTGACAGGAGACATGAGAGAAGCACGACAAAGAAAAAATATTTGAAACTGAGTGCTTCAGAAAAGCACTGCTACAAATGCTGTCCTGAGAGCAGATAGTATGCATTCGATGCCTTTGAAAAATTATATCCCTTATAGTCAATTTTTAAGATTAAAAAGGAAATAGTGGCTGGCTCGGTGGTGTGGAGGACTGAGGCATCATGCCTTAGCTCCTGCCACACAGGTGATCCATGTTCACAGTGCATGCTGGTTGCTGGGGGTTGGCTGGGGATATCTTTCCTCCTCTGGGGAGGGAGGAACAGTGATTGATGCTTGCCTGGCCCCTAGCAGAGGCTGGGAGATAGCACACTGATGCTCTAAAAGCTGGGTGGAGGTGGGGCAGATGCCCGATGTGCCATGCACAGGAGCGTGCATGACATCACAACTGGCATCATTGCATGCCCTTTCCTCCAAGAGGAAAAAAAAAAAGGAAACATATCTCTGGCTGTTGGACGATGGAGGGGCTCACAGCTCCCAACCCCTGACCAGCCGGAACTGGATCCAATCTTTGGTGGGGGCCTGGGAATCCTTCACTGACCCCTCCCCGGGGGGGGGGGGCCCTTAAGGAAGATGGTCAGCACTAATGGTGAATGTTGAGGGTATGGGGCTGGGGCTCCCTCCTGAACATGGCCCGCCGGAGACCGGGAGAAAAAGTAATTAAAAAGAAAATGTAGTTCATCTGAATCATATGACTGACAGGCTAATGTACTGGAGATGAGATTTCTTAATAGGGGTTTTAACAAAACATTACTGAGAAAGGCTAGAGAAAAGCTGATTTACTGAAAAAAAGAACAATGAACAGCCACTAGAAAAAAAAATTCATGAACATGGTCCTGTTACTTATGTCAGTAAATTCAATCATTTGGCAGATACAATTGGCAATATAATTTATCATAACTGTCCTATCCTGCTAGGTGACAATGATGTAACTTCGGCAGTGGGTGATACCCCATGCATTAATTTAAGTAGTGCAAACAATCTGAGAGACAAGTTAGTCCATAGCCGATTTGAGACAAACCAGGCAGCTATCATTAATAAGATCCATCTATGTAACTTGTTTTTTTAATTGATTATCCTACACTGTTCTCTGTTACTTTGCTGTGCTGTATTTGACCTTGCATTTCTCCCGGGTCATGCATGAAAATAGTCATAACTTGGCTAGTGCCCCCACCTGGTAAACAAAAACTAAATAAATAAATAAGCAATGGTTACCATACAAACCAAAAGGTTTCTTCAAATGGTGGAATTGTAATGTGTGCACATATGCACAGCCTGGTAAAGAGTTTGTACATCCCCTTCATGAAGATTTAAAGTTGAAGACGTGTGACTTTATTAACTG
Source organism: Neoceratodus forsteri (assembly GCA_016271365.2). NCBI lineage: Eukaryota > Metazoa > Chordata > Ceratodontiformes > Ceratodontidae > Neoceratodus > Neoceratodus forsteri. The sequence goes on from CM057458.1 coordinate 378,942,669, forward strand.
CGGTACTGACTTTGTCACATATGTTCCATGGTGTAACTGCAATAAGATATATGTGTGGAGAACAGTGCCCAGCTTGAAAACTAGCACAGACGACCAATGCTCGCAGTCTGGGAAACAAGATGTTCCAGCTGTGTTTTTTGGTGTCAAATAGGGACTCTGTATTTTAAATGTAATTAGTTTACTGACTGCCCTTAAGGCTCCCTATCTGTTGGTGCAGTACCACTGATATCAAAATAGAAGGTGCATCTGTTTGTTACAGCACATTTGTTTTCTGCATGTTTCTGAGTATTTTACTGTACCTGAATTGTTGCTTTATTTAATTTAATCATGCTATTCTCTTCTGTGCACTTTATCTCCCTCACTCTATAACTCTCTCTCTCTCTCTCTCTCTACAGCCCACCCCTCCCCCTCCTCTCTCAACTGCTTTTCCCCACTGCAAAATAAATGTTCAGTGCTCCTTTCTTTGTTCCCCAGAACATGCCAGGACTTTAGTCTAAGAGGGCTTCTACCGCCTGCCCTCTTCATCGATTGATTCATCTAACCAGATGGCTCCCACACCCTGATCTAACCAAATGTCAGTGCGGCTCAGCAAAGGCTTTCACAGCACAAAGCAGTGTTCTGGCTGTGTTTTTTTGGTGCCAAAGAGGGACTCTGCATTTTAAATGAAATTAATTCACCCACTGCCCTTAAGGCCTCCTTATCTGTCGGCGCAGTACCACTGATTGTTTTTCTCTCTTCTGGAAGCCATCACAGCACTCTAGAGTATATCCCAACCACTACTACCATCTGGGTCCAACAATCACACTTTATGTGCTTCCTGCCATTATACCCCTCCCCCTTTACATGCTCCCATCACCTCTGTCCTTATACCCGGCCGATGTTGACACGTTCACTACACTGACGAGTCATATCTCCACTCCACCAAATTGTACATATCTCAGTAAAAAAAAAAAATTAACAAAAAAACCTGTTATTCACCGGCATCACTATTGTTCATTATCCCTGCAACCTACACCCACTTCAGCTGCTACCTCGCAGACAGAACAGATTCCAACTAAATACAGCTCATATAAATAATTTGTAAAAAAATACATACACACACAAGTGTTATTATACATATCTCTCTTCTACTCCATGTTTAGCCCCCCATTCAATTGGAAATTTCTTCTTTCCCCTTCCCAATAATAGGTCAATCTCCCTCACACTTTTCTGACTTATGTTGTTCTTTAGGTAGATATACATTTATCCTCCTTTTAATCTAAGCCCTGCCTTACTCAAAGTCATACCCTATGAAACCCTTTACATCCTCCCCCTCCTCATCTCCATATCATCCCCCCTACTCTGCCCCTTGTATCCATCACCTACATTCACCCCCTCTCCCTAAGCCCATGCTACATCCTATTCCCTCCTCTACCTCTCCCCCTAGCTCCCTCAACCAGGACCCACAACCCCTGGTCACCTGGTCCATCAATCCTACCTCCTAGCTTCTATGTAAATCTGCTTACTATCAAGCTCTTATACTCCCCCCTCCTACTCTCACCTGAAACACACCCCTTCCCCTTTACATAGGACATATACTTCACTAGCCTCAAACATCATAATAGCTTTGCTACTACTCTATGGTGACATAGAACATAACCCTGGCCCAGTCTCCTCTCTCTCTATCCAAGTACCTCATGGGCCGAAAATAGCCCAGCTAAACATTAGAAACTTCCTCCTGAAGATCACTCAGCATCAATCCCTAGCATTTGACTTCAGACTAGACATCCTAATCATTTCTGAGACATGGCTAAATCCCAACATTTCCGATGAAAGTATTGCAGTACCTGGCTACTCCCTCATACAAAAAACTGCTCTACTAGAGGTGATGGGATTGCCATGTATATCACCTCCTCCATCCAGTTCACCCCTGTACTCAAAACATCCCTCCCAAAGGCTTATGAGCTACTTCTGCTAAAGATCTCGCTCTCTTTTTCCCTGGTGATCTTTACTGCCGGAGCATATTGCTACCCTAGTCCCTCCTTCTCTTCTGTAAAAGAACTATTAACTACCCTTCAGTCCCACTCCTCTACAGGTGAACTTCATATATTAGGTGATTTTAACATAAATTGGCTCTTCCCCACCTAAAACTAAACTCAGAACAAAATAGCCTTCTCAGACCTAACCCAGCTCATAAGTGAACCCACCTGACTAAACACAACATCGCAAAAGTCACTCCTCAATAGACGGCCCTCACCTCCCACCCCCAGTGCATTTTTGTAGCTGGTACCTTACCAGACTCCATAAGTGACCACCACTTGATCTACACTGTTCGTAAAATCCACCACCCTAAATCACCACCTAGAATCCTAATGCTTTACTCATAAAAATCCTTAGATCTGGCTCCCTTACTAGATGACCTATTAAACTGTGATTGGTCCCCCATCCTCCTTGCATCCTCAATTGGCTCAGCTCTGCAATATTTCAATTCTAAGCATCTCTCTATCTGGGACCATTATGCCCCCTAAAAGGCAGTATAGCGCAGTGGTTTAAGGCTCTGAGCTACAAACCTGGAGACCTGGGTTTGAATCCCACAACCCCCACTTACATACTGTGTTATCCTGAGCAAGTCACTTAACTTTCTTGTGCTCCCAGCTCGCACCTGTAAACAATCTTCAGCTTAGTGTCGCTCTCCTGGTTAAAAAAACAATGTACTTGAGTATGTGGCTTACACTTCCCCTGAGTCTCTGCCAAACTGATTCAATGCCTATGTGCCAAAGATCAAGCCTGGAAAATGCACAAATCCTCTGGCTCCCCAATTGCTTTTCCAAAAATATTGTAGTCTAAAAAATGCTTGCACAGGAGCAATTAGACTTGCCAAAGCTGAATATTTCACAGCTAATTTTAACAAAAATATTAACTACCCTTCCAAATTCTCTGCCACCTGTTCTCAAAGTGGGAAATGTCACCCAATCTTTTGCCTTCCCTCTGGCCCCTGAGTTTAACACATTCTTCACCATCCTTCACCTCCTTACTCTCTACTTTACCTCCTACCTCATCACTACCTTCCCCCATGAGCCTTCTCAATCAAGTTACCCCTCACTTTCCTCTTTCTCCTTCATTCCTGTCTCCCCTGCCAATGTCCTCAAAGCCCTTCCTGCCCTTAACCCTCCTAAAGGAATGTGCCCCTCTTGACTTAACTCCCAAATCCTGTACTTGTCATCTCCAGCTATTGCTATCCCTCTTGCATCCCTTATGAATCTCTCTTTCTCCCTTGCAACTGTCCCATCTGTCTGGAAACATGCTACTGTTATCCTGTTACAAAAGGTGGCAATACCTCCTCCCCTGGAAACTACTGACCCATCTCTCTACTTCCCACTTCAGCCAATCTTTAGGGGCACCTGGTACTATCCTGACTCCCCTCCTATCTTGACTCATCCTACTTCACCCTTTACCAGTCTGGTTTCCAGAAATGCCACTCGACCACCTCCTCCCTTCCAAGACACACTGACTCCATACTTACTGACATGGACCTGGGACTCATCACCTCTACAATCTTTGTCAACCTAACCAAGGTTTTTGACAAGAGCTCCTACCCCCTCCTGCTTGCCAAACTCTCTACTGCAGGGCTCTCACATGCAGCTACCAGCTGGTTCTTAGTGGGTAGAACACGATCCATTTGGATCACTGACAAAACATCCCCTCCTCTCCTAGCAACACTGGAGTCCCACAGAGTTCTGGTTTGGGCCCACTGCTATTCTCTATCTTCCTGAATGACCTTCCCTCTGCCTGTACTGTCACCTCCATCCACATGTATACAGACAACGCTGTCCTGTACACATCTGGTCCCTCCTCCACTGATGTAGCAACTAGACTTTAACTTGATTTCAACAGCATTCGAATCTGGTTTTGCTCAAATCAGTTATACTTGAATGCCAAGAACATAGTCTCCAAGACCTTTGGTGCTAGACAGAGACTCTCTCAGCTCTCTTCCCTTCCCTCCCCTCCTTCCACACCCTTGATGGGACCTTGCTTGAGGACAGTTCCTCTTTTAGGCACCTTGGGATCTAGCTCAGGAAAAAACTAACCAGAAAAAAGAGCCACATTTCAGAAAAAGAACTCAAAAGAATAATACAGCTAGAGGGGCCAAAATAAGGCATGCAGAAATACAACAAGGGGAAAATAGCCAATTAAACATAGAAAATACTGACAAAAATGATATTAATAACCTCCAAAGGGACAACCCATATTTTAAGGGGAGCGAAGCAGTGATAAGGATTAAGGGCTTATATATTAAAGAACTGGAAATGGAAGAATCTTTTAAAGAACTTACTATATATCTGCTAGAGCTAAACTTTGGTTACAGGAAGAAGTGGACTCTGTCTGGAGGGTATTCAGAGATCATAATGACCAAAGTAAACCCATATATGTCATTATGAATGATATGAATGGTGCCAGCAAAGTGTGGGCAAAGAAAAATGTCATACACGGACTAGGACTGGAAATAGATACCCCAATAAAATGGAGTTCAATGCTGTTTTTTCTCAAAAAGGAATACTATAAACAAAAAATTGGCCAAATGAGAGGAAGCAAATGGTATTATTTTAGACTTAAAATGGAATCCCAATTAGCACAAGAATGTGAAAAAGAAAAAAAACCCTATCATTATTTGGAATTGATCCTCTAAATAATGAAAATCATAGGAATTTAAAAACAGAAATGTGTTTGTTTATACACAACACGCTAAAAATATCTGAAGACCTTGGGACAATAGGCATAGTCAAAGAATAAACAGACAAACATCACAGATTAATATCTGTATTAAAGGAAGCAAACTAACTGAGGCAATATTAAAAAAAAAAGCTCCTAGCATAGATGGGATAGGGATTCATGTGACAGATTGGGAGGACCTAAAAAAAAACAGCAGAAAATAAAGATATATATATATATATATATATATATATATATATATATATATATCTCACCAGAAAAATGTTTTATCTATTCCAGAATGACATAAAAACACCATATCTGACTCCATTCCCCTACCCATCTGGACAGTCAAGTCACCATTTTGTCATGGAATATAGAAGGGTTGGTTACCAAGATACCTGGTATAGATTGAATTAGCTATATAGAGCACCATGACTTAATTTGCTTACAGGAGACATGGGTTTACGAAAACATTAATCTAAATGGGCACCAATTAATAAGTGTATCAGCACAAAAATTAAAAAAAATAGAGCTATAGATGGTCTTACAATATATATTAAAATCACATCTGACATAGAGGTGATGGAGACCATCTATAAAAATGATTATAGTGCTTTTAAAAGTGAATTCTATAGCACCTATTATAGGGACAGTTTATATCCCACCTTTTACTATGCAATATTATAAAGAGGCAATCTGGGGTTATCTAACCCAGAATGTAGGGTATAGTTTGTCAATGTATCCTGAAGCAAATTTGATTTTAACAGGTGATTTTAATGCACGCATTGGATCCTTTGATAATATAGGAAGTTTTAGTAAAATACCTCAATTAGCTATGGTCCAGCCTAGAAGGTCCTCAGATCAGGTACAAAATGCAAATAGGGAAAAAGTTATGCAATTCATTATGGAACTTGATCTGTTTGTATTAAATGGAAGAGAGCTGGGAGATCCTGATGGTGTCCCAACCTTTCTTGACTCAAAGGGGAAGAGTGTAATTTATTATGCACTAACTACCCCAGAAAATTATGAAAAAAATTGATAAGTTTATTGTAAAGACAAGACCAGAAAGTGATCATGCCCCCTTGATGACCAGTTTGAAAATATAAAGAAATAATTTAGTACTGGACACAGAGAAAGGTAGGGTAGAATTGGAGCACAGTAATAATGAAAAACAAGTCCAGTTAGCAAATACTGGGGATTTAGCCAACACTATTTTTAAAGAGGATATTCTTAATAGTTTGGCACAGATAATGAAACAAGACTCTCCACAGGAAGCTTATAGTGAGCTAGAAAACATTTTTAAAGAAATCAGAAAGGCTCTGTATAAAGTAATAGAGAGGAAATCTAATAAGGGCTCGAGATGGTTTAACAATAAATGTCGACAGGCTAAAAGAAAATTAAATGCCTTAATGAGATGGAATCTGACTAGACAGAATTGTCAAGACCTTAATAGACTTAAGAAACAATATACAGCTTATCTGAAAGAACAAGGGAGAGCATTCCAAGAAGAAAGTTGGAGTAAAATGTTGGATGTACTGGAATCAGGGGATGGAGCACAATTTTGGAGATTGTTAGCTAGAGGAACCCAGGTATATTCACCTTCAAGTTTAACCTTCATCCCACAAGAAACATGGCTCATTCATTCCCAAAAATTATTCTGCAAAGGACAAATAGAAAACTGGAATAGATGGGAAACAATTAATTTGGATTGGTCCAGTAAGTCAATTTTGATATCAATTGGGGAGGTGGAAGAAGCGATAGTTAAAAGTAAAATGAAAAAACCTCCTGGTCCAGATGGAATTCCGAATGAGGTACATAAGGCCCATCTAAACATATGGGTTCCTCTGCTGACCAATCTCTTCAATAAATGTCTGAAAAAATAGATTTATTCCCACTTCTTGGACAAAGAACATAGCTGTCCCTATACAATAATCCCTATATAATATATATTGCACTGACATTCTTTTCAGCTCTGCCCCTGCAACCTCCCTCTCCAAACTCAATGTGCTCCACCATGTCTTCTATAGGTTCAGTCCAAAGGGAGGGAATTATGATGAAATAGAGAGGACATAAATTACAAAATAAGAAAAATATTGGGTTAGGTATGAGGACCCCATGTAAAATAAGATCAGACTAGCAGAAGAAAGTCAGTATTAAATCATATATACTTACAGCACATGGGGAAGGTATATTACAGCTAGTGGATGTGGAAAAGAACATAGTATTCTGTCCCAATGTCAAATACAAAATTGTACTGTTTATTGATTTCTCAAATGCATTCAACTCAGTGAACAGAACATCTCTATGGAGGGTTTTGATTAACTATGGCATAGATCATGCGCTACTGACATCAATTATTCAACTTTATAGTAAGAACTCAACTTGTATTATATATGATAAGACTGGAAATGTCACAAGATATGTTAAAACAAATGCTGGGGTAAAACAAGGATGCCTTCTTTCTTTGTCGCTGTTTAATCTGTATTTAAACCAAATAATAAATCAATTTTACCATCAAGATTTTTACTCACTTAAGATTATGGGAAAAGAATGCCCAATGCTGGCATACGCTGATGACTTGGCCCTAATATCATTGACTAAACCAGGTTTACAATGTAACCTAAACAAAGTGGACACTTTATGTATGAATCTAAACTTAAATAATAATAGATCTAAAACTAAATTGCTAGTCTTTGGGTCAAGAAAGACTTATACGTGTTATTTAAATAAGAATCTAATTGATCAAGTGAAGCAATTTACATATTTAGTGGTCTCCCTGTATTGCACAGGGAATTGGGCACCTCATATTAAGAATCAGCAAAAGAAAGTAAAATTAAACACTGGAGGCTTATTAAAATTTAATGCAAATTATGGGGGATGGTCAGTTGAACCCACACTATGGGCTGAAGAGATGAAATTAAATCCTATGAGTCTATATGGAGTGGAGGTATGGGGATATCAGGCCTCAGATATTACAGCTATTCCATATAACTCTTATTATAAGGTTCTATTAAAAGTTCCTACCTCAGTTTCCAACTCTGCTCTCAATGGGGTATTAGGATGAATCCCCATTAAAATAACTTCAGTATCACCGCCTCTGTTCAAATGAGGAAGACAGAGACACACATCTGGCAATGTTGAAAAACACCTTTATTGAGCAGGGACACTCATCCAGGGAAATTGACAGAGCAGTGGAACGTGCAACACAGGTCCCAAGAGAACAGCTACTGCAATATAAGGAACGGATGACTACCAGCAGAATACCCTTAGTAGTCACATACCATCCTGACCTTGAACTCCTACGTAAGATTACTAAGGATCTCCATCCAATAATTAGTGAGGATGAAACCCTTAACTGTATTTTTCAAGAACTACCACTACTATCTTTTAAACAACCACCTAATTTAGCCAACCTGATTATTAGGAGTCAACTTGAACTGGAACAGAATACCATGACATCATATGGTACACGACCCTGTCATCAACGCACATGTAAGACATGTAACCTCATTTCCACTTCAGACTGTGTGGTTACATCACAAAACAGACTATTCAGGATACAGGGGAATTATACATGTACATCAAGTAATGTGGTCTACTTTATCCAATGCAAGAAATGTCCTCGCACAGGTTATGTGGGGGAGACAAGCCAACAACTCCAGACTAGAATGAATTCACACAGACATTCTATTAATCACAAGATGACTGAGAAACCAGTATCCAGCACTTCTCCCAGGATGACCACTCAATCTCAGATATGTCTGTGATGGTCTTAAAGGACATTTCAACAGTACACAACAGAGATGGGCTTCTGAAATTAGACTTATTTACTTCTCAATATGGTGGCAGATGGATTGAACATTGATGTTGGGTACATGACACATTATTCCATAAACTTACACAGACCTTTACTTTAAAAGATGGACATGAACAGTTTAGTTCTTCAACGGGCCTTTGATTTTGTAAGTTTATGGTTATCTACATTGTTGATTTTCACCTTAACACTGTGGTGAGTGTGTTTGAGTGTGTGTGTGTGTGTGTGTGTATATACTGATGTATGTATGTATGTGTGTGTTTGGTGTGTGTTTTTTGTGTGTTGTGGGTATGGTGTGTATGTGTGTTTGTTGTGCGTGGTGTGGTGTGGTGTGTGTGGAATGTGTTTGCTATATTTGTTGTGTGGGGTGTGCAGGTGTGTGTGTGTGTGGGGGTGGTGTGGTGTATGTACACACATATGTGTGGGTGGAGCGTGGCATGGGGCAGTTGTTATGTGGCTAGAACACTTAATTTTCACATAGTGTGCATTTATTTCCTTCTATTAGTTGTCAGTGGGTGGATTTCACACTGTCACATCTTCAACTGCTCATATTAGATGCATATCTCATTTACTTGAGGGTTCATTAAAGTGTAATTCCTTTGGGTTTTCATTTAGATTGCTTAGACTGATTCTGTGCATTTCTGTTATACACAGACTCTGTGTTGAAATCTGCATTTATCAGGCTCATGGTCTCGTTTTCTTGGGGTCATTGACAAGTTTTTTTTTGCACTTACACTTACAAGTGATACTTTCATGCATCATGTTTATATGTGTAGGTTAATTTGAGGCTTGATTTCAACTTGCAGTTATACCTAATTTCAGGATTTTGTCTCTCATTATCTGTCCTTTAATATACCAGGACAATTGGAATGTAAGTTGTAAGCTCATCTTACATGTATTAGAGAGAATGCCACTCCAAGGTTGTTTTTTTTTATCACTAGAATGCTTTCTTGGCATACTGAGACATTTTAAAATTTATGTGACAAGAACTCTTTGGCTGTAGAGAATTCTTGATAACCTTTGCCCTTCTGAGGCTCCTCGGATAAAGGCATACTGGTGTTAATTAGCTTCTCTGACGAATCTTCTATTATGTTTTAAATGTATATGTTAAACCAATGAGAATTATTTCTGCTTTTTCTATATAACCTGGTGTTAATAGTATGGGATATTTGAAAAAACTGCCACAAAGCTTCTGAAGAAGGACCTGGTTGGTTTGAAAGCTAAAGCACTTTGTTCTTTTCTGTAACAGCCATGTTGGTCCAATAAAAGGTATCAAATCATTTGTTTCTGGCTCCATTAAAATAATAATCATGCTTAGACTATTAACATACTGGTTGAAAATAAAACAGCATTGCCAGCAAAATGGACATAATTGCAAAAACAGAATTGGCAACAACAAGAACTGATCTCCCCATGGATAAAACTCCTTACTAAGATGCTACGACAAATTGGGTGTGAACGACTGTAGTCTATGCACTTAAGCAAAATTGTAATATTGTTACAGTAACAAAAAAGATTCAAACAGAAATTATTTCAGAAAGTGACAGATGATCAAATGAAGAGGATATCAAAATTGAGACTCTCCCAATGGCATGCATTAAACAAAAAACATAATAATTTGGAAAGTTATTTGATAATGCCAATTCTTCCGGAATATAAAAGATTCATAACCCTGGCTAGTTGGAATTATTCCCTTCAAACTGGTGGGAGTCTAAATTTAGAAAAAATGTAGAGAGCAGTCCTGATCATAATTGCCCATGTAAAAGAGGACATGCAGACACACTACAACATATTACCTTGAATTGCTCAAAATGGAGAAAACAAATATTTAGAAAAGTATATCCACCCATATGCATGCAACCTAGAAAATGCTCTGTATATGTTGTTACATCCATTGGAGCTTAACCCAGCCATAGAAGTAGCAAAATATTATAAAGAAATGATAAGATACAGAAACATTATTATAACTGTATGATATGGAAATTGCCTAAGTGAAATAATAAATTGATTAAAAAAATAAAAAGACAAATGCAAAGGCAGCCTTGTACTTACTCATAAAATATTCCCTAAAATTAATGCTGCTAGTGATAACAAAAATTAGATGGATTGGTTGTAAGATCTTGGTATTGACTGTATATGGCATGTGTGTATTGGGGAGAGATCTCTTAATATTATAGAGACAAATAGATTATGGACTTAGCAAGCATCTCTGAATAGAGAACACTTAATGGTTAGGAATGCTACAATAAGACAGGCTGCTAGAAAAACTATGATAATTGTTTTTATTGAATCTTTGTCTTTTTCTTGTTTTTCAAATTTTATATGTAAAAAAATGGATGAAATATATTTTGTATTGATTTTAACTTTGTAATGAAATTGTTTATGTTGAACAAATAAACACTGACTTGAACTGACCAGAATCTCTGGTCACATTGATGCCACCCACAAAAAGCTGCACCCCAAACTGGGTGCCCTATACAGAATTGTGGGTATATCCCATTGCCACCTCGCCATGCACTGATCCAGAAAATGATCCTCCCTATATTTGACTATGGTGATGTAGTCTATAGCACCTGTCCCAGATCTTCCCTAACCAGTCTGGACTCTCTTCCATTCCTTCTGCCACGTTGCTCTCAACTGTTCTCCCCACACCTCTAGCAGTCTCTGCTTCCTCTCCCTAATAGACAGGCATCGTATCCACTCCACTTACTTCCTAGCTAAATTCTGGTTTCACTCTCTCCTCTCGTATCTCTCCTCCTTGATTTCCCTCAAACCACCTTCCTCCCACAGCTGAGAAACCTTGACTCCTGTACCTTATTCCTCCCTTCCAGGTCCTCCACATCATGCTAGTCAGCTTTCTCTTACCAATTCCCAAAAATATGGAACACCCTCCTCCAGTTTGTCCATCACACTGCCTCCCCTCAGGTCCTCTGCTCCCTCCTATGGGACCTTCTCCCCCCTGCCTGCAATTGTGCTTAAATTCTACCCTCATCATATTTTATTTTGCTTCCTGGTTCCAAAACCTGGTTCCAAAATGTAGGTTAACATGTATACAAAATTCAATGTTTACTCATGCAATTTGTTTAATATATTTAGCCCACAAATTCTGTTCTACATTGTTTAATGTCTTTTACATTTGTCATTTTCCTGTAGCATTATTCTGTCATTCCTGTTACTTACTGTGTTCTTGGCATCCAATTTATACTGTGTGTGTATTTTATGCTATATGTACTATTTTTATACTATAAGCTTTGGAAAAAAGCACGGAAAACCAAGTCATCATCAGACTGGGTTCAGTTTAGAATGGCAAGGAACATATGTACAAGGAAAATTAGGGACACAAAAGCTGAGTACTATCGAACTGAATTGGACTCATCTATCAAGAACCCAGCTAAGTTCTGGAAGACCATCAATGTCCTATCTGGCCACACACCAAGAAACTCACTCCCAAGCAAGATCATCTCTGGAAACGAGATTATCACTGACAGATTGGAAATCCTAGAATCATTCAACAATCATTTCACGACTTTAGGCCTTGCATTCGACAACTCTCCTACTAATTCAATGCGCTCACAGCTTGGCACTCAATATACTGACACCACAGTGACAAAGTCTCCATTGTCTCTGCAACCAGCCACATTGAAACAGGTTGAAGAAATGCTATGCCAACTGGATACTAAGAAGAGTGCTTGTGCGGACTCCCTCGACCCGTACTTCCTGAAGATTGCCTACTACGTACTAGCGGTACCTATAACTCACTTGTTCAACCTCTCCTTGTCCCAAGGAACAATCCCCTCAATCTGGAAAACCACACAGGTCATCCCATTTTTTAAATCAGGGGATACTCATGGCCTTAACAACTACAGGCCTATTTCCATTCTTCCAGTCCTTTCTAAGCTGCTGGAAAAAATTGTTAGTACTCAACTAAGATCTTACTTTGATACCATGAATCTCCTAAACCCTGTACAATCTGGCTTCAGAGCCAAGCATAGTACCATTACGGCCCTAGCAAAAGTCACAAATGACTGACAGAGAGAATTAGACAACAGGAATTTTATATGTGCTGTGTTTCTGGACCTAAGTAAGGCATTTGACACGGTCGCACATGATCTGCTCCTCTCTTCACTGGAAGCCATAGGGCTGGATTCACTTTCCCTACAGTGGTTCTCCAACTAGCTCTCTGGATGCCTTCAACAAGTCAAGGCCGAAGGCAAACTCTCACCCCTTAAGCCACTGCTAAGAGGCTTACCTCAAGGATCCATTCTTGGTCCTATCCTCTTTGCTATCTATATTGACAACATTGATGGAAATGTTTCCAAGGCTACAGTTCATCTATCTGAGAATGACACAGTGCTCTACGTGAGGAGCACTACACCAGAAACAGCATGTAGCGACCTTCAAACTGAATTCTATTTACTCCAACATCAACTCCTATATAAAAAGCTCCTGCTTAACGCAATGAAAAGAAAAGCCATGCTCCTCTCTCCTGGCATGCATGTGGTAAACCCTACTGTTCCAGGATTTCTCTTGCAGCTATCCACAATTCTAGAGGGAAAAATTAGCATTTGTTACTAAATTCAAGTACCTGGGAGTCTGGCTTGACAACAGACTTTCTTTTACAGAACATATAGAGGAACTACTAAAAAAAACTCCGCCAAAGGCAAGGTCTTTACTTTAGAATTAGCGACTTTCTCACAATGGACTCTGAGTTAAGGCAGGTACAGGCAACTTTTCTGTCTGTCATTGGCTATGCTGACTTTCTATATACACACTGTCACAGGTCCTAGCTTGCAAAACTTGATACACTATATCATAGAGCCTTGAGGTCTATTACAGGACTTCCGTTTACCACACATCATTGCTCCCTCTATGCAACAGTGGGATGGACTTCACTTCAGTTCAGAAGGGACATAAATACTGCCACATGGACTTTCAGAGCATTAAATAATCAATTACCATCATATGTCTCAGACTGTCTCCAGCAAAACATAAGTAAATATGCACTAAGAGCTACTTTTATATCACACTGAAAGTGCCCAAAGTTAACAGTCAACAGTCGCATTGGAAGGAATGCCATTAGCTTTGTACTGCCCTCTTTGTGGAATAAACTACAAAAAATATTGAAAATTAGTTTTCCCATGACCATTACCTCCTTTAAGTCACTTTATTCATGCCTCGTTATGGAACACTGCCAATGCTCCTGCATCGTTAGCTGGACCACACACTTACTCCGCGCCACTACCTTGTGTGTCTAGTATTTCTAATCCTATGTAGAAATACTCTACCTTCCACCCGTTATCCTCATCTCCCTTTTCCATGGGATTCTCCAATGTGCTCCCCAACACTGCTCTTAAATTAGTCTATATGACCCATTACCTGAATGAATTACAATATTCTCCTCGCCCCATAACCCTACTCTTCACATAGCTCTCACCTTCACCCTCTTGTCCCCATTATCTCTTTTTCCCACTCCCTACTAACAGCCTACATTCTACAGCTCTCCTTCCTCAGTTTGGTCCATAACTGCCAGACCCTCCCCCTTCCCATCACCCTACAGTTATATCTGTGAAGGATGGGAAGGATTACAGGTTAGATAATTATCCCAACCCCGTATATATTCTGTAAATACACTGTATAATCATACTTGGCTGCTGCGTATACATATATATGGAATCTTCAACCTATATGTTTTGTTTTTGTTTTGTTTTTTGTTGCATCACCAGGATTGATGTTGTATTACCCTGTCTTATCCTATGTACACCATGGGTGGGATATTCAGAAGGGTTGCCCCCCAGCGTGATATTCAAAAGGGTAAAGTGCGTGGCACAAATCCTGATGTGTCAGGGTGCATCAGTAATGTATGTGGCGCAAGTTGGGGAATGCCCATGCATACCCCGCACACTGATATTCAGCCGGGATGTGCGGAGCCCATGCAGGTGCAACCCCTACATGCACCACATACAGTTGTTCCAAAAAATAAAGGAGCAACAGCCAGCCACCCACAGGTGAGCTGCCGTGTTGCAGGGCGCAACACAGCAGCTGCCAGCTGTGGGTGGCCACCCGAGCTCCGGCGGCACCCTCTGTTGGGTAGCGCCACCCCCCATGCCCAATCATGGGCATAAGTATACATATAAGAAACCCCTATATCCCTGGCGGTCCAGTGGACCGCTCGCAGCCCGATCGCAGGCATAAGTATAAATATAAGAAACTCCTATATTCCTGTTGGTCCAGTGGACTGCTCCCAGCCCGATCGCGGGCATTAGTATAGAAATAAAACATCCTATATCCCTGGTGGTCCAGTGGACTGCTCACAGCCTGATCACGGGCAGAAGTCTAAAAAAATATTAGATGCCATCCCTGGTGGCCCAGCGGTACCCCCCTTCCTACCCTCCCACTGAGCTCCGCCACCCTGGTCAGCGGCGGGCGGCAGCTCCCCACCCACAAGCCGCCCGTCCACCCACCGACTGACTCCGTACAGTACAACTGTATGCCCATTGGTCCACAGCCTGGGCCATTGGTTGTGCAGACCGTACTGTACTACACAGTCCAGATATGTGAATAGATTCATTCACATTTCTGGACTGTGTAGTACGGTATGGTCTGACCACCAGGGATATAGGACATTTTAGTTCTATACTTATGCCCGCGATTGGGTTGGGAACAGTCCACTGGACCGCCAGGGATATAGGAGTTTCTTATTTTTATACTTATGCCCGCGATCAGGCAGTGGGGCACTTTACCGCTTGTGCAGGAGGTGTCGGTCCCCGACAGCTGCAGCCTGGCAGGGCACCAGGTGCAAGTCACGGGATGGGCGCACCTGCATGCAAATGGGGCCATAATGACATGCAAATGGCCCCATTTGGCCCTTTATGCATCGTATGGCCCCATTTGCATGTGCACCTTTGAATATCGCGGTTGATGTGCCTAGCACAACGGCGCTTGCTGAGCATTCCCCCTGCCCCTCTGTGACCATCTGCGCTGGTGCAGTGCCACTGCGCCATGCACAATGCGGGTGGCTACAAAGCGATATTCAATGGTGCTGAGCCATGGCACAGCACCATTGAATATCACCCTGTCAGCGCCCTGGCACATCCCAGTTGCACTGCGCCCAGGCATGCGCCACAGCCTGGTGCAGTCTGAATATCCCACCCCATGTGTTAACCCTTTACTCTGTAAATGTTTATGATCATTTCTACATGCAATGTCATTGTCCATTTGGAATTGTAAATAACTTTGTATAAACCAGGTCCATCTTGAAAATGAGCTTGCTCAATGATGCCCGCCTGGATAAATAAAGATTTTGATTGATATGTGTTCTTTTTATTTACTGTATTTTTGCCACTGTGCCTGCTTGTACCCATATCCCCTCTCCCCCAGGACGCATCTGGAAACAAACACTTGTTGCTCAGAATGCCTTTCCTGGTGAAACATTTAAATAAATAAATAAATATATAAATAAAATACACTCTGCCTGCACATCCACACCACTCTTCTCCCTTCCAAAGCAGCCATACTTGGGTTATTTAAAACAACTAGAAACAAAAGAAAGCTTGCACATACAGTAACCACAGCAGCAAAAATATAGAAACATAGAAATGTAGAATTTGAAGGCAGATAAGGACCGCTTGGCCCACCTAGTCTGCCCATTTTCCTACCTAATGGATAAGCTGCAGATCCTAGTTAACCAAAGGCCTACTTCCTCCTACCCCTCACTAGAATTGTCTTATGTCTGTCCTATGCATTCTTGAATTGCCCCACTGTTTTTGACTCCACTACCTCCTCAGGAAGGCTGTTCCATGTATCCACAACCCTCTGTGTGAAAAAATACTTCCTCCCTTACCTCTGAGCCGTCCCCTCTCTATCTTCAAATTGTGCCCCCTTGTTCTTCTACATCTCTTTTTCTGAAAGATGCTACCCTCTTGGACTTTGTTGGTTCCCCTGAGGTACTTGAACGTTTCTATCATGCCCCCCCCCAATTTCCTTGAGGGTATACATATTAAGCTCCTTTAATCTCTCTTCGTATGTCTTCTGGTGCAGACCCTGCATCATTTTAGTTGCCCTCCTCTGGACAGCCTCTAGTCTATCAATCTATCTATGTCCTTGCGGAGATGGGGAACAGCATGCAGTACTCCAGGTGGGGTCTCACCAACTGTCTATACAGAGGGATAACAACTTCCTGTTTTCTACTGGTGATGCCTCCTCCTATGCATCCCAGTATCTCACCAGCCCTCCTTACTGCCTTCTCACATTGCTTGCCCACCTCAAGGTCATCTGATATGACTACCCCAAGTCCCATTCTATTTTTGTTGTTAGTGTCTTACCCTCCATTGTGTACTCTTCTCCTGGGTTTTTGTTTCCCAGGTGCATTACTTTGCACTTCTTTGCATTGAATCTAAGCTGCCATACATTTGACCATTCCTCCAACCTTGCCAAGTCCCTTTGCATCCTTTCCACCCCACCTTCTGTATCGATCCTGTTGCAGATCTTTGTGTCATCTGCAGAGAGACATACTTTTCCTTCCAGTTCCTCTGCAATGTCACTTAGAGACATTAAAGAAGACCGGTCCCAGTACTGAACCCTGCAGTACCTAGCTAGTAACCCCCCTTTCTTCAGAGTGAACTCCTTTTACTATTACCCTCTGCGTCCTGTTGTCCAACCAATTTTTTACCCAGGTTACCACTTTGGGACCCACTCCAAGACTAGCTAACTTGTATATTAATCTTTTGTGTGGGACTGTGTCAAATGCCTTGCTAAAGTCTAGGTAGGCCATGTCCACAGCCCCTCCCTGGTCTACTACTTTAGTTACCCAGTCAAAGAAATCTATTAGATTCATGTGACATGACCTTCCTGCTGTGAATCCATGCTGTCTTGGGTCTTGTGTCCCACTGACCTCTAGGAATTCAACAATTCTTTCTTTCAGAAGTGATTCCATCATTTTTCCTACCACTGAGGTCAAACTAACAGGTCTGTAGTTTCTGCCTCTGTCTTACTCCCACTGCCATGATTTGCTAATAAAGGTAGTCAGTGGTGTCACTAGTTCTACTCTTAGTTCTTTTAGAATTCTTGGGTGAATCACATCAGGCCCCATTGCTTTGTCCACCTTCAGTTTTAAGAGTTCTTTCAGAACCCTTTCTTCTGTGAATGGACTGGTATCGACCTCCCTATCCAGAGTGCTTCTATTCTATGATTTAGGTACCTACCCCTCCTCTTCTTTTGTGAATACTGAGCAGAAGTATTCGTTCAGTATCCCTGCTTTTTCACTGTCCCCCTCTGCCCACCCTCCCTTCCTTTTATTAAGCCTCACTATCCCTCCCTTGGTCTTTCTTCACTCGATAATGTACCTATAAAAGGTTTTATGCCACTTAACTGAGTTGGCTATCTTTTCCTCAGTTTGGGCCTTTGCTTTTCTGACTGCCTTCCCTGCTTCCTTCTGCTTTAACTGGTACAGTTCTCTGTCATGCTCCTTCTGTGTTTCCTTATACTTCCTGAATGCTACCTTTTTCTCCTTAACCTTCCCTGCTACCTCTTTTGAGAACGTAGTGTTTTTTCCTTCATTTTGCTTTGTTGATTTGCTTCACACAAAGGCTTGTTGCCTCTGTGATGGCTGTTTTGATTTTTTCCCATTGTTTCTCCACCCCTCCTTCTTGCCCGTTTGCTAGTGCTTTTCTGAGGCACTCTCCCATTTTCCCAAAGTCAGCCCTACTAAAGTCCAATACTCATGCTTTTGTATGGCTTGACTCTGTGGCTGTGCTTATTGTGAACCACACTGTTTGGTGGTCACTTGTTCCCAGATGGCTACCCACTTCTAAATCCGAGATCCTTTCTCCATCCCCATTTGACAGTACCAGGTCTAAGATTGCTCCCTCCCAAGTGGGTTCCACCACTGGCTGCCTGAGGAATGCCCCTTGTAGGGCATTGAGAATAGCCCTGCTCTTGAATGTGGCTGCAGCAAAGGTGCTCCAGTTAACATCTGGCATATTCAGGTCCCCCATCAACAACATCCCCACAAAGCCACATTGGACGGCTTGATTTCCCTAGGACTGAATGAATGGTTTGAGATTCCACTTTTTTATGACCTTTTATAATGGGATCCACCAAAAGTAAGATATAGCATCTATTATGTGTTATGTAAATATAGCATGGAGATATGGGCATTTATAGAACTCCAACTGGAAGTGAAACTTTGATTTTACACTATGGTATTTTAGGCAAACAGAGTGTCATATCTGGAAGCAGTATACTAGTGAGAACAAAATGCTGTCATATTAGGTTCCCCATTTTCAGTGTACCTTTCTAATAGTGCAATCTGGTGGTTTGTAGGAACTGATCTGTGTAGGGCTTATAAATAGTGGACCTTATTTAAGGTTAACTTTTATTGTCATAAAGCTGGATATGCAACAGCATGACATTTTGTTGAATTAATATTGGATTCAGTGGGTAAATCTGTGACAACTAAGAATTGCTCTGTTATCAAGGGTAAGACATATGGATTTGTCTTGCCTGATGTTATGTTTCTATTGTGTCACTTTAGAGAATTATAGCATTATACCTATAAGAAAAACACTAGTGAAAATAAGCCTCTCTGTAAGACAGAAGAAAAATCTTGCATCCTCACTGGACACGGTATGTGACATTGATATCTTATGCTTTCCGGTTATATTGTATCTCTGTGATGGAGTTTTATTTTATTGTCAAAAAGCTGAAATAATTGAGTGTCTTTTATATGATAGATTACTCAGATTTAAAGTTTAACTCCCATTTTAATTTTAGGTGGGGCCACCTGAAAACCGCAGCTCAGTTAACTTGTCCGCTCATCTCAATAGGTACAGTGATGCTATGTAGTAGTAGGGGATGAGCAAGCATGATCTAACAAGCATGAGCTGTTCTCAGTGGATGAGTAGTGCACAAATCTGCACGTCTGTAAAAAAACTGATTGGCAGTGGTACAGATTAAGAGATGGCAAGAAATAATATAGAGTCAGGTGAGACTTGTAAGACTAAGGAGGCAGAAATGGCATTTTCTTCTTTTTATCACTCTGACTGACCAGTCATTGATGCAATTTCTTTCAAGGTAGTTAACAGTAAGTCACCATTCAATGCACAACTGATTTCAGTTACAGCAGCTTACATGTGTGCTACAGAGTCCTAAGAGCTGCTGTAACTGCACTAAGCAGTGGGGATTAGAAGTATAAAATAAGCCTAACTTTGTGTTACCCTCTAGTTCTTCCACAGAAAATATTTTTCATATTAAGTCTCATATTGTGATAGATTCTTCAGCTGACATTACCATTTATTTCTATAATTTTGGTCATGTGTTCCTAATATGTTCAAGCCTTGTCCCAGAATTGTTGAGGTCATTGGTTGAGAGATGTGAATGCACCATTTAATTTTTTATTCTGTCAGTGGCTCCCATGGACCTCAGACACCACCAACATGACCATTCCTGGCTTGACAGACCACAAACACAGTAGCATGAAAGGTTCCTGTTGGGAGGTTGTGGTGATTCTTGGACTGTGCTGAATCATAGACTTCCTATTTATAACTGTGATCGTCTAGCATAAGGGCCACAGCTATAACACATTCAAATGTCAGATAGAGAAACCAGTGGTGTTGTTATAAATGTTCTCATTCCCTTATCAAACAGATAGATTCTGTCACAAAATGCCAATGTCAGCCTGCAGGATAACAGCTCACATAATTTGGTGCAGCATCTCATTAGTGACAGAAATAATTATTATGAGTAGCACTGACACTGAAATGAGGTATTAGCTCATGCAGCTGGAGTTCGTTTTACCAAAAATAGAAACTACTTGCTGCTGTACTTATTTTACACTGTTTTCAGTAACAGGAATGGTCGATGCAGCAAGGCTACCACTGGAATGAAATGTTATTTTTTTACTTTTTTTATTAAACATTTAAAACAAGGGTGCATGCCAGCTGCTTATACTAGGTTATGTATCAACTGTTTGTTTCAGTAACAGTTCAAAAGGGCAGAAAGTGACTGAAAAGGCACATACTTTTACTCCTGCCAACCCCACAGCCATTCTCAAGTGAATGCATTGGCAACCCTAGTGGCTCTGACTAGAGTTTGTTTTCACAGGCAAGACAATAGTGAGAAGAGTAAGGGCAGTAAACACCAGAAATGTGATGGCACATTTTGGCTTGGTACACCTTGTGAGAAGCCTCTGACTGTTGATTTGTAGTCAGGAAGTTTTGTGTTTGGGGGAAAGAAGTCAGCTGGGTTGGAGCCACAACTAGCAACAAGTTATAGAGCTGAATCTATGTGATAAGGGTGACTGCATAACAGTGAGCCCATAATTGTGACTTCAGTACAGCGAGGTGAAAAACTGCAACAATGCTTTTCTACATGGGGCTTCACCCCCTTATGAATATAACCAGCTCCCAAGTCATAGCATCTTGGGGAGGAGGAAATGCATTTTCACCATATCTGTCCTCGCTGTCATGTAGTCACTGTACTTTGGGCTCACTATTCTGCAGTCACCATTATCACTGGACACCTACAGAGCCCCATCAATGCCATATTCACCATCAACTTCAGGAGAGTTGGAGATGTGATCAGCAATCAGTTAGTGAGCCATAGTGGAGATATGCACATTTGGCAGCACTTAGAAATATAGTAGGCAGCAAGTGGTCATGGCTGAATGGAAAAAGCCACTTTTGGCAACAAGTAAGTAATCTCCAGCAGGGCTTTGGAGCTGTAGGTCTTTTTTGTAACAATTTTTTTGTTGCTGAGCTGGTGCATGATTTTTTTCAATGGCATTTTGAAAACTGCTGAAAGGAATTCTAAGTATTTTAATGAAACGTATCATAAGTGAGATCAATAGAGTTTGAGGTAGAAAAACAAGAACTGTAAGTCAGTTTTCCAAGGGGGTAATTAAAACAATATATATGATTAAGAATTCAGATACATTACCATATCAGCCCATTTTATTTTTGATGGACACAATACCTGTGATACAAAAGTGGGTGAAGGTTTTTACTAAGATGAAAATATGATGCAAGGAAGTGAAAGAAACATGAATTCCAAAAACATTACTTATTTTAGTTATTACTGAGAGGGAGCAAAACATTGTTTTTCAAGACTGTTCAGGGTATGTGCTGTGTTTGACATCATTGCGACACAAAGCATTAGGGCCCCAGATTCAGAGCTGGCTGGAAGCATGCACATAGTGTGCAGAGCAAATAAGTTGGGCCAGCCAGCTCTGGCATGCTTTTTAAACAGAATCTGTGATCAGAACAGACTGCAGAATCTGACTTGAAAATCAGACCCTGGTTTTGTGGTGAACAGCAGGGGGTCGCCATGTGCTGCACAGTGCAACCAGGGTGCATGGCACTGTGTGGCACACATTGGTATGTGCTGCCACCCCCATGGGTGATATTCAGTCCACAGATGCAGATGAGCCCATTGGACATGCATGGTGCAATGGGGCCATCTGCATGCCCATTATGGGCTCATCTGCGTGGCAGTGCTGCTGTGTTGTGTGCCAGGCCAGCCCTCCCATGTCCTGATCACTGTTGAATAAAACAAGTCCCCATCCCTATTTCCATAGTGTACTGGAACCTCCCCCAGCCCCAATCAATGTAAAAAATATAACTCCCTAATTCCCATTTCCACAGTGTAGTGCCCCCCTCTCCTTAGCCCTGATCACTGTAGAAAAAAAATTCCCTAATCCCTATTTCCATAGTATACTGCACCCTTCCCAGCCCAATCAATGTAAAA
This sequence comes from Neoceratodus forsteri, assembly GCA_016271365.2. Lineage (NCBI taxonomy): Eukaryota > Metazoa > Chordata > Ceratodontiformes > Ceratodontidae > Neoceratodus > Neoceratodus forsteri. The sequence goes on from CM057458.1 coordinate 378,964,915, forward strand.
AATATAACTCCCTAATTCTCATTTCCATAGTGTAGTGCCCCCCTTCTCAGCCCTGATCACTGTAGAAAAGAAAACATCTCCCAATCCCTATTTCCATTGTGTAGTGGCCCTCATCAACCCCGATCACTATAAAAAAGAAAACATCTCCCTGATCCCCATTTCCATAGTGTAGTGACCCCTCTCCCAAGCCCTGATTATTATACAAAAGAAATTACCGCCGCGATCCAGGTTTCCATAGTGTAGTGTCCCCCCCAGCCCTGATCACTGGCACAACAAAGACAATCATTGCCATATAATCATGTAAACCTGGTGCTGTACTGTAGAGGCTGTGTCTGTGTAGTTAAACTCTGGCAAAATCATTGCCATGTAATCATATAAACCTGCTGCTGTACTGTAGGCTGTGTCTGCATAGTTAAACTGGCAAAATCATTGCTATGTAATCATGTAAACCTGGTGCTGTACTGTAGGCTGTGTCTGCATAGTTAAACTGGCAAAATAATTGCTATGTAATCATGTAAACCTGGTGCTGTACTGTAGGCTGTGTCTGCATAGTTAAACTCTGTCAAAATCATTGCCATGTAATCATATAAACCTGGTGCTGTACTGTAGGCTGTGTCTGCATAGTTAAACTGGCAAAATCATTGCTATGTAATCATGTAAACCTGGTGCTGTACTGTAGGCTGTGTCTGCGTAGTTAAACTCTGTCAAAATCATTGCCATGTAATCATATAAACCTGTTGCTGTACTGTAGGCTGTGTCTGCATAGTTAAACTGGCAAAATCATTTTGAGGATGATCTTGTCATTGACCTAGAGATGAAGGTAAAATTTGCTGAGATACAGCACACCAAACTTAGAACAGAGTTTTATATGCATGATATCAATGTGGATTGAAAAGCTGATGTTCGGGTCCAGCTACATTCTGATATTTGAAGTGGATACTGCTTTAAGCAGGTCACAAGCCAGAGTCTTTAAGGCTGGAATATGTTGGATCCTCACTAGTCTCTGTCTTGGGTCAAAAGTATGGGAGACAGTCTTTCTGACATTGAAAGCTGGTTTGCATGGAACAAGCATTGGATATTGCCAATATTATGTTGGCATGATGATTTTAGCTTAGAGACTGTTTCAGCTTGGAGACTGTTCCACCGGAAGCCAAAAGAACTGTGTCATCCATATACGCATGGAGGTGTGTGAGAACACAAGTGGAGATGAGGTCATTTCAGAAGATGGAAAAAGAACTAGGTAGAGAATAAAACCATGGGATATACTGGACTTGATGGGTAGGAGGTGGATATGGTATAACTAACTTAGACCCACTGAAGCCAGTTCAAGAAGTAGTACTGGAACTGCTCAACAACTAAGTCACATGACCACCATTTTGTATAGGCCTGCACCCCCAACTTATCAAACACTGATTTATTTATTTTGCTTTTGTTGATCAGGAAAGGAGGACTAGGAAATACTATATTTCCTGTTTTAGCCTCATCCGTGGGTGGGGATGGGGTTACAGATGCAAACTTATTGCTATTGAATTAGGTTACTGAATTAGGTTAATCTGTTGGTGGATTAATGAGTGGGGGATATTTGGCAAGGGAACTGGGAATATTCACATACTTTTTTTGAGAAGTGCCATGGAATCTTTAAAGTCCACCTAAAAAAATACAAGAAAAGGCAGACAGGACCTCAGAGTCTCCTGTGCAGCTGGAAACTCAGAGTGCAGAGGTCACCATTGGCCACTTTCTCTGCTTTTAATTATGCCTATAGGAAGTTTTATTTTATTAGCACTTTCATAGAGCAGTTTATGTTGGAGATCTGGTTGCCTAGTAACTACCAGAACCAGGAAGAGGGGTTGTAGTTTTGGAGGCAGCTGCTGACCAAACTATGAACTCAAGCTGACAGATAAATGTTGAATTTGGGGGCTGCAGGCTTTTAGTACATGTACCAGAGTCACACATGAGTGGCTTTCGCCCGTGTGCCTGTTGAAATTAAATAAATCAAAGGGGTGATTATTGTCACTCTGCTGTGACCCCAGCACTCAATTTCTAAGTTAAATCCCTCTATTTCAACAAGACCTGTTGCGAGCAGGTGCTTAGAACATTGTGGAGCTGGAGACTCTGAGTGCAGAGGTCTCCATCTGCCACTTTCTTTGATTTTAATTACACCTATAGGAAGCTTTATTTTATTAGCACTTTCATAGAGCAGTTTGTGTTGGAGCCCTGGTTGCCTAGTAACCACTGGAACCAGGAAGAGGGATTGCAGTTTTGGAGGTGGCTGCTGACCAAGCTACGAACTCATGCTGATAGATAGTGAATTTTGGGGCTGCAGGCTTTTAGTATATGTGCCAAAGTCACTCATGAGTGGCTTTCACCTGTGCGCCTGTTGTTATTAAATAAATCAAAGGGGTGATTATTGTCACTCTGCTGTGACCCCAGCACTCAACTTCGGGGTTAAATCCCTCTATTTCAACAAGTCCTGCTGCAAGCAGGGTGCATGTGAGGCACACACAGAGACACACGCCAAGACGAATGTCTGGTGTGTCAGGAGTGGAAGGAGGAGAAGGAGGCAAATGTATAGTTGGCAAGGTAGGAAATATAGATGCGTACATGAAATAAATATGGCAGAAACATTAATGACAATAGAAGGGGAGGTAGGAATAAGATGCACTGTTTGTCACATGTACACTTTGATGAAAATTTTTGTTTCTTCCAAACATTATAAATGTAAAAAGTGCACACAGAATGAAGAGTTTAGTAAAGAAATAGGCCTCTTTAACAGCAGGATAGCGGCACTAGAACACAGCCAGCAGCAAACAGCTGCTAGACTCCAGGCAGATCCCAGTACCATATTTAAAAGGAATAAAACAATTGAGACTGCAGAAGATGTTAACATTAAATGACACAGGTTGCAGTCTACCCTCTACCTCTAAAGCTTCACCAAGTAATAAACCATTTCCACCAAAACCAAACATGACTAGTGAAAGTGACATTATTAATAGGGGGTCAAGTAAAAAAAGGGTCAGAAAGGAAGAACCATTGGGGGCGATGAAGAATGGTACCTAGTGCAAAGTAAAAATGTGGCAAAAAAAGGTAGGAAGGCAGGTCTGTTCACACTACCATTACAGAATCGATTTGATCCTATCAATGGCACAGATGCCGCTAGTGGTACTGCATTACAACCTTTATTGGAACAGGAGGCATTAATAGAAAATGGAGCAGGAAACAATGGGACTATAATTGTGGACAAGATCATGGAAGGATCTAAAACAAAATGTTCATCAGGGAAGTCAAAAGCTTATTATAAATTCCAATATCCAAGTCACAAATATACATACTGATAACAGAAATATGGGAATCTCCCTCCAGATATTACTACCTAACCTAGATCCTCCAACAGTAATTGTATCAGAATCGGTAAATGTTGAACCGTCAACTGTGGGTGAATCTTCTGTTAATATTGGTGCATCTGAGGGAATGGAAACTGATAATACTCACACGAATGTGGAACAAATCAGACAAGAAATAGTTGTCCTAGGTGATTCTATCATTAAACAGTTAGATAGAACACTACGTAACCCAGATAAAGCCACTAGAACCATGTCAAGCTTTAGAAGGGGCCCAGATATCAGATATCACGCATATGGTATCTAACATAACGAAGAATAAAGGAGAGCGACCCCTATTGGTCATTCACGCTGGCATAAATAACATCAGAAATGACACAGAGCAACAAATAAAACAAGAATATGTTCCATTGACTAACAAATTGGTTGAACTAGGGTGTGAGATATGTTTCTCTGAAATATTACCTGTCCCAAGGGAAACAGAGTATTACACTAACAAAATTAAGAGTATTAATGAATAGCTGAGGAAGTGGTGTATAAGACAAAACATCTCTTGTATTACACATTGGGAAGAGTTTAATGGAAGTAAAGAGCTGTATTGATGGGATGGATTACATCTCAGCAGGACAGGCAGTGCACTAGTGGGAAAACATATACTAAAATACATCATTGACCATTTAAACTAGATAATAAGGGGGAGGAGCTGGATGACACTGCCCCTCTAGAACACTCTAAACTTTCAAAACCTTTACTTTATATGAGCAAATCAAACAACATCGAGAAGACTGAAGTAAAAACAAAACAAGGATAAACACCTAAAAGTATGCTTATCAATGCCCGTTGTCTAAAAAATAAAATTGAGGAATTACAATATAGAATGGTAACCAATAACCTCTCAATCTGTGCTATTACAGAAACGTGGTACAAGGAGGAAGAGTGGGGTATAGATATCCCAGGATATAATTTAATAACTAAAAATAGGACAGAAAAAAGAGGAGGTGGAGTAGCACTGTATATATCTGAAAAATACAAAGCCTTCAAAATTAAGCCTAATTCAGGGGTACCAGATACAAAAAATGAAATCATATGGGCAAAAATTCAGCTCTCTTCAAACACAATATATATAGGTCTTGGGTATTGGTCACCAAACTTAACACCAGACGAGAATGATATTTTCCTAAATGAAATTGAGAGCATGTCCAAGACAGAAAATTATATACTTCTAGGAGACTTTAACCTCCCTCATATTAACGGAGAACATTACAAGGTAGGGGGAGTTTGGAAAAAAGGTTTATCGACATATCAATAAACAATAATCTTGAGCAAATAGTCATGGAAAATACAAGAGCACAGAATATATTAGTCCTCATTTTAGCATTATAGAAAATGGCATAGTAGACATAAAACCTTTGATGCCACTTGATGATAGTGATCATCGGATAGTACAAGTAACACTGTTACATGAGGGGGGCCAAACTAAAGGAAAAACAATCATCCATAACTTTAGAAAAGCTGACTATAGAAGGATGAGAAATGTCCTGCAAGGCTGGAACTGGGAACATGAAATACAAAATCTAATCCTAGACGATAGTTGGACAAAAATAAAACATAAACTAGATACCTATATTGCAAACTGGGTACCTGTAATAAAGAAGTATGTAAATAATAGAAAAGTTCCACCATGGTGGAATCAGAAAATAAAAAGAAGTTTAAGGAAAAACACAAAGACTATACTCCAGATTCAGAAAGCAGCCAACTGAAATCAATAAAAGAAAATATAAACAAGTATTAAATATAACAAAAATATAATTAGATCTGCCAAAAGAAAACAGGAGATATACTTGGCAACAACTATAAGCAAGCAATAACCCACGACAGGATGTATGTTTATTGGGGATTAATCAACACCCCGGGTGCGTAGTGAGGAATGAGGCCGCAGGCCGAGTGTATTCACAGTGCCCGGGGTGTTGATTAATCCCCAATAAATGCACACCCTGGAGTAGGTTATTGCACTTATAACATGGGCTATATGTGGACACAAACAAGGTAAAAGTAGTGGAATGACAGCAAAAAAATGTTGTAACTATTTTGCGTTCTTCCACTACTTTTGGGCACAGTACCACAAACATCTGTGTTCTGCCACAGAAAAAATAGTACTGGAAACAGAAGTTTGTGCTACTGTGGTCCACACAATTGAATCAGGGAGCAGTCTGCACTTCTTAGATTCTTCACAGTACTATCCAACGGAGTTCTCTTTCTCTCTCTCTCTCTCTCTCTCTCTCTCTCTTAGGCACATTGTGTGTTGGAAAGGAACACAGCAGTGTCTGTGTATGTGACACAATGACTACATTCACAAATTAGTGGAAAACCACTGCAGAAGGGGACATTATGTCTTCCCTGCTAAAACTCTTGTCAATTACTGAGGATAATGTATCCGGCATGATGTGCCGCTCACTCGCTCACCTTTTCATGCTCCAGCTCTGACTGCCTCTTGCAGCGTCTGTCTCTGACGCTGTGTGCATCTTTTCTGTGTTGCCCTAACAGAGAAAGTATCTCAGGCACACCACCTGTTTCCTCTGGTTCACTTCAGACACAGACTGTTTCCATTAGTTCAGTCACCATGGGTGCAGTCGGCGCACAGACATATGCAGGAACTGGATGCCTGCCTGCCTGCACCGGGGGGGGGGACCCGAGTAAGTAAAGAAGCGGTGCACACATCAGGACAAATGGCCAACTGAATTGATGGGAGAGGGGAAACATGAGGAGATCATAGGCACAAAACAAATTACAACTATGCGTGCATTGTGTAATCAGCATACGGCTCTCCTGGGAGCGATGGAGGACACATCACTTGCCTTGGGGAGGACATCCATTGCTATTACTGCTGCAGTACTGATGGTAACTTCCCCACATGACTTTCGTCATTATTTCATTTCTGTGTCTTCTCATGTCATATTACATTTCTGGTAACAAACACTTAATGCTACGATTTGTACACTGTTCCGACTGGGCTGCTGGGTATACTCGGGATTATGGCACTGATGCACTGCATATACAGTTCTCTATTTATTTCAGTGCTGTGTTTCATGCTTGTATGCAAGTTTTCATATACACACTTGTCTTTTTCCTACTAAGCATTTTATGGTGCGATTGTCACTGTCCTATGGGTGGATGGGTGGGTAGACTCGCTAAGGTGGATCTCAATATGGCTACTGTTCACATTTCTTACTGACGCTAGAAATTAGTTCAGTGTGCTGTCTCACATTTTTCTTGGGTGCCTTTTCACCACTTGCAGGTACTGTTCATTTATCAGTAATTAATGAATGGTCACCTGATTACTATTGACCCATCATTTCACTGATACCTGCCCATGTTATAAAAGACAATATAAAACAGTTCTTTAATTACATCGGCTCTCTCAAAGGTGAATACAAATCTGTGAACAAAGAATTGGAACCTTAGTGGATAAAACACAAATAGCTAAAGAACTGAATAAATATTTTTATCTGTTTACACTGACAAGGAACAAGCTGTGTTTCTAAATGATAATAATGTTCCTGATTTTGTTCCATTTACTAAAGAGGATGTCTTAAATAGTATCACACTAATAAACAAATTCTGGTCAGATCCACCACGGCTGCATAATGAAGTTAGTGAGATTGTGTTGAATTGTGAAGGATACATGGAGAAACAATACAATGCTTTTTAACTAGTAAGATTTGTTTTATTTTCTATTCTAATGAAGGCAGACACATTATTAGGAAAAGATATGGAGGTGCCGATTTTATTGGAAGGAATGGTAAGCAATAAAGATTTTGTGTAACGATCATATACTCATAGCGATAGAAACAGACTGATTCAGAACCCTGGAACCCCACCATTAAAATCAATTATGAATGCACATTTCATTATTCATACTGAGGTCAATCAAACCAAACATCATGAGTCAGTTGGCCTATACTTGCATGGCATGGCTAACCCCTGTTCTGCAGATGCAGTCCCTGTTCTCTACATTGAGATGCAACATTTATTTTATTTTATTTATTGAATTTTGATGGCCGGGTTGGCCCACTGAGCCCCGAAGGTCCCTTTTGCAGGGGCGACTGGGGAGCAGAATCAATACAATACATACAATCAGATGATCCAGAAGCAATACAATACATACAGTCAGGTGATACAGGGTTGCGAGAAGTAGACAAGATAATGAGAATAGCAGTACAGGTAATTATTCAAATCATAGACCATAAGTGCAACACTTGAAAGATTTAAGGATTTAAGGCATGATTTAATGTAGGTTAAGGTGAGAAGAGAGGGGGGATGGGTGTTGTGATTAGGATCGGGGGTGATTATCCTATACCCTCACAGTGGCTTGAGCTTGTACCAAGCAAAAGGGACTTAAGCCTAGTGTGAAAGACTGGTAGCGATTGGTATTTTATCTATAGACTACTGATTGCTACTTTTGTGATTGACATCAGGACTGTGACACTTTCCTCTATGCACAATTAGAACAAAAAAAATATTTAGGATAATGCATACATTTTTCCCAGATAACACATGGGTGCTCCTATTTTACATAACAACACTTATTCCAGTTTCTGTTATACACAGACTTGTACCTAGGAATTACAGAGTTTGGATCAGTCCAATTTCAGATATTAGGCTACTGCTATTTAATATATGACAATACATATGTCACCTTGGGAATATTTTTATATTATCCTTTTTTTTGGGGGGGGGGGATTTTGCATAGAACAAATGGTGACACTCATGATATCAATCACAAAATTAGTATTCCATACTCATTACACCAAGATGTTCCATCTTACTGTAGAGAATAGGGACTGCATCTGTGAAGCAGGTTGACCATGCCATGCAAAGATACCTCAGCTCATCATCATGATAGTTGCCAAGGGACTGGAAGGAAAAGTATGCCTCTTTACAGACACAAAGATCTGCAACAGGATTGATACACAGGGGAAGGTGGAAAGGATGGGAAGGGACTTGGCAAGGTTGGAGGAATGGTCAGAAGTTTGGCAGCTTGGTTTCAATGCAAAGAAGTACAAAGTAATGCACCTGGGAAACGAAAACCCAGGAGAAGAGTACACAATGGGGGGGGGCGTAGTAACAACAACAAAAATGGAAAGGGACTGGGGGTAATCATATCAGATGACTTAAATGTTAGCAAGAAATGTGAGAAGGCAGTAGGGATGGCTAGGGAATACTGGGAAGTATAGGGAGAGGCATCACCAGTAGAAAACAGGAAGTTGTTTTCCCTCTGTACAGATAGTTTGGGAGACCCCATCTGGAGTACTGCATCCAGTTCTGGAGACCCCATCTCCGAAAAAACACAGACAGGATGGAGACAGTCCAGAGGAGGGCAACTAAAATGGTGCAGGGTCTGCAACAGAAGCCATAGGAGGAAAGACTAAAGGAGCTTAATATGTATACCCTTGAGGAAAGGAGGGAGATGGGTGACATGATAGAAACTTGTGAGTACCTCAAGGGAATCAACAAAGTCCAAGAGGGTGGCATGTTTCAGAAAAAGAGATGTGCAAGAACAAGGGGACACAATTTGAAGATAGAGGGGAGATGGCTCGGGGGTAATGTGAGGAAGTATTTTTTCACAGAGAGGGTGGCGGACACATGGAACGGCCTTCATGAGGAAGTTGTGGCATCAAAAATAGTGGGGGAATTCAAGCATGCATGGGACAGACATAAGGCAATTCTTTTGGGGGGTAGGAAGAAATAGGCTGTTGGTTAACTAGGATTTGCATCTTATCCAGTAGGTAGGGATATGGGCAGACTAGGTGGGCCAAGCAGTCCTTATCTGCTGTCAAAGTCTATGTTTCTATGTTTCTATGATTTCTGTGTTGCATCTTTTTTTTACTATGCTTCATGAAATCTGCATTCCCTATTGATTCAGATGGTGGGGTTCCAGGGTTTCACATCTTTGTGTTTCTCTCATACCATTATATGACTGGATGTGAAAAGAACTTAAAACTATTTTTGAGTTTACTTTCAGTACATTACAAGTTGTTTTACAGGTCCTGTAGCAGTCCACTGTATTTATTAGACTACATGAATTTTAATTTATTTATTTTTACACTTGTCATTTTTTAATCACAGTTGGAGCGCTTAGTAGCTGTGCACAACAGTAAGATAGGCCCTAGGATTGTCATAAAATACATGCATTATAAAATAACTTGGATCATAAAAAACCAAAAATGGGAATTTTTAGATACTGAACCAAGTCTGAATAATGTGATATCAGCATGGCCACAACTAACATTTAAACGAAACAGTACTTTACAAGATACCCTTGATAAATCTATATTTATAAAATTAACATTTAATCTGAGAACAACTTGAATGCCTGACAGTCCACATTGAAGAAATTATTTTGACAGTTTGAGAGGAGACATGCGAAGGAGATAGCTTCAGCAAGAACCTTACTGGATTTATGAATGTCACAGTTTGCAGCCAAGAGGTTTAAATGAAGATGTCAGACTGCAGAGTTATTTATAATTTTTGCATTTTTCAGTAGCTGTAACTTGTTTAGTGAAACAATTTATTTTCCAGGAACTGGGAGGAATCAGTATATCTTTTCAATGGTTTTACAGTGTATATGATGTGTTTTTCATATGTCATTACTTGTAAGATATGTGCTTTCCACCCTTGTTTCTATGGTTACAAGCTTCATAAAACTACACACACAAAAAAAGACAAAAAAAAAACAAGTTGTGTTTAGCACCTCGTTTACAAGGGGGTCTTCTGAAATCAACGAGATCATAATAAAGAAATTGAGAAGTTATAGGTATTGAACCTTGTTATTCAAAGGGCAAAAAAATTACAATTAAAAACTGATAAATGTGTAGAGCTGTAAACAAGAGTGAAACAATCATGCTGGTATGCACACCACATAAAGTAGTTCTTGAAAAGATACAGACTGGGGACGGCTTAATTAACACTGCAAGTCCAGAAAAAAATATACATTGTCTCCTCTTGCTGCACTGAAATACTACAGCTGATGCAAAATACAAAGCAAGGTGGTGGGGGCGAGGTTGGAGGATGAGTGTCAATAACACCATAAACCCAGTAGGAGGGACTTTACATGTCTTGGAATTTATTTGTGAAAATGAGTGATCAGGATAGGAATGTAAGCAGAGCCAAGGCTGGTTAAAAAAAATAGTTGCTTAATTTGTAGACTTGAAATAATTGCATGTCTTTCTTTCTGTAACATCTTTCTATGCACAAACAGGCTTTGGCTTTAAAGCTAATTTGCTTAACTATGTTTGGTAGATTTTAACCCCTGATTTCTGTTTATGACAGGCAGTAAACATTTCTGTATGAAAAGGCTTTGCCATTGAAGTGCCTATAAAGTGAGGAACTACACAGTGACATAAGAACATCACTTTATAGGAACTTCAAAGGCAAAGTCTGTTCCAGGAATCTTAACTGCCTGTCATGAAAAGAAGTCAGGAGTCAAATCTTCAAAAAACAGTTAAGTAACTCACAGTTGCACTAGCAAATATGATTTACACTTTTATAAACATTTATCAAGTAAAAAGACACGCTTCAACTTATTCTAAAAACAGAGAAGCAAAACTGAGTAACCACACAGGCTCAGTACACACTGTATTTCCAACAAGACACTGGCATTCTGTAGGGGCTATTAGACATCAAACAAAAGGGCACTCTGGGAAGACTATTCTGGACAAGATGCAATCAAACAAACCTGAATGGCAGCCCCCAGAGGTCATAAAACACCCAGGGAAAGCAGGGAAAGTTAGAAAAAAATCCTCTCAGAGCCTAGACAGAAACAAAACACTGGGTTTACTGTTTTGCAAAATGTATTCCTTACAATTTTTACTTATTTGCAAGACAGCATATATTTATCCCAACAAATCTGTCCTACTACCACATTCAAAACACTATCCCCTACCTACTTGCCACATATAAACTTAATTACAACACTGCTACACTTGTATATAATACATGCTTCTCAACATTAAAAGAAAAAAAATACACTTTATCATCAAAGATCTATATTTACCAAGTAATGTGCCCATGATTAAAATAATTTGAACCCCCTCCCCAAATAAATGTGCCCTCACGTGAAACTGCATGTTTAACTGTAAAGACAATTAAAAAATGTATTTCTAAATGCATTACTAACACCAATGCTTTCAAAGTTTTTAAACTATTAAAAGACTACTAAATATATATATATATATATATATATATATATATATATATATATATATATATAGGTAAATAAATACTGTTAATCCCAAAAGCTGAACTTTATGTTTTTAGTACATAAATGTTTAAGAAAAACCTGTGGCTCTTTCAGCTTGAATCAGAAAGCTGTGTCTAAATTTTTCCTTGGGAGCTGTAGTTTCAGGCAGTCCTTAATTACTCTTTCCTTCTGATTCCCCAGTTGGCTCTGATAATCATTTGTTCTAAGGGTTTCTAAGTCAGTTTGAAGGCATTAAGTAACTTCTGTTCTCCTAGTCCTTAATAAAATGCAGGGGCTCCACAACTCAGTCACTCCACAGACGTGTTCTGTTGCTTGCTCCAGGTCCCAAACTAGTGTGTCTTGTTCAAACATGATATCCACCTCATGCCCCTCCCACATGAATAAAAAAGAGGTGAGGGTGGATCTTTAGGAGCTGCTCAAGTGGAGGTGGGGATGGATCTTATGCCCCCCCCAAAAAAATGAATGTTGCCTCCCACAACTCAGGTTCAAGTTCTTGTACCACCCTTTTAAGAAAGAAAATAGTACCCTGCAACCATTGACTAACATGAAAGTGTATTTATTTGAGGGTGAAAAACATTTCTTGGAGGAGGGTAAGGTGGAGGAGACTATTTACACCTTCAGTCAGTTCCATGGACAGAAAACATGACATCACTCCTTTTGTACATGCAAAATATCTGCAGGCTCCACCCACTGCAGCCGTAAAAAAGATAGCGCACCAGGGTCTGACAGGATTAGTCCTAGGTTACTAAAAGAGCTGGACAAGGAACTTGAAGGTCCATTGATAGTACTTTTTAACACACCTCTAAGTAAGGGAAGGACATTACAGGAATGGAGAGATGCAATAGTTACACCTATTCATAAGGATGAAACTAAAAAGGATGTTCAAAATTATAGGCCTATAAGTCTCACCTCAGTACTAGGTAAACTATTGGAGAGATGGATCCAGGGCAGAATAACATCACACATACACCATCATGGACTAACAGATGTAACACAGCATGGTTTTAGCCCTAATAGATCTTGTCAGACAAACCTACAATTCTTTGACCCAGTGAGTGCAGCCCTGGATAAGGGATTATCGGTTGATGTAGTGTTACTGGACTTCTCAAAAGCTTTTGATATAGTGTCACATAAAGTACTACTGGAGCAATTGGATAAATTACATTTACACCCTAACATAATAAAATGGATTAACTCCTGGTTAGACAATAGGAGGCAAAGGGTAGGCATAAGGGGATATAAGTCAGGATGGGGTACAGTAACAAGCGGAGTACTCCAGGGCTCAGTCCTGGGACTAACCCTTTTCAGTATTCTAATATCTACAATGCAAACTGGAAACTTGCCTTGGCTTTATAAATACAAACATATGAAGAAGCCAGCAGAAGAAGGCCATTTGTTCTATCAAGTATTCTTGTATTGTAGGGTCCACAGCTTGAGCTAATGTCCCTGCCCTCCCCTCCCTCCCGCTCCTCCCATCCTCCTACCAATGACCCTTATCTTCTCCCTATGCCTATCCCAGCCTCTCTTAAAGCTGTCTGCTGTCTTCAATGAGATGACCTCTTCCAGCAGCACATTCCAAGTGTCCACCACCCTCTCTGTGAAGAAGTGCTTCCTGACCTCCCTCCTAAACCTCCCACCAACCAGCTTAAGACTGTGCCCCCTTATGTTATAGTTACCACTCAGCTTAAAGGGACTCTCCTTATCAACCTTATTTATATATTTCAAGTACTTGAAGGTCCCAATCATGTCCTCTCTCTCTCCTGTCTTCCAGTGAGTACATGTTCAGTGCCCTCAACCTCTCCTCATATGCCTCACTCTGCTGACCAGCTATCATCTTTGTAGCTCTTCTCTGGACCTTCTCCAGTAGGTCAATGTCCTTTTTGAGGTGTGGGAACCAGTACTGAACTCCATACTCTAGATGCGGCCTTACCAGTAACCTGCACAAGGGTAGTATAACCTCCTCTCTCCTGCTTCTGATCCCCCTAGACATGCATCCCAGCATCTTGTTTTCCTTTGCTGTTGCTTTCTTGAACTGCATGGAGTGCTTCAGGTCACTAGTGATCATCACTCCCAGGTCCTTCCCCTCCTCCTCCTCTGATACATACACTCGGACTCCAACCAGGTAGTACTCTGTCCTGAGATTCTTGGCTCCAATATGCATAACTTTGCATTTCTTAGCATTGAAGCCAAGCTGCCAGATCCTGGACCACCTCCCCAACTTTTCCAGATCTTTCTTAGGCCCTGTATCCCTTCAGCTGTGTCCACTCTCCCACAGAGCTTGGTGTCATCCATGAATAGGCACATTTTGCCCTTAATGCGATTCCCAATGTCACTGATGAAGACATTGAACAACACTGGCCCCAGCAACGAGCCCTGTGGAACCCCACTGGTTACCTCTCTGGTGCCAGATAACTCTCCCCCCACAATCACCCTCTGGGTTCTGTCCCTCAGCCAGTTTTCCACCAACCCCAAGATCTACCAATTTCCTGATCAACCTTTTGAGGGGCACAGAGTCAAAGGCCTTGCTGAAATCAAGACAGAGGATGTCTACCACTTGGCCCCATCTACTGTCTTAGTGACACAGTCAAAGAAGTCAATCAGATTTGTTTGACACAATCTCACCCTCCCCCATGAACCCGTGCTGCCTCTCTTCCTGGAGAACATTCTCCTCTAGATATTCTACCATCCTTTCCTTTAGTATGGTCTCCATGAACTTACCCACAATGGAGGTCAGACTGACTGGTCTGTAATTCCTTGGGTCATCCTTAGGACTGCTTTTGTGGAGGGGCACTACATGTGCTGTTCTCCAATCCTGTGGTACCATGCCTGATTCTAGTGAACTATTAAATAGGTCTGCCAGTGGCCCTGCCAGCTCCTCAGCCAATTCCTTTAGTACCCTTGGATGTACTCTGTCTGGGCCTGGTGATTTGCCCACCTTCAATACAAGCAGCCTCTCCCTCCCACTATCCTTCTCTATCACTACATCTGTGTTCAGCTCCCCCCACTCCTCTTTTCCCTCCTGAAGGCATTGGTCTGTCCTTCTCCCTGGTGAAGACAGAACAAAAGTATTCATTTAGTATCTCTACTTTCCCCCATTATCCTCCACCCACTCCATCCCTTTCTTAAGCCTAGCAATCCGTTCCTTTTTGTTCCTTTTCTCACTTATATAGTGAAAGAAGCCTTCTCCCCCTTCTTAATTCCTTCAGCTATCTGCAGCTCCTTCTGTGCCTTTGCTCACCGGACTTCCTTTCTTACCTCACTAGCCAACCTAAGGTAATTTTCCCTATCCACCTCTCTCTTGGTCTTCCTGAATTTTTTTAAAGGCCAACTTCTTTTCCCTCACTGCCTTGGCAACCCCAGAACTGAACCAGGAGGGCACTTTGGCCCTTGTGTTCTTCCCCCTGAGCCTAACACACTCATCTGTGGCAACCAGTATTCCTTCCTTAATGATGGATCACCTTTGATCCACCCCCATTTCTGCTCTGATGCCTGCCAAATGGCTCCTTAGAACTTCTTTGCCCTCCTAAAATGCAAGATTTTAGTCTTAGTTGGAATGCTTTCCTTGCCCATACCCAACTAAAATCACACTGTGCAATGGTCACTTACACCCAGTGGCTCCCTGACCATTATTTCCTGTACATGCTCCCCATTTGTCAACACCAGATCAAGAATTGCCTCTGCTCTTGTTGGTTCAGGGACACACTGAGTCAGGAACCCACTCTGAAGTCCTTCTAAGATCACCTGACTCTTAGCACATGTTGTGGCTGGTATGCTCCAGTCCACCTTGGGCAGATTGAAGTCCCCCAAAATTACCACCTCTCCTTTCCCCGCAGCTTCCAATAGTTGTGAGATCAGTTCCCTGTCACTGTCCTCATCTTCACTGGGTGGTCTGTAAACCACCCCCAACCTCATCTTTCTCCCTCTATTGGACCTTAACTGAACCCATAATGCCTCCACCTCCCCTTCCTCTGACTCCTCCCTCATGCAAGTTATTCCCTCCCTGATATACACTGCCACCCCTCCCCCCTTCCTGACTACCTTGTCCCTCCTGTATAGTTTATATTCAGGGATTGCAATGTCCCAGTCATGGTGTGATGTTTCCCAAGTCTCTCTCACACTGCAACTATGTCCACCCTCCTGTCTGCTAATAGTGCCTGCAGGTTATCCATCTTGTTTCCAAGACTCAATACATTCAGAGACACCACCCTCCACCTAGAGGCTGATCTTCCTTCTCTTCCCTCTTTTCTTCTATTTACATTTATCCCTTCTGTGTACACCCTTCCACATACCCTTGTTATGTGTTCCTCACCCCATCACCCTTTGCTAACTGTGTTTTTGCCCCTTCCACCTCCTCCCTCCAGACCTCTTCCATTACTGTGGGGGGATGCTCACTGACCACCTCTTCTTGGAGTCTGTGGGCCTGCATGCTCACTGTCCCCCTCAGTAGTTTAAATTAAGTGTAGTGGTTATGTATTCCCCCAGTTTGTCCCCGGACACCCTCAAACCCTCCCTACTGAGGTGTAGCCTGTCTGGTGAAAAGAGTTTTTTTTTTTTTTTACCAGGTCTGCTCCCAGTCCCCAATACAGATGAACTTCTCCTCCCTGCACCATTTCCTCAGTCAGTCATTAAAATATGCTGATGACTGCAAGACAGGTGGGATAATAAATAATAATGAATCAGCAGAGAAATTCCAAGATTGTTTGAAACAACTTGAAAATTGGGCAGTAAAAAACAAAATGAAATATAATGTAAAAAAATGTAAAGCAATGCATTTGGGCCGCAAGAATATGAAATTTAAGTATATCTTGAATAATATAACTCTGGAAGAAACCAGCCTTGAAAAGGACTTTGGTGTGCTAATATTTGATAACCTCTCCTTTGATTTAAATACTAATATGGCAGTAAAAAAATGTAATAAAATATTAGGGTGCATATTCAAAAACATTAAAAGTAGGGACCCAGAGGTAATAATACTGCTTTACTCCAGTCTGGTAAGACCACACCTAGAGTATGGTCCTTCTGTAAGTGGTTCCTAAATCTATGGAGGGGTAAAAAGGATGGAGACAGTTCAAAGAAAAGTCATTAAAAAGTTAAAAAAAAACATGAAGCAAATACATTATGGAACCAGGCTGACCAAATTAAAATTGTTTTCCCTTGAATACAGAAGAATGAGAGGGGATGTATGCTTAATGTACAAGGCTTTTCAGAATAAATTAGACTTAGAAACAATAGGTCTAGTAAAGCAAAACAATAAAACAGGTACTAGATCTCATAAACATAAATTAATTGGTGAAAAAGGAACAATAAGAAGGAGCAAATGGTTCTCACAGAGAATAATAAATAGCTGGAACTCTACCAGTGGAAGTGGTAAATAGTGACACCCTGAGCTCATTTAAAATAAAACTTGATAAATATATGGGTAGTAAAAAAAACATTGTACCACCAGTGAGGTGGTGAGTTTGATAAAGGGTCTTCGACTTAATAAAACTCAAATATATACCTATGAACCTATGGTTTAATATCTCATCTGAAAGACGACACCTCTGATAGTACAGTGCCCCCCAAACACCATGCTGGGCACTAAGAGAAGTGGGTGGACCACAGTATCAAAAGCCTTTGATGATTGTGGTGGTAGGGACCTGGTTTATGCCTTTTGTCTCACGGTCAGTGACTCGTCAGTAATGTAACTGTAATACCTTACAAAGGATTATGTAACAAACTTTTTCCTGCCAGCAGCGGTAGGGGTGTTCATTACTAGAATGCCAGACTATGGAATCTACTGATTTGTAGATCCTCTTACAGGGAGTCCAGTGGGTATATCTTAGAATGTGACTTCTGTGTTGGCAGTGTGTGTTTTAAGATGGCACCGTGACAAGTGTGTTTTTGGGGTGGCTTGGTTCAGGTCACTGCCATGTCACCTGAGTAGACAGGGCCATCACAGCAACAGCTGTTTATAGAATCATTGAAAGAGAACAACCAAACTCATTGTCCAGTAACCTATTAGCCTCATGGAAGAACACAGTGACAACCATGGTTACTCCAGTGGTTTTGGAGTCTAAAGGTATATAGTGTAGACTGCCATTAATTCTGGGGAGATTGTACAGGAGACATTGGGAGGTAATGTATCCCGTAAAGGGGCTCCCCTTCAAGGGCAAAGATTTTGCAGTGCATAAGACATCCCGTTGAAGATGGGTGTTCACCTTTATTTGGAGGCATCACGGTCCTGTTTCCATGGGATGCTGCCAGCTGTGCTGAACATGGTGACATACCTGATGAGAGAGAGATCTAGCTGATGATCAAGAAAGGAAAGAAACTTAATGCTTGTACTATGAATCCCAAGCCAGGATGGATATTGGAGATGCTATTTCCAGTAGAGGGTTTGGCATGATTGCTTTAAGCTGCCAGAGTTCAGGCTGGAGTATCTACTGCTGCAGTGTGGCTAGTACACCATCGGCAGTGAGAAATTTTAGGTTGAAGTAAGGTACCCAGCACAGGGTAGCCTACAGGTGCCAAGAAGAGACTGGACTAAGTGGAGTTATAGCCTACTATTCTAGATGCCTTGGTGGCTGTCAACCAGAATTGTCTGAGAGAACATCCCCACAGCAGTGCTGCCTTTTTTCCACACCAACTGAAACAAACACTGAGGTGTCACAAGGTGCACGTGAAAAGTGTAAACCGAAAGCTGATCGAAATATAGAAACAGAATTTGATGGCAAATAGGACTGCTTGGCCCATCCATTATGCCCATTTCTCCCTACCTACACTACGGTATCCAGTCTATAGCTTTTTCTTCAGCCCCTTCCTTTCCACTGTGATCACCTTGTGCTTACCACATGCATTCTTGAACCACACCACTGTTTTCACCCCATCACCTCCACTGGAAGGCTGTTTCAGGAATCCACCACTCTTTCTCTGAAGAAGTACTTCCTCATGTCTCCTGAATCCACTCCCCCTTCCATCTTCCTACCATGTCCCCTTGTTCTTGAGCACCTTTTCTTCTTAACTATGCTTCCTTCCTGTACCTTATTTACCCTCCTGATGTATTGACAGTTCTCTTCATTTCCCCCATCTCCCTCCTCTGTTCTAGGGTGTACATATGAAGCTCCTTTAATCTCTCCTCATAGGGCTTTTGATGCAGACCTTGTGTTATTTTAGTTACCCTTCTTTGGATTGCCTCCACTCTGTCGATTTCCTTCTGGAGATGGGATCTCCAGAACTGGACTCAGTATTCTAGTTTTTTTTTCCACCAGCAATCTATACAGAGGCAACACTACCTCCCTCTTTCTGCTGATGATACCCCTCTCTATGCACACCAGCATTCCACTTGCCCTCATGACTAACTTGTGGCACTGCCTGTCCATCTTTAGGCCATCTGATATGATTACCCCTCATGTCTCTTTCCTTCTTGGTGGTCCTCAATACCACTCCCCTCATTTTGTGCTTCACCCCTGGATTTCTGTGCCAAGTGCATTATTTTGCACTTTTTCACATTGTATCCCTGCTGCCTGACCATTGACCACTGCTCTAGTTTTCTCAGGTCTATGCTCATCCCCACCCCCCCCCTTGCCAATGTGTCTGCCATATTGCAGATTTTGGTATCATCTGTAAGGAGGCAGAACTTCCTTCCAGCTCCCTCTGCAATGACACTGATAAAGGCATTAAAGAGGACTGGTCCCAGCACTGGTCCCTGAGGCATCCCACTGGTCACATTCCCTTCCTTAGAATGAACTCCATTTACCACCACACTCTGTTGCCCAGCAAGGTGAATGTTCTGGTAAATGCAATGCAGAGCAGAATGGTCTCTGGTCTGAGGTATAACCTCACTCACTAGTAATTGGGAAGAAGAAGAAGATGGGTTGTACTGCTCAAGAATTGTGTAAGGTGGTACAATCCATGCATAGGGTCCCTACAGACTTGGACTTGAGTACGAAGTTCAAATAAAACCTGTCAAGTGCCATCCAGGAGAACATTTGGTGGACTGGATTTCCTGTGATGTATACTGTAAATCAGTACAGTAAAACTTAAGTGAAGGGTGACAACTGCTTAACACCTTGCAGTGTGATATTATTTCTGTTCCAGTAACAGGTAAAATAAAGTGCATCCCATGGTTTAAGGGAGAATAATAGCTGGGTTTGCTTTTTCTCCATAGGGAAACTGTGGCATAATCTGTTGTAACAAAGGAGTGTTTATTGCAGCAAACACGCACCCTGTTTCCCTTGCCTCCACGCATGTGCCCACCGCAATTTATATTGTGCCTTGGTTTTGGAAAGGCACAATATAAATAAAGTTTATTATTATTATTATTATTAATCCTTCACTTTGGACAGCTCACCGCATGGTCTTTTCCCTGGAGGCCAAACCACCACTTGGACTCTGTGGAATGTGATTTCTAAAAAAACAACTCCTAAGAGAGAGGGGGAAAAAACATGACATGTGCCTGCCAACAGAAAGGGATAAATAAACAAATGTTTACATAAATAAAGGTGACCATGGACCACGCACTAAAAACTAACTGGACCACGGTCACACAGAAATTATATAATTGCTGTGGAGAAAAAGGCAAACCAGCAATTATATAAAATAAAATATGGGGTGGTGTGTAAACTTGAAATTTACACTCACCCTCAGGGTTAGATGGTTTAACAAACCCTTCGAGCTTCGCTCTTGGGGTTTATGTAGCATCTAACCCCTCGTGTGTGTGTAAACATCTCATTACACACACCACCCTATATTTTATCCTATATGTAATGTTCACTCCAGTATTGCTGGTGAGACTTTGGCAAGCATACCACCTTACCCCTAGAAACAGAGGGTATCCTTGCACTACGCCCAGCCCTGCAACTGAAATGAAGAGCAGTTATACTGGGTGGGCCAAGCAGTTCTTTTCTGCCAATAACTTCTATGTTTTTATGTTATCATATGGTGTTAGCCTCAACTAAGAGATAATTCATCAGCAGATGAGTGGATTGCAGGACCTACAACATCTAGTAAGTACTGTGAGTAAAACTAAGTAAGTAAAACTTTATTTATTGAGTGCCTTTCCAAAACCAAGGTGCCTTACAATCATAAAATCCCATCATATTAAAACAGTTTAAAAATCATAACATCCATAGACAGCAGCAGACCTTAAAAACTATCAGGGAATGCTAAACGAAAAAGGTGGGTTTTAAACTCATATTTGAAACTTGAGACGGTCAGACATTCCCTTAACCGATCTAGGGGTTGCAATTAGAAGAGCATAGAAATGGAATAAATGTATTTCTTAGGCTGAGCTATAAACCAAAAGTCACTATGTGTTAATTTTTATAAATTAAAAGCATCTGAACAACTTTTACATTAACATGTTTTATAGCACACAGGAATGTAGAAGTAGTTATAATAGGTTAACATTCAGTATATGGACTACATCACTATAGAACTGTAAAGAAAATATGTTGCTGTGATGTTTTAAACAAGTCTACAATATTACTGCAGATATAATGCAGCTTGATTTATTAACATTTGTGTAACTGATACCTTTTGTATTTACCAGCACTTTCCTATTACTTTACATTTAAATATGGATTATGCTGTGGTCCATGCAACTAATCCCAATTATGTCTTTTTATTTATTATGTATGTTCATAGATTACTGATTGACTTCACGTCATGTCCACCAATGTCAATAGTGCGAATGAAACTGCGCGCAGTGAACTGAGTGAAAACTGTATGAGTGAGTGGAACAGTGTAGTGCTGGTATGCTGCCACGTGTGTATGATGCAGAAAGTGCGTAGAGTGTTGGTGTGTGCATGGGTCAGATATGTAGAGTGAAGTACTGTGTGGTGATCAGTGATCGTTGATTAGAGTTGGTGTGAGGTGCGTTAAGTAGTTGCTTAGAGCAGCACCAGCCAAGTGTAATATTTGGTTTGTCATCAGTCTCCATTCTCCAGTATTCCCCATGACTGAAATATGCCAGATACCAATGTGGCATCACCAGTCTCCAGTATTGCCCATGCCTGAAATTTGCTGAATACCAGTTTGGCATCACCAGTCTCCAGTATTGCACATACCTGAAATTTGCTGAATACCAGTGTGGCATCACCAGTCTCCAGTATTGCCCATGCCTGAGATTTACTCTCCAGTATTCCCCAAGACTGAAACATGCCAGATACCAGTGTGGCCTCACCAGTCTCCACTCCAGTATTCACTTACTATGTCAAATCACCAACAATTATTAAGAAGAAGAAGAAGTTTGGATGATGATGACTACCCAAGCCAGAGTGACATTGCTTATCTTCAAGCACCACATTGTGTGCTATCAGAAAAAGTAAGTAAATTGTATGTAATCTTTAAATTGTTTTATGTTTGTTTTGGTGAAGGGGTTTTGGAATTATGATGGAACATTGCATCTGTATTTCTGTAATTCCGGATCTTGGATGGAAATGAATCATGTTTATTTTTCCTTTTTTTACCCTGCAGGAATTTTATCACGAGTCTGATGGACTCTTTGAAAAACACTGTATGTATGACTTGTGAAGGTAAGTATTCAGTAATTTCATTGTTTTATTTCTGTTAGGTGGTATTTGTGTAAGAATTACTGAAAGAAATGTAAGCTGGCCCAGTGTCACTGAGTGCTGAGGCACTGGACACCTTACCTCGCGCTGCGCAGGTGACATGGGTTTGGGAATGACCTCTGGTCACCACAGGGTGCTGGGACAGCAGGGGGTGGGGGGTGGGGGGTGGGAGTAGGAATGAGCACCTGCTCTCCTCTCCCAGGTGGGGGGGGATGCCCATCTGTAGTCCTGTCGCAGCTGTGTGAAGGCCCAGCAATGAGCATAAGTGGAACCTGGTGACTGGCAGGGTGGGGGTGTCCCACAAGGCGTGCATGAGCATGTCTCCACATGTACATGTCACATCAGGGGCATGTGGGCAGGGCATGGGATGGGAGAAAGAACAAAAATGCAATACATAAAAAAAAGAGAAAGCAATAGAGCTGTCTGACCAGTGACCACTGGTTTTGAATCATCTGATGGCCACATGAGAAGGGAGACTTCATGGATGTGTACAGGCCATTTGGAAACACTTCATTTCATTATGTGTCCCTAACAGGTAGCATTCATTAAAAGGCATCTTTGTGACCACACATCATAGGCAGAATGGGCATCATGCAAGAGTGCCGTCCTCACAGACGTCCCTCTCAGCTACGAAGGTAAGATTTGAATTTGTTTGTTAGCCTGATGAAGTAAAGTTAGTGTTCTATGAGCATAATTATGTTTTATTAGTTTTTTTTAAGGACAGAATTAGTTAATGATTTGTCATGTGTGTTTCCTGTAATACCCAATCCCATTAAGAGGAGTGTGCCCATATGTAGATTGTCAATTAAATACCAGCATTGACTGAGTTGAGCCTATTGAAGTTATACTGTTGTCCTATGGGCATAATTATGTTTTATTAGTTGGTTTTCTTAAAGGTCACAATTATTTAAGGGTGTGGCATATTTTATTCTTGTAGTACACATTTTTTTTTCACCCAAGTACAATAAATGACAGTTATATCTTTTTATACTTCCAATTGAATCCTATGAGAAACTGAACATAATGGCCATGATGAACTATTTTTCCTGGGCATCCTCCTCCAGAAACAGCAGCGGGACATGATAGCCTGCCCTTCTGTACCAGTGTACAAGCCAAAGTGAGATGACATCTGCATCCTCGTTCTTCTGAAGCATCAGCAGTACAAGACAGCCTGTGTCAGTGGCACCAGTGTACAAGCCAAAGTGCTGTGACATCTGAATCTTCCTCCTGAAGCATCAGCAGCGCAACACAGCCTGTGGCACCAGTGTGCAAGCCAAAGTGCCATGGATTCTGCAACCTCCTCCTGAAGCCTCAGCAGCACAAGGCAGCCTGTGGCAGTGATACCAGTGTACAAGCCAAAGTGACATGACATCTGCATACTCCTCTGGAAGCAGCAATGAGACAAGGCAACATGTGGCACCAGTGTACAAGATAAAGTGCCATGACATCTGCATCATCCTTCTGAAACAGTGGTGGGGCAAGGCAGCCTGTGACACCAGTGTACAAGCCAAAGTACCATGACCTCTGCGTCCTCCTCCTGAAACAGCAGCGGGACAATGCAGCCTGTACCCTGTAGCACCAGTGTACAATCCAAAGTGCCATGACCTCTGCATCCTCCTATTGAAGCAGCAATGCCAAACGACAGCCTGTGATACTAGTGTACAAGCCCAAGTGCCATGACAGCTGATCCTACTCTCCCTGAAGCCATTTAAAGTACTTGTATGCCAATTTTCTAAGAAGGCATTTTTGCTAGCCGAATAACGAATACTGAATAACAAATTCCTGGGAACCAAATACCAAATATTCTGCCGAATATTAGAAAAAAGGTATTCGCACAGCCCTAGTGTCCACTTTCACTGCGGTTCTCCACCTTCTTCCTCACTCATCCACTCCCTTCTTTTCAAAGCTCCCAAACTCCATGCCAGTCCCTCCAAAATCCCCTAAGCTCAACTTTCTCATACTCGCTCTCCTCTTGCTCTCCACCGGGGATATCCACCCCAACCCAGGCCCTATTGCCCCTAGCTCCTCTGGTGCTTCCTCTTCTACTACCTCCCCCTGCTCTCCTCTCTTAGCCCTCCCAAAGGGCTTAAAGATCCTACATCTAAACATCCGCAGCTTGTTGCAAAAAATAGACCAGATTCAGACCATAGGGCGCATTCTAAAACCAGACATTCTAATCATCTCAGAAACTTGACTAAAGAGCACTATCCCTGGCCACTCAGTCTCCATTCCTAGCTACTCACTGTTAAGGCAAGACTGTGCTGGCAGGGGTGGTGGTGTGGCCAATTATGTCCTAGCCGCCATCCAATATTCCATCATCTACTCATCCTCCAATTCTGAGACCTATGGTGCTCTTGCTATCCATGTGACCCTCCCCTTCACTCTCCCTATCTTCATAGCCAGTATATACTGCCACCCAAATGTCCATGCTTTGGTCGTGCTAGACCTCCTAATCTCCATCACTTCCCTTGCTCGCTCTGGGGAGTTATTCATCCTAGGCAACTTCTATATAAATTGATTGTCACCGAAAACTACCAAAACTAAAAACAAAATTAGACCCCTAACTCTCTCTCAACTGATCTCAGAACCCACCAGTCTAAACCACAAGACATAACACTCCCTACTCAACTTTACCCTTACCTCCCACCCCCACCGTGTCATCACCTCTGGAGTCCTCCCTGACCACAACCCAACATACATAGTTAGGAAAGTCCAGAGAACCAAATCACCACACAATCATACAACTATGTTCTTTCAAGTCTCTTGAACTTGAACCTCTCCTGAGTAACCTTGGCACTTCTGACTGGTCTCCCCAACCTCCCTCCCCTCAGTTGATAAGGCCCTTGCCTACTTCAAATAAATCTTTCTTGTAAATTGGAACGCCTTTGCCCTCATTCAAATAAACCAGAGTCAGAGGTAACCACTTACCTTGGATAACCCCTAAACTTCTGGCCTGCCTCGGGCTAGAGATTGAACTGGAAGCGTCATAAAGCTACCCAGCATCCTAGTGATCTCGCATATTAGTGCATGCTCCAAAATGCTTGCACAAGGGCTACAAAGTTAGCCAAGTCCGAATATTTCAAATCTGACTTCATCACCAACATAAATTCCCCTTCAAAGTTATGGAAGGAGGTCCATGCCCTATTTAGCCCCTCATCTCCCCCTCCCCCAGTACTTAGACTAAATAGTTTACTAGTGTCCAACCCACCAGCCATAGCTGCGGAATTTAACTCCTACTATACCTCCTGCACCGTTGAGCTACTGAAAACTCTCCCCTCCTACCCAGCCCCATCCCCACCCTCTATCGGTGTGCCCTTCACCACCCTCCCACCTCCCCTTCTTATTTGCTACTGTAACCTCAAACAATGCCCTAAGTGCCCTCCTCACCATCAACCCCTCTAAAGGTGCCTCCCGTGATGACCTCGATCCAAAACTCCTCTCTCTCCCCCTCCTCTTTGGCCACTGCCCACACCCTCTCAATAATCCTAAATCTCTCATTCTCTACTGCCTTGGTCCCCTCTTCATGGAAACGTGCAGTGGTCCTCCCTTTACCCAAAGAGGGTGAACCCTAATTCCCTTGCAACTATCACCCTCTTTCTCTCCTCCCTACCCTTGCCAAGATTCAAGAACACATTGTCCTCTCCCAGCTCACCTCTTTTCTATCTGATACCTCCTTTTTCACCCCTTTCCAGTCTGGTTTCAGGAAAATCACTCAACCACCACCTCTCTCCTATGGCTCACTGACTCCATCCTAACCAGGATGGACAATGGTCAAATCACCTCTGCCATTTTTGTTGACCTGGCTAAGGCCTTCGACACTGTCTCTCACTCCCTTCTCCTCGACTCACTCCAGGCAGCTGGCCTTTCTCCCTCTGCCATGAACTGGTTCAAGACCTACCTTATTGGCTGTACTCAATCAGTTAAGTAGTACTAGTAGTAAAAATGTTATTTTGAGACACATCAGAAAGGGATAACCCAGTTTAGCCGAAGCCCATTTTCAGTGGGGTCCCATTGTACAAAAATAGCAATTCCACAGTAAAATCTACAGAACATACAGTACAAGTATAACAAAAACACACATTTAACAATAAATAAACATAGCTCAGCCACAGCAAGTATTAGAAGATTTAACAGCATCAATAAACCAAGATCTTATAGCATTCCAAGATAAGATACTATTACTTTGCCTCAAATGACCTGGCAGTTAAGATCTTGAACACCACTTCCCCTCTCCTCCTGATTAGCACTGGCATCCCCCAGGGCTCTGTATTAGGGCCCCTCCTATTCTTCATCTTCTTAAAATACCTTCCCTTTGTATGCTCCCCATTCTCTGCTATACAAATGTATGTCAATGATACAGTTCTGTATGCATCTGGCTCCTGTCCTGCTGAGGTTACAACCAGCTTACAGCAAGACTTCAGTAAGTTCAGCTCTGGTTTGCTAACCATCAGCTTTTCCTCAATGCCAAGAAGACTGCCTCTATGACCTTTGGCACAAGGCAGAGACATTCTAGGCTTTCCTCCCTACCCACTTTCCACACCCTTGATGGGACTTTACCTGAGGACACATCCTCCTTCAAGTACTTAGGTGTTTGGTTGGACCAACACCTAAAGTTCTCTGGACATATTAATGCCATCCAGAAAAAAACTGCTCTCCAAGCTTGGTGCTCTGTTAAGGAACCATAATTGCATCCCTCCTACAGCTAGGCGTGAACTTGTTCAGAAGATGATTCTGCCCATTTCTGACTACTGTGACATAGTCTATGGTGCTGCCTCTAAGCCCTCCCTGGCCAGACTGGACACCCTCTTCAATTCCTTCTGCCACTTTGCCCTGGATGCCCCCTCTTGCACACACCACTGCGATCTTTATCATGCCCTATCCTTCCCCTCTCTTACAAATAGGCAACTCTCCCACTGTGCTAAATTCATCTCCAAGCACTGGTTGGGTGAGCTCCCTTCCTACCTCACCTCCTCCTTTGTAACATTCCCCCATCCTCCTATTCCCTTAGATCAAATGACTTCCGCACCCTGGTAGTCCACTGCAGATCCACCCAAATCAGCCAATCTAGTTCCTTTCACCGCCTCCCAAAAATTTGGAATTCAGTCCCCCCTCAAATCCAGTACCCATCCTCTGCCTACTCCATCAGCTCTGCCCTCAATAATTACCTTGCAGCTAGCTGATCCTGCCATGTCCCTCCCTAATTCATAGAAACATAAAAGTTGATGGCTGATAAGGACTGCAAGGCCCATCCAGTCTGCCTGTTTCTTTTTCTACCTTATAAATGTGCATCAGCCTTTGCTCTGTCAGTGGCCTATCTATTCATACTCATCTGTATTGCTCCCTTATGCCTATCCCATGCTTGTTTGCAGCCCTGCACTGTATTCATAGCCACTACTTCCTGAGGTAGGCCGTTCCATACATCCACCACCCTTTCTGTGAAAAAGAATTTCCTCACATTCCCCCTTAATCTGCCTCCCTCTAATCTCATGCTGTGTCCTCATATCCTGCTATTTTTCTTATATTTAAACATGTTAGACTCTTTTGCCTTGTTAATGCCCTTAAGGTGTTTGAATGTTTCGATCCTATCACCTCTCTCCCTCCTTTGCTCAAGGGTATACATATTGAGCTCTGTTAATCTGTCCTCATATGACTTCTGATGCAGTCCCTGCACCATTTTGGTTGCCTTCTCTGGACTGCCTCAATTTGGTTAATGTCCTTGTGAAGGTGTGGCCTCCAGTACTGCATGCAGTACTCAGATGGGAACTAACCAGTGTCTTGTAAAGAGGGATTATTACCTCCCTCTTATGACTTGGCAGTACCCCCTACTAATACACCTAACATCCCCTAGCCTTACCTACTGCTTTAGAGGTCTGCTTGGATGATTTCAGGTCATCGGTGATGATGATGCCCAAGTCTCTTTCTTCCTTTGTGACTGCCAGCAACTCCCCTCCCAGCCTATAGATGGCTTCAGGGTTTCTCTTCCCTATGTGCATGATGTTGCACTTCTTTGCATTAAATCCCAGTTGCCACTCTTCTGACCATTTTGCTAGTTTATCCAGATCTCTTCTCATTCTTCCCACCCCATCTGGATAATCTGCTCTGTTGCAGATCTTGGTGTCATTTGCAAACAGACAAACCTTAACCTCTAGTCCATCTGCAATGTCACTAATGAAGATATTGAAGAGGTCTGGCCCCAGGACTGATCCCTGAGGTACCCCACCTATGACTTGCATTTCTTCTGACTGTATACCATTTACCACCACTCTTTGTTTTCTGCCCGTCAACCAGTTTGCCACCTAGTTGACCAACTTCTGACCCACCCCGAGCCTAGCCAGCTTATTTATCAATCTTCTATGTGGAACAGTGTTGAAAGCTTTGCTGAGGTCAAGGTAGGCAACATCAACTGCTCCCCTTTTGGTCCACCACTCTGGTTACCCAGTCAAAGAAATCTATGAGATTAGTTTGACAGGACCTTCCTTTTGTAAACCCATGCTGTCTTTGGATCCTGTGCCCCTATGGATTCCAGGTGTTGCACTATCCTTTCCTTAAGGAGTGCCTTCATAATCTTGCCCACTACTGAGATAAGACTGACTGGTCTGTAGTTCCCTGCCTCCTCCCAGCTACCACTCTTGTGGAGAGGGATCAGATGAGCCCTTCTCCAGTCTTCTGGGACCTCTCCAGTGCTCAGAGACTCACTAAACAGTTCTGCTAATGGCTCTGCTAGTTCTACCCTTAGCTCCTTAAGTACCCTGGGATGTATGCCATCAGGTCCCATTGCCATGTCCACCCTGAGCTTAGCGAGCTCTTGTAGGACCCTTTCTTTTGTGAACGGAGTAGTGCTCACCTCCCTCCCCCCGTGTCCATGGTGCTGAGATGTGGGCCCTGCCCTACCTTCTCTTCAGTAAATACTGAGCAAAAGTACAGTATCTGTTTAGGATAGATGCTTTTACAGGGTCCTCCTCCTCACATGCCCCCTTTTCTCCTTTGAGCTTAGCAATACCTCCTCTGGACTTTCTCCTTTCATTAATGTATCTATAGAAAGTCTTGTCACCATCTTTTGCTGTTCATGCTAGTGTTCCTCAGTTTGGGACTTTGCCTGCCTTACTGCCTTCCCTACTTCCCTTAGGGCAGTTTGGTATGCCTCCCTATCTTCATCCCGCTTGTTCCCTCCTCTAAGCCCTGGACAAATCCTACCCCTCTACCAGCATCTTCATTTTACCCTGTGCACTTTCACTCCCAAAATTTATAGCTCTCCTCCCCTTCCCCCAAATTGCTTCCCTTTACTGGCCTCCCTTGATCTCTCGCAGAATTTAAGGGACCCCAAATGCTCTCCATGGGTCCCTCTCCTACACCCCCAAGGGGCTTGTATCTCTCATCTACTCCCTTCCCCCACATCCCTCCTTTCTCCCCAGACTTGCTGTCCTCTTGCAGGGTTCTCAGCATCCTGAAGCAGTCCTACTGCATTTAGGCTTGTCTCCTCTCCTTCCCCCTCCCCCATCTACCTGTCCCGCTAGCCTTTGCAGTCCCCTTGCAGGGTTCTCATCATCCTGAAGGGATCCAACTGAGCCTAAGCATATCTCCCCTCTTCTGTCTAGCCACTATCTTGGCTTTCCATGACTAAGAGCAGTGTCCAATGCATCTCAATGGACTATTGATTAGGCCCCATCCCCTCTAAAGGTGCGAATTCTCTTCCACTCAAGGGTTCAGTTCTCCCTCCCTCTCCTATCTCTCTCTTAATCCCTATCTAATGATGTTCCCCAACCCCTTGCAAGGTACCCTGCACTCATAAAGGTCCTTCTTGCTAGGTCCTATTCCCCCTCCTAGCATTAAATCACACTTTTCCTTCTCTTTCCTCCCTCTTTAAATAACTACAGCCTTATCCCCCTTTCTATCTAGCCCCACAGCCGTAGGCAACATATCTCAATGTCTGTTCCGTTGAAAACAGGCTGCTGAGCAGTGGTGAAATGGACTCCTCCTGCTTGTCTGGCAACTTAATTGCTCAGGTTGCAGGTGTGTTTTGCTTGTGGCTGGTGTGGGTTTTTGAACAGGTGTAGCCCTGCCCCTGAATGTCATTGCCCAGTTACTGGCTTCCTCGAGCCCCCCTACACACCAGGAATGCAGTCCACAGGTGCCTATAGCTAACATATGTCACTGTCCATTCTGCTTAAGGCAATCTGCTGAGAAAATTGACTCATCCTGCTTATCTGGTGGCTTAGTTGCTCAGGCTGCAGGTGTGTTGTGCTTGTGGGTGGCACAGACTTTTGAAGAGGTGTAGCACCACCCCTGAATGTCTGTGCGACTACCAGCTCCCCTGAGCCCCCTACACACCTGGAATGCAGTCCACAGGTGCCCATAGGCAACAGATGTCACTGTCCATTCTGCTGAATCAGGCTGCTGAGCCGTGGTGAAATGGACTCCTCCAGCTTGTCTGGTTGCTTAGTTGTTCAGGCTGCAGATGTATTGTGCTTGTGGATGGTGCGGACTTTTGAAAAGGTGTAGCCCTGCCTCCGAATATTGTTGCCCAGTTACTGGCTCCCCCAAGCCCCCTACACACCGGGAATGTAGTCCACAGGTGCCCATAGGTAATGGATGTCACTGTCTATTCTACTGAAGGCAGGCTGCTGAGTGGTTTTGAAAAGGACTCCTCCTGCTTGTCTGGTATCTTAGTTGTTCAGACTGCAGGTGTGTTGTGCTTGCAGGCAGCACAGGCTTTTGAACAGGTGTAGCCCCACCCCCAAATGTCACTGCCTGGTTGCCAGCTCCCCTGAGCCCACTACTCACATGAATGCAGTCTACAGGTGCCTGTAGACAACAGATGTCACTGTCCAGTCTGCTGTAGGCAGGCTGCTGAGCAGTGGTGAAATAGACTCCTCCTGCTTGTCTGGCAGCCTAGTTGTTTAGGCTGCAGGTGTATTGTACTTGCAGATGGAGTGGGCTTTTGACCAGGTGTAGCCCCACCCCAGAATGTTGTTAGCCGGTTGCCAGCTCCCCTGAGCCACCTACTCACAGGAATGCAGTCCACAGGTGCCCATAGGCAACAGATGTCATGGTAAACTGTGAGATGGGTGCATGAGGAAGGGTGCCATCCATAACAGTGACTCCTTCCCAGCGCCATCCCTCATGAAGATGGGAGGGTTGGGCGACCAGATGAGGGGGTGGGTGAACTGGGCGACAGGATGTGGGTATGTGCACGCGTGCGGCGGGGCGAGCACGGCAAGTGTAGGCTAGGAGGGGGCTGTAGGGGGTGGCGCTGTGGTGGATGGCCGAGCTGCGTCGTGGCATCAGGGGTTGGCTAGTGGTTGGGGTGGGTGAGGTACCAGGTTCGGGTCCGGGAGCTGGTGCGATTTTATTGCGCCTGGCCCAAACCTTTATTTTTTTAATGCTTTCACCCCCTCAACATGCACCCCCCTGAAGTTGAGAATCCTAAGTAGGAGGGTGGGAGAGTGACACCTTCATGAGGGGTGTGGGGCGTGGCCCCCCCAGAAAGCATTAAAAATCTCCTGGCAGCATTGTCCTATGCACCAGGGTTGTCAGAGTGCCAAAAATCTTTTCAGCACTCTGACTGTGCAATAACGGTGATCACCTTTAGGCGTTCGTCGTTATCACATAGATCCCAGCTGTCACTGCCCCTTCTGCTGAAGGCAGGCTGCTGAGCAGTGGTGAAATGGGACTCCTTCTACTTGTCTGGTGACTTAATTGTTTAGGATGTAGATGTGTTGTGCTTGCAGGCAGTGCAGGCTTTTGAACAGGTGTAGCCCCACCCCAAAATTTTGTTGCCCAGTTGCCAGCTCCCTTGAGCCACCTACACAGTGGGAATGCAGTCCACAGTTGCTCTTAAGCAACAGATGTCACTGTCAGTTCTGCTGAAGGCAGGCTGTTGAGTTGTGGTGACATGGACTCCTCCTGCTTGTCTGGTGGCTTCGTTTCTCAGGCTGCAGGTGGATTGTGCTTGCAGCTGGTGCAGGCTTTTGAAACGGTGTTGCCTTGCCCCTGAATGTTGTTGCTCAGTTGCTGGCTCCCCCGTGCCCTCTACACATGGGGAATGCAGTCCACAGGTGTCTGTAGACAACTGATGTAGAATACACTCCAGTCTAACAGCTGATGTAGATATGAGACAGCTGTCATCTATTCTGTAGAGGGACAGATGTGGACATTAGTTGCTACTGAGCTGCTTCAAAAAAAACCTAAAAAAAGTCCCCATCACCACACACACACACACACACACACACACACACACACGCACCACTAATACCTGAGGAAGCCAAGCTAAAAGATGTTGGGTGGAGTGGTGACAATAACTATTTATCAAGGTCAATAAACCTTGAATCCTTTAACTGCTTGTTGTAGTTTGCTCTTTGAAAAGAATGCTACCAGTAGAGATCTTGCTTAATAAAATGATCAGCAACTCTGGGAGGGGCTCCCTGCATAACAGCTGCAAGCATGTACAGTAATGAAGCAAGCAGATCACACATGTCTTATATGTAGCAGCTATAGAAGGACTCTTTTAGCTCAGCTGGCAGCAACACTAGGAGTGAGCAAGGAGGGAACTGCTTCAGATTTGCCAGTTTGCTCTGGGCTGCAAGAGCCAGAGAAATTACATGCTGGTTTTTAAAGATTACACACTGCTGTGACAGATGCAAAAGTAGTTGGGTTACTCCATATTTTCACAAAAACAGATTAAAAAAAACCCCTACCATAATTGTTCGGAATAAGTGTGAGTAACATTTTTGCAGTTTAGCTTGGATACGTGCAATGCCAAAAGAGAGGTATCCATGTGACAAGAATGTCTCATGGGATGGATCATAAACCCCCTAGGGTCTCCATAATACTGTGTTACTTACTACTGTATGTATGTTAATGTATGCAATGACTGACACAAACCATTTCATACAGTATGCTTGCCAACTTTCAACACCCTTGCTACTTTGATGATAGGGCATTACACAACTTGTGGCAGATTTGTATAATTTTCACATAATCCCCAGCAAAGTAATTTACATGCATTGGAACATATTCATTTTGACCTTGAATAACGTGTGAGAAATGCTTTTACTGTACTTGTCCAGTACGTACTGTGCTAGTCACAGCAGAAACAACTTTTAACATTTTAATGTGGCTCTTCTTACACATCCGTTACTCCAAGTACTCATGAAAGGTCATCTAATTCCTGCACAAATATGTTATTAGCTGTTAACGAATGGTGCAAGCTAGGAACTGATGCAGTGGCATCATACTACGTAGAACATTTAACAAGAAAAAACATAACTTAAAAACATTATTTTTGAGACTAGAGAGAGCCCTTAAAGAAAAAGAGCAATGAGAACTTTAAGGAATTTTACTGTTTGATTTGGCATTGTTTAACAGTTTAACCCTTTGGTGTAGTAATAATTGATAAGCAATGTACCTAAAGAGATTTTCTGATCCCCAACAAAACATTTACAATTGTGTAGGCAGAATTCAGTTACACAAAATCCCTCCCAAATTTTAATTTAAGGAGCCTCTATTTTTCATGGTTGAAGACATTTTCATTAAAACAGGCTTTTTTCTCCCTTAGAAGTCATCTGTTTCAGTTGTTTATTTCTTCGTTGAAATCAATAATTATCTGCTTGAAATATCATAAACTGTTACCATGTAAATCATTCTGATTTTACAAGCAGAAGCCTATGAGTCAAAACAAGAAAAACAGCAGGAACTGATTAACTCACAGACTCCCTAAGTGATCACCATATGATCTATGTGGTAAGGAAAATATTCAGGCCCAAGGCACCTCCACCATGGACGTTGCTCACTAGGTCGTACAAAGTCCTCAACCTTGATGCGCTGTTAAGTGTCCTAACACATGTTGATTGATCCTTCATCCCACAGGCATCTTCCTTCGACTCGGCCCTAGAATTCTTTAAGGACACCTTCTTCGCTGTATGGAATACCCACGTGCCCCTCAGAAGGACTCAGGTAAGGGGTGCCCACCTGTCCTGGGTCTCTGCCAATCTCATTGATCAATTCCATGCAAGGTACAATGCATGGAAAACGTACAAGGCAACTGGCACCTAGGCGGCACTCCAATTATACCGGACACTTCATAATTCCTGCACTAGACAAATCTGTCAGGCCAAAGCCAATTACTTCAAGGCATCCTTCCACACAAACCTAAATCACCCTACAAAATTCTGGAAAACAATCAGGTCACTTTTCTCTCCCCCAGCCCAACCACCCACCCCCACACTAAATGTTGACGACTCCATTGTCTCTGAACCAGGGGAAGTGGCATCTGTTTTCAATACCTTCTTCACTAGTTGTGCATCCTCTCTTCTAGCCTATCTACCACACCCCTCCAAGTATGCTCCCCCCTGAAGCCAACATCCTCCCAGGCTACTGGCTTCTCTTTTCACCAGGTTACCCCACCCATTGTGCTAAAAGTCATGTGGTCACTCAACCCCTCCAAAGGCAAATTCTCCTCAGGACTTGATTCTAAAATGTTACACCTATCTGCCCAAGCTATTGCCACCTCGCTGCCCGCTCTGTTCAATCTCTCAATTTCGCTAACCAACATACCATCCGACTGGAAGCATGCCACTGTCATCCCCCTTCTGGAAGTGGGTGACCTCTCCTCACCAGGAAACTACTGCCCCATCTTCCTATTCCCCATCCTAGCCAAATTATAGGAGCACCTTGTCCTAGCACAACTCTCCTCCTTCCTTGACTCCTCCTCTTTCTTCATGCCCTGCCAGTCAGGGTTCAGGAAATCACACTCCACCATTACCTCCCTGCTAAGTCTCACCGATGCCATCGTCACTGGCATGGATAAAGGGCACACCACCTCAGCCATTTTTGTCGACCTGGCAAAAGCCTTCGACACAGTCTGCCACTCCCTCCTACTCTCCAAGCTCGCTAGTGCCGGACTCTCAGGTGCTACCATTAGATGATTTCACTCATACCTGGTTGGTAGATTACAATCAGTAAGAATTGGACCTCACACCTCCACCCCCTCCCCGTCACTACTGGGGTCCCCAAGGCTTGGTCCTTGGCCTGATACTCCTCTCTATTTTTTTTAAAGGTCCTTCCCTCAGTCTGCCCTCACACATCCATTCACTTGTACGCTGATGACACCGTATTGTATGCAACATGCCCCTCCCCCATGGAAGTGGCCTCTATACTCCAGCAGGATTTCAATGCAGTACAGCACTGGTTTCACTCTAACCAGCTCTTTCTTAACACCAAGAAAACAGTCTCCCTAACTTTTGGGATGAGGCAAAGGCTCTCCCGGCTCCATTCTACCTTACTTTCCTCACAACCAAGGGGACTCCTTTAGAGACTTGCACCTCCTTCAAATACCTCAGGGTCTGGCTTGACCAGCACCTTGACTTTTCCACTCATATTGACTCGATCTACAAGAAACTGCACCCAAAACTAGGAGCCTTATATCAGAACAAGGACAGCATCCCTCTGGCAACCTGTAAGGAAATTGTTCAGAAGATGATCCTCCCTATACTTGACTATAGGGATATAGTCTACAGCGCTGCCCCCAAGTCAACCCTAGCCAGCCTTGATCCCCTCTTCCACTTCTTCTGTCACTTTGCCCTTGACTGTCCCCCAACGACTCATCACTGCAACCTCTACAGGTCCCTTGACCTAACGTCACTCCAGGATCATAGACACATCCACAGCGTCAGGACCGCAGCAAACTTCTGGGCACAGTCTCTTTCCCCCTACCTCAAATCTGCCCTCTCAGCCCTGTCACAGCCCGCTTACTACCTCAGGAGTGCAAACTCCCGGCTTCTCCAAGTTCCACGTATGTCTCCATCCAAGGGCCAAGCGGACTTCAAATACCTCATGCCAAAGCTTTGGAATGCACTACTGGCAGGCATTCAGGAGTTTATCAACACTTCCCATCTAAATCACCTCCTCAAGGCACATTTCTCCTCAACATGTGTTTGCACCTAGGGCCACCGAGGGGCTGGTGCCTCAGGTCCCCTTCTCTTATTTAGGGCCTCTAGCTGTGCAGCACCCTATGTTACTTGCCTAGTGCTCACAGCACTCCACCCTAGTCTAGTAATTATGTTTAAGAAGATCACAGCTAGGGGTGTCACATGCACTCTCCACACTGTACTGTGGTAATTTTGTGTAATTTGGGTTCTTCTCATTTTTTGCCTTCTGTGTTTTAATTTCTATTGTACAACATATTATATTAATCCAACATACATTGCCATGCAAATACCTATATTTGCTCATGTACTGTTGCACCATTCTATGCCCCGACTGTTTTTCTGCATCTGTATATATTGGCTGTATTTCGTATTGCCTGTTACTATCTGTATATTATATCTTATTTATTATCTACCTACTATCTGTATATATCTGTATCTACATAATATGTACAATTTACATTTGACTATTATTTGTATGCTCCATGTCCCCTTTCCCCCAGGACGTATCTGGAGTTGAGCGGTACCCTGCTCAGTATGCCTTCCAGGTAAAACTCTTAATTAAATAAATAAATAAGTCAATATGGTAAACAACATGTTCCCATGTAAAAATCTTCTGCAGAAAAGAATGGAATATATCAAATTTGTTAGGAATTTTCTTAGATTTGTGTCCTGCTGATATCAACAGTAAGATTTTTCACAGAAATGTGGAAAGTCACATTAAGTTGGTTAAGATGTCTAACTACAAAAGCATGAAAATGTTTACTCTCTTTTGATATTAATAAGCTTAATTAATGACTTGGTAGCCATCGAGGAATGCTGTAATACAGTAGGTAAACATGATGTCATCATCCGTGACTCCCTAAAATAATCAAGCCAGTGTAACAAGGTCTAGAGTAAGGCAAACCAGATACTAGGGTGTATAGGAATGGATATTGACAGCAGAAGTAAGAAGCTACTACTAGTTCTCTTCAGATCACTGGTGAGGCTCAGTCTGGAGTTCTATGCCCAGTTCTGGATTCCTCCCCTGAGGAAAGATAAGGACAGGCTGGAGACACTGCAATTTCGAGTGATCAAAATGATTTAGGGCCAGCAGGGCAGATCTTCTGAGGATCTCTGATCAAGGCACTGAATATGCACTTGCTGGAGGCCAGACAAGAGAACAGAGATATCATTCAGACCTTCAAATTACTGAAAGGAATGCATGAGGTAAACTGTGTGGAACTATCTAAAGGGTAATGATTGGAAACTGAGTGAGCAGGGGGTTCAAGAGTGAGGTGAGAAAGTTTTATTCCACAGGAAGGGAGGTGAAGCCATGAAACAACCTCCAGCTGAGGTGGTGGGCACCAAAACCATCAATGGTTTCAAATATGGCTGAGACAGAGTGTAGAGCTTAGTGGTTACCAATGTGGTAAAGGTAGGGTGTGGAGCAGGGGGATAGATAGTATTGGTTGGAACGCTATTGTATAGGGACAATAAGTCCAGGGTTTGTAAGGTTTCATGGGCAGACTGATGGCCCGATGGTCTTTTTTTGCTATCACTGTCTGTGTTTCTTTTTTTTTTTAATTCAAAGTTTTATTCAGTTTTACACAAATACAGAGAGATCTACTGTAACATGTAAATAGGTAATACAGTATAATTATATAGGAAATTAAATCCACTCTCCCCCCCTCCGCCCACCCTCCCAAAACCTCCCATTCACACAGAGTGAAGCAACCTAATATGAAACTATCTATTGGCAAAAGAAAGATCATTAGGTTTTCTGGAGAGAGTACAGAGCAGCAAGAGGACCCCATATTTTAAGAAATTTCTGAGATTGATTATGTAGGCTAGCGATTGTCTTTTCCAGTCTAAGATTGGCCAACAATTCCTGCAACCATTCATTATAAGAAATATCATTCATATCCTTCCAGTGCCTCAGGACCAGTTTTTTAACCGACATGGCAATGAAGGTTATATGATACTTTCTGTTAGTGACCCTTGTGATGTAGACAGCCATGTTCTGAGTGCAGTGTCATTTTTATTTCTTAAAATAACAGAAATGTGGTATTGAAGTGCCTGTTAAAAATGACAGTGCCCTTGGAATAACCTCACTCGCCCACCCCCCGATTTCAGCTGAAGGATGGATGCCATGAGAAAAATGCTGAGGCAGCATGTGAGATTATACACAAACAGATTTTAGAGACAATGTGTTACGTGGAAAAACCTGAAGCTAATTATAGGGTTAAGAAGCTTGAGTTCAGCATATCCATTTTATGACGCTTCCAGAGGAAGAAAAGCAGGTTGTGATGTATTAGTGCAAGGTTATAAATGTTCATATGAAGCCTGTGTGAGGAGAATGCAGCATGGATCAAAAGAGATGTCATTTGAAACATGAGTTATGCTGGAGGATTGCAGAATGTAATACTTTGAAAATACATCCTGTGGCTGTATAAGAAATATTTTTAAATATAATCTGACAGAGGAGGAGCTAGCTGACCTCACACAAAAAGGGGTTGGCCAATACAGTTGTTTAAGGAATAATTCTGTTTTACAGAGACATTTTACCTAGACTCTGACCAAGCAAGATCAGTGAGCACTTAAGCAAGTATTTAGAGACTAAGTACTGTAGTAGGAATTTGCACTGTTTAAACCTTGTTTCTTTTTAAAAGATTTGTATGTCTTTTGATATAAAAGTTCTGTATTTTGTGTTTCACATATTTTTAACTATTTTAGTAAAATTCTTTTTAGAACTTACTTGGTCTGTCTTTGACTTCTTTTTATTTTATAAGAAAAGTACATGGTTATAGCAGACAATAGACATAAGCTTGAATGGTGGTACCAAACTGGAAAAAGCAGCATTTTAAATCTGTAGTCTTTATTAAAGTTTTAAAGGGTTCATCTCTGTACACCTGGTTAGGTGCCCATAGGCAAAGATATCTGGCCCCCCGAAGACAGATATATCTGAGACTGTGCATTGGGTATGCTAACAAGAGGTTAACAGTTTGAATACCTCCACAACTGGAGACCAAAGGTTGATCTGAACTCACAAATACAGACAAGAGGGTTACCTTGTCTGTTACACTGTTCACAAGACTGCACTCAGAGGTTGGCACTTTGGGAGTAGAGGGCCTGACCTGCTGAGTGGGTTTGTGACAACCCTCACAGAGGAAATATCCCCTAATATACAAATTTCAGCAGTGAATAAATCTGATAAACCCAAGAGAGGGTCAACTTTCTGTTTAATAGCATTCCAGAGTTCCAGAGAGGAGCTATCTTGGGACATGCCCAGAAGACATGCAATAGGTTTCCCTCTCCTTGCAGACATCGAGTGCATGTGGGTGAAGGTAGGAGTCCCAGTTTGGCCATCTTCTGAGGTGAGTAATAGAGATTATGCAAGAGCTTGAATTGTGTTAGTCGGAGTCTATCCTGTATAATAAATTTATGGCAGTTCAGCCACAGGGCACACCAGAGGAATTCTTGGTTGGGAAGAAGAGTGGTCCAAAAGTGAGATGGGCTGAAACTGTCGGGCCATTTCCAATTGTGTATTAGGCCATATATTTTGGAAACAGCATGGGAAAGGCCCGCAATAGGAATTAAATCTGCTAAGCAGAATAAGTTAGGGGTTAAGGGTGGAACCACTATCTGTGTTTCTATAAACAAGTAACAACTTATTTTTGGATCTGATAAACTATAGAGTATATAAGTAAACTACTGTAGGCACATGTGAGGAATGTAAAAAAGTAATGACTGTAATCATTACATCTGTAAACAAGAGACTTCTGGCATGTCACCAGCTGTAATGGTGATGTAGAAAGGAACTCCCCCACAAAGCTACCAAAACCAAACTCCATCCATGCATTAAACAAGGATTTTTCTTTAAATAATGACCAGTCCAGTGAACCTGATATTTTGATAAGCAAATAATTGTATTTACAATGCTACAGTGGTTAATTTATGCTCACAGAGGAGTGCCCAAATCTTGAGCCTCTGGCCATTGTGGATCTCAGGCTGTCCAGCTGCATCTGCGTTTGACACAGAACAGAAGGAGCAGGAGATCAGCAATTCACAGTTACTCCAGGAGCTACAATGCCTCATCTGCACATCAGACAGAATGGAATACACAGTATGGTAATGGCACAAAGAGAGACTTGTATGTCTTAAAAAGGAAAATGGCTCTCATGAAAGCAGCACTATTAGAGGTTATGGATGGGGTAAGACACTATGACAGGATTCTGCCATTCCTATTACAACAAGAACAAGTAGTATCTGACAGATTATAAGATAACAGAGGATTGTTCTAGTTGTCCAACTGATGAATCTTTCAGATCGCTGAGGGGGTGTAACCAGCAGGCACATAAAAGCATTTATATCTGAAATACTTACCATACCAGAGAACTACAGCCTGGACACCGAGAAAGCACACCACCTTCTCCCCCCAAGAACAGTGGACTAACTGGACAAAGGGCATTCATACTTCAATTTCTGCACTGCCAGGTATAGCAGCAAATGTGACATCTAGCCTGGAAAAAATGAAATTTAAGGTATGGGGAGCACTAAATCTTTTTTAAACAAGACTATTCACCAGCTGTAGGTCCTTATAATCATGAAACAGTTAATGCAAAACATAAACCACACGCCAAAGCCAACCTAGATCCCCTGCAAAACTCCATATTCATTTTAAACAGGGACCAAAAATCTTTCAGTCCTTATATTATGTGGCTATGGCTTTACAACAACTACTGTAGAAATAGAATCACCACTGATGAAAGTGAAGGGCTTTGCCTAGGAGCTAAAGACAGCAGCGTGGACAAGGGTTGTAGGTCTGGATGTCCACTCCCAGCTACAGGATCCAGCATGCCAAATTCTGTGAGATAGGAGCTGCAGGCTTCCATGAAGAAAATGATTAAATGAAATAGACAATTATTTGTACTTTCTGTGCTACTTGGAATTTTACAATTACTTAGTGGTGCAGTGCCGTGCAGGATTAACCAAGCAGGAATGGAACATTCAGGGCAGTGGAGAATGGGAACTGGTTAACCCCTGTTAGACTAGCATAAAATGTATTACTAAAATAATATTACTGTAAAGTTGGGTTGGGCTATTGTTATTGCTAAAAGGATATTCTTCTCGATTCAAAAGATTATTTATAGAAAATAAGTGCATGGTTACTTCGATCATGAAAGACATCAACTCCCTGATAAACATAATAAGGGTGTTGAAGGAATTTTCTCACTTACAAAGCACAATCTGTTTTTACAAGAAATGCATCTCACTTAGCTAGAGCACCTTAGGCTGTCTAAGGGCTGGATCAGTTAGGTTTACTCTGCAGCAAATCCAAACAGGAAAAAGCTGGTGTAGCAATTCAAATTAATAAAAAACTTTCATTTGAATACAGATCTCATCAAGAAGATGAAGAAGGGCACTTTCTAAAAGTCCTGGTCTCTTTTTATGTCCCAGTTTACCTCCTCGTAAAACTCCTAGATATCTGCAAATGTATTTTCTGTGGCAAGATGATTTAAGGTTTTAGACATGTGCAAGTTATTTTCTTATCTGTCTGAAGAATCTGTCTCAGCTAGTATTTAACACACAAATGAAATCCCTACCTTAAATTGTAA
Source organism: Neoceratodus forsteri (assembly GCA_016271365.2). Classification (NCBI taxonomy): domain Eukaryota; kingdom Metazoa; phylum Chordata; order Ceratodontiformes; family Ceratodontidae; genus Neoceratodus; species Neoceratodus forsteri. The sequence goes on from CM057458.1 coordinate 379,006,585, forward strand.
TCTTTTGGGGATCATCCGGGAATTTTTGAACATGCACCTGATAAAAGCTGGAACATTACTGTTAGGAGCATATACTATATATTTAGCAGGCAAAGAATATTTATTACAATTTTAGGTAAGGATTTAATGTGTGTGTTAAATACTAGCTGAGACAGATTCTTCAGCCACACAACAAAATAACTTCCACATGTCCAAAACCTTAAATCATCTTGTCACAGAAAATGGATTCTAGGGGTTTTATGAAGAGGGAGAATGGGATCTCTTTTCATTACAACCCCAATGAGGTTTACTCATGGATAGATGTGATATTCACATACATGGAAGATATGCCTTTCTTATCTAATCCCCGGTTTCTGACTATGCCTCAGTATCAGTGTGGTTCCAGACATCAGCAACTAGAGGGGATTTGGTTTGATGTTCAACACTGTACTGATTACTGTACTTGATGATACTATCTTTAAGGATCGGCTCCTAGATGGTATTCAGATTTTATTATCAGAAGCATGTCACAAAAGGCACTCACGCAAAGTATACCTGGGATGGTTTGAAGGCTATATAGTGAGGCATAATAGCCTATACAGCCCAGAAAAAAGGCAAAAGAGGAGCTCAGAGTTAAAGAGGGGGTCCTGCCAAAAGTGCCACATCGCAGAATTAGAATAAGCATATCCACAATGAATCCCATACCAATAATTAGTTCCTATGTTACTTCATGTTAAAGTTATGAGCGATTTTGTAACCTTTATTTCACTACCTGTTCAAAAAAAGCCAGTTTCAGTGAAGAGCTACTGATGATGTCATAATCTGAACTCACAGTCTAGTCCTCCCTGTCAGCAACCTTAAAGGACCTGTTTCTACAAGGTTTAAGAAACTGTAGCTGTAGTAACCATTTAACAACAACAACAACAACAAAAAATGGCATAGGATTGGCTTCAGTGCATGCATTTCCAGAATGTTCACCTGCAGGGTAACCTGTGAACAAGGAGACCGCAACTGAGCACTTACAAAAACAGTGGCTCAGTTATGGTGCCTGTGTTTAGGGTACCTGGCAGGGGGCGACCAGATACCTGGGTGGGCAAGGTAGGGTGACCAGAAGTACACATGTATATGCACATGCGTACATGCATGAGGGGGAGAGGCAGGGGAGGGAAGGCATGTGGGAGGGGTGTGGTGGGCAGCTGCCAAGCTGGTCTGCTAGCATGGTGGGGAGGTGCAGGATGCAGGGTTCGGGTCTGGTGCAGCATGGTTCTTTTTTTGCCAGTAGGTGACTTTCTTTTTGTTAAGTATTTCACTCCCCCCTGACATGCACCCCCTGGAGTTGAGAATTCTTTAGTAAGGGGGTCCGGGGGTTGCTGTGCCCCCTGCATGAAATGGAAACTCATAGATCTTGGGCATCCTTTTCCCATTCACCATGAGTGTGCACTGCAAAAATTCATTTTCAGTAATGTACACTTGCCCTAACGGCAATCGCTATTCTGCAATCGCTGTTATGACATAGAACCCACATGCATGGTACTGTACTTTAAAATGTTTCAGGAGGTGGTTTTGGAATGCAGCACTTAACCAAGATATAGAATGTCAAAGTGGTGCACAATTTTAAAATGTTTGGGGGGCATGCAGTCTTGGAATTTGGCAGGGATGTGCCATCTCAAAATGTGGTAGGGCAGTCACCCTCAGAATGCAACAGGAATATACATTGAGGAATTTGGCAGAGACTGGTAATTTCAGAATACAGTGGGGACACAAACTGTCAAAATGTGACAGGACACACCATTTATTCTGAAATAGTACACACCCACCAAATTTCCAAATGGTGCATCACATCCCCACCACATTTGAACATTGTGCATTCCAGACAGAGTCTAAAATTATCCATCCCTTGCAGCATTCCAAAATTCCACATCCCTACCACATTCTGAAATTGCACATCCCCACCAAATTCCAAAATTGCACATTTCCACCACATTTTGAAGTTGTATTTCAATGCCACATTCCCAAATTGTGTGTCACTGCCACATTCCCAAATTGTGTGTCACCACCACATTCCAAAATTGTGCACCACTGCCACATTCCAAAAGGGTGCATCACTAACACATTCCCGAAATTGTGCATCACTGCCACATTCCAGAATTGTGTGTCACTGCTGCATTCTGAAATTGTGTGTCACTACCACATTCCAAATTGTGTATTACTGCCACATGCAAAACTTGTGCATCACTGACACATTCTGAAATTGTGCATTAGTGTCAGATTCTGAAATTTTGTGTCACCGCCGGATTGTGAAATTGTGCATCACCACCACATTCCAAAATTGTGCATCATGGCCACATTCTGAAGCTATGTGTCACAGCCACATTTCAAAACTGTGCATCATGGCCACATACAGAAACCGTGCATCATTGTCACATTCCAAAAATGTGCGTCAACCTCACAGTCCAAAACTGTGTGTCACCACCATGTTCCAAAATTGGGCATCACCACCATATTCTTAAATTGTGTATCACTGCCACATTCTGAAATTGTGCATCACTGCCACATTCTGAAATTGTGTGTCACTGGCCCATTCCAAAATTGTGCCTCACTGGCACATTCTGAAATTGTGTGTCACCACCACATTCTAAAATTGTACCTTCCTGCCACATTCCAAAATTGTGTGTAAACATCCATATTCCAAAATTACCTGTCATTGTCACATTCTGAAAATGTGTATCCCCACCATATTCCAAAATTGCATGTCTCCACCACATTCTGATATTGCATGTCCAAGTCACATTCTAAAATTGCTTATAAAATGGGCAAAGGATTTCAAGAAATCTGATTGGTTGTTAGCCGTGCATTAGATGTGCCTAATACACAGCTAAAACTAGAACCCCCATTTAGAATACACAGGCCCATTTTATACAGTAAGTACAATAAGCCACTCCGGGGATGTGCATTAGACAGTTCTAATGCACGGCTAGGGGACTGGACGCACTCAGCCTGTGGCCTCGTGCCTCACTACGTCCCCCTAGCCACACATTAGAACTGTCTAATGCACACCCCATCGTGTCTTATTGCTTACACATCCTTGCCTCATTCTGAAATTGAATGTGGCTACCACATTGTGAAACTGTGTCACTACCACATTCCAAGACTCTGTGTCCATGCCACATTGTGAAATTGCATCCTGCCACCACAATATGAAATCAAGCATCCCAACTCCTTTTGAAATTATGTGTCACCAGCACATGCCAAATTTATGTATCCAGGATACATTATAAAATTACATAATTACAAAAGTACACCTGCTTTATACCACTGCTCATTGCCCAAAGTTCTTGCTGGCATCAATGGATGTAGTTTACATGCAGTACAGGGAAACTGGCATTATTTGATTGGGCAAAATATTTCAAGAGAACACCTTTTGCTATTCTGAGCACTTGAAGCAAGAAATTGTCTTGCATCTGTTACATTTTTTTATTCTCTACAGTTGTGTCATTTTCTTATCATAGACCCCTGTAAGCAGGGTTTACAAGACCTGATCTCACCGTTTTATTATTTGGCTTCTGCATACAAACATCTACTAGTAGGGGTCATATAGCTCACATATATCGATTACTTCAATACCCCACTCCCCAATTTATAGAAGCTATTCAACAAAAATGGCAGCTAGAAGCTAAAAGTCCATGTATTGTATATCTCATGGAGAGAGTAGAACATCACCTATCAAAAGGTACACTGTACCTCTGTGGAAGCAGTGTGGAGAAAATTTAATTGAGGAATTATAAATTGTGCATAGATACAGTTGTACACCAGTGATCATGCAACACCTTAAAGTGACCTACTTGGATCTCTGCTGCTAAAACTGCCAACATGTTGGCAATCATAATCACATACTGTATTCTGGCAGTGCCCAAAGCTAGTGCCATACTGCAATGATGTAGTAAAAACCAGCAAAACATCTCAATATCCAAACCTTCATCAATGGTTAAAATTATTTGGGGCTTATCCCCAACAGGGGTTAAAAATAAACAAGATAAAAAGGTTTATAATATCTCTCTCACAGCTGCCTGCAGATGCTTGACCCTCCAATGGCAAATTCTGACTATTCCAAAGCATAGTGGAGTACTGTTTGAGAGACTGAGATTTGAACTTCCAACCCCGCTGACTCCTCCCAACCTTTTTATCTTTATTTCTCTCTTTCTTTTCCCTCCTGTACCTTTCTCTATATTCTTTTCTTTTTTCTTCCCCCCACCCTTTTATATTCTCTTCATTTCCTCTCTTGCCTGTATTTTGCATTTATAAGGTTTATATTCACCTTTGGAAATATGCTGTTTGTGAGGCACCTTACTCTAACTAAGGTTTGTCATGGTGCAATGATGATTCTATTGTATTCATTACAAATAGAGTATGAATTAAAAAATAGAACATGAGTTAAATATGTTATTGTACTTAAAAATTAAAACAATTATTTTATTTTACAATATTGTTTAACCTAAAAGCTTGTTTGTACTCCCTTCCTGGGTTTTTGTAGTGGAACAGGCTCTTTAAGGGAATTCACCTGATAATATAGTCAGAGTATTATGCTGACTAGTGGCCTGTTCCACTAATGAGAGCAGAGACTACTTTATTTGCACTGTTGGTGATGTAACACTTAAATGAAATACATTACACCTGTTTGAAACTGTATTTATGAACACATGAGGACACTTGTGGTCAGGCCTCCAGAGGAAGGAGTTCTAGGCCCTCTCAGACTAGGGGTATGGGGAGAGTGTTGGGGGTAGGAAGAGTGAGTATGGGGTCGTGGGAGCTGTGGGGGGGTTGCTCCTATTCTTCTACTCCTAGGCGTCTTGGCCTACTCACTACTACTGTCTGCATCCCCAATCCTGTGCCCACTTATTTCTTTCCCCAGGTTCTGCTTCAGTCCAATGGAGCCTTCCTTGCCCGGCATTGTCTCCGCTTCCACAGCCTAACATCTCTATAGTACTACCTGTTTCTATACCTGACATTCCCATCATGTTACTTCTCCTTCCCAGTCAGTGTTTCGTGTATCTTGCTCATCTCATCCCAGTTCCCTATTCTACTCTCCCTTCTCCAGCAGCACTCTGAGTTTGAGCCAGCACATACCAGCAGTACTCTGGACTCTGTCCTTAACTCACGCCTTTTGAGATGCTGAGTGAAGGTAGGCTTCCCCTGTCTAAAAGGGATGGGATTCCATTACAATCACTAACGCTTACTTCCTACATACCGGACATCCTCCATCTCTAACTCTGCTTGCTGCATCAAGTCCAGGGTAACTCACCCCGACTACCAGGGATGGGTGCCATGTCTACAAACTACGGTGCCTTACTATAACTCATCTACCTCAAACCAGTTGACGCTTCCCTTTGGGAATGGAACTTCTTCAACCTATATGCCCTTATCATCCTACATCTGCCTAGCCAATCCAAGTCACGATCATTCTGCTTCAGCCGTCGTCGTTGGGTGTCTGCTTCTCCATTCCACTTCTTCACCTGTATGCATTCTCAGCTTGCCACCTGATTACTGCTTCCCTTCGGGAACCTGATTTTGCCTGACTTGCCTTCTCCATCCTTCCTGGTCTACATCCTTGATACCTGGTTGCACCTCGCAACCGTACATGGCTGGGAGCCTGCATCTGCTTTGACTGTTTTCATCTCCTGCTTACCCTACCTGTTGCAGGTTGCTGCCTCCCTTCAGGAACGGGGCCTTTCTACCTTACTTGCCATCCACATCCCAACTTTTCCTACAGGCTTTGTATGTCGGTCTTCACACTCTGACTACCTGGTTGGTTGCATGCTTCTGTGAATCCATTGATTCCATGCCATCTCTGGCTCATACCTGGATGCCACTTCCATCTGGAGTGAGATTTCAGTTGCTTCCATCTATCTCTGCTGACTGGTATCAGTTACTGGTTATCTCTCCTCGAGTACTGAGATGGGAAGCTAGTTTCTGCAACCGTCCATTTCAACTTAGGAAGCTCTCAACTGGACCACCGCCTGCTTCCTCCAGGACCTGGACCATTTCCTGAATTTGCCTCAATCATCATGCATTACCTGGTGTCTCCTGTCCAGGTCTTCTCACCTCAACTCCCTTGCTTCAGAGTTTATGTCTGCACCTGGAAGGTCATCCCTCTGCATTTTCTGCCTCCTGCCCAGCTTCAGCTCCTCTCCTGATGCAGGACCTCTTTGCTCTGATTGTTCCACTTCCTCTCCAGTCTCCATCCCGCACTTCCATGGACCTTTGTTCTTGAACCCCTTAGCCTCATTCCTTCATGACATGGATCATGCCAGCTTGTCCAGTTCCCCTCTCAATCCAGGTCAACTGCCTCATGGATTTCTTTGCTGCAGGTCCCCTGGCTGGCTGCTATAGGGACTCATTTATTTTAAACATTTGGGAACATTCTCCTCCATTGCTCCAGTGCTTTCATCCTTTTCTCTAGTAGTTTTCAGCCTTCGTCAGACATAGAACTCCTGTATCTCACCTCAGTTGATCATGGTGCTTGGCTCCTTGGCCTTCCGTGGCTCATCCTCTGATGCCTTGCTTCTGCCTTCCTGCATTTTGCTGCTGTTTGCTGTGGAGCCAAACCTGTCCTGTACCTTCCTGCTCTGGATGTCATCCTGCTTCACCTAGCCCATAGCCTTCCCTGGATCATTTCTTCAGTTCCTCAGGATTCACTCTGGATGTCCTTCCCATTTGTACAGCTGCTTTTTCATTTTTGCCTTGCAGGCTCGGGGCTTCATACTGTTTGCTGTGGCTCTTTTGGGTCTCATTCCATTTCTCCGACCAGTATTCCTACCTAGTCATCTGCTCTTCCATATAATCCATATCATACTCCTACTCTGGCTATTTTAACAGTACCCTTACACTACTCATTGGATCACTCATTCATTAATCAGGAGAAATATTTCTGCCAGCAAACATCCCCCAGCTTACATGCATCATAGATTCTTATGTCATCATAGAGTTTTCTACTGCCCAATCAGTTCTTCACGATCATTCATGGAATCCCATTCACCTGAACAATAGGAAGAGCTTCTCTGTCTCTACTGGATGTACCCTCCGATTCCTGTCCTTCCAATCACTGTGACTTCCCTGTAGGCCTTGTCTCACTGGCTATCCTCATACATGGATAGGACTTAAATCCTTTTGCTATACTCTGACTTCATAATCAGTATCACTTCTACAGATACCAGGAATCGCAAGATAACCAATTCAACTACGGACATCACCCATTTTACTTTCTACAGCCTATTCTTCCAACACCGATTCTGCTGACTAAGTTACTTGACTCCTACTTCTCAACAGTCATTTCTCATTTTAAGAATTTCACAGATGTCTTCCAGAATATTTACTGTGGGATATCCACCGCCTAGCTGATTACTAACTCCACACCATCCAACCCATTGTTTTCACTCCTGGACATCGCCATTCCGTACACAATCATCCAGACCTTTTCACCTAGTATCTTCAGCCGGGCTAACCACTCTTCCAGCAGACCCTTCAGCCTCTTCTTCTCGAATTCCCTTCATTAATCTCTACAGTAAAGACCATCACCAAGAACTGGCTCTCCTGAATTCTAACCGGCAATCTGTAACAGTCAAGATAAATTCACCCACTCAGTCTTGCCTCCCAGTCGGTATTAATCAGTTGTAGCACTAAGATCCTATGGCATCCTGCACTAATAGATCTCACTACCAATCCAGCCTACAGACTCTTCCTTACACCTGCCCCCAAGTTTCTCTCAAGTACTTCTGCATCAAGATTACCTGTAAACTTAACCAACCTATGTCACCACAGTGCATTTCCTAAATGATCACACTACAGAAATATCCACACTTACTTCAGGCAGCTTACTGGCAGAGTATTTGAGTATAAAGTCATGAACATCATGACTAAAAAAGCCATCCATCCCTTACACCGGATTTCCAGACATTCCCCATATACTTTAGGCTACCACCTTGATCACTCTGTAAATCTTCTTCTATTTATTTACTAATCACTGATGGCATTACTCTCATCAGTCGCTCAAACTCTCCTCTACTCATTTACTCTGGGATGCTTACTTAGTGATTTATTGCTCATTAATCGATTCTTTACCTTCAGACTACCTTCAACATCAAATCTTACATGAATTGGATCAGTCACTCATAACTTTACAAATCATCCCAAATCCCAAAGTGTACTGTCTGGTTGTATATCGATGAAATTATGCTCTCCTGACTCATTACGCCCCTGCAATATCTTTGGACATGCATCTTTCATCACCTTGGAAAAATGGACTACATTAGCCCTTTAACTGGATCCACTCCACCCATAGGAGTCTACCATCCCTATGGAAAAAAAATACCCTTCATCCTCAGGATCATCATTCAGTCTGCATTGTCCTTGGATTGAAAATAAACCATCAGCTCCAGGGCATTCTAAGGCTCTCTTCTACTCATTTCTACTTCATGGATGCTTCCTTAGTGACTTCTTGTTCATTACTGAATTCTTTGCCTCCAGACCATACCTTGACATTCAAACTTGTCACAAGTTGGATCATTCACCAATGACTTCTTGTATCGCAGCATTTCCATCATTTCACATCTAGTAACTTATTGATCAAGTCATGCTCCCTCTGCTCATTCCACCCTGACAATTCCTTGGGACAAGCATCATTCATCATCTTGGAAACTTGGACTTCCTTCGCCCTCTTACACCTGGATTTACTTCACACTTCGGATTCTACAGCTCATTCAGAATAGACCTACTCTTCAACCTCAGGGTCATCATTCAATCTGCATCATCCATGGATCGAGGATCGATCATCATCTCTCCAAGCAGCTCACCAACGTCAAATTAGCTATAGTTACTAGAATCTAGGTCCTTTCCTTTTAGTATGCACAGAGGATGGGCAGACCTCCGGCCATGGGTCCTTAGATGTTTCCTCCACCGGGGGGGGGGTTCCTTCTCCTGAGTACCAGGTGGTCATACTCTCTGTGAGTTTGAGGAGGTATCTTTTTGGGCCTTCTACTCCCTATGCATTATTGCCTACATACCTACTACTCAAGGGTAGGAATAAAGTAAAGCCACAAAAAGTACTGCAAGTTACACAAGCACTATATACTCCATCTCTCCCCATTGCTGCTTCACAAACATTGAACAGAAGGGTTTGGTGTGAGGTTCAGTGTGGGGAATAGCTCCTCCCACAACCTCTATTTAAGCCCTCCACTAACGCACCTCCCTTGCTTAGAGAGTGTTTTTTGTCCACCACCATCCCCTCCTCCTCCTTCTCCAGTGCCTTTCTCACTCTTGTTCCTGGGCCTTCTGTTCCCTACAAATTACTACCTACATACCTACTACTCAAGGGTGGTAATAGAATAAAGCCACAAAAAGTACTACAGGTTACACAAACACTATATACCCCATCTCTCCCCATTACTTTTCCACAAACATTGAAGTATTGTATAATGGATAATTACAACCCAGTGTTTAGGTTGCAACATCACATCTAGTAATTACTGAACTTTTTTAAGTTATCTAAATGATGGTGTTCAAGAACAATCCAGAAGTGAGGGAGCAGAGCACAAAAAAATGCCATGCTGTGTGTGGTCAGACTTCATCTGTCCAACCAGAGTGCTTCCTTTTACCCATTTTCAACCCACCCAAGAGTGAGTGTATGATGAGAAAGATGCCAGTGCACATGGCACACCAGCATCTGCTTACTCTCCCCACCCAGGCACACCTGTCCGTGCCTGCTGCACTGCCACCAGTGGTCACCCAGGTGATGGTAGAGCAGCAAGATAGGGCTGTCCTCCTGCCCCATAGGAGGAGTGTATGCAATGGGGTACTCAAGACTCCTCATGTTAGATTTCAAGCAAACCTTGGGTCAGTGCATGAACTCTGGTTGCTAGCATTATGAGCAACAGCTCTGCTACTGCATTGACTGATGGGCCAGCCTTGCTACTTTAAAAAAAATAGTCACTAAACACCTGAAACAGAAAACATCTAGGATTAAACCTGGAACAATAAAATGTTCATGTAATGCTTTTTCATGCAAAATCCACTCCTGTAATTATGTATCATTATCTGTGCAACTGTTAGTCATTTTGGATAGGACCCTGTGGGTAACAAGCTTCCAGGCTTAAGAGACTATATGGTAAAAATACACTGCACCCTCTATTACCTATTTGCCAGCTTTGGCGCAACAGTATTTTGGCAGGTAATTGAGATTGATGGATAATAGAGGTGTGCATTTTGATTTAGGTACTAAATCCAGCCGACTGTTTTCCCGACGTTTGAAATCCCGCCCTCTAATTCCAGAAAAAAGAATTGCCCCAACGCCAATAATCCCGTTAGTGAAATTCCCGACACCTTCTCTGGTTGTACTGTCTGTCTCAGTGATATGTAGAAAAAATGGGCATCCGTTCTTGATTTGTGTTTTTTTTTTAAAACATACAGATGTCTAAATGTTTTACTGGAGCGGGAGTAAAGAGGGGGCAAGTCAGGGAGACAGTTCATTGTGAATAGCGCTGCACATGCAGCCTACTAGCACTACTAATTTCTATTATTTCTGTGGCAAAAGTGGCAGAGTGTGTCCCCTCAGTACGTGGTGTTTTTTTTTTTTGTCATAGATAATGGGGCAAACATGGTGAAGGCAATAAGCAATAGGAATTTTGCAAGCATTCATTGCTTTGTACACACTAGCAAGACAGTGTCAACATCACATGTTCGGTCGGGAATTAGTACGGATACCCCTCAAACCATATTCTTTGCCAGCATAGCCATCTTGCCTTCAAAGTACCTTGTTCCATCTGAATAAAAGTCTGCTTTATATAGACTGAGTCTGGTTGCACAATCGCTGGCTGACTCACTCAGTACTAGCTTTCTCACAGCGCTCAAAAGAGGGATCTCTTTATTTTGGCTCGAGAACAAGTGCAAACTTGTGCCATTTACTTCATTTTCATTATCGTTCATCCCGACCATTGTGGCATTGTGATCGGGAGGCTAGCAAGACAGTGTCAACATCACAACCAACTTGAAATGTTTTTGGGAAGTAACGGGAGGTGGGAAATTATGCTTCAGGATTTTAATCGGGATTTAGCAATTTCAGCTTTTTGGTCTCGGGATTTTGGTCGGCGGGCAATCGGTCGGCGGGAATTAGTACCAATACCGTGCATTTTAATATGGGCCAATCCCAACATAACAAAATGTCAAAGTATTCACAATATTCTATTAAATATTTATTATTTAATTATTGAAAGAGTTTTACCAGGAAATGTGCACTGATCTGTAAACGGCTTGTTTCCTAAGCCATCCTGGGGGAGGAATACATAGCAGTTGCACACTGTAAGTCAATTTAATGGCAAAAATAAATCATGTACAATAAGTGGCACCAGAAGACATATGAAGAGAGACTAAAGGAGCTTAATATGTATAGCCTCGAGGAAAGGGGGGGGGGACACGATAGAAACTTTCAAGTACCTCAAGGGAATCAACAAAGTCCAAGAGGGTAGCATCTTTCAAAAAAAGAGGTGTGCAAGAACAAGGGGGCACAATTTGAAGATAGAGGAGGGGTGGCTCAGAGGTAATGTAAGGAAGTATTTTTTCACAGAGAGGGTTGTGGATGCATGAAACGGCCTTCTGGAGGAGGTTGTGGAGTCAAAAACAGTGGTTAAATTCAAGCATGCATGGGACAGTCATAAGGCAATTCTAGGGGGTTGGGGTAGAAAGAAGTTGCCTGCTGGTTAACTAGGATCTGTAGCTTATCCATTAGGTAGGGAAATGGGCAGACTGGGTGGGCCAAGCGGTCCTTATCTGCTGTCAAATTTTATGTTTCTATGTTTCTATATAATGCTGTCATTTAAGAATGATGCAAACAGTCAAATAAATACTACTGGTAAAGTTGAGGAAAGAGTTATGTGCAGGAGCAAACATGAGAATGTGGGCATAGAAATAAGAGAAACATACAATAATATTTGTCAGCAGAAAAGGATTTGTTGGCCCACCCAGTCTGCCCATTTTTTTATAGAGGTGTTTATCTCTTGGGCTGATCAGACAGCTACTCATCCTCATCCCTGGGCACTGTCGACCATCCCTTGCCTCTATCCTCATCCGGGGGTAAGTTCCTATGTGTACTGACCCCCCACTGCAGGACGGGGGAAGGGCCATCTTACCTTCCCAGTGCCTCACATGCAGATGTCCCGCTCGACTGTTGGGTTCCAGAATCATGGCTCCCTCCACCCTCCCTGATTTGTGTCTGTCCCCTGTGCATCAGCACTCCTACCAGTTCTCCACCTCTTTGCAGCCAAGAGTCAGAAAGGCACACCACCCCCGTCCAGGACAGCAGAGCTGCCTGGAGATGATTCAGTACTCTCCCAGCCCTCCCCACCCCACTGATCCCCAACAACCTGAGCTTGTTCCTGAAGTTGGGTCACTGGTGTGGTGTGAGGTAAGGTGCTTGCAGCACCTCAGCCCTCTGTGCCACCGGGCCAGCTCCAGTCTACCCATTTTGTCCCTGCCTATACTGTTACCGAAGACTCTACCTGATCTGTGGCTACTCCTCCCTTTCCTACCAAGATTCCTTTATACCTATCCCATGCATGCTTGAAGCCCACCACTTCTGCTGGAAGACTTTTCTGGGTAACCACAACTCTTGCATTGAAGAAGTACTTTCTGACATCCCTCCTAAAATTGCCCCTTCCAGTTTCATAGCATGCACCCCTTTGCACCTTCTCATTTGAAATTCTCCTCTACTTTACCTTATTCACCACTGTCAGGTACTTATAGTTCTCTATCATGTCCCCTCCCAGAGTCAAACCCAAAACAGAATGACTTATACACTCTACTGAATGAGTTTGACAGTATTTTTACTAATGTACCAGGTAAAGCTAAGGGGATTGTGCATGAGATACATCTAACCCAAACTCAGCCTATCTACCAAAAACCTTACAGATCACCTGTGAACGTCCATGAAGAGGTTATCCAAGAAATTAGGAAGCTTGAGAAAATAGGAATCATTGTCCCAGCTAATAGTCCATGGTCCTCTCCCATGGTGGTAGTTGGGAAAAAAGAAGGTGGGATTTGCCTTTGTTTGAACTTTAGAAAAATCAATAACATCTCCCTGTTTGATGAGTACCCTATGCCAAGGGTGAATGATATTATTGATTGCCGGGGAAATACCCAATATATTGCCATGCTTGATTTAACCAAAGGGTAGCAGCAAATACTACTGTTCCCTGCATCACAAAAAGTAACAGCATTCACTTCGTCAATATGCGTTTCGGACTTCATGGGGCCCCTGAAACCTTTCAAAGATTCATGGATGTTATGCTTAGGCCCCATAAAGTATACTGTGAGGCATATCTGGACGATGTGGTGATTTTCAGTCCAGACTGGGAATCCCATATGCTGCATTTGCAAAATGTGCTACAGTCCATTAAAGAAGTGGGAGTGATGGTGAACCCTGCTAAATGTGCCCTGGAAAATGTAGAAACTCAGTATCTTGGGTTTATTACTAGAGGGGGGGAAGTGCAATCTGAAGTTGAAAAGGTAACTGCAGTGGCTAATAGCCCTATTCCAAGCACCAAGAAACAGGTGAGGTCCTTTCTTGGTCTAGCAGGCTATTACTGGAGGTTCATACCTCAGTTTTCCTCCATAGATTGCCCCCTCACAGATCTCACCAAGAAAAGATGCTCAAATAAGGTACGATGGTGCCACTCCTATGATGAAGCATTGTGGACCATAAAAGCCATCTTATGTACTGCCCCGGTCCTGCAAAGTCCAGATTTTGCACAACCATTTGCTGTACATACAGATACGTCCAAAACTGGTCTTGATGCTGTTCTAACACAAAAAAATCAATGGACAGGAGAACCCCATAGTTTATGTGAACAGGAAGTTACATGAGAAAGAGTGCAAGTACACAACCATTGAGAAAGAATGTCTAGCCCTGACGTGGGCTATTGAGTCCTTAAAATACTACCTATGAGGTACCAAATTTCAAGTCATAACAGACCATAACCCACTGTGCTGGCTGCAGCAAATGAGGGAGAAAAACCCTTGAATAATGAGGTGGTACTTAGCTCTACAACCATATCGTTTCACTGTCTCCCATAGAGCTGGTACCACCCACCTCAATGCTGATTACTTGTCCAGATATGGCACAGGAATTGAATAAAGTGAATTGTAAATCATTTGATATGGAACTGTTGTCAGATGTTGTGTACAGTTACGTTATGGAAAAGTAGAAGGATGACTCAGGGTAAAGAGTGACTGCATTAGAGAAAACAGTTTATGTTTTCTTAAACACTGAACTAAGGTGTTACTGTATGATTGACCTTAAGATGAAGCTTCTGGAGTGGGTGGGCAGAAGCGCCAACCCCTTCCAGGGTTAGGGAAGGTGGTAAAACAGTCCAAATCAGACTGTTTCCCTTTTAAGGGGGAAAGAGTGTGACAGAAAACAGCCCTGTCCCTTGATTTGGATCTTATTCTTCTTCATCTAAAACTACTGTTGCAACAGTTCTTTCATTTTCTCCATGCTATCTTTTTATGTCGCATCTGGAAACAAGCTTTGGCTTAGTGTGCTACTCCTGGTTAAACAATGTTCCTTTCCCTTTCCTTCCCTTCCCTTATGTTCTAGTTCAGATGGTTGGCCACCTCTGGGTGCCCCCCATCTTTCTCTTTCTCTCTTAGCCATCTCCTCTGTATGTTCCATTTTCAAGGTCCAATGAAAGGTTGTAAATAAAGAGGTTAGAATGTGACCTTGCGTTATGTAGCTATATAAGTAGATGTGGTTGGCAGGCAGATGAAATGAAGTCCTGCATAGATGTACACCTGGTTAGCAAAGAAATGCTAAATGCAAGCCCTGCAAATGTTTGCAAATTTGTTTGCATGTTTCAAATAATAAATAAATAAATGATACAAGTCTTTGTACTATAGGACTGAATTTGTGTTCTTCAGGATTCAATGAGCAGTTGCTCTGTATTACAATCCAGCAGAACTAGAAACCTTGGCAAAAGCATGTGTGGTACACTTTTGGTACATTTTTGAATTATGTCTGCTTTCCCTTGCTGCCCAAACTAACAGTGTACCTGGTGCAGGTTCGGGAATTAGGAAGACCATTTCAGAATGTGTCTTAGTCCTCCCTTTTCTCATATTTGCGGGTGAAAAAGAAAAAAGTTAGAACACCTTGAAAATAAGCAGCCAGTTGGCATTTCTATATCTGTGTGTATGGGTTACACACTGGCCTGAGAGTCAGGCATGACTGCTCTGCCCCCTTCTTGGTTGTGCATGCAGTCTCTGCCTCTGAGTACAAACCCAGTAATTTACCCTCTAGGAACATGTGTACAGCAGACAGAGCTCTGTTTCCCAACCCCTGTTTAGCTAAAAGAGGAGTCACTTAGAAAAGAGGTTGCTTTGCATGCCATCGGCTAATAATTCAGCCGATGAATGCTAAGGCTAATTATTGTCTTTCTCCATTAAAAAATAAACCCTTTATTATAGAGCTAAGTCCTGTAACAATGGGTTGAAATAACAGTGGAAATAAGCAGTCCTGTCTGACACTTACATTTTCCTTTTCCTTTTCTTTGGCAGACTGAGTCATTGTTGTGTCTCTCCTTCTGTTGTCAAGGCAATGTGAATCCATCTATAAGGTGGCAGCGGCTTCTAGTGCCCATTTTTATGATGTCTTAGCTGTCAAGTCAGGACAGTGCAGAAACAAGTTGCAGTATTTTAGTTTAGAAATTGTTTCATTGTGTTTCATAGGGAAGTTCCTGTAATATATCTTATTTAAAGACTTTCTAGAAAGATATAAATTAAAAGAGAGTCAAACAAAATGATTTTTGAGAAACTAATGATGTCAGAAACACATGACCAAGATGGGTGGGTGTATTAAGCCCAACTGCTCAAGCCTTAAGTTAGATAGGGTCAGCGCTTCCTGGCCATGGTATGCGATGGATTGAGGGGAGTCCTAGCTACAACCTTAGGTGGAAACCGAAGTATAGTTTGCCATGGCTGTGAAGTCGAGATTCATTTTCTTTATTTATGTTCCTCATGTTTTATTTTGTTGGCAGACAAAAACTGTATTTATTTCCTTATTTATGTATAAATAAACATCACATCAAGTCAACGGTGCATTAAACCTACAAGCTGTTGTGGTTGTCTATCTGTTATCCCACACACTATGACAGCACCCCAGCATCCCACTGGACCTACCCACTACCTTGTCACACTGCCTTGCCACTCTGAGGTAATTTGATGTGATAATCCCAAGGTCCCTTTCATGTTTAGTGACCCGCAAATCCTCTCCCCCAAGTTCATACACCACCCCAGGTTTCAGTCCCCTAGATTCATGATTTTGCATTTTTTTACATCGAAACCTAGCTGCCATACTTTCGACGACTCCTTGAGTTTCCTCAGGTCTGTACTCACTCTTTCCACCCCCTCCAGAGTATTTATGCTACTGCAGATTTTGGGGTCCTCTGCAAAGAGGCATACCTTCCCTTACAGCTCTTCAGCAATGTTGCTTATAAAGACATTGAAGAGGACTGGTTCTAGAACTGAGCCCTGAGGTACCCTGCTGGTCCCTTTCCCCTTATTATACTGAGTGCTATTTGCCACCATTCTCTGTTGCCTATCCATCAACCAGTTCTCTACCCAGTTTACCACCTTGGGTCCCATCCCGAACTGTCCAGTTTCCTTATTATCCTCCTATAAGGTATGGTCTCAAAGACCTTGATGAACTCTAAGTAGGCCACGTTCACCGCCCCACCCTGATCTATATCCCCAGTCATCCATTTGAAGAAATCGATCATGTTTGTCTGACATGACCTCCATCTGGGAATTAGTGCTGCCTTAGGTCTTGTAACCTGCAGAATTCAAGATACTTCACTAGCCTTTTTTTAAAAAGACTGTCCATTAACTTGTCCACTACTGACCTTAGACTGACTGGCCTGTTGTTGCCAGTCTCCTCCCTGCTGCCATTTTTATGAAGCAGCACTACTTCTGCCCTCCTCCTGTCCTCTTGACCCACTCCCTTTTCCTTTAATTTGTTTATGAGAGCTATCAGAGGTGCAGCCAGTACCTCCCTGAACCTCCCTAGCCCCCTCAGCACCCTTGAGTGTACTCTGTCTGGCCCAATGCCTTATCAATGTTCAGATTCACAAATCCTCTCAGGACTCTTTCCTCTGTGAATTGATTTGTATCTACCTCCCTCCTCCACAGTGTTCCTGCTGCTTGTATGTGGTCAGCCCCCTCATCTTCCACTGTAAAGACTGAGCAGACATATCTGTTGAGGATATCTACTTTTTCCTGATACTCCTCTGCACAGTGTCTCCCTTCCCTTCTTAATCTCACAATCCCTACCCTTGTCTTCCTCTTTTGCTTAGTGTGTGGTGGTGGTATGATGTATGGCCAACACATCGGGGAGGGAGTGAGGGCCAGAGTTAGATGAAGCCTATGAGAGAATGCTTACTGACAAACTGAGATTTTGGTTCATGAAATGGAAAAGGAGTGAATCAGATAAACAGATGTAGTAGGAGGATAGTTGAGAGCCGAATAGGAGAGAGGTGAGATAGCAGGTGAGAGAACCAAACCAAATCATAGATGTAAGGAGGTGCAGTGAGAGAATCAGTGTATTTTAAGGAAGGGAAGAGACATAGAGGTGTAAAAAAAACAGGATGGGAGCATGGAGGCAGTCTAGGGCAAAGCAACAGAATGAATGGACTAGAGGATCTAGCTGGCAATGAAGGAATTTGGGGCACCTCTGTAGACCACATCCCCAGCATTTCGTGGTAAAACTACTTGTTTAAAGGCTAAGGAACATTAGGTCACATTTGACATATTTTCACAGTTGTCCTGTTGTGGTAATATTAAGTACAAAGATACAATAACAAAATAATATGCATCCCAATATCGCAAGCAGGGAGGATCTTTTTAGAGATAATTCCATCTCTGGAGGGGAAGACATTCAGGCTTTGTTCCTGTATAGTGTCCCTTACTTGGAAAGAAGCTTAGTGTGGATGGTGGCAATGTGGACTGAGATGTCAAGGTGAATATACAGCCAGGCACCCAGGTACTTGAGGGTGGGAATGCTCTCTAGTGGTGAGTCATCCACGGTTATGAAGACAAGAAGGGTCTGGATGCCAGCCAGGTGCTTCCAGTTGCCAGAGATCATGAGGACTCTTTTCATAATTTAGGGTGTGTTCACTGTTATGTAGACAATGTTGAACAGTATTGATGTCATTCTGAATTTATGCCACCAACATAGGGGCAAAGGGTCCAGAAGCAAATAGAGCCATATTATCCACATGCAAGTGAATGATAGAGGTGGTACAGGCCTAAGAAGGTGGCACATGAAGTCGGCGACTCCAAAACAGCAAGTCCAAAAGTCAGTGACTGAATTTCGGCTATGACGAAATGGCGACTAATGTTTTATTCCCTCCTCTAGGTGCTACGACCTCAGAGTTGGTTATCTAAGTAAAGGGGGAAGGGACAAAGCCCCTCTGGGAAAAAAATAATCGCTATTTCTGTCCTCACTGAAATTCCTCTGCAATTCTGGACTCACCATTTCGGAGTCGCTATTATCATGTAAAACCCCTTAAAAAGGTTGTTTCAGAAATTCAAGAAGGGAATGGGACCAAGGATTGAAACCTGTGGGCCGCTGACTTAACGGAAAGGGTGAGTGACAGGGCTTCTCCTAATTAGACAGACTGGGACCCTCCCCAGAGATATCATACACATGGAACCAACTGACTGCAGGGGCAGTTAGACCACTTTAGCACGTTTGTGTAGCATAATATAAGTACTAACAAGATTAAAAACATATTAAATACATTTACAGTATGATGCTTCAGTTTGTACTGTGCTGTTTTATTTGACTTTAAAGTAATCTATGCTCATTTGTTTTGCTTTTGTGGACATTGCTAGACACATTTTTTTTATCATATTCATCTGTGTGTTTATTTATTTGAAGAATAACATAACTGTCTGTATGTATTGCTTAGAATCAGCAGCTGAAGGTGGGAGTGTTGGTATCTCATTTTCTGGGCTTTCCAAAGTGCTGTCTAAGGTGTAGTTTGGTCTCCTAGCAATGGGTGAATGATATAATTGTCTGTTATATAATCAAATATTTTACAATCTCTCTCTCTAATGTGACCAAGTCTTCAGCAAAGAACCACATAGCTGACTCCAGCCATACTGAATGCTGATACTACCCTGCTAATTACAGTAGCTCACTCAGTTTGGTGTCACACTGCATTCATTTATGCATTCATTCTGGGCTCTGGCATTTGAAAACCACAGGCAGAGTGTTTTTTCCAGGCCCACACATTGAGAATATTTTTATGTTTTGTTTTACAAGGGTTTTTGCTGTGCTCCATGGGTGTGCTCTAGTCATTTCCCATGGAAATTATACTGCTGATGGTGCATCCCATCATTCTGCACTGCCATCTGGTTGCAAAGTAATTTGTGATCTCCCAGTGAGTAAAAGTTGGGTTCAGGGCTATATAGGGTATTATCTTTGCTTTTTTAGAAGGTTTCAACACCACTTGTGAATGCTTTGAAATGCTGAAGTCAGCCATGTTGCTATAAATGATCATGGTGCTACCATCATGCTCATGCTGTATACTATCAGTACATGTGCCCATTTTAAGGTAATCAGTTCATCAATTAATTTTTTAAATGAAAGATTATAAAAATAAATACAGATATGTAGTAAATGAGTACAAAAGCATGTACATGCAGTTTACTGTTATATACCATAAAAACATTTCTTTGAAACAGGCAGAAGTGATTTCTGAAGATGGGCAAAAGTGAAAGATCAGCATGAATTTCTGCATCCATGTGCAAGTGCACATGCACAAGCTGTTGGTGGATTATAGAGGGGGAGTAACACAGTATATATATACTGAGTGTACATTGATGAACCCTAGCAAGTGGCTGATAATGAAAGTGGTAGAAAACAAAGGGGAGTTACATAACAGCTAACCAGAACACATGATAGCATTAGGGGATAGCAAAGGGGGCAAATAAAGGAGGAGAAGATGATCAATGGTGCACTGTATCTTTAGATAGATAGATAGATAGATAGATAGATAGATAGATAGATAGAAAGAAAGATAAATCAATCAGTAAGCAAATCAATCAATCAGTAGTTCCCCCATAGGGAGGCCAGGCTAGGACATTGCATAGGTCACCATGGGAGATGGGAGAAGGGCAGTCCAGGCTGCAGTTCTACATAAGTCTCCACAGGAGATGGAATAAGGGCAGACCAGACTGGGGTCCTGCACAGGTCTCCACAAGAGATGCGAAAGGGCTTTCTAGGCTGGAGTCCTGTGTAGGTCTTCAGTTGACATGGAGGAAGAGCAGTCCAGACAGGAGTCATACATAGATCTTCAGAAGAGACGGGGAAGGGCAGTTCAGGCTGGAATCCTGCATAGGTCTGCACAGGATAGGGAAGGGCAATCCAGACTGGATTACTATATATGTCTCCACAGTGGGATGGGGGAGAGAATCTAGACCAGGGTGGTGAAGGAGTCCTGTAGTGCTTTCTTTAAGAAAGGTGTGGGGGAGGAGGTAAAGACTAGAGGTGGGGAAAAGCCCTGTGTGGCTTTCTACAGGAAAAAAAGTGAATGGAGTTCAGGCTAGACTGTTAGTTTTAACTACCACCAATTTTTGGAGGCATTTAATTTGATGAGTGTACATTGCAAACTCAGGAATTGCACCATTTATAAAACTTTTGAATATCCTGCCCCCAATTTTTGGTTGCATTTACTACTAGAACAGTCACTGTGGAGCCCAATGAGCCATGCAGGTTCAAAACCACTTTGATTCTCTTCAAAGCTAAGGTGTTCCTTGGTATGAATATTAAGATAACTCAATATGATTCCCACTGAACATAATTTATTATTGCAAAAAAAAAGCCCAATTATCCTGCTGCATGATATGCAAGCAAAAACATACAACGAGGTGTGGGCTATCTCCTGATAAGAGCATGCCCAGGTGCATTGTTAGGCACGAGGCACTTGCACCGAGTGCCTTATGCACCTGGGCGTGCTCTTATCAGGAGATAACCCACACCTCGGAGTGTGTTATTGTGCTTTTAAAATGGGCATCTAAGTAAGTATTTAAGAATTAAAAAAAAGAAGAAAAACACAGCAAAAAATTTAAAAATTTAAGTAAAATAGTGAAACAGTAAAGAAATAGTCCCCCATTGATGATTTCTGATGGGCAGTACAGGTGCTGCTCCCCCCCCCATCCCAGACACACACAGTTAGTGGACAGGTTGTCCCCATACACTGTATTTCCAATGGGCACACATTAATGTTTATTTAGTTTGTCTTTTGGTACCTAGGAGAGAGCGTGTTTGTTTCAGAGGCAGCAAATAAAGATGACCGCGATCTTAGAAGTTCTGTTTGATGTGACGCCCCCCCCGACGCACGCAGTCAGAGACACACAAAATGTTTCTGTTTATAAATGTGGACATTTTCATCTTAACTGAAGCCTGGCATGTGTCATTTGTTTTTACCTTAAAATAGTGAAATGTGCCCATTTGTCTTACAGTGAACGTTAGGTTTCAGTGAGAGCATGCGTGTCTCACTGCAGCCACTTTAGTCACGAGTTTTCACTCAGTGCATCATACATTGCATTTGTAACCATCAGGTGGTCTGTCATTGAGGATTTTTTTTTTATTTTTCTTTTTTGCAGTTTGGATATGTACTGGTGGAGGAACAGGTCTGATTTGGTGATGTGAAGGCATATAAACAAGTGGATTTTTAGCCACGGGACTGGGTTGTTGGACTTTTACTCACAGCTTGGAAGTACAGCAAGGAAGGAACACAAATCAGGTTGCAGTTTTTTTTTTTTTTTTTAAACACTTTTGTTTTGTGATTTAGGCTTCTGGATGTGGATGTAAATGCCAGTGTCCTGTTACAGTGCTGCCGCGAGTGCCGTTGTGTTGGACTGCTGCCACTTCAGTGAGCTCTGCCAGTCAGCGTTTCTGTGTACGCTTGGCAGAGCTCACTGATTTGTAGTTGTCATGGGGCATCTTGGTGGGCAGTAGTCCCGGTTGGCTACTATATCATCTGATAAGGACATGGCTCAGATGATGTAGTAGCCAATCAGAGACTTGAATTTCTAAAGCCCATTATATAAACTGCATTATACAATTGCAAGAAGATTTCCTGATCTCTGATTGGTCATTCTTGGGCTGGACCCATGATGTTATCCCAGTACAACATCATGGGTCTAGTCTCAGCCTCACTACGAACCTGTAGATGAGCTATATGATGAGCTAGATTACCTCTTTTTTTGCATCTCCTCTTAAGAAACTAAAATATTTTTGCACACTAAAAAACATTCTTTAAAATTATTTTTTTATTTTATACATAACAATGAGCCATTGTATAATAGCAGTAATGCCCTCCAGGGTGTGTGTCATTTGGGATAATGTCACGCCTCAGTTGTTGGATGCACTCAGCCTGCAGCCTTGTGCCCAACCACCAGAGGCATGATGTTATCTCAGCACGACACACACCCTGTTGGGAATTATTGCTTAATTATACTGTAACTGTCTTAACTTGTTCAACTCCACTGATTTGATAGTATGTCCCATAACAGCCATGGTTCCTCCTGACTGCCTGCCTCCCCCAAACAGATTTTCAGTTTTTTTCCCTAAAGTTAGAAATGCTACAAATTGTTGTTATCATGGATGTACTGTGAAATTTTTACACAAACATTGCAACATTTAAAACTTCATATAGTGACATTCCTACCCTCTGGTGTTACTGCACAGGGTGGTGGGGTTGATAAAAAAGGATTGAAGTAAAACTGCTTAAAGAACCAAAGAAGAGCAGGGGCAGCACTAGACACATCATAAAGGGGAGTCTACTTGTCATTAGTGTGATCAAGAGACTGTTAAATTTATAGGGATAGGATAAAAAGGGTGGTTCTAACTATTTACCCCCACCCCCACCCACCCTGATCTGCTGCTGGAGGCTATTATACCACAGACAAGGATAATGTATACCTTGTGCTTTTGATGTTTGTTGTATCTTCTTTCAATTTTATTTGGGGGGAGGCATGCCTCTCATGGGGATAATCCCATTAAACCACAAGCTTACAGGGCTAGATGGTGACAGTAAGAGCATCAAATATAATGGAACAGAACAGAATAGAAAATAATAGAATAGAACAGAATAGAACAGAGAAGAGTAAAGTAGAATAGAATAGCATATAACAGTGGTTTGCAAATTAATTCTGATATGGGATGTGACACACACCAGGATCATGATATTTTGCATGTTTTGGATAATTATGGATTAGAGCTGTTCTCTAACATTCATTGCATTTGTGTTTAGCCCGTACCAGTAATTTGGAGGGGGGCCTCCAAGGACCTTGGCAGCTGACTAGGCAGAGTTCTTAGGAATATCACCAGACTCCACAAAGAAAAAAACATGGCTCCGTGCATGGGGGGCATAAAAATCCTGATGGAAAATAATATTTTGTGAGAGGTGTGACACTGTCAGGCCAATGCAGAGTGGTCTGCAAGGGGCTCAGCAGTGTTACACCAATCATAAGCCAGGCTGGTCATGACAGTGTTCTGGCTTGCTGGGTGGAAACTTCATGTAGCTCAAAGGAGAGAGCCAACCCAATCATAAGCTGGCTCTTCCTTTGATCTACATAATGCCAGCCAGCAAGCACAGCTGATCTGTCATGATCAGCCTGCTGAAAACCATCCCTCAGTTGAATTACACCCTGCAAATAAGAAAACTATGCCTCAATGTCTGTTGCTGCCACCACCACCCTTACAGTCCCCCAACCAACCTTCCCACTCAGCACCCACACCCACCTCAAACACAACACCAACACTGGGGTGCCCAATCCCCAGTGTCACCACCTGAAAAACCATCCCTCATAGATGTTTTTAAATTACTGTACACCTGTAAAAGAGAAAACCATCAATCGATGTCTGTTGCTGCTGTAACTGCCCCTCCCACCAGTCCAACCCATGTTAGTATTCTGGCACAAGGGTGTCCAATCTCCCGTGCTGGCCGCTACCCCCCACCTCTGACCATTTTTACTTCTGCAACACTGAGGAGCCTACCCCTGGTGCTGTCAAACAGAATACTAACATTGGGGGTGCCCAATCCCCCAGTGTCAACACATGAAATATAAACATCCCTTCTACATATTTTTTAATATATCCTACAAAAAAGAAAACTGTTCATCAATGTCTGTTGCTGCTGCCACTGTAACTGTCCCACCTCAAACCCAACCCATGTTAATATTCAGACATGGGGTGCCCAATACCCCATACCAGCTGCTTCTGTAACACTGGGGAGCCCACCCTTGGTGCTGCCAAACATAACACCAACACTTGGGGTGCCCAGTCTCCCGGTGTTACCCCCTGAAATAAAGAGAGCCATCCCTCATAGTTTTTTTAATACACCCTATAAAAAAGAAAACTGTCCATCAATGTCTGTTGCTGCCACCACTGTACCTGTACCCCGCAGAGCCAACCAGTGTTAATATTCTTTATTTTATTTATTTATTTATTCAGGATTCAGAAAATACATTTGAGTCAAAGACTCATTTACAAAGATTCCACATCACATAGTTAGGACATTACAATAATAAGGTTAACACAATGCAGGAAACAGGACAAGCTGGCACGGGGTGCCCAATCCCTCATGCCAGCTGCCCCCATCCTGCCCGTTTTACTTCTGCAGCACCAGGAGCCCACTCCCCGGTGTTGCCAAACATAACATTGACAGGGAGGTGCCCAATTTCTCAATGTCACTACCTGAAATAAAGAAAATAATCCCTCACAGTTTTTTTTAAGAAACCTGTAAAAAAGAAAAGCATCCATCAATGTCTGTTGTTGCTGCCGCTGTTACTGTCCCCAAACTCCATCCTCTCCCACTCAGCACTCATCACCCCACACCTCCAACCCATTATTTACCTACTGGGGGTCCAATGCTGTAATTCTTTCTGGACTGCAGACATGTTTTCACGATTGAACACCAAACAGTGATACTGAGGAAATCAGCAATGCACTTCAATGTATTTTAATGTTTTGTTTTTATATTTTTCCCAAAATTTTTAACAAGCCTTTTTTGAGACCCCAACTCATGAACAGTAGCAGTAAAATTAGACAACTCTGTCCCAAAATGGTGATTTCGTGATTACTGTGCAAAATCACTTTTGGGGAGGAGTTGAAACTTTTCTCCACCCTTGTTCATGAGGTGGGGTCATAAGAAGGTTATGTTGGAAATTTGGGGTAAAAAATATTATAAAACAACAATGTTATGAGCCTATGTTGAAATGTATGAATGCAGGCTTATATTTGGTAATTTTCAATATTTTGAGCCCAAATTTTCAACATAGCCATATCTTCACAGCACCTCCTGAATGTAACAGCTGTCATTTTTCAAATCCTAGTCAAAATGTGTTTTTGTTCTTGTGACGTAAAATCACATTTGGGCAGGATCTGAACATTTTCTCCACTTTTGTTCATGAGGAGGACTCATACAAAAGCTATGCAAGGTTGTGAGAAGACTATGTTAAAAATTTGGGGTAAAAATATGAGAACACAATAAAATGATGGGTCTACATTGCAATTTTTCAACACATGCTCATAACTGGTAGTTTTCAATATTTTGACCCTACCATTTCAACATAGCCATTGTTTTCACTTCACATCATGAATGTGATGATTGTCATTTCTCAAACCCTAACCAAAATGTGTTTCTCACTTGTGGTGCAAAATGGTGTTTCAGCCATTGTTTTATGAATGACACCTATCATGCTCAGAATGAGTGGTCAAAAAAATATTGTGTTGAAAATTTGGGGTAACAATGTGAAAAACCAACTAAGTTACAAGGAAACAAATTGTTTCAACATTTACTCATAACTATATTTTTTGCAGATTTTGGCCCCTAATGTTTAATCTATCCCTTGTGTTACCCCACAACTGAACATGGCAGGTGTCATTTTTCAAATCCCCTCCAAAACTTGTTTCCACAGTTGCACAGCAAAATCACCTTTCAGATAGGATTTAAACAAGCATTTGTCAATGCTGAATGTTGTCTTGCTGCCATTGGCAGTGCAGGAGTTAGAGAGATGCAGCATAGGAGTGGCAGTCAAGTATTGAACTGATGCCAACCCACCCCCATCCTGCAGAGAGTGAGAGGCATTAGGGTGTCCCTGTGGGTGTTTGTTAGTGCAGTGCGGGAAAATATGCTGGGCAGGATGTGAAAATGACAGCTGCACAGTTCATAAGGAGGTGTAATTAAATGCCAGTGCTGAAAATGTGGCATACAAATATATGGAATTTGTAGAGTTGTGGCAGTGTGGAAATATGCAAGGCACGCTTGCAGCACTGCCAGTTTGTGGGCATTAGGCACCAAATTTTCAACATAGCTATTTAAGCACCTCTGCTCATGTACAGTGTCACTGACATTTCCTGAAAATGTCCCAAGAAGTGATTTCGCACAGCGACCATGCTATTCTGTGCCGGAAGTGTGGAAACACATTTTGGGCAGGATATGTCAAGTGACAGCTGTACTGTTCATCAAGAGGTGTGTAAAAATGGCAATGGTGAAAATCCAGAGTGAAAATACCACAAATGCACGACGGTACGAGCATGCGTGCAATCTGCCAATGCACGCTCGTAACACAGTCATTTAATGGAGTATCAGCTCCAAATTTTCAACATAGGCATTCTAGGAGCTCTGCTCATGAACTGTGTCACTGTCATTTTCGCTAATCTGGCCCAAACACTGATTTCACACACATCATGCAATTGTGCTACCGGAAGGTGGGAAACACATTTCGGCAGGATGTGGAAAATGACAGCTGTACTGTTCACTAGGAGGTGCACAAAAATGCCAATGCTGAAAATACAGCATTAAAATATTGCGAATGCACAAAGTTACGAGCCTGTATAGAAACTGCGCAACGCACGCTCGTAAAACAGGCATCTGTTGGATTTTTCCCACCAAATTTGGAACATAGGCTTTTTGAGAGGCCACCTCATGAACACTGGCACTGTCATTTCATTAATGGGTCCCAAAAGGTGATTTCGTGCAGTGACTGCAAAATCACCTTCCGAGGCCGACAACACCATGACAGTGACAGAATTCATGAGGAGGGGCCCCAAAACCCCATGTTGAAAAATTTGGTGCCAAAATTCCAAGAAATTCTGAGATATGCAGCAAAGTTGAAAACCTATTCATTGCTTTATACAGCTTACTGGCATTTCCTCAGTTCGTGGTCGGCTTTGAAGAGTGCAGACGGTTCCCGGTCCAGTGAAGGTCATCAGCGAGTCCAGAGGTAGCATGGGGTGAGGGGGTGAGGGGAGGCAGGGCGTGCAGTGGTGGGTGCGGGTGGGGAGGGGGATCTAGACTATGAGGGACGGTTTTCATTTTCCAGGTGAAAAAGAAACCGTCTGCAGACAGTTTCTCCCATTGTAGGGCATTTGGCATGCTGGGGTGGCTCCAGCATGCCACCAAGTGGGTTTTATGGGGGTGTCAGTAGCGATGGGGGATTGGGCACCTTGTCGGCTAACACCGGGGGTAATGCCAGCGGAGATTAGGCATCCCGCTGGCAAACAAAGAAAGGGGGGATGGAGCCGAGGATTGGGCACCCCCGGCATTCAACAGTTGGGTGATGCTAACGGGAGGGCTCCCCTGTTGGCGGCAAAGAAAGCGGGGGCGTGAGCCGAGATTGGGCACCCCTGGCATTCCACATTAAGCTGGGATGCCGACGGGAGTGGGC
This sequence comes from Neoceratodus forsteri, assembly GCA_016271365.2. NCBI lineage: Eukaryota > Metazoa > Chordata > Ceratodontiformes > Ceratodontidae > Neoceratodus > Neoceratodus forsteri. Next base: position 379,034,338 of record CM057458.1, read on the forward strand.
CTCGTCGGCACACAAACACGGGGTTGTTGACAGGGGATTGGCACCCTAATGTCGATAAAGGTGAGGCGGTTGCCCGCTCACCGACCATGGTTATAATGGCGTCGAAGGCACCAAGCAAAGGGACCGCTGTGTATGACGCATTGCAGCGACCATTGCTTTGATGTGCTCGCCCCATTATGTATGCATGGTGTGGCAGTGGCATGCAGGCTGATTGGGGAATGAGGGATGCACCTACTGATGCGTACCCTGCATTCACCCAACAGCAGCCCGCCCCCAAGACCCGCACTGTCACAAGATGTTGCTTGCGCATGCGCGCAAGCCAACATAAAAATGTCACCTGTCTTGCTCATAACACCAGGTCATAAAAAGACTGTTGGACATTTTAGGTCAAAATGTGGGAGCCCACTTAAAAGTAGATATTGCCTCACAGCTGCCCTATCCTGTGTAATTACAATCTAACAAATGTGTGAAAGCAGGACAATACTGAAAATGAGACATTGCATCTCATCTGCTCTACCCTGAGTAAATATATAGTAAAAAAGTGTACAAACAAGACCTGGTACAACAGCAATACCAGCAATGAATATTAATCTTAGACAAATGATTGTGTGGCTAGCTGTCAGTAATTTGGAGTGTTGGGGATGGGGGGTCTCTAATCACCTACAGTAGCTGATTAAGCATATATCTCAGGTAAGGAATTGTTAATGTTTCCTTTATACCATTTGAGATTTCAGGATGTTCTTGTAGAACTTGGTGATGGGTTTATCTGTCATTCTCTTCCTGATTTGGGGGTCTGTTCTCAAAACATGTGTGTCAGAAATGTGCTGAATGTCTTTGTGCTCCATTATGTGGCAGTTGTCATTGTAATGACACAGGGACACAATACTCCAAATAACTTTGACAGATAAAAGTAATTTACTGACCAATTTTGAAATTAGGTGTATAAAATGTAACTGAGTAATTGATGAGTTAAGGCACTTCAAGGCTGGAAGGGAAAAAATGCTCTTTTTGAAGCACCAATATTGTGTTGCTAAGCATTTCTGTTTTGGTTGCAGACCAGTAATAATGCATCCTGCTCCCATTCAGAACAGCCTGAGTTTTCATCATCTGTGGGGATGCTGCCACTTCTCCAACTGAGGCATGTGGTGCCATACTCTGGAGGTCAAATCCTGAAATGGGACACAGGAGGGCCACCTTCCTCTTCAGGGCATGCTATGTGCTTCAGCAGTCCAACATGGCTTTAACATAGCAGCATCACAGAGGCAGGTGGTGGGCACCACCTGCCTCAATTGGAGAAGTGGCAGCATCCTCCCAGATGATGAAGAGCCAGGTATTCTGAACCAGCTGAAGGTGACTCATCAGCTTTGTGGATAGTCGCAGGTTATGAATGTTGCAGTAATCCAGCCTAGATGAGACCAAGGCGTGCACTAGTGTTATGAGGCCAGTTGGCTCAAGGTTGGGCTTAACCCAAGCAATATTGCTGAGATGATGGTAGCCACTGTGGACAACAACCAACACCTGGAATTCCAGAGTCAACTTGGAGTCCACAATGACCCCCAGATTTTGCACCCTATCTGTAACACAGAGGGTTACTTAATCCAGCAATGGAAGGGCAGTGTCCCCAGTTGCTGCCATAGAACTGGACTGGTCCAACTTCATCATAAGACCTCATCTTAGATTAACTGAATCTAAGCCAGTTAGCTGTTATCCAATCATGGATATCTTTAAAGGGACACTGTCAACCTGTTTTTCATCATATTATTTCTAGTTGAAACACCACATTTTATGATTGCTTACTCTCTCTAAATTTCACTGATGTTGTTGTTTGTTTTGTCTGTCTTCTTGCTTAGTAGAATTGAAATGCATGGCAATGTATATTTATAAACAATCTTGTTTTTGTCTACAATCCTGGATATTTTCTTACTGCATACTTCCTGAGCATTAGAAACACACCCAAATAGTGTAGTCACTCATGAGGCAGTAGCCTCCTAAACTCCCACTGCATCATGAGGGGCTAGACTGTGTTGTGGGTGTTCCCAGGTCCAGGAAAGATGCATTTGGAGTTGATCAAGGAATGTAAACAAACCTGTTTTGGTGTGATAACACCAGTATGTTGGGCAGTCTGTTTTTTACTTTTTTAAAGAAAATAAGAGTCAGAATCAAACTACCAGCTACATCAAAAATCTTTACAGAATTGTGGCAATCATAAAATATGTTTTTTAAACTAGAAACTCTAAGAGACCCAAGGGGGTTGACAGTGTCCCTTTAAGACACTCTCTCAGTTCCAAGATAGCCACGCTGTTATCAGGGGCACAAGACACATACAACTGGGTGTCATCTGCATAATAATGAAACACAAAGCCATAATGTCTGATAATCTTGCCCAGGGGCAACATGTACAGAGAGAATAACATGGTAGACAGGATAACCCCTTGAGGCACACCACAGCAGGGCACAGCACTGCTCAGTGTAAAGGAGCCAAGTGTCACCTGCCGTGTCCTGCTGGTTATGTTGGACTCAAATCACCGCAACACAGTGCCTGAGAGTCCCATATAGTGCCTATGGCAAGCCATAAGCACCCCATGATCCACCACGTCAAAGGCTGATAAAAGGTCTAGAAGAAGGAGAAGAGAACATCGTCTGCTATCTGTTACTGAAAGGAGATCATGGAGTACCCAGAATAAGGCAGTTTCCATACTATAGTGAGACTGAAAGTCAGATTGGAAGGGCTCATAGATGTCATACCTCTCCAGCTGCTGTTCTAGCTGCAATGCTATGACCTTCTCGATCAACTTTACAAGAAAAGGAAGGTTTGAGAGAGGTCTGTAGTTGGAGAGATCATCAGGGTCCAAGGAGGCCTTCCTAAGTAAAGGCTTCACCGCTGCCTTTTTTTTCAGTTAATACTTTTTATTGGTTTATATCAGCCCATACAGTACAGTTATGTTTCATAACCATGTTCTTTTTAAAGCATTTTAACACCATAATGTAAAAGAAGAGGATAATCAAAAGAACAGAAGCACAAATTAGGATATCTAACATGAGAGTGGTACATATATGACATTTTAGCTCTGTTCCATTGCTGCATTTACAATTAGCAATGCTCATAGTTGTACAGACACAGAGCAGCCATACGGTAGGCAGCAAAACTAATGTCCCAGCAAGGAAGTAAATGCCACTTGTATGGTCCAAAGTCCAAGATGTGCAGAAGTCCAAATTGAGTGTCTGTAAAAGTATACTGAGACAAATCTACTTGAGAAATTAGTACTCATGCACTGTATCAAACAAAACTACATGTTCATCTGCAAATATTACATCTAAAATAATAAAGGCAAAAAGACACACAAGGTAATATCTAGTAATAAGACTCCAGAAGTAAGAAATTGGGAGTCCAACAGTTGCTTCTCTTCACTGACAAATTGGAACCAATAGGAAGGGTCATTAGGTATCAGCCTATTCCAGTGAGGGGAGAGATATGCCAGGTAGGGAGCCCAGCATAGATGATATAAAGACAGTGTATTAGAAACTATGTGGTATAGGCGGTTTAGCTGAGTGATGAGAGACAACGAATTATGTAACTCAGGTCAGGAGGGGACCTCTGTAGTTCTCCAGTGGCTTACAATGAGCCGCTTGGCCTGTAAGCTAAGAATTGAGAGCCAGCTGGTCTGCACCCTGTAGAGTTTGATATTAGAGGGTGAAAGCCACAGAATCCAGACCAGAGGGTTTATACCCACTTTATACCCTAGCATCTGCTCAGCTAGTCCTAGTACTGCAATCCAGAAGGATGCCTACATTGGGTAGTGCCATAATGTGTGAGGCAAATCTCCCACGTGGGCATCGCATCTCCAACATCAGTTCTTGTTAAGAATATGCATACGATAGAGCATGCTGGGGGTGCTATACCAATGAGAGAGAATTTTATGTTGTATAAGCTGGCTACAGACATCTGGGAGATGTTTGTGGGCACCCCTCCAACAGGCTAGCCATTGTTCCTCCAAAATAGATTGCTTAAGGGCCTTCTCTCACTTCATTTTAGCCACATTAGAGCCAGAGGGGAGTTGTGATCTAAGACCTGCATACATATAGCTAACCACTCCTTTTTTCACAGAGAGCCAGCTGGAGAGGGGGGCTGTTTTTTTCTGTATTGACCCATACTGTTTCTTAATGTAAGCCTGCACAGTGCTGTGTAATTGCAGGTATTGCCAAAAGGTCTTTTTCCTCAGCTGAAAGTTGGCATCTATTTCCATAAAGGATCTCATAGTAGATCCCTCTTTATCCAGTATTTGAGTTAGTTTAAAGATCCCCTTACCTGCCCAGTCAGCCCAAAAAAACAGCTTCCCCTCTATCAGTAGGGTATTATTGTCCCAGATTGGCATTTCAGTCAGTGGACACAGGTTAGCCCTCAACTAACATTGCCTTTTTAAGGTAACTGGAAAGACACCCTCTAGAAGGGAGCCTCTGAAGATCTCTACCATAACTGGACTGAACAAGTCTCAGCACTTTAAAAGAAGTCTAGTCAGCTCAGGGTCCAATGTATAGAAGATGTATCACAAGCCAGAAACCACCCATGAGATGTCAACATGGGGTCATAATGTCATATGACATAACAGCGCAGCAATGTACCATGCTGTAAATACAGCAGATACATTACTGCTGCTCAGACATACTGCCGAAACACATTTTGGCTAAAGAAGCTAGTGACTTCTTTGTTTTCTGCGGGGGGGGGGTCTGCCCCCACACCCTTCATACCACCCCAATTAATGTAATCAACTCCGGGGGGAGGAGTGTTCAACATGGGGACAGGGAGAAACACCGCCAGGGGAGGAAAAAAAAAAGAAACCATATAACGTGATTTCACAAAAAGTCTGGGACTGGGATTTGAGCCCCATCCACAGATGCATAGTGCCCCTCCACTGCCATGGCTCATCCCACTGAGCCACGGCAGCAGCTCAGCAGATCATCTCCCCAACAGAGGTCTTGACCTCTATGTCACTCCTTCTCCACACCCACCTGTGACAGGGTACAAAACTGTATGCAACATATGTGCCTTGCGGGGTTTTGTACCCTGTCACACGTACAACACGCTATATGTTCCGCACTTTATTCCATTAATGGTTCTGCATACAACATATTGACCTAGTAGGTGAGATGTTATACAGTAAGACTGGCTCAAGCTCAGCCCACAATGGTGGAGAGCCAACATCCTGCAAGGAATTAACACTGTCAGACAATGACAGGCTTTTCAGGGAGATCCCAGCCTGAATGGAGGGCACCTTGTCTAAAAAGAACCTGTTAAACTCCTTGCATTTTCCATTAAAAAAGATTTTACAGGGCTGCAGACAGACTAGGTTAAGTAATCTGTCAACAGTGTTGAAAAGCTGAGTCAGCTGGTTCCTTACAGTAGCAGTCACCCGTGACAGGAAAACTGTCTTTTTCAGGTTTATTGCCTGCTGATACGCACAATAGTGAATTCTTAGTGCCAATTTGTCCACCTTTGAGTAGGATCTCAGCCAGCAATGCTCCAGCTTTCATCCCTTAGTTTTCATCCTTCTCAGATCTGCATCATACCAGGGTGACCTGAGGCATGAAGTCAAGGGTCATACGCAGATCGACACTAGATAGGTGAAAGCAGAAGGGAGGACAAGATTATAACCCTCCACAGCTGCCTCAGCTCCTATTGTGCAAGCCATCTGCATGCTTGATATGTCAAGCACTGCCAGGATGCTCTGAGGCTCCAAATGTCTAAAAGAGTGGTACCTGACCATCTCCACAGGGGTCGCTAAATGGGGACCCCCACAAAGGAGTGGAATGACATGATGATCTGACCAACTGACCAAATTAGCCTTGACATTGCTAACATCAAGACCTATTGAGATAACTAGATCCAAGGCAAGGTCATGCTGATGGGTCCCAGTGGCAAATGCCTGCACAAAGCCCAGGGATGACATCACCTGGAGGACTGTATAGCAAAAGGAGATTTTTCATCATCAACCCAGGCACTGAAATTGCCCCAAACCATCAGCTTGGGTGACTCCAACACTAGGTCAGCCATGAGAATCCCAGTTCCTGCAGGAATTCATGCCCACAATTGGGAGGATGGTAAATGAGAACTATCCTGCAACTTGTGCCCGGTCTACCATTTCGAAAACACATTCAAATGGTCTACTGTAGTTTGTCCCAAGGATATACCGTTAGCTGCAGAATGGATCTAAAATGGTATATCGTTACAACCACAAAGTATTAATGTCACGACATTTACAGTGACTCACTTTTGTTGACACTGACAGGGGCAACCTTGATTTCTAGTCACCTGCTGTCAGGCTGACTTTTGCCCTCCAATGGTTTTTCCTCTTTCTCCCAACATGCACCCCCCTCTCAGAGTTTGTTATATAAAGTCTGGGTGTGGGTGTGGGGGTACAGCCTTCTGCATGTGGGCTGCGGGGAGCATAGCCCACTGGAAAAAAAGTTTTCCTTGCAGAGCAGTTTGGCTCTTTGCCATCAGGGAGCCACACTGCCTGGCACTGTAAAGCCAGGTGGCAGATTCCCTGTGCCCATGTCAGTGTCAACAAAAATGTTGTCGCACTGACATGGTATAACCATCTAAAACAGATGGCTACCCAACCCCCCTTTGTTCCCACCTAGGGCAGTGCACCACAGAAAACCTTGTGGAATAGAGACAGTTGCATTCTGTCATGCAGGGTTAGCCAGTTGGTCAGTAAGTATAGGGTACAGGTGTGGGTGAGCTTATCAGCTCCTAGAATGAATTGACAAGCTTTATTGCAGAATCACTTTGATCCTGTTTAATAAAGTGTCACAAGCAGCAGCATACGCAGGGAGGCCATAGTCAATGAGGGACATGATAGTGCTAGAGACAACAAAGCATCTGGTTCCAGTGTGAGGTTATGGCCATTCCATACTAACATACTAACATGCTATTTGCCAGCAGATTAGGCCTTATGGTCTATCGAGTCTGCTCGAACCTCAGATCCTTAGTTGGGTGCCGAGGCCGTCCCATGCCTTGTGCTCCAGAAACCCCTATCATCCTTCCCCACCCCCCTGGGACAGGCCATCATCTGATACATCCACTTTCTGTGTCTGTCCCACCCTCTCTTGAAGCCCTCCACTGTGGATCTCTGAACAAGCTCGCCAGGCAGTGCATTCCAAGGGTCCACCACCCTCTCAGTGAAAAACCTCCTCCTCTTTTCCCCCCTCACCCTTCCACCTTCCAACTTCAAACCATGCCCTCTGGTGATACCTCCCTGCTTTAGTCTAAAGATCCTCCATGTTTACTCCTATTTATTCCCTTGAGGTACTTGAAGACCTCAATCATGTCCCCCTGTCTCTCCTCTGCTCCAATGAAAACAGGCAGAGCTCCCTCAAGTCTGTCCTCACGTCCAAATCCCTAGCCCTCATATCATCTTAGTTGCCTCCTCTGTACCCTCTCCAGGAGCTGTATGTCCCTCTTTCAGTGTGGTTCCAGTACTGTACACAGTACCAAGGTGGTCTAACCAGTCCATTGTACGTGGGCAGAATCACTTCCTTGCTCCTAGAGGTGATTCCCCTTATGATGCATCCCAACATCCTGTTTGCCTTGCTAGCCGCTCTCCTGCACTGCTCAGAGTTATTCATACATGCATCCACCATGACCCCTAGGTCTTTTTGCTCTATTGAGGCCTCCAGCGCCGCCCCTCCCAGGGTGTACCTGTGTTTAGGGTTTCCCCAACCAAGATGCAACACCTTGCACTTGGTGATCTTGAAATTTAATTTCCATGTGTGAGCCCAGCTTTCCAGGGTGTCCAGGTCCCCTTGCAGGGCCAACCTCCCCTCTTCTTCCTCAACTACTGCTCCCATCTTGGATTCATCCATGAAGAGACTCATTTCACACCCTATACCCTCTCTGATGTCCGATATGTATGCATTAAACAGGATCGGACCCAGAACCGAGCCCTGCGGTACCCCCCCTACCAACCTCTCTAGGGTTCAAGAGCTCCCCACAGACCACTGCTCTCTGGGTGCATCCAGCTAGCCAGTTTTCAATCCATCTGACCATCAAAGGGCCTACTCCTAACCCCATCAGTTTCTCCACCAGACCATTGTGGGGGACAGAGTCAAATGCCTTGCTGAAGTCCAAGAATAATACATCCACAGGCTTTCCCCTGTCCAGTTCTGATGTTACCCATTCGTAGAACTCCACAGGATTGGCTTGACATGATCTACCTGGCACAAACCCATGTTGCCGACTAGAAAAATGGTTCACTGCCAACAGGTTGGTATAGAACTATTTAAAAAAATGAAAACTATGCTCGTCTCAGGCCCACAACTGCCTATACAAGGCATCCAGTCTTTTTATTTATTTTTTTTTATTAAATTCTCGGATTACAAATACCTTTGAGCAGAAACTACTCGTTTACAAAGGTTCCACGTCAAAGGATGAGGGTCAACATACATACAGAGGTAGTAAAAGAATGCACAATAAACAACCAAAACAACTAAAAGAAAAAATAAAGATACTCAGTTATAACATACTTTGACATAATATTCATATAATGAGCAGCTTGAGTAGGCAGCTGGCTGTGGTAACAATAAGAGACAGAGGGCACCATAGACAGTTAGTATTGCAGGCGTGCGACCGGGAGAGGAAGTTGGCAGGCTAATGGGCCACTGTCCGATGGTGGTGGAAAATGTCTTGTACCAGTGGAGATGTGAAGCAGGAAAGGAGTCACAAGGAAGGCCCAGTGCCAGAGGGAATGAGACTGGGAAAGGGCGGGCTGTGAGACATGAGTGAGCTGGGAGGTGTTTAGAGAGATCTCTGTTCAGAGAAGCAGTCACACTGAGTGGTAGAGGTGAGGTAAAGTTTGAGATTCCTTTTGAAGGGTCCAAGTGTAGTAGAGGAAAGTGCTTCTTTATTGAGGGAATTGAACCATTGAGCGGCTCTATAGATAAAGGACTGCTGACCCATGGAGGTACGACATCTGGGAACCTGAAAGGTTAGAGATTGGGCACCACGTGTTTGTTGAGTGCCACTGTAGGTAGTAAGGAGTGAGCTAACACCAGGTGGCATGAGACCAAGGAGAATCTTTTGCAAGTAAGCAGGTCTGGTATTGTATTCTGCTGCGAGGGGTAGCAGCTGGCCTGTGCACAGAGGTCACAGGTGTGAGTTTGTCAGGCTGCACCCATCAGTAGTCTACAGGCTTTGTTGAGAGCAACTGAGATCCTAGTGGAGGGCACTTGCTGAGGCAGAGCCATAGATGGCAAGGCCATAGTCAATGATAGAGGTGACAGAGCTGTAGATGACTAGTTTAAGGCATCCGCAGGCATACAGTGCTTGTGTTTGTGTAGTAGTCCAATCAGATATTGGCGTCTTGGCAACAGTGTCAATATGCCGAGTGTAGGAGAGGGTACTATCCAGGGTAATACCAAGGTACTTGAACTCCTTGACATGTTCGAGTGGGTTCCCAGCATGGTTCTTGATGGTGAGGGACAGAGAGTTGTGCCTGCTCTGTCAGTAACAGAAGGACATGGCTTTAGTCTTGCTGTGGTTCAGGACAAGTTTATGAGAATTTAACCAGTCTTCGACGCACTTGAAGTCGAGCTGCAGCTGGGATTCAAGGACTGTAATGTCATGGTGGCTGGAAAACAGGACTGCATCATCTGCGTATAGTAATATTTTTTGGTGGCAGGCACTGGGGAGATTGTTGATGAAGAGGGAGAAGAGTAGTCTTCTGTCAGTGGTGGCCACAGTGTTGTCCACATGTGGGGCAAATGACAGGGTATCATCCAGAAAGACGCCAGGGTATTTAAAAGTCTGTACTTATTCTAGACTTTGTTCCTTTTTGTTCAGGATGATCAGTGGGGAGATCTTTTTTCGGTTGTGGGCCTGAGAAGAGCATAGTTTTCATTTTTTTAAATAGTTCTGTATCAACCTGTTGGCAGTGAACCATTTTTCCAGGTACTCCAAATTGGTCTGGGGTGATTTTACAGTGGCTGGTATTTCTGGAGAAGATGATTGCATCATCTGCAAATAGTTGTACCTTAGTAAACCAGCACGGTGGGGGGGGGAGCATGTATTGAGCCCTGGGGCACCCCGATTGAAACATCCCTTGTGTCTGAGAGACAGCCATATAGTTTTACTTGTTGAGATCAGTTAGAGAGGGACTTCAAAACCACATTACCATGTCCAGTGATCTATCAAGGGAGCTGAGCTTGTCAAGCAGCAGCTTATGATCGACTGAGTCCAAAGCGTTGGTCAGGTCAATGTAAATGGCTCCGACCATGTTTCCACTGCCGAGTGCTTTATGTAGGTAGCTAATGAATTCAATAAGGGCAGTGCTGGTACTGTGCAGCTTTCTGAACCCATGCTGTTGTGGGTATTGGATATTGTATTTTTCCAGATGGGCTACTAGTAGGTCTGAGACAATTCTCTCCAGGGCCTTAGAAGGGGGGACAGGATGGAGACTGGTCTACAGTTTGCCAGGTTACAGCAGTCACCCTTTTTGAAGACAGGTGTAACTAGCGTGGTTTTCCAACCCCCAGGGAATTGTGAGTACTGCAGAGAAAAGTGGATGATCCTGGAGATGGGAGGGCAAGTTCTTCAAGGGCCAGTGCTAGCAACTTCATACGGTGTCACTGTCAACCCTGGTTTTACCCACAATTCCTCTAATGTACTTTTGGGTGTCACTGATGGGGAGTCTCTTGAAGTAGAGTTTAGGGTGTCCAGTCTCTGAGTTATGACTACTAGGTGCTTCATATTCCTCTCCTCTATGAGATGCAGTTAGATCTCTGAAGGCTGTGTTGAATTTGTTTGCTAATTCTGTTGGATCCATGACCTCAGACCCATTAACAATTAACATTTTTAGGATTGTTTCTCACTCCTGCCCAGAAGCTCAGGAATTTTTTCCCAAGATTGTTTTCCTGTTGTTCCAGTTTATGGTTTGTTGGGCACTGAGATATTCAGATTTGGCCAGCCTGATCATCCTAGTGTATTTATTGCAAGCTTTTCTGTACTTTTGCAGATGTACAGGTAACCTGGATTCTTTTGCTAAGGACCATTTGTTGTCCCTATCTCTCATGAGGGAGAGCAGGTCTGGGTTGATCCATCCTGCCAAACATCCCCTCACCTTACCCTTTTTGACATGGGCAATCTTGTCACAGGCAGAGGTGAATTTCTCTATTAGGAAGTCAAGGGCAGAGTCTATATCAAGGACTACATACAGATAGCTCCAATTTAAGTTAACCAGGTAGGATTTAAAAGCAGTCACCTTGTCTTTCTGGAGGACCTGGCTGGTGGTATATCTGAGAGGTGGCTTGATCTGTTTAGTTGATCATGAGCATCGCACTGGGGAGTCATCACTAATGTTGTCAGGCAGCACCTTGATGTCTTTGATCCTGTCTGGATGTGTGGCATGGATTCAGTCAATTAAGTTGCTGGTGCCATATTTATAGTTGGTCCTGGTGTTTTCAGTTACCATTTGGTAAGGAAAAGGCTGGTTTCTTTTTCCCTGTGTCAGACAGTAGATTTGGAGGTTGAATTGATACTGAAGTTGTCGGTAACAATAATTTCCCAATTTTGATTGATATGCTGGAAGTAACTGGAGAAAAGCTTTTGGCCAACCTTGTGTTTGTTGGATGGTATATAAGTTGTCATCAGAGTGAGGGTTTTATGTGCCCGGCTGAGTAGCAGTTTAACCACCAGGCATTCACACTCTCTATTTAACCCATTTATGACAAGTTTGGAGCCCTTGAAGTCTGATGTTAAGTAAATGAGGCAGCCCCTCCTTGCTTGCCCATCCTGTCCTCTCTAAAATAGGTGAAGCCAGGTAGGATGATGTCAGCATTAGAGATCTTGGGGGTGAGCCAGATTTCTGTTAGTGATATAGTATCTGGTTGTACTTGTGCTACCCAAGCTTTGAACAGAGAAAAGTTAGAGAGAAGGCATCCAGTATTTATGGATATGATGTTTAACATCCCATGTTGCTTGGGTGCAGTGTCTGGGCCCCCCACTGGGCCTTAATTTGGGTGAATATAGCCTGATAATAGGAATAGGATTAAGGTAAATCTTCTTATGCTTCTCAGGCACTGTTTGAGTTTCCACTTTTCTGTCCACTGGGAGTGGGGCTTATACATGGCACTGGAGGGGTATATGCTGCCTGAGAAGCAGCAGGAGCAGGTTCACTGTTAGTGTGAGCCTGGGGGCTCTGAATGCCAGCAAACCAAGTGGCTTCTGGGGGTACACCAGTTATCTGGGGAGACAAAAAAGACTAATTTGATTGGGTTAGCACACTGGTTGGGTCTCTCAGGGCATGGTAAGCTCAACAGTGGCATCACTAGTTGAAGTATAGTTGTGGTATGAGGATCTCCAATAGAGAGGCTAGAAGAAAGGCCCCATACTGGGTGATGTTGAATGGCAGGGAGTGATATGGATTTAAATTTCAGTGTTGCATGGTATACAGGTTTAAAAATGAGAGAAACTTCACTGATTAGTAGGTAATTAAAGTACACTAGTTTTTATATTAACTGTGTCAGAATCAGGCAGTAGCAACAAAAAGGATTGGCTGAACTGGTAACAAGGCTATTCTAGGCAGTGACAACTCTATTCCAGGCAGCTTTTATGGCTGCATTGGGCAGAGCCCTCCACATGTCTTGCTATTACAGTAGAAAAAGGGAGCTCTCCGGATTCTGAATGGACTAGATACATTTGCAGGTTTAGTGTAATCCCTCCACTAATTGAAAATGTCTGGTGTGTTCATTCAGCTGAACACTGTTGCACTATTTTGTGTCCACTAGCTTGAATCTAGGTGATATTCTCTTTCAAGAAAGATTCATATCTCATAAACATGTCAACTTAGCCTTTCCCAGCCACAAACTAGGTGATTTGATGTTTTTTATTGGACCAACAAAGATATCATATCATATACTATCATATCATATCAATCATATCTCATCTCTCATCTCATATCTGTAAAAAGCGCCTTTCTAAAAACCAAGCCGCTTCATAAGATTTACAGAACATCCTAAGCTCGGGGGGTCATGTGATGCAAGCAATCTGTTAGCAACAGAGGCGCCAAGCTCCTGCCTTTAATCCACTTTTATTAAGTTAATTTTAGCCTATTCCAGGGATTGCAAGTGCATCTAAGGCTAGAATACTACCTGCTGTGCTATTAAAGTGTCTGGGTTGGTTTGCAAATGGTTCCCCGAAGCCGAGATGGAGACTGAAATGCGCTCAGCCTCCATACGCCATACTCCACCAGCAATGCCGGAGAAAAACCCCAAGAAGTCAAAGGCCCAAGGAGCTAATCCAGAAAAGAAGGCCTCACAGACATCGACCTCGATTCTTCTAACGGAGGATCGCTTTTTTACAGGAGTTGCAGCCATTTAAGGAAACGCTGGGGGAGATCGCTAATGAGCTGAAATCCTTGCGTGGAGATCTTTCAGATCTGTCGTGGAGAATGGCAGACTCTGAGGCCCGCACTACTTCTATCGAAAAGTGGAGAGAAGCTAGAACCAGAGATGGTGGTGTTAAGGCAGCAAGTGCAGAAGCTACAGTTAAAAACTGAGGACCTGGAGGGAAAGAGTCACAGGAATAACATCTTAATAATTGGGTTACCTGAGGCTGAAGAAGGGCAGAATGTTCATGCTTTCCTGCAAAGATTACTGTGTAAAGTTGCCAGTCCATCCCCGATGGGAGCCTCATACCAAATCGAATGTGCACACCGTGCCTTATGACCCTGACCTCAATCAAGAGTTCCTCCCAGGCCTCTAATAAAATTTTTAAGCTTTGTGGAGAAACAGCATGTTTTAAACAAAGCAAGAGAATCTCAAGCTATATTATGGGAAGGGGTCAAGATTTGGCTGATGCAAGACCTGCCATACAAAACAAGGCAGAAATGTGCTGCCTTTCACCCCATAGTTAACAAGCTGATTGCAGCAGGAATCCACTTTAAGATGCTTTACCCTTCTCGTCTGCAAGTCAAGGTAGCGGACAGCTGGATCACCTATGATACTCTGGTGAAGGCATTGGAAGTTCTGACCACTACGCTCCCTGATCTATTTCACAAAGGCTAAAAATCCACAGGAACCTGGCTGTTCTACAATAATCTAGCTAGTATGGGTCTGTTTTCCTTGTTTTACAAAGTTTTGCTGCATCTCAAAGTTTTCTTTTAGCACCAACCTGTGAGTTTTCGATTGGCTGAGGAGAGACTGAGATCTGGATGGTTGTGGGATCCTGGAGATTGGCTGGCTCCCGGTGTGGGCTATGAGCGGTGGTGGAGGCCTGTGCCCAGACTGTGGTTGGGCCTGGAAGGCTGTGCACGCTGTCATGGCGTGCCTCCTCGCATGAGTGGGACCTTATATAAAAGGGACATGCTCCAGGGGGAACAATTTGGTGGAGCAACGTGCACCTGGCTAGGCTCCCCATTGAAACAAAAGTGACGTGTCAGATATCGGGTTACAACCACAGTGTCTTTGTTGTGTAATCATCCTTTTCCCTTCCCATTACAATAGAGATGCAGTTTTCATCGCACAATTTAGGGTAATGGTGAGTGAATTTGTATTTTTTATGCTGCTGCCTATGTTTATTTCACTTAAGGGAGGGGAACTGTCATATAGCAGTAGCTGACCAGGCTTAATATAATGTTTGGAGTTACCTTTTTCTCTTAGGCTGTCTGGTTTTGATAGAGACAGGGAGGAGCGGTCTCAAAGTGCTGATAGAGGGCTGTATCACCACCCAAATAGTGTGAGGGGGTAGACCTCCTTGGAGTTATTTGGCTATTATTATCTGTGTTAGGCAGAGTTGAAATTAATAAAGATAATTCTTACTACTGCTTGTTAATCAAAGAAGTATACTCCAAAGGGGTCAGTTGGGGGTTGGCTCTCCTATACCTTAATATTTTTAAACTTGAAGGTTTCACTTTAATATGGAGAGCCTCTGTAAATAGTTTTGTGGGTTTGGGTAGGGGGGAGATCCTGTTGGCTCTTGTTTATATAATTCAGGATTTGTGTACTGTGGAGGGGGGATTTGGGGGAGGGATTGGAGTGATCATAGGCATAAAGTACAGAGTCTGCTACATTTTGAATGTTATAAAACATGGTTAACGTCAATGTTAAGATTGCTTCTTTGAATGTAAGGGGGGCTCGAGATCAGGCTAAACGGATTGCAATCCTCAAACATACATCTCTATTACAAGCCAATATAATCTTCTTACAGGAGACATACCTTCTTACACACGAGGCAGTTGGTTTTAAAAGACAAGGGGTATGGCAGGTTTTTGCCACGGGTAATTCTACTAACAAAGGAGGAGTAGGAATTCTTATAATGAGAACTGTCCCATTTCACCCCAAAACTACTGTTTCAGACCTGCAGGGTAGATTTGTCTTGGTTAAAGGCCAGTTGGATAGAAAACCACTAGTCTTAGGCTGCATATATGGGCCGATAGGCAGGGATCCAGATTTTCTCATGGGTTTGGCAGATAAATTGGCTCCATTTACTTCAGTTCCTATAATACTGGGAGGAGAGTGGAATCTCACCCAATCCCAATTACTGGATAAATTCAACCTGACCCCTAGAGCTCTGTCCTCATCACAGAGGGCTCTCACTGAAATGATGGACCTCCTAGGGTTATGCGACCCCTGGAGGATATTAAAACTGACCATTAGGGCTTTCTCATTCTACTCACAGGTGCACCAGACAGCATCTAAGTTGGATTATTTTCTTATAAGCATAACCTTACTATCGGGGACTCTGGGAGGGAGGATAGAACCGATCGTGATATCCGATCGTGCGGTGGTTTGGCTCAATATCACTCCAACTATTGAAGCGCAGAAGGACACCCTATGGAAACTAAACACACAGCTACTTAAAGATAAATTTATAGTTTCTAGGACTTGCACTCTCATTGGGCAGTTTCTGGAAGATAATTTAGACTCCATTCCGAGGGTGGATCAAGTTTAGTGTGCATTAAAATGTTACTTAAGAGGGGAATTTATTAGACTAGCGTCAAAATGGAAAAAGGTTAGAGAGGCTCAAGCCCAAAAATTATTGGAGCAGATCAGAGCTCTTGAACAAAGTATATCATCTACTTCCCTGCAGAATTCACTCACAGAGCTTTTGTCCCTTAGGAATGCATACTCAGATCTCCTTAAGGAGAAAGCTGAGTTTGCTATCCTCAGAACAAAAGCAACTTATATTGACCAGGGGGGAAAAGCCGTTCCCCTTTTGGCTCTTCGTATGAGACAGCTGGAAAGCTTAAGAACCATTCAGGCAATCCAAGATGTTGATGGGACCCTTAAAACTCTTCCCAGAGATATAGTTTCAGTGTTTGAAAGATTTTATGCAAAACTTTATGGTCAGTGGCCTAACCCCCCATCAAAGGCTGATACAGAGGCATATTTGGCCAACATCTTGCTCCCCAAAATGCTGGAGGCTGACTGGCCAATATTGACAGCCCCCATCACACTAATGGAAGTCTCCCAGGCCATTAAGGCTTTGGCTAAAGATAAAGCCCCAGGGCCAGATGGCTTCCCCTCAAACTTTTTTAAAGTTTTTGTTAAGGAACTATCCCCAATGTTGCTAAAGCTCTATCATTATATTTTGTATAATGACACTATGGATCCCTCTATTCTGGAAGCAACTATTATTTTGCTGTTAAAACCTGACAAGCCACCAGAACAACCTTCCAGTTATCATCCTATATCATTGTTGAATTGTGACCTTAAAATTCTCACTAAAATTTTAGCGAACCAAATTCAAAAGATATTGTTTCCTTTGCTTAGCCCTGAACAGGTGGGATTTGTCCCAGGCGGATTGACGTCAGATCACTTCCGAAAACTGGGACATGTATTCCACATGGCTCAATCCACCTTACATCCCATGGCCTTAATATCTCTAGATGCTGAAAAGGCATTTGATAGGGTGGATTGGAATTTCTTATGGCTTACCCTTGGACAGATGACTATACCCTCTGAATTTATCCAATGAATCCAAAAGGTTTACTCAGCCCCTACCACTAGGATATTTTGTAACAAAGTGCTCTCCTCTGGTTTCTCCTTACACTCAGGTACCCGGCAAGGCTGCCCACTCTCCCCCTTACTTTTCAACCTGTATCTAGAACCCTTGATAAGACAGATCAATTCCTCAACCAATGTACAGGGGATTCTCATAGGCACGCACAATTTAAAACTCTCTGTTTATGCAGACAATATCTTACTTCATCTTGCAGACCCCATAACCTCACTGGACAAAGTAATAGCTATTATAAATGACTTTAGTAGGTTCTCAAACTATAATTTGAATCATAATAAGACTGAAATTCTCCCCCTTAATCACCATACTTTTCGTCAAGATTTCACTAAATTTGGAATGAAATGGTCCTCTTGATCAATGAAATGTCTGAGCCTACATTTAACCACGGATCCCCTGCAGTATAAAAAACTCAACTTGGAAGACCTGATTCAGACAATACAACAAGATCTTTCCAGATGGAAAGCATTGCCTATCTCTCTTTGGGGAAGGATCAATCATATTAAAATGAATGTGCTTCCAAGGCTATTTTTTCCCCTAAATATGAGTAATATCTGGCTGCCTCTCTCCTTTTTCCGTAGAATACACACTAGCAATTCAGAATTTTTATGGTTAAACAAGACCCCCAGAAGAGCATACAACAAGCCTACATTAACTAAAAACAGAGGTGGGCTCAAACTGCCTAATTTACTATATTACTATTGGGCTAGTCAGTTATACAAAATAGGAATGTGGTTGTCCACGTCCACTAATAGTGGGGAGGACACTTACACTCCCATATGGCTTCAAATTGAATCAGACATTTTTTTCACAACTAAGATATCCCCAGTTACAGTATTATGTACACCTTGCAGGATACTACCAGATATAATTCAACGGTCAGTAATGGGCACGTCTATTAAAGTCTTTTTTCAGATCTGTGCCTCCCTATGCATATGCTCAAGCAAGGATGCAATGCAATACATAGTAGAGAACCCTAATTTGAGAATCGGAGATTCCCCCATTGCCAGAGACTGGATCCCACATTTGCAAGGTATGTGTGTGTATGACCTCTATCAACCAAATGGTCTCCTGTCACCAAGTGAAATGCTTGCTAAACTCCAGTCCCCACCAGATTTATTTTCAAGATATATCAACTGCGGCACCTTCTTTTACATAAGTTTGGGGGAGATAATGTGCCCTCAAGGTTACACAACCTGGTGGAACAAATCAAAATGTTAGGGGCACAACCACACAGTATCTCGCTAATTTACAATGAGCTCCTTTCCACCTTTTTCCTCACTACGCTACCAGGTTCCAAAATATGTGATTCTCTAATCCCTAATCACGGGGTTAACTGGTCTGATATCTGGAGAGATTTGCACATATATATTATACAGGACAGGTTAAGAATTACCCAGTATCAAATATTAAATAATATGTATTACACCCCAAGTAAGTTAGCGAAGATGGGACGAGTGCAATTCGCCCACTTGTGTTAGATGTGGTAAAGGGGATGGAACAGCATTACATGTTTTTTGGTCCTGTGAAAAAGTTTCCCCAGTGTGGACTAAAATTAAATTACAAATGGACCCTTTACTGGGTCTGGATCTGCTTTTCACCCTTAATATTTGTATACTGGGTGATTTATCCATAATTAAGGTCAAAGAAAGGAAATTTTATATTTCCCTTATCTCCATGTCGGTGAAAAAACTGGTTCTCAAGCACTGGTTGGACCAGACTATCATATCTTATACAGAATGGCTCCATGATATGTCCTTCTACCTTGGGGCTGAAAAAATGATAGCGAGTTTGTGAAATAAACCAACTGCCTTTGACATTAAATGGGGCAAGTTATATGCTCTGTACTTGAATTAGAATACTCATATTCTTGAGCTCTCTATTTATTTAAATTGTATTCAAAATGTATTTAGAATGTCTTTAAAGTTTATATTGGACTTATTGTACTAATACCCAAATATGTGTAGTATGTAGGAGGTAACCAGATCGCTCCAACGGGGGGAGGGAGGGGGTTTGAGAGGAGGGACATAGTAACCCCGGTAATAGTCCTTTACATTGTATTATGTGCTGTTGTTTAAAACTGTATAAAATTTTCTAAATAAATAAAAAAAAAGAACATCCTAAGCTTTTGAACTAACATAGCGTTCTTCAGAGGAATGACAGCTTGCTTACATGAGCTCCCTTTTAAGAACCCAGAAGTGGAGGCATGTGATGGCTGCCAGAACAGATGCACTTTCCACAGCTCCTGAGATACCACTCAAAATAAACCCTCTTTTCTTTATCAGATGCTACTTTCGGGCAGTAATCCTGGCACGATACTTGCCACTGAACACAGCCAAAACAAAGCTTCATACAAATTTGGCAAAATAGAGCAGAAAATGTGGGATGCCTTACCTTCCCACGCCCCGCCACAGATTGCCGACCACAGACAAGTCTGCTAAGCACTCCAAGGCACTTCCACAGGAGTCCCCTGCCAAATCGAGTGCACAGGTAGTGCTAATGGAGGAAAAGTTCCTGGAGGAATTATCACCACTAAAAACTACATTGGAGTCCCTGGCTAAAGATATACAAAATATTACCTCATCTTTGGCATCCCTCATCCAGTGCACAAGTGACAATGAAGTGTGAATCTCCTCGCTGGATGACTGGAGGGTCTGGGCAGAGCCCAAGATAGTACAATTACGGCACAGAGTTAAAGCCACGAAGGGGAAGCTAGAAGACCTCGAAGGATGGTCACAGAGGAATAATCTTGTCATCTTAGGCCTGCCAGAGAGTGAAGAGGGGCCCTCTCCAATCATTTTTGTCCAGACATTTTGTTCCAAAATTGCAGGTCCTTCTCCCAATGGGCCCGCTTATGTAATCGAATGGGCCCACAGAGCTCTCCGCCAGACTCCCCCCTCAGGCGATCCCCCCAGGCCACTGATATTTCAGGTATTGAACATTCTGGACATACAACATATTCTGGGGAAGGTGCGTGAGCTTAATGTGCTTCAATGGGAGGATAAGAATGTCTGAGAGGCCCAGGATCTGACAAAAATGGTAAAACAGAAATGAACAGAACTACACCCAATTATGGCAAAACTCATAGCAGCTGGGATTCAATACCACATGAGCTATCCAGCTACACTTCAAGTGCTTCACAAGGATACATGGCTTAACTTCGAATCAGCTGTGCATGCTTTGTCTGCTTTGAAAATTCACTACCCTGACCTGCTTAAATGACTGGAATTTTGCTCACCAGGTGCTAGCCTTTGTTTTGCTATCCATTAAGGGCACAGTGTGAATGTTTGACCCAACTTTTTGCACCGCATGGCTCATTCTAAGTTTTCGTCTGGATCAGTCAGTTCCTGGAACATTTTTCCTGATGTGGAAGTTCCGTGATATAGATGCCTATCACTTTCTGAATTATGTGCTGACCCACTAGTTTTGTTGCTGATGCACCCTTTCTACTTTTAACTGTTTTGCTCCGATTATTGGCTTATGGCACTAAGCTTTTTAGCAGGCTGTTAGCATAACCTCGATGTTTCATTTGGGGCTGTGACTGTCTCAATGGACCTGAGCCATCACTTGATCAAGGGGGGATCCCTGATACGAATTTGTTTCACTATGAGCAAATGTCCATTTCATTTTTTTTTAGTTTTCTCCATTTCTGATTTCAGCATGGCTTGGCTTTTGGTTGTGACACACTTATTAAAGGGGATGGATTTCAGATACAATCCCACTCACGTGTTTTGCCAAGCCTTGCGACTTTTTCCCTCTGGTGTAAGGTTACAAGGGGTTGCATTAAGATCTGACCAGACAGGGAAAGCACAATATATGTTCTATTGGTTTATTGCTTAGAAACATTTTAGTGTAAGAATGTTTAAGTAGTTTGACAAAGTAGAACTCTAGATGTTATCCTATGAGTGGGTGAGGGAGGAGCATGGTGTATCTGTTTGAAGCTGATATGAAATGCTACAGCCCATGGAAAATTGGAGATCAGTCATATGGCCCGGGTGAATATGGTTGTTTCTTTTTTTTTCTCTCTTTTTGAGGGTACATGTTGGGATGGGTTGGGAAAAACCTTTTGGGTTTGTGTGTGGGGGGGTGGAGATGCTGGGTACAATGTTGATCCGTGCCACATTTGAGAAACATAGCCTATTCGTTTCTCTTTTTCTAATTGTTATTCCTAGTCAATGAAATATGTGTCATGGAATGTTAAAGGAGCAAGGGCTAGGGGGAAAAGGTATCAGATACCTACACATTTACAAATCCCTCAGTGCAAAATAGCACTCCTTCAAGAGACCCACTTTCTGTCTATGGAAAATCTACTTTTCCATCTACTCATGGTGAGCCCAGTCTTTACAGCTGGGAATTCTACTCAGCAAAGAGGAGTGGCAATATTATTTTTTAAAGGTATTAACTTTAAGTTACCTCAAAGCCTCCTAGAACCTACAGGGAAATATATTTTGTTGCAAGGCATACTAGACCACATGGAGATACTGCTGGGAAGTATATATGTCCCTGATATACCTTCTCCTGAATTTTTGCCTCATTTGATTACTCTTCTATCCCCCTATGCTCACTATCCTATTCTCCTAGTGGCAGATTGGAATGTGACCCTAATGTCTGATTTAGACAGATCTAGACATTATCCCAAATGTCTTTTCCCTATGCAGGTAACACTGCATGAACTTATGGAACTGGGGGGGGGGGGCTCTGTGACCCATGGAGGGTTCTTCACCCCGCAGAATGTAAATACACATTCTACTCCCCAGTGCACAGGCCCTTCTCCCATCTGGATTACTTCCTACTCAGTGTAAACACCTTGCCTGCTGTTACAGAAGGAGGAATTTCCACAAGGGTTCTATCGGACCACTCCCCTATATGGATAGAGTATAATCTTCTCACGAATATTAGGAGGGATAGCATTTGAAACTGAATGTCCAACTGTTAAAAGACCCCAAAATATTGGAAGGTATTAAATCCTTTATCAGTCAATTCTTAGGACAGAATGTAGGGTCCATTCCAGATGTGGATAAAATCTGGTGCGCACTTAAATGCGCGTTGAGAGGGGAGTTTATTAGGATAGCCTCCACTAAGAAGAGAAAATGTGAAGCCCTCCTGCAGTCCTTACTGGAGCAGATTAAAGTATTAGAACAGGATCCATTACTGGAATCCTTGGAAGAAAATCAAGCTACCCTGGCCAGTCTGCGGCATCAATATGCGAACTGTCTGAGAGAGTGGGCAGAGTATATCATATTAAAAACTCATTTGAAGTATGTGGATCAAGGGGACAAGGCAGGTCATTTGTTAGCACTACGTTTAAAGCAACAGAAGACCTTCCAGCTGATCCAAGTCATCTCATCTCAGGAGGATGGATCTCTTAAGACATCCCCCTGATGATACAGACCATACATTTGATAGCTTCTATGGCCAATTGTATAGTCCTGCAACTATTTCACTCCCTTTAGAGGAAGCGCAGGCCTACTTGAGCTACATTTCAGTTCCAGTTCTGTCCCCTGAGCAGCAGGCCTACCTGGAATGCCCTATTTCTGCCCTAGAGATTTTCACTGCGATAAAATCCCTCTCTTCTGACAAAGCTCCTGGACCGGACGGTTTCCCTTCTAATTTTTAGAAACTGTTAGCTAACGAAATAACACCAATTCTTCACTAGCTGTTCTCCTTCCTATGTCAAAAGGGGATAACAGTTGCCTCCCTCCTGGAGGCTCTAATTATAGTTTTGCCTAAACCTGGTAAGCCTAGAGATAAACTCACTAACTATCGCTCCATGTCCCTTATGAATTACGACATGAAAATATTTGCAGAACGTCTCTCCACTAGAAATATACATGTCTGGGAGGATCTGATCAGGCCTGAGCAAGTGGGTTTTATGAGGGGCAGATCTTCTACTGACCACCTCAGAAAATTGGCACATGTCTTCTCTGTGTCTTGGGAGGCAGAGTAACCTACGGCTCTGGTCTCCCCAGGCACAGAGAAGGCGTTCGACAGAGTTCAATGGGCCGTTCTGTTTTTAGTCTTAGGAAAACTTGGTTTTCTGAGAGCTTTTACTAATTGGATCCAAGTATTGTATACCAAGCCACATGCAAAAGTATGCTGCAGTGGGGTACTCTCAAGGGGCTTTTTTTTATATCTGGGTACTCGACAGGGATGTCCCCTGTCCCCCCTACTTTTCAACCTGTATTTAGAACCCCCTAATCCATCAACTTAAGTTTTCTCCTCAAATTTCTGGCATCCTGGTAGGGTCATTCGACCTAAGAATATCTGTGTATGCAGATGACATTCTGCTGCACTTATCACATTTGAATTTTTCTATACCTGAGGCCCTGCGACTCATTACTAGGTTCAGAAAGTTCTCAGGATACAGGCTCAATTTGAATAAGAGTATTATCATGCCTCTGAACTGCAGGGCTCTCCCTGCTGAGTACGCTCATTTAGGCATGGTATGATCGACCGAGTTGAAATATCTGGGTATCTCTCTTTCCCCAAAGCAATCCCTAATGAGAATGCTTAACTTACACAAAGTGGTGGAAACAACCTGCCCAGTGCCTGTTCTGGCAATATTCTCCTGTACGCAGCCACCGACGTTATCCCGCCCACAGAAATCCCATGTCCCTCCAAGACTACCTCCAATGCTCCTTCAATGATGCAGAGAACTGGTTTAAGGAGAGCAAACTAGTCATTAACCTCAAAACAACCAAGGCAATGCTCTTTGCTCACCACCAGAACAAAGCCAGCAACAACCCCCTCCAAATCTTCCCCAGTACTCATCAACCACTTGAACAAGTTTACTCTTACAAATACCTTGGGATCACCTTTGACTTGGCTCTCACCTTTCATGCCCACATTACAGCCCTCGCATCCACCACTAACGCTTGTCTTGGCATCCTCTACCATCACAAGGATGGCCTCCCACCTGATGCTCTCAGGCTTGCCATTATGTCCTCAGTAATGTCCCTTGTGGATTACGGTCTTTCGGTCTATGGTGCTTGCTGACTCCACAGCCTTCAACAAGATTCAATTCACCCTAAACAAGGCTTGCAGACTAGTGACCAGTGCCCCTAGGCTCACTCGCACTTGCCAGCTTTATGACATGGCCAAACTCCTTAGCCTTGATGAACACCTCCGCTATCAAACTTGCCTACTAAGAAGATTTTACTCGGGCTCTCCCCCCCTGGGGTTTCTGCCTCCATCCAACTAACACCTCCCAGAGTCACTACCTGAACCACTGACAAGGTCACCCTACTAGTACCCAGAACTAGGACCACCCAGGCACAGAGGTCGTTCAGCTACAGAGTCTCGTCCTGGTTTAACTCACTCCCCGCAGTAATTTTCAACACCACCAAAACTGCCCCCTTCAAAACTGCCCTACGGAACCTATTGTTCAACACCCACTGCTGCACCTGTCACTAACAGATGCTCTGCTGCTTTCAAAACACTATTGACGTAGCCCTCTGGGCCGAACTCCCCCTCACCTCCCACCCCACTCCCCCATGTCCTCCCTTTCCACTGCCAGTACCTGCTGGTATCAAACCTGTCAATTCTGAAATGTTTTTTAATTACTCTTTGTGTTCAAGCAATTATGTAAAACTATGTTATTCTGTATGATTGTATTCTGTAAGTATGTTGACTCTGTATGTCCTCTCTGTGACGAGGTACTTTTGTAAACGAGCCTCTGGCTCAAAGGTTGTAAATTCAATTATACAATAAATAAATCATTAAACAAGACCTCGGTAGATGGAACTCCTTTGCTCTCTCCTTGCAAGCCCATATTAGTGTGATTAAAATGAATGAGCTTCTTCGTATTTTTTAACCCCTTAATATGTTAACTCTAATCCTCCTGCAAACTTGGTTTCAACAGCTTCACTCAGTCATATCCAGGTTCCTATGGCAGGGGAAGGCTCCTCGTAAAGATATGTCAAACTGGGGGCTCCAAAACATCTTGGAGGACTTAAATTGCCCAATATTTATCTCTACTATTTGGCTAGCCATCTCTCCAAGTATGCACAATGGCCCAGGCCTCTGGAATAACAACAATAAGGGTCCTCATACACACCAATCTGGCTTCAAATTGAAAGGCAGCAATTCACAACATTAGGTATATCCCCGTATAGTTCTCTTTTCACCTCTCCTAGTAAGTTACCTTCTCAGCTTAAAGGTACAATAATATATAATTCACTGTGTGTCCATGCAGGTTAATGCAGTACAATAACCTAAAAGAAATTTCTCAGACACTCTGTGACAATATAAATTTTAAAATGGGTGGAGTAGTGTTGTTGCATCTGAGATTTCCTGAGCTGCAAAATAAACTGATTTCTGACCTCTTGGTAGAGGGAAAGATTCCCAATAGCCAGGAACTTTGACCCAACTTAGTCTCCCTACTAGGCACATCTTTTGAGTTTTTCAGCTCAGACATATGTTGATCGCCTGGTTTAGAGCTGCAGAGTGGTCTACAGACTACAGTAACTTCCTTTCTTTGGTGCAGTCTCACATCTTGTAGCCTCACTCTGTATCCCGGTTAATATCACTTTTGTTTATCCAGTTATTTCCTGATGTGTCTGGTCATTCCCGCTATGGGACATCTGCCCTCCCTAATCTGGTTCCCAGTTGAGAAAGTCTTTGGAAAGATTTGTACTGATACATGTCAAATGACAAGTTGCGCCTCATGCAGTTTCATATATTACATAACATTTACCTTACCCCTCTTCATTTATGTAAGATGGGTAAGCTTCCCACTGCTTAATGTTCCAGATGTAATACGGCCAAAGGTACCCTTCTTCACATCATGTGGGATTGCCCAAAAGTAGCTCTCCTATGGGAAAAGATCAAATCAAAGGTGGAACCCTTAAGAGGGTTACAGGAATTTTTTTCCTGAAATCTGTATATTTGGGAAATGTGGCTGACATCCAGGTGACAGGAAGGAAGTTCCATATTTCATTAATATCATTGTCTGTTAAACAACTGATTTTACACCACTGGCTTGATCAGGAGGACATTACCTACCCTGATTGGCTGAATGAAGTTTTATTTAATCTATGACTAGAAAAAACAATTGCCAGTACACGGAACCTTTTGCCAGCCTATACCAGAAAATGGAGTAAACTAGAAGCACTGTTGGTAGTCCAATCTTCCTCTTAGCCTACCCATATCAGAAAGACACCAAGTTCTGATTTTTTTCAGGTATCTTACTAACTAAACTTGGTTAACAAAGATACAGAGTATATTTAATTTATCTGTGCTCTTTCCACATTGTGTATTGCATTCATATCACTTTACATTACATCTCCAGGGGGTGGGAGAGGGGAGGGGGGGACATTGTATTGTATTGTTTGTGATTATTTGTACCTGGCTCTATTCGACAATCTGTGTCTTGACGTATTATCTTTTGTTGTCATGTATGGAAATATGTTTTGTTTTGTATAAAGTTTAAAATTCAAATAAAGTGCACTGAATTAAAAAAAAGAACTCAGAGCAATAGTAGACAGAAAAAGAGACATTTTACATATCAGTGAGACAGATTAGAGGAGCAATTAGTTAAGAAATACAACTAAAGATATAAGGAAACATCCCTGAAAACCATAGAATGGAGTGGGTCAAATGCCACAGAATGGAATGTTCATGTAGTAAATTATCTGATGTTAAATGTCTCACTGAAACTAAGCTGGGGAGTGTGTGTGTGTTTGTGTGTGTACTAGAAACAGCAGGTCTGCTGCATGAAGTCTACAAGTCTCGATGGCTGAGAGGGACCTGGGGGGTGGTGGTGGATGTCAAGATGAACAACTTGGAGACTTGTAGGAGGGCAGCAGCCAAGGCCAACAGGATGCTGGGATGCATCGCTAGGGGGATCACCTCCAGAAGGAGGGAAGTGATACTCCCTCTGTATAACTGCTTGGTGAGGCCACACCTTGAGTACTGCATGCAGTTTTGGAGGCCACACTTAAAGAGGGACATTAAACTCCTGGAGAGTCCAGAGGAGGGCAACCAAAATGATTTGGGGCTTGGGGACAGGACCTATGAGGAGAGGCTCAAAGAGCTAAATATGTACACATTGGAAGAGAGAAGGAACGGGGGACATGATAGAGGTCTTCAGGTACATGAAGAGGGTAAATAGGGGAGGAACAGTCAGGGTGCTTCGAAGAAAGGAGGAGGGGGCCACTAGAGGGCATGGGTGGAAGCTGGAGGGGGGGAAGATTCAGTGGAGAAAGGAGGAAGTGCTACTTCACTGAGAGGGTGCTGGAGCCATGGAATGCACTGCCTAGGGGGCTGGTGGAGGCAGAGATGGTGGAGGGGTTCAAGAGGGGGTGGGACAGGTACAAGGGAAGGGTTCTGGAAGCAAAATCCAATGCAGCGAGAATATCCAGAACTGGGAAAGGAGAAGCCAGAGAAGGGGCAGCAAGGTCAGCACCCAGGGTGGGGGCTGACCAATCGAGCAGACTCGAAAGACCGTTAGGCCTATTCTGCTGGCATTTTAGTATGTTAGTATGAAACTAAAGTCTATGAATCCATCATCCACTAGTTAAAATCAAACCTCTAGCACACATAGTTCAATAAATTAGATAGAACCATCTTAAGTATAAGCATATTAAAATATGTAAGACCAATATCTGTCTATGTGTTGTACCTGAAACAAGAAGGAAGCAGGAGCACAGACATGATAGTAAAACAAGCATTTGTCAATGCCGAATGTTTGTTTGCTGGCTTTGGCATTGGTAGTGTAGAAGTTACAGAGCTGCATAATAAGAATGGCAGCAAAGTATTGAACTGAAGCTAACCCCACCACCACCCTGCAGAGAGTGACAGGCATTGGGGTGTGCCTTTGGGTCGTCAGGCATAACGACCACGCCATTTCACCACACCCTACCCTGCAGACACTGACAAGTGTCACGATGTGCCTTGGGGTCTTTGGTCTTTATGCGCACCCCATTCCATCAGGAAATATGGTGAGATGGGTGCGGTATAGGAGAATGGGGTGAACTTTGGGGCCGAAGAGTCCAAGGCATGCCTTGATGCCTGTCACTGGCTGCAGGGTGTGGAATGGTATGAGCATTACAGGCAAGAATCCCAAGTCACATCCCTGATGCCTGTCATTCTCTACAGGGTTGGGCGTTATGGTTGGAAACCATAATACCTCAGGCATTCGTTGGTATTTTCACTCCAAATTTTCAACATTTTGTTTTGTGACCCCACCTCATGAACAGTGGCAATATCAGTTTGTTAACCGAAAGCTGCTTATGCACAGCGACTATGGCATTTAGCACCACAGGTGCAAAACATTATGAACAGGATGTAAAAAATGACAGCTGTACTGTTCATGGGGAGGTGTAAAAAATGGCAATGTTGCAAATGTGCAGTAAAAATATGGTGAAGTCATGAGCATGCATAGAAACTGTGCAACGCACCCCGTGATGTAATTAGTTTGGGGATTCTTTTACAGCAGATTGTCAACACAGGCATTTTGAGACCTCCGATCATGAACAGTGTCACTGTGATTTTCTTTATCTGTCCTGAACAAAGATTTCCCACAGCGACCACGCACCGCTGCGCTGAAAGTGTGAAAACACATTTCAGTCATGTTGTGAAAAATGACAGCTGTATTGTTCATAAGGAATTGTGGAAAAATACCACTGGTGAAAATCTGGATTGAAAATATTACAAAGTCATGAACTTATGAGGGTGCGTGGAAACTGCGCAATGCTCACTTGTAACGCAGTCAGTTTATGGACTTTTGTCACCAAATTTTCAACATAGCCATTTTATGACCTCTGCTCATGAACAGTGTAACTGTGATTTTCTTAATCTGTCCCAAACATTGCTTTCGCACACCGACTGCACCATTGTGCGCTACATGTGCGAAAACACATTTTTGGCGACATGTGAAAAATGGCAGCTGTACTGTTCATAAGAAGTGTAATAAAATGGCAATGTTGAAAATCTGGAGGAAAATATTAAAATTCGCAAACTCACGTAGCTGTAGGAACTGTGCAACGCACGCTCGAAAAACAGTCATTTTTAGGAATTTTTTCTCCAAATTTTCAACATAGCCATTTTAAGACCTCTGCTCATGAACAGTGTCACTGGGATTTTCTTAATGTGTCCCATACATTGATTTCGCACACCGACTGCGCCATTGTGCGCTACATGGGCAGAAACATGTTTTGGGCAAGATGTGACAAATGACAGTTGTACTGCTCATAAGGAAGTGTAATAAAATGGCAATGTTGAAAATCTGGATTGAAAATATTGAATATTTGCAAACTTACGAGCGTGCATAGGAACTGCACAACCTACGCTCGTAAAACAGTCATTTTTAGGAATTTTTTCACCAAATTTTCAACATAGCCATTTTAAGACCTCTGCTCATGAACAGTGTCACTGTGATTTTCTTAATGTGTCCCATACAATGATTTCGCACACCCACTGCGCCATTGTGTGCTACATGGGTGTAAAAACATTTTGGGTGAGATGTGAAAAATGACAGCTATACTACTCATAAGAAGGTGTGGTAAAATGGCAATGTTGAAAATCTGGAGGAAAATATTGAAAATTTGCGAACTTACGAGGCCTGTGAACCGCGAATGCACGCCAGAACAGTTTATTTTTTGGTTTCCACCAAATTGTCAAAATAGGCTTTGAGAGCCCACCTTATGAATACTGGCAGTGTCGCTTCATTAATCGTCCCGAAAGGTGATTTCATGCAGTGATCACTATATCACCCTTCGGCCCTAATAACGCCATGACAGTGACAGTATTCATGAGAAGGGGTCCCAAAACCCCATGTTGAAAATTTGGTGCAAAATTCCAAAAATGCCTGAGATATGCACAAAGTTGATAAAACCCTATCTATCCCATTATACAGCTTACCGGCATTTCTCAGTTCATGGTTGGCTTTGAAGAGCGAGATGTGTTCCGGCCACCAAGATCGCCGTGCCGGAGTCCGGAGGTGAGCATGGGGTGGGGGTGGGATGCAGGGCACAGTGGGTGGGTGCGGGTGGGAGCAGAGATCAGCAGGGATCGCTTTTGGTTACAGGTGTTTTTTTTGTTTAGGTGATGACGCTGATGTTTGCCACGCTGGGGTGGGCTCCTCAGCATGGCACAAGGATGGCTGATGGAGTGGAGCCGACGGGGATTGGGCACCCCGTCGGCATAGCATTCGTGCCACGCTGGGTGGGCCTCAGCATGGCACCCGTAAGGGGGGAACAGGGAGTCGACGGGGATTGGGCACCCCGTCGCAATAGCATCTGCTGCCATGCTGGAGTGGGCTCCCAGCGTGGCACCCTGTGCAGGGAGAAATAGTGGAGCCAACGGGGATTGGGCACCCCATCGGCATAATATCAAGCGGCATGCTGGGGTGGGCACCCAGCTTGGCCTATGTAACTGTGCTTGGGGAAGGGGGGGCAAC
The DNA here is from genome assembly GCA_016271365.2 of Neoceratodus forsteri. NCBI lineage: Eukaryota > Metazoa > Chordata > Ceratodontiformes > Ceratodontidae > Neoceratodus > Neoceratodus forsteri. The sequence goes on from CM057458.1 coordinate 379,064,748, forward strand.
ATGCAGTATGCGTGCATGTGTGTGTTTGTGTGTGTGTGTGTGTAAGGGGAGCTGCGTATGAGCAGGTGATATCTGATCGCTGCTCACTGAAGCGTAGCTCCCCCTTTCAACCATATGCCACTGCATTTTGGAGCTGTCATGGACAGCTCCAGCATGCATTGGCGGACTGGGGCTGTGCCTGCCAACACACTGACTGAATTGGAAGAGGGAGTGACACACCTCCGAAAACTCCGATGATGGCACTATGTTTCTTGCACATGCGTGCAAGCAAACATAATGAAGAAGACTGAAAAAATAGTGGGACAACTGTTTATCTCAGGCTGATCACTCCATGTTTGACCTCTCAATCCTAGTTCATAAGGGTCATTTTGAAAATACACAATGGAGATGGGCTTTTGAAATCAAACCTATCTTTCTTTTGAATAATGCCAATGACAGCATGAATATGGACTTTGGGTTACTATCCCATTACATTGTATAAAGTGGTCCTACTTCCTCCTTGTTCTTCATGTAGTGCTTCTGATCATATCTCCCTCACCTTTCACCAGCACGCAGTACACCACCGTGTTACATGCCATGTTGCCCCACTACTTCCATGCAGTGCTTATGAGCATCATTCCCCTGTGCAGACAGTCCCTCACCTTTCACCATCATGCAGTACACCACCATGATGGGTGCCATGTCACCCCACTGTGTTCAAGCGGTGCTTCTGAGCATCACTTCATAGTGCAGGCAGTCCCTTACCTTTCAACAGCATGCAGTACACTACGGTGATGGATGCCATGTTGCCCCACTATGTTCATGCAGTGCTTCTGAGCATCACTCCACAGTGCAGGCAGTCCCTAACCTTTCACCAGCATGCAGTACACAACCATGATAAGTAGCATCTTGCCCCATTGTGTTTATATAGTCCTTCTGAGTATCACTCCACAGGGCAAGCAGTTCCACACCTTTCACCAGCAAGCAGTACACAGTTCTTATGGGTGCCATGTTATCCACCTGTGTTCAAGCAGTGCTTCTAAGCATTGCTCCCCAGTGAGGGTGGTCCATTGGCTTTCAATAGCATGCAGTGTGCAACAGGGATGGGTGCCATGATGCCCCATTGTGTTCATGCAGTGCTTAACATAGAAACATAGAAACATAGAAGTTGACGGCAGATAAGGACCGCAAGGCCCATCCAGTCTGCCCATTTCTTTTTCTACCTTATAAATGTGCCATCGGCCTTTGCTCTGTCAGTGACCTATCTATTCATAGTCATTTGTATTGCTCCCTTATGCCTATCCCATGCCTGTTTGAAGCCCTGCACTGTATTCATAGCCACCACTTCTTGTGGTAAGCCATTCCATGCATCTACCACCTTTCTGTGAAAAAGAATTTCTCACATTCCCCTTAATCGGCCTCCTCTAATCTCATGCTGTGTCCTCTTGTCCTGCTATTTTTCTTATATTTAAACATGTTAGACTCTTTCACCTTGTTTATGCCCTTAAGGTGTTTAAATGTCTCGATCATATCACCTCTCTCCTCCTTTGCTCAAGGTATACATATTGAGCTCTGCTAATCTGTCCTCATATGTCTTCTGATGCAGTCCCTGCACCATTTTGGTGCCTTCTGACCGCCTCAATTTGGTTAATGTCCTTGTGAAGGTGTGGCCTCCAATACTGCACGCAGTACTCAGATGGGGCCTAACTAATGTCTTGTACAGAGGGATTATTACCTCCTCTTACGACTTGTGATACCCCTACTAATACACCCTAACACCCCTAGCCTTACCTACTGCTTTAGAGGTCTGCTTGATGATTTTAGGTCATCAGTGATGATGATGCCCAAGTTCTTCTTCCTTGTGACTGCTAGCAACTCCTCCCAGCCTATAAGTGGCTTCAGGTTTCTCTCTCCCTGTGCATGATTTTGCACTTCTTGCATTAAATCCAGTTGCCACTCTTCTGACCATTCTGCTAGTTTATCCAGATCTTCTCATTCTGCCCACCCCATCTGGATCATCTACTCTGTTGCAGATCTTGGTGTCATCTGCAAACAGACAAGCCTTACCTCTAGTCCATCTGCAGGTCACTAATGAAGATGTTGAATAGGACTGGCCCCAGGACTGATCCCTGAGGTACCCCACTTGTGACTTGCATCTCTTCTGACTGTATACCATTTACCACCACTCTCTGTTTTCTGCCAGTCAACCAGTTTGCCACCCAGTTGACCAACTTCTGACCCACCCCGAGCCTACCTAGCTTATTTATCAATCTTCTATGTGGAACAGTGTCAAAAGTTTTGCTGAAGTCAAGGTAGGCGACATCAACTGCTCCCCTTGGTCCACCACTGGTTACCCAGTCAAAGAAATCTATGAGATTAGTTTGACAGGACCTTCCTTTGTAAACCCATGCTGTCTTGGATCCTGTGCCCTATGGATTCCAGGTGTTGCACTATCCTTTCCTTAAGGAGTGCCTCCATAATCTTGCCCACTACTGAGGTAAGACTGACCGGTCTGTAGTTCCCCGCCTCCTCCCTGCTACCACTCTTGTGGAGGGATCACATGAGCTCTCCAGTCTTCTGGGACCTCCTGTGCTCAGAGACTCACTAAACAATTCTGCTAATGGCTCTGCTAGTTCCTCCTTTAGCTCCTTAAGTACCCTGGGATGTATGCCATCAGGTCCCATTGCCTTATCCACCCTGGAGCTTAGCAAGCTCTTGTAGGACCCTTTCTTTTGTGAAGGGAGTAGTGCTCACCTCCCTCCCCTGTGTCCATGATGCTGAGCTGTGGGCCCTGCCCACCTTCTTCAGTAAATACTGAGCAAAAGTATCTATTTAGGATAGATGCCTTACAGGGTCCTCCTCCTCACATGCTCCTTTTCTCCATTAAGCTTAGCAATCTCTGGACTTTCTCCTTTCACTAATGTATCTATAGAAAGTCTTGTCACCTTCTTTTACTGTTCGTGTTAGTGTTTCCTCAGTTTGGGACTTTGCCTGCCTTACTGCCTTACCTGCTTCCTTAGGGCAGTTTGGTATGCCTCCCATCTTCATCCCGCTGTGTTCCTTATATTTTCTGAAGGCCAGCCTTTGGCTCTGACCTTTCTGCTACTATATTTGAGAACCAAAGTGGTTTCCTTCTTCTTTGCACTTCCTTTTCTGTCTAACACAATGGGATGTTGCTTCAAGTATTGTATCCTTAATGCTTGCCCACTTTGCCTGTACCTCCTCACCTGTGTTTCTTTTGCCAGGTTAGCTTAACTCTGTTGGCCATCTTATCAAAGTCAGCTCCTCTGAAGTCCCATATTTTTGCCTTGAATGGGATGATTTAGATGTAGTAGCCAAATTGAACTATACCATGATGGTCACTGGCCCCCAGGTGACCTTCTACCTGGAGATTCTGATCCCTTCTTTGTTAGTCAGTACTAGATCTAGGATAGCTCTGTCTCTTGTGGGTTGCTGTACCAGTTGTTTGAGGCCCTCCCCTGCAGGAATCCACTATGAGTCTAGTTCTGGCAGATGTTCCTGCTGGTATTGACCAATCTGTATCTGGCATGTTGAAGTCTCCCATTATCAGAACCTCCCTTTAGCTGTCATGTTTTGTATATCTTCTAACAGTAATGTGTCTATGTCCTCCCTCTGGTCTGGGGGCCTGTAGACAACCCCAGTTCTTATGGCTGTCCCATTTCCTGTTTCCAGGGTGACCCACAGTTCTTCTGGCTCCTTATGTGTATTCTGAATTTCTGTAGCTTTGATATTTTCATTAACATACAGGGCCACTCCTCCCCCCCTTTGGGCATCACTCTTCAGTGCAGGCAGTCCCTGACTTTTCAACAGCACACTGTACACAAACATGCTGAGTGCCATGTTGTACCACTGTGTCCATGCAGTGCTTCTGAGCATCTCTCTTCAGTGCTGGCAGTCCCTCACTTTTCACCAGCATGCAGCACAACACCGTGACTGGTGCTATGTCACCCCACTGTGTTCAAGCTGTGCTTCTGAGCATTACTCCAAAGTGCAGGCAGTCCCTCACCTTTCACCAGCGTGCAGTATGCTGCTCTTATGGGTGCCATGTTGCCCTTCTGTGTTCATGCATTGCTTCTGAGCATTACTTTCCAGTACAGGCAGCCCCTTACCTTTCACCAGCACACAGTATGCAACAGGGATGGATGCCATGATGCTCCACTGTGTTCAAGCTGTGCTTCTGAGCATCACTCCAAAGTGCAGGCAGTCCCTCACCTTTCACCAGCATGCAGTATGCTGCTCTTATGGGTGCCATGTTGCCCTTCTGTGTTCATACATTGCTTCCCAGTACAAGCAGCCCCTTACCTTTCACCAGCACACAGTATGCAACAGGGATGGGTACCATGATGCTCCACTGTGTTCATGCAGTTCTTCTGAGAATTGCTTCTCAGTGCAGGCAATCCCTACACATTCACCAGTCTGTATTACACCACCATGATGGATGTCATGTCACTCTACAGTGTTCATGCAATGCTTCTGAGCCTCACTCCACAGAGCAGGCACTCTCTCACCTTTCACCAGCACACAGTACACTACTGTGATTGGTACCATGTTGCCACACTGTATTCAAGCTGTGTTTCTGAGTATTACGCCATGATACAGGCAGGCCCTCATCTTTCACCAGCAAGCATTACACCACCTTGATGGGTGCCATGTCACCCCACAGGGCTCTAACTTTACTCCCTTGTGCAGGCATTCCCTCATCTTTGGCCAGCAAGCAGTACACCACCAAGATATGAGCCTTGTCACACCAGAGTGTTCATACAGTGCTTCTGAGCATCACTGCACAGTGCAGGCAATTCCTCAGCATTCATCAGCACACAGGACGCAACCGTAATTGGTGCCATATCACACCACTGTGTTCAAGCAGTGCTTCTGAGTATCATTCCTTTGTGTGCAGGAAGACCCTGTCCATTCACCAGTACACATTACACCACTGTGATGGGTACCATGTCACCCCACTGTGTTCATTCATTGCGTCTTAGCATCACTCACTCCTCCCTTTTCAGGTCTGCCCTGACGGGCACTCTGCCTCCGTAGCAGCCAAGGCTTGATCTGCCTACCTGCCACACTGCCTCCTTCTACCTTCCCTGAAGTCTACTCTTTTTGGTCTGCCTTGATGGGAGCTCCTCCTCCATAGTGGCTGAGGCTTGATCTGCCTACCAGCCGTGCTGCCTCCTTCGACCCGCCCTGACGCCTACTTTTCTCAGAATGCCCTGATGACCGTTCAGCCTCCGTAGTGGCCAAGGCTTGACCTGCCTACAAGCTGCACTGCCACTTTCCACCTGCCCTGAAGCCTACTCTTCTCGGTCTGCCCTGATGGACGCTCTGCCTCTCTTCTCAGTAAGATTTACCGGCTTGATTGGGAGCGTAACTTGGCCTCCGATTGGCTATTTTGGCCTGGGGCACTGCTTTTATGGGTTATTTTAGACTGGATATTGCTAGATGGACACTGTATGTTGTGGTGAACTGTTGTGAAAAATTTAATGTGTCTGTGGGCACTGTTGGGGAACCTTTACAGAGTAATCCTGAACTGTTTGGGCTGCTATTTTTCAGGGGCTTTTCCAGTGTAAAATTTAATGTGTTTGTGGGCACTGTATTATTGGGGGAACTATTACTGGGTTGGGCTGCTATTCTCAGGGGCTGTTCCAGGTAACTTGGGACCGAGTGCTATGGGTTGCTTAAACTGTCATTTCTCTGCTGATTTTCCCCTGAACTGAACTCTTTGGCACTTTGCTTCCCTCTCTATTTTTTTCTCTTTCTCCTCTCCTTCTCTTTCTTCTCCTCAGCTGAAATCCAGCACTTAGTACCTATTCCCTATCTATCCTGCTTCTCTTCCCTCCCCTGCTCCCTGCCAGCAGTTGATCTTTCAACTGTTCAGCTTAATCCCTAATCCTGGGGCACCAGAGCTAACTGCTGTCTGGCCATCGCCTCCCCCCCACCTACGCCTCTTTCTTTTTGTTTTCTCTATCCCTCTCCATGCCTCCCAATTTAGCCATCAGCCTGTGTTTTGTCCTAAGATCCTTTATCAGTCTAACCCCTATCTCTGTTCTTCCCTTTTCAGGTCTGCCCTGATGGGCGCTCCACCTCCGTAGTGGCCGAGGCTTGATCTGCCTACCAGCCGTGCTGCCTCCTTCCACCCGTCCTGAAGCCTACTCTTCTCGGTAAGATTTGCCAGCTCTACTGGGAGTGTACCTTGGCTTCTGATTGGATGCTGACTATCCCTGCTCCTGCTCCATTGGTCCATGCCTCACGGCTTTCAATCTGATTGGACCATGCTCGCTGCAATGACTTTGGGAGCCATTAGCAAGCTAAAGTCATTGATTTGAGCATAAGCTGCTTCTTCCATTGAATTGTTTTTTTCCACTGAATCTAAGTTCTGCTACTCAGCACCCTCCAAAGGGCCTAAAAATAGCCCACATGAATATCCGTTGGCTTCACCCCAAAATGGCTGAATTGGAAGCTTGGGTGACCCAGAAGTCCCCTGGCATTTTTTGCATCACTGAAACGTGACTTAAACCAGCCATTAAACAGCATTAGGTGGCACTACCTGGCTTCAACTGTTTTAGGAAGGACAGGTTAGGAAAAAGAGCTGGAGGGGTTCTCATATATACCCGGCCTGACTTGGATGCCATCGAACTACTTGAGTTTGGCACTGGTTCCCCAGATGCAGCATCCTTATTCCTATCCTTGACCCTTGGAACAGTCAAAAAGATAATCATTGGGCATGTCTATCTACCCCCTAACAAGGCTGTTGCTGGCCTTCTCCCATTCCTTACCTCCCTTGCCAATCTCCCTCACCACAACCTAGTCCTATGCGATGACTTCAATAATGACTGGCTCAACCCTGCTGTTGGCAAAGTGCATACTGCAATAGCTGATCTAAACCCATCACATCTTATTCAAGATCCTACACATCTCAACAACAAGTCAGGAAAACATACCTTGCTGGAGTGGGTGGTCATGAACTGCCCTCTCAAAGTCAGACAATGGGAGTGCTTTCGGACTGCATAAGCCATCACTCTCCCACTTTCTGTGTATGGAGGAATATTTGCCCTAACCTCCTTCCTAAAATCACCACTGCCCATGATATGTCCAGGTTTAATATCAGTAACTTCACTGCCTCTATCAACAAGACGGACTTGAGCCCTATTATGACTCTCCTGGACATCAATTAAGCTCTGGATTTTTTTTGTTTCTACACTCACTCAGATTATAGATGACCATGCCCCACTAAGAAAATGAAGATCCAAAGGTATCAAGGTTCCTTGGTTCAGTAAGGATTTAAGGACTCTTATGTCCTCCAGGGACTGGGCCTGGGCATCATACAAAAAAAGTGGGTTACTTCTGGATTGGCAGACCTATAGGCAACTCCAAAACTAATGCAAAAACTCCCTTCATAAGGCCAAGTGACACTAGTTTAAAGCACTTCAGGCAGAACACTTTTGTAATCCTAAGGAGTTCTGGAGGCAGGTCAATGTCTTAGTGAAAGGGAAGGCTGCTGAACTCCCAAAATCTGTCTTGGCCCAGGGTGCCACCCTCACTGACCCCACGTCTATTGCCTCTGGATTCAATGACTTTTTTACAGATCTACACAAATATACCTTGCTTTTCCATAATTCTCCTGGTGCCCCCTCAGTCCCTTCCCCTGTGTAGGAAGTTGGGACTTATCCTCCTTTCCACTTGAAACTGGCCACCTGTAATGAGGTCCAGAGGCTCCTTGCAAACCTGAAGCCTGAGAGCTCCCCAGGTCACAACACCCTTGAACCTAAATTTCTCAAGATGGAAGCTCCTGCCCTTGTACGCCCTGTTTGAGACCTATTCAACTGGTCTTTCCAGACTAGCATCATTCCTGACAAATGGAAGGTAGCTGTAGTTGTACCTGTACACAAAGGGGGGACCCAATACTGTTGTCGAGAACTTTAGATCAATCTCCATCATTTGTCCTTTGGTCAAAATTCAGGAGTGCCTTATTTATAATCACCTTTGGGATTATCTGGAGCGCCATGATCTGCTTTCACCTTACCAACATGGTTTCAGAAAGAACCATAGCACCCTCATTGCCTTGCTAAATGTAACCTCAGACATTTGCCAAGCCATGGACCAAGGTTCTGCAACTGGCGCCATCTTTGTTGATCTTACAAAAAGCATATGACCTAGAGAATCATGCTCTCCTGCTCCAGCAACTATGAAATCTTGGCCTTGACTCCAGCACCCTTCACTGGGTCCACAGCTACCTCTTCTGCCACTCCCAAATGGTTATGTGGGCTGGCTCTGTCTTGGAACTCAGACCTATAACACATGGGGTCCACAAGGATCCTTATTTGGTCCTTTGTTCTCACTTTCCATCAATGAGCTTCCTAAGAATTGTGGAGAGGCGGCTGTGCATCTATAAGTAGATGATGCTGTTATCTACCACTCTTCTTCTGATGCTATTTGGACTAACAAGTAACTTGCTAGTGACTTTGCTGACCTTGAGGGTTGGTTCAGGTATAATCAGCTTATCCTCTTTACAAAGAAGACAAAAGATATGCTCTTCTCTCATCTATCTTCCTCCTCCCGCTCCCTCTCACCTCTCTGTATTACTTCCCTCAATGGGGATGTACTGGAAGAAGTCAATACCTTCAGATATTTGGGTGTCACCCTAGGTTCCTCACTCTCTCTCTCCCTCTCTCTCAGTGTCCATGTCTCCACCTTAATTAAGACTTTGAATCAGAAGTTGGGTCTTTTCTATCGCATCAGCCCTTTCCTCACCTCTACCTCTTGCATCAAGATTGCCTGTTTGTCCTTTCTTCCCCATCTCACTTATGGTGCTTCCTTATTGCTCTATTCCAAAGCATCTAACGTGTCTCTCCTTGAGCAGGCATACCATAAGGTGGGTATGTTCACCTTAGAGGTCAACATCTGCACCCACCACTGTGACGTCTTCTCTGCATTGGGCTGGTTACCTTATGAATTTAAACTGAGGCTCTCTACCTTGAGCTTCATGCACAAACTTGTCCACAAATGTTTCCCCTCCCATGCCTCAGTGAGGTTATCTGCTGTAGACAAGCTCCTCGAGCCCTCAGATCAGCCTCTCTCCCTCCCTCCCTCCCCTACTAAGACCTAATCTGTGGTTAGCTGTTGCACATAAATCCTTCTCCTTTGTGGCAGTAGTGGACTGGAAATCCCTGCCCCCCCTCGGTCCTGTCCTGCACCTCACTTCTTCTGTTCCAGTCCAATCTACTAGCATTTCTCACCTCCTCGGCAAAATGCACTTGCTTTCGTTAATGACTGTTCACTCCTGAGTTGCTGGTTTAACACCTCATGGTGCATCAAACTCACCTTATGCCCATTTTCTCTTTTTTTCCCTTATTTTCAACCCTATAGTCCCTCTCATCTCCCTCTCCCTCAGCTTATATATGTGATATTTGACTACCCCTACCTATTTTTTATCTGTTAGCATTCAGTGTCTACTGCTGGTGCCACTTCTTGAACATAGTAATGTATTATAATGTGCATCTACAAACTGTTTAATTATTTTCACTTTTTGTTCACCGGTTCTGTTAATGAATATATGTCATTATGTTGCTCCTGTAATATGTCACTTTCTGTTGTATTTTGTTTTTGTGTTTTTCCCAGGTCGACCCTGAAAAAGGGCCTGCAGTTGTCTCAGTGGTCCTACCAGGTTACCAAAATTCAAATAAATAAAATAAAATAAATAAATAAAATAAATAAGCAGTCCCTTACTGTGTTTATACAGTGCTTCTGGGCATCACTCCACAGTGCAGGCAATACCTAACATTTCACTAGCACACAGTATACCACCATAATGGGTGCCATGTTTCTCCACTGTGTTCATGCAGTGCTTCTGAGCACCACTCCACAGTGCAGGCTTTACCTCACATTTCACCAGCACACAGTACACCACCTTGATGGGTACCACGTCACCCCACTGTGTTCATGCATTGCTTCTCAGCTTCGCTCCTCCATGCAGGCAGTCCCTATCATTCACCAGCACACAGTACACAACTGTGATGAGTGGCATGTCACCCCACGGTGTCCATGGGACAAAGCTGTTTATCTTCTTTAGCACCCTGACTTTCCACCATCTGGGCCAGTCTTCCCAGCCCTGTCACCAACCTTCTCTGGGACTTACCTTTTCTGGTGATCCTGTCACAGGATCTTGGATCAGGTGCCTACTCATTGATGTAGGGCCTGCTAGAGTTCAGGTCATCACTGTTCTACAATTGGAGGACTTTTCCTCCTATTTTCTCCCCTATTGGGACCAGACGTGTGTACTCGGCCTCAAAGAAGATACCTCAGGCATCCAGGTGTGGGGTCCCTTCCCATGCTGTCCCATGGTGCAGCCACCTAGAATCCTCTCCCTGTTCTACAGATGCACATTCTCCCTTGCAGGCCAGTCCCCAAGCAACCCAGGTCCATTCTTGAACCTGGGTTGCTGGCATGGCAGTAGGTGGCTAAAAACAATTCAGTCAGTGGATGAAAGCTTGAAACAGAATTAGGTACACAAACCTAGAGCTGGAAACTAGAACCACAGAGAGTAATGGCCCCATATTAAAAGGTATCAGGCTGCTCCTTGCAAAGTCCCTTTCCTTAGTGCAAATTAATACAGATCACTAAATTTGCTATACTCAAACATGTTTGGAGCAAAGTGCAAGTGCCCCAAGCATGTTTGAATATAGCCCCAGAAAGCAAAAATCAGGCACTAAAATGTGCACTCAGCACAATTCATGTCCCCCTGCTGTCCAATTAGTGCAAATTAGCACAGTTCACTAAATCTGCTATACTCAAACATGTTTGGAGCAAAGTGCGAGTGCTCCAAGTATGTTTGAATATAGCCCCCCCAAAGCAAAAATAAGGCACTAAAACATGCACTCAACACAATTTACATCCCCTGCTGGCCAATTTGTCCACTGAATCAGCCCCCACCACCCATTCCGGCAGTCTGTTCCATGGCTCCACCACCCTCTCAGTAAAGAATTTCTCCCTGATGTCACCTCTAAATCTTCCCCCTCCAGTTTTAATGCATGCCCCCTAGCAGATTTGTTCTCACTCAATCTGAAGATGTTGTCAACCCTCACCCTGTTTATGCATTTCAAGTACTTGAATGTTTCAACCATATCCCCCTCTCCTCTCCTCCCGGCTCACCCAGTCTTTCCTCGTATGACATCTCCTGCAGCCCACTCACCATTCTGGTAGCCCTTCTCTGGACCCTCTCCAGCCTGTCCTTGTCCCCTTATAAGTATGGCCTCCAGAACTGTACTCTATATTCCAGGTGTGGTCTGACCATGGTTTTGTATAGTGGCATGATCACCTCCTTTCTCCTGCTTGTAAAACCCCTCTCTATGCATGCCAACATTCTGAGTGCTTTCCCTGCTGCCTTTAGAGCCAGTAAGAATAGGAGCTTTTATTTTAGTCAGGGCAATATTAATATGTGATAGTAATACGGTGTTCATGTAGCTATATAAAGCTTTATTAATAATACATTGCAAAAAAATGCATCAATGCTGTAGTTGGGGTTAAAGTCACAAAAGTAGGGAAATGTGGCTTTAGGGTTTCCAACAGTAACACCCCACCCTCACCCTGCACACAGCAACAGACATTGGGGTTGTGCCTTGGTGTCACCAGCTCTAACATTCACCTCATTCCATAACTAAATAAGCTGAGATAGGTACAGTATAGGAGAAGGGGTGAGCATTAGAGCTGACAACCCCAAGGCACACCCCTGACACCTGTTGGTGTGTGCAGGGTGGGCTGTTAGGGTTGGAAACCCTAACTCCACATTTCCCTACTTTTGTGGCTTTAACCCTAACTACAGCATTAATGCAATTTTTTGCAATTTATTTTACTACTTTTTGAGATAGTGTAATTGTATCCATATTCTACTGTGGGAGCGCACAGTCCTTCGTATCTTGCTCTTCCATCCCTCCATAGATGCATATATGTATGTAGCTCTGGGTCCTGTGCTTCCATTTATAGGACAACAGTGACCAAATTGTTAGGACAGGCATCTTAGTACCTCATCTCATGTACCTAGTACAGAAAATTTTCAAATCCCCGCCATAACGTCATTCTGTGCAACTGCAATGCCATTCTGAGCCACAGGTGTGAAAACACATTTTGGTCTGGATTTGAAAAATAACAGCTGTGGCATACATGAGGTGGGATAATAAGAGGGCTATGTTGACAATCTGGGCTCAACATATTTAAAATTTCCGAAGTTATGAGCAGGTTTAGCGAAATCACAATGAATGGTCATAACTTTGGCATTTTTTCACATTTTGTCCCCAAAGTTTCAACATAGTATTCTTATGACCTCACCTCATAAACCCCATTGGCAACATTTTTAAATCTGTTACAAAATTACCTTCCGCGCCACATTTGTAAAAACCTGTTTCAGACGGGATGTAAAAAATGACAGCTGTACTGGTCATGAGGTGGTGTGAAAAATGACTATGTAGAAAATTTGGGGTCAAAATATTTAAAATTAGCAAAGTTATGTGCGTGCGTGGAAACATTTTAATGAACGCTCATAACTCAGGCAGTTGTAAGAATATTTTTTACCAGATTTTCAACATGGCCTTTTTTGGACCCCACCTCATGAATACGGATGGTAAAATGTAATTACTCATTCCTAAAAGGTGATTTTGTGCAGCGACCATGAAATCACCTTCCAGGCCTGATTAACAAGATGACAGTGGCAGTGTTCATGAGGTGGGTCCCCTAAAAGGCCATGTTGAAAATTTGGTAAAAAAAATGCCTTAAAATGCCAAAGTTATGAACATAAGTTCAAATCACCATTGAAATACATTATATGGCACTTACCTTGATTCATTAGTTCATGGTTTGGCTTTGAATAGTACAGATGTCTCCTGGTCCACAGAAGATAACAGCATATGGCCTTCAGTGGTAAGTATAGGGTAAGGAGGTGTGGGTTTGTGGGTGCTCAGTGGGAGGGTCAGGATGAAGGGAAGGGATGGCAGGGATGACAAAAGATAGTTTTCTTTATTTCAGTTTTTTTTTTAAATAAAAGACTTTGTGGGATAGTTTTCTTTTGTAGAGATATAACTATTTTGGGACAGTGTGCTCCCTAGTGTTCCACAGTGCTGGGGGGATGCCAGCATGGGGATGTCAGCACTATGATAAAACAATGGTCTGGGGGGCATCTGACACCAAAGGTGGTCAGATTATATAATTCAATAATATCAAAATATAGGGGGATGGTGATCAGAGGGTGGGTGTGCAACTAGACACCAGGGAAGAAAATAAATAATTAGGGGACAGCAATTGGCAGGTGGACGTACCACTAGACACCAGGGAAAGGTACAGCTTACAGCTAACACTGCAGCAAGCAGCATGACTTCAACTGCAACTGCAGAAGTAAAAAAAATTCCGGTGTTCTCATACAGAGAACGCCGGGGAAGTGCTCCTCCTGCTAAGCTGGGCACCTGGGATTTAGGGTGCCCAGAAAACATATTACTGGGCACAATGTTAAAAAACATACATAAGAATCTAACTAAACAGGTGCCATTTAGCTAAGGTTCTGATGTTCATTTTTAAAAACTGCAGCATTTGTATTTATTTTCCATGTTTGTCAGTTCTTGTAATAATCAACAAAAGGACGGTTAGCATGGCACAAAAAAAATGTTTGGTGCCATGCCACCCAAGTGGTGAGAAAGCAAACCAGGCATTTGTGGCATCAAAATTGCTTTCACCACAAAATGTTATGTCAAAACCCCTCCTGCACATGAGCAAGTTGGAAAACACTAACATTTAAAGACTTATAGCTCTGGAACATTTTTATATTTCTTCACCAGACCTGTCAAAGGCACTACCTTGGGACATGGCACATGTCCCCTGCAAATCTGGGGCAACAATTCCTTTTCACATAGGCTGTAAGTGAGAGCAAAAAAAAGTGTTAAGTATAGGAAAAAATTTAGTTTTTTTCTTAAAATGACACATGTATCTCAGAAACCACACAAGCTGCCATCACAAAAAATTCCACACATCCAGATCTTGCCTCCTAGATAAGATATACAAATGTTCAGCTCATTTTGTCTAAGGGAGCCAAAGATATCAATGTTCAAAATTTGAGGTTTAACATTAAATAGGCTTCTCAACCCTAACTATAAGGGCACTCTCACATCCCTATAATTGTAAACTATGCTATTAAAATGTAAATTTGTTGTCCTGAAAATCAATATCTGAAAATCTGAAAACATAGTATTGTAGGTTATAATAATCTTACCTACAGAATGATGTGCTCTGTTTGGTTGAAAAACAGGATTTGCTAGGTTTAAACTACTGTATGTAAGCAAACCAAGATCTTTCAAAAGCAGTGCTTGATTATGTGTTTGACATGGCCACAACATTGTTGTGCAATGTTATCATTAGAGAAACAGCTCTCTGGAGCAATCATTAGCCTAGTATAGGGACCTTATAAATATATACTTATGCTGTTACCTTTAGAATGCACTTCTCATTACAGTCCTTGTACTGTGCCTGTGTGGCAGCCTTTTCACACATGCACTCTAAAAGATTTTGATGGGAAACAAAATGTAAAGATAATAGCATAAGTATATTTATAAGGTCCCTATGAAGAGGTATTGATCACTTCAGAGCACTGTCGCTCCAATGACGTCATCTCACAATGACATCTCAGCCATTTTAGGCATCTACTCAAGCATGGTTTTTGAATAGATCTTAGGCTTGTTACATATTTTAAACCTGACAGAACTAATAAATTACATTTTCCTCTGGAGTACATCATTCTGCATATAATATTATGACCTACAACATAATGTTTTCAGATTTTGTGAATTTGACTCACAATTTGCTTTGTTTACGTATTCTTTAATGAGAAAAGTTTCAAATATCAATATATGAACACTATACGAATGCAGTATATAACAACATTGCTCTAACTACATGCTTTCATTAAAAAATAAGTTTTTAGCCCCTCTGGTGCCAGAGTTATGTCCAGGGCAACTATTTGTTTTGTTCTGTACCAGAAAACCATGTAGAATTCCAGAATTTGGACTGCCTGCACACCAGTAAGTGAGCAATAATATTGACAGGGTGGGTGGTATTGGGCACTACTGGGCTGCCAAAGGGTGTAATGAGGCCCGATGCCACAGGTGGAGGGCCATATACCCCTTGGAGGCCTGGTATTACCCAATAACTCCCACCCTGGAGGGTATTATTGAGCTTAAAAAATGGCAACTGTATTTTACATATTTGAAAAAAAATGTTTATTAAATCTTTCAACTCTTGGCAGTTTCATTTATTTTGTGGCAAAATAGTTCCCTCACTTGCATTTCAGTGTTGTGCTTTTTTTTAACTAAGAAAGTTCAGCCTGGTGGATTTGCACTCTCTGCAGTTTGAGTAATGGTGTTGCATCTGCTGTTTTCATGGGTTGCAAGTGAGAATGGGTACATTTAGTTGCTATGAGAGAGTACCACACTTCTGACCACTGGTAATGTGATGCCAATCAGACTAATGGCTTTCTTTTTCTTTCCTTTCCTTATTTTTTTTAATAATGTGTAGTTAGTGTTTATTTATTTTATGTAACTTAAAATAAGAGAGATGGGGTGGGGGGCTTGGCCAGCCACCAACTCGCTCACTAAGTGAGAGAAAAAAAATGGCAGCTGGTCAATTTGAAAATTTGGGATGCCCAAAGATACACTAAGTAAGGGGGCACCCCGAATTGGCACTTGTTTTTTACCGGGCTCTATTGAAAAATAAATACATGCCTGACCATTGCTTTCAGTCAATCAGCATGCTTTATTTTTCAAAGCCATTTCCTAAAAACAATGAATTTTATGAAATTTGGCATTTTAACCCAGATAGTAAATCTGCAAAACTTGTATTTTTTCTTATAATTGCTTCTTGTATTATTTTCAATTTGCTTAATTTCATTCTCTGTTTAGTAAGCCTTCTTGAATTCTGATTATTTATGCACATGCTAAAAATGACAGTAGAATCCTGGTAAAATCCAAAAAGTAGACTAACAATCACCAGTGCAATTCCCAGAATTTCAGCTATTGAAAGTGGAATTTCATTATTTTAATCACTATAAATTAGTGGCCTTGGTTATCACCTTTTGAAGAAATTGTCTATGATAAGGGCTACATTTGAACGGTTAGGGATGGAAATGTGATCTTTTTCAAAGGAAAGCTTGGCAAAAGGGGATAATCAGAAGATACTAACAGTGTTCCGTAACAGAGAACCACATGCTTTTTCTAGTTTAAGTAGTGAAAATAGTTGTAGTAAATGAGTTATTTTCAAACAATAGTGTCATTAGTTTTCTTTTTTTGTACACCTACTGGCAGAAGACATTTCAACAATAATGTCATTGCAGACAGTATGCCATTCTGCAGTTTTCCATGATTCCAATGCTTTGTCTACAATAATAAACATGTGTATACAGTATTCCTCTTACAGAATGTTTTTAGGAAACAAAACTTTGTTTGTTAGCATTCACACCATTAATTACAGGGTGCACACCAATGGAATACTAGATTAATAAAACCAAAAGTAGGGCACTATGTAGAAAAGTGCAGAGTGCCTAAGTGCCCACCCCTACATGAGAATGCCATGCAGTGGGGTCCAGCGGACCCCTGTGTGATGTTCACAAGAGATGTGTAACCCCTTGTGCACATGATCCCCCACCTGATCCTTCAGCTACACACTGCAGGAAGGCCTGCAGCATGCCAGGGGGCGTTTCTGCACTCCACGCCATTCACTAAGGTGTGGAGTGCTGGGTCGGGGTATGTGATGGGGACCCATCCATAAATGTTATGCACATTCCCCCAAAGGACACCTGCCGGCTGTGTCACTTGGACTCCTGCCACACTACTGCCCCAGCCCAATAGACAGATAGGGAAGGCTGAGGGCAGTCATTCGGATGAGTGTCTCAAAATCCAGAACAGTGCCTCCCCACACTCCCCTGCACCCGTGGCACAAGGAATCCACTCAGGGATCCAGGACAGGCATCCAATTGGATGCCTGCCTGGGTCCACTGCTCCACACCCATCTTTCTGCATGATTCTGCAAGTCAGGGGGTTGGGCCACCAACAGGTGGCTGGAATTGGTGAATAGTGGCCAATGTGCACCTGTCCTGGGGTGTGTAGGTGTGCAGGCAATTTATGCACAAATCATGCATACTTTGCACACCTTTGTGCATAGCCCTCATATAGAGGTGGGCGAAGTAGGCGGAATTCATTTAGCAGAAAAATCCATGAAACTCCACCCATTTCACATAGAAAAATACAAAATTTCACCTGGCACAGTGGCAAAATTTTACCGGGCGGAATGTCGAAATTTCATCTTCCATGACGAAATTTCACTTTCTGAGGTGAAATTACACCTTCCATCCATGGGCAAAATTTCACTTAGACTAGGGTATAAGTTGAATAAGTAGATACCTGGTGGCTAGGGGTCTCTCCCCCCACCTGTCCCACATCACGGAAAAATCTCTGGTGGCTAGCTGTCCCTCCCCCCCACCTGTCCCATATGTAGTTGTCATTAAATTATCCATGGTGGCTAGTGGTCCCTCCCCTCCAACCAGTAATAACCCGCCCCACCACAGAAATGTACAGTAACCCTTCCCACCTGCATCCCTCCATATCTCCTCCGACCTTTAGTCCTTATCCTGTAAAAAAAATCTCTGGTGGTCTAGTAGGGTAAGGATTTTTGTAAATTTTAAACCCCCTTCCGAGTCCCGAAGTCCTGATCCCCAGTTCCCATACATCCCTGGCCATCCAGTGCTCCCCCACCCAGCCTCCCAAGCAGCCAGATGTCCCCACCACAACCCCACTCTCACCCCCATCTTCAGTCCCGGCAGCGTCAGTCAGCAGACAGGCACAGCCCTCCTCTTTCCTCCACGGCTGGCCCACTGACTGAGCTGTGTAGACTATGCCACAGAGAACGCAACTGGTATAGTAACAGCTATTCTAAATGAGTAAACAGTATTTATCTAGAGATAGCTCCTGCACGTTGTTTAATGTAGTATGATGTGGGGGGTGGCGGGGAAGTCACTGTTTAAGGCATAGTCCTTGTCATCGGTTATTTGAGTGTATAATTATTCAAGTTTGCTTCCTTGTCAAATTAGAGTTCAGGTGCATTTATAGCAGTGTATTTCTAACATTGCTATTTTTTCCCTCTTGTTCTTACAGTAAAACTGATCATGGAAACCTGTGATAGTGATACACTGGGTCAAGGGTGAACGAGTTGCAGATAATTTGGTAGGCTTACAAGGTTTCCGGGGTACATGAGAGAGTGGATGGGTATTTGGGAGTATGAATATTTCCTGGTAGTTAATTTTTCTTATTCTCTGACCAGGGATTTATGAGAGGTTAGATGCTAGCTCCCTCAAATGGTGTTATGGACTGTAATGTGGGGAGAGGGCTTAGGGCCCGGGGAACAAGAACTTATTTTTTGTACGGTGTCTTATTGTATATTCATTTCTATTGAAGTTTGGGTTTGCACTGCATTCTTTCTTTGTAAGGTTGGTGATTGCTAGGAGGAGGGGGTTTCCTTATGCACCACTCTTTTTAGCACAGTCAGGTTTTATTGTTTACCTCTATTATTATGACCAATAGTTTCAATGTTCTTACATGGAACATAAAAGGGGGGAGGGATAATGTTTAAACATAATTGTGTTGAACCATTTTGCAAAATCTGCACCAACTGTGTTTTTTTTTGTTTTTGTTTTTTACAAGAAATGCATTAGGTGCAGGTCCATTTGGACCCACTCTGACAGCAGTGGGTGGGACAAGCTTTTGGAGAGGGGTTCAGCCCCCGATGGAGGGGAGCAGCTATTTTAATCGAAAAAAGTTTCCCTTTTACTGCAATGGGTATATTTGGTGACCCTGAGGAGAGAGACACATTTGTCCATAGGAAATTAGGGAGATTTGAATTGGTGCTGAGATTGGTGTATTGGTCCCAATCTTGATACCCCATCTTTTTTCACTCAAGTGGCTTTGGTACTAGTGGCATCATATAGCCACTGCCTGATCTTATTAGGCAGGGACTGGAACCTGGTGTATGCCAATGATTTAGACAGAACATATAGGTCTGGAGAAGGCCTATCCCCAGCTCAGTGCTCATTTAGAGAGTTAGCAGATCAGCTAGGGTTAGTAGACCCTTTGCGATTATTGAACCCTCATACCAGGGATTATTCTTTTTTTCCACTGCCCATGGAGTATATTCCAGGCTAGATTTTTTTTACTAAGCCAACATTTACTTTCTTTTATTCTGAATTGTCAAGTTCAGGTTAGAGTTACTACTGACCATTCTCCAGTGGTCTTAGTCATGGAGATTCCAAAATTCAATATTAGATCACATAGGTGGACAATAAACTATTTATTGTTGAAAGATATGACTTTAGTGTCACATTTTAGAGCCTTTTTACAGGAATCTATCCAATTAAATCATGGCTCTGTTTTGGCCTTGGAAACTCTTTGAGCAGCATCAAAAACCATGTGAAAGGGAGAATTTATCCACTTTGCCTCAGTCCGCAAAAAGAAACATCAGGCATTGGCAGACCAGTGGCTCTGTAGGATCCATGTATTAAAAATCAAAAGCTCGGGTCATGTGATGGCTGCCTAAGCGAGAGCTACTGCCTACCCTCGCTCCCCGACAAATCCGACTATTTTAAACCTGTGGTGGCTTTTCCCAGTGATTTTTGGGGCAGGATCTTGCTTCTCCAGTTTTTAGAATGCCTAGACAACAAAACTGTGGTGGTAAATGGAGGCAGAAATGTGGAAAGCGCCACCGTGCCATATGCCCCCGCTGACTCCAGAGAAGGAGAAGGCCCCCAAGAGGCCCAAATCACAAACCGCAGCATTGAGTAACCCTCCTATACCCGTGGTAGTGCTTACTGAGGAGCACTTTCTCGAAGTTATGCAGCCCCTTCAAAATTCCATCATGATGATCTCGGAGGATGTTCAATCCATTAGGAGGAATCTGGATGCACTCAATCTGCGTGTTGGAGATGTCGAAGCCTGACTTACATCTCTAGATAAATGGAGAGATAAAATAAGCCTAGAGAATTCAGCTTTGAGACAGAAGATTCTGAAGATTGAGGACAAGTTTGAAGACTTAGAGGGGCGCAGTCGGCGCAATAACCTAATAGTTTTTGGGCTACTTGAGAAGGAGGAAGGCAATAATCCTATTGCCTTTGTACAAAGGTTGTGTGAGCGAATAGCTGGTCCGTCTCCCAACAGTACAAGTTATGTGGTGGAAAGAGCGCATCGGTCCCTGCACCCCCCCCACTGGGCTCCCCTTCCTGACCTTTGGTATTTAAACTTCTCAATTATCTTGATAAACAGCATATTTTAGCCAAGGTCAAAGAAGTCCAGGAAATACAATGGGAGGGTCGCAAATTAAGAATATCACAGGACTTGCCCCAGTCTGTCAGTTTGAAAAGGCAAGAATTTCATCTAGTGGTGTCTAAGCTTATAGCAGCTGGAAAAGCATTCCGAATGCGTTATCCCGCAATCTTGTATATGAAGCACACCGAGAAATGGATCAGCTTTGAATCCCCTGCTAAAGCCTCTGAGGAGCTTAGAAGCCTTTTCCCTGATCTCTTTAAGTGAAGTGGTGGTTAATTATGAAAGCCAGTCAATTATATGCTGGAAGGAACACAGTCGTGCAGCATAATTTTCAAGGTGTCTGTACTAACTCTCACCTCGGAATATGATGGGACTCTAGATTTGGAAAGTGTCCACTGGGAAACTGAGAGAACCCTCCGATCAATGTTCTGACAGACATTTGTTGTCTGGTGCATACTTGGCTCGTTCTCCTAATGTGAACCAGCGAGTCTGTTCCATCCATTCATGATTTTGAGCTGTTGAGTGTTTGAAGGGATACATGTATAGCCCCCCAAAACAATCTTTCCATATTTCTCATTTATCTCATTGGATACAAAATTGATGACTGTGGGACTTGGGGAGTATTTTTCTGGGATTTATTTCCTTTTGGTGTTTAAACTTTTAGGGACCGATGCGAGTAGACTCCTGATAAATAGTTATATGTGCCAAGCATGGTTATTCGATGGAATCATTTACAATGGAAGCCACGAGGGGGCAATGTTTCATTATTTTTTATATGACGTTTGGGATTGGTCCAATTCTTTTTCCTAGTAGTCGCTATTAGGGAATTAACATTGTATTCTCTAACAACTCTTAATGTTCTAGTGTAGTTAGGTTTACTTCAAGGGTATGCATGGCTTTCTCTTGTTGGGGAGGAGGGAGGAGGTGGGCCTCGATATGGTAGTTAGAAGGAGGTTTTACGTGCCTTTGAAAATTGTGGGAGTCGGTTACTAGAACTGGGTATGGTAGGGCTGTAAATAGTTGTATTGCAGTTTAAAATGTTGTATTGTTTGTTTTGGGGTAAAGGGGGGGGAGTTCTCAGGGGGCAGGGGATTTTCCTGAGTGGCTTTTTCTATTTGGTTTCAACTCAAATCTTGCTCTGTTGTGGGGTTTTGGGGTTGGGTTAAGTCTGTGCTCATCGTGGGAGATTCTTTTGACCATGTGCATCAGAAAACATTATGACAAGTTGTGCAGTGGTCCCAGTGTTCTTCCTTTATTTTTCACTGCTACTGGTGCCTTTGATAGGGAATGAGTGGCTCTTATAACTTTATTAGTTGGAATATCAAAGGGGCTCAAAGTAAAAGTAAGCGGATTATGATTTTAAAACATCTATCCCTACTCTGTGTGGGAACTGCCTGTTTACAGGAAACACACCTATTGAGGGATAATATTTTCTTATTTAAAAAAAGTTGGGTGGGTCAGGTTTTTGGAGCTGGTAACTCCACCAAAAGGCAATGGTACCATTATATTGATTGCTAAAACTGTGCCCTTTGTTATGTGCAGGGAATGGTGGGACCCAGAAGGTCGGTACATCATAGTACAGGGTAGGTTAGAGTCCTCTCCGGTAATGTTGGTGTCAATATACGGTCCTAACATGGACTTTCCTTTGTTCTTTATCAGGTTAATACCTCTATTAGTCTCGAATCCCCCCCTCCTGACGTTTCTCGGTGGGGATTGGAACCTAGTCCCTCACTCAGAGATTGATCGTTCAGACAGTAAAAGAGTGGTGCTATCGCCAGTGCAGAGGGCCCTTGGCGATCTTTATTTACTATTTTTTTTTTATTTAGTTTTTGTTGACCGGGTAAGTGCAGTAGACAAATCCTGCCTATTTTCAGGCACGACCCGGGGGAGGGGGAGGGGGATACAGATGAATGCCAACTGACCTTGAACTAGATTAAGCTGTTGGTGGTATTTTTTTTTTTAGTGAATGAGGGAAATTTGGCCAGAACACCGGGGAAATTCCCCTACTCTTTTCGATAAGTGCCATGGGATCTTTAACATCCACCTGAACTACCACCAATCCAGGCAGATGGGACCTCACATTAACGTCTCATCCGAAAGACGGCACCTCAGAAGTGCAGCACTCCTCTCGTGCTGCACTACAGTGTCAGTACTGGGATAGTAACCCAAGTGCCAGATGTGGGAACTGAACCCACAGCCCTCTGATCTCCTGGCCTCAGAGGCGAGTGTGCTACCTGCTGAGCTGCTGACACTGATCTTGTCTCTGGGGTGGGTGTGGTTGATGTGTGGCAGACTTTTAACCCCTCGGAGTGGCAATATACCTATTACTCCCCACCACATGCCACCCTTTCCCAGATTGACTTCTGGTTAGTGAGTTCCTTTGGCCTTCCAGGAGTGATAAATGCTTCTATCTTTCTGAGGGTACTCTCTGATCACTCACCGGTGGGGGTAACTTATATGTTATATCCAAAGATTAGGGAAGGGAAAAGGTGGTGTCTCAACACTCGGTTACTCAAATGTGCCAAAACATTGAAACACATTCAGGACTTTGTAGCAAATTTTATTAATTTGAATTTAGGGACAGTCGAAAGAATCGATTCGGTATGGGCCGCTCTTAAATGTGCTGTACGGGGAGAGTTTATACATATATCGGCTACTCGAGCCTGGAGGGATATATGTGCTCTGGACTTATTAATAAAAGAAACTCAGCAACTGGAAGGCTGATTAAATCGTACTTCCCCTACGCAGGAATGGGCAAGGCTCCAGCAACTGCGGTCAAATTATTATGACTTAATGGCGCAAAAGGTGGAACTGGCCATCCATCGTACCAAATTAAAATACCTAGAGGCAGGGGAGAAAGCAGGGAAGCTCCTTGCATTAAGACTGAGGCAGGCCGAAATGTCCAAATTTATTTCCAAGTTGAGATCCCCTATAAGTGGTGACCTGGTCTCCCACCCCAAAGACATTGCCGATGTTTTTGGTGGGTACTATGCATCCCTTTACTCCTCAGCAGACTCAATAGTTGTGACAGATCAGGAAATCACAGATTACCTGTGTTCATCCAGCCTTCCTACGCTTTCTCCTCAAGAGGCGGAGAATCTAGGGGCTCCTGTTACCCTAGCTGAAGTAGAGCAGGCTATTAGACAGTTGCCCCTGGATAAAGCTCTGGGGCTGTAAGGGCTACCCAATAACTTCTTTAAGAGTTGCCTTCCTCAGTTGGCCACCCTTTTGAAGGATGTCTTTAATTTTTGGTTTCAAAAAGGAATAAAAGATCCTTACTTTTTAATGACATGGATTACCTTGATTCCAAAGCCGGATAGGGACTTACTATGCCCTAGAAGTTAACGACTGATATCACTGATTAACTCGGATGTTAAGATTCTGGCCAAAATTCTGGCGAATTGGTTAGCTCCAGTAACTGGTGGGATCACTTGTCGGGAACAGGTCGGTTTTATGCAAGGGCATGCCTAAGTGGATCATATGAGGAAGATTATGTATTTAATAACTGCGTCGAGGTGTGCCGAAACCCCTTCAGCCTTGGTATCCCTCGACGCAGAGAAAGCCTTTGACCAGGTATCTTGGCTCTTTTTGTTTGCATCTTTCCGAGAATTTGGGGTACCTGATAGTTTTGTGCAATGGGTTAAAGTACTTTACTTCTCTCCTAGAGCCAGAGTATTATGTAATGGCTACCTGTCAGATCCATTCACTCTTGAGAGAGGCACCCGTCAAGGCTGCCAGCTTTCCCCACTTCTTCTTAACTGTTATTTGGAGCCTTTGATATGTAGATTGGCTTTGTCTCCCTTATTGAAAGGTATCCCAATTCAAGAAGAGAGGTATGTGATCTCAGCATATGCTGATGATCTTCTACTGCATGTTGAGAACCCTGAGGACTCAATACCAGTACTACTGGAGGAGTTACATCGATTTTCAGTGGTATCCGCGTACAAATTGAATCTCACCAAAACAAAGATTTTTCAGCTAAACCACCTCTGTGACAAGCATATATGCACCTCCACGGGTCTGTCATGTGAGCCTAAGGTTCTAACATACCTGTGGATTAAAATCGCCAGGCGTGTCCCCTTGATGGTTACCCTTAATTTAACAAATCCTGTATGTTTGGTGCAGTCTGATCTGGAGAGATGGAGTGCCCTCCCACTGTCACTCTGGGGTCAGGTTAATATTCTGAAAATGAATGTTTTACTGAGACTACTATATCCATTGGGCATGATGGGTGTTGTCCTTCCCAAGTCCTGGTTCTTGCAAGTACAAAGGGTGTGTAATAGATTCCTGTGGAGGGGTAAGGCAGTGAGAAGGGCATATTTCAAGCTAACTGTACCAAAATCTAATGGAGGCCTTGCCCTCCCATTTCTGTTCCTGTATTACGGAGCCCAACACTTAAGTAGGATAGCCTACTGGATGAATGATGAAGTGCCCCGGGCAGAGTTTTCATATATACCAGTTTGGCTCGATATCAAGCGTAGATTAGCTCAGAGTGTGGCAAGCACACTATATGCCCTGGTATTTACGAAACTCTCTCATCTCCCCAGACAGCTTAAAACATTCCCAGTAACCTGGTCTCTTAAAGCTTTCCAGCAAATGCAAATGCATTTTTCAGAAAAATGGTATACTTTTCAGGCCCAACCACTTGTTAGGAATTGGCATTTTCAAATTGGTCGTTGTCCTATATTGCCCTCCTTTCTTCCGCAACTTAAGCATTGTAAACTGGAGGATCTTCTCCAGGGTACAGATTTGGCCCCATTTCAGGTATTGCGGAGTCACTTTCAACTAAGACCCCAGGAATTTTTCAAATATTACAAATTAAAGCGGCAATGCGGGCATTTAAAGGCAACCAAGAATGGACATTGCAATCATCAGATGGCCTCTTTAAGGCCCTTCAGGATGTGGGACAACACCATGCAGTTTCTAAGATTTATAAGCACCTCCAAGGTTTAGATGCATCTCTCCCTAAAGGGGTATGTTATTACTGGGTGCGTAAATTGTCGCTGCCCGCAGACTCTGGTAACTGGGAGAAAGTATGGGGTGGGATTTATAAGAATATTAAGCAGGATAAACTCTGGTTGATTCAGTTTAACATTTTACATAATATTTACTATACCCCGGATAAACTGTATAATATGGGCTTCGCCTCCTCTCCCTTATGTCCTCAAGGCTGTCAGGTTTTTGGGTCACTATATCATATGTTATGGCTGTGTCCACATATCCAAAAGTTTTGGAAAGTGATACGGCAGATCCTGGATCCAATTTGGGATTAGATCCACTTTTTACCCCGGAGAGTTGTCTGCTGGAAATCTTCCCTCCTGGGACCCCCTAGATACGCAGAGCACATATGTCACTGATCTCAACTATTGCAAAATTGGTCATGTTAAGGCACTGGAAGGAAGGACCCCTTCCTACTATTGTTGAATGATACCATGAAATCTTACTGGCAATTCAGGTGGAGAGACACATAGCTAATCTGCGACACTCATACCATAGGTTCAAAAAGATTTGGGAGCCACTTTTGTCCCTGTTGATGTTAATGTGACTCTAATACCTTTTATTAACTTGGCAGAATCTGGCCTATCTTATCAATTTTATCATGCTTTAAATTTATTCCATATCAATCAGTCACAATAATGATGAGCACAGACTGGGGAGGGCATTGTCTGTGTCTTTTTTTTTTATTTTGTTTTGTGTTAACTCCATTCAATGATCCCACCTGTATACTCTCTGATGTATTGTTTAAATGTTAATAAAGTATACTTGATTAAAAAAAAAGAAATCAAAAGCTCTAGCACAGTGTACGAGGGGGAGCAGAAAGAATTGTCTCAATTCTGAGTTGAGTATGCGGTACATCTTTTGAAAAAGGTAGATAGAGCTGCATCTCAGTTGAAAGCAACCTACATTGAGCAGGGTGACAAGGCTGGTAAACTGTTGGCTCTCCGATTGCAACAACAAGCTGCATCCAATGAATGAGCTTCTTTGACTCAGTCGGTGGGCTGGCCGTGGAGAGGAGAGAGGAGGGCTGTGCCGGTCTGCCGACTACCACTGCCAGGATTGAGGATGGG
Organism: Neoceratodus forsteri; assembly: GCA_016271365.2. Classification (NCBI taxonomy): domain Eukaryota; kingdom Metazoa; phylum Chordata; order Ceratodontiformes; family Ceratodontidae; genus Neoceratodus; species Neoceratodus forsteri. The sequence goes on from CM057458.1 coordinate 379,091,152, forward strand.
GGTGGGAGCGGGGTTGTGGTGGGGACATCTGGCTGCTGGGGAGGCTGGGTGGGGGGCACTGGGTCACCAGGGATTTATGGGCGAGGATCGGGACTTTGGGACTTGGGAGGGAGTTCAACATTTACAAAAACACTTACCCCACTAGACCACCATAGATTTTTTTTTTTACAGGATAAGGACTAAAGTTTGGAGGAGATACAGAGGGATGCGGGGGGGGTTACTGTACATTATCATAGTGGGCGGCAGGGCAGGTTATTACCGGGTGGAGGGGAGGGACCACTAGCCATCATGGATAATTAATGACAATTACAATGAGGAACAGGTGGGGAGAGGGACCACTAGCCACCATGGATAATTTAATGAAAATTACAATATGGGACAGGTGGGGGGAGGGACCACTAGCCACCAGGGATTTTTATGTGATGTGGAAAAGGCGGGGGTAGGGACCACTACTCACCAGGAATCTACTTATTTAACTTATACCCTAGTTTAGGGTGAAATTTCACACGTGGGGGAAAGGCAAAATTTTGCCTAGGCGAAATTCTGTCTTCTACGGGAAAATTTTGCAAAGTGCTCCACGATGCAAATTTACCCACTTCGCTGGCACTCCATGGGCAAAATTTAAATTAGCTGCATCACTACCCCCATAGTGCGAGTCTGATTGTTGATTTCCATGTCAAGCTTATTAGAATTCTTAATAGAAATAATGATGATTACCCCTCATCTAGTTTTGTTTTTAGACTCTAATAGAAAAATAAGCGGCTCAGTGCAGACTTTAGTATTTGTGTGGAACAAACTTTATTTACTGCATGCAATGATCTTACTGTTTATACTGTACATTTTCAAGGGATGGACAATGATTGCATTGGATAATGAATGGCCCAGAGTTACCGTAGAGCTGTGCAGAATGTTCAATTATGTTTACAGAATTCACACAGAATAGACATTCTGTTTCCAAAATGCTTTTCAGAATTTATTTTTAAATTCCTCAGAATTAAAAAAACTTCTGTGTAAACCATGGAATAAAACTGTTTTCAGAAAATCTGCAACTTATGTAACCTACTGCGTACTATTTCACATTTTTTTGAACTGCAGATTACTAATCCACAATTAAAAAAAACAAAAACATTCTTTTGGAATTTTTGAATTCTGCCTCTGACAGAATTCCATTGAATTTGGCAGAGTTTGTAAAATTCAGCAGAATTCTGGAGAAAGTATATTTTTATAAATTCCACACAGCTCTATCCAGAGGATAAAATTCAGAAAGGCCAAGTGTTTCCACATTTTATTAGCCCACCTGAATTTGTAGAGGAAGCCTTTGCATTTATGGGGGCATGGAATTCTACAGAACAAATACATTTCTATAACACTTACCAGAGATGAACTACTGTACTACAGTATTTTTTCTGAAATAATACACTGCTTTGCTGCCAGTTTCGCACTTTACTGTTTCCTCTACCTTCCTTTAGTCCCCTTTTCTCCATCCTCTCACCCAACTTAGTAAGTATGTAAATTAGTAGAAATGTATTTCTTGAGTGCCCAGTCCCAGAGGCTGTGGGTGCTTCACAAAGAGGTGCAATAATGTATAAACAATTTACAGCAGTTTAAAATCAGGGTCAGTTAACTATAAGACATATAAATAATAAAAAATAAATAATAAAACTCTGAAAACCCCTTAAAATTCAGTTGAAGTTCAGTGAACATGAATTGCCTGCTTGAATTGGTGTGCACTGAGGCTTCATTGAAAAATCTCCATGAAAGACGCCTCCCTTAGTGACCGCAGATGGGAGTTCCAAAGGACTGGCCCCACAACCTCAAAGGCATGGTCTCCTGATGTCTTAAGCCACGCCCTTGGACTCATCAAGAGGCCCTATGCAGAGGAATGGGGTGAGAACACCAGGCAGACAGGTGTCAAGAGGTCAGTCAGATAGCCAGGGCCTGAGCCATATAGGGCCTTGTAGGTGAGCAAGCCCACCTTGAAGGCAGTCCTCCACCTGACATGCAGCCAGTGCAGTTCACACAAGACTGGGCTTCTATGAGTGGAACTTGAAAGGCCCAAATACAATCTGGCCACCACATTCTGCACTAGCTGCAGTTGATGGAAGTTACCTCCATTGACCCCGAAGTATAGAGTATTACAGTAATCAAGCCTGGATAAAACAAAATCATACACCAGTGAGGGCAGGTCATCAGGTAGGATTTTAGGGTTTAATGTGCCATAGTTAAGCTCATACATAAATCAGGCCCAAAGTCTAATTTGATCAATTTTCATCCTCTTTCTTTGTTGGACCCGCTCTGAAAGATTTTAGAGAAAATTGCTTCTGACCAAACCATTGAGAATCTTGTAAAGAATAATCTTTGATCAGATTCACAGCATGGTTTCAGAGCCAATCATAATACTGAAACTGCCTTTGTGAGGTTCACTAGCCAACTTATCAAAGCATTTGATGAAGGGAAGTATGTTACCTCGGCTTTTGTGGATCTCACCAAGGCATTTGACTTGGTTGACCATACTGTGCTTTTAAATTTGCTGACTAAGGTTCACTTTTCAACTGAAGTTATTTCCTGGGTGAAACATTATTTACAGAATCAGAAACAAAGAACATTAATACATGGTTCCTTACCTACTGACTCTCTGCCAAATTGTGGAGTGCCACAGGGGTCCATATTTGGACCCCTTCTATTGTATCTTTTTGTTAACACACTAGCCAATCTTTTTTTTCACACTGAACTATTTTTTTAAGCAGACAATGCAGTTCTCTTTTGTGCAGGTAACAATATCAAAAAACTTCAAGAAACTACAGCAGAATTTTAGTTTATTACATTTCTGGTTTAAGTCACATAAGCTGGTATCTAATTCTTCAAAGACAAAGTTTATTATTTTCAACAGTTCCAGGAAAGCCCCCCATTCATGATTATTTGCTTGGTGATAATTTTGGAAACAATATTGACCAAGTTACATCTATTAAATATGTTGGTTTTATTCTTGATCAGCATCTTACTTTTGAATCCCACATAACTGATTTAATTGCTAGACTTCACAAGAGAGTGGTCTCACTGTATCGTATTAACAATAATCTTACCCCTGAAACTAGGACTATTCTCGCACACAGTTTTTTGCTTTCATTGATTGATTATGGTGTTAACATATATTCATATTCCACGAAAATAATTCTTTCAAAACTTTGGACTACATTTAACAGTATTATACATTTTGCCACTGGATTACCCACACAGACTCATCCTTGCCAAATTTACAAATTATTTGGTTGTTTAACTTTAACCGAAACTTTTCATTTCAGATCATTAATTTTTCTGCATAAGATTCAGTTGGGTTTTTTACTAGATTGCATTACTGGACTATTTCCAAAAATTAATGCTGTTGTCTATACAAGAATACAAAGTAGACATTCTTTTAAAGTTCACGTTTTCCATACTTCTTTTTCTCAAAGCCCTCTAAACTTTGTGGCAACAAAATTGTATAATAATGTACCTAACTATATTGTTGGTTGTTCTAAGTAGTTTGCATTCAAGAGATCCCTCAAAAGTTATTGATCAGTTAATTCTATATGCAGATGTTTGAACTGATCAGATAATTTTATATTTTTTGTTGTTTTTGTTGTTGTTGTTAATCTGCCAATTGTTGTATTTTAATCTGGTATGTATGTTTTGTATTGTTTAAAACTGGACACCTGTGAAAATGGGTATTCATGCCCACATGCCCTCCAGTATAAATTTAACATGAAATGAAATGAAATCTGGGGTAACATTTCTTAAGTGGTAAAAACCACTCCAGATGACAGAAGACACCTGAGCATCAAGTATGCCGCCTAGATTTTGAACCTTAGTAGCCGCCACCAGTGAGGTGGCAGCTAGGAATAACCCTGTTCCTGCTCCAGTGGAGACCAAATCCTGCCTACGATCAGGCTCAATCACCAGTACCGCTGTCTTGTCCAGGTTAAGCCTCAACAAGTTGGAGGACTTCCAATCCTGCATCTCAGATAGGCATTTATTTAGTACCGCCACAGTGTCAGATGTCCCAGGGTAAAGCGCATATATGCTGGGTATCGTCTGTATAGCAATGAAAACCCAGACAACCTAATGATGTCATCTGGGGGTAGCATGTACACTGCAAACAACATGGGCAATAAGATTGAGCCCTGAGGAACTCAGCAGGTCAGGAGCTTTGAGCAGGAGGAGAAATTCCCCATCACTAACTGTTGCATCCTGCTTGTCAGAAAGGACCCAAACCAGCTGATGACTTTGTCTATTAGTCCACAATGCTCTCTAAGGTGATCAAGCAGCACCATATGGTCTGCTGTGTCAAATGTTGAAGAGAGAGATCCAGGAGAATGAGAACTGACTATTCCCCTTTGTCTCTCACATCAAGGAGATAATTTTGCAGCCTGACCAATGCTGTTTCAGTGATATGTCTTCTCCTAAATCTGGACTGGGGTGGCTCATAGATGTCAAAGGCCATCGGGTGAGCCTTGAGCTATAAAGCCACCACTTTCTCTGCTACCTTCCCCAAGAATGGAAGATTGGAGGCTGGTCAGTAATTCACTAAGATGTTAGGGCTGACAGATGGTTTCTGCAGTAGGGGCTTTACCGCCTACTTCAAGGTGTCATGGAAAAGCCCCTCTAAGAGTGAACACAGGACAATCGCAGCAAACACTGGACCAATGGACCCAGCACATCCCACAACAAGATGCATTGGGCCTAGGTCAAGTTCACAAAAAGTGGGTTGGAGCTTTGAGATTAATTACCATTTACATGTAAAGCACTCACCAACCTCAAAGCATAACAAGGGAACAGGTCCTTTTGTAATTATAAAAAACTTTTATTCATCAAAAAACACTGCAGACTGATGCATTTCAGATTACATCCTTTACCTTGATGACTTCAGCCACCCTCACCAGCCAAAACTCATCCCAGATAGCCGGAGTGCTTCTATACCTACCAGGCTCTATACTGCTGGACAAATCTTGCCCCACTAGAGAGATCCCAGTCCTAATAGAGGACACCTTGTCAGGAAAAAACTGAGTGAACTCTTTTCTCTGTGCTATTGAAACTGCTCTTTTCGGCTGCAGACAGGCTGGATGAAGTTGCCTGTCTACAGTCCGCAAGAGCAGAGCCGGTCTGTTCCTTCCTGTAGCCATCTCCCTGGACAGAAACTCTGCCTTCTTACAGTTGATTGCCCTTTGATATTCACCGTAGTGAATTCTCAAAGTCAGTTTGTCATCCAAGGACCCGGTCCTCCTCCAGCAGTGCTTCAATTTCTGACCCCTTGTCTTCATCTCCTTGAGAGCCCCATCAAACCATGGGGATCTCAAGTGAGAAGACCTGTGTCATATACAGATCAGTGCAATGGCATTGAGTACCTTGGTGACCGCATTATTATATACTGCCACTGCTTCATTCAACCCCGCCACACAGGCAGCACTCACAACAGAAACATCCACTACAGCCAACAGTCCCTTGTCCCCTTTGAGCATCTATACTCCCCTACTGGTGCTTTTTGTCCAGTTTGTCTTAGCCAATGTATTTTGAATTTTGCAGTACATTCATTTTTTTTACAGTTTATTTAAACTGTATATTTAAACAGTTTATTAAAGAGAGCTTAATTGGGGGTGTAGTTTAGACACTATAACAGCAGGTGAGTCAAATTACAACTTCCTGTTGCTAGCCTTGTTTGTAGAGCAGAAAGCAGCTAACTAAAAGAAGCTACATTTTCTTATTAATTTAAAACTTATATCTCAGCAGGAGTCAGTGCCTGTTAAGATTAAGTAGACAGATAACTTTATTAGAAGTAGAAGGGGTCTTATTTAGGTTAAAAAAGAAAGAAAAGAAAGAAAGTCAGTGTGTGTTCTGTGCTGGAAAGGGTACTGTATCAGCTTACTTTGCTAAACCAGTAGGAGGAATGAGAGCTTAATTGGGGATGTGATTTAGACACTATAATAGCAGGTGAGTCAAATTACAACTTCCTGTTGCTAGCCTTTTCTCTTACTAATTGCCCTCCATTCTACCCCTCCACCCACCCACCCAAAGCCAGTTCTATTTTTATAGCCACTGGATTTGACTGTCAAGAGGAACTTCCTGTTTGACAGTAGGAAGGGAAGGATCATAGAGATACATTGGTTTTGTCAACCCTAAAGGGAAAAAGTAGCTCACTCTCCCCCAGCTGCTGGTGGTCTGATATTGAGCAAGCAAGAAGGAGGCTACTGAAGAAGATAGGAAGTTGCTGTCCCAGAACAGGAAGGGTGAGAGTTGTAAGGAGAGGAGAGAGTAATCATCCAGAGAAACAGTAGAGGGGACACAAAATAAGACATGATAGGAGTGGTGCAGTGCAATGGCTATGGGGCGGCAGTGTTCCGGGAGACATTCTGGAGGCTGCGATGCTGCCCTATTTGCAGGCACCTCTCTGGTCTGAGAGAGGAGGTTGCCCATCTCTAGGTTGGCCTGGCTAGGATTCGTGAAACCTTCTCCCCCACCCAGGAACCACCCGGGCCAATGCCACTACCTCAGAGGTTGCCAAGAAAGAGGAGATGCTGGACCAGGGTGGGCACAGGGAAGGAGAGGGTGGTGGAACAGAGTTGCATCCCTCCAGCTGTACCTCTCCACAATTCATTCGCTCTTCTGGTGGATAGTGGTTCCTCTATGGAGGCACCTGCAGTGGAGACCAAGAAGGATGCTGGGAACCTTCACAAAGGAGACCCACAGGACGGTGGCATGGGACCCCACAGGGGAAGAAAACAACTCCTGGTGGGGGCTCAATCATTAGGGGGGTAGAAATGGGGGAGGAAGAGGAGAGGGAGGGAGGTAAGGTGCCTTCCTGGTGCCATGGCTTGGAAAGACAGGAAACGAATCCTCAGGATCATGGGAGGAGATGCAGGAGGGAGGGAGCTGGATGTCATTGTCTACCTAGGGACAAATTACCTGGCTAGGAATGGGATCAGAGCAGTGCAAGAGGAGTTTGTAGAGTTGGGAACGGGCCTTAGACAAGTAGCACATACGGTAACCTTCTCGGAGGTGCTGCCTGTCTATGGCAAGGGAGATGCTAGGGCACTCCTCACCAGGGAATTCAATCAGTGGTTGAAAAACTAGTGTGGAGCTCAGGATTTTGGCTTCATTGGGGACTGGGGAGCCACCGGAAGGGACGTGGACCTATACTGGTGTGATGGTCTGCATCTGTCCAGGGGGGGAACCAGGATCCTAGGTGAGAGGTTTAAATGCTTCATTGGCAAGCATTTAAACTAGCCAAGGGGGGAGAAACTGAAAAGGAGCAGGGAAATCCCAGCCTCCCACCACAAAACATGGTGATTAGTGAGGTAAACACCAAGGTGCAGAAGTTATTAGGGACCAGAACAGATTTAAATGTAAAAAAAGGCAAAGGCAGTAAGGACAGAAATGGGGCTAAAAGGGGTAAGGCTATCAAAAAGTGGAAGGTGATGAGTACCAGTGCCCATAGTCTGTGTAACAAGCTCTCTGAACTAGTGGCCTTGATGGAAGAGGGTTGCCTGGATATCGTGGCAGTCACAGAAACATGGTACACAGAGAACCATGACTGGGATGTCAACATACCAGGATACACAATCTACAGGAGGGACAGGGAGGGTAAAAGAGGAGGGAGAGGAGTAGCTCTCTATGTAAAGGAAGGGATCAAAGCAACAGAACTAAAGAGTAAACAGGGAGCAGATGAGGCACTATGGGTCACCCTGGAGACAGGAAATGGCACCACAATCCGCATGGGGGTTGTATACAGACCCCCATCTCAGGGGGAGGAAATGGACAAGGAAATGATAGAAGGCTTTCTTAGAATGGCAGAAAAAGGGGAGATATTGTTGATGGGGGACCTGAATATGCCAGATGTTAACTGAAGCACCTTTGCTGCAGGCACATCCAAGAGCAGGGTCATTCTTGATGCTCTACAGGGAGCATGCCTCAGACAGCTAGTACTGGAACCCACTTGGGAGAGAGCAATCTTAGACCTGGTACTCTCAAATGGGGACGGAGAAAGAATCTCAGATTTAGAAGTGGGTAGCCATCTGGGAAAAAGTGACCACCAAACAGTGTGGTTCATGATAAACACAGCCATACAATCAAGCCATACAAAAGCAAGAGTACTGGACTTTAGGAGGGCTGACTTTGGGAAAATGAGAGAGTGCCTCAGAAAAGCACTAGTAAACAGGCAAGAAGGAGGGGTGGAGGAACAATGAGGAGTGATCAAAACAGCCATCACAGAGGCAACAAGCCTTTGTGTAAAGCAAATCAATAAAACACAATGAAGGAAAAATGCTATGGTTCTCAAAAGAGGTAGGAAGGTTAAGGAGAAAAGGACAGCATTCAGGAAATATAAGGAAACACAGAAGGAGCAGGACAGAGAACTTTATCAGTTAAAGCAGAAAGAGGCTGGGAAGGCAGTAAGAATAGCAAAGGCCCAAACTGAGTAAAGGATAGCCAATTTGTTAAGAAGGGGATAAGAACTTTATAGGCAGATTAGGAGCGAAGAAAGACCAAAGGAGGATACTGAAGCTTAATAAAGGGGAGGAATGGGTAGAGGGTGACAGTGAAAAGCAGGATACTGAATGAATATTTCTGCTCAGTATTCACAAAGGAAGAGGAGGGGGAGTTACCTAAATCAAACAAGAGAAACACTCTGAAGATGGGTGTCGATACCAGTCCATTTACAGAAGAAAGGGTTCTGAAAGAACTAATAAAATTGAAGGTGGACAAAGCAATGGGGTCTGATGGTATTCATCCAAGAATTCTAAAAGAACTAAGGGTAGAACTAGTGACACCGCTGACTACTCTCCTAACAAATCATGGGAGGATGGGATGGTACCCGAGGACTGGAGGAGGGCAGATGTGATTCCTCTTCACAAAAGTGGGAGCAGGACAGAGGCAGGAAACTACAGACCAGTTAGTTTGACCTCAGTGGTAGGGAAAATGATGGAATCACTTCTGAAGGAAAGAATTGTTGAGTACCTAGAGGCCAGTGGGGCACAGGACCCAAGGCTGCATGGATTCATGATGGGAAGGTCGTGTCAGATTAATCTAATAGATTTCTTTGACTGGATGACCAAAGTAGTAGACCAGGGAAGGGCTGTGGACATGGCCTACCTAGAGTTTAGCAAGGCATTTGATACAGTCCCTCACAAAAGATTAATACACAAGATAGCCAGCCTTGGAGTGGGTCCCAAGATGGTAGCCTGGATAAAAAATTGGCTAGACACACAGGACGCAAAGGGTAGTAGTAAATGGAGTGCACAGTGAAGAAAGGAGGGTTACTAGCGGGTTACCGAGGATTCAGTACTGGGACCGGTCCTTTTAATGTCTTTATAAGTGACATTGCAGAGGAACTGTAAGGAAAATATGGCTTTTGCAGATGACACAAAGATCTGCAACAGGGTTGATACACAAGATGGAGTGGAAAGGATGAGAAGGACTTGGCAAGGTTGGAGGAATGGTCAAATGTATGGCAGCTCAGATTCAATGCAAAGAAGTGCAAGGTAATGCACATGGGAAACAAAAACCCAGGGGAAGCGTACACAATGGGGGGTGAGATACTGACAACAATAAAAATAGAAATGGACCTGGGGTTAATTATATCAGATGACCTAAAGGTGGGCAAGCAATGTGAGAAGGCAGTAAGGAAGGCTAGGGTGACTCTGGGATGCATAGGAAGAGGCATCAATAGTAGAAAACAGGAAGTTGTTACCACTCTGTACAGACAGTTGGTGAGACCCCATCTGGAGTACTGTGTGCAGTTCTGGAGACCCCATCTCCACAAAGACATAGACAGAGTGGAGGCTGTCCAGATCAGGGCAACCAAAATGGTTCAGGGTCTGCACCAGAAGACATACGAAGAAAGACTAAAGGAGCTTAATATGTATACCCTTGAGGAAAGAAGGGAGAGAGGGGACATGATAGAAACTTTCAAGTACCTCAAGGGAATCAACACAGTCCAAGATGGTAGCATCTTCCAGAAAAAGAGATGTGCAAGAACAAGGGGGCACAATTTGAAGATAGAGGGGGGACAGCTCAGAGGTAATGTGAGGAAGTATTTTTTCACAGAGAGGGTTGTGGATGCATGGAACAGCCTCCCTGAGGAGGTTGTGGAGTCAAGAACAGTGGGAGAATTCAAGAATGTATGGGACAGGCATAAGGCAGCCCTAGTGGGGGGTAGGAGGAAGTAAGCTGTTGGTTAACTAGGATCTGCAGCTTATCTGTTAGGTAGGAAAATGGGCAGACTAGGTGGGCCAAGCGGTCCTTATCTGCCATCAAATTCTATGTTTCTATGTTTCTATTTACACAGTAAACATCTTGTATCTAGAAGGGTCCTGCTTCAACACCTTTCCATAGCTGACTAGACTGGGGCACTGAGAGGTTAAGTGACTTGCCCACAGTCAGAGTGTTATTGATTCTAGTCAGTTTTGATCCTGCAGTCTCCCCATTCTCATGCTAGTGCTCTAACCACTATAGGCACCATTCATTTTTTTGCACAGCATGCTCTAGGCTTTTGTTTCTCTGAAAATAACTCTGCACATAGTCACCCTATTACATGTGTAATATATCTTGCTCACAATTTCTTATCCAATGTATTTAAAAATTAAGAAATTATGCATGGCAGGGTGTGTGTTGTGCTGGGATAATGTCACATCTTGGGTGGTTGGGCATGAGGCTGCATTCCGAGTGCATCCAACACCTCAGAAGTGATGTTATCGCAGCATTACACATACCCTGGAGTGCATTATTCTCATTATACAATGGCTCTTTTGTAAGAAAGAAATAACAAATACTGTTTTTTATAAGTATTTTTAGCATTTTTTCCTATGTGTACATTTATTAAAAAAAGTCAATTGTTACTGCTGTTAGCTAGTAGGTGGCAGTGTCATTATACTCCTGTTTCCCCGTGTCATTATTTCAACCTTCCTGTGTTGGCTGTTTGTTTGTCTTTTGTGCCTCCCACTACCTGGTGACCCCCCCGCCCGTCCGATTCAAGTCTGTGGTAATGTTTTTTTCTAGTCTGTAGCACTCGATGATGGAGGCTGGGGTTTGCTGCTGAGTCACAGTATGAGAGCTTTCTGTGTTGCAATGTCAGGTGGTCTGGTGACCACAGAATGGCTTGCAGGTATGTAACATTCTCTGCTGGGCTACTGCATGGGGACTGGGAGGACAATGGCTTTTGAAAAATGTAATAGTTTTCCTTTTAGTAGGGAAAGTTCCTCAGTGTTGACAGACAAAATAAATTAAACTTTTGTTGCACCTTTTTTTCCAGGAGCGGGCTGCCTCAGTGAACCGTGTGACTAGCAATTATGGTTGGTGCAGTTTTAATGAAGCCACTTGCTTAGGAGAAAAAACAGGTATTGAAATTAAATTTAGTTTGTGTGCATAAGTGTTGTATTTTTTTGTCACATTTAGTTATTCATGAGAATGCTGTTTTGGGGGGTGTTGACATCATGTGTGTGTGGGGTTGGGGAAGGGGCTGAAGTCCTTTACAGCAGAAGCTCAGATTGGCATAAACTTCTGGAGGGAAGGCATGATTCATTAGTCTGTTATGCAGTCATGTGTGTGCCTGCACTTCATACAGTGATGTTAATACTTGGATAACTTCACTATTCCAGGCACATACTGACTCCTCAGGGAGCATAGACTTGTCTTGCCATTGTATAATGGTGTTTTTATTTAATTTTTTTGCTGTGTTCCTCTTGCTCTTGTGACTCTCAGAATTTTAGTATTCTCACAACAGAACTGCAGAACAGGTCTTGGTCAGAGAGGGGGATGGGGGCTGTGAGAGCGCCACCCTTTTCTCTTTTCATCTGCCTGGACTCTGAGGTTGACATCATTTAGTGGAATCATTTAATCTCTGCATGCCATTTGTTGGAATTTATAATTAAGCTTTGATGGGTACCACAACAGACTGAGTAAGTGTAGTGAGACCAGTGTGTGTTTGTGAGCCATTTCCAGCTGCTATTGTGGTGCACCCTCTTCTGACAAGGTATTAAGATGGACATATTTTTGTGGTCCCAATATTAATAGGGGCAATACGTTTCAATGCTTCAACTGTGTGCTATTTTACATTACTTTTTTTATGGTTCCTGCTTCCTATAGACTCCATTTGGGACCTGGGGGAGTAGTGTTTTCCTTTTCTGAGTGGTTCTCCACCAGGGAATTTCTGACTGTGGGTGCACTTCTGCCCAGCCTGACAACTTCAGTGGGGAGTCCTAAGAGGAGGGAGGTGGTCCATTTCTGGTGGGTGGGTGGTACTGGCAGAAGTCCATAGTGAGCTGCCAGGTTCCATGAGTTTGAGGTTCAGAAGGAGGAGTAGGTGACCAAGATGATTTGGACCAACTAGTAGTTGTGGATCAGTTGGAGGGCACTTATCAGGTAGGAACAAAAGGGGTGGAAATCCATATTGCCTTATTCCGATCATCAGGCAAGGATTGAAACAGAAGGTACTTGACAGGTTCTTCTAGTCCTTGTATTGCTCTGCAGTACCAGGTCAGCAGTGAATAAGCCTTCCATCTTGAAGGATATTTGCTGTGATTCACATGTAGACCTTGTATGTATTATGGAAACCAAGTTGGATGACTCCGGTAACCCTGTGCTAGCCGAGATGGTCCCTCTGGGTTTTTCTGTGATACTTTGCCAGAGACTGGAGTGCAGCAGTGATGTGGCCATCTGTATTAGATCCAGTCTGAAATATGTGATGTCTACTGTCAAATCAATGGAGTCATTTGAGTCTGTGTGTCCCTCAAGTGTTCGGCTGGTCTAAGATGTAGGACTTGTCTTGTCTATCACTGACTTGATGGTGAAATTGACTTCATTCAGGAGTTTGCTGAGAGTCTGTTAGATTTGGCATTGGATTTACCCATGGCACATCTCCTTGGAGACTACAATACTAGTATTGATGATCCCTTGGATGTATTTGCCAATAATCTCCTACAACTCTTTTTTTTAATTTATTTTTTTATTTTGCAATAAATAGAAACATACAATATGCAACTCATATCCATTATGTGCAAGCTATTACATCTTAATATAGCTTCTCTCAGTACCCAAGTCTCCAACTTTATGAGTATACAGAGAAAGACAATCATAAAATCCCATCTGTAGGTTTAACATCATGTGTGCCAGTTCATCACAGATAACTAATTTATGTAGTTCCTCATTTGTCACTGTACCTCTGTCATGAGGCGACCCCCAGAGGTTCTCCACATAGCCTTAAGCATTGTGGCTTTTAGCCTTCTAAATATATAAATGATTTTATTTACTACCATCATGGTATAAATTCAGGATAATGCTCTATCTGATAGGAGACCCATCATCTCCATCTGTTATTAAAGCTTTTACTTCCATTATTTAGTTTAGCTGAAATCCATTCCATGTTATAAACCTTGTAAGCCAAATATCTCCAGGATTCTTTAACTGGGGTTGTATCTGTGAGCCAGAGCCTAGTGATTACTTTTTTGGCTATCACAATCAGAAGTGTTATTATCTGATAATATGTCCAGTTAGTTTTTATATTAGTGGGTGGAGTCAATGTCAGGACAAAGGCCGGTGTGATCCACTCAGAAATAGCAAAGATATCATTAATTTCGGTTATGATTTCCCCCAAGAACACCTGTAGGGATGGGAACGACCAAAAAATATGTTAATTGCTTCATTTCCTGCTAGGGAAAAACCACATCCTCTCCAACAGTAACCCCTGCTTACCCCCCCAAATTTGGCTGTAATGTCTGGAGTTCTAAAAAAAATGAATTAGTGTTTTCCATGCAAATTCTCTCCAATATGTGTTAGAGGAGATTCTGGAGTAAGGTAGGGTTGATTTTTGCCACAGATCCTAGGGTATTTGTATATTCAAGTCTTTTGCCCATCTCCCTCAAATCATGCTAAGATTATCCTTTCCACATGTTCTTAGTGCCTTGTATAAATTATTAATAATGTGTTCCATAATGTCCCCTTTCAGACAGAGCATAATTATTGAAACTAAAACAGAAGGTAATTTAGCTAATTCAGCTGTTGCTTCCTCCAATGGGAGAAGTTTATTTTTAAGGGCCACATAAGTTCGGTATTGGCTACTAGGCAAGTTATATGTGGATTATAAGTAAGAGAAGGGGTAAATACCTTGAGGACCCACCACCTGGAACCAGAAGGATATGGAATACAGTTTGCAAGCCTGGAGTTGAGATGTTAACTCTGGTGTACAAAGATTTGAATCATGAACAATATCTGTGAGATAATATCTCTCTAATGTTGAGAGGAGAGACTTAAAGACATCTAACCAGAGTTTAAAGAAGTCCCTGGTAAGTATAGGAAATTGTGTCAGAGGGAGGCACTTCGGGGTGTATCCCACGAGGTAGGGAGGTAAAGGCTCCAGCCCATTTAGTGTTATCTTGATGTCCTTCCAATGTGAATGGTATACAATAGTTAAAGGTAGAAGGGCAGTACAGATCTGTGCTGCCAGCACATAATCTTTCCGGTTTGACAAGCCCAGTCCTCCTTGTGCCTGAGAAAGCTGCAGCAATGTATATTTTATGCGAGGTACCCCACCAGACAAATCTACAAATCAATTTATCCCAAGATTGAAAGTATGCCTCTGAGGTGAAGATGGGAAGGGTTTGTAGAAAAAAAGTATACAGGGCAGGATATTTTGTTGTATGGCCTCTGCCCTGTTAACTAAGCCCAGGTACATTTGTGTCCATTTTGATAAATGCAAGGTAATGTGTAAGGTAATTGGCTCTAAGTTGACTAATTCCAAATGTATAAGATTTGAAGGAATTTTGATACCTAGATACCTCATCTCCTACAACTCATTTTTGAGCTGAGTCACAGACAGGAAATTTTTTCAGATACCCACTCAAGGGGTCACACTCTTGACCTCATCTTGCTTGGCAGGGTTGGAGACTGAGAGAGTCTCAGGGGAGCTTGTCATTTGGTCAGGTCACTGCACCATATCATTCAGCACTGGGGTCATGAGGATGCAACCTCTGACTGTGGAAGTGGTTCAGTTCCTTACAAAATGGGATCTGGATCCTGGGAGGATTACTTTAAGCCTGGTGGAGATCTCTACCAGGGGTACACTGCCATAACTGGTCCTAGATGTGGCACTGGACTCCCTTGCACCAGTAAACCCCACATCTGAAAATGAGCTTAGGCTTAGTGTAACTTTCCCAATTACCAATCGTAAATAAAAAAAAATGTTTTTTGTAACCAGGTAAATGAAGTAGACCATAAGATGACTATTTTCAGACACAACCTGGATGCAAGCAATGCAACCAAAGACAGTCAATAGGACAAAATGCAAACAGTCAGTTACATAATTCAAACCAAGAACAGGCAAACTGTGTAACAAGTGTATCATAAATTCTAAATATTGCCTACTTATATTGTTTTCCTGGTGGAGTTTGGGGGTGTGGTTGCCATTTTACGATTGGAAAGCAAAGGGCATATGTCTTATATTTATGAGGCCATTTATTTAAAAAAGGAAGATGGTAGGCTCTTGTGGGAAACGTTTTATATAGGCAATCTTTTTATTTATTTATTTAGTTTTTGTTAACCGGGTAAGTGCGCTAGTCAGCAAGTGACTGTTTTCAGGCACGACCCGGGAGGTACAATTACAACACACAAAGAGTACAGCCAGATTATTAAGACAACGAGTACAAAAAATGCAGAGAGAAATACATATGGCAATGTAACATACATTAGTAAACAAAAATATACTTTAGCACTTGATCATGGAACATACTCAAAAATGTGAATAGTAAGGCAGAAAATAAGAGAGGATAGGCATCAGTAGAAAAGACACAAGGAAGGAAAACTGGCAAAAGGATGGGAGGAGAGATTAAGTGGAAAGGAGGTGCCGTCAGATACGGCAACAGCGGGGTGAGGTACCAACCTGGCCGGGCCTATGGAGCGAAGATGGCAGGCCGAAGAGAGGTGGTAGGGGGAGTGGCAGTAGCGGCAACAGCGGTAGGAGGTAGGAAAATACAGCGGGCTGGTGGAACCGATAGGCAGCAGGGCAAAGAGTAGGATGCCGGTGAGAGGGATAGAAGCGGAGGAGGTCTGACAATAGCGGCAAAAGTGTCAAAATCAGAAGCGAGCCAGTGGAACCAGAGACAACAGGGCAGGGAAGAGGTCATTGAACCAGTGGGAGTAGAAGCGTGTGGGTGGAGAGGTGACTAAGCACAGCCAGGAGGGTGGGGACTAAGGAGGGGCATGGATAGAGGTAGGGAACAGGTGAGGTGAGTTTGGTGGGGAGTGGCAAAGGGGAAGAGGATATAACAGAAGAAGGGAGAGAGCAGCAGTGGGGTTAAGTGAGGAGAGGCTGTGAAGTGAAGATAAGAATGTCATGGAGTAGAATAGCGACTTACAAGTCATAACAGCTAACATTAGGCTTATAAAGAAACAGGTTAAGGCAACATTAATTACAAGGCACAAAATAAAACATTAATTACAAGGCACAGTATAGAACACCCATTTGGACAGGCAAAAGTGCTAGCAATGAGGAAACAGTACAAATGCAGCAGATCAGGTAGGGTCAAAAGCAAACATTTGTCCATAGTAGTGAGGAAAGTCCTGAGTTTGCTCTTAAAAGTCACATGGTGGAGACATCTCTTAGATCCTGAGGTAGTAGGTTCCATAGGTGGGGGCAGCATGATTGAAGGAGCCCATGCCCTTTTAGTCCGACAAAAGGGGATGGATAGTAGATCTGATCAGCCGATCTAAGATTCCTTGTGGGAATGGCGGCCTGAGGAGATCAGACAGGATAGCAGGCTTGGACGTCCTTAGGATGGAATCAACTAAATTGTACAAGTAGTACTGCCTGGTAGAGGAAGGAGAGAGCCAACCAAGGTCCTGATATAAGAGACAATGATGCTGCAGCCGAGGTGCTTGCAGAGCATTTTCAGAAAACTTAGCAGAGAGGTTTATGAGTAACAATCCTCTGCAACTATATTTTTCTGTAGAACTTTATGTTACACTGTACTTTTAAACTCATGATCAGCTCTGGTATCTAGTTTGCCATTAGAAAAGTAACTAGCTCATAAAATGTAATTTGTATGGGATATAAACATTTCATCGTAGAGTGCTTGTAAGTTGTCAGTTGAGTTATACTGTTACTGCTGTATGCCTGACTTAATCACACTATTAAGTATCTCAACATTGCATGAGGTTTCACTTTTTAGTAATTTGTATATAATGGCATTGTATTGTGGCTACCAAGTAGGACTGGGCAAAACTAGCAAATTCTATTTTCGCAGAATTTTCATGAAATTCTGTAAAATGTTTTGGAATTTTCTGAAATTCTTTAATTCATCACAACTCAGTCCATATTAACCCTTTCATGGCCATGGACTGATATATCAGTCTAAAATTCCTATATGTTCCAATTCTGTCAGCAGCCTAAAGGTTAAAGCTAGTTATCTGATGTTTGACACACATATTCTTTGCAAGAGGCCCTGAAAGGATATCACATTTCATGACATTTTCTTGAGGGGGGAGGAAAGTTATAGCGGTACAACATCCGGTAATTTATTATTCATGTAAACATTTCAGGAACTATGTCTATGCTTACAACAAGGGCACCTTTGGAGTTAGATAACTGAAACTTTATATTAATATTTTCCTGGCAGAATCATGTAAATTGCTAAATTGAGAGGTAATTAGTTATGTAAATTGTAAGTTAGAAGCATTCGAAGTTTCCCAATTTATTTGTTAAGTTGTGTGAAAATTTCAAAATATTTGGATGTTTATAGCTTCTCTGCTATTACAGGTATACCTCAAGATCTGGCATACATACAAAAGTAAATACGTCCTTAAATCTAATTAAACTGGACAACTGTGGTTTAGTAGATTAGAATGTATTGCTGATATTTTAGAAATTACAAATTGGAAAAATTTGCTGAAACATTCATGGACGCATAAGTAATGCCACTAGAATTCCAGTTGTGAAATTTAACTTTCACAAAGCACTTATCACCACTGAATCACTTTCTCTGCCCTCGCATCAAGGCCTTGCAATATCCCTTCAACAGTCCTGCAACAGTGATGCCCAGTATCATGCTCCATCAAGACTAAAGATATTCAGATACTTTGGTCAAAATGGCCTAAGTTGCAACTAGTTGTAAGGCGTGGTATCACTTGCTGCCACTATTTTCAAATAGTAAAAATATACATTGTTATCTACAGGGTTTTTAAAGAGTCAGCAAGTGGTATTGTACAGAAACAATGCTGCACGTGTATGTTCTTCCATAAGTCATTACGTCAGTGAGCTCTAGTGGTTATCTGGCATATAACAGGAATTCAGGATAGTACACAGTAATGTCCATTAATTTTCTTCATGATTTGTCACTAAAGAGGGTGACCTGTCACCTGGCACCACTATACTTTTACAATGGCGCCTCCTATGAATGCTACCTTAGTTCCACATTAAATAGCCTTTATTTTCCTCTTCAATGGCAGCTCAAGTGTATGACTGGGCAAAATGTATGGTCATCACTTTGAGAAAAGTTATACAACATTCTACAATTTCACTAAAGCTCATGAAATTCAACTTTAATTAATGATGTTATTTTAGAATATTTGGCTTCTTATAACCTGGCCAGACTTTAAGCAAGAGATTTGAGAGCTGACACACACAGACTCTTTTTTTCCATATTGTTTTTTCTCCTAGCCCACAGTTCATCAGCAAGACGAGGATATGCACCAGGGGTGCTTCTGGTCCACCACCCCACTACATAGTGGACATACACTTGTATTCCCAGGTGTCCATTACTGCATCAAGTTGCTTTTTAAAACTGTGTAGGGTTGGCGAATCCTCAATGCCCTAAAAACTTATTTATTTGAGTCAATCTTCTCAGATGTTTTTTTAATTGGAACTTTGCTGATTTTATCTGATCACAGTTTTATTTTAATTCTTAGTATGTTTTATACCTATGTACAAGCACTTTGATATCTTGAAAAACACTTTCTAGAAATAAAAATGACTTTGACAATAGACTGGGGCAGACTATTCCAATACTTCACAGCTGTTTATGTATAAAAAAAATCCTATTTTGTTGATCCTGTAGGATTTCCCAGCAACTGTTTATTGTGAATTCTGGTGCTATACCCAGTATCCCTTGTAACAAAACTGAGGTCTGGTATTAGTTCCTCATTTTTCATCAGATTGTATACAAGAATGAGGTCTTCTCATAAACGTCTTCTTTCCAGAAAGCTTCCTGGCCCAGCTACAGAGGTTGCTGTGTTAGTGGAATCCACTGCCAACACTCCCCAACTGAGATACACTGCCTAGTGGCAGCTGTTTCAGGCATGACCTTCCTCCTGACATGACTTCCCAGGCCTGCTTCCGATCCCGGGTTGTCAGCCTGGCTGCATGATGCTCTGCTGCTGAGCTATGTGTGTCACCAGAAAGCCTAATATTTAGGATAAAAGAACCTAAGAAAATTGGTGCTATTCCTTTTCTAGTTATAAAGTTATGGGGGCTTAAAATTCTGCAGTTTACATAATTGTGAAATATAATTTTAACATTTTCAAAACTTTGGAGGCTAATACCAGTAATTCAGTCACCTTTAAAGTTAGAGATCTGAAACTTGGCACACATATGTATGGGCACCCGTAAAGTCAGCTTAATGAATGTGGTGCATTTTGCACTAATACTTTTGAAATTCTGCAGTACACATAATTGCAAAATGTCATTTTAATATTTCTGAAAGTTTGGAGGCTTATATGTCAATCACTTTTAAGATAGAGATCTGGAACTCATATCTTTATGCTTCCTGGGAAATTCAGCATAACAAATCTAGTGCACTTTGGACAAATACTGTTGAAATTAGATGGAAATAAAAGTAATCAAAATTTTGGAAACATTTTATGAAAGCAAAATCACAGCATTTCACCAGAATTTTGTTGGTGGAAGATAACTTTCACCCACCCTACTACCGAGATTCATAATAGAACAGGCTACTTGGCTACTGGTAGAAATTTGCTTTATTATACTGAAAGATTTGTTAATACACATCAGGTAAATGAGCAGGAGGACATGTCTGAAAAGCGTAAAGAAATTACTCACAACAGTGTTACATTGGACGAAACCTGTGGCACCGAATTCAGGTTAACATCTACACATTCCAGTTCCAATTCTTTGCAGTCACAGACAGCTGGATATGGCTGGAGATCTAGAAAATAATGTATTATTTTTCTCTAAAGAGATTTTAAATTCTCAAAGATCATTGAATAAAGCTGTATATTTTATTTTGGTAGAGTGATATATAGGTATCATATTGACATTACTGTGTATAACATCAAATACTATATAAAGGAATATGCCAAAATCTTGGTATGCTAGTCTATGCTCCTTTACAAATAGGTTTAAGATATAGCTGTATCCTTTGTGATCATGTACTGTATGTGGCTAACCCACCTTTGCCTTTTATGCCTAAAATGTCCCTTTTGCAGCAGAACAGGCTTTAAAAACTAACCCACAGGCCCCAATCTGTGTGAGCAGGAAAATAACATGGCATCCTGGTCAGCTATCAGCTCAGAAACCCTTTGAGAATCAGGCCCAGTTTCTGAAAGCAAATCTATGTAATGGAAATCCTTCCAGAAATGATACTTATTTTCAAAGGTTCCACTTTAATGCAAATTATAGCTCTTGTTATATAACACTGTACTTCCAACCCTACCAATTCCAGGCATCTGAACACATTGTGCTATAAAACCACCTTCAAGAAACAGATGCAAGATTGTGGATTTATTCATAGATGATAGCTAACCATTTTGCATTCTGTATTTTAAAAGAAAAGGGATCATACACTCCACATTTATTATTTGTAATTCAGATGTGTGCATGTACTATGTTTAGCAGTTCTAAAGAAATGCTGTATAGTTACTTGTACATACAATTTCCTAAATCTCACATTATAAATGACCTAAAAGGGAAGCATAGCCTACAGAAAATTATGGCCCCCTGTTATGCTATCTCATTTTACAAGTTGTACATGATTAACTGAAGCACAGTGGTCTATGACCAAAATTCCTTTCAAGGTCTTTACTGGATTTAGCAAGACAATTTGCTCAGCACTCAAAAACTATAATAGAAAGGACATTGTAATGGAAAAGACATTGTAATGCTAATCAGATTTTCATCAAGGACTATTTAAATTATAAAATAATCAGATTTTGATCAAGGGATTGTTAAAATGTAAAATGCAATTGGTACTTACAGCACTCATTTGGCAAATCTGGGGGATACGGTCTTTCAAGAACCGTATCAAAAAAAGCTGCCCATCCACTATTGTCTCCTAGGTAAAGAGAATACAATATTAGATTTCTGTGACCTGGAGAAAAGAAAACATTTCATAATAGATACCTATTTTCTAGAGCTGTATAAGTGGTAATACTATTTATATTCAAAGTCAGTTTAAATATAACCTAACGATACAAGTGTCACCTGAATAATATTTGTATTTACGCTATAAAGACTTTGAACTGAACAATAGCTTTTTGGTGTACACTATTGCATTCACTTGAAAATAAATTGAAAACATGTCAAGATTTAAAGCCCTCTATCAAACAGTTTTAAGTCTGTTACCCACAGTTAACCAATACAATACACATATTGTACTCTTTATTATAACATTTAGGTGCATCACTTATTTTGCAAGAAGGCTCTAGTACAGGAGATAACTATCAGTTGCATTATTAAGTGTATCAAGTTAATAAAAAAGTTACCAGGTCAGCAGAACTGATTAATCACTTTAAGGATGAATAAAATTATTTCATAAATGGTTAGTTCAGTAAAATGATTGATTTATTTAAGAATACATAATTTATCAGTTAAAGTACTGTAAGGTTGTACATTTTAAGAAGTTTGATAACATCAATTTCAATTGAAGATACAGTAGCTAGTGCAGGTACTGTAGATTATTTAAACAGGATTATACAAAGTATACCATGAGTGATGTGGTACTGTTGAGGAATTAGGTCTACACTCCAACAACTTATCCAAGAAGAGGGGTGCAAAGGGTGACATAGGCTGGTTACAACAATCAGAAAGAAGGTAGCTGAAAGCAATGACATGGTATAAGCACGATAAAAGAGATGGAAGTAGTGTGAATCAGAAGAGCGCTGAAACCAGTTGCAGAGTTTATATAGAGGAATGAAGCCTGCAGCCCTAGCACCTTGGAGCATGATCCCATCAGGTCTCAGAAGCTATGTGGGGTTTAGCCTGGTCAGCAGTAGGATGGGAGACCTCCAAAGAAAACCAAGTGCTGCAGGAAGTGGTGTTTGTTCTGCATGGGGCACTGTCCCCTTGGTTAAAGAGTAACCGTACTGTTGACCCAGCATGGTGTTTGGGGGGCACTGTGCTGTTAAGGTGCTGTAATTTGGGTAAGGCATTATAGTTATATCCTATCTGCCTTTCTGGTGGTCATTCGGATGGGGGGGGTCTGTGCTGTCAGGGGTGCAGTCTTCTGGATGAGACTTTATACTGATGTCCCGTTTGCCTATTCTGTTGGTTGCTCATGTGGATGTTAAATCTCCCAAACCACACCTCACAAAGAAATGAGAAATTACCCTGATGTCTTGACTAGTTTTGTCCTATTCAGAAATCCACCAACAGGTTAATATTTTTTTATATCAGACAGTTTGCATATGTGTGCCCCTGTCCCAGGATCAGGCTAAAAACAGGAGGTATTTTCTAGACTCTGTTTTCACAATAAAAAAAAATAAACTATATACATAAAATTAGCGCACTTTATGTATCCACCAAAGACTGAGTTCTAACCAACAGACATGAAAACTTTATAGAAATTTGTATCATGATGGACTGTGTTCGCTGACCTGTATACTTCCACACAAGGCATAAGGTTAAAAAACAGCCCCCAAAACTCATCATAGGGACAAATTTCAAGTGGTCTGATGAACCAGCTGGGAAGTCATGGAAGGCTTCACCTTAGCTGAGGGTGCTCTATGTTTCTTCAACACAGTCTTCCTAGGCATTTGTGATATACATGTCTATATTACCACTAGGAAAGTTAAGGCCTCCAATGATCTTTGGCTCAGTGATAACTTAAAAGCATTGGCTAAGACAAGGACCAAAACAGGGTAAATATACACCAAAAATCAAACTACCCAAGATCTGCAAATACACAGGGAGTTATGAAAAAACTGCAAAAAACAACTCAAACAAGTCAAATCAGATAATTATAAATCAGGACAATTGGCCAGCCCAATGAACCCCTCTTCAATCTGGAGTTCCTTCAAAGATCTATGGAAGGCCAGTTCTCTTGCACAGATTACCTCCACAGTAGAAAGGATCTCACTCACTGGCTTGGGAGAAAGAGCCAAATGCATTAAATTCCCAAATCTGTTAGGACCTTGTAGCCAATGGTCAGTCAAACCTTATAGAGTTCTTTGATTGGATAACCAAGGAGGTGGATGGGGGGCAGTGAATGTGGCCTACCTGAATTTTACTAAGGCCTTTGACACCTTTCCACATAGGAGGCTGATAAACAAGCTGGGGAACCTAGGAGTTGGTACTAAAGTAGTGAAATGGGTGAAGAGTTGGCTGGACAATAGGACTCAGAGGGTGGTGATAAATAGCATACATTGTGAGGTAGCCAGAGTGACCAGTGTGGAGCCACAGGGATCAGTGTTGGGCCCAATCCTCTTCAATGTCTTTATCAGTGACATTGCAGTGGGAGTAGAAGAGAAAGTTTGCCTGCTTGCGAATGACAAAAAGCTCTGCAACAGAGTGGACAAACCGGGGGGTTGGGGTGGATAAAATGAGGAGAGATTTAAAAAAGCTAAAAAGTGCAAAATTATGTACATGGGGCACAGGATACCAGGGGCAACATACCAACTGGGTTGGAAACAGTAGCAAGTTCAAATCAGGAGAGGGACCTGGGGTAATCATTTCAGATAACCTGAAGGTTGCTGAACAATGTGACAAGGCAGCAGGGAAGGCTAGCAGAATGCTGGGATACATAGGCAGGGCATCACCAGCAGAAGGAGGGAGATAATAGTTCTACTGTAGAGATCATTGGTGAGAACACGCCAAGAATACTGTGTCCAGTTTTGGAGGTCCTATCTTCAAAAGGTTACAAAGAAGGTGGAGGTGGTTCAGAGGAGGGCAACCAAAATTGTGCGAGGACTGCATCAAAAACCCTATGAAGAAAGGATTAGGGAATTAAATATGTACTCTCTTGAAGAAAGGAAGGAAAGGGGGGATATGACTGAAACATACAAATACCTCATGGGGAGAACAAGGTACAGAAGTGTACCATTTTCCAGAGAAAAAGATGCTCAAGGATGAAGGGGCACAACATCAAGCTGGGGGTGGGGATTCCAAGGAAATGTGAGTGGAACAGTCAACTGGCAGAGGTGGTGGGGACAGAAACAGTTACAGCATTCAAGAGAGCATGGGATAGACATACAGTAATGAGATCTTGGAAGTTAAGGAGGGGGAGACCTTAGGCCAGTAGGGCCTGCAGTTTCACAGTAGGCAGGGAAAATAGGGCAGATGTGCTGGGCCTGGAGGCCCTTATCTGCCAACACCTTCTGTGTTTCTATATATCTATCTCTCCCACTATGTATTAAAGCAAAGGTCAGTGCTATTAGCCCCCACACAGGACAATCATTCCTTGACTCCAGACTGTGGTATAAGAACTTCTGACATGGACCCTTTGAACTTCTTTATCATAACTGAAGAAGAGGTTTATAATTTCCTTGCAAACCAAAAAAAACAAAGGTCTTGGGCCAGATTATATTTACAGTTCAGTGTACCCAGTGTAACCTCACCCTGCAAGATAATGAATATAACAATCAGGGAGGCGTTATGTTTCAGTCTTCTCCTAAGAGTACACAGAAAGTGATTCGAATATGAACTCAGTTACCACAAAAATAATTAGGTTTGGAATGTTTATTCAAAAACCAAAAATCACTCCTTAGATTTGTTATCCCTTTCCCATGCTTTGCCACTAGACTTCATCAGGTAATGGTGCAATAAATCATCTCTATATACTGTACATGCAAATAAAAATCATACATTTCATTAGTTAAATTTTAGTGGTGCTGGCTTAAACACACTATAGTAATCTTTGTAGGTTCTATAATAATAATACCATATGGGATCACAGTTTTCCATAGTGAAAGCAGAAAAAAATCCTAAAACATTATGGCCCTGATATTCAAAGAGGTTGCACCAGCGCAACCCCAGCAATGCACCCTGGTGCAATATTAGAAAGAGGGATTTGCACAGTGCAAGTCCTGATGTGCCGGGCACAAAGATAATGTATTCAGTGCATCTCCAGGGGGCGTGCCCATGCATATGCGGCACATCCCGATATTCAGCCCGGGATGTGTGGCGCATATGCTGGCACAACCCTGGGATGCATCACACACCAATGTCCACAGTTTAGCCTGAAATAAACTGCTCAAATGGTGGCCATCCACAGGTGAGCTGCTGTACTGCAGGGCACAACACAGTAGCTGCCAGTGTGGGTGGCCACCCACCCACCAAGAACACCATCCACAAGCACCCACAAGGTCCCTGGTGGTCTAACGGTACCCCCCACCCTCCCTGTAGCAGCAATCACCAACAGTGACAGGTGAAAAGCCCTGGCAGTCCAATGGTACCCTCCTCCCCACCAGTAGCTGCACCGTCCATACAGTAATGTGTACAATTCCCTGGTAGTCTAGTGGTAACCCCCCCCCCATATCCCCGATTGCCAGTACATGTAATGGACATATCTCCCTAGAAGTCCAGTGGTACCTCCCAGCCCCCAACACACAGGTCCCCACCCACCCAGCACCCCCATCATTGGCGGGCAGCTGCAATCCCGCCTGCATACTGCCCAGCTGCCCACCGAATGACAGCTTACAGTAGCAGCTGTAAGCCCATTGGTCCACACTGTATACTATAAGTGTCAGTCACAAATATGTGAATGAATGACTTCAGTTCCCATTGTAAGCCCTGTCTGGTGGGCTGCACCAGCACATCATATTTGCGCAGTGCGCATTACCTGGTATATTCAGAGAGGATGCACCATTGCTCATCTCCTTTGATATATCCCTGGATTTCAGCGGCACAATACAGTTGTGCTAACTGCCAGAAGCCTTGTACTGTGAGGAGTTATTGCTTTTTCTATTTCAGCTCTTCTCCCTCGCTTCTCAGTGGAATGCGGACTGCAGGACAACCGAACCTGTAGGTGCATGTCTGTGGAGTTCCACATCTGATGCTGGGCGCAGTGGGAGCTCTACTGATCTGTGTCCCACTGGTACTTGCTGGTGGGGTGGGTGGGGCCAGAGCAACACAGTGCCATTACAACAGGACGGACCTGCGAAACAGCTGTCAGTCACCTGACTCTTACTGCAGTTTGTAAATGGTTGCCTTTAAATTTTCAGCTCTCAAGGCACTAAAGAGTGCCAACACTCTCTGACGTTTCTCCCTCTGCAACAAACTGCAGGAAGCAATGCACAGCAGCCAGCAATTGGCTGTAAATATGATGTATGTCAGAAGGGGGGGCACCCACCCTGAGGGTCAGTCTGCTCTGTCCCCCATCTCCCTGTCATTGTCTCTGTTTTACATGGTTACAGGACAGACTATGACAATTATGAAGACTCTCTTGGCTGCCTCTCTCTGTATGCCCTTTCTCCCTGTGGAACAGACTGCACCAAACCAGCACAGAAGCCAACTATCATGTATGTCACAGGGGGGGCACCGCCAGCAAGGGTCAGTTTGCTTTCGTACCGATCTCCATACATGTGCCTAGTCTTAGCCATGGGGAACACATTTGACTCGCTATCTCACATTGTCCCCCTCCCACAGGTGCTTGGCTCACTTTTGGAGCTCCCCCCACATTGAGGGCCTGCCTGTTCTCTCCCCAATCTTGGTGTCATTGTCTCTGCCTTGCATGGCTACAGGATGGACTGTGTCTTGCATCCCGATTGCTTACTCAGGAGTTTTAATGGCTGCCACTACACTTGTCTTTGGACTCAACACAAGAAAAACCTGTTGCAGATCTCCAGAGTTGCTCCTCGGAACCGTGGATTAATGCTAATTTAATCCATGGCCCCGCAAAGCAATTTACCCAATCAGGTTGCATGTTTCTGTCAACCCATGTTATAATGTAATCTACTGCTCAGGCCCATCCCTAGCTGATACTCAGTGAAAACTGCATGCTAGTTTCAACAACCTACAAAATGGTTCTTCTAAAGCTTCTTCTAAATGAAACCAAAAGCAAGATTATGGTGTCTGTGATGCCTTAAAAGCTTGCCAAGTTAAAGGAAGTCCTCTCCATTACTTTTTCACTTGGAACACCTTTGGAGTTTATTGATTGCATCAAATACTTATGGGGCTTTCTTCACAGTAACCTGCACCTTGGATCACATGTTTCCCAAACAATCTCTAAGATCAACCAAAAGCTAGATTTTTTCTGGAGAAGTTGAGACTGCCTAACCCCCAAAACATGGGTAATCATATCCAAGCAGGTCTTTCTACCTTATCTGGAATACAATAGTCATATTATTTACAAGGTCATTGACTCAGGGCATGATCCACAAAGGCAGCTCAGATACGCTTGAATCAAGCATATTCTGACCATGCCACTGCACACCCCAATGCCACACAGGGAAGGATTGGAATACACAACCCATCCCCTATCTCCTGTGTGTGTGTGAAGCCCCAGTCAGGGTCTGGGAGTGGCAGTAAGAGGTGGCACTATCTGGGACCCAGGCATCCAGCCTGATGCCTGATTCAGCAGTCTTGTGGAGCCCCTGTTCTGCTTGGAGCAGGAGACCATGGGATATGGCACTCCCTGTCAGTCCTCTATGAATTTGCCATATTCCCACTGTGACAATTGCACAATTGTGCATAATAATGGCAAGTGTCAATGATGCACCCAGCTCTTTACAGAGGCTCTTAGGGCTGGGGGCTGAAGGTGATAGGGCCCAGTATCAGGTTATGTAACCAGGCAGAGGGGGAGCATAGGCACTAAGGTAGCCTGTCAAGCTACATGGAATCTAGCCCCTCTGTAAGCCTTACACAAGGCTGCCAGGGTATCCTGGATCAGGTGCAGGAATGCATATGCCCTCTTGCCCTCCCCAACCTGGCCAGGTGCATAGCTGTGAATTGGGTGCAAAGAGGGTATGCAACAAGGGCTTGGGACATGCAGAGGTCTCTGTATGTGTGGAGCAGGACCTCTGTTCACTCCCAAAGCACATAGGCACCCCTTCATCGGTGTGGATCCCTATGTGGATTGAGCATGCATTCTTTACCAAATTCAGGGTTAACTTCAATAACATATGATGGTTTGCCACCTCTAAATCAGGTAGGACACACCACAGTGATCTTTACACCAAATTCAGCACTTTGCTCCAGGCAGAAAGAATCTCTCTGAAGCTGTATACATTTATTTTCACAGGCATACAGGCTAACCTGCCTTTCCACCTCTCTAGTCACCTACAAGTACAGTATGCCAGCAAGGTCTTGGTATCAGAAATAATTTGCCTGACAGGTATCTGGAATGAACTAACAGAACTGAAATAGGAGAATTATCATTGCCTTAGTCTACTTTACAATCTCCTGTTTTAATTGAATCTGTCTGATTAAAAAAAAGTTATTTAAGAATCATTATCTAAAGCTAGAAGAATAGGCTAGCTAGCTAGCTTATCTATCTATCTATCTATCTATCTATCTATCTATCTATCTATCTATCTATATTTATACACACACTTGACCAATCAAATGAGATGTACATGCCCTGTGCAACCTTTTATATTCTTCATCTTTGTCTTTTATCTACTGTGCCTCTTGCGTGACCTGTCTGTATTGAATAAGCCCTTGCAATTTCTCCTAGTGATGGCTGAAAAAAAGGCTTGTCTCAGTCCACCTACTGAACCTGGTAAAACAAACAAATCAATCAATAAATGCAATCTAAATTGTTTGCCTTATATAAAAGTCCCTTAGGGTAGCTGGGCAGTCGCTGGTGCAGGAATGCTGACACTCATGATGGCAACAAACCAGGTTCAGGAACAAGCCCAGGATGTCAGAGGGCCTGTTGGGGGGAGGAAAGACATCTGGTTCCACCATACTGTTGCCTACTGGATTGTCACAGGAAGTCATGCAGACAGAACAGTTTGTAGGATAGGCAGACCCTGACTGTCTCGTATGTGAGCATGCTACTGTATGTGTGTGCATGTATGAAGCACCAGCTGTTGCAGGAGTAGGAGGAAATGAAAAAACCCAGGTCCAGCATACAGTATGAAGCTGTGGTATCCTGGGACTCTGCATCAATATCAACATAGCATTGATGTTGTGGGTCTCTTGGGGTGCAGGAACAGCCCAATTAGCTCCATCAAGGTAAGTCATGGAAACTCAGACTGTGTGGGTAGGGGTGATGAGGCTGGGAGGCTGACTCTGAAGAGAGATAAGGAGACATAAACAACAGCTAAAAAAGAAAGTCCTTTAGAAGTTATGAAAGGTGCTATAGATACAGTTGTAAAGAGTGGTTCTTCCTTTGGTTCAGCAGGGGAGGAGGCCAGCAAACTATTGTACTACACACCTGCAATGGCTGTTATAAAGCATACAGAGTATCTGCAATGTGGTTTCATTGATTGCTCTGTAAATTATGTCTCCATAGTCCTAGGATTGGAAGAGCAGTTGTAACAGTGTTATCTTCATGGCACCCAAGGTTTATGTAATATTGCCCTTTTGGGACTCTAATGTTGAAGAGATGCTGTGTCTCATGAGGTTATTCTGATGAGCATCAAAATAAACAAAAAGTAAATAGAAGGATTGAAATAGTGTTTGTTTCTATACAGTGTCCGTAGTTTTTGATCCAGGCCTTGTTTGACATAAATTATCTCTGTATGTGTTGCAATGGAGAGCTGACTTAAGTCAGACCCCAAGGTATGAGAGTTCTGGCATAGGCGTGCCCTAAGGAAGGAAGAATCGGGAACTACTCCCATCGTCCATGTATGACTGCACACTGTGGTGGCATGTAGAATGTTACAAGCATAAAAAGACCTGAGGTCCATCCAGTCTGCAAAGAGGCCTTAGCTAATAGACATGATCCCAGCTAAGAGTGGTGGCATGGCCATACCTTTATTCTAGATGTAGTGTCCTGTGGATGCTCACTTAGTGGGACCGTGTTCCTCCTCCTCCTCCTCCTGCTTGCCCCCTCCTGCAACAACTACCTGCCCCATAATCTATCCTAGCTGGACTGAACCCAGCTACAGTTTCACTGTTTACCATACTGCTAGGCAAACTGTTCCATCTGTTCGCCACCCTTGCTGTGAAATATTTCCTCCTGTCCTACTTCAATCTACCCCCTACAAACTTGTAATTGTTTCGTCTAGTATACAAACTCTCATTTGTTCTGAACAACTCTAAAGAGTATACCTTGTGGATCCCATGTAGAAACCTGAGGGTTTCTATCATGTCCCTTCTTTCTCCTCTGCACTCTAGGGAGTACATGTTCAGGTTTTGCAGCCTTTTCTCATATATTTTGCCTGCTGAACCTGTATGATTTTCATCACCCTCCTTGGGATCATTTCTAGCCTGTCTCATTCCTTCTTCAAATGTGGGCCAAGAACTGCACACAGTTCTTCAGGCAGGATCTCACCCGGGACCTGTACAGGGGTGGTATCACGTCTCTCCTTCTGCCTGTAAACCCCCTACATGTACACCCACCATTCTAGTGGCTTTCCTATATGCCTTGCTGCACTGAAGAGTGGACTTCAGCATGTCACTGATGACATCCCCCCATTCCATTCCTGTATAGTGTGTACCACTATCATCCCATTAAACTAGTACTACATTATAGGAGTCATTTTCCCTATGTGCATTGCCTTGCAATTCTTGGTGTTGAGCTTCTACTGCCTGATGCCAGAACACTTTTCTAATCTATCCACATACGTTTTTGTGTTAGTAGTTCCTTCTGTACTATTTAACCTCCTACATTTTTATGTCATCTGCAAAGTGATAAGCCTTCCCCTTACCCCTTCCCCATATAACTGATGTACAAACTGAATAGTGTTGGTCCCAGGACTGACCCCTGAAGCATCCCATTTATAACCTCTCTGAGCTTGGAGATTTACCATTAAGGACCACCCACTGCATTCTCACCACAACCAGTTCCCTATCCACCTAGCCAGCTTTTTCCTCATTCCCAGATCACCCATCTTCTTGCTTAGTCTCTCATGTGGTACAGAGTCAAAGACCTTGCTGAAATCCAGGTAAAGGTTATCAACTGCCTGTTCCCAATCCACTCCACACATCTCAGAATCCACAAATTCTACTGTATCTGCTTATTCTGACATGACTTGCCTGTCATGAATCTGTGCTGACTTTTGTACTGTAACTCATAATTTCAAGAAACTGTTATCTTTCCATTGATAATGGTCTCCAGATGTTTGTCCACAATGGAGGTTAGTTTTACTGTCTAATATTTGGGGTCCTCCCTATCCCCACTCTTACGCAGTGGAATTAGTCACCCTACAATCTGCCAGCACAACCCCTGTCTACAAGAAGCAGTTGAATAAATCTACCAGTGGCTCAGCCTGAGCCTTTCCAGTTTCTCTAAGAGCCTTGAGATTTACACAGTTAAAGATGGGAGTCTTATTTTCAGACTCCATAGTTCCTTTATTTGAGTGCTGAATATGTGTGAAACCTATTTAGACTTTGGATGTATGTAACACAGAAACATAGAAGTTGACGGCAGATAAGGACCGAAAGGCCCATCCAGTCTGCCCATTTCTTTTTATACCTTATAAATGTACCATCGGCCTTTGCTCTGTCAATGGCCTATCTATTCATACTGATCTGTATTGCTCCCTTATGCCTATCCCATGCCTGTTTGAAGCCCTGCACTGTATTCATATCCACCACTTCCTGAGGTAGGCCGTTCCTTGCATCCACCACCCTTTCTGTGAAAAATAACTTCCTTACATTACCCCTTAATTGGCCTCCCTCTAATCTCATGCTGTGTCCACTTGTCCTGCTATTTTTCTTATATTGAAACATATTAGACTCTTTCACCTGTTAATGCCCTTAAGGTGTTTGAATGTTTCAATCATATCACCTCTCTCCCTCCTTTGCTCTAGGGTATACATATTGAGCTCTGTTAATCTGTCCTCATGTTTTCTGATGCAGTCCCTGCACCATTTTGGTTGCCCTTCTCTGGACTGCCTCAATTTGGTTAATGTCCTTGTGAAGGTGTGGCCTCCAGTACTGTATGCAGTACTCCAGATGTGGCCTAACCAGTGTCTTGTAAAGAGAGATTATTACCTCCCTCTTCCGACTTGTGATACCCCTACTAATACACCATAACATCCCCCTAGCCTTACCTACTGCTTTAGTGGTTTGCTTGGATGATTTCAGGTTATCGGTGATGATAATGCCCAAGTCTCTTTCTTCCCTTGTGACTGCTTCAGGGTTTCTCTTTCCTATGTGCATGATCTTGCACTTCTTTGCATTAAACCCCAGTTGCCACCCTTCCGACCACTTTGCTAGTTCATCCAAATCTCTTTTCATTCTGCCCACCCCATCTGGATCATCTACTGTGTTGCACATCTTGGTGTCATCTGCAAACAGACAAACCTTACCCTCTAGTCCATCTGCAATGTCACTGATAAAGATATTGAAGAGGACTGGCCCCAGGACTAATCCCTGAGTACCCCACTTGTGAATTGCATCTCTGCTGACTGTATACCATTTACCACTACTCTCTGTTTTCTGACCGTCAACCAGTTTGCCACCCAGTTGACCAACTTCTGACCCACCCTGAGCCTACCCAGCTTATTAATCAATCTGCTATGTGAAACAGTAGCGAAAGCTTTGCTGAAGTCAAGGTAGGTGACATCAACTGCTCCCCCTTGGTCCACCACTCTGGTTACCCAGTCAAAGAAATCTATGAGATTAGTTTGATAGGACCTTCATTTTGTAAACCCATGCTGTCTTGGATCCTGTGCTCCTATGGATTCCAGGTGTTGCACTATCTTTTCCTTAAGGGGTACCTCCATAATCTTGCCCACTACTGAGGTAAGACTGACTGGTCTGTAGTTCCCTGCCTCCTCCCTGCTACCACTCTTGTGGAGCGGGATCACATAAGCCCTTCTCCAGTCTTCTGGGACCTCTCCTGTGCTCAGAGACACACTAAACGTTCTGATAATGGCTCTGCTAGTTCCACCCTTAGCTCCTTTAGTACCCTGGGATGTATGCCATCTGGTCCCATTGCCTTGTCCACCCTGAGCTTATCGAGCTCTTGTAGGACCCTTTCTTTTGTGAAGGGATGAGTGCTCACCTCCCTCCCCCCCGTGTCCATGGTGCTGAGCTGTGGGCCCAGCCCTATCTTCTCTTCAGTAAATACTGAGCAGAAGTATCTATTTAGGATAGATATTTTTACATGGTCCTCCTCCTCACATGCTCCCTTATCTCCTTTGATCTTAGCAATACCCCCTCTGGACTTTCTCCTTTCACTAATGTATCTACAGAAAGTCTTGTCAGTTTGGGTCTTTGCCTGCCTTACTGCCTTCCCTGCTTCCCTTAGGGAAGTTTGGTGTGCCTCCTGCATTGTAAGGGTTAAAAACCTGCTCTTCTGTGACTTCCTCTGTTTCTGACCTCTAACTCAGGGTCCTTTGAATTGTACCACATGTTCAGGCAGCAATCCTCCTTACTCATTTGGGACACATACAGACCTAAAAGAGTTGGAAAAAGTTCAGTACAGTGAAGCGCTACAAAGAGGATTAAGAGCTAGAAAACAACATATGAAGAGAAGCTGGAGAACCTGATTATTGTACCTAATAAAAGCAGATTAAGGGGAGATATTTAATTCAATTAAATATTTTGGTTCCACCACTTCAGAGTGTGACACGTGGATAGCTGTTTCTGATTAACCTATGCTTTTTGTAATATAAAAATGTGTTATTGAGTGTCTCTCATGAGGCATGCTGAGATAGCCTGTGGGTTAACCCCCCCCCCCCAGGTTTAAGATGAAAGCCAAGAGATAATTACAGGCTAGAAGAGGCTTAAAATTAAGGATCTCCTGTTTATGTGACTAATTGCAGCTTGTCAGCTGCCAAGATAGATCATAAACTTTTATGACGTTCAGAGGAAACACAGCTTTGCATTGTGGGAGCATGTGTGATTTTGTGTTTTCTTGAAACTTGGCTTCCCAGACAAATGCCCTTTGGGGTAACCCTTGCCTCAGTGTTTGCACACAGAGGTTCTTTGTCTTTTAAATGTTTTTTTATTCTAATGGGTTCACCACAATATATCCAAGGCACACTGCCTATATGGTAGCTGGTCCATTCCACTGGGGTGTCAAACAGATGAGGCATACTGATGAGTCCTGGTAGGACGAAACACGTGTCTATGTCTTCTGTTAGCACCCTTGCAAACTGTGTGAGAGGCCTTTCGGCACCATGCAATTCTGCTTAAAGTTGGACCAGCATAACATTCTGTGGTGATTTGCATATGTAGCCCATGATGCTTTGCATTGTGGGGGCATGTGTGATTTTGTATAACATTGTGCATGAGCTTATATGGTAATACCAAACTGGGAAAAGGTAAGGTTAGAGTTTTTAAGGGTTCATGTTGTACACCTGGTTAGGTGCCCGTAGGTGAAAGATATCTAGCCCCCCCCCCGAAGAGCAGAATTATCTGAGCCTATACATTGGGTATGCTAACAAGAGGTTCACAGTTTGAATCCCTCCAGAACTGAGACCAAAGGTTGATTCAAACCCACAAAACAGACAGGAGAGTTACACTGTTCTGTTAACTGTTCACAATACTACGCTTGGAGGTTGGCACTTTGGGAGTAGAGGGCTGACCTGCTGAGTGGGGTTGTGACAGATCGGTGGCAGCGGTGCTGATAATTTCCAGATTGGTTGGCAGTAGTTCAAAAATGTTGGTATTACAAGCTCTGATTGTTCAATGTGTCAGCTTAAGACTGTCAGCTCACATCCAAAAAAAGGGCAGTAATTTTTTTAAAAAAAGAAACAGAACTGTATCACTTACAGCCCAGTTCCTACCTGTTTTATTTTTTTTTCTAAAGTACAAGTCAGAGTTAGGGAATAAAATGGCTTCCAACTACAGTGGACACACTGTAGACTACTTAAAGCAGTTGTGCAGGGACAGAGGAGTCCCGTATGAGGTGAAAGCCACCAAGCAGAACCTCATGGATGCCCTGATGGTAGCAGATACCCAGAGCATCAAGTCACAGACAGTGACTCTAAGGGATCAAACCTTGACTGTGGAAGGACTAGCAGCCAGTGCAATGACCAGATCCGAGGAGGAGGGCAGCAGGGCCAGTGACAGTGAAGGGCCACAGCAGCAGGGGAAGGCCACCAGCATTCTGGATCCAGAAGTACTCAGGCTGCAAACTGATTTGCGCAGAATGGAGCTGGAGTTCCAGAAGGAAGCAGAGTGAGAATGCCAAGCTGCAGAGGAGAAGAGAGACTGTGAACAGCGGGAAGGCAGACCGAGAGGAGCGTGAGCACCAGAACAACATGAACTGGAGAAACTATGACTCCAACCACCAGCACCAGAGCAGGTAAATGGCTTGTGTTTAACTTGGACTGCAGGACTGGGTTACAAATTGAATTCCAAATCGATAGCCGAATTTAGAGAGGGGGAGGATATGGATGCCTTTTTAAATGCTTTTGAAAAAGTTTGTATTCAGGCTAAAATTCCTAGAAAGTCCTGGAGCTTCCAGCTATCCCTGTTACTTACCGGGAAAGCTCGGGATGCATTGGGCCAAATGGACAATGAGGACAGTGATGATTACAGCAAACTTAAAGCTGCACTGTTAAAAAAATTTGAATTAACTGCTGAATCATACAGAGCTAAATTCCGTAAGCTCAGGAAAAGCTCTGACATGAGCTACGAGGAGCTAGCCACGGAACAACGTCAGTTTTTAAAACATTGGTGGGAAGGAATTGAGGCAAACTCTGTTGACAAAATTGAAAATGTGATTTTGTTAGAACAGTTTTATTGGGCATGCCCAGCAGAGCTGAAAACCTGGCTGGAGAACCAAGATCCCAAAACAGTGCAAAATGCTGCTGAACTCTTGGACAGCTATGCCAAGAGCAGATCTGCTCTGACAGTGAATGGAGTGGACGTGGCAGCACAGAAAGGTAAAAGCGTGCCTTCAGGGCAGCTAAAAGCCTCACTGCCTCCACCGAAACCAGTTAACGCCAGGTTTCAGAGAAAAGATTTCTCTGAGAAGAGAAGTGAATGTTGGTTGTTTAAAGAAACTGGGCATATTGCCAGACAGTGTCCCAAACGGGTGAGCAATACACAACCGGGGGCTAGAAAAGAAGTGGTCTGTTTGTGTGTCCCTGGAAGCATGCCTGTGAACACGAGGGAACACATGCACCCAGTCATGGTGAATGGTGTACAGACGCAAGGGTTAAGGGACACAGGGGCATCCCTCACATTGGTAAAAGGGGATCTGGTGCAGCCTGGTCAGCTTATACCCAATAAATATGTCACTGTACAAGGGTTCACTGGTGAATAGAAAACATTGCCTTTGGCCAGTGTTCTCCTGGACTGGGGTGAAACAGGGGGGGCTGTGCAACAGGTGGCTGTAGCCAAAATGTTAGCAGTGAATGTGATCCTGGGCAACAATCTTAAACAAGGGGATGGTAGATGCAGTTACACATAGCCAAGTGGCAAGGGAAAATTGTAATTCCCTGAACCCCACGGAAGTCATTGTGGAAACCACTGAGAGGCTGGTTCCCCAGCCTGTGTCTCCAGATGGGGAGACTAATGAAAAGGGGGTAGAAATTTCCTCAGTAGCAGTCAGCCACACAGCTACAGAGGGTTACTCCAAAGAGGGAGGGGTGACCCAGGGTCAGAGGGTTAGGATTGACAGTGATCCTGAGTGCCCTGATGCTAGTTCTAGGGACCCTAGTTTAGCGACTGAAGGGGACCTGTCCCATGCCTTGGGAATGTGTGAGGGGATGCAGCTGCTCAGAGAAGTGACCCTAGTCTAGAGAAGCTGAGGGCTTGGGCAGACTCTGATGAAGCACAAGGAGTTGACGGCAGACATAAGGTTTATTGGGAAAATGGACTTATGTATACTCAGGCTGTGCAGACAGAGGGAGGGGTGCTAGGCAGGCAGCTTGTTGTTCCCCAGGGGTATCATGAGCAGTTGCTCAAGATTGCACATGATATTCCCTTGTCTGGTTATCTGAGAATCATGTGCACTATGCAGTGGTTGGCCCAGAATTTCGACTGGCCTCACTTCACCCAGCAGGTGAAGGAGTATTAAAGGTCTTGTCACCGGTGCTAAGAAATAGGGAAGGTAGGCAAGAAAACCCAAGCTGCCCTGATTCCATTGCCCATAGTGAAGGAGCCATACTAGAGGGTGGGAATGGATATTGTGGGGCCTTTAAATACCTCCAGCTCCTCAGGGAAGAGATTCATCCTGACTGTGGTGGATTATGCCACTCAGTACCCAGAGGCAGTCACTCTATCCTCACTGAGGACAGACAAAGTGGCAGATGCTTTACTTGGGATTTTCTCCGGTGTTGGGTTTCCGCAGGAGGTTATCGCCAATTGAGGGGGTTCTTTCTTTTCGGACCTGATGAAATGTTTATGGGAGAAGTGTGGGGTGGTGCAGAGATGCATGATACCATATCACCCACAAGCCAATGGGCTTGTGGAAAGATTTAATGGTACCCTGAAGTCTATGCTATGGGTGTTTGCTGAACAGCATGGAAGGGACTGGGAGAAATACCTTCCCCACCTGTTGTTTGCATAGAGGGAGGTGCCCCAAGAGTCGACAGGATTTTCCCCCTTCAAACTCTTATATGGACACTGGGTACGTGGGCCCCTAGACTTGAACCGGGAGGACTGGGAAGGCAAGCATGCCTCTCAGGGAACTCCCATAGTGGATTACATCCCTAGGTTTAGGGAAAGGCTGAAGGATCTTATGGGGACAGCCCAGAGCAACCTGGCAGCTGCCCAACAGAAACAAAAAGTGTGGTACGACTGCAGAGTCAGAGCTCACTCATACATGGTGGGTCAGGAAGTCATGGTCCTTATTCCGATCTGGAAAGACAAGCTGCAGGCTGAGTGGGCAGGGCCAAACAAAGTGATTAGGAGGGTAAATGACGTGAACTACATTATAGAGTTACCTGACCAAAGACAGACAGAAAGGATGTACCATGTCAACATGATGAAGCCATATGCAAATAGGGCTGACATGGAGTTTGCAGTGTGTAGTCCGGGGGAGGGGATGGACGAAGGAGATCCCCTTCTGGACTTGCTGGAGGAAAGTAAGTGGGACTCCTCTGTGGAGGCAATAAAATTGTCTCCCCAGCTGACCCCAGACAAGATCCAGGAAGTAAGAGAGGTTTTAGCAGACTTTGCCCCATTGTTTAGCACCAAGCCTGGACTAACCCCCCTTAGCGGCTCACGATGTGGAGACAGGGGCACAGATGCCCATACAGTGGACAGCATATCAGGTGTCAGAGGCTGTCCAAAAGGACATTAGGAGGGAAGTGGAGGAGATGCTGGATTTAGGGGTAATCCAGAGATCCCACAGCCCCTGGGCCTCACCCATAGTCCTTGTGCCCAAGCCAGATGGCTCTACTCATTTCTGTGTGGACTATCATGGACTGAATGCAGTCATGAAGTCAGACACCCACCCGTTGCCCTGGATGGACTAACATCTGGTCAAGTTGGGAGGGGCGACCTACCTTACGACCATTGACCTGACAAAGGGGTATTGGCAGGTAGAGTTGACAGACAGAGCTAGGGAGAGGTCAGTCTTCATCACTCTGATAGGCTTATTTGAATTTAAATTAATGCCCTTTGGAATGAAGAATGCCCCAGCCACTTTCCAAAGGTTGGTGAACCAGGTGTTAAATGGTGCTGAGAAGTACACCATGGCACACCTGGA
This sequence comes from Neoceratodus forsteri, assembly GCA_016271365.2. Classification (NCBI taxonomy): domain Eukaryota; kingdom Metazoa; phylum Chordata; order Ceratodontiformes; family Ceratodontidae; genus Neoceratodus; species Neoceratodus forsteri. Next base: position 379,130,064 of record CM057458.1, read on the forward strand.
TGACATTGCCATCTTTAGTGCCAGCTGGGAGGAACACCTATCCCACCTTAGGGAAGTGCTGGGCAGGATACAGAGGGACGGGCTCACTGTCAAAGCTGAGAAGTGCCAGGTGGCCAAGGGAGAAGTAGCATACATCGGGCATGTGGTAGGCTGTGGACAGCTCTGTCTTAACCAAATAAAAATAGAGGTAATCCAGGCATGGCCCAAACTAGAAACACATAAGCAGGTCAGGAGTTTTCTAGGGACAGCAGGGTAATACAGGAAATGTGTACCCAATTACAGTGCCCTGGCTGCTCCCCTATCTGACCTGACAAAGAAAAGGATGCCCAAGAAAATTACCTGGGGCCCAGCCTGTGAGGAAGCCTTTTCCAAACTAAAGGAGGCACTGTGCAATGCTCCTGTTTTGACAAGTCCTGACTATAGTAACCCTTTTATAGTTCAGACTGATGCCTCAGATGTGGGCATTGGGGCAGTACTGAGTCAGACATCCAGCCTAGGGCAAGATCACCCAGTAGTGTACCTGAGTAGGAAGTTACTTCCCAGGGAGCAGGCATACTCTACTGTGGAAAAAGAATGTCTTGCCACAGTGTGGGCCCTAAAGAAGTTGGAGCCATACTTATATGGGCAGCATTTTGTGGTGCAGACTGACAACAACCCCCTGGTTTGGCTGACACAGATGGGTAAAAACAATGGTAGATTGCTAAGATGGAGTCTTGCTTTGCAAGGGCATGATATGACAATTCTACATAGGGCTGGGGCCAAAAATCAGAACTCCGATGGGCTGTCTCGTGTGTATAAGGCGTGAACTGATTTAGGAAGCTCATCCCATGCAGGGGTCAGAGCCCCCAAATTCAGTCTAGGTGGGCAGGACTGTGACTCTTGGACATCTGGTTCAGATTAATCTATGCTTTTTGTAATATAAAATGTTTTATTGAGTGTCTCTCATGAGGCATGCTGAGATAGCCTGTGGGTTAACATCCCCCCTTCCCCAGGTTTAAGATGAAAGCCAAGAGATAATTACAGGCTGGAAGAGACTTAAAATTAAGGATCACCTGTTTATGTGACTAATTGCAGCTTGCCAGCTGCCAAGATAGATCATAAACTTTTATGACGTTCAGAGGAAACACAGCTAATTTCATATGGTGACACAAAGCATGTTGCACCTCTTTGAGATCTGGCAGAGAGTCATAACAAGTCCTTTGATGTCCTGGAAGGGGAAGCTGCTCATAAGATCAAAGAAAGTCATTTGAAAAAAATGAGTTTTGCTGAGGTCACAGAATTTTAATTTACCTTCTGATTAAGACATCATGTTGGTATGATATTTTATATTCTGATAGGGAGGAGCTAGGTGACCTCACACAAAGAGGCTGACAAAGCCAGTTTTTAAACATTATTCTATTTTCCATTTAGACACACATGTTTGGACTCTGAAAGCTATAACATGTTAGCAGCACTGTAAGAGATACATTAGATAGATCAAGTCTAATTGTCTGGTGGTAGGAAATTGCACTTTTAAAATCTTGTTTTTTTTTTAAAGTGATTGTATGTTTTTGTGATATATGGTTCGGTGCTTTACATTTTACATTCTTATCTATTTTTATGTAAACATCTCATTCTTTAAATAGACTATTTGTGTCTTCCAAGTCCTTCTGTTTTTGCCTGTGATGTGTGGATGGTTAAGAGTATGACAACACTGTGCATGAGCTTATATGGTAATACCAAACTGGGAAAAGGTAAGAGTTATCTGAGGTCTTTATTAGAATTTTTAAGGGTTCATGTTGTACACCTGGTTAGGTGCCCATAGGCAAAAGATATCTGGCCCCCAAAGAGCAGAATTATCTGAGCCTGTACATTGGGTACACTAACAAGAGGTTCACAGTTTGAATCCCTCCAGAACTGAGACCAAAGGTGGATTCGAACCCACAAAACAGACAGGAGGGTTACCCTGTTTTGTTAACTGTTCACAATACTATGCTCGGAGGTTTGCACTTTGGGAGTAGAGGGCTGACCTGCTGAGTGGGGTTGTGACACAGAGCACTGGCAGCAGTACGCCTAGTCATTATGGCGCCTAGTGGGAATGTTGCTGTTCTCTCTTTTTGTGGGGAGCTGTGCCACGTGCACCCCCTATGTGGGGGGGGGCTGCATCCCACCCTCCTCTCTAAGGATACTAACTCTGGGAGTGGATGTCAGGGGGGTGGTGAATCCAGCATTTTGTGCTATATTGACCTGGCACTGTGTGGCCAGTGTCACAATGACCAGGAAGGACATTTCTTTAGGCTAAAGAGAATTGAGCCAAGGTTATTTACAGCACTATCCTGTTAAGGCAAAACTTCTGTGGCCAGATATTCAAAAGTTAGCTGGTGTGCTCAGGGGTGTTTGACCATGCTTACTGGGTTTTGCACACAATTTGTGGGTGGAGCCTATATTCAGAGCCCCCCCAAAGCATGGACAAAGCCTATTAGTACCTGAGCACTAACTTACCACCGCACCCATGCAAATGAGAGGGTCCACACTTGTATCTGGACACAGCAGTAAATTCAAGGTTTGAGCAGGCAGTAACTGCCACCTAAACATACACAAGTTACCACCTTTGCAAACCCTGACTTAGAATGTAAGGCCCTGGTGGTGGGCAGCAGTACTGCATTTGCCCAACCCTCTCACCCACTAAAACCCTGCCTATTGAATCAATGGAACTCCTGGTGTTCAGTGGCACCCTGCACCCTTCAATAACCTGGCCCTGTTAAAGTGTTTGCCTGGTGTCTAGTGGCACCCCCTGCCATTCAGTGCATGTCCTCATAATAATTATGTTTTTTCTGATGTCCAGTGGCACCCCCTGCCCTTTGATACCAATAATAATGATGCTTTCCCTGGTGCCTAGTGGTACCCCTTACCCTCCTATCACCTGGCCAGCATGCTGAGTGACTCAATGGTGTCTAGTGGTAAGTGGTACCTCCCCCTGCTGAGCACCATCCCAGTGTCCCCTAACACCCCAGTGGCTAGCAGCAGACCCCCCCGCACTGCCCACACCAAGCATCCTATGCAGCCAACCATCCCCCTAACTACGTAGATGGCACTATACAGAGGGTCGGATATGGTGACTGGCAAAACCCTCCTCTCATCTCTTTGGTTGGCTGTCATATGGCATGACAGGAAACATGCATGCATTCCCTGTCATCCCATATGGTGACCAACTGATGTGGTGAGAAGAGGGCTGTGTCTGTTGCCATATCAAACTCTTCATGCAGCACCATCTACATAGGTATGGGGGGTTGGCTGGGTGGGGTGCTCAGTGTGGGTGGTGCAGGAGGGCCACTAGCCATGAGGGTGTCAGGGTGTCATGGTGATGGGTGTTTAGTGGGTGAAGGAGTATCACTAGACACCAGGGAGTCTTTCAGCATGTTGGGCCAGACCATCAGAGGGCAGTGGGTACTACTAGATACCAGGGAAAACATACTTATCACAGAGATGGGAATTAAAGAATGGGGGTGCCGCTAGACACCTGGGAAAATCTAATTATGATGGGAAGGGAGATCAAAGGGTGGGGTGTGCCACTAGACACCAGAGAAACAATACTTTTAAGGGGCTAGACAATTGGAGGGTGGTCAATACCACTACCTACCAGCATAAACTCTACACAGACAATGACAGGTGATCGGAGGGTGGGTGATGCCACTGGACACTAGGAAATACAAGAATATTATGGAGATGGGTGATCAGAGGTTGGAGGGTGCTACTGGACACCAGATAGGACACTTGCATTGGGGGACAGCTGTTAGGAGTGGGGGGCTGCTCAGCACCATGCCTAACATGGTAGGTGACCACATGATGGGCACAAACCTGCTGCAATTTCCCATGCAAATGAGGCCATAATGGGCATGCAAATGGCCCTTAGTGCCTTGCATGCCCAATGGGCTCAATTGCATATTGCAAACTGAATATCATGTCGAGGGGCTCACAGCCCTAACTGATCTGGGGTGCCATTTATTTAACCTCCCTATGGGCTGCATACAGCACAGGTCCATGTAAGTGCAGTCACACAGGAGTGCAGTGTGCATATTTATGGAACACATACAAACAGAGGTAAGAAAGAAGTAAGTGCCTCAGCTGGGACTTGAACCCAGGCTGCCTGGAATACCATTCTGATTGCGCAATCAGATGGTATTCTGGGTGGCCTGGGTTCAAGTCCCAGCTGAGGTACCTACTTCTTTTCTCATCTTTATTTGTATGTGTTCCATATATATTCACACCACACCCCTGTGTGATTGTTACAAGTAAATATTTGTGTTGCCATTGGGTTGTGCATTTGAGAAAGAGTAATGTGCTCGGGGACAGCCCAGGTTACAGTTGTCTCAGTAGCACAGCTGGTTAGCGCAGTTGGAATGGTATTCTGGGCCGCCTGAATTCAAGTCCCAGCTGAGGTACTTACTTCTTTGTCACCTGTTTCCATGTAGGTGCAGCACTACTTGACTTAGCGCTGTGCTAACATGGCCCTACATTCGGTCAGACAGCACCACTGTGGGCACTAGGTCATAAAGTCAGCAGCACAATAGTGCTGTCAAAAACAGTGAAGAAAAAGCAGCAAAAGTAAAGGTAGCACTCAGTAAAAACAACAAGCACTACCATGGCTAACTAAACAAAAGAAGCTAATACTGTATGACTGTTTGCGAGAAGTTATCCAAGCCACACTCCCTATACTCTGAGGCTTTGCCCTGGACTCCCCAACTAAATATAATCATCTCTGGAAGCAACTCAGAGACAGGGAGAAGCATGAGGATCATTTAGGAGGGAAGTAGAACTCAGTAGGACAACCAGGGGTGGGGGGGCAAAAAGTGCAGGGTGGGGGGTGGACACACTGAAAATGAAAGACGGGGGGCGAAAGTCCCAGGACCAGGAATCAATCCTTGGTTCACTGACATTCCACCACCCTCTGCTGCCTGTGACCTTACCCTCTGCGCCACAGCAACTGCTTGGCAGCACACCACCCAATATAGACTTTATCCTCTTCTTTCCAATGGCCAACAGCTACAGATGCTAACATTACCTGCACTATACTAGCACTGTAGCTGTATTGCCAGTCGCTATTTTTCCAGTGCAGATTTTCCTCCGCCACAATCCCCACAACATATTGACTGGGTACCACCACTGTGCTATCCAACTGCAGGCAAAGGGGCTAGCATAAACCTTTGTGCAAATTGCAAATAGTTGAATATCGGGCCCCCGATGACAAGCAAATATGTTAAGACAAAAATAGTGACAGATACACTGTGCATCTTAAAAGCCACTGCATGTTTACAATTTAGGTATTCAAAATCATGAAGGTTATACAAAAACAGGCCTAGACAGACTGTTGCAACAGAATACAGGATAACCTCACAACAGTACATGCTGCAAGTTAAGGAAGAGACCATCAGGATAGAGGTAAGGAAGCCTTTTTTCACTGATAGAGTTACTGCGTGTATAGCAGACTTCTGTTAGAGAAGGTGATAAGTGTAGACAGTGTTTACAATTTCAATACTAGGCTTGTTAGATACTGTACAGTACCGGAAGGGAAAGGGCATTTTTAGGTTCTTGCTATTGGGATAACAGGGAGGCAAATATGATGGGCTGCATTTAGAGCTGTGCTGAATGTGTAAATCCACTGGTGGAATTTGTGTGCCATGGGAATTCCACTTCCAAAATGCTTTTCAGAATTTCCTTTTTTTTTTACTTCCATGGAATCTTCAAAAACATTTCTATGTATGCCACAAAATAATATTTTGCAGATCATGTAATCTGCAGAACAATATTCTGTGGTTTGTGGGAAACTAATCTGCGGTTTACATAAACTGCAAAATGTGATTCTTTTTTTCTTAAACTGTTTATTTATGGCCAGCCTGGTGGTGCTGAGGGTTGAGGCTCTGGACGCCACACTTTGCGCTACGCCAGGGACTCGAGTTCAGGAGAGAGCTCAGGCACTGGGGTCAGCAGGGGAGGGAGAGGGTTGAGCGTCTGTCGGACTGCTCTCCTCTCCCGGGATCGAGGGGTACTGCAGGACGTGGACAGAAAAAGGACAAGCATGGTGACACTGGTAGAGTTGCCATGCACCATAGTGGCATTGCACACCATACTCGGGGGAGGGAGGGCTTTCACTAGAACAAGGAAACACCCATCTCTGCGGCGTAGGCAACGGCACCTGATCACCATGCCCACCGCCGGATCCAACCCTTCCGGCCTTCCAGTTCCTCCCCCCCCGGGCCCTCACCTGGAGCTTGGCCAGTTTCTAAGAGCACCCAAAGAGGAGGTGTGGCCCCACCTGGGAGGGGTCAAGCCAGGGGTCCTGGCTGCGGGGAGGGGGGGAGAGAGAGGAGGCTCGGCAAGGGGGGACATCAGGCAGGCAGGATCAGATTAGAATGCCCGTGGGAGGCCCACAAGCTGCGACTGGAGGGAAAGAATTAAAAAAAAAATACTGTTTATTTATAATTTTATACTGATGCATAAAACATTAATTTCCCAGAGCATGTAGCAGACACCAAAAGTGATCATTATACATTACTAAGGAGTGTGATTACGTACTACAATTGGTACAGCATTTGAAGGTAAAAGTCCAGTGCTAATAAAAGAATAGAAAGCAACGTCAATGTCCTATCTGTTAATTTCCCAGGTAATAAAGGCACCATAATATAACCAACCTTTCCAGGTCCTTAACTTTAAGTCCTAAATAGTAGTACATTAAATTTCTACATTCCAGAGCTCCTTTATAGCCCTCAGAGGTAATTTAAGGAAGTATTTTTTCACAGAGAGGGTTGTGGATGCTTGGAACGGCCTTCCGGAGGAGGTTGTGGAGTCAAAATCAGTGGTGGAATTCAAGCATGCATGGGATAGTCATAAGGCAGTTCTGGGGGGGGGGTAGGAAGAAGTAGGCTGCTGGTTAACTAGGATCTGCAGCTTATCCAGTAGGTAGGGAAATGGGCAGACTGGGTGGGCCAAGCAGTCCTTATCTGCCGTCAAATTCTATGTTTCTATGTTTCTTATATAACAGTTTAACCAGACCCCCAAAGTTTATACGAGATTATTGTACAAAAAAACATCAATTGGCGTCTCACTTACCCTAAAATAAAATGAAGTGTACTATAGTGAGCTAGACACCAGCTCCAGGCCACTTTATCAGGATGGTAGAGGCTAAGTGAGGGCCATGACTAATAAAGTTGTCTCATTTAGGGAATCCGATTCCTTAAACAAATAAATATCTGGCATACTAGGAAAGAAGGGATAAACAACTCCCATTTAATAACTAGGTATAATAACAACAACAGCTTCTAGCTATAGATAACAATAGTTTTAAGTGTCGCTGCATCGAAGTGTACTGGTTTAATAAACCACTAAAGGAACCATCGAGACTTATGGAAAGCCAAAATGAGCCACCAGTTCAATATATCTGGATACTGCATAGCGTCTAACACAGTTAATTATGAAAATCCATGTCAAGTAGAAGAGGGGCATTAGAACAAGTAAATAATACACCTCTTAATGAGGAGTTAGGTTAAATCCACCAGAGCAACATCTTAAACACCCTCCCCTCTAAGCAGTATCAGAGGTATTTATCAGAGTATTTATCAGAGCAATAAAGCTACAGAAAGTAAATTAGGCAAACCAGCTCAACAGTCTAAAACAAAGGTGAAAAGCCACTACAGTCCCAGTAATCAATCTTCATCTGATTCTTCATCGGAAAGTCTTTCCTCATGAACTCTACGTGCAGCAATCTTCTCAGAGGTCCCCGCCTCCTTCGGATCAGTGAACCGGTACTGTCTGCAGCCATCAGCAAAGCAGAGTTGGGCCAGAAAGGTCATCGAATACATGATAGAAACTTTCAAGTACCTCAAGGGAATCAACAAAGTCCAAGAGGGTAGCATCTTTCAAAAAAAGAGGTGTGCAAGAACAAGGGGGCACAATTTGAAGATGGGGGCGGCTCAGAGGTAATTTAAGGAAGTATTTTTTCACAGAGAGGGTTGTGGATGCATGGAACGGCCTTCCGAGGAGGTCGTGGAGTCAAAAACAGTGGTGGAATTCAAGCATGCATGGGACACATATAAGGCAATTCTAGGGGGTGGGAGTAGGAAGAAGTAGGCTGCTGGTTAACTAGGATCTGCAACTTATCCAGTAGGCAGGGAAATGGGCAGACTGGGTGGGCCAAGTGGTCCTTATCTGCCGTCAAATTCTATGTTTCTATGTTACAGTATGCCCAGGTCTCTCAATCTGTATTTTACACCATCGAAAACCTTACGGTGCATCCTAGTGGCATATGCTAGGTCAGGGAAGAACAGAATTCGTGATTCTTCATAATAGATAGGGCTTTTATTCCAAAGGGTTCTCAGGACCAAATCACGTTCTGCTGCCGAGGATAGGGTAACCAAGATGGTGCGAGGGTTTTCTAGGATAGAGGATGGCCTATGGAGAGTGATCCTGTATGTCCATGAGAGATTCACAGCACTCAGGCCCATTATTTTAATGAGCCATGAGCCCTGGGCCACAAGATTGTCCCCTTCAGTGCCTTCAGGAAGGCTGAAGATTCGAATGTTGGCAGCTTGTACTGTATTTTCGAGCTGCTCCACCCGGCTCCGTAAAGTTGTTTGTTCCTTAATTGAAGTAGCAGTAGCTGCAAGGGCCTTCCCTGCTGTTGTCTCGGCATTTTTAGTAGTTTCCCCCATGGCATCAAGTCTTGCTTCGACAGCCTGGAAACTTGATGAAAAAGAGTCCAACTTTTGGTCTATCCCTTGGACAGTTTTTCTTAGAGCATTTACTGTGATTTGTAGAGATTGCAGCGATGCTGAAGTTTTCTCCGTGGCAGATAATGCAGAAGCTCCATCCACTTGATCTGGCTGTTTAGATGCAGGAGCACACAGCTGAAAAAAATCCTGTTTAATTGGCTTAGTTTTCCCCATAGTGGCAAAAATTGTACCTCCAATGATGCAGAAATCAGTGTCTCAAAGATTAAATGGTATTTGATAGCAATTCTGAGGTTGAAATAATGTTTTTTGGCTGAAAAAGAAGGCTTTTCTCAGGAGCTCCAGAATTTTTCTGCTTCTGGCTAGACTGCTGGTTCCGCCCCCCAGAATGTGATTCTGAAGTTAACATTCCACTTTCAGAATTCCCCTTCTGACAGAATTCCATGGAATTAGGCTGACTTTCTGAAATTTGAAAAGTCTGCATAGCTGTAGCCACATTGTCTAACTTTAAATCAGTACTCTACACCTGTATTCTTACAGTATTTATCTATGACTTGTACAAACACTGATGTCCTCCACTTTCATTTTTTATATTGCTTATTGCCCCTGATAGTATGAGGAAAACTTTGAACAAAGTAAGATTTTTTTTGAATGGCTACACCTGCATTTCAATGGGTGAGCAATAGGTCACACCTACTTCCTTAGCTATATAAGCAGTTCCTCCCAGCCTCCATCTGAAGCACTTAGCAATGTACAAGAAAAACTTCTGCCAGTGGAATTTCTGCGAAAGTCAGATTTTCCCTTCTGCAACAATACAGAAATCAAATTAGCAATTTTTGCAGAAATTCTGACTTGGAATGGTGGAATAAATGTATAAAGCGTGGATTATTTTATTAAACTGAGGAGAAAAAAGTCCACAGAACGGATCACTGAACTGCGGAATAATTACATCTACTGAGGAATAATTAATTAAACTGCAGAAAAAATATCCTCATAACTGTTATTCTGCAGTCCATGTGTATTATTACACAGTTCAGCCAAAAACATCTGCAGAACAGGGCGAAAATCTGCCAAACATATTCAGAAAATTCTGAACTTACCAATGGCAGGAGTTTGTCAAATTCCACAAAATTTCTGAATTTTTGCTAAAGTTCCACGGAAGCAGAATTCACAACTTTCACCCACCTCTACTTGTCATTCTATCTTCCCCCTTGAGGCCTGCTGATGGCTTGCCCCCCTCGTTACTGTGCTTTGGGCCAAGCTTGGTTTGTGCTGTACTTCTATGTTGTGTTCTCCTGCTTTTGGTTTGTATTGCTTGCCTCTGGCTGTTAGGGCTTCCTTGTGTGCTTCTTTCCTTTCTGCTCCTGTGCTGTGTTTGCTTTGTTTGTTTCTTTAGGGCTTTTAGTTTTCTAGTGCCCTGAGTCTACTGTGTTTGTGCTGCAGGTTACTTATTGTTGTTTTCTAACCTTATGCAGCCCTGTGCCTGTGCTATTGCTCCATTTACTCACCGGATTTTACAAGCCCTCAGTTCACTGCATTGTTCTTCGTCTGCTTAGCCTGCTGCCTTCCTGCCTAACAGTCCACCCTCAGAGTTCCTGCAATGGTTGTTTGTTTCAGCTTCCATTCCAACTTCTCTGCTGCTGTTGCCTCTGTTAATTCATTGTACCTAGCCTAGGCTCCTGCTTTCAGTTGCTGCCACTCCCTGTTGCAGCTTGCTCTCAGTTCTCAGTGCTAGCTCCACTCTGATTCTGCCAGCAGTATTGCAATCCACTATGGTTTTTTCCTGCTTATTTACCGCAGCGTTTCATTTTTTTGCTTCACATTTCTTTCTGTCCACCCTCAGTTTTTATCCAGTCCTTTTGGGGATTTAAATTTGCTCAACATGTTTATTTGCACTCAGTGGGAATCATACCTGAGTCTACTGCAGTCTATATTGCTTTCTCCATGTGATTCAAACCTGCTTAAATGCAATTGTACCAAGCAATTATTATTGTTGTTTTAGTGCATTACTGCAATTTTATACTACTTTCTCCATGTTATTCAAATCTGCTTAAATGCAATTGTAACAAGCAATTATTATTGTTGTTTCAGTACATTATTGCCCATGCCTACAAATTCCTATGCTTGTTCAGTTGTTCAGCTGAGCTACTGCTGGAAGCTATTCACTATTCATACAATGCTTCATTATACTCTGGAGATCAGCTCAGCTACAGCAGTCACTGTAAACTAGTTTTACTGTCCACTTGTGGGTCATGGCACTTTATCGCGGCTTCTTTGTTTGTCCTACGGCGGAGAACGGGGGGTGGTTATGGTGGAGAGTCATGGCCCTATGTGGTTCAATTACCTCATGTTTGTATACTGTCTTCACCGCAAAAATCCTCCCATTATTTATTCCATTTTTCCCTCCGTAAGCCCTCAGTTTTCATACAGCTCTTTTGGAGATTTAAATTGGCTCTAACATATTTATTAGCACTCAATGTGAATCAAACCAGAGTCTCCTGCAATTCTATATTACTTTCTCCAAGGGACTCATTGCTTCTTGAAGCCATTAATTACATTCTCTACAGTTTGGAATTCTCGTGGTATTGAATGTACTCCAGTTTTGCATACTTCTTTCTGGTACAGAGAATACCCCAGTTTTGAATACCTCTTTCTAGTATTGCACATACTTCAGTTTTGAATACTTATTTCTGGTACTGAACATACTCCAGTTTTAAATACTTATTTTTAGTACTGAAAATACTCCTGTTTTGAATACTTATTTCCAGTCTGAACATACCCTAGTTTTGAATACTTATTTCCGGTATTAAAATACCTCTGTTTTGAATACTTATTTCTGGTATTGACAATACCCCAGTTTGGCATTCTTTTTTCTGGTATCGAGCATACATTTCATTCTGTGTTCCAACCTGCATTTTGCCTGCTGCTCAGCTGCTTCTGATACTGCTGGTTCCGGCTTCCTTATGCTGCCTCTAAATTGGGGGGTTGGGGCTACCCTTATCAATGTTAAGGTTTGCTATTTGGTCCCATGGTGCTCAGCTTCTAGCTTTCATGTTATTCACATGGCAGGGAGACTGGGTTGTCTCAGTGGGGCATCAGGGTTTCATGTGGCAGGAGCATGCCTTTACAGAAACTATGATTTTGCCTGCTCCTTTGCCTCAGTAGCTTTTAATCTTCCTGGTCTAAATACTTTAATCGCACAACCTACATGGCTTCAAGATATCCACTGCATTCCATTACAACATTGCAAATGCTCCTTATTGGACTAACCAGACTCTGCCTTAATGGTATTTAAAGTATTCATGCTAATCATCTCAATTCACTATACATGTTGATGCCATACCAATCAACTGCTTTGTGTAAAATATATGATTTTGCTTCTTTATCCTATGAAGAGTTTTAGTACACTTCATGTCTTGACCATCAAGAAACCTTTATTTCAATTGCTTGTGCTATCTGGCTAATAAAGAACTACCTAAATTGCTATGCTGGCATGCCATAAGTTTTCTGAAAGATGCTACCCTTTTGGACTTTGTTGATTCCACTGAGGTACTTAAAAGTTTCAATCATGTCCCCTCGCCCGCCTTTCCTCAAGGGTATACATATTAAGCTCCTTTAGTCTCTCCTTGTATGGCTTCTTTTGCAGACCCTGCACCATTTTAGTTGCCCTCCTCTGGACTGCCTCCATCCTGTCTATGTCCTTGCAGAGATGGGGTCTCCAGAACTGGATGCAGTACTCCAGATGGGGTCTCACCAACTGTCTGTACAGAGTGATAACAACTTCCTGTTTTCTGCTGGTGATGCCTCTCCCTATACATCCCAGTATCCCCCAACCCTCCCTACTGCCTTCTCACATTGCTTGCTAACTCTGCAATGCCACTTATAAAGACATTAAAAAGGACTGGACCCTGTACTGAACCTTGCAGTACCCCACTAGTAATCCCTGTTTCTTCAGAGTGGACTCCATTTACAATTACCTTCTGTGTCCTCTTGTCCAGCCAATGTTTTACCCAGGCTACGACCCTGGGACCCACTCACAGGCTGGTTAATTTGACTATTAATCTTTTGTGTGAAACAGTGTCAAATGCCTTGCTAAAGTCTAGCTAGGCCGTGTCCACAGCCCTTCCCTGGTCTACTACTTTGGTCACCCAGTCAAAGAAATCAATTAGATTCATCTGACATGACCTTCCCGCTCTGAAACCATGCTGCCTTGGGACTTGTGCCCCACTGGCCTCTAGGTACTCAACAATTCTTTCCTTCAGAAGTGATTCCATCACTTCCCCTACCACAGAGGTCAAACTGACAGGTCTGTAGTTTCCTGCCTCTGTCTTGCTCCCACTTTTGTGAAGGGGAATCACATCCACCTTCCTCCAGTCCTCAGGTACCACACCATCCTCCCATGATTTGTTAAAAAGGGTAGTCAGTGGTGTCACTAGTTCTCTCCTTAATTCTTTTAGAATTCTAGGGTGAATTCCATCAGGCCCCATTGCTTTGTCCACTTTCAATTTTAGGAGTTCTTTCAGAACCCTTTCTTCTGTGAAAGGACTGGGATCGCCCCCTATCCAGAGTGCTTCTGTTAATTAGATTAGGCACCTCCCCCTCCTCCTCTTTTGTGAATACTGAGCAAAAGTATTCATTTAGTATCCCTGCTTTTTCACTGTCCCTCTCTGCCCACCCACCGCCCATTCTATTCAGCCTCACTATCCCTCCCTTGTCTTTCACGCTCCTTGATATACCTATAAAAGGTTTTTTTCCCCCTTCTTAACTGAGTTGGCTATCTTTTCCTCAGTTTTGGCCTTTGCTATTCTGACTACCCTCTCTGCTTCCTTCTGCCTTAACTGGTACAGTTCTCTGTCCTGCTCCTTCTGTTTTTCCTTATACTTCCTAAATGCTATCTTTTTCTCCCTAACCTTCACCGCCACTTCTTTTGAGAACCATAATGGCTTTTTCTTTCTTTTTGATTTATTTATTTGTTTTACACAAAGGCTTGTTGCCTTTGTGATTGCAGTTTTGATGTTTCCCCATTGTTGCTCTACCCCTCATCTAGCTGTTTGTTAGTGCTTTTCTAAGGCACTCTCCCATCTTGCCAAAGTCAGCCCTCCTGAAGTCCAGAACCCTCACTTTTGTATTTCTTGACTCTGTAGCTCAGTTTATCATGAACCATACTGTTTGGTGGTCACTTGTTCCCAGATGGCTACCCACTTCTAGATCTGAGATCCTCTCACTGTCCCCATTTGAGAGTACAAGGTCTAAGATTGCTCCCTCATGAGTGGGTTCCAAAACTAGCTGTCTGAGGCATACCACCTGAAGGGCATCGAGAATGGCCTTGCTTTTGGATGTGGCTGCAGAAAAGGTGCTCCAGTTAACATCTGGCATATTAAGGTCCCCCATCAACAGTATATCACCTTTCTCTGCCATCCTAAGGATGCCTTCTATCATATCGTTTCCATTCCCTCCCCCTGACATGGGGGTCTGTATACAACCTCTGTGCAGATTGTGGTGCCATTTCCAGTCTCTAAGGTGACCCACAGTGTCTCCTCTCCTCCCTGTTTACTCTTTTGTTCAGTTGCTTTTATCTCTTCCCTTACATAGAGAGCTACTCTGCCCCCTCTTCTCCCCTCCCTGTCTCTCCTGTAGGTTGTGTACCATAGTATGTTAACATACCAGTCATGGTTCTCTGTGTACCATGTTTCTGTGACTGCTATAATATCCAGGCATCCCTCTTCCATCAAGGCCACCAGTTCAGGGAGCTTGTTGCCCAGACTATTGGCATCAGTACTCATTACCCTCCATTTCTTGATGGCCTTACCCCTTTTTGCCCCATTCCTGTCCTTATTGCATTTGTCATTTTCTTCATTTACCCCTGCCCTTCTCCCCATCAATATCTCTATCTTGGTGTTTACCTCACTTAGTACCCTGATATTTTTTAGGGGGCTAGGATTTCCCTGCTCCTCTCCAGTGCCTCCCCCCTTGGCTAGTTTAAATGCTTGCCAATGAAGCATTTATACCTATCACCTAGAATCCTGTTCCCTTCCTGGACAGATGCAGACCATCACACCAGTATAGGCCTGTATCCCTCCAGGTAGACCTCCAGTCCCCAATGAAGCCAAATCCCAGAGTTCTGCACCAGTTTTTCAACCACATCTTATTTCTGGCCCCCTAACTGTTGTTTGGAATACTTACTCTTTCCTCTGTTTGTTTGTTTATTTATTTATATTTTTTCATTCTGAAACCATCACTATAACAAATAAAATAGCCCAAGCCTGGAGTGAAGGCAATCTCAGCCCTGGATCCCCTAAGATTTCCTCTGCAAAGGTTTTTTTTTCTTTCTCTCCTTCATGCCAAAGATGATAATAGTTACTGTAGTTAGTAATACTCTTAGATTACTTAGGTAGGCTCCACTGTTGGATGGAGATGGATGGTGGCCATTATATCAATAAAAGGGTCTGCCAAGGGTGCGTTTTAGCCCCTCTGCTTTTTTCATTATATATAGATAAACTTCTAAGAGATGTGGTAGAATTACAATCCAACTCCCCTAAAATCCAGATCGTCACTTGTCCGGCATTAGTGTATGCTGACGATATTGTATTTTTCTCACTATCTAAGAGTGGGTTACAAAAAAAATGGACCAGTTAAATGTACATTGGGAGAAATTGAATCTTAAATTTAATTTCAATAAAACAAAAATAATTATATTTGGCAGTAAGAAACCTAAGGGATACTGGAGAATGGGTGGTGAATTAATTGAGTTAGTCTATGCATACACATATTTGGGTATAAGGGTGACAGCTAATTGTTTATGGAAGAACCAGACTGACATGACAAAAGAACAATTAATTAAAACCATGGGGTGGGGGTTGATAAGGTTTAACTATAGATTTGGAGGAAATTCTGTTAAAGGACTTTTAGAAAGTGATGGGAGCCAAATTCAATACTCAGTTACTGTATGGGACCTAAATATGGGTAACAAGCAGCATTAGTCTCCTTATCAGTCCCCAATTTAAAATGCTGAGGAATGTCCTGAGACTTGGACACTCATGTCCTGCTGCAAACATTAGAACAGAAACATGATTGATTAATACCTCAGCATTGATAGAGGCTCAGAAAATGTATTTATGGCTGCACCTAATAAATCTCCCAGACTCCAGCCTTGCTAAGTCTTGCTTGAAGGAGAAACAATCCTGGTATGAATTAGGATTTAAGAAGCAAATATGGTATACAATATTTAATGAATTGATGATTAAACATAATTTGACATCCCTAAAAACATTAGTAGGGAAAAGTGTAAAGTTACATAAACAGTATAGGAAATATATTACAAGGGAAGTAAACAATTTCTGGATTAGAGTACATCTAGAAAATATTAAAAAATCAAATTACTCGACTTGGTTTGCCGAAAACAATCAGGATTTTGGCTTCAAGCAATACTTAGAAATTCTGGAGATCCCAATTTTATATAACATCTTCACTGTCTTTAAATGTGAACACTTTGAAAGCAATGTCCTCTTAGCAAGGTATGATAAAAGTAAAAATCTTTTGGATAATTGTGACTGCCACCTAGGTGGCAAGGAGAACCTCTCTCATGTTCTGTAGGAGTGCCCATGGTACGCCAAAGAAAGGGAATATTGGCTGGGAACCTATAGAAATATTATATATAATATAGAGAAATCTAGTTTAACACCAGTATTGATGCATATGGCAGATCAATGGACACTGGAGAGACTTGCTCAATATTTTTTGGTGGTGTCTAAAATTAGGCGTAGATTAAATGTGACATGATAGCTGTTGGAGATGGATTCTGAGAGGGAAGGAATAAATAAAACTGTCAAGGCTACATATTGCATTTCATAGGTATTGTATAACCCACTGAGCATGTTATCAAATATGTGTTGTATGCTGCATTTTGTACTTTTGTACTGCGTTTTTAAAATTTTATGTGATATTATTTGATATTGTAATGGCGATATAGCTGATCAATAAATAGAATTGATTGATTGATTAGATGGTGGCCCTAGTAAGCCATTCTGTCTCTCCTTAGGAAGCCTCTTGCTGTCATCAGTGCTATCCTGCTAACTTGCATGTCTCATTTATGTTTCACTAAGTTGCCTGTTGCTGTCAGTCTGCTTCTCTACCTCCTAGTCATCAAATCGCTGCTACAATTCTTTTGGGTTCCTTCCTAAGGTACAGTATCTTTAGCCAAGGGACCCTTCCCATGGTACATCTAATGGTGGAACCCTCTTACAGGGTTCCTTGCCTTCAGTACCCCTAAAGGGTGATAAGCTTTAATTGGATAGAGAGTGCAAGTGGCCACATCATTGTTATACAGTTGCACAAGCATAACATTATTCTGGTTGTGTCGGCCATTGAATTAAAAGGCTATGCCTGCAGTTCAATTGGTGAGCCACCAGACATGCCCACTTTCTGAGCTATATTAGCAATTCCTCCCAGCCTCCATCTAAAGCACTTTCTCTTTGCCCCAACATCCTCCCCTCCTACTCCAGTGTCTTGCCTCTCTACTCCCAGGGGGCTCCTTCCTAAGGTACCTTTAACCAAGGGACCATTCCCACAGCACCTCTAGGGGTAGAACACTCTTACAAGGATCCTTGCCTTCAGTACCCTACAGGGAGGTAATTCCTAATGGAACAGAAAGTGTGAATGGCCAAACATTGTTATACAGTTGCACAAGCATAACATTATTCTGGTTGCATAGGCCATTGAAGTTCAGCTCCATTCCAGTTCCTTTATTACTTCATGTTTTTTCAGTAAATAATTCCTCCATTTTCTTTATTACAGAAAACAGTTGTGTGAATACAATATTATTCTCCCCATGATTATATCTACTCTGGCTGTTTCTCTACACATGACATCACAAGTCGCTGTTTATGACATCATAATTATTTTTATTTATTTAGTTGTTTAACCAGGTATAGCACACTAAGCTGAAAGCTTTTTTACAGGAGCGACCTGGGAGCACAAGGAGGTTAAGTGACTTGCTTAGAGTCACACAGTATGCAAGTGGAAGTAATTATCTCCACAGCCACATATTTTGATGTCATAAATAGAATTATGATGACAGGTGTAGGATAGGCAGGCAGAGCCAAAAGGGCAGAGATACTGTATTCATGCAAATACCCTTAGTAATAAGGAAATAAGGGTGATAATTACAGAATAAAATATAAAATATAAGTTACATTTATGCCTGAATATTACATTTTTGCAAAGTTGTCTCAACTGTGCCAGAAGTTCTTTAATGTTCTCTCTTCTGCAGTCAATGTTCCAAACTAGTTTTGGCTTGATGGTTTCATTTGAGTTTCATTTGATGGGTTTAAACTGGTTGTCTTTCAGTGCTTAGCCACTAAATACAAAAATGAAAAAATGAAAATCAACTGAAAGCCTAAAAAAGTATAACAAATCTGGCTAATGAAAGTTGTCAGAACACTCTATGTAGTTTAATTCTACCTCCTAAAAACTATCAAAATCAAAAAGTATTAAGAATAATTTATCACTAATTTTCTCTTTTGACATATCTCATCGGATACTGTACAATATCTACACAATTACATGAAGAAAAGTCAGAAAGAGTTTTTGTGCTTCTGATTGGTCAATGGCCTCCTTAAACAGTGGTATTATCCCAGCACAGCATCACTGCGTCAAGTGCTGGAACACATGATTACAGCAAGAAAAAATAAAACACCCCTCCCCCACCTCTTCAGCACCTAACAGAACACCAGGACAAAACAGCATACTGTAATACAATAAATCCACCTAAACTAAGTCTGTAGAGCACCATCACAGTAACCAGCATCTAACCTACACAAATGGTCTTGAATGCAGTTGTAAGTAGTTTTTTTAAAACCACCACCATGCTGTGAGCATATGCTTACAATCTACTGCCCCGCTGCAAGCCGTTTATGTCTCATGCTTGCAGTTTCAATGGATCACAAGTAGCAATTGACCTCCCAGAAATGAAACATTTTAATAAGCCCAGCAACTGCCCACAACACAGACAGCAACACTCCCCTCCCAAACTAGGACATTCAATCCTGTATTGAAGACTTGCCAATCTCTCCCAAAAGCCCCCATCACTCAGCTCCATCTCAGATTATACTCTTTGTTCTGGTCACAGTAAATTCAAATGTTCACGTAGTTCCAGGGCAGGCAGCAGGACCCAGTGAATTAAACTGTGTGTGTGTTGGGGGGGGGTAGAAGGCAGAACACAGAGGCAGAAATCTAGAGAGGGTGAGAGTATACAGACTGAGTACACATTCAGTTAACATGAAAAAGGCAATTGCAGTACTACCTAGTGGGCAAAACAATACAGTGGCACTATTTTTGTAATATGTTTACCTACCCAGCAAAAATTTTGGAAAGTTCTATTTTTAAATATATTTTTTAATCTGTTTTATCTTTTATTACACATGAGCTATTGTATAATAGCAATAATGCACTCCAGGTGTGTGTCATTGTGGGATAATGTCAGTTCCTGGATGTTGAACAATACCCGGCTGCAGCCTCATGCTTCAACCACCCACGGCATGATGTTATCCCACCATGAAACACACCCTGGAGTGAATTACTGCTTGATTATCTTGTTTGATACATCTCATCAGGTACAATATCTAAACAATTACCTGAAGATGCCCACAGATATTTTGGCAAAAAGGGGGCCAAAAAAAGATTACCTTCTTTATTAATTTTAGAACAATCAGGTCATTTATGGATAGACAGATAAGTAATACTGTAAAGATATTCCAAACCATCCAAATAAATAATAGATAGAATAAATATAGCCTTTATGGATTTAGAATCAGAAAAGACCTCCCGGGATATCCTAAGAGTTTATTTACGAAGGCATGAAAAAACAGAGGAATTGAAATTGAAAAGACTGGGATGTCTAATATCACCACTAAAGTTTACTATATACACTGAATGATGTGTATAATGAGTGAGACAAAGTAAAGAAAATAATAAAATTCACATTACAGATTAAGAATACCAGCAAAGTAAAAGCAATCTGCACTAGCCTCAAGATCATTTTTGTCAACTGTATTTGTATTTCCAGTTACTCAAATTAATTAATTAAATATTTATTTCAATTATCACACTGCACTTTATTGTTATGTCCTTTCATGTGAAAAAAATATGCTGAAGATTATGGATTATTTGTTAAGTGGGATTCCTGATTATGAGAAGGTCCTAAATTGCATAGTAAGCTTAGCTAAAACAGAACTGCTAACTTACAGTGATGTAAATAAAACACTACAGAAAAAGAGGCTAGGACAGAAGGAAAATATTTCCTATCTAAAATGTTTGTTCAGTAGTAGTAGTAGTAGTAGTAAAATATTTTTATTCATATAAAATTTTATATGAATAGGGATTAACTTGACTGAGTAATGTTCATTTTCAATGGGGGCTACAGCATTGTATGCAAAGTTTTAACATACAAAATGTTCCATACACACATTTTTAAATCACTTAAAATAAAGTCATAAAATAACAGCGAGGTTTGTAACAATAAGTTCACCCTTATCACCCCTAGGAAAGACATCTGAACAAAACCCAGAAGATGTGTTGGTGAAGATGGTGGTAATTTATTTGAAAACGTGAAATGTGGTGTTTAAAAGACGGAACTTGCTTCTAAGTGGAATTTCAAATAGAGTAGGACCCATTAAAATAAGTCTGTTGCCCCGCTGAATGTTCACCATCTCTTTCTGAATAAGCAGCATATGTGCTCCAGCATTTGATTTGAGAAATACTGTAGCAATGTCGCATTTGTAATGTGTAATAATAATAATAATAATAATATTTATTTGTACCACACCTTTCTGAAACCAAGGCGCTTTAACAAACAATTCCAAATAAAAACAATATACTAAAACACACATGCAATAAATACTGGTTCATAAAATCCAATAAAATAACAAGTCAAATATGCTTGATACCACAGATGGGTCTTCAGGTCCTGTTTAAATTCCTCCATGGACGCACACTCCTGAAGCGGACAGAGTAGAGAATTCCAAAGGGCTGGGGCTGTATACATAAATGCACAGGCCCCCCAGGAGTTTAAAGAAACCCTTGGAATCTCTAGCAACTCCTCCTCCACCGAGCAGAGCAATCACCTAGGGCAGTAAGGTACCTGAAGCTCTTTCAGGTGGTCCGGGCTAAGTCTGTGTAGGGCTTTATAAGTCAGAAGTCTGACTTTAAAAGTAATCTGCCACTGTACTGGAAGCCAATGCAGTTCACGCAGCATTGGGGAAATATGACAGACATGGGGAGCACCCGTCAATAACTGGGCCACAGCATGCTGCACTAGCTGAAAGTGACAGATGTCAACCTCTGGTACCCCTAGATAAAGAGAGTTGCAATAATCAAGGCGCGAGGTCACAAAGGTGTGGACCAATGTAGGCAGATCACTGAATGGAACAAGATGCTTAATCCTGGAGATGTAGGCAAAGGGATGCAGGTAAAATACAAAATGTTGAGGGCAGTAAAAGAAATGGAGATTTCTCCTGTCAGATTTAAAAAAAACTGGGACTTTCTGCTATGTAACATTTTAATTTGATTAGCTAGTAAAGGGAAGCCCCATTGGAAGCTGATGGAAATTTCTAAAATTCACCAAATGCAGCTGATCTAACAGCACTTGGGATTGTGCCCTCAGGAGTGGGTAGAGAATCTAGAATTAGGCAATATGGCAACTTGCACTTGGTCCTGGTATGGTGCAGGTGGATCTTTGAGAATGGCGAATTTTGCATGTTTTGACACAAGGTACCCCTTGTGCCACTGCTGTCTGATGCAGGCACCTTGCATCAAAGTTGGTGCTTTGAGAATCATGCCATTTGTCTAAACACGAAAGAAGAAAACAAAAAAAATTAACTATGCAGTCAAAAGGACAAGTATGACAAAGTTAAAAATAGTATTGGCAGATCTTTGTCTCAATAAAGCACTGAAAAAGTGTGGAGGCGGATGCTAGAATATAGTTTATCTTTCACAAGCAGTTGCTTCGGGCAGACAGTGGTGTATAATCTCTGCTTACGATGACCTTTGCTGAGTTTCTTAAAGACAGCCCAGCTTGCTGAACACATACAGGCTTTTCTTTGGAAATAAAATTGGATAGAATGTGGCAAACAGAGCAATTTATAATCTGTTGCGTGTTCATAGCAAACTGACTTCCCCCCCCAAAACTGAAATAATCAATGTTATTTTTAGGCTGTCCACAGTGATGCACCTCGGTTCACTGTAAATAAATCAATACATTTCTTTCTGACTGGCTCCCCTTTGAACAGGGTTGGGTGTCTGGAACACACTGTTTACTTGGACACTGCCAATCACTCAGATTCACAGATTATATATCTGAATTATGCTCATTATGGAGAACATCTTTTTTCTTAATGGCATAGTTGTAAGATGATCAGTGAGACTAACAACTATCTTTGCTGTCTTGTGACCTCTGTATAGGAAGCAGATCAAGTAGTCTCATGAATGACCATAATGCACTGCTCACATAGAGTTACCTTTTTCGTTTTTTTTGTACAGTGAAAAAACTGTACCTTCCATTCACCTGTATACAAAAGAATTGCTCTTATGAACCTCTGCTGAGCCAGTATTGGATTTATTACTTTAAAACATGGGGCTTGATTTTTAAAAAGTCCATAGAGTGATGCAAAGTGCATCATTCTAGGGTGAAGCAATCTCCGGGTGCATCAGAGACCCTGCACCCAATGAGATAGATAGATAGATAGCTAGATAGCTAGATAGCTAGATAGATAGATAGATAGATAGATAGATAGATAGATAGATAGATAGATAGACGAGACAGACAAGACAGACAGATACTTTATTTATAAAGTGTCCCTTTCCAGAGGATTGAAGTGCTGAACAATTTCTAAAAATAACCAACAGCAAAGAATTTTCTATCAACATAATGCAGCATATAAAAAGAAAGATCTATCTGTAGCATAAAATGCACCATAAGACCTTCCATAATTATATATTGTATAGGTCATAAGTTTGATTAAATAAAAATGTTTTTAGCTCTTTTTTAAAAATTTCCACCAAGGATGCCTTCCTCAAATGATTTAGCAGTAAATTCCATAGGGCTGTAGCAACTTATAAAGGGGCGGTTTCTGTGCCAAAGATCCAGGAGTTGCCACAGCCACTGGTGTGCACTAAACATTTGGCGCACCTGTGGCTATTGATGCAGATATCTTGCTCCCCACACCTGGTGCAACACTTGAGGGGTTGCAAGGGTGGGAGGGGTGAATATGCATGCCAGGAGGTAGATGCGGCAGAAGGAGCACAGGGTGTTCCCTAAGAGGCATCGGGGGAGACAGCAGCAATGACAGCATCATGACGTTGCACCAGGTGGGGGTGCCATTTGCAAAGCCACACAGCCAATCATATGGGACCACTTTGTGGGTGTTTGGCAGGGACAGACAGTAACCTAGCCCCAGGTGGGAACAGCTCTGGCACCTGCCCCATAGGTGCAACAACTTTCAACCCTGTCGGCAGGAGGCAGCCTGCCACAACATGGGGGGATGGATACTAGGGAACTATTGTGGTGCCTGAAGAACATGCTCCACCAGCACTGGCAGTCCTCAAGCTGCAGCCACAGTTTCCCACCTACAGGGTTAAGGATTTGTTGCAGCTATGGGGCCAGTGCCAGAGCTCTGCCCACCTAGGGCCAGGTCACTGTCCATCCCTGCCAACCACCCACAAAGCAGTTCCATCCAGTTGCCTTTCTGGCATTGCAGATGGCACTCCACCTGGTGCCACATCATCACCCTGTCATCGCCACTGTCTTACTGATGCCCCCAGGGCACCCCCTTTGCTCCTTCTGACCCAGCTCCCTAATTGCAGGTCCCACACAGTCACCACAGTGTCTGGCACTGACACAAGGCCCTTAGACCACCTCTTGGCTGGTCTAAGCTGAGTACCCTGTTGCGTCCATGGTGGGCTTTCCAGAATTATAAATAAGGGGATGGTGCAGCCCTGCCATGGCTCATGTCCCCTTGTGACCTGTCACAAAGGCTCTTCTGCTGCAAGGGTAGTGCAGGGAAGCTTGGGCGCAAGGCATCCTGATTTCAATGCAGCCTGCGTTTGAAAATTGTGATTAATGCAATCTTTGAAACAAGGTGCCATTTGCATCAAACCCATTTGGTGCAGGCACCTTGCACCAAAGTTTGCCCTTTTATAATCTGGACCATACTGTACATACATAGATACATACTGTAGATGAAAAGAAACAGAAAAAGGCTGAGTTAGTCCAGTCTTCCCAGATGCCCTACTTGATGTACTCTGCGCCTCCAGAGTCCTCCCTGCCTCCTGCTTCCCTCTTGTTCTTACAATCCCTTTGAAACTGTCCTTCATGTTTTAAAACCCTTATACCATCCCTCATTTATTGCATTACTGGACAGACTGTATCACCTGCCCTCCACCTGCTTTATGACAAACAAATACTCTCTGATGTCCTCTTTTTAATTCCCCTCCCTCTTCACCCTGAGTTCATCCCTCTGATGGTTATACTGTTCCTCAGCTTTTTTATCATAACATTCTTTATTCAGGTGTTTCAGTTTTACAACAATGCTGTTGCAAATGACAACAGCTATCAGCAGAGGAAAAATCTTTCCATAGCAGCCTAACTCCTGCCTTACACTGAACACGTGGTGTAGATAGCCAACATCTGGTCCTTATATCCTAGACTCATGAACTCTCTGTCATATGCGGTTATTATAAAGACTCCCATGAGTTCTCACCATAGTGTTTCAGTGTGTTAGCTCCTCAGGGTGTCATCCATGCTGTATGAGATAGATGAGTTAACAACTTTACCCAAAGTTTGATGCACAGAGATGCTTTACGTTCCCTTTTGTGTGAGAGGTCCCCCTCCCTCACTCCCTTATGACATGCTTAGGGGTTTTTTGGTGGTACTGGTACTGGTACTGGTACTGAGCTGAGATGGACTGAAGATACTTATGTACTGTACAGCTCAATGGAGACCACCCTATTATATCCTCATATGCATATGTTCCTATTGTGCTCACTTTCTCTACTGTCCTCCAGAGAGTACATATTGAGGCTGTCTAGTCTGTCCTTGTAGGATGAACCCTGCTGCCCCTGGATCAGTTTTGTAACCCTCTTCTGGACAGTCACTAACCTCACCCTGTCCTTTTTCAGATACAGGATCTAAAACTGCACTCAATACTTGGTGCAGTTGAACCATTAACTTGTACAGTGGAAGTATCACATTCTTCCTGTGACTTATGAAACCTCTCCTGATATACCCAGCATCCTGTTGGTCTTCATTTATGCCATACTACATTGGTAACAGGTTTTCAAACTATTGTTAATTATCATCCCTGGGTCCCTTTCCTTTCAGAGAGTTTCACCTTGACTCAACTGATGCAATAATCAGTCACTCAATCAACCAGTCTTTATTTTACCAGATGGAACACCATTGAGCAAGCTCATTTTCAAGGTGGGCCTGGGTGAACATACAGAATTAGTGAAAGACAAATTGTCACTTATAGGTACAGAGCATGAATACACATAATGCAAGAGCATCACATGTACAACAAAATGTAGATATACAATAGTTTCCCATATAAGGATATCGATTACAACCAAAGTAAGATATACAGTAAGCACACATGTAATGTCAATAATAACAGTGGCGATATTTCATCTGCAGATTTATTTTTGTTTACCACTCTGCATCACTTTACATTTTTTCATTTGAGCTTCAGTTGTCAAATTCTGGACCACTGGTTCAGCCTCTCTACATCCCTTTTCATGCTGCTAATTCCATCCCTACCTATCTATCCCCCACAGACTTTCAAGTCATCCATCAGAAGCATCAATGTCCCCTGTAACCCCTCCATAATGCCACTAATGTACATGTTAAAAAGTACTTGACCTAGAACAGATACTTTTGGTACCCCACTTTTCACCCCCATATCATCTGAGAACTTTCCATTCTGGACTACTCTCTGTGTCTTATCTGTCAATCAGTTCCCAATCTATTAACAGTAGTTAGCCCTTCCCTTGGCCCTAAGACTCCTGCGTTTTTAAGACTGCAGTGGGCAGAGCCCTGCAGACCTATTGCTATCAGAAAAGGATACAGTGCATTCCTTCCAACTGAACAATTTGTTGGAGTTGCAACATAATCTCCTCTGCGTCCATGAAGCACTCCACTTGTCTCCATTGGATGTTGTACTGCTCAGTTTTTTGGGTCATGTCCAAAATGGCTGCCAAACTGTATTGCACATGCACGACTACTATCGCATGCACAGTACAGTGCGGCAGCCATCTTGGTCACAGCAGACTGCTTTGTTCTGCTGTGACTGCTGATTTCATTTTTTTTAATTATACGTATCCCCCCACCAACCCTCTCTCTCTCAGCACCCACCCACTCCACCCCCAGAAGCATAACAATGGCACTGGGGTTGCCAAAACCCCCCCGTGTCGTAATCATGTTCTGTGACCTTTGTTTTTAAGTATGTTTTTTTCTCACCCCACACAACCCTCCCTCTCAGCACCCCCCCAAAACATAACATTGACACTGGGGGTGCCCAATCCCCCAGTATTGTGATGGCTATTCCTCTGTCCTTTTTTTTACACTGTAAAGAAACCCATCCATCTATGTCTTGTTTTATCCTGTAAAGAGAAAACTGTTCATCGATGTATTTTGCGCCATTACCATCCCCCACCCGACCCTCCCACTCAGCACCCACCACCCCACACCTCTCAAGCCCTTACTTACCTATTGAGGGTCCAACACCGTAATCGTCTATGCACCACAGACATGTCTTCACTCTTCAAAGCCAGACCACAAACTGAAGAAACAGGTATGTGGTTCAATGTATTTCAATGGGGTTTTGAACTTATAGGCATAGCTTGGATATTTTTGTCCAAAGTCCCCCCAATCGTCTGAGAACTTTCCATTCCGGACTACTCTCTGTGTCTTATATGTCAATCAGTTCCCAGTCTATCAACAGTAGTTAGCCATTCCCTTAGCCCTAAGACTCCTGCATTTTTAGGGCTGCAGTTGGCATAGCCCTGCAGACCTATTGCTATCAGAATAGGACTCAGTGCATTCCTTCCAACTGAACAACATGTTGATGTTGCAACACAGTCACCTCCGTGTCCATGAAGCACTTCGCTCATCCCCATTGGAAGTTGCACTGCACAATTTTTTTGGCTGTGTCAGTGGTCATGGCAGAACATGGCACACTCCGAAGTGTCCAAGATGGCCACCAACCTGTATTGTGCATGCGCAACTACTATCGCATGCACAGTACAGTACAGCGGCTATCTTGTTCATGGCAGATTGTGCTTTGTTCTGCCATGACCACTGATTTCTTTTATTTTTTAACTATACATATCCCCCCACTCCCCACCAGATCCTCTATCTCAGTACCCACCCCCCAGGAACATAACAATGAAACTGGGGGTGCCTAATCCCCTAGTGTCATGATAACTTTCCGTGACCTTTTTTTTAAAGTATATGTTTTTTTCTCCCCAACCCTCCCTCCCTCCTCTCAGCACTCACCTCTACCCTGAAATGAATAGTGACACTGGGGTGCCTAACCCCCAGTGTCGTGATGGTGATTCTCAGTCCTTTTTTATGCTGTAAGAAAACCCTCCATCAATGTCTTTTTTTACCCTTTAAAAAGAAAACTGTCCATTGATGTCTTTTGCACTATTACTGTCCCCCACCTGACCCTCCCACTCAGCACCTACCACCCAGTACCCCCAAGCCATTACTTATCTATTGGGGGTCCAACATCATAATCATCTCTGGACTGCAGACAGGTTTTCACTGTTCAAAGCCAGACTGTGAACTAAAGAAATAGGTATGCAGTTCAATGTATTTCAATGAGATTTTCAACTTAGTGGCATAGCTTGGGCATTTTTGCTTATTTTTGTCCATAATTTTCAACATGCCTGTTTTGGGACCCCATCTCATGAATGAGTGTACTGACATTAGGCAAATCTGGCCCAAAAGGTGATTTTTCAGTCCTTGTACAAAATCACTTTTTGGGCAGGAATTGAAAATTTTCTCTGCCCTTGTTCATGAGGTAGGGTCATAAGAAGGCTATGTTGAAAATTTGGTGTAAAAATATTACAAAACAAAGTTATGAGCCTATGTTGAATTTTGCAAATGCCGGCTCATAACTTTGGTAAGTTTCAATATTTTTACCCCAAATTTACAACATAGCCATATCTATACAGCACCTCATTAATGTGATAGATGTCATTTTTCAAATCATGGCCAAAATGTTTTTTTTTACATCCCAAAAGATGATTTTGTGGTCACTGCATGAAATCACCCTTCGGAAAGGAGTTGAAAATTTTCTCTGACCTTATTCATGAGGCAGAGTCATAAGGTGGCCATGTTTTTAAATTTGGTGTTAGAATATTAAAAAAAAAACAAAGTTATGAGGCGATGTTGAATTTTGCAAACGCAGAGTCTTAACTTTGGTAATATTCACTATTTTACTCCATATTCATTTATTTAGAGCACGTTATGAATGTGAAAGCTGTCATTTTCAACTCCTGCCCAAAATGTGTTTTTGCATCCTGAAAGTTGATTTCACAGTCCCTTTATAAAATCACCTTTAAGCCAGAAGTTGAACATTTGCTCTGCTCTTCTTCATGAGGCAGGGTCATAACAAAGCTATGTTGAAAATCTGGTGTAAAATATATACATGAAAAAATATGTTCTAATATTTTTACCCCAAAATTCCTGGGCTGCCTCCCAATCAGCTTTGGCCAGATTTCTTGGAGAGTTTCTTTCACCAGTTATTTTATTGCTACCCACTGTTTTCCACCTTCTCTGTTATTTGTAAACCTTTCAGTTGGCCTTTGATTCTATCATTTTTTCAAACATCAGCTTTCCTAAAGTCAGGAAAATAGAGTTGGATTTCACAGTTTTGGAGTTGCTTTTGTAACTGTATTTAATTATCCTGCTGCCATCCTAGGGACGGACACTATTACAAAAGATGGTTTACATCTCAAAGTATTCTTTCTCTAGTAAAATAAACATGTAAAATGGTGTACATACATCTATGGTAATTTTACCAATAGTTCTGCAGTGTTGGTATTTGACCTTAACTAAATGACACCTCATCTGTATCAGGGCTCTAATCACATGGGCAATGAGTTTTGTGGAAATGTGATGCATCGAAGCCATGGAGCTGTGCTACATGAACTTAATGACATCAGCCCATATCACTTACACAACCATAAGACTAGGGAATGACAGGGCACTAAATGATGCACTTAGCAAACCATCAGGATGTATGCAGGTGTAGAACACTACAACTACTTGCTCCGCCAAATTCCTTGACTTCACAATATATGGGCACACAAAACTGTCTACTGGCTCTATGTGAACTGTTGATTGTATGTGCCATCATGTCTGCATAACAGCACTAAAGGCAACATGCAGCTCATCCTGATAGCCAGCCAGTCCTGCTAAACTCTGATGGGAGTAACAAACAAGGACCAAATATGGTATGGTTCCATTGGGTTGTTGGAAACTCATATCAATGTGCAATGAACAGCAGTTGCTCATATTTTTTTTAATTTAAGTTTATTGAAAAGCTTAGGTATGATATGCCCTCCCGACAGCTACACCATTACAGCAAACAACGTTGATGCTGACAACACTGACAGTTCATTGTAACAGTGCATCTGAGACCCCAGCACTCTGTCTCCCGGTCCTGCACCCCCTCCCTGAATCAACTCTGACTCAGAGTTGATTATATTTAGTATGGGGTGGTGCAGGGGGCAGAGCCCCCTGCATGGGGTGTTCAGGGGTGAACCCCCTATAGGAAAATGGATCGGGTTTCCTTATGGATTTATGTCAACTGCAACTTGCGGTCTACATAAATCTGTCACTGTGCTGCCGGTTGATGAAAAAGTTGTCGAACTGGCATCGTAGAGCCCTTGGGTACTGTATATACATTGTAAGACAAATCAAGCATTCACATAGTCTGGTAACCAGATAAAGTACATTCATTTTAACTAATAAAGATGAAATACATTTAGGCAGTAGCAATGGCATATCCAGATATTTCACAGACAGTACACAGGTTACTCCTTTCTGAAAATTACAACTAGGGTTCCTATTGAGAAACAAAACAGGGGACACCAGTTCTATAGCTCCTGAAATGCCAGGGTACCACATAGTTGGGAAGTTGAAGGGAATTGGGCATGCCTCAATAATGGATTGCACAAGGTCTCCTGGAAGGCATCGCTCTAGAGAGTCCACCGCGTCCATCTACGTACAGAGGTATGAGATCTCATGTTGACACTATAAGTCAACTCTTCCATATCTTGAATGTCCCAGAAAATGGACAGCCAATGTTGGAATAGTGGGGGGTCTGCCACAAGCTACCTACAGATGATGGCGTTGTGTGCCACTACAAGGAGAATATTCCATAAATATAATTGATTGGGCCCCTGGATCTCCAGTGGTGGTAGGCCCAGAATCATCTGTGGTAGGTTCAGCAGGAAAGTAATGGAAAACAGACCACAGATCACCATCTTTATCTGTTACCAAAAAGGCTGCAAGATGGGGTATTGCCAAAAGATGTGGGAGTGATGAGCTCTGAGCTCAGAGCACCTTCTCCAGCAAGCTTGGGAGTGCTCTGGGTTCCATTTTGCTCTGTATCACAGGAGTATAGAAGTATTGCACCCTGACCTTCCATTTGAATTCCTACCAGAGGGGAGAGTGTGTGGTTTTATTAGCTGTCCTGAATATCCTATCCCATCCCAACCCATTCTGCCTCAGTGAGCTCGATATCAGCTTCCTGCTCCCAATTATGTTTCAGGGAGGGGGTGACAGTCTCTATACAGGAATCCGAGGGCCTTGTACAAGGCTGATATGTGAATTTTTAGGAGTTTCTGGTTCAGAATGGACTGGAATATCTCAATTAATGTGGAGGAACACAAGGAGTCCTGTGCATGCCCCTGAAGACTCACAATGTATGTTCATAATTGCAGGAAGTGGAAGTGGTCTGAGTTCTGTAATTGGAAATTTTCTCTAATTTTATGAAAGTCCAGGACCTCCCCACCATACATCAGTTAACCAGGATAATACAATCCCAGTCTTGCCCACCTTCTAAATGTGAGGTCCATCTTTGAAGGCAAAAAAGAGTCATTACAGGTGAACTACTGAAGGGACCACAGAGAAGTCAAGAGTTTGTACTTCTCCCAGGTTCTGTAGGCAGCCCACAGGGTATTGTGTACCATCATCAGGGAGATGTCACTATTTTGGGATTTAAATAAGGGGTCCATGACCCTTACCTCCAGGGGCATTCACCCCTCCTCCCTCAACTCTATTGTCTTTCAGTTGGCCTGTTATTCTGATGTGGACCATAGGACAGCAGACGTCAGCTAAGTAATAGTCATCCAGATCTATGAGTGTCCTACTGCCATTGGGTTTGTCCGATTGCATAATAAGGTATTTAATTCAGGGTCTCCCTGGAAGCCAGACATACTGGGAAATGATCTTCTGCCAGACCAAGAACTGTGCCTTCGGTATGTGGAGGGGTAGACATTTCAATAAATATGAAAACCTGGGTACTATATTCATGGTCAGTGATTGGATGTGGGAATACAAACAGTAGAGAAATTCAGGAGGGACCACTTGATATGTCTTGACAAATTTGAGTAGTTAAAGGGTTGAAGTTGATGGTAAATTATTTTCTCAGGTCTTTAGGAATCAGAACCCCAAGATATTCAATTGGAGTAGATTTTCATTTGAGGAGGAGTAATTGGAAGATTTCAGTTGATGGCTTGTAATTGAAATGGAGCACCTCTGTCTTGATCCTATTTAGGGCATATCCTGCATGGTGGCTAAACTCCTCCAGGAGTGTCCAGACTCAGGGGATCAAAGTGCCTGATTGGGAGAGGTACAGGAGGACATCATCTGCATAGAGCAAAATCATTTGAACAGTATCTCCCACCTCTATTCCCTCTATATTTATATCATCCCTAATGGCCTTTGCCAGGAGCTCGATGTACAGGGCAAAGAGTACAGGTGATAGGAAACAACCCTAATTGGTGCCCCTAGCTAAATAAAATCTGTTGGAGATGCAGCTATTGATCCTTACATATGCCTGTGGGGCTGCATGAAGTGCTTTTATCCCATCTAAGAAGGGTTACAGGAAGCCAAGATGGTCTAGGACAGGGAAAAGAAAGCACCAAGAGACCTTGTCATTGTGCATGCAGGTATATGAGTTTTGTTCATTGTATCTATGATGTTGAGCATGCAACGAATGCCATCAAAGGCTTGCCTGCCCACTACAAAACCCATTTGTTCTAAGTGGATGAGTCGGGAAAGGATCAGATTAAGACGGCCTGCAATAATGGAGGTAAATGTCTTGTATTCCACATTTAAGAGGGATATGGGATAGTACGAACTGTTACAGTGGCGTAATGCCATAATGAAGGCAAAGGGCCAAATTCCTCTCAAATTTCATTGTAGGCGTCTTGAAGAAGTGGTACCAATTCATTTGAAAAGACTATTAATCCTCCCCCCAAGCTGTTTGCACCCAGATACTTCCCCAGTTTTAAGCTTTTAACAGTTTTCAAGATTTCAGACTGGGATATTGGGGCCTTTAGGGACTGGCCTCATTCCAAAGATAGAGTGGGCAAATTTAGAGCCTGAAGAAAGCAGGTTTTGTCTGTAAGAGAGGATTCCTGTTGGATTTAGAAAAGAGACCTATAATAGGACATGAAGGTCGCAGCGATCTGATCCCCACTATAGGTCATTTGGCCCGTAGTTGGGAATTTGATTTTGATGATTAGATTTAGCAAACTGCTGTCTAAGGCAGAAGGCCAGAAACCTAGTCGATCTGCCCCCCCCCCCCCACAGTATGATTGCTTTAGGTACCATAGAACTTTTTCAGTTTCAATTTTTTGTATGTTCTGGATCCTAGCTTTTAATGTTTTAAGCTCTTCCACATTCTGTTTATTCCATTTCTGTTTCTGTTTAGTTTCCAGTGATCTCAGCTGCTCTATTAATGTGTCTAGCTGTCTTTGTCTTTCTTTTTTCTTGTGGGCAGATATTGAAATAAGTTTCCCCCTCACCATAGTTTTATTAGTGTCCTACAATATTTGGGTAGAGGTTCCTGGATTGG
The DNA here is from genome assembly GCA_016271365.2 of Neoceratodus forsteri. Taxonomy (NCBI): domain Eukaryota; kingdom Metazoa; phylum Chordata; order Ceratodontiformes; family Ceratodontidae; genus Neoceratodus; species Neoceratodus forsteri. The sequence continues at coordinate 379,162,912 of CM057458.1, forward strand.
CATTAAGTACTAATGTCCATTTAATTATATTTCTGATTTCTGTGACCGTCTCTTTATCTTGGAGCAGGGAGATGTTCAGTCTCCAGTGAGCAGTTTTCCTAGGTAGCATAAAGTCAGCCTCCAGGAAGATCGGTTAGTGATTCAAATGAGTACAGGAGCCCACCCACATTGATTTAAAAATGGCCATATTCTTAATGTGAGCTAGGAACGTGTCAAGCCTGGAGTAGATCTTAAATCTAGTGGAGAAATATGTATAGTCCTTAGTCTGAGGGTATTTTATCCACCATACGTCTGCCAATCCCAGGTTGGACATCAATTATGAGAATGGGCTTGCTGTTCTAGTATTTGGGTTGGGGGATCTGGGAAGTGGTGTCCAGGGATCTGTTGAAAATCAGGTTCCAATCACCCTCCACAATCAGCAGATCCCTAGATTTTTACACTATTTTTTTAACCAGATTAGAATAAAAACTGAGAGGTGAACCAGGAGGGGCATACACAGTGACTAGAATGACCATGGTGTTTTGAGCTCTACCAATGACCATGATGTAATGGGCACCCCGGTTCTGTAACCACCTCTATCTTTTCGAAGAGAAGCATGGCCAAAAGGAGAATTGCGGCCCCTGCTTCTTGCCTTATTCCAAAGAGACATGGTATAAATGGGGATATGCCCTAGATTTAAGCTTCAACACCTCTTTGGGGGAGAGTTGAGTCTCCTGCAGGATGCTGATGTCACAACCTTGGGTTTTGATGTATTTAAGAATTTGTTTCCTTTTTAGCAGATTGTTTATGCCTTAGATGTATGGCATAGTTTTTTGTGCTATGGTAAGCCATTGTTATTGTAATAAAAATTGCATCTGCTGCTCCGTCTAGTGATAAAATATATGAGATAATAGGATATTCTGTTGCTATAGACAAATATATGTAACCATCAACAGTCTAGAACCAATAAGCACAAGTTAGTGCACTAACATCATCAACCATAACAAACAGATACAAAAACAAAGTGTCAAAAAACAGAAAAAGGCTCTCTCCAGCAAGAGGCAGTGTTGCTTGGGGGCCATGCCAGGGTTCAAAGGCTGATGTTAGAAACAAGACTCCATAGTATGCAGAGTCTGAGAATACAGAGCAAGAAAAATAAGTCTGAAAACTCCAGCTGAGGCTGATACTGGCTTCCTAGGTAAAACTGGAATATTATCTCCAGTCTGGGGGGTGTCACATCTGTGACACGGTGTTCCCTACCCTCTGGCCACTCCAATGTCAGCAACATCATAGATGAGAGATGGAACTAGTAACAAATTAACTTCCTCCATGGCAGCCTTTGCCCCCAACCCCTGATCCTGTGATAACCATAATATGTGTCTGTCTACTATTATGACCACCCAAACACCTTATTATCTGAGTGAGGGAAGGTGCTGCTGCTGGCTGTATACAAGAGGGAGAGTGAGGCTACCCTCACTCTGAATGTTGAGGGCTTCTTTGATCCAGCAATGCACAGGCCACGGGGATTGGAGGAGAGGGAGAAGAGACATCCCCCAGTCAACAACATCTCTCCACTCCTGCTGTCAATATGTTCCCTAAACATAGGGAACAGGATCCTGATCTCATGTACTGTAGGGAGGAGAACAATCTTCCATGGAGGGAAAGGACCCCGACACAGCTGATATCCTTCTGGGAGGTATCCTCCTTGGGAACAGGCAACCAGCCCACCCCGCAGACCCCTCGGTAGTGTGAAATGGGGGGGGAAGAAAAGGGTGGCAACCACTGTCCGCTATCAGATGTGCTATGAGCCAGAACTGAGACAGGAAGCCAGACTGGGAAAGCGGCTATGTGAAAGGAGCACCCAGCCCATGAGGGAAGAGCCCCATAACCTCTCCCCAACTCCTCACTTGGCGGGAACTAACATTCATGATCCACGGGAATGAGTCCCTTCAAGAGACTCAGCACAACAACTAACTGTATTGTAATGAGTATAACATTAGCAGTTTGTGTACAACATGTAACACACTATCAGGCTATAAAAATATCTGATTACATGCATATTATTAGCGGCTCGACAGTGGTAAGTCAGAACAGTACTGAGACTTCATAGATGCCAATATAGTATTGAGTAATTGTGGATAAAAGAGACTTTCATGAGAAGGGCAGACCAGAAGATAGATGGCCCAAAGCCACTAGCCACAGTGGAGTGGCGGGAATCTGCAGCTCAGTCTGGATACAAGGGACTGTGGTTGCTACATGACCAAAGTTCACTCCATATCAATTAAAGAATGGTTTATTAAACAAATTTCAACTCACTAGGGGTGTCCATGGTGAAAGAGTTTTGGAGAGTGAGACCAGTTGCAGGCTGTAGTGGTATCACACTGAGGACGAGCAAACCATGCAAAATCGAAGCCTCTAGTGTCAGTAAGTCATCAGCAGTGATGATGAAATTGAGGCTGATGACATTAAAAACAAAAGGGTCTAAGCTGGAGCAACTCCAGTGTCCAGTGATGTTGCAGCAGTATCTGAGGAGACAAGCAGGTCCAGGTCAGAGTCCTGGAAACAGGTGATGATGCTGTCGATCTGCAGGGAGGATCCATATGTCTTCAGCATGATGCTGATGTCTGCTCTCAGGTTGGTCTGTCTGTTCCTCTGGGTATTGCCTTTTTGGGGGCTTCCTTTATGAGCTACTGCCCAGGCTGATTGTAGAAGCTCCTTCTCCAAGTGCTCCTTGGCTAGGTGGGGGACCATGATCCCCAGCTCTTTGGGGAAGGACAAGGCCTCAAGCAAGTCCAGGAAGATGTGGGCACCTTTTTCCATCTCCACCCATAGTCTGGCAGGGTAGAGGATTTGAGCTTTAAGATCTTTGGCCCTCAATTGTTTCAAGATCAGCCTGAACCGCAGTTGTATAGTCGTTGTCCAGTGAGAGTCTATGTTTTTTATATTGTAGCTCTCTATTTTTCCAGGCCCTTTTTAACAGCTTTTCCTTGGTGACATATGAAGTTAACTTTACCATGAAGGATCGTGGTGGAGCCCCTGCACTGCTGGGTTTTGGTGGTGGGCCCAATCCATTGCTAAGTCAAAGTCATTCAGAAGATGATGAGCCTCTTTTAACAAGGCCTGCAAGAAAGATATAATGTTAGGGGCCTTGGCCTCTGCCTCCTCTGGGACTCAATAAATTCAGAGGTTCTGCCTGTGACTGTGACCCTCTAGATCATTTAGGTGGTGCATGAGTTCCTGGTCTCGGGCCATCAGGTACAAGATCAGATGGCCATGCCAGTCGGCCTGTTCTGCCACTCTGGTAAGGCCCAATTCAATCTGGTCTGTGCGATGCTCAATTTTCCCAATATCCGAACGTAGATCAGTGAGTGTCTGGTCTATTTTGCTCACTGTTTTTGCCATCTGTAAAACAGAGGTGATCAGATCAGTACATTCCTCATCCACTGGCTGGGTGGAAACCATGTGGCCCTCTGAGTCCATAGTCTCAGGATTTAAACAGAGTTTTTCTTAAGTTAGAAGTTCTTTTAGTTTCTGAGCCAGAGTCTCCAGGTACCCAGGTAACAGGGCTTTAAATTTTGTGCCCTTAGCTGGCAAATTTATTTTGCTGGTAGACAGATGTCTATTGATTTTAATTGGGAGGCAGGTACAGCTGAAGGTTCAAGGTGCCATTAGGTTGCTGATGTCATCAGAAGTCCTGATGCTCACATTATTAACTAATGTGCCTTACCAATACCCAGTTCTGTTTGGGGACAGTACCCTGTGCAGACCCTTGGAGAGCAAATTCCTGATCTGGATGGAAATCTAGTGGGCAGTGATCACCAGTGGGAGTACCCCTAGATCCATCATTACTATTAAGTACATGGCAGTACCTCAGGTTGAAGGAAAGATTAATGTGAACACTAATCCATAAACCACAGTGTGCCACAAAGGAGGGCCTGACAAAGATCATAAGGTGACCTCATGGAGGACATCATTATTGATACCATATAATACCTGAACCTTAATGGTGAGGAGGGTTAGCCTGACAGTCTGTCATGTAAATACATGTCAAACAACTACCAGTTTTATTGTAGAATACACTCACATACACGTGTCAAGACGTAACTGTCACCCTACAATTGCAGCATCTTTTCTCTATCCAGAGTACTTGGAGAGGACAGTGTGGCAGAGTCAGCAGCATTTTCAGCCAGGGAGCAGGATGTCCAGCCACCAAAGTAAGGAACAACAGTGACCCTGACTGGAGAAGGTACAGTATGTGAATATATAGTATACACAGCAATCTGCCAGTGCAGCTTACTCCATTACCATTATAACACGATATAACACTATTAGGACAGGCTTAATTCAGGACAACAGCCTGGCCATCCAGAATCCAGAGACATCCAATAGCAATATGATAGTCTACAGGACCAGGTGCATGGGTAACACATACCCAGCCAACACCTCCCAGCAAACCACACAGGAAGTGGGCACACAGTCAACCCCCAAACTACAGCTGCAGTCACTGTCATTATCTGTACCACTGCCACCCACTCTACCCTGTACTACCCTTCCATAATACTGTCACAGCAAGGGAAAGTCAGCACAGAAACACAAGTAAATTCCAAACTGCCCACTGGAACAAACATTGGCATGGAGGCACAAGACATGTCAGTGATGGCAACTGTGCTGAAGGCCAAAAGCACACAAGAGTTAGAGGTTCTGACACTCTTAATGGTGGAGAAAGAAGGCAAAACAACACACAGACTAGGACCCAGTAGATCCACACCACCATGGGAAGCACTCAGAGGCTATTTTTTAATTCAGTTCAAAATGTTTTATTGATTGGCATATTTCAGCCTTTACAGTAAAAATACACAATTTAATACACAGTAAAATTTGATCATATGCAGCATAAAAATAAGAACAAGAAAAAAAACATTGCAATTTAAAATACATCAGTATATAAATACATACGAATTCACATCCTTCCAGATACTAAATGATTTCATTTCAAAAGTGCATCCAGTGCTATAGTATGTTACCTTCAGAGTTCATGATATTAATTTTTAAATGTGTTTGCCTTATTTGTAAGAATAGCAAGTCTTTTTTTAATAACCCAAGCATATCTTTAGCAAATTCGATAGTCTGTGACTACATTAATAATCTTAGTAATCCTTCCTTTGAAGTATCTTTATAACGCATATATTGTGACATTGGTTGTTCATTAACATGTTTATATTAGGACAATATAACATAATATGAATAAGCTATTCAAATTCCCCCATGCCACAGTCAGATAGCAGATCCTTATTCTGTATAGCAGTTTTAGAGTAAATGTATTCTAGAAATTTGGTGGGGTACAATTTCAGATGGAGTTTTGTGAAAATCTTTTTTATCATGCAAGACCAGTAAATACAGCTCTAAATCATGATTCATTTTATTTTGGGAAAACCATCCATTAAGGTGGTAGGTTCTTATTTTTGTCATGTCTTCATGAATGGAAAAGAGTTTAATTCAATTTTTTTTTATATAAATTTAGAGTACTGAGGTGAAATATTTATCCCTTTAAGGGACTCATTCCAGAGGTGATCAAATTAGTTTTTTTTCAAATACTTCTAAAAGACCATTTAGCCATGATGATATATAACTCTTATTATACTAATCTATTTTCTTCATTAATACAGTACTAGTTAGTTTAGATTCTTTCTGAGCTAATAACTTAATCCAGTAGGAGACCTTAGCTTTCTTGGTTAAATAATTCAGCTGGATTCTCCCCAATTCAGCCCTCGCAACTTCTGTTGCAGTACCTTTCGGGACCTGAAGAATGATTCTCTAAAGAAATGAAAAATGCTGTTCTACAGTTTCAAATCACCTATTATACACTGAGTAATGTATTCCTAGGCTGTACTAATTTTTCATCACTATAGGTTATATAGGTGTTCATTTTCATATTATAAGAAAAATTATGACCCAGATAGCAGAAGGATTTTACAGCCTCTAAGTTGATAGTCTCAAGCTTCCAGGTAATCTTGTTAGAACACTTACCAACTATTAAAAGTTTTGTTTTCTGTGTATTATTTACCAAATGGTTTAACACACAATAATTATGTAACAATTTTAGATATTTTTTTAAACCTATTGGTGAGACAGAATTTATGGCTAAATCACCTGCGTACATTAAAGCAGGTATAGTTATACCTTTAACTGCTGGAGAGTGATTTTTCAGATAAAAATTGAGTTGGCAAATCATTGATAAATAGATTGAATAATTATGGTGCTAGATATATCCTTTTTTGACCCCTTGATTTGTTCTAAAAGGTTCTGTTAGATCACCCGGTGCTATATCTAATTTTTGTCCAATTTTCTGAGTATAGATTTATTATTGTCCTTAATATTGTAGGGTGCATATGCATTGTATATAATTTATTCCATAGCAAATCTCTGTTTCTATTGATCTTATCAAATGCACTTTTAAAATCAACAAATGCAATGTAGACTGTGATCTTCTTCCTTATATAGCACTTTTCCAGAATATAATACAAGGTAAATATATGATCCACTGTAGAAATGCCTTTACTGAAATCAGGTTGAAATTTATTTAGGTAGTCTGTTTCTTTAGCCACAAGACTAATCTGTAGAGAATTATGTTTGTAAAGATTTTGCTTAAGCAGTCAGTTAAACTGATACACCTATATTTTTCTGAAAGGGATAGATTTCCTTTTTTGTGTAATGGAATGATAATTATTTCCTTTCCAACTGTATGGAATAAAGTTTTCAGTGATCATTTTACTGAATAATATGGCTAATATGCTACTCCACCATGTAATTTCAATTTTGTATATGCCAGCAGGGACCATATCAGGTCCAGGGGACTTGTTTGACTTTATGCTTTTTATAGCTGCTACAGTTTCTATAGGTGTTATAATAATTGAAGGAAAAACTTCTATTTCAGAGAGTGTACTCACAGCTTGTTCTCTTTCTTCACTATAGAATATTTTTTCAAAGAACGATATCTAATTCATAGGGGTGACATAAGTTGCAATATTGGGTATATCCCTGTTCCTTTAGCCACTAATTGCCAAAATTTTTTATCATCCTTGGCTTTGATGACTTTCAACATTGTCTCCCAGTTTTTTTTTTCATTTGGAAAGCATTTTGATTACTCTTTAAGATTTTTTTATATTCTTTTCTAGTTTTATTTATGTACTTACAACCTTCTATTGATGGATTATTTTTTACTGTTCTGATTAATTTTGGTGAATCCAATTTCTGTTTCCTACAGTTACTATCTAAGCACGTTTAAGTTGCTTTTACTCCTCTGCCAGTTATATAGATAAAGGGGAGTGTCTATTGGCCAATGTTGCATATACTTTATCATATATATATATATATATATATATATATATATATCTTTTACTTGTAATTGGTGAATCACCACATTGATGTTAAGTTGTATATCTGGATTAATAAGGTGTTCTTTTATGTGGCCCTCAAGTTCACTAGATATCATAATTCTCTTTTGGTTTCTGAGTTCAAGGTTTGTTAAATGAATCAATTCCTCATCTTCCTTATCCTTTTATTGTGAGTCATATTAAAATTAAGTCTGATAGGGTGGTGGCCACTTTCTGGTCTTAACATGACACCAAAAGACCTGCAAAGCAGTAACTGTCATTAGAGAATGCATATATATAATCAACTATACTTGCTCCAGACTTAGCTGTAAAGGTGTAACAATTACAGCTAAGTCCTTCCAAAGTTCCATTCATCACTATTAGGCCAAATTTCTCAATCATATGTAACAAAAGTCTTCTATGAATACTCATACCCCTATCCAAGGACTTCTCTATCATTATACACTCTGGATCACTAATGGGTCTATGCTTTTCTGTTCAAGCATTAAAATCCGCTAAGATTATTCCCACATCTGGGTTACTGACCAATAGATTTTAATAGATTTTTCTAAATCCTGCCATATAGCAGCATCATAGTAGTTAGAATTCACAGGAGGACTATAGAAATTCACTACTAACACTTTATCAAAATACTACATTATAGAAACAGTTACAAAGTTAGAAGTTATTTTAGGTTAATTATTACGTTTATGTTTTTCCTGATTTTTAAAAATGTTGTGACACCACCTTGTAGCCTACCCATTTTCAGACATTTACTTGCTTTTGATATAAAACTTACATAACCTTCTAGGTTTACAGTATGTCATCTGTAGCCCATGTTTCTTGTAGGCAAATTTTAGAATGTTGCATTAAAAATGCTTTTACTTGATGGTCCACAGCATTTTTATGAAAATCAGCAATATTTCAGGAAACAATACTATCAATACAACCATCATTTTTGTGAATAGAACACATATCTTCATCTACAGTTATGCTAGCTAAGCATTGGAATCTATTTTGAGTTTGTACATTTATGATAGCATTTGTGTAGCAATTTTGTATTAAGTTCTCGTCAAATCAAGTGAACTCTTACTTCTCATATTAGACACATTAAATACAAAAGATTTTTTTGATGCTGTTTGGATAATGAAACATGGCCATTCATAAAGCACGATATCCAGCTCATCCAACTTGTAGGCCTCTTTCAATATCCACCTGTACAAAACACAGTCTCTTACCTCCATGGTTATTTGACCTTGGTTGGTAACACTATTTTCTCTTTTTATCCATTCCACACCTCCAAAACCCAATCTAACCCCAATCAGGTTTTCAATTGTGTAACAGTCCATTTGCATTAAAGATTTTTGGGTTTCATTTGGTGTTAGGATGTATATTGTTCTGCAGAACCTCAAGAGCAGCAATTTCCAAAGACGCTTTTCAAGTAGTATTTCCCTTGATAACAATTATTTTTAGGTTCATTTAGGAACACTGGGATGGTTATGGGTAGATCATCATACAATCCTTACTGTGGTGAAGTTAATATTTTCTTCCATACATTTTTAGCCAATTCCGTATCAGTCAAAACCATCCACACTATTATCTCTAAATACATACACCACACTGTTTTCCCCTTTATTAATTTGTAGATTTTGTTCCATAATTTGTGATATTTGTATATGTAGGGTTTCCTCTGTTTCAGAGTCATTTTGATGCATACCATATAGGGAGATTATAGCTTCTTCCCCGATAACCAGAAGCCCTGATCCATTTTTAATTCTTGGGTCAGGGAGTCTGAGTATGGAACCAGATTCATTATTTTTAGTTCAGACACTTTTTCAGATTGTATGTTATGTTTTTGGATAGCCTGTTTTCTTGATGATGGTTCTTTGTTCTCTGTATTTTGTATTTTAGTACCAGTGTCTTGTAATAACACTGATCTTTACACATTAGATGTGCTAATTTGCTCATTAGCCATTTGGTTTACACCCTGCTCCACCTCAAGAGCCTTTTTTTCCTTACTTGTTTCCCTGGTATTACATCTTTTACCTTAGGTTTTTCCTTACTGTTTTTATTATTTTTGGTTTTCATTTTCTTCTTAATTTTTGTGCCCCACTACGGCAAAGTAGGTTCTTGATTCCATGAATTTCTCTTATTAGATTCAATGCTTGTTTCTGAGGTATTTATGTTCATTGAATCTATATCTGTGCTTAAATCTATTTTGGCTGATTTCTTGAAGAGATTTCTAATAGATTTTACTGAAAAGTCATTGTGGCCTTAACACCTGTAAGCTTATCTCTGATGATACACATTTATTCAAACATATAGGATAGTGTTTGGTTGCCCATACACAGCAACACTATTCTTATACTGAGTGGTTACTATGACATCAAGAACCTCAAGAACGAATCTTGAGATGTCCCTCTGATGGTACAGTAACCACGGGGTTCAAGAATAGTGATGTTGTGTATTTGGGTTACCATACACTATTCTATATAGTGTATGATCCCAAAAAACACAGTCACTTACCTTTTCCTTTATAGGCAGCCTTATTAGTCTCTGTTGTCCAGGACTGCATCTCTGGGCTATCTGCCAACCGAGCAGCTCACACACCCAACTTGTCAACTACCCCAGTCCTATGAATCATGCTGATGGGGGTGGTTGCATTATAATGTAGCTACTAACAGAACAAAAAGTCATTCTCTGGTAATAGCTACATCACTACTCAAGCAAAATGACTATTTGCAGTGTATGGCTTTTCATACACAACATCATTCCACTATACAGTATAACAATATTAGCCATTTGCTGCTTATTAAGGGCACCTGTTAAATTAGGAGTAAAAGGAATGGGGTATTTTCTAACTCTCTCAGATCAATTATCAGGTTTAATTTCTTCTGTTGTAAACTCCTTATTATTTGATTCCAAAAGTAAGGCTAAATCTGGAGATTTCTCTGAAGGTGATCTAATCACTTTGATTTTAGTTGCTGATTCTGGATATGGTTCCCATTCGTATATTGTGGCGGTTGGTGAGGGCACAATTACTTGTTTATTTGTATCTATTACTAATGGGGGCTTAACAGAGTCATTACTTATTATTATTATTGGTAAAGAAATAGATGATTTTATTAACCCTTTGCCTTTTTCATTCACCTTCTCATTCTTTGTAATATTACTATTTAAGACCTGTGGGGTAGAGGTATGAATAAGCTGTTTTAATATGGTTTGTTTAGAAAGCTTGTTTCCTTTCTGAATTTCTATTTTAGACTTTTTGTTCTTAGTGATAGTCTTTTTCCATTTTTGCTTATTGTTTTGCTTTATTTTGCTCTGTTTATGTATAGGTGTTCTCTGTATGGATGACGATGAATCCATGTTTTCTTTAATTGTAGTAGTGACTGCCATCTAAATACTTACTGTAAGTACTGGTGCAGAATAGAACTGTTATTTAAGCAAATGCAAAAAAACATGCAGAACACCCTTATAAAATACAGAAACAACAATGCAGTTAGCACTGGGTTAAAAAGACTGCAACCAAGAATTTATAAAATAAATTCCTCTGTATAATTGCTACTTTTCTGTGGCTTCTTTATAGATATCTAGAGTCTTTTCTGACCCAGATATGGATTCCAGGTCCTTCCAAATAGCACTTTTCAAATCAATTGTTTTAAACTGGTACATTAGTGCTTTAGTAGTAGAGGACTGATGTTTTTACTAAGCAGATCTTTATAGTCATATAGGTCTAAATGTTTGTGTGAGTCCATCCAACCTTCATCCACCACTAATTTCAGTACCAGTTTTGCTTTCGCCTTTATCCTTCTAAGCGACTGATGCATAAGGGGTTTGTGGTAGGCTACAACTAGAGTAAATAAAAAGACAAAAACTAAGTATACCCTTAATCACTTAAAAATATCACCAAACATTAATCAGAAGATGTTAAGAAGATGATACCTCCACAAAGTACATGAGTATCCCTGACCTCCGCCTTCTGGGATTCCCAAAATAGCACTATTAATTTAAGAGCCCGGTCCTTAAAATGGATAACATCCAGCATCTCAGAGAGAAAAAGGCATTGATTCCCAAAATAATTAGAAATAACTAACTGAATAAAATAGGCTACTGTCTTTAAACATCTGATTAAATAAAACAGAATAAGGTGGGTGCAATGAAAGTGAAATCCTATTACCTTGTAGTTTAAAATTGCATTCTAAGACTATTGCCAAAATGGAAACAGCATCCTGCTATGATTCTGCTGCGATCTTCGTGCATAGAAAGTTTTTATCAAAATGGCAAATTCCTAACGTAGAATGTCACGCACCCATATTTTATTGCAGCTAAGAGAATGCGATGTAAGTCACGTACTGTATATCATGTGACCTGTAAACTCTCAAAATCAGGTATTTATTTAAAAAATATATACTGATGGAGAATAGAATTAAAAATATACTGTACTATGCAAAGCTGGGATTTAGGATTAGTGGATTTTAATGAGTGAGGTAGAGGACAGAAAAAACAATAAAGTAAGAGCGCAGTGAAAATGTTCAGGCGCGGTAAAAACTTTCTCCTGTAGCTTCCTTTGTAAACCTCTGCAACCTGACAGGCAAATATATCAAACAGGTTTAGCCAACCAGTCTCAATTCAGCATTCATAGTTGTTAAAGCTGTATTACAGATGCTTCTTCCTTCTTGCTTCCTGTTTCCTACAGTTTGTCTTCTGCAACAGTTTTTTTCCCATTCTTTTCCCCTCGCTCTCCTTAGTTCCTCTCTTGGCTCTGTTCTCCTTTCAGCTCTGTTTCAGCTCTACTTTTTCTCAGCTTCTTCTTTCCACCGTTCTAACTCCTTGAATCCATTACTCCATATCAATGTCCAAATTCTATTCAGAGAAACAAAAAGACAAGATGGCAACTAGCGACTGCCATTCTAGAGCCCATAAGTACCAATAAATGTAAGGCTTCTAAAGATAAGGCAATGGTAGCATGCCTTTTCTATATAAAATAAAGCTTTCAGAAGCCCTGCTTCACTTGCTCCGCTAAGATCCTCCACAGCAATGATGTGAGCAACTAGTGAATCTCTGGTTCCCTCTCTCAGTCTGGAAGGACATAGATTCATGAATTAGAAGCCTCAGCTATTTTTCAACTCATCCATATGATAAGGTAGTGGGTAGTGACAAGAAAGACAGATTCCGTTCAGGATTAACATGTAACCAGAATGATTTTATTAGCAAAGGGCAATTCATTTTTTTTCAAAAAGGCAAGTATTTCAGGCACATTTCTTGATTATTTTTAGGGTAGATAAGGATGAACCTAAATTCAAAGGTGTTGCAGCAGGGACCTGTCTCTCAGACAAGCAGCATAGAATAGGTCTTGGCCTAAAACCTGTTTCTCAAAGTCTCTGACTCCTTTTTACAGGAGTAAAGTATCCCCCTTTCCCAGTCTAAAGGGAACCAAACTGAATATCTCTGAGCTTCCCCTCTTGGGTTTCTATAGCACTCCCTCAGGGTCACATGATCACCCCAATTTTCAATGCAAGTATTTATGCTCCTCTTGGACCAGCCCCCATCTAGTCTGCACTCCAGCCCCATTACCCACATTATTAAGGTATGCACCTGACCTCTGTCCCCTGTGGAATGGTCTCCATGGTGGGTCCTCTTATGGATCTATCATAGAACCCCACGAGGAGTCCCTTCTGGAGACCAGGATCTGGTGGAGGTGGTGCTGTGGTCAGTGGTGTAGGTCCTGTTGGGGGCTGACCTTCATCTGGCTGCAGACAGGTTTCATCATCCATTTCTGTTTTCCCTGTCCAACGGTGGATCACAGAGCATCAGTGGGGTGTCTCTTGTGTGCATGCAGTGTGCTATTGCTGGGAGAACACACTCCCCAGCCCACTAGCAGGAACAACTGGAACAGCTGCAGTGCTAGAATATGCCACTTCCCATCCCCCATCTGGTTGCTTTTTCAACCTGGCCACCTGAACACCCACTCTCAAGCTCAGATCACCTGCATGAAAGCACACTGTGCTTCCAGTGGACCACCAAATAGCCCCACCGCCCATTTCTGGTGTTTCAAATTCTCATTTTTCAGATACACTCAAAAATGTTTTCAAGGTTGTTTTCTGGCTCAAGTACATTCTTAAATATATGGAAGCATTACTAAAATAATGATGTATCCTATTATGTTCTGTCCAGCTAAGAATATGTACAGGATGGCAACAAGTAAATTAGTTCCCACAATTGCAGCAGTTGATATCATTCAAGGTGCTTTACCTAAATATTTGTCTGTCTTTGGTTACACTGTTTATTTTGTGTTAAAGTCCTTGCCATTCTGCATGTACTTGTGAATTGTTTGAATAGCATTCTTGCAAGTTTTATTTTTTATTGGGATGTTTCAATTATTTTTGTTCTGAGGCTCCATCTGAAACTGCAAATTTAAAAGCAGATTTAACCAAAAGAAGCATGGCAACCCTTATATTTCTTTCTGTTTCTATGTTCATAATCACATTCTATATCTCTTAAAAAAGTTTTATGACATGGGTTTGAAATGCTTTTATGTATAAAAACATGCAAATATTTTCCCCATTTGTGGAATATCAGTTCAGGAGAGTGCCACATCATTGGTAATTTCCTATTTATTTTTGCATTTGTGGAAAAAATGAAGCAAGCATTATGACAAATAATGTGTCCTTTGTGTGACGTAAATAAACAAAACAAAACGATGTAAGAAACCATTATGGTTCTCAAAGGAAGTGGCAGTGAAGGTTCAAGAGAAAAAGAAAGCATTCAGAAAGTACAAGGAATCACAGAAGGAGCAGAACAGAGAAATGTATCAATTAAAGCAAAAGGAAGCTGGGAAGTCAGTCAGAACAGCAAAGGCCTAAACTGAGGAAAAGATAGCCAACTCAGTTAAGAAGGGGGATAAAACCTTTTTTAGGTACATCAGGGAGTGAAGGAAGACTAAGGGAGCGATGGTGAGGCTTAATAAAGGGGAAGGGATGTGGGCAGAGGGTGACTGTGAAAAAGCAGAGATGCTAAACAAATATGTTTGCTCAGTATTTACAAATGAAGAGGGGGAAGTACCTAAAACAAACAACAGAAGCACTCTGGATACAGAAGTTGATACCAGCCCATTTACAGAAGAAAGGGTTCTGAAAGAACTCTTAAAACTGAAGGTGGACAAAGCAATGGGGCCTGATGGGATTCATCCCAGAATTCTAAAATAACTAAGGGTAGAACTAGTGACACTACTGACTACCCTCTTTAACAAATCATGGGGAGGATGGGGTGGTACCTGAGGACTGGAGGAGTGCAGATGTGATTCCCCTTCACAAAAGTGGGAGCAGGGCAGAAGCAGGAAACCACAGACCTGCTAGCTTAACCTCAGTGATGGGAAAAATAATGGAATCACTTCTGAAGGAAAGAACTGTCGAGTACCTAGAGGCCAGAGGGGGCACAGGACCCAAGGCAGCATGAATTCACAGCAGGAAGGTCATGCCAGATGAATCTAATAGATTTCTTTGACTGGGTGACCAAAGTAGTAGATCAGGGAGGGGCTGTGGACATGGTCTACCTAGACTTTAGCAAGGCATTTGACTCAGTCCCACAGAAAACATTAATATACAAGTTAGCCAGCCTGGGAGTGGGTCCCAAGATGATAGCCTGGGTAAAGAATTGGATGGAGAATAGGACACAGAGGGTAATAGTAAATGGAGTCCACTCTGAAGAAAGGGGGGTTGCTAGTGGGGTGTGCAGGGTTTAGTATTAGGACCAGTCCTCTTCAATGTCTTTATAAGTGACATTGTAGAAGGACTAGAAGGAAAAGTATGTGTCTTTGCAGATGACACAAAGATCTGCAACAGAGTTGATCCACAACGTGGGGTGGAAAGGATGAGAAGGGACTTGGCAAGGCTAGAGGAATGGTCAAATGTATGGCAGCTTAGATTCAATGCTAAGAAGTGCAAGGTAATGCACCTGGGAAATAAAAACCCAGGGGAAGAGTACAGAATGGGGGGTGAGATACTAACAACAACAAAAATGGAAAGGGACCTGGGGGTAGTCATATCAGATGACTTAAAGGTGGGCAAGCAATGTGAGAGGGCAGTAAGGAGGGCTGGGGGGATACTGGGATGCATAGGGAGAGGCATCACCAGTAGCAAACAGGAAATTGTTATCCCTCTGTACAGACAGCTGGTGAGACCCCATCTGGAGTACTGTGTGCAGTTCTGGAGACCCAGTCTCTGCAAGGACATAGACAAGATGGAAGCTGTCCAGAGGAGGGCAACTAAAATGGTGCAGGGTCTGCACCTGAAGACATATGAAGAGAGACTAAAGGAGCTTAATATGTATAGCCTCGAGGAAAGGAGAGAGATTGGGGACATGATAGAAATGTTTAAGTCCCTCAAGGGGATCAACAAAGTCCAAAAGGGTAGCATCTTTCAAAAAAAGAGGTGTGCAGGAACAAGGGGGCACAATTTGAAGATGGGGGCAGCTCAGAGGTAATGTAAGGAAGTATTTTTTCACAGAGAGGGTTGTGGATGCATGGAATGGCCTTCCACAGGAGGCTGTGGAGTAAAAAACAGTGGTTGAATTCAAGCATGCGTGGGACAACCATAAGGCAATTCTAGGGGGTGGGGGTAGAAAGAAGTAGGCTGCTGGTTAACTGGGATCTGCAGCTTATCCATTAGGTAGGGAAATGGGCAGACTGGGTGGGCCAAGCGGTCCTTATCTGCCATCAAATTCTATGTTTCTATGTTTCTATGTTTCACATTTTATTTTACACTCATGTTGACATTTAAAATATTTATGTTATAACCACATAAAACAATCTGACCCTTTCTGAATTTTTTCCAAACAGAGGGATTAAGTCTCACCAATGTAACTTAAAAACAAGCATGGCAACCCATATTTTTTGTTGTGGATTTTAAATATTTAGATGACCATTATGTACTGGGCAAAAAATGATGACTTTGACATGGGCTGCTGAAACACCAGGGAAAGTCCTTCACACTCAAAATTACATTTTCAGACATAATTATTTTAGTATCCAAGTAGACATAAAACATTCTTTAGGACTTTGTCTGTATTGATATAATATAAATCATAACTTTATAAAGTACACCTGCAAAATAGAACTAAAATAGATGATCAAGGCTAACCCCACATTTAACTAAACCCCAGAGTAAGGGTGAGTGAATGTGGAAATTGGCAACTTCAGTTTGACTTTTATTTGGACCCCTGTTTTTGGTTTTGCTTTATCACTTCAGCCAATGACACTTATGGACCTTGGTACTAGAGATGGAGCAGGCTACAAATAGGGCAAGTGGCACTCCTTAATCACCTCTCCCCCAACCGAGTCAATCCCAACCTTTTCCATCTTTTCCTGGTCCTTTGATTAATTTAAAAAAAAAAGCTCACCCAGCACCTGGCACAGTGCCAGGAGCCATAACATTTTGTTTAGTAAAATAAAAATGCATGGGAAGGAACAAGAAGGGTAGGGAATGACTGGGGGTGAAAGGGTGGTCATGGGACTAGTCCTGACCACCTGGGAAGAGCTAAAGTATTTTTGAAATTAACTCACAAAAGATTGAAGTGACCTTTAAGTGGCCCAAAAGTTTAATTGAGTTGAATCTAAGGCCAAAGTGCAGAATTTCAGCATGTTCACCAAATGCAAATTCATCATTGACTTGTCCTTATCTCTGAGCACCCCTTCTTGGACCCATTTCATATAAAAGCCATCAGAACGAGGCTGGGTGGATCTGATGGAGCAGAAATCTTGTTTACAGGGTGTTTCATTATCAAACATTTTAACTGTGCACTTGGGACATGAGTTTTCAATATATAAAGACATTAAAGAGTTAGCGGAGCAAAAACAGGCAAACTGGAAAATAATAAAACATTTTAGTAGTCAGTTGTAACCTTTTACTTCTGAATTATTTTTATTTTTCCTTTTGTGCATCAGAAACTATTCTGTGTGATAATATTGTGCTTGATGTGTGGAACAGCTCTTAGCCTGGCAGCTGACATATCTAACTTTACTGCCACACATTACATCATCAGCATTATGATCTCACTGATGGTGACATCTCAGGTCAATGACCTGGCAGTCACTCACTTGCTGTTCCTTTTTTTTTTCCAATTTAAAGTTTATTGATTTTTTTACAATAATAAGAATAGGTCCAGAAACACACTGCACAGTTAACACGATATGTACAATAACAAGGATCTGTCCTCCACCCTCCTTCCAACCACCCCCACCCTCAGCCCACCTCCCCATTAACCCCCCCTTCTGCTTATTCAACACAGAAATCTGACTGGAGTCTATTAGAACAATGGAATGATATATCTAGGGGTAGGAACTTCAAAGGGAGTACAATGTATGCAGGGGGTCCCATATTTTTGCATATTTCTCAGGCTTATTGTTGAGACTCGCTATTGTTTTTCCTGTTCTGAGATTTGCGAGGAGTTCATTGAGCCATTCTGCATATGAGATATTGTCACTGTCCTTCTCACTTGCTGTTCCTAAGTAGCAGCAGTCAGTGAGGTCACAATGCTGATGATGTAGTGTGGGGCAATAGAGGAAGATATGTCAGCTGCCAAGCTGAGAGCTATCCCATACATCACAACTATTAACATCAGGTAAACAATATTCTAATTAAACAAAGAGAAAATAAAAATTATGTCAGATATAAAAGCTTATCGTTGGCTGCTTTTAAAATCTAATATTAGTTTTAGGCAGTACACTAGCTCTTTAAACTTTTTCCCAATGTCCACTATAGTGTATGTGTGTGATTACAGACATAGACAGTGATGCAGCCACATCCAAGAGCAGGGCCATTCTTGATGCCCTACAGGTGGCAGGCATTAGACAGCTAGTTTCGGAACCCACTCGTGAGGGAGCAATCTTAGACCTCGTACTCTCAAACAGGGGCAGTGAGAGGATCTCAGATCTAGAAGTAGGTTGCCATCTGGGGACAAGTGACCATCAAACAGTGTGGTTCATGTTAAACTCAGCTACAGAGTCAAGCCATACAAAAGTGAGGGTACTGGACCTTAGGAGGGCTGACTTTGGCAAGATGGGAGAGTGCTCAGAAAAGCACTAGCAAACAGGCTAGAAGGAGGTGTGGAGCAACAATGGGGAATTATCAGAACTGCCATCACAGACGCAGCAAGCCTTTGTGTGAAGCAAATAAACAAATCAAAGCGAAAGAAAAAGCCACTATGGTTCTCAAGAGAGGTGGCTGTGAAAGTCAGGAAGAAAAGATAGCATTCCGAAGTATAAGGAAACACAGAAGGAGCAGGACAGACAGCTGTACCAGTTAAGGCAGAAAGAAGCAGGAGGGAAGTCAGAATAGCAAAGGCCCAAACTGAGGAAAGATAGCCAACCCAGTTAAGAAGGGGATAAAACCTTTATAGGTACATCAGCGCGTAGAAAGACAAAGGGAGGGATAGTGAGGCTGAATAGAATGAGCGGTGGGTGGGCAGAGGGGACAGTGAAAAAGCAGGAATACTGAACGAATATTTCTGCTCAGTATTCCTAAAAGAGGAGGGAAGTGCCTAATCCAATTAACAGAAGCACTCTTTGATACAGAGTTGATCCCAGTCCTTTCACAGAAGAAAGGGTTCTGCAAGAACTCCTAAAACTGAAGGTGGACAAAGCAATGGGTCCTGATGGAATTCAATCCCAGAATTCTAAAAGAATTAAGGAAGGAACTAGTGAAACCACTGGCTACTCTTTTTAATAAATCATGGGAGGATGGTGTGGTACCCGAGGACTGGAGGAAGGCGGATGTGATTCCCCTTCACAAAAGTGGGACCAAGACAGAGGCAGGAACTACAGACCTGTCAGTCTTACCTCTGTGGTAGGAAAGTGATGGAGTCACTTCTGAAGGAAAGAATAGTTGAGTACCTAGAGGTCAGTGGAGCACAGGATCCAAGGCAGCATGGGTTCACAGCGGGAAGGTCATGTCAGACAGATCTAATAGATTTCTTTGACTGGGTGACCAAAGTAGTAGACCAGGGAGGGCTGTGGACATGGCCTACCTAGACTTTAGCAAGGCATTTGACACAGTCCCACACAAAAGATTGATAGTCAAATTAACCAGCCTGGGAGTGGGTCCCAGGGTGGTAGCCTGAAGTAAACATTGGCTGGACAACAGGACACAGAAGGTAATTGTAAATGGAGTCCACTCTGAAGAAAGAGGCGGTTACTAGTGGGGTCACGGGGTTCAGTATTGGGTCCAGTCCTTTTAATGTCTTCATCAGTGACATTGCAGAGGGACTGGAAGGAAAAGTATGCCTTTTTGCAGATGACACAAAGATCTGCAACAGGGTTGATACACAAGGAGGCGTGGAAAGGATGAAAAGGGACTTAGCAAGGTTGGAGGAATGGTCAGACGTATGGCAGCTAGGATTCAATGCAAAAAAGTGCAAAATAATGCACCTGGGAAACAAGAACCCAGGGAAGAATACACAATGGGTGGGAGCTAGTAACAACAACAAAACAGGAAAGGGACCTGGGGGTAATCATATCAGATGACCTTAAGGTTAGCAAGCAATGAGAAGGCAGTAGGGAGGGCCGGGGTATACTGGGATGCATAGGGAGGCATCAGCAGCAGAAAACAGGAAGTTGTTATCCCTCTGTACAGACAGTTGGTGAGACCCCATCTGGAATACTGTGTCCAGTTCTGAGACCCCATCTCCGCAAGGACATAGACAGGATAGAGGCAGTCCAGAGGAGGCAACTAAAATGGTGCAGGGTCTGCAAGAGAAGCCGTATGAGGAGAGACTAAAGGAGCTTAATATGTATACCCTTGAGGAAAGAAGGGAGAGGGGGGACATGATAGAAACTTTCAAGTACCTCAAGGGAATCAACAAAGTCCAAGAGGGTAGCATCTTTCAGAAAAAGAGACTTGCAAGAACAAGGGGACACAATTTAAAGATAGAAGGAGGGCGGTTCAGGGGCAATGTGAGGAAGTATTATTTCACAGAGAGGGTAGTGGATGCATGGAACAGCCTTCCTGAGGAAGTTGTGGGGTCTAAAACTGTGGGAGAATTCAAGAATGCATGGGACAGACATAAGGCAATTCTTGTGGGGGGCAGGAAGATAAAGGCTGTTGGTTAACTAGGATCTGCGGCCTATCCTGTAGGTAGGGAAATGGGCAGACTAGATGGGCCTAGCGGTCCTTATCTGCCATCAAAGTCTATGTTTCTATGGCAGAAAAAGGCCTGTTGGTCATCCAATCCACCTGTCCTAGCAAGGCATTTGATCTGGTTGATCATGCCCTTTTGTTGTCCTCTTTAGTTAATCTGGGAATATCTATTAATGTAAGGGATTGGCTAGGAAATTATCTGGCTGATCATACACAGGTCATGAGGGTAAGTGGTAAATTTTCTTCTCCTGCTAAGGTTTCACTGTGTGTTCCTCAATGCTCTATTTTGGGTCCCCTTTTGTTCAGTCTTTTTCTTAATACTCTTCCTTCTGTATGCACTAGATCTCATTTTTTTATATATGCTCATGATGCAGTGGTCATCACAAGTGGTTCTTACTTTGAAAAAGTTCAGAAAGATTTAGCTGATGATTTTTCGGAGGTACAGAATTGGTTTAGATACCATGGATTGGTCTTAAATGAAAAAAAAAAAACAACACAATCTATGTTTTTTGCAAACACACACACAAAAAAGATTGAACTTGGATCCTTTATTGTCATTATACACTATATCTGGTACATTGATTAAACAAGTTAAACAATGTAAGTATTTGGGTTTGTTGATGGATGAGGGTCTCTCCTGTGAACCTCATATACTTAATATGGAGAAGGTGACTCACCAGCTGCTCGGGTTTTGTACAGGTTATCTGCTTTACTTACTGATTCCATACGATTTTTGTTGGCCCAAAGTTTCTTGCTGCTGTTAATTGATTATGGGGTTTTGTTTTATTATACTGCAAGGGAGGGTTGCTATCTAAGGTGAAAGTGTTACTTAACTCAGTTGCTAGATTTGTAGTAAAATCTCCACAAAGGGTCTATCATTGTAATCTTTTAGAGCAAGTGGGTTGGCTTCCTCTGGTCGGAAGATATAAATTCCAATTGGGTATATTAGCAAAAACGGTGATACTTAAAAGAGTCCCAGACTGTTTTTTCTTAATCTTTAAAAAACAGAACTCTAGTGTTAAAGCACAGTCAACAGATATTTTTTCTCTTTGCATTCCAAGAATGCATACTTCCCTAGAACAAAAGGCATTATCTTACATGTTCCCTACGTTTTGTAATACAATACAGCCTATGTTCGATTATGTGAACATCTCCTTTTGCTCTTTTAGGCATAGGTTGAAAGAGCATCTCTTTTCCGAGTGCAAATGTAAATGTTTTGAATGATGATGTTAAGATATATTTATATGTATTGGTATATTTCTTTTTTGTTATTTGTATTTGTTAGATGTATGTATTTATATATTGTACTCAATTGTTGTACACTGATCACCCATGAAAATGGGTCAGTTTTGGCCTATGGTCCTATCAGTACAAGTAAATAAAATAAACAAACTACCTAAGTACTCTTCACTGGCCTTAGTGACCACCCCTCCCTTTTGTTTCTGCTCCCCCTTTTTCTTACTAACCCCATATGCCTGTCCCATTCTTGCTTGAAACTGTTCACTGATTTGGCCTGTATCACTTCCTCCAGCAGCTTGTACCATGTGTACACCATTCTTTCTGTGGAAAAAGTGCTTATAGATGTCTCTTTTGAATATCTGACTTTCAAGTTTAAGTAAGTTTCCTCTCATCCCTGTAGTTAAATTGAAGGAGAGAAGTTACTTAGCGACCACCCTACAGATCCCATGAAGGTACTTGTATGTTTTGCCATGTTGCCTCTTTCCCTCCTTTTCTCATGGCTGTACATGTTCAAGTCCTGCAGCTTCTTTTCATATATCTTGACCCCTAGTCTATGGACCATTTTGGTTGCTCTGCACTGTAATGCTTCAACCTCGTCACAGTCTCTCTTTAAGTGTGGACTCCAGTACCTTGTGCAGTATTCCAGATGTGGGTGTACCAGTGACCTGTACAATCGGAGGATAACCTCCTGACTTGAACTGCTTATCCCCTCCAAATCCAGCATCCTGTTTGCCTTGCCCACAGCTCTATTACAGTGTGCTGTTGTTTTTGGGTTCTCCAATATTATGATCCTTAGGGTCTTTGCCTCTGTGGTGCTTTCCAGGACCACTCCCCCTTTCATATTTCACTCTTGGGTTCCTCTTCCCAATACACATCTTTTACATTTTTGTGCATTGAAGCCCAGCTGCCAGATCCTTGGCAAGCCTTCCAAATAGCCCAGATCCTCCCGGAGTTCCTTTATCCCTTCCTTCACGTTCACCTTTGCACAGATCTCACTGTCATCTACGAAGAGGCAGATCTTGCCCTTGAAACTCTCAGTATGTCACAAATAAATACATAGAAGAGGACCAGGCCCAATACTAACCCCTGGATCCTCACAGATTACATGAAAACCTTTATGTACTGTACATTTGTTTTAGCTTCTCATTTAGCCTTTGCTGTCATTAAAGCCTGTATGCAGCTTTGGTACTGCTAAGCAGCCATGAGGCACTGTATGTAAATGGAGAAGGGATACCTTTGACCTTGGAAAGGTAGAGCCAGACTAGCTGAGGCTGTGGTAGTCCTCCCATGAGGCTCTATGCTGCTTTTCTGCTTCAGGACTTAGCCCTTCCTTGACAAGGCAATGCAATTTTATTTGTTGAGTACCCTATTTAAGAGGCTCTGGGAACTTCATATTAAATTAACATACACTAACTACATTCTAACACTTCTCATACCATATGTGATAACCCATCTCTCCCTCTAGGCTGGAACAGCTTTTAGAGAGGTGTCTGTCCTCAGGTATTCACTGCCACCAGCTGGACTGTCTTCCAGCACCGCTTTCAAGTTTATAAACTTGAATAATTAAGCATGCAATTGCAGAAGTTAAAGTCTAGTAGTGTGTCTCTCTTGGGTGGCGAATGCTAAACAGAGTTTGCCTCAACCAGTGGAAACCAAATATTACCTTAGAAAATTGACATCACAGTCACGACTGTTGAGCAAATAAATAGCTGTTTACTTAACAGAAAGTGCACTGAGCATTTACAGTACATCTATTTACAACACAAGAGAATAACATTGATACAGGAAAAGTAAACAAATGTTTTTAAACAACAGATGGCAAAAAAAAAGACTATTACTGCAATATGCTAGTACTAAACTTACCCTTCCCTGTCCTTTCGAGAGACCACTGTGCCATATGCTAACTGCCAGCTCCCATGGACATAGCTAGAAGGGTAGGCTCTAATCTTAGTTGCTCCCTCCAGCTTCCAAAGTAAGAGGAACCCTCTTCATTGTCTTTCAGAATGTTATATACTCTCTTGAGAATAGGTCATTCCTATTCTCCCTTTGAATGCACCAACCATCTAACATGTATGTATTTAATTGTCCCAGTCAGAGTGAACACCTATCAGTGACCAATTATATTCCTTTTTACCCTTAAGTTTATATTTGAGTGAACCAATCTCTTCAAATTGGCCTGTGTGTGTGGACATGTCCGCTCGAGATTTATGATCCAACTCTTATCTAGCAGCTAGGGAGAATGGTGCGAATTCCAGCTTGAGTGTTTTCCAGACTGCTAAAAAAATGTGTTTGGAAAATCCAAACATTAACTCCTTCTTTACCATTTCTGTCACACCGTATTTCAAAATAGAGTTCATGATACAAACAGACAGCTTGGTGTGTCCATTTTGTAGGCATGATCAAACAAAAAACTGTTCAGGCCCCTCTGTAAGATAGCATGGGCCTGATCCATGAAGGACTTTGTATGTTATGGACCCCTGAAGAAGCTCCACAAAGAGAAGCACCGAGGCACCTGGTCCCAGAGTAGTTGGTGAGGGAAATTGTCACAGTGTCCTTTTACCAACTTTGGTATCTAATAAATCAACTGCAAAATGTCAAATTGTTACTCTGCTGTATTATTTAAGACACTGTGGCCTGGACAGAGTTCAGCCATTTCTTGGACCTGTTCTTTGTATGTTAACATGGCAGTCTTGAAGGTGGTGCTAGGCCTTGCTCACAGCTGACCCAAGGAATGCACCATATCACTGGATGATAGACATTCCAGGGCTCAGTCTGCAGTGTTGGCCCATGAATAATGTGAAGGACATCACTCCACTTTTCCACTTTTTCTCTCTCTGCTGACCACTGTGCTCTGTGGTCCAGAGGGGAATGACACCTTTATTTTAATGAATATGTTCTCTTGTTATAACCAGTGCAAAAAAAATCCTACTGTACTTATGATTTGAAATCAAACATGCTTCCTTATTGGACCTAGGGCTGGCAAAACGCCAACCAGGAGTACATGGCTCTTTCCACTTTCTTCCCATCCAACCAAAAGATCTCATATGGTATTGGCAGAGCATAAAGAAAATATTCTTTTTAAACATATCTGTTTTTGAAGCTGAGGCAGCTCCTCCTTCAGTTTTTCAGCTTTCTGTAATTCTTTTTAAGCTGGGTTTTCCTGGTTCTCTTGTCCACCACTTGTTGCAGTGCAGTCAGCACCAGGGAATGGGGATATGGACTGATCTTTTGCTTGGCATTACTGGTTCTAAGAAGCAGAGCACAGCGCTCCATAGCCCTTCTTCAATAATTTCCATTTAAACTGCTAATTTTCAGAGCACAAGGGGAGTGATGCTATTGGAGTTAACTAGATGCAGGCAGCGCTTAGCCATCTAAACTCATAATAAGACCCCACTAACAGAATCCTTCAAATTTTCCCTGCTAGCGGTCCATACCTCTGTCAGCAGTAGTATGGCCAGAAATAGTGGGGTGATTGCTTAAAGCCCAACTGCTGAGGCATTATGTGTCCCTTCTCCAGCTACCCAACATTGTCACAGTCAACAGTGGCAGGAGTAGGCAGATGCACTCTCAAGGTCTTCTGGTCAGACCAAGAAACAATTTCAGTTTACAGCCTCAAGAACGTTAATACTGTTGACTCTGAGTAATATTTGAACCCAAGGAGTAGGTAATTTCCAAGAGCAGTAAAGCAAAAAGGAGTGCACAACTTTTCCCTAAAGGTGACACCGATCATATTTGACACCCAGAAAACAAAAAGGAAAGCTGCAGACAATGTTGCTGGAATAAAGTTACAGTTTATTGAAGAAATACAAACTGTGAAGTGCAAGGAACCTGCTCTAGGTATAAACTAGAACATGGGGGTGTTCTAGTTTACATCTCAAGCAAGTCCTCTGTACTTTGCATTTCTTTAATAAATTGTAAGTTTATTCCAGCAAAACTGTGTGTGCCATTCTTTCTCATTTCCAAAGGCAAGCAGTCCTTTTTTGTTTTAAAAATGCCAAAAACGGTCCAGTATCTCCATCTTGCTAGCTAAAACAGGCTATGCTGGCAGATATATACTATTGGCATCACTTTTTTAAATAAAGGAAGATGGGACATATTTTTTGATTTAGTTGACTCCCAGTAGGGAGACCTTTCTTTTCCGCTCACAGGACCTATTATTTATCCATAGCAAAGAGGGAAGATGAAAGAAACATGAAGGGAAAAAGAAGAAAGAAGAAGAAGAAATCACCTCAAGATGGAGTGTGATGTGAAGCAAGAATTTCTCGTTGCAACATGGTTGTGGAGAATCCGAGGTGATAACTGCAGTTAGAAATCCCCTGACCTGCAAAATTCCCTGAATTTGCCAATAACTTAGCCAGTATTATAGGAGTCCATTTGATTTGAAATGATTTAAAAAAGGAATTACTAGAAATAATTAAACTATTATACACAAATACTAATATCCAAGTAAGATATAACATTGATGGAGATACAACAGAAAATGTTATAGGTAATATGGGAGTTAGGCAAGGATGTGTATTGTCACCCATTTTGTTCAATCTATTCCTGAATCAGATCCTACTAGAACTATATCAGCCAGAATACCACATGCCCATAACTGGGAACAATGCTTTGTATATTACGCCTTCTTTTATTTTGATTATTTATACACACACTAAAAGAATGACAGCAGAATCCCGGTAAATTCCAGAAATTAGAGTAATAATCACCAGTGCAATTCCGGAATCTGATGTCTTGAAAATGGAATTTCATTGTTTTAATCACTGTAAATCAGTGGCCTTGCTAATGGTATGTGGTAATAGCAACAGAAAAAACTACATATTTAAAATAGGGAATAGGAAAACAGAACAAGTAAAAGATTTCAAATATTTGAGAACAACGAATGTCTCGTCTGTACTGGTTGACTACTAGCAGGGGGGCAGGAAAAAAAGAAAAACTGTGGAGAGCTGGTGAGGAACCAGCTTTGCCCAGGGGGGAGGGGGATTCATGGCAGAAGTGTCTGGCAGAGGAATTTGCAACAAAAGGTAGTGTCACCTTGGGGAGGGAGGGGGCAATGCTCCAAGAGAGGAGAAGGAGCAAGGGATCCAGGGGAGGGAGAATAGTGGGCTCTAATGGCTGCGGAGCTGCTGTATTCATGAACAATCTGCAGAAGCTGGGGGAATGCCCTATCTGTCAAAAACTGTGGAGGCTGGAGGTTGAATTAGCATGGTTAAGGAGGAACTTTGAGAGGAAATAAAGGAAGGGGCACTGATGGGAAGATGGAGGGTGGACAGGGAGTAGTATTGTGGGAGCAGCAGAGGAAACAGGATGGCAGGGAGGTGAAAGAGGGGGCCTGAGCAGGTGGGTGGCAGAGAGCCTATGGGCAGGGGAATGAAGGGTACTCAACAGGGATCACACAGCAGTGTCAAATAGGTATTGGCCTCTGGCAAGTTAAGGGAAAAGGAAGATGTACAGTGGAGAAGAACTGAGAGCCCAGAGGGTCAAGTCAAGGAAGAGAATCTGAGGGCAGTGCCTGAGTAAGACGCTCAGGGGGAATGTAGGGGAGGACAATGGGGGAAGAACATAGGCAGAAGGCATGGTCAAGGAGGGTCAAGGTGGAGATGCAACACATGAAGGAGGCAGGGAAGAGGGCTTGAAAATAGGTAGTGAGCTGGATAGGGAGAGGCAGGATCTGGGAGCTGTGAGGTGGGGCAGAGAAGAGGGGGCAAGGGGTGGTCAAGCAGAGAAGGAAGGGGAGCAGAGGCAGGCATCTGCACTGTGGGGGAGGGAGATTGTAAAAATGATCAGGATAGGAGGAACAGGATTCATGAGACTACAAGAGCAGATGTAGTGTATGGAGAGTCGATCTTAAAGGGGATTCATTGGCCAAGGAGGAAAGTAGCTTTTAAAGGGAGATACATTTTTTTGTAATCCGGGAATGGAGGCCAAAAGGGAACTCCCTAAGATTAAGGACTGTATCAAGCTAGTGGAAGGTAAGCCACATCTAGTATTGCATCTTGGAACAAAAGATTTAGCTAGGGAGGAGGTGGAGGTGGTTCAAAGGAGGTTCTTGGAGGTAGCAGAGGGATATAGAGGGTTGGTCAGTTCTCTGGCCATCTCAGAGGTTCTGCCAGTGCATTGTGTTATCATAGCCAGGCAACTCAGGAGAAAGGAATTTAACCTCTGGCTAAGGCAGTGGTGTGGGGGGGGTGGGCTTCACATGCCTGGGAGACTGGGTGGATGAACAGCTGTATGCTAGGGAAAGGCTACATATAAGTGATGCAAGAGCTAGACTACTTAGGGTGAAATTGCAGGGGCATATTGATGAAAGAAAGGGTGTCAATTTAAATTTAAACTAGGCAGGGGAGAGTGCTGAACTAAGGGGAACAGAGACTCTTGGCCTAGCAGAAATAACCTAGCCCACACTCTGCCACTGGGAGCACCAAGGGACAGCAGGAGGGAAGGGGGAACAAAAGTGCGGGGGGATGGAATGGTATACTGGCCAACACCAGGAGCCTAGGGAATAAAATGGCAGATCTGGAGGCAGTGATGGGGGTGGAAGAAGACCTGGACCTAATCGCAATAACAGAAACGTGGTGGATGGATAGCCATAGCTGGGAAGTGGAGTTACAAGGGTACAGTCTGTTTAGGAGGGACAAGCAGGGAAAGAAGTTGGGGGGAGCCCAGTATGTGAGGCAGGGGATAACAGTGGTAGAGGGTAGGGAGGAAAAGGGATCTGCTGAGATCCTATGGGTCACCTTGGGCAGGAGGGAAGGAGGGACAATAAGGATAGGGGTGGTCTACAGACTACCACATCAGAGTGTCGAAGTAGATAAGGAAATGGCTAAGGACATACAGTATAGGAGAAGGTAGGTAAAGGGGACATCCTAGTCATTTGGGATCTGAACCTACCCGATGTATACTGGCAGATACCATCAGCCACATCAAATAAGAGCAGGTGTTTGTTGGAATCCTTGCAAGACACATTCCTACACCAACTAGTTAATGAACCCACAAGGGGGAGGTTACACTGGACATTGTCTTGACCAATGGGGACAATATGGGAGGGGTGGAGTTGGAGGAGGAGGAAAGCTTGGGAGCTAATACCAACACAGAGATTGGGCACCCTGGTGTTGGCAAATCATTTAAGTACACATTTTAGGACACTGGGAGTGGGCTCCTCAGTGTCCAGCACTGCTGGGAGGATACATATCTGGGGACACTGGGAGTGGGCTCCCCAGTGTCCCACACTGGCAGAGGAGAAGGAGCTCTTATACTGCTGACACAGGGATTTGGCACCCCGATGTTGATACATATTTTTCTATTAAAATTCCTCAGTCCCCTTCACCTTAGAGGTAGTAAAAGGGGGAAAAAGGCTTTATTTAGGTAAATACCAACAGGAGTTTACCTTAACGGGGGCTGACGAATCGGATTCTTAGGTCTGTTTGCCCCTAAAATGTAAATTTAAGTTTTCAAGAAGTAGTGCCACAAACCCCCTCTTAGTTTTGGGCAACTGCAAAGATAGTACTGCAATTTGCAGCATTTTCACAAGTGTAGTACAGCTGTTTGTAGCAGTAGCGTTGTAAATTTGTGGCACTACAAGTGGCCGAATGAGAAAAACATACTTCTGGAAATTATTTTTTTTAAATTAATGACAGAATCATGTTCCTCAGGCCCTGATTAGGTAAACACAACTGTTGGTGTTTACCAAGGGCCAGTATTTTTTGAATTATACCATTTTTGCCACGCTGCTCACTGAAAACAAGATGGCAGAAGCATGAAAGAACTGCTCCCATTTGCAAAAGAGGATTGCACTTTCACAAAAGAGAATGGCACATTCGCATGGGGCAGCTAATTTTTCCCATAAGACACTTGAAATTTTAATAACTTTTGAATGTATTAATATTTTTTCACCAAATCTTCAAAAGGCACATCTGCAACACAGACCCCATATACCCTAAACGTTTCAGACCACACCGTCAAGTGGTTTAGAAGAAATGGCGTGACAAAGAAATTGCCAAAAAAGTGGTAATTTGCAAATTCTTTGACATTCCGTAGCTCCGCACCCATACATCCCACTGGAAAAAACTTGCAAATCCATAGATCTATGGCACCTGACAGCCCATGCAAAATTTCTGGTGAATCGGTTAAACAGTTGCAACGTTATTAAAGTGCACATTTTGGGTTAAACATAGAAGTGAACTCTGAAAGCTAACTATAGTGGCGCTACTGTGACACAGTTATATATATATTCATTGCAAAAACACTTCATTAATGCATAAGTTAGAGTTGTTACTAAAGTGACAAATATAGGGAAATATGGTAAGGGTTTCCAAACCTAATGCCCCACCCCCACCCTGCAGCCACCGACAGCCATCGGGGGGGTGTTTTGGGTTTGTTAGCCCTAATGCTCACCCCATTCTCTTGTACTGTACCCATCTCAGCTTATTTAGTTATGGAATGGGATGACCCCAAGACACACCCCCAATGACTGTCAGTGTCTGCAAGGTGTGGGCAGGGCATTAGGGTTCAAACCCTAACCCCATATTTCCCTACTTTTGTCACGTTAATAGCAACCCTAACTAATGCATTAACAAAGTTTTTTGCAATGAATTTCCTCACTTTTTCAGATAGTGTACTTGTATCCTTATAACTGTCCTTATGTAACAGTGGGAGTGCAGGGCCCTTCCATGCTGCATGATTTTCCTCATTTTACTTTGAGAGCAGAGGGTCCTTTGGACCATGCACACCTATTCCTCCATAGATGCGTAACCAAATTATCAGCATAGCCAGCTTATTACCCCAGTCCATGTACCCGGTACAGAAAAGCTGGGGTTATGCTGTAGTGGGGCTGGGGCACAGGCAGTATCTAAATGACTCCTACTACTCCATTGTCAGCATAGTTCTTTAGGTGGAGTCCCCCAAAACACCATGTTGAAAATTTGGGGTCAAAAAATTAAAAAAAAAACGGCAGAGTTATACATAAAAAAGTTCAACCCCCTCATTGTAATACATTGAACACATGCCTTAAAAAAGCAATAAAACTATCCTTTTTCATCACAAAAAATCCTTTTTCACCAATCTTATGCTATACTGGTGACAGAGATGACTTCTGATGGAAAAGTATCCTTTTCCTGACCAAATAGCTCTACTTAATGCATTTAAATTCTTTTTTCCCTGACCACATAGCCAAAAATGTAATCCTTATTCACCAGCCAAATTCTTTGTTCATGGGTCATTGTTCACCGCTGGCAAACAAGGAAATTGGCTCACAAGCAAGGATTCCCTTTTTCTTGACCAGATGGCCAAAACTAGCATCCTTGTTTGTGAGAAAATTCCTTGTTTGCAAGTCCTTGTTCGTCACTGGCAAACAAGGAAATCGGCTCATGAGCAAGAATTCCCTTTTTCATGACCAGATGGCCAAAACTAGCATCCTTGTTCACACAAAAATTCCTTGTTTGTGAGTCCTTCTTCATCACCGGCAAACAAGGAAATCGACTCATGAGCAAGGATTATTACTTTCCTCTGTTGGACCCCTTTCTGACTTAGTATTATAGTCTAATAAAACCCTTTTTTAACTGCAGGGGAACGTAGCCCTTTTGGTAACGTTATGAGATCACTAAGCCACAATACTAGTACTACACACCTTCCAGAATTCTAGGACATAGACAGGATAAAAGAGGGTGAAGCCCTCATAGATGTTACATATCATGGTTTTATTCCCCTAACAGCTTACATATAGGACGGTCATTATATCTTGCATACTAGTTATGAAAATACGTACACAGGAGTCGGGAACTCTCAAATACTGCAATGTCATAGAAACATAGAAACACAGACTTTGACAGCAGATAAGGACTGCTTGGCCCACCTAGTCTGCCCATTTCCCCTACCTATTGGATAAGCTACAGATCCTAGTTACCAACAGCCTACTTCTTCCTACCCCCCACAAGAATTGCCTTGTGTCTATTCAATGCATTCTTGAATTCCCCCACTGTTTTTGACCCCACAACTTCCTCAGGGAGGCTGTTCCACGTGTCCTCCACCCTCTCTGTGAAAAAATACTTCCTTACATTGCCTCTGAGCTGTCCCCCCCTCTATTTTCAAATTGTGTCCCCTTGTTCTTGCACATCTCTTTTTCTGAAAGATGCTACCATCTTGGACTTTTTTGATTCCCTTGAGGTACTTGAAAGTTTCTATGATGTCCACCCTCTCCCTGCTTTCCTTAAGGCTGTACATATTAAGCTCTTTTACTCTCTTCATATAGCTTCTGTTGCAGACCCTGCACCATTTTAGTTCCCTTCCTCTGGACTGCCTCCATAATGTCTATGTCCTTGCAGAGATGAGGGTCTCCAGAAGTGCATGCAGTACTCCAGATGGGGTCTCACCAACTGTCTGTATAGAGGGATAACAGCTTCCTGTTTTCTACTGGTGATGCTTCTCCCTATACATCCCAGTATTCCCCCAGCCATCCTTATTGCCTTCACACATTGCTTGCTTATCTTTAGGTCATCTGATATGACTACCCCAGGTCCCTTTCCATTTGTGCTGTCATTCATACGCCACTCCCATTGTGTACTCTTCCCCTGGTTTTTTGTTTCCCAGGTGCATTACTTTGTACTTCATTGCTTTGAATCTAAGCTACCATACTTTTGGTCATTCCTCCATCCTTGCCAAGTCCCTGCTTATCCTTTCCATCCCCTGTTGTGTATCAACCCTGCTGCAGACCTTTATGTCATCTGCAAAGAGCCATACTTTTCCTTCCAGTTCTTCTGCAATGTCACTTATAAAGACATTAAAAAGGACCGGACCCAGTACTGAACCCTGCGGTACCCCACTAGTAACCCCTCTTTCTTCGAAGTGGACTCCACTTACTATTACCCTCTGTGTCCTGTTGTCCAGCCAATTTTTTACCCAGCCTACCATGCTGGGACCCACTCCCAGGCTGGCTAATTTGTTTATTAATCTTTTGTGTGGTACTGTGCCAAATGCCTTGCTAAAGTCTAGGTAGGCCATGTCCACAGCCCCTTCCTGGCCTACTTCTTTGGTCACCCAGGCAAAGAAATCTATTAGATTCATCTGACAGAACCTTCCCACTGTGAATCCATGCTGCCTTGGGTCCTGTGCCCCACTGGCCTCTAGGTACTCAACAATTCTTTCTTTCAGAAATGATTCCATCATTTTCCCTACCATGGAGGTCAAGCTAACAGGTCTGTAGTTTCCTGCCTCTGCTTTGCTCCCACTTTTGTGAAGGTGAATCACATCCACCCTCCTCCAGTCCTTAGGTACCACACCATCCTCCCATGATTTGCTAAAAAGGGTAGTCAGTGGTGTCACTAATTCTCCGCTTAGTTCTTTTAGAATTCTTGGGTGAATCCAGTCAGGCCCCATTGCTTTGTTCACCTTCAGTCTTAGGAGTTCTTTCAGAACCCTTTCTTCTGTGAAAGGACTGGTATCGACCCCCCAATCAAGAGTGATTCTATTGATTGGATTAGGTACCTCTCCCTCCTCTTCTTTTGTAAATACTGAGCAGAAGTATTCATTCAGTATCCCTGCTTTTTCACTGTCCCTCTCTGCCCACCCACCCTCTCCTTTATTAAGCCTCACTATCTCTACTTTGGTCTTTCTTTGCTCCCTAATGTGCCTATAAAAGGTTTTATCCCCCTTCTTAACTGAGTTGGTTATCTTGTCCTCCTTCCTGCCTTCCCCGATTCCTTCTACTTTAACTGGTACAATTCTTTGTCTTTCTCCTTCTGTCTTTCCTCATACTTCCTGAATGCTATCTTTTTCTCCCTAACCTTCCTCGCAACTTCTTTTGAGAACCATAGTGTTTTTTTATTTCATTTGATTTGTTGACTTGCTTCACACAAAGGCTTGTTGCCTCTGTGATGGCAGTTTTGATGTTTCCCCATTGTTCCTCCACCCCTCCTTCTTGTCTGTTTGCTTGTGCTTTTCTGATGCATGCTCCCATTTTGACAAAGTCAGTCCTCCTAAAGTCCAATCTCCTCACTTTTGTATGGCTTGACTCTGCAGCTGTGTTTATCATGAATCACACTGTTTGGTGGTCACTTGTTCCCAGATGGCTACCCACTTTCAGATCTGAGATCTTCTCTCCGGCCCTGTTTGAGCACACCAAGTCTAAGATTGCTTCCTCCTGAGTGGGTTCCAACACTAGCTGTCTGAGGCATGCCCCCTATAGGGCATCAAGAATGATCCTGCTCTTGGATGTGGCTGCAGCAAAGGTGCTCCATTTAACATCTGGCATATTCAGGTCCCCCATCAACAATATCTCCACTTTTTCTGCAATCCTAAGGATGCCGTTTAGCATTTCTTTGTCCATTTCCTTCCCTTGAGATGGGGGTCTGTATACAGTCCCCATGCAGATTGTAGTGCCATTTCCAGTCTCCAGGGTGACCCACAGTGCCTCTTCTCCTCCCTGTTTACCATTTACTTCCATTGATTTGATCCCTTCCCTTATGTAGAGAGCTACACCTCCTCCTCCTCCTCCTCTACTACCCTCCCTGTCCCTCCTGTAGATTGTGTACCCTAGTATGTTGACATCCCAGTCCTGGTTCTCTGTGTACCACATTTTTGTGACTGCCACAATATCCAGGCATTCCTCTTCCATCAAGGTCACCAGTTCAGGGAGCTTGTTACCTAGACTATGGGCATTGGTACTCATTACCCTCCATTTTTTGATGGCCTTACCCCTTCTTGCCCAGTATCCCATTAGGAGGCACATGGGGAAGGGTGCCATTATTAACAGCAACCTGCTCCCCAGCAAATCTCTCATGGTGATGGGAGGGTAGGGTGGCCAGATGAGGGGGGGTCAGCAAAAATAGCAACAGGATGTCGCTGTATGTATGCAAGTGGGGGGGGGAGCCAGCATGCTGTGCATGGGCTGGGAGGGGATGGAGGAGCTGTAGGGACTGGCACTGTGGAGGGCTGCTGAGCTGTGTCATGGAATCAGGGGTTGGTCCATGGCTGTGGTGGGTGTGGTACCGAGTTTGGGTCTGGGTGCTGGTGCAATTTTATTGCGTCCGGCCCGAACCTTTTATTTTTTTATGTTTTCACCCCCCCGACATGCACCCCCCCGGAGTTGAGAATCCCTTAGTAGGGGTGTGTGGTGGGTGAAGCCCCCCACTGAATGGAGGGATGTGGGGGGACACAGCCCCTCCACAGAAAACATTAAAAAGTAAGTCCCTGGTGCCGTTTTCCTGTGTGACGGGGTGTCAGTGTGCCAAAAATGTTTGGCACTCTAGACTTCTTGATAACAGTGATCACTTTTAGGCTTTCACCATTATCACATAGAACCTTTTTGCCCCATCCCTGTCCTTACTGCCTTTGCCTTTTTCTCCATTTACCTCTGCCCTTCTCCCTATTGACTTCTCTTAGTGTTTACCTCACTAACTACCCTGATTCTTTGGGGGGAGGATTTCCCTGCTCTTTTTCAGTGCCTTCCCCCTTGGCTAGTTTAAATGCTTGCCAATGAAGCATTTAAACCTATCACCTAGGATCCTGGTTCTCTTCTTGAACAGATGCAGACCATTGCACCAATATAGGCCTGCAGTACTCCAGGTGGACCCCCAGTCCCCAATGAAGCCAAAATCTTGAGTTCTGCACCAATGTTTCAACCACTGATTGAATCCCATGGTGCAGAGCACTCTAGCCTCACCCATGCCATAGATGGGCAGTACCTCTGAGAAGGTTACCGTGCATGCTACTTGTCTAAGGCCCCTCCCCAACTCCACAAACTCCTCCTGCACTGCTGTGATCCCATTCCCAGACAGGTTATTTGTCCCTACTTGGACAATGATATCTAGCTCCCTCCCCCATGCAGCTGCTTCTGCGATCCTGAGGATTCACTCACTGTCCCTCCAAGCCATGGTGCCAGGCAGGCACCTTACCTCCCTCTCCCCCCTTCCCTAGTTCTACCCTCCTAACAATGGAGTCTCCCACCATGAGTTGTTTCCTTCCCCTGTGGGGTCCCATGCCACTCTTTCTTGTGGGTCTCCTTTGTGGAGGTTCCCAGCATCCTCCTTGGTCTCCACTGCAGGTGCCTCCACAGAGGAACCACACTCTGGCAGAATGGCGTATTAATTGTGGTGAGGTACAGCTGGAGGGATGCACCTCCATTCCACCACCCTCACCCTCTCTGAGCCCACTGTGGTCCAAACGCTCCTCTTTCTTGGCAACCTGTGAGGCAGTGGTGGCTCTGGTGGTCCCAGAGTGGGAGTGGTGGTCCCCTCAGTCCTGACCAACTCAGCCTGGAAACGAGCATCTTCCTCCCTCAGCCCAGAGAGGTGCCTGCAGATGGGACAATACCACATCCTCCAGAATGTCTCCCAGAAGACTGATGCTCCACAGCCACTGCACTATACCACTCCCATCATGCTTATTAGTGGACCCTCAACTGTTGTTTTGTATGCTTACTCTTTCCACTTTGTTTATTTATTTATTTTTTTCTCCCTACTTTCCTATGGCCTCCGTGTCCTTAAATCTCCTGCTCATCCTGTTCTGGGACAGGAAGTTCCTATATTCCTCAGTAGTCTCATTCTTACTTGTTCTGAGTCAGATATCCAGCAGCTAGGGAAGGATGAAGAGCTACTCTTTTCCTTCTAGGATGGTGAGTCCTTTGTGTCTCTGTGATCACTCCCTTCCTGCTCTCAAACCAGAAGTTCCTGTTGTCAGTCAAATCTTGTGCCTATAAGTGTGGAACTAGCTAAGGGTTGGGGGGTGGGGAGGGAGGGCTATATAGTCCCAGTAGAGTAGTAAAGTTCTAACAGCACTTCCTTCCTCTTGCTGTTCTCTGCCAAAAGCTATCTAGGGCACTTTTAAATCCAAATACCTGACTTCCTGTTGCCTAAGCTCCTCCTTCTAATTCACAGTTCCCTCCTTCACCTAGCTAACTGCACAGATAACAGTTCCCTTCACCAACTCAGACAAGCACACTAACTCTTGTGTTTTGTTTGTCTGTTTTTACCCTAAATTGAAGGTCCCAGTAGTAGACTTCTAGTTCTTAAGTCCCAGTAGATCAACAAAGTTCTAATAGCACCTCCTTCCTCTTGGTGTCATGCAGGGTCTGCCTATATTTTTTCCTCAGGGAAGTTATGGGACACATGGGGTTTTATACTTCAATAACATCTAGTCCAGTTAGAGATAACCAGCTCATGTGCACCCAGTTAGCATGCTTACTATTGCTCTTATTGGTCAATTTAGGGGGCCACTGAATATAATCTCAGTTGGCCTTTAGAATGCTACAGTTTGTAGCATTCTAGTCTGAAGAATACACTTATGTCGAATAACGTATCCTTGTGGATGATAAATTTTGTATGTATTATATGTCCTGAATTGTCTATTCATAATTACTGCTGCTGTCAGCAGTAGACACCTTAGCTGTAGAGGGCACTCTGGGATCATGAATCATTACATTTCTAACATTTCTAACATTATGGCAGCAGATGGCAATGTGTTGAGTATGATCCGTGGTGGTTTTATACTTTTCCTAAATGATCACTTGTAAGGTAAAGGTCGTGCTTCTGAAGCAGTGAGTTTCATAGCTTGTGTCTATGTGTATGCAAA
This sequence comes from Neoceratodus forsteri, assembly GCA_016271365.2. Classification (NCBI taxonomy): domain Eukaryota; kingdom Metazoa; phylum Chordata; order Ceratodontiformes; family Ceratodontidae; genus Neoceratodus; species Neoceratodus forsteri. The sequence continues at coordinate 379,200,197 of CM057458.1, forward strand.
AATAAAGAGAATCATCTAGTCTTATGTGTATGTGTGAACCTATACTAATCTATTGTGTAAGCCCCCACCCTGTGTATGCATCCCTTACTCTGTGTGTGTGTGTGTGTGTGTGTGTGTGTGTGTGTGTGTGTGTATAAGTGTGCATGTGTGTGTCCCTAGTTCTAGTCAGTAAATGGCACATCCATGCAAGACATAACATGGTGACGTCTTTGCCTCAATCTGTCCATGTCATGTGTGTGGCACTACATAAGCTCACTTATGGTTATGGGTAATGGTTCTTCTATATGCCATGAGCATATAAGTAATCATGGCATGCCTTGTGCATGTCAAGCATGTGTGGTAAGCCTACAGTATTTATAATCATGATGTGCCTTGTGCATGCCATGTGCATGTGGTTAGGCATATTCTACACTAGCATACTTGTTTGTGAGAAATTTCTTGTTCGTGAGTCAGTGTTCATCACTGGCAAAAAAGGAAATCTGCTCATGAGCAAGGATTCCCTTTTTCATGACCAGATGGCCAAAACTAGTGCCCTTGTTCACAAGAAAACTCCTTTTTCATGAGTCCTTGTTCATCATAGCGAACAAGGAAATCGACCCAAGAGCAAGTATTGTAGTTTTGGCCATCTGGTCATGAAATAGGGAAAACCTTGTTCGCATACTGATTTCCTTATTCGCCATGATGAACAAGGACTCACAAACAAGGAAGTTCGTGAGTAACAAGCAAGGCTTTCAAATGTTAAAAACAGACAATAGGAGCCAAAAAAAATGCAGCAAACCCCAAAGAAGAGCTCTTCAACTCCTGATGAGCAATAAACATAGTTATCTCAAACAGACATCCCTGGGAAGAGTAATGACAGTTTTTTGGGGGGCAAAATGAAAAAAACATGATGGTGGCTCATGATCAAGTAATTTTTTTATGGCAAACAAGGATTGGACCCTGACGAACATGGAATGCCCCCTCACAAACAAAGATCCTTGTTCAAACCGTGCAGCTATCCTGAAAAATGAAAATCCCATTGAAAATAATGGGAACTTAAAAATGCTATAACTTTTGAAATGGATTAATTTGTTTTCATGAAATAAATTCTGGCCTGTTCTGTGACCCAAGCTCTTTCGGACACAAACATATCAGACCAAAATTTAAAAACATCTGTGTACAGCAAGAGGAAAAAAAAAACTGCAAAAAGTGGTGAATTTTCAGTTTTTTTTCACTATCTGGATCTCAAAATCTGACCGGAACGAAACTTGGCATGTCAAGAGATCTGCCCCAGGAGACTGTGCATGCAAAATTCTGTGCAAATCCATTGAACAATGTGAGGTTTAACATAGACACCCCTGCAAAACCCTAACTACATTGGCGCTACTGTGCCACTATGATATATATATATATATATATATATAGAGAGAGAGAGAGAGAGAGAAGAGAGAGAGAGATGTGACATGAATGATGGTATAAATGGCTGTGTGCAGATAGTCACATTTTCAGATAAAGACTGACATAATAATACTATCTATAGAAGATTGCAAAATAATGCAAAATAAAAAAAAAACTGGGAAAGGTTGGGTAAGTTGCCATTAGAATCTGGTATGTCTTTCACCCCACAATAAGTGATCATTAGACTCTGGCATGTCTTTTAACCCACAAAAGTGCATGGTTATGCACTTCAGGGGGAAAAACATTATTATGAACTGAGGATCGTAAATAGAGGAATCTGTTTGGCCAAGAGCTCTTTGAAGCCATGATGATATCGGACTAAATCATCATGGCTTCAAAAAAGTGTTGGCACCTCCAGCCTCTTTGCTCTCTACTGTCAGAGAACTATTTTTTCAAAATGTACTCCTACACCACCCAAAAGCTCATTCATAAAATGTTTTAAAAACTGTTTTTTTTATATTTTTTTATTTATGGAACTTCAATCTTGTTTCATAATGGCAATAAGTCACTCCATGGTGTGGAATATCATTGGATATCGTCACTTCTCAGGTGGTGGGATGCACTCAGCCTGTGGCCTCATGCCCACCCACTGGAGGCATGATGATATCCCATGATATACCACACCCTGTGGTGCCTTATTGCTTAATTCTCATATACCTTCCTAGGAACATATCTAAATGGTAGTAACTGCAAAAAAGATATAGGCATAATTGTGAGCAATGACCTAAACTGGGAAAAAAATATACAAACTGTATAATAAAATAGGCAAATCAAGTCTTGAATTGCATAAAGTATAATTTCACAAGTAGGGACAGGGAGGTCCTGCTGCCACTGTTTAGGTCACTGGTCAGACCACACTTGGAGTATGTTGCTCAAGTCTGAAGTCCACACAGAAGCAGAGGAATAGAAGGATTAGAAAAAATACAAAGCAGATATACCAAAAGGATAAAAGGGATGGAGGGGGAAAACTATGAGGAGAGTTTGACTGAATAAAATATGTATACACAGCAATGGAGGTGCATTAGGAGGAACATGATATTAGCCTACAAAGCTAGATGAGATCAGGGGCTAACAGATACATTATTGCTAAAGTCCAAGGTTAACATCATAAGTGTAAGAGCACATCATTATGAAGTAAATGGCGATTGCAGCAGAATATGCCCCTTTGGCCATCCCAGCTTATAGATCAGTTTTGTTGGGGACTTATAATTCTCTGCCACCACATGGCTATATCAGAAAATCACTTTTGCCCTGCTCAGAATCAGGAAGGTGAACACAACAACTATTGGTACAGTGTACTTTGGAGATGGACTACAGACAGGGTCCAGGAGAAATAATAAAAATTACCTTGTCAATAATGACATACAGATTTAGTTTAATTGCCTTATTGGTCCTTGTAAGAACAGATCCAGAAGCAAATGGCATGATACCTTTTATTGGACCAACACTGACGTTACAAAAAGAACAAAGTGCCTAAGCTTTTGGACCAACCAGATCCTTCCTCAGAAACTTATGGCAGTTATTTAGAAAATCACATACCATTAACACCCAGATCATACATAAAAAAAAATAAATAAATAATTCTCATTGGTTAAAAATACTCATTTAAATCATAACCCATAGTCTGTTATTGTACATATAGCAGTTTGATTTTATACTGACACATTTCGGAACTCTGAACATCTGAACATATCAGGATGCATGATCTCATTTACTTCGGGGTCCCTCACAGTTCAAATTCCATTGGGTAAATATTGTAGTGATTGGTGTAAATGATGGTGGGTAGGACTCTTGGCTCTCATACATAGTGAATATATACTTCCTTCTAACTAGTTATCTTTTTTGGGGGGGGAGTAATTCCACTGTGCTTTTATTCAGATTCCGTATAATGTTTCTGTACATATTGTAGTTTGATTATATAGTGACACATTTTTGAACTCTGAACATATCTGAACATATCAGGATGCATGATCTCATTTACTTGGGGGTCCATGACTGGTTTGTTTTTTAATTTGGCACTTATATTGATAATTAATATCATCTTGTATAAAATCTTGTTATAGCACTGAAGGTCTCAGTGTTTATGGAACATAATAACTGGTTAAGTGTATAGTTGGGGAAATGTCTCCAGATAGGTTTTATACTGTATAACTGTATGAAACAGTTTCTCACACTAGCTAAACTTTACTTTAAACACACTTAATGCCATATATAGAACATTTCTGTTATATAGTTTTTTTTAACATACAGTCATATCACATTTTCACAGACTGTATTCATATAACACACTTACACATTCAGTTTTTAAGTTAATGGAACTTTCTGCTCAAAGGACTATCTTATTCTGTGGACTTTTGGCCTTGGAAGGCCTCTCAGCTAATAGCAAACTGGTGAAATCTGGTTCTTCTTATTTAAACTTCAGTTATGGTTTAAATGAGTATTTTAAACCAATGAGAATTCTTTCTGGTTTTTTTTTATGTATGATCTGGGTGTTAAGGAGGTGGTATAGTGCAGTGAGCTAAGGCTGTAAGCTGCGGATCTGGAGACCTGGGTTTGAATCCCACAGCCACCTAGGTGCATACTGTGTGTGATCCTGAGCAAGTTGTTTAACTTCCTTGTGCTCCCAGGTCACATCTAGAAACAAGCTTCAGCTTAGTATGCTACTCCTGGTTAAACAATGTTCCCATTCCCTAATAGTATGTGATTTTCTAAATAACTGCCATAAGCTTCTGAGGAAGGACTTGGTTTGTTTGAAAGCTTAGGCACTTTGTTCTTTTTTTAACATCAATGTTGGTCCAATAAAAGGTATGAAGCCATTTGCTTCTGGATCTTGTCAATAATGAGGCAGTCACTGGTTCCATCAAAAACAGATTCTTTACTAGAAGATACTACAGGTATTTACAAACATAATATATTTACAGTTAGACAAAAGGTTTACATGTTTACTAAGAATCTAAAATAAAGTAAAACAGACAGTTGATGGTTAGAAAAATATGAATTTTCCTCACCTAAAACTCGTTACCAGCTGCTAACTACAGAAGAGATTCACTCTAGGCTGTGCTTCCTTACCAAGTTAGCTCCCTTTGGCAGGGCTCCCCTTTCTTCAGATGTTAAGTGTCCCAGAGAGAGAGAGAGAGAGAAAGAGCTGGGTGCCCCACTCCCCAATTTATGTGCTCACAGCTGTAGGGGAGTGACCTTTCCTTTCAGTGACAGTTCCTACAGTATCCCCACCCCTGTGAGTGCGTGTTTGTGTATAGTGTGTGTGTGTGTGTGTGTGTGTGATCTCATCTTCTTTAGCCCTTCCTTACTATCTCTAGATGTTTTTTCCACATGCAGCTGGGTCCATTGCCTGACATTTGAACATATGCCAGAAAGGATTCCCCATGGTATGGGGTCAAACACTAGGAACAGCGCTGCAAGAATGGCGCTGGTAATGTCTGAAAGGATTTAGAGTGACAGAGGTATATAGCAGTAGTGAATTACTGCTACCCCTATTCTCTAGAAGTATATAGAGATCAATTGCTGTGTGCTGGGGTACCTGGTCGAGCCGCTCCCGTGGTGGAATGGCCAGGGCATCAGCACATGGCAAGGCAGGAGACCTAGGACCATGGTTCAGTTCCCATCAGGTCTCTTCCTGCTGCAACGTTTTCTTTTTTTAAAAACAAGTACTTCCCCCCTCCTGATTTTCTCCCCATCTCCGAAGTCCACAACCCCCAGGAGCTGATTATCTTAAGTCTGGGGGCTTGGGGGTATGGGAGTTATAGCCCACCTACAAAAATAATAAAATCACATTATTTGTAATGGGGCTGCAGTGTTGTTTTTGGGTCGCTGTTTTACACGACGCTGTTTGGGACTTCGATGTTTTGCCTGCGGCATTTACTGCTCCTTGTTTTTTGTGTGCGTTGACATGACCCTGTGTCATTCCCACCTGGGATTATGGCTTAAATGCCTCCTCCCTACTCATCCTGGCAGTCATTACTGCTAACCTTCCCACGAGAATGTTGGCACCTCCACAATGGGAAGCCAGCTCTCCTTAGCTGTCTGTACATGTGACTTAGAAGCTATATTGTGTCCATACCAAACAGAACCTATAAAAGTAAAAATGTTTAAACTAACAAAAAAGGAATACATGCATCTGGTCTCATATCCTGTCACAGTGATATATGTAGAACATTGAAACATAGGAATCATGTTGGCATGGGACTGCAAGATCTATCCAGTCTGCCCGTGTTTAGAACTGAACAATGGAAACACTGGTATACTCAAAGGATTAAAAATAAATGGAACAAGCTAACACAATCTGAAGCTGAAGCAAATACTTTGTATGTATTCAGAAAACAACTAGATAAACATATGGTAGTTGAAGAACATCAACTAGTGTGAACAGGTAGGCAATTAACATGGGCAAAGAGCTACTTGTGCCTGCAAATGTTATGTTACTATATATGTTCATTGGAATTATTCAAAAATAGATTGGATAGTTTCTGTTTAAATAAATATGAGATAGTATAGTTTATGGAAAGCAATTAAAGGATGCAAGTCTATTCTGCTTGAAAATCCTATGAAACCTATGAGTAAGGTCTACCAATTTCCTTGGTAATCAGAAATGTGTTTTACTCTGAAAGCCTGTACTGTCTTCATGTTCATTGTACCCACTGGTAGGCTGTTCCATAAATTCATTACCCACTGTGAGAAGACATGTCTCCTAAAGTTACCACTAAATTGACCACTTTTCAGTTTCAGGCATGCTTGCATCCTGCTAGAGTATGCCAGATTAAACATCTTTGTTGGTTCAACATTGTTGATACCCTTTCATATGCAGAACACTGAGATTATGTACCTCCTCAGCCTCTTTATCCAGGTTGAACATTAAGGCTATACAGCCTGTCATCATAGCGTATAGCTGTTATCCTCCACACAACTGATACTTTTTGGGGCCTTGCATTGTACTCCCTCAACTGCCTCAATATCATTTTTGTATTGGGGAGCTCAAACAATACAATGTACTCTGGGTGCAGCTAAACCAGGGAACTGCAAAGTGACAGGATTACTTTACCTGCTCTGCCGACCCTGCCCCCTCGATGCACCTTAGCATTTATCCTGCCTTCTTAATAGCAGTGGTGAACCACTTTTCTTGCTTCAGTGTCCTACCTTATGACTGTGAGTCCAAAGGAGCCAGACGCTTGAGGATTAAAACCAGAGCCAGTGGGGCCCCCTGACAAAGACTACAGTTGAAGTGTCGAGGCATCCTGAAGCTGAGTAGCTCACTCACCCATACATTGCACACCTTTGCCTGTGATCAAATAAACCTTTGATATGGAGTTTTTGGCTTCCAGTATCTTTTTTCAGTGTTAATGGCTCTGGTTTTAATCCTCAAGGGGATGGCTGTTTTGGACTCACAGAATTTCATTTTGGGGGCCAGCAACCCCCACCCAGTACCAGGCTCATACTGCCACTGAACACACTTGTTTTTATCCTTGTCCTACCTTATGACCCTCCCAGACCATTTTTCTTCACCAGCGCACCAAGAGGAGCCCTAAGCAGTGTATAGAGCCTAATTCTGTTTTTCCTGACTAAGTGTAGCACCTTATATTAATCTACATTAAATCTCATGCTCCAGGAATCCAACCAATCTCAGCCTGCTCAGATCATCCTAAACTATGCTCCTCCTCAAGGGAGTCTACCACTCTGGCCACATTAATGTCATCAGTAATAAAAGCAGCCTTCTGGAGACTCCAGCTTCTATGTTGTTGATGGAAATGTTGAATAACACAAACCCCAGCACTAATTCTTGTGGGATGCCACTGAGTATTCATCTTCATTCAGAGTAGTGCCCGTCAACCAGCACTCTTTGCTTTTGGCCCCCAAGCCACTTAGCAATCTAAATTATGTATGCATCATGTATATTGTGATGGTATACTGTGACCAGAAGTTTACTGTATGCCACAAAGTCAAAAGCCTTGCTGACATTCAAATAGACAATATCTATGGCCCTTCCCCAGACCACATCCTGGGTTTCCCCCTCAAAGTAGTTGGTCAGGTTGTCTTAGTATCATCTGCACCTCATAAAACCATGCTGAGAGGTGGTAAGAATCTTGGCCTTAATCAAGTAATCCATTATTCAGTCCTTGATAATGGATTCCAAGACCTTGCTTAGCACTGATACTAGGCTGACCATTCTGTAGTTGTCCAGATCCAACCTTGCTGCCTTCTTGATAATGGAGACCACACTGGCTATTTTTCAGTCCTCTAGCACCACTTTTATACAGACTGACTCATGCAAGAGTTCTACAAGTGGCCCCCCAAAATTGTTCTATGTGTTATGATCCTGGTGTGGATCCTCTCATCCTCCTGGGATTTATCTGGCTTGCTCTTTGCATGATAGTGAGCTACTAGGGTGGGTGTAATGTCCACAGGATGTATCTTGGTTACCTTTGGTGTCATGGGCCATCTTAATGAGCACCTCCCTGAGTCCAATGATAAACACAGAGGCAAAGTATTAATTCAGAAATGCAGCTTACACCCCTGGCTCTCTTACAGAGTCTACCAGCCCTTCCCTTATTTTCAGGGCCCAATTCCTTCCTTTACTTTCCTCTTTTGCACTTTTGTACTGGAGAATATTTTAGTGTTATCCTCCAACTACTATCCTGGTTGAAAGCCCTCCTTGGTTCCTTAATTCAAGTCATACAGCTTCTCAGTACTGCTCTGTAATCCTCTCTTGCCTGAAGGCAACCTATCTCTTTCTAGAGCTAATAGTCACACTTTTTATAACGGTTCTATTGCTTCAATTCAGTGTTGAGCCAGTATGACCACTTCTTGTCCTTTTATCCCTTACTGCCTACAGGGTTGTATATCTCCATGACTGCTTCAAGCTCCTCATTCAACAAACTCCACATATGATCTGCATTACCAGCCTCAGGCAGCTTCTCCAGTTCCTTGGCCATTAGATGCATCTTCTTGGCAATTTCCACATTTCTGAAGTTTCAGGTTCTTGTACATGAGGCCACACTAGCCCCTACGTGTCACCAGGAAGAAAGATTATCTGGTTCTGGTCACTGTTTCCCACTGGTTCCTTGATATTCATGCTGGGGAGGGTCCCCCCCCAATGCTGATAACAGGGTCAAGGTTGGATTCAAACCTAGTCCCTTTTGGATATCCTTTTCCAGGAAATAGTCCTTGAAAGTGATCAGGAATTCAGTCCCAGCCCTTTAATTTGCTATTTCAGGATACCAGTCTATGCCTCGGAGATTAAAAGGCTTAAGGTTCACCACTGCATCTAATATGCCTGGTCTCATAATTACTCTGCCCAGCAAGGCATTCTGCTCCATTAATCTTTTTGGGGGCCTGTAGAACACCTCCAAGGAGATTTCTTTGCCTACCATTTACCCCAGTATGACACAGATGGATTCGGTATCCCATCAATTAAGTGCGGGAATGGCAGCGGGGAAATGAGGGTGGTGTGATTAGCATCAGTGTGTTCTCAATGGTCTGGACATCTGCACGGTGGCAATTATGGTCAAGGTAAACTTGGGGTCCTAACTGTGGTCCTCCTCCCCCAATGTGTGCAGGGTGGGAGTGTTCATATTTATTTGATAGGGTGCGGGAGCCAACATGCAGTGTGACCAGCCAGGTGCACAATGCAATTGCCTGTGTAGTACCTTTTGCTTTTGGCCATTTTCCTGTGCCCCACATTTGTTTTTGCCCTATTGTGGGTGACCTGATAAATTCTATGACACTGTTCCCTCTGATGCCTTCCTTGTCCTCCAGTAACCTTTTCCCTAATAAAGAGAGCCACCTGACTCCCTGTCCTTTCAGGCCTAGACATTTGGAATAGCCTAGAGCAATCTATTCAGGTGCCCCAGTCATCTTCTTCCTCATACCAGGTTTCTGTAAGTGCCACTAAGTCCTGACTCTTGAAAGGCATCAGACCCTTAAGCGTGTCCATTTTTCTTGGTGACCCCCTCAGTTTGCCATGCAAGCAAAAAGCACTGCCACTTGGCTTTGTCACTCCCCTTTGGGTCTCTTAATTTGTTGCTCCCATACGCTGTTGTACATCCTCGGTAACTACCAGCATCTGTCTTCGGTACTTGGTGATCCCTTGTGCCAACCCCCTCCCCATACTCCAGTTTAAATCTCCTCTGACATCTTTGGCATACAGTTTTTCCTTGTCCCAGAAAGCCCTCTTAATGGCTATGAAAAGAAAGCCCTCCCTTTTGCACAAGATGCTAGCCAAGTGTTTGGCTGTTGCTTCCATGTGTCACTAGCTCCCAAGACTATGAGGATCTAAATAAAGATCAGCATGAATACCGTTCTCTTCAGGAACATTCCTTATTCCATGAATGACTGCCTTATGCCCTCAGGACATGTGCACCTGATATTCATACCAACATGGATGACAATGGTCTTCTCCCACCCCCCCAACTGAACCTCACTCACTGCCCTAACTATGGAGTCACCAGTGACTACCAATTTATTTCAACTCCACCCACCCTTTTCCTTCTTTTACATTGGTAGGTCAAGTGTCTTTGTACCTGGACTGTCCACACCAGCCCTGATTGGTTGTTGACCTCTCAACCTGGTCAGGCTGATGTCTGTTGCTGTTGTCCACTGGTGATGGTGACCCATTATAACAATGCCTTCTACTCCCTTTGTCCACTTAGATCCATCCTCCATCTCTACCACTGCAGAATAGTTCCTGCCATCCTTTTTCCCCACTACCTTTACTGTCCCAATGAACTGCTCCTTTCTGGCCTAGTGACCATGTCCCTAACTTCCTTTTCCCACATTCTCCTCAGCTATCTTTTCACTTTCCAGTGTCCACACAGTACCTTCATCTTCCTCTCAAGGCTAGCAAACAATAATTTGACAGTATCAACTAGACAGCAGTGTCTGGAAATGCATCCCTCTGCCCTCCATAAGTATGATGGTGTTCATTGCATGTCTCAGGTAGCATACTAGGTGTACCAGTCTTCCTCTGTGTGTCACTGGAGTGCCACCAGTTGCCATTCTAGGCTGGCAACATTCCTCTCTAGAGCAGCAACCTGTTAACAGCAGCTGCAGAGTGACCTCATTGCTCTCTACAGGCAGGATGGAGTACATCATGCAACCCTGTCTGCACTCCCATTTTGCTGCCCTTCTCCCTGAAAACTACATTTCGCAAATATAGCATAAGTAAACAGGAAGGAAGGAAGGAAGGAAAATACTTCACCTTGATAAAAAAGCATGTAATCTGTAATCAGTTCTGTATATATTTGCCCCTGCCTTATTTCCGACCATCATAGATGTTCCTTTTTTTTATTTTGCACCTAAGATTGCTGTTAACCAGGTGGAGACACTTGCCTTCTTAACCTGTATATATTGTACTTGTTTGCAGTATAACTCATACTCTGCAATGCAACTTGGATTATTGTTTAACTGCTTTACTATTTGCCTAATTCATCTGTACAATCTCACTGTAATTTTTGCACAATGGCATTCTGTGATCTGTAAATGCACTGCTAATTGGGAGTTTAACTGAACTGTTGATGCCATAATGTAACTGGTACTGGGTCATAATACCGAAAAGAAAAGCGTCTCTGATGACAACCACTAACAAACTACAATAACAGCAAAGCTACCTGATAAAATGCCGACCATTCAAAACAATGCAAAGCAGCACCCCCCCCCAAAAAAATAAGAGGAACAAAAATGCAGTACCAGTCAAAGTATGCCATTCAACAGAATTTATTACCACAGCTAAAAAACAGAAATTAGAGGCATAGAGAGCACAATAGCAGTAAAACAACCAAAACACCTAAAAGAAAACCCTCCAAAAAAACTGCACAAATCACAAAATACACAAAAATAATACCACTAGGTAAACAACCCTACAAAAGACAAGTAAACAATAAAAAATAACATAAAACACCCATGCCAAAACCCACACAGAACATGCACACAAAAAAACAGCAGAAGTCATTAAACACCATGTAAAGCCACAGAGGGGAAATGAGACTCCAACCACATACCTACAGCATGAACCACCTATACAACTGACCCTACAAGATGCCCTAGCCTACCAAGTCACGAAGCCATCACAGCTCCTGACCAAGAACACATCTAACTCCACAATCACACATACCAACAAAACCAGTTCTACATATACCACAATGCAATTTCATCACATTCTTTTTCAGGGGGCTTTGCGCCCCACACCCCCATACTAAAATAAAACAAGTCCAGTCTGCACTGCAGTTACAAATGGTAACAACACCCACACAGCAATGACATCCCTACAGTGTTATTGTATGCGTTATTTTTGACTCGCTATTATGCAGTCGCTCAGATTCATATGGTATATTTACTGGGTACCATGTAACCAGAGTAATTCTCTGTAACCTGCTTCTTTCATTTCTTTGACCTACCTCTCTCTCTTCTTCTTTCATGTCCTTGACCTACGTCTCTCACTTTCTTTCATGTCATTGACATCTCTTTTTTTCTTTCATGTCCTTGATATATATCCCTGTCCCTCTCCCTCTCCCTCCTTGTTCCTCCTCACTGCTCCAGTAAAGCTATTTCTCTCATCATGCTGCCTTTTCCCTCCACTGTTTTTAACGACTTGTCCCTCTGACTGAACATCCTGTTGTTCCATCTCTGCCCTCTTTAACCCTATTTCCAACATTTCTGACCTCCTTGAATATCTTTTGCTCACTTGTGCTGTATCACTGCTCTCCTCTATTGGGTTTCTCTTCCATTCTCCCTTTTCTTTCACTTTCATTTTCTCCCCTACCTCAACTGCAACTACTCTTTCAGCACTGTTGGCACTCAGTTCCTCAAAATGCAATAGCACTCCAATGATCTTGATCTCAAGCTCCTTTATATCTCTGCTTCCACTGTGGGTTCCAATCTCCACTCTCTCTAACCTCCTCTTCCTCACTGGTACAGTGCCTGGTGTTTGAAACAGACCTTAAGTTAGCCCCATTCACAAAAGACTCCCACAGGTAATAACCACCCCATCTGTCTTGTTCCTGCTCTGGCTAAACTGCAAAACTATCCGGTACAGTACTCTGTCCTTAACTCCTTTTTCCTAAGCCACTTCTAGTCTGAGGCATCATTTGAGTCCTTCCTTCTGTCATTGTCCAAATCAAGGTCCCAATATCACGAGCTGTCTTTGCTTCAAATATTGGACTTAAACCCCAACCATTGCCTGTGACATCTGTCATGCTTCTCCCTTAGACCAGTCCTTCCTCCCTAGGCCATCATGTCCAACCCTTTCCTATGTCATCTGACCTTCCCTTCCCACTCCCTATACCCCTCTCCCCTTCCCACCCCACTTGCCAGGCCATGCCTACAGTACTTATCAAAGGACTCTTACATCTCAATCTTTGCACTTTGATGCTAGAGGAAATGCCATTCCTGCTCACTAGGACTCATCCAATGATGTTTACTGTATAAACTTTAGCTCATTACCTTATGTCCATATATCTGTATATATGCAATTGTATTTAAATGGCACTACCTCCTGTTGAACCTTATACTATGTTCTGGTGGAAGTATCTTGTTACATGTGATGGTTATATCTTATCATGTTGTTATTATGACTATGTAATTGTTATGTACGTTCACTCAACCTGTTATATCTTAACCCTGTTGGCAATTGTTTTGCCCCAGGTCCATCTTGTAAATGAGCTTGTCTCAATGATGTTCCACCTGGCAAAATAAAGATTTTGATTGATTGATTTCAGGAAATGTCATTCCACTGTATAATCCTCATAAAGGCTCACTGACACCATCTTGAAATAGATGCATCAGGATCTGCTAACATTCTTCCCTGGACAAGGCCTTGCACTCAACTGCCCACCCTGCCTACTGTATAAGTTATCTGGTGCTGATCTATTGGACCTCATTGTCAAATAGTTCAGTTCCTACTTGTCAGATAGGTCCCAAGTGGTCCTCATAGGTGGTTCGCTCTCTCCTTCAAATTGAGTCAGATGTCTCCTAACACTCTGTCCTTGGCCCTATCTGTTTTCTTAAATGACTTCCCAAGTCAGGATTACAGGAATTTCATGGCCCATTTAATAAAATGCCTTTTGCCTCTGGTCCCTCAGACTCTGAACTGGCTGCAAAGCTCTAGCATGATTTCAACAAAGCCAAACACCGGTTCCATGCACACCCCTTCCCGTGCCCTAAATGCCAAGAAAACAGTACTCCTCCCTTTATCCCCCTCATTTGATGAAAGATGCCTTTCTCACTGTTCCTACATTTCCTAATTTTGGTTAGGTTAATGCCCCAGTTATCCCATATCCCTTCTTTCTGCTGTCCTCCCCACCTCATCTCATATCATATCTCCTCAGAAACCCATTATTTAGTTCCCTGTATGAAGACCTCTGCTGGTCAAGCTGGTTTCTTCTATAGGCTCCCCCTGCTCTGGTGTAGTCTCTCTCTCCCTCCCTCCTTCTGATCCTTCCCCTCTGTCCTGAAGTCTACATTTCTTGATTATACTTCTCATGTCTGTACTTGCATGTGACCCTCCATTCCCTCTCCCCAGTCCACTCACCTCATGTTTACCACTATAATCTCCTTGGCCGTCAAGGTCAGATTTCTTTCCCAGTCATTACTGATTTTCCTATTCCTGCCCTAGTTATTCAAGTTTTGTTTTATTCTGCCACCTGTTAATAATGGTCTCCTATAAAAGGACTTCATCATTGGTACTCACTATTTATCTACAGTGCAGCTGTTCTTCACTTATGCACATCTGCATGTCTGTTTTTGTATACTACCTTTTTTGCATATCTGCTCATGTTCTACTCTTGACCACTGCTTCCTCTACTGTGAAGCCCACCAGGCTATAAAGCAATGCTGCAGAATTTAGCAGCAGAGTTATTACAGAAAATAAGACAGTTTCAGTGGGAGTTAATCCCTTTCGTTATGCAGAAATCTGTGACATCCTGGTGGATTCCACTATATTTTGAACACTCTATTGTGCCATTGTTGTTTTGCTTTTCCATGTACCATTTTCCCTAAGAAGCATCTGGAAATGAGCTCTTCTCAGTTCAGCATGCTTTCCTGGTGAAAGGGGACCTTTCAACAAATGCAGTGTGCAACATCACTTATAGAACCACTTATAGCAGTCTAGTTTGCATTAGTGTGTTTTGCCCACTGTACTGCATCTCCATTTCAATATTTGTTTCCTGCACTGAAAGCATATTTTTTCCCTCCACTTATGTGAATTGTATGATATGTTGTGATTAGCAGTACTGGCTTGAAAATGACATAACAACACATTAAACATGCATGCATATAAAATTATAAAGCAGAAATGCAGTACCTCTTATATGTAGAGCTGGTGCCTCACACATACTGTTCAACCACTTCCCCGAACACTCATGGCTTTCACCTACTGGAACTTCCATTAGCCTGTGCTCTGCTGCTAACCTGTCTTGCTGTTAGTTTGCTGGCTGTTATAAAATATAATTTGCTGTTGGCTCTTATAACATCATTTAAAAAATGATCCCTCCACCAATTGTTGCCACTACACTCCATGGTAAGGAAAGCAGTAACGTGAGTCTTTGTTTATGTGGGCAGCTGGGCTGGGGCTCTCAGTACAAGTCACCTATCAGTGTCCATATATTTAGTGAAAGTTATGGATCACCCAAGCAGTTTGTAATTATGAAATAAACCCACACTGTTTGTCTTTTTAAATGTGCCATTTGTTGGCTGTTGGAGAGGAGGGTCGAGGGGGTGAAGTTATGTAGATGCACTTGGCATTTACAAGCATGTGATGGCTACTTAAATGGGACAGAACCATTTCTTGCCATAATTAGAGAGGGGAACAAAAGTATAAAAAAATGGAACTTACTTTAAATGCTTATAGTGCTACAAAAGTGTGTTTTCTCCACATGCAAAATCTTGTAGTGCTTCATAATATATTAATAAATATACCTGGGGGTGTTTCTTACAGCATAAGAATGTTATCTCATGATATTTGGTATGAAAGAATTGCTCCTCTTCGCTTCACAGCCCTCTTGCCCAAATAACTCAAGATAACATTCTTATGCTGTAAGAAACACCCCCAATTACAAATGAAATGAAACTTTATTTATATGGCGCTTTCTCAAACCAAGGTGCCTTACAATAATTTAAAACAATGAACAATACATAATAAATGCAAATCCATAAATAATTTATACTTCACTAAATCTGAGCTCCAATTCACAATCCATTAATTAAAATTTATCTTTGACCATAGATGGATCTTGAGGGTCTTTATACATATTAATATATATAAAAAATACTATATGGCAGTCTTTATCCATGCTATTGTGTAGCTGCATTAGAGGAAATTACAGTAGAATATAATGATGCACACACAAGTAATAGGCAGGGCTGGGCAGACTGGAAGAGAAAGTAGTTCTTTTTCTGCCATCACATTCTATGTTTCTATGTAATGCAATTTAACTGAAGTCTATTTTTTTTACTGCTGTATCTTATTTGTTATGTATTCAGCCACAATTTGGTGATATGCCCCATTTAGGCAGTATTGCTCCTTACTGTTTTGTCACTCATTAGAGTGTATATAGTGCAGCACAGATGACATGTCATCCTGTAACTCTGTGTTCTTCAGTTGCTTCTTGGAGTCAGAGTTTGTTGATGAACACTTAAAGGTCATGACCTTGTGTATGTCATTTTTTGGGAGGTGATCTCCATTGTTTCCAAGGTGGCAGGTAATCCAGTTCTAATGCCAAGAGCCCATCTGGTAGGTTTATCAGCTCTTTCTCGCTCTTCTCCATATTCTTGAACTCATCAGTTCAAATCACTCTCCCTAACATTAATCCCTTTGGCAAAACAATGGTGGATGGTTTCTTGGGTTCCATGATTCCAGGCTTGTTTCATCAGACTAATTGTATCAAGCAGATACATTTTTTAAGGCATGTAGCAGCTGTGAGCTCCTCTGTTTGATGGATCATAATCACTCAACAAGCCAGGCAACATGTCTTTGAAAAGTTTCAGATCTCACTATATAAGCATTCACTTTCTCTCTATGAACCATTTTAAAACTTATGTGGCACCTGCTTTTCCACTTCTGCAACCAGCCTTCAGAGGGGCTAAAATCCTTTTCTTCTCAGTGTCCGTACTAGATACTTTGCTTTTTCTTTCAGTAAAGGACCACTGATCAGTGCCTCCCTCCTAAGGGTAATTATAATGCCCCTAGCAGGACATCTTCAATTTCAACAGTTATTGTACCCTCTATTTTTTCTCTCTCCAAGATATCATTGGCATGTTCTTATAGCTGATGTAGCTGAATAGCTGATCTTTTGCCAACAATAAATCAGAAACAATGGATTTTGGGATGCTGAAATGTAAGACAGGTCTTTAGCACTCAGTTTCTATATCTCATCTAGCATCTCAGCTTTCTTAGATCTAGACAGGGTACTCTGTTTCTGGTGTTCCAATAGATGCCATCTGCCATTGCTGCCACAGTGGAGCCTGCCAGGATGCAAGGCAAAACTATAGTATTCTAAGGAAGAGTTACTACAGGAAACAAGTCAATTTCAATAGCAGTTAATTGCTTCTATCATGCAGTGTCCTGTGACATTGCAATACATCTTAGCTGGCTCTACTGTATGCTGGGTGTTTTAGGAATTGGAGGTAAGGTGAGTTTAAACCACATCTTAAATACACTGAATTAGAGCATTTAGCAACTCATAGTTTTTACTGTTATGGTCTATGAGAGTGGTTATGGAATGAGGTAAATGTCCACTAAAAGAGGTTGTTTATGGTATAGGTATACAGTACAGGTGTTGAATGCTGTAAACAGTTTAACAAACCAGCTAACTAACTTACTTAATAAATACTCCACTTCTGTATAACATTGTCAAAATAATGATTTAACATGCCTTGATGAGTAGGTATGAACTAGCTAGTGGTTGCCCTCAACTAACGCTTTGTGAATTAATCTGTTGCTGTACTGCATAGTATGTTCAACCCTATCTCATCTGCAGTATGTGAACACAGTATTGTTTCCCCTTCTCTATGTGTGTGTGTGTGTCTGTCTCTCTTGCTCACATTTTCTTTGCCCCTCTCTCTCTCTCTCTAGTCATGGAACCCAATGTTAAAGGGTGACGCTGGGCTTGTATTAAGCCTTTCATCAACCCCGATGTTTGACACAACTGCGCCAATCACATCTGAAGAAACTGCACACAGTTTTCTAACATTTTGCACAGTTATGACAGTTTTCACAATTTAGGGCAGCTTGCATCAAAGCTTCGGTCCAAGCCCCGTTAACTGGCACCCCCAGTGGTGTAAAGTTAGACCAGGGGGTAGCTGGTCTTACTTGGTGCATTTCATGCAAGGGACTTGCATCCAGGTTTGTGGCAGGTGCCCTTGCAAAATCACGATTGCCACAAGAATTGCTGCAAGTTCCCCTTGCATCCGACTCTTGGATGCAAATCCTCTGCAGCGATCCCAGGCTGTTTCAAAATTGGGTTTATGTTCTCTAGCTCAGACTTGTACTGTCTCTTTTTTACAGTGTTCTTTCATTCTTATCACTTTCCTTCTCTGTGGTGTGAGTAAGCCTGACATGATTTCTGCATATACAGTAGCTACTGTACTTGTATTAAAGCAATGCCTTCCCATGCACTTTGAACTAGGGTTGACAAATTTACAGTACAGTATTGACCAGATAATCTGGTTTTCAGTTCCTTATCCAGTTTTGTTCAGAGGTAATGAGTTTTTTTTAGCTATTTTGAACGCTCACATGCTTGTAAAACAGAGTCTATCAAATCCTTCACTGCATAGCCTGCATGTCAATTTTACAAATAAGTTCTGATGTGATACAGACCTTTGTTTGTAAACCAGTCACTCTGGGAGGTGCAAAGTTTGGCTATTAAGACACTCAGAAGTAAATTAACTTACTCTTTTCCACTCTGCATTTTAGTATGGCCTTTAACTGCTGTGATAAAAAACAGTTTTTATGTTTTTATATGTTCTCCTGTTTCCTTTTAGGGTCTGAGATTTGCAGGCCCTATTTTGTAAAATTAATAATCTAATATTTCATTGCCTTTGTAACTACATTAAATCACTCTTTCCTTAGCAGCTACCGATTTCAGTTTTACTACTACCCAAACCTTCCAGTCAGATCTTTCTGGGCCACTCAGATTACCAGCATGGAATGGTGGGACTGTTGAGGTGGAATGTCTTAGAAATAAGAAAAGAAAGGGGAGTACCTGGTAATGTGAAAGGAACATAGATTTGAGAGCACCACAAATCAAGTTAATTAATTTATCTGGAGCTCTGTGGTGCAGAGGGCTGTGGCACTGAACACTGCATCAGCCATCAAACTGGTGACCCAGGTTTGGACAGAGACCAGGGTTGCTCAGGGAACTAGCCAGGGGAAGGAGGCTTAAGTATCCAGGGACAGCTCTTCTTCAGGGAGGGGGCAGTGCATACCAGTACTTGGTCACCACCTAGACCATGGGGTAGCTTCTTATTGGCATGGCTTGTTGGACAATACATATTATGCCTATGCAAGGCTCCTTGCCATTTCCCAACCCCCAGCATTATAGCAGTAACAGAGCTCTGGTGCCACACCCTCTTCCTAGTGTTCATCATGATAAATAGTACTTTTTAACTCAGAGTTTTGCTAAAGGCAGTAACAACTAAACACATTTAATCACCATTATATTTGTAGTTTGGTCTTGTAAATTAACCCTCATTAACCAGGTATGTTTCTAGATATGTAATACAGATAGCTGTATATCTTAACACTGAGGCTCATTAACTAATTATAATTACAGCATAAATGGAAGCAAATTAAATGGCTTGCTGCCCACAGAGCAGTTTGCAATCTGCTCTGTGTTTGTAGCAATTTGGTTTTTCACTGAAGTGGAATAATTTCCCTTACAGTACTTGTTTGTGCAATATCCAGTAATATCCTCAGTTCACTGTGATAAATCATTGTGTTTCTTTGATGAAGGTTTACTTCTGAATAGGGTCATGGATGTTTTCAGTACTGGAGATGTATACTTTATGTGTAAATATCATTGCAAAAAACTACATTAATACTGATTAGGGTTGTTACCATGTAAAATTTAAATCCCACAATGTTTGGAAATGTGTTATTAGGATTTTCTATCAAATACCCATTATGGGCACTATGCACTAAGTGGGCGGGGGTATGTGGAAAAGTCACGTACCCTGCCCACAACCCTCTGCCCCATGGACAGGTGTGCCCATTCTGGCATTCACCAACATCAGCCACCTGTCAGCGGCTCCTCCCTCCCAGTGCACAGGACTACTCAGGGTGGCCAGGAGTGGAGTTGTAGACCCAGGTCCACTAATGGATCCCTCACACTGTGATGCATGGGTCCAGGGTTGAGCATACTGCCTAGGCACCCAGACCCACACAGCAAGGCCTCTTTGGCTAGTCAGTTCACTGGACCAGCAACAGTGAACTGTGCCCTCCTGGCACATTGCAGGTCCCTGGTGTTGAGACCCACCTCCTGCCTGCAACATCAGCTGTGCCCCAACACCATTGGCAATATCACTGAGCCCCTGTATTGGTGCATGTGCCACGGTCCGACTCTCCCCCCCCGTGCAACATCCCAGTGCTGCCGCTTATCCAGCATTATGGGCACTCTCCCAAACCACTGTCCCTGTCCTCACCAGATTCCTAGTGGGCAGTGGCAGCACAAACAGCACTGTCCAGGACCCCCAGCATCAGGAGGGAGGAGATCATGGGGGCACACAGAGGGTTACAGCAGAGTCTACCCTGGCATACTCCGCACCCATGCGGCCAGCACTACATGGTTTAGTGAATACCGTATAGTGCTCACCCCCCCGGAATGCCCCCAGTGTGGTGCAGTCTGCAGACATGGGGGATTGGTTGTGATGGTTCTGTGCACCCCCTCTTTGTGCATGCCACATGGGGGTGCAATGGGTGTGGAGCGGGTATGCACCACAGATACATATGCATAGCCACTCTGCACCATTCGTGCATAGCACCCAATGTCTGTAAATGTGCTGTTAGGTTTGTTAAGCCTAACTCTCACCCCTCCGCTACTCAAATAATGCAAGACTAAGCTATGGTTATTGTGCCATGCATTAATTGTGTGGTACCTTGTACAGGGCCAGCATATTCAAAACTGGTAAATAGCAACCTTAATTTCCACCCCTTCCCCATTCCATACACTTATAGCCTAAGGCCAAGCTACAGATCTGGCTCCATGCTACAAGGCTGTGCTTGTCCATGTAAGTCTATATAGGACCAACATTAAGTTGCATTTACAGTAAGAACAATGCCCCCAGGAATTAAAATCAGAACTTAAATAAAACAGAAAGCTTTTTCAAAGAGGAAGGTTTTTAAGGGAGATTTAAAGGCCTCTGCTGAGCTGGCTTCATGTATGTAAGATGGCAGAAAGTTCCTCAGCACTGGTGCAGCAGTTCCAAAGGCTCTATCCCCAATCTCAGGAGATGTGAAGGAGGTACCACAAGCAAGTCAGCCTTGGTGGAGCATAGGGGGTGGAGAGGTCGATATGACATCAGGAGCTCTTTGAGGTAGTCTATCCCAAACCATGTGGGGCCTTGTATGTCAACAAGCAGATCTTGAAGGTGATGCATGAACTTATAGGTAGCCAGAGCAATGTACACAGAACAGGAGTGACATGATCCCTCAGAGAGACATCTGTCAACATCCTGGCTGCAACATTTTGCATTACAGTAGCTGCAGTTGATGCATCAATTCTCCAGACAGTCTTAGGTATAGAGCATTGTAGTAATCAAGTCTGTCGGTGACTAAAGCATGGATTACTGTCGCCAGGCCATCAGGCAACAAGAACAGCTGGATCCTGGCGATATTCCAGAGATGAAAGAAACTGGACTGAACAACTGATGTCACCTGTTGTTCAAGGGTCAGTCTGTCATCTTCAAAATGCCAGGATCTCTAACTGCACTCACCACGGTCAGGGGCTGCCCACCAACAGCTGGGGCGAGCAACCTCCTGTCAGTGGAAACATTTCAATGACCAGGCTTGATCACTATAACATGTGTCTTTTGGGGTTGAGACATAGCTAGTTTGCAGACATCTAGTCATTTATCTCAGCCAAACACTGGTTCAGCATGACTGAAGTAGAGAGGTCATCTGGGACACAGGACAGGTACAACTGGGTGTCATCCACATAGTAGTGAAACCCCAGATTGTACTGCCTAATGATCTCTCCTAGTGGCAGCATGTACATGAAGAAAAACAGAGGGGCCAAAATAGAATCCTGCGGAACACCACAAAGCAGCGTGAAAAATTCCAAGGGAAAATTCCCAAGGACAACACACTGCAATCTCCCGGTTAAATATGAGCTAAACCAGAGCAAAACTGCATCAGTGGTGCCCACATGGTTCTACAGATGATCTAATAGCACCTTGTAATCTACCATGTCAAAAGCTGAGGATAGATTCAAGAGCACCAAGATGGTACATTGACCTTGGTCCCTCGCCATGAAGAGATCAAGTGCCACCCTGACCAAAGCTGTCTCAGTACTGTGCCGGGGCCAGAAAACCTGACTGGAGAGGTTTAAAGATAGATTAACTCTCCAATTGCTTACCCAGCTGGTCAACCACCACCTTCTCAATAACCTTCCCCAAAAAGGGAAGAATAGAGGTAGGCCTGTAGTTCAAAAGAACATCAGGTCTAAGGATGGCTTCTTAAGGAGGAGTCTCAGTGATGCTTCTTTCAAGGCTGTAGGAAAAGAATCCTCACTTAAAGACCCATTTATGATCTCAACAAACACTGGACCCAGGGAATCCATGCAGTTGATGACAAGCTACATTAGGATTAGGTCCAGGGCACAGCTGGTGGGACATAAGCTGGTGAGCACACAGTGGACCTCAGCTACCAAAACCAGATGAAACTCACTCCAGCTTGGCAAAGGATCTCCACCAACAGACCAATCACCTCCAGCAAAAGCTTGACCAGAGGAGGCAGTACTCACCCTGATTGAGGACACTTTGACAGCAAAGTAATGCCCAAACTACCCGCACTTTTCTGTGGAAAATGCTATCCTGGACTACAGACAGGAGGGGTTCAGCCAACTGTCTACATTGTGGAAGAGCGCAGCTGGGCATTCCCTGCTGCAGCAATCAACCGAGAACAAAACTCCATCCTCTTTAGATCGATTGCCTGCTGATACTCCAAATAGTGGAGCCTCAGCACAGCCTTGTCCCCCTCAGTGGCAGACCTCCTCCAGACATGCTGTAACTTATGGCCCTTAGTTTTCAATTGACACAGCTCAGCACAGTACCACGGTGAGCGACATTAGGAGGTCAAGGGACAAATGTGGAAAGGTGCAATCAGGTCCAGGGTGTTGGTGAAGGCTGTGTTATAGGCCTCAACACCAGCCTCTGAACCCTAAGCACAGACTAGCAGCAAGTTCAAGACATCTAGTAACTCCTGGAGCTGGCAAGGCTCCAATTTATTTTTCAAACAACACTGGATAGTCACCATAGTAGGGGCTATTTGACAGGGGGCCCGACACAGGAACTCAACAGCATGATGATCTGACCAACAGACTGGATCAACCTTGACTGCCATAATGTCAAGTCCGAGAGAGAAGACCAGGTCCAAAAGGTGGCCATATATGTGCGTCTTGGAGTACCACACATTTGTATGTTTGACCCTGTGTATTGTACAGCATCCATTTAATGGCAGTATTTTATTTCACATATTGCCTAGTAGGATATGAATCATTTACTTGTTACTCGTTTCATGCAGCTTCAACAAGACTGCATAAAATGGTATATACAGTATGTCCCAGACATGTAAGTTGCTTTGAGTAGCTCCAGGTATGTGTCCTAATGAAAGAAAGTTACAAATCTGCAATGTGTTTAGCATTTACATATCTAAAGCAAGTCTACTGCTTTTTGCAGGTTCCACAGTATTGTGTGCAAAGTAAGCCACATCCTAAATGAATGTAACTATTTAGCTGCTCCCAAGTATCTAATTACAGACCTAGAAAGTGTAGGGTATGTATGAAACACCAGATCTGTGTGGAATGAGTCCAGATCTGTATTTTAGCCTTTGGTCAAGAGGGTAGGGAATGCATAAAGAATGAGGATTAGGGTTGCTCTTTACAAATTTTGAATATGTTGGCCCTCTGTTAGGTACTACACCATTACTGCATGGACCAAAAGTTGTAATGATGAAAAAAGCATTTGTCAATGCCGAATGTTTGCTTGCTGGTATTGGCATTGGTAGTGCAGGAGTTAGAGAGATGCATAATAGGAATGGCAGTGAAGTATTGAAGTAGCGTGAACCCCCACCCCCCCCTACAGAGACTGACAGGCATTGGGGTAGTGCCTTTGGGTCACTGGCCATAACATTCACACCATTCCACCTCACCCCACCGTGCAGACACCGACAGGTGTTGCAGTGTTCCCTGAAGTCTTTGGCCCTTACGCTCACCCCATTCCATAAGGAAATAAGTTGCGATGGGTGCAGTATAGGAGAATTGGGTGAATGTTAGGGCTGAAGATCTCAAGGCACAACTTGATGCCTGTCAGTGGCTGCAGGGTGGGGGTGGAATGGCATGAGCATTATGCCCGATGACCCCAAGTCACACCCCGATCCCTGTCAGTCTGTACAGGGTGAGTTTTACAGTTGGAAACACTAATGTCCCGGGTGTTTGTTGGTATTTCTGCTCCAAATTTTCAACATGGGCTTTTTGGGACCCCACCTCATGAACAGTGGCAGTATCATTTCGTTACTCAATCCCAAAAAGTAATTTCATACAGCAAGTGTACCATTCAGCACCACAAGTGCAAAAACACATTTCAAGAAGGATGTGAAAAATGACAGCTATACTGTTCATAAGGAGGTGTGAAGAAATAGCAATGTTGAAAATCTGGAGTGAAAATATGAAACAGTGGCAAAGTTACGAGTGTGCACAGAAACTGTACAATGCATACTCGTAAAAGTAATTTTTTGGAATGATTTCACCAAATTTTCAACATGGCCTTTTTGGGACCTCCCATCATGAACAATGGCACTGTGACTTTGTTAATCAGTTCTGAAAGTTGATTTTCCACAGCAACCATGCCATTATGCATCACAGGTACAAAAACACATTTTGGGAAGGATGCAAAAAATGACAGCTGTACTTTTCATAAGGGGATGTGAAAAAATGGCAGTGTTGGAAATTTAGAGTGAAAATATAAAAAATTAATAAAGTTACAAGCACGAGTAGAAACTGCACAATGGACGCTTGTAACAGTCATTTTGGAGTTTTTTTAACCAAATTTTTAACCAGATTTGCAACAAGGTCTTTTCGGGACCCCACCTCATGAACAGTGGCACTGTCATTTCATTAATTGGTCCTGAAAGGTGATTATGTGCAGTGACTGCTAAATCACCTTTTGGAACCGAGAAATAAAATGACAGTGCCAGTGTTCATGAGGTGGGGTCCCATGAACCCCATGTTAAAAATGTGGGACCTAAACTGCAAAAATTGGCTGAGATATCAACCTAAGTTGAAAAACTCACATTGACTGTCATTATAGGGCTTACCATCATTTCTTCAGTTCCCGGTAGGTCTTTGAAGAGTGCAGACATGTTCTCGGTCCACAGAAGATCACTGCTCCCAATGACAAGGTAGGTATGGATGAGGGTGTCTGTGGGGAGGAAGGGTGCACAGAGGAGGGTGTGGGTTGGGGAGAGGGGCCGGTGGGAATGACGAGGACCATTTTCTTTTTCAGGTTTAAAATGGGTTGCTCCCATTGTTCCAGGCCACCGGACCCTGGGAAGAGACTGGGGATGTCCAGCAGGGACAAGAAGGAAAGTGAGAAAGGGGAGGAGGAGGGAGGGAAGGAAGGGGAGGAAGTGAGGTCACAAAGAGGGAGGTCTCCCCTGATTTCATCACAGCATCAGAAGGGGGCCGGGGATAAGGTCCAATGAGAAGCAGAGAATGGTGAGTGGGGCGGAGCAACAGGGAGTTTAAGAGGGACAGCACAGAGGGGCTCTGCCACTTTCTGCTAAGGTTCTTAGGTAAGTAATTTAAGAGAAAGAACCTAGCACATCGGTTGGCAAGTTCCTCAGGAAAAGGTAAGAAAAGGAGATTTGGGACATTAATCCATTAGGTGGACTGCTGAGGCAGATATCAAGGCTGGAGCTAAGAGAAAATTAGAATATGAGGCTTGGGTTTAAAAAAAATATATATAGTAACATTTTGTTGTTTGGTTTAAAAAAAAAGTAAGGTATCATGGTAAAGTCTTTTAAGAACGTTGTTTTTATCCAAAGAAACTGTGGTTGCAAGATTTGGGTAGGTTTTGTTTAGAAGCGTTTAAAAAAAACAAAAAAACATGTGATTTCATGCAAGTCAATGGGAGCAGAAAAGTCTCTAAAGAGTGTTGGTTTGCATACAAAGTGAAGCTGGAAGCTCGGTTAGTAAGTTTCAGTAGATAAGATAGAGCAAGCAGCTGGGGGGAAAATACAAGCAGTGGATAGCTGGGGGGCAAGGGATGGAAAGCCCGGTAGGTGGGAAAGGAATTGGAAAACGGAGGAGCTGTGCGGCGAATGGAAGGGCAGCCAGAAGAAAAACAGCTGTTTATGCAGTAATGGGAAGGTCGTTTATGAAGGAGGGAGGTAAGGAGTCCACAGAGAAGAGGAGATGCAAAGGGTGGCCGCGAGGAGAAGGACGCAGAGCAGATGCTCAAGCAGGAAGGGGGTGCAATAGAGGAGAGAGGCCAGTAGCATTCGCGGAGAGCCACGTGGCGGGCCTTTGGGTGCAGTGCGACAAAGGGCTGGAGAAAGCCGAGAGGAGAGACTCCTGACAGCTGCAAAGGAGGACAAAAGAAGGTCCTAGTATTCAGGGAGGGGACAAAAGGGGATCGGAGATTGATTATGCCACGGAAGCAGGTATTTTAAAAAAAAAAGCAAGAGGGGGATTGCTGGGGCAGGAACTCAAAGCAGAGGACCGGCAGGGCCCAGGAGGAAGGCGTGGGCCTAGAAATCTGGGAAGGGAGCTTTGGAAGTGCATGGAGAGGGCGAGCAGTGCAGGCCCCTTAGAAATTGGGAGCTGCGCTAAGGGAGGGTCGTTATTTGGAAAGTGGGGGAGGGGAACGACTTCCCAGCATTCTGGGGATTTCCAAAACTGTGGCCCTTGACACCGTGACACTGCTAATCCTCATTAATATGAGGTGCTTTCTGTTATATTGAATTAATTTCACAACCTGCTGCCTATAGACAGTTGTAATCACAGTGATGGGCTAGTGAATGGTATTATTGGTCCTCCATACAACGAGGGATATTGTACATTTGGGGATGACACTACCTGAGCAGGAAGCCCTTTTCGGGCAGCAGGCAGTTTCAGAGAGCCCAACAGGGGCCCCGATGCACAGGGGCAGAACACCGAGCCAGGAGGCGAGCAAGGGATGCAGGTGTTGTTTAGCAGCATGGTAGCAGGCCTGAACAAAGGGCCACACGGTGGGGCATCGCTGGAAAGGAGTGGAACAGCAAGGCCGCTGTTACAACTGGCGTGCAAGCGAAAAGGGACAGGCACCAGCAAAAAAAAAAAAATGGCTTTGGGGGCATAATTACCAATTGGAGAGCCCGGGGGCAGGGTGAGGGATAAGGACACAGGAGATTATGCTTCAGACAAAAAATATCTATATCTATATATATATATAATAGAGGCGGGGGCATAGCCCTCATGGCAACCCAGAGCAGCTAAAAAGCAAATAGAAGAGCAACTGCACAGGGAATATTGAGAGCCAAGGCAAGTACTGCATATGGGGCAAAAAAAAAGGGGGGAATAGGGCAAAAGGTGGACCTGTAGCTTAATGGTTAGGGCACTGGAATGGCATACCAGAGGTCTGTGGTGCAAATCCCATTGTGCCCACACAAAAAAAAAGGGGGGGGGCAGAAGTAGCATTAGGTCACGCATTACATAGGGGGAAAAACCCAGAGAGCTAACTAATGTATTTATGTTTTGTTACAAGCAGGAAAACAGACAGAACGAATACTCGTGGATCTAGTTCAATGAAATCAGACGCGATGAAGATGATCATGGATCTCATGGACAGGGCCCACAAGGTTCTGGACACAGTGGAGGACATGGAATGGGGGGAGATACCAGCATGGAATAGGAAGGTCAGAAAGAAGGGACAGAGGGGACAGGAGGAAAAGGGAAGGGAGCTGGGACACCAGTGCCAAAGTGCCCCAGGGTCAGTTCTCCGGTGCGGCAACCAACAACCCACGCAACACCCTACCCATCACCTGCACCCAGTGCGGTGGGGCCAATGCTGGATCCGGAACCCACCACAAGGAGGTGCTTAGGCCTCACCCAGGACCCAACATTTCCACACCCGATGCTAACCGGCCAGAGACGGGCAGGGACCGGCGGTCCCCAGGTAGCGAATCACGAGAGGGAGCGGAGCCAGGACACACAGCAACGACTAAACCATCAAAAGAACCCCATGACAAATCAGGTACAGTGTTGACATTAGAGAGTACCATGAAGGAATATGTGGAACAAATATTGTTAGGTATGGGGGGAGATGGTGTTAAGAGGTTGCAGAGAATACTGGGCGAAATAGAGGAACAGGAGAAGGGGGAAAACAGGGGGTTTGGGGAAAGAAATGACAGAGCAGAAAAAGGGGGGCAGTGGGGTAAGAATAGGGGACTATGTGCCATTAGCAATGAAAGAAAAATATGGAATGAAGAATTTGTTGATATCTTTGCATTGGTAGACAAGAAAACTGCGGAGCTATATGAAGAGAAGGAGGGTTTTAGCAAAAAAGAATTAGCGGCCGCTGTAGTTCTGGTCAAAAAAGGGGAGGAACAGAAAGGGCCCACATATAAAGGAAAATCATGGGAGGCATGGACTTTGGGTTTCACATATTATAGTGCAATAGCTCAAGAGAAAAAGCTGGAATTGGGCATTCCCCTATTAGCTTACACTTTGATCATAAGAAATGCGTATGAAATGATGGAAGGGACTAACTGGTTACAGTATGATGAAAAGTTCAGGACCTGAATGGCCAATTACATGGAAGATTGTAGATGAGATTCTAGACATAATGACCTATGGTGGGAGACCACGACGGTAGCAGGGGGGGCCGAAGGTGAGTGGCAGAGGGGAGGGCCACGATATCAGAAGTGCTGTTGGGGGTACAACAGGGCATTCTGCTCCTTCCCAGGCTGCAGGTTTAGGCACACTTGTTCAAGATGAGGGGGATCCTATCCAGCTGCAAGATGCAGATCTCACGGTGAAGCCAGCCCCGGGGGAGGGCAAGGAAGCATTTCCTTTCGGGGAGGCTACAGAGGGATGCAGAGGGATAATACAGGGAGAGGGAGGGGACATGCGGGTGGGAGAGGGTTTCAGCAAGCGGGAAGATGAAAAAGGTCAGTTCCAAATTAGCAAAAACCCCGATCAGGGCCGAAAAAGTAGAGCAATGGATGGAAGAGTGCCCGAATAAGGGGGTGGGGAGGGAGTAGAGGGTTTCTGGAAAGGTTTTAGTTTACATTACCAAGGAAGGAGGTTTGGGACATAGGCAAAAAATTTACAATCGATAAAAGGCAAGGAGGCACTATTAAAATTGAAGATTGGGATTGAAAAGAAGGCAGGGAGGATAGAGGGTCCCTTCACGGACCCTCCTTTCCAGCACCTGCGAGTATCACCACTGGGCCTAGTCCCGAAAAAACAAGCAGGGGAATATCGGGTAATTCACCACCTATCCTATCCTATCCTATCCGGAGAAGGAGTCAGTCAATGATTACATTTCAGAGGAGGATAGTAGGGTGTCTTACGGTACATTAGAAGACACAGTGCAGATAATCAGGGCAAGGCATACTCCATGGCTGGCAAAGACTGACGTCAAGTCTGCGTTTTGGCTACTGCCGGTTCGCAGGGAAGATTGGGAATTGTTGGGTTTCCAGATCGAAGGGGAGTATTATTTTGATAAAGCCATGCCGATGGGCTGTTCAGTGGCGTGCTCCACTTTTGAAAAATTCAGCACATGGCTGCAATGGGTATTCAAGGTCAGGTATGGGTATGACATGGTGGTGCATTACCTGGGTGATTTTCTGTTTATCGGGGAAGTTCAAAAAGGGGTGCAGAAGATCAGGGAGGACTTTCAAGAAATGTGTAAGGAATTAGGAGTCCCATTAGCTAGGGGAAGAAACAGAAGGCCCCAGCAGGTGTTTAGAATTCCTGGGTATAGAGGTGGATGCGGAACAAGGCCTATTCCATTTGCCAACTTCAAAGATCAATAAACTAAAGAGAATGTTGACAGAGATAGGGAAAAGAAAAAGAGTGCCCCTAATTAACAGTCAGCAATTAATGGGTCATTTGAATTTTGCGTATAGAACGATCGGGCCAGGACGCACGTTTACAGAATGTCTGGCAAGGGCCATGGTGGGAGGTTCAAAGCCATATCACTGGGTCAGTATAGAGAGAAAGACCAAGGAAGACTTAAAAATATGGGAGCAATTCATAGAAAATTACAATGGGATAGCCCTTTGGCTGGAGGAATGGCTCTATAATACAGACCTAGAACTTTACACGGACACTTCTGGGGGGCATGGAGTATGCACCTATTTCCAAGGGAAGTGGATAGCAGAACCCTGGCCACCAAGGTGGGTCGAAGAGGGTTTGACAAAGGACATCACTTTCTTGGAGATCTTCCCAATATGGGCGGTGATGAAAATATGGGGACCATGGCTACAGAACCAAAGGGTCACATTCTGGTGTGACAACAGGGCAGTTGTGGACATGCTAAATAACAGAGGGTCAAGGTCTGTCTTGGTACACCATATCCTACGACAGTTAGTACTACAAGGGTTGAGGCTCAACATGAGTTTCAAGGCTAGGCACATTGTAGGAATAAACAACTCCATCGCTGATGGCTTCTCACGATTACAGATGGGAAGATTTCGGGCGCTGACTCCCAACGCAGATCCAATGGGACAGAAGATCCCAGAGGAGCTATGGGAGATTGGCTGGAGGGAGCAGCATATCTCTTTCACAGTGCATGGGCAGACAGCACCCAAAAAGCCTACGAAAGCCCATGGAGGGTTTTCCAAGCTTTCAGATCTCACCACAACATGGAGGTAAGTGGGGCGGTCACAGAAGAGCAAGTGGAGAGATTTGTAGTGGTTAGCTGGGAGGAAGGAGTGGTCTGTGCCACAGTGAGAGTACATCTGGTGGCCCATAGGATGGGTCTGCCAGATGAAAGGATGGGGAGAGCCGTGCAACAGTATTTTGGTAAGAAGAATGATGATTGGGTGACAAAGGATAAGAGGGAAGGAGAGGGATAGGAGAGAACCAATCACAGAACACCTATTAGAAGAGATACTAAGAAAATTAGCAGAGATTTGCTACACCCCATATGAGGTAATATTATTCAAAGCGTTGTTTATGGTTTTATACAAAGGAGCCTTCAGAGTGTCCGAAATAGTCGGACCCACTACAACCACCCCGGGAGAAGGTTTGCAGTGGGATGATATAGAATGGAAAAGGGTATGGATCACCCTAATAATTTCTAGGTCAAAAATGGACCAGATAGGCAAAGGGTACAGGGTGAATATTGAGCCGGAAGAGACCCCAGATGTGTGCCCATGCTGGCTTATGCTCGACTTCCATAGAGTTAGGCCAAAACAAAGGGGTTTGTATTTTGTGCATGAAGACAGGAAGGAGGTAAAAGAGAGTCAAGTATCAGGAGTGTTGAAATGGAGCATAAAAGAACTGGGAAAAAACCCAGACAGGTTCTCATCTCATTCCTTCTGGATTGGGGCAGCCTCGGAGGCGGCTGCCCAGGGAAAAAGGGGGGGGAGGACATAAAAGCCATGGTATGATGGGCATCAGACTGCTACAAGAAATATATTAGAAATGCAGTACACTAACTCTATCGGTTTTGTCTCCTTACAGGAATAATTGAAGTATAAGGTATTTAAAAAAAAAAAAAGAGGTACAAGCGAATGTTGTTTCCTGCCTCACTGTTTCTTATTATGTGTTATAGATATATGGAAAAGGAAGGACATATGAATAGTGGGACACTCACACATTTATTGGGAGGAAAGGGAGGCAGCACAGAGGAGAGGTGGAAGGCAACTGGGTTATGACCACAAAGGAATAAGGATCCTGTGGAAAGGAATACGGGGGATGCGTTGGTGGCAGCTCCTTCCTCTACTGCTAGAGATGAAAAAGAACAACAAGGACCCAGACCTCCTGATTACATATCTTGGTGGGAATGATTTGGAACATGCCCCTGGGTAGACATCTTTTAAAGCATACAAATGGATGTCAATGTCATAAGGACATGGTGGCCAGAGATAACAATTATGTGGTCTGAAATGATTCCTCGTAGAGTGTGGAGGCAAGCCAGGCAGCACAAAGCCATAGAAAAAGTGAGGAGGAGGATGAATACTAGAGTGGGGAGATATTTGATAGAAAGAGGGGGAGCTGCCACTAGACATGACGAGATAGAAGAGAGGATACATGGGTTATACAGGATGGATGGGGTGCACCTGTCCCAGATGGGAAATCACATATTCATCACTGAGCAAGGTAGAGGCACAGACCAGTGGTTGAGGGGGTTTCCTTAATGAAGGGGGAAGCTTACCATCCAACGCAAGCTGGAGGTAAGCTAATGGAGGGTAGGAAAGAAAGATTCGATAAGAAGAAACAGGGGGAAAGGGTATGGGGGTTAGGGAAAAAAAATGGTGGGATTAAGATCTGGAAGAAGGTAAAAGGGTATGGACATCCTGAAAAATGGACAAGAAAAAGGGGAGCAGAAATTGGACCTGCCCAGAAAGAAAGAAAGTATAAGACTAGCTCGGGTTTACGCCCGGGTAAGGAGTGGAACTGGACCCCCTCGGGTTTCGATGTCTGGGGGAGAAAACAAAGAGAAACAAAATTAAGAAAGAGGAGTGGAATAAAATATGATAAAGAAAATAAGAGGAACTCAGTATTGTAAAAATGTATATATTTATGTTTAAGTGGACAATAAAAGGTTTTGCCGACTGAACAGCCAAATCTACAATATTGAGTGTGATGTCTCTTTTTGAGGGGAGGGATCTGGAAAAAAATGGGTTACCATTAAGGGCAACCCCCATTGTTCCAGGCCACCGGACCCTGGGAAGAGACTGGGGATGTCAGCAGAGACAAGAAGGGGATGTGAGAAAAGGGGAGGAGGGGAGGGGAAGGAAGGGGAGGAAGTGAGGTCACAAAGAGGGAGGTCTCCCATGACGTCATCACAGCATCAGAAGGGGGCGGGGGATAAGGTCCAATGAGAAGCAGAGAATGGTGAGTGGGGCAGAGAAACAGGGGGTTTAAGAGGGACGGCACAGAGGGGCTCTGCCACTTTCTGCTAAAGTTCTTAGGTAAGTAATTCAAGACCCACCCACCACCCTTAAAAAATGGGGTGGTGGGGAGGGTAGGAAAGAAAGATTCGACAAGGAGAAAGGGGGGAAGGGTATGGGGGTTAGGGAAAACAAAATGGGGGGATTAAGATATGGAAGAAGGTAAAAGGGTATGGACACCCTGAAAAATGGACAAGAAAAAGGGGAGCAGGAATTGGACCTGCCCAGAAAGAAAGAAAGTATAAGACCAGGTCAGGTTTACGCCCAGGTAAGAGTGGAACTGGAACCCCTTGGGTTTCGACGCATGGGGGAGAAAACAAAGAGAAACAAAATTAAGAAAGAGGAGTGGAATAAAATATGATAAAGAAAATAAGAGGAACTCAATATTGTAACAATGTATATATTTATGTTTAAGTGGACAATAAAAGGTTTTGCCGACTGAGCAGCCGAATCTACCAATATTGAGTGTGATGTCTCTTTTTGAGGGGAAGGGATCTGGAACAAAAAGATGTTGTAGGACTGTTTTCTTTCTTACAAGTGAAATATTAACAAAATGGATTTTGGCACAATGGAGTAGGCTCCCAGTGTACCAGAGCACTGGGGGGGTCAATGCTGACCCGGGGATTGGGCACCCTGAGGTTGGCTGAGAACATAGGGGTGTGGAGGGGTGGTCCATTCGACACTGGGAGTGGGCTTTCCGGTGTCAGAAACATCAATGAAGTATTTTTGGCACACTGGGGTGGGCTTCCACTGTGCCACATTAATGGGGTGAGGCGGGATACATGCTGACTTGGGGATTAAGCACCCTGATGTTGGTAGGGGATGGAGAACGGAGGTTGCAGGACAGGCAGCAGCAGTGAGAAGGAGCTAACATTTAAATTTGTTGTCCTGCTGTGTGTCTGGTTGGGGGTGATGCCCTGATTGCAGCAGCAGATTTCTTTCAAATGTGGCACTCACTCTGAAACTGCCATCATCAGCAGCTCCAGCATTAATTGGTGGCCAAGGGATGAACCCATTAAAGCATCCACTGCTTTGGCCACAACACTGCCACAACTCTGCAATGCTCTATTATCTCAATATGTTTCTTGTGTGCTGAGCGTGCAAGCATACATAAAAAGTCTAATCTTTTCAGTTCATTTTTATGTTGCTTGCACGCATGTGCAAGAAACATAGAGCCATCATCCGAGTTTTCGGAGGTGTAGCAGCCCTCTTCCAGTTCAGTCAGTGTGTTTGCAGACGCGGCTGCAGTTCTTCAATTGCTGCTGGAGCTGTCTATGACAGCAGTCTAAAATGCAGTGGCATACAGTTGAAAGGGGGAGCTATGCTTCATTGAGCTGCGATAAGATATTGCCTGCTCATGCGTGCTCCCCTACACACACACATGCACACACACACACACACACACACGCACATGCACACATACTGCGTGCTTGGCCCCCCCACACACTGTATAGCCGACGGGGGTGCCCAATCCCCCATCGGCTGTGCTGCACTCCCCCCAAAAAACTGAGTTGCACATGCCACGCTGGGTGTCCACCCCAGTGTGGCAGGCAAATATTGATGTATAGCTGACGGTGCCCAATGCCCCGCCGGCTCCACTGTCCTCTAAAGTACACGGTGCCATGCTGGGAGCTCACCCAGTGTGGCAACAGATGCTGTCTCATGGGGGTGCCCAATCCCCATCGGCTCCACGGCCCCCAAACAGCATCT
Organism: Neoceratodus forsteri; assembly: GCA_016271365.2. Classification (NCBI taxonomy): domain Eukaryota; kingdom Metazoa; phylum Chordata; order Ceratodontiformes; family Ceratodontidae; genus Neoceratodus; species Neoceratodus forsteri. The sequence goes on from CM057458.1 coordinate 379,234,665, forward strand.
TGAAATTCCACGCTGGGAGCTCACCCCAGCGTGGTAAACATCCCGCCGCCCTCCTGTTTAAAAACAAACCTGCAACACAAAATGGTCCTCGCTGTCTGGGTCCCACCACGCCCATCCACTGCTCACCAGCCTCCACACCCCCCACCCCATACTTACCTCCTGGACCTCGATGCGGCAGTCTTCGGTGGACCAGGAACATGTCTGCACTCTTCAAAGTTGACGCGAACTGAGGAAATGCCGGTAAGCTGTATAATGTAATAAATAGGGTTTTTTCAACTTTGCTGCATATCTCAGGCATTTTTTAGAATTTGTGCACCAAATTTTCAACATGGGGTTTTTGGGACCCCTTCTCATGAATGCTCTCACCGTCATGGAGTTAATCGGGCCTGAAGGGTGATTTCACAGTCACTGCACAAAATTAACTTTCAGCACCGATTAACGAAACAACACTGCCAGTGTTCATAAGGTGGGCTCTCAAAAAGCCTATGTTGGAAATTTGGTGGAACAATTCCTAAAAATGACTGTTTTACAAGCGTGCATTGCGCACTTCCTACGCAAGCTCATAAGTTTGAGAATTTTCAATATTTTCACTCCAGATTTTCAACATTGCCATTTTTACCACAGCTCCTTATGAGCAGTACAGCTGTCATTTTCACATCTTGCCACAATGTGTTTCCATCATCCTAAGCACAATACATGATCGGTAAGTGTGCGACATCAATGTATGGGATACATTAAGAAAATCACAGTGACACTGTTCATGAGCAGAGGTCTTAAAATGGCTATGTTGAAAATTTGGTCCCAAACTTCCTAAAAATGACTGTTTCATGAGTGTGCATTGCGCAGTTTGCAAATTTTCAATATGTGCACTCCACTGACTTCCAAATACCTACACAGCACATACAAGCAAGCAACATTCGGCATTGACAAATGCTGGTTTCATTTGACCTACACATTTACTAAATCTGAAAACTTTAAACCTTTAAAACTTAAAAATGAGATTTACACCAGTAAAAGGCATCTCATTGGAACGGGCTCTAACAGAGCTGTCAAGTTTTATTATTCAGCTCTGCTTATCTTTCTTCATTATCAGTGAACACAAAGAAGTATTACAACTAGATTTTTTTTTATGTAAATTCATTCAATAATAACTTTTGAACTGCCAAACTGATGTTTGCCAAACCAGAGAAATAATTAACCCTAGGTCTGAGACTGTGCATGGCTCATTTCACAGTAATAATGATTAACACAGCTGAGCCTCATTTTTGAAACAAATATTTACTGAACCCTAACATATAGGTTCTACTTTGCCTGTATAATACATTTTTTATTGCAGAAACTTTTTTAATGCATATATTAAGGTAACAAGCCTCATAAGGAAGGAAATATGGTATTACGTTTTTTTAACCCTATTGCTCATGCCCTCCCATCTCCTACCATCGAAATCCAAGGCCAAGCTATAGGTCTGGCATAATGCTCCACAGCCCTGCTACTTAGAGTTACAGGTCTGGAGCCAAACCCCAGTAATCCTGTGTTTCACATCAGGTTCACAAGATCACTCACAACCCTGTGGGCCCTGCATGAAGCATGAGATCAGTCATTACTTTCTTCATGCAGCAAATGAGCTAAAACTTTCTTTGCACAGGCCCTGCTTGATGCAAAGATGAGTCATAACCTTCTTAGTACCCAATCACAGAACTGTAGCTTGAAGCAACATACCCATAGGGCATGGCCTTGACCTATAGCTTGGCCTTGGGTCACAAGGGTAAGGGCTATGGAGGGGGAATGTCAGGATTAAAAAAAATATGCCACATTTACCTCCTTTTCTGGCTTTGTAACCTTAATATATGCATTCACTTAGTGCTTTGTAATGAGTTTGCTTATTTTTTTAAAAGTAGAATTGCAACTTGCTTCATGCAGGGCCCTTTGGGCTCTGCAGGAAGTCGAAGATGAGATATAACTTTCTAAATGGTTTGTTCATGTATGTTTCTAATTGCAACACAACATGCATGTAATGTTTTCTTTCAGATATGTTGTCAACTGTTTTGCATGTTTCAAGGCTTTAATCATTTTGTTCATGTAGGATTAAATTAATTTTTCATGACAGTTTTTAGAATTCCCCAAGTAACTGAGGAGCCAAAAAAATGGATGTGGTTTTCTATTTTTCAGTTGTGTCCATGACTATTCTTATCCCTGTGTCTTTTTTGCCTTACCAAGCACACACACTATTTGTTATGTATACACTGAGTTCACTAAATTCCATCTCAGTGATTTTTCAGAGAACACATATTATTTTGACTAATTAAAATTCTAATTAATCTCTTCCCCCTCCCCCCAGTTTCCCTTACCTGTGCACTATCCCAGCTCCCAGACCCATCCTTGCCATCCCTGTCTCTTACCTATGGTTAACGCTCAGGTCAGGAATCACAGGCAACACAGGAAATTTAAAATGTGCAAGTAGCATTTCATGATTATTATTAATAACAATAAAACAAAACATATTGTACAGGATAGCTCTTCTTAAAAACTTTACAAACAAAAAATACTTTATTTGAGCCTTTCTCCTTCTCTCAGTTTAAATTACAATCTCTCTATATCGCTCAACAAAACATTGCTCTATAAGATGTATTTTCCTGACAATTTAAACTCTACATTCTGATTGTTGTAAGTTACATCTCCAGTGCCTCACAAAATGTACCTGAGGCGAGCCTGAAGAGCACATCTAGTTTTAAAAGGTGCAGCAAAATAATACATTTTGTCCCAGAGCTAGTTTCCTGTTGACAGGTCTGCAAATAAGCTTGTGGAGGTCAAATGAATCTCATGATTAACCCCATGTGTTCCAGACTGTTACCTCCTCTAACAAACCCAATTAGTTTTCTGTGATCTTCTCACCAATATAATTACATGCATTCGCAAACCATGGGATCCCAGTTTCATATAAAAGATTCACATATATTTTTAACCACAGAAAAGCAAGAGGAGAAAGAAAGAATAGAAACAGCAAGTGAAGGAATGCAGACAACAGAGGATATTGTGGGACCATCAGAGTGGCCATTTCCTAGCTGTCACAAGAAAATTTGATTGCACAGTCAGACAGGCAGGCAGACAAGTGGCTGAAAAATACAGTTCAAACTAGATCCTTGTTTTAACTCTGTCTGCATAAAAAATTGGGACAGGGTGTTATCCAGCCCTGTCACACTAGGAGAAGTACTGTAGGACATGCATCTCCAAGTGCATGCATTGGCATGCTTTCATTTCACTGTAATGTCACAGCTTTGTCAGAGCCAGCATACTGTGCTGGTAGCTACTGCTTAGGTACTCAGCTAACCAAGTACCCAAGACTACCTCCATTCCTGACTGCATCCTGCCATCAAACATACTTTATACTTTGACAGAGCCCTTAGTATTCCTTCAGAGCACATGGTGGCTCCGTGTGATAGTTATAAAAGTAAACATATTCTGGCATAACCATTATTATTATAAAAGCCAAATTTTATAATAAAATCCTTTTCCCAATTGTGTGCATAGTGGCACATCATAGCATCCATCTTTACAACTATTATTGTCCTTAAATAATCCTAAATGTGATTTTATATATATATATATATATATATATATATATGTACCTTTCCAGTCACAATCTAGCCTACATAGCTAAAAAATTAATTATGAATTCCAAATTGCTTGTGTCACTTTACCAAGATCATTTTACATCTCCACTATGTCTCGCCAATACTACATTGCCAACTTGTCCCAGCTCTTGAACTACTAGCTGTTCAAAGCATCTGCTTCTTATTGTATTCATGTAGCAGCAACTCTTTATTGCATAGTAAAAAATCCAAATGCCCATGGCATTGCAATAGTACTAGATTATGTGTTATATACCTTGCACGCAGCAGTACCCAAAGGAACAGCAAGCAGTGAGCTTAGAAACCACATACCTGAAAAAATCCCAAAAATGCAAGTAAACAAAACTACATATATAAGTACATTACAGTACTATCTGGAAAAAATGTTTTCATTAGTTAGCAACCATATTCACAGATCCTAATGAGACAGAAAGTGTAATTAAAAGTATATAGTCACAGCATTTACTACAGAGTCCTGTCTATGAAATTTTTTTATCAACATCTGAGAAACCAGGGCAGTACCAATGTGTCATTTAGACCTTTTGGTTTCACTGTTTGTAGCTTACCGATCCAAAAGCAGTTGTATTGTAATAGTTTTTTTGTGAGGTCTCCTCTTCTTGATGGAAAGGCAACTTTCTTTATTCTCACAAAATGGAATCCTATAACAAAGCCATGGCCTGCCTCCTAAGAGTGGCGTGCCATTGTATAACTTTGTTTTTTTTTTGTTATTTCTGCTGTATATGCTCACTAATACATGCTTCTAATGATCGTATAGTTTGGTCTATAAAACTCATGCCACAAGGGCATGTGAGCATATACACAATGCCAGCTGTATTGCATGTCATGAATTAAATGATTTTATAACTGTTCCCAGACCTAGGGTGTCTGAATGTTGAAGTGTTTGTACTGTTTCCACACTGCAAACAGTTGCCACACTTGATGTTCCCTGTGGGTGGGGTCCAAGCTATGTTTTCTACAAAAAAGTTATTATTACCTCTCTTATAGCTGATCAGTGGGATGTTTTAGGAATATTCTTTAAATGTGTCCTTGACTTCCAAAATTCCCTAGTGCTTGTTGATCACTTTAGCTACTTCATAGCTCACAGAGTTACATTCAATGACAAACATCAGACCATTTCTGTCATTTGACTGTTTACTTCCTGTCTATAATAATTCATTTATTGGCACGTTGGTCATGCTATTGTTTGCTTTTCTGTTACTTAAGGTTTGTATTTTCTCATGTTGAATTTGTGCACATCTCCTTTGCCTGTCACTGAAACTCCTCTTCACTACTGCAGTTTCTTCTAACCCACAGCCTGCAGTTCAGTTACAAAGCGATGTAGGAAGAACTCAGTAAGGAGGTAAATAGGTGTTTAACAGGACACTACAAACCCTTCAACCTTCAGACACCCTAGATCTGGAAAATTTATAAAATCAATTCATTTGTCACATGCAATATGGTTGTTATTGTACATATGCTCACATGCCCTTGTGGCATGAGTTATATAGGCCAAACTATATTTATAAAAATAGAGAAAGTTACCATTCCACCAAGAAGAGGAGACCTCACAAAAACTATTACAAAGCAAGTACTTTTGGCTGAATGAGCTACAAATGGTTAAATCAAAAGGTCTGAATGACAAATTGGCACTGTCCTGTTTTCTCTGATGTTGATAAACATTTTTATAGATGGTCCTTGTTATAAATTCTGCAACTATACATTTTTAATTACACTTTCCCTCCCTTTAGGATCTGTGAATATGGTTGCTAACTAATGATTTTTTAAGATAAAACAGTAACGTATTGATATGTGTATGATTTTTCACTTGCATTGTTGTGATTTTTTTCAGCTACGTGGGGTCATGTATGTTTTTTATGTTCACTGTTTGCTCTTCCTTTGGGTGCCTCTGTGTACATTGGCCCCTATGTGTGAAGGGGTGGAGTGGCTACATGCTGTGCATCTGGGGTGCATAGCTACTCCACACCCATTGTACCACCCACGTGACCAGCTGCAGGAGTCACCAATGGGGCACACAGCCCCACTGCCAGACCAAGTGGAGGGCAATGTGTTCAGGAAGTGCTGGTAGGTGTGCCCACACTCCGTGACATGCACAGAGTCACGGAGCACTGGGCGTGGGTGGGGTGCAGAGTATGTAGGGGGAGCCCCTGCTGTAAGGTCTGTGTGCCCCCCAGGATGTCTCCCTGGTCACAGAATGACAGGCAGGGACTGCCGTCCCCCCACACCATGCCACCCAGACCATGGACAGTCAATGGTGGTCTGGGGATGGCCGACCATGCACTGGCATGATTCTTTGTTCCACGCATTGTGCAGTGGCAGCCATATCTCCATGCCCGCAGGTGCAAGGGATTCACCGGTGGACCAGTTCAGGAATCCCATTGGATGCCCACCTGGTCTGCGTATCTGGCCTCCATGGTCTTGTGTGCCACGGGGGTGGGGCCGTGGACAGGTGTGCACCAGTACACCCCCATGCCTGCTCTGGTCACTTACTCCTTTATGCAGATGATAGTCATTTTCTGGAGTAACCCTCAGCCTCTACCATTGCAGCATGCCCTTCAAAAGTCCTTTGCCAAAGCAAAGTCCTGGTTCATAGAGCACAGGCTAGTATTAAACTACAAAAAAACTAAGACAATGATTTCCGCCCACTGCCAGCACCCCAACAGTGACTTGAGAAGGTAACCTCCTTCAAATACCTGGGCATCGCCCTTGACTCCTCCCTTACCTTTCATGCACATATCAGCTTCCTCTGTAATACCATCAACACCAGAATTGGCCTCTATTGGCTCAAACACTGTCTTCCCACAGATGCTCTTCACCTCACTGTGTCATCCTCGATCCTCTCCATTCTAGAATATGGAATTGTGTTCTGTGGCTCTGCAGACAACTCTGCTCTCTGTCACTTGACAGCTTTAAATAAAGCCTGTCATCTGGTTATTGGTGGCGATAGAATTACCCACACTTGTGACCTCCACAGTCACTGTAACTGGCTAAACTTTGAAGGCCGACTTAAATATCACACTTGTCTCCTCGCCAAAAAAATTCAATGGAAACTCACCCCCGCTAGCCTGCCTTGTCTCATCCAACCTTCTGTCCCCCAAAGAGTCTCCAGAAGTTCCTCTAAGGCCCTCCTTCTCGTTCCCTGGTGCAGGACTGCTTTGGGTCAAAGAGCCTTTTATCACAGGACCCCTGACTGGCTAAATGTCCTACCTGATGGTCTTTCTACTGGTACCAAAATAGGCCCTTTCAAAACCTCACTCAAGGAATTCCTTGCCAAGACCTCCACTTGTGACTACCCCTACTATCTCTTCACTAAATTAGCTACTGCCTCCTCCTTCCCCCCTCCCACCTCTAAAATATAGGATGTTATGTTCTCTTACTTGGAATATTTTAATTATGGTCCCTGTCTCTGTTTTTATGAGTCACCTTGTAAGTGTCACAGATTTTTTTACTGTATCAACCTACTCTTCATCAGATGCTGGGCTGCCTCTGCCCTATAAGATGACATTTGCTCTGTTAACCTACTAACCTACTCTATGTTTGTATGTTTACATCCTCATGTGTTACTGTTATTTCTGTGCTGATGAGGAGCCTTTGCAAAAGAGTCTGTGACTCAAAAGGTTTAATTCCAATTCTCAATAATAAAATAAATAAATAAAATACCCCAGCTGTGTGCCCCTCTGCAGGTGTGGCCCTTCACGGGTGGGATATGTGCCTCCGGCGCCTACTTCCCACCCGTATGTGCATAGGGCCGTATGTATATAACACATGATCTACTACAGTTGTGCCATCATGCACTTTTTGATTTTTTTACTCTGCAATAACCAGTTGCTGCTATATGGAAAGAAAGAGATGCTTTGAACGGTAAGTAGTTAATGAGCTATGACGTGTGCAATGCAGCGTAATATGGCATGAGAGACAATGCTGGTGAGTCACAGTGGAGATGTCAAATGATCTCAATAAAGTGGCATTAGTGACTTGGATTGCATAATTAATTTTTTAACAATGTAGGATAGATTGTGATTAGCACGTTAATCCTTTTATATGTATAATCACATCTAGCATTATTTAAGGATAATGATAGTTGTAAAGGTGGATGATATGAAGTGCCACTATGCACAAAACTGGGAAAAACTGGGAAAAGGATTTGATTACAAAATGTAGCTGTTATATTAATAATGGTTATGCCTGAATATGTTTACCTTTGTAACTATTACAAGGTGTTGCCGTGCTCTCTGAAGAAGGACTAAGGGCCCCGTGATTGGTCAAGTATAAATTATATTTGTTGGCAGGATCTAATCAAGACTGAAGGCAGGCTTGGGCACATGGTTGGCTGAGTACTTTAGCAGTAGCTACCAGCATGGTACGATAGCTCTGACAAAGCTGGGACATCATGGCAAAATGTAAGCACATCCATGCGTGCACTTGGAGGTGCAAGTTCTACTTCCCTAAGGCTGGATATCCAGAAGTGAAATCTTGAAGGAGTTATAGGCGCCACATAGCCAGGCAAAAGTGCAATGCAGCCACTGAGAAGTTGTGAGCTGAAAAGCTACAAAGAATATATAATCAATCTGATGATCCAAGTGAACTTATTCTGGTTGCTGGTGGCATGTGGGACTGTTCTCTGTATTAATGATGATTACTGCTGACGCTTTATAAAATGAAAACAATGCGGTTTGCATAAATATAAAAAGTGAATGAAAAACTTTGTGAACACTTACAAAAGCAATTAAGGAGTGCCAGTAAACTGGTGTATTGCACATGCAGTGCACCTGTAGTTGAGCTATATTATAGGAAGGTACAGTATGATTGCCAGACTGTTGCTAAATATGATCAACACAACATCATGGTTACAATTAAACAGTAGTGTGGATCTTAAAATTCCAAGATCATTTCCCTGTCACAGCTGAAATCAGGACATAAATCCAGCAGCTATAGCCTTGGGATGATGTCTAAAAAATATTTTTCCAAAGGTATAGTTAACTATAGAACTTAGAACATGCTTAAATCATGTGAAATATTTTCTTACCGCACATGTATTCATCTGCACCATTAGGACAGTCCTTCACTCCATTGCAGTGAAAAGACTGTGGTAAACATAGTGTCACATTCCCACATGGGAAATAGCCAGTGGGACATGCAGGTTTGAGTGGGCTGCCTTCAACCATTGTGAACACTGAAAATACAGAACAGGAAAACATGGTTACTATTATTTTTAAATGTGTCCATATTTTTAAAATGATAGATAGATAGATAGATAGATAGATAGATAGATAGATAGATAGATAGATAGACAGAGAGATAGAAAGATAGATACAGACAGACAGACAGATAGAACATTGTATTTGTATAGTGTCCATCCCAAAGGATGGTGCATTTTATATAAGCATAGGCATGCACCCATTTAAAAAAACTTAAATTCAAACATCAATAACACATAAAATTCAGCTGTAAAATAAGCATCATTAAAAGCCATTAATGTCAGGGTGAACAGGTGGGTTTTCAGAGCCTTCTTAAAACCTTCCACTGAGAAGTTAGTGTGGACATACTGAGGAAGAGAATTCCATAGATGAGGTGGCACCACAGTGAAAGCCCTGTGATCAGACAATCTGAGGCATGCCCCTAAAATCTCAAGTGAATTCTTCTCAGCACAGTAAAAGAAGTGGCATGGAATATATGGGCAAAGGAAGTTTTTAATGTAGCCAGGACCAGGGTCAAGCAGGGCCTTGAAGATCATGAAGCAAATCTTGACGATGATACACCATCTAACCAGAAGCCAGTGCAAACCCCAAAATATAAGCATTATATGAAGTAATATAATTGCACCAGATATCCTGGCTGCAGAATTCTGCACTAGTTGAAGGCAGTGCAGCAAATGTCATGAAGGAGCAATACTGGACCTTGTACTCACTAACGGGGACAGTGTTGCAGATGTCATGGTGGGTGGCCCCCTGCGGACCAGTGATCACCATACTGTATGGTTCAATATAAGAACTATGGCTGAAGTGAACCACACAAAGGCAAGGATCCTAGACTTTATGAGAGCTAACTTTACAAAGATGGGGGAATGCCTCAGGGATGCCCTGGTAGGGGGAGAGGACTTGGGTGGAGTGCAGGAACAGTGGGCAAGACTAGAAGTGGGAATAGCGAAGGCAACAGACCTCTGCATCAGGCACATAAGCAAAAACAAGAGGAAAAAGAGACCTCTGTGGTTCTTGTGAGAGTTTGGTGGGTAAACAGAGGAACTTGGAGACAGAACTAAGGTACAAGGCACTGGATCGGCCTCATTTTATTAAAAGTCACATATGTAGACAATCAGATATTTGTACACTTGATCAGGTAGGGTGGGTCACAGGATCAGCAGTGTCAGAACTCAGCCAATTCAGGTAACTCTCTATCTCAGGTAAGTAAATAGAGGCTCAGTTTACTTACATACCAGCAGTCAACAGCATTCTCACTCCTTGAGTTTAGCTCCTAGGACACATCCTCCGTCCTGGAACTCCTAGCTCAGATGCAAGGAATGAGAATGCTATTGACTGCTGGTGAGTAAGTAAACTGAAAACTGGCATAATATGAATCTGTATCATAGAATGTTTCATCTGTTTATCAGTTTTTTTTAGGACTACATTTTCTTAGGCTTTTATTTCTCATAGTGTTCATGTGCTTTGCCAGTACTGTACCTCTGTCTGTGCCAGTGTTATTTGTAATGTTTTGTTACAAACAGTGCACAGACATAAAAGTAATTCAAACACTATTTGTTTTCTGTCTGTTTTAGTGTAACAAAGGGGGTTTACAGGCAGGAAAAGACAATCTGCAATGGTTCTATGTGATAATGGTGATCGCAGAATAGCGATCGCCATTAGGAAGAGTGTACATCGCCGAAAATGAATTTCGGTGATGCACACTCGAGGTGAATGGCAAGAAGGCACCCGAGATCTATGGGTTTTCTTTTAATGTGGGGGGCTGTGTCCCCCACAACCCCTACTAAAGGATTCTCAACTCCAGGGGGTGTGTCGGGGCGTGAAAATACTTAAAAAAAAAAAAAAGTCACCTGTCGGCAAAAAAAATATGCAACTGTACCAGACCAGAACCCTGCATCTCCAAGCGACCACCTCCCACCATGCTAGCAGACCAGTTCAGCAGCTGCCCACCACCGCCCATACCTTCCCCCTCCTTTCCTCCTCCCCACATGTGTGCGCACGCATATATGCGTATACACTTCCTGTCGCCCTACTGAGCCCACCCAGGTACCTGGTCGCTACCCTGCCAGGTAGCCCTGAACAGAGGCACCATAATTGAGTCGCTGTTTTTTGTAAGCACTCACTTACGGTTGCCATGTTCACTGGATACCATCTGCAACATGGCTAAAAGTATCAATGTACATGCTTTAGCTAGGGAAAGGCCAAGGGACCGTAAAAGGGGTTTGTTCCTTAAAGTGCTGGTAACACATTCAGGAGAACTTTAACAAAACATAATATTTAGGCACTGTCTGGCTTGTATTTCCCATTAGTTCAGTATTCCTCCTCCCCATTATGTAGTAGTGAGATCATTGGCATGAAAAGAGGATATTTGCTCCTGGAGAGTTCATCTATGCCTGCTGCTTTCTCCCTACCTGAAGTCATAGAGCACTTGTGACCTCACAATTACTCCCATGGCAACAGACTGTGATGTCACAACACAGGACTATGACTTGAAGTAGGGAGTAAGCTATAGAGGCAGACGAACTCAAAATGAAGTCTAAGGGACAACGATCATATAGTCATACACATTTTTTTAGTAATAAATTATGTGGAGGATAAATATATTAAATATAAATGGAATACAAGCAGAATTGAATCTAATTGTTATGGTGTTTTTAAGTTTTCTTTGAGGCATCAGTAGCTCTTTAAACTCTACCTTCTCATATAGAACCAGCTTGAGCCTAAATCAACACTACAGTGCATGAAAAAGAAATGTTAAAATACTAGACTGTCAAAAGGTAAGGAGAAGGGAAGGCAGAAGAAACATGCCAAAGAAAGGGAGGTTGCTTCTGAGTGGACATCTCAGAAACTAGAGAGAAGGATAGAACAGAGGGACAAAGGATTGAAAGATAGATTAGATTCTGAAGCTTATTTATTATCAATTTATTTCATTTTCTGTTTTAGTACATTTCATTCTGTGCTTTTAAGGATCCGTAGCCATCGTGGGGGATCCCCACCCAGTCCCTATCTTTTACATCCCCCAACCTTTCATTTCACACAAAAAAAAATCTCTGTAGGAACTAATCCTACTACAGTTCTCAAAAGAGGTGGTTAGGAAGGTAAAGGCAACAAAGGTAATATTCAGGAGATATAAGGACACACAGAGGGAGAAGAAGGAGGATGCGGAGGTGTATCACGAGAAACAGAGGAAGGTAGGCAAAGCAGTTAAAAGCACAAAGGTGAAAACGAAGGAGAAAATAGCTCAGGCAGTAAAGAAAGGGGACAAAACTTTTTCCAGGTATGTAAGTGAAAGGAGAAAGACCAGGGGAGGGATCATAAGACTAGAAAGGAAAGGGGGAGTGTGTGAAAGGGGACAAGGAAAAGCAGGCATTCTGAACAAATACTTTTGTACAAAGTTCATGGAGGAAAGGGGAAGGGCCACAGATAAGTGTCAGGGGCATCAAAGGAAGGGAGGTGGGCACTAGTCTATTTATAGAGGAGAGATTCCTGAAGGCACTCACAAATCTGAAAGTAGAGAAGGCAATGGGGCCGGAGGGGATGCACCCAAGGACATTGAGAGAGCTCAGAGTGGGGCTGGCTGCACCTCTGACAGTCCTATTCAACCATTCACAGTAGACAGAAGTGGTCCCAGAGGAGTGGAGGAGAACAGATGTAGTCCTGCTTCACAAAAGTGGGAGCAGGGAGGAGTTTGGCAAGTACAGACCAGTCAGCCTGACCTCGGTGGTGGGGAAATTAATGGAATCACTACTGAAGGAAAGAATTGTGGAATATCTCGAATCCAGTGGCTTACAAGATCCAGGTCAGCATGGATTCACTGGGGGGAGGTCACGTCAAACAAATCTGATAGATTTCTTTGACTGGGTGACCAGGAAATTAGATCAGGATGGAGCGGTGGATGTGGCCTACCTAGATTTCAGTAAGAACTTTGACATTGTTCCATATAGGAGACTCATGAACAAGCTGGGCAGCCTGGGAGTGGGTCCAAAGGTGGTAAATTGGGTAAGAAACTGGTTGGAGGATAAGTGTCAGAGGGTGGCGTTAAACAGAGTTCAATCAGAGGAAAACGATGGTGCCCAGTGGGGTTGCCACAAGGATCAGTTCTAGGACTGGACCTCTTTAATGTCATTGGGCACTATGCATGGATGGGGTGCAGGTGCGTACTGACCGGTATTCACTACTGGCCGCCACCTGTCCATGGCCCCAGCACAGAGGACACCACAGGGTGGCCAGGGGAGGAGTTATGGACTCGGGCGGGCATCCAATCGGATGCCCATCCTGGGTCTGGGAGTGGATCCCTTGTGCCTGTGGGTACGGGTCCAGAACGTGCATAGCCCCTGTGGGTGCCCGGACCTGCACAGCCATACCCCAGTGACCGGCCAGCCCAGGAGACTGACCCCCCCCCCAAGTACAGCGCAGCCCTGTTCCAGGATTCAGTTGGCATACCCCCCACATCCATGGCACTGACACCCCAGTCCCCATACATGTTGCTGGTGCCATAACACTCATCCACTCAGCTGGCCCAGCCCTTCCTGTCTGCCTCTTGGGCTGGGGAAGCACTGAGGATCATTTCCTAATCCTCTCACGACCAGCAGGGAAAATCTGTGGGGGCGCACAGTGGGTTATGGCAGGGTCTGCCCTGGCGTAACCTGCTCTACTGCACCTCCCCACATGCAGCACATTGCGGCATCGTGCATGCTGCTTAGTGCTGGCACACCCTCGGCATGCCCCCGACCATCCCCGGTGCAGTGCTGTCCATGTGGCCAGGGGTTCAGGTGCATAACTGGTTCATGCCCTGTTGGTGAATGCTGTGCAGGGTCCATGGGACCCCACTCTGTGGCATTCATGCATAACGATGCCAATGCACCTGGTTTACATGGTGCGTTGTCTACATGCATAGTGTCCCTTTATTAGCGACATTGCAGAGGGTCTAGAAGGGAAGGTATGCCTTTTTGCACATGACACTAAGATCTGTAATAGGGTAGACAGTCTGTGTGTGTGTGTGTGTGTGTGTGTGTGCAAACAATGAATAAAGGTATAATAAAGCTTGAGGAATGGTGGAGAGTGTGGCAACTAAGTTTCAATGCAAAGAAGTTCAAGATCATGCACTTGGGGCTCAGAAACCCAGGGGTGGAGTACAAAATGGGGGAAGGGGTACTGTCAACCACCAAACAGGAAAGGGATATGGGGGTAATCATATCTGATGACCTAAAGGTGGCCAAACAGTGTGAAAAGGCAGTGGGGAGAGTCAGTGGATGCTAGGGTGCATAGGGAGAGTTACCTCAAGCAGGAAGAGGGAAGTGGGTGATACTGACGTATAAATCACTGGTGAGACCATGCCTAGAGTACTGTGTTCAGTTCTGGAGACCACATCTCCAGAAGGCCATGGACAGAGTAAAGGTGATCCAGAGGAGGGTAACTAAAATGATGCAAGGTCTGCATCAAAAGCACTATATGGAGAGACTGAAGGAGCTCAACATGTACATCCTGAGGGAAAGAAGGGAAAAGGGGGGGGTATATGACAGGGACTTTAAAATACCTCACAGGTATAAATAGAGCCTTCTTCAGAGAACAAGATGCTCAAGAACAAGGGGTCATGCTGTAAAGCTGGAGGAGGGGTAGGCTCAGTGGAGATGTAAGGAAGTACTTCTTCACAGATAGAATGGTGGATGCCTGGAACAGCATCCCAGTGGAGGTGATGGGGGCAAAAACTGTAGCAGTACTCAAGAAGGCATGGAATAGGCATAAGGAAACCTTAGCAGTAAGGAAAGGGGGGGAGAGAGAGAGAGACTTGAAATCAAGTAGGGTCTGTGATATTACAATAGGTAGAGAAACTAGGCAGACTAGGTGGAACAAGTGGTCCTTATCTGCCGTCAGCGCCTGTGTACCTATGTTCGAGAAAGCACTAAAAAAGGAAAGTGGCTAAGGAAGGTGAACCACTGAATGCTAGCAAATTCATCAATAGAGCAGAACCGTAGCAGAGCTCCATTTTCAGTTAGGGGCAGCAAGGATACAGATGTAGCTTAAAGGTTAGAGCAGTATAGCCTAGAGTTTAGAGTAAATATCTGCAAATGAGCTTGGTACATCCAGCAGACTTGGGTTTGATTCCTAGAACCTCCACTTGCATACTGTGTGACTGAGCAAGTCATTTAACTTACCCAGTGCTCCTGTGTCCCCCTTGAAAACAGGCACTTGTGCCTAGTGGGCTTTACCTGCTTACCAAAGAATGAATGAATGAATGAATAAATCTCTCTCTCTCTCTCTCTCTATATATATATATATATATATATATATATATATATACACACACACATATATACCTATATACACACACCCCTTAGCTGTACACTCAGCTCAGCAGGAACTCATACCCTAAACCCCCCAGAGACCCATTGGTTCAGAGGGATGGAGGGTGATAGGGTGCGGGGGGGGGAGAAGCAGCCATAAGGAGGTTGTCCAGCCCACTATCATCCAGATGGTGAATCATTTCACACCCCTGGAGGAGATTCAAGCTCCTGACTCCACCGGGGGGACTCTAGGTCAGTCATGGGGAAAAGGCAGAACATCACGTTGGCACCCAAGGGGAGCAAGGCTAACAGAAAGGTCCTAGTGGTTGGGGACTCAAGGATCAGGGAGATGGATAGGGTGATAAGAAAGGGTCAGATGGAAGTGGGTTGGTCCAATACCTACCTGGAGAGTCAATCAACTGGGATTTAGACAGAATAGAGAGGATGGTGTAGGGGGCTGCTGGGGGTCCTGGGGTACTGAGGGTACTGGGGCTGCTAGTACACTTGGGTGTCAATGGTCTGGCCAACCAGTCCATAGAGACAGTGAAGCTGAACTTCCAGAGACTGCAGCACAGATTGGCAGCACACTCAACCTCTCTGGACTTTTCTGAGGTCCTCCCTGTATGGAGCAGGGAGGGGAGAAAGGACAGAATTAGGAGTAATGAAATAGAGGAGTTTAACAATTGGCTTAAGGGGTGGTATCGGGACATGGGGTACCACTTTGTCAGGGATTGGAAAGATTTCTGGGACAGGGTGATGGACTCCACCTGACAAAAGAAGGGGCTTGTGCACTAGGGCAGAAGTTGGTGATGCAGGCATCCTTTCCGACATGGGGCTGGCATTTTATGGGTGCAAGCATGGTGCAAGCCAGTCTGGTGCATGCAGACTTGTTTTTGATGCAAGCACCATTTAAAAATCAGAATTGATGCAAAGTTTGATGCATCCTGTTCCTTGCGTCTGTTATTTTTGATGCAAGCACCCTGTATCATTCTCTGGCCTTTGAAAATCCAGCCCCTTGACTTTAGAAGGGCAGACTTAGATAGGTTGAGGGAACTAGTCAAGAATAAGTTAGTAGGTGTGGAGGACATAAGGGGGGAGAGGAGAGATGGAGGGCAATAAAGGGAGCCATCCTCAAGGCTTCAAAGGCAAGTATAAGAACAGTATCTGAAAAACACAAGTCTGAGACCACTATGGTTCTCAACTAGGGTTAGGGAAGTGGTTAGAGCCAAAAAGAAGGCCTTCTATAAAGATAAAGAAAAGCAGGGGAGGCAGAAAGGAAGGGTTAGCTACAGAAAATAGAGATACAGAGGGTCATCAGGAATGTGAAAGCAGACACAGAGTTCCATATCGTGGAGGGGTCAAAAAAGAGGAAAAACAGTTTTTTAGATATGTCAGTGAAAAAGGAAAAAAGGGGGACATCACATGGCTAGCTGAGGGGGGTAGGCTGGTAGAGGAGGATGAGCAAAAGGCCACCTTCCTAAATGACTACATTTGCTCACTATTCATTAAGGAGGACTGCAGGTCCTTGCCAGAAAGCATCATCAAAGTGGCTGCTAAGGGAGTCCTAGAAATGAGGTAGCCAATATTTACTAGCAAGAGGGTCCTGAAAGGGCTGGTAGCTCTCAAAATAGATAAGGCCCCAGGACCAGATGGGTTACATCTGAGGATATTTGGGGAATTAGCAGCAGAAATGGCTGAACCACTGACTGGGCTGTTCAACTGCTCACATAAGTCCAGGGAAGTTCCAAGGGACAGGAGAACTGCAAACGTACCATTCATAAAGGGGGTGGGGATAGGGAGCATCCAGAGAACTACAGGCCTGTCAGCCTGACCTCCATTGTGGGGAAGATGATGGAATCACTAATCAAAGAGGACCTCATTGATTACCTAGAGAACAACGGGTTCCAGGATAGTAAACAACATGATTTAATGGCAGAAAGGTCTTGTCAGACTAACCCTAATTTTTTTCTTTGACTGGGTGACCAAGGAAGTAGACAAGGGCCATACTTTGAATCTGCTGTACTTTGACTTCGGTAAGGTTTTTAATTTGGCAGTGACAAAAGTTGCTCAAAAAGACAGAAGAACTGAGTGCAGCTAAAACCTTAGTGAACTAGGTCAGTAGTTGGCTAGAAGGGAGGCAGCAGAGGGTGGTGGTCAACCTGTTAAATCAGATGAAAGGAAGGTTACGAGTGGGGTTCCACAGGGATCTGTCCTGGGTCTGGTCCTCTTCAATATGTTCATTAGTAAACTTGGTGAGGTAATCCAGGACAGGATGTATCTCTTTGCTGATGACACAAAACTATGTGGGAGGGTGGATAGTGATGACAGAATAAGGGATATGCAGAAGGGACTTACAAAAACTGGGGGTCAAAGATCTGGCAGTTAAACTTCAATGTTAAAAAATGCAAGGTAATGCACTTAGGGAAAAGGAATCCCAAAAATTTACCCTGAACATATAAACATAAGAATCTGCCAGCAGAAACAGGCCTCATGGTCAATCAAGTCTACTGTAATGTGCAGCTAGCCCCCTACATAGCACCTGCCCCTCCCCCTCCTTGTGTTTGCCCCCCCTCACCCTGTCCCATCCCCTTTTAAAACTGCCCACTGTGCTACAGGATACCACTTCCTCAGACAAAGAGTTCCACTTAGCCACCACGCTCTCTGTGAAAAAATGTCTCCTAATCTCTCTCCTATATCTTCTCCCCTCCAATCTGAAACCATGCCATCTCGTGTCTCTCCCCCTCCTCAACTTAAATACCCCTTCTATACCTGTCTTGTTTATCCCTGTCATGCATTTAATGTTCTCAATCATATCTCCCCCGATCCCTTCTCTCCTCCAGTAAGTACATATTCAGCTCCCTCAGCCTGTTCTCGTAGGGTCTGTCCTCCAAACACTGGATCATCTTTGTTGCCCTGTGCTGCACCCCCTCCAGTAATCTGACATCCTTCTTCAGAAACGGGCACCAGAACACAGTACACCAGGTGTGATCTGACCAGTGAACTGTACAGAGGCAGGATCACCTCCCTCCTTCTGGAGGAGATTCCTCTTGCAATACACCTCAGCATCCTGTTGGCTTTAGCTGCTGCCTTCCTGCACTAAGCTGAGTTTTTCATATTTCCCATTATAACCATCCCTAGATCCTTTTCTTCCTTGGAGGTGTCTAACTGAACTTCTCCTAACTGGTAGCTCCTCCCAGGGTTCCTTGCTCTGAAGTTCAATACCCTGCACTTCTTAGCATTGAACCCCAACTGCCACATTTCCGACCATTCCTCTGGTTTAGTTAGGTCATTCTGTAGCCCTTGCCACCCTACAATGTCATCCACCACTGCCCCCATCTTCGTATCATCAGCAAACAGACTGATCTTACTCCTGATGACATGTGAGACATCCAATATGAAAATCCCAAACAACGCCGTGCCCAGTACTGAGCCCTGTGAAATCCCACATGTCACAGTCCTTGGGGATGAGAGTTCTCCCACCACCACCACCCTTTGCTGCCTCCCCTTCAGCTAGTTCACAATCCAGTTCACCAGCTTTGTCCCTGCCCTCACATACTCCAACTTCCCTCCAACCGCACATGAGGCACTGAATCAAAGGCCTTGCTGAAGTCCAAATACAGAACATCCACAGCATGGCCCTTGTCCAGCTCCCTTGCTGCCCAGTCATAATATTTAACTCGGCTGGTCTGGCAGGATCTCGCTGAGATGAACACATGTTGAGGACTGTCCTGAAGTCAATTGTCTTCCAAAAAGGTCACCTGCCTTTCTTTCAGGATTATCTCTATTAGTTTCCGTACAATGGATGTGAGGCTTACTGGTCTGTAATTGCCTGGTTCATCCTTTGGGTCACTTTTGTGGAGGGGCACCACATGAGCCATCCTCCAATCCTGTGGTACGCATCCCGTGTCCAGGGAGGTATTGAACAGGTCTGCCAGCAGCTCCATCAGAACCTTCACCAGTTCTTTCAGCACCCTAGGGTGAATGCCATTCAGTCCTAGTGCCTTATCCACCCTCAGAGCCTTCAGGCCCTTCAGCACCCTGCTCTTTGTAATTATCTCATCTGTCACCCCTCCTCCCTTGTTCACCTTCCCTATCCCCTGAGGTAGCTGCCCCCGCTTTTTTTTCATGAATACAGAACAAAAGTACTTATTTAGTGCTTCTGCTTGCTCCACCCCTTTCTCCACCCACCCCCCGTCCTTCCTAATCCTCAGTATCTGGTCATTGCAGCTCCTTCTCTCCCTTATGTACCTGAAGAAGTCCTTTACCCCATCCCTGATGCCCTTTGCCAGCATCAGCTTTCTGGAAGCCTTGGCAACCCTAACTAGTCTGGTTACCTCTTTGGACTTCTTCACATACACTTCTCTGTCCTCCCCCCTCCCAGATTTCCTGAACCTCTTAAATGCTGCTATTTTTACCCTCACCCCTTCCAAGACCTCTTGATTCAACTAGCTTGATTTTGTGGCCCTACCTTTCTTGCCCTGTGTCTTGGTACATGACCCAGTAACTTCCACCAGCCCCAGCTTGATGATTTCCCATTTTTGGCATGCATCTGATCCAAGTATGGATGAATTCCTGCCAGGTGCCTCTGCAAAATTTCCCCCGTCTTAAAAAAGTCAGCCTTTCTGAGGTCAGCCACCCTGTTTCCTGTACCCTCAGCATCCTTGCCCATGCTGTGCCTGCACCACACCGAGTTATGTCACTCCCAGCCAGTGGGTCTTCCACCCCCAGCTCCCTTATGACCTCCCCCATTAGACAGTACTAGGTCTAGAGTTTTTCCCAACTGAGTCATCTTGTTAACCATCTGTGCCAGGAAGCTGTCCTGGAATGCATCCAGTAGGACCTGTTCCCTTGCACTTGAGGTGGCTGGGGTACTCCAATCCACTCCTGGTAGATTGAAGTCCTCCATAATCATAGTGTTCCCCTTCCCACAGACCCTCCTGAAGTGCTCCGCTAATTCCCTGTCCAAGTCCTCAGCCTGAGCTGGTAGCCTGTACACCACTCCCATCCTAATTGTCCTTCTTTTTGAATCCTGGAACTGCATCCATAATGCCTCAGTCCTACCCTCCACCCCCTCTTCCCTTACACACCTTATCCCCTTCCTTATGTAAATCACCACCCCACCCATTTCCCCTTGCCCCTATCCTTTCTGTACATCCTATACCCTGGGATCATCAGATCCCAATCCTGGTATTGGGTGGCCCAAGACTCTGTGATGGCTGCAATGTCCACCACCCCCACTGCCAAGAGAGCCTGTAACTCAGCTACTTTGTACCCCAGGATTCTAGCATTCAGATAGATGACCCTCCAGCTTGTTCCCTTCCCTTTCTTAACCCATTTCTCTTCATTCTTAATGCCCTGCTGTGGTCCCTTCCTGGTATCGTCCTTGTTAGTTTGGGGGGTAAGCTTGTTCGGCTCCTCTCCAGTGGCTCTGCATTCTTGCTGCACACTTGCCTCCCCCCACATCTAGTTTAAATCCACCTTTGTTGCTATGTATTCCCCCAGCCTCTGCTTTAATACCCCCTGCCCCACCTTACTCAAATGTAACCTGTCCTCTGCAAACAGGTTGCTGTTGTCCCAGATGTTACCCAGCCTCCCACTAGCCCATACCCTTTGGTTCAACACCACTATCCCAGCCAAGTATTGAACTCTTCTATCCTTACTTTCCTCTCTGTGCGTGCCCTGGGTACTGGGAGCACTTCTGAGAAGGCCACTGATCTCTCTGCCTCCTCACACAACTTCCCAGTTCCATGAACCCTTACCTTACCAACCCAACCATGCTACCCGCCATGTCGTTTGTACCCAAGTGCATCACTACATGTGGTTTCTCCCCTCTTCGTCTTGCACACTTGAGAATAGACTGTCCTACCCTATCTGCTGTCAGTCTCCCCTTTGCTTCCCCATCTGATTCCATTCAAGACTGAGTCATCCAGCTTTAAGATCCCACCCCCTCTCATCTTTGTGCCCCTGCACCATCCTACCTTCTTTGCACTTGTTTTCAAAACCCACGCCACCCTACATAGTCACAGCTTGATCTGCACCCTCTGCTATGCCCCCATCCCTACCAGCTGATTTGTCCCCTCTGCTTTGCTCCAGCCTCTACCCTAGTCCTGCCCCTTCCCCTATTGCTACCCTCATGTGACTTCCCCCCAATGCCCCCCCGCATTATCCTCCTTTTCTACCTCGATGGGCCCCATTTCCCCTTCTACATTGCTGCCCTCTGCTCCAACAAAAAACAATCAGGCAAACAAAGTAAAATTCCCCATCAGTACACACAGATCCCAGAACCTAAAACAAACACCAATGCAAAAAGGTAAAAATGAAAGCACTTTGTGTTGCAGTTACTTCCCTTCCCCAAAGATAGCAGCCCCCCTTCACTTGCTGCTGTTCCTTCCGTGGATGTCCAATTCTGACTCCTGTAAGGCTGCCGAGCTCCTTAAAGGTCTTTTGCTTGGCAGGCTATTTAAATTAGGAAAATCCTTTGGCTAATTAGAGAACTTCCTTTGTCTTCTCAGTGGGGGTTAGTGTTGCTGCCCCCTGCTACCACAAAAACAATTAGGCAACCAAAGTAAAATTCCCCATCTGTACACACAGGCCCCCAGAACCTGGAACAAACATCAGTGCAAACAGGTAAAAATGAAAGCACTTTATGTTGCAGTTACTTCCCTTCCCAAAAGATAGCAGCCCCTCTTCACTCACTGCTTTTCCTTCCCTGGACATCCACTTCTGAATACCAACTTGAGACCACATGGTCATAAATGGAAATTAACAGGAGGGAGGTTCAGAAGGAACATGAGGAAGTCTCACTTTACAGAAAGGGTAGTGGGACCTTGGAGCAGTCTGTCAACCGAGGTGGTGGATGCAAACACAGTCAAGGGATTCAAGTAGGCATGGGATAGAATGAAGGGAATAGTGGTCGCCTATAGCAACTAGACCAGTGAGAAGAATGGGAATAGGACTGGGAGGGTAAGTTCCTGGAGGAACAATAGGTTCCAGAGAAGATTCCAGGGATTAAATGGAATATGGGCAGATTGGATACTAGACATTTAGTGCTCTGGGAGGGTGATGGTGGTGCAACAGAGGCGCATTCCTCCAGTTGCACGTCTCCACAACACATATGTAATTCTGGCAGAGCATATGCCATTCTGGTGGAGCATGTTTCCTCAATGATGGCACCTGCAGTGGAGACCAAGGAGGATGCTGGGAACCTCCACAAGGGAGACCCACAGGAGGGTAGCAGTGGACACCACGGGGGAAGGAAACAGCTCCTGGTGGGGGACTCAATTGTTAGGGGGGTAGAACTGGGAAAGGGAGGGAGGGAAGAGGGAGGTAAGGTGCCTTCCTGGTGCCATGGCTTGGAGGGACAGGAAGCAAATCCTCAGGATTGCAAGAGCAGCATCACGGGAGAGGGAACTAGACATCAGTGTCCACCTTGGAACAAATGGCCTAGCTGAACATGGGATCAGTGCAGCTCAGGAAAAGTTTGTAGAGTTGGGGAGGGGCCTTAGACAGGTAGCACACATGGTAACCTTCTCAGAGGTGCTGTCTGTCTATCGCATGGCTGAGGCTAGGGTACTCCGCATCATGCAGTTCAATGAATGGTTGAAAGACTGGTAGGGAGCACAGGATTTTGGCTTAATTGGGAACTGGATGTCCACCTGGAGGGATATGGATCTATACCGGCACAATGGTCTGCATCTGTCCAGGAAGGAAACCAAGCTCCTAGGTGATAGGTTTAAATGTTTCATTGGCAAGCTTTTAAACTAGACAAGGGGGGAAGGCACTAATAGGAAGCAGGAAATTCCAAGCCTCCCCCCCAAAACAAGGTAGTTAGCAAGGTAAACACCAAGGTACAGAGTTCAATAGAGGGCAGTACAGGGGTAAATGGAAAAAAAGACAAAGGCAGTAAGGGCAGGGATAGAGCAAAAAGGGTAATGCCATCATAAAATGGAGGACAATGAGTACCAATGCCCGTAGCCTGGGTAACAAGCTTCCTGAGCTAGTGGCCTTGATGGAAGAGGGACAACTGGATATTGTGGCAGTCACAGAAGCATGGTACGTGGAGATCCATGACTGGAATGTCAACATACCAGGGTACACAATCTACAGGAGGGGCAGGGAGGGTAAAAGAGGAGGAGGAGGAGGAGTCACTCTCTACATAAGGGAAGGGATCAAAGCAATGGAACTAAAAGGGAAATGGGGAGGAGAGGAGGCACTGTGGGCACCTTGAAGACAGGGAGTGGCACCACAATCCACACAGGGGATATATACAGACCCCCATCTCAGGGGGAGGAAATGGACAAGGAAATAATAGAAGGCAGTCTCAGAATGGCAGAAAAAATGGAGATATTGTTGATGGGAGACCTGAATATGCCAGATGTTAACTGGAACACATTTACTACAGCCACATCCAAGAGCAGGATCATTCTCGATCCCTACAGAGGGTATGCCTCACACAGCCAGTGCTGGAACCCAGTTGGGAGGGAGCAGTCTTGGACCTGGTGCTCTCAAATGGAGAGAGGATCACAGATTTAGAAGTGGGTAGCCATCTGGAAATAAGTGACCACCACACAGTGTGGTTCATGATAAACACAACCGTGGAGTCAAGCCATACAAAAACAAGGGTACTGGACTTAAGAAGGGCTGACTTTGGCAAAATGGGTGAGTACCTAAGGAATGCACTAGCAAATGGCCAAAAAGGAGGGGTGGAAGAACAATGGTGAAAAATCAAAACTGCCATCACAGAGGCAACAAGCCTTTGTGTGATGCAAACAAAGAAAACAAAATGGAGTAAAAACCACTATGGTTCTCAAAAGAGGAGGCAGGGAAGGTTAGGGAGAAAACGATAGCATTCAGGAAGTATAAGGACTCACAGAAGGAGCAGGACAGAGAACTGTATCAGTTAAGGCAGACGGAAGCAGGGAATAGCGAAGGCTCAAACTGAGGAAAAGATAGCCAACTCAGTTAAGAAGGGGGATACAACCATTTATAGGTACATCAGGGAGCAAAGGAAGATAAAGGGGGGATACTGATACTTAATAAAGGGTAGGGGAGGTGGGCATAGGGTGACAGTGAAAAGGCAGTGATACTGAACAAATACCTTTGCTCAATATTCACAAAAGAAGAAGAGGAGAAGGTACGTAAACCAAGCAATAGAAGCACTCTGAGCAGGGGGGGTCAACATCAGTCCATTCACAGAAGAAAGGGTCCTGAAAAAACTCCTAAAACTCACATTATCACTCCAATATCTCCTAAAAAAGTGGACAAAGCAATGGGGCTGGACAGGATTCACTCCAGAATTCTAAAAGAACTAAGGGGAGAAATAGTGACACCACTGACTACCCCTTTTAACAAATCATGGGATGATAGGGTGGTATCTGAGGACTGGAGGAGGGTGGATGTGATTCCCCTTCACAAAAGTGGGAGGAAGGCAAAGACAGAAAACTACAGACTTGTTAATTTGACCTCAGTGGTAGGGAAAATGATGAAATTATTCCTGAAAGAAAGAACTGTTGAGTACCTAGAGGTCAGTGGGGCACGGGACCCAAGGCATCATGGATTCACAGCAGGAAGGTCTTGTTAGATGAATCTAGTCAATTTCTTTGACTGGGTGACCAAAGTAGTAGACCAGGGAGGTGCTGTGGATATGGCCTACCTAGACTTTAGCAAGGCATTTGACACAGTCCCATGCAAAAGATTAATAAACAAGTTAGCCAGCCTGGTAGTAGATCTCAGACTGGTAGTCTGGGTAACAAATTGGCTACACAAGGGGTAATAGTAAATGGAATACACTCTGAAGAAAGGGGGTTACTAGTGGGGTACCACAGGGTTCAGTACTGGGACCAGTCCTCTTTAATATCTTTATAGGAGACATTGCAGAGGGTCTGGAAGGAAAAATATGTCTCTTTGCAGATGACACAAAGATCTGCAACAGGGTTGATACACAAGGGGGTTGAAAGGATGAGAAGGGACTTGGCAAGGTTGGAGGAATGGTCAAAAGTATTGCAGCATAGATTCAATGCAAAGAAATGCACCTGGGAAGGAAAAAACTCAGGCAAAGAGTATACAATGGAGGGGGGAGGCACTAACAACAAAAATGGAAAGGGACCTGGGGATAGTCATATCAGATGACCTTAAGGTAGGCAAGCAATGTGAGAAGGCAGTAAGGAGAGCTGGGGGGATACTGGAATGCATAGGGAGAGGCATCACCAGTAGAAAACAGGAAGTTGTTATCCCTCTGTACAGACAGTTGGTGAGACCCCATCTGGAGTACTGCATTCAGTTCTGGAGACCCCAACTACGCAAGGACATAGACAGGATGGAGGCAGTCAAGAGGAGGGCAACTTAACATGGTGCAGGGTCTGCAACAGAAGCCATATGAAGATAGATTAAAATAGCTTAATATGTATACTGTTGAGGAAAGGAGGGAGAGGAGGGACATGATAGAAACTTTCAAGTACCTCAAGGAAATCAACAAAGTCCAAGAGGGGAACATCTTTCAGAAAAAGAGATGCGTAAGAACAAGGGGACACCATTTAAAGATGGGGGGGATGGCTCAGGGGCAAAGTGAGGAAATATTTTTTCATGGAGAGAGTGGTGGACATATGGAACCACCTTTCTAAGGAGGTTGTGGGGTCAAAAACAGTGGGGGAACTCAAGAATATATGGGACAGACATAAGACAATTATAGTTGGTGGTAGGAGGAAGTAGGCTGCTGGTTAACTAGAATCTACTGCTTATCCATTAGGTAGGGAAATGAGCAGACTGGGTGGGCCAAGCAGTCCTTATCTGCATCAAAGTCTATGTCTTTATGTTTCTATGTTTGATCTTTTTCTGCCATCATAGTCTGTTTCTATGTTTCTGTCATCTTACTGGGGTGCTGGGGGATCTACTGTACTATAGTACCAGTAAAGACTTTGAAGAACTCAGACACACAAGATATTACAGTACTGTACAGTATATCCTTTCTAAAGGCTGCTGATTTCCAGTTTGAACTATACTTCATAGTTCAAAGAAAAAGTTCTCATTATACCATTTCTGACCAACAGCAGAAAAAATTGCTACTTCTAATCCTAACAACTTGTTATTCATTTAGGGCCCCGTTCTCAAAACTGTTCAGTAAGCTGCATTTCATGGGAGGCCTGAATATAGAATGTCATATAAAATTCCGATATAAGATGGAGATTTCAAATGGCTACTGTGCTATAACATATATATACAGTAATGATTTTTCCCTTGTGAAGTATTTTCTAACTGGAAATCAACAGCCTTTAAAATTGATATATTGTAGTATCTGATATGTGATGAGTTCTTCAAAGTCATCTCTGGTAGTCAAGTGCCCCCAGCACCTCAGCAAAATGATCAATTTGCTGCTGCTCAGTGTTTTACCTATCCCTAACCACATACCTCCTTTCTGATGAGTGGTAAGACTGTGCACTAACTCCTTTCCCACTAGAAGTGTTGTTCTTATTTACAAGCCTGCACCCCATGTAGAACTTCCTGTAATTCTTTTACAGGGCATGATGGCACTGTGATCTGTAATTGGGGGTGCAGGGGTTGGCGAGCAACTGAGCATGCATGGCTCAGCAGCTTAATACTATGTTGGTCACAGCATTGCCATGCTAAAGTAACTCCCGCCTTGGGTGTAGGAAGACATACTCCTTGTACACCATGGTAGGGGCAACAACAAGGCCCTGCACTGCTGTTATTATTCCATGGATTACAACACAAAACTAATTGATCCTTTCAGTAATTTCACCCATGGGAGTCAAAACTAGAAGGGTTGGCCACTGACATCTTTGCATGCCAGGGACCCTACAGCATTGCAGATATTGGAGTGATAATGTGAGTTTCAGAGGAGCAATGTGTGGCAGCTACATTTATTAGTGCATGAGAGAAGGCAACAGCTAGTGTCACAGTATATAAAAGTTGTGTTTATTGTGCCAAATAGGGTAACGGACATGGTCTTGGTGTACACATTTTTATTTTCTGGCTACACCCCTGGCTCCCACCCAGTTCTCTGCACAGTCACAACTGACTTAACAATTGCTCAGGGAAGGTCTTGTGACCCCATTGTGCAAAGCATAAGAGCTGAAACTGAGAGACTGGCACTAAGTAGTCACTGCAGTCACTTATAATGTCTCTTCATACCTGTGACTATGTATAGAGCCACTGAGCTAAAAAAAAGACTCAGTCCCTCATGTCAAGCAGAACAAGCCTGACCCAATGAAAATCAAGAATAGAATTACATCAGAGCAAGGTCACAAATCCTCCTACTGGGTCAATATCTCGTAGACATAACCATGCATGGAATACTGCACCCAATATATCATATAGTACAGTAGGGTACAGAACCTTGCAAGACACATATGTTGCATGCATGGTTTTGCAGGCTGTCACACATGGGTGGGGAGGAGGAGTTACCTGGAGGTGAAGACCTCCATTCGGGAGCTGCTGCCATTGCTCAGTGGGATGAGCCGCGAGTACAGGGGGTCCGTGTATGTCTGTGGACTGTGGTTTCTTTATTTTGTCTCCCCACAGTGTTTCTCCCCATCCCCCATGTTGAACCTCCCCCAGAGTTGATTATATTAATGGGGGGGTTTGGGGGGCACAGCCCCCCGTAATGGAGGTGCGGGGGCAGAGCCTCCTGCAGAAAACAAAGATAGCACCTGTTTGTTTTGCCAAAATGTGTTTTGGCAGTGTGTCTGAGTGGCAGCAATGTATCTGCTCCTATGTTTTACAACAGAATCACCCCGTGCCAAAAATCTTTATTCAATGCTATGTCATATCCTCCCTTTTATTGATAGAACTCTTACAGTGAGCTGAAACCTCAGAGGCCACAGTAGCTAGAGGACAACAGCCACAGATAACAAAATGTGTGAGGGTGAAAATCTACATTTTCCATGGATTTGTGACTGTCTGATCATTTGGTTGCAGTTCAGGTAATTTCAAGTGCATATAAAAATGATGGGATTAATAGCCAATTATTATGAACAAACAAGCTATGATAAATCTCAAAAATCTGAGATTACATTGTGACAATAAGTATAATGAACAAAAAGGGGATTAATTTGGTTTTATACACAGGTTTCCACACAAACTGAATCTGAAGGCACTTTATGGTCCAGGAGAGGGAACATGGAGGATGTTGCAGTCATTTTCCATTGCACAGGGAGATTCACAAGGTGGGGTGGTGGCATCCTCTGTCGGGGCAGTATCTTTTCCATGAGGTAAGGGTGAGGGATAAAGCTATTTTAACAAGCAAACTGAGGGCTGTCCCTCATAATCCAGGATAGCTGAGAGGTACTGTATGCCATACAGGTTCGGTACTGTTAACTTTTGTTGGGTACATTCACACCTTTGTGCAAAACTGCACGTAAATCTGTTAGGATTCAAGTAGCTTCACATGCTCAGTTTTGTTGCTTGACATTAATAACATTGGGAGTCCTTGCAGCATGTTTACAGTCTGCATGTCTCTGCAATAGTGCTGTCACTACATACACCACCTAAGACAGGCAGCTTAACACAAACCATCAGTTTTCACATTCTCCATGAATCTGATACAATAAAAAGGTGCAGGGTAAAATAAACTGAAACACGATTTTTCTGTCTCAGGATATGACTTAATTATCTTTTCACCAGCACAAAGAAACATCACGTCTCAGCCTCATACATCCGGTAACAAATGCTATCAGTAGCCAGTTGCTGTATTTACTGTACAGTAGCTATGTCATTGATATGTAGGTGTGATGTTTAAGCAAACTGCTTTGCTTAGAGAGGTGCTGAACTTGGCAGAAGAACAACAAAAATACATTATGTTGCTTAAAATACTTTAAAATTACAGCTAGAAAACTTCATCAACCCAATTTACTTAAGGCATTATAACAAGATACTGTATTTTCCTCTATTTTTGGTTATGGTAGTTCTATGCAGAGTAGGTGTGAGGTTTAAGCAAACTCCTTTGCTTAGAAAAGGACTGCAGTCAATGGCAGAGAAACAAATGACTAAGGCAGCAGCATACTTTGGTCTGCAGATTCTGTTGACACTAAGGTTCTGGTAGGGTTCTTGTCTTCAATAACTGAGTGGGTCTGGATACTAATCTCAACAAGACAGATAGACTTAAAATCATTGTTACTGAGACAGGCCCTATTCAGATTAGTTTGTATAATTACAAATGCATGCAAGAATGAATAAAAACATTATTTTAATAGTGCCTCTACTAAACAGTCACCATTGCTTACATAACAGGGCAAAACCAATGCACATTGTGACAAAAAGACATTACACAGACAAATAAATTATGCTACATGAAACACATAAATTTGTTGCAGTTTTGTGGTGCTGCGTTAGTCTCAGAAAAATCTAGTACACATTTATCTGGTAATAAAAAGGTATTTCCACAAAAAAGTGCACTTTAAAATGATAGATTATAAATGTCAGTAACCCAATTTGCTGAAGGCATTATGAAATAGTGTTTTTATTTTTTAAATGCATTATGTGTGGATGGCAATGGCTCCATGGGAGCAGTAGTAGACTGTCAAGGCAGTGGTATCATTTATTGTTTATTACTTTATGCAGATGATGCAGTACTGTTTACTAGTAATTGAGATACTAGTCAACTTGAGAGTCAATTGCAATGTGACTTCAGGCATGTTGAAGAATGGTTTAGCTCACACAAACTTGTACTGAACTATAGCAAAACCAAGGCCATGACATTCTGCAACCCAAGGAGCAAGTACAAACCTCTGTCCCTCACCATCAGGAACCATGCAGGGGCTTCACTTGAGCATGTTCCTGAGTTTAAATACCTCAGCCTTACCTAGGACAGTTCACGTTCTTACTCACAGCACATTGGCAATGTAGCTAAGGCCGCCAATATACGGATTGGCCTGCTCCACAAGCACAAGCACTGCATGACCCCTGAAGCCCTTAGGTTGGCCATCTATAGCTCTGTCACCTCCATCATCAACTACAGTCTAGACATCTATGGCTCTGCCTCCCCTACTGCCCTCCGGAGGATATCTGTGACACTCAACAAGGCTTGTAGGCTCCTAATGGGTGCCGCCCGCCTAACACACACCTGTGACCTGTACGCCCAGGCCGGATGGCTACCACTCCTTAGCAGAATACAATATCAGACCTGTCTGCTCACCAAAAAAGTTCTTCTCGGGCTCATGCCATCAGAAGTGTCAAAACTCCTTACTGCCTACAGCAGCACCCAGCTTACATGGAGTGCTCAGCAGCAGACCTTCCAGGTCCTCAGATGCCGGACCACTATGGGTCAGAGGTCATTCATGCACAGGGCTTCTCAGTGGTACAATACCCTTAACAAAGAAACACTTGCAGCTGTGACACTAGGTCCCTTTAAAAGGCAACTATGACTATCCTTCGCCTCTACTACACAGTGTGACTGCCTTTCCTAAGCAACGGTTGTCTCCTTTTACCCTAGTCATAGGTGATCTGTAATTGGCCATACTGCCTCACTCTATTTGCACCAGCCTCCCCCTCTCATCCATTGCCCCCCCCACCCACGCCTCCCTTCTCAACTGGCACTTTCTTTCATGGGGACCTCCAGCCCACCACCCTCACTTTTACCTCCCACCTCTACCCTCTGACAATGGCCCTTTAGCCTGCTGAATTCCTCCTGACTCCCTCCTATCCTCCATATAGAGTTCACCCTGAAATCTGTTTGAAGCTGGCTTATGTTGTCTCTCTCTCCACTATTGACTATATAAATAATATTTAGTCATCTATGTGTTTTAAGAATGTAACTATTGTTTACCTTTGTATATATGTTACCCTACATCCTTTGACGTGGAACCTTTGTAAATGAGCAGTTCCTGCTCAAAGGTATTTGTAATCCTAGAGTTTAATAAATAAATAAAATAAAAAAAAAATAATTTAAGAAAGGAGAAACCATTTGTTTACCTGTACATACAGCCTGCATTTATGGTTGATGACAGAGACAAAATGGAAGTGAGAAGAACAGAAGAACAATAAATACAATGATATACAGCGGGGGATGTGGAGGGAGAGAAGAGGTGCTTATTGGTACTGCTGGGAAAATGTCATTAACTTTGTATGGATTTGAGTTCTGGAAGTGACAACAAAAGTGGATGGTGTGCCTTCATGGCCTTAGTCAGGATGAAGAGGATAACTGTTCTGATCCTAAGCCTAGTGAGGAAATAAAGGTCACTTTTGGAGTGGAAGATGTTAATGTTGCTAAGTGTTGATAACAGAAGATGAGACAACAACTGCAGGTTTAGGAACAATATCCTAGACTAATAAACATGAGCAAATGATTTAGTGATTCATCAAGACAGGGCAGGTGGTCATCCAGAGACCTAGGATAGAATTTATGGCCCAGTCAGTACCATGAAAGAATCAGAAGGTGGAAAATTGGCGTTAGGAAAAGAGTGCCATTTCCAGTATCAGCCCGCAGACAAATTGTTTTATAATTGCTGGTGAGTGTTTTTTCCCATAGAGGAACCTAATTATAATTTGCCATTAAAACCAGCTGGTTATAACCATGCCAGACCAGGCCAGGACCATCCACCTCCTGCAAGATGAGGTAGACGACTTGGAAAATCGCAGTCATTGAAATAACCTTAGATGTGTGGGATTTCCAGAAGGGGCTGAGCAAAAAGACCGGATCCTTTTTCTACAACAAACTTTACCTCAGCTTCTCAGGTTGCCAGCCAATACAATGCTGCAGACTGAAAGAGCCCACTGCTCGTTTGCTCCCCCTCCCTGGCCCGGAGAATGACCATGGCCCCTGCTGGCATGCTTCCTGGATTTTTGCCAAAAAGAATCTTTTGCTGCGGCAGCCAGAAACTTGGGACAACTCACCTGGCAGGGTAACCGGGTCCAAATTTTCCAGGTCTATTCAAAAGAACTCTCACAGAGAAGAAAGGCTTACTCTGAAGCTCACAGAGTAATGCACAAGTTAAATGTGCCTTTCTCTTGCCCATACCCCACAACTATGCAGGTGATACACAACGGATCCCCTATCCTGTTTCCTACACCTGATAATCTGATGGATTTCTTAAGAAGAACCTATCCTGCTGAATTCAGGGGGCCTATCAACCCGAGCAGGGCACTCACCTCCAGATGAGGTTATGGAAGACAAGGGTTTTCCGCTGTCATGATTGGTGACCAGTCCAGAGGTGCAAGTTTTTGAAACCTCCAGTCCTTCTCACTCAAAAAAATGCCACCCCTCCTACAAACATACCAGGAGGCAACACCTGGTGGATAGGTGAGATCATCCAGCCTGGAGAGTGGCGCCAGCCTCGCGGTGGCAGACAGATCCAGCCAGTAGACCTTCTACATGCTGAATTGATATGCGGTGCTCCAGCAATCTCTGCCCGAGGCTTGTGTGCCATAGGAGGTAGATGTGAACCAGCAAAAAAGCACAGCTGCATAGTCCTTCACAAGCAGATAAATCCTGGGCTGAAGTGGTGGTGGCAGGCCTTTCAACTGCATTGGAACAACACTCTACCAACTCCCCTATCAGTCTGAAGCAGATTGTCTCCAAACCTGGACCTAAGCCAACAGAGAGTGCAAGATGCTGCCTGAATACCAATTAGACCTAAGCAGCAGGCAGATAAGTGCTCTTGAGTTTACCTTTGGGACTGGGAGATGGGGAGCTTAAGATGGGGAAGGGGGAATGAGATCCCAAATGATACCTGTGACAGGGTGTCCTCAGGATGTATTTCCCCATATCCCCCCTTCCCCCCGTGCAACTCTATGGTCATCAGCGGGCTTCACTAGCTACAACTTCAGATTATTGTTTCCTCTTGATGTGGGATTGAGCTGGTGCAGACTACGTTTTTGGGTTGGCTCAGCATGAACTTGCTCCTTCTGATATGCAGGCTATAGCTTACAGGGGGCCATGGGGAAGTTTGAACTATGCAGACTTTTCGAACTGAACAATTGAAGGTCTGGCTGGGAAACAGGGGTGTACAATTATCCCTCCTCTCCTATTTTCATTTCTTTTGGGGTGCATTTTATATTCTACCAAGTCTGGTTGCAACTATTCCTAATGTAGCATATCAGGGACCCCGCGGCCCTGGCCCTAACCTCACCTGATGTCCCTTACCTTACCTATTGGCTTCCTATCCTATAGAAGAGAACTACCCACTATTTGCTCTGCCTAAGGCCAAAGAACCTTTACAGTAGAGCTAGCAGCATTGTCTAATGGCCCCTTCCTACCATATTTTATAAAGGTACAATGCACATAGACGCTACCTGCTTTTCTCCCTATCTTTTCATTGTGATCTCCGATTTAGGTCCTCCCCAATGGGACCCCCTGTGGTGAGACCGAGCTGATGGGTGTTCCAGGAGGGTGAGTTTAGGCCCACCTTTTCCTTTCACTCCAGTCCTCGGACTGAGGCTGATAATTCCTTCACACTCTACCCATTCTGATTGAAACCCTCTGCTGAAGTAAGCCCTTTTTCTTTAATTCCCATTGTCTATGAGGTGTACCGGAAGGTTTGATGGATCTTACTTCATAGGACCCTGATGGCCAATGCTTTATCCCCATGGAAGATGGATGCAGCCTTGCTGGATACTCACCTGGCCTTTTCCTTCAAGCTCCTCAGAATGTTTTGGTTTCAATTGTGTTTGTAAATATGTTAATTGTGTTGTTGTTAGTTATGGCTAGTTGCCCTTATAGAGTAAATGAGTCGGGCCAGGACCAGACCTTAAGGCAAATGCTGAAATTCAAAGTTGAAGGTGAAAGAATTTTATTTAGTGTTATATTCCTAGGTGGTGTTGCATTGTGGGTTGAGCCAGACCAGATCATTGTCTTTTATTTATCTTTTTGTATGTCTTTTATTTTGTTGAAATGCCCCTTTTGTGACCTTGGGTGACTTACATGCCCACACCTGGAAAGTACAGGGCCTCAACACCCCAGTAAAGCATAAACAGGTGCTGTGACACTTAAAGAGGCTATGGTCTGGTCTGGCATTCCTGCAAGAAACAAAACTAATTAAGCAAGACCATGATAAGCTGACCATGGATTGGATGGGGCAGTTTTTTTCCTCCTCTTCCCCCATTATAAAGTGGGGGGTTGCCATTCTCCTACATAAAATCTTTAAATGGTCCATTTTATAGACCAAGCATGATTCACAAGGAAGGTGGGTGTTGGCCTTAATGGA
The DNA here is from genome assembly GCA_016271365.2 of Neoceratodus forsteri. Classification (NCBI taxonomy): domain Eukaryota; kingdom Metazoa; phylum Chordata; order Ceratodontiformes; family Ceratodontidae; genus Neoceratodus; species Neoceratodus forsteri. The sequence continues at coordinate 379,268,948 of CM057458.1, forward strand.
GACCCCAGAGGGACCACTGATTTTGGGTAATGTTTATGGGCTGAATGAAGATCTCCAGAGGTTTTCCATGAGGTGGCGCAAGCATTAGGATCCCTAGCACAACCCTCTACCCCAATTATCTTAGGGGGAGATTTTAACCTTGCTCTGGCTCCACAAATTGACCGAAGCTTTGCAAATCCAGATCACCACCCTAGAGCCAGGCTCTCCCTGAACCAACTTATGACAGATTTGGGGCTTCAAGATATTTGGTGAATTAATCTTCCCCGGGAAAGAGACTATACCTTTTTTTTCCCTTGTCCATAACACCCACAGCAGAATGGTTGGTCTCTGTGGACATCATTCAAAGTTCTATAGGAGCAGAGATCCTTCCAATGGTCATCTTAGATCACTCTCTGGTCCACCTGCATATCCTCTAGGGACTAAAAAAAACCTTTCATTCCACCTGGAGACTGGACCCATTACTCTTAAAGAGGGATTCTGGTCAAAAGTGCTACTTTGAGGAATTAGAATAAGCACACAACCCAATAACTCACATACCAAAAATTAGGTTTCTGTGTTACTTCATTTTAAAGTTATGAGCTATTTTGTAACCCTGATTTCACTACCTGTTCAAAAAAGCCAGTTTCAGTGAAGAGCTGCTGATGATGTCATCTCCAGAACTCACAGTCTAGTCCTCCCTGTCAGCAAGCTTACGAGACCTGTTTCTCCAGTTTACAAATCATGTGCAATGGTTTTTACAAGTAAAAACGGCAGCAACATTCAAAAAAACATTTCTATAAAATTTATGTGTGTTTCAGGTTTTGAAACAGAGTTGACAAATTCATATTTTTAATGCCTTTTTGATGTGGTCAGTTTCTCCAGGGTTGCTGAATGCTGAGTCAGCATGCCTCCAGGCTGCTGATACCATTTGGAGTGCTACTCTACTATGTTGTTAGGAAGTTGTATTGCTACTAGTATTGCATAATGTCAGTAAGTTCACTGCTGTTTGTCAGTGTCTGCTTTACAATAAGTTTTAAAGAGCACCTTTCTCAGTCCTTTTGACTTTCATGCATAAATTACCCCTCCTTACATCGATTCTGGAATTGTATTTTATTACTGTCCTCTGCAGTTAGTTTTTGCATTCTGCAAAATGAATGAAATGCAATTTCAGAATCAGTGCCAAAAAGGGTAATATATGCATGAAAGTCAAAAGGACTGGGAAAGATGCTCTAAATCTCAATCTCTATCGCTCAACAAAATATTGCTGTTTTATAACATGTCTTTTCCTAGCAGTTGAAACTCAACCTCTTGTTCTTGTAAGTTTCATGTCCTGTCTTTCACAAAATGGGTTAATTTTGCATGAAAGTCAAAAGAACTGGGAAAAATGCTGACAACTCTTTCTTCTCTCAATCCCCATACTTTGTTACAGACGCAGAAGAAAATCAATTTTACAAAAAAAAAACATACTGACAAGGCAGTTGAATTTTGGTATAATGCATTGCTAACAGAGTATATTGGGGAAGGGAGAACATAGTATGTACATTGAGTACTGGTAGTTTTCTGTTGCAAAATGGCTGTGACTGCACAGCACTACACGGTGTGAGTCACTCCTCTGCCCTACAGTGATGCCATCAGGAGCCAGCAGCCCAGCAGCTGAACAGCAAAGGCAAGTGCAGTAGGGCTAAAGGCAGGCTCAAAAACAAATACAAATTACAGAATGCAGAGTGAATCTTGGCCAGAAATAACAAATGCACACACACTTTCAGGTATAGTACTGCATATAATGACTACAAGATGTAACTTTTGGACCATCATGAAAGGTGCTCTTTAATAGGGGCCTAATATGTGTTAATTCCTGCTAGTGGTGGAAGTGTTAGCCTTGGTAAAATTATCATTTTAATACGGAATACAACATAGATGAATCTGAATGTAGGTTAAGTAACAACCTGTTGGGGAGAAAACACTAAGGGCCAGATATTCAAAACTTTGCACCCGGCGCTAGTGCCATGCGATGTGTGTGAGCGCAACATGTAGCGTGGTGCAAATTACTGCCATGAAAAGGTGGTCTTAATGCGGGCAAACCCAGGATGGGGGGACAGTAACAGAGAACAAGGCTGTATGCATCCTACGAGGAGGCAGTGTAGGCAGATGGCAACCCTGGGCCACTCCATATGCACAGGCACACAAACTGTGGAATGCAATGTCCCAAGAGTATTGTGAAGTGAACACTCATGTAAAGGTTACAATTGAGCTAGAACACCACTTGCAGCAACAAACTATTTGTAATGTATTGTAATGTGTACCTAAGGTGATATTTGTGTGTTGTGTGTTGTTGTGCATTGTATGTCTTTATTGTACACTGTTGCATAGCAGTTGGATTTCTGCTTGTGAGCTGGTGACCCAGGTTCAGAGAATGGACCGGGGAGCCAGAGGGACAGCCAGGGGAGAAGGATAGAGTTCCTCAGGGCTGCTTGCCTTCTCCGGGGGAGGGTCAGGTGCGTGTCCGTGCGTGTATGACTCCTGGCAGAGGCTGGGGAAACACAAGCACTGGCACCTAACTCAAGAGAGCGGGCCGCAGGGGCGTCGTATGTCCCTGCCCTGGTGTAGTACAAGAAAATCACGTTGGTTGCCACGAATGACACGTGCTTGGCACCATGGCCTTCTTGGCTCTCACCTCCACCAACAAATCACGGCTCCAGTGCACCATCCATGCCCCGAACCCCATCCTCGGGGAGAGGCGGGATCCAGGGAGGCAATACCTGTCATCGCCCGGCACCTTTCCTGTCGGAGGCGGAGCTGGAGATGGGCATCGGCCACCTTGAGGGGTAAGTCAAAGGGTGTCAGGTGGAGGGGAGGAGCGAGGAAAGTGGTGTGCAGGAAGGGCCGAGCACCAGGAGGCTGAGGCAAGAAAAAGAATAAAATAATTGTACAGCGTTGTATCTCAGCCACACAGTTAGTGTCTCTGGGTCAGCCAGATTGCTTACCTGGTGAACAAGGTAATAAAAAACAATGAACAGAACACATACATGGCAGAGATATGCTGCAAACAGATGGCACCACCCATGGTGCCATCATCTGGCACCTGTCCTAATCCGCCAGGCATTAGTGGTGCTCCAGCACCCAGTAGACACCATGGCAGTGCATCCATGCAGCACACACTCCAGTTCTCCCATTGGGTACACCAACACAGTCCAGCAGACACATGATGCACTGGGGAATGGAGGGTGTTGAGGGAGGGTGTACAGGTGGCCAAGGCTGCACCGCATAGTAGGTACTGCCACATGGCTGGGGCCATCACACAGTGCACATGTTCCACTGACAGGACTGCTTCTGACAGCAGTGTGCCAGTATGGTGGTATGTGTGCCACCCCGGGCACATACCCTACACCTGTCCAGGATCCTACACACACGGACAGCCATGTGTATGGTAGTGTGGGGCTCTCATGCCACTGGTGCAGCACATGAGGTCACAGGACAATATGACTGGGGTGTCCACTGTCAGATCACACCTTCCAGTTGTGCTTGTCACTGTGTGGATAGAACCAGTCACTGTTGCGACACACCATAGGCAGTGCTGTGTACCACTGTATCTCCTACTATGGTATTGTATCATCTGATAAACACTGTCCAGGAACAGCAGTTTGCCTCTGGCATGCAGCATGACCACCTGTTCCTGTAGTGTTACTCCCCTAGGTCACATTAGTCTTTGCATCTGTGTCCAAACCAACACTGCAGCTAATGTTCTATGAACTGTGAGCACACAATAAATGTGGCAACTGACCTGTAATACCATTCAGACCTACAGGTGGACCTGTGAGCACAGAAAGAAACGTGGCTCCCGACCTGTAATTCTAGTTGAATGTACAGGTGGAGCTGTGTACACCATGTTATAGCATCAGACAATCCCTGTGCAAAGCAGGCTATAATGAGATGCTAATGTGGCTGTTTGCCCATGGATTGCCTGAGTAGGTTCATTTGCATTTCAGTTTTGAATATAACAAACTTTAGTGCCGGGCAAATGGGATTGCGCCAGGCAAACGTGTCAGCACTGTGCAAACATGTTAGTGCCGTGCAATATTGTAATGTTCCATTATATGGTTCTGCAGCATTTGGCCTGCACTGTTTGCTGCTTTTGTGCTCCACTGCTTTGCTAGCACACATGTTGCCTACTTTGTTCAGCCTTACCTCACTCCACCTCTGTGTGCATTGAGCCACTGTTGCAGTTTGCACTGCTCTCTGTTGTTATATTCAGTGCTGTCTTATTTGCTGGGCTATTGTTGCACTGCACTCTCAGCTCTGTTTGCACGCCTTCATTTTCACACTATATTCAGCTCATTTAGCCCTGGAGCTATTCCTTTGAATACTGCATGCAAATGGTTCCAGGCTAATTTTACCTGCCATGCAGTGCTAATTTTGCTCCGGGGCAAAGTTTTGAATATCTGTCCCAAGGTTGGCTGAGTTGGCTACTGCATAGAAACTCATAGTAAGGTTTCAAAACAGCATTACCTCTCCCACATCCATTTTCAGGGAGGTAGAATAATTGCTTTAAAGTGCCATCCTGAGAAATCACCTCAATTGAATGACAGGTGTGAATGATCACAGTCTTTCATCACATCAGAAAATGATTCAGTCTGCAAACCTCACCAGTGAAAATGGAACATTTTGCTCACATGCCTTTCCAGTATAAAAAATAAACTGAAACTAACCCTCACTGCAGTGTGCTATGATTCAGCATTCAGCAACCCTGGAGAAAAGGACCACAACATAAGGGCACCAAAATAAATAAATAAATTAAAAAAAAAACCAAAAAACATTTGTCAACTTTTTTTTACAAAACCTGAAATACACAGTTTTTATAACAATGTTTTTTAAATGTTGCTACCTGTTTTGCTTGTCAAAACTATTGTACATGAACTCCAACCTTTGAAGAAACAGGTTATGTGAGCTTGCTGACAGGGAAGACTAGACCCTGAGTTCTGGAGATGACATCAGCAGCAGCTCTTCACTGAAACTGGCTTTTTTGAACAGGCAGTGAATTTAGGGTTGTAAAATGACTTGTAACCTTTAAACAAAGTAATTTAGAGATCTCATTTTTGGCATGAGGCTGACTGGGGCTATGCTGATCCAAATTCTGAAATTTATTGATGCCAGAAATTTTGAATGTAGTCCCTCTTTAAGGGACCCTGAGTTCCAGTCATGGCTGAATATGGAGTTGACACACTTTCTTAGGGAGAATCCAGTTTTGGACATGTCTCTGGGTACCACTTGGGAAGTCCCTAAGGTCACCTTATGGGGCGCTATAATGGGATTTGCAGCTAGGCGAAGAAGGCATAGTGAGCAACTTCTCAAGCCCCTGGAGGAACAATTGAAATGACTAGATACTGAATCTAAAACACCTCCACATTTCAATATTCACTCCCCTTTAGGCCACAATATTGTCAGACTATGCTTAGAAATCAATGCTCTGCTAGCCCAAAAGGCTGAAATGGCCATTTTGTGATTAAAGCACAAATTTTGGGAAGGGGGAAGGTATTAGCATACAAGTAAGGAAACAGCAGGCTGAGAGTCACATAGGATCATACGGGGAGAACCCACACTTTGCCACTACAGGTAAATAAAATTATGTAACAGTTTTATAAAGAACTCTATGTCTCCTCTAGGTCCATTGATAAACAGGGTGTGCAGAACTTCCTCACCTTGCTTACACTTCCCCAACTCACTCCTCAGCAGGCAGCCACTTTAGAAGCCCTTATAACTCCTGCAGCAGTGGAAACTGTGGTACAAGGCCTGGATATGGGGAAAGTGCCAGAAGTAGATGGATTTCCCCTTGAACTGTGGTGGCTTGTCTCCCCCCAAATAGCTCCATTACTTAGCTCTGTATACAATTCAGCCCTAATAGAAGGTTACTCCCCCCCACCACTCTCTGGGAGGCTGTCATAACTGTCTTCCCTAAAAAGGAAAGGACCCCCACACTACCCTATAGCTACCAACCAATTTCCCTTATAAACTCGGACAGCAAACTATTTGCCAACATTTTAGCTGCTAGACTTAACCCCCATCTCCCTTTCCTCATACACCCTTCACAGATGAACTTTGTACCTGAGCGAAATAGTAGAGCTCATATATGGTCCATGCTGAATGTACTATATCATGCTAAAGGTAGTCCCACTCCAACAGCAGCTGTGGCCTTAGATTTTGAAAAAGCCTTTGATTCCCTGGAGTGGGACTACCTGCAGCAGGTACTTCAACATTTAGGTTTTGGGGAACACTTTAGGGTCTGGATCTTAGATTTATACCATCATCCCATGGCGAGGGTGCTGACTAAAGCATTCTTGTCTGAGCCCCTCCCCTCAGATATGGGTACCAGGCAGGGCTACCCATTGTCTCCCCCTTCTGTTTGTTCTTGCATTGGAACCCCTGGCGGTGGCAATACAGCAACATCCTGCTATACAGGGGGTCACAATTGGAACTCTGTCTTATACTACTTTCATGAATGCTGATGACATCCTAGTCCCGCTAGTCGATGTAGAGACATCATTCCTGGCTTTACTTGCCCTATTGGCAGATTTCACAAAATACTCTGATCGCTCAAAGATGGAAGTACTCCCCTTGAACCAGGCCTACATTCCAGCCCATGTGGCCTCTTATGGTCTTCACTGGTCACCAAATGCTTTGGTGTAGCTAGGGATACACCAGTCCCCTGATCTGACCAAAATATGAGACTTAAACTTGAGTCCTCTTGTGGAGGAGCTTAAAACTTAACTTGAGAGGTGGCAGTCCCTATATTTTACATTTGCAGGGAAAATCTTTGTGATTAAAATAATCTCGGCACCCAAACTTCTTTATGCTATCTCACATATCCCATTAAACCTACCAGCTACATGGTACAAGATGATAGACAGTACTTTTGGTAAGTTTATCTGGGATGGTGGCAAACCACGGTATAGTAAGGATAAATTGCAGGCCCATTGGAAATTAGGGGCTGGGGCATGTCATGGCTGGAGGGATATAAGTGGGCATATTCCACCCCCCAGACACTGAAATGGTTCCTCCCTATCACTCAGGACACACCACAATGGCTGCAAATGGAATTGTCAATAGCTCAGAAACATTCCCTGCCCTTTCAAATCTATAATCCGTTGACTAGGAGTGTAGGTCTACATCCCACCATAACTCCCACGGTTCGAATTTGGCACAAAGTTCACAACAAGCTGAAAGCTAACCCTCACCCTTTATCTTACACACCTCTGTGGGGGAATGAGTGTCTCTGGATCTGAAACAAACCTTATTTTGGCCCCAGTGTGAGGAGAAAGGTGTCACTATTTTTGAGGATGTGTTGGTGGTAGATGGGACAGGCCTCAAATCCTTTCAGGAACTGGATCAGGAGCTGGGGTTAGGCAGGTCAAACCTTTGGAAATATTTACAGCTGTGTAGCTCCATGACTGCATATTTGAAACATAGTGCAGGGGATAAGGGCTCCCCAGTGACCCTAAATAGGTGGCTCGCACACCCCAAAGGACAAGCCAGTATGTTATATGCTGAACTACGAGATAAACTCCCCTCCCAGTCTACAGAATCCAAAATGAAATGGGATAAAGCCTTGAAGTTACCCATCACAGATGCTTAGCGGAGAACCTGTTGGAAACAGGCACATGCCATATAACCAGATGCAAAAAGTAAACTTATTCAAAATAAAATCCTCCACCACTGGTATCAGACTTTAGACGTGCTCTTTAAACTTAAACTTATGGATAGCAATCTATGGTGGAGATGCCAACAGTGGTGGGGGACCTGTACAATATCCTTTGACAATGCCACCTAATTAAGCCTTTCTGGGCATCAATCTGCGGCCTTGCCACTCAAGTCATTGGCTCTAAATTAGCTGCTGATCCCCTCTTCTGAATATTGGGCCTCCCTATTCAACACTTGTAGCTAAACTTTCACCAAAAACGCTGGCTTGCCCTTCTTAGTCACCAAGCAAAGAGACTTATCTTATGCCACTGGAGAACCACAGAGGTATCTACCTTGTCAGAATTATTTAACACATTCTGTAAGATTGCCACCTTAGATCATTTATCTCATGTAATTACTAACACCCTTCCTAAATACCATGCCTGTTGGAACCCCCTTTCTTGCATAAACCAAGAAATGAGATAGGCTGAAAGCTGACCCTATTTGATGTTTGCAAATCTTGTTAGTGAATCTTTGTGGCTGACTATTTAAGTCTTAGCTTGTTTATACTCATTGTATCACCTTTCTTATTTGAGACTTTAAGTGCCTAAAGGATAATGCTATCGGTCTGGTTCTTTATGGTCCTTAATCATTGCTTGCAGGTAAAGAGAATGCACCACAGGATCTGTCTGCAAGAAAACCTGTATAACATGTTTTGCCTGCACTGGTCGCAGACTGTCAGATCTAGGAGGTGCCACTCCTACTTACTTATGATGTTAATTTATCTAAATCTAGTATGTACCTATGTATTAATGCATCACTCTCTTGACCTGTATATTGTCCAGTGTTCATATCTCATTGGAACAATGCTCATTTGCTTGTGTTCTTTTGTGTGAAAACTCAATAAAAAGCATTAACTACAAAAAAATAAATAAATGAAATATATTATTAACTTCCAGTATTGTAATCCATTGTTTTGTGAACTTTATCTTATTTTGTTATTGTGTTATCTAAACTAGTTACTTAATCCATGCACTCACAAATGTTTTAATCATAAAAGTCAGAAAACGAAAAAACCAAAACAGAAGAACAGGAGCTTGAACCCTAGACATTTATAGGCAAGGCAAGTCCAAAAATGTCAATGGTTGTCCAGGTTTTGGCCTGTGCTCTCCAGCTCTTTAATTTCTTAATCACAAGAGAAGAAAAAGGGCAAAAAGTTAATGGATTTTATTGTCAAAAATTATGAATAGATAATCCAAGCAATCAGAGTGGCTAATACTCCCCAACATTCTAAAATACCGTAATAGGGAACAAGAATTTTTGGGTCACTAGTTTTTAATGCTTGTAAATATAATACCATTAACTAAGCAGATTGGGGAATGGGGGTGCGGGTTGTGGGGTGGAAAATTCTTAAAAAAGCTTATCAGAAAAGAGTCCGGCCTGGTGGTACTGAGGGTTCAGCCACTGAACACCACACCTTTGTGAACAGGAAGTGAATTATTTATGTGCAGCTGTCTGAAATATCTCTATTTTCATAAAGTACATTTATACCTCTATAGAATCCCTGTGCCTGAATAAAAGCTTAAGCTGTCAGTTGTGTTTTGTATTGTTTTCTTTTTATGGACAACATTCTGTGCAGTTCCTTTCATGGAACCAAGAATTTTGAGTTTTGACTATGTCACGTCATGGTTTCAGAATCGTGGGCACTGTACTGATAGGTTCCTGCTAATATATCTGAAACCATGAAGACACAGAAACACTTGTTGCCATATTGGCTCTTGTAACACAAGAGCCACAGAAACAGATGATGTGATACCTTTTATTGGACCAACAGAGTTATTACAGAAGAACACATGTACTTTTAGCTTTTGCATTACACAGAATCCTTCGTCAGAAAACATTGGCAGTTGTTTTAGTCGAACATACTGTCTCAAAACCCCGATCATACAAAAAAACAAAAACAGATGAAGTTGTTAAGGAACCTATTGGTTAAAACTGCATTCAAAAAAATGACATACCCATATAAAGACAGCAAAATGGAACAAATTATAATGGGTAACTTAAACATTAACTGTCTTGCCAGCTCAGCAACCCATGCTAAAGATGCCTTTGCTGCGCTTGACCTCACCCAACTGATTTCCTCCTCCACCCTCCAGCATCCAACCAATGGTAATACCACTCTACTGGACCTTGTACTCTCTAACAGACCCCATAAAATCACTGACTTGGCAGTGCTGCCAAATGCCTTTAGTGATCACTGCCCAATCATTTGTGTCTGGCCCTGCAACCTGGAAAAACCTAAGCCTGCCTTTACCTTCAGGAGGTGTCTGCACCCCAGCAACCTGGCTCTACTTCATGAGCACCTTGCCAGCTGGGACAGGTCCCCTATAAAACTTGCCTCCGTTACTGATACTGCCCTCAGCTATTTCATACACTCCTTTAACTTGGCATGCAATACCTAAGCGCCCCTCTCCAAATCTCTAGTTAAGAAACACAGCTGGCCTTGGATCACCCCCACCCACATCAAGCAGATGCACTTCAGGGACAACCTTTGGCACAGAGCTCTTGAGTCTGGGAAACCTGCTGGTAGATAAACCTATAAAGCTGCCCATAACAAGTGCACCTGGGCTATCCTTAGTGTAAAAGCAACATACTACAGGAACACCCTCACTTCCACCTGGGGCTCTACATGTAAGTTCTGGGACAACCGAAAGGAACTTAACAGAAAAACATAGTCCCCACCCCCAACACAACTCAATATTGGTGGTGCAATCGCCACAAAAGCACAAAGTATCGCCAATGGCCTAAATGATACATTTTCTGATCTTTCTTCTACACTCCCTGCAAACTTTTTTGACCCCATTCCCGACCCCCCCAAACCACTATCCAATACCACCCATTCCACTTCCGAATTCTCTCTCTCCGTCTGCTGCAAAACCCTATCTGATAAAAGCCCTAAACGGTGCCAGTCACAGCAGCGACACTCTTGATCTCAATCTCATTTGCACTACGCTGGAGGTTGTCCTCACCCCCCACCCCACTGACCTTCTCAACCACTCCCTCTGCCTTGGACAGTTCCCCCTAGCTTGGAAAATGGCAGTCATCACCCCTATTCACAAGGACGGTGATTGATCCTCCACTGGAAACTACAGGCCGATCTCCATCACCCCCCATCCAAAGCCTTAGAAAAAATAGTCACAGATCAAATAATGGAATACCTCATCATGCACAACCTCCTTTGCATGGAGCAGCGTGGCTTTCATTGTGGTTTCAGCACCACAACCTCCCTCCTAGAATTTTCCACATTCATTCACACTGCCCTTGATAAAGGTCACCTTGCTGGCATAGTCTTCATTGATCTGTCAAAGGCCTTCAACATGGTCTGCCACCCTGTTCTCATAGACACCCTCACACAACTTGGTTTTTCCCCAGGCCCAGTAAACTGGGTCAACAACTACCTCACCACCCAAACACAATGCGTAAGAATCAACAATACCCTCTTGATCCTCTGCCAGGTCTGCTCTGGAGTCCCCCAAGGCTCCATCCTTGGGCCGTTACTATTTAGCTTATATCTAAACACACTGCCCAACTCCTGCCCAGAAAACATACCCCACTACGCAGATGATGCGGTCCTTTTCACGTTCCACCCTGACCCTGTCCAAATTTAGCAGGTACTACAAACTTCTTTTGCTCAAACTGAGCAGTGGTTCCTAGACCACAGACTCGTAATTAATCTAAAAAAAAAAGAAAACATGCTCTTTATCCACAACCAAAATAAATTCAAGGGCTCCACACTGTCTGTTCTGTCCTGCTCCCACCACCCCCTTGAGCAGGTAAATACCTACAAATACTTTAGTATAGTCTTTGACTCTGCCCTCATCTTTCATGAGCACATCCACATCCTCTGCTCAGCCATCAACATACGCATAGGCCTACTATACCACCATAGGACCTGTCTCCCCCAGGAGGCACTTAGACTCACTATTGACTCCTCAGTTCTATCCCTTGTGGACTATGGACTGCTGGTATACAGTGTGACTGACAACACCACCCTGGGCAAAATCAAGCTCTCAATCAACAAACCATGTTGGCTACTCACAGGGGCTGATAGGCTCGCCCACACCTGTACGCTATACTCCTTGTCAAACCTTCTCTTCTTTGATGAGAGACTGCTCTACCAATCCTGTTTACTCACCCAAAAAATTATCCTAGTACTGACCCCTCCTGGTCTGTCTATGATACTCAGCACTTCCCTTCCAACTGTCTCCACTTGTAGCTTTACCAAAATCTTGCTATTAGTACCCAGGGTCAGGACATCCCTGGCTCAGTGGTTCTCCACAGCCCCCACTTGGTTTAACACCCTTCCCTAGTATCACATCTGAACATAGGATTGGGCCATTTAAATCAGCCCTCCATAACTACTTGATCAACTCCCACAACTGCACCTGCACCTAAATCAGCCCCTTGTGGGTCCTGATCCACCACAGTGACCTCAATCACTCACACTGTATAGTGTGTATGTTTCTGGGTGCTCCATCTTGCATAGCTACAATCATGTATAGGCCTTCGCTTGCAAAGATTTTTCCTGTTGTCTTTATCTCTAGCTGTTATTGTTACAATTGTATATATAATGTAAATAACATATGTATCTGCACTGATGTCTGTAATTCCACTCACTGTCTAGATACCTGCCTCGTCCTGTATACTGTATGAACAAGGAGTCTTTGTAAATGAGTCCCTGACTCAAAGGTTTGTAATTCCAATATAATAAATAATTACATAAATAAATAAAAGTTCCATCAAAAGAAAGCTATCCCAAGGTCAATTGATACTGACTTGAAAGTTCACTCCCTGAGAAAAGCTATAAACCAACTGAGGCTTCATTTTAAAACCCTCTGTGTGTGTCTGTGCTAGCATTGGTAAATGACAATGATTAAACCCCACAAGGTAAAATAAGCTTAAACAGCAGCTGACAACTTCAGGAAAACTTTAACAAAACATAATATTTAGATAAAGTTCAGCTTGTATTTCACATAAGTTCTTTGTTCCTCCTCCCCATTATTTTTTGCTGTGGTCAATTGCATGAAAACAGGATTTTTGCTTCTGAAGAATTCATCTATTTCTGTTGATGTCTCCCTACCTGAGGTCATAATGCACAGCTTGTGACACCACAGTTACTCTCATAGCAACCGATTGTGATCTCACAACAGAGCATTATGACTTGAAGTAGGAAGTAAGCTATAGAGGCAGATTAACTTTAAAATAAATGTAAGGGATAACAATCATGTATTCATGCACATTTCCTCAGTAATAAAAATGGGAGAAGAGATCTAGAATATACAGTATATGGAAAACAAGCAGAATGTTACTTACTTATTATGTTTTTCAAAGTTTTCTTTTGGGTGTCAGTAGCTCTTTCAGCAAAACAGAGTAAATAATGTGTAAAGTCTTATACATAAGAAAATATCTCTGTGTTAATTAAAAAATAGGTTAGAAGACAACCTGCCCTAGTGTAAATTAAGCATTCACCAGCTGTTTCACACAGTGGTGTTAATCAAATTTTACACAGCGTACTGTTCAGATACATTTTTCTTAAACTCTGTGTGCAGTAAGTCCATATTACTCATGAACAGTCAAACCTATACTGTCTTAAACATGATATATTTGCAATTCTGTAATAAGTGACTAGTATATATGTGTATTCAAAACCCAAACCTTACACAGACCCCCTTTCAACTGAGATATTATTATCCCAATATGTCCATGTATCAACATGTATCCATATGTACCTAAGCTGCTGTTGTATTAAATAACAGTTCTATAAATCTAAAACCATACCAAAACACAACTGACAGCTTCAGCTTTTATTCAGGCACAGTTAAATAGGGATCCTTTAGAGGTATGAATATAATGTACGAAAATAGAGACATTTCAAACACCTGCACATAAGTAATCAATTCCTGACCACTTTAACTAATTCAAACCCACTGGGTGATTGGAACGTTGGAGACAGAACTCCAAACTGCTTTTTGTTGAGAATCTTCCTAAGGCACTGTGCAGAATTCTTAGCAAATGTGCACATATTCTAAGCAAATCTAAATATCTTTAAAATTATTAAAGGTACACAAAACCAGCCAGCCTGAAAGTTGTTCAGGACAAAAATACCTTTCAAATGAGGGTAGTCACTAATCTGAATTTCTTATATTTTGTAAAATATAGTCATCTTATTACCTGTATTTCCAAATTTATTTTTTTACAAAATTCAAATTTCTGATGGCAATTAAAAAAAAACTATAAAGAATTTGGATTAGTGACTACCCTCATTTAAAAAGCCTTTTTGTCCTGAATACAAAAATGTAGAATAATGCACTTAGGGCACAGAAATCCAGGGGTAGAGTACAAAATCTGTGGAGTGGTACTGACAACATTAAGAAAGCATACATTAAAAAAAAAAAACTTTACATACAGTTGATAACTGTTTAACACTATTATGCATCTATAGCTGCCACTGTACATCTGATGCAAACCCATAATCACATTCCTCACTTGAAGCAAAAAGGGGTGAGGGTGGAGGCCATAACTGACTCCTTGTTTTTGTGTTAAAGGGGGTCAGTTTTTTTTCAGCAAAAACAAGGAAAGGGGTCATTTCTAAAATGTGCAGACATGCATGGGGACCACTTTTTTTCAGAGCATGCTACCATCGGCAGCTACCACTGCAAGACTACTACTACCCTCACCTAATACAATCAGGGAAAAACCAGTAGTAGTCTACCAGCACTGAGATCAATGTGGTTAAGGCACATTTACCAGAGATTACTGCTTAGAAAAGAATGAGAAATTGACTGTGATGATGAGCAAATCCCAGACCAGATCTCTAGTTTAATAGTCTTCTCCTGAGGCTGATTTTTACAGCTGTGTGGGCCAAGCTCCACAGAGGTTATGCCATCAGATTTGTATAAGAGCACTGGGGGAAACATGTAACTGGACCACTGTCTGATGTTCTGCCACAGTGCTCCAGCATAGTTTCCAGTGTTTCTGTTTATGCAGCCCTTCCCTTCTGTGGGCTGCATAAACATATTCACTTCCAGGAGCACTAATTTTCCTGCCCACTGTCACAAACACGCTCTGCAGGTCAGGCCCTATGCTCCCACAGTGCCAACCTCAAAGTGCAATAGTATGAACAGGAGACAAATATGGTAACCCTCCTGTCTGTTTTGGGTCTGAATGACCTACTAGCCTTAAGTCCTGGGGGTCAAATGTGAACCTTTTACTAGTGTACCCAGTTAACAGGCTCAGATATACATTCTCTTCTGGGAAATGCAATTCAATCCTTCTCCCAGTGGCACCCAGCCAGGTTCCCCCAAATGTACCCTTACGACTCAATATGAGACCTAGGTATATTCTTACCGTTAGCAAAATAGTAACACACCCTTTTTGAGCTCTTTACAGTTGTCAGAAATATTAACACTTTTCCAGCATTCACATGCAAAAGAAACTGAGAAGGCCCAGGCAGAATTGTAAAGAAAATAGTGTTTACTAAACATTTAAAATAGATAAAATGCCAAACAAAAAACATATAACATCAGTTCTTACAGTCAACAAAATAATTGAGAAATTACAGAACAAACAAAACACCTGCAAAATACTTAAAAGTTCCAGCAAAATTATATCTGTCTAAAGTGCCTAGTTATCAGTCCAGAGACTAAGTGTGTTTTTGATATTCAGAGAGAGCATCTGCCCTAACTTCTCAGATGCAGGCAATATTCAAAAGTCAATTTTCTCTGCCTCCTGGTGATGCCACAGCATGCATGTCACTGTTAGATCCTGCCATTAACTCAAATTCCCAGTACAAGTTAGCAATTTTTAAAATATGACAGTCTCTTTCATCAAAGCCTTTCCTTTGATCTCTCTGCTGGTTTCCTGTTTTGCAAGAAAGATTTCAGGTTTATGACTTTTAACAACAGTCTGCAAGAAGTTGTCTCTTCCCTCAGGATCATAACATTCCTATTTAGTTTTAGCTTCAAAAGGGATACTTTATGATGTCTTATCACCTGGCATTTGGCAGGAAGCCCTATGTGTTAAGACAGAACAGAAAAACTTTAGTTAGTTTTCTGCATTGGCCAGCTTTATGACAGCCTGCTGCTTCAGTCACATTGACACCTCTAAGGTCAAAGGTCACGCCTCTTTACTTGCTGACTGGTGTCTTAGGCAGACAATCACATGCACATTTATTTATAATATAAATATTATGTATATAATAATAAGCAGGTAGCAGAGCGTCACACCCGCAACTGCGTAAGTGACTGCTGCTATATTCAACATGGTGGTGCTGACTTAAAGTGTGCATGCACTAGTATCATGCCTACATATGTAACCGTCACACAACCTTTGGCTAGCTGGCACCCCCTTAAAAGAACTACTGCCAACTACATGGCAAACAATTTTCTTTTGACAGAACTACACTCATGGTACTACCACTAGAGTTGACGTGTATACCACGCTCATTATCTAGAGGATGGGGGGTACATACTAAAATGAACTTTTTTATTTACAACCAGGTCCAGGGAAAAGGATGCTAGGCATATGCTAGACGTAACTGCTGAGGGGTCCTAATAATGTTCACACTAGAAGCAACAAGTAGAATGTCAAAGCAGTAACTGGGATTTTGCAGTATGGCTTTATTTACAGATGTTATTAAAGCAAGGGTAGTCCCCCAAAGGTCTATCATTGCAATACAGGCACACTCTTTTGCAGGATGCTTTACTAGCCAGTACTGTGTTCCACAAAAACATCTCAATCTCTCTTCCAAAGTGTATATCTGTGGGATGTGCCACACACTTTAAAATCCTCTTGGTGCATGGTCTTTGCCCAGGGAACAGTGGTGCCCATCCATGAACCACGTAGCCCTGCCTGAAACTCCAGATGACATTCCTCCCACCCTTTGTCCCAAACAGCCTCTGCCATTCTTTCAGGGTTACACCAAATGGGTCTCCAATCTCCAATGCATTGTTAAAGACTCTGAACTTTAATTTTAAATTCAGCACAGTTGTGGTGAAAGGGGTCCTAACCGGTGTGATCTAGCCTTATCTCGGGCACACATACCTCAGACAACTCCCTCAGAGAACAGTCTCAAATTCTGTACTCAAAGATTAGCTGTTCCTTCCTCCTAGTTATGGAAAGAACAAAAGACACTTTTCTTTCTCTGGTAGCTGTCACATTCTACTCATTCATCTTCTTTAATGCAGCTGTGAACTTCAGGAACTTCAGGAGATTGCCCCTTGGATCCACAAAAATTACATTCCCTCTCACTCCCCCTGGAGTGAAACTAAAGAGTCCTGCAGGCAAACTGAAGATTTAACCAAACTAGGATGAGAAACACCAGGGCTCCCTTTGACAGAGCCCCAGTGTCAGACCTCCTTCCACTCTGACTGCCACACTTGAACTTATTGATGAACATTCTAAGCTCCCAGAGAGCAGCTGACTCTAAAATGGTTGTGCTGCTGTGAGAGGTTCTAAATGACACAATCATCCTTCTCTCAGGCTGGCTAAGCAAACAATGATGTCATTATGTAGAAAGCCCCTAATGAGCTCCCCACCAGGTGCCTTTTCCTACCTGCCTAAGACTAGTACTAATGGGATTCTAGTAACCCGAGGGGACTGGGTTGTTACACGGGACAAACTGCACATGTGCAAGTATGCACAGTACTGTAATCACTGCAGTATTACAGCTGACTCTGGTGCAGTGAGAGCACCGCATATTCTTTTCACTGCTCTTGCCACTCCTAAAAGCTCTCCACAGCCATATTGGCTCTGACCAGTTTGTTTTTCTTTTGTATTAGCATTTGGTAAATTGTATAAATTAAAAAATATCAACATGTAATATAATTGAACCTTTAAATTTATGATGTCAGTGATGATGTCATGAACTGTGATGTATAAAAAGACCACAATGCAATATTGTAGCCACTCCCTGAGGAAGCTCAAAGGAGCAAAGTGCAGGCATGAGGAGCCAGTGTGTGGCATACTGCCAGTGTTATTCTTTACAAGTGGCTTTTATTAGTTGTGAAGCTTTGGTAATTAAAATAATTTAAAAACATGAATATCTCTAAGATTTTTCTTCTGGGAGAGCTACTGTATTTATATACTTTGAGGAGTGCTGGAGTTTTTGTTGTGTTATGTGAACATTGACGCAGATACCCCTCTTTAGCACCCACTTCAATTCATCAAGCGCAGCACTATTCTAGTCCGTTTTACAGTTTTCTACAACCTGCTCAATTCCATATCATACACAACAACTGTTTCATTCCCTGGGTCCCAAAACACAGTACTCAATTGAAATCCGAACATTTTTTTCCTACACATTTTTTCTGTCAGATATGATCTGTCACCCGCATGTCACTCACTCCTGCTTACTGCTCACTCACTGTCACCCACTGCTCATTCTCTCGCTTACTAGTTTGCTTTATAATTTTGGTGTTTTAAATCAGTTTCAGTTCTTTACATCCCACAAGATATTTCAATGGCTCCATTGTTTTAAAAAGTCAGCTGACCAACCACTGCTCATCTACCACTAATTCTTCCACAGTGGCTTCATTGCCATTGCCAGGGCATCTTGCTCTCCCTTCTTGCATGTAATCATACTGACTCTGAATCTCTCCCCAGATGCTCTTATGCTCAGCCAATCACACCATCATCTCACTCCCTCCTCTCTTTTCATTTTGGTCTGTCACACTCACTGCTTGGCATTCTGGTGATCTCTGTCACTGACTGACATTCCAGCAGTCTCTGCCACTAATGTACATTATGCACACCACCCTCCCATACTCACTAACTTGCTCTTTTAGTTTATCATTCATTCACTCAGATGACCTCAAATAACACTTCTAAATCGTGTTGTTTGTTTTATTTTTTTACAACCTTTAAAGCCCCCCCCCAAATAAAATCATGCCTGAAATACCATGCTGCTCACATAGCACTGGCTTGTTATAACTCTAACTGTGATTTCTCCCATCAAAGTCTGCATATAAAAATAAAGAAAAAAATACCAGTAGAAACAAGGGAGGAAAAAATGTATAAACTCTCACCTGGCAGTCTTTTTTTATGTCACACAGTAAGCATAATATTATTGAGGGATATGCACAGCGACAAAAGGATAATCTGGGAAAACCGTGGTATCATTAATTGGTGGAGGGACTATTTTACATATTTTTAAAGCATTTACTTATTTAAATATTTTGAAACTTTCTTAATTTTTGATGTCTTTTAAATTTGCCTAGGTACCCATTTTATATATGTAATAAGCCATGACAGAGGGTGCATTCTAGGGTTTTAATGGACATCCCAGGGGTGTAGTAAGGCATAAGGCTGAAGGCCAAGTGTCCTTACTCCCTTGGGAAGTGCCTGAAAATCCTATGATGCACACCCTAGAGGGGCTAATTACACTTATAAAATGGATGCAAGTAGGTTTTTTGAGGAGGAAAATGGGATTTGGCAACTGACCATGCATTTATAGAGATTTAATGTACGGTCAGGTGGCATCTCACGGCCAGTGAAATTTCTAGATTTTTTTCTTGCCATTTCATAAAAGCACAATACACTCCAGGGATATGCATTAAACAGTTGTGATGCATGCCCAGGGGCTAACTATGCCCTTGGCCATGTATTAGAACTGTCTAATGCACACTGTTTCATGTCTTGTTGCTTATTAAGCCCCCATCCCCACAATCAAACAACAAAGCAAAAATGGAAAACAAAGAATAAAAACAAGAAAGAATCACAATTAAACTACTGAGTTGCTGACAGGCCACTGAAGACTTAACAATTAGGGAGCAAGTCAGCATTCATACATTGATATGAGTCTTTGCTGCCTATTTATTCTAAGCATAACTAAACAGTACTCACTAAAGTCCACCACATATGAGACTCCTGGTTTTCACAAAAGAGCATCACAAGGTGCTTGCACACTGTTTTCTCTGAAAGGGATCAGGGACACTCCCCCAACCCACATACCCTGAAGGTAGACAAACCCACCACGACATATCACTCCACTGCTGTCTTTGGTTTTCACCCTGGCACCCCACTGTAGACTCTGTGCTTTTTTTTATACCCCATTCTGCCTTTTGTTTACCTTCCCATCCTTTCCCAGCTTTCTGAAAATATGCAGAGGTTAAGTTACTAACACAGTGTTAAACTGATATTAAAGCGATAGTGGAATGAAAAATAACAGACAGGAAAATGGTATACATTTAAAAGGTGTTTAGTTGTAACTTTTTTTCTGAGGTATTTTTTGGTTTTCTTTTGCTCATTAGAAAGATTTCTATGTGATAGTATTAATCTGGATGTGTGAAGTAGCCTTCTGTCAGGCATATAACACATCTAGTTCTTTTCCTCCCACTACATCATCAGCAGTGCGACCTTACAGACAGTTATATCGCAGTTGACTTACCTGGCAGCTACTGAGTGGCTCTTCATATGCAACTGTGATGTTATAGTCAGTGAGGACCCAATGTTGAAGATACAATGGGAAGAACACAGCTTGATATGCCATCTGCCGGGCACAGTGCTAATCTACCCTTCATACCTATTAAAATCTAAAACAATTCTTTTAACTAATCAACTGAAAAAGAAAAAGTGCCTCAAATATAAAAAGAAATAGTTAACTGCTTTTAAAAACTGATATTAGTTTTAGACAGTACATTATCTTTTTAAGTTTGTGTAAGGCAAAGCTGTAATTAAATCCTACGATGTGACAGGGTGTACATTACAGTGGGATAATGGCCCACCTCAGGTGTGTTGTGTAGCATGAGGTATTGCTGAGAGTCTTTAACCACCTGAGCCATTACCTCACCACACTGGAGTTGTTTACTGTGATTATAAAACGGGTCCAAGATTTTTTTTTGGGGGGGGTAACAAATGCACAAAAATAAAACGAAAGAAACAGTTTTATGACTTTAAAAAAATCTTCCACCCCAGCAAAATGGTCCCAGCACATCCCTGCACTGACATGTCACCTAAGGTTCAAATATTACGCACAGCAAAATACATTTTTTTTAACAAGCCCTTAAAACCTTTATTTTCCCCACCCATCCCCATTTAAATGCTTCCTCAGCTTTCTTTCTTCTTCTTAATATTATTTTCTAAAAATTCTCCACCTTGATTATTTTCTGTCTTTTCTACATTCAAGAGGTGGATTGTTTACTATGGATGGAATACAAAACTTCAAATCTCTGTTCAGTTCTACTGGCAGAATGTTCATCCCCACAAATACACAACAGAAGGCCTCCGACAGAACCAGGGCTTTTGTGTTATCTGTAGCAAATTAAACAGCAGAGATTTGCCTGGTAAGCAATTGAGATTAGAAGGGGGATTTGTCATGTTAAGGAAAGAAACTCCAGACATTAAAACTGTCAGTACAGTGGCACTTCATTTTTTAAAAATGTATGTATGTGTGTGTGTGTAAGAAAAAGGTTGTGAGGGTAAACAACATTTAATAATTATTTTTTTATTTAAAGCAGTTTTATTTTAGGGCCTGTTGAAGGTTTTTAGTGAGTAAAGGTGACTGCCACTTTTGTGATGGCAACCAGGGATGTGAATCCTTGTTGTGCATGGGCAAAGATTGCTGTGCGCAGTTCCAAGGTCATGACAAGTTGTCCACAGTTTAAAGATCACAAAACTTGCTGTCTAAATAGTCATTTATATCCTGTTAAATCTCCTGTCTGCATAAAAATGTATCTTTGAAATAGTAACTAAATATAAGTGATGAAAGGTTGGTAGGACTCGGGAGAGAAGCAGAGGAGTCCAGCCTACTGCTGTATAACTGAAATTTTCACTTTTGACATGCAGTAAATCCATATACTGAAAAAAGTAAAACATGGGCAACCATGTACAACTCAGCTTATCTTTCCATCTTGGGCTTGAGATGACATCATGGACCCCTCAATCTTTGCTCTCGAGATCCATATGATGCCATTTCCTCAAGGGGGAGCACAGCCTTCTTGTGTATGGTTGTCCATGCATTATTCTCTATATATGATATTATATACAGAGACTGGCAAGAGCAAAAAATTAAGACTGTACAGTTTATAGAACACAAATCAATTAATACCCAGTCATGTACGCCAAATTTCTGTTTTGGCAGTTATTTTTGACAGTTTGTTAATTTTTACTGCTTCATCTGAATGATGCCTCCCTGTGCTCTTCTGATCAATGTAGTTCAGCTGGAATATACTGCTGGCAGTGACATTTCGACAGTGTCTATCACTACAGCGCCAGGTCACGGTAGTGTCAGCGCTGGACCCTGGCAGTGATTTCTGGGGTCTTGCACCCCCTCCCCAAAAAGCTCTGACTCGAAGTTGATTATATTTAGTGGGGGGGGGCAAAGCCCCCAAAGAAAACACATTTTTCGGTGACAAACTGTATACCAACCGCAAATGCAGTCAACATGACAGTTTCACTGTACGGTAGTTCAATATAAATTTTGTCGACGACCGGTCGTGAATCCATTTCAGCCAGTATCCATTCTTCTGCCTCAAGTGAGTGGTGTTTATGGTTCTCCTCATCTTATTACAGAACCTGATAAGTTCATTCCAAACAAGCAAAGCAAAATTGCTTCAAATAAATTAATCTTTTTTGCCCTGTGGTGAAACAACTTTACGCTTTCATCTAGGACATTTTTTTTTTACAGTGTAAGTACATCATCGTGTTAGTCTGCTGCCCAGAAGTCACTAAATTCCAAGCAATTCTGCTTCTGGTCAGTGGCTATTATCAACTGTTATAAGTTGGCACACATGCCTGAATGACTGTGAAGAGCTATAATTTTTAATTTTGAGTATCTTACATAATTATTAATAATAGTTTTTAAAAAGCTCATTCTGCAATAGCTGAAATTATCTTTTGTATTGTTAGAAAGTTGTGAGAATGAACAGAAACATAATGCTTCCACACCAGTGGGGCTTACCATTAAGCAAAGAGTCCTGTGGTGATGTGGACAATCTGATGCTCCTCATGACCTCCAGGAATGGTAGACTGATAGTGGCAGTTGTGCAGTAAGAACTACATCTTCTGCACCTCCTGTACCTGAACTGCTTGTTTAGTAAAAGCATTAAATGTTTTTTCACAGCAGCTACTGATGAGCATGGCCAATGCTTGCAATGAGCAGGAGATTATCCTGTACTATGGCCCTTACTGACCAGACATTGGCACTTGCCCATACTAGATGTGGACTAGGGATCCAAGTGAGTTTTAAAGGATCAGTCTGAGACTTCCATTGACATGGCTGATGATGACAGAGGCAGAACTATCAGCTCTGGGATTGACCACTCCATAATATTAACAAAAATCTAGAAACCTTCCCTATTGCAAGTATTCTGGTGTTTATACAGTAGATTGTTGGCATTGTGGTATCATTGTTTGGCAACCACTTGAAGAGCCATGGCTCAGAAGATTTATAACGAATCAGTGTAGCTTGTCATGCTGCCTCTGAACCCTAACTGTTCACAAGCTCCGACGTGCCACACATTGGCTCTTCTATCCAAGTTGACACCAGCACCTGAGGACTGACAGTATGGGCAGGACTCCTACATGGCAGAATTTGCCTGTATCAAGCTCATTTTGACTGAGCTGGTGGGAGATATGAAGAGTATAAAAACCTTCATGGATACTCTGGCCAGACATATGGGGGATGTGGAGTCATGGGTGAGTTCCCTGGAAGACAAGTCCTAGGCTGATGACCAGGAGCTCATCTCGCTTTGCCAAAAAGTAGCTTGGCTGGAAGAAAAACTAAACTCTCAGAAAAACAGGAGCAGGTAGAATAACCTGTTCCTGGTGGGGATACAGGAGAAGGCGGAAGGCATGGACCCCATCAAATTTGTAAATGGTTTGTTCCTCCAGTCAGCTGGACTGCCAGTGGTGGGCAGAGCTGGGTCATTGAGAGGGCTCATACTGTAAATCACTCTGACCCATGCCACAGCCAGTGGACCATCCATGAGACCTTATATGTAAGCTATTGAATTTCCAGGACAAGCTGAAAAATCAGCGGGCAGCCAGAGCCCATCCCTCCCTACAATGGCAAAACTACCACTATTACATTTTTGATTATTTAAGCCAATCTGTGTGGGAGAAGCAGAAAGCATATTTATTTATTTATTTATTTTATTTATTGAACTGTTTCACCAGGAAAGGTACACTGAGTAACAATTTACTCGTCTCATGGCATGTTTTTGAGGAAGGGGTAGTGGAATATAACAGAATCAATACAACTTCAAGAACAATACAGTCACACAGTGGTTACATTAGCTATATATACAGAGCAAGCAAATTCAAGGACAATACAAAGGGATACATTAAGCAACTCAACAGGGTATAAAATATTTTTATTTATTAGGGGAACCTCAAGTAAAATAAAATGCCCCATGGGCTAAAGTGACATTTAGGCACCAAAAAGAGCTAGGGTGCAATAAGTGCATGTAGATGCTTAGAGGGGCAGGCAGTATTGAGGGAAGGACATATAAGGATATCAAACACAAGCTTCACCAAGGCAGTGTTAAATTTTGGGTGCAATTCCCTGCCAAGCTCATGCTCCTGTTACACCATGGCATGTATATCTATGACTCAGAGGAGGAGATGATGAAACAACAGCTTCACACCATTTTGTCTCAGCAGTTCAAAAAGCCACAGTCCAGAATATAATAGGATAAAATGGATCAATGACATGGAAGCTGCCTGCTCTGCCCTATGTGACTTGTTATGGTGTTTTTTTTATAGGAACCTTGGGCTGTGATAGAGACTAGAAAAAGATGGCCATTGGACAGGGGCCTGGACCTATTCATCTACAGATTGCCCATTTGGACTTGGCAGGAAGAGGTTTACAGTACCTACTTTTTTCCTTTACATTCTCCCCTACCAGGAGAGGGCTTGAGAGATGTTGCCTAGTGGAACTCACTTGCTTTGGTAACCCCCCCAAGCCATGACCGCACCTGGAGGCAACCAGGGGTTGTGCATTTTCTTTGGGGATGGGCTCCACTCAGACCTTTTGTTGGAAGTGCCAGAGGCCACAGCTATAAAGAGCACTGAGCTTCCTCTTCTTTTTTGTGGTTCGTACACCCTCTGATGGTCACCCACACCAGTATCCACAGTTGCAAAATTATGGACTCCTGAGATCAGGGGTACATGTTTCACTCTGGGTGAAGCTTCAGTTTATTTATCCCAAGAGGGACACTGGTGCTGTTACATCTCTGGGACATGCTGGACTCTCTCAACTATGAGAGATGGCTTGCTGCATTTTGTCCCCTAGAGACACTACATGGCTTACATTTACAGCCCATAATCAACTACTTTTCAGGTTATCCCATGGACTATATAGGGTTTAAGGAGTTGTTCAGTTTGTTCAATGTTTCGTGCCATATGGTGTTTTCTGTTTTTTTCTTGTTAATCTATATGCTTCCAGCTTGGAAAATGATACTAATCACTGGGTGGCTCATACTGTTTAAAGTTTGGGGTTCTACTGTTTATTTACTTTTGTGATCTCCTGAACTCTGGATCTGCAATAGCTCGTGGATGGCTCTATCCTGGTTGAGGTTCAAGGTGTAGTTTCTACCAGCTTGATCAGTATTTTTTGGGTCTTTGGGCATGCTACAGTGGGGGAGGGGTACTGAGATGGAGGGTGGGGGTGTGTTCAGGGTTGGGGGCACACCTCAGGGTAAAGCTGTGCATATGGGTTTTATTTGTGGCATTGATTGAGGGGGGGAGGTTTTAATTGCATGGGTGGATACTGGTGAGGGCAGCAACCAGGTGCTATATACCATTTCAGTAGGATCCTTTGCTACAGCTCAGTGTGGCTCAGAGTGCTGCCCGTGGTCTTTTATCAGTTGGCCTTTAACCATGTGGGCTATACTAGGAATAAGGTTTCTTTTCTCTTTTGAAGGGTGTTAATGAGACAGTATAGTTTGGTAACCTGGAACATTAAAGGGATTAATTCACCTCAGAAGAGATTTAGGGTGCTACTGCGCTTTAAGAGATACTCCCTTGCGGTGGTCTTTTCACAGTAGACTCATTTGCATACAGTACCTCTGACATGCACCTATTCAGGTGCAAGTGCATGGATCAAGTCTTTGGGACTGGGACAGACAAAAAATTGCTAGGGTGGCAATACTGTTTGCAAGACATGTTGCCTTTAATTTGCTTCAGTTAGTATCAGACAATATATGGAGGTATATCTTATTATGGAGTACCTTAGACAGAACAAATCTTATCTTGACAAATTTCTATGGCCCCAGTGCGGATGATCTATATCTCTTTACAGACTTTCTTTTCATTTGGCAGGTTAGCTGGACTTACCAATCATTATAGCCAGGGACTGGAACTCTCCTCAGGATGGGGACTTAGAAAAATCAGGTAGGGCAGGGTATCCTCTCAACCCCAACCAATGGACAATACATGATCTCATGGACACACATAATTTGTTGGAGCCATGAAGGACATTACATCCCACAGCAAAATAATTTACTTTTTTCTCCTCACCCTATGGCACTTGTTCTAAATTAGATTATTTTTTAATTAGCCATTCTTTTCTTCAGGGCCTAGGGTTGGCTGAAATTCTGCCCTGGGTAATCTCCAACCACACCCCAGTTTGAATCCTGTTGCTGCTGGATCTGCAGGTTGAGGTGGATAAAATATGGAGGCTGAACAACAATCTACTCAAATATGTCAGTTTGGTTCAGCACCTGTCTGAATTTACAGATTATTTTTTCAGGAAAACCAGGGCTCTGTGTCATGAGCTATCCTTTGGGGAGCATATAAGTGTGCAGTGTGAGTAGAAAGCATTAGATTTGCCTTTAAGGCCAAAAAACTGTAACAGATTCAATCAGCTGAGCTTCTTACCCAGATCAGATCCCTGGAAAGATACCTAGGGGACAGGCCTATGGAACCCCAGGCACTCCAACTTACCAAGATTAGGGAGCAGTATCATGAGCTTACTAGAGACCAGGTGGAGCTGGCTTTGTTTAAAGCCAGGTTCACCTATGTCTCTACAGGGGACAAAGCTGGTAAATTACTAGCCTTACTGCTAAAGAGGCAAGAAACCCATCACATTATCAAACATTTCAGGCAGCAAGATTCCTAGATGCTTACTATATATATTGCATCCCAGACAAATAGCAGTGTAATTCAAGGCTTATTGTAGTGCTCTTTCTGAGCTTGGGGAAGGAGTGGTGAATGAGGAGAGGACTGACCATTACCTTAGTAGTGTAGCTCTCCCCCAAATTGATGAGGAGGCTCAAGCTCTCCTCACAGGCCCTATTACAGTAGCCAAATTGTGGACTTCCTTTCAGGCAATGGCTTTGGATAAGGCACCAGGCCCAAATGGGCTAAACATTTATAAAGCCTTGCATGCCACAGTCCTTCCTAAGTTAGCTGAGGTGTTTAATGAGGCTAAAAGCGATGCAGCAGTAGTAGTAGTATTTATTTCTATCTTGTGCCCTTCATGGAGACCCAGGGTGCCACATTAAAAGAGAAACACAATCAATAATCCATACCAATAACAAATAAAACATTCTAGCCACCTCATTCCATTAAAATGAACATAAACTACCCTGAAACATAAAATACACTAAAGCACAGCGAAACTACAAAAGTGCTGCACACATGCATTATGGAACTTCTCCAAATGCTTGTTGAAATAAATAAAACTTGAGCCCCTTTTAAAAGGCTTCCACTGAGGGGGCCTTTCTCATGGTTCTGGACAAGGAGTTCCACAGTGATGGGCCTGCTATCTCAAAGGTCTGGTCACCCAAACTCTTCAGTCTAGCCCTCAGAACCACAGGAAGGCCCTACCTGGTCAACTGGGAGTGGGCAAACTGGGATGTGAGGGTGCAGGAGCTCTGCCAGTTAGGCTGGACCCAGTTCATGTAGGGCTTTAAAGCTTAGTAAACCTAGCATAAATGAGATACGCAACTTCATCAGCAGCCAGTGCAGGTCATGCAGTGCAAGAAAGATATGACTTGATCTTGGTAAGCCCATAAGTAACTGAGCGGCTGTGTTCTGCAAGAGTTGCAGGTGTCATAGCATACACCCACTTATCCAGAGGTTAAGAGCTTTAAATCAGCTTTGAATACATATTTGTTTAACCTAGCATATCCGGATTTTTAAAATATATTTATGGATTGTTTTTAGGAATGTAAGTTTTATGTATTGATTTGTTTGTAAAAGCGCCTTGGTTTTGGAAAGGCGCTTTTTAGAAATAAAGTATTCATTCATTCATTCATTCATTACAATAGTCTAACCCAGAAGTCATAAATGCATGGATCAGTGTGGCCAGAACTGGGGGGAGGGGATAAGGGACCTAATCTGATGGATATTCCAAAAATGGAAAAAGTAATTCTGAACTACAGCCAACACCTGGGCCTCCATTGTCAAGCCTTCATCCAGGATGATCCCGAATTCTTTACTCTCAGGCTGGCTAGCAGATCCAAGTCACCAAACTGAAGCCCAATCACTCCTGTGCCAGCCGTAAATCCCCCCTTCAGCCAGGCTAAACCACTAAAACCTCTGTTTTCTTGGGGTTCAGTCACAGCCAACTAGAAACCATGCAGTTCTGGATCTTGGCCAGGCATTCATTAAACACATCATCTGCACTCTGAGTCTCAGGATCAAAAAGCATATAGAGCAGGGTGTCATCCTCATAGCAGTAAATCCCCAGACCAAAATGTCTAATGACTTTGCCCAGGGGTAGCATATAAACCCTGGACAACATTGGCAACAGGACTGAGCCCTGGGGCATGCCACAGGACAGAAATATTGGGTTTAAAGAAAACAATTACAAAAATTACCGTCTGGGTTCTGTCCTGTAAAAATGACTCAAACCAGCAGATGGCAGGGCTGTGTGACAGGGCTGAATAGGGCCCAGACCCAGTTGTTCTGGAGGTAGAGTTTAAATACAAAGATCTATTCTATTCTCCCCTTTTCTGTCTCTTCTCTGTCTGGCTGTGCAACCAAATTTTCTTGTGAGACCTAGTACTTGATCACCATGACAGTCTTGCAATTCTCTGCCTCTCACTATCTCTCTATCTTCACTTGCTGTTCTGTCTTTTCTGCCCCTTTCATTTCTGTTGGTATAAAAATATATGTGAATCATCATGTGGAAATGTAACTGATATTGGGATCCCTTTGTTTAGAAATGTATATATTATTACTGATGAAATGTATATAGTTATACTGTTGAAATGATTGCAAAAAGCTGTTTGGAACTCAAGGAGTTAATCTGAGAAGCTAGTCTGAAAACTCTATAAGTAAGCAAGAGATCAGTTCTGTATCACAATGTTCTTTTTGCTGCACTTATTGAAACGTAGAAGAACACTGTGTGAGTAGCATCCTGTTTTCTTAATGAGAGGGGGGTTGCAAAGACTTGTAAATACAGAGCAATTTCTTGCAAGAGAGAAACACAGAGACTGAGACTGGAAATTGAGAAGAAACCCAGATGGACTTTTTCTGTTTATACTGTCTTTGTAAATAGTTATACTGAACACTTTTTTATTTTTTTATTTTACTGTTAATAATAAATCACTTGTTCGAATTTTACAACTGCTCCTGGTTTTCCTATGCTTCCTGACCTGTGCCTCAATGACAGATGGTGTCAGACTAAGTGGGATTTATGCCATGCATACTGTAAGCCAGCAGTTCTGTGCATGGGTACTAGACCTAGTACCAGAGAAGCACAGAAGAAAGGTATGGATTCTGCAGCAGTAAGCCCAGGAATGGTTAGCAGGAGAATGGCAACCAAACTAGCAGAGGCAGAAGTCCAGCTGAGACTGTACAGCTAGCACCAGTTATCAAAAAAGAACAGGCAGTGACATAACCTGAAAGCCTGACTGCCTTTTCCAAATGGTAGGCTATACAACAAAAAGAGACAGAGCAGCAGAGACAAAAAGAGATTCAATGTTTAGAAGCACTGAGAAAAGAAGAAATGCAATAACTCGAATAGCAGAGAAAAGAAGAGATGCAGCAACAGGAGCAGCAAAGAGGAGAAGAGATGCAGTGATGGATGGATGCCTTGCAAGTTATCAAAGCTGGAGAAATCTAGCATTAGTCCAGCAGAGTAACAAGACACTAACAACTTAAAATACATTAAACTTACAAAGTTGTGTCCCTTGGATGATATTGAAGCATACCTGACAACTTTTGAAAGGGTTGCAGCAGCCTGCCAGTAGCCAAAGCAGCAATGGGCAATCAGACTGATACCTTACCTGACAGGGAAAGCCCAACTTGCCTACAGCAATATGGACACTGCACAGTCAGAAAACTATTACCTGATGAAACGCAAAATCCTGAAAAGGTACGACATCTCAGGAGAGACCTACAGGCACAAATTTCGATCTCTGAAGTACAACTCAGACAACAATCCTTGAGAAGCCTTCACCTGACTCAGAGAACTCCTGATAAAGTGGCTCCAACCAGAGAACAAAACAGCCCACAGATCATCAGCACATTTGCAATGGAACAATTCAACAACATCCTGTCTACAGATGTGCAGCTTTGGGTGAAAGAGCACTGATTAGAAAGTGGGGAAAAGACTGTTTCTTCTGCCGAAGAC
This sequence comes from Neoceratodus forsteri, assembly GCA_016271365.2. NCBI lineage: Eukaryota > Metazoa > Chordata > Ceratodontiformes > Ceratodontidae > Neoceratodus > Neoceratodus forsteri. The sequence goes on from CM057458.1 coordinate 379,299,180, forward strand.
TGCCAAATGGCCAGACAAATGCCACAGCAGCAAAGTAACAGCCAAGCACTGGTAAGATACTCTTTTTCCCATTCAAACTCCAAGTCTGATAAGAACTCCGGTGGGGGTAACAAATCTGTGCCCAAAGACGTTATTTGCTATAACTTTAATAAGCTAGGTTATATTGCAAGAAATTGCCATAAGAAGAGTGACACTGGAGCAGATTTGTCCTTACCAAATAGGGGCAAGTATTTAACAGATGTGAAGGTGTGAGATAAGACTGTGAAGGGACTTATAGAGTCAGGAAGCAGACAGACCCTAGTACATATTGAAGTGCTAGGAAAACAGTGTCCAAAAGGACCAGATACTGGTGTCATCTGCATCTATGGGGGCACTCGATACTATCCCACCACCCAAGTGACTCTTTATTAATGGGGTGTCACACCAAATGAAAGTGGGGGTAGTATCTAAGTTACCTGTACCTGTGATTATTGGAAATGACTTTCCAGGATTTACTGAGTTAATCAAAGAGTGAGTAAATCCTGATGTTTCAGGAGCTATGGTGACAAGGGCTCAGGAAAAGAAAATCTCAGATGGTGGGAACTCTTTTCCTTCCACTGATTTTCATTTGTTTGAGCACAGCTCCAAGATCTAGAAGTCCAGAAAAGAAAGACGACATCTGAAGAAACAATGGCAACAAAAGACTGATGGACAAAAGGGGTTAACATATGAAAATGCTGAAACTAAACTGATCACTGATTGTGATTTTCTTTCAGAGCAAGCTAACACTGTTTCTCTGCAAGGATATTTTAAGCAGCTGGGGTTGAAATCAAGACAGGGTGAACCTATGTTTAAAAAATGCAATGGGCTACTGTACAGAGTTTGGGTTAAACCTCAAACACAGGACCAGATAGAACAATTGGTTATACCACTAAAGTATAGATCTGAGTTGTTATAGATAGCACATGATAGTTCTATGGCTGGTCACTCGGGGAGGGATCTCACCCTTGCCAGACTGCTGTACACATTTTACTGGCCTGGAATTCATGAAAATGTTGCTACCAATTGCAGTTCTTATGTTGAGTGTCAGAAAGTAGCCCCAGTGACTAAAAATGACAAGGTGCCCCTGATGCCCCTACCCTTGATATATGTACCTTTTGAAAGAATTGCAATGGATGTGGTTGGCTCCTTAGACAAAAGTAAAAAGGGTAATCGGTTCATTTTAGTAGTATGTGACTATGCTACTCAATATCAGAGGCTGTTCCTATGCGTACTGTCTCAGCCCCAAAAGTTGCAGCAGAGATTGTCAAACTTTTCAGCAGGGTGGCCATACCAAAAGAGAGTATTACTGATCAGGGAAGTAATTTTGGTGCTGCATTACCGAAGGAGCTGTACCGACTACTAGGAATCACTGCCATAAGAACCTCCCCTTATCACCCTCAGACAGACGGTCTTGTTGAGCATGTAATAAAAGAAACATGAGAAGATAACCCCCATCAGAAACAATCTATTACATCTTACATGTGTGCCCTGAGAAAGAAGTTTGCAAAATACGTTGAAATTGCCCATAGTAACCAGGAAGAGGCCCAAAACCAGCATAAGGTGTATTATGACCATGGGGTAAAAGAAAACGTTTCTGAGCCAGGTGAAAATGTCTTGCTACTGTTACCCACTGCAGAAAATAAACTGTTAATGAAGTGGCAAGGTCCTTATAAAGTGCTTAGACGTACTGGCACAGCTAACTACGAGCTTGAGACCCCCTGACAGGAAAACTCCTACTAAGATATACCATGCTAACCTCAAAAAATAAGTTGAAAAAATACCAAAAGCTGTTTTGCTAGTTTTACCAGAAACTGATAAAGAAGATATTGATGTAGCTTATGATAGACTAGAGCAAACTGTAACTGCTGATGCTGTAGAGGTGAATGTTTCCTTAACCGCTGAACAAACTGCAGAAATCTGTAACTGCTGAAGACATTTAATAATAATAATAATAAAATTTCTTTGATTAAGCGCCTTTCAAATTTCAAAGCGCTGTACAATATTCATAAAAACAAAACACATATACAAATACATATAATATAAAATCATGATAAAACAGGAAATGCCTTCCCCCATAAAAAATTCTTAAGTGCCTGCTTAAAACTCCCCACCGTCATGCACTCCTGGAGCTGACGGGGCAGAGAATTCCAGAGGGTAGGTGCCAAAAACCCAAAAGCATGCGCGCCAGATGACTTTAAGTTAACCCTCGGAATCTCCAGCAACCCCTCATTAGCTGAGCAGAGCTGTGGCAAGGGGGGTGTAAGGAACCAGGAGCTCTTTCAAGTAATCGGGACCCGATCCATGTAGGGCTTTGTAAGTCGATAGAGCTACTTTAAAGGTGATCTGCCACTGTACTGACAGCCAGTGCAGAGTGTGCAGTACTGGAGTAATATGAGATCTTCTAGATGCCCCAGTCAACAAATGCGCTGCTGCATTCTGTACTAGTTGTAAGCAGTGGATATCAACCCCAGAAAGCCCTAGATAAAGGGAGTTGCAATAAACAAGGCGCAGTGTCACAAAGGCATGGACCAAAACAGGCAGGTCACTGGATGGAACAAGGTGCCTAGTCCTGGTAATGTTCCTAAGATGGAAAAAGGCCAACTTGGCGACTGCCGATACCTGATGTCAAAGAGTCAGACCATCGTCAAGCACCACTCCCAGGTTACGCACCCGTTCAGAGGTGAGAATCTGGTCCTTCCCCAGGACTAAACTGGAACAGAGCCCAGTCCTCAGTCCCATTTAACAGCACTTTTACCATGGTACAGTGCCGAGCAAAAGGGGTTGAGGATGTAATAGTGGCAAGGAATGCTCGCCCTATCAGACAAAAAACATACAGATTACCAGAGTGGTTAAGAGCTGATTTGGTTAAGGAAATACAAAAAATGAAAGAACTGGGTACCATAGAAGAGTCAAAAAGTGCTTGGTCATCACCAATGGTAACTGTAAAAAAAAAGGAAGGGGGTGTAAGAATCTGCCTTGATTTTAGGAAACTTAATCAAGTGTCAGAATTTGACAGTTATCTTATGCCCAGAACAGATGATTTGGTGGACAGACTGGGGAGTGCCTAGAATATCAGTACCCTCGATCTCACCAAGAGTTACTGGCAAATCCCCCTAGCTAAAGAATATAGAGACAAAACTGCATTTGCCACTCCTATAGGATTCTATCAGTTCACCACCATGCCGTTTGGTTTACATGGCGCTCCCGCTACATTCCAGCACTACATGGATGTAATTTTATCCCCTCACACTGGTTATTGGGCTGCATGCCTGGATGATGTTGTGGTGTACAGTTCAGACTGAAAAAGCCACCTGGAACACCTACGAGCAGTTATCCAATTGATCAAAAAGGCAGGTCTGACAATCCTACCAAGTGTGCATTGGGCATGCAGGAAACCAGATACTTGGGCTGTGTTTTGGGAAATGGAGAAGTTAAATGAGAGGTTTCCAAGATGGAAGCTGTAGCTAACAGCTCTGTCCCTAAAACAAAGAAGCATGTCAGGTAATTTTTAGGGCTGGCTGGTTATTATCGAAGATTTTCTCCCAGCTTTGCTGAGTTAGCTACTCCCCTCACTGAACTCACAAAGAAACGGTTCCCGAATAATGTAACATGTTCCCCAGAGTGTGAAGAAGCTTTTCAGGCCTTTAAGTCTGCATTCTGTTCAGCCCCTGTTTTAAGAAGCGCAGACTTTGAGAATCCATTTTTGTTACAAACAGATGTATCAGAGGTAGGCATAGGTGCAGTCTTGAGTCAGCATATAGATGGGAAAGAACACCATATTCTCTATATTAGTAGGAAGTTGCATGACAGAGAAATATAGGTACTCTATCATTGAAAAGGAATGTCTTGCAGCAAAGTGGTCCATTGAATCCCTTATGTTTTACTTACTAGGAGCTGACTTTGTACTTGTAACAGATCACAATCCTCTCTTTTGCATTAATCAAATGAAGGATAAGAATTCTAGAATCACACAGTGGTACCTGGCAGTGCAGGCATTTAAATTTAAAGTAATGCGAAGGTCACGTGAACACCTGATTGAGATGGCGGCATAAGCTCTTAGCTCCGCTCCGTCCTTCTGCATTTCTTCGCCCTTTACAACTATTTTAACATTGGACTTGCATTGTTCAGCTTACCTAGGATTGTGCACAACATGAGTCAAAGAGATACTGCTACTTTTGACTCTCAATTAATCCACAAAAGGAAGAAATCGATCGACAAGTCCCCTCCGAGGACTCAGCTACCTGACTCCAAAATGGCTGCAGTAAGCGATTGCCACTCTCCTCCTCCAGATCCTATTCATCAAGCACTCCTGATCAAGAAAATTGCTTCATCGGTGGAAGCATTCCAGCTCAGTCACTGAAATGCAAGCCAGTATTTCGCATCTCACCAAGAGAGTGGACAAAACTGAAGAAACTCTCTCAGCAGCATGGAGAATGTGTCAGAGCAAGAACGCAGACTTGGGGCAGCCAAACCCCAGGTGGCATGGCTTACTGCTAAACCTGAGGACCTGGAGGGCTGAAGATTTCAAAAGAATGTAAGAATTACAGGCTTACCAGAAGGAATTGAAGGGAAAAACCTGGTGGCCTATTTGAGGGATCACTTACCTCTCTGGTTACAATTGCCCCCTGAAGAATTTTTGTTTGAAATAGAACATGCACATCAGATTCAGCAAGCACAACCCCATACATCTACCAGACCACGACCTCCGATTTTTAAGCTCTTGCATTTTCAGGACAAAGAGCTCATCCTATCCAAAGCCTGGGATCTGAAAGACATTAACGTGGAGGGTGCTTACATATCCTTTTATCCAGACTATCCCAGATCTATTTTGGAGAAACGGCAGGCATTTGAACATGTTAAGCAGGAGCTCTGTAGCAGGGGTGTCACCTATGCCCTGCTTTATCCAGCCATACTAGTGTTCTCCTGGCATGGTCAACCACTCCAATTTCACTCACCAACTGAAGCAATGCAGTACCTATAACAACAGCCAGATCCATCTATATGTCTTCCAAAACTGCCCCCAAAACAGCTTAATGGATGGATGGAGGTTTTCACGGATCATGAACAGCAGCATCGCGAGGTGGTGGAAGTTACATCTGGCTGAAAGACCTCTTGGACTTGTAACCAATTACCCCACCTCACTCTAACCTTGTTTGCTGTACCCTTCGATTGAGCTGCATACTTTCAAGGGCACTCCCCAAACAACTGTAAGTAACTCATCACTTTTTCGAGAGCCTCTTCATACACTTATTGCATACTATGTCAGGGACTCTGTGGACCTACTGAAATGTGTCCTGCAGCATTTTCCTCATTATTTCAGGTGGACTTTGTTTTTTTGGAAAACGCCCCACATACACTTTTTGGAAGACTCTTTGCTACCCCCAGCCCATTTTGTCTTCTAGTAGCCAGGACAAAACACAGGCTGTCCTACATTAAGAAGAGCTCCTGGATTGTCCCATATTCCCCTTAATATGTTTGTCTGATTAGACGGCTCATTTGGTGATTGTTTTAATTGTAATGCTTTTGGATGTCTGTGCACTAACTGATTTGTTGCAATTTGTACAAATGCTGCTTGTTTTTAAACCTGTTTGGCACCTAGGTTTTGGAAAAGCACCTTACAAATAAAGTTTTATTATTGTTATTCTTTTTTTATTTTATTACAGGTGTGTCCACAGCCCCTATTATTCCACGGACTTTCGGATGGTGTCCCCTCATGCTAGGATGCTTTATGGAGCAGCTCATACTACTTTCTATACCCCCTTCCAGCTCATGTTTTCTGACGGGGTCACTGCTGCTTGTCTGGTTCATTTCTACTTCTTTTGCCTTGGAGATGGCTAATGTTTTACAAGACTGCTATGTGGACTCTGCAAGGCTTATACCTGGGACTGTTACTAGTTTGCAGAGACTGTTTATGTTATTTAGACATTTTAATATAGCTTACTATGGCTATATATACCCTTTCGGTTATGCATGATGTTCAGTTTATAATGTTATGGAACCTGGGAGGGATAAGATTCTCTGTCCCGTTTAGCAAAGAGGGCGCACTCACTGTTTATTCAATTTTGGTATGCTTGAAGAGTTCAATTTAGATGTGTATTGAATTTACAATTACTTCTGTCCCTTGTTCAGTGTTTTCTATCCCCTGCTGCTTCCCTTCTTTTCTACATGGGGTATATTTAGATCTCCTGCTGTTTTTACCTCCCCATCCATGTATTTTGTGTGTTTTTCTCTTATTGTTCATTTTAACTTTCACGTCTTTTTATTTGATTTTACTCAGTTCAGCCTCCTTACAGTAATTATGTTTTCTCCTTTCTTCCGCTATTCTTTCATCTACATTATATCTCATTTTCTCGACTGTCGCTCTTATATGGCGAGTCCATTGGCCAGACAGAGGGTGAGGACGTGGGGGGCGGTGGAAACCCCATGTCCTGTCCTTGTTCTCCATCAGGCCCATGAGAGCACTTGCTTATTTGCCCCCCATTGTCTTCCTTTGGTGAAGAGCCCAGTGTGCCTCTGCTGGGTTTGGGAACACTTAGTGTAGTTTTCTTTCTTTGTTGTCTATTGTTGTCACATTTGTCCTTATTCTTTAGTTTGGTTTCTTTAGTGTTATTTTGTTTGCTTCTGCTACTGCTTTTAAGCTAAATGTCAGCTTTTCTGATGTACTTTCTATTTTTTGTTTTAATTTGGGGGTGTGACGGATGCCTCCTTCCCCCCTTTTTTTTTTTTGTTTTTGATGGTCCCCCCCACCTTTGTCCTGGGAATGTTGTTTGCATGAGCTGGCAATTTTTTCTTTACTCTCCTATCTAAGACTGTTGTGCAACAGCACTAAATCCCCCCCTCTTATTAATATATATGTATTTCTTTTCTTGTCCAAGCGTGCATGTAGTCTGGCCAACTACACGTCATGTTCATGTCTAAAATTATTTTTATTTTGGGACACTATGCCGACTCCCGTGGACAACGTTCCTTCCCCCCCCCCGGTTGCTGCTTTCCCCTCTCAAGTGTTGTGAAGCATCTCTCTGTATGAGCCGCTAAACCCCTTCGCGGTAGCGTCTTTCCCTCTCGAGCATGCGCACGTTCGAGCCGGGATCGCTAATTCGGGAGATTGTTTTCTGTTTTTCTACCTCTCGAAGATGCGAGAGGTTAAATGTTTCTAGGTGCAGCTCTGAAAACCAAGGAAAAGGTGAACTACCTTTAAAGTTGAACCTCCTTTAAATTGTTTTCTCCTCTGAGTGAGTCGCTTGCCATTTCGCAATACTGGAGCTAAATTTGACTATGGGGAAAACCACGCTTTCTGCTCGCCTACTACTGTAGATAGTATGGCGTTTTTGAGCGTGGAACAACGCATTTTTCTTTAAAATCCTTTAAATAAAGTAAAACCCAGTTCCTGGTAGAGACAGGAACATTTGAAAAACACATTTTTTTTTTCATTGAAAAAATAACCCAACCAGAGCTGAATTAATATTGTAAAGGAGATATAATTCTGAATGCTAAGAATATAGACAGAGGGATTTTAGGTTGCTAGGTTATATTAAAAATATTTTTTATTATTGTTTGTTCTCCTTACTTAAGCTGTTTCATTTCTCCAAAACCCTTCTTCCTGCTTCTCCCTCAGTTTGCTTCCTTGTGTCTAAGAGCCGGCCGGGCCTTTCTCATTAATATTTATAATGTTTAAAGGTGGGAGGAGTGCTCTCTGTGAAAATAATTTCTTTTTGTTTGAGGAATTTATGTTTACAATATTGGAAATGATTTATACAATCCTCCTAATAGATTTGTTATAACCTAAGATAAATATAAAGCAGACTAAATTAAAAAGTATATATTTTATTTTTAAGATAGGAGGAGTTCCAGGTCACATGACTATTTCTCCTTATAAAAAGGACTCAAATGTTATTGATAGTCAGTCTTGTGATGGTCTTCTAGACAGAAACATCACTCTAGCTGCCTTCTAGAGCTTTATGTATGAGGACTGCTACATGTTTGTGTTTTTTTTATTTTATTCAGCCAAGTTCGCTGTTATTTTGAGCTTGTATTGGATGGCTTCAAATAAATACCTGGATATCTGAGTTCCAGTCCATCATCTTTGGAGTTGCGTTTTGTCTTCCATCCCAACCCTTCCACAGGGGGTAGTTGCAATTGGGTGGGGGTGTTGGGGAAGGGTATTTTCTTGTGTATAGCACTTTTTCAACTTGTTTGTCACCCAGTAGTATAGAAAACATGTCTAATGTAAATTTGCTCGCAGTGATTTCTTGGAATGTTAGAGGGCTTAATGACCCTAAGAAATGTAGAACTATACTACAGTATCTCTGAGATGTAAACTGTGATATAGCCTTAATTCAAGAGACACATCTACTTAAGGAAGATACTCAGTGTCTAGGCCAAATGTGGTTGGGACAGTATTTTTATAGTTCTTTCTCATCACACCAGTGGGGAGTTGCCTCCTCTGTAAGAAGAACCTTCCCCTGGGTATTTCGTGGGTGCACAAAGACCGAGATGGCCCTTGTATCTTGATAGCAGGGACATATCTGGGAAGCCCCCAATGTGCCAAATCTTTCATTTTATCAAACAGTACTTATAGAACTCCCACATTCTCCCTCCAATATAGTTCTGGGGGAGACCTGAATTTAGCCTTTATATCCCTCCCTGGACAGAACTGGCCCAGAACCTTTCTATGAACCTCTTTTGGCCCCTCGAGTGTCATCACTTACAAACGAAATTGACCTAATTGACATTTGGTGAAAAATCCATCCTGGGGAGGTTGATTTTACTTGCTATTCTTCAGCCCATAAGTCCTACAGCTGAACTGACATACTTTTAACTTTCCCAATTTGCTTTCACCGACTTATGATACCTCTCTGGGCAATATCCTCATTTCTGACCACGCCCCTGTTATGCTCTGCTTTTCCTGGGACATAGTGATGGGTAGATGTTACACCTAGAATCTTAACACTTCCTTGCTGTCCCAGGAAGAGAGTCGTACTTGAATTCTTAAGGCAATTCAAGAGTATTTTACTTTTAATGACCCATCGGGTTGCTCCCAAGCTACCCTTTGGGAGGCCTTTTTTAACCCATTCCACCCAGCTTAAGCAACAAAGGGATTCCACCCTTAAAAATCTTGAAACCGAATTGAAGTCACTATGAACTCGGATAGCCCTAGACCCTGCATGGAATTCCGACTGTCACTGTAAAGTATTATCTCTCAGAACTGAAACAGAAGATCTCTTACAATATAGTACTGAGTTCGCGTTATACAAGCTGAATCAGCGGTATTGGGAGTCAAGTGAATGTTCTGGTAAGTTTCTTGACTCCAGGCTGTGAGTGCAAGCCCAGGAAAAATACATTCCAAAAATTGTAGAGGGTGATGGGACCTGTATTACCTCCCCAGCTGATATCAATCTGGCCTTTCTTAATTACTATCGAAAACTTTATTCCTCAGTGGTAACCCCTTTGCCTGGCCAATTGGCTTCTTTTTTCTCTGTGCTGTTCCTCCCTAGTGTACTGGATACATTTTGTCCATCTCTAGTTGCCTCTATCCAACCTTCGGAGGTTATTTCAATGATCTGGGGTATGTCACAGGGCAAATCTCCAGGCTCTGATGGATTCCCTTCTGAGTTCTATTTGACCTGTATCGATCAGCTAGCTCCTTGTCTAACTTGGGTTTTTAAAGAGGCCTGGGAGTGGGTAGCCTTCCCTCAGTGTTCACCGAAGCTATCATTACCTTGATACCAAAGAAAAGTAAAGACAGCATTCACTATTTGCAATTTAGACCCATTTCATTTTTTTTTTTTTTGAAATTTAAAGTTTATTACGACAACGCACATATCATAAGCATGGTACAGAATACACAGAACATTTTATAACTTCTCAACAAATGACTTAAATTAAACCAAGTACCCAGCAGCCACCCCCTTCCCCACTACCCCCAAAGAGAATCTCCCTCCCCCCCACACCACCCCATACCAAACTACAACCCCCTAGGAAGATCCGCTCACCCAATATCCTTTCTACCCATTTCATTTTTGAATGTTGATGTTAAAATTTTCACGAAGGTCATAGCAACAAGGATGGAGCCTATTATGCTATTACTTATCCACTCAGATCAAGTTGGATTCATGCCAGGCTGCTTGGGCACAGATAATAGCTGTAGAACACTAGACTTGCTCTGGGAGGCCCAGTCTGCTCAATATCTAGTAGCCGCTCTGTCATTAGATGCCGAAAATGGATTTGATAGAGTAGAATGGATTTTCTATTTGCAACAGTTTGGATTCCCTTCTCATTTTATTTCCTTGATTCAAATTGTTTATTCTACTCCCCAGGTGGCTGTCCTGACCAATTCGGTCCTTTCCCCCTACTTTCCCCTTCATAGAGGTACTCATCAGGGCTTCCTCCTCTCACCCTTTCTTTTTTTTAATGGCCATAGAACCACTTATAGCCAAAATTAGAGCAGATACTAATTTTTTTGGAATTACGGTGGGTGCTATAATTCATGAAGCTGTTTTGTTTGCAGATGACATCACCCTTTCTGTCTCTCATCCTAAGTCCTCCTTGCAGGCCCTTCAAAATGTAATTTCTTCTTTTTCCATTCTGTCAGGCTATAAGCTTAATGAGACCAAGTCCCAAGTTATTCCCTTTAACCCACTTTGTACGACCAATTTGTTCACACCCTTTCCTTTTCAATGGTCCCCAGATGGTATTACCTGCCTGGGGATCATCCTCAAATCTAATACTACAGACACAGTTTCTGATAATGTAAAGAGGGCACTAGACATTCTGGATGAAGATTTTTCCTGATGGAAGGCACTGATTTTTTCCTTATGGGGCAAAGTCAATGCTTTAAAATGAGTTACTTTGCTGAAAATTCAGTATATTATTATTAACCTTCCCCTAGCCCTTCCGAGGGAGTTTTTCAGATGACTGTCCTCCAAAATTTCCTCCTTCATATGGGATGGTAAAGCTTCTAAAATTTGGTATAGCACTTTGCAGAGACCCTGGCCAGATGGGGTTTAGGTTTCACAAATATGAAATTATTTCATGATTTCACAGTAATGCGCCAAGCAGTTTTGAGCCTTGTCTCTGACCTACTTCCAAATGTGCTTGGTTGGCTTTCCCTGGAGCTAGCCCAGGGGAACCTTCCATTTACTTCAGCCCTTCTTTTCCCTGATTGGTCCCTTCATTCGCCTATCTCTCCTTGTGCCAGATACATGAGATTTGTCTGGAACAAATATGTGCCTCAACTTGGCTGGATTCCCCGAACCTCACCTAAAAGACCTTCATGGTATAATCCTAGTTTGACTATTGACAATAAGTCATTATTCTGGGGGGACTGAAAGTTACAAGGCATTACATCTCTTCAGGACCTGGTGGACCCTTCAACTGGGGTTCTTCTTGCCTTTGCAGAGCTTTAACTAAAATTTAATCTCCCCTCTTCTCACTTTTGGATGTTCCTACAGATATGCAGTGTTTTTAGACAAACAGTTTCTGGGGACCTTACCATCCCCCTTGCCAACCCATTTGAAACCTGGCTTGCAAGGCTTTCAGGACCCTGTCATCTGACAGCAAAATTGCAGGCCTATTGGTATAGCTCTTCCCCATCCCCTTCCTGTGTAGGTCCCTGAGAGAAGTGGGAATTGGAGCTGGGGATGGACATTTCCCTAAACGAGTGGAAGCAGACCTGTGTTAACTCCTTTCATTCTAATTGGGATTTTCAGGTTCGATCCATCCAATACAAAATTCTCCATATGGCCTATCTCACCTCTCAGTGGCTTTACAAGGCTGGTTTTATTACGAACAGTGATTGTTGGTGTTGTAACTCCCTGAAGGCATCCCTTACACATATCCTGTGGTGATGCTCAAACCTTGATCCTTATTGGTCCAAGATATGGGCTGCCTGCTCCCTTGTTATTTCCTCACTTGGAGCCAGAGATCCTCAGTTAGCTGTCTTGGGCCTTCCTCAGCAGAACTTACCTCTTTCCCGTCCCCAGATATCTTGGGTGAACTGTGCCCTCACTGTGGCAAAGAGAGTAATTCTCAGACACTGGTGATCTCTAGTTCTCCCCTCATACGATGAGTGGTTCCATCGGCTGTTTCTGACAGCATGCTATGAGAGAACCTCTTTTCTACTCATGGGCAAGCTCCAGCTTTTTGACCAGACATGGCAACCCTATTTAGTCAAGTTCCCTAGGCCTGTCTTCCATAGATGAGCTGATGGCTGATTTCATTTCTTTACTCCCATTGAAATCAACCTATCATCCATCCCCCTCTGTATGAGTTGGCTTCCACATAACCCCCCCCAACTTTGAGGTCTGAGAAGATTATCAAGTCCCCTTTCCTAATCTTATCAATCAACCTATTCTTTAATAAGTGAAAAGACTTCCTCCCATCCCCTATCCAATTGCATTTCATAGATTATTTTAACCCTGATTATTGGAGTACTACCTTACACACCCTTATTGTTTGAATGCTTACTTTGGTATACCTTTACACATGTGATCTATCTATCTGTCTTGATTAAGGCACAGTTTGTTGGTTTACTATTGACTGTGTACAATATTCCATGTATTGTACCCTTCTTTGTTTTGAGTATTGTCTTGGAAAACCAAATAAGAATCTTTATGGCAAATTTTTTTTTAAGTAATGCATAAATCTGGGAAACAGAATGTCAATGCTGATTTACTGTCTAGATATGGATTCAGAATTGAGACATCCGAAGGTTGAAAAAATGTGTGAGTTGAAACTTCTCTGTTTGATATGCTGCATGTGCACTGAACTATAATAATTATAAGCTACTGTCATGTTAAAGGAGAATTTAAAGAAGGTTTTGGAAACCTGTTTTGGTAAAACAAGTCCCCTCTTAAGGAGGGGGGTATGTGACAGGGTTGAATAGGGCCCTGTCCCAGTTGTTCTAGAGAAAGAGTTTAAATGCAAGGATCTGTTCTATTATCCCTTTTTCTACCTCTTCTCTGTCTGTTTGCACAACCAGATTTTCTTGGGAGACCCTGGACTTGATCACCCCGATGGTCTTGCAATTCTCTGCCTCTTGCTATCTCTCTCTATCTTCACTTGCTGTACTGTCTTTTCTCCCCCTTGCATATCTGCTGGTATAAAAAATATATGTGAATCATTATGTGGAAATGTAACTGATACTGGGATCCCTTTGTTTAGAAATGTATATAGTATTACTATTAAAATGTATATAGTTATACTGTTGAAATGGTTGCAAAAAGCTTTTTGGAACTCAAGGGGTTAACTTGAGAAGCTAGTTTGCAAACTCTATGAGAAGCTGTAAGCAAGAGGTAAGTTCTCCATCACAATGTTCTTGTTGCTGCACTTGTTGAAACTTGCAAAAATACTGTGTGAGAAGCATGATGTTTTCTTAACGAGGAGGGTTGCAAAGACTTATAAAAACAGAGCTGCAATTTCTTGCTAGACAGAAACACAGAGACTGAGATTGGAAACTGAGGAGAAACCCAGATGGACTTTTTCTGGTTATACTGCCTTAGTTAATAGTTATACTGAACAATTTTTTAATTTTATTTTACTGTTAATAATAAATCACTTGTTCGAATTTTACAACTGCTCCTGGTTTTCCTATGCTTCCTGACCTGTGCCTTGATGACAAGCTGGTGAGTCCAATGTACCCCTTAAGATGGTCCAGATGGATGCCATGGTCCACAGTATCAAATGCTGAAGAGAGATCAAGGAGGAAGAGTATCAATTGTTACCCTCCATCTCTCACCATGAGCAGATCCCTGCTACACAGTAAATCTTCAGAGAGCCAGACAACAACAATAACAGGGACTGAGCAGTACCAGACCATAAGATTCCAATCAGGGCATCAGTAACAGGAACTCCATTGTCATCTCTTGTATCTGAAAATAGCTAATTGCTCACAGCTCAATCTTTGTGTTGAGTGCTGAAAAATTGCTCTGGCAGGTAAAATCCTGCTCCAAGAATTACTCTGAAGGAGTGGTCAGCAGCTCAGGAATAGCTAAAGTTGGCTAAAGTCCATGAGATCTTAAACGTACCCCACTGGACGACGAGCATGTGAGCATTATAGGAGGGGGACAAATCGATATAAAACCAATGGTAACCAGTTTGAATAGTGTTACAATAATAGCGCAGGGAAAGAGAGGGCAGTCTGGAGAGCACTCCCATGGACAGCAATAGGGGTTTAATAGCTCTATGCAGTAAGTGATCTCCAGGTTGCTGTCCATGGTGCTAGGGAATGCTGCAGGGCAGAGGATTTCAGGAGGCTGGCAGAGCTGCTCCCATGGTGGGGAGGACTAAGGCATGGAGCACCTCAGAAGAATGGTGTCAGAGACCAGGGTTCTAATCCTGATCTCCCTTTATTTCTTCATTACTGGGCTTATTTTTTTTTTTTACAATGGGCCATGAAAACAGTATTCCATGGCCCCACACATTTGTCTTTCCCCATGGTCCACTCTCCCGGAATGAGAATCTTTTAGTTTGGGGGTGTGAGGGGCTCTGGGATGTGAGAGAAGAGTCCCACACATAAAAATACATCAAAACAGTGTGTTAGTGCTCTGTGGTGCAGCGGAATTCTGTCCTGCCTCTGTGGTGGAGAGCACTATCAATACAACTCTACAGTGGACAACCCTGTTATTGACAGCACTCCGATGTAACCAATATAACAGTTTAAACACAATCTACTGACACACAGAAAAATAAAAAATCTAGACTCCTACTCTAAACTCACTCTGAATCCTTATCTGACACTACCCTGCTATCTAAACTATTATCACAATAAAATGATAAAATATGAAAATATATATAAAAAAACACAAAGCACCAAAAGTCTAAATGAGTTCTCAATAATAAGAATACAGGATGAAAACAAAATAAAAGAATACAGAAGCACAATTTAATTCAAAATAAGAATGTTCATACAGATGGCACACAGATGGCACACCCAGCCTAGCTGCCATCTTGAAAACCCACAGAAGTCAAAATGTGGGGACTGTCTGCAGCAAGCATTTATTTTCATTTTGCTCAAACTGGGCAAGAACTAGAGTGGTGTCCTCAATTATAGACCCATTTCACTATTAACTATTTATCTCGAACTGTTGGACAAAGTATTAGCTTCCAGGCTCCAAAACGTGTGGTCAACATTGATAGGGCCAGAGCAAGTTGGGTTTATAATGGGTAGGTTATCCTCAGACCACTTCAAGAAACTTCAGCATATTATTTCTGCCTCCAGGAGGGGTCTCACCCCTGTGTTGCTGGCCTCTCTGGATGTGGAAAAAGCATTTGATCAGTTATCTTGGTGCTACCTGTTCAAGGTGCCTGGAAAATACAATATTCCGGATGAGTTTAATCAATGGGTGAAGCTGTTGTATTCTTGCCCCACCGCTAGAATGCAGTGTAACAAGGTCCTCTTGTCTGGTTTCCCCATGAAGAATGGCACCCAGCAGGGTTGCCCAATCTCTTGTTTTCTTTTTAACCTATATTTAGAGCTGCTGGCATGTCATATTAAGCTTAATCCAAATATTCAAGGGGTGCGTTTTGGAACGCGGCAATATAAATTGTCACTATATGCTGATTATACCTTGTTACATGTGTAAAATCCAGCCTTGTCTCTCCTGGCCGCTCCTACAGACATCAGAGAGTTTGGGGATATTTCCTTTAATAAGTTGAACACTGGAAAGACACAGGTTTTACCCCTTAATAATTATACCAAATGAGGGGATCCTGAAGGCTTGGGGCTAAGTAGGGTTAGTACAGAACTTACTTACAGTACTTGGCTAGTAGAGTAACCACATCCTCCACCTTGCTGTTCCAAAAGAATCTAACTGACTTATTGAAGGAGGTAAGGCAGGATTTAGACTACTGGAAGGGGTTACCCCCATCATTCTGGAGTCATATTAGTATGATAAAGATGAATATCTTGCTTCATATTTTATATCTGCTCAATACATTGATCCTTACATTCTCTCTGGTATGGTTCCAAAAACTTCATGCCATGCTCTCTGCCTTTCTATGGAAGGACCAGAGACCTACAAAAACATACCTAAAATTATCTGCACCAAAATATATTGGTGGCCTGATCCTGCATGATTTTCTTGGCTACTTTCATGCAGCACAAGGGGTGAAATACTTTTGCCGGACAAGGTTTGATTTGGAACACTCTTCTCCTTATGTCCCACAGTGGTTGGAAATAAAGCATTAGCTCAGCAGTTCTTGTGGTGTTAATCTCCCAGCACTACTCCATACTGAATGATCTGCACAAGAGCTTCATAATACTTCCATTGGTATGTCAGTCATGGTATAAAATCATTTGGTCTTAATCCTCAAATTCTCTCCAGGTACCCTGCTTGAGTAGCCTCTGTGGTGCAAACTGAAACTTCGGTTGGGTGGTAAACTCTTTTATAATGCCTGCTGGCATAGTAAAGGTATCTAACACATGTATAACTTGGTTGATGGGCAGGACTGATGCAAGTTTCCAACCCTGCAGGAGAAATATGCCCTTGAGAACAATGATATCTTCTTGTTCATTCAAATTCATCACCTGTTCCTTTCTACTCTGAGTCAGCCCACAGCCCTAAGAGTTCCGTGCCTTAATCTAGTCCAATTTAATGAGATTAACCAATAGATGCATTCCATTTTCAATATCTGCCATGCCCTTACTAAGGCCATGCGGAGACATTGACTTTTTGCTGCTTTTCAACTCTGGTGCCTCCAAATCTGTCTTTTGCCAGTAATTCAGAGCTTACCTTCTCCTGATACCCGGATTCCTCCCCTCGTGGTGCTGCTCCAGGTCACCAGAGAAGGCCGACCCCACGGACAACTGGTCTGAGATTTGGGCGCCAAGTTTGAACTCACTCTGTTGATATACTGATCGGCTGCCCAACTGTGGTGACGCTCCAACTCAGGCTACTATAAAAGGCCTGTCGGAGCCCCCACAGGTCACAATCCAGGCTGCAAGGACTCGAATCTGCTGGTGAAGCGAGGGAGGCCTCGCTGCTAGAGGGCCCCCCCACACCCAGGCTCAGAAGCACGTGGACTGCCGTGCTACCCTAAGCCCACACCTCCCCTGCACCGGAGCAGGGGGCGACCGGAAACATTGACTTTTTGCTGCTTTTCAACTGTGGTGCCTCAAAATCTGTCTTTTGCCAGTAATTCAGAGCTTACCTCCTCCTGATACCCAGATTTCTCCCCTCGTGACACTGCTCCAGGTCACCAGAGAACGCCGACCCCATGGACAACTGGTCTGAGATTTGGACGCCAAGTTTGAACTCACTCTGCAGATCTACTGATTGGCTGCCTGACCGCGGTGATGCTCTGACTCAGGCTACTACAAAAGGCCTGTTGGAGCCCCCACAGGTCACAATCCAGGCTGCAAGGACTCGAATGTGCTGGGGAAGCGAGGGAGACCTCGCTGCTAGAGGGCCCCCCTCCCCACACCCAGGCCCAGAAGCACATGGACCGGCGCGCTACCCCAAGCCCACACCTCCCCTGCACCGGAGCAGGGGATGACCGGAGACATTGACTTTTGTTTTCTCCCACCCACCGGCCTCATTCCTCCTCCCATTGAATATGGGAGAGCCACACCCACAGACTCACCCAGCCAATCAACACAGAGTTAGTGGGGTAACGCCTGCCAATTAATTATTAAGTGATTCATACCGCAGGCCTACAGATGCCTATGTACCCCTAGTTACTAACTCTCTGTACAACTGTGGTTAAAGCTATATCTCTCACCCTAAAGAAACTGTATATGCTACCAATCTCTCCCAAAACTGTTTGACTAGTGAATAACTCTTTCTCTCTCCCTTCACGACTGCCGCACTTGCTCTTGCCTCTTCTCTTACCTGTTGCTCCATATAGGGTGATTGTGCTGACTGCCTTAGAGTAACAATTCATGAATAATGCGCTGACTGCTTTAGAGTAAGAATTATTGGCGATACCATACAGTGCTTTAGTTGTCTAAGGTATTTCTCCCCAATTAATTTCTCTCTCTGACAAAACTAAGTGCCCCAATACAGTGTTGCAACAGACTTAGGTTTTCTTTTCTCCACGTTTTATACAACAGCTACAGTATATTATATCTGAACAGCTGCTTATCCATAATCTTAAATCAATGACTGCCTTCCTTTGATTAAAAAATACATAGTCCTTCCACAAGGCGAGGTAGTAGCCTAAGGTCTTCCTACGCTATTAGCACACATTGAGGCAACACCTAAACAAGCTGCCAAACTTGAAACCTCAACCTTGGACTGCTCAGCTTGCAGATTAACCCAAAGCCCCCAGCGTCTGCTGCCCTCCGCACTGACCTAAGTCAGGTAACCTCAGAGCACCCAATCCCAACTGATACGGTGCAGATATCACCAAATCATGCCTGACAAAGTATATGTCACCTCCCTTGCACCACCTTGTGCTCACAACCAAGGTGTCCCTCCCCCTAACAGGGCATACTCCTAGCTATAGTCTACTCACTGACCCTATTCTGGGTGGACAGGCTCATTGACCCATGCCACCCCAAACCAGTGAGCAATCTGCACAAGGCCCCCCCTCCCAACTTCTATAGCAGCTACCCTATCTCAGGTATGACTACTCACTTAAAGGGACATGAGATGGTAAAAAAGGGAGTTTGCTATGAGCTGCTTTACTATGTGAGCAGGACTCGTCGAAGACACCACATCTCCAAAACCATCACTAGTCTGCTCAGGCTTCTAGCTGGGCTACTACTCCTGTCCAGAGATATCCAACCCATCCCTGGCCCGCATACCCCCAATACCTTGGTAGCATCCCCCCCAGGACCCTTGCTGGGCTGCTACCAAGGGTCTGAAGATTGCACACATGAACATATGCAGCCTCAGACCAAAAACACATGAAGTCCAAGCCTGGATGGACCTCTACAAACCAGATGTCCTAGCCATCTCGGAAACCTGGTTAAAAGCCCACATCCTGGATCATGAGATACAAGTTCTGGGCTACAATAGCTTCCGGAAGGATCTAGTATCCAAAAAAGGGGGAAGGGTACTAATCTACACAAAGGTTGACCTCTCAGTGCTGCCCCTAACCCTGCAGACAAATCTCACTGCAGAGGGAGAAAGTATATACATCTGCATAACCCTAGGACAAGCCAAACAACTTACAATTGGCTGCATCTACCACCCACCAAAATCAGCCATCCAATCTCTGGAAGCCATCACTAACTTGCTCGCTAGCAAGCCAGCTACGGAGCAGGTTATCCTGGGTGACTTAAACATAAATTGGACTCAGGACCCTGGCCAGGCTGTGATGTCCTTGACTCAAGAAGTAGGTCTGACGCAGGTCATCTCTGAACCGACCAGACTGAATTACAAAACCGGGAACCACACCACCCTTGACTGGGCTTTGCTGTCAAATCCTTCTAATATACAGTGTGTGGGCACAATGGCAGACTCCCTAAGTGATTATCCCCCGATCTTCTGTATATGGAAAAACAGACCACCCAAGGTCCAGCTAAGAATCCTCTCCGCCAGAGACTACTCCAAATTCTCAGAGCTGCAATTCAATAACTATCTAAGTAGCTGGGACTGGAACCCCATAAATGCTCTTCCAACTCTTTCCGAGGCTTTGTTATACTTCCAGGGCGAACTTAACACAGCTGCCAATCTCTTTGCTCCTATTAAGAGACTGAGGGCAAAAGGCAGCTGCTACAAGTGGAACTCTCCCTTCCTTAAAGCCCTCATGGCTACTTGGGATAAAGCCTGAAAAAAGTTTATGCTCTCCTCCTCACCGGCAGATCTTGCGGATTACAAAGCCCTAAGAAACAAAGCCAAGAGAGCCATAAAACTTGCTAAGCGAGACCAGAAATCCAGCCTGGGCAACCCTAAGCAATTCCGGAACCATGTTAATGATCTTATCAAGGGGAGTAAAATGCCTGAATCCTGCCCCATAGAGATCAACGGTCAGCTCTCAACTGACTCTTCTCAAATATCTGCTGCCCTAAATAGGTACTTCTCAGACCTAGAGGCCTAGAAGACATGCCAGTCCCCCCCAACCTCCCCCCCAGGCTCAGCTGAAGCACCCCACATGGAGCGACCCCTCTTTCACCTGAGACTGGCCAAACGGACGGAAGTCCTTACCCTCCTAAGGAACTTGAAACCCAAAAGGTCAGGGGGACCCGATGGGATCAACTCCCGGCTTCTCAAGGCAGGTGCTACCTCCTTATTCTGGCCCATAACCATGCTCCTCAACAGATCACTAAGGGAAGGAGCAGTCCCTGACCAGTGGAAACACGCTAATGTCGTACCTATCCACAAAGAGGGACTCAGGGATAAACTAAATAACTATAGGCCTATCTCCCTCCTCTGCTCACTCGCCAAGGTGCAAGAAAGGATAATCTACAATCAACTCAGAGACTACCTGGAAGCACACCTGCTCCTTGCCCCCTCCCAACACAGATTCAGAACAAACCATGGAACTGATACTGCCCTCATCAACTTCTTGGACGAAGTGCTCAGGGCAGTTGACAAAGGGATACCCACTGGGGAAGTCTTTATTGACTTATCCAAGGTGTTCGACCTCATCGATGACAACCTGCTGCTACAAAAGCTGCAAAATATTGTCCTTGACACCCATGCCTTCAAGTGGTTTGGGAGCTACTTATCTGGCCGGGCTCAGAGGATCACATGGAAAGGCATCATGTCTGACCCGCTACCCCTAAAATAGGGTGCACCTCAGGGATCTATACTAGGCCCCCTACTATTTTCCCTGTTTACTAACCAACTAAGCTCCTTCTGTGGGAGAGCTCAGTCGTACAGTATGTAGATGACACTGTCATCTTCTGTCCCATGAGCGATGTAGCTACTCTAGGTCCTATCCTCCAAAAGGATCTCACATTCCTAGAGACTTGGCTATGTGAGAACAGAATGGTACTCAATGCTGACAAGACCAAGGCAATGCTATTCGGCCCGAGATCCCTAGGACTTGACAGGTCCTTCTTCCTCCTCTTAACCACACTCTCTGGCAAAGACATTAATGTAGTTCCTGCCCTTAAATACCTAGGCCTAACATTTGACCAGAATATCACTTACAACGAACACATAGACCAGGTCACAAGGACCCTGCATCACAAACTCAGCACCTTGTACCGACTCAGGGACCAGCTCATCCCTGAGGCCAGGCTCTCCATTGCCACTAGTGTCCTGCTTCCTACCCTGACCTTTGCAGCCCCGATAATACAGGACATGGGAAAGCAAGAGATAATGAGGATGCAAAGCCTGTATAATAAAATAGCTCACTTCGCCACTCAAGATCACCCACAATGTCGCCACTGCGACACTCTAGCCCAGCTCAGCTGGCCTACATTGGTTGCTCACCTCCAATATCCACTGCTTGTCCAGGCCTACAAGCTTCTCAAACCCCACGCTCCACCTAGTATTGCCAAGACTATAACTCTCAAGCACAAACCAAGCAACCTAAGGACTTCAGCAAGAACACTATTAGAAGCCCCTAGGGTAAGGACAAACGGCGGCGTTAGGTCCCTTTCCTCCTAAGCACCTTGCCAATGGAACAAGCTCCCTCCTTCTGTCCAAGACGCCCCTCACTCATTAACTTCCGCACCAGGCTCAAGTCCCATATGTTGACCTCAAGCTCATGCCACTGCCACAGTTCATAAGGCTCTTTAGGCACTCTCCTCCTCCCAACACACCTTCTACTAGCAAATGTCTACCTACTACCCACCTCTAACTGTCCTCCTCTCCTGGTGTCATATGCTACCTCCTGAATTAAACTACATGCAGAGAATTATCTACTCAAACTGTGTAATGATGATAACCATGCCTGTACCCACTGTGTCCTGTAACTTCCTCATGTTGTAACAAATAATGTATACAAAAGTTATCTTTTTTGCTCTTTCTGTATCTTACTAGTATTGTTATCCCAGGTCGCCCCTGAAAAAAGGACCTTCGGGGCCCAGTGGGCCTACCCGGTCACCAAAATTTAATAAATAAAATAAATAAATAAAATATGGTTCTACACCTGCATACTGGCTGGAGGCTAGAGCACAAACAATGGGAGACAGTTTGAACTGGTATCCAAAAATATGTAAATCTTGATTGTTACAGGCTGATGCAATTTAAAATCATACATAACACGTACTAGTGCTATGCTGAATGCAAAATTCTGCCGGTGGAATTAGCATGGAATGACCATTCCATTAGCACAATTTCCTCTGGACTTTCACTGGTCCTTCTGTGGAATTCTGTCTGCTATGATTCTTGGAATTATATTCCATGGAAAATATTTCTTCTGTGGAAAGTCATTCTGCAACTATTTCCACCGAAAATGTTGAGAGCTGCAGAATAGAATTCCACAGAAATGTAGTGAAAAACCCATTCTGCATTTTTCTGCTGCAAAATTCCACCATTCTGCTTCTGGCAGAATGCTGGCAGAATTTTAAAAATTCTGTGAAATTCCATTATACCAGAATTTGAAAATTCTGCAGACCACTAACATGAACCGCACACCTATGTAACTTTATAGGTGGGAGATTTTGAACTCTTCTGTATAACACTAAATGTGGCAAGGAACAGGTACTCTTTTATGTATTTTATGGGATTGCTCCAAGGTCCAACCCCTTTGGTAGGCAGTCCAAAGTGAATTGGACCTCGTCCTGGGTCTAATGGACTCCTTCACTAGAGAAAGAAGCCTCATGGAGTTGTACATTCATGCTTTCATGGGTGCCAGATACTAACACTTCACCTTTATAGCAATGTTGGTCAAAAAATGAATTCACAACATTGGTTGGATCAGGTTGCTCCCTGAATTTTGGAATGGCATCAGGAGATGTTGGAAATCCTCAGAATTGAGTGAATGATGGCTTCTATGAGACACAATGGGAAGGTTTTAAGCCTGAGGTTCAATGGGTGGAGTAACTACATCACTCCCCCATCAGGCTTTATAAGGTCAATCATCCTGGACCACTCCAGGATTCATTTCTCATTGCAGCTGGAGGCGCTGCCCTTCCTCACTCGGGACTGCAGGGTTCCAGAATGCTTATTTCCTACACCTCCGGCCTGCAGCTCTTTTCCTTTCATTCCCTTCCTCTGGCCTTCTGCTTTTGTTTTCCTCCCATCGGTGGCGCTGCCATGCCACTTGCTCCTTCCCGGCATTCCTGCTTTTCGGCTACTGCTCCAGGTTTTCCCCGACACTTCCACCGTGCCCCATGTCTCCCCCCCCATTCTTCTGGGGTTTCCCCTCGCTCCCCTCATATTTCTGCTTTCCATCATTTCTCTCATCCCACACTGCACCTCTTCCCCTGTCTTGCCACCACTCTCGCTCACCTCCTCAGCAGTGCTTCACGCTGGAGACCCCGCCTCGCCCTCATCTGCAGCTTCTACCTCAGCCTTGTGCCCTGCCGCCTCTCTCCTCCCCCCCACCTGCCACTTATTGTGGCCCTGTTTCTCACTCCAGTCCCCTGGCTGCTCTAGTGACATTGATTGCACCTCTCCCTTTTCCACACTCATTTCCCAGCGCTGCTTCATGCAGCGCTGCTTTCATTTTTCTGTGCCACCTCACTCACTCGTTCCCAGGTCCTTTCTCTCTGCTGCTCTACATTTCACCTTTTGCTATGTTTTTCTTGACTTTCACCTTGCTCTGCCTCAGTTTCCTGCTGTTCCCCATCTGTTTCAGTCATTTCTGGGCCCTCATATTGTTCTGTCATCGAACCGTTGGTGGTATGTTCTCTTGCTACCTCCATGGAGCCCTTGCTCTCTCTCTCTCTCTTGTCTACTTATTGTTCATCCTGGGTGGGTGCTCAGTTGACTTCCAGTAAATCTTCTTCTGCCATTCTGTTGTGTATCTCTCTCCTCACTCTACCCTGCCCCCTTGCTTAGGAGTTTTTCAGGGTTGCTGTGGATGTCTTGGGGTGGTGCTGTACTTGTTGTGGTCTCTTTCACAGACCCTGCCTCCTCTATATGTCACCCCTGCTGTGCTGCATGTTCTGCTGCTGTCCCTCTGGAACTTTCCTGTCAACCTGGCACTGTACTGTCCCTGTGATTATCATGGGATGCATTACTTCCAACTGTTATCACTATTTAACCACGGCTGGCCTCTAGTTCAGCTAGGCCAGTCCGGTAGATGACGGGGGTTGTTTTCCCTGTGTATTCCTGCCTATTACTCATTCCCACCATTCATATTTGGCTGTCTTCTTCCATTAACTTATGTTTCCAACTTTTGAAACCTGTTGAAATAATTTCTGTTGTCCTCATTTCTGTGGCTGCTGTTTTTAATTGTGTTCCCTTGCTGTGCTTTGTTCCATCCTCCTCCTCGTCGCTTGCCTCATTGATTCTCCATACCTTTCTCCTCCGTATTGGGATGTCTACCTTGGTGGTCTCCTCTCATTGCCCTCCTCCCACTTCCTCCCTCCTCCGTTCCTCTCCTTTTCTGTCCGTGCTTCCTTTTGGGGTTTTTCCCTATCCTGTCATCACCCTCCTTACTCGTAGTCTCCTCTTACTTTAGCTCGTCTGTGTTCAGGTTCATGAGTCCGGTTATCATTCTCTCATTCTGACCTCATGGTTCATCTGTTTCCTTCACTCAATCAGTATACCTCTCATAGCATCCTATGCTTCCTCATCAAACCGTTGTTCTCCTGCAGTTCTCATCACCTTCCGCCTTTTCCTGCCCACCTCCAGGTATCCCTCACTCGTCTAGCCCCCCTCTCTCATCCAGCATCTAGGTAGGTCTTTTCATTCACATCGCCACTCCTTCCTTTGTTATGCTCCTTCTCTGATATGTGCTTTCTTTTGAGTTTTTTTCCCTATCCTGCCATCACCTTCCCTACTCATATCCTTCTCTTTAGTCCAACCATCATGTAGGTCTATTCTATCACATAGACTACTCGAGCATAACCCTCTTAGGTCCCTGCTACTTCAACTTGACTTGCTTGCCACTCAAAGACATGCCTTCATGTCCATTGCCCCTTTGCTAGGAACCAGCAGGTGCTCTCCATCATCATTCAACATTCATTTCATGTCTCATCTTCAGTCTTTCAAGCCTTCAAGTCTCCTCTTTGACATCATACTTCCCTGTTGGCTTTTGAGCGTCTAGTTGCAAACATTGCTTGCAGCCCTAGACAGCTGTCCATTTAGAAAGTCAGAGTGAGATCTTCATCTACAATTGAAAATCTTCCTACTTCCTAAATCTCTACTTTAAACTGTTGTAGCAGTGCTGACAAATGTCCTTAATCAAACGTCTTTCAGCCTGGAGGGAAGGCGACCTAGGCCTTGGATTCCCAGAGGTTTCCTCCTCAAATGGTGTTTTTCCTCTTCTCCGTGCCAATGGTCATAATATTAGTTAGGGTTAGTGCTTCTTAGGTTCCTTAGTTAGGTTCCGCAGTTGGATGGAGTCGTATGGTGGCCCCGGCTGTTCCCTCTCTCCTTAGGAAGTCCACCCTTATTCAACTTCTCAGCTTCCTTTCATTCATCATCCTCACCTTTCCTCATCTTCTCCTGTCATTCTTACCTATGTCTGCCACACTTCTTTCCATTCTAGATACCTTCTACTTCTTCCTTCTTGATGCTCAACGCCCGAATGGGTATTCTTTTTGGGCTTCTTCCTAAGCTACCTTTAGACGATGAAATCATTGCCACGGAACCCTCCTCTAGGGTTCCATGTGTCATACCCCTACTGGGTGGTATATCCCATGGATAGAGAGGTAAATAGCCACAATGTAATGACGTTGCACAAGCATCATCTTATCCAGTTGCATAAGCACAATTGAACCATCAAGCATATCAGAAACACTGGGACTCTTTACATGTATGGTTGTCTACCTTAGCTGTACTCCACCTTAAGCTTGATTTTGTTAATGTTTATCAGGTTTCTGCCTGCCCTTGTGCACATTTTTGGGGACCTAGTCAGCACCTGCTGGGGAGGGAGGGCATGGGGTTGATTGGAAAGCCATGATTTATTTGTTCATCTATTTGCCATATGATTGTTCTTTTTTTCTCATGGCTACTTGTGGCAAGGCTTCAGCAGCTTAACTTGTACTCCCTAGAACAAAAGCGCAACAGAGGTGACATGATAGAAACTTTTAAATACCTCAAAGGAATAAACACAGTACAGGCTCAGAGCCTCTTCCAGGAAAATACAGGTACACGGACAAGAGGTCAGAGCATGCGCCTTAAGGGAAGTAGATTCAGAAACAACCTAAGGAAGTTCTTCTTCACGGAGAGAGTGATGGAACCCTGGAACAGCCTGAGCAAAGAGGTTGTAGCTGCTAAAACAACAGGGGAGTTCAAGCGAGCTTGGGACAGGCCTACTGGAAACCCAAAATGAAGTTTGGAGGGGGGGTAGGAAATCGGGCAGACTAGGATCACACGGTCCCCTTCTGCGGAAACATTCTTATGCTGTTATGTTAAAACTGTATAAAGCATACTTAAAAAAAATATCAGTTTAATAAAAGCAGGTTTGGAAATAGTACCTTTGACATTGATGGCTATCACAATCATTTGCACCTCTGATGCATACCAGTTTACCATTCAGGGACTGAGGACGGCAAGCAAGCCATCAAATTACAGAAAGGTGCATGGGCTACCAAAGGACATCATTATTTCACTCTTGGTCAAGGGATCCAATCAGTGATTAAAGAGTCAACAGACAAGCTCTTGCTCATAATTGACATCTGTACTTGGCCAGTGGGGAGACTACTGCTGGGGTTTTGTCACACACAACTTGTACAGCTTGGGGAGTGTATGCCTGTCTGTCTGAGGAGGAAGACTTGCCATCTGTGAGCACAAGCCAGCACTGCACCAGTCAAAGTGAAACAGAGATGTGTGTTTCTTAGCCACTGAGAAGAGCTGCTTAATGCCGGACTGCTATGACCTGACCAACTGATCCTGCACTTGTCAGTTGCAGGCTGATGGGCTGTGAGGGATTTGCTTTGCAGCTGTGATCAACAAAGAAAGGAAAAACCAAGAGACCTTATTCCAGTTAGGGAAGAGAGCCCTGTACAACTGCACCAAAGAAGCTGAGGAGACACCAAGTCAGTCCTTACTGGCTGGTGACGGCCAACTGCGGGTGTACTCACAGCCTGTTATCCATCTGACTACCCTGAGAGAAAGATCCCAGAGAGAAAGCCCAACTAACTGATGGAGTCTTGGGGAAGTTACAATCAAGAGAGCTAAGGAGTTTGAGATGTGTTATTGGGCTCTGTCATTAAACATTAGTTAGGTAGGAATGGGCAAGCACAATGAGCCTAAGAGCCTTTTTCTGCTGACAATTTTTCTATTTCTATGTGCACCTCTGCAGATGTAAGGAGCTAGTAAATTCAGCTAGGAATGCAGAGAGTAGGTGGCTGCTGCTGAATGATCAAGGGGAACAATAACTAATTAAACAAGGCCACTGTCCTGCAATGCAAATTCTGTACAAAGTTTTACAAGGCATCTCATTAATTCTAAGTGCACTAGCAATACCTCCCCTTTGCAAGCCATCCTTTGGATTACTTCCACCAAATCTTTATCCACCTCTATCCCCTGTGCTGGGGGTCTGTAGATCACTCCTGTGGAATGGAGGATGCTTTACCAGCAGAAAAACAACTTGAAGCGGAGATGCAGAAAAGAGAAAGGAATCTCTTGAGAATGCTGTCTGAAGTTGAGGAGAGGTAGAGCAAACATAAAGCCTGCCTGAAGTGGAAAACTATGAGGCCTACCACTGATAACCCACTTGGTTCACCTAGTTGAAATACTCAGACTTCCTTACCTGTGGAAGCTGAACGAGGTATGATGGATCCTCCTGTTATTTCTGACAAACAGCTGCATTGGGAGGTCCAAAGAAGTGGACTGACAGCGAGATGCTGACTGCAACAGAACTCCCATCAGACTGGTCACTCTGAAAAAGATCCCCTCTGGTCCCCAAAGCATGGTCTCAGAAATGTGGACTGGACACATGTTGCTACAAGGGAATGGATCCCAGACCCAGAATGTGATGCAGAGATTGTGTCTGGGTCAGGGCAGAAGATTCTGCCACCAGTAGCAACAACAGAAGCCTTGGATACTGGTGGCCCAGATGTGTTGATGTGAGGCACGGGAAAAAACGGATCCAGTAGTCAGGACTGAGCAGCAGCAGCATGAGTCTTTAGCACTGTGAATCATCAGAAACATGGGCAGAGTAATGTAGAGCAGTGAATAGAGGGTTTAGTTGATACACACATAGAAAAAATGGATCTGTTGGAGAATATTGCAACAGGGTTATCAAAATGTCACTCAGGACACCCCCCTTCCCCCAGGAGGAAAGGTTGCCAGCTCAAAAACACATGGAAATTATGAGTAATAGCATGCTTTCAGATGTTGGTGATAGTACAATTTCTAATGAAGGTTCACAGCTACAGCCTCTTCAACAGAATACTGGGGGGGGGGCAGGTACCTCACAAGGGGATTTGGGTTTGAACTCTATCAGTTTTGGCTATACCCCACACTTCTGAGAGAACCGGGTCTGAGGTGGGAATTGATAAAACCAATATTACAGTTGTTCACCAACAGAAGTCCAACTTTGATGTACACCATGCACTCACCGAAGAGAGGTAACTGGGGTGGGGGTGAGCAGGTTGCTGGCTCATGGTCTGAAAAAACTGATCAGCAGCAGTGTGATGGGGTTCTGGAAAAAGACATGAAAGCCAGCAAGGTTCTGTGCTTCCCCAAAGTATTGCCTCAAGATTTGCAGCTAGCATGCAAGAACAGTGGGCTGTGTCATCCAGAGACCAGAAAAATGAAAGGGAAAGACCTGGGCCATCCAGTCAAGAATGAGACAGATTCAATGATTCATGCCCACTGTACTTTGATTTTTTTCCTTTTTTAATTCAGAACTGGCACACGTGAGAAATGTGGTGAATCTGAGATATAGAGGGGTTTGCAGGTTCACCCAGATAGGATTTATGTAGGATGGCAGTTAATCAAAAAAAAATGCACCTCTTTGCTTCTGAAATATACGCTCTTATTCATATCTCTGGTGAAGGTATCTTTGATGTGAGTGTTAAATCGATTTAAAGACTGGATAGATTTGGGGCCAAATATCAAAAGTTAAAAGTGACACCTCTTTGGATACCCTTCATGGCCATTCCTTTAATTGAACCATTGATTAAGATAGTAACTGTCATGTTTAGGTATGGAAGGCTAAATGTAAGTGAATTCACCATTGGTTAGAAAAGAAATTTGACATTCTGTTGCCTCAAAAAGCAATTCTCAATTCAGAGACTATATATGGCATTTCAAAGTAAAATTACATTAGACAAACACCGGCACTGTACATCTTTTTCTTTCTGGGACATGATGAGGGGTTTGTTTCTACTCAGAATAGCCCAAAGCATGTTATAAATGCAGGTCTCATATGCACTTGAGTAGTGCATATGACCAGATTCACTGTGGATTATGTGAAGATGTGGGGCATATGGGGTTTACATGTTGTAACCAACAGAGATGCAGCCTCTGTGAAGAACCTGGACACACTTACCAGCAATGACCATATGCTGCTAAAAACAGGGATGACAGATCTGACCAGGAGCACTTGGTCAGAAAAGTGCAAATCTCTAGTAATTCTGTTAACCTGGAGAATCCAAGACAAGAACCCAGAATGGATGATCAGGAAACTATGGAGCTCACGTTTGGTCAGGGTCCTTCAAATACACAGACCATGGGTGGGGCTTGCCATCCCTCTGCAGACCCCCATGGAACAAAGTTTGGATGTACAGGCTCTGCTTACCATCTCAGATATACTGTACAACCAGAACAGCAGGATGAATCCCCCTGCCTAGTGAGTGGCTCAAGGGATTCACCAGAACAAATGGAAACAATGCCCCCTCCACCAGAGGGTATTATAGTGGTTTTCAGAACAGTTGTGAGATCTACTGCTAACAAGAAACTACCTCCCTTTACATTTACAAAATAAATATGAGAACTTACAAAAGAAGGACTAGACTGACTCAGACATTGAGTTAGATGACTCTTCTGCACAATCTCAACCAACAACTGAAACAGAAGATAAAGGGTACTCAGGGTAGAAACAGAGGAGGAGAAAGTCTGCCTCATTCTCACAGGGAGGGGTAACATAATCTTGTTCCTTAATCCCTCATCATGGTTCAGCTCCAGATTGCCTCTCTAAACACCTGCAGTATAAAGAATTATTTAAAAAAGAGAAGTGACAATCTTTCCTTCAGAATTCTGGTTTTGACATCATCTTCCTTCAAGTAACCAGATTGTCATCACTTTTTGGTGTGTCACAAATCCAACAGTGCTGGGTATGGATTCTTTCATATTGGTCCCTTGGAAATGATAAAGCAGATAGACTAGGAATCCTGTTTGTTGGTTTTGGCTTTACAATCTCCAGACTTGTAGGTATTTGTCCAGGGCAGGCAATGCTGGTGGATATATTATGTAAAAGTGTTCGCTTTAGAATTATTAACACATATGGTTACCAAGCAA
Source organism: Neoceratodus forsteri (assembly GCA_016271365.2). Classification (NCBI taxonomy): domain Eukaryota; kingdom Metazoa; phylum Chordata; order Ceratodontiformes; family Ceratodontidae; genus Neoceratodus; species Neoceratodus forsteri. The sequence continues at coordinate 379,329,623 of CM057458.1, forward strand.
AAGCAGATACAATTTCCCTCTTTGGTTTGGATTCCTTTGAAAAGGCACCCGAAAACCAAAAAGCATATTGTGAAGTGTTTTTAAGACACATGCTAGCTGTTGCAGGTCATGTGGATGCTTATCATTCCATTCGTCCGCAACACATACTACAGAAACAAATCATCTACTAGTATAGAGTATTTTTTTGTGTGTGCCCAGTAGTATAAGATCTATTAATTTTACAGTTACACCTGTTGAGTTTTCTGACCATTGCTTGTTGGATTACGCTTTCTCTATTGATACTCTATCACAGGAAAAAAAAACAGATGGAGAATAAATATCTCTTTATTGGAGACACCTACAGTCAAAACTAAAAATGAACAACTATTACAGGCCAGAACCACAGTATTCTGTCTTTATGCAAATCATTTACTGTGGTGGAAGGACACAAAGCTCAAATCTTATTGACCTCTTTGACTGGGTCACTAAAACAGCAGACAGGGGCCAAGAGGTAGACATCCTCTATCTGGATTTCAGCAAGGCCTCTGACTCTGTGCCCCACAAAAGGTTGATCAGGAAGTTGACAGATCTTGGGGTTGGGAATAAGATGGCCAGATGGGAGGAAAACTGGCTAAGGGACAGAACCCAGAGGGTGGTTGTGGGAGGAGAGTTATCTGGCACCAGAGAGGTCATCAGTGGGGTCCTGCAGGGCTTGGTACTGGGGCCGGTGTTGTTCAATGTTTTCATAAATGACAATGGGGATGGCATTAAGGGCAAAATGTGCCTATTTGCAGATGACACCAAGCTCTACAGGATAGTGGACACAGTTGAAAGGATATAGGATCTATAGGATGATCTGGAAAAGCTGGGGAGGTGGTCCAGGATCTGGCAGCTTGGCTTCAATGCCAAGAAATGAAAAGTTATGCGCATTGGAGCCAAGAATCCCAGGATGGAGTACTACATGGGTGGAGTCCAGGTATCTGTATCAGAGGAGGAGCAGGACCTGAGAGTGATGATCACTAGTGACCTGAAGCACTACACACAGTGCAAGAAAAAAGCAGCAAGGGCTAACAAGATGCTTGGATGCATAGCTAGGGGATCAGTAGTAGGAGAGAGGAGGTTATACTGCCCTTGTACAGGTCACTGGTGAGGTCACATCTAGAGTATGGAGTTCAGTAATGGTGCCCACACCACAAAAAGGACATTAACCTGCTGGAGAAGGTCAAGAGGAGGGCTACAAAGATGATAGTGGGTCAGCAGGGTAAAGCATACGAAGAGAGGTTGAGGGCAATGAACATGTACTCCCTGGAGGACAGGAGACAGGCAGGGGACATGATTGGGGCCTTCAAGTACTTGAAAGGGATAAATACGGTGGATCAGGTGGGTCTCTCTTTAAGCTGAGTGGCAACTATAACATGAGAGGGCACAATCTTAAGCTGGGGGGAAGGTTTAGGATGGAGGTCAGGAAGCACTTCTTCATGGAGAGGGTGGTGGACACTTGGAATGTGCTACTGGAAGAGACAGTCTCATTGAAGAGTCTGGGTAGCTTCAAGAGAGGCTGGGATAGGCATGGGGCAAGGTAAAGATTATGGGGAGGGAAGATGGGAGGAGTAGGGGGGCATGGATAGTGACTCAAGCTTTGGACCCTGCAATATGAGCAGACTAGATAGACCAAATGGCCTTCTTCTGCTGGCTTCTTCGTATGTATGGATGTAAAGCTAGATATCAAGCAGCTATTATTTTATTTTATTTATTTATTGAAGTAATCAGATTTACAACCTTTGAGTCAGCGACTCGTTTACAAAGGTACCTCATCATTGGGGGGGGGAGACAACAATAAGTGAGGTTTTAGGACAGGGATTACATACAGGTGAGATACGTACACATGTGGAGTTACAGGCAGCAATTGTACAGGTACATGCATATGTTGAGATACACGCATCAATTAAATAGCATATTATACATCAATATATAACATCATTGTTACAGTCAGTATCCAGTCATCTAAGGGATCCAAAGGGCACAGGGCTATATGGGCAGGGTTTTGGTCAACTATCGACATTTACAACATCGACTGTCAATAATATGTTGACAGAAGGCGGTTTGAATCGACCAATCCAGGGATCTTAGTGATAGCCTCGGGAAGGAGTTAAACCAAGGGGGCTTTATGATGAAAGGATCTTTGGCAGCGAGAGGTCCTAGCCCTGGGAACTATGAAGGTCCCCTTGCGGGACCCCTTTTTTTATAAAGTCACTCGCCTCCCATAACCCAAGTAATGACCCTCTTGACTCCAAGATGCTCCGCCTTACACTGGATGTCATGCTAATCCCCCTCACGCTTATCATAAACAAATCCTTATTCTTAGGTCAATTCCCGGATGCTTGGAAGCACGCTGAAGTAATCCCCATCCATAAGTCTGGGGACCGTATGCTACCAAATAACTATTGTAAATAAGTTGAAGCTATCTTGTAAATAATTTGTTAATATTCTGTCTTTGTTACTACGGTATGTACTTTAATCCCCGGTCACACCTGGAAATGAGACTCAACTCAGTGTGCTTTATACTCCATTATACTATTTTTTCTAAAGCTTTGGAAGGGGGGGGGGAGGATGGAGATGAGCCTATTTTGATAAATAGTGTTTCTTTATTAGTACAGTTTGTGAAAAGTTCGCACAGACATCAGTAGTTGAAATACTTATCTTTGTGACACCAGCTATATGAAGTCCTGATGGTATCCTGTGAACACAGCGACTGCGATTGAGTGACTGCAAAAATGGTGACTCAATCACGGCGCCTCAGACATGGTTCCTGAAATACCTGGTCATTTTAAAAACATATTTCAGGCACCTATATCAGCATCAGAAATTGAGGAGATCATAAAAAATCTGGGTAGTGGCTCCTCCCTAGGGCCTGATGGAATACCTCATGAGTTTTATAAAACTTTCATTACACCAATTAATGAAATTCTAGCACATGTCTTTAATTATATTCTCACTTCAGATACATGACTGCAGTTGCTTGGTACAGCTTTATCAGTGTTTCTTTATACAAAAGGGGAAACGCTGACATCAAGAACTGGAGGCCAATCAGCCTCTTATTTATTTTATTTTATTTATTTAAACGTTTGTTGACTGGGATAGGCACACTGAGTTGAGTCTCATTTCCAGGTGTGACCGGGGGGGAGGGATTAAAGTACATACCGTAGTAACAAAGACAGAATATTAACAAATTATTTACAAGATAACTTCAACTTATTTACAAATTAAATATTATTTACAAGTTAATATGTTGAAATACAAACAGATCTGGCAGATGTTGACACATTTCAGGTTAAGATATGTCCAGAGAGCATCATTGTACAGTTGCTAGACATGAACTTTAATATAGAAAGCATGGCAGGAATATTTCAAATGCGTGAGGAAGATGAGTGGTGAGTAAAAGGTGAAGCAGGTGAGTTCAGAGTGCATGGTCCAGTGGGAACAGGAAGTGATGACAGACTCACCTAGGACAGAGACAAGAGGGTGGTGTTAGGAGGTGAAGTTGTTTCTTGCATGGAGGTAAGAGAAGGAGTTTCTAATGGAGGGGGTTAGTTTGTTCCACAGGGTGGGGAACCGATAGAAGAAAGCAGCTTTGCCAGAAGATGAGGATTGACAAGGTATACTAAAAAATATTTCATTTCTGTGTCTCAGTGCATAGGGTGTGTCAGAGGCCAGTCAGAGACAGTCAACTAGGTGGGGGAAGCAAGTTGAGCCAGAATTTGGATAGATGGTTGAGTGAGTGGACATGGCGTCTGTGGGACAGCGGGGTTATCCCTAGGAAGGAGTTTAGATCGCAGTAATGTATTCTTGAGGGTGAGTTGATAGCGAAGTGGCAAAAATAATTCAGGCAGATGTCAAGCTTGGATAGAGTGGATGCCAAGGCAGGGCAGTAGACCACGTCCACATAATCAAACATGGGGAGGATCATTTTAGTTACTATTTGATGGCTGGCAGGAAGTGGGAGGGAGTCTCTGTGGCAGTAAAGCATTCCAGGTTTTGAGCGTAGTTTTGAGATGGTTGTATCTATGTGAGGTGTGAAAGATAAGTGGGGGTCTAGCCAAACCCCCAGGTACTTGTATTTGCTGACCTGGTCTAGAGGGGTATGATTCAGGGAAGTGATGGGGGAGGATCTGGTAATTTTCTGTGCTGTGACAAAAAACATGGATACAGTTTTGCAGGTGTTGAGTTTTAGTTGGCTAAGCAAGAACTATTTTTGAATGTTGTTGAAGTCACATTGGAGGGTAGTTGTAACTTCATGTATCGATGAGCCTGAGGTAAAGAGGATGGTGTCATCCACAAACATATGTATGCTGGATTCAGTGCAAGAAAAGGGGAGGTCATTTATGAAGAGAGAGAGAGAGAGAGAGAGAGAGAAGAGGATGGGGCCAAGGACTGATCCTTGCAGGACGCCTGCAAGGATGGGGAGGGGGATGGCACATGAGCGATTCTGACAGATTGCGACCTGTTGGAGAGGTAGGAGTTGAACCATCATAAGGTGATAGGAGTAAGGCCTATCACTTCAAGTTTTTGCAGGAGGAGGGGATGGGATACAGAATCAAAAGCCTTGGCCAGGTCGACGAAGACAGTAGCGGTAAGGAGGCCTCAGTCAGAGGAAGTGTGGATGTGGTTTGTGACACGTAGGAGTGAAAAGATAGTGGAGTGTAGTTTCCTGAAGCTTGATTGGTGTGGGAATAGGAGGGTGTTGGTGATGAGATATTCCATCAGTCTGGAGTGTGCTGGGGATTCCTGAAGCTTGCAAGAGCAGGGAGGGGGGAGATGGGCCTGTAATTTCCGGGTGAAGAGAGATCCCCTCCTTTATGAACAGGAATGACTGAGGTAGTTTTCCAAGCCTGAGGGACTGTGCCCATGGAAAAGGAGAGGTTGAGGAAATGGGTAAGTGGTTTTGTTATTGCAGGAGCAGAGATCTTCAGGAGTTTGGGGTAGATCCCATCTGGGCCAGATTTGGTGGCATTTAGTGAGTGGAGGGATGTGAGGACTTCATGTTCTGAGACTGGTGGGAATTTAAAGTTGTTGTGACAGAGGGGTGGAGGGGAGGCAGAGGCTGTAGGTGTGGGGCCATGGGCCACGGCGCAGGTTGTGAAATATTTATTGAGGGTATTAGCAATGCTGATAGGATCTGTTAGGGGCTGGCCATGCTGCTTGAAAACAGGGGTGCTGGGTTGTGCTGGGGGATCAAGGAGTGAGTGAATTACATTCCAGAATTTGGAAGGATGAGTGTGAGTCAGTTGCGATTTGAAAAAGTCCACTTTCACCTGTCTTATTGCCTTTGTGCATGCATTGTTGATGGTGTTGTAGGCCTGTCTGTTTCTAGGGCTAGGAAGGGCTTTGAAAGCAGACCAGGCTTTGTCCCTGGCCTTGCACAAGGTGAGGACGGGGGGCCACGATCCATTTATGGTGATGCTTTTTCACCCTGAGCTTTTTCAGGTGGGCGTGGGAGTCCCAGATGTCTGTGAAGGTGTGCAGGAAGCTGGAAAGGGCAACTTCAACATTAGGGGCAGAGTATACGTGGTGCCAGTTGATGTGACAGAGGCTGGTTAGCAAGGATTCATAGTCCAACGTGTTTAGGGAGTGGGTGTTTATGTACCCAGGGGCAGATTTGGGCGGGTGGGATTTTCTGATGCAGTAGGTAATACAGTGATCACTCAGTGCATTTGTGAGGATGCCAGACAAGGTTACCCTGTGGGGATGTGTGGTGAGGATCCAGTCAATTAGAGAGTGGTTTTGGGAGTGGGGATTGTAGCGGATGGGTTCGTTTAGCAGTTAGGTCAGATTCAGGGACTCTGTCTTGGTGATGTGGGGTTTAGAGGAGTGGGCAAGCCAGTCCAGGTTGAAATCTCCTAGCAGAATCAGTTCCCCTTGAATTCTGACTGTAAAATCTTGACAAAATTGCCTTGCAAGCACCTGCAATCAGCAGCTGGGGTGCTCCTGACATCATATCAGACTTGCTCTATCCAATGTAGGAAAATTCAAGAAAACCCTGTTTATTTTAAGGGATTTCTGGGAGTTAGGTGCAATGGGGATGATGAGTGACTATATGCTGTCATTGGACCAATAAAAGGCCTTCAACAGGGTTTCATATGAATACCTGTTTACATTTCTCAGAACACATGAGATTCCAGAACCATTCATAAAATAGGTTAAAAATGTTTATATGGAAACAGTGATGATTCCCTTTATTGGGACTTTGAGTAACCCTTGTTTCAGAGAATGAGGAGTGAGGCAAGGATGCTCCTTGAGTCTGCTATTATATGTATTTTCCTTAAAACCGTTAATTCAGCTAGTTTTCAGGAATCAGGCCTTTAAAGGTTTAACACCCCATGGCTCTAATACTCAATTAAAAATAATGGCATATGCAGATGACATCTGCCTTTTTGTTACAGATAAACCATCTGGAGTCACTCTTATCGAACTATTGAAGCTCTTTGTACCAGATCTGGAACTTGGATAACCAAAGCTAAGAGTAAGAGGACTGCAATTAAGACACATAGCTCACAAGTACAGTGTTACTGGATTAGTATTATACAAGGAGCACCAAAAATGTGGGGTCTTTGGTTTCGGGCTGATGATGTTTCAGTATTTAATTGGAAAAACAGACTTAAAATAGGCGAAAGAAAAGTTATCTGGAAATCATGGAAATTCTCAAAGAGGGTAGCTGTCATAATAAAAAAATGTATTGCCCTTATTTACTTACTTAAGTTTTGTTTTTTCTACTCCTATGGAGTTTAAAGTCTAAATATTTGGCCTTTTTTTGTTGTGATGTTGTGGAGCAACAGGCTAAACAATATTAAGAGGGATATTACCGATTACCTATTTGCCTGTTAGAAAGGGAGGTGTTAATGTGATTGACACACTGCTTTTTTCATATACTTTCTGCATTAATTTCAAGATGAAACCTGGCCTTGGTCTGTGTGTTTTGCTATGGCATGAGTGTTTGTTGGGTATGCTGTGTAAGTACTTTGCAAAGTGGCAATAAAACAGTTTTCATTTTTGCCTTGGTTGGAATTCACCTTGAATCAAGGCAGTAAGATGGCAGTCCCTGGGAACACTGAAATCCAGACCAGAGATTTATTACATGTAATAATAATGGCAAAACAACGCCATAAGAAAAAATACCTTTTACCTATGATAGAAGAAGATGCAAAATTCAAGCCAGCTAGATTCTAGCTCACAGCATCTAAGATTAATGCCAAACCCAAACTGTCAACACGCAGAAAAACTCCAATGTGAGAAACACCTTATCAGCAACACCTGGCTGTAACAGTGACAGCAAACAGCTGGGTGTGCAGCAGCAGGTGGGTGGTGAAATAGAAATGGAGAGATAAACTGCAAGTCATGCAACAATAGCTACAGAAACAGCCCGATATTCAACAAATCTTATCTTGGATCTGAATATGGTTCTACCCCCTGAGAACTGCTGCAGCAGATTGGACAGTAGAACAGGTGCTACTGACAGCGTGTTGGGAGCAGTCAGGCCCAAAATGAAGAGTGGGTCTCAGAAAACTCCCCAATCCACATCTCAGGACTGGAAGGGCCACCAGTATATGTATTCAATGCAGGCAGTTCCTAAAGCAATTATTTCTCCTCAAATAAGAAAGCAGCAGAATAATAGGGAAGGGATGGAATTTCCTAGGGAAATGGATTATGTGCTGGAACTATCTCCTGCACTAAAACTGACAGAGCACTCTGAACCAAGTGCTATTAAAAAATGGTCAACAGGTTAAAAAATTCTGAATGGTCCCCCCCCCAAACAGAATCCTTCTGAAGATATGGCAAACTATGTTTCTGAACTGACTGTTGCATAGCCAGCAAACACAGTAAATTCTTTCAGTACTGTCCGTGCTATTGAAAGTCCTGTAGTGGTGCCTTTAGCCCCAGAATCTGGTATTACCCCTACAAATGAAGAAACTCAGCCATCTTTTAGTGGGGTACACCAGGATGTAGCTGGAATGCTAACCCATCACCCACTTCTCCCAGAACAGAAAATAACCTATGTGGCCCTTTTCCATGCTCCCATATTATCGGCAAAAAGACTTAATGTGGTGCTGCTGTTATATAATGGTGGCTTAAACGAGGTCCCAGATAGAGTCTAAGCAACCCCAACATTACTAAAGGACTCTGTGTGATATTTTGCTAGTGAGGTCTAGGCCTTAATACATGTGACTGGGTCTCCCAGGTCATGCCTGAAAATAGTCCATTTTGGCTAGTGCACTTACCTGGTTAACAAAAACTAAATAAATAAAATAAAAATAAAGTAGAGATGTGCAAAGCTGGAGAACTTTGCTTTGTGGAATAATTCACAAACTTTGCCAAATTCCCAAAGTGCGAAGTGTCAACTTTGCAAAGTTTTTGGCAGATGAAATGGCCCTTTTTCTTACAAAGTTGAAACATCGCCATAACTTTGCCTGACTTCAACTGGAAAAGTGCCATTTACCCAGGAAAACTCAATGCAAAGTGACAAAGTGATGAAGTGGACAATTCACAAAACTATTTGTGAAGGCAGATTTTGCAGCTTCATTGGAAATTTGCTGGTAAAATAACACCTCATAACATCTCTGCTGGAGAGTCCACATTCGATCTAAGTTTTAAAACCTCTGGTGCACTTGAACATTTCTAGCAAAAATTTCATACTTTCAAGCATATCTGCCTACAGTCCTCCTTTCAGGCCATCCCATTAATAAAACCAGCCAACAAAGCTGTGACAATTTTGTTTCAACATGAGGTGGAATTGATTTATTGTTTGAAGCAGAGGTACACACTTTTAGGTGACCCAGAGACAATTAAAGATTCCAAAAACATTTGGAATGGGGAATGGAAGATGAGGGTGCACCTTAGGCAAACTGAACCTGGGATACAGAATTTGCCCGACAGCTTTTTCTTAGGACAAGACGGGGTTCTATTTTATGCAGGGCAGTCCAAGGCCTGCTACCACTGTGGCTCCCAGTAATCCCTGAGTGGGGCTTGCAACAAAGTGAAATGCAGCCTTTGTGATGAAGTGGGTCATGTTAGCTTACACTGCATTCATGAACTTAAGTTTAGCCTATGTGGAGAATGAGGACACTCATATCACAGTTACCCATTGGCTGCTCACAATCAGTCAGACCAGGGGGGCCAGCTAGAGCAAAAATGATTTGTTACTCTAGCCCAAAAATCTCAAAGGATGCTGAAACAAGCTGATCTGATGAGCGTAACTAGAAAAGATCAGCTTCAGAAGGAGGCTGTCCCAGACATGGTTCTGAAGAATACACTTGAACTAGGGGAAATCGCTTTGTCCCCCACCCCCCGCCCCGAGAGTCAAATGAGTATGACCTCACAAAATTACAAACCATCCCCACAGGCTTTAACTACTGAAGGAGAACCCTAAGTAAAGGAGGTTAAGGAGGCTGTACCTCAAGATCCACCTGAGGAAGTGATGCTTCCACCCTCTACCTCAACACCAATAGGGTAAGAATGGTGACTCAGAAAAGGCATAATTGGAGCCAGTTGAAGCCTGAAGTGTTGAAAACTGACTTTGTGACTCTAACCAACAGATACAATGCACTACAAATACAAAAACAGTGGAGTTAAACTGAGGAAGACTGATGCTTTTCGATACATTTGTCCCAGTCAGATCCTTCCTCAGAGACTGAAGAAACTGCTGCTGATTCTTCAAGTAAAAAGAAAAGGAAAAGCAAATTGTAGGGTGGGGTTGAGGAAAAATAAACTGCTATGAGGGGTAGTATTATACTGTTGGTAACCTTATGCATCCTGATGTTGCTAAAAGATCTTGACTTTGTGACATTTAATGTCAATGGTATAAAGAATAATAAACGAAGGTTAGCTGCCTTTTCTTTCTTATTGCTGTTGAGATATGGAGTAAGAGGTCTCCCTAGCCAAAAAAGCCTGGTGTGTTTGGCCCTCCTTCTGATCCGGTATGGAAAAATGCACTGGGGTAAGTAAACTCTTCAATACATCTAGTATTAGTAGGGGTATCACAAGTCATAAGAGGGAGGTAATAATCCCACTTTACAAGACACTGGTTAGGCTCCATCTGGAGTACTGTGTGCAGTACTGGAGGCCACACCTTCACAAGGACATTAACCAAATTGAGGCAGTCCAGAGAAGGGCAACCAAAATGGTGCAGGGACTGCATCAGAAAACATATGAGTACAGATTAATGGAGCTCAATATGTATACCCTAGAGCAAAGGAGGGAGAGAGGTGATAGGATCGAAACATTCAAACACCTTAAGGGCATTAACACAGTGAAAGTGTCTAACATGTTTCAATATAAGAAAAATAGCAGGACAAGAGGACACAGCATGAGATTAGAGGGAGGCCGATTAAGGGGTAATGTGAGGAAGTTCTTTTTCATAGAAAGGGTGGTGGATGCATGGAACGGCCTACCTCACTCAGGAAGTGGTGGATATGAATATAGTGCAGGGCTTCAAACAGGTATGGGATAGGCATAAGGGAGCAATACAGATGAGTATGAATAGATAGGCCATTGACAGAACAAAAGCTGATGGCAGATTTATAAGGTAGAAAAAGAAATGGGCAGACTGGATGGGCCTTGAGGTCCTTATCTGCAGTCAATTTCTATGTTTCTATGTGCAGAAATACTCAAGCTAATTGATTTGTTCTAAGGCCATGCTCTGCTACTGGATGTCAAATTTCACAGCCAAGTTTAGAGACTGATAAATATTTATGTACCACAAACTAAGGCACATGGAACTGAACTGCTGAAATTAATTCAGCCTCATCTATTCTCTTCAAAACCAGTCATCCTTGGTGACTTTAGTTGTGGTCTGTCTGCCTTAGATCGTGGTGCATGAACAAATAACATCTTTTGTGATATAACCTTTTAACATAATTTAGTCCACATGGTAGGGTTTCAGATGCTTAGCAGACAATAACTAATAAAAGAGGTCTCATATTTTTGAAAGGTCACAATGTCAACTAGAATTGACTTTATTTTTAGTTCTACAACTTTATCCCTACATTCCACTGATACAAAACCATTGGAATTTTCTGATCATAGACTTGTAGAGATCTTTATTAGTATACCCACTTGCCAGTCTAATGGGCTGCTATTTAAAACTGAAATACCAAATTGCTGGTTGACCTCAGTATGCAGTCATCACTGGGGAATTAATAGCATTTTGTTTGTTTTATGATGATCTGCTTAATTGGTGGGAAGACACAAAAAAAACAGTTCAAACATTTTCTCTATCAAAAGTAAATTGCAGAGTAAGGTTAAGTACTTCCAATATTTAACAAAATGTCGTCATCTGCAAAAACTGCTTTCTGACGGCTGAAACTGGAAATGGCTATAGTCAATATATCTGCAGGGTTGAGGCACTGGATGCAACACCTTGCACTATACCAGCGACCCAGGATTAGGAACAGACTTGGGCCACCGAGGGTCAGCAGGGGAGATGGTGGATTGAGCATCCCAGGATTGCTCTCCTCCCTCTGGGGTAGGTTAAGGGAAGCATGCCACTCTGGAGCGGTCCCTGGTGATGACCAGGGGCAGCACAGTTGCAGTGCAAAGAAGAGGTGGAGCACAGCAAGACGTCTCTGCTCATGCACAGCGAATCATTGCACAGCTGGGTCCAGGGAAAAAACATGAAGGAAAAGGCAGGGTGCAACCGAGGCAGCTTGATGGCTGTGCCGCCACCGACCCAGAGGACTGTTGTGGAATCACACTGGAGGGACTCCAGTACAGCCTGGCTTGGAAAGGTAAGGGAGGTCCTCTGGCAGGTCGGGGTAGCCATGCTGAACCCCCATCATGTGAGTGAGCCTGCTGCTCTATGGGTCGGTGGGGGCCAGTGGCTGGATGTCCCCACTGGTGGCGCTGCAGAGGCACATGAATACAGATGTGATAAAAAAAAGAGAGATCTTTCAGTTGTACTTGCAGAAAGCCCAGATTTTGAAAGAAGAAAAAAACATTTGGAACACAGGGGAAATTAACACAATTATGCCCTTAAAAAACAAATTAGGAAAAAGGTAAAACATGGTGTTTGTGATGAACTAGGCATGTTGGAAAGTGAATTACAGCCCAGATTCAGCCAGTAGTGTTAAATTTCACATTAGATTTGTTTGGCTATCTTCACTTCTGTTTCTGGTAGAGACTTCTTTCCTCATTTCTGGAACCCAACAATCCCTGACACTAAACTATCTATGCTTACTTCAGAAATCTCCATATCAGAAATAGTTGAAGCAATTACATCCCTGAAAACTAACACAGCACCTGGGAAAGATGGCCTCACTAGCAAATTATATAAACTAATAGGCTCTGTATTAATAGAAGGGTTAGTGCAAGTTTTTAATTTCATGTTACAGAATAACACACTCATATCCAGCATGAGAGAGGGACTTGTAATATTCTTACATAAGTCTGGTGACAAAGGAAATCTTTTAAACTGAGGACCAAAAAGCCTATTAAATAAGAACTTAAAAATCTTATCTAAGATCTTAAATAACAGATTAAATCAAGTGGACGGACATCTGATGGCCCATCACAGGCTGTCTCAGTTTCAGGCAGGAATACACAGGACTATCTTATTTTATTAAGAGGGGCAGTTGAAAGGAGTAATATTGGAAGAATCAATGGTTTTGACTCTCACTAGAACAATGTAAGTGTGTTGATTAGGTCTTTCATGAATGTTTATGGTTTATGTTGCAAATATGTGGGATTCTGGACAGTTTTAATTCTTGGTTGAAATGTTTATATGAGTCAGTATATGTGATACCTCTGGTTAAAGGCTGGAGTAGTGCAGCATGCAAGATCTACAAGGGAGTGGCCCAGTGGCAAAGAGAGCTAAGGTGTCCTGTGTGCCTTACATTTCCCACACTGGCAACGCGGGTTCAGACAGGGACTCTGGTTGCCGGGGGTCAGTTGCTACAGGTGAGGACTGAGCATCCAATGAATTGCTTTCCTCTCCCAGGGAAGGGTGGCTACCATCTCTGCCATGTGACTGCCACCAGTGGTGGCCTGGTGGTAGGATGACCAAGGGTGACACATTTGAGTGAGTGCAGAAGGACTCTGAGGAGTTTATGTGCCTCCAGATGCACACTCTGATGTGCATGCTGCAGCACTGGGGAGAGATAAAAATTGAAAAATGGGAGTTTGGGTTAAATGAAGCCCTGCCTGTCTCTTTGTAGCCTGCTCCACCAAGCTGCAGACTGGAGACATCTGGACATGTCTGGGTGGGGGAATGACCTCCCCATCTCAGCCCCACCAATGGGGAGGAATCCACAGGGGACCATGGCTAGGAACCCTATAGTGGTAGAAGTTGATTGCAGGTAATGGAGACAGGGTTAAAGAGCCACCTGTTCAACCAAGGTGGTAGAAAAACCTTTCTGGCAAAAAAAAAAAAAAAAACTACAAGGGAGTCATATAGGGCTGCCCCTGAACTCAGAGCTTTATGCACACCTTCTGAACCCATTATTAAGATTCATTGATCAGGACCCCTTGATTCATCTTCTACAAAACTGAGAAGGCATTTTAAGCTGCTAAGCATATATATGCATATGCATATACGGATGATGAGTGTCTCTTGGAACAAGACACAGCATCAGCTCACTGAGCCTTAAAACTGATAACATTTTGGCCAGTTTTCTGGTGCAGTGTTGAATCTGAATAAAAGTATTGGTTGATATTTGGGGGGAAGCACACGAAGGCCTCCTATGGTGACAGGAATACTTAATACAGAAAAAGCAATAACATTTAGGAATTACATTTTGTAAATTTTGGTGTAGTGACAGCACAGTTAAACTGGGAGACAAGAACTGACATTGGGAAGAAGAAAGTAGCTAACTGGAACAAATGCAGACAGGGAAAAAGATCTTTATCATCAAAACCTTAATTCCCTTAATGCTATGTATTAGCCAAATATTTCCACGCCCTTGAGCTTTGGACCCAACACTATTGAATATGTTCTTGCAAGCACTACAGGGAAGCAGACAGACTCCACTTGAAAGAAATATTACACACCTCCAAGTCAAACAAAGTGGATTAGCTATGATACATGCAGCTGTATTTTTCTATGAGATGTCCTTCCAGTATAATGTGCGGCCCTGAATAATGCCCTCAGTTAAAACTTGGACCCCACGGTGTGCACACAGTTGTAACACTTGGCCAATAAATTGGAAATAGGGGCACTCAAAATAACAAAGGCTTCTAATATGACACCATAGTTCCTCAAAGAAACCTTTTGCAAAATAAGATCTTGGAAAAAAAACTATATTATAAAGAAAGGAAATGACAAGGAAGGCTCTATATACTGGTAATTGGATATTAGAATTCCAGTTTTCAGCAATGCAGGCATTTGAAAAGTGTTCTATAAATATTACCTCTTGTATGTTAAACCAGTTAATGGACACTAGAATACCCCTCAAATGTGAGATGTTCAGGGCTTAGTTGTCATGAAAGGATTAATGTGAAAGTAGAGCTGTGTGGAACAAGACAATTCCAAATTCAAGGAATTTTGATGGAATGCTGTGAAAGTCTAAAATTCCACAGAATGTCATGAGAATTTTGTGGAATATTTGAAGTTTATTAATTTGATTATACCTCAGCTGCCAGTTGAGCTAGCGATCTGAAATTTGGCATGACTACTTGCTGATAGTCCTTACAAAAATAATTATATGAACTGTTTTCATGCTGCACACATAAAACTATTCGTGCGATACACGTGCTGCAAGCATGATTTAGCATTAAATTGGAACTGACTGCATGCATGTGGTATGTGTGCAGGAAGCAAGTGAGGAAAGCATGTTTTTTATATTAATTTGGAACAGACTGCATGCATGTGGCATGTGTGTAAAAAGCAAGTGGTCACTGATAAGTGCACACATAAAAGTTAAGCGACTTGCTCCAGATCACACCATATATAGATGAGATTCAAACCCCATTCTTCAAGTCTCCAGTTATCCTGGTTTGCAGTTCAGTGCCTTTAACCACTAGCTATACTGCCTGCACACATATGGCTCGCTTGTACTTCAATAAAAATCTGCATACTGTACATCTGCACGCATGCAGCATGCTTGTAGCCACTGTTACACCTTTTAGTTTTGTCGATCTCCCTCATCTCAGCTGCACAGCTGAACTGTAGCATACATACTAATGTAAACACACGTGGTTCTTCCCATCCCCAGTACACACAGTTATCCATAAAACTACTTAATTACTTTTCTCTGGCCTGCATTCCTAATATTTTCTCTCCATAGTTTTGAATGCTTCCATACAAACAGGAGCAAACACGAAAGTAGCAATAACTCGAGACCCACCCACATGGCTAGTTCTCCTCACATGCACACACACTGTAGCAGGTGTGGCCATGCTGCTACAGACTACCCACCAAGTATACTGTAGATATAAGTCCAGAGTCTCTTACCTGAGTACTAGGGAGCCAGAAGCAGGAGTCTTTAAGAGATGATGTCCATGGGTCAGAGTGCTGGCGTGTACCTCCTTATAATGAATGGAGTTATTTTTTATTACTATTTTATGTTGGTGAGTTGGAGAATAATGAGGGCTACTGTTCTACTAACAAGGCCCTTGTTAGTCAAGCGTGGCCTTCATTAATCTCCAACTCTTCATCAATAATGTATAAAATAGTAATAAAAAAATACCCCCATTCATTTCAATGGTGCACACCCCTGCAGTCTTCTTGCCAAGGTCATAATATGCCTGAGTTTGATGATGTGGAGGTCAGCTTCACTATGGGGGAGCATAAGCTTGACTGTAGTGGGGCTCCAATAGTCTGTGCATACCATACCTCTCAACTGTACCTAAATGCAAGGGGCAGCCCTAATTTTACTCCTGAAAACTGCTCTGCCCCTCATCCATCCCTCATGGGAAACATGCTGCTCACACAGAGGATGTTCTTTCAATTTAGACTTTATGGCATGGGCACCATTTCAGATTTCAGCATGGGGGAGCCAACAACCAGTGGAGGCCAAGTGCTAGTTAGCCCCTAGATGGCAAGCTCTAGAATGTATGGAACATCTCTAAAAGGAAAAACTCATTTGTTGTTACTGAAAAGTGATATGCAAATCAGGAAAAACTAAAATGTGTAAAAGCTGTCTGTCTGTATCCCAGAACAGTGTATCAGATTTGGGCTTAAACTCACCCAGTAATTAACCATTTTTTCCCCTGGCTGATGTTCTGAACCTCCCTCCCCCCAAAAAGTCCTGATTTCTCTCCCCGACTCCATTCCATTCAATACCCATCCCATATGGGTCATGAAGCCACCCAAAGGTGCAGAAAAGTGAAAAACACATCAATAGTTCAGTCCTTCTTCCTTCCTCAATCCCCTTTTAATAAAAATTATTTACTTTTACTTTCTCAGCCATCTGACAAGAACCTGCAGCCTGGCCCAGTGTGCCACCAACCCAGTTTTCAGTCAGCTCCTCCTCCAACCTTCTGCCAGAAGCTTGATGCTAGAACCGACCATCCAAGGTCCCCAATGTGGTCCATGACCAAGTCACCTTACTAACCAAACCCACCCAACCTGTGTTGCTTGCTTCTTGCTTGGCTGCTGCCGCATTGCACTGATCAAGGCCTATGAAGGCCACCCACACCACTGTCAAAGCTGCTGCTAGGCCTAGCTTGCTGTCAAGGGGGCCTGCGCTGTTTTTTGGTTTTTTGTTTTGCAAGGGGAGTCTAGTAGAATAAATAGATAGCCTAGTCTTGAGTTAGCTTCCAGCTTACCCCCTGTCCCTTCAGCCACCAGTTGAGATGGAGACTCACTAAGAGCAGACCACCAAAAATATGCTGCCGCAGTGGGAAAGACAGTGTTGCACACCCGTGACTCGTGCTCTTGCTTGGCTGGAGCTCCTCCACATCATGTGTGATGGTGCCACCGCTAATAGATGGAGGGAGTGGACAACATAATACAGACATAGTTGAGTCAGGAGTGCACCTGCAGTGGGAGTGCACACAGACCGGGGGGGGGCACTTATTGTGCAAAAGATTAAATCCAAATTTAATGCCATTATTGCCACACCATGAGAATAACTTAGGCACAAATGTGGGGGGAGGGGGACACCCCCCCCCGCCCTTCTGAAATGGCACCCCTGTTTTATGAGAGAAATTCATTCCAGGTATCAGTACAAGTAAATACAATGGTTTCCACTGTGTTCTGAGGTACCGTATCTCCATGTTTCAGGATGTATCCTGATCGCCATGAGGGTTAGTGTCCCTCATTGTCCCTCATTTTGAATGTCCATGACACTCATTTCAGTGAAAAAATGTGAGGTATGGTGCATACTTCCAAGACCCTACTCAGCACAAAGAGTGCTTAGTATGGCCAAAATGTATATGCTCCATGTAGAATGACAAAGGGAAAGTAAGTGAGCAGAATCAGTAATGGAGAAACACATTAGTGGCACTAAATATGCATAAGGGGATTTGCATGGCCCAAAACAAAAAGGATAGGCTTTACAACACAGAGGCCCCGCTTGGCACATCTGGAATGGGGGATGTTGGCTGACTATATCCTAGGCATTTAATGCATTAAGCAAACAATACTTTACAAATTAATTGAAATTCAATGACAGAAATCAAAAGCCATTAAACAAAAGGATCAGAATGAATGAGTTTATCCAATTTTAATGGGAAATCAATGAAAAATGTATTTTAATGGCTCTAATTGCTAGCAGTAGTATGAGAAATAGAAACTGATGTGTCTTTTAGATGAGATTTACATCAGCTTAGTTGCTGCACACATGGCAAGCATGCAGCACGTGAACCTAATGAGATTTTAAAATGTTGTTCTTACCAATTTAACTGCTGCATTCATGTCAACATAGAGACATAGAATTTGATGGCAGATAAGGACCACTTGGCCCACCTAGTCTGCCCATTTCCCTACCTAACAGATAAGCTGCAGATCCTAGTTAACCAACAGCCTACTTCCTCCTACCCAAGCATGCAACTTGTGAACCTGATGTGATTTTTAGAAGAAGTTTGCACCAGCTTACCTACTGCACACGTAACAAGCTTGCAGCATGCAAAGCTGATGTGCTTTTTAGACCTGGTTCGAGTAGGTTCACTTTGTGTATGTGAATCGCATGCAAACATTGCACAATTAAGCATGTGGCATGCATTCTGCATGTTCACAGCACACTTATATTTCTGTAAGGGAGGAACTCTAATTGTGTGTGTCAAGTATCATGACATTAGGATTCTTCATTGCAAAAACGATAGGTGCTCAAAATCTGACATTTTATTTTTTGTGTAAAATTTCATGAACATTTTTATTTACATATAACTCAGGCACCTTTGGAGCTACAAATCTGTAACCAGGTACACATATAAATATAGTAATAACCCTTTATATCTGAAATCTTGTATAGCATTGTGATGAATGCTTTCTAAATTATACTAAAATTGAAATTTTGACAAAATAGCTACCTATAGCACAGTTCTCATTAAAGCTTGATACTTAAAACTTGGTGCACGTACCCATGTTGCACATTTCTCTAAATCTTTAAACTGTGGAGAAATGTAGATAAGATTTTTTAAAACTAGATGGAAATAACTGAAATTTACATTTTGGTTAAATGTTTAGCCATCAACAGCTCACCTCCTTTCAATCTAGGACCCTGTAATTTGGTATACTTATGACAGCCATTTGTACCTATACACCTCCCAAATGTGGTATCATTTGGATACATATTTTGAAAACAAGACCAAAATAACTGAACTTTAAAATTTGGTGAAATTCAGTGGAATCTTTGAAATATATTAATTGTGTCATAACCCAGCTTTATATTAAGCTAGAGATCTGTAGTTTGACAAGCGTATTTGTTGATAGGTGTTCTAATGATGTGCCAAATATAATGACACTAGGATGTGCCATCTTAAAATGACAGGTAGTCAAATTTTGTCATTTTATTTTTTGTGGGAAATGTCATGGACATTTTTATCTGCACATATCTCAGGCACCTTTGGATCTACAGGAGAAATTTGAAACTGGGTACATATATAAATGTAGTAATATCCCAAATACCTTTAAAAGTATAAAATTTCGACAAATGCTTTCAAAGTTATACCAAAATAACTAAAATCTAAATTTTGTCAAATGTTTGACTACCTATAGCACATCCCCCTTTAAAGCATGAGACATAGAACTTGGAGCACATACCCAAGTTCCGTGTTTCACTAAATCCTGAAACTGTAAAGAAATTTGGATAACAAGTTTTAAAATTAGATGAAAAAAATAAAAATATAATTTTGGTTAAATATTTAGACACCCCTAACTCAGCTCCCTTTTAATCTATTACTCTAAAATTGTTACACTTTTGCAAGTGATTACTAATATATATATACACACACCCCAAATTTGATATTTGGATGTGTATTTTCAAAACCAGACCAAAATAACTGAAATTTAATATCTGGCAAAATTCTGCAGACTTTTCATGCAAATGCCATGAAATTTCATGGAATCAGCATGGTAATTCCATGGGCATTCCACCAGCAGAATTTTATACTCTGCAAAGCTCCATGCCAAAGCTAACCAAAAACATATAAATCTGGAAGAAAGAACATGCACAAGGGCCTTGTGTAATTACCAAACTAAATCTTTGGTTGACTTTTTTTTCAGTGCTCATGTAATTTGGGATTTTGGGATTTGGTAGCGACAAATTGGACAGAACCATTGCTTGAATCAGTAGATTACAAAATTCCAGTTTATGGCAATTATATGGATGAATGGAGGAAATGGGACAGAAGTACTGCACACTTATGGGTATTTTTGCTTGTTTCAAATGGCATGTTTGGAAGAATAGGTGTTGTTTCTTGCAACCAAAGTTGTTCGATTTGCTTGAACTCTTGGCTAAAATTAATTATGAGTTATAGGAAGTCTATGCTTTTGAATCTGGGCATATTCCTAGAAATGTTCTGAAGGTTCTTTGGCAAAAAATGCAGTGGATTTCAGACCCTGATGTACGTTGATTAACTATGGTCTTGCACAATTTATGATGCTGCCCAAGTTTGAGTTCGCTATTAACCCCTTTATTGATTTTGGTTTACCTTGGATTTATTAATTTGTTTCACTTACTTTATTAAAATTAGACAAGCGAAACACATATGTTAGTGATGTTTTGTCTTTTCTACCAAACATAATGATTTTGTTTAGTTGATTTTCTGATTACTTTGATTGTACAGTTTTTGATTCAATAAAAAAGTTCCCTACTCTTTGTCGATAAGTGCCATGGAATCTTACTTCCACCTGGGCAGTGACCAGAGATGGACAGAAGGGAACTTGGTTTACTGGTTCCATGTCAAAGGAGCAAAAATAAAACAGCGTAGACCATATGGGCAAAGACAAATGAGTGCAAGCAAATGCAGCAAGTACCAAAAACAGTGAACATCAAAACTGCAACAGGAAACAAGCAATGTTCATATGGGAAGCAATAAACTAAACGCTCACTATGTGACACATGGATACAAAACTACACTATATTTTCTTCTCCCCAACCCCCCCCTTACTATAAAAAACCAACTCTGAGACCACACTAATCATAAATACAGGGTAAATACTATCCAAACACTTGTAGCCATTGCTGAAATGACATTTGCTATTAAGCACAACTTGCTGATGTGACAAGTGCTATTATTCAGTCACTCAAATTAAGTCACTCATTTTATAGGATACCAGTTTACAATGTCATCCAAAGGACAGTACCTGAACTGTGCAGCACCCCAATGCACCGCACAACAGTGTCAGTTATGGGTATTACCCCAACTACCTGGTGTGGGGCTAGAACCCCTAGCCATCTTAACTTCTGACCTCAGAGGCAATTGTGCTACCTACTAAGCCACTGACACTACTAATACAATGAATAATACATAATATTCTTTCTTTCTTTCTTTTTCTCTAACTAAACATATAGAGATAGAAGGGTAATCTCATTTAGCGATGTGACCTGGAAGAGTAGGGAAAAAAATGAACATAATATGTACAATAAAACAAACTCTATACCCAGGATAATAGGAACACAATAGGTACATATGATAACTTTATAAATAAATTGTGTTATTATAAGGCAAGTGACATACAATTATTCTGATTGGTTGCTAGAGTTCTAACAGGGTTACATCAACCTATGTTACCCTAGCATCCACAGCCTGATCACTGTCAATTTTTTTCACCTTTATGAAAGAAGTGCCAGTTACTGCCCAGAGACTCATTTTATCTGAAAAATATGGCTGTCTTTGTCTTGGGCACTCTCATAGACAATGGTCAGCATTATGTGGCACAATATTGGAAAAGCCATCAACTCCATAGTTGAACAAGGCAAAAAAAAAAAATGTGACTGCCCCCCCCCAAAAAATGAAGCATTCTATATATTGTGAATATGGCACTCTGTAGACACACACACCTGTCACAGTGACCATACCAGCAGTGATTGAGGTTCATCTCACTTTAGAGAGATGCAACTCACTACTATGACAACACTAACACATAGCTGTAAACTGTCACTGTTTGTTTGTGAATTAGTCATACCAGTTTGACTTACTGGGGGGATACCAGATTGGAGGAGGGCATTCTAAACCTATAATGACAAAAGTCTATTAACATACATTAGTGCTGCCATAGTAGTGAGCTGCCTTTCCCTCAATCGGCCGAGCAGCTTGAGTGAGAGGAAGAGTTTAATTGTTGCAAATGAGAACAACATATCACGGAACATGATTGTGAAATGGTTAGATACCTTACCCGCCCTTACGTCATAACAAAACTGCCTATTTAAGTGTCATCAGGAACACTACCTTTTCACCCAAATAAGTTAAGCACACTTGTGATGTGCAAGAAGGGTTGCCTCATGAGTGCCGCTGATGACTTATTGGGGGGGGAATGAGTGCACATTTAAATTATTCTTTCATAACATAAATATAACTTCTGTTAACTATCTAAAGGCATCCACTTATATGCCAAATTAGAAATGTAGCCAACAACCATGACAGTATAATAATGAGTATTAAAAAAAAATCAAAATGTCTGCCTTTGAGCACATGCTGTACAAACACCATTACGTGACCTAAAAGTCCTACTGCACATGCTCAGAAACAAAGTCTCCAACTGTAAAATGCTGAAATACCACATTTCTGCTTGCTCTTTTTTTTTGTTATCATGACATTATTTGTCAGTTCCTCTGTGGATCTGGCAGGGGTATGAACCCCCCCCCCAGAGGGTTATGTCCCCCGGCCCATCAGTGCCATCATGGGTCCTGCTGGGTCCCAGTATTTTCCTCCATTTTTCTCTCCTGCTCCCATGCAATGAGTGCAGCAGTCATCTCCACCTCCACGGAGACAACCAAGCACACCTGGGCATGGGTTGAACCCCTTTTGTGCCAACATGCGCAGCACACAAACCCTCCTACCTCAAGGAAGGAGAGCAGTCCTCCAGATGCTCGAGCCTTACCTCCCGGGCTGACCCCCGAACCATCCAAATCCATTCCCAAACCTGGATCGCCAGTGTGGTAAGAGGTGTGGCATCCAGTGCCTCAGCTCTCAGCATCACCAGGCCAGCTCTGCTTGATCTTTTAAAAAAATAACTATTTCTTGCAACAGGGGAAAAACATGCTCTAAAACATCATCCTTGGTGACAGATTCAAATGCCGTCCATTCACCAGCTCATTGCTCATTACAACAACAGCACATTAAAAAGCACTGAATGTTCATACCATGTCACCATGGTAAGTAGTAGCTCAGTCTCCTGGTTCCATTTGAGGACTATCCATTCCCCACTCTAAATCAGGTGTAAGTACCATTTTATTTAAAAAAACTGCAAATTTTGTAAACTAATTCATTTAAGAAAAGTCTCCATATACGAAACAGATACTGAACTTACAATAATAGCAATAAGGTATGACAAGAGGTTATATTAACAGTTAGCCACCCCCTTTGGGCAATATGGCACTCAGCTGTGCCTCGTGCCATATTACACCCCAAGGGGGTGATTAACAGACTATTAATCTAACCTCTGGTCATACCTTATTGCTTAACTCATTTATAACATTAACATGACAAACGAATGAAGAACCAAGCAGATATATTCACTGAGTAGCATAGGTCAATATCCAGTACAGCCACAATATGAGACAATTACATTTCTGAGGCAGTGTTTGATTGAGACAGCACTGATGTGAGGACTGTTTTCCAAGGCCAGGCTGTTCCTGAGCTGAAGGAGTTTATGACTGAAAACTAACTGGCCAGAATTTTGTTTACACCTGGGGACAAGAAATCTGTTACCCATACTGGAGCAAAGGTTGTTGTTGGAGGAGCAGCAGGGGGTGAGCAGGGTACACAGACAGTTGGGAAGTTTGTTTAACCAGAACTTTAAGCCATAAAGAGCAAGGTGCTGCACATGTCTATCTTTCAATAAAGGCCAATTCAGATTATTGTTAAGTGTGCAGTGGTGGTGCATACTAGGCAGTGAAAGATAAACCTGTAAAGGGAATTCAGTAATGAGTCTAAGTTTGATAAATGGTATTGGGTGCAAAGTCATAAACCACATCTCTGAACTCAATTACAGGAAGAATTGAGTATTCAACCAAGCACTTTTTCAGACTTTTGGAGAGGCAATCACTCACCTTACTTGGATAGCAAAGACTGCATGTACAGTAAAGAGAATAGTCCAGGGATTGGTCTAGCAGTATATAAAGATCCTTGCATTCCAAGACAGTCTTCAAGGCAGCATCATCAGCGTTTTTTATGTTCAGAATAAGGCAGCTCAACAGGCCTTTTTTTGAGCAACAACATGCTGATGCAGTTTTTGACTGATTTGGGGTGAGTCAGTTGCTCTAAACTAGGCAGAGGTTATTGAAGTAGGACTGAAGAGCAACAGAGTCATCAGTGAGGGTCTAGCCAGAGCCAAATAGAACAGTATTGTATGCATCCATATGGAAGTTATAGAGTTTACAACCTGAGGGAGGTCATTAATGAAGATATTAAAAAGGAGGGGCCAAGAACAGCCATGAGGGACACCCATAAAGACTTGCCGGAGGGCAGAGAGGGCTAAACTTGTAGAGACAGTTTGGGAGTGATCAGAGAAATAGTAGGAGAACCAGAAGAGAGAAGAGTAAGTGAGACTGAGGCAGCAAGCTTAGCGAAAAGGAGGGAGTGATCCACTGTCTCAAATGTTTTCACTAAATCAAACAATAGGGAATCAGTAGGCAGCCTACTATTCATGTTAGTAAGGATAAAGTCAGTAAATCTGAGCAGGGAGAAAATGTCCAGGGAGATGACTGAAAACCAGACTGGTAGTCAGAAAACAAACTGTGAAAGGAGTAGTAGTTTAAGAGTTGCTTGAAGGCCATCCTCTCATGGATTTTGGAGAGAACAGGGAGCAGTAAGATGGGACAGTAGTTTGAATGGGAGTTAGGGGAACCACGTTTGTGTAATGGAATTACTATGGCATGTTTCCAGAATGTGGGGAACCCCTCATGTCAATAGAACAGTGAAAAACATAGGCTAGTGGGGAGCAATGATGGGGGTGGGTGGCGTGGCTATTAGATCCAGGACAAGAAATTATGTTTTAAAAGTAATAGCTCATGGAGGACCTGGAAGGAAGTGATGTGGGAGAAAGTAAATCTATATGCTCCAGAATCAGGGTTCACAAGCAAAGGACCAGAACTACAGCTGGTAAAGAGCAAGGCACCACCGGGGGCAATCCTCAGATTAAATGTTTAAGGCATTAGCAAAGAAAAAGTTTTATTGTGCATCAACCAGCCATACTTGTTTTGCATAAAATGTATTTTCTTTTATTTGTTGCTTTACTATGAATACAGTGATCCCCTGTGGCCCAATGGTTCACCCAACTCTGGGCTTCATCAGGGGCAAGGATCTAAATAAACATACAAACATAATATTCATTTTCCTGCACATATTAAAAAAAATGTTAAGGAGGGCAGGATGGGAGGGGAAGGAAGGGTGAAAGGTGGCTTCCCTTAATGCTAGGAGCATTGGGAGGAAAACTGGAGAGTTACAGGTGCTCATGGCAGAGGGAGAGGTGGACATTGCAGCCATCACAGAAACATGGGCCACCCAATACAATGACTGGTACCTGTCTGTACCAGGGTACAAGTTATTTCGTAGGGACAGGGTGATTGGGAAAGGAGGAGGTGTGGCACTATATGTGAAGTTAGGACTGAAGTGTGTAAGAGAGGAAGGGAAAGAGGGTAGTACAGAGTCACTTTGGATGCAAATCCAGGATTCCAAGAATAGGATTCTTAGAATGGGAGTGGTGTACAGGCCACCATCTCAGATGGAGGAGTTAGACAGGGAACTAGCGCGACAGATCAGGAGGACCTGCGAGAAGGGTAGTGTGGTGATTGTGGTGGACTTCAACATGCCAGGAGTGGACTGGAGTACCCCAACAACCAGGAACTGAAGGGAGCAGGTACCACTGGATGCCTTCCAGGACAGCTTCCTGCTGCAAATGGTCAGTGAACCAACCAGGTTAGGGAATACCCTTGACCTTGTGCTGTCAAATGGGGACTTTGTGAGAGAACTTACAGTGGAGGAACCACTGTCAGGGAGTGCCCACCACTCAGTATGGCTCACATTGGATATGGGCAAGGAAGGAGTGGAATCTGGCACAAGACTGCAGGACTTCAGGAGGGCCGACTTTGGCAGAATGGTGGAAGTGGTAAAAGGGTACCTGGCCAGAATTCAATCTAGTATGGACACTAACCAGAGGTGGGAGCTCATAAAGCTGGGGATAGTGGAGGCAACCAAAACCTGCTGCAAGGCCCAGAGCAAGAATGCTAGGGCTAAGAAACCAAGCTGGTTGAGCAAGGAGGTCTTGGAAAAGGTAAGGAGGAAAAGAGCTGCCTTTAGGAAGTACAAGAAAACAGGGAGAGGGGAGGACAGGGGGGAGTACTTGATGGAATCAAAGGAGGTGACAAGGGCAGTAAGGGGAGCCAAGGCATCTACGGAACTCAGGCTGGCACAAGGCATTAAGAAGGGGGAGAAAGACTTCTTTAGGTACATCAGGGAGAAAAGGAGCTGTAAGGACCACATATTAAGGATCAGGAAGGAGGGGTTGGGTGGAAGCAGGGTGCGATAAGGCAGAAGCACTAAATGAGTACTTCTGCTCAGTATTTACTAAAGAGAGGAGGGGGTGACACCCAAGGGGGGGGATAAATGGCAGAAATGGGGGGGCAGTGACAGATGGGGAATTCATGGAGGGCAGAGTTCAGGTGGGTTTGAAGGCACTGAGGGTGGATAAGGTGCCAGGCCCAGATGGCATCCACCCCAGGATACTGAAGGCAGAACCTTTGGCAGACCTATTTAATGCCTCACTACATTCGGGGTGTGTACCTCAGGACTGGAGGATGGCTCATGTGGTGCCCCTTCACAAGAGTGGCCCAAGGATGAACCGGGAAACCACAGACCAGTGAGCCTCACATCCATTGTGGGTAAGCTAATGGAGACTATCCTGAAGGAGAGGCTGGTGGCCCTCCTAGAGGCCAAAGGACTACAGGACAGCAGACAGTATGGCTTCATATGGGGCAAATCCTGCAAAACCAACCTGGTGGAGTTCTATGACTGGGTAACTAGGCAACTGGACAGGGACCATGCAGTGGATGTCCTGTATCTGGACTTCAGTAAGACACTCAACTCGGTGCCACATGGAAGGCTGGGAAGTAAGTTAATAGGCACAGGGGCAGGTGCAAAACTGGTGAGATGGGTAGGGAACTGGCTTCAGGGAAGGCAACAGAGGGTGGTAGTGGGTGGGGAGCTCTCACACCCAAGGGAAGTGACGCGCGAGATTCCACAGGGCTCGGTGTTGGGGCCAGTGTTGTTTGGGATATTCATTGCAGACATATCATTGGACATCAAGAGCAAGATCAGTCTGTTTGCTGATGATATCAAGGTAGGAGCGGTGGTGGATGACCTAGGTGGCTAGCAGGGGTTGCAGGATGATCTGGCAAAGCTTGAAACCTGGTCAGACACCTGGTAACTGGGGTTTAATGCCAAAAAGTGCAAGGTGCTGCATTTTGGGATGAAGAACTCATGGAGGAGTTACCAGCTGGGGAGAGTACAGCTAGCCCAGACAGAGGAGGAGAAGGATCTGGGGGTGCTCATTACAGGGTCAATGAACAACTCGACACAATGTAGGAAGGCAGCTACAAAGGCCAACAAAATGCTGGGTTGTATTGCAAGGGGTATATCGTCGAGGAAGGAGGAGGTGATTCTGCCACTGTACAGACTGCACCTGGAGTACTGCATGCAGTACTGGTGCCCATATCTGAAGAGGGACATTAAGTTACTGGAGGGGGTGCAGCGCAAGGCGACAAAGATGATCAAGGGGTTGGGGACTTATCATACGAGAGGAGGCTGAGGGAGTTGAACATGTACTCACTGGAGGAGAGGAGAGACGGGGGGACATGATTGAAACCTTTATGTACATGAAAGGAATAAACAAGATGGGAACAGGGGGGCTGTTCAAAGTAAGGGAGGGGGGGAGGGAGACCAGGGGCCATGATAAGAGACTGGAGGGAGGAAGGTTCAGGAGGGAGATGAGGAGACACTTTTTTACAGAGAGGGTGGTGGCTGGGTGGAATGCGTTACCTGCAGAAGTGGTATCCAGTAGAACAGTGGACTGCTTCAAAAGGGGATGGGACAGGACAAGGGGGAGGGTCAATAAAGGGGAAGGGTGGAAGGGAGGGGCAGCTGCAGAATAAGGGTTGCTAGCTGCACATTCGAGCAGACTTGATAGACCTCTAGGCCTTTATGTGCTGGCAAATTTCATATGTTCATATTACAAATTAATGTTTATATTTGTATTTTTAATCAGACAAAATTTGTCCATACCGGACCATATTAAGCGTTAGCAATATATTAATGCATAGATTCATATCTCAGTTGATGGTTAATCACTGTAAGGCAATAATAAACATTTCTCTCTGTTTCCATCATAGTGTGTTACTGTCTCTTTCTGATTAAATGAATTAGTCAGCATGGTTTAAATAAATTTCAAAGGAACAGAATGTTGTTTCATCAGCACACAATTAGCAGCTACTAAGTTTATCCACGTAAACATTTGCCTTGCAATTACTGTTAAAGCTCCATATGTTCACAGCTGTACTAGCTACCTTCTGAGTTACAGATAAAAATGGAACCTCATATTCACCTGCTGTTCAATCTCACACATAAATCCCCTTTATGTTATTTGGTAATCGTTTTTCATTTTTAGCCTGTTAGATAGATAAAGATGTTCAGTTAGCTTACTAGTTCACTATGGACTAGAGAGGTGCATTTAGATACATGTCTCCGCGTATAATGACTTAGCAGTTAAACATTTTTTCAGCTTATGTAAATGCTAACTAAGCTTTTATGTTCTTAGCTTAATTTTTCATGTTATTTACATGTCATAGTTCTATTATTGCTTTTGTCTTACATTTCCTTACACTCTGTCAGCGCATATACAGAATATAAATCTACATCTTAACAATTTCTTAGTAGTTTTACTTTGCATGTAATGACATATGACTGTCCCTTGAAGTTAAAAACAGTGGTAAAATATAACTCTACAGTCCTGATCATTATTGCTTGACTTTGTACTGTTGTGTCTGTAATTACTTACATTTCTTGTTTCTTATTGATTCATGTGTAGGGCCTCTAAATAGCCTGACAGTATTTTTTTACTTTGCAGCTAGGGCCTTTAAAGTTTTTGTTACCCTTTTCAATGGGCTGTTTTTGTGCAGGAGCTGAAGATCTAAATGTTATATTTCTTTACAAACTAGTCATTGGTTGCACATGCCCTACATTTCTTTTACCATCAAACACTTGATCTTTAGCTTTGCATAAAATTTCTTATGTATTTACCTTGCTCCTGTGTCCTGGGCCTTGTCTGGTGCCATTTCAAAAAGTTCTAAGAGTGTGTCTCACTTTAGTGATGTGTTTTTATGTGCCTGCAGAGTGGGCGGTACCTCTGGTGTATCACTCTACTGATCCGCCCTCAATGTGATGTGTGCAGAGCAGTATCCACCCATGTGTGCTCCCAAGGGTGTTGCTATGCAACCAGAGAGCAAGTGTGAAGTGTAGCGTGCCTGGGCAGGGGCAATCCCCTCTTCCACACCGATCCCTACATGCCCCCATGAAACCCAAAAATAAGACAGATCAGAGAAGCTGTGAAATTCAAATCAAAATTGAATCCACCCAAAGGCCACAACCATAGTGTTGAGGCCTTTATATCCTCTGTCACAAAGGACATTAAATAAGTATTTAAAAAGCAAAGCTTTCCAACAGCAACATATAATCTCACAAAACAAGAAAATGAAGCTTTAGCAGCATTAGAGAAAGACACTAGGATTATTATGAAGCCAGCTGACAAGGGTGGAGGAATCGTAGTAATGGCAAGAGAAAAATATAGTGACATGTGCAACGAACTTCTGAAAGTGAAAGAGAATTATGAACCTCTCACACAGGACCCTACTACCAGAATAGCCCAAAGCATTAAAGGTATTTTGGATGAAGCAGAAGATCTCCGCCAGGTAGAAAAATGGCAGAAGGAACTTTTAATAGTTCCATTTCCAATAATATCGGTATTTTATGCCATCCCTAAGATGCATACAAATGTCCAAAACCGACCAGTTAGGCCCATAGTATCTGGCAATGACTCCATTCTAGAGCCACTGTCAGGATACGTTAACTACTTTGCTCAACCTGTGCTTATGCAAATGCACAGTTATATTAAAGATACGGGAGACATTTTGGAAATGATAGAGGTTATCAACAGTAATGAAAATAGTACTGAATGGATAATGCGTACTGGACTGGAAAGTCTTAGAAATGGTCTAGAGAGAGAAGTACAAGCAATATAATGACACCAGTAGACTTCCTAATCGAGATGGCAAGGCTAGCTTTATATGAAAAGTACTTCAGATTTGAAGGAAGGCACTACAGGCGAAAACAGGGAGCAGCTATGGGGAGCATTCTTGCTCCCACATATGCAAACCTCTATATGGATCATTTCGAACAGCAATTTACCTTAAGCCCTATGTACAACCCATATTACAACAAAATCTGTTATTATAGGCATTTCATTTTTATTTTATTTATTTATTTAGTTTTTGTTTAATGACATTCTCTTTTTTTTTGACTGGTACTGATGTAGAACTTCAAAATTTTCACCAGCATATAAATTCTTTATGTTCAAATCTTAAATTCACTATGATGCATAGTCAACAAGAACTAGCATTTTGAGATTTAACTATCTATAAGAATGATAAAAGATTTTGCACAAAAATGTATTGGAAACCCACTGACAGGAACACGTTCCTCCATGCAGAAAACTTGCACCTGCAAAAGCTAAAAGACAGCATCCCTTATTCCCAAATGCTAAGGGTGAAACACAATTGCAGCCAAGATATGAAAGAAATCAGGAATATAACAATATGTCAGCCAGGTTTAGGACCAGGGGATACAGGCCAAAAATAATATTGGGAGCTAGGAGCAGAGCAGTGCACAGATCAGACTTAACAACAAAAACAACAGAAAGGACTGAAAGTAACATTACTACAGGAAGACTAGTGTGCTCATTAGGATATTCCTCATTATGAACTGGAGATCGTAAATGGAGGAAGCTGATTGGCCGAGAGGTTTTTGAAGCCGTGATGACATCGGGCTACATCATCACGGCTTCAGAAAACCTCCGGCCACCAGCCTCCTCACTTGCAGCCAAGTTCATCCCACCTCAATGTTCCCCGCCATGTGCCGCAGAAGAAAATCCTCCAACCTCAACGTTTCTTACCTAGAACTGCTGTCAGCAACAGTACATTAATCAAGAAAGGGCATCACCCGCTCTCACCGGAACCCACATCACACATTGAGATGGGCATTTAAAAAACCCACTGCAGCACTCATAACAGCAACTGACTCTCTGCTCATAAATTTCCATACCTGGAGGCAATAGTGAACTTCTGGTTTTGCAAGAAGCGGGCAACTCAAAACAAAAGCCTGATCAAATCTCCAGTAACAGCATCTCCCACATAACCGAACAGAACTCGAATTCTCTGCTTCACACCCCCAAAAAAAAAACGCTGGCTGCACCAACCATACCAGCATTCCCATCTCTCACAGGTGGCTGTGCACGCACATTCAAAACACCAGCGCTTCATACAGTTACTGAACTACTTCTCTCAATCCCGCTGCTTCCAAATATAGCTCATCAGCTTAATTTTTCAGTTTCTAGTTATTGCCGGGTGGGGGAGACAGACAAACACAAAAGCACTAACAAAGACAGGAGACACTGTGGCAGAGTCATAGCTTGGCACACTGACTGATCAGTCAGCATTCGGCAACAGCACCACCTGCTGGGGAAATCAGAAATTGTGGATTTTTTTCTCAAAAGATATACTTCCATCATCAGAAATGTAATAAAAGAGTATTTAAAAAAATATTGTGTTTTTGGTTTTTATAAACAAACTAAAACATTTAAGCCAGTTCATAATAGCAGTAAGGCACTCCAGGGTGTGGTATATCATGGAATATCATAACTTCTTAGATGGTTGGATGCACTCAGCCTGCGGCCTCGTTCCCAACCACTCGAGGCGTGACAATATCCCATGATATACCACAGCCTGTCATGCCTTACTGCTTAATTAACACCATCCATCACAAACATTTTAAATTGACACTGGGATACCCTTTCACCCATAGGAATCCCAGAGTTTAAGAGTAGGCCCATAGTAGCATCTAAAAAAGCTAGGACATTAAGGGACAGACTTGTCCACTCGGAACTGAAACCAATAAATGCTAGGCCAGGAAAACAACTACTCCTGGGACCATTATAGAAAGGTATGGTGCCATGTGAGAGGTGTGCACATTGCAGCAACACCTCAAGAAAAAAAGAAATCACACACCCTAGTGGTAACACAACTTACAAAATAAACTCAAACATAGATTGTGATTCCCACCATGTAGTTTATGTGCTGACCTGTCCGTGCTCCAAATACTACATGGGCAAAACAACTCACCCTTTGAAAAACAGAATTACAGAACATTAAAGTAGAACTCGCACAAAAGCAGAAAATAGATCAGTTGCTATACATTTTGCTAATAAAAATCACACAGCAGCCTCACTAAAGTTCTGGGGAATTGAGACAGTCACAAAGCCAGAAAGGGGAGGAGACTGGAATAAAGTATTGGAAAAAAGAGAAATGTTCTGGATATTAACTCTTAATGTAACTGAGGATAGACTTGGAATAAGTCAAGAAGAGAACTGGCCTGCGTGCTGGTGATGTCACTCTGTGAGATTAGATTGGTAGAAACAATAAGATACCCGATAGGGCAAGCAGTGTCTGGGTGCCCTATCCAGAGTAGATAATTGAAAAGAAACCAGAAATACCTCAACTGATTAAGTCACAAAAGACATAGAAATGAGAAACATACCAGCATATGCCACAAAACCTTTCAGTATCCTGCAAAATATATACCTAATGTTCCCTTCCCCTTTGCCCTTCACGCTATCTTGTACTCTCCCTGTATGTCACCTTGTGCCTTTAAATTCCACCCCCCATGCTGTAATCAACAACCTTTCTAAATAACTAGACAGAAAGGATTAATTCCTTCATGTAAGGCATATCACTGCTTGAAACTAGTAGAAATAGTATGACAACCTTAGTGTGAGACTGCCTACCCATTTTGTGGCTTGATCAGACTGATTCAGTTTTAAAATCAAGCTTGCAGTCTTGGGCATGTAGGGGTTGGTGTGGAAGTGGGGATTGCCTCTGCTCGGGCACCCTGCACTTCACACTCACTCCCTGGTTGCATAGCAACACCCCTGGGAGCACACATGGGTGGATACTGCTCTGCACACGTCACATTGAGGGCGGATCAGTAGAGTGATGCTCCAGAGGTACCGCCCACTCTGCAGGCACATAAAAATGCATCACTAAAGTGAGACACACTCTTAGAACTTTTTGAAACAGCACCAGACAAGGCCCAGGACAAAGGAGCAAGGTAAATACATGAGAAACTTTATTCAAAGCTAAAGAACAAGTGTTTGATGGTAAAACAAATGTAGGGCATGTGCAACCAATGACTAGTTTGTAAAGAAATATAACATTTAGATCTCCAGCTCCTGCACAAATGCAGCCCATTGAAAAGGGTAACAAAAACTTTAAAGGCCCTAGCTGCAAAATAAAAAGATACTGGCAGGCTATTTAGAGGCCCTACACATGAACCAATAAGAAACAAGAAAAGTAAGTAATTACAGACACAGCAGTACAAAGTCAAGCAATAGTGGTCAGGACTGTAGAGTTATATGCTAATCCCATCAAGATGGCGGCCGCATTGGGCCGGCCATCAGACATTCTTTAGAGTTTAGAGTTTTTCTTTTACTTTAAGTTTATTTTATGTTTATTCTAACTGTTTTAAATCAACAGTTTGTTTTAATCTGTTTTAAATTGGCCGTCCGTATTATCTTGCAGCTGGGTTTTTGGATCACCGCATGCTTAGCTGATCGACCATCCGACTGACCGACCAACAAGACTGCTCAAAAAGACTTTTATGAGTTGTGGATTATTCTGTGGCTGTTGAATATTTTGTAACCCAACACATTCTGTTACCTGAGGAAGTGTGCCGACAATCGCTTGGTGGACGTGAGGCTCTTTTTTTGCCTAGCAGCATATTCCTTTAAACTGACTGTTAGTCGACCGACTGGGAGCTGCCGAGTGATTTGTGGGTCTGCCTGTTTTTGGACCGACTGGGAGCCGCTAAGTGACTCTGACCAGGGAATAAAGAGAAATTAGTGGGTTTCTGCTCGAACTGCCTTGGAATTGAGTGGCGTTGGCAAGGAAGTGTTTTGGCAGGTACTTAGTGTTTCAAGCTTTCGATAACTGCCCGTAATAAAATGAAAGTGTAGCACTGAACTAGCAGATATTTTCTTTGGGGTTCCTCTTTGTGAAGTTTGGAATAAAGGGACATCAATGGACAGATAAGGATAGGACATGTTTAGTGGATGAAGATTTTCACAAGTTGCCAAATTTTCCGAAATGCTGTGTGGATTGGGAGTTTAAGGATCGGAATTGAATGGAATTTGGAGCTGTTTGTGTATTAGTGAAAGAATTATATACAAACTTTATATGTCTTGGATCTACGAATAGGGAAGACAGTGTGCAGTGAAGTCCAGGAACAGTATTGTGCTGTACTGAAGGCGGGGTACTCCCTCCTTGTGCCTGTGGCCTTTATTCTTTCTCCCTGTGCTACCCAGGACCAGGTGGGTGCCCCTATTACCTCTCTGGGTAGTCGGGGCAGAGTGGGCGCTCTCCTAAGCTGTCCAGGAGGCAGACCTAAGCGTCCTGCCTCTGGGGTAGCTGTGGTCATGGGTCGTGAGTGGCCGAGGTTTAAGGGGGTTATTTCTTGCTGGTACAAATGAGGGGGGGGCTCTCTTGGAAGGCTAGCCATTACGTGCGCATAGCTTGCTATCTTCGGCTACTGCTACTGGATTAAATTAAATGGGCTGTGTCTTTAAATTGCAACTAAACTGAACATTCCTAGCATTGGAATGGTTGAGTGACTTTTCTTTTCTGTAAAGACTCTACCCCGCTATGTGAGAGGTGGGGGGGGATTGGTCATTTACCAGAGTAGTGAGACAACTCTGTTTTTTCAGAAGTCATGTTCAAAAAACTGCTAAAGTTAGCATGCTTTGAACCCTCGAAGTGAGAGTTCAAGGTGTATTTTATTTTATTAGTAGAACGTTGAATTTGTTATTGGTGTGGGTGTATTAAATATTTATTGTAAGTAGTTCTATAGGCAACATGTGTTGGAATCATGTCTCGGTGGGCAGGCGCTATTCCCCATCCAGGTTAAGGGACCTACGCCCCTTTGATAGTCCCCCATTACATCTCGAGGTGTATAGGCATTGCCATGCCCTGGGTATTGCGTGGAGGGGCCAAAGGGGTGGGGCCCCTGGACCAGGGGGGAGGAGTGGGGTGGGCAGATAGGGGTGGTGAAGTTGAGGAGGCACCCTGGGGCGAAATGGGTCCAGAAAAGGGGTCCTCCATGCCTGGTTCCCATACCCAAGGGCTCCACTGATATAGGGAAGTTGCCCGCTCTTCCATGGCCTCTCATCCAACTCGGGCAGTGTTGTGCAATGCCAGGTCTATAAAAAAACAAGACGGCAATTATTGTCGACCTTGATGAGTCATGTGACCTGGTTTGCATCACTGAGACCTGGCTAGACAAAAATGCCAGCCCGGTATTGGAGGTGGTGGTTCCGGCTGGGTACTTGGTGATTCATCGCCCAAGATTGGATCAAAGGGACGGGGATGTAGCCAGCTGTTTTAAGATGGAACTGGGCCTTGTGGAAGTTCCAGTGGGGATCACCAGATCCTTTGAGTGTATCCAGGGAGTAGGTGTGGGTAGCAGGATTCTTCTCATTTACTGTCCACCCGGAAATGAGAAGGTTTTCCTGCAGGAAGTTGCAGACTTCATGGTCAACATGGTGTTGGAATCCCCCAGGTGGTCAGTTCTGGGGGACTTCAATGCCTGGGTCGATGATGAACTCTCGCTTTTTGGCCAAAACTTCCTCAACTGATGACCTCAGTGGGCTTCACACAGGCAGTTACCACTGCGACCCATTTTCAGGGTCACTCCTTGGACCTGGTGTTCCTCCTGGGGATGGAGGCCATGGACTTGGTGCTGGAACCAGTTGGATGGTCAGACCATCACTCTATAAGGTTCAGTTTAGTGGCTTCCCCTATGAGACCAGCCCCTTTGGAGATGGTACAGTACCACCCTTTGAGGGGTGTTACCCCAGAGGGTCTGTTGGCGGTGCTGGACATATCAAGTTCGCCATTGCAATGCTTGGATCCAGGAGATCTAGTAGTGTGCTATAATAGTGTGGTGCTGAAGGCCCTGGATTCCATAGCTCCTGTCTGTGTTCACCCCCTCCCTCTCCGCCCTCAGTCCCCTTGGTTTGATGGGACTCTGAGAGAGTTGAGGAGAGTGGTGCAAAGGTTAGAATGTTGTTGGCGGAAATCTGGCCTGGAGGAGGACAGACTTAGGTTGATCACCCATTATTCGGTCTATCAATCAGAAATCTCCCATCAGAAGGCAGAGTTCCTGTCTAGGGAGATTACTGCAGCAAGGAATCGACCGGCTCATTTCTTTCAGATCGTGGACAGGCAATGCAGTCCAGCCTGTCTTCAGGACCAAAGAGCTTTGCCACAATCTAAGTGATAGGAGTTTGATCAATTCTTTGCTGATAAGGTGTCCTCCATTAGGTCAGAGATCTGTTCAATGCATTCAAATGAGTACAGCGGAGGTCAATGGGAGGGTGCAGGCACCCTATCTGTCTGGACAGATTTTGACCAGCCAGCGAGCGTGGATATCATGAAGATTGTTCGGGGCTTGAGACCAACTTACTGTAGTTTGGATCCTGGTCCAACGCACCTCCTTGTGGGGTGTATAGATACCATCGGACCGATCCTCGCTGAGATAGTCTGGTATTCGTTGGTTCAGGGGGTGTTCCCAGACCCATTGAAAGAGGCAATGGTGACCCCTCTTTTAAAGAAATCGATCAGCTACCCAGACTGCCTTGCAAACTACAGACCAGTGTCTAACCTACCCTTTTTGGGTAAGGTTATTGAGAAGGTAGTCGCATTGCAGCTCGAGAACTTTCTTACCACCCATGAAGTCTATGATCCTCTCCAGTCTGGGTTCAGGAAGAGGCATACTACCGAGACAGCATTAGTTTGGGTGATTAATGATCTCCTAACAGCGAGGGATCGGAGGAGTCGTTCGATCTTCGTCCTCCTTGATCTATCTGTAGCATTTGACACCGTGGATCATGGGGTGCTGTTGAAACAGCTGCGGTTAATCTGTGGACTGTCAGGGACCATCCTCAGATGGTTTTATTCTTTTCTCAAAGGCCGAACTCAGAGGGTGGTTTTGGGAATGTTTTCCTTGGCCCCCTTCACCCTGCCTTGTGGGGCTCTGCAGGGTTCTGTACTGTCCCTCATGATGTTCTCAGTGTACATGCTGCCGTTGGGAGACATCATAAGGCGGTATGGGCTGAGTTTTCACTGCTATGCAGATGACACTCAGCTCTACATGTCCTTTGAACCTGAACAAAATAGTGCTGTCTCGGTCTTTAATAATTGCCTCACTGAGATTCAGGACTGGATGAGTGCTGACTGGTTGAAGTTAAATCCGGATAAGACTGAGGTGTTGGTGGTGGACTCAGGTCAGCGGGTAGAGAAGTTGACTCTTGGGCAACCGTCCGGCCTTGTGCTGGGGGGGTGACCAGTTGAGACCTTCTGAACAGATGCGGAATCTGGAGGTTGTGCTTGATAATGAACTGACACTTAAAGCACAGGTGTCAGAGTGGTCAAGTCCTCATTTTTTCATCTGAGGAACATCACCCGGATAAAGCACCTTGTTCTGCCCACTGACCTTCCTACACTGGTTCATGCCTTTGTGTCCTCACATCTTAACTACTGCAATGCTCTATACCTAGGGTTACCAGGGGTAGACCTCTGTCGCTGCAGCTGGTACAAAATGTGGCAGCCAGGTTGCTGACTGGGCAATCGAGAACTTGCCATATCATGCCTATGCTGTGCAAATTGCATTGGCTGCTGGTGTGGTGGAGGATCACCTTCAAGGTCGCATTGCTGACCTATAAGACCCTACATGGACAGGGACCAGGTTACTTGCAAGACCTCCTTCGGCCCTACCGCCCCCTCCACCCTCTCCGCTCCACCGATGAGGGATTGCTAGAGGTTCCCGCTCACCAATGAGGGATTGCTAGAGGTTCCCAGGGTCCGTTTGCAGACATCAGGTGCTAGGGCTTTTGCTTATATAGCCCCGACCCTGTGGAACTCTCTACCTTTTCGGATTAGAGAGTGCCCATCCACTGAGATGTCTAAATCCTATTTAATAAAAACATATTTATTTGCCCTAGCTTTTGAGGATGATGTTTAGTTTTACTATTGCTGCCTTTTTTTTTTTACTTTTTAATTCTATGTGTTTTAGTTTGTCTGATTGTTTTATTATTGCATATGCACTTTGGGTCTGGAAAAGCACTTTAGAAATAAAATCTGATTGACTGATATTTTACCACTGTTTTAAACTTCAAGGAACAGTCATATGTCATTACATGCAAAGTAAAACTACTAAGAAAATGTTAAGATCTAGATTTATATTCTGTATATGCGCTGATAGAGTGTAAGGAAATGTAAGACAAAAGCAATAATAGAACTATGACTTGTAAATAAAACGAAAAACTAAGCTAAGAAAATAAAAGCTTAGTTAGCATTTACATAAGCTGAAAAAATGTTTAACTGCTAAGTCATTATACACAAAGATAAAATAAGTTGTATCTAAATGCACCTCTCTAGTCCATAGCGAACTAGTAAGCTAACTGAACATCTTTATCTATCTAACATGCTAAAAATGAAAAACGGTTACCAAATAACATAAAGGGGATTTATGTGTGAGACTGAACAGCTGGTGAATATGAGATTCCATTTTTATGTGCAATTCAGGTGGCTAGTACAGCTGTGAACATAAAGAGCTTTAACAGTAATGGCAAGGCAAATGATTTTGTGGCTAAACTTAGTAGCTGCTAATTGTGTGCTGATGAAACAATATTCTACTCCTTTGAAATTTATTTAAACCATGCTAATTCATTTAGTCTTAAAGAGATAGTAATGCACTAGGATGGAAACAGAAAGAAAAGTTTATTATTGCCTTACAGTGATTAACCATCAACTGAGATATGAATCTATGAATTAATATTTTGCCAAAGCATAATATGGTCCGATATGAACAAATTTTGTCTGACCAAAAATACTAAGACAAAAAAATAATTTGTAATTATTTTTTTTTTTTATATGTACAGGGAAATGAATATTCTGGGCCAGATATTCAAAGGGGTTGCAGCTGGCACAACAGAGTTGCACTGGCAGAACCCCGCAATGTGCCCCAGCAAGATATTCAAAAAGCTGCCAGGCGCAGTGCAATTCCCAATGCACCGAGGCGCAATGGTAATGTATGCAGCACAAATTCATGGGGCATGCCCATGCATATGCGGCACATCCCGATATTCAGCCCGCGGGATGTGTGGCGCATATGCTGGCACAAGCCTGATTTGTGCTGCATATGGGGGCTCAAAATTGAGCCGGAAAGAAAAGGAACAAACCCAGGCCACCCACAGGCAGGCTGCTGCATTGCAGTGTGCAACACAGCACCTGTCAGCTGTGAGTGGCCACCTGCCCAGCAGAGTCAATGTCCACATGCACACACACCCTTCCCATTGCCCAATGTGCCCCCCCCGTATGCCTGCTCATGGGCAGCAGTATCTGAAACCCACCACTCTGTGGTCTAGTGGTCCCCCAACCCTCCCGTATACCCGCTCGTGGGCAGCAGTATCTGAATCCCACCACCCTGTGGTCCAGTGGTTCTCCCTCCCATGTCACCCAGTTATGGGCATGGCATTGACACAGTCCACCTGGTGGTCTACTGGTCCCCCCCAACCCCGTATGCCCAATCGTGGGCAGTAGCAATGAACATCCCCATACCTGGTGGCCTAGCAGTGCCCCCCCATTACACCCGATCACGGACATCCTTAGGTCAAACCCCAGTACCTTGTGGCCCATTGGTCCCCCCCTCTCATCCCACCCACTGAGGACCCAGTCACCTAGCTCTCCCCCTGTCATTGTTGGGTTGCTGCACCCCACCTGCATACCACCCAGATGCCCACCGAATGACAGCTTACAGTATGACCTGTAAGCCTATTGGTCCACAGTGTGGTTGCTGCTGTGGCTGCTTCCATGCTGCACTAATCAAAGCCTATGAAGGCCACCCACACCACTGTCACCACTGCTGCTACTTCTATCGTACTGCCATGGGGGTCTGTGCTGTTTTTTTCTTTTTGCAAGGTGAGCCTAGTAGATTAAGTAGGTAGCCTAGTCTTGAGCTAGCTTCTAGCTCACCCTCTGCCCCTTAAGCCACCAGGGGAGACAGAGATTCACTAAGAGTAGAACAACAAAAATATACTGCTACAACACTATTGAGAGTTCAGTGCTCATTGCCTCCGCCAAGCTGTAGTGTGCAGTCTGTCTACTCTGTGGCGGGAAGGACAGTGTTGTACTTGCAGGGTTCATGTGCTCTTTCTTGGCTGGAGCTCATACACATCACATGTGATTGTGCCACTGCTAATAGGTGGAGAGAGTGGACAGCACAATACAGACACAGTCAAGTCTGGAGAGTACCTGCAGCATAAGCACACACAGGCCAGGTGGGCACTTGTGCAAAAGATTAAATCCAAATTTAATGCCATTATTGCCACACCATAAGAACAACCTAGGCACAAATATGGGGAGAGGGGGCAACTGCCCTACCTAAATGGCACCCCTGCTTAATGGAAGAAATTCATAGTTGGGTGCTAATGCAGTGGTCTCAACTGTGTTTTGAGGTACTGTATCTCCATGTTTCATGATGTGTCCTGATCATCATGTGGATTAGTGTCCCTTATTGTCCCTCATTTTGATTGTCCATGTCCCTCATTTCAGTGACAAAATGTGAGGTATGGTGCATGTTCTAAAATCCGACTCAGCACAAAGAGTGCTGAGCATGACCATAGTGTATACGTTCAATTCGGAATGACAAAGGGAAAGCAAGTGAGATAAAACAGTCATGGAGAAACACATTTGTAGTGCTAAATATGTGTAAGAGATTTGCATGGTCCAAAAGAAGGACAGGCTTTGCACCACAGAGGCCTCTCTTCGTACATCTGGAATGGGGGTGTTGACTGGCTATATCCTAGGCATTTAATACTGTAAGCAAGCAATTCTTTACAAATTAATGGTGATTTAATGACAAAAATCAAAAACTATTAAATAACTTGCAAAATGATCAGAATTAATGAGTTTTCCCACTTTTTATGGGAATTCAAATAAAATGTATTTTAATGACTAATTGCTAGCAGTAGTAAAAGAAATAGAAACTGATGTGTTTTTTAAATGAAGTTGCACTAGCTTAGCTTAACATATGGCACACATCATGTTTATTTGTTTATTGACTAGAATCAGAATTACAATCCTTTGAGTCATAGACTCATTTGCAAAGGCTCCACATCAGTAAAAGTAAAAATATAGAGTAAAATACATGAATAAGATATATACAGGTATCACAAATATACAATTATATTGTAATAATACAAGGACCGATAGTCCTGGTTTTAGCTTATATTGTGGATTACATCAACTAGGAGCATACAGAAGTTCCCTGGTCAGTGCTAATACAGGATACAGTTTCATAGGATCTTGAAGGACCCAGAGTCGCAAAAGCTGGACAGTGGGGGACATGGGGGGGTGGCATCAGACTAACCATTTGCTACAGGATAGTTCACAGGGATAGAGTAGGCTCCTGTGTAACAACTGCCTCTGTAATTATGGTGGGGGAGTGGCAACAGTATGTGTGTGGGATTAATTACAGTCACAGGTTGCTGAGTCAAGGAGCAGGGTTTTGAGACCTGACTTAAATAGGCTGAGACTATGGGTCATGGAGATGGAGGACAGTAGAATGTTTAGCCATAGAGAGGCCCAATAGTGGAAGGATCTTTGTCCAAGCGAGGTTCTGCAGTGGGGGACTAGCAGGGAAGAGTTTGCTGAGTGCCTTAGGGTCCATCTATGAGGGGGCTGTGCGGTTGAGCGGGTGGAGGCTGATGGGGGCTTGCTTAAGTTGTATCTTTTTGACAAGGAGGCAGGTAAAGTATTTAAGTCTGCCTTGGAAATTTAGCCAGCCTGTCTGATTATAAAGCTCACACGTGTGTGTTAACCTGTCACATCCTGAGACTAGACGGCAAGCTTTATTAAGGGCAAGGTCGATGCTGTGTAGGGCAGTTTGATCCGCTGATCCATAGGTAATAATTCCGGCATGTGAACCTGATGTGATGTTTAAATGTCACACCAGCTTAACTGCTGCACTCATGTCAAGCATGCAGCACGCTAACCTGATGTAATTTCTAGAAGATGTTCACACTGGCTTACCTGCTGCACACATGTCAAGCCTGCAGCACGCTAACCTGATGTAATTTCTAGAAGATGTTCACACTGGCTTACCTGCTGCGCACATGTCAAGCTTGCAGCACGTGAACCTGATTTGCTTTTTAGACCTGGTTCACATAGGTTCGCTTTGTGTATGTGAACCACATGCAAACATTACACAATTAAGCATGCGGCATGCATTCTGCATGTACACAGCACACCTATATTTCTGTAAGGGATGTTTCATGTTTAAGGGGATGGTGCATCTAAAAGGTTTGGCTAGTCCTCAGTACTTTAAGATACAGCAACAGGCAATCAGATGCACTCATTAGGAGGCAGAGTGTGAATTTAGATAAATGTTCTAATCATTTGAACAAGACAAAAAATGCCAATATGAAAAAATGCTTTTTATTTATGTTGTGAATTTAAAAAGCATTGCAACAATTCATATATTTGGAGTTTGCCATACATAATTTCAAATATAGCACTGTTGCAGCACAGAAAAAAAGTTCATTCAAATAGCGGTGAAATATATTCATATACATTCATATACGGAAAACCGTTTGCACAGGTTTAGTGTGGGTCTGCTATATTCAAAGGCCAAATAGCACACGCAAACTGCATTAGCGCCGGGCAAAATCATAATGTATGCAAGGGGCAAACTGAGGGGGCATGTACATGAATACAGGTGCAATGCTATAGTCAGTGACTAGCACCGCTCAAAGTGGTTTTGCGCGACTTAGGGTGACACTTTGCGCACTACAAATTACCACCCAGGAAAAGGTAGTCTTAACCCTGGGCAATCCAGCTTTGCGTGACATTGTGTGGCTTTGCACCGTGTTCTTGCTGACTTTAGAGTGGCTTTCTCAACCCTAACAAATAAGTATGACACATAGAAAAAGCCAGACATACATATGAACATACGAATGTGCCAACAGAAACAGACCACCGGTCTATCTAAGTCTGCTTTCAGTGTGCAGCCAACACCCATAGTTCGCAGCTGTCCCAACCCCTCCCTTTTGTCATCCCATTGCCACCCCCACCCTCACTCTCCCTGTTCCCTGTCCATGCCCTTTTAGAG
The DNA here is from genome assembly GCA_016271365.2 of Neoceratodus forsteri. Taxonomy (NCBI): domain Eukaryota; kingdom Metazoa; phylum Chordata; order Ceratodontiformes; family Ceratodontidae; genus Neoceratodus; species Neoceratodus forsteri. The sequence goes on from CM057458.1 coordinate 379,372,736, forward strand.
CTGTTCACAGATTTACATGATACCACCCATTCTGGTAGGGCATTCCATTTTGCTACCACCCTCTCTGTGAAATAGTGTCTCCTCATTTCCTTCCTAAATGTTCCCCCCTCCATTCTTAGCCCATGCCCCACTGGTGACTCTCCCCCTCCTTAACTTAAAGACCCCATCTGCCCCATCCTTATTGATTCCCTTCAGATTCTTGAATGTCTCTATCATGTCCCTCCATTCCTTCCATCCTCCAGAGTGTACATATTGAGGTCTCCCAGCCTGCTGTCATAGTCTCTACCCTCCATTCCACATATCATCTGCGTTGCCCTCCTCTGCACCCCCTCCAGCAGCCTGATATCTCACTTTAGGTATGGCTTCCAAAACTGCACACAGTACTCTAAGTGCAGCCTTACCAGCGATCTGTAGAGGGCCAAGATCACCTCACTTTGCCTGGACGAAAACCCCGTCACTATGCACCCCAGCATTTTGTTCACTTTTGCAGCCACTCTCCTGCACTGACCAGTGTTGTTCATGGTCCCTTTTATCATTACCCCAAGGTCTTTCTCCTCCTCAGTGATCCCCAGCTTAACCCACCCCACAGCCAGTATTCTCTCCTTGGGTTCTTCACCGAAAAGTGCATAATCTTACACTTCTTTGCATTGAATCCCGCTGCCACCTCTCTGACCACTCCTCTAGCTTGCTTAGGACTCCCTGCAGCTGCTTCCACCCCTCCTCTCCATCCACCACTGCTCCGATTGTGTTGTCGTTAGCAAACAGACTTACCTTGCTCACCACCCCATGTCCAATGTCTGATATGAAGAGCCCAAACAATATTGGCCCCAACACAGAGCCCTGTGGCACCCCACTCATCACTGGCCTTGGAGTTGAGAGCTCCCCTCTCACCACTACCCATTGCAGCCTCCCACCCAGCCAGCTTGTAATCCAGTTCATCATTTTTGCCCCTACTCCTACACCAGTTAGCTTCCCCCCAAGCTGCCCATGAGGTACCAAATCAAAGGCCTTGCTGAAGTCCAAGTAAAGAACATCCACCGCATGACCCTTATCCAGTTCACCTGTCACCAGTCATAATATTTAATTAGGTTGGTTTGACAAGACTTCCCTGAAACAAACCCATACTGCCTCACATCCTGGAGGCCATTGTCCTCCAGGTACGACACCAGTCTTTCCTTTAGTATCATTTCCATGAGTTTGCACGCTATGGATGTGAGACTTACCGGATGATAATTACCCGGTTCATCCTTTGGCCCACTCTTGTGGAATGGCACTACATGTGCCATCCTCCAGTCCAGTGACACACATCCTGACTCTAGTGAGGTGCTGTACAGATCCGTCAGTGGCTCCGCCAACACCTCCGCCATCTCCCTCAGCACCCTGGGGTGGATATCATCCAGCCCTGGTGCCTTGTCTACCTTCAGTGCCCTCAGTCCCTCTAGGACTCTACTTGCCTCAATTCTCCCATCTGTCACCTCCTCTCCTCCTGTCCCCACCCTCCCAGCCCATGCTGGTAGTGGTCCCCCCTTTTCTTCCATGAACACGGAACAAAAGTATTCATTCAGTGATTCTGCCTGCTCCTCCCCTTTTCCATCCAGTCACCACCCCTTTTTATCCTCACTATTGTCTCCTTGTACTTGCTTTTCTCCCTGATGTATCTGAAGAAGTCTTTCTCCCCTACCCTCCCCCCATTAATTCCCTGTGCTAATCTCAGCTCCCTCTGAGTCTTGGCTTCTCTCACTTTTCTGGTCACCTCCCTGGACCATCTTGCATATTCCTCCCTGTCCACTTCCTTCCCTGTCCTCCTAAACCTCTGGTGAGCCACTCATATTGCCCTCACCAACTCCACAACCTCGCTGTTCAACCACCATGGTTTTCTTGGTCTGCTTCTCTTACTCTGTGCCTTGGTGCAGGCTTCTGTTGCCTCTGTAACTCCCCGTTTTATAATATCCCATTTCAGCTCCACATCCATCTCATGCCTTATGCCCTCCAGTTTCTCTTTCAGTACTTCCTGCATCCTCCCAAAGTCCACCCCTCTGAAGCTTACCACCCGAGTAACTGAGTTCTCTAGCTCCCCACACATCGTGATATTAAACCACACCGTTTGGTGATCGCTGTCTGACAGTGGGTCCTCTACCTTTATTTCCCTCACTGCCTTCCCATTCCACAATACCAGATCTAAGGTGTTCTTTAGCCTAGTAGGTACAGTAACCGACTGTGTTAGGAGACCCTCCTGGATCGCATCCAGGAGCACTTGCTCCCTAGCACTGGAGGTGACCGGAATGCTCCAGTCAACCCCTGGCAAGTTGAAATCCCCCATGATGATCACCTTCCCTTTTCTACATACCTTTTTGATTTGTTCTGCTAGCTGCCTGTCAAGCTCCTCAGACTGGGATAGCAGCCTGTATACCACCCTGAACCTTAGTTTCCTACTCCTTGAGTCTAGGAGATGCAGCCAGATTTCCTCTTTTCTCCTTTCTTCTCCCTCGTCCCTTGTGCATTTGATCCCATCCCTCACAAAGACTGCCACCCCACCCCCTTCCCTCCTTACAGTTCTTCCTGTATAATTTGCATCCTGGGATTGCCAGATCCCAGTCTTGGTGCTCCATTGCCCACATTTCTGTGACAACTGCAATATCCACCCTCTACACTGGTGTTGGGGTATTCCCAATACTGGCCCATGTGCATAGAGGAAACATGCTGCTCACTGATGGCATCACAATGATGCCACCATCTGCCACCAGTCCCAGCCATGCCTGGCAGTAAGTGGTGACCCAGTCCCCAGTGGATACCATGGCAGTGTGACCATACAGTACACACCTGCAGATCACCCTTCTGTGGACACCAACAGATGCCAGCACACACATGCAGCACTGTAGGCATGGAGGGTGTTGAGAGAAGGGTGTACATGTGGCCAGACTGTGTCACAGACCAGGTGCAGCCACAAGGCTGGGATACATCACGCAGTGCACATGGGCCAGTATTGGGAATACCCCAACACCAGTGTGACTGTCTGATCGTACATGCCCCCCCCCGCTACATACCGCACAGCTGTACAAACACCACAGCACAGACGGCCATGTGTATGTCACTGTGAGTATCCCATGCCAGAGGTGCTGCATCTGTGGGTCACACAACAGCGTAACAATAATATCCACTGTCAGTAAAGACCAGCAGGTTGGGCCTATCACTGCCCTATACACCATAGGCATTGCTGTGCCCCTCACATTACTGGCCCCCTTGCTACTGTAGAGTCTGCTGTGCACTGTAGCATGACCTACAGTGTGACAGTTGCATGCAGCACCACCATCACCTGTGCCTATGCTGTGTTGTCCCCTGGAGCACAATATACTATGCTGTACTGTATACATGCAGCCTGCAGCTACCATCATACACTGCCAGACTGACCTACAGGTGAAGCTGTGGGCAGACCCAGCCAGCCCCTGCACTTCCAGACTGACCTACAGGTGGAGCTGTGGGACCCTGCAGTAACGCTGGGCACACTGTATGCAAATCAGGGCATAATGAGATGCTAATATGGATGTTTGCCCAGAGACTACCTAAGTAGGCTCATTTGCATGTCACTTTTGAATATGGCAAAGTTTATCACTGGGCCAACAGCTTAGCTCCACACTAAACCCCTTGCAAATGTGTTAGTGCCATGCGAATGGTTCGGGGAATATTATACAGTTTTGCACACTGTACTCTCACATGCGCTGCTGCCTGCAGCTGTACTGGGTCCATACATTTGTTGGCACACACATTGGCCACATAGTTCACCTCTACTTACCTTCACATCGCTGTGCACTGTGTTGCTGTTGTGGTTTGCACTTCCTGGTTGCTATGTTCGGAACTGCCTTATTCCAGGGCTAAGTTTGTCCTGCACTCCCAGCTCAGTTTGCCTGGCTTCATTTGCATGCTATATTCAGAAGCTGTTTGCCTTGGGCTATTCCTTTTGAATATAGCAGGCTTTTGTGTCCGTGTTAAGTTTGCCCGCCTGGAAGGGCTAATTTTGCCCCAGGGCAAAGTTTTGAATATCTGGCCCATTGCAGCTTGAAAGTAATACTATTAGTCTTCCATTTATAATAGTCCTTGATTACTAAATCAGCATGAGTTTCAGGTGCTATATTCCAAAATGCAAGCCTTTGGTTTCAACATGGTATGTGGGCAAAAGAGTGCAGCGATATGAGCGTGGTAAAAATCATGAAGCCAATACAGCATGAGCGAATATAGTGACAGAAATAATAGCGCTGAACATTACAGCACTTACTGTAGCTGTATTCACTCATGCTGAGCAGTTCAAGTAAGGAACTGTGAGGGGGGTCAGAGTGCTGCTGTTGTGGCTAAGAGGACAGAGCTACAGTTCAGGAAGGCAGTACAGTGCAAAGCATCAGGGGTTCGACTCCAACCCCTGTGTTCTGTGTATTTTTTTTTCTCTTCTGATTTCTCTTTAATGTTTTTATTTCCCTTGCACCTGACCTTTGTGAGCCCGATTTTGTCTCCCTCCTCTAGTGTGGCCCCCTCTCAGTTGATTATATTTATTAGGAGGGTGTGGGGGGGCATAGCCATTCACATTAAAAATTAACTTCCATGTTGTGTGCTGTGTGTTTGGTGGTGTCGGGAGTGCTGGATTTGTAAGGTTGTTTGCCTCACTATTTTTCCCCGATGTGATCTTTTACTGCACGGTTTTGTTTGTGCTGTGTTCGACTGTGCCATAAAATGTTAGCAGTTATTGTCCTGAGCCTTTTGACACACGCTTCATTCTGTTGCAACGTGCATGAAAACTTGAGTTCACGTATCAGTTTCCAACTGCTGCTACAAAACCTCCACATTTTGATCTGCTTCTTGTAATTTGATGGTCTCATAATGCTCAAACATATCTCACTCACAGTTTACTGAAAAGTGAAAGAGAAAAAGTATTTAAATTGAGTTTTATCTACAAATGCTCAAATACCAGCCAATTAGTACTTCTGAAAGAAATGGGGGCATCTCCTACTTTCTGTATTACTCTCAAGACAGTTCTAATGACATTAACCACTTTTTCTCTCTCATTTTGCCATAAACAAGTGAGATACTTCTGAGAATTATAAGGCATCTTCAAATTACAAGAAGCAGAAATCAGAAATAGATATCTGAATCTGAGATTGAGTTTTTATGTGAATGGTAACAGAATGAAGTGTGCATCAAAACCAAAGACTTGCAGTTTGGAAGGCAACACCTGGAACTCATGCTAACTTAGTAAACAAAGACTCCATTATTATAAATGGAAGTCTAATCATATTGCATTTAAGCTGCCATAGTTCTTATTTCGCTGCATGCACTGAATTTAAAGTGCTGAAAACTAGTGCATTTATCATGCCTCAAGTATCTAGCTCATAACCATAACTCCAAATTTTATACTTCAGTATGTGTTTCAGGCATAGGGTTTTCTTTCTCCACCATATAATTTGAATGTTTTTGTCACTCTGAAATATGATGTCATATATCACATGATGTACTGGATTTCTGTTTAAGGCATTGAACCCCACCTGGTAGTCATGCCCTCCGAGGAAGCCCAAGTTAGGCGATGCACTGGGGTTTTTGTTGGTTAGCCATAGCCATAGTTTACTAGTGTGAAGGTAACAGTTCTTAATAACAATGCACTTTAAAGATTAAACAAACATTTTGTGTTGTTTGCCCTTGTCTCCTAGCAATTTGTGACATTTTGCACGTGGCAGCTTATACTGTAGTGTGGAAGATCTTCTTACTGACCAGCATAGCTGTGTCTCTTGAGACATACAGTAGTCCTTTGTTCTCGCATTTTGCTGAGAACTGTTTTGCCTAGCAATTACTTGCTTATAGATATTGTTTGTTTATGTGTTTAATGCATTAGCAGAACTGGAAATAAATCCTTTCACAAGTGCGACCCACAAAGTCAAACATGACAAGTACAAGAAACATGCACAATAAAACATTTTAAGAACAAGATTCCAAGTCAGTTACATATTATATAACATTTGGTTAAAACAATTACATTTTGATAAAGACTTAAAGTGCAAGTACAAAAATTTTGAAAATGATCCATAGGAAGACAAGTTCCTAATAGGGAAGGGTATACCATTCCAAATTTTTGAACCGACAAAGGAAAAAGCCCTCCATCCACACATAGTTCTTCTTAAAGGGAGCCTCAGAACCACCTCATCCCCCTAGCCCTAGAAGATATGCTCAAATCAAAATGCTGTAGGTATCCGCATAAGCTGATAGGTGTACCAGTTTGAACTATTCTGTAAATAAATTTAGCCATTGCATAGTCATAGTTCAATTTAGTTGGCAACCATCCTATTTTATCCAAGACTATGCAATGGTGAGTACTACAAGGAAGTGACAAGGCAAATTTACCTAACTGTTTTTATCAATATTGACTTTTTAGATAAAAAGTTTACAGAGGCATTATCTGTAGCAAGGAAGCATAAGTAAGTGTAGGGAGTAAACATTGTTTAACTATAGCTATTTTAGTCTCATCAGTCAAAAAAGACATAAATCTATATAACCTACCTAATTTATTATGAATCTTTGGTGTAACATTACTTAAATGAGCATCGTAACTTAAAACAGGGTCTAATGTAATGGCCAAATATCTAAAAGTATCCACATTCTCAAAAGTGGTACCATCTAGTGCTTTAACCTGAAGACTCCCACCTCTTGCCTTTAGTTTGGAATATATGATTTATACAAAGAAGTCAGCAGAAGAAGGCTATTTGGTCTATCAAGTCTGCTCATGTTGCAGGGTCCACAGCTTGAGTTACTGTCTCTGCTCCCTCTCCCCACTCCTCCCATCCTCCCTACCCATGACCCTTACCCTCCCCTTATACCTGTGCCAGCCTCTCTTAAAGCTACCCACTGTCTTCAATGAGATTACCTCTTCTGGCAGTACATTCCAAGTGTCCACCACCCTCTCTGTGAAGAAGTGCTTCCTGACCTCCCTCCTAAACCTCCCACCCTCCAGCTTAAGACTGTGCCCCCTCGTGTTATGGTTGCCACTCAGCTTAAAGAGACTCTCCTTATCAATCATATTTATCACTTTCAGATACTTGAAGGTCCCAATCATGTCCCCTCTCTCTCTCTTGTCTTCCAGGGAGCGCATGTTCAGTGCCTTCAACCTCTCCTCGTATGCCTTATGCTGCTGACCAGCTATCATCATTGTAGCCCTCCTCTGGACCTTCTGCAGCAAGTTAATGTCCTTTTTGAGGTGTGGGCACCAGTACTGAACTCCATACTCTAGATGCGGCCTTACCAGTGACCTGTACAAGGGCAGTATAACCTCCTCTCTTCTACTACAGATCCCCCTTGATATGCATCCAAGCATCTTGTTTGCCTTTGTTGCTGCTTTCTTGCACTGCACAGAGTGCTTCAGGTCACTAGTGATCATCACTCCCAGGTCCTTCTCCTCCTCTGTTGCAGATATTCAGACTCCACCCAGGTAGTACTCTGTCCTAGGATTCTTGGCTCCAATATGCATAGCTTTGCAATTCTTGGCATTGAAGCCAAGCTGCCAGATCCTTTACCAACTCCCTAGCTTTTCTAGCTCTTCCTGTAGGTCCTGTATCCCTTCAGCTGTGTCCACTCTCGCACAGAGCTTGGTGTCATCTGTGAACAGGCACACTTTGCCCTTAATGCCATATCCAATGTCATTGATGAAGATATTGAACAACACCAACCCCAGCACTGAGCCCTGCAGGACCCCACTGGTTACCTGTCTTGTGCCAGATAACTCTCCCCCCACAACCATCCTCTGGGTTCTGTCCCTCCACCAGTTTTCCACCCATCTGGCCCTCTTTTTCCCCCAACCCCGAGATCCACCAACTTCATGATCAACCTTTTGTGAGGCACATAGTCAAATTCCTTGCTGAAATCAGGATAGAAGATGTGTACCACTTGGTCCCTGTCTACTGTCTTAGTGACACGGTCGAATAAATCAATCAAATTTGTTTGACACGATCCCCACCCTCCATGAACACATGCTGCCTCACATCCTGGAGACCATGCTCCTCTAGATATTCCTCCAACCTTTCCTTTAGTATGGTCTCCATAAGCTTGCCCACAATGGAGATCAGACTTGACTGGTCTGTAATTCCCTGGGTCATCCTTGGGACTGCTTTTGTGGAGCAGCACTACATGTGCCATTCTCCAGTCCTGCGGTACTATGCCTGTCTCTCATGAACTATTAAATAGGTCTGCCAGTGGCCCTGCCAGCTCCTCATCCACTTTTTTTAGTACCCTTGGATGTACTGTGTCTGGGCGTGGTGATTTGTCCACCTTCAATGCCAGCAGCCCCTCCCTTACTCTATCCTCCTCTATCACTACATCTGTTTTCCTCTCCCCCGCTCCTCCTTTCCCTCCTGAAGGCACTGGTCCATCCTTCTCCCTGGTGAAGATGGAACAGACGTATTCATTTAATATCTCTGCTTTTCCCCCATCATCCTCCACCCACTCCACCCCTTTCTTAAGCCTAACAGTCCCTTCCTTCTTGTCCCTTTTCTCTCTTATATAGTGAAAGAAAGCCTTCTCCCCCTTCTTAATTCCTTCAGCAATCTGCAGCTCCTTCTGTGCCTTTGCTCACTTGACTTTCTTACTTGCCTCACTAGCCAACCTTAGAACTTAATACATTTTGGAAGATGTGCCAAATACCATGATTTTTGTTCTGGTTATGTTCAAGACAAATTTATTGCAGATCAGGCAGCATTGAACGTTACCCATTTCCATGGTCAGGATTGCATTCAGCTCACTAATGGTACTGCCATGAGCATAAACTACCACGCCATCTGCATAAAGTGTCAAACAGACATTATTCATGACAGCAGAAACCCCATCAAAATATAACAAAAACAAAACAGGACCCAGTATGGAGCCCTGAGGGATTACATACTTAACAGGTACCTTTTCAGAAACACACCCATAATATTTAACCATCTGATATCTATTTTGTAAATTATTAGAAAACCACATCAGAGCAGGATGTCCCAACCCCAGCATACTTAACCTGTTAATCAGGAGCTCATGGGTAACCAGATCAAATGCTTTGGTTAAGTCCACGAACGCGGCCCCAGTTAAACACCCCTTATCCATACCCTCAAGGGCCGAATTCATGAACTCGACCAAGGCAGTCTCTGTTCCATGCTCTTTCTGAAACCATGTTGATTTCTAGACAGCAGTTCATTATTATCAACATAAACAATAAGTTGATTGTAAACTATCTTCTCTTGTACCTTAGCTATTGCAGACAAAATAGAAATGGATCTGTAATTACCAAAATCATAAAGCAGACCAGATTTATCAATGGGGACCACCAAAGAGTATTTCCAGATATCAGGGACCTCTGCTGTCACAAAGGATAGATTTATCAATACACTAATGAGATAGGCCAAAACATCTGCTGCATCATGCAGCAGGTTAGGAGAAAGGCCATTATATCCATATGCGCTGTCTGACTTAAGCTGCTTTAAGAGTTTATGAACTTCCTTTGGGGTAGTGATTTTCAAATAAAATTTAGAGTTATTATCAGTATCAGGGGCTCTAACTGAAGAGAAGTCATAGCTGGTCCTAAAGTATCTATCCAAATCAGTGAATCTTTTGTTGAACTCTTTCACAATAAGTTGGGGAGAGGTAACCATATCATCACCCAATATCCTGGTCAATTCAGATCTTAGCTATAGGTTTAATTAAACTATTAACTGTACCCCAAAATTTGTTATTATCCAATAACCCATCAATTTGCTTTTGTCTCAAAAATTTATTTTTTGCTAATTTAATCTGGGCCTTACACTCATTGCATAGGCAGAGATAATTTTGAAGGGCAGTCATGGTACTGATTTTCTTACAGTTTTTCATGCTTTGTCCCACTTTGGCATTAATTTAACTAAAGAAGCATTAAGCAAGCCAGTTTTTTTTTTTTCAGATTTTACATCTCCTAACATGGTGCTATTGAATCTAACACAGCTGTACATTCATGAATAAAAAAGTCTAAGGCACACTTTATATCAGGAATTAAATGCAAAAAGGACCAGTCTACCCCTTTCAATTTTTCACAAAACAGTTGCTGATTATAGTTATGAAAATTCCTAGAGGTCTGTATTACAGGCTCAGGTTTCTTAGGACTCTTGGGTTTCCAAAGACAGAAAATAGGGCTATGATCACTTATGGAGTCTGCAATAACACCACATTTAAAAATATGGGTTGGTTTGTTAGATAATATCCTATCTATTACAGTAAGTCTATTAGTTTTACCGTTTAACCTGGTAGGCAGGGTGATCAACTGTTGCATGCCAATAAGATCTATTACTTTAGATCCCACCCAATTTGAGTTAAAATCCCCTAAGGCCAAAATTTCACTAAGATCTTTATAGTCCAAATTCTCAGCAAATTCTTTTAAACCTTCTTTAATCATCTTTAGTGGAGTATAAGAGCAGCAAATATTTAATGTTTTAATGTGGACCAAAGAAACCTGAATTACCAAATGTTCACCATAAAGTATATTGTCTTTAACAAGGCACTTTTTAGAAACCAAGTAGTGATTTATTTATGTAGAACATAACTCCCACTTCCCTTTTCTCTATCTCTTCTATACATTTTATAACCAAGAAGATGTATATCATCATTAGAGATACTTGGCTTCAACCACGTTTCACTCAATGCCAATATATCAGGTGCATACATCTCAGTCCAGGCCTCCACCTCAGGAAATTTAGGAAGCAGGCTTTAGACATTGAAATGCATGATCCTCATACCAAATGAGTTAAGCCTGAAATAATCGGCTTCAGCCAGGTTATTATTATGAGGTCCCTGGTTCAATTCTACATCACTGGCAAGCAGTAACATAAAATACCCACATACCAAGGCTCTCAAACATACCTGCCATTTAATACAGACCCCATTCTGTCTAGATACACTATAATCTAAATAGTAGCCCATTTGTTTGTATGCACTACCCAAGATGTGACCATAGTTCAAAGAATAGTTGTAAACAGTGCATGGTAATGTTTCTTCAACTTTATAGCAATTTTTTTTTTATTTTAGTCTTTGATAACAAGGTAAGACCAACTAGGCACAAGTGCCTGTTTTCAGGGGTGACCTGGGAGCACGGGGCAGTTAAGTGACTTGCTCAGAGTCACACAGTATGCAAGTGGAGGTAGTGAGAATCAAACCAAGGTCTGGTCTGTTTGATGTACCAGTCTCATGCACAGCTCATTACTTTAACCTCTAGGCTATACTGCCAGCAAAGAATCGTGGCAGAATATGCTATTTTTACTGAACATAGCGTCCATGCACAGGACACAGCACACGTATAAAGCCACTAACATAATACCATCTCTAGCCATTGTTATTTAACTCACTAAAACTCAAGACATATGTAATTTTGTACCTACAGCATTCCTAGTCCTGGTTGTGTTCCAGTCTGACTCTGGTCAGACTCTTAGTGAGTCCACTTTGCCTCCCTACTGAGCCACTGCCGCACCTGCAGTACTAGAGCTTTTACAGTCTGTTGCCTCCTCATTGCCTGAAGTTGCCACCAACAGGATTCAGGGAAAACAGTCAGAGTACAAAGGCTTCAGGTGCAGTTAATTACAAGGAGGTGGCAGGTTAGCAGAAATGTGTGTAGTTGCTACGGGCAGCAGTGCTTCCCAATTAAACCACTTAAGACTAGTTTCATTCATAAAATTAAAACAGGGGGGCCTTGTACAACAGTCTCAGTATACAGCATGTACACTTTTGTGTCAATTTCCACACAGGAAGATCACAGTGCAAATCATGCAGTTCAAATATACTTGTCAACTTGACAACATCTAGTGCAGACAGCAGTAATAAAGTACAAATTTGTTTGGACTTTGTAGTAACACGGCACAGTTCATCAGCATGTAATGCAGAGCAGCAATAAATGCGGCACTTGCAGATGTAGTTGCCCCACTGATGGAAATAGGCAGGGCTGAGCCAAAGCCTGCCACACTCCAGTCAGACTCTTTGTGAGTCCACTTTGCCTTCCCACTTAACCGTTGCCATGCAGACACTGCCGTGCCTGCAGTACTAGAGCTCTTACAGCACTTCAGTGTGCCCCAATTTATTGATATTTCACTGCTGTTTTCTATATGTGAATATATTTCACTGCTGTTTTCTATATGTGAATATATTTCACCGCTGTTTGAATTAACTTTTTTATGTGCTATAATGCTACTATTTTTGAAATGACTATTTATGGCAAACTCTAAATATATGATTTGTTGTGATGCTTTTTAAGTGCATAACATAAATAAAAAAAAAATTCATATTGGCATTTTTGTCTTGTTCAAATGATTGGAAGTGTTATCTAAAAACACATTGTTCCTCCTAATGAATGCATCTAGTTTGTTGCTATACCTTGTGAATGAGTGAACTGATGCCTACGAGGTTTAGAGCAGATATTCCTGATGGAGGTGCAATTGCATTCTACCCAGGAGTTTGCCATTGCCCTGGTGGAATGGGCTTTTAATCTTTTGGGGACTGGCACCTGTTTGGCCCCATAGCTCTCTTGGTTAGCTGACTTCACCTAGTAGGCTATGGTGGCTTGAGAATCTGGTGTGCCCTTCTTCTTCCGACCATGAGTAGTGGAAACAGTCAATTTTGAGGAGGGGTTCTGTTCTTGGAGATATATTTTAACTGCCCTGATGATATCCAGAAATCTCAAGCTCTCCATTTGAAGTATATTGTGCTCCTGAGTTAAAGGAATGTAGTGAAATGTCCTGGGACATGTGGAAGGCAGAGGCCACCTTATGTCTGAAGGACAGAATTGGTCTCAGTACCACTCTATCATTGTGTAAACTGAGAAATAATGGTCTGCACAATAAAGCTTGAAGTTCACATGATGTACATACTGAACATACCACCAGCAGAAGGCAGTTTTTACACTCAAGAAAAATAATATCTCACAGAGTCTAAAGATTCATATAGCAGCCCAGTCAGGGTGTCCAGCATGGTGTTCAGCTACCATGATTCTACCTTAGCGATGGATCTGGGGTGGATGCTGTTTGTCACCCTCAGGAATCTTATGAACCTTTCTATCTCACCTCTGATGGCTCCTTGCCAGTGATAGTCCTTTGTCCAACCCTGCTTGCATGAAGTCCAGCACCTGTTGCACTGTACAAACTAGAGGTTCTCCTGGTTGAGTTTCACACCATTTAACAAAAATGGTTCATTGCCTGTTGGACGTGCAATCGACAGACTCTCTTCATAACTGGAGAATGGTGTTGATCACCTTTGGAGAAAGACCACCTGCTAGCAATCTCTGCCTTTGAGTAGCCAAGCCATTAGAGATCCTGGTTGTAAATTCCTGATGGGGCCCCGAGTCAGTAGGTCTATCGTGATGAACAGGCAAAGTAGTCGCTCCACTATCATCATCATTAGTGAAGCACATCTGTTCACCTGGGCTGGGCTGGCATGATCAGGACAACCAAGCTTCATTTGACTTTAATTTTTCCTTGGCACACGTGGGATTAATTAAATTGGAAGAAAGATGTAACACTTGGCAAAAGTCCAGAGAATTGATATAGCATTCACTCCTGCTACTTCTTATTCTCTGTCTCTTGAGAAGTATGTTGTGCTTGTTTGTTGCTCTGCAATGACCTGAGATCTATGCTGAAGGACTCCATTTAGATGCTATAATTCTGAAGGCTCTGTGACTGAGTTGCCACTCTACTGGATTTAGACTGTATCGATTCAGCCAATCTGCTTCAGGACTTAGCTCACTTGCTTGTAAAACTGCCAACAGGATCTTATGTTTGGACTCTGCCCACCTGATGAGTCTTGCTACCTCCCTAAACATTTGCAGACACTCTGTGACCACCTGTTCATTGATGTTCATCATGGTGACCTTGTTGTCAGTTTGAATTTTTGATATGTTGTCTCAATATGTGCCTGTGAAACTATTTTGGTGCCAGCAGGGCTGCACCTGTATCTAGTATGTTGATGGGTAATTTTGACTCTGCATCTGACCACTTTCTTTGTAACTTCTTGTTGTTGAGCACTGCTTTCCATCCAAACAGACTTGCATCTGTCTCGATGATCACCAGTATGTGTGTGTTTATAGGGGTGCCCCCAGCACAGGTTGAGTGGTTTCTTCCACCAGGTGAATACATGCTTTACCCTGGAGGGTAGAGAGTTGAGTATCATAGTTGTGAGTTCTGTGATCCCAGTTTCTGAGGAAAAATAGCTGGAGAGGTCTCATATGTCATCGGGTTCACATGTGCAAGTCTGCACAGGATGCCATTAATCCCAACAGTTGTGTGGGGTTCCATAATGTTTTTTGTTTCTTCTTGAGAATTTGTCTGCCATGAATTATTAATCCCCCTTATGTGCTCCTCTGAGGATCAAACTGTGCTCCTGGCCATGTTGAATATGGTCTCAGGTGTTCCAGAGACCTTGCAGGATTCAGGCTGCTTTTTACTGGGTCTATAATCCAACCATGCTGAGACAGAAACTGCTAGACCTTTTGAATGGCTTCCCATGATTCCTGAAGTGAACTTGGTCTGATGAGCCAACTGTCCAGGTAGGGAATTACATGTGCTCCATCTTTGTGAAGATTTTCCACCAGGGTTGCCATCACCTTCATGAACACTCAAGGAACTGAGGCCAGTCTGAAAGGTAAACACTGATACCAGAAATGCATGTTGAGAATCCTGAGCCTTAGGAACTTGTAATGACTAGGTCACAAGGGGATGTGTTCGTTGTCCTGACTGACACAATTTTGGATCACATGGTCTCCATTTTGAAGTATTTGTATTAAAGGAACTGATTGAGGAACTTCAGGTCTAGAATGGGTCTTAGGGCCCCTGTTTCATGGGGTACCAGAAATAAGTTTGAATATATACTTTACCAACATTGCTGTGGGGGAACTGGAACAATTACCTGATTGTCTAACAGTTGATTGAGAAACGCCCTCACCTGCCATGTGGGGATCCTGGATGGGGACATGTGGTAGGGTATGAACCTTTTGATCGTGGGGATTTAGTAGAATTCAATGGCATGTCCATGTTGAGTGAGTTCCATCACCCACTTGATGAAAACTGAGTTGGTCCAGGTCGTGGAGAATTTTTGGGCTTGCTCCCTACTGCCATTGTCATTCCCTGGGCTGACCTTGTCTCAGGCCCTTTAAAGTTTGTTTCCACCCCGTGTCTGGAAATCACTTATTTTTCTGGAGTGATTTGCTCTCACTCTCTTTGTTGTCTGTTCTTTTGTTGAAAAAGTTGTTTTTGAAGCCAACATTTCTTGTTGTTGTTGTTGTTGTTGTTGTTGTTGTTGTTGTTGTTCCTGCAACTGCCTTGCGTGTGGTTGCCAAAATGCAATTTGACGAATGGCAGAAATGGCAATCTTCCTTCTCTCTTCTTTGCTAGTTCCTTTCTTTCTTCCTTTTGTTTTATATATTTTTCTAGTCCTTGCCTGGACACTGCCAAGCCCTTGAACTGTAATTTGAAAAGCATGTTTTTTTTTTTTGCAATTAAGTAAGCTTTATTAAAATTTTTAACAAGAACAAGTAAATAACAATAACAACAGTAATATAACAATACATTAAAGGAACAACTAAACAAGAGAAGTAAGCAATTCTAAATTCACATAAGCTACTAAGAGAAAAAAAACATTAAACATGAAAAAATACCCCAGCTACACCACCCTAAAACCTCACCACCCCCTGTACCACTATATCTTGCAAACCTCTCTAAAAAAAAAAAAAAAAAGATATGGCCATGTCATATTCTGTTTATACTATGTATGTTTTGGGCTGCATTCAACAAAAGCTCAAAATGTGCACTTAATACATTCCACTACATAGATTATTGGCTGTTTCAACACAAATCTGCAGTATGTCTACCAGCACAACAGATGCATATGTTGTTTAAAAAAATATATGTAGTTGATCCTGCTACTTTAAAATATTATGCCAAAAAGTTACTGGATTCTGGCTAACCTTGCCCTGACTACCCCAATACAACTCTCCATAGCCCGTCCCTCAAAAGAGCAGATTACATATATTCTTAAATACAATTGTCTGATGTTGCTGCAGTAAACTGATTGAATAAATACATATCTGGTTGATCCTGCTTGCATCTTTAAACAGATATGTTTAATAAAAGATACATTATCTGGTTGATCCTGTGATTTTGTTTTATCCAGATCCAGGTAATGCGGCATGATCCATTAGTACACAGTGAAATGTAGCGTGACCGAGCGCAACAATATTCAAATGTCAGGTACTGTCATAATTATACAGCCTGTGCTGTAAATTGTTGTAAACTGTGACCCTTTTCTAATATTGTCAATATTTTAAGAGAAGAAGCTGCCGACAATACTGAGAGAAAAGCAAGCGAGTCAGCAGCTTCAGAACAGCAGACGAAAGCACGAGCATGTGTTGCTATGGCAACTGACACTCATGGCTGTGTAGCTGCCTGCATAGGGACAGAGGAAAGAGAGATATAGGTGTGATGAAAAGTGAAACACTTTCACTTTCATCAGGATGACATATAGGAACATGGAGATAAATGTATGACGATAGGAAGATGAAGATAACAATGTTGTCTTCACTGGGCAGCCTAGATATCATTTTTATACTTTATTTATCCCAAAACATACGTTGTATAAATATATATATATATATATATATATATATATATATGATATAGATAAACAACCCCCCATGTATCATTGCAGTCAGGCACGATATATCCTGCCTATGGACATATATATTATAACCCCCACAACACCTGTGATCAATTACAGTAGGGGACACATGAATTCATGGGACAGGCATAAGGCAAATCCAGTAGAGGGGAGAAATGTAAGCTGCTGGTTACATAGGATCTGCAGCCTATCCATGAGGTAGGGAGTTGGGAAGACTGGGTGGGCCAAGCAGTCCATATCTTCCATCATGGTCTGCATACCTATGCAGCTGTCACAGTCCCTGGTGGTCTAGGGCTCCCCCCCACCAACCATTGCTGTCAGCATATGACCTTTCCTGGTAGTCTAGTGGTCCCCCATTGCAATCCCAACCCCTGTAGTAGCGTTAAGCACACTCATAACTCACATATTCTCTGGTAGTCTAGTGGTCCCCCCCATTGCGATCCCAACACCCGTAGTAGTGCTGATTACACAAACTCTCTGGTAGTCTAGTGGGCTCCCACCCAGCAGTGCCAACCGCCCACCCCACTGACAGCTCCTGAATAGAGCCAGTGACTAGCTCAACCCTCCTCTCACCACCATGGCCAGCTGCCGACTCAGTTATGACCGATCGCGTACTGCTTCAGTATAAATTTATTACATAAAAGCTTTTTAAATAACATTTCACTACAGCCTACTCCATGGATAGTACAAAATGTTCAAAACTTTTGTTGCCGATAGATCCATATACTTGTACAAGTTTTACAGTCCAACATTAATTTGAGTTATAAGACAGAATAATAAAAAATTTATTGGGGCCATCAAGTCACTGATGGAAGCATAATAAAAATATGTGTTAAACCACTTTAATGAGTTTATATATTCCACTGGGTGAGGCTTTAGAAGATGTTCTGCCCTTAGTTAAGGGTGTTATAGCATGTAAACAAGCCATCTTCTACCTGGGAATAGCATGGCCTAATGTAGCTTGTAATCACTAAAGATGTACAGAAATACAGGGTGTCAAAGAGGGTTTCCAATCAGGAAAGCCATAAAAAGCTATCACTCCAGTGAAAGATATAAAACCAAATAATTGCAATGATTTGGTAGATGAACAGACTGATTACTAGGGTTGGGTAGAATTTTCAAATTCTGGGGGAAAATAATTTTGCTGAATTTTCAAAAGTCTGTTGGATTTCCACCAAATTTTGCTGGAAACAGAATGGCAGATTTCTCTGGAATTTTATTCTGCGTATCTCAATATTTTCTGTGGAAATGGTTGCAGAATGATTTACTGTGGAAAAAATGCTGTTCTGCAGAATATATTTCCACAAATCTCAGTATTTTCCATAGACATAGTTGCAGAACGATTTTCCACAGAAGAAATGCTGTTCCATAGAATAATATTCTATGGTTCTCAGCAGCAGAATTCTGCAGAAGAACTAGTGAAATTCTGGTGGAAATTTCACCAGTGGAATGGTCATTCCAAGCTTATTCCACCTGTGAAATTCTGCATTCCACACAACACTACTGATTATCATATGACATTGTTGAATAAATCCATTTTAAGCATCTTGACATGTCCAAGATCTGAAGGTGGATTCATGGGAATCCTGAGAGTCTCTTCTTTGGAAAATGCATTACATGAAAAAGAATGACCAATACAAACATTTGTTATATTTTCATATGTTGGGAAATAAAGAAGAATATGGATTAGAAATTCCAACTGATCTTGACCACAATCACAATATAGACCTTGATCAATGGGTCTGTTTTTAGAAAAAAATATGCTAGAGAAATTTAGATGGATATAGTTTAAGTTGGAATTTGTTAAATATGGAAATATCCTTTTTATCAGGAAGGAAAAGTAAATATGGCTCAAGAACACCTTTGCCAACTTCCAATCCTCTGGGAATATGCCAGTCTTAATGGAGAGGTTAAATATAAATGAAAAAGGGTAGGCAATACATGGGGATACATATTTCAATTATTTTGAGGGGATTCCATCTAAACCTGCTGCTTTAGTTATATCAAAATTTAACAGTTCCTTTCTGACCTCGGCTGTGCTAATACTAATAAATTTTAAAACCTGATAAACAGCTGGTTCCTGCAGATCCTCTTCTGATCTATTGTCCTATTAACAATGGTGGGGGGTCTTAGTACTTAATGGTGCAATACTCATTTTCACAAAATAATTATTAAAGATGTTTACAATCTCATTACCCACTGGAATCATTTTACCATTTATTTGGAATTTGCTTACCTGAATATTATTATTTTTGCCTATTAACCCTGACATGATATTCCAGAAAGTTCTGGGATTTTGTTTAGTATTGTCATTTAATTTTAAACAGAGGTAATTTTCTTATGTTAATCTTAATTCTTGAGTATATTTATTTCGTGCTTGCCTGTACAATTGCCAATCATAATTTAGGACTGAATTTTTGTATTTGTGCCATTTTTTATCTTGGGCCTTCTTAAGCTTGTGCAATTCAACGTAACAGGTATATCAAATGGGGATTAGTTCTAATCTTTCCCACTGTGTCCTTTCTACCTACAACATACAAGCTATATAATCAAAATATTTAAAGCTTCTCTAATTGGTGACTGGTCTATTACCAGCTTGTCTTTTCCTCTTTCTTAAAGCAAAAGTTATCTGATGGTCTGAAAAGGTGTCAGGTAAAACATCACTAATAATATAAAATGGTGCTGAGGGACCAGTCAGTGCACTTGTTCCACCGCGCCACATAATCGCACAAGAACAATGGCTTGCCAGCAGTGTGACCTGTGAATAACCACCGAGGAGAGCTTCAGCCAAGTGGGTTACTTCTTGCCTACTTCTCCCTGTACGTGTGCTTTTCTACAGCACAAAAGAACCGATGGGCATCAAACAAGACTGACTCTTTGTTTAATGGGAACATGTTTCGAAGGTGTTCCAAATCATTTTAGTGGACTTACTAATTTTGTGATACAACATAACGGGATGGACCACCTCTGCTGAACCTCTCAGGAAGCAAGGGTATGCCTACATCACTGTTCCAGGAAGCTCTGTGCAGTCACTAGCAAGGATGGAGAAGTACTAGAAAAAGTAATACACCTTACAATTATAGTTACTTATTTATTTTAATACAAAAACAATACAAAAATAATAAATAACTATAACAGATTACATTTTTTTGAAAGTAATAGGTTAGTTACTAGTTACTTTCAAATAAATGTAATCAGTTACAGTTACATATTTCTTTTGTATAAAAAGACATAAGTAAATGTAACTGTACTTTTCCATCCTTGCTAGTGACTGCACAGAGCTTTCTGGAACAAGTTTTCAAAAGTAATAGAAAGTAATAGAAAAAGTAACTTACCCAACACTGTCCAGCACCAAGGAAAAACCCAATCGGAACCACCATTCCCCTCGTAACTCTAAAACAGAGCCTCTCTCTCTCTCTGAACATATTAGCCTTATACATTGTATACAAGGGCCAAACCCGGCTCGAACACAGACATTCCCACTCAGACACCACTTCAGATCATTCTATCTCTAACAATGTAACCAATGCTCTGCTGAATGTTGGATTGTCTCCCCAACTTTTGATTTTGCAGGGTCTGTACAGATCACCATTCAGGACGATGTTTTAATCCTAATGGATGTCACACTTGCTGATACCCATGAGCACTTATCTGAGTCAGTGCTGTCTAGACAAGGCCAGGTACAGAATGATCCACCAGACTGACTGCAGGTGAAAGTGGGCACTATACGGTAGTAAGCTTACAAGCACCTCAGCAAGCTTTGCTCCTTGTGCCTCACTACCAAATGAAATTTACTCCTGGGACAGAACTTAGACAACTTTCATATCTAGATGTTGTAATAATTAATTTTATTATGCTTGTATTATCATATAGGTTAGTGAGGAATATGTACAACCTACGGGAAAGGAATGACAGCTTGACTCTTCCAGACATGTCTCCCAGTTCTACTCTGCTCACTCATCTCTTCCCCTTTTTCTTCATGCATATGATATACCCTTTATACTTTTCGTATCTCCTGTGTATATCTTTCTTCATAATGAGGTTTCTTACCCAGTTTTCCTCAGGATCCCAACTTCTTCACTCCCTTCCCTTTGCACCAGTAATCTGTTTACCTGTAAAGGGTTCTCCACCCAGCTCTGTGCTTCATGCTGTTCTTACCTACTTGCATATGGTGTGGTCATCCCCTCTCTTCTGAGACGACTTGTGGTTTCTACTGTATGGCCCCAATATTCAGAATTGTGCCTGGCAATGGCGCATGTGGTGGTGCAGTGCAACTGAGTTGCACTAGTGCACATAAGGGATATATTCAAAGGAGATGATCCATGGTGTGCCACCTCTAAATACATCAGGTAATGTGCATGGCACAAATACAATGCACTGGCGTGTCCCCCCAAGACAGGGCTGATTACCAGGAATGGGGAACTGCACCAGTCCACAGAGTTACACTGTGTGCAAAATCCTGATATTCAGCCAGCAGTATGCAAATGGGCCATAATACAAGAAAGGGCAAGTGGGACATTTGCATGTCATTATGGCCCCATTTACATGTGCTGTGCAAGGCTGGCCAGTGAAATGTGCCTGGTGCCCTGCACAGCATGCGGTGCTGTTAGAGGTGATCTAGTGGCATTCCCCTTCCCTTCTGTACCTCTGATCACCCAAGCATATATATACGAATCACCCTGGTGGTCTAGTGGTTCCCCTCCTCCCATCTAGCCCCAATTGCATTAAATTTAAATTAAGGAGGCAGCATAGCACAGTGGTTTAAGGCTTTGAGCTGAAAACCTGGAGACCTGGGTTTGAATCTCACAGCTCCCCACTTGCATACTGCATGACCCTGAGCAAGTCACTTAACTTCCTTGTGCTCCCATATTTGTGAATGACTAATACAGCATGCACTGCAAGCCCACTGGTCCACAGTGTGGACCAATGGGCTTGCAGTTGATACTGTAAGCTGTCATTCGGCACGCAGCTGTGAAGGTATGCAGGTGGGTTTGTTGTTGCCTGCCAATGACAGCAGGGAGCTGGGTGGGCTGGGGGTCCTATGTGGGTGGGGGGGTGCCACTAGACTACCAGGAATTTACAGCAATGTTCTTTTTGGTGATTGGAGCAATGGGAGGGATGGGGGTACTCCTAGACTACCAAGGGAGTATTATTATATTTATGGTGATCAGAGCTACAGGCAGGGGGGGACCACTGGCCCACAGGGTAGTTTGAATAAGGAATTTAATGTGATCAGGCTACGGGGAGAAAGGGGGGACCACTGGACCACCAGGGTAGTTCAAATATGGACTTTAACATGATTGGGGCTATGGGGAGGGAAGGGGTACCACTGGACCACCAGGGTAGTTAAATTAAGGAATTTAATGTGATCAGGGCTACATGGAGGGAGGGGGGGTACCACTGGACCACTAGTGTAGTTCAAATAAAGAATTCAACATGATCGGGGCTACAGAGAGGGAGAAGGGTACCACTGGACCACCTGTGAGTTATGTGAGTGCTTGAGGACGGTGTTCTGGGGGGGAGCCACTCACAGCTGGTGGCCGCTGTGTTGTACCCTGCACTACAACAGCCTGCTTGTGGGTGGCTAGCAATTGATCCTTTTTCTATGGGCTCAACTTTGTGCCCCGGTATGCAGCACATCTCTGGGTTGTGCCAGCATATGCACCTCATATCCCGGGCTGAATATCAGGATGTGCTGCATATGCATGGGTACTCCCCCAGAGATGTGCCACATACAATATCTTTGTGCCCCCGTGCATCGGGAATTGCGCTGCACAATTCCCCCTTTTGAATATTGCCCTGGGGTGCATTTCTGCTTTGAATATCTAGCCCCCTATGTCTGCAATTACAATTTTTCTCTACTTCTTTATATTCCTCCCTTTTCTATCTTTTTAATTCATTTTACTGTCCTCCTTTCACATGTTTGGGTTCATGATGGTATTTTTGATTTTTCCTGCTTGTTGATACTGGAAGACACCAGGCACTTCCTATACCCATACAATCTGTATCCCTGTGTACTGTTATACCTCCTCAGGCTCTCATACTGGCCTCAGGCTGTAAGGGGTGCTATATTTCTTCTTTCTCATCTCTCTCATCTTTATAATGGGCCAGGGGCAGGACCTGGTAGAGTAGATCTCATCTTCCTCCCCGGTTTTTGTGCCTTTGTTGTGGGGCATGGAGATTTTCATCCCTCTTTCTGGCATTGACAGGGGCTGTCCTCCCTTTACCTGTTTTTCTCCCTTCCTCATTACCTCTTTATGAGAGCCCTAACATTAGCTTTATAATGTGTGTATTGTATAGTTGGTCTAGTTACTCAATTGTTACATCTTATTTGTTTGTTGAAGTTGTTATACTGATTGTTGCATAGGTTGTTGTTGTGAGTTAGCTTCTAGTGGCACTGAAGGTTATTTTAGCTACCTGTATAGTACATTATTACTTGTGGCAGTGGGAGCCTGGTATTATCTCTTATACACTATTTCTGATTAGTGTATCCCCTTCATATAGATTAAATAATTATGTCTATCTCTCGGACTAGTTCTCCAGTGAGGTTGGTCTCCTGTAATTTAAAGGCTTAAATCACCCAGTCAAATGGACCAAGATTCTTCAGTATTTGAAATCCCTTCAAACTGATAATACCCTTCTCCTGGAGACCCACCTCACCAGTAGGTTTGCACCCTGGATGCAAAAAGCCTGGGTGGGCCAGCTGGTTCATAGTTCAGCTTCTAGTAAATCTAGAGGCACTATGATTCTTGTCCATTGCATGTTGCTGTAGAAAATTGAACAAACCGTTACCGACACCCACGGGAGATGGGTGTTGGCTAGGATGAGTTATTCTGGTGGACAGATCATGTTTGCCTCTTTCTATGCTCTGAATGTGTATGCTTGTGCCTCTTTTTCTTCTCTCCACCAAACTAAGGCAGATATCCAAGGGATTACCCATCTCTCTGTTTTACTAGGGGGCAGTTTCAGTTTAGCCTTTGACCCATTTTTGGACAGATCAAGAATAACTTTGGACAGTTACCCCAAATCCAGATCTACTTTTCTATCTGATGACTGAATAGGGGCTTGTGGACATGTGGAACTTAGCCCACCCCTCGGATCACAGCTATTCATATTGCACAGGTGTCCATGACACCTTCAGTCATTTAGATTATTGACTTGCCAATGACCTCACTACTGCTGGCATGACAGACTCATCCCATGGATGAATCCTTAGTTTTGTGGATGCACCTGTAGCTCTTTGATACCAGCCCATTAACTCTGAACCTCATTTGACTCAGCAGTGTAACTTTTTCGCCTCTCAGACCCTCGCTTCCAAGACTGAATATGGGAAAAAGCCAAATTTTATTTTGACACCAATTCCAACAGCAAAGTGGGTAAAAGTGTCATCTGGGAGGTATTTAAGGCCTATCTGCAAGGTTGCATTATTGCCTACAGTGCCAGGACTAGCATGGAGTGGGAATCTGAGATTTCTGAGTTGACTCAGACCCTGGCCTCCCTAGAACAGAAATTCAAACAAGGCACTCTGGGTAGCTCCTCTCTTCTGGTGGATATTATTGGTATGAAATAGAAACTCAGTACACTTCTTTCTCACCAGGCAGAGTGTCAGTTTATCTGGAGCTGCCATAAGTTCTGAGAGTCGGTTGAGAAGGGAAGCAAGATTTACCATATCATCTCTGCAAACAACAGTCAGAGTATCGGATTCTCACTCTCTGTAAATTGGATGACTCCATGGTTACGAGACTTCAAGAAACTAGTAATACTATGTAGGAATTCTATGAACACTTATACTCTTCTGATGCAGAATCTACTACATTAGCCCAACTTTGTGCCTTCCTGGGGGTTACTCCAACTCCAGTATTATCCACACAATTGCAGGCTGAACTTGATGTACCTGTTCCTGAAGCCAAATTCCATTTAGCCCTCTTACCTTTGGCCAAAAACAAAGCCCCTGGACATGATGGACTTACTGTCAACCAATTGATGCTCAATATTGTGATCCCTCCTTTCTAGTTGCCTTACAGGAGGAGCATCTCCAGATTTAACTCCCTCTAATTCTCAGGGAAATGGTTATTGCACTTCTTCCCAAAAAATCTGATGATCCATTAGACTGTGCTATCGTCCTATTTCTCCAATTTCCACTGACACTAACATTTTAGTTAAAACCTTGGCCTCATGCTTGGAAAAAGCAATACCTAGTCTTACCTATCACACCCAGGTGGGCTTTAGAAAAGGGAAGTCCAGTGCCAACCACCTCTGCACTCTGCTTAACCTTGAAATACATGTTTAAACTGCCCAGGTACTAATGGCAACCCATGTGTTTGATTTCCACAAGTCTCTTGATTCGGTGCTATGGGGCTACATGCATAACATTCTGGACTTATATGGCCTTGGACCCTATTTTTGAGCCTGGATCCACAACCTTTGTAATAGCCCCTCTGCAGTGATACAGTACTTACTAATCAAAATATCTCCTCTCTGTTTATTCTCCAGTGGGGAACCACTCTCTCACCTTCTCTCTCTAATAGCCCTCGATCCTCTCACCCACAAACATTTGCTGACCCTGGTGGTGTGTAGCACACAGGTCAGCACTTCATCTTTTCTGGCACACTTTTATGCAGACAATCTTCTTCTCACTGTTGAATCCCTCACTGCTTCACTCACTCTGCCAATGAATATCCTCACTCACTTTGAAGGCATTTCTGGTCTAACTGTTAACATGAATAAAACAACCTTATTGCCTCTAAACACACTCTGTTACAGTATGTGTTGCACTGGACTACAAATCAGATGGGCAGGGAAGGGCTTTAAATATTTAGGCATTCAAATACCTACCCAGTGGAATAATCTGGTCTCTGCAAATCTATTACCTTTACTTTCTGCACTGGAACAGGATACCCGAAGACAGCTCAAGTTACACCTTTCCCTAGTTGATGAAATTGCTGCTATCCAAATGCTTGTTTTGCCTAAATTTGCCTATGTGTTCTACAACCTCCCCCTCCCCATCCCATCTACTGTCTTACACAGAATTGATCACATTATCAGTAACTTCTTATGGGAAGGCAAGCCTCCATGGCTTAGTAAAGTGAAATTGTGGACACCCTGGACCCAGGGAGGTTTTGGTCTTCCCTACTTTGAAGGTTACATGCTTGTTTACCAATGGCGATTAGTCAGATGTTCAGGGAAATCACCCAACACTTCTAAAATAAGTCCAAAGTTTATAAATGGTGGAAATCAAGTCAAAATCCAATGAAAAGAGGACATTCACCTCTACAGATAAGATTTTGGGGAGTCGAACAAGTCTCTGAACCAGTGAGGGGAGGTAGTTATAATGATATACTAGAGAAAAGAGAAATGTTCTAGATGTATGAATTAGGCCTTATCCATGAAAATGGAGAATAAATGAAGAAGTCAACTGGCAAGTTTGCTGGAGAGAATGATCATCAACTGCCCTCTGTTTTCCCCCCCATTTTATTTCATTTTATTTTATTAAGTAGGATACAAGTTAAATCACAAACTTTTTATTGATACAGATTTTTTCAATACATAAACTAACAAATACTCTAACATAAAATAACAGAGACCACAATGATTTTTATTTTGAGAATAATAACAAATGGATAAAATAATTATATATAACAGTCTCTCCAGTTAGAAACTGTTTGGCATTTAGTTTTAGTAACTAACGGAAATAACATGACGAAATTACAATAATCTGGTTTTGAAAGTAAAAAGTTGATCTAACTACTATTGAAAACAGGCAAGTTGAACTAAACATAGTTTAAAGTTTGATCATTTACTATATCAGACACTATCACTTTAAGTGTCTCTGAATGAAGGCGATTCTCTCCACAATGCTGAACATATGTCAGGGAGAGGAGTCAGTGGTTACCAAGGTGACCCACTTGCCTAGGCAAGTCGTGATCACATTTCTCATCATCACGTGACTCTTCTCCTTGACCTAAAGAGGATGAGCTGATGAAATAATCAGATGCTGCCAGTCTTCATTGAGAAACTACTATGAGCACAAGTAAGAGCATTAATCTTGAAAATGATTTTTTAATTCTGATGCAATGCAAATGATTTAAATGAGGAGCTCTTTTCTTGCTGTAAGACCACAAAGAAAGTTTTTGGATATGAATAAGAGAGTTAATATAAATTTAGAGACAATGGGGTTGAAAAAGTTTATTTGTCGTGAATGAAAAAAAGCTTAAAATGAATGCTTAAAGAGATAAAAAGGCTAAAACAGCTTTTATTTAGCTATACCTGCTTAGAATATAACCGGAGCATGGTTACAAGCCTAAGTAGAAAGTTTAATATAGTGTGCCAGACACTAGAAGCACATGGTGGTATTTAAATAACAATGGAAAACCAAATATGCTATAGCAGTGATTTATAATCTCGACTTAATCTTAATGAACAATATGTGGAAACACACAAAGAAATAACGCTCCTGGAACAATTCATTGATGATGCAGTCAAGGAAGCAAGTATTAAGCACTTTGAAACACATAATAAAGAAACCCCCAGAAACACATCTCCCCAAGCCCAAACACCTCATCAGCAAATTATTAATGGAAATGATATAGAAGTAAATTTAAAAGAAAATGATACCTATACGAAGACCTTAAATAAAAACCTCCCCCATGCCCATAAAGTTCAAAAACCTAATACATCCCCTCCATGTGAAGTGTTTAAAACTTATATACAACCTATTAGTTTATATAATAAATTTGAAGTATTGGCAGATGAAAACATCGAACCTCTAAAAAATCAGACCTCTAGGGACTGTGTTACAGCCAATAGTGCATCACTTCCAACTGAAGCATGCAAAAAATGGCTACAGAAAGAGATGTTGTAGTAATAGGAGATTCAATACTGAAAGGAATTGATACTATTGTATGTAAAGGGAGAAAGGCACACACAACTGTAAGTGCATTATCAGGGGTAAAAACTCGAGATATAGTCAGACTACTAGATGGGTTACTTGAAAACATACACAAACTATTAGTTATCCTACATGTTGGAGTAAATGACTTATCT
Source organism: Neoceratodus forsteri (assembly GCA_016271365.2). Lineage (NCBI taxonomy): Eukaryota > Metazoa > Chordata > Ceratodontiformes > Ceratodontidae > Neoceratodus > Neoceratodus forsteri. The sequence goes on from CM057458.1 coordinate 379,400,456, forward strand.
AAATGGGCCTTGACAGATATCCAGGAAAACTATAAAAAAATTGTTTTAAGGATCAAAGAAAGAGGGGGAGACATAATTTTGTCTGGCATTCTACCACTACTAGGAAATCAGACATACAGAAACGAACAAAGTAAACAATTAAATTCTTGGCTAAGACAAATTTGTATGATGGAGAACATAGGATTTATGGACAATACTCAGACTTTTAAAAATGTAAAATGTTATAAAAGTGATGGTCTTCACTTTAGCCAGATTGGTACTAGGATGCTGGCTAACAAAATTAATAGGGTAATAACATTTCATTTAAACTGGGTGAGGGGTGGTGAAGCTCAATGCTTTACCCCTAAAATAGGAAATTATCTACAAAACTGCGATAAAAAAAAGATTATGGTTGGAATGGGGTCCTTTTAAATGCACGTAGTCTAACAAACAAATTTGATGAGTTTAAATTGTACCTTGGGATGAATGACATTCTTATTCTTATAAATACACAATGGGTGGGGAGGTAGTAAAAACAACAAAAAAGGAAAGGGACCTGGGGGTAATCATATCAGATGACCTTAAGGTTAGCAAGCAATGTGAGAAGGCAGTAGGGAGGGCTGGGGGTATACTGGGATGTATAGGGAGAGGCATCATCAGCAGAAAACAGGAAGTTGTTATCCCTCTGTACAGACAGTTGGTGAGACCCCATCTGGAGTACTGTGTCCAGTTCTGGAGACCCCATCTCCACAAGGACATAGACAGGATAGAGGCAGTCCAGAGGAGGGAACTAAAATGGTGCAGGGTCTGCAAGAGAAGCCATATGAGGAGAGACTAAAGGAGCTTAATATGTATACCCTTGAGGAAAGAAGGAGAGGGGGACATGATAGAAACTTTTAAGTACCTCAGTGGAATCAACAAAGTCCAAGAGGGTAGCATCTTTCAGAAAAGAGACTTGCAAGAACAAGGGATACAATTTAAAGATAGAAGGAGAGGTGGTTCAGGGCAATGTGAGGAAGTATTATTTCACAGAGAGGGTAGTGGATGCATGGAACAGCCTTCCTGAGGAGGTTGTGTGGTCTAAAACTGTGGGAGAATTCAAGAATGCATGGGACAGACATAAGGCAATTCTTTTGGGGGGTAGGAAGAAATAGGCTGTTGGTTAGCTAGGATCTGTGGCCTATCCTGTAGGTAGGGAAATGGGCAGACTAGATGGGCCTAGCGGTCCTTATCTGCCGTCAAAGTCTATGTTTCTATGTTATTGCCCTTATTACTGAGACTTGGTGGGATGATAGCGGTTCCTGGGATAAAAGTATCCAGGGATATAATTTATATTTTAAAAATAGAGAGTACAGAAAAGGTGGAGGGGTAGCTATATATGTCCATCAATCAATTGATAGTGAAGAAATCATAGATGGTACTGATCTTGAAACTCTATGGATTAGAATAAAACCCCAGATAGGCCCGTCATTTATTCTGGGTCTAGTATACAGACCTCCTTCCATGAATCCTGATAATGATGGACAATTATTACATTATCTTAAAAACCTTGACCCATCAAAAAACTATGTAATTATGGGAGATTTCAACTTAAACAGTGTAAATTGGGAACATGTATCCACAATAGATAAAATTGATAGATGTTATGTGGAGTTATTTAATGAAATATGTTTGGAACAACTGGTCCAAAATAATACTAGGGGCAATAGAATATTGGATCTTATACTAACAAATATTGCCCATTGTGTAACCCAAATTGATGTTAAAGCACCATTAGGTAACAGTGACCATAATACTGTTCAATTTCAAATTACAAATAGTAAACCCGTGCTAGCTACTGGTATAACTAGAATCTTAAATTTCACCAAAGCTAACTTTGTAAATATGAAAAATATTACATTATAAGATGCTGGGATTGGCAGGTTTTATTTACAAACTTATCAGTAGAGGCTAAATTGCAGTTATTGGTTAACAAATTGAAGGACCTTATTAAAACAAATATTCCTACTAAAAGCAAATATGAATCTAATCACAAACCTACACCTGGATGGATGTCTTCTAAAATAAAAACCTTAATTAATAAAAAAAACTTTACAAACAAATACAAAAAGGTTTCACACATCTCCATTTGAAATATAGAGATTTATTAAAAACAATAAAAACTAAAATAAGACTAGAAAAAACCCAATTTGAACTAAAATTAGCATCAAGGGTGAAGGACAATAAGAAATCCTTTTTTTCTTATATAAACAAAACCAAAGGTAATTCAAAGACTATAGGCCCATTTACCACACAATCTGGTTGTGTAGCAGATACACATGAAACAGCTGATATTCGGAATCAATATTTTTCTTCAGTTTTCAATATTACTTCCCAAGGTGAAATAAAAGAACTGGATGTCTCCATACCTGGCAGATTTGTAATTCAGCCTAAAGATGTTTTAGATAAACTTAATAAAATAAATATCAACAAATCCCCTGGTCCAGACGATATTCATCCAAGGGTATTAAGGGAACTTGCTAATGAGATCTATCTACCCCTGACTAATATATTCCAACATTCATTAGATAGCGGGGAAGTCCCAAATGATTGAAAAGTAGCAACAGTTGTACCTATACATAAAAAAGGGTCTACCAACAAGCCAGAACATTTTTAGACCTATAAGTCTTACATCACTAATCGGGAAACTCCTTGAACAGTTTAAGGAAATTATTTTGGAACATTTAAACCATAGTAAACTAACTGATAATTACCAACATGGTTTCACCAAATCAAGATCATGTCTAACTAACCTATTGACCTTTTATAATAAAGTTACTGAAGAAATTGATAAAGGCAATTTGGTAGACTTAGTATTCATAGATTTTGCTAAAGCATTTGATAAAATCCCGCATTTGGAACTTATCGATGCCCTAAGAGAAGCTAAATTGAATCCAAACATTGTAAATTGGATAATAAAGTGGCTTAGGAATAGAAAACAGAGAGTATCCATAAATGGAGAACTATCAGAATGGGCAAATGTGACTAGTGGCGTTCCCCAGGGGTCAGTGCTAGGTCTGTGTTTATTTAATATCTATATTTCTTCCTTAGAATCAAACAAAAATAACATCTGGCTGCTTAAGTTTGCGGATGATTGCCGTATAGGCTCTATTATCAACAACAACAACGATGAAAACATTCTCCTGCAAAACTTTCTTGATGAAGTTACAAACTGGGCCCATGAGAGGAAATTAATATTAAATAGTGACAAATGTAAGGTGATGCATTTGGGAAAACATAACCTACATTTTACATACAAATTGGCGAATCAAACACTGCATCAGACTATAGAAGAAAGGGACCTTGGGCTTATCATTACCCCTGATTTGAAATTTAAATTGCATTGTAACAAACAAGTTAAAAAGGCAAACCAGAATCTAAATTGTATATTTAGACATGTGGCAAGCAGGACAGAGGAAGTTATGTTGCCATTGTATAATGCTGTGGTGAGACCTCATCTTGAGTATTGTGTGCAAGTGTGGTCTCCATACATAAAGGAAGACATCAACAAAATGGAAAGAGTACAGAGATAATTCAGTATGGCAATAATAGGAATGAAAGGGAAAAATTACGAAAACAGGCTGAAGGATTTGAAATTGTATACTTTAAAATACAGAAGGCTTACGGGAGATCTGTGCCTCATTTACGGCCTACTACAAGATTCTGCACTTACTGAGGGAATAGGTTTATTCAAATCCAAATTCAGACTTAGTAGTCGTAGACATAAACAGTTACTGACTGGAAAATGGAATTCATTAAGGAGGAAAAATTGGTTCAGTGTAAGATCAATCCCAATATGGAATAATCTTCCTACTGTTGTAGTAGAAAGTGCAAATATGGATACATTAAAAAAAAAACCTGGATCTGGTGATGTCAGATAAAGATAAATATATGTAATTATAGCCAAAATTAATAGGCAAGCATTATGGACTATTGTTCTGTAGCTTGAAAAAACCTATGAAATATGTGGAACGCTATGAAACTGAATTCATTTGTGTGCATGTATTAATGTTTGTTTATGTCATATTTTATATTCAATTATTTTTCAGTTTTCCCTTACACCTAAAGAAGTTCTAATGAACAGATTTCAAACAAATGTGAAAAGAATTAAGTAAGGGAATTATGAGTTACTGAATAAGGTAAACATAATGTCAGAAAAATAATTTATATATGTTTTTGTATTTAGATGACAAATTTTTTAAGTACATTTTTTGTTTCATTTTGAAGTGGATAATAACCGAGGATTGACCTAAAGGAAACGTGGCAGTTCATTTGACCTTTTGGTGACTTTGATAAAAAGTAAGACAATGATTTAATTTATGCATAAATTACTGACGGCTTTAGATGGGCTTTATCATTAATGAAATGAATACAAATTTTGTTTGCTTCATAATTTGTTTTGCTTTAGTTAATGTTTTTATATATATTTCAGTTATATTATGATTATTGAGCCAATATGTTTGTTTTTTACTACCAGAGTTACTTTATGAAAAATAACTTACAAATCATTCTCTAAGAATATGTAATATACTCATTTTGAAATTGTTTGAAATTTATTAACAGTTCCCCAGAAGAAGACTAATTTTAGGCGAAATGTTGGGACTATTTAAAATAAAGAAATATTGAACTGCTGAACATAGCGTGTAGAAGCATCATTTCACTTGAGCAGGCCAGACTCTTTGCTTGGATGCTCACCAAATGGCTCAGATTTTTTGGTGGTTTGCACCTCCATCACTGAACTCACCACAATGAGTGCATCTGGAAATGGATATCACACATGTCCCTTGTCTTAGCTTTTTACTAGGAATTACATTTTGGAAGAAGCTGACCTCACACCCTGTCATGCTTGCTACCTTACAGGCCTGGGATACTTGCATATGACTCACTGCTGTTTCTTCTAATGCTTGATTCCCCCTAGACCACTGACCTATCTTTCATGTAACCCTCATATTCTTGTTGGGGGAACCTATCTGCTGGATAAAATCTGGGACGAGTTGAATATTAGAACCACAGCTGATATTTTGGCACCCGGATTCCACTACTATCCTCATTTTTCAACAGGTTCAGAACAAAACAGGACTACCTAAATCAGACTTCTGGTGGTTTATTTAGCTTAGGGCTGCAATTCGTACATGTGAACAAAAACTGCTTCCACAATCTGCTTGGAACTGGCTGTCTAACTTCTATACTGCAAACAGTCCCAAGGGATTGGGGGGGGGGCAGAACCTATTCTATGATATGTAATACCCAACCATCACCCCTGACCAGAAGTAAAAAAAATGGGAGAGAGATCTAAATATTCTTATTCTCTCTGATGTGTGGACCTGAGGGATGAAGATGGCATACAGTACAAAGTGCGTTGGGATTCTAAAAATCCAATTAATACATTTTAAGATCCTTCACATGTGGTATAGGACCCCTCGGTCCTTACACTGTATGGCCCTTTCACAGGACTTCACATGTTGGCAGTGTTCACAACCATCTGCAGGGTTCCTTTATATGGTCTGGAGTTGTCCATGCCTTAGTAACTGGTAACAAGACATTTTGTCTGACTGCTTTCGTATTCTGAATATGACCATTTCAGCTGCCCTTGAGTTGGTAGTCTTAGGTCTAACTACAGGGATTACCCCAATTCTAACAATGCTGGATTATTGCAGATCTTATTGAGGCCAGACAACTGCTTCTTATGTATTGGAAGTGCCCTTTTCCTCCATCAATGACTACCTAGCATTCAGCCCTATCCAGACTAGCTCTTTTTGAGCGATTATCGCTGGTGACCTTTGGCAAGCATGATCTGTACCACAGCAAGTGGGATCTATTTTTGCACTCCCATTTGTGCTTGGTGCCCCCTTCATACCCTTGTAATCTACCATTTACTTAGTTCTTTTAGATATGCCTCAGGCTTCCTGCCCCTCTTATCATATACAGTAAATACTATTTTGGTGAATGCTCCTGTCTCATCTATTTGTTATACTACTTACAGTTAGTACTGTATATACTACTTTGTCAATCAGTACACATATGGTTTTGGACTTCTATATTCTTGTTGTTTTTGTTATGCTGGATTCGTGATTTTGTTGTTTGATAAAGATTTGAATATTGTGTTTGCATATCAATAGTTTCTTTATTGCTTCTTCAGTGCTCATGTTAAATATATATATATATTTTTTTATGACTGTAGTTTTTTGTATTTGCTCTTTGTGAGTTTTTATTATATTACAGTTATTTTGAAGAATTTAATAAACAGGTTCATGTTAATGGGAACAGGTTTGGGAAATAGTTTAATTTGATGCCATTGACTTATGAATAGGTCCCCTTTTTGTGGGGGGAGCCTTCTCATGTTAAAAGCCATGCACTGCCTATCTTTCCAACCAGTGTGCGTACTATAGACTAGCAGTATATTTCCTCAGGCATGCACTGAGAGGCCACTGTCTGATTAACTTCAAAGTTCTTACTTTGGGATCGCTATGACTTTTTATCGCTCACCAGTCATTGAGGAACAGTTGCGGTGGTGGGTGGCATGCTATACTTTCCTGGAGTGTTTAATACAGTGGCACACACAGCATGCCAGCCAGCCATCCTTAAAGACTTCTGCTATGCCTTTGAATCATGTGACTTTTTGGACATTCATGGTGGTGTTGGTGGGTTGGACAGGATGCTCAATGACTAATAGAGATGAGTTAGTAAGCTCAGAGCTCTGCATAATGGGCTAGCTCATATTTTCTCTGTTTATCTTGTTACTTGTTATGGTATTGAAGGTTATGGTGGGCATATTGAACAGTTCTCTGGGTTATGGTATGGTCTGTGGTGGGGCAGCAGTGGAGAGGGGGGAAATCCTCATTTTCCCTTACAAAAGAAGAGAAGCATGAGCACAAAGCATTATGTTACTGCCCTATGGAGCCAATATCCAGAAATCTTTTGGTAATTACCTTTTTAGTCACGCATCAGTGTAAAGACTGGGGGCTCAATATTCAGAGCCAGCCAGATACGTGGCACAAATGGATGCACCGCACAAAAAATGGGCCAGCCAGCCCTGATGGGATATCCAAACAGAATGTGCAATTGGAACAGATCATGCATTCTGATTGAATATTGAACCCTGGATGCGTGGCACATAGCGGGCAGCCACCATGTTTGGTGCAGTGTATCCAGGGTTCAGGACTGAAGACTACCAATGGGGGAATGTGTGGCATATGCCTGGATGCACCATTTCCCCCAAGGGTGATATTCAGCCAAAATATGCTAATGAGATCATTGGGCATGCATGGTGCAAAGAGGCCTCATTCATGCCCATTATGGGCTCATTAGTATGGCTGCACCCAGTGGAATGCACTGGGTGCAGCACCCTCCCAGCCCTGATCCCCATTAAAGAAATGAAATGTAGCTCCCTCCCCATATTTTCCATAGTGCAGTGTCCCCCCACCCCATTCCTGATCCCTGTTATTATAAAGAAATGGAGAACCAGCCCCATCTTTACCATAGTGCAGTGTACCCCCTCCATGTCCTGATCCACATTATTATAAAGAAATGAAGTCCCATTCCCATCATTTCCATAGTGTAGTGGACCCCCCCTTCCAGCCCTGATCACCAATGTACTAAATTACAAATGTGTTCCTGTTTCCATATGTGGTGTCCCCTACCCCCCCCCACCCTGATGAGCAGTAACCCCTCCCGCACCACCCAACCTGACCAGTGCTGGCGACTGCCCGGCCTTCTACACCCTGCCATGGCCAGCTGCCGACTGATTAATACCCAATCTTGTACAGTACATAGTATGCACTCATTGGTTGTTGGCGTACAATGTACTATATGAGATCAGATACTGATCAGTCGGTGGATGGCGCGATGTGAGAGCTTGCTAGATTATAGCACTGGTCAGGTTGGGGGAATGTGGGAGGGGGTTACTGCATACCAGGTTGGGGAGGAGGAGACACTATACTACAGAAATGGGGAACACATTTGTAATTTATTACATTAGGGATCGGGGCTGGGAAGGGGGTCCACTACACTATGAAAATGATGGGGAAACTGTTTGTAATATATTTCATCAAAGATCTGGGCTGGGAGTGGATCCACTACACTATGAAAATGACAGGGAAACTGTTTGTAATATATTTCATTGAGGATTGGGGCTAGGAGGGGGGCACTGCACTTTGGAAAGATGGGGATGGGGCTCCATTTTTTTTGTAATAATGGGGATCTGGGATGGGGATGGGGGACACTGCACTATGGAAACAGGGCTATTTTGGAATGCACTGTCACTCCGTGATCAGGGCAGGGAGACCCTACAATATGGAAACAGGGATGTGTTTATGTTTTGGACAGTCTGTGATTGGGGCGGGGAGGTGGGACACTACACTATGGAAAAGGGAATACATTTTACTGATTATGGCACTCTGTAATTGGGGATGGGGGATCATGTGACCAGCCATGGACGTTGCGCGGGGCACCACCCTGCCCGGCACAAAGTTAGGACAGGGTTTTGGAGTCCTAACTTTGCACTGGCACATCCAGTTGTGTCTTCCCCAAGGAAATTTTAAATATTGCGATGCAGAGAATATGCATTAGGGACCCCTCATTTGCATGCCCACATCACAATATTCTGTGCCGTGGTGCAGTTTGGTTTGCATGGCACATCGGTGGCTTCTGAATATTGCCACACACCCAATTGCCATCGCAAGTCCAGAGAAGCGTGGGCATATCTAGGGATATGCTGCACATCTCCTTTGAATGTGTGAGCCTAATTTCCTTAAAGTGCTTGGTATGCAGACACAACTTTCTGAGTCTATAGTACTACATCCTATCCTGTGGGTAGTCAGGAGTTAGCTTTGGCTCTCCAACTGCCATCTAAGTTTACATTTATTGTAAGAGGCATCCATTGGTGCAGGTTTAAACACATTAGTTACCTGTTTAACTCTTTTCTCGTCTATTGGTATAATGCAGAGTACTGTTGTGGTCAAAAAGACTTCATGCTGGAGCTCCTAATACTTGGAACAGGGAGGGACTGGGGGGACCATTAATATGCCAGATAGTCACCCAGATATTACATAAGTGGCTGACCTAACTGCAATAACGAGTTGGAATGTAAAGGGTCTGAACCACTCCAAAAAATGAAAACAGGTGCTGAACTATATTAAAAAAAATAGTGCTTATAGCATATATACAGGAATCGTACCTCAATGAGGCAGAGCATCAGAAACTTAAGTGTTGTTGGGTGGGGCTGATGTTTTACTCCTCTTACACCTCACACACTTAAGGGGTTGTGATTTTAGTACATAAAAAGTTGTCTTTTATATCCACGAAGGTGGAAACCATTAATAGCAGCAGGTGGAGCTTGGCAGAGGGACTTTTTTACATGAGCTGGTAGTGCCTGCTCCTAAACATTTATACCTTGACCCATGAAAACACTAAATTTTTTCAAGACTTATTTTTGTCTCTTTGTTCAACCTATCAGTCCATTATTTGGGGAAGTGATTTCAATTAAATTCTTGATGTCACCTTAGATAACATAGAAACATAGACTTTGATGGCAGATAAGGACCACTTGGCCCACCTAGTCTGCCCATTTCCCTACATATTGGATAAGCTGCAGACCCTAGTTAATCATCAGCCTACTTCTTTCTACCCCCACTATAACTGCCTTGTGTTGGTCCCATGCATTCTTGAATACCCCCACCATTTTTGACCCCACAACCAGCTCAGGAAGGCTGTTCCATGCATCCACCACCCTCTCCATGAAAAAACACTTCCTCATGTTGCCCCTGAGCCATCCCCTCATCTTCAAACTGTGCCCCCTTGTTCTTGTGCATCTCTTTTTCTGAAATATGCTACCCTCTTGGACTTTGTTGATTTCCTTGAGGTACTTGAAAGTTTCCATTATGTCCCCCCTCTCCCTCCTTTCCTCCAGGGTATACATATTAAGATCTTTTAGTCTAGCTTCATATGGCTTCTGGTGCAGACCCTGCACCATTTTAGTTGCCCTCCTCTGGACTGCCTCCATCCTGTCTATGTCCTTGTGGAGATGGGGTCTCCAGAACTGCACACAGTACTCCAGATGGGGTCTTGCCAACTGTCTGTACAGAGGGATAACAACTTTTGCTTTCTACTAGATGCCTCTCCCTATACATCCAAGAATCTCCCCAGCCCTCCTTATTGCCTTCTCACATTGCTTGCCTACCTTAAGGTCATCTATCAGTACCCCCAGGTCCATTTCCATTTTTGTTGTTAGTACCTCCCCCCCCATTGTGTACTCTTCCCCTGTGGGTTTTTGTTTCCCAGGTGCATTACTTTACACTTCTTTGCACTGAAGCTAAGCTACCATACTCTTGACCATTGCTACAACTTTGCCAAGTCCCTTCTCATCCTTTCTACCCCTCCTTGTGTATCAACCCTGTTGCAGTTCTTTGAGTCATCTGCAAAGAGGCATATTTTTCCTTCCAGCCCATCTGCAATGTCACCTATAAAGACATTAAAGAGTACTGGTCCCAGTACTGAACCCTGTGGTACCCCACTAGTAACTCCCCTTTCTCCACAGTGTGCTCCATTTACTATTACCCTCTGTGTCCTGTTGTCTAGCAAATTTGTTACCAAGGCTGCTACCCTGGGACCCATTCCCAGGCTAGCTAACTTGTTTATTAATCTTTTGTGTGGGACTGTGTCAAATGCCTTGCTAAAGTTTAAGTAGGCCATATCTATAGCCCCTTCCTGGACTACTACTTTGGTCACCCAGTCAAAGAAATCTATTACAATGGTCTGACATGACCTTCCCGCTGTGAATCCATGCTACCTTGGGTCCTGTGCACCACTGGCCTCTAGGTATTTGACAATTCTTTCTTTCAGAAGTGATTCCATAATTTTCCCTACCACTGAGGTCAAACTAACAGGTCTGTAGTTTCCTGTATCTGCCTTGCTTCCACTCTTGTGAAGGAGGATCACATCTGCCTTCCTCCAGTTCTTAGGTACCACACCATCCTCCCATGATTTGTTAAAAAGGGTAGTCAGTGGTGTCACTAGGTCTCCCTTTAGTTCTTTTAGAATTCTGGGGTGAATCTCATCAGGTCCCATTGCTTTATCCACTCCGAGTTTTAAGAGTACTTTCAGGACCCTTTCATCTGTGAATGGACTGGTATCATCCCCCCCTGCCCAGAGTGCTTCTGTTGTTTGGTTTAGGTACCTCCCCCTCTTCTTCTTTTGTGAATACTGAGCAAAAGTGTTTGTTCAGTATCTCTGCCTTTTCACTGTCATTCTCTGCCCACTTCCCCTCCCCATTATTAAGCCTCACTATCCCTCCCTTGATCTTTCTTCACTCCCTAATGTATCTATAAAAGGTTTTATCCCCCTTCTTAATCGAGCTGGCTATCTTTTCCTCGGTTTGGGCCTTTCCTATCCTGACTGCCTTCCCCATTTCCATCTACTTTAACTAATACAGTTCTCTGTCCTGCTCTTCCTGTGATTCCTTATACTTCTGAATGCTATCTTTTTCTCCCTAACCTTCCTTGCCATCTCTTGAGAACCATAGTGGTTTTTCACTTTGTTTTGTTTTCTTTATTCGTGTCACACAAAGACTTGTTGCCTCTATGATGGCAGTTTCCCCATTGTTCTTCCACCCCTCCTTCCTGCCCATTTGCTAGTGCATTCCTTAGGCACTCTCACATTTTGCCAAAGCCAGCCCTTCTAAAGTCCAGTACCCTTGCTTTTGTATGGCTTGACTCCACAGTTGTGTTTATCATGAACCACACTGGGTGGTGGTCACTTGTTCCCAGATGGCTATCCACTTCTAATTCTGTGATCCTCTCTCCATCCCCATTTGAAAGCACCAGGTCCAAGATTGCACCCTCCCAATTGGGTTCCAATACTAACTATCTGAGGCATTCCCCCGTAGGGTATCAAGAATAACCCTACCCTTGGATGTGGCTGCAGTAAATGTGCTCCAGTTAACATCTGGCATATTCAGGTCGCCCATCAACAATATCTCCCCTTTTTCTGCTATTTTGAGGATGCCTTCTATCATTTCCTTGTCCATTTACTTCCCCTGAGACAGGGGTCTATATACAACCCCTGTGTGGATTGTGGTGCCACTGCCTCCACTATACCATATAAGGTGTCTAAGGCTGCTATTGTGAGACAATAACAGTTCTGAGAACTGGGACTCAAAGAAACTTGGAGAATTCTGCATCCAACAATGAAAGATCACTCTTTTTTTCCCCAGTCCACCAAACATATACATGAAAAGTTTTTTTTTTTATATCAGATTCAGTACCGTGGGAGGTTACTACAGGTAGCTGTGAATACATGCCTATTTTGCTATCTGACCATTCCCACTTAAAATGCCATGGAGGTCAGAAGAGAACCTATCAATGGTCAGAAACCATGGAGCTTAAACCCCATCCTAATTAATAAAACCAAATTTATTGAACAACTTAGGGCAGAGATCAAGGAATTTTGGGACATCAATAAAACTTCAATGGAGGATACAGGGATTATTTGTGATGCCCTCAAGGCCTTCCTGAGAGGGAGGACCACTTCATTTGCAGTTAAGCTTATAAATCGAGTCTCAGAAAAACACTCCAGGAGTTGAAAACCAGTATAGCAAAGTTAGATGAGAAACTCAAGTGAATTTATACAGAGGAGCAATATTTTTGGCTTATCAGATTAAAGATGGAATATAATGAGCTCAGCTCAAGACAGATAGAATGGGCCCTATTGTATCAAATAGCAAAATATTATGAGATAGATAACAAAAGTGTGAGACTCCTGGTTCTTCATCTTAAAAAAGAGGAGGCCACGAGGCACATCACTGATATTTGCAGGCCAGAGGGTAACAAAGTCACTAAAATGCCCAAAGCCTAAAGCTGGTGGGGGGAAGGTTCAGGAGGGAGATGAAGAGGCACTTTTTCACTGAGAGGGTGGTGCTCAAGTGGAATGAGCTGCCAGAGGAGGTGGTATCCCTAAAAATGGTGGACAGCATCAAGAGGGATGGGATAGGGTGAAGGGAAATGTTGTGAATAGGAGGGATTGGGGGAAGAGGAGGAAGCAGAGGGAGGTCAGATGGGACATGTGGAGGGGGCAGCTCCCTGTGAAAATACAGTGGGAACCGTACACTCAAACAGAATAGATAGACCATAAGGCCTTTATCTGCTGGCATGTTTGTATGTTCTTATTTATTTTTATATATATCAAAAAGCTTGTTTTTCTTGGCAATCTCTCACTGTGAAATAAATAAACTTGAGCCAGAGTTAAGGTTTCAGGAGACTGTTGACCATCATAAATAGGGCCACTTTATTTCAACTGTATGTACCCTGGGCATAGCCCCAGGCCACTTTCATACTGTTGATGCTTTGTAAATGTGAAACTCATGTCTTCTGTTTGTAATCCATGATGACAATCTGTGGCTCAGTTCTGAGCTGTAGTAAGGGGCAGTGCAAATTAATGTTTTGCTTCTTGACTGTTGTGCCCCCACCTGACAATGCTATGCTCAACAGATAACATATTTCACAGAGTGTGAAGTCCCCTTGTATGTACAACACAATTTAAACCACCATAACAGATGTTAGCAGGGACAACTGAGGTAACACCTGCCAGCCTTCTGGCATGTTCCCACACACAGAACAAAAAGTGTAATTGTGAAAATGCATTGTACATGCTATAATGCATATAATTGTGCTTCATTGGTGGCTCTGGGCAATATCCCTTCCAATGGCTCCTACACCCACAAACCTCTTTTGTTTTAATCAGTCCCTGGCATCCACTGGTTTTACCCATCACTCCCCCTTCTCCCAAGCAGTCTGTTGCACTCTGTGGTTCTCACCACCCACATTTCTTCTTCTTCTAGGCAGTCACTGGAAGTCATAGTGCACTCTGATTCAACAACACCCCCTCTAATAAAAATCAGACAGTTCAGGAGTTGGTATTTAATATAAACATAATAGAAAAGTATAAACAAAACATAAATTTGAATCAGAAATCACCATCTATAACTGAAATCTGGGTTCAAGGTAGTACAAATATTTCATTTTGTCATACATCTGAGCCTCTGAGATATAATACTCAGGAATGATAGCTAGCAAATAACCAGAATATCCTGAAGGTAACTGAATCAGTATTAAAGGATCACACAGTGGTGGATAGTTTGAATAAGATTTTAACATATAACATAGCAGGGGTTCATAGAAATTTAGCTGATGATCATTTCAGAGACTTTATTAAACCACACTGAATAGTGTCTTTACATGAGACTTGGGCAGTTGATGACTTTTGGGTTGAAGGATTCAACTGTATTTCAAGTAAAGTAGTGATAAATAAATCCTCTAGGGAGACCAATTAGGGCATTGGCCATTCTTCTCAAAATAGGCAGAGAATGATTAGTAAAGGAAGTAGTTAAAACACATCCAAATGTCAAGATCATACCAATCAACTGGAATTGTGAATTATTTACTGGGAAATATTTATATTCAACCAAGTAATTCAGAATATTTTAATGAAGACCTTTTGGATTTATTAGTGATAGAATTGGCTAGGGCCATCACAAAATTCCAAGTAGCAGGAATACTGTGATATTTCAACTCGCATATACAGTATGTAAGAGAGGATTGTTTACAGATGATTAGAAAGACATTATTTAAAAAAAGTAATCAAAAGACAAATTGTAAATAGAAGCAGCAGACTATTTATGAATTTCCTAGAAAAAACGGGACTGAGTGTTCTAAATGAGGTGATAGAGGGAGATTAGATAGCACAATATGCTTATTGCTTAGCAGAAGGAGCCAGTGTTATACACTAATAGGTATCTTTATAATGGCAAGTTTTTGACTATGTGAATATGACTGTATTTGAAAGACCTGAGAGTAATCATTTTCCATTTCTATTAAAATTATATTCATGTTTATCACAAGAGAATTTTTAGGAAAAAATGTTGATAATGTACCAAATATAGAAATTAGAAACAGGAGAAGAGTTTTTCCTATGGATGAGCTAAGAAATAAATTATCTAGCATATTCATGTGTTTGTGGGTAGCTAAAATAGTAAAGAACTCTATATTGGAATCTTCAGACCAAAGCTTTTATCAGAGTCAGGTTAATATATAATATTATTCTGTCACATTTATATAATTCAGAAACATCAGTTAAACAGAAATATTGGTTTAACAGTGACTGTAACAATTACAAAGCATATTTATTGAAAGTATTCAGATCTGTAAAACAAAATCCAACAAAGGAAAATTATACTTAAACAAATACAGAAGTCAATGTAAGCTTTTTCTTCAAGAGCAGAAGAATGCATTTCATAAAGTAACAGTACAAAGAAATGTTTAAAACAATAGATAATCAAAATTCAAAATGCTTTTGGACACTGGTGGCTTTGGGAACAGTGAATTATGCTACACATATGTTGACACATATTGAACCATTAGCATGGATGAAATATTATCAAAACATGTTTTATAATCAAGAGAAAAATTATAATTGCAGTAGTCTGTGAACAAACTCCACTTGGATAGGGGTACTCTTCAAATTATTGTGGCAGAAGTGAAAAATGTGATAGAAGTAGCAAAAGAAAACAAGGCTCTTGGACCTGATAACAATCCTCCTTATGTTTATAGAGTAGAGATAGGATGACGGAGTAACATCTTAGCAGTATTGTTTAACAAATTGATAGAAAATTATGTTTTTCTCAGAGAGTGGAAGGGAAATATAAATTGTTGCAATTTTAAAAAAAGGCAAGCCATCAATGTTGGAGAACTACAGATGAATTAGTCTCACTGACTGCCTGGAGAACATTTGTTTTTTTTACCAGAATCATCCTGAATAAAATAACTGCATGGGTGGAGGAGGACAGTCTATGGAATCCATTTCAAGTTTGTTTCAGAAAATCTTATTCTTCCATTGATGAGTGGTTCATCTTGCAACAATTAGTTAAAAATTACTATATAAAGAAACATTCCTCTTTACTTGGCGCTTATTGATTTCAAGGAACCCTTTGATGGAATTGTCAGACTCTGTTTGTGGAAAAAATTAATTACTAAATATAGATCAAACAATTCTTAGAATTATCTCCAATCTTTACTTAGACAGCTGGTCAGATGTCAAATATGATTTAAAAGGCAATATTTCTAATAATTTTATTTCAAATATGGGTGTTAAACAAAGCTGCTTACCAGTAATTTTTTTTTTTACTTTGTTTATAAATAATCTCCCTCTTCTTCTTCTTCTTCTTCTTGATGGTAATGGACATTTTCCATGTGTAAGGGGCATTCTAGTTCTGGCAGTGATGATTTGATACCATTGTCAGTAATCCCAACTGGCCTAATTTGCAAATTAGATTATTTGGAACAATATTATATGGAAAAAAAATTTAAAATAAGTATTGTCAGCTGGCCCGGTGGTACTGAGGGTTGAGGCACTGGATGCCACACCTCGCACCACACCAGTGACCTGGGTTCGGGAATCAGCTCTGATCATCGAGGGCTGGCCGAGGAGGAGGAGGAGGAGGATTGAGTATCCAAGGGACTGCTGTCCTCCTCCAGGGTAGGTTGGAAGGGTCACCTATGCATGTGCTGGCACCTAGCAGTGGCTGGGAGCTAGGGCAAGTCATGAAGCAATCAAGGGATGGCACAGCAGAAGTCCGACATGCAGTGCACAGGAGCCCACACCACTCCATCATTGGTGTCACTGCATGCCATGCCATTGGGGGGGGATCTGAGGCTACAAAATACCAGGCTGAATCTTCCAGTGCTTGAAGGCAGGGCCACAGCATAACACCTGTCGCTCCCAAGAGCTCCCTCTGGCTCTGACCCCTTAGCCTTCTGCGATTGGGGATGCAATGTGGCCTCAGAGAGGGTTAAGGAGAGAAGGTGGTAGCTTGGGGCATGGTGACAGTTGTAGGAGCCACTTGCTGAGACCAGATGGGGGCACCAAAGAAACACCCCAGCTGAGGAGGTATGGCCACCAAAATTAAATAAATTAGTATTGCAAAAAGCAAAATTTTGACAATGGAAAACAGAAATCACAAAGATGGAAATGTGATGGTATTAATCTTGGATTAGAAAAAAAAACATTGCTACCTCACTTTACATTTTTTTGAATACTAATTCATGGACAAAACATAAGGGGCCAGATATTAAAAATTTTGTGTTGGGTACAAACTGTTTATACTGGGTTCACACCATGTTTACATGAGTCTCCTATATTCAAAAGACCGAATAGTGCAGGCAAACTGGATTAGCACCATGCAAAATTATAATGTATGCACTGGGCAAAGAGAGGAGGCATGTACATGAATACAGGCACCATGCTATATTCAGTGCATTAGCACCATGCAAAGTGTGTTTATGCAATTCTGTGTGACACTTAGAGTGGCGAAAATTACCGCCTGGAGAAAGGTAGCCTTAACTCTGGGCAAAACAAGGATAGGAGGCATGGACACAGCAGCAACAGGCAACAAAGCTGTATGCAACAACAGCAGTATGGTGCACCTGATGACTGAAGCCAATGAGGTGGCAGAGAGGGCAGAAGGCCACCTTGGGCCACTCCATATGCCATGGAAGAGACATGCTGCACAGTGCCCCATTGACACCTTGTCAGTGTGGCCATGCAGCACATACCACCAGTCCCCCCAAAGGGGTACACCAACAAAATCCAGCACACACATGCAGCACTGAGGGGATGGAGGGTGTTGAGGGGAGGGTGTACAGGTGCCCTGGATGCACCACATAGTAGGTGCCACTGCACAGCTGGGGCCATCCACACAGTGCACATGTTCCAGTGATGGGTAGGCACCTGGCATCGGTGTGCTTGTATGATGGTATGTGTGTGCCTGCCCCCCCAGGGCACATACCATACACCTGTACATACACCTCGTCACACATGATCAGCCATGTGTATGTTACTGTGAGACTCCCATGCCACTGGCACAGTGTATGTGGGTCACAGGACAGAATGACAGTGGTGTCCACTGTCAGAACACACCTGCCAGCTAGGCCTATCACTGTATGGATAGCAGCAGTCATTGATGCCTGACACACTGTAGGCATTGCTGTGTCCATCACAATGCCAGCTACTATGGTAATGTAGCATCTGATACACACCATAGCAGATGCAACAACACTCAATGGCATGCAGCAGAACCACCCATGCCTGTGGTGTTAGCCCTTGGGGCACAATAGTCCATGATGCTGTGTATAGACACAGCATGCAGCTACCATCTTGTAGTTCCAGTCTGACATACAGGTGGTGCTGTGTGCAGACCCAGCCTGCAGCCACTGACCTGTTGCTCCAGTCTGACCTACAAGTGGAGCTGTGTGCACCCTGAAATAGTCTGGGCAAACCACACAATGGTAATGCATGCAAATCAGGCCATAATGACATGCTAATGTGGCCGTTTGCACTTGGACTGCCTAAGTAGGCTCATTTGCATATCAGTTTTCAATATAGCAGACTTTAGCCCCAGGCTAATGTGTTTGCCCCAGGCAAACCAATGAGAACCATAACACAGTTCTTCAGTATTTGGCCTGCAATGTTGTTTGCAGTTGTTGTGCACCACTTCTTTGCTAGCACCCATATTGGCCACACACTTCACCTTTGCCTCACTCCACCTCTGTGTGCACTGGGCTACTGTTGCAGTTTGCACTGCCCGGTTGCTACATTCAGAGCTGTCTTTGCTGGGCTATTTTTGCACTGCACTCACAGTCCTGTTTGCCCACATTAATTTGCCTGCTATATTCAGCATTGTTTGCCCCTGGGCTAGTCCTTTGAATATTGCATGCTCTTAGCAGAGGGCTAAATTTGCATGCTGGGCAGTGCTATTTTTGTCTCCAGCCAAAGTTTGAATATTGGGCCCCAGGTGTATATACGAGCAAAGTTAAAGTAGATTAAGAATGGTCTTTCATGTTTTAATACCAGACATGTGGGTACTCATTGATCCCTGCCCTTCATGCACCTGAGATGAACATGAATAGTATCCTTTACAGAGATATGTGTGTGCTGTGTACATGCAGAATGCATGCCACATGCTTAATTGTGCAATGTTTGCAGGCGGTTCACATACACAAAGTGAATATAAGCGAATCAGGGCTAAAAAGCAAATCAGGTTCGCATGCTGCAAGCTTGACATGTATGCTGCAGGTGAGCCAGTGTGAACATCTAAAAATCACATCAGGTTCACATGCTGCATGCTTGCCATGTGTGCAGCAACTAAGCTGGTGCAAATATCATCTAAAAAACACATCGGTTTCTATTTCTCATGTTACTGCTAGCAATTAGAGCCATAAAATACCCTTTTCATTGATTTCCCATTAAAATTAGGTAAACTCAAATAATTCTGATTCTTTTGCAAGTTGTTTAATGGCTTTTGCTTTTTTTCATTAAATTGCAAGTAATTTGTTAAGTATTGTTTGCTTACTGCATTAAATGCATAGGATATAGTCAGCCAACATCCCCCATTCCAGATGTGCCAAGAGGGGCCTCTGTGTTGTGAAGCCTGACCTTTTTGTTTTGGATCATTTGAATCCCCTTATTCATATTTAGCATGGGTGTAGGCAGGCATACTCCAAGCACTCCATGGTGTGCAATTTTACTTAAGGGGGGTAGCAAATAGGCTGTGAACTGCTTCCTTTTTCCATGAAAACTAACAAAGACAATGCTGAACCTTTCTGTAATTTTATTCATAGGAGTTGAAACTAGAAGGACTGGTCACTAATACTGTCTTTGCATCCCAAGGACAATACAAATTTACAGGCTTTGGGCTGGTATGTGGTTGTCTTAGGGAGCAATGCATGGCATTTGTATTTACCCATGCATGGCAACAGCCTTTGTCATGAGATTCAAAAGTTGTATTTATTGTGCCAAATGAGTCAACAAACACAGTCCTGGTGTACATTTGTATATTGTCTGGCTACACCCCTGATATTTAGTGCTATAAATGTGTTTCTCATAGAAACATAGAAACATAGACTTTGACGGCAGATAAAGACTGCTTGGCCCACCTAGTCTGCCCATTTCCCTACCTAGAGGATAAGCTGCAGATCGTATTTAACCAACAGCCTATTTCTTCCTACCCCCCACAAAAATTGCTTTATGTCTGTCCCATGCATTCTTGAATTCTCCCACAGTTTTAGACCTCACAACCTCCTCAGGAAGGCTGTTCCATGTGTCCACCACCCTCTCTGTGAAAAAATACTTCCTAACATTGCCCTGAGCCGTACCCCTCTATCTTCAAATTGTGTCCCTTGTTCTTGCACATCTCTTTTTCTGAAAGATGCTACACTCTTGGACTTTGTTGATTCCACTGAGGTACTTAAACGTTTCTATCATGTCCCCCCTCTCCCTCCTTTCCTCAAGTGTATACATATTAAGCTCCTTTAGCCTCTCCTCGTATGACTTCTCTTGCAGACCCTGCACCATTTTAGTTGCTCTCCTCTGAACTGCCTCCATCCTGTCTATGTCCTTGTGGAGATGGGGTCTCCAGAACTGGACGCAGTACTCCAGATGGGGTCTCACCAACTGTCTGTACAGGGGGATAACAACTTCCTGGTTTCTGCTGGTGATGCCTCTCCCTATACATCCCAGTATCCCTCCAGCCCTCCCTACCACCTTCTCACATTGCTTGCCAACCTTAAGGTCATCTGATATGATTACCCCCAGGTCCCTTTCCATTTTTGTTGTTGTCACTAAGCTTGTAAGCTTTGTTGTTGTTCTCCATGACTGTTTCAGCTCATTTACTTTCCCTATGTCATTCTGTATGGAATATATACACTATGGCCATGCTCAGCACTTTTTGTGCTGATTAGGGTCTTGGAAGCATGCACCATACCTCACATTTTGTCACTGAAATGAGGGACATGGACCTTCAAAATGAGGGACACTAACTCTCACGATGATCAGAACACATCCTGCAACATGGAGATACAGTACCTCAGAACATAGTAGAAACCATTGTATTTACTTGTACTGATATTAGCACCTGAGAATGAATTTCTACCATAAATCAGGGGTGCCATTTAGGTAGGGCAGAGGGGACCAGTTGCCCCCCCCATTGTGCCTAGGTTGTTCTTATGGTGTGGCAACAATGGCATTAAATTTGGATTTAATCTTTTGCACAATAAGTACCTCCCTGGCCTGTGTGCACTCATGCTGCAGGTGCACTCCTAACTCGACTGTGTCTGTATTGCATTGTCCACTATCTCTACCCAGCTTCAACCAAGCAATAGCACATGAGTCACTTGAGTATGACACTGTCTTTCCCACCACAGAGTAGACAGGCTGCACACTACAGCTTGGAGGAGTCAGTGAGCACTGACCTCTCAATAGCAGTGTTGTAGCTGCATATTTTTGTTGGTTTACTCTTAGTGAATCTCCATCTCCCCTGGTGGCTGAAGGGGTAGAGGGTGAGCTAGAAGCTAACTGAAGACTAGACTACCTACTTACTTTACTCGGCTCACCTCACAAAAAAAAAACAGCACAGGTCACCTGCGGCAGCAAGCTAGATCAGGCCTAGCAGCAGCAGTGACAGCAGTGTGGGTGGCCTTCAAAGGTCTTGATTAGTGCAGTGTGGCAGCAGCCAAGCAAGATGCAAAAACACAGATTGGGTGGGTTCGGTTGGTGAGGTGACTTCATTGCAGACCATGCCGGGGACCTGAGATGGTTGGTTCTAGCATCCAACTTCTGGCAGAAGGACAGAGAAGGAGCAGACTGAAAACTGGGCTGGTGACACACTGGTCCATGCCACAGGTTCTGGCCAGATAAGTAAAAGTAAATATTTTTTTTACAGAGGGCTTGGGAAAGGAGGAAGGACTGAAATATTGATGTGTTCTTCATGTTTCTGTGCTTTTGGGCAGCTTCATGACCAATATGGGATGGATATTGAATGGAATAGAGTCAGGTGGAGAAATCGGGACAACGTTTTTTTTTTTTTTTGGAGGTGGTGGTGGTGGGGTTCAGATCTTCAGCCAAGATAAAAAAAGGTTCATAACAAGATGGGTTTAAGCCCAGATCTGATTCACTGCTCTGGGGTATAGACAGATGAATCTTACACATTTTAATTTCTCCTGATTTGCATATCACTTCTCAGTCACAACAAATACGTTTTACCTTTTAGAGATGTTCCAGACATTCTAGAGCTTGCAACCTAGAGGCTAACTAGCACCTGGCCTCCACTGGTTGTTTGCCCCCCCCCCGCTGAAATCTGAAATGGCTCCCCTGCCATAAAGTCTAAATTTACTGGACATCCTCTGTGTGAGCAGCATGTTTTCCATGATGGATGGATGAGGAGCAGAGCAGTATTTAGGGGTAAAATGAGGGCTGTCCCTTGCATTCAGGAACACTTGAGTGGTATGGTATGCACAGACAATTGGAGCCCCAATATAGTCAGGCTTATCCCCCCAGTGAAGCTGGCCTCCACATCCCCATGCTCAGGCACATTATGACATAGGGCAAGGGAGACTGCAGGGGTGTGCACCATTGAAAGGAATTTTTTTATTACTGTTTTATGCATTATTGATGTAGAGTTGGAGATTAATGAAGGTGAGTAACAAGGGCCTTACTAGCAAAACAGTGGCCTTCATTATTCTCCAACTCGCCATCATAATGTATAAACAAGTAGTAAAAAATAACTCAATTCATTTCAAGGGGGTACAGGCAGAGAACAGCAAGAGGAAGGAGCTGCTGTTATAACTATGCTTCTCTACTGAGACTAAAGAACTAGAACTCTACTACGGGAGCCTTCAATTTATGGTAAAAAGAAAAACAAAGTTAGTGTGTTTGCCTGAGTTGGCTGAAGTCAATTGTTATCTTTGCAGTTATCTAGGTGTTTGTCTGAGTCAGCTGAAGAGAATTGTTATCTGTGCAATTATCTAGGTGTAGAAGGACCTGCAAAGTAGGGGGAGTGGTGTGTCTAGAAGGAAGCCAGGTGTGTTGGATTTGAAAACTGACCAAGATAGCTTCTAGCAGAGAACAGGCAGAGAACAGCAAGAGGAAGGAGCTGCTGTTATAACTATACTTCTCTACTGAGACTAAAGAACTAGAACTCTGCAACTGGGACCTTCAATTTAGGGTTAAAACAAACAAAAAAAGAGTTAGTATGTATGTCTGAGTTGGCTGAAGAGAATTGTTATCCATGCAATTATCTAGGTGTAGAAGGACCTGTAAAGTAGAGGGAGTGGCTTATCTAGAAGGAAGCCAGGTGTGTTGGATTTAAAAACTGACCTAGATAGCTTCTAGCAGAGAACAGGCAGAGAACAGCAAGAGGAACGAGCTGCTGTTATAACTATACTTCTCTACTGAGACTATATTGCCCTCCTTCCCTCTCCTGCACCCCCCTCCCCTTAGCTAGTTCTACTTTTATAGGCACAGGATTTGACTGACAACAGGGACTTCCTGTTTGGGAGCAGGAAGGGAGTGATCACAGAGGCACACAAGAGTCACCATCCTAGAAGGAAAAGAGTAGCTCTCCGTCCCCCCCCCCCCTTGCCGCTGAAGGTCTGACTCTGAGCAAGTAAAGAGACTGCTGAGAAATATAGGAACTTCTTGTCTCAGAACAGGAAGATCAGGAGCTTAAAGGGCATGGAGGCAGTAAGTAAGTAGGGAAAAAAAAGTAAAAAATAGTAAAAACATATATAAAATAAAGAAAACAATTTAAATAAACAGAGGAAAGAGTAAGTATTCAAAACAACAGTTAAGGGGCAGAAATAAGACATGATGGGAGTGGTGCAGAGGTTGTGGAGCAGCAGTCTTCAAGGAGATGTTCTGAAGGATGCGGTGTTGTCCCATCTGCAGGCACCTCTCTGGGCTGAGGGAGGAGGTTGCTCATCTCCAGGCTGAGTTGGCCAGGATTTGGGGGAACTCCTCTCCCAACCAGGGACCACCAGGGCCACCGCCATTTCTTCAGAGATTGCCAAGAAAGAGGAGTGGTTGGATCCTAGTGGGCTCAGGGAGGGTAAGAGTGGTGGAACAGAGGTGCATCCCTCCAGTTGTACCTCTCCAAAATTCATATGCCATTCTGGCAAAGTGTGGTTCCTCTGTGGAGGCACGTGCAGTGGAGACCAAGTAGGATGCTGGGAACCTCCATAAAGGAGACCCACAGCAGGGTGGCATGGGACCTCACAAGGGAAGGAAACTACTCCTAGTGGGGGACTCCATTGTTAGGAGGGTAGAAATGGGGGAGGAAGGGGAGAGGGAGGTAAGGTGCCTGCCTGGTGCCATGGCTTGGAGGGACATGGAGCGAATCCTCAGGATCACAGGAGCAGCTGCACAGGGGAGGGAGCTGGATGTCATTGTCCACATAGGGACAAATTATCTGGTTGGGAAAGGGATCATTGCAGTGCAGAAAGAGTTTGTGGAGTTGGGGAAGGGCCTTAGACAAGTAGCACACAGGGTAACCTTCTCAGAGGTGCTGCCTGTCTATGGCATGGGTGAGGCTAGGGTGCTCCACACCATGGGATTCAATCAGTGGTTGAAAAACTCGTGCAGAACTCAGGGGGGTTGGCTCCATTGGGGACTGGGGGTCCACCTGGAGTGATGTAGGCCTGTATTGGAATGATGGTCTGCATCTGTCCAGGAGGGGAACCAGGATCCTAGGTGATAGATTTAAATGCTTCATTGGCATTTAAACTAGCCAAAGGGGAGGCACTGGAAAGGAGCAGGGAATTCCTAGCCCCCCCCCCAAAAAAAAAATCAAGGTAGTTAGTGAGGTAAACACCAATATAGAGACGTCGATAGTGAGAAGGGCAGGAGTAAATGGGGGAAACAACAAAGGACAGGAATGGGGCAATAAGGGATAAGGCCATCACTAAATGGAGGGTAATTGTGAAAGATAACTCCATATACCAGGCAATAATTTTTTTTTTAAGTCTGTTGCAACAGCCCTTTTTACTCTCCTCCTTTCTTGCTGTAATTCCTCATCTTTCTTTTCAAGTTATGTAGGCAGGCCACCTATATAACGTTCTTTCTATCCCTTAAGTATTCTTGCCCTGGTATATGAAGATCTGCACAGCCCTTTCTTTGGTTGCCCCCCCCCATTTTAGAACCTTCCTAAAGTGAGATATGCAGGTTTCATTTCATTTGGATATGGGAATTGTAAGCGCTTATTTATATCCATGGTGTGGGGCCTGTAATGACTCCTTTATGTATGCAAACCCTTGTATGGTCTTGGTTTGCGTCCCGTTTAGCGTTAGGTACCCCCTCTTCTGGTTCCCTCCTTATAAATATGTGGAGTAAGTCAGAGCTGCTTTCCAGGCTAGTTGCTCTGTGGAAATAATATAATTTCAGCCCCAAATGTTTTCAGAGCAACAGCAAAGCAGAACTAACCTGTATAAGTTAGAGTGGCGGCTTCTCGGTCGTATGAGCAGCCCATGCAGTGGAAACCGCCCTCTTTATCTGGTCAAACACTCTGAACGCCGCTTTAGAAGTGTTCCTGCCTCCCGAGTGTCCCAAACACTAAGGCCCAGATATTCAAACTGCGCCAGTCTGAGGCATGAAGCCCCTGCGCTGCTCAAAATGGTTAGCAGGGTGTGGCGGAGTGATATTCAAAGGAGTTAGCTGTTGAGCAACTCCTTTGAATATCGCCCGAAACCCAGCACTTAGCGATGGCAGTGGAACTGTGCTACCGCAAGCTGCCAGAGTTGAGCATTCAACTGCGGTGGCGTAATACCATTGCGCATCGCCAAATTTCGATATTCAAAGGTGACATGCAAATGGGGCCATAATTTATGCAAAGGCGCGGGGGCCATTTGCATCTCTTTATGGCCCCATTTGCATGCCACATGTATAGATGCGCCGATCCCGAGGACTTGCTCCTGGCCACCCCTGCCAGGCAGCAGCGTCGGGGGACCGGCGCCCCACTGCAGCCCGATCGCGGGCATCACAGTTACATGCCCCACACCTCCCACAGCCCGATCGCGGGCAGAACACATACATGTCGCCCCCCACCTCCCACAGCCCGAGTCGCGGGCAGAACACATACTATAGCCCCCCCACCTCCCACAACCCGATCGCGGGCAGAACCTGTATAAACCCCCAGTGCCCGATCATGGGCAGAACCTGTATAAACCCCAGTGCCCGATCGCGGGCAGAATGTAACCCTCCCCAACCCGAATAACTCCTGGTGGTCCAGTGGACTGTAAAGCCCGATCGCGGGCAGAATGTCTGCACAACCCCCAAACATCTCCTGGTGTCTAGTGTCCCCCACCCACCCGAGCCCCTCCACCCGCTCCCCGCGCGGCGGCGACAGCATCCCACCACTGCCGCCCGCCGCCCGCCGACTGACTGTCGGTAGGGCTGCCGCTCCATGGCTGTAGCTCTGCACCAATGGGCGTGCAGCCCGACCGTACTATGACAGTCAGATTTGTGAATGATCATTCCACAAATCTGGACTGTCATGTCTGATAATAAGCTACACACCATTAGCTGTAATCTGCACCAATGGGCGTGCAGCCCATACCCGTACCTGCAAACAGTCGAATTTGTGAATGATCATTCTATCAAAACTGTCATGCTCGCAGTATAAGCTACGCCCATTGGCTGTAGCCTGCACCAATGATGCAGCCTTACCGGACAGTCAGTCGGCGATGCGCGGCGCGCAGGCGGTGGATGCTGTCGCCACCGCTGCGGGGAGGAGGTGGAGGGCTTCGTGGGTGGGTGGGGGACACTAGACACCAGGGAGATGTTTGGGGGGTTGTGCTGTGACATTCTGCCCCGATCGGGCTTTACGGTCCACTGACCACCAGGAGTTATTCGGGTTGGGGAGGATTACATCTGCCCGCGATCGGGCACTGGGGGTTTACAGGTTCTGCCCGCGATCGGGCACTGGGGGTTTATACAGGTTCTGCCCGCGATCGGGCACTGGGGAGGGTTTATACAGGTCCTGCCCGCGATCGGGCTGTGGGATGTGGGGACATGTATCGCGGTACCGCCCGCGATCGGGCTGGTGGGGGCACAGGGAGCGAGTTGGGGGCCAGCCAGGTGGCAGCTGCTGTGTTGTGCCCTGCAATGCAGCAGCTCACCTGTGGGTGGCCTCGACTTAAGCCTTTTTGGCTCAAGCTTTCACGGGCGCAGCTTGGGGTTCGCATGCACAACTCTGCGCAACCCGACTGAATATCGGTGCGCAGGTTATGCATGGATCCTCCCCTCCTGTTGAGCATGCATTCATTTGCATTGCTCTCTTGCGCAACCTGGTGCCAGTGGCGTAACTGCCTCCTGCTGAATATCGCAGAATGGCGCATTTTGGACTTGCGCATGGCGCAACCCTGTTGCGCATGGCGCAACCCTTTTGAATATCTGGGCCTAAATATTCTGGTTTTGTGCGTATAAAACCCCTTCAAAGTCCCTTTCAACCTGTTTGCAGTTTAGAAGAGGTCTTTCTGGTTTGGAACTCATTTTAAATGGCAGCAGTAATGCGCAAAGCACTTCACATTGAGTAAATAAATAAACAGCCTGCATTTTACTCTATTTGCAGCATACCAAAAGGAATTCATTTAGTAGAGACTACAAAATGACTATTTCATGACCTAAACAAGCTACAAAAACGAAAGAAGGCCTGTAAAAATGAGTTGTACAACACTGTGGTTTGTTTGTCCTTAACCCCCCCCCATTCTCTGTCAAACAAAGGTTAAACAAAAGTGTTTCTTTTGTGTTTTTACTTTATTTAAAATGCTTCTAAAAATGGCTTGAATGCCTTTAATTCATTATTTTGGAATAATTTATAAAACAAACAAATGTTTCCCTCATAGAAGGTTACCTGCTTCTCTGTGTGGAGTCTCACTTCCTATTCTGTACTATAGAGCTGGCCGGCTGGTCACCTCCCATATTTAAAGGCACAGAACTAGAAGGTGGAGTTACTCCTGCATTGTCTGAAACTAATTTTTTATGACCAGTTGTTGTTTCTATATAGTGATGTTTACAACATGACAACTTAAAAAGAAATGTTATTCTGTGCTCAGAAATGAAAATAGACTTATTCTGTTGTTTAAAGATAATTTTGAAAAGCATAGGGTGGAGTTAAATGTCCCCCTTTTGGTATATAAGCCTTGGCTTTATTCAGTTCTGTAGATAGCCTGGTGGGGTACAGAAGTACCCTGACCCCAGTAAGATGTTCACTAGCTCCTTCTAGTGTCTGAAATGCTGCTTGAAAACTTGTTTATTTTGAAGAAGTTTTATGTTATTTATTTTTGTCGTCTGAAGTTCGCAGTAATTATTCAGCTTCAATAAAATTTTGCTTCTGAATATCTACAACTGTGGAACAGCGTCCTCCTTAAAAACCCACGCCTCACATATGGTGACAGCGGTGGGATCCTTCCAGTAATACTGCTCAGAGTATTGGAGGAGGATGTGGATGTCCCTGGAGGAAATACCAGTGGGTGTGCTGACTCAAACAATGGCAGAGAAGTTGGTACAGCCCTTGATGACCGGCATACCAGATGTTAGATGGAAAACTGCGAAGCCTGAAGAGAATGGTGCAGTTGGGGTACCCATGGAAGATGGTGAGAAGGAGGAATTGGAGTGAGAACCCCCTACTGGAGACGCCCAAGATCTACTGCAATGGCTATGCATCCAACAAATTGTCTTGGAGAAATAGAGGGAAAGGGACATGCAGCACAATGAGGCCAGGTGGGCAGATACTTTGAGAGCCATACAAGTTATTGGTGTTGGTAGACCACCCCCCCACCAAGTGATAATCCTAAGGACATAAAACTTACCAAGTTAAGTGCAACAGATGATATAGAAACATATCTGACTACATTTGAATGTATAGCATGAGCCTGTCAATGGCCTAGAGGACAGTGGGTGATACATCTTGCACCTTATCTTACTGGAAAAGCTCAGTTAGCCTATGGCAATGTGGACAGTGTAATGAGTGAAGATTATGATGCTGTAAAGGAAGCTATTTTAAAGCAATATGACATATGTTTAGAGACGTATAGGCAAAGATTTCGGACTCTAAGATTTCAGTCCTCAGATACCCCACAGGAGGCCTTCACCAGATTAAAGGACTTATGTACCAAGTGGTTGCAACCTTCCACCAATACTAAAGAACAAATGTTGGAAGCTGTTGTTTTGGAACAATTTTTACTTATCCTACCCCAAGACATCCAGATGTGGGTTCGAGAACATCGACCAGAGACAGCTAAGAAGGTGGTTCAGTTAGCAGAAGACTACTTGACTGCAAGGCCAAATAGGAACAAGGTGTATCCTGGAACCAGTACAATCCATTCTACAGTAAGGCCCTCCTTAGCTACTACTTCTATATCTAGTAGAACTGCTAAAAGTGTAAATGTTGCCAAGTCTTCTATTGCTGAGATAACATGTCATTCCTGTCAAGGGAAAGGGCACATTGCAAGGTTCTGCCCGAAGAAGAAAACCAACCCTACTCATTTGGTGCTGGATAATTGGGGACAGCATATTATACCTGTCAAAGTCAATGGAAAGGACATGGTTGGGTTATTAGATTCTGGTAGCAGACAAACCCTGATCCGAGCTAATATGTTACCTGCAGTTCCTGACTTTCAAACACAAACACAAGTAACCTGCATTCATGGTGACACACATAAGTACCCAATACTACAGGTAGAGATTCAAGTCCAATCTGTTACCCATAAAATGGAGGTTGGTGTGGTTTCTCATCTCCCTGTGTCAGTTATCATTGGGCATGATCATCCGGACTTTTCCCAATTACTTGCCACTACTACAAATATGGGAGCAATGACTACCTGAGCTCAAGAGAAAAGAGACACAATCTTACAACACTCATTTCCCTTTGAAGAAGATTTATTTGAGCTTCCTGGCAAGACAAGAAAAACAAAAAAGGAAAAACGTCAAGACAAACAGATGTGGCAGCAGACCCATAGAGACTCTAAAGATACTGCTGATTTGAAGGACTTAGAGAAATAAACAGATTTTGGACTAGCCCAACTGAATGATAGTACACTAAAACCTTTTTTTCTACTGGTGGGCAAAGAACAAGAAACAGAACACAGTATGGTGCTGCATAAGGGACTCTTGTATAGAAAGTGTATTAATCCAAAAACTGAGGAAATTGTTTTACAATTAATGGTGCCTACTGTTTATAGGGATCAACTGCTAGGGCTTGCACATGACATTCCTATAGCTGGCCACCAAGGAAAGGAACATACATTACAGAGGTTATTATACAGATTTTACGGCCAGGTATACACGATCATGTAGCTGAGTAGTGTAGATCATGTGAACAGTGTCAGAAAGTAAGACCCGTCCTTAAAAAAGACAAAGTGCCCCTTCAACCTTTACCTTCTGTAGACTCCCCATTCACCCGTATAGCCATGGATATAGTAGGTCCTTTGCCTAAAAGTGCAAAAGGAAACCACTTTATTCTGGTTATTTGTGACTATTTTTCAAAATATCTGGAGGCTATACCTATGCGTACAATTACAGATGAAAAGGTTGCTGAGGAGTAAAAATATTGTTGGTAAAAGTATTTTCTAGAATGGGTATACCTCGAGGAATACTGACAGACAGGGGCAGCAACTTCTGTTCCCAAGTATTACAACGCCTTTACCAGACCTTGGGGGTACACCCTATTTTTACATCCCCCTACCATCCTCAGTCTGATGGACTGGTGGAATGTTTTAATAAAACATTAAAACAAATGTGAAGAAAATTCACAGAGGAGGAGGAAGGCAAATCCTGGGATAGGTATTTACCATTCTTAATGTTTGCTTACCATGAGGTCCCCCAGGCCTCCACAGGGTATTCGCCTTTTGAGCTACTATTCGGTAAAAATCCCAGGGGGGTGTTAGACATAATAAAAGAGAGTTGGGAAGGAACAAAGTCTGATACTGTACCCATGTCTACACTAGACTATATTACTTCATTGCACCACAAACTAGCAAAGTGTGCTAGGAAGGCCCAACAAAGTAATGTAAGTCATCAAATATCTCAAAAACAGTACTATGATAAAGAGGTTGGGTTTAAAACTTTCCAGCCTGGTGAAAAGGTACTCCTTTTGTTGCATATGCAAATCACCACAGAATGTTATGCTGGTCCAACTTTAAGCAGAATTGCATGGTGCTGAAAGGCCTCTCGCACAGTTTGCAAAGAGTGCTAACAGAAGACATAGCCACGTGTTTCGTCCTACCAGGACTCATCAGTATGCCTCGTCTGTTTGACACCCCAGTGGAATGGACCAGCTACCCTTAAGGCAGTGTCCTTGGATATATTATGGTGAACCCATTAAAATAAAAACTATTTAAAGACAAAAGAACCTCTGTGCACAAACACCGAGGCAAGGGTTACCCAAAGGGCATTTGGCTGGAAAGCCAAGTTTCAGAAAATACAAAATCACACATGCCCCCACAATGCAAAGCATCATGGGATGCATATGCAAATCACCACAGAATGTTATGCTGGTCCAACTTTAAGCAGAATTGCATGGTGCTGAAAGGCCTCTCACACAGTTTGCAAAGTGCTAAAAGAAGACATAGACCGTGTTTCGTCTACCAGGACTCTGTTAGCACTCTTTGCAACCGTGTGAGAGGCCTTTCAGCACCATGCAGTTTTGTTTAAAGTTGGACCAGCATAACATTCTGTGGTGATTTGCATATGCAGCCCATGATGCTTTGCATTGTGGGGGCATGTGTGATTTTGTATTTTCTTGAAACTTGGCTTCCCAGCCAAATGCCCTTTGGGGTAACCCTTGCCTCAGTGTTTGCGCACAGAGGTTCTTTGTCTTTTTAAATAGTTTTTTATTTTAATGGGGTTCACTACAATATATCCAAGGCACTGCCTTAAGGGTAGCTGGTCCATTCCACTGGGGTGTCAAACAGACTAGGCATACTGATGAGTCCTGGTAGGACGAACACGTGTCATGTCTTCTGTTAGCACTCTTGCAAACTGTGTGAGAGGCCTTTCAGCACCATGCAATTCTGTTAAAGTTGGACCAGCATAACATTCTGTGGTGATTTGCATATGCAGCCCATGATGCTTTGCATTGTGGGGGGCATGTGTGATTTTGTATTTTCTTGAAACTTGGCTTCCCAGCCAAATGCCCTTTAGGGTAACCCTTGCCTCAGTGTTTGCGCACAGAGGTTCTTTGTCTTTTAAATAGTTTTTTATTTTAATGGGTTCACTACAATATATCCAAGGCACACTGCCTTAAGGGTAGCTGGTCCATTACACTGGGGTG
The DNA here is from genome assembly GCA_016271365.2 of Neoceratodus forsteri. NCBI lineage: Eukaryota > Metazoa > Chordata > Ceratodontiformes > Ceratodontidae > Neoceratodus > Neoceratodus forsteri. The sequence continues at coordinate 379,432,617 of CM057458.1, forward strand.
TCAAACAGACGAGGCATACTGATGAGTCCTGGTAGGACGAAACACGTGTCTATGTCTTCTGTTAGCACTCTTTGCAAACTATGTGAGAGGCCTTTCAGCACCATGCAATTCTGCTTAAAGTTGGACCAGCATAACATTCTGTGGTGATTTGCATATGCAGCCCATGATGCTTTGCATTGTGGGGGGCATGTGTGATTTTGTATTTTCTTGAAACTTGGCTTCCCAGCCAAATGCCCTTTGGGGTAACCCTTGCCTCAGTGTTTACGCACAGAGGTTCTTTGTCTTTTAAATACTCCTTTTGTTGCCATGTACGGAGAATAAATTATTAATGAAATGGCAGGGGCCCTATACTGTCCATAGACAAACTGGACCGGTGAACTATGAAATTATCTACCCAGACAAAAGGCAAAAATATAAGATCTATCATGCTAATCTTTTAAAACTCTGGCATGACAGAAAGCAAACATCTTTATTTGTGTACCCAGGAAAGGATGAAAATGAATTGGAGTTAGCTTATAAGCGCCTAGATGGTTTAGGAGAAATGAAGGATGTGACCATTAATAACAGATTAAGCCCTGAGCAAACAAAGGAACTACAGAATATTCTTACTAAGTTCCAGACCATTTTTACTTCAACACCTGGGAAAGTTGAAGGAGTTGAACATCACATAGAAGTAAATACTGATAAGCCTATTAGGCATAAACCCTATAGGTTACCTGAAAGTCTGAGGGAGGAAGTTATTAAAGAAATCAGAAAAATGCAACATTTAGGAGTAATTACACCTTCAATGAGTCCATGGAGTTTTCCTATGGTGGTGGTGGTTAAGAAAAAAGAGGGAGGTGTAAAGGTTTGCCTAGATTTTCGTAAACTAAATGCAATATCTTGATTTGATGGGTATCCTATGCCCTGAATCGATGATATTATTGATAGATTGGGTAATGCTCAATACATAAGCACACTGGACTTATCAAAAGGATATTGGCAAATACCCCTAGATGCAGTCTCACAAGATAAAACAGCTTTTAGTACCCCCTTAGGCTTATTTCAGTTCACAAAAATGCCATTTGGTTTGCGTGGTTCTCCGTCAACTTTCCGGAGATGTGTGCATCATCTGTTACATCCCCACATGGACTATAGTGCAGCCTATTTGGATGACATCATTATTTTTAGTCCATCTTGGGAGGAACATATGATACACCTTCAAACTGTATTATCAGTTATACAGAAGGCTGGACTTACTATAAATCCAACTAAGTGTTCGTTGGCCATGCAAGAGACCAAATACTTAAGCTTTATTATTGGGAATGATTAAGTGAAGCCTGAAACAGGTAAAGTAGACGTTATTGCCAACAGTCCCCAACCTCAAACAAAAAAACAAGTGAAAGCCTTTTTAGGACTAGCTGGTTACTATCGACGTTTTGTGGCCAATTTCGCAGACATAGCCAGTCCATTAATTAAACTTACAAAAAAGAATAAACCAGAAAAGATTCAATGGAATGTACAGTGTGAGCAAGCATTCACCCTTTTGAAGGTTTAATTGTGTTCTCATCCCATTTTACATAGTCCAAACTTCCAGAAACCATTCATAGTACAAACAGACACATCCAATCAGGGTATTGGGGCTGTCTTGTCCCAACTCGATGGGGAAGAACACCCCATCATATTTATCAGTAGAAAATTACATTTAAGAGAGACTAAATATTCCATGATAGAAAAGGAATGTTTGGCTATTTGTTGGGCCATAAATGCTCTTAAATTTTACTTATGGGGCAGAAAATTTTTGGTAATTACTGATCACAACCCGTTATGTTGGCTACACATAATGAAGGATGAAAACCCTCGCATCATGCATTGGTATTTGGCCCTGCAACCCTACAATTTTGAAATACAACACCGAGCAGGAAACAAACACCTTAACACTGATTATCTATCACGTTATGGTGCAGATGATAATCTGGCAAAAACAGACTCCAGAGTTAAAGTAAGTAATGAAAGTAATGAGTAAGAGATAGTTTGGTATCTCTCAAAAGAATATTTTTGTTTAAGGGACTCCGGAGTGGAGCTTTGGGAGAGGGAGGGCTAAAGCTACATCTCCTTTTTAAAAAACGAAATTGGAGATCTGTTCTGTTAAAGAAACTGTAAAAGAAACCAATGATGATGTTATTGAAAGATTCCATTGGTTTCTTCTTGAGTGAGGAGGAATGTGACAGATACCAGGCAATATTTTTTTTTTAAGTCTGTTGCAACAGCCCTTTTTACTCTCCTCCTTTCTTGCTGTAATTCCTCATCTTTCTTTCCACATTATGTAGGCAGGCTACCTATATAACGTTCTTTCTATCCCTTAAGTATTCTTGCCCTGGTATATGAAGATCTGCACAGCCCTTTCTTTGGTTGCCCCCATTTTGGAACCTTCCTAAGGTGAGATATGCAGGTTTCATTTCATTTGGATATGGGAATTGTAAGCGCTTATTTATATCCATGGTGTGGGGCCTGTAATGACTCCTTTATGTATGCAAACCCTCGTATGGTCTTGGTTTGTGTCCCATTTAGCGTTAGGTACCCCCTGTCTGGTCCCCTCCTTATAAATATGTGGAGTAAGTCAGAGCTGCTTTCCAGGTTAGTTGTTCTGTGGAAATAATATAATTTCAGCCCCAAATGTTTTCAGAGCAACTGCGAGGCAGAACTAGCCTGTATAAGTTAGAGTGGCGGCTTCTCGATCGTGCGAGCAGCCCGTGCAACGGAAACCACCCTCTTTATCTGGTCAAACACTCTGAATGCTGCTTTAGAAGAGTTCCTGCCTCCCGAGTATCCCAAGCACTAAATATCTCGGTTTTGTACGTATAAAACCCTTCAAAGTCCCTTTCAACCTGTTTGCAGTTTAGAAGAGGTCTTTCTGGTTTGGAACTCATTTTAAATGGCAGCAGTAATGTGCAAAGCACTTCATGTTGAGTATATAAATAAACAGCCTGCATTTTACTCTATTTGCAGCATACAAAAAGGAATTCATTTAGTAGAGACTACAAAATGACTATTTCATGACCTAAACAAGCTACAAAAATGAAAGAAGGCTTGTAAAAATGAGTTGTACAACCCTGTGGTTTGTTTGGCCTTAACCCCCCTTCCCCCATTCTCTGTTAAACAAAGGTTAAACAAAAGTGTTTCTTTTGTGTTTTTACTTTATTTAAAATGCTTCTAAAAATGGCTTGAATGCCTTTGATTCATTCTTTTGGAATAATTTATAAAACAAACAAATGTTTCCTCATAGAAGGTTACCTGCTTTCTGTGTGGAGTCTCACTTCTATTCTGTACTATAGAGCTGGCCGGCTGGTCACCTCCCATATTTAAAGGCACAGTACTAGGAGGTGGAGTTACTCCTGCATTGTCTGAAACTAAATTTTTATTGACCAGTTGTTGTTTCCGTATAGTGATATTGACAACATGACAACTTAAAAAGAAATGTTATTCTGTGCTCAGAAATGAAAATAGACTTATTCTGTTGTTTAAAGATAATTTTGAAAAGCATAGGGTGGAGTTAAACAAGTCACATGTCCCCCTTTTGGTATATAAGCCTTGGCTTTATTCAGTTCTGTAGATAGCCTGGTGGGGTACAGAAGTACTCTGACCCCAGTAAGATGTTCACTAGCTCCTTCTAGTGTCCAAAATGCTGCTTGAAAACTTATGTTTATTTTGAAGAAGTTTTATGTTATTTATTTTGTCGTTTGAAGTTCGCAGTAATTGTTCAGCTTCAGTAAAATCTTTGCTTCTAAATATCTACAACTGTGGAACAGCGTCCTCCTTAAAAACCCACACCTCACAGTAATGAGTACCAATGGCCGTAGTCTGGGCAACAAGCTCCCTGAACTGGTGGCCTTGGTGGAAGAGGGATGCCTGGATATCATGGCAGTTACAGAAACATGGTACACAGAGAGCCATGACTGGGATGTTAACATACCATGGTATACAACCTACAGGAGGGATAGGGAGGGTAGAAGAGGGGGAGTAGTAGCTCTCTATGTAAGGGAAGGGATAAAAGCAGAGGAACAAAAGAGTAAACAGGAAGGGAAGGAGGCACTGTGGGTCACCTTAGAGACTGGAAATGGCACCACAATCCACACGGGGTTGTATGCAGACCCCCATTGTGGGGGGAGGGAATGGACAAGGATATGATAAAAGGCATCCTCAGGATGGCAGAGAAAGGGGAGATACTGTTGATTGGGGACCTGAATGTGCCAGATGTTAACTGGAGCACCTTTTCTGCAGCCACATCAAAGAGCAGGACCATTCTCAATGCCCTACAGGGGGCATGCCTCACACAGCTAGTGTTGGAACCCACTCAGGAGGGAACAATCTTAGACTTTGTACTTTCACATGGGGACAGTGAGAGGATCTCAGATCTAGACGTGGGTAACCATCTGGGAACAAGTGACCACCAAACAGTGTGGTTCACAATAAACTCAGCTGCAGAGTCAAGCCAAATAAAAGTGAAGGTACTGGACTTCATGAGGGCTGACTTTGGCAAAATGGGAGAGTGTGTTCACAGAGTGCCTTAGAAAAGCACTAGCAAACAGGCAAGATGGAGGGGTGGAGCAACAATAGGGAAATATCAAAACTGCCATCACAGAGGCAACAAGCCTGTGTGTGGAAGCAAATAAACAAATCAAAATGAAAAAAAAACACTATGGCTCTCAAAAGAGGTGGTGGGGAAGGTTAGAGAGAAGAAGATAGCATTAAGGAAGTATAAGGAAACACAGAAGGAGCAAGACAGAGAACTGTACCATTTAAGGAAGAAGGAAGCAGGAAAGGCAGTTAGAATAGCAAAGGCCCAAACTTGAGGAAAAGATAGCCAATTTGGTTAAGAAGGGGGATAAAATCTTTTGTAGGTACATTAGGGAGCATAGAAAGACAAAGGGAGGGATAGTGAGGCATAACAGAATGGACGATGGGTGGGCAGAGCAGAACAGTGAAAAAGCAGGGATACTAAATGAATACTTCTGCTCAGTATTCACAAAAGAGGAGGGGGGAGGTACCTAATCCAATTAACAGAAGCACTCTGAATAGGGATGTTGATCCCAGTCCTTTCACAGAAGAGAGGTTTCTGAAGAACTCCTAAAACTGAAGGTGGACAAAGCAATAGGGCCTGATGGGATTCACCCCAGAATTCTAAAAGAATTAAGGAGAGAACTAGTGACACCACTGATTACCCTTTTTAACAAATCATCATGGGAGGATGGTGTGGTACCTGAGGACTGGAGGAGGGTGGATGTGATTCCCCTTCACAAAAGTGGGAGCAAGACAGAGGCAGGAAATTACAGACCTGTCAGTTTGACCTCAGTGGTAGGGAAAATGATGGACTCACTTCTGAAGGACAGTATTGTTGAGTACCTAGAGGCCAGTGGGGCACAGGACCCAAGGCAGCACGGATTCACAGCGGGAAGGTCTTGTCAGATATGCTAATAGATTTCTTTGACTGGGTGACCAAGGTAGTAGACCAGGAAGGGGCTATGGACATGGCCTACCTAGAATTTAGCAAGGCATTTGACACAGTCCCACACAAAAGATTAATAAACAAATTAGCCAGTCTGGGAGTGGGTCCCAAGGTGGTAGCCTGGGTAAAACACTGGCTGGACAACAGGACACAGAAGGTCATTGTAAACCGAGTTCACTCTGAAGAAAGGGGGTTACTTACTAGTGGGGTGCCACAGGGTTCAGTACTGGAGCCAGTCCTTTTTAATGTCATTATAAGTGACATTGCAGATGGACTGGAAGAAAAAGTAATATAATTTTTTATTTATTTATTAATTTTTTTTTAATTTAGTTGTTTAACCAGGAGTAGCACACTAAGCTGAAAGCTTGTTTACAGGTGTGACCTGGGAGCACAGGGAAGTTAAGTGACTTGCTCAGGGTCACACAGTATGCAAGTGGAAGCTGTGGGATTCAAACCCAGGTCTGGTCTGCTGGATGTCACCAGATTTGCAGCTCTGAGCCTTAAACCACTGCACTATAATAATAATAATAATTTTGTATTTCTATAGCGCAATTCAGATACCAAAGTGCTGTACATATAAAATTTTAAGCACTTCAATAAAACCTCAAAACATATACAACAACATCAATTAAAAACTTCCAATTCATGAAATGTTAAAAGTCTGTTCAAATAAATAAGTCCTTAGGCTGGTCTTAAAACTCTCCACGGTCTTGCACTATCTGATCTGATGAGGTAGAGAGTTCCACACAGATGATGCCATGAACATAAAAGTCCTTGCACCAGATGTTTTAGGCCTTACCCTGGGAACCTCTAGCAACCCCTCATCAGTCGAGCAGAGAGGATGGCCAGGACTGTAAGGAATCAGGAGCTCTTGCAGATAACCCGGTCCCTGTCCATATAGGGCTTTGTAGGTCATAAGACCAACCTTGAAGGTGGTCCTCTACTGTATAGGCAGCCAGTGCAGATTGTGCAGCACAGGTGTAATATGACTGGTACACAAAGTCCCAGTCAATAATCATGCTGCTGCATTCTGCACCAGCTGCAAGCAGTGGACATCAACCCCCAGAAGCCCTAGGTATAGGAGTTGCAGTAGTCCAGGTGCAAGGTCACAAAGGCATGGATCAGTGAGGGCAAATCATTGGATGGAACCAGGTGCTTAATTCTGGTGATGTTCCTAAGATGATAAAAGGAAGACTTGACAACTGCCAACACCTGCACCCGCAGTGTCAGCCCATCATCAAATGCCACCCACAGATTATGCACCTGTTCAGAGATGGGTAGCTGTACACCGTCAATCCAAAACCCTGACGGTAACCCTACCACTGACCTCTCTATCTGGTGCCCCAGTTCCACCACCAGCACCTCAGTCTTCCCAGAATTCAGTTTCAACTAGACCTCATCCAGCCGTGGATTTCCTCCAGACAGCTATTAAACATTGAGAGCGCTCTGTCCTGGTCCAGTGCAAAAGACAGATAGAGCTGTGTATCATCTGCATAACAATGGAAACTCAGCCCATATCATCTTACAATGTCTCCAAAAGGCAGCAGATACACTGTGAACAACATACGGGATAGCACCGAGCCCTGAGGCACCCCGCATGGCAGGGAGAATGACTCAGAGGAAAAAATCCCTGACACCACTTTCTGAGCCCTGCCAGCTAGGAAAGAATGGAACCATCTAAGAACTGGACCCGCTAGTCCACAGATGACCATCAGACACTCGAGCAAATCCCCATGGTCCACAGTGTCGAATGATGAAGAGAGATCCAGAAGTACCAAGATGGAACGGTGCTTCTGGTCTCTTGTCATCAAGAGATCATTGAGCACTCGAACCAGAGCAGTCTCTGTACTATGTCTCTTCTGGAAACCAGACTGGAGTGGGTCAAAGACATCATGGATGGTAAAATGGATCTCCAGTTTAATCGCAACTACTTTCTCAATCACCTTCCCAACAAAGGGAAGGTTAGAGATAGGTCTGTAGTTTGCACAGATGCCTGGGTCTAAAGAAGCTTTCTTCAAAAGTGGTGTCACCACTGCCTCCTTCAGTGAGCTTGGAAACTCTCCTAAATCTAAAGAGCACCAAACTATCTCTGCAAGGATCGGGCCAATGATTTCAATACACCCTAATACTAAGCAAGTAGGGCCTCTATCCAAACTACAGCAAGTTGGCTGCAATTTCTTGACAATCCGCACGATGTCCCCTAATTCTGTTCGGTTGAAAGATATCCAGGATGACCAAGGGGCGGCAGTCTCAGACCAACCACCACTAACTCCCATAGAGGGTGCTGAACAGATTCCGGCCCTGATGTCGGCCACCTTATCTGCAAAGAAACGAGCAAACTCATCACACTTATCTTGTGAAAATGCTTCTCGAACCTATAGATAGGTTGGGTTGCACAGCCTGTCCACAGTTTGAAAGAGCTGAGCCGGTCGATTCTGAGCAGCAGCAATCTCACTGGACAGGAACTCTGCCTTCTTATGTGAAATTGCTGATTGATAGCTTTGATAATGATCCATCAATCTAAGGTGGTCAGTATCAAGGGCCGTTCTCCACCAGCGATGCTCTAGCCTTCGTCCCACCCATCTCAGCTCCCTCAAAGTTCCATCAAACCAAGGGTACCGAGGGCAGAGAGAGAGAGGGGGTGAACACGGATGGGGCGATGACATCCAGAGCCCCAGAAATAGCCTTATTATAGGCCAAAACTAGCTTCTCTGGATCCCAGCCCACCCTCGGAATTCCCGATAGGTCTAATACTGCCGAATGACCCTCTGGGGTAATACTCCACAATGGGTGGTATCTGACCATCTCCACAGGGGCAGGCCTATAAGGGGGGGCTGGAGTTTGATTCATACTGTGTAGTGATTGGACCATATGATTGGCTCCACCACCAAATCAAAGGACTCGATCCCCAGGAGAAAGACCAGATCAAGTGAGTGACCATGATTATGAGTAGCAGAGGCAACTACCTGTGTGAATCCCAATGAAAACATAAGTTGGAGGAAGTCTTGACCAAACTGCGAGAGTTTGTCATCAACCCAGGCATTAAAGTTACCCAGGACCATCAGCCTGGGTGACTCCAATGCTGCTTCAATGATGAAGTCTGCTACTTCCTGCAAGAACAATTTCTCATCCCTGGGTAGACGGTTGATGAGAGTGATCCTGCAGCCCACACCTGCTACTGCGGTAGACTCAAATGATCTGGACACTTCTACTGGTACACCAGTAAGGCCCAGCTCTGATCTTAAACAGATAGCCACCCCCCGCCCCTGCAGTCCGATCTCGAGTGGTGCATCACAGAAAACCCAGCCAGGACCACTGCTTCCAAAATGGGGTCCACGTTGTCATCAAGCCAGGTTTCGGTGATGCATGTCAGGTCAGTTGTCCCACAAGATCAGCAATAATAGCCGTCTTGCTTCTAATAGACCTGGCATTGCATAACACCACTTGAGTCAGACGGGGTTCTGGGGCTGACCAGATTGTCTGCCCAAAATTACAGGAGCCCTTGGGTATGGTAACTAGACATGTAAGTCCATGATCTAGAAACCATTTCACCCCAGGGCATCTCCTGGACCGTACAACCCCAATACGACCACTCCACTCTCCCCCCTCCCAACGTCCACAGCCCTGGCCGAGCCCCTCCTAGCAATACCCAAGGCCCTACATTGGTTATAAACCTCAGCAGGCAAAGGGGGAGAATAAAAGGGCGGGAGGTCACAGAGTTCAGCAGGGCAGTATTGCGTGACCGGTAGAGTAACAGACCAACACATCTTTCAATAACAATAAACCTATAATACCCCCAAAACTTTTTATAAAATATAAAAATATTAACAATAAACTAGATATGAAATGCTGGGGTTCTCTCACAATTCATTTAATGTCCAAAGCAGTCACCTCCTCTGCCTCCCACACAGGGGAGAATATAGTAGACTGAAGTGCTCTCACCCCTCCAATTAAATATTTAAAAATATAAAAGTATAAAATGTAAAAGTATGCCTCTTTGTGAATGACACAAAGATCTGCAATAGGGTTGACACACAAGGGGGTGTGGAAAGGATGAGATGGGACTTGGCGAGGTTGGAGGAATGGTCAGAACATCTTTGGACAGGGGGTGGAAATATAAAATCAAATTGCACAATAATAGCCTTGGCCCTGTGCATCTCCCAAACAGTTTATTCCTAGGAAGAGAAAGAGGACATTGTTTTTACTTTGGTCAACCTAAGACCTGTTTGAAATGTGGATCCCATCAGCATCTGAGCACAGCATGTGACCATTTAAGATTTATTTATTTTATTTATTTAGTTTTTGTTTACCGGGTAGGTGCACTAGCCATAGCAATGACTATTTTCATGCATGACCAGGGAGGATACAGTACAACAATACAGGGTAACATTTCAAAACAATTACAAACAAAGTTGACAGTACTAAACAGAGCAGTTAGCAAATGTAATACCAATGCGGATAGTAAAAAATGAATAAAAATAAGAGAGTAACAGTACACACCAGAAAACTACATTACAATGAGCTTTAAGGAAGAAAAACTTGAAACAGATTGAACATTTTAGTGCTAATAGGGAAATAATGTAGCCCAATGTGTAGGATACTAATAAGAGATAGAATTAGGAACAAGAAAAGAGGGATGAGAGTGAGAGTAATGGGGGGAGGTGGGTCAGATAGGAAGGAGAAGTGCATAGCGTATAGAGGATCATAAAATAAATGCCATGGAAGAGAAGACTGGGAGCAAAAGCTAATGCCAAATTATGTATTGTAATTGTGTTTCTGTGCTCAGATGTGTCTCTAAAATGTTCCTGTATCAATCTACCGTTTGTCTGTATCTATCTGCCGATTGTCTGTATGGCGGATGGCCATTCATTATGTTGTTTAACTCTGTACCTAGTGATCTGTGCTATTGTCTTGGGTCTTGACACCCAGGTCGCATCTGGAATCAAGCAACACTGCTCAGTATGCCTTCCTGGTTAAACTCATAAATAAATAAATAAATATATAAATAAAAGAAGTTATGGAGGTTTGAAACATGAGCACTTGTGGGAAGAATCAAGATAGTTTTGCAGGCCTTTTTTAAAAGTTGTATGACATGATGATTGTCGTAAAGCTAGTGGAAGGGAATTCCAGTATTTCGGGGCATAGCAGGTGAAAGCAATAGTGCCTTTAGTGGTTTTGTGTCTGGGGATAAAGACGGGGGCCTGGTCAACAGACCTCAGTCCATAGCAAGGCATCAGATTTTGGAAAAGTTCAGCAAGGGATGCAGGTATTTGTAGCTGGACAATATTATCAATGCTACAGCCATATGCGTGAAGCCTTAATTCATTAGGAGGAAGCCAGCCCAGATCAGAATAGAGGAGACAGTGGTGTTTCAGATGGTGTGAGGAGGGCGCATAGCGACAGATATTGTTATATGTGATATCCCATTTCCGAAGGATAGATTTGCATACCGAGGCATAAGTTGCAGCACCATAGGTAAGTGATGGAAGGAGTATGCCATGAGCTATGGCAAGCCTTGCTGAGGGGGTGAGCACACAGCTGGTTCGGTAGGCTATTCCAAGTTTGTAGTTGACCAGTTTGCAGGTCTGATTGATGTGTAGGTCAAAATTTAGAGACGGATCAAGGGTGAGGCCCAGATATTTAAAGGAACTTACCACCCCAACTACCGAGTCATTTAATGAGGTGACTTTAAAATTAGGATGAGCATGTCTGAGTTTAGTATTTGTCCCAAAGAGCATTGCTTGGGTTTTGGACTCATTTAAAACAAGTCTGTGGGTAGATAGCCACCCCTGAATTAACTGAAAGTCAAGAGAGAGAGAAGACTGTTTATGTCATCAATGCTTTTTGCGATAGCATACAGAACAATATCATCAGCATAAAGCAAGGAAGTTGTCCTGCAGAGGTCAGTAGAGATGCTATTTATGAAAAGAGAAAAAAGTAGGGTCCCAAGGATGGAGTCTTGTGGAATCCCAATGTTTATAATGGTCTTGTCCGAGACAGTAGAGTTGTATTTCACAAATTGAGTCCTATCAGATGGGTAGTTCCCAAACCACCTTACGACGTTGTTTGAGAAGCCTAGTGATCCAAGGGTGGTAAGAAGGATGGAGTGATCAACAAGGTCAAAAGCCTTGGTCATATCTATGAAAATAGCCCCAGTGAGTAGCCTGGAGTCCATAGCCACTAGTGTATCCGACGTGAATTTGAGAAGGTCAGTAGTGGTGCTATGGCCCTTGCAGAAGCCATGCTGGGCAGGGGAAAGTAGATCATGTTTCTGAAGGAAATAAGTTGTCTGGGTAGCTACAATCTTCTCAAGAATTTTATTTAGGACAGACAGTATGGCAATGGGCCTATAGTTAGAGGGATCTTTGTGGTCTCCTTTTTTGGAAACAGGGGAAACTTAGCTGATCAGATTTAGGGATATAGCCCTGGCAAAGGGATAGCATGAAAATCCTGGCTAGGGGGTCAGCAATGAAGGGTGCTGCAATCTTGAGGAGCTTTGGTTCAAGATTGTCAGAGCCAGCTGCAGTGCATTCCTGGATATTGTTTAGCAGTTGAAGCACTTCACACTTAGTGACTGATTTGAAGAAGAAATGAGGACCATTCGTGTTTTGTCGGTTGGGTACAACTGGTTGGACAGGGAAGGAGGAGGTGTAGTTAGTTAAGTCCGAGAATTTGTTGCTGAAGAAGTTGGCGATGGTTCTATGATTATTACAGTACACCCCATCAAGTAAAATGTCATTAGGGGTGGATGCTACATTTGAGCCAAGGAAAGATTTAATATGTGACCAAAATTTTTTTGGGTCACCATAGGAGTTGGTTAGTAGGTCCCTACAGTAGGAGCTCTTGGCTTTTTTGATGTCCTTTTTGCAGGCATTTCACAGGGCCTTGTAGGTGTTAAGGTCAGAGGTTAGCCCAGAGTTCCTATAGCGGAATCAGCCGTTATCCCTTAACTTGAGTTTAGCTAGCAGGTCTGATTTCAGCCAGCGGGTTTGCCTGTTCCTTACCCGACGGGTCACAAGTTTACAGTGCTTATCCTGGAGCACTAGGAAGTGTTTCAAGAACAGATTAAGGGCAATCTGAGCATCATCTGATGTAAGAATGGAAGACCAATCAGTAGCAGTAATGTCGCTCAAGAAAGACTGAGGGTTAAAGTTAGCATAGTTGCGGAAGGTAATGAAACGAGGTCCAGTCAGGGAAGGTCTATTTTTTCCCCAGATGCAGTATGTTGGGGAGTGATCAGTGATGGCATCTGGTAGTACTCCCGAAGTAATTACATTTTCAGGGTGATTGGTCATGATCCAGTCTAGTAGTGTGCTTGTGTTTGAGTGAAGGGCATGTCTGGTAGGGTTGCCTATCAGTTGGTGCAGGTTATAACTCTGCAATTTGGCCATTATTGTGGATTGGTTACTGCCCAGCCAATTTATGTTTAGGTCCCCAAGTATGAGGACCTCATTTCTTCCAGCTAGGCATGAGATTTGGTCTACTAGCTCATCCAGTCCATTTGCCCGTTGCTTGGGGAATTATAGGCACATACAATATGCAATCTTTTGGACCCAAGAGTAAGCAGGACATGAAGTGCCTCACAGTGGTGTAAGGTAGATGATTTTAGGGCAAAGACATCAAGATGATCTTTATAGTAGACAGCTGCCCCACCCCCTCTTTTGGGAGTAGCTCTGTCAAGTCTTAATAGATTATATTGAGGAAGAAAGCATAGAGAATCAGGTATGGATGGTCTTAGCCAAGTTTCCATTATGCATAGAATGTCAGGCTTGTATAGGGTGGTCCAGGATTCAAGCTCAGCCATATTATGTGTAAGGCTCCTAATATTGTGGTGTGCTATAATAAGGCCTTTAGCATTGCTAAAAGTGTCAGATAGATCATTAGTCGGTCCAGGATTTAGCTGAACATCACCTGAGAGTAGTATAGCAAGTAGGAGAAAATACCATAGTTTCCAGCGCAAGAAGTGACCATGGGCATGGAGGTGCCAGTGGCATTTCTTTTGGACATGGGCAACCATGTGGATCAATATCCTGTTTAGTAGCACAGGGGTTGGGTCATGGCAAGGGGAAGGTAATATCAGGAGATTTGAGTAGTAAAAGTCTTGTGGCAAAAAGCCAGGGTGGGTCACTTCAGTTTGAGGTGTTATGGGCATGGACAGGTGGAGAAGGGGTAGCATTATCGCAAGAAAATACAATATCATTTGCAAGGTCATTTTTGTAACCATATCAGCAGGCAAAGAGGATAGGTGCCACCAGCAACAAGCCAGAGGAAAGACGTGTACTTGTCTATAAGAGATAGACGGTCACAGGGAGGTACTTTGTAAGGGGTCAGACAAGGTCCTCAAAAGCACAAGCCTAAAGGGGTAGACAGGAAAATGAAGGGTACTTGAGCAGGTGGAGTTTCACACATCCCACTTGGTGTTGGGGGGTCAAAACCTGGGAGCTTAGAGAAGTGATGGCTGTCTCACTGGGATAGCAGAATTATAATGTGAGACATAAGAAACTGTGACAAGAGCTGAAAGGTCAGTTAATCTGGGTAAGAAGCTGTGAGCTAAGAGCATGTAAAGAAAACAAGAGGGGAATACAAATTATGCATTTTAGATGACAGCTTAGGTCAGGGTTTAGAGATAAGCCAATGATACAAAGGGGGGACATCAGAGGGGTGAGCTACTGAGTATTTAATGGAGGCCTGGGAGGGGTTGGGGGGTAGGAGAAAATTTAAGCTAGAAGAGCTAGCTTCAAAAGATTACAAAAAGCACTGAAAGCGCTGTAGTCTGATTACAAAAAGGCACTGAGAGTGCTGTAGTCTGTCAGAAAAGGTGCTCCAATGAGCACTGAAGCCCAGGGTTGGCGGTCCAATCAGCATTAAGAACTCGGGGAGCCACACCAATCGGAAGGCCCCACTGGAAAGCGAGCTCAGAAATCAGAAAGTGCAAGTACCTGCATGTGAATCCGGCTCCGGGGACCAGGTGAGCGGCTGAGTTTGATGGCTTCCAGGTGGGCAGTAGCCGGTGAGACAGCTGTCCTGCACTGCATCCGGAGAAGGGGCGCCGCTCAGGCAGTGAGAGCCTGAAGAAAGGAGATAGAAAAAAAGCAGTTAGGAGCTGTAATTAAAATACCTGGGATCGGGGGGCTGGGGGCTGACAGCAGACCGTCAGCTGGGGGTGTAGGTGTAGGTGATCAGAGATAGACAAAGGAGATGAAAACAGGGTTAGACAAAGAGCAGGAGTTAAGTATAGCCAGGGAAGGGGTTGTAGAAGTCAAAGGAGAAAGGAACAGAATAGATGCAGCAAGGAGGCGGGGGTGGGTCGAGAAATTCAGTGCAAGTTTGCAGAAAAAGGAGTTCACAGACAGGACCATTTGCGAGTTAGAGATATGCAAGGTCAGGTAGTTAGAAATAATATGGTTTGATAGGGTTTAGGAGAAGGAAGTCAGAGAGAAACAATTTGAATTAGCTAGTACATTCAAACAATTACAGACTTTTAAATGATAGTTTACAGCTGGTAAAAGCAGATTAGCAAACTACAAATACATCGGCTTTACATATGTAGAGAATTTAAGCAGGAAGAGCAAAATTTAAGCTAGAAGAGCTAGGTTCAAAAGATTACAAAAGGCACTGAAAGCGCTGTAGTCTGATTACAAAAAGGCAATGAGAGCGCTGTAGTCTCAGTCAGAAAAGGCGCTCAATAAGCACTGAAGCCCAGGGCTGGCAGTCCAATCAGTGTTAAGCACTCGGGGAGCAACACCAATCGGAAGGCCCCACTGGAGAGTGAGCACAGAAATTAGAAAGCAGCAAGTACCTGCCTGTGAATCCAGCTTCAGGGACCAGGCGAGCGACAGTTTGATGGCTTCCAGGTGGGCAGCGGACGGTGAGACGGCCATCCTGCACTGCCTCTGGAGAAGGGGCGCCGCTCAGGCAGTGAGAGCTTGCGTGTGAATCCAGCTTCAGGAACCAGGTGAGCAGCTGAGTTTGATGGCTTCCAGGTGGGCAGCGACTGGCGAGACGGCCATCCTGCACCACCCGGAGAAGGGGCGCCGCTCAGGCATTGAGAGCCTGAAGAAAGGAGATGCAGCCTCTGTTTATCCTATGGGCATGCTAGCTAAGATTGCCAAAATGACCTTAAATGCAACCTGTGTGAGGTTGGGCATGCTTTTCGGGCACGTCCCTGGGATCACACAATAGAACTGATTGTCCCAGTCAATATACAAGTTACTGAAGCACAGAAAAAGGACATTTCAGCAAAAAAAAAAACAAGCACCAGAAAATCGGGTCCCTTCCCCCCAAGAAGCAGATGCAGGACCTTCTTCAGACACACCAGATATGGTCCAAGATCCTCAGGACCCCCCCTCCCAATGTCCCTGATGCCTCCCTAGACCCAGACTTAGCCAGTAAAGTTAACATAACTTCAGGAAAAGGAAATGCAGAGCAAACTGATATGACCCCCTCCTGATATGACCCCTGTGTCTTGAAAAGGAGCTATGAGACAAAAAAGGCCCAAATCAAAAATAGCCAAGGCCTCTTCCCCTGTGCATGATATTCCATTACAAAATAAATATGGTATTCTGTCATGCAGCTGTCAGGATTCTGACCAGGGAGGCGATTCAGAAACCTCATCACATACCCAGCAGACCTCGGATTCAGAAAAAGGGGATCAACCAGATGGTAAAGCCAGAGCTAAAAGACTGGGGTGAGAACAAGAAGTAGTACTCGATCTATTGTCCCTAGGTAAGAGAGAATTATATAAAGACCCCCGCCCATGTATTTACTCTTTCCCTAAACCATGTTTTTTTCTCCATGTAGCTTCTTTAAATACCAATAGCGTCAAAAGTGCAAGAAGACATCTGGTAACCTTCAATATCCTAATAGATTTAGAAATTAATATCTGTTTTTTACAGGATACTAGGCTGAATACTACTGCATTGGCACAATCAGCCCAAAAAAACTTTGGTGCTGGGGACCTTCCTGCTTTTCTTTTGGAACAGACACATGTGATGGAGTGGGAATCCTGTTTAGAGGAGACCACTTTAAAATATCTAGAATCATAGATGTAGCTCCAGGGAGAATCTTATTGATTGATTTAAGTGTGGCTAATAAGACATGGAAAGCGATCAATACATATGCCCCACCCAAGAAAAAAAGATAGAGTAAACCTATTTCACTTGATAAAACCATATCTGTTTACCACAAAACAACATTTTATGGGGATTTCAATTGTGTGGTATCCAGACATGACAGAGGAGCAAGCACAGACAAAGATTTTTGTGACACAAATTGTTTAAAGAATATATTAACAACTCTGGGCTTGCAAGATGTTTATAGGAAGTATCATGAGCAGGGGGGACATACTTTTTTCAAAGGACACCTATCCACTAGAATAGATTTATTTTTGTCTCTAGTTGAGTTCATGTTTACAAAGCCAAGACAGTACCCATAGAAACTTTTGATCATGTTATCTTGCAAACATCTTTGGGTTTACAGGAAAGTATTTCTCATGGGAAAAGATATAGGAAATTGAATACCACTCTGTTGAAAGAATCATCCAATATTTCTCAGATAAAAGATTTCGTAAAAGCAAGGATGCCAGTAGCTGGACTGTATGATGATTTGAGCCATTGGTGGGTGGACACCAAAAGTGAATTAAAAAATAAACTATCACAAATCTCCATTCTCAAGCATACGGCCCAATATAAAAAGTATCTAACACTTCGGTCACAATTATATAATCTTTACACTGCTGTTAACATGCAAAGAATTCATTTGACAGCCCAAATTAATAACATTAAAAGTGAAATGGAAAATATCCAATATTCCAGAGCTTCTTCAGTTTTATTAGAACATAGAATTTGCTCTCCAGGGAAAAGTGTATTTTATGACCCTTTTGATTCAAGTAATAACAGAACAGCAGAAAGTATTATGACATCAATCAAAAATAGCGAGGGTAAAACTGTAACCTCAACCCCTGACATACTGAATGAGATTAATAATTATCTAATGCAGATGTAGTCTAACCCTTAGATCGATGAAAGCAAAATGAAAGAATTTCTACATTCCTTATCTCTCCCTACTGCTCTGAGTGATTTATTAAAAGCACTATGTCACCCTATTAATAAGCAAGAAATTGATCTTGCTATTAATACTCCGAAAATTGACACATCTCCAGGGTTGGATGGGCTAACAACTGAATTTTATAAACAATTCAAAGACTTACTTGTGGATTTTTTAGTTGAAGTATATAACTGGATTTTAATATGTAATAAAATTGATTTCCACCTATGTACATCAGTACAAATTTTTATCCACAAAAAGGATGAACAGAGTAACCTGGACAATTGGAGACCGCTCAGTTTAATGAATACTGATTTAAAAATCTTAATGAAAATCCTGTTTAAAAGATTATCAACAGTAGCTCCATATCTGATTTCCATGACTCAAACATGCACAATAGCAGGTAGAAATATAGGGCCAGATATTCAAAAGAGTTGAGCCATGCGTAATAGGGTTGCGCCTGCGCAAGTCTGAATTTGCGCCATTCTGTGATATTCAGCAGGAGGCAGTTGTGCCCTCGAAATCATGCTGAGCAACAGCGCAATGATAATGAAGGCATGCGCAACTGAAGGGGGAGGAACCATGCATAAATGGCGCAATGTGATATTCAAAGACTTGCGCAATGTGCAACAGTGGATTAAGCGGAAGTTGCGCCATAGCGGAAATGAGCCAAAATAAAAAGGAGCAAGGAAGAGGCACAAGAACGCCTACAGGGAAGCCAAATGCGCCAGAGGCAGAGGAAAGACAGGGCAAGTGGCAGGAACAGGGCAGGCCAGGGAAAGGCCACAGCAACAGACAGGGTACAGGGAAGGTGGGGAGCCACACAGCTCAGAGGCCAGCACAGGCAGGTGTACCCGTGCAGGGGAGGTAGCAGCCAGGACAGCGGGGACAAAGCAACAGCTACCGGGGGAAACGCAAGCTAGGATATGGCCAGTGTCACCTTTCACATGAAGGCCGTAATGAGGGGGGTGAGAAGGCGGATGGCAGGGGGACGTGACCCTGGAAGGGCCCATCGGCGTTATGCCCTCAACAGGCAGTACTGAGCCCGCACCAGCTTTGAGCTGTACACAGAAACTGAGATTGTGGGTCGGTACCACCTGAACAGGGCAATACTGAGGTGGCTCTGTGAGCTGTGCAGTGATGTGATGCAGGCACCCACACAACGGAGCCATGCCCTGTCAGTGGAGACCAAGGTAACAGCCTGCATGTGCTTGCTCGCCACGGGTACCTTCCAGAGACCAACCGGGGTCACCACAGGCATAACCCAGTTGGCCACATCACACCACCTCACCCAGTTCCTCAGTGCACTGCTGCCACATGCTGAGGAGTACATCCATTTCCCTAGCACAGCAGCGGAGTGCACAGCAAACATACAGGAGTTCCACAGGGTAGCACGTATGCCTGGCATGCTAGGGGCAATAGACTGCACCCATGTGGCCATACGCACACCACCTGGCCACAGGGGGGCCACATACATGAATCACAAGGGCTATTCCAGCATCAACTGCCAGGTGGTGTGCGATGCCAGGGGGTGCATTATCAATGTCTGTGCCATGCACCCTGGGGGGAGCACACACTTCATTCATCTGGCACCAGTCGGCACTGTGCCACAGATTTGAGAGTGGGGACATTCCCACAGGACACCTAGTGGGTTAGTATGCAAACCAAATAGACAAATCTAGGGCCTGGGGGGGCATGGCCAGAGGTGCCATGGGTAGTGGCCTACATGGCTTGGGGCAGGCCAATGCTGATCACCAAACTAACCTCCACCCTCTACACACAGGTGACAGTGGATACTCACTCCGTCCCTGGCTGCTCACACCCTACCGGCAGCCCACGACCCCATCGCAGCAACGCTACAATGAGGCACACGCCACCACATGCAATGTCATTGAGCGGGTGTTCGGGATGCTGAAGGCACGTTTCTGTTGCCTGGACACCTCTGGCAGTGCCCTACAGTACAGCCCCTCAAAGGCCTGTGGGATATTCCTGGCCTGTTGCATCCTGCACAACATGGCCAATGAATGTGGGATAGCCGTACAGGTCGAAGAGGGGGACAGCGATGGGAACGATGAGGATACCGGTGATGATGGTGATGGGCAGCCCCCCCTTGGCCAACGGGACCCCCGACTGATCCGGCTGGCACAGCTGCACCGGGACATCATCATGGAGGAGCACTTCAGCCAACCCAGGTAAGTCATGGGGACATGTGCAACCACCAGTGGCTAAGGCACAACCCACAAACACACATGGACACACACCAGGGGTGCATGCCATCAAGGGAAGTGGCAGGGCACAGAAGCACACACACAACCAGGGATGGGTGAGGATTAACATGCCATGTGGATGGACACATACACACGCACACACACAATGCACCAAATGTGCACAGAGGGCAGGAGGCACACCGACCCAGAACGTCAACCCTAGCAACACACATGTCCACAGGCCACCATGCCCACTGCCTGTCCATGTGCATGTGTCAGATGCTGGGCACCATTGCACTTTGGTGTACAGCACAATGCAGGCATCATCATGCACACGTAACTGTGGACAGCAG
The DNA here is from genome assembly GCA_016271365.2 of Neoceratodus forsteri. Taxonomy (NCBI): domain Eukaryota; kingdom Metazoa; phylum Chordata; order Ceratodontiformes; family Ceratodontidae; genus Neoceratodus; species Neoceratodus forsteri. Next base: position 379,452,707 of record CM057458.1, read on the forward strand.
CCGGGAAGGTGTGCAGGTGGACTGTGTGTCTGCGTGCAGGGCTGGGTACCCACCTGTGTACTGCCCATCGAAACACACAATGCACACAGGGCAGCACCAGACAGTAGCCGTGCTGGGAGACAGGTCAGTCTCGCAACACAGTGCCACGGCCACCACGGATGCGTGGGCGGCCCCGCCGAGACCCACCAGCACTGGCAGGCTGACCACTGGCCTCATGGGGTGGCACCAATGGTCCCCAAGGGGTTCCACTGCATGAACGCGACCATGCCCGCGCAGGGGTCTGCAGCACACCAAACATGCCTGCACCATGAGTGCTCAGGATGCCCACAGCTGAATCCGGCGTCAACAGGGTGGGAGTCGCACGACGCCGGGAATGGGGGGTTGGAGAGTGCACTGTGTGGTGTGAGCGACGCAAGGGCACCTGACTGTGTGCCCATTGTGGCCATGACAGCAATGAATGCCTGTGCATGCCTATCAATGGCAGCGGTCACATCCTCCTACAAATGGTCCATCCATGCCAGGATCCATTCAGTGTCCCTGCTGTGATGCTCCTCAGCCCACTCCAGAGCCACACACAGTGCTTCCATGGACATCGCAAGCTACATCTGCTGCTGGACTGATGCTTGCAGTAGGCAGGTATGCTCATCCAAGAGGTCATCAGCCTCGGCGTCCTGTCCCTCAGGGTGTGCAAGGGCCTGATGTTCAGCACCCCTTGAGGGTGGGTGCTGTGCACCAGGACCAGGTATGGGCATGTCCACAGGCGGTGCACAGATGCAGCGGCTGAACCCTGTACCCCCAGGCCCGGTGGGTGACTGATGATGCTGCCCCTCCGGCTGCCACACACCAGAGCTCAGTGGTGCCGCCGCAGTGGCTGCAACAGTCCCACTGTCCTGAACAGACACCAGTGCTGCCCCACTGGTGCTGACAGGCACAGCCTGGGACTGTGCTGACACGCATGCCCTCACGGTGGCACCAGCCACAGCCATGGGTGTGAATTGCCCTGCTGTGTGTCCATCCTGTGGCACACACGTGTCACTGCCCATGACAGTCGTGTCATCATCACTGGGGCCAGATTCTGCCCCGGCCACAGCCACAGCATGCTGGCATCCATGGATGCTAGCACGCTGGGACACAGGCAGGGCTTCCTCCACACCTGTCTCAAAGACATCAGTGTGGACGGACAGGCGGCCCCACTGTCGTACAGACCTGTGGAGGTGGATGGTCCCACCTCCGACTCCGTCCAACTGTCTGCAGTGGACAGGCCCACCACCGCTGACCCATGCAGATGCTCAGGATCTGTAAGGGAAAGCAAAGTTGCGTTACTGTGTGTGACCTACCCGGTCCCCCCCCACACAGACCATGACTTACCATGCAGAGATGGGCCACCACCCGTCTGGAAGCCACCACCCGGAACTCCTTCTGTGGCACTTCGGTGCATGCTTGCAGAAAGCCTGTCCTCTGCTGGGGTGAGCTGTACCACCTCCGGCTGTCCCCCAATTGTTGCAGCATGTGCCGTCCTGATGGCAGCCACCTTCTCCTTTACCCTCCTCCTGTCTGTACCCATCTTCTTCTTACACTCCTGCACTGAGCGCTGGTGGGTGCCATGCAGATTCACAGCACACTGCCACCTCCTCCCATGCAGCAGCACGGGCTCGGAGGTGCCCCACCATCCACTGAGCAGAGGCTCCTGAGCCAGGTAGGCCTTGAAAAGGCCTGCTCTCGGGCCTTAGTAAAATTCGCTGCTCTCCTCCTCCCACCACTGTTGTCCTCCCTCCTAGAACGTGCTCGGTCATTATGTAGTCTGTAAGAATGGCAGTTGTTACCTGTGACTGTGCAGTCCCATGCATGTCCCTGAATCCACATTCCACACTCCCACACAGCATGCAACTCACCAATAAACTGCAGTAACCGACTATGGCCACTGCAGCACATTGTCGCACCTTTATAGCGCAATCCATGCAAATTAGGTGAGGAGCAACTTTAATTAGATGCAAATTACAGTGCTGCGCCATTGAATAGCTGATCGGATGATTTGCGTATGATGGCTGAATATCGCGCTGTTGCACTTTGTGCAATTGTGTTGAACGTGCTGAGCCAATGGCGCAGTTCTGTGGCATGCGTAGTACACCTCACTGCGCATGCCAAGGTTGCTGACGCAGGTGTCTGCTGCACTGATGACGTGCTGTGCATGGTAGGCAATGCAGGGCATGGCCACCATTGTGCCAGTGGCACTCTAGCGAAGGTCACTACATGGCACTGTGGCAATGGGCCTTCATAGGCGCTATGGCACAACTGCGTGATAGTCCGCTGTGGCATTGGCACACAAGCAGCCAATCACGCTACATGCATTGTCGTCCGATGGTGCTGTGCGTGGCCTTGTGCCGGGGACCCTTGACCCTGTGCCTGACCTTTTCCCCCTTGGCGCCATGCGTCAGGCATAGGTGCACCTCTATCGCGCTGTTTGGTAACAGTGCAATAGGGAATGGCAGCGCTGTACCGCGCAGAATCTGCACATGGGGTACCACGCTGCATAGCGCCATATTGCCTACTATAGCATTTGCAATGGCGCAGAGAAGGGCTGCTCCCTGGTCTGCAATAGAATTGGCAAACCTGGTGGCCACAGTGGAGCCACAGCATGGGCATCTCTTTGGGGAGGCCCCCCTGGATAGGCCTAGGTCCCAGGTGTGGCAAGAGGTGGCCACAGCCCTAGAGGCGGTGACTGGCAGGGGCAGGGTGGTGAAACAGTGCAGGCACCGATATGGTGACCTTATGAGGAGGGAGCCGGAGTTACTGTCCAGACTACGGTCACGTGCCAGGAGGGGCATGGTACCACGACCAGGTATGGGTTCCATCAACACACTGTTATAGTCCATATGAGTCACATTGTTGTTTGTGTCCAGCACATAGGGGAGGGACTGTATGGGGTTGGCCGTGGTGGTCTTCACAGAGTGTGGGTGGGTGGGTCTGGCTGGGTGGGGGGACACACTCCTTGGGGCAGGGGGACTTTGCTTCGGGACTGCACTGATGTTCTTCTCTCCTTTTTGTCCCCATAGGGCCAGAAGAGGTACGCCGCTTAAGGGCGGAGCGCAGGGCGATGGAAGCCACAGCCAGGCAGGCCGAGGGTCCACAACGGCCACCCAACCGTCCCAATGAGGGTGAGAGTGACAGACATCCATGATTAATATTGCATGCTGTGTGACAAGGTGGGCAGCGGGGTATGGCCACCATTCATTGAAACATAGAAACATAGAAGTTGACGGCAGATAAGGACCGCAAGGCCCATCCAGTCTGTCCATTTCTTTTTCTACCTTATAAATGTGCCATCGGCCTTTGCTCTGTCAGTGACCTCTATATTCATAGTCATTTGTATTGCTCCTTATGCCTATCCCATGCCTGTTTGAAGCCCTGCACTGTATTCATAGCCACCACTTCTTGTGGTAAGCCATTCCATGCATCTACCACCCTTTCTGTGAAAAGAATTTCCTCACATTCCCCTTAATCGCCTCCTCTAATCTCATGCTGTGTCCTCTTGTCCTGCTATTTTTCTTATATTTAAACATGTTAGACTCTTTCACCTTGTTTATGCCCTTAAGGTGTTAAATGTCACGATCATATCACCTCTCTCCTCCTTTGCTCAAGGGTATACATATTGAGCTCCGTTAATCTGTCCTCATATGTCTTCTGATGCAGTCCCTGCACCCATTTGGTTGCCCTTCTCTGGACTGCCTCAATTTGGTTAATGTCCTTGTGAAGGTGTGGCCTCCAATACTGCGCAGTACTCCAGATGGGGCCTAACCAATGTCTTGTACAGAGGGATTATTACCTCCCACCGACTTGTGATATCCCTCTACTAATACACCCTAACACCCCCTAGCCTTACCTACTGCTTTAGAGGTCTGCTTGGATGATTTTAGGTCATCAGTGATGATGATGCCCAAGTCTCTTTCTTCCTTTGTGACTGCTAGCAACTCCCTCCCAGCCTATAAGTGGCTTCAGGGTTTCTCTTCCCTATGTGCATGATTTTGCACTTCTTTGCATTAAATCCCAGTTGCCACTCTTCTGACCATTCTGCTAGTTTATCCAGATCTCTTCTCATTCTGCCCACCCCATCTGGATCATCTACTCTGTTGCAGATCTTGGTGTCATCTGCAAACAGACAAGCCTTACCCTCTAGTCCATCTGCGAGGTCACTAATGAAGATGTTGAATAGGACTGCCCCAGGACTGATCCCTGAGGTACCCACTTGTGACTTGCATCTCTTCTGACTGTATACCATTTACCACCACTCTGTTTCTGCCAGTCAACCAGTTTGCCACCCAGTTGACCAACTTCAGACCCACCCCGAGCCTACCTAGCTTATTTGTCAATCTTCTATATGAACAGTGTCAAAAGCTTTGCTGAAGTCAAGGTGGCGATACATCACCTGCTCCCCTTGGTCCACCCTCTGGTTACCCAGTCAAAGAAATCTATGAGATTAGTTTGACAGGACCTTCCTTTTGTAAACCCATGCTGTCTTGGATCCTGTGCCCCTATGGATTCCAGGTGTTGCACTATCCTTTCGCAAGGTGCCTCCATAATCTTGTCCACTACTGAGGTAAGACTGGCCGGTCTGTAGTTCCCCGCCTCCTCCCTGCTACCACTCTTGTGAGTGGGATCACATGAGCCCTTCTCCAGTCTTCTGGGACCTCTCCTGTGCTCAGAGACTCACTAAACAATTCTGCTAATGGCTCTGCTAGTTCCTCCTTTAGCTCCTTAAGTACCCTGGGATGTATGCCATCAGGTCCCATTGCCTTATCCACCCTGAGCTTACTAGCTCTTGTAGGACCCTTTCTTTGTGAAGGGAGTAGTGCTCACCTCCCTCCCCTGTGTCCATGATGCTGAGCTGGGCCCTGCCCTACCTTCTCTTCAGTAAATACTGAGCAAAAGTATCTATTTAGGATAGATGCCTTTACAGGGTCCTCCTCCTCAATGCTCCCTTTTCTCCATTAAGCTTAGCAATACCTCTCTGGACTTTCTCCTTTCACTAATGTATCTATAGAAAGTCTTGGCACCTTCTTTTACTGTTCGTGCTAGTGTTTCCTCAGTTTGGGACTTTGCCTGCCTTACTGCCTTCCCTGCTTCCCTTAGGGCAGTTTGGTATGCCTCCCTATCTTCATCCGCTGTGTTCCTTATATTTTCTGAAAGCCAGCCTTTGGCTCTGACCTTTTCTGCTACTGTATTTGAGAACCAAAGTGGTTTCCTTCTTCTTTTGCACTTCCTTTTCTGTCTAACACAATGGGATGTTGCTTCAAGTATTGTATCCTTAATGCTTGCCCACTTTGCCTGTACCTCCTCACCTGTGTTTCTTTTGCCAGGGCTAGCTTAACTCTGTTGGCCATCTTATCAAAGTCAGCTCCTCTGAAGTCCCATATTTTTGCTTTGGAATGGGATGATTTAGATTTAGTAGCCAAATTGAACCATACCATGTGATGGTCACTGGCCCCAGGTGACCTTCTACCTGGAGATCTGTGATCCTTCTTTGTTAGTCAGTACTAGATCTAGGATAGCCCTGTCTCTTGTGGGTTGCTGTACCAGTTGTTTGAGGCCTCCCCTGCAGGAGTCCACTATGAGTCTAGTTCTGGCAGATGTTCCCTGCTGGTATTGACCAATCCATATCTGGCATGTTGAAGTCTCCCATTATCAGAACCTCCCTTTAGCTGTCATGTTTTGTATATCTTCTAACAGTAATGTGTCTATGTCCTCCTCTGGTCTGGGGGCCTGTAGACAACCCCAGTTCTTATGGCTGTTCCATTTCCTGTTTCCAGGGTGACCCACAGTTCTTCTGGCTCCTTATGTGTATTCTGAATTTCTGTAGCTTTGATATTTTCATTAACATACAGGCTACCTCCCCCTTTTGCACCTGGTCTCTTCTGAGCAATACATAGCCAGGTACTGAAGTCTCCCAAGTGTGGTTACTGGTAAACCACGTCTCACTAATTGCTACTATGTCCAGTTTAGCCTCTGACATTATTGCCTGCAGGTCTGGGATCTTATTTCCCAGGCTGTGAGCATTTGTGTACATGATTTTCCATTGGCCAGATTTTGGTGTGTTAGTTGTTGGGTGAAGTTTGGCATTACCCTGTGCATCGTATGGGGAGACAAACCTTTTTCTTACCTGGTGATGCAAATGACGGCAAACACGCTGAATTCCTGTTTGACCACTAGCTGAGGGGAGGGGTTCCCATTCGACGATGGGTGCTGCACCCCTCTCCCCATTGCTAGTTTAAATATTCTGCAAAGACGCCAAACTTCTGCCCCAATGCACTGACTCCTCTTTAGTCAGATGCAGTCCATCAAATTTAAAGAACTTTCGCTCCCAGAACTGTTGCCAGTTCCTACAAATCTGTGTCCTTTTTCCTGGCACCAGTCCTTGAGCCATGTGTTTAGCTCCTATCTCCCTTCTCTGACCTTCCGTCCATCTGCTCCCTTCTCCCAGACTGGCAGGATCTCAGAGAAGGAGATTCGGATGAAATAGATGATAGTTTGTCACCCAGCCTAGTCAGGTGTTCCTTGGTCTCCACAACTGACCGGCTGGAGATCATTAGTCCCTATGTGTACTAGGACATCAATGTTTTCTCCTGCTTTGTGAACAATTTTAGCAATGCGGTCAGTGTCTCTCCATGCTGATGTACCTGGGAGACATCTGACCATCACCCTGGCTGGAGATGGGTATCAACTCCCGAATCATGGAGTCTCCTATGATCAGAAGTTTTGGATTTCCTTTGTGCTTGTTTAGTTTTGGTTCCTGATTTGGGTGAGTATTGTTGTGCTAGCTCCTGTGCCGCAGTGTCCTGCTCTGCAGTGTCTTCTGCCTCTTTATTTGATTTCAGAGATAGAGGCAGATACCTGTTTGTAGTGTTTATATGGTTTTTGGAGGTAATGTGTTGGAGAGCAGAGAGTGATGGGGCACCTGATTTGCTCCTCCTAACCACCTGCCAACCTCCTGGACCAACTACCCTCTGCGGTCGAGGTTTTTCTGTTGGATGCTGGGGAAATGGCGGTGGTTCTTATAATGTATTTCCTCTTCAATATGAAATTTGAGGCGTGCAATCTCTGCCCATGCTGCCTGGAGCTGAGACCTAAGATCTCAAAGGCTCCAGCATGTAGGACAGTGTCCTAAATCCTGTAAGACTGTCCTTCTGAAAATTGTTCCACAGTACCTGCAGTTAATGAAATCCATTCCAAATAAGTTGCTGGGTTTGTAACCTAGTCAGAGTAATTAGAAGGAGAAAAAAATGCAAGTAATGGTTTAATTGTGCTTTGTTTAACTTATATAACAAGTTAAATTACTAGTGCCCTGTAAATGAGATCACCTTGTGGAGGCCCCACTGATCCGCTCCTTCCTGCTCTGCCACAGGAAATGTCACAACTGTGGTACCCTATAAAGGAGTGTAGCGTGGTGGTTGGGATGGGGTGGGGTGGCTGGGCCTTCCCCTGCCTAAAAAGAAGAACCACGGACGAAAGAACAAGGAGGTAAGAGCAGAAACAATCAGTCAACAACAAATGCAGTAACCCTGAAAGCTTATCCTAATGTTAGATAAAACTGTAAAACCTGTAAAGCACCACCTGTAATAATTTCAGAGAAGATATACCCTGTAAGAAACACTTTGCTCCAGAGAAAAATAAAGCAGTAACAGAAGATATACCTTGCAAAAGACAATTTGAATCAGAAGATTACAGCAGTAATCTGTTAGCACACCTTAGGCACACCTTGTAATAATGCAGAAGAAGGTATACCAGCAACAACAATTTGAATCAGAGAAAAAATAAAGCAATGAAATGTTAGCAACAAACAGTAGCAATCCCTGTGAGTGAAAAATAAAAACACCACCACACAGTAAATCTGCTTAGCCAAACTAAGTCTTAATCCTTCTCCCTTGCTCTGGTAAGTTTCTCTACTCTGCCTTTCAAGCAGTCTTAGAAGGAAAGAGCTCAGGTGAAGCTAGGTGCCTTGACCAGCAAACCAAGTCTTCTACCTCCAAGACATCACTGCCATGCACGCCACTGGTTACAGTCAACACTGTCCAGTGGCAATGCATGCCTGGGTGTGCATCACTGGTGGTGCATGCGTGCACCAGGTGCATGGCTGTGCCACTGCCTTTGCACCACACAGCCATGTCACTGGACAGCCACGGTGGTGCTGTGTGTGACTTAGCTGGTGGGTGTGTGCAGCATTCCGCATGGCTGTATGCGCCTGGGTGGGCATGTCCTGTGGACGTGATCACTGCTGCTGGTCACACACCATCACAGTGGTATGTCCCATGGCCGTATGCCATGCACAGTGGGCGGGCTGTATGGGGCTGTGCATTCACACCTATTGACTGTGCTCCCTTGTCCTAGGTGCGAGACATCTGAGGGAGATTAGAGACACCCTGAGGGAGCTACTGGCCCTGGCCCAGGAAACTGTGACCATCTCTGCGGAGGATTGATGATGCAGGGGTCCTGAGAAGGCACCGAGCAAGGGGGAGCCAGAGCCTGGACTAGCGTGGCCAACATTAGTCCCTTGTCCTGACCTCCCATCCCCCCAGACCCACCCTCCCACCACTCCTATCCCATCCCATTTGTTCACCCCTTCCCCCTGACCACCCCCACCTTTTTTGTGTCCCCAACCCATGTATATAGTTGTTCTTATTGTAAATAGTTGGTTTCTTTATTTGTATAATACATTTAACTTTTCTATGAATACCGTGGTGGTCTCTGATTTGCAGTGGGCTATAGGTGCTCAGCTGCAGTGGTGTGCATGGCATCAGGGGTGGTGCAGTCATGGGTACGTGTGTGTCCATGTGGAGGTGTCTATGGTGTGGAGGTAGATATCAGTCAGTGTCTGTGTTGTGTGTGTTGTTCCCCGTGCACTGAATGACTGTGTGCAGTGGTCCATGGCGTGTGCTCTGTGTCCATGGTGCACCCATCGGCCCATCCATGGCCTGTGCAGCTGACACCCATGTCTGTCTGTGACCTGCATGATCTTCTGGCATGTCAGTGGTGGCATTCCCTGTATGGTGGGCACTGTACCCGTTGCTTTGCTGGGTTGCCCATGTCACTGGTGTGGTGCATGCCTGGCTCAGGTGGCACTGTGGGCAACACGGTCATTGTCCCACCTCCATGCTGTGTCTTGTGCGTGTTGCAGGGGATGTGCCCCACTGTCTGTGGCTTGTTCTCTGGGTGACTCATGATGGGGTATTGGTCCATGGTGCCGGCGCAGGGTGGTTGGCACTCCAGTGCCATGGTGGACTGCAGGTTGTGTGTACATGGCTTACATGGGCCCACGATGGGGGCTTGGTGGCCCCACCACTGTGTCCCTGTGTTGTTGTGCCCTTGGGTATGGGTGGGTGTCTGTCAGACCCTGTGTGGCATCTGGTGTGGTGCATGCTTCCACGCACCACTGTGGGTGTCTGTGCTGGCTGTTGTGGCCAGTGATGGGCCGGGGTGTGTTACTGGAATACTGTGAGGAGCGCTGTACCACTGGGGGAGGTGTCACTTACACGACCATCCAATATGGGGTCACTCTTGTGCCAACGCATGGTCAGTCTCTCAGCAGTACATCGTGGGACTGTGCATGGTGGCACTTTGTCTCCCGTTGTTGCATTGCCATGTGCTGCAACCTGCTGATGGGTGCTAATGGTGGGGCTGGCTTGCATGGCTCTGTGGTGCACAGGGTTGCATTGCCACTGTGGGGGTGGTGGCATGCATGGGGATTCCTGCAGTGCTGGTCACTGCTCATGGGGGTTTGTCTGGGGGTCACGGTGCAGGGTGTGCTGTGCACTGGGGGGGATGGCGTGGCACAGGGTGGTCCACCCTTCTTGTGTGCCAGTCACAGCTTGCCGGTAGGTGTGATGGGGCACCATGGCCAGGCTGTGGGTTGGTTGCTTGACTCCATGGACCAGTGGTTATTCCAGCCCTCCCCTGGTTGTGCAGTGCTTGGGTTGGGAGGAGGCGATGTCTGTTCCACTGTGTTCCTGTGCCCATCTGTGGCATGGGTGGTGGGCCCCTACCTCCCTGATTGTGCTGTTACATTACTGTGCAGCTGGGGGGGCTCCCTGCTTGCACTATGGTGCCTCTGGACTGCTCAGCTGAACATCCCTTGTTGCACCATAGCGCATCATATCTGCTCAGCTTCCCCTCCCTAGTTGCACTATGGCGCAGGTTGTGCAATATTCAGACGTTGGTTGTAGGCGCAATTTGGCCTGCTCCTCTTTTGAATATCATGTCTGTTGCGCATGGGCGCAATGGACTTACGCTTGCTCCTGCTATTGTGCACTTTTTGGGCGCAGTTTGAATATCTGGGCCATACCGTATATGATAACTTTTTATTAATTCAGGAATTGGTAGAATAAGGAAAAGAAGATATACTCTCCGGTTATATAATGTCATTAGACCAAGAAAAGGCTTTTGACAGGGTCTCTCATAATTTTATAATAGAGGTTTTATTGGCATATGGAATCCCTAGCATCTTTTGAGATTGGATAAGCACTATTTAAAAACAGACCACAACTGTCCCCTTAGTAAATGAACACTTAGGAAAATACACATCTGTATCACGTGGGGTAAGGCAAGGTTGTCCACTCAGCCCTGTTTTATATATTTTCTGCATAGACCCACTACTAAGGCTCATAAATCAAGACAAACAAATTAAAGGGATCTCCCCAAAAGATGGGGCATTTGAGATCAAAACATATGTTTATGCAGATGATCTTTGTTTATTGTGGACCCAGACTCAGGACTAAAGGCTATGGCTGATGTGGAAAAATACTCTAATATAGCTGGAGCAAGAATTAATCATCATAAGAGTAGTATATATCCCTTGAGTAACTCAACAGTACCCCTAGACCATCTCTTAAATATCCCAGTATCAAAAGAGCCTGTTAACATTTTAGGTCTTTCTTTTGGTAGAGGGGATAATAGTAAATTCAACTGGGAAACAAAACATGAACATCCAAAAAGAAAGGTGCATTTATGAAAATCATGGCAACAATCAAAACAGAAAAGAGTGCAGATAGTCAAAACCTTCCTGTTACCTATCGTTACTTCTCTCAGTGCTATATATCCACTCCCTGTATGTTATGAAGTTACAATATTAGGTTTAGTCTTCCAAATAATCTGGGCAAGTTGATTAAATCCTATTAAAATAAATATATTGTACATTTCTATTGAACAAGGTGGACTTAATTTAATAAATCCAGTCTCCTTTTATCACAGCATGTATTTTTTTAGAACTCTCATAGACCCTCATGTTCCTACTACAGCATTATGGACACTTTTTGCAGCTACATGGACATATCCTCTTTTTCAGGTATGGTCCTCACAAGGAATCCTGAAATCAGGGTTCAGAATAGTCCAGAATTTCTTAAACCAGCATTAACAAAATTGAGACAATGGAAAATGGAAAAAAATCAGATAATTAATAGAACTAGGAAATGTATCTACTGTCAAATACAAGAGAATGCTTTTTCAACAACCCCTGTATTTAAGAGGGTGTCAGAATGTCATTATACCAAAGTCTTTCTGTTATTAACGGATAAACTTATTCCCCTGCGTATGTGGGACATAACATGGTTAGCTAGTCATGGAAGACTTAATGTTAAGGCAAACGCTAAACATAAAAGCATAACAGAAAGAACATGTCCAAGGGAGACATGCATAGCCCAAGAAGAAACCATGGATCACTTTTTACTGCTGTGTCCCTTTGTAAAACATTTCTGGGATATATTGGCTGTTCAATGGAGAGAGAAAAAGTGGGCAAAAATAACCTATGAGGAGTTAGTGGGGGGGCTTTTCGCTGCAAGGTTTATTATTAGATAAAGGGATGTTTAGGCTGATAGTGCCATGTATCAAATTTATTCTATGGCAGGCACGATGCAAATTTCTCTTATAGTAAGTACATCAAACTCCTGAACAACTTCTACAAATATTGGAACATGAGTTACATAAGCAATGGCTATATAAAAAAACAGACTCTAAACAACTCATTGTGGATGTCAGGATAGAAAGAAGTACCTTCTGTGAAGGAAAAAATAGAATAAATGCATTATATTTGTACAAAAGTTTGTTTATGTATATTTTCTTCTAAACCAAATCTCAAATAAGAATATAGTGTACAGTTATCACTTGTTTTTTTTTTGTGGTGAAAGATGTATTGTCACTATTATTTTATTATTTATTCTCTTGTTATGGTTTCTTTGTTATGTATTTTCAATAAAACATTCCTATACTCTGTGGTAGGGGGAGCTGCTGAACCCATGGCCTCGACTCAGGAGAGCATTCAGTGTGCTGGTGAACCTGCAGGACAGCTGATCTCTGCTCCTGCAGGTCCAGCTAAGGAGATCATTTCTAACTGTGATTCTGTGGATATTGAAGATATGGTCATTGAAGCAGTGGAAAATGTGCCTTCGAGTCTATTGTCGCCTGATGAATTATGGCTGAAAAATGCTTAAGACAAATAGAGAACAAGTTCTGGCTGTAATTGCAGCAGAAGAGCATTCCACGACTGCAAAGGAAAAAAAATAATCGAATTGTTTGGAGTGGCGGCAAGAGTCCAACAGTGAATTGAGCAAAGAAATGCTGCTCCCACAAGAGCTGCTGACAGGTGTCTCAAACAGAGAAGCTGCTTGTCAAACAAAGTGATGACGCTCGAGCATCAAAGGATTGCCACCCTGATGACTCAGAGCCTACCGCATCAAATGCTGCTGATTTCAGACTCCCCACATCTTTACGGACAGAAGCTAATGTGCAAGAATAGCTTCTGTAAATACTGCACAAAATTTTTACCAAGTAAATGAAGTAAATGCTGACAGGGGGATAAGCCTACGATGGGGGAGAGTTGAATCCTCAGATGCACAAAATAATAGTCTGGGTGGTCTCTCCTATTCTTTAGAGTGCTCTTTATGTAGTGCTGGGTGGAAACTGGGAATGGAGGGTCACTGGATATTGAACCCAATGCTCAGCCCAATTCCTGGGAAACAACTATCTCTAAGGAAACAGAAACTGTGATGGGGGAGTGATTTACAACCTAGCTCTTTCATTACAGATTCAGACTTGGATTTACATGCAGAGGATGTTCAACCTACTATTTTAGAATCTGCTGACCTACCTAGAATCCCAGTAGTATCGAGTTCATCTTCAGGGGATGAAAGTCCTAGCTCTCGTCTGCCTACATTGGGGGGAAAGAATGGATGCAGAATCTGCCCCACAAGGCCCTCATACTGACTTTCAGGAACAAGCAAGGAATACATGGGACGAGTTCAGAAGAAGGGACAATTTCTCTGGGCAGCCTCCTCCTATGCAGAGGAGGAATGCAATTAGATTACAGTATCTAAGAGGTTTAACCATTGTCCCTGATAGAATTTACATTGGGGAAATCTAATTAAGGAGTCACTGTTTTTTTTTACAAATGAGATTTATGCCCTTATCCATATATCTGGTGGCAGTCTTTATGATGTGAGTTTTAAAACCCCTCAGGGCTTAGACAGGTTTTGGGCCAGATATGAAAAAGTGCTATATTCTGCCCTGTGGTTACCTTTTAGGGCAATACCATTAACTAAACCTGCAAATAAAATGGTTACCATTCTGTTTCAAAATGAGAATGTTGCAGTACAGGACACTTCCCACTGGCTGCAGCAGAGATGTGAAATTTTAGGTACTCCCCAACCAATTTTTGATGCAGAACATTTATGGATGGGGGATGGAAATACAGGGTGAGGCTGCAATATAATAACATAGGCCCTATCCATTTACCTAATAGCCTGTTTTTGGGGATGGAGAGAGGTCACTGTTTTTATGTGGGGCAACCAAGAACCTGTTTTAATTGTGGGTCCTATATGCATTGAAGTTCTGCATGTGATCATCTCAGCTGCAATCTGTCTTTCTTATGGTAATTCAAGTGCCGATTGTAAAAACAAATTAAAATGTAATCTATGTGATGAAACAGGGTGTGGTTTCAGGACGTGTTCTTGGGCAACACAATAGGAATGATCGTCCAATACAGGATACCATTCTTACTGAGGCACAAAAGAAAGATATTGCTGCTAACAAGCCTACTCCTGACCATACCAATGTAACTCCAGACCCTTCAGTACCGCCTGACCCTTTGAATGTGACTTTACCACCGATGTCCCCCATCCCCCTCCCCCTGCAGTATCAGATAATAAGGTTCAAGAAGAGATCCCTATGGATCAGGACCCAGGTGATACTGTTCCAAGAGAAGGAAGTTCAGTCCTTGAGAAGCACACAGTGATTTCTGAGGAACAAGTGACTGTGCCACCTCCTGACGTGGGAGTGACTACCAAAAGAAGGGCCATGAAACAAACAAGAACCAGGTCAAAAATTGCTAAAGCTTCATCCCCTGATACTAGTATTCCTCTTAGCAATAAGTTTGGTGTTCTTTCAAAGAAACCCCAATCTTCAGATCAGGGAGGGGACTCTGAAACATCTTCCCAGACCCTTCTTTCATCTGATTCGGAGGGGGACAACTTACATGATACAGGGGGAAAAGAAAGGCCTAAAAGGCTTGGAGTGAGGCCTAGACAGTGTACCAGATCAGGGAAGGTTACATGACCCCCCCGTTTCTGCTTTTAAATGCCTCATAACTGTGCGCTGAGTATTGCTACTTTAAATACTAATAGTATCAAAAATGCTTGGTGGTCCAGTGGCATAGAGGGTTGAGGCACGGGTGCCTTACCTCTTACCACACCAGTGACCCGGGTTCAGGAATGGACTCAGGCGCTGGGGGTTGGCAAGGGAAGGGGAAGGATCGAGCATTTGCGGGACTGCTCTCCTCCCCTGGAGTGGGTTGGGGATGTATGGTCGCTCTGCAGCGGCACCAATTGGAGACTGGGAGTACTGCAGAGGAAGCATTTCAACGGGAACACCAGAAAAACGGAAATACCACTCTGGAGGCTGGCTGGATGATGGCCGCCGGCATAAGGACACCTCCAAAGACTCCTGGGAGGCCAAGCAAAGCCTCAGCAGTGCCCAGGACTGAAAGAAATAGTGTGCCGGTTTCCTCCCGCTCGGAGGAGAGGGACCCACCAGTACAGGGTTATGCTGGGCTAAACCAAGGTTGGCTGCGGATTTGAGATAAGGTGGCTTGTGTGGAGATAGTAGGGGGAATGTTTGAGGGGTCATAGCAGCCCAAAGGAGAGGCAGCTCCTGAGCACGACAGGGGCCAAAAACAGATAACTAAAAAAAATGCTTGGCACAGGTTGGTAACATTAAATATAATGAAGGATCTGGCCTTTGATATATTCCTTTTACAGGATACTAGGTTGATTACTTTATCACAAGTTCAAACTGCAAAAAGGTTGTGGCTCTGGGGACCTTCTTTTTTTTCATTTGGGGTAGATACATGTGACGGTGTTGGTATCCTGTTTCGAGGTGATGGGTTTCAGGTAACTAAATTAGTGGAAATCTATTCTGGGGGTGACTTCTATTAGATTTCAACTAACAAAATTCAGCGTAGAGGATAATAAATCTATACTCTCCTGTTAGGAAAAAAGAGAGAGTAGATCTATTTAACACAATTAAACCATGCCTGTTTACCACTAAAAATCTAATATGGGGAGGGGACTTTAACTGTGTTGTAGCTAAACAGGACAGAGGAGCACTAGCTGATAAGAATGTTTGTGACACAAATTGCCTTAAGCATATTGTTTTTGCCTGTAAACTACAGAATACATACAGAACATGTCATGCACAGGGAGGCTACACCTTTTTTAAGGGTCACCTGTCCACGAGAACAGACTTTATCTTTATAGATCAACTAGTATATGTTCTACAAGCAAAAACCATCCCTGTCGAGACATCTGACCATGTCATCTTTGCAGTTACTCTAGGTCTAGGGGCACAACTTTCCCATGGGAAAGGCTATTGGAAATTCAATAGAAACATAGAAACATGTAATTTGATGGCACATAAGGACTGCTTGGCCCACCTAGTCTGCCCATTTCCCTACCTGATAGATAAGCTGCAGATTCTAGTTAATCAACAGCTTACTTCCTCCTACCCCCACTAGAATTGCCTTATGTCTGTCCCATGTATTCTTGAATTATCCCACTGTTTCTGACTCCACAACCTCCTCAGGAAGGTTGTTCCATACATCCCCAACCCTCTCTGTGAAAAATACTTTCTAATATTACCTCTGAGCCGTCCTCCCTCTATCTTCAAATTGTGCCCCCTTGTTCTTGCAAATCTCTTCTTCTGAAAAATGCTACCCTCTTGTACTTTGTTAATTCCCTTGAGATACTTGAAAGTTTCTATCATGTTTCTCAAGGGAATTAACAAATATTACTTTATCGGATAATGAATTACTTGTACAATATATCCAGGAACTTCTTCAGGCTCATATGACAGTGGCTGGGTTAATGGATGATTTGAGTATCTGGTGGGTTGAGACTAAGTTTGAAATAGTTTAGTTACACAATGTTCCAAGACACATAATACAAACCAGTATAAAAAATATCTTGCTTTGAGGTGCCAATTAGAAAAAGTATATTCTACTATCAATTCACAGAGTATTAACTTAACTTCTCAAGTACAGGCAGTCAAAAAAGATATGGAGACCCTTCAATATTCTAGGGCAGCCTCCATGTTAAATGAGCATAGAATTTGTTCACAAGGGAAGAAGGGGTTTGGGGATGCTTTTGACTGCTGTAACAAGTGAACAACTGATAGAATTTTGTCAACGGTAAAGTCCCAAGATGGTACTTTACTTACTTCAACACCCGAGATTTTAAAAGAAGTTGCTAAGTATTTCAAAGACATGTATACAGTCCCAAATATAGAGGACCATAAAATTGTGATTTTTTGACTTCCTTAAAAATACCGAATTTTCCTGCAGACATCCTTCTACTACTTAATTCTCCAATTCATGGAGAGGAAGTGCAACAAGCAATAGCAAAATTAGAAATGATACTGTCCCTGGGCTAGACAGATTATCATCAGAATTCTATAAGTCCTTTAGTTTAGTCCTTAGTGATGTGTTTACTGAAGTATCTATTTGGAGTCTGCAGAATCACAAAATTGATTTTCATATATGTATAGCCATGCATATTTTAATTCACAAAAAGGATGCTAGAAGTAACTTAAATAATTATAGCTCTCTGAGTATATTAAACACTGATTTAAAATTGTTAATGAAAATACTAAAAGCAAGATTATTACAAGTGGCCCCATATTTGATCTCGATAACCCAGACATGTTCAATTCCGGGAAGATATATAGAAAACAATCTTCTCCTTGTTAGAGAATTAGTAGAACAGGGGAAGGAGAACAATATTACTGGGTATATCATGTCTTTGGATCAGGAGAAGGTGTTCGATAGAGTGCCACATCAATTTATTATACATGTCCTTCGATCTTACAGGATTCCAGCTGAGTTTTGTTCTTGGAGTAATTTATTATACCAGCAAGCATCAGCTATACCATTGGTAAATGGGTATTTGGGTTCATACATTCCTATTAACAGAGGAATAAGACAGGGGTGTCCCGTGAGCCCCTTACTGTATGTTTTTGTTTGGATCCACTTATGAGAATAATAAACCAGAATAAACTAATATTGGGCATACAACCCAAAAATGGATCACTAACAGTAAAGACTGCAGCATATGCAGACGACATGTGTGTTTTCATTTCTGATACTGCCTCAGGACATAGTTTTACATCAAATAAATGCATATTCTGCTATAGCAGGAACATGCATAAATAAGAATGAATATTATTTAGCCTATTAGTGATTTATCCCCTTTTTCATTTTATTATAGTATATTTTTTCAAAGAAACATAGTAGATTTAGCTAGACCACAAAGTAATGCCTGGTTATTATTTGCAGACCATTGGCTTAGACACTTATCTAGAGTATGGACCTGACAGGGAGGTATACCTTCAAAGGTATAATCCTACTCAGTATATTTCCAACCTGCACTTAAAAAATTAAAAAAAAAATGAAAATATTGCCTGATCAGGTTATGTACAAATCTAGTAAAACTATCTATACTACTATACAAACACAAGTTCATAATCAAATTACTTAATAACATACCTGAGGATGTGGCAGTGAGCTCGGACAATCTTGAGCCCAAGTTACTAAAACCATCTGCTCCTATCATTGCTGCCCCCCTAACCAAGATCTTTAATCTCTTGCTGAGTCCAAATCATGTCCCTGATATATGGAAGATGGCAATGATAACCCCTGTTCTCAAGAAAAGTGACCCCAAAGACCCACTCAATTATAGGCCCATTGCAGTCCTGTCTGCTCTTAGTAAAATTCTAGAAAAACTTGTAGCTACCCAAACTATTGAATTTCTCCTTAAATACGACCTCCTAAATCCATCTCAGCATGGCTTCCGAAAGGGACACAGCACCACAACTGCCCTACTCAAGCTTACCTCTGATGTCCTTAAGGCCATGGACTCTGCTCTCCTTACTGGGTCCATCTTCATCGATATGACCAAGGCCTTTCATCTGGTTGACCATGCTCTTCTCGTTGCTGCACTCAGATCTCTTGGTTTCTCCTCCAGTGTAGTAAACTGGTTTGGTAGCTATCTATCTGACCGAACTCAATTCGTAAAATATAACTCTACCTCCTCGGATACGACCACAGTTAACATAGGGTTCCCCCAGGGGTCTATATTAGGCCCACTGCTTTTCTCTATTTTTCTTAACAATATCAAACTCAAATCTGCCACAGACTGCCTCCCTGCTGTACGCGGATGACACTGTCTTGTACACCAGTGCCAAATGTATTGATGATATCAAAGAACGACTCTCCCATGACTTTCAACTCATCCAACAGTGGCTGAATTCTCACAAACTCATCTTAAATGAGTCAAAGACCTAAACCATGCTACTCGACTCCAGCTGTAAGCTCAAACAAGCCCAAAACAATTTTAAAGTTTCCACCTTAAGTGGTAAATCCATTGGGGTGGTCAGCTCTTTTAAATATCTGGGTATTACGCTTGATTCCTCTCTAACTTTTGATATTCACATCCTTCAAACCTGTAAGTCAGTGTATACCAAACTTGGTGTTGCCTATCGAACCTGCTATGCTCTCACCCCCTCAGCTAGACTTGCTATAGTCCATGGAGTTCTACTGCCCTCTAAACTAAGGCGCTGTCACCTACACAACTGCAAGCAAATCCAGTCTCCAGAAATGGGATGTCACCTACAATAATATCTGTCGGTATGCGCTCTCCTCTGACAGTCTGAGATACCACTGCACCCTCTACTCTGACCTTGGATGGCTTCCACCCCACGAGTCTCGGTCTTATGCTTTTGGATCCATATTTGATAGCGTTATTAGATCACAAACTCCTAAATCCCTTGCAGGCCTCTTTCAAACACAGTCATCCCTCTATGACCTTTGCTCGGCAGCTTCTGCCCCTGTTCTCGTCCCCAGGCACTCTACCTCTAAAGGCACTGGTGCATTTGCCTGTCTCACCCCCCAGCACTGGAACTCCATACCCCTACACATTCACCAGGCCTCATCCCATGATGCTTTCAAGAAGGCATACCGGAATCTCCTAATCCTATCCTGTAAATGCTCCTGTTTCAAACCACCCTAGACCTACTGACCCCAATATTCTTAACATCTTCCCTCCTACTCCTTGATTGTTTCCTCTCTCATTTAACACCTTCTTTTCCCTATCTTATATTACAGCCATTCTCTCTCTCTCTCTTTCTCTCTCGCCCTCTCCCTCTCTCTACCTCCTCTCTCCCTCCTCTTCCCCCCCATTTACCTTATTTTCAGACCTAATCCTGTCTCTCATCAGGTCGAATCCATGACTCCTGCACTTATTATTGAACTTTGATGCCTTTTTGTCTTATGTTTACCAATATATTGTAACTCCTACTTATTGTTACCCTTGTATTATAGCTTTTACTGTACCCCTCTACTTGTTAATTACTGTAACTATGTGTGCTATTGTTCCACTGTTCTTTGTTGTACTCTCCCGGGTCGTGTCTGAAAATAGTCATTTCATGGCTAGTGCACCTACCCGGTAAACAAAAACTAAATAAATAAATAAAATAAATAATATTACCCCTAAATTTAAAGGCATACTGGAACAATACCATGGGAACATGCTTAAGGCTTTACAGGACAAAAATATCCCCCTAGAATATGGGACGTCACATGACTTTGTAGTCATGGTAGACTTAATGTGAAAGGGAATGCTAAGCATAAGACTCTAACTGAAAGAATGTGCCCTAGACAGACTTGTGTGGCCCAAGAAGAATCTATGACCCAATTCTTAATACAATGTCCCTATGTAAAAGAAGTCTGAAGGAATTTGGCTATTAAATGGAAGGATTCTAAATGGCAAGCTATAACATATGTGGAAGTGGTGGGAGGATTTTTATTGACACAACATAACTTTGATGATGGGTTTGTGAGACTTTTATTTGCTGTTTTAAAATTTAATATATAGCAAGTTAGGTGTAAATACATTTTGCAACAAGTGTCTCAAGCTCCTATATGTGTTGTAGAAAGGATAGAAAATGACTTGATTAACCAATGTATGTATGAGAAGCAACATTTGATGCATAATGAATGGATTGCAAGATGGAAAGCAGTTACATTCTTGAAAGATAAAATAGGATAAATAGTTAATTATAGTACCTGGATTGGTTATTACTATATGAAATATGATTTATTGATGTATGTAATTTCTTTCTGTGTTTTTTTCTTTTGTTTCATATACTTTCCTTAATCAAGTTATTATGCTTAGCACTATTGGTTGTTTTCATTTGTTGTGAAGTTGTAATAAAAATTTCCCCCCACTCTTTTCGATAAGTGTCATGGGATCTTTAACATCCACCTGAACTACCACCAATCCACGCAGATGGGACCTTGGTTTAACGTCTCATCTGATAGACAGCACCCCCCCATGGTGCACTACAGGATCAGTATTGGGATATTAACCCAAGTGCCAGGTGTGGGAACTGAACCCACAGCCCTCTGATCTCCGAGCCTCAGAGGTGAGTGTGCTACCTACTGAGCCACTGACACTGCTATTGAAGTACAAGCAAGCTATATGTGTATAGGCAATATAGGTTAGTGGTTAAATGTGCTGAACTGCAAACCAGGAGACTTGGAGAAGACCAGAAGACCTGGGTTTGAATCTTATCAACCCCCACTTGTATATGGTGTGATCCTAAGCAAGTCACTTAACTTTTTACGTGTGCAATTATCAGTGATCACTTGCTAATTCCACACATGCCATATGCATGCAGTCTGTTCCAATTTAACATAAAAAGTATGCTTTCCACACTTGCTTGCTGCATGCATGCCACATGCATGCAATTCATTCCAATTTAACATTTAAATTATACTTGCAGCATGCATATCACATGGGTAGTTTTATGTGTGCAGCATGAAAACATTCCATATAATTATTTCTGTAAGGGGTGGCTTTATATATGGAAGAACTTTGAAAGGAATGTGGGTATAGGAAAATTATCTTCATTACAGCATCCTTCTCTTTAATTCTACAGAGCTATTCTACAGCTTTAAAAAAACTACACTGGCAGATATTTATTTATTTATTAGCTTTTGCTGACCAGGTAAACACACTAGACAAGACAACTGCCTATTTTCAGGTACGACCCGGGAGAGTATAAATACAAAAACAATAAGATACAGTAGAACATGGCACAATACCAGCTAGAACCAGGTGGCAACTCATTACATAAACAGTAAAGAATATAACACAGTTGAGTAGGAAATAGCATACATTGGATCACACAAGGAAAAGAATGGTACATCAGCAATATAGAAGTACTAAGCTAGAAGTGTTACTAATGTGCAGGGAAACTGCCTTTTTGAAACAATGCCTGCTTATGGAAGAAACTTAACAAAAAATGCTTGGAAGAAAACATCAGCCGGCTTTCACTAGATAAACCATCTCCATGGTTCAATGAGATAAGAAAGACCCTCACTTCAATAGGTTTAATGCATCTCTGGGCTGATTCCTTAAAGAAGGTAAATATCTTTCAGACATGTATGACAGTGATTTAATAAAGAGTGAAAGAACATTCTGCACTAGCAGATATGGAAAGAATAAGGAGTTTAAAAACCTATATGTGGTATGCTGCAAATAAGATGACATACTATAAAGCCTTATTTAATATTTTGAGAGATCAATTATACAGTAAAATGTTTTTGAAATTTAGACTTGAGACATTTACTTCAAAACAGTTAAAATGGAGGTATGGTAAAAGAGTTTCATTAGAAGATAAGGGAGATTTGAACTGCGATTGTGGTAGTGATGATTCTGAGACAGTACTTCAAACTGCTGGCAGTATAGCCTAGAGGTTAAAGGAACAAGGTGTAAATGAGCTTGATACATTCAGCAGACCCGACCTGAGTTTGATTCTCACAACCTCCACTTGCATACTGTGTGACTCTGAGCAAGTCACTTAACTGCCCAGTGCTCCCAGGTCACCCCTGAAAACAGGCACTTGTGCCGAGTGGGCCTTACCTTGTTACTAAAATAAAAAAAAAATGGTTTTACATTGCTCCACATTTGAGGAAGTCAAAAAGGCACATCTGGCTCCATATTTAGACAAAACGTACCCCGTAGCAGATGATTTGTCAAGGGGAATTAAGAACCCATTTTCTGAAATAATTACGTGGGATGTTATCAAATGTTTGAAATGGATTTATGCAAAAATACTTAAAGACAACAGGGCAGATTAGTATATTAAATAAGGTTGAGAGCTTTGGGATCTTTGTCATAGAGTCTGATTCATTTATAGCCTAAACTCTTGCTGATCAAATACTGTACATGCAATGAGTAGAATTTATCACAAAGTACTGTAATTTGAATCACTATGTGATTAACATTTTATGAGTCCAAAGACTTCTTTTTTTTCCAGTTGAAATTTTTAAATAACCTGCTTCATAACCCACAAATAGGAAGCCTGGGCCTCTTTGGGCATTCAGTTTACATTCAGTTTTAAATAAATTGATATCTGATTTATTTTGACTTTGTGATTCAAAGCGGAATTTCAGTGCCTAACTTGGGCATTATACATATGCAATTGCATTTATGCAAGTGCACTGTATTTGTGTGATATGAACTACAAATGTGTCACTGTATTTTGTCTGTGCTTGTGTAATGTTATGACATTGCCTGATACAAATTTTTATAGAAATATTATTGTATTGTCTTTTTTAATATTTGTAATGACTCATATCAAGTCCATCACTAGACATGAAACTGAAACATCCACCTCGTGTCCCAAGCAGTCCTTGGCATCCAGTGGTACCTCTCTTCTGTCCCCAACCTAAGTACATGTTATCAGGGGCCCGATATTCAAAAGTCTGAATGGGCACTAACCTTTTTATACATATATATATATATATATATATATATATATATATATATATATATATAGTAGGAGTGCGCTCTTATTTATAGGACAGGGTGCATCATCCTGTCCTATAAATAAGAGGCACACTCCTTGACTGTACATACAGCAGCTGTCTGAGGAAGTGTGAGGTGGGCTGTGCCAGTCACCGTATGCACCCGCAGCACCACTGTTATGGATATGGTGAGTGGGGAGTGCCTGGTGCCGCAGGGGGAACCACTGGATGCCAAAGAGGGGTTGTTTGTAGTCAGGGGTGGTGACTTGGGGGAAAGCACCACTACCACAAGGAATACTATACATGAAGCCAGGGCTGGGATTGGAGGGAGGGAGACTACCACTAGCACCAGAGATACTATATGTGATGCTGGGGATGGCAATTGGAGGGGGGTTTACCACTAGCACCAGGAATACTATGTGTGCTGCCAGGGATGGGATCAGAGGGAGGGAGGTTACCACTATAAACAGGGATAATACTGGTGATGCCGGGGCTGGGATCAGAGTAAGGGGGGTTACCACTAGTACCAGGGATACTATATATGATGCCGGGGGTGGCAATCGGAGGGTGAGGTTTACCACTAGCACAAGGGATCCATTTATTTTAAAGAACGGGACAGCAATCAGCAGGGGGGTTACCACTAGCATATAAGGATGCATTTATTTGAATGAACGGGCTGGCGATTGGCAGGGGGTACCACTAGCACCATGTTTACTTGGCTGTGACCAGACAGTTGGGGGTCTGAGTCGCACTAACCTGCCATTGCTATCCATGCAATGAGTTTGTTAATGGGCATGCAAATGGCCCCTTAGTGCCTTGCATGTTCTAATGGCTAATTTGCATGCCCCTCTTTGAATATTGGAAATAGTGCTCCGGCGCTATCCATTCTGGCAGTGTATTTTGGGAACCCTTTTGGGGCAGTGCTAAGTGGCTTAGCACTGGGCTGACATGGCCCTATATTCAGTAAGCAGTGTCAGTACACTATTCCACTGAATATAGCATCTTCAGGCACCTGGGCAAGTGCAAGGCACAGCACAAAGTTTTGCACTGTGCTTTATGCATATTTGAATATTGGGCCCCAGGTGTCTAAAAAGCACATGTTCCTGGCATGTAATGATCCCCATTATGCCCTTACCACAAACCAGAAATCCTTAGTGTCTGGCAGTCCCCCCACTTCCACTCCTTAATGCATGGCCTCCATCCATGCCATGCATATCTTCATGGGCCCCCACTCTAGTTACCATCTGCTAACCTTTAGAGGGTTCCAGTACCCTGCAATTGGCAGAGTGATGGGCCATAGCATTCTGCAAATGGCCCTTTGGGCTATTTACATAGGGGACCTGCCCATTCCCTGCACATTCACAAAGAACTATGTGGACACAATAGAAGGACGTGCGTCCCTGGTGAGCATACAGTATTTTGTAAAGTTTTTGCTGGCACCAAGAGTTTTTTACAACCAGACTGTGGTGACAATAATGTCTGAGAAACAGGCCTGAAGCCTTGCTGTGTACACCTAAAACCTGTGAAGATGGGGCCGGCCTGCCAGTACAATGGTAGCACTACCGCTCGCGATGCCAATGACCCAAGTTCAAGAACAAACTTGGGTCATCAGAGGGCCAGCCAGGGGAGGAGACTTGAGCATCTGATGGACTGCTCATCTCCCCCAGGGGTTGGGGGGCACTGACTCAGTGCATGCCTAACCTCTGGCAGTGGCTGGAGGTCCAGCAAGCCCGTAGTCTCTAGCAGGGGTGAGGCATGACCAATGTTGATATGTCACGTCTCCAGTGGGAGTACCAGAAAAAAAAGCTCAACCCCAGTGTGACACCAACGTGAGGGTTTGAGATTGTCCCTCACCAGCCACGACCCTCGGAGAGGACCCCGACGAGACAAATGAAGGTACGAGGGTAAGGGGGGCACCTAATAGTCCCCGCTTTGGGGGAAAACCAAGGCTCCATGGAGGGTCCTCAGGGGAAGTGGTGGCAGGCAAGTACAGTACCAGAAATGAGGGGGCATAAAAAGAAATTACAAAAAAAAAAAACACCTGTGAAGACTGTTATTTTAAACAAAATGTGGATGACAGTATGTCAGTATGATATTTCTCTTCCACTAATGGAATGCTGGCACATTTATGAATTCTCTTCTGTGAAATTTTGTTACATTTTTGTGAGAAATTCTGTAAAACTTTGTCAAAACTGTAATTTCAGTTATTTTCTTCTAATTTAAATAATATTTATACACATTGCACCAGATGTGATATGGCGCATTTTACAATGACCGCAAGGAGGTGTACCAAGTTTCTGATCTCTGTTTTTAAAGGTCATTGAGTTATAAGCTTCCAGATACTAGGAATTTTTTAAATTACATTTCACAATTATGTAAACTGCAAAACTTTAAGCCCCTTTAACTTTAAAACTAGAGAACAGAATATTACCAATTTTGTTAGGTTCATTGACCCTAAAAATGAAGCTGTGAAGTAACCCTGATAGAAACATAGGAATTTGATGGCAGATAAGGCCCACCTGGTCCACGTAGACTGTCCATTTCCCTACCTTCATAAGCTCTAGATCCTAAATGATCTGCAGCTTACCTGCTCTTTCCTACCACTATGTTTACCTTCTGTGTTACTCAGTGGCAGTGGAACATGTACTGCCATGCTGTCGACCTGGGTTCAGAAGTGAGCCCAGGAAGTCACATTGTGAGGCAGGCCATGACCGAGACAGTTGCTGCTTGGCAGTGCATCTCAGTTGATGAGGGATGGTGGTGGGTTCAACCCACACAGAGACCCTGTGGTTAGGCCAGTAAGCTTGATCCTGTTGCAGGGACAGCTGTGGCTTTGTGAGGTTGACAAAAGCACTGCCCCCACCAGGAGAGATGGGTGGGGAAAGAAAAACAGGAGAAAAACATGGTAGCCATCCGAATGATGGCTAAGTTCAGCCTCATCAGGGTATATCCTTGAGAGATGAGCTGCTGGCTTTGAGAAAAACCAGTATGGAAAAAATAGATGCCATATGTGTGTCAACTCTCTAATCTCATGCTCAAATGCTAGTCACGTTTTAAGCAGCCAAAGACTCCAAAATAACATTGCTGTGCAGTGGACCAATATATCATCCAGAATTCCTATGGCCCAAATATTCAAACTGTGCCAGGCTGTGGCATAAGCCTAGGCACAGCTCAACTTTGTTGCGCAGGGGTGTGGCCTGGGCGATATTCAACGGAGCTACGCTATGGCGCAGCAGCTTTAAATATCGCACCCTGCCCACCCCCACTGTGCATGGCACAGTGGCACTGCACCAGCGCAAGTGGCCAGAGTGGAGCATGGAGATGCGCTGGCACAAGTGCCATTGCACCATGCACAGCACCTGCGATATTCAAACGGGGACAAGCAAATGGGCCCATAATTTATGCAAGGTGCACAGGGGGCCATTTGCATTTCATTACAGCCCCATTTGCATGCCATTAGCATGCAGGTGCGCCAATCCCCGACGACTTGCACCTGGCACCCTGCCAGACAGCAGCCATCGGGGACCGACACCCCCTGCAGCCCGATCACAGGCATTCCTGTAAGATAAAAGAAAAAACGTCCAATATCCCAGGTGGTCCAGTGGACTTCTATGTGCCCGATCGCGGGCAACAGTACAGTCCCCCCCCAAGTCCAATATCCCTGGTGGTCCAGTGGACGCACTGAGCCGATAGCTGGCATCTGTAATCGCACCTCCCCAAGTCCAATATCTCTGGTGGTCTAGTGTACCCCCCACCCCACCGCCCACTGAGCCCCACTGCGCTCCCCCATCAGCCAGTGGGCGGCAGCACCACCCGCCTGCCACCCCTGCCGTCCGCTGACTGACAGCTTGAAGTGCATCACCAATGGTCCACAGCATGGGCCAATGGGCATGTAGCCTATAGCTACCCAGTCCAGATATGTAAATGAATTAATTCACATATCTGGACTGAGTAGTACGGTATGGACTGCACGCCCATTGCTCATGCTGTGAACTAACGAGCGCAGCCCTACCGAGCTGCCAGTTGGCGGGCGGCAGGGCGGCAGGTGGTGGGGTGCCGCCGCCACCGCTGACTGTGGGAGAGCGGGTAGGGCTCAGTGGGCGGTGGGGTGGGGGTACACTAGACCACCAGGGATATTGACTTTGGGGTACAGATACCCGCGATCGCCTAGTGCTGCCCACTAGACCGCCAGGGATATTGGACTTGGGGGGGTGCGATTACAGATGCCCATGATCGGACTCCATGCAGTCCACTTGACCACCAGGGATATTGGACTTGGGGGGAGTTCGCAACATGGATGCCCCCCCATGGGGCATGGGGTGCCGCCAGGTGCGGCAGGAACTTGGGTGGCCACCCACAGGCGGCAGCTGCTGTGTTGCGCCCTGCAATGTGGCAGCTCACCTGTGGGTGACCATCACTTGTTCCATTTTTTCCTGGCGTAACTTTGTGTAGGCGCAGGTAGGGGTTGCGCATTCATGACTCTGCACATCCCGGGCTGAATATTGGGCTGTGCAGGTTATGCATGGGCACACCCCCCCCACCTGTGCCTGCATACATTACTGATGCGCTCCGGTGCATCGGGATTTGTGCGGTGCACTTTTCCCTTTTAAATATCGCTCCGGGGCACATCAGTCAGTTGTGCATGGCGCGACACTGTTGTGCCATGTGCAACCCTTTTGAATATCTGGGCCAATATGTTCAAACTCTGTTGGCATCCTATCCATACATTTTGCCTAGTCATACACTTGCACTTCCACTGAGGAAGAAGGTAAAGGCTGGACAGAGGGGCAATTAGGTAGCATTTATAGAAGGTTCTATAGTAACAATATAGTGGTACCAAGCATCAGGTCACTATCTTGAGAGACAAAAATTAAAAAAATAGTAATTGACATCATTGTACACTAGTCTGTCTTCTTGTAATCTGCCAGCTAACCACTAGAGCTCACCAGCAAAAGGACTTGTGGAAGCACATGCATGTGCAGCATTTTTTCTGTACAATGCAACCTAACTCTTTAATGCACCATAGATGACAATGTATATTTTTAGCAATTGAAAGCAGTTGCACTAAGTGATGTCAAGCATTAAAACTAGTTGCAACTGAAGCCAATGAGACAAAAGTATCTGGATATCTTTAGTCATGATGGGGCATGATGCTGGGCACCGCCGTTACAGGAGTGTTGGAGTGGCATTGCAGGGCCATGATGCTAGTGCAGGTAAGGTGATTTTACTGTCTGCAGTACAAGCCAAATGAACTGATCACTAGTCAACCCAAGATGGACTGAAGTTCTGCAGTGAGGGAGGGGGTATGGTCATGTCAATGAAAAGAGAAGTCAAGGGGATTGGAATTGTGGGATAGGAGAGGTAGCTAGTGCTGCAAACACCATTGGCAGGAGTTAGAAGGGCAGCTGGGCTGAGTAGTAAAAGAACAATAGACCACCAGTTGGAGCAAGAAAGCTTACAGGGACAATTCTTTTGAAAGCAAGGTATGTAAGAATCACACCCCACAAAAGTGACTGTTCTAACACCAAACACACCTTGAAGTCCAGAACTTACCATACAGGAGCTCACAGAGGCCTGGTGAAGGACAACAATAACTGGGGAACCAAGAAAGAGACATTCTGGCTATTCCTAAGGGATAGGTCCTACCTTAAAGAAGTTGGTGACTGTCTTTTGAAGTGAACTTGTGTTTGAAAAACAAGGGGGATATCAGTGTGGCAAGCAGTTCTACAGAGCTCATCTGGTCATGCACAGAGAAAAAAAGCAGTGATGACAAACTACAGTAGTCACCAGAGAGGAACTACAGGACTGCAAACAGCTCAGCAAAGCTAAATGGATTCAGTCATGATTAGTGGCTTGTGAAAGTTAAATCTCACAAGTGGAATTCTAGTGGCATTGCCTATTATGGGTGGGATATTCAAAAGGGTTCCGCTTGGCGCAACAGTGTTGTGCCATGCGTGACCCACTGATGTGTCCTGGAGTAATATTCAAAAGGGGATGTTGCACTGCACAAATCCCGATGTGCCGGGACACACCAGTAATGTATGCAGTGTAAGTGTGGAGGGCTTGCCCATGCATATTCGGCACATCCTGATATTCAGCCCAGGATGTGCGGCGCATATGCATGCACACACCCACCCACCTTGCACCTCACGGGGCACAAAGATCTGCCGAAAGACAATAGGAGCAAGGACTGGCCACCCACAGGTGAGCTGCCATATTGCAGGGCGCAACACGGCAGCTGCCTGCTGTGGGTGGGCACCAGACCTCCCGAGACACAGGTCGGGTGTCCCCCCCATGCCCGATTGCGGGCTTTGTTAATGTAATATATCCTAGGTGGTTCAGTGGACCCTCGCCTGATCGCGGTTGTAATTAAATAAAGCCATTCCCTGGTGGTCCAGTGGACCCGCTCCCCAGCCCGATCGCAGGCATAATAAAACTAAATGTATCCCTGGTGGTCCAGTGGACCGAATCCAGCCCGATTGAGGGCATCAGAAAATAAAATATCCTTGGTGGTCCAGCAACCCCCCCCACCCACTTAGACCCACCACCCTGCTCCCCGGTCAGTGATGGGTGGCAGCTCCCCACCCGCAAGCTGCCTGGCCACCCACCAACTGACAGCATACAGTATGGCTGTCGCCCATTGGTCCGCGGTGTGTGCCAATGGGCGTGCAGGACCGTCTATACTACAGATCCTGATATGTGATTCACATATCAGGTTCAGTAGTAATAGCACTTTGCATGCCCATTGGCCCACCTGTGGACCAATGGGTGTACAGCTGCTATGCACGCTGTCAGTCACCGGGCAGCTGGGCAGCTTGCGGTGGGGAGCTGTCCCCACCGCTGACTGGGGGAGCAGCGGGTGGCGGGAATGGAGTGGGTGGGTGGGGAGGGGGTACCGCTGGACTACCAGGGATTTTTCCTTTCTGTAGCCCGCAATTGGCTGGATTCGTCCCAAGGGACCACCAGGGATACATGTAGTTATATTAAGCCCCAATTGGGCTTATGAAAGGTCCACTGGACCACCAGTGATATCTTTTTTTTACAAAGCCCGTGATCGGGCTGGATTCGGTCCACTGGACCACCAAGGACTGGATTTGTTTCATTACGCCCGGGATCGGGAGAGGGGGTAGGGTCCACTTGACCACCAGGGATACATATATATTTAGTAAGCCCGCGATCAGGCTGGGGAGCAGTTCCACTGGACCACCAGGGATTTTACAAATATACAAAGCCCACAATTGGGCGTTGTGGTGCATTGCCGCTGAGGGGCAGGGGGTGTCGGTCCCCGACAGCTGCAGTCTGGCAGGGTGCCAGGCGCAAGTCGCCAGAGATCAACGCACCTGCATGCAAATGGGGCTATAATGACATGTAAATGGCCCCATTTGCACCTTGCATGCATAATGGGCTCATTTGCATATCCACCTCTGAATATCTTGGGTCATGCACCTAGCACACCCACACTTGCGTTGGCGCATCCCCTGCTCCTTAACCGCCACTTGTGCTGGCTCAGTACCACTGCACCATGCGCAGTGCGGGCACCCCCAGTGCCATATTCAATGGTGCTGAGCCATGGCACGGCACCTTTGAATATCGCCCAGGCCACACCCTGGCGCATCCCAGTTGCGCTGCACCCAGGCTTGCGTCCCTGCTTGGCGCAGTCTGAATATCCGGGGCTATGTGTCCATGTTTTTTTGAGCAAATATTGTTAAATAGGTAATTTCTAGGATATCCACAACAAATGTTATCCAACCAAACAACATTTTTTCCAGCTTTATTATATTCCAGGATCTATATACTTTGGATATGCATTCGAAAGGTTATGTCCATACTTGAGGTAGCAGCAGATTTACATACATTCAAATATTTTGAACATTTTCACACAATTCAACAGATTATTAAATTGTGAAATTATGAATTCCTGTAACTTACAGTTTACGTAACAAAATACCTCCCTATTTCCAAGACCCTTTCAAGAAAGTATGCATACACATTTTCAATTATCTAGCTCAACAGGTGGTTAAATTGTAAGCATAGCAATACTTTCATAAATTATTTACATAAATATTAAATTGCCAGACTTTGAGCCCCATAAGTTCCACACCCACCATTCATATGTTAGCATTTCTTTGGAGCCTCTTCCAAAAAGTAAGCATGCCAAATTTCAGGTCTGTAACTGTAAGTATAGCCGAGTGATAACCAATTAAAGAATTTCAGAAAATCCATGAACTTTCACAAAACTTTACAAAATTCATAGACTTTCACAAAAATCCCACAAAAGCAAACTTGTCCAGCCCTAGATGGCAGTTATTCAATGTTTTACTCTATGTTCCTGATAAAGAACTTCTTAGTAATGAAAACTGAGCATGTATTTGTGTTTTTCATTGTGAAATGAAACTCCGCATTTACTGATCTTAGTGGGGCACTCCCCCCAGACTTTTTCAGCAATAACTCTGGCACCCCCATAAATTCTGCCTCCTTACATACATATCCTTTCTGCTTCAGGACATTCACACTAAGGGAAGCAAAACCCTACCTTGCGACTCACTGGACCTAAAGCTACTCCATCTGGCCCTTGACACTGTTCTAACCCCCTCACTAAAATCATAAATCTCTCCCTCTGTCTTAGCCAATTCCCATTACAATGGAAGGCTGCGGTGGTAACTCCCATGCACAGGAGTGGTGACAGATCCATTTACAGTAACTACTGTCCCATCTCAGTTCTCCCCCCGATCTCCAAAGCCCTTGAATGGATAGTATCAGATCAATTATCTGACTACCTCTCCAAGTACAATCACTGTGCAATGAACAGCATGGGTTCAGAAAGGGACGAAGTACCACCACTGCCCTCCTAGTCTGCAGATTTTATTCACAAAGCTGCAGACCCGGGCCATTTAGTAAGGTCTGTGTACACAGACCTTACAAAAACATTTGATATGGTCAGTCATGCTCTCCTTACTACATCACTCTATGCACTGGGCCTCTCTTAAGAGGTCATCTCCTGGTTCTCCAACTATCTTAGTGGGAGATCTCAGTGAGTGAAAATCCTTGACACCCTCTCCTCCAGCCAACATGTTCACTCCTGGGTCCTGCAAGGCTCCATACTTGGACCGCTGCTGTTCTGTCTATTACTCAATACACTTCCCCTTGCTTGCTCTGGAAATATGCTTCCTTATGTAGATGACTCAGTTATCTTCTCTAGTCATTCTGATCCCTTCCCTTTGGAATCTAATCTGCAAAAGTACTTTGCCGAAATTGGAACATATTCTCTCTCTCTCCACAAACTCATCATTAATTACAAAGACCAAAGTGATGCAGTTTGCCAATCCTCAGAATAAATATAGTGGTCTACCCCTAAGTATTCTCAATAGCCACCACCGGCCTCTTGAGCAAGTTAGTAGCTTTAAATACCTCATTATCACCCTGGACCCCTCCCTCCCTCCCTCTCCTACCTCAAGCATGTCAGTCTGGACTGTAAAGCAGTGACTACCAGAACTGGCTTACTTTACAGGTACAGGTCTTGTTTGACACGTGATGCTCGCCAGCTGTTACAAGTTCGGTCTTCTCCATCATGGACTATGGTACAGTTATTTATAGCTTTGCAACCAAAACAACACTAAACAGGATCAAGATTGTGCTTAATAAAGCTTACCATCTTGTGGTTGTGGGGCACAGGCTCAACCACACCTGTGATCTCAGCAATCAAGAAAATTGGCTGAGCCTTAGGACGAGAGTGCAATACCACACCTGTCTACTAGCTTGGAAATTAGCCCTTGGCCACTCTCATGTGTTCGCCCAGCAGCTTCTTACTGCCGCCTCTGCTCCATGGGTTACAGTACATGAAGCTCCATTCAGGGATTCTTCCTTGTTCCTTTCTGTAGGACTGCTCAGGGGCAGAGAGCCTTTATGTTTAGGGCCCCAGTCTGGCTAAATAGTCTACCTACTGAAGTTGTATCTGAAATAAAGTTAGGCCTCTTTAAGCTTAAACTCCCTGCAGCACCATCTTACATTAAACAACTATGACTGTTCCTAGCACTCCCTCCTTCACCCACTCAATTTCCATAATTTTCTTTAACTGTTACCTCCCTCTGTCCTACTCACCTTTATCTCTCTTCCCAGCCTGCTTCTGCCCACTTTATTTCTCTTATATCCCCCTTTCCACTCTCTTCCTACCCTCATTCCCCCCCTTTGCTTATTTCCTCTCTCTAATTATTTGTATATATTGTTTTCCCTTCCCCCTTACTTTTTTGTTTCCTCCCTACTAATTATGTTTGATGATGTCCCCTGGACTGCCACTGCACTGATCCTGGGCAATCATGCCCTAGTTCCTACATAGATACATAGACAGTGTCAGCAGATAAGGGCCTATGGCCCACCCAGTCTGCCCATTTGAGCTTGTAAGTTCAGTTTATGTTTTCCTAGAAGTCTGTTGACCCTTACCCCTGACCTCCAGAATTCCTTTATGTCTATTCCATGCATTCTTAAATCCTGTGATTGTTTCAGCCCCCACCACTTCCTCTGGCAGGGTGTTCCACTTGTCCACCACCTGTTCTGTGAAGAAATTCCTTCTCACGTTTCCTCTGAATCGTCCTCCCTCCAACTTCATCCCATGCCCTCTAGTCCTGGAGCATCTTTTTCACTTAAACATAGTGTATTCCTGCACCCTGTTCCTCCCTGTAAGATACTTGTATGTGTCTATCATATCCCCTCTCTCCCTCCTTCCTCTCCTCCAGGGAGTACATGTTCAGTTCCTTCAACCTGTCTTCATAGGACTTGTGATGCAATCCATGCACCATCTTTGTTGCCCTCCTCTGAACCTTCTCTACCCTATGTCCTTACTTAGGTATGGTTTCCAGAACTGTACACTGTACTCCAGGTGGGGCCTCACTAGTGTCTTGTATAGAGGGATTATGACCTCCCTTTTCTTGCTGGTGATGCCCCTGCCTATACATCCCAGCATCCTATTTGCTTTACCTGCTGCCTTGTCACACTATTTCCCTACCTTGAGGTCATCAGAAATGATAACCCCAAGATCCCGTTCCTGCTTGGTGCATGCTATATCCTCACCCCAGCTGATATATTGTGCCAGGGTTTTGTGCCCATATGCACTATCTTGCAGTTCTTTGCATTGAATTTCAACTGCCAAACCCCTGACCATTCTTCAAGTTTCTGCAGGTCACTTCTCATTCTGTCTACACCCTCTTGTGTGTCTACTCTGTTACAGAGCTTTGTGTCATCAGCGAACAGTGAAATTCTGCCTTCTAGGTCCTGTGCAATGTCACTGATGAAGATGTTGAATAGGACCGGTCCCAGCACTGACCCTGTGATACCCCACTGGTCACTCTTCCCTCTGTGGAGTGACAGCCATTTACCACCACCCTCTGTGTCCTGCCACCCAGCCAGTTACCTACCCACCACTACTGTCCTGCCCACACCCATATTCCTCAGTTTGTGCACAGTCTTATGTGGCACAGTGTCAAAGGCCTTGCTGAAGTCCAGATAGGCCATGTCCACTGCCCTACCCTGATCCACCTCCCTAGTCACCCAGTCAAAAAATTAAATGAGGTTGGTCTGACATGACCTCCCCCTGGTGAAACCATGCTGCCTTGGGTCCTGTAGTCCATTGACAACCAGATGTTCCACCAATCTCTCCTTCAGTAGTGCTTCCATGATCTTCCCCACTACCGAGGTGAGGCTGACTGGTCTGTAGTTCCTGTCTCTTTATTTGAACTCTTTGTCCCGTGGTTATCTAAGTAATCTCTCACCTAAAATAATTTCCAGTAATATTGGCACTTTACTACACCTATTCTATTCATTCCTCTGTTTCTTACTCTTTCCTTACTGGACACTTATTTCTCCATGCAATCATCTGTATACTACACTTTCATTGCCTTGTACTGTTCTGCTTGAATACTATGCTGTTATTTTGCATTGTGTGTTTTTATTTCTGCATTACAGTGTTTTCAGCCACCCTTTGTGCACCTATTGCATTTGTATTGACTTGTTATCTTGCATTGTATATGTAGGCCCGGATATTCAGCCTGCGCAGGGCAGTGGCACAAGCCTGGGCACAGCACGACAGGGCTGCACCAGGGCATAGACCAGGTGATATTTAACAGTGCTGCACCATGGCCCAGTACCATTGAATATGGCACTGAGGGTGCACACACTGCACCAGTGCAAGACACAGAAACGGAGAAGGGGGATGCACCAGCACAAGTGCAGCTGTGCTAGGCGCATCACCCACAGATATTCAACCTGGGGCATGCAAATGAGGTCATTAGGCATGCAAGGCACAAATGGAACCATTTGCATGTTATAATGGCCCCATTTGCATGTGATGCACCTGTCCTCAGTGAATTGCGCCTGGTGCCCTGCCAAGCTGTAGCCATCGAGGATCGACTCCCAGTTGTGCTAGTGCAGCCCCCCCCGCTCCCGTACGCCCGATCGTGGGCTTTTGTAATAAAGAAAGATCCCTGGTGGTCCAGTGGTAACCTCCCTCACCTGATCGTGGGCATTTGTAGTGTGAAAGGATCCCTGGTAGTCCAGTGGTAGCCCCCCTTTGCCTGATCATGGGCTACTGTGCAACATAAGAATTACCTGGTGGTCCAGTGGTAACCCCCTCTCCACCCACCCACGGAGGTCACCCGCCACCAGCACCTCCCTGTCATTAGCGGGCAGCAGCAACCTGTCCGCATGCTGCCCACCCGCCCACCGAATGACAGCGTACAGTATGATCTGTATGCCTGTTGATCCACTGTGTGGACCAATGGGCATGCAGACAATACCGTACTACACAGGCCCATTATGTGAATGAAGTGTTCAATCTATGTTTCTCTGTTTCTGTGGCATGGTGTGGGCTGGGTCTGTGGCTGTGGAGTGCCTTGCAGCAGTGTGATCTCTGGTGAAGGGATATGGACCCATTACAGTAGCCTTCTAAGCTGGTTAAATAGAAATGCCCCAACACTTGCCTGGTAGAGTGTACCGGGCATGGGGTGTGCCATGCTCTGAAAACCCACCAACGGTCCTCTGTGGGCATGCCTACTCCCCCCTTACTAGGGTTGGTCATGCAGTTGTAGAGAATCTGGTGTGGATGGCCCTGGGATGGGATGCCCACTGGGTGACCACCATTCCACAGATGCAGGTATTTGAGCCTTATGCACCACATGAAGGTGCACCTAAGGCCAGGATACAATTACTGCATAGGGCCCATAGTGAGGAAAGAACTGTCATACACAGAATCAAACAGTGAAGACTCAAGTTTTTTTTTTTTTATTCTGCTTACATACAACTGCTCCATCAGTAAATCAGTGGAATAAAGCATACCGTAAAAATTGATATCATGAATATTTCAAAAGGCCTGATGAAGAGGCATACTGTAGCATCTTTGAAGTTGTGGAGCAGTTGAGTTAGCTGCTGTTAGCTCTCACTATTTGTAGTATTCATGATATGCATTTTGTATGCATTATTCAATTGATTTACTGATGGAGCCACAGCATGGAAGCAGATGCAACTTTGATATTCACAGTTTGATCCTGTGTGCTACATTTGTTCATTCATTTATGTCTCATATAATGAGTGCACCACATTT
Source organism: Neoceratodus forsteri (assembly GCA_016271365.2). NCBI lineage: Eukaryota > Metazoa > Chordata > Ceratodontiformes > Ceratodontidae > Neoceratodus > Neoceratodus forsteri. The sequence goes on from CM057458.1 coordinate 379,489,690, forward strand.
TTTTGTTTCATGTACTTTTTGGTTTGGCAGCCCAACATGGTATGCCAAACTCCTGCACCCACCGGGACTGTCTCATTGTCCTTGGCCTCCTAACACAACCCTTAAATTTACCACGCATGAGCTTCCGTGTGTGTGTGTCCCTGCATCTGCTACAAGACACCTAATCAAACATCTCTGACTGAATGATCTCATTCATGCACTTGAGTATGCAAAAGACTGAGATTATGGGCAGGATTTTCAAAATGTGGTGCAAGGCTTGTGTCCAGCCCTGCAATACAACACTTTGGTTCAGGCAGTGCACCAAACCCGTTCCCTGCAACTGCACCCAATTTTACAACCTCGGGCGCAGCTGCAATAGTTTTCACAAATTATGGCAGACTGTGCCAAATATTTGGTGCAAGCTCTGTGAAAGAGGCCCCCAGGATTGCCACAAGTTAGACCAGAAAAAGTTGTTAAAACTTTCGGCAATTGCTGCATGGGACAGAAAATCGCATTAGATTGCTGCAAGCACAGTGCACCATGTCGTCAGCGCAATGAGGCTTGCAGTGATCTAAGGCATTTGAAAATCTAGCCCCATGTCTCCTGTCAGCCTTCTTTTCTCCAATGATGACATATTAAGGGCCTGAAAACAAGAAAATCTCAGCATTCACCACCAGTAGTGCCGCTGACTCATGGATAATGGTGAAAAAAGTCTTATTCAGTGCTATAATACAACACAACAGTGGTGAAAAGCTCCTGTAGACATCCAGAGGCCTTACGCATTTCACAGAATTACTCTGTAATCTCAAAGGCCTTTGAAAACGCAGAGCAATTCTGTGAAACATGTTAGGTGTGTGGATATCTAGAGGAGTTTTTTAAATCTCATTTTTGTATAACAGCCCTGAATAAAGATTTTTTCATCATTATAAATGAGTCAGCAGCATTACTGGTGGTGAGTTCCAAATCTTCTTGTTTTCCCGCACTGTAGTTTTTCAATGGCACCCATGTTCAAGTGCAAACTGCTTAGTTGCACATATGTTAAGGGCCTCCAGCCTCTCTTCACAGCTTTTGTTCCCAGTACCACTGATCATTTTGATGGCTCCGCATTGTACCATTTTGAGTGCCTCAGTGTCTCTACTGTATTGAATAAACAGGAAAGTGCTTTACTCCAAAGAAGTACCAGTAGCACCAATGAATCAGAAGGCAGCAGATACCAGCTACAAAAATATTCACTCCAAAGCTGGTAATTACAGGAAGGTGTTTCACAGGCAATGGCCAAGTACCATTTTTCCTCATTCGGACGCTTGTTTATTATGACCCCGGGTCCTTTTACTCCTTGAGTGCAGCAAGATTAGCCCCACATACTGTGATAGTCTTCTACTGTTTTTCCTCCTCAAGTCTTGCAGCTTCCATTTGACTATGCTGTGTCTCAAGTTTTAGGTGTAAGGCCAATCATCACACTTGCTCAGGTCCTCCTGAGATGTGCCCCTATTCTTCAAGGAGTCCACCACCCTGGTCAGCTTATACTTGATTATCCTAGGAAGGGTGGGAGATGGCTTACTGTATATGAGGAAGTTTCAGATTTTTGTGGTGAAATGTGTGCTTCAGTGACATCATGCTTCAGGGACAGGGGTTGTGTGAGGTTGTCTAATCTTAAATGATTGTCTTATAATCTTACATAAGCCCTGGCCCTGAAAGGTGATGCAACTGAAGCTTGCCGCTAAGCAGAGACATGTGCAACTTCAGTACACAGACACTGCCTCTTTCCTCTCACAATTATTGAAAATATTAGTGGCTACAACAGAATGGCAAGTCAGATGAATATGTTCTCAAAATCAAGAGATGTTTTATTTAATTTACTCCTCACCAGGCCTATTAGATCCACCTACCAGTCCTGCAAGACCTACAACCTTCAGGACCATCAACAAAACATGGAAGATGACCACCCATAAAACATTGGAAAGGGAACACATAATGATAGTGTACACCACATTATGCCCTTGCCTATTTGGTTAAAGCTGAAGTAGGAGTTATGGAGAAAGGAGGAGTATCTTAATGGGGCCGGAAGGGGCCTAGAAATTTCCTCAACTTGACTTTCACCCAACAATACAAATTCTAAATTTTCACTAAGATTTTCCCCATTTCACAAACTGGACAAAAGCAAAGTTAACAGCTCTACAACTCATGCATACAGTCTAAACATCAACACTGGCATCTAGCAAAGCTGTATTCATGACCCCTGTTATGCATTTTATTTTGTTATTGATCTGCCCACCACAGTACACACATGTACAAGTGTGCTTCCCTTTATTTAAGTGATATTTTGTTAGACATTTTTTCTCAAAAAAATGTATAAGCAATTATCTCTAGCATTACTTTAACAATCTATAAGTGTTGCTTGAACAAAACTGGTTAGTTCTCACTGCTTACAAATAAAATATGCAATTCAACATTGCACCTAGAAACATAGAAACATAGATTTTGATGGCAGATAAGGACTGCTTGGTCCACCTAGTCTGCCCATTTCCCTACCTACCTAGGGTGATGTTCAATACTGAAACCTTTAAAATCCAATCACGATGGGAGATCACGTGATGTCTGCAGCATAGTGGCAGCTCATCTTTGGAGCTCTCCTCCCTTGACCACCCATCTTCGATTAAAATCATATATTTCCTATTTGATCATGCTCCAAAGTTGCCTGGGGACATCCTTCACCTGCTGCTGTGTCTAACTGGTTGCTGCGCCGCATTACTATCGGTGTTTTTACACCATGATGGAGATGGATACCAGTGCTGCCCCATTGAGGCATACCCCACTGACAACATCTGAGTAGGCCGCAAAGAAGAACAAGCCACAATCCAAGCCTCAGAATAAAGGTACTACGGCTACCCCTCCTCCGATCCCACTAACAGAAGACAGATTTTTACAGGAGTTGGCACCCTTCAAAGAAACGCTTACAGAGATCAATAAGGAGCTGAAATCTCTCAGTTCTGGCCTAAGTGATCTAAGCCACAGAGTGAGGGATTCGGAGGCCCGAACATCTTCCCTGGAGGACTGGTGAGACTGAGTGGAGCCTGAAATAACAAAGCTCCAACAGCAAGTTCAAAAACTCCAGCTCAAGATGGAGAACCTGGAGAGGTGCTCACGCCGCAACAACATTTTAATCTTTGGGCTCCCTCCAGAAGCTCTTAACTTGGATTATGGGCCCGTTCCCCCACAACCCATCTTATCAACTTGAATGAGCTCATTGCTCGTTATGCCCCAGACCAGCTGAATCGTGCCCGCCAGACCCATCATTGCTCACTTCTTAAACTATCTAGAGAAGCAACATGTGCTTACCAAAATGAAGGCGCTCAAGTCCATATTATGGGAAGGGAGAAAGCTGCGCATAACTCTGGACCTCCCTTATGAAATCAGACAAAAGAGGGCCACCTTTCACCCGATTATGAATAAACTGATAGCCGCAGGCCTTAAGTTCAGGATGAACTACCCTGCTCACCTCCAGGCCTTCATCATGGGCTCCTGGCTCTCCTACAACAATCCTGCTCAGGTTACCAAGGATTTGGCTACTCAGCTTCTGGACCTTTTTAAAGATCAATGAAGGACCCTATGGCCTGCTTTAAGGTTTTGTCGGCTACTGTTTGCTAGTCATACTGCCTTGCTTGTTGCTGTTCTCGGCTTTACTTTGTTGGGTGGGACTCCATGGACTCTGGACTTTGCTCCATAGTGATTCCACTCAATTTCTTCCCCCAGACTGAGATGGACCCTTGTGGAGTGTGCTCCCTTGGGAATGCACTACTTCATGTGGGGAATCCAGTTCTGGAAGCATCCTTCCTCGAATGCTGTCCATGATAACTTAATTCGAACCTTGGTTATGGTAGTGCTACCCCCGGGTCGAGATTTCAGATGGGACTCGTTCCATCAGTGTTTTGGTTCCCCGGATCCCCTTTGGAACTTTTCATTGAAGCATCCCTGAGGGGGGTCACGCATTGAATAAATAATTTACTGTTGCACTAATTAAGGGTGCATGGCCGTTAGTTTGGCCTCACACCTTTAGCTTTTCTTTCTTCCCTTTATTACCTGATCTAGCCATGCCAGCCAGTGTGTTTCACTTCCCTTGAGGTACCCTGGAATTCCTTGCACTTCCCCCTCTAATACCCCTGACACCTTTAACCACTTGGTACTCTCACCTCTTCCCCTCAGCTCTCTTCTTTTCACCCTGCAACCAATTCCACGTACTCTTGAGGGAGCTCAGGCATGTGATCTCCACATGGCATCAATGGGCTGCCATTTCTAGGTAGGCACTCTATATTACCACTCCATTCTTTTCTTGTCTTATGGTTAATGCTGGAATGCATGGTTACCCTGGTGACTGGGTGGGTGGGCAGGTGATGGTGGTGAAGTCTCCAGATGTGGTCTCTGTTCTGTGCTGCTGTTCCTCACATTCTGGGGTACAGGGGGGTGTTTTATTACCTATAACTTCTTACCTATGCACAGCCTTTGCAAGTTTGTATCCCCGAACACCTGGGGGTTGGAGATTTGCTTTGTTGGCCTTAATCTTGGGCATCATGTGTTTACTCTTCCCCTAGTAACTGCATATTGCCTTGCTTGCATGGATCTGTGTCTGGTTACAGGTTTTATATGGGCCTTGGTGTTCAGGTTACCTCCTTCTAAGCTCGACAATTGTTATCTGAGTTCTGGATTCTTAGAAGGAGCCAATGTATATAGTTCTTTTTTGGGGAGGATGGGTGGAATTTTAGAATTGGAAGGAGGATTAACGGGGAGGGAGAGTGGTTGGGGTTTAGATTCTCTCCCTTTCCTTCGGTGCTACTCTGGTTCACCAAAGCTAGGGGTTCGTTAAGTGTGGGGGGGAGGGATCTTACTATGGCCTTTATCCCAACCATGTATCCGGGGAGGGCATTCTCCAGTGGTGGGGTGCCCTTTCTGCAATTATGACCTTCTCTCCCACTGCCTTTCTTGCAGAAGATTTTAGAAAGTTCTTTTTGGATAGGGTTCACATAACTGCCTTTGGCTTCTTCAATTTAATGGAAAGTACTGGGTGCAGTGGGGTTCAGTGTCAATATCCCTCCTCAAACTGTGTTAATGGAACTTATATACACTTTAGTGTGGTATGTTCTCAGTTGATTTTACAGTTCCATATTGGATCAGTAAGTCAATTAACTGTCTTGGTTACACATAGAGGGGTTAAGCTGGAGGAGTAACTTTGTTACCAATTGGGGTGGGACTTGGGGGTGGGGGGAGGGGAGTGTGCCTTTGTGTGTCTAATCTTTTCACTGCACTGTTTGCTTATGATGACCATAGCTAACAACAATTTAAAATTTGTGACTTGGAATGTTCGGGGGCTCAGGGACGTGCTTAAAAGGTATCGGGTACTAAAACATCTCTCTATTCTACATGCCCAAATTGGTTTCCTACAGGAAACACATCTCCTCACTCACGAAGCAGTCTGACTCTGTAGACAAGGGGTCAGTCAAGTTTTTTTCTAGTGATTCAACCTCATAAAGAGGGGTTGCAATTTTGATTGGGTGCTCCATTACCTTCTCAGTTAACCACACAATTTCAGACCCCAAGGGTCATTACATCCTTGCTATGGGTATTCTTGACCATCAGGAAGTGGTTCTGAACATTGTTTATGGCCCTGTGGGTGGCAACCCAAGTTTCTTCATGGGACTAGCAGATGTGCTCTTGCCTTTCCTTAATCTCTCCTTTATACTAGGTGGGACTGGAATATCCCCACTACTCAAGATCTCAATAGGTCCTCTTCCCTTCTCAGGCCTCTTTCTCCTGCTCAGCTAGCCTTGAGAGAATTCCTGGAATTACTGGGGTTATGTGATCCATGGAGAGTTCTCAATCCTCTATCCCGTACTTACTCCTTGACTCCACAGTTCATCATACATCCTCCAGGAGGGACTATTTGCTCATTAGCCTTTCCTTACTCTCTGGTTTATGTAATGCCAGTTTTGAACCCACTGTACTTTCTGATCATGTGGCAACCTGGCTACTTATCACTCCTTGCTCTAGCCAGCAATGAGATACCTCTTGGAAGCTTAATACACAGTTGGTTAAGGAGGACCATGTGGTCTCTAAAATCTCAAACCTTATTCAATCATTTGTTGTTACCAACCAGAATACCATCAAGAGACAGGACTATGGGTGGTGTGCCCTGAAATGTTATCCATGGGGTGAATTCATCAGATTAGCTTCAACCCGGAAATGCTGCATAGGTCTTATCAATCTTTGCACAAATCCATGTGTTAGAACATTCTTCCTCTTCTACTAACTTCTCTGATTCTTTGAATAATGTATTGTATCTCTGAAAACAAGTACACAATTCTCCTCCAGGAGAAAGTAGAGTATTCCATTCTTAAAATGAGATCCATATATAGAGTAAGATGAAAAGGTGGGTTGGTTACTTGCTCTCTGTTTACGCCAGATCGAATCCTCTAGGATCATCCCTTCAATCACCGCTCCAGATGGCTCTCTAAACTTAATTTCTAGGGATGTGGCTGCTGTTTTTGAAAATTTCTACTCTACGTTATATGGCAAACATTCTTCACCTCTGTCAGCTCCAGAGATGTCAGCCTATTTGGAGTCAGTTCCACTACCCCATCTCATGAATGTACTATGCCCTCTGCCCCTCTTTCTATTGCAGAAGTGGAATTTTCTATAAACAGCCTCACCCTAGACAAAGCCCCTGGCCCAGATGGGTTTCCCTCTAACTTTTTTAAAACGTTTGTCAAAGATTTATCTTCTGTTTTACTCTGCCTATATCAATATATGTTCTCTGCCAACGAATTGGACCCATCTCTTTTTGAGGCCACCATAATTCTTCTTCTCAAACCTGACTTACCACCCCTTAGTCCCTCAAGCTATAGTCTTATCTCCCTACTGAATTGTGATATCAAGATTCTCACAAAACTTCTAGCTACTCACCTTAGGTCAGTCTGGTCAGGTTTCTTGATTCCAGAACAGGTAGGATTTGTCCCTGGGAGGTCCTCTGCTGACCATCCGTGGAAGCTAAGTCACCTTTTCCAGGTGGCTCAAGACTCCCCCCCCCCCTTCAATGGCCTTGATCTCCCTCGATCCAGAGAAGGCCATTGATAGGGTGGACTGGTCCTTTCTATGGCTAGTCCTTCAAGAAATGGGTTTCCCACACTCTTTCATTCAGTGGATCCAAATGATCCATTCATCTCCATCAGCAAAGATCCAATGTAATGGGGTATTTTCTTCCACCTTTTCTTTATATTCAGGTACACATCAGGGCTGCCTTTTATCTCCCTTTCTTTTCAACCTTTACCTGGAACCACTCATTAGACTGCTTAAGTCCTCTCCCAACATTAAGGGTATTCCTATTGAAGATTTGGCCCCCTTGATTTCGGTTAATGTCGATGATATTCTCCTTTATTTGCCTGATCCGGTCTCCTTCCTCACTGAGGCCTCAAGTGTAATAGAGCAATTTAGCTGGTATTCTAATTACAGACTCAATATCTGTAAAACTGAAATCTACCCTCTCAATTGCTTTGCCAATAGTGTTGATTTTGTTCCCTTTGGGATTAGGTGCTCCCCTTATTCTCTCAGATACCTGGGCATATCTCTTTCCTCAGACCCATCCCAGTTAGTGAAGATGAACCTTGAAGACCTTTTGGTAGTGGTTCAGCAAGATTTGGTGTGATGGAAAGACTTCCCCATATTGTTTTGGGGCAGGATCAACATTGTTAAAATGAATATTCTTCCCAGATCCTTTTACCCTTAAGTTTGCTCAATGTGGTGCTCCCTCTTTCTTTCTTCAAGCATATTGACTCACTGATTACTTCTTTCATCTGGCGGGATAAAGCACCCAGGTGCTCGTACCTTAAATTGGGGCTTCCAAAACCTTTTGGTGGTCTTCAACTTCCCAACTTTCAGCTCTACTTCTGGGCCAGCCATCTCTACAAGTTGGGGAAATGGCCATCTCCCCCCACCAACCCACTTCCGACTTTGAATATGTCCCGATCTGGTTAAAAATAGAAACTCATCTTTTTACCCTGAACAACCTTTCTCCCTACACTATCCTTTATATCTCTTGGAAAGCTCTTCTGGCTCAGATCCTCTCTTCTCCTATCGGTGTTTCTCTCAAAGTACTTTCCCAGATTTGCTCCTACTTGAAAATCTCCGTGGTCAAAGATCATGTGCAACCTATCCTTGCTAATCCCAACATTAGGATTGGTGAACGATCCTTAGCCCAGGACTGGTTTCCCCTACTACAGGATGTCACCATGGCTAATTGTTACTTACAATCCTCGCTTTTAGCAACCCCAGAATTACTGGGAAAATTTAATCTGGGCCTGGCCCATGTTTTCAAAATTTATCAGCTTCGTCACCTGCTCTTACAACAGTTTGGCTCTGTTTCATTACCTTCCAGTTCCAGTGATCTTCGTAAGCAGATTCTGGGTTGGTCCTCTAAATCTCATGGTACTTCCAAACCATATTGGTGGTTGCTCACTGCTCATCCGCCCCTCTCAGCGGTAGGTTCCAAGGTATGGGACACCCTACTTCCAGAGGCCAACATCAACTGGCCCATCCTGTGAAGGATCTCCACAACTTATCTCTCTCAGGACCAGCTTAGACTCTCCCAGTATCATATATTAAACAATATGTACTACACACCCATTAAGCTAGCTAAAATGGGTCACCTCCCCTCTTCCTTCTGCACAAGATACGGTAAGGAGGATGGTACCCTCTTGCACATCTTCTGGACCTGTGAAAAGGTTTCCTCCCTGTGGGAACAAATTGAAACTCAGAGTGACCTGCTACTGGGCTTAGATGTCATCTTTTCCCTGAAATTTGTGTCCTTGGTTACTTCTCACAGATCCCTGTTAGGGAGAGAAGATATCAAATGGCCCTCATCTCCCTGGAGGTCAAGAAGTTAATTCTCAGGCACTGGTTGGACCAATCCTGCATTTCAAATGCTGAATGGTTGCAGGAACTCTCCTTTTCCCTTTGTACCAAGTGTATGATAGCCAGTCTTTGTCATTGTCTCCCTCAGTTCAATAAGAAATGGGGAAAGCTCCATGCCTTTTACTTTTCCTGACCTTTTGGTAAGTTCCCTGAGCCCCTAACCCACTGTCTAGCACCTCTTTATGGGCCAATGTATACAGTTTATTTTCATTTACTGTTTAGATTATAGGCATGCTCCTAGGGGGGTGTGGTGGGGGGAGGAGATTTGGGAGGCAGGGGGGACTATTGTTGAATGTGAGATTTCCCTGAATTTGTTTATCTAGATCTCACTCTGACTGTCTGTATGTTGGATGCTTGTGTTTGTATTTGCTGTTTATTAAAACTAATGAAGTTGATTCCGTTTCAAAAATAAAATCCCATCACATGATGATAATATTTTTACTACAGTACATCCTTTGAAATATATGGGACTGTGGCTTAATATCTCTCTCAATACTGTTCATAATACACTGAGACACACACTAAAAAGGATACCTCTAAAATGGGGTTACTATACAGATTTAAATTCTGCCTTTTAAACAAAGTGAGAAACCAAATATGTACACAGCTCATACTCCCCATCATTTACTGAAGACACACATGTACTGTACCTCTCAACCAAGTTTCACTGGTATGCCGTCGCTACAGCGACAACTTTACCATGAAGGTGTCATCCAGGGTAATTTTAAGTGTGGCCTCTGAGTCAAACAATTCCTCTTTCAAAGCTAGCGTTTGGCTATGTCCTCCTTCTTTTTTCTAGAGGTATACTTAAGCAATAAGCTAAGAGAGGGTGTGAGTTATAGGGAATTTACCATGGCCGGGGTGGTTTGCCCACAAGGTGCAGCTGAGCGGGCAAATCCTTGTCAGCAGTGGTAAATCTCCCATAACCCACTCACTTGAGTGGCTTATTGAGATTATACCTTGTTTTTATAAATAGAAAACAAAAAAGGGTGGTGTGTTATGTCTTCGTTTTAATTTACATTTCATTTTACTTTATTTCTTACACCATGAAAAAAAATAGTTCCCCTTATGTGTTGCCATCATAGAACTTTTGGGTGCGAGTGGGCCTGTACTGGCAACAGAACGGAGCCAAGATGAGTAAAGAGAGAAAATTATTTAGAGGTGAGCCGGGTGCAAGTGGTTGCAGGGAGAGAGTTAAAAAAGTCTGTTTATGGTTAGTTCTATGATGGTAGAAGACTTGGTTTGCTGGCCAAGGCACCTAGCTTCACCTGAGCTCTTTCCTTCTAAGACTGCTTGAAAGGCAGAGTAGAGAAACTTACCAGAGCAAGGGAGAAGGATTAAGACTTAGTTTGGCTAAGCAGATTTACTGTGTGGTGGTGTTTTTATTTTTTACTCACAGGGATTGCTACTCTTTGTTGCTAACATTTCATTGCTTTATTTTTCTCTGATTCAAATTGTTGTTGCTGGTATACCTTTTCTGCATTATTACAAGGTGTGCCTACAGGTGTGTGCTAACAGATTACTGCTGTAATCTTCTGATTCAAATTGTCTTTTGCAAGGTATATCTTCTGTTACTGCTTTATTTTTCTCTGGAGCAAAGTGTTTCTTACAGGGTATATCTTCTCTGAAATTACTGTATTACAGGTGGAGCTTACATTTTTGTGACTTTTTTATCATTGGGCTAAGCAAAATTACTGTTTGACACTGTGTTTTATTTTATTCTTGTTTGTTGAAAAGGTTTGTTGTCTCAGAGGTGTTTCAGTCTCCTTCTCACGTTGAAGGAGCTAATTGCTTTTCCTCCCACAGCTCTTCCATAGGATTAGGTGTGTATGTGGGGGTGGAGCTGGCAAAATGTCAGTAATTTCCAACAGAAAGAAAGGTTAAAAGTCAGGTTAGTTGATATCTTGGAGGTAGAAGACTTGGTTTGCTGGCTAAGGCACCTAGCTTCACCTGAGCTCTTTCCTTCTAAGACTGCTTGAAAGGCAGAGTAGAGAAATTTACCAGCGAAGGGAGAAGGATTAAGACTTAGTTTGCTAAGCAGATTTACTGTGTGGTGGTGTTTTTATTTTTTACTCACAGGGATTGCTACTTTTGTTGCTAACATTTCATTGCTTTATTTTTTCTCTGATTCAAATTGTTGTTGCTGGTATACCTTCTTCTGCATTATTACAAGGTGTGCCTACAGGTGTTAGCTAACAGATTATTGCTGTAATCTTCTGATTCAAATTGTCTTTTGCAAGGTATATCTTCTGTTACTGCTTTATTTTTCTCTGGAGCAAAGTGTTTCTTACAGGTATATCTTTCTGAAATTATTACAGGTGGTGCTTTACAGGTTTTACAGTTTTATCTAACATTAGGATAAGCTTTCAGGGTTACTGCATTTGTTGTTGACTGATTGTTTCTGCTCTTACCTCCTTGTTCTTTCATCCGTGGTTCTTCTTTTAGGCAGGAAGGGCCCAGCCACCAACCCCATCCCCAACCACCCCACGCTACACTCCTTTTATAGGGTACCACAGTTGTGACATTTCCTGTGGCAGAGCAGGAAGGGCGGATCAGTGGGGCCTCCACAAGGTGATCTCATTTACAGGGCACTAGTAATTTAACTTGTTATAACAAGTTAAACAAAGCACAATTAAACCATTACTTGCATTTTTTTTTCCTAATTACTCTGACTAGGTTACAAACCCAGCAACTTATTTGGAATGGATTTCATTAACTGCAGGTACTGTGGAACAATTTTCAGAAGGACAGTCTTACAGGATTTAGGACACTGTCCTACATGCTGGGCCTTGGAGATCTTAGGTCTCAGCTCCAGGCAGCATGGGCAGAGATTGCACGCCTCAAATTTCATATTGAAGAGGAAATACATTATAAGAACCACCCGCCATTTCCCCAGCATCCAACAGAAAACCCTCGACGCAGAGGGTAGTTGGTCCAGGAGGTTGGCAGGTGGTTAGGAGGAGCAAATCAGGTGCCCCATCACTCTCTGCTCTCCAACACATTACCTCCAAAACCATATAAACACTACAAACAGGTATCTGCCTCTATCTCTGAAATCAAATAAAGAGGCAGAAGACACTACAGAGCAGGACATGCGCACAGGAGCTAGCACAACAATACTCACCCAAATCAGGAACCAAAACTAAACAAGCACAAAGGAAATCCAAAAACTTCTGATCATAGGAGACTCCATGATCGGGGAGTTGATACCCATCTCCAGCCAGGGGTGATGGTCAGATGTCTCCCAGGTGCATCAGCATGGAGAGACACTGACCGCATTGCTAAAATTGTTCACAAAGCAGGAGAAAACATTGATGTCCTAGTACACATAGGGACTAATGATCTCGCCAGCCGGTCAGTTGTGGAGACCAAGGAACACCTGACTAGGCTGGGTGACAAACTATCATCTATTTCGTCCGGCATCTCCTTCTCTGAGATCCTACCAGTCTGGGAGAAGGAGCAGATGGACGGAAGGTCAGAGAAGAGGAGATAGGGGAGCTAAACACGTGGCTCAAGGACTGGTGCCAGGAAAAAGGACACAGATTTGTAGGGAACTGGCAACAGTTCTGGGAGCGAAAGTTCTTTAAATTTGATGGACTGCATCTGACTAAAGAGGGAGTCAGTGCATTGGGGCAGAAGTTTGACGTCTTTGCAGAATATTTAAACTAGCAAATGGGAGAGGGTGCAGCACCCCATACGCCGAATGGAAGTACACCCCTCCCCTCAGCTAGTGGTCAAACAGGAATTCAGCGTGTTTGCCGTTCATTTGCATCACCAGGTAAGAAAAAAGGTTTGTCTCCCCATACGATGCACAGGGGTGATGCCAAACTTCACCCAACAACTAACGCACCAAAATCTGGCCAATGGAAAATCATGTACACGAATGCTCACAGCCTGGGAAATAAGATCCCAGACCTGCAGGCAATAATGTCAGAGGCTAAACTGGACATAGTAGCAATTAGTGAGACGTGGTTTACCAGTAACCACACTTGGGAGACTTCAGTACCTGGCTATGTATTGTTCAGAAGAGACCGAGGTGCAAAAGGGGAGGAGGGCCCTGTATGTTAATGAAAATATCAAAGCTACAGAAATTCAGAATACACATAAGGAGCCAGAAGAACTGTGGGTCACCCTGGAAACAGGAAATGGGACAGCCATAAGAACTGGGGTTGTCTACAGGCCCCAGACCAGAGGGAGGACATAGACACATTACTGTTAGAAGATATACAAAACATGACAGCTAAAGGGGAGGTTCTGATAATGGAGACTTCAACATGCCAGATACAGATTGGTCAATACCAGCAGGAACATCTGCCAGAACTAGACTCATAGTGGATTCCTGCAGGGAGGGCCTCAAACAACTGGTACAGCAACCCACAAGAGACAGGGCTATCCTAGATCTAGTACTGACTAACAAAGAAGGGATCACAGATCTCCAGGTAGAAGGTCACCTGGGGGCCAGTGACCATCACATGGTATGGTTCAATTTGGCTACTACATCTAAATCATCCCATTCCAAGGCAAAAATATGGGACTTCAGAGGAGCTGACTTTGATAAGATGGCCAACAGAATTAAGCTAGCCCTGGCAAAAAGAAACACAGGTGAGGAGGTACAGGCAAAGTGGGCAAGCATTAAGGATACAATACTTGAAGCAACATCCCATTGTGTTAGACAGAAAAGGAAGTGCAAAAGAAGAAGGAAACCACTTTGGTTCTCAAATACAGTAGCAGAAAAGGTCAGAGCCAAAAGGCTGGCCTTCAGAAAATATAAGGGAACACAGCGGATGAAGATAGGGAGGCATACCAAACTGCCCTAAGGGAAGCAGGTAAGGCAGTAAGGCAGGCAAAGTCCCAAACTGAGGCAACACTAGCACGAACAGTAAAAGAAGGTGCCAAGACTTTCTATAGATACATTAGTGAAAGGAGAAAGTCCAGAGGGGTATTGCTAAGCTTAATGGAGAAAAGGGAGCATGTGAGGAGGAGGACCCTGTAAAGGCATCTATCCTAAATAGATACTTTGCTCAGTATTTACTGAAGAGAAGGTAGGCAGGGCCACAGCTCAGCATCATGGACACAGGGGGGAGGGAGGTGAGCACTACTCCCTTCACAAAAGAAAGGGTCCTACAAGAGCTTGCTAAGCTCAGGGTGGATAAGGCAATGGGACCTGATGGCATACATCCCAGGGTACTTAAGGAGCTAAAGGAGGAACTAGCAGAGCCATTAGCAGAATTGTTTAGTGAGTCTCTGAGCACAGGAGAGGTCCCAGAAGACTGGAGAAGGGCTCATGTGATCCCACTCCACAAGAGTGGTAGCAGGGAGGAGGCGGGGAACTACAGACCGGTCAGTCTTACCTCAGTAGTGGGCAAGATTATGGAGGCACTCCTTAAGGAAAGGATAGTGCAACACCTGGAATCCATAGGGGCACAGGATCCAAGACAGCATGGGTTTACAAAAGGAAGGTCCTGTCAAACTAATCTCATAGATTTCTTTGACTGGGTAACCAGAGTGGTGGACCAAGGGGAGCAGTTGATGTTGCCTACCTTGACTTCAGCAAAGCTTTGACACTGTTCCACATAGAAGATTGATAAATAAGCTAGGTAGGCTCGGGGTGGGCAGAAGTTGGTCAACTGGGTGGCAAACTGGTTGACTGGCAGAAAACAGAGAGTGGTGGTAAATGGTATACAGTCAGAAGAGATGCAAGTCACAAGTGGGGTACCTCAGGATCAGTCCTGGGGCCAGTCCTATTCAACATCTTCATTAGTGACCTCGCAGATGGACTAGAGGGTAAGGCTTGTCTGTTTGCAGATGACACCAAGATCTGCAACAGAGTAGATGATCCAGATGGGGTGGGCAGAATGAGAAGAGATCTGGATAAACTAGCAGAATGGTCAGAAGAGTGGCAACTGGGATTTAATGCAAAGAAGTGCAAAATCATGCACATAGGGAAGAGAAACCCTGAAGCCACTTATAGGCTGGGAGGAGTTGCTAGCAGTCACAAAGGAAGAAAGAGACTTGGGCATCATCATCACTGATGACCTAAAATCATCCAAGCAGACCTCTAAAGCAGTAGAGTAAGGCTAGGGGTGTTAGGGTGTATTAGTAGGGTATCACAAGTCGTAAGAGGGAGGTAATAATCCTCTGTACAAGACATTGGTTAGGCCCCATCTGGAGTACTCATGCAGTATTGGAGGCCACACCTTCACAAGGACATTAACCAAATTGAGGCAGTCCAGAGAAGGGCAACCAAAATGGTGCAGGGACTGCATCAGAAGACATATGAGGACAGATTAACGGAGCTCAATATGTATACCCTTGAGCAAAGGAGGGAGAGAGGTGATATGATCGAGACATTTAAACACCTTAAGGGCATAAACAAGGTGAAAGAGTCTAACATGTTTAAATATAAGAAAAATAGCAGGACAAGAGGACACAGCATGAGATTAGAGGAGGCCGATTAAGGGGAATGTGAGGAAATTCTTTTTCACAGAAAGGGTGGTAGATGCATGGAATGGCTTACCACAAGAAGTGGTGGCTATGAATACAGTGCAGGGCTTCAAACAGGCATGGGATAGGCATAAGGGAGCAATACAAATGACTATGAATAGATAGGTCACTGACAGAGCAAAGGCCGATGGCACATTTATAAGGTAGAAAAAGAAATGGGCAGACTGGATTGGCCTTGCGGTCCTTATCTGCTGTCAACTTCTATGTTTCTATGTTTCTATGTAAGTTTTTCAGGCTTACAGCCTGTATCTTTTGTATTTTTGCAATGTACGGAGCTGTTGTTTTATGGTCTCCGCTTAGCGGGGAAGGAAGATGGTGGATGCAGTTCTGTGATTTCAAGGTCGGATTGTTTTTGTTTTTTTTAAATGTATGTCTGTCTGGCACCTTTTGCATTGGTAATGCTAGAATTTACAACGGTGGTAAGGTGCCAGCCTGCTGTTGTGATTGGTTGTTCTGTGAGGTCCATGATATAATGAATAATATCTCCTATTAGGGTGTTTTTAAGCCCATCCCAGTGATCCCCCACTGATGATTCCCTCTCCTGGTTCCAGAGCAGGTATTTGTGAACCTGTGTTTTGAGAGCTTACAGATTCAGGAGTATTTATTAGGGAATTATTGAGGCTCCACATATATTTCTTAAGGATGAACCTATGTTGAGCCTCACTAGGATCAGCACATGGTCCGACAGTGTGATTCCAGTTATGACATCCTGTTAAACTGTAAACACCCACTCTGTGGGTAATTTATTTATTTGCTTTTGTTTACCAGGTAAGCACACTAGACAGCCAAGTGCCTATTTTCAGGTGCGACCTGGGAGGATTACAAGATACATACAAGGACATCAGGCAGAGTCAAGGTAACATATACGAACTTCGGGTATAACAGATTGATAGGTAGATAACAGCATAATACAGGCATTGGCAATAACACAGAAAGGTGCTTCACAAGACAAACAATTGATTCCTGGCAGTACCCCTGATGAAACTCTAGTAAGCAAAGGGCTGGTGCTTTCAAGTTCAAGTTTCAAGTTTATTGAAGGAAGACTCCATTGAGCAAGGTCATTCACAAGGAGGTCCTGAGGCATGTACACAGTCATGGAGACATTACTTTTTGGACTGTCAGGAGCTTATTGCTTGTCTTATGAAACACCTTCCTGCATTTACCAGTTGTGGAGTAACATTTTTAAAATACATATTTATGCAGCAGTTTTCTGCCAACTCCTGATTCATTGGTGCCACAGGTATTTCTCTGCAGTGCAGCACATTCTGTAAGCAGTAATACCCAACAGGGTGGGCTTTATTGGGAAATACCGGACCGCCCAGGGGCGTAATGAGGCCCGACGCTGCAGGCGGAGGGCCTTGTAGCCCCTAGAACGTCCGGTATTTCCCAATTCCCGGTATTGCCCATGCTGCATATGGGCTTACAGCTGCGGTACGGAGATCTGAGGAAATACCGGTGCTCTCATGCACTGTTTCATGCTGGCAAGCAGATTGCAGGGAGAATTACTACAGCAGTTGTTTTGTTCACCGGAAACTTTTTCTGTGCTTGTGTGATTTAATTATTGTTATTTTAAGTGTGCAGTCTTGTTATTTTTTATATACGTGGCAACGGCCTGAGCGGTGAATATTTAAATGCTTTGCCGAGCTGAGCAAGATGGTGGACGTATTTTATGAACGTTCGAGGTGCAAACTGATTGTTTTTGTTATGGGGCTCCATGAGTAGGCTCTAGTTTTCACCCGGGCTGTATCGGAAAATAAATGCATCTCTGCTGACATGTTTTCACCAATGAGATACGTTTATTTTCCGATGCCGTTTCTAATGTGTGTTTGTGACTTCTGCTAGGGGATAGGCTCCTCAGTGCTTTCACCCTTCCTTGTAAACTGCAGGCAGTGCACCTCTTTCCTTTTTATCTCTATTGTACTGAGGAGTCCAGAACTACACACAGTACTCCAGATGGGGCCTGAGGCAGGGTTACTTCCCCATTTCTGTTAGTCACCCATTGTTTGATACTCCCCAGCATTCTTAAACCTTTATTTTTCTTGATTCAGTCCCATGTCTATTATGACCCTGGGTCCTTTTCCTCCTTGACTGCAGCAAGAGAAGAGCCACACAGTATGTTGGGCTTCCCCTGTTGTTCATCCCCAAGTGTTGCAACTTACATTCAACCAAACTGAATCTGAAGCTTCAGGTGTCAGACCAATCATCACACTTGCTCAGGTTCTTCTTTAATTTGTCTCTGTCCTTTGGGGAGCCCGCCACCCTGGTCAGCTTATGCTCAGTAATCCTGGAAAGGGTAGATAGTAGCTTATGTGAGAAAGTTGCTGATTTCTGGGTTGGGTTGTATGCTTCAGTGACATCATGGCTCAGGGGCAGGGGTTGTGGCAGGCTGTCTAATCTCAAAGAATGACCTGACACAAGCCCTGGACCTGAACCACGATGTAACTGAAGCTTGTTACCAAGCACAGAGTTCTGTATCTTCAGCGCATGTGTGCGCATGCACAAGCACACACACGCATGCAAACACACACACACACACATGCGCACACACACACACACACACACACACACACACACACACACACACCGCCTCCTCCTCATGATTATTGAAGAAATTGATGGCTGCAATAGAAAGGGAGGTCAGATGAATATGTTACTTAAATCAGGTGCTGTATTGCCTAATTTACTCCCCACCAGGCCTACTAGATCTACCTACTAGTAGATCATTAAAAGTGTAGTAATTTTATAACCAGAGGGAGTGAGATACAACTGAATTTGCTTGATTGTTGGGGTTGAGACCTAGGATTTGGAAGGATATTTTTTGCAACATTTTAAAAGTGTCCTGCTGGCTGAGAAGTTAAGTTTTTAATCCCTGGTTTCACTGAGAGATTTTGTGTATTGGAATCAGACATAGCAGACTGCCTACATTGAAAGGCCTGCTTACATCACAGGTGTCACTAGTCAATCAATTGGCTCTGGGTGGGGTTTCATCACTCTGCTGTCTTAGGCATCCTTCACAGTTAGAAGCCAGTCAGTCTGACTTTGATTTGTCTGTTGGAAGCTGAGAACCTTGCTACACTGCAAAGAACAAACTATAACTCCATTTAGGACCTGGAAACCTGATAAGGCATAATACTTGTAAAGAAGGAGCTACGCTTTCAAAAGTTTTATTTTTTTCCTTATTGGCATTAAGCAGAGAATTGCAGGATTCCATTAAAAGTGTAGTAATTTTATAACCAGAGGGAGTGAGATACAACTGAATTTGCTTGATTGTTGGGGTTGAGACCTAGGATTTGGAAGGATATTTTTGCAACATTTTAGGTGTCCTGCTGGCTGAGGAGTGAGTTAATTTTTATCCCTGGACTCAGTAGAGTGGTTTGCGCAGGAGCTGTGGTCTAGTAAATTGTGGTGTGAGTTGAATTACTATAAAAGGCAATACTCACCAGGGTGGAGGAGCAGTTGTGTATTTGATTGTTTCTAACAGTCACCAGTGTCTGTGGACTACCCACCTACCCTACCCCACATCCCACCCCCCAGGTGTGGCATTTCCTTTATAGCCACAGTTCTGACATCTCTTCCTCAACAGGTCTTGGGGCAGAACTGTCATATCCTTAATAACCCAGCACAATGTAAAAAGGGTAGGTAGACACCACAAATAGTAATAAAAAATATATGTATATATATATATATATATATATATATATATATATATATAGTATATTATAAGGGAGAGGGACATGTGGGGAGTGGTGCAATGCACTGGCTGTGGGGCAGCAGTTTTCCAGGTGACATTCTGGAAACTGCATTGCTGTCCTGTTTGCAGGCAACTGTCAGCTCTGAGGGGAGGAGGTTGCCCACATCCAGGCTGAACTAGCAAGGACTAAGGAGGTCTCCCTCTTCCAAAGAGCACCACTGCCACAACCACTGCCTCAGAGGTTGCCAAGTATGAAGAGCAGTTGGACCACAGTAGGTTCTGGGAGGGTGCGGGTGGTGGACCAGAGGCAAAGCCCCCTAGTTGTACCTCTACACAAATCATGTGCCATTCTGGCAGAGCAAGGTTCCTCTAAGATGGCACCCTCAGTGGAGACCCAGAAGAATGCTGAGGACATCCACAAGGGAGACCCACAAAAGGGTGGCAAGGGACACCACAGGGGAAGGAAACAGCTTCTGATAGGGGACTCTATTGTTAGGGGGGGTAAACCTGGTAAAGGGAGAGGAGAAGGAAGTAAGGTGCCTGCCTGGTGCCATGGCTTGGAGGGACAGGAAGCGAATCCTCAGGATTGCAGAGGCAGCATCACAGGAGAGGGAACTAGATATCATAGTCCACCTTGGGACAAATACATGGGATCAGTGCAGTGCAGAATGAATTTGTGTAGTTGGGGAGGGGCCTCAGATGGGTAGCAAGCACGGTAACCTTCTCAGAGGTGCTACCAGTCCATGGCAGGAGTGAGGCTAGGGTACTGTACACCAAGCAGTTTAATGAATGGTTGCAAAACTGGTGCAGAGCACAGGGCTTTGGCTTCATTAGGGACTGGGGGGCACCTGGAGAGATAAAGGTCTATACTGGCATAATGGTCTGCATCTGCCCATGAAGGGAACCAAGCTCCTAGGTGATAGGCTTAAATGCTTCCTTGGCAAGCTTTTAAACTAGCCAAGGGGGGAGGCGCTGATAAAAGGCAGGACATTTCAAGCCTCCCCCCACAAAACTTGGCAGGTAGTAAGCTAAACACTGCGGTACAGAGCTCAACACAGGGCAGGACTGGGGTAAATGGAAAAATAGACAAGGACAATAAGAGCAGGGATGGGGGAAAAAAGGATAAAGCCAACATTAAATGGAGGGCAATGAGTACCAATGCCCATAGTCTGGGAAACAAGCTTCCTGAGCTAGTAGCCCTGATGGAAGATGAACAATTGGATATTGTGGCAGTCACAGAAGCATGGTACACCAAGAACCATGAATGGGATGTCAACAGACCAGGGTACACAATCTACAAAAGGGACAGGGAAGGTAAAAGAGGAGGTGGAGTAGCTCTATACATAAGGGAAGGCATCAAAGCTACAGAACTAAAAAGTAAAGGGTGAGGACAAGAGGCACTCTGGGTCACCTTGGAGACAGGGAATGGCATCACAATCCGCACAGTGGTTGTATACAGATCCCCGTCTCAAGGGGAGGAAATGGACAACAAAATAATAGAGGACATTCTCAAAATGGCTGGAAAAGGGGAGATACTGTTGATGGGGGACCTGAATATGCCAGACGTTAACTGGATAACATGTACTGCAGCCACATCCAAGAGCAGGGTCATTCTCGATGCCCTGCAGGGGGCAGGCCTTAGACAGCTAGTGTTGGAACCCACTCAGGAGGGAGCAATACTAGACCTGGTACTCTCAAATGGAGAGAGGATCACAAATTTAGAAGTCAGTAGACATCTGGGAACAAGTGACCACTGCACAGTGTGCTTCACAATGAGCACAACCATGGAGATAAGCCATACAAAAACAAGGATACTGGACTTTAGAAGAGCTGACTTTGGCAAAATGGGTGAATACCTGAAAAATGTACTAGCAAATGACCAAAAAGGAGGGGTGGAAGAACAATGGAGAAAAATCAAAACTGCCATCATAGAGGCAACAAGCCTTTGTGTGAAACAAATAAAGAAAACAAAGCAGAGTAAAAAACCACTATGGTTCTCAAAAGAGGTGGCAGGGAAGGTTAAGGACAAAAAGGCTGCATGCAAAAAGTATAAGGAATCACAGAAGGAGCATGACAGGGAACTGTATCAATTAAAGCAGAAAGAAGTGGGGAAGGAAGGCAGTCAAACTAGCAAAGGCCCAAACCGAGGAATAAATAGACAACTCAGTTAAGAAGGGGGATAAAACCTTTTATAGGTACATTAGGGAGCATAGAAAGGTTAAGGGAGGGATAGTGAAGATTAATAAAGGAGAAGGGAGGTGGGCAGAGGGAGACAGTGAAAAGGCGGAAATACTGAATGAATACTTTTGCTCAGTATTCACAAAAGAAGATGAGGAGGAGTTACCTAAACCAGACAATAGAAGCACTCTGGGTAGGGGGGTTGACACCAGTCCATTCACAGAAGAAAGAGTCCTGAAAGAACCTAAAACTCAAGGTGGACAAAGCAGAATGGCTTGATGGGATTCACCCCAGAATCCTGAAAGAACTAAGGAGGACCTAGTGACACCACTGCACACGCTTTTTAACAGATCATGGCAGGATGGGGGTACCTGAGGACTGGAGGAAGGCAGATGTGATTCCTCTTCACAAAAGTGGGAGCAATGCAGAAGCAGGAAACTACAGACCTGTAAGTTTGACCTCAGTGGTAGGGAAAATTATGGAATTACTTCTGAAAGAAAGAATTGTTGAGTACCTAGAGGCCAGCGGGGCACAGGACCCAAAGCAGCATGGATTTACTGCAGGAAGGTCATGTCAGATGAATCTAATTGATTTATTTGACTGGGTGACCAAAGTAATAGACCAGGGAGGGGCTGTGGATGTAGCCTACCTAGACTTTAGCAAGGCATTTGACACAGTCCCGCACAAAAGATTAATAATCAAGTTAGCCAGCCTGGGAGTGCATCCCAGGGTGGTAGCCTGGGTAGCAAATTGGCTGCACAACAGGACACAGAAGGTAATAGTGAATGGAACACATTGCAAAGAAAGGGGGGTTACTAGTGGAGTACTCTGGTCTAGTGCTGGGTCCAGTCCTCTTTAACATCTTTATAGGTGACATTGCAGAGGGTCTGGAGGGAAAGGTATGCCTCTTTGCAGATGACACAAAGATCTGTAACAGAGTTGATACACAAGGGGGTAGAAAAGATGAGAAGGACTTGGCAAGGTTAGAGGAATGGTCAGACATATGGCAACTTAGATTCAATACAAAGAAGTGCAAAGTAATGCACATGGGAAACAAAAACCCAGGAAAAGAGTACACAATAGCAGAGGAGGTACTAACAACAACAAAAATGGAAAGGGACCTGGGGGTAGTCATATCAGATGACCTAAAGGTGGGTAAACAATGTGAAAAGTCAGTAAGGAGAGCCAGGGGGATACTGGGATGCATAGGAAGGGGCATCACAAGTAGAAAAAGGGAAGTGGTTATCCCTCTGTACAGACAGTTGGTGAGACCCCATCTGTAGTACTGTGTGCAGTTTTGGAGACCTCATCTATGTAAGGACATAGACAGGATGGAAGCAGTCCAGAGGAGGGCAACTAAAATGGTGCAGGGTCTGCAGCAGAAACCATATGAAGAGAGACTGAGAGAGCTTAATATGTATACTGTTGATGAAAGGAGGGACGGGGGACATGATAGAAATGTTCAAGTACCTCAAGGGAATCAACAAAGTCCAGGAGGGTAGCATCTTTCAGAAAAAGAGATGTGTAAGAACAAGGGGGCACAATTTAAAGATAGAGGGGGGACGGCTCAGGGTAATGTGAGGAAATTTGTTTTCATGGAGAGAGTGGTGGATACATGGAACAGCCTTCCTGAGGAGGTTGTTGGGTCTAAAACAGTGGGGGAATTCAAACATGCATGGGACAGACACAGGGCAATTATAGTGGGGGGTTGCAGGAAGTAGGCTGTTGGTTAACTAGAATCTGCAGCTTATCCAGTAGGTAGGAAAATGGGCAGACTGGGTGGGCCAAGTGGCCCTTACCTGCCGTCAAAGTCTATGTTTCTATTTTCTATGTACTATCAAACCTACAAACTTCAGATCCTTCCACCAAGACCTGCATGATGAACACCTGCACCAGTTACATAACGGAAAGAGAACATATAAGGATAGGTACACCTCATTATTCCCCCGCTTATTTGTCTAAATCTGAAGTAGGAACTAGACAGGGTGGAGGAGTCTCCTAATGGGGGTGGAAAGGTGCCTAATTTTGACCTTTACTTACCTGTGCAAATTCAAAACTTCATAAAGATTCTCTCCTTTTCAAAATTTGGGGTAAAGGCAAAGTTTAGAACTGTAGACAGCTCTGCAACTCATTCATACAGTCTAGACATCAACACTGGCATCCATTAGAGCTATATTCATTGGCCCCATGATGCACAGTATTATTGTCATAGAGCTGCCCACCACAGTACGCACATATATAATCAATCAATCAATCAAAATCTTTATTTTGCCAGGCAAAACATCATTGAGACAAGCTCATTTACAAGATGGACCTGGGGCAAAACAATTGCCAACAGGGTTAAGACATAACAGGTTGAGTGAACGTACATAACAATTACATAGTAATAATAACAAAATAATGACATGTAACTATCACATGTGACAAGATACTTGCACCAGAACATACCAATAGGTTTAACAGGAGGTAATACCATTTAAATACAATTGCATGGATGCAGATATATGGATGTAAGGTAATGAGCTAAAGTTTATACAGTAAACATCATTGGAGAAGTCATAGTGAGCAGGAGTGGCAGTTACTCAAGTGTCAAAGTGTGAAGAAGATTGAGATGTAAGAGTCCTTTGATAAGTACTGTGGCATGTCCTGGCAAGTGACGTGGGAAGGGGATGGGGATATAGGGAGTGGAGAGGGAAGGTCAGATGAGATAGGAGAGGGTTGGATATGATGGCCTAGGGAGGAAGGACTGTTCAAAGGGAGAACACAACAGATGCCAGAGGCAACGGTTGGGGTTTAAGTCCAATATTTGAAGAAAAGACAGCTCATGATGTTGGGACCTTGATTTGGACAATGACAGAAGGGAGGACTCAAATGACACCTCGGGCAATGGTTGAGGTTTAAGTCCAGAATTTATAGTAGTAACAAATCGTGATGTTAAAACCTTGACTTGAAGCAATGACAGGCCTTGGAGAAGGTCCTCAGGAACAAGGATTTGAAGAGGGAGAACATGATAGGGGAAGTGAGCCTTAAGGTTTTCTGGATCTTATTCCAGAGTGTAGGAAGAGTGAAGCTTATTGCAGCTCTATCAAAGCGAGTTTTAACTTTAGGGATAGCCAGAGATAAGATGGTAAGACCTCTGACAGAATAGGCACTAGGGATGCAGGGAGTTAGGCAGCTTGAGAGGTACTGAGGTAATTTATGAATGATTGCCTTATATGTCCATAGAATAGCATTATTTTGCCTCCTGAAGCTAAGAAAACTCCAGTCTATGGAAAAATAGAGGATGCAGTGGTGTGTGCCATAAGGGGCATCCAAAATGAACCTAAGGGCTCTGTGGTATAGGGCATCAAGCTTGGAGAGAACTGAGCTAGTACTATGGCCATATAGGAAGTCCACATAGTCTGGGAGAGGCAGAAAGGAAGGAAGCTTGGACTAGGAGTTTTCTAGCCTCCAGTGTTAGTAAGTGCTTGATCCTGAAGAACATACTGAGCCTTTGACACAGTTTCTTAGTGAGTTCATCAGTGTGATCAATGAAGGAAAATTTGTAGTCAATCCAGACCCCCAGGTATTTGAATTGTTCCACGAATTCCAGGGCTTCTCACAAAAGGGTGCTTATGTGAGGAACCATATCTGTTTGTTTTTCTTTTGAGATGAGGGGCCAGTGGAGAGAAAATCATGGCCTTAGTTTTTGTTGCATTGAGCAGGAGTTTCAAGTTGAGTAGATTTTTTTGGAGGATGTCAAAATCATTCCAGAGGTCCAAAATGGCTTGATCTGGAGTTGATTTGTTAATGTTTAGCACTGTATCATCAGCAAAGAGATGGATACTAGATGACTTTAGGCCAGTGTCGATTTGATTAATATAAATGGCAAAGAGAAGTGGACCAAGTATGGATCCTTGGGGGGCACCTCTAAGGAGTATTTTTTTGGTGATATGTCTCCTTCAGCCTTGACCTGCTGCTCTCTGTCCACAAGATAGTTTGCAAACCAACTTAGGGCCAGGTTGTCCAACCCAGCTTTCTTCAGGGTCACCAGGAGTAAATCTTGGTCCACCATGTCAAAAGCCTTGCAAAGGTCCAGAAACAAGGCACATATATATTGCTTGTTATCAAGTGTGGACTGCCAGTCATTTATAACCTTGGCAAGGGCAGTGGAGGTACTATGTGTTGGACGGAAACCATATTGAATTGGGTTTAGTAGATTAAAACTTTCCAGATAAGATCTGAGCTGTTCATTTACTACCTTCTCTAATAGTTTTGACAAGACCAGGAGCAAGGAGATTGGGCAGTAATTATTTAGGTTGCTGGAGTCCCCTGATTTGAATAGAGGGATGACATGGGCCATCTTCCAGACCTTGGGGAAGGAGCTTAGATTAAGAGACAAATTGAAAGGTGGGTAATAGGGAGGGACAAAATATAGTAGGCCAATTTTAGGAAGAAAGGCTCAATCATATCTGCAGCCGCACATTTCTTGGTATCAAGCTGAAGAAGGAGATCCTCAACCTGTTTGATGGTGACTGGACAGAAGGAGAAAGCGTGGTAGAGGTCAATAGATTCTGGATCATGGCAATCAGATGACTGACTAAGGAACTGTGCCCTAATGGCATTTGCTGGAGAGATATCAAAAGCCATCCTTGCTGTGGCAAAGTGATTGTTAAGGAGGTCAAGGATCTCATTTTTATCTGTAGTGTGGATACCACCAGTCAAAATTTTGTGGGGAAGTGTGCCAGTGCTGTTATGGCCTTCTACCTCCCTTAAAGTTTTCCAAAACTTAGTAGCAGAGTTAGTGAATGCATTAAGCTCAGAGCGGAAATAACTAGACTTCACAGCTCTGATAGTTTTCATGCAGAAAGTCTTTGCGGTTCGGAAAGCAGACCAGTCTGTGACCAATTTAGACTTTCTGATTCTTTTCCAAAGAGCATCCCTATGCTATAAGACAGTCTTCAGGTTATCCGTGAACCAGGGACTGGATTTTATTTGGTTTTGCTTTTGGTAACTGGGGCATGGGGGTCTAGGATTCTGGTGAGTATTTCATGAAGTACCTCATGTGCCTCTTCCACAAAAGATGTGAGGTAAAATTTCTGCCAGTTAGCATATTGAAGGCCGTAGAGAAAAGCATCTGGCCAGAAGTTCCATTTACATCTCTTGTGGATGTGTTTAGAAGAAGAGGAGGTTTGGAGTTGCACCGACCTTACGCATGCAATGGCACAGTGGTCGCTGATGCCGTTAAAGAATACACCTGCATGGAAGAAGAGGTGAGGCTTGCTTACAAGGATTAGGTCAAGAAGAGACACGCTCTGGATTTTTGCTGTTTGGGCAGGTAGCTTCATTAATGATCTGGGTAAGTCCATGGGCATCACAGAATTCTTTCAATGGTAAGGAGACTGGAGAGAGCCAGTCAAGGTTGAGGTCACCAATTATGGATACTTCTGATGAGGTGGTAACTAGTATGTCACTTAAGTGTTTGAGCAGAGACAGGCTAGCTGAGGGGGCCTATAGCACCCACTAATGCAGATAGAGGCAGATTTGACTGGTTGAATTATTAGTGTGAGGCACTCAAACTCCTTGGGGACTGTAGTCCTGTCCATCATAGTTGCAGTAATGTTGTTTCAGACATAGATGGCTACTCCCCTTCCCCAGGATTTCCTATCAGTACAAAACAAGTTGTATGTAGGAATGTTAACCTCATAGTCCAGGGTGGTTGGTCTTAGCCACTTTTTGGAGATTACAAGAACATCAGGAAAGCAGTGGAGGGTCCAAGTTTTGACAGCATCAAGCTTTTTCAGAAGGCTGCAGGCATTCAAATGAAAAAAATGATAACCCTTTTAGTAAAGGTAGGTCGGCTGGGGCAGGAATGGAGAGGGGGGACCCGGGGTTTCATTCAATGTTACCAGCACAGATGAGTAGCAGCAGGAGCATATTTTTTTATATCAGTAAATAGTAATCAGAATGGCTGAATGTTGCCGCTGAGGCATGGTCAGTTTCTCAAACTCTTCTCCAAGGTCAAACAGTGAGGCAAGGAGAGACAGTAAGCATACAGAATAGCTTTAATTGAAAGGGCAAACCCATGAGAGAGAGAGGCAGTTAGTAACCGACATGAGTGCAGCAATGTATGGTAGTATGGAGGCCAGGTCGGGTAAGTGGCAGTGGAATGGAAACATTTCAAAATGTGTGTATAACATTTAGGTAGCATGTGAATATGCTTGGATTTTGAAAGTTTTGTGGGTTTAAAGATCCATGGTATGGGACAGTAACACTAATAAGTAGAAATCTTATGCTGAATGGATGAAGCAGCATTTTTGCAGTTAAATTTGAGCACAAGAGTAGATCACCCCTTTAAGAAGCTGCAGGAAAGGAAAGCCTCTTTAAGAAGTTGCTGTAATTGACTAGTGTGAGGCATCAGAGGACGGGTATCACTGAGGAAGTGTATTTAATAAAGGAAGGAGGGGGTGTGGGGGTGGGCAAAAAAACTGTCCAGAGAGCAGTACAGCAAGGCAGTGGCCAAGCTGTTGTTTGAAAAAGGTGCCTTGGGTGCTTGCTTTTTGCAATGGTGATCTGCAGCATCCAATCGTGAAGCAGCCACAGTCCCCAGGAGCCAGTCCAATTATGAGGATTGATGCCTGACAGCTCCGAGCTACCTGCTTTCCTTGGTCAGGGGGTGGTGGGCTGGATGCAGTGGTCTGACCACGGGCAGGTAGCAACGCCGGGGCCGCTCTGCTGAAGTGGAGAACCTGGTTTGGGCTTGTGGCTAAAAAGGAGCAGAAAAAAAGAGGCAGGCCGTTAGTTAAAAAGTCAAAGACAAACCTCAAGTAAATTGGTGGGAGGGCCCTGGGCAATTTAGTGCTCAGGGCAGAAGCAGGTGCAAATAGTGGGAGAGACAGGGTTCCTGCAGAGAGGTCTGGTCAAAGGTGCCAGGTGGGAATTTAGCAAAACAAAAGGCTGGTTCAGTAGGTTGATGGGAAGGGGGAGCAGGCCCCTTGAATGAGACCATGGAGAGCTGGAGGGAGGTGTGTTGTGGTGAAGACTCAGGGTAGTCTGGAATGAGTAGAGAAGATGGCCAAAAATGCCAGGCAATATTTTACTGAATGTGCTGGTTCAGGGGGGTGTCAGGAGAGGGAATCAGGGGTCCAGTAGATGGCAGGGAAACAGTGTGGGGAACAGTGAAAAAGAAATGCAAAAGGAAAAAAGAAAGTGAAAGAGGGGAGCAAAGAAGGCAATCCAAGGAGGAATGAGAGCAACCATGATGGGAAAGGAGTGTGGCAAAAAAATAGCAGGCAGTAGTCAGTTGTTCAAACTATCCTACAATATTGGGCAATAAGCTCAGCAGTGAAAATTCAGTAGTGCAAGCAGTAAGCTATATAGCCGTCAGGCAGTCAGTTAAGGTTCGCTACAACTCTGCTATACTCTGGAAGGCAATTCCTACATATACAGTGCAGTAGTTTAAATGTAAAATGTTTAAGCAGTAAAAATATTCAGCATTACAAGCCATAAGCTATATAGAAGTCAAGCCTAGCTAGTACAACAGGCTAAACGGCAGACAATTCCAAGAAGAAAAACAAATAATTTCCACATGAGCAGTAAAGTAAAAATGTGATTAATATGTATACCCTTGAGGAAAGAAAGGAGAGAGGGGACATGATAGAAACTTTCAAGTACCTCAAGGAAATCAACAAAGTCCATGAGGGTAGCATATTTCAGAAAAAGAGATGTGCAAGAACAAGGGGGCACAATTTGAAGATAGAGGGGGGACTGCTCAGAGGTAATGTGAGGAAGTATTTTTTCACAGAGAGGGTTGTGGATGCATGGAACAGCCTCCCTGAGGAGGTCGTGAAGTCAAGAACAGTGGGGGAATTCAAGAATGCATGGGACAGACATAAGGCAGTCCTAGTGGGGGGTAGGAGGAAGTAAGTTGTTGGTTAACTAGGATCTGCAGCTTATCTGTTAGGTAGGAAAATGGGCAGACTAGGTGGGCCAAGCGGTCCTTATCTGCCGTCAAATTCTATGTTTCTAATTATGCAGGTGAGATTTTGTTACACAGAGTTTCTTACAAGCTTCCATAATCCATTTATCTCCGGCATGACTTTAACAATCTTTAGAAAATGGGGAAAGAGTGTCCTCAATGCTGATTGGCTGCAAATGCCAATCTGCCAGACTGGTATGAGACAATAGAGACCGGGAAATAACTAGTCCCAGTCTCTGTCACCTCATAGCGTTCTAAATAGTACGTGGCCAGTAGGAAGTTAGAAAGGCAAATTCCGCCATGTTGTCTTTCTTACTTAGTGAGGAACCAACCCCCAACTATCAACATCCGGCCAACATTCAGCAGGACCTAGTCACTGAATAACCCCCCTAAAGCTCCAGAACTTGTACAGTTGATCAAATAAAAATAAATCAATACATGATACCACTACAGTCACTTTATCGCTACTATTCACTGGCATCGCATCACCGCTACGGCTCTGTTCTGCTGCTGATGTACTGAAGGTATTTACTTTCTCAGACTTTGCTTCAGATCTCCCTCTCACTGCCAAGTTCACTTTTTCTTTTCAGTAGTAATGGCATTATGAGGCTCTGCAGTGAAGGAACTGATCTCCCAAGTTTGCCCTTAATGCAGGCTTCAGCCAACAGAAGAAAAAGTTGTTTTTTAAATTAGTAGCGCTAGCCCAAGCCCATTGTGTGCTCTGTGCTACTGGAAAAAGTTGCTCTCAGCTCACCCTGCCTGCAGCCATGCTTTTCCCCCCACTCGGTAAGTGAATGACTGAGTGAGGCAGCCCCAACACACAAACCAGCAAACATAAGCCTCACAAATTCCCCGATACTCAGTCATCATTTTAGTTTAGTGAAAGCTGTGCTTGGGATTGGTGGCTTCACAGCAGTCCCGTACAGCACCAGCAGTCACCGCTTGTCCCACTGCCGAATATCCCAAATGCCAGCATTCTAGTCTTAAAAAAAAAGATCTTACAGAGTGTTAAAGCTGTCAGATAGGCTTTTCCATAATAGTCGCTGTGCCTCCATCTCCCACACACTCCTTGCTCGCAAATGAAAATAAAAGCCGTCAGTAATATCAGCTTTAAGGCAGTCTCCTCTCGTGTCCTTGGACTCCAGGCTAACACAGCACTTCACTGACTATCTCTATTCTCTGCCTTTCACCCTGAGCTCTCATCATGTATTGATAAAAGCTCTACCCCCAAAAACATAGCCACAGTGTGTGTGAGGGGATCTTTACCTCACTACAACGACCGCTACTTTGTGGGGGGGGGGGGGTGTTGCACAGGCACTTCACACTTCACAGTGCACCAGCTGGAAGAGGGGGACAATAAAAACATTAACAAAATTCAAGCCATAACAGCAAAAAAAAATTCTTTAAAACTTGAGCCCAGTAAGAGTGTGTGTGTGTGTGTGTGTGTGTGTGTGTGTGTGTGTGTGTGGAGGAGGGTACAGGTAACCATGACAACCAGCTCAAAAATGTAAAATTTCAGAGGCTTCAGAAGCACAAAAGTCTATAGGTTTAAGAACAAAAGCAGCATTCAAAACCAGATGGAGGAACTATTTTATTAGAAAAATATCAAACACATATGTGTTCAAATATTTAAACATAAAAATTATTTTACCAAACATATAAAATACAGTTGCCCATTTTCTAAGCACAATAATACCCTCCAGGGTGGGCAGTATGGGCAATACTGGACCTTCCAAGGGCTATAAGGCACTCCACCTGCAGCATTGGCCTCATTACACCCCTGGGTGGTCCGGTATTGTCCAGTGCTGCCCACCCTGTTGGGTATTATTGCTTGCATAAATATTGCTTGAACAAAACTGGTTAGTTCTCACTGCTGGCAAAACAAACATGCAATTCGACATTGCACCAAGGGTGAAGTTCAATACTGAAACCTTTAAAATGCCATTACAAGATGGTAACCTTTTCACCACAGTACAGCTTTTGAAATACATGGGATTGTGGCTTAACAGCTCCCTAGAAGTTCACAAATACACTGAGACACACACTAAGGAGCATTTGTCAATGCCGAATGTTTGCTTGCTTGCTGACATTGGCATTGGTAGTGTAGAAGTTACAGAGCTGCATAATAGGAATGGCAGTGAAGTATTGAACTGAAGCCAACCCCCACCACCACCCTGCAGAGAGTGACAGGCATTGGGGTGTGCCTTTGGGTCATCAGGCATAACGGCCATGCCATTTCACCACACCCTACCCTGCAGACACTGACAAGTGTCACAGTGTGCCTTGGGGTCTTTGGCCGTTATGCGCATCCCATTCCATCAGGAAATACGGTGAGATGGGTGCGGTATAGGAGAATGGGGTGAACATTGGGGCCAAGGAGTCCAAGGCATACCTCGATGCCTCTTACTGGCTGCAGGGTGTGGAATGGTATGAGCATTACAAGCAAGAATCCCAAGTCACACCCCTGATGCCTGTCATTCTCTACAGGGTGGGGTGTTATGGTTGGAAACCTTAACACCTCAGGCATGCTTTGGTATTTTCACTTCAAATTTTCAACATGTTTTTTTTGTGACCCCCACCTCATGAGCAGTGGCAATATCAGTTTGTTGGCCGAAAGCTGCTTATGCACAACGACTACGGCATTTTGCACCACAGGTGCAAAAACACATTCCGAACAGGATGTGAAAAATGACAGCTGTACTGTTCATGGGGAGGTGTAAAAAATGGAAATGTTGCAAATCTGCAGTAAAAATATTAAAAAACTGGTGAAGTCACAAGCGTGCATAGAAACTGTGCAACGCACACCCATAATGTAATTAGTTTGGGGATTTTTTACAGCAGATTGTCAACACAGGCATTTTGGGACCTCTGATCATGAACAGTGTCAGTGTGATTTACTTTATCTGTCCTGAACAATGATTTCCCACAGCGACCACGCATCTCTGAGCTAAAAGTGTGAAAACACATTTCAGCCATGTTGTGAAAAATGACAGCTGTACTGTTCATAAGGAAGTGTGGAAAAATGCCACTGGTGAAAATCTGGACTGAAAATATTACGAAGTCATGAACTTACAAGGGTGCGTGGAAACTGCGCAATGCTCACTCGTAACACAGTCATTTTATGGACTTTTGTCACCAAATTTTCAACATAGACATTTTAAGACGTCTGCTCATGAACAGTGTAACTGTGATTTTCTTAATCTGTCCCAAACATTGCTTTCGCACACCATTGTGCGCTACATGTGCAGAAATACAGTTTGGGAGACATGTGAAAAATGGCAGCTGTACTGTTCATAAGGAAGTGCAATAAAATGGCAATGTTGAAAATCTGGAGTGAAAATATTGAAAATTCGCAAACTTACGAGTGTGCGTAGGAACTGCGCAATGCACGCTCGTAAAACAGTCATTTTTAGGAATTTTTTCACCAAATTTTCAACATAGCCATTTTAAGACCCCTGCTCATGAACAGTGTCACTGTGATTTTCTTAATGTGTCCCATACATTGATTTTGCACACCGACTGTGCCATTGTGCACTACATGGGCGGAAGCACGTTTTGGGCAAGATGTGAAAAATGACAGCTATACTGCTCATAAAGAGGTGTGGTAAAATGGCAATGTTGAAAATCTGGAGTGAAAATATTGAAAATTTGTGAACTTACGAGTGTGCGTAGGAACTGCACAACGCACGCTCGTAAAACAGTCATTTTTAGGAATTTTTCCACCAAATTTTAAACATAGGCATTTTGAGAGCCCACCTTATGAACAGTGGCAGTGTTGTTTCTTTACTTGGTCCCAAAAGGTGATTTCACGCAGTGACTGCGAAATCACCCTCCGGGCCCGATTAACGCCATGACAGTGAGAGCATTCATGAGAAGGGGTCCCAAAAACCCCATGTTGAAAATTTGGTGCAAAAATTCGGTAAAATGCCTGAGATATGCAGCAAAGTTGAAAAACCCTATCTATCCCATTACACAGCTTACCGGCATTTCCTCAGTTCACGGTCAGCTTTGAAGAGTGCAGACATGTTCCCAGTCGACCGAAGATCGTTGTGCCAGAGTCTGGAGGTAAGTATGGGGTGAGGGGGGTGTGGGGAGGCAGGGTGCACAGTGGGTGGTCACGTGTGGGGGCTGAGACAGCGAGGGACCGTTTTTGTGTTTCAGTTTTTTTTTTTAAAGTACGACGACACCGGACGTTTGCCACACTGGGGTGGGCTCGCAGTGTGGCACAAGGATGGCTGTTTGGGGGGGCATGGAGCCGACAGGGGATTGAGCGCCCCTGTTGGCAATAGCATCTGTTGCCGTGCTGGGGTGGGCTCCCAGCGTGGCACCCAGTACTCTTTGGAGGGGGAACAGTGGAGCCGACGGGAGACTGGGTGCCCCCATTGGCTATACGATGTGTAGCCATGCTGGGGTGGGCACCCAGCATGGCATGTGGAACTCTGTTGGGGGGGAGCGCAGCACAGCCGACAGGGGATTGTGCACTTCGTCGGCTATACAGTGTGTGCGTAGGGGCGAGCACGCAGTATGAGTGCGCCTTGCGGTGTGTGTGTGTGTGTGTGTGTGTGTGTGTGTGTGTGTGTGTAGAGGCGCACATGAGCAGGTGATATCTTATCACTGCTCACTGAAGCATAGCTCCCCCTTTCAACTGTATTCCACTGCATTTTTGACTGCTGTCATAGACAGTTCCAGCAGCCATTGGAGAACTGCGGCAGCACCTGCAAACACACTGACTGAATTGGAAGAGGGTTGCCACACCTCCAGAAACTCAGATGATGGCACTATGTTTCTTGCATATGAGTGCTAGCAAACATAAAAAGGATACCTCTAAAATTAAGTTACTATACAGTTCTAAGGTGTGGCTTTTTTATACAAAGTGATAAAACAACTATGTACACAACAAAGAACCCAGGGACCAAATATTGACTGGGAGGTGTGATGGTAACCAGGTCAGAGGAGGACAATGGCCTGGGACTAATTATCATGAGTGACCTGAAGCACTCAGCACACTTGGAGAGCACAGCCTCCAAACCAAATCTGATTTTGGGCTGCATAGCCAGGAGAATTACTAACAGGAAGGTGGTGGTCATTCTGTCACTGTACAGGTCTGTAGAAAGGCCACACCTTGAATACAGTGTGCAGTATTTATGCCCTTATCTTAAGAAGGATATCAACATGCTGGAAATGGTCCAAAGAAGGGCAACAAAGATGACCCCAGGGACAGCAAGACAACACCTTTGAGGAGAGGCTCAATGGGCTCAACATGTACTCTCTCAAGGATAGAAGGGAAGAGGAGGGATGGTGCAGGCTTTCAGATACCTTAAAGGTATAAACAAAGTGAGCACTGAGGGCCTCTTCAGCCTTAGTAGGAACAAGACCACTAGGAGACACAGTCTAAAACTGGTGGGGGGAAGGTTCAGAGGGCGATGAGGAGGCACTTTTTCACGAGAGGGTGGTGACAAAGTGGAATGAGTTGCCAGAGAAGGTGGTACCCCAAAAATGGAGGACAGCTTCAAGAGAGGATGGGACTGGGTAAAGGGGAAATTCCAGGTAGAGGGGGGAAATGG
Organism: Neoceratodus forsteri; assembly: GCA_016271365.2. Classification (NCBI taxonomy): domain Eukaryota; kingdom Metazoa; phylum Chordata; order Ceratodontiformes; family Ceratodontidae; genus Neoceratodus; species Neoceratodus forsteri. The sequence continues at coordinate 379,524,521 of CM057458.1, forward strand.
GGGGAGTTGAGGGGGCATGGGAGACGGGGGCAGTTCCCTCTGTAAATGTAGTGGCAACTGCATGCTCAGCAAGACTATACAAACTGTAAGGCCTTTATCTGCTGCCATGTTTGTATGTTTGCACAACTCATACTCCCAATCATTGACTAAGGAGACACATTCACCTCTCTGATTAGCGTCACCGCATTGTGGGACACTGACACTCAAAATGTGGAAAATATGAGGAAAATTGTCCTTCAGAATGTGGAGCATATAACCAAACATGGAGATTCAAGCTCTGAACACTGTGGATACTAGTTACTTTACTTGTGCAAGTTTAATTTTGCTTTAGTATCATAGAGTATTATGAATTTCTGCTTTAAAATCTAAGTTTACTGCTCCTTTTTTTGTTTGGGTAGCACCTTTTCCATAAGTGATGGATGAGAGATAGAAAAATTCTGAGGGATAGAATGAGGGACATTCCTCTTAATGAGGGACAGTTGAGTGGTGTGCAGACACAACACACATGGGACCCTAAAGGTTACCTCCTTGACAACCTTGATAAAATAATGAATGAACTCTGCAGATGCACATTCCAGAACCCTCTCATGACGTATCAGTGCATGTTTTTTTTTTTTCAGGACTAATGTAGCTAAACCTCACTTGCAGGAGAAACCTGCACTGCTTATGTTTATAAATGCACAAACAGAAAAGCTTTCCCATACATCACTACCTACTTGGGTCTGTTACCACCATAAACTACCATGGTCTACAATCTATGGACTCCATTGTGTAAATCACCCAGAATCAAGACAGAAAATGTATGTGGATTTTTTCCTGTTGTTCTGTTAATGGGTGTGACAAACTGACCCTTCTTCTTAAAGTAGCTGAAATACTGTTTGCTTTCAAAAGCAATCTACAAAGCCACCTCCTCACTGAACAAACTCTGGTTAGAGCCAACATGCCTGCTGTATTGCTTTAAAGGGACACCATCAGGCCGTTTTTCTTACTTTTCCTGAGGGTATCCAGAAATGGGAATACAGTGCCTGCATCAGTCCCTTTATTAGTGCAGAATGTACAGCAGGAATATGGCTTCATTGGGGACTGGGGACCCACCTGGAAATATGTGGTCCTATACTCGAGTGATGGGCTGCATCTGTCCAGGAAGGAGAGAGCAGTCCTAAATTAACAGTTTAATTGCTTCCTTGCTGAGCATTTAAACTAACCGAGGGAGGCAACAGAAACAGGGAGACTCTAGCAACCCACCCTCACAAGAAAGAGAAGCCAGAAATGAGGAGCAGGAAGGCAAAATGTGGACAGTATCACCTAAATCAGACAAACATGGGAAAGGCAGATGTAGGAAGACAGCCCAAAAAGGTAAAATGGTGGGGGGGGGAGAGAAAGCAGCAGAGCAGAGGTGTTAGTAAAGAGCAGATAGGCAGAAAAACATGGAAGGCCATGGTGACAAATGCTCGCAGCCTGGGGAATAAAATCCTAGACCTGGAAGCATTGTTAGTAGAGGCAGACCTGGACATAGCAGCAATAAGAAAGACTTGGTACACCACAAATCATGACTGGGATGTTAATGTACCAGGGTATGCTCTGTTCAGGAGGGACGGGGGGGTAGAAAAGAGTAGGGGTGGCCATGTATGTTAGGGAGGGTATAAAGGCAACGGAGGTACTGAGTAGACAGGGGGAGGCTGAGGCACTGTGGGTCACCCTTGAGCCAGGCAATGGTACAACAATTCAAGCAGGGGTGATCTACAGGCCTCCAGCACAAGGGGAGGAGTTGGATAGGGATCTAGGAGATCAAATTCACGCAATGGCATCAAAAGGTGAGGTACAGTATTACTGCTTGGTGGTTTCAATATCCCAGATATGGACTGGGCCATCCCAGCAGCTGCTTCTGCCAAGACAGCTAGTGATTGATTCCACCAGACAAGGGATGGTTCTGGACCTAGTACTGACCAATGGGGACAGAATTGTAGACATTCAGGTGGAAGGTCAACTGAGGTCCAGCAACCATCACATAGTGCAGTTTTAGTATAGGGATTGAGACACAGACCAGTCACACGAAGGCAAAGGTCTTAGATTTTAGGAGGGTGAATTTTGCTAAAATGAGGAATTGTATCAATGAGGCTTTGGTGAGAAGGGAGACAGGAGGGGGAGTTGAGGAGCAGTGGGAGCAACTAAAGGGAGCCATAGGGTTCTATGTCATAATGGCAATCGTGGAAAAGTGATCATCATTTGGGTGAGTGTACATTGCCAAAAATGACTTACGGTGATATACACTCTTGGAGAACTGCAAGGCAGTGACTGATTTTAAATGTGTGCGGGAGCTACACCCCTGCACCCACCATGTGGGGGGTTTCACCCCTTACATCCCCCTGCTAAAGGATTCTCAACTCCAGGGGGTGCAAGTTGGGGGGGTGAAAATCTTTAAAAAACTGCAAGCTGCCTGCCAGAAAAAAAAAAAACACAGCACTCCTGCCTATAACCCTGCACCCTGCACACCCCAACTGATCACCCTCCCCACCACACTAGCCAACCAGCTCAGCAGCTGCTTGCCACACTGCCTCCCACATACCTCCCCTCCTCCTCCTCTCCCCTGCACATATGCGTCCCGTTGCCCTGCCTCACCCACCTAGGTATCCAGTCACTACCCTGCCAGGTAGCCCTGAACACAGGCACCGTAACCGAGTTGCCATTTTCGTAAGCGCTCAATTGTGGTCACCTTGTTCACTGTATACTGAGCCATAGAGGAGGAGATGAGCCAATGCATTAGGTTGGTAAATAAGGGCAGGAGAAGAAGGAAACCACTGTGGTGCTCAAGAGAGGTGGTAGACAAGGCAAGGGCCAAAAGGGCAGGTTTCAGGAAATATAAAGAGACTCAAAGGAAGGAGGACAGGGAGGTGTACCTAAAAAGTCTAAGTGAAGCAGGGAAGGCTGTTAGGAGAGCAAAGGCACAGACTGAATAAAGATTAGTGCAGACAGTGACGAAAGGGGACAAGGCATTCTACACTGTATGTACATTAGCAAAAGAAGGAAGACCATGGGGATTGTTAGGCTCAAAGGGGATACAGGGCGGTGTGAGGAGGGAGACATGTAAAAAGGCAGAAAAACGGAACAAATACTTCTGTTCAGTATTCACTAAAGAGGCGGAGAGTCGGGGACCACATTTGGGTAACAGACACGAAGGGGGGGGGCAAACACAAGTCCATTCACAGTGGAGAGAGTCCTGAAGGAGCTCACAAAACTGCATGTGGACAAAGCAATTGGGCAAGATGGCATACACCCGAAGATATTAAGAGAGCTGCAAAGAGAACTAGCGGTGCCTCTGGCTGCACTACTCATGGAGTCACTCAACACAGGAGTGGTTCCAGAGGACTGGAAGAGGGCACATGTAGTCCCTCTACACAAAATTGGTAGTAGGGAGGAGACAGGAAACTATAGGCTGGTCAGCTTTACCTCATTAGTGGGTAAGATCATGGAGACACTGCTTAAAGAAAGAATAGTGGCACACTTGAAATCCAGTGGTGCTCAAGATCCGAGGTAACATAGATTCACAGCAGGAATGTCATGTTAGACGAATCTAATAGACATTTTTGACTGGGTGACAAGGGAAGTAAGTCGGGGGGTGGGGTGGGTGGTAGACATTGCCTACCTTGATTTCAGCAAAGCCTTCGACATTGTCCCACATAAAAGGCTGGTCAACAAAATGAGTAGTCTTGGTATGGGGCACAAGGTGGTAAACTGGATTAGGAACTGGCTAATGGACAGGAAACAGAGAGTGGTGGTAAATGGGATTCAATCAGGGGTGAGGGGGTGACCAGCTGGGTATCTCAGGGATCAGTCCTTGGGCCAGTTCTGTTTAATGTCTTCATTAGTGAGGTTACAGTAGGACTGGAGGAAAAGGTTTGCCTGTTTGCAGATGACAACAATATCTGCAACAAAGTGGATAATCTAGACAGGATGGAGAGAATGAGGAGGGACCTGGAGAAGCTTGAAAAATGGTCTGAAGTGTGGCAACTAAGGTTCAGTTCCAAGAAGTGCAAAATAATGTACCTGGGAAGAGGGAACCATGGGGAGAGCTACAGGATGGGGGGGAAGTTGCTGACTATCACCAAGGGAAAAAAAGGACCTGGGGGTTATCATTTCTGATTACCTAAAGGTTTCAAAGCAGAGTAGAAAAGCTGCAGGGAGGGCCAGTGGCATGCTGGGGTGCACAGTCAGAGGTTTCACTAGCAGAAGGAGGGAGGTGCTGATGCCATTGTACAAAATGCTAGTGAGGCTTCATCTAGAGTGCTGTGTGCAGTTCTTGAGGCCGCACCTTTGAAGGACATTGACAAGGTGGAGGCAGTCCAGAGAAGGGTGACTAAGATGGTACAGGGCTTGCACCAGAAAACTAAAGAACCTCAATATGTACTCGCTGGAGGAGAGGAGGGACCGGGTGACATGATAGAACATTGAAGTACCTTAAGAGCATTAACAAGGTGCAGGGCTGAGATGTCTTCCAATTTAAGAGATGTACAAGAATGAGGGAGCATGATATGAAATTGGAAGGTGGCAGGCTGAAGGGAAATGTGACAAAGCTTTTCTTCACAGAGAGGGTGGTGGATACATAAAATAGATTGCCACAGGAGGTAGTGGGGGGAGCACAGTTGAGGGTTTTAAACATTCATGGAGCAGGCATAAGGGTCCCTTAGAGGGTGGGAAGGAGGGGTGGAAAGCAATTAACCAGATTGGGTCAGAGGCCACAAACTAGTGTAGGGCTTTCTGGTAGACTGGATGGGCCTGGTGTTCCTTATCTGCCGACAATTTCTATGTTTCTGTTTCTATATCTTGTAGAAAAAAACTGATATATTTTAATAATTCCTCCTCGTAACCAAAACCCTGGTGGGCCACTCGAACTGAATGCACCGACTGCCACAGTGCAGTCACAGTATGAAATGGCACTGAAGCACCAGGAGGCTCGTGCACACCTCCCAGAGATGTAGCCAGCATATTCAGTTTCGCACTCAGTATCACAAAAATGCTGCCCCCCCCCAGCTTTCTTATTCATTGCTTGTTCTCTTGACTCTACCCTGCGATGCCATATGCCTGAAGTGCTAGGGAAACTTGGCATGCTATTCAGTGTCTTGCTAAATATTTACATTGTCCTACCTTCTTTATAACCTTCACTTTCCTTCCCCTTCCTAAAGCCTCCACACCACTGTACTAAGCCCATCTTTTTCTCCTGCATATTTACCTTTTTGGTGTCGTTAGGGATACCATAGTGTGCCCCCTAGCACTGGAAACACTTCATGATTTGGCAAGACTATCTTCACCAGAGTGGCTAACCTCATCTTCCCAAGCACAGAAACATAGACATTGAATCTGCCCATAGTGGAAGTGAAAAAGAACTTCCCAGAGGAAGAAATTCCCACATCCATCCTGAATTTTATTTATTTATTTTTTTGTTGACCGGGAAAGGAGGGCTAAACATTTCTACCTATTTTCATCCTCATCCGGGGGAAGGGGGGGGGATACAGATGGTATCTAACTGAAATTGAATTACATTAAGCTGTTGGTGGTATTTTTAGTGAATTTACCCCACCTCCCCACCATCATCACCATCAGCCTCCAGCTGTGCTCCCTCGTGAATACATCTCTATTTCTAATCAAAAGGTCTTCACTATTCACTCTATACTGATTTTTCTAGAGTTCTGAAGTCAGCATTTAGGTCAAGGTTTATCTGGTTGATGTCCCTAGAGATCCTATAAATAACCATGTCATCAGTGTAGAGCTGGATCTTGGCCCCCTGTCAATGTTTAGGCATATTGTTTATTAATATTGAAAAGAGCAGACGTCCAAGAATGGACCCTTGGGGGACGGCATGAGTAACTGGTTTAAGATTGGACATGGTACTTTTCCATGTTATCAGTTGTTTTCTGTCCCATACATAATGTTGGAACCAGTTGCAAACATGGTTATCGAGCCCCTAGATGGCTCAGCTTAATAAGAAAGAGATCATGGTTTACCAGATAAAATGCCTCTGTTAAGTGTAAGAATAGGGTGCCAGTTGCAAGCTGTTTCACGAGGTCCCTGCACCCTTATTGGTACCCTCAGAGGTACACCATAGACAGCTAGTGCTTAAGCATATGTTATACTAACATATAGGGCTAAGGGCATCTAACGTACATGAGTAGATGTCAGGATATGTACGCATATTGTTGTAATACACTTTGCTTGCTAATACATATATTATTCTATGTATTTTCTGTGTATTTCTCACTTGTAAGATGCCAAGACACCTGTGTCCTTGGAATAATTATGATATGTAAGTTAGCACTGCCACCTTCTGGTGATTTGTACTACTACACTGAGTTATGTAAGACTCTGTATAAAAAACTCTTTTGTTTCACAAACTGATGACTACTACAAAATTGTATGATGTTATCTTGGTCCGTGGAGCCTCCTCTAATTTAGCCAATAGGGCTCATCTCTGTAACTAGAAATGTTTCTATCTTATAGTAACCATAGTAATTATCATGGGTATATAATGTGATACACTAGTCTTGTACCTCGGAGATCCCAAGAGACAACAAATAAACCTCGAGATATAGAGCACGCTTAGCACTGGCTCCCGGTTCGTATTGGCAAGAACTGCTTAGGGCAACTGTGATTTTGTCCTTTTTGGTAGTAATAAACAAGTTTATTACTTTTATGCAACGTGTCTGTGATTACTTGCATTCCCAATACTGTATTGCCAAGAACCTGAAAGTGAGGTTTAGACCTCCTGACAAAGCCCATGGTCCATTGCTCCTTGAACATCAGAAGTAAACTGGACAATTGCTGTGTCTGTAACAACGATTTTTCTGGAACCCATGTTTTACATCCGAGAGTAGGTGATGAAGCTCCATATAATCTTGAAACTGTTTATAAACCAGCTTCTCCAAGACTTTTGCCAATGTTCCAAGGATAGATATGAGTCTGTAGTTCACCAGATCTTTTACACCTCCTTTGCGGATGGGGACTACCATTACTATTTTCTATTTTGAAGGGAATTGGCAAACCAGGAGTGACTTCTTGAATAAATTTGTGAGTGGTCCAGCTATAATTGGAGCCTCTATTTTCAGAAATGTGGGTTCCAATTTGTCAAAGCCAGGGGAACCATTGGGTTTAAGCAATTTGAGTAGAGAGAGAGCACTTCTTTCCTGAAGATGAAACGGAAGTGAAATTAAGGAAAGGGTAGATTATTGGAAGGGGAGCCTTTTACATTCCCAGGTCTAGAGTCAATGTACTTATCCAGATCAGTGAAGAAATTGTTAAAGGCCTTCACAATGTCATTGGGTTCGGTTGTTGAAAGACCACCATCTAAGAAACTCCATTTTAGAGATGTACACTAATGGACTGCTTACTGCTCAGAATGTTTGGTGTAATGGCCTGCAGTCTGGGAAACAAAATCCCAGATCTGGTGAAACAGGAACTGACTTTGATGGCAGATAAGGACCGCTTGGCCTGTTTAGTTTTCCCATTTCTCTACCTATTAAATAAGCTGCAGATCCTATTTAGTCAGCAGCCTACTTCCTCCTATCACCATCCTACCCCCCCACTATAACTGCCTTATGTTGGTCCCATGCATTCTTGAAGTCCCCCACTGTTTTTGACCCCACAACCTCCTCAGGAAGGCTGTTCCATGCATCCACCAACATCTCCATGAAAAAAATGTTCCTCACGTGCCCCTGAGTCATTCCCCCCTCTATCCTCAAATTGTGCCCCCTTGTTCTTGTGCATCTCTTTTTCTGAAATATGCTACCCTCTTGGACTTTGTTGATTCCCTTGAGGTACTTGAAAGTTTCTATCATGTCCCCCCCTCCTTTCCTGAACGGTATATATATATATTAACCTCTTTTAGTCTCACTTTGTATGGCTTCTGGTGCAGACCCTGCACCATTTTGGTTGCCCTCCTCTGGACTGCCTCTATCCTGTCTATGTCCTTGCGGAGATGGGGTCTCCAGAACTGCATACAGTACTCCAGATGGGGTCTCACCAACTGTCTGTACAGATGGATAAAAACTTCCTGCTTTCTACTGGTGATACCTCTCCCTATACATATCCTAGAATCCCCCCAGCCCTCCTTACTGCCTTCTCACATTGCTTGCCTACCTTAAGACTATCTGATATGAGTACCCCCCCCCCGGTCCTGTTCCATTTTTGTAGTTGTTAGTACCCCCCCAATGTGTACCCTTCCCCAGGGTTTTTCTTTCCCAGGTGCATTACTTTGCACTTTGCATTGAAGCTAAGCTGCCATACTCTTGACCATTGTTCTAACCTTGCCAAGTCCCTTCACATCCATTCCACCCCTTCTTGTGTATCAACTCTGTTGCAGATCTTTGCATAATCAGCAAAGAGGCATACTTTTCCTTCTAGACCCTCTCTGCAATGTCACCTATAAAGACATTAAAGAGTACCACTGCTAGTACTGAACCCTGCGGTACCCCACTAGTAACTCCCCTTTCTCCAGAGTGTGCAACATTTACTATTACCCTCTGCATCCTGTTGTCCAGTCAATTTGTTACTCAGGCTACCACCCTGGGACCCACTCCCAGGCTGGCTAACTTGTTTATTAATGGTGGCCTTGATGGCAGAGGCAGACCTGGACATATTGGCAATTATCGAGACATGATACACTGGAAACCATGACTGGGAGGTAAATGTACCAGGGTACAGTCTACACAGGAGGGATAGGGAGGGTGAGAAGTGGGGGGGCGGCCCTCTACGTCAGAGAAGATATTAAAGCAATAGCAGTGCAGGGTAGACAGGTGGAGGCTAAGGCACTGTGGGTGACACTTGAGCCAGATAATGGCACAGCAGTTCACACGGGAGTGGTCTACAGGACCCCAGCACAGAAGAAGGAAGTTGATAGGGCAATAGTGAAGGAAATACATGAGATGGCAGCAAAGAGGGCGGTACTGCTGCTGGGCAATTTTAACATGCCAAACATGGACTGGACCATAGAAACATAGACTTTGATGGCAGATAAGGAGCGCTTGGCCAACCTCGTCTGCCCATTACCCTACCTGCCGGATAAGCTGAAGATCCTGGTTAACCAACAGCCTATTTCTTCCTAACCCCCACAAGAATTGCCTTATGTCTGTCCCATGCATTCTTGAATTCTCCCACAGTTTTAGACCCCACAGCCTCCTCAGGAAGGCTATTCCATGCATCCACTACCCTCTATGTGAAAAATACTTCCTCACATTGACCCTGAGCCATCCCCCTCTATCTTCAAATTTGTCCCTTGTCTTGCACATCTCTTTCCTGAAAGATGCTACCTTCTTGGACTTTGTTGATTCCACTGAGGTACTAAAGTTTCTATCATGTCCCCCCTCTACGTTCTTTCCTCAAGGGTATACATATTAAGCTCCTTTAGTCTCTCCTCATATGGTTTCTCTTGCAGACCCTGCCCCATTTTAGTTGCCCTCCTCTGGACTGCCTCTATCCTGTCTATGTGCTTGCGGAGATGGGGTCTCCAGAACCAGAAGCAGTACTCCAGATGGGGTCTCACCAACTGTCTGTACAGAGGGATAACAACTTCCTGTTTTCTGCTAGTGAGGCCTCTCCCTATTCATCCCAGTACCCCCCAGCCCTCCCTACTGCATTCTCACATTGCTTGCTAACCATAAGGTCATCCGATATGATTACCCCCAGGTCCCTTTCCATTTGTGTTGTTGTTATTACCTCTCCTGCCATTGTGTAATCTTCCCCTGGGTTTTTGTTTCCCAGGTGCATTATTTTTCACTTCTTTGCATTGAATCCAAGCTGCCATACTTCTGACCATTCCTCCAACCTTGCAAAGTCCCTTCTCATCCTTTATACGCCTCCTTGTGTATCAACTCTGTTGCAGATCTTTGTGTCACCTGCAAAGAGGCATACTTTTCTTTCCAGTCCCACTGCAATGTCACTTATAAAGACATTAAAAAGGACTGGACCCAGTACTGAACCCTGCAGTACCCCACTAGTAGCCCCTCTTTCTTCAGAGTGAGCTCCATTTACAATTACCTTTTGTGTCCTGTTGTCCAGCCAATATTTTACCCAGGCTACCACCCTGGAACCCACTCCCAGGCTGGTTAATTTGATTATTAATCTTTTATTTATTTAGTTTTTTATTTATTTCGTTTTTGTTGACCGGGTAAGTGCACTAGACAAATCCTGCCTATTTTCAGGCACGACCCGGGGGAGGGGGATACAGATGAATGCCAACTGATCTTGAACCAGATTAAGCTGTTGGTGGTATTTTTAGTGAATGAGGGAAATTTGGCCAGGACACCGGGGAAATTCCCCTACTCTTTTCGATAAGTGCCATGGGATCCTTAACATCCACCTGAATTACCACCAATCCAGGTAGATGGGACCTTGGTTTAACGTCTCATCCGAAAGACGGCACCTCAGAAGTGCAGCACCCTCTCATGCTGCACTACAGTGTCAGTACTGGGATATTAACCCAAGTACCAGATGTGGGAACTGAACCCACAGCCCTCTGATCTCCCGGCCTCAGAGGCGAATGTGCTACCTACTGAGCCACTGACTGTGTCAAATGCCTTTCTAAAGTCTAGGTAGGCCATGTCCACAGCCCCTCCCTGGTCTACTACTTTGGTCACCCAGTCAAAGAAGTCAATTTGATTAATCTGACATGACCTTCTCTCTGTTCACCCATGCTGCCTTGGGTCCTGTGCCCCACTGGCCTCTAGGTACTCGACAATTCTTTCCTTCAGAAGTGATTCCATTACTTTCCCTACCACAGAGGTCAAACTGACAGATCTATAGTTTCCTGCCTCAGTCTTGGTCCCACTTTTGTGAAGGGGAATCACATCCACCTTCCTCCAGTTCTCAGGTACCACCCCATCCTTCCATGATTTGTTAAAAAGGGTAGTCAGTGGTGTCAGCAGTTCTCCCCTTAATTCTTTTAGAATTCTGGGGTGAATTCCTTCACGCCCCATTGCTTTGTCCACCTTCAGTTTTAGGAGTTCTTTCAGAACCCTTTCTTCTGTGAAAGAACTGGGATTGACCCCCCTATCCAGAGTGTTTCTGTTAATTGGATTAGGCACCTCCCCCTCCTCCTCTTTTGTGAATACTGAACAAAAGTATTTGTTCAGTATCCCTTCTTTTTCACTGTCCCTCTCTGCCCACCCACCGTCCATTCTATTTAGCCTTACTATCCCTCCCTTTGTCTTTCTACACTCCCTGATGTACCTATAAAAGGTTTTATCCCCCTTCTTAACTGGGTTGGCTATCTTTTCCTCAGTTTGGGCCTTTGCTATTCTGACTTCCCTCCTTGCTTCCTTCTGCCTTAACTGGTACAGTTCTCTGTCCTGCTCCTTCTGTGTTTCCTTATACTTCCTAAATCCTACCTTTTTCTCCCTAACCTTCCCCACCACCTTTTTTGAGAACCACAGTGGCTTTTTCTTTCATTTTGGTTTGTTTATTTGCTTCACACAAAGGCTTGTTGCCTCTGTGATGGCAGTTTTGATGTTTCCCCATTGTTGCTTCACCTCTCCTTCTAGCCTGTTTGCTAGTGCTTTTCTAAGGCACTCTCCCATCTTATCAATGTCAGCGCTCCTGAAGTCCAGTACCCTACCTTTTGCATGGCTTGACTCTGTAGCTGAGTTTATTGTGAACCACGCTGTTTGGTGGTCACTTGTTCCCTGATGGCTACCCACTTCTACAGCTGCGATCCTCTCACTGTCCCCATTTGAGAGTATGAGGTCTAAGATTGCTCCTTCATGAGTGGGTTCCAAAACTAGCTGTCTGAGGCATGCCACCTGTAGGACATTGAGAATGGCCTTGCTCTTGGATGTGGCTGCAGGAAAGGTGCTCCAGTTAACATCTGGCATATTCAGGTCCCCCATCAACAGTATCTCCCCTTTCTCTGCCATCCTATCGATGCCTTCTATCATATCCTTGTCCATTCCCTACCCCTGACATGGGGGGTCTGTATACAACCCCTGTGCAGATTGTGGTGCCATTTCTAGTCTCTAAGGTGACCCACAGTGCCTCCACTCCTCCCTGTTTACTCTTTTGTTCCTTTGCTTTTATCCCTTCCCTTACATAGAGAGCTACTCCTCCCCCTCTTCTACCCTCCCTGTCTCTCCTGTAGGTTGTGTACCCAGGTATGTTAACATCCCAGTCATGGTTCTCTGTGTACCATGTTTCTGTGACTGCTATGATATCCAGACATTCCTCATCCATCTAGGCCACCAATTCAAGGAGCTTGTTGCCCAGACTACGGGCATTGGTACTTACTGCCCTCATTTCTTGATGGCCTTACCCCTTTTTGTCCCCTCCCTGTCCTTATTGCCTTTGTGATTTTCTCCATTTACCCCTGCCCTTCTCCCTATCAAAATCTCTGTCTTGGTGTTTACCTCACTTACTACCCTGATTTCTTTTGTGGGGATAGGATTTCCCTGCTCCTTTCCAGTGCCTCCCACCCCCCTTGGCTAGTTTAAATGCTTGCCAATGAAGCAGTTAAAGCTATCACCTAGGATCCTGGTTCCCATCCTGGCAGCAACCTCAGCCAGGAGCCGAGACATCACATAATCTTTGCAGGGGGCAGGCCTCAGGCAGTTGGTATAGGAACCCACCAGGGACAAAGCAATTTTAGACCTTGTACTGACCCATGGGGACAGGATCAGTGAAGTCAGGGTAGATGGAAACCTAGGGATAGATTAGTACAGACAGTAAGAAGGGGGGACAAGACATTTTATAGATACATTAGCAATAGAAGGAAGGCCAGATGAGGGATTGTTTTGGGTGTGCATAGAGGCTGACCTAGGAAAAGCATCATTACTGAATGAATTCTTCTGTTTGGTATTCACGGTAGATGGGGAGGGACAGGGACCACAACTAGGCATTATAAACAATGGAGGAAGAGAGGTCAGCACCAGTCCAGGGAGGTAACAGCTTGCTTTTGGCTCCTCAGAAGAGGCTAGAAGGGGAAGGAATCAAATTAATTTCAGTGCAGTAGCTGCTCATTGGTTCTTTTTAAATTGTTTCTTGTTGATTTCACTTTATAGCAGCTTACTACTTCTAAGGGGCTGTCTAGCAGGGAATTGTTTAGGGGCTGTTAACATTTTGAAACATATTTTGGTGTGCTTTAAGTGGGCTGTTATATGCTTGTTGATTCACTTGGTAGCAGGCTGAGTTTTTATTTCTTCTTAAAAAGGGCTAGCAGGAAACAGTTTTGGAGCTGTTGAAACCTTTTGGTGTGTTGTTGGCGAGGTTGTTGTTTCTTTGGAGATCTGTTTCTTCTGGTATCGAAACTATGTTTTGTGCTTTTGGTGGGGTTGTGATATTTTTTGCTGTCTTCACTAGCTGAAAAGTTTAGTGCATAATGGGGGAAGGGTGCTAATTGTCTGGCCAGGGATCTCAGCTACCTGATTGTTTCTGGAGGGCACAGGCTTGGTCCCACCACCCACCCACCCCAGGTACACCATTTCCTTTATACCTTGGGTTCTGACATTACTTTCCCAAAAGGACAAAGGACACGTACCTATCATAGCAGAAGAAGACATCCAGGGAAGGAACAGCAGTGAGTGAATAGGTGTCTACTATCTTCAGGGAAGAGAAGTAACTGCAACACAAATTGCTTTCATTTTTACCTGTTTGAATTGGTGTTTACATTGTGAAAAGGAGGGGTAGGAGCTAGAAGGAGGCTGTGCAATAGTTGATTAGTTTCTTTTTGGGTGTGGACAGGAGGGATAGGAACTTAAATGGCAGCTGCTCAATCTATCTAATGCATATGAAAAGTGGGTAAGGGAAATTATGAAAAGGAGAAAAATGTTTTTCAATGATAGAGGGGAGACTTGGGGAAGCATTGGGTATCCTTCATCTGGAAGGGTGGGGGTTGCTGGTGGATGATGAGAGCAATGGGTAGGGTATGGGAGGCAATATAGCGCAGTGGTCTAAGGCTCTGAACTGCAAATCTGGTGACATCCAGCAGACCAGACCTGGGTTTGAATCCCACAGCTTCCACTTGCATACTGTGTGACCCTGAGCAAGTCACTTAACTTCCTTGTGCTCCCAGGTCGCACCTGGAAACAAGCTCGGGCTTAGTGTGCCTTTCCTGGTTAAACAATTTCCTCTTTCCCTAGTATGCTGCAGCAACTGCAGTGCACTAATCTTTCTAAAAATTGCATGGAGGGTGGGGGGATGTTTAATGTGTAACCAAATAGGGAAACTTAAAAAGGAGATCAAGGGTCTGCAGGAGGAGTTAAGACAGGCAAAGCTGACTGGAGGAGGTTATAGAACAACACTGGAGGGAGGGATGAAGGGAGAAGAAGAGGAAGGTCAGTTTGGGTCAACGTGTGGGAGGAGAGGGTCAGAAGAATGGAAACAGAGACAGGGAGACCCAGGCCAAGAGGAATGGTGCTGGGGGAAAACAGGTTAAGAGAAAAAAGACAACAGGAAGGAGGAGAAAGGGACTGGTGAGAGAAGGAGGAGAAGTGGCAACAGTCATGGAGTTGAAAAGAGGGAATGGGCCAGTATGAGGAGGGAAGAAGAAGCAGGCACAGGAGAAGGGTCTTCAGAAAATAATTTTGCAATATTAGAGGGAAAGGAGGAGGAGAAGGTGATGAGACTGGAGGAGTAACTGATAGAGTTCCAGATGAAACTGCAGAGGGGGGGAAGTTCTGCTGAGGGAATTACAACAGGAGCAAAAGGGGGAACTACTGTGCAGGAGGAAGAGGAGGAGCCAGGAACGAAAGCTGGGGAGGAAGGGAAGCAGGCAGTTGGTAAGAGGGTTGGCATCTTAGTGCTGGGGGATTCAATACTAAAAGGAGTCTGATAAGGTAGCAAAGGGGAGAGGCATAGTCACATTTGGGTGGAGGCCATAACAGGAATGACAGTGGAAAAGGTGGGACAATCTGTTCTGAAATATGCTAGAAGAGGTAGGGACAAGCCTCATTTAATGATACATCTTGGGACGAACAAACTGGTTGACAAGATGGTAGATATAGTCCAGAGGAGGTTTGAGGAACTAGGGCAATTATGTGAGAGGGGAGGAAGATCAGTAACTTTTTCAGAGATACTTCCAGTACCCAAGGCAAGCACAACAAGAAAGCTGAGAATAGAGGAATTTAATGGATGGCTAAGAAACAGAAACAGAAGCTGAAGGAGTACATAGAGGTAGTTGAGAATTTAAACCAGGAGTAGGGGGTGGCAAGTGGTCAAGGGACATACAGAGACCACAGTTTATGAAGCTATATGAGCTTACCCCCCATAACAGTGACAAAGGACAAAGGGCAAGTACTAGTGGCAATGCTAGTAAAGGAGGGCAGGAGGGGTGGAGGTGAAAGAGGTGGAAGGTGGTCACCCTGAATGCTAGGAGCCTTGGAAAGAAAACCGCAGAGCTACAGACTCTCATGGCAGTGGAGGAGGTGGACATGGCAACTATAACCAAAACATGGGCTATCCAATACAATGACTGGGACCTGTGAATACCAGGGTACAGGATATTTCATAGCGATAGAGCAGATGGGAAAGGGGGTGGCACTATAAGTGAGGGAAAGACTGAAGTGTGTATGGGAGTAAGGGAAGGAGGGTAGCACAGAGTCACTATGGATGCAAATCCAGGATTCCAAGAATAGGACTCTCAGGATGGGAGTGGTGTACAGGCCACCCTCTCAGACAGAGGAGTTTGATAGGGAACTAGTGGGACAGATCAAGAGGACCTGCAAAAAGGGTAGTGTTGTGATCGCGGGGGACTTCAACATGCCAGGAGTGGATCTGAGTACCCCAACCACCAGGAATAGAAGGGAACAAGTGCTGCTGGATGTCTTCCAGGACAGTTTCTTGATGCAAATGGTCAATGAATCAACCAGGTTGGGGAATACCCTTAACCTCATGCTGGCAAATGGGGGAGTTTGTGAGGGAACTGAGTGCGGAAGAACCGCTGGCAGGGAGTGACCACCACTCAGTATGGTTCAAGTTGGATATGGGTAAGGAAGGAGTAGAATCCTACACAAGGGTGCTGGACTTCAGGACGACTGACTTCAGGAGGATGGGAGAAGTGGTACAGGGTACCTGGCCAGAATTCTACCTTGTATGGGCACTAACCAGAGGTGGCAGCTCATAAAGCTTGGGATAGTGGAGGCAACCAGAACCCACAGCAAGGCCCAGAGTAAGAAGACTAGGGCAGAGAAACCTAGCTGAGTGAGCAAGGAGGGCATGGAAAAGGTTAGGAGGAAAAGATCTGCCTTTAAGAGGTACAAAAAAAACAAGGAAGGGGGATGACTGAGATGAGTACCTGAAGGAATCAAAGGAAGTGACAAGGGCAGTAAGGGTAGCCAAGGCATCTAAGGAGCTCAGGCTGGTGCAGGGCATTAAGAAGTGGGGGGGGGAGACTTCTTCAGATACATCAGGGAGAAAAGCAGCTGAAAGGACCATATAGTAAGGATTAGGAAGGTTGGGTGGAAGCAGTGGGTGATAAGGCAAAAGTGCTAAATGATTACTTCTGCTTGGTATTTACTAAGGAGAAGAAGGGGGTGATGCCCAAGAGGAAGGGAGGGCAGGAACAGAGGGGAATGGGGTGATGGATGAGGAAATCAAGGAGGGCAGGGTTCTGGAGGGTTTGAGGGCACTGAGGGTGGACAATGCACCAGGCCCAGATGGATCCACCGCAGGATACTGAAGGAGCTGGCAGAGGTCCTGGCAGGACCTTTGGCAGACCTATTCAATGCCTCCCTGCAGTCAGGGTGTGTACCTCAGGATTGGAGGATGGCTCGTGTGGTACCCCTCCACAAGAGTGGCCCCAAGGATGAACCAGGGATCTGCAGACTGGTGAGCCTCACATTCATCATGGGTAAGCCAATGAAGATTATTCTGAAGGAGATGCTGGTTGCCCTCCTTGAGACCAAAGAGCTACAGGACAGCAGACAGCATGGTTTCATAAGTGGCATAGCCTGCCAAACCAACCTGGTGGAGTTCTATGACTAGGTAACTAGGCAACCGGATGGGGGCCATGCAGTGGTTGTCCTGTACCTGGACTTCAGTAAGGCATTCGACTGAGTGCTGCATGGGAGGCTTGGAAGTAAGTTAGAAGGCACAAGAGTGGGTACAAAGGTGATGAGATGGGTAGGGAACTGACTTCAGGGAAGACAACAGAGGGTGGTGGTAGTGGGTGGGGAGCTCTCATCCCCAAGGATAGTAATGAGCGGTGTTCTGCAGGGCTCAGTGTTGGGATCAGTGTTGTTTGGGATATTCATTGCAGACATATCATTGGGCTTCAAGAGCAAGACCAGTCTGCTTGCTGATGACACCAAAATGGGAGCAGTGGTGGATGACCTAGGGGGATGGCAGGGGTTGCAGGATGATCTGGCACAGCCGGAAACCTGGTTGGACACCTGGCAACTGGGGTTCAATGCCAAAAAGTGCAAAGTGCTGCATTTAGGGATGAAAAACCCAAGGAGGAGTTAACAGCTAGGAGGAGTGCAGCTAGCCCAGACAGAGGAGGAGAAGGATCTGGGTGTGCTCATTATGAGGTCAATGAACAGCTCAGCACAATGTAGGACGGCAACTGCAAAGGCTAACAAAATGCTGGGTTGCACTGCAAGAGGTATATCCTTGAGGAGACGGGAGGTGATTCTGCCACTGTATAGATCATTAGCTAGATCACACCTGGAGTACTGCGTGCAGTACTGGCACCCGTATCTGAAGACGGACATTAAGTTACCAGACAGGGTGCAGAGCAGGGTGACAAAGATGATCCAGGGGCTGGGGGACTTATCATACAAGAGGAGGCTGAGGGAGCTGAACATGTACTCGCTGGAGGAGAGGAGGGATGGGGGGATATGATTGAATCCTTCAAGTACATGAAAGGAATAAATAAGACAGGTAGGGAGGTTCTGTTTAATGTAAGGAAGGGGAGGGACAACCCTGGCCATGATATGAGACTGGAGGGAGGAAGGTTGAGGAGGGAGATGAGGAGACACTTTTTTACAGAGAGGGTGGTAGCTGGGTGGAATGCATTACCGGCAGTAGTGGTATCCAGTAAAACAGTGGGCTGCTTCAAAAGGGGTGTGGGACAGGGCAAGAGAGAAGGTCAAGGGAGGGGGTGGGGGAGAGAGAGGGGCAGCTGCAGAATAAGTGGTTCTAGCTGTACATTTGAGCAGACTTGATAAACCACTAGGCTTTTATCTGTTGGCAAATTTTGTGTGTTCGCAGTCCTTTTACAAAAGAGAGAGTCCTGGAGGAACTCACAACACTGAGAGTGGACAAAGCGATGGGACCAGATGATATACATCCCAAAATATTGAAGGAATTCTGAATGGTGCTAGCAGCACCGCTGTTGGCCCTGTTTAGTGAGTCACTCAATACAGGGGTAGTTCCAGAGGACTGGAAGGGGGTAACAGTGGTCCCGCTTCACAAGAGTGATAGCAGGGAGGAGGCAGGGAGCTATTGGCTGATCAGACTCACCTCAATAAGTAAGTAATCTGTATTTATTGAGTGCCTTTCAAGTTATCAAGATTCTTCACACAATCACAAACACTTCATTAAAACATTATTAAAAATCACAATCAGGAAATGCCTTAATTCATAAAAACATTTTCAGTGCCTGCTTAAAGCTCCCCACAGTCCTGCACTCTCGAAGCTGACGGGGCAGAGAATTCCAGAGAGTAGGAACAGCAAACATAAAAGCACGAGCCCCAGGTGAATCCAAAACAACCTTCAGAATCTCCAGCAACCCCTCGTCAGCCGAGCGGAGCTGTCGCATAGGGGTGTAAGGAGTCAGAAGCTATCTCAAGTAGTCAGGACGAAGTCTGTGTAGGGCTTTGTAGGTTAACAAACCTACTTTAAAGGTGATTCACCACTGAACTGGCAGCCAGTGCAGATCGCGCAGCACTAGGGTAATATGAGATCTCCTAGATACCCCAGTCAATAAATGAGCAGCAGGGTTCTGCACAAACTGCAAGTGGTGGATATCAACCCCAGGATGACCTAAGTAAAGGGAGTTGCAATAGTCAAGGCGCAAGGTCACAAAGACATGAACTAGTATGGGCAGATCACTGGATGGAACAAGGTACTAGATCCTGGCAATGTTTCTAAAATGATAAAATACTGACTTCACGACTGCTGACACCTGATGACGAAGGGTCAGCCCATCGTCAAGGACCACTCCCAGGCCACACACCCATTCACAGGTAAGGATCTAAGTGCCCCCCAACAATAAACCGGAGGGCAAATCAGTCCTCACCCCCTCTATCCTATGACCCGGGTCCACCACCAAAACCTCAGTGTTACCTGCATTCAACTTTAACCTGCTTGAATTCATCCAATCTTGGATTTCAGTGAGGCAGCTGTTAAATACCGAGACAGCACTAACCTGGTCGGGGGCAACAGACAGATAGAGCTGGGTATCATCAGAATAGCAGTGAAGTCTCAGCCCACACCATCTTACAATGTTCCCGAAGGGCAGCACATACACTGCAAACAACATGGTAGACAGCACCGAGCCCTGGGGAACCCCACAAAGCAGAGAGAAAGACTCAGAAGAAAAAATTCCCAAGATGACTCTCTGAGTTCTACCGGTGAGGAAAGATGAAAACCATCTGAGCATTGTACCAGTCAGTCCACAGAGGGACCTCAGGCACTCAAGCACTACCTCATGGTCTACAGAGTCAAAAGCTGAAGAGAGATGCAGGAGTACCAAGATAGAGCAGTTTCTCCTATCTCTCGCCATCAGGAGATCATTGAGCACCCTAACCAGAGCAGTCTCAGTACTGTGCCTCTTACGAAAACCAGATTGGAGAGGTTCGTATATACTATGGATGGTCAAATGGTTCTCCTGTTGAGTCGCCACAACTTTCTCAATTCCTTTCCCACAAAAGGAAGGTTCGAGATGGATCTGTAGTTAGCTAGGGTATCCGGGTCCAACTGAGCTTTCTTCAGGAGGGGTGTCACCACCGCCTCCTTCGGGGAGCTTGGAAACTCACCCGATTCCAAGAAGCACCGGATAATCTGAGCCAAGACCGAGCTGATGATATCACTACAACCCAAAGTCAGGGAGGTAGGGCCCGGATCTAAACTACAGCATGTAGGGCACATCCCCTGGACAATCCTCATAATATCGATGAACTGCGGCAGGTCAAAGGTACTCCAGGAAACAAGAGGCATAGTGACTGAGCCCCAACCAACAGCATCCCCCTAGAACAGGTCCAATGGATCTCTGACCTGATGTAGGCCACCTTATTCACAAAGAATCGAGCAATCTCATCACATTCAATTTGTAAAAAGGCTCGATGGAGCAGAAGGCAGGCTTGGTTGCACAGCCTGTTCACAGTTTGGAAGAGTTGGGCCGGTTGATTCTGAGCAACAGTGATCTCCCTGGACAGGAATTCTGCCTTCTTACGGGAGATCACTGGTTGGTAGAGCTGATAATGCTCCAACAAAATAAGATGGTCAGCATCCAAGGTAGATTTCCACCAGTGACGTTCTAACCTACGTCCCAACCTCTGCAACTCCCTCAAAGACCCATCAAACCAAGGGGCCCGAGGGTGAAGTGGAAGGGGATGAACATCGACTGAAGCAATCGGGTCAAGAGCTGAGGAAATGGCCTTATGTAGTGGGAAAGATTATGAAGGTGCTGCTTAAGGAAAGGTTTGTGGTACACTTGGAAACCATGGAAGCACAGGACCCAAGGCATCATGGATTCATAGCAGGAAGGTCATGTTAAACAAATCTGACAGACTTTTTTGACTGGGTGATGAAGGAGATGGATCAGGGAGTTGCAGTGAATATTGCCTACCTTGATTTCAGCAAAGTCTTTGATGCAGTACTGCACAGAAGACTGGTTAACAAGCTAGGTATCCTGGGGGTGGGCCACAAAGTGTAACACTGGGTTGGAAACTGGTTGAGGGACAGGAAGCAGAGGGTGGTAGTAAATGGGATCAAATCCAAGGAAACGAGGGTGACCAGTGGGGTGCCTCAAGGATCAGTCCTGTGGCCAGTTCTTTTCAATGTCTTTATCAGTGACATTACTGAAGGGCTAGAGGGGAAGATTTGCCTATTTGCAGGTGATACCAAGATCTGCAACAGAGTAGACAGTCCAGAGAGGTTTGAAAGAATGAGGAGAGAGCTGGGAAAGCTGGAAGAATTGTCCAAAGTGTGGCAATTAAAATGTAGTGCAAAGAAGTGCAAAATCATGCACCTGGGGTGAAGAAACCCTGCAGAGAGCTACAAGATGTGCATAAATTGCTGACTATCACTGGAGAAGAAAGAGATTTAGGGATACTCATTTCAGATGACCTAAAGGTGGCCAAACAATGTAACAAGGTTGTGGGTAGGGCCAGTCGGATGTTGGGATGCATAGGAAGGGGTATCACTAGAAGAAGAAAGGTGGTGATGCATTGTACAAAACACTAGTGAGGCCTCATCTAGAATACAGTGTTCAGTTCTGGAGGACGAATTTTCGCAAGGACATAGACAGGGTGGAGCTGGTCCAGAGAAGGGTGACCAAGATGGTGCAGGGCATACATCAGAAATCATAGGAGGACAGATTAAAAGAACTCTATATGTATATACTAGAAGAGAGGACGGGAATAGGGGGGTATGATTAAAACCTTAAAGTGTCTTAAAGGCATGAACAAAGTGCAGGTGGGTGGCATCTTTTAGTACAAGAGTTGTACAAGGATGAGGGGGCACAATATGAGATTGGGGGGCAGAATTTGGGGAAATTTGAGGAAGTTTTTCTTCATGGAAAGGGTGTTCGATGTTTGGAATAGCCTACCCCAGGAAGTGGTGGGTGCTAACACAGTGGGAGAATTCAAACATGCATGGGATAGATAAAGGGGAACTGAAGATGTGGGGAAGAGAGGCAAATGCCAATGACCAAGTAGGGTCAGTGGCCACTAATGCAAGCAGGGAATGCGGGCAGACTGGGTGGGCCAAGCATCCCTTATGTGCCGTCAACTACTATGTTACTATGTTTCTACTTCCACTTCACTCTAATCCTGAAAGCAAAATTGTGCACAGAACTGAGTGGTGCTCAGCCCCTCCATGTAAATTGTAGTTCCACTCATAAATCGCTGGCACATGCTACCAATAATATCACTATTAGCATAAATAATTACGCTTTTCTAATAAAATCATATCCCTGTGATGAGTTTCTTGCATGCAACTGTTCATTTAAAACATGTCAGCTGTGTTCAGAGTTGTTTTATCCAGGTATAAGGATTGGTACAGTAAGAGCCTACAATAAAGTTTAATGGCCTATGCAGCCAGTGTAGTGTTATGCTTGTGCAACTGTGCTAGTTTGGTTTTGGCCATTCACACTCTCTATTCCAGAGGAATTATCACCCTGTAGGGGTACCAAAGGCAAGGAACCCTCAAAGAGGGTTCCACTCCTAGAAGTGCCACGGGATGATTCCCGTGGCTAAAATACCTTTGGAAGGATCCCAAGGAGAGGAGTGCTACTGCTGCAGGAGGAGGGGAGGATGAGAAGGCAAAGAAAAAAATGCTTCAGAAGAAGGCTGAGAGGAACTGCTTATAAAGCTCAGGAAGTGGGAGTGACTGGCTGCTAGTCCATTGGACTCCAAGCCAAGCCTTCCAATTCAATGGCCTACGCAGCCAATATAGTGTTATGCTTGTGCAGCTGTGCTAGTTTGGTTTTGGCCATTCACACTCTCTAGTGCAGAGGAATTACCACCCTGTAGGGGTACCAAAGGCGAGGAACATTCAAAGAGGGTTTCACCCCTAGTGGTGCCATGGGATGATTCCCGTGGCTAAAGGTCCCTTAGGAAGGATCACAAAAAGAATGAAGTACAAAGCATATAAGCAAGCAGTAACTGTGACGTAGTAGTAGATAAGCATAGACAGTTTGATAACGTAATGAGATGCTCAGGTTGATAACGTAATGAAAATGCCCAGGTTTGCGTGGCATGATTCTGATGGTTTGCATTGAGAATGAGGGGATCCCCTAAGAAGAGAGGTAATGGCAGGGACACCATCCACCTCCCTCCAACAGCGGAACCTACCTAAAGAAACTAGGGGACACTACAATGCTAACTAACAGATATGACCTGAGGCAACAGAGGAGAAAACAAAAACTCTATGAGGAGGAAATCTCTGGGGATCCAAGGCCTAGGTCACCTTCCCTCCAGGCTTAGGATATTTTATTTAGTGACAGCTCTGCAGCTGCAATTTGGAAACCACATTAAAAGGAGATGGAAAATATTCCAATTTGGAGGAAGGCTCACACTCAATCCCTTTAGTGGGAACACCGAGGAAGGTTACGAGAGAACTCTGCAACACAATAGGTAAACAAGTTGGGAGGAGGAAAGCAACGACTGCTGAGGCAATCACCTGGTCTACTCACCCTAAACTCAAACCAGGTGAACCAGAGGACAGTCATAGGGAGAATGTGGTGAAGGTGCCTTGTTAGGGAAATCACTAAAGCCAATGGATAACCATTATAGTGGAATACTAAAGCCAAAGGAGGTAACTTTTTCCACCCTTCACAGCTAGTCTTAATTTCTACACCAGGAGTTGCTGTCATGTAGCGAACAGCTAAAGTCAAGCCCGAAACAAGGATATTCCCAGCTATGGGCCAGGTGACAAGGACCCCGCCCCGAGTCAGGAATGTTCAAGATGCGAACTAAATGCAGATGGAGACTGTTGGCTGCAGGGAAGCCTGTGCCAGAATGGTATGGCTGGCATGCCCCAAAAATTGATAAAGAGCTGAAAAGCTGGTGAGCAGCTGAATGAGCACTGGTATGCTGAAACCATAATGAGCATTGAATGCTGAGATCTTGCAAGGTTGAAAGCAGATTGAGTGCAGTGAACATCCCAGAGGCTGAAACCAAGGGGATGTGGTAGGCATGTGCAATGATTGCGTAAGCAAGAGTGTACCTGCACGTAGGTCAGTAAATAGAGTAGTAATAGATGGATCTGCATGCAGGTCTTCAAAACATAGTAGCAATGAAACAGCACTGAATAGGGGGCAAGCCAGGCAGGCATCCAAAAAGCCAATAGAGGTGACACATACTCAGAGGATTTGTCGGCGACGGAGACAGGAGTTAGAATAATTAGCCACATGGGGCTATGACTCCCTAGAAATCTCCAGGTCCCCGCTCTAGGAAAAACAAGAAAGAGATGGAAGGGCCAAAACCCACTTGCAGGTATTGAAACTAAGTTACAGCATCAGCAGTAGCCTTAGCTAACCTCAGAGTATAACAGGGTGTATGAACATACAGTAGAAGCAACATCCGTATGAGTACACTGAGTTGTAAACTGCAATAAACATAAAATAAAAGAGACACAATGATCTGAAAGCAGCTGTAACCAGGCAGTGTAATGAAGCTGCTGCGATGAGGTAAGTAGAATGAGTTAAGAGAGCGGGATGAGCTGCATAGCTAGGGTTCAGAGTGAGACGAAATCAAGTGAATTGAAAGTGCACCATGGAGAGCAGCTATGGGTGAGTTGAAACACACAGATAATGATTGAGAGTTGTGAGTAACTGAAAGCAAGCAGTAGGAGCTCTAGATCAATATGCTAGGAGCTTAGAAACAAAGCCCCCCCAAAAGACAAAATCAAAGACACACAAACTCAGAAAACAGGGAAAAAAGACAGAAAGAAGCACACACAGCCGAAGGCAAAATACAACCAGTAGCTGGAAAAGAAACACAGAAGTCCAGCAGAGACAGGCAGGAGCAGCAAGGGGTTGGGGGGCAACCAGCCCAGTAGGCCCCAGTCAGCTCAGAGGACAGACTGACAGAGCCTTCGGCTGTAAAGAAAAAAGTGCTTCAGAAGGAGGCTGAGAGGAACTGCTTATATAGCTTTAGAAAGTGGGAGTGGTTGGCTGCTTGTCCACTGAACTCCAGGCTAAGCCTTTCAATTCTAAGAAATGTATTTGCTCTTGACTGCACAACTTTCTCAGATTTTTTTTTTGATGCAATGGTCTGAGGGTCAAGTATATGAAACATTTGCTGCAAACTTTTAATATTAACACATTCACGTGTTGCACAAATATTTTAGAACAGAGACAATATGTTCAGCATGCTTTTCATTCCTTTTATGCATTAAAATATTCAGAGAAAAAGCAAAATAGAAATCCATATGCATGTTTTGATTATATTTATGGTCCAATCACCCATCTTTATTTGAGGAAATGTTACTAGAGGAATGGAAAGCTATGTAGTTAAGAGTAGACTGCACATAGACATATGTTAGTAAGGCAAACTTAGCATGGATCAGTTTCTCTTTTTAGCTATATTATTATCTCTGATTGCTTAAGAAATATATAATTTAGAAAAGAAGACAGGTGGGAGCTAATAGAAATATTGTACTTAGCAGTGCTGTAGAAATAAGAGAATGCTAATTGCAATTGCTGGTCTCCTCATCAGGTAATGTGATGTACTTTCTTGCCCCCTCCTCCCCCTCCCCATGGCCACACTCGTAATGCATCACCCAAGTGTAAATCCTACAGTTAATAGTGAGGTAGAAATCTGAGAATGTTATTTGCTGGTCAACAGTTAAAAGAAGGAGTGGGAGTTTCTCCCAAGAAATGCCCCTCTCCCCACTGAGCAGACTTTGAGAACATTATGACATTGCTGTATTACCTGAGTTCATCATGATGCTGTTAATTAAGCCTTAGACTGCCAACAGAGTTAGAAGGTACTGGAGTTCTGGACTGATATATCACTTCATGGCCATGTAAGAGTTAAACACTTTGGACCGGGTCACAGCAAGAGAGTATGAGGAAGAGCAGCATGGGAGGACTTGGAGATGAAATGAGATGCCCTGTAGGACATGCTGTAGAGAGAATAATTGTTGGAGTGGAGAGGGAAACATTTCAGCAGCAGCTGCAAGCAGCAATCAACTCCTGAGAAATAACTGAAATAATTGCAAACATGAGGAAGATGCAAACAAAACATAGTCAGCAACTCGAACTGCCCACCCTGAATGCTATTATGTTACTTGCCTTCTTGACTCTGGCTTTAAAGAAGCATTTTAAAGGAAAATTCCAACTGAGACTGCTGCCAGTCAACTGCTGTTACTGCTGAGGTGTTTTCTTCTCAATGAAATAGTGCGGCTAGTGCAGTTGTTGGGGGGGGAGACGAACCCCTGAGAAACAACTGAAATAACTACATGAGGAAGAAGTAAACAAAATGCAGCTTGCCAGCTAGAACTATTATGCCACTGTGTTACTTGCCTTCTTGACTCTGGTTTTAAAGAAGCATTTTACATACTAACATACTAAGATGCTAGCAGAGTAGGCCTATAGGTCTACTGAGTGTGCTCGAAAATCAGCACCCAGTCAGGAAACCGTTGTTGCCCTCCCCACCTCCCATGTGAATCCCCCTGACCCCATCCCCATCAGAGTTAAACCTCCTCTGACATTCCTTAGCTTTACCACACCCATATACCTGTCCCATCCCCTCTTGAATCCCTCCACTGTATCAACAGCCACCAGTTCCACAGGCAGTGGATGCCATGGGTCCACTACCCTCTGGGTAAAGTCTCCTAGTCTTCCCCCTGAGCCTCCTGCCAACCAGCCTTATAGAATGCCCCCTTGTGGCTCCTTCCTCCCTCCCTCAGCTGGAACACCCTATTTAGGCTGACCCTGTTCAATCCCTTTAGATATTTGAAGACCTCAATCATATCCCCTCTTTTCCTTCTCTCCTCCAGGGAGTACAAGTTTAGCTCCTCAAACCTCTCCTCATAGGATCTTCCCCAGACTCTGTATCATCTTGGTCACCCTCCTCTGGATTCCCTCCAGAATTGCAATGTCCTTTTTCAAGTACAGGTGCCAAACCTCCATGCAGTACTCTAGGCATGGTCTAACCAGACAGTTTTACAGAGGGAGAAGCACCTCCCATCTCCTTGAGGTTATCCCCTGGCAATGCACCCAAGCATTTTATTTGCTTTAGCCACAGCCCTCCTACACTGCTCAGAGTTTTTCATTTTGACATCCATGACCACCCCAAGATCCTCCTCCCCAAAACCTGCAGTTTCTCCCCACCTCAGAAGTACTTATGAACAGGGTTCCTAAGCCCCAAGTGGAGAACACTGCATTTCTTGGCATTAAGTCTCAGTTTCCAAATGCATGACCACCTCTCCAGAATTTCCAGGTCCCCCTATAGGGCTCTTCTACCTTCCTCCACATCCACCACCCCCCCCCAGCTTCAAGTCATCAGCAAAGAGGCTCATCTTATTCCTGATGCCATCCCTGATGTTCAAGATGAAAGCATTAAACAGGAGAGGCCCCAACACCAACCCTTGTGGGACCCCACTAATAACCCTCTTAGGAGATGATACCTACCCCCCCGACCACCACCCTCTGAAACTGCCCAGTTAGCCAGTTCCCTATCTACCTCACCAACCTATCCCAACCCCCATTCCCCCCAGCTTGTCCAGCAACCCTGGGTGTGGCGCCAAGTCAAGCGCCTTGCTGAAGCCCACAAAAAAGGATATCCACTTGCCTTTCCTGGTTCAGCTCCTTTGTCACCCAATCATAGAACTCCACAAGGTTAGTCTGACATAATATGCCCTGAACAAAGCCATGTTGGTGGTCATCCAGATGGCCCTGTGTCTCCAGAAACCCCTCCAGCCTCTCTTTCAAGATGACCTCCATCATTTTGTCCACCACCACCAAGGTCAGACTGACAGGTCTGTAGTTACCCAGCTTCTCCCATGAGC
Organism: Neoceratodus forsteri; assembly: GCA_016271365.2. Taxonomy (NCBI): domain Eukaryota; kingdom Metazoa; phylum Chordata; order Ceratodontiformes; family Ceratodontidae; genus Neoceratodus; species Neoceratodus forsteri. Next base: position 379,552,172 of record CM057458.1, read on the forward strand.
TGCTTTTGTGGACAGGCATAGCATGAAACATCCTCCAATCCTGAGGCACCCAACCAGTCTGAAGGGAGAAGTTAAAAAGGTCTTCCAGAGGTGCAGCAAGCACATCCGCCATCTCCTTCAGCACCCTGGGATAAAGGTGATCCAGACCCGGTGCCTTTCTCAGGGACTGAAGGGCCTCCCTCACCCACCCAACCAACAGGAATATCAACATCTGAGAGCTCCCCCCTTCCTCATTCCTAGCCTGTCTCCGCCCCATATGGTGTTGGCCCTCCATCGTCTATTGTGAAGACTGAGGCAAAGTATTTGTTAAGTACCACTGCCTGCTCTCTGGCTTCCTCTGCCCACCCACTCCCTGACCTCAGTCTGCTAACCTGCCCCTTTACTTTCCTCCTTTTCCTGATGTACCTAAACAACCCTTTGGCCCCACTTCTGATCCCCATGCCAACCTCTGCTCCATCCTCACCTTGGCTGATCTCACCACCTTAGTTACCTTTTTGGATATCCTATCATACTACCCCCCATCCATGTACTCTAGCAAGTGCTTATATTTTCTATAAACAGTTCTTTTCTCCCTCACCACCTCCTGTACCTCCCTGATCCACCAGCTCAGCTTTCTAGCTCTATCAAACTTGTGTTGGACCTTCGTGCAGGCCTTGGTGGCTTCCAGGAGGCCTCTTTTAATAATGTGCCACCTGTTTTCTGTGTTCATATCCTGTCTGAGCCCTTCCAAATGCCTCTTGAAGATCCCAGTAATACCTTCAAAGTCCACTCCCCTGAATTCAATGACCACCATTTTAATGCGATTTTCCCTTCCCCCTAGGTCTAAGGAAAATGAAACCATGGCATGATCATTCCCCACCAGTGTAACCCCTATAACTAGGTTCCTAACCAGATTGAAATTTGACAGGAACCTATCCAGGATGTGACCATCCCTCTTCAGGTCAGCCACCAGTTGAGATAAGAATGCACCCTAGAAGATGTCCAGCAATTGCTGCTCCCTAGTCAATGAAGATGCCCATAGTGCCCCAGTCAAGCCCTGGCATGTCAAGGTCACCTGTCATCACAGTTCTACCCTCACCCTAAAGAACTAAAGAGTAAACAGGGAGCAGATGAGACACTCTGGGTCACCCTGGAGACAGGAAATGGCACCACAATCTGCATGGAGGTCGTATACAGACCCCCATCTCAGGGGGAGGGAATGGACAAGGAAATGATAGAAGGCTTCCTTAGAATGGCAGAAAAAGGGGAGATATTGTTGATTGGGGACCTGAATATGCCAGATGTTAACTGGAGCACCTTTGCTGCAGGCACATCCAAGAGCAGGGTCATTGTTGATGCCCTACAGGGGGCATGCCTCAGACAGCTAGTACTGGAACCCACTCAGGAGGGAGCAATCTTAGACCTGGTACTCTCAAATGGGGACGGAGAAAGAATCTCAGATTTAGAAGTGGGTATCCATCTGGGAACAAGCGACCACCAAACAGTGTGGTTCACGATAAACACAGCCATACAATCAAGCCATACAAAAGCAAGAGTATTGAACTTTAGGAGGGCTGACTTTGGGGAAAATGAGAGAGTGCCTCAGAAAAGCACTAGCAAACAGGCAAGAAGGAGGGGTGGAGGAACAATGGAAGTAATCAAACAGCCATCACAGAGGCAACAAGCCTTTGTGTAAAGCAAATCAACAAAACACAATGAAGGAAAAAACACTATGGTTCTCAAAAGAGGTGGCAGGGAAGGTTAAGGAGAAAGGATAGCATTCAGGAAATATAAGGAAACACAGAAGGAGAAGGACAGAATTTTATCAGTTAAAGCAGAAAAGAGGCTGGGAAGGCAGTCAGAATAGCAAAGGCCCAAACCGAGGAAAGGATAGCCGACTCTGTTAAGAAGGGGGATAAGACCTTTTATAGGTACATTAGGGAGCGAAGAAAGACCAAAGGAGGGATACTGAGGCTTAATAAAGGGGAGGGAATGTGGGTAGAGGGTGACAATGAAAAAGCAGGGATACTGAACGAATATTTCTGCTCAGTATTCACAAAGGAAGAGGAGGGGGAGGTACCTAAACCAAACAAGAGAAACGCTCTGAAGACGAGGGTCGATACCATTCCATTTACAGAAGAAAAGGTTCTGAGAGAACTAATAAAATTGAAGGTGGACAAAGCAGTGGGGCCTGATGGGATTCACCCAAGAATTCTAAAAGAACTAAGGGTAGAACTAATGACACCGCTGACTACTCTCTTTAACAAATCATGGGAGGATGGGGTGGTACCTGAGGACTGGAGGAGGGTAGATGTGATTCCTCTTCACAAAAGTGGGAGCAGGACAGAGGCAGGAAACTACAAACCAGTTAGTTTGACCTCAGTAGTAGGTAAAATGATGGAATCATTTCTGAAGGAAATAATTTTTGAGTACCTAGAGGCCAGTGGGGCACAGGACCCGAGGCAGCATGGATTCACGATGAGAAGGTCGTGTCAGATGAATCTAATAGATTTCTTTGACTGGGTGACCAAAGTAGTAGACCAGGAGGGGCTGTGGACATAAAACACCTAGATTTTAGCAAGGCATTTGATACAGTCCCACAAAAGATTAATACACAAGTTAGCCAGCCTTGAAGTGGTTCCCAAGGTGGTAGCCTGGATAAAAAGTTGGCTAGACAACAGGACGCAAAGGGTAGTAGTAAATGGAGTCCACAGTGAAGAAAGGAGGGTTACTAGTGGGGTACCGCAGGGTTCAGTACTGGGACTGGTCCTTTTTAATGTCTTTATAAGCGACATTGCAGAGGAACTGGAAGGAAAAGTATGTCTCTTTGCAGATGACACAAAGATCTGCAACAGGGTTGATACACCAGATGGAGTGGAAAGGATGAGAAGGGACTTGGCAAGGTTGGAGGAACGGTTAAATGTATGGCAGCTCAGATTCAATGCAAAGAAGTGCAAGGTAATGCACCTGGGAAACAAAAACCCAGGGCAAGAGTACACAATGGGGGGTGAGATACTGACAACGGTAAAAATGGAAAGGGACCTGGGGGTAATTATATCAGATGACCTAAAGGTGGGCAAACAATTTGAGAAGGCAGTAAGGAAGGCTGGGGGATATTGGGATGCATAGGGAGAGGCATCAATAGTAGAAAACAGAAAGTTGTTATCCCTCTGTACAGACAGTTGGTGAGACCCCATCTGAGTACTGTGTGCAGTTTTGGACCCAGTCTCACAAAGACATAGACAGAGTGGAGGCTGTCCAGAGGAGGGCAACCAAAATGGTGAGGTCTGCACCAGAAGACATACAAAGAAAGACTAAAGGAGCTTAATATGTATACTCTTGAGGAAAGGAGGGAGAGAGGGACATGGTAGAAACTTTCAAGTACCTCAAGGAAATCAACAAAGTCCAAAAGGTGGCATCTTTCAGAAAAGAGATGTGCAAGAACAAGGGAAGGTAATGTGAGGAAGTATTTTTTTCACAGAGAGGGTTGTGGATGCATGGAACAGCCTCCTAAGGAGGTCATGGAGTCAAGAACAGTGGGGGAATTCAAGAATTCATGGGACAGACATAATGCAGTCCTAGTGGGGGGTAGGAGGAAGTAAGCTGTTGGTTAATTAGGATCTGCAGCTTATCTGTTAGGTAGGAAAATGGGCAGACTAGGTGGGCCAAGCGGTCCTTATCTGCCATCAGATTCTATGTTTCTATGTTTCTACCCTGACCACAGTGATCTCTTAGATTCACCAACAGGCCCTTCTCAATTTCTGCAGCCTGCACGGGCAACCTATAAATCACCCCCAGGTTGACCCTCTTTCCCCCAAGTGCCTGCAAGGTACCCCATAGTGCCTCTACATTTCCCTTTGCCCCTCAACTCTACATATATCGATGCTGTTCCTAATTATAGGTGCCATCCCACCTCACCTCCCCTGCCCACAGCCCTATCCTTCCTGAACACAGTGTACACCATCAGGTTTAGGTCCCAATAGTGCCGAGGAGAGGCCCAAGTTTCAGTGACTGCCACCACATTCACATCCTCTTCAGTTAGCATCACCTGAAGCTCAGGCATCTTATTTCCCATGCTTCTGGCTTTAATCAAGACTGCCTTCCATCTCTGCCCATTGCCATTGCCCATCCCCAAAACCTGAGATCCTCCAGTTAACTGCAAGCTCCCACTCCCTCATGCACTGTCAGGTGTCCCAGTTAAACACACCTCTCCCTTCCCCACTTGGGGGAGAAGGCAAAGTCCTCCCTTGATGTGTCTGCCAGCAGCAGCCTCAAGCTCCAGTCCTCTCCCTTCACAAGTTTAAACCTCACATAGCTTCGATGAATTCAATCATTTTTTTAGTTTCAAAACCTCCCTCCCCTCAAATTTTAGTGAAGCCTATCCCTCACATACAGCCCCTTGTCCTCCCAAGTTGCACCCCAGTCCCCCACCAACCGATACCCCCTAGCCATATACCATGATCTGAGCCATTTATTAACCTCCATGATTTTCTGCTTGTTTCTCATGATGGCTCTAGGCATCAGGAGAACCTCCAGGAAAGAGACCATGCATCCCACAGCATGACACACTCTGGCCAGCTCCCAAAACCTTGCCTATATCTCCTCCACACTATTTTCGTCTATGTCATTAGTGCCTAGGTGCACTAATATGTTAGAGGATCCCTCACAGTCCCTCACCCAAGCAAGGATAAAGCACTTAGCCTTGTGCACAGTCAAGCCAGATATACTCTTGACCCAGACAGCACAGCATTCACCTCTCTTCTCCCTTCCCACTTAATGCCCATGATTATGGAGTTCCCCTAGCAGGAGCACTTTAACCCCCTCCTCCCCCTTGAGCCTAACTCCCTCCTCAGCCACACACCCCTCACTCCCACTACCTTTCCATTTTCTCTGACCACACCATCAATTTGATTGCCAATGGCTGCCTTTATCCCCCTGTTCCAACTATTTCCCTTATCTGACCATTCCTGTCCTAGCTCCCTCCTGCCTCACCACTCTGGTCTGTCCCAGCAGCACTCCTGTTAGCCTGTGAACTCTCCTGATCTCCAGGGGCTTTTACTTTTACCTCCACTTCATCCTTTCTGCTGCTTTCCCCCACACTTACTCCCTGCTGGTCCCTTCCCCCTGGGATCCATGCTCCTCCTCACTATCCCCTCATCATCCCTTTCCTTGCTTTTCCAATTCCCAGCTCCCCTTCCCATGCTATCTCTGGCTTCTCTATTGGTGCTGGTGCCCATGCCTCCATCCACCCCACACTTTCATCCTCCTTCTCTCTCCGTCATCTGCTGACTGTGCCCTCTGCTTCTTCTGAGGCCCCTCATGCCATGGTGTCCACCAGTGGCAAGTACCTATTTGAGACCAGGATCCCCCCAGTAGGTTGTTTGCCAGCATCCCCTTCTGTGAGGTGAGCTCCTTTGCCATGGTCCTTGGAGACCCTTTTGCCTGCTTACCACTAGCCCCAACTCTCTGTCATCCTTCACTCTCCTCCCTGTCCAGTCTCCTCGATCCCTACTCCAATTTCTGCCCCCTGGGCTGGTCAGGCCCTCCATGATTTCTGGTGACCCCTCATCCTCCTGCACCCACATTTGCAGACACCCTCCCCCCAACTGTCTGTAGGCATGTGCCTCCCATCCCCTGAACTCATGTCCTTTACCCACCTGTCCAGTTCATACCTGAACCTGTGCAATTCAGCTTCTAATCCCATTAGCTTGGCACATATAGGCAGTGCTATAGTCACCACAGTGTACTCATGGCCATTGCAGCTCCACAGTCACAGCAACCCACTAGCCTGCTTCCCCCCATCCTGTAACTGAAGCCCCCCCATCCAGTAGTGACCTGGCACAGTTCAGCTGTCCCTGTCCATCACTCCAAGCTGCGCCTCCCTTCCTCGATACAAATTTCCTGTGAAATGCCCCCAACTTGTTGCAGCCTTGTGGCCCTGGTCTCCACAAAGGTACTGACTATTAACCAGTGACTCCCTTGCTGCAGGAAGCAGAGTGATCCAAAGCAGTTAAAATCAGCCCAAAGCAATGCAATATCTAGCTAGCTTCAAATATGTCATCTAACTACTTAAGTCAAGTCCGCAAACAGTTTGCCCAGATTCACCCCAAACCAAAGCAGCTCAAGTCCACTCTAGGTGGAGCAATTAGTTTCAAACTAGCCAACTCAGTTTGCCCTAGTTTAGCCAGATTCTCCCCCAACCCAAAGCAGCTCAATCAATGCAGATTTACCCCTTCCCAAAGCAGTGCAAATCCCACCAAGGCACAGTCATATAGCATCAAATTAATCATTCAGACTGTTCAAGACAGCTTGCAGCAGGTAGCATCAAATGTAGTCATGAAATACACAAGGCAAGCTCTCCAGTGTAATGTGCAGTGTGGTTTTCAGGGTCACCCCATGAGTCTTCCTTGCTGCTGGCTCTTCTTCTTCTCACCTGCATTTAATAGAGGTCGGGGATGGGGTGAGTAGATGGGAGAAAAACCTCTCCCTGCAGATGCAGCTCTAGTGTGAGTTGTGGCTGGGCTGTTCAGCTTTTTAAGCCTGGCCACACACATACATTTGGTACCCTGGACCCTGATTGGCTAGGGTGATTTTCTTCAGCTGCTGATGTGGCCAACCACAGTCCCTTTTCACCACTGAAATGGCTGTGCAGTGTCCTCTCCATTTACCACTGGATGTGGCCTCCTTGTCTTGCTGCCCTCCCTCAGAATCTGCTGGGCTCCTTCCCATTGCCTGCTGATGCTGCCACAAGACTGCCCCTTCACTCCTGGAAATTCTAGCTGCTGATGCAGTTAGAGGATCTTCCCCCTGCAGGTGCCACTGATGCAGCAAAAACCTTTCTCTGCAGATACAGCTCTAGTGTGAGTTGCAGCTGAGGTCTTCGGCTTTTTAAACCAGGCCGCACACTCAAATTTGGCATCCTGTGTCCTGATTGGCTAGGGAAATGTTCTTCAGTCTCCAAAGTGGCCAACCACTGTCCCTTTTCACCCCTGAAGCAACTGTGCAGTGTCCTCTGTGATTGCCACTGAATGCGGCCTCCTTGTCTTACCACCATCCCTTGGGATCCACTGGACTCCTTCCCACTGGCTGCCACTGCTGCCACAAAACTGCCCCTCCACTCACAGAAATGCTAGCTGCCAATGCAGTGAGAATATCCTCCCCCTGCAGGTACCACCAATTCTAAATGAAGATTCTGAGTGAGACTGCTACCAGTCAATTGCTGTTCCTGCTGAGGTGTTTCCTTCTCAAATAAATTGTGCAGTTAGTGCAGTGGTGGGGGAATGGGATGGGGGAGACAAAGGGACAACACAACAGAGGAGAAGCAGAGGGATGTGGTTCATTTCCACTTGAAGCACTCAGTGGATAGAAACAGTCTAGGTATCTGATCACATGCTTCCAGAGTTCCTTCTCTCTGTCTCTCTCCTAATCATAGCAGTGCATCAACATGGTGACATCACCATGCAGCCATAATAAATGTGTTCCTGCATACATTTAAACAAGTTAGGCTTGCAATCACAAAGTGATGCCGCTTACATATCATACATAACACTGTACCTTAAATGCAAGCTTTATCTTGATTTTATCTATTCAGAGTGCATTATCTCTGCAATGCTATCTTGTAAGCTGAACCATTTAACATATTATTTGTAACTATTAACTGTAGTCTTATGCAGTTACTATCTGCACCCCTTTGTAAGTGAGGTGCCTCATCTCAAAGAGTACAGTACTGCCGAGCAAACTTTCAATAAATACATTTAAAGAAACAATAAGGGCACATGACTGGAACAAAACCTTATCTGATAAGCAAGATTCAAGTGGAGAAAGTTCATTTTGTGCCAAATGAATTAAAGGAAGTCTCTGTACTTCAGATCTACCTGCTTTCAACAAAGCATCTATTGCCTCCAACCAGCAACAGTCACATAATGACTGGGGAATTTTGCCAGACTTCTTATTACAAAGGTCATAACTTGCACAACAATGTGACTTGTGTATTCTGTGGCTAAAATATTAGCTGGTAGATAGGTTCAGTTGGCTGGCCACAGGGGTCATACTGTACTTTCCACAATAGTTTGACTTGTGTATTGTATGGTTAACAGTACATGATTGACTGGCTGTGCTGGTACAAGAGTAGGCTGAGACTTTGCTAGGGCATGCAAGTAGTTATCTGGGATTATTTTATTCAAACAGAGCCTTTCCTTAGGCTGAATACATTTCAGAATGTATATTGCAAGTACAAAGCATAAATAAGAAAATCATACCTATAAAACAATATAAAGACATTTAAATTCATAAAACAAGTTTAGCAAAAGTATAATCCAGGAACAGACCTACAGCTACCAGGATAAAATGAGAATAGCACTGAACTGGCTACAATGAAAAAACACACCTGTACCGGGGGAGACTTGAATAAACAGACAATGCCAGGTTGAATATTTAAAAGCAGTGAGAGTGTTTATCTGGTGCAAAACTAAGCTACTAGACAAGGGACTGAAGCATGATGAGCAGGGAGTGGTTTCTGTCAAAAAGGCTGGCGGTAGCTAGCAGGGCAGAGAACGCAATCCTGTCACTTTACATAACCCTGATTGGGTCCCACTAGGAGTACTACTGTACTTTCAGTGTTGGGCTCTTCTGTACTAAAAACACATTGAGGCAGTCCAAAGTTTGAAGTGCAAGGACACTAAATGAGTGGAGGTATGCTGGACAAAAGCTTTTAGGAGAAGCAGGTGGCCCTTAACATGTTTAGCTTGGGGAAAATATGGCTGAGAAGAGATATGATCTCAGTCTTTGCTTTCAGTTCCATTTTGTTTTTAACCCACATGCTGATGCAACACTGCTTTTCTGATCTCAGACTTCCATGTACTATACTGTACTGTACTGAAGAGCACTGACAAAGTTTAACAGGTATGTTTGATCTGGTGTCCTCCAGCAAGAAATGGGTACAGACAAGAGTTGTGCAGAAATGTAAAATTTCTGGTTCTGCCTGAGTTCTCTGGAATTTTTGAAATGTGGCTTTATTTTGCAGAATTCTATCAGAAGCAGAATTTTGAAATTCTAAAAAAAAACAGTATTCAGTAGTGTAAATAGAAATGCTTTTAAAATTCCACAGAATAAAAAAAATAATTCTGAAAAGAATTTCAGAAGTAGACTTATAATTCCACACAAATTCTGTTGGCAGAATTCCACAATCCAAATGGCTCAAGTACAAATCCTGAAGATCAGAGGTGGTACATTCAAGGGTGGCATTAGAAGGCATCTCTTCTCCTATATGGAGGTGAACATATGAAACTGCTCAAAAGCTGAGACAATGGACACAAAGACAGCACAGGCATGTAGAAAAAAGAACAATATTTAAAAAGCTTAGAATCAAGCTAAAGTATTTTGTTCTTTACAAAATATGCCCTCTTGTTTCTAAACTTTTTAAACATGTGTTTTTGTATCAGATATTAATTTATTGCACTGTGTCACTTTAAATCTAAATGCATTTAAGAGACTGAACAGTAAATGGTAGTATCTCTTGAGAACGTGCATAAACATATCATAAAACATCGGGTGTCTAGACCATTTTGTGTATTGCTGCACTGTAAATGTGCACTGTTGATATGAAATAAACATATTTTGAGCACCTCACAATGTTTGAGTCAGATCAGGACTCAAAAGTATAGCAGGTGTGTAAAAGGGTAGTGGAGCTTACCTGATTAGGTGAAATTCAGTTAGAGGAGGAAGAAGCTCAGGACTCATTTGTTATGATAAGACCATCTGTACCCAGTTTATTGTTTTGCAAGTTACATTTATGTAGTCTTTCATGTGTGTAATATTTTGTGTGGAAGATGTAACATTGTATCTGCTGTAGTTTGCCACTCTTTGCAACCTTCTGCGTACAGTAGCTGTCAGAAGAATCTGCTACTGTGTATCATCTATTTGGAAGATGAGATCTCCCTGTCTACTAGTTACAAGGTTCATTTGCTCTGGTTTTGTTATATAACTCTTTAGATCAACTTCTGTTTTTAGTCCATGTAAATGAGTGACTACTACAAAGGGGAGATCAGCAACTGGTTAAGCTCTCCTAGCTTTTTTACTTTTGAAGGCTCTCATTTGTAAAAAAAAAAAAAAAAGGGGTGGTGAGGAAATGGTGGTGTGGTAGACTCTATCCCATAGTTCATCAAAAGAATACAAAATATTAGTTTTGGAAAGATCTTTAACCTGAAATAATCCTAATGTCTGATAGAGTTTGAGCGTAGTATCTATACATGATGAAAGAAACTGAATTAATTATTGTTGGGATAAATTGTGAAATCTGTTGTATTTATCCTGTCAGTTTAAAGGTATCCTGCCAGTAGCTCTCTTGTAAACTGTAGATTTTTAAGTGGGGAGTGGTGGTTGTTGCACACAATGCAGAGCTCTCCTTTAGTATTCAAAGCAGAAAAACAAAAGACTAGTGGCAACTCTCTACACGTTCCTGGCAGTTCCTGAAAATGTAACCTCTAATTCACTGGTTCTGCGGACAAATACATAAAGGGTGGTTGTGCAACATGATAGAATGATTAGTAGGTATGAGCTTAGATCTGGCAGTTGGTTTGTAATGGAATGCTTGGTTTGTGTTAGAATTCTTAGTACTGCTGAAGGTTGAGTTTGAACTGCAGGTGGAGTGCTTTCTGTCCCTACAGTATTACAGATACTACCACCCTTTCTGAGAATCATAAAGGACCAGGAACCTGCTTAAGGAGGGTTGATATACTGTTGTTACAGCTAAAATACTACAGCAACCAGTCATTTACAGTGACAAAACAACAGGTCACTGTAGGTCGCTATAATGGTCATGCTACAGTGTCGGGCTCCAGCACAGCTTCTCTGGGTGTTGTGCTCCCTCCCTGAAACACTTCCACAATGAAAGTGACTATATTAAGATCTGGGTGGTGCAGAGGGTGCAGCCCCCTGGAGAAAACACAGTAGTATTCCTGATGGCACAGTGTGGACCATGACCATGTTCAGCATTTGTGCCATCACTGTAAAGCCAATCAGCAGGTTTGCTGTTGAACCAGCATCATGGAACCAGAAGGGTTCAACCCTGAGAGGTGACTCAGGAATGAAGTTCCCTTAAATAAAAGGTACCTTGCTGAAGATGATCCTAAAAATGAGGTGTGTCACTGGAGGTGAGGAGGATGGTGGGAGCAAAGAAAATGAGCATGCTCTCTAAAGTAGTGCTCAGTGGGGTTATATCATGAGGCATCATGAGCCACCATAAGTCCATGTGACCACCTGGTTATATCTTGTAATTCACTAGTTCTGCAGGGAACAAAGTATGAGGTGCTTGTTGGGTAGCAGCCAAGAAGAGCACCAAATGAATGGTGCAGTATTGGGGGCGAGGCAAGATTCGCTACAACAGGAAAGGTGACTACACAGAAAGGTAGAACAACAACACAAGAGTGAAAAACTCTGCAGCCTGGTAACAGCACCCCCATGCACAGCTAAGAGCAGCACCATGAGCACCAGCAGGCCTTCAGGCAGGAGAGGCCCCTCCAGCAGGGAGACACAACCAAATGCCAAGCACAGGACAGCACGCACAGCAGGCCACGGCCAATGGTGGTAACAGGAGCCAATGGGTGAGTGACAGGTACACCACATAGGGGACTGCACTGCCACAGATGGACACACAGAAAGGCACCACTGGCAGAGCATAGTGCAAAGGGGCAGCTGTATGAGCCCGTACCACCCGGCAGCACCAGGGCCACACACATGGACAGGCGCAAGACAACATACCCAATCCCCAGTGACACCACAGCACACACAGACACTTACCTCACCAGACAGCATAGGGAGAGATGGAGCATAGAGTACTGCACAGGCACAGGGGCAGCACAGATGAGGGTGGTGTTCCCCAGTACGCAGGGCCCACAGACCTGGTGGCAATGGGGAAAGGGGCATGAAACAACACCACCAGATATGTAGCACAGGCAGGAAGGGGGCATGGCCAGGCAGAAACTGGGTGGGGGCACCCAGTGCCCATATCAAGGACAGCCACAGAACTCCCGTCAGATGTGACAGCATCTACACCATGGAGGTGCATTACATGCAGAGCAAGAAGGACAAGCCCATGGCTGTCCACAACGACTTTGTGTATCGCAGACATAAGGAGGGACCTGACAAAGTATATTAGAGGTGTGCCGAGGTGAGGAAGTACCACTGCATGGCCCGCCTGTACACAGCTGAAGACATGGCAGTAGCCACCTTCAAGGAGCACAATCACCCCCTGATGCGGCAGATGTGGGCATGCGGTGAGTGATGGGAATGTTGTGGGACAGTGCATGGCGTACCATGGATACCACTTTGCAGGTCATCGTACCAAGCATGTCTGGCATCCCTGTGGCCAGTCACCTACCAGGAGTGCATCTGCTGTGCCGGACAATATAGCATGTGTGACACGTGGCCTATTGCTGGCCAACCACCCCACAGTCCATCGAGAGCATAATCATCCCCCAAGGAATACACCCTTGTGGCATATGGCACACGCTTCTTCCTGTACAATAGTGGTGGAGGCGAGACCGCATCATTATCTATGCCACAGACCATGGCATGCAGCAGCTGGATGGCAGCATGGACTGGTTCATGGATGGCACATTCAGAGTATGCCCTGCCCTGTTTGATCAGATCTACACCATACACGCCATCCAGTCAGGCACAGTCTTGCCCACCATCTATGCCTTGACATGTACCAAGTGGGCACAGACTTACATCTGACTGCTAGACCAGCTCAAGCTGCACAACCCTGCCATAACACCTGCCACAGTCCTGATGGACTTCGAGTGTGCCAGCTGGTGTGGGGTCACCACCGTATTCCCCAAGGCATGGGTCAGGGGCTGCTTCTTCCACTTCACCCAGGCCCTGTGGCGCAAGGTGCAGCAGCTGCCAGATGTACTGGCACTGTATAACCATGAGCCTGACTTTGTGCTGCATGTTCAGATGCTGCTGGCATTGGCATTCCTGCCACCCACTGATGTGCCAGCAGTCCTCGAGGAGCTCAGGGAATGGGAGTACATTACCAACAATGAGGACGTCCTCCAGCCCCTGCTGGACTATGTGGAAGACACGTGGGTCAGCTGGCCCACCTGGCGGTTGGGTCACTAGTGTGCCCCATTCCTGATCAAGCAGTGGAACTGCTATGATTCCACCCTCCAGGGCCTGGTGAGATCTAATAATGCAGTGGATAGGTGGCACAGAGCCTTTACCACCCGGGTGGTGCCTGCCACCCCAGCATCTGGTGCTTCTTCAAGTGTCTGAGGGAGGAGGAGGAGCGTATTACAGCTGTGTGGTCTGAGATGCTGTTGTCTGGGGAGGAGGCACCACAACCATGGAGACGTTATCGGGACCTTGATGCCAAGATCTGAGCCATCTTGGCCAACTATGCCACCAGAAGCCACTATGACTACCTGTGTGAGCAGGCTCATAACTTTGTCTTCCACGTGTGACCTGCTGCAAGGTCGCCCTTTGCATGCACCAGCCCCTGCAGCTGATGTCCAGCCCTGGGCAGCGTGCCGGTGCACAGTGTGTACCCTCCAACACCAGCCTGCATGGGTATGCCCTTCCAGGGCTGCCCATGCCTCCACCACCTCCCTGCAGTGACCCTTTTGATCCCTCGTGCATGCCAGGGCCCTTGTGCATCTACCACATGCCACATGCTGGGGGGGCTGGCATCTGTATGGTGGGCTTCTGGACCACCCCTTGGCTGTGCCCCCTGGCATTCTGACCATCCCTCTGTCCCTGGAGGCAGTATAGTGCAGTGGGTTAAGGCTCTGAGCTGCAGATCTGGAGACCTGGGTTTGAATCCCACAACCACCTAGGTGCATACTGTGTGATCCTGAGCAAGTCACTTAACTTCCTTGTGCTCCCAGGTCACATCTGGAAACAAGCTTCAGCTTACTGTGCTACTCCTGGTTAAAGAATGTTCCCATTTCCATTGTTCCTGTTCTCAACTGTGCATGCCCATATGCTGGGCTCCCCTATCCCTGGGTGGTGGCTCGCTGCCACCTCCGTGCCTCCCTTGTGGTCGTGCCCAGCCTGGCCATCTCTGGCCGCTCATGCTCCCGGACTCTCACTCACCATGGAGTGGCCTTCCAGGCCTGGCTATGCTGCGGCATGCTTTGTCCCCACTGCCTTGCAGGGTGTGCTGTGTGCTCGGCTCTCCCTTCCAGCTGCACTTTTCTGCTGTCACCATTTTGGGCAGTTGGCACTATTGTGCAGTCACTGTTGTGGCATTCACTCTGCCTCCTTCGCTGTTCTGGGCAGTGCAATTGTGAATGCACCCATATTACATAAAATTGCTTGTTGTACAACACTGATTGAATGATTAGTACTGTAGGTACACACTTAGTGTCGAAGATTAGTTTGTGATGGAATGCTTGCTCTGTGATAAAATGCTTAGTACTGGTGGAGGTTGAACTTCAGCTGTAGGTATGTAATGCAAGTATTTCCATTAATGCTCTGTCCCGATTACAGGGAATTTAACCCTAACAGTATACCACAAAGGCACAAGAAGACTCTTAAGGAGGGTTACACCCCTAAAGGCACAGCAGGGATGAAGTTCCCATAGCCTTAAGATCCCTTAGGAAAGATGCCCAAAAAGGTTGCTGCTGAAAGTGAGAATGTCAGAGTCAAAACACATGATTTCCCTAAGAAGAAATGGTTCTGCAGTATGACTAAAGAAACACACAGATTAGGATAATGTTAGGGAAGTCACTAACTAGACCCAACTTGTGGCAGAAACTAAATTTATTATTTTATGACCTTTGGCAAGGAGGAGAGGGAAATCCTCTTGTGGCTTAGGTCACAACCATTCCACCAGGGTTAAAGAGTTAATGTAATGCCTACAACTAATATTAGATTTTATAGTTTACAAAATGTTATTATTTTAGCTTTAGAAGCAGTACATTGAATGATCAAAACAGATTTAGCACATGAAAGAATACAGAGCATTTCAGAGTACTGTGATAATCATGGTGGGTGTCTGTCTCCATACTACTTGAGAAGCATATGCAAGATTCTGTATTTCTATACTACTCCCTAAGTGGGCTTATAATATTTGCCCATCTGGGAGGCTGCATGGGAGAACATATCATCTGCTACCCTATCCTCTGAGAGCAATGTATCAGGGCTGACCTGGGCTTGTCTCAGTGGGAACTGCAGTTCTGAAAACTGTTGAGTTCTGAGAGGAACCTGGGCAGCTAAGTTCAGGACAGGACCTACAACGAAACAAGAGAACACACGCAAAGCGAACTATCTAGAATTTCTTGGATAAATGAACATAAATATTACACATTCTATGACCAGCATTGTTATTAGGTCTGGGACAATCAAGACTCAAGTAGCGACCCTCCTTAGCCCTAGCCCACTCTGTGACTGATGAGTGTCAGGCCACAGTTGCTGCCCACCAGTTACCCAATTCCCTCCGTAGGTTTTAAATACATTATGAAGGGTTGCCACAGGTTTACATACTTACAGAGGATGTCAGCCACCGTATGTGAAATTCTGGACCAGTTAGTGACCTGCACTAGGGAGTTAAGCACCTCTACAACTGAAGGGATCTCCTGAGTTCTCCATTTGCACAGGAGAAGTCTCTTTACCCACATAGTTAAGATCACCAAAATCTTCAGTTCTGAAAGGCACAGATGGGGGGCAGAGGACTGAATTCCTATAATCAGCACCTCCAGGGTCATTGGTATGGGTTTCTGAAGTATTTTGGACCCCATTCTGCATACTGCCTGCCATAAGGGCTGGATCAGCCTGCAGTGCCAAAGTATATGGATTAGGTCTCCTGGGACCTTCTGGCACCTTCAAAAGAGTTCGGTATGCATCAGTTTTGCCTTTGCAAGGACCACAGGTGTCCTGTACCTCAAGTGCAGGATCTTATTCTGTATTAACTGGCTTCTGGTATCAGGGTAGGCAATGAGAGCAATCCACAGACTTGACTTCCATTCCTGGTCTGTTATATGAATCTCCAGTGCCTGTTCCCATTTGAGTTTAGAAGCCGATGCTTAGGATGGGATAGTAGCTCTGAGGGCTGCATATACGTGACTGGACTGGCCTCTGTCCAGTCTGAGTCAAATCATCACATTGGGAGACAGGTTTGCCTGGGGGTGCATGCAGGTATATTCAGAGATCACATTTCTGATTTGAAGGAAATGCCAGAAATCCTTGGGGGGGGGTGGATCTCATGAGATCTACACAACCCCTCAAATGAATCCAGAGTGTTGGTACCAGGGATAAACAGGTCCTGGAGTTGGGACAGACCAGAGGCCTCCCAGGAGGGCCATGAGACTGTATTTTTATTAATGGTGATCTCACTATTGCCCCACAGAGGGATTGGATTGGAACTGAGCTTCTCATGTGGTTTGCCCCAGTACTCCAAGGAGAGGCCTATAGTAGGGTGAAGTTGGATACCCCTGGGGGGGGGCGGTTTAACAACATCAAGATGAGGTGGGCCCACTCACAAACCCCTCTCTCCTTACCCAGCCACTGGAGGTAATATTAGATTTTAAAAGCAGCCAACCATTACGTTTTATATCTGAGGTACTTTTTCTTTCCCCTTTAATTAGAAGATTGTTTACCTGATGTTAGTAGGTATGATGTGTGGAACAGCTCTTAGCCTGGCAGCTGACATCTTGCTCTACTGCCCCACACTACGACATCAGGATTGTGGCCTCACTGGCTGCGACAGCACTGCTACATAGGAAAAACAAGTGAGTGAGTGACTGCCAGATCATTCACCTGTGATGTCACTGTCAGTGAGATCATAATGCTGATGATGTAGTGTGGGGCAATAGAGTTAGACATGTCAGCTGCCAGGCTAAGAGCTATTCCACACATCCAGCATAATATTATCACATAGAAGATGTTCTAATGAGGAAAAGGAAAAAAAGAAATACTTCAGATATAAAAAGTTACAACTGACTACAACTTAAAATTTTTATTATTTTCCTGTCTGCCTATTTTGGCTCCACTAGCTGTTCAAAATCTATTATCAACTTTAATGACACTGATTCCTAGGATTCTGAAACTCTACCATTCTACTCCACTATAGACAGAGATCACTTGTTGTCTCCTTCTGTTTTGTTGAACTATTCACCCTCTCCAAGGTGCTACAGGGCTCAGCTTTGCAACTAAAGGAGGGACACCAGCCTATACTGGCAGGATGGTCTGCATCTGTCCAGGAAGAGAACAAGTCGTTTGGACAATCGGTTTAAATGCTTCATTGGCAAGCTTTTAAACAAGTCAAGAGGGGAGGCACTGATAAGCAGCAGGAAAATCCCAGCCTCCCCCTACAAAACAGGGTACTAAATGAGAAAAAGACCAAGGTAGAAAGGTCAGTGGGGATGCTGCTACAGAAGGTAAAGCCATCAAAAAATGGAGAGCAATGAGTGCCAATGCCCGTAGTCTGGGTAACAAGCTTCCTGAATTAGCGGCCTTGATGGAGGAGGAACATCTGGATATCGTGGCAGTCACAGAAACATGGTACACACAGAACCATGACTGGGATGTAAACATACCAGGATACACTATCTACAGGAGGGGCAGGGAGGGTAAAAGAGGAGGAGGAGTAGCTCTCTACATAAGAGAAGGAATCAAAGCAACAGAACAAAAGGGTAAACAGGTAGGAGAAGAAGCACTGTGGGTCAATTTGGAGGCAGGCAATGGCACCACAATCCACACAGGGGTTGTATACAGACCCCCTTCTCGGGGGAAGGAAATGGACAAGGAAATGATAGAAAGTATACTTAGAATGGCAGATAAAGGGAAGGTATTGCTGACGGGTGATCTGAATATGCCAGATGTTAACTGGAGTGCAGTTGCAGCAGCCACTTCTAAGAGTGGGGGTATTCTAGATGCCCTACAGGGGGCATGCCTTAGACAACTAGTATTGGAACCCACTCAAGAGGGAGCAATCTTAGCCCTGGTCCTCTCAAATAGAGATGTAGAGAGGATCACAAATGTAGAAGTGGGTAGCCATCTGGGAACTAGCGACCATCGAACAGTATGGTTCACAATAAACACAGCAATAGAGTCAAGCCATACAAAGGCAAAAGTACTGGACTTCAGGAGGGCTGACTTTGCCAAAATGGGTGAGTGCCTAAGGAATGCACTAGCAAATGGGCAGGAAGGAGGGGTGGAAGAACAATGGGGAATAATAAAAACTGCCATCACAGAGGTAACAAGCCTTTGTGTGAAGCAAATAAACAAAACAAAATGATGTAAGAAACCACTGTGGTTCTCAAAGGAGGTGGCAGTGAAGGTTCAAGAGAAAAAGAAAACATTCAGAAAGTACAAGGAATCACAGAAGGAGCAGGACAGAGAATTGTATCAGTTAAAGCAAAAGGAAGCTGGGAAGGCAGTCAGAACAGCAAAGGCCCAAACTGAGGAAAAGATAGCCAACTCAGTTAAGAAGGGGGATAAAACCTTTTTTAGGTACATCAGGGAGCAAAGGAAGACTAAGGAAGGGATACTGACGCTTAATAAAGGGAAGGGGGTGGGCAGAGGGTGACTGTGAAAAGGCAGAGATACTAAACAAATATTTTTGCTCAGTATTTACAAGTGAAGAGGGGGAGGTACCTAAAACAAACAATAGAAACACTCTGGATTCAGTTGATACCAGCCCATTTACAGAAGAAAGGGTTCTGGAAGAACTCTTAAAACTGAAGGTGGACAAAGCAATGGGACCTGATGGGATTCATCCCAGAATTCTAAAAGAACTAAGGGTAGAACTAGTGACACCACTGACTATCCTCATTAACAAATCATGGGAGGATGGGGTGGTACCCGAGGACTGGAGGAGGACAGATGTGATTCCCCTTCACAAAAGTGGGAACAGGACAGAGGCAGGAAACTACAGACCAGTTAGTTTGACCTCAGTGGTAGGAAAATGATGGAATCACTTCTGAAGGAAAGAATTGTTGAGTACCTAGAGGCCAGTGGGGCATGGGACCCAAGGCAGCATGGATTCACGATGGGAAGGTCGTGTCAGACAGAATCTAATAGATTTCTTTGACTGGGTTACCAAAGTAGTAGACCAGGGAGGGCTGTGGACATGGCCTACCTAGATTTTAGCAAGGCATTTGATACAGTCCCACAAAAGATTAATACACAAGATAGCCAGCCTTGGAGTGGGTCCCAAGGTGGTAGCCTGGATAAAAATTGGCTAGACAACAGGACTCAAGGGTAGTAGTAAATGGGTACACAGGCGAAAGGAGGGTTACTAGCGGGGTGCAGAGTGTTCAGTACTGGGACCGGTCCTTTTTAATGTCTTTATAAGTGACATTGCAGAGGAACTGGAAGGAAAAGTATGTCTCTTTGCAGATGACACAAAGATCTGCAACAGGGTTGATACACAAGATGGAGTGGAAAGGATGAGAAGGGACTTGGCAAGGTTGGAGAAATGGTCAATGTGTGGCAGCTCAGATTCAATGCAAAGAGTGCAAGGTAATGCACATAGAGAACAAAAACCAGGGAAGCGTACACAATGGGAGTGAGATACTGACAACAGTAAAAATAGAAAGGGACCTGGGGGTAAATATATCAGAAGACCTAAAGGTGGGCAAGCAATGTAGAAGGCAGTAAGGAAGGCTGGGGGATACTGGGATGCATAGGAAGAGGCATCAGTAGTAGAAAACAGGAAGTTGTTATCCCTCTGTACAGACAGTTGGTGAGACCCCATCTGGAGTACTGTGTGCAGTTCTGGAGACCCCATCTCATAAAGGACATAGACAGGTGGAGGCTGTCAGAGAGGGCAACAAAATGGTGCAGGGTCTGCACCAGAAGACATATGAAGAAAGACTAAAGGAGCTTAATATGTATACCCTTGAGGAAAGAAGAGAGAGAGGGGACATGATATAAACTTTCACGTACCTCAAGGGAATTAACAAAGTCCAAGAGGGTAACATCTTCCAGAAAAAGAGATGTGCAAGAACAAGGGGGCACAATTTGAAGATAGAAGGGGGACATCTCAGAGGTAATGTGAGGAAGTATTTTTTCACTGAGAGGGTTGTGGATGCATGGAATAGCCTCTCTGAGGAGGTCGTGGGGTCAGGAACAGTGGGGGACTTCAAGAATGCATGGGACACGCATAAGGCAGTCCTAGTGGGGGGGTAGGAGGAAGTAAACTGTTGGTTAACTAGGATCTGCAGCTTATCTGTTAGGTAGAAAAATGGGCAGACTAGGTGGGCCGAGCAGTCCTTATCTGCCATCAAATTCTATGTTTCTATGTTTCTATGGGTGACCACAGTAGTAGATCAGGGAAGGGCTGTGAACATGGCCTACCTAGACTTTAGCAAGGCATTTGACTCAGTCCTACACAAAAGATTAATATACAAGTTAGCCAGCCTGGGAGTGGGTCCCAAGATGGTAGCCTGGGTAAAGAATTGGCTGGAGAATAGGACACAGAGGGTAATAGTAAATGGAGTCCACTCTGAAGAAATGGGGGGTTACTAGTGCGGTGCCGCAGGGTTCAGTATTAGGACGGTCCTCTTCAATGTCTTTGTAAGCGACATTGCAGAGGGATTGGAAGGAAAAGTATGCCTCTTTGCAGATGACACAAAGATCTGCAACAGAGTTGATGCACAAGGTGGGGTGGAAAGGATGAGAAGGGACTTGGCAAGGTTAGAGGAATGGTCAAATGTACGGTAGCTTAGATTTAATGCTAAGAAGTGCAAGGTAATGCACCTGGGAAACAAAAACTCAGGCGAAGAGTACACAATGGGGGGGTGAGATACTAACAATAACAAAAATGGGAAGGGACCTGGGGGTAGTCATATCAGATGACCTAAAGGTGGGCAAGCAATGTGAGAGGGCAGTAAGGAGGGCTGGGGGGATACTGGGATGCATAGGGAGAAGCATCACCAGTAGGAAACAGGAAGTTGTTATCCCTCTGTACAGACAGCTGGTGAGACCCTATCTGGAGTACTGTGTGCAGTTCTGGAGACCCAATCTCCGCAAGGACATAGACAAGATGGAAGCTGTCCAGAGGAGGGCAACTAAAATGGTGCAGGGTCTGCACTGGAAAACGTATGAAGAGAGACTAAAGGAGCTTAATATGTATAACCTCGAGGAAAGGAGGGAGATGGGGGACATGATAGAAACGTTCAAGTACCTCAATGGAATCAACAAAGTCCAAGAGGGTAGCATATTTCAAAAAAAGAGGTGTGCAAGAACAAGGGGGCACAATTTGAAGATGGGGGCAGCTCAGAGGTAATGTAAGGAAATATTTTTTCATAGAGAGGGTTGTGGATGCATGGAATGGCCTTCCGGAGGAGGTTGTGGAGTCAAAAACAGTGATTGAATTTAAGCATGCATGGGACAGCCATAAGGCAATTCTAGGGGTTGGGGGTAGAAAGAAGTAGGCTGCTGGTTATCTAGGATCTGCAGCTTATCCATTAGGTAGGGAAATGGGCAGACTGGGTGGGCCAAGCGGTCCTTATCTGCCATCAAATTCTATGTTTCTATGTTAAAGGAGTCCCTGCATGTGAGAACTCCATCCTGTAGGGCATGCCCAGTTAACAAAGGAACCTAATGGATGATGAATGTACCACCAAAAGAAGACAAGCATTTGCCAATGCCAAATGTTGATTGCTTTGGTCCATTGAGCTCGCTCACTGACCCTCTGTCACCCTCTCATTCTGTTTCTCCTGGTGCTGCAGGCTGCTCTTTGTACTGGGCTCCTGCCTGTGTTGGCACCTTTTTTTGTCCACAAAGAAATCCACAGCTGTCCTGAAAGAGCTCTGTTGAGGTGGCTCACTCCCCCCCTCTCACTCATTCATTCTGTTTCTCCTGGCGCTGCAGACTGCCCTTGTGTACTGGGCTCCTGCCTCTGTTGGCAGCTTTTTCTGCCTACAAAGAAATCTGCAGCAGTCCTGACACAGCTCCGTTGAGGTCGCTCACTCCCTCTTTCTCACTGGCTCATTCTGTTTCTCCTCGCACTGCAGGCTGCCCTTTTGTACTGGGCTCCTGCCTCTGCTGGCGCCTTTTTCTGCCCACAAAGAAATCTGCAGCAGTCCCAACAGAGCTCCATTGAGCTTGCTCACTCCACCTCTCTCACTCGCTCATTCTGTTTCTGCTGGCGCTGCAGGCCGCCCTTTTATACTGGGCTCCTGCCTATGCTGCCGCCTTTTTCTGCCCACGAGGAAATCTGCAGCAGTCACGATAGAGCTCTGTTGAGCTTGCTCGCTCCCCCTCTCTCACTCGCTCATTCTGTTTCTCCCACTGCTGCAGACTGTCCTTTTGTACTGGGCCCCTGCATGCATTGCTGCCTTTTTCTGAACACAAAGAAATCTGCAGCAGTCCCAACAGAGCTCAGTTGAGGTCACTCCCCCTCTCTCACTCGCTTGATCCTAATCTGTCCCAAACACTGATTTCCGACAGCAACTGCAGTATTCTGCGACAGAAGAGCTAAAACACATTTCAGCCAGGATGTGAAAAATGACAGCTATACTGTTCATAAGGAGGGGTGAAAAAATGCCAGTGTTGAAAAATCTGTCGTGAAAATGTTACTAATTTGCAAAGTTACAAGGTTGTGTGGAAACTGCACAATGCATGCTCGTAACACAGTTATTTTATAGAGTTTCATCACAAAATGTTCAACGTAGGCATTTTAGGACCTCTGCTCATGAACAGTGTCATTGTAATTTTCTTAATGTGTCCCGAACACTGATTTCCCACCGCGACCGTGCTATTCTGCACTAGAAGAGCGAAAACACTTTTGGCCAGGATGTGAAAAATGACAGCTGCACTGTTCATAAGGAGGTGTGGAATAATGGCAATGTTGAAAATCTGGGGTGAAAATATTGCAAAGTTGCGAAGTTATGCGCGTGCATTGAACCTGTGCAATGCACACTCGTAACACACTCATTTTACGGACTTTTGTCACAAATTTTCAACATAGGCATTTTAGGACCTCGGCTCATGAACAATGTCACTGTGATTTTCTTCATGTTTCCTGAACACTGATTTCCCACAGCGACCACGCTATTCTGTGCCGGAACTGCAAAAAGACATTTTGGCCCGGATGTGAAAAATGACAGCTGTACTGTTCACAAGGAGGTGTGTAAAAATGGCAATGTTGAAAATCTGTAGTGAAAATATTGCAAATTGGCAAAGTTATCAGTGTGCATAGCAACTGCACAATGCACACTTGTAAAATTGTCATTTTTGGGATTTTCACACCAAAGTTGCAACATACACTTTTTGAGACCCCACCTCATGAACACTGGCACTGTCATTTTGTTAATCAGTCCTGAAAAGTGATTCCACGCAGTGACCGCAAAATCACCTTTCGGGACCAATTAATGCCATGACAGTGGCTGAATTCATGAGGATGGGGCCCAATAACCCCATGTTGAAAAGTTGGTGCCAAAATTCCAAAAAATGCCTGAGATATGCAAAACAGTTGAAAAAGCCCTATTTATGCCATTATATAGCTTATCAGCATTTCCTCAGCTTGCGGTCGGCTTTGAAGAGTGCAGATGTGTTCCCGGTTCACCGAAGATCATCGCGCCAGACTCCGGAGGTAAGTATAGGGTGAGGGAGGTGTGGGGAGGCAGTGTGCACAGTGGATGGGCACAGGTTGTGGAAAGGGCCAGGGAGACCACGAGGGAACATTTTCTTTTTTACAGGTTTAAACAAGAAAAAAAACATTGCGGGATAGTTTTTTCTTTACAGGGGCATTGGGCATGCTGGGGTGGGCTCTCAGCATGCCACCTGAATTTTGGGGTGGCTGTAGCTGATGGGGGATTGGGCACTCATGTCGGCACAAGGGGCATTGGGCACGCTGGGGTGGGCTCCCAGCATGCCACTTGAATGTTTGGTGGGGCTAAAGCTGATGGGGGATTGAGCACCCCCTCGGCATAAACTGACCATCGGCGGAAAACACACACTGTTGTGGGGGGGCACATGCTGCTGAGGGGGATTGGGCAACACCTCAGCACTGGGGGCTCACTAATATTGTTTGTGAACATGGTGGCAAGCCACTGCCATGTTCTCAAACAATATTGCAGTACCAACGTTCCACCCAGCAATGACGGGTCACTCCCTCATTGCAGAGGAATTGATGATGCTGCAATGATGAGGCTGTCCCTGATTGCAGCAGCTGAAATGTTTCAAGGTGGTGGCATGCTGGCTGAACTAGTGTCAGCAGCAGTGTGCCATCTCATTGGGGAAAGCAGGCCAAGCCTTTAAAGGCTGTGGGGGCACTGAACACAACAGTGCCGTGCCTCCACAGCCTGCTTCTGGCAAGCTGCTGCAATATGTTTCTTGTGCATGCACGCAATCAATATAAAAATTACATATAAAACTGCTGAATGAGACTTAACTGCCCAAGTCTGTCTTCTGAGTATAAAACCCTTAGGTGGATCATTGGAGCCCAGACCATAACAGGCTTGCCCAGCATCTGAGGGGTCACTGCTATAGCCAAGCCTTTGAGAGATTTGGCCTGGCACTTGAGGGGAAGTAACATTGTGTGAATAATTGGTCATAGGCCCAATAATCATTGGATGTGCCCGATAGTCTCTGAGGCAAGTGTCTGAAAGGTTGTGTGGTAGCATGTTTATCATGGCCTGTATGAGTAGGATAAGTGTTGTGCCCTGAGGAGCTATATGTTTGCGTGCACAGACTGATAGACACTGCTTACTAGGAGCAGACTGGTAGATCAAAGATTCACAACAGAGGGCCCAAAAAGGGTATGCCGCCACTACAGCGAAAACTTTACAGCAATGTTGTCGAAGGTGACAACAATGACAGATCATTGCAAAGTCTGCTTGGGACCCTGGCACAGCTTTCTCAGGTCTTGCACCCCTTCCCTGAATCAGCTCTGACTCAGAGTTGATTATAACAAAATATGTGGGGTGCAGAAGGCAAAGCCCCTTCAAAAAACAACCTTTTTTGCCTAATTACGGTGGGCATATAGACATCAATGTAACATTAGTCGGCAACTTTTTTGTCGACCGGCTGTCATAGCACCCCCAAAAGTCCAGGAGGCCTCAAAAATGTACAGGATGATGAAGCATGACTGAGGTACCCCATACATACACTTGGCAAGCAAAAAGGGTTGGCAGACACACTCAGAGCTAGGAAGCAGTGAATGGAGGGTGACAGGGGCCACTAAAGCAGGAATCCAGGGCCCCCAAAGTAGGAGGCAGAAAGGGGGTGGTGAAAGAACATGGAGTTCAGTCAGGAGAGCCACAGCAGCTGTGAGAGTATGGACTCCAAGGCAGGAAGACATTTAAAGGGCTTCCAACAACAACACGCAGCATAATGCAAACATCAGGACACAGCACTCAGCATGGCAGATGATAAGCAAAGGGTGCAGAAGCAATAGACCTTGGAGCACAGCAACTGCACAGCAATAGGAGAAGTAAAGTTCATGGCTCATGCAGTCAAGATGTCATCCAGAAGGAAAATGGAGGAGGAAAGAAGCAAGCTCAGGAATGGGCAGTCAGAATGGTGGAAGACCAAGGAAACACAGAGTAGCTGCCAGAAAGGCACAAAAAGAGAGCAGTGCCAGCCTCACGGATGATGGAATGATGATCTCAAGCAAGAGCCAATGATCTTAAAAGAAGCTGGCAGAATGAAAGCAAGGACACCATAAGCCACAACCACATAGCAAGTATATGGGCAAGGCAGATGGGAGACCTGGTAGCTGTGCAACTGCAGCAAGGAAAATGAACATCTAAAGGACTCTTGGGACACAAAATTTTATACTGTGCTCGGTTGGGGGCATGGCATGAGGGGATCCGTACTTCTATCTGACACCATATTGCCCAACATCAAATAACCCAAAAGCTATCTCCTGATAGTGTATGGTCCCAACATTTCAACCTGCTGAAATATATGATCTCGACTAGGCAGAGTCTTAATATTAGAAATATGACATGCAGCAACAGCAATGAGTTTTATTACTTTCTTAGATCTGAATATTATTTATTGCAGGCATGGCATGAGTTTCAAAAAAATGATGACTAGGCATAGTCTTAAAAAAACTTAATTGCACGGCGTGCAGCAACAGCAATGAATAGGCAGAGTCTTAATATTATTTCTTCATTCCGAACATCAATTTTCAACAGAAATACGGTGTGCAGCAACAGCAAAGAGTTGTACTACTTTCTTAGATCTGAATATTATTTATTGCAGGCACGGCGAGAGTTTTAAAAAACAAATAATTTTCTCAGCATAAACACTGCGTGCAGCAACAGCAATGACTAGGCAGAGTTATGAGATATTATTTATTAAAAGCACGTCGGCCAGCAACAGAACAGCAACAGAAATTTACAAATTCTGGCAGAAGTACAACAGAATATAATAAAAGTTTTGCATGCCTGCCAATTGATATTAAATCCTCCCCCTCCCTCTGTGGATGAACAACAAATTAAAATCTATTCTTTATTAGGACACGCTAAAAACAAATTAAAAGTCAGTTTTTCTATTCTAGATTCGTAGATTGTGAGCAATCCTATGTATGTACTCCAAGGACCTGCACAATGCTCTATCCTTTATTATGTTACACATTTTTTTTTTCACGTTTAGCATACTTTTCTTTTAGGGGTGATTTTGGTAGGCCTCTTGTAATTTTCTCCATCATGCACTCTGTGCTTATTTGCTCCTTGTGTAAATGGATGGACTCTATGTTGACTGCAAATCTGCTGGCTTTTATTGCTTTTTAAAAGCTGGTGTGTTAAACCATAGTAAGATGGATGGACTCTGTGGACCAATTCAGTCTCCAAATGATTTTAAAATAAGAACTGCATTTGCTGCTTTTTAAAAGCTTTTTAAAAGCCGATTTAATAAACCGTGGTTAGCTCTTTCCCAATGGGGCTTCCTCGTCTCGTTTCAGTGGAAGCCAAATTCTGTACTTTGGTAAGATCTGTCTGTACTTCCAAATAGTGATGGAAGTGTGATGATGTCAGGCGATAGGCAAAGTTGGGAACATACTTGTCGGTGATAAATTGTGGGTCGATCAAAAGTCAGGCAGCTATTATTCGGAAAGTCGTACCAGACCCAACATGACTTACCCATAACCTCACCAAACACTGGGATATAGCACTGTAATTACGTTAGCAAGGAATGAATCTTCTGTTTCTTTAACTGATCATATCTTTCTTTATTTGGCAAGGACTAGTACAGCAGTCACCTACATGGTCTCCCAATCACACTAATTTTATATGCCTTGTGCCTTTTTTTCTTCAAAACATTGCTTTATCAAAAGTGTTTTCCTGATTTCACATGTCACATTTTGATAAAGCAATGGGGCCAGATGGGGTGCACCCCAGGGTCCTTAAAGAACTAAGAGAGGTGGTGGCTGAACCTCTGGCTATCCTGTTTAGCCGATCACTGGAAACAGGGGAGGTACCCAAAGACTGGCGGACAGCAGATGTAGTCCCCTTATACAAAAGTGGAACAAGAGGAAGCAGGGAACTACAGACCAGTCAGCCTCACCTCGGTAGTGGGGAAGATCATGGAAGCACTACTGAAGGAGATTGGTGGAACATCTGGTTGTCAATGGACTACAGGACCCAAGGCAGCATGGTTTCACCAGGTGGAAAGTCATGTCAGACCAACCTCGTTGAATTTTTGACTGGGTGACTAGGGAGGTGGATTAGGGGAGGGCAGTGGACATGGCCTATCTGGACTTCAGCAAGGCCTTTGACACTGTGCCACATAGAGACTATTACACAAACTGGGAATATGGGTGTGGGCAGGACAGTAGTGTAGTGGGTAGGTAACTGGCTGGGTGGCAGGACACAGAGGGTGGTGGTAAATGAGCTGTCACTCCACAGAGGGAAGAGTGACCAGTGAAGTTCTACAAGGGATCAGTGCTGGGACGAGTCCTATTCAACATCTTCATCAGTGACATTCATGGGACCAAGAAGGCAGAATTTCACTGTTCGCTGATGACACAAAGCTCTGTAACAGAGTAGACACACCAGAGGTGTAGACAGAATGAGAAGCGACCTGCAGAAACTTGAAGAATGGTCAGGGTTTGGCAGTTGAAATTCAATGCAAAAAGAAGTGCAAGATAATGCATATGGGGCACAAAACCCTGGCACAATATATCAGTTGGGGGTGGCGATATAGCATGACCAAGCAGGAAAGGGATCTTGGGGTTGTCATCTCTGATGACCTCATGGTAGTGAGAAACAGTGTGACAAGGCAGCAGGTAAAGCAAATAGGATGCTGGGATGCTAGGCAGGGGCATCACCAGCAGGAAAAGGAGGTCATAATTCCGCTATACAAGACACTAGTGAGGCCCCACCTGGAGTACAGTGTACAGTTCTGGAGACCATACTTACGTAAGGACATAGACAGGGTAGAGAAGGTTCAGAGGAGGGCAACAAAGATGGTGCATGGATTGCATCACAAGTCCTATGAAGACAGGTTGAAGGAACTGAACATGTACTCCCTGGAGGAGAGGAGGGAGAGAGGGGATATGATAGAGACATACAAGTATCTTACAGGGAGGAACAGGGTGCAGGAAAACACTATTTTAAGTGAAAAAGATGTTCCAGGACTAGAGGGCATGGGATGAAGTTGGAGGGAGGACAATTCAGAGGAAACATGAGAAAGAATTTCTTCACAGAACGGGTGGTGGACAAGTGGAACACCCTGCCAGAGGAAGTGGTGGGGGCTGAAACAATGACGGGATTTAAGAATGCATGGGATAGACATAAAGGAATTCTGGAGGTCAGGGGTAAGGGGCAACAGACTTCTAGGAAAACAAACTGAACTTACAAGCTCAAATGGGCAGACTGGGTGGGCCATAGGCCCTTATCTGCTGACACTGGCTATGTGTCTATGTCTAAGTACTTGACTGATGGGAAGAAAAGGTAGGAGAGACTTAGATATTATACAGTGCCTTTCATGCAAACTGTATTCCAAGCACTTTGCAGTTAAGCAAGTTGCTCAGGGTGGCACAGTGAGAGGTGGTGATGGTATTCATACTTTGATCTCCAAGTTCACAATTCTGCTTTCTAACCACTGGGCCAAACTCCCCCAATGCTGACAATCTTGCAAAGAGACCAGTAGTGATCATCTGATCAGAAAAAAATAGCAGACAGATGGTGGATTAATTACATACCCAAGCAGGTAAATGTATTTATTAGTTGCAGTTTGTTGCAGGGCATTATTAATAACTGCTAAACTGTAACTTAACTGCATCATTCTGTGTACAGTTGTTAATTCATATTCTCCAGAGCCTGTACCCATTATTTGCAAAGCAAATTAACATACAATCCACCCAACTTGTTACACAAGGAAGGAAAATAATTTAGTTTTATATCGCGTGTTTTAGACATACTGTGATAAAAAGCACTTTCAAGTCATTAATAGTTGGCAGTGGCCAGTAGGTATGCACAGATAGGTTACATGAGATGGAAGCAGGTAAATGAAAGCTCACCAAGGCTAAATAGAGAAAATAACAAGATAGAGAGCTAGAGTGAGATAGAGCAAGAGCAGTGGGATGTCAAGGGACATGTTCACAATCGCAGATCTAGTAAGAGGTAACAGTTCTGTGTTTCATCCCTTGGTCTGTCGGTTCATGTTCTGAGCTCTAATCACTAGGATCACTGCCTTCTGCCAGTATGCAAATAGGGTAGATATTAAATGTGGTGATGTGTGCTGTTGACATTTCTGATGACTGGGATTCAAGCATGCCACTATAAGATAACTTTCAAAAAGATGCAGATAAATGTTGGTTTATGCTGTAAGTTGGAATGCATAGTTATAAGCCTGTATGCAGTTTCAGCCACAGTAAGATACTGAATTTCAGATGAGTTTAACGTGACATTAACTGCTGAGAGAACAGATCTGATGGTGAACAAGCCATTAATAGTTCAGCAGGATGCAGTGGATTTTCAAATCTGGAATGTGGGATATGTGCAGAAACAACAGTAATCTACAGCCCTTCAGTAATTACACAGGATTCTAGTATCACAAAGAACAGCATACTTAATGTCACAATGACCAAAAATTAATGATGTCAATGACATGAAAAGTTAAAATCTGAAAGGCTCAACCTGTCCAGAGGAGGGCAGCAAAATATTGTTTCTTATTATTAGAAACCATTTAATGGAAGTAAATTGTGTATTTTGGCTAACTGAAATTTGATGTCAATAATAGAATGCTTAATGAAGTCTTAATTTTATAGATAAATTATATTTATGGCATAGTTAAGGCAACAAGCCTCTGTACAAATGAAGTAAACAAAAACAAAAGAAAAAAGAGACTACTATGGTTCCTGAGGGAAGTGGCTGAAAAGGTTAAGGAATAAAAGGGTAGCATTCAGAAGGTGCAAAGCAATGCAGAGGGGAGAGGACAGGGAAGTGTACCAGGAAAGGCAGAGGGAAGCAGGGAAAGCAGTGAGGGGCACAAAAGAGCAAACAGAGAAAAGAATAGCCAAAGGGTAACTAAAAGGGCATTAGACCCTTTCCAGGTACATAAATAAGAAGAGAATGACAAGAGGAAGGATTGTGAGATTACAAAGGGCAGGAGGAACTGTGCACAGGAGGATTAGGAAAATGCAAATGCCCAGAACTGATATTTCTGTTCATTTTTCATAGTGAAAGAGGACCGAGATTGACCACATAAAGCAGCAGGAACACTTGGGGGAGGGACACAGACAAAATCCCATTTACAGAGGAGAGAGAGTATTGAAAGGACCTGAAAATCTGAATGAGAACAAAGTTGTGGTGCCAGAAGACATAAACCCAAGGTTGTTGAGAGAACTCTGGGAGATACTGGCTGCATATCTGACAGCTCAGTTCAACAACTCACTGGAAACAGGAGTGGTTCCTGAGGACTGAAGGAGAGCAAATGTAGTTTTGCTTTATAAAAGCGGTGGCAGGGAGGAGGCTGATAACTACAGACTGGTCAATCTATCAGTGGTGGGAAGCTAATGGAGTCACTTTTGAAGGAAAGAATTGTAGAGTATCTTGAATCCAGTTGGTTACAGGACCCAAGGCAGCATGGATTCATGTAGGAAGGTCATGTCAGATGAACGTGATAGATTTCTTCTACTGAGTTATTAGGAAATAGATCTAGGTAGATAGGTGGACATGGCCTACTTGAATTTCAGCAAGGCCTTCAACACAATATACGGCTTTGAAGGTTCATTAAGAAACTGGGCAGTTTAGGAGTGGGTCCTAAGGTGCCAAAATGGGTATGAAATTGGTTGATGGATAGGTAACAGAGGGTGGTGGTAAATAGAATTCACTTGAGCGGAGAGAGTGGCCATCAGAGTACATCAGGGCAAAGTACTGGGTCCAGTCCTCTTAATATCTTTATAAGTGACATTTCAGAAGAACTAGAAGTGAAGACATGCCTTTTTGCAGAAGACACCAAAATCTGCAATTGGGTGGATACCTCAGAAGGGGTATGTGCAGGGACCTGTGAAAACTAGAGGAATGGTTAAGGGTATGTCAGCTGGATTTCAATGCAAAAAAGGTGAAAAATTATACATATAAGGCACAGAAATCCAGAGATGGAATATAATATGGGAGGAGAGGTATTAATGGTCACCCAACAGGAAAGAAACCTAGAAGTAATCATATCTTATACCCTCAAGGTGGCAAGGTAGTGTGACAAATCAGTAGGTAGGGCCAGTGGGATGCTGGGTGCATAGGGAGTGGTATCACCAGCAGCAGGAGTACTGTGTCTAGTTCTGGAGACCACATCTCAAGATGAATATACACAGGGCAGAAGCTGTCCAGAGGAAGGCAACTAAAATGGTGTAGGGGCTGCATCAGAAGCCCTATGAGGACAGACAAAGAGATGTCAATATGTACGCCTTGAAAGAGAGGAGGGAGCGGTGGGATATGCTACAGACTAGACATACTTGATAGACTTATAAATACCACATGGGACTGAACAAGGTAGAAGAGGGGAGTATTTTGTCAGTGTCAGTGGCTCAGAAAGTTGCACACTCACCTCTGAGGCTGGAAGATTGGAAGGCTGTTGCTTGAAACCCCCCACACTAAGAAGTTGGTTTAAATCCTAATACTGACACTGTAGTGCAGCATAAAGGGGTGCTGCACTCCTGAGGGGCCATCTTTCAGATGAGACATTAAACTGAGGTCCTGTCTGCCTGTTTTGGTGGTTGCTCAGATGGACATTAATGATCCCATGGTACTTCTCAAAAAGAATAAGGGAAAATTATAAAAACAAAATTCAAATAGACATGCATACACAGGGCATAACAGAGTGAAAATACCAAAAGTAATATCAACAATAAAGAATTTAATAAGGTGTAACTAGAACAAAATAGAAAAGATGGTCAGAAAATACCGGGAAAGAATCCCAAAAAGTCAGTCCTGAGCAAATTACTATCAATTCTTTAAGCAGTAAATATACAACAGGAAAATAAATACACTACTCAGTCCCTAGTCTAAAAAAACAGATTTACCAAAAGCATAACAGAAGACATAAATTAATCAAAAGTTTGTATAACCAAGATATCTTCCTCCAGAAAGCATTACATTTATTTTGAGTTAGTGTGGCCTTTTCTATTTGCTGTATGTCTTGAAGTGAGTTTTTTTTCTACCTGAAAAAAACAATACATAAATGAATACACTGAATTTGTTGTAGCACTAGCTGACACCTTGCCTGCCACAGCTAGTACTTTATGTAGGCAAAAATGGCAAGTATCGTGCTGGCATGATATTGCTTACAGTGTGGGGGAAATCACCTAGGATCACATTTTTAAAGTGATCCAAGGGAGAGCCCATTTGCAAGACACAACTGACCAGAATTTTTTAGTATATGGACATTAAATCCGGAAATGTTCTAATATTTCTACTTGGCCAATATATTCAATGTAGGACAATATATTTCGGTTAAACACTTATGTTTATTTCTTTTTACACCCAGCCTACTGTGACAAGATAACCAAAGGATGTTCCACATCCTTTTTGGACTCTGGGGTCCTGTAACTGTGCTATTACCATGCTTGATTTCCCAGGCCTGCAAGACTTAAATGCTAATTCTGGAAGAGCTCTTTGTGCCAGCATATGTTGCTATTAAATGGGTCTAGACTGGGAGGTAATCTGAAGTTTTGAGATTCTCCATTGCCTAAACACCCAGAAGGATCACATAGCTAGGTACATTTTTTAATTTTTTTAATAATTGGTTTCCTATTTACTAATAGAGTAATTACTAGCTTATACAGGCTCCATAGACAATCATGTCAGGGGTTAGTACAAGGTGATAGTATAGCTTTGGCAGTATTATGGTTGAAGATAAAATGAAAACAATTAATAAAAGGCTATGTGGTGCACCATATTCAGTACCCTCTTGGAAATAGGTAGATATGTCACTTCACGCTTCACTAGATTGAGGCAACTACCCATTATAAATGAAAGAATATACTAAGAATCCTGGTGTTAAATTTTTCATGAGAGGGACATACAGATCTAAGATATGTTAGTAGAAGCAACAAAAACTGTTTATTTAGTTGTATCCTTTTAAGTTTAGAAAAATGTCAAGCTTTCCAAGTGTTGGCCTTTTGTTCACAAAAGTTACATTTCTCTGACCAGTTTAATTGTGAGAGATCACCATTTCCCATAGTAACAAATCACATTTTTAATGGAGTATCTGGTAGAGGAATACTTTACCTCTTACAGAGAGTATATCAGGGGTAGATTGCCAATGCTAAGACCAACATTTTTGGGAAGGTTAATCTTGGAATACAAGACCATCAAGAAATTCTCCAGGGTTTCTTAGCTAAGTTGCCTGAGGCTGTGTCTGAAATCAGATGACATAAGTTATCAGCATAAGTTATAGCTTTCTGGTGTTGACCTCCTATGGGTGGCGATAATTCTACAAATCTGTGAATAGCCGTTATGGTTTTAAGTAAGAAATTTAAATAAATAATATACAGTAGTGGATTAATGGGGCAACCCTGTCTAACCCTTACCTTGAAAGGGCAAGCAGAACTTTGAAAACCATTAACTAGAGGAGTGACCATCACTTGACTATATAAGCTCCATATCCAGGAGAGATCAGAGGGCTGTGGGTTCAGCTCCCACATCTGGCACTTGGGTTAATATCCCAGTACTGACACTGTAATGCAGCATGAGAGGGGTGCTGCATTTCTGAGGTGCCGTCTTTCGGATGAGACGTTAAACCGAGGTCCCATCTGCCTGGACTGGTGGTAGTTCAGGTGGATGTTAAAGATCCCATGGCACTTATCGAAAAGAATAGGGGAATTTCCCTGGTGTCCTGGCCAAATTTCCCTCATTCACTAAAAATACCACCAACAGCTTAATCTGGTTCAAGGTCAGTTGGCATTCATCTGTATCCCCCTCCCTGGGTAGTGCCTGAAAATAGGCAGGATTTGTCTAGTGCACTTACCCGGTCAACAAAAGCTAAATAAATAAATAAATAACTTTCCTAGGTATGCCATACATTTCCAGCACTGAAAACAAATGAGTGTATTACCCTATCACATGCCTTAGTTTGATCCAACACCATAGTATATCTTTTATTTTATATTGTTTTCCTATTTCCATAATATCCCACAAAATATACATATTCTTCTATATCATACAACTAGGAATTGAGCAAGCCTATATAGGTTTGAGCAGGTGTTCAGCCATCTTCAGCAACCACTTACACAACAATTTGGAGAAAATGTTGTAGTCAGAATTTAAAATACTTATTGGTCTCTGATGTATGGCCAAATGATGGAGAAGAGGTCCCAGAGACCATGATCTCCTGAAAGGTGAGAAGAAGGAAATTTACAACCTCAGACGGAAAAGTTTTGTAAAGCTTACTGGACAACCCATGTACACCAAGGGAGGCCCTATTCTTAAGAGAGTCAATAACCTGTGCAGTTTCTTACAAGTTAAAAGAGTTGGTAGAGAACATGTTAGGTAGGTGGGTAAGGAAGGAGGTTGTAAAGGGAGAAAGTCTGAAATTTGTCATTGTGTTATATATTCCTGCCCAAAAATATTCTTAACAAGGTTATCTGCCACCTGTGTCACCTCAAGAATATCATGTACTACTGTACCTGATTTGGATTTTAAAGAAAAAAGTTTGTATTTGAAACTCCTTGCAGGCCAAAAAAGGGACATTGTGGAAAGTGTTTTGTGTGCCAAATCTAATTTCCTCAGACAGAGACTATTCCTTGTTATATTGGAATTTCTTCATTTGTTATTTAAGAGTTTGAACTTACATTTGGTAGTTATTTGTAGAAGATGCAACCAGAGACATCACTCTATACAACTGTGTCTTAAAGAAAGATAGTGGAAGTACTCCAACCTGGCTTTTTGTTTTCCAAATTCCTGAATTAATTGCTTTAGATGTGATCTTGTATCATCCCACCATGAGAGGTTATCATTATAAAGGCAAAGCACGGTTTTATGGGCCGTGAAAAGCTGTTAAACCTGAGCCTGTAAATTCAGGAGATCTAGAAGTGAAGTTTTAAGCCTCCATTGCATATTAGCTTGGATGGGTGATGTACTATAGGTAAGAAAAATAGGGAGCAACCTAGTGACAGGTGATCAGAAAATTCTACCACCTTTGTGTCTGTACTACCTACCCTTAAATTTGGGAGAAACAAAGAGATAATCGATATGATAGGATAGATGACCTCTAAAGTATGTAGCTCCCTGTCATTGAGGTGCAGGTCAGGAAGCATAGACAAACTAGGGGAAGTCACAAAATTTACAAGTAGTGTTTTCTTATTACCAATAACAATGCAAGCAGTTCAAACAAAGTTATTCATCTGAGGATAACTCCAATACTAAACTTCAGTCTTTCCCTCTCTCTCTAACAAACAATTGCTATCTTTATATATAATGTATTTTCCTTGCAATTAACTTCCGTATCCTTAACTCATTAAGGTACATGTCCTATTTCCACACAATGTCCCAAAACGTTGTCAGTTTCTTTCCTTGCAGGTGCAAGAAAATAAAACATTATGTCCTAGAACTGATGATCTGTTGGTAACTCAGCAAATCAGTTTGTGGAGGCCAAACTGCATGTTAAGGTTAACCCCCTGAGTTCCAAATAACTTTTTGCAATCATTTCAACAATATAACTATATACATTTTCAAACCAGAGACCCAGTTACACATAAAGATTCACATACATTTCTATAACCACAGATAAGCAAAGGGGGAAGAAAAGATAGAAACAGCAAGACACATCAAATGAAGGCAACGAGATAGTGGGAGGGGGAGAATCATGAGACTGTCAGAGTGATCAGTTCCTATGTCTCCCAAGGCAATTTAATTGTGCAATCAGACAGACAAGAGACAGAAAAGGAGAGGATAGAACAGATCGTTGCTTTTAACTCTTTCTGCACAACAAATGGGGCAGGGTCTTATTCAACCCTGTCACACTCCGCTTTTCCATAAGGTGTCTATAAACATCTGTCAAACCTGCTGTCTGTAGGATAAGTTTAAGGGCACTAATATTGCAATCATTTTATTTTTTTGTTAACTTGGTCATAAACTTTTCCAATATTAAGTTTACAGTTAAAATCTCTACCAATAATTAGACTACCAGAAGTGTGAAGATAAGGTTGTACTTTTTTTTAAATAAATCCAGAGCTGGGGCAGGATAGCAAGTTCAGTCTGCGGTGATAAGGGGACAAATGGGCAGACTAGGTGGGCCAAGTGGTCCTTATCCGCTGGCAAATTATGTTTCCATGGTTCTGACTTACTTAGCCTGAGGCCCATAAAGGTTAATCAACTCCCAGAGTGGTATTGTTTTGGGAGACATCCAAGAGAAGAGCTCTACCCAGATAATATCAATTAGCCTTGTCACCTTGCTATTTATTCCCTTAAACAATGTACTAAACCCATCAGCTTTATCAGTCCCGAAGGGCTAAAATGAAGGTCCCCACCACCAGTGCTTTTTAGCATGATCAATTTACACAAGATGGACAGTCTGGTTTCCTATAAAAATAAAACATCCAAAGGGAAATCATGCGGTATAGAAAATATAGTCTTTCTCCATGCAGAGTTTTTTTGTACTATAGACCTTCAGAGTGGCTATTTTAACCTGACTCATGGTGGAGCTAAGGAATTAGACATAGTGGCCCAGATATTCAAACTGCACCAGTTTGTGGCACAAGCCTGTGCGCCACTCAAAATAGTTGC
The DNA here is from genome assembly GCA_016271365.2 of Neoceratodus forsteri. NCBI lineage: Eukaryota > Metazoa > Chordata > Ceratodontiformes > Ceratodontidae > Neoceratodus > Neoceratodus forsteri. The sequence goes on from CM057458.1 coordinate 379,589,275, forward strand.
ACAGGGGTGTGGCCAGGGCGATATTCAACAGTGTTGCGCTGTGGCACAACTGCTTTAAATATCGTCCCCTGGCCACCCCCACTGTGCATGCTCCATGCGGTCCACTGGACCACCAGGGATATTGGACTTTGGTGGGGGTTACAGTTATGCCCGTGATCGGGCTAATGGAGGAGTTAAAGTTATGCCCATGATCAGGGCATGGGGGGCACCACCAGGTGCAGCGGAAATGGCCGATGGCCACCCACAGGTGGCAGCTGATGTGTTGCACCTGCTCAACCTTTTGGAAGCAACTTTGTGCAGGCACATGTAGGTTGCACCTGCACAACTCTGCACGCCCGGGCTGAATATCAGGCTGTGCAGTTTATGCATGGGCATGCTCCCCTACCTGTGCCTGCATGTAATACTAATCGCCCAGGCGCATCAAGATTGTCTTGTCGCCTTTTCCCCTTAAATATCGTGACCATGATTAGTGGTTGTGCATGGTGCAACACTGTTGTGCCATGCTAACCTTTGAATATCTGGGCCAGTGTTTGTAATATTGTTATTCCTCTTGATGCAGTCATCATTCTCCTTTTTTATCTGTTGCTTTAGCCTGGTACTTCCTTCTTCCACTGTCTCTGAAGAAAGTAGAGGTTGAGACAGAGTGGATTTAGAGGAGGAAGAGTCTGACTCGGGGTCCCGTGTTAGAGTCCCATCAGTTTTTCTCTTGCTTAAAACACTAAGTCAGTGGAATTACTGTGTGATTTATTGGTCACTTGTTTGTACTGGAATGTAATTGGGTCACTATCTGTGTTCTATCGGGGGGCATCTGATTATATTCAGGATCTGGACCATCTCTCTGTGCACAGCTTTATTCTGTGTTGTAGATGTAGATGGTTCAATGGGTGTGGAAGATACAGTGTCCCTTTCTTGAGTTGGGTTCAGTTCTGACATCTCAGTCAGGCTATCCTGGGTAATCAATTTTAAATATATTTCGGCAGATTGAAGGTGACCAGTGATAATATGTTGTGGATTTGAACAACCTCCATATCAAGTGATGGGTTATTAGTGAAGAGAGCCCATGCACAGGCCCTAAACCTGTGGCAGGGGAATGACCTTGGCACTTTCTAATTAAAGGGTTTTGTTATGTGTATAAAGAAAAAATGTTTCATTCGGTCAAAGCTCGTGTGCCCATTCAGGTGGATGATGGAAGAATACTAATTTTCTGTGATGTTAGTCGCAACCTATAGTACAAAAGGCAGCAGTTGGGGTTATAGCAAAGCTCCTCACTGGAGGATGGGAATTTACACATCTCTACCACTCCAGGTTGCCCTGCCCCACCAAAGTTCTTTACAGAGCCTGTGGAAGGTGAGTGGTTTATTGAGACCAAAGATGCTGCTTCAGAAGAGAGCAGTCAGACAGAAAGTAATACACCTGCCCACATACCTCTCAACCTTCTGTCTCATAAATCAGGAACAAATGACCAAAATCAGGGACACTTCTTCAAAATTGGAGATATCCCTTCAGGAAGCTGGTAGAATAAAGGGCTTGGTGTAACATGCATTATCTAAGGAAGAACAAGTCTGTAACTTTAATGTTTGGCATTATTTAGGGCTTATAACCCCCACAGTTTGGTCACAGAAAGACAATTTTTAGGAGGGACAGAGTAAAATTTTGAGGCAAAATCAGGGCCGTCACTGAAAATCAGGGACAGTTGAGAGGTATGCCTGCCCATTAGATGGTAAGCTGGGAACTTCTTTAGTAAGTGTGAATGCAAAGTCCAATCTTTTGACTGTTCAGTTATGCATAAACTCTGGCTACTGCCTATGAACCCTTTCCTTATAATGCCTTTAGCTTGAGTGCTCAGTACTCCCTAACCTGCACACCGGAATGCTATTTATTGTAGCTGCAAACTGTATTGTCACCAGCCTGCGGTACATACTTCTGAGTAAAGCACCTATCCAGAACTAGCAGGAAGCTTAAAACTGGCATGGCTGCTGTGTTCATGACTAGCAAGTTGCTTGTACCACAGGGCAGAGTGATCTCTGGGTATAGGCCAGGGGCAAGTGAGCAAGGGATGTGAATGTCCTCGACTGTCGAGTTCTCCATGTGCCATTTCTTGCTCTCAATATGCGACTACCCTTCTAACTATGTAACATATGTTGTGAAATGTCTGAATGCACAATGTACCAGGACATAAGTGAGGTTTCCTGAGAGATTTCCTTCTCAAACATTGCAGGCATGATCATAGTAAAATGGTGCCTACCATGCCTGACTGCATCAGGAGATGCAGATAGCAGTGGACATGGAGGCATGAAAAGATAACCGCTGAGAAGCTTTATCACTGCAATGTGCACAGAGCGCCTGTACAACCTACTATGTCCTACCGCACTCTGCAGGTGCCAACCAGAATGGAACATTCTTTGGCGGTAGCATTGTGTAGGCTTGCTCCTAGTGACAATGGAAGTGGAGGTTGGGAACTACACTGTACAGATACTGTTTTCAACTGCCTAACTAACAGTTGTGGAATCATGGTTCGGTCTTGCACTGTATTGCCTAGAAGGAATCATCATTGAAACATGATGTTAGGATGAGTCATTTCTGAGCTGGTGGGGGCCTGAGCTGCTTCTCCTGCTGCTCAGTAATATGTTCAGGTTAAAGCCTTTACTTAGCCTATTCATTCATACTCTTATGTGTGCATTTACATAAATGCAAAGACTGAACCACTTTGATTGTCTGGGAATGCAGAACAGGTGTGGTTTCACCTGATCACTGAGGGGTGGGGGGCTTGCTGATGCTGTTGCTGTTACTCTTACTGGGGTTTGTTGTGTTGTTTTTGTATTTGGTTAACTCATATGGTAGGGCAGGGGGATGGGAGGGTAGGGGATCTAGGAAGGGGGAGATCAAGTTGATGAGGGGAAAAATTATAATATGGAGTTGTTTTCAAAATACAGACAGCATTTCACAGTGTCTAAGCTCAGGTTGTGAGCATGAAAGTAAAAGGAGGGTTATATCCCTGGGAAGTCACATAACCTCTAGATGTTATGGCTAATAAGATCACGGTTATGAGCTGGAATGTAAATAGGCTAAAAATGTAGTTAAAAGGAAAAGGTGCTTGGTAGGGTTAAAAACTCAGGACCAGTATTCTCCTAAAGTGAGAGATGGATAGGTCTAAGGTGACATTTAACTGTGCCAGTGACAGCTTGGGGGAGACATAGGTGGGTTCAGGCTTTAGCTATAAAGTTAGGAGAGTGACTGTATGGCTTCCCTCTTCCTTCACTGGGGATGTCACCTTATCAGCTGGTATTAACCTTCCAAATACAAGAGTGCTTTCATTCAAAAAATGGTGGTCAGCTGTGCAGGAGGATGGGTTGAGCAGGTCACCTTATCAAGTTCTCATATTGAGAATTAGGTGCTAAGTGGGAGTAGGTGCTGTGCCAGGGGGCATACATTATATTTTTTAAGCACAAATGCTTTACATAAAGTAAGATGGGAGCAGGTCATAGAGCTGGGTGGGTTGAGCTGGTTGCTATTGAGGAATTTACCATATGTAAGCACCCCCATTTCTGGGTGCTTACTATATAACCTCCTCCTTCCCTTTTACCTTTTTTTGGCCTGGGTCAGTGGCCTACCCACTGGTCAGGCAGGGCCTCGGGTCCTGAGAGGGATTTATGGGAGGAATTTTGGTGCCTTGGAGAGCCAGTAAGAAAGGAAGGCAGATGTTAGGGCCTGGGTAGCCTGTCCCACCTCAGCCCAGTCTGGGGGTTTAGCAGATGTCATGGAGCAGTTCACCTGGGGAATGCAAGTAGTCACTGGTGGCAAAACGCATGGTGGCCTTTGCAGCTTGGATGGGACCCCATTTGTATGTTTTGGGAGCCACAGCCTGGATAGTAGAAAAGGGGTGTCTGCCTTGCGCATTGTGGCACCAGGGTGGACCAGCAGTAGGGCCTGTGTATGTGTGCCTGGTGGTGGGGTGACACACTGGTGGCAGCCCACCTAGCAGGGTGTGCAGTGATAGCAGCCCGCAGCCCCTTTCCAGCAAGGCACTCCACCAGCCATAGGGATTTGGGGCCACTTTGCAGCTGAGGAAGACTGATGCATCTCTGGGATCACCTTTACCATTTGGGATGCCTTATGGATGCTCGGAGCTCAGCTGGGGCTAGTGAAGTGGAGTCAGCTGGTAACTAGCCATATCGGAGGACTGGTGTGTGCTGTAATGGAAGTCAGGGAGACTGTGAGCCTGGTATAAAAGGAAAAGTTAGAGTGTTAACTTGAAGTTTTGCTACCAACAGTTTGGAGCTTGTTCTGGCTCCATGGGACTCCCAAAGAGTTAGACTGCCTGGTCACAAGTCTGAGTCGTGGCTCTGTGCCACTGTATTAATGTTGCTGCTTTCTGAACTTTGCTATGACCCCTGCTCCATGGAATAGCTTCTTGGTTTTTTTTATTCTCCAGCGTTAAATTGTTTAGAAGAAATTTATGGTGTGGACAATAGCTTCTCTTATGAACTTATGCAGTGTGCCATAACCTTGATTACCCCTCCTTAGCTCTCTGAGCCTGAAGAAGCTGTTCCCCCCTGTTGGAGCTCCATCTGGCATCAAGACTACACCCAGGTAAAGCTGTTATCCTTCTTTTGATCTCCTTGATTGTGTTCTGTGATGGAAAGGGCCCCTTCCCCTTGGACAGTTTCCATCATACCCCTAGACATTGGGAAGGGGGTCTTCACATGTAGGGGCTTGTCTGGGATAGATTTTAGGGGGACAACCACATACCTGGACTTGGCATGGGCTCAGACAGCTTGATTGCGATGGGATGTCTGGTTTCGTTTCCTGGTTGTCGGAAGAGTCTGCTATTTTGGAGTATAGGTTTCATGCCGTTTTCCTTGAGTTGCCATCTTGAGAGCAGCTGCTGCATAATTAATAGCATGCGCCTGGACAGTGGTATGTTGTGATTGGTGGAGCAGGTTGGACTGATTGAAAGGGGAGCCAGTGGCCGCTGGGAAGAAGACTATCTGGTGTCATTGTTGCAGGCTTTTGGAAGCAAGCAGAGAAAGGGACATTTCAAAATTTCAGCAGCATGGCAGAAGCACAAAAAGAACCAGAAAAGACATGACAGTGCCTGCGTTGCTGCTCTTGTAGCTTTGGAGTACAGTGGAGAATGCCTCTACGTTCTAATGCTGTGTAGTGTGTGGTTAGCAGTTACCAGGGGGTAGGAGTAACCTGGTTACCGCTTTGCTCTGTGTTTGCCTGTGGGACCCTGCCATCAGCTGCATTTCCACCCTATGCAGCTCCCTGGAGCTGGCCAGCACAGATGACTCCTTTGAGCACTTCTACCACTATAGCAAGTTTGGAGGATTGGGAGGAGATGAGGGTGGTGGTTACAGTTTCAGAGAGCCTTGGAAGGGGTACCCAACCCAAAGTGCCCCTGATGAAGCACCCCCAGTGGAGAGTGGGCATAGTCATTTGCCCAGCCCCTCTTCACCACCAGCCCTGGATTCTCCCCGTAGCAGAGGGAGAGGGCATAGATGGGATTGTCCAACACCTGACTCCTCTGGGCCAAGGGAATCTAAGCCCATTTCCACAGCCACTAAGGCCATGACTGATTCCGGCTGGAAAGCTGCTTCTGGGAAAGCAGAGTCTCTAGATGTGTGTGGTGGAGAAGGTACAGTCTACCAATTCTGGGTCAGATGGGGAGGTCTGGGTGGACCCCCCAGTTCTTGCACTGGGCAGGTGGCCGACCCCATTAACATTTGAAGACTAGGATGTGGAACATGACATACCTAAGCCATTTAGACAGCCAGTGCATACTTTTCCTGACAAGACCCCCATCTGCCACAGATGTGTCAACAGCTGGATGCCAAAATGAATGGATTCAGACTGGACAACCCACTGAATCTGAAGTATAGAAATGTGAAATGGCTGTCTGAGGGTACAGCCTGTAGGACCAGCATGAGGAGCATACCTGAAATGTCCCAGGCAGAGAACTGGGTCCAGAGGAGAATTCACAGAGAGTACCCTCAGGAAACATATTCCTACATTTCAGAAAGAATTTGGGATATAATAAAGGAGAAAAGAGATGACTGGGTTTTCTACAGAACTCTTGACAAGATTCAGACCTGCAGCAAGGAAACTGAACCCCCCCACTCCAGCCAGTATTGCTAAGGCTAGATCACTGTCAATCCATAGTCTGGACTGGTTTGACCTTATTGAAGTATTTTGCATTAATCCAGGACATGATGGGCCATTGGACCAAGGAATTATGTGGTCCAGAATGATTCCTTTGGGGAAGAAACCATGAAGCCTGACCCACAATACTACTGTTCAAAGAAGGGAGGCCCTGCTTTGTGAAAAACAGTGCACCCACCATATATACTTTCCTGCAGGACTAATGCTGTTCCTTTTTTGGACTGTTTATGGACTATCCCTTTTATGAACATACGAACATAAGAATGTGCCAGCACAAACAGACCACCTGGCCTATCTAAGTCTGCTCGAGTGTGCAGCTAGCACCCCTAGTTTGCAGCTGCCCCACACCCCCTTTGTCATCCCACTGCCGCCCCACCTCCCCCATCCTCACTCTCCCCTGTTACCTGTCCCATGCCCTTTTAAAGATGTTCACAGATTTACATGATGCCACCTATTCTGGTAATGCATCACATTGTGCTACCACCTTCTATGTGAAATAGTGTCTCCACAATTCCCTCCTAAAATCTTCCCCCTCTATTCTTAGCCCATGCTCTCTGGTGTCCCTCCCCCCCTTAGCTTGATGGGTGGGTTGCATTGGTAGAAGGGCTGATATCTGAGAGTATCGAGGGGGCACCACAGAGAAGGAGCAGTGGGTCAAGGGAGGGGTCATGTGGCAAACTAGACTGGAAGCCAGCTGACGAAGGGTGGACTCTAGCAGGGCCTCACAAAAGAGGAGCAGCAGGAGGGAGGAGAAAATGCATAGTAATGCAAAGAGAATAGGGAACATGTTTGCTGTACTAGCAACACATGGAGAAGAGGACACAGGAGGAGACTGCACAAGGGATAGTACTCACGAAGAGGAGGGAGGGAGTGAGGGTCATTACTAGTGGAGAGACTGAGCATGGTGTGACTGGAGGCGATACTACACAGAGAGGTGAGGAGAGAGGAGGTTGGAAGTCAAACAAGAGGAGGGGGAGGGGGTCTCAATTAAGAGGGGCGGGGGGAAAGACACTGTGGCAAATGGTAAAGGCACTGTCTTGAGTGGACCTGGAAATGAGAACCTGGGTAGGGGGTTGCAATGGGCACAAGGAAAGAAGAGGAGGTGTACTGGTGTTGGGGAACTCCGTACTCAAGGGGATCAGATGGGGCAGCAAGGGAGAGAGGCACAGTCAGATATGAGTGGAGTCCATACTGGGATTAAAGGCAGACAAGGCAGAACAGGCAATCCTAAACTGCACAAGGAGGGGTAGGAGTAAATCGCACATTGTGGTACATGTGGGGACCAATGACCTAGCCAGGGAAATGGTGGCGGTAACAAGGGAGTGTTCTGAGGACGTGTGAAGGTTGTGTGAGGAGACTGGGGAGTCTATAGCCTTCTTTGAGGTGCTCCCAGTACCCTGTGCAAGTACAGTGAGAAAGGAGAGGACTACAGAATTGAACACATGCTTGGTAGAATGGTGTATAACTAAGGGGTACAGGGTTGTGGGTGGCTGGGGCAGTACCTGGGATAATAACAATCTGTTTGCAAGGGAGAGGCTGTACCTGAGTGGGGAGGGGAAGGAGGTATTAAAGCAAAGACTGGGGAGGTATATTGCTACAAAGGTGGATTTAAACTAGATGGGGGGGTGGCAAGTGGACAGCAGGTAGGCAGGGATCCGATAGAGTGGAGTCACAGCCTTCCCCCCCAGGCTAGCAGGGAAGGACTTGGGGTGGCCAAAAAGGGAGGGAGTAGAAGGGAGGATATGGTGGGAGATTAAGGGAAGGGGGCAGGATGGAGGTTAGTCTCACTGAATGTGAGAAGCTTAGGCAATAAATCAGTTGAGCTACAGGCACTCTTGGCAGTGTGGAGGGTGGATATTGCAGCTGTCACAGAAATGTGGGCAACCAAGCACCAGGACTGGGATCTGGTAATCCTAGTGTACAAATTATACAGGAAGGACTATAAGGAGGGAGGGTGGGGTGGCTATGTGAGGGCGGGATCAAATGCACAAGGGACGAGTGGAAGGAAATGAGAACAGAGGCAATCTGGCTGTAGCTCCTAGACTCAAGGGGTAGGAAACTGAGGTTTGGGGTGTTATACAGGCTGCCGTCCCAGTCTGAGGCACTTGACAGTGAATTAGTGGGACAAATCAGAAAGGTACGTAAAAGGGAAGGTGGTCATCATGGGGGATTTCAACTTGCCGGGGGTTGACTGGAGCATTCTGGTCACCTCCAGTGCTAGGGAGCAAGTGCTCCTGGACGCGATCCAGGAATGTCTCCTGATGTAGTTGGTCAGTATACCTATTAGGCTAAAATACACTTTAGATCTGGTATTGTCAAATGGGGAAGCAGTAAGGGAAATAAATATGGAGAACCCACTAGCCGACAGCGATCATCAAATGGTATGGTTTAATGTCACAATGTGCAGGAAGCCAGAGAAATCAGCAACCCAGGTGGTAAACTTCAGGGGGAGGACTTTGGGTGGATGCGGGAAGTACTGAAATGGAAACTGGAGGGCATGAGGCAGGAGATTGATGCAGAGTTGAAATGGGATATTATTAAATGGGGGATTACAGAGGCAATGGAAGCCTGCACAAAGACAGAGTAAGAGGAGCAGAGCAAGTCAACCATGCTGGTTGAACAGTGAGGTAGTGGAGGTGGTGAAGGCAAAACAAGAGGCATATCAGAGGTATAGGAGGACAATGAAGGAGGGGGACAGGGGGGAGGAGTACGTAAAATGGTCCAGGGAGGTGACCAGAAATGTGAGAGAAGCCAAGGCCCAGAGGGAGCTGAGGTTAGCTCAGGGAATTAAAGGTGGAGAGAATTATTTTTTTCAGATACATTGGGGAGAAAAGGAAGTGCAAGGAGATAATAGTGAGGATAAAAAAGGGTGGGGAATGAACAGAAAAGAGGGAGGAATAGGCAAAAGCATTGAATGAATACTTTTGCTCAGTGTTCATGGAAGAAAAGGGGGGACTGCTACCACCATGTGCCGGGTGGATGGGGATGGGGAGAGGAGGTGACAGATGGAAGAATTGAGGGAGGTAGAGTCCTAGAGGGACTGAGGGCACTGAGGGTAGACAAGGCAGAGTATTCTAGCAAGAGGGTAGACAAGGCAACAGGGCTGGATGGTATCCACCCCAGGGTGCTGAGGGAGATGACAGATGTGTTGGCGGAGCCACTGACAGATCTGTACAGCACCTCATTGGAGTCGGCATGTGTGCCACTAGACTGGAGGTTGGCACATGTAGTGCCATTACACAAGAGCAGACCAAGGGATGAACCGGGTAATTATCATCCAGTAAGTCTCACTTTCATAGTGTGCAAACTCATGGAAAGATTGGTGTCGTACCTGGAGGACAACGGCCTCTAGGATGTGAAGCAGCATGAGTTCTTTTCAGGGAAGTCTTGTCAAACTAATCTGATACAATATTATGACTGGGTGGCAGGTGAACTGGATAACGGTCATGCGGTGGATGTTCTATACTTCGACTTCAGCAAGGTCTTCAATTCGGTGCCTCATGGGTGGCTTGGGGGGAAGCTAACTGGTGTAGAGGTAGGGGCAAAAATGACTAACTGGATTACAAGCTGCCTGAGTGGGAGGCTGCAATGGGTGGTGGTGGGAGGGGAGCTCTCAACTCCAAAGCCAGTGATGAGTGGGGTGCCACAGGGCCCTGTGCTGGGACCAGTATTATTTGGGCTCTTCATATCAGACATTGCTCACGACCTGGTCTGGGGGTTTAATGGGCGTCGTGGAGCAGGTCACATGGGGAATCCGAGGAGTCATTGGTGGCAAACTCCATGATGGCCTTTGAGGCATGGATGGGACCCTGTTTGCACCTTTTGGGAGCTGCAGCCCAGGAAGTAGGAAAGGGGAGTCTGCCTTGTGTACTGGGATACTGGGGTGGACTGGCGGCTTGGTCCATGTATGTGTGGCTGGTGGTGGGGCAACATGGTGGTGGCAGCCCATGTCACAGGGTGTGCAGTTGTAGCTGCCCACAGTCCCTTTCTAGCATGGCACTCCACCAGCCACAGGGATTTGGGGCCTGTTTTGCAGCTGGGAAGACTAATACATCTCCAGGATCTCTTTTGCCATTTGAGATGCCTTTTGGATGCTCAGAGCTCAGTTGGAGCTGGTGATGTGGAGTCGGATTGTAACTAGGCCAGATTGGTGGACTGGTTTGTGCTGCAATGGAAGTCAGGGAGACCATGAGCCTGGTATGAAAGACAGAGTTAGAGTGCTAACCTGAAGTGTTGCTGCCATCAGTTTGGAGCTTGTTCTGGCTCCGTGGGACTGCCAAAAAATGAGACCACCTGTTCACAAGTCTGAGTCGAAGTTCTTTGCCACTGTATTAATGTTGCTGCTTTCTAAACTTTGCTGTGACTCCTGCTCCATGGAGTAGCTTCTTGTTTTGTTATTCAGCAGCACTGAATTGTTTAGAAGAGATTTTTGGTGTGGGCAATGGCTTCTCTTATGAACTTATGCAGTGTGCCAAGACATTGGTTGCCCCTTTAGCTCTCTGGGCCTGAAGAAGCTCCCCCCCCCATCAGAGCACCATCTGGCACCAAGACTACACCCAGGTAAAACTGTTAAGCTTCTTTTGATCTCCTGGATTGTGTTCTGCGATGGAAAGAGACACCTCCCCTTGGACAGTTTCAATCATACCCCTAGACATCGGGGAGTGGGTCTTCACATAAATATAATAGACTGTGGGTGTGGTGGGGAGGATGGTGGGTTGGGCTTCTCTTTGAAGGTAGGGAGATGGGGTTAACATTTTACTTTGTTTTGGGCTGGAAAGGAGAGGAGAGGAGAGGAGAGGAGAGTGGAAGGGCTGTTTCTTTTTTTTTACATTTTGTAGGTGTCCAAATGCTTTCCTGAATATGAATACAGTAGTCCCCTATTTGGGAAGGACCCCTGAATATTCAGGAGCCCTACTATTTGTGGTATTTGGGAATTAATATATGGCCCCTGCACAGCCCTATTGGAGACAGTGTAGTCCAATGAGAAGGGAAAATAGTTTCTTTCCCAGGCACACCAGTCCAACATTGGCATCGACAGACTCCTGGTGCTAAAGTACAACCAGTGGACTGCTTTCCTATCCTTGTCTCAGACCATGCCTCCTTGACCATGACCCTCTCTGGGAGCTCTGTATCTCATCTTAGCAGAGCATGGAAGAGGACTCCACTCTCCTTAAAAGTAAGAACTACCAGTCCTCTATGTACAAAGCCATCCAGGACAATCTAAACCACAATAAGAGGGGAGACACTTCCCGTTCAGTGAAGTGGGAGTCTTTAAAAGCATTTCAGGGCAGTCCATCACCTTTTGCATCCCATGGGAAATACTGCAATGAACAGGATATTAAACATCTAGATGGGAAAATTGCAGCCTGCAAGCATGATCACATGGCTAAGCCCTATTCGGGCCTCTGTCAGGTGATACAGAAGCTTAAATGTCAGTTTAATATGCTCAGCAGTGCCAAGGTAGAAAGGGCTATATTATTTGTCTGAGTAGGGTGGTACTTTGATGGGGACAGGGAAACAAACTGTTAGCATGGAAGCTAAGACATAAAGAGGGGAAAAGAATGGTAGCTCAAAGCAGGAGAGAGGGGGTGGACCCAGTCTCGGACCAGGTGGGCACAGAAAAGACCTTCTCTGATTTCTCAAATCAACTATATAATAAGGAGGTGTTCCCCAGCAGGAATCAGATGAACTGCTTTTCCAGAAGACTAGGACTGAACACATCTTACCACAATAGGAAGAGGAAGTCATCCAACTCCTCACCTTGGCTGAGGTGGGGAGGGCCATAAGTGGATTTGGTGTGGGGGGGGGGGTAAGGCCTTGGTGCTTGCTGGCCTGCTAATAGAGTTCTTCAAAACCCCGTTGCTAGCTTTATACTGGAACCTCTGTATGACATGTTGGAAGACAACATACAGTACATAGTGGGGGAGCTTCTCCACTCCTTGTGGTCTGCTGTCATTACTGTCCTCCCAAAACTGGGTAGGGACCCCACACAATGCTCGTCATACTGACCCATCTCCCTGCTCACCTCAGACTACAAAATTGCAGCAAAAATCATTGCCACTGGATTAGAAAATATTCTGTCCTCTTGAATACACCCTGATCTGGCTGATTTTGTGAAGGATGGACAGGGTAATACAATGTCTGAAGAATACTGGGCATCATTCATAGGTGGTCAGGGAAAGCAGGGAGTCACAGTGTTGTGGTCCTTGTCCTGGATATAGAGAAGGCATTTGACCTCATGGAATGGAGGCACATGTTTGCATCCCTAAGATATTTTGGAGTGGGAGAGCAATTGTGTGGGTGGATTGGAGCTATGTGCTTGTCCCACACAGCACAAATTATGATTAATGGTGACTTGACCCCACAATTAGTCTAAACTGGGGAAACCCGGAGAGGATGTCCTATCTCCCCACTCCTCTATATGTTTGCCTTTGAACCCCTTGCAGCTGTTATCAGAAACCATGTGATAATCACCTGCCATGTGGGAAGCTGGGGGCATAAACTGGCCCTCTTCAGAGATGAACTACTAGTATTCATGCCAACCCATCCAACAGCCTTCCTGAAGTAAAAATAAATAAATAAATAAATAACATCAATCAATCAATCAATAAATAGCAGAATTCTGTTTCCTGTCAGAACATAAGGCCAGTCAGATACAGAGCCAAATCATACCCACAGGTAAACTGCACAGGAATGCAGCCATTCAGAATCCATTAGGTCTCCAGACCATTGACACTATCAAGAATCTGGGAATCTCCCAGTGGCACAGAGGTTTAAAGCACTGTGTGCCTTACCGCTCTCTATGCCAGCAACCCAGGTTCAGGAACAAACTTGGGTTGCCTGGGGCTGGCGGAGTGGGGAGGAGAAGATCTAGCATCCGATGAAGTGCTCTCCTGTCCCACGATGGGACAGATGCTATCTTGCTCCTGGGCTGCCACCTGGTGGAGGTCAGGTGGCAGCAACAGAGACAAGCAGTGTGTAAGTATGGGCCACGGTTATGTAGTATGTGTGCACCTCCATGCACACATGCATTTGGCCCGCAGCAGCAAGGTGCATGGAAGAAAAACTGCGGAAAATGAGTCACAGGCTACATGAAGCCTTGCCTGCCTGCCCTCACCCTGCACTGTCATCAGCTCATTGACCCACCAAATCTGGATGCAGGATCTCCAGATGGGTGGAGGACTGCCCTCCCCTCCCCTTTCCAGTTTCACCACAGGGGGCAATCAGTGGGGGATGTGGGTCTCAGTGGACTGGGGAGGCATTTGCCAGGTGAGGGAGGAGGAGACAGGGCTGAACTGCTGCCTGTGATGTCCCAGGAGGAAACAAAAATGTATATAGAAAAGAATCTGGGAATCTACATCCGCGCTAGACTGTTTTTACTTTACTGCAAACATTATAGCCCCTTACTTGCAAGTTTCAGAATGGATTGTGACAGGTGGAGGATGCTCCCCTTCTCTGAATTGGGCAAAATTGATGTTGTCAAGATGTCAGTCCTTCCAAAATGGCAGTATTTATTTCAGACTCTGTCCACCCACATACCTTGCACTTTTTTTAAACAAACAGATTCTTGTATCCACAAATTCCTATGGAATGGAAAAATGTGAGGATCTGAAGGAAATCTGCAACTGTCAGAGAAGCTGCGGGGGGGAGCTATTCAATATTTTGAATCTTTACTACTGGGCAGCACAGTTGGCCTTTGTACCTATTTCATCTCATGTGCACTGGCATGGGTAGCACTGGAGGAAGAAGCACTGGAGGCAGAAACGAAGTGATGCTGCCTACTCCTCTTGCTTGAGAACCCTAGACTACCAGTGTTATTTACTTATTTTTATTTATTTGATTACCAGGTAAGATACACTGATCCCAGGGACCATTTTCAGGCATGACCCGGACCATTTTATATGGCACACCTAACACAACAACTAGAAAGTCAACAGAACATTGTTTCTACAATCATAGTTGAGAGAGGATCATAAGCGGAGAACAAACAGTGAAAAAGCAAAAAACAAACCCAATAAATACAGTTACAATGCTTGGATGCTAAGGACATTACCATTTGTTTAGAGCCAAAAACATCTATAAGTGCATTGATATAGCAGGATCTTGCACATTGCTTGTCTGATATACCTGGCAGGTGCTTGCAGTTACTTGGAGTAGCATCTGCATATAGATTTACTTATCATTTCCTCCAGGGAATGCAGTTTGAAAGTGTGAGGTTAGACAAGTGTGTGCAGTCTATTTGGGAGGGAGTTCCACAGTTTGGGTGCAGCATAAGAGAAGGCCCTCCTACCCTTTTCCATATCTCCATCAACCTGCTATTAGAGGATCTTAATTCATGTCTATTACTCTTTGGTTTTAGCATGCCTAACAGGAATCCTGACCCAGCTTGCAATGTTTTGGAGATGAATGTTCCAATCAGCAGCTCACTATAGTCAGAGGGGGAGAGCCATCCCAGAGTTTGATAGTGGTGACAGTGGTGAGTATGATATGGGACTTGTGCAATGAACCTGCATATGTTATTATGTGCTGTGCTCATGCGATTTAGTAGTACAGAGGATGAGAGGACTATAACCAGAGAACAGTATTCTAATATGGGGAGAAAGTGGCCCCTCTCAATAGCTAGTCTTGCCTCAGGGGACAGGAGGTGTTTGAGTCAATAACACATTCCTGTTTTCTGGTTCACCTTTTTTATTGCTGTGCTAATGTGGTATTCAAAAGTAAGAGATGGGTCAAGCGTGACTCCCAGGTATTTGAATTCTCTCACCTGCTCGATGTTAAAGCCATCAGTGTTCAAGATATTGAGAGCATTTGTATCATAGGGAGTTCACTTAGAGAGCCTCTGTTTGGAGCCAAACAGCATACATTTTGTTTTTTTGGCATTTACAATGAGTATATGCTGAGTGAATCATTGCACCGTAGTGCTAAAATCCTTGCTTAGATTGAGGTTTATCCCGGAGAGGTAATTTCCGCTTCTGTAAATTATGAGGTCATCCACGTACATTACTCTGTTACTGTCTGAGGGTTCCAAGAGTAAGGGATTAACAAAAAGTGAGTAGAGTAGGGGACCTAACATGGAACCTTGTGGAATTCCAGTTTGCACTCATAAAAGACTGGATAGGGCCTTCCCTAGTCACACCAACTGGGTTTTGCCCATAAGGTAGCTATTTACCCAATTAATTATGCTATTGTGGAACTTCAGGGTGGACAGGTTATTTAGTAGTATCTCATGGTCAACCATGTCAAAGGCTTTTGATAAGTACACAAATATGGCCCCTTGTCTACTTAGCTGAGAATATGGTCTGTAAATTTAGTGAACGTCATGGTTATACTAAAGCCTCTTCCAAAACCATACCGATCATTGGATAGCAATCCATATTTCTGGATGTTCTCAGACATTTGATGGTAGACTACTTTTTCAAGTATTTTACTCATGTTATCCAATCAATTTACTCTAAACACAGCTAGAGTTTGGATACAAGCTCATGGAGAGTTAAGGCTGTAGTCCAAGGATTTTCCTCATGTAGCAACCATTGATATCCTTAGCACTAAATCCAGCTACACAGTGTTTCTCTACCAGGGGCTGCTATGGTGTTTCAAACAGGGTTAACCCATATGGCACAACTATATGGAGGGCCCATTGTGCTCATTTGGGAACTCCAAAAGGAGTGGAGTCTGAAGGCAGAAGATCTGCTTGTGTATATCCAGCTGAGGCACGTTATTAACAACCACATTGTGATTAACCCTGGGGGGAGACAAAGCCAACTGAACAGGAAATGTTTGCCACTGTCAGTGTTTTACAGACTAATTCAAAGGGTGGTAGGAATCCCCTGTGAAAGGCACAATGAATAAGTAGGAGTTAGACCTGGGCACTCACCCAGCACCTAGAATCTGCATGGCTGCATCACAGCACTTGGCAGAGTGCTCTTGGAGTAACAAATGTCATTAGGTCCAATAAAACTTTCTATTCCAAGCCCACCTAACCCCTTCCAGGCTGCATTCCATTTGTGGGCACAAGTCACCTATATGCCCCAAGTGTGGGATGATGGAGGGCTCCTGTTTACACGTGACTCTTACCTGCCACAAGTTGACCCAATTCTAGTATCACATGTACAATATCATGAAAAGGGTCCTTGTCACCAACTTATCTATACTGTATCTCTTTTGGAAAGACACACAAGCACCTCAGCATATTTCCAATGTTTCAGATGAGGATGACAATCCTAATGTAGATGCTGATGGAGACAATGGTTGCAAGCCATCATCAGATGAGGAAATTGATTGACAATGTGTGACAACATCTAAAGGCTGGTATGAGTGACATAGATTGGCTGAGTTGTTGTGTGTGACCTAATTTGGGCTTTTAAATTGGGGGTTTGGTTTCAACTTTTTGGTATGTTTAATTTAATAGAGAGAGAGGGTTTTAAAATAAATTAACTGGTTTCCATGATTCATGGGTCTGCTTGACCTACATGAACGAGTGAGCAAGTGAATGGAGTAGAACTTATTTAGCAGTACAGAACAGAGTAGTGTTAACAAGAAAAATAAAATACTGCTACACAGAAAGTAGAGTCAAAAGATTGCATATAAAAGAACAGATACAATAGAAAGATATTGGCCCGGATAGTCAAAGCAGTTGAGCATGGCACAACTGAGTTGCACCGGTGCAAGTGCGGGCTTGCACATAGGAGCGATATTCAGTGAGAGCCAGTGCGAAGCACAAATCTCATTGCACCAATGCGCAACTATAATGAATGCAGGCTCAAGAGCAGGGGGTGTGCCCATGAATATCCAGTGCAGTGCGATATTCAACTGTGAAACCATGGCTCAAGTGTGGAGCAAATCAGAGCTGAGCCAAGCAGACTTGTTCCTATAAATACAGGGCGCAAGCACACAGAAAGCACTTGCACCAGGCAAGAGGGAGTGAGAGAGAGAGAGAGAGAGAGAGAGAGAGACAGACAGAAAGACAGAGAAAGAGACTGAGTGAGAGATAAACAGACAGACAGACCGAGGCAGACACAGAGGGAGAGGGACAGAGGTGACAGTGGAGAGGGAGACAGGGGCAGAGAGAGTGTGAGAGACAGGCAGACACACTGCCAGGCAGTGCACCAGGGTGGCAAACAGCCCACAGCAGCCAACTGCCCGGGGGGATATTGGACATCAAGAGCCATGGGTAGTGCACCCTTCATGATGGTGAACATAATGAGGGGTGTGAGGGGGCAGGAGGAACAGCGACATGGCCAAGGAAGGGCCCATCGGCGGTATGCCTGACACAGGTGGTACCATGCCAGCATCATCTTTGAGAACTACAGTGACACAGAGATAGTGGGCCGGTACCACCTGAACATGACCATTCTGAGGCAGCTCTGCAAGCTGTGCAGTGAGGAGATGCAAGCAACCACGCCATGTCCATGGAGACAAAGGTGACAGCCATTATGTGCCTGCTCGCCACGAGCACCTTCCAAAGACCAACAGGGGACACCACAGGCATAACCCAGTTGGCCACGTCCTGCCTCCTCACACAGTTCCTCAACGCTCTGCTGCCATGAGCTTCAGAATACATCCATTTCCCCAGCACACAGGCGAAGCGTACAGCAACCATGCAGGATTTCCATAGAGTAGCTCACATGCCTGGCAAGATTGGGACCATTGACTGCACCCACATGCTGATCCATATGTCACCTGGGCTGAGGGTGTGGCGTACATTAACAGGAAGGGGAGCCCGTGCGTAAACTGCCAGGTGGTGTGCGATGCCACGGGGCGCATCACTAATGTCTGTGTCACACATCCTGGGAGTGCACATGATGCATTCATCTGGCACAGCTCTGCACGGTGCCACAGGTTTGAATGTGGGACATCCCCAAGGGCCACCTAGTACATGAGTATGGCATGGGCAAGGGGTGATCGGCAGAGCAGGCCATGGGATGGGGGAGGGCAGGGTGGGCATGCTGATATTGGTGCCAGGGACAGGCAAGGGGCACAGCATAGGATGGCAGAGGGCTAACCATGTCATTATCCACACAGGAGACAGCACCTATCCACTGACGCCCTAGCTGCTCACCCCCTACCAGTGCCTGTCATCCCCGGCAGAGGAATACTACAATGAGGCACATGGCAGCATGTGCAACATCACTGAGTGCGTATTTGGCAAGCTGATGGCACGGTTCCATTGCCTAGACAGGTCTGGTGGTGCTGTACAGTACAGCCCTTCGAAAGCCTGTGGCCTATTCCTGGCTTGCTGCATCCTGCACAACATGGCCATTGACTGTGGGATAGTTGTCGAGGCTGATGAGGGTGACAGTAGTGGGGATGACAGAGGCAATGGGCCAGAGGGTGGTGGACAGCCCCCCCCCCGGGTGGAGGGATCCTGGCTGCAATGGCAGGCATGCCAACACCGGGACACCATCACACAAGAGCACTGTGGTGCATACAGGTAGGTGGCCCAATACACATGCATGGGTCACACACACAGGTACAGCACACATGCAAGGGCATGCATAGCAATGGGCATGCACACACAGAGATGTAGTGCAGGGGTAGGGGAGTCAGTGGCATATAACCACACACATCCACACACAGCAACACACATACACACACACACACATATGCACCCATGCACCCACACACCCAGGCATTGGCATGTAGCATGAATAAGATGCATTGCACCAGTGCACAGGAGCAACTGTTGCCTAACTGCCCTCAACATCCCCACATGACACAGTCCAGCAGAAAGGAAAGCACACACACAGGCGGCATGTGGCACAACACACAGGTGCCACACCAGTGGTATGCACACACACATACACATACACACACACAGACACCACCCATGTGTGCACAGGGCAGCAGCTGCAGACTGTGGTCAGGGTGGCATGCAGATCAGGGCTGCTGCATGGAACCATGGCCACTGTGGCCACAGGGCGGCCACACTGGAACAGATTGGCAGCCATAGGCTGTACATTAGCCACTGGGGATGTTTGCAACAGCCCCCCCAGGGGTTGAACCGCGGGACCATGACCGGGTCTGCGTGGGGGTATGTAGGCACTGGAACAGGCCAGCCTCAGCGTGCCTGGGATGCCAACATCAGAGCCCAATATCGAAAGTGTGGGTGTCGCCCGACACTGGGATCATGGGGTGGACATTGCACTGTGTGAGGTCAGTGGAGCCCGGCCACACAGTGGCAGCCAGCATCGCAAAGCCATCCATAACATCTACGACCCTCTTCAATCGGGTTTTTGAAAGAGGCATAGCACTGAGACTGTGCTGGTTCGGTGCTCAATGATCTCTTGATGGCGAGAGACCAGAAAAAAAGGTCCATTTTGGTCCTGTTGGATCTGTCAGCAGCATTTGACACTGTAGACCATGGGATGTTGCTTGAGCACCTGAGAGGCATCTGTGGGCTGTCAGGTCTGGTGCACAGATGGTTTACCTCTTTCCTCACAGGTAGAACTCAGAGGGTGGTGTTGGGGGTATTCTCCTCCGATCCTACCGCTCTGTCCTGTGGGGTGCCTCAGGGCTCTGTGCTGTCCCCCATGTTGTTTGTGGTGTACATGCTTCCCCTAAGAGACTTTGTAAGATGATATGGGATGGAGTTTCTATATTATGCCGATGTTACCCAGCTCTATCTGTCTTTTGCACCTGACCAGAATGGAGCACTTTCGGTGTTTAACAACTGTCTCGGTGAAATCCAAGGTTGGATGAGGTCCAGCTGGCTGAAGTTGAATTCTGGGAAGACGGAGGTGATGGTGGTGGATCCTGGTCACCGGATAGGGGGATGGGGAGCAAATCATCCCTCTGGTTTATTCTTGGGGGATGTTGAGCTCCCTATCTCTGAACAGGTGCGTGACCTAGGGGTGATTCTTGGCGATCAGCTGACATTACGTGCTCAGGTGTCAGCTGTCGTTAAGGTATCCTTTTACCATCTGAGGAACATTGCTAGGATCAAGCACCTTGTTCCGTCTGGCGACCTGCCTACACTGATCCACGCCTTTGTGACCTCGCGCTTGGATTACTGCAACTCCCTTTACTTTGGGCTTCCAGGGGTTGATATCCGCCACTTGCAGCTGGTGCAGAACTCATCAACCGAGTTGCTAATGGGGATTCCTCATTCTTTCCACATTACACCGGTGCTGCGAGATCTGCACTAGCTGCCGGTTCAGTGTCGGATCACCTCTAAAGTTGGTTTACTGACATATAAAGCCCTACATGGTTTGGGCCCTGACTACCTGAAAGAGCTTCTGGTTCCTTACCTTCTGGAGTGACCGCTTCACTTAGCCTACGAGGGGTTGCTAGAGATTCCAAGGGTAACTTTAAAATCTTCCGGCTCCCG
The DNA here is from genome assembly GCA_016271365.2 of Neoceratodus forsteri. NCBI lineage: Eukaryota > Metazoa > Chordata > Ceratodontiformes > Ceratodontidae > Neoceratodus > Neoceratodus forsteri. The sequence goes on from CM057458.1 coordinate 379,609,763, forward strand.
AGCTTTTATGTTCGTGGCGTCGACCCTTTGGAATTCTCTACCCCGTTGGATTAGAGAGTGCATGACTATGGGGGTTTTAAACAAGCATTGAAGTCGTTCCTATGGAAGAAGGCATATGGGGATGGTACTGACATGGACTGATATTATTGATTTTAGTGTTTTTATGACATTTTATTATGATGTTATTTAAATGTAATGCGCCTTGATTTCTGAAAGGCGCACAATAAATAGATTATTATTATTATGATCGCATTGGCAGTGTGATTCAGGGATGCAGTTGTGGCCTCCTGCATGTGCTGCATCCCTGCCAGGAGCTGTGCAGTGCCCCTTTCATGCTGCTCAGCCAACTGGCGCACCTCTGCAAACAGTGCATGCACCCCAGTGGCAAGCAGCACCTGTTGCTCTACGGAGGCCCACAGCAAACAGGTGTGCTCAGCCAGTGGATTGATGTCCTGGGGAACCTGGGTGAGACGCTGATCCTCCTGTGGTGACCAGTCATGTTATGCAGCCCCCCTTTCTGTTGGATTCTGTACATAGGGGTCCTCATGGGGAATGTCCATAGCTGGCACCCCGGCGGCGGACCCAGCATCTGGCTGCCCTGTGGCACCCACAGCCTGCTGCCATTGCCTGTTTGGCTGCTGCTGCCCAGCACCTGCGTGGCCGCACTACCACCACCACCACAGGGCACAGCCATGGCAATGCACACAGCTGCACCCGCAGTGGTGGCAGGCAGCTGTTCCCCCCCACTGGCAGGGTGCTGGGCTTGCCGTCTGTGTTGGTGGCTGGCATGGGTGTCTCCCCCACAACATTGCCCATGCTGTCTAGGATTATGGTGATGTCGTCATCAGCATTGGACCCTGCCCCGATCTGTGTCTCCATGCAGAGGACACCAAGATTGGCATCCCGCAGGAACACATCCAGGACCTTGTCCGACCCCATGCCCAGGACATCTGCCTGGACTGTGGTGGTGTGCTACAGCCTATCAAACCCCTGAATGCCTGTGGAGTTGTAAGGCTGGTCCTCTGGGGCTGATCCTGCATCCACGGCTGCTGCTGGCACCCCATCCTCCACACGCAGAAATGCTGGTGTTGAAAGAGAACAAAGGTGTGTTATTGATGCAATGCCTGCATGTGCCCCCCCAAACTGCCATTGTATGTGTCCAGCAGTATGGCATGTGTGTTGTTGTGCACACATGCATGGGACATGCATGCCAGCAGCATGCATGCCAGTATGCCCATATACACACTGCCATGCCACCAGCTGTGCATGGCTGACATACTTACCATGCAGTGATGGACTGCCACCCATCTGGAATCCTCTTCTAGGACAACCCTCCACTGTGCTGTGGTGCAGGGTGGTTGCCACCAACTCCTCCTGTGCCATGAGTGGTGGTACATCAGGAGGACCCCTCTGGTGGCATTCAAGGAGGCATGGATGGCTGCCACCTTCTCCTTTATGTGCCTCCCATCTGTGCCCACCTTTTTATGGAACTCCTGTGCCGACTGCTGGGTGGATGCCATGCTGGTTAACATAGCCTGCCACCTTCTCCCAGGTCCCTGCCCTGGCCTGTGGTGTGCCCATGGCACCACTCAACAGTGGCTCCCTGTCCAGGTAGGCATCAAACAGGGCCTCTGTTTCATCCTTAGTGAAATTGGGCCAGCGCTTTCGAGCAGGCCCACACTCCTCATGTTCCTCACCCTCCTCATGACCGGACATGTCACCTCCTGTGGACATAGACAGCACAATGTGTTAGTGGCAGCATACCCCTGTAGTGTCCTACCCTGCTGTGCCATCTGTTCCCAGGAAGCTGCAGTGGCATGCGCAACCCACCTCAAAGGATGCAATACTGGTACATGGCCTGTGCTGTTCTGTGGCACTTACATAGTGCATCACATGCAAATGAGCTTTGGCGCAACAGTAATGACATGCTAATTCCCCCAGTGCAAGCAAATGAGCTTTGGCGCAACGGTAATGACATGCTAATTCCCCCAGTGCACCACGCATTGGCTGATGAGCTCATTTGCTTGCGGCATCCGAATATCATGATTTTGCTCCATGAGCAATGAGATTGCTCAGGAGCAAGTCGCTGCACAATGCGCATGCATGCACAGTGTGCAGAACTGAAGTGCACATGCACTGAATGGTATCATGTCATCAATCGCGCACTGTGCACTGACTGCACAATGGGGGCCATGGCAAATGGTGCACCAGGCCTGCTATTGTGCATGTACGCACTATGTGGAGGTGGCCGACCCCTGACCCCTGCTGTGACCCCTGCCCCAGGTGACCCCCACACCCATGACCCCTCCTAACCATGCCCATGCCATGCATCTCTGAGACTGTGGAATGGGCGAACACAGTGCACGTTCCCTTGGATAGTGCATCTGGTGCATGCCGTAGCCATGTGTGCTTACCACCGCAATTTTACTCACCAGCTACTGCTAGTGGAGATAGTGAATCTGGTCACCTGTGTCCAGCCTCATGCACCCCAACTCTTTGGCCAGGCATCCATGCAGCAGCCCTGGGTCGCGGTGTGGCAGGGCATTGCTGCCACACTGCAGCAGTGGACCGGGGTGGCCAGGATGGGGGAGCAGTGCTGCCATCATTATGGAGACCTGGTGATGAGGGACCTAGAGTGCCTGAGGAAGCTGGAGGCATGAGTCAGGTGTGGGGCTGTGCCACAGCCAGGTGAGTAGGCCCATATTGCATGCATGCCCTGGTGCTGTACCATGGTGATGCCTAGGCTGCCTGGCATGCCCTGCAGAGTGGTGCACTGCCATCATGCACATCGTGGGGTGGCATCACCAGCCGCCACTTGCGTTGTGATGCTGCTGTGCGGGACGTGTCAGGCAGGGGCTCACTTTGTGCACAGGGTTGGGGGTGGTGGGCAGCTGCTTTGGATGTTTACTGATGTGTACCTGTCTATATTCGTGTCCCAAGGCCTGAAAATCAAAGGAGAGCGGCAGCAGCAGCAGGATGGCAGGCCGCAGTGGTTCAGTGTTGTGGCGCAGAAGTGGGTCCGGCACTAGCGGGGCCACCGAGGGCAGGTAAGCACTGTCATGGTCCTTTGCACTGTACATGGGGGGTGGCAGGAGCATGGGTGCAGGCATGGCAGCCTGTGCCATGTGCCATGGCAGCTGTGTGTGTTGCACTGTGCATGGTGCCTGCCGCTGTGGTGCATCCATTGGACATGTGTGTCAGCTGTTGGTGGGGTGGGTGTGCACCCGGATGCCACTGATGTTGCTGTGGTACTGCAGGTGCACTGTGCCATGTGACTGCCATTGCACAGTCGGGTGGCCACTGTGTGGTGGGGACCACCACTGTGCACTGTCATGGTGTGCTGCGTTGCTGGCAATCGTTGGCCCACCCCCCTGAGTGTGGCCAGTACGGGCCCTCCAGGGGTATGTGATCCCACTGCCTATTTCGCGCTGTGAGTGGGCATGGTTTCTTGGGACATTGCACTGATCACCTGTGCTGTCCCTTGTCATAGGTGTCCAGCGTAGGTGTAGGATTCCCCTTTACTGATGGCTGCTTCGGCAGCTAATCTTAATCACCTCGACCACCATGGAGAGAGTGCTGCAGATGTGGAGGATGTTACTTACTGACCAAAGGCAGCGAAGATGGCAAGTGGTGGCAGGAAGTGGCCGCTGGTAGTTGGGACCCTGCATTCCCCTGTTTCCCCAGCTGTACCTCCCCCTACAGTCCCCCTTCCCACTATACAGCCCTTGTTCCCTGTCCTCTTCCCTCACTTTTCTACCCTTTCCCAAACCCTTGTTTTATACATAGTTTAGTTCTTTAATATATCTGTCTTTTGACATACCTGCCTGTGTCTGCTTTGCAGATGGCATGAGGAGCCATGCTGCAGTGGCCCCATGCCTGTCCATGTGGTGTGCATGTGTTGGGGCACATGTTGTGCTTCTGTGGTTCACTGCTGTGTGCTGTGGTGTGTCCCACTGTGGTATTGTCCCTCCCCTTGGTCAGTGGCTGTGTCTTGGGGTGTCCATGGGGCAGCTGTACGGGGTGTGTGTGGGGTATGTGTGCTTGGCTGCATGGTCCTGGGTGTGGCCTGCTCTGGTCTGGGTGTGTAGGAGGGGCATGGCCTGCAGCCTGCGGGGGGCCCCCTTGGTGGCCCTCCATTGACCATTGGCACCTCCTGTTGCCTGCAATCTGTGTCACTGTTGTGTTCTGGGGTGGTGGTCTGGGTGCCTCTGTGCACCCTGCTGTGCCCAGCTGGTGGTGGCCTCCTGTGTCTTGTCACTGTGCTTCCCTGGCTCTGTCCCTGGGTCACTTCTCTGTGCCATGCCCTCCTCTGTTGCTCTGCTCCCGTGGTTGCACTGGGGCATCTCTTTCTGCACCATGGCGCAACTGTGTTCGCACCTTGGCGCACCTCTGGTTGCACCATGGCACAAACACAGTGCAAGCATCTAACCCCGAGGGTGTGTGTAAACTTTGAGTTTACACACCACCCCATATTTCATTTTATATAATTGCTGGATTTCCCTTTTTTTGCCACAGCAATTATATAAAATAGTAGAGTTTCTGGCAGAGGGGGGCCACGCTACGTTTTCATCTGGTGACGATGCACATGGTTTTAAAATGTTTAAAATGTCTTTTCATCGCCATAACTGTGGAATGTCACTAGAATTCTTAAACAAAATTATAACTTACTGCCGAATTACTGTGGTGGATGACAGTTGACTTTTGCTCAAGAGGGCAAGCAAGCAGCACAGTCGGAAAATGGTGAACTGCGGCGGGTACATGAGCAGTGTGAGGGAAAGTATGCATGTGTTTGCCATTATAAACTCTCCTTTATAATGGCAAATTATGCCATGGTTTCCCTATGGGAAAAAGGGGAACCAATTTATTATAAATGTAGTATGATCCATTTAAAAGGAATGGAAAGGAAGAACAAAAGCACAACAGGAACATTTGGAGAAATAGTGGTAGCAGAGAATCACAGTACAATATTCCCCACACAATCAAGCACCCACCACAGTTCTGATTTACCCCCAGCCCCACTTGGCAGTTGCACTAGACATTATTCCCCAAAAGGCCTTAGGAAGTTTCCAGATAATGCTGGGTGGGTACCCCACCAGATAAGCACTGCATGCCCAATGATACATTAGTCAACATGAATGATTAAGTTGGCATGCACTTAAAATAACAGTCACTGACAACTTCCAGCCTGGGCCTATCATACAAGGCAGTCCTTATAAGGGCTTCCAAGGCACTGTCCCTTAACTCTAGAGGTTACTCATGGTTTTGCAGTCTATCTTGGTTACGGGCTTTTCTCCTATTAGAAAGCAGGCATTCCCTCAGAGCTGACTCTCGGGAGCAGTGTTCGTCTCTTCCAGAATTATCTTTCACTTACTTGCTCTCTCCTTTCAGCCCTCTAGTCTCAGGTGCACTTTTTTAAGCAAGGCAACCTATGGATCAACATACCCACCCACTCCTCAGTCAGTGGCTGGGTTGCTGCTCTCCTTCTTCTCTGCTTAGACTGATGCACTGTGTCCTGCTCCACAGAGTCCTTTCACTCAGTCAATGGCATTGCGAAGTGCAAATAGCCTGGAGTCACTCACTGCAGGGGAAAAGTCTTTTTGAGCAAACTAACCTGGCTTCTCTTAAATGTCTGTTCTACTGCTCAATCACACACACACTGTGGCCTACCATGAGTGCAATCTCTGGTAGCCAATCCATCTGCTGCTAAGTTTCCCCGGTCATACAGACAGAGCAACATGGGCTTCGATGGTTGCTGTCAATCCCTCTTATAGTGTTCTGAACTTGGCATCTTACCGGACAAACTCTCCAGAAAGAACTATACTTTGGAACTCTGAGCAAGCTGAGCCAGGTTACATGCATGCTGCTTTGCATGCCTAAGCTCAGGATTGGTTCATGCTCTCTCTGTGCAAATGTTTCAGTACCCCTGCCCTCTTTTCATCGGTCCCTGTGGGGTCACAACACTTGCTGTGACATGGTAGACATCAAGTGTGTTTACATCGTGCTGTCCTTAGTCCTCTTCAGTCCAGCAGCCTCCTACTACTACAGTAGAGCCCACCAGCATGCAGTGCAATACTGAAGCATTCTGAAATAGAGTTACTTAAGGAAACAAGGCAATTTCAATGAGAGTGAATCCCATTTGTCATGCAGGAATCTGTGACACTGCATTGCATCCTGGTGTGCTCTATTGTATAGGTTTTGCCCAGATGAATTTCTCCTTATACATCCTGGTCTTGCTTTCTATCCTGGGGCTGAGACAGCAGTTCAAACTGTGCAGAGGTTGCTGCAAGACTTGGAAAGCAGTGGCAAGACTCCCACAATGGACTACTGATATGAGGGATTCTATAATCTACCAGTCCACCAACTGCAGCTCCTGAGGTTGAGGGGCTAAAGGCTATATAAGCTAGATGTCAGGGCTGCCAGTTGCAAAAGTAAGCCCCATGTTGGTGGACCTTACATAGAAAATGACCAAGTGGTTCTTCTAATGCATTTCTGTTCCTTTTTGGTGGATATGCCCATCGTGTGACTGGTTATCGCTGTAATGTTGTTGTGTATATAATAATTAAACAATATACCATGACAGGGTGTGGGTGTATGGGTGAATTTACCACACCTGGTGTGGTTTGGTCATGAGGCTGCAGGCTGAGTGACTTAACCACACCAGAGGTGGTAAACTCACCCATATACCCACACCTTGGAGTGGTATATTGCTATTATACAATGGTCCCTTAGAAAAAAAATAAAAGTGGCTTTTTTGGTGTTTTACTTTGATTTTTTGGTATTTGTTACTCCACCAGAAGGAAATAGTACCTGGTTACTGGGGTGTCCTTGGTTGCCGTGGCTGTTGCCATGGTTGCAGAGCTCTTGTCATGTAGCTTAATGCAGAACTTTTTTTTTTAGTTTGTTTGTTTTTTTATGAAACAGAGGGCTGCGATTTGTCAGGGAGCAATTTGTTTTTTTCATACTGAATTAGAGTGGTACTGAGAAGTAGTTATCACTGTGTGGAGTGCTGTGAGCCATAGCGGGTTGCTGTTGGAAAGCTTCTGGGTTCAACTTTGCGATCTGGAGATAGACTCGGGGGGGTGGGATTTATGTTTTGGCTTTTTTTTTTCTTTTTTTTCATGCTGGGATTTAAAGACCAAGAATGGGACTGCAGACAGAGATATGGAATGTATCAGAGCAGGGGTGGACTGAATGGAGACTGAGCAACAGGTGAGTGGAGAAGGCTGTGAGAGGGAGATCTTGTGAAGCAGTGAGGGAGTCGGCATCCTTTTGAGGTGGAAGTTACTTAAAAAAAAACAATCAGTAGGAGGAGATAGGCAAGTGTTGTGTGATGATTTCTTTCTTTTTTTTAAGTTGTTTGGGCATTGCTGATCGCTGTTGTTTAGTGGGGACAGAATGTGTTTGTTTGTTTTTTTCCAGAGATGGCTTGCCATCTGTCATTGTGTTTGACACTCTTGGGCTGATGATGGTCAGTGTAATTTCAGGAATAGTTCTTTATGTGGCAGATCAGTGGCTGGTGCCTTTTTGTATTGGTATACTGGAGGAATTATAATGCTGGAAAGGTACCAGCCAGCCAATCAGAAAGCAGCATTTATGATGCCTTGGCTTGGCCACTGTATAATGTTCTATTTCCATTATGATCCCAGTACAGAATAGAGGAAAAACTGTCTGTGGTGCAAACATCTGGGAACTAAGGGCACCATAGATAAATTTCAATTCAATTTATTTTATTGACTGGAGAGAAAACTGTGTATGGGTCTGATTCATAATTGCATACATTACTGTTGTGCAAAATTATAGCAAATGCAGTAATCATAATAATAGGCAAATAAATAAATAGGGTAAAACACAGAATCTTTTTATTCCAGGCATACTACATTATTGTTCATTTCATTGCATTGCTAAAATATCTTAGTTTGCTTAATTCTGCTATCATATAATGGTCTTTAAAGAGTGTATCCAAGCTATTTTCACCTGTTTCTTTTTATATACCCCTTCAACCCCAACAGAAGAAGAAGAAGTTCCTTGAAATGCAAGATTTTGATGACAAGGGGGTCCTGGGCTCCCTGGTGCTGGAAAGCAGCAGCCTCGCTGATGCATTGTTCTGCCAATTTACATGCTGTTTAGAATATAATGATTGATGATCCACAGGTCAAGTGCTATAAGCACATTATAATGCAATCAGGACATCTGACAGTTAGGTCACCATGGCAGGGCAACCTTATTATGCTTCATTTTGTTTTGCCAAGTACAGTGGGTGACTGAAAAAGCTGCAGTTTGCTATAAAGTGCTAGATGTTTAGTATTCAGGTGCAGTATGAAGTGCTACAGTAGCTGTTATACACATAATTTGAGTCTCAGATTTGAAGAACAGCTTTAAAAGCACACTGTTAACCTCCTTATACCTCAAAGTGTCTTGAGTAAAAAATATGTTGTGATTCTGTAGATACTGCTGATGTACCTGGTAGTTAGATTCCAATTCCTTTTTTCTCTTTAAAAGTGAAAATGAGACTGACCACCTTACCGGTGTTACCACACAAACATTTTTTTGTTTACAGTCTTTGATCAACTCACACTGCATCTTTCCTGGACTTGGGAACACACCAACCTAGTATAGCCTCTCAGGATGCAGTGGGAAGAGTGGAGACTATGTCGTCATGAGTGGCTGCACTATTTGGGGATGTTCCTAATGTCCAGAAAGTGTGCAATAAGAGCAGATCAAGGATTTGAAACAAAAAAAGGTTGAGTATAACTTAACCATGAGCATGCATTTGAGTTCTACTAAGAAAGGAAGCTGTTAAAACAACCAGCAATATCAATTAATTTTAAAGAAAGTAGGTATCTGGAGAGGGCAGAGCCATGAAGCAAGATGGCCATGAGTGCTGAGTGGGCTTGGAGTGAGCATTTCAGTGGTGTGTCTGTACCCCAAGTAAAGTGATCATTATAGTGCTATCATACTTTTAAAATTAGTTATCATACTATTAGGTCTTTCATTCTGTTTTTGCCTTTGGCTTGAAGGAGTCTCTATTCAGCCTATAATCAAAGTGAGAGCTTCTCTCAGTTGAAATGATCTGGTGGTGTGTCAGTAGTATTTCAGTAATATAGTAGCACAGCACATGGAAGAAACGCTGACTCAGGAGTGCAGTGAATGATATGACACACTATACCAAACCACCAGCTGTTAAGCCAGTTTGGATAAGTTTACCGTGGTTGATTTGTTTATTTGCTCTACTTCTAAAAACTAAATAACTAGATGAGAAGAGCAATTGACAACATATTATACAACAGCAGTCATTGTTAATGGTCAAACTTTAATTTTTTTTCTACAACTGAGTAGGTGGAGAAGGAAATGCATATTAAAATTCCTCACATTTTTTTATGGGTACTTATATACGGTTGCCCGTGAGAAGGGCAATTGCTATTGAGCGCTTACAAAAAAGGGTGACTCAATAGTGGCACCTGTTCTCAGGGCCAGTAGACGGGGGGGATGAAGGTATAGCAACATCCCGTCACTATATGTATATGTTTGCGCGGGGTGAAAGAGCATGCCATGCAATGGGTGGAAGTGGGGGGGGGGGATTTTGCCTCAAGCTTGACAAAGAAGAAAATGTATGTATTATAGTGGATAATGTAAAGATAACTGGAAGTGAATGTTATATGCCAGCATGCTGTATTGGTCAGGAATCTTCTTTGAAGAAAGGGTAAGTAATTACTTAGATTTGTTTTGATTTATTTTATTTTGAAATCAAGCACCCTTAAATACCTTAGAGTACTCACTCAACAATTGTTGATCTATACTTAGACTATATGCAGGCATATATTTGTAGGCACAATTCCAGCTTACAAACCAGGGGATTATGACAAAATGTTGAGGGTATGCATTAGCCTAACCAGCCATTAAACATAACTGAAAAGCCTGTCATAAAAGCCTTATTTCAGACTCATGCTACCAGCCAAACAGTTCTGCAAAGTTAATTCATTTAAACAAACCTAAAATAAGCTAATATATTTGCTTTGAGGATACAAATATTAAAAGACTTGTTTAAAGGGCATTCTTCAGTCCTACCAGCTTAAGGAACTTTGATGATTATTAACTGAACATATATTGAACTAATGGATCTGCTTTGATTATTTAACACTTGTTTTAAAGTGGCTGACTTTCAGCTGTGGGGCCAGCTAGGAAGCAAAACCACAAGAATGGACAAAGAGCCTTTCAACACCTAATGACCAGTAAGGCTCACTTCACTGTCAAAGGAAGTCAAAGCTAACCACAAACTTCCTGTTATCAAGACTTCTATCAGTAACTGAAAGGCTACAATACTCTGCCTCTTGATGGTAAAGCAGCCAGCACCTTGTTTCAGTAGCTGCCACATGAGACCCTGTGGTTGACTGAATGGACAAAGGACATGACTATGTCATCTTGTGGTCAGAAACTAAAGTGCATGAACTTTAGGACTATCCAATCAAACAAGGACGCCTTCTTGAATGACCAAGCTAGGCCAATGAGAAAGTACCAAGCACCTGTTACTGGATCAAATGAAAAATACTACATTATTCTCTATGTGACATTTTTTCTATAAAATAGGAAGGTGGCTCATAGGAAGCCAGTATACTCATCTTTGCTATGCACATTCTAACCATCTCAACTCAAGAGGCCTCAGCTATCTTTCTCTCTCTGATTCTAAAGACTGGTTACTTGTGTTTCATCTACAAAAGACTCTTGCCTCAGGGAGTTGCTTCTCTTGCTAAAAGGAGAAGCATCCTAAAAGTTAATATTGAATTAACCTTGTTCAATTAATTTTGCCTCAAGCTTGACAAAGGTACCAGGACAAAGGCACAGCAGCTGGATCATCCAAGCCCAAAGAAGGAAGAAGGACAAACAGAGACTTGATATACTGTAGCTGGTTCCAGTTTAAAAGCTTGGCTGAATACATGTACAAAAGGCTTTTTAAAATGTGCTGTTTCAAGGAGTATTTTCTGAGAATCATTTGTTCGATATTAATGCATACAATAAAATGCAATAGTGTTTAAAGCTAGCTAATACTATTATTAAGAGTGATGCTCATGTGTTACTGTTCTAAAGAAAACTGTTTAGTCCTGGTAAGGACAGGTCAGTGGTTATAACCTCAAACAGCTCACCAAAAGCCTGAGTCTTCCTCAGAAATATCCTATGATTGTTAGAACTGTTATATGTGTGTGTAATGTTGCTTAGATGCTAGAAATAAAACTTCAATTGCAAATTCATATCTTAAGGAAGTGACGCATCTCAGTTATTACCACCAAATAATTAATAAGTGCAATCTAAATTTCACCTTTCTGACCAACAACTAAAAGGGACTTTCCCTTTAAACCTGAGCAGAGACCAACATTTTATTACTAGCAATTGCATAGACAGATATTGGCAACACCCCTAGTGGGCCTAAGGTCTATGCTAATTCTGACTATGCTGAACCAACTTGTTATGAATTGCAGATTCAAGCTTTCTGGTATATTTTTGTCTTAAAAGTGTGAAAATACAGAGAGGTAGAAACTAAATACTACTAGAACAGTTCCTTCTCTCACACTCTCTGTGACAACTCAAGAGATGCTTCCTCTTTTTCTCAAGCTGTACAGATAGAAAGATAAGCAATTAAGAGTGAAAGGAAGCCACATCCGGTCTACAGCCCAGAAAAGTTCACACCATTCTAGCAGGTTTATTCTGGCTGAAAGAAGTAGAAAGTGATTATCTTTCACTTCACCTGAAACAGAAAAGAGGAAAATTTAAAGGCACAGCCTTCATCTAGCACACAGGCCTTTAATAGCCCGAATAGTACACTTGCAGGAGCCAGCCAACCATTACCTGGCCCTTCTACCTCAAATTCAGTTACCCGTTACAAACCAGCCCCCAAACAACTGACCCAAATCATAAGGGCACTAGGCAGTGGGTTTGATCCCAAATCTAGTACTGAAGTGGAGGATTTTGTCACTGACCTCCGCTCCCAGTTAAAATACTTTGGGATTGATTGTGGGTTTTAAGGTTTTCTGTTGCACCAAAAGTGTGAGCCTGGATGATGAGACAGAAACCTGAGATCAAAATAGACTTTGATAAAATGTGTCCCACCCAATCAAAGAATATACAACTTACAAAAGTCTGATAGCAGCCTTTAAAGAAACTTGGAAGAAAGGCCAGAGTCCTAAGGATTTCTATGAAATCCTGAGCAAAATGTTTTTCTCAGGTGGGGAAGAGAAAGATTCAAACATGTTTCCTCACCCAAAAGAAGCTAGTAAAAGACCTTCAACCCTCTGTTAAAGCTCTAGTCCAGCCATGTGTAGAATCAGATACTTCATGAATGATATTGCAGGGTGTGCCCAACAAATATTTTTAACTGTCAACCCAGATGTAGATAAAAAAACCTACCACTGACCCTCAAAATAAGCCTTTTGCACTCACCAGTGACCAGGCCTCCCTTTAAATGGAAGGAAAAGAATTGCCCCAAACTAAACAGGACACTACCTCCTGCCTTCCTAGGGATAACAACAATTTTCCAAACTGGGGAAGAGACAGTAGTCCCTATTGGAACCCCAGATCACATAACTGCCATGACTCAAATAAAAGGGGAGTAGACATGCTCAAACAGCCCCTGAGTGTGTGGAATTACCAGTCATGGCCTAACAGTGCCAGAGATACTAACAGATACTAACAGCTATGCTACCGAACAGTTAAAAACGCAGCTCAGACAGTTAAGAGAAGAAATTCATAGATGCACTCCCAGAGCTCCACTCAGATACCAGCACCAGATCCCGACCCCTCTCCCACCTGGCACGGGGGGGCAATTTTAAGTCAGTCAATACTACGTAATTGAGAATGGACACACAATGAACTGTATCAAAATACCATTTATTTTCACTTACAATGCAGATGGACAAACAAACGGCCCTATCTGGCCTTGTTGAAGGTGAAACGTAGAGAGTCTTTTCTATTCCACTGTGGGCTGGATAAGTCAGTTTGTTTGTCAATCTGCATTGCAAGTGAAAATAAATGGTATTTTGATACACAGTTCATTGTGTGTCCATTTTGAATTGAGCCTCAACCTGCCTAAGGGGTTAGTGCCATGACTGGAGTTCATTTGCATTTTATTTTTGTCACTGAGCACACCCGTTCCTTTTAGTGTGGCTCTGTAGTTACACTATGCAATTGAGATAGGTGTTAAAATGTGGAAACAATATGGTTATCTGATAGGGCCAAAATATGGTTTCAGGAGTACATGCTTTATGTTACAAGAGACATGAAAAATATTCTACTTCAGTTAAAAACTGTTATTGTATTCTCTGAGCCCCCTGACTCCTCTACTAGAGCAGAGAGATCCCCAACCTTAATCTTTACTGGTTTAAGAGTATTAGGAACCACTTCTGGATTATGCATGAACACCATGAATTCTGTTAGCATTTCCAAAATAAAGAATACAGTCAATTAACTTTGCAAAGATATGGGTAAACTCAGGACACAACTCTACACAACAAAAGCTTCTATCAGGCATAGGAAGAACTGTAGGAGATACAGAAGTTATGGTTACCCTCCACACAGCCGTTCTTAATAATACCTTACAAAAACTCTGTAACTTAGCTCATACTGTAGGTGAAGACCTCACCATCATTCAGAAAATCAGAACAATCTCACAAGAACTGTTGAGGGAAATAAATAGTGGAGTAGGAGATTTAATGGCAGGGAGAATTCCCCCATTATTTAGTTCCACCCAAATTAATGACAAAAACTTTGAGTGCAGCCACTTCAGAGAAAATAGAACCATTTCATGTGAGTATCGCTTACAGTCTTGGAAGTGCTATTCCAGTTCATATAGATCAAGATGAGATGACCATTGCTTTCATTAAATGTGCCCCAGTAGAATAACAAAATGTCTATAGAGTAAAGACCATTGTAATGTAGGTACCTGGCAAGGAGATATCTATGTTAAGATTAAAACTCCTCCTATAATGATGTATCACAAACTTAACCCAGGTTTATACTTAGTTCCAAACTTAGAAATGTGTCAGACTACTAAAGAACAACACTGGCTTTGTCCCAATAAACCGTTTCTAAAAGATATCACCGAGGTTCTTTGTGGCCTTAGCAACACTGATGCCCCAGAAAAATGTCAGGTTACCTTGACCTGTGCAGGTGAAGCTAAAAAGAACCATGCTGAGATTGTTGGATCTCAATGGCTAGTTAGCACCAATCTTACTGAAGTTACTGTTATTTATTTATTTATTAAAGGTCCGGAATTACAACCTTTGAGTCAGTGTCTCCTTTGCAAAGGCTCCACGTCTGGATAGACACACAGAATATGCAAGAAAAGCATGTATTACAGCAGACATGGTACTACTACTTATCTTTCTTTACCCAGCAGGGTAGTACTCATTCCTGTTCCTGCAGGTGCGCATATCTGCTTTGGACATGTCACTTTGTATCTCATGATCCAATCTCCCAGGAAATGGAAATCAGCCCCATTTTTGCATTTTGAGGTCATGACTTCTCTTTGGATGATGACCTTGTGCGTCTCTAGGATGCCAAGGACTTTCATGAAATTAAGATTACTGTTTCTGAAACTAACCTAGTTATATCTGATAAACAGTTCAGCCCTGGTGATAAAAGAGTGAATTTGCATACCAGTAAGATGGCTTCATATTATCATATTTCTCTGTGTCTCACATGTCACCTTAGTTCTTGCTTTGTTGTGGATGTTGTATTACATCCGTAAGCAACTCCATGCTCATCATGTGAGAAATCAGGGTTTATACGACCATGCCCTAGGACTGGAAATGCAACCACACCTTCCACCTAGACCTGTTAACAACAAGCCCAACATTCTACTCATACTTGCAATAAATGAGGAGGGAGAATATGCAGACATGAACCTTTTTAGGGGAACCCCACAGCCTTATAATCTGTATGATCCACATTCAGGTGAACAAGGGAATGCATAAAATATTCCTTCAGAAAGATTACAATTGCATAAGCTTAAGAAACTGCAAACACAAGGCTTAAGCACTAAAGATGGTTTTAGTATACTTAGTTAAAGTAAAACATGGCGGGCAATGCTTGCATGCACTCCTATAGTCAGTGTTATAGCATAGGTATTATGACACTTATCTGCATTAAGGATTTTGATATAGTTTGGTAGTGGTTAGTCACCTTATACATTAAAAGTGTGATATTGGTTTATCTTAGATATTTGCTTCGTAAACGTGTATCTCAATACTGTATCTTAGACATTGATTTAGTGAATATATACCTCAATATTTGAAATGTTGCATCCACGATTCTCATTAAGTTTACATTACCACATTTTGCCAAATCCTTAAGTTCCACATCCTGTTGCGATGCACCATTATGTGACGCTGCCCCGCAAAGGGGGGAATATGTAGGCACAATTCCAGATTACAAACCAAGGGTTCTGACAAAAATTTAAGGGTATACATTAGCTAACTAGTCATCAAACGTAACTGAAAAGCCTGTCATAAAAGCCTTATTTCAAAATCATGCTACAGGTACCAGCCAAGCAGTTCTGCCAAGTGTTAATTCATATAAAAAAACCTAAAATAAGTGAATATATTTGCTTTGAGGATATACATATCAAAAGACTTGTTTACAAAAGCATTCTTCAGACCTACCAGCTTAAGGAACTTTTACGAATATTAACTGAACATATGTTGAACTAATGGATCTGCTTTGAGTATTTAATACTTGTCTTAAAGAGACTGACTTTCAGCTGTGGGGCCAGCTAGGAAGCAAAACCACAAGACTGGACAAAGAGCCCTTCAACACCTAATGACCAGCAAGGCTCACTCACTGTTAAAGGATGTCAAAGTTAACTGCAAACTTCCTGTTATCAAGACTTCCATCCGTAACTGAAAGGCTACAATACTCTGTCTATTGATGGTAAAATATCCAACACCTTGTTTCAGTAGCTGCCACATGAGGCCCTCTGGTTGACTGAATGAACAAAGGACATGACTATGTCATCTTGCAGTCAGAAACTAAAGTACATAAACTTTAGGACTATCCAATTAAACAAGGACACCTGCTTGGACGACCAAGATAGGCCAATGAGAAAGCACCAAGCACCTGTTACTGGATTAAATAGGAGACACTATGTTATTCTCAATGTAACATTTTTCTATAAAATAGGAAGGTAGCTCATAGGAAGCCAGTATACTCATCTTTGCTATCCACATTCTAACTACTTCAACTTAAGACACCTCAGCTATCTTTCTTTCTCTGTTTCTAAAACCTGTTACTTGTGTTTCATCTACAAAAGTCTCTTGCCTCAGGGAGTCACTTCTCTTGCTAAAAGAAGAAGTGCACCCTAAAATATAATATTGTATTTACCTTGTTCAGTTAATTTTGCCAGAAGCTTACATACAAACATTTGAAAATACCAGAAGAAGCAGGCCTTTATGGTCTATTGAGTCTGCTAGAATGTGCAGCTAGCCTTGAAGCAGCCCCACCCTCCCTTCTTCATTGTAACACCCCCTCACCCTCTCCCAACCTCTCTTAAAGTTACCCACCATTCTACAGGATACCACCCCCCTTGGGCAGAGTATGCCACCTGTCCACCACCCTTTCAGTGAAAAAATGTTTCCTGATTTCCTTTCTGAACCTTCCCCATGCCATCCTCAGTTGATGCCTTCTTGTATGCCTCCCTCTTCTAAGCTGGAAAATACCTTCTGTATTAACCTTATTTATCCCTCTTAAGGTATTTAAAAGTTTCAATCATATCCCCCCATCCCTTCTGTCCTCCAGGGAGTACATGTTCAGCTTGCCCAATCTATCTTCATAGGACATTCCCTCCAATCCCTGGATCATCTTTGTCACCCTTCGTTGCACCCCCTCAAACAATTTGATATCCTTCTTTAGGAATGGAATGGCACCAGTAGTGCATGCAGTACTTCAGGTGAGGCCTGACCAGGGATCTGTACAAGGGAATGATCACCTTCCTATTCCTGGAGGAGATTCCCTTCGCTATACACCCTAGCATCCTATTGGCATTTGCTGCCACATTTCTGCACTGAGCTGAGTTGTTCATGCTACCTGTTATAAGCACCCCCAGATCCTTTTCCTCCTCATTACTTTCCAGCTGTACCCCTCCCAGCTGATAGCTCCTCCCCAGTTTCTAGCTCTGAAGTGCAGTACATTACACTTCTTGGCATTGAACCCCAGCTACCATGTTTCTGACCACTCCTGTAGTTTGATCAGTCCCTACCACCGTTTGATGTCATCTACCACAGATCACATCTTTGTATCATCAGTGAACAGACTGATCCTACTCTGGACCCCATGTGAGATATCAGCTATGAATATCCCAAACAACACTGGTCCCAGTACCGATCCCTGTGGCACCCCACTGATCACTTCCCTTGGTGATGAGCTTGACAAAGAAGAAGAAACAGTACCAGGACAAAGACACAGCAGTCAGATCATCCAAGCCAAAAGAAGGAAGTAGGACAAACAGAGACTTGATATACAAGTGAGAAAACCCAGTGTGTTCCTTGGACCCTGTAAAAATAAATACAGTGACAGAAGTCCAGCCCCATACATGAGGCAGAGCTCTTATACAACAAAAGAACAATATACATGGACAGTTATGGACAGTAATGGATGGCACTCACCAAGATTTTATTAAAAAACAATATTTTTTTATTCTTTTTTGGTTTATCTGACCCTTTGCCAGTGTGGCTACCATTATGACTCAACATTTCGCTACCATTCATCTGTTGTTTCTTCAGGCAAATGGTCTAAATTTACAAATGGTTTAAACAGTAGCTATTTTTTGCTGACAGAGGTTCATATGTTTAAAATAAATAATTTTGAGATGAGTCAGACCTCCTTATATAAGCAAAACAATGTTGTGACATTAAAAACCTGTCCAAAATTCATACCCAGTCATATATATCTGACAGCCATTTGCTTTGCTTTTAAACATGTATTCTTCATTGTAGAGGTACAGTATCTATAATAAATAATAACAGTATGATAAATACAGCCCAAGCAAGCTTCTTATGCTGTTTTTAAATGAAAACTTAATAAATAACCATCCATATTTTTGCTTACTAATATTTACGTTTGTTATTGCCTATGCCATTCTGTAGTTGCCATATCTCTATTTCACATATAACACATTTTTGAAAAACTGATGTCCTGTAATCACATACATTTCTACTTAAAATATGCAGTATGTCTTGCTTCTAATATGTCTCCATACAGTACTTCTGTATCACTTTTCATTTTTACTGGCTCCACTAGAAACAACATAAAGGCAGCTTTCTCACTATCAGCTCTGAATTTACATACTTCATATTTTTCTATTTACCCTTCAATTTATTTTCTGCTAGTATTAGAAATAAGAAGGAAAATCAGCCATCTATTTTTTTTTGCTTTCTGCATAAATTCATATTTAATAAGGCATCCTTTCATTTCCAAATGTTTTTTATAGTAACTTGCTACATTTCCACATACATTGTTGTTACAGTAGGCATATGCTAGGTGTATTCCCTCTCCATAATAGTTGTTAAAAAATGACATCCTGTAAATCACCAAACATTATATGTAATATAGCCCTTATAATATGCTTAATGCAATTTATTAGCGTTTTCAAAAAAATCAATGCAACTACGTAGCAAACAGCTTACAAACCCCCAGTTTTGCTCAATATGTTTGGCATTCTCCTGATAACATTCTTAACCAATGCATGGAGTGCTGAAATGAGCACTGAAGATGCCATCCTGCCCCTTTTCATTCTGAGCTGTACTGACATCACCCGCATCATGCACTTGCTCCTGAGCAAAGGAAACTAGCTAGCATCTCCCACCCAACCAACCTACTTGGTGGCACGTCATCCAAAAACAGCTCAAAGCTGTCAGCACTGAGGCATAGTGCTATGACATGTCAGCACTTAAAACATCACTTTTCCAAATGTAATCTTTGTTGGCCGCAAGACAGCATATTCCTGCTTCTTCTTGAAAACACGCACATTTATTCTACAAACTTTATTTCAACACTATACAGTTTTAACATTTAATTCCTTACTAGTACTGGTCATAGCAAACCGAATAAACAGGACTTACTTCAGAGAACCACTTTTTGAACCTAAATTAACCCTTGGAATACACTCTAATCTATTTACAACTTCTTTCAATGTAGCTATACTTGAAGCTGGGCCAAATGCCACTTACAAAGCATGCATTTTGCAAAATGCAGTATGCATTTACACTAGTACATATATTTACTCTGAGATCACAGTTCTAAGGTACCTTTCATTTAAGTATCATGTCATTCTTTTATCTCCTCTAATTCATTGATCTATGTTATCCCCTTATAGATTTAACTAACTAAATTTTAAATAACATAACACTTTCTTCATATTCATTACATAGTATTTCAGTTTCAGTGAAGTCTGAAAACTTGTTTGCACACTGAAGCTTCCCAACACTGCCTTACTATAGAATTACCTAGAAAAGGTACTTCTTATATAACTCAGTTTATGAGCTATTAAACATGCATACTATAAACCTACTATATTTACAATATTAGCAAAGGTTTCTCTCCAAATTAGTCCCCTTAAAAAAATGGGCACCCGGTCCAGGTCTTAATTAAGACCATACTTTTCATCAATATTTTTAAACTGGGTTATCCCATATACTCCTTTGGTTAAAAGTCTCTTGCCCCAGTCTACTCCTTGTGCAGTTCTCATACTTTTTCTAGTCTAAAAACATGAGTAGGTAATATATGCCAGTTCTTATTAATAACAGCATTCAAAGGCTCAAAATGAGTCCCATCTTGGATAGCTAAACTTGTTCTGTTTCTTTTGGCTGCAAAATATAGTCACTAACTTTATTGACGTGCTTACACTGCTTGTACTTCCATTCTGTTTTTACTTGTTCCCTTCTTTGTGCTATCAATATAATGTACATTGTCAGAATGATTTGTATGTATTATTTGCCCATATCAGTAACTTATTATACTGACATTTTATTCAAGTTGTAGTCACTCATTTTTAACATATATATTGGTGATGTATCAGAGGGGATTAAAGGGAAAATGTGTCTGCTTGCAGATGACAACAATTTATGGAATAGGGTTGACATTAAAGGAGGGGTTGAGGCCATGAGGAGGGATTTGGGTATACTAGAGAAATGGCCAGAAACATGGCAGCTGAAGTTCCATACAAAGAAGTGTGCGGTGATGCACATTTGTTGTAAAAATTAACTGGATAAGTACTCACTAGGGGGAAGAGCAGATAAAGCAAACAGAACAGGAAAGTGATTTGGGGATTATAATATCAAACAACCTTAGGGTAAGTGACCAATGTAGTAAGGTGGTTAGCAAAGCTAATAGAATGATGGTATGCATAGAAAGGGGCATACCTAGTTAGAATAGGGAGGTGCTGATGCCATTATATAAGACAATGGTTAGACTGCACCTGGAGTGTGGGGTACAGTTCTGGAGGCTTCATTTAAGAAAGGACATAGATGTAATAAAAAAGGTTAAGAGAAGGGTGAAAAATTTGATGCAGGGTTTGCAAGGGAAACCATATGAGACATGATTGAGAGAATTAAATCTGTATCCGCTGGAGTTTAGAAGAGAGAGAGGAGACATGATAGAGACATTCAGGTACATGATGGGGATACATAAAGTGAGAGAAGGAAGTCTATTTAAATGGAAAGTCAGAGTTAAAGCAAGAGGTCATACTTTTAAGATTGGAAGGAGGAAGATTTAAAGGTAATGTAAGGGGTATTATTTCACTGAAAGGGTGGTTGAACCCTGAAACAGATTACCTGAGGAGGTGGTAGGTGTTGAAATGGTGGAGGGATTCAAGAGAGCATGGGATAGACATTTGGAGTTGGTTAGAGGACAGTGGATAGGCTCCTTGTGCACCGGTGACAAGTAGGGGAGGGAGAGATGGGCAGACTGGATGGGCCAGAATGGTCCTTTTTTTGCTGATAAATTACTATGATACTGTGATACTCCTGCATTTGACTTTTCTGTTTCCTATGATTGTAGTAACCTCCCAGGTCATGGCTGAAAACTAAACATTTATTTGTCTAGTACACTTACCTGGTTAACAAAAACTAAATAAATACATGAAACTGTCTCCTTTGTTTTGCTTCATGTTCAATGTCTCCTTGGTATATCCTTTGTGCAAATCTGTTTCCCAAGTCCACTGATGCATTTTCACATTCTTCTGTTGAACAGTTCCTACATACTCTTATAAGCTGTCCATAGGGTATATTATTTACCATGTGTTTGGAATGATAGCCTCTTGCATCCAATAGAGTATTTTTGTCAGTTAGTTTTCTAAAAACGTTTGACTGGAGTGAATTACCTGTCTTGAATGTTTAGGAGTGGTATCTGAACTGTACTGTGGTTGACAGTGAATCTGATTGATCTTGTCACACTGTTCAGACAGTTGATGGCAGATAACTCCTCCACAGCGTCCTTCCAAAAATAGCAATCTATCATCTATAGACTAAAATATTATCATGCCATATATTGTTATCTGGGTTAAATATATACTTTTCTTCAATGCCTTTCTTAAAAAGGCTGGTATACAAGGGTGCCATACTTGAAACCGTTGCCATTTCTTGTTTTGCAAAAAGTATTGCTTCTCAAATTGAAAAAGGTTTCTACTGTATGTAGCACTATGTATGCTACTTTGAGAAAGAAGCTATTTTTTGGCAATGTGGGGCTGTCTTTGCCTTCAGGTCCTTTTGCTAATGCTTCTAAACCTTCTTCATGTACAGTGCTGGTGTACAGGTCAGCTACATCTAAGGCGACCAATAGGCAGTCTCTTAAATTTATTCCACCGTCATTGATTTCTTTCCACAATCTTAGCACTGAACTAATATATAAGCAATAACACATGACAGGTTGTGCAGTAATGCTTAATTACTTCATGCCCCTGGTGGACTGTGAGGCATGAGGTGCATTTAAGTGCCTTCAACCACCTGGGAAGTGTGATAATATATGGCATTACTGCACATCCTGGAGTGTGTTATTGTGCTTAAAAAAGCTTTAAGAGTTAAAAAAGCAGGAAAAAGAAAGTAAAATTTGAGCTGTGCGGTAACTGAAATTTCTGTATGGTCATGTGACCAGTTTGGACCAATAGAATTGTTTGTTTGATTCAAGCCATTTTATAACATTTAGGTAACTCTTAATAGTTTGTAGTAAAGGTTGTATGTGGTAATCAATTTATTTGGAAAGTGGTTCTAGGATAGAATTTATTCTTGCAATAAAGAGTCTTCCTGGAAGACGTACTGCGTGTTTATGAATTTTTGTCACGGACTAAAAAACAGGTACTGCAAGTTTTTTATTAAGTAGTGATTCATGCTCCCATTCATTAATCCATTTATAAACAATGGGGGAATTCAAGAATGCATGGGACAGACATAAGGCAATTTCTGGCGGGGTGTAAGAAGAAGTCGGCTGTTGGTTAACTAGGATGTGCAGTTTATCCAATAGGCAGAAAAATGGGCAGACTAGGTGGGCCAAGCAGTCCTTATCTGCTGTCAAAGTCTATGTTTCTGTGTTTCTATGTAAGGCATGGTCCAACAGTATTTTGATATCTTATTTTAATTCCTTTGCTGGATTTTTTGGGAGGGGCTGATAAGTAACATTATTTTTCATCTGATGAAAGCATTCTTTCTTACAAGCTTTATATCCCTGTATTACTACCATTCCCCTTAATCCACCTTTTTGATAAAAATGGACTTGTTACTTTCCAATAACCTGAGCACTCCATATTCTTTGACACTCAGATTATATTGTTTTTTTCTATCCATAGATTATTTTTTTTCTACATTGTCAACTTTCCTTTCTTTTACATTGATAAAAACATCTATGGTGTTTGGAATAGTGCCTGATGGTATAAAAGATGACTTTACCTGTAAGGCTGCCAACATTTCCATTTTCTGTTTTACAGCTGCATAGTGAAAGCTATGCTGGTGTATTGATAATGGAGGAGAAGAGAATATAAAGGGTCTGGAAGGGAATGAGCACATACTGAACAAATAACATAATGTTTGCTCTGTGCAGTGGAGTTGATGCAGATAATGAGTATGCATGAATCAATGTACTGTCTCCCTCTTTCTGCCCCAAATCCTGAACATTTTCTCTCCCCATTATGTGACACTGATGTACCCAGTTACTGGTACCCTTGGCGCCTTGTTTCTTTTTAGTTTAACTGTGAAAAGCAGAAAACTGTCTATCAATGCTTTTTGCAGAAAAAAACCTGACCACCTCACCCCAACCAACCACTCAGCTCTCACCAAACCACACCCCCTTTGCAAACCCACTGTCAGCCCTGATCAGAGAGAATTCACAGAAAGAGAAGCCCTACTAGGCTGAGACCCACTCTGAGTGGGAGTATTAAATTAAAAAAAGCCTATCCTGGGCTTACAGACCCCACAAAGACCCTCATCCTGAAATTCATCCCCTCAACATGACACTGGGGTGCTCAATTCTTATTGTCACCCTTGGTTACTTTTTTTTTAATTAAACTCTGATTTTTAATCTTAACTCTGAAAAGCAAAAAACTGTTCATTGGTGTCTTTTTCAGCCCAAACCTGACCACCCTACTCAGCACCCACCAAAACAATCACTCCCCTGTTATAAACCTACTGTCTGCCCGGCTCAGAGTGGATAATTTACTGATAGAAAAGTCCTCCTGAGCTGAGACCTGCCCCGAGCAGGAATATTAATTAAAAAAAAATGATCATTGGCTTTGACACCATGTTGAAACCCCCAAATCCTGAAATTTGTCTTCTCTCACAAGGTGACACTCGGGTGCCCAAACCCCAGTGCCACACCTGGTCCCTCTTTTTTTATTTGACCCTGAAAAAAAGAAAACCATTAATTGATGTCTTTGCTACAAAACCTGACCACCCCACCCCCACCCACCCCAACCCTCCACTCAGCACCCACCTCTCCAAATACTGCCACATACCCTCACTCACTTAAAGAAAGTCCAACACAAAGAAATCCACTCTGTGAGGAAAATGCATCCTTCTTCTTCAATGTTGATCAGGAACTGAAGAAAAAAAGTAAGTATGGTCAAAGTGTTTTCTGTATGTTTTGAACTTTGACTTATAACTTGGTCATTTTTTTATATTTTTTCACCAAATTTTCAACATGGCCTTTTTTGAGCCCCACCTCATGAACAAGGTAGGTGAACATTTTAAAATCTGTCCCAAAAGGTGATACTGAAGTGCCTCCTCAAAATCACCTTTCAGGCATGATTTGAAACAGTTCACCAAGCAGGTTCATGAAGTCTAATGATAAAAAAATTAGGTTGAAAATGTGGGGTCCAAATTTTTAAAAACACCAAACTTATGAAAGTACACACACATGTTTCAATGTTCACTTATAACTTCAGTAATTGCCAACATTTTTGACTCAAAATGTTCAACATAGCCGTTTTTTTCACATCACCACATGAATGTGACAGGTGTCATTTGTTAAAATCCTTCCAAAAATGTGTTTTTGCATGTGTGTGTAAAATGATGTTTCAGGCAATAATTTGTTTTATACATGACACCTATCATGTTCAGAAGCGGAGGAGTCATAAAAAGATTATGTTGTAATTTGGGGTCAAAATGTGAAAAAGAAAAACTTATGAAGAAATGCTGTCTGTAGGGCCAGCTGTTGACCCAGTGGGTAACATTTTATACTCCTGTGCTGGTGACTTGATTTCAGGAACAAGCTTGGGGTGCTGGGTGGGCAGCATGAGGATAGGGTCAGCACTGTCACACACCACTACTTTGATCCCAGGAAGGTATTGCACAGTGTTCCATCACACAGGAAATACCTTGTGACAGGCATGGGGTCCTTTCCTTACAAGGGGTTGATGTGAGTGTCCTGGCCTGATGGGGCCATGTACTGCATCAGAAGAAGTGGGTTGGCATGAAAAATGGGGCTTGTAATATCTCTCCTATTCAGTTTATTTCATTTCATTAAAAACACTAAGTTAATGTAGACAGATTGTGTATGTATGTGTAAATATTAATGCAACATTTAGGATTCAAGCTACAGCAACAAAAGTAGGGAACTGCTGCTTAAGGGTTTCCAACCCTAAAACCCCACCACCACACCTACAGCAAATCAGGGGTGCAGTCTTCCTTGGTGTTGTCAACCCTAAAGCTCGGTTCCATTTAATAATGGTGACCGCATAATAGCAATCACCGTTTGGGTCAGTCTGCATCACTGAAAATGAATTTTGGCAATGCAGACTTGCAGCGAACATCAAGACAGCACCAGAGACTTACATTTTATTTTTTTCTGCAGGGGGCTGCACCCCCTGCAGTACCACCACTAAAGGATTCTCATCTCCAGGGGGGTGCATGTTGGTGGGGTGCAAAACTAAAAAAAAAAAAAGAAAACCCACATCCCGGCACAAAAAACAAACACGCTCAAACCCGAACCTGGCACCCTCACAACCCCAGCCTGCCATCAACCCACCATGCCACATGGCCAGCTTGGCAGCCCACTGCCACACTATGCAGCTCAAAACCTCTCTCTCCTTCCACCTGTTGCATGGTGTGTTCCTTCCCCACCCTCCACTCATGTGTATACATAGTAACATCCTGTTACTGTAGTCACTGAACTCCCTATCTGGTCACTCTCCCTGCCTGGTAGCCGTGTGTAAAAGTGCCATGACTGAGTCACCCTTTTTGAAAGCACTTAATCACAGTTGCCCAATACACAGGCTACCCTAATGCTCACCCCATTAGAAGTATATGTTTTCAGTGTGTGTAGAATGGGGCAAATTTTAGGACTGATAATGCAAGGAAGACTGAACTCCTGATTCGTTGCAGGCATGAGGTGGGGTCTTAGGGCTGGAAATCTTAAAGCCATATTTTCCTACTTTTGTCACTGTAGCATGAACCCTAAATGTTGCATTTTTTGCAAATAATTTCCTTACTTTTTGTGATAGTATAATCATATTCTTATTTGCCTATGGGAGCACAAGCCCCTCTGGGTCCTGTGCTCCCAGCCCACCATATATGCATATATGTATGTTGATGTACAAGCACAGGGCCCAGAGGGCCCTGCACTTCCATTTGTAGGACAACAGCAACCAAACTGTCAGCAAAGCCTTCTTATTACCCCACCTCATAAACCCAGTATTAAAAATGGTAAAATCCCAGCCAAAACATCATTCTGCACCACTGCAACATCATTCCAAGAAAAAGGAGTGAAAATACATTTTGACAAAGATTTGAAAAATGACAGCTGTCACATTGTTGTGGTGGCATAAAGAAATGGCTATGTTGAATGTTTGGGGTGAAAATATTTAAAATTATTAAACGTTATGAGGGAGCATAGCTAAATGTCAACAGATGCACATAACTTTGCCATTTTAACATATTTTGTCCCCAGATTTCAACATACCCTTCTTATGACCCCACCTCATGAACATGAGTGGTGAAAGTCTTTAAACTCTGATTGAAAGGTGATTTCACCAACCAAGCGTGAAGTTGCCTTTCAGACCAGATTTGTGTAATTCCACCGACATTGTTCATGAAGTACGGTCTTAAAAAGTTCATGTTGAAAATTTTGTGTAAAAATACGTGAAAATGGCAAAGTTATGGACCAAAGTTGAAAATCCCTTTAAAATACATTCAACTGCATTTACCTTAGTGTTTCATATTGCAGTCAGTGGTTCCAACAACAAGACATGTCTTTGATCAGAAAGTGGATCATCACCCTGGGACCTGTTCAAGTGAGAGAGGATGTATGGAGGTGTGGAGGGTACAGGCTGGGGGATGCAGAGCGGAAGGTGGGGTTGGGGGGTCAGATTGATAAGGGACCTTTTTTCACAGGTTTAAAAAAGACATCAAAGGACTGTTTTCTTAATTTTAGCAAGGATGGTGATCAGATGGGGGGTGCCAATAGCCACCTGGGACAAATACTTTAATAATGGGAAAGCCGATCTGAGAGTAGGGGATTGCTACTAGACAACAGGGACAAATAATGTAATAATGGGGAAGCTAATCTGAGGTTGAGGGGGTGCCAATAGATGCTTAGGAAATGTATAATTTTTATTGGGATGGCAATTGGAAGGGGTGCCACTAGACACCAGGGACAAATAATACAATAAGAGGGAAGTCAATCTGAGGGTGGGGGGATCCACTAGATACCAGGAAAATGTATAATTCTTATCAGGATGGTGATTGGAAGGAGGTGCCACTAGACACCAGGGAAATGTATAATTATTACAGTGACAGCCACTACACAGGGGAAATGTATCTAACATATGACAAATCTTATGGCAGTGTGGCTCAGAAGCTGAATTTTGACAGTGTAATAACTTTGGAACAAACTCATATATTTTCACCAAATCAGCTAAAGGCACATCCATGGGCTAATTACTTTCTATCCTGAAATGTTCAGACCAAATTTCCAATCCAACTGATGGCAAGATGATAAAAAAAAAACAACAATAATGCACTGTTCAGTCCACATTGTTCATATCAATGAAATACAAAACAACCATTAATGAGTCACACAAATGGATTTAAAAATTAAAAGGAACAGCTATTGGCACATAGCAAATAGCTAGAAAATTACAACAATTGGCAAAAACATAAGATAATACAGTAGAAAATATTATCCAGGGCATATATGACTCCACTAAGATTACATAAAATGGCTATAAGTCAGATGTAAAATGCTGTCATCAATGTAACCTAAAAGAAAATCTCTTATCAACTGTTTTAGGACTGCCCTAACACAAACAATGGTGATATAATTTATGTGTGTACTGTATTTATTAAGCTTTTCTTTTTTTAATATACTTTTTATTAGATGAAGCATATCTGATACTGGTCAACAAAGTCAATTACATCAAGCATATTGTAAAATCAAATAATAAAAAAACAGTCACAGATGCAATGGCCCTTATTATAGCAATGTCCAAGTTCTGAAAGAAGGACATCCTAAAGCATTAGATATCCTCAATGAACCCACCTTACTCAATTAAGATTTTCCAAGAAGAAAGTTTATTTAGTTTTTCTTGACTGGGTAAGTGCACTAGGCAAAACACTGCCTACTTTCAGACATGACCCAGGAGGTTACAGAAGTGTAGTACAACATTAGAACAATCAATCAGCAAGAAAACAATACAGTATCAGGAAGGATGAAGTACAAAGCATAACATTTTGAACAATACAGTTGAAGGAAGGATAACATATGAAGCATTACATTTAGAGCATTGTGTGAGTTAGTGAGTACCGATAATTACCATACAACAATCAACAGAAGACTACTGAATATAATTGCACAGCTGTGGAATTCAAAGGTAAGGGGCATATTACAGGAAATATTAAAGGAGTACAAAGTCAGTGA
This sequence comes from Neoceratodus forsteri, assembly GCA_016271365.2. Classification (NCBI taxonomy): domain Eukaryota; kingdom Metazoa; phylum Chordata; order Ceratodontiformes; family Ceratodontidae; genus Neoceratodus; species Neoceratodus forsteri. The sequence continues at coordinate 379,638,140 of CM057458.1, forward strand.
GAAAAAGAAACAGTGGGGGTAGTAAGACAAAGGTTGTTTATAGTCAGTGGCAAGTGCAGACACTAGAGTCGCTTAGGAATTTGTAAAGTGCTTGCTTGAAACAGAAGTGGGACTGAGCTACTCGGAGGTGAGGTGGGAGGGCATTCCAGACTCTGGGGGTAAAAGTGGCAAAGGATTGCTCAGCCATTTTGGTGGAGCTTCTTGGTACCACCAGGAGTGTTTGGCTGCAGGAGTGCAGGGGGTAGGGCTGGTCCTGGGGTGTCAACAGAGCTGTGAGGGCAGCTGGTTTGGAGGACCTGGCAATGCTGTCAGTCATGCAGCCAAGTGCAAGTTGGCAATGAGAGGAAGGGGATAACCAACCTAGTTTGGCATACAGTGAGCAGTAAATATTAAAGCTACTGAAATATAAAGGGTGGACGGACAAGATGAGATGCTGTGGGTGGCACTGGAGACAAGGGGGGGTAGTGATTTGAACAGGGGTAATCTACAGACCACCTGCACAGAAAATAGAGGTAGATAAGGAAATGTTGGAAAAAATCAGGAAAATGTCCAACAAAGGGAAGGTGCTACGAATGGGGGATTTCTATATGCCAGATGTGGACTGGAGCATCCCAGTTGCAGCATCGCATAGAAGTAGGGACGTCATGGACTCAATGCAGGGGACATTTCTAATGCACCTCATCATTGAATCCACACCAGAGAAGGCCATCCTGGACCTGGTACTATCAAACAGAGACAGTATCACTAATGTTACAGTAGGGACAAGTGATCATTGCATAGTGAGGTTTGGAGTTAAAATGTAGAAAGAAAAGTTCCACACTAAAACAAAGGTCCTGGATTTCAGGAGGATGGGGGAGTGCATCAGGAAAGCACTGGAACAGGTTGGGAAAGGGGATGGGGTAGAGAAAAGGTGGCACACATCAAGAAGGCCATTGAGGAAGCAACAAGCCTATGCATAAAGCAGGTTACAAAGAACAGGAGAAGGAGGAGACCACTATGGTTCTCTGAAGAAGTAACTTCAGCAGTTAAGGCTAAAAGGTTAGATTTCAAGAGGTACAAAACAACACAGAGGACTGAGGACAGGGAAGAATATCAGGAGAAAATGATGGAGTCAGCAAAGGCTGTTAGGAGTGCTAAAGCACAAATGGAGGAGAATATGTCCAGGATGGTGAAGCTGGGGAATAAAACATTCTATACATCAGGGTAAAGGTAAAAAAAAACAAACAAAGCAGGGATAGTCAGACTTAAGGCAGAAGGGAGGGGGCAGATTGCAGAGGACGACCAGCAGAAGGCAGACACACTAAACACAAATTTTTGTTCAGTATTCACAAAACAAGGGGCAGGAAATGGGCCTCAGATAAAGGATAAAGGAATTACTGGAGGGGGGGATTGACACTTGCCCTTTTCCTAAGGAGAGGATACTCGAGGAAGTTGATAAATTAAAAGTGAATAAAGCAATGGGCCCAGGCGGGGTACACCTAAGGATTCTGAAAGAACTGAGGGCAGATCTACCTGCTCCCCTGGATGCCCTGTTCAACCAATCAATGGAAATAGGGGAGGTGCCAATGGACTGGAGGAAGGCAGATGTAGTACCAATACACAAAAGTGGAAATAAGGAAGAAACAGGGAACTATAGACCAGAAAACCTGACATGAATGGTGGAGAAAAGTATGGAAACATTAATAAAGGATGGTAGAGCACATGACTGCAAATGGGTTGCAGGATCCAAGACAGCATGGGTTCACAGGAGGAAGATCATGCCAAAAAAACCTAATCAAGTTCCTCGACTGGGTGACTAGAGTAGTGGATGGGGGTTGGGGGTGGATGTAGCCTACCTGGATTTCAGGAAGGCCTGTGACACAGTCCCACACAGAAGATTAATAAACCAGCTGGGCAGTCTTGGGGTGAGGCCAGAAATGGTAACATGGGTACAAAATTGGCTGAGCAACAGGAGCCAGCAGGTAGTCATGAATGGGGCACATTTAGAGGAAGGGAAGTGGCAAGCGGGGTGCCGCAAGAGTCAGTTCTGGGGCCATTACTATTCAATGGTCTTCATTAGTGATATTACAGAGGGACTAGAAGGGAAAGTGTGTCTGTTCGCAGATGACACAAAAATCTGCAACAGGGTGGACATGCCAGAGGTGGTAGAAAGAATGAAGAAGGACTTGAAAAAAATAGAGAAATGGTCAAGGGAATGGCAGCTAAGATTCAGTGCTAAAAAGTGAAAAATCATGCATATAGGACACAAGAACCTTAGGACAATGTACAAACTAGGAGGGGAGGAGGTGGCAGTAACTAAATAGGAAAGGGACCTGGAGATCATAATAATGGATGAACTCAAAGTGGCAAGTCAGTGTGAAAGGGCAGTAGGAAGGGCTAATAGAATGTTGGGGTGCATTGGGAGGGGTATAACAAGCAGGAAGAGAGAGGTGGAATTGCCTTTGTATAGGTCATTGGTGAGGCCCCACCTGGAGTACTATGTACAGTTCTGGAGGCCTCATCTTGGGAAGGACATAGATCAGGTGGAGGTGGTACAAAAAAAGGCTAACCAAATTGGTCCAGGGCATGCATCAGAAAAGCTATCAGGAGAGGCTAAATTAATTAAATATGTACTCTCTGGAGGTTAGGAGGGAGAGGGCAGAAATGATAAGAGACATGTATGTACCTCAGGGGGATTAATAAGGTACTGGAGGGCAGCGTGCTACAGAAAGGGAGATGCACTAGTACAAAGGGACGTGATATGAGGTTGGAAGGGGGAGACTCAGAGGAAATGTGAGGAAGTACTTCTTCTTCATGGAAAGGGTGGTGGATGCCTGGAAGAGTCTGCCAAGGAGGTGGCAGGAGCCAAAACCATGGAGGAATTTAAGCATGCATGGGATAGGCACAGAGGTCTCTTGGAATTCAGGGATGGGAGATATAAAGTTGCAGGTCAGGCAGGATCTGCAGATGAAAAGCAGGTACTAAGCTTGCTACCTAGGGCAGAGTAGATGGACCAAGAGGTCTTTTTCTGCCAACATCTACTATGTAACTATGTACCACGTGGGCAACTCGGGTTCAGGAGCAAACTCAGGGTGCCGGGGATTGGCCCGGGAGGAGAGAATTGAGTGTCCAGAGGACTGCTCTCCTCTCCTGGGAAGGGTGAGTTGTGGATCCCTGACACTTAGTACCTCCCAGTGGAGACTGGAAGTGCTGCAGCTGTGGGACACTCACACATGGGGTGGAGATGACAGTGGACATTCTAAAGGCTGGTACGGGAGTGTGCCCACAGTGCATTGACATCATTGCATGTCCATGCCTCCAGGGGTACCAGAACAAGCAAAAACCCCAGCCTCCAGGAGGATGATGGGCCCTACAGTTGGCTCCCACCATCTCACCCTGCCCACTTCAAGGCCTCTGATTCCTCCTCCACTCCCAGCCTGCTGACTAGATTTAGAGAAATGGTGCCAAGGTAAAGAACAGCAGCCTCGCTTTGGGGGGCCGGGTTATACAAGCCGGGTGGTGGACATGCTGGGGTGTTGGTTGGAGCATGGAGGGGGGGGCCTGACCTGGGAGGGTCTTGGGCCAGGTGGGAGAACTACTGACTGTAAGAGACCACATTTAGGGAGATCCCAGTGTGGCCAGTGACCAGATGAAAAAAGAATTAAAAAAAAAAAAAGATTTGGAAGCACTGACTAGATAGTATGGGGAAATACCATATACAAAGATTTTGTAGTAGGATTCCCTGAGCTATTGCAAGCTTGACAGCGGGAGTTATTATATATTTAATTTTATAGTCTAAACCAAGTGTGGCATTCACAGTTTTACAGACTTTTGAGATGTGTTGGTTGAAATCAGAGGAAGGGTCAAGGGTAAGACTTAGGTATTTGAATGAGTTGGTGGTAGAGAGGAGAGCGCCATCAGAGCAATCAATGGTTAGGCCATTGGGGTAGGACCTTAGCTTTGGCGAGGACCCAGAAAGAATGGACTGTGTCTTGCTGGTGTTTAGGATCAGGCAATTTTGGGTAGCCAGGTCTGTAGTCTCCCAAAGTCGGTATTCTGCTGAGAGCTAATCTCAGCTATATTGTATAATACTTGGCAAGAGGCCAAAGAAAATTGCAGGAAGAGATCATTTCAAAATTGCCATATCTGTACTCAATGATTTAATGATTTTTTTCTAAATTAAAACTGAATATTCAGTCAAAGAAAATCTGAGCAATATTAAATATGTGTACTAAAATATTTATTTTAGAACATTGGAATGGGCCTTCACTCCCAGATTTTTATTACAAGAAAGGGCTCATAAAGCTGATCAAAATACTTTCAATAGAAAATTACTTATTAATTATGCTCAACCCATCGATCAAACAGAATCCATGTGGGAAAAGATAGTGTGTGCATATAACCACCCCATGAATTTGAAAAATAACCGTAAATAGTAATAATAAAAAATAATGATAATAGAGGAAAAACAGATAACAGAATATAAAAAAGATAAGGCAGAAAGGGAAGGAGGGGTAGGGAAGGGGAGAAGGAGCAAGGGAAGAAGGGAACAGGAAACACATGAGGAACAAGGGGTAAACGAGAATTATCAATCTCAGTATATCAAATATATACACATTTATTAATACCAGTGAATCAATTATTTCAAATTACAACATTTCCAAAAACAGCAACAGTTACGCACATCCAAAAGACTATTGAGACCTGGCTTCTTATGTGCTTTTAGAGACAGGATCCATAAAAGATGCACTGGTCCATAGCCATTTTCAAGACATTAAACCACAGACTTGGGCTACAACAACTGAAGGGGTACTATAAATGTCACAATTGTATCTATTGTAACAAAGTTATAGAAGGCAGTATAGCACAGTGGTTTAAGGCTCTGAGCTGCAAATCTGAAGACCTGGGTTTGAATCCCACAGCCCTCACTTGCATACTGTGTGACCTGAGCAAGTCACTTAACTTCCCTGTGCTCCCAGGTTGCACCTGTAAACAAGCTTTCAGCTTAGTGTGTCTCACCTGGTTAAACAATTGGGAAAAAAAGAGTAATGCAGACCAAAGAATTTACTAGCTGTAACATAGATATAAACTATCAGATTAGACAGCTCACTACCTGTAACATGACTAGAGTTGTCTACCATGACACTTGTAAATGGAGTGGAGGTGTCGATAGGGAGAAGGGCAGGGGTAAATGGAGAAAGTGACAAAGGCAAGAAGGACAGGGATGGGGCAAAAGGGGGTAAGGCCATCAGGAAATGGAGGGTAATGAGTACCAATGCCCGTAGTCTGGGCAACAAGGTCCCTGAGCTGGTGGCCTTAATGGAAGAGGGATGCCTGGATATTGTAGCAGTCACAGAAACATGGTACACAGAGAACCATGACTGGGATGTTAATATACCAGGGCACATAACCTATAGGAGAGACAGGCAGGAGAAGAGGGGAGGAGTAGCCTCATGTAAAGGAAGGGATAAAAGTAACTGAACAAAAGAGTAAACAGGGAGGAGAGGAGGCACTGTGGGTCACCTTGGAGACTGGAAAGGCACCCAATCCGCACAGGGTTGTGTACAGACCCCATGTCAGGGAAGGAATGGACAAAGATATGATGGAAGGCATTCTAGAATAGCAGAGAAAGGGAGATACTGTTGATGGGAGACCTGAATATGCCAGATGTTAACTGGAGCACATTTGCTGCAGTCACATCCAAGAGCAGGGCCAATTCTTGATGCCCCACAGGTGGCAGGCATAGACAGCTAGTTTCGAACCCACTCATGAGGAGCAATCTAGACCTCGTACTCTCAAATGGGGGCAGTGAGAGGATCTCAGATCTAGAAGTGGGTTGCCATCTGGGGACAAGTGACCATCAAACAGTGTGATTCATGTTAAACTCAGCTACAGAGTCAAGCCATACAAAAGTGAGGGTACTGGACTTTAGGAGGGCTGACTTTGACAAGATGGGAGAGTGCCTCAGAAAAGCACTAGCAAACAGACTAGAAGGAAGTGTGGAGCAACAATGGGGAATTATCAAAACTGCCATCACAGAGGCAACAAGCCTTTGTGTGAAGCAAATAAACAAATCAAAATGAAAGAAAAAGCCACTATGGTTCTCAAGAGAGGTGGTTGTGAAAGTCAGGAAGAAAAAGATAGCATTCCGGAAGTATAAGAAAACACAGAAGGAGCAGGACAGAGAGCTGTACCAGTTAAGGCAGAAAGAAACAAGGAGGGAAGTCAGAATAGCAAAGGCCCAAACTGAGGAAAAGATAGCCAACTCAGTTAAGAAGGGGGATAAAACCTTTTATAGGTACATCAGCGAGCATAGAAAGACAAAGGGAGGGATAGTGAGGCTGAATAGAATGAACGGTGGGTGGACAGAGGGGGACAGCGAAAAAGCAGGAATACTGAATGAATATTTCTGCTCAGTATTCACAAAGAGGAGGGGAAGTGCCTAATCCATTTAACAGAAGCACTTTGATAGGGGGGTGATCCCAGTCCTTTCACAGAAGAAAGGGTTCTGCAAGAACTCCTAAAACTGAAGGGGACAAAGCAATGGGTCCTGATGGAATTCACCCAGAATTCTAAAAAGAATTAAGGAAGGAACTAGTGAAACCACTGGCTACTCTTTTAATAAATCATGGGAGGATGGTGTGGTACCCGAGGACTGGAGGAAGGCGGATGTGATTCCCATTCACAAAAGTGGGACCAAGACAGAGGCAGGAAACTACAGACCTGTCAGTCTGACCTCTGTGGTAGGGAAAGTGATGGAGTCACTTGAAGGAAAGAATAGTTGAGTACCTAGAGGTCAGTGGAGCACAGGATCCAAGGCAGCATGGGTTCACAGCGGAAGGTCATGTCAGACGAATCTAATAGATTTCTTTGACTGGGTGACCAAAGTAGTAGACCAGGGAGGGGCTGTGAACATGGCCTACCTAGACTTTAGCTAGGCATTTGACACAGTCCTTCACAAAAGATTATTAGTCAAATTAACCAGCCTGGGAGTGGGTCCCAGGGTGGTAGCCTGGGTAAAACATTGGCTGGACAACAGGACACAGAAGGTAATTGTAAATGGAGTCCACTCTGATGAAAGGGCGGTTACTAGTGGGGTACCGCAGGGTTCAGTATTGGGTCCAGTCCTTTTTAATGTCTTCATCAGTGACATTGCAGAGGGACTGGAAGGAAAAGTATGCCTTTTTGCAGATGACACAAAGATCTGCAACAGGGTTGATACACAAGGAGGCGTGGAAAGGATGAAAAGGGACTTGGCAAGGTTGGAGGAATGGTCAGATGTATGGCAGCTAGGATTCAATGCAAAAAGTGCAAAATAATGCACCTGGGAAACAAGAACCCAGGGGAAGAATACACAATGGGTGGGGGGTAGTAACAACAACAAAACAGGAAAGGACCTGGGGTAATCATATCAGATGACCTTAAGGTTAGCAAGCAATGTGAGAAGGCAGTAGGGAGGACTGGGGTATACTGGGATGTATAGGGAGGCATCAGCAGAAAACAGGAAGTTGTTATCTCTCTGTACAGAGACAGTTGGTGAGACCCCATCTGGAATACTGTGTCCAGTTCTGGAGACCCCATCTCTGCAAGGACATAGACAGGATAGAGGCAGTCCAGAGGAGGGCAACTAAAATGGTGCAGGGTCTGCAAGAGAAGCCGTATGAGGACAGACTAAAGGAGCTTAATATGTATACTCTTGAGGAAAGAAGGGAGAGGGGGGACATGATAGAAACTTTCAAGTACCTTAAGGGAATCAACAAAGTCCAAGAGGGTAGCATCTTTCAGAAAAGAGACTTGCAAGAACAAGGGGACACAATTTAAAGACAGAAGGAGGGCAGTTCAGGGGCAATGTGAGGAAGTATTATTTCCAGAGAGGGTAGTGGATGCATGGAACAGCCTTCCTGAGGAAGTCGTGGGGTCTAAAACTGTGGGAGAATTCAAAATGCATGGGACAGACATAAGGCAATTCTTGTGGGGGGCAAGAAGATATAGGCTGTTGGTTAACTAGGATCTACAGCTTATCCTATAGGTAGGGAAATGGGCAGACTAGATGGGCCTAGCGGTCCTTATCTGCCATCAAAGTCTATGTTTCTATGTTAAATGCAAAGCCTTTTATGTTGGTACAATGACCAGGCTTTTTAAGCCCCATTTAGGAGAGCATATTCGAGCTACAGCCAGAAATGACCCCCTGTACGTCACAGCATTACATATTATGTAAGCTGATGACAGGGAACTGCACAATGTTTAATTTGTGGTGATTGATAAAGTGAGCAGAAACCCCAGAGGGGGGAGTTTTGCTAACTTAGTTTTAATGAGAGAGAACTACTGGATCCTGTCTCTAACAGCACATAAGAAGCCAGGTCTCAGTAGTCTTTTGGATGTGCACCCCTATTTAAAAAAATATGAGATAATGCAGCATTTGTTTGTCTTTTATCCTGAAGTAATCTTAACTGTTGCTGTTTTTGGAAATGTTTTAATTTGAAATAATTGATTCACTGGTGTTAATAAATGTGTATATATTTGATATCCTGAGACAGATGATTCTTGTTTACTTTGTTCCTCGTGTGTTTCCTGTTCCCTTCTTCCCTTGCTCCTTCTCCCCTCCCTGTTCCCTACCTGCCATATCTTTTTATATTCTGTTATCTGTCTTTCCTCTTTTATCATTCGTCACCCTCTCTATTCCGTTTCATTATTCATAATAATGTTCTACAATATGTTTGTAATTGCTGTAAGATGTATATATTTAATCAGTCACTTTTGATTCATCTATTTATGCCTTTTTGACAAATCATGATATTTAATCAGTAGGGGTTTTGCTATTTAAGAGATGTTTATTCACTTTTTTTACAAACAACAAATGCACTTTAATTAAGCCTATCCAATTAAATGGACTTTTAATGCAATGTCATCAGGTCACATGATGTGTTTTTGCATATATATGCTGGGTGTGTTTTTAAGTCCTTAGCCTTTGATAAAGGACACATTTGTCTGAAACACATCCAGCTGGACTGGTTGTCTGCACATTTGTTCAATAAAATATGGATTAAATCGGCAACAGCCTGGGTGTCCCTTTCATGAGGTTAGTGTGTCCTTGGAGCCTTTTTGGAACATGTGTCTCGGGAGTTCCAGAGCACCACTTTTTCCTTGTGTGTACTCTGTTTTTTTTCTTAGATCCAGAAATAGGCAGTCAGCCATGAGCTCTCACAGTGGGAGGAGGGCTTGTGCTGCTGGCCAAAGCCAATAAGGAAGTCTGCCTGGGGCTTCTACAGCCACACATCAGGATGTGACTTCAAGGTGTCTACAATCTGTAGAGTACAGAGACTGAACTGTGTGTTTTCTGATTGTGTCAAAATGACACCTTGTTGGATAAAGACACTGTTCATATCTTTCCTGTGAAAGGAGGTAAAAGTGTGCAGATCCAGTAATTGTGTCCCAGCTTCAGGCCTGCAGTGTGACCTGAGACTGTGTGTGAGTACTGCTGTGTGAAAGCCTGCATCAGGACTGCAGACAGTTGGTAAGATAGGCGGTTAGTGCTACTGCTAGGCAATGGCGAATGTACCACAGTTGGATTTAAAAACCTAGGTGTGTGTGTGGGGGGAGGGGGCAGGGGCATGTGGCCCTTGATCCCTAGATTGGTGTGTCCTGCAGTAGTGAAGGAGATATGAGCCAGAGAGATACAGATGACTCCCAGTGCAGAAGGCCTGATCTGCCTCCTGAGGAGCCTAAGACGTGCATTGTCAAGCTGATGCCCCCATCTGCACAACTGATCAACTACTCAATAGAACCTTCACCTGCAGAGAAGGATGAAGAGGTACCCAAGTTATCAAGGAAGTTGATAACACCAGAACCATGAGTTCACTCAAGGCTTGCCCTGCAACTGGGATTTTGTTTAAAGTTTGTCACCAAAACTATAGCTTTGGCCAACAGGCCAGGATCTACAAGTACTTCCTTTGAGGTTTACCATTTAAGCAATTGCATAGCATGTGGGGCTTGGGTTTAAAAATGTTTTTTACTGGGCAGTACCATTGGTCAGTCAGCTACAAATTCATCTGGCCTGCACTGTTTTTCAGGCTGGGTAGCCAGTGAAACACTGGGATCTCCCATAAGGTTTAAAGGGGTTTAGACTAGGACCAATGGGAAGTGGGTAGTGCACTCAGTAAAGGTGGGCTAGTACTTCAAAATTGTAGCCACTGTGTTTGCACTGCAACAGTATTTGCATGGTCTGGTGAGGATGGGCACTACTGCTTTTTAAAGTGTTGTTACTGCTGTTTTGAAATGTGCTTAATAGGCCGAGTTTAGTAAGGCACCTAACTTCAGCCCTGCATTTACAGTTCAAAAGTTATAACCAAAAAGAGTTTGGCTTTGTATTTGTCTGTATCTTGTGAATAGTCCCCAATAAATATTTTGTTGTTGTTTTATATTTTTCCTCATGAGCATATTATTAGTGGTAAGTTACTAGTTGCTGTTTTATCAATGTTAAAGCTGTACTGTGCTTTTCCATGTGTGGGGGACACTGTGGGGAAGCGGGGAGGTACTGCATCCCAGAGGGTTGTACTGCTCTGATACCAAACCCACTTAAATGAATCTCTAGGTGAAGGCACTACCCTAACTAAATATATCTGGACATTAACTCCCCAATCAGGAGATAAGAACCCAGGCCCTCAACCTTTTGTGAGCCCACAAAGCAATGATAGTAACTGCAACATCCATGGCAATCCAACTATATCAGATTAAATAATTTTTTCAAATACCATATTATATTATCTGTCCTTATATTATACAATTATCTTCGCATATGCCATATTATATTAGATTACTGTGTGTTATCTTCTCATACTGTATATTATCGTGTTTTCTTGGCATAAAAATAAAGCTAAATTTAAGAATAATAATTTCATTGAATAAAAACAATAGATCTTGACTGGTTTAGAAAAAAAAACACATCCTCTTCATTATTCTCCTCCTCCCTCTGTCCTGAATCATGTTTTCCTCATCATGTGTCACTGCAGCTTGTGGATAACAATGCCTTCTTCCCTGCATTCACACTACACAGAGTACAATTGGATTTGTATCCATTAATATAGAGGTGCCACTGTGCACTGGTGGCATGGACAATTTCATGTCTGCCTTGAGGCATTATACATAGTATTTTTATCATCTTCACAACTTGTCACTTGTTTACTACAAACAACATGACACCAGCTACCTGTGTGATTACCGCCACAGTCAGCTGTGCACCATTTGCATGGATAATTACCTGTCCACCATGAGTAACAATAAATAATTCTATTTATTATTATCTTCATGACTCATCACATATTCATTCAAAAATTATGTTTTCTTGTTGTAGGAATAAAAAATACATGCAATAATAAAAATATAATATTATAATATTTATATCATATCATTTCCATAATTTTTATATTATGTAATTTCCATCTAATCCAGTACATTTTTTGTTATGTCACTCATGTAATGGGGTCATACTTTGTTGCACTCCTCTGCCAGTACCAGCAGCAGCACAAGAACCAGTGTCATAGTGCTTATTTCACAACTCAGTTAGGAGCAATAATGGCTCTTGATCTTCACATATTCTACATTGCAGAATATATGGGCATTCAAAGACTCTTGTATGAAAAACTGAAACACATATTCAACATTACATCATGTTTCACATGGTCTATATTTCTGCACCTGTAGTCTTTTCCTGTTATCATTGTCTATGTTTCTGTCAAGTGGAAACTAGCAAGGGGAAGGTTTCAGAGGGATGTGGGTGTGTTTTTTTGTTTACGGAAAGGGTGGTGGAGCCATGGAACAGTCTGACAGAGGAGGTGGTGGGCAGCAAGACCCTAAATGGTTTCAAGCATGACTGGGACAGAGTGAAGGGTTTGGTGGTTGCTCAGGTCAGTAGCAGTTGGGAGGGGAGCAGGGAGTGGACTGGGGGGATAAAATCTTGCATGGACAATAGGTCCTGGGACATATATGGAATACAAGGGAGACTGCCTGGACCTGTGGTCTTTTTTGCCATCACTGTCAATGTTTCTATGTTTCTAGGCATGCCAAGCACAAATAGCGTACATGATGGAGTGTGATTCAAAAGTTTATTCTGCTTCTATGACCACATATAGTAAACTGGCCTCCAAACTGTACAGTAAGTAACCCTTTCCATATCCCTTCCATGATGAATGTACTTGACTGCCACATGAACTGTTATTTAAGATATTCTACTACATCCCAGTGAAGCATACTAAATATAATATCATACTTCACAACTATTTCTCTAAGTATATGCATAAAAATAAATATTAATAAAATTACATTAAAATAAAAATTACAGTAGTTGACTAGTTCCTCTCAATACAAGACATTTATTATCACAAATCATGTTGCTGGTCATATGAATAAAAACTATTACTTAAAAATACAAACAGATGTCTGTGTTTTTATATTACTATCATCATATTGTTTTTATTATTTCATATATTAAACAGATAATCTAAAACAATAGAAGAGAGTATAAAATAATGATCATATAAAAAATATCACTGTAAAATCTATGGTGCTGCAATGGAGAATATCACAGCTAGCATGAGGTAAAGCAGAGAGTCAGAGACTATAGGGGGTGTGCACCTTGAGGTCATCAATAAATAATAACTATTACTGTAGCTCATATTCAGTTACGACAGTCTTTGTGGATTTTTCAGACACCGGCACAATGCCACAAACAGTAAACCACAGCAGATGCATGCCAACAGCACCTGCCACAAGTGAGCTACAGTAATTAATATTCACTGCTAAACTTAAGACTTTCTTACCCCCATTTGTATTCTGCTTTAACTCATGTCAGTTACTGCACTGGGAGCCAAAGATGTTCCGCTGAATTCTCAAAACTAAAAAGAATTTTTGGGCCCCAACTCAAAGCTGAATCCAAATAGACACTGATTATTTTCTGTCACCCTAAATATCAACCCTACAGTTATACAATGCAAGTCAGCAGCACTACCACTAAAGCAGCTTATTGGAGAGTGCCAGTGAGATGCATACGAAATTGATCTGTCAGAGCAGGTGCATGAGAATGAGGAGCTTGGGGAGGGGGAAGCACATTTGGAGGAGGAGAAAGGCCAATGGAAAGCGCACAATACATGCAAGCAGAATGAGGGCATGGGAAATAGCATAAGAAGAGAAAGAAGGGCAGAAGAAAGGCACAGGAGAGGAAGAATGAAGAAGCAATGCAGTGGATGAGGATGAAGAAAAAATAGCTTGAAAGTCTGATGTCAGTTACAGCATGACAAGTGATGATGATGAGTATGACACTGAGGAGTTGAGGCCATCTTGGTAGTAGATTATCAGTTCCTCAAGGATCCACCTTTGGTTCAATTTTATTTTCATTATAGTAACCTTTCTCCTTTGTACTTATTTGTTCTGTTAAAATCTATGCTGATGACAGTGTGCTCTACAGTGTTCATTTGTCTTATTCTACTCTGAGTGTATTGTTGCAGAAGTATTTTGACACAGTTATCTAACATTTTTTGAATAATCTTTTAATTTTAAATCAGAGTAAATGAAAGTGTACAGTATGCTATTTCAGTCACTTTAGTCTGGCAGTAGCCTGGAGTGGCTTTTACCACATGAGGAACATCAGCCAGATTAAATCCCTTGTCTTCCCTGAGACCCTGGTGACATTGGTGCATGTGTTTGTGATGTCCAGACTTAACTACCATAATGCCCTATACTTTGGGGAAATAGAGGTATCCAATCATGCCTGCAGGTGGTGCAGAATTCAGTGGCTAGGTTACTGATTAGCCTACCTAAGTCTTGTCATGGGACCCGGTCCTGTGTGAACTTCACTGGCTGCCAGTGAAGTGGCAGATGACCTTCAAAGTTGGGTTACTAACCTATAAGACCCTGCATGGGTTTGGCCTGGTCTATCTGACAAACCTCTTGTCTTGTCTCTACATTCTTCCCCATGCCCTCTCTGCTACACTGATGTTGGCCAGTTGACTGTCTCAGAACTAGACTGAAATCCTTGGGAAACCAGGCCCTTGAGGTCATTGGTCTAGTGTTCTGGAATTCACTGCCAAGAGCCCTGAGAGAGGCCACCTTGGTGCGGGTCTTTACAAACATTCATATATACAAACATATGAATATACCAGCAGATAAAGGCCTTACAGTCTATCTAGTCTGCTTGATTGTGCAGCTTCCTATATATTTACAAAAATAACTGCCACCTCCCCATTTCCCTGTTGCTCTCCCTCAACATCCCCTCACTTACTGTCCCCCTTCTACCCTCAACTTTTCCACTCACTCTGTTCCAACCACTCTTGAAGCTGTCCACCATTTTTAGGGATACCACCTCCTTTGGCAGCTCATTCCACTTGGCCACTACACTCTCAGTGAAAAAGTACCTCCTCATCTACCTCCTAAAACCTTCCCCCCAACTAACTTTAGGCTCTGCCCTCTAGTGGTCTTGTTCTTGCTAAGACATAAGAAGCCCTCAGTCCTCACTATGTTAATATCCTTAAGGTACTTGAAGGCCTCAGTCATGTCTCCTCTCTCCTGTATTTCTCAAGACAGTACATATTGAGCTCCCTGGGCCTCTAGCTATTGGTGTGCCCTACTGGCACTGGGTCATCTTGTTGCCCTTCTCTGGACCACCTCCAGCAAGCTGATATTCTTCTTAAGATAAAGGCACCAAAATTGCACACTGTACTCCAGGTGTGGTCTTACCAATGAGTTGTACAGCGGGAGAATGACCTTCATCCTCCTGGTATTAATTCGCTTGGTTATGCAGTCCACCATCTGATTTGCTTTGGCTGCTCCTTGTAATGTGCAGACTGTTTCAGGCCATTTATAACTATTACACCCAGGTCCTTTTCTTCCTCTGACCTAGTTACCAGCACTCGCCCAACCACTATTTTTGTCCCTGAATTCTTCACCCCAGGTGCATAACTTCACAATGTTTAGTGTTGAACCCCAGCTGCCAAATGCAAGAAAACTTTTCTAGCTTAGCCAGATCCTCCCTGAGTTCCTGTCTTTCATCCTCTGTATCCGCTGTCCCACATAGCTTTGTGACATTGGTGAACAGGAAGATTTTACCCTGATCCCATTTGTGATGTCACTGATGAAGATGTTAAACAACACTGGACTGAGCAATGAGCCATGAGGGACCCCACTGGTCACAGGCCTAGATTCTGAGAATTCTTCCATGAAAACCATCCTTTGGCTTCTATCCTGCAACCACCTCCTGACACATTCTGCTAGCTTATCCCCCACCCCTCAGGTCCTCCAGCTTTCTCACCAGTCTCCTATGAGACTGAGTCAAAGGCCTTGCTGAAGTCAAGCTACAGGACATCAACTGCCTGGTCATTGACAACTGTCCTAGTGACCCATTTGAAGAAGTCAATTAAGTTAGTTTGGCAGAACCTGCCTGACACAGGCCCATGATGCCTCTCATCCTGGAGCCCATTTTGCTCCAGAAAGCTGATCAGTCTCTCTTTCAGAGTGGTTTCCATCAGCTTACCCACTATTGAGGTCAGGCTGACTGGTTTGTAGTTCCATGGTTTGTCTCTTGGCCCACTTTTATGGAAAGGCACCATATGCACCATTCTCCAGTCCTGGGACATGTTTCTGGATTCCAGAGGGATGGTAAACTGATCTGCCAGGGGAACCACTAGAATCTCTGCCAGTTTTCTAAGGACTCTTGGGTGCATGCCATCTTGCCCAGGTGATTTGTACACTTTTAGGGCCCTTAGGCCCTTGGGTACCATGCCAGCTTGAATTGCGCTGTCTATGGCTTACCCCCTCCTAATCCTTAGCCCATCTAGTTCCTTGTGGTACCAGTCTGTACTTCTCATGAGTGAAGACTGAACAGAAGTACCCATTAAGCACCTTCACCTTTTCTTCACTACCCTCTGCTTATCCTCCCTCCTTTTTCAGCCTGACGGTCTCATCCTTTATGTTTCTTTTCTCCCTTACATACCTGAAAAAGGCCTCCTCACCTACTTTTACCCCCGGGCTAGCTGTACCTCTCTCATGGCCTTTGCCTCCCTTACAGCTCTGATCACCTCTCTTGACTCAGTGGCATAGTCCACCCTATCCTTCTCTTTCTGAGAACACTTGTAATTTCTAAAGGCTGGCCTCTTGTTCCCCCACTGCTTTCACCACCTCCTTGCTGAACCATCTTGGTTTTGATGCCTTAGTTTTCTTAATTTTGATTTTGGCACACTCACTACTGGAATCCCTGAATCTCTTCTTATCATAGCCAATTTCTGTTCCACATCCATCCCTACTCTGATTCCAGCAAAGTGTAGTTTCAGAAGTTCTCCCATCCTACCAAAGCCAGCCCTCCAAAAGTCCAAGGTCCTTCTCTAGTCCTCATCATCCCTCTGCCCATGTCCAAGTGAAACTACACCATGTGATGGTTACTGTCTGCAAGCAGTGCATCCACTTTCACCTCCTGAACAAATGCAGAGTTGAACAGGACCAGATCCAAAACAGCCCTCCCACTAGTGGGCTCTATGACACCTTGTGTCAGAAAAGCACTCTGATAGGGGAATTCTAAAAAATTACCTCTTCAAAGAGGCTTATGGAAATGTGTGATTGCCCTATGTGTCTGTTAAGTGATCTGCTGATGCTGTTATGCATTTTTAAATTTACTTTATGGTGAGTTTTTTTATTTTTAACTCTGAGTCTTATGTACTTCATTATTATTTGCTGTGCTTCTGTTAGGTGCCCTGAACCTCTGGTGAGGGTATCATAACAAAGAAAACTACCACTACTTAATTTGTTTTGTGAAACTGGGTCTTTGTCTATATTTTGTAAAGGTTCTTTACGATTTATGGTTTGTAAAGGTTTTGACTTTCAAGTATTTGTGGCTTATTTTAATAATACTGTACTTTATATTTTGAACCTCATGTAAAGTTTGTGACTAAGAGGCTACACACTTGTTTGGCCCAAGGCATAGATACTTATACACCAAGTACACTGTAGCATACCGACAACAAAATTACAGCCTAGCCATAGCAAAGTTAGGAAACAGTCAACCAACATGGCGCATGGAATCTTGATTAACTTGCCGGGCTGTTATGTAACTCATCCTCACTCTGTCTAGCCTTGTTGGGTGACTCCATCTAGCATGGGGGAGGTCACCCTCTGTGTAACTCTGTCTGGCATGGGTGAGAGGAGGAGCACACAGCTGCAACAAGACAGTAGCACCATAGCAGAGCTCAGTTAGATCCATGGCACTTATGATTGGTTGCTCTGTGTTGGTGGGTGTGTTGCTAGCTTCAGTCATGATTCATTTAAGTTGAGGCCATGCATGTTACCAATTAACACTGAGCAGGAACCAAGAAATGGAAAGAAGACTAGCTGGGTGGTGGTGAGCTAAAGAAGACTGAACAAAGAAACCTGATGTGAGCAGAAGCATCAGTGGCATCACTGTCAAGGATGGTGGCATCAATCTCAGTATGGCAGGAGGCAGAGCAGATTGCAAAACACGTGGCTGGCAATGTTAACAGAGGCCATGGTCTTGGATGATGGTCTCCTGTTTTGATCTGTGGTGGCAGATCTGTATGTGCATTTATCCTGACTCCTTAGCATATACCAGAACCAGAAGGTAAGAGACACATAGTTAAAGAACAAATTCAGGCAAAAGCCAATAGGGCTGCATGAGAAGAATTTGGAGTAAAAATATTGAAAATTGCCAAAGTTATGAGCCTGCATTAGCAAAATGTAATGTAGCCTCCTAAATTTGTTGTTTTGTAATATTTTTACACCAAATTTTCAACATAGCCTTGTTATGACCCTGCCCCATGAAGAAGGGCAGAGGAAAGTTTTAACTCTTGATCAAAAGGTGATTTCATGCAAGGACCACAAAATCACCTTTCAGGATATAAAAAAACAACAACATTTTGGTCAGGATTTGCTGGGCTGGCAGTATAGCCTAGAGGTTAGAGAAATGAGGTGTGAACAAGCTTGATACATCCAGCAGACCAGACCTGAGTCTAATTCTCACAACCTCCTCTTGCATACTTTGTGACTCTGAGCAAGTCACTTAACCACCCAGTGCTCCCAGGTCACCGCTTAAAACAGGCACTTGTGCCTAGTGGGCCTTACCCAGTTACCAAAAGACTAAAAATAAAAATTAAAAAAATTGAAAATGGACAGCTGCATACACATGAGGTGCTGTAAAGATATGGCTATGTTGTGAATTTTGGGGAAAAATATTGAAAATTACCAAAGTTACTAGCCTTCTTTTGCAAAATTCAACATAGGCTCATAACTTTTGTTTTTCTTTAGATTTTACACAAAATTTCAATGTAGTCTTCTTATGACCCCACATCATGAACAAGGGCAGAGAAATTTTCAGCTCCTGCCTCAAAAGTGATTTTGTGCAGATACTGTGAAATCACATTTTGGGACAGATCTGTCCAATGACAGTGAATTGTTGATGAGGTGGGGTCCCAAAGAAAGCATCCTGAAAATGTGGGCCCAAATACACAGAAATGCCCAAATTATGCCACTAAGTTCAAATCCCCATTGAACTACATTGAAATGCGTACCTGATTTTCTCAGTTTGCAGTCCAGCTTTTTTTTTGCGAGATAAAACAAGCACAATAACGAGCAGGGCGAGCGTGCGCGGGGCCGTGTGCAGAGACGCGTGCAGAGTCACGCGCGTTGTAGTGCGTGTCTATCGTGTCCATCGGGGACTTCGGGACGACGGTTTAACATCACTCTGACTGCTCTCATTTATAAGGAGTATCTAAGGTACTGTGTACTGTTGCTCTAATTATTATCCAGTGTTTGAACCACTCGGCAACACAATGAAAAGAGCCAATAAATATTGTAGCTCCTGTCAGATGTATGCAATTGGCAAACAATGTGCCAACTACACCTGTGACAGGTGCATACTGGTAAAATCCTTACAGGAGGAGGTTGCTCGACTTCTCAATAAAGAGGAGACAACCCCCGACACTACCCAGTATGCAGTTGACCCAGAAATAGAAGTGCTAGAAGAGTACATTGATCACATGTCCCTCTTGTTAGATGCTAACAATTTAACTTCACCACAAGAAAATGTATCCCAGGCTGAAATAAATTCTCCATGCCGTAAGGCACAGGAGACTATTTTGATCCCACAGAGTACATTAACACTAGACACCATACATAATGAAGAACATAAAATTGCTTCTACCCCTGAGTGTTCCCATTCCCCCTCAGAATTACCATCATTTCCCGAGGTTACTACCTGGTCCAGTATTCCACCCCCAAAATTGAATAAAAGAACTGATTCACAGTCACAAGAGGTTAACATCTCTCCCTTAGTGACGTTGCATAACTCCTTTGAACCCTTAACCTTTTTACCAGCTGAAGACACCAGCTGCAATCAGAGGCAGGAATCAATAATCACTCAGGTTGATACCCCCTCACCGCATAAAGATGCTCCCATGCAGGTTTTTGTGTTGGGTGACTCTATGGTAAAATTCATTGATCGGATTGTATGTAACCTGATAAAGTAAACAGGACCTGCTCCAAGTTATAGGGGGCCAGAGTCATGGACATAACCACCATGACCAAGACTATCTTACAAAATGCAGGCAATAATCCATTAGTTATTATTCATGCTGGGACCAATGATATCACCAAAATTCCTTTACAACAATTGAAACAAGACATAGTTGCTATCTGTAACCTATTAAATGAAAGGGGATGTAAAATTGGTATATCCGAAATTCTCCCAGTACCTCGAGCCTCACATCTTATTCAAACAAAAATCAAATCATTAAACGAATGGCTCCGGAAATGGTGTCTCAGGCAAGATATAGCCTGTCTTACGCATTGGGAGGTTTTTAACGACAACCCTTCCCTCTTCTGCTGGGATGGTTTGCACCTCAGCCGAAAGGGCAGTTCTCTTCTTGGCCACCAGTTTTTGGCATTTATTAATAGACATTTAAACTAAAATCTAAGGGGGAGATCAGGCCCAAGGAGCCATCTCTTAATACTATATGTAAACTGAATGCCTTATCCTTTAACGCCAGAGCACTGAACAAAACTAAAATGGCAGAACTAGAGACGTTGATCCATGAATTTAACATTGGACTTGTTGCCATCACTGAAACCTGGGGAAACTCAGATAAAGAATGGATAATGAACATCCCAGGGTTTAAACTCTATTATAAAAACAGATCCAATGAAAAAAAAAAGGTGGAGGAGTAAGTCTCTATGTGACCGACTATATTCTATCTTTCGAATCTCCCTCACCTACATCAGCAGAAAGTATTTGGGTTTATTTACAGCCAAGAGGACACCCCCAGATCTTGGTAGGCAACTGTTACGGCCCCCCTTCTTCTGACATTACATACTTTGATCAATTAACTTCAGAAATCACTTCCATGGCTGACAAGGGACTAGTAATTATTCTGGGGGATTTTAATCTCCCAACAATAAATTGGGATACACTCTCTGGACGACTTACAGTTACTTTCAATTACTACCAACCTTGGCCTTACCCAACAAGTTAGGGAACCGACCCATGGGAATAATATTCTAGACCTAGTAATGACTAACATGAATGCCTCTATATCTAATCTACAAGTGCTAGACCCTCTGGGCAACAGCGATCACATGAGAATTCAATTCTCCATTCTTTTGACCCATAAAAAGTCCATAAATAACCAAATGATTAAACAATACGAGAAGGCTAATTTTTCCAGTATCAACAAACATCTTGCAGGTATATCATGGGGCCCATTACTTTCATCCCTTAATGTTAATGACGCCTGGAGCAGTTTTAAAGAAATAGTACATAGTCTGGAAAAACATTATGTACCAGAAAGAAAGAAATATAACAAGGCAAGGTTCCGGCCTGGTATAACAACAAAATTAAAAAACTTAGCATCCATAAACGTAAATTATTTAAATACCTAAAAAAATGGAAACCTGAACATTCAGAAGAAATATTAACCAGGTACAGGAAAACACTCAAGGAATTAAAAACATCAATTATCCTCTCTAAATGGAATCTGGAGTTCAGAATTGCCCACACTAGGGATTCATATAAAAGTCTGCATTCATATTTAAATAATAAAAAGGGTGACACAAGAAAAATAGGTCCATTAATCATAGATAATAAAACTATTTTTTCCGATAAGGCCACTGCATCTGAGTTTAATGAATATTTTTGTTCTGTCTTTGAACATGATAAGGATCCTATAGCATCTATCAAGACGAAGATATATTCTGGTTACACTATCACTATCTCTGATACCCTTAAACTCCTAAAAACCTTGAAGCCAACAACAAGTCCTGGTCCTGATAATATCACTTCTAAATTTCTTATGGGAACATATGCTAATATTGCTGCCCCCCTCACTTTTATCTTTAACAAATCTCTTAAAGAAGCTAATGTCCCCCTAGACTGGAAAAGAGCTATAGTTACACCTATCTTTAAAAAGGGTGCACCATAAATGGAAAATTATAGGCCAATCAGCCTTACTTCCATATCATGTAAATTATTAGAAAAACACATTAAACAGTTAATTGAAGAGGAGATGAGGGCACTGAACCTAGTAGATATTTCACAACATGGTTTCAAATCTGGACATTCATGCACAACTAATTTGTTAGCTTTTTACAACCTAGAAAGCAGTAATCTAGATTCAAACATACCGGTGGATGTTATTTTGCTTGACTACAGCAAGGCGTTTGACAAGGTGTCACATTTTATATTAATAAATAAATTAATAACACTAGGTTTCTCTCATGGTATTGTATCCTGGGTTAATAACTGGCTCTATAATAGAACCCAGATAGTCAGAGTTAATGGGGAACTATCGGATGAGAAATCAGTGTTAAGTGGTGTTCCTCAAGGTTCAGTGCTGGGTCCTACGTTATTTAATATTTTCATTAGCGATCTCATTATTTCATCACATAATACCTTATCAAAATTTGCAGATGATACTAAATTGGGTGGTCGAGTTGATAGTGAAATTAACCGAGTTCCCTTATAAATGATCTTAAAGAAATTGAACTATGGGCAACAACCAATAAAATGCAGTTTAATGTGTCCAAATGTTCAGTATTACACTTTGACAAAAACATAAAACAGACATACTGCCTTAACAATATAAAACTCAGGAATCTCTTGTTGAAAAAGATTTGGGCATATTGGTAGATAATAGACTATATTTCCAAAACCATTATAACAAGGTAGCAAATCAGGCCAATGCCCTCTTGTGCAGGATCAACAATACTGTTATTAATATTTTCATTAGCGATCTCATTATTTCATCACATAATACCTTATCAAAATTTGCAGATGATACTAAATTGGGTGGTCGAGTTGATAGTGAAATTAATCGGAGTTCCTTATAAATGATCTTAAAGAAATTGAACTATGGGCAACAACCAATAAAATGCAGTTTAATGTGTCCAAATGTTCAGTATTACACTTTGGCAAAAAAAACATAAAACAGACATACTGCCTTAACAATATAAAACTCAGGGAATCTCTTGTTGAAAAAGATTTGGGCATATTGGTAGATAATAGACTATCTTTCCAAAACCATTATAACAAGGTAGCAAATTAGGCCAATGCCCTCTTGCGCAGGATCAACAATACTTTTACTCTTAAGTCCGAGGAATGTATAATGGCTCTATATAAAACTCATGTCAGACCATATCTGGATTACGGTTCACCACTGTGGAGTCCCTATTGAGAAAGTTCAAAAAAGGGCTACTAAGATCATGCCTCATCTCTCCGGTTATAATTACGAAACTAGACCATATAAAACAAAGTTATATTCGCTGGAATTCAGAAGATTAAGGGAGATCTCCTTCAGCTATTTAAAATTCAAAAATCAGCCAAATTGATGAGTTCATGTGGCTTAGCATTTGCATCTAGGAAAATGGTACCCAGAATACATAACAAACAAATAGAAATTCAGACAGTAAGAACAAGTAAAAGGCAACATTTCTTTACAATTAGAGCCCGAATATATGGAACTCTTTACCTCAGGAAATTGTGGACTGACCAATATTAACATATTTAAAACTAAAATCGATAATTGGCTTATTGAGAGGCTATAATCTACCAATGATCCACACTGTGTGGAGGACATTCTAGATGGGCCTTGGCCTTCTTATGTCCTAACTACCAAGTACCAAGTACCAAGAGTGAAGACATGTCTGTAGTCCAGAGAGGATTAAGGTGTTGGACCCTGACTGGTAAGGAAGGGCTTAGGGAGGTGCAGGGTGGTGGGTGCTGAATGGGAGGATTGGGTGCGGAGAGTCTGATGGATGTAAAAGACAACAATGGATTTTTTTTAACAAGTCTAAAAACAAAACAAAACAAGGATTCTTGCACTGGGGGATTGGGCACCACCCAGTGTCAATATTATGTTTCTTGGGGGGGCAGAGTGGGTTGGTGGGAGGGAGGGTCAGCTGGGCAATTATAAAAGAAATAAAAAAATGCTCATGTGCTGTAGTGAATGAGGGGTCACAAAAAAAGGGTGATCAAGATAATGGGGATTGGTACCCCAGCTTCACTGTTATGTGGTTTCTGGGGGGTGCTGAGAGGATGGTCAGTTTGGGGGATATGTATAATTTAAAATAAATAAAATTGGCTAGTCATGGCATAACATGGAACACTCTGCCATGTCTAAGATGAATACCACACTCCATTGCACATGCCTAACTACTTGTGCATGCATAGTAGAGTGCAGCAGCTATCTTGGACATGGTGGTGTGTGCCATCTTCTGCCTTGACCTGCTGATTTTTTTCTTTTAAATAACACATATCCTATCCCCCACCTGACCCTCCCTCTCAGGACCCACCACCCTAACCCCCTCCCAGCAACATAAGAGTGACACTGCAGTTATCCAATCCCCAAGTGGCATGATCTGCTGAAAAATAGTGCAGTGCACTAGGGAGAACAAATGGAGTGCTCAACGGACATGAAGGTGACTGTGGAACAACTCCAAAATGTTGTTTGGTCAGAAGGAATATGCAGAGTCCTTTTCTCAAAGCAAGAGGTCTACAGGGCTCCACCCACTGCATCACTAAAAATTATTCTAAGAACCAGAACTGTGCAACTGCATAAACAGTTGGGACTGATAGAGGTTGTGGGAACCTGCTTTTGCTGAGCAGCTGGGAAAAGGATTTTAGTAGCTGGAAAAGCTTTAAATTCTTATCAGTCTGTGGACTTTTAGGGCAGGGCTACTGATTGTTTAATAAGTGTTGTTTTGTATGGGAGATCCATAGAGGAAGCTCGATATTCATTTATCTTTCCTACAGGTATTGTGAGCAGCTTCTGGAAGGTTCTGTCCTTTTCAGCCAGGATCAATTTACAGCTCATAGAGGCTTAAATACCAGGGCTTCTCACATACAGTAGCAGTACTGCAGAAACAGTTGGGGCTGGTAGAGGTTGTGGGAACCTGCTTTTGCTGAGCAGCTGGTGAAAGGATTTTAATAGCTGGATAAGCTTTAAATTCTTATCAGTCTGTGGACTTTTAGGGCAGGACTGCTGATTGTTTAATAAGTGTTGTTTTGTGTGGAACCTTCCTTCAGAGGAGGTTGCAATGCTTGGAGGTGCAGTGAGGGGCAGACACAGGGCTGATACACTCTCATGAGAGTTGGGTGTGGGCTCTAATCCCACCCTCCCCCTTCAGCACAGCTCATTTATAGAAGAACACCTGCCCTGCAATTGGAGGAAAAGGCTTCAGGTGCAGCTCATGTAGTTTTAGCCACTGGGGGTTAGGTTTAAAGGCTGGGAGACAGGAGCTTAGGAAGTTGTAATCTTCCCCTGTAAGCTAACTCTCAAGGCAAATAGTCAGGTGGGGAAAAGTTCAGCCACCCAAACACTGCAAGTTCAAAAGTCTGCATGCTGTATGGGGGGAATTGCCTAGGTATAGGTACTGGTAGCTCGAGAAACTATAGAGCCACTCAGTTGGTAATTTGACCTAGAAAAGACTGCTGTGATGATGGGGAAGGGACTGCATATCACTAGAGCAGGTATCTTTGGGCGGTGGTTGGGTGCATGGGGTGTGGTGCGACCATGATACTGGACTGGGCTTGGAAGTTTGGGGATGCCCAGTGTGCTACCAGCTGGCACAGCGTAACTCATTCATGCCCAGATACACCTGTAGGTGGCATCTGAAAGCATAGCCACTCAAGCCAATAATGCCTGTAGATGTACTCAGCAG
Source organism: Neoceratodus forsteri (assembly GCA_016271365.2). NCBI lineage: Eukaryota > Metazoa > Chordata > Ceratodontiformes > Ceratodontidae > Neoceratodus > Neoceratodus forsteri. The sequence goes on from CM057458.1 coordinate 379,663,319, forward strand.
ACTTTCACTCAGGCCAGAAAACATCTGAGGAAGTCAGCAGTTTGTACCTAAATATTAAACAAAACGAATTGCTTAGAATTGATTGCATAGTACCATTAGAAAGGATATTTTGTGCTGAACAGTTTTGCTGCTGATACTTTGTGTCTATCATGTACACTTTAGGAGTTATTTGCATTTGTTTAATGTATGGTGTGCATGGCTGACATTTGTCTCGCAAGCTTCACCTAAGCACCTTGAATAAATCTGAAAAAAAAGTTATTGCTGTTTCAACTGGTATAAAATAAAAACTAAATGGATTATAATTGATTGCATAGCACCATTGGAAAGGTAATTTTGTGCTGAACAACTTTGACACTCATACGTTGTGTCTATCATGTATACTTTAGGAGTTATTTGCAATTGTTTAAGGTATGGTGTGCATGACTGACATTTGTCTCTCAAGCCTCAACTAAGCACTTTGACAAAATCTGAAAAAAAACAGTTGTTTGGTATTTCACCTAGCATAAAATAAAAACCAAATTGAATACAGTTGATTGCATAGCAGCATTAGAAAGGTAATGTTTTGCTGAACAACTTTGTCACTTGTACTTTGTGTGTAGCACTTACGGTTCAAGAGATATTCACATTTGTTTGTGGCATGCTGATTATGGCTTGATTTTGCTTAGAAAGGTCCAGGATGCAGTGCTAAGAGTATACAGGGCACAAGTGGTGGAAGTCTCAAAGAGCTCTTGTGGTGTGAATGAGTTAAGGAGGAGGTAGAGGGATCCGAGGCAGCTGGGGGCTGACCCACAGTATCTCTCCCCATTTTGTTCCTCCTGGATCTGTGGCCTTTATGTCATTTTCACATACAGTGCCACTCCTCCTCCCTTCCTGCCTGCTCTGTCCTCTTCTGAATATGTTGTAGCCAGGTATGGCCATCTCCCAGTCATGGTTATCATTACACCAGGTTTCAGTGATGGCCACAATGTCCAGGTCTGACTGTACCATGACAGCCTCCAGATCTTCCATCTTGTTGCTAAGGCTCCTGGCATTTTACACATGGCTTTCCATGATTTGACCTCCCTAGACTGCTTCACTGTTCTGCTCCAGCCCCTTCCTTGGTTGTCATTTATCCCTGGTTCTCCTTGCTGTCTGCCCTTCTGCTGAATTTTCCCCTTTTCTGCTTATCCATCTTTTGGACAGTACCTGAGAGAGGCCACCTTGAGTGGTCTTTACAAACATTCATATATACAAACATATGAATATACCAGCAGATAAAGGCCTTACAGTCTATCTAGTCTGCTTGATTGTGCAGCTTCCTATATATTTACAAAAATAACTGCCACCTCCCCATTTCCCTGTTGCTCTCCCTCAACATCCCCTCACTTACTGTCCCCCTTCTACCCTCAACTTTTCCACTCACTCTGTTCCAACCACTCTTGAAGCTGTCCACCATTTTTAGGGATACCACCTCCTTTGGCAGCTCATTCCACTTGGCCACTACACTCTCAGTGAAAAAGTACCTCCTCATCTACCTCCTAAAACCTTCCCCCCAACTAACTTTAGGCTCTGCCCTCTAGTGGTCTTGTTCTTGCTAAGACATAAGAAGCCCTCAGTCCTCACTATGTTAATATCCTTAAGGTACTTGAAGGCCTCAGTCATGTCTCCTCTCTCCTGTATTTTCTCAAGACAGTACATATTGAGCTCCCTGGGCCTCTAGCTATTGGTGGTGCCCTACTGGCACTGGGTCATCTTGGTTGCCCTTCTCTGGACCACCTCCAGCAAGCTGATATTCTTCTTAAGATAAAGGCACCAAAATTGCACACTGTACTCCAGGTGTGGTCTTACCAATGAGTTGTACAGCGGGAGAATGACCTTCATCCTCCTGGTATTAATTCGCTTGGTTATGCAGTCCACCATCTGATTTGCTTTGGCTGCTGCTCCCTTGTAATGTGCAGACTGTTTCAGGCCATTTATAACTATTACACCCAGGTCCTTTTCTTCCTCTGACCTAGTTACCAGCACTCCGCCCAACCACTATTTTGTCCCTGAATTCTTCACCCCCAGGTGCATAACTTCACAATGTTTAGTGTTGAACCCCAGCTGCCAAATGCAAGAAAACTTTTCTAGCTTAGCCAGATCCTCCCTGAGTTCCTGTCTTTCATCCTCTGTATCCGCTGTCCCACATAGCTTTGTGACATTGGTGAACAGGAAGATTTTACCCTGATCCCATTTGTGATGTCACGTATGAAGATGTTAAACAACACTGGACTGAGCAATGAGCCATGAGGGACCCCACTGGTCACAGGCCTAGATTCTGAGAATTCTTCCATGAAAACCATCCTTTGGCTTCTATCCTGCAACCACCTCCTGACACATTCTGCTAGCTTATCCCCCACCCCTCAGGTCCTCCAGCTTTCTCACCAGTCTCCTATGAGACTGAGTCAAAGGCCTTGCTGAAGTCAAGCTACAGGACATCAACTGCCTGGTCATTGACAACTGTCCTAGTGACCCATTTGAAGAAGTCAATTAAGTTAGTTTGGCAGAACCTGCCTGACACAGAGCCCATGATGCCTCTCATCCTGGAGCCCATTTTGTCCAGAAAGCTGATCAGTCTCTCTTTCAGAGTGGTTTCCATCAGCTTACCCACTATTGAGGTCAGGCTGACTGGTTTGTAGTTCCATGGTTTGTCTCTTGGCCCACTTTTATGGAAAGGCACCATATGCACCATTCTCCAGTCCTGGGACATGTTTCTGGATTCCAGAGGATGGTAAACTGATCTGCCAGGGGAACCACTAGAATCTCTGCCAGTTTTCTAAGGACTCTTGGGTGCATGCCATCTTGCCCAGGTGATTTGTACACTTTTAGGGCCCTTAGGCCCTTGGGTACCATGCCAGCTTGAATTGCGCTGTCTATGGCTTACCCCCTCCTAATCCTTAGCCCATCTAGTTCCTTGTGGTACCAGTCTGTACTTCTCATGAGTGAAGACTGAACAGAAGTACCCATTAAGCACCTTCACCTTTTCTTCACTACCCTCTGCTTATCCTCCCTCCTTTTTCAGCCTGACGGTCTCATCCTTTATGTTTCTTTTCTCCCTTACATACCTGAAAAAGGCCTCCTCACCTACTTTTACCCCCGGGCTAGCTGTACCTCTCTCATGGCCTTTGCCTCCCTTACAGCTCTGATCACCTCTCTTGACTCAGTGGCATAGTCCACCTATCCTTCTCTTTCTGAGAACACTTGTAATTTCTAAAGGCTGGCCTCTTGTTCCCCCACTGCTTTCACCACCTCCTTGCTGAACCATCTTGGTTTTGATGCCTTAGTTTTCTTAATTTTGATTTTGGCACACTCACTACTGGAATCCCTGAATCTCTTCTTATCATAGCCAATTTCTGTTCCACATCCATCCCTACTCTGATTCCAGCAAAGTGTAGTTTCAGAAGTTCTCCCATCCTACCAAAGCCAGCCCTCCAAAAGTCCAAGGTCCTTCTCTTAGTCCTCATCATCCCTCTGCCCATGTCCAAGTGAAACTACACCATGTGATGGTTACTGTCTGCAAGCAGTGCATCCACTTTCACCTCCTGAACAAATGCAGAGTTGAACAGGACCAGATCCAAAACAGCCCTCCCACTAGTGGGCTCTATGACACCTTGTGTCAGAAAAGCACTCTGATAGGGGAATTCTAAAAAATTACCTCTTCAAAGAGGCTTATGGAAATGTGTGATTGCCCTATGTGTCTGTTAAGTGATCTGCTGATGCTGTTATGCATTTTTAAATTTACTTTATGGTGAGTTTTTTTAATTTTAACTCTGAGTCTTATGTACTTCATTATTATTTGCTGTGCTTCTGTTAGGTGCCCTGAACCTCTGGTGAGGGGTATCATAACAAAGAAAACTACCACTACTTAAATCTCTGTTTTGTGAAACTGGGTCTTTGTCTATATTTTGTAAAGGTTCTTTACGATTTATGGTTTGTAAAGGTTTTGACTTTCAAGTATTTGTGGCTTATTTTTAATAATACTGTACTTTATATTTTGAACCTCATGTAAAGTTTGTGACTAAGAGGCTACACACTTGTTTGGCCCAAGGGCATAGATACTTATACACCAAGTACACTGTAGCATACCGACAACAAAAATTACAGCCCTAGCCATAGCAAAGTTAGGAAACAGTCAACCAACATGGCCGCATGGAATCTTGATTAACTTGCCGGGCTGTTATGTAACTCATCCTCACTCTGTCTAGCCTTGTTGGGTGACTCCATCTAGCATGGGGGAGGTCACCCTCTTGTGTAACTCTGTCTGGCATGGGTGAGAGGAGGGAGCACACAGCTGCAACAAGACAGTAGCACCATAGCAGAGCTCAGTTAGATCCATGGCACTTATGATTGGTTGCTCTGTGTTGGTGGGTGTGTTGCTAGCTTCAGTCATGATTCATTTAAGTTGAGGCCATGCATGTTACCAATTAACACTGAGCAGGAACCAAGAAATGGAAAGAAGACTAGCTGGGTGGTGGTGAGCTAAAGAAGACTGAACAAAGAAACCTGATGTGAGCAGAAGCATCAGTGGCATCACTGTCAAGGATGGTGGCATCAATCTCAGTATGGCAGGAGGCAGAGCAGATTGCAAAACACGTGGCTGGCAATGTTAACAGAGGCCATGGTCTTGGATGATGGTCTCCTCTGTTTTGATCTGTGGTGGCAGATCTGTATGTGCATTTATCCTGACTCCTTAGCATATACCAGAACCAGAAGGTAAGAGACACATAGTTAAAGAACAAATTCAGGCAAAAGCCAATAGGGCTGCATGAGAAGAATTTGGAGTAAAAATATTGAAAATTGCCAAAGTTATGAGCCTGCATTAGCAAAATGTAATGTAGCCTCCTAAATTTGTTGTTTTGTAATATTTTACACAAATTTTCAACATAGCTGTTATGACCCTGCCCATGAAGAAGGGCAGAGAAAGTTTAACTCTTGATCAAAAGGTGATTTCATGCAAGGACCACAAAATCACCTTTCAGGATATAAAAACAACAACATTTTGGTCAGGATTTGCTGGGCTGGCAGTATAGCCTAGAGGTTAGAGAAATGAGGTGTGAACAAGCTTGATACATCCAGCAGACCAGACCTGAGTCTAATTCTCACAACCTCCTCTTGCATACTTTGTGACTCTGAGCAAGTCACTTAACCACCCAGTGCTCCCAGGTCACCGCTTAAAACAGGCACTTGTGCCTAGTGGGCCTTACCCAGTTACCAAAAGACTAAAATAAAAATTAAAAAAAATTGAAAATGGACAGCTGCCATACACATGAGGTGCTGTAAAGATATGGCTATGTTGTGAATTTTGGGGAAAAATATTGAAAATTACCAAAGTTACGAGCCTTCTTTTGCAAAATTCAACATAGGCTCATAACTTTTTTGTTTTTCTTTAGATTTTTACACCAAAATTTCAATGTAGTCTTCTTATGACCCCACATCATGAACAAGGGCAGAGAAAATTTTCAGCTCCTGCCTCAAAAGTGATTTTGTGCAGATACTGTGAAATCACATTTTGGGACAGATCTGTCCAATGACAGTGAATTGTTGATGAGGTGGGGTCCCAAAGAAAGCATGCTGAAAATGTGGGCCCCAAATACACAGAAATGCCCAAATTATGCCACTAAGTTCAAATCCCCATTGAACTACATTGAAATGCGTACCTGATTTTCTCAGTTTGCAGTCCAGCTTTTTTTTTGCGAGATAAAACAAGCACAATAACAGAGCAGGCGGCGTCGCGGGGCGTGTGGGCAGACGCTGCGGCAGAGTCACGTGCGTTGTAGTGCGTGGTCTATCTGTCCATCGGGACTTCGGACGACGGTTTAACATCACCTGACTGCTCTCATTTATAAGGAGTATCTAAGGTACTGTGTACTGTTGTCTAATTATTATCCAGTGTTTGAACCACCGGCAACACAATGAAAAGAGCCAATAAATATTGTAGCTCCTGTCAGATGTATGCAATTGGCAAACAATGTGCCAACTACACCTGTGACAGGTGCATACTGGTAAAATCCTTACAGGAGGAGGTTGCTCGACTTCTCAATAAAGAGGAGACAACCCCCGACACTACCCAGTATGCAGTTGACCCAGAAATAGAAGTGCTAGAAGAGTACATTGATCACATGTCCCTCTTGTTAGATGCTAACAATTTAACTTCACCACAAGAAAATGTATCCCAGGCTTGAAATAAATTCTCCATGCCGTGAGCTGGGAGACTATTTTGATCCCACAGAGTACATTAACACTAGACACCATACATAATGAAGAACATAAAATTGCTTCTACCCTGAGTGTTCCCATTCCCCTCAGAATTACCATCATTTCCGAGGTTACTACCTGGTCCAGTATTCCACCCCAAAATTGAATAAAGAACTGATTCACAGTCACAAGAGGTTAACATCTCTCCCTTAGTGACGTTGCATAACTCCTTTGAACCCTTAACCTTTTACCAGCTGAAGACACCAGCTGCAATCAGAGGCAGGAATCAATAATCACTCAGGTTGATACCCCCTCACCGCATAAAGATGCTCCCATGCAGGTTTTTGTGTTGGGTGACTCTATGGTAAAATTCATTGATCGGATTGTATGTAACCCTGATAAAGTAAACAGGACCTGCTCAAGTTATAGGGGGGCCAGAGTCATGGACATAACCACCATGACCAAGACTATCTTACAAAATGCAGGCAATAATCCATTAGTTATTATTCATGCTGGGACCAATGATATCACCAAAATTCCTTTACAACAATTGAAACAAGACATAGTTGCTATCTGTAACCTATTAAATGAAGGGGATGTAAAATTGGTATATCAGAAATTCTCCCAGTACCTCGAGCCTCATCTTATTCAAACAAAATCAAATCATTAAGCGAATGGCTCCGGAAATGGTGTCTCAGGCAAGATATAGCCTGTCTTACGCATTGGGAGGTTTTACGACAACCCTTCCTCTTCTGCTGGGATGGTTTGCACCTCACCGAAGGGCAGTTCTCTTCTTGGCCACCAGTTTTGGCATTTATTAATAGACATTTAAACTAAAATCTAAGGGGAGATCAGGCCCATGAGCCATCTCTTAATACTATATGTAAACTGAATGCCTTATCCTTTAACTGAGCACTGAACAAAACTAAAATGGCAGAACTAGAGACGTTGATCCATGAATTTAACATTGGACTTGTTGCCATCACTGAAACCTGGGAAACTCAGATAAAGAATGGATAATGAACATCCCAGGGTTTAAACTCTATTATAAAACAGATCCAATGAAAAAAAAAGGTGGAGGTAAGTCTCTATGTGACCGACTATATTCTATCTTTCGAATCTCCCTCACCTACATCAGCAGAAAGTATTTGGGTTTATTTACAGCCAAGAGGACACCCCCAGATCTTGGTAGGCAACTGTTACCGCCCCCCTTCTTCTGACATTACATACTTTGATCAATTAACTTCAGAAATCACTTCCATGGCTGACAAGGGACTAGTAATTATTCTGGGGATTTTAATCTCCCAACAATAAATTGGGATACACTCTCTGGACGACTTACAGTTACTTTCAATTACTACCGACCTTGGCCTTACCCAACAAGTTAGGGAACCGACCCATGGGAATAATATTCTAGACCTAGTAATGACTAACATGAATGCCTCTATATCTAATCTACAAGTGCTAGACCCTCTGGGCAACAGCGATCACATGAGAATTCAATTCTCCATTCTTTTGACCCATAAAAAGTCCATAAATAACCAAATGATTAAACAATACGAGAAGGCTAATTTTTCCAGTATCAACAAACATCTTGCAGGTATATCATGGGGCCCATTACTTTCATCCCTTAATGTTAATGACGCCTGGAGCAGTTTTAAAGAAATAGTACATAGTCTGGAAAAACATTATGTACCAGAAAGAAAGAAATATAACAAGGGCAAGGTTCCGGCCTGGTATAACAACAAAATTAAAAAACTTAGCATCCATAAACGTAAATTATTTAAATACCTAAAAAAATGGAAACCTGAACATTCAGAAGAAATATTAACCAGGTACAGGAAAACACTCAAGGAATTAAAACATCAATTATCCTCTCTAAATGGAATCTGGAGTTCAGAATTGCCCACACTAGGGATTCATAAAAGTCTGCATTCATATTTAAATAATAAAAGGGTGACACAAGAAAAATAGGTCCATTAATCATAGATAATAAAACTATTTTTCCGATAAAAGCCACTGCATCTGAGTTTAATGAATATTTTGTTCTGTCTTTGAACATGATAAGGATCCTATAGCATCTATCAAGGCGAAGATATATTCTGGTTACACTATCACTATCTCTGATACCCTTAAACTCCTAAAAACCTTGAAGCCAACAACAAGTCCTGGTCCTGATAATATCACTTCTAAATTTCTTATGGGAACATATGCTAATATTGCTGCCCCCCTCACTTTTATCTTTAACAAATCTCTTAAAGAAGCTAATGTCCCCCTAGACTGGAAAAGAGCTATAGTTACACCTATCTTTAAAAAAGGGGTGCACCATAAGGCGGAAAATTATAGGCCAATCAGCCTTACTTCCATATCATGTAAATTATTAGAAAAACACATTAAACAGTTAATTGAAGAGGAGATGAGGGCACTGAACCTAGTAGATATTTCACAACATGGTTTCAAATCTGGACATTCATGCACAACTAATTTGTTAGCTTTTTACAACCTAGAAAGCAGTAATCTAGATTCAAACATACCGGTGGATGTTATTTTGCTTGACTACAGCAAGGCGTTTGACAAGGTGTCACATTTTATATTAATAAATAAATTAATAACACTAGGTTTCTCTCATGGTATTGTATCCTGGGTTAATAACTGGCTCTATAATAGAACCCAGATAGTCAGAGTTAATGGGGAACTATCGGATGAGAAATCAGTGTTAAGTGGCGTTCCTCAAGGTTCAGTGCTGGGTCCTACGTTATTTAATATTTTCATTAGCGATCTCATTATTTCATCACATAATACCTTATCAAAATTTGCAGATGATACTAAATTGGGTGGTCGAGTTGATAGTGAAATTAACCGGAGTTCCCTTATAAATGATCTTAAAGAAATTGAACTATGGGCAACAACCAATAAAATGCAGTTTAATGTGTCCAAATGTTCAGTATTACACTTTGGCCAAAAAAACATAAAACAGACATACTGCCTTAACAATATAAAACTCAGGGAATCTCTTGTTGAAAAAAGATTTGGGCATATTGGTAGATAATAGACTATATTTCCAAAACCATTATAACAAGGTAGCAAATCAGGCCAATGCCCTCTTGTGCAGGATCAACAATACTGTTATTTAATATTTTCATTAGCGATCTCATTATTTCATCACATAATACCTTATCAAAATTTGCAGATGATACTAAATTGGGTGGTCGAGTTGATAGTGAAATTAACCGGAGTTCCCTTATAAATGATCTTAAAGAAATTGAACTATGGGCAACAACCAATAAAATGCAGTTTAATGTGTCCAAATGTTCAGTATTACACTTTGGCAAAAAAAACATAAAACAGACATACTGCCTTAACAATATAAAACTCAGGAATCTCTTGTTGAAAAAGATTTGGGCATATTGGTAGATAATAGACTATCTTTCCAAAACCATTATAACAAGGTAGCAAATTAGGCCAATGCCCTCTTAGGGATCAACAATACTTTTACTCTTAAGTCCGAGGAATGTATAATGGCTCTATATAAAACTCATGTCAGACCATATCTGGATTACGGTTCACCACTGTGGAGTCCCTATTGAGAAAGTTCAAAAAAGGGCTACTAAGATCATGCCTCATCTCTCCGGTTATAATTACGAAACTAGACCATATAAAACAAAGTTATATTCGCTGGAATTCAGAAGATTAAGGGGAGATCTCCTTCAGCTATTTAAAATTCAAAAATCAGCCAAATTGATGAGTTCATGTGGCCTAGCATTTGCATCTAGGAAAATGGTACCCAGAATACATAACAAACAAATAGAAATTCAGACAGTAAGAACAAGTAAAGGCAACATTTCTTTACAATTAGAGCCCCGAATATATGGAACTCTTTACCTCAGGAAATTGTGGACTGCACGAATATTAACATATTTAAAACTAAAATCGATAATTGGCTTATTGAGAGGCTATAATCTACCAATGATCCACACTGTGTGGAGGACATTCTAGATGGGCCTTGGCCTTCTTATGTCCTAACTACCAAGTACCAAGTACCAAGAGTGAAGACATGTCTGTAGTCCAGAGAGGATTAAGGTGTTGGACCCTGACTGGTAAGGAAGGGCTTAGGAAGGTGCAGGGTGGTGGGTGCTGAATGGGAGGATTGGAGTGCGGAGGAGTCTGATGGATGTAAAGACAACAATGGATTTTTTAACAAGTCTAAAAACAAAACAAAACAAGGATTCTTGCACTGGGGATTGGGCACCACCCAGTGTCAATATTATGTTTCTTGGGGGCAGAGTGGGTTGGTGGGAGGGAGGGTCAGCTGGGCAATTATAAAAGAAATAAAAAAATGCTCATGTGCTGTAGTGAATGAGGGGTCACAAAAAAAGGGTGATCAAGATAATGGGGGATTGGGTACCCCCCCAGCTTCACTGTTATGTGGTTTCTGGGGGGGGGGTGCTGAGAGGGATGGTCAGTTTGGGGGGATATGTATAATTTAAAATAAATAAAAATTGGCTAGTCATGGCATAACATGGAACACTCTGCCATGTCTAAGATGAATACCACACTCCATTGCACATGCCTAACTACTTGTGCATGCATAGTAGAGTGCAGCAGCTATCTTGGACATGGTGGTGTGTGCCATCTTCTGCCTTGACCTGCTGATTTTTTTCTTTTAAATAACACATATCCTATCCCCCACCTGACCCTCCCTCTCAGGACCCACCACCCTAACCCCCTCCCAGCAACATAAGAGTGACACTGCAGTTATCCAATCCCCAAGTGGCATGATCTGCTGAAAAATAGTGCAGTGCACTAGGGAGAACAAATGGAGTGCTCAACGGACATGAAGGTGACTGTGGAACAACTCAAAATGTTGTTTGGTCAGAAGGAATATGCAGAGTCCTTTTCTCAAAGCAAGAGGTCTACAGGGCTCCACCCACTGCATCACTAAAATTATTCTAAGAACCAGAACTGTGCAACTCGCAAACAGTTGGGACTGATAGAGGTTGTGGGAACCTGCTTTTGCTGAGCAGCTGGGAAAAGGATTTTAGTAGCTGGAAAAGCTTTAAATTCTTATCAGTCTGTGGACTTTTAGGGCAGGGCTACTGATTGTTTAATAAGTGTTGTTTTGTATGGGAGATCCATAGAGGAAGCTCGATATTCATTTATCTTTCCTACAGGTATTGTGAGCAGCTTCTGGAAGGTTCTGTCCTTTTCAGCCAGGATCAATTTACAGCTCATAGAGGCTTAAATACCAGGGCTTCTCACATACAGTAGCAGTACTGCAGAAACAGTTGGGGCTGGTAGAGGTTGTGGGAACCTGCTTTTGCTGAGCAGCTGGTGAAAAGGATTTTAATAGCTGGATAAGCTTTAAATTCTTATCAGTCTGTGGACTTTTAAGGCAGGACTGCTGATTGTTTAATAAGTGTTGTTTGTGTGGAACCTTCCTTCAGAGGAGGTTGCAATGCTTGGAGGTGCAGTGAGGGGCAGACACAGGGCTGATACACTCTCATGAGAGTTGGGTGTGGGCTCTAATCCACCCTCCCCCTTCAGCACAGCTCATTTATAGAAGAACACCTGCCCTGCAATTGGAGGAAAAGGCTTCAGGTGCAGCTCATGTAGTTTTAGCCACTGGGGGTTAGGTTTAAAGGCTGGGAGACAGGAGCTTAGGAAGTTGTAATCTTCCCCTGTAAGCTAACTCTCAAGGCAAATAGTCAGGTGGGGAAAAGTTCAGCCACCCAAACACTGCAAGTTCAAAAGTCTGCATGCTGTATGGGGGGAATTGCCTAGGTATAGGTACTGGTAGCTCGAGAAACTATAGAGCCACTCAGTTGGTAATTTGACCTAGAAAAGACTGCTGTGATGATGGGGAAGGGACTGCATATCACTAGAGCAGGTATCTTTGGGCGGTGGTTGGGTGCATGGGGTGTGGTGCGACCATGATACTGGACTGGGCTTGGAAGTTTGGGGATGCCCAGTGTGCTACCAGCTGGCACAGCGTAACTCATTCATGCCCAGATACACCTGTAGGTGGCATCTGAAAGCATAGCCACTCAAGCCAATAATGCCTGTAGATGTACTCAGCAGACTTTCACTCAGGCCAGAAAACATCTGAGGAAGTCAGCAGTTTGTACCTAAATATTAAACAAAACGAATTGCTTAGAATTGATTGCATAGTACCATTAGAAAGGATATTTTGTGCTGAACAGTTTTGCTGCTGATACTTTGTGTCTATCATGTACACTTTAGGAGTTATTTGCATTTGTTTAATGTATGGTGTGCATGGCTGACATTTGTCTCGAAAGCTTCACCTAAGCACCTTGAATAAATCTGAAAAAAAAAGTTATTTGCTGTTTCAACTGGTATAAAATAAAAACTAAATGGATTATAATTGATTGCATAGCACCATTGGAAAGGTAATTTTGTGCTGAACAACTTTGACACTCATACGTTGTGTCTATCATGTATACTTTAGGAGTTATTTGCAATTGTTTAAGGTATGGTGTGCATGACTGACATTTGTCTCTCAAGCCTCAACTAAGCACTTTGACAAAATCTGAAAAAAAAAAACAGTTGTTTGGTATTTCACCTAGCATAAAATAAAACCAAATTGAATACAGTTGATTGCATAGCATTAGAAAGGTAATGTTTTGCTGAACAACTTTGTCACTTGTACTTTGTGTGTAGCACTTACGGTTCAAGAGATATTCACATTTGTTTGTGGCATGCTGATTATGGCTTGATTTTGCTTAGAAAGGTCCAGGATGCAGTGCTAAGTATACAGGGCACAAGTGGTGGAAGTCTCAAAGAGCTCTTGTGGTGTGAATGAGTTAAGGAGGAGGTAGAGGGGATCCGAAGGCAGCTGGGGGGGCTGGGGGGAGGATTGGAGAGGTAGGAGGCAAGCGGTCACCTACATGGAAGCTCTAGGTGCTGGGGCCTCCCAAGCTGGGGGAGGAGTGAAGAGAGGTGCTCACACTAGGAGAGAAGGGAAGGGGTACACAGGGGGCTCTCAAGGACCCTGGCAGATGGGGCCCAAAAGGTGGACATTTCCACAGCAGTAGGCAAGAGTCTGGGGGTATCCAAAGGAAACCAAGAGAGGCAGTAGGGACAGGGGGGAGCTGGGGGATGGGTTAGGGCTCAGAAGTCATTTTAACCCTCTACGCCCATTGGTAGAAGAGGGGTGTGTGGGCGAGGAAGAGGAGGATGATGCTGCTGCTGCTGGTACTGCTGGGGCAGGGACAGATAGAACGGGTATAGAGGGCAAGTGTCAGGGGCACAACAGAGGGGGTCTTGGACAGGATGGAGGAAGTAGGGGTAGGAGGGGAGAAGAAAAAGGAGGATCAGGGGAACAAGAAGGAGGCTGATGGTATGGAACAGGGGAGCATGACAGGCAGGAAGGCATAGGACGTAAATGGGATGATAGTGAGCAGAAAGCCAAATAGGCAAATGGATAGGATGAATGGATTAGTAAGGAGTGGGGAAAGAGATACAGAGAAAGATACTCGGGTGAGGGGGATAAAGAAGTCCAGGACACTGGTAGAGGAGGTGGCCAGGGACAGTAGTGAAGGGGTTACCTTCAACACCCAGATTGTGGGAGGTGCAAGGAGCTGGTTGAGGGGAGAATCCAAATGAAGGGATGAGGAGGGGCATGGAAGGAGGAGGAACCCAAGGGGTGAACAGGAAGGCAAGGGGGAAGTTAGAGTACTGCTACTGGGGGACTCCATGCTCAGAGGCATAAAGTGGGAGGGGCAGGAGGAGGGTAAAACCTGTCTGATCAGAACCAAATGCCACCCAGGCCTGACAGTGCACAAGGCCAAGCATGAGTTGTATTCACTGGCAAGGGAATGTGGGGGGCTCCGGACACTCTAGTGCACTTGGGAAAAAATAACATAAATGGTAATAGTGAACTGGAAATTCAGACAACGTTCCGGGAGTTGGACAGGGTATGACTTTCCATAGGCTGTAAGACCTCCTTTTCAGAAAATCTGCCAGTGCCAAGGGCTAGTGGGGAAAACAAGATGAAGATTAGGGAGATAAATTAGTGGCTCAGGGAGTGGTGTGGGGAGTTGGGATATAGTCTGGTGGGAGACTGGGGGGAGACCTGGGAGGATAAGGGGCTGTATTCTAGGGACAGGCTCTACCTTAATTTGGAGGGGAAGGAAATTCTAAAGCTCAAACTAGCTGGGTTCATCAGCGAAAGGTGGGGTTTAAACTTGTGAAGGGGGGAGGGATCAAAAAAGGGGCAGTGATAGCAGATGCGATAAATGAGGGACATGGTCTCCACTCCTCTAGAGGGCTAGGGAGATATGGAAATGGGTCACCAGGTAGGGTGCAGGAGCTGAGAAATGGAAGCTCAAGGGGGCAAAAGGGGAGGAGGGGAAAAGGGGTGGAGAGTGGTCCTGATAAATGCTAGGAGCTTAGGAAATAAAATGCTTGAGCTCCAGGCGATGCTAGTTGAGGGGGAGGTACATGTGGCAGCAGTCACTGAGACCTGGACCACTCAAGGGCATGAGTGGGACCTAAATCTGGAGGGCTACACTATGTTCAGAAAACAGAGAGGGGAGGGAAGGGGTGGTGATGTAGCACTGTTAGTCAGAAATGGCGTGGGTATTGGAGGGGTATAGGAGGCAGAGGAGAATGTGGAGGCTATTTGGGTCACCTTGCTGATGCAAGGGGGTTAGAGAGTAAAGGTCGGAGTGGTATACAGACTACCAGCACTGGTGGAGGTCCCAGAAGAAAGTTTAATGGCAAATCTTGAGGGACACTGTAGATTAGGAAAGGGAAGAGTAATAGTAATGGGGGACCTCAACATGCCAGGAACAGACTGGGGGGCCATGATATCACCAGTGGCCAGAGAGCAGAGGCTACTCGATGTCTTCCAGGATGCATTTCTGACACAACAGGTGGGTGAGCCAACTAGGGAGGCCCGGGCACTGGACATGGTCCTGGCAGACAGTGATCAGATAAGAGGCCTAGAGGTGAGGGACCCATTGGCTGGGAGTCATCACACCACAGTCTGGTTCTTCCTGGACCTAGGGGGGGAGGAAAGCCAAACAAGGACAGTAGTAACCGACTTTAGGGTGCAGACTTCAGGGAGATGGGAAGAATCCTTAAAGATCGTCTGGAAAGGATAAGGCCGGATATGGATGCTGACAGCAGGTGGGGGATCATTAGATGGGGAATACAGGAGGTTACCAGATCCTGTACAAGGGAAAGGTGTAAGTTCGGTAAGGCCAGAAAACCCTGCTGGTGGACCCAGGAGGTACAGGAGGTGGTGAGGGAAAAGAAGGTGGCCTATGGGTGCTTCAAGTGGTCAAGGAGTGAAAGGGATCAGGAGGAATATGAGCTGACAGCCAAGAGAATCACCAGGGTGGTGAGAGCAGCTAAGGCAAAAAAGGAGCAGTTCTTGGCCAGTGGGATTCGGAGGGGAGACAAGGGGTCCTTTAGATACATAGGGGAAAAAAGGAAAGTAAGGGGGCAGATCAGCAAGATAAGGATAGGAGATGGTTGGGCACAGGAGGCGGGGAACAGGTAGAAGTCCTAAATGAGTACTTTGCCTCAGTTTTTACCAGGGGGGTATGGAGGGGTGATGTCTTGTGAGGGGAGCGGGGGCAAACCGGAGCAAGGGGTGAGACCAGTAGAGAGCAAGGGCCCTGATGAGTATGAGGAAAAGGAGTGGACACCACAGACAGGTGGGGCCCAGCAGTGCATGGTGAAAAGGGGAGGACATGGAGGCTGAAATCCCAGTAGAGAGAGTAAGGGAAGCTGTCAGGTCCCTTCGGATGGGGAAAGCACCTGGGCCAGATGAGATACTGTACATCCCAGGATGCTGAGGGAACTTGTGGATGTCCTGGCAGTCCCTCTAGCAGAGCTTTTCAACATCTCTCTGAGGACTGGGTGGGTGCCCCAAGACTGGAGGATGGCCCACGTCATGCCGATCCACCAGGGGGATCAAGAGAGGAGGCAGGAAATTACAGAACCATTAGCCTGACATCAGTGGTTGGCAAGGTGATGGAAGGTATTGTCAAGGAAAGGCTAGGGGGCTACTGGAGCAAACTGGGTACTTGGATGATAGGCAGCATGGCTTTGTCATGGGAAGATCATGCCAGACAAATATGGTTGAGTTCTATGACTGGGTGATGAGGGCCCTGGACCAGGGTAGACCAGTGGATGTCCTCTTTCTGGATTTTAGCAAGGAGTTTGATTCGGTACCCCACAGTGGCCTGCTGGCTAAGCTGAAGGAAATGGGGGTAGGGAGACAGTTGCTAAGATGGATAGGAAATTGGCTCTCTGAGCATACTCAGAAGGTGGCGGTTGGAGGGATAGCCTCATCTGGAATACTGTGTCCAATTCTGGAGACCCCATCTCTGCAAGGACATAGACAGGATAGAGGCAGTCCAGAGGAGGGCAACTAAAATGGTGCAGGATCTGCAAGAGAAGCCGTATGAGGAGAGACTAAATGAGCTTAATATGTATACCCTTGAGGAAAGAAGGGAGAGGGGGGACATGATAGAAACTTTCAAGTACCTCAAGGGAATCAACAAAGTCCAAGAGGTAGCATCTTTCAGAAAAAGACTTGCAAGAACAAGGGGACACAATTTAAAGATAGAAGGAGGGCGGTTCAGGGGCAATGTGAAGAAGTATTATTTCACAGAGAGGGTAGTGGATGCATGGAACAGCCTTCCTGAGGAAGTCGTGGGGTCTAAAACTGTGGGAGAATTCAAGAATGCATGGGACAGACATAAGGCAATTCTTGTGGGGGGCAGGAAGATATAGGCTGTTGGTTAACTAGGATCTGCGGCCTATCCTGTAGGTAGGGAAATGGGCAGACTAGATGGGCCTAGTGGTCCTTATCTGCCGTCAAAGTCTATGTTTCTATCCCCAAGGTGGGTTACTAGTGGGGTTCCCCAGGGGTCAGTGCTGGGGCCACTCCTGTTCAACGCCTATATCTCAGATATCAGGAGGGGGATCAGGAATGAGATGAGTCTCTTTGCAGATGACTCAAAGCTGAGTGCAGTGGTGGATGGGAAGGAGGGTAGGGTGGCCTTGCAGGAGGACCTGGAGGCTCTGGAAAGGAGGTCGGGAAAATGAAAACTATAATTCAATGTGGGGAAGTGCAAGGTTCTGCACCTGGGAGTCAGAAATGCAGGCTAGGGGTATACCCTGGGAGGAGACAAGAGTCAAGTCACGAAGGGTGAGAGGGACCTCGGGGTAGCGGTAGACATCAAAATGAACAACTCAGAGACCTGTTGGAGGGCAGCAACAAGGGCAAATAGGATGATGGGATGCATCGCCAGGGGGATTACCTCCAGAAAGGCGGAAGTGATCCTTCCACTGTACACCTGCTTGGTTAGGCCACACCTCGAGTATTGCTCCAAAGGAAGGAGGGTGGGGCAACAAGAGGTCACGGGTGTAAGCTGGAAGGGGGCAGGCTCAGAGGGGAGAGGAGGAGATGTTATTTCACTGAAAGTGTGGTGGAGCCATGGAATGCACTGCCCAGGGAGCCGGTGGAGGTGGAGATTGTGGACGGGTTTAAGAGTGGATGGGACAGGTACAGGGGGAGGGTAAATATGGCCAGGCCCAATACAGGTGGAACATCTGGGACTGGGGACAGTATAACTCAAGGGGGAGGGGGGACACCAAAATTGGCCCTCAGTGCGGGTGCTGAAAATCGAGCAGACTGGAGAGACCATTAGGCCTTTTCTGCTGACATTTTAGTATGTTAGTATGTTAGTAACTGTTAGCATCCCTATTTATTGTTTTACACAGAGAAAAGGAAGCAAATAGCTCTGAAAGACAGACCAGCTGAAAAGTTTTAGTTCCACACCTGCACTTATTTACCGGCTCACAATGCTTGCTGAATAGTGAAGAGTTGTTTTCAAAGTAATATATAGCAATTCTGTTTTCAGTAATGAAAATAAAAATTACATACACAATTTAGCTTGTGTTGTTAAACCCATAGTTTAATGCAACATTTTCCAGGTCACAACTATTCTTATTTTAGGAACACTTTTATTTTTTGTTTACTGTATCTTTGAAATTGAGGAAATTAAACATGGCAAAGTGCTGCAAGAAGTGGGGTAAATGTACTTATGGAATACCAACACTTTAGGAATATTGGCATGGATCTCTGCACATTAATGCTATCCTGTACTGGCCAGATGCATACTAAAAACTTTTCAATATATCCCAACATAAAAAGTGGACGTGCTTTCATCCCATATACGTAGATTATTTTAAAGAGAGTGCTAGCATGAGGCTCACTGAAGACATTTAAAGTATGTTAACCTGATATGATTATTTAATGCCCAAAGACCTTCCATCTTTTAATCATAATGTTTGATTTGGTTATTGATTCATGGTTAAACCAGTTGTCCTTTTTGCAGTTCAGACCAAATTTTGGTGACAAATGGCATTTGTATGGCCTTTACATGACCTTGGACTTTGCACAGTGAAAGGCTGCTTGTATGGCTTTGTAAAGGCCATTCCCTGAATAAAAACAAATCCCCAGGGGAGATGGTATCCCAGCAGACCCATATGAACATTTGGCTGGTCATTAGTTCTGTTTTACATGGCATGTTCACAGAATTGCATGAGTCCAAATCTCACCTCCCAACCCTTAGAGAGGCCATAATAATGGTCTTACCTAAGGAAGGCAAGGACCCCCATCTCCCAGCCAACTATCAACCCATCTCCTTAATGGAGTACCTATGAAATCTCAAAACTCAATCTTCCAAACTATATAAGCCTGAGTCAGGGAGACCGAATTTTGAAAGACTGAAATGGTCTTACATGAAATGGGGGCAGCCCCATTACTAAAATAACCAACTCCGAAGGAGAATGGACCTCGGAGTAGGTTAAAAAAATTACAGGGGGCAGAACAGCACCTTGCAAAAATGTTCATCCCGGGAACAGAACCCAGGTCTGGAATATCATGCTGGCCAAGCTGCTAGTGACTTAGCCCTCCACACCACGGGAGCAGCTCAGCTAGCTTCTGTATCTTCCCCTTTCTTGTGGTCCCTGATTAGGGGTAGGGTAGCAGTTCATCACATCTGCTACCTTACCCCTGTTGGCACCAGCTTCCTCCTTGTCGGTCTTGTACCAGTCGGGATACTGAACTCAGTCCCATGATTTTTTGGGATTCCGAGTTTCAGTATCTTAAATAGATACCTCCTTAATAAATACAGATGTAAAAATCCCAGTGAAGGCTCTGGCACTCCGTATGGACCAGATCCTCCCAACGCTCATAGACCCTGAACATGCTAGATTCATGAAAGGTAGACTCACTTCTAACCATATCCACTCTCTCATTTTCATCATCACAGTGTTGGGTCAATTACCCTCTCCTACTACTACAATTGCCATAGACTTCAAAAAGGCATTTGATCCCATAGAATGGGAGTATCACCTTAAAGTCCTTCACTAGATAGGATCTCAACCATATTTCTCAGCCTGGGTAGAACCCCTATATCATGCTCCTGAGGCATGAGTTCAACCCAGTTCTACCCTATCATCACCATTTGTTTTACAAAAAGGCACCCAACAAGGGTGTCCCTTTTCCCTGATGTTATTTGTTTTGCCCATTGAACCCCTGTCTAATGCAAGCAGGGAACATACAGATGCATTCCCGTTGCAGAAGCTGACGTATGGACTAGCCTGTATACAGATGACTTTCTGGTGTTACTCTCAGAGGCCCCTTTGAGCCTACCCTACCTTCATTCCCTCCTGAAAACCTTTTCCTTGATTTTGGGGTTAAAGGTCAAACAGAAAACTGAAGTACTACCCCTTAATGCCAGGTGTTAAGCAGCCCCTTTCCTACTTGCATGGCTTAGGTGGTCCCCATCCTCCATCAAATACTTAGGAGTTTACCTCTCAGCAGACACCTCTAAACTTCCAACTCTCAGCCTTACTTCTCTTATCCAAAAACTAAAAGAAGATTTTGACCACTGTCAACTGCTATGTCTCTCTTTAGCTGGGAAAATCTCAGTGGTTAAAATTCGAGCTGCTCCAAAAAGTTTCCACCCTCTCTCTCACCTACCAATTAATCTCTCTCCAACCTGGTTTGCAAAAAAAGGACACTTTGAGGGCTCCTTTTAGTGGGTGGGGGAAACTCTGAGAGTGAGCACACTGGAAAAGAGGGTGCTGGAATCTCCCTTGGTTTCTAGGGTATCATAAAGCCTTCCTAGAAGCACAGACATGTCAGTGGTTTTCTCTTCCAGTCACCTCTCCCCCAGTCTGGTTAACCTAATTTGTCCCCCCTCCCTGCCTCTGACCTATCTGTACACTCCTTCTCCTCAGTCTTTGCAGCAATGGGGCACTGTCACAGATTCTACCTGAGCATGGCACTGGTTATCCAGAACTACTAAGATCTCTACCATGCCCAAGGCCTGGCTACCCCTGTGGAATAACCTGGTTATCAGCACTGATTGAAAACCTCCACACTGGTCTAGCTGGATACAAAAGGGCATAACCCACTTGTGAGACCTCCTGCTCCCAAGTACAGCAACCTTAGATGCATTCAGTAATTTATAGTCCAGATATTCTCTTCATAAATCAGATTTTTGGAAGTACTTGCAAATGAGGAGTGTCCTTTCTCCTTTTCTTAAGGCTACCCAAACTCAAGAATCATGTCAACCAGAGCTAGAGATTAAGCCCTGGTTGTCCAAATCCAGAGGTTGGGCAAACATAATCTACTTCTTGATTTGTACCTCTACCCTGGATCAGACCCAAAAGGACCATCATTACTGGGCAACTGACCTGATCTTTCCCATCAACACACAGAAGTGGGAAAACACCTGGCAGGCAGCTCATATAATTGTACGGATAGTAGAAGCCTCTTCTTTCAAAATAAAGTTCTTCAAAGGGTGTACAGAACACCTACACAACTGCAGGCCATGGAACTACTCCCTTGTAATCAATGCTGCTGCTGAGACTGTCCTAGTGGAGACATTTTCCATATTATATGGAGTTGCCCAACTGTCCATACTTACTGGAAAGGGGTCCTAGCCAGTTGTAATCAGTGGTGGGGGAACTCCATACCATTTAACCATCAGTTACTACTATTGGGTATACCCCATCAACATGCACTATACTTACCCTTTAGTACACTGGACCATTCATGCTGGAGGGGAGGCAAAGTGCCTGCTGCTTCAATGATGGAGACCTACTGGGGTACCGTTGATCCAGGAATGGCTTCACTCACTGCAACAGGTGGCTACACTCTACAGAATGTCTCATATGGCTAAGGGCACTCTACATTTATTTATTTATTTGTTAACCAGATGGGTACACTGGTCCCAGGGACCATTTTAAGGCATGATCTGGGCCATAAAGATTGTATAATATATGTAGTCACGGAAAAGTAGATACAAGCAGTTAAAGTACAAAGATTCATGGTAAAAAACAAAAATGCATACCAAGAGAATAAGAGATATACATTTGCAGTTGCAGTTTAGGCATAAGACAATATGATCTAGTGGTATGGTGGGATAGCAACAATGGGAATAAGTGTGGGTGTATGGATGCTAAGGGGTACAACTGCACATGGATTTGGATAGGAGGGCGGAAAATAAGTTGGATTTGAAGGTCTGTGAAGGGCCTAAGGTGAGGACAGAGGAGAGGAGGCTATTCCAAAGTGTAGGAGCTGCACCAATAAAAGCTCTCTGTCCCATATTTGTGTTAGAGCAAGGGACACTTAGCAATGGTTGACATGCAAGCCCCTTATACATCTTTTCCCCCTTTGTAAACTAGACCCCAAATGGGCCCACATTAAGTAACTTCATGGTTGGTATCCCACAGGGTATATAATAACCCCCTCCCCGCTTTAGACTTAACATGCTTTCCTTTGAGTTGTGTACATGTGATAATGTGATGATGCTATATGTTTGCTACTAAAACATTTCATACATGTAATACTGTTAGCACTGTCCTTGTATAATTCTACTGTTACAGTGATGTCTTTTGTTTTTTGTGTGACACTGAAAAATTTCAATAAAAAGTATCAACTGCAAAAAAAATAATAATTTGGCCATATGAAAAGGGATCATTTTTCGTATGGAGGCTATCCTTTTTCATGAGGAAAAAATCCATTTCCGTATGGCTGCCATCTTGTTTCTGTTTAAATAAAAATGAATAAATAAATAAAAAAAATAAAAAAAATTACATACTGCAGAGAGATCAACATATGTATCTTGCTCATCAGGACCCTGTTAGATGGATTCTGTAATTTACTGTTGCAGAATGGAACCCCACATGTGTTTTTTACATATTTGTTCATGATTCGCTTCTGCTTTTTGCATATGGCCATGTGAAAAAGAAATTCAGCCATACAAAAAAGGACTTCTTCATATGCAAAAAAAATTTGGACTTAGTTTTTTTCCCCCATTCTTTTTCAGTATGAAGGGATCCTTTTTTGTATGCTATTTCCATTCATACAAAAAATAATTCCTTCATATGGAGAAAGAGTTTGGACTTCTTCACAATTATTTTTCATTTGACGGGATTCTTTCTTGTATGGTGTTTTCATTCATATAAGAAAGGATCCCTTCATATGGAAAACAATTTTGGACTTAGTTTTTTACTCATTTCTTTTATCATTTGAAGGGATCCTTAAAAAGGATTATTTTATTTAGCTTTTTGATCCCCACCGCCACCTCCTGCCTACTGGGTGATGGGGATACATAGTAGTTCTGTCGTTTTTCTCCCTGGACACCTGGGCCCCAGCACATGGCCATGCATGCATGTGGAGGTGCACATGCATCCCATGACACTGGCTCATCCCCTTCTACCCCTCCCCTGGAATTTGCTGAGCCCCCTTAGCCCAAACTGCCATCCGTCCTCCAGCAGGTAGCAGCCAAGTGCCGGGGGAAACTCCAGATCCCTCCCTGGGAGAGAAGAGCTGCCTTACGGCTGCTCAATCCCACTCCTTACCCTCCCCCCCACCGACCCCCAACAACATGGGCCTGTTCCCGAACCCAGGTCACCGGCATGGTGCGAAGTACAGCGTCCAGCACCTCAACCCTCAGCACCACTGGGACAGCTGGATTTAGGTTTTTGTATACATTTCCACTTCAACAAGCTATAAATCCCTCAATATCTGGAATTTAGGGACAATTTATAGATCAAACCAACGCTCTTAATGAGTACTGCAAGACTAAAACATAATCACACCCCAAAAATATCTAGGGGCTATATAAATAAGCACATGCATTAAACATTTCAAATTCCTATAGGATAACTTAGGCAGTTATCAATACAAAAGTCTTAGCAAGTACATCAAGGAGCCCCCCCATTGCCCTGCCTTTATGTACATAATGTTGCCTTGGTGTCTAGTGGTGCCCCCACCCTCTGATCACCATCAAAATATTTAATTACTGTTTCTGTGGTGTCTAGTGACACCTCTCACTCTTTGATTGCTGTCCCTGTAATATATTTGTCTTTTCCTGGTGTCTAGTGGTACCCCCACCCTGTCATTGCCATCCTTATAATCTATTTTTCTTTCCCTGGTGTCTAGTGGCACCCCCACCCTCTGGTCACCCTCCCCCTTATGTATTTGTCTTTCCCTGGTGTCTTTTGGCACACCCCGCCCTGCAATCACCATCCCATAATATGTTTGTCTTTCACTGGTGTGTAAGTGCCATCCCCCACCCTGCAATTGCAGTCCCATAGTACATTTGGCTTTCCCTGGTGTCTACCAGCACCACCACCCTCTGATCTCTGTCCACATAATATCTTTCTCTTTCCCTGGTGTCTAGTAGCTCCCCACCCTCTGATTGCCATCCCAGTAATGTTTTATGTCTTCCCCTGGAGTCTAGTGGCACACTCCTTTGATTGCTGTCTCCGTAATGTTTTTTTCTTTCCCTGGTGTCTAGTAGCGCTACATCCCTCCATCTCCAATTGCTGTCTCAGTCTGAAATAAAGAAACCCATCCTTTGATGTTATTTTTTTAAACCTGAAAAAAAGAAAATGGTTTCTTGCTGATCTGATCCCCCAACCCCCAACTCCTACTCTGTACCCACCACCCCACACTCCCTGTACACCCCCACACACTCTCACTCACCTGAAAAGGTCGCAGGGTGAAGATCCACTCTCCAACTGAAGACCCATCTTGCTACTGGAACCACTGACTGCAATATGAGAAACTAAGGTAACTGTGGTTTAATGTATTTCAATTAGGGGTTTGCAATTATATGCATAACTTTGTCATTTTTGCATATTTTGAACCCAAATGTTCAACATGGTCTTTTTGGGACAACATCGTATGACCAACAACAGTGGAATTATGCAAATCAAGCCCAAAAAGGTGATTTTGAGGTCACTTGTGAAACCACGTTTTGGATGGAATTTGAACATTTTCACCACCCTTGTTCATGAGGTGAGGTCATAAGAAGACTATGTTGAAAATGTGGAGTCAAATATGTAACAATGACAAAGCTATATGCACACATGGAAATTTTACTATGCTCACTTATAACTTTGATCATTTTAAATATTTTGACTGCAAATTTTTAACATAGCCAGTTTTTTTACACCATCTCATGGACGTGACAGCTGTCATTTCTCAAATCCTGGCCAAAATGTGTTTTCGTACCTGTGGCATGGAATGACATTTTGATGCTGCAGACAGCAACATATATGTAAGCATCTATGGAGGGATTTGAGTGTAGGGCCCAGAGGGCCTTGGGCTTCAGCAGGCAAATGAGTATTCAGTTATACTATCTCAAAAAGTAAGGAAAATTAATTGCAAAAACTTTGTTAATCCACCAGTTAGGGTTAAAGCCACAAAAGTAGGGACATGAGGTGTTAGGATTTCCAACCCTAACATCCCACCCCCACTCTGCAGGCAGCAAGAGGAGAAAACTTTATGGTTTGCCCTCTCCTGCATCTTCACAAATCAGGTATGGGATGTGCTTTGGGATTGTCAACCCTAATGCTCACCCCATTCTCTTGTAGTCTACATATCTCAGTTTCTTTAATGATGGAATGGAGTGAGCGTTAGGAATGACAACCTCGTGGCATGCCCCACTCCTGATTTGGGAAGATGCTGGACAGGACAAACTGTAATTGTTTCTTTTGTTGTTGGTTGCAGGGTGGGGGTGGGGTGTTAGGTTTGGAAACCTTAACACCACATTTCCCTACTTTTGTAGCTTAAACCCTAACTGATGCATTAATGAAGGTTTTTGCAATGAACATATATATCTATATATTATAGAGTTAAGGTCATGCCCCTACAGTTAGGGCTGAGTAGTCACTTTAATGTTAAATTTCAAATTTTGCACTTTAATAACTTTGCAACTGTTCAACAGATTTACACAAAATTTGGCATGCACTGTTTTATGGGGTAGATCTTTTGACATGCAAAGTTTTATTCAAATTGAATGTGTGAATTCTGAGATACAGATAGTGAAAAAACTTAAAATTCACCTTTTTCATAGTTTTTTTCCTC
Source organism: Neoceratodus forsteri (assembly GCA_016271365.2). Classification (NCBI taxonomy): domain Eukaryota; kingdom Metazoa; phylum Chordata; order Ceratodontiformes; family Ceratodontidae; genus Neoceratodus; species Neoceratodus forsteri. Next base: position 379,688,967 of record CM057458.1, read on the forward strand.
ATTGCAGTGTGCCTAGATGGTGTGGACTTTTGATATGAAATTGTTGTGGTAGAAAGAGCTTGGGTCACAGAACTGCTGTACATTGATTTGGTGAAAAAATATTAATCTGCTGCAAAGTTATTTAATTTTTAAGTTCCCATTATTTTCAATAGAAATATCACTCTCCAGGACAGCTTCCCAGAAAGAAAAAGGAATGTGGTCTCATGAAAAAGGATCCTTTTTCACAATGGGCAAATCCTTTTTCATGAGAACAAAAACTCCTATTTAATGAGCCACCGTCTTGTTTTCACTTTTCCCACACAGCAAACTGTCATAACTCTATATAATGATGTCTTCTACAGACATCCAAACATGTATTTTGCTCACTGGGAGTCGATGGGCTTCATTCTGTAATTTTTAGTACCTCCAATGGGCCTGGAACATTTTTTTAAAGTAATTAAATCCTTTTCCATGACTCTCTAAGTTCCTTTTTCATTAATCCTTTTTCGTTCTCACGAAAAGGAAATTGACTCACAAAAAAGTATTTAAAAAAAAAAAACCTATGTCTAAAATCCTTTTTCATGAACCGATTCCTTTTTCATGAAAAAGGATTCATGGAAAAGGAATCATCTCCTGAAAAGGATTTGTAAAAAAAAAAGTGAAAGTCTTAAATCCTTTTTGATGACACGGAATCCTTTTTTGCGACCATGACAAAGGATTCCTTTTCCACAAAAATGGCAAAGGAATCATGGAAAAGGAATCCCCGTCCAAAAAAATTATTTCTTTAATTGTGCCATCTCCTTTATTTTAAAGTACAGTTGGTGTTCATTGGCACCCCACTCCCTCCCATCTCCCTACTGTATATCCCTGGTGTCTAGTGGCACCCTCCATCCTCAGATTCATTTATTATATATATATATATATATATAACATACATATGTGTGTGTGTGTGTGTGTGTATATATATGTGTGTATATATATATATATATATATATATATATATATATATATATGTAATTAATTTTACATTGGTGTCCAGTGATACACCCTGTGGCAATTTGGCCACTGCTGTCATATTGCTATTGTATTTCCTGTATTTTGTATGTTTAAATCCCAAATTTCCAAAAAGGCCAGGACAGCAGGTTTGTCAAAAAGATGACAATTTTTTCTGCAAGTGTACTTGGGAAGAGTTGATGTGTATTTCAGTGTTGACATCTCCCCCCTTGCCTAGGACAAGGGCTTGCCTAGAGGTAAAAAGGAGTTATATTTCAATACCAATTGGAATTTCCTGTTAGCTGATTAAAGAGGAAGATTCCACAAATGACAGGAGATGGAAGGGCCATCTCATCTGTTTTAAAACTTTTGAATATCAAATTTTAAAGTGAAATGGTTTTAGAGAAGTGGTTCTGCAGATGCCCAGTCTAGGAAGCTATTGTTAAATTCTCTACCAACTGCCACACTCTGTTTTCATTTTAATAGTGTCAGGAAGGTAGTGTAGATCAAAGCCAGCCAGGCAGGTGGGACTGAAGAAAATAAAAATACTGATAATTTGGGTTCACTTGCAACTTTGGAAAGAGCAAGAGAGAGAACCCTGATTGCCTAGAGATGAACAGTTGAACCTGGAAATATTACGGCAACTAGCCAATCAGAGGCAAGTTTTGCAGACTGCAGAAATGGCTATATAAGCCTTCTAAAACAGAGACTCTGGGCAGAAGCCAAATTTCCTTACACATATGAGGACTGCCAGACACACTGAAGACCACTGCTAGAAAAGCTGGGACCCTGAGACACAGCAGAGAGACAGAGAGACTTAACAAAACTCACTTAGTATCAAGACTCTGATTCACTACAAAAAAGGTAGAAATTATCCAGTTAATTCACCAGTTTATTTTGAATGTATTTTTCCAACTTTTGTTTGCAGTTATCCTGTAACCAAATCTCTATATTATTTGTCTGTATGCTTGTATAGCACTTATTTAAGTAATCAGTAAAAGCTTTTGCTTTTATTTTAAAATACTACTGCCTGGGAGTAATTTGTTATGTGTGTGAAGGTTGTGGGAAGGTTTATTCAATCTGTATCATGCCTGTTTAGTGCTAAGGTGCCCCACTGTACCAAAACAAGGATCCTGGAAGGGAATCCTGGGACCTACAGTAGGGTAAATGTACACAAGGTCTCCAGGAAGGGTCTGAGGGGTCTGAATCAAGTTCTTGCATCCCTGCAGGAGAAGACAAAATCAGGGTTATGAGAGCAGCCCCAAAGAGATTGTAATGCCTGGGTTCCCCCCTCCAAGTGCAGCAACCTGGCTACAGACTCGAGACTGCATTTTACAGATACCCAGAGAGAGGAAGTTCTTGACCCTCATGGTAAGTGTGTAGTTGTGAAATCAGTGAACACTCTAAAAGAACATAAGGGGGTATTCCCTGACCCCCTCCATCATGAGTTACACTTACGGGAGGGGACTGGGAGCTAAGTGGACCCAGCCCCAGGACTGGGTTCATGACACCCCCCCCTCTGATTCCCATACATGTTCAAGTTAATACTGTACCAGTTAGGGCACAGCTCATTGGTGTCCAGTGGTACCCACTCCACCCTCCCATGTCCCTCTAAATGTTATTATAGTGTTGGTGACCAGTGGTAACCCCACCCTCCATGTCCCTGGTAATCTGTAAATTAGAAAACTGTCCATTAGTGTCTTTAGTCTGTTTTTTTAAACCTGTTAAAAAAAGTCCACTGCCACTCGCACCTGCAACCCCCACCTGACCTCCCACTGTGCACACTCCTTCCTGCACCCTCTACACCATCTCACATACCCTCACTCACCTGATGTGCTCACAGTGTGAAGATCTGCTCTCCAATCAAAGACACGTCTTGCTGCTGGAACCAGTGACTGCTGTTTAACAGCTAAGGTAACTGCAGTTCAATTCCAACTGTAGTTACCTTACTTGTTATTGAGCACTACAAAAAATGAAGTAATAATGATAACATATTGGAACCCTAATGCAGGTAATGCACTTTTACGGTATAACAGTGTCTATCCAAAACATCTCATTAAAGGTATCCCCACAGGTCAGTTCTTGAGAATAAGATGTAATTGTTCCAGCAAAGATGCATTTTTAATCCAAGCTGAAGAGCTTCATAACAGATTTGCATAAAGAGAATATGAACCCTCTATACTTAGGGAAGCACAATCAAGGATGTTGAATACAGAAAGGGTTGAACTTTTAGTTCCTAAAAAAAGATTCAGTGAGGAGCATAATCAAAAAATAAACTTCATCACTGAATTTAACTCAGTGACACCAAAAATTGCAGGAATTTTAAAACTATTCTGGTACATTTTAGAAGGAGATCAAGATTTGAAAGGCACAGTTGGTGATTGCCCCAAGGTAGTGTATCGTAGAGGCAAAAGCCTCAAAGATTTGCTAGTTCATAGCCATTTTCAAGATAAGGACAAACAATCAGGAAATAGTCTACCATGAGGTTCTTATAGATGTGGCAGTTATAATATCTGTAGTTTCATGAATCAAGGTAAAGAATTTGCAAGTCCAACGAATAGCAGAAATTTTATATTAGACAATTTATTAACTGATGGACCCCTTTTATAATCTACAGTATGCGTTTGTGTGATTGTCCTACACTATATATAGGAAGGATTATTAGAGCCATGAAACAGCATCTACAAGAGCATGTTAGAACAATTAAAAACCCTGAGTCAGATACTCCTGTGGGGATACACTGGCATAATCATCATGGATCAGATATTAATACATTTAATTTTGTATACATTATACATGTATGGAGAAATGAAAGTGGTAGTAATAGGGAACAAACTTTATTACGACTTGAAAGCTGTTTTGTCTTTGAACTAGGATCTGTAAGCCCTGATGGACTCAATGAGGACTGGGATGTTAAACCATATTTTCTTTTGGTATACCTTATTTATGCTCCATAGGGCAGGGTATCTCTGAGAGGTGCTTACTAGACCTATACCTCAATTCCCCGCTGAGACACCCCTTCCTCCGGGACCCCTCCAGGACTTTCCAGCCCCCCAGATCACCCTCCTAGGGGAGGGCCCACCCCCACCCACCTACCTGGTGGCCTATCTGAGATTAGAGGGTCTGTCCCAGTAGAGGCCCTGGAGGACCAGAAGAGGGCTGGTCCAGTGCTGGGAATGTGGGCTTGGCCACTGGAGTGCTCTTTGCCTCCCTGTCCCATTGGAGATTTTTCTTTTAGTCTTGTGGTTTCCCCTCAGGAGTGCACATGTGCACTGATGTCCTGGCACAGACATGCCAATGTCCTCCGTCGCTCTTCTCCCAAGTCATGGCACTGCAAGTTCCTTACACTGCCACCGATCTCCATCAGGGGCCACCAAGGAGTGGCACAAAGCCTGGAACCCTCCCTAAGGAAGGGAGAGTAGTCCTCCAGATGCTCAATTCCTTCCCTCCCCTGCCAACCCCAGGCAGCCTGAGTCCATTCCTGAACCTGGGTCACCAGTGTGGTGCAAGGTGTGGCATCCAGCGCCTCAACCTTCAGCATCACTGGGCTATCTTAAACCATGTTTATAAGAAATAAATTAATGTAGCAAAAATATGATATTTGCTATTGAGTACAGATAGTAAAAATAAATTCCCCAGAACACTTAGTTATTTATGATGTATTAATACAGAGGAAAAAAAATGTTCTTCGATCTGGCCAGAACCTATTTATTGTAAATAGTGTTCAAACACTTTATTATGATATTTGGGGTGTTTTTTGGTTTTGGTGTTTTTTAACCAGTACATGTATGTGTGGACACTATCATGCAGTTATTAGCCTTAAATAACAGAGTGCACTGTCACTTTAAGATAGCACTTTAAAGGATGAATATGTACTGTATAGTGTCACACCCCGAGGAAGAACCCAGTCAAGGTTAAAAACGCTGGGGTAGTACTTGTTGGCTGTGGCTTTCTGTTTCAGATCTGAACCACAATAAATTAATTTGGATGCACCTTTTATGCTTGGGTATTTGCAACTATTTATTCTATAAGCTGTACCAGTCTTGGTTGCTGATCTCTTACGATGAATGTCTCTCATTTTTTTGTGTGTCCTTATTTATGGATGGAATGGGGTGAGCATTAGGCTTGAGTACCCCAATGCAAACCCCACACCTGATGTGCTGCCTGGAGTGGGGTGTTAGGGTTGTAAACCCTAAGGCCACATTTCCCTACTTTTGTTGCTTTGACCCTAACTGGTACAATAATGAATTGTTTTGCAGTTTATATATTTATAATAACTGGTCAGCAATTTCTGTCAATGTACTGACCAGGTTGATATTTTCCGTAACAACTGGCTGGTTGTTATGACATTCATGAGCCATGCCAATCAAACTATGCTGCTTCCTCATTGGCCAACATTTTGTATATGGGGCAGGGCCAAACAGTTTCACAAACTGTTGGAGAAAAATTGCTGGCCTGTTAGTATAAAAAATAAAAGATAGGGAGGGTATTTGATATGAGAATATAATGCACACCCTCATTGTGGGATGCTTTGATAAACCCCTCAGGCTTCGCCCTCGGGATTTATGTAGCATCCCACAACTCAGGTGTGCATTAAATTCTCATATCAAACCCTTCCCCATCCGTTATTCTCTATATATATGATAAAGAGAGCACAAGTAAGTTTACAAAAGGTTTGAGTCTCTCAGGATTCTTTTCTATGTCTGAGATTTCTAAAAGAAAATAATTTTCTCTTTTTTGGATTACATGCAATTTCTGCTGCATCTGCTAATGTCCCATCGTTGTGGATTACCAATTTTTTTTTTGTTACTTTCTGGTTTCCCATCAAGTCGTATGCACTTTTTGTCTCAATGGGGTTATCATCACTGTTTTTCTGATTTACATGTCATTAGCATAGGTATTTTTCATGACAGTGACATAAATACTAATTTCTGTACAAAATGTATACCAGATTCTTAACTGATAGAATTCTATTTGGTATTATTGCTGTTTACTGTATTCTTTCCACTGCAGCAGGGCAATATGTTTGTAAATTTATATATTTATTGATCAGGCATTTGTAACTAATTTTATATGCTTATTTATTCAATCTTGTTGTATGTATGTTTTAAAGTTGAAGTGGCATAGTGCCAATCAATAAAACTGAACCTGAAAAAAAAAAGTATGGAGTATGAATAATTTGCCATACATTGAGAGACTGGACAAATTAGAGAGATATATAGCCTAGAGGGGAGAATAATCGGGGGGGGGGTCTACTTCTCTTATTCAACATTTGCAGCAATGATGAACTGATGAACTAATGTTAGAACTGAATGTCAAATTTGCAAGTGTTGATCAACAGTTTCAGGTCACAATTAACAACTAAAAAGGAAAACATAATTTCAGGGCAGACAAAAATAAATACTACTGTACTCAGTGGGTGGTGACCATTTAGCATCCTCAGCCAGATCACATTGTAAACTGTAACATGAAAATGTTTTTAAGAACAAACTACACAAATATATGCCACAGGGAAATTGTTGAATACTACCATTGAGTAGTGAGAAAGTATTTTTCTTTTTTATACTACGTATTTATTATATTTTCATTTGCAAAATCACAGGACAGTTTTTACAGTATATAAGTTAGGACAGTACATAATTACTTCAGTCAGATACGTAGCAAAACATTAGTCAAGGGTCTCAGGACTACTTACATATTTTACAAAGGAATTCATATCATAACCACTAAGACATTTACATAAACCCTCATCAGAGCTGATAAGTTTCTAAGGTACAAAAGTAGGATCTAAAGATGAAATGTATAGAATCCATTTCCTCCATTTAAGCTCAAATACAGACCATTTATCTGTGCTTTTAGCTATTAATCACTCTAATACATACATTTCTCCCATTATTCCCCACCAATTCTGTATGTTTGGAGATATCTTCTTCCCCCAGTTTCTAGTAATTGCTTTTTTAGCTGCCAGCATATAAGTAATTAACAGTGATCCTCTGGGTATTGGTAGACCCTGTGGCGAATTGAAAGCAGAACTAACTCAGGGGTCAATACTGCTTCCACCTCTACCAATTCTTTTAATGCCTCTAAAATATCTCTCCTGTAACCTGCTAACTGTGGGCAGGCCCAAAAAACATGGAACTGATCCTCAGATATTTCTCCACAATCTCTCCAGCAATTACTTAATATCCCTGATGAGAACCTGGCGAGTCTTGCCGGAGTATAGAAAAATCTATTTCTAACATTCCAGGCAAATTTTCACCAGTAGGGGGCTCCCAAAAGTCCTACTGAGAATTTAGTATACTTCTCCCAATCTTCCTTTGATACCTGGAGTGGAAGCTCTTTATTCAAGGCATTTAGAATTCCCTGAGTTGAATTTTTTTTGATAATTCCCTCAAACCCCTATGTACTAGTCCCACAAAGTGGAGCCACAACTGTCCTCTCCCCATGGTCATGGCTTAAGTAATCAATAAAGGGGCTGGATCTGACAGTCTACTAAAAGCTGGTCCTTTACTTTCAACACCCTCTATTAAGCTTGTATAAGTTAAAAAATCTTGTTGTGGAAGATTGTGTGTTTCTTGAAGTTTAGTAAATGAGAGGACCACCTGGCATCCACCAATTGGAACATAAACTTAAAACCTTTTTGTCTGCATTGAGACAGAGTACCCTCCTGTTCCAAAGTAAGAGCTTGGATTCTGAAATTTAATAAATTCAAATAGGGACCTACTGGTTCCAGCTCTCTTAGATGGATTATTCTCTTCCAAGTCTCCATAGTAGAATTTGTACTATAAATAAGTCTAGGTCTTTTATTTACTGGGGCATATAGCATTTGTAAAAGTTCACTCCACTCCCTTACCCCATTAAGGGTGAATTCTAAGTTCTTCCATGGTATGTCATATTTTGGGTTATTCCAATTGAAAACTTGAGCTATCACTGTAGCATTTGCATACATCTGAAGATCAGGCAAATTTAAACCTCCCTTATTTTTTGGTAACATTAATGTGGACCACTTGATTCAGGGTTTTTTCCTGGCCCAGACAAATCTCGCCAAAGATTTATTCCAGGAGGGAAAGTACATTCCATCTGGCATCATCGGTATGGTCTGAAAAAGATATAGCAGCCTTGGAAGAATATTTATCCTAAAAAGATCCACCTTAGAATATAGTGATAGATGAAGTTGGGACCATTGATGTAGATTAGACTATTTTTTGTGTTAAAGGTTTATGGTTTACCATAGTGAGATGCATTAACTGATTTGGTAACTGTATGCCTAGATATTTTATCATGATGCTATTCCAGCATAGAGGCAAACTGCCCTTCAGCGTCTGTGAGGGGGAGAAATGAAAGGGAAGAACTTCTGTCTTAGATGAATTTATTTTATATCCAGAGAATTGAGCAAATTGTTCAAGTATCTCCCATATTGCTGGAATAGAGGACTCTGGATCCGCTACTGACAATAAAATGTCATCTGCATATAAAGCCAACTTCCATGATTGATTGCCCAGCTGAATGTCCTTATTTTTTTCTGATTTTCTAAGCATCATAGCCAAGGGCTCAATATAAATGGCAAATAACAAAGGTGATAGGGGGCATCCCTGTCTAGTGCCTCACTGTAACTTGATAAAGGGAGTAATACCGTAATTAAGTTTTATATATGCCCTTGGTTCAGAGTATATTTGCTCCAACCAATTCACAAATTCCTTCGGGAACCCAAATGACATTAATGTTCCCCATAAAAATCTCCAGGACACTCTGTCGAAAGCCTTATAGGCATCTAAACTGACTAAAGCCAAGGGGGTAGCTGAGTTAGCCATATAATTCATTAGGTGGATAGTTCTTTGTACATTATCTGCAGTCTGATGCATGCATAAGAATCCTGCCTGATCTGGGTGTATCAGGGTAGGCAGTATATCCTCTAACCTATGGGCTCATATTGCCATGTATATCTTATAGTCATTATTCAAAACTGAAATGGTCTGTATGACTCTAAATTTAATGGATCTTTACCTGGTTTCAATATAGCTGAGATGGCCGCATAGGACCATGAGGGTTGGGGGGACCTCCATCCTGCACCTCTAAAAAGCTTTTTGCCTTGGCTGAATTAATTTTGAAAGAAAAGTTTTATACCATTCGGCTCCAAAATCATCTGGGCCTGGGCTTTTTAATGTTTTATAATTTTTAACTGCTTTCTGGATCTCTATAGTGGAGATGGGGCATAAAAGTAAAACCTGCTGGGATTCAGATCAGTGTGGGAAGTTAAAGGGTGTCAAGAAATTTTTTAGATCCTCCGGGGAGTGGGGTGTAGGAACAGAGTATAAGTCTGCATAATATTGTTGGAATGCTTTCAAAACTGCAGGGGTTTTACTAAGAATATCGCCTGCTATGGGGTCTCTAATCCTTGTAATAGTGGCAGTCTGCTTAAATCCTCTAGTACATCTAACCAAATTTCTGACACCTTTAGGACCTCCGTCATAATGAGAAGGTAGTTTTGATGGGTCTCTAGGCCTTCTCCTACTGTTATAAGTCACTTGTACTGTATATAGCATGCAAAGTGCTATGGGGTTATTTGCATGTCATTATGTGTCCATTAGCATTGTGCTGTGCAGAGCCATGGCTGTCTCCCCAACTGCTGTGCCAGGACTGTCTGAAATAAAAGTAAACTTATTCTCTGGTAGTTTACTTGATACAAAACTTCTGCCTTTGTTGAAACAAGAGTCTAGTTTATTAAAGCTAATCATAAGCTTGAAGTCACAGATCCTTTTGTATATTTTCAGTTTAAAGTTTCCCTTAAGGACTGACACTCTCATGTCCTCAGAAATTTGTGTTAAGGTATTTAATTGATTCGCATGATAAGATATCAGTGACGCCGTACCAAAATGACCCCTGGGTTCTGAAGTTCTGTTTCTTTGGAGTAATTGGGATTGGGTCTATTGGCCTGAATTTAAGCATGTTTTGCATCTATTGTGTCAACAGCAGAATGTCTATGATTAATCCTTGACTGATAGCATTTTGTTCCAGACAATAGAATGCCTCAAGTCATGGGGCTGCCTGAATACAAAATGTAGTGCGAAAAAAAAAGCTAACTGTCTTTTCTTCTTTTAGAGAATAATATTGCAATCTTTAATTATCTTATACAGGGGTTTGGCATCAGTGACAATGACATGTCATTTTTCTGTTAAATTCTGTTTTTTGGTTTTTTAAATATTTACTGTTTTTACTGCCTAATGCTGAGTGATGATACCTCACTCTTTACATTCATTTGGCCACCTGAGCATTGCCACCACATAAACTTCAGAAGCAACAGTTGGTGTGCTGGAGGCCGGACAGAGTGGGGAGTGTGCTGGAGGCCTTGACAGAGGGGGGAGTTTTCATGAGCAGTAGAAACTTTTGCTCTTAAAAAATTAGAATAATAAACAGGTTTAGTTGAGGTAACAGGAGGAAGGTTATGGGCTAACTGGGTGTGAGCAGGGTTTTTAAATGTTTTTAGAAAAGGAGCACAGTTGGGAGGGATGGTGGAGCATGCTTACAGCAAATGGAAAAGTTGTACCATAGTAGTGGCTTCACTAGTATGATGCAGTACAATAATGCTGTAATGTCACTACTATGGGACAGCAACATTTTAATTTAAATTTAGTTCTATACATTATAGCTTCTAACCATATATCTTTAAATAATGGTTATCTACTCTTCAAACAGTTCTTAAATGGATTCACACCATTTTGTGATCATTACATGACCAAGTAAAATACATCCAAAGAATTCTGTGAATTATAAAATGCATCATTTAATGGGGCTATAGCATGTAATTCAGGGCAATCACACCCTGGTGTCACCTGCTGATCTTTCTGAATGAAGAAATACAACAGAGGAGGAGTGACCAGATAAAGTTGGGAGGTCCCAATCCCATTTCTCCTCTGTTCAGTCTCATACTGCAAATGTGACACCGGGAAGCTAATGTATGCTCTAGTTGTAGCACTGAAAGTTGTTTGAAGAATATCATGTGGAGAAGACCTAGAACAGAACACTTAAGGTACTCTGTGTGGGAGCTCCACACAGTGATCCCGAATCTGAAGATGATGTAGTAATTAAGTAGACCCACAGGGCTTGATTCTCAAAGAGGCCTTAGATCGGCACAAGCTGCAGCAAACAGCAGCTTGCACCAAAGCCAGTATGCTAGGGACCCAGCACCAGATTCTGGTACAGGAGGGGTCCTGGCGCCTATGTCCCCACACTTGTAGCCTCTCACATACGGCAAACTCATGATGTACAAGAAGGGTTTGCTGCAGGCTCCTTGTGGCAAAAGCAAGCTGTCCCCCCATCCCCAAACACCTATCCCTGGTGGTCTAGTGGACCACTCCCCAATCCCCCATGTCCCTAAAATACACTGACAGTCCTAAATCCCTGATGATCTAGCACATCCCCCCCAAGCCCCGATCCCTGTTAGCATATATAAAAGATCCTTGGTAGTCTTGTTAACTTCCTTCCCAGCCCTGAGTTCTGTGTTATTAAAATAATTACTAGATCTCTGGTAGTCTAGCAGCCCCCCTCCCAGCCCCAAGTCCCATGGTATTAAAATAATTAATAGATCCTAGTAGTCTAGTGGACCCCCTTCCAGCCCCAAGTCCCATGATATTAAAATAATGCATAGCTCCCTGGTAGTCTAGTGGACCCCATCTCCCTCCCAGCTGAGTCCCATGGTATTACAATAATTCCCTAGTAGTCTAGCACACCCCCTCCCACCCAAATACCATGGGACTTGGGGCTGGGAGGAGGGTTCACTAGACTACCAGGGATCTATTACTTATTGTATTACCACAGGACTCAGGGCTGGGGGTTGGGGTCCACTAAACTACCAGGGATCTATAACTTATTTGAATACCACAGGAATTGGGGATTGGGAGGGGGACCACATCACATTGACACAGATTGCCCAAATCTCCCTGAGGACAATTTCAAAGTACCCTTATACCAGTCCTGGCTGGCCTAAGGGTGCCTAGAAAATTGCTCTCAGGGAGAGTTTTGTGATCATGATATGGGGATGTGGCAGCTTGTGTCTGTCACATGTACCCTAGCACCATGCCACAGCCAATTTATTGTTGCAAGGTTAGTGCAAGCCCCCATTGGCGCATGTAGCCTGCATTTGATGTAAGCTGATTTTCAGAATAGCTCAGGGGACATTATTTGACACAAGGAGCCACTTGCATCATTTATGTTTGGCCCAGGCACCTTGCATAATTTTCAGGGCTTTGAGAATCAGGCCCGAAGTGTTCAGATATACCAGCCAGACGGCATCAGTTTAAAGGGAAATGTCTTACTATCATGTAAAAAGTCTCTTATTTTGATGACCGGCCACTTTTACTATAAAGAACATTTAATTCCGCTATAAAAAAGTTGTTCATACTTTTTCAGTACATGCTTATACTAATTCTCATACCAAGGCAGATAAAAGCAGGAAAAAGGCTGGCAACCCCATGGGTACTGCTCCCCCACTATTACAGTGGTTATAGTGCATTTTTGAGAATTTTGTCTTATGTGCATCCAGTTTTAGTTTAAATTCCCATTAATTTATATTGATTTTTAATTCCAGGGGAGATTGTTCCATAGCCCAATCATCTGTTAGGTGAAAAAGTATTTCCTTTTCTGTTTTGAATGTACGCCTCTCAGTTTGGAGTAGATGACCTATTGTGCCACTTTGGTCTGGATGGGCAGACTAGGTGGGCTCTACGGTCCTTAACTGCTGACAGATTCTGTGTTTCCATGTTTCTATTAAATTTAATGTTCATGTGGTAAGGATATTGCCTTTCTAAAAAAATTTGTATTGGGGGATGTTAGTGAAAAAGTAACACTGGAGAGATCACGTGATGCAGAGTGCTGTGTAGAAGCTCCTTCAAGAAGCTCCTGCTTCCCGATCACTAAATCGTCTTTTTTGGACTTCTGAATTTCCCCATTTCCTCTGCTTTTGAGATTCAGTGCTGTCTGAACACTTTGGAAACCTGATTTGAGTGTTATATTGGCAGATGGAGGCTTACATGAAGAAAGCCCCACAGAAGCACACTCCTCCTGCTACTCCCGAAAAGGCCTCCAAGAAATCCAGGGCCTCGGGTGGGCCTGAGAGGTCTGATCCTCCAAGCCAATTCAGAGAGCAGAAACCTTTAATGCTCATTAGGTTCCTTGAAGAGTTTAAGCCCTTTCATGAGGAAATGAAAGAAATGGCAGTGGATCTGAAGACTCTCTCCAGAAAACTGGATGAAGTTTTGCTAACTGTCTCCGATAATACAGCTCGAATAGTCTCAATGGAGAAAAAGTTAGAAAATCTCGATCCCGATCTGGTGTCTATGCATCAGAGATTATCTCATCTTGGAGCCAAACTCAAAGATTTAGAGGGCCACAGCTGCAGAAACAACTTTGTGATACTTAGGTTACCGGAGGGAGAGGAAGGCCAACATGTTGTGGCATTTGTACAGAAGTTGGTGGAGCGGGTCGCCGGCCCCTCTCCCTTTGGCCCTGTCTATATTATAGAGCGAGTTTACAGGTCTCTGCAACCTAAGACTTCTCCGGAGGACCCCCCCGTCCCATCATCTGTCGGTTTTTGAACTACCTAGAGAAACAACATTTTCTGCAGAGAGTGAGAGCTTTACAAGAGGTTTGCTGGGAGAATGTGAAACTGAGAATTTCACAAGATTTGCCCAGCTCAGTTCGCCTGAAGCGGAAAGCATTCCATCCCATTGTTTCTAAGATAATTGCGGCAGGCCTGAAATTTAGGATGGGATACCTGGCCAGGTTACAAGTTCTAGTAAATGGATCCTGGTCCAGTTATGATGATCTTGCAGCTGCCCTGATGAGCCTTAAGTCTATGTTACCAGATCTGTTTCGGGAACCCTGAGATGCTGTGTTTGCGGGATGAAGAGCTGCTTGGAGCTGAGAATTAGAACTTTTGTTTTTTCCTTCTTTGAGGAGCCGATCAGTGCAACTTGGATGGGAAACTTCTCCTGTTTTGCTTGGACTGGGGGGATCAGTGCAAGGCATGCTTGCTATTAGTTTCCTTGGCCCCAATTGCAGAGGGCCTACACAAGTTAAGGGCAAGGGACACTTAGGGTCTCAGGGTTTGTTTACGGGGGGGAACAATGCCTCAGGTTTCAGCATTCTCCGCACTGTAAACACAATAGAAAGGGGAATTGGTTTTGCTGAGATTTAGATTTATGTTTATCTCTTCTGGATTGGAAATTAGAGCGGTCTCTGCAGTTTGCTATTGCTGTACTATGACCTGGAATTGGCCACTAGAGGGTGCACCAGGCATTAGTAACCTGTAGGGGTGCAGCCCTCAATTCAAGGGGGACCTCTCTTAATCTTCTTGTTAGACTCGAGTGCAGGACAATTAATTCTTGCAAGGAGAGCCTTTGCAACTGGAGGTTGGTTACCTCTGGGAAAACGCATTTTTTTAGTCTTCCTTTCCTGAGTTCTGCTTACCATCTCTTTCCCGATTCTTGCTCTCAGTCTGTGGCAGAGGTCACTCCCCCCCACTGGGTTCCTGAACTGGCTTTAGTTCCTGCATAACTGCCTCATGAGGCAAGGTTGATCTCAATTCTCACTCTCAGTTTTATTCGGGTTTCCATGGCTACCTGGGATATGTATGGTTTTCGCTGTGACCCTCTTCTAACAGGTTCTCATCATATTAACACTTTGGTGTGGTGGTATTGAAAGCCCAGGACCGCTCTCTCATTTTCTGGGGGTAATCAGCACTGTTTTGTTTTTTCATATGAGTATAGTGGAATGTAGGATTTGTCATTAGCAGAGGTGCATCATCGGGAGGCAGGAGATGAAGGAAAAGCACCAGTAGTGTGCTGAACATTGCTTGTGACAGTTTAGCCGGTTGGGGGCGAGTTTTGGGGTATTGTTGGTGGGTAGGGGTGGGTGGGGATGGGATTGGATGGACTTAACTGTGGGGGTTAGGGAGGAGGGTGGGCTTTACTGCAGTAACCATGGGTGTAAGGTTGCAGGTATTATGTACCCCATGTGCTGAGCTGAATACATTAAGTCTAACTACCACTACTGGATGGCTAAAGAAATAACTTTTGCGACTTGGAATGTTAAGGGGATCAGGAAAAAGCACAAACAATATCAGGCTCTTAAACATTTAAGCTTACTACGTTCTCAGATAACTTTTCTACAGGAAACCCATTTATTAGAAGCGGAAGCTTCACAGTTAAGGAGACAACATGTGGGTCTGGTTTACAATGCCCAGGGATCTACAAATAGCTGTGGGGTCATGCTCATGATTAATAGGGGTATTCCCTTCATTTCTACACAGGTTATTAAAGACCCTGAGGGAAGGTTTATCCTTGTTAAAGGTACTCTCTGGTCTGTTCCATTATTACTTGGCAGTATCTATGGCCCTAACATAGACGATCCAGGATTTTTTGTGAGACTTATATCTGATATTCTCCCAATGCTTCCCATCAGGATTATTTTAGGGGGGAATTTTAATCAAGTACTTGATTCTAATTTGGATAGGTCAGGTAGAGGTGTGGGAGGGGTCACTCTGGGGCAGAAGGCTTTTAAGGACCTATTGGACCAATGTGGGCTCTGCGATGTCTGGCACGTCTTGCATTCTGATTCTAGGGAGTTTACCTTCAGGTCAATGGCACACGGCTCGCAGTCCCACATAGATTACATATTTATCTCTCAGTTCCTACTACCTGGGGTTAAGACTTCCTTGATTCAACCTGGCCCAATCTCCTACCACTCACTAGTATTAAGTAAATTGGTATTTCTTAATTTACCTAACAGGGAAACCAGATGGAAACTTAATGAACAACTTCTCAAAGATGTCAAATACTGCAAACTTATAAGGGAGCAAATTGAATCCTTTTTTTCATCTAACCCTTTAGATAGTGCAAAGCCGGATATTTTGTGGGGGGCCTTTAAAGCCTTCATGAGAGGGATCCTTAGCATGGTGGTGGGCAGGAAAAGGGCACAGGAGAAGGAATTAATATCTTTACTATGTCAAATTAGATCACTTGAAAATAATTTCTCGATTAATCCTCCTGATGAGGATAGGAGGAAACTCTTATTGTTGAAAGATAGATATATGGAGTTACTCCGAGACAAAGCAGAATTAGCTATTATTCGTACAAGAGCTAGCTGCACTGACCAGGGAGAAAAGGCGGGATGCCTACTGGCACTACGTATTAAGCAACAAGAATCCATAAGATTTATCCCTCCTATCAGGGCAATGGCTGATGGATCCTTAAAAGTATCTCCCACTGAAATAGTCCAAGAATTCTCCCGTTACTATACAAATTTGTACAGTGACATGGAGCATCCCCCTTGCCTTGGGAGTATGGAGAGCTATCATCGCAGTGGTGGGTCAGAGCTTTTAGCTGATTGTTTTGTGAGGGCACAGTTTAGGCCCAACCCCTTCCCACCCTCACCCCACCCCCTGGGAATAGTTCCTTTATACCTGGGGTTCTGATATCATTCCTCAAGAGTGCAAGGTGCATATCACTGTCATATCCTCTCTAGCACACTGCACTGACAATATAAGCATACAATTGTATAATATATATATATATATATATATATATATATATATATATATTTATATTACAAACCAATCACACACACACAAAAAAAATGTGGGAGTAGTGCAGTGTAATGGCTGTGGGCAGCAGTCTTCTGGGAGTCTTTCTGAGGCTGAGATGCTGCCCTGTTTGCAGACAACTCTCTGCCCTGAGGGAGGAAGTTGCCTGTCTTCAGGCCACACTGGACAGTAGTAAGGGGACCTTCCCCCAGGCCACACTGGATGGTAGGAAGGGAAACTCCCCCATCCAGGGAGCACCACAGCCACCACCACTACCTCAGAGGTTGTGAAGAAAGCACAGCAGTTGGACCACAGTTGGCTCAGGGAGGGTGAGGATGGTGGAACAGAGGCACACCCAGTCAGTTGTTCGACACCACAATCCATACACCATTCTGGGGGAGCATAGCTCCCCTACGGATGCACCCGCAGAGGAGACTAAGGAGGCTGAGGACAACTGTCACAAGGAGGCCCACAGGAAGGAGGCAGAGGACACCACAAGGAAAGGAAGCGGCTCTGGTGGGGGCTCAATATTAGGGGATAGAACTGGGGAGCAGGGAAAACTGAAGTAAGGTGCCTGCCTGGTGCCATGGCTTGGAGAGACAGGAAGCGCATCCTCAGGATCACGAGAACAGCTGCACGGGAGTCTGAGCTGGACGTCATTGTCCACCTAGGGACAAATGACTTGGCTAATCATGAGATTAGAGCAGTGCAGAAGGACTTTGTAGAATTGGGGAGGGGCCTAAGACAAGTAGCACACACAATATCCTTCTCTGAGGTGCTGCCTGTCAATGGCACGAGTGAGGCGAGGGTACTTTGCACCATGCAGTTTAATGAATGGTTGAAAAAAATGGAGTGGAGCACAGGGGTTTGGCTTCATTGGGGACTGGGGTTCCACCTGGAGGGACACCAGCCTATACTGGCAGGATGGTCTGCATCTGTCCAGGAAGGGAACAAGTCTTTTGAGAAATCAGTTTAAATACTTCATTGGCAAGCTTTTAAACTAGTCAAGGGGGGAGGCACTGATAAGCAGCAGGAAAATCCCAGCCTCTCCCAACAAATCAGGGTACAAAATGAGAAAAAGACCGAGGTAGACAGGTCAGTGGGGGATGCTGCAAAAGAAGGTAAAGCCATCAAAAAATGGAGAGCAATGAGTACCAATGCCCGTAGTCTGAGTAACAAGCTTCCTGAATTAGTGGCCTTGATGAAGGAGGAACATCTGGATATTGTGGCAGTCACAGAAACATAGTACACACAAAACCATGACTGGGACATAAACGTACCAGGATACACTATCTACAGGAGGGACAGGGATGGGTAAAAGAGAATGAGGAGGAGTAGCTCTTTACATAAGGGAAGGAATCAAAGCAACAGAAGAAAAGGGAAAACAGGGAGGAGAAGAAGCACTGTGGGTAAATTTGGAGACTGGCAATGGCACTACAATCTGCACAGGGGTTGTATACAGACCTCCTTCTCAGGGGGAGGAAATGGACAAGGAAATGATAGAAAGAATACTTAGAATGGCAGAAAAAGGGGAGATATTGCTGATGGGTGGTCTGAATATGCCAGATGTTAACTGGAGTGCAGTTGCAGCAGCCACTTCAAAGAGTGAGGTTATTCTAGATACCCTACAAGGGGCATGCCTTAGACAACTAGTACTGGAGCCCACTCGAGAGGGAGCAATCTTAGACCTGGTTCTCTCAAATGGAGATGAAGAGGATCACAGATGTAAGTGGGTAGCCATCTGGGAACTAGCGACCATCGAACAGTATGGTCTACAATAAACACAGCAATAGAGTTAAGCCATACAAAGGCAAAAGTACTGGACTTTAGGAGGCTGACTTTGCAAAATGGGTGAGTGCCTGAGAATGCACTAGCAAATGGGAAGGAAGGAGGGTGGAAGAACAATGGGGAATAATAAAACTGCCATCACAGAGGTAACAAGCCTTTGTGTGAAGCAAATTAACAAAACGAAACAATGTAAGAAACCACTATGGTTCTCAAAGGAAGTGGCAGTGAAGGTTCAAGAGAAAAAGAAAGTATTCAGTAAGTACAAGGAATCACAGAAGGAGCAGGACAGGGAACTGTATCAGTTAAAGCAAAAGGAAGCTGGGAAGGCAGTCAGAACAGCAAAGGCCCAAACCAAGGAAAAGATAGCCAACTCAGTTAAGAAGGGGGATAAAACCTTTTATAGGTACATCAGGGAGTGAAGGAAGA
This sequence comes from Neoceratodus forsteri, assembly GCA_016271365.2. Taxonomy (NCBI): domain Eukaryota; kingdom Metazoa; phylum Chordata; order Ceratodontiformes; family Ceratodontidae; genus Neoceratodus; species Neoceratodus forsteri. The sequence continues at coordinate 379,707,730 of CM057458.1, forward strand.
CCAAGGGAGGGCTAGCAAGGCTTAATAAAGAGGAGGAAGGGTGGGCAGAGGGTGACTGTGAAAAGGCAGAGATACTAAACAAATATTTTTGCTCAGTATTTACAAAGGAAGAGGGGGAGGTACCTAAAGCAAACAGTAGAAACACTCTGGATACAGAAGTTGATACCAGCCCATTTACAGAAGAAAGGGTTCTGAAAGGACTCTTAAAACTGAAGGTGGACAAAGCAATGGGGCCTGATGGGATTCATCCAAGAATTCTAAAGAACTAAGGGTAGAACTAGTGACACCACTGACTACCCTCTTTAACAAATCATGGGAGGATGGGGTGGTACCCGAGGACTGGAGAAGGGCAGATGTGATTCCCTTCACAAAAGTGGGAGCAAGGCAGAAGCAGAAAACTACAGACCTGTTAGTTTAACCTCAGTGGTAGGGAAAATGATGGAATCACTTTGAAGGAAAGAATTGTTGAGTATCTAGAGGCCAGAGGGGCTCAGGACCCAGGCAGCATGGATTCACAGCGGGAAGGTCATGCCAGACAAATCTGATAGATTTCTTTGACTGGGTGACCAAAGTAGTAGAGCAGGAGGGCTGCGGACATGGCCTACCTAGACTTTAGCAAGGCATTTGTCACAGTCCCACACAAAGATTAATATATAAGTTAGCCAGCCTGGGAGTGGGTCCCAAGATGACAGTCTGGGTAAAGAATTGGCTGGAGAATAGGACACAGAGAGTAATAGTAAATGGAGTCCACTCTGAAGAAAGGGGGGTTACTAGTGGGGTACCGCAGGGTTCAGTATTAGGATCGGTCCTCTTTAATGTCTTTATAAGTGACATTGCAGAGGGACTGGAAGGAAAAGTATGTCTCTTTGCAGATGACACAAAGATCTGCAACAGAGTTGATGCACAAGGTGGGGTGGAAAGGATGAGAAGGGACTTGGCAAGGTTAGAGGATAGGTCAAATGTATGGCAGCTTAGATTCAATGCTAAGAAGTGCAAGATAATGCATCTGGGAAACAAAACCCAGGGAAGAGTACACAATGGGGGTGAGATACTAACAACAACAAAAATGGAAAGGGACCTGGGGTAGTCATATCAGATGACCTAAAGGTGGGCAAGCAATGTGAAAGGGCAGCAAGGAGGGCTGGGGGGATACTGGGATGCACAGGGAGAGGCATCACCAGTAGAAAACAGGAAGTTATTATCCCTCTGTACAGACAGTTGGTGAGACCCCTTCTGGAGTACTGCGTGCAGTTCTGGAGACCCAATCTCCTCAAGGACATAGACAGGATGGAGACTGTCCAGAGAAGGGCGACTAAAATCGTGCAGGGTCTGCACCAGAAGACATATGAAGAGAGACTTAAGGAGCTGAATATGTATAGCCTCGAGGAAAGGAGGGAGAGGGGGGACATGATAGAAACTTTCAAGTATCTCAAGGGAATCAACAAAGTCCAAGAGGGTAGCATCTTTCAAAAAAAGAGGTGTGCAAGAACAAGGAGGCACAATTTGAAGATTGAAGGGGCGGCTCAGAGGTAATTTAAGTAAGTATTTTTTCACAGAGAGGGTTGTGGATGCATGGAACGGCCTTCCAGAGGAGGTTGTGGAGTCAAAAACAGTGGTGGAATTCAAGCATGCATGGGACAGTCATAAGGCAATTCTAGGGGGTTGGGGTAGGAAGAAGTAGGCTGCTGGTTAACTAGGATCTGCAGCTTATCCATTAGGTAGGGAAATGGGCAGACTGGGTGGGCCAAGCGGTCCTTATCTGCCATCAAAATCTATGTTTCTATGAAGGACTCCCACTTGCCCTCTCTCTCTGACCGAGATAAGGATTTTCTGGTTGCTCCTATTTCTCAGGAAGAAATTGTCGGGGTTATTAGCGAATTACCAGCAGACAAGGTCCCAGGCCCCGAAGGATTTTCCTCCTTATTTTACAAAGTTTTTCGGGACCTTTTATTACCAGTACTTTGCCATTTATTTCAACATATTTTAGCTGAGGCGGAGGCCGATTCTCACCTTTTCAAGGCCTTGATTGTTCTTCTCCCCAAACCAGATAAAGACCCTGAGCTTGTTCTGAGTTACAGACCTATTTCCCTTTTAAATCAGGATATTAAAATTCTCTCCAAGATATTAGCTAATAGGTTAACGGTAGTTCTTCCTGAGTTAATAGGTATTAACCAGGTAGGATTTATGAAAGAGCGTTCATCTTCTGACCACTTGCGTACCTTATCACCTGTCTTCTCGGCCACCAGGGATGCCAAGTTCCCTGCAGGACTGGTCTCCCTGGATGCCGAGAAGGCATTTGATCAAGTGAACTGGAACTTTCTGTTCCAAGTTCTGGAAGCTTTTCAATTTCCTTCTCTATTTATTTCCTGGATTGCCACACTTTATAAAAACCCTACCGCAAGAATCTCTGGGAATGGGGCTTTCTCTAAGCTCTTTTCACTTCATTCAGGAACTAGGCAGGGTTGTCCCTTATCTCCTTTGTTATTTAACTTATATTTGGAACCTCTCATTCAAAATATTCTCAATAATGTTTCTATACAGGGTATTAGAGTTGGGCGACATGAAATCAAAGTCACTGCATACGCGGATGACTTGCTGATACATTTATCTCACCCTGTATCCTCTGTTCCGGTTTTGCTAAGGGAAATAGCAAGATTTAGTGACCTGTCTAATTACAAACTGAATGCTAGCAAATCCTTATTTTTCCCATTAAACCATAAAGTTTTCAAAAATGACATTAGTCCCTTAGGTTTACGCTGGACTTCCAGGTCATTTAAATATTTGGGTATTAAGCTTTCTCGTAACCCTCTAACATGGTTTAAGGACAATCTGGATTCCCTCTCGCAGTTGATAGCTCACGACCTCGAGAGGTGGTCCAAACTTCCCATTTCATTATGGGGCCTGATCAACATAATTAAGATGAACATATTTCCTAGAATTTTCTATCCATTATCTCTTTTCAACACTTTTGTTCCTTTACTCTGGTTTAAAAAGATACATGGCATTTTCACCAGATTTATCTGGGCTGACAGATATCCTCGGTTGGCTTATCATAAGCTGGCAGCCCCAAAACTGGAGGGGGGTTTACGAATTCCCCATCTGGCTATATATTACTGGGCTAGTCACTTAGCAAAATGTCTGAGATGGGTATCCCCCGGCCCAGAAAAAGAGCAACTGGTTTGGCTTAGAATTGAACTGGATGCAGTCAAGTCCAAGAATCTGGAACCCCTTACATTATTTTTTCTTAAATTCCCCCAGGTACGTATGACCGAGGAGTGCCCCATAATATCGACTTCTTTAAAGGTTTACTTACAAATATGTTCATTTTTGCAATATTCTTCTCACCGGGACCTGGCCCAGTTTATCTGGAATTCCCCTTCTTTCACTATTAACAAGAACCAGATTTCCCGTCAATGGTTGTCCCAATTGGGAGATGGGAAACTTCTTTCTCTTACAGGTGAAGAGGGGCATTGGTTATCAGTGGGAGATAATATTAAGAAATTTCTCATTCCGGCTTCCTCTCATTTCAAAGTTATACAATTAAGGCATTTACTTGTAATTAATTTCAGTAATACTCCCCTCTCCCAGATCATCACATCCTTGATACCTGAGGTTTCTTCACTTTCTGGATCTTCAGGTGTAATATCAAAATTATATCAGGTTTTGTTTCACAAAAAATACGTGGTTCCCTTTGGACCTACAAGATTCTGGAATAATTTCTTCCCTCAGCACTGTTTGGATTGGCAATCTCTGGGGAGATCTTGTCATAAACATATTTCTCAAGCCAGACTGCGTCTCATGCAATATTATATTTTACATAACCTGTATTACACCACGGTTAAATTACAGAAGTGGGGTTATCTGAATTCTAATATATGCAATAAATGTTTGCAGGAAGAGGGAACACTTCTCCACATATTCTGGTCCTGTCCTAAAATCTCTCTCTTATGGGATTCAATCAAGACTTCCCTGGATCCTCTGCTGGGCCTTCAGGAGTACTTTACTATCGAGATTTGTCTGCTAGGGTACTTATCCTCTATTAGAGTTAAAGTAAGAAAGTTTCACATTTCTATGATTGCCTTATCAGCTAAGAAGCTCATTTTATGCCACTGGAAAGATAAGTCCTCTCCATCTGTCCTGGAATGGGTAAAATAAATTTTGTCCAATCTGCGTACAGAAAAAAACGATTGCCAGTCTTCACAATAGACTGGCAGTTTATACCAAAATCTGGGATCCCCTTCACTCTCTAATTTCTCTGGCTCAGGTCTAAGTATATCTCAGGTTACTTTGTCATGTAAGACCTTAAATAAAGTGCTAGGCATTTGAGGGGCATTAGGTTTGGTTACTGCAGTAAGGGGAGGGAAGGGTGGGTCAGGCAGTTATCCCTTTACATTGTATCGGAATGTCAATGTCACTGTCACTTGAACTGCCTTTTAATGTGGAAAATGTACCAATAAACTTTAAATTGAAAAAATAAAAAGTAATACTGCCTTGATAAGACTCTCCCCCCCCCCCAACATTAAAATGCCCAGCCTGGTGGTGCTGAGGGGTGAGGCACCAAACACCACATCTGGCACCACACTGGTGACCTGGGCTGGGGAGCAAGCTCATGTTGCCGGGGTCATCCAAAAAGGAGAGGATGGAGCTTCTGGAGGACAGCTATTTTCTTCTGGGGAGGATGGGCTCTGTGTCCCCTGGCATCAGCGACTCCCAGTATGTTTCTCCATACAATTATTATAAATATCTTGATCTTATAATAAATCCGAGGCCTGAGAGTGATCATTTCCCACTCATAGAAACATAGAAACATAGACTTTGATGGCAGATAAGGACCGCTAGGCTCATCTAGTCTGCCCATTTCCCTACCTACAGGATAGGCCGCAGATCCTAGTTAACCAACAGCTTATTTCTTCCTAACCCCCACAAGAATTGCATTATGTCTGTCCCATGCATTCTTGAATTGTCCCACAGTTTTAGACCCCACAACCTCCTCAGGAAGGCTGTTCCATGCATCCACTACCCTCTCTGTGAAATAATACTTCCTCACATTGCCCTCTGAATCGCCCTCCTTCTATCTTTAAATTGTGTCCCTTGTTCTTGCAAGTCTCTTTTTCTGAAAGATGCTACCTTCTTGGACTTTGTTGATTCCACTGAGGTACTTAAAAGTTTCTATCATGTCCCTCTCTCCCTTCTTTCCTCAAGGGTATACATGTTAAGCTCCTTTAGTCTCTCCTCATACGGCTTCTCTTGCAGACCCTGCACCATTTAGTTGCCCTCCTCTGGACTGCCTCTATCCTGTCTATGTCCTTGCGGAGATGGGGTCTCCAGAACTGGACACAGTACTCCCGATGGGGTCTCACCAACTGTCTGTACAGAGGGATAACAACTTCCTGTTTTCTGCTGATGATGCCTCTCCCTATACATCCCAGTATATTCCCAGCCCTCCCTACTGCCTTCTCACATTGCTTGCTAACCTTAAGGTCATCTGATATGATTACCCCCAGGTCCCTTTCCTTTTTTGTTGTTGTTACTACCTCCCCACCCATTGTGTATTCTTCCCCTGGGTTCTTGTTTCCCAGGTGCATTATTTTGCACTTCTTTGCACTGAATCCTAGCTGCCATACTTCTGACCATTCCTCCAACCTTGCCAAGTCCCTTTTCATCCTTTCCATGCCACTCTGCTTACATAGGAAGATCAAAGGCAGGTTGAGTAGAAATAAAGCAGATCAGGTGGAAATTTATAATAATAAGACAATTATTCTATGGAATCAGATTCCCAGAGATAAATTGGAAAAAAATATAAAAACTTTTTCCAAATAATTGATTATCTGATTTCTACTGCCCTGACCCTGAGAATATCTATCATGAAATAGTTCAGCAGTATGATTGTCTTTTAGCTGAATACTGATCATCACATAAACCAGACAAGTTAAGATATCACAATTATTTTTATAAAACTTGCCATTTCCAAAAAAAAGCAGCTGTCCAATCAGGATAGATTTATAAGAAATGTCCCTATGCGAGAGAATATTAAGATGCTTAACAAAAGTAGGAAACTACATGGGGATCATGTTCAGAAATAAAAACAAAAACATCAGTCAGACTTGTGGAAGAATATGCTAATTGCAATACAGCAAAAAATGACAGAGCTTTCTGGAAGCTGGTTGCTGCTGGGACAAATAATTATAAAAAGAGTTATGATACTTCTATCCCTGTAACAACCTGGGTAAATTTCTTTAGTAATATATTTTATAAGACAAGTGAAACATCTTTCTATCACATGAGTTTAATTAACAATGAAAATATTTGGATTACAACTGAAGAAACTCTCTCTGCTATAAATAGCTGTAAGCCAAATAAATCTCCAGGTCCAGATCAAATATCAATTGATTTTTATAAAGTTGCCCCACAGTGGTGGACAATTACTCTTACAGACTTGTTTAACAAGTTCATAATATATGGTTTCACCCCAGATTCCTGGAAGGTTAGATACATTGTTCCAGTTTTCAAGAAGGGGAGCTTGAGGAGACCCTGTGAATTACTGTCCAATAAGTTGGATAGAAAATATGTCAACAATTTACTCAGACATTTTGCTAAATCAGTTACAATTATGGATCCAACAAAATAGGACAATTTCTCCCTTTCAGGTAGGATTTCAAAAAAAATGATGGGACAAATAAACAAATCTTCATACTTCTACACATTACTGAAAAATATTGCAAATTAAAAAGCAACCTTTGTTTATTGCCTTTATCAACTTTACATCGGCTTTTGATTCAATCTCCAGAGACTTATTATGGGTTAGTATGGAGACTGTTGTATGGACCCTAATCTAATAAATCTTATAAAAAGATTTTACAATGAAATGTGGGTTAAGATAAGATCTAATAATAATGGTGGTCGCTCAGAAAAACATTTTGCCAACATTGGTGTGAGCCAAGGGTGTGTGCTGGTACTGACATTATTTAATCTTTATATAAACCTTATTTTGATAGACCCAATTAATCCTTCTTACCACCTGCCAAAAGTTCTTGAACATTCTATACTGGTTCTAGCACACAAGGATGATCTTCTGTTTATTGTAACATCCAGATTGGGTCTACAAAGAAGTCTCTATAAATTACAAACTCTTTGCACTGTATTGAAATTAACAATTAATAAATTAAAAATCAAAGTTAAGGTCATAAGATCTAGAAAGAAGTGTAGAAGTTTGTTTCTGGCTAATCAACCACTGAAATCTGTTAATCACTATACTTATTTAGGGGTTACAATATCAAATACAATTTATTGGAACAAGCATATTAGGATTGTAGTGGCAAAAATGAGGATTATATCTTCTGCCTTATCTTGATTTAATAGAATTTATGGCGGTATGACAATAGAACCAATGATCAGGTCCATAGATAGTAAACTAATAAATCAAGGGTTTTATGCTATTAAAAACTGGGGAGTTTCTAGTTTAAATACCTTAGAATCTATTATTAATAAATTATATCAGAAAACTTTAGGCTTACCTATCTCGGCAGCCAATACATTGGTAAGGGCCCCTCTTGGTCAAATTACATACATGGCAAAAATTCACATAAGAATAATACATTTTTGGATCAATATATTACAGGAACTGACTGGTTCCATTGTTGCACTGTGCATAAAAGAAAAAATGGCATGTTTAGATTTAGGTGATGGCTGGTTGTCAACCGTGTTTTCCTTATTAGTGAGATAGGATCTTACTTGTTTACGATATTGGGATGATCGCTCAATAAAAATACATAAAAACTATGCTAAAGTTGTTTCTGCAGTGATTACAAAAATGGGCAGGGAAATTGATTTGCAAAAAAATAAAGAATTAAAAGTTTCTTAGTGGTTAATAATATACAAGAACATTCTCTCATAGAGTATTTACTGTTGATAACTAATCCAACTCCCAGGCAAATTTTAATTCTTTATAGATTTGAGTTATTTCCTAGCAGCATACTAACTGCCAGATATTCTCAACAAGGCTCTGCTTTTTTTAATTGTTTATGTTATTGAAAGAAACCTGAAGATCTATATCATATACTTATAAGATGCCAGTGGTATGAAAAAATAAGGAAGAAATATTTAGCTAAATATTTCTTGTCATATATTATACCTTCATGTTACTTTCTTGATCTCTTATTAAACTCTGAAAACCTACAAATTCTTACTGATCTCACAGAATTTATTATTGCAGTAAAAAAAAATAAGACTGAAATACGTTCAGCAAAGACTGTAAACAAGGAGCCCAAATTGATCCTTGCTAGGATCTTTTATCGCGTTATGAGATTTGAGATTGCGGTTTAACTTGGGGTATAGGTAGCCAGACCTAAACCCATCTTTCCCATTTACACCTCTTATTCCTGATATGGATAAGACGTTTGTTAGGGCTTAAGTCTGTTTTGTCTCTCATGTTCAAGATACTGTATGTATGTATGAATTCAGTTTTGGGACATTTTTGGTGAAATATTGTATATTAATACTATTTTTATTTTGACAACCTATGTGGAGACTGTCAGGGTCGTAATCTGTTGTATCTTAGAATAATGTAGTATAGGTATTAAAATTTTGGGAGTGATCCATGTCACTGTGATAAGCGATGTATAATAGAAATAATGAATATATGTGCATTATTATTTTATTCTGATTGTAAAATACTATTGTATAACATTTTTTTATATATCTGTACTAATATTGTATTTTTAACTTTGTGTATGTAAGAACAACATATGTCAAACAATAAACTTTAAATAGACTCCAAGCAGAGGCTGGGGGTGCTACAGCTGGGGACCCATCAAGAAAGGGGTGGGGGTGATGGCGGACATCTGCCAGAAGGATGCGGGAGCACTCCCACCCATGCTGGACCATTCCTACCCATGCTGGACATCATTGCATGTCTGCACCCCCAGGGATCACAATCAAGCACACAGAAAAAGTGAAACACCTCGGCACCTGGGAGGATGACAACTAGTCTTGGCAGCCCCACGCCCCCACTGCCAGACCCCACCAATCGGGTCCCCAATATCCTTTGGCCTCACTCCACCTGCAGATTAGATTTCAGAGAGTGCCAAGGTGGGTGGTTGGTGGCCCTGCCTTGGGGGACACAAGCCATGGGAGTAAAGCAGGGAGGGGGTGTAGGATAGTGTTCTGGGGGGACCTTGGTCTGGGAAGGTCTCTGGCAGGCAGGCAGGACATGCTACCAAGAGGCTTCGTCTGTGGGAGATCCCTAGGTCAGGTGACTAGAGAAAAGAAAGTTAAAAAAAACAAACACTGGAAAGTCTAACTGAGATGAATAGGAATCCTTCAATTAAATACTGAATTCCCTTTCTGCTTTGTTCTGTCCCACTGTTCTGTCCTTCTGCTTTGTTCCTGGGATGGCTGATTGGGGGCTCCTTCCCCTTTTCAGGGCTCTTCTGTGATCTATTCCCTTTTCTTTATTTTGGCCTCCTTGCCATTTTATTCTGTTTCTTTCTGTTTTGTTTGGATCTAGTAGCCCAGGGCTAGCAGTAACCATGTGTCCACTAAGGTGGCCTGTATAATTTTATTAATGTGCCCCTTGCTGGCAAGCTGGCCTGTACTATTAAATAAACAAATCAATAATTAAAGTGCACATTTCTTATGAGGAGCTTTAATGCTAACAATTAAGCAGCATTTGTACTTTGGGAGACTACTATTAAGGTGTGGACCTTGAGTGACTTCAGTGCCCAGATCGACTATGAACTCTTACAGTTTGGTCAAGATTTCCTCCAGCTGATGGATTCACTGGGCCAAGCACAAGTGTTTACTTCTGCAATTCAGTTCAAGAAGGGCACTCACAAACCATATAAGTACACACAGGCTCCAAAGTTCCAAAAAGTTGAAGTTTATTCCAAACACACAGAGTGCACGCGTCAGGACAGTGGTCCTTTATCACAGTGAAGTTCTTATTCAGGGCCCCCCTCATAGTCCACATCCTGTGGAGATTGTCCATTATCACCCTTTAAGGAGGTTGCCCCCAGAAGGACTTTAGGTGGTAATGGATCTCTCAGGTGTGATGGCAACATGTGAGATGGGATTGGAGGAGACAATTGGTGGCCTATAACAGGGACATTGCCTTGACCCTTGATTTAGTAACACCAGTATGTATATGACCTTGGACTTCACATCAGGGATCCTCCTGGTTTAATGGGGAGCTTTGCGAGTTGAAGTCCAGGGGTCAGAGGGTACAGCACTGTTGGAGGAGATCATGGTCTGATGAGGACAAACTGACTTCGAAAACTCACTAACATGAGTATCAAAGGGGAGTCTCCTGACATTTCTATCTGACGAGATTGTTGCTTGGAGGAACTGGCTGGCTCAGCTTTTCCAGACTGTAGAAAGGCTGCTCCATCCTGCCTGTCTGCAACCAGTGAAAGCAGTTCACTCCACCAAGTGCAGAGTTTGCTTGGTTCTTCTCAGACAGGGTGTCCTCTAGTAGTAGTAAGTAGTAAAATCTTTATTTATACAGGAGTTATAAGAAAAAGGTTTTCACCATTAGGGTTATAAATACCCTATATATAAGGTGTTTCCTGTAGGATGGTACCTTTAGGTTAAGTTACACACAAAAATATATCAAATGCAAATACATATACTTTAAAACAAAAAAATTAAATAATAAAAACAAAAATACAATAAATTACAAGAATTACAGCCATGGAAAATAAACAGTAGGGCTCCTAAGTGGACCTCCAGTGGTTTACCTACTACATTCACATTTGAAGCTTGATTCTTGTTTCATTTTGGTTTTAAAGGCTGATAGTGATACTTCTGGCTTTTGCTGTTGTGGGGGAATTTCATTCCAGGTGCAAGCTGCTTTATATTGAAAGGACATTTTACCATAGTTATTATTTATTTTTAGGATAATTAATTCTCTGGCACCCTTTTTTCTTAATTGAAAACTACAGTACAAGTCACATTAAACTGTTCCTCCAAAGGGTTGCTGTAGCATTTCTATCTGAGTTACATAAGTGTTGCTGGATCCAGCACAAAGCCTTGCACAAACTGTTTCTTAAGAGTTAAAACTCAGTTTTGCAATAAACTGTGACTGCAGTGTAGGTACATCCCAAATGAGTTCCAAAAACTCTTTACAAACATTGCTCTTGAGCTGGTTAATCATCTTGTAAACCGTACAGTATGTCTTACCTCTGTAACTTAACCTAGGTCGCCCCTGAAAAAGGGACCTCCGGTGCTCAGTGGGCCTACCCAGTTACCAAAATTGAATAAATAAATAAACAAACATTGCATAATAATGCAAGATGAGCAGCCAATATATTGGCAACCATAAAAAACAATGCTAAATCAACTCACTGGTGGAACAGTTTTTATGCAACTATTACTGTATGGCTGGGTTTTTGTAATTTGTGTTATAAGCAAAATGGTTTATTATTTTTTAAAATTCTATGAATTAAGGTTGTCCAATTCTCCCTTCTTATTTCTAATGGGTTCCAACCTAAACCTGCAAAATCTTCTTTGTCCCTACCACCCCCTCTGCTCACTCTGCTCCTCCAGTGAGGGATTGCTAGAGGTTCCCAGGGTCTGACAAGACTTCTGGGGCCCGCTTCTTTGCCTTTGTGGCCCTCACCCTGTGGTACTCTCTACCTCATCAGGTTAGAGAGTGCCTGACCATCGAGAGCTTTAAATCTGCTCTCAAAACTCATCTGCTTCAATTAGCTTTTCCAGATTTTGATTAATGGGTTCTTAGTATTTTATGAATTTTAACTGTAATTTTTCATATTCATGTTGTTGTTTATAGATCAGTTATTTGTACAAGCACTTTGATCTGCTGAGAATTGTGCTTTTTAAAAATGAACATCTGATTGACTGATTGATTGATAAACATGCACACATTATACAATGGTGGGTGTTGTAGTCACATTTTAATACACATCCTGCCAGTCTTTTATAACTGATGTCCAAATTGTGAAGTTGTTTTATTTGCATGTTCATACTGTATATGTGACTCCCATAGTCAATTATAGGTAAAATTAATTGATTAGCCACTGATAACTGTACACTTTGTGTGGTACAATGTGAAATGCATGTTGAAAAGCTAATTCTATCATTAATTTTTTTTGTCAGATCCTTATTATGTGGTTCATAGGATAAGAGTTGGTCAAAATAGAATCCCAGATATTTATACACAGGTGCTTATGTCAGAATTGTGCCATCCAATATTTTTATTTATAATTTAGCAATTTTCTTTACATTACTAGTCAAAGCTGGGCTAAAAAACATAGACTGTGTTTTCTGGTATTGATTAATATGAACATACGAACATACAAATGTGCCAGCAGAAACAGACCACCCGGTCTATCTAATTGTGCTTGACTGTGCAGCCAACACCCCTAGTTTGCAGCTGCCCCAACCCCACCTCCCTTTGTCATCCCACTGCCCCACCCTCACTCTCCCTGTTCCCTATCCCATGCCCTTTTGAAGCTGTTCACAGATTTACATGATACCACCCATTCTGGTAGGGTGTTCCATTTTGCTACCACCCTCTCTGTGAAATAGGGTCTCCTCATTTCCTTCCTAAATCTTCTCCCTCCATTCTTAGCCCATGACCTCTGGTGACCCTTCCCCTGCTTAACTTAGAGCCCCCATCTGCCCCATCCATATTGATTCACCTCAGATACTTGAATGTCTCTATCATGTCCCCCCATCCCTTCTATCCTCCAGGGCGTACATATTGAGGTATCCCAGCCTGCTGTCATAGTCTCAATCCTCCATTCTACATATCATCTTTGTTGCCCTCCTCTGCACCCCCTCAAGCAGCCTGATATCACACTTTAGGTATGGTCTCCAAAACTGCACACAATACTCTAAGTGCGGCCTTACTAGTGATCTGTAGAGGGGCAAGATCACCCCACTTTGCCTGGATGAAACTCCCTCGCTATGCACCCCAGCATTTTGTTCACTTTTGCAGCCGCTCTCCTGCACTGGGCAGTGTTGTTCATGGTCCACGTTATCATTACCCCAAGGTCTTTTTCCTCCTCAGTGATCCCAAGCTTAACCCCCCCCCAGCCAGTATTATTTCCTTGGGTTCTTCACTCCAAAGTGCATAACCTTACACTTCTTTGCATTGAACCCCAGCTGCCACCTCTCTGACCACTCCTCTAGCTTGCTTAGGTCACCCTGCAGCTGCTTCCACCCCTCCTCTCCATCCACCACTGCTCCGATTTTGGTGTCATCAGCGAACAGACTTATCTTGCTCACCACCCCATGTCCAATGTCTGATATGAAGAGCCCAAACAATACTGGTCCCAACACAGAGCCCTGTGGCACCCCACTCATCACCGGCCTTGGAGTTGAGAGCTCCCCTCTCACCACTACCCATTGCAGTCTCCCACTCAGCCAGCTTGTAATCCAGTTCATAATTTTTGTCCCTACTCCTACACCAGTTAGCTTCCCCCGAAGCCACCCATAAGGCACCGAATCGAAGGCCTTACTGAAGTCCAAGAAAAGAACATCCACTGGATGACCCTTATCCAGTTCACCTGTCACATAGTCATAATATCATATCAGGTTGGTTTGACAAGACTTCCTTGAAACAAACCCATGCTGCCTCACATCCTGGAAGCCATTGTCCTCCAGGTACAACACCAGTGTTTCCTTTAGTATCATTTCCATGAGTTTGCACACTATGGATGTGAGACTTAGCGGATGATAATTACCTGGTTCATCCTTTGGTCCACTCTTGTGTAATGGCACTACATCTGCCATCCTCCAGTTCAGTGGCACACATCCTGACTCTAGTGAGGTGCTTTACAGATCTGCCAGTGGCTCCACCAACACCTCCACCATCTCCCTCAGCACCCTGGGGTGGATATCATCTGGCCCTGGTGCCTTGTCTACCTTCAGTGCCCTCAGTCCCTCTAGGACTCTACTTGCCTCAATTCTTCCATCTGTTAACTCCTCTCCTTCTGTCCCCACCCAGCCCATGCTGGTAGCGGTCCCCCTTTTTCTTCCATGAACACAGAACAAAAGTATTCATTCAGTGATTCTGCCTGCTCCTCATCCTTTTCTGTCCACACCCCACCCTTTTTTATCCTCACTATTGTCTCATTGCACTTTCTTTTCTCCCTGATGTATCTGAAGAAGTCTTTCTCCCCCCATTAATTCCCTGTGCTAATCTCAGCTCCCTCTGGGCCTTAGCTTCTCTCACTTTTCTGGTCACCTCCCTGGACCATCTTGCATATTTCTCCCTGCCCACTTCCTTCCCTGTCCTCCTAAACCTCTGGTGAGTCACTCGTTTTGCCCTCACCACCTCCACAACCTCGCTGTTCAACCAGCATGGTTTTCTTGCTCTTCTTCTCTTACTCTGTGCCTTGGTGCAGGCTTCTGTTGTCTCTGTAACCCCCCCCTTTATAATATCCCATTTCAGCTCCACGTCCATCTCATGCCTTATGCCCTTCAGTTTCTCTTTCAGTACTTCCTGCATCCTCCCAAAGTCAACCCCCCTGAAGTTTACCACCTGAATAACTGATTTCTCTGGCTCACCACACATCATGATATTGAACCACACTGTTTGGTGATCATAGTCAGATAATGGGTCCTCTACCTTTATTTCCCTCTCTGCCTCCCCACTTGACAATACCAAATCTAAAGTGTTCTTTAGCCTAGTAGGTACAGTAACCAACTGTGTCAGGAGACCCTCCTGGATCACATCTAGGAGCACTTGCTCCCTAGCACTGGAGGTGACCGGAATGCTCCAGTCAACTTCCGGCAAGTTGAAATCCCCCACAATGACCACCTTCCCTTTTCTACATACCTTTTTGATTTGTCCCACTAGCTCCCTGTCAAGCTCCTCAGACTGGGATGGCAGCCTGTATACCACCCCAAAGCTTAGTTTCCTACCCCTTGAGTCTTGTAGCTGCAGCCAGATTGCCTCTGTTCTCCTTTCTTCTCCCTCGTCCCGCGTGCATTTGATCCCATCCCTCACATAGACTGCCATCCCACCCCCCCTTAATGGTCCTTCCTGTATAATTTGTATCCTTGGATTGCCAGATTCCAGTTCTGGTGCTTGGTTGCCCACATTTCTGTGACAGCTGCAATATCCACCCTCCACACTGCTAAGAGTGCCTGTAGCTCAGCTGATTTTTTTTCAAGGCTTCTTGCATTCAGTGAGACCACTCTCCATAATGCCCCCTTCCCTTCACTAGCCTCCATCTCATCCCTTCTACTCCCTCCTTTTGGGCCTCCCTGAGGCCTTCCCTGCTAGCCTGGGGATAGGCTATGACTCCACTCTATCAGATCCCTGCCTACCTGCTGTTCACTTGCCACCCCCCCATCTAGTTTAAATCCACCAATAATAGGCCTGGGGAGGTGAACCATCCCTGCATCTTGAAAAAATTGAGCTGCAGGTTGTGTTCTACCTCCTTAGGACTAATCCCTTTAGACACCAGAACAGTAATATCTTCATACAGTCTGATGCTGGTGTGTTTCATGAAGCCAGGTAAATCATTTATGTAAGCAAGGAAACAGTAAAGGGCCCAGTGCTAACTCATGGAGTGACCTCTGGCGGTGGCTACAGGATCACCGACTGAGAAAGCGCGGTGTATGCCTTGGGTGGGTAGAGCCACGACACTATGTTGCCTTGCTGGCCGGGCTTCATAGGGAGAGGGGGGGAATGAAAAAGAGATAAAACCCCCAATCCTGGGGATAGATGAAAGCACCTCAACCTTCCAGAGCCCACACTCCCAACTCTGGGCTATTTTCTTCCCACATCTGACTCGTGTGCCAGGCACTTTGCCCTATAAGATAGAGTGCCTTGGGAGGTTAGGGTGGCCCTACCTCCAGAGGGTTCAGACCCGGAGGTGGTGCTTGGTGGCATGAGGGGAGAGGAGTGGTCAAAGAGGGAGGTAGAGGCTGGGAGCTCACGAGGTTGCTGGAAGGGGTTTTCCAGGGGTTGGAGATAAATAAAGTTAAAAAAATATAGACATTGTTAGAAATACTACCTAACAATGCAGCTGTAGAGCACATGGACCAAAGAAATCCTATAAAAGGGGTCTTTGAGATTCAGGTGAATGTGTCCAGTTCCAATTTCTTGAAGAAAACAGACACACCCTCTGCGTAGGACTCAAAAAAGAAGCTTGCTGTTGATGTGGACATATCTTGGTTGTTTGTGAGTAGCCATTTTTACTACTTGCACCTAAGATCTTGGTATACACCAAGATAGAGCAGTCAATAAGGAGAAGGGCTGGGGTAAATAGAGAAAAAGACAAAGGCAGTAAGGACAGGGATGTAGCAAAAAGAAATAAAGCCATACAAAATGGAAGGTAATGAGTACCAATGCCCATAGTCTAGGTAAAAAGCTCCCCGAAATGGTGACCTTGATGGAAGAGGGTTGCCTGGATATCATGGCAGTCACAGAAACATGGTACACAGAGTACCATGACTGGGATGTCAACATACCAGGGTACACAATCTTCAGGAGGGACAGGGAGAGAAAAAGAGGAGGAGGAGGAGTAGCTCTCTATGTAACGGAAGGGATCGAAGCAATAGAACTAAAGGGTAAACAGGCAGGAGAGGAGGCACTGTGGGTCACCCTGAAGACTGGGAATGGCTCCACAATCCACACAGGGGTTATATACAGACCCCCATCTCAGGGAGAGTAAATGGACAAGTAAATGGCAGATGGCATCCTTGGGATGCCAGAAAAGGGGAGATATTGCTCATGGGGGACCTGAATATGCCAGATGTTAACTGGAGCACCTTTTGCTGCAGCCACATCCAAAAGCAGGGCCATTCTCGATGGCCTACAGGGGCATGCCTCAGACAGCTAGTTTTGGAACCCACTCAGGAGGGAGCAATCTTAGACCTGCTACTCTCAAATAGGAACACAGAGAGGATCTCCAATCTTGAAGTAGGTAGCCATCTAGAAAAAAGTGACCACCAAACAGTATGGTTCATGATAAACTTAGCTGTAGAATTAAGCCACACAAACATGAAGGTACTGGACTTCAGGAGGGCCGATTTTGTCAAAATGGGAGAGTGCCTCAGAAATGCACTAGCAAACAGGCAAGAAGGTGGGGTGGAGCAACAATGGGGACACATCAAAACTGCCATCACACAGGCAACAAGCCTTTGTGTGAAGCAAATAAACAAATCAAAATGAAAGAAAAAAACACTATGGTTCTCAAAAGAAGTGATGGGGAAGGTAAGGGAGAAAAAGACGACATTCAGGAAGTATAAGGAAACACAGAAGGAGCAGGACAGAGAACTGTACCAGTTGAAGCAGAAGAAAGTGGGGAAGGCAGTCAGAATAGCAAAGGCCCAAACTGAGGAAAAGATAGCCAACTCGGTTAAGAAGGGGGATAAAACATTTTATAGGTATATTAGGGAGCAAAGAAAGACTAAAGCAGGGATACTGAGGCTGAATAAAGAGGAAGGTGGTTGGGCAGAGAGCAACAGTAAAAAAGCAGGGATACTGAATGGATACTTCTGCTCATTAGTCACAATGGAAAAGCAGGGGTAGATAACTAATCCAGTCAATAGAAGCACTCTGGATAGGGGGGTTGATATTAGTCCTGTCACAGAAGAAAGGGTTCAGAAAGAACTCTTAAAACTGAAGGTGAATAAAGCAATAGGGCCTGATAGGATTCACCCCAGAATTCTAAAAGAACCAAAGGAAGCACTAGTAACACCACTGACTACCCTTTTTTAATAAATCATGGAAGGATGGTGTGGTACCTGAAGACTGGAGGAGGGTGGATGTGATTCCCCTTCACAAAAGTGGGGAGCAAGACAGAGGCAGGAAACTACAGACCTATCAGTTTGACCTCAGTGGTAGGGAAAATGATGGAATCACTTCTGAAGGAAAGAATTGTTGAGTACCGGACGGACTCAAAGTGAGATTGCTAAAAGATGGTGCCACGGCACTCATGCAGCCACTCACCTGGCTGATCAATAGGTCCCTACTTGAGGGATATGTCCCCGACCTGTGGAAACAGGCACACGTGGTCCCGATCCATAAGGGAGGGCCAGCAGAACCAATTGAAAATAATAGGCCAATCTCCCTGCTCTGTACCCTGGCAAAAATACAGGAGAAAATCATATATGCCCAGCTTAAGGAGCACCTGGAAGCCCACATGCTGTTGTCCCCATCACAACATGGCTTTAGAGCCAATCATGGGACAGACACTGCCCTAACCAAATTCTCTTCAGACGTACTCAAAGACCTAGATGCTGGATCCAACACAGGGGCGGTTTTTATAGACCTCTCCAAGGCCTTCGACCGGGGTGGATCACAGACTACTCCTCCAAAAACTCCTCCACGTAGGCCTAGATGCCCATGCCCTCAGATGGATAGAAAGCTACCTCACAGGTTGGACTCAAAGAGTCAGGTGGCAGGACAAACTCTCCAAACCTCAGTCTCTAACGGAGGGGCGTACCCTAAGGGTCCATACTTGGGCCCCTTATGTTCTCGTTGTTCGTCAATGAACTGTACATGCACTGTGGAAGCAGCAATATAATCCAATATGCGGATGATGCTGTTATTTACACGTCCTCTTACAACCTGGATGACCTATCCAGTTCTCTCCAGAAGGACATTCACATCATGGAGAGGTGGCTCATTAACAACAAAATGGTCCTTAACACCAACAAAACCAAAGTTATGCTGTTCGGACCAAGAGCCATAGGACAGGACAGATCGCAAATTCTCCAGCTCTCATCTCTGGAGGGCAACAAGCTAGAAGTTGTTCCCTCTACAAAATACCTCGGCCTCACCCTCGACCAGGGCCTCACATTCAAACAACACGTGGACCAAGTCACTAAAGTAATCCATTCCAAACTTGGATTACTATATTGGCTTAAGGAACTGTTAACCCTTGAAGCTAGGACTGCTATAGCAGCGAGTGTCCTACTTCCAACATTGATATTTGTGGCCCCGGTCATCCAGAGTATCTCAAGGTGGGAGTATGGTAAACTACAGGTTCTTTACAACAAAGTGACCCACTTTGCCACTCTATCCCACTCAAGGAGCCACCACTGTGAGGCGCTAATAAAGCTTAACTGGCCATCCTTTGAAGCATGCCTCAGTTACCCCATGCTCTGCCTGGCGAAAAAGATAATTAGCCCTTCCCCTTCCCCTAGCCTCGGGGGACTCCTCATGGTAAAGAGAAACCTGCGCAGCCTTAGGTCTTCAGGCCAAACGTTGCTAGAGGTTCCCAAGGCTAGGACTAAGGCAGGCCAGAAATCCTTCTCGTATGCTGCCCCTTCCTTATGGAACCACCTCCCGTTGGAGGCGTGAGAAACCCCCTCAGTGCCGTGCTTCCGTACCAGACTCAAAACCCATCTCCTATCAAAAAGTGTATGCCAGTGCCACTACACCTGACACTACCCAAACTACCACTACGAACTAAAAAGTCAACCCCCCCAATCAAGGTAGCACTAATTTTTCTCCTCAATGAACCATCCTAATGCTCTCGAAGTATGTCACCCAAGGAACCCATAATGCTGTCTCACTTACATGCAGGACAAATGTTCGAATGCTATGAACTTCAACTTACCAATATGATATCTAATACCCTAATAACTACTGCTATGTGTAAACAGCTGAATACTGTATGCCCATGACTTCCTGTATTATGTAACTGTACAAAGTTCATAATGTCTGTACTGTTATTCCTGGGTCACCCCTGAAAAAGGGACTTTCGGGGCTCAGTGAGCCTACCCGGTCATCAAAATTCAATAAATAAATAAATAAATACCTAGAGGTCAGTGGGTCACTGGACACTAGGCAGCATAGAATCACAGCAGGAAGGTCATGTCAGAGAAATCTAATTGATTTCTTTGACTGGGTGACCAAAGTAGTAGACCAGGGAGAGGCTGTGGACATGGCCTACCTAGACTTTAGCAAGGCATTTGACACAGTCTCACACAAAAGATTAATAAACAAATTAGCCAGCCTGGGAGTGGGTCCCAGGGTGGTAGCCTCGGCAAAACACTGGCTGGACAACAGGACACCGTGGGTAATAGTAAATGGAGTCCATAGTAAAGAAAGCAGGGTTACTAGTGGGGTACCACAGGGTTCAGTACCGGGGCTGGTCCTTTTTAATGTCTTTATATGTGACATTGCAGAGGGACTGGAAGGGAAAGTATGTCTCTGGGATGACACAAAGATCTACAACAGGGTTGATACGCAAGGTGGGGTAGAAAGGATGAAAAGGGACTTGGCAAGGTTGGAGGAAGATACGCGTATGGCAGCTTAGATTCAATGCAAAGAAATGCAAAGTAATGCACCTGGGAAACAAAAACCCAGGGGAAGAGTAAACAATGGGGGGTGAGATACTGGCAAAAACAAAAATGGAAAGGGATCTGGGGGTAGTCATATCAGACGACCTAAAGGTGGGCCAACAATTTGAGAAGGCAGTAAGGAGGGCTGGGGGGATACTGGGATGCATAGGGAGAGGCATCACCAGTAGAAAACAGGAAGTTGTTGACCCTCTGTACAGACAGTTGGTAAGACCACATCTGGAGTGCTGTGTACAGCTCTGGAGACCCCATCTCTGCAAAGACATAGACAGGGTGGAGGCTGTCTAGAGGAGGGCAACCAAAATGGTGCAGGGTCTGCACCAGAAGACATATGAAGAAAGACTAAAGGAGCTTAAGATGTATTGCCTTGAGGAAAGGAGTAAGAGGGTGGACATAATAGAAACTTTCAAATACCTCAAGGGAATCAACAAAGTCCAAGAGGGTAGCATCTTTCAGAAAAAGAGATGTGCAAGAACAAGGAGGCACAATTTGAAGATAGAGGGGAGACAGCTCAGAGGTAATGTGAGGAAGTATTTCTTCACAGAGAGGGTTGTAGATGCATGGAATGGTCTTCCTGAGGAGGTTGTAGAGTCAAAAAACAGTGGGGAAATTCAAGAATGCGTGGGACAGACATAAGGCAATTTTAGTGGGTGGTAGGAGGAAGTAGGTTGTTGGTTAACTAGGATCTGCAGCTTATCCATTAGGTAGGGAAATGGGCAGACTAGGTGGGCCAAGCGGTCCTTATCTGCCATCATATTCTATATTTCTCTGTTTCTATGATCTAGGGAGACTGTTGGGTTGGAATTTGCTTCATTGTTTCAGACTTTGACAATTTCTATGGATTTAGTGATCCACCAAACATGGTTTATGAGTACACTTGCAATACTGCCTTACATTTCCTTAGTTTGGCTTTATTTTTTTACTTCAAATAAAATGATGCATATCTAGTGCCTTGTACCATTCTACTTCTGTGTCCTACCTTATCCTTTGGTTGACCCATCCAGTCTCCCAAAGTTCAGTCTCTGCAGTAGAGTACAATCATTTATAGTATTTTACAATAATAACACATCTCCTTTTATTCAGTATTTATACAGGGGGTATCAAGTTAAGATACTCAAACCTATACTCATATGTCCTACGACTGAGCCCTATAGACCATCATGGCTGCAAACCTTTGCACTCATTCCAGTTTATTAATCTCACCTTGATTTATGGTGCCCAAAATTGGGTACCATAATCCAATATAGAGCAGAGATATGCTCAGTATAAAGAACTAATTACCTTCTTCTTATGATTGCATATGCTTTTTTAATGGATTATAAAGGCTACCACTTCTGAACATTGCTTATTCACATCAGATTTGGTGGATATGATATCCCTTCTCCAATGTTTCTTGTTGTCTGTAGATTTTAGTTGGTGTTCCTGGAGGGTGCATCTATGCCTGGAATTTTATGCACCTATGTGCATTACTACACATTTGTTATGGTTGAAAAACATCTGTCATTTGTTGGCCCAAGCTCCTACTTTATTTAAATTAGACTGAATTATATCAATTTGTAGAGAATTTAAAAATGGACTACCTATTTTAGCATCATCTGCATATTTCTCTAGGTCTTTAGATCTGCTATAAAAAACACAAAAACATTGCTCCACATGAGTTGTGCCAGGATTAAGAGAATCAAGGAAACAAGCAAGGAAAAAGCCAGCACTAGCTATGGAATGCAGCACAGCAAGTTTATTACAGTGCAAAGTGCAAATAACAAAAAGTATGTACACAATATTGCACTTAATAGTAACAGGCAGGGCAACTGTAAAATAATAAACAGGAGAGATCACAACTGTCCTGGCTAGTTTCAAGTAGTGCTTTTAAGCATTGCAATTAAAGTGAATGTACAA
Organism: Neoceratodus forsteri; assembly: GCA_016271365.2. NCBI lineage: Eukaryota > Metazoa > Chordata > Ceratodontiformes > Ceratodontidae > Neoceratodus > Neoceratodus forsteri. The sequence continues at coordinate 379,729,912 of CM057458.1, forward strand.
GAAATACGTGCAAAGTGCATGTAAGTGACAAATAACTTAAAAACAATTCATAGCAGTCCAAAGATGGGCTAGTTACATCCAAAATTGGAGGTTACTGAAATGCATGTGGTTATTTAGCAATTGCAACGATTTATAAACAGCTGAGTGACTAGCACAGCTATTGTCTGGTAGCCCCTATCCCAAGATAGCCAGATGAATATGTTGGTCTAATCTGACTACTTCCAGACAATTGTGCTCATGGCTTCTCTCATGCTGGAAAAAAGCAGAAAAAGAATATTGAACATAGTCAGTATCAAACATACACAGCACACATTCTGCTACTTAAAGCAGGTCATAATAATTCTGATTTTTATCTAATAACTGGCATTAGGTCAAACTTATCATTGAGTCCAGGATGTTACTGTCTACCAAAGTTAAACATCCACATTGCTTCTCATCTAAGGAGAAGTTCATCAATATTCACACTCCACCACCCCAGTTTTACCTTCTGTACCCCCCCCCAAATGGAGCACATGTTTTTCAGCAGCAGTTTGAGAAGATATATGTTGGGACAAGCACTGCTGCAGTCTTTTCTCTGTATGGCCTGCATATATTCTTCTATATGGACCTTGAACTGGTGCAGTGTTTTCCTCATGTAAAAAGAGCAACATGAACATGTGGCCAGCTATGCCATGGCTGTACTGCCACAATGTATAAATAAATAATATTAATACAACAATAAATAACAATACAAAATAATAACACACTGCACCAGTTCAAGGTCTGCAAAGGAGAACTTGTGCAGGCCACAGAGGAAATAATGTAGCAGTGCCCTGTCCCAACATGCATATTCTCAAGCTACTCCAGAAGAATGTGTTCCATTTTTGTGGGGTAGAGAAGATAAAACTGGGGCAAAGGGGTTGGAACAATGATGAACTTCTCCTTAGATGAAAAGCAATATGGATGATTAACTTAAGTAGACATTACTATCCTGAACTGAATGATAAGTTTGACCTAATGCCACTAATCAGAAAAAAGTGAAAAGTTATTTAACAGCGATAAAACAGAAGAAATGACTGTTTGCTGTAATGGTTGCATAGGACCACAGCATAGCTTGCCCAGGTCTTGAGCCCCTTCCTGAAACACCTCCACTATGGGGGTGATTATAATAGAATCTGAGGGGTGTGGGGGGCACAGCACCCCTGCTGAAAACACTCCTATACTCCCAATGGCACAATGCGGATTGTGATTGTGGTTGACATTGTGCCATTGCTGTAAAGCCAGTCGGCAAGTTTTCTGTCGAACTGGCTTGGTGGAGCCATTCAATTAGCAGTATGTGTGCTGAGTATGTTTTATACTGTCCATGTTTAAAATTCTTTTACTGCTTTTTTTCAGCATGAGGGGAGCCAAGAGCACAGTTATCTGGAAGCAGCCAGGTTACACTGAAATAGTCGTCTGGCTAATTTAGGATAAGGGCTACCAGACAATTGCTATGCTATCCACTGAGCTGTTTTTAAATCATATCAAAAACAGAATAACCACTTAAGTATCTGTAACCTCCAATTTGGATGCAATTAGCCCATCTTTGGAATGCTATGAATTGTGTTTAAGTTGTTTTTCACTTTTATGCACTTTGCACATATTTCTTGTACTGTCACTTTAATTGCAGCACTTAAAGGCACTACTTAATTGTCCATCCGAGACTCTTGAAAAAAAGCTAGGATGTGAAACCGGTTGAGCTAGTATGCTTTTTACTGTGTATTATTTTACAAGTGCCCTGCCTGTTATTAGTAACTGCAATATTGTGTACACACTTCATTTTTGTTATTTGCACTAATATATCTGCTATAAATAATTCAAATAGCATTGGGCACAAGACCAAGCTCTGTGGGACACAGCTAGTGATTTTCCCCTCTGCTGATAAATGACCATTCAGGACTACCCCTTGCAATCTGTTATCTAATCAGGTAGCAAACCAATTGAGTAATGGGATAGGCATATCAAGATCTTTCAACTTATGTAAAAAATACTCGAATAGGACTATACTCAACTCCAGTCTTTTTTATATTTTTTTCACAGATCAAATATCATCAAATAAGTCTCCAATGATTTGTTGAGCTTTCCTAACTTCATCAGGGAGAGTTAGAGTATATCTATAATAAACAAACTATATTTAGTTTTACCAAAATAGAACTAGTGAACCAGACTGAACTAATAAAAACAATCACTTGTGTAAAATTGATGTTCACATTCTTTTCAATGTTATGCATAGATTATTTCATCTTGCTGAAAATGAAAAATGATTAAAAACTTTCATCAAACTAGTCTTTTGTCACTACTGAGCACGTTATTTTCATGCTAAACAAAATAATATGTGTCACATACCATTGTTTCGTATTTTGAAAGCACACTTAATATTTGTATTTCAGAATGTTTCTCCCACTGCCCCTTTCCTGGAATAAATAACTTTCCTTACATTTACATATTTTCATTTATGTAACAGGTGTCTGTATAAAAAGTGTGTGATAAATCTGTTTATCTTAGTCACTGTGTGGATAAACCTGTCTACACAGTAACTACAGCATGTCACAAGTCACAAAAAGTTGCACAAATTACTATGTCACAAGTCACACAAGTGGTGCAAATTGACTGTTAGTGCAGTTTAGTGTGGTATAGCGTGGTATGCATGACAGCCCAATATGTGTTATTCAAGGGTGCGCTATATTATGCTAATAGTCAACATCTCAGTTTTCAGCAGAAAGGATCTAAACCAAGAAAAGCCTGTTGCATAAATGGAATATTCAGGGTATGACTGTGTGATAACTCATTTATCTGGTACAGTTGCCACTGACCTCTCGTAACCATCACTCGTGGCTTCACCACTTGTGAGGTTACTTGAGGTCACTGGCAACTATACAAGACAAATGAGCCACTGACCTCTGGTAACCATCACTCATGGCTTCACCACTTTTGAGGTTACTTGAGGTCACTGGCAACTGTACAAGACAAATGAGTCATCACACGGTCACCCCCCACATATCCCATATGTATCTCCAGTTCTTTGAGCTTAAAAGAATTATAGGGGCATGGCACTGTCCCTATAGTTAGGGTTGGGTAGGGTGTTCAATGCTAAACCCCTAATTTTGTACCTTAACAGCTTTGGCAGTGTCTGACAAAATCAGCTGAATTTCTGCATGTGTTGTCTAGAAGGCAACGTGTAAATCTGTGGAAAGTTTTGTGGTGGCAGCTTGTTCAGTTTCTGAGATCTGCCTATGTCATTTTTCTGTAGATGTCTAACTTTCTTCCTATGCTTAACATGGGCTTTTGTTTTGCTGTCACCTACAGCCTACATGGAATTAAATGTTTCCATCAAACTTTCAGGATACAGGCATGATGTGCTAAGGTAGTGCATTTGAAAGGTTCCATGAAAAAATATTAAATAGTTCCAGAGTTATAATGCTTTATAGTTTTATGTTTTATTGTTCTGAGCATGCTCAGTAGGGTTCTTGTGATAAGGTTCTGATATGACACAAAAAATTCTGTGTCGCTGGGCCATTTTTGTTTTTTTATCATTTGCTTCTCACAGCATCAAGCATTTTTTTTGTGCTGTAAGAACTGCCATCTTACTTCTTTTCTCCTCAAACTAATAAACATGGAAATTACATAAAAATGCCATCATTTAAAAAAAAAAAACACCAGAATCTAGCTAAACAGGACCCATTTACCTAGATTCTAATATTTGTTTCTTCAATTAATGGCCACAAATACCTCTTCTCGGCACTCCAAAATCCTGGATGTCCAGCTTAGCAAGAGGAGCCACTGACCCAAATTCTCTGTATGAGACCTATGGAACTTATGCTGAGTTCTGTAGCTACAGCTGTAACTTATGCTGTAGGCTGCTGTGAGAGTGGTCAGCTGCTATTTCATGGTGTCTGCTAGCACATCCCACCACCCCATTGCCATCCCCTTTTAATTGTTTCCCTGGTGTCTAGTTGCACCCTATTCCTCCCTCTAACCACCATCCCCTTATGTGTGATATGTTTCCCTGGTGTCTAGTAATAGCACTCCCCACTCTCCCTCTGATCACCATCCCCATATGTTTCCTGTTTCCCTGGTGTCTAGTGGCACCCCCCCCCCCACATTCCCACTGATTGCCATCCCTTTATGTGTTTTATATTTCTCCTAGTGTCTAGTGACACTCCCCACCCTCCCTCCAATCACCATCCCCTTATGTTTCTTGTTTCCCTTGTGTCTAGTGGCACTCCCCACCCTCTGATCACTGCCCCTTATGTTTCCTGTTTCCCTGGTGTCTAGTGGCACCCCCCAACCTATGATCACCATCTCCTTGTGTTTCATGTCTCCCTGGTGTCTAGTGGCATCCCCACCCTCCCTCCAGTTGCCATCCCCTTATGTGTGCTATGTTTCCCTGGTGTCTAGTGGCACTCCATGCCCTTCTTCTGATTGCCGTCCCCTTGTGTTTTTGTTTCCCTGAAGTCTAGTGGCATCCCCTCCCCCCCAATTGTGTCTCCTTATATTTCCTGTTTCCCTGGTGTCTAGTGGTCCCCCAATCGCTGTCCCTTTATTTTTCTTGTTTCCCTAGTGTCTATGGTACTTCCAGCCCTCTTGTTGCTTTCCCCTTATGTAAAGTAGTAGGCTGGATTAGAAACTGGCTCCAAGGGAGAACCCAGAGAGTGTTAGTAAATGGCACTCAATCAGAGGAAGGAGTGGTGACCAGTGGAGTTCCTCAGGGATCAGTGCTGGGGCCAATTCTATTTAACATATTCATCAGTAAAATCATGGAGGGTTTGCAAGAAAAGTTATGCCTGTTCACAGATGACACTGAACTCTGCAACAGAGTGGACACGTAAGAGGGGGTCACAGAAATGATTGCTGGTGTAAAGAAACTGGAGGAATGGTCAAAACAGTGGCAATTGAAATTTAGCATTAAGAAGTGCAAAATTATGCACCTGGGGAGGAAGAATCTAGGCTGGAGATATAACCTTGGGGAGGACAGCTGATTAAAACTAAGGTAGAGAGAATTCTGAGGGTACTCATATCTTTTTTTTCAATTCAAATTTTATTAAAGTTTCCAATACAGAGAGCAAATCAAAACAGTGTAAAACATGACCCCAAACATCGGATACAGAACGGCAGGATGATTCGCCTCCCTACCCCCACCCACCCAACCCAGCACCCAATTCCGAACAACCCAGCACCTCTTTAGACCTTTAACACTATACCTGTGGATATAGCCTAATAGTGCTTAAACTTGTAATGCATAGAGAGTTTGCAGTGGGCCCCAAATCCTATCAAACTTCTTAAGTTTGTTATATAGACTGGCAATAGTCCTTTCAGTTCTGAGGTTTGCAAGTAGTTCCTGAAGCCATTCAACATATGTTGGTACCTCCGTATCCTTCCAGTGTCTTAACACCACTTTTTTAACAGACATCAACATCAAGGCTATGTGATACCTCCTGTTCACCACTGAAATGGAGGAGAAATCCCCAAGAAGGCATATTTTGGGGGTGAACAAGTCTGAGATCCACAACAGGGGATCAACATGCTGTTTAATCACAGTCCAGAGTGGGACAACTTTAGAACAGCTCCAGAAAATATGGAGAAGGTCTCCTTCTTGAGACTGACATCTTGTGCAAAGGAGAGAGCACACAAGACCTAGCCTCGCAAGCTTCTGCGGAGAGTAATAAATATTGTGCAGAATTTTGAATTGCATTAATCTGAGTCTATCCTGCTTGAGGAACTTATGGCAACTTTGCCACAGGAGAGACCAATCCAGATCTCTGCCCTGAAAGAGAGAGGCCCAAAAGGAGATGGGAGAATAATTGTCAGGGTAAGCCCAGGTATGAAGAGCACTGTATATTTTAGATACGGCATGAGGCAGACCCGCCAAATCCGTTAGGGTAACCTGAAAACTGATATAGGGAGCTGGGGGGGTCGAACCCATTACCTTAACCAGGAGATGAAGAAACTGTAAAATCTTGAAAATACTTGCATGAAGTATCTTAAACTTATGCATAATATCGGCTGAAGAATACCATTGACTATTGGGTGACACGAACTCCTCTAAACTGCAATTTCCTACCTGAGGATGCCAGGTGGCTGGGACAGGCTTACCATCTAATAAAAAATTGGGGTTACCTGTTACAGGTTGAAATAAATCCTTGAGATTCTTAGCTCTCAGAAATGCACATAACTGAGTATGAACCCTGATTGAAACAGCTATAGGGGAACTACGTAGAGACTCTGGTAGGGAACTAACCTTGGTGTATAACAGCGCAGCAGGGGAAAAAACATGTTTTTTAATGGAGGCAGACTCGACGGCTAACCAAGTCGGGATGTATGCAGCAGCCGCGGACAGTGAGGGTACTCATATCTGACAATTTAAGGACAACCAGGCAGTATGAAGAGGTGGCCCAAAAAGCTAGCAGCATTCTCGGATACATAGAAAGGGATATCACAAGTAGGAAAAGCAAAGTGACATTGCCACTGTACAGGTCCTTGGTGAGGCCTCATCTGGAGTACTGCATCCAGTTCTGAAGACCATACCTCAAGAAGGACAAGAATCACCTGGAAACCGTGCAGAAGAGAGCTATGAAGATGATACACAGACTACATGAAGGACCATATGAATCAAAATTAAATCGTCTTAGGAGGTACTCACTGGAGAGAAGAAGGGACAGGGGAGATATGATATAGACATTTAAATACCTCAAAGGTATCAACCCAGTACAAACACAGGATCTCTTCAGAGAAAACACGAATATATGGACAAGGGGTCACAGCATGTGCCTGAGGGGGAGGTAGTTTCAAAACAAACAGCAGGAAGTTTTTCTTTGCAGAAAGGGTAGAGGAGCCCTGGAACAGTCTGCCTCCAGATGTTGTGGCAGTGAAGGCTGTGGGGGAGTTCATGCTAGCATGGGATAGGCACTGTGGAAACCTAAGGCAGTAAAGAAACTGGGAGGGGGTAGCTTTCATGGACAGACTAGCTGGATCGCAAGGTCCCCTTCTGCTGGCACTTTCTTATGCTCTTAAGTTCTTATGTTCAGATTTTTAACATACCCATTTTTTCAAATCACCACATGAATGTGACAGCTGTCATTTTTTCAAATCCTGGCCAAAATGTGTTTTCACACCAGTGGTGCAGAACAACATTTTGGTGTCACAGAAAGACATTTTGGTGGGGATTTGAAAATGTTTCACCTAGCAGTTTATGACATGGGTAATAAGAAGGCTATGGTGAAAATTTGGTTTATAAATACAGTAGAAGTCCCAGGTTATGAGTGAACATTGCAGTATAGCTGCACACTCGTGCAGACTTGATAGACCATGTGGCCCATTTCTGTTGGCAATTCGTATGTTCATATTTCAATGTTCACTCATAACTTCACTTTTTTAAATATTTTGATTCCAAACTTTCAACATAGCCATTTTTCCACACTACCTCATAAATGTGCCATGTGTTATTTTTTAAAATCCGGGATGAGACATGTTTTTGGACTACTGGAGCAAAAGGACATTGTGCCCAGTATACTATAAATGGTACCCCTTATGTTTATAAGGTGAAACAAAAAACAAGCATCTTGAAAATTTGGGGTCAAAATTAAAATATATATATATATATATATATATATATATATAGACATAGACTTTGATGGCAGATAAGGACCGCTTGGCCCACCTAGTCTGCCCATTTCCCTACCTACAGGATAAGCCGCATATCCTAGTCAACCAACAGCCTATTTCTTCCTACCCCCTACTAGAACTGCCTTATGTCTGTCCCATGTATTCCTGAATTCTCCAACTGTTTTAGACCCCACAACCTCCACAGGAAGGCTGTTCCATGCATCCACTACCCTCTCTGTGAAAAAATATTTTCTCACATTGACCCTGAACCGCCCCCCGCCACATCTTTAAATTGTGTTCCCTTGTTCTTTCACGTCTCTTTTTCTGAAAGATGCTACCCTCTTGGACTTTGTTGATTCCACTGAGGTACTTAAACATTTCTATCATGTCCCCCCCCCTCCTTTTCTCAAGGGTATAAATATTAAGCTCTTTTAGTCTCTCCTCATATGGCTTCTCTTGTAGACCCTGCACCATTCTAATTGCCCTCCTCTGGACTGCCTCTATCCTGTCTATGTCCCTGCGGAGATGGGGTCTCCAGAACTGGATGCAGTACTCCAGATAGGGTCTCACCAACTGTCTGTACAGATGGATAACAACTTCCTGTTTTCTGCTGGTGATGCCTCTCCCAATGCATCCCAGTATATCCCCAGCTTTCCTTACTGCCTCCTCACATTGCTTGCTAACCTTAAAGTCATCTGATATGATTACCCCCAGGTCCCTTTCCTTTTTTGTTTTTATTACTACCTCCCCCACAAATTGTGTAATCTTCCCCTGGGTTTTTGTTTCCCAGGTGCATTATTTTGCACTTCTTTGCATTGAATCCAAGCTTCCATACTTCCGACCATTCCTCCAACCTTGCCAAGTCCCTTCTCATCCTTTCCATGCCTCCCTGTGTATCATAGAAACATAGAAACATAGAATTTGATGGCAGATAAGGACCGCTTGGTCCACCCAGTCTGCCCATTTCCCTACCTAATGGATAAGCTGCAGATCCTAGTTAACCAGCAGCCTATTTCTTCCTACCCCCACCCCCTAGAATTGCCTTATGACTGTCCCATGCATGCTTGAATTCCACCACTGTTTTTGACACCACAACCTCCTCCACAAGGCCATTCCATACATCCACAACCCTCTCTGTGAAAAAATACTTCCTTAAATTACTTCTGAGCCGCTCCCCCTCTATCTTCAAATTGTGCCCCCTTGTTCTTGCCCACCTCTTTTTTTGAAAGATGCTACCCTCTTGGACTTTGTTGATTCCCTTGAGGTACTTGAAAGTTTCTATCATGTCCCCCTTCTCCCTCCTTTCCTCAAGGCTATACATATTAAGCTCCTTAAGTCTCTCTTCATGTGTCTTCTGGTGCAGACCCTGCACCATTTTAGTTGCCCTCCTCTGGACAGCTTCCATCCTGTCTATGTCTTTGCGGAGATTGGGTCTCCAGAACTGCACGCAGTACCCCAGATGGGGTCTCACCAGCTGTCTGTACAGAAAGATAATAACTTCCTGTTTTCTACTGGTGATGCCTCTCCCTAGCATCCCAGTATCCCCCCAGCCCTCCTTGCTGCCCTCTCACATTGCTTACCCACCTTTAGGTCATCTGATATGACTACCCCCAGGTCCCTTTCCATTTTTGTTATTGTTAGTATCTCAGCCCCCATTGTGTACTCTTCTCCTGGGTTTTTGTTTCCCAGGTGCATTACCTTGCACTTCTTAGCATTGAATCTAAGCTGCCATACATTTGACCATTCCTCTAACCTTGCCAAGTCCTTCTCATCCTTTCCACCCAACCTTGTAAAGGCCAACTCTGTTGCAGATCTTGTGTCATCTGCAAGAGACATACTTTTCCTCTTCCAGTCCCTCTGCAATGTCGCTATAAAGACATTGAAGAGGACCGTCCCATTACTGAACTCCCGCGTACCCCACTTAGTAACCCCCCTTTCTTCAGAGTGGACTCCATTTACTATTACTCTCTGTGTCCTATTCTCCAGCCAATTCTTTACCCAGGCTGCCATCTTGGGAACTCACTCCCAGGCTGGCTAACTTGTATATTAATCTTTTGTGTGGGACTGTGTCAAATGCCTTGCTAAAGTCTAGGTAGGCCATGTCCACAGCCCCTCCCTGATCTATTACTTTGGTCACCCAGTCAAAGAAATCTATCAGATTTGTCTGGCATGACCTTCCCACTGTGAATCCATGCTGCCTTGGGTTCTGTGCCCCTCTGGCCTCTAGATACTCGACAATTCTTTCCTTCAGAAGTGATTCCATCATTTTCCCTACCATTGAGATTAAACTAGCAGGTCTGTAGTTTCCTGCTTCTGCCTTGCTCACACTTTTGTGAAGGGGAATCACATCTGCCCTCCTCCAGTCCTCGGGTACCACCCCATCCTCACATGATTTGTTAAATAGGGTAGTCAGTGGTGTCACTAGTTCTACCCTTAGTTCTTTTAGAATTCTGGGATGAATCCCATCAGGCTCCATTGTTTTGTCCACCTTCAGTTTTAAGAGTTCTTTCAGAACCTTTCTTCTGTAAATGGGCTGGTATCAACTTCTGTATCCAGAGTGTTTCTACTGTTTGTTTTAGGCACCTCCCCCTCTTCCTTTGTAAATACTGAGCAAAAATATTTGTTTAGTATCTCTGCCTTTTCAGTCACCCTCTGCCCACCCTCCCTCCACTTTATTTAGCCTCACTATCCCTCCCTCCCTTGGTCTTCTTTCGCTCCCTGATGTACCTATAAAATGTTTTATCCCCCTTCTTAACTGAGTTGGCTATCTTTTCCTCAGTTTGGGCCTTTGCTGTTCTGACTGCCTTCCCAGCTTCCTTTTGCTTTAACTGATACAGTTCTCTGTCCTGCTCCTTCTGTGATTCCTTGTACTTCCTGAATGATTTCTTTTTCTCTTGAACCTTCACTGCCACTTCCTTTGAACCATAGTGGTTTCTTACATCATTTTGTTTTGTTTATTTGCTTCACACAAAGGCTTGTTACCTCTGTGATGTCAGTTTTTATTATTCCCCATTGTTCTTCCACCCCTCCTTCCTGCCCATTTGCTAGTGCATTCCTTAGGCACTCACATTATTTTAAGTAAGTCAGCCCTCCCTAAAGTCCAGTACTTTTGCCTTTGTATGGCTTGACTCTATTGCTGTGTTTATTGTGAACCATACTGTTGGATGGTCACTAGTTCCCAGATGGCTACCCACTTCTACATCTGTGATCCTCTCTTCATCTCCATTTGAGAGAACCAGGTCTAAGATTGCTCCCTCTCGAGTGGCTCCAATACTAGTTGTCTAAGGCATGCCCCCTTTAGGGCATCTAGAATAACTCCAGTCTTTGAAGTGGCTGCTGCAACTGCACTCCAGTTAACCTCTGGCATATGCAGATCACCCATCAGCAATATATCCCCTTTTTCTGCCATTCTAAGTATACTTTCTATCATTTCCTTGTCCATTTCCTCCCCCTGAGAAGGGGGTCTGTATACAACCCCTGTGCAGATTGTGGTGCTATTGCCGGTCTCCAAATTTACCCACAGTGCTTCTTCTCCTCCCTGTTTCCCTTTTTGTTCTGTTGCTTTGATTCCTTCCCTTATGTAAAGAGCTACTCCTCCTCCTCTTTTACCCTCTCTGTCCCTCCTGTAGATAGTGTATCCTGTATGTGTTATGTCCCAGTCATGGTTTTGTGTGTACCATGTTTCTGTGACTGCCATGATATCCAGATGTTCCTCCTCCATCAAGGCCACTAATTCAGGAAGCTTGTTACTCAGACTACGGCATTGGTACTCATTGCTCTCCATTTTTGATGGCGCTATCTTCTGTTGCAGCATCCCCACTGACCTTTCTACCTTGGTCTTTTCTCATTTAGTACCCTGTTTTGTAGGGAGAGGCTAGGATTTTTCTGGTTGCTTATCAGTGCCTCATCTTCTTGGGACTAGTTTAAAAGCTTGCCAATGAAGCATTTAAACCGATTGCTCAAAAGACTTGTTCCTTCCTGGACAGATGCAGACCATCCTGCCAGTATAGGCTGGTGTCCCCTCCAGGTGGGAAACCCCAGTTCCAAATGAATCCAAACCCCTGTGCTCCACACCCATTTTTTTTAACCATTCATTAAACTGCATTGTGCAAAGTACCCTTGCCTCACTCATGCCATTGACAGGCAGCACCTCTGAGAAGGATACTGTGGGTGCTACTTGTCTTAGGCCCCTCCCCAATTCTACTAAACTGTGCCCTCACAAAACAATCAGGTAAGAGCTCTGACCCACCGCTGGGATGAGTGCCTTCCTGTCAGCAAGATGCCCTACACAACAATTTGACAGAGAAAATACCCTGCTGATCAAACAGAGAAAAATCCAGACATCCAAGTCAGACACAGGTAAACCTCCTCAGCCCCAAAACAGTCTGGTGGTTTGTGCTCATGAAAGCAGTCAGCCCCAAATAAGTCAGCTGTGCTTTTAAACTCTTCTTGCACTGAAAATCTTAAGAATTGTAACAAACGTAGTTAGATCCACCTCCTCTGTTGCTTGAAAGACTGTCTTTTCCTGATAATTCTAAGTTCCTTATTTCACCTTTCAGTTAGAAGTAGCCTCCACCTGCAGAATATCTGCTAAAAACCAAAGACAATTGTAAGGTTCACCTCCCCCTGTTGCGAGCACAACTCATTTTCTTGCAAATCCTATTTCAGTATTGCAGCTTCCAGCCAGAGATAGTTTCAGTTGAAGAATGTTAGCTGTTGCAGATCTTCGTGTCATCTGCAAAGAGGCATACTTTTCCTTCCAGTCCCTCTACAATGTCACTTATAAAGACATTAAAAAGGACTGGACCCAGTACTGAACCCTGCGGTACCCCACTAGTAATCCCTCTTTCTTCAGAGTGGACTCCATTTACAATTACCTTCTGTGTCCTGTTATCCAGCCAGTGTTTTACTCAGGCTACCACCCTGGGCCCCACTCCCAGGCTGGTTAATTTGACTATTAATCTTTTGTGTGGGACTGTGTCAAATGCCTTGCTAAAGTCTAGATAGGCCATGTACACAGCCCCTCCCTGGTCTAGTACTTTGGTCACCGAGTCAAAGAAATCAATTAGATTCATCTGACATGACCTTCCTGCTGTGAACCCATGCTGCCTTGGGTCATGTGCCCCACCGGCCACTAGGTACTCAATAATTCTTTCCTTCAGAAGTGATTCCATCACTTTCTCTACCACAGAAGTCAAACTGACAGGTCTGTAGTTTCCTGCCACTGTCTTGGTCCCACTTTTGTAAAGGGGAATCACATCTGCCTTCCTCCAGTCCTCAGGTATGCACCATCCTCCTCATGATTTTTAAAAAGGGTAGTCAGTGGTTTCACTAGTTCTCCTCTTAATTCTTTTAGAATTCTGGGGTGAATTCCATCAGGCCCCATTGCTTTGTCCACCTTCAGTTTTAGGAGTTCTTTCAGAACCCTTTCTTCTGTGAAAGGACTGGGATTGACACCCTTATCCAGAGTGCTTCTGTTAATTGGATTAGGCACCTCCCCTCCTCTTTTGTGAATACTGAGCAGAAATATTCATTCAGTATCCCTGCTTTTTCACTATCCCTCTGCCCACCCACCGTTCATTCTATTCAGCCTCACTATCCCTTCCTTTGTCTTTCTATGCTCCCTGATATATCTATAAAAGGTTTTATCCCCCTTCTTAACCAAGTTGGATATCCTTTCCTCAGTTTGGGCCTTTGTTATTCTGACTTCCCTCCCTGATTCCTTCTGTCTTAACTGGTACAGCTCTCTGTTCTGCTCCTTATATTTCCTGAATGTTATCTTATTCTCCCTGACTTTCCCCGCCACCTCTTTTGAGAACCATAGTGGCTTTTTCTTTTGTTTTGATTTATTTACTTCACACAAAGGCTTGTTGCCTCTGTGATGGCAGTTTTGATGATTCCCCATTGTTGCTCCACCTCTCCTTCTAGCCTGTTTGCTAGTGCTTTTCTGAGGCACTCTCCCATCTTGCCAAAGTCAGCCCTCCTGAAGTCCAGTACCCTCACTTTTGCATGGCTTGAATCTGTAGCTGAGTTTAACATGAACCACACTGTTTGATGGTCACTTGTTCCCAGATGGCAACCCACTTCTAGGTCTGAGATCCTCTTACTGTCCCCATTTGAGAGTTCGAGGTCTAAGATTGCTCCCTCATGAGTGGGTTCTGAAACTGGCTGTCTGAGACATGCCACCTGTAGGGCATCAAGAATGGTCCTGCTCTTGGATGTGGCTGCAAGTGTGCTCCAGTTAAAATTTGGCATATTCAGGTCTCCCATCAACAGTATCTCCCCTTTCTCTGCCATCCTAAGAATGCCTTCTATCATATCCTTGTCCATTCCCTCCCCTGACCTGTGGGTCTGTATACAACCCCTGTGATTGTGGTGCCACTCCAGTCTCTAAGGTGACCCACAGTGCCTCCTCTCCCTCCCTGTTTACTCTTCTTTGTTCAGTTGCTTTTTATCCTTCCTCACAGAGAGCTACCCTCCCCCTCTTCTCCCCTCCCTGTCTCTCCTGTAGGTTACATACTCTGGTAAGTTAACATCCCAGTCATGGTTGTATGTGTACCATGTTTCTGTGACTGCTACGATATCCAGGCATCCCTCTTCCATCAAGACCACCAGTTCAGGGAGCTTGTTGCCCAGGCTATGAGCATCGGTATTCATTATCCTCCATTTCCTGATGGCCTTACTCCTTTTTGCCCCATCCCTGTCCTTCTTGCCTTTGTCACTTTCTCCATTTAGCCCTGCCCTTCTCCCTATCGACATCTCTATGTTGGTGTTTACTGCACTTACTACCATGACTTTTTTGGGGGAGCTAGGATTTCCCTGCTCCTTTCCAGTGCCTCCCCCTTTGGCTAGTTTAAATACTTGCCAATGAAGAATTTAAACCTAACACCTAGGATCCTGGTTCCCCTCCTGGTCAGATGCAGCCCATCATGCCAGTATAGGTTTGCATCACTCCAGGTGAACCCCCAGTTCCCAGTGAAGCCAAATCCCTGAGCTCTGCACCAGTTTTTCAACCACTGATTGAATCTCATGGTGTGGAGCACCCTAGCCTCTCGTACACCATAGACAGGTAGCACCTCCGAGAAGGTTACCGTGCATGCTACTTGTCTAAGGCCCCTTCCCAATTCCACAAACTCTTCCTGCAATGCTCTGATCCCTTTCTTAGCCAGGTCATTTGTCCCTAGGTGGAAAATGGCATCCAGCTTCCTCCCCTGTGCAGCTGCTCTGGCAATCCTGAGGATTCAGTCCTTGTCCCTCCAAGCCATGGCACCAGGCTGGTACATTCCCTCCCTCTCCCCTTCCTCCTCCAGTTCTACCTTCCTAAAAATGGAGTCCTCCACCAGGAGTTATTTCCTTGCCTGTGAGGTCCCATGCCACCCTCCAGTGGGTCTTCTTTGTGGAGGTTCCCTGCATCCTCCTTGGTCTTCACTGTGGGTGCCTCCACAGAGGAACCACACATTGCCAGAATGGCATAGGAATTGTGAAGAGGTACAACTGGAAGGATGCGCCTCTGTTCCACCACCTTCACCCTCCCTGAGCCCACTGTGGTCCAACCACTCCTGTTTCTTGGCAACCTCTGAGGCAACGACAGTGGCCCTGGTGGTTCCTGGATGGAAGAAGAGGTCCCACAAATCCTGGCCAACTCAGCCTGGAGATGAGCAACCTCCTCCCTCAGCCCAGAGAGGTGTCTGCAGATGGGACAACACCGCATCCTCCAGAACGTCTCCCGGAAGACTGTTGCTCCACAGCCACTGTACTGCACCACTCCCATCATGTCATTTCTGGCTCCTTCACTATTGTTTGGAATCCTTACTCTTTCCACTGTTTTTTTTTCTTCTCTCTCTACGTACTTACTGCCTCTGTGCCCATTAAGCTCCTGATTGTCCTGTTCTGAGACAAGAAGATCTTATATTTCTCAGTAGACCCCTTACTTGCTTAGAGGCAGACCTCCAGCAGCTAAAGCGGGCCAGAAAGCTACTCTTGCCCTTCTAGGATGGTGCATCATTGGTGGCTCTGTGATCACTCACTTCCTGCTCCCAAACAGGAAATTCCTGTTGTCAGTCAAATCCTGTGCCTATAAACGTAGAACTAGCTTTGGGTGGGAGGGTGGAGGGGAGGGAAGGTGGGCAATATTGTTTTTTAGAAGAGTGTAGAGAGTAAAATAGTTCTACTTCTTTAGTCCTAGTAGAGAAGTCCAGTCACACAGCACTCCTTCCTTCTGGTGTCCTCTGCCAAGCCTCTGACAGAATCTTTCTAAGGCAGTGTTTAAATCTAGTTTCCTTCTAGCTAAGCCACTCCCCTACTTACCAGATCTTTCTACAAGTAATTTAAACTGCACAGCAATCAAGCCCTTTCTGCCACCTGAGATTTACACCTAGATAACTGTTCAGATAACCACTTTAGCTAACTGAGACAAACACACTCATTTTTTTGTTTGTTTTTTTCACCCTAAATTAAAAGTCCCAGTAGAAGAGTTCTACTTCTTTAGTCCCAGTAGAGAAGTCCAGTCAGTCAGACAGCACTCCTTCCTTCTGGTGTCCTCTGCCAAGCCTTTGACAGAATCTTTCTAAGGCAGTGTTTAAATCTAGTTTCCTTCTAGCTAAGCCACTCCCCCTACTTACTAGATCTTTCTACAAGTAATTTAAACTGCACAGCAGTCAAGCCCCTTTAGCCACCTGAGATTTACACCTAGATAATTGTCTAGATAACCGCTTTAGCTAACTGAGACAAACACAGTAATGTTTTTGTTTGTTTTTATTTACCCTAAATTAAAGGTTCCAGTAGAGCAGTTCTACTTCTTTAACCCCAGTAGAGAAGGCTAGTCACACAGCACTCCTTCCTTCTGGTGTCCTCTGCCATATATATTAGTGGCACAGTAGTGTCACTATAGTTAGGGTTGAGTACTCCATTTAAGGTTAAAGTGTGAAATTTGGCAGCTTAATAACTTTTCCACAGTATGATGGATGGATTTGCCTGAAATTTTGCATGCATGGAGTGGTGCCATAGATATCTGGATTTGGTAAGTTTTGTAATGGTTGGATATATGGTTGTGGAGCTACATAGCACAGTAGAATGTGGTACTTATACTTTTTTGTGCATTCTTTGCTCGCACCTACAGGTAGCACGGTCTGCATGATCAGTCCATAACCTTCAGGGAACATGTGGCTGGGATTCCCAATGTGCCTTTCAAAGATTTCGTGAAAAAATATTAAACGGTTCAAAAGTTATTAAAATAATAAGTTTCCCATTCTAGTCAATGAGAAAAGTTAACAAAAAGTTCGACAGTGTTGTAAATGCAGTTTTTAGTGTCTCAAATGACCCCTGTAGTGTCGCAAATCTGCCATCTTGTTTTCAGTTGGTGGTCACAGAAATGCTTGCCATTTAAATTTGGGACCCTCTAGGGACACAGTTCTTGCTGCTTTCACCTAGTCGAGCGCTGAGGATGCTAGCCATGTCTTTTTTGGGGGGGTTAAACACCCCAGAAATATGTTTCTGAAATTTGTATAAACAGTAGTTTCACAAAGTAGTGTGACACATTTGACACTTCCATACTTTTTTTTGCGAAACTGTCGCAAATCACGACACTACTTTGCAACGCTCTGGCCAAAAGAATAGGAAATCTTTGCCACCCTGCTGCAAAAGTACGGTTTGTTCTTTTGGGCTGAGATTTGGAGGGAAGAAAGCCAAGATCCCACAGATTTGCATTTTTGTGACAAAATATTAGAGGCCTGCAGAGTTACTGTATTCCGAAGTTGACGATTTTTCCCACAGGCTAACATTACAGTGTCCGCCGAGCCTTTCAGGGCCCATATCTTGGAAACACTTCGAGATACTGACTTTTCATCAGAAAAATGCTTAGCCCCCTGCTAAGTGCAAAACTAGCCAGGACAGTCATAAATTATATGAAATTTTAATTTTTTTCTACGTTGTACAGTTCCTAAGATATAGGCAATTTAGTATTCCAAGTGTTCATTTTCTGCTCAGAGGCCCATTATTATGCATACATTCTTTGTATTCACTGTGTTTCTCAATGCAGCTTTTGGGGGAAAAAAGGGTGTGCTTTTTCATTACTGTTACAGTTAACGTTTTCACTTGTGTTTCCATTACCATTTGCATTAGCGTTCCAATCTATGTCACCGTGCGTGTTACCCTTTGAATGTTGTTTTGTGCTTGTGTTTGCGTTACTGTTAACATTTGCATTTCCATCACTGGTTTTGTTTGCATTGTCTTTTGCATCACCGAGTGCATTTCCATTAGTGTTTGCATATGTGCTTCCGTTTGCGTTTGTGTTTGTATTTCCTTTGGTGTCATCGCTGCTGTTCCCATAAGTGTTTGCATTTCCAATTGTGTTACCGTGACCGTGCGCATTATGAGTTGCATGTCCATACATGCTTGCATTTGCATTTCTGTTTTCATTAACATTTGCGCTTGCGTTTCTATTACTATTTGCGTTATTAACTTTTGCATCACCATGTCCATTACCATCTGCGCTTGTGTTTGCCTTACCATTACTTCACTATAGTGCACATTCTCAAAAAGAAAGGAAATTCATGGCAAAAACTCTGTTTAATGCATCAGTTACTAGATTTACTAGGTAAGTGAGGACAAAAGGAAGCCATGAAGCCTATCTTGATTGTCCCACACATGTGTGGGAAATTACACTTTGTTGTAGTTTTTGGAGAGCAAATGATCTACACCCTTTTTAAAGGATTCAAAGGTATTACAGTCTATTAACTTTTGTAGTAGCTGGTTCCAGAGCCTTGGTGGTCTTACCAAGAAGAAATGAAGCCTCCTGTTTGTTTTTGCTTTACACACCATTAGTTGTTGATTGTGAAGTCTAGGTACTATTTTTCTTTGTGTTTTAACAGTGCCACATTTGTCCATCAGAGAGGGGGATTTGAGAATTTTATATAAGAACAGAAGATCACCTCTGGAGTGTCTAAACTCCAGTGAATGTAGGCCTGTTTTTTGAAGCCTCTCTGGATATGGTAGTGATGCTAAATGGGGCACCACTTTTGTTGCCCTTCTCTGAATTCTTTCAATCACTTGAATGTCACTGACCATGTATGGACTCCACACTGGTGACCCATAATCTGTATATGGTCTGATGTATTCTTTAAACAATGGGATAATACATTCCTCTGTCTTAGATATAAACGTACAATTAATGTGTCTAAGTAGTGAATTAGCAGTTTAGCTACATGATTACAGTGATTGGAGAAGGATAATTTGTCATCTATCAGGATGCCCAAGTCTCTTTCACATAATGAAGATTTAATGGTAATATTATATAGTGTATAAGTTTGTTTAGGATTATTGTAACCTAAGTGGGGAACAGAACATTTGTCTGTATTGAATGTCATTTTGTTTTTCTGTACCCAATGCTCTAATACTGAGAGGTTGTTTACTAATAAGTCCATATTATAGTCGGAATCCACCCTACCACCTAAGTTTGTATCATCTGCAAATTTCAAAAGTATGTTCCTGGAGCTAATCTGCATGTCTGAGATGAAAATATTGAATAGTACTGGGCCCGGAACTGATCCCTGTGGCACACCACTGGGCACAGCCATATTACTGGAATAGGCACCATTGATCCTAACATGCTGCGTCCTGTTGGTTAACCAGCAATTGATCCATTTTATTATGTTACAAGAAAAACCTAGGTCTGATAGCTTAGCCAGGATAATTTTGTGAGTAACCTTAGCAAATGCTTTGCTATAATTCAGGAGGATGACATCCATGGGAATCTTATTGTCTAGTTCTTGGTTGATAGTATTGTTAAAGGCTATTAAATTGCTAGTGCAAGAAAAGCCTTGCTTGAAACCATGTTGTGAGTGACCGATAATGCCTAGAGTTTGCATTTCTGCCTCTAATATGCCTTTATTAATTTTTTTCACTACTTTACATGGGATGGAAGTAAGGCAGATGGGGTGGTAATTACTCACTATGGAACGGTTACTCTTTTTAAGTATAGGCACAACTATAGCAGTTATCAGATGGAACAGATCTTTCCGCTAATGATTTATTAAAAATAATGGAAAGTGGTGTGGCAATATTTTCAGCTGTTTCAACCAAAAATCTAGGATTAATTAAGTCTGGTCCACAGCTAATATTTGGTTTTACATTTTTTGACAAGGAAACTACTTCAGAAACAGTCATGGTGTGGTTACTTTTAGTAGAACTTGATATGATAGTATTTGTATTAATTATGACTGTATGATTTGAGAATACTGATGCAAAATAGGTGGTAAATGTGTCGGCTGTCTCTCTATCAGATGTAATGGTGTTTGTGCCATTGGTCAATGGCCCAAATTGTCTGTTACTGCCTTTTTTACTATTGAGATAAGAAAATAGGGATTTGTGATTATCTTTGGAATGGGCTATGCAGAACTCAAGGTTGTGTTCTGCCTGCCTGATAGTCCTTTTTAGTTCTTTAATGGCAGTTCTGTATTGTCCCAGTATGAGTTCTTTTGTGTCTGTTGTGCATTTTTTTAGACGCGTAAATAGTTTTTTGTTCTGTTTGATTTTCCTATGAATATCATTATTTAACCACAGAGGAATTTTACCTTTATTGTTATATTTTATCCGGGCTGGAATATGAGCTTTTTCTAGGTCTATTATCTTGTTTTTAACAAATACCCAAGAGTCTTCCAGGGTTAAAGGTGATCATATTGTTTCCCATCTGGTATTTTGTAGGCTGCTGTTTATTGCCTCAAAGTTGGCTTTGTGGTAGTTATACACCTGAGCGTTATTAACTATTATGCTACATTCATGCTGTAGATCAAATACAATGGTATGGTGGTCACTATTCCTTAGTGGGTCTGATATTGAAAGATTTAAGACTTTGTCCTCAATATTGGTAATCACAAGGTCTAATATATTGCACTCTCTAGCGGGTTCTTGAACAATTTGCTCAAGCCCTAATTCATTGATTGTTGAAATAAAAGGTTTTTCAACAGCTGTTGTGCCGTTAGTAGTAAACCAATTTATGGACAGCATGTTAAAGTCTCCCAGGATCAGGATACCACCTTTATTTGTCACGTGGCTGATGACCTGTATTAATGTGTTTGTATATTCTGAATCAGAGGATGGTGGGTGATAACATGTACCCAAAATTAGTTGTGGGTGCCCCTGAAACTGAATGGCTACCCATATACTTTTGTTGGTGAAGTATGTGGATATTTATTTGAATGAGTTGTGTCTTTAATATAAAAACATACACTGCCTCCTTTTTTGTGAAATCTTTTTGGCAAAATTTAAAGCCCAGTATGTCTTTCATCCAGGTTGAATCTGGGTCCCACCATGTCTCTGTTACTGAAATGATGTCAATATCCAGTAAGTGAATTTTGGTTTCAAGCTCGGAGATTTTTTACAAGTTTAAGGACCTTGCATTAAGAGATAATATTTTGCAAACCTTAGATGCTGGAGGCTTATTTGCTAGAGTCATGGATGTCACCCCAAACTCCCCCCTTGATGTCAGTTTAAACAGCTGCTAACGTGTGAGAGAATTCTCCTGCCTAAGATAAAACTACCTCTCTTGCTCAAGTGCAGCCCATCCCAACAGAAGAAAGAAGGATTGTCTACAAAATGTTCCCAATGCGAAAGGCATTTTATTTCCTGTAACAAACACCATTTCCTCAGCCACTCATTGTAGGATTTAATTCTGTTAGTAACACACTAAATAGCTCTTGGTACAGGCAAAACCTCTGAAAAACATATTTCATAACCCATTTTGGTCAGGATGTTGTTAAGGCAGTTGGTATTTAACTTCATTTGGTTTAGGTGGCATCTAGTGATATCATTTGTTTCAGCCTGTATTATTACCAGGGGGTTTGCACCAGAATGTTTAGTATGTTTGGAGCCATCAAGGTTGTATTAGATGTCCCTTTTCCTCTGAAGCTGGAGCAGGTACGTTTACTTTTATCTGGATTAAAACACTGTCCTATCAATGTGCTTAATAATGGAGTCCCCTAATACAAATACCTGCCTGGGAGAATTCACCTTGCTAGTTGTTGTTCCAAGGTTTGGTGTAGTCGATTCTAGAGGGACTGGGCTTTTGTTGTTGGATTTCACTTCCATCTGAGTGAATGTAGATACAGAGGTAGAGATATTTTTTTGCTGGTGGTCATAAGAAGTGGGGGTACCTAATGAGTCTGGGTTCAGAGTATCATCGTCTGGTGATAGAACCTGAAACTTGTTATGTGTCTGCACCACTGTGGCACTATTGAACACTTGGCCACCCCTGCACTTTGTTTTACCTTTGGGGACCTGTGACCATGTTTTATCCTCTGGGTTGGGTACAGGTGCTAATACTGAAGTGGCTACTGAATTTGTTGGCTCTAGTGCTGTATTAGTGCCACTACAGGGATAGTAAAGAGATACCATTTCATCAATGCATGATTCTAATGAGTGTAAGCCTGGGTAAGAGGGGCTTTTAGTGTGCAGAATGTTTAATTCATCCTGTAATACCCTGAGCAACAGGCATCTATTGCATACAAAATTCTCAATTTGTGGCCCAATGGCATACATTTGAAAACTACCACACAGATTTTCATGTGTCCCCATATTATGTTATGTTTGGCCACACACTTTCACTTAATATACTCATGGTCTCCCTCAGGCCCTTCCTAGCATCTATACTATTTGCTATTGTTGTGAAAGATATATACACAGTTGTAATTTGTCTGACCTACCTCCCTGCTGACCCAGCTGACACAGCAGACACATGCTGAGATGTGCATGTCCCTGCGTGTGTCTCCACGTGAATACATATGCTCACTTCGCTCGCTGTAGCTATGCATTATAAGGAGTGGGGGCAACAGGAAGTAGTGTGTCACTTCCTGCTGACCTCGCACCCCAACACAGCATGTTTTAAAGTTCAAAACAGTTTGTTTTAAATTCAACACAGTTGCCATCTCATGAGGTGGTCTTAATATGTTGTTTCTCCACTTCCCTTGCAAAAAAGTCAATTAGCAATGAAGGTTCTGTAACTGGGATGTGGCTAGGTCCTCCACCTTCCCACATTGCCTTTGGGCAAGCAGCTAAGCACCTTTTGAGACAGAATGTCTCACTTGTTTCCAAGGCAACCTAAGCCCAAACACAAACCTCTCTCCAGAGGCACGTACTGTTCTAATTAAAGTTTAAAATGCTGCAAAGTTAAAAGAACAAGCCAGAGTCAGACAGAATGTAAGAAATAGTGCAGACTCCTGCGCACTCTTTTTATCTCCACAGCAACAAAAGTGAGGAAATTCGGTGTTAGGGTTGAAAACCCTAACTGCGCATTCCCTCCCTCACCACCACCATACACACACACACACACACACACACACACACACACACACACACACACATATACATACATGCAAGTAGGGGAAGGACCAAGGCAACACAACCAATCACTCACAACCAGCAGCAGGTAACAGGAATAACATACAAATATCTAAACCATGAAACCACACACCCATGCTCCCATTGGGCTGTGGCATAGGGTCATCACTGCTAACTGTCATCCCGGACATTCCACTCACCGCTAAACACATATCGTGCTGTGACACTTTCGTGTTTGTGAAAGTATTTTGTGAAAGTATGTTGCTAATGACTGCACATCTTTGCCATCATCCTGCAAGCAAACGGTTGGGTCCTTTGGGCTTACATTTGTAGGGTGGCAAGACTTGATCCCACAGATGTGCTTTTTCCTGCTATTGTGCTAAACTACTTAAGGATTACAAAGTTACACTGTTGCAAAATTAAGCAATTTGCCATAGACTCACACTGCGGCGCCCATGGTGCCTTTTGCCAACCATATGTTGAAAACGAAGCGACGTACACCATTTTCGCTACTGCCAGCTTGGTTCAGCTTTATGTGAACTAACATTGAAGAACAACTTTGTAAAAAATGTATCATATCTGAAGTTGGATTTCTCTATTTCCTACAGTGACAAAGGTATACACCTCCTGCTGGATGTGTGTGATTGGTTGTGTTATCTTGGTCCTTCCCCTACTTGCATGTATATGTGTGTGTGTGTGTGTGTATATGTGTGTGTAGTGTGGTGGTGGGGGTGGGGGGGATGTGCAGTTAGGGTTTTCAACCCTAATACTGAATTTCCTCGCTTTTGTCACTGTGGAACAACCCTAACTGATGCATTAAACTGATTTTTTTGCCATGAAAATATATATATATATATTATGGTGGCTCGGTAGTGTCATTGTAGTTAGGGTTGAGTGCCCATTTAAGGTTAAATTTGAAATTTTGCATCTTAATAACTTTGGCACCATATGACGGATTTGCTTGAAATTTGGAATGCACAGTCTGGTGCCATAGATCTCTTGACCTGCAAGTGTTGTTATGGTTGGATGTATAGTTGTGGAGCTGCAGAGCACCAAAAAAAACATTAATTATGGGTTTTTGCATGTTTCTTTGCTTGCACCTAGAGCCTGCATATTTTGCGTGGTCAGTCTGAAAACTTCAGGGAACATGTAGCCAGGGTCCCCAATGTGCCTTTCAAAGATTTCATGAAAAAATATTAAACAGTTCACAAGTTATTCAAAAAACACTGAATCCATTAAAATATATGGGGAAAGTTAACAAAATATTCAAAAGTGTTGCAAATGCAGTTTTTACTGTCACAAATGACCCCTTTACTTTCGTGATTCAGCCATTTTTTTTCAGTTGATGGCTAGAGAAATGCTGGACATTTAAATTTGGGACCCTCTAGGGACACAATTTGTGTGGTGTTCATCTAGTGGAGCCCTGAGGATGCTTGCTATGTCTTTTTTGGGGGTAAAACACCCCAGAAATACGTTTTTTTAATTTTTGTAAAAAGTAGTATTTTCACATATGCAACATTTTCATGATTTAGTGTCAAGATTTGCAAAAGTACTTTGCGACACTATATTCTGAACAATAGGGAATCTTTGCCACCCTGCTGCAAAAGAACGGTTTGGTCTTTTGGGCTGAAATTTACAGAGAAGAAAGCCAAGATCCCACAGATGTGCCTTTTGGTATTTCAGTGACACAATATTAGAGGGATGCAAAGTTACAGCACTCTGAAGATGATGATTTTTCCCATAGGATGACATTACGGTGTCCGCTGTGCCTTCAGGGCCCATATCTCAGAAACAGTTCAAGATACAGACTTTTCATCAGAAGAATGCTTAGTCCTCCACTAGGGGGGTAAGAGCAAAACTCGCCTAGAAAGTCGTAAATAATATGAGATTGTAAATTTTTTTCTACATCGTACGTTCCTGAGATATAAGGAATTTAGTATTCCAAGTGCTCATTTTCTGCTCAGAGGGCCATTATTATGCATACATTATTTGTATTCACTGTGCTTCTGAATGCACCTTTTTGGCAAAAAAAAGGGTTACTGTTACCATTAGTGTCTCCGCTTGCATTTCCATTACTGTTTGCGTTAGCATTTCCGTCACTGTGTGTTACCCTTTGCATTTGTATTACTGTTACCGTTTGCATTTCCATTACCATTTTTGTTGCATTTACGTTGGTGTCACTGTGTGTGTTACTATTTGCATTTGCATACGTGCTTGCATTTGCATTTCCGTCTGTGTTACTGCTTCCTTTAGCATCATCGTTGGTGTTACCATAACTGTTTGCGTTTCCAGTTGTGTTACTGTTATTGTTTGGGTGTTTGTCACCGTTTGCGTTTCCATTAGCCTTAGCATTTGCATTATCAGTAGCATTTCCATTGTTGAGTGCATAACTGTTTCCTTCTGCGTCACTGCTGCCATTACCATTAGCATTTCTGTTTGCATTTTTGTTACCGTTTGCATTTTCGTTACCATTTTCATTACCGTTTGCATTTCTGTTGCCATTAGCATTTGCATTACCATTTGCGTTATCATTTCTGTTTTCTTTTACTTTTGCGTTTGCCTTTCTCTTACTGTTTGCATTACCATTTCTGTTTGCATCACCATGTGCATTACCGTTTGTGCTGTGTTTGCGTTACTGTTAGCATTACTATTTTCTTTTACCTCACTGTTGCCATCACCGTTTGCATTAACGTTACCATTTGTGTTTTTGTGTTTGCGCAGTGCAGGGCAAAACATTATGTTTTTGCTATTTTTCTGCACTGTCTTCCGTGGTGCATAGTGCAGCCAGTGTGTGGTTGATTGATCTGAAACTTGCCAAGTAGAGAGACCTGTGTTCAGGGAGCATGCCAGATTTTGTTTGGTGAATAAAATATTGTTCCGTTCCAGAGTTATTGTCATTTGAAGTTGGTCCCTCAGAGTAACAGGTTTTTCAGCTGCTAGGTCTGCCACTTTAGCACATTTTCATCCACAATTTCTGACATTTTGTGGTGAAAGACTTCTTAAAGATGCAGAAATGTAAAACGTGAATATCTCTGAAATGGTTTGGTCTTTTCACTTGAAATTTGGAGGGTGTTGAGTGGATGTCCTGTGGATGTGAATAATGATGTTCATATGTTGGAAAAAGTATTCACTGTGGAGATACTGTGTGACAGAGTTAACGTTTTGCGCATAGCATTCTGCATGGTGCTACTGACTTGAAATTTATAGCATAGGTAGCCCTAGTGGCATGGAGGTGCCTTGCAGTGGTTTGGTGTGTAAAACATTAACAGGTGCAGAATTATGCCACTCCAATGAATGAACATTTGGTTCATAATGCTTCAATAACTTCAGAACCATGTATCCAATTTACCTGGCATTTGGAATGTACAAAGATGTATAATACATCTTTGACTGTGACAATTTTCAGGTCACTGGCACTTACAATTGCTGAATTGTGCATGTTACATTGCTTGCTTGTGGTGCTGTGTGACCGTTGAATGGATGTACACACAATTCTGGACACACGGTGTGCTATGGTACATGTCTTCTTTTAACAATTTTTGGTTCCTTCGGATATATGGTTCTTGAGTAGCGAAGTGGGAAAACACTTTTTTCAGCACTCATGCAGTTTCATATTGCAGCCAGCATGTGGTTGATTGATCTGAAACTTGCCACATAGAAAGACCTTTGTTCAAGGAACATGTCAGTTTTTGTTTAGTGAAAAAATGTTGTTCCATTCCAGAGTTTTTGACACTTGAAGATGGCCTCCCTTGCAATTACAGATTTTTCATCTGCCAGGTCCACCATTTTAGTGCATTTTTGGCTGTGATTTCTATCATCTTGTGGTGGAAGACTTCTTAAAGGTGCAGAAATGCAAAAATGTAATATCTCTGGAATGTTTTTTTTTTTCACATGAAATTTGGAGGGTGATTAGTGGATGTCCTGTGGGTGTGAATAATGATGTTTAGATGTTGGAAAAATTATTCCCTGCAGAGATACTGCATGACACAGTTAACATTTTGTGCATAGCATTCTGCACGGTGCTACT
Organism: Neoceratodus forsteri; assembly: GCA_016271365.2. NCBI lineage: Eukaryota > Metazoa > Chordata > Ceratodontiformes > Ceratodontidae > Neoceratodus > Neoceratodus forsteri. Next base: position 379,756,889 of record CM057458.1, read on the forward strand.
AGCTTGAAATTTATAGTGTAGGTAGCCCTAGTGGTACGGAGGTACCTTGCAGTGGTTTGGTGTGTAAAACATTAACCGGTGCAGAATTATACCACTCCGACGAATGACAATTTGGTTCATTATGCTTCAATAACTTCTGAACCATGTGTCCAATTTGCCTGTCATTTGGAATGTACAAAGATTTATACTACATGTTTGACTGTGACAATTTTTGGGTGGCCGGCACTTACAGTTGCTGAATTGTGCATGTTACATTGTTTGCTAGTGGTGCAGTATGACTGTTGAACGGATGTACACACAATTCTGGACATACGGTGTGCTATGGTACATGTCTTCTTTTAACAATTTTTGGTTCCATCAGATATATGGTTCTTGTGTAGTGAAGTGGCAAAAATGTTATTTTCAGCACTCTTGTGCAGTTTTCCTGGCGTGACGGTGCACAACTGTTGAACACATTCAGATAACATTTGTTACACACATTGTGGTAGGATACATGTCTTCATTCACCAATTTTCATTTCAGTCAGTCATACAGGTTTTTTCGCAGTGAAGTGACAAAAATTCACATGGTTGGGGGCCCTGCACTCCCACCACCATATTCCATTCACTAGTTATAGTGCACATTCTCAAAAAGAAGGGAAATTCATGGCAAAAAAATCCACTTAATGCATCAGTTAGGGTTGTTCCACAGTGACAAAAGTGAGGAAATTCTGTGTTAGGGTTGCCTCTCCTTGCACCCCACACCCACCTCACCCTCACCAACAGGCATTGGGGTGAGCGTTGGGGTCATCGGTCCTAACTCTCACTCCATTCTCCTATACTGCACCACCTCAGCTTATTTACACATGGAATGGAGTGAGAGTTAGGGCTGACAACTGCAATGCACACCCCGATGCCTGTTGGTGGGAGCAGGGTGGGTGTGGGGTGCAAGGGGTGGCAACCCTAACACTGAATTTCCTCTGTTTTGTCACTGTGGAACAGCCTTAACTGATGCATTAAACAGAGTTTTTGCCATGATATAGATATATAGTTGTTAACAAACTTTGTGTGTAGTGGCAGTCTTGATCCCAGTGGGTATGCTTTGTGATCCTGTGTTGCCGAACTGAGTTCCATGGTGAGATCAGTGACCCAGCTGGATATGATGAGGGTGGGGGAATGGTGTTTTTATGTGATGGCCCTCCATCCAGGAAATGAAAGGTGCAGAATTGTTCACATGGGCATGGCTGCCATATAGTGAAGACAACTGTCCTCTTGGCATAGGGCCCTGCACCTCTCCCACATTGGGTGGCAAAGGGTCCTGTGCACTGATTGACAAATGCACTCTTTGCCTTGTGCATCTGTAGCTGCAGCCACATAAAAGTGCAGGGACCATGGGGTCCTGAGTTTCTGCAGCCCACCACACAGTCCCATGAATTCTTCATACCTATCACTGCACAGAACTGCTGGTGGGTGGAGAATTCCCTTGGCATAGGTCATTTCAGACCCGTGTGAATGGGTATACAATTCCACTATCTCAAAAATAAAGGAAATTCTTTGCAAAAAAAAACTTCATTAATGCATCAGTTAGGGTAACTTGATGCCGCAAAAGTAGGGAAATGTGGAGTTAGGGTTTCCAACACTACATCCCCACTCCCACAGCCCAAGCAGCAAAAGGAGAAAACATTAGGGTTTGGGGCCTCCAGAGTCTTGGTATATCAGTGATGGGGTCTTCCTTGGGGTTGTCAACCCTAATGCCCTCCCTGTTCTCTGAGCAGACAACATCACACATGATCTCCTTTCTTCACGCTGGACCCTGTATAAAGAAAGGTATAAATTGTGTTGGCAACATGTGGCAAGGCATGATTGTCTGCTGTTGAAGATTGTATCCCTATGAGGAACTGGCTTGGAGCTATTCTTTGTTCTTCAGATTACAGGCTATGGGCTGGGGGAGAGAAGAGACCATTAGGGTTGACAACCCCAAGGAAGACCCCCACTGTTGATTGGCCAAGAATCCAGAGACTCAAAACCCTAATGTTTTTTTTTTCCTTTTGCTGCTTGGGGGGGGGGTTGGAAACCCTAAAACCACATTTCCCTACTTTTGTGGCATTAGTTTACTCTAACTGGTGTATCAACAAAGTTTTTTTTTGCAAATACTATAATGTGAAAATATAAGTGATATAATTTTTATTTATTTTTTTAGTCTTTGGTAACCAGGTAAGGCCCACTAGGCACAAATGCCTGTTTTCAGGGGTGACCTGGAAGCACTGGGCTATTAAGTGACTTGCTTAGATTCACACAGTATGCAAGTGGAGGTTGTGAGAATCAAACTCGGGTCTGGTCTGATGGATGTACCAAGCTCATTCACACCTCTTTCCTCTAACCTCTAGGCTATACTGCCAGCCATAATATCTGAATAGTTACTACTCCAGCAGTTTCATGAACCTACTGACTTGTTTTTGAGAGTTGAATTCACTCTGGTACCTACTCAGCTACAATGCTGTTGCACTCACTCCTGAGAAAATAAAAAAGCTCAGTTTTGTATGGTCATTCATTCACATTTTTCCTCATTCTGTACCAACACTGCCAACATACCTTTTCATTCATTACTGCTGTCTGTTTCTTGTTTATTTGCTCCTCTGGAAATTTTAAGTCCAAATTGACAAGTAATAAGGGACCAGATTGTTTTGTCTAGTGAGACAATGTTATTTAGTGAGTTAAATATATTGTCTTGGAACATGGAAGGGTTGCAATATAGGTTAGCAGTTAATGATTTTCAAAATTTTATATATGGCTTTGATATAATTTGTTTCCAGGAGACCTGGTTTCTTGGGGAGTCTCCACCTTTGATACCAGGTTTTTCAGGATTTATGCTTCCAGCAATAAAAGTCAAAAAGACTGGAAGGCCAAAGGCAGGAGTGGCCTGTTATGTCAAAAACAGTTTAGAGTTTAAGATTACCCAGTATAATGTGGATCTACCCAATTGCCAAGTAACAAAATTAGAGAGTGTAACCTCTACTTGGTTAATTGGTAATGTTTATGTTACACTATGTAAAAGTAAGGCTCAGGAGGGGTACTGGAAGGTTTTTGAAGCAACTTTTGAATCTTTATTAGAGAAAAATGAAGACTGTATAGTAATTGCCCTAGGAGACTTTAATGTAAGATTGGATGATCTGGGGGAGATAAACTCAGAACTGAGGGATGGTAAAAATATAATAAATGGAAATTTATAGTGGCAACATTCCTCAAAGGATAAAATTAACAATAAAAATGGGAAATATTTGGGCAAGATTCTGGTTGATCTAAATTACATAGTCTTTAAAGGTAGAACTCCACAGCTTCCACTTGCATACTGTGTGACCCTGAGCAAGTCACTTAACTTCCCTGTGCTCCCAGGTCACACATGTAAAAAAGCTTTCAGCTTAGTGTACTACTCCCAGTTAAATAACTAAATAAAAAAAAGAGGAATCATCAGTGACAGGCAAGGAGAATATACTTTTATTGGCCCAGGTGGGTTATCTGTTATAGATCTAGTATGGGGAAATACTGAGACAGCTAGCAGAATAATAGATTTGGAAGTAATTCCCAGACCGGAATCGGTGCATCTACCAGTCTTGACAAAATGACAGATAAGAATGGGCAGTGAAAAGATAATTAATAAACAGAACATGTCTAGTTTAGAAGTGATAAATCAAAAAAGAATAAAGTGGGAAAATTCAAGTATCCCTCATTGTGGTGACATTCTTTATGGAGCCTAAATCGAGGAAAGAAATGTTAAGAGATATTTCCCAAAATCTTTTTTGATATCCCCTTCTGAGACAGCAGAATCAATAAATCAGATTACAGCCAATAAAGCCCCTGGGCCTGATCAGATATTGGCTGATATATATCGATCATTTAATGAATGGTGGATTACAGCTTTCTATGTTTTGTTTAATTATTGCATTCAAATGGATCAAATTCCAGAATCATGGAAGGGTAGTATTATCTTCCCAGTCTATAAAAAGAAGACATTAATGATCCTGCTATGTACCACCCTATTAGCTTGATAGATACTTCACAAAAAATATTCACAAGGATTATCTTAAAAAGATTGCAACAATGGGAGGAGGAGAATAAATTATTAACAGAACTTCAAAATGGGTTCAGAGCATAGAGATCAATGGTGCAACATTGATTTGTGCTGCAACACCTTATTTGGAAGTATGTAGAGGTAAAAAGGGTAAATTATATTGTTGTTTTGTTCACCTCAAAACTGCATTTGACTCTATTAGCCAGAAACTATTATGGGTAAAGCTAGAAGAATATAATATTGATTCTGTTTTATTAGACGTTCTTATTTAGCTTCATGATGGTGCCTAGCTAAAGGTCAAATACAATCAACAAGGTGATTTAACAAATAAGATACACACTAATATAGGGGTACATCAGGGGTGTTTGTTGGCTCCAATGTTATTTAATCTATACATAAATTCTATTCTACAGAGTTTAAATAATTTGGATTTTCATTCTCCATATGTATTTATTGAAAAAATACCATTACTAGCCTACGCAGATGACGTAGTTCTTATATTTACGTCCCTGCTTGGCTTACAATGTAAGGTCAATAGATTTGCAGAGCTATGTAATGAGGATGGTTTAAAAATAAAATTTCAAAAAACAAATTTGGTGGTTTTTGTACAAAAAAAGAATAAGATACCATCATTATTCATTGAAAAAATAAAATAGAACTTAAACCATATTATGACTATTTAGGATTGAGATTTTCACCAAATGTTTTATGGAATCCTCATATTAAATTTATGATTCAAAAATTGAGAACAGCATTTGGAGCTTTCAAACGTTTTAGTGGAAAGATGGGTCATAGCTCAATATTGGGACTTCTAAAAGTCATTAACATAAAAATAAAGACAAGCATATTATGTGCTATAGAAATATGGTCTCCCCCGAGTTAAAATCTTTAGAAGTGACAGTAAATAAAAGGTACCACTTTATACTAAGAGTGCAACAATCAGTACCAGCAGAAATTTAAAAAAAGGAATTGGGACAACTTTCTTTGATAACTTTGGCAATTGAACTTCAAATTATTTTTATATTACAGTTGTTTCTTCTCCCTGATTACGTATTGCCAAAACCTTATTTGGAAGAACAAATAAAATATTACTATTTAAATTTTACATCAGGGTAATTAAGACTATAAAAGAAATTATTCCACAATGGGGAATGATAAATGTGTTGTACGAAATGTACAGTACTCCTTTTGTTAAAATAGTGGAACAAATTAAAACTAGAGTCAGAAGCCATTTTATAGCTTCAGACCAAGAAAAGATTAACAAATTAAGACATTTTCAATGGTTTAAAATATTAAAAACATCACATGGACTGGAACCTTAACTGACAATTCTGACTGACCCGCAGGAGAGGAGAATATTTACTAGATTTAGACTAGAGTTATATTTAGCAAAATATATATTATATGATCAGAAACAAGATGGGGTCTCTACACCAGAATGAAACTGTAAGATGGAATGTCAAGATGACCTTAAGCATATGGTATTGCATTGTCCTAAATATGAGACTCTTAGGAAAAAGTGGTTGGCTCCATTATTTGGCTACCCTTGGTCTCCCCACTGAACAACATATTGTATTTCTGTTTAATATAAAAAATAGAAATATATTATCAGTGCTTATAAATTTTTTGAAAGGAGTTAATTTATAAGAAGGAAAAGGCTGAAATACAGGAAATTTAGCCTATGTCAAATCAGTGCTCAAATTTTTAAAATTTGTGTGTAATAGACATGTATGGTGTTATATGAAATGTTTTGTGCAATAATAATGTCTAAAATGGTTTTAGCTATGTATTATTTTTAAAAACATTTTGTAAAGACATTAAGTATAACAATAAAACTTTACCTACATGTTTCTTGTTTCCTGTGGGATGTGATGTTCATACTGATTTGGATGCTTTTATGCTTCAAAGAGCCAGGTGGAGCATAGGCAGGAGGTGTTTAGGGTGTTCAACCCCCCCCAAATGACCGCTGACATTTTTTAATAATTGAATTTGACAGAGTGCGCTGGCCCTTTAAAAGCACACTGCCACATTCTGCATGAGCAGAGGTCCTGTGCAGTGTTTTGTGTAGACTGCTGCCTGGCTGGTGTGACTGCTAGCCTGCTACAGGGAGGGAGGGGGGATATGGTGAGCAAATCTGTTGGTATCTTCTGGCTACTGGTAGTCTACTGAAGCTCCACTGCCCCTCCTCTCTCAACACACAGCAGCCAATTAAGCCACAAGACGTAAAATTGGTGGTTTGGTGCACCACCACACACACTGCTCATTCATGTTAAGAGAGAGTGAGGAGTCGATATGAGGAAGAGTGGTGGTGGACTGAAGTACAGAGAATATTTATATTTATATTTTGAGCAGAGCAGGGAGCTGTAAAAAGAGCCAGGAGTTAGTTGGTGACACCTCTCACAAGTCTGGAGAAATGGTACTAACGGAGCCAGAAGTAGGTACTTGCTCACGAGTTGAAGCCTGCCAAAGGAGAAGAGAAGAGAGGAGAGTGAGATTACAACAAGGAGAAGAGAGAGGGATTTAGAGACTAGCTGCATAGCCAGCCACCTGCTATGCCTGTAGGTCCCCCCTTGGGCCTCTCAAATGGTCATCGCCTTGTCAAGTAAGGGTCCTCCCACATAGACTTGTTAGCAAGTTTAGCAGCAGCCTTGAAGACTGTTCTGATTCTGAATCTGAAGAAGGAATCCAGATCTCTCATCTCAGACAGGAGCCTGGAGCTGGAGGTAAGGAATTTGACACTTGGGGGGGCTGGACAGACTGAGTGTCTACCGGATGAACATTGAACTGAGGTCTCACACCTTGGCTAACTACTGACTAATTGCATTTGAAATGCATGCCTAGGCCTCAACAACCTTCATGGAAGGGACCAGATACAAATATTTGACAAACATGGATGGCAATCACAAGAATAGCATAGGAGAATTATAAAATAAAATAGGGTTTGATTTTCTTCTTTCATATCATAGTCACTGTATCCCAAAGTGCTTTACAAAACTGTGAATGAGTGAGGTACTGGGCAGTGTAGCCTTATCACCATTAACAGTGTGACAGGATTGCTTCCAGAATAATGTCCATATATAATACTAATTGTGACTAAATGGCTTCTTTCCTTTTGCAAACAGAATGTTGTCCAAAGTGAATGGTATGCAGTCAGAAAAATTATGTTAAAAGAATAAATATAGAGAATATTGGCTGGCCCACTCTGTGCAACCAGATTGTGTTGCCACCAAGGGGTTCTGATTCCATTTGATCTCGAGAGTGAAGCTCTAGAGGTCCTATGGAATCAGAACCCTGAGGTGGCAGCACAGGTTGGTTGGGCACATTAGCCCAACTAGTATTTTATATAGTGTATGGAGACCCCTTGATTGCCCCCTTGATTACTTATTTTGCTGCTTGTCAATGAATTTCAAGCTCTCCTCAGTTACCTTTGAAAAAAATGCCACTGGTGCCATCCTGTCACAGCACTAACTGTTTGAATACTGAGATATGCGTGTGGCCGTTTTTCCTTTACTGAAAGTGCTGTCTCGTGCGCTCTGGAAAACAGCCAAGATGTTGTTGTACCACAGTGTCTTGTAACCATATTTCATAAACTTTGAACTGTGGTACAATAATATTTTGGCTGCAATGGAGTTCAGTGTGGAACAAGGGATCTCCATACATTATAGAACTATATTCTCAAAAAGGGGCAGGCATATGAGAATGTCTTGTGTTAATCCATGTAATATCTCCTTTTCTACTTTGCTGCTTTGAAATGAGAGGTAGGACTGTGGACCCCAACCCTACTTCCCTCATTTCAAAACAGCAGACTAGATTCGGACATAAGAAATCAAGATGGGAGGAGTCTAAGATCCCAGGATGTGGGTGATGCCGGTCTATATAAATCCTTAATGACTGGTGGGAAATGGTGTATAAGAAAGGGGTTTCAGGTTGGGTGAATGGGCCTGATCATTCAGGCCCATTCTCCTAACTGGACACCCCTTTCTTATCCACCCACCAGTAATTATGGATTGATATATACTGGAAATGGCATCACCCATGTCCTATTCATTTCACAGTAGTGTCTGTGTATATAAACGGGACCCCCCTTCCAAGTGGTTAGCTTCCTCTTCTGCCTGCTGTGTTAGTAATGTCAGGTAACAAGGCATTGCACCACCATGTACATGGATGATGGTGGAATGTCATGCCACCAGCACCAGGTCACCCTCCATAACTCACCGATATTTTCTGTCATGGTTTCCTAGTTGTCGCCCCCAATGTTACTAAGTGTGCAAGCGTGTGCCCCTTTAGTATATTTGTATGTCAGGGGTCGATGTTAACATTTTTACTAGCCCAAAACCTAGTGCAAATTGATCAGGGCTAGTGCAGCTAACACTCTACTTGGCCGTCTTGAGTAGTGCAGTTTTTCCATTGCTGTTAATGAAGTTAAAGTCCTCACTTTAGGAGGCTCTACCCCTCATGTTAATCCCTCTTAATGTTCCAGATAGCCTGGTGTGATTAACAACTCATTAAGAGCAGCAATTACCTGGCAGTTGAAGAGGGGCTTCTCTCAAAATACATTATCACTCCACTGTTAGGACATTCAGCTAGTGTCCAGGGTGTGATCAAGGGTAGAAGGGTAGAGTGCTGTTAAGACACCAGCTGCCAGTTTTCTGAATGTGTCTGACAATATTTCCCTACATTTTGAGCGCTTGGATCTAACATTTCAGTGACAAAATGCTAAGAGGTATACAGCATCTTCCCTGCAAGCAATGGGTTTTATCCCAGCATCACCATAGCTGCTCACTGTCTCCTCCAAACCTCTCAGTACTGTACTTTCCCTGGGCACCACTGCAGACCAAACTCTGAAATGACCATCTATAGATCCATAGCTGCCATCACTGGCAAGTGTAGGGGGTCTCCAACCCTTCTACAGTAATTGGACCATGCCAGCCAACACCATCCATATGTAATCTGAAGGGTTAAAACAGGCATCCTTGCCTTTCCTGGTGTGCATCGTTCATTCTACATAGAAAAAGAGGTTGTACAGCATCATACCTGTGTACTGTTTCCCTTGGTGCTGATGAAAGGAAAATGTTTAAAAAAAATTTTATTGTTAGGGCAGAACATATTTCAATCAATATTTTTACAGATGAAAATGTCATGAAGTTTTCTGTTTTCCAAGCCCCTTGGGTTGTGGTGAACAAAATTTACCATTATAAATGTGGCCTAGCAATGCAATCACCTGTGGGCTAGAGCAATTTGTAATCAACTTGTGTTGTGGCTACTGCAAAAAAGTTAAGGCTGACCACTGCATGTGTGTATGTTGTGTAGAAGATTGGGGCTCCTGTAACTTGATGGGACATTTCTTGTGGTTTTTAGAGGTTAAAGAAATCCACCAATATATCCTGATCAGCCCTTGCAGCACCTGAGTAATCTGTGACTTACTGCCGCAGAAGTCCAAAATTGTAAAGCTTTCCAAAGATAATGCAGCAAGGCCCTTGGTAGTCGATCGGTGCCCATGTTTCATTACCAAGTGGCCATGATATTATTAAAAATCGATCAAAAGGCCACCACCCATTGATTATATTGGGATGCACCCCTGCAGTCTCTTTGCCATCTTGTCATCACGTTAGTGAGTGCAGGGGTGGAGCTGGGCAGCATAAAAAAAAACAGGGAAGTCCTTGGGACATGGTTTCATTAATTTTATGGAGGATATAGCTTTTGTAATGCTGAATTATCTTTTGGAAAGCTTTACAATTTTGGATTCCTGTGGCTGTAAGTCACAGATTACTAACTCAGGTGCATGGGCTCATCTTCATGAATCTCTTTAATGTATAAAAACAATGTCAGATGAATTGTGTTCCTATGGACACTGTTCCATTTATCTATTAAATGCTAGAATTCAAGTCTGGCACAGTGGTGTGGAAGACCATGGCATTTATGTCTCATCTGCTGTCACACTAGGGTTTCGTAAATTCAGTAATGCCTCCAGGTTGTTAGTGGGCAGGTGGGGGACATGATTGATGGTCCCAAGGACTGCTCTTTTCTCCCAGAGAGGGTTGCCAAAATTGTCTTGTCCACTGATTGCCACTGGGTGGAGGCCTGTGGATAGTGGAGGCTCCAAAAAGGTTTTGAAGGGAGCAGAAGGAAGCTGCAGTTACACAGTGAGTGCATGCCTATGTACATACACTTCTGTGCCACTGTAGCCAGGGAGGTACTTGGGAGGACAATGGAAAATGGAAGGTGGGTCTGCTTAATGAGGCCCCACTCTGTCTCCATTGGCTGCACTGCCAATGGTCCCTGGGGAACTTCTGGACTGTGGTCTGGTGGGGAGGACCCTACCTCTGTGACTGCAGTAACTGAGTTGCTGCAACCACAGAGGGAGGGTCATCTGGTCATGAGGGGGGGCAGGGACAGGGCTTAACAGCCACCCATCTGGCCTGTGGAGCATATAATACTTTATGGCCAAACAATGCTAGAATTCAGTTTTGTCCCCGGTCCAAGCATGCCATATTGAAAACCAGAGCCCCCTTACTTGTACACAGATAAGGCATCAGCCCACAAGTTGGCATTACATAGGCATTACCACTGGCATTGGAGCAATAGCCCGGGTTAACATCTACAGGGCAAGGGGGTTAGGGTGCAAAATGAGCATTTATATGTACTCTGAGTTCTGTGTGCGAGCTATTAGGCTTATGCTACGTCTAACTTCTGAGGGTGCCCCACAACAATTCATACTGGAAAAAAAGTTCGAATATCCGCTACTTGAAATGGAATTGTGAGGTATGGCTGTTTCCACCCACAAGATGGTAAACACACAAAACCAGGTGGTCCCCCAACTTTGTCATGTCACACACTGGTGAGGCAAGCAAAAACTCTCTTATTTCCTCAGAACACAATGCCATTGTGTTTTCTCTAGACAGAATTCAAACCTGCCCATCACTCTGTTAAACAATCTCTAGGACATTACATATTTTCTGTCTGGAACGGTCCACCCCTCTTTCCTAGGGATACCTTGGGGACAATGGACATTACTTCATTTACTCAGTCATGTTTATGTTGTGGTGCACTCAATATTTCATCCTGCAAAATGTGCTTAGTTAATATTAGTAAATAATTGGCCTTAGTTTCTGGTGACCACCAGTTAGCCATGACTGGAATTTCAGGTGAGGTTCCTCCCACCCTAACCCCAGCCAGTCTCTGCCATGCCATCCAATTGGGTTTACACATAATGACCTGACCCTCCACACTCTCTAAGACGCTAAAGGCATCCACTATAAATTCAAGCTCAGTACATATTTGTGGTAAGGCAGGGACTAGAACTGAAACATAGAAACATAGAAGCTGACAGCAGGTAAGGACGGCAAGGTCCATCCAGTCTGCCCATTTGTTTTTCTACCTTATAAATGTGCCATCGGCCTTTGCTCTGTCAATGGCCTATCTATTCATACTCATCTGTATTGCTCTCATATGCCTATCCCATGCCTGTTTGAAGCCCTGCACTGTATTCATATCCACCACTTCCTGAGGTAGGCCATTCCATGCATCCAACACCCTTTCTGTGAAAAAGAACTTCCTCACATTACCCCTTAATCGGCCTCCCTCTAATCTCATGCTGTGTCCTCTTGTCCTGCTATTTTTCTTATATTGAAACATGTTAGACTCTTTCACCTTGTTAATGCCCTTAAGGTGTTTGAATGTTTCGATCATATCACCTCTCTCCATCCTTTGTTCTAGGGTATACATATTGAGCTCCGTTAATCTGTCCTCATGTGTTTTCTGATGCAGTCCCTGCACCATTTTGGGTTGCCCTTCTCAGGATTGCCTCAATTTGGTTACTGTCCTTGTGACGGTGCGACCTCCAGTATTGCATGCAGTACTCCAGATGGGGCCTAACCAGTGTCTTGTAAAGCGGGATTATTACCTCCCTCTTCTGATTTGTGATACCCCTACTAATACACCCTAACTTCTCCCTAGCCTTACCTACTGCTTTTGTGGTCTGTTTGGGATGATTCCAAGTCATCGGTGATGATGATGCCCAAGTCTCTTTCTTCCCTTGTGACTGCCAGCAACTCCCCTCTCAGCCTATAAGTGGCTTCAGGGTTTCTCTTTCCCATGTGCATGATTTTGCACTTCTTTGCATTAAACCCCAATTGCCACTCTTCAAATCATTTTGCTAGTTTATTCAGATCTCTTCTCATTCTGCCCACCCCATCTGGATCATCTACTCTGTTGCAGATCTTGGTGTCATCTGCAGACAGACAAACCTTACCCTCCAGTCCTTCTGCAATGTCACTAATGAAGACATTGAAGAGGACTGGCCCCAGGACTGATAACTGAGGTACCCCACTTGTGACTTGCATCTCTTCTGACTGTATACCATTTACCACCACTCTCTGTTTTCTGCCCGCCAAGCAGTTTGCCACCCAGTTGACCAACTTCTGACCCACTCCGAGCCTACGCAGCTTATTAATCAATTTTCTATGTGGAACAGTATCAAAAGCTTTGCTAAAGTCAAGGTAGGTGACATCAACTACTCCCCCTTGGTCCACCACTCTGGTTACCCAGTCAAAGAAATCTATGAGATTAGTTTGACGGGACCTTCCTTTTGTAAATCCATGCTGTCTTGGATCCTGTGCTCCTACAGATTTGAGATGTTGCACTATCCTTTCCTTAAAGAGTGCCTCCATAATCTTGCCCACTGCTGAGGTAAGACTGACTAGTCTATAGTTCCCTGCCTCCTCCCTGCTACCCTTGTGGAGTGGGATCACATCAGCCCTTCTCTAGTCTTATGGGACCTGTCCTGTGCTCAGAGACTCACTAAACAGTTCTGATAATGGCTCTGCTAGTTCCATCTGTAGCTCTTTTAGTACCCTGGGATGTATGCCATCAGGTCCCATTGCCTTGTCCACCCTGAGCTTATCAAGCTCTTGTAGGACACTTTATTTTGTGAAGGGTGCTCACCTCCCTCCTCCCTGTGTCCATGGTGCTGAGCTGTGGGCCCTGTCCTACCTTCTCTTCAGTAAATACTGAGCAGAAGTATCTATTTAGGATGGATGCTTTTACATGGCCCTCCTCCTCACAGGCATCCTTATCTCCTTTGATCTTAGCAATACCCCCTCTGGACTTTCTCCTTTCACTAATGTATCTATAGAAAGTCTTGTCACCTTCTTTTACTGTTTGTGCTAGTGTTTCCTCGGTTTGGGCCTTTGCCTGCCTTACTGCCTTCCCTGCTTCCCTTAGGGAAGTTTGGTATGCCTCCCTATCTTCATTCTGCTGTGTTCCCTTATATTTCCAGAAGACCAGCCTTTTGGCTCTGACCTTTTCTGCTACTGTTTTTGAGAACCAAAGTGGTTTCCTTCTTCTTTTGCACATCCTGTTCTCTCTAACACAAAGGGATGTTGCTTCAAGTATTGCTTCCTTAATTCTTGCCCACTTTGCCTGTACCCCTCACCTGTATTTCTTTTTGCCAGGGCTAGCTTAACTCTGTTGGCCATCTTATCAAAGTCAGCTCCTCTAAAGTCCCATATTTTTGCCTTGGAATGGGATGATTTAGTTGTAGTGGCCAAATTGAACCATACCATGTGATGGTCACTGGCCCCAGGTGACCTTCTCCCTGAAGATATGTGATCCTTTCCCTGTTAGTCAGTATTCTAGCCTTATCTCTGTGCATATACACCAACAGACAGCAACCCAAAAATTGCTAGTCTCAGTCTCTGTACTCACACTTTTGTTTAACTTGCCATAGAGATATCTGACCGAAGAAAACCTTGCACTTAGCTCTTTCAAAGCTTTCAGACTAGAAACAGTCTCTTGTCTCCTCACAGGGCCACTGACATTCTTCTGCTCTATCAGGGGATTATCCCTTACACTCACAGAACTGCTGTCCCATTCTTATTTCTCTCTGAAATGGCAAACTGTTGTCCTGGCATCAACAGTCACCACCCCTTTCCAGTGGCACTGCTGGCATCCCACTCACTAGGGTGAGAAAAATGACCAGTCTCTGGGCAGACTGCCACACACCTCTCACCCTGATAGCTCCACACTGTTGGGCACTCACACTCAGGACTATTACAGACTGATTGCACTTCAATCCCAACATTTTAAAACTTACTCCTCAGCTGATTCCATTGTGGCTGAAGCTGCTCCAGCAGTTCTAAATGACATAATCATCCTCTGCTCAGGCTGAGTAAACACTTATGTCATGTAAAGAGCTTCTAATAAGCCCTCTACCAGCTGCCCCCTACCTTCCTATTAGGAAGGTGGGGACAGCTGGTAGTTTATGGCTAACACTGATGGGATTATCATTCTAGTAACCCCAGAGAACTGGGATATTACATACTTTTTAAAGTCTGCTTTAAAAAATTACAATAAACTTTTTAGAGTTCTCTAAAAAGTATATTTTGTACAACTACATATTTGATGGTGAGGTATGCATCTCAACTTCAGCTCCTTGAAGTGTCCTAATTAGCTTTTTTAAAGTGATTTATCAGCTTTTTTGTGGGTGGTAAAAGCTTCCTATGTGAGAAGGAAGCATAGTGCAGCAAAAACCTGAGCTACCCCTTTCCCCACCCTTGTATCTCCACAATTTCATGCCTTATGATGGTTGGTGGCTGCTGCTGGGAAGTGGAAAACCTTGGGGTCCCACCTCCCTCTGCTTTTAAGATTAGTGTGGCATGGTTACTAAATCATCTTCATTGATGTTTCACTTGCAATTTAAGTGCATGGAGCCAGAGGCACACTCAGTGTCGATCACACACAGTGTTAAACACTTCCTCAGGCTTGAAAAAAACCCAGAGGATTTTATCATTGGTGCGCAATAGAAAAATTGTCTGTATGTGGCCTTTTATGCTCTTGTTCACCTTTGTCTTGTGCATTGTTCAAAACTTACTGTGCATATAAGGTTTCCTTCTACTTGGAGAATCATAGCACTGATGAGCATTAATCTGCATTTTCCATTAAAGCTTGCTGGAGTTGTAGTCCTGGCTAACAGCTGCTTTAAAATCTGATCACTTTGCCTGCAATGATCACATTGTGATCCAATTAAATATCAGCACAAGATGGAGATACAAGATGGAAAAAAGAAAAAATCAAGCAATACACTGCTAAAATATTTTGCCAAGAAACCCCATGTTGAAGATGCACCAGAAAACAATGACAATTCACTCAATGAACTGGATCCTCAGGTTTCACAAGTGAATACTCAGAGTGACAGTTCTTCAGAACCGCAACCATTGTGTTCAGCCAGTGTGTCTGATAGTATGGGAAGTGATCACATTGGTGCTGCTGCTGCTGTTAGCGGTGACACTTGTAATGCACTTGATATAGGCCAGTATGCAGGGACAACTGATGCAATTCAATTGTATTTGAACAGCTGAAACTCGATTTACTCAGAAATGTGTGGTGGCCTTCAAATGATTATTCTTTCCTGAAAAATGATCAGAAATTACCATTTCAGGCTTCATGGTTAAGCAGATTTACATAGCTGTGTTATTCTGCAAAACAATATGAAGCATTCTGCAAAGTTTGCATTCTGTTTGCTAAAAGTGCTGTTGGAAAGGGATCACATCTGACTTTAGGGGCACTGGTTGATAAGCCTTTCACAAAGTGGAAGAAAGCATTGGAAGTATTTAACCATCATGCAAAAAGGGCTCATCATCAATGTTGCCATGAACTGGCAGAAGATTTTTTGAAAGTGAAAGCAGGATCCCTAGTAGACATTGCTACACAAATAGATTCACAAAAAAAGAAGACGGTGGAAGAAAATCATAACAAATTGACATCAATAGTGGATACAGTGATCGCGTGTGGGAGACAAGGACTTGCTTTGCTGGACCATAGAGACAGTGGACCAATACAGTCCTATGATCCAGTAATAGCTATAGAAAATGTTGGAAATTGCCATACACTCCTAAGGTTTAAAGCTTATGGTGGGGATCAAGTGCTGCAAAATCATCTCCAGACTTCCTCTCTTAATGTGACTTACATTAGCCCACACATTCAAAATGAGATTGTTACTGCATGTGGAGCTGTGATCCAGAGAAAGCAGGTAGACAAAATCTGGAATGCCAAATACTTTACAGTCCTTGCAGATAAACCACATATATTTTTGGAATAGAGCAACTTTCAGTGTGTGTTCGATATGTTGATCACCAAGTTAGTGAAACGGCACCTTTCACAACTTACAGTGTGAAAGAAGACTTTTTAAGTTTTATACCTATATATGATCTGACAGGAAGAAATGTGTCTGATAATATTTTGTGGTTTGTGGTTTCTTGCCAGTGTTGGAGATCATGGTCTCAACCTGACTGATATGTGAGGTCAAGGTTATAAGCCAGTAATATGTCAGGTAGAGTACAAGGTGTACAAACATTGGTTCAGCAGCAATACCCAACAGCTTTTTACTTGCATTGCACTAGTCACTCACTAAATTTAGCTCTAAGCAAATGTTGCTCAGTGGCAGCTATCCAGAATTGTTTAGGAACTGTCAGTGATGTTTGCACATTCTTTCGATCTTCTGTGCAGCATATCACCATCTTAAAGGAAGGAGGCTTGCTCTTTCCTCAGTCAAAAAGAGACTTTCACCTCTGTGTGACACTAAGTGGGCTAAACATCATGACAGTTTAATAACATTTAGTGAGTTGATTTCTCTAGCCGCAGCAGCATTGGAACACTTTGTAGAAAATGGAAACAACGAATGTTCTTCCAGAGCTACTCAGCTTCACTCTGCTATTGGCCACAGTGAATTCCTTGCTGCACTGCACTGCTTTGTACAAGTCTTCAGCATCTCACTCCCTGTGTCTAGGTACTTGCAGCAAGAGAACTGTGATACAAGTTCTGCCCTAGCCCATGTATGTAGTGTCAAAGATGTCATCTGTGACCTGCAATGCTTCCTTTCATGAAGTCTTTGAGGACACTCAAAGCACAGCCCATGGCTTGGGTGAAGAGTTATGGATTCCAAGACTCAGTGGGAGGCAGCAGCACAGGTCAAACTACCCAGAAGACAATGCAGGGCAATATTTATGAAAAGAGCTGCATACATTCCTTTCCTTGATTTGTTTTTGTCTGAAGTAGACAGTCGCTTTACTTCTCATTCAACAGTGCTTTCCGGTTTCAATAGCATCTTGCCAGTATACCTAGTTGATGACTTTGCAAGTCATTTTCAGTCTGGTACATCAGATCTTGTAAAATTTTATGAGTCAGATCTTGATTCTGAACAAGTGGTATTGTCTGAAATGAAGTTATGGGGCCAGAAATGGACAAATACAGCAGAAAAACCTAAATATGCAATAATGGCACTTACTCAGTGTGATGCAGTTTTATCCAAAAGTGCAAAAGCTTCTGCAAATTTTGGTTACACTACCTGTTCATACCACATGCTCAGAAAGATCTTTTTCCTCACTCAGGCGATTAAAGAATTACCTTCCCAATACCACTAGTGAAAACAGACTTGTAGGTCTTGCACTTCTAAGTATTCACCAGGATATTCCATTGGATAGTAAGGAAGTGATAGACAGACTAGCAACCATGCATAGCCGGCACTTGAATCTAATACTTTAGAATGTTTGACTGGCAACAAGACTGGTTGCAGTCCCACATTTCAAAGCTGGTATAAGAATATTTTTCCAGTGACAACTGATCTGGGACCACTTTCGCATGATGACTGGTCTGGGACTACTTTCCCACAACTGGTCTGGAAACAGTTTCACTGGTGGTCAGAGTACTGCTCTATCTGGGACCAGTTTCCAAACTGGTCTGTGATCACTTATTGTCAGACGTGTCTAACTGCAAGTTTGCTAACCAGCTACCAACCCACCACCATAGCATAGTGGTACTGGTTCGTGTTGCAGACGACCGCAATCAAGGACAGAAATACATTTGTATTGATGGCTGTCCAACAAGGGACAGGTGCAATTATACATTACTCATATTGACTGTCCCAATAAATACGAAGCTGTCTCATTGATTTTTGTTTAGAAATGTTACATTTCCACTTCTAGATCTGAGCTAATAACTAGTGCACTCCAAGTCTGATGCGGTGCCCTGAAATAACTGATGATGCCCTAAAACAAGCTTTTAAATATTACCAGCTGGCTGGTATATGGCCCTGAAAATTACTTCACAAGTGTGCCCCAAACCTTCTGGTACACCATGACAAACCAACAAGGATCCTTTGCTCATGTGTATAGCCTATACACTAAAAGTGTACCCTTACTTAGTAACTCTGAGACAGGCTTTTAATCAGTCTCACCATCTCTTGTCTCTGGAGCATTTTGTCTCATGACATGGGATTTTAAGTTGTTGTCTCAGCCATTCAGGTTCCTCTCATTATCTCTAAATACCGGACCAACCATTTAAATACTGTACTGAGTTGCTCCTTCTTTCTGCCTTGACTGGTTTTCTGGTCTGAAAGTATGCATCAAATACAGTTTTATAGCCAAGTTACAATGGCTTATAATGAGCCTTACCAGGCCTCTCATAGTACACAGACATCCAGAAACAGGGTTTTAAATGTTGCATCCCCAAAACTCTGCTGCATGTGAAAGAAAAGAAACAACATTACTACAGTGAGTAAATTTTCTTCTGTGGCAGGGTCTGACTATGATGTGGAAAGAGACATCCTTCAGATCCAGTGTTCCCAGTCAGTTTCCAAACTAGGTGGTATGGGATTACTGTGCCCAATGTAACCATCCTGAACTTTTTCCTTTTTGATATGTCTGTTTAAGTACCTTAAATCCAGAATAGGTCACCATTATCAATTATTTTTCTCGGTTAGAAAGTACCTTGTTAAAAGGCCCTTTCCGAATTGTGGTATATGGGGACCTATGCTAAGACACCATCTGAATTAATGCATGTAGTTCTGGACACCACACTTCCATAAGGACACAGACAGGATGGAGGCAGTCCAGAGGAGAGCAACTAAAATGGTGCAGGGTCTGCACCAGAAGCCATACGAAGAGAGACTAAAAGACATTAATATGTATACCCTAGAGGAAATCAGGGGGAGGGGGGGCATGATAGAAACTTTCAAGTACCTCAACAAAGTCCAAGATGGTAACATCTTTCAGAAAAAGTAAGGAAATGGGCAGACTAGGCGGGCCAAGCAGTCCTCATCTGCCATCAAATTCTATGTTTCTACATGCACAGACTGTCTATTCCTACAGAGGATTGGTTTTAATTTGTGCTGCTTAATGAAACTGCTGACTGCACAGAAGATACCATCCTAAAACATTTGGCTAAATAGACATTTTTCAATAATTGTCACCATGATGTTGACACATCCATAGCACAACCTTACACAGGTAGCAGCATCTCCAGTGATGTGGCGCTAATGCTTTTTCACTTGGTGCCTGCTGTCCTAAGGACAGGCAGAGAAATTACACCAGCTGTCACTGAGGAAAACTGGGCATCTGAGACTGTCAGTCAGGTGCTTATTTCAACCTTTGACTGCAATCCAGGAGGTGTGGGTTTGAATACCAATTTCCACTAAATGTATTTTAACCTCAAATTTCACTTGAGCGTTGATCACGGTGATGTGGTGTTGGAATACTAATTCTACACTAAATGGTGTAAACTGCAGGAGAAGAAATAAGTCAGAAAAACTGTTTCCAGACCAGTTGAATCATCAGTCACAGACCGGTTGTCATGGGAAACATGTCTTGGACCAGCCGTCAGGAGAAACTGAACCCAGGCCAGTCATCTTGGGAACAAACTTACTGCAGCTCAGAACTGAGTAAATACAAAGTAAGAAATGTGTTCTGTCATCATATAATGCATCCCTCTTCACCCCATATGATTGTAGAACTCCAACTCATGAAACTAAAGCTGAACGAAGAGTGATTTGAGCATTTCAAAAATATTGGACTCTGAATAAAATCGGCTGTTGGAACACAAAGGCACTATTAAAGGCTACTGAGTAGACTAGTGACTGAGCACTACAGCTTAAAGTGCTTTTTGAGAGCAACCTATTTTCTTGTTGAATAAGAACTGCCTAACACAATGTTTGTCAGATGAGTTCAGTTTCTCAAAGAAATGGAATGTCCGACCATTCTTCAAAAGATTTCATATCGAAACATATTGGGCTGCCTTACGACACCTACATGAATGCTGCTGGACTATCCTCCCAGATGCATAACACCATTACAGAGAGAGTCAGATACCATGGTGCCATGGAGAAGTTGGATGCTTCTGTGAATGAAGAGCCAGTGATAAGCTTTATATTGGATGAGTCCACACAGACAACAGCAATCACATGAAGAGACTCATGATTTACAAACGATGCTTAGAAAGCAATATCCCTAAACTTTGCACCAGTGACCTGACTCACTGGACGTCCACTTTTTGGAATCCATGGCTGGCCAGCCCCAGCCTGGCCCCTAAAAAAACATGATGAAAAAGAAGCCACAAAATTGTAAGTACAATGTTAATTTGACACTCACATCAATATGTTTAACAGTTTCTTTTATAGACATTCACTTTACCCCAAATGCCACTCACAGGCTATAAGGGTTGGTGTTGGTGGTGTGGATGATCATGACATTGTTGGTCAGGCAGTTGCCCACCACAGTTACTTGCAGCCTTGCAGGCACAGCTTCATATTGTATTGCATATGGGGTGGGTGGTTGATGGCACTGTTGGACAACCAGTTGTCCACAACCATTGGAGGTTCTGCAAACTGTAATGCCAGCCAGAGTCTCCACTCCAACACCCCCGATTCCATGGAAAAAAATAACATTCCCTGAAATTAGGGGTGGGGTACATGTATCAAAAGTCTGCTTTTTCTTCAAGAAATGCCCCACAGCTTGTCACAGAGCATGTAACCCCCGAGCTTTAGGGGGTCTTGTGGCCCTCACCACAGCCTTTATGTAGAAATCTGTCACAGATCACAGTACATTATGAAACTGCATATGTGGTGGGTGGTTGATGGTGCTGTTGGGCAGCCAGTTGTCCACAACCATTGGAGGTTCTGAAGACTGTAATGCCAGCCAGAATCTCCACTCCCACACCCCTGATTCCACAGGAAAAAAATTCCCCTGAAATTAGGGGTTGGGTACATGTAACAAAAGTGTGTTTTTCTCCAGGGAAAAGCCCCAAAAACTCACCACAGAGCATATAACCCCCAAGTTTCTGGGGCTGCCCCAGGCCACAGCCTTTATGTAGAACTCTTTCACAGATCACAGTATATTACAAAAACTGCATAAGGGGTGGGTGGTTGATGGCACTGTTGGATAGCCAGTTGTCAACAACCACTGGAGGTTCTGTAGACTGTAATGCCAACAAGAGTCTCCCATAACCCTGATTCCATGGGGGGAAAAAATCCCCTGAAATTAGGGGTGGGGTGCATGTAACAAAAGTGTATTTTTTCTTCAAGAAAAGCCTCAAAACTCACCAAAAAGCATGTAAACCCCCCAAAGCTTATGGGGGCCTAGCAGCCCATAGACCCCCAGCCACAGCCTTTATGTAGAAATCTTTCAAAGACCACAGTATATTATAAAAACTGCATATTGGGTGGGTGGTTGATCACTCTGTTGGATAGCCAGTTGTCCACAACCATTGGAGGTTCTGCAGACTGTAATGTCAGCCAGAGTCTCCCACAATCTTGATTCTATGTGAAAAAAAAATTCCCATGAAATTAGGATTGGGGAACATGTAAGAAAGGTGTATATTTTCTTCACAAAAAGCCCCCAAACTCACCACAGAGTCTGTACACCCCCAGAGCTTCTGGGAGCCTGGTGGGCCCCAGACCACCAGCTTTTATTTGTCCCATTTCAAAAACATCATATCTAAATACCTCCCCCAAAAATCCAGGCTATGCCCCTGGCTATTGTCCATGCTGACATGCCTTTGATGTTACCCACAGACGTAACTTATGATGTAGTTGTGTCACGCACTGAGTGGCCCAGTCTGCATTACTTTAGAACTCCAACAAATATTACTAGAGCTGAATTTATGTATAATAACACACCAAGGGGCAGTGTTGAAGGATTTTCTAAAGTCCAATGAAATAACATCCACTGGACCTCCTCTAATTCCATGCTCACATATTCATAAAACACACAAGATTTGTTAGGCATGATCTACCAGCAGCAAACCCATGCTACTGAGCATCAGGAATATTATGATCTTTCAAATATGACATCAAATTATCTTTTATTATGCCCTCAATGATATTTCCTGGGATAGAAGTTAGACAAATGGGTCTGTAATCAGGCATGTCTGCCCTAGACCATTTCTTAAAGATGTAAACAGGTGTCAGCGTGGCTCCATTGGTGGCATATTTGCCTCTGGACCAGAAAGTCATAGGTTCTAGTCCCACACCAGGATTGAGCTCCTACCTTAAGCACTGGCACCTGAGTGCAGTACTGGGGGGGGTGCTGTCCTTTGGATGAGATGTTAAACCAAGATCTTTTGCCTGTCTCTGGTGCTGTCCAGGTGGAAATAAATGAATCCAAGGCACATTTTGCAAGAGTAGGGAATTTTTATAAAATAAAAAGATAACAAATTAAAGTACAGAAGGCAAACAGCAAAATAAGACGTGTAAAAAAGTCACAAAACAGGCAGAAAAAATACAGAGCATTTAAAATCTCAAACAATAAATGGAGGAAACAAAGGCCATACTTAAAAGGAACATCTCCCTAGGCTGATTAAACCACTCAGCACATAAATAAGAGAAAGGGCATAGGCATAAGAAATACAACCACACGTAGAAATAAGGGAAAAAAATAAGACAAGGAAATAGGTGGCATGGTCCCTAAATCAGGTACAGGCACAGGCACAAAGAAGGGGAAAAAAGCAAAAAAAATAAAACTTACAGCCACATTTCTCTAATAGAGCACCAGCGGGCGGCTAGGACCTGTGGGTGAAGCCACCTGCCATCTACCCAGTTAAGTGCTTCAGCTCATGGGTAACCATGCGTACCAAAGGGAGTGAAGTAATGTCATGTTGCTGGAACATAAAAGCACAATGAGACTGCCAGAGATGGAACTTGATCATGGTCAGAATAAGCAGGAAAGTACCAGCATCATAAAACTGCGAGGTTGGAGTGGATCCCACAATAATATACTGGTATGTAAGTCATGTCCTGGTTGTTTCTTGCCAGCAATGCGCTAAGGTGGATCAAAAGGTCTTGTCATGGGGCAGTCTAGAAAAAAATGTGTCATGGATTCCAAAGTTTGGGAGCAACTCTCCCTGGGGCAGTTCCTTTCATCCAGGCTTTTATTCTTTGCATTAGCTTTTACACTCAAATGGCTATGACAGGACAACCAAAGAACATCCCACATTTTCAGAGGGGGTTCTAACATCAGTCAAAGCCGAATGTACATTTGGAAATGCAGACTCTGACAGTTCTGTGTAGAAGGGGGTCATCACAAAATTTCCATCCATTATTTCAGCATAAAGGTGTTTCCTATGTAAAGGTACAAGATGGCGGGCAGACACTATCCTTCGCTTCACGTTGTTTACCAGTGTACAAATGTACAGTAAGGTATGACAAGTCAAAGTGGTAGAGAAGGTCCGGGAGGGCACAAAGAAGTCCATCCAATAGTGCATAAATGATCTCCAAATCTTGGTGCCAGGAACCAAGAAAGGAGACACATTCCAAGTCAATAAAATAGAAAGAGTCAAAACAAGAGGATTAGCCAGATTTAGACCTCCTCTGTTCAGGGGGGAGATACAAGATGTTCTGTTTGATAGGATTTCATTTACTACCCCAAACTAACTGAAAAAACAAGCTATACAGTCGGATCTTCAGGGTTTCGGTGATAGGAAAAAGCATACTAAGGTGTGCGAAAATGGGTAAAATAAACTGCTTTAGAATTGTGATCCTCTTCATTTTGGACTCTTGCTAAGATTTCTGAATCTGAATTTTACTTGTGTACAAAGTGAGTCACTCTTCTCAATTAAAGACAGCAATATCCCTGAGACCAGGATACGGCAATAGCTCCAATGGAGGCAATATCATAAGTATCGGTCCTGAAAATCAAACCTTTGCATTTATGCAAATTCAGCTGGGCTATGGAGAGCAGAGGGAAAGAACGAAATACATCAAGGGTGAGGTGTCTAGATTGGACATCCTGAACAAAGAGGGTGACATCATCTGCATAAGCAGTGATCTTAATCTCAAGGGAGTCATATGGAGAGACAATCTCCCGAATATGTGGATGCATTTGTACAGTGTGAAGGATAGGGTCAATACAGTAAGTATAAAGTTGGGGGCACCCCTTTTAGACTCCAGCATAAAGGAGTATCTGACTTCCATGATGCCCATTTACAAATGGCAATATGGTTGCCTCAGTGTGCAATTTTTGTGGCCTCTGGCAGAACAGAGTCGGAAGATGTGACACTTTATCAAAGGCCTTTTCTTGGTCCAGTGATAAAACATTTCTGGTAACCTCATTATGGTCACCCAAACTCATAACCTCCCATAGAAAATTAAATTGTCCGAGATGTGTCAGCCTGGAACTGAGCAAATTTGAAAAGGAGAAATAACTACTTCCGAAATTAGGGACAATCTCTTATTCAGGACATTCCTTGAAATCTTGAAGTCTGTGTTCAAGAGGCTGAGGGGCCTCCATTTGTTTAGGTCCTCCTCAGGGCCCTTCTTGTACAACAATACCTGGGTAGCTTCAGCAAACAGAAAAAGGGAATGAGCTGTTGTGGCACACTCAGTTATAGATTTCCACCAAAATATCTACCAAAACTGAACGGGAAGATTTTAAAAATTCTGCTGTCAGGCCATCTGCACCAGAATTAGCATTAAGGCAGGAAATAGCATATGTGACTTTGAAAGTTGAAATCAGGCAAGTCGGAGCATCCATTAAGTGGGGTGGAATGACTGGTACTGAAATTGCATGTAAAAAGCAGTCCAGGAGATGAAAATCAGCAGCCGTCCCTAACAAGCTAGTAAGATGGTCATGGATTGAGGTAATGATTTCTATCCCTCTGTTATTGTCACCCTCGTGGAGGTCACCACCTTAGTAACAGGACCACAGCTGGGTGGGCATTTAGCAGGGGGATAGAAGGGGTCTGTAATAGTGGGGTCTATCAGTTCCACTCTGTCTACCCATGTCATGCAGGAGACTCAGCTAGAAAGGCAGAGCTGAATCAGGTGTGGTGTCAGTTGCTTTGGCTTCTCAGAAGGAACTAGAAGGGGGACATGATCAGATCTGTTACAGTACAGTAGTTTCTTCTTGTTTTTACATTGTTTCTTGCGGATTCTACTTGGTAGGAAGGTTATTTCTTTTCTTTCTTACTACTTCTAAGGGGCTAGCAGGGTATTGTTTGGGGCTGTTGGAATTTTGAAACCTGTTTTGGTAGTTATAAGTGGGCTCATTTGTTTGATGTTTCACTGTGTAGCAGGCTGCATTTGTAGAGGCCTATTTCTTCTGATTTAAAACCTATTTGGTGTGATTTAATTGGATCTGTTTCTTTGAATTGGAGACCTATATCTTCTAATTTCAAGCCTATTCTGATGTGTTGTTGGTAAAGCTGTTTGAATTGGAGTCCTGTTTCTTTGGGTAGCAAATCTATTTTGGGGGCTTTGAGTAGAAATGTGATTCACAGTTGCTGGCTTCACTAGCTGCAAAGTTTAGTGCAGAGTGGGGGAAGGGTACTAATGGTCTGACCAGGGGCGTCAGCTACCTGATTGTTTCTGAAAGACTTGGGCTGGTCCCACCCCCCCTCACTCCACCCACCCCGGTCCATTATTTCCTTTATACCAGGGGTTCTGACATCACTTCCTCAAATGGGCAAAGGACATGCACCTGTCATAGCAGAAGCAGACATCCAGGAATGGAACAGCAGCAAGTGAAGAGGTGACTGCTATCTCAGTGGAAGGGAAGTAACTGCAAATCTAGGAGCTTTCATTCTTACCTCTTTGCATTGCTATTGCATTGGGGAAAGGAGGAGTATGAGTTTGAAGAAGGTTGTTCAATAGCTACTTAAAGTCTCTTTTTGAGTGTGGATAGGAAGGATAGGAATATAAAAAGAAGTTGCTCAATCTATCTAAACGTGTATAACAAAGGGGGTAAGAGAAATAAAGAAAATAATGTTTTGCACTGATAGAGGGGGGAGAGGGAGACTTGGGGTAGTGTTGGTATCCTTCATCTGGAAGGTGGGGTCACTGGTAGGCAATGACAGCAATGGGTAGGGTGGTAGGCTGCAACAACTGTGGTGCACCAATCTTTCTAAAAATTGCCTGGAATGTGGGAGGATGTTTAGTGTGCATCCACATAGAGAAACTTAGAAAGGAGATTGAGGGTCTGCATGAGGAACTAAGATGGGCAAGGCAGATTGGGGGTGGGTTTAGCCCAATACTGGAGGGAGGAAGAAGGGGAGATGAGGAAGGGTGATTTAAGCCAACAGTGGTGAGGAGAGGGTCAGAAGAAGGGAAGCAGAGACAAAGGGGCCCAGGCCAAGAAGAACAATTGCCGGAGAAACCAGGTCAGGAGACAAAAGACAAATGGAAGGAAGAGATAGGGACTTGTGAGGGGAGGCAAAGAAGTAGCAAAAGTCATGGAGTGGAAAGGAGAGAACAGGTTACTATGCAGAGAGAGGGGCATTTGTGAAGGGTCTTCAGAAAATAGTTTTGCACTGCTGGAGAGAAGAAGGTGGAGGAGGAGGGAAATGATGAAATTAGAGGAGTAATTGATAAATGCCTGGACCAAACTGGAGCGGGGGGGAGTTCTACTGGGAGAATTTCAACAGGGGGAAATAATGTGTAGGAGGAAGAAGAGGAGCTGGAAATGAGAGAGGGAGATGAATGGAAGCAAGCAGGAAGTAAGAGTGGTGGAATCTTAGTGCTGGGGGACTCAATCCTAAGAGGAGTCAGGTGGGGTAGCAAGGGGGAGAGGCATAGTCGCATTTGGGTGGAGGCCATGCCAGGAATGACAGCGGAAAGGGTGGGACAATCTGTTCTGAAATATGCTAGAAGGGCAGGGACAAGCCTCATTTAATTATACATCTTGGGACAAACAACCTGGCTGACAAGACAGTAGATATAATCCAGAGGAGGTTTGAGGAACTAGCACAATTATGTGAGGGGGCAGGAAAGATCAGTAACTTTTCAGAAGATACTTCCAGTGCCAAGGCAAGCACAACAGAAAGCTGAGAATAGAAGAATTTAATGGATGGCTAAAAACTTGGTGTTGTGCTAAAGGGTATGGGCCGTTGGGGGGTGGGGAGGGACCTGGGAGACAGAAGTCTCTATGCCAAGGACAGACTACACTTGAGTGAGGAGGGAAAGAAAGTGTTGAAACAGAGGATGGAGGAGTACATAGAGGAAGTTGGGAATTTAAACTAGGAGTGGGGGGTGGCAGCTGGGCAAGAGATATGCTGAGACCACAGGTTGGGAAACCATAGGAGCTTACCCCCCATAACAGTGACAAAGGACAACTGGCAAGTACTATTGGTGATGCTAGTAAAGGAGGGCCGGAAGGGGGGGAAGGCGGAAGGTAGTTACCCTTAATGCTAGGAGCCTTGGGAGGAAAACTGCAGAGTTACAGGTGCTCATGGCAGAGGGAGAGGTGGACATTGCAGCCATCACAGAAACATGGGCCACCCAATACAATGACTGGGACCTGTATGTACCAGGGTACAGGTTATTTCGTAGGGACAGGGTGACTGGGAAAGGAGGGGGTGTAGCACTATATGTGAAGGAAGGACTGAAGTGTGTAAGGGAGGAAGGGGAGAAGGGTAGTATGGAGTCACTTTGGATGCAAATCCAGGATTCTAAGAATAGGATTCTTAGAATGGGAGTGGTGTACAGGCCACCATCTCAGACGGAAGAGTTAGACAGGAAACTAGCAGGACAGATCAGTATGACCTGTGAGAAGGGTAGTGTGGTGATTGTGGGGGACTTCAACATGCCAGGAGTGGACTGGAGTACCCCAACAACCAGGAACAGAAGGGAGCAAGTACTGCTGGATGCCTTCCAGGACAGCTTCCTGCTGCAAATGGTCAGTGAACTAACCAGGTTAGGGAATACCCTTGATCTTGTGCTGGCAAATGGGGACTTTGTGAGAGAACTTACAGTGGAGAAACCGCTGTCAGGGACTGACTACCACTCAGTATGGCTCACATTGGATATGGACAAGGAAAGAGTGGAATCTGGCACAAGAGTGCTGGACTTCAGGAGGGCCAACTTTGGGAGGATGGGGGAAGTGGTAAAAGGGTACCTGGCCAGAATTCAGTCTAGTATGGACACTAACCAGAGGAGGGAGCTCATAAAGCTGGGGATAGTGGAGGCAACCAAAACCTGCTGCAAGGCCCAGAGCAAGAAGGCTAGGGCTAAGAAACCAAGCTGGCTGAGCAAGGAGGTCATGGAAAAGGTAAGGAGGAAAAGAACTGCCTTCTGAGCACAAGAAAACAGGAGGGGAGGACAGGAGGAGTACTTGACAGAATCAAGGAGGTGACAAGGGCAGTAAGGGGAGCCAAAGCATCTATGGAACTCAGGCTGGCACAAGGCATTAAGAAGGGGGAGAAGGACTTCTTTAGGTACATCAGGGAGAGAAGGAGCTGTAAGGACCACATAGTAAGGATTAGGAAGGGGTTGGATGGAAGCAGGGTGCGATAAGGCAGAAGCACTAAATGAGTACTTCTGCTCAGTATTTACTAAACAGAAGAGGGGGGTGACACACAAGGGAGGAGAAATGGCAGAAACAGAGGGGGAAGGGGTGACAGATGGGGAAATCATGGAGGGCAGAGTTCAGGAGGGTTTGAAGGTACTGAGGGTGGACAAGGCGCCAGGCCAAGATGGCATCCACCCCAGGGTACTGAAGAAGCTGGCAGAGGTCCTTATAGGACCTTTGGCAGACCTATTTAATGCCTCACTACATTCGGGGTCTGTACCTCAGGACTGGAGGATGGCTCATGTGATGCCCCTCCACAAGAGTGGCCCCAAGAATGAACCGGGAAACTGCAAACCAGTGAGCCTCACATCCATCATGGGTAAGCTAATGGAGACTATCCTGAAGGAGAGGCTGGTGGCCCTCCTAGAAGCCAAAGGACTACAGGACAGCAGACAGCATGGCTTAATATGGGGCAGAACCTGCCAAACCAACCTGGTGGAGTTCTATGACTGGGTAACTAGGCAACTGGACAGGGGCCATGCAGTGGATGTCCTGTATCTGGACTTCAGTAAGGCATTCGACTCGGTGCTGCATGGAAGGCTGGGAAGTAAGTTAGTAGGCACAGGGGCGGGTGCAAAGCTGGTGAGATGGGTAGGAAACTGGCTACAGGGAAGGCAACAGAGGGTGGTAGTGGGTGGGGGAGCTCTTACACCCAAGGGTAGTGACAAGCGGTGTTCCACAGGGCTCGGTGTTGGGACCAGTGTTGTTTGGGATATTCATTGCAGACATATCATGGGACATCAAGAGCAAGATCAGTCTGTTTGCTGATGATACCAAGGTAGGAGTGGTGGTGGATTACCTAGGGGGATGGCAGGGGTTGCAGGATGATCTGGCAAAGCTTGAAACCTTGTCAGACACCTGGCAACTGGGGTTTAATCCCAAAAAGTGCAAGGTGCTGCATTTTGTGATGAAGAACCCAAGGAGGAGTTACCAGCTATGGGGAGTGTAGCTAGCCCAGACAGAGGAGGAGGAGGAGAAGGATCTGGGGGGTGCTCATTACAGGGTTAAAGAACAACTTGGCACAATGTAGGAAGGCAGCTGCAAAGACCAACAAAATGCTGGGTTGTATTGCAAGGGGTATATCCTCGAGGAGGGAGAAGGTGATTCTGCCACTGTATAGGTCATTAGTTAGACCGCACCTGGAGTACTGCGTGCAATACTGGCACCCATATCTGAAGAGAGACATTAAGTTACTGGACAGGGTGCAGCGCAGGGCAACAAAGATGATCAAGAGGCTGGGGGACTTATCATATGAGAGGAGGTTGAGGGAGTTGAACAAGTACTCTCTGAAGGAGAGGAGGGACGGAGGGGCATGATTGAAACCTTTAAATACATGAAAGGAATAAACAAGACAGGTACAGAGGGGCTGTTCAAAGTAAGGGAGGGGAGGGACACCAGGGGCCATGATATGAAACTGGATGGAGGAAGGTTCAGGAGGGAGATGAGGAGACACTTTTTTATAGAGAGGGTGGTGGCTGGGTGGAATGCATCACCTGCAGAAGTGGTATCCAGTAGAACAGTGGACTGCTTCAAAAGGGGATGGGACAGGACAAGGGGGAGGGTTAATGAAGGGGAAGGGGAAGGGTGAAAGAGAGGGGCAGTTGCAGAATAAGAGGTGCTAGCTGCACATTCAAGCAGACTTGATAGATCTCTGGGCTTTTATCTGCTGGTAAATTTCGTATGTTCATATGTTCAAGACTGTAGGTCAGGTAGACATTGATCATATTTCCTGGATCATAGAAAATGAATCAACTGGCACACTGTCAAGGTTCTCAATTGTAGAGGATGTCGTCCCATCAGAGGCCCACTGGGTGGCATCCCCAGGCCTGCCAACCACTAGTGAATCCTCTGTGGACAGAAGAGGCAAAACAAATTAAGTTACAAGGGTAGAATCACCCAATACTGTCACAGAGTCTGCACCCAGATGAGGTTGTTCAAGCAGCACTAATGAGTCGTGGGACGCAGTAGATACTTCCCCAGCAGAGATGTCCAAAGAGGCAGGCACAGAATTAGAGTTCTAGTGGCTAGAATCATTATATGGATGAAAAGGAGGAAACCCACCTGGTAAAGTACTCACAATCTCAGGGACAGAGAGTTGTGGCACCATGTGTGAAGGAACAGGTGGAGAGGGGTGCCATTGTCCAATTTGATCCCGCAGCCAGCATGCTTCTGTCAAAACCTAAACTGGGTACCAATTTACTGGCAGAAACATCACCAAAGCATCTTGTGGCAAAGTCATAGCACTGGCCGCAGTAGTGGGAAGTGGCAGCCATTTATGTCCTAAATCAGATTTGAGTGCAGTGTTCCTCATGGGAACTGTGGCAGTCACTCTCAAATGTGGATGCAAAAGTGTAGCATGTGCCTGTTGTATTGATGATGGAGTAGATGTCAACAGGAGAGGCAGAGGGGATGACGTTGCAGGAGCCGAGGTCAAAGCCGTTGGGATGGGAGCAGAGTTTAGCTCCACGCAAGCCGCAAACAGGAAAAATGAAGTCCGATGGTGGGCTATCATCCCTGGGGTTCCCAGCAAAGGAGACAGATCCTCCATAGCAGCCAGATTCCTTGCCATATTCCCAGAACTCGCCCCCATGATCGACAGCCCCCTTGTATGCATCTGAGAGTGTCCCTGAAGTACAACTAGTTTCTCCTTTTCATGGAGATACTCTGCCTCATCTTCCACAAGCAAAGGCATCAGGTGTTGGCATTTGACAAGCAATGCATCCTGTAGACAAAGATCAGCCACTCCAACATCCAATAAATTAAATCATCCAGAATGGAAGTTACAGTTCGGTACAAAGTGTTCAGTGTGACAACAGCAGGCTGAGGTTCAGCAGAGATATCCTTTGTGTCGGTTTCAGCCCTGGAAATGGTGGCACAGGGAAAAGGGGCTAGATCTCCTTTACCACAAGCAACTGTAGCATTCTCTTTCTCCAAATCCACCATATTGGAAGATCATGCAGTAGCGCCCCCTACCAAAGACTAGGGGATTTCCCCTGGTGTCTTGGTCAACACTCCCCATCTCATAAAACTTGTTCATGCAAATGTCTAAGGCTGTGTGTGGGTGCTAATGTGTGAAATGGCTGCCACTACACATTCAGCCACTTCATCACCAGTCTAGCATTGCTTGTAAAGTGCTTTGGAATACAATGTGTTTGAAATGTGCTATATAAATGCTAAGTTTTCTTCAAAGTACAGTACATGGGCAGTTTCAAGGAAATATCTGACCATGGTAATGGCTACAACTGTATAAGGGTCTCAGTTTTCCTTAATTTAGGCTTGCATTCCTCCCAAGGGTTGATAGTACCCAACTGTTTATGCTTTTTGTAGGCTTTTATCTTTTGCCTGTTTAACTTTCTTTGTAATCCATTTTGTTTTTCTACCCTAATTATCATCCTTCTTGATAGAAACATAGAAACACTGACAATGATGACAGAAAAAAAACATTGGCCATTTGAGTCTGCCTGTAACACCCTATCAAACTCCAAGACCTTTTGTCTCTAGAAAGTTTTAGCCCACACTCTCCAGTCTCTTGCTCCCTGTTTTACTGGTACTGCCCTGAGAAACTACTAAGCCCTTCATTTTGTTCCAGCCATGTGTGAAACCATGTATGGTTTTGGCACCCACCACATCGGATGGCAGACTATTCAACTGCTCAACCTCCCTTTCTGTAAAGAACACGTCCTCATATCCCTCCTGAAATTCCTCTCCACCAGTTTCCACTCATGTCCTCCTGTTTTTGATCCACTATTTCTGCCAAATAGTTCCTCGCAGTTTACCTTGTTCATGCCTTTCACAGACTTGAAAGTCTCTAACATGTCTTCCCTCTCCCGTCTGGCCTCTAGTGAGTACATGTTCAGTGTCTTAAGTTTATTCTCAAAAGATCTGCCTGACTGGCCCCGGATCACTTTGACTATCCTATATTGCATCATCTCCAGCCTGTTCTTATCTTTTCTTAGGTGGGACTCCAGAACTGGGCATAGTACTTCAGGTGCAGCCTTACTAGTGATCTATAGAGAAGTAGTAAGACTTCCTTTCTTCTGCTGTCAGTACTCCTTTCTGCATCCCAGCATCCTGTTAGCCTCAGCGTAGGCCTTGTTACACTAGCTAGCTCATTTAAATGAATCACTGATAATGCCTCTTAGGTCTCTTTTTCTCAGAAGTTGTGCCCAGCTTAACCCCTCATATCTAGTGCTCTATCCTGCTTTTCTTGTTCATCACCTTACACTTTTTGGCACTGAATTTCAACTGCAAAGCATTGGACCACCTCTCTTATTTTTGTAGGTTCCTCTGCATCCCTCTAATCCCCTCCTTGCTGTCTATCCTATCTCAGAGCTTGGTGTCATCTGTGAAGAGACACATCTTGCCCTGAATTCCTTCTCCTATGTTGCTAATGAACATATTAAAAAAGGACTGGACCCAGGACCAATCCCTATGGCACCCCATTAGTGAACCTCCTCTCTTTGGATTTGACTCCACCTACAACAGTCCTCTGCTGTCTCTCTTTCAACTGATTTCATACTCATCTAACCATGTCCTTTTCTGCACCCATATCCTCTAGCCTTTTCAGCAATCTTATATTCACAAGTGACTCCTCATACCCTGACACTTTTTTGACACAGATGGTCTCAATATCTGTTCAACAGATTTTTTAGCAGACACAACAGTGGTGTCAATACTATTTCTAATACACAGCAGTACCAGCCAGGATACAACACAGTAATGCTACAGTGTACAGCAAGGATCAATGTAATTGAAGGGCAATTAAACCCTTTTGTCATACTGGATTTTGTGACATATCATTTACTGGACATTATTGCATTGCATTGTGGCTGGCTCCAATGTATATAGTTACTACCCCTCATTTTCTATCTTTCAGTCATATCTGAATACATTGAAGCCATCAACTGTTTTGTTCAAGTTTGCTTTATCATCCCATCAAGTTTTAGTGATACCTATTATGAGTGGGCATTTGGACTCAATAGCAGCCTCTAGTTCATCTTTATTATTGGTTAGGCTCTGAACATTTATTAAGATCCCTTGCCATCCATGTTTTGTTAATTCGGTATGTTTTTTTCTTGTACCATTGTTCGAGTTTTCCTTATTATCAACCATATTTTGTGAGTTAGACTTAGAACAAGAAAGTTGCCCATTTATGTTCCTTGCTTTGTCCATTGTATCCCCTAGTATTCTCCTACCTATTAGTCTGAATTATATTCCAGGGCTTTTGTTACTTTGCCACCCAGAAAACCAAAACTATTAGTTTAAGTGGAGACAATCTGGTGCAAAGAGATTCTATTTCCACTAAGTTGCCTCAGTTCTGTTTAAGTTGAGACCATCTAGACAAAGAGATTGCTATCTCCAATACAGTTGCCTCAGTTCTGTATGAAGTAAAATTGTCCATGGGCACTCCAGTTTCTAGGCCATTTATTCAATTTTCCAGTTAAGATTTGTTTATGCCTCGAGTCCCAGAGACCATAATCTTACAACCTGTGTATTAAGTCTGTTACCAATTTCTTCAAATCCATGTAAATTCTGTTTCTGGCTTTCTTCCTACATTGTTAGCTCCCATGTGAATTGCAACTATGGGGCTCTGGTCTGCCTCTTAAAGGATATGAACTACACTGTCTACTACTGTGTGTCCTTTATTTTGGTTCTGGAAAAGCAGGTTACCATTATATTTTGTTTTTCATTTTTACTTATGACAGAATCTGTGTATCGTATGAGAGTCCCCCAATAACAACTTTTTGTTTCACTTGTGTTGTGGATGGGTTTGTGGGAGTTGTAGGGATAATGTTGCATCCCTCTAAAGGGTGAAAGACAGGTCTGTAGGTTATTATATGACCTCAATATTTTTAAACCGATTGTGGCTTGGAATCTCAGTAGAGTTAAAAATCTCAGCTCTACACCCTAGGTTGTTCTTATTTTGCCCCTGGACCACACAAACTGATCACTGTTTGATGAATTTCCCATATCCTCTTCCTTGCCACTTTTACTTTGTCTCGTATCTATATGCTTTAGAAAACAGAAAGAAATAAAGAGAGTGCGGAAGGAAGGAAGGAAGGCAGGAAGGCAGGAAGGCAGGCAGGCTTAGGAATGGTGTTATACAGATGAGGCACATTGATGAGTCCTAGTAGGACAAAACACACATCTGTGTCTTCTGTTGGCATCCTTTGCAGACTATGTGAGAGGCCTTTTGTCGCCATGCATTCCTGCTTAAAGTAGAACCTGCATAACATTTTGTGGTGATTTACATATACAGCCCATGATGCTTTGCATTACTGTGGTATGTGTGATTTTGTATTTCAGTAAGAAGGAAACTGCATTAGTTATTTTTATATAAAATGTCTCACCCAGAAAAGTCATGAAGATGTAAAATATCTAATTTCCAAAAATGGCATACATGTAGATGGTATGCTGAAGTCAGGCATTCAGTCTATAAGAACAGTCAAGAAAACAAACACAATAACAAGATGCAGTAAGAAGGGGTTAAGGAACAGATAAAAGGGAAGTGATCCTGCCAAAGTAAATTTTCCAT
Source organism: Neoceratodus forsteri (assembly GCA_016271365.2). NCBI lineage: Eukaryota > Metazoa > Chordata > Ceratodontiformes > Ceratodontidae > Neoceratodus > Neoceratodus forsteri. The sequence continues at coordinate 379,792,076 of CM057458.1, forward strand.
GTTAGTCTGCAAAAAAGACTGTGACGGTCCAATACAGGGCCAGTAAGCTAATTAGTGACTTGGGAGCAAAAGCTACTGTATGATAAGATATACTCAAATTATTTAACTTAGAGAAGAGAATGTTGAGAGGGGAATCTTCTCATGATGTTGTGAATATTAAAATGGACTGGCGGTTTGTAGTATATACATAACAGAGGGTGGCAAACATTTGAAATTGCCTGTCCAGTGAGGCTGCAGAAGCTAACACCATTTAGTCTTTTAAAAAAGGCATAGACAGGTTCCTGTGGGGGATCACACACTGGCAGATGAACAGCATGAAAAGGGGAAGCATTCAGGCAGATGAGTTTGAATATGTGCCTATACTCAAACTGAGTACTGTATAGCCACAGTTGTGTGGCAGAAGGGGTGGACAAGACAGATGCTAAGTTTGTTCTGCCACCATGATATTATGGTATAATAACTGGTATGTGCTTTTTCCCATTGGGAAACCCGTTCATAATTTTACGTTATAACCAGCTGGTTATAATGGCAAACACGCTCCGGGTTTCCCTCTGACCACAAATGCACTGGTCATAGGACTTCCTTTAGTCTGTGATGTTCGTGGGTCTCTCCACCTCTGCATGCTGGATCTTAAGGATGCCACAACCACCATTCAGTGGTAAGTTTAACTTTAAAAAAACAAACAGAAAACACCAGATATTATAAATGGTTTAGTCGTGTTTTTATTTTCTGTCTGGCCGCAAAACTTCATCTCCACTTTTTTCTACCTCTAGTGGAGCACTGTACCTTGGTAGACCACACTGAATCCTAACTGGTCCGTGGCTGCCTGAACACTTATTTGCTTATTTTATTTTGTATAATTGCTGAGGTGAAAAAGCACACACCAGCAATGATATCAAATAAAATGTGGGGTAGTTGTGTAAAACTTGATTTTACACACACCCTCATTGTGAGATGCATTTCATAAACCCCTTGTGCTTAGCCCTTGGGGTTTATGTAGCATCCCACAACTTGAGTGTATGTAAAATCTCATTATACACACCACCCCATGCTTTATTCTCTATGTTATGTCCTTAAAACAAGACATGAAAAGACAGCAGTAGCAGCAGTGAAACAGGTCATATGTTACAGCATCAAATATATCCATTTCAATCAAGTAAAAATTACTGGTGTGTTTTAAGTATTTGTATTGTACCACTCATATATGAACTATAATGGCAACTTTACATGTGATAGCTTAAGTACTGGTAGCGCAGTAATAATATGCATTAAAGTGCAATGCATTCAGATTTGCAAAACATTTCTAACATAACCAAGGAGAACTGTATATAAGTGTTATCAGAAGGCAGACCAGGACATGGAACTAATTCACTACTCCTTTCAAAAAGTTCCATGGATCCTTTAATTCTATTTGGGAAACTACTAGATATGAGAAGGAGCAATCTTCATTTTCTTATCCAAACTAAATTCTTCTGACCCAGAAGCAAGAGTATGACCAAATGTCCCCCATTAACACATCCATCTAAAGAAGTACAGTATAGTACTGCATCCTGAATACATTGCCAGCAACATATCTGTTATTGTACTAATTTAATATCTTTGGAAAGACCCTTTACCAGAGTCTATGTGTCTTGAATGCTCAGTAAATTACCCCATCAGTATGTTAATGAATGCATAACTGAGTTTTAGACAAAGTTTACTACAAGGACACTTTCAACCAATTAGAAGTCAAAGTTATGTAAGTGTAAAAACACAAAAGAGTGTGCAGTCATACTGAGATATATGCATGCTTTGGGTGCACTAGTACAAGATTAAAGGTCAGTGGCCATTAGCATCTATGAAGTGTGCAATGCAGTACCTTTTTATGGTACAACAGCTTTTTAACTAATTGCCATCCTGTACCATCTGTTTTCTTTTCCCTTATCAGTGTTCCCTCATTCCGAAACACATATTGTGACTCAGCATTTCCTATGACAGCAGCGATTTTCTTGAAAGCAAGTAATGAGAAACTTTGTTGTTTCTGCAGATTATCTACATCAAAGAAGATGACAACTTCTGTTATTTGAATAAGCTTACATTCTAAAATCTTTTACTTTCTGCATTTGTTATAAGCTCCCGTATTAACGAAAAGTTATTTAAGCTATTTCATTTTCAAACTTGGTGTTGCAAATAAAATACAGTTGAAAACCTCAATACCTTCTCCATATTTTTAAATATTTCACACCATGGACTATATCAAATAACATGTCCCACAAATGTGTACTACAAGCTTTTATTGCCATCTCAAGATCTGATTGTACCATTTGGACCTCTCAGGCATTGTTGTCTTGGTTAATGATGTTGTCAGAACCCTCAATGACAAAACAATCTTTTTGTCAATTAGTAATCCACTTTATTTAGTGAGAATAGTAACGTATGCCACTCGCCATCAATCAATCAATCAATCAATCAATCAAAATCTTTATTTATCCAGGCGGGCACCATTGAGTATGGCTCATTTGCAAGGTGGACCTGGTCATGAATACATCAAAAGTACAGTACAGAAGCAGGTATACAAAAAGCAACAATATAGAAGGAAGAAAAAGTGTATACAGTATGAGTACAAGGTTGAAATAAATAAAAAAAAAACAGCATTATTTTACAATTGAAGAAGTCAGCAGATGTACAATCAACCATAGGCATACAGGGGTTATAAGCAGAGATCTTTTGAGTGAGGCAGCTGGCAACTACCCATATAGGGGAAAGAGGCCATGTATGGGGTTGCAGGTTAGAGAGGTAAAGAAGAGGAGGGATCTATTACTGACAACTGGGGGAAAAATTGAGGTAAAACCACAGAAAGTGACAAAGGCTGTCGTGTACTTGTTTATTATGATAATGACAGAGGAGAGGTAGATAATTGGGACACTACTATGGATGGGGTGGGACTTGAGCCCGGCTGGAGTGGACAGGGAAGGGTGGGTGCAGCAGGAAGAGTTAATAGAGAAAGAGTGAGAACCAGGGATAGAAACATGATGAGCGTCAGGATGGAAAGGGGGAGTTGTGGAATTAATGGGCTAGCAGTGAGGAAAACATTTGCAAGGTGCTTTCATGTAGCGATCATAAAGCGCCTTGAAGATATTCAGGCTAACAGGGCAACTCAGCTTCAAGTTCCTTTGTAAACCGTTCCACAATGTGGGTAAAGAGAAGCTTAGAGCAGTTTTGCCAAAATGAGTTTTGACCCTTGAAACTTGGAGGGCAATTAGGGAAAGCTCCTTAGAGCGTAGGTACCTAACACATTCTGGGGAATACAATCTGAGACATATGAGGGGAGCTTGTTGGTCACCACTCTGAAGGCCCATAGGGCGGCATTTCTATTCCTTCTATAGTGAAGGGAAGTCCAGCCTAATGATTAGTACAGGGAGCAGTGGTGTGTGGAAAGTGGAAGGCCAGTAATGAACCTGATAGCTTTGTGGTAGAGGGTGTCCAACTTAACCAGTGCAGAGGCAGTGCAGTAGCTGTAGAGCAGGTCCGCGTAATCTATTAAAGATAGGAAGATAGCTTGAACCAGTTGAATCTTGGCCTCCTTTGTGAGCAGGTGGTTAATTCTTTAGAATAGTCCTAATCTTGACCTTAGTTTCTTTTGTAGTTCTTCAAGATGGTCGGGGAAGGAAAATGTATGATCGAGCCAAACTCCTAGATATTTGAATTTAGCTACATACTCTAGTGTTTCTCCAGGAACAGTGGTAATATGTGGGATAGCTCCCCCCAGCAGGAATTGCCACATGCAAGGAGGGGGAGAAGAGCATGGCTTTTGTCTTTTTTGCATTGAGCAAAAGCTTTTTGTTGTGAACTGGTATTGTAGAAGGTTAAATTCAGCTTGGAGGTCTTCACAGGCTGCTTCCAGCATGGGATGACTCAAGTACAGTACAGTGTCATCCGCGAATAAGTGGATGTTGGCTTTTTTGATGGGGTCATTGATGTTGTTAATGTAGACTGCAAAGAGGAGGGGACCAAGGATAGAGCCCTGGGGCATGCCCCTCAGCATAGGTATTAATGGAGAAAGATCACCTTCAGCTTTAACCTGCTGTTTCCATTCTCCAAGGTAGTCTGCAAACCAGCACATGGATTTATGGTCCAGACCTAAGGTGCTTAGGGAGGAAAGAAGCAGGCTGTGATCGACTGTGTTGAATGCCTCACTAAGATCCAAGAAAACGGCACAGACATGCTTCTTCTTGTCAAGGTCTAGGAGCCAATCATTGCTCACTTTAGCTAGGGCTGTTATGGAGCTGTGCTTTGCTCTGAATCCAGACTGAACTGGGTTTAATAGGCTTCTGGATTCTAAGTATACCCTTAGCTGGCCACACACTATTTTTGCTAGTAATTTAGACAGGATGGGGAGGAGGGAGACCGGTCTATAATTATTTAGATCGCAGGGGTCACCTGCTTTTAATAGAGGGATAACATGGGCTATTTTCCATTGAGGGGGGAGGTTACCCTGGGAGAGTGACATGTTGAATAGGTGGGTGATTGGCAATGCAAGCACATGGTAGGCACATTTCAGACAGCATGGCTCTATGAAGTCAGAGCCTGCTCCCTTCCTGGTGTCCAGTTGCAGCAGTAGGTCTCCCAGCTCTTTTAGAGAGACAGGCAGGAGGGAGAAGGCCTCCTCAGTAGAGGGAGACTCATGGGTTGGTGGACCCTGAGCTGTGTGGAGGTCATTGGCAGGAGAAGTATCAAATGCTAAACATGCCGTTGCAAAATGGTTATTTAGGGCTTCCAATATGTCCGATCGGTTAGAGATAATGCTGCCACCGGACTTAATTTTTGCTGGAATGAAATTACCAGGTGTGTGTCCTAACATGTCTTTTAATGTTTTCCAGAGCTTTGAAGGATTTCTTGAGGTAGAGACTAGCTGTGAACAATAGTAGGCGGCCTTGGCTGCTCTGACCAACTTGGTGCACTTGTTACGTGCTCTCTTAAAAAGACACCAATCTGAGTCGTTCTTGCTTCTTCGGGCTTTTTTCCATAAAGTATCCATTTCTAACAGGGAAGCTTTGAGCTCAAGTGAGAACCAATGGCAGGTGCTGCTTCTGACTGGCACCTTAACCAAGGGTGCATGCTTATTTAGAGCCTCACTTAAAATATCGTAAAAAATAGTATATGCCCTGTTAACCATTTTGGCTAGGAAGAATTCCTGCCATCGCGGTGAATGTTTCAAGTCATGGACATAAGCAAACAAATCAAAGTTGCATTTGCACTTCTTGATAGAGAACTTTGCCACAAACTGTGGGTTGTGCATGGATCTAATGGTAGTGATCATACAATGATCACTAATGTCTGAGAAAAATGTTCCGATGTGAGAGAACAGGTGTGGCTTGTTAACCAAAATTACATCTAAGAGGGAGCTGTTGTTAAGGTTCTTTTTATTTGGGTGAGTAGGCTCGATAATGAGTTGCACCAGCCCTAGAGTGTCACAAAAGGATTTCAAGGGAGCTGATGCACTTGATGGCCAATCGTAATTCAGGTTGCCAAGAATAATGGTTTTCAAGGAACTGAGCCCCAGTACAGAACTGAGGTGAGACAGGAGATGTGGCCTCGCAGAAGGGGGCCTGTAGCAGCCTATTATACAGATTGCACTGGAAGGAGAAAGTTCGATCTTTAGGATTAAGCACTCAAATTCTTTGGGGGAGGACTATGTGTCTATGCATGTGGCTGAGTATTTGTCCCTTACATAAACTGCCACCCCACCTCCTCTTGATTGTCTATCCACTTGGAAGAGTAAATAATTTGGGATATTGATTTCATTGTCTGGGGTGGCTGGCCTAAGCCAGGTCTCAGTGATCACTAGGACATCAGGTAGGGTGTAGCTCACCCAAGCCTGGATAAGGGTGAACTTGTTCAGCAAACTACATGCATCAAGATACATAAAAGACATTCCTTTGATACCTGCCAGGTCTGATGGAGAAGCAAGGGTGTCTTATGGTCCTGGGTTGAGTTTGACATTGCCTGAGCACAATAGTAAAAGAAGCAGGATTCTTATTAAGGCAGTGAACTGTAATTTGTAAACACTATTTTTTGGGCAATAGGGGAGGTGGTGTTGATGGGTAGGCCTGTATCCACTTCTGGTGTTATACTGGCCTAGTGTTGCAGCCACTAGTGTCCTGTCAGAAATTTGCCATGAGTAGGAAGTCTCAAGTCTGGATGGGGGAGTAATCTGCAGAGGTAGCTCAGTAGATGTCCCAATCCCTGGCAGAGACATCTGAGAAGCCCAATAGTCCAGAATGGCTACCTGAAAGGAGCTGTTGGATGCAGGACAGGGAGAAGCGCAAGGGTCATTCCATTTTAGGGAGGGTTGAGGGTTTTGAAGAATTGAGCTGAGCACTAGTAAAGCTAGTGACACACTGAGGAACCAGCTGTAATTTCCCATGGTAGATCTAAACGCCACAACAGCCGGCAGTAAAAGCCACTAGAAGCCTAGACCAATCGGCGATCAGGTGTCATAAGTTCAAAATCCTTTTGTTGGCTGAGAGGCGATTTTGGCACTGAACGTACCTGTGGAGCAACTCTTTGCAGCTGAGCCAGTGAGGTGGTTCAAGGCTGCAATCCAGTGTGGCAAGATTGGTCTGTAGCTTTCGTTTCTGTTTCTGGCCCTGCTCCACCAGTACAGAATGGAAGTGGGGGCAGGCATTCAAGTCTTGCAGCCTTAGTGGATGAGCATGGTTTGGCATGAGAAACAGGCAGAAAAAACCCCAGGAATGGTCCTCCGAAAGAGAGGTATCCCAGGACCACTAGAGCAGAAGAGGAAGTAGAAAATACAATGTGTTTCCTCTTTAACAGAAAAGACAGCTGTTGTAGCCCCTTTAGTGGCTATGTAGTATAATTTGCAAATGAGAAAGTAGACACACAAAAAAAAAAATGAAATTCTTGCTTTACAAAAAAGGATAGTGTCCCAGGGTCAGCAGCGCTGATAAACGTCTCTAATGAAACAGGGTAAAATGGAGACCAGCAGGAAGAAGTCAGTGAGGCTGAGATCCTCCAATCAGAGTGTTGGTGCTAAAAATTCAGAATGTTACTTGTATTTGCAGGACATACACAGAATGTAGACTATCCCCTAAAATAAATTCTGTTATTGTTTCATCATTGAAAAAAAGACAGAAAACCCACCTCTTACCTGGGCTGAGTTCCAGCAGCTTAGTGAGGGTGGGGTTCTTTTTTAAATAATGGAAAAACAAACTGAAAATTTCTTAGGGAGAAATAAGGTAGCATTTTTCATTTCTTGTGACACACTATATATTACACAAAAACACAAACTCATGTGCTACCATACACAACCTGGCTGTGTTTCTATCTTGGGGTTCTGGTGACATCGAGGACCTCTCCAAGCTTTTTTTCCTGAGGTCCCTATAATGTCATTAGAACTCCTCAATGGAAACACAGTCTTATTGTGCATGGTTGCCCGTGCATTATTCTCTATGTATGTATGACATGCAGCTATTGCCTACTATTGAATTAAGTCTGTAAATTTGATTTAGGGGTTACTAAGGGCCCTTTGTTATAAAGAAAAAAATCACAAGTAATTGAGGACAGCTGCTATTCAAAATCATGCACTAAATAGTCAAGTGCTTCAGCTTTTTAATGGTTTTTTTTTCCTTTTTTAACTTTCTCTTTATGTCCACTTCCAGTCTCTGGTACCTTTTTCCCCTCAAGAGCATTCAAGGCACACCTGCTTCTTGTTTTCCTACTTGTGATTGCCATCCTTCATGTAGCTATGGCTTTTACTCCAGGCAAGGATGGGGTAGGGGGAATTACTCCTAGTCTCTTGACTCATCAGGAGGCACCACTTGTGGTGATGTTGTGCCTGGATATACAGCGGTCCATCATCACCATGGGTGAGGCTATTTTTCATAATTCTGCCAGTCTTCTAGAACATCAGCAAGCTAGAGGTGTAATGCGGGGCACACATGATGGTGCACCATCCACAAATCTGGTTGAAATCCTCCTTCCCACTCTGTTAATGACTGACTGTCTGTCACTTGTGGTCACCTAGGGGTCAGTACTGCAGTGACTACAGTGACCCTCTCTCCTCTGAGGGTTTGAGGCATCCTCTGAGATGCTCAATCCTCCTCCTCCCCTGGCTGACTCTCTGATGATATGAGCTTGTTCATGAACCAAAGTCGCCACCATCCTAAGCATAGCCCTACCACTACATCTATAAGCTGACTCCTTCTAATGTTTTTAACCCAGTAATATTGATGAACCACAACAAGCACATATATAATCAATCACTTTTGTGTTTTTTATTATCCATCTTGCACTCTAGATTTTCCACTATGCAATAACAAAATTAGTTTTCTATGCAAACCCCATTAATTAAGTCCATATTAGATACTAGAAATACAATACTCATTTTTTAAATATTATGAATATTCTGAACTAGCTGTTGATGTATTTATGGACTATTTCAACTGGTTTGTCCAAACAAAACACACACACGAGCTGAAATTCTGAGAACAATATCAACGAGCCAAAAAGAAAGTACATTTTAACCTCTGAAATGTAGTCACTTTAAGGGACTAGCAGTCAACATTACTGTATTGTCTGCACTCTGGCGTTATATTTCCATAAACAAGAAACAGATCATTTGCTTCACCAGGATTGCGCATTTAAATTGCAGTTTAACGGAGTCCTCTAGTAAAAAGTCATTTAATGCCGTTTTCAAAGTATAGTAATCATTAAGGTATTGCTTATCTAGGGTTCCCCTGGCACATGCCATAGAAAACAAGCGTACGCATGGATGTCATTTGAAAGAGGAATCGGGTATAAGTTTTAGAGTTGAAATCTCCGGCCTCCTACGTGTTTCCATTAGTATTTATTTATTTATTTGAAAGCAGGAACGAGTTAGGGGCTTACAGTATATGTACTCTATAGAAGCCTATAGGGCCTCAAAGACAGCAAAGAGAGGTTCCGAATGCATAATACCTTTACAAGGAGGAGGACAATACATTTACACACTCCACATTATGGCAACGTAACCAGTGGTTAAATGATGGTCTGATCTTCAGGATACAATGTAGCCTTTAATTTCCTCATCTATAGTGCTATCTCCTTTCTCAGTTTAACATATAATTTCTTTAATCGAAGCAGACTGTATACAGAAGTTACGTGCCTGTATGCAATTGTATCTGACTGTGCTCTGTAACAGACTGAATATATTTTATTTGTAAACAATCAACAGCATCCCGACTATTAAGACTACTCTGCAGTTAGTAGTTTGTAGTAAACGGATTAAAGGCGAGTTTTCACACTAATAGGAATACAACACTTCCCTCTCTCCAGCTCGCATACTAGAAAGCAAGACAAAAATTGAGAACAAAAATAAAGCTGTAGATTTAAGGTCTGCAGTTGTACTGTACTTCCCGTTTTTTGCAGAAAACCTTGCTGTTTTACAGTCGTAATGGCCAATTTAGTGTTGGATGCCAGTCATATTTTATGAGCTTTGGGAATTGGGGGCAGGTGTCCATGTATTTAACCCCATAAAGTAAATGGCAGTGATCGAGAGCTATGCAGGGGTAACTCCAGCGCTATGGTGGCCGATTCCTGGCAACCCTGTAATTCCTACACGGCAGTGATGGATACATTTAAACTTAAACAACCCGGTCTCGTCCTCAACTATTCTGACGCTGAAGGACCGACTGCCGGTTCCTTTGGGAAGGACCCACTCTCCGTCCCCTTAGGGAACTAGGTTTTAATATGTCCCATTTCACTGCTGTTTCCACTCTATATAGTTTATACTATGACAATAAAACAACACTAAACAACGTCAAGTTATTGGTTTGCTAACTGCAAAATGTAGGATGTGGGTTTCCCCATCGAGATTCGACTGCTTGCCTATAAAAGTTGACAGACCTTCTATTGATTACCAGTCCAACGCATTGTCAATACTAATCGTGAACGGACTCTTTCAATTATGTTTTTTTAGTATAGCACCCCATATAAAACACACCTTTTAAATGTTTGTTTCACGCGAAAATGATTATTACGCTCTACAATCTTATTGTATAACATATTTTATCGGGAGCGTAAGTTAATGAAGCAAACGCAATTCACTAGTAGTTTTACTTGGATTTGTATACTTTCGAACAAAAAGACTTTGTTTATCGAACAAAACACAAGCTGCAAAATCAAGCCAACTAACAAACATCATTACTTCTTTCAGACCGTTAATGCTTTTAATGCAAATGAAAGGCAAGACAGCACAGCAGGTGGACATGGTGTCCCGAAACAATGGCAACTCCTCTGCAACAGGTACAGTACTTGCACAGAGCCCAAACCTAACAAAATAATTAGCTAAGAGACTTGCAGAGGACAGATGGAAATAATGACGCCTTACCTTTGATTTGTATCACTGCCAAGATATGCATTAAAGAGATCATTCCCGTCAGTCAAGGGCTAAGAAATTGCAAGCGGATTGTTCGTACTGTTTGTTTAATATAAATCGTAATTGTGCGCTTTGGTACCTCCAGCACTGTTCTCGTATACTGTAGCAAAGCCTGACAGCCTACTTGCCGAAAAAGCTCTCTGGTAGCCACCGCAATTTGAGTATCCACAGCAGCCCTTACAGCTCAAACCAATTTTTAAGTTTCAGAGATACGCTGTATAGCGTATATCGCTAAAAGGAAAACTAACTCAAGATGTAATGATTCGCTTTGTCTGGTTTTCCTCGAATGCACTCAAGTCGCACAGTTCTCTGTTACACTAGTTACGTTGGCAGCGGTGACGGGTGCTGCTGATGTAATAGGGGCACTGCAGGTTGCAGCTCCAGTCTTTCAGCTTTCCGTCAGTCATAAAGAAAGACACACACACGCACGCACGCACACACACACACCCTGATTATCCGCGTTCTGTTGCTAGTGTTTTGTTCCAAGCTGTCCCTAATGTACCGCATTACAGACCCTTTGATTGACACTGAACTAACTTATTCTTCGTGTTCTTCGCTGAAGTGTGTGTGTGTGTTTTCCCCAACCTTATTTCACTTTACTCACGTAATGATTGCTGCTGTGAGAAACAATTAATTGAAGTTCTGTAAACTTACCGTACTACTGCAAATAATTGATCTGGTAGTGACCGAGGCTTAACAGAAATCCCACGCTTATAAGACTTCTACACAGTAATTGTTCCTAGTATGATGAATACAGTACTAGCCCGGTCCGCCTATTTCACCTATACTAATACTCACCTTAACGATGCCGCCGATTTACTGGTGCCAATAAAAACAATCAATGGATAATGCTGTTCCATGGAGAAACTTCAGAAAATAGGATATTGTGCCACAATTCAGCTTGCCGTGAATGTGAACCTGAATTTATCGTGCCTTTGTTCTTTACTAATGACATTCAGTTTAGTTAAGTTTCAGCCAAGTTTTTATTGAAAAAGAAAAATATTCTTTAGAAAAGCATTTATTTTCAAGATTCTAGAGTCATGCATAGATTACATATAGGTGTATTTTGTCCGGGCTTACAGAAACTGAGATCAGAAATGTACGTAAGTAACACATAATTATACAGTATATTGGATAAGAGTACATTAATCAGCATTCATGGACATACATGGAGTACAACATATACATTGTCAAGTGCCAACAGGGTTAAAATCAGTTGCATGAGCTAGAAGCACTGAGTACTGCATATAACAGTACAATAGTTGATCTTTAAAGTTGGAGACTGTGTCATACATCTTCAACAGGTCTGGAAGGCATTCCCTGATTTTGCAAACCTAAATGCGAAAGAACTCTGGCCAGTCCAGGATTTTCTACATGGCAGTAATAGAGAATTCCTTGCCACATGCCTTGTAGAGCATTTGTTGTTGATGTACTTGAACCTGAACTGCAAACCCAGGGAGAGCAACCAAAGTAATGTGGAACTGCTCCCTCAGGCTAAAGTTTAGTGATCCTGCATTGTCATAAAGGACACAAGTATGGATGTCTAGTCTGAGGTCCATTGCAAAAGCAACAGGCCCTATTCAAGAGGATTTTCACCCTAGACAGAACATTATTATTTTCCAAGCAATAGACCTTTTTCAATAATGTTCAGATTAAAACAGAGAACATTTTTTTTAGTTTCTGGAAACAGATTACTTCTGTTATTGTGGAGAAAGCCAGCTCCAGTGTTCATGTTCATAGCCAGGTGGTTAGCATATTCAGCAAAGGAAAAGATGCTGTCAAGGACGGTACACCCTCAGGTATTTGAAACTGATCACTTGTTCAAGGGTAGCTCCAGACTGTGTGCAGATGTTAAAGGCTGAAAAGCATACAGTTTGTTCTCTTGGTGTTCATTACTTATAGATTCTGAGGAAACCAGGACTGGATAGAGTGCAAGCCTTGTTGTGTACTCAGTCGTAACAGATTTAGTTTTTTATCTCTCACAAATTCTACAGTGTCATCTGCATATAGAACAGTGTCTGCTGATTGACACACATGATAACTGGTTGATAAGCAGATTAAAAAGCAGAGGGGGCAAGTATGTATTCAAAGTCAAAGGTTGGGTTGATAGAAAAGGAAGAGACATGCTCACCTTGAGTGCTGGATACAGTACCAAATTTTATTGGTGCAATACTGATGTTAACAACAAAGCGGACACCCTAGTCAGATTGCCTCAGTCTGACTGGGATGATTGCCTTGTTGCTCTGAGCATCTGTGTTGCAAAAATAACATTTGGCACTATATCCAGTACTCATACTAAGGTACATACTAAGGTAGACAGGAGAGGAAGAAGGCCAGAGCCCATAGTGCTCTCATACTAAACCAAAAAATAATAAACCAATTTATAACCTGCATTGATTAATCCAATTTAGTTTCACTAATTGTCACATTGAGTGGTAAATTATTCCAAGGTCCTAGTACTCTAACAGTGAAAAAATATTTCCTATAAGTATGAGAAAAAGATTTTCTAATCAATTGTAGTGGGTGACCCCTAATATCATGCGTCTGGTTTTTAAATTCCAAACCCATTTCACACATCAGATAAGGATCTTCAATAATGTCATATAAAAGCATAATATCACCTCTGAGGCATCGAGTGGAAAGTGGCATGAGTTTAAGGCAGTCAAGCCTCACACAATATGTCACTTTTTCAAATTCTGAAATTTTCTTAGTAAATTTTCTTTGGACACCCTCCAGCAACTGACACTCTGATTTCTTATAAGGGTTTCAAAGTTGAGACGCATATTCCAATTGGGGCCTGACATAGGATTGATATAACGGTAACTACACATCCGGGTTTCTAGATCTAATATTCCATAGAATAGACCAATTTATTTATTTATTTTTATTTATTAGATCACCGGTTTACAGACCTTTGAGTCATAGACTCATTTACAAAGACACCTCATCAAGAGAGCAATACATCACAGCAAACAAACAGTACAGTACATAACACTTAGATTAAAAAAGCAACCAATGTTACAGGCATTCACTGGTGGTACACACTTGGTAATAGGTAGATCACAGTAGTCATAATATAGGTACACGAGTACCATGTCAGATAGCAACCAGAGATATTTTATTACATTAGTCAGCAGATGTTGCATGAGACCACAGGTATATACAGCAAAAGTAACGGGGCAGACCCAGCCTAGGGGTGAAGGTAAGGGGCAGGTGAGGGATTATGTGCAGTTGCAGCAGCGAGTGCTTGTCAGATGGCTTCTGAGGGAGTCCTTGAAAGGACCAAGCTTAGTGGAGTCAGCTATATTGGCTGGGAGGGAATTGAACTAGGAGGGAGCCCAATAGCAAAAGGATCTGTGGGCCATAGAGGTCCTTACCCTGGGGACAATAAGGAAGGTTTTGACAGTGCTGCGGGTGGAGACTGAGGGGGAGGCACACTGCAGGGAGGTAGCAATCCCAGAGGAGGAGAGCCCAAGCAGGGTGTTTTTCACAAGAAGTTAGGTTCAGAAGCAGAGACTTTCTTCAAGTTTGAGCAAGTTGGTGGTGGAGTACAGCAGGCACGTATGGGTGCGCCTAGGGGCTCCCAGTATTAGTCTGCAGGCCTTGTTTATAGAGAGCTGGATTCTTGCTAGTGCAGTGTTGTCAGCTGCAGCATAGATGGGCAGCCCATAGTTGGTTAGCGACAGGACAGAGGAGGTGATTGCCAATCTAAGGGCCTCTTGTGGTAGGCAGTCCCTATGGCAGTATAACAGTCCAATCCTGACATTGGTGGCAGCAGAAAGGGCATTGATATGGGAATGGAAGGAGAGTGCCAAATCAAAGGTAATGCCCAGATACTTGTAGGAGGAAACCTGCTCAATGGGGTGTAGTGTGCTAGGCAATATCACGAGAGGGGCATCACTAGCTTTGCTTTGGCAATGCGAGAAGAGCATAGCTTTGGTATTTTTAGGTTCAGGACTAGCCTTCGTGATGTGAACCAATGCTCAGCTCTATCAAAAGTTTGTTGGAAGGTGGCCTGGAGTGTGTTGGGGTTGGGGTCAGTGGTGAAGAGCACAGCATCATCTGAGTAGAGAAGGATCTTATTTGGGCAGGCCAAGGTGAGGGAGTTGAGGGAGTTGAGGTAGAGACTGAAGAGGAGAGGGCCTTAAATGGAGCCCTGGGGAACCCCGGGGCAGACAGGTCGTGTGTCAGATAGGGTGCAATTGATTTTTACACACTGAGTTCTGGCAGAGAGGTAGCTGGGGAACCATGCAAGGGGGCCAGGGGAGAAACCAAGGCATCTGAGGGAGTCAAGCAGGAGTGGATGGCAAACCATGTCAAAGGCCTTGGAGAGGTCAATGAACATGGCACCGGCAGGACTTACGGCATCAAGAGCAGAGTGCAGGAAGTTGGAGAATTCAAGTAGCGTGGTTGTGGTGCTGTGAGCTGCATGAAAGCCATGCTGTTCAGGGCACAGGATATTGTGCATGGCCAGGTATTCAGCAAGCTGGTTGGCAACTACTTTTTCAAGGGCCTTAGAGAGTGGAGGAAGGATGGAGATAGGTCGATAGTTACCTGGGGTCGCTCGATCGCCACTATCTAGGATGGGAGTGATGATGGTAGTTTTCCATGTGCTGGGGAACTGCCCCAGGCACAGAGAGTGGTTGAGCAGCTCGGTAAGTATGACCAGGATAGCATCCAACGTCAGACGAAGTAGCCTAGTATCCAATAGGACGGTGCTGGGGTTGTTACTACTAACAGCTTTTTGCAGGAGGGGTTTAGCCTCCAATGGGGAGATGGTATGTAGGTAGAAAGAAGGTCTCTGGAGAGTGGGCAGGGGTGATACTGGGATGGGGTCAAAGAATTTACTGGGGAGGACTGAACTCAGGTCTGAGAAAGTGTGGTTTAGGCATTCGGCAATGCCAAGGGGGTTAGAGCAGACAGTTCCATTAAAGAAGAGTTGAGAAGAGAGTGGGGAGCAGGATTTCCCATTCAGCTGCTTTACATTATCCCAAAAGTTTCTAGGCAACCCCCTGGAGGAGACAAGAAGTGGATTGGTAGTATTGGACTTTGGCCTGTAGAATGGCCCAAGCACACTTATTGCACTTATTGTACGCTTGCCTATCAGCTGGCTTGGCAGTTTCCATGGCAATGTGCCATAGGTTGTCTCTCATTTTAAGTTTGTGAAGGAAGGAGGGAGGGGGTAACCCTGGGCATGTTTTGGTTTTTGGTGCGATTTCTAGCGAGTGGACATAGAGGTCACAGACAAAAGCGCGAGTGAAAAAATCCAATGCCTCATCTATGGACGGTGCAAGCCTGATTGCGGACCAATCCAGTTGTGAGAGGCACAGTTTAAGGTGACGCAGGGCACCTGGGAGTAGGCGACATCACTGGGTGGTTTGTGGTGCAGGTTTGCTGTTGGCAGCGGACCAAGAGAATATGACTGGGGAGTGATCACTAAGTGAGTTGGGAAGTACACTAATATCGAGCACCCTCTGGGGGCGGTTGGTAATGGTGATATCCAGGAGGGTGCTGGAGCCAGTAGAGGGGTTGAATCTAGTTGGGGTGGTGACAAGCTGGGACATGTCAAAGGTGGCAGAGATATCTCTGGTTTGGAAGGCCGTGGCAGAGAGCTAGTTATTCTATTTGATTGGTGGTGAGTGCCAATGTTTTCTTTGTTTACATATACACAATATAATTTATTCATTATATTGTGTATATGTCTATTATGTGATAAATCATCAAAATAATAATTCCCAGGTCCTTTTCATCTACTGTTTGAATCAGCCTTACACCAGCCAAGAAATACTGGTGGTGTGTGTTAGAGGGACCTAAGTACATAACTTTGCACTTTGAAATGTTCAACCGCATACCCCACCTGTTAACCCAATTATTGACAATGTCAAGATCTTTCTGTAGGATTGCTGCATCAGATGCTAATGTACAACATCCCCCTATTTTATGTCAGCTGCAAATTTAGTAGTGAACAACTGACATCCATTTGTCAGATCAGCAATAAATTATTGGAAAAGACAGGGCCCTAAAATGTAGCCCTGAGGTACACCACTTAACAATGAACAAATGTCAGATTTATAACCATTAATCATAACTCAAGGTGAGTGCATCTCTTCCTTTTCTGTGAGCTGAGCTTTTGACTTTGAATTGTGACTGTGGTATGCTATGGTTCCAGATCCAGCTCCCTGAGCTATCTTTATTGACTGGGGCCAAGTATGTAACCCTGGGATACCCCCACTGTAGCGCCTCTGTCAGCAGACAATATGCCTCTGCATTTCACATCCTGAGTTCTATGTGACTGACAGGTAGTCATGAAACCAACCAACAGCATCAGCAGACTGGACCAGAGAGTATAAACAACAAAGAAATGCACTACAATACAGGTGCCACTGTTAACAGAATGAACTAGTAAACAAAAGAAACTGTTGGCACTCACCACCAATAAATGGCCATTAGAGTTAAATACTTATATGGAATTCATAATTGTGTAGCCAAAAAATATAAAAACACCACAGATAAGACACCTGACACATTTCACACACTCCTGTGTGCTTCATCAAATAAAAGATATGGACATTTATTAGTCGTAAGTGCCACAGTTTTCATTTTCATTTTCTAGGCTCAGTGAGTGTAGCTTGCTGCACAGTAAGGCACAGTCGACAAGACTGAATGCTATGTTAAGTCTATATAGAAGGCACCAACCAGCTCCCTCTGTCTATAACCTTGCTTAGGAATTCTGTGAATTTCAAGCAGTGCAGTGTTAGTGCTGAAATGTTTTCTAAAGTCATGCCATTCTTTGGCTCATATTTATTTAGGTATTCAACCAGGTGGTCATTCACATCCCTCTCAAGGGCTTTGGATAGTGAGGGAAGAATAGAGATCAGATGTTAGTTTGTGGTAATGCTTATACTGTCACTTTTAAGTACAGGGGCCCAGACGTTCAAACTGTGCCACAAAATAGTGCAATAGCAGGAGCAGGAGCAAGTGCAGTGTGCCCATGCGTAACACGCACAATATTCAAACACAGCACAGGCCAAGGTACGCTTGTGCAACACAACTGAATATCACACCAACTGCACCATGGCACAACCAGGGATGCGCAGTGGTGCAGGGCTGATGCGCAGTAGTACAACCAGGGATGTGCAGTGGAGCAGGGTAGCAGCGCAGTAGCACAACCAGGGATGCGCAAGGACAGGATGCAGGTGTGCACCACCCATAGAAGACATGAGCAGAGGAGCACACAGCAGACCAGAAAGCCCCCCCTGCACCCCATAAACTGCACAACCTGTGGTGAGCTGGATGAACCACCAGCCTATGAACACCAGCACTGAATCCGCAGCTGGGGCATGGTGCCCCAGCACACCCCCTGGCAATCAGTGACCGCAACACAAGGAGGTCCGGCCACCCTGTGCCACCCCATCCCACCAATGCAGAACACACCTTGCATAGCGATCCCCAGACACCCTGCCCAGGAGCAGCGCCCAACAGTGCATGGCTCCATATGCATGCCACCACCCCCACTGTGACAATGCAACCCTGTGCACCATGAAACCATGCATGGCAGCCCCACCTTGAGCACCCCACAGCATGTGGAACCAGCCACCGACACAACTGCAGACATAGTGCGCCCTGCATGGCCCCTCATGGCACAGCCGAGAGGTCGACCCTGCATCAGTACCCGAGGTGTCCTGCATGTGACAGGCCTGCCCTGGACCCCACCACCAGCAGGACAGCTCCCTGCACATCCACCCAAGCACACACCCTGTCCCAGCACTGGCCCCAACAGCCAGCACAGACACCCACAGTGGTGCATGTAGGCATGCGCCACACAGGATGCAACACAGGGCATGGACAAACACCCACCCAGACCCAAGGGCACCCCAACACAGGTACACAATAGCGGGGCAACAAATCCCACTGGCATGTGACCACAGCAGCCATGTACCCACGGCCAGCACCCCACCATGGCACAGGTGTACCAGTCATCCTGCGCATGCACCATGAAGCTGTCTGCCACCTGCATGCAGCTGGAGCTCAAGTGACAGACATTGGAGCACAGACCCTGCAACAGACACCAATGACAGCATGGAGGGGGGACAACAACAGCAGAGGCCACAGTGCCACCTGAGGCAGACGTGCACCATACTGGTGACAGGAGGCAAGCTGCCATTGTGCCGGGTCCAGAGGGTGGCCAGCATGGACAGCCACCACTGACATGCCAGCAGACCATGCATAGTACAGACATGCAAGGGTGTCAGCTGCATGGGCCATGGACATACTGACAGGGGCACCATCGACACAGTGCATGCACCAGGGACCACTGCACACAGGGGTCCAGTGCACAGGGAACAACACACATACCACAGACAGGGACTGAGTCCCCCACCCACACCATAGGCGGGTCCCTGCCAGACACATACACACCCAGGCCTGCACCACCCCAACACCATGCACACCACTGCAGCCAAACACCATTAGCCCGCTGCAAATCAGAGACCACCACAGTTGTCATAACAAAATGGATATATTAAAGGTGGGTGAAATACAAAACATATTTACAACTATATACAATGGAGGGGGCCACAGACCAGGTGGGGGTGGACATGGGGCAGGGGTGAACGACTGGGAGAGGGATAAAGGGGTGTGAGGGTTAGTCTAGGGGGAATACAATAAAAGGGTATAGAGGGCCTATCACCGGCTCTTCTCCCCACTTCTGTCCCTGTGCCGTCTTCTGTGCCACCATCCTCCATCCTGCTCCAGCCTCTGCAGGAGCTCAACGGTGGCACTGGCGAGCTGCAGCAGCTCCTGTACACTACTCTCAAGTGTCTTCCAGCATTGTCCACCTAGGACAAGGGAACAGGGTCATTACGTGTGACTGGCCAGACCCCTTCAGCCCACTCACTGTGCACAGCATACAGCCATGGGCCACTCCCCTGTGATGGCATGCGACCACCCACAGTGACCGCACCCATATGACCCACCTACCCAGGCACTCATAGCCATGTGGACCACTGCACACACCCACCACCTATGTCCTGCACAGCACCACCGTGGCCGTACAGTGACATGGCTATGTGGTGTGAAGACAGTGGCACTGCCATGTACCCAGTGCACGCATGGACCACCAGCAATACCCACGCACACATGCAGTGCCACAGGACAGTGCTGAGTGCACCATGTGGTGTGCATGGTGGTGGGACCAAATACTGGTGGCCATGCCCCACCGCCAACCCTGCAACACAGCATGCACAGATGTAAGGGGAAAAATGGCACTCACCTGCATCCAGGCCAGCTGGGCACTGCTGGCCCATGGCCCCTCCACCACAACCCTGCTGCAGCTGCGGTGCACCAACCCTGTCCTGCTCATAACGGGCCTGCCTCACTCTACGGCATTCCTCCAGGCCTAGGGTGCAAACATGGTGAGGGGAACATCAGTACAAACCAGAAACAACCCTCCCCAGTGTGTGCATTCCCACACAGCCCAGCCATGCCACACCCCCACCCCCACCAACACTGCCCCCACCAGACAGACCCCAACCCCCTGCGGGGTGGACACATGCACACTGAGATATCCGGACAGATGGACGCTACCAGTGTATGGATGGAGCACCTACCTGGCCATGGCATGGCACCTCGCTGGGCGCATGCTTGCAGATGCCCCAGTCTGTCCGGGTCCCTCTACCATAGGTCGCCAAACCTGTGGCAACACTGCTCACTAGACCTAGTGATACCTGTGGCCTCCTCAAGGCCTTCAGCCACCTCCTCCCACACAGCACTGCGTGGCCTGTCAAGTGTGTTCTGGCCAGTCAGAGCCCCAGCATGGGGCTCAACAATGGCCACCATGTTGGCCAGCTGTATGGCGCTCCACTGCTGTGCTCACCTCCATGCCATCCTGCAGTGAATATCGCTATCAAAATGGCACTCTGTAGTGCATGTTCCCCATGTGCGGAGGCTACGCCGTACTGCACTGCCATTCCCCATCGCTTTGTCTCCGAACTGCACAATAGGGGTGCACCCATGCAGACGCATGGCACCTAGGGGGCAAAGGTTGACCACAGGGTCAAGGGTCTGTCTGCGCATGGAGTGCCACAGTGCTATTGGGATGCCCTGTGTGTGACACCCTGCAGTGGCCTACCACACTGTGGCACCATGGCACCTACGGTTCACCAGGGCATGAGCGCCACATGGGCGAACAGTGCACTAGTGCCACTTGCACAGTGGTGGCCATGTCCTGCACTGCCTCCCGCACACAGCACATCATCAGCACCACACACGTCAGTGTCAGCAACCCAGGCATGTGCCGTGCAGTGCCTACTGCGCACATCACAGAGCTGCGCCATAGCCTGAGCACACTCAACAACATTGTGCAAGGCACAACAGCACAATATGCAGATCAGCTCATCAGCAATTCCATGGCGCAACCACTGCATTAGCATCTACTTACAGTTGCACCTCACCTCATTTGTATGCGTTGCGCTATATAAATGCGACATGGGCAGGGACCCTGGTTTTCCATTTTTACCGGTAACACTGGTAACAATCACGGAATCCTGCTTGGTTTGCGGATTTTGAATTCTTATACCGGTGTATCACGGAAATTGCATGTCACTGCACAGAATCTCTAAGAGTTCAGCATCTTTTTAAATTTCTTTTATTTTCTCTTTCTATGTCCCCTTCTCACAGCATCAGTCTCCACTTTTCAGAGATCCCTAGGCTGGGTATCCCCTAGCTTCACCCCAGGTAATGCTCAGGAGCTCCTGTGGGCCTGCCCCTATCCTGCCTGGATTGTACCCCCCAGATGGGAAGGAGGGGACTCCAGGTCACCCCTCCACATTCCCTTAGTGTGTGTGTCAGTCAGCTTAGCGGGTCCCTCATGGAGCCTGGTTATGAAGTCTGGGGCACCTGGGTCCCTTCTGCCAGTGGCGATGTGGGGTGATTGTTCCTGTTTTCTGGTCTCTGTCCCTGCGGGCACTGGCACTAGAGGAGATCAAGGAGGTAGGTCACATAGAGACATGCCACTGCTCCAGATCCTGGCTACATCCTCCTCCCTCCTAATCACTCTGCAGCACCATTGCAGCACCACCCATGGTCACACAGGTGGTGGTAAAGCTGCAGAATCTGCAACCCACCCTACCCAGGAGGGGTGCAGTCCCCAGGTGCTCGATCTACTCCCTGGCCAGACCTCCAGCAACCCGAGTTCACTTCTGACTCTGGGTCACTGGCATTGCAAGCAAAATGCTACCACAGCGCCAGCAAGTTCAGCCAGATTTCAGCATCTTAAAATGAATGCTGCTATGCTTTATATTCTTTCTGCTTTGTTGCATATAGAGGTCGAAGGAAATCACCTGCACTGCTTTGTTGTAATCAATATTCAGTTTAACCACCCATGCCTAGTGGTTGAGAGCAACAAATAGTGATTGAACTGGGTACATCCAGCAGAATTGGTTTTGATTCCCCAACCTCCACTTGTATACTGTGTGACTCCAAGTAAGTCACTTAACCTCCCCAGTGCTTCTAGGTCACTCCTGAAAACAGACAGTTCTGCCTAGTGGGCCTTACCTGCTTTACAAAGAATATAGAAAAATACCAATATATGTTTACTACATCATAGAATAGTAGTCAGGTACCATGTAATTTACCTGAGTTTTATTTGGGCTGCAATGATTTTTATAGGTAAGAATATATGTTCAGATACATTTTATGTGTTTTATAATTTTATAAGCTTGTTTTAGATTTTAATCAGGTTTTATTGTATTCTTTGCATATAAGTATCTGGGTTGTAGATTGCTAAACGCAGGATCACTGTTACCAACTAGCTTATTCAAGTTTATAATCAGTAGGCCATCAAAATCCTCAGCTGTTTGAATGAAAACTAGTCTGAATGAAAGTATGTTCACAAAGAAGAAACTGCCTTACTAATTATGAAAAACTTCACAGCCAGCAACCCATTTAGGTGAATGGATCATTTGCACCTTTTCTCCCACCCGCTGTTTCAGTTTCTGTGACAACAAAAAAATTTCTGATAGACTGCTTCAACAAAAAGCAAATGTTAAGTGTTTAAGTATACTTATGTTTGCCCAGTGGATTTTGAAAGCACAGTCAATGACATACAGAAGGTAAGACCCCAGGGGCTATATGATGCTGGTGGGCAGAGTGGTGCTCAATTCACATCTGAACAAAGACATGAAAACTGGGAGACAACCTTTTCATGGACACCAAGTGAAAAAAAGTATCCACATGTCTGGGAGATGCCTGAATCCATTTGAAAGTTCTCCACTAATCACTTTTGGACCTTTAAGTAAAGACACTTTATTTCAAAGAAGCAAATTCAAGCAGTTTTTTTCGCCCTCCTACTCCCTGGCCATCCACCCTTCAGGCCTGCCAGGGCCCCTACCACTGCTGCTGATCCCAACCACCATCCACTGCCCCTTACTGCTGTGCTACCAGGTAACCCAAAGTAACCCTTCACTGGGTGAGCCCCTACTCCTGTGGGAGGCTACCAGGAGGAGAATTACACAAAAGCTTCCTGTGTATCCTGGGCATGGCAGGGGTCAGGTCAGACACATGCCTGGGGCTTCCGCTATGGAGGCCAACAGTCATCCTTTGGTTGGTCAGCGGGTGTTTTCCCATTTTCTTGAGGAGTGACAGGCCACATGATGTCAAGGCACAAGCCAACGTCCATCACACTCCCCTCCTGCAGTGAGGGTAGACATGTTGTCATGCCTCTGGCCTCCAATGAGGGCCAGCAAATGCTGAGCCATGAACCCACTCCCTCCAGGAGAAGGTGAGTGGTCATTGGATACTCAAGCCTTCACCCACCAGCTGGCCCTCAACACCCAAGTCTGTTCTAATCCTGGTTAGTGGTGTCACAGGCAGAAATCCAATTCAGGCAGCTAAATTATAGATAGGAAAAAACAAAGGTCATCCACCTTAGTGGTGATGGTTCAGATTAATTCACATCTGAGTTCTAACAAACAAAGAGACTAAGCCATTTGTAACTTGTGCATGTGGGGTGTGAGTGTTAAGAAAGGGATCATAGTGCTGTCACTACCGCATCACCCCCAGAGGGATGTGGACTGCATTGTTGCTACTGCCATCACCGAAGGGGTGGAGGCTGTAGTGCTTCTGCCATCACCACAGGTGGATGGGGAATGTAGTACTGCTGCCGCCTCACCTGAGGGATGGGAGCTCATAGTGCTGATACTGTCATCACACCTGAGGAATGGTGAATGTAGTTCTGCTGTCATCACACCTAGGATGGGGGCCACAGTGCTGCTGCTTCTGTCACACCAGAGGAAGGAGGTTGTAGTGCTGTTGGTGCTCACACCGCACCTGAGGATGGGGACTGTAGATACCACTGCTGCCATCACATCTTGTACCTAAACTAACTTTAAATTGGTACAAGGATGGAAGGAAATGTGGAATAGTGGAGGTCAAAAATTGCTAAAATGCATGATTAAGGAGTAAAATTGTTAAATAAGTACACAAAACCAAATACCGGTAAAACCGATTTTGGCTTAGCAGACACCGGTGACAATACCGTTTTTTACAATGTGCAAAATGGAATATGCCCTTCCTCAATCCCGGTAAACCAGTGTTCCTGGACATGGGGCTGCAGAGGACATAGTTTGGTATTGCAGTCTATTGTGGTGGGTTGCATGCTGTTGGGATATGTGGACTGTGGTTTGTGAGGGCTGAATGGGACTGCACATTAAAAGGTAACACCTGTCATTCCCACAGGCTAGATCATGACTGAATGTGAGGATGAGGAGGAACAGGGACAGGGGAGAAGGAGAAGGAGAAGGCCCAACTTCATCCAGGCTGACTCAGATGCCCTGTTCAAGGCATATCTCGACAGGGAACCGCTGCTCAGCAGACAGCGGGGAACACCACAGGCCAGTGCTGCAGTGTGGGGTGAGGTGGCGCGTGCCATGAACCAGCATGGCAGTCACCAGCGGTCCATGCAGGAGTGTAAGAAGAAGGTCGGCACAGACAGGAGGAGGATCAAGGATAAGATGGCTGCCATCAGGGCAGCACGTGCTGCCACCGGTAGGGGACAGCCAGATGTGCCACGCCTGATGCCACAGGAGGTTTGGGTAGCTGGCAGCATGCGGCATTGTGCCATAGAGGGCATTCATGGTGGTGGCTTCCAGACAGGTGGAATCCCATCACTGCATGGTAGGATCTGTGCTGTTACTGTGTGGGTGGTGGGGGGAATGCCACAGGGCAGGGCGGAGACACTAATGCTATTGTGTTCCCTTACAGATCCTGAGCATCTACATGGGGTCAGCGGTGGTGGGTGTGTCCACTGAGGGTGAAGCCCTGGACATGAAGGATCACCAATCCACCTCCACAGGTGTCCAAGGGACCGGACCAGTGCATACCTGCCTGTCTGTCCAGACTGGAGAGGGTGGTGCGGGTGCGGACGAGGTCCTGCCTGTGTCACAGCGTGACAGTGCCCATGGTCTCCAGCATTCTGGGACATGAACTGGTGCCGGATCCAGCACTGATGATGATGAATCACACGTCCCGGACAGTGATATGTGTGGGACGCAGGATGGTCCCACAGTAGGCAACGGCATGGGCGTTGCTGTGGGTGGTGCCACCTTGGAGGCCTGTGTAGCAACACAGTCCCAGCCTGTGCCTGTATGCCCCAGTGGGGCAGTACTGGTGTGCGTCCAGGCCAGTGGGGCTGTTGCGGCTGCTGCGGTGGTGCAAGTGAGCCCTGGCAATCAGCAGCCAGAGGGGCAGTGCCAGCAGTCGGCCAATGGCGACGGGCAGACAGTGTCAGGGGGCGGTGGCAGTGCACCATGTGCGGACGTGCCCTGGCATCGCTGTGGTGTGCAGCACCCATCATCAAGGGGTGCTGCACAGCAGGGCCAGGAACACCATGAGGGACAGCATGCCGGACCAGCAGATGACCTCTTTGATGAGTACAGCCGTCTACTCCAGGCTTCAGTACATCAGCAGTTGTGGCTTGTGACTGCTGTGGATGCACTCAGTGCGGTTCTGTGCCAGGCAGAGGAGCGGCGCAGCAGACACCATGGTCTGCTCCTGGCAGAGATGGCCTGGCAGTGAGATGATGTGACTGTTGCCATTGACAGGCAGTCAAACACATTCACAGCTGTCATGGCCACATTGGGCACCCAGTTCGGTGCCCATGTGCCGCAGACACCATGCAGTGTCATGTCCACCCCTGTTCCCGGCGCCGTGCAACACCTGCTATGTTGATGCTGGGTTTGGCCGTGGGCATAGCAAGCATGCCTGGTGTGGGCATGTTCAGTGAGCTGCAGACCCCTGCACAGACACGGTCATGTTCATGCAATGTCACCCCTGTGGGGACTGTCAATACCACCCCATGAGGCCAATGGTCAGTCTGGCACAGCTGGCAGGTCTCAGCAAGGCCACCCACGCATCTGTGGCAGCTGTGACACTATGCCATGTGACTGACCTGTCTCCCACCATGGCCACTGTCTGCCGCTGCTCTATGTGCAGTGTGGTGTACATCGTGCAATGCACGGGTGGGGTACCCAGCCCTGCACACACACGATCCCTGTGCACATCCTCCTGGCTGCTGGCCACTGTGGCATGTGCATGATGATGCCTGTGTTGCGCTGTCTTCCAGTGTGCAATGGTGCTCAGCTTCTGAGACATGCACAGTGACGGCCACTGGGCGTGGTCGTGTGTGGACCTGTGTGGGGGTAGGGGTGGCAATTGGGGTTGGTGTGCTGTCTACCCCTTGTGCATGTCTAGTGTGTGTGTGTGTGTGTGTGTGTGTGTATGCACGTGTTATGTTCAGCCCTGCCCATCCCTGATGCTGTGTGTGGTGCCACACTCAGACCCATTCCTTTACTGCTGTCTACCCCTGGGGTTCTTCCCTGCCTGTCTGTGGGCTGTGCCATTGGTAGTTGCTCATGGCCCCATGACCTACCTATGTTGACCGCTGTCCCCCTCTTCAACCTCTATGGCTATCTCACAGTCATTGGCCATGTTGTGCAGGATACAGCAGGCCAGGAATAGCCCACAGCCTTCGAGGGGCTGTACTGTAGGGCACAGCCAGACATGTCCAGGTACTGGAAACATGTCTTCAGCATCCCAAACAGCCACTCAATGACATTCCATGTTGTGGTGTGTGCCTCATTGTACCGTAGCTGCGATGGGGTCGTGGGGCACCGGTATGGTGTGAGCAACTAGGGATGGAGTGGGTAGCCACTGTCACCTGTGTGTAGAGGGTGGACATTAGTATGGTGGTCTGCATCACTTTGCTGTGGGCTGACAAGGCCGGTACCCATGGCACCTCTGACTATGCACCCCCCACATCTGCTCATGTCATCCTGCATGATATGCATACTCACCCACTAGGTGACCAGTGGGGTTGTCCCCACTCTCAAACCTGTGGCACAGTGCTGACTGGTGCCAGATGAAGGCATCATGTGTTCCCCAGGGTGCATGGCACAGACATTGATAATGTACCATCTAGCATCACACACCACCTGGCAGTTGATGCTTGCATATCCCCTCCAGTTAATGTATGACACACTGGCCGGGCCAGGTGGTGTGCGGATGGCCACATGGGTGCAGTCAATGGCCCTGAGCATGCCAGACAACTGTGCTACCCTGCAGAACTCTTATATGTGTGCTGTGCACTCCGCCTGTGTGCTTAGAAAATGGATGTACCCCGCAGCATTTAGCAGCAGTGCGCTGAGGAATTGTGTGAGTAGGCATGATGCGGCCAACTGGGTCATGCCTGTTGTGTCCACTGTTGGTCTCTGGAAGGTGCCCGTGGTGAACAGGCACATGACGGCTGTCACCTTCATCTCCACTGACAGAACATGACTCCGTTGTGTGGGTGCCTGCATCTCATCACTGCACAGCTCACAGAGCTGCCTCAGAATCACCCAGTTCAGACAGTACCAGCCTACAGTCTGTGTGTCAGAGTAGTGTTCAAAGGTGGTGCAGGCTCAGTACTGCCTGTACTGGGTGTACCACCAATGGGCCCTTAAACAGCCATGACCCCTGCTGCCTGCCTTCTCACACCCCTCATTACCATCTCCATCTGGAAGGTGGTGCTGGCCATGTCCCTGTCTGGTGTTCCCCCCCGGCAGCTGTTATCCTGTTCCCCCCGCTGTTCATTTCTGATGCTCCCGCTGTACCGGGTACACCTCCAGCCTTTGGCTGTGGCTGTGCTGTCTCCTGCCACTGCTCTCAGTCCAATGTGGCACTCCACTAACTATCCTGCACAGTGGCACAGGCTCCCCACTCCTATCCTGTTCCTGGCTGAGTTCAGGTGTGCCCTGTCTTGCTCCTGCCCAGTCCTGCTCACTGCTACCCTCTGTACTCCCTTGTGTCTGTCACCACGCTCCCACCTGTGGCTTCCCTTTAATGTTCTTGCACCCCTCTCTTGCTGCCTTTTATTTGGGATCATTTCCACTGTCGCGCGCAACTTCCACTAGCTCCCCTATTGTGCATGGTGCATGCTGTTGAATATCACACTGCACGTGGCTCCATCCCCTACAGTTGCACATGCATTCATTACTATTGTGCTCTTGTGAATTGCTACTTGTGCTGCACAGCAGCCTCCCACTGAATATCGCACAATGGCACATTTCTGTACTTGCTCTGGCTCATCCCTGTTGTGCATGGCGCAACCTTTTTGAATATCCGGGCCTGGAACAACACAATCTTTCCTGCATACTTCCAGGATGTTACCAGTCCTCAGTGTTACATTAAAGATACATTGGATAGAGTAGGTAACTTCAGTGAGCCCAAGCTTCAGCAGTTTCATGTCACAGATTATCTATACCCAGATTGGACTTAATTTTAAGTTTAGAT
Source organism: Neoceratodus forsteri (assembly GCA_016271365.2). Lineage (NCBI taxonomy): Eukaryota > Metazoa > Chordata > Ceratodontiformes > Ceratodontidae > Neoceratodus > Neoceratodus forsteri. The sequence goes on from CM057458.1 coordinate 379,820,319, forward strand.
AAGTAGCCATGAACTTCAGACCAGGTAAGCTGCATAAAATAGAATTTTGGGAGACCATTAATAGTAAGCCATGATTCTATTACAGCAATGATATTGTTCTGGGAATCTAACACCCACACATTGAATTCATCCAATTTAGGCATAATGCCTCCAATGTTGACATGCTATATTCAAGAAGCTCTTGTAGGATACACTTGGCACATAAGGGCCAATATTTGGGTGTACATACCAGCAAGATCAGCATTAGCAATAGGAGCATTGTGCCAGGTGCTGACTAAGTAATTTTAATAAAAATGCCTGGAAGAACAGAAGAGGGTGGAGGAAATTGAAATTAACTGAAGTAAGTAAGTAAGGAGCAGTGGAGGGGTGCCCCATAACACATGTCTAGCCTGCTAGACCCCCCCATATCAAGAATCTGAAATTTCTTTGGATGAAGTGCTAAAGCTGAACTGAAGACAGGAGATTCAAGTTGTAGAAGATCAGTAATTACCAGTTTCCACTTTTGTTCATGTACTGGCTACCATTTGTGGGAAAAGGAGATGATTGTGTTTACTAAATACCAGAGGATGGGTGAGTAAGGAAGAGTGACTGGACAGCAGAACAGCTTGACACGGATCAAGATGAGTAAGGGTGTGAATGCCATTTGATGCCAGAGACTGACTGGCACGAGGATGGGGTTAAGGATGAGGTGCCACTAGATGCCAGTGGCTACTAGGCATGTGTTGGCATGAGGGAGGTGGTGACATTGGATGCAGGCATGAGGCTGAATGAGGAAGAGTTGCCAACAATACCAGAGACTGCTTGGCCTGGGGATGGGGTGAGGGAAGAAGTTTTCCAGCAGACATCATGGACTAATTGGCATGAGATGGGTTGAGTGAGTGAATTTGCACAAGATACAATGGACTGCTTGGCTTGGAGCAGGCTAAGGCGGTGCCACTGGACACCAAGGACTGCTTGATATGAGGATGGTGTGAGGGAAAGGGGTGCCACTGGACACCAGGGAATACTTTGAATAGGGTAGAGTTCAGGGAGGGGCTGCTGCTGAATGCCAAGGACCATGTGGCATGGGGATAGTGGTGAGGGAGTGCCACTAGATGCCAGAGATTGCTTGATGTTGGGAAGGGTGAGTGTGGCATGTGCACCATTGGACAACAGAGACTGCTTGACAGAAAAAGTAACTGAAATGCACATTTTTTCAATACCGTGCAGTGGAGCCTACCAGGATGCAACTTAAGTCTGCAGCATTCTGCAGCAGAGTTACTGCAGGAAACAAGACAATTACAGTGGCATTTAATCACTTTTGACATGCTAGACTATGTGACACTACTTTGCATTCTTGGGGGCTCCACTGTATATTTAATACACATTTATTATTAAATGAAGTTTTCAAAATGATGTACATTAATCACAAAAACTATACACATCATTATGGCTGAAGCGCAAAGCCTATGAAAATAGTGAATTGCATTGTTAGGGTAAAAAGTCTCCTAAAGCTTCATAACTGTGTTGTGTGGTGTTCCTCATTGGCTGAACAATTTTTCAAAGCAGCATTGAGAGTACCCTGTCTTCGGTGCACTTTCTCAATAAATTGGTATGATTAAATGTCAATGGATTATAAAGCAGTTTCAAGGTTAGGGCAGTGCCAAAATTGTTTCAAGTAGTCATTTAAACCCCTTGGGGGGGCAAATACAATGATTTAAGGGGCAAATTTCCATACTGCTGAGTTACTGTTCTCCTGCCGAAACTAGTGCCTCATCATACAGTAGTGTTTTACAAAATCTGACTCTGTCAGACTGACTGTCTACTGTCTACATGGTAACTATCTATCTATCTATCTATCTATCTATCTATCTATCTATCTATCTATCTGTCTGTCTGTCTGTCTGTCTGTCTGTCTGTCTGTCTATCTGTCTACTGATCTTTCTCTTCTCTCTCTCTCTCTCTCTCTTTCTCTGTCTGGCTATCGAACTAGCTAGCTGGCTAACTATAATATCTACACATGGGGGAGAGAACCAATTTATGGCACTTTTGTCAATATCCTTTTTAAAACATGGAATTTTATTTTTGTTTTACTAGCATTTTCTGCCTTTTCAGTTAAGATCTTTCTGAATCTTCAGTGATTTGTACCATTCTCCTCTGCTAACTAGTACTACTGAGAGCATGTAAAATATAAGTAAAACTGTGATTTATTTCTTCCAGTAATATTTTTAAAAATCTGAACATTCCATTGATTCACCTTAATGAAAAGGGCCACCATGGAGGGATTGACTTAACACAGAAACATAGAAGATCATGACAGAAGAGGACCTGTGGTCCATCGAATCTGCCCAAACGAGATATCCCGGGATCTATTGTGCACCAGTGTTCTGTCCTCCTAGACACCCAGCCTAGCCCTTGCCAGTGCCATGTTTTGTTCCCAAGCCTTGTCCCATCCGTGCTTAACAATCAATTGCAACTATTTTACACATTGTTAAAAAAAGCCTGAATTTAGGTCCCTATATCATAAATAGTGTTTCCTGAGAATTGCATGCTATTTGATTTTGTGGTTTGTTTTAAAACAACATTTTGTTAACTTGTTATGCACTAACTGAAAACAGGCTGTTTCTGTCCCTCTGACTGAACCTGGGAGAGTGACAACATCACATCTGACTAGGCTACAGCTTCAGCAGTGCAAGTACCTGCATGACTGACGAGCTGTTAACTTCCCAGTTGGAACAATCTGTGAGGTAATTGTTTGCTGTCCAGGGCTTTTACAAACTCAGTCTGTGGTGTCTGCTTAGATAAATTAGCTGAAAATCCACATTTTGTTTTTCTAAAGAGCTACTCATTTGAGTTTCAGTGCTGAGTTGAAGTGGTAAGCATTTGAGAAATCAGCTTATCTGTATCACCACTGCTGCCAGTTCTTTCTCATCAAAACTCTGTTTTTTCTAGCAATTACACTGAGTTGTTTATTTAATGGATATAAAATAAGTCTAAAGTTTGTCAGTTCATACAAGTAATTTGTCTTTTTAATGTAGTCTCAATAAATAGGTTCATGCAAGAACATTATTTTCCTCTCAAATTGACAGACAGGTGCCTGCCACATACTGCTATTTCAGGCACATGTACTATATGACCTCACACATTTCAGTTCTTTGATGGTTTGTGAGTTAAAATACATCATGCATATGTATAACTAGAAACACTACATGGCATCCTGATGCCCCCATCTCCTACCTACAGTTGAGGCAGCAGCACTCTGCTGACCCATGTCACCTGCCCCACATGCCCCCTGTCTCCTGCCCCAAATTCAAGGATTCTGCACCCTACTACCCACTCTCTTATCCCATATAGCTAGGGCTGCTGCACCCTGTTGCTCCATGTCCTGACTGAACAATCAGGGCCTCAGCACCCTGCTGACCCCTGCCTGAACAGCTGAGGTTACTGCACTCTACTGCAGCCCTTTGTCCCCCCACCTCTCTATCAGAGCCACTGCACACATTTCCCCCTGTTCCTATCACCACAGTCGGGGCTGCTGTGCACTTCTATACCCTAGAATCCCATGCCTCCTGCTTCCATATTTGGGGCTGCTGCACCATGATGCCCATGCCACCAGAGGTGGGCTTTTATCGCACCCTGCTACTTATATCCATTTTCCCAAATGGGCAGGGCTGCTGCACCATGCACATCCAATCCCACAGTCAGGGCTGCTGTGCCCTGCTGCCCCCACCCCCCATGTTCTGCCCCACAATCAAGGCTTCTTCACCATACTGTAGTCTACCTCCTGCCAATATAGCAACAGTTGCTGCACCCTGTTCCTGTCTACACAGTCAGGGCTGTTTTACCCTCTTGCACCCTACAGCCCAATTCCACCACAACCCCATGGCTCCACAGTTAGGGTTGCTGCACCATGCTGTCCCCTGTCACTAAAGTCAGATTTGTTTGCTGCACTGCCCAAAAAAAAAAAACAGAAAAATGCTTTCATCTTGTGTTATGGTGTAAAGGACAGAGTGCATTAGGGTGCAGACTTCCCAACTGTTTGGTCAGGAGACAATGAATGCTTTAGGGTAGAGCAGCCCAAACTGTGGGACAGGAAGCAGCAGCCATACCTGGGTGGAACTGACACAACTATGGGGGCTGAGGACAGGTGGCAGCAAATGCCCTAACTCTTGTGGTGAGTGGCAACATGGTGCACCAGCCCTAACTGTAGAGGCAAGGGACTCTAGGGCATAGCAGGCCACAGCAGCCCTGCCTGAGTAGTCAGGAGAAGGGTGCAACAGCCCTGGCTATGGTAGTAGGGGACTGTGGACAGCATGGTGCAGAAGCCTTGACTGTAGGGCAGGACACAGGGAGGCATCAGGATACATCAGCCCTGACTGTGGGATGGGGTGCTCATGGTGCAGCAGTCATGCTTATTTGGGACAATGGATGTGGATTGCAGGGTGAAGCAAAAGACCCACATCTGGTGGCATGAGGCAGCATAGAGCAGACACCTCAACTGTAGAGGCAATATACAATGGACCCTAGGGTGTAGCAGAGCTCAGCAGCCCTAACTATGGAGACAAGAACACGGGGCAACAGGCTGTAATGTCCCCAACTGTGGGTTTGGAGAACAGTGGATAGCAGGTTGCAACAACCCCAACTATTCTGGCATGGAGAAGCATTGTGCAGCAGCCCTGACTGTTCAGGCTGATGGTGGACAACAGGGTGCAGTAACCTCAATGGTGTGGGACAAGCTGGTGGGTAGCAGGGTGCAGTGGCCTCAAATGTGGGGCAAGAGACAGAGGGCTTGTGGGGGAAGAGGACAGGGCATCAGAGTGCAGCTGTCTCAACTATGGTACAGGAGACAAGAGGCATTAGGATGCTATAGACTGTTTCTAGTTATACGTTATGTATTTTCACACAGAAACCATCAAAGAACTGACCTTTGTGAGTTCATATTGTACATGTGCCTGAAATAGCAGAGTGTGGAAGGCACCTGTTTGTCAATCTGAGAGGAAGAAAAATTATTCTTATATGTACCTATTTATTGATGTCACATCAAACTACTTGTATGAATTAACACACTTTAGATTTATTTTATATCCATTAAATAACTCCATATAGCTAGAAAAAAGAGTTTTAATGAGCAAGAACTGGCAGCATCTGCGCTACAGATTAACTGATTTCTCAAATACATACCACTTCGGTTCAGCACTGAAACTCAAATGATCAGCTCTTTAGAAGAACAAAATGTGGATTTTCAGCAAATTCATCTGAACAAACATCAGAGACTGAGTTTGTAAAAACCCTGGACAGCAAACAAATACCTCACAGATTGTTCTAATTGGGAAGTTAAGCGCTTCTCAGTCAAGCAGGTAATTACACTGCTAAAGGTGTAGCCTAGTCAAATAAGATGTCATCAATCTCCCAGGCCCAGTCAGAGGAACACAAACAGTCTGCTTTTAGGTAGTGAAGAACAGGTTATTAAATACTGATTTAAAGAAAACCACAAAACCAAATAACATGAAATATTCAGGAAACTCTACTCTTAACACAGGGACTTGAATTCAGATGTGTTAGGCTGTTTTAAAAAAATGTGTAAAATGTTTGCCATTGGTCTTTAAAGCTCGATACTGACTTTACAGCCACCACCTTGGGAGGTAATCTATTCCAAGGTTCTAACACCCTCTCTGAGAAGTAATACTTTTTGATGTCCCTCTTGAACACTCCACCTTCAATTTCCACTCGTGCCCTTTTGACCTCAACTTCTTTTGGACTCTGAAGGAGAATGTTTTTTTCTGTGTCACAGTGGTGAACTTTTTTTCCACATTTAGAATAAATCTGAAAAGTTGCATGGTAGACTGCATTATTTGTATAGTGTAAGGCTAGATGCAGCCTTGTAGACTGTATGTCCAATGTCCAGGATGGTTACACAATTATTCTGCACCAACTATTTTCATACTATTGCTGAGAACCAGGCTTTATTTCTGAATAATAGTTTATTTATGTATTTAAAAATGTTTGGCCAAGAGTGCATACTGAGCTAATAATGATTTGTTTTTTGGTAGGTCAAAACATTCAATGTGTGACTTGAAGTTCAGATAGCTATCTGGCCATCTGCCAGGATACCAGTAGGAGTATACTATACCTTTTTCAGACACTCACCACATACAGTTAAAATGTTAAATAATGGCCATGTTTGCAATAAAGGCAATGGAAGTAATTAATGTGTTGCTTCATGACAGATAGATCTGTGCAACATGTGTTAATTATGCTGACTGCAAGTGGATCATCATCTGCATAATCCGTCACGTGCTCCGGTTCATAATGGTCTTTGCTTCCACATTTAACATAGTCATACAGCACAAACAGCATCCAATATTTGCGAAGTGTAGTACATACTCTTTTAATAAATCTATGCATGGCACTGCACTAGTTGCATGGCACTATGCCATGCACATGACCCTGGCAACATGATGTTACTGTCATTGACACCCCCACCCAGCATTCCCCTCAATACCCGCTAGTGGGTTTGCATATCTGAGTCCTCCAGGGATGTCATTAGTAGACCAATGCCCCTCAAGCACTCTAAAACTATCACTTTTCCAGGTGTCCGGTGGTTCATCTGCCAAACTATAACTGAGAGAGATGTAGGGAAACCAGACCATGGCCTCTAGTTATCCTAATTTCTTTTACTTCCCTTTCCACCCACAATCTCTGAATTGGGTGCACTGGGGTAGTAAGTTCAGCCAACTCCCCCACCAGTTAGTTGTGGAAACCTATGTAGGAGAGAAAGCACTGTACTGGGCTGGACTGACACTAGAGACAACATAACTGTGACACTTGTACAACCTTGAAGTATAACGCAGACTCAGTTTTCAAGTAAAATAAAGGCAAAATGTTTACTGGGCTGTTCTGCCAGTGTAACAAGCACAACAACATATAAATGAACAATAATAATTTTAGCAACTAACTTTTTAAATTAAGCAAAATATGGTTTGTGCACTCAATGCTTCTCAAATAAAAGTAAAGGCCAGTTCAAATTACAAATCCAAGAAGATTTATTAACAAAATAAAGGTGGTCTAGAACCAGAGGCTCACAGAACAAACAAAATCTAGCCCCAGTGCTTTGATTTACTGCTGAGTCTTCCTCAGGGGGTGGAGCTTACAATAAGGTAAAGATCATTTATAGTATAGAAAGCACATTTGCTGGAGCTGGAAGGATACTGCTTTCTTCAACTGCGAGCTGTGTGAGAAATTCTATATTGCACTTGATATCTGCAACAAACATGCACTTTTGCTTAATTCTGTGGGAGGTGAAACTAACTACCCTTGGTAATTGCTTTTTATTCACATATTTATTTAGTGTTTAACCAAGAAGGGGCTTGTAAACTCTGTTTATCTTGTTAGTAACTTCAGAAGGATTTAAATACTGCATTTGGGTAGGTCCTTGGAGGTAGCTAGATTGTCTACTAGGATTTGCTGACAGTTAAACTATTTTTAAATTTCAGGTGGCTGAGGAGTTGAAAAAGAAACTTGCAAACTCTGCTTATCTTGGAAGTAACCTCATAAGTGTTTGAATACTGCATTCTGGTTGTCCCCTGGGGGTAGCTGGATTGACTACTAGGCTTTTGGGACTGAAACTATTTTTAAATAATTTACTAGTACTGTCTTGCCTAATCAAAGAGTCACAAAGGAATAATCACACTTGGCATTCACACATCAGCACAATTTATTGCAAGCAAAAGATAATTACACTTCATTTAGCAGCAATGTCACTATCAGCATTAATGATTACACTTTAGCATTCATTCATTAGCAATATTACTATCAGCATTAATATATACTTCAATTAAGCAAAACATGATACATCACCGATTCTATGCTACATCCAAGCCTTTTCCCAGTAGCTGGGAAGCTCCTAATCATCTCACAGCCTGGCCAGGAGTCTTGAACTGGGAGAAAGTTCCACAGCGAGCGTCCACCCTGCAGATGAGGCTCCAACCAGGCATTGAGAAAGCTACATTTATATCTTATTCTATGCTAAAAGAAACCATGCAGCCTTCATAGTGTTGTTTTGCCACATTCTAGAAGCTGGCCGGGCTCCCAGGATGCTGCAAATTCACACCAGAAGGACTGCTCAGAATTCCCTACACCTGCTAGGTCACTGTGCTCCAAACACTGGCGGGTGCCTAAAACACTATGAGTTAAGCAGAAGTTTAAACAAAACTACAAAAACAGGTTGCCTGATAATATGCAACCTTCAAGTCAGCAAAATACACTGTCTGAAGCAAAACATAATAATGAGGCTATCTAAAGAGCAAAACACCAATTAAATGAAAATGGAGTCACACAATACAAAATGGAGTATAAAATGACATACATTACATGAAATAGCATACAAAATGGAGTGACAATAATCAACATATTATACTATCACTACATAGTGCGTAGGAGTTTGTGACAGTTAAACTCTTTTTAAACAGAGTTACTGGGGTTAAGGAGTGGTCACAGAAAAACCTGCAGTGTGAAACAGGAAAAGACAGTCTTTCAAGCAACAGAGGGTGGTGGATTAAGGTTTATGTTTGTTTGTTACAATTCTTAAGATTTTCAGTGCAGGAAGAGTTTAAAGCACAGTTGACTTATTTTGGGGTGGACAGCTCTCAGAGCACAAACCACCAGGCCTGTTTTGGGGCTGGGAAGGTTTACCTGTGTCTGAATTGATGTGATTTTTCTGATTGATTAGCAGGGTATTTCTATCAAATTGTTGTGTAGGGCATCTTGCTGACAGGAAGGCACTCATTGCAGCAGTGGGTCAGAGATCCTAGCTGATTGTTTTGCGAGGGCACAGTTTAGGACCAACCCCTTCTCACCCCTCACCCCACCCACCCCTGGAAATAGTTCCTTTATACCTGGGGTTCTGACATCATTTCCTCAAGAGTGCAAGGTGCATGTCACTGTCATATCCTCCTCTAGCACACTGCACTGACAATATAAGCAAAAACACTGTATAATATAAATATATATTTCTACATTACATACCAATCACACGCAAAAAAAAAAAAATGTGGGGAGTAATGCAATGTAATGGCTGTGGGGCAGCAGTCTTCCGGGAGTCTTTCTGGAGGCTGAGATGCTGCCCTATTTGCAGACAACTGTCTGCCCTGAGGGAGGAAGTTGCCCATCTTCAGGCCACACTGGACAGTAGTACGGGGACCTTCCCCCCAGGCCACAATGGACAGTAGAAAGGGAACCTCCCCCATCCAGGGAGCACCAGAACCACCACCACTACCTCAGAGGTTGTAAAGAAAGCACAGCAGTTGGACCACAGTGGGCTCAGGGAGGATGAAGATGGTGGAACAGAGGCACATCCAGTCAGATGTTACACACCACGATCCATACACCATTCTGGGGGAGCATAGCTCCCCTCTGGATACACCCGCTGAGGACAACTGTCACAAGGGAGCCCACAGGAAGGAGGCAGAGGACACCACAAGGAAAGGAAGCAGCTCCTGGTGGGGACCCAATTATTAGGGATAGAACTGGGAGTAGCTGGGAAATCTGAGTAAGGTGCCTGCCTGGTGCCATGGCTTGAGGGACAGGAAGCGCATCCTCAGGATCACGACAACAGCTGCAAGGATTCTGAGCTGGACATAATGTCCACCTAGGGACAAATGACTTGGCTCATCATGAGGTTAGAGCAGTGCAGGAGGACATTGCAGAGTTGGGGAGGGCCTAAGACAAGTAGCACACACACAGTATCATTCTCAGAGGTGCTGCCTGTCAAAAGGCATGGGGAGGCGAGGGTAATTGGCACCATGCAGTTTAATGAATGGTTGAAAAATGGTGCGAGCACAAGGGTTTGGCTTCATTGGGGACTGGGGTTCCACCTGGAGGGACACCAGCCTATACTGGCAGGATGGTCTGCATCTGTCCAGGAAGGAACAAGTCTTTGAGCAATCGGTTTAAATGCTTCATTGGCAAGCTTTTAAACTAGTCAATGGGGAGGCACTGACAAGCAGCAGAAAAATCCCAGCCTCTCCCTACAAAACAGGGTACTAAATGAGAAAAAGACCAAGGTAGAACGGTCAGTGGGGGATGCTGCAACAGAAGGTAAGGCCATCAAAAAATGGAGAGCAATGAGTACCAATGCCCGTAGTCTGGGTAACAAGCTTCCTGAATTAGTGGCCTTGATGGAGGAGGAACATCTGGATATCGTGGCAGTCACAGAAACATGGTACACACAAAACCATGACTGGGACGTAAACATGCCAGGATACACTATCTACAGGAGGGACAGGGAGGGTAAAAGAGGAGGAGTAGTTCTTTACATAAGGGAAGGAATAAAAGCAACAGAGCAAAAGGGTAAACAGGGAGGAGAAGAAGCACTGTGGGTAAATTTGGAGACAGGCAATGGCACCACAATCCGGACAGGGGTTGTATACAGACCCCCTTCTCAGGGGAGGAAATGGACAAGGAAATGATAGAAAGTATACTTAGAATGGCAGAAAAAGGGGAGATATTGCTGATGGGTGATCTGAATATGCCAGATGTTAACTGGAGTGCAGTTGCAGCTGCCACTTAAAGAGTGCAGTTATTCTAGATGCCCTACAGGGGGCATGCCTTAGACAACTAGTACTGGAGCCCACTTGAGAGGGCAATATTAGACTTGATACTCTCAAATGGAGATGGAGAGAGGATCACAGATGTAGAAGTGGGTAGCCATCTGGGAACTAGCGACCATCGAACAGTATGGTTCCAATAAACACAGCAATAGAGTCAAGCCATACAAAGACAAAAGTACTGGACTTTAGGAGGCTGACTTTGCCAAAATGGGTGAGTGCCTAAGGAATGCACTAGCAAATGGGCGGGAAGGAGGTGGAAGAACAATGGGAATAATAAAACTGCCATCACAGAGGTATCGAGCCTTTGTGTGAAGCAGATAAACAAAACAAGATGATGTAAGAAACCACTATGGTTCTCAAAGGAAGTGGCAGTGAAGGTTCAAGAGAAAAGAAAGCATTCAGGAAGTACAAGGAATCACAGCAGGAGCAGGACAGAGAACTGTATCAGTTAAAGCAAAAGGAGGCTGGAAGGCAGTCAGAACAGCAAAGGCCCAAACTGAGGAAAAGATAGCCAACTCAGTTAAGAAGGGATAAAACCTTTTATAGGTACATCAGGAGCAAAAGGAAGACCAAGGAGAGGATAGTGAGGCTTAATAAGGGAGGGAGGTGGGCAGAGGAGACTGTGAAAGGCAGAGATACTAAACAAATATTTTGCTCAGTATTTACAAAGAAGAGGGGAGGTACATAAAACAAACAGTAGTAACACTCTGGATACAGAAGTTGATACCAGTCCATTTACAGAAAAAAGGTTCTGAAAGAACTCTTAAAACTGAAGGTGGACAAAGCAATGGGGCCTGATGGGATTCATCCCAGAATTCTAAAAGAACCAAGGGTAGAACTAGTGACACCACTGGCTACCCTCTTTAAAAAATCATGGGAGGATGGGGTGGTACCCAAGGACTGGAGGAGGGCAGATGTGATTCCCCTTCACAAAAGTAGGAGCAAGGCAGAATCAGGAAACTATAGACCTGTTAGTTTAACCTCAGTGATAGGGAAAATGATGGAATCACTTCTAAAGGAAAGAATTGTCAAGTATCTAGAGGCCAGAGGGCACAGGACCCTAGGCAGCATGGATTCACAGCTGGAAGGTCATGCCAGACAGATCTGATAGATTTCTTTGACTGGGTGACCAAAGTAGTAGATCAGGGAGGGGCTGTGGACATGGCCTACCTAGACTTTAGCAAGGCATTTGACACAGTCCCACACAAAAGATTAATATACAAGTTAGCCAGCCTGGGAGTGGGTCCCAAGATGACAGCCTGGGTAAAGAATTGGCTGGAAAATAGGACACAGAGAGTAATAGTAAATGGAGTCCACTCAGAAGAAAGGAGGGTTACTAGTGGGGTACTGCAGGGTTCAGTATTAGGATCAGTCCTCTTCAATGTTTTTATAAGCGACATTGCAGAAGGACTAGAAGGAAAAGTATGTCTCTTTGCAGATGATACTAAGATCTGCAACAGAGTTGATTCACAGGGTGGGGTGGAAAGGATGAGAAGGGACTTGGCAAGGTTAGAGGAATGGTCAAATGTATGGCAGCTTAGATTCAATGCTAAGAAGTGCAAGGTAATGCACCTGGGAAACAAAAACCCAGTGGAAGAGTACACAATGGGGGGTGAGATACTAACAACAACAAAAATGGAAAGGGACCTGGGGGTAGTCATATCAGATGACCTAAAGGTGGGCAAGCAATGTGAGAAGGCAGCAAGGAGGGCTGGGGGGATACTGGGATGCATAGGGAGAGGCATCACCAGTAGAAAACAGGAAGTTATTATCCCTCTGTACAGACAGCTGGTGAGACCCCATCTGGAGTACTGTGTGCAGTGCTGGAGACCCAATCTCCAAAGACATGAGACAGGATGGAAGCTGTCCAGAGGAGGGCAACTAAAATGGTGCAGGGTCTGCACCGGAGGACATATGAAGAGAGACTTAAGGAGCTTAATATGTATAGCCTCGAGGAAAGGAGGGAGGGGGGACATGATAGAAACTTTCAAGTACCTCAAGGGACTCAACAAAGTCCAAGAGGGTAGCATCTTTCAAAAAAAGAGGTGTGCAAGAACAAGGGGGCACAATTTGAAGATAGAGGGGCAGCTCAGAGGTAATTTAAGGAAGTATTTTTTCACAGAGAGGGTTGTGGATGCATGGAATGGCCTTCCGGAGGAGGTTGTGGAGTCAAAATCAGTGGTGGAATTCAAGCATGCATGGGATAGTCATAAGGCAATTCTGGGGGGTGGGGGTAGGAAGAAGTAGGCTGCTGGTTAACTAGGATCTGCAGCTTATCCAGTAGGTAGGGAAATGGGCAGACTGGGTGGGCCAAGCGAGTCCTTATCTGCCATCAAATTCTATGTTTCTATGTTTCTATGTTTAGTGCTTAATTACAAAACATTTCAGGTGCAAGTAATTATATAAACAGAAAAGCTCTTACAATATAAACAATGATTTCTATGTAAATCCCCAAATGGAACACTAGAGGGAACCGCTGTTTACGTGGTTGAACATTCTTAAGTCTTAAGATTCACATGCTATCCTGCTGCAATAATAAATTAGGTCTGTCACCTAAGTATATGATCTGCACCATAGTTATTGATTAACTTGTTTTGTGCATATGTACAAAGGTAGTGACATTAGGTTTTCTTTTCTCTCTCTCTCTCTCTTCTCAGGTCAACATGCATTGGTCTAAACTTTCTATAGGTTACTTCTTGTGCAATGATCTCCTTTGTACAGAAGTCCTCACAGTTCCTTTGCCATAAAGAATTTATTTGGTTGCCATGATATGAATTCCTGAAGGTTTGGATCCACATCCCCTTATTTCTGTTGATGTATTTTACTCTTGTGCTTTATTTCTTGACTGCAACACTAGCATTTAATGACAAAAGTTATGTCTTATTTTGTTAATTAAAATGTTTGACCACTTTAACAGCAGCTCCCTCTAGTGTTCCATTTGGGAACTTACATAGAAATTATTGTTTTTATTGTAAGAGCTTTTCTGTTTATATAATTACTTGAACCTTAAATGTTTTGTAATTAAGTACTATAAGTGATCTATACCCTATTGTAAGCTCCACCCCCCTGAGGAAGACTTAACAGTGAATCAAAGTGCTGGGGCTAGCTTTCGTTCATTCTGTGAGCCTCTGGTTCTAGTTAACCTTTATTTTGTTAATAAATCTTCTTGGACTCGTAATTTAGACTGGCCTTTACTTTTATTTGAGAGGCATTGAGCGCACAAATCAATCTTTACTTAGTTGGTGTCTGGGCTCGCTACCCCTTCGGTGAGTGCACCGCCTGAAAAATGCCGCTCGCAGCACGCCCTTTTGGAACTTTTTAAATTGACTGGATACTTAAACTCTATGCATTAAATGTATGCCGTATTCACATCTATTTCTCACAGGTCTACACCTGCTAACCTTGGAGACTGTAGACCACACCTCAGCCCACCAGCCCCTCCAAATTACCAAGAGCACTAGGCCACCTCTTGGACCTTAGCTGCTTCACTTTACTTTCAGTTGCCTTAAGAGCATGCAGTGGCTACTAGGCCTATACCCACCTAGTTGGCCCACTCACAGCTTTTTCCCCAGATACCTTTCCCTGGTAGGTAAACTGCATGTATTTACTTATACTCCGTATCACTTCACTTCTACTCTGTAGCAATTCATTTATACTCTATAGCATTTAACTGTAGATTCACTGTATCATATAAATCACGGCTATAACAATTACTTCTAATGAATTCCCAAATGCCCCTGTTTCTGATCAAATTCTCTTTAAATTGCTGGATGGTAGTCCTTTGCAGCAAATTGGATCACAAATTACAGTACACCACATGAGTCATCCTCTTGAACTAGTACCAAAAATAAATTTAAGTTTATGTACTACTTTTCTTGAATGAGCTCTGCAATTCCATGGCAAAATCTGAAATACTTGGAGAAATGCAGCAGATCTGTGGTGATGCTGATCCTTGGAAATGACCTTTGATGCTGGAAGAAGTTTCTGTGCTTGCTAGATGTAGGCTGCAAACAACTTGGCTAGAACAGGTATCAAATGCAGCAGGCAATAACTATGCTTTGCAGAAAAACAAGCCATGTTCAGGTACACATGTCTAAGGCATGATTCATGCTCCAGAATTTTATTATGATTTAATCCAAGGTGCATCCAAAAAGACAGGGACAAGAAAGCTACACCCCAGCATTTCACCACCATCCCATGAGGCTTTGTGCTTTCCCTGTACTCACTTCCTTACTGACCCTGGCACTGAGATGCAGGTCATCCCCTATTAGGCTAGTATACTTAAACAGAACAGGAAATTATTTCTCACTGGCAGCTGATTATAATGTTCCTGCTTTTAGAAATGATATTCATACAATAAAATATCCCTATTTAACTGTACCTGAGGAAATGTGATGTAAAAAACTATGTTTTGCATTGCTTTGTTTTTATGGGCAACATTATGTTATAGTTCTCTTCATGGAATCAGTGATCTGGAGATTTGATTACGTCATAGTTTGTGTACAGAACTCTAAGCATGGCTCTGATAGGTCAAGTTGAGATAAACTGCTACTAGCATTATTAATGTTAACAACGTCATATTTATTATGTTGATTAGCACTTCACCATAGCCAGTAGGTCTATCAAGTTGTTTTATCTGAATGTATAGCATTATAATAACTGGTCAGCAATTTCTCTCAATGTACTGACCAGGTTGATATTTTCCATAACAACCAGCTGGTTGTTATGACATTCATGAGCCATGCCAGTCAAACTATGCTGCTGCCTCATTGGCCAACATTCTGTATGTGGGCGGGGCCAAACAGTCTCACAAAGTGCTGGAGAAAAATTGCTGGTCTGCTATTATAAAAAATAAAAGATGGGGAAGGTGTTTCATATGAGAATTTAATACACACCCTTATTGTGGGATGCTCTGATAAACCCCTCGGGGTTTATGTAGCATCCCACAACTCGGGTGTGCATTAAATTCTTATATCAAACCCTTCCCCATCCATTATTCTCTATTTATTGCATGATATGAGATGAAATGAATGGAAACTGAATGTATGTTCATGGGACCCCCTCAAAAATGAGCATTGCTCAATGGAGTAATTTCCCTTTCATGGTCTTGAATAAAATCATCTACTACTACTATTATTACTACTACTGCTACTACTATTACTACTACTATTACTATGACTAAGAACTCATAATGGTAGTTTACTCACCTGGTAAAGATGATTATTGGAGCACCTTTTTACAGCACTTCGAGTCTCAACGCATGGGTTCTTAGAGCTCTCCTCATAGGCTGATGCACAAAAGAATTTCAGATTCGATATCTAATCCGTTTCCTCCCTTTTTGCTCTCAGAATCCTCAGTATAAAATCTTCCAGAGCTGTAATCAGAAGTAACAACCCAAACAGCCCTGCCTGGGGTGCTGCTGAGAAATAAGTCACTTGATATTGTGTCTCCTTAAAATATAACATTTTTAATGAGCATTAACTACCATCTTGTATTTACACATGTATCATGTCATGTACCTTACAAATATCAAATCACATGGCACGATATCATACTGTCAATGACTCAATTGTCCTTTTCTCCTCAAAGGGTGGGATACAGAGTGCTGTAAAAAGGTGCTCCTATAATCACCTTTATCAGGTGAGTAAACTACCATTATCTAACTCACTTTTTTACATCACTCTGAGTCCCAACACATGGGTGATTGTACAGCAGTATTGCATTTCTATCGGGAGGGAGGAGGAAGAGGACTGAATGCTGCCCAGCGCACTTTATGACCAAATTCTGACTGACTGGTTAGGCCGGTATCTAACCAGTAAAATCTGGTAAAGGTATGGGGCAATGACCAAATAGCTGCCTGACAGATTTCTGTTATGGATACTGAACTGCATTCTGCCCAGAAGGCAGTCACTGCCCTGGTGGAATGAGCCTTAGTCTGTGATGGGATTGGTGCCCCTTCCACTTTGTAAGCTTTAGTTATAGTCTCTCGCAACCACCGTGCTGTTGTGGCATTTGAGGCTGGCAATCCCTGTTTTGGCCACTGTGGTATAATGAACAACCTGTCTGAATGTCCAAATCTGGCTGTTCACGTGAGATAAGCTTAAGGACCCATCTCAGGTCCAGGCAAATAAGGGTATCCCTGTGGGGATCCTCTTCCACTGGATAGAACATAGGGACTGAAATCTCCTGTGCAAGATGAAAGGGTAGAGACTACCTTAGGAATAAACAAGGGTATTGTTAGGAGAACTACTCTATCTGGAATGAAGGTAATAAGTGGCTCCCTACATGATAGGGCCTGGATTTCACTGGTCCTCCTAGCTAATGGTATAGCCACCAGAAACACAGTTTTCATGTTGAGGATTGGTAAATTTACCAATTCCAATGGTTCAAAGGGTGTTTTGGTCAAGGCATCCAGTACCAGGTTAAGATGCCAAGGAGCCATTGTTGGTCTTTGGCTATGTCTAATATTGGTCGCAGATTTCAGAAATGTCTAGACCAAGGGATGTACCCCTGGCAGGTGTCCATCCGTCTCACCTAAGATTTCTCTGATAGCCGCCGCTTGAACCAGCAGGGATGCCAAAATTAGCCCTTTATCTAACCCGTTCTGCAAAAAACTTTAGAATATGGATGATGGTGCAGTCTGAGGCTACTAGTTCCCTTGCCTCGCATCATGATGTAAACACAAACCAATGTCTGTCATAAGTTCTGCTAGTGGAGTCTCTCCTGGCTTGTAACATTGTATCAGCCACCTTACCAGATACCATTAATTTCAGCACTCTAACCCTCTGAGAGGCCATGCTGTTAGTCTCACAGTCTGTGGGTCCTCGTGCCAGATAGAACCTTGTTTGAGTAGGTCCCCGTATGGGGTAAGTGTCACTGGATTGTCTATCAGCATTCTCTTGATAAGGGCACACCACGTTCTTCTTGACCAGTCTGGTGCAACCAGGAGGACCATGCTGCCTATGTACTATATCTTCTGTAAGACTTGTGGTATCATTGAGATTGGTAGAAACACATATGCTTTTTGGAATTTCCAGGGTGTGGAGATTGCATCCACCCCCACTGCTCCCTTCTCCCTGTATCTGGACAGGAATACTGGCAATTGCGTTTTCTTCACAGGTGCTATAAGATCTATTTGGAATGGTTCTCGTTTCTTCTGGAGTCTTTTGAAAATTTCCAGATTGAATTGCCACTCTCCCTGTTGCAACAACTGTCTGCTTAACCAATTTGCTCTCATGTTCAGCTTCCCTGCCAAGTGGACAGTTGTGAGGCTGAGTAGATGTCTTTCCACCCATATCATCAATGTCTCTTGGCCCATGACTTTGTTTCTTGTTCCCGCTTGTTTGTTTATGTATGCCATTGCGACCTTGCTGTCTGTGCTTACTTTTTTTTTTAACTTATTTTTCTCTCCACCTCTACTGACCTCCAGCTTCCACTCAATCAGACCTGTAAGGTGCATTGCACCCCAGACCCTACCGACCTACAGGGTCTGCCCCTAGAGCGCCTCACCCAACTCCCTGAGACCCTTGATGGCCTGGATAACCCCCATGGGCAGGGTGAGGAGAGATCCCCCTTACCTCCCTCTATTCCAGAGGAGTGAGCTGCACAGCAAGGTCGGCTCTGTTCTGTCGGTGGGTGGCAAGCTGGCACCAGAGGTCATCACCTGTCCTAGGAGGTGTGGAGAGACATCTTTGCCCCATGTAGTGATCCCTGATGCTGGCATGCAATGAGGAACAAGGAGTCAGGTGTACGCAAAGATGTACATCAACTCCAGTCCTCTGCCAGTGTCAACCCTTGTGTTGCAGCATCCCCCAGCAGCACCGACTTTCCCGAGTTCCCCAGCAGGCAGCGGTGTAGTGGTGGGGAATGCATCCCATCCCAACCCAGAGAAGGAGAGCAAGCCATTGGGTGCTTGATCCTTCTGTCTCCCGGCTGACCCCCATCGACCCGAGTCCATTCCCGAACCCAGGTTGCCGGCGTGGCGCAAGGTGTAGCGTCCTGCGTCTCAACCCTCAGTGCCACCGGGCCGGCCCTGTGCTTACTTTTACATGACATTTTTTGGCTTGTGTTTTGAAATGTCTGGGAGCCAGTTGAATGGCCCTGGTCTCCAGAATATTGATTGGAAGGTGAGTATCTGCCTTGGTCCATGTTCCCTGAATCCACTGTTTGTTCAAGACAGCACCCCAGCCTACCAGGTTTGTATCTGTTTCTAGTGTTCTGGATATGCGTTTTTTCCAATTTCACTCCTTGCCTTAGGTTTCTTGGGTTTACCCACCATTTTAGTGGTCTTTTTACTACTACTGTTATGGTCACCCTCTGACTGTAATTTTGTTATTGGTAGTTCCAATTGTCCAGCAGGAGATGCTGTAACTGTCTCACGTGTGCCTTTGCCCAGTTGTGTAAGTCTATGCAAGTGGCCATCAGACCGAATAACAGCATGAAGTGCCACACTGTTGCTGTCCTGCATTGCAGCATCCATCTGCATTGTGTCACTAGGGTCGATATTCAGCTCTCTGAGGGTCTGACTGTGCCTTTCTCTATATTGAAGATTGTTCCCAGATGTTCAATTGTTGTTGTTGTTGGTGACAGATGACTCCTGGTTTTGTTGATAACTCAGCCATGATCTCTTAGCAGTTGTTGGGCTCAAGCAGTCACTTTCTGTGACTCTTCTTGTGACCTTGCTCTTATTAATCAGTCATCTAAGTACGGTATCACATGTATTCCCTCTGTGCAAAATTTCACTGCCAGAGGTGCCATTACTTTGGTGAACACTCATGGGGCTGATGCTAAGCGGAATGGCAAGCATTAATACTGAAAATGATACCCCAGTAGGTAGAACCTGAGAAACCCTTGGAGAGTGGGTCTGATGGGAATGTGTAGATATGCATTCTTCAGGTCTATGGATGTCAATATATCTGCCTTGTGGAGTGTCGATATGGTGGAGCCTAGGGTTTCCATCTTGATCCTCTAGTACCTTATGAATCCGTTTACAAACTTGAGATCCAGAATGGGTCTGAGGTCTTCCGTCTTTTTTGGGACTAGAAAAAACACAGAGTAAATGCCTGAACATTGCTCTAGTTTTGGAATCGGTATTGTGGCTCTGCTGTGGAGTAATTGATTCAAGATGGCTCTGACTTGGATTATGGTTCCCCTGCCCCTGAACTATGGGACTGTATGAATCTTTCCCTCCTTGGAGTGGCATTGAATTCTATTGCTTACCTTGGGAGACTGCTGTAAAACTGTTAATTCCTACACAAACAAAAAAAATTGCGGTCAGAGCATTTTAAACTTAAAAACGCAAACCTAAGTTTGCATTTCCGCCCTTACAGCAGTTTGACAGCAATCAGATGTTGTTTACATGATATGGCAATGCAGCTCAGTTGTTCAAATAGTTAAAAACTCAAGTAGTTCAACAACAGGGTAGCCAATTTTATTAATCAAGGGACCTAACAATGATTCAATTACGGTAATTGACTACCCGAATTTAGCAGTTTTCAATTACGGTATAATGGTACTTAGCTTTGCCTAGCTCAGTGTTGCACTCGCTCTCCTGTTTCAGTATTGTGGTATTGTATTCTGTTCATTTCAGTATGTCAGTTTAGTGGCTGCAGCAAGGACGGTCGGTGAAGACAGACTGCTCAGTGCTAGAAGAAATCACTCCTGATGCACTGAGCGAAAATGCTGCAGTATCATTAAAAACTTCTGACAGTGTTGTCTGTGAGTTAAGGAACTCAGTTTCTCCACCAAAACAAAGGAAGTCAGAGTACGTAAGCTGCAGCCCAGAACTAAGGTTTGAATTGGGCAAGTACGCTGCAGAATGTGGTGCGATGAGCACAGTCCGTCTATACCAAACCAAGTATGGCTATTACATTAATGAGAACACAGTTCAAAAATGTAAAACTGATTACTTAAATAAATTCAAATCAGTGTCGGACCCTGCTCTAATGGCTTCTGTTCTGCCTACAAAGCCCAGAGGGAGACCTACTGTACTTGTACAAGATGTAGAGGCAGTGCTAAAACAAATCATTAAGAGCTTATGCTCAGATGGAGCAGCTGTAATTGCCCGTGTAGTGGCAGCTGTTGCAGTCAGTATTGTTAAAGCTCACAACCCAAAGCTGCTACTAGAAAATGGGGGTAGCTGTTCCTTTTCTTGACAATGGTCATGGCAGTTCCTTAGCAGGTTAGGCTTCTGCAAAAGAAAGGAGACTAAGGCTGGTCAGAAAACACCCGAAGATTTTGAAACACTTAAAAAACAGTTCCTAAACAGAATCAGCACTGCCTCAATGCAGGAACTGATACCAGTAGAGCTGGTCATAAATATGGATGAGATGGGTGTCCATTTAGTACCGTGCTCCCAGTGGACAATGGAGGAAGTAGGAGCGAAGCAAATTGAGGTGACAGGCTTGGGGGACAAATGCCAGGTGTCGATGGTGTTGGGGTGTACTCTAGCAGAATTTTATTTACCACCAAAAGTCATATATCAAGGAAAAACCTCAAATTGTCATCCTTATTTTAACTTCCCCAGATACTGGCACATTTGGCACTCCGAGAACCACTGGGCAAATGAGAGCACAGTGATCCAGTACATCGATTATGTGCTAGTGCTCTACATTCAGTCCACCATCCAAACGCATGACCTGCCCGAAAGCAACATACCTTATTAATTTTGGATCTCTACAGGGCTCATACCCCATGCCCAGTACTGGACAAACTTGAAAGCTGTGGTATTATCCCAATTTTTGTACGAGCATCATATACCGATGTCTTGCAGCCACTGGACAGCTCGGTAAATATGATTTTTAAGGACAATATCAAAGCTTGCTTCACTGAGTGGTATGCCTCCCATATCACAGAGACAATATACTGTGGAACTGCAGCAGAAAACATTAAAGTGGACCTGCGCCTGACAACTTTAAAGGAGCAGCGCTCAGTGGATTTTAAAAGCATTCCTCGACCTGAGTACTTGACAAGAAGACTGTTTCAGGGGGTTCAAAGAAGCAGGAATCTTAACGGCACATAATACTTACCTGGATAGCTTCGTAAGAACTGTATTCCTTTTTTATTGTGGGTCTTTGTGTGTGAACAATCCTTCCTGCTTCAGAAAAAAAGTACTGTACTGTGCTTTTTCCAGGTCTCTGAGGTGACTGGAGAGCTTGAAGACTTCTGCCTAACTGATGGTGAGCTGCAGTGATTAATGCATCTCAGTAAGTGGCTGTTGATGTTACTTTTCTTATCAGTCACTAAAAATCTGTCACAAACGTTATTTTTTAAGTACAGTAAGTGCCGACTATGATGTTACAGCTTCATCTGTCTCCTTGTTCACAGGTCAGCCTGCAGATGATTGAAGTGGAGGTCCCGGCAACTTCAACAAATGCCCGAATGCAGTAGTGCCCTAAGTATATATATTTAAATAAAGGTTACATTTTAAATAATACCATGTCAGTTATTTTTAGATGTTAATTGGAGTTTGTGGTGCAATGGCAACCGCAAACATAGTGAAATATTTTTTGCTACAAAATATAAACATTTTACAGTATCTCCGTGACCCATCTGTCTGAGATGGAATTGGCCCAGGTTGCAGTGAATTGCTGTAGTCTTCTCCCCACAGTATCCACTGTCTCCGGGACCTGGGGATTCTCACTGGTGGAATCCCTGGTTGGAACTGTTTGGCTTATACCCCCGTTTGCCACTGTAGTGGCCTCCATGCCCTCTGTTATTCTGGTAGTGTGGTTTTCAGTTGAGAAAGTTTTGTTTGAATCCAAACGAGTGTCTGCCTTGACCGTGTTGACCCTGCCCTCTTTTGCCTCTGTTGGCATAGTTGCAGACCTTATTGCTCTGAAAGGACGGCAGGGTGGCCTGTCCACCCTGGTTATCCTTGTCATCCCCATTCTTGATGGCAAATTCTTCTATGCCGGGACTAAAGACTCTGTCCCCTGAAAATTGTAACTGCATGACTCTGCTCTTAGATTCTTGATCCACAATTCCACAGTTTGAGCCAGATGTTCCTCTTGGCTCTGTTAATCAAAGCTGCAGACCTAGATGCCATTTTAAAGCTATTGACTGTGGCATTCACCACGTAGTTAATGGCTTGCATGGCGTAGTCCGTAGCTGCTCTGTGTGCACTTTATGTAGGGATGTCCTGTCGAGCGGCTTCCACCCATCTAAGAACTGCCCTGGATGAATAGGGGGCTGCCATGGAGGCCCTCACAGTCATTGTTAGAATGTCAAGCACTTTCTTGGTAATGTCATCTACTTTCCTGTCCATGGGGTCCTTCAAGACTGAAGCAGATTCTGAGGGTAGAAAAGTTTTATTACTGAGTGAGGAGACTTCCGAGTCTACCTTAGGGGTTGCTGACCATATTTTTTCTTTTCCTGAGTGAAAAGGTACCTTATTTCAAAAGTCCCCTTTTCTCTAGTTTTCAGGGGTTTGGGTGCCTCCCATTCCTTAGCTAGGAAACGTTCCAGTGCTTTGCAGACAGGAAAGAAGGTTGAGGACTGTTTATGTTCCCTTACTAGGGGATCCAGTCTGCTGTCTGGTTGTTTGATAGATTCATCTATGTATAAGGATTCTCAGACCACCCTAATTAGTTCGGGTATGAGATCAAAGGAACATAGTCTGGCTGACATGTCCTCGCTGATCTCCTCTTCCTCATCAGAGTTTTCCTCATCCCCAAAATCGGACACCTCAGAAGAGTCATCTGGATTGGGGTTTCCTGCGCCCATAGGTCTCTTAGGTTTTGGCACTCCTTTGTCTGGGTTTTTGGGACTTTTGTCCATACCCAGAGAATCTATTCTATCTAGCAGCTTTTGAAAAGTTCCACTACAACGCTGTGTGAAGAGGTGGAAGCAATATCATTTATGGGATCCTCCTCTGTGGATCCTGATGTCTGTGTGATGTCTTGTGATTCTGAGTCCAACATACAAAGGGACCATAGATCCCTGAATTCCTTGGGCAGAAAAAGTTGTAACATTTTCTGCAAATTCACCTAGTTTTCCCCAATTTCAATTCTGTAAGACATAAGACTGAGAATATTTTAAGTTATCTGTGCACTCAGGGTGGTTTAGTCAAAAACCACTAGAGCCATAATTACACAATCCATCCAGCTTCCCTTTCAACTCATTGATGTACTTTTATGCTATGACACGTTGCCTTCTTTATTGGTTGCCAGGATCAAAAAATTAGTAATTCACTTTTAAGAGGAGCATTAGTAGCCTCTGTCCCTTACTGTTACTGAAAAAATGCTCTTAACATGGTTGCTGTCTGAGTGAACAAAGGCATTGGCACCATGTTGTGGGGAAGGAGTTTTGCGGGACGAGATCTGTAAGCACAGGAGGCTCCAACATGGTGGCACCATGCCCTGTAATGGAGACTCCTCATGGCGCTTGATTCAAAATGCCAGGAGCTCCTCAGATAAAGAACTAGGGCACATTTTTTGTGGCCTCCAAACTTGGAACATCTCAGCCCTCCATCCACTCTCTTGCAAATAGGCCGAGGCATTCCTGATCTCAGAAAAGCACTCTTGACCTCCTGGAAGCCAGTCATGAGCATGAGAAAGGTGTCATGTCCCTACTCCCTCTCATAGAAAGCAGTTTTTTTTACTTATTTATTTAAAATTTGGTAATCATGAAAAGCACACAGAGCCAAGGCTTGTTTCCAGGTGCGACCCAGGGACAGGGTATACAGAACAACAATGGGTTACAAAAAGTACAAAATGTAGAATAAAACAAGCATACAAGAATAATTCATTGTAAGTTAGGTTACAATCCTATATACAGTGGCAAAACAAGAACAGAAACACATGTCAAAGCAATAATAGAGGTAGCAATTGTAACATGTGAATAGAAAGCAGAGGTGAGTACATGGTATTTAGTTGTGAAAAAATAAGCTGAGGGCAGCAACAGCAGTAGTTGAGGATGGTCAGAGGAGATACTTAAGTGCGGTAGTGGCAGAGGTGAAGGTGGGCTGTGGGAGGAGGATAGTTCCAAGGGAAAGGGAGTGTGAACAGGAGGAGAGCTAGTGCAAGTGGAAGGACCAATCACAAGGGAGAGTGAACTGGAAGTAATTTGTCAACAAGGAGAAGGGGTGGCTGAGCTATAAGGGAAGAAAGATAGTGCAAAAAGAGTGACAAGAAATGCTAGGCAGATTAAACGAGTCCTAGAGAAAGAAGTCGTGTGGTGCAGCCTGTAAGGTAACACACAGAGAAAACAGAACATTAGGGTGTTATGGAGTGGGGACACTGGGAGCAAGGCTGGAAGTGGAGAAGTCTGAGAAGCCTTTTCAAAGAGAGGAGGGAGGAGGATAGATGAAGGTCAGGGAGTAATTTATTCCAGAGAGAGGGGAAACAAAAGGAGAAGGCAGATAGACCAGAAGCAGAGTGGGTGTGGGGAAGAGAGAAGGTCTGAGGGTCTCTATGATGAAGGGAGTAGTTGGAGAAGGCCACCTGGGAGAGGCAGGAGGAGAGATAGGAGGGGATAGTACCAGACCAGAATGTAGCAATGAAAGATGCATAGTGAACCAGTCTCCTATGGGACAGGGGAGCAAGTCATAGGGCACAGTAAAAGAGACAGTGATGGGTAAGAGGAGTGGTAGCTGTGGCAAAGTAGCAGAAGGAGTTTAACAGAATATCAAGTTTGCCTAATGAGGCCTGAGAAGCCAGGCCATACATCACATTGGCATAGTCAAAATTGGGCAGTATCATTTTGGTGACAAGCTCACGATGTGTGGGAATGGGAAGGCAGTTTTTGTGCTGGTAGAGGGCACCTAGTTTAGGGTGAAGCTTGGTGAAGATGGCATCAGCGTGAGCAGAGAAGTCCAGGTGGGAGTCTAGCCAGACCCCTAAATATTTGAAAGCCAAGATGTTTTCAAGGCAGGAATCATTCAAGGTAGAGAAGGTTGGAGGGTACTGAAGGGTGGCCAGTTTCTGTCTGGAGCCGAAAGTCATGGCCACTGTTTTTTTTACATTAAGCTTGAGCTTGTTTTCCAAGAACCAGGACTGGACTCTATTGAAATCATCCTGTAGGGGGGCCTGCACACTGTTGACAGATGGACCAGAGAGGAAAAGAATTGTATCGGCGGCATACATGTGTATTTCAGCGGATCTGCAAACTGAGGGGAGGTTATTTATAAATAGGGGGAAAAGGACAGCGTAGGTATGGTGCCTTGGGGAATGCTGGCTGAGGATTGGTGGGGGGGGATAGAATATCACCTATTTGAACCAACTGTACCCATTCATAAAGATAGGAGTGGAACCAATTTACCACAGGAACAGCGAGACCAACAGAGCTGAGAGTTTGTAGCAAGAGGGGATGAGAGACCGAATCAAAAGCTTTTGCCAGGTCGATGAAGATGGCGGCTATAATCTGGCTCTTGTCCATCATGGAAAGTATTGAATCAGTGATGCTCAGAAGAGAAGATATGGTCTAGTGTTGCTTCTGGAAGCCAGACTGCACTGGAGAAAGAGTGTTAGAACTAGCAAGGTAGTCAGACAGCCTTGAATGGATGAGAGATTCTAGAAGTCTGACTAGGGAGTGGAGGAGGGAGATAGGCCTTTAATTGCCTGGGGTTGAGAGGTCCCCTCCCTTATGTAGGAGAAGGACTTTAGCTAATATCCAGGCCTTGGGAACAGAGGAAGTGGAGAGAGAAAGGTTTAGAATGTGTGTGAGTGGGGCTGCAATGGTGAAAGCAGAGATGTGGAGAAGCTTGGGGTGGAGACCATCAGGGCTGGACTTAGAGAGGTTTAGGGCAAGGAGGGCAGAGTAGACCGTGAGAATAGTGAATGGGAAAATTGATAAGTGGGGGGTTTGCCAGGTGAGACTGCTTGGGCCAATGGAGGAGAGGAAGGAGAGTGAGGTCTGGGGTCAGGGAGAGCGCAGGTGGAAAAAAATTTGTTGAAAATATTGGCGACTTAACAGGGTCAGAAACAGGTGACCCATCAACAAATAGTTTTAGTGAGGAATGTTGGACAGGAGGGTTTAGGAGGGAGTTGAGCACCTTCCAGAATGATGCAAGAGTGTGATGATCTTGCTGCAGGTGACTCCTGAATTAATTAGACTTGGAGAGATGGATGGCCTTTGTGCAGTTATTTCTGAGGGCTTTGTATGCTTGAAAGTCAGCTTGACGAAGAGTAGCTTTATAGTGGTGCCAGGCTTTATCCCTAGCCCTGCATTTGCCCAAAAGGTTGGCAGTGATCCAGAGGTGGTGGTGTCGCTTAACTCAGACTCATTTTAGGGGAGCATGGAGATCCCAAATGCACAACAATAGGTTGGAGAAAAGAGGTAGAGCAGGGTCAACATCACATGCAGAATAGATGGGGAGCCAGTCAGCCTCATGTAGCTCTTGTTGAAGTGCAGTGATATCTAGATTGCATAGGGAGCAGGACCAAATGTACTTGGGGGCAGCATGGGGGAGTGAATCTTCCTAATACAGTAAGTGATGCAATGATCACTAATGGCATCAGGTAGTATTCCAGATGCAGTGATATGGCGGGGGTGAGAGGATAAAACCCAATCAAGCAGTGTGTGGTTCTGAGAGTGGGGATTTAGGTGAGTGGGATCTTGGATCAGTTGAGTAAGGTTTAGAGCTTCTATTTTGAGGATGGTGGGCCTGGAGGAGGGAGCCAGCCAGTCAAGGTTGAAATTCCTGAGTAACAGCAGCTCCCCACTAGATGTGAGGGAGGAGATGGAGGAGATGATGAAAACTAAGGTATCAGGGGATGTTTTAGGTGGCCATAAAATGGATCCAGTCCAGCCAACCTCGGTAGACAAACAAATTAAATTTTTAGGAATAGCTCTCTACCAATCAAGGCATACAAGTATAACAAGCAAATTGGTAGTGAAAGAGCCCACTCACCCAGTGTAATCAAAAATATTTTATTCTTTATATTCTTGGTTTTTTGCAAGAGTTAAATGGCTAAGGAAACAGTGTTCATATTCCACTTTAAACATTTTGGACAACAGTCCTTCATCAGTAAACAACACCGTGTAAATTAAAATCAGAAAGAGTTTTTTAGACAATTTATCTATATAGATATATAGATATAATATATATATATATATATATATATGATAGAAAAACATTTTTTTATATAAGCCAACAAGAAAATGTTCCTCACCAAACACTTCTCCATTTCATTCTTAATGTATGAAACTACTAGGTTGTTTAGTTACATTCTTCTACCTATAAAACAATTTCCAAACAAACTGCAATAAATAGACTTGTTATTTGTTTCTGGGATTTAGTTATTTAGTATAATAGTACACATATTATCCCACATCCTAACCATCAGTACAAGTTTCTCAATGTATGGCAAACAAGGGACATTCTCTCCAATTTTGCATACAAACTGCTCAATTAATTAGATTCTTAAATGCATTACTTTATTTCTCCAAACCATTATAGTAATTAAGTACATACCTCAAAATAATCAAAGTGTTCCTAAGTGCTGTAAGCAAAATAATATATATATATATATATATATATATATATATATATTGCCACGTGTAAAGTACAGTCACTTGCATTCTGCATTCCTTAAACTTTCTGAGTGTCATAACCTTCAAAAACTAAATTACACTACTACCATAGTACCAATGCAAGCTCTGAAAATGCATATTTATGAAAGGTGCATATTTATAAAATCAGCTCGCAGTAACTGGGGAAAAGATACCTGTCCCTCTCACAGTCTTTATTTTCTGAAAATATTCTGTTTCAAAACACAAGAAAAAAAATGATTCTGTACTGTTTCTCACAAGCATAAAGTCATTCAATAGTACCTAAAGCATCCAGTCTCCTTGCTTGTATGGCAAAAGAACTTACTTTAAGTAATTTTAAAGTTTTCTCTGTAAGGATGCACTGCACACCTCTGCTCTCTATAAAACATGGAGGTGTTCTCTGGCATCCTACACACTTCTTTTAAACGTATGTTCCTACATGGAGAATTGGGTGCATGGCGAGAGTGTCAGATCACATGACCATAATTCTCAGACCTTGTGTGCCCAACCTGCTGAAAGCAGCGCACAGCAACAGAAAACACTGTTGTAATGCTGGGCATCCCCACAAGGATTATGTAAAGTTTAATACTTGATCTTAATTATATTTTGTATTCTTCCCATTCCCTATGTTTCCAGGATGAACTCCTTAACCACATAATCCATTATTCATTATACATTTAAAACACTCATCTTCACAAAAAAAGGAAAATAAACAATCTCTCCTCACTCCTACTGAAAGTTACAGGGGTCATGGGCATTGCAGGGAGGGAAAAATAGGTCAGGGGATAAATTATATCCTTCCAAATGTATGTCATATCTATTTAGCATGTATATAATTATTAACCAAATGAATTTTTTGTATTTCAGATTCCCATTTTTCTCCATTCCGCACTGGATTATTCCCATAAAGTCAGTTGGCCTCATATTTCAGAGGGAGATCATAAGGGTCACACAAATATCAGTACCAAAACTGATCAACAAGGAAAACTAACTCCTAAACATTATTGCTTAGCCAGCATTAAGGATGGTGTCACAAATGGACAACACCACATTTCAAAATGGATTTTGACTTGGGGGGGGGGGTTGTTTGAGAGGAAGCAGAAGAGGGAAAAAATCCATTATCCAATATCCCGCTGCTTTATTTATTTTTTTATACTTCTCTTTAAATATACAGCTAAATGATTGATAGCCAATCAATAGAATTATTTAGCCCAAACCTTGGGTTTGTGGCCTCAAATCTGTCTTTAAAAAATGCCTCCCTCATAAGTACCTGTGTCCAATAATCACCTCCCCATGGGTTAGGCTCCACTTTCTGTATGCCAAAAAACCTCAAATGAGTTAACTGGTGTCGTACTTCCAAAAAATGCCTAGTTACTGGTGAGGTCAAGTGAGCCCTTCTAATGTCTGACTTGTGCTCTCCTACCCTAGTTTTTAGTGCCTGCTCTGTTTTCGCTATATAAATGTTATCACATGGTCATTTCAAAGCATACACAACTCCTTCAGTCGAGCAATTAATAAATTGTTTCATATTAATATCCTCATCTCTGGCTGTGTTCCTTATTTTCCTAATATGGTACTTGTTATGACAATGAGTACAGTGGCCACATGGATAATTCCCTTTGATATCTATAGATGTTATAAAGTGCTGGGGTTGTGTTCCAGGAACGTTATGAATTGTTTTGGACAAAATATTGGCTAATGACCTATTTCTTTTGGCCACTACCATTGGGAGGTTTCTAAAAGTCTGAGCACCCATTTCTGTAGCTCTAAGTACATCCCAATGTTTAAATATATGTTTTAATCTGCATGAAACTGTCATTAAATGTTGTGGCGAACATTGTCTTTTTGTCTGTCTCTCCTCTCCCAAATCTTGTCTCCTCTCCCTCAAATCTTGTCTGCAAATGATTCCCACTGCTATTCAACAGTCTTTCCCTTGGCTTCTCCCATATTTTCTCTGTAGCGATATTCAGAGTCTGTTGGTCATATGCCCGCTCCCTGAATCTACTGCACATGTCAGCTTGTGGTCTCTCACATTCCTCAGGGTCATTGCAATTCCATTTTGCCCTCACAAATTGATCAATGGGATGGACTGAATCAGATGTCTAGGATGGTAACTGTCTGCCTGTAATAGCGAATTCCTATCAGTAGGTTTTCTATAAATTTTAGTAGCCAGTTTACCATTTGATTTTTATACTGTATCAGGAAATCAAGATACGGTACTTCTATGTTATTTGCTGCCATTGTAAAAATCAGATTTTGTCTCCTGGAGTTCAAATAGGTATTAAAATCCCTTAATACTTCCTCACTGCCTGTCTAGATCATAATATGTCATCAATAAAGCATCAAAATACACTAATATGATTTAGATAGATATTAGCTGTACAAAATATGTATTTGTTCTCAAATTCATTCATATACTAATTTGCATAAGATGGAGCCATACTTGACCCCATCGCTGTACCCCGTATCTGTAAAAAGAATTCTCAAGACCAGTTCTGCCATTTTAACCAAAAGACTGTTAGGTGGTGTTTCATCTGTTCTTTGTTCATCCAAAATTGTATTTAATGCCTGGCATCCCTCTTGGTGGGGGATCAAGGTATATAAGTCCTTCAGATCCCAAGTCACTAAGATGCACTGTTCTATGTACAAATCTGAATCATTCACACTTTCCACTATTGAAATTATGTCAGAAAAATCGTTTGTATATGACCTAGTCTATTCCACCAGTGATCCATTATAATAGTCAATGTAAACAGATAATGGCTCTAACACTGAATTAATCCCCAAGACTATAGGTCTCTCTCTGGGGGATTATTAAGATCGTTGAGTATCTTAGGTTAAATATAAAAAATAGGAATAAATGGGGTACCTCTAAATAAAGCATTCCATTCCCATTCTCTCAGCCACCTATTCTCATATGCAATTGTAAGTAGTGTTTGAACCAAGTCCATAACCTATTCTGTTGGGTCCCTATCTAATTTCAAATAGTTATTTTGATCTGTAAGTAGATTTAAACAGGTTTCCTTATACTGTCTCTAATCCATGATAACTACTCCTCCTCCCTTGTCCGCACTTTTAATTATAATATTAGGGTCATTTTCCAAATTTCTCAGTCCCCGAAACTGTGCTGCAGTCAAGCTGAATCTCGTCTCCGGTCCATATTTTTATTTTTTTTTTGTATTCTTTCTTTCTTTCTGGAGCACCGGCTACAAGCCTGCTATCTGTTGTCCCCCCAGCACCAGTCCCCGAAGATCAGACCCCCTTCCTTATGAACCCCACAACTTACCCTTCATGGCAGTGTGGTGGGGAGCGACTCGACCCACCCCAATGGATCCATGTCAGGGAGATGCCTTCTCCGGGACAGCGCTCCGGGGCACAACTTCATTCTGCCGGGGCTCTTTTCTGCTTTTCTCCCTGTGGGCCACGGCGTGCAATGACGCCAGTGACTGGATGCGCGCATGCTCCCATGTGCACCCCAATCAAGTGTTTGCCACATCCCACCCCCATGGCTTGCGGCTATGTGCTACTGACTCCCAGCCTCCACCAGGGGTCAGACAAGCACCGGCCGCCAGAACCCCCCTCCCTGGAGATGGAGAGCAGTCCATTGGATGCTCAATCCATCTCCTCCCTGCCGACCCACAGCAACCCATGCCTGTTCCCGAACACAGGCTGCCAGCATGACTTAAAGTGTGGCATCCAGCGCCTCAACCCTCAGTGTCACCGGGCTGCTTATATATTTTTTTTTGATTAATAAGTGTATCTATATCTCTGTTGACAAGGGAGATGCATGTTTCTATAATATGTGGCACTCCTTGTGGTACATACATAGATTTTAGATTTAATCTTCTACTTAGTTCCATCCTTTTTGCTTGTACTTCCTGGTCCCTCATATTTCTTTCTGTCTGTGTGTCAAAATGGTATCTTAGTCTGCTGTTCAAATACAACTTCAGCTCAGAGTCATTTAATGGGCTGTGTGGGCAAAAGGACATCCCCTTTGACAATACATCATATTCCAAAGCTGTCAAAATTCTGTTTGAGATGTTATATACTAATTGGTTTTGTTTGTCTGTGACCTCTGTGATTTCTTCTCTATCTGCCCTCCTTGTTGTCTTTTTTCTTTTTTTTTGTCTTCTAGTTCTATACCTCCCTCGGTGTCTCCCCTGCCCAGTTCTCTGTTGTTGCTTGTATTCTGATAGCCCTTCCTGTCTCTGTTGTAATAAGGTCTCCACTCCGACCTCCCCCCCAAAGAAAAACCTCCACGTACCCCTCCTCTGTGGACCACCCCACCTCTGGAGTCAGTGTCACTCCCTGATGATTGTCCTGAGGATTCCAAATCCAAATTGTATTTTTTGCTGTTAAAATTTTTTTATTTTCAGTTATGTGAAACACAGGCAATTTACACATACATACATGTGGGTTGTGCTGGAGGCAGTCAGCCCAGCTTCGAACACTAGGTAGCAGTAGTGATATGCATCTATCAGCAAGTTTCACTCAGGAGCAGAGCCTATCCCCTCAGTCTTCCAACAGCTTCCTTGTTACATGAGGAGGATAGGGAGCTCATCACTAAAACATGGTCTGCAAGTAGCATCAAAATGAACACTGAACTAGTGAACCAATCAAGAATGTGAAGAAAATGTCTATACCTTACATCACAGTGGCATGACCAGGAGATCAGCTCTAAGAGATGGATCTCAGGGGTGCACGAGAGTGAAACTTCTATTAACAGGTTCCATAGCAATGCTTGTGCAGAACACAAAAAAAAAAGGAAAACAAACACATGAAGTATCATGAAGGAGCAGATGTTACTGTTTCCTTTTAGAAAAGCATCTAGCTAGTGAGCATCCTGCCATGGGGGTGTATTGGTGCTATATCTCTAACCCCTATGTCACCAGACCAAAGTTCAGGAGTATGTGACAGGGGGATAGGATGATAGGGAAGGTTATGTTGCCTCAACCAATCCCCTCTCGTGGTTCAGTAGTACTAGAAAGGGGTCACAGAACTTGGTGTACTGGAACAAAGTGTTTGCAATGACATGAGTCATCTGAGCCAAGGTGGCCGGTTGGGCTAGAGCATTCAGTAGCTCTTGGGCCGTGGGGACACCAGTTGTCCTCCATTTGCAGAGGATCAGGCGTTTGGCAAGCATACTGAGGATGGCGGTCCAATGTTGCTCCTTGTGGGACAGAGTTGCCTGATCCCCATGCAGGCCCAACAGAAGAACCTCAGGAATCGGCGAGAGGGGTTTATGGAGAATCTATGATCTGAGGGCGCATACCTGCTGCCATACGGTCCTGATCAAAGGGCATGCCCAGAGAATGTGCAGCAGGTCCCCTTTCTGTGTGTGACACCTCCAGCAGTGATCATCTGGGAGAAGCTTCACCTTGTGTAATACCACTGGAGTTCTTTACCAGGACTGCATAATTTTATTCTGGATTAATGCACTGCAGAGGTCTCAGTATGCCCTGTGCTCCAGTCTCCAGTCCAGTGCCCAAGCCTTGTCTGTGATTCAAGTACCAAGGGCTTTTTCCCATTTAGCTTTAGTGGTCTGGGATTGGGAGGGGATCTGGATTCTGAGAGCAGCATAGATCAAATTGGAGCATCCCCTAGTTAGGGAGAGCCAGCCACGAACAGTGGATTGTTTCTGTGGCATCGTGGCCCAAAGAGTGATATGTTTTTTAATGCAACTCCTGATCTGGAGATATTTCCAGTGATCCACTAAGGGAATTCCAAAACACTCCCATGAGGCCTGAAAGGAGTCCACTATGTGTGTGTGCCAGGGATACAAAGGTCAGTCAGAGATTGAATGCCAGATTTCCCAGGCTGGCCACACTATGGGGTCTTGACCTATCTTGATGCTCGAGTTTCCCCAGAGTGGTGTATAATCAAGTGGGATGGGATCTGTTCCCAGTTTCTTATGTGTTCTGTTCCAATACTTTTTGGACGGGGTAAATGTGGGTGTTGTTTTAAGGTCCTGGGAGGGGGATTGTAGAGAAGTACAGGTATACTTATCACCCCGCTAGCTGCCAGCTCCATGCCCTTCCACTGTGGAGCTTCCTCATCTGTAGCAGCAAGCCATTTTAGTGTTTCTGTCACCTGGAGAGCCCACTTATAGCCTTTAAACCATGGAAGGTTCATCCTCCTTCTTTCCAGTGCAGCTGGATCTTGTTCCTACCATAGCGTGGTTTCTTCCCTTCCCATATGAAATGCCCCAGTAGATTATCTGTCTTATTGTACCAGATGGAGGGGAGGTGTAGGGGGCTAAGGGAAAAGATATACAGTAATTTGGGTGCAGTAATCATCTTGATGGCAGCTATCTTCCCTGTCAGAGTGAGCAGGAGAGGAGTCCACCTTTCTAGCTCAAGGCGAATGCTGGCAATTAAAGGCCACAGGTTAGCATCCCATATTTTGGAGAAATGTGGGGTGATTAGTATCCCTAAGTAAGTAATGCCATCAGGTTCCCACCTTAGATTGTAGGTAGTGGCCATCTAGGCAGTGCAGTGGTCATTTAGAGGGAGGACTTCCATCTTGCTTTGATTCAGGCAAAGCCCTGAGTATAGTGCAAAGTCAGATAGGCTTTTCAGGATGGGGGCTTGACTTTTTGATGTCCACCAAGAGGAGTAGGAGGTTGTCTGTGTACATGAGGGTTGTGTGTTCCACATTACCTATTGTCAGCCCCTTG
This sequence comes from Neoceratodus forsteri, assembly GCA_016271365.2. Classification (NCBI taxonomy): domain Eukaryota; kingdom Metazoa; phylum Chordata; order Ceratodontiformes; family Ceratodontidae; genus Neoceratodus; species Neoceratodus forsteri. Next base: position 379,855,071 of record CM057458.1, read on the forward strand.
ATCTCTGGTGCCTGCCTGAGAACCACTGCCAGCAGCTCCATGGCTAGAACAAAAAGCAGGGGGGAGAGTGGGCACCCCTGATGGGTCCCTCAGCCCAAGAGTTGGTGGGGGATAGCTGGGCATTCATCAGCACCTTAGCCGTGGGTTGATAGTACATGGCATCCACCCACGCCTGAAAGCCAGGTCCAAAGCCCATGGTTTTTAGAACCAGGCAGATGAAATCCCACTCCAGGGAATCAAATACTTTTTTTAAATCCAGGACCATTGCTGCAGCAGGTGTGGGTAGTGATTTGGCAGCGTACATCAAATTAAGGAGAGAACAGAGATGGTCTGAGCTATATCTACCTTTTACAAAGCTGACTTGGGAGGGATGGATAAGTTTTTGAAGCAAGAAGTTTAACCTGGTGGCCAGTAGTTTGGCCAGAACCTTGCTGTCTGCATTCAGCAGAGATATCAGTCAATAGCCGGAGGCTTTTAAGGGGTCCTTACCCTTTTTTGGGAATACCGTGATTGTGGCTTCCCGGAAGGTGGGGGGGGGGAGGAAGCCTCGGGTCAGGGTTTCCATATGCACCTGGCAAAGTATAGGAGAGATCTTAGAGTGCACCAGTTGCCAGATCTCTAGCAGAAATCCATCCTTTCTGGGGCTTTGCCCATCTTAAGGGACTAGAGAGTGGAGACCACCTCATCTGGTGTGATGGGGGCATCCAGGGCAGTGGATTGCTGGTCAATTAGCTTAGGGAGATTCAGACTTTGCAGGAAGGGGGCAGCACCAGCTGGGTTTGGGGTCCTTGATGAAGTATACAACTTGGCATAGAAATCAGCCATTATGGCATTGATTTTTTCAGAGGCAGAATGCGTTTGGCCTTTGTTGTCTGCCAGGGCAACAATGTGCCGTTCAACCTGATGCTTTCTCAGGTGATACGCTAAGATCTTTCCCGGCTTCCCAGTATTTGTGTTTTAGCTGAAGTATAGATATCTCCACTTTCCTGGCAACCAGCTCATTAATCTGTAGCCAAATACCTGTGACCTTGAGTCCAAGGTGGGATTGGAGCCGGAGGATGGGTGAGGCCTTTAAAAGGTCTTCTGCATCTTTTGGTGCAGATGCCAGGTCTACAGGGCATTGTTCCCTTTTTTTATGGCAGTTGTGCACAAAGCCCATTATTGCACCTCTAAGGGTGGCCTTGAAAGCCCCCCAGGTGTTGCCAGCCGAGGTGTCTATTTTGGGATTCTCTTTGAAAAAGGTGGTGACTTCATTTCACAGCCATGGTTCAAAGTCTGGGTCTCTCAGAAGGAGAAGGTCCAGCCTTCATAAAGGGAGCAATGGGAAGGGGCCATGTGCAAAAGTGAGCTGGACCAGGGCATGGTCCGAAATAATTATGGGATGTATACAAGTATCCCAACTTCCTTCGTGATATCAGGAGAGGTCAGCCAAAAGTCGATTTGACTAAATGAGTCGTACACCAGGGAGTGGTAAGTATAGTCCCGATTCTTGGGATGGAAGGCCCTCCATACATCCGTAAGGGCCAGCTCCTGCATAAGGAGCGCCAGTGTGGCCATTCCTCTTTGATGGGGCTCCACATTTATAAGGCTCCTATCTACAAAGGGATCAAGTGTTAAATTAAAATCCCTACCTAGCAGCAATGGGATGTTTTTAGGGGTCATTTTCCCTAATTGATGGGCCAGGGTAAGAAACATATTGGGAGAATCTTGGTTTGATCAATACACCTCTAGGGTGTCCACCTGGGCTAAGACCCAACTACCTTCCTTGTTCTTTACAACTTTCTGAACCACCCACTGCAATTTTTATGTAGTAGGAGTGCCACCCCCCGTTTCTTAGTGGGGGCTGATGCACATACTACCTGCCCCACCCAGTCCATTTTGAGCCTCCCACAGTAATCCTTAGTCAGTTTTGTTTCCTGCAGAAAAGTCAAATCTGCCTGTAATCTCTTTAGCTGTGACAGCACTTGTCTCCTTTTTATTGGGGTATTAAGCCCCCGCATATTCCAAAAGTAGGCAGTGATATCACCCATTAGGCTTGAGAAATGGAGACAGTGCTCTGCGGAGAAAAGTAATCACATGTAGAGATTGCGGAAGGGGGTCCAGGATCTCAAGCAGGCCCAAAACACACTGGGTGGAAGGTGGGTCTGGAGCTGACAGCTTCTGTGGATCCCCAGTTATTAGAATACCTGACATGCAGCTTTTGATGTCGGAGGTTGCAGCACAGACACAGTAACAGTGATACATTGTCAGCAAAAGCACACAATGAAAAAAACTTAAGCTATTTACATAAGTCAAATGGCTGTTGTCTATGAGTGTCAGAGGTATACATATGGCCACAGCCAGTGCTGGCGGCCTACCTCTGAGACCCGAGCGCAGAGGAGAAAACATTCTTTGCTAGAAATTGACAGAGGGGAGGTGCTGTACACCTCTCAATGAGGGCCTTGTGGCATGCCCGTATCTTGCCGAGTTGCGGGAGGGGAGGACCTAGACCCTGGGTTCCTGAGATGGGGTACAGAAGACAATAAGGGGAGGCATATCACACTGGTTTAAACCATTCCAGCTCACCCCTGTGAGAGACCAATGGCAGTACCCACAAAAACTGACAAGGGCCAGGCAGTCCCGATGAGGTAAAATGAGAGGAGGGATAAATTCGGGCTGAGCAAGGGAAGAGACAGCAAGATGAGCAGAAAGTATTTCAAATCAGGTTAGCAAAAAGTGGAAAAAGTCTGTCTCTGCCTCTTGATCATCACCTGGGCTGCAAGGCTGGTGGCCAGCAATTGGGAGGGGGTGCTCAGGAAGTGGAGAGGGAAGGTTGCTGAGTGAGACATGCATAAGAGTGGAATAGTGGGGGGGGCCCAGTGCATGAGCTGCACCATGGCTTCCTGACACACGGGACCCCCCCCCGGAAACCCCATACAGCCCCTTTATTTCCTCATATGCCTGGTAAGGTGGTCAAACCACCTGAGAGAGGTCGAGGAGGGCCTTGGGGGGGAGGTAAAGGAGATCCAGTATTGCTTGGCACATGGCCCACGCTGAGGGCTGGCCAGCAGAGTACCTCATATGGACAGGGGCACTGTATCCAGGATGCTTTGCCCCCTGTGACCTAACCCCCCCCATGAGCAACACACATTAGCATTTAGTACAGCAAAACGAAGTCCAGTGGGGTTGCTGCACCCCGATTATTTATCTGGATAGCTCAGGGCTTGACATGCGGAGGTCGATGGTTGTGGAGGAGATCTTCTGTCTGAGGAGGTGGGCCTCTTCCTGGCTGTGTCCCTGCTCCCATTATTGAAAGTCTTCTTTGAAGTATGGTGCTGTTCTTGTCAGGGTGGCTGGGGCTTGCTGGGGGAGGCAACACAGTCCCCCCAGACCTTGCTGAAGGCTCTGGGATCGGAGTTGCGAGGTTAGCAGCAGAACAAGAATCCTTGTCAGGCTGCTGTAAAGGATCCAGAGTAGTGGGCCTCAGCTGGCTGAATCAGTTCTGCTTTGGAAATTCCTCCAGGCATACAGGCTCGGCCGTGTCCATCATGCGAAGCACTGGGCTGTAGCTGTGAGGCTTTTTGGTGGGATGCTATCTTCTACCATGGCACCAGGAGGATTGACATTTTCAGTTACTTCTCACCATGAGTTCCCAAACATCTCTTGGCATAGGTGCTCATTTTGGATCGGTTGAGTTTTTCAAGGGAGACCTCCTGTCCAGTGCAGTAATAGTATGTCCTGTGAAGCATTGCTAGAACATGTAAAAGAATTAGAGTGGTGTTCTGAAGCAAACAGTAAGAGTTTGTTTTGAAAGAAGTCCTTGAATGGTAAAAAGGTTAAATCAGGAAAATGAAACAGCAAATATAAAGGGAAGACTTTATTAAAATAACAACCAGGATTGATCTATCCCTATTCAGAATGAAATTTCCATGGTACAAAGGGCAGCTGAGCTATTGAAACAGATATTAAGAGGCATCTCCTGATGATGCCTACATGGTGTAGGTGAAACGTGGGCCTTAAAGAAATATGAATAAAGTTTATGTTGGAGAAGAATTTTAGTGCTCTCCGCCGTTATTCTATTGTGCCCCCAAATGGCTCTTTTGTGTAGAGACTTTTTCCAGTGCAGTAGTGGGCCTGTAGTGAGAGTGCTGCTGTAGCGCTTGTATTTGCAGTTCCCCAGGCCAATTTCTGGTGAGAAAGTCCATGAGGGCCTCTGGGGAGGTGAATGAGCAAGGTACCCCATTGTGCTCCACATGCATCGTGGCTGGGTAGCACAGGGAGAAAGACAGGCCTATACGATGCATAATGTGATGAGCCTCTGTGTAAGCTTGTCGCCGGTCAGAAAGATCTTTTGAGTAGTCCAGGTAGATATTTATTTTGTGCGCTCTCTATTTTAGGTCTCGTAGCTCCTGTGATTTGGCCATAATTCTCTCTTTGTCCCGAAAGTCCAAAAACTGAGGAATTATAGACCTGGGCCTCTCCGAGCTCTGTGTCACTGGGGCAAGGGTGTGGTGGGCTCTTTCCACTTGCACCAGGCTGCCTGGCTCAAGTTGTAGCATTTCTGTGAGAGCTGATTAAAGAAAAGCTTCTGTGGACCGTCCTTCAGCTCTCTCTGGGAATCCTAGAAACTAGAGGTTATTCCTTCTCCCCCGGTTCTCAAGATAGTTGAGTTGTAGTGTGAGTCTGGTTATAGTGACCTGCTGCTCCCAGAGAATGACCATGTGCTCATGCAGAGTGGTTTTATTGGCTGTATTGCGGTTTTCATGCTAAAAGAAATGGGCTTCCATGCCCTGCAGAACCTGGGCCGAGTGGTTCATCACAATCGTTACTTGGGACATTTGTGTGACTAACTGTTCGAAGATCAGCTCCACTGCGGCAGGATCCCAGGAGAATGGAGGAGTGGGCTGCTCCATTTTCCCATGTATTGTAGGCCCCACCTGCTCAGGGTAATTTGACTTGACGTAGCCACGGAAGTAAACAAAGTTTGTTATAATTTTGTATATCAGTGCGCTCCTTATGATCATATGCACAACTTGATAGTTGACTTAAATGTAGATTCTGAAAATTATATCGTATTATGCAGGAGTTGGCCCTCTGAGGTGTAGAGTTATGTCCTCAGGCTGCCATCAGCTTCTGTGCCACTAACGGCAGTCTCCAAATTGTATTTTTGAATTTGCTCATAAGTATTTAACTTCTTATATGAATACACCTCATTATCCTTATAGTCATTTAGATCATGCTTACATTTACTCACTTTGGTTGCCCTTAGTTCCTCCTCAGACATATTAAGATGTGCTGTAACCTTATCGAAGTACAATTTGAATTCATCAATATTATATTTTTTCTTTATCTCAGCTTCATTATAATGTACATCAGGCTCCATATGGGCTAGTTCTTTAGTGATTGATTCATCTATAAGCAGCATAAAATCTCTCGAGCACCTATTCCTGACCCCATCCCATTTAGTATCCAGTTCCTGGCCAATATATCCCAAATTAGCTTCCACAAATATTCTTAGGCTCCTAGGGATCCTTTTCTGTTTTAAATATTGGGCCATGGTTTAATATGTATTTACCATATATTTAATTATCAACCAAAGTAATTCCTTTGGTTAAAAAATCGATATGTGGTAAATAGATATGACATACACTTGGAAGGATACCATTTATCCCCTGTCCTATTTTTCCTCCCTGTAATACCCATGACCCCTGTAACTTTCTAGGAGTGGGGAGAGGTTGTTTATTTTCCTTTTTTTGTGAAGATGCTTGTTTTAAATGTATAATAAATAACAGATTATGTGGTTAAGGAGTTCATCCTGGAAACATAGGGAACGAGAAGAATACAAAATATAATTAAGATTAAGTATTAAAGTTTACACAATCCTTGTGGGGATGCCTAGCATTACAACAATGTCTTCTGTTGCTGGGCACTGCTTTCAGCAGGTCGGGTACACAGGGTCTGATTGTTATGGTCATGTGATCTGATACTCTCGCCCATGTGCCTGATTCTCCTTGTAGGAATCTATTTGTTTAAAAGAAGTGAGTAGGATGCTACAGAACACCTCCGTGTTTTACAGAGAGCAGAGGTGTGCAGTGTGTCCTTACAGAGAAAACTTTAAAACTACTTAAAGTAAGTCCTTTTTCCATACCAACTAGGTGACTGGATGCTTTAGGTACTATTGAATGACCTTATGCTTGTGAGAAAAGAGAGTATAGAATCTTTTTTTTTTCTTCTTGTATTTTGAAGAAGAAGATTTTCAGGAAATAAAGATTCTGAAATGGACAGGTATGTTTTCCCCAGTTACTGCGTAGCTGATTTTATAAATATACACCTTTCATAAATATGCATTTTCAGAGTTTGTATTGGTACTATGGTAGTAGTGTAATTTATTTTTGAAGGTTATGCCACTCAGAAAGTTTAAGGAATGTTGAATGCAAATGGCTGTACTTTACACAAGGCTATATATTTATTTTTATTTTTTTTGCTTACAGCGCTTAGGAACTCTTTGATTATTTTGAGGTATGTACTTAATTACTATAATGGTTTGGAGAAAAAAGTAATGCATTTGAAAATCTAATTAATTGAGCAGTTTGTACAAGTTTGTATGCAGAAATGGGGAGAATATCCCTTGTTTGTTATATACTGAGAAACTTGTACTGATGGTTAGGATGTGGGATAATATGTGTAATATTATACTAAATAACTAAATCCCAGATACAAATAACAAGTGTATTTATAGCGGTTTGTTTGGAAATTGTTTTATAGGTATACGAATGTAACTAAACAACCTAGTTACATACATTGAGCATGAAATGGAGAAGTGTTTGGTGAGGAACATTTTTTTGTTGGCTTAAATAAAAAAACCTTTTTATAGCATATATATATATATATATATAGATAAATTGTCTAAAAAAATTCTTTATGAGTTTAATTTGTACAGTGTTGTTTACTGATGAAGGATTGTTGTCCGAAACATTTAAAGCAGGAATATGAACACTATTTCTTTGGGCATTTAACTCTTGCAAAAAACCAAGAATATAAAGAATAAAATAAAATACTTTCTGATTACACTGGGTGAGTGGGCTTTTTCACAACCGATGTTTTAGGTGGGGCATAGAGAGCACCAATATAGAGTGGGGCAAAGGAGGGGATGGATAGTTGTGCTAAGATCATTTTGTGGGAGGAGGTTCTGGCCTCCTTGAAGATGATAGAGCAGGAGATAGATTGTCTAATGTACAGAGCGACACTGCCACCTCGTTTCCCTCTGTCTTGATGAAATTAATTGAACTTAGGAATAGAAATGGCAGAATCAGGTATTTTAGCTAACAGCCAGGTTTTGGTAACACAGGATGTCTGGGAGGTACTGTGAAACCCAAACTTTTAGCAGGTCCATTTTGGGGAGGAGACTGCATGCATTTAGGGGAAAAGTCTCTAGTCCCTTGGGCAGGGAAGAAAAGTTTGCATTGGAGACTGCAAGTGTAGAGGCCATGATAGGGGGGTTGAGCCGCGCACCAGGATTGGGATGAATGTCACCAGAGAGTAACAGTAGAATTAAAAATAGGAGGAAATGAGGAGGGTACCTTGACCTTCTGTGGGTGTGAGAGGAAGATTCAGGAAAAGGGGATGTGAGGCAATAGAAAGCTTCTAGGTTAAGAAGAGTGGATGGTAGCAACCCAGAGTGAATAAAAGGACTAGCTTGCAGGTAAGTGACTGCAAGCTAGCCCTGGGCCATTCAATCCATTCTGTAATTATATGGAGAGCCCGAAAGGTGTAGCAGGAGGAACAGGATTAGGTTTGGCTGTGTCCTACACAGATCACGGTTGAGCAAGGTAAACCATGATATGTAGGGAACTCATGGAGCATTCTATTAGGGAGTGAAGCTCCACAGATCAGAGCACTCCACCCCAGGCTGAACAAAGTGAGCAGTGTAAAGTGCAGAGAGCTGGATAAAAGTTAATGAATTTTGAACTCTATCCCACAGCAGAACAAGGTGAAACTGAGGGACGGGAATAGCATCCATAACGTAAACACAAATAACTGCATTTTACTTACTAATCCTGATGACACACACAACTAATCTGTCTAAATAAATAGCTCAAGCACCAAGCAAGGCAGACAATGGTGGTGCTGTGACTGGCAAAACACCAGTCATATTAAATTAATCAATGTAAAAAGGAGGTAAAGTTTAAAAGCAATAGTTTGTCTTATGTTAAGGTTTGTTTGGCACAGAGCCAAATAGAAACGTAACCATCCTGGTGAGATGCATGACATAAACTGAGGATTCTGGGAGTGAAGAAAGAGGGGACAGATCAGATTTCAAATCTGAAATTCTTTTGTGCATCAGCCTATGTGGAGAGCTCTAAGAACCCATGTGTTGAAACTCGGAGTGCTGTAAAAAGGTATGATAGATAATTGCCATTCTGTACACAAACTGTGTTCTAGCACAAGCTCCACATTCTAGTTCCATGAAGAGAGCTGTGCAAAATGTGTCTATACAAAACAAAATTGAAAACAGCTGTTCTCATAAGTGTTAATTCAGTTACAGCTAAATTTACATTTTTAGGAGATATGACTGAGAGCCAATAGGATAAGTTCTATGAGGAGCGCCTCAAGGCACTAAACATGTACTCTCTGGAAATCAGAAAGGAGGATATGATAGAGATTTTCAAGTTCCTAAAGGGAATTAGCAAGGTGATCTGCGGGAAATATTTAGCTTGAACACTAGCTTGTGGCCACTTGGGCATGAGTGGAAACTAGCAAGAAAGAGGTTTAGGAGGGACATAAGAAAGTATAATTTTATGGAAAGGGTGGTGGAGCTGTGAAACAGTCTACCAGCTGAGGTGGTGGGTGTGAAAACCATTGGTGGTTTCAAGCATGGTTAGCACAGAATGAAGGATATAGTTGTGGCTCAGGGCAGCAGAATCAAGGAGGAGAACTGGGGGGATGGAGAGGACTAAGACCCAGGGGGGCAGCAGGTCCCAGGGCTAAATAGGGAACTTGAGCAGGCTGCATGGACCATTGGCCTTTTTCTGCCTTAATTGTCTATGTTTCTATATTTCTGTAAATTAGAACATTATTAACAGCTGCCAGTTAACACAGATGTCCTGTCCTCTTTAATGAGTGCTTGTCCCCCAGGCCCTTTCCTGTAGTAGGTCTCCATAGGCTGGACTTTCTCAGGTCTGGTCTTGTCCTTTCAGGTCTACCTCCCTGATCAATCTTTCTGAAACTGAGCTGTGCAGCTCCTTTTATATCCACTAAAATGATCAAAAACGCAAATCCTGTTCTCTGAGTGGACCGATATCTGGTTCCAAACCTCAGCACCAATTAACTGAAATTCTGCAGGAGGATAGGCCACACTGGAATGCTTCAGTCTGAACCACCAACCGACTGCCCTGAATATTCTTGCCTGCTCTGTTTTGTTCACAAGGATTAATTATGCACACTCTATAAATCATAATAAAACTGTACTAAAATGAAATGTAAGCACTTTTAGTTTTTATTGCCCGGGTAAGTGCACTAGACAAATTCTGCCTATTTTCAGGCATGACACGGGGGAGGAGGATACAGATGAATGCCAGCTGACCTTGAACCAGTTGGAGAGGGCTAAGACCCTCGGGGGCAGCAGGTCCCAGGGCTAAATAGGGAACTTGAGCAGGCTGCATGGACCATTGGCCTTTTTCTGCCTTAATTGTTGGTGGTATTTGTTAGTGAAAGGGGGAAATTTGGCCATGACACCGGGGAAACTTCCCCTACTTCTTTTGAGAAATGCCATGGGATCTTTAACATCCACTTGAACTACCACCAGAACAGGCAAATGGGATCTTGGTTTAATGTCTCATCCAAAAGACAGCACCTCAGGAGTGCAGCACCCCCCTCATGCTGCACGACAGTGTCAGTATTGTCAGTACTTTCATACTTCCCCAGCTTGAAAGCAGAACGTTGGGCTTTCTGCAGTAATTTTGCAATTGGAAAATGATAGTCTGCTATTTACACTAAGCCACTTTCTTTCAGGAGAAAAACACTGCTTAATGAATTCCTTTCATGTTTAAATGTGGGCTGGCAGTATAGCCTAGAGTATAGAGTAATGAGCTGTGAATGAACTTGCTACATCCAGCAAGCCTGGGTTTGAGTCCCACAAACTCCAATTGCATTCCATGTGACTCACAGTAAGTCACTTAACTTCCCAGTGCTTCTGGTCTGTTCCTGAGAATAGGCACTTATGCTTAGTGGGACTTACCTGGTTAACAAACAATAAAAACAAATCTGTGACTTTCACTTGTCTGTGACTTAAAGAGCACACATGTAAATTCTGTGGTCTAAAACTCTTCCTAGGGACAACTTCAAATGCTCATTTCTGATACTCTTGCCCATGAACACATACCCTCTCTAGGCTCTTCCTTTAATTTTCCTGCCTCTCAGCATGGCTTCTGGACTTCAGTCTTTTCTACATGACTGCTCCACATTTGCAGGTTAGTGAGACCCATTCCTGGTTACTCTGACTACTAGGACAATGACCCATTAATACCCCACCTTTCAAACTATAACAGTACCATGTTTAATATCTTTCTGATGAAAATTGGCTAAGATAAAGCAATTAGTAAACAGGTTGTGCACTTTTCTGCAGTTTAAATTCTCTCTCATATTTATCTCACACACTCTGAGTTTGTACTGCTCAATTTTTATAACTAAGTATTTATGGGAAAATATAATCATATGGTTGTGTTTATTAGGCTGTGAAGTGACACACTGTGCTTTGTGCTATTCATTTAGTAATTTATTTCTCATTTCCCTTGAGTATTTTGCACTGTGTTGTGTTTTCTCCAGCAGCCTGATGCTGCACCTAAGATGGTGTTGATAGCTCTGTGAGCCCATCCCCATTTTGTATGGTCTCTTTCCTTCTCCCCACTTTTATTTATATTTTTAAATTTAAATAGCAACCACTCCCTAAAACACATCCTTAGTGCTTGTTGCTTGTCAACTAACTGTGTGCGTTGAGCATAAATTGGGGTCCAGGACCACTGAGAGCATTCTAGCTCTTCGCCATTCTGCAGCCTGTTTCATTGCTGCAGTATCAGTTTGCATTCCCTGATTCATGTCCTCCTGCTGGGATCCACCCTGCTAAACTACAGCAGCACTAAGCACTGGAGTCGCTTGGCTCTCTCCTATCCTGTCTGAGGCACTCTGGCACCACACAGCTGCCACTCTGAAAACATTAAAAAGAGCACTGTTTTACTGATTATTAAACTCAGGCTCATATTAAACATAAATTCCCTCCCCCCTGAAATACAACACTCCTCCTCCAACTACTCCCTTACCTCTGCCCTACACAATTACCTTTCCCTCAGCTGTTCCTGCTTTAACCCACATTAATACCTATCCCCAGTTCCTTCCTTCCTACCATGATCCCCCCAGCAGGGTTCTCAACATCCTGAAGGGGGAAATCAGGAAATGGCTACCCCTTTTCCACATATTCAGTTCTTGCCTCTCCCTCCTCTCTTCTCCACCTGCTCTTCTGGGTCACCAGTGTGCACAACCTAACCCCATCCTTTTTACTCCAACAGCACTTGCGTACTGCCTTGAGCCTGCTCCTGGTACACTCATGCTCTATAAATGGTTCTATCGCATTATTACTGTTTTGTACATTTATATTTTCTTTTGTTTGATTTTGGACATGTATTGCAATTTACCCAATGTTCCACTACTGTTTTTTGTACAATATCTTGTGTTCCAACCGTTGCACAATCTTACAATGTTGTTTTGTTTGTACTACCCACATACTATTGTAACTGATCATCCTTCACAACCCTATGTAACCCCATCCCCCAGATTGCACCGTGAGATGAGCAACTTGTTGTTCAGTGTGCCCTCCTGGTGAAACATTTCAATAAATAAATAAAAAAAACAGATATTAGACTGGGCTGGAGGCATGAAGGGATAAGGTATTAAAGGTCTTACCTCCTGCCATGTCGACAACCCATGTTTGGAAATGTGCACAGATTACCTGAGGTAGGCAGTATGGGAAAGGATTGGGAATCTCAGGGAGTGCTCTCCTCTTCTCTTCTGGGGGGGGCGCCTGCTGACTCAGCCTTTGCCTGACACTGTATGGAGGCTCAGTGGTAGTGTAGGCAGTGAGAGGCTTGAAGGGAGAGGCCGCCATTCTGCAGAATGTGTGCACCTCTATACATACATCCCGATATGTCGCTGTGGCAGGGACTCATGAGAGAAAATGGAAAATGACATCCAAGAGTGAGCCACTGCCCTGTGCACCTCCCCGGACCCAGGCCACTGCCTAAATGCCTGGAGCAACTCTGGATGAGAACAGTGGGGGAAGGATGGCTCTCTCCATTTAGCCTGCTGCAGGGGGAAATCTGTGGGGGGCTCACTCCAGCTAGATTAGAGGGAGGTGGATGCCAGCTGGGGGGGTGAGGACAAGCATGGGGCTCACCCTTGGAGTAAAAAGTACAATAAAAAAAATTTTACTACTGATGCAGTTACATTTATTACACTCTCCAGACTTGCCCTACTAATTTACAACTGGACACCAAGGTGATGGAACTAGCCTGGGCATTAGGCTCACTAGCACATGGCTACCAAGATGTTGCATATCATGTTTATTTACAGAAATGATGCTAGACAGTCATGTAATTAATATCAATCTATATACATCCTATATGTGCGGGTGTAGGCAGTCATGCCTCCTTTTGGCTTATTATTACCTCAGTGAATTAATGGTATGCTTATAACTTTTTCCTATTTAATTCAGTTACAGTTTTTACCTCACATGTGGTAAGATCCAACAAGTCTGCTGGATCTCACACCAAGTCACCCACAACTATTACGTACAACAGGCTTCTTCTGGAACATAAAAATCCAAGAAACTCCAAAGCTAGAAAATCTTCACTGCTTTATTGCTGAGACCACCACAAGTGAGACAAATTGGGTAACTCCCAAGCACTTCGGTCGGGGACCTTCATCAGAGAGAATGGTTTAAATGTAATTGACTTTTCTTTATACTACCAACCTTATGACATCATAGTCACGTGATATCTTATTACATAAAAGCTTACAATTCCATTCTCAACATTGTATATAACTATCAAGAAAATCCAATAAATGTTATACTTTTACAAGCCTTTTTGTAAACCTTATACACTGATTTATTTCATTATGATAGTTATAATGCAGAACGTCACAAAAATATAAGGAGAACAACCTCATATGGCTAAAACACTTACCAATGTCCAAATTCAAACTTTCCATTCAAAAGTGAAAACTGAGGTAAGGATCTCCCAAGAGGATGATTATTCCTCAAATAAGGGGATCTATTTTACCAGCAGGAATACCATGAAGTAATAACAACGGAGAGAACAAAAATTAACACTGCAATATTTTTTTACAGGGATCCATGCCATAACATATTCTAAGCCTAGATATGAGAAGAGAGTTTAAACCCTTGTATGAAATAAAAACATTTCTCTTTAGTCACTTACTCTTTTTATCATTATAAATGCATAAACCTAACGAAAATGCAAAACCTAGCTACACAAAAGAGACACTAGAAATATGGTGGAAAATGGTGGGTAGAGGGGGAAAGGGAAAAAGGGCAGGAGAGGGCAAAAAAGCAAATAAAAAAACACAATGTAAACAAACACTATACAAGGGGGGAGGGGTGAAGGATTGGAGAATTGGGGAATTCTGGGAGTTCAAAGGTAAGAAGTGAAAAAAGTGGAACATCTGACACCTTAACTCATCTTGAATAAACGTTCACATATGAGAACAGCTGGGGCCTGATATTCAAAGTTTGCACGAGTTCTGACAGGACTTTGCCCACACAAACCAAGGTTTGCGCTGGATCTCCTTATTAAAAAAAGGCTGTTGTGTGGGCAAAGAGAGCTGTGCCTGTGCAGAATATAATGTATGCAGGTGGGCAAGGGGAGTGGCATAGCCATGAACAGCCATGCTACCCCATATTCAGCAGCTTTGCACTGCACAAAAGGGTTCAGAGTGGGCCTATTGCACAGTGTAAATACCGTTGAACAAAACCCCAATTTACTTTGGTAAACCTTAACGGCTGCTGGAGGTAATGTAGCCACTTAGCTGGTTGGCTGCTGGGGCAGCATACCCACCCTCTGTAGTCCCTGGCACCCCTCCCCACTGATTGCCAGCCCATACTGTATTACATAAAATCCCTGGTGCTATTGGTCCCCGCTTTTGATCACCAGCCCATACTTTATTAAACAACATCCCGGGTGGTAGTGGACCCCCCCGATCGCTGGCCCCTACTGTATTAAACAACATCCCTGGTGGCAGTGGTTCCCCACCTCGGATTGCTGGCCTGTACTGTATTAAACAGCATCCCTGGTGGTAGTGCCCCACCCCAATTGCCATCCCATACTGTATTAAACAACATCCCTGGTGGTGGTAGTAGTCCCTCCTCCCTCCGATCGCCAGCCCCTAATTTTTTTTTTTTAAAGTAATCTTTATTGATTTAACACACAATACAATAAACACCAAAGAGGACAGAAAACATTACTTCTAACCTAACAATAGATACTGACATAATCCGGTTACCCCCCTGACAGCGACATTTCACCAGCGAGGTCCCCCACAGTGACTACAGTACCAAGCCACAGTGGGAGACCTGCTGGAACCCGCCGCTGTCTGTCGGGGGTCATGCACCCCCCCAATCAGCTCTGACTGGAGTTGAGAATCCCTAAGTGGTGGGGTGCAGCCTGTCACATGGGGGGTTCAGGGGAGAAGCCCCCCCGAAGAAAACAAAGATAGAAATAGCGAGCTGGCAGCCTACTGCAAAATGCGGTTGACCTGCCAGTATTGCTGACGGGGCGTTCAATAAAATTTTTGTCGGACTCCCGTCATGAATCCACATAATTGAGCATGCTTACATTGTTACAGATTGATGTTTGTTTCTGGCACCTATAGAGGGGTAGGTTTGTGGGGGTGGAGGTGCTGGCAGTCTGTGGAGTTGGGTATTTGTGCCCCAAAGGTGGAGTGGGTGTCCATGAGGATGGGCCCACCCCGTTCCCCGGCATTCCAGGGCCAGGTGGCTTATGAGTTTAGCAATAGGGTTTTGAGAGTTGCCCACCTACTGTGGTAAAGCCTTGGGATCCGGCGCATGTGACAAATGTATTTTTCCATGGGCAGGGCCTCCAGTATTAAGTTATGCCACTCTGCATAGGTTGGGATCTGATCATCCGTCTAGTGTTTGAGGATCAGCTTCTTAACTATGGCAGAGATGACTGAGATATGAAATCTCCTCTGGCTTAGTAATGAGTCAAGGTCTACCCCTAGGAGGCTGATTTTGGGGGTGAAGGCGTTCTCCAGAACCAGGAGTGGATCCATGCATGCCTCCACCTCTTTCCAGAGAGGGCTGGCTTTGGGGCAGTCCCAGAGGATGTGTTTGAGAGTTCCCCTTTGAAGCTTACATCTTGAACAAAGGTCACTGTCAGTCTTCCCCATTGTGTGCAATTTGACTGGGGTGTACTAGAGGTTGTGGTTGATTTTGAATTGCATAGGTTTTAAGCATTGAACTTCAGGTATTTGTGGGTGTCCTTCCAGATGTTTGGGATTGCCACACAAGGAGCCAGTTCAGGAAACTCCAAGAGCCAGTAAGAGCAGGTCACATTTGTGGCTGGTGTGTGTAAAGCAGTTAGTTTTTTGTACAGTCTGGAGATGGCATGCCATTGAGATGCCAGCTTCTGGAGTTCATCCCAGGGTTTGAGGTCGGTTGTTTTCCAAGGGTTTAGACCTAAGGTGGTTGATATGAAATGTTGCAGCTGGAAGAGGGGGACAGCAGGTATGTGGACTAGGGCCACCCTTTGTTTTAGTAGTTGGAAAGAGGCCAGGGAGTCGTTATCCAGCAGGGAGCCCAGTGTATCCAGTCCCATGTTAGCCAGCCATTGGCAGGGAAGTGACTTGTGCTGTATCTTGAAGTTGAGGTTCCTAGCCAATGGTTGGGCTGGGTCATGGGTCATGCTTTGGTTGCATGCCAAGTAGGTTGTGCAGTTGTTTGCTGGCCTTTAGGGCTGTACCTATGGGGGTGTTCTTCAGGGGGGTTGGGAAGTTCAGTCTGGGAGCAAGATAAGGGCTTGTATACAGTCTCTGGTCCCTTTGCACAGGTCAAGTTCCATGTGTTTCCGCTGTTGAAAATAGGTTGGTGGGGGCGCCGCTCCTCATCTACACCCCAAGAAGTGGGTGGCATGGGCCGCCAGGTAATACAGTTTGAAATCTGGGAGCTGCAGGCCACCCTGATCTCTGTGGGCAGTGAGCTTGTGGTATGCCCTTCTTGGGTGTTTGCCTTCTGAAAAGAAGGCCAAGAGAGTGGCACGCAGCTTTGTGAACCAGGAAGATGGGAGCAGGCTTTCGGTCATGCTGATGGTATACAGTAGTCTGGGGAGTATATTCATTTTGATGGTATTGATACGTGCCCACAGGGATAGGGGTAGTAGGGTCCAGCGGGTAAGGTCTTGTTGAATGTGTGCATGGAGAGTGTGTAAATGTTTTGCCATCATAGTGTTTTTGGATTGGGAGATGTGAATTCCCAGGTATTTAATGGAGCCTATGTACCATGTGCTTCCCCATTGGGTTGTTTGAGATTTGTAGGTGTGATGGTTTAGGGGCATGATGCTTGTTTTGCTGATGTTCAGTTTGTAGCTGTGATTTGCTCGAATTCCCTTAGTATGTCATGAGTTGGCAGTATGGATTGGGCTGGGTTGTCGAGATGTAGGAGTGTGTCATCAGCATAGGTGGAGATCTTGTATCTAGCCTTGCCTACACTAATTCCCAGCATAAGGGGCTCATCTAGCATCCTTCTGGTTAGTGGTTCCAAGTACAGGTTGAATAGTAGGGGTGAAAGGGGGCAGCCTTGTCTAGTGCCTTTATGTAGTGTGAAAGGGGGGACAGAACTCTGTTGCAGAGTATCCTAGCTGTGGGGTGGGAATATAGCAGGTTAACCCATCTGTTAAAGGGGAGTGGGAAACCAAAGTGTTTGAGTGTTTCGAACAGGTATGGCCTGGCCACACTGTCGAAATCTTTCTCCGTGTCAAGAGAGAGGAAGGCCGCCCGGGTGGGAGCATCCCTGGATGCCGCTATTATGTGGGCAAGTTTGCGCATGTGGTCAGTGGCTAACCTCCCTTACATGAAGCCCACTTGTTGGGGCCTGATAAGGGTGTTGCAGGCTAGGCTAAGCCTGGAGGCTAGGATTTTGGTGAGGATTTTGATGTTTATATTGGCCTGTAGCTTTCCAACAGGGTTTCATCTTTGAGTGGTTTCAGAATTAGGGTAATCAGGGTTTCCTGCATTGTGTGGTTGAGGTCAGCATTCTCATGGGCTTCATTGAAGAGGTGGGTCAGTGGGTCAGTTAGGTGTGTTGTTAGGCTTTTGTAAAAGTTGGTTGAGAAGCAGTCCAGGCCTGGAGCATTGTCGGCTGCCAGCGAGGAAATAGCCTTCTTCACTTCCTTCTCCACTATGGGTGCCTCTAGGCTACCAAGGAATGCCTGGTCCACCTTTGGTAGGCTGGCCTTCTGCAGGAATTGTGAGATATGGTCGTGGACCCCCGAGGCTCCTTTGAGTATAACTTGGCAAAGAATGCTTGAAAGGCAGCTGCAATGTCTTTAGGGTTCTAGATCAGTTGCCCAGACATGGTCCAGATTAAGTGGACTGCCTTGTGTAATTCCTGTTGTTTAAGGCGGAGGGTGAGGAATCTCCCTGCCTTCTCGCCCTGGTCCACATACCTAGTGTGGGCCCTAAAGATGGTGAACTCGACTTGTTCCCTAAGCAGTTCTCAGTATTTTGCCCTGGCCACATTTGGCTGTAGTTGGTTGGAAGAGGTATAAGCTCCAGAGGTTTGCCTCTCCAGAGTTTTAATAGTGCACAATATGTCTGCACAGGCTGCCTCACACTTTCTTTTCCTTGTGGTGGCTAGTTGGATTGGCTCCTCCATAAGGTGCATTTAAAGGCACCCACAGGGTCATGTGTGATGAGACCATGTTGGAATTCAGTTCAGAGAAGGTCTGGACACTTTGTTTTATTTTTTTGAGGCATTCAGGGTCTGTTATGAGGTTGTTGTTGAGTCTCCATAGTATATCCCATTGCTGTATGCCTGGTGGGAGGAAGTGCAGGGACACCAGGGAGTGGTCCGAGATCACTCTGGGTTCTATTCTACTCTGTAGGGTGGATCTAAGTATGGTTTGATTAACTAAGAAATAGTCCAGTCTTGAGGGGGTATTGTGAGGTGCTGGCCAAAATGTAGTCTTGCAAGGAGGGGTGTAGTGGCCTCCATACATCTATCAGTCCCAGGGAATCCTGCATTTCCCGGAGGGCTCTCTGAGAGGGGATAAGGCTGATCCCTCTGGGTTTGGATTTGTCCAGTACATTTTCTGGTATAAGGTTCCAGTCCCCTGCCAATAGTACGGGGAAGTGAGGTTTGGTGGCTAATATGGAGAGTAGGGAGGTGACAAAGTGTGGGGCGTCGGCATTCCGGCTATATATTGAAGCCATAATGACTTCCATCTGCTCCAGCTTGCCTCTAAGTATAATGTATCTGCCCCCAGGGTCTGCGATTTCTTCCAGGGCCTGGAATGGGAGATGTCAGTGGATTAGGATGGCCACTCCAGCATGTTTGTTGCTTTCTCCCATTGCAAAGACCTGTCCCACCTCTTCCTTTTCCATGAGGGGGGCCTGGGTGGGGGTTGTATGTGTTTCCTGAAGAAAGGCAGTCAGTGTGCCCATGGATTTAAGGTGCCTCAGGACCTGGTATCTTTTTTTTTGGTCTGGCTCCCTTCATATTCCAGGTGGTGCACTTATGGGTACCTGCCATGTGATGAGTTGGTGATTGTGGGTGCCATGTCTGGGGGGGTAGTTATGAGGTGGGATGCCTTCATCTCTGGATGGACCCAATTTGGGGGTTGAGGACATGTGACACCACCTCTTCGGTGTCGGTTCGGGGTGGGCACCCCTGTGCAGTACACTCCAGTTTTCTGGCACCCAATCGTATTGGTGTGACCCAATGTGGGGGTGTAATGATTAAGTGCCAGAAGGCATGAAATGCATTAGGCGATTTATGCATTGCTGTATGAGGGGGATGCAGGCATTCATGGAGCTTGGTGCACTTGAAATAAAATAGTAGCACTGTTTTTGTACCTTACTTAAGGACTGGCTCTGAATTTTTTGGTGCACTGTGTGAGCGTGGACTGTGTGTAGCCTGTGCTGGTATTCCTTTATTTTTCTATTGCTCATATGTTATTGCTATTCTGGGGGGGGGGGAGTTAAGTCCTGACAGATTCACACCTTATATTAGGCTTATTCTAGTCCTTTTCCCCTGTAGTGAGGGAAAATCTGATGCAGTGGATTAAACTGATGTTGGTGTAATGAGTGTCAGCTGATGCAAGGGTCCGAGAGGGCACTCATAGCTCAGTGATTGTAAGGCACCTGGCTCCTGGGGTACAGTGCATAGTGAGAGAAGAGGGGGGCTGTACTAGACAGTCCCAATTACGTGAATGACTTCATTCACATATTTGGGACTGTTTAGTACAAGATGCCCTGCAAGCCTATTGGTCCACACTGGGGACAAATGGGCTTACTGTCCATACTGTACCTGTCATTCGGCGGAGGCAGTGCGATATGCGGGTGGGTTGCAGCCACTGGCCGATGAAGGGGGGCCGGGTGGGCAAGGGGTCTGATGTGATGGGAGGGGTGCATGGGTGACACTGGATCACCAGGGCACTTCCTTATGGAGGATTACCACGATCATGGCTAGGGGCAGGGGGGGGTTCACTAGACCACCAGGGATGGTAATTTGACATTACTTGGGGACTCGGGTGGGAGGGGGAACCAGTTGGCCACCAGGGATGGTCTTTCATTACAATATTCGGGGATTCAGGGACTCGGGAGGAGGGGGGCCACTAGACTAGCAGGGCTTGTTTAGTATACATAGAAACATAGACTTTGATGGCAGAGAAGGACTGCTTGGCCCACCTAGTCTGCCCATTCCCTACCTACAGGATAAGCTGCAGATCCTAGTTAACCAACAGCCTATTTCTTCTTACCCCCACAAGAATTGCCTTATGTCTGTCCCATGTATTCTTGAATTCTCCCACAGTTTTAGACCCCACAACCTCCTCAGGAAGGCTGTTCCATGCGTCCACCACCCTCTCTGTGAAAAAATTCTTCCTCACATTGCCCCTGAACTGCCCCCCATCTTTAAATTGTGTCCCCTTGTTCTTGCACATCTTTTTTCTGAAAGATGCTACCCTCTTGGACTTTGTTGATTTCACTGAGGTACTTAAAAGTTTCTATCATGTCCCTCCTCTAGGGTATACATATTAAGCTTCTTAGTCTGTCCTCATATGGCTTCTCTTGCAGACCCTGCACCATTTAGTTGCCCTCCTCTGGACTGCCTCTATCCTGTCTATGTCCTTGCGGAGATGGGATCTCCAGAACTGGACGTTATACTCAGATGGGGTCTCACCAACTGTCTGTACAGAGGGATAACAACTTCCTGTTTTCAGCTGGTGATGCCTCTCCCTATACATCCCAGTATACCCCAGCCCTTCTTACTGCATTCTCACATTGCTTGCTAACCTTAAGATCATCTGAAATGATTACCCCAGGTCCCTTTCCATTTTGTTGTTGTTACTACCTCCCCATATTGTAATCTTCCCTGGGTTTTGGTTTCTAGGTGCATTATTTTGCACTTTTGCATTGAATCCAAGCTGCCACACTCTGACCATTCCTCCAACATTGCCAAGTCCTTCTTATCCTTTCCACGCCTCTTGTGTATCAACTTTGTTGCAGATCTTGTGTCATCTGCAAACAGGCATACTTTTCCTTCCAGCCCTCTGATGTCACTTATAAAGACATTAAAAGGACTGGACCCAGTACGAGTCCCTGCGGTACCCCACTAGTAACCCCTCTTTCTTCAGAGTGACTCATTTACAATTACCTTCTGTATCCTGTTGTCCAGCCAATGTTTTACCCAGGCTATGACCCTGGGACCCACTCCCAGGCTGGTTAATTGCAGCTGCAGAATAAGGGATGCTAGCTGCACATTTGAGCAGACTTGCTAGACCTCTAGGCCTTTATCTGTTGGCAAATTTCGTATGTTCGTATGTTCGTAATTAATCTTTTGGGTGGGACTGTGTCAGATGCCTTGCTAAAGTCTAGGTAGGCCATGTCCACAGCCCCTCCCTGGTCTGCTACTTTGGTCACCCAGTCAAAGAAATCAATTACATTAGCCTGACATAACCTTCCCGCTGTGAACCCATGCTGCCTTGGGTCCTGTGCCCCACTGGCCTCTAGGTACTCAACAATTTTTTCCTTCAAAAGTGATCCCATCACTTTCCCTACCACAGAGGTCAAACTGACAGGTCTGTAGTTTCCTGCCTTTGTCTTGGTCCCACTTTTATGAAGGGGAATCACATCCACCTTCCTCCAGTCCTCAGGTACCACACCACCCTCCCACGATTTGTTAAAAAGGGTAGTCAGTGGTTTCACTAGTTCTCCCCTTAATTCTGTTACAATTCTGGGGTGAATTCCATCAGACCCCATTGCTTTGTCCACCTTCAGTTTTAGGAGTTTTTTCAGAACCCTTTCTTCTGTGAAAGGACTGGAATCGACCCCCCTATCAAGAGTGCTTCTGTTAATTAGATTAGGCACCTCCCTCTCCTCCTTCCTCTTTTGTAATACTGAGCAGAAATATTAGTTCAGTATCCCTACTTTTTCACTTTCCCTCTCTGCCCACCCACTGTCCATTCTATTCAGCCTCACTATCCCTCCCTTTGTCTTTCTACACTCCCTGATATTCCTATAAAAGGTTTTATCCCTCTTCTTAACCGAGTTGGCTATCTTTTCTTCAGTTTGGGCCTTTGCTATTCTGACTTCCCTCCCTGCTTCCTTCTGCCTTAACTGGTACAGCTCTCTGTCCTGCTCCTTCTGTGTTTCCTTATACTTCCTGAATGCTATCTTTTTCTCCCTGACTTTTCCCACCACCTCTTTTGAGAACCATAGTGGCTTTTTCTTTCAGTTTGATTTGTTTATTTGCTTCACATAATGGCTTGTTGCCTCTGTGATGGCAGTTTTGATGTTTCCCCATTGTTGCTACACCCCTCCTTCTAGCCTGTTTGCTAGTGTTTTTCTAAGGCATGCTCCCATCTTTCCAAAGTCAGCCCTCCTTAAGTCCAGTACCCTCACTTTTGTATGGCTTGACTCTGTAGCTGAGTTTATCGTGAACCATACTGTTTGGTTGTCACTTGTTCCCAGATGGAAACCCACTTCTAGATCTGAGATCCTCTCACCATCCCCATTTGAGAGTATGAGGTCTAAGACTGCTCCCTCACGAGTGGTTTCTGAAACTAGCTGTCTGAGACATGCCACCTGTAGGGCATCGAGAATGGCCCTGCTCTTGGATGTGGCTGCAGAAAATGTGCTCCAGTTAACATCTGGCATATGCAGGTCTTCCATCAGCAGTATATCCACTTTCTCTGCCATCCTAAGAATGCCTTCTATCATATCCTTGTCCATTCCCTCCCCCTGACATGGGGGTCTGTATACAACTCCTGTGCAGATTGTGGTGCCATTTCCAGTCTCTAAGGTGACCCACAGTGCCTCCTCTCCTCCCAGTTTACTCTTTTGTTCAGTTGCTTTTATCCCTTCCTTTACATAGAGATCTACTCCTCCCCCTCGTCTCACCTCCCTGTCTCTCCTGTAGGTTATGTACCCTGGTATGTTAACATCCCAGTCATGGTTCTCTGTGTACCATGTTTCTTTGACTGCTACAATATCCAGGCATCCCTCTTCCATCAAGGCCACAGTTCAGGGACCTTGTTGCCCAGACTATGGGCATTGGTACTCATTACCCTCCACTTCCTGATGGCCTTACTCCTTTTTGCCCCTTCCCTGTCCTTACTGCCTTAGTCACTTTCTCCATTTACCCCTGCCCTTCTCCCTATCGACATCTCTGTCTTGGTGTTTTCCTCACTTACTACCCTAACTTTTTTTGGGGGGCTAGGATTTCCCTGCTCCTTTCCAGTGCCTCCCCCCTTGGCTAGTTTAAATGTTTGCCAATGAAGCATTTAAACCTATCACCTAGGATCCTGGTTCCCCTCCTGGACAGATGTAGCCCATCATGCCAGTATAGGCCTGCATTACTCCACGTGGATCCCCAGTCCCCAATGAAGCCAAATCCCTGAGCTCTGCACCAGTATTTCAACCACTGATTGAATCCCCATGGTGTGGAGCACCCTAGCCTCACCTACACCATAGACAGTCAGCACCTCCAAGAAGGTTACTGTGCGTGCTACTTGTCTAAGGCCCCTCCCCAACTCCACAAACTCTTCCTGCACTGCTCTGATCCCTTTCTTAGCCAGGTCATTTGTCCCTAGGTGGACAATGACATCTAGCTCCCTCCCCTGTGCAGCTGCTCTGGTGATCCAGAGCATTCGCTCCCTGTCCCTCCAAGCCATGGTGCCAGGCAGGCACCTTACCTCCCTCTCCCCTTCCTCCCCCAGCTCTACCTTCCTAACAAGAGTTGTTTCCTTCCCCTGTGGGGTTCCATGCCACCCTCCTGTGGGTCTCCCTTGTGGAGATTCCCAGCATTCTCCTTGGTCTCCACTGCGGGTGCCTCCATAGAGGAACCACACTTTGCCAGAACAGCATAGGAATTGTGGAGAGGTACAACTGGAGGGATGCACCTCTGTTCTGCCACCCTCACACTCCCTGAGCCCACTGTGGTGCAACACTCCTCTTTCTTGGCAATCTCTGAGGCAATGGCAGTGGTCTTGGTGGTCCCTGGATGGAAGAGGAGGTCCCACAAATCCTTGCCAACTCAGCCTGGAGATGAGCATCCTCCTCCCTCAGCCCAGGGAGGTGCCTGCAGATGGGACAACACCACATCCTCCAGAACGTCTCATGGAAGACTGCTGCTCCACAGCCACTGCACTGCACCACTCCCATCATGTCTAACTTCTGGCCCCTTCACTGTTGTTTGGAATCCTTACTGTTTCCTCTGTTTTTTTTTCTTCTCTCCCTACTTACTTACTGCCTCTGTGCCCTTTAAACTCCTGATCATCCTGTTCTGAGACAAGAAGATCCTATATTTCTCAGTAGACCCCTTACTTGCTCAGAGGCAGACATTAAAGCAATCGCGGCTCTGGGTGGGGGATGCCCCAGGATCCCCACTGCACACGTCATGCTGTGCAGGGCGCCAGGCGCAAGTCGCCAGGCTGCCATGTGCAAGGCATGCAAATGGCCCCATTTGCACCTTGCATATCTTATGGCCTCATTTGCATGCCCCCTGCTGATTATCACAGGTGATGTGCCTAGAGCAACTGCACTTGTGCTGGCTCATCCCCATGCTCCTAATCTATGGCTTGCACTGGCACAGTGCCACTGTGCCATGCACAGTTTGTGCGCTGACCTTGCCATATTCAATGGTGCTGTGCCATGGTGCATCACTGTTGAATATTGCCTGGTCCTGGTCCCGGTGCAGCCCAGTTGCGCTGCACCCAGACTTGCGCCACTGCCTGGCGCACTCTGAACATCTAGGCCCAAATGCCGAGGTAAAAAAAGATAACTAGGATAAAAAGTGTGAGGAAATAAGCAATATACCTAAGGCTTTAACAGTATAATACATTTATTTTAGATAATATTCATGCTACAGCGAAGTGAGGATGATGCAGCAACTAAGCTTTTAAAAATATATAAGCGACATACAGTATAAGGTGAATATATTTTCTTTTAAAATGAAATAACACAGGCTTAGCTAGTGACAAATTTAGGTTTATCATTTTTAATAGTAAGGGTTTAAAAGTAAATAGAGTAGCAAATGAGGTCAAGAGGCCACTCTCAGCTAAAGGGATACAGGCCTAGGGCAGTATATACTACATAATGCTGTAGACAGAATGCTAGCATTATCTATTATATATTTAGAGCATAAGAGTCATAAAAGTGCAGCTGATGTAAGAGCACAGAAAATGTGACAAAGCATTTAATTGTTTTTTGAACATACTAACAGTGCATTTTTGGTAATACAACTAGGCACCTGCAATGTAAATAATGGATTGATACAAATGAAAACTTGTGGTTATATGCAATAACACTGATATTTGTATATTTTTCTAGAAGCAAGAAGCCCTTTGAAAAAAGATTCACTTTATGAATTGAAACATCAGGGCAATATAAAAAGAAAAAACAAAGAATAAATAAGTTTAATTGAACTTTTTACAAAAAACTCCATCTTTTCTTCTATTTCAAGAAGTTCTGGGGGGGGGGGGATCTGAAACATTTGCCTGTTTGGATTTCTTTTTAGTTACTGCCAGCTCTTTACTGTCCTTCTGTTGGTGGTCTTCCACTAAGCTTATGCGGGTCTCTGCATCTGAGATTCTTTAGTTAAGTTCTTCCATTGCTGGCTTAAATGTTCGAAACCTGGTGGTGATATTGGTCAATGATAGTGTCATGGCCGCTAGCTCAATGAAAAAGAGATCCAATGAAAAAGAGATCCAGCTTTTCAGTTAACAGGTCTGAAACAGTGGTGGCTGGCAGGGATTCAGTGGGGGATTCCTGTTTCTGTCTTTTAGAGGTCAAGCCACTGGAATGTGTGCCATGCGCTGTGGATATATCCATTAATTGCCACCCAGAGTTGTCCATTTCTGGTTGGTATAGTGAATTTTGTTTCTGTAGTATTTCCTCAAACGAAATTCATGCTTGAAAGGCAGATTTGGAGTTGATGAAGTTATAAAAGCCGGTTTTAAAGTTAGCGCCGTAGAGCTCCAAGGATTGCTGCTGCTCAGGCAGATCACATCGCATGACTCTATCAGCCCCTAGTATAACAAAATGGAATCCCTGGTGCTAGTGGCCTCCCCTCCTGCTGATCGCCAGCCTGGAATTAAAACACAACCCTCCTTGGTGTCCAGTGGTCCCACTCCACAGTACCGGACACCCCCTACTCATTCTATTGGTATCCACAGTGCCACAGGTGCATACAGCTACTAGCATAGCCCTCCTCACACCTCCTTGACGGCCACTGTATGTCTAGGCACAAAGCTGTTGGGAGGTCTAAACCTCACTTTCAGATTCTTGATGATATTGGGAATGCAAGTAATCACAGACATGTTACATTAGAATAATAAACACGTTCATTACTACCAAAAGGATAAACCACAGTTGCCCTAAGCAGTTCTTACCAATACAAACCGGGAGCCAGTGCTAAGTATTCGCTACACCTCGAGGTTTCTCTGTGTCTCTTGGGGTCTCTCAGGTCTCCGAGGTGTAAGGCTTGTGCATTACATTATATACCTATGATAATTACTATGGTTACCAAAAGATAGAAACATTTCTAGTTACAGAGATGAGCCCTATTGGCTAAATTAGAAGTGGCTCCATGGTCCAAGAAAACATTATACAATTCTGTAAAGTCATCAGTTTGAGAACAAAAGAGTTCTTGTACAGAGTCTTACATAACTCAGTGTAGTGGTACAAACCACCAAAAGGTGGCAATGCCGTCTTACATATAATAATTACTCCAAGGACATAAGTGCCTTGGCATCTTACAAGTAAGAAATACACAGAAAATACATAGCAGGATATATGTATTAGCAAGCAAAGTGTATTACAACAATATGCATTCATATCCTGACATCTACTCTTATACGGTAGATGCCCTTAGCCCTAAATGTTAGTATAACATATACCTAAATGCTAGCTGTCTACGGTGTACCTCTAAGGGTACCTGTTAGGGTGCAGGGACCTCGTGTAACATTCCACCCCTTGTTGCCTCCAAGGGCAACACTGGCAGATGTATCAGGAAAGGACAGGAGCAATGGTCGTTTACAAACCTGAGGCGCGAGCTTCGCAAAGGAACTTGAGCTGCTCACGGTGTTGGCGCAGAGTGCGCTGTAGGCAGCAAAGCATAATAATCAAAATGAAAATTAGAAATGCTTGTATAATAACAAAACCTTTAAAAGTAATCTCTAAGCAGGTGTTAGTTAATGCGTTATTCATATCTCCATCGTTGATCAAGGCGAGAACAGCTTCATTGGCTTTGGTCATATTATTGCTAATGTGGATGAGGTGTGTGTCTTTCCTGTCTAAAAGTGATTTTAATGTAAGTGTGAGTGGGTCTATGTGTACATTAAAGTATGGCAAATATTCTGATAGTGTGAGCAGATAATTGGGGTTACCATCAATAATGTCTGCATCAAGAAGGGGGGGATGGGGGTTATAACAGTATGCCCAATAACAGTCTTCTGATGGGGGACAACACCGAAATTGGGGTAATCAATTGTACATGTAACAGATCCATACGTGTAAAACTTGTAATTCGTGACCACGCAGTACTCGCCATCGGAATTATACTGTGAGCGCACAGTAGGCAGTCTCCACTTTTGCAA
The DNA here is from genome assembly GCA_016271365.2 of Neoceratodus forsteri. Lineage (NCBI taxonomy): Eukaryota > Metazoa > Chordata > Ceratodontiformes > Ceratodontidae > Neoceratodus > Neoceratodus forsteri. The sequence continues at coordinate 379,882,451 of CM057458.1, forward strand.
CTGGACAGGGCAGGTGTAGGTCGTCTTCGAAATCCGTGTTGACAGGCGATGAACCTCCTCACGATAGGATTGGTAGAGCTTATCTGGAGCCGGAGTCGAGTCAAAGGAGTCAGTGCCATTTGCAGTGATGTCATCATCCATGGTGAAAGTTCAATCAATGCTGTCTGGAGAGTAACCACAAACAGATTGAATAACATCAAACACATCACATCGGCACAAATAAATATATTGCTTTTTCGCACAGCAGTCTGTGTGAGGAGCCACCCAGGCATCCAGGAAAGGGTGATAAACCAGTAGAGGTGGTAGATCCAGGCGTTCTCTGTAGATGTCTTCATCCAAATGCCCTGTGGAATTTACCAGTGCAAGCTTGTTGAACAAAGCTGTAGTGGGATCAAAGCGTGGTAAAGAGACAGTAAAGGAAACAAACATGATATCTGTTATGGAACACTTCTTAGCCATGAAACAAGGACCAGTATTAGGGTGTCTGGTCACAAACCCCAAATTTCTAGCAATAGAAAGAGGAATTGTTAAAGTCTGTTGCATACACATGGAAACACAGCTAGTGGTTTTACATCATGGACAATACCATTTGGAGATGCGTCTATCATGTATAATGTCAGGTATTCTTCCAGACTCTAGATCACGGAAGAGGTTATTGATGGTGGTGATAATGTATGAGCCATAAGCAGAGCAGAGTATCTCTCTAGCAATGTATTGTTTATCTGCTTTTTTGTCGTTCTGCTGTATAAGTGCGTTGATTTTATCTTTAGAATCAGTGAATGCCTTAGCAATGTCATGCATGTTGCATACAGTGTATCTTTCTTCCTGACTAAGGCCATCCACACCATGCAATGATGGGGGTAGTATGTTGTTGACCAAACCAGTGGAGAATTTGGCAGAATGACTTTTGATAGCAGCAATGTCTGCTTTGTTCCAGATAGACATAGCCGTACCAAAAAGGCCTGTGACAGTACCTGTTGCACCTGTGACATCAGAACTGTCAGCTTCACTTGTTTTATGTTTATGAGTTAAATTGTCAGGAGAGGGCTTCCTCCTGAAGTTGCCTCTATGTTCAGTAGAATGGACCCTGGCAATAGGGTCTTGCGTACGAATCTGAAATGCAGCTAAACTATCAAGCAATAATGTACTATAAAATGCTGATGTATTAGTATTGTGACACATACCAAACTCTTTCATATTCCAGTAAGTTAGATTAAACAAAACAGGTATATGCATAAACTGTAAGTTATTAATCAAAGAACCTGGGAGGGCAGTGGCTGTTAGAACACTACGGGGACCAGGGGTATGCTTTGGACATTCCAAAAGCTGCTTGTCAGTGGGTGGTAACACAGAGAGGTACATGGTTGCAGACGCTATGTGGTGTATAGCACAAAATTTCCAAGCAGAATCTCTGGACAAAGAATTACAGTATGAAGGCTCAATTAAGGCAGTTATGTTGTACAAACCAGAATGTCTTAATGTAGTTTGTAACAAAGACAGCGAACCATTTGGGGATAATTTAGCATTGGGCCAACCTTAGAAAGTTTCTTTGGAGAGTTTGGCCACAGGGAGAATTTGTCCTTGTGATGTGGTTTGCCACTCAGTTTGAAGGGTAGATTTATCAGGAGCAACAACCAAGGCAGTGAGGTAAACATCGGAACCTTCCTGGACAGTGATCATACTATCTGGTATATTGATGGATACTCCCTCTGGAGGAGGTGCTGGAGGATTGAGGTGTCGTAGGAGGTCCGGTACCGTGCCTTGGATGCAGAGGATAACTCCTGAGAGGAGGAGATAATGGAACAAGATAGCCATCTTGTCAGTGTATCTGAAAAGGAAGATCAAAGATTAGTATGTTAGTACTATTCCACCCAATGGGGTGAGGAAAAATAGTTTAAGCTCCTTTATACAGTTTCAGCTGGTTTGCATGTAACCATTTGTCAGTCAACTTGTTGTTATGAAGGAGTCTAACTTGATAGACTGCTGGACTGAGCTTGTTGACAATGGGGTAAGGGCCTTCCCACTTATTGGAGAACGAGTGGGTGGGATGTGCAAATCGAAGTACCATTACCTGATCTCCAACTTGCAAATCCACTTCTTGTGCATGTTTGTCAAATTGTATTTTGGATTGTTGCTGGGCCTTGCCCATGCAGTTGGCAGCATACAAGTGTGTGTGTGTATGAGGTCTTTTCTGAGTTTTTCCACATATTGGTCCACAGACACACGGTCTGCAGTGGGGGTATGTAGGTCAAACAACAGGTGTTCAGATAGTCTCATCTGTCTACCAGTCATCACCTCAAAGGGTGTGAGCTGGGTGGTGGCTGAGGGTGTACCCCTGATTGACATAAGGAGTAACGGCAATGGGGAACCCCAAGTTTTGGGATTGTCCTCAATAAATTTGGAAAGCATTTGCTTAATCCATCTGTTGGCTCTCTCTACTTGACCTGAGGATTGAGGGTGGTAAGGTATGTGGAACTTCTGTTGAACTCCAAGGAGTTCAAGGGATTCTTTCATCAACTCACCTGTAAAACTGGTTCCTTTGTCAGAGTCCACCTTGAGAGGTAGACCCCACCTGGAGAAAATCTGTTCCACCAGGATTTTGGAAGTAGTTTTCGCTGTGCATGTCTTAGTGGGGAAAGCTTCTATCCACTTAGAGAAGAGGTCAGTTACCACAAGACCATACTTATTATTTCTGCTGGTGTTGGTCAGAGGACCAATGAAATCAATTTGTATGGCATGCCAAGGGCCAGAATGTCATTGTGGTAGGAGTTTGGCATTTCGTTTGGTAGGAATGGGGTTGTTTTGTGCACAAACAAGACAGTTGTCCATGTATTGTTTAACATCTCTGGTGATACCAGGCCACCAGGCGGTGGTCTTGAGTCGTTGGAGAGTATTTTCTGCTCCCTGGTGTCCACCAGTAGGGGTGTCATGCACTTGGTGCAAGAACTCAGATAGTAAATGTCTGGGGACCACCCACAACTTAGTGGTGGAGTCATCTGGTTGGAACCAGATGAGCTTGTCATCTGGTGACAAGCGTAACTTACCTTCATGCCTCAGATAGGGGTTATGTGTGGGAAGTTTCTCTTCAGTACCTTTGTCAAGGAATCTGAACACCTCTTTAAGTTCAGTGTCAAGATGCTGGGCTGCAGAGAGGTCCAAGGGGGAAAAAAGTTCAGGTTTCTTCCTGAGTGCTGCAATGTGTACAGCTGCATTAGCCTCTGGATGGTCCATCATCCAGATGTCCCCCCCTCGGGCCCCTTCCTTAGCAAGGGTGTCTGCTGTGTCACTGAAGGCATGATAGGGGTCATGGAGAGAGTGGGCTTTAACTTTGTGTACATAAAGTTTGTGTGCAAATTTTTGTGCCAGTGAATGTATGTATATTACCAATTCCTTGTACTTCACTGGGCTGCCATCAGAGGAGAGGAAGGAGTTCTTCTGCCTGAAGGGAAAACATTCTGTAAGAAAACAACAAACCCAGTTAGAGTCTGTAAAGATGATGGTGTCCTCGATTCCATGCTGGATGAACTCGAGGGCACAGGCAACCACTGCCATCTCTGCATATTGTGATGAGGATACACTACAGCACTTAGATATTTTGACAGTGTTCCCATAAGGGTAGATCACTAGAATGCCCATCCCTGCAATTTGTTCTCCCTCATAGTAGGATGCTGAACCATCAGTAAAGATACGACACAAAGAAGTGTTGTCAAGTATTTGTGGTGTGGCAGGGAGGAAAGGAGCTGGATCCGGAAGATCAGGTGACTGTAGTGTACAGTCATGGGGTTCTCCCTGGAAAAGGAGGCCATGAGCTGACATAGATGGAACTTTAGTCGGTTGTACCTGTATGTCTCTATCCTGGAGAAGAAGTGACCAGTGTGTCAGTCTGGTGTTAGAGACTGACCCTTCCTTCACTCTATCTGACAGCAGAAAGGTGGTTGGGGTGTGGTTGGTGTTAATGATCAGCAGTGAGTACCCAATGATATACAGGAAGTGCTTGACAGCCCAGTAGGTGGCCAGAAGATTCCTTTCACAAAGGCCGTACTTCTGTTCCACTGGGGTCAAGAGCTGAGAGGCATATGCAATGGGTCTCAAGGTGCCATGCACCTTCTGGGCCAGCACTGCTGACATGGCAATGTCAGAGGTGGCACATTCCAGATGGAATGGTAGTGCTGGATTGGGGTTGACTAGAGCTTGGGCGGAGGCCAAGGCCTGCTTCAGTGACGTCACAGCCTGGGTGTGTATAGGGTCCCAAGTCCATGGTACATCCTTTTTGAGTAACTCATACAGAGGAGCATCTTTCTGAGCAAAATCACAAATAAAATCTCTCGAATAGTTCAACATACCTAGAAACCTTCGAAGAGTTGCCACACTAGTAGGTAATGGCAAGTCTTGCAATCCCTGTACCTTCTTCCACGTAGGGCTTTGACCTTGGTCAGTTATTTTTAGACCCAGAAAGAGTACTTCTTTCTGACACAACTGTGCTTTTGCTGGGTTGCATTTCAGGCCTGCTTTCTGAATGAGAGTCAGTAGTTCGTCCAAGAGATCCAAATGTTGTTCCTGTGTGGCTGTTGCCAGCAACAGGTCATCCATATATTGTAAGAGACATTGAGGAGTAGAAAAATTCTTGAGGGTGTCAATCATGTGGAGATGGAACAGGGATGGACTGTTATGGAATCCTTGTGGCAAGAAAGTCCACATGTACTGTCTTCCTTCAAAGGTGAAGGCAAAGTTATATTGACTCTTAAGGGCCAATGGCAATGACCAAAAACCATTGGAGATGTCCAGGGCAGTGAACCATTTCAAATCAGAGGGTCAGAAGTTGTAGCACATCTGGTGCTGATGCCACAGTTGGGGAACAACTGGGGGTGACCTGATTCAGTTTCCTGTAGTCAATAGTAAGTCTCCAGGTGCCTGTGGGTTTCTTTACGGGCCACACTGGGGAATTGGCAGTAGAAACACAAGTTCTGATTACTCCTTGCTTGAGGAGTGACTTGATCACTTCTCTAAGGGAAGGCAAGGCCTCAGTTGGGAAAGGATATTGCCTTTGCCTCTCATGTGCTGGGCCTGGCACTTCAATGACGGTGTGCATTCTACCACAGTCATGCTTGTTGATTGCAAACACTTCCAAATGTCGTTGCAAAATAGGGAGGAGTTTCGGGAAAAGTTCATGATTCTTGTTGTCATACTCTTTGTCATTGGCAGATATCATTGCCACAATGTGTGAATCAGGAATCAAAATGGTATGATATTGGCCCTGAATCTGTATCAGTAGCATGTTAGCTAGGTCCACCACACAGCCGTGTGGTGCAAGGAAGTCAGTCCCTATGATACTAGGATGATCATGCAATACCATTAGTTGGAAAGTGTGTGAGGCCTTTAGATGGCCTAGCTCCACCGGTAAGGGTAGAGAGCGGTATGCAGGTAGCCTAGTACCATTGACTCCTGACATGTTGGTCCTCCATCCGGTGGACCAAGGGGATGTGTCCGGGTGTTCATCATGTAGCAAAGATACAGCTGCACCTGTATCTAACAAAACTACAAGTGGGCGGCCCCCAACCTTGGCCTTGGTGCAGGGCCTTCCGTTTGTATCCAAGACTAGCTTGTTTACAATCTGGACTGGGGCCTGTAATTGTCAATCCATAGTGCCAGAAACATGTAGAGGTTGGGCCTGGCTCATGTGAATCGCTTCGCCATGTTGCACTGATGCTATGTAGGGAGGAGCTTCTGGGTTCAGGCCTGAATGGGCCTGAGGGCCTGTACCGCCGGTGTCCCCATGGCCGGTTGGGACCTGGGTTGCCGGTTGTACTGCCGCAAGGGTCTGTGCGGGAACAGCATCCACCATGAAGCGTACTTGTCCCAGGAGCTCTCAGAATTTCTGATTCTCTTCAGCTATCTCCCTATATGTAGGGCCTGTTCTCTGTTGTTGTGGTTTCCCTCTACCCTTATGCTTCCTGTTCTTATGCCAATTCCGGTCCCCAGCCCATTGGTGGTGTTGTTGTTGTGGTTGTTGTTGATAGGCCTGTTGGGGGTGTTGATTATCAGCTGGAGGGGCTTGCTGATATGGGGCCTGTTGGTGTTGGGCCTGCCCTTCCACTGTGTAGTGCATCGTGGCCTCCTGAGTGGATTCCACGGCAGCTACCTTTTTGGAACAGGAGCCCAAATCACGGATATAGAGTTGATACACTCTCTCGGTTTTTGCAAAGGATGTCGGCAAACCTATCCGTATTGGGGTAGGTGGTCGGCTCTACCTTTTCTCTCACTGCTGGAATCATGTTCCTAAGGAACAGGGTCTTATACTCAATAAGATCTACATCCACAGCTTCTTGTGCCAAATGCTTTCCTGCTCAGTAGGCCATCCAGAGTCTCTGGTGGTAAGTCGCTGGACTTTCTTTTGCAGTCTGCTTCACAGGGTATGCAAGCATCACTCCTACTACACGTGGGCTGTGAGCAGAGATGAGCTCAGCTGCAACCTCGTCAAAGGTAGCGTTCCCATCCTGGCGAACAGCATCGGGAAGTTTGACCCACAAACCAGGATCGATGGTCTGGCGTAGTATTTGGACCTGATATTCTGCAGCGAGGCTAAGCATCTTGCATTTAGAACGCACCTTCTCCAAGAGACAGCTGAGGTTGTCAGATGGATTCATCCAACCGATGCTGTCAGCAATTTGCTGAACAGAGTAGGCCATTTGCAGGGGATTAGTGGGTCGATCAGGCAAAGGTAGATTGTCTCGAACGCCGTCCAGGGCAGCCTGAGCTGCAGCTTCAGCCACAGTGCGGACAATACTCTCCTGAGTGCCAGCCTCTTGCAGAAGCTGTCTAATCTGGGTTTTAAGAGCCCGTTTAGTCCTCTCAGGAAGAGGTACATTGCCTATTGCAGTTTGAATCATGGTTTCTATCTCCTGCCTGTCTTCCACATTAATAATGGCTACCGGAGGTGCCGTCGGGACCAAGCTTGGGCCTGCTCCCCCCCCTATCATGGGGGCCACCATGCTGGCATCTCCCATGATGAGTGTCACGATGTCGCCGACGTGTGACATGGGGAGTTGGGGGTTGGGACCCGCCATGCTGTGAATGGCTGGGTGTGGTCTCTGGCCCATAGTAATGGCGTGACTGGGCGTTGTACTGTGAAATGTCATCATCAGATAATTTCCCTTCTGATGACGAATGAAAGGCAGGGGCTACGCCTCCCATTGCCTTAATATGTCCAGCCAGAACCTCTTGCTGATGGCGCAGTGTCGCCATCTTAGTTCTACATTCATCGTGACTCACACTTGCAACATCCATATCAACCTCATCTTGCTTTTTCTTTTGCAACACTCTGTACGCGGCGCTCAATTCGTGATTGTCCTGTAAGCCACCTCTAAATTATTACGTACCTGGTTTATCTCGTCCTGCAGCTCACCCATTTCGTCACTCAACTGAGCATTCGCAGCACTCAGCAAATCATTCATTTGCACTGCCTGACTCTTGTCCTGTCTCAAACTTTCACACTCCTGCTTCAACATACACAGTTCCTGTTCTCCAGCTTGAGCTGAATGATGCAATAGTGAATCCTTTTCATTTCGCAGAGTTTGAAGTTCAGACTCCCAAGTTCTGCTGCAGTCTAATACATTCTGTTTCTTGCAAACTCATCTGTTGTTTAAGAGATGAAATCTGCAGATCAAGGGTTTGAAACCTTGCTTCAGAGGCTTCAAATGCAGCGTAGAGACCGCGACCATCAACCCTTTAGCATGACACTTATTGGCTGATTATCTCGTCTCTGTATACTGGGTTGAAATCCCCAGTATAGGGTTTTCGGATTGACTTGCGTCCCGCATGAAGTCAGCCCATCCTCCATGGGAGGCAAGGAAGTTCGAGACATCGAGTCTCAGTTCTGCGCAGATATTTGATACGGTGGCCATTGTGTGGGAGGGAACGAAAATTCAAACTGTGAAAAAGGCACCGTGCGGCGTATCGATCCACAGCACGAGCATTTTATACACAGCCGGGCTACTGTATTAGTTGTAGGCTTGCAATTCAAAACTGCTATGGAGTGTGTCGAGACAGCATCGACCACACCCAAAAAGTCAGCCAGACTTTGCAAGTTACTACAAACTGGTTTTAAAACGGGAAAGGTGATACAGGAATGTACACCTACTGTCCCTGTGGGAAAGGGAAAAGGTTTAGCAACAAGTGAAAACTTACAAACACCAAATAACGCCTGCACACGGTCGCCAATTTATTAGGAGGTCTAAACCTCACTTTCAGATTCTTGACGATATTGGGAATGCAAGTAATCACAGACACATTGCATTAGATTAATAAACAAGTTTATTACTACCAAAAGGATAAATCACAGTTCCCCTAAGCAGTTCTTACCAATACGAACCAGGAGCCAGTGCTAAGTGTTCCCTACACCTCGAGGTTTCTCTGTGTCTTTTGTGGTCTCTCAGGTCTCTGAGGTGCAAGGCTTGTGCATTACATTATATACCTCTGATAACTACTATGGTTACCAAAGATAGAAACATTTCTAGTTACAGAGATGAGCCCTATTGGCTAAATTAGAGGTGGCTCCACGGTCCAAGATAACATTATACAATTCTGTAAAGTCATCAGTTTGAGAACAAAAGAGTTCTTATACAGAGTCTTAAATAACTTAGTGTAGTGGTACAAATCACCAAAAGGTGGCAATGCCGTCTTACATATAATAATTACTCCAAGGACACAAGTGCCTTGGCATCTTACAAGTAAGAAATACACAGAAAATACATGGCAGGATATATGTATTAGCAAGCAAAGTGTATTACAACAATATGCATTCATATCCTGACAGCTACTCTTATACCGTAGATGCCCTTAGCCCGAAATGTTAGTATAACATATACCTAAATGCTAGCTGTCTACGGTGTACCTCTAAGGGTACCAATTAGGGTGCAGGGACCTCGTGTAACAAAGCACACCCCTTATTTATAGGACAGGGCATGTTACTGGGAATTGAATGCATGCCCAAGTGGTTAGAGTACCAGGACTATATTCTGGGGGCCTGGGTTAAATTCCCAGGAGGTCACATTATTTCCGCACTACAATTTGTGATCTAAATAGCTTAGCAGTGGCTAATACTGCACCAAAACCTCTACTTGTCATCTTGAGTGTTACTATTTGCAAAACAAGAGAAAGGAAGTGTTTCTGGAAACAGTCAGGTCAAGCCATGGGAGCCAATAGTTCAGTAGTTAGAGCACCTGGAAGGTATTCTAGGAGCCTAGATTCAATTCCTAGTAGGTCACATTATTTCTTTCTCACTAGAATTTGTGATCTAAATTGCATAGCAGAGGCTAGTACTGCACCAAAAGCATCTAATTCTCATCCTGAGTATTCCTAGTTGCAGGATTTGCAAAACATGATAAAGGAAATGCATCCAGGAAGAGTCAAGTCAAACCATATGAGCCTATAGTTTGGTGGTTAGAGCACCAGGATGGTATTTTAGGGGCCTGGGTTCAATTCTCAAGAGGTCACATTATTTCTTTCTCACTACAATTTGTGTTCTAAATTGCTTAGCAGTGACTAATACTGCACCAAAAACATCTGTCATCTTCAGTGTTCCTAGTTGCAGGATTTAGAAATGTAGAAACAGAAATATAGAAGCTGCCTGAGAAAGGGACCCCTTGGCCCACTTAGTCTGCCCTAATGTCCCTACTTACTGTGCTACCATAAACCATAATTGATCTCTGGTCTTACCCCCACAGCCCTGTTACTAAGGTCCCCCTGTGTCTATCCCATGCATGCTTAAAGCCTGTTACCATTTTAGTACCCACCACCTCTGCTGGGAGGCTGTTCCAGGCATCCACCACCCTTTCAGTAAAGAAATATTTGCTCACATCCCCTCTAAGTTCCCCCTTCCAGCTTTATATCATGCCTTCTCATCCTTGAGCATCTCTTTCTGTGCAATATGCCACCCACCTACACCTTATTAATACCCTTGAGGTATTTGAATGTTTTTATCATGTCTCCCCTTTCCCTTCTTTCCACCAGTGAGTGCATATTTAATTCCCTGAGTCTTTCCTCGTATGGCTTCTGATGCAGGCCATGCACCACTTTGGTTGCCCTTCTCTGTACTGTCTCCACCCAGTCTATAGTATGTCCTTCTTGAGATGGGGCATCCAGAACTGGACACAGTACTCCAGGTATGGCCTCATCTTTGATCTATATAGGGGTAACATTCCTTCTCTTTTTCTGCTGGTGATACCCCTCCCTATGCACCCCCAGCATCCTACTAACCTTTCCTATTGCCTTCTCACATTGCTTTGTTAACTTTAGGTCATCAGATATGATGATCTACAGATCCCTTTCCTGTTTTGTTGTTAACACCCTTCCCTTTAAATGATACATTGCCCTTGGGTTTCTGTGCCCCATATGCATAATTTCACATTTTTTGGTATTGAAGACCAGTTGCCAAACTCCTGACCAGTCTTCCAGTTTTTTTTAGATCTTCCTTCATTTTCTCACCCCCCACGGTGTGTCCACTCTGTAGCAGATTCTTGTGTCATCTGTGAACAGACATACCTTTCCTTCCAGCCCCTCTGTGACATCGCTAATGAAGACATTGAAAAGGACCAGTCCCAGTACTGATCCCTGTGGCATCCTGATGGTTACCTTACCTTCTTCCGAGTGAACTCTGTTTACCACCACCCTTAGAGTTCAGTTATGTAGCCAACTCTGAACCCATTTTACTATCTTTCAACCCACTCCCATGCTGCCTAGCTTGTTTACCAGTTTTCTGTGTGGAACAGTGTCAAAGGCCTTACTGAAATCCAAGTAGGCCACATCAACTACACCTCCCTGATCCATCTCCCTGGTAATTTGCAATACAGAGAAAGGAAGTGCATCTGGGAAGAGTAAGGTCAAACCATGTGAGCCTATAGCTCAGTGGTTAGAGCACCAGGATGGTATTCTGGGTGCCTGGCTTCAATTGCCAGTAGGTCACATTATTTCTTCCTCTCTACAGTTTGTGATAATATTTCATTCCATGCCACATAACATGAGTATTGTATCAACTTCTTTCTTACCTTTGTTACTCACCTTCCAGACATGTTGCAAGCCTCTGTAGGCATGGTCATGCTCTCAGACCATGCGTGCACCACTCTTACACTATTAATAGGCCCAGAATCACTCAAAACTTCCAGGTGGCAGATGGACACTTATCTCCTCTCTCACAAGGAATTCCCTGTGTAGCTCACAAAAGAAATAGAAGAAGTATTCACTCTTAATGACTCACCAGAAGTATCTAGAGCTGTTTTGGGGGACACCTTTAAGGCCTAAGTAAGAAGGTGCATGATTAGTTTTGACACTTGTGAAAAAGCAGTGGACAGCAGAACTCAGACAACTGGAGGCTGCCCTAAAGCAGAAGGAGGGGGAATACACAACATTTTCTAATCACTCACCTCAGCTGCACAGGGACCACCGTGAGCATCACACAATATGCCCCATGAGAAGGGCTCACTGCTCCCGAGAATCCCCCATGACTACATTCACTACTCAGATGTGGAGGACACTGGTAAAACAATATCCTTGGGAATGTCACATTCTGGGGGAATGGGAACCCTTATGGTATAACCCATACATTACCATAGACTGATGTTCTCTGGATTGGCCCCATTGGGCAGCCAGGGGAATACAGATGATATGACAGTTGATGGTTCTATCCACAACTATCTTGGACTCCTTCCAAAGTCTAGTACATACCTTTGCACTCCCTTAGTCTGATTTTGGTGTTACCTTCAGCTCCATAGAGCCTTGTGTAAGAGAAGTACCCAGGTGGGTAATGCAGATACTGACACTCTACCTCATCATATTGAGAGATAGAAGAATAACACCTTCCCTGTCCTCCATTCCACCTGAGGACCATCTCGGCAAATAAAGCCAGGCACAGCCTAACAAAAGCCTTCAAGGACACCAGCCCCTCCTCAGACCCTCTGGACCCTAGGATCCTTTGACAGGTCCTGATGTAGTGCTAAACCCCCTGACTGATTTATTAAACTGCTCTCTTTGCCTGGGCCAGTTCTCCCTTGCCTGGAAAAAGGCTGTAATCACCCCTATCCTCAAAGGTGGTGACACCTCCTCCCCTGGCAACTATCGACCAATCTCTAGTCTTCCTCCTCTTTCTAAAGCCCTGGAAAAAATAGTGGCAGACCAATTATCAGAATATCTTACCTCCCACAACCTACTATGCAAAGAGCAACACGGTTTCCGGTCAGGTCATAGTACGACCACTGCTCTGGTTGAGTTCTCAAACTTCCTTCATGAAACACTCGACAAAGACCACCTTGCAGAGACTGTCTATATTGACATCTCAAAGGCCTTTGATACGGTCTGTCACCCACTCCTACTTGACACCCTTCAACAACTAGGTCTCTCCCAAGGCCCACTGGACTGGTTCACTAGCTATCTCTCGGCAAGGTCTCAGTGCATCAGAATAAACCACACCCTCTACAGCACCCACCCCATCTGCTCCGGGGTTCCACAGGGCTCCAACCTGGGCCCTCTTCTCTTTAGTCTCTACATTAATGCACTACCAATCTCCTGCCCCAGCAAAGTCAAGTTCTTCTTTGTGCAGGTGATGCTGTTCTCCTCTCCTCACTCACTGACCCCTCCTCTCTTCAGACCACCCTTCAGCACTTGTTTAGCCAAATTGAAAATTGTTTTAGTGACTGCAGACTAGTCATTAACATTAAAAAAACTAAAGCAATGTTATTTGTTCACCATCAAAATAAGGCTAAAAATGCACCCCTCCATATACGATCCAGCTCACTTCTCCCTCTTGAGCAAGTTAACAGCTACAAATACCTGGGCATCACTTTCGACTCTGCCCTCACTTTTCACTCCCATATCAACCTCCTCATCTTAGCAACTAACATGCGTACAGGCCTCCTATATTGCCATAAGGACTGTTTTCCCCTCTGAGGCATTCAAATTGGCTGTTACCTCCCCTGTTCTATCGCTGATAGATTACAGCCTCCCAGTCTATGCTGCAGCTGATGCCACTGCCCTTAGCAGAATCCAAGTGGCCCTAAACAAAGCCTGCAGGCTCCTCACTGGTGCAGACAGATGGACCTACACGTGCACCCTACACTCCCTAGCCAACATACTCAATCTTGATGAAAGGACTCACTACCAGACCTGCCTCCTGGCAAAAAAAATACTTCTAGGCATTCCCCCACCAGGAGTCTCCTCCTCCCTTCACCTGGCCTCTCCCGCTACCTCTACTCGCAGTGCACACAGGACTACTCTCAAAATCCTGACGGCGCGGACCTCACTTGCCCAGAGATCCTTCCACTACAGGGCACCTCACTGGTACAATGCCCTCCCCCCCCCGACTACCCAACTCTCAAAAATAGGTCCATTTAAGGCAGCTCTACAGAGCCACCTCCTATCCACCCGCAGCTGCATGTGCATGCAACTGGTACTGCCCTAACTCTCTGGGCCTTCTCTCCCTCTCAGGTCCTTATCTTGACCCTGGATGACAATAGCCTCCTCCAGGCTACACTGTCTTAACTTTTGAACATGTCTTTGAACCGAATTTAGCTGCTATCCTGTATAGGACCTCTTCACTATTATTGTAACTGCTGTATGACTAAGGTCTGTAGTATTCCCGTGTTTTTTCTGTATTGTTTTGTACTGCCACCTGCTAATGACTGTATCCCTACACCATTACCCGTCTGTTTCTGCCTATACCCATGTACTCTGTCTAATATGTCTTACTGCACCCTGTATTTCTAAGCCGGTGAATCTGTATGTAATCTGACGTGGAGACTTTGGAAATGAGTCCCTGACTCAAAGGTTTGTAATTCCGAATAAATAAATGAATAAAATAATCCACAATGCCTCAGAGGCAACATTTATAATTACATCTTACAACCCTATATTCCTGACCTGCGCAGCTGTCAGGTGACATGGGAGGCAGAGCTGCAAACACTCATAACGTCGGACACCTGGGAAAAGATGCTTAGGGATGCCCAACTCCACCTTAGGGATACACGTTTCCAGCTGATACAGAAAAAGATCCTGCACCATTGATACTGTACCCTGGCAATGCTCAAACAGATGCACTTAATGCCCAATGATGAGTGCTGGCGTTGTCATCATTCAGGTGGGACCCTAACCCATAGCTGATGGATATGCCCTGCACTTACCCATTACTGGAACCAATTCAAACATTTCTGTTAAAAAGTTGCAGGAATGGAATTACAGCTAGATCCCATATTCTAGGTGCTAGAAGGTCCATTGTATGGCACCAGACTCACCAGTGCTGAACGGCATTTGACTAGGCCCAGCGGCCTTAGAGGCTAAGAGGCAACTTTTCCTCAAATGGTGTTCTGATTCTCCTTCCGTGTTCTCGGACTGGCTAGCTGCCCTTACTAAATTAGCAGAACATGAGAGACTTTCCATATTGCCACCTCCAGTTTGCAAAGATTTCATGCTCTATGGATCGCTTCCTCCAAATGTCTTCCAGGTAAAAAAATTGAATAATTTATACAAAATGCAGATTGTAAGACATGTCTCTTTTTTAGCATAATGAACCTTAGAGTACTTTGAAGTAAAAACATTTCATGTCCTTTTATTATAAAGTTAGTAGATATATAACTATTTATATTAGTTAGATTTTAGATGTTATTGGTGTTATTATATGTAAAATGAAAGGTTGCTGTTACAATGGTCTGTACGATTCTCATTTATGTAATGTTTGGCATTCTGTTATTAAACATTTTGTTAAAAAATAAAGAAACTTCCATTTGTATGGAATGATCCTTTATAAATGTTTTATTTCCTACCATATGAATGAATTTAAAAGGAGTTAACCCTTTAAATGCAGGTGCTGAGCATACTCATGACACTTAGGTTGTGCCACTAAAGGGAATACCAAATATACTCAGTTTTGTCAGAAACTGTTACTGTGCCGCCAAAGACCATCTGCTTCCACATGGACAAAATTTCTGGCGTACAAGTGGGCATGTTTTCCATTGCGAATACTTTACTCTGCATCTAGCCATGTGACCTATCTCCTGCAGGACTGGCAGCAAGAGTCATTGGCCATACATCATTTCATCAGCTCAATTGGTGGTGTCGCCGTGAGGAGAGAGGACACAGCCTGTGTTGTGGCTGCATTTTAACTGCACTTTGGGCTCTAATAAGCTCTCATTTTCAAATAAAAACATATAGAAACAATAATCAGGGACTAAGACTACTGTTTTGTGGCAGGATTACAAAAAAAACACACAAACTGAGCTGCAGTATCCCTGTTTTTGGCAGTTTTGGCCTTGAATGTAAAACAGAGCTGGGGGATTGAATTACTTTTGTGGTTAATGATTTTTACTGAACTCTAAATACATACATATAAAACAATACAGAACAAACCCAACAGGGTCATAATGGTAAGAGTCAGTGCAATACTGGATTAGACAGGGTATACTCCTGTCCCAGAGAATAACTTTACATAGCAGTATCATCCCATTTCTCCCTCCAACATTTCCCGGCAGCTACCTACCTACGGCACAGTGAGACATACCTTGACCGTACCCCATCAACCCCTTATTTTGTGTTTGTGATTGCAATTAAATGTTGTTGTTTTAACTGTATAACCTGCTGTATATAACCTTGCTGTACCATGTAATTCTGTACTCTCTCAACTGTAATCCTGTATGATCTGTTCAAAAATGTACTAGTCAACTCATAATGCTTCACTATACTGTATGTAACTAATTCAGGGTCGCCCCTGAAAAAGGGACCTTCAGGGCTCAGCGGGCCTACCCGGTTATCAAAATTTAATTAATAAATAAGCAGTCCAGTGAAAGCAGTAATTTCAACAACACCTGAAGCTTGCAGGCCTTGATATGGCACAGGGTATCTGGAACAGTCTGTTTAACAGGTGACTTGTCCATAATATGCCATCCGGTTACAAGGACTGAGGCCTGCAGATAGATTCGGCCACAGACCGTCTTAGCGTGTTGAGTTAAAGAGGCCCTGAAAGGAAAAATAGTAAAGACAGAACAAACCATTGCACCTAACTAAACATTAAAAACAAACATCAGCTACCTTATAGTAAAGAATGGGAACACGTGGCTGCCTTAAAACTGTGAGACATAGGAGGGAGTTTTATATTGAGGGGACTAATTGTTAAGTTGGCAGAATTCCAAGTACAAGAAGGGAATCTAGCATCTGTGATAGCTGGTCATGGTGTGTACTGCGAAGCTGGAGAGCCTTTCTAAGGTGTCCATCTGGCCCACTGCTTGGAGCAATTCAGATATGGTAGGAGTGCCTGTGGTTCTCCATTTGCATACTATCAACTGGTTGACTGCCACCCCTACTACTATAAGCCATTTGGCTAGGGGGGAGTGTCTGGAAGTGCCTGCTGGACAGCATCCTAATGGCAGCACTTCTACAACAGTGCGAATGGAGCCTCCATGATTTGGGATCATATATCCTGGAGCCAGAAGGGTGTAAGTAAGGGGCATTCCCAAAGAACATGTAGGGTGTGGCTTCTTACGAACATACAAACATGCCAACAGAAGCAGGCCTTATGGTCTATCGAGTCTGCTCAATTGTGCAGCTAGCCCCTCATCTTGCAGCTTCCTCACTCTGTCCCAACCCCTCTTAAAGTCACCCATCATTCTACAGGACACCCCCCCCCTGAGCAGAGTATTCCACCTGTCCACCATCCTTTCCATGAAAAAAATGCCTCCTGATATCCCTCCTGAATCTTCCCCCCCAAACTCAACTGATGCCTTCTTGTATCCCTCCCTCTTCTAAGCTGAAAAATCCCTTCCATATTAACCTTATTTATCCCCTTTAGGTATTTAAATGTTCCGATCATACCCCCCCATCCCTCCTCTCCTCCAGGGAGAACATGTTCAGCTCTGCTAATCTCTCCTCATAGGACTTTCCCTAAAATCCCTGGATCATCCTTGTCACCCTATGCTGCACCCCCTCCAACAACTTGATGTCCTTCTTCAGGAAGGGGCGCCAATACTGTATGCAGTACTCCAGGTGAGGCCTGACCAGAGACATGTACAGGGGAAGGATCACCTCCCTATTCCTGGAGGAGATTCCCCTCGCTATACACTCTAGCATCCTATTGGCCTTTGCAGTCACCTTCCTGCACTGAGCCAAGTTGTTCATGCTGTCTGTTATAATCACCCCCCAGATCCTTTTCTTCCTCGTTACTTTCCAGCTGTACCACTCCCAGCTGATAGCTCCTTCCTTGGTTTGTAGCTCTGAAGTGCAGCACCTTGCACTTCTTGGGGTTGAACCCCAGCTGCTGTGTTACTAACTAATCCTGTTTGTTCAGGTCCTCCTGCAGCCCCTTCCAGCCTTCAATGTCATCTACTACAGCTCCCATCTTCATATCATCCATGAACAGACTGATCCTACTCTGGACCCCGTGTGAGATATCAGCTATGAATATCCCAAACAACACTGGTCCCAGCACTGAGCCCTGTGGCACCCAGCTCATCACTTCCCTTGGTGATGAGAGCTCCCCCCCCACCACCACCCTCTGCTGCCTTCCATTCAGCCAGTTGACGATCCAGTTGACCATCTTTGTTCCCACCCCCAAGTATTCCAGCTTCCCCCCCCAACCTCCCATGCGGGATGGAATCAAAGGCCTTGCTGAAGTCCAAATATAGGACATCCACCGCTTGGCCTCTGTCCAGCTCCCTTATCACCCAATCATAATACTCAATTCAATTTGTCTGGCAGGATCTGCAGGAGACAAACCCATGTTGATGACTGCCCTGGAGGCCATTGTCCTCCAAGATGGTCACCAGCCTCTTCTTTAGGATTGTCTCCGTGAGCTTCCCAACAATCGATGTTAGGCTTACTGGCCTGTGTTTGCCTGGCTCATCCCTGGGGCCACTTTTGTGAATGGGCACCACATGGGCCAACCTCCAGTCCTGTGGTATGCATCCTGTGTCCAGGGAGGTATTGAACAGGTCAGTCAGTGGCCCTGCCAGGATCACCACCAACTCTCTGAGTACCCTAGGGTGAATACCATCTGGTCCCGGTGCCTTGTGTACCCTTAATGCCCTCAGTCCTTCCAGAACCCTGTCCTCCGTAATCCCTATGTCATTCACCTTCTTCCCCTCCACTAGCCACCCTACCCCCCCTTGGGGTATCTGCCCCCCTTTCTCCTTTGTGAACACAGAACAAAAGTATTCATTTAATGCCTCTGCCTGTCCCCCTCTCCCTTCTCCATTCACCCTCTGTACTTCCTAATCCTCACAATCTGGTCTGTTCTTCCTTCTTTCTTTAATGTATCTGAAGAAGTCCTTTTCTCCTTTCCTAATACCCTGTGCAAGTCTCAGATCTCTTGAGGCCTTGGCCACTCTGACTAGCTTGGTAACCTTCCTGGACTTCTTCATATACTCTTCCTTTTCAACCCCCCCCCCACACTTTCTTGAGTTTCTGGAATACCTTTCTTTTGGCCCTTACCCCCTCCATGACCTCCCGAGTCAACCAACTGGGCATCTTTGTCCTTCCCTTCTTACTCTGTACCTTTGTACATGCCCCAGTGGCCTTTGTCAGACCTCTTTTTTTAATAATTTCCCACTTATGACTAGCATCAATGTCCTGATGAATGCCTGCTAGATACTTACTCAAAATCTGCCCCATCCTACTAAAGTCTGCCTCTTTAAAATCAATCACCCTGGTTTCAGTAACCCCTCTTTCCCTACTCATATTAAGTGTGAACCACACTGAGTGGTAGTCACTTGCAACCAGAAGGTCCTCCACCCCCAGATCCCTTACAGCCTCCCCATTTGCAAGTACCAGGTCCAGAGCCCTATCCAGTCTAGTAGGCTCCTGTACCAACTGCTCCAGGAAGCTGTCTTGAAATGCCTCTTATTGTAACTTTTGCTCCCTACTTTTCGTGGTGGCTGGGTGCTACCCTCCACCCCAGGTAGCTTGAAGTCCCCCCACCACCACAGTGCTCCCCTTCCTACAGACCCTTTTGATTTGCTCAGCTAGCTCTCTGTCCAGGTCCTCCCCTTGCACTGGAGGTCTGTATACTGTCCCCATCCTCAGTGTCCTACCTCTCGAGTCCTAAATCTACATCCATAGGGCCTCTGTTCTACCTTCTTCCCCCTCCTCCTTTGTACACCTTATCCCTTCTTATAGATAGATAGTCACACCCCCCCTTCCCTTTAGCCTTATCCTTCCTGAATATTTTGTACCCTGGGATTTTCATCCTAGTCTTGGTACTGGGTAGCCCGCATCTCTGTGATGGCCACAGTGTCCACCCTCCTCACTGCCAAAGCCTGCAACTCAGCTAACATATTACCTAGGCTCTTAGCATTCAAAGTGACCACCCTCTAGCTTGCATCCTTCCTTGTCTTACCCTGCATTTCCCCCCCAGCCCCGTGCCTCTACTCTGACTGCTCCCCTGTTATCTTGGGGGGTAAGCTCATTGGGCTCCCCTCTTTGGGTACCCTGCATACCAGCTGTCCACTTGCCACCATCCTACCTAGCTTAAACTCACCTTTGCTGCTATGTACCCCTCTATCCCCTGTTTTAATAACCCCTCCCCACTCAAGTACAGCCTATCTCCTGTGTACTGTATGTATCGTTGTTGTCCCAGGTTCGTCCCCAGCCCCCCACTAACCCATACCCCTTGGACCAACACCATTCCCCCAGGCATGCATTCAACACTCTAATCCTCCTTTTTCTCACCATACTTGTGCATTGCACTGGGAGCACCTCCGAGAAGGCCACCAGTTTCCCCCAGTTCCTCGCACATACTGCCCAGTTCCTAGAACTTCTTACTCACAACTTCTACCATCTCTTCAGCCAGGTAATTCATACCCACACATGCACCACAAGATGTGGTCCCCTTCTGCCCCTTCTTGTGAACTTCAGAATTGACTGTCCTGCACTTCCTGCCATTAACCCAGGTATGGACTCCACCCATATACGACTGTGCCTTTTCCCCATACTGCCCCAACTTATCCCTTTTAGTATGGAATCCCCCAGTACTAGTATCCTCCCTTGTCATTCCTCATTCCAGCCCCCCTTACTACCATGGTACCCATCTCTGGAGTCTGCCACCCTTGTTTCTCTGCTCTTCCCCCAATTTCTCCCTTCCCCCACCCCTGATCTGTCCCCCCTTTCCCTCTCCACCCTATCCCTACCCTTCACTTCCCTCCCAACCTCCCTGGATCTCCACCTCTGCCTATCCCATTCTCCTTCCCTCCCTTCTCTGTTCCTTTCTCCTTCCTCTCTACTCCCTTTGTCTGTCCTTCCAACTGTGCCCCTCATCCCATTACCCTTGGCTCCTTGCTCTGACCTACTTCCATCCCTTTCCCTCTCCTGGTGATCCTTCCCCTCCTCCTCCACCAATGTCGCCAGGACCGCAAACCTATTACCTACCCCCCACTGCCTTGCTGTGTGTCTGCTCTTCCCTTCCTACTATGGCCCTCCCTGCAGAGCCTGGACTCCTGTTCGGTTTGCTCCTGTACCCCTACCCATCACCTCCCTTGACCTGAAGTTCCTATCATGTGGTGCCCTCATGTTACCCTCTGGGGTGGCCCACTTGTTCTAGCAGCCTTCTCCCTCCCTTCCTCCTCCTATCTTTTCAACTCCCTACCAAGCCACCTCACCTCCTCCTCGAGCCTTCTCAGCCTGTGACAGTTTGGACACCCTCCAAGCTTCTACAAAAAGTTCATTCAAACCGTCCCCCCGCATCCATTACAGCCCACTATTCTACCTATGCTGTAGCAGACTTAACTAACAGGAAGGGGCAGTGCAAATGAATACAGTATTATCAATAAATTTACCAGTACTAGTTGTGCTATCTTAACTAGCTATGCCCCACAAAGTGAAAACTTACACAACATTAACAAAGATGAGAATACAGTCCTACTTTTTTTCTCCTCTAGATGCCTTCCCAATAAGGTAACTTAAACAACAAATACAGTGCCTATGCCAATATACTGCTAAAGATGCCAGCCTCACTCCCTCACCTCCCTGTAGCCAAAATAGTGCCAGACTGACTCACCATCTGCATTCAGCCTGCGTCCCCCAGTCCAGGTAGTGTTTAGCTCCATCCCCTAGAAGGCAGCACCCACTGTTGCTCTCCAGCCCTTGGTTCCTTCCTGCTCTGTGACCCACACTCCTCCCACCTCGACCATTTAATATAGGTAAGTAGGGGTCGAGGTCAGGAGGGTGGGTGGGACAAAATCCTCCTCCTCTTCTCCACTGCACCTGTATGCTCTTTACAGCTGTGCCTGCCCCACTCCTCTCTGGCTTCCAAAAGGCTTCTGCACTTCACTTCCCACTACTCAAGTGGCTCCTGCTGCATGATCAATACACAGATGTGGCTACTTCCCATCAGGCTGGGGAGGGCCGGGGAGACAAAATTCTCTCCTCTGCACCTGTATGCTCTGTACGGCTCTGCCTCCCAACTCTCTCTGGCTTCCAAGCTGGCTTCTGCTCTTTCTTCCTGCTACTCATGCTGCTTTTGCCACACAATCAATATGCAGATGTGGCTCCTTCCTGGTCCCGGACTCCTTCAGTGGCACCGGCTGCCTGAATGCTCACTTCCCCTGACTGTGACACCACCACCAGAAGTCATTGGGTAATAGCCACATGGATTTAGGACCTGGAGTGAACAGTACCAGCCATGGAGAGTCTTCTTTTGAATCAACCTTCTTCTACCATCTTTATAGGCTCTGTAAAGCCTGTCTAGGAGTGAGACCATTGAGAATCTGATATGGGACTGCCAAGCTCTGAATGCCAGTGCCCCTTTGCCATCAGGGAAGGGAAAAACTGTGCCTCCCAAGATATCTATATATGGAACTGGTTTTGCCCCTCTGAAGGGAGGTCCATATTTTTAAGGGGTGAGGGCCCTGAGGTGGCATTTGGGCCAGTCATTTTCCTTTGTATGGTCCTCTTTAGATAGCAGCCCATATCAATCAATCAATCAATCAAGCAAATCTTTATTTAACCAGACGAACATCATTGAACAAAACTCATTTTCAAGATGGACCTGGATAGCTTCAAGACCAGTGTACAATACAATTAAGACATCAAAGTTCACAGTGGTTACAGTATTCAGAAAGAGTGTCAACTAGAAAGCGGTAGTATTAATGAGTACAACGCATTTGGTAAATGATGACAGTATATGTGGAGGCATCTCTAAAAGTCCCTTTTATGGATGTTATACCAATCCATGAGGCCTGCAAAGGTATCTAGGTGATTGGTGCCTGGTAAGAGCATGTCCTTGACAATGTAAATACCCTGTTTGGTCCAGAGGGTCCACTTGAGAGTCTGACCTCCTACCATGATTTTGGGGTTGCCCCATAGGGGAGCCCATGCTGTCGGAGTGGGGGACTCTCTTGCCCATGCATGCAACTTCTTCCAGTAAGCAACTGATGCCAGAAGAGTAGGGGATTGCTGTTTGGATATGGCCTGTTTTGAGTAGAGAAGAAATGATGGAGAGTCACCTCCCACCCTCTCCGTTTTCAGTTGAAACCATAATGGAGAGATTTCAGAGTTAGACTGGAACCATTGTACTGTCTGGGCAGAAATGAAGACTGAATGGTATCCCTGGCACCAGGGGAGGCCCCAGCTATGTCTGCTACAGTGTGCCCTGGGTTTGGCCTTGCTGTGCTGGGGCAGGTTCCCTTCCCAGAGGAAGTCTCCCAAGAACTTATTGATTTTGTGGAACCAGAGGGGTGGGATCTGGATGGAAAGGTGGGCCAGAAGATGCAGAAACCTGGAAGCGGAGATCATTTTGAAGACACCTATCTTCCCACAAGTGAGAAGTGAAAGGAGTTATACTGGGAGTTATACTGGGAGGTATAGACATACAAAAGGCCGAGGCCCATATAAGCAGGTCTCCAGCCAAGCTGGTATATTCCATATTTATTATAATAATAATGTATCAAGTTTATGTTTAAAACTGACATGATCAACATTTTCTACTAGAGAACTAGGGAGTGAATTACACAAAGAAGTTATCCTTTGAGTATCATAAAATCTCCTTTTATTTGTTTTAGGATATGTAAGGGTCAATTGGTATTTATGACTTCTTAAATTACAGTTATGTTTATTGTAAGACATATTTAGTTGTGTAAGTAACTCATTATCATTGTGGATCTTATGCATGGATAAAACATCCCCTCTTTTTCTTCTTTGTTCCAGGGAATACATTCCCAACTCTTCCAATCTTTTCTCGTAACTTTTGTTGGAAATATCACCTACTAATTTAGTTATTCTCCGTTGAACCCCCTCTATTCAATTTATGTCTCGCCTGAGATAGGGACTCCACAGAGGGGAACAATAATCCAGATGTGGCCTCACATAGGCCCTATATAGTGGCATAATACATCTTCTATCTCTGGAAGCAAAGCTTCTCTTTATACACCCTATTAGCCTATTAGTATTATTTATAATGTTGTTATAATGAACTTGGAAATTTAGGTCAGAGTCTATTATTACACCTAGATCTTTTTGCTGCGTTACAGATCTTAATACTTGGCCCTTTAATGTATATTGATAATGCAGATTTTTTTTCCCAAAATGCATAATAACGCATTTGTCAATATTAAACGACATTTGATTTTTATCAGCCCATATTTCAACTTTTTTTAAATCACTGGCAAGATTTTGGTAATCTATTAGGGTTTCAACCTGTGCTGTTATAAAGGACCACCATCTTTGCAGTTCTAGTTTGGTAGTCGCCAGTAGGGATTTGAGGTTTAGAGAAACCATCTTCACTGCATTACTATGTAGTTTGATTACTATGTAGGTAATTCCTTATGTGGCCCAGGTGAGGCCTGCAGCCTCAGGGGTGCAGGCAGCATCATGGGTAGGACTTCTGTCTTGCCGTTGTTCATTCTGAGGCCAGATACTTGGAGGAAGACACTGAGCAATGTAAGAACATGGGGGATTGATTGGGAGGCATCAGATAGGGTATGCAGAAGGTCATCTGCATCAAGGAAGGTGGTGTATTCCTTATCCTTGACCCAGATGCCTTGTATATGGGGGTGCTCCTTCAGGACAACTGCTAAAGGCTCTATGGACAACACAAATAAGAGGGGTGAGAGGGGAGAGCCCTGCCATGTGCCCTTTTGTAGAGGAATGGAGTGGATCGAAGGCTGTTGGCAAGTACAGAGGCCATGGGTGAGGTATGCAAGAGTTGGACATATTGTCATAATGCAGGGCCAAACCTCATGCTCTGCAAGATGGTGAGCAGAAAGTTCCATTTGAAAAAGATGAAGGCTTTCTCAAAATCCACAACTAGTGCAGCAGCTTGCCTCCTGTTTTTCTGAACTAAGTGTTTTAGGGTAAGTAGCGTTCTGAGGTGTATACCATAGGAACAGCAATCAATCAATCAAACGTTTATTTATAAAAAGTGCAAATCCAATTAAAATGAAAGCATGTGTACAGTAAAGGCAGATAATTAATGAAAACTAAGTAAAAACACAAATACAGTTAATCTAATAAATATTAAGTATATTTCATGCTACTCAAAATCTGAGAAAGCTAAGATAAATAAATAAGATTTTAAAGCAGACTTGAAACTCTTGACAGTCAGGAACTCACTTACTCTATGAGGTAGAGAATTCCACAGGGTGGGGGCTGCAAAAGCAAAGGATCAAGTGCCAGAGGTCTTAAGCCTAACCCTGGGAACCTCAAGCAATCCCTTGTCAGAGGAGTGGAGAGACCAGAGGGGTGGTAAGGGTGAAGGGGATCTTGCAGATAGCTTGATCCCTGGCTGTGTAGGGATTTATACATCAGGAGACCGACCTTGAAGGTGATCTGCCAATAGACTGGCAGTCATTACAGGCCATGGAGCACAGGCATGATGTGGCAGGATCTAGGCAAACAGTGATGCAAAGATGGTGAACTCCCCACAGCAACACCCAGATGGTGATGGACTGTGCGGCCACGGGGATTGCTCCTCGATGGACTTTGTGGTGGCATAGGCTAGGCACCTAACTCCACTGTCTGTGTGACATGGAGTTAGACATATAAAGTATGGGGGTGAGGGGGCACAGCCCCTCATTGGGGTATGGGGGATGCATCCCCCACTGCATTGATGCAGTTGGCATGTTGCAGGTCGTGGTTGGGACACAGTGGCATTGGGATGTCTGTGAGTGTCCATCACTGTAAGGATATTGCTGTGATTCCCATCACTGTAGCATGGTGGAACTGTTCTGAGGTGGTCAGAGCTCAGCCTTCCTTTTGCAAAACCCACCTGTGAGGGATGAATCAGCCCCAATAAGACTTTTTCAAACACAGCAGCCAGGACTTTGGCTAGTACCTTCACATCTGTGCTGATCAGTGATATGGGGTGGTAGCTGCCTGGTAACGAAGGAACTTTGCACTATCTTGGCAGTACAGTAACCCCTCGCTATAACAAACCCCAGTATACCGAATGCTCTGTTATAGTGAACAGTGCATTTGGCTCCCACTTCAAATCAAATGATTACTGTATTACAGTACATGTACATTTCCCGACTCCTGACTCAGCGCTTTACTCTGTATCAATTATAAATTATAAATTTACCTATTTTCAAGTCCCGACTCAGCTGGATCACTGTAAGTGCTGTTACTGGCACTATAAAAGGCCTTCACCATGACTAATTTGACAGATGGTGACAGGCTCAACAAATGATCATGAAGAGATCCAGGTTCTCAGTGCAAACTAAACTCAGTATTCTCTATTGTTTGAATGCTGGTGAGAGTCTGACAAAGCTATCAATGGAGACAGGGTACAGTAAATCCACTATCTGTACCTGGCAGAAGCAAGAGCAGTCCCCAGGAGATTTTGTTTTTGAGGCAGATGGGTCTGAAGCACTGAAACAAAAAAGAAAATACACAGAGCTGATGAAAGTGAGATAGACCAGGCAACACAGAACTGGTTCTCACAGCAAAGGGCCAGTGGTATCCCTGTGTCTGGCTACATCATGCGAAAAAAGGCATCTCATTTCAATAGAGAAATTTATGGTGAATCTTCCAAGTTTAAATCCTCTATTGGGTGGCTGTGGAGGTTCCAATGCAGGCATGGCACTTTGCTGGTCTGTGTCATCGGATAACAGTACTCCTGTGACAATGAAACATACTGAAAACCTCTAGAAACTACTGCTCTGTGCTTTTTTTACTTGTATTTTTACTTTATACTACTTCTGTGTTTATATATAATTGATGTTGAGCTTGAGCCCTGCACAAGAAGCAGGAAGAGGAGCTTGTAGTTCTCACAACATTCTTGAAGAACTACAGACTCAGTCCTTACACTTTATTTTAATCTTTTTTAATTATAAACTATCTCTGGGGCCGTAATTCAACTAAAACAAATTTACTAATACCTTTGGGGCTGAAATTGAGAGTTTTAACGCACTAAAGATTCGTGACCCTTATGACCAGCTTCCGGGTCAGCGTACTACTTATAACTGCACCGCTACGAGCAGGGCAGCGTGTGAACGCACGCAAAGACACGTGCGTCTGCACGTGTTCGGCGTGGGAGCTTGGTAACGTGGCAAGTCTACATAACAAAGTCAGGTAACTGCATTTTTATTTGTTTGATCTTTAATAAATATCTTAACATGGCTGACTATATAAGATCAGAATCAGGAGACATTGACATTAAATGCCCAGTCTGCACCATGTACTCGTTTACGTCAGAGTTCCTAGATTCACAATCAAGTTATAAATGTGTTAAATGTATAATTAATGAAGAATTACAACTAGAAATTTTATCATTTGGGGAGAGGCTACAAAGTTTAGAATCAAGTCAAAAAAAGTATGGTAAACAGATTTCAATCATCTAGCGAATATTTAATAAATCCATTGAATGATATAACTGGAAATATCAATAATTTAACAGAAAACGTTACTAATAATGACTTAATTAACTTTCAGACAAATGAACCCAATAGAGAATCAGAACCACTGATACTAAAGACAAACACTAACTTACTAGTCGATCTACCAGTTATTAATAAAAAAAGATCAAGAGAATGTGATACTACTAACTTGGATGGCGACTGGGTAACTGTTAATAAAATTAGAGCAGCCAAAAAAGGCAGAAGGGCAAAAGCTTTTGAACTTCCATTGTCTAACCAATATTCTATCCTTAGTACTACCGAAAATAAAGAAAATGAGACAGACAGTAGGATTACTGAAAATCTTTCCAATAGCGCTATGGAACACCAACATTTTGAACCTATTACGAATTCTGAACTTAATACAAATCATATCCAATCAGCTGTTGTAAATGATATATAACCAGTCCTCTTTTTGTTTTGGGAGATTCTATGTCAAGTTTCTTGACAGACAGATTTGTAATCCAGACAAAGAGTTCAGAACGGTGTCTTCCTTCAGAGGTGCAAAAATAGGCGATATCACTGTAATGTTAGAAGATATTCTACCCAAGTCTTAAAACTCTAATGTTATAATTCACGCAGGTGCAAACAATATATTAAGAGAACCAATAAATAAAATCAAACAAGACATTGTCTCTATGACAAATAAATTAATGGATCTCAATTGTAGTATTACTTTTTCAGAAATTCTTCCTATACCCAAAGCCTCAGAATATAATCAAAACAAAATAAAATTGATTAATAACTGGTTGAGAAGATGGTGTATGAAACAAGAACTCGGTTGTATAACTCATTGGGAAGATTTTGTTGATAGAGAAAATTATTCTCATATGATGGTTTACATCTTAGTAGGAGAGTGAATGATCTATTAGGCAAACAGATGCTAGTTCACATACACAAATCTTTAAACTAAATTATGAGGGGGAGACTCCAAATTTGTTGGATTCTCTAAATACTAAAAGATTATATCAGCAAAATAATAAACATATTATAAATACTAGTGTTCCTAAGGACTGTGATAAGGTAAAACCAGACAATACTAAAATAAACATATTGCTTTTAAATGCAAGAAGTCTGTTAAATAAAATTGATGAGTTATCTGAATATGTACATACAAACAACATTGATATATGTTGAGTAGCTGAGACTTGGTTTAAAAATGAGGACTGGGGTACTGAAATACTGGGATATACTAAATACGAAAAAAATCATATGAATACCAGAGGAGGTGGAGTCGCTTTATATATCAACAACACATTTAAAAGTTATACTGTAACAAATCTAAATGAGGATGTATCAAGTGAAATTATATGGATTAAAATCAATCTTACACTTGAATGTACCATCATGGTAGGATTAGGTTATAGAGCACCAAATCTAAATTTAGAGGAGAATCAAAAGTTTTTAAATAACGTAGAAGATAATATACTGGACCAAAATTGCTTGTTTATGGGAGATTTCAATTTTCCAAACATTGGTTACATTTAAAAGGAAGCACCCCTATGGAGAGCTCATTCCTGGACCTAATGAATATAAATAATTTGAGTCAGCTAGTAAAATTACCAACTAGAGGAAATAATATATTAGATTTACTATCCTCCAACATAGAAAATGCAGAAGCAGTGGTAACTATTAATCATCCATTAGCTAATAGTGACCATAATATGGTACATACATCAATGAATTTAACTTATTCAACTGAAACTTTGGGCTGTACAATAGTAAAAGATTTCTTAAATGCTAACTATATGAAAATCAAACAATATTTTATGGAATGGAACTGGGCCTCTGATCTAACAGATAATATTAATTTGGTTTATAATAAACTCATGTTGAGAATAAATACAAGTATTAAACTTTGGGTACCTATTAGAAATAAATATGTAAAAAATAAAAGAGCCCTCTTATGGTGAAACCATAAAATAAAAAAAAATCCTGGCAAAAAAACAACGTTTATATAAGAAATTTAAGAAAAACCAAAAGAGTGTAAGTTGGGATAGATACAAGCAAATATCAAACAAAAGCAAGAATATGATTAAAAAAGGAAAAAGATATCTTGAAGAAAAACTAGCAACAAATGTTAAAGACAACAAAAAATCATTTTACAATTATATAGGTTTTTTAAAGAAAAATAATCCTTCAATAGGACCCTTACAGTCATCTCACCAGATAATTACCAATGAAACCAATATTGCCAATAGACTGAATGACTATTTTATAAACATTTTTCAACCAAACAAATTAGATTCTAGAATTGAACAAACTAAAAATACCTCATTTTCCCCTATAACTGGGAGCGAAGTACTAGAGGCTATTGCCAATTTAAAAAATAGTGGTTCTCCAGGACCAGACGGTATTCCACTGCTATATATTATTAACTTAAAGAAACAATTGGCTGGACCAATAACCTTAATATTTAATTTATCAGTTATTACAGGACTTACGGCTCCAAATTGGAATAAAGCTATAGTAATACCTATCTACAAAGGTGGTAATAAACATCTCTAACAAAATTATATGCCAATTAGTTTAACGGACGTTATGTGAAAACTGCTAGAAAGAATACTAAAGAGCAGAATCACTAATTACTTAAATGATAACAACATCTTTGATATCTATCAGCATGGATTTGTCAGCAATAGATCGTGTCAAACCAACCTACTGTATTTTTTGGAACGAGTCAGTTATTCTTTGGATAATGGACTATCGGTGGACATAATTTTCTTGGATTTTTCCAAGGCATTTGATTCTGTGTCACACCAAATATTAATCGCTGAACTAGAAAAATTAAAAATTGATTCTAAAATAATAGGATGGATACACGCCTGGTTATTAAATAGATCTCAGCGAGTATCTGTTAAGGGTTACTTGTCAGATTGGGGACCAGTGACTAGTGGTATACCTCAGGGTTCTGTTTTGGGCCCTACCCTATTTAATACCCTAATATCAACTATGTGTCCTCTTAATAATTCCTGTTGGTTGGTTAAATTTGCTGATGACTGCAAAATAGGATGTATTATTAATGATCAAAATGATACTATAGAAATGCAAAATAATTTAAATCACCTGGTAGACTGGTCCTTAAATAAAGGTCTTCTATTTAATGAAACCAAATGTAAGGTAATGCATTTAGGAAAACATAATCCTTGTTACCCTTACAGTATTAATAATACCTACTTGCAAAAAAACACACAAGAAAAAGATTTAGGAGTAACTATCACAAGCAATTTTATCTTTAGTACACATACAATTACAGCTGTTAAAAAAGGCAACAAAATTCTAAACTGTATATTGAGAAACATTAAAAGTAGAGCTGCAAAAGTTTTATTGCCATTGTACACCAGTCTTGTTAGACCACACCTAGAATATTGTTGTTCAGTAACAGCTCCATATTTAATTAAAAACCAAAAAATTAATAGAAAACATACAAAGAAAAACAACAAAGAAAACAAACACTTTGCAAAACTTAGACTATGAAACTAGATTAAAAAAAATAGGTCTGTATTCAATGGATTATAGGCGACTCTGTGGTGATTTATGTTTAACATACAAAGCATTTCAGAATGATATAATTTTTGAAACTATAGGATTGGAAAAGAATAAGAATATTAAAACAACTAGATCTCATAAACTAAAACTCAAAGGCACTAATAATAATACTATCAAAATAAATAATTGGTACACACAAAGGATTGTTAATCCATGGAACAACTTACCAACCAATGTGGTTTTTAGTAAATCCATATCTTCATTTAAAAATAATCTAGATAATCATAATGGTGACTTAAAATATAGCTTCCATCCATAATAAGGTGGCGTGTTCATGAAAGGTAGAAATACCTACTGAACTCGTACTAATCTATGAACCTATGAATGCTGCAGCAGTTGAGTTTTTGCCCAAACTGAAGCAAATTCTTGCAGACAGAGGGTATACCCTGACCAAGTTTTTAACGCTGATGAAACTGGCTTAGTTTGGTGCTGCCTGCCAGATGTCACCCTAGTCAGTAGATCTGAATTGAATGTCAGCAAAGGGTTTAAGGTTAATAAGGACAGAGTGACCTTTCTGTTCTGCTGCAATGCATCTGGCACACACAAAATCAAGCCACTATGCACTGGCAAATTTCAGAACCCAAGGTGTTTCCACCACATAAACATGCAGTCACTACATGTCCAGTACAGCCGCAATGCATGGATGACGTCCATGATCTTCCACTCTTGGTTCTTCCAGACTTTTGTGCCCTCAGTCAGAGCTTACTTTCACAGAAAGAAGCTGCACCCACAAGCTCTCCTCCTACTAGATCAATGTCCAGCACAACCCTCTGAAGCTGAACTACACTCGAGGGATGGGAAGATAAGGGCACTATTCCTGCCTAAGAACACCACTTTGAGAATCCAGCCATTGGATGGTGGCATAATCGCCACCTTTAAGAAGCACTACAGAAAATGGCTTCTTGGTGACCTTGTGGCAGTAAGGGATGGAACACAGGTCACAGAATTTATTAAAAAGCTTAACCTGAAAACAATGATTGACCTGGCAGGAGAGAGGTGTGGGAAAATGTGACAGAGAATACCATTGCAAACTGTTGGTCTGCCACGCTGGGTCCTGCATTTGAATCTGAGCTGGCAACAGAGGAAGCTACTGATGGTGATGACACAAGTGAGATCATTAAGATGGCTAATGAACTGCACCTTTTAGATGCCATTGACAGTGAAGCTGAACTTGATGAATGGTTCCTCATGGATGATGCTACACAAACTGATCAGCTTTCTGAAGCTGACATTGTGTCAGCTGGTTTGAATGAGGGAACCACTGCTGAGGAGGAGCAGTGTGAAGAGGAAGATGAAGAAGATGATTGTGAGTCACTGCCACCTCCTCCAACCAACATTGAAGCTCCCCCATGGTCGGCTGGCACCCAGCCAGCCACCGACCGAGACCAGGACGCCCACCTACAGCTCCTTGGAAGCTGCCTGCCCTTGAACAGGGCTGCTTCAGCTCCTCCACAGTCGGCCGGCACCCAGTCAGCTACTGACCGAGACCAGGACGCCCACCTGCAGCTCCTTGGAAGGTACAGGACAGAGCAGCCAATTGGAACATGGGTGCTTCCAGCAAACCCACTCTGATTGGCCAGGACTTTTCCCCTGCTTCAGCCACCTGGCACTTTGTACAAGTAGATTTTCGATAGAACTAAGCACATTTCAACTGTGTAATAGAAGGTTTTTTTTTAAGTGGCTAGTTTTCCATTAGCAGATTATACAGACCTACCACTAGAGGGTTTCTTGGTCTTTCTACACAAATCACTGTACTCAATTGTGGGCAATATGGCCTGCATTATCATTCTACTTCTTTCCTGGTGCTGCTACATGGAGAGGTTGTAGTTTGAGGTCCCCCTAAGCTTCACTGAACAGGCTGACAACTTCCTTAAAACTGCCTGTGCAACAGCTCTGCAGCTGAAAACAGGAAGCCCTCAGTGTCTGCCATCCACCCTTCAGACTCAAGTCAGATAGACTCTGAGCACCCTATTCTTACCTACGTTACGCTGACATCATCCAATAATAATGTCTTACTTAGTATATACTTCCTTCCACCCTCCTTGGTGTGCTAGGAACCCAAGTGTCCCTCCTGCTAATAGGGGTGTACTACTTGCCATAATCTACTCACTGACCCTACACTGGGTGAACAGGCTCATAGACCCATTCTCCCCAGAACCAGTGAGCAATCTACATAATATCCCCCACACGACTTCCTTAGCAGCTACACTATCTCAAGTATATCTAGTCTCTTAACAGAGCACGAGATCATAAAAAGGATGTATGCTATGACCTGCTTTACTATATGAGCAGGACGCGTCAAAGACACCTCATCTCAATACCTAGCAATAAACTGCTCAGGTTACTAGTCTTGCTACTTTTCCTATCAGGTGATATCCAACCTAACCCTGGCCCATTCGTACCCAATACTTTAGTAGCATCCCCCCAGGACCATCAATGGGTGGCCTCCAAGGGTCTGAAGATAGCACATATGAACATATGTAGTCTTAGACCAAAAATACATGAAGTCCAGGCCTGGTTGGACCTCTACAAACTGGAATTACTAGTCATCTCTGAAACCTGGCTAAAAGCCCACATCCATGACCCTGAGATTCAGGTCGTGGGCTACAATAGCTACTGCAATGACAGAGAAACCAAAAAAGGGGGTGGGGTCCTGATCTATGCTAAGGATGACCTGTCTGTGTCACCTCTACCTCTGCAGACTAATCCTACTGCTGAGAGAGAGAGCATATACATCCGGATAACCCTAGGGCACGCCAAACAACTAACAACTGGCTGCATCTACCACCCACCAAAATCAGCCCTCAAATCCTTGAAGCCATCACAAATGATACAGCTATCAAGGTAACAATGGAGCAACTAATCCTGGGTGACTTCAACATTAACTGGGCCCAGGACCCTGGTCATCCCTCAAAGTCACTTACCCATGAAGCAGGTCTGACGCAGGTCATCTCTGAACCGACCAGACTTAATTACAAAACTGGGAACCACACCACCCTTGACTGGGCTCTGGTGTCTAACCCCACTAATATACAGAGTGAGGGCACAATGGCAGACTCCCTGAGTGACCATTCCCCAATCTTCTGTATATGGAAAAACAAACCACCCAAGGTCCAACCTAGAATTCTCTCCACCCGTGACTTCTCCAAGTTCTCTGAACTACAATACAGTCGCTACCTAGGTAGTCTGGACTGGAACCCCATAAATCTTCTCCCTACTCTTACTGAGGCTGTGCAATACTTCCAGGATGAACTAACCACAGCGGCCAACCTCTTTACTCCAATGAAGAGAATGAGGGCTAAAGGCAGCTGCTGCAAGTGGATTTCTCCCTCCCTCAAAGCCCTAATGACTACTTGGGGAAAAAGCCTGGAAAAAGTTTAGGCTCTCCTCCCTCCCGGCAGATCTCACTGAATACAAGCCCTGAGGAACAAAGCCAAGACAGCCATAAAACTCATTAAGAGAGATTACTTAACACACCTCCAGAAAACCAGCCTGGGCAACCCCAAGAAATTCTGGAATCATATCAATGACCTGATCAAGGGCAGCAAAAAGCCTGAGTCCTGTCCCATGGAGATTAACGGTCAGCTAACAACTGACCCTTCTCAAATATCGGCTACCCTTAACAGGCACTTCTCAGACCTCGAGGCCTACAAGACCTGCCTGTCTCCCCAGACTCTCCCCCCTACCTCAGATGAACCACCTCACATGGAAAGACCCCCATTTCACCTGAGACTGGCTAAATGCACTGAAGTACTAAACCTCCCAAGGAACCTGAAACCGAATGGGTCAGGGGGACCTGATGGTAACAACCCTCGGCTACTCAAGGCAGGAGCTACCTCCTTAGCTTGGCCTATAACCATGCTCCTCAATTGATCACTGAGGGAAGGAGCAGTCCCTGACCTGTGGAAACATGCCAATGTTGTCCCTATTCACAAAGGAGGGCTCAGGGAAAAATTCAACAACTACAGGCCCATCTCCCTCCTCAGCTCACTTGCTAAGGTGCAAGAAAGAGTCATCTACAATCAACTCAGAGACTACCTGGAAGCTCATCAGCTCCTTGCCCCCTCCCAACATGGATTTAGAACAAACCATGGTACTGACACTGCCCTCATTAACTTCAGGGATGAAGTTCTCAGGGCAATGGACAAAGGGATACCCACTGGTGCAGTCTTTATAGACTTATCCAAGATGTTCAACCTCATCGACCACAACTTGCTGCTACAGAAGCTGCAAAATATAGGCCTAGACAATCATTCCCTGAAGTGGTTTGGGAGCTACTTATCAGGCATGGCACAGAGGGTCTCATGGAAAGGGACCATGTCTGACCCACTACCCCTAAACCAGGCTGTACCTCAGGGCTCAATTCTAGGCCACCTCCTGTTTTCCTTGTTTACCAACGACCTGCGTACCCACTGCGGGGAAAGCTTGGTTATGCAGTACGCTGATGATACTGTCATCTTCCAACCCCTGCATGACATGGTTGCCCTAGGCCCTCTACTCTGAAAGGATCTCACTTCACTAGAGACTTGGCTATGTAAGAACAGAATGGTACTAAATGCCGACAAGACCAAGGCAATGCTATTTGGGCCAAGATCCCTGGGATTTGACAGGTTCTCATCCCTCTCCTTAACCTCACTCTCTGGTAAAGCCATTAACATAGTCCCCTCCCTTAAATACTTAGGCCTCACGTTGGATCAGAATATCACATACAAGGAACATGTGGACCAGGTCACCAGGACCCTACATCAGAAACTTGGCACCCTGTACTGACTCAGGGACCAACTCATCCCTGAAGCCAGGCTCTCCATAGCTACCAGCGTCCTTCTACCCAACCTGACCTTTGCAACCCCTATAATACAGGGCATGGCTAAACAAGAGATTACCAGGATGCAAACCCTATATAATAAAATAGCTCATTTCGCAACCTTAGACCACCCAAGACATCACCACTGTGACACTTTGGCCAATCTTCGTTGGCCCACATTGGTCACCCGCCTCCAACACCCCTTGCTTGTCCAGGCCTACAAGCTTCTCAAACCCCACGCTCTGCCAAGCATTGCCGGGACCATAACCCTCAAACACAACCCAAGGAACCTAAGGACCTCAGATAGAATGCTATTAGAAGTGCCTAGGGTAAGGACAAATGCTGGCGGAAGATCCTTTTCCTCCCAAGTAGCCTGCCAATGGAACAAGCTCCCTCCCCAGGTCCAGGCCTCCTCCTCACTCATGAACTTCCACACCAGGCTTAAGTCCCATCTGCTGACCTCAAGCACATGCCACTGTCATGGCACTTAAAGCTCCTAAGGTACTCACCTCCTCTCCAACTCCCATCTCCTAGCTTAACCTTCCTACTACCTGCCTTATACAGACTGCTTGCCAGAGGCCACTTGTAACCCCTGAATAAACTATATGCAAAGTACTACCAATTACTTACATGTCATGATGATAACCATGCCTGTACCCATGCCTGCATCCACTGCTTTTCTTTTACCGTGCCTGTAAGCTGTGCCTGTATCCACTGCTTTTCTTTTACAATGCCTGTAACCCTACCTGTATCCACTATTTTTCTTTACTGTAACCACCTCATGATGTAACTCACAATGCCTCAAATGTTCCTTATGTCCTTGTTCATTCTTATAACTTGTATTGTTATCCTGGGTCACCCCTGAAAAAGGGACTTTCAGGGCTCAGTGGGCCTACCCGGTCACCAAATTTTAATAAATAAATAATTGAGGGGCTAGAGACAGGGCTGGCATGGCTATCAACACAAGATGTTGATCCTATTCAGATAATCCTGCTACACCAGCTTGTATCATTTGCCAAAGATGTGGCCTCTAAAAAGACATCGAAGCAGATGACGATGAGGATGATGGATTTCTTCAGTACTGACTTTTGGAACAAGCTGAACATGAAAGTCCAGTACAGTACTTGATAGTGTGTTACACTAAGCACAATGCACAAGCATAACCAAAAAAAAAGATAAACACACAGTATGAAGTACCAACACAAAACAAAAAAATGAGATCACTAGATTACTATATAAAATACAAACACTCTAATAGAGTAATGTACCAATAATGGTTCCAAACTGCATTACCGCAATTCACTAAAGCACCGCAAATGACAGAAACAGTGTCCCTCGCTACAACAAACGGGGTGCTATAGAGAATCCATGTTATAGCTCCAAATGCATTCATTATAGCGAGGGGCTACTGTACCATA
This sequence comes from Neoceratodus forsteri, assembly GCA_016271365.2. NCBI lineage: Eukaryota > Metazoa > Chordata > Ceratodontiformes > Ceratodontidae > Neoceratodus > Neoceratodus forsteri. The sequence continues at coordinate 379,919,074 of CM057458.1, forward strand.
ATCACCTGTCTCGCTCAAGGATGGAGGGAGAGCAGATGCCTGAAGTGCTTCATAAAACACCCCCAGGAGGTATGTGGCAAGCTTGTCAGCTAACATGATAAAAGTCAGCTGGGTATTTGTCCCCCCCCGTTGATCTGTGGAGGTCAATGCTTTAATGGTTAGAGTGGCTACTTGATGGGTAACTGGCTTATCAAGATCTGCCACATGAGTCAGGAGGACAGAAGGAATTGGCATGGTGTTGAGAAAGGCCTCCACCAATGGCCGGGGCACATTCTGTTTGGAGTAGAATTGCTGAATAATGGAACAGATATTCTTAGGGTCATGTCTCATGATACCCTTTGGGTCTTTGAGGCCTGGGATGAGCTTGCTTGCCTGTTTATATCTGAGGCAGTTTGTCAATAGTCTGCTCAGTTACCCCCTTTCCCATATCATATGTCACAAGCACATGAGGGCAAGTTTTCTGATAAGTAGTTAATTTAATTTGATTAGAATGCATGGGACTTTGGCCAGGAGGTGTTGGGGGGCTGGGTGTGGTGCTTTTATATGCTGATTCAGCCTCTTTGAGAGCTTTCTCCAGAGAAGCCTATTCCACCTGTCTTGCTGTGTGGTGTTAGGCTGCATATGCCATAATTGTACCCCTTAATGTGGCATTGAAGCCTTCCCATAGGTTAGTGTCTGAGACTTCCCCATTAAATTGCCAGTATGCCTTTACCTCTTATCCCATCCATTGCTTAAAGGCAGGGTCCTTGAGTAGTAAAGAGCCTAGTCTCCAGCTAGTGGATTTCTGTGTTGGAGGGCCCCACAACACCTTGAGCTTGAGAGGGGCATGGTCTGAGATAACTATGGGGTGTATGATGGTGTCTGTGGTTTGGAACATGAGTCTGGAGCTGAGCAGCCAGAATTCTATTCCACTGGATGTGCCATGGACAGCCAAGTAGAATGTGTAGTCCCAAGTATTATGGTACGGAGAGTGCCAGGCATGTACTAGGCCATTGTGTACTATCATGCCCCCAACTGTACGGAGGACTCTAGAGTGGACAGGGCTCGCTTCTGTCCACTAATGGCTTGAGAATGAGTTTTCAGATCACTCCTCTAGAAACACTGAGGCCCCCTCTGTGTTAAAGTTAATAAGAACCTGAATGAGGTTATGGAAGAAGGCAGGGTCATCAGAGTCTGGTGCATAGATATTGGATAGTATCATGAGGTCAGCTGTGGTGGATACTTGGGCAAGAACCCACCTCCCCTCCCTATCTGAGTGTGTGGACCAGATCTTCCAACCTAGGGATTTCTGAATTAAAATTGAAACCCCTCTCTTGGAGGATAATGTGGTACTGTGCCTTTCATCCCTCACCCAGTCATTCTGCAATTTGCTTGCCTCTGCATTATTTAATTTTGTTTTTTGGAGAAAGGCTAGGTGGGTTTTAAGGTGCTTTAGGTATGATAGTGCCTTCTTTTATTCAATGGGGGGGAATATAATCCCCAAGCATTCCAACTTACAAAATTAAACCACATCATACCCTTGCAGCAAACTCTGATGCACTGTCCCCCAGCCACAATCATTTGGGAACCCATCCCTGACAGAACAACAAACCTGTTTTAACCCTCTCCCCAATGCCTGCATGTAGAACACATGAATAAATATTAGGTAGACATACAATAACCCCCAAAATTATACCCCTTCCCTCCACCCACTCCTCGCCCTTTTACCGTAGAGGCTTCTCTGAAGTAGGCACCAGCTGGAAATATGCCACTGTATCTTCAAAAGTCTCAAGGGGAAGCAATACAGTAAACATTCCTTTGACAGACAGCCCTGTGCAGCACTGGCTGTCCTAGTACTGATAGGTAAGAAAAGGAAAGGAAAGAAAACCATAGAAACAGGATTTGTTGTCAGAGAAGGACCTCTTGGCCCAGCTATTCTGCCCTATTTTCCTTACTTACTGTGCTACCACAGACCCTACTCCTACCTTATTTCTAAGGTCCCCTTGTGTCTTTCCCATGTGTGCTTGAATCCTGTTGCTGTTTTAGCATCCACCATCTCTGCTGGAAGGCTGTTCAAGGCATCCACCACCCTTTCTGTAAAGAAGTATTTCCTCACATCTCCTCTGAATCTCCCCCTCTCCAGCTTTGTAGCATGACCCCTTGTCCTCAAGCATCTTTTTCTATGAAAAATGCTACCTTCATGTACCTTATTGATACCTGTGAGGTACATGAACATTTCTATCATGTACCCCTTTCCTTGCTTTACTCTAGAGAGTACATATTTAATTCCTTGAGTATTTCTTCATACAGCTTTTGATGCAGGCCCTGCACCATTTGGTTGCCCTCTTCTGTACCACCCCTATCCTATCTATGTCCTTCCAGATATGGGGCCTCCAGAATTGGACACAGTACTCGAGGTGGGACCTCACCATCAATCTATATGGGGTAACACTACCTCCCTGTTTCTGCTGGTGATATCCCTCCTTGTACACCCGAGTATCCTGCTGTCTTTCCTCTCTGCCTTATCACTCTGCTTTGCTACCATCAGATCATCAGAAATGACTATCCCCAGGTCCCTTTCCTGTTCTGTGGTTGCCAATAACTATCCATCCAATTGGTACACTGCCCTTGGGTTTCTGTGCTCCAAGTGCAAGAGCTAAACACCTGGCTAAAGGACTGGTGCCAGGAAAAAGGTCACCACTTTATTGGAAAAAGGCAGGATTTCTGGGAATGGGAGTTTTTTAAATTCAATGTCTTACACCTCACAAAGGAGGGGACTCAAGTGCTAGGGCAAAAATTTGATATTCACATTGGTCAGTTACACTAATGGACGGGGTGGATGGCACAGGCACCCCAGCACAAAAAGGGTTGCCAAATGCCCCTTCCCCATCACCAACTAGTTCAACACAAGGATGCACCAATCATACTCAGACCAAACATCACACCAAACATACTCAGACCAAGCATTTCAACAAAATTACACAACCAAAACATTAAAAATGCAAATGACCAAAACAGAAGGGGATGGAAGGCAATGTGCATCAATGCTCATAGTCTGCCAAACAAAATCCCTGATCTCACAGCTGTAATGGCAGATGCACAATTAGACTGAGTCACTGTTATGGAAACATCGTTCACTGGGAACCACTTCTGGGATGTCATCATCCCAGGGTATGCATTATTCCAGAAAGATAGCGAGGGAAAGAAAGGGGGAGGATGGCATTGTATGTCAGAGATGATGTATGCACAACAGAAATCCAGGGAAAATACAGTAAAGCAGAGGCTCTTTGGGTTACACTAGGAGCCAGGGACAAAGCCCTTCTCCAGGTAGGAGTCATATACAGACCCCTATCCCAGGAGGCCAACATAGACAAGGAGCTCTTGGAAACCATCTCAATGATGGCAGACAGGGGCAAGTTGTTGATTGTGGGGGACTTCAAGCTATCAGATGTGGATTGCACCTCCTACACATCATCCTCAGACCAGAGCAAAGAGTTCCTTTTTGCACTAAGGGGGAGCAGGTTTGCATCAACTGGTGAACTCACCCACCAGAGACAAAGCAATATTGAATCTAGTGCTGACAGACAAGGATCCCAGACAGCAGAGGTGGGAGCCTATCTAGGGACCAGTGATCACAGTTCAATCTGGTTTACTGTGAATAATATGGAGGAAAATAGTCATACCAACATCAAGGTACTAGATTTCAGAAAAGCCAACTTTCCCAAAATGAGAACTATGATCACATCCATGCTAGAAGGAGGAATCACAGGAGATGTAGAGGACTGCTGGATTACTCTGAAGGATGCTCTGCATACAGTAAGAACTGCATGCACTAAGCAGATCAGCAAGTCCAAAAGAAGGAAATTACCTCTCTGGTTCTCTCATGAAGTAGCATCCAAAATCAGATAGATAAAAAAAGGCTTTTACACAAATCAAGTAAAACAAAACAAAGCAAACATGGAAGAATACAAGAACAAATTAAAGGAGGCAGTGAAAGCTGTTAGAAGGGCAAAAGCACAGATGGAAGAGAAAATTGTCCAGGGTGTTAATGAGGGAGACAAAACCTTCTATAGATACATAAGAGAAAAAAGAAAAACTAAGGGAGGAATAGTCAGACTAGCAACCAAGGAAGGTAAGATGGCGGAGAGTGACGAGGACAAGGCAGAAGTGCTAAATGAGTTCTTTTGCTCTGTCTTCACCATAGAAGACAGTGGCAAAGGTCCCACATTGAGCAGAACAAAGGAAGATACCCAGGGAGCAGATGCTAGCCCCTTCACAAGGGAGAGGGTCCTAAAAGAGCTTAATAAATAAAGTGGAAAAAGCCATGGGACCAGATGGCATACACCCTAGGATAGTGAAGGAGCTCTGAGAGGAACTGGCTGCACCACTGACTGAGCTCTTCAACAAGTCACTAGACAGCGGGAAAATATCTCAGGACTGGAAACAGGCAACCGTCGTGCCCTTACACAAGAGCAGAAACAAGGAAGAGGTAGGAAATTACTGCCTTGTCAGTTTGACCTCAGTTGTGGTGAAAATGATGGAGTCACTACTAAAAGAGAGGATAGTGGTGTACCTAACAGATACTGGAAAAATGGACCCAAAGCTACATGACTTCACAGCAGGATGCTCTTGTCAAACCAACTTGATCGACTTCTTTGACTGGGTCACCAGAACATTGGATCAGGGAGCAGCGGTGGACATTGTATACCTAGATTTCAGCAAGGCTTTTGACACCATCTCTCACAGAAGGCTAACCAACAAGCTGAAACATATGAGAGTTGGTCAGAAGATGGTCAGCTGGATCAGTAATTGGCTGAACGATAGGACCTAGAGAGTACTAGTCAATGGAGCATTGTCAAGGAAGGATAGGGTGACCAGTGGCATCCCGCAGGGATCATTGCTGGGTCCAACCCTATTTAACATATTTATAGCAGACATAGCGAATGGACTAACAGGGAAGGTTTGCTGTTCACAGATGATACAAAACTCTGCAACAGAGTGGACACAGGGAAAGGAGGAGACAACATGGAAGCTGACCTTAGAAGGCTAGAGGATTGGTCCAGGGACTGGCAGTTACAATTTAATGCCAAAAAAGTGTAAGGTAATGCACTTGGGAAAGTGGAACCCAAGGAAAAAGTACACACTGGGAGGACATCAACTTGAGGAGACACAAACGGAGAAAGATCTCGGCACAATCATCACTGGCAAATTAAAGGTAGGAAAACAATGTGAGAAAGCAGCACAGAAAGTGGGTGGCATCCTCAGATGTATAAGTAGAGGTATTTCTAGTAGAAAGAGGGAGGTTATCATCCACCTCTACAGGTCCTTGGTGAAGCCACACTTGGAGTACTGCATTCAGTTCTGGAGACCTCACCTCAAGAAGGACATTGACAATTTAGAAATGATGCAGAGAAGGGCTACTAAGATGGTGCATGGACTGCATCACAGGTCATATGAAACAAGACTCAGGGAGCTGAACATATACTCCCTTAAGCAGAGAAGAAACAGAGGGGACATGATTGAAACATTCAAGTATGTAAGGAGATTTAACACAGCTCAGACAGGCAATCTATTTGAACAGAACATGCACCACGCACAAGAAGGCATAATATGAAACTGGTAGGAGGAAGGTTCAAAAGCAACCTCAGGATGTACTTCTTCACAGAGAGAGAGAGAGAGAGATCGATCTGTGGAATAGCCTGCCCCAGGAGGTGATAGCATCAAAGACAATTGGAGAGTTCGAACTCGCATGGGACAGACATAAAGGACAAGTTAGGATGAAGGCTGCATAGGGAGGGAGTGAGGTAGTTTGTAGGGCAGACTAGATAGATCACACAGTCCCCATCTGCTGACACTTTTCATATGTTTATATGTTCATTTTGCACTTTTTTGTATTGAAAGTCAGTTGCCAAATGCTTGACCAGTCTTCCAGCTTTTTATGATTATCCCTCATTTATTCCACCACCTCCGGTGTATCCACTGTGTTGCTGACTTTTGTGTCATCCGTGAACAAGCATACTTTCCCTTCTAGTCCTCCTGCAATGTCGCTAATAAAGATATTGAAGAGGACCGGGCCTAGTACTGATCCCTTCGGCACCCCACTGGTCACCATGCTTTATTCAGAGTGAACACCATTTAGCACCACCCTCCGACTCCTGTTGCTTAGCCAACTTCTTACCCATTTTAATACTTTTTGAATGTGGTTCTAGGCTGCCCAGCTAGCTCACCAGTCTTCAGTTTGGAATGGTGTCGAAGGCCTTACTGAAATCCAGGAAGGCCACATCCACTGCTCCACCCTGATCCACTTATCTTGTTACCCAGTAAAAGAAATTGATCAGGTTTATCTGGCAAGATCTCCTCCCTGTGAAACCATGCTGCCTCAGATCCTATAAGGCATTGGTTACAAAGTATTCCCCAATCCTTTCCTTCAGTAGTGAGCCAATTACTTTACCCACCACTGAAGTCAGGCTGACAGGTCTGTAATTTCCTGCCTCCTCCTTATTACCACTTTTTTGAAGTGGGACCACATCTTCCTTCCTGATCCTGTCTCCTGGAACTTCCCCCATACCTAGTGATAGGTTGAACAGGACTGTCTGAGCGAGGTGCAGCCAGCACCTCCTTGAGCTCCCTCACTTTCCTAGGGCACATAACATCCTGCCACCCTGGTGTAATATCTGTGGTCTCTGCTTAACCTTTGGCACCCTGTCTGTGCTGTGATAACAGACTATATCAAATAAAGAAGAAACATTTATGACTTGTGCATGGACCACTGTGTAGTGGTTATGACATTGGTACCCCTCCTTCCTTGAGTGGGAAAGGACCACATATTACTGTGGCTAGGACTGGTGCTCATTATTTGTTCTGTTAAAGTGGCTAGGTATTCTAAGCTAGGTCCCACCATAAGTCTAGGTGGTGCTGGGAGATGACTTTGGGGCCATCAAGCTCACTATAGTGTGCTCTGGTGACTAGCTATTGTCAGCTTCCCTGTGCTTTAAAATATTATCAGTCTATGAATAGTGGGTAGTTCCTCATGCATTCACAAGAAGAACTCGGGGCTAAAAGCACTGGGGGGAGGGGAGAGGCAGTATCCAGCTTTCCTATAACCTCCTCCTACTACCATGGTTCATTCTTCCATGCCATAGCCTGTGGTGTGGAGTGAACATCTGGGGGTGGGCAGAAGCTGAGAAAGCCCGGCCATTGATCCTACCATCCTCTCCCCAAACACAGGCCCAAGTAAGTCCCCCAACAATCCTCAACAGAGAATTTTAAGCTGTGTGGGAAGAGACTGCATGAGCCCCCGTTGCACCAGACCATGCACAGAGGGCTCCACTCAGCTTCCCTCAGTCCTGCTTGACCGCAATGTAGTATAATCAACAAACAAACCCCATAAACTGTGAAGGGATATGAAGGACATCCTGTACATGTGTAGATAGGGAGCTCTGTACTATTACCATATGTCTGAATTCCCTGCAGGATATCCGAGTCACAAGTATAGCTCATACAGGCCACTCCAAGATGCCCACAGCAGGACAAGGGTAGAGTGCACCCTGAAAATCTGTGAGCCTCCCCCCAAGAGTGAGCCAGAGTTTAAGTTGTCTTACCTGGTATACTCAGTGGAGGTAGAGTGAGTAAGGTCCTGTCCCCAGTGATCGTGACAGAAGTTGATTGAGTAAGAAAACTGGAGGCCTCTCTTATCTACTAGATTGATCAGAAGATGAGATTACATAGATTACATAGATCATACAGAGCATAAAGACAATTGTCCGTGAGCTCGCAAGTTGTGTCTTACCCATACCTATATATCTTTTTTTTTAGAAGGTACTCGTCTAATTGTGTTTTAAACACATGCATGGTACTGCTCTCAACAATTTCCTTTGTAAGCTATTCCATACCTCAGTTACTCTATTGTTCAGCCAATATTTCCTCCTAATAGTATTGTATCTTTCCTTGAATAGTTGAAAGCTATAGGACCTAGTATCATAAGTTTGTTCTCTTTTTTTCAGACCCAAAAGATCCCACATGTTAGAATCAGTCCATGCCCTGTAGATCAAACACAGATCACCCAGTAATCTACGATATTCCAAGGGATACAAATTCAAACAATGCAACCTTTCTTCCTAGTTCATCCCCTCTGTCCCCTGAATCCTCTTTGTCACCCGCCTCTGGACCCTCTCCACCAACTCAACATCACCCCTCTTATAAGGTGACCAGAACTGGACACAATACTCCACATGCGGTCACACTATCGCAATGTACAGCGGCATCACCACCTGCCTATCCCTGCTCCTGATGTGTCTTGCTATACAATTTGCTATGCCACTAGCCTTTCTAACCACAGTATTACATTGGAGCCCACAATTAAAATCTTGGCTAATCATAATCCCCAAGTCCTTCTCCTCACTAACTACCTTTAACGTGGTCCCCCCAGAGTATACCGAAATCTATTGTTGTTTTTCCCAAAATGCATAACATTGCACTTATCGATATTAAATATAGATTGCTTCGAACAGCCCATCTCCAATCTATTTAATGCCCTTTGGAGGACTACCTGATCCTCAAAGTTATTAACCGTACTCCCAATCCTAGTATCGTCCGTGAATTTGGACATCCAGACAACTGATTCAACTTGCATTGATGATATATACAAATTGAACAAACACGGCCCCAATACTGAGCCCTGGGGGAACCCGCTAGTCACTGTGGCAGAACTAGAAAATTCTCCCATCACACAAACCCTCTGAGTTCTTTCAGTGAGCCAATTTCTTACCCATTTTTGTAACCAATCGGGTAGACCAATCTCCTGCAAAGACGCCACAAGCTGTTTATGTGCTACCTTGTCAAAAGCCTTCGCAAAATCCAGGAACACAACGTCCACTGATTCACCCTTGTCCATAGCCCTACTAACTTTTTCATAAAATTCCATCAAGTTAGTCTGACACGATCTACCCCTAGTGAATCCATGCAGATGAGATCCATGAGATGCAGTGAAGGCACATGAAGAGACATCTGGAAAGCCAGCTTTGATCATCAGGTTACATGAGTTAAAGGGGTGATGGCAGATTCTAAGGCTAGGTTATTGGGGAAATTGGATAGAAAGCCTGTGCCCTCTTTAAGAACCTGAGATGATTATTTACTTGTATGTTCTAATAGGGTTAGAGGGGCCTATGCATTGCACACTCAGGAGCCTCATTACAAAACCAATATAATAGTAGGCAAAAAGTATGAAAAACTGTAGGCACTGTAGTTCACAAGAGGAGTTCATTTCCCTGCTGCCTTGTTATTTGAGTGGATTTTCTGGTCATCAGCGCTAGTTGAGCCACTAATGGGAGCGGAGCTGCAGCCTCCACCCAGGACTTCATTTCAAGAGATACAAGTTCCGTGTTTGTGATGTCAGAGAGAGGTTGAGGACAATCTGGGTCTGTGGTTGGTGTTGGCTGCTGTAGAGCAGAGAATTGGTTGGTCCCAGGGAACAGGTACACTGAGTTTGAAAAGTCCTTGAATTCAGCATTGTGGCTCCTGCTATGCTATCATAATAGAGGTGACTGCCCTCTCCTTGTTCTACCCCCAGCTTTTTTGTGTTTGTTTTTTTGCATTGCTCCAGGGGTAGCTGCCAAGGCTCTTCTTCACTGAGTGGCAGTGGAGAATAGGGGGTGAGTCTCTTGTCTCCATCAGTCTGGGATGGGGTAGTGTCCATGGCCTGGGCCTGTTCTTCCACATGGTGTTGTTTGGGGGTGGGTCAGAACCTGGAAAGATTATTTTTCCAGTTAGTTTTAATATAGTGTTCTGTTGATTCTGGCATGTCAAATGACTGGGACAGCCTGTTGTTTGTAATCCTAAGGGTGGGTGGGTAGCGGAGGGAGTATTTGAGCCCCAGCTCTGCACAGGCCCTGCACGCTGTGGTGTAGGACCTTTTGGTGATCTGTGAGAGCCTGAGAAAAGTCCATGAAGATTTGAATGCGATGGCCCTGACATTGTAGGTCTTATTGGTCTGGTGCCAGCTGTATAATCAATTTTTTGTCTTGAAATCTAAGGAAGCAGGCTAGGATGGGGTGGGGGTGGGCTCCCAGACTGGCTTGGGAGCAACTGAGTGATGGGCTCCATGATTCTCCAGTGAGTTCTGCCACCTGTGTCCTGTGAGGTCTTTGCCCCCGCACACCTCTTAGAAAGGATTCTCAACTCTAGGGGGAGGGGCATGTCAGGGAGGGGGCAATATCCCTGCATTGGGATAAAATTATGAGCTGCAGCCAGCAGCAAAGTTTTCCGTACTCGGTCCCAAACCCTCTACCTGCCGCACCTGAGCTAGCCACCCACACCCCCACACCACATGGCTAGCTCGGTGGCACCAGGTACAGCAGTCACCCAAAACCCCTTCCCTGGTCCTCCCCTTCCCCTTGCTATCCCCCCTTCCTGTCACCCTGCAGTACACTCATGGTCATGTAGTATCGCTATCCTTCCAGGGTAGCCCAGGAGGAAAACGCTGAATAAAAGTCACCATTTTGGTGGTCGCTCATATTCACTCACCATCCTCACTGGAGTGGATACCAATGTGGACCATCATTTGGTCGATATAGTCCTTGATATGGGCTATCCGCTGCTCTGCCATGTTAATCCCCTGGGAGAGGTCCACTATATCAGTGTTAATGCTTTAGATAGCTAATTCCAATTTACCAATCAGGACAATTAGCTGTTCAAACATGCCTTTGATTTCTTTTAGGTTGTTATCTGCTGAGTCCCCTATGGCTGTTGCCTTTGTGCAGTGTTTCCCACTGTGATAGTGTAAACACTACACTGGGAAACAAGAGGTTAGCATCTTGGCTGAGGTTGAGGAAATGCAGGGAATTCAACATGAACAGGCAAGGGGGGTGCCTCCCCAGGTGCTGCTGATTAGAGGGATTGCTAAAAGGCAGAAAGAATCCAGCAAGGAGTCAGCTGGAAGCTGGAAACTCCTGCAGGGAGGATATACTCCTAGGCAGAGAACTCTGCAAGATGGAGGGTGGAATGTAAGACAGAAACCAGAGCAGAAAGCCAAGGAGAAGGGTTAACTGCTGGAGAGAGCATTTGGGGAAAAGGTGAAACCTGCTGCTGAGAAAGAGACCATTTCTAGAGCAGAGAATCCTGAGGTAAAAGATCAGCCTAGCCAGCTGGGCCAAAACAGTGAGTGGAATGTACTGCTAATTACAGCCTGCAATTAAGGCTAAAGGGAAAACTGTTTGTATTTTATTTGAGACTGTGCATTCAAAAACTGCTGATCCACATAGCTGGTTCAAAGATTCCTTTTGTCAAAGCAGCCTGAAAGAACTGTTTTGTGTTAACCTTTGTGTTTCTTGACCAGGCTGGAGAAGTTGAACTGACTGGTTATGCTTTTCTGGAGCAATAACTTACATTTGGAGCAATGCAATTATATTTTCTTCTGAAAACTTTAAACCCAGTGTGTCACCTCTCCATCTACCATAGGCCAGCTTGTCACACGTGGTGTTGGAGGTGGGATTTGAACCCCTGCAGGAGTGAGCAGGACTAGTTACATTCTGGAAAAATGGATATAGAGAATTTGCTGAAGTTCCTCACTGAGCAACAACAACAGGCTTTCAGGCAGCTGGCACCACAGCAGCAGGAGGAGCAACAGTGGGCACAACAAGCACAACAGGCTCAGCAACAACAGGTTCACACCCAGCTGGCTCAGCAGTAGCAGGAGGTGCAACAATGGGCCCAACAAGTACAAGTGCAACAGGAGGCACAACAGTAGTTTCTTATACAGCTGGACAGCAACAACAGCAGCTCCTGCAGTACCTTGTGCAACAGCCACAACAAGATCCTACTGGTGAGGCTGGTCTGGCTATCATGGGGCCAGGGGTTCCTAGGATGAATGCTATGCTGACCAACATGATGTCTGAGGATGATCCCGAGGCCTTCCTGGTAACATTTGAGTGAGTGGCGGAAGCTGCTGGATGGCTCAGACTCCAGTGGGCTGTTTGCCTTGCCCCCTGTCTGACCGGGAAAGCCCAAGCAACCTGTTGAGCTATGGACAGTACCACAGCCGGGGAGTACACAGAGGTGAAAGTGGCAATCCTGGACCGCCTAGGCATCAACTGAGAAAGTTACCGACAAAGGTTCTGGAGCTTCAAATTTGCAGCAGGTGCATGACCTATAGCAGTGGGACAACAATTGCGGGACCTGAGTTGGAGTTGGCTAAAACCCAAAGGATGCAGTGGCCTCGAGGTCTCCGAGTTAATTGTCTTGGAACAATTTCTGAACATCCTACCCCCGGGAATTCAGAGCTGAAATCCACAAACAGAAGATCACCACCCTAGCAGAGGCCATGCAGATCTCAGAACAAGTATTGGATGCTGAACTCTCCTCCTGCCCCATGACCCAGCTTACAAGGCCACCTGGGAAGATGGGGAATCATCCTGGGAACCAGACTGAAGGAATATTGCCTGGGACTCTGAAGGGACCTTGGGCATCTAGGGAGGTTTTTTGGGGCCAAATAAGGGTCAGACTCTGGGAAAGACAGCAGCCCAGGGAGACATTTCCTGAGGGCCCGCTGCCTAAACCTGGAGCCTCACTCCATAGCTGAGACACAGGGGCATGTTTCTCATGTGGACAGAAGGGTCACTTTGCGAAGAACTGCCCCCACATGGACTGTACCTTCATAGACTGCATGTTTACAGATGTGTATTCACTGTACAGTGGGGGTTGGGGCTCTGAATCCCAAGATTTTGTGATCCCTGTTGAGGTAGAAGGCATAGAGATGGAGACTCTGGTGAACTCAGGAAGCTGCCAGACCCTAGTCAGGGTGGCCCTTGTGAACCCCCGATGCTGGCAGGACCAGAACCCCATCCCTATCTAATGTGTGCATGGGGATGTGAAGACTTACCCTGGTGCTATGGTTACACTTATTCTGGGGGGCCAAACAGAGACTATAAAAGTGGGGGTTGCCCCCAGGGTTACCCAATCCGGTGTTACTGGGGAGGGATTGGAAATGGTTTAATGACTTATGGAAAGTAGACTTATCTTTGGTAATTACCCGGTCTCAGGGTCATGAAGGGAGAGAGGCCAGCCACCTCTAGCTGGGGGAAGTTTTTCCCTTCCCAGACCCAGGGACTTTTAACGCCTGGATGAGAACCCACAAATCTAAGTGAGAATGTAGGGCAGCAAAGGAAAGGGGTCCTGAAGGGGCAGGTGCACAGGAGGGAGGTGATGCAAAGGCAAAAGTGGGTCCAGACCCACAGCCTGACCCTAACACTGACCCACCTAACCAATGTCCAGGAGGGCCATCCCTAGCAGAGCAAGATGTGTTAAAGCACTGCCCAGACATTGCTAAAGAACAACGGGCCAATGGTATACTTAGACAGATATACACCCAGTTGGCTGTCAGGGAAGGGGAAGTGGTAGATGAGAATTGGGCAGCATGTTATCCTCATTTTGAGTTACAAGGGGGTATCCTGTATCGAGTTAGTAAGGAGTCCCAGATGGGGGATACCCGGCATCAGTTGCTAATCCCTTGAGTCTTTCAGAGGGAATTACTATGCCTTGCCCACTCTATTCCTGTAGCAGGGCATTGTGGGGTAGAGAATACATTAGGCCGACCGTTGCCCTGATTCTTTTGGCTGGGCATCTATCGACATGTTAAAGATTACTGTACATCTTGTTCCAAGTGCCACTTAGTAGCTCCAAAGAACAGTCCAAGGGCTCCTTTAGTGCCCTTACCTGTTATGGAGGCACCATTTGACTGGATTGGGATTGATATAATGGGACCCCTTGAAAAGAGTGCAGGGGGGTACCAATACATTCTGGTGATTGTAGACTATGCCACCCGGTACCCCGAGGCCATCCCATTACGAACCGTTTTGGCCAAAATTGTAGCTGGGGAACTATTAAAGGTCTTTAGATATATGGGAATACCAAAGGAAATATTGACTGACCAGGGAACTAACCATGTCCCACCTGACTCAGGAGGTTTGTACTTTATTGGGAATCAGCTCCATAAGGATCTTGATCTACCATACCCAGACAGATGGCCTCATGGAGCGATTCAACAAAACTCTTAAAATGATGCTTCGGAGGTTCATAACCACTAAGGTCAGGGACTGGGACAAGTTACTTTCCTTACTGATGTTCACAATGGGAGGTCCCTCAAGCTTCTACAAGTTGGCTCCTTTTGAACTCCTCTATGGGTGCCACCCATAAGGTGTTCTTGATGTAGTAAAGGAGATGTGGGAGAAACCCAACCCCAAGACTGAAAATGTGGTGCAATATGTCCTGCAATTGAGGGAAAGATTAGATCGGGTTGGAACATTTGCCCGAGAGAATCTGATGAAGGCTCAACAAAGACAAGAGTACTACCAGAATCAGGGAGCCCGGATGAGGGAATATAAACCAGGGGATCAGGTACTAGTTTTGTTGCCGAACAGCCAGAATAAGCTTCTAGCTAAACAGAGGGGGTCTTATGAGGTTACCCAGAGGGTGGGCCCAGTTGACTATGAAGTTTGCCAGCCAGAGAGGTGAAAGAGACCCAGATCTACCATGTCAATTTGCTGAAATTCTGGAACCAGAGGGATGGCCTATTGATTTCCCCTGAACCAGACATAGTGGATCTGGGACCCCAAGTGCCGGATGAGAATCTGGGGATACAAGTCCCAGTGGGAGAACAGCTGTCTCACAAACAGAAACAGTAACTAAGAGAGTTAGTGGTCTTAATATCATATTCTGAAAATTTCATAATGATCACTCAAACATAAAAATGACAGGGATTTACATATGGGGTCCAAATTTTAGCAAAATCACCAGCAACAGGGGGTCTAAATTTATACTATCAACCAGCAGTTAAAAGGTTAAAAAAAATTCAGCTGTATACTAGAACTGGACACAGTGTTGCCCCATAGCCCTACCTATTGCCCTATAGCCCCACCTATTTTCATGTGTATTTATCGATGTAAGCATTAAGCCACTCAAAAGGAGGCATTTATAAGAAATTAATGCATGGTCGGCCTCGTGCACCAACCACCCAACCATGCATTCATTTCTTGTAAATGCCTCCTTTCAAGTGGCTTAATGTGCTTGTAACATGGCTAACATTTGTTTGCTGAAAAATAAAATACTGACACATTATTCAAGTAATCAGTGTTTATATTCTTTATATTGAGCTTATAAAATTGGCTCCTTTTTTAAAAACTTTTTACAGTTGGGAAAAGCATGTTTATATATAGAAATAATAGATTTACTTGTGTGCATCTATGATTGAATAGTCCTTCCACCCACAACAAATGATGTCATTGATGATGTCATTGTATTGTTGCCTACTTTCTTCTTCTTCCTGTTTTTTTCTCTGTTTTCCCCACATTCAAGATACGGAATGTTTGTCATGAAATGTTTATGATGGAATACATGGATTCAAAATTCTGCTCAGTTCCACTGCTAGAATGTTACTTTCCTAACATACTATACACATACATAACAAAGGCCTCTGTTACAGCCAGCGACTCAATTATCTCACTGTGAGGGCAAGGAGAAGAGATTTCCCTGATAAGCAGGTAAAGATAGTAGGGGGATTTTTCATTGTCAGGAAAGAAACAGTTGTAATGAAAACTATACACAATACTTAATGTTTCTAATTTGTGTATGTGTGTAAGGAGAATGTGATGATCAGGGAAGCAATATTTAATTAATCTATTTTATTTTGTATTTAAGGTGCTTTTATTTTTAGGGCCCAGTGCAAGTAAAAGTGATGCTTACCATTACAGGGCAAAAAACAATGGCTCCAGCTGAGTTCTTAACATTCTATTAGCTTAATGATTCTAGTGGTGATCAGTCCACATTTAGCAGCACTTTTTATTTTTCATGCATGGAACATAATTGCTACATGAACAACAGCCAATCAGATTTCAGGATTTTCTCTTACCATTTTATAAGTAAGCAATAAGGCATGATGGGGTGTGCATGGAACACATTTTACAACATGACCAGGGGCGTAATAAGGCATGAGGCTGAAGGCCGAGTGACTTTAGCCACTGGCCATGTGGTAAATGTGTCCACGCACATCCTCGAAAAGGCCCATTGGTGCTTATAAAATGGTTTCCTTTTTTAAAAACCTTTTACAGTTGGGAAAAGCATGTTTATATATAGAAATAATAGATTTACTTGTGCGTATTTATGATCAAATAGTCCTTCCACCCACAACAAATGATGTCATTGATGATGTCATTGTATTGTTGCCTACTTTCTTTTTCCTGTTTTTTTCCTTTTTTCCCCACATTCAAGATATGGAATGTTTGTCATGGAATGTTTACCATGGAATACATGGATTCAAAATTCTGCTCAGTTATACTGCTAGAATGCTACCTTCCTAACATGCTATATACACACACACACACAACAAAGGTCTCTGTTATAGCCAGAGACTCAATTATCTTACTGTGAGGGCAAGGAGAAGAGATTTCCCTGATGAGCAGGTAAAGATAGAAGGGGAATTTTCATTGTCAGCAAAGAAACAGTTGTAATGAAAACTATAAACAATACTTAATGTTTCTAATTTGTTTATGTGTGTAAGGTGACTGTGATCAGGGAAGCAACATTTAATTAATCTATTTTATTTTGTATTTAGGGTACTTTTATTTTTAGGGCCCAGTGCAAGTAAATGTGATGCTTATAGCTACAGGGCAAAAAACAATGGCTGCCAGTTGAGCTCTTAACATTCTATTAGCTTAATAATTCTAGTGGTGATTAGTCCACATTTGGCAGCACTTTTTATTTCCCATGCATGGAACATAATTGCTACATGAACAACAGCCAATCAGATTTCAGGATTTTCCCTTACCATTTTATAAATATGAATAAATCTGGACTGCAAAGGCTCACAGATAAACACACTGGCTCACTCAAATTAGCTGTTTATGGTCTTTCAGACATTAAGGAACCCTGTAGGCTGGCCTGGTGGTGCTTAGGGTTGAGGCACTGGAAGTCACACCTCACACATGCTGGAGACCCGGGTTTGGGAGCAGACTCGGGTCACTGGTGGGTCGGCTGGGGGGAGATAGGCTTGAGTGTCCCATGGCAGCTCACCTTCTCCAGGAAGGGAACAAGCTGATGCCTGCACACTTGCCTGACTCTGAGCGATGGCTCAGGAGTACTGCAAGCCCCACTAGTAGGGGATGGGTGGCCACTGCACAGTGAGGACATCATCACCTTGCGCCATGACATTGGGGGAGTCGCACACTGTATTGGAAGGGTGGAAAACTGGAAAATAGCCTGCCACCACTGGGGAGATGAGGAACTGAAACGTGCCCACGATGTGCCTGTGTCCACCCGATGAACTGAAGACTGACGAAATGTAAGTTATGAGGTGTCCATGCCTGCTCCTCATCCCCACCTGAGGGCATAACCATGGCTCCATGGGGCTCAGGGGTCCGATCTGGGCAGAGTAGCAGGCAATGGGATGTCTAATGTCTCCTCTGATGGGTTGGTGGTGGCAGGCTGGGGAACAGGAGGTAAAAAAGAATTAAAAAAAAAGAAATCCTGTTGATGACAGTTCCTCTTTAAAGTAATAAAATCCTCGGGAGTCATTTCAGTTACCTTCATCCACTTTCTCTTGCTGTATCACAGTGAACCGGCAAACATTTTCAGCTCTTTATTTATTGTAAACTTCAGAGATTACCTTTGAGAGCAAGTGCTCATTTACACAGATTCCATGTCAAATAACATGATCACAAAAAACATTACAAGTACAATAATCTGTTCCAGAGGAAATACAATTGAGTCAGGCTAAAAGCACTTAAGCAAAACAATTACATACAGTTCTGAAAAAAAAAAATCAATACAGATCATTAATAAAAAGTCACAGGGCATGTAGGGCTGTGATGAATGTGAAATTCTGCTGGTGAAATTAGCACAAAATGACCATTCTGACGGTGGAATTTCCACCAGAATTTCACTGGTTCATCTGTGAAATTACACCTACTGTGATCCGCAGAATAGTCTATCCTGCTGAACAGAATTTTTCTCATGGAAAATTATTCCGCAACCATTTCTGTGGAAAATATTGAGATCCACAGAATATAATTCTGCAGAAACATTGCAGAAAATCTCAATCAGCACTTTTCTGTCACAGAATTCCACCATTCCATTTCTGGCAAAATTCAGTGGAATAACAATGGAATTTGAGAAAATTCTGCAAAATTTCATTCTGCCAGAATTAGAAAATTCCACACAGCACTAAGGACATATACAGTGAGAAACTGAATGAAACAGTTTAATCATTACAACTGCATTGGACTACTAGGGCAGAGCACACAGATCTCTTAAACTCATTACCTCCAGAAATACCTGTAGGTGGTGACCAAATCTTCCCTTTTGTCTCCCACAAAGACTTCAGTCGGCAGACAAAGACTTTCTGTGTGACACTTCTCAGGTCATCAAAACTATTTCTCTGTATTACTTGTGAACCAAATTGATTAGAATTGACTGCATAGCACCATTAGCAAGGTAATTTTGTGCTGAACAACTTTGCCACTGATACTTTGTGTGTATCATGTATACTTTAGGAGTTATTCACATTTGTTTATGGGATGGTGTCTGTGGCTGACATTTGTCCCTCAAGCCTCACCTAAGCAACTTGAATAAAATGGGGAGAAAATGCATGTTTTATATTAGAAAAATTGCTTTTTAGTACAAGATTACTTTTGTACCTACATCTAATGTACGGATGCTTAATTAGGTGTTCACCTGTTACTTATTTTCCTACCAAAAATGGTTAAAGTTGACTTTTTTATTGCAAAACAAATACTTTTTTTGCAATTTTGATTGGTGTAGAAAAAAAAGAAATTGTATAATTTATTGCATAGCACCATTGGAAAGGTAATTTTGTGCTGAGCAACTTTGCTGCTCATACTTTGTGTGTTGCACTTACGGTTCATGAGGTATTCACATTAGTTTGTGGCATGCTGATTATGGCTTGATTTTGCTTAGAAAGGCCCAGGATGCAGTGTTAAGAGTACAATATACAGGGCACAAGTGGTGGAACTATCAAAGAGCTCCTGTAGAGTGAAAGAGTTACATGGATTAATCTTTGGGAGATTCAGCAGAGTATCAAGCAGTTCATTTAACCAGTTAGCAGCCATGACAGCAAATGACTGCTCGTCCAGCTGAGTACACTGGAAAGGAAGCATTCATGGCCATGTTCCTGGAGTTGTACTGGTTGGAGATGGTATGGAAGCAATTTGTTAAAGTAGGGGGTGCTAGACCCAAGAGCTCATTTTTGACTTGCAAATAGGTCTGAAACTTTTTCCTGTGTGGTAAACGTAGCCACTTAGTGAATGTGGTTATCTGCACCAAGTTCAAAGTGACATGCCTTATTACAGATCAGCTTTACTCTGTTTAGCACTGTATCACAGGCAGCTGTGTAGATAGGGAGGCCATAATCTATGAGTGACAGAATGGAGCTGTCTACAATCAGGCATCTAGCATACCCAGTGAAATTGTTATGGCCACAGTACAGGGCACCCAGTCTTCTGGTAACTACGGCTTCCACATTGTCAACATGGGGGCAAAAGATAAGGTGTCATCCAGAGTTACTCCAAGTTGTGTGAAGGTCTCCACTTGTTCAATGTTTTGTCCCAGACAATTTTGAATGATGAAGGGTGGAACTTTTCTCTTCTGTGAGAGGCTAGAAAAGAGCATGGTGTTTTTTTTTTTTTTGTAACTGGGGACCAGTTTGTTATTGGAGAACCAGCTTTCTAGTGACCTGATGTTACTTTGGAGGGCAGCTGTGAGGCTGTCAAGGTTTTTGGAATAGATGACAGCATCATTGGCATACAGGAGTATGTTTGATTTCTGACAGGCATTGGGCAGTTGATTTATGAAGAGGCCAAATAGTAGTGGGCCCAAGATGGAGCCCTGGTGGACACTAATAGCTATCCCTCCTAGTGTCAGACAAAGATTTATCAATCTTCACATGCCGAGAGTGATTGATGTGATAGCCGTGGAACCAGTCAATTGTGTTCTGTGACAAACCCAGGCCAAATAATTTGTTAACTAGACTATGGTTGACCAGGTTGATGGCCTTGGTAATGTCAATATATATATATATATATATAGATATATAGATATATATATATATCTCAGATGAGGTCACAATTGCTAAGGGCCTCATGAACGTAGTTCGTGTATTCCAACAGTGCCATTTTGGTGCATTGTAGATTCTGGCAGCCATGCTTCTGTACACACTGAACACTGTATTTTTCATGGTATGTGACAAGTTAGTCAGAGACAATTCTCTCCAGGACGTGGGGGACTAGAAATGGGCCTGTAAATGACAAGCCTAGTGCAGTCTCTGCTTTTGAAAACTGGAGAAACCAGTGCAAATTTCCACTTCTAAGGGAACTGCTAGTAGCACAGAGCAAAGTTCAAAATTATAGAGATGGGGTGGGAAGGTTCCTCTGCCACCAGGGCAAGAAGCTTTGTCACAAGTGGACCACTCCCACACCTACTTTTGCCAAGTACCACAATGATGTATTTCAAGGTGTCTTTGACTGAAACAACCTTAAAGTAGAATTTAGGTTACCCTGGTTCAGAGTACACCA
The DNA here is from genome assembly GCA_016271365.2 of Neoceratodus forsteri. Classification (NCBI taxonomy): domain Eukaryota; kingdom Metazoa; phylum Chordata; order Ceratodontiformes; family Ceratodontidae; genus Neoceratodus; species Neoceratodus forsteri. The sequence goes on from CM057458.1 coordinate 379,939,626, forward strand.
TCTGGGAAGTTTAGGACTGGGTTCCTTGCAGGGGGTGGGCAGGCTCAGAAGGGATGCTGGAACTGAGGTCAATAAAGGCTGTGTTAAAGTAATGGGCAATTTCAGTGAGATGAAGGATCTCTCAATCCTCCACCATGAGCATTTGAGGAATGGTTTTAACTCCCTTGCCAAGGAGCTCTGAGATGTTGTCCCAGAATATTTTGTCATTGCTCCACTTCTGTGTTTGCTGGTCCAGAAGTGAGATTTAGTCTTTCTAATCATATTGGTGCACTTATTGTAGGCTTTCTTTTACCTTTGTAGGAGGACAAGGAACCCTATTTTCCTGGCCACTACCCACAGATTATCCCTCTCTGTCATGCAGACAAGGAGTTTGGAGGTGATCCATCCAGATGGTGTTCTTCTTGCCTTGAGTTTTTTAAAGGGTGAAAATTTTACACAGGCATGTGTGAAGTCAGAGACAAATAATTCTAGGGTTGAGTCAGTATTGGGTATGACACCTATGAAGCTCCAATCAATTTGGGCCAAATTAGATTTGATATCAGGCACCTTCTTTTTGTCCAGGACTTGGCTGGCCATGATCTGGAAAGGGTGGTCCTGTCTGCTTAACTGCTCAGACACTGCATGAGGGAGTGGTCCCTTAACTCCACCTCCTCTAACAGAAATGTTGGATGACCATGACCCTTTGTGGGCAGTTATTTTATTTTATTTTTTTTACTCCCCTCCTCCTTGCGACCCCCTTCTCTTCGGGAGACACTCTACGGCCTTTTCAGCCCTCGCTCACCTACCTGATGACCAGAGCAGTCCATCCCCATGGAGCCATGGGTTATCCCCCAGCGGGTACGGGTGAGCCCACACCCTAGACTTCTGTGTTTCAGCCGGGATGCTGTCTCTGGGCAGGTAGGGGCGCTGAGGGTTGGGGCCTGTGCACTCCCGGAGGCTGCAAGGTTTTTCCAGTGTTCTTCATGATGTGTCAGGTCCCGATGTCGAAGGCGCTTAAGCGCCGATCGCCTGGCACATCGCCCCTATGTTAGGCATCAGTCTTGTTACACCTAGGTCTCCACCGAGGTCAGACAAGAGCCGAGCTCTGGTTCCCCCTCCCCGGAGAGGGCGAGGCAGTCCCTAGGGCGCTCAAGCCCTCTACCCCGGCTGGCCCTCCAGCTTCCAGGCTCGCTCGAACCGGGCCGCTAGCAGCATAGCGAAATCCAACTCCAGGCTGCAGGCCAGCTGTGGGCAGTTATTGAGGCAATTAACTTGGATTTGGTGTGACTTTTAATTTAGAAAGGTAATGCTTTTTAAACTTATAAATTGTGCTTTTGTTTGTGCTCTGCTTATGTTTAGCTTCATAATGATGGACAGTATTCATAACACCATGAATACGGGCATGCTTTCACATCTCAGATTGAACCTGTGGAGTGTAAACATATTAAGTGCACTGTTTCTTTCTACAGAGGGGATGCCACACACATAGGCAGCTCAGACACAACAAATTCAGTCATCAAGTTTGAAATACTGGCAGTAACACTTAAAATCTTAGGATCAATTTCACCTGTCTAAAAATAGCTGTAATCTCCCTAAGTGGCAATGGATTTGGAGGGAAGTGAGTTCAGCCACTTCATGAGTGACATGCTGATTTGAAAGAAAAAAATGTTGCAGGTAGCACAGTAGGTAGTAAAAGGTAGCAAAAGCAAATATATAACACTAGCAAATGATTGCAAGACAGCAGAGTGGACAGGCCGTTAATAATATCTAACTGATCAGCTGGCAGCCACATGCAGGAAGCACATGAAATTTAATTAGCACAAATGTGATCTACATGGAGCATGCATGAAAATTTTGTTACACAGAATTAAATAGTTATATGGTAACTTGCCAAATTAACTGGCACTACTCTACCTAGTTTAGAAACATATGTTATGATTGCTCACCATCTGTGGAAATGGCAGAATTCTGTGGCTGCTTCATAGGATATTCTGACTTCTTAATAAAAGTTAATAACTGGATGTCAGTCACACTAAAACATGTTTTTTTTATATAGTCCTTGAACCCACACAGCAAACTTGGGAATACCCCCACGCAGTCTAGCTACTCATGGTGCAGTAAGAGTGGACTACTGTATCATTAGTGGCTGGACAGTGCAAGGTCATTCCTAAAGATTTGAAAAGATACTGCAAGATTCAAAGCAAAACAAATCCAATATGATGACAGCAATAGACATTTTTACTCTGTTACAGAGAAAAAGGAAGCAGAGTAAAAAGTCATTTATAGCAACATATTCTACAGCAGGTGAACACACTGAAGTTATAAAGTGTATTTTTAAATTAGAAACACTATGAGCCCTAGGGAATGATAGTGTCCCTCTGATTGGTTTACATCTTGATTTAATCAACAAGATGCAAATGAAAAGAACCAAAGTGCATGAAAGTCTGGGGACTCTGGCTATGAAGACCATTGGACAGAAATGGGGTTGTTTTAAATAGAACAAAAGAAGAGCTAGAGAAGGCATGCAGTTGGTTTTCAATAGTATCTGGAAGGGTTAACACTCTCAGAACAAATGCAGCTCTTCAGAATACATAAAGATGTAATGGCAATGGACATACAGTATTACTGAAAGGAGGGAGAGTGATAGGAACTATTAAGAAGAACAGAACCTGTGGTGATCACTCTAAGAATACACTGAAAGAGAACACTGTCAGACTGGAACATATACGAATGAAAGGACAAGGAGACAAAGTGCCACTGAAAGGAGGAAGTTTCAAGTGAAATATCAGAAAGAACCACTCCAGCTTGGGGAAAAAAACATTTGGAAAGCCTTGTATCACTGTCAAATGGATTCTTAAGAAACTGTTCCTTATTCTTTCTAATGCATCCCTAGCAGACAATCCCCATAGTTTAAATCTGTAGAGCATTTCAAACTGATGTTATTGTCTGAAAAACCCTTAAGAAACTAAGATGATTGTTGCCTCCATGGTTGTTATTGTATTAAAATATTTCCAGGCAAATTTAGGTAACATATTTAATTATTATTAGATATCATTTTATATTTTTCTCAGTGCCTTAATAAAAGATATTCCATGATGGCAGAGTTAAGGAATACAGCTATGGACCTTGAATGAAAAGGTCTGATGTGACTATTAGAACAAATTCTGGTCAGAGCCGATACAGTTGTGGAAAACTTTTAGGAGCAGCAAGAGCACTGAAAAGAATATGCAGTGAGCTCACCACATTGGAGTCAGCTGTAAATAATACTGTTTTGACTACAGTACTATGCATTTGTGAAACTCGTGCATGCTCTGTTTGCTGCGCAGTCAGCCATGCGCTGGAAAAATTGTATGCTCATCAATGCAGAGAATAGGTGAACATATTAGAGTCATAGAACACAAGAATGTGCAAAGTATAATACCACCCCTTATTAAATTTATTCAAGACCGGGGAATGCATTGCTAGTCATTTTTGGCATTGAAAAAGTTTCACTTGGTCCACGGGAAAGAAACATGGATGAAGCTTTACTTAATCATAGAAACATAAAAACATAGAATTTGATGGCAGATAAGGACCGCTTGGCCCACCCAGTCTGCTCATTTCCCTGCCTACTGGATAAGCTGCAGATCCTAGTTAACCAGCAGCCTACTTCTTCCTACCCCCAACCCCTAGAATTGCCTTATGACTGTCCCATGCATGCTTGAATTCCACCACTGTTTTGGACTCACGACTTCTCCGGAAGGCTGTTCCATGCATCCACAACCCTCTGTGAAAAATACTTCCTTAAATTACCTCTGAGCCGCCCCCTCTATCTTCAAAGTGTGCCTCTTGTTCTTGCACACCTCTTTTTGAAAGATGCTACCCTCTTGGACTTTGTTGATTCCTTGAGGTACTTGAAAGTTTCTATCATGTCCCCCTCTCCTGCTTTCCTCGAGGCTATACATATTAAGCTCCTTAAGTCTCTCTCTCATATGTCTTCAGTTGCAGACCCTGCACCATTTTAGTTGCCTCCTCTGACAGCTCCATCCTGTTTATGTCTATGTAAGACTGGTCTCCAGAACTGCACGCAGTACTCCAGATGGAGTCTGACCAGCTGTCTGTACAGAGGATAATAACTTCCTGTTTTCTACTGGTGATGCCTCTCCCTATGCATCCCAGTATCCCTCCAGCCCTCCTTGCTGCCCTCTCACATTGCTTGCCCACCTCTAGGTCATCTGATATGACTACCCCCAGGTCCCTTTCCATTTTTGTTGTTTAGTATCTCACCCCCCATTGTGAACTCTTCCCCTGGGTTTTTGTTTCCCAGGTGCATTACCTTGCACTTCTTAGCATTGAATCTAAGCTGCCATACATTTGACCATTCCTCTAACCTTGCCAAGTCCCTTTTCATCCTTTCCACCCCACCTTGTGCATCAACTCTGTTGCAGATCTTTGTGTCATCTGCAAAGAGACATACTTTCCTTGCAGCCCTCTGCAATGTCGCTATAAAGACATTGAAGAGGACCAGTCTAATACTGAACCCTGCGGTACCCCACTATTAACCCCTTTCTTCAGAGTGGACTCCATTTACTATTACTCTCTGTGTCCTATTCTCCAGCCAATTTTTACCCAGGCTGTCATCTTGGGACCCACTCCCAGGCTAGCTAACTTGTATATTAATCTTTTGTGTGGGACTGTGTCAAATGCCTTGCTAAAGTCTAGGTAGGCCATGTCCACAACCTCTCCCTGATCTACTACTTTGGTCACCCAGTCAAAGAAATCTATCAGATTTGTCTGGCATGACCTTCCTGCTGTGAATCCATGCTGCCTTGGGTCCTGTGACCCTCTGGCCTCTAGATACTCGACAATTCTTTCCTTCAGAAGTGATTCCATCATTTTCCCTACCACTGAGGTTTTACTAACAGTTCTGTAGTTTCCTGCTTCTGCCTTGCTCCCACTTTTGTGAGGGGAAATCACATCTGCCCTCCTCCAGTCCTCGGGTACCACCCCATCCTCCCATGATTTATTAAACAGGGTAGTCAGTGGTGTCACTAATTCTACCCTTAGTTCTTTTAGAATTCTGGGATGAATCCCATCAGGCCCCATTGCTTTGTCCACCTTCAGTTTTAAGAGTTCTTTCAGAACCCTTTCTTCTGTAAATGGGCTGGTATCAACTTCTGTATCCAGAGTGTTTCTACTGTTTGTTTTAGGTACCTCCCCCTCTTCCTTTGTAAATACTGAGCAAAAATATTTGTTTAGTATCTCTGCCTTTTCACAGTCACCCTCTGCCCACCCTCCCCTTTATTAAGCCTCACTATCCCTCCATTGGTCTTCCTTCGCTCCCTGATGTACCTATAAAAGGTTTTATCCCCCTTCTTAACTGAGTTGGCTATCTTTTCCTCAGTTTGGGCCTTTGCTGTTCTGACTGCCTTCCCAGCTTCCTTTTGCTTTAACTGATACAGTTCTCTGTCCTGCTCCTTCTGTGATACCTTGTACTTCCTGAAAGCTTTCTTTTTCTCTTGAACCTTCACTGCCACTTCCTTTGAGAACCATAGTGGTTTCTTACATCGTTTAGTTTTGTTTATTTGCTTCACACAAAGGCTTGTTACCTCTGTGATGGCAGTTTTTATTATTCCCCATTGTTCTTCCACCCCTCCTTCCTGCCCATGTGCTAGTGCATTCCTTAGGCACTCACCATTTTACAAAGTCAGCCTCCTAAAGTCCAGTACCTTTTACCTTTGTATGGCTTGACTCTATTGCTGTGTTTATGTAGAACCATACTGTTCGATGGTCGCTAGTTCCCAGATGGCTACCTACTCTCTACATCTGTGATCCTCTTCATCTCCATTTGAGAGAACCAGGTCTAAGATTGCTCCTCTCGAGTGGGCTCCAATACTAGTTGTCTAAGGCATGCCCTGTAGGGCATCTAGAATAACCCCACTCTTCAAGTGGCTGCTGCAACTGCACTCCAGTTAACATCTGGCATATTCAGATCACCCATCAGCAATATCTCCCTTTTTCTGCCATACTAAGTATACTTTCTATCATTTCCTTGTCCATTTCCCCCTGAGAGAGGTGCTGTATAACCCTGTGAGGATTGTGGTGCCATTGCCGGTCTCCAAATTTACCCACAGTGCTTCTTCTCCTCCCTGTTTTCCCTTTTGTTCTGTTGCTTTGATTCCTTCCTTATGTAAAGAGCTACCCTCCTCCTCTTTTACCCTCTCTGTCCCTCCTGTAGATAGTGTATCCTGGTATGTTTATCCCAGTCATGGTTTTGTGTGAACCATGTTTCTGTGACTCCATGATATCCAGATGTTCCTCCTCCATCAAGGCTACTAATTCAGGAAGCTTGTTACTCAGACTGTGGGCATTGGTACTCATTGCTTTCCATTTTTGATGGCTTTACCTTCTGTTGCAGCATCCCCACTGACCTTTCTACCTCAGTCTTTTCTCATTTAGTACCCTGTTTTGTAGGGAGAAGCTGGGATTTTCCTGCTGCTTATCAGTGCCTCACCCCTTGACTAGTTTAAAAGCTTGCCAATGAAGCATTTAAATCGATTGCTCAAAAGACTTGTTCCCTTCCTGGACAAATGCAGACCATCCTGCCACTATAGGCTGGTGTCCTTCCAGGTGGAACCCCAGTCCCCAATGAAGCCAAACCCCTGTGCTCTACACCATTTTTTCAACCATTCATTAAACTGCATGGTGCAAAGTACCCTTGCCTCACTCATGCCATTGACAGGCAGCACCTCTGAGAAGGATACTGTGTGTGCTACTTGTCTTATGCCCCTCCCCAGTTCTACAAAGTCCTTCTGCACTGCTCTAATCTCATGTTGAGCCAAGTCATTTGTCCCTAGGTGGACAATGATGTCCAGCTCAGACTCCCGTGCAGCTGTTCTCATGATCCTGAGGATGCGCTTCCTGTCCCTCCAAGCCATGGCACCAGGCAGGCACCTTACTTCAGTTTTCCCTGTTCCCCCCAGTTCTTTCCCCCTAATAATTGAGTCCCCCACCAGGAGCTGCTTCCTTTCCTTGTGGTGTCCTCTGCCTGCTTCCTGTGGGCCTCTCTTGTGACAGGTGTCCTCAGCCTCCTTAATCTCCTCTGTGGATGCATCCATAGGGGAGCTGTGCTCCCCCAGAATGGTGTATGGATTGTGGAGTGGAACAACTGACTGGGTGTGCCTCTGTTCCACCATCCTCACCCTCCCTGAGCCCACTGTGGTCCAACTGTTGTGCTTTCTTTCAAGCCCTGAATATCATGTTATCAGGGCAGAGAGGGAGTTAGGGTATACTCAGATGGAAGTGAGGAGGTTAAGAACATTTATTGTGATACTGTACTCTATAAAGACCATTCCAAAAGATTGCAACACGTATGGCAAGCAAAGAAACACCAGCTTGGCATAGATGCTGAATTCTTTGGTGTGGTCTTATACTGCACCAAGTTAAATTGTGTCAGTATTCATTTTTGAATGGGGTATTGTGAGAAATGCCAGATGGCTGTCAATTTTGACCCACTGTTCCTTCTCCCTTGATGACAAAACTGCTGATTTAAGATTATTGCTGTGTAGACCATTATGAGCCATCATATTTTCAGGCATAGGGGAACCATAGAGGTTAAGCGGGGGAGGGTCAAAAGTTGTAATCAAGTACAGGACTTATGGGCAGATTTGATGGGCCTAGCAGTCTTTATCTGCCAACTGTTTCTATTTTCAATAAACCCCAGCTTTTTATACCCTGTGGTCACTAATATAGGAAATCTGACCTTCTCACACCCCTCTGAGTGCAGATCAAACACCCTTTTTGTGTTGATAAATTTCTCTCCCCCAACCATCTGCCACTTGCTTAGTGGCAGTGAATTTATGTAGCATTTTATTTTAATTCTGCATATCTATGCAGTTGCATAAAATGTCTACTAACATCCTTTGTAAGCTTCCTTCTATCAGTTTCTTTATATTTCCTCCAGTGTTTGCATTTACTGCAGCAGTACAGAATGTACTCAGTACTAAAAATAAAAGCAAATTTGCTGGTGGGCTTTCTGTTTTAGATATCACTGGTGAGAAGAAGACCCATTTTCAAAACAGGAATACCTGGAAGGCTCTATCAGATAATGTCCACATTTTAGATTTCTAGTAGTTGTTACTGTCTTCTCCCTGTAGAACAGCAGGCTGAGATAGGACATGCTCTGTCTTCCCATACTCAGAGGTATTGACAGGATTGAACATACGGATATGTTCTCCAGCAGGACACAGGGACATGCTCTGAAGGCCATAGATGGTAAGTTTAGGGGTAAGATTAGGAAGCATATTTTGTCCCAGAGGGTAGTGGCCTTCTAAAATGACCTGTCAATAGAGACTGTGGACATGAAGACAGTAGCGCTGTCCCCAGTGTTGCCCATTTCTTAGCTTTTACCAGCACTAAATCCATCAGTTTGAGAACACTGCACTGTCCCTACCCTATGCTGTACCTACCCATGTGGCTAGACAGAGGGCATCTGCCACTAGTGCTGTCAGTCTGCTACCTTTCATCAGCACTAAATCTATCACAGTGCAGAAACCCTGGACTGTCTGTTCTACAGTGCATCTGCCCCTGTGGATTTAGAGAGGACTTCAGTCTCCAGTGGTTCCAGTCCCAGTCCCTTACTGTTCACCAGTCACTGTACCTGTCACTGAAGATAACCAAAAGGCTTTAGTCTCCAGTGCTGGCAGTCCATCACCATTCACCAGGACTGTTATGCATGGGTTATGCCCCTATCATCCCACATACACCTTACACTGTATTCCTGGTCTATTATACTGTGACACTGCTATTTTGCACTAACATATAAATATAGGCACAAATCATATAAGCATGAGTGCTAGGAATGTGCTTTGCTGCTCATATATGCTGTTTATCATGCATGATTCATTATACCTCACTATAATACATTTATCTAGATTATGTTTGTCTTTTACATATATTCTCATATAATTATATGTAGGGCATGTTTTACACTCGGGCAGATATTCCACGTGTAATAGATCCCTGTCAGCACTTCTTTTTGTCTCTAAGCAAGCTGACAGAGAGAGAGAGAGAGAGAGAGAGAGAGAACCTTTATGTCTTTATGTCTTATACTGTACATAAGCAAGAAATGCCATGTGTAGTTTATTTTTCCCAAGCTGTAATGCTAATGGAAGCATATTCTGTCTCATATGATACTCATTAGCAATTCTGTCTCCTAAGTCATCATCCAATGGAGAATGACTTAAGACTAATACATATTGTTTCTCATATATGTAATTATGAGTTAATCTCTGTTGCTATGCTGTCATCTGTAGTATTTAGGCTTCTGCAACCTAGTTTCACACCCAGAGAGAACTAGATTGCAGGGAGAGAGAATTAGATCTTGGAGAACCTGAGATCTTATAATCCTGGAGATTATGTACATTCTTCAGGAGAGTGGTGAGGAACCCATCTCCCTTGTGATTTTCTTTGTCACATGCTTGGCGTAAGTAGTATAATAAACTTTATTAGCACTCCTTGCTTGTTTACGCATGTTTCTTGGCAGACTCCGAAGACACAAGAATCTGTATTATTAGTATTATTATTTTTTACTCTACTATCTGAGATTGTTTATGTAACATAAATGGCGACCACGAGTGGAGTCTGGATGTTTGCCAAGTTGCATTTTAATTTCCTCGGTAAATTAAAACACTTGTTGAGAAATCTCCAGTAACAAGCAGCTGAGAGTGTCTTCTGTTTAACTTTTTGGTCTGTTGTGTGTTCCACAGTGTAGACAAAACAATCTCTTGGCAGATATTCAATCTCTGTGTAATGAGTTATTTTATTTTTGTTTTGTTTTGTTCTCCCTGTTCTTTCTATGTGGGAACACACAGCTGTAAAGGGATCTGAACAGACAGATTGACTGTTTTCATTTGTGGATTCAAGTCCTAATGGGTATATACTCATCTAGGAGTCCACATATGCCAAAGGCTGTTTGTGTCCTGTCATGAACTTTGGTTGCAAACAAAGTTTTTGATCCACAGACAGCTAAGGGTTTCTTATCTTATGACATGTCTAAAAATATCAGTACTGAGTTGAGGCTGGATGCCTTAACATACCAAACTGCCTACGGTGGTTGGTGTGATTTTGCTGAGGTAGCAGAATCCAATGGTAGCCCTTTAAGGGATATCATTGCCTATTATGGGGAATTGAAACATGATACCAAAATAGTTGATCCTGAAGGATTATTAATTGCAACATTGTTTAAATGTTTTGATGCTGTTCTAAATAAGCTATCTGTTTTGGAATCTAAGTATGGTGCTTACGAAATGGAGAATGATGCTTGCAAGCAGGAAATTACTCTGAAAAAGACTTCTCATAAAGAAAGGATAGATGAATTTCAGTCTCAGCTGCAGTCTGTCCATCGGGAAAATGAGTCTCTCTTTAATGAGAGAAGCAGCCAAGACCTGCATGCCTTAAAAGATGACTCTGAAAAGGCAAAACTTGTTAGAAAAAAAGGTTTTCAAATGGCTGGTGTTCTGGCTAGTAACACTGATTCCCTGTGTTTTTGAAACAAGGAACTCAGGGATAAAAAGTCTGAAGTAATTACTGAAAGAGTTAACGTGCTGGTGTTTCAACACCGGACCTTGACTGAACAGCGTGATTCAGTATGTTTTCATTACAGCAGACTTAAAATGAAGGTTTTGAATCTAAACTGTGACACAGCTTCTGTCAATAATAGGCATGTTTTACAAGATGGGAATGTCTTGCAATCTGAAAACAAGGCACTTTACAGTGTGCTGACTCCTGTATCTGAGCTAGAATGTAGGAGTAAAAAGTCAGATATGGTGAACTTACGCCATCAGCCAGAGGTATTGGCAGGGCATACTACCTTCATACCCATAGACCTTGCCTCTTCTGATGTTGAAGAGTTTGATTTTGAACACTCACAGTATACTGTGGGCTGGACTAGAACAAAGGCAAGCCACTTCTTTTTCTGTGATTCACAAAATGGAGAATTGTTAGACTTTCAAAATGGTGGACACACATGTCATCAGGTTGCATCCCCATGCCATCCCCAAGATGGCCACTCATGGTCATATGATGATGGTCATAACACAGTAACCCAAGATGCCCATGAGGTAATCCAAAATGGCTGACAACCACATCATGGAGGTTCGATCATGCAGTCACAGGGACCTGTGATTGATGCCATAACCAAAAAAAACAAACCAGAGGTTTTTTGGCATGATTAATAATGTTATCTGTAAGACTAGTGTTTCTGAGGGACATAAGATTCTCATTAAAAATGATGTTGACGTACTTTTGAATGAGGCTGATATGCAATCTGTCATGAAGTCAGTGTGTGATGCTGCAGAAGAAGCAACTTCTGCTAGCAATGTTTACTATGCAGTGTCCTTGGCTAAATAACACATTGTAGTTAATTACATGACTTGTTGTGATTCTTCCATATGCAATTTAACATCAGCTTTCCCTGAGAAGACTGAACGTACTGCTTTTCCTATGCAGTGCATTAATACTTTAAGCTGTATCATTAAAAACAATGTTGCTACCATCCAGCAACATGCTGGTGGGGAAACCCACTTTACATTTGATGGGGAGGGGACAGCCCTGATTCTGAAAGCCCCGTGGCTGTGATATTTTCAACATCACAGGCCATGCTGGGGGGAGGGTTACAGGTTTGACTTTTGAACCTGGGCTGACAGCTGTTTCAGTACTATTTTCTCTACCCCTGATGGCTACTGAACCACAATCCATAGCTGGAGAACTATGCACAACTTGCACACCACTTTTCTCCACTGTGCAGGCACCTCTGACAGCGCCAGCACTGCCTGCACATGATGCAGAACCCACTCCATCAGTGACACTTGGATCATCCCATACTGTGGCTACAATAGCAGACACAAGTCAGAAACTGTCTGTGTTATTCCCAGTACAGACAACAGCAGGCACCTCTTGCAATAAGGTACAAGGCATCCTAATACTGATATCATTGTCTTTTCTTTTGGGATCACTAACCATGGTCCCAGCATTGCTTAATCCTAACACAGCTTTAGGGCATTATTTTGAAACTGCCACATCAGATAAAGCAATCTCAGCAGTTTTAGCCCAAAAATACAATGGACAGATCAACTCCATTGCTTATGCATCCCAGATGCTTGCCCTAAGGGAGCCCTTTTGGCTACTTACTAGGCAGTGAGATACTTTGTGTACATCATTGGATATGCACCCATTGTGCTACATTCCAATCATTTGCCAAATAACTTTTTCTTGTCAGAGAGTAAAAGATGACTGTGTATCCAATGCCAGACTTACACACTGGTCTCTCATTTTACAGGATCATGACATCACTGTCCATCCTATCAAAACATCATCCTTATTGGCCCATGGCCTACAATTTACAGGAGAGACCCATGATTGTTCACGCCAACCCTCTGACCTACCTATCCCAGGGCCTTTTCTGACATAACCTCAGAAAGTGTTAAATAACACCACTGTGTGTCATGTTTTGACTGATGACTCAGCCACACATACCAATGAGGGTTAGATAGCAGGGTTTGGAACTATTTTACATTCTGGTGATGACAGAGTGTGCGTGACTAGTAACTGCATCATCGTATATGTACGATTCACAGGCAATGTTAAAACACACCTGGCAAATAAAATGAAAAGCAGGGAGGTGAGGAGTCTCCTTATTACCACAAATATTTGTGGATGGTTTAGAATGCTGGTAAGTCCTTGAGAAATACACAGCTTGTGCTAAGAGAGGAATAAAAAGATTTTTCCTTATGTAAAATGATACCAGCACTCCATGAGAGGGTTAAGTCCTGCCCGCTTCAAGAAATGTCCTTGAGATAATTACAGAAAGCATGGCAGATACTATATTTTCATTATAGATTCTAATTGGGTCTGTTTCTTTCTAAACTGAATTCCTTTGGAAGACAAACCAATGTCTGTACCAATACTCTATAGTATCGCTGTGAAACAGAGACTTGTTTGTGTACAACCCTAACCTGACCAGTTTAAATCCATAAGAAATACCCCCATTTGAGGGCAGTATACAGGTTCCTTAATAAAGGAACTGGAGAATAACTTCCAGAAATAGCTCTTATAAGAATGTGAAAATGACATTCACCTATCCAGTGATGGCCTACTAATTTGGAACATCACTGCTGTAACACACATAAAAAGTTACAGGTAATTCCTGAACACCTGAGAGTAGATTTTATCTACTGTACCAAGTACATGATACTCCAACTGGTGGACAACAGTGAGTCAGTAAAAACCCTAGACAGAATGAAATTCTCTGTCTTGTGTCCACACATGAGAAATGATGTAGAACACTACATTAGTAACTGTTTGATCTGTGAACAGAACAATCCTACACCAGCTAGGAAAAATGCATTGTTATTCCAGAGGCAATCAGGCCCCTGGAACAACATCCAGATTGACTACATTTGCCTTATGCCAACCGCTAACAACAACAACTAGTTTTCACTTGTGATCACCAACCTAACAGAGCAACAGAGTCAAAGTGACTGCAAAGGTCTTGGTAAACCAGCTATTTACCAGGTAGGGCTTTATCCCGAAAGGTAAATTCTGATTACAGGGTATGGCTTTACAGCCTAAGTAATGCAGGAAACTCTGGATTTGTTACAGGTAAAACAAAAGTTTCATATCCCTTACCACCCACAGTCATCTGGACAGGCAGAATGTACCAACATGCAGATCAAAGTTATGTTATAATAAACTTGTTCAGAAAAACCCCAAAGGACTGAGATTCTTTATTGTTTTTACACCTTATGGCAATAAGAGGGACACCCTCAGCAGGTACACAGTGTACCCCATTTTTGAAATCATGACTGGACGGTCCATGAGACTCCCAGAACAGTTACTTCTGGACTTGTGTACTGCCACTGCTGATGGAGCATCAGTAGATAAAGATGTTAAGTATCTCAAACTAGACATCCAAAAGGTATACTTGTTTGCTGCACAATGTATGGGCAAGGCCCAACAACAGGCCATATCCCATTGTAAACAAACTCAGTCCAGCAGTCTACCAAGTTAGACTGCCTCACTATAACAATCATTGATAAATGGCCACATGCAAATCAAATGAACTAGTTTAAAGGAGATTAAATTACTTTTCCATAACTTAATGGGTGGAACAGTACTAACTATGTTTTTCTTTTCTCTTTCCTTTTGGTTCCAGAGAGAGAGAGAGAGAGATGCTTGCTTTTATGCTTATTATTCTTTTTTTTTTTAAAGTGTGGATCTTCTTACAAACCCAAACTGCGTATCTTATTTCAGATAAGAACCAGTGACCTAAACCTGAACAGATTGTTGAGGCAGATTACCTCACAAGCCCACATGATTTAATTACATCCTGTGGAATTCACACTAAAGTCCTAAAATACATGTTCTTCGTCCAGAAGAGTAGTGAGGCCCTACTGAATGTTATGATCATTGATTTGGATCAATTCTAGCAGCTAGACTTGATCTGGACTCCTGTTTATATTTTATTGATAATTAGGAATTTTACATCCAAATTTTGATGGCATTAAAAGTCATTAGACCTTAAGGTTTTTACCCTGTGTTGCCCCATAATTTGTGACACTTAATACTGAGTGCCCGAAACAGAACCCTGGCCCACCGAGTGGTCTAACAGCCACTTCTCAACCAGGTACCCTAGTTGATAATGTGCAGTTCATGTGCATCCCAGTGATTTTAAATCTCACCTTTTAAACTTGAAATTATTTGTTTTATGTTTCACAACAAACATTTCAAACATTTTTTTTAAATAATGATGTTATTGGATACCCTGGCAGTACACCAGGTACTCATTAATGACTCCATTTACAAGGACTGATAGCACCACACATACACATACACACACACACACACACAAGATTTTCACATCCTGACTACAAGTTGTACATCCTGTGACTGTAAACCTATCCAAATGCACTAGGTATTCTTTTTCTCATTTGTTTAAAAAAAAAAAACACAGAAAAAAAACAACACAGGTTTAGATTCAGGCCTATTTGGCTCTGACATATCTATTTGAAATAGGGCTGTTATAGCCATTATTCAAGCACATGTGTTAAAGGTTCATGATAGTATGAAATATAATATCATACCCTCCCCCCATTTCATGGTATACGTGATTTTGCTCATTAAGCGTGGTTTACATTTACAATATTAAGGATATTGTGAAGGGGTTAGACCTGACAAATGTTCATGTTAATGAATTTTTTTCTGCTCACATTAAGGAAGCAGATGAGCATCACATAGCTAGGAAAGTCCTTTGCACTGCCTACAGCTATTATGTCCATGCAAACCTTTGGTTATCTCTTCCAGGATCTGGAATTAGGACATATCCTGGATCTCATACATGACAGATGTATGGGTCAGTGGCATTGCCACATTTTGCATTCTATTGCATGTTACAAATGTTTATTTGAATCTAACACTATTCCCTTGTCAATGGCAAGGAACCTTGGATATGTCACCATACACACCAGTATTGCTCCATGTTTTGAAACTTATTCCTGCACAATCCAGGAAGCCATGTTTGTGACTCTCACAGTGTCATTGCCACATTTTCATCTGGCAGCATCCCTCTCTGATTGTCTGACAACTGTCCATTCTATTGATCATCTTGATGGGAACTTTTATCTTGAAAAGGTTGAAACTACCACCTTTGTTTGTTTACCGTAAGGTCTTGGAATCATGACTGACTCTGAACTTTGATGTCATACCTGAAAAGAACATCACATTTTATGCAGATGTGACATCTTCCAACTTGTCTTACTAACATGTGAATACTGTCCTAATAACTGAAACTGGGCTTCCACTTGTGAACGTTCAAATAAACTATATTCAGTCCAGCCAATTAAGATTCTACAATCAAGCTCATTGTTATGCATACTATGAAGCAAGTCTGGGGTGGGGGCAATCCCCTAACTTCAGCAAGAAGTCTCTTCTTCATTTGATCTACAATCAAGAAATCCATTTTCTTCACTGCTTGTTTTCCAAGCCTGGCTGGCACCTCATGAAAACTGAGTACTGTCATAAACTTTTACACATTGTTCAGCCATGTGATCATCTTCCACTGAACACTGTTGCTGTTCTATTGTAAAACTCAGTGTGCAATCTAATGCACCCCCTGCTGAGGCCTCTGAAAATACTACTGCCTCCTGAACATTTTGATCTACCTTTGGAAAATCTGAATGCATCAAATCTGAACTGAATCTTCATCTAACATTTGAAGAAACCCTGGATTTATCCCTGGAACTGTTTGTAGTTAATGCCTTGTGGACATTGACATTTTGTGCCCTGTTCAACTTATCAACTGAAAAATGCCATCTCCAAAGTGGTATACTCTGCTGATGTGTAACATTGTGTGGTGACCAACTATGCATTCTTCAGATATGGACTAAAAGTTATGCAAAGTGAACTTTTCTAACTTCTATTTTTACTCCCTAAACAGGTAATAGGTTGTACGGTAACACACCTGTTTCCATCCAGGAACCAGATATCATTAAATCTAGTCCTAACTATCTTAATGCTTTATCTCAATTTTTACTTATTTTTAATATCCACACAGGCAACTTAATTTTGTGTCTTCAATGTCTTCCCAATAGGACAGATACACACCTGAGACATATCAGTATTTACTGATTGTTTTGATATTGTAAGACTCCATTGTGAATTTTTATTCCAGACATTTATAGTAATACAATGTTTACTAACATTTCCCTTATAATTACATTGTGTTGTTTAAGGAAAACCCTGAAACATCACTGTGATGAGTTAAGCTTCCTCTATCAGACTCATGCCTCGGGCCTGTAGATGAATGGTGCTTAACTGCCATCTTTTTGTTGTGTTGCCACTTTTGCAATTAGGGCAACAAAGAGGGGACTGTTACACCTGCGTTATGCCCCAATCGTCCCACATACACCTTACACTGTATTCCTGGTCTATTATACTGTGATACTGCTATTTTGCACTAACATATAGATATAGGCTCCCATCATATAAGCATGAGTGCTAGAAATGCGCTTTGTTGCTCATATATGCTAATGTTTATCATGCATGACTCATTATACCTCACTGTAATACATTTATCTAGATTATGTTTGTCTTTTACATATATTCTCATATAATTATATGTAGGGTGTGTTTTATACTCGGGCAGATATACCATGTGTAATAGACCCCTGTCAGCACTTCTCTTTGTCTCTAAGCAAGCTGACAGATAGAGAGAGAGAGAGAACCTTTATTATGTCTTTATGTCTTATACTGTACATAAGCAAGAAATGCCATGTGTAGTTTGAACCCATCAGCATTTCTTTTGTCCAAGCTGTAATGCTAATGGAAGCATATTCTGTCTCATATGATACTCATTAGTAATTCTGTCTCCTAAGTCATCATCCAATGGAGAATGGCTTAGGACCAATACATATTGTTTCTCATATCTGTAACTATGAGGTAATCTCTGTTGCTATGCTGCTATCAGTAGTATTTAGGCTTCTGCAACCTAGTTTCACATGTAGAGAGAACTAGATCACAGGGAGAGAGAATTAGATCTTGGAGAACCTGAGATCCTATGATCCTGGAGATTATGTACGTTCTTCAGGAGAGTGGTGAGGAACCCATCTCCCTTGTGATTTTTTTGTTACATGCTTGGCGTAAATAGCAGGGTTTTAAATAATTGATTAGCATTTTTTTTCTTGGGACAATGCTAACTGTACAGAAAGTATTTATATAGGTTTTCTAGAAGTGTTATGTTTGTTAAACACAATGAGGCAAGTGCTCTGCATTTTCACAATGTTTTAGCACTTTTATGAGCAAAACGCTAATCAATTTTTGGAGTTAAATAAAACCCTGAATAGTATAATAAACTTCATTAGTACTCCTTGCTTGTTTATGCATGTTTCTTGGAAGACTCTGAAGACACAAGAATCTGTATTGTTAGTATTATTATTATTATTATTTACTCTACTATCTGAGATTGTTTATGTAACAGGAATAAATGCAGACTGTGTGGAAACCAAGCATTTTCCCTGTACCCACACTGTATCTGTCTCCGTGGATTACCAGAGGGTTTAAAGCTCAAGTGGTGTCATTCCCTCACCTTTTACCAGCACTAAATCCATCACAGTGTGGGTATGTTTGCACTGAGCCTGCCCCACATGGTACCTGTGGATAAGCCAAGGGCTTTATTCCTCACTTTTTACCAGCACTAAATTCATCACAGTGGGTGGGTGGGAGAGGACGGTACTGTACCTGTGGATAAACAAAGAGCTTTAGTTAACTGTCTAGTGCTGTCTGAGTAGTACCTTTTATGACCATTAAATACATTAGAGTGGAAAATCCAGCATTGAGCCAGATTCTGTGGTTAAACAGAGGTGTTGGAAGCCCCCACCTTTCACTAGCACAGGATAGCAAATACACAAAGGCTGAATAGAAAAAATATAAAAAACAGAAGGAAATTGTCTCAGATCCCAATAAATGCCCATAGGAACAAGGGTTAAAATTTAGTTCTGTCTATAAGGGGGAGGTAGTGGTTGAGCATTTGTAGGAGAAAGAGTTGTCAGGAGCTTCTGGCAACCTTCTGCAAAGGCATATACATACACAACACACACACACACACACACACACACACACACACACACACACATATTCTTTTTTTATTACAATATAAACAAAAATACACAGCATTTCTCCAGAGTATTGAGGGTCTTGGTTTTGAATTACAGGGGTAAAGCTGTAGCTGGGCAGTCTGCAATTTGACACAGACGTCTACTTAATGAGACACTGAGAGATTCAAAACTTCATTAGCTTAACATTCATCATTTGGAAAATTCTGGAAAAGATAGTTAAATAATACCTAGAAAAAGAAATGTCAGAATTAAAAATATTAGATTACTCTCAACTTGGTTTCACTATGGGCCATTCATGTAAAACTAACCTGATATAATTTTACAATAACATTAGCCAAAGTATAGACACAAACTCTCAAATAGATATAATCTTATTAGACTACAGTAAAGCATTTGATAAGGTCCCACATGGGAAACCTATAGCTAAATTAGATTCACTAGATTTCTCCATCTGTTTAACTGGATCAGAACATGGTTGTCCAACAGAACATAGAGGGTAATTATTAATGATACTTTGCCCAAACAGGGTCCTGTTACAAGTGGGGTTCCATAGGGCTCTGTTCTGGGGCAAACCCTGTTCAATATTTATATCAGTGACATGCAGATAGGATCCCACAACTGGTTGTCAAAATTTGCTGATGATACAAAACTGGGAGGAATAGTCAATACCACTGATAACCTTGATACCCATATTTCTGATTTAAAATCAATTGAACACTGGGCACTACTAAACAACATGGAATTCAACATTGATAAAGATGTAGTCTTACATCTTGGATCCAAAAACCCCAACAACACTTACTAGTTAAACAATATCCCACTTAAAACAACTAACAGAGAGAGGGATCTTGGCATAATAATCAATAATAAACTTATATCCACCGACCATTGTAATAGAGTGGCAAGCACTGCAAATGCTTTATTAAGACAAATAAGACATTCGCTTGTCACTAGAACTGAACAATGTCTCATCCCTTTGTACAGGGCTTGTATTAGACCTTACATGGACTATGGATCTCCCTTTTGGATCCCACATCTAAAGGGAGATATAACTCATTTGGAACAGGTACAGAGACGGGCAACCAAGATGATCCTTAGATTGCTCTCTATGAACTACCATGATAGACTTAAATTCACAAGTCTACACTCTTTACAATTTAGACATCAGAGAGGGGACTTATTATTTTATACAAGTTTCTTCAATCCCCAGTACTTATGGAACAGTATGGACTTGTTTATTCAACCAACTGTATCATCCCTAGATGACACAATAGACAAATTGTGATAAAAAATCCTGTACTAACACCCAACACAATTTCTTTTCACTACATGCACCAAAAATCTGGAATTCACTACCCCAAGAATTAATAGATTCTGTTAACTTTGGGTCATTTAAAAAAGGGACTGGATGTTTGGTTACACGCATACAATAAAATTGATAATTATCCCACAGTGAGTGGGGGAAAAAATCTCAATGGGCCTGGGCCTTCTTTTTTTTCTTTACAACCTAGTAAACCTAGTAAATTAGGGAAATTCCTGGGTACTTGTATGCTTCTTTTCAGCCATAAAAAAAGTAATTTGCAACTCCTCTGGAGTTCTTATAGAAGCTTGTTGTGTCCTCTGTTGGAAATGATGGCAGAAAGAGATAAACAAGCTAAAAATATTGTTGAAAGTCATCTACCCAATAGAGAGAAGAAGGGAGTATTTTATTCAACTGGTGTAGTGATTTGCACTTGTGGAAGGATACACTGAAAACTCACAAAATGTGTGCTTTGGTATCCCATTTTTTCCAGCTACAGCAAGACAGCTGCAGGCTCCCCCCACAGCCATAAAAATTGTATTCAAAGTAAAATATTCTATAAAAACAACTACATATAAAGTGAGGGAAAGGGACATATCGCTGCTATTTCTGCAAGAAGGAAGGTCTAACATTTTTACTTTAGCAGCACATCAAGTCAAGAAAACAAACAGGGCCACTACTAAAGTTGGGGTGGTGCAGCCAGTGACAGAGATTAAGGCAGCATAGAACACTGGCACTACTCACCACTCTGAAAAGACTGCTAAGAATGTTCAATTTTACTATACAAAAGTCCTTTATTACAAAGACCCAAACCCAGCATACTGAACCAGGAATTGTGAAGCAGGATGGTGGCAGACATCTCAAAATGTTGGGCTGATGCACTTTGTGAAGAGATGGACATACTGTAGCTGCTGCAAGTACCAATTTGCAGTGTGCTGTTAAAGTGACTGTGCACAGAAGAAAAACATTCCTTTAATGAGCAAACCAAACACAACTGCAAGTTTAAAAGTGCAGGTGATGAGTGTTTAAAAGCAATTGCTAGCAAAACTAATGGTTTGTTGGAGCCAGGATGGCAATTTCCCAAGCATTGACTAACACTTGTCATGTTTGTCTAATGAGCCAGTTTGCATCAGTTAGCATAAAACAAATGTATGTGCAAGTCTAGACAAGCAAAATGTTAGTTAAGATACATTTTTAAGAAAATGTGTTGCTAACATTGGGTACAATTGCCACAGGGGGCTTAGAGACACAAAGACTTTAGAGAACAGTGAGGCAAGTTACTTAAATCCATATGATCCTTTTCCTAGTGTGTCATGTGCTATGGTATCCACAAACCCCAATTCTGGGTCCTGAAATGACAAGGTAATAAAATGAATACAACATTTTTAGTGAAAACAGACTCACAAAAATGATACAATGTCCAGTCTGTCATTTAGACTCAAGGTAAAAGATACATGCAGCTCAAAAATCCAAAAGGACTCCCTCTGTGAGAGAAGGGTTTCCTGGATCCCTCCCCTCATTCCCAGTGTAACATTTTCAGTCCCCACAAACATCCCGCTATGTGTATTTGTGTGAGAAAAGGAACAGTGGGCAGCTAGGCCAGACTCAGTATTTCCATTCTGTATTGCCCTCATATGCTCCTTAATTCTCTGTTTAAATTTGTGTGGGCCTACCAACATGCAAGCCCTGTTGCACCTGGGTTATGCCCCCATCATCCCACATACACCTTGCGCTGTATTCCTGATCTATTATACTGTGATACTGCTATTTTGCACTAACATGTAGATTTTGCACACCCATCATATAAGCATGAGTGCCAGGGATGTGCTTTGTTGCTAATATATGCCAGTGTTTACATCCTTCATAGGATTAGATCATGCATGACAATTATACCTCACTATAATGCATTATGTTTGTCTTTTACATATATTCCATATATAATCCACCTAATCACTGATAAGGTGACTCTGAGGGATCATCAGTGATTACTTTGTACACTATGGCCCAGATATTCAAACTTCGCCAAAAAAGTATGCAACAGTAGGAGCAAGCGCAAGTCCACTGCGCCCATTCACAAGAAGCATGATATTCAAAAACTGCCCAGGTCAAGATGCGCCTGCGGCACATGACTGAATATCGCACCACCTGTGCTATAGTGCAACCAGGGATGTGCAGTGGCGCAGTTCAGATGCGCCATACCACAACCAGGGATACTCAGTGGAGCAGTTCAGATGCACCATAGCACAACCAGGGATGCTCAGTGGAGCAGGGCAGCTGTGCAACAGCACAACCAGGGATGCCCAGTGGAGCAGGGCAGCAGTGCAACAGCACAACCAGGGATGCCCAGGGACAGGATGCAGGGGCCCACCACCCATGCCACAGATAGGCAGAGGAGCACACACCCAAACAGACATCACCCCCCACAACCCATGCACTGCACAACCGGTGGAGAGCTGGAATAACTACCGGCCCATGGATACCAGCAACAAACCCACAGCCAGGGCATAGTGCCCTAGCACACCCCCTGGCAAGCTGTGACCGGCACACAAGGAGGTCTGACCACCCCATGCCACACCATTCCACCAATGCAGAGCACACCCTTCACCATGATCCCCAGACACCCTGCCCAGGAGCAGCATCCACCAGTGCAGGACACCCCATGCATGCCACCACCCCCACTGTGACAATGCAACTCTGTGCACCACAGAACCATGCAAGGCAGCCCCACCACGAGCACCTATCAGTGGGTGGCAGCAGACAGTGATGCAATGATTGCATACACAGTGCCATCAAGCACGTCCCCCCGAGGTACAGCTGAGAGACCAACCATGCATCGGCACATGAGGTACCTCACATGTGACAGGGTGTGCCCCGGACCCCACCACCAATGGTACATCACCCTGCACACCCTCCAAAGGACACACCTTGACCCAGCACTGGCCACAACAGCCAGTGCAGACACCCACAGTGGTGCATGGAAGCATGCACCACACAGGATGCAACACAGTGCATGGACAAACACCCACCCATACCCAAGGGCACACCAACACAGGGACACAGTAGCGGGGCCACCAAGCCCCCAGCATGTGGTCACAGAAACTATGTACACATGGCCAGCACCCCTCCATGGCACAGGAGTGCCAGCCAACCTGCTCAGGCACCATGGAGCTGTATGCCACCAGCATGTGCCCAGAGCACAAGTGACAGACAGTGGTGCACATCCCCTGCGACACACACAAGCAACATCATGGAGATGGGACAACAACAGCAGAGGCCACAGTGCCACCTGAGGCAGACATGCACCACACCTGTGACAGGCATTGTGCCGGGTACAGTGGCTGTCCATCATGAACAGCCACCACTGCCATGCCGGCGGACCGTGAAGGTCACAGACATGCAAGGGTGTCAGCTGCACAGGCCATAGACAGTCTGACAGGTGCGCCATGGACACAGAGCATGCACCATGGACCACTGCACACAGTCATCCAGTGCACAGAGAACAACACACAAATCACAGATAGTGACTAATAGCTACTCCCACACCATAGTCACTTCCCCTACGGACACATACGCCCATGACTGCACCACCCCTGATGCCATACACACCACTGCAGCTGAGCACCTTTAGCCCACTGCAAATCAGAGACCACCACAGTAGGCATAACAAAGCAAATGTATTTTAAAAGATCAAAAACAACTATTTACAGCTATGTACAAAAGGTTGGGGGGAGGGCCACAAACAAGGTGGGGGTGGGTAAGGGACAGATGTGAACAATGGTAGAGGGAAGGAGGGGTGTGAGGGTGGGTTCAGGGGGGTAGGGGAAATCATGGGGTGTAACATGATCAGCAGGAGCTCCACTCCTCTCTCTGACTGTGTCTCCTGCCATGCCTCTGTTGGACTCCCAGACAGTCTATGAGCTCCAATATCTCCAGGGAGGCCCTGGCCACCTGCAGTATCTCCTGCAGTGTCTGTTGGATGGTCTGCAACTGCCATCCACCTAGGACAAGAGAGCAGAGTCAATAGGTGTGAATGCACAGCCCCCTGCAGCCCACCCACTGTGCATGGCATACGGTAATGGGACATGCCTCTGTGATGGTGTGTGACCACCGACAGTGATTGTGTCCTCAAGACCTGCCCACCCAGGTGCACACAGCCACACAGACCACTGCACACACCCACCAGCCAAGTCCTGCACAGTACCACCGTGGCTGTACAGTGACATGGCTATGCGGTGCAAAGGCAGTGGCACAGCCATGTACTCGGTGCATGCATGGACCACCATTGATGGACTCTCAGACATACAGTGCCACTGGAAAGTGCTGACTATACCAAGTTGCGTGCATGGCAATGGTGTCAATGGATGGTGGCCATGCCCTGCTGCCCGCCCTGTTACACAGCATGCAAAAAAAATCATGGATATAAGGCACTCACCATAATCAGGCTGGTCCCTGTGCTGGTCTTGTCTGGCCGCCCTTGCTGCATGATGTGCCTCACGCCACAGCCTCCCCTCCCTGGCATGCCAGCGCTCCTCAGGGCCTAGGGTGCAAACATTGAGAGAGGAACATTGGTACAATCCAGTAGCAAAGTCCTCCTGCCCCCGGGTGTGTGCAATCCCACACAGCCATACCCATCTGCCCCCCACCCCTATACCACCACCACCACAGCCCACACTGGATGCCCCCCCATGCTGGACACATGCCACCGCGATACCTGTATGGATGTTAACAGTGTATGGATGGGGCACCTACCTGGCCATGAAACCATGCCCCTCCTGGCATGTGACTGCAGGAGAGCAAGCCTGTCCAGGTCCCTATGCTGCAGGTCCCCATAGCAGTGCCTGCACTGCTCGGCTGTGCACTCTATGCCCGTCACCTCCTCCAAGGCCACCGCCACCTCCTCCCACACGGCACTCCTGGCCCTGTCCAGGGGTGCCTCCCCAAATAGAGCAGCAGCAGCATGGGGCTCTACCAGGTGCACTAGGTTGGCCAGTTCGACCTGGCTCCAGATTTGTACCTGTCTCCATGCCATCCTCCAATCTTTCAGTAGCAAAATGGAATTCTGTAGCACACGTCCGCCAAGTGCGGATGCTGCACAGTACTGCGCTGCCATTCCCCATCACGCTGTCACCGAACAGCGCAATAGAGGTGCACCCATGTGGATGCATGTCGCCTAGGGGCAAAGGTCGGCACAGGGTCAGGGGTCTCTCTCACACGGACCGCCACAGTGCGGTTGGTACTCACCACATGTAGCACGGTAGGGCACCTGTGTAGCACTTCCTGTAGTGACCTACCATGCTGTGGCCCCACAGTGACTATGGCACCCCAGTGCCAGAGCGCCGTACATGAGAACAGCACAGTAGCGCCACTGGCACAATGCATTAGCATCCACTTAAAATTGTGCCTCACCTCATTTGCATGCGTTGCGCTATATAAATGTGACATTGGGCTGCAGAGGCCGTAGTCTGGTATTGCAGTCTATTGTGGTGAGTTGCATACTGTTTGGAAGTGTGGACTGTGGTGTGTGGGACATGCATGGGACTGCACAGTCACAGGTAACACCTGTCATTCCCACAGGATCAATAATGAGCGATCGTGAGGTGGAGGAAGAGGAACAGAGACGTGGGAGGAAGAGGAGTTCAAACTTCACCAAGGCAGAAACAGATGCCCTGTTTGAGGCCTACCTTGACCAGGAGCCGCTGCTCAGTGGACAGCGGGGAACACCACAGGCCAGTGCTGCTGCATGGGGAGAGGTGGATGCATGCCGTCAACCTACATGGCAGCCACCAGCAGTCCGTGCACGAGTGCAAGAAGAAGGTGGGCACGGACAGGTGGAGGATTAAAGAGAAGGTGGCTGCCATCAGGGCAGCACGGGCTGTGACCGGTGGGGGGACAGCCGGCCGTGCAACGCCTGACCCCACAAGAAGAGTGGGTTGCTGGCAGCATGTGGCATTGTGCCATCGAGGGTGTTCCAGGTGGTGGATTCCAGATGGGTGGTAGCCTGTCACTGCATGGTAGGTCCTGAACCATCACTGGGGGGGTGACACAGGGTAGGGCAGATACATTAATGCTACTGTATTCCCTTACAGCTCCTGAGCATCTACATGGGTCAGCGGTGGTGGGCTCGTCCACTGAGGGTGATACCATGGACACAGAGGAGGGCCCGTCCACCTCCACAGGTGTCCGAGGGTCAGGGCGACAGTGGGCCAGCCTGGCTGTCCGGACTGATGTTGGTGGAACAGGTGCGGAGGAGGCCCTGCCAGTGTCCCAGTGTGTCAGCATCCATGGATGCCAGCATGCTGAGATTCGGACTGGTGCCAGATCCATCACTGATGATGATGAAGCTCACATCATGGACAGTGATAAGTGTGGGCCACAGGATGGCCACACAGCAGGTTACAGCATGGGCATAGCCATGGTTGGTGCCACCGTGGAGGCCTGCGTGACATCACAGTCCCAGCCTGTGCCTGTCTGCACCAGTGGGGCAGCACTGGTGTGTGTCCAGGACAGTGGGGCTGTTGCAGCCACTGCGGAGGCACCGTTGAGCCCTGGAGAATGGCAGCTGGAGGGGCAGTGTCAGCAGTCGGACAATGGCCATGGGAGTACAGTGTCAGGGGGGCAGCATCAGTGCACCACCTGTGGACGTGCCCAGGCATGGCCCTGGTGTGGGGTGCTGCCCATCAGGGCTGCAAACACCGTGAGGGACAGCATGCTGATCAGGCGGATGACCTCTTAGAAGAGCACACCCACATACTCCAAGATTCAGTCAATCAGCAGTTGCGGCTTGTGACGGTGGTGGATGCACTCAGTGCGGCCCTGCACCATACAGAGGAGTGGTGCAGCAGGCACACCGGTCTGCTCCTGGCAGGGATGGACCGACTGCGGGAGGATGTGACTGCCACCATTGACAGGCTGACACAGACAATCACAGCTGTCATGGCCACAGTGGGCACACAGTTATTTGCCCATGCATCGCAGACACTGTTCAGTGCAATGTCCACCCCCCCCATTACCAGCATCATACGACACCCTCCTTGTCGACACCGGGTTCAGCTGTGGGCATCCCGAGCACGCCTGGCACAGGCATGTTCGGAGCGCTGCAGATCCTTTCACGAGCATGGTTGCGTTCACGCAGCAGAACCCCTTGGGGACCATCGGTGCCACCCCATGAGGCCATTGGTCAGCCTGTCACTCCTGGTGGGTCTTGGCGAGGCTGTCCATGTATCTGTGGTGGCCGTGGCACTGTGGTGCATGACTGACCAGTCTCCCACCAAGACTACTGTCTGATGCTGCCCTGTGTGCAGTGTGTTGTTCAACATGCAATGCATGGGTGGGGTATCTGGCCCTGCACACACACACACACACACACACACACACACACACACACACATTCCATCTGCACACCCTCCTGGCTGCTGTCCATTGTGGCATGTGCATGAAGATGCCTGCGTTGCGCTGTCCACCACTGTGCAATGGTGCCCAGTGTCTGACACACTCACAATGACTGGCACTGGGCATGGTGGTCTGTGGATGTGTGTGTGGCTAGGGCTGGCGGTTGGGGTTGGCGTGCCTCCTACCCTTTCTGCATGTCTTGTGGGGGGTGTGTGTGTGTGTGAGTGTGTGTGTGTGAGACCGCATGCTGTGTTAGACTTTGCCCATCCCTGACGGCGTGTGCAGTTCCATGCTCAGCCAATTCCCTTTATGACATGCACCCCTGGGGTTTGTCCATGTGTGTTTGTGGGTTGTGCCCTTGCCATTGGTGGTTGAACATGGCCCCATGACTTACCTGGGTTGGTTGAAGTGCTCCTCTGTGATGGTGTCCCGGTGCAGCTGTGCCATCTGGATCAGTCGGGGGTTCCTTCAACCTAGGGGGGGCTGTCCATCACCATCTTCACCAGAGTCCTCATCGTCCCCATTGCTGTCCCCCTCTTTGACCTGTACAGCTATCCCACAGCCGTTGGCCATGTTGTGCAGGATGCAACAGGACAGGAATAGCCTGCAGGCCTTTGAGGGGCTGTACTGTAGGGCACCACCAGATGTATCCAGGCAACGGAAACGTGCCTTCAGCATCCTGAACACCCGCTCGATGACATTGCGTGTGGTGGCATGTGCCTCACTGTAGCATTTCTGCAATGGGGTCACGGGCCACTGGTATGGTGTGAGCAGCCAGGGATGGAGTGGGTATCCACTGTCACCTGTGTGTAGAGGGTGGATATTAGTTTGGTGATCAGCGTCACCCTGCCATGGGCCATCTAGGCCAGTAACCATGTCACCTCTGACTGTGCCCTTCCCAAGATCCATGTCTTTCTGCGTGATTTGCATACTCACCCACTAGATGGCCAGTGGGGATGTTCCCACTCTCGAACCTGTGGCACAGTGCAGACTGGTGCCAGATGAAGGCATCATGTGCTCCCCAGGGTGCATGGCACAGACATTGGTTATGCACCCCCCTGACATCGCACACCACCTGGCAGTTGATGCTTGCATACCCCTTCTGATTTATGTATGCGGCCCCTTCAGGGCCAGGTGGCATGCGGGTGGCCACATGGGTGCAGTCTATGGCCCTGAGCACACCAGGCATACGTGCTACCCTGTGGAACTCCTGTATGTTTGCTGTGCACTCCGGCGGTGTGCTGGGGAAACAGATTTACTCCGCAGCATGTGGCAGCAGTGTGCTGAGGAATTGGGTGAGTAGGTGTGATGCAGCAGACTGGGTTATGCCTGTCATGTCCCCAGTTGGTCTCTGGAATGTACCCATGGTGAGCAGGCACATGACAGCTGTCACTTTGGTCTCCACTGACAGAGCATGGCTCCGTCGTGTGGGTGCCTGCATCACATCACTGCACAGCTCACAGAGCCACCTCAGGATGGCTGGTTCAGGCGGTACCGACCCATGATCTCAGTGTCAGTGTACAGCTCGAAGCTGGTGCGGGCACGGTACTGCCTGTTGGGGGCACACCGACGGGCCCTTCCATGGCTGTGCCCCCCTGCTGCCTGCCTTCTCACACCCCTCATTACTGCCTCCATCTGAATGGAGGCACTGGCCATGTCCCTGGCTTGTGTTACCCCCCAGCAGCTGTTTTACCATTTTCCCTGCTGTCCTTACTGCTACTCCCCCTGCACTGGGAACACCTCCCAGTATTGGCCGTACTGCCCACTGTCCATGCCCTCAGTCTTATGTGACACTTCCCCCTTTCATCTTGTGCAGTGGCACAGTCTCCACACTCCTTCCCTGTTCCTGGTGGTTCCAGATGCTCTGTCCTGCTCCTGCCCTGTCCTGCTCACAGCTACTGTGTGCCTGCTTGCAGTTCTCCCACATGTGGCTTTTCTGTAGCGTTCTTGCACCTCTCTTTTGTTCCTTTTTATTTTGGATCATTTCCGCTATCACGCAATTTCCATTTGCTCCCCTATTGCGCATGACGCATGTTGTTGAATATCGCACTGTGCCACTTATTCATGGTTCCTCCCCCTTCAGTTACACATGCATTCATTACCATTGCACTCTTGCACATTGTGATTTGGGGGGTGCATCTGCCCCCCACTGAATATCACACAATGGCGCATTTTCAGACTTGCGCTGGTGCATCCCTGTTGTGCATGGCGCAACCCTTTTGAATATCTGGGGCTCTATATATATTATCATATACTATATATATATATATATATATATATATATACATAATCATATGCAGTTGTGGCCAGTCAGCACTTCTCTTTGTCTAAGCAAGCTGACACAGAGAGAAATCCTTTATGTGTTATATTATACATAAGTAAGAAATGCCATATGTAGTTTGAACCCACCAGCATTTCTTTTGTCTAAGCTATAATGCAAACAGAAGCATATTATTTGTCTCATATGATACTCATTAGTAATTCTGTCTCCTAAGTCATTATCCAATACATAATGTTTCTCTTATCTGTAACTATGATGTAATCTCTGTTGCTATGCTGTCATCTGTAGTGTATATAGCCTTCTGCAACCTACTGTAGCTCCAGGAGAGCGGGGAGAGAGAACAAGACCTTGGAGAACCTAAGATCGTAGAAATACTGGAGATTATGTATATTCTTCAGGAGAGTGGTGAGAAACCCATCTCCCTTGTAATTTTTTTCAGTCACATGCTTGGCATAAGTAGTATAATAAACATTTAGTAATACTCTTGCTTGTTTATGAATGTTTCTTGGCAGACTCCGAAGACATAAGAATCTGTATTAGTATTATTATTATTTACCCTACACACTTAGAGTGTTTAGGCAACATAAAATAGCGACCACAAATGGAGTCTGGGTGTTTGCCAAAGTTACATTTTAATTTCCTCTGTAAATTAAAACAGTGGGTGAGAAAGCTCCAGTAACAAGCAGCTGAGAGTGTCTTCTGTTTAAATTGTTGGTCTGTTGTGTGTACCACAGTGCAGACAAAACAATCATTTGGCAGATATTCAATCACTGTGTAATGAGTTGTTTCATTTTTGGTTTTGTTTTTTTCCTCTTCTTTCTATGTGGGAACACACAGCTGTAAAGGGATCTGAACAGACTGACTGCTTTCATTTGTGGTTTCAAATCCTAATGGGTCTATACTCATCTAGGAGTCCCCATACACCAAAGGCTGTTTGTGTCCTGTCATGAACTTTGGTTGCAAACAAAGTTTTTGATCCACAGACAGCTAAGAGTTTCTTATCTTATGACATGTCTAAAAATATCAGTACTAAGTTGAGGCTATATGCCTTTGCCCTTAACATACCAAACTGCCTATGGTGGTTGGTCTGATTTTGCTGAGCTAGCAAAACAGAATGGTAACCCTTTCAGAGATATCATGGCCCATTATAGGGAACGGAAACATGGTACCAAAGGAGTTGATCCTGGAGGATTATTAAGTGCAACATTGTTTAAATGTTTTGATGCTGTTCTAAATAAACTATCTGTTTTGAAATCTGAGTATGTTGCTTGCAAGCAGGAGATTAGTCTGAAAAAGGCTTCTCATAAAGAAAGGATAGATGGACTGTAGTCTCAGCTGCAGTCTCTCCATCAAGAAAATGAATGTCTCTTTCACGAGAGAAGCAGCAAAGAAATGCATGCCTTAAGAAATAACGCTGAAAAGGCAAAATTTATTAGAAAAAAAGGTTTTCAAACTAATGGTGTTCTGGCTAATAACACTAATTCCTTATGTTTTGAAAACAAGGAACTTAGGGATGATAAGTCTGAAGTAATTACTGAAAGAGTTAACGTGCTGGTATTTCAACACCAGACCTTGACTGAATAGCATAAATTATTATGTTTTGGTTACTAAATTGTAACAAAAAATTAAGCACCAAGCCAGGATAGATGGTGCTACGTGCAGCTAAATACATGAAGTGTAAATGAAAAAACGAGCACCCATCAACACAGGACAGAAGTAAGCACAATGAAATAAAGTGCAAAAAAACATTTATTGTGTACCACGGCAACATGGATAAAAACATGTGGCCAGAACGGCCCACAGACAAAAACTTACGTTTCGCTCAGTTAACTATTGGGCTTCATCAGAGTTTTTTTGTTTTTTTTGCATTTTATTTCATTGTGCTTACTTCTGTGCTGTGTTGATGGGTGCTCGTTTTTTCATTTACATTTCATGCTTTGGTTACTGCAGACTTGAAATGAATGTTTTGAATCAAAACTGTGACACAGCTTCTGTTAATAACAGGCAAGTTTTACAAGATGAGAATGTCTTGAGATTTGAAAACAAGGCACTTTACAGTGTGCTAACTCCTCTATCTGAGCAGTTAGAATATAGGAGTAAAAAGTCAGATATGGTGAACTTGCATCATCAGCCAGAGGTATTGGCAGGGCATGCTACCTTCATGCCCATAGACATTGCCTGTTCTGATGTTGAAGAGTTTGATTTTGAACATGCACAGTACACTATGGGGTAGACTAGAACAAAGGCAAGCCACTTGCTATTCTGTGATTCACAAAATGGAGAATTGTTAGACTCTCAAAATGGTGGACACACATGTCATCAGGTTGCATCCCCATGCCATCCCCAAGATGGCCACTTATGGTCATATGGTGATGGTCATAACAAAGTAAACCAAGATGCCCATGAGGTAATCCAAAATGGCAGACCACCACATCACGGAGGTTGGATCATGCAGTCACAGGGACCTGTGATTGCTGCCATAACCAAACAAAACAAACAAGAGTTTTTTTGGCATGATTAATAATGTTATCAGTAACACCAGTGTTTCTGAGGGACAGAGGATTCTAATTAAAAATGATGTTGACGTACTTTTGAATGAGGCTGGTATGCAATATGTCATGAAGTCAGTGTCTGATGCTGCAGAAGAAGCAGCTGCTGCTAGCAATGTTTACTATACTAGAGCGTCCTTGGTTAAGGAACACATTGCAGTTAATTACATGAAATAATGTGATTTTTCCCTATGCCATTTAGCATCTGCTTTCCCTAAGAAGATTGAATGTACTGCTTTCCTGTGCAGTGCATTAATACCCTTAAGCTGTAACATTAAAAACAATGCTGCTACCATCCAGCAACCTTCTGGTGGAAAAACCCACTTTACATTTGATGGAGGAGGGGACAACCCTGATTCTGAAAGCCCCATGGCTGTGATATTTTCAGCATCACAGGCCACATTCGGGGAGGGTTACAGGTTTGATTTCTGAACCTGTGCTGACAGCTGTTTCAGTACTACTTTCTCCACCCCTGAGGGCTACTGAACCACAATCCATAGATGGAGAACTGTAGTGGTTGTTACAGAAAAGTTTAATGGTACCATGCTAATTCCCGCTACCAAGGTAAAATTTAGCACAAATTACTGCTGTATTGTGGTAAAAAAAAAATGTTATTCAATGGGATTTTTACCATGATACACCGGTAAATCGTGGTGATTTTTACCTTGGTACTGCAAAAAATACCATAGTACTGTTTAACTTTTCTGTAACAACCACATTGTACGTGCAACTTGTACACCACTTTTCTCCACTGTGCAGGCA
Source organism: Neoceratodus forsteri (assembly GCA_016271365.2). Classification (NCBI taxonomy): domain Eukaryota; kingdom Metazoa; phylum Chordata; order Ceratodontiformes; family Ceratodontidae; genus Neoceratodus; species Neoceratodus forsteri. Next base: position 379,972,533 of record CM057458.1, read on the forward strand.
CCCCAAATAGTGCCAGCACTGCCAGAACATGATGCAGAACTCCCTTCACCAGTGACACCTTTATCATCCCATACTGGGGCTGCAATAGCAGCCACAAGCCAAGAACAGTCTGGGTTATTCCCAGCACAAACAATAGCAGGCACTTCTTGCAAGAAGGTGCATGGTATCCTAATACTGATATCATTTTCTTTTATTTTGGGATCACTGATCATGGTCCTAGCATTGGTTAATCCTAACACAGTTTTAGGGTATATTGAAACTGCTACATCAGATATAGCAATCTCAGCAGTTTTAGCCCAGAAATACAATGGACACATCAGACCCATTGCTTATGCATCCCAGATGCTTGCCCCAGTTGAGCTAAAATACAACGTTTGTGAAAGGAATCTTTTGGTTACATACTAGGCAGTGAGATACTTTATGTACATCATTGGATATGCACCCATTGTACTGCATTCCATTCATTTGCCAGCTAACTTTCTGTTGTCAGACAGAGTAAAAGGTGACTCTGGCTCCAATGCCAGACTTACACACTGGTTGCTCATTTTACAGGATCATGACATTACTGTCCTTCCTATCAAAACTTCATCCTTATTGGCCCATGACCTACAATTTACAGGAGAGACCCATGATTGTTCACTCCAACCCACTGACCTACCTGTCCCAGGGCCCTTTCTAACAGAACCTCAGAAAGTGTTGAAAGACACCACTGTGTCATGTTTTGACTGACTCAGCTACAAATACCCATGAGGACCAGATAGCAGGGTTTGAAATTCTTATTGCACATCCTGGTGATGACAGACCGTGCATGGCTAGCAATTTCATCATCGTATATGTACGATTCACAGGCATTGTTAAAACACGCCTGGCAAATAAAATGAAAAGCAAGGAGGCGAGGAATCTCCTTATTACCACAAATGTTTCTGGATGGTTTAGAGAGCTGGTAAGTCCTTGAGTGAAACAGGTTGTGGTAATAATCAGGAATAAAAAGATATTTCCTTATGTGAAATGATACCAGCATTCCATGAGATGGTTAAGTTCTGCACACCTTGATCTAATTACAGAAAGCACTGCAGACACTGTTTTATTATTATGGATTCTAATTGAGTCTGTTTCTCTCTAAACTGAATTTCTTTGGAAGAAAACAAACACTTCCAATACTATAATAGTACCCCTGTGAAATACAGAGATTTGTTTGTGTACATCACAACACTAACCTAAACTGTTTAAATACAAACTACATTCATAAGGTTTGATCATATTGTAAGAAGGACCCTCATTTAAGGGCAGTGTATAGGTTCTTTAATAAAGGAACTGAGCAATAACTTCCAGAAATAGCTCTTACAGAAAGTGAAAATGACATTCACCTATCCAGTGATGTCCTACTCATTTGGAACATCACTGCTGTAACACTCATGAAAGTTACGGGTAATTCCTGAACACCCAAGAGTAGATTTTATCTACTGTACCAAGTACAATAGTGCAAGTCACAAGTGGGGTACCTCAGGGATCAGTCCTGGGGCCAGTCCTCTTCAATATCTTCATCAATGACATTGCAGATGGACTGGAGGGTAAGGTTTGTCTGTTTGCAGATGACACAAGATCTGCAACAGAGTAGATGATCCAGATGGGGTGGGCAGAATGAGAAGAGATCTGGATAAACTAGCAAAATGGTTGAAAGAGTGGCAACTGGGGTTTAATGCAAAGAAATGCAAGATCATGCACATAGAGAAGAGAAACCCTGAAACCACCTATAGGATGGGAGAGGAGTTGCTGGCAGTCACAAGGGAAGAAAGAGACTTGGGCATCATCATCACTGATGACCTGAAATCATCCAAGCAGACCACTAAAGCAGTAGGTAAGGCTACAGGGATGTTGGGGTGTATTAGTAGGGGTATCACAAGTCAGAAGAGGGAGGTAATAATGTCTCTTTACAAGACACTGGTTAGGCCCCATCTGGAGTACTGTGTGCAGTACTGGAGGCCACACCTTCACAAGGACATTAACCAAATTGAGGCAGTCCAGAGGAGGGCAACCAAAATGGTGCAGAGGCTACATCAGGAAACATATGAGGACAGATTAACAGAGCTCAGTATGTATACCCTAGAGCAAAGGAGGGAGAGAGGTGATATGGTCGAAACATTCAAACACCTTAATTGCATTAACAAGGTGAAAGAGTCTAACATGTTTCAATATAAGAAAAATAGCAGGACAAGAGGACACAGCATGAGATTAGAGGGAGGCCAATTAAGGGGTAATGTGAGAAAGTTATTTTTCACAGAAAGGGTGGTGGATGCATGGAATGGCCTACCCCAGCTATTTACCAGGTGGGGGTTACCCCATAGGTAAATTCTGATTACAGGGATCCAACTTTATAGCTAAAGTAATGCAGGAAATCCTGGATTTGTTATGGGCAAAACAAAAGTTTCATATCCCTTACAACCCACAGTCATCAGGACAGGTGGAATGGGCTAACAGGCAGATCAAAGTTATGTTATCCAAACTTGTTCAGAAAAACCCAAAGGACTGGAATTCATTATTGCCTTTACTCCTTATGGCAATAAGAGGGACACCCTCAACAGGTACACAGCATACCCTATATTTGAAATCATGACCAGACGGTCCATGAGACTCCCTGCACATTTACTTCTGGTCCTGTGTACTGCCACTGCTGATGGAACATCAGCAGATAAATATGTTAACTCAAACAAGACATCCAAAAGGTATACTTGTTTGCTGCACAATGTATGGACAAGGTCCAACAACAGGCCCTATCCCAGTGTAAACAAACTCAGTCCAGCAGTCTACCAAGTCAGACTGCCTCACAATAACTGTCATTGATAACTGGCTACATGCCAATCAAATGAACCTGTTTAAAGGAGATTACATCACTTTTCCATACCCCAATGGGTGGAATAGCACTAAACTAATTACATTTTTCTTTTCTCTTTCCTTTTAGGTTCTAGAGAGAGAGAGATGCTTGCTTTTATGTTTATTCTTTTAAAAGTATGGGTCTTCTTACAAGCCCAAACTGCACATAGTATTGCAGATAAGAACCAGTGACCTAAACAGCTTATTGAGGCAGAGTACCTCACATGCCCACATGATCTAATTACATCCTGTGGAATTCAAACTAAAGCCCTATACAACATGTTCATTGTCCAGAAGGGTATGAGGCCCTACTGAATGCTATGATCAATGCTTTGGATTAATTCTATCAGCTAGACATGATCTGGACTCCTGTTTACATTTTGTTGATAATTAGGAGTTTTGCATCCAAATTTATATGGCAATAAAAGCCATTAGACCTTAAGGATTTACCCTATGATACCTCATAATTTGTGACACTTAATACAGAGTGCCCAAAACAGAACCCTGGCCCACCCAATGATCTAATAGCCACTTCTCAGCCAGGTACCATAATTAATAATGTGCTGTTCATGCACATCCTGGAGATTTTTAAATCTTACCCTTTAGAACTTGGAATGATTTGTTAAATGTTTCACAGCAAACATTTCCAGCATTTCTTTTTTTTAATAATGATGTGATTGGATACCCTGTCAACATACCAGGTACTCATTAATGACCCCTATAAAGGGACTGATGGTGTGCACACACACAGGATTTTAACATCCTGACCACTAGGGGTACATCTTATGACTGTAAACTTACCCAAATGTACTGGGTGTTTAGTTTTTTTATTTTTATTTTTTTTATTTAAAAAAAACAGGTATAGACTCTGGCCTATTTGGCTCTGACATTTCTATTTCAAATAAGGCTGATGTAGCCATTATTCAAGCACATACAGTATGTTAAACGTTCATGATATTATGAAATATAATATCATACCCCCCCCTCCCATTGCATGGTATACATGATTTTGCTCATAAAGAGCAATTTACATTTACAATATTAAGGACATTGTGAAGAGGTTTGACCTAACAAATGTTCACATTAATGAATTATTTTCTGCTCACATTAAGGAAGCAGATGAGCATCACATAGCTAGGAAAGTCCTTTGCACTGCCTACAGCTATTATGCTCTTACAACCTTTGGTTATCTCTTCTGGGATCTGGAATTAGTACATATCCTTGATCTCATACATGACAGACATATGGGTCAGTGGCATTGCCACATTTTGTACTTCTATTGCATGTGTTAACAACTGTTTATTTGAATCTAGCAGTATTCCCTTGTCAATGGCAAGGAACCTTGGATATGTCACCTGTTACACAAGGTCCATGCACCCTTATTGGTACCCCCAGAGGTACACTGTAGACAGCTAGCACTTAGGCATATCTTATACTAACGTATAGGGCTAAGGGCATCTACCATACAAGAGTAGATGTCAGGATATGTATGCATATTATTGTTATACACATTGCTTTCTAATACATATATATATATATATATATATATATATATATATATATATATATATTCTGTATTTCTTGCTTATAAGATGTTAGGACACTTGTGACCTTGAAATGATTTGGCATTGCCACCTTTTGGTGATTTGTACTACTACACTGATTTATTTAAGAACTGTACTCTTGTTTCACAAAGTGATAAATAGAAATGTTTCTATCTTACAGTAACCATAGTAATTATCATACGTATATAATGTGAGACATTGCGTCTTTTACCTTGAAGACCCCAAGAGACATGCAGAAATCTTGAGGTATAGGGAACGCTTAGCATTGGCTCCCAGTTCGTATTGGTAAGAACTGCTTAGGGTAACTGTGATTTCTCCCTTTTTTGTAGCAATAAACAAGTTTTATTACTCTAATGCAACATATCTCTGATTCCTTGCATTGCCAATATTGACAAGAACCTGAGAGTGAGGTTTAGACCTCCTGACACACCACACACCAGTATTGCTCCATGTTTCAAAACTTGCTCCTGCACAATCCAGGAAGCCATGTTTGTGACTCTCACAGTGTTATTGCTGCATTTTCATCTGGCAACATCCATCTCTGATCATCTGGCAACCATCCATTCTATTGGTCATCTTGATTTGAACTTATCATGAAAGGTTAAAACTACCTCCTTTCCTTGTTTACCATGAGGTCTTGGAATCGTGACTGACTCTGAACTTTGATTGTCATACCTGAAAGGATCATCACCTTTTATGCAGATGTGACATCTTCCAACTCGTGAATACTGGCTTAATAACTGAAAATAGGCTTCCACTTGTGAACTCTCAAACTGTATTCGGTCCAACCAATTAAGATGCTACAATCAAGCTCATTGTTATGCAGACTATGACGTAAGTCTGGAGTGGGAGCAATCCCCTAACTTCAGCAAGAAGACTCTTCTTCATTTGATCTATAATCAAGAAATCAATTTTCTTCACTGCTTGATTTCCAAGCCTGGCTGGCACCTCATACAAACTGAATGCTGTCCTAAACATTTACACTTTGTGCAGCTGTGTGATCATCTTCCACTGAGCACTGTTGCTATTCCATTGTATAACATAATGTGCAATCTAATGCACCCCCTGGTGAGGCCTCTGTAAATACTGCTGCCTCCTGAACATTTTGATATACCTATGAAAATATGAATGCATTGAATTTGAACTATGAATCTTCATCTAAAATTTGCAGGAACCCTGGATTTATCCCTGGAACAGTTCGTAGTTTATGCCTTGTGGACATTGACATTTTGTGTCCTGTTCAACTTACCAACTGAAAAATACCATCCTCCAAGGTGGTATATTCTGCTGATGTGGAACATTGTGTGGTGACCAACTATACATTTTTCTGATATGGACTAAAAGTTATGCAAATTGAACTTCTGTTTTCACTCCCTAAACAGGTAATAGGTTATACAGTAATCACACCTTTTCCCATCCCGGAACAAGATATCATTAAGTCTAGCCCTAACTATCTTGATGCTCTGTCTTGATTTTTACTTATTTTTTATATCCATATAGGCAACTTAAGTTTGTCTCTTCAATTTCTTCCCAATAGGACAGATACACACCTGATACATATCAGTAATAATATTGTTTTGATACTGTAAATTGTAAAACCCCATTGTGAAGTTTTATTACAAATGTTTATAGTAATACAAGGTTTACTAACATTTTTCTTATAATTACATTTTGTTGTTTAAGGAAAACCCTGAAACACCACTGTGACAAGTTAAAATTCCTCTATCAGGCTCGTGCTTCAGGCCTGTAGACGAATGGTGCCTAACTGTCATCTTTTTGTTGTGTTGCCACTTTTGCAATTAGTGCAACAAAGAGGGGACTGTTATGCCTGGGTTATGCCCCTATCGTCCCACATACAAATAACACTGTAGTCCTGGTCTAGTATACTGTGATACTGCTATTTTGCACTAACATTCAATGTGTCATCATATTCACAAGCCACAGTAAAGAAGAATGAGGTGACATTTAGGCCTCACAAACCCAATGACACACCCCATCATCTGTCAATCTCGGGATGATGTTCGGGTCCATGGAGGGGCAACCCTAAAGATCTAATTTCCTGACTTTTTGTGTTTTAACCCTAAATGATGCATAAAGAAGTTTTTTGCATAGAATTTCCTTACTTTTTGAGAAAGAACAGAAAAATAGAAAGTCATGCAAGTTGGTGGGAGCACGGGCCCTTCGAGCCCCGCACTCCCACCAACTTGCAAATTTCTGCCTAAGATAAGAGTACAAGTACTGAATATCATATGCATTGCTGGGAGCGCATATGGGTGGGAGCATGGGGCCCACCACCTTGAAACAAAACAAAGTGTCAATCATCTGACTGTCATAATTCAACACCTGTTTACATGTCAGACACCTAAGCACTGAAAATTACCTCCATGGCAGCAAGACTAGGTACCCTATAAATGTGAACCTACTACCACAATGGAAAACATAAAGTGCAGCATGCAATATCTACACAGCAGACAAATTTTCCAACATGTGAACACCATAATTCACATGTATAGGACATCCCCTTAACACCCTCCAACTTTCAATTGAAAAGACCAAACTGTTTCCGAGAAATAACATTTTAAAGTTTGAGATTTTCGTTCATCAGAGTGGCAGAATTCCACACCTGTTTACATTTTAGACACCTAACAACTGAAAAGTACATCCATGGCAGTAAGGCTAACTACCATATAAATTTCAAGCCAGTACCAGAATGGAAAATGCTGTCCTCAGAACATAAACTGTGCCATGCAGTATCTCTGCAAAAAATGTATTGTCTGACACCTAAACACCACAGTTTACATGTACAGGATATCCTGGTAACACCCTCCAAATTTCAAGTGAAAAGACCAAACCATTTCTGAGGTATTTAATTTTAAAAATTGTTAAAATTGGACTATCTGGTCCCTCCAAATCTGGCCATCTAGTCCCTCCCTCGTGGTCAAAGAATCTCGTGATCAAAGAATTTGCAGTCTCATGACCAAAGAATATGCAGGCTCATGATAAAAGAATAAAAAATGGTAAAAGTCAAATTTTACACAGAAATAAATGAAACCACAGCCATGACTCGATAGAACAAAGCCCCCTGAGCAAAACCCATCCTCATTTGGCTTAATAAGTCACCCCTGGGCTGAAAAATTTGATTTTTTCATCTGGCCATCTAGTCGTGCCCTCACGATCAAAGATTGGGGTCAAAGAATCTCGCGATCAAAGAATTTGCAGGCTCGTGATCAAAGATTGTTAGCGAGCCACGATCAAAGATTTTAAAACTTCAAAACCCTATTTTTTGATCAAATTACAAGAAACCACAGCCATGGCTCGATAGAGAGAAGCCCCTGAGCAAAACCCATCCAAGTTTTACTTCAGGAGTCACCCCTGAGCCGAGATATTTGAGTTTTTCTGACTGCAAACTGAAAACAAGGTGATGGCCATCGCGAACAAAGAATTCCTCTCGATCAAAGATTCATTGATCGTAAGCCTGCAAATTCTTTGATTGTGAGGAGGGACTAGGCGGCCAAAACCCCATTCTTCTTTCACAAAATTACTGTATAATTTTTCCCATTGACTTATAATGGGAACTTAAAACATTAATAACTTTTGAATGGATTAATATTTATTCACCAAACAAAAAGTGGCATGTTCCTTCACTCAAGCTCTTTCAGACAAGTCAAGTCACAGAGCAGCATGCCACACAACAGCTGTGCAGCACCATGGACAAAATCCAAAAAACTGCCCTCATAACTGGCGAAAAGTGCTTTTATCAGCGTTTTTGGTGCTCAAAAACCGTACATCTGACTGAAATGAAATTTCATCAATCAACAGATCTACCATTTCCCATTGGGCATACCAAATTTCATGTAGATCCGTTGAACAGGTCCAAAGTTATTAATGCACAAAATTTCGAGTTTAACATAGAAGTGTCTACTCAACCCTAAATATAGGGGAGCGACCACGCCCCTATAAAATATATCTTACACACACACACACTCTCTCTCTCATATAATCATATGGAGTTGTGGCCAGTCAGCACTTCTCTTTGTCTAAGCAAGCTGACACAGAGAGAAATCCTTTGTTATGTCTTATACATAAGTAAGAAATGCCACATGTAGTTTGAACCCATCAGCTATAATGCAAACAGAAGCATATTATTTGTCTCATATGATACTCATTAGTAATTCTGTCTCCCAAGTCATTATCCAATACATATTGTTTCTCATATCCGTAACTATGATGTAATCTCTGTTGCTATGCTGTTATCTGTAGTATATAGCCTTCTGCAACCTACTGTAGCTCCAGGAGACTGGGGAGAAAACAAGATCTTGGAGAATCTAAGATCGTAGAAGCATTTGAGATTATGAACATTCTTCAGGACAGTAGTGAGAAACCCATCTCCCTTGTGATTTTCTCTGTTACATGCTTGGCATAAGTAGTGTAATAAACATTTATTAGTACTCTTGCTTGTTTATGAATGTTTCTTGGCAGACTCCGAAGACATAAGAATCTGTATTATTAGTATTATTATTTACCCTGCACACTGAGTGTTTAGGCAACAGCCCCACAGGTGCAGTTTACCAATTGTGTCACATTTAATGAATTTCCTCCTTGAACATGATTCACTTGTTGCTGGATTGGCAAAAGAGGTGGCACCATTAACCACACTGCAGTATTTGCAGTGACCACAGTCATGCGTACCTAGTGGCAAACTGAGTAGCAATGTTCTAACTGTGGGTTAGGTAGGAGACTGTGGGTGACTCTCTCCTATGTTTTTTGCCTCCTGTAAGCCATACATGGTGGTGTGGAGACAAACTCAGACAATTTTGGCTCTCTTTATAAGATGTTCCAGGGTCTGCAAAATACACATTAAACTTGATAGGCCCTCGTGCTAAAGGTGGTTGCAAAGTTCATGCTCAGATCTTGTCTCCTATTCTCCCTATTTCTAGGTCTGAGGAGGTCCTCCTTTTTGGAGCTTTTTGCCCTAATGTACACCTGATGAATGTCACCAGTATTGTAACCCCATTTTTGAAATCTGTCCCCCTAACTCATCTGCTCACACTTCAAAAGACCTCTTAGTATTGCAAGTGCAGCAGACTCACAGAAATTGGCTTGCTGGTATTTTCTTAATGGTGTGATGGAAGTGCCAGAAATGAACTAATAAGACTATTTTTCTATCCGTGACTTTATGGTAGAGATCTATATTTACACCCTGTTTGTATTTTGGATGATCTTAATGGCCAGGAATGAGATGGCTTCCTGAATGTGACAGATTGCAAATTTAAGGTTCAGATTTGTACCTTCCAAAAAGATCACAAGTAGGTGACAATCCCTGCTGCAAAATTTAAATGTCATTAATACACCTCCTCCACAATTCAATTTTGTCAAGAAAGGGTTCACATTGGCATCATAGATGAATCTTTCCTCCCACAGACCCAGATGTAATTTGACAAAATGGGGAGGGGGTGACGGTAACCCCCATTGCCATGCAACTTGTCTGTAGAAAGAATTTTCCTAAAAATGAGACTTAAGTTCTGGTTGAGCTGTTATGGCTGTGGCAGCAAGTTAGAGAGCGCTCAATGGCAAGCCTCCTCATTTCAGTTGCAAAGCTTTCATTTTCTTAACTCTCCAGCTCCATTAGAAAGAGAAACAACATATTTGCAATTTATTGTTGGTCTGAGGTCGGCATACATAAGTTTAATAGTGGAAAAATGACTGAACAAGACACAAATAAAAAGGGAGTTTTGGTAGGTCGTTTTCAGAGCCAGAACAACTGAAACCATCAAAATGTTATAAAAGTGAAAATAAATCTGCTGTCTTGGCTAATAAGGAATCTACAAAGGATAAGGAACATAAGACTTGCATAGCTGAATTCAGCTCCATAAAGACCATGCTGGAAGAACTTGTAACAGATGTAAAATTGATAAGAACATCCTTGGACTCCTTAACTAAGCGTGTGTCTGACACTGAAGCACATGTCAGTTCTATCAAGGATACCATGCAGAGAGAAGATAAAGAAATAATTGCTTTGAGGAAAAAAGTTCAAAAAATTGAAGAAAAGATTGTTGATCTGGAGAACAAATCATGCAGGAATAACCTCATATTAATAGGTATTCCTGAAGGAACAGAGTCACCTGACATGATAATATTTGTCAACAGCCTTTTCTGCCAAATCACTGGTCTGCCAGAATCAGGGCAATCATATTTGATTGAAAGCACACAGGGCATTACAACCAAAGCCCAACACCTGAAGAAAAGCCAAGAGCTATCATATGTAAGATGTTGAACTTTCAAGAAAAAATTAAAATACAGCGGGCAGCCAGGGCTCATGCAGCACTTTATTGGCAACAGCACCAATTCTATGTTTACAATGATGTTAGCCAGTTAGCTAGAGAGAAGCAAAATGCATATCAAGAGATAAAGAAACATCTACACAGATGAGGTGTAAAATTCAGGATTTAATTCCTGGCAAAATTAATTCTGTTGTTGCCGCAAGTGAATTTTACTTTCCACTCCACAGAGTCTGCTACTTAGTACCTGCTGAAGCCCTTACTACCCGAGCTGTTTAAGAAAGCTGCCCAAGGAATCCAATCTTCAGAAGCCATGGACCATTGAAAAGTTTAGACTTTTTGGACATTAATCTCCAATAATTAAGTGAAGGGATCCGTGTTAATTGTAACCCTCACTTATGTGGTTTACTGGTACGGAAGATGACTGTAAGTTTTATTCCTGTGCTTCATGCTCCAAATATTAAATAATTCCCCTCATTACCAATACATTAACACCGACACTGCTGGAAATTGGCTGAAAAGATTTGTACTGAAGTCATTATTTGTAAACCACAGCCTTTTAAGTATATCTTGTCAAGTTTTGTTTTAAGATAAATGTTTTACAAGGGTATGCTTTATTTCTTTTTTAGCATTGCAGGGAGTTTTGCCACAAGCATAGGTATTTGTTATTATGCAACAACTTGTATCTCAAACATTCATTGAGACAGATTGATGGGATCAAGGCAGATGAAGGTTAGAGCAGATTACCTGATGGTTATTGTTAATATAGGTTGAGTTTATGGCTTCCTTTCCTTTCTGCGATCTTCTAAAATCTGTGATGTGTTTGGAATTCGCTGCATGTACTGCCTAAAATAAGGTTTGGTGAACTTACACCTTTATTTTATGTGGGGTGTGTAGCTGGTCAATTGCATTTTTGTATGGGAAATTGTTTATCTTGGTAAGCTTTATAGATAATAGCATATATTAGGTGAGTTTCTGAGGGTAAACCAAAGGGAGATACATTTTAAAGAAGGGCTTGTGAACATTAGATATATACTATAGAATAATGAATGGGGAAGTGTGTGTAATGAGGATTTTGTGCACACCCAAGGTGTGCGATGTCCCATGAACCCCAAGGGTGAAGCCCAAGGGGTTTACTAGGGCATCACACACCGAGGGTGTGCTTAAAATTCAAATTTAAACACACTTCCTCACTTTTTATATTTACTGGTTCTTAACCAGCAAAACAAAACTTCATTTTTTTTTTATTTAAAGTTGCAGGCTGAGGCAGACTCAGCATCCTACCCTGGGCAAAGGGGACTGCTGCGGGAGGTGGGAGATGCTGTCTGAGGGATGGACTTGCAGGCAAGAGGTGGGAGGTGCTGTCTGAGGAAGGGACTTGCAAGCAAAAGATCAGACAGCAAAGGGGGGCCTCGCAAGTCCTAACCCTCTGGCATACTCTTCTGGAACTGAAGCTCTTGTCACACACAGATGTGGCTCTTCAGCATGCTGCCACCAGCGTAAATTGGTAGGAGCTTGCCATTTTGTACTTACGTGTGCAGATATTTTTTGGTTTTTGTGGGGTACTTTTTTATCGCTTCCTGACAAGAAAGCTGCTCACATTTTAGCACTTTTGGGATTGTGGTGCGAGTGGGATGACAGTCCAAGTGGGATGGCAGCGTGAGATGATGGCAGCACTAGGGTAGACACCTGTGCAGCATCTTGACTGGAAGTGGATAGGCTGGCATTGGGGGGTGAGTGAAGGTGGTTGGGACAAACTCTGTTTTTCATGGTCAGTTATTCACACATGTGAATAACTGAGTTTGCCAGCCACTGCCAGCAGTTGATTAACAGCATTAATCAGTAAATATATTGCTCTTAAGAGTCCAGCATATCTGATGCTGCAAACTGATTATAGCATTTGAAATGCTTAGCTAGGCTACATTGTTATGTTAGGCTTTTGCTGGGCTGTTACTGGATCAATTTGCAAGAGTTGTTTGTTGAGCCCAGCATTTGGTAGATATAGACTATATTGGCTGTTTTTGAATGGTTGGACTTTCCCTATTTCTCGGTTACCAGGTGGGGGGGAGCTGTCTTGTTTGTAGCCTTCTTCTCTGTGTCTTTGTTGTGTGGAGGAAGACCGAAGGTTCTGTCTCTGTTCTCTGCATGAAGCATGAAATAGTTTCCCCCTTTACACATATCTTGCTACTGGGAATACAGGTAATCATCTGTACTGGCTTAAATTTTTATTATTACCTTTGTATTGTGGTATCCAAGGTCCATTTGGATTGTTTACAATTTTAGGTAGCGGACCTGTATAGACATACCTCAGTTCTTTTTCAGAATTACAGGTGAAGAAGCCGTAATATATATGAATGTTTTCATTTGTACATAATTTGCATCTCAAATGAAGGTGAGGACAGTTTAATAAGATTCGAGATAGACAGAACCTGCAACAGTTTATCTCATATGTTTGCTGTCAATACAGGTTGAACTTTTGATTTTTTGTTACCTGCAAAAACAGTTGATACAGTACATTCAGAATAAGCAGTCACTGCTGCCAAAATTTGTTTTGAAAATTCACACTTTTATTTAATGAAGAATGAGAAATTTGCTGATTTTATTTTTTATTTAAGAAATTACTTACTTTAAGAAGGATACATTGGCAGCACTTTATATTCATTGTTTTAATAGGTTATCTGCAGGGAGACATAGGAAGAAAAATGGCTTAGGGAGATTTATTGTAGATGTTGCCATAGAGATTCTGATATAGTAGTTGTTGGCAGATTTAATACAGCATTTAGAATATTTTGCTAGGTTTCATTATTATGACAGGTTACTGAACATAGGCAGGCATTAATTAGCTGCAACAGATTTTAATGGACGTTTTGGACTGGTGTTTCACTTTTTCATGTTATGGTCCTTCGCTGAATAAGTATTACAGGTTAATTCATAATTTATTTTAGATCTTGTCTCTTTTATCTTATTTTTATACAACAGCTCTGCTTCTATGATTGTCATGGACTGTTGTTAAGATGTTCTGTTCAGTAGGAGCTAAATATCATATGTCTAACTGGCTCACACATGGTTATTCAGCTTAGAGTTTTGGCAATATCTAAAAATGGGTTAATACTGTGTTTTCTTATTCCCAGCTGGAAAATCCAGAAACCTTCCGTACATAGCAAACTCATGTGTTCACCTTTTGTGGCATTGAAAAGGCCAGTGTTGGTACCAGAGGAGGAGACCTAGGCAATGGTTTTTGGATTTTCCAGGTGGGTTCCCTGCAGTTCCCAGGCCTGAATGATAACATGGATATTATGCCATATTTGAAGAATAAGAAAACATAGTATTAACCCATTTGTAGATATTGTTGAAGCTCTAATTTTAGTTAAATTAGTAATTTTACAGTTAAAGCTACTGAATCATTACTATGTACCATCTCCAGTTCTTGTTTTTTTATGTTCTTTTTTTATACCCCCAACCCTCTTTGTTTGGACCTTCATATGTCAGTACCTGGTATGGAGTAGAAATGACTGGTGCCCTTTCTGTCTAGCTGTGATTGTCCTTATTTGCAGCTGGTTAAAATGTTTCACTGTTCGTAATTAATTTTTGCCAGTAAAAAGTCCTGAGCTTTCTTAACAAGGTGTACTATAAATTAATTGGTATAAATGTAGCCCTTCATTGTATTGACATACTTGCTTGAGCTCATATGTTTCTTCTTAACCGTTGTTATTCACTTGGTGTTTTCTAGCCACTGTTTCTTTAAACGTTCTCATGATTTAAATGAGGTCTGTATGAGGTTACGGCCGTTCTTGAGGAAGCGCACATGCACAGAACTGGTCGGGCCTTGTGAGTGTGGGGTCACTCACCTATGTGTCAGATTACTATAATTTTGTTTTTTGCTGTTCACTATATGGGCATTAAACATTACTGCTTTATTCATCCAGTTCCAGTGTGGATTATTTGGATACTTCCAGTGGATGGTGCTCAGCTGCCTGTTTTGACTTATGTAGCCCTGTAACAGGTTTCTGGTTTTAAATTGATAAATCTGGAGCTATAGTTATTTTGTGGATTAAAATATTTCATTTTATATTAACTGATTCTGGCATATCGCAAACAACTAATTATTGTCTGAGTTATTTTATTGGGAAATCTAATAGGTTAATATTTCTCATGTAGGCAGTTTCATGTAATATCATTAGCATGTAGTTGGGCATTCTCATATATTGTTATTCAAACATGATTTCTTTAATAACACGATGACTTATTCCTTAATTTCATGGAATATGAAAGGAGCTAATTCCCACATTAAAAGAACTACATTTTTAGCACACTTGTCTAAATTTACCCAATATATTTATTTTTACAAGAAACTCATTTACTAACAGCAGATTTGCATCTTTTAAGATGCATGAGGGTTGGTCAAGTCATTGGAGTCATAAAAGATAAAAAAGGGCCAGTGTTGCTATCTTGATACATAAAAAAAACTGACTTTAAAGTTTATCAAATAGTTGAGGACCCCCAATCTAGATTTATAATAATTCATGGTTTATTAGATTGTACAGAAGTTCTTCTAGCCTCCTTTTCTGGTCCTAACAATGATGACACACAGATTTTTACAAAGTTTTCTTTACAACGGGTGAAATAGTCAGATATCCCTTGGATAATTGCTGGTGCCTGGAATGTCACTATGGCTGCACAACTTCATAAATCTGGATCATCACATTTTTCAATAAACCCTAGTCTAAGAGCTTTATTTGAATTGATAGTCTCTTACTCATTGGTCAACTCTTGGAGAACTTTACATCCATCTACCCATGACTATACTTTTTACTCTCATGTACATCACCAAAATTATTCAAGAATTGATTTTTTCTGTATGAGTCACACTTTACTATCAGGGTTAGAATTCAGTAAGATTTTAGCAAAAATAATTTCAGATCACTTCCCGTTCCAAATGCAGCTGAAGATAGATCCAAATATATAAGTTGATGGGATCTGGAGAATGAACGATGAACTATTAAATACGATACTATGCAAGCCAATCTCAGGAATTGTACCCCTCACTTTTCCAAGAGAATTTGGGCTCTGTTTCCAAACTAATAACATTATGGTTGGCATACAAGTGTTCGGTCAGAGAGGAAATTATCCCCTTAGCCTCTAAACTTAAAAAAGGTAAGTTAAATGAATCCCAGAAGCCTCTTAATAAAATTAGGCATTTTAAATCTCTGTTATCCTTACATTACACTGAACAGGTAGCATTTCCATTTCAATAAAACCCAAGAACAATATCACAAATTGAATTGTTCTCAGGCTGAATTGGCAATGTTCAAATCCAAAACACAATAGATTTCCATGGGGGGAAAGGCTGGCAAATTGTTAGCGTGGCATATCAAACAACAAGAGACCTCTCGTACAATAAAACAAATTTATAGTTCCGATAACCAACAACCTATTACCTGTCCAAGAGATATAGTAGAAGAATTTAAGTTTTACAGAACTTTGTATGGGTTAGGAGACCACGAAACTGATCTAATGAAAATAGGCACATTTCTTGATAGCTGTTCATTGCCAAAATTAAATCAATCTGACATAGCTTTTCTGATTAGGTCCTTATCTTTATCTAAACTACATCAAGCACTAAACTAAATGGCAAATGACAAGACACCAAGAGTTTCTGAGCTGCCGATATTCAAGAAGGTTGTTATGGTTGTGGGAGATCTTGTACTTCTCCCAGCATTTGTCCCTATGTCTCATGAGGGAAAATAGGCCACCATGGAGACATTTCATGACAGTACCCCTCACCCTCCTTTTAGTGAGGGGTCCATGCTTGTTTTGCAAGGGGACAAACATCGTGAGTAAATGGTCAAGGGCTCCTGCAGGGTCGTTAGTGGTGGCAACCCTGGACCAGTCAGCATGTTGTAGGTCCGCAAGATAGGAGGGTGAGGGGTACTTGAATATCAGCAGCTCAGAAACTCTTGTAAAAGAGCAATCCACACCACCAAGAGTGAGCACTGTCAATCTGCCCTGCTTTCCTCAGCCAGAAATCCAAGGAGTTTCTAGCCAAACATCAATAACTTGGTTGGAGGGTCTGCTAGGGTTCAGGTCACTGACATGCATATTAGTGGGGTCAGCTGCAACAACCCACGTACCATTGCTAATGCTTTCAACTCCATGTTCTCTGACCTGTCTGCCCCCCTCCTTCCCAGCCTCCTGCCCCTAAGTTCCTGAGTGGGCATACCCCCGACCACCCTTCTACCTAAAACGAGTCTCTGTCATGGAGACCCAGAAGCTCCTTGCTGGTCTCTCCCACCACACTGGGGTGGGGCATGACAACCTTGAATCCAAATTGTTCAGCCTGGGTGCTCCCCTCCTAGCCTGGCCTATCACCCACATCTTTAACAACTCTCTAATCTTGGGGATCATCCCTGATACGTGAAAAGTGGCCAAGGTCGTCCCTGTCTTCAAAAAATTTGACCCTAAAGAGATCAAGAATTACCACCCCATCGCTACCCTGTTTGCAGCCTGCAAACTTCTTGAAAAGGTTTTGCCATGCAGCTCTCCCACTACCTACACAGTTATGGACTTCTCTCCCCTGCTCAACATGGCTTCAAAAAGGGTATAGTACTTCCACTGCACTTGCTGTGGTCACCTCTGAATCAGGACCGCTGCTGATCAAGGCAAGCTGACTGGAGCCATCTTTGTAGACCTCTCTAAGGCCTTCGACCGTGTCAACCACTCCCTCCTATGCTCCACTGTTTGCTCTCTTGGATTCTCACCCCCTGCCTATGCCTGATTCTACAACTATATCACAGGCAGGCAGCAATTCACCACTTTCAACCATGCCCTCTCTGGCCCCTCTTCTGTCAACTGCGGGGTCCCCCAGGGATCCGTCCTAGGACCCATTCTGTTTTCCCTATTTATTAATGAATTGCCCACTGTTGCTACCCAGGGGTGTACCACTCTTTATGTGGATGATCTCATAGTCCTGGCCAGCTCCCAGGACATCACTAGCATTAACTCCAGGCTAAATTCCGATGTCAAACTTATCCAAAACTGGCTAGAGGGCTATAAGCTGACCATCAACCTGGAAAAGACCCAGGCCATGCTCTTTGGCTCCCTGGTCAAGACAAAAACCTGCCCTGCTCCCTTAGAAATCTATGGCTCTCACTGGCCACTAGGGGTGCTAAATAGGATGGCAGCTTAAAGATCAGCTCCACAACCCAGAGGTAAATATCATTTAAAATCCTTTTTCTACCAGCTGGTATTATATTCTCACTCTACTTTAACTTGTGGGGTAATACTCAAGCTACACTAATTTAGCTTCATTGATACAAAAAGCCTTCATTTGCTGTGTGGAAACTGCTATTTTACTGAAGAGCCTCCTGGATGAGGTAGGCCTGAAAATATGGCTGAAGGATGCTTGCAACAAGCCAGGGAGCAACCGTCAGTTGAGGTGATGTTCGGCCAACTTATGGCCCAGATGGCACAAGTCACTGTGGCAACTAATCGAAACACCCAAGTGGTTCAAAATTTAGAAACCAGGATGCTGCATACCGAACAGTAGGTCTCAGCGATGGAGGGGCATGTTCAGGACTTAAGGGCAGAATTAAGAGATCAACAACAGACCATACAGATGCTGTGCAGTAAGATGGATGACCTCAAGAATCGAGGTCACCATAATAATCTTCACTTCCTGGGCTTCCCTGAGTGTGTAGAAGGCAAAGACACCAAGGGATTTCTACAATTATCCATTACTGAAATGCTGCAGTTGGACTCATTGATACCGCTCCAGGTGGAACCCTCACACCGTAGGTTAGCCCCCATGTCTCAGGCCCAGAACAGACCACGACCTATCATAGCTTGATTTATTGATTTTAGGGACAAAAAGAAGGTCCCAACTACAGCTCGTGAGTTACAGCATGCAGTGTGGAGATTGAATAGGAGCCACATGTTTCAGGACTTCCCTAAGGATCTGTCGGACAAACACAGAGAATACTCTGAGGCAAGGCATAAAATGCACAGTATTGGATTGTGCTTTTCCTTGCATTACCCAGCCACGATGCGGGTTATGCATAATGAGGTCCCAAACAGTTTTGAATCTCCTGATGCACTCATGGATTTTTTACAGTGCAACTGACCACAAGAATTCACCACCACTACCCCAGGAGTCCCTTCGGCCAAAACTGCTACCGACGGGTTGGATTGCCGCTCCTCTCCATCAGTGAGCAGGCCTGCAGTTTGGCAAGACCTCAGGGAACAACACTGGGAACTCCCCCCAACAACACACCAAAAGAGGCAATCCTCAAAGAAACACGGCTGACAGGAGCATCCTTTGGAGAGAGAGCAAGACAACACACAGGAGGCCACAAGCATGGACACTGTTGCTCCAGATCCATTACAGGCCTACCACACCACTAATAAATATGACGCTTTATGCCCCAGCTCTCCGGATCAACACCCAGGCATTGTGGATTTGACTGTGGGAGGCAGGCTACTCCTATGTTGCAGCCCAACTACCTGTTCCCATCAGCAACTCCTCACCAGCTGCAGAACAGAGCTACAGATAGCAGAGGGCAGCATCCACCAAAGGCTACGAGGGAGGTATCCTCTACCAGCGGAGATCTCATTTTCAGTGTGGACCATCCTGAGCGCTCTACTTCTCCAGGGCAATCGATCAGAGAAAACCCACCGGCGTGGTCAGATAAGTAGTCATCCTTCTATTTTATTTCTATTCCTGTTCTTTTAATCCCCCTGGGAGTTGTAGGTATGGGGTGAGTTTGGGGTGTCTAAATTGATCGTCAGTGGACAATCTCCTTGGCTGACCCATATGCTACTCTTTCTCCATGTTACCCATGTAAGTGAACTTTTGAGCCCCTTTTCACCCCAACCTTGACCCCCTACGTGCACTGCCATGTGGCAGAGAAGATGCCTCACTCCAATACTGGGAGGGATTCAATGAGGCCTACCAACAAGCTCTCAGTGGATGTCCTGATAAAAGGTCCAGACATGTCTAGATGGCAAAGGAGGCCTTTTTTGTACCATTTGATTAAACAGTAGAACATTTGTGGGTTCTTCCTCACTTACTTGTGTGTGGGGGGGACAGGTCTGCTGGGAAGCTGTGTCATATAATATGAAAGTATTTGTCAGCATGCGTAAACTGTTGTGCTGAATGGGTAGCCAGGATGTGTTTTACTTGAGGCCCTAAGTGGTGAATGGCACAGGCCTGTGCCCCCTGGTATTTTTTTTTTATTATTATTTTTTTCTATCAAGGGGAGATCTCCCAGCCCTCGCATTGGGTGGCTTACAGTACACTCTTCATAGGTGTGATGATCCTGAACTCACCAGGATTTTTGTGGTGAAAGCATTTTGGCACCCATCAGCAATAACCCTAGGCTCACCGAAATAGTGGGCAGTCCTCCCCCACTTTCTTTCCTGCAAACCCCCACCTCATTAGAAGCATTGTGTAGTCCCACTTTAACTACCCCAGCTTCTGAGCTACACAGCTGGAGCAGCTGTCTCAACCCTCTGGGGTTGCAACGAGCCACGTGGTCCACCCTTCCTATTGTGTTGCTCGATTCTCTTGTGGGGGAAAACTCCCCCACCTGCACTCACCATAGTGCTAAGGAAGGATGGATACCACTTGATACTGCCCAGGAATAGGGCCTGGCCTACAGCAGGGCTCTGCAGCCGAAGAGATGTCTCTAGATCCCCAAATTGCATGGTACACTGCACAATGTATATAGTTTGTTAATGTGTTTATGTATGTTTGTTTCACAAGAGACACACACGGATGTTTCATTATTTGTTAGTATAAGGTCATCTGGTAGGGGCAGGGTGCATGGGCTTTACCCACTCTCTCCATATCTGGTGGCGCTCTATAGAAATTTGCCTCTTCTGGTTGGGCTGCCCTCACCCCCTATCTGCTGGTTGTTCTTGATATATCTCTTAATTAAATATTTGCTCCCTATTACTAACAGGTGATATCACTTGTCTGACATGGAACATCAGAGGGCTTAACACCCCAAACAAGAGGAAGCAAGTTTTGGGCCACCTTAAGAGACTGGGAGTGAGGGTCGCCTTCCTGCAGGAGACCAAACTTACCAGGGTGGATCCTGAGAGACTGAAGAGGGAGTGGGTAGGTCAGGTCATTCATGCCTCGGCCTCCTCTAGAAAGAAAGGGGTGGCGATTCTGCTTCACAAGCAACTACAATGGAAATTGCAGAGACAAGTGAGAGACCCTGAGGGTAGATGGGTGGTGGTACTCATGGATACTGGGGATGCCCTCTGATCCTGGGTAACATATATGCTCTGAATGAGGACCCGCCCTCCTTCTTTCACAAGTTGGCCCAGGTACTGGGATCCATAGCTCCGGAAGACACCCCCATTTTATTAGCAGGCGATTTTAATCTTACTCTGGACCCTTTCCTGGATAGAGCCCCTTCCAATACTGAGCCCCACTCCAGGGCTGTAATGGCAGTTGCTCAATTACAGCAAGACTTGGCCCTTACGGGCATCTGGAGAATATTTCACCTCTCCCAGGGGACTACACCTTTCATTCCCCAGTACATAGTTCTCTTAGAAGAATAGACTTCTGGCTCACCTCTCCTACTATTACTAGTAACACTGTTAATACCCTTATTCATCACTTAGTTATCTCGGATCATGCCCCTGTGCATCTTGCCTTCACATGGGGCCCCCCTCTCCCTAAGTCTCCAGCATGGAGGCTGGACCCATTGCTACTTCATGACCCAGACTTTCCCTCTTGGCTTCAAAAGGAAGCAATGGAATTTTTTCGGCATAACCTCATAGCAGATACCACTGCGGGCACCACATGGGAGGCATTCAAAACTACTCTAAGAGGGGCGATAATAGGGTATGTGAGCTGGCGCCGAAAGAGGAGGGAACAACATCTGAGGGGGCTTGAACGACAACTCCGAGAAGCAGAGCTTGCTTTTAACTCATTGCCTCCACCGGAACTCTCTGAAGTTGCACCACTTGTCTCCTGTATACTGTTAACAGTAAATCCTGGGCCTTTCTAAGCAAAATCAGGCTATAGTCAGCATGCCACAAACAAATCCTAATAGCTCAAGAACCATAAGTGCTAGACACAAAGTATGAGTGGCAAATTTATTCAATGCAAAATTACCTTTCCAATGGTGGTATGCAAAAAATAATATGTAATTCCGTTGCTTTTCTGTGCAGGTTGAAACAGCAAAAATATTTTTCACTAAAATAGGCAACATAAGCCATACAAACCATATCATAAACAAACGACGAATAACTCCTGAAGTATGCATGATATACACAAAATATCAGTGATAAAGTTGTTCAGCACAAAATTACCTTTCCAATAGTGGTATGCAAATAATAATATGTAATTTAGTTTGTTTTCTGTGCTGGGTGAAATATCAAAAAAAAAGTTTTTCACTAAAATAGGCAACATAAGCCATACACACCATACCATAAACAAATGTAAATAACTTCTAAAGTATACATGACATACACAAAACATCAGTGGCAAAGTTGTTCAGCACAAAATTACCTTTCCAGCAGATCTATGCAATCAACTATATATTATATTCTGTTACATTATATATTAAAATATATAAGTGACATCTCCAGACGTTGCAAGGGCACACAGAAAGTCAGTAGCTGACTTCTGTAGGCATCCTCAGGACACACCAGTGTATTTTACTGACAACTACAGGTGTCAGCTAGGAGACAATGAGTTAAGGCCCTTCATGTCCCTTCTCTTAGATCAGAGGCAGATCACAAGGTCACCTCTCTGAAGATGCAAGTAAACTACCTGGTCTCTAGAAATGCAGAGACTTCGATCAGTAGACTTAAGCATAAATATTGGGAAGGGGAGAAAAGAAGGGTAAGCTGCTGACATACCGTCTCAAAAAGCAGCAAGCCGAAAGGCATATAGTATCTTTAGAGGATGCAGAGCATAGGACCCAGACCTCGGTGCAAGGTATTAATCGAATAATGATGGATTTTTACTCCTCGTTATATAAATCCTCCAGAGCCCCAGACCCCCAGGGGGTCCGCCCATTTCTGCAGTCCCTACATCTCCCCAAAATCTCAGAAGCCCAAGCTAACACCCTAGATGCCCCGATCTCAACCCAGGAGGTGGCAGACACCATCCTCTCCCTTAAAAAGGGAAAGGCCTAGGAGGGGACGGTTTCCCTATTGAAGTGTGGCAGCTGTTGCATCCCATAATCTCTCCGGTATTGCAACAAGTATTTACTGAGGTTTTATTTACTTTAGGTTTCCTAGGCACCATCAACAGTATCTCCCCTTTCTCTGCCATCCTAAGTATGCCTTCTATCATATCCTTGTCCATTCCCTTCCCCTGACATGGGGGTTTGTATACAACCCCTATGCAGATTGTGGTGCCATTTCCAGTCTCTAAGGTGACCTACAGTGCCTCCTCTCCTCCCTGTTTAGTCTTTTGTTCAGTTGCTTTTATCCCTTCCCTTACATAGAGAGCTACTCCGGCCCCTCTTCTCAACTCCCTGTCTCTCCTGTAGGATGTGTACCCTGGTATGTTAACATCCCAGTCATGGTTCTCTGTGTACCATGTTTCTGTGACTGCTACGATATCCAGACATCCCTCTTCCATCAAGGCCACCAGATCAGGGAGCTTGTTTCCCAGACTACGGGCATTGGTACTCATTACCCTCCATTTCTTTATGGCCTTACCCCTTTTAGCCCCATCCCTGTCCTTATTGTGTTTGTCACTTTCTCCATTTACCCCTGTACTTCTCCCTATCGTCATCTCTGTGTTGGTGTCTACCTCACTTAGTACCCTGATTTTTTTGGGGGGTGCTAGGATTTCCCTGCTTCTCTCCAGTGCCTCCCCCTTTGGCTACTTTAAATGCTTGCCAATGAAGCATTTAAACCTATCACTTAGTATCCTGGTTCCCCTCCTGGACAAATGCAGACCATCACCCCAGTATAGGCCTGCATCCCTCCAGGTGGACCCCCAGTCCCCAATGAAGCCAAATCCCTGAGCTCTGCACCAGTTTTTCAACCACTGATTGAATCCCATGGTGTGGAGCTCCCTACCCTTACCCATGCCATAGACAGGCAGCACCTCAGAGAAGGTTACCATGCATGCTATTTGTCTAAAGTCCCTCCCCATCTCCACAAATGCTTATTGCACTGCTCTGATCCCTTTCTTAGCCAGGTCATTTGTCCCTAGGTGGAAAATGGCATCCAGCTCCCTCCCCTGTCCAGCTGCTCCTGCAATCCTGAGGATTCACTCCCTGTCCCTCCCAGCCATGGTGCCAGGCAGGCACCTTACCTTCCTCTCCCCTTTCTGCCCCAGTTCTACCTTCCTAACAATAAAGTCCCCCACCAGGAGTTGTTTCCTTTCCCTGTGGGGTCCCATGTCACCCTCCTGTGGGTCTCCTTTGTGGAGGTTCCCAGCTTCCTCCTTGGTCTCCACTGTGGGTGCCTCAATAGAGGAACCACACTTTTACAGAATGGGATTAGAAATTGTGGAGAGGTAAAACTGAAGGGATGTGCCTCTGTTCCACCACCCTCACCCTCCCTGAGTCCACTGTGGTCCAATCACTCCTCTTTCTTGGCAACCTCTGAGGCAACAGCAGTGACCCTGGTGGTTCCTGGGTGGGAGAGGAGGTCCCACAAATCCTGGCCAACTCAGCCTGGAGATAAGCAACCTCCGTCCTCAGTCCAGAGAGGTGCCTGCAGATGGGACAACACCGCATCCTCCAGAACATCTCCCGGAAGACTGCTACTCCACAGCCACTGCACCACTCCCATCATGTCTTATTTCTGGCCCCTAACTGTTGTTTGGAATACTTACTCTTTCCTCTGTTTGTTTATTTCTTTTTTCTCTCCCTACTTACTTAATGCCTCTGTGCCCTTTTAGCTCTTGATCTTCCTGTTCTGAGACAAGACTTTCTTATATTTCTCAGTAGTCTCCTTACTTGCTCAGAGTCAGACCTCCAGTAGCTAGGGGGAGATGGAGAGCTACTCTTTCCCTTCTAGGATGGTGAGTCTTTGGTGGCTCTGTGATCACTCACTTTCTGCTTCCAAAAGGAAGTTCCTGTTGTCAGTCAAATCCTGTGCCTATAAAAGTAGAACTGCCTTTGGGTGGGGGGGGGGGTGGAGGGAGGAAGGAGGGCAAAATAGTCCCAGTAGAGAAGTTTAGTTATACCAGCAGCTCCTTCCTCCTGGTGCTCTGCCAGAAGCTATCTAGGGCAGTGTTTAAATTTGGTTTTAACGTGGCTCCTTCTAGCTAAGTCACTCCCCTACTTTGCAAATCTTTCTACATTTAGTTAATTTCACAGATAACAATTCCCTTCAGCCACCTGTGACAAGCACCTAGATAACTACACAGATAACACAGATAACAGATACACAGATAACAATTCACTTCAACTAACTCTGACAAACACACTAACTTTTTTTACCCTAAATTGAAGGTCCCAGTGCAAGAGTTCTAGTTCTTAGTCCCAGTAGAGAAGTTTAGTTATACCAGCAGCTTCTTCCCTCTGGTACTCTGCCACCTGCTTTTCCTTTTCTTCATGGAACACATCAGGACTGTCCACTTTCTCTGTTTTTATTTCATCTTTATTTAGAACCTTTAATAAAGAACATCACCCACAGATAAAGGGTATATTATTAGGTCATCAGCAATTCAAAATATCGGCATATGCTGACGACATTCTTCTTCATTTAGCCAACCCATTTGTTTCATTACTGACAGTCTTCACTATTATTAGGGAATTCAGGCACATCTCACATTATAAACTCAACCTAGACACAAGTCTTACCTATAAACCATCTTGTTAAAAAATCTGATTTTTCAAATCTAGTACTCACATGTATAACCAAAGAATTGCACTATCTTGGTATTAAGATATGCATTTCAGATGAAAAAATTATACAAAGCAATTTCTCAGACTTAAGAAATATAAAAATGGATTTAGAGAGAGGGCTTACTCTACCCCTTTCTCCCTGAGGGAGAATACATTTAATAAAAATGAACTTACTACCTTGGATATTATACCCACTGCAGATGTTATTGATTTCACTTCCTGTTAAATGGTTTAAAAGCTTAAACAAGACTTTCAAATTTTATTTGGAGAGGGCATAGACCTTGAATATGTTATTCTTGCTTGATGGCTCCAAAATCTGAATGGGGTCTAAGAGCTCCTGATTTTTATGTTTGCTTGCACGCATGTGCAAGAAACATAGTGCCATCATCCGAGTTTTCCAGAGGTGTGGCAGCCTCTTCAAATTCAGTCAGTGTATTTGCAGGCACGGTCGCAGTGCACCAATCACTGCTCCAGCTGTCTATGGCAGCTGAAAATGCAGTGGCATACAGTTGAAAGGCTCGCTTCGGTGAGCAGAGCTCCCCCCTCAACACACATGTGCGCATATTGGTAACAATCCCCTCACGCACATGTACTATATAGCCGACAGAGTGCCCAATCCCCGTTGGGCTGCACTCAAAGCATCCAGGTGCCACGCTGGGGAGCCCACCCCAGCGCGGGCAAAATGTTTTATGGCTGATGGGGGTGCCCAATCCCCCGTCAGCTGCACGCTGCCCCAGAGCATCCAGATGCCATTCTGGGAGCCCCACCCAGTGTGGCAAATTGATGTTATGGCTGATGGGGGTGCCCAATCCCCCATCAGCTCCAGCCCCCCCAGCAGCCTTCCAGCTGCCACGCTGGGAGCCCACCCCAGTGTGGCAAATGTCCCTCATAGTCTTAGAAAAAAAAAACTGTAAATACAAAAACTGTCCCTCAGTGCTTCTCCTGCCCCTCCCACAACCCGCACCCACCCACTGTGCACCCTGCCTCCCCACACCCCCACCCCATGCACCTCCGGAGCTCGGCGCGACAATCTTCGGTGGACCAGGAACACGTCTGCACTCTTCAAAGCCGACTGCGAACTGAGGAAATGGTGGTAAACTGTATAATGGGATAGATAGGGGTTTTTCAACTTTGTTGCATATCTCAGGCATTTTTGGGAATTTTGGGCCCAAATTTTCAACATGGGGTTTTTGGGACCCCTTCTCATGAATGCTGTCACTATCATGGCATTACTCAGGCCTGAAGGCTGATTTCACAGCCACTGCGTGAAATCACCTTTCCAGAATGATTAACGAAGCAACACTGCCAGTGTTCATAAGGTGGGCTCTCAAAAAGCCTATTTTGAAAATTTGGTGGAAAATTCCTAAAAACGACTGTTTTACGAGCGTGCGTTGTGCAGTTCCTACACACGCTCATAAGTTCACGAATTTTCAATATTTTCACTCCAGATTTTCAACATTGCCATTTTACCACACCTTCTTATGAGCAGTACAGCTGTTATTTTTCACATCTCACCCAAAATGTGTTTCCGCCCATGTAGCGCACAATGGCACAGTCGGTGTGTGAAATCAATGTATGGAACACATTAAGAAAATCACAGTGACACTGTTCATGAGCAGAGGTCTTAAAATGGCTATGTTGAAAATTTGAGGAAAAAATTCCTAAAAATAACTGTTTTACGAGCCTGTGTTGCGCAGTTCCTATGCACGCTCATTCGTTTGTGAAATTTCAATATTTTCACTCTAGATTTTCAACATTGCCATTTTACCACACCTCCTTATGAGCAGTACAGCTGTCATTTTTCACCTCACCCAAAACGTGTTTCTGCCCATGTAGTGCACAATGGCACAGTCGGTGTGTGAAATCAATGTAAGGGACACATTAAGAAAATCACAGTGACACTGTTCATGAGCAGAGGTCTTAAAATGGCTATGTTGAAAATTTGGTGAAAAAATTCCTAAAAATGACTGTTTTATGAGCGTGCGTTGCAGAGTTCCAACGCACGCTCGTAAGTTTGCACATTTTCAATATTTTCACTCCAGATTTTTGACATTGACATTTTACCACACCTCCTTATGAGCAGTACAGTTGTCATTTTTCACATCTTGCCCACAATGTGTTTCTGCCCATGTAGTGCACAATGGCGCAGTCGGTGTGCGAAATCAATGTATGGGACATGTTAAGAAAATCACAGTGACACTGGTCATGAGCAGAGGTGTTAAAATGGCTATGTTGAAAATTTGGTGACAAAAGTCCGTAAAATGACTGTGTTACAAGTGAACATTGCGCAGTTTCCATGCACCCTCGTAAGTTCATGAATTTGTAATATTTTCAGTCCAGATTTTCACCAGTGGCATTTTTCCACACCTCCTTATGAACAGTACAACTGTCATTTTCCACAACATGGCCAAAATGTGTTTTCACACTTTCAGCACAGAAATGCGTGGTCGCTGTGGGAAATCATTGCTTGGGACAGATAAAGAAAATCACACTGACACTGTTCATGATCGGACGTCCCAAAATGCCTGTGTTAACAATCTGCTGTAAAAAAATCCCCAAACTAGTTACATTACGGGTGTGCGTTGCACAGTTTCTACGCACGCTCGTGACTGCACCAGTTTTTTTAAGATTTTCACAGCAGATTTTCAACATTGCCATTTTTTACACCTCCCCATGAACAGTATCGTTGTCATTTTTCACATCCTGTTCGGAATGTGTTTTTGCACCTGTGGTGCCAAATGCCATAGTCGCTGTGCAAAAGCAGCTTTCGGCTAACAAACTGATATTGCCACTGTTCATAAGGTGGAGGTCACAAAACCATGTTGAAAATTTGGAGTGAAAATACCAATGAATGCCTGAGGCTAGGTTTCCACCATAACGCCCACCCTGTAGAGAATGACAGGCATCAGGGTGTAACTTGGGATTCTTTCCTGTCATGCTCATACCATTCCACCCCCACCCACACCCTGCAGCCAGTGAGAGGCATCAAGGTGTGCCTCGGACTCTTCCGGCCCAAACTTCACCCCATTCTCCTATACTGCACCCATCTCACCATATTTCCTGATTGAATGGGGTGCGCAGTAGGGCCAAAGACCCCAAGGCACACTGTGACACTTTTCAGTGTCTGCAGGGTAAGCTGTGGTGTGGTGAAATGGCATGGTCGTTATGCCTGGCGACCCAAAGGCACACCCCAATGCCTGTCACTCTCTGCAGGGTGGTGGTGCGGTTGGCTTCAGTTCAATACTTCGCTGCCATTCCTATTATGCAGCTCTGTAACTTCTACACTACCAATGCCAATGCCAGCAAGCAAACATTAGGCATTGACAAATGCTTGTTTAGCTTATTATCATGCTACAAATGCAACTAAATATTTAAAATGGTTTTCGTATGAACCAACAAATCAATCCAGGTCATTCTGTATATACCATTATGCTAGCTATCGAATATGATCTTTGTACTTTGTCTATAGTCGCATTAAGGGCTCTTTTGTATCTTAATTTTAAAACACTTATTAGTTCTCTCAAATATACACCAATAGGAACCTCCTTAGTGATATATAAACAATTTCACAATTATATAAATATTGTTTTGCTTAATGGGAATAGCCAATCTGGCTTAATCCAAATTTTAAAGTTCAAGAGGAAGTTCTTTACAACTGTACATGGTTGAATAAAGGGATTGAAATACCACTTCATTTTATCCAAAATAAGTGGATCCCTTTTCCGGCTTTTCACCAAATCTATAATTTACACGAATATGACAGTTTGACTTATTGTTATATCAAACAAATAATTAGGGCAAAACCAAGGAACCCAATAGCAGATTTGGCCCAATATAACTTTATAAAAAGCTTACAAGAAGTGTGTACGTAAGATCATATCAAAAATTTACTATAAAATTCAACAAAAATTGGTGCAATCACAGACATTGCAATCAAAATACTGATCTAAAGCTTTTAATATTACAATCTTAGATGGCCAATAGAAATGCATTTGGCAGAATACTTATAGTTACAGTATATCCCATTTGATGGACATAAATACATGCAATTTAAAATTCTAAATGCAATTTATAACACCCCTGAAAACTTGCCTAAATGGGAAATTATGAATACTCCTGTATGCACTAGATGCAACTCTTTAAAAAGGTCTTTATTACATATCTTATGGGAATGCCCCAAAACCCAACTTCTTTGGAATCTTATAAGACAGAAATTAGAGCCTACTCCAGGTCTGTCTAAAGCCTTTACACCGGAGAATTGTATTCTAAGGTTGGGCATCCAAAACCTAAATAATAATAGCCACCATTCTTTGTATTAATCATATCAGTTACAAAAAAAATATTTTAAGGCACAGTCCAACTTTAAATTAATGGTGTAAAGAAATTTCCCAAGTACTATGTATCATAGACAAACAAGAACACAAAGGGGGGGAGACTAGGAAAGGGGACGAGGGGAGGGATTTGGGTGGAGCTGGGGAAGCTGTTGTAATATGAAACTAAGAGCTGCACAATCAGACTTGATAGACCTGTGGGCCTTTTTCTACCAGCAATTATGTATGTTCGTATGTTCGTGCGTATGTTAGCTTCTACTCAAGGTAGATTTGGAAAATATTTAAAAGATGGTCAAAATTACAAACTTGTTTGTCCAATCATAATCCTTTATTTTGCATCATCCCTCTTCAGGTATAATTTTTCTATATCTGGACAATGATTATGTTATAATATATGTTACTTATGTCTAAATATTGGAAGGGGAAGGGGAGAGGGGTGCAGCCCAAGGGATATGGATTATATCTATTACAACTGCTTGGCTTTTCGATACTTGATGTATTGTACATGTTTTATCCATAACGAATAAAGTGTATTAAATAATAATAAAAAAAGAATTTGCCTAAAAACAGGAATGCATTACACTATAGTAGGAAATGTGATCGGCATAACAGGAATCCTGTGGGAGGGTTAAGAATGGGACATTTGTCCAGAAAGTGCCTCTATGACATCATGATGTGGGATGTTGGTATAGAGTTTCTCCACACTGATGGTCACCATCAATTTGATTCTTTGATGTTGGATGTCCCTCAAGATGACTAGTGCTTTCATGGAGTCCCTCACAAATGATCTCTGGCCACTGACAAGGGGATGGATGTAATAGTCCATGAACTGGGATGAGGGTTCAGTTAGCGAATTTCTGCCTGAAATAATGGGGAGGGGGGATGCCAGACCTTTAAGTACTTTTCAGAAAAGATAAAATAGTGGGGAACATAGGATAGTCAGTAGTTAGGAAAGTAAAGGTATCGTTGTTAATAACCCCGTTCCTCATAGCTTGGGACAGGAATAGATCAGTTTGTTTCTTAGATGCTAGTTTGGGGCCATGTGACAAGTGCTTATAATATTTCCTGTTGGAAAAATGTCTTCTGACCTGAACAACACATACTTTGTTTTTTGGTAACTGGGTAAGCCCACTGAGAAATTAATCCATTTCAGTAGTGACCCAGAGGATACAACAAGAACTGATTACAGACAATTTAGTCACAGAGTAAAAATACAACAGTAGAAAAAACCTTCAGCAGGAGAGTGGATAAAATTCAACTCATTTGAAAACTTTTATGATAACTAACATGAGAATGTAGTTTTTGAGATTATGTTCAACTACTTTGTGAAGAAATGAGAAACTGCAGAAGAAGTAGAAGTTTAAACTTTTTCAATGAGTGCCACCCACAGCCAAAAAAACATTTCTTGAGGTGATTAAGTAAGCCTCATAAATATTTAACAATATTTCAACCATTGGGCAGAGATTAACAGCCAATAGAAGTCAAAGTGGGTGGACTTTACCCAACTTTAAAACCTATGTACTGGGTTACCTGAGTTAGAACAGCTAAAATATAAGAGAAGATGGCAAACTCAAAACCAGAGGAGGCAGAATCTGGAGAACAAGATGGAATGCTGTTCCAATGGTGGTAATGCAAGAGACTGACAAGCTGTTCCACTGGGGATGATGCAAGATGTGACAGACCTCAGGAAGCTGTGCTACTGTCGAAGTCTTCCACAAACCAAAAGAAATAGATTTTGCATTGAAAGTTCGAGTTCTGATTCCTGAAACCTAAAGAGACAAAAACAGCAACATAGACTTAATATCATGAGTGTTAAAAGTCCAGATGCTATCCATCAGACTACAGATAAAGATTCTTCATATCATCACTGAAATATAACTACTCCTCTTTTCAATGACATTTCTTTAGCATAGTAATAAGGGGTTGGTACAAAAAGTGACTGGTATTAATATGCTAGGTCTATGGGTAGGATAATCAGCCATAGGAAGACTAGATGGACCTTTGGGGACAGATTTTCAAAGCCCCAAGAATGCCACACTCCCCTAGTGCGCTCATCGTTTGACACACAGGGCTTGTGGCATTCTCCCGGTCAGTGATCAGGAGTTTCAATCCTGTGTGCCTAATGTCACAAGCTAGATCAGCTTTTCTCTGGTCTAACTTGCAGCCTTCAGGTGAACCTTTTTACAGGGCTTGCACCAAATATTTGGCACAAGCTGCTGTAAATTAAGGAAACTGTCAAAACTGCACCCAACAATAGAAAATTGAGTGCAGTTGCGGCAAAGGTGT
This sequence comes from Neoceratodus forsteri, assembly GCA_016271365.2. Taxonomy (NCBI): domain Eukaryota; kingdom Metazoa; phylum Chordata; order Ceratodontiformes; family Ceratodontidae; genus Neoceratodus; species Neoceratodus forsteri. Next base: position 380,004,698 of record CM057458.1, read on the forward strand.
TTGGGGCAGCTGCACCAAAAAATGGCTTTGATGCAGGGCTTGACACAAGCCCTGCATCAGTCTTTGAAAATATGGTCCTTGGCCTTAATCTGACATCATTGTCTATGTTTCTACAATTGAATGGGTATACATGCAATAATATTTAAAAGATTATTGTTGCCTCTGAAAGACAGAATACATCATCTTATCTAATAAAATAAGTGATTTACTTAAGCAGTAATGCACAACAGGGTGTGTGCCATGCTGGGATAACATCACGCCTTGGGAGGTTGAGCATGAGGCCACATGCCGAGTGCATCCAGCACCCCCAGAAGTGATGTTATCCCAGCACAACACACACCCTGAAGTGCATTATTGCTATTACACAATGACTCTTTTAATAAAAAATATAAAAACATCAAAAAAAATTGTTTAAAAAGTATTTTAACATGTTTTTTCTATGAGTAGGTTTACATACATTAAAAAGTTCCTGGTTACTGTTGTTGGCCAGATGGTGGAAATGTCTATATATGCATGTTTCCCCCATCATCATTTGAACCTTCCTCTATCTCTTATGCTGTTCTTCTGTTTTGCATACCAATATGTGTTGAACCCCCACCCCACCCACCATCTCTGGAACATCTCTGGTAATGTTTTTTCAGTATGTGGGAAGTCAAACTGTAGCGCTGAGTTTTGGGATGTTCAGGTGGTCTGCTGAGTGCTTTGAATGTCAGAATGTCTGGTGGATTAGTGAGTGAAGAGTGGCTTTCAATTTTTGTATATTTATGTGGAGCTCGTTCCCACAGCTTTTAAAAATACTTGTTTTTTCCCCTTTCTGTATTACAGCAGTACTGAAGAATTTATATTTGGGGAGTAAAGCCGATCGCAAAAGTCAATAACTGGTGCAAGCTCTGTTTTGAAAAGCAGAGGCAGAGCAGTGGATTCTAAAGGCAGGGGGCTTTTTCTGTTGGCTTCTGTTGAAAAACAGGCAAAAAAATGATAGGGAATTAGTAGGAGAAGCTCAGTAAAACATTTTGTGGGGGGGTTATTTTAAATGTGGTCCTGGCTGGAGGGGACCATGAGTTCAATGAGCACATACAAGGTGATTGGAAATGTAGCTTCCATTTTACTTGAAGATAAAATTGGCGTGGTTTCTGCAGTGTGTGTGTGTGTGGGGGGGGGATTAATAGACTCCTGATGCTTTTTTTTTTTTTTGGTTTGGTGTTTTTTTTTACTTTTTCTGGCTGACATGGTATAGTAGTGATTGAAGACAAAAAGCTCAGTGTGATAGCAGGAACGGGGTGCTGACGGGCATGAGAGTACTGATTTGTACATGCGGTCTGCATGTAATCAGGTCATGTGTGTGCCTGGACTTGATACAGTGACAGTATACTCAAATAACATCACTGTCCCAGGCCCACACTGACCAATCAGAGCACAGGTCATTTTCTTGGCATTGTATAATGTCTAATATTGTTTACAATAGTTCTTGTTTTACTGCTGAGGTTTTCAACCTGCACTGACATGTTTTTCTGTTTTCTCTGCCACTTTAGAATTAATGTAATTTGAAGCTAACAGTGTTTTTACATTTTAAATAAAATGTACATCATGCCCTGGTAATAATTGCTATACATTGTTCATCTCAGAACCTTTTACTGCTCTTCAGATTATGAGTGAATGCACAGGTGCCATAATAATATAATTATTTTATGAAATTGTCCTAGGATTAATTATCAATCAGAAATGAGATATTTTGATTAAAGGTTGCAGTCTGAAGTTTTTGCAGGTGGGGGTGTAGCAGGGGTGCTTCTTAGACACCAGTGATAACTTGGAGTGGGATGGGGAAAGGGAGACGATCCCACTTAAAGAGCACTCTTCTATTACAAAAAGATTAAAGCCACTAGATTTATATGGTTCACCAATGCTGCGGTGACAGGAAAAACTGTGACTGTCATTAGGGCATAAGCACAATGCCAACAGCGAACATCGCCTCCAGCAATTGTGATGCCTGAACCCACAGCACGCCCAATGCCCCATGGCACATTCTGCCTGTTTGCAGGGGGGCTGCACCCCCGTATCTAAATATAACCACCTCCAGGTCGGAGGTGTGTGGGACAGGAGCGCAACACTACCTCCTCAGAAAGCTAGTTTAGAAAAGTAATAGATTTTCAATTTATGAATGGTGCTTTTATTTATGCTCTGCATATGTTTTAATTCATAATGTCAGACAGCATTCATAGCATCTTGAATACTGGCCTGCTTGCCAATCTGAAAACAAACTTGTGGGGAATACATTGCGTACTGTGTGCACAGCTTTTTTACAGGAGGAGATGATGCACATATTGACAGTTCCATGTGATAATAGTGAAAAAAATAACAGCAACAACAAAACTCAGTGAGCGCAAAATAGTGCCTTCACATACGTAGTCTGCACAAAATAGCGATCATCACAGATTGCAACAACACTGATGCACTGACTTTTCTGGGGGCTTCCCCCCACACCCTGTATTGTAAGGTGCTTCACCCCCACTACCCCTAAACTTATAAAATCATCTATGGATGGAAGGCAAATCAGGAACGGGGGGAAATTTGGGGAATACACTGGGAAGCATCTCAGGAATGGGAGCAAGCCAGGAGAAGGGGGCAACTACAAATTCAAGATCTGGGGGATGTGAAACTGGGGAGGGGTGGAGAAATACAAACCCAGCAGAACACATCTGAACTTAAAAAAAAAAGGAAAACAGAAATACCCAGCCCAGAATAAGGACACCTACCATGCACACAGCCGATGGCTCTAACCACTACGCCACAGTGGAAGCATAAAGTATAGTTACATAAGAACTTATCATAACCATAGATCTTCGAGAACAGCTCTTGCAGCAGGTTACACCATTAGGACTGAAGCCGGCAGGCGACATGACCCCACGGAAATTTTCTAGCTAGCAGTATTCAGCGGAGACCACCCCTGACATTGGTCCCACCCCCGACGTCAGGCATAGTACATAAGGGGTGGTCCCCCAGAATCTCCTGTTCTCCCACCGGAGACTCCTGGCTGCTGGATGACATAAGAAGAGGAGACTGAGGATCCACCATCAAATGGCAGTCAGAGAGATGCTGAGACACCTGATCCTAGGAGAAGGATGTTGGAACTAGAATCTACCTCCAGCTGGGATGGTGGGAGGGAAAGTACCTGCTGAAAGAGCTGTTTTCAAAGATCTACTGTTACGGTAAGTTCTTACATAACTGTACTATCTTACTTCGAGAAACAGCTCTTGCAGCAGGTTACACCATTAGAACTGATTCCCAAGCAATCATGGAAATCCTACACCAATGGGAGGAGGGAAGGTAGAAATCCTTAATGAAATCAAAGCCTAGGATAGAAGTCCTTGAAGGACTGCTAGACCAAAACCTGCTCTTCACCTCGATGCAATATCCAGGCTATAGTGCCTGATGAAAGTGTGCATGGAGCTCCAAGTTGCTGCAGCACAGATGGCTGAGGTGGATACATTCTTAAGGGCCACAAAGTAGGCAGCCACTCCCCTTGTGGAATGATCCTTGACCGCGCCCGGTAAGGATTTATTACCCTTCTGGTAACAGAATGTGATACACTGAATGAGCCACCTGGACAGCGACTGTTTGGAAACAGGAGCTCCCATCATCCTGTGGGCAAAGGAGACAAAAAGCTGGTCTGATTTTCGGTGGTGTTTGGTTCTGGTCAGGTAGTATCGGAGACACCTATGCATGTCTAGGGTGTGCAACAGGGCCTTTCCTTGATTCAAATAGTTGGGAAAGTACACTGGTAGATCGATGTCTTGATTAAGGGTGAGAGCTGAGACCACCTTAGGCAGAAATGTGGGATTAGTCCGTAGGGATACTCTGTTTTGGTGAAAAACCAAATAAGGCTCTTTGCACATGAGTGCATGGAGTTCAGAAATTCTTCTGGCTGAAGTAACGGCAACCAAAAACAGTGTCTTCCAAGTGAGAAGACGTAGCATGCAATCCATGGCTGGTTAACAGAGTGGCAGCGTAAGCTGCTCCAGGACAAAGGGTAGATCCCATGGCAGAATTGGATACTTAATCGTAGGTCTAAGGTGGAGAATACATCTCAGAAAGGCTCGTGCCATGTCCAACTGGGATATGGTGCATTGGCCTGTCGGGCAAGGATAGACTGATATAGCACAGAGATGTACTTTGAGGAGTAGGCCAAGCCTGTCTGAAAAAGAGACAGGAGGTAGTCCAAGACTGACTTTTCTGGACAGTCTAGAGGCAAAACCCCCCGAGCTTGAGCCCATAGGAAAAAACTGCACTGTTTCATGCTGTAAGTAGCATAAGTGGCTGGTTTTCTCGAAGCCACCAGGACATCAGCTAGCTCTTGTGAGACCCCATGTCGCAAAATGGCTATGTCTCTAGGAGCCAAATGTGCAGGCTCAATGAACGAAGGTCCAGATGGACCAAGGAGCCCTCCTCCTGAGACAAGTGAGATCTGATAGATAGAAGCACCGAAGGTTCCCGGGATAGCTGGTGTAGTAGAGGGAACCAGATCTGCCTGTGCCAGAATGGCGCGATGAGTATCAGCGTTGCTTGCTCTCTTCAAAGTTTCAGAAGAACCCGCTGGATCAACGGAAAGGGGGGAAGGCATAGAGGAATCTGCCCACCCAGGAGAGGGACAACACGTCTCACCAGAAAACACCAGGCCCTGGATGTTGCAAGCAATAATTGGGTAGTTTTGCGTTGGATGGGGACGTGAAAAGGTCTAACTCTGGTGTACCCCATCTGTGAAACAGATCCTCTACTACCTCCTGGAGTAGTTCCCACTCATGGACTCTGGCCTGAGAGCGGCTCAGGCCATCTGCAATGACGTTGTCCACCCCTGGGACATGAACAGCAATGAGATTTGTGCCGTGTTGCAAAGACTACTCCCACACCCTCATGGCATCCCTGCAAAGCGGGTAGGAATGGGTGCCTCCTTGTTTGTTGAGGTAATACATCACTGCAGAATTGTCTGTTTGTAACAGAAGAGTACCCAGTGGAATCTCCGACTGGAAGGCCTGAAGGGTGTAAAGAACTGCTCTCATTTCCAGGATGTTTATGTGGAAATGAGTCTCTTGGGCTGTCCACAGGTCTTAAGACCGGACACCGTTGAGGTGTGCTCCCCATCCAAGCCCTGAGGCATCTGTGGAGAGTGTCATAATCAGAGATGGCACAATGAAGGGGACCCCTGCCGATAGATTCTTTGGATCTAGCCACCATTGCCAATCCCGGATTATGGTCTTCGTGATCCAGATTGGAAGCTGCAGATGGTCTTGCTTTTGATTATGTTGGACCCGTAACATCCACTGGGTGACCCGCATGTGAAGATGAGCAAGCGGGACTGTTGCAATGGCTGCAGTCATGTGTCCGAGCAGGCAAAGGACCAATCTGGCAGGAAAGGTCTTCTTTGTCAAAATGTCCCTGATGAGGGATCTGATGTCTTCTGCTCTGTCCTGGGGAAGAAAGACCTTCCCTTGGGCAGTGTCCAGAACTGTGCCTATTAACTGCAGAGTCTGTGATGGAATCAGACGTGACTTCTCTTGATTGATCAAGATGCCCAGCATCTCGAACAGAGACTGAGTATAATGAATGGCGGACATCAAGGCCTCTTGAGAGGGCGCCATGAGAAGCCAGTCATCCAGGTAGGGGAACACGTAGTGGCCTTGCCTCCTCAGAGTCACCGCTATGACCGCCATACACTTCATGAATACCCGAGGAGCCGATGACAGTCTGAAAGGGAGGACTCAGAACTGATAATGGTGGCCCTGGAACTCGAAGCGCAGAAACTTCCTGTGCGCTCGAGCGATGGGTATATGCAGGTAGGCGTCCTGCATGTCCAAAGACGCTAGAAAGGTGTCCTTCTTGAGCATGGGAATCAGACCTGGGAGGGTCACCATGCGGAAGCATTTGTACAGGACCGACATGTTGAGGTCGCTGAGGTAACAAGCTTCCTGAATTAGTGGCCTTGATGGAGGAGGAACATCTGGATATCATGGCAGTCACAGAAACATGGTACACACAAAACCATGACTGGGACGTAAACATACCAGGATACACTATCTACAGGAGGGACAGGGAGGGTAAAAGAGGGGGAGGAGTAGTTCTTTACATAAGGGAAGGAATAAAAGCAACAGAACAAAAGGGTAAACAGGAGGAGAAGAAGCACTGTGGGTAAATTTGGAGACAGGCAATGGCACCACAATCCGCACAGGGTTGTATGAACCCCCTTCTCAGGGGAGGAAGTGGACAAGGAAATGATAGAAAGTATACTTAGAATGGCAGAAAAAGGGGAGATATTGCTGATGGGTGATCTGAATATGCCAGATGTTAACTGGAGCGCAGTTGCAGCTGCCACTTCGAAGAGTGCAGTTATTCTAGATGCCCTACAGGGGGCATGCCTTAGACAACTAGTACTGGAGCCCACTCGAGAGGGAGCAATATTAGACTTGATACTCTCAAATGGAGATGGAGAGAGGATCACAGATGTAGAAGTGGGTAGCCATCTGGGAACTAGCGACCATCGAACAGTATGGTTCACAATAAACACAGCAATAGAGTCAAGCCATACAAAGACAAAAGTACTGGACTTTAGGAGGGCTGACTTTGCCAAAATAATTGAGTGCCTAAGGAATGCACTAGCAAATGGGTGGGAAGGAGGGTGGAAGAACAATGGGAATAATAAAAACTGCCATCACAGAGGTAACGAGCCTTTGTGTGAAGCAAATAAACAAAACAAGACGATGTAAGAAACCACTATGGTTCTCAAAGGAAGTGGCAGTGAAGGTTCAAGAGAAAAAGAAAGCATTCAGGAAGTACAAGGAATCGCAGCAGGAGCAGGACAGAGAACTGTATCAGTTAAAGCAAAAGGAGGATGGGAAGGCAGTCAGAACAGCAAAGGCCCAAACTGAGGAAAAGATAGCCAACTCAGTTAAGAAGGGGAATAAAACCTTTTATAGGTACATCAGGGAGCAAAGGAAGACCAAGGGAGGGATAGTGAGGCTTAATAAAGGGGAGGGAGGGTGGGCAGAGGAGAATGTGAAAAGGCAGAGATACTAAACAAATATTTTTGCTCAGTAGTTACAAAGGAAGAGGGAGGTACATAAAACAAACAGTAGTAACACTCTGGATACAGAAGTTGATACCAGCCCATTTACAGAAGAAAGGGTTCTGAAAGAACTCTTAAAACTGAAGGTGGACAAAGCAATGGGGCCTGATGGGATTCATCCCAGAATTCTAAAAGAACTAAGGGTAGAACTAGTGACACCACTGACTACCCTCTTTAACAAATCATGGGAGGATGGGATGGTACCTGAGGACTGGAGGAGGGCAGATGTGATTCCCCTTCACAAAAGTGGGAGCAAGGCAGAAGCAGGAAACTATAGACCTGTTAGTTTAACCTCAGTGATAGGGAAAATGATGGAATCACTTCTAAAGGAAAGAATTGTCACGTATCTAGAGGCCAGAAGGGCACAGGACCCTAGGCAGCATGGATTCACAGCGGGAAGGTCATGCCAGATGAATCTGATAGATTTCTTTGACTGGGTGACCAAAGTAGTAGATCAGGGAGGGGCTGTGGACATGGCCTACCTAGACTTTAGCAAGGCATTTGACACAGTCCACACAAAGATTAATATATAAGTTAGCCAGCCTGGGGTGGGTCCCAAGATGACAGCCTGGGTAAAGGTGGCTGGAGAATAGGACACAGAGAGTAATAGTAAATGGAGTCCACTCAGAAGAAAGGAGGGTTACTAGCGGGGTACCGCAGGGTTCAATATTAGGACCAGTCCTCTTCAATGTCTTTATAAGCGACATTGCAGAAGGACTGGAAGGAAAAGTATGTCTCTTTGCAGATGACACTAAGATCTGCAACAGAGTTGATGCACAGGGTGGGGTGGAAAGGATGAGAAGGGACTTGGCAAGGTTAGAGGAATGGTCAAATGTATGGCAGCTTAGATTCAATGCTAAGAAGTGCAAGGTAATGCACCTGGGAAACAAAAACCCAGGGGAAGAGTACACAATGGGGGGTGAGATACTAACAACAACAAAAATGGAAAGGGACCTGGGGGTAGTCATATCAGATGACCTAAAGGTGGGCAAGCAATGTGAGAAGGCAGCAAGGAAGGCTGGGGGATACTGGGATGCATAGGGAGAGGCATCACCAGTAGAAAACAGGAAGTTATTATCCCTCTGTACAGACAGCTGGTGAGACCCCATCTGGAGTACTGTGTGCAGTTCTGGAGACCCAATCTCCGCAAAGACATAGACAGGATGGAAGCTGTCCAGAGGAGGGCAACTAAAATGGTGCAGGGTCTGCACCGGAAGACATATGAAGAGAGACTTAAGGAGCTTAATATGTATAGCCTTCGAGGAAAGGAGGAGAGGGGGACATGATAGAAACTTTCAAGTACCTCAAGGGAATCAACAAAGTCCAAGAGGGTAGCATCTTTCAAAAAAGAGTGTGCAAGAACAAGAGGGCACAATTTGAAGATAGAGGGGTGGCTCAGAGGTAATTTAAGGAAGTATTTTTTCACAGAGAGGGTTGTGGATGCATGGAATGGCCTTCGAAGGAGGTTGTGGAGTCAAAATCAGTGGTGGAATTCAAGCATGCATGGGATAGTCATAAGGCAATTCTGGGGGGTGGGGGTAGGAAGAAGTAGGCTGCTGGTTAACTAGGATCTGCAGCTTATCCAGTAGGTAGGGAAATGGGCAGACTGGGTGGCCCAAGCGGTCCTTATCTGCTGTCAAATTCTATGTTTCTATGTTTCTATGTTTCTATGTCCAGTATCGGACGGAGGTCCCCTGTTTTCTTGGGAACCAGAAAGAAGTGAGAATAATATCCTGTATCCATCTGGTTCCATGGAGCGTGCTCTATTGCTTCCTTTTCCAGGAGCGTGAGCACCTCCTGCTGTTTAAGCAGAGCATGCTGACCCGAGTATCGGGAAAACAGGGGAGGTCTTGCTGGTGGGTGGTTGAGAAATTCTATGAAGTGGCCCTTCTTGACAAATTGAAGAACCCACTGGTCTGTGGTAATCGACTGCCACCCTGAAAAGTGGTGAGCGATGCAACCCCCGACCTTTTGCGCCCGTTGATCCAGAGGAGGGGCAGGGGCCGGGAAGGAGTCATGCTGTGGCAGCACTGGTCCCTGCAGGCTGGGCCAGTTTAGTATAGTGTTGGGCTCTGCCTGGGATGACTTAGCCTGGGCTTTTCGCTGAAAGGTGCCCCTTTGTTGCTGGCTGGAACGTGGCTGCTGTCTTTGTTGCCGGCTGTGAAAATGGCTCTGGTTGCATCGAAAGGAACTGGGCCTGGGTCTGTACATGGCCTGTACAGACCTGACTGCCGTATCAGTGTCCTGAAGTTTGGTGATCACCTTCTCCGAGGGTTCACTAAAAAGTACTTCGCCGTTGTAGGGGACATCAAGAATTCTCTTCTGTACGTCCGGGGTGAATCCAGAGACACAGAGCCTAGAGTGTCACCGGAGACAGATGCCTGAAGCTGCAGCTCTGGCAGACAAGTCTGCGGAATCATATGTGGCTCGTAGTACCTGGGTCCCCACATCAGACCCTGTGCGGAGAAGGTTTAGGAGCTCCAACTTCTGCTCACCATCCGGAAGTTTATCAACCAGGTCCTGGCCCTGTTCCCATAGGGCATTCTGAAACTGTACCATGTGGGTTAGGTAGTTCATGGACCTGATAGAGCATGTAGCGGCCGCATAGATGCGTCTCCCCAGGGCTTCCAATTGTTTGAATTCCTGGTGCAGTGGCTGTGTGCTCATGTGTTGCAGTCTTCGGGACTGGTCATGTGAGACCATAATGACCAGGGAGTCTGCCAGAAGTTGTTGAAACAAGTACTGGTCCTCTCTCGGGGCCTTGTACAGGTGGTCAGCTTTCTTCGGCACTGCAGGAGTGGAGAGCAGACACTTCCACGCAGCCTTGGTGACGTCCGTGAAGGTGTCCACCAAGGGTGGCACTACCACAGGCTTTGGGTCTTTCTGCTGAAGATAACAGACAAGGCGCTGTCTTTCAAGGTCGAGGTCTTCAGCATCCCACCCCATGTTGTCCTGGATGTGCCTCATGATGTCAGAGAAAAAGGGGTCATCCAGAGGAGACCTGGGAAGGTCATGTGGGTCAGGTGATGAAATGCTGAATGGAGAAGGAGATCTGGAGTAATCCGAGGCATCTGATCAGGAGTTCTCCCCCAATGGAGTATACCGCCGATGTCTGGGCCATTTGGGGCTGGGATACCTGATGGAGATCTTGAGGGAGGCCTTCTCCAATACTGGGATCTACCCCTAGGAGGTGGAGTCTGCTCCTTGGGGGTTGGTGGTCATCCTGCTGGCCCCTGTGGTGGTGGAGGAGGGGGCGTAGGAGGTGAAGGAGTAGAAGAAGGGGGGGAAGAGGAGGTTTCACTGGGACCACATCTTTGCGGATGGTGTCCCACCAGAAAGTAAAGAGTTCCTTTACTTCTTGAATATTCATGCCCGACGGACTGGGCGTTGGGTCCTTGGGTATCTCTGGGGTAGGTGAAAGTTCCCTCGGAAGCCTGGCATCCTCTGTGTCACCTGCCTGGTCTTCAGGCAATGCAGTGTCCTCCTCCATGGAGTCCCTGTGACCGGTGTCTACCGGTGACTAAGAGGCAGTCTTCGGCTCCGGTGAGTCCAACGTTGGTCGCTTGGCCGATGTGGGTCCAGTGAACACCTGGCTGGAGTCTGGTGCTTGGCCAATATTCTCAGCTCCAGCGAATGCCTGGCCGACTTCAGGTGCTTGGCTGACATCAGGTGCCCTGGCCGACATCGGGTCTGTCGTACGCTTGAGGGACGTCAGGTCCTTTGTCTTCCTGGGTGGAGGATCCGGGCCCCTAGGGGGCTGGGAGACTGACCTGGAGTCAGGGTCCCGATGTCAGGTGGAAGAAGAAGACTTGTGGCATTCAGAGGATTTTGAAGAGGCCCAAGAGGGAGTAGAGGAAGCCGAGGGCCTGAAGGTCTTAATGGGCTGAAGAGCTGAAGAACCACTGGAAGCCCGGACCTTGACCGGAGTGGGCTGAGACCTAGCCCTGGAGGGAGAGCGGTCTGATCAGGTGGAGCCTGAACTCTGCGAATCTGAGACCCGGTTGAGGGATCTGGACCTTGCCTTCTCCCGTTGCTTATCCCGGTGTTTGTGGACCTTGGAGGAAGAATCGCCCCTGAAGGAAGGTTCTTTGTCCATCCTACTAAGTTTTTCCTCTAGCAAGTAAGCCTGAAGTGCCTTCTGACAGCGGATCCTGGTGAGGCTGTTGAACTCCTGGCAAAAGGTGCAGGCCTTGGTATCGGGGTCCGGGCCTAAGCAACGCATGCAGGAAGAATGAGGATCATTTAAAGGGATCGGTTTTCCAAAGGCACACTTTGAAAGGTGACCCTCAAATGAAGGAGTTGGAGAGGACATTAGTCGTGTAAAAACTCTGGAAGTTCTAAGTCATCGTGCACTAGGTAGAGACCGAGAGGCCGATGCTGGTGAGTCGACGGCGGGAAAAGAACTGGGATTCAGGGGGACCGCCCTCTTATGTACTATGCCTGACATCGGGGGTGGGACCGATGTTGGGGGCAGTCCCCTCTGAATACTGCTAGCCTGAAAATTTCCGTGGGGTCCTGGTACCTGCTGGCTTCAGTCCTAATGGTGTAACCTTCTGCAAGAGCTGTAAGATCAGCTCACCCCACAGCAGCATATTTCACTATTCACCACACAACAGAGCTGGTGAACTACATCCCTTTCTTTTGCTAGTACCTCACTCAGATAACCATTCACTACAAAAATCATGTCACCCAAAATGCATTTGCTATTTTTCACTCTGTCTTATTGACTCGCCCATATTGCTTACAGGATACACATATTGGCAGCTCAGACACAATGGATTCAACCATCAATACCAGCCATAATACTTAAAACCTCATGGTCAGTTTCATCCATCTGGAGGCAGCTGTTATCTCTCTTGGTGGCTGCTGATTTGGAGTGAGGTGAATTCAGCCACTTCACAACAGACATTCTGATAGGTTACTAAAACAAATCTGATGGCAAAAGGTGGCTAAGAGTAGTAAAAGTAGCAAGCAGTACACCCAGTAGTAACAAGTAGTAAGCAATCTCTGGATACTGGTGTAGACATGGCTTTAAAATACATCCCTCAGCTAATCAGCTGACAGCCACAATCTGGAAGTATGCAAAATTTAATTAGCACAGACCTGAACTATACTGCACATATGCAAAAATGTCATTTTGTGAAAATAAGTAGTTACACAGAATTTGATGGAATGCTTGAGTGAGTGTGTGCAAGGGAGGCAGAGTGTATATATGTTTGTGTTTGCGTGAGGGGCAATGTGTGTTATATGGGGTATTGCTTGACTGGATGTACTGGGGTGCCTCAGTGTATGTGGTGCTCTGAGAAGACAAGATCCAAAACTAATGAGTAAGGGTGTGGTGTGGGTCATCTGTGTGTAGTTATTGAACCAAAACAATATTTTACATTGTATCCTCTTAGTATATACCCTCCATACCAATCTACTGTATTACAGATCGATTACAGGTGGCATGACATGCAAGAAAATCAAAGGCCGTTTACAAAAAAGGGCTGTATGTAAAATGTACAAACAACAGAAGAAGACAAATAATTTTCAGTTTTGGTCTTGTAATGTTCCAATATACTGTATATACATACATTCCAAAATATTAAACCCAGTTAAAATCATGATGGCTACGCATATCCTTATGCGGGGGTTAGCTGAGTTGGAAGCATCTCACCATAAATGTAAATTCGATAGTATTTTACATATCTCAATTATATGTAAATTCTATACTATTTAGTCTATACAAGTACAAGTTTGTTTATTGTTCAACAATATAACCATTACAAATGAAGATCTTTAAAAACATTTAAATATTAGACACAATTAAAAGTTCCATGTACAGCATTTCGTATGAACTTATTGCACATTATTTAAAATGATATCAGATCAATTTAGATTGCACATGCATTCATATGGTACCAGATTCACAAAAAGAAAAATTATCCATTTCTTATTATTCAATGATGACCATATGGAAGATGGTTTTGGCAAGAGTTATTCTTGATGTACTATACCAAGTAATAGAATTGCTCCGTTAATTGGTCAGAATTACCCCTACAGACATTAGTATTCATATCACAATATAATATTTCAAACATCATACATATCAAAGTCAAACCTATTATAAAATTATAACAGACTCTGCGCTTAAGAAATAGCCATTTCATCCATCAGTCAGAAGTTATCTCGTTAAATGCAATCTTCTTTGCTCAATTATCTTAAGAAGGGAGACCACAGAACTCAATATTGTAAGATCAGATGTTGTAAATAGATATATCAATAACTGCATGGTCAGATAATGTTGTTGGCTTAATATATTTGCCAACAAAGAGGGCATAAAAGCACTAAGTGCAACAAATTATCTTCACCAAGACCACAACTACACATATAAAACATATTCTTTTCCCCTGAATATAGTCCTCTTTTCCTATTGCTCTCAAAAACCTCAAAGTGAAATCCAGTTAAGAGGACCGTCTGCCTTGGAGTGGGTAAAGTATAAAGGTATAGTTCAAATTTATGTTCCCTTTTATTTTTGGCCAGTCAAATACAAGCTTAGATGGTCGACAGGCCTCTAAATCTTTTTTAACAAAATTATCCTTAATTTTATTATTTATTAATTTAATATGATCAACAGGGTACCTTAAACAATCAGCAACAACATGTAACAACCCATAAGGTTTAATAAGTTCCTCCAAAACCTTCATACACGGAATGATTGTGTTGGAATGAGAATAAAGAATGGCTTCCTCCAGACATAAATGGGGAAATCTATCCGAGGGCATCCTGAAGATCCTAATCCAATAATTAATTTGCCTCTGCACACAAGCACAGTCTATGGATAACTCTCCAATCTCTGCCCTGACCAGAGTGGAAGGGGCACTATTAGGGAATCCCAATATATTTTTATAAAATGTATTTAAACCATATTCCATAGTCACCTTAAGTTCCCTTCCCCATAATTCAGCTCCATAAAGAATCTGACTTTTGATTTTTGCTCTTACGACTCTTAGATTTCCTTCTACTGACCTCCCCCCATAGTTATATGAAAATGCCAGAATAATTGGAAAAAAACTATCCAGCTTGCTTTTAACACCTTTTAGGTGATCTTTCCGAGTTCCAGTTTGACTCACCATAAGTCCTAGGTAGCAAAATTCTTTTATCACCTCAAGCTTAAAAGCATTCATGTAATAATTGTAACCTTTCTTGTTACCCCCCAAAACAAGTACCTTGGTTTTATCATAATTAACCAACAAATTGGCATTGTTCCATTCAAGATAGTATTTCCCAATGCTCATGCACATTCTCAAATGGCTAAGTGAGAATAATACGACATAATCTGCACAGGCTAGATATGGGACCACTCTCGACCCAATTCTTGGTAAATGAAAATTGGAATTATACATATCTTTCAGAACAGTACAAAAGTAAAGATTAAATAATAATGGGGCCAGTGTACATCCTTCTTTAACCCCTATTTTATTTTTAAATCAGGAGCTTAATTCCCCAGAGTCACCATACCTAATACTAGTATAATTATCTTGATACATGAATCTAATCATCTCCAATAAAGATGGGTCAACCCCTAACTCACAGAGTCTATCCCATAATAATGGTCTATTGACCCAGTCAAAGGCAGCTATAAGGTCAATGAAGGTACTGTACAAAAGATTCTCTGTGTTTTGACTATCCTATATTTATAAATCAAATGTGTCGGAACAAAAATGTGATCAATTGTGGAATGATTTCTACAAAATCCTGCCTGGGCTTCATCTATTTTATTATTTATCTCTACCCATGTCATCATCTTATTATTCAGGATTCTAGTGAACACCTTCCCCAGGGTATCCAAAAGACTGATAGGTCTATAGCAGCTAGGATCCTTCTTATCTCCTTTCTTAAAAATTGATACGATAATATTTAATTTCCAACTTTTAGGTAGATCCCCTGATCTCCATATGTAATTGTAAAAATTATATAGAAAAGGGATTCAGAATGATTTTGTTCTAATTATTACATCCAATGGGACCCCATCTGGCCCTGGTGCTTTTCTTTTGCTAAATGAGTTTAAGGCTCCCTCCACCTCAACTTGAGTGATCTCACAGTCAGGGCAATATTTTCTTCCAACATATTTATATTCTATCAATCCAGAGAGATAGTCAAGGTCTTCCCTGTAAAACAAGTGCTTGTAATGTTTTACCCATATATCTGGTTCAATATGTGTATTAATTTGAGTGTGGTAACCCATTCCAGTACTAATAATCCCCCAAAAGGTTTTATTGTCCCTGGTAAGAACCACATTGTGGAGTTCCATCCATTGTTGTTTTGAAAATTCCTGCTTATTCCTAGCTAAAATCTCCCTATACTCCTTTCTAGATTTATTCATTAATGTATTATTATTCTTGCTTGTGTACTGTTTTAAAATTCTAATCTTTTTGTTTAATGTTTTCCTTGCATCCTGGCAATCCCTATTATACCATCTTTGACCAGTTAACTCTTTTATAACTACCTCTTTAGTTATTATATAGGCAATCATATTTATAATAGAATTCAATTCAGGGATCATGGAAGGACACATGGGTCGATCAGCCAATGAGGCTAGATTGAATAGTATCCCTCTACTCTCTAGTAAATCTGCAAAATTTTCACTCCCAATTGTACTCCATTCAATACCCCTTCTCTTTATCACTTATGGAGCCCTAACACCTTTATCAGGAAAAAAATACCCATACCTGATTTCTAGTTCCAGGGCCTTATGTTGGTTTTCTGCTCTAGATACTAATTGAAAAAATAAACACTTGTTAAACAAATTGGGATTAATCCAAATATAATCAATTAAGGATGACCCATTACCACCTATGAAAGAATATTCTCCCTCAGGATCAGAAGTTGACCGACCATTCAAAAGCAACATATTGTTCCTACACATTATCCTATGTAGAGCTACACCTCTTTTGTTGGTAATGTGATCTTTAGAGTTCCTTTTTATATTCAAGGATGTGTACGGAAGGGCCGTCAGAGCTTCTAAGATATCTTCCGAGCAACCTTGCAAAGTACCAGGTCTTGCACTAAAATCTCCAAAAATCACTATATTGCCAATTGGGTAATCAGTTTGAATATTTCCAATTATTTCTTCTAATGAACATAAGTAATTAGGATCTCCATATTGACTTCCCACTGAATGAGAATAGACATTGATCAAAAAACATGTTTGTTTAGATAATTTCCCTATTAGCTTCATATCTAAAATGATGCAGCTGGACATACTGTAATAATTTCTTCAGTTATAATGTTGTTATTCAACCTAATAAATATGGCCAATCCTCCTATACCCCTCCCAAAATATTTGTTTTTATTGCTTTCTTACAGTAAACAGTATAACCACTTAAAAGAAGATAACCTAATGCCCAGGTTTCCTGGCTACCGATGATATGGAATTGGTTCAAATAGTTATACATTTCTGGGTCTCCAATTATTTCACCCAACCCTGAGGAATTTCAAGACAGAATTTTAAATAGACCATTATCCAGAGTTATTGCTTTTGCAGAATCATCATTGATATATCCATCCACATCCAGCATCCAGATCCCACCTTGTCTCTGTGGTCTCCCCCCCCCCAAACTGCTCGTCTTGTACTGTCATTGATCTAAAGTAGCTAAAATCTCAAACTTAATAGATGTCTCAACCAGAGATCCCTATTTTTTTGAGTTCATATAAGCTCTACCAGAATCTACCGGTGCCTAAACATCCTCATTTTCTATGAAAAAATGGATTCCAAGTTTATCCAGTGTACTCTGCTCCTTTATTATCTCCTTAATTATGAAGACTTGATTTACATAAAACAAAATTTGTCCATCAGACTCCAGCCTTATTGTTTTCCCTAAACTATGGTTGCTTATGAATATCAAGACGGATGTTAAGAAAGTCAATCAGTTTACCCCTTAAGTTAATTTTCATTTCTTTCAGAAATTGCTTCAGCCCAAAGACAGAAATTGGTAAATCCATTTTCCTTACCCCAAGACAATTTTGATTTATATAAAATTCCTGGAAACAATCCTTTAATGTGGTAACCTCACCCACCATAATACCCATATCCTCTAATTTGTGTGCCTTAAATGTTATAACTATTAAAATATAAAATTGGTTGGTCACCACCAGGACCAACTCAGTTTCCTTCAACGGTCTAATAATACTGATTAAGTCTTTCAAGATACTACAACCATTCAATAGAGAAGACAATAATGCAGATAAGGTTTCCATCAAATTCTCTTGCATTTAATTTGGCAAGCAAAAAACCCCCAAAAGAGCAATACAAAATCAGAGCCCAATGTTTTTGCTAAAAGAGGATCAAAATGAGCATTGTGACCAAATGATTTCTCTCTATTCTTGGGGCATTTTCTATTTACTGAAACTGCCTCCACTTCTTCCTCAATTTGGTCAATACTAATACATCCATTTTTAAAATCCACCGGTTCAGTTTCATCACAGTTTTGTTTCTGATTTTCTATATTTTCCTTTTTCTGAACTTCCTCAATTTTTTGTTTTCCTAATATTTTTGAATCTTTGCACTCATTTTTCTTGGGTTTTCTACTCTTCTTGGTCTTTTTCCCCATTGTCTTCCATTTTTTAGTGGCATGTCTTAAATTTGTATTTAGATTGAGTAGTAATAATCTCCTCACTCTCTGCTGATACTTCATTAATCAGTTTTCTCTTATTCTTCTTACTATTGTAATTTTTTTTTGTAAGGGGATATGGGGTGTCCAAGACAGTATCCATTTTAGTACTGCCCATTTTCTTTTTAAAATTGTTATCCTCCCTAAAACTCCTGTCATCACTGCCAAGAGCTTCCTGTAACACCCCCTTCTGTCACAAGTATGGGTGATTTGGGGCTAATTCCCTACAAATGCTACTATCTCTTAATTCCACTGCTGGAAGTGTAATGCATTCTGATTCACAGCTCAGAGTACTGTGATCTACCTTTAAAGAGTCCACAAAAGTTGCTACTTCATGTTCCATAGATTTTAATGAGCAGTTCAATTTGCTCTCCTCCTTGTTAAGGGATAAATCCCTTATCTCATTAAGAGCCTGACATGTATTGCCAGAGTGACTATGTTGTGTGTCCAATTCCCTATTCAGGATATCTATTCTGTTATCTCTAGTTGCCATTTTACTATCAATTAGATCCAATTTTAACCTGTTCTCTAGACACACACCCCTTTAATAAATGAGACATCTTGCTTAAGTTCCAATAACTGCTTAAACAGCAAAACATTGGCATTAACTGGATCCCTTAATACTGCTAATAATTTCCTTGAAACCCCCTCAATATCCATACAAACTGAGTTTTCCTGACCCTCAGGGCTCATTGTCCATGAGTTTGTGCTGTTATTTCTAGAAAGTGGCTCCTGAAAATCATTCTGAAGTCTTACCTTTCCTCTACCCGCACAGTCACTACAGAGACTATTATTATCACCAGATAATTGGTTATGGGTTTGATTTAAATTTAACTGAGTGTTTTTTTATCACAGCTGGTGATAACCCTATTATGCTCTGATCTTTCCAAAATGTTAACTACTTTATGAATTGATATTACATCAGTTTCAGTATTATCTCCAATGACCTCCTCTATTTGCAGAGATTTTCTCATGGTCTGAACCTTCATATCCAGCACTGAAAGGTTATGAAATCTTTGAGAGAAATCTATCTTTGCATCCCTGCTGAGCCCTTCATTAAATCCATTAAATTCAAATTGATCAATATCAGCTTCTTTTAGCCCTTGTCTATCAATCAGGTCCAAGCTAGATACACCCTTTCCTTTAACTTTAATGTTTTTTTAGGCTTGGTATTATTCTTCTTAAGGATACTAAGAACTGGCCTGAAAACTAGAGGACTAAAAAAACTTTCTGATGTCACCCTTGTTTTCAGAAACCAGATTAGGCATAGAAACCAACTGTATATCTTTGTTTCTGATAACCAATTCATCTGTTAGATGTTTACTGTTCTTTTTCAGACCTCTGCCCTTTTTATTCATTCTCTTTTGATTTGTACCCAGTTGTTTCATTGCCAAAGATTTTAAAGAAAGAGGCCCTTCAAACTTGACCCCCCTCCACCAACACTTACATCTGGGTTACTCTGGTCCGTTCTGCCAGGTGTATTAATAGGACCTTGGTTCTTACTTCGAGTAGTAGTTGGCATATTCATACAATGTTATGTCAAAAAAACCCCACAAAAAACACAATTATAGTTAGCAAAATAAACAGTTAGTCCATTAATTCACCACACAATTATAGTTAGCAAAATAAACAGTTAGTCCATTAATTCACCACAGACTAAGAGTGAAAATAACTTGTTAGTGATGTCTGCTGAAGATTCCTCCTATTACACCAGTTGCTATGCCACAGTATCTCAATAGCAACGTGGACTCCTCCACTAAAATGTTCAAAACCAAGAGATAGAAGAAATTGTAAATCCACCATGCACAATCAATTAGTTTGTACTTTTCCTTTTTTCCAGCCACTTATAACTTCTTGAATGTTTTGCAGAAGTAGATTCTCAGATGTTCCATAAAGATATACAGTAAATTGCCATATGGCCATGCAGAAGATAAGGGAAGGGACCAAGTCTCCACTAAAAATAGAAAGAAAAAAGAAAACAAAACAAAAGTTCACTTAATAGCTCAATAGCTAGGGGGCAAGTCATGCAATATCAGCAGGAGTCAGCGGGATCAATATAAACATCCACTGAACAAACAACATCTATAAATCAGCCTCTTAAAAATTCTGTTTTTACAGGGTTTCTACCTCTACCCCTAACAAAACTCAGTTACTAAAAGAATTATTAAACAGACTTAAAACATATTTAATGGATTAACAAACGGACTTAAAATATAGAGCAATAATCACAAAATATTCACTGTCACTGTCGTTGTCACAATCAGCAGATTAAGATTCAATAGGACAAAAAATTCTTACTTGTGCATCCAGGGATCAAAATTTTAAATCGAAGCAGGTTCTGGGTTTAGCAATATATTTCAGATGGGCCAAGAACCTCCAAAATTAGCTTCCAGCAGGTACCGAGGTCCCTTTACTTAAGACTGCCCAATGCAGATAGTGAGACTAGGCCAAGGCCTACCAAAGCAGGCCAAAGGGCATGCTGAGAGCACTAAGAGCACAGCTTAATGTTGTGATACAAAAATGGGCAGACAATAGAAGGAACAAACAACTAGCAATGAAATAGGCACAGATATCTATTGGATACCAGCTCCAAGTAATATTTATAGTGATTTAACGGTAAATTCTCAATGAGGCATCCACAACACAACGCCGTCTTCCAATGCCAATCCTTACTCCAACAATGCAGCGTGCCAATGTGAACGCACATGCGTAATATATACTGACCAGTCAAGTGGGGCCTTATGGCATGATATCACAGGAAATCAGTGTTAAAGAAGACAGAACTATATATTTTAAAATTACTAAGGATATTGAAATTTAAATTGCCACTATCTCCAAATCTCTGGCAGTTTTTCCACCCCCAACCTACTATAATGAGATAAAAACACAGTGAATAAAAGAAAAAAGCTCTTAAGTGTAAACAGTGTTAAGTTCACAATAATTAGTTCTTCAAAATCTAGACATATAGTAAGAATTAAAAGTATCCCACAAGTTCTCAGACACACACAGTATGGTGCATAGTTCAGCAGTTCAGGAATTCAGCAGTTTATGCTGTCGTTCAACAACAGCTCCGAAAAGCTTCAGGGTGTTTCCACAGCTTCACAACCCTCTGCATGCCGGCTTGTCCACCGCAGTTACTGGGGCTCCCTGCCCACCACTAGGATTCCTTTCCAGTTCCACTGCAGGGAAAACAAGCAAAAGAAGGGGAAACACAGGAACCAGATGGCACAAGATAAACAGGAAAAATCAGATAATATCAAACCTATTAAGGCAACAGTGGCATACCTTTAATAAAAAACTTTTACGCTTCTATCTGCTCCTGCTTATGAGACTCCTCTACAGTTGCTTAGCATGCAGCCATCTTGGATCCTCTCTCAACAGCACCTCACACTACCTGTATCTCAATTTAGTCTATAGTTTATGTACTATGATTACTCAGAATACAAAAGGTGTCAAACAATGCTTAAGAAATCTTTCTTAATTTGCCTTTTATTCGTCCATTCCAGTTCCTGGATTTTTAGGACCATACTACATTATAATTTGCTTAATCACTAGCAGAGGACAGACATGAACATCAGCTCATGTAACTGCAGCCAGCCACAGAGAACCAAGACAGTATTTCATAATATAGCCTCTTGGTATAAACCCTACAAACCTATCTGTTTCAAATTTATTACAGTCAGTGCATGCATGAAAAGCAAAGGCAGTTTGCAAATTGGACAGTATGTACAAAAATAAAAAAATATAAGAAGTTTCACCTGAAGAAGGACCTGTGAGGCCCTGACAGCTTATGTATAATTCCATCTTTGTACAAGACACTTGCTGGTCCAATAAAAGGTATCAAATCTTCCAGCGTCTCCTGTTTTCCAAGGACCAATTTGGCTAGAATCTCTTTCACAAAAGAAGATAGATAATTTCCAATTTGTGTGGTTCCTAAAACACAGATACAATCAAAAGTCTATGAAGCATACTGGGCTTGCACATTTATGTGCATAGGGGGTAAGCTAATGGGCAAGATGTGTTAATCTTTTTTCCTACTAAAATCCACAATAATAAGATGAGGAATGCCTGACTTGAAAATAAAAACTGCAGTATTCTACATTACCCGTAGGTATCTGAGCTGGCTCAGTACACTATCTAGTGTATGACAGCATAGAGATGCCCCACTGTTTTCACACAATCAGCTTCAAAAAATGGATGAAACCTAGCAATTGTAAGAGCAACAAGTAACTGCAGCCAATGAATGGTATTCCAGAGTCGGCATAAGCTAAATCCCAAAAGGATGGACAGCCACAGCTGCTTGCTTATGTGTTACTGAAGTCTTTTTAATGTCATAATATGTTGAACAAGGTAAAATAAGTTAAATGCTTATCAGAACGTAGAGGAATAATATGTAGGATGCATAAAATATACAAGAAGGTGGGCACTTTATAATTTGTGTTGTTTCTGTGAACACACATGCAGTCAGAAGCTTCAAACCTAGCACAAAGGATTAGCAGTATGCAAAACCGTGTGTGTGTGTGTGTGTGTATGTGGTGGGGTAAGCTGACTAAGGAAAGCAAAGCTCTGTAGTACATTCTGGTTGCCATCTTACTATTCAGACCTCACCAGGGCTGAATCACACACGCAAAACATAAAATCTTAAAATCTGCACAAAACTAGACCGACCAGTTAGCACTGTGGCAAGTTGTCTGCTTACTAATCAAATCAATCTGTCAATCAAATTTTTATTTATGAGAGCAATGCCAGCAGATCAATGCACTGTACACTATAAACAAATTAAAAATTCACATATACATCACAGATTAACAACATGATATAAATAATAAAAATTAATCAGATGGTGATACCACAAACTCGGCCCTCCTTGGGAAATGTCTGGCTGAACAGATAGCTGATAGCTTTAAATCTGAATTAAAAACTTATCTAGTGACCCGGGCTCGGAAACATGCATGGGTTGCAGGGAGCCATCTGGGGAATGACCGATGAGCATCCCACTGGACAGCTCACCTGATTTGTGTAGGGGGTCTACATTCTCTGCTGCTTGACTTAGTGGAGACTAGGCAGCAGCACACGGAGGCTGCCTTAGGTGCTGGGGACTGTTGTGGACATCAATGCATGCTGCACATGCTGATGTGTGCTGTGCACAACTGCATGCCATGTCATTGCATGGTGCCATTCTCCTGGGAAGAAAATTGGTAGAAAACTTCTGCAGCAGCAGTGTGGTGACTTGCCCTTCACAGGCCTTGCATCTTTCACCAGGCACCTACTGTACTTCTGGACTGTATCCTGTTCCTGCCTGGAAAAAGCTTGCTTCCTGGAGGGCCCATATCAGGGAGGAGGAAATGGACAAGGAAATGGTAGAAGGCATCCTCAGAATGGCAGAAAAAGGGGAAACATTGTTGATGGGGGGACCTGAATATGCCAGATGTTAACTGGAGCACATTTACTGCAGCCACATCCAAGAGTAGGGTCATTCTCAATGCCCTTCAAGGGGGCATGCCTCAGACAGCTAGTGTTGGAACCCACTTGGGAGGAAGCAATCTTGGACCTGGAACTCTCAAACGGAGAAGGAGAAAGGATCACAGATTTAGAAGTGGGTAGCCATCTGGGAACAAGCGACCACCACACAGTGTGGTTCATGATAAACACAACCATGGAGTAAAGCCATACAAAAGTGAAGATATTGTACTTTAGAAGGGCTGGCTTTAACAAAATGGGAGAGTGCCTAAGGAATGCACTAGCACATGGGCAGGAAGGAGGGGCGGAAGAATAATGGGAAAAAGTAAAAACTGCCATCATAGAAGCCTTTGAGTGAAGCAAATAAAGAAAACAAAATGAAGTAAAAAAAACTATGGTTCTCAAAAGAGATGGCAAGGAAGGTTAGAGAGAAAAAGATAGCATTCAGGAAGTATAAGGAATCACAAAAGGAGCTGGACAGAGAACTGCATCAGTTAAAGCAGAGGGAAGCGGGGAAGGCAGTCAGGACAGCAAAGGCCCAAACCAAGGAAAGGATAGCCAGCTCAGTTGAGAAGGGGGATAAAACCTTTTATAGCTACATTAGGGAGCAAAGAAAGACCAAGGAATGGATATTGAGGCTCAATAAAGGGGAGGGGAAGGGGGCAGAGAGCAACAGTGAAAAGGCAGAGATACTGAATAAATACTTTTGCTCAGTATTCACAAAAGAACAAGAGGGGGAGGTACCTAAACCAAACAGAAGCACTCTAGGCAGGGGGGTCGATGCCAGTCCATTCACAGAATAAAGGGTCCCGCAAGAACTCTTAAAACTCAAGGTGGACAAAGCAATGAGACCTGATGGGATTCACCCCAGAATTCTAAATGAACTAAGGGGAGACCTAGTGACACCACTGACTACCCTTTTTTAACAAATCATGGGAGGAGGGTGTGGTACTTGAGGACTGGAGGAAGGAAGATGCGATTCCCATTCCCAAAAGTGCGTGCAAGGCAGAGGCAGGAAATTACAGACCTGTTAATTTGACCTCAGTGGTAGGGAAAATGATGGAATCACTTCTGATAGAAAGAATTGTCAAGTACCTAGAGGTCAGTGGAACACAGGACACAAGGCAGCATGGATTCACAGTGGGAAGGTCATGTCAGACGAATCTAATAAATTTCTTTGACTGGGTGACCAAAGTAGTAGACCAGGGAGGTGCTGGGAGTATGGCCTACTTAGACTTTACCAAGGCATTTGACACAATACCACACAAAAGATTAATAAACAAGTTAGTTAGCCTGGGAGTGGGTCCCAGGGTGGTAGCCTGGGTAACAAATTGGCTGGTCAACAGGACACAGCGGGTAATAGTAAACAGAGCACACTTTGGAGAAAGGGGGAGTTACTGGTGGGGTACCACAGAGTTCAGTACTAGGACCGGTACTCTTTAATGTCTTTATAGGTGACATTGCAGAGGGACTGGAAGGAAAAGTATGCCTCTTTCCAGACGACACAAAGATCTGCAACAGAGTTGATACACAAGGAGGTGTGGAAAGGATAAGAAGGAACTTGGCAAGGTTAGAGCAATGGTCAAGAGTATGGCAGCTTAGTTTCAATGCAACGAAGTGCAAAGTAATGCACCTGGGGAAAAAAAAAACAGTGGATGAGTACATAATGGGGGGGTAACAATAATAAAAATGTAAAGGAGGTACTCATATCAGATGACCTTAAGGTAGGCAAGCATTGTGAGAAGTCAGTAAGGAGGGCTGGGGGATTCTGGGATGCATACGGAGAGACATCACCAGAAGAAAGCAGGAAGTTGTCCTCCCTTTGTACAGACAGCTGGTGAGACCCCATCTGGAGTACTGCTTGTAGTTCTGGAGACCCCAACTCCTCAAAGATATAGGCAGGATGGAGGCAGTCTGGAGGAGGGTAACCAAAATAGTGCAGGGTCTGTACCAGAAGCCATGCAAAGAGAGACTAAAAGAGCCTAATATGTATACCATTGAGGAAAGGAGGGAGAGGGTGGACATGATAGAAACTTTCAAGTACCTTAAGGGAATCAACAAAGTCCAAGAGGGTAGCATATTTCAGAAAAAGAGATGTGCAAGAACAAGGGGGCACAATTTGAAGATAGAGGGGGGACGGCTGAGGGGCAACATGAGGAAGTATTTTTTCACGGAGGGGGTGGTGGATGCATGGAACAGCCTTTCTGAGGAAGTTGTGGGGTCAAAAACAGTGGGGGAATAAAAGAATGAATGGGACTGATAAAGGCAATTATAGTAGGGAGTAGGAGGAAGTAGGTTGGCTGCTGGTAATCTAGGAACTGCAGCTTATCCAATAGGTAGGGAAATGGGCAGACTAGGTGGGCCAAGTGGTCCTTATCTGCCGTCAAAGTCTGTTTCTATGTATGTCTAGGTTTATGTGCCCTGCTGTGAGGGGGCAGGCCATGAGGGGACTTGGAGGTTGGGTTAAGTACATTTGCAGGATAGGCAACTGATCAGATGTCTGCCCCACGCACAGTCAATTGCCCATACATGCCATGCTCTAATGCCCCTGCGGGGTGGGGCAATGGACAGGCACACCAGCATTGTGCATGGCATGTGATGCACCCATCTACAAAGGTGTGGTTTGTCATGGCCAGGGTGCACACCTTTAGCACATACCCTGTGCCCCTTAATGCATAGGCCCCAATGATTGTACACTAGCAGAAGCACTTTATTGATGCCAAGCCTTTGTTTATTTTTTTGAAGTTTCACTAACCAGTATTTTGTGGTATTTCATTTCTTTCTCCTCTTTTCCCATTCTTTATGGAAATTAACAACTCTGACTTACTGCTACACTTCCGAAAGCTATTAATAGATGACATGAGCCAGAGGCTGAATAACATGAAAATTGATTTAGAGATGTAATGCACAACAGAGCAGAGAATTACAGGTCTGATGTGATCTGCTCCAGTGCTTTTGTCCAAGTTCATGCTGTTCAAGGCTTTGAAGATGTCTGTTGAAGTGATTAATTTGAAACTAAGATTAAGGAGTGAGCCAGGTGTGTCAGCATCTGAGATTACTGTATTTATAGACGGAAACACAGAAACATAGAATCTGATGGCAGATGGACTGCTTGGTTCAACCATCTGCCCATTTTGCCCTGCCTACATTATTACCACAGATGGTACTTGACCTATATCTCTTGCTCCCTCCTCCTTTCCACTATGATTCCCTTCTGCCTATGCCATGCATTCTTGAACCCCACCACTGTTTTGGACCCAACGACCTCCAATGGAAGGTTGTTCCAGGAATCCATCACTCTTACTGTGAAGAAGTACTTCCTCACAGCTCTCCTGAATCTACCGCCTCCACCTTCATAGCATGTCCCCTTGTTCTTGAGCACTTTTTTTTCTGAAAAATACTTCTCTCTTGTACCGTATTTACCCCTGTTAAGTATTTAAAGGTCTCTATCATATCCCCCCTTCTCTCTTCCAGGGTTTACATATTGAGGTCCTTTAGTCTCTCCTTACAAGGATTTTGATGCAGAACCTGCACCTGCCTTGTAGCAGATCCAAGCACAGTGGCAGCGGCATTTAACTCCTACTACACCACATATGCTGCTAAGCTACTAAAGTCCCTTCCTTCCTTCCTTCCTTCCTTCCTTCCTTCCTTCCTCCCTCCACTACCTGCCTCCTCCAATGCTGCAACCTCTCCCTCATCCTCCCCCTCATTCTCCTTCTCTATTATCACCATTGATGATGCTCTAAATGCCCTACTTACCATCAACCCATCAAAAGGATCCTCCCCAGATGATCTAGGACCCCAAGCTCCTCTCTCTGTCTCAGCCACTGCCATCGCCTACCCCCTCTCCCTTATTCTAAACCTCTCTTTCACTACTGTCTCAGTCTCCTCCTCTTGGAAGCATGCTGGGATCCTCCCACTACCCAAAGGTGGGCACCCCTCTTTTCCTAACAACTATCACCCCATCTCTCTCCTCCCTACCCTTGGCAAACTCCAAGAACACCGGGTTCTTACTCAACTTACTTCCTATCTGTCAGGCTTTTCCTTCTTCACCCCATTCCAGTCTGGCTTCAGGAAAAACCACTGTACCACCACCTCCCTGATCAGTCTTACTGACTCCATCCTAACCGGGATGGATAATATCCTTATCACCGCTGCCATTTTTGTCGATCTAGCCAAAACGTTCAACACTGTCTCCCACACTCTCCTCCTGGAGTCTCACTATATCAGCTGACATATCATCTTCTGCCACTAACTGGTTCAGGGCTTACCTCACTGGTAGAACTCAATCAGTTTGGATTCTGGAGTCACCCCCATTACCACAGAGTCTCCCAGGACTTGGAACTCAGGCCTCTGCTATTCTCTACCTTCCTAAATGACCTACCATGAGTCTGCTCCCCTTTCACCTCCATACACATGTATGCAGATGATATTGTCTTGTATACTTCTGATTCAAGTCCTGCTGAGGTTACAACCAGCTTGCAGCACTCTTTCAACAATATTCAGCTCTGGTGTGGTAACCACCACCTCTTCCTTAACACCAAGACTGTCTCCATGAGCTTTGGCACTAGGCAGAGACTTTCTAGGTTCCCCAACCACCTCTTCTTCCACACCCTGGATGGGACCATTTTGGAGCACACTTCCTCCTTCAGATATCTTGGTGTTTGTTTGTTTATTTATTTGTTTATTTGTTCTAGGATTACAAATACCTTTGAGCCAAGGTTCTTTTACAAAGGTTCCACGTCATTGGTACAATTGAGACAGTCATAAGCAAAGATAACAGTTTATAACATTAAAAAAAAAAACACATAGTCTTGTAGATGAAAAAAGAACAATAACCTGAAACATTGGGGAGGGCAAAGGGAAAGGAGGGGGGTGAAATCAGGGAGACTAAGTGGATGGGAGAAAAGGGGAGGTAGGTTGTGGGGGACAGAGAGAGGAAGGGTGGAAGGTGGATAAGAATAGAGGTAGTGTAGCTGGGTGGCATTTGTCATGGGCCAGCAGGGGAGGTGAAGATAGGAGGGGGGGGGGTGTTGGCAAAATGCAGGAGTAGATGTGGATCCAAAAGGGCATCTTCAGCTATGGAACCAAAAGACATGTTTAGCCACAACAATCACAGAGGTTGGAGGCAGTCAGAGTTAGGCGGAGATGAGTCTTAAAAGTGCTGAGCAATAGTGAGGATGAGATGTTGCTGGGAAGACCGTTGTACCAACTAGTGGCCCGGTAAGCAAAGGATCTTTGGCCTTGTGTTGTGCAGCAATGTGGGACTTGCAGAAGCTGAGGTTTCGATCCCCTGGTATGTCGGGTGTGGATTCTCAGTTGTATGAGGGCACAGACTCCAGGGGGGGGGGCAAGGCCCAGCAAGATTTTCTTAGTAGTAATACAAGTTTAGTGTTTTATTCGATTTGCAAGATTCAGCCATCCAGTTTGAGAATACAGGTCACAGGTGTGAGTTAGGCATTGGGAGCCAGTGACAAGTCGACAGGCCTTGTTTGTCTTGACCAACACCTCAGCTTCTCTTGACATATTGATGCCATCCTGAAGAAACTGTGCAAAAAAAAAAAAGAAACTGTGCCCCAAGCTTGGTGCCCTCTTCAGGAACCATAGTAGCATCCCTTATGTGGCTAAGCTTGAACTTGTTCAGAAGATGATCTCCCCATTTTTGACTACTGTGACATAGTCTGTGGTTCTGCTCCCAAATCCTCCCTGACTAGATTGGACACCCTATTCCACTCTTTCTGCCACTTTGCCCTTGATGCCCTTGCTCACACTCATCACTGTGATTTACAGTATACCATGCATTGTCCTTCCCCTCTCTCACAAACAGATGTCTATCCCACTGCGCAAAGTTCACCTCCAAGCACTGGCTGGGTGAACTCCTTACATACTTCTCCTCCTCTTTCATCACCCCCTCCCTCTCATTCCCTTAGATCCACTGACACTCAAACTTTGTTGATTGCTCGGTGCTCCACCCTTATTGTTCAATTAGGCTTCTCTCACTGCTTCCCCAAAATGTGGAACTCTCTCCCTCCCCAAGTTCGTCACTCCTCCTCTATCTACTCCATCACCTTAGCCATTCACAACTACCTTTCACCCAGCTGCTCTTGACATGACCTTCCCTAAACCATGATCCTGCATATGGCTAGCCAATCCCCATAACCATATCTACTCCTAGCCTACCTCCCCTCCCCTATAACTTATGTAGCCTGCCATGCCACCCTTGCAGGGAAGCCCAGCATTCTGAAGGAGCACTTCTGGGCTCGCCTCTTCTTCCCCCTCCTTCTTTTTCTTCTCCCTCTTCTTACCCCCTTTCTGCCTGTAGAAACCAATAACCTTTCTGAAAATTTTCCTCCATCCACTTCTCCCTATTCCCTTCCAGCCTTTCCCTGCCCCCTCACAAGGTTCTCAGCATCCTGGTGGGATCCCACTTTGCACTTATTTGTCTACCATCCCAAACCTCCAGTTCTCACTGGTAAGCCCCACCTCCACTAGCAGTCCCATACCCCTTGCAGGGTTCTCAGCATCCTGGAGAGGCCCATGGATTGAGCTTCTCCCCCCTTCTCTGCCACCCCCCTGTCCTCCCCCTTCCTATATTGGCACTTATCACCTACCTGTCCCAGTCCTCCCTCTCCCTCTCCCTCTACTTCTGGCACTTTATGAATCGTCTAAAGTGAATACACTTACTTTTCCCTAATCTTCTCTACTCTGTATATATCTAATTGTTCCCTTACTACTAGTTGCTGTCTTCTGTATAGATACTCACCTGTGCTACGCTCATTCCACACCCACTTGCACTGTATTGCCATCTGCTAATTGCCTACTGTTTTATTCACTGTATGTAACTGTTGTCTCATATACCTAGAATGTATAATTAATTTCCTGCTATTTTATTCACTGTACAGTATGTAACTGTTGTCTCATTTACCTAGAATGCACAACTGCTTATCCCTCTGTACCCCTTCCACCCCAGGTCAGACCAGGAGATGAGCAACTTGCTGTTCAGTGTGCTTTCCTGGTGAAACATTTCAATAAATAAATAAATATTAGTCGCCCTCCTCTGGACTACCTCCACTCTGTCTATACCTTCTGGAGATGTGGTCTACAGTACTCTAGGTGGGGTGTTACCCACGATCTATACAGAGGCAACACTGCCTCCCTATTTCTGCTGGTGATACCCCTCCCTATGCACCCCAGAATCCCACTAGCCCTCCCGACTGCCTTGTCTCACTGCTTGACCACCTTTTAGGCCATCAGATATGATTACCCCAGGTTTCTTTCAACACTGGGTCAGACTAGCGCTGACAGCAGTAGTGCAGTCAAGAGCCGAGCGTCAAAAATAGCGCTGATTTTTTAGCGGGGGGGGGATCTGCCCGCCACACCCCTTGAACTTGATTATTTTCCTACTCCGGGGGGAGCACATCATGGGGCAAGTTAAATGTCTAGGGCTGTGGAATACTGTTTCCACAGCCCCTTGAAAAAAAAAAAACTAAGTCCCGATTTGAGTAAAACGAATGGAGATCAGGATTAGAACCCTGGTCTCCAATAACACTGGCCAAGCTGCTTTATGCCCCAGCCCTCCATGCCACAGGAGCAGCTCAGTCAGCCTCCTGGCTCCTGGTGCTCTTACTGTCTTTCGGCAGCCAGGACAGTGACCAGGGAGCACTTACAGCAAGTGCTGTAAATTCCATCTGCTTTCCATGTGAGTGCTTACCAGACTAGTGCCGTACAGTGCGGTGCCATTCTGGTAGAGTTAACTTGATGGGGAACTGTCTCTTTCCTGCTTGGCAGTTGTCAATACCACTCCTCCCATTTTCTACTCCACCTCTGGGTTTCTATTCCCTAACTGCATTATTTTCTACTTTTTCACATTGAAATCCAGCTGCACGCACACCTGTCTATCCTCCTCCCTCTGCATCTCTTTATACCTCCTGTATGCTATCCTTTTAACCTTTACCTTTTCAGCCACCTCTTTTAAAAGCCATAGCGGTCTCTCTTTCCTCTTGCTCTTGCTTTTGCTCACTTGTTTGATGCAGAGGTTTGTTGCCTTTGATATGCTCCCTTTTAGTTTCACCCACTGTTCCTTCACCTCACCCAGGCCATTCCCCCCTCACCAGGTAATCCTAAAGGTAGTCACCAATCTTTATAAAATGTACCTTCTTAAATCCAGGATACTTGCCCTTGTGTGCTTTGATTCTGCAGTTGTCTTTATACTGAACCACACCATATGGTGATCACTGGTCCTCAGGTGACCTCCCACCTTGACATCTGCAACACAGTCCCTGCTAGTGAGCACCTGGTATATTATTGCCCCATCACGAGTGGGTTCACTGACTAGTTGCCTGAGGAGTGCCTCCTGCAGAGTCCAGAATGTACCTGCTTCTAGCTGCAGCTGCTGCTTGGAGATTCCAATCTACATCCTGCAGGTTAATGTCCCCTACTAGCAGCACCTCCCCCTTTTCTGCCGTCTTGCCAATGGCTTCAACCAGTAGCTAATTCTTCCCTCTGTGCTGGATGTCTGTAGATCACTCTGGTATGAAGAGTGGCTCCATTCCCCATCTCCTGGGTGACCCACAGTAACTCTGTCTCCCCCTATATTTCCTGTATCTCTGTTGTTTTTATACTTTCCCTCACATAAAGTAACACATCCTCTCCTTTCCTTCCCACCCAGTCCTTCCAGAACAGAGTATAGCCCGGTATGGTCATGTTCCAGTCATGGTTTTCAGTGCACCGTGACTCTGTAATGGCCACAATGTCCAGATTGGCTTCTGCCTTGATGGCCTCTTGGTCCAGAATCCTATTTCCTAGACTTAAAGCATTCATACACATGGCCTTCCAGTTTTTGTTTCCACACTACTTGTTGCCCCCCCTTTCTCCTTTGCCCTATTTCCTTCCCCTCTCATTTGAAAGCTCTCTTTCCTTCTCCCTTTGTCTCTACTACCCTACTCCCTTTATTAACTTGCACTCTGGGGATTACTTTCCCCTCGAGTTCACCTTACTCTCTATTTCAACCTGTGGGGAGCAGTTTCTGACTCCCTGATTCATACCGCCACACAATGGCTAATTTAAATGTTCACTGAAGTAACATTTAAACCATCCACTGAGGACTGTAGTTCTCCTCCTGGATGGATGCAGGCCATCACCCCTGTATAGGGAATTATCTTCCCAGGTTTGTCCCCAGTCCCCAGTGTTGCCAAACCCTTCCTCACTGCACCATTACTTCAGCCATGTGTTCAATCATCTGGTGTGGAGATCCTTTTCCTTCCCTCTGTTACAGGTGGGCAGCACCTCAGCAAAAGCCACTGAGTGAGTTACCTGTCTAAGACCACTCCCCAGCTCCCTGAACTCCCCTTGCTCTATCTGAGCCCCATCCCTAGCCAGGTCATTAGTCCCCAGGTGGACAATGACACCCAGCTCTCCCTCCCATTCTGCTGCTTTAGCAGTCATCAGGATCTACTTCCCATCCCTCTGGGACATGCTGCCATGCTGGCATCTAACCTGCCAAGCCCCCCTTTCCTATTCTCAAAACTATACCCCTCACAATGGAGTCTCCCACCAGAAGATGCTTCCTCCTCCACTGAGGTCCTCAATCACCCTCCTTAGGGTCTGCACTAGGGAGGGCCCCACATCCTCCCTGGTCACTACTGGGGGTGCCTCCTCCTGCCAGTCCCACCCCACCAGAGTGGCATAGGAATTATGTAGTGGTACTGGTTGAGGAATGTGCCTCTGTCCCACCACTCCCCTTCCAAGGCCCACCATAGTTTAACCATTCCTTCTCTCTGGAAACCTCTGAGGTAACAGTAGCAGACGTGGCCCCTGTGTGGGGAAAGATATCCCCCGAATCCTAGCCAACTTGGACTGCAGAGTAGCAACCTCCTCCCTCATCCAAGAGAGATGTGGACCAACCTACACCATCAACCCTCTGAGGAAGACGTTAGCAGTCCTAAACTGGTCCTTGTATTTTTTACAGGTGGATTCTCTGGACCTGCTGCTCCTTTCATTCCAAACACTGCACCTGTCTGTAATGTATTAGACATTTTTTTTTTATGTACTGTGTATTAAAACACAGTATTGCAATGGATTTTCATTTTCATCAGTGCCTATAGGCCATTTTGAGAAAGGAACACTACTTTATGTTTTAGATTCATATATTGCATTAAGGAATATTTTCATGTTTGTCATAATGATTCAAGACTGGATCCTGCTGTTTGTTGATTTGATATTATTGCCTGCTTTTGGGGTTACTGACAGCACTAACAAACATATGAGCCTGGCTTGTGTATATTTTCAGATGCTGTCTGGATGTATAGTGCACTACCACTATCATTTTGTTTGTCTACAACTTAACTTTAAAAATAAATACCCAAGCAATATAATGTATATATTTATTTATTTATAAATTTTGACCAGGAAAGGTGCACAAAGCTGTAATAGCTTGTTACCAGGTGCATCCTGGGGGCTGTGTTACATAGACCCATTTTGTTGATGAAGGAATGTTGGCTATGGCACTGTGGAAATTCCCCTACTCGTCTGTAGGGGGAACTGCTGGTCCTTGAGAAGACCAGTTCAGGTGTGCTTCCCATAGAGCAGGATGTGCAGGAAGCTAGGCAGCAGGTCTCCTCCCTGGCCTCTGGTTTGCCAGAAACCGAGGCCTTCTTTGATGCCAAGGGGTATCTGGAGGCAACTTATTTAGACAGATGTTACAGACAAAGATATAATAGTGGAGGAATCAATGGAGATGCAGAATACCGAAGTTGCAGTGGAAAGTGTGACCAGAGAAATAGATCAACATAATAAGCTTGGTTTAACAAAAAGAGCAGATACAGGCTTTATAGGCATCAGAGGAAGCACAGCATGCTGAACGAAAAGAGAAACTCACTGCTCAGCTGAATGCTTTTTGCAAGGATGTCCCAGGCACAGCACACAAATGAGACAGCTTCACTGCGGATCTCAGAGAAGCCAGAACAACAAGCCACAAGTGAACCCAGAAGCAGTGTGATGCAAAATGCGACTCCAGAACCAACAGGAGTTTGAACCACTTTCTTTGGCAGAAAAACAGTATCCTTCCTTGAAAGGCAGAGTAGAGAAACTTACCAGAGCAAGGGAGAAGGATTAAGACTTAGTTTGGCTAAGCAGATTTACTGTGTGGTGGTGTTTTTATTTTTTACTCACAGGGATTGCTACTGTTTGTTGCTAACATTTCATTGCTTTATTTTTTCTCTGATTCAAATTGTTGTTGCTGGTATACCTTCTTCTGCATTATTACAAGGTGTGCCTACAGGTGTGTGCTAACAGATTACTGCTGTAATCTTCTGATTCAAATTGTCTTTTGCAAGGTATATCTTCTGTTACTGCTTTATTTTTCTCTGGAGCAAAGTGTTTCTACAGGGTATATCTTCTCTGAAATTATTACAGGTGGTGCTTTACAGGTTTTACAGTTTTATCTAACATTAGGATAAGCTTTCAGGGTTACTGCATTTGTTGTTGACTGATTGTTTCTGCTCTTACCTCCTTGTTCTTTGTCCGTGGTTCTTCTTTTATGCAGGAAGGGCCCAGCCACCCACCCCATCCCCAACCACCCCACGCTACACTCCTTTTATAGGGTACCACAGTTGTGACATTTCCTGTGGCAGAGCAGGAAGGGGCGGGATCAGTGGGGCCTCCACAAAATGATCTCATTTACAGGGCACTAGTAATTTAACTTGTTATAACAAGTTAAACAAAGCACAATTAAACCATTACTTGCATTTTTTTTCCTTCTAATTACTCTGACTAGGTTACAAACCCAGCAACTTATTTGGAATGGATTTCATTAACTGCAGGTACTGTGGAACAATTTTCAGAAGGACAGTCTTACAGGATTTAGGACACTGTCCTACATGCTGGGCCTTTGGAGATCTTAGGTCTCAGCCCGGGCAGCATGGGCAGAGATTGCACGCCCAAATTTCATATTGAAGAGGAAATACATTATAAGAACCACCCGCATTTCCCCAGCATCCAACAGAAAACCTCGACCGCAGAGGGTAGTTGGTCCAGGAGGTTGGCAGGTGGTTAGGAGGAGCAAATCAGGTGCCTCATCACCTCTGCTCTCCAACACATTACCTCCGAAAACCATATAAACACTACAAACAGGTATCTGCCTCTATCTCTGAAATCAAATAAAGAGGCAGAAGACACTGCAGAGCAGGACACTGCAGCACAGGAGCTAGCACAACAATACTCACCCAAATCAGGAACCAAAACTAAACAAGCACAAAGGAAATCCAAAAACTACTGATCATAGGAGACTCCATGATTCGGGAGTTGATACCCATCTCCAGAAGGGGTGATGGTCAGATGTCTCCAGGTACATCAGCATGGAGAGACACTGACCGCATTGCTAAAATTGTTCACAAAGCAGGAGAAAACATTGATGTCCTAGTACACATAGGGACTAATGATCTCGCCAGCCGGTCAGTTGTGGAGACCAAGGAACACCT
Source organism: Neoceratodus forsteri (assembly GCA_016271365.2). Taxonomy (NCBI): domain Eukaryota; kingdom Metazoa; phylum Chordata; order Ceratodontiformes; family Ceratodontidae; genus Neoceratodus; species Neoceratodus forsteri. Next base: position 380,040,403 of record CM057458.1, read on the forward strand.
GACTAGGCTGGGTGACAAACTATCATCTATTTCGTCGGTATCTCCTCTCTGAGATCCTGCCAGTCTGGGAGAAGGGAGCAGATGGACGGAAGGTCAGAGAAGGGAGATAGGGGAGCTAAACACGTGGCTCAAGGACTGGTGCCAGGAAAAGGACACGGATTTGTAGGGAACTGGCAACAGTTCTGGGAGGCGAAAGTTCTTTAAATTTGACGGACTGCATCTGACTAAAGAGGAGTCAGTGCATTGGGGCAGAAGTTTGGACGTCTTTGCAGAATATTTAAACTAGCAATGGGGAGAGGGTGCAGCACCCCATATGTCGAATGGGAAGAACACCCTCCCCCCAGCTAGTGGTCAAACAGGAATTCACGCTTGCCATTCATTTGCATCACCAGGTAAGAAAAAGGTTTGTCTCCCATACGATGCACAGGGGTAATGCCAAACTTCACCCAACAACTAACACACCAAAATCTGGCCAATGGAAAATCATGTACACAAATGCTCACAGCCTGGGAAATAAGATCCCAGACCTGCAGGCAATAATGTCAGAGGCTAAACTGGACATAGTAGCAATTAGTGAGACGTGGTTTACCAGTAATCACACTTGGGAGACTTCAGTACCTGGCTATGTATTGTTCAGAAGAGACCGAGTGCAAAAGGGGGAGGAGTGGCCCTGTATGTTAATGAAAATATCAAAGCTACAGAAATTCAGAATACACATAAGGAGCCAGAAGAACTGTGGGTCACCCTGGAAACAGGAAATGGGACAGCCATAAGAACTGGGGTTGTCTACAGGCCCCAGACCAGAGGGAGAACATAGACACATTACTGTTAGAAGATATACAAAACATGACAGCTAAAGGGAGGTTCTGATAATGGGAGACTTCAACATGCCAGATACAGATTGGTCAATACCAGCAGGAACATCTGCCAGAACTAGACTCATAGTGGATTCCTGCAGGGAGGGCCTCAAACAACTGGTACAGCAACCCACAAGAGACAGGGCTATCCTAGATCTAGTACTGACTAACAAAGAAGGGATCACAGATCTCCAGGTAGAAGGTCACCTGGGGCCAGTGACCATCACATGGTATGGTTCAATTTGGCTACTACATCTAAATCATCCCATTCCAAGGCAAAAATATGGGACTTCAGAGGAGCTGACTTTGATAAGATGGCCAACAGAGTTAAGCTAGCCCTGGCAAAAAGAAACACAGGTGAGGAGGTACAGGCAAAGTGGGCAAGCATTAGGATACAATACTTGAAGCAACATCCCATTGTGTTAGACAGAAAAGGAAGTGCAAAGAAGAAGGAAACCACTTTGGTTCTCAAATACAGTAGCAGAAAAGGTCAGAGCCAAAAGGCTGGCCTTCAGAAAATATAAGGGAACACAGCGGGATGAAGATAGGGAGGCATACCAAACTGCCCTAAGGGAAGCAGGTAAGGCAGTAAGGCAGGCAAAGTCCCAAACTGAGGAAACACTAGCACAAACAGTAAAAGAAGGTGACAAGACTTTCTATAGATACATTAGTGAAAGGAGAAAGTCCAGAGGGGGTATTGCTAAGCTTAATGGAGAAAGGGCATGTGAGGAGGAGGACCCTGTAAAGGCATTTATCCTAAATAGATACTTTTGCTCAGTATTTACTGAAGAGAAGGTAGGCAGGGCCCACAGCTCAGCATCATGGACACAGGGGAGGGAGGTGAGCACTACTCCTTCACAAAAGAAAGGGTCCTACAAGAGCTTGCTAAGTTCAGGGTGGATAAGGCAATGGGACCTGATGGCATACATCCCAGGGTACTTAAGGAGCTAAAGGAGGAACTAGCAGAGCCATTAGCAGAATTGTTTAGTGAGTCTCTGAGCACAGGAGAGGTCCCAGAAGACTGGAGAAGGGCTCATGTGATCCCACTCCACAAGAGTGGTAGCAGGGAGGCGGAACTACAGACTGGTCAGTCTTACCTCAGTAGTGGGCAAGATTATGGAGGCACTCCTTAGGAAAGGATAGTGCAACACCTGGAATCCATAGGGCACAGGATCCAAGACAGCATGGGTTTACAAAGGAAGGTCCTGTCAAACTAATCTCATAGATTTCTTTGACTGGGTAACCAGAGTGGTGGACCAGGGGAGCAGTTGATGTCGCCTACCTTGACTTCAGCAAAGCTTTTGACACTGTTCCACATAGAAGATTGATAAATAAGCTAGGTAGGCTCGGGGTGGGTCAGAAGTTGGTCAACTGGGTGGCAAACTGGTTGACTGGCAGAAAACAGAGAGTGGTGGTAAATGGTATACAGTCAGAAGAGATGCAAGTCACAATTGGGGTACCTCAGGGATCAGTCCTGGGGCCAGTCCTATTCAACATCTTCATTAGTGACCTCGCAGATGGACTAGAGGGTAAGGCTTGTCTGTTTGCAGATGACACCAAGATCTGCAACAGAGTAGATGATCCAGATGGGGTGGGCAGAATGAGAAGAGATCTGGATAAACTAGCAGAATGGTCAGAAGAGTGGCAACTGGGTTTAATGCAAAGTAGCAAAATCATGCACATAGGAAGAGAAACCCTGAAGCCACTTATAGGCTGGGAGGAGTTGCTAGCAGTCACAAAGGAAGAAAGAGACTTGGGCATCATCATCACTGATGACCTAAAATCATCCAAGCAGACCTCTAAAGCAGTAGTTAAGGCTAGGGGGTGTTAGGGTGTATTAGTAGGGTATCACAAGTCGTAAGAGGAGGTAATAATCCCTCTGTACAAGACATTGGTTAAGGCCCCATCTGGAGTACTGCGTGCAGTATTGGAGGCCACACCTTCACAAGGACATTAACCAAATTGAGGCAGTCCAGAGAAGGGCAACCAAAATGGTGCAGGGACTGCATCAGAACACATATGAGGACAGATTAACGGAGCTCAATATGTATACCCTTGAGCAAAGGAGGAGAGAGGTGATATGATCGAGACATTTAAACACCTTAAGGGCATAAACAAGGTGAAAGAGTCTAACATGTTTAAATATAAGAAAAATAGCAGGACAAGAGGACACAGCATGAGATTAGAGGAGGCCGATTAAGGGGAATGTGAGGAAATTCTTTTTCACAGAAAGGGTGGTAGATGCATGGAATGGCTTACCACAAGAAGTGGTGGCTATGAATACAGTGCAGGGCTTCAAACAGGCATGGGATAGGCATAAGGGAGCAATACAAATGACTATGAATAGATAGGTCACTGACAGAGCAAAGGCCGATGGCACATTTATAAGGTAGAAAAAGAAATGGGCAGACTGGATGGGCCTTGCGGTCCTTATCTGCTGTCAACTTCTATGTTTCTTCCCTGTTTGTGTTTGGAGCAACTGCATCAAGGACTGGGTCTTCGTCTGGAAGGGTTTTCATGACTCCTAAAGGAGCCGCCCAAGTCGGAGACCTGCGTTGACCATTGGTGCAAGTACCATGATTGAATCTTCAGTGGAAAAATGGCTTTGTGAAGCTGGCTGGGGGTTTGATACCACTACAGGCAAATGGATTTTGGGTATAACGCCCATTACTATGCCTCAGTCAGAGGGACCAGCTACCACTCTGACAGGTACTTTTTCTCAATCTAAAGACATTGCAAGCAATAACGTTCCTGTACATTCTGACTCAGAAATGGAGTAAATAAGTAAGGGGGTCAAGTTCCCCTCTAGTATTACCAGCAGACCTCCAGCTGACACAGAACCCTGTGTTAACTCTACATAATGACATACCGAGTGTTTCTTTGGATAATATGACTCCTGCATCAGATTTTGGTGCAGATAGCTTGTGGCATAACTGTACTATTCCACTAACAACCTCACAGGTTCAGAGTGATATGGGGCCAACAGAGTCATCTCACAAGCCACAACCAAGAGTGAGACCTTATGCCTCTTTATTTCATGCACTAGTTTATCCAGTCAAACTGCACAATGCAGTGCAGTTGCACTTTAAAGGAGGTCTTGACTTTCAACCATAGGATAGGATTTATGCTGCACGTACCCTTTTGAAAGGTTCTGTGGGTTTCTTGGCCACAGAAATGTATACCGTTATTCACGTCTCTGGGTAGACAACTTTTGGTATTACTTTTAAACTAAATCAAGGGCTTGAAAAATTCTGGCATAAATTTAATATGTTGAAAAGTGCACCTCTGTGGTCTCCCTTTGAGGTAAACCATTTGACAAAATCTGCATTTCGGACTATCACTGTCCTCTTTAGGAATGAGGGCGTGAGTGTTACAGACCAAATTATTTGGTTAAAACAGCGCTGTACTGTTCAAGGTCCCCCAGAAGCTATGCACCGGGGACTGGAGGGTCAGAGTCCTTCTCCACACCACTGACACTGGATATCAACATCTTCCAAACAGTTTTGTTTTAGGCAGGGATTGTAGGGTACTTTTCTATGCTGGGCAGCCTAAGGCATGATATAGGTGTGGGCCACATACCTACTTGAGCAGCCTCTGTGACAAATTAAGATGTATGTTCTGCCAGAAACTGGGTCATACCAGCACACGTTTTAAAAATCAGCAGATATGCAGCTTATGTTCCCAACCAGATCATTCTTACAAGGCTTGTCCCAAGGCAGCTCATATTAAAGATGCATAAGCAGATGGGTCTGAGCAACAGCTTATAATTGCGAGTACACCAACTATTGTGTTAATTCCAGGCCAGGACGCACCCCTAGAAACTTTAGATCCGAACCCCCCTTAAAAATTTCAGACTCGGGTGACTTCACCACAGACAGTGTCTGAGGAACAACCATCTATAGAACCCACACCCCTTCTTGAAATTCAGGGCCCCTCTCCTTCTCTGGATCCCCGCCGATTCAAGGTGCAGACCTTATTTCTGTTTCACAAGAGAAAGCAACTATGCTTCCCCCCTGTTCTCCTCTTCCACTGGAGGAGACAGGATGATGCTTACATGCCAAGATGGTTAGAAACCCTCTCCCTCAGAAGTATCTAAATTGGCACAGATATCTTTGAGCAATAGATATACTGCAGTCAGTGCTACCCCAGAAATATCAGAAGATAACTCTGATGGTTCCTATCTTTGCTCTTCCATCCTAGATCAAGGTTCTGATACTGACAGCATGGTAATAGAAAGGAGTAGAGATCCTTTACCTAAAGTTGACCACCCACCAGGAAGGAAAGTGAAAAAGAAAATCGAACACTCTAAGAGCAAGCAAGTGCTGTAGCCTTGAGGTTATACTACCTTACTGAGTTTCCCCCTCCTTTTCCATTACATCCACTTCCGATGCATTCCTCTGTCTGTCATTTGCCACAATAAATGTTAATAGTATTAAATCAGATAGGAAAATGGCAGCTACTTTTCACATTCAAGATCTAGAGGCCCACTATTTATTTCCTAACAGACATTAGAATACACACTACAGTATGGCAGAAATTGCAGGGGTGACCATATCTTGGTACGCAGGCCCATCATTTCGGTCGACAGGCATAGATAAGTGTACAGGAGTAGGAATCTTGTTCTTTGATGTTGAGTCTCATTTGATTAAACTAGTAAATCTCCTACTAGGTAGAGCATTAATCCTGGATATCTGTATTAATAATCAACTATATAGATTAATTAACATTTATGCAGCTCAAACAAAAGTAGATCGATTAGCACTGTTTTCACTCATTCAGCCATACCTGTTTACTGCATTCCATCTAGTGTTAGGGGGTGATTTTAACGGTGATCTTTCCTTAGAAGACAGAAGTAAACATGCAGCAAACAAAGAAAATGTTCTGTGATACCACCTGTTTAGTTAATATCACTAGAACTGCTTCTTTAAAAGATGCCTACCATTCCTTCCACCTTAAATCACACCCTACATTTCAAAAAGGCCCTCTTGCTACCAGTATAGATTTATTTTTCATTGCTAAACATATGATAGTGGAATCTATTTTTGTGGAAGCTGTTGAATTTTCAGATCATAATATGATTTTTATGTGGGTAGCAAATCATACCCCTCTATTCTATAGCCCTGGAACATGGCGATTTAATGCAACATTATTAGAACAAACCTCTTTAACCCAATAAATAAAATACTTTATAGAAGCTAGAAAACTGGTGTTTTTTTATGACACCCCCACTTAGTTGATAGGAAGACACCAAATGTGATCTAAAATCACTCTTACTCATGGAAAGTAAAACAAGATGGAATACGCTGTATTTTCAATACCTTCAATGTAGAGTACAGTTACAGAAACTGACTTCTCTAAGTTACACTACTGGTCTTGATTACACATTCCAAATCAAGAAAATAAAAGAAGACATGCTTAGTTAGCTTGATCAACAGGTGGCAGGGTTAAAGCAGTAACAACAATTTGGAGTCAAGGCAAATCAGTTGTGATCTGCCCTTATGTCTCCTGTAACTCCAGAAGCTCACAGAAAACCATTGAAACATTAATTGATAATCAGAACATGGAACAAAACACAAATTTGAGGATAATGACAGTAGATACCCAACAGACACAACACTTATTCGAATCCACCTTTGTGCAAGAGTCTGGTAGACCAAGATTTTTTGATAGTTTCATCATACCCCGTTGCCCTGAATCAGATTTAGATACTCTCACCCGGGATATCTTCTCCCAAGAGGTAATTGAAGTCATGCAATCCTTAAAAATTGGCAAATCACCTGGCTCTGATGGCCTTCGTAACAAACTTTTTAAAGCATCAGGAGAAGATATTAAACATGAATTAGCAAAAGTTTTTGCTAGTATTTTGAAATAGAATGAAGTTCCATTATCTATGTCAGAGGGGAACCTGATTTACATTCATAAAAGGGAGATAAATGATATCTTAAACTGGACGCTAATTAGCCTTTTAAATAGTGATTTTAAAATCTTTCAATTTAAAGTTTATTAAAGTAGTTTTAATGTAATTGACAGGTATAGTTATACAAAGTCCCTTATACATTAGAATAAACATCAGTCTGAATCTGTCCTCCTCCCTCCCTCCCTCCCACATCTTAAAACCCTCCCTTCTAATACATCATTGCTCTTGCCCCATTCTCTTTTATCCTTATAGCACAGACAAATTAATAAGGATAACACATGTTGGGTACAGTGAAAACAGCAGCAAAGCAACATTATATAGAATATAAGGCATACAAGGGGTCCTAAATCTTTTTAAAACTCCCTATTCTATTATTTAAGCTTGCTATAGCCCTTTCTGTTCTAAGGTTTGCAAGAATTTCAATTAACCACTCTCCATAAGTGACTTCGGTTTGGTCCACCCAATGCCTGAGTTCTATTTTCTTAACTGACATGGATATCAGAGCCATGTAATATTTCGTGTTAAGGATCCTAATACCTGAACAGTCACCTAGGATGCATATTTTGGGTGTAAACAAGCCTTCCAAACCCAGAATGGGGTCAATTTTGTACTGGATAGTTGTCCAAAGAAGAGTTAGTTTGGGACAGGACCAGAAAATATGATATAATCTGCCTTCATATTTGGAGCATCTTACACATAGAGATGAGGATGTCAATTCCAGCTTTGTCATTTTATGTGGGGAAAAGTAAATTATGTAGAATATGTATCTGCATAAGTCTTAATCTGTCTTGGATAACAAATTTATGACAGTTAAACCAGAGATCTGCCCAGTTTATGTTATGGTTGGGGAAAGGTAGACCAATAATTGGTTGATCCGAAACAATCTGGATATAACCAATCAAACAGTGTTCCGTAAATTTTGGAGACTGCTTTGGGTTGACCCACCATTTGTGACATTTCTTTTGGTAGAGAAAGGCCTGGTGTCAACTCAGGTTTAAGCAAAGAATTTTATTAACACGTGTCGCAGCTGAATAATTCTGAAGAAATATTTACTTGGAATCTTGAACTTTTGCTTAATATTTTGACTTGATAACCATGTCCCACCTTCTCCTATAAGATTGTAAATTGGTATCTCCTTTAAATGTGGGAACCAGTTTGGAGAGATAGTTTTGTCATCTATCTTACAATTAGTGTCTCCAAATAAGGGCTGATTTATGTCCCTCTTACTGTTATATTTAAGAAAACAGCAAAGTTTGGAGTAGACCCTGACTGACAAAGCTATAGAAGTGTTCTTTAACCTGCTGGGAAGGAGGTTTTTTATTATTTTATGTTATTTTATTGAAATCTAGGATTACAAATACCTTTGAGCAGGAACTGCTCATTTACAAAGGTTCCACGGCAAAGGAATGGGGGGAGTACATACATACAAAGGTCAACATAATAATACATAGTTACACAATAAAAAGAAGTAAGAGACTGAGGCTTAGGAAATTCCAGTAATTCAAAATGTGCCAAATGTTAGGTAGCATGACATACCAGCCAAGGGCAATCTTAGAAAAAAGCACTGCAGGTGAGAGGAAGGGGTATGCAGGCAAGAAGGCCATTGTCAGAGGGTAGAGGGTGAGGGTAAGAGCTCTAAAGGAGGGAGGGAGGGAGGGATAAAGTCAGGAAATGCTCGGGGGGAGGAAAGGGAGAGGGGGCAAGGGGGTAGGCAGCTAGAAGGGGGCAAGGCAGGGAGAGATAGCTGTCAAGACTGAAGTGGAGGGCAGTGAGCGGTGGGCCCCTGATTAGGCGAGGCAGTCACAGCGACTAGTTGAAATGAGATGAAGTCGGAGTTGTCTCTTAAAAGGGCCAAGAGCAGCAGCAGTAAGAGTTTCTTTGTTGAGAGTATTGTACCACTGTGGTGCTCTGTGGGCAAAGGCCCTCTGGCCCATGGTAGTCTGGCATCTGGGGACAAGGAAGGTTAGTTGTTGTGAACTTCTAGTTCTCTGGGTGCAGTGGTGGTCAATTAGGAGCTTTTCAATGCCCGGGGGCATGACCCCGAGGAGGACTTTTTTGGTTAAGAGGCAGGTTTGATAGTGTATCCGGCTGATGAGAGGAAGCCATCCTGCCCAAATGTACAGGTCACAAGTGTGTGTAAGTCGGTCAGCCCCAGTTAGCAGCCTGCATGCTTTGTTGAGTGCAACTGTAATTCTACGGAGGGCAGAGGCGGAGGCAGAGCCATAAATTACTAGCCCGTAATCGATGATAGAGGTGACAGAGCTGTTGACAGCCAACCAAAGAGTGTCAGGAGTCATGCAGTGTTTGTGCCTGTAGAGCAGGCCTATATGGATGTTGGTGACTTTGGTGATAGAATCTATGAGCTGATGGTAGGAGGGTGAGCTGTCCAATGTGACACCTAGGTATTTAAAATCAGGAACGTGTTCAAGTAAGGTCCCTGTTTGGTTTAGAATGGTGAGGTCACGGGATTTGTACTTGCTCCTGGTGTTGTAGAAGGTCATAACCTTTGTTTTGCTGTAATTCATGACCAGTTTGTGTGACTTGAACCATTCTTCTATGCGCATGAATTCAAGCTGTAATTGTTTCTCGAGGAGCTTTGAGTTTTGGTGGTTGGTGAACATGACTGCATCATCAGTGTAGAGCAGTAATTTCTGGTGGCAGACACTGGGAAGGTCTTTGAGAAAGAGGCTGAAGAGTAGTGGCCCCAGGATGGACTCCTGTGGGACCCCTGAAAGGACTGGCTTTTCTTCCGAGGTGACACTGGCAATCCTAACCCACTGGACCCTCTCCCCAAGGTAGCTTGAAAACCAGAGCAGCACTTCATTGGAGAGCCCAATGTTTGATAATTGCTTGAGTAGGAGTGGGTGGTTCACAGTATCAAAGGCTTTCATAAGGTCGATGAATACTGCCCCTACATAGTTTCCTTGATCGAGCATGGTATGGATGAAGCCCATGAATTCTAATAGTGCAGTGGTGGTACTGTGCCCTTTTCAGAAACCATGTTGCTCAAGACACTAGATGTCGTATTTTTCCAGGTACTTGACTAGTTGGTCTGAGGCAATGCACTCCAGGACCTTAGACAATGGAGGGAGGATGGAGATAGGTCTGTAGTTGGAGTGCAGTGATTTGTCTCCACTTTTGTGTACCAGTGTGATGTTCACCTGTTTCCAGCGAGATGGGAACTGGGACATCCTTAGTGATAGGTTGAGGACCTTTGTTAGGGATTCAAGGACTTCTTCAAGGACAAGTGCTAACAACTTTAGGTCAAGGGAGTCACCGCTGTAGCCTGCTTTGTGAAAGGCCTTCCAACTATAGGTTCTGGCTTCATGCACTGGGATCTCCTTGAAGTAGAATTGTGGGGCAGGGTGTAGGAGAGGAGTAGTTGCAGGACGGTTACTACCAGAGGGGGCATCAAAGAAATTAGAAGGGAGGACACTATCCAAGTTGGAGAACACATTGTTAAAGGTGTTGGTGATTGTGTACAGGTCAGATGTTGGTGTTCCATTTATGTTGAGCATGGTGGGTGGTGACTTAGGGTCCTTGCCTGTAAGGTCTTTCAAGTTATTCCAAAATTTTTTTCCATCACCCCAGAGTTGGAAAGAGCTTCTTTGAAGTATTTGCTTTTGGCACTCCTAACTGGCCACGTGCACTTATTTCTGGCAGCTTTATATTTATGAATATCCCCAGGTTTGGATGTTGTATGGGCACAGTACCAGAGATGATCCCTATGTTTGAGTAAAGTAATTAGATTGGGGGTTATCCAAGGGTTAGCTCTGCCCCTGACCTTCAGCTTTTTGAGAGGTGCAAAGATATTGCAGGCCGCAGTGAAGTGGCTGATGAAAAGGTTTAAAGCTTGGTTTACATCATTGGCAGAGTCGATTGGTGTCCAGTCCAGGTGGCTTAGGTGTGTCTTTAGTAGCTCATGATACCCCTGCTTTAACACTCTGGTGTGGATTATTTTAGGAGGGGGCTTAATGAATTTGTTTGTCCAGGTACATGTGACCGGTGAGTGGTCACTGATCCCATCAGGGAGCACTGAGACTTTTGAGATTCATTCAGGGTGATTAGTAAGGATCCAGTCCAGAAGTGTGTGTGACCCTGTCCCATAGTTGCATCTGGTGGGGGTGGTAACAAGTTGGGTGAGGTTCTGTGATGTGACAGCATCCTTGTAGTTTCTGGCCTCCAGCGATAGCCAATTTATGTTGAAGTCACCTAGTACTATGAGTTCAGAGTTATGGTGTAATCCCTGTAGGCTTTCCAATATGCTCATAAATCCATTGGGCTGATCTTTAGGGGGTAGGTACACAGAGGTAATGATGAGCTCCTTGTTGTGCGCCCCGAGTAGAACTTTAATAGCGAGAACCTGTTAGGGTGGTTTAGGGTTTGAGAATGGGAAGACTTGATCCAGATAGGAATTCCTCAGGTAGATGGCACAACACCCACCTCGTTTGGAAACCCTGTCCTGCCTGAATATAGAGTATCCAGGGATGGTGACTGCAGCATCTGGTATCTTGGGGTTAAGTCATGTTTCAACAACAGAGAGTACATCAGGGCTATGTTGCTGGACCCAGGTCTACAAGATGTCAAGTTTGTTAAGGAGGCTGCAGACATTGATTGAGGCTAATGTGAGGGACCCCTCCCACCTTTTTGTGGCATGGGGTGCTAGGCCGGTAGGCCCCGGGTTAGGATGAACATTTCCAGATATCAGAAGTAGCATAAGTAGTATCCTAAGAAGGTACGCTTTAATCATTTTGCAGACTAGTTTTGTTGTAGGGCATCTAGTCCTCTTGGCCTTGCTGGTCTGCATTTTCTCCATGATATTGCAGAGCACAATATATAAAGCCATGTTCTCAGAGGTGCCACGTGATTGATGAAAAGTAATCAAATCCACAGGAAATTGTGAACTACCGGGGACCAGAAAACTGTTATTGTAGCTCAAAGACCCAGAATGTGATAAATTCCTGAAGGTGTTAAATTCCTGAAGGTGATGAACATTGGCCTGGGACATCTGCAGGATGTAAAAATCCTTTGTTAGTATCTTCCCCTTGATTCTCCAAAATGGTTGTGAATAGACCTCAAAGACAAGTACACATCCTTTAAGAACAAGTCAGATGGAAATGTGGATTCTATGCAGCACTCCACAACTCAGTTTTAGTATAACAGATTTACTGACCTTACTTTTAGCTTTGATGGCTTCCAAAAAAGTTGATTTATGATGAGAATGCCAATACCTGGTGGTGATGTTTTGCAGTTTCTTAGTCCAGGAAATGTTCATAGATGTTATGTCCAAGAATGGTCCAGATCCTCCAAGCAGAAACACATGAAAATCCACAAAAACTAAACTACTGACAGAGACAAACTCAAACAGTCAGCTTAATAAACCAGCTCAATTCCTTGATATGGAAAAAAGCTTCAGGCTCTAATCCACAGGAACAAATCTGGGTTAGTTCTATTTTGAGCCAAGGTGCGGGGTAGTGTGTGGTATCTGGTGAAAACCATCTCAAATATTTATTAATGTGGCACGCCCAGAAGTAAAGCCCAATATGAGTCAGACACAAACCTCATCTCAATTTAGGTGCCACTAATTTATGAAACGCAATTCTGGGGGTCTTGTTGGACCAGATAAATTTTATAAAAAGGCTGTGTACCTTCTTGAACCAGGATAAGGGAAGCCAGGTGTTAAGCAATGAGAGGGGGTAGAAAAGCCATGGGAAAATGTTCATTTTAAGTAAGTTGACTCTACCTCATATAGAAAGTGGGAGGGAGGCCCATCTATTGAGGTTTGGAGTTATCAAATGGAACAGGGAATCTAAATTTAATTTAAGGGTATGCCCAGGATCTCTGGAGAGCTCACTACCTAAGTATCTTAGTGAATCCTGTTGCCAGGTGAGCCCTAATTTCAAAATATCCACTTTAAACAGTTTGTGATTAAGGGGGAAGACAATTGTTTTGCTTACATTCAATTTGTAATTGGAAACTTGGCTAAAATAATTTACAATATCTAACATTGGGGGATAGAAGAAATGGGGTTTGCAACTTGGAGGAGAAGATCATCTGTGTAGGCAGAGACTTTAATCTCACATGGATGTATTGGGATACCTTGTACTTCTGGACAGGTTTGCAATTTACGGATCAGTGGCTCTAAATATATATTAAAAAGTAAATGGGAAAGGGGGCAACCTTGTCTCATTCCTGAATAAAAGGTAAAAGGTTCTGAGGTGACTCCATTACCTGACACTCTCGCAATTGGGGATCGATAAAGGGATCTGATCCATTTCTGGAAAGTGCTGGGGAAACTGAAGGCATTTAAGGTCTCAAACAAGTATCGCCAGTTAACCCTGTCAAATGCCTTCTTGGCATCCAGAGAGATCAAAGCAGCAGGGTACGGGGCATCTCTGGAATCCGAGAAGACATGGGACAGAGTACGAAGGTGGTCAGATGAAGATCTACCCTTCATGAATCCAACCTGTTCCGGACCAATAATAGAGGGAAGTATGTGATTTTAAAATCTTAATAAGATTATTTCATCATAGGCTGGCCATCACAGCACAGGCATTGATTACTTAAGCAATAAGGTACAACAGGGTGTGGGTTATTAGGGATTTACCCATGCCTTGTATGGTGTGTCACGAGGCGCAGCCGGGTGACTTACCCACACAAGAAGTGGGTAAATCACCCAATAACTCGCACCCTGGAGTGCCTTACTGTGATTATATAATGGATCCAAGTGTAAAATTAATTTAAAATGTGTTTAATTATGTTTTTTATAAATGCCGTTCCTCAGCTGTGGGTTATGCAGGATTTACCCATGGTCATGTGACATGTTTTGACCAATGATGTTACAGGATTTTCACACACCATTGCATAATGCTGCACAATCATGTTCAATAAGGAATCATTCCACTACAGATAACCTTATTCTCTTGAGAGAAATATTTGAGGGAGGAGTAAGACAACAGATTGATGGCTTTGTCTTTGCTCTAGACCAGAAACACGTTTTTGATTCTGTCAACCATGACCATATCTGGTTTATATTACAATCATATGGGATTCCCATCTCTTTTATAGGATGGTTATGCAGTTTGTATCATACAGCTATGGTAGTCCCCCTGATTAATGGGTGGAAGGGACCAATGATTCCTATAAATAAAGGAGAATGTCAGGATTGCCCTCTGAGCCCGCTATTGTATTCCTTTAGCATAGATCCACTGTTATGGGCCTTGAATATATCCCCCTTCTAAGACCCCTACAGTGTCCAGAAGGGGAAAATCCATATAAAGCCATAGCATGTGCTGATGATTTAAGCCTAATGGTACCTGATACCTCCTCAGCACAGCAGGCAATTAATATTTGTACAGACTTTGGACTTTTTTTCAGTGCTTCTCTTAATCTGGACAAATGTGTGGGGAAACAAACTCACCTTAAAACATCTCCTATATTAACAATTGAGGGTATTTAATTAGTGTCCACACCATAAAAAAGTTTAGAAATTATTTATGATGAAGGGCCAATGGATGAACTGAATTAGCTTCCAAAACTTGAACAAGGGTAAGCATTAGTAGAAAAATGGAATTAATATAAAATCAGGTGCCATTGTAGAGTTGGGGAGGGGCCTAAGACAAATAGCACACACAGTATCCTTCTCAGAGGTGCTGCCTGTCAGTGGCATGGGTGAGGCGAGGGTACTTCGCACCATGCAGTTTAATGAATGGTTGAAAAAATGGTGTGGAGCACAGGGGGTTTGGCTTCATTGGAGACTGGGGTTCCACCTGGAAGGACACCAGCCTATACTGGCAGGATGGTCTGCATCTGTCCAGGAAGGAAACAAGTCTTTTGGGCAATCAGTTTAAATGCTTCATTGGCAAGCTTTTAAACTAGTCAAAGGGGGAGGCACTGATAAGCAGCAGGAAAATCCCAGCCTCCCCCCTACAAAACAGGGTACTAAATGAGAAAAAGACCAAGGTAGAAAGGTCAGTGGGGGATGCTGCTACAGAAGGTAATGCCATCAAAAAATGGAGACCAATGACTACCAATGCCCATAGTCTGGGTAACAAGCTTCCTGAATTAGTGGCCTTGATGGAGGAGGAACATCTGGATATCGTGGCAGTCACAGAAACATGGTACACACAGAACCATGACTGGGACAAAAACATACCAGGATACACTATCTACAGGAGGGACAGGGAGGGTAAAAGAGGAGGAGGAGGAGGAGTAGCTCTCTACATAAGGGAAGAAATCAAAGCAACAGAACAAAAGGATAAACAGGGAGGAGAAGAAGCACTGTGGGTCAATTTGGAGGCAGGCAATGGCACCACAATCCACACAGGGGTTGTATACAGACCCCCCTCTCAGGGGGAGGAAATGGACAAGAAAATGATAGAAAGTATACTTAGAATGGCAGAAAAAGGGGAGATATTGCTGATGGGTGATCTGAATATGCCAGATGTTAACTGGAGTGCATTTGCAGCAGCCGATTCTAAGAGTGGGGTTATACATAGAAATATAGAAACATAGAATTTGACAGCAGATAAGGACCGCTTGGCCCACCCAGTCTGCCCATTTCCCTGCCTACTGGATAAGCTGCAGATCCTAGTTAACCAGCAGCCTACTTCTTCCTACCCCCATCCCCTAGAATTGCCTTATGACTGTCCCATGCATTCTTGAATTCCACCACTGTTTTTGACTCCACGGCACCTCCGGAAGGCCATTCCATGCATCTACAACCCTCTCTGTGAAAATACTTCCTTACATTACCTCTGAGCCGCCCGCCTATCTTCAAATTGTGCCCCTTGTTCTTGCACACCTTTTTTGAAAGATGCTACCCTCTTGGACTTTGTTGATTCCCTTGAGGTACTTGAAAGTTTCTATCATGTCCCCCCTCTCCCTCCTTTCCTCGAGGCTATACATATTAAGCTCCTTAAGTCTCTCTTCATATGTCTTCCGTGCAGACCCTGCACCATTTTAGTTGCCCTCCTCTGGGCAGCTTCCATCTGTCTATGTCTTTATGAAGACTGGGTCTCCAGAACTGCACAGTACTCCAGATGGGGTCTGACTAGCTGTCTGTACAGAGGGATAATAACTGCCTGTTTTCTACTGGTGATGCCTCTCCCTATGCATCCCAATATCCCCCCAGCCCTCATTGCTGCCCTCTCACATTGCTTGCCCACCTTTAGGTCATCTGATATGACTACCCCCAGGTCCCTTTCCATTTTTGTTGTTGTTAGTATCTCACCCCCCATTGTGTACTCTTCCCCTGGGTTTTTGTTTCCCAGGTGCATTACCTTGCACTTCTTAGCATTGAATCTAAGCTGCCATACCTTTGACCATTCCTCTAACCTTGCTAAGTCCCTTTTCATCCTTTCCACCCCACCTTGTGCATCAACTCTGTTGCAGATCTTTGTGTCATCTGCAAAGAGACATACTTTTCCTTCCAGTCCCTCTGCAATGTCGTTATAAAGACATTGAAGAGGACTGGTCCTAATACTGAACCCTGCAGTACACCACTAGTAACCCCCCTTTCATCAGAGTGGACTCCATTTACTATTACTCTCTGTGTCCTATTTTCAAGCCAATTTTTTACCCAGACTGTCATCTTGGGACCCACTCCCAGGCTAGCTAACTTGTATATTAATCTTTGTGTGGGACTGTGTCAAATGCCTTGCTAAAGTCTAGGTAGTCCATGTCCACAGCCCCTTCCTGATCTACTACTTTGGTCACCCAGTCAAAGAAATCTATCAGATTTGTCTGGCATGACCTTCCTGCTGTGAATCCATGCTGCCTTGGGTCCTGTGCCCCTTTGGCCTCTAGATACTCGACAATTCTTTCCTTCAGAAGTGATTTCATCATTTTCCCTACCACTGAGGTTAAACTAACAGGTCTGTAGTTTCCTGCTTCTGCCTTGCTCCCACTTTTGTGAAGGGGAATCACATCTGCCCTCCTCCAGTCCTCGGGTACCACCCCATCCTCCCATGATTTGTTAAACAGGGTAGTCAGTGGTGTCACTAATTCTACCCTTAGTTCTTTTAGAATTCTTGGATGAATCCCATCAGGCCCCATTGCTTTGTCCACCTTCAGTCTTAAGAGTTCTTTCAGAACCCTTTCTTCTGTAAATGGGCTGGTATCAACTTCTGTATCCAGTGTGTTTCTACTGTTTGTTGTAGGTACCCCCTCTTCCTTTGTAAATACTGAGCAAAAATATTTGTTTAGTATCTCTGCCTTTTCACAGCTCCCTCAGCCCACCCTCCCCCCTTATTAAGCCTCACTATCCCTCCCTTGGTCTTCCTTTGCTCCCTTATGTACCTATAAAAGGTTTTATCCCCCTTCTTAACTGAGTTGGCTATCTTTTCCTCGGTTTGGGCCTTTGCTGTTCTGACTGCCTTCCCAGCTTCCTTTTGCTTTAACTGATACAGTTCTCTGTCCTGCTCCTTCTGTGATTCCTTGTACTTCCTGAAAGCTTTATTTTTCTCTTGAACCTTCACTGTCGCTTCCTTTGAGAACCATAGTGGTTTCTTACATCATTTAGTTTTGTTTATTTGCTTCACACAAAGGCTTGTTGCCTCTGTGATGTCAGTTTTTATTATTCCCCATTGTTCTTCCACCCCTCCTTCCTGCCCATTTGCTAGTGCATTCCTTAGGCACTTACCCATTTTGGCAAAGTCAGGCTCCTAAAGTCCAGTACTTTTGTCTTTGTATGGCTTGGACTCTATTGCTGTGTTTATTGTGAACTCATACTGTTCGATGGTCGCTAGTTCCCAGATGGCTACCCACTTCACATCTGTGATCCTCTCTCCATCTCCATTTGAGAGAACCAAGTCTAAGATTGCTCCTCTTGAGTGGGCTCCAATACTAGTTGTCTAAGGCATGCCCCTGTAGGGCATCTAGAATAACTGCACTCTTCAAGTGGCAGCTGCAACTGCACTCCAGTTAACATCTGGCATATTCAGATCACCCATCAGCAATATCTCCCTTTTCTGCCATTCTAATATACTTTCTATCATTTCCTTGTCCATTTCCTCCCCGAGAAGTATACAACCCTGTGCGGATTGTGGTGCCATTGCCTGTCTCCAAATTTACCCACAGTGCTTCTTCTCCTCTCTGTTTCTCTTTTGTTCTGTTACTTTGATTCCTTCCCTTATGTAAAGAGCTACTCCTCCTCCTCTTTTACCCTCTCTGTCTCTCCTGTAGATAATGTATCCTGGTATGTTTACGTCCCAGTCATGGTTTTGTGTGTACCATGTTTCTGTGACTGCCATGATATCCAGATGTTCCTCCTCCATCAAGGCCACTAATTCAGGAAGCTTGTTACTCAGACTACGTGCATTAGTACTCATTGCTTTCCATTTTTTGATGGCTTTATTTTCTGTTGCAGCATCCCCCACTAACCTTTCTAACTCGGTCTTTTTCCCATTTAGTAACCTGTTTTGTAGGGAGAGGCTGGGATTTTCCTGCTGCTTATCAGTGCCTCCCCCCTTGACTAGTTTAAAAGCTTGCCAATGAAGCATTTAAACTAATTGCTCAAAAGACTTGTGTCCTTCCTGGACATATGGAGACCATCCTGCCAGTACAGGCTGGTGTCCCTCCAGGTGGAACCCCAGTCCCCAATGAAGCCAAATCCCTTTGCTCCATACCATTTTTCAACCATTCATTAAACTGCATGGTGCCAGTACCTTGCCTCACTCATGCCATTTACAGGCAGCACCTCTGAGAAGGATACTGTGTGTGCACTTGTCTTAGGCCCTCCCCAGTTCTACAAAGTCCTTCTGCACTGCTCTAATCTCATGTTGAGCCAAGTCATTTGTCCCTAGGTGGACAATGACATCTAGCTCAGAGTCCCGTGCAGCTGTTCTCATGATCCTGAGGATGCGCTTCCTGTCCCTGCAAGCCATGGCACCAGGCAGGCACTTTACTTCAATTTTCCCTTCTCCCCCCAGTTCTATCCCACTAATAATTGAGTCCCCCACTAGGAGCTGCTTCCTTTCCTTGTGGCATCCTCTGCCTCCTTCCTGTGGGCCTCCCTTGTGACAGGTGTCCTCAGCCTCCTTAATCTCCTCTGTGGGTGCATCCATAGGGGAGCTGTGCTCCCCCAGAATGGTGTATGGATTGTGGAGTGGAACAACTGACTGGGTGTGCCTCTGTTCCACTCCTCCTCACCCTCCCTGAGCCCACTGTGGTCCAACTGCTGTGCTTTCTTTGCAACCTCTGAGGTAGTGGTGGTGGTTCTGGTGCTCCCTGGATGGGGGGTTCCCTTCCTACCATCCAGTCTGGCCTGGGGGTGGGTTCTCTTGCTGCTGTCCAGTGTGGCCTGAAGACAGGCAATTTCCTTCCTCAGGGCAGAGAGTTGTCTGCAAATAGGGCAGCATCTCAGCCTCCAGAAAGTCTCCCAGAAGACTGCTACCCACAGCCATTACATTGCACTACTCCCCACATGATTTATGTATTCTATTGTATTTGTGTGTGTGTGTGTGTGTGTGTGTGATTTGTTATATAGACATATATATATAATACAATGTGTAGCTTATATTGTCAGTGCGTGTGCTAGAGAGGATATGACATTGATATGCACCTTGCACTCTGAGGAAATGATGTCAGAACCCCAGGTATAAAGGAACTATTTCCAGGTGGGTGGGTGTGAGGTGGAAGGGTTGGGCCTAAACTGTGCCCTCACAAAACAATCGGCTAAGAGCTCTGACCCACCGCTGCGATGAGTGCCTTCCTGTCTGCAAGATACTATACACAACAATTTAACAGAGACAATCCCCTGCTAATCAAACAGAGAAAGATCCAGACATCCAAGTCAGACACAGGTAAACCTCCCCAGCCCAAAAACTGCCTGGTGGTTTGTGCTCTGAAAGCAGTCAGCCAACCAAAATAAGTCAGCTGTGCTTTGAACTCTTCCTGCACTGAAAATCTTAAGAATTGTAATAAGACTGTCTTTCCTGATAATTGTAAATTCCTTTATTTCACCTTTCAGTTAGAAGCAGCCTCCACCTGCAGTATATCTGCTACAAAGCAAAGACAATTGAAAGGTTCCCCTCCCTCTGTTGTGAGCACAACTCACTTTCTTGCAAATCCTATGTTCAGTATTGCTGCTCCCAACAAGAGATAGTTTGACTAGGAAAAATATTAGCTGTTCTGATGAGTTTGCTATAAACACTTGCGTATAATATTATAATATATTATAATATTATTCTAGATGTCCTACAGGGGGCATGCCTTAGACAACTAGTATTGGAACCCACTCGAGAGGGAGCAATCTTAGACCTGGTTCTCTCAAATGGAGATGGAGAGAGGATCACAGATGTAGAAGTGGGTAGCCATCTGGGAACTAGCGACCATCGAACAGTATGGTTCACAATAAACACAGCAATAGAGTCAAGCCATACAAAGGCAAAAGTACTGGACTTCAGGAGGGCTGACTTTGCAAATGGGTGCGTGCTTTAAGGAATGCACTAGCAAATGGGCAGGAAGGAGGGGTGGAAGAACAATGGGGAATAATAAAAATGCCATCACAGAGGTAACAAGCCTTTGTGTGAAGCAAATAAACAAAACAAAACAATGTAAGAAACTACTATGGTTCTCAAAGGAGGTGGCAGTGAAGGTTCAAGAGAAAAAGAAAGCATTCAGAAAGTACAAGGAATCACAGAAGGAGCAGGACAGAGAATTGTATCAGTTAAAGCAAAAGGAAGCTGGGAAGGCAGTCAGAACAACAAAGACCCGAATCGAGGAAAAGATAGCCAACTCATAAAGATGGGGAATAAAACATTTTTAGGTACATCAGGGAGCGAAGGAAGACCAAGGGAGGGATAGTGAGGCTTAATGGGGGGGGGGGGGTGCAGATGGTGACGGTGAAAAGGCAGAGATATTAAACAAATATTTTTGCTCAATATTTACAAATGAAGAGGGGGAAGTACCTAAAACAAACAATAGAAACACTCTGGATACAGAAGTTGATACCAGCCCATTTACAGAAGATAGGATTCTGAAAGAACTCTTAAAACTGAAGGCGGACAAAGCAATGGGGCCTGATGGGATTCATCCCATAATTCTAAAAGAACTAAGGGTAGAACTAGTGACACCACTTACTACCCTCTTTAACAAATCATGGGAGGATGGGGTGGTACCTGAGGACTGGAGGAGGGCAGATGTGATTCCTCTTCACAAAAGTGGGAGCAGGGCAGAAGCAGAAAACTACAGACCTGTTAGTTTAACCTCAGTGATAGGGAAGATGATGGAATCACTTCTGAAGGAAAGAATTGTTGAGTACCTAGAGGCCAGAGGGGCACAAGACCCAAGGCAGCATGGATTCACAGTGGGAAGATCATGCCAGATGAATCTAATAGATTTCTTTGACTGGGTGACCAAAGTAGTAGATCAGGGAGGGGCTGTGGACATGGCCTACCTAGACTTTAGCAAGGCTCAGACTCAGTCCCACACAAAAGATTAATATACAAGTTAGCCAGCCTGGGAGTGGGTCCCAAGATGATAGCCTGGGTAAATAATTGGCTGGAGAATAGAACACAGAGGGTAATAGTAAATGGAGTCCACTCTGAAGAAAGGGGGGTTACTAGTGGGGTACTGCAAGGTTCAGTATTAGGACCGGTCCTCTTCAATGTCTTTGTAAGTGACATTGTAGAGGGACTGGAAGGAAAAGTATGTCTCTTTGCAGATGACACAAAGATCTGCAACAGAGTTGATGCACAGGGTGAAGTGGAAAGGATGAGAAGGTATTGGCAAGGTTAGAGAAATGGTCAAATGTATGGCAGCTTAGATTCACTGCTAAGAAGTGCAAGGTAATGCACCTGGGAAACAAAAACCCAGGGGAAGAGTACACAATTGGGGGTGAGATACTAACAACAACAAAAGTGGAAAGGGACCTGGGGGTAGTCATATCAGATGACTTAAAGGTGGGCAAGCAATGTGAAAGGGCAGTAAGGAGGGCTGGGGGGATACTGGGATGCACAGGGAGAGGCACCACCAGTAGAAAACAGGAAGTTGCTATCCCTCTGTACAGACAGCTGGTGAGACCCCATCTGGAGTACTGTGTGCAGTTCTGGAGACCCAATCCCTGCAAGGACATAGACAAGATGGAAGCTGTCCAGAGGAGGGCAATTAAAATGTTGCAGGGTCTGCACCGGAAGACATATGAAGAGAGACTATAGGAGCTTAATATGTATAGCCTCGAGGAAAGGAGGGAGAGGGGGGACATGACAGAAACTTCCAAGTACCTCAAGGGAATCAACAAAGTCCAAGAGGGTAGCGTCTTTCAAAAAAAGAGGTGTGCAAGAACAAGGGGGCACAATTTGAAGATAGAGCGGGGGGCGGCTCACAGGTAATGTAAGGAAGTATTTTTTCACAGAGAGGGTTGTAGATGCATGGAACAGCCTTCTGGAGGAGGTTGTGAAGTCAAAAACAGTGGTTGAATTCCAGCATGCATGGGACAGTCATAAGGCAATTCTAGGGGGTGGGGATAGAAAGAAATAGGCTGCTGATTAACTAGGATCTGCAGCTTATCCATTAGATAGGGAAATGGGCAGACTGGGTGGGCCAAGCGGTCCTTATCTGCCATCAAATTCTATGTTTCTATATTTCTATGAGTAAAAAAAAAAGTAGTTTTAGTGAAAACATTTCTGATACCATTTTATTTATTAGTGACCTTTTCCTCCACCTAAACAGTGTGAGATGACTCTTTATGGTATCTTTCTTCAGACTATATGGGCAGCTGCCTGAACCCAATTACAGGAAGAGGAATACGTTGTACCTTCCTGTTGTTGAAGGAGGTTTGAATTTGGTTAATTCGTTGGTGTTTTTTTTTTTATTCAGTTTATATTTTTTCTAATTTAAAACCTTTATTGATCAACACAGGAAATATCTGGTTCTCCCTTTTCCACATGCCATGCCAACCTTGGTTCAGGAGATGGGATACTGGACAATTGAGCAGCCTTGGAGCTCAAAGACAGGCACCATCCCAAATTTGTAATATTTTTTGAAATTAAAAGCTTGGAAAATAACAAGTACAATAATTATCACAGATACTAGAAAAATGCTTTACTCACACATACTATGTTTCTCTTTATCTGACCCATCCCCCTTTCTGTGGTGTCCCCCACAGTTTTTGCCCACCTTAAAACAGTACTTGACAGATTCTAGAGTTCCCCTTCATGTCTGAGATACACATTGGTTGTGCTGCCATAAAAATTGATTGTTAAAGATAATAAGAAACATAAACAGATGTCAGAGAGAATGTGTAGCAGACCTACTTGAACTGCTCAATTGGAATCCATACATCATCTGTTTTTTTCATGTTCCTATATTACTCTATTTTGGCAATACTTAGCTGCCCACTGGAAGGGACCAACCTTTGCCACGGTAGATTTTACATTACTTATATATGGTTCATACCCTATTAGGTGGAAGAAATGGGACTCTAGTACACTAAATGTTATTTTCACAGTTATTAAATACCATATATGGAATTTGAGATGTTTATTTACGTTACAGCAAAAAGATGTGCCTTATTTTGAGCTTGAACAAAAATTACTTCAGAATTGCAGAGAATTTATTTTATGGAGTCCAAAAATAGCTAGTCTAGTCTTCTAAGACTGAAGTGGAAGAATCTTCCATGGATTACAAACACTGATGTTCCAGTTACCTGAAATGGGTTAGGGAATTTAAGTTAATACTACAGATAGCTATGAAGATTTTATGTTAGCTTTTAATGTTTGGCTTGCATGCATGTGCAAGAAACATTTTGTTTCAGCTTGCTGGAGTAGTGCGTTGTGGAAGTGCAGCAGTGTTGTGGCCAGTGCTGGCAGTGTTTTTTGGGGCTGGTCTCGGTGGCGCAAATGAAGGAGCATGCTGTCGATGACCGCAGTTTTGAAGCATGCCACCAACCTGAAAGAAATGTGCCACTGCAATCAGGAAGCTCCCCTTCATTGGAGAATCAGCTATTTTTCCTGAACAGTCTGATGCTGGGGCGGTACCTGATTGCAGCAGCAAATAGCAGCTTGACTTGTCTGGTGTCACATTTCAATAAACATGGTGGTGGCTGTCGCCGTCCGCCTCTCACAGTCCCCATGAAAGCCAATGGGGGTATCCAATCCCTCTGTCAGCCTGCCCCCTTCCCAGTTCATTTGCCAATGGGGGAGCCCAATCCCCATTGGCATAATGCCCCCCCATTTGCTGTGTGCTGAGGGGGGTGCCCAGTGCCCCTCAGCTCATGCACCCCTCTGCAAACACATTGCATGTGCTGACAGGGTGGCCAATCCCCGCCGGCTCCAGTCTCCCACAACAAACAACCAAGTGGCACACTGGGAGCCCATCCCAGCATGCCCATTGTCCCTGTAAGTAGAAAAACTGTCTCGCAACTTTTTTTTAAACCTGAGAAAACAGAAAACCATCCCTTTGTTGAGTTCATTGCCCCTCCCCCAACCCACACTCACTTTCTGTGCACCCCATCGCCCCACACCCCCCCACACCATACTTGCCTCCGGAGCTCAGCGATGATCTTCAGTGGAGCGGGAACACGTCTACACTCTTCAAAGCCGACCGCGAACTGAAGAAATGCCGGTACGCTGTACAATGGCATAAATGTTTTTTTTTTCAACTTAGGTGGATATCGCGGCCATTTTTGTGAATTTTAGCACCACATTTTCAACATGGGGTTCTTGGGACCCCACTTCATGAATTCAGTCACTGTCAACTGGTTATTTGGTCCCGGAAGATGATTTCGTGGTCACTGTGCGGAATCACCTTTTGGGATCCATTAATGAAACAACAGTGTCACAGCTCATGAGGTGGGCTCCAAAAAGCCTATGTTGCAAATTTGGTGAACAAATTCCAAAAAATTACTTATGAGTGTGCATTGGAGCAGTTTCCATGCATACTCGAAACTTCGAGAATTTGTAATATTTTCACTCCAGATTTTCAACATTGGCATTTTTTCACGCCTCCTTATGAACATATCTGGCACACAATAGCACAGTTGCTATGGTAATTAAGTGTTCAGGACAGATTAAGAAAATCACAGTGACACTGTTCATGAGCGGAGGTCCAAAAATGCCTATGTTGAAAATTTGGTGAAATAATTCCATGAAATGACTGTGTTACGAGCATGCATGCCAGTTTCCACATACGCTTGTAAGTTCGAGAATTTTTAATATTTTCACTCCAGATTTTCAACCTTGTCTTCTCTTCATAACTCCCTATGAATGGTGCAGCTGTCATTTTTCACATCCTGCCCGAACTGTGTTTTCACACATCTGGTGCAGAATAGCGTGGTCACTGTGGGAAATCAACGTTCCGGACAAATTAACAAAATTGGAGTGCCGTTATTCATGAGCAGAGATCCCAAATGCTTTCATGAGGTGGGGGTCACAAAAAGGCCATGTTAAAAATTTGTAGTGCAAATACCAACAAATGCCCGGGCATTAGGGTTTCTAATCATAACATCCCACACTGTACAGACTGACTGGCGTCAGGAGTGTGCCTTTGGATTGCTGGCTATAATGCTCATGCCATTCCACCACACCCCCACCCTGCAACCAGTGACATTCATCAAGGTGAGCCTTGGACTCTTCGGTCCCAGAGTTCACCCCATTCTCCTACACTGCACCCATTTCAGCATATGCCCTTATGGAATGGGGTGACTGTAAAACCAAACACTCCAAGGCACACCTCAACACTTGTCGGTGTCTGCAGGGTAGGGTGAGGTGAAATGGCATAAGCATTATGGGCAATGACCCAAAGGCACATCCCAATGCCTGTCCATCTCTGCAGGGTGGAGGTGGGGTTGGTGTGAGTTCAATACTTCACTGCCATTCCTATTCTGCATCTGTCTAACTCCTGCACTTCCAATGCTAATACCAGCATTGACAAATGTTTGTTTTATTTTGGTTAGGTCATCTTTGGTGGAAATAAACATTTTTCCCCTCACCCCATATTGGGATATTGGGAGCACTGGATCTTCATATTGACTAGATTAAGTTAGGGGACGATGAACTTGTGAAACCTTTGTAGCTTATTGTTTATCTTTGGTTGTTGGTATTTTTTTGTTGTTTATATATTATTGGATGTGTGGATTTGCTTTGTTGTTCTTTTTATATCTTTATTATGTACTTTGGTGATGTATTCTTTGTGTGATTTTTTTCCACTTAATAAACACCACACTCTGCAGTAGGGGGAACCCTTGGCCATTTGTCCAAGATGGCCACTGTGGACGATCCACAGGAGAAGATGGATGTCTTGAAGCTAGTGGAGTATGCCTGTACCCCTTCTCTTGCTTCCTTAGAAGTCAAAGTAAATTATGAGATCTTAGCTGATTGCCAAGATGAAGAAATGGGTTCTGAAATGTTTGTCTCCATGGAAGATTGGAACACTGTCATGAGCATTCATTCATAGTAAGTTCTGTTAAGCCAAATGAGGAGAACAGCACAATGGACCATCTTCCACATAGTCCAGAAGATCTCCTTCTAGCTCAACTTGAGGAGGAACAACAAAGATACAAAGAAAAAAATGTGAGCTTCAGGCTCAGATTGAGCTGCTGCCACAAGAACAGCCTGATGTCAGAGACACCTTCTCCTACCAGATCAGTACAGCTGCAGGATAAAGCAACTACTTCAAAGGATGCTGTGGCCCCACCCATGGCTGCAAAATCAGTTCATGACTTACTAGCTTCTCCTTCTTCTGAGGTGCCTGGCAGCTTAAATGACCCATTGGTCATGTGCCTAGAGCTGCAGGAGAAGCTTTTGAGAGTGCATCAAGGGCTGTCTGGGAAAAGTCACCAGCAGCTCAGTCCACAATGACCTGAAGGAAGGAGTGCTTCCACACAAGCTGAGGAGAAAGGGAAAGTGCTGAGAGAAAGCCAGAACTTCACAGGAGGACAGCAACAACAAGTACCTTGCACAAATCTACAAGTACAAAATACAGTCAGCAATGAGCTGTAACACTGATATTCCAAGTTCCCCACCTCCTAGAAACACAGAAATAAGCACATGGAACTGGTCTCCTATAAATGCATTGGAAAATTCAGACTGGATTCTATCACCAGAGGAGAACTGGATCCTAGACCCCCAGGATACGCAGGTACAACAATTTAATATAGAAATAAAGTTTCATCAGAAGTGGCGGATACCACAACATATATTGTTTCACCTAATGAAGTTCAGGAAATCACTAAACAGGCTGATTTATCCCAGGGTAACAGAGTGTGCCTTATAAACAAAACTAGTTCTAATACTGTGACCATTGGCATTAACTCTCAAATAGGGGAGGCAAATTCTCTTGTCACAGAAGTTCAACCTCCTGAAATTTTAAACCCCGACCACCAGGACACTGACTTGAACAGGATGGACCCCTCAGAAATAGCTTTGGGTGACCCCAACCAGAGATCATGGCTAGAACCCATGTTCAGACTGGCAGACCTTTTCCAAAACAAGGGGGGACCTGCCACAAGAAAAAACACTGTGAGACTGATTTACAAGGGAGGTCTGGAAAACCCTCCAGAAAGGTTACGTATTGTTAAGATATGCAAAAAGGTTCAATTAAATTATTTTCTTCAGAAATCTTTGCTTTAATTCATATTGGGAGTGTTAACTATGATGTTCAATTCAATTCAATTTATTGGAAAGCATAACTGAGAGAAGATCTCTCTTTTGCAATTGCACCCATCAAAACATGTATAAATACATATACACATTATCAAATACATAATTTACAAAATTCACATACAATGTACAGTGGCTAGTTTTAGTTTTTGTTAGTTTTAAAACTGTTACAGATCTTGACAGGCTTTGGGCCCCAAATCAGTTATTAAAAAATACCCCTATTTGGATCCCCTTTCTAGCTATCCCATTAACCAAACCCCTAGTAAAGATCTTAACTGTTATGTTTAAGAATGAAGGTGTCAATGTGGAGGATATTTTGTTTTGGTTAAGACAAAGGTGCAAAATACTGGACAGACCCTCCCTCATTCTAGATAGTGAGCAAATCTGGAATGGGGTTTGGAAAATAAGAGTAAAAATGTTTTCTTCAGATTTTGGCCCAATACACCTACCAAACATGTATTTTTTTAGGGAAAGACAGGGAGTCCCTTTTTTATAAGGATAACCCAGTCATGTTTTAAATGAGGGGCTAGGACACTTAGTTCAGCCTGTAGTACAGCAAGGTACAGCCATTGTCTGGAATATGGACACACCACAGGCAAATGTCTGAACTTATTCAAATGTACCTGTGTGAAAGAACTGGACATGCATACAGTAGATGTCCATGGGTATCACACAACAGGGAGGATTGTCTCTCACATGAAGGGCTCATTAATAGGGCCCAGCAGATGTAGGCAAAAAGGGTCACATCACAAGATAAGACAGGACTTAAAGAGAGGAGGACAGTATTCATGGCCCAGAGCAGATCAACCTCACACAACAACCTAAACTTCCCACACTGAGGAAGAACAAATTGTGGTTGATCCCACTGACGCAGGTCCCCAAGAGAGCGAAGTCTTGAAGACTGTACTTGAAACACCACCGGGTGAAAAAGAACCAGCTCCCATAGTCTTGCCCCCCCTCCTCCCCCCATGCAAGACCCAGCCTTCAAAACAGTGTTATCAAAAAAGAGATCTAGATTAGGAAAAGTTGTACCTGCTCCCAAATCCACCACCTCAAAGAAAGGGAAGGAGAAAGCTATCCCATACTGGAAGTCTGGAAATAAATATGCATCCCTAGTTTCAGGAACCCAAAGGGGTGAATCAGAAGATGAAGAGTCAGACTCATCCTCAGTGGCATCCACTACTACAGATGTCACCTCAAATACAGAAGAAGGGGGGAATGACTCCATTGCTAAATGCACCAGACACAGAAAGGTGTCCAAACCTCCCTAAAACAGTAGGTACATGATCCTTGAAAATACAAAATCACACATGCCCCACAAAGCAAAGCATCATGGGCTGCATATGCAAATCACCACAGAATGTTATGCTGGTCCAACTTTAAGCAGAATTGCATGTGTGCCGAAAGCCCTCTCACACAGTTTGCAAAGGGTGCTAACAGAAGACATAGATCCTTGGCCACTTTAATATTTTATGCATTCTTTATCCCTCACTACTATCAATGTCAACAGTATTAAAGGAGTAAAAAAAAAGATTAGGGGTTTTCCACTCTCTACAGTCCCTCAAATCGGATATTTTTGTCTCTAAGACACAAGACTGAAAACCCTTATTGAACTTTGTCAGGCTACACAAGGGTGGGCAAGGGGTCCTGCATTCTGGTCAAGTGGTGAGGATATATGTGATGGGATTGGCATCCTTTTTTCAAATCCCAACCTAAATGATTCAAGGTCTGTGGACATTCACCTGTGTAGATCCCTCTTACTAGATACCAATTTCAACTCAGAAAGGTTTTGAGTGGTCTCTATCTATGCACCCCAGACTAAGGCACAAAGAGTGGCATTGTTCAAGGAAGTACAACCACTTTTGCATACTTCCCACTTGGTTATCTGGGCAGGAGACTTCAATTTTGGTCTTACACAAGTAGACAGAGGGTGGAGAACCAGCAAATTATTTTCTGACTAGACGGCACTACACCAGATTGTTTCAATAATGAGTTTAGTAGACTCCTACAGATCCTTATTTCCCACTGGAGGGCATACCTATTTTAGAGGTCCACTCTCCACTTGCATAGATTTTATTTTTGTGGCCCCCATTCTTAGAATTCAAACACTACAAATGCAGGCCTGGGAATTCTCAGACCACAGATCTATCTTGGTCCAGTTGTGGTGGGAGAATACCCCAAGATGTAAGAAAAACAGTTGGAAGTTAAATGAGAGCTTACTAGAGAACTCACAAATTATGAAGGCATGGAAAAAAAAAGTGGGAAGCCAGACTATCAGTAGTAGGATGTTATGATTTAGTGGATTGGTGGGAGGAAATGAAACATTCATGGCAGAATTTCTTTCAGTCTCATTCCAGAGAAATTGCAAACAAAGAGTATTTATACTACTTAAAACTTAGGAACCAACTTCAGAACCTAATCTCCCGTTTTGAAATCAATAAAACTGGTTATGGAGAACAAATACAAAATATTAAGAAGCAAATGAAAGACATACAGTGTGCTCGGGCCAAATCTTTAGAGCAAGAGTTCAGGTTTGGTACCCAGATAAAAGAGAGTCTTGCAATCCTTTCAAGGAATACAAAGAAAGGGTGGTGCACAGGATAGTTATGGAACTAAAATCAGGTACAGGTCAGTCCATAACTTCACCCACAGGAATCATAAAATTAGTGGAGGAGTATGTGGAATCGCTATTTGGCATGATGCCCAAGGCTAACTGGCACCCTGTGCTTATAGACGACTTGAATCTCCTTAGCTCAGTGAACTTGATTCTCAGGGCCTATCAGAAGAGATCAAGTTAGAAGTAGTACTAAAAGCCATATCTACCTGATGAAATGACGCAGCCCCGGGATCTGACAGAATAGGTGTAGGACTATATAAAACTCATAGAAGTCTTAGCCTCTGTTCTGGTGATTTTATTTAATCACATGTTACAATGCCAAAGAATAGCAGAATCAGTAAGTGAGGCAGTCCTTATTCTACTATACAAAAAGAGGGCCAAGGAAGAACTAAACAACTGGAGGCCTTTGAGTTAGCTAAACACTGACGTCAAGCTCCTAAGCAAAGTGTTACTTAGTAGACTATCCAACATGGCTGGAAAGTTATTTAGTCCTGTACAAACCTGTGCTATACCCTTTAGAACCCAGCAAGACACTTTTAATAGTCCTTTGGGAAATCTTTCAGAGAGGGATTTCAGCAGGACTACAAGGATATGTATTGGGCCTTGATCAAAAAAACGCCTTTGACAGGTTAGATCATGATTTTATTTTTTCTGTCTTGAAAGCCTTCAGCCTTCTGAATAACTTTGTTTAATGGATTAAGTGACTATATGACAGGGCCTCCCTCACTGAAAATGTAAATGGACGGCTGGGAAAAAAGATCATGGTTAAAAGAGGGGTCAGACAAGGCTGCCCACTTAGCCCTGTATTATACTCATTTGGTATAGATATCCTAATTTAGACTCATCAACATGAACAGTGATATTCTAAGTCTCTCTCCCCAGCTCCTGGTCTACAGGCAGTGAAATTACTGGCCTATGCTGACAATATAGTCCTAACTCTAGCTCCTGTCACAAAAGAAATGACTCTAAGTGAGACAATTACCCGATTTTTCAAATATGTCAGGGTCTAGGGTTAACTACAGGAAAAAGCCAGGGAGTTGCATTAAAAGACGCACTGTTTCCAGACAAATATACCTTTGTGGGTTTTTCTCTTTCTCAAGGCTCCTTAAAAATATTAGGTGTGGAATTTGGCTCAGAAAACATGGCCCAAGTTAATTGAGAGATGAGCCTAATCGGAGCCAACAAACTCCTCTCAAATTGGAAGGAACAACAGATCTCAAAAAGAAAAAGGGTGATGTTAATTGAAACCTTATTAGTTCCATTTTTTATATATATATATAAGCTACGTGTCATTCTCCACCCCCAAAGCAGGCTATCGTAACAGCTCTGTTCAATGTTTTTTTCCAAGCCCAGTAGGGGAGCAGACTAAATCCCATCAAGAGAGAACTGAAATATATGAAAATACAAGTGTGATTTTACTGTGCATTGTTATGCTATATTTGATATATGTAACTAACTTCGGGTCGCCCCTGAAAAAGGGACCTCTAGTCTCAGTGGGCTTACCCAGTTACCAAAATGCTAAATAAATAATTAAAAACATGTTAAACCTGGTAATCTTTCATAGTTGCATTTTCATCAGTTATAATGTGGGGGGAGCACTGAGACATGGAGATAAACTTTGGAAACCTTTTGTATTAACTTGGTTAGATCCGTGTTTAAGTCCATGGACACAAAGGATATCTAGACTCTTAAACAGAATCCCCATACTGCCTAAATATGGGATGGAAATCATAAAGAACATCATCAAATGGTGTCTGACTAGTACACAGATTCAGACACTAGACAGAAAGGATGGAGGAAATAATATTTCCACAGTGCCCAGTGTTTCAGCTTAGTAGTACTCTAGAGCAGCTAGCCAACTCTGGGGTACCAATATTTGTGTGGAATACAGTGTGGCTAGGAAACTACAGCAGAATAAGCATAAAAAACAATAATAAGTGCAAACAACTGGCAGATAGGTATTGCCCAAGAGAAACATGTACACAGACACTGGAAAGCCAAAAACATTTATTTTTAGAATGTGATTACATTGGGGAATCACGTGATGTCTCAGGGAGAGTAGCAGCAACTCTGGCTCTCCACTTATCTTTCCTTAAGTTTATAACTTCAGCCTTAAACTTTGGGATATATAACTATCTAAAGGCTTCCTCCAGCTCTGAGAAGATATATTTCTCAGCCATACAAGGAGATTCTTTACTTATACAAGGAGTTAGCTGCAAAATGGAAGCTGAGATGAAACTACTGCCTCCAAAACACACTCTGACACTGACACCGGATAGAGCCTTGGGAGCTAAAAGACCAAAACAAAATACATCAAAGGTTCAAACTGCTCCAAATGCTTCTAATACTCTCACTGAGGACAAATTTCTATCCAAAATATCACCAATTAAAGAAACCATGGACTCTATCCTCCCGCAACTTAAAAATCTGAGAACCACTACAGAAGAATTTACTAGAAGGGTGGGCAATGCAGAAACCCGAATTTCTTTGAAGACTGGTGTGCCCGAACAAAGCCCGAATTCCCAGAAATGCAGCAAAAAATAAAGAAAACTGAATTCAAGTTAGAGGATCTTGAGGGAAGATGCCAAAAAAACTATCTCATAATCTTTGGCATTCCTGAGACAGCAGAAGCTAATAATTCTGTTCATTCTGCACAAGTAATTTTTGAAAATGCTGTAGGTCCCTCCCCTAACTGACAAGCATATGTCGTAGAGGGAGCACATAGATCCTTGAGGCCAATGCCATCAGAAAGGAAGAAGCCAAGACTAATCATCATTAACTTACTAAATTACTTAGATAAGCAACATGTTCTGATGAAAAGCAAATCTAATCGGAACCTGCTTTGGGAAGGTCACAAGATAAGGATCACCGAGGTCCTGCCACAAGAGGTTTGGCTTAGAAGGCAAGCTTTCACATCGATCGTTAGCAAACTCATTGTGGCAGATATAAAATTTAAAATGATCTACCCTGTAAAGCTTACCATCAGACATAACAGTAAATTACTCATTTGAAAGTCCAGATCAAGCACTGCATGACCTTGGTAAACTATTTCCAGATTTATTTAAGAAGTGAAACATGTTTGGTCATTCAAGTCTGAAGTCGTTAAATATCTTTGCTTTCTTAATTATGACTTTGGTGGTACAATATTTTGAACCAGAAATATCAGGGACTTATAATAGATCTTGATCATCTCCCCTAGGCTTCGGTTTTGGTGTGAGAAAAGGACGTGAGCACAAATTTCAGACTTTCAACTTGATGTTTATATGGCTCATCGAGAGAAAATTCTAGATCAAGCTCCATTTGGCCAGCATAATTGTACAAGGCATGGAACTAATTTGACTGCTTGAGTTTGATGTTTGCAGTGCTTATGTTTTGCTAAACCTGATTTCAGCCATGTATTACTTTAAATGTGTTAATATTCTGAAACCTTTTAAGTCTTCGATCCTTTTCTACTTTATTTTAAGATGATCAGCGTTTTTATTACTAGAGGAATATATGAAGCAAGTGGGCTTTTCAATTAAGATTCTGCAGGCTGCCTTGGTTATCAATAAGTTCTACCAATTAAGTTGCCAAGTTTAATACTTTGAAGACTTTATATCAAGTGGTTCAGTATGGGGAGAGAACCCTTTGTACTGCATTCTGTTTTATTGAACTGACTGCTCTATGAAGTTCTGGATTAATTGCAGTTTCAAATTATTTGGTGGATTTTACATTTTGTTTATATGGCTGATGTGGTGAAGCTAAGCAAAGACCGTGTGGGCTCTCTTAAACTGTGGCCCAGGTCAACCTTTGTAGTGCTCAGCTTAGGATTTAAACCACTGGACTTACCTCCAGTTGATTAAGCTTCTTGTCTCCCTACCATTCGATGGGAAGCATTCAATGACATCCTTTTGTTCTAACTTTATTTCTGTTGGAGTTTTAATTAAAATGTAATTATTCAACAGCAGACTCATGGCACAGAATGGTGGCTCCTTTAACCTGATTTTGACACTTATGATCAATTTCATTTACTGGCTATATTGTTTTACCTAGCAAATATTTAGCCATCTGTAACAAATAGTCTTCTATACAAGGTGAGGATAACATATTTTCATAATTTGCTTGGTAATAGCTTCCAGGTTTTGAGTTTCATACCACACTATCTGATGTATTTGTCTTTTTATTGCTATTTATTACTTAGATTTATTATTGGTAATTTCAGTACCTGTTTTGCAAGCTTTATCCAATTATTCTATTTAGCTGTCTGACATACTAAGAATATTAATATGGCTATTACAATATAGTTCAACTTAAGTGAGAGAAAAGACACTTTTCTTTCTCTACCTGTACTTGTAGAACAGATATCCTTTCTGAAGATCATTCAGTTATGTTAATATACTTTCTAGGAGTTTAAAATGTTTCTATAGGTGGTGAACTTATAAATGGGGTCTTTATGTTGCAGTTTACAAGACACATTTAATGTTCGGTAGTAATACTATTTAGCTATTTCAGCACTTTTCTAGCTTTGATATATATTTTAGGTACATGCTGTTGTACATGTATTTGCCATTAGGACCAAATTAGAATACATCTAAATAAATACCTCCCTAAAGATATGTGGAGAGAAATGGGCTGTAAGACTGAGCCTCACTGTATAAGTTTCTTTTTCTAGAGGTTAGGTATTAGGTACTGGGGAGCAGTTTACTTATATATTATGGATTGTTGATGGTTTTTTTTAGAGGGGTCTCTTACTGGGCATTAATATGAGACCTTATTCTTAGAAAAGATATTTAATCTTACCTAATTTAGTTTTATCCAAATACCAATATGTCTTTGAAGCTTAATTTGATTACATGGAATGGTAAGGGAGCTAGAGAAAAGACTAATAGATGGCAGCTGTTAAAATACATTAGATTTCTTCAAGGCCAATCTTTTTTTTTTTCAGGAAACTCACTACATCATGAAGTGTCTTTATTAAATAACATGGGTTTTACATATGGTAATGGGACCGGAAATGCTACTACTAATAAAAGAGGGGTTGTAATTTTAATTATTTATGGTATTTAGTTATTTATTTATTTATATTCACATCTGAATTACTACCGTTTGAGTCAGACTCATTTCCAAAGGCTCCTTGTCAGTTACAGTGATACAACAGCGTAGCACGGACATTAAATACAACAAATGATACTTGGAGGACATATATACAACAGCATAGCAAAACATAATTACAGCTGGAGAGCAGTGTTACAGGCTTGGTTACAGCAACATATTAGAGTCAGTACATTTACAGAATCTTAGGCAGTGCAGCTACAGTCCTATATAGTCAATGGTTAGGCAGCTGACATAGGGTTAATACATTGCTTTAGGAGGTGTCAGAATACAGTCCTTTAGGAGACATTGTCAATGATGCAGTAATAATTTAACTATCTGTGGAGTGGGCACCCAGAGTCTAGGGCCACACTTACCGCCCACATGCGCAATTGACCAAAAAGTGATATTTAACAATAATTTTACCATTCAAGATCCAGTGGGTAGATTTGTTTTTGTGAAGGGTGAAGGTAATAACAAAAAAATTATGCTGGGTAGTGTTTACAGTCTGATTTATTATTCAAATGATTTTTTAGCCAAACTTAAGGAGGTCCTTCTTCCCTATGCTGAATATGATTTCATACTGGGACTGGAATATTATACCAGACAAAACTCTGGACACCACATCATTATTCAAGACTAAAGATGCAGCAGATATTAAGGCCTTGGAAGAATTAAAAAATCTGTTTAACCTATGTGACACCTAGAGAACTTTAAATCCAGGCTTGAAGCAATACTCCTATTATTCTCCCTCACATAAGGTTTTCTTCAGACTAGATTATTTTTTGATCATAAAACATTAATGCCTAGCATTCTAGCCTCTTCAGTTGCTCAAAGGGCGATCTCAGATCACTCCCCCGTACAACTTATCTTAAATCTAGACACATCTATCTACCCCAAAATAAGTTTATGGAAAATAAACAATCAATTGTTAAGATAGTTTTATAGCTGACTGTATTAAAAAGGAAATTACCCTCTTTTGGATTCATAATTCTGGGTCTGGGTCATTTGGGCCTCTCTTAAATGCTTTATCAGGGGCCACTTTATTAGATTGGCTTCCAAACATAAGAAACAATCTGAAGCTAAACTTAAAGAGGTTTTGCAAGAGAGAGAACAGTTGCAAACTAAAGGTGTGTCTAACCTGAATGAACATGAACTATTAACCTTACAGAACCTAAGAGATAAATACACTAATTTATTAAGAGAGAAGGTTGAATATCTAATCCTGAAAACTAAAGCATTATATCTATTAAAGAACTAAGAGAGGTGGTGGCTGAACCTCTGGCTATCCTGTTCAGCCAATCACTGGAAACAGGGGGAGGTACCCAAAAACTGGAGGACAGCAGATGTAGTCCCCTTATACAAAAGTGGGAACAAAGAGGAAGCAGGGGAACTACAGACCAGTCAGCCTCACCTCGGTAGTGGGAAAGATCATGGAAGCACTACTGAAGGAGAGATTGGTGGAACATCTGGTTGTCAATGGACTACAGGACCCAAGGCAGCATGGTCTCACCAGGGCGAGGTCATGTCAGACCAACCTCATTGAATTTTTTGACTGGGTGACTAGGGAGGTGGATCAGGGGAGGGCAGTGGACATGGCCTATCTGGACTTCAGCAAGGCCTTTGACACTGTGCCACATAGAAGACTATTACACAAACTGGGGAATATGGGTGTGGGCAGGACAGTAGTGTGGTGGGTAGGTAACTGGCTGGGTGGCAGGACACAGAGGGTGGTGGTAAATGGCTGTCACTCCACAGAGGGAAGAGTAACCAGTGGGTACCACAGGATCAGTGCTGGGACTGGTCCTATTCAACATCTTCATCAGTGACATTGCACAGGATCTAGAAGGCAGAATTTCACTGTTCGCTGATGACACAAAGCTCTGTAACAGAGTAGACACACCAGAGGGTGTAGACAGAATGAGAAGGGACCTGCAGAAACTTGAAGAATGGTCAAGGGTTTGGCAGTTGAAATTCAATGCAAAGAAGTGCAAGATAATGCATATGGGGCACAAAAACCCTGGCACAATATATCAGTTGGGGGTGAGGATATAGCATACACCAAGCAGGAAAGGGATCTTGGGGTTGTCATCTCTGATGACCTCAAGGTAGGGAAACAGTGTGACAAGGCATCAGGTAAAGCAAATAGGATGCTGGGATGTATAGGCAGGGGCATCACCAGCAGGAAAAGGGAGGTCATAATTCCGCTATACAAGACACTAGTGAGGCCCCACCTGGAGTACAGTGTACAGTTCTGGAGACCATACCTATGTAAGGACATAGACAGGGTAGAGAAGGTTCAGAGGAGGGCAACAAAGATGGTGCATGGGTTGCATCACAAGTCCTATGAAGACAGGTTGAAGGAACTTAACATGTACTCCCTGGAGGAGAGGAGGGAGAGAGGGGATATGATAGAGACATACAAGTATCTTACAGGGAGGAACAGGGTGCAGGAAAACACTATTTTTAAGCAATAAAGATGTTTCAGGACTAGAGGGCATGGGATGAAGTTGGAGGGAGGACGATTCAGAGGAAACATGAGAAAGAATTTCTTCACAGAACGGGTGGTGGACAAGTGGAACACCCTGCCAGAGGAAGTGGTGGGGGCTGAAACAATCACGGGATTTAAGAATGCATGGGATAGACATAAAGGAATTCTAGAGGGCAGGGGTAAGGGGAAACAGACTTCTAGGAAAACAAACTGAACTTACAAGCTCAAATGGGCAGACTAGGTGGGCCATAGGCCCTTATCTGCCGACACTGTCTATGTATCTATGTATCTATGTATCTGTATCAAGGTGACATACCATCTAAGCTGCCAGCAAATAGGATCAATAATTTAGAATACAATAGATATATTACATCTATTGTTTCAGAAAATGGTCTAGTTAAGACTAACGCCACACATATTATGGCTGAATTTGAATCCTTCTTCAATAATCTTTACAATCCTAATTCTAAACCCTGCCTTTTAAATGATTTTAATAGTTACTTAAACATGTTCAAAAACACTCAACTAACAAGCCAAGCTACAGCTAACTTAGTTTCCCCTATCTCCAATAAAGAAATTCAAGCAGCTATTAATTCTCTGAAATTAGATAAATCACCTGGGCCTGATGGCCTTTCTCACAAATTTTATAAGGTTTTCAAAGATGACCTGCTCCCTCTACTTTCAGAATTTTATCATTATATTTTAAATAACGGGATAGCCGATCACACTCTGTTAGAATCAGTCATTATTTTGATCCCAAAACTTTGAAAATCTAAAGATACTGTAGGGTAACAAATTATAGACCCATCTCTCTAATTAACGGTGACATGAAAATCTTAGCTGACGGAATTAAATCAGTTTGGGATGTATTAATTTCCCCTGAGCAGGTGGGCTTTATGCCTGGGAGATCTGCATTCAATCACTTTAGGAAATTCTCTCATATTTTCTCTGTGTCTAGGGGGACTTAGACCCCATGCGATTCTGGTCTCCCTGGACACAGAGAAATCTTCTGATCAAGTTACTATCCCTTTTTTATTTGAAACTCTATCTAAATTCAGCTCTCCTGCTAAATGTATTGATTGGTTAAGAATTTTGTACCCTTGTTCTACTGCAAGGTTATTTATTAATGACATTTTATCCACTCTTATTCAGCTCTACTTTGGAACATGACAGGGATGTCACCTCTCTCCAATACTTTTAAATTTTTATCTAGAACCACTTCTTTTCTTTCATAAAAATAATCCGAAAATAAAGGGTATCTTGGTTAATTCATATACGTTGACACTATCAGCTTTTGCTGATGATATCTTGCTCCATGTGAGCCACCTCAAACAGTCAATACCTGCTATTCTTGATACTATACACCAGTTTGGTAAGGTCTCTAACTACAAAATCAATCTAGCCAAAACTTCAGTTTTATCCCTTAATAAAAGAGTTATGAAAGAAAATATAATAAAATGTGGCTTCTCATGGTCCCCTTACCATTTAAAATACTTAGGTTTAAACCTCTTGTAAGCCAACTAATGTTAGAGTTAAACTTCACAGCTTTATTAATCTATCAAGTCAGATTTAGCTAGATGGTCAAAACGTAATGTTTTCTCCATTGGGTCATATAAGCATAGTTAAAATGAATGTTTTTCCCAGACTCTTTTATCCCTTACATAACTTAAATATGTTACTACCTATCTCCTGGTTTAAAAATCTATGCTCTATAATTAATAAGTTTATCTGGTCCAATAGACCCCCTAGAATAGCATACGATAAACTTAACCTTACTCGGAATTTTGGAGGCCTTAAATTACCCAGTTTTCTCCTTTATTATTTAGTTAGCCATTTAGGTATATTAATTAAATGGTTTCCTATCAACAATAACATAAACAGCTACTGCCCAATATGAGTTAGTATTGAGAGAGACATGCTTCAAATATATAATATTGTATCTAAGGCGTGTCTCTTTTTCTTGCCAAAAATGCTTCCTAGTTATCTTAAAATTTCCACGATAGGGCT
The DNA here is from genome assembly GCA_016271365.2 of Neoceratodus forsteri. Classification (NCBI taxonomy): domain Eukaryota; kingdom Metazoa; phylum Chordata; order Ceratodontiformes; family Ceratodontidae; genus Neoceratodus; species Neoceratodus forsteri. The sequence goes on from CM057458.1 coordinate 380,079,962, forward strand.
TTCAATTAGATGCTTTAAACAGATGTGTAGTCTTTTTTAAATACCCCTTACAAAAGGCATTAATCAACCAATACTTTATAATTGTAACTTTTGCTTAAAGAAGAAAACTATTGATAGTGTCTGGTTTCTATAGTTAATAACTTACTCAAAGATTTGTTAAGAGATGGTTGTTTACTGTCTCTCGATGAGCTAAGAACTAAACTTAGTTTGGGGAGGGGTTACTACCAAAAGCTGTTTATCTTAAAATTAATACTCTCTTCCCATTCTGGTGCCCAGCCATGGCTGGAGGACCGTAAACTGATGGTAGAAGAGATTTTATCATATTTGATAAATCTCAGTTTCTAAAGTACATCAATACTTTCTCATCATTAAATCAGATTTAATACCATATATCTTTAAACACTGGGCTGATAAACAGGAATTATCCAGCTTGGACTGGACTTCAGTCTAGGGAGACTTGCATAAATATATTTCTAATGACAGATTGAAACTAATTCAGATTAAGATTCTTCATAACACATACTATTCTCCATTAAAACTGTTTAAATTTGGACTTCTACCTACCAAAGCTTGCTTTAGATGTGGTTCCGGGAGTTGTTCTCTCTTGCACATCTTCTGGCATTGTTCCTTATTCACCCCTCTTTGGTCTGCCCTTAAGATTACATTTGGGCACAAACTGGGTCTAGCAAAATACTTTACCCCATCTATTTGTGTGCTGGTGACCTATCACCCGTCATGTGCCAGGATCTTAAATATAACATATCAATGATTGCCTTAACAGCCAAAAAAGTCATAGTAAGCCACTAGAAGGATAATCAGACTTTATCCATCTTGGAATGGAAGAATGAAATTCTCTTTTATTTAAGAGCTGAGTGCCTCATTGCAAGTATGAAACATAAACTGGATAGATTTAACTACAAATGGGATAACTTATTAGAAACTATTGCTAATTTTTCTTAGCTCTGGCTCCCTGCTAAGTATAAGTATACCTTAACTTCCTATACAGCTATGATTAATTTCTTATACTTACTAGATATGGCCCTCTCTATTGTCAAAACAAGCTCTTGTCTTCCTTCCTTTCTTTAAGATGATCCTGCAGGTCTCATTAACTTTTATTTCTACATATATATTTTTTTCTCAGCCCAATAAGGGTTTAGTTGAGTTATGGGGTTTGGGAGGGGATGGGGACATTAATTTTATATAAATTTTGGATCTGGGTGCTTGTTGTTATGTCTTTTGTGATATTCGAATACTTTTTTTATCCACATTTGTATTGTGCTTATTGTTGTATGGTTGTTTCTTATACAAACTTAATAAAGAGTTCAAAATAAAAAAAAGAGTACGATTACATTAAAGGATTCTGGGTATTTCTAGCCTATGAATGGAGAGAACCTCTTTTTTTCCTAATTTATCATACCTGATGTTAATGTACAGAGCCATGACAGGAGGGTGGAATAAATATAATAGAGACATGATATATGCATTATTCGCAGTAATAAGATAGTATATATGACAAGTAAGATATTTCTGAGTTATCCAACAAAGGTAGATAGCTTACATAGACATTTTGAAAAACATAACGATTTCACTACAAGGGGTTATACAGCAGGATGTAAAGAGATATTCAATGGAGTGAGTAAATTCTTTTTGGGTTCATTGCTTGTACTGGGTTACACAGTAAAATTTTTTAAAAAATAAAAAATATATCAGCAATTGTAGATTATGTACAGAATGCTATAGTGTGTATTTTCATATTAGTCCCCTTTTTGTATAAGATGGGGTGGAAATTTCCATGTCCAATGTATTGTTTGTTTTCTGTATTATCTGTAATATTATTGTCAGTAGTCCTTTTTTCAATAAAAATTCCCCTACTCTTGGGAGATGATGCATGGTGGCTCTGTATCCAATATAGCATATCCAGAGGCTGTAGAGGAGGATGCATTACAGCAGTCTATGGAGATGTCCTAGAAAGTCAGTGGAATGCAGTTCCAGACTCTGTTAGGAATTGGAGCTGAGTTGGGGGATGTGTTATCTGAGGAATATTTGGAGTTTGTCAAGATACAATAGAAGGGGATATTGCTGGAGCAGAAGCTGAACTGGAAAAAGAAATGTCTGAACAGAGGAAAATGCTAGTGTGAGTGCTAGCAGAATATGAGAAATGTTATAATAACAGGAAAGCAGCTCTTAAAGGGTACCTAAACAACATTTTGATGACAAACTATTCAAAAATCTGACTTCATAGGGGACTAAAGGAAAGGCTGCTGTATTCATTAATGCTAAATCTACATTTATATAATTTACCTAAATGTGGTGCCAAAGCATTTGGAAAATGTAAAATCAGCGTTCCAATTTAAAAAAAAAATGCCTTACCTGCTTCCTAAAATGGCTGTCAAATGTGTTAAGTGATGACATCATTGGAGCCAGAGTCAGAGAGAGCTATATGGCTGTCTATAGTGCTAACTAGTTCTTTTTTCCCTTTGTATAGCATTGTTTCACCAAAATGGTCAAAACCATGTGCATTATTTTGATCAATACATATGTTAGGCTATGGTTCTGTTCATTTTGTTTACTTTAACATACTGAAATTATTTTTTAATCCATCCGACTTTCTCTTTGGCAAACCACAGTGCAGTACAAATCTTAAATAACCTGGTGGTCTAGTGGTTATGGCTGATCTAGAATGTTACAGTGGGGGTGCTGTGGTGGTGTACATACTTGATATGTACTTTTTAATATTCTTATTAAACCTTTATATTGTCTGCTATTATTTTATTTATTCACTGTACTGGCTTCTTACAAATGTGACCTATAGTTTTGAATGTAAACATTTGTACAATCATATCTCAGATTTCTCCAACAAAGTGAAATGCATCAGCAGCAAGCAAGTTACAATGGGGGGGAAGGTGCAGCCACACCCTTCACCGTCCCCTAGATCTACCACTTGTTTGTAGCAAAGTTCTTGTGTAGTCTAATACCAGAGTTCATACTTTCTCGGAAATCAGAAATATGCTTGTCTTCATTTTTCCATAGGAAATAATAAGAATCAGCATTTATATAGTGCTTTTCATATAAATTGTATCCCAACATGCTTTACAAACAATGCTAGACTGGTAGAGAAGTGACAGAATGAGTAGTGGCAGCCATTTAACACATTAATACCCACACACAGCCTTGGACAATTGCATGAACTGGTTTTATGGGAGGTGGAATGTTGGCCAAGACAATGGGGTCAGGTAGTGATCATGGTGTTGGCAGCCCCACATCATATCTCACAGTGATCTGCTCATATTTCCCTCCTTCTGTCTTCCCCCTTCCCTGCATATAGCAGTACTTTAGGAGTTGCATTCTCAGTCCCCCTCTGGTATTCATTCTTCACTCCTTCTCCCCACACCAAAAACTGGTGAGCTCATTACCCTTCTGCATCTTGAATGCAGGTAGTACAGTCCCTGGATTTTTTGACATATCAAAAATAAATCTTTCCAGTAAGTCAGGCTAATAGCAGCAGGGAACAAGGGGAAAGATGAGTTTTCCTATCCTTAAAAGATCTAGGCTACCTTTGATTAGGCACTATTAAATGACAGGTGTGCGCATCATTATGCACGTCATTTAATAGTGTCTAATCATAGATGGCATAGATATTATATGGGTAGGAAAGCCTATTTTCCCCTTGTGCCCTGCTATTAGCCTGGCTTACCAGAAGATCATGTCTATTATTATGTAAAAATAACACGGAAGACTGTACTAACTGCATTCATGATGCGAAAGGGCAGTGAGCTCACCAGTTTTTGGGGTGGGGAGCTGGTGAGAAGCATGAATGCCAGAGAGGGACTGAAGAAGCCATTCCAGCAGGGTACAGCTAAATTCAGGTTAAGGGAAGACAGGAAAGGGGACATTGAGCAGATGATTGTGAGATTTGAGATGTGGGGCTGCCAGCATCGTGATCACTACATGACTGTGGATGAGAGCACCCAGCAATGACAAATACTCAGAGTGGCGGGACTGCACCTAAACTGTTACTTGAATTCAGTGTAGGGAAATTATCCTGGGGGGATGTTGATGTTTGTTAGGACAGTATCGAGGGAGCTGTATATAGCTCATTCAAGATTTGAAAGGGTGGTAACCAGCCAACTTACATTGTGGAGTAGGGCACAGAAAAGTACTGGAGAAGAATTGCTGGGAACTGTCCTGTGGGGTTCTGCAGATCACAGGTAAAGGAGTAGACCAACACTGGAAGCTGGGTGGATTTGTTCAAGGCATTAGTATGCCTCTCCTGCTAATACTGTTGTTATCCATAGTAAATGCAGCCCTTATAAGGGCATGAACAGCAGTTTTTCTGGTGTGTCCTGATGCTTATTGCTTGCCTGTCCAGGAAGACCTAGTTGTTGGTTAATGAGGTGGGAAAAAAACACAACAAGGGGACTGTACATATTGCCTTCACTGTACAGAAGGGTGGTGATCCACACAATGTTTGCTGTGCAAGCAGATGTCAAATATTGAGAAAGTGGACTGGAAAGTGATTTAGGAGGCATTTTTTAACAGTGCCAGCTGATGAAGCATATCAGTATAGGTGTGCACAACTTTCTGAGGTACAAGATTACAATCTGAGGTGTGATAATTCTCTTCATGAGACCACAAACTCATATGTGGCCCCAGGTGGTACTAAGCACAGAGTATGGATGGTGGGGTGTTCAACAGAAAGCAGGCTAGGTGCAGGAGGTTCATGTGGAAAAAGACTATGAGAGAAGCTTATTTGTGGATTACCAAGAAAGCATGAGCTTTGGAATTGGATCAGACCAGTACTTCACTACAAATTTCAGGGCATCACATAACCACTAGAACATCCAGTATCTGAAGTGTTGTACTGTACTGCGGTTTGCCACAGAGAATGTCAGCTGGATTACAAAACATTTTCAGCAAATTAAAGTAAAAAAAAATGAACAAAACCATAGCCTAATGTGTACTAATCAAAATAAGCCATGTGTTAACACATAGTGTTGATCATTCTGGTGAAACAATTAAAAACAAAGGGGGAAAGAAGAACTAGTTCACACTATAGGGAGCCATGTGAGTCTCTGCCTCTGACTCAAATGACGTCATCATGACTCATCACTTAACACACTTGGCAGACATCTTAGGGAGAAAGCAAGGATGTTTTCTGAAAGTGAACGGCTGATGTTTACATTTTACAAAAGCTATGAAACTGCATTTATGTTGTTTACATACATGCAGTTTTAGCATAAATATAAACAGCAGCCTTTACTTTACCTCGCTATGAAGCCAGATTTTGGAGTTTGCAGTTTTAAAAAACTGCTTGTTTAGGTACCCTTAAAAGAAAGTGTATCTGTGCAGAAGGTAAATAGCAAAACTATTGGGGAGAAATGGGGAATTGTTTAATCAGGAAAGGCACACTAAGCTGAAGCTTGTTTCCAGGTGTGATCTGGAAGCACAAGGAAGTTGTGACTTGCTCAATGTCACACAGTATGCAAGTGGGGGGCTGTGGGAGTCAAACCCAGGTCTTCAGGTTTGCAGATCAGTGCCCTAAACCACAGTGCTATACTGCCTCCACTCACTATAACGTGAAGAGGCAAGCACCATTAATTAAAAACTAGTAGACAACTGGCTCATTCATTACATTATTTTTAATATTTTTTGCAGATGCTGCCAAAGTGCTACAGTGCGAATGATATCCAGGATAACCAAATACATAAAAGCTGTGCAAACTGCTGTAAAGTGCAGAAAAATGATAATGATATTGATTCCAGCAAAGATATGTAAGGGGTATTCCTGAATGCATTCCCCATGCATGTGTGAGAATTGTTGTAAAACACACAGTAAAGTAGTTACAGTATATAGGTGGCAGAATAAAGTGTCTAGGCATGTACTGTAACAAGACTGTTCTGATAGCGGTCATAAAAAAGAAAGTTGTACTGGTCCTGACATCATGTCATGAGTCCTGCACGACACAAACTTGGCCAAATGTAGACCCGTGCTGAGTCTTTTCTCTCCACTGGTGCAAAAACAACTCACCAATGTTCCAGCAATCTTTAAGTAGCTCAGTGCTCCTGAAAACCAATGCCTTAGAAACAGAACATGGAGCAAACTGCAAATTAATTCAAAGAACGTCAGATGATGCAAAGAATAAAACTGCCACCATGCTGTGGTTCATGGGAGGAGTCCGCTTATGTTTCAGCCTAACGAGGTCATCCTCAGAGCATAATAGCAAAACTCTTTTAGCTATGCAATAGAGTTCATCTTCTGCTGTAGCTGTAACAGAAACTGTCAATGAGAGAGGAGCCTGGGAACACTTTTGAGAATCAAGCAGGAACTGACAAACAGCTGATTGAGACAGATCAAAGAATGGTAATGTTAGTAAGGAAAGAGGATTTCAGCAGCATTTGGAATCAGAGAGCTGAATTTGAGAGCAGAGCCCTGGTCCCCAGAAAAAGCACTTCAGGAGTAGAGATGCAGCGAATTTAAATTTCAATGGCTTTCGTGGGTACTTTGCGTTGTCACTCCGCTGTGTGAAGTGGCCAATGCAAAATGCTCACTTCGCATTGTCATTCCACCTTAATGTGAAGTAAGGCGAAGTGACAACAATATTGGCAGCCCTTCACACACACAGTCACTAGAATTAATGTGCATCCCCAAAATGCTCATGTCTTGTGTCCATAAAACGTCCCAGTGCCGACGAAGTGAAATGAGAGCACAAGAAATGCAAAGTCTCCCAGAATTAATGGCACACTCAGTCATGTCCATAGTGGTTACACACAGTCACCAGAATTAATCTGCATCCCCAAAATGCTACAGTCTTGTGTCCAGAAAATTCCCCAGTGCTGACAAAGTGAAATGAGAGAGTAACAAAAAATGCAAAGTCTCCCAGAATTAATGGTGTACTCCGTCATGCACACAGTGGTCACACACAGTCACCAAAATTAATGTGCATCCCCAAAAGGCTACTGTCTTGTGTCCAGAAAATTTTCCATTGCTGACAGTGAAATGAGAGTGTAACAAGAAATGTAAAGTCTCCCAGAAATTAATTAATGGTGCACTCCATCATGTGTGCAGCGGTCACACACAGTCACCAGAATTAATGTGCATCCCCAAAATGCTACTGTCTTGTGTCCAGAAAATTTCCCAGTGCTGACGAAGTGAAATGAGAGAGTAACAAGAAATGCAAAGTCTCCCAGAATTAATGGTGTACTACAAATGCACAGACAGATTAAGATTACACTGCACACTCAAGAGATGCAGAAGCAAAGGCACAACACCGCCTAACCAGTGCTCAAAGTCACAAATCCAAATCTGGAAAAAAATACCTTTTGCCATTTGGGGTAGTGCATGGCAGTAATAGTGCACTACTAGTAAAGATACCACAAAGCAGCATAAAAAATTCATGCAAGTGTGGTGGATAGCAGGTTCACATTGCTGCAATTACTCTGTGGCAAAATAAAAGGTGTCTGATTTAATGGCACAATCGCACACACACACACGCACACAATACAAGTAATGCATAGTAAATTGACCACCTTTAGTAATATAACCGAATGTTTTAAACAAACTGAAATTATACACTGCTGCACAACAACAATCAGCAAAACATTGTCAAGAATTACTGAAAGTAATGCTATGTGTACATTAACACAGTTATACAAGAAAAATATAACCAAAACAGAAAGACTGCCTTTTCCTCCCAGTTAATCTACCTACACCACAGATACGCCCCTCCCCCAGAGCACACTTCACAGTACATAGACCGAATGTTCTAAATTAACATTCAAAATTCACACACAAACAATAAACACTCGATGATATGAGCACATGAGGGTTGCCTACAATGGATGTACTAAATTGTGAGCAAAAAAATAGCTCAAAAAGTACTTTTTAACAGCTTGTAGAGGATTTTAATTGCAGAGCTCTGAGAGGATTCTGTCTCCATCTTCCACTGCACACACACTACACAGAACTGAGGCTGTGCAGAACAATCTAGAGCCCATGTGACCTGCAATCCCATGAAACACTACAAACTTCGCCTTTGGAGTGCAAAAACAAGGTGAAGTGAGATGAAATACATTGATTTCAATTTAGTTCACCTTAAAATTGGTGGAGAAGTGGTTTGGGGAAGGCGGAATAATGCAAAGTAATTTTCAATGGATTTCACATTCCCCATTATGATGCGAAGTACTCTGCTTCGCTTTGCTGAGTACTTCACAGATTCTGCATTATTCCGCGAATCACTTCATGGAGCGAATTTCAGCCACTTCACCCACCACTATTCAGGAGGCTAGATGGAAGAAAATGGTAGACGGCAAATGGATACCAGACTGAGATTGGGACATGGCTTTCTCGCTGCACACCCAAACCAAGCAACAGCAGGACTCTGATAAAATGACAATGCAAGAGGGAGAACTGGGTCCAAGTGAGAGAAGCAGTGTTAGGGAACAACAGGCAAGGCAAGGCGAATTTTATTTTTATGGCACCCAATCTCAGAGGCTCTGGGCACCTTGCAAAGTACACAGACAGTAAATCAAGAAATTAAATACAAGATAAAACATGCAGGAAATAAAATATCTAAAAGATTATAATTACTTCCAGCAATAATAAGAATGGCTAGGCTAAATTAGAATAAATTATAATCTAAAAAGCAGATCAGAGTCACACTCAGATGGGTTGGTATACAGTAATCACATGGCTGTTTCAGGGAAGGCCTGCAAGAACAAGTAGGTCTGCAGCCCCTTCCTGAAGGTCTCAACTGTCTGGGCTCCTCTGACACTCATTGGAAATGAGCTCCATAGGGTAGTACCAGTGACACTGAAAGGGCTGGAGGTTTTAAGCCCTAAGAATGTTGAGGAGCCCTCTAGTTGAGGACCAGAAGGAGCAGGTTGAGGTTGTGAGTGAAAGAAGCTCAGTCAGATAGTGAGGGCCAAGTCCACATTAGGCCTTATAGGTGAGCAAGCCCACCTTGAAGATGACCTTCTACTAGACCGGCAGCCAGTGCAGAGCTTGCAGGACAGCGGTCACATGACTAGACCTGGCCAGGCCATGCAGAAACCTCGCTGCTGTGTTCTGCACCAGCTGTAGCCAGCAAAGGGTCCGCCCAGTGACCAGGAGTTACAGAGAGTTACAGTAATCGAGCCTCGAAGTAGCAAATGCATGTACTAGTGTCGGTAGGTCTTCAGGCAGAACTAGGTGCTTAATTCTGGCAATTTTCCTCAGGTGGCAAAAACCACCCTTCACAACAGAAGACACCTGGGCCTCGAGGGTCACTCTGCTGTCTAGGATCACACCAAGATTTCACACTTTAGTAGAGGCCAGCAATGGTGCTGATTCCAGGAACAAACCTGAGCCTGCTCCAGCTATGCCTCCATCACATTCTTGACCTGGCTTGATCACCAGTACCTCAGGCTTAAACAGGTTCAGCCACAACCAGTTGGAGGACATCCAGTCTTTGATCTCAGTAAGGAAGCTGTTAAGAATGCCCACAGCATTGTGTGTTTCTGGGGCAAAAGACAGATACAGCTGAGTATTATCATCATAGCAGTGAAACCCCATGCCATATTGTTGAATGAGTTCTCCCAGGGGTAGCATGCGTATCACGAATAACATCAGGGACAGCATCAAGCCTTGAGGAACCCCACACAACAGGAGCTTTGGGGATGAGGAGAAATTCCCTATCATCACCTGTTGCATCCTGCCGGAGAGATAGGACTCAGACCAGCAGATGACAGTGCCAGCAAGTCCACATAATGCTTGAAGGCAATCCAAAAGTATGTTGTGATCCATGGCATCAAAAGCAGAACAAGAACTGACTTGTCTCCTCTATTTCTGGCCCTAAGAAGGTCATTTTGCACCCTGACTAGTGCCATTTCAGTACTATGTCTTGCCTGGAAATCCAACTGGAATGGCTGATAGATCTCAAAGGACATGAGGTGATCCTCAAGCTGCTGTGCCACTAATTTGTCAGCAACTTTGTACAAAGATGGCAGGTTGGAGATTGGACAGTAATTCACCAGGATGTCAGGGTTGAGAGATGGTTTCTTCAAGAGGGGTCTTACTAGAGCCTCCTTCAAAGCATCCGGAAAGACTCCCTCTAACTTTGAGCACCAGGTAATCCAAGTGAACTCTGGGTCAATGGTCTTGGCACGTCTCATTAAAAAAACATGTCAGGGCTGGGTCCAGTTTTCAGTAAGTGTGCTTCAGCTTTAAGATCACCTCAGTGACCTTGGCCACCTCCACTAGTTTAAACTGTTCCCAGATGGATGGACAGCATCTGTTTCTCATGGGTTGGTTACTGTGTGATAAAATCCATCTTCCTGATGGAATTCCTGACCAGATGGAGGACACCCTGTCAGAGAAAAACCGAACAAATTCCTCACACAAAAGTGACTGAAGCCGCCTTCTTCAGCTGCAGACATACAGGATGTAAAAATTGGTCTACAGTCAGAAAAAGCTGAGCTGGTCTGTTTTTCCCTCCCTAGACAGGAATTCTGCCTTTTTACAGTCGATTGCTCCTTGGTACTCACCGTAGTGAGCATGCAAGGCCAGTTTGTCCTTCTCCGAATGGGTCTTCCACCAGCAATGTTCTAACCTCCAACCTGTGATCTTCATCGCCTTGAGAGCCCCGTCAAACCAGGGGATCTCAAGTGAGATCTGGGTCATATATGGACTGGAGCGATGGCATTGAGCCCTTTGGAGACAGCCTTATTATAGGCCGCCACCACCTCTCTCATACCAGCCACACAGGCAGCATCCACACTAGATAGATCAGCCATCGCCAGTAATCCATCTGGGGACAATCCCCTCAAAGTGCGATAGTTGACCATCTCCATTGGGGAAGGGTGTCCGTGGGGGGCCCCAAACAAGAACTTCATGGTGCAGTGATGAGACCAAATGACCTGATTACTCATGAGGTTGGTAACATCAAGCCCCAGTGAGAACACCAGGTCGAGTGTGTGGCCATGGTGATGGGTTGCAGAAGTAACCACTTGTGTCAGGTCCAGTGATGACATCAACTGGAGGAGACTTTGGCCAAGTTGTGAGGATTCGTCATTGACCCAGGCATTAAAGTCACCCAGAATTAAACATCTGGGGGCCTCCAATGCCATGTCAATGATGATGTACATAATTTCCTGCATGAAATCCCCCCAGACCCCACAGGGTGATAAATGAGGAGGACTCTGCAACCTGCACCTGGACCCCCACACACTGCCACACACTTAAAAGACCTAGGTGATCTTACCGGGTGCACCATGAAACCCAGTCTGGATCTAAATCAGACAGCCACCCCCTCACCCCTAGAGTCCCTCCTCAGGCAGTGCACTATGGAGAACCTGGCAGGGACAGCCCCTTCCAAAACTGGACCCACGTCGTCACCCAACCAGGTCTCCATTATGCAAACGAGGCCGACTGAGGAAATCAAGTCTGCCATAATTGCGGTCTTGTTCCTAATCAACCTCGCATTGCATAGCACCACCCAAAGAGGGATGGTGGATGTTGCTGACTCCACAGCTACCTGCCCACTCGGTCTGGTGGGAACCCTGGGGATAGAGATCACACATGTCAGGCATCTCTCCAGTCTCCATCTGATCCCAGGGCATCTCCTGCACTGCACAACCCCTATCCTGCTCACCTCAGCCCTGTTTGCTGCACCCCATTGCCACCGACCAAAGCATGCCCTCATAATCCTGACTTCTGTACAGCACCTCGCTATAGTATCTGACACTGGGAGGCTGGAAAAGGGGTGCAGATCATGCAGCTGGGGTGCAGCATAGGCAAGGCATAAGAGACCAGAATCTCTACACATCCCTGAACAACTGATACACCAACCCACCTAGTCTATTAGCCTAAGCTTATTCCTGTTCAATACTTCCTTAATAAAGCCTTTTAATGCACAAGCTGATACAATACTGACTACTTAAGTATATCACAAAGCACCAGTTTTACTTGGTTTAAGTTTCTACCCCTAAACACAATCATCCAAACATTAAACTTTTAAGTTGGCTTTAATCACTCATACAAACATACACAGATTTATTCTATCCTAAAATATATATAAATAACTAAATTTCAACCTCCCCAAAAAGCATATTTGCTTAAACTAAAAGCAACCCCTCATACCTCCCTCCTAGAAAGCAGAAAGAGATTCTTAAATAACGTCAGGAGAGCAAAATCAACAGTGCCACTGCCACATAAGTTTGTAAATTCCATAAGCAAATGTCCAAAAAGCCTATTGAAAAATGGTAATATTCAGCGATACTAAAACAAAATCAAGACTGTCCTGAATCCAACAGAAACAACAGCGCGCTATTACCGCCCTGGGCTCCTGGCCAAGAGAAGTCTTTCAGCTGAAGCAGAAAAACACAAACGGGAAAGGCTGATGGAGGGGGAGAATGAAAGCAGAAGACCACGATTCAGCAACTCCTCTCACAAGAGCTGAAACTGGATTTCTGACACAATAAGGAACATTCAGCACTCACCAGATGGCAGGCAGAAGGTATGACTGACACCCCTCTCACGAGTGTAGGAAGGTCCAAAAGTCTGCAGATGATAGATGGCGCAGGTGCAGAAACAGAAGCACAGGAAACGATCCACAGAAGTGCGGGCAATAACCAGTGCCCGACAGCAGCAGAAGGCCAGAGGGAACAACCCAGAGAGTGACAGCAATTCCTCAGTTTTCCCCAGGTTAAGTCTAGTATTCGGGTCAGCCACATGCCGACCTCAGTGTATACACCCTGCTAATCATGAGTGAAAGCAAAAGCAACAGTGCTCACATTGCAGGAGTCCTCTCTTTTCCCCAAAGATGACCTGGGAAACAATCCATGGGAAAGGAAACCAGAATGCCACAAGAAGATTCCATAGATGCTGGACAACCCCATGCTCCACACCGCTTGCTGATCCCCGAGCTCAACTGTAGCAGATCTTAGTTCACTGCAGTAGATCTTCAGGCTATTCACTTCGCTCCACTCATTCACCTCCAACTCCAGGTAATCCACAAGAAGTTTCAAAAGCAAGGCACTATTGAAAACACTCTCTGAAAATAAAAACCTCTGACTCCAGAAAACTAACTCACTGTCTGTCCCTAACTTAATATTTAGACCCTATACCTCACAGCTAACTAAAACCCCACAATTTTAGGACTCTGGCAAAATACAACCATGAGTCAAGCACACACAATTAAAACTCTCCTAAAAGTTCAAATTAAAAACTCTCCTGAAATAGAGTAGAAAGAGGCACAAGAATGGATTTAGCTCTCAAGTATAGAGAGCTCACAGACTGCAGCCCAGTGAGGCTGCCATCTTGCCTCCCTCCAGGCTGGACTGGCTGAAAATGCACAGTGCTGACAGGTATTTCAAAATGCTGAAAATGTTTTACAGGCAGCTGAAAATGCTTCAAAAGTAGGGGCTAAAATGGGGTTGGCAATACCTGGTGGGAATGGAGGGAATATGCTAATTAGTGATATAGTGGTGCCTGAAGCATCACAAAGAGACAATGGTAGACCTGATAATGAATTACACTCCCATTTCTGCAAAGTTTTTGTATCTAGGATACCAGGGATCCTCAGAAACTATACCAAAAAATGCTGAAAACTAAGATTATTGAGGTTGCCTCTTAACAAAGACAGCAGCAGGAGGCTGAAACAAGTAGTACTCTCAGGCAACAGTACTTTCAGGCAACAGTTTGGAAATAATCAGCAACACAAAGACATTGATTCTGATATACTTATTTTATTTAAAGCAGTCAGATATATATCTTTGAGCATAAATGCTCATTTACAAAGGTTCCATGTCAGTTAACAAAGTGGTACAACAAATCAGAACATACAGGCACATATTGGGGTCAGGTAACAACAGTTAAACAGGCAAAAAAGAGGCAACCAATGAAGGCTTTGTCATCACATACAAGACAATGTACAGCAGCCGACTCTACTAAGTGAGCTACACAGTCAAGGGGAGATAGCAGGAGCTAACAGGAGGGATGAAAGTGTTAGGCAGGACAGGAAGTGCAATTACTAGGTACAAAATGTAAAAAAAAAAAAACAAGGCACTGCGTCAGCATGTGGCCTAAAAGCAAAATGAAAGGGCTATATTAAATGCACGTGTAACCCCCCTGCAAATGTGGGTTCCCAGAGGTCTTCCAGGAACTGGCTGAGTGCTTCTAGCCTCAATGGTGTTCAGTGTTTAAGCCGTTTATCAGTGAGTGCTTTTAGAGCCTCTAGTACTGTCTGTTTAAGAGCTGTCTGCTTGCAGGCATGATTAGTTCGCAGGGGGGTTGTGTGTTTCCCTGCTCGAGTCCCGCTTGAACTTCTGACAAATCGCTCTGTTTCTGCCGTCGCTAACTGGGCAGCGTGAGCACTTTTCTGAGATGTAACTGTTTGCCCCATACCATTTAGAGTATTAGTGGGAATGTAATTTGCCTAATCTGCCTTTCTTGCAGCTGGGACTTTGTGTGCTTTGCCCCTCCATTTTGGATCAGAACTGTAAACTGGATCCAATCAGGAGGGAGGGGCGCTTAAAATGGAGTACTGAGCAACCAACCAGGATTAGGACTGTCTCTCAGGAGCCGGCTGTCAGTGGGGGATATGGCCAGTAATTCTGGGAAGTGAAGTTCTGGACTGTGGCGCCTTTTCACACCAGTGGGGGAAGTTGTAAGTGACTGGCATCTGAAGCCCTCCAATTGGGTCAGGTTATGCCCGATGGTAATTCCCTGCCCAGTAGCCAAGAAGGCAGATCCATTGTGGCTGTGACTGAGGAAGGAGCTCCAGGCTTCTGCGCTGCAGAGTTTCGTGTGGGAGCGTATGTGGAGGCCAAAAGTCGGGCGGCTCGTTTAGCTGTGGTAATTTGGACTGAATCCGCTATGTGTGGAGGAAAAGGAGAGGCTGTGTGTTCAGGAACCAGGCTTACCCTGTAGAGGACTGGAGAAACTGCTTAATCGCGCTCAGTTTGTCAGGACAGTGAAGCTGCATCGCGAATTCCCGAGTTGGCAGTGAGTGCGATCGGGATATGAAAGCAGCTGCCTGGTATGGTGATCTTCTTTTTCATATAAATGTGTGGGATGTGTCCTGCTCACAGACCCATGTCCCTCACTGTGTGAAAGGTGTCCAGAAAAGGTCGTGAGTAAAAATCAGGGTAGCTCCCTGCCAGCTGAAGCATTTAATTGCAAGGGTTTCAACTGATTTTCTTTCTTGATACATGAACTGAGCCTACCGGCTCTGGATTACAAATTGGGTATTGTGCAAGTATTTTCATCCTCAGGGCTCCAACTAGCTGCACTGATCCTGGCTAGCCCCCCCTCCCCCATCCTGGGTACCCAGTGACAATGACTTATAGGGACTCTAGCCCTATGCACAGTGCTCTGAACAATAGTGTGACTGAATTAATTAACCTGATTTCCCCCTGTCCTTGTTACTATCCCCTAAATAAATCAGATTTGGTTGTTTAGCAAAGTTACATTGCCTGAGATATGTGTTTGTGTTGAAATACCGTACAGTGGCTATTGTATTATTGCATCTTACTTTACAGGGGGTCCCCAGAGACAAACATTTTGAACCAGTCCTGGAGTTAAGTGTATATTGTGAAGGTACTGCCGATATATTGTATGGGCCACTAGTGGGAGGAAAGGGGGGTTGCAGTATCCCAGAGGGCTGTGTCCAAGTCATACCAGACTGTCTTAACCCCGACCTCTGGGTGGAGGCAGCCGCCATTGGATCTAGGCTCCTCAACCTGTTAGCATTTATGCAGGCAGGGGTAATAGCCCCTGGGATAGCGCCACCTGGGGGTTACACACACACTGAAAATAGAAAATAAAGTTAAAAATCTATGTTTCGACCTTGGGTCTTCTTCAGGAAATTTCTAAAAGAGAAAAAAACAAAGTTAGTTTGCTAGGTACAGCTATACAACCCAGGTACAAGTGACTTCAGTAGTTCTTTTTTGAACTCTCCAATTTTTGAGATCTCCTGAAGTGGCATACCAGAGCATTTAGCCACTGAGGGGCCCGTGTCACAAAAGGACATTTGGCCAGGCTAGTTCTGCAGAGTGGGACAGATAGGTTGTCAAGGGACAAGCTCCTGGTATAAGTATTTTGGGAGGGGGTTAGGAGCTTTTGTATCCCATGGGTGGCAAGGCTCAAGAGTGCTTTTGTTCCCATCAGACAGGTCTGATACTCTATCCTGTCGGTAAGGTGTAGCCAGTTAGTGAGGGTATAGAGTGTACAGGTGTGGGTGGTTTGGACAGCTCCAGTGATGATGCGACATGCTTTGTTCAACGCTATCTTGACCCTGTTTAGGACTGTTTCTGGGGCCACCCCATAGACCAGGATGCCATAATCAATCATAAGGAGGATGGAACTAGTGACTGCCACATTTTTGGCCTCGGTGGTAAGGTTATACCTCAACCTATAAAGTGCCACAAGTTTCCTATTGATATTGCAAACCAGTTGGTCAACATGGTGTGTGAAGGTGATGGATTGATCTATTGTGATGTTCAGGTATTTAAATGCATTGACTTGATCTAGGGCTGCACCCTTTGCATTGAGGATGGCTAGCAGGGGGACCTTGTATCTTTTCTGTACACTGATGAAAAGCATTGTCTTTGTCTTTTTGTAGTTTAGTATCAGTTTGTTCTGCTGGAACCATTGCTCAAGTGATACAAAATTGTTTTGTAGGTCACATGTGAGGGCCTCTTGGCTAGGTCCACTAGCACTGATGACTGCACCATCTGCGTAGAGTAGTATTGATGAGGCAGGGCAAGTTGATGGGAGGGTATTGATGAAGAGGCTGAAGAGGAGGGGACTCAGTACAGAGCCCTGTGGTACCCCTACAGTGATGGGTCTGGAGTTCAAGCATGATCCATTGATCCTGACTTGGGGTCATACAGTGAGGTAGCTGCTAAACCATTGGACAGTGTCTGCAGAGAGACCAACTGTGTGCAGTTTAGTGAGTAAAAGTGCATGGTTTACCATGTCAAAGGCCATGGTCAGGTCTATGAAGATAGAGCCCACCAGATGGCCTTTATCCAGAGACTCATGGAGAAAGTTAGTATATTATACTAGGGCTGTTGTAGTGCTTTGCAGCTTGCTGAAGCCATGCTGTTGGGCACAGAGGAGGTTGTTCTGGCTGAGGAAGGCCATGAGTTGGTCTGAGACCATCCTTTCAAGTGCTTTAGATAGTGGTGAGAGGATCGATATAGTTCTATAGTTTGATACCAAAGTGCGATCTCCTGCCTTGTGCACTGGGGTTATGAGGGTGGTTTTCCACAGTTCAGGGAATTGTGAGAATCTGAGGGAGATGTTGAATATTTGGTTAGGGGGTGAGCCAACTCCTGAAGTGCAATGGCCACTAACTTCATATCTAAGGCATTACTCCCCATTCTGTATTTTTTTTTTAGCACTCACCTAACATAGGTGATAGTGTCTTGGTGGAGATGGAACAGAAATAGGTGCTTGAGGGGCCACATTACCAGCTGGTGTGTCGGTATGGGCAGTAGTCCCTTGGGGGTTGGGTTCATCGTCTAGAGGGAGTATGGAACTAAGGTCAGTGAATGCATTATTGAAAGTATTGGCAATCTTGGTGGGGTCCATGGTGATTGTGCCATTTAAATTAAGCATTGTTGGTGCAGATATGTCTCCCTGCCCTAGGAGGCTGTGCAGTGAGTCCCAGAAGGCTTTGCCCTTACCCAAAGTTTTTGTTTGTTGTTCCATAAAGTAGAAGACCTTAGCCTGCCTGATCAGCCTAGTACAATGGTTTCTGGCAGTTCTGTAATCCTGCCAGTGTGAAGGTGAGCTGGAGGTCTTGGCCTTGTGCCAGAGGTTATCCCTTGCCCTCATGTGTACTAGTAGCGAAGGGGTGACCCAATCTGCCAAGGTACCTCCCACAACTCCATTTCTATAGGGGGTGAGTTTGTCTGCAAATGAATTGAAGGTAGTGAAAAAGTAGTCCAGGGCCTGGTCAGTGGAGGGAGTGGTGTCCAAGAGGCCCCAGTCAGTTTATTTATTTATTTTATTTATTTATTAAATTCTCGTATTATAAATACCTTTGAGCAGAAACTGCTCGTTTACAAAGGTTCCACGTCAAAGGATGAGGGTCAACATACATACAGAGGTAGTAAAAGAATGCACAATAAACAACCAAAACAACTAAAAGAAAAAATAATTATACTCGGTTATAACATACATTGTGATAATATTCATAAAATGAGCAGCTTGAGTAGGCAGCTGGCTGCGGTAACAATAAGAGATAGAGGGCACCATATGCAGTTAGTATTGCAGGCATGCGACTGGGAGAGGAAGTTGGCAGGCTAATGGGCCACTGTCTGATGGTGGTGGAAAATGTCTTGTACCAGTGGAGATGTGAAGCAGGAAAGGAGTCACAAGGAAGGCCCAGTGCCAGAGGGAATGAGATTGGGAAAGGGCGGGCTGTGAGACATGAGTGAGCTGGGAGGTGTTTAGAGAGATCTCTATTCAACGAAACAGTCACATTGAGTGGTAGAGGTGAGGTAAAGTTTGAGATTCCTTTTGAAGGGTCCAAGTGTAGTAGAGGAAAGTGCTTCTTTATTGAGGGAATTGAACCATTGAGCGGCTCTATAGATAAAGGACCACTGACCCATGGAGGTACAACATCTGGGAACCTGAAAGGTTAGAGACTGGGCACCACATGTTTGTTGAGTGCCACTGTAGGTAGTAAGGAGTGAGCTAACACCTGAGACCAAGGAGAATCTTTTTGGTAAGTAAGTAGGTCTGGTATTGTATTCTGCTGCGTAGGGGTAGCCAGCTGGCCTGTGCATAGAGGTCACAGGTGTGAGTTTGTCGGGCTGCACCCGTCAGTAGTCTGCAGGCTTTGTTGAGAGCAACTGAGATCCTTCGGAGGGCACTTGTTGGGGCACAGCCATAGATGGCAAGGCCGTAGTCAATGATAGAGGTGACAGAGCTGTAGATGGCTAGTTTAAGGGCATCCACAGGCATACAGTGCTTGTGTTTGTGTAGTAGTCCAATCCGTATATTGGCGGTCTTGGCAACAGTGTCAATATGCTGAGTGTAGGAGAGGGTACTATCCAGGGTAATACCAAGGTACTTGAACTCCTTGACATGTTCAAATGGGTTTCCAGTGTGGTTCTTGATGGTGAGGGACAGAGAGTTGTGCCTGCTCTGTCGGTTACAGAAGGACATGGCTTTAGTCTTGCTGTGGTTCAGGACAAGTTTATGAGAATTGAACCAGTCTTTGATGCGATTGAAGTCGAGCTGCAGCTGGGATTCAAGGACTGTAATGTCATGGTGGCTCGAAAACAGGACTGCATCGTCTGTGTATAGTAATATTTTTTGGTGGCAGGCACTGGGGAGATTGTTGATGAAGAGGGAGAAGAGTAGAGGGCCCAGAATAGACCCCTGGGGACTCGAGCAGACCAGTTTCTCATCCGAAGAGATCCCTGCAATCCTTACACGTTGGATCTGATTATCAAGGTAGCTGGTGAACCATGGAAGGGCATCGCTGGAGATCCCAATGGAGGACAGTTGCTTGAGCAGTAGGGGGTGGTTAACTGTGTAGAATGCCTTGGTAAGGTCTATAAATACTGCCCCTCCACAATTCCCTTTGTCAAGCGTGGCATGGATGAAGGTTGTAAATTCCAGTAGTGCAGTGGTGGTGCTGTGCCCTTTTCTGAAGCCACGCTGCTCTGGGCACTGTACATTGTACTTATCCAGGAATTCAACTAGTTGGTCCGACACTATTCGCTCCAGCGCTTTGGATAGTGGGGGGAGGAGTGAGATCGGTCTGTAATTGGTGTGCAGTGTCCTATCTCCACTTTTGTGAACCGGTGTGACAGTGGCTTTCTTCCAGAGAGAGGGGAAATGGCCCAATCTAAGCGAGAGATTAGAGATCTTTGTAAGTTTGGTCAATTGGTGCTTAAATTCCTTTGATACTCCCTTCTGTAGTACCCTACTACATATAATTATTTAGGGTGACTTTTTTTAGTTGGGTCAACCATGTGCAAAGTACTGGGGAATGGTCACTTAGGATATCAAGTAACACTGTGACCTCAGTGAGCCATTTTGGGTGGGTGGTGAGGACCCAGTCTATAAGGGCACTGTTGCCAGCTTTATAGTTGGCACTTGTACTATCCTTTATCATTTGGGTAAGGTATAGGTTGTTTATTTGGTCTTGGGTAGGTGTACTAGATTTGCACTAGACATAACCTCAGAGGAGGAAGAAAGAGAATTGATAAAAGACTACTTATACTCCATGAAAGGGCCTAAAATTTGTAGACTTCTTTAAAAACAGAGCAGAGCCAGCTTCTTGGTGAAATGCTGTTTGCATCGGGTATAAAGGTGGTATAGAGGGAGGAAGAGGAAGAGGAGGAGTTACGCACAGAGCATGCATAGAGTTTAGGCAGCCAGAAGGTCTATTGGTGTTTCCCCTGGAATCTAGATATGGACTAATGGCACGGTGAGTTTGAAATGTGCTGAGTAATTAATCTCTCCTTTGCATGTGTGGAAAGCTTAGTCGCATTGTTTTCTTGGCAGTGTTCTTCACAGGAGATTTGGGACGCTGCACCAAGTTGATTCAAGAACACCAGCTGAACCATCCTATACAAACAAGTAAAATAACTTGTCTGCCTGAATTGTTCTGACAGTTTTTACCCTTTTCTCTCAATGGTTCTTCAAGCTGAAGTATAAAATGGTAACAGGGCAACAGAATTCTGTCCTGTATTTTCAGAAGAATTGATTCCAGAATTCTAGCAAATGATGAACTGCAACAACAAGAACCTCCAACACAGAGTGATAAGTATATTTTCATTCCATTGCTAAAAGGGCTGTATGGACTGAAATTGATAATTATGATTAAGTCTTTCCACCATAAGTTAATCTTGAGGACACATTTTGAAATAGAAGGAGAGAGAAACCAAAAAATACAAGGAGACAAGGTCTGGTGAAAAAATGTAAAGACGTAATTTGGTGACTGTGTATAAAAAGGGCATCTAGAAATAGGGCATGCATTTTGCCACTTTATAGCACATATGTAAGGACATATTTGGACTACTGCTCACCTCTATGGAGCCCTCACCTTCGAAGGGACATCATAAGACATAGAAAGCATCCAGAGAAGAGTCACCAGACTCATAGATGGTATGCAAAACACAAATTATGAGCAGAGGTTGACTAAGATAAATGTGTACCCCCTTGAGCTTAGGAGAACAAGAGGGACCTGCTGTAAATGTTCCGCATATTAAGGGATAAACAACTCATGACCGACCTGGGTCTGCTAAAAAACACAAGGGATTGCCGTTTATGAAGCCGCAACTACCAACTAATGCTAACATGCCCCATGAGAAACAGTAGATGTTTTTTCTTCATAAAAAGAATAATACCAATATGGAGCTCACTTCCAAAACATGTATTTGAAGTGAATTCCTTTGATAGTTGCAAATCCAACCTTGACAGACATCTACTGAAGTAATGGGTAAATTGATCCCAGCTTTGCTAGAGATGTACACTTATGGGCCAAAGGCTTACTGTACATCTAATAACTTCCTAGTATAACAGGTAGGAAGGAAGGAAGGAGTAATAAAATAAAAGGGAAGCATAATGAATTAAGCAGCTTTGCTTCATAAAACAATAAGTTAATGCAGAAGGAAGAAGATAGTTCAACAGCAGGGGAATTCAGAAAATGACTTGTGCTTCTCATAAAAATGAATTTTCTTATATTGAATCTAAAAGGCTCAATAAACTACTGAGGTCTGCAGAAAAGAAAACAGATAAACCTTTGGGGGCTAAAAAATATAAAACCTCCCAAGGAACTAAAATAACCATTAAGAAAAGCCATTTGGTCCAGACTCATATATTCAAACAAACAGGATCCAATCAAGATCAAGTGAGTAATATGGCTCCTAAAACCCAAAGTGATAAAAAAGAGAGATGAGGAGGAAAAATAAAACAAGCAATTTAAATCATTTGGAAGAGGAATAAAAAAGGCAAGTACCTTTGAGCTATTAGACAACAAGCCCAACCTGAATGAGCTCCCTGAGCCACCTCAGGATATATTCCTACCATTACAAAGTAATAACTCTAGAGCCAAAAATGAAGAGGATAATGAAACACCCACTAAAGGGCCACACAACTTTTAAATACTGTAGCATCACAGAAATTCAATAAGATCTAAGTACCTTAAAAAAATCTTCCTGAAACTTTATAGCAAGTTAAAATAGCCTTGAATAATGTGGATTCCAAGTTGAAATGGAAAATAAAAGGCTTAACCTTTTCTGCTGACAGAGTCTATGTTTCTGTGTTTCAATGTTTAATGAATTAACAAAATTACAATATGATGTGAAGGGTACACTAAATAAACTCATTAAAAAAAGAAGTGGAAAATATAAAAAAAGCTTCAATATAATTTTACAAATAAATTGTGTGATTTTGAAAATAGATCACAAAGGAAAAACATCAGGCTTTATGGCATGGCTCCAAAGTGGGAAAAGGATATTACTATCAATCAGTTACTTTATCAGATGTTTCAAGAATTATTTAAGACTGAAAAGGATCTTACCTTAATTGGCAGGGCACAATGGTTAGGAGACGCATCTCTTTAAGGAACTGATTCTGCAAGACCTGTGATCATAACATTCCTGGAATCTGATTATAAATCACATTTTCTCAAAGCTCTTCAGGACAATAAAGACTTAAGGGCAATAAAATTTCAGCAACACAGGACTGCTCTAAAAAACTTTGGTTACAAAGGGAAACTTTTACACGTACAGCAAGTCCTGTGGAAACAGAACATTATAGCCTTTGTTATCTACCCTGCAAGAATGGAAGTACTGTATTACTGAATTATCAGATTTTGTTATACCTTTGTAATGAAGAAGCCATGACTGATTTAAAGATTTGTTTACCAAATATATTTTCAACTATTAAAAGCAGTACTGAAAATTACTTTGAATGTTGAATTTAACATTTTTTCTCTTCTTTACCTTTCCTTTCTTTTCCTTTCTTCCTTTTTTCCTCTTCATCTCCTGTTATGCCAGCAGCTATATTTTATATAGTGGGAACGAACAAATAATCTTTGCTATTGCAAGTGCATCTAGTAGATTTATGGAATATTGCCAGAACAATATTTTTGGCTTTTCAGGGGGAGGCAAAGGTAGGATTGGGGTAAATGTTTTATGTTTAGGTAATATGAGGAGTAATAGTAATAAAAGTATAGCTTTCTATTTCTACTTTTTTTGTGGTACAATGGTAGCATATCAGGCATAATAGTTTGGATGTATTATAAAATGATATGCATAGTCTTATAAAAAGAGCCTCCTGGAATGTAAATGGGATAAATTCTCCTGTAAAAAGATACTGAATTCCAAATATGTTTTAAAAAAAATAGAAATGTACATAATTCTACTAGACTTATCTAGATGCGTGAGAATGCAAAATTAAAAAAGGTCTGGGTTGGGCACAGTTCTAGATGTACAAGCAGATTTCAAGGGAACAATAAGTAAGCAATAACCCATGACAAGGTATGGGGTTATGGGGATTTAATGCACACCTTGGGTGCATTGTAAGGCCTCACAGCACCTGAGATGTGCATTAAATCCCTATAACCCCATACCCTGGAGTGGGTTATTGCACTTATAACATAGGTTATGTGGAGAAGAAGGAAAAATCCACAGAAGGGGGTTCCCCCTCTTTAAATGTCAAAAAAGGTACTGTATCCTGCCACCTTGCAAAATAGTCCCTAACAAATAATGCATACAGCATTGATGTTATTCACACAGAAATGTCACACATACAGCACTGATATTATTTGTGACATTTCTTGTACATAATAATGTCTGATTCCTGCTCCACAATGTTAACAGTACACCTCCCCCTCCCAACACCCACACTTCCAGATGCAGCTAGTAGTTGATAGACTATGTCTTGATCATTCCCTAAAAGATGGCAGCTGATGTTTGTATAGGGAGAAAGAGAGAGAGACAAAGAGAGAGATTTATTTTCTTGACTTCTGTATATACTTATGTACAGTTTGCTGACTGGGAAACACTGAAGCAAGCACTGAGCAGGGGAACTGTGTTGGTCTCTTTCTCTCACTCTCTACCCCCTGTGTCTGTCTCACACAGCATCCAAGTCAGGGAAACTGCTTCTGATTTACTTTATGTTTAACACAGAAAGATACCCAGAGAGAGAGACAGAGGAGATTGCAGCAAAGTTGATTCACATTGTGTCTCTCCCGCTGTCTCTCTCACACAAACACACACTGCCAAAAGTCACTTCTGCACTACATGCAGCAGTCCCTGTCTTGCCCCAACTACCCTCTGCTACTGGTGTCTATCTCTGTCTGTCATGCAGCTATGGTGCCAAAACAAACAGGGGACAGTAGATGGGTCACTACACTGCTTCGAGAGGGGACGGAAGGGCCATCAGAAACACTGGCTCAAAATGACAGCACTAGGGCTGTCTTGCTTCTCCACATTTTCCATGCCTGGCGTTGTCTTCATTTACTAATGCACATTTTGCTAACTGGGAAACACTGAAGCATGTGCTGTGCGGAGGAACTGTGTTGATCTGTGTGTGTGTCTCTCTCTCTAACCCCCCATGCCTTTCTCGCATGACGTCGAAGTGTGGGCCACTGCTTCTGATTCACTTTATGCTTAACACCAAGAGACACACAGAGAGTTACAGGTGAGATTACAAAATCACTTCTGCACTACTGTACATGCAGCATTCCCTGTCTCACCCAACTAACTTCTGCTCCCGGTGTCTCTCTCTTTCTGTCTGTTGCACAGTTGCTCTGCCAAAACAAATAGGGGATATTACGTGGGTCACTACACTGCTTTTGAGAGCGAATGGGAGGACCAACAGAAACACTGGCTCAAAATGACAGCTCTGGGGCTGTCTCCTTCTCCACATTTTCCATGGCTGCCATTGTCCTTCTACTTTCTGCAGCAGGGAATGAGTGCTGACTGCACTTTCCCTGAGCCTCTCCATGGAACTATGCATTAAAAGGGCTGTTTAATGCATGACTACACTGGGGCTGTACACCAATGTGCTTTCATTTTCCTAACAAGTTGTGTTATAATTATGATTAAAGTACGTTTTTTGGGAATGGAGATAGTCATTGGCTCAGTTTATGCTCTTTTTTTTAAGGTTTTGCATCCTTTTTAGCAGAAATAAATAAAATGCTATGTTACTGGGGTTGTGATAATGTGATGTTAGAAGGTGACATGAACTGTTTTCATGATGGTGTTTTAGATAAATCTACATCCTCAAACTAGGACAAGTACAATTTGTGTGAATTTCTTTACCGCTAACAACCTTATAGATCTATGGAGGGAAAACCCACTATTTAGAAAAACAATTTACATTTCACTCAGCCACATTTAAGACTCAGTCTACATTAGATTATATATTGTTATCTAAGAAACTAATAAAAGCCTGTAATTAGTTCTCCACCAATATAGAACCAATGACTGTATCAGACCACAACTGTCTTTTTCTTACTGGCACTGAAGGGGAAAAACGTGATGGTTCTTTATGGCAGATGAATAATAATTTATTAATGGATCTCTCATTCATAAATAAAATTGAGATAGGTGATTGGAACTTTCTGAGGACAACAGAAAAGGCACTGACAACATAGTTGAATCCTGGGATGCATTTAAAATAACAATGAGAGATTTAATCATATCAGAAGCCTCCTGGAAAAATAAAGGAAAAAAAAAAGCTCCAGGAAATTGGGGAGAGTTCATAAACAGAAAGGTTAATTACCTGATGATTCTGTATGGTCTCATTGTCTTGTATTACCATCTCGCTCCCTTGTGGCCTTTTTTATTTCTGCCTCATTAAATTCTCCCTCTGTTTTTGCTTTGCCCTCTTATTTCTCCTTTATCCCATTCGTATCTTCTTCGGTCCCCATGATAGTAATTTCTGTCCCTGTTTTCTAATCTCAGACTCTGTCGTGGCATATTTTTTGGATATGGAGATTATTAATAGAACTTTGAGAGGGTATAAAATATGAGGGATTGTCACCAATAAACCTGAAATGAAAGTAAAAGCCTATGCAGATGATATTCTACTTCTGTTAACCTCTCCCCAGGAGAGTTGATTGGAACTAAAAGGTGTTATATCATCTTTTTCTCAAGTGGCAGGTTATAAAGTTAATGAACTTAAATCAGAAATATCTACTCTTAACTTAGTACCAGAGCAAATCAATATTTTGCAACAAATATACAATGCTAAAATAAGTAATGAGGGCCTGCATTATTTAAGAATAACCATAACCTCATCCCTACAGAAAACTTCTATTTTAAACTACAGCCAAAAGATAGCAACTGTACAAGATAAACTTAAGTGTTGGTCCAAAATTCAGTTATCTTTGTGGGGCAAACTACAAACTTTAAAAATGTTGATTATTTCACATTTTTCTTATATATTTCAGGCATTGATAGTAGCAGCTCTGGACATCTGTCCCAATTAAATAAAATAATGAGAACATATATCTGGAACAACAAACAACCTAGAGTGGCCTGGTCCAGACTATCTCTGCCTAAAACTTTAGGGGGACTAGCATGTTTAGATGCAAGGTCTTATTATGTGGCATATCTAGTGGAAAGAGCCAATGATCTAGGCTTACTCAGATCATGAAAATGTGATATCTGAGGACATGATTTATAATGAAATTCAAAAGGATGATTGTGATTTGAAAAATATATTGTTGCTCCTACTCTGTACACTACAAGTAAAAGTGTTGTGATTAAAAATGTAAGTTAAGAGACAAAGAACTTCCAAAATAAAATAATATGGAGTCCTGGTTTATCCCAAATTTCTATTATTTTGGGAAATCCAGTCTTTACCACAGCAAGAATGCCTCTTCAAAAGATAGGGCAGAACGGCCCTATCTTTTGAAGGTAAAGGCTGCTTTGAAATAACAGAACTGGTAGCTGGGAATTCAGCACAATCTTGAACTGGGAACCTGGAGGAAAGCACAATCTTGCTTGAGTTCTGAGGGAAGGTGTGCCTTACTATTTAATTTTACACTTGTTTTTGCTTGTTTGAATCAAGAAGGGGTTTGCAATATGGGTGATCTATTTTTAGGTTCCTACTTTAAATCCAGAGAGATTGATATACTGCTGCATTTGTTTCCTCTGGGCTTGCTGTAGTTTGCTAGTATTTTGGTGACATTTTGCAGCAAATATTTAAGTTTTCACTTGTGGCTGAGGGTTTCTTTCCCAAGTCCTGCAGTTCAGTGGAGTTGCTTGTGTATTTAACCCAGACAAAGCCTGAGGAGGTTCAGACTGGATTGCTCTGATTACCTTCACAGAACAGACCAGGTGGATTGTCCAACTCTACCTCCCCATCCCCACCCTCCCCTGGCTCACCTAGCTTTATGGGGTTAGGCAGGAAGGGATGACAACTTCCTGCTCAGACACAAAACAGGGTGGAGTGTGCCACAGAAGGCAGCCAGGCAGTTCTGCATAAACTGGGTGGATATCATCTTGAGATTGCTATTGTATAATAAAAGAAAAAAGGAAAAGGACAAAAAAAACATTGGTGGGTCCTGGTACATAGTCCCTAGGAAAAGGGTTACAGTACTTATGGGAAGTAAGGTTCCCCAACAGTGACATGGGCAGACAGAAGCAGAGATGGTAGGACTCATGTTGGGAGTAGTGCAGTACAATGGATGTGGAGAAACAGTCTTCAGAAGGATATTCTGGGAACTGCAGTGCTACCCCATCTGCAGGCACTTCTCTGGGCTGAGGGCAGAGATTGCCAGCTTTCAGGCTCAGTTGGCTAGGTTGCAGGGGATCTCCTCCCCCACCCAGGGGCCACCAAGTCTATACCCACTACCTCAAAGGAGTACCAGCAAAAGAAGTGTGTGGACTACAGTGGGCTCAGAGAGGGTGAGGTGGGTGGATCAAAAGTGCATTTCCCACCCAGTGCATCCAAGAAACTCCTACACAGTTTTGGGAGAGTGGGAGGATCCCACTGTGACACCTGAAGTTGTGACCTTGGTGGACGAGCAGGTTCTACAGAAGAGAACCCCACAGGCAGGTGGAAGAGGACACCAAAGGGAGAAGAAGCCTCTCCTAGTGGGGGACTCCATATTCCAGGTAGTTGAATTGGGGACAGGAACAGGGGAGTAAAGGGAGGTAAGTTGTCTATCAAGAAGCACAGCACAGAGTAATGGGGAGAGGATCCAGGAAATTGACAAAGCAGTAGCAAGGCAGGGGAAGCTTGATGTCACTGTCCATCTGGGGACACATGACCTGGCTGGAGACAAGGCAGGGATAGCAAGGGTGCAGAAGGAGTTTAGGAAGTTGGGGAGGGGGCTTTGTGCAGGTAGCAAGCTCTGTGACCCTCTCAGGAGTGTTTCCTGTCCATGACAAGGGGGAGGCTAGGAACCTCTGCACCAAGGACTTCAACACTCGGCTGTAGAGCTGGTGCAGAGAAAAAGGTTTTGGCTTCATTGGGAACTGGGAAACCACCAGGAGAAATGTGACCCTCTACAAGGGGGATGGCCTATACCTGTCCAGTGAGGGGACCACTGTCCTCAGTGAACAGTTTAAATGCTTCATTATCAATCATTTACACTAGCAAGGGGGGGGGTTGGCAGAAGGTTGCAGGGGGAACCAAACTGCCCATCCACACAGGATAGGGAAGTCAACATGGAGGATCATAACGTTATGGTATCACCAGAGGAAATTAAACCAACAGAAGGGGGTAGAGTGGAGGACAGGAGAAAGGGAGATGAATAAGGGAAAGACAAACAAAGGAGGCAAAAAGACAGCAGGAGGGATGATAAAAGTAGAAATGGCAGGACATGGAAGGCCATGGATACCAATGCCTGCAGCCTAGGGAATAAAATCCCAGACCTGCTGGTCTTGATAACAACAGAAGCAGACCTGGACATTGTAGCTGCTACTGAAACATGGAATACTGGAAACCATGACTGGGATGTAGCAGTATCAGGTTATACTCTGTTTAGAAGAGGACAGGGTAAAAAGGTAGGGGAGAGGCTCTGTACATCAGGGAGGATATTAGGGCAACTGAGGTATAGGGAATGCAGGGGGGAGCAGAGGTACTTTGGGTCACCCTTGAGACAGGCAACAACACAGCTATTTACACAGGCATGATATAAAAACCTCCAGCACAGGGGGAGGAGGTGGAAAAGGTTCTAGTGGAATTCATTCACATGATGGCAACTAAAGGGGAGGTGCTGCTGATAGATTATTTCAATCTGTCAGATGTGGATTGGAGCATCCCAGCTTTTGCCACAGCTAGGAACAAGGACATCCTGTACTCCATACAAGGGGCAAGCCTCAGGCAGCAAATGCTATAACCCACCAGGGAGGGTGCAAATTTGGACCTGGAACTCACCAGGGGGGACAGAATTAAGGAAGTCAGGGTGGGAAAACACCTGGGATCCAGTGCTCATTGCACAGTGTGGTTCAACATGAGTACAGTGGCAGAGTCAAGCCACACAAAAGCGAGGGTCCTGGATTTCTGGAGGGTGGACATTACTAAGATGGGGATATGTCTCAAGCATGCTCTAGCAAGGAGGGACAAAAGGAGGGAGTGGAGGAGCAGTGGGCCCATCTGAAAGGAGCCATAGTGGAGGCAACAAACCTTTGCATTAGGCAAGTAAACAAGGGCCAGAGAAAGCCACTATGGTTCTCAAAGGTAGTGGCTGGGAAGATAAGGGTGAAAAAGATGGCTTTCAGGAAATACAAGGAAACACAAGGGGAGGAGGAAAGGGTAGTGTATCTGGATAAACAGAGGGAGGCAGGGAAAGCAGTCATGAGTGCAAAGGCACAAATGGAGGAAAAAATAGTACAGGAAATAAAGGAAACAAGACTTTCTATAGGTACATTAGTCTCTCTGACTCAAACTTCTTCACCCCGTTCCAGTCAAGATTTCAGAAAAAAACACTTTACTACCACCTCCCTGTTCAGGCTCACTTATACCATCCTTACTGGAATAAACAATTGCTTGATCACCTCTGCTATATTTGTCGACCTTGCCAAGGCTTTCGATATGGTTTCCTACACCCTGCTTCTCCACTCCCTCACAGCAGCTGGCCTCTCACCAACTGCCACAAACTGGTTCAGAGCCTACATCATAGGCAGGACTCAATCAGTTAGAATTGCCTGCACCAACTCCCTTCCCTGCAAAATACACACTGGTGTGCCTCAGAGATCAGTGTTGGGTCCCCTACTTTTCTCCATATTT
This sequence comes from Neoceratodus forsteri, assembly GCA_016271365.2. Classification (NCBI taxonomy): domain Eukaryota; kingdom Metazoa; phylum Chordata; order Ceratodontiformes; family Ceratodontidae; genus Neoceratodus; species Neoceratodus forsteri. The sequence continues at coordinate 380,110,160 of CM057458.1, forward strand.
CTTAACGACTTGCCATCAGCTTGCTTCTCTCCTGATATCCATATATACGCTGACAGTTCTGTCCTGTTTGCCTCTGGCCAATTTCCCTCTGATGTGGAAGCCAGACTTCAACTGGACTTCAACAAGATCCAGTGCTGGCTAGCCTCCCATCAACTCTTCTTAAATGCCAAGAAAACATTCTCCATGACCTTTGACACTAGACAAGGCCTTGCTAGGCTCCCCATTCTGCACACTTTCCACACCCTGGATGGGACACAGCTTGAGGACACCTCCTCATTTAGATACCTTTGGGTTTGGCTGGACCACCACATCAGCTTCTCTGGACACATCGACCCAATCATGAACAAACTGCGCACCAAGCTCGGCACCCTCTACAGGAACCATAATTGCATCCCTCTTATGGTCAGGCATGTGATTGTCCAAAAGACGCTCCTCCCTATTTTTGACTACTGTGCTGTAGTCTACAGTGCTGCTCCCAAATCTACCCTATCCAGATTGGATCCCCTTTTCTACTCTTTCTGCCTTTTCACCCTTGACTCTCCTGTGCGTACTTAGCACTATGATCTCTATCACTCGCTTTCCTTCCCTTCACTTACTAACAGGCACCTCTCCCACTGTGCCAAACTTGTCTCTAAATTCTGGCTTGGTTCTCTTCCTCCTCCCTTGCTATCCCCCTTCCCCTACACACTTCTTAAGGTCTTCTGACTCATGGACCCTTGCTGTCCCTCATTGTTCCCCATTGGCAGGTCTGTTGGCCTTCAAACACTGTTTCCCCAAAATTTGGAATGCCCTCCCTCCTCAAATTTGGCACTCATCATCCCTCCCCTCTCATCTGCACTCCATAATTTCCTCTCCTCAAATTGTACCTGTTTTCATCAATCCTAACACAACCTTCCCACTCTCCCTTCTCCACTCAGAGTCTATACCCTTATTTAAGATGGTACTTATATCAGTAACATCTCACCCTAAGTTTTCAATTTCATTGTATGTGTAAATTCATTGTTTGAATATCATCCATTGTAACAACTGCTTAAATTTCATGTAATATTTTCTTTACTTTGTGTCACTTGGTATTGTTAATTAAGTATTTCTGTATGTAAACTCCCTTTCCCAGAGGTCACAACCAGGAGATAAGTAACTTTGTTGTTCAGTGTGCCTTCCTGGTGAAACATTTCAGTAAATAAATAAATAAAAATTAGTGAAAGGACAAAAAACATGGGTGGGATAGTAAGGCTTAAAGGGCAAGAAGGAGAGTATGTGGAAGGGGACCTGGAAAAAGCACCAATACTGAACAACTATTTTTGTTCCATATTCACAGAAGAAGAAGGTGAGGGACCACAGACAACATGAACAAATATGGGATGGAGATGGAGGGAGATGGATACCAGTCCATTTATAGAGAGAGAGAGTCCTAAAGGAACTCAAAAAACTGAAGTGGACAAGGCAATGGGACCAAATGGGATACATCCTAGAATTGTTTTATTTTTGCAATTCAAATTTTATTTGGCATTACAGGAAGGAACTCCATGTTATACAAAATATATAGAAATCATACATTGTAAATTTTGGATCTACCTCCCCACCCACCCACCTCCCTTTCTCCCTCCCTCCCTCCTCAGACTAACCCACACAGAGCACTAATTTATCTAAAATCACAATGGGAGTGGTGACATCTGTACACTCTTGAAGGAGTAAAGAGCTTGTAAGGGGCCCTAAATCTTGTTAAACATCTTTACCCTGTTATGTAGGGTGGCTATAGTTTTAATTCTTGGAGCCATTCTATGTATGTGATCTCTGCTGTGTCCTTCCAATGTCTCAGAACTAATTTTTTGACTGACATGGAAATTAAGGCAATGTGGTGTTTCCAGTTCACTACCTGAATGGTGGAAAAATCTCCTAATAAACAGACTTCTACTCTAAATAGCTCCGCTATCCCTTAAAGTGGGTCTGCATATTGTCTAATAACCTTCCGGAGGGGAGCTACTTTTGGGCATGTCCAGAAAATATGAAGTAGGTCTCCCACTTTTTGAAGGCATCTAGTGCAGGTTGAGGATGGAATCATACCCATCTTAGCCATTTTTTGAGGGGAGTAGTAAAGATTATGTAAAATGTTAAATTACATTAATCGAAGCCTGTCTTGTGTAACAATACTTGGTAGAATATTAAGGGAACTATGGGAGATGTTGGTGCCACCACTGTCAGCACTGTTCAATGAGTAATTTGATACAGGAGTGGTTCTGGAGGACTGGAGGTGGGCCGATGTAGTCCCTCTCTTCACAAAAGTGGCAGTAGGGACAACGCTGAAAACCATAGATCAGTCAGCCACACCTTAATAGTGGGGAAGATTATGGAATCACTATTTAAACAAAGGATCATAGAACAGCTTGAAGCCAGTGGCACACAGGATCTGAGACAGCATGGATTCACAATGGGAAGGTCATGTCAAACAAATCTTATTGGTTTCTTTGACTGGGTGACTAAGGTAATAGATCAGGGGGAGCAGTGGATGTCACTTACCTGCTTTTCTGTAAGACCTTCAATATTGCTCCACATAGAAGACTTGTGAACAAGTTGGGCAGCCTGGGATTGGGTCACAAGGTGATAAACTGGGTTAGGAACTGGTTGAGTGATAGAAGACAGAGGGTCATGGTGAACAGTGCTCAATCTGAGGAAAGGAGGGTGACCAGCAGGGTGCCACAAGGATCAGTCCTGGGCCCAGTCCTGTTTTAATGTCTTTATAAGTGACATCGCAGAGCAGCTGGAGGGGAAGGTGTGCCTCTTTGTGTAGGACACTAAGATCTGCAACAGGGTGGACACTATGGGAGGGGGGGGAAATGAAGAGGGACCTAGATAAACTGGAGGAATGGTTCAGCTTGTGGTAGCTGAGATTTAATGTGAAAAGTGCAAAATCATGCATTTGGGGCACAAGAACCCAGGGGAGGATTACATGATTTTGGAGGAGGGGGAGAGAAATTGATGGTCACCAAACAGGAAAGGGATTTGGGGGTAATCATATCTGATGACTTAAAGGTGGCCAAACAATGTGCCAAGGCTGTGGGGAGAGTCAGTGGGATGCTGTGGTGCACAGGGAGAGATATCACAAGCAGAAGGAAGGAGGTGGTGATGCCACTCAACAGATCATTAGTGAGGCATCATTTGGAATACGGTGTCCCGTTCTGGAGGCTGCATCTCCATAAGGACATAGAGAGGGTGGAGGCTGTTCAGAGAAGGGCAACAAAGATGGTGCAAGGCCTGCAATAAAAGTCATATGAAGAGAGAGACTGGGGCACCTCAATATGTGTACCCTAGAGGAGAGAAGAGACAGGGGAGATATGATAGAAACTTACACATATCTAAAATGCATAAATAGGGTACTGGAGAGCAGCATCTTTTAGAAAAGGAGAGGTCCAGGAATGAGGGGACATGATGTGAGGTTGGAAGGAGGTAGACTAAGGGGTAGCATGATGAAGTATTTCTTCACAGAAAGGGTGGCGGATGTATGGAATAGACTCTCAGTGGAAGTGGTGGGGCAAACACAGTTGGGGGATTCAAGTATGCATGGGACAGGCATAGGGGGAACCCCATCAATAGGATCAAGGTGGTAAGGCCAGAGATCAAGTAGGGTCTGTGGCTTTTACAGTAGGCAGGGAAAATGGGTAGACTAGATGGGCCCAGTGGTCCTTATCTGCTGTCAGTTTCTATAAGAAGTGGTCTAGTAAAGATATAATTAGATGGAAGGACATTATGACTAATGGTAAGGTCATAGTGGGCACACATTAAAATTAAACAAAGTTGAGCAATCAAAATATTTTTTATTCTACACAAACATGGAACATATTTATGAAAGAAAAATATTTTTCTCATTGGGAAAGAGAACCCAATGTAGCAAGTCTAGAAACTGAATTTGAGGGATTTGCAAAACAGAAAATCAGCAATATATTTCCCTGTGTAATAGGGACATTTCATAGTAATTGTGAAGGACTACATAGTTAAACATTCAATAAATGGTCTTTTGAGTTAAATGTGAATATATCAATCATACAATGGGAAACTGCTTTATCTGCTATCGATGACTATAAATTGTCCCTAGACTAAACAATTCAATATAAAATACTAAACTGGGCCTACGATACTCCCCATAGACTAGAAAAGGTGGGAGTCATTTCCACCTCTGAATGTCAGCACTACCAGGAATCAGATGCCATTATGAAGCACACTTTCTGGGAATGTACGTATATAAGAGAAATATGGCAATACTTCTTTATTTTGTTAAGACAAGTGAGAGTTCATTAGGCAACAAGTAGACAATATTCAAACCAATATTGTGGAATTATATAATAAAAGAGGGATGAATAATACAGACTGGATATTAATAAATGTGAATGCTATGTCGATTAAAATAATTCTGCTACAAAATTGGAAACATAGCAATATGGATAGGTCCTTTCCAAAGGAGCTTCGGAAACAATTACTTTTACGCTATCTTTACAATAGAGATGACTTTGCCTCTGATAGACAGTTTGGGAATATATACAACACTGTAATGGATCAATGGAGCAAATGATTATTTTTTGAGGCCCCTTAATTATATCTATCCCCGTAGTATTAAGTTATTTGACTTTTTTTTCTTGTTGTGTATGTGTTAACATATGAATTGTTATATTTCTGTATCCTCCTCACTTACTTCTCTTTGTTATTGATGTAATTCTGCAAGATTTAATAAAATATTTTTAAAAAAAGGACAAAGGTGGTATGGACGCTAGACTGGATCAGATTTTTGTGGGGAGGAAATCTTTAATTATGGCTTCAGAGATTTATGCTTTGTCTGGGGGAGGATAACTTTAATATCAGTTTTAGAACCCTACAAGGATTGGAACATTTCTGGTTAAAACATAACCAACTGAAATGCTCCTCTCTTTGGGTACCCTTCATAGTGATACCCCTCACAAAGCCAATGGTTAAACAAATTACAATAATGTTTTGAAATGAGGGGAGTTAATGTTGGGTACATAAATCACTGGTTACAACAAAGATGTAAAGTTCTATGCCTCTTGGAGGCCCCGCTGGGGAAGGAAACAACTCCTGGTGGTGGACTCCATTGTTAGGAAGGTAGAACTGGGGGGGGGGAAGGGAGAGGGAGGTAAGGTGCCTGCCTGGTGCCATGGCTTAGAGGGACAGGGAGCGAATCCTCAGGATTGCTGGAGCAGCTGCACAGGGGAGGGAGCTGGATGTCATTGTCCACCTAAGGACAAATGACCTGGCTAAGAAAGGGATTAGAGAAGTGCAGGAAGAGTTTGTGGAATTGGGGAGGAGCCTTAGACAAGTAGCATGCATGGTAACCTTCTCGGAGGTGCTGCCCATCTATGGCATAAGAGATGCTAGGGTGTTCCGCACCATGGGATTCAATCAGTGGTTGAAAAACTGGTGTGGAGCTCAGGGATTTGGCTTCATTGGGGACTGGGGGTCCACCTGGAGTGATGCAAGCCTATACTGGCATGATGGGCTGCATCTGTCCAGGAGGGAAACCATGATCCTAGGTGATAGGTTTAAATGCTTCATTGACAAGCATTTAAACTAGCCAAGGGGGGAGGCACTGGAAAGGAACAGGGAAATCCTAGCCCCCCCAAAAAAATCATGGTAGTAAGTGTGGCAAACACCAACATAGAGATGTCGATAGGGAGAAGGGCAGTGGTAAATGGAGAAAGTGACAAAGGCAAGAAGGACAGGGATGGGGCAAAAGGGAGTAAGGCCATCAGGAAATGGAGGGTAATGAGTACCAATGCCCGTAGTCTTTGCAACAAGCTCCCTGAGCTGGTGGCCTTGATGGAAGAGGGATGCCTGGATATCATAGCAGTCACAGAAACATGGTACACAGAGAACCATGACTGGGATGTTAACATACCAGGGTACATAACCTACAGGAGAGACAGGCAGGGGAGAAGAGGGGGAGGAGTAGCTCTCTATGTAAAGGAAGGGTTAAAAGCAACTGAACAAAAGAGTTAATAGGGAGGAGAGGAGGCACTGTGGGTCACCTTGGAGATTGGAAAGGGCACCACAATCCGCACAGGGGTTGTGTACAGACCCCCATGTCAGGGGGATGGAATGGACAAGGATATGATAGAAGGCATTCTTAGAATGGCAGAGAAAGGGGATATACTGTTAATGGGAGACCTGAATATGCCAGATGTTAACTGGAGCACATTTGCTGCAGCCACATCCAAGAGCAGGGCCATTCTTGATGCCCTACAGGTGGCAGGCCTCAGACAGCTAGTTTCAGAACCCACTCGTGAGGGAGCAATCTTAGACCTCATACTCTCAAACGGGGGCAGTGAGAGGATCTCAGATCCAGAAGTGGGTTGTCATCTGGGAACAAGTGACCATCAAACAGTGTGGTTCACATTAAACTCAGCTACAGAGTCAAACCATACAAAAGTGAGGGTACTGGACTTCAGGAGGGCTGACTTTGGCAAGATGGGAGAGTGCCTCAGAAAAACACTAGCAAACAGGCTAGAAGGAGGTGTGGAGCAACAATGGGGAATCATCAAAACTGCCATCACAGAGGCAACAAGCCTTTGCGTGAAGCAAATAAACAAATCAAAACTAAAGAAAAAGTCACTATGGTTCTCAAAAGAGGTGGCTGTGAAAGTCAGGAAGAAAAAGATAGCATTCTGGAAGTATAAGGAAACACAGAAGGAGCAGGACAGAGACCTGTACCAGTTAAGACAGAAGGAAGCAGGGAAGGAAGTCAGAAAAGCAAAGGCCCAAACTGAGGAAAAGATAGCCAACTCAGTTAAGAAGGGTGATAAAACCTTTTATAGGTACATCAGCGATCGTAGAAAGACAAAGGGAGGGATAGTGAGGCTGAATAGAATGAATGGTGGGTGGGCAGGGGGGACAGTGAAAGCAGGGATACTGAACAAATATTTCTGCTCAGTATTCACAAAAGAGGAGGGGGAAGTGCCTAATCCAATTAACAGAAGTACTCTTGATAGGGGAGTTGATCCCAGTCCTTTCACAGAAGAAAGGGTTCTGCAAGAACTCCTAAAACTGAAGGTGGACAAAGCAATGGGTTCTGATGGAATTCATCCCAGAATTCTAAAAGAATTAAGGGAGGAACTAGTGAAACCACTGGCTACTCTTTTTAATAAATCATGAGAGGATGGTGTGGTACCCGAGGACTGGAGGAAGGTGGATGTGATTCCCTTCACAAAAGTGGGACCAAGACAGAAGCAGGAAACTACAGACCTGTCAGTCTGACCTCTGTGGTAGGAAAGTGATGGAGTCACTTCTGAAGGAAAGAATAGTTGAGTACCTAGAGGCCAGTGGGGCTGGACCCAGGCAGCATGGGTTCACAGAGGAAGGTCATGTCAGACAAATCTAATAGATTTCTTTGACTGGGTGACCAAAGCAGTAGACCAGGGAGGGGCTGTGGACATGGCCTACCTAGACTTTAGCAAGGCATTTGACACAGTCCCACAAAGATTAACAGTCAAATTAACCAACCTGGGAGTGGGTCCCAGGGTGGTAGCCTGGGTAAAACATTGGCTGCACAACAGGACACAGAAGGTAATTGTAAATGGAGTCCACTCTGAAGAAAGAGGGGTTACTATTGGGGTACCGCAGAGGTTCAGTACTGGGTCCAGTCCTTTTAATGTCTTCATCAGTGACATTGCAGAGGACTGGAAGGAAAAGTATGCCTCTTTGCAGATGACACAAAGATCTGCAACAGGGTTGATACACAAGGAGGCGTGGAAAGGATGAGAAGGGACTTGGCAAGGTTGGAGGAATGGTCAGAAGTATGGCAGCTAGGATTCAATGCAAAGAAGTGCAAAATAATGCACCTGGGAAACAAGAACCCAGGGGAAGAATACACAATGGGGGGAGGTAGTAACAACAACAAAAAAGGAAAGGGACCTGGGGTAATCATATCAGATGACCTTAAGGTTAGCAAGCAATGTGAGAAGGCAGTAGGGAGGGCTGGGGTATACTGGGATGCATAGGGAGAGGCATCAGCAGCAGAAAACAGGAAGTTGTTATCCCTCTGTACAGACAGTTGGTGAGACCCCATCTGGAGTACTGCATCCAGTTCTGGAGATCCCATCTCTGCAAGGACATAGACAGGATAGAGGCAGTCCAGAGGGAGGGCAACTAAAATGGTGCAGGGTCTGCAATAGAAGCCGTATGAGGAGAGACTAAAGAGTTAATATGTATACCCTTGAGGAAAGAAGGGAGAGGGGGACATGATAGAAACTTTTAAGTACCTCAGTGGAATCAACAAAGTCCAAGAGGGTAGCATCTTTCAGAAAAGAGATGTGCAAGAACAAGGGAACACAATTTAAAGATAGAAGAGGCGGTTCAGGGACAAAGTGAGAAGTATTGTTTCACAGAGAGGGTAGTGGATGCATGGAACAGCCTTCCTGAGGAGGTTGTGGGGTCTAAAACTGTGGGATAATTCAAGAATGCATGGGACAGACATAAGGCAATTCTTGTGGGGGATAGGAAGAAATAGGCTGTTGGTTAACTAGGATCTGCGGCCTATCCTGTAGGTAGGGAAATGGGCAGACTAGATGGGCCAAGCGGTCCTTATCTGCCATCAAAGTCTATATTTCTATGTTTCTATTATTGACTTGTTTTTTTTCTGGACCAGTAGTTGGTGTTTTAGGCCCTGTCCACACTCTCTGTCTTGTACCGTTACCGGCAGCCCATAACACTACAAGACCAGCAGACATGGTTTGTGTCCACACTGTAGCACGGTAAAACCATGCTACAAACCATATTTCAAAACAGTGATTGAAACCTGATGGGAGTAGGTTTCAAGCACAGTTTCAGACCAAAACAGTTGCCTTAAACCGTGTTAACTGTAGTACGGATGCAAACTGTGCTTTAACATGGTTTAAGGCAGCCTCCTCTGACCTATGTGGTGTTTTTACTGATTCCCAGAAGAAAAGGGGATAGTGTTACTTATATCCCCAACCTCGTGCAAGGCTCCCGGTTTCAGGATGCTATTAGTTCTCCAATCTGTCACCATGCCCATTCACGAGTATCCTGGCATGCATTACAGTGCTCAGTATTGCCACAAGCATGCCTGGGAACTGAGATGGGCAAGCACGATTGTCATATTGCAGTATGGACGCACCGACAATTGTGCTTGAAAACAGAACAAAAACATTTTTAAAAATGGTTCCAAACAGAGATCAGTGTGGACAGGGCCTTAGAGTTATAGTAAGGCAAAATGGGCAAGAAATTTTACATCTACCAAATAGTTATGTTTCTTGAGAGAGGCAGAAGTGTCTATTTTTATGTGGGTCAGCCAAAGGCCTGCTGTAATAGTGGGGCAAGGACACAGCTCTTCAGCACTTGTGATAAACTCTAATGTGGCCTTTGCAGAGAATTTTGACATGTGAGCACACAGTCTAAGAATTATTCTAAATATAACCTATGTGATGGAACTAGACATGTTTTCCAAAACTGGCCATGGGAGGCACACGATAGAACATAGGCATGGATCAAGAAACTCTAAATAGATCTGCACAACAAGAGGCTCCTACTAGGCATTCAGGGAAAACAGTTCAGGAATTATCAAGTATTTCATAAAATAGATTGATTCCACTTTCTTCAAAGAACCAGACTAAAGCCACATATGTTTGCAACACAAGTGCAAAATGACGGTGTGAATGAAGCCTTACGGTCTGTCAACATAAATAGTACCTGAGCATCAGGAGCAAGTAACTATGTCTGAGGTTCTGGAAGATGGTCAAACTAGTGTGATTCCAGTATCAGTCATTGTGAATAATGAGAATATTTGTTTATTCCAAGACCTTCTACCTTTCAAAATCTTGGGGATGCAGGGTAAGAGGGAACTTCTGATATGCCATCTCCACAGGGGTGGGCAATGCCTGTCATGAGAAGGAGGAGGAATTCCAGATGGACTAAAAATACACAAGAAATGCAAGACTTTCCTGTTAAAAAATATGAGGTCCTCTCTGACAAGAAAAACTGAGGGGATTCTGAAATGGAGGAGCAAGATATGGATACATCCTTCAAGCACTCTTCCCAGTCTTTACCAAAAATTTCACAACCAGATAGAAAATGAAAGAAAAAGAAGAAAAAACAGGAAGCGACACAAAGTAGGAAAGTGATATAATGAAAAGATCAAATAGAACATGTGTTTTCTTTCCCACTCACTTGTCTACGGTGCAGTTTAAGTTTGCTACTATAAATGTTTGTAATTTAAGAAATATACAAAAGCATCAGGCAGTATTTTCATTATTGAAGGAACAGAATTTAGATGTAATAGTTTTGCAAGAATCTTGCATGTCTGAAATATTGTTGCTGACAATAACCAAAAGGAATTGGGTATAGGGATCATCTTTTTGGTCCTTTGGTGAAGACAAAGCAAATTGGGTGGGAATTTTTTTTAATGGTTCAGGATTCATCTTACAGAACAGATTTAATGCCTGGTAGTCTATTGAGTTTGGATGGTGTATGGCATAAGCAGACTATTAGATTTATAAATGTGTATTCACCACAGCTTAAATCAGAAAGAGTAGCTTTATTTAAAAAAATTCAGCTTTTCCTTGCAACTGCTAAACAAATTATTTTGAGTGGAGACTTTAACTGTACCTATCCTTAGATATTAGTAAAAAAAAACACACAAGTAGAAAGAAGGTATATTGTGATTCTCTTGCATTTCAGAAATGTGTAGCTGTAACAGGAGTGTTAAACTGTTACAGAATTAAAGGGACCAGGCCAGAGAGCACATATATCAGGGGACAGTTAGCCACAAGAATTGATTATGAATTTATTTCTAAAAATGTACAACTAGTAGATGCAAAAACAATTCCTATAGAATTTTCTGATCACCTGATGGAACAAATGGTGCTAAATAATGTGAGTAGCAGTACTAAAACCAATAATAGACAGAGGATGAGGGTTCCATGTCGAGAGAAATACATTGCAGCCTAGCCAAGAGTTAGCAAAAACATACAAAACAAAACCACGCTCTTCAAAAAAGCTTACGCAGATTTACTATTAAAACACCATTCCGATATGAATCACCACAAAATACGCAACACCTAGATTACATAGTTTAAGTTTTATTGAGTGACTGTGATTAAAAACATTACAGTAGTTTCAACATGTTGCAATAATTATACAGAAAAAAATATTCTCAAGATACAGACTTAAGAGAATTATAGAAATATAAGAATGGATATTAAAACAACCTCTTATTTACATCATTGATAATATCCGGGGAAATAAAAAAAGAATGAAATGTCCTTCCGGGGTTTGAATTCCACAGCCCGCACATGCATACTGTGTGATCCTGAGCAAGTCACTTAACTTTCTTGTGCTCCCAGGTCACACCTGGAAACAAGCTTTGGCTTAGTGTGCCTTTCCTGGTTAAACAATTTTCCCTTTCCCTTTCTTTTGATCAGCGCAATGCCTTGGACAAAGTTAATCATGACTTTCTCTTTCAGATTTATTAGAATATGGTATTAGGGTTAATCTTGTGAGATGGCTTCAGCTTCTGTATATGATAGCATCGGTGGGTCCAGTAATGTTAGGGAAGAAAGGTTGTGAAAATTAAGTGACGGTAGGGATAAGGCAGAGTTGCCTATATAGCCCATTATATGTTTTTGCACTAGATCCTTTTCTTAGAAGAATTATACTGAATGCAAATATAGAAGGGATTACATTTCCAAAACAAATGAGGGTACTTAAAACTGTAGCTTATCCAGATTACATTTGTGTTTTTAAAGTAATGAACAAAGCATATCTTCAGTATTAGAAGTTATGATGGATTTTTCAGCAGTGTTTAGGGCTAAATTGAAATTAGGGAAATGTGTAGATATTCCTCTAGATGGTCAAAAGAATAATCCAAAGCAGGTGGCCAGTACAGATGTTGTGAAGTTTTAATTCAGGGGCAAAGTTAAGTCAAAATCACCAAATTCACCTCCATTGATAATTTCATGAAATGTTTCTATTTGATAGGAAATTTGCCATTGGTAACTTCACCTTGCAACCTCAAATTAATAAATCCTTGGGGTACACCGAGATGAAGTTGGGTCAATTCACCTTGCTAGTTCTCCTGTATCTTCACTTTGGGGTACACCGGGTAAAACTGGGTTAAAATGAAGCTGCTGATACATAAAAGACTCAAGGTCAGCAGTCCCCTGTCCCCTGCACTCTGCAGCATGAAGACCCTGTGCAATCCTCAACCCCGTGGCACTACCACCACCACAGGCTGCATCCACTCATCAATTTCAGTCAGGAGCAGTTCTAACATTTTCTGACCTGTGTCTGTGATCAAGTTACACTCTTCTCTGCCACAGTGACAAGTTGGCAAATACCCAGAGTGTTACTACCACTGCAACTGGGCTTATACATACTTTTTCCCCTGGCCAGAAATGAGTACTACCCAAATTAACTGTGTCCAAAGTTTTGTAATGCACAGAAAAAAGCTACCAGCTGCTTGGTCACAGGTCCATGTATCCATACTGTGGATCTATTATCCAGATCAGGCTCAGTGCCACCAGACCACCAGCAGTCAATGGGACACCATCAACCTCCTCCTTGACCACTGTTCCTGAGCCAAAGATTTTGCTACCTCTTGGACTGATCTTGTTGCCATCTCATCCAGCACCCACCAACATGGATGTCACAGAAGTGGCAGACAATAATTTGGCAACATGACTGCCACCACCCCACCTCCACCAACTGCTTCATTTGTTTTTTTTAGCAATGACTCAGTTAGTGTTTGTTAAATTTGTTTGAATTTGTTTGAAACTTAGAAACATAGAAACATAGAATTTGATGGCAGATAAGGACCGCTTGGCCCACCCAGTCTGCCCATTTCCCTACCGATTGGATAAGCTGCAGATCCTAGTTAACCAGCAGCCTACTTCTTCCTACCCCCAACCCCTAGAATTTCCTTATGACTGTCCCATGCATGCTTGAATTCCACCACTGTTTTTGACTCCACAACCTCCTCTGGAAGGCCGTTCCATACATCCACAACCCTCTCTGTGAAAAGATACTTCCTTAAATTACCTCTGAGCCACCCCTTCTATCTTCAAATTGTGTCCCTTGTTCTTGCACACCTCTTTTTGAAAGATGCTACCCTCTTGGACTTTGTTGATTCCCTTGAGGTACTTGAAAGTTTCTATCATGTCTCCCCTCTCCCTCCTTTCCTCGAGGCTATACATATTAAGCACCTTAAGTCTCTCTTCATATGTCTTCCGGTGCAGACCCTGCACCATTTTAGTTGCCCTCCTCTGGACAGCTTCCATCCTGTCTATGTCTTTGCGGAGATTGGGTCTCCAGAACTGCATGCAGTACTCCAGATGTGGTCTCACCAGCTGTCTGTACAGAGGATAATAACTTCTTGTTTTCTACTGGTGATGCCTCTCCCTATGCATTCCAGTATCCCCAGCCCTCCTTGCTGCCCTCTCATTGCTTGCCCACCTTTAGGTCATCTGATATGACTACCCCAGGTCCCTTTCCATTTTGTTGTTGTTAGTATCTCACCCCATTGTGTACTCTTCCCTGAGTTTTTGTTTCCCAGGTGCATTACTTTGCACTTCTTTGCATTGAATCTAAGCTGCCATACATTTGACTATTCCTCCAACCTTGCCAAGTCCCTTTTCATCCTTTCCACCCCACCTTGCCATCAACTCTATTGCAGATCTTTGTGTCATCTGCAAAGAGACATCTTTTCCTTCCAGTCCCTCTGTAATGTAAACATAAAAGACATTGAAGAGGACCGGTCCTAATACTGAACCCTCATGGAATCTACTAGTAACCTCCCTTTTTCAGAGTGGACTCCATTTACTATTACCTCTGTGTCCTACTCTCCAGCCAATTCTTTACCCAGGCTGTCATCTTGGGACCCACTCCCAGACTAGCTAACTTGTATATTAATCTTTTGTGTGGGACTGTGTCAAATGCCTTGCTAAAGTCTAGGTATGCCATGTCCACAGCCCCACCCTGATCAAATACTTTGGTCACCAGTGGAAAGAAATCTATCAGATTTGTCTGGCATGATCTTCCCGCTGTGAATCCAAGCTGCCTTAGGTCCTGTGCCCCTCTGGCCTCTAGATATGCCTTAGTATGGTCGTAGTCTAAGAGGTGGTGCACTGTTGGTGCATTGGTGATGATTTTTGGACTTCAATTGTGGAGTTGCACCATGGTAAAGTTGGGAGGTAATTTTGGGGTGTTATGCATTCCCTGTGAATTTTTCCAGGAGTATTGTGTGTTACTATTGTTGTACTCATTAAGACCTTTGTTTGGATATACTGTATAGGGTCTCTTGATATACTGTCATATGGGTGACTGAGATTGAGTGACTGAAATATGAGCAACTCAATCTCAGTGCCTATGTTTTGAGCTACCCTGAAAAGTAGCTATGGGCAAAAGAGAAGGCAACCAGAATAACCTCGGGGAATGGAAGAGGATGGAAGATATGTGGGAGGCAGTGCAGCGAAGGCTGCCAAGCTGGCTGTGTGGCATGGTGGTGAGGGTGGCTGGCTATGGTTGGGAGAGTTAGGGTCTGGGGAGAGTGTGTAATTTTGTGGTTGCTGGGAATTTCATTTTTTTTTACGAGTTTCACCCCCTCCCCATCATGCACCCCCCTAGAATTGAGAATCTGTAGTTAGGGGATGTGGGGGAAAAGCCCCCCATGGGGAAGGGAATAGAGAGATGTGTGTTGGCACAGTTTGTCTTCGCCACTAGTGTACATTGCTGTATTTATTTTTGGTGATGTACACTCACCCTAATGGCGATCGCTGTTTGGTGATCGCTGTTATGACATAGAACTGGGTGCCTTAACCCCAAAGACTGGCAGAGTTATGTCTTGTTAAAGTTCTGATGTTATCTTGTAGGACATTAGGGTTAGGTTTAGTGCAGTCACTTGCAACCCATGCACTAAATGTGTTCCCCGGAGCAAGCAGTGGACCTACATCGGTACTGAGGGACAGAGGGAGAATTTCATGGCAAATCACCAGGTTGAGTGAGAAGAAAAGCAGAGGGAAGTGGCAAGTGGGGGTGCTGGAGGTGGAATTGATGGCCCATCCATGCTGGCAACAGTTTGTGGAGGCATAAGGGAAGTTCCCGTATCACAGTAGGGTGGTGGACACACCCCACAGAAGTTGCAGAACCCTCTGTTGAAGTTCAGGCTCCTCCTGAACCAGCAGCACCTGCACTGCCACCATTCCTTTTTACCCAAACTGAACATTACAGGTATTAAGCAAACACATGTAGAATGCAACAACTGAAATAATTATAACAACGTTACTGGGTACATGAAAAGCCATTAACTTCAATCAATAAAAAAAATGAAATCAATACAGTCAAACTGCAGTGACAAAAATCATTTAGTAAAACACACCTTTTAGTTCTACAGAACTAAAATTACAAACCAAAGAAAACAGGAAAAAAATCACACAGGACACTGACTACAACAGCACAAGTACTGCTAAGACAGAAAATTCGGCCTAACTTGTCTTTTGCTTGCTGGAAGTTGTTGCAGTGAAGTTCCAGCCCCCCAGCACTGCCTCACTACAGAATACAGAAAAATGTATGATCTAGAGGCACAAGGCACAGCAGACACTTATTGGAGTGATTTGTAGGAAAGAAACTACCATGTTTTAAATCCTTTTTTAAAGTTTTTAGGCACAAATATACAGAGCAGACTTAACACCGTCTTCCTCACACTGCACTGAATTCAGCCTACACATGGCAATACAGCTCATTGCAGCACCATGTGACCACCAATCCCATGGATCCTTGCAAGCTTCACCTTAAAGCCAAAATTTGCAGGCGAAGTTCACAGTTTCACCATTCACAAAGTTGTCCTTTAAGGTGAAGTATAACTTCGCCTTAAAGGAGAACTTAGTGAATTCAGTAAAATTAGCAAATTTCTCTGTGAAGCAAAGTTTTCTAACATCAACCACCTCTAGTGGCAAGTATCAGAATTTCAGAAGAACCAATAAGAATGTTGGGGGCTATTCACTAATGGGATGGAAGGTACATGCCAAAGGCATGTACCCCGCCCGAGTGGCTCCACGGACCCAGACAGGTGCAGGGTGCACGGTATTCATGATCTTATGCACTCACAGGGCACCTGTCTTTGGCCCTGCCCACTTTACACAGGATCATGGGGTAGCCCAATGCGGAGGGGCAGACCTCAGAAGGCATCCAGTCAGATGCCTGACCCAGATCTATAGTGTATCCCTTGTGCCCATGGGGCAGGCGCACATCAGAGGAATAGATTTACGTAAAGAGGGATAATATATAAAATGTACAGGCACTAGCCTGATCAGCTGCCCCAGTCCTCTCCATCAGCCTAGTGAGCAGGGACAGCATGAAGGGTCGATTTCTGGCCCCACCGTGACCGGCAGGTGATGTCCATGGGGGCATGCACTAGGTTATGACAGGGTCCTGGTTGTCATAACCAGCACCCCCATGCCTGGTGAATGGTGCTTAGTGCAGGCATGCCCCCATAACACCCCCCAACCGCCTTGGTGCATTACTGACCGGGGATCCAGTGCATATCTGCCTTGTGCACCATTCATGAATGCTGCCATTGGTCCGTGGGACTCCTGCTGTGCAACATTCCATCTTAGGGTTGCCTAAGCACCTTGGATATGTGGTGCATAGGAAACTTTTTTGTGTGCATAGGGCCTATTAAGAATAAAGTTTGGATGAGGAGACTAGGCTAAGATTAATTTGGAAGACATGTTGAAAATTTGTGAACAAAAAGTAGCTAGATGGAAAGGATGAAAATTGTCAAAGCACATGAGAATATATATTTTGAAACAATCTGTAGTTCCTAGTTTGTTATATGTTAGTTGGGTTTATCCTTTACCATTACAGTTTGAAACCAGGTTAAGTATTTTTTTTTCCAAATGTTCTGGAGAAGTAGATTGAATCCCATTAAAAGAGAAATGACTCATTTGCTTAGGATGCCTAGATATGTAGAATCCTTTTAATTTTGTGCACACTTTATTTCCGGTCATGGACACTTAAAATTTGATACATCCAATAAATTCTATAGTGAAAGAATGGATTTGTGGAAATGTAGATTTTTTCTCATTAGTGTGGAGTGATAATCCCCTGAAAGTATCACAATGTTTGCAGGTTCCAGGTTAGTACCCACCTTACAGAAATTATTTAATTTGCAGATTCAGAAGGGACTGTTTCTGACTTTATCTGGGAAACAGTTATATGCTTTGGTTTTGAACACAATAGGTCCACAATAACTTGTTTTCAAGTTTTGTAGACCAGAGAAATCTTTTTTTTAATTATCAACCAGTTAAACAACAGAATTCCAACATGAATGTGGGACATACTAAGGCCGAGTTCCTACAGGAAACTAAATGTTATAGCTTGTAATGAACACAAAGTGATAGAAGAAAGAATCTGTCCATATCCAGAATATGCTGCAGAAACTGAAACTATGGAACATTTTCAGTTAGAATGTCAATCTGCTTTGAATTTATGAATCAAGGATGAAAATGAAAAAGGAAAAGTGCGGCCCACTGGGAACTGAACCTCAAACCTCTGGTATGCCATTCCAGCATTCCAGGCAGTAAGGAGAGTGGGGCAAAAAGGGACAAGGCCATCAAAAAAATGGAGGGTAATGAGTACCAATGCCAGTGCCCATAGTGTAGGTAACAAGCTCCCTGAACTGGCAGCCTTGATGGAAGAGGGATGCCTAGATATTGTGATAGTCACAGAAACATGGTACACAGAGAACCATGACTGGGATATCAACAAACCAGGGTACACAATCTACAGGAGGGACAGGGAGGGTAGAAAGGGAGGAGGAGTAGCTCTCAATGTAAGGGAAGGGATCAAAGCAATGGAACTAAAGGGTAAACAGGGAGGAGAAGAGGCACTGTGGGTCACCCTGGAGACTGGAAATGGCACCACAATCTGCACAGGGGTTGTATACAGACCCCCGTATCAGGGGGAAGAAATGTGCAAGGAAATGATAGAAGACATCCTTAGGATGGCAGAGAAAGGGGATATATTGCTGATGGGGGACCTGAATATACCAGATGTTAAAGGGAGCACCTTTGCTGCAGCCACATCCAAGACCAGGGCCATTCTTGATGCCCTAAACGGGGCATGCCTGAGACAGCTAGTGTTGGAACCCACTCAGGAGGGGAGCCATCTTAGACCTGGTACTCTCAAATGAGGTCAGAGAGAGGATCTCAGTTGAAGAAGTGGGTAGCCATCTGGGAACAACTGACCACCAAACAGTGTGGTTCATGTTAAATATAGCTATAGAGTCAAGCCATACAAAAGTGAAGGTACTGGACTTCAAGATGGCCGATTCTGTCAAAATGGAAGAGTGCCTCAGGTAAGCACTAGCAAACAGGCAAGAAGGAGGGATGGAGTAACAATGGGGAAAATCAAAACTGCTATCACAGAGGCAACATGCCGTTGTGTGAAGCAAATAAACAAATCAAAATGAAAGAAAAAAACACTATGGTTCTCAAAAGAAGTGACAGGGAAGGTTAGGGAGAAAAAATGTAGCATTCAGGAAGTATAAGGAAACACAGAAGAAGCAGGACAGAGAAATGTGCCAGTTAAAGCAGAAGGAAGTGGGGAAGGAAGTCAGACTAACAAAGGACTGAGGAAAAGATAGCTAACTCAGTTAAGAAGGGGGATAAAACCTGTTACAGGTACATTAGGGAGCAAAGAAAGACTAAGGCAGGGATACTGTGGCTGAATAAAGAGGAGGGTGGTTGGGCAGAGAAGGACAGTGAAAAAGCAGGGATACTGAATGAATACTTCTGCTCAGTATTCACAATAGAAGCACTCTGGATAGAGGTGTTGATATCAGTCCTTTCACAGAAGAAAGGGTTCTGAAAGAACTCCTAAAACTGAAGGTGAATAAAGCAATGGGGCTTGATGTGGTTCACCCCAGAATTCTAAAAGAACTAAGGGGAAAACTAGTAACACCAGTTACTACCCTTTTTAACAAATCATGGGAGATGGTATGGTACCTGAGGACTAGAGGAGGGTAGATGTGATTCCCCTTCACAAAAGTGGGAGCAAGACAGAGGCAGGAAACTACAGACCTGTCAGTTTGATCTAAGTGGTAGGGAAAATGATGGAATCACTTCTGAAGGAAATAATTCTTGAGTACCTAGAGGCCAGTGGGGCACAGGGCCAAAGGCAGCATTGATTCTCAGCAGGCAGTTCATGTCAGATGAATCTAATTAATTTCTATGACTGGGTGACCAATGTAGTAGACCAGGGAGAGGCTGTGGACATAGCCTACCTAGACTTAAGCAAGACATTTGACACAGTCCCGAACAAAAGATTAATAAACAAATTAGCCTGCCTAGGAGTGGGTCCCAGGGTAGTAGCCTGGGTAAAACATTGGCTGGACAACAGGACACAGAGGGTAATAGTAAATTGAGTCCACAGTGAAGAAAGGGAGGGTTACTAGTGGGGTACCGTAGGGTTCAGTACTGAGTCCTGTCCTTTTTAATGTCTTTATAAGTGATATTGTGACATTGCAAAGGGACTGGAAGGAAAAGTATGTCTTTTTGCAGATGACACAAAGATCTGAAACAGGGTTGCTACTCAAGGTGGAATAGAAAGGATGAGAAGGGACTTGGTAAGATTGGAGGAATGGTCAAATGTATGGCAGCTTAGATTCAGTGCAAAGAAGTGCAAAGTAATGCACCTGGGAAACAAAAACCAAGGTGAAGAGTACACAATGGGGAGTGAGATACTGACAACAACAAAAATGGAAAAGGACCTGGAGGTAATTATATCAGATGACCTAAAGGTGGGCAAGCAATGTGAGAAGGCAGTAAGGAGGGCTGGGGGGATACTGGGATGCATAGGGAGAGGCATCACCAGTAGAAACAGGAAGTTGTTATCCCTCTGTACAGACAGTTGGGAGACCCTATCTGGAGTACAGCATTCAGTTCTGAAGACCCCATCTCTACAGAGACATAGACAGGGTGGAGGCTATCCAGAGGAGGGTAACTAAGGTGGTGCAGGGTCTGCACCAGAAGGCATATGAAGAAAGATTAAAGGAGCTTAATATGTATAGCCTCGAGGAAAGGAGGGAGAGGGGGAACATGATAGAAACTTTTAAGTACCTCAAGGGAATCAACAAAGTCCAAGAGGGTAGCATCTTTCAGAAAGAGATGTGCAAGAACAAGGGGACATGATTTGAAGATAGAGGGGGGAAGGCTCAGAGGTAATGTGAGGAAGTATTTTTTCATGGACAGTTGTAGATGCATGGAACAGCCTTCCTGAGGAGGCTATGGAGTCAAAAACAGTGGAGGAATTCAAGAATGCATGGGATAGACATAAGTCAATTCTAGTGGGGGGAAGTAGGAAGTAGGCTGTTGGTTAACTAGGATTTGCAGCTTATCCATTAGGTAGGGAAATGGGCAGACTAGGTGGGCCAAGCAGTCCTTATCTGCCATCAAATTCTGTTTCAAATTCAAATGCTATGTAACCATTAAGCTACAGGCTCACATGGCTAGAGTGCCTGAGGACCTCCTTAAATCCACACATTCATTTTCTCATATGTGTTGCGTAATCCTGCAACTAGGAACATGTCAGAAATACAAGCGTCTCTCAGTGCAGTTTAACCTCTGCAAGGTATATTTTTAAATCAAGGATGGAAATGAGAAAGGAAAAGTGTGGTCCACTGGGAATTGAACCTCAGACCTTTGGTATGCCATTCCAGTGCTCTAACCATTAATCTACAGGCTCACTTAGCTAGAGTGCCTAAGGACTTTCTTAAATCCACACATTCCTTTTCTCAAATGTATTGCGTAATCCTGCAACTAGGAACATGTTAGAAATACAAACTTCTCTCAATGCAGTTTAACCCCTGCAAGGTATATTTTTAAATCAAGGATGAAAATGAGAAAGGAAAAGTGTGGACCACTGGGAACTGAATTTATGGAAAATTCTAACCACTAGATGGCATCTTCCTTGGCTGGAAAGAATCATCTGAGTGTCTCAATCTAGGTGACTTTCCACACAATTTGCAGAAGTACTGTATAATAATAGCACATGATTGATGTTCTTTGCTTGGCTGTCTTAAATTCTGTTTGTGGCAGGCAAGATACAGATTAGTGCTCCAACAGCAATGCATGACATACTTCAATTGGGAAGTTATGGGACGCTGCTTGTAAAGATGTGTATGAGAGATTTATTATATTTTACGTAACATGAAGTTCAAGAGTGGTGGAAAGTTTCACATGTATTAAGAAATGTCATTAAACATGGCTGGGTTTGTGTGAATAAAGTGTATAAAATAAGGTTAGGATAAGGTTTCTTTCTTGTTTTTTTCCTACTAAGATTGACAGAGAGACTTAAAAGTTTAAGATGTTCCTTAAGCTGTATTTATTTTGTATGATGATGGATGTAGTTCTTTGTATGCTATATTATGTTGATGTTTGTGTAATTTGTTGTATTTATATTTTTAAAAAAATTCCCTTCTCTTTATCAATGAGTGCCATGGGATCTTATACTTCCACAGCGACCAGAGATGGACAGAATGGACTTCGGTTTAACATCTGATCCAAGCGACAGCACCTCAGTTATGCTGCACCCTCCTCCTACTGCACTGCAGTGTCAGTTACAGTTATTACACCAAGTACCAGGTGTGGGGTTAGAACCAATGACCATGTAATCTTCCAGCCCCAGAGATGAGCTTGCTGCCTACTGAGCCACTGACACTTTTAAGTGCACTGCTAAGTACATATAAATCAGAACCTATACAGTCAAATACATGCTGTAGAACTTAGGTTTGATTGACATCATTCTGAAGAAACCACTGATAAAGCCTAAAGTACTGTATCCACCCAATTACACCCACTTGTATTACTGGAGATTCATTAGTTAAGATAACTTTTGAAAAAAAAAAATATTTTAGTTTATAAATGGAACTTTGCAGCATCAACAAAGAATACAGCAAACAAGTTCTCTACTGTAGTCCAGAATATGTTCTCTTCCCTTAAAGTTTGCTGGACCAGCTGCTAACACTTGCTCACTGCTGATAATGTTCACTATGTGCTACCATTTTTATAATATGGTATTAATGACAATAATATTAGCTTTCAGAAATGTTCACTTACATTTTAAAATTGCAAACATAGCAAAAATAAAACTCAAGCAAACATTTTCTGGACTACAGTATTTTGCAACCAATTTAAACTCATTAAGCAAGCTTGAAAAAACTGTTGACAAACACCCTCAACAGACTGACATAAAGGAATCCATAAATGTCACTTAATTTTATTTTTCAAGACATTCAGCTATTGTAGTCTCTTCACCTTACATAATTCCCATGGGTACATATGAAACAGTTCTCAGTGTTTAAAAGCTTTTATTGCTGGGCTGCCCCATGGCTGAATTACATTGCTGGTGACCTTCTATTGCTTTAACAGCTGCTGCATCATGTAATGAAAAGATTTCTACCTTGCTGGAGCATCTTGTTTCTGATGATGGTGGGGGGAAGGGGATTTGCTTTGCTGCTGAATCATACGTTCCATGCCTCAACAGAATGGCAAGAATGACCACGGACATCTTGTGCCACTCCAACACAATTCTGCATACTGCTGCTATCCTGATCTAAACATCTGGACACTACTAAGTTAATACAGTGAGCAAAGCATGATACCAGAGTATAGTCACCCTTCCTGAATCTCTTTATGATGTTCTTTGCATTACCTATTACTCTACAACTTTCTGTGAATGAGTGGTGTCAGCCAATCATCAAAAGTCTGCTCACTGCACTCATAGTGACTTTCTGCATGATGGTCATTGTGAAATCCATATACAATGTGCTTAATGGTACCTGCTTGTAGAGATCAGAGGGTCCTGGTGACCTGCTGATACTGCCACCACTTAAACTGTGGGAGAAGAAGAGAGAAGAAAAGGAAGAGGGGTAATTGGACTGATGGGCAATCACTACCATGTAATCCGTGGTCTTACCACTGGACCTTATGTTAGTGTTGCTGTGACCCACCATCAAATTCTCAGAGCATGTGACACAGTCTTACAGACATTCTAATACAAATATGAAAATGCCACTGTGGAGAGATAGGCATGACTGGGCATTTGGTGCCCTGATACTGCAACTCACAGTAGTGATAGAAAACCATCGCTCACAGAAGAGAATGGCAGCAAGTCAATCACAAGCATCTTATTGTAGCACTCCTGCATGTTAATACTGCCACGAGACCACTCTCACAGCCATAAGAGTGATCCTTGCAGTGGTATTAATATATTATTGATTGAGCTCCATCAATAAAATATTATTTTTCTTAAAAACCTTACCCAAACATGTCCATTTCTAGGGCAGCTGCATGTGAGTCACTCTTCACAGAACAAATGTGTTTCATGCACAGTGGAATGGAGAACTCTGATTGGTCAGGAGTGCTCCCATGAGTTATAATTTTTAATACACTGTGTATTTGAAGTTTGGTTTTGTGGTGTGTTTTGGGATTTTATAAATGTGTGAATCAGATGTAAACTTTTGTTTGGTTGGGCGAGTGAGTGAGTGTGTGTGAGGTTGATGGATTCTAGGAATGGATGTTGTTTTGTGGTTTTAACTGGATGTGGGTTCATGGTGTGGGTTTGTTACTGTGTATTTTTATAGCTCTGATACTGGTTTTGTGCAGTCTGGTTCCATTATATGCCATTTAGTGCACTTGGACTCTCATGACCAATTATGCTAGCTGCGTCTTT
Organism: Neoceratodus forsteri; assembly: GCA_016271365.2. Taxonomy (NCBI): domain Eukaryota; kingdom Metazoa; phylum Chordata; order Ceratodontiformes; family Ceratodontidae; genus Neoceratodus; species Neoceratodus forsteri. The sequence goes on from CM057458.1 coordinate 380,133,902, forward strand.
TCTTACGTTCTGTCAATGATGCAGTGTTTCACCACTATCAGAATCTGGGCATGCTGAGGGGGCTGAAGAAATGGGGTGGTTTTCCATTCAAAAGTAGGTGGAAGTGGGGATTGAATCTGTGGTACTAGGGATGGGAGAAATTCCTGGGGGAAGAGGTAGGAATTAAGGCATGAATATACCTTACTTGATTCCACTCTCAAAACAAACCCTTCTAGTTGAGGCAGTGCTAACATGTGACCAGTCATAGCTGCTCCTCCTGTTCAGGCAATTTGCTGTGATGCCAGGTAACAGGAATAAATCTGTGGTGGCAGATTTCATTGTGGATTCCTTGACTGACCTGTGCATTATAGAGACCTGACTTGGGATGACTCCAGTCCCTGTTGGAGGCAACTTTCCCAGCTGGATTCTTCATGCTTCATTACCCACAGTGGGAGCATGGGGGGAACGTTGAGGCCATTTTTATTTAGATCCAGTCTTGACTACACCATGTCCCATGTAGTGGAGGCTATATTATGTGAATGTACTACTGTAAGGGGTGTCATGGGCAAGTCTGCAGAGTTCTTCTCATGTATTACCCACCACGGTGCAAAAATGAATTCTGCAAGAATGTGTGGAATTCATCACCAATTTGGTCTTGGAGGTGTTCATGTTGTTAATTTTGGACAATTTCAGTGTCAAGGCTGACAACAGATCCTCTAGATTATTACTTTACTGGACCTCTGGCAGTGTTTTCCACTCTGACCAATGAGTTAGGCCATACCTTGGACATGGTTTCTTATTTGGGTTTGGCATTTTATGTTACGGTTGACCTGCAGCTTGGACAGAATACCACACAATGTGTTTCCATTTTGGGGCCCTCCAAGATATTCCACCCCATGTGGAAATGATTTGGTATCACTCTTTACCTAGTCTAGAATCAGGTAAGCACAAGGCAATACTGTAGATTTTTTTCATGGTGGCTACTTGCACTAAGGGTGTTAAGAGGGTGGTGAGAAGTTACAGTAAAACTCTTCATACTACAGTCAGTATCCTAATGCAGATTTGTGCCCACCCCATGACTCTAGGGCTCTATCATTCAACATTAGTTGGATAGGAATCGGCAAACATAATGGACTTTTTTCTGTCACTGGATTCTATGTTGCTGTGTGGCTTTTATCTTGAAGCTTGCTGTAGGTCAGTATAGCAATGTAACTTGATACCATCAGATCTCGGAAGATAATCGGGGTTAGACTGGTCTGTAGTCAATTGGGATGCTTCCAAAGCTCATCAGGTGCTGCAAGAAGTGATACTGATAGTCCTGAAAGGTGAATTTTCCCCTTCATTATGAATAACCATATTAATGCACCAACATGGTGCTTAGGGGACATTGTGTTGTAATAAGAAGCAGTCTTTTAGGTGTGACAGTAAACCAAGGTCCCACTACCTGTCACAGTGTTTGTTCAGGTTTACATCAAATGTCCCATGGCACTCCCTCAACATTGTGAAGTGAATTTCCCCAGTGTTCCTATCAAATTTTCCACATTCAGACACCCACCAACACCATAACCTAGTTCAATATAAATCACTCACTCAATCAATCAGTTTGCATCAGTATCTGCCTCCCTCCCCCACCCCGGGATGAGGTTGAAAATAAGAAATATTTCCTAGCCCTTCCTTCCCTGTCAAGAAAAACAAAACTAGGAACAACTAGAAACTAGAGCTCTAGTTGCTTGAAATTACAGGATGAAAATCCATGTTGGTGGAGGACAGATTGGTTCTGATAGCTCACTGTGTTAAGTATCAGAGAGTAATCAGTCTTAAAAAAAGCAGAGTTCATATGAGTTACATTAGGGAAGAGCACACTTTTGCATCTGGTCTGTCTGTGACCTTGGAGTGCCTTTTCTGCTGAAAAGTGTGAGCAATTTAGAAGTTTCTTCCTCAGCAGGGTGTCCTCCATTGAGGTGGGATCTCTTGATGCAATCCTGGCTAAACATAGAATTTGATGGCAGATAAGGACTGCTTGGCCCACCTAGTCTGCCCATTTTCCTACCTAACGGATAAGCTGCAGATCCTAGTTAACCAACAGACTACTTCCTCCTACCCCCCACTAGAATTGCCTTATGTCTGTCCCATGCATTCTTGAATTCCCTCACTGGTTTTGACTCTTTGACCTCCTCAGGAAGGCTGTGCCATGTATCCACAACCCTTTCTGTGAAGAAATACTTCCTCACATTACCTCTGAGCTGTCCCCCTTCTATCTTCAAATTGTGCCCCCTTGTTTTTGCACATCTCTTTTTCTGAAAGATGCTACCCTCTTGGACTTTGTTGATTCCCCTGAGGTATTTGAAAGTTTCTATCATATCCCCCCCCTCCTTCTTTCCTCTAGGCTATACATCTTTAGTTCCTTTAGACTTTCTTCATATGTCTTCTGATGCAGACCCTGCATCATTTTGGTTGTCCTCCCCTAGACAGCCTCCACCCTGTCTATGTCTTTGTGGAGATGGGTTCTCCAGAACTGTACACAGTACTCCAGATGTGGTCTTACCAACTGCCTGTACATAGGGCCAACAGCTTTCTGTTTTCTACTGGTGATGCCTCTCCCTATGCATCCCAGTATCCCCCAACCCTCCTTACTGCCTTCTCACATTGCTGGCCCACCTTTAGGGTGTCTGATATAACTACCCCCAGGTCCCTTTCCATTTTTGTTGTTGTCAGTTCACCCCCCATTGTGTATTCTTCCCCTGGGTTTTTGTTTCCCAGGTGCATTACTTTGCACTTCTTTGCATTGAATCTAAGCTGCCATACATTTGACCATTCCTCCAACTTTGCCAAGTCCCTTTTCATCCTTTCCACCCCACCTTATGTATCAACCCTGTTGCAGATCTTTTTGTCATCTGCAAAGAGACATACTTTCCCTGCCAGTCCCTCTGCAACATCACTTATAAAGACATCAAAAAGGACCAGCCCCAGTACTGAACCCTGTGGTACCCCACTAGTAACCTTTCTTTCTTCACTGTGCACTCCATTTACTATTACCCACTGTGTCATGTTGTCCAACCAGTGTTTTACCCAGGCGACCACCCTGGGACCCACTCCCAGGCTGGCTAATTTGTTTATTAATCTTTTGTGCGGTACTGTGTCAAATGCCTTGCTAACGTCTAGGTAGGCCATGTCCACAACCCCTCCCTGGTCTACTGCTTTGGTCATCCAGTCAAAGAAATCAATTAGATTTGTCTGACATGACCTTCCCGCTGTGAATCCATGCTGCCTTGGGTCCTGTGCCCCATTGGCCTCTAGGTACTCAACAATTCTTTGCTTCAGAAGTGATTCCATCTTTTTCCCTACCACTGAGGTCAAACTGACAGGTCTGTAGTTTCCTGCCTCTGTCTTGCTCCCACGTTTGTGAAGGGGAATCACATCCGCCCTCCTCCAGTCCCCAGATACCACACCATCCTCCCATGATTTATTAAAAAGTATAGTCAGTGGTGTTACTAGTTCTTCCCTTAGTTCTTTTAGAATTCTGGGGTGAATCCCATCAGGGCCCCATTGATTTATCCACCTTCAGTTTTAAGAGTTCTTTCAGAACCCTTTCATCTGTGAAAGGACTAATATCAACCCCCTATCCAGAGTGCTTCTATTGACTGGATTAGGTATTTCCCCCTGCTTTTCCATTGTGAATACTGAGCAGAAGTATTCATTCAGAATCCCTGCTTTTTCACTGTTTCTCTCTGCCCAGCCACCTTCCCCTTTGTTCAGCCTCAGTATCCCTGCCTTAGTCTTTCTTTGTTCCCTAATGTACCTATAAAAGGTTTTATCCGACTTCTTAACCGAGTTGGATATCTTTTCCTCAGTTTGGGCCTTTGCTAGTCTGACTGCCTTCCTCGCTTACTTCTGCTTTAACTGGTACAATTCTCTGTTCTGCTCCTTCTGTGTTTCCTTATACTTCCTGAATGCTATCTTTTTCTCCATTACCTTCTCCACCACTTCTTTTGAGAACCATAGTGTTTTTTTCTTTCATTTTGATTTGTTTATTTGCTTCATACAAAGGCTTGTTGCCTCTGTGATGGCGGTTTTGATGTTTCCCCATTGTTGCTCCACCCCTCCTTCTTGCCTGTTTGCTAGTGCTTTTCAGAGGCACTCTCCCATTTTGACAAAATCAGCCCTCCTGAAGTCCAGTACCTTCACTTTTGTGTGGCTTGACTCTACAGCTATGTTTATCATGAACCGCACTGTTTGATGGTTGCTTGTTTCCAGATGGCTACCCACTTCTAGATTAGAGATCATCTCTCCATCCCCATTTGAGAGCACCAGGTCTAAGATTGCTCTCCCAGTGGGTTCAAAACTAGCTGTCTGAGGCATGCCCCTGTAGGGCATCGAGAATGGCCCTGGTCTTGGATGTGGCTGCAGCAAAGGTGCTCCAGTCAACATCTGGCATATTCAGGACCCCCATCAGCAATATCTCTCCTTTTTCTGCCATCCTAAGGATGCCTTCTATCATTTCTTTGTCCATTTCCTCCCCCTGAGATGGGGGTCTGTCTACAACCCCTGTGCAGATTGTGGAGTCATTTCCAGTCTCCAGGGTGACCCACAGTGGCTTCTCTCCTCTCTGTTTACCCTTTAGTTCTGTTGCTTTGATCCCTTCCATTACATAGAGAGCTACTCCTCCTCCTCCTCTTCTTCCCTCCCTGTCCCTCCTATAGATTGTGTACCCTGGTATGTTGACATCCCAGTCATGGTTCTCTGTGTACCATGTTTCTGTGTCTGCCACAATATCCAGGCAGCCCTCTTCCATCAAGGCCACCATTTCAGGGAGCTTTTTACCTAGACTATGGGCATTGGTACTCATTACACTCCATTTTTTATGGCTTTATTTCTTTTTGCCCCATCCCTCTCCCTACTGCCTTTGTCTTTTTCTCCATTTACCCCTGCCCTTCTCCCTATTGACTGCTCTATCTTGGTGTTTACCTCACTAATTACCCTGATTTTTTGGGGGCTAGGATGTCCCTTCTCCTCTTCAGTGCCTCCCCCTTGGCTAGTTTAAATGCTTGCCATTGAAGCATTTAAACCTATCACCTAGGATCCTGGTTCCCCTCCAGGATAGATGCAGACCATTGCACCTGTATAGGGCTGCATCCCTCCAGGTGGAGCCCCAGTCCCCAATGAAGCCAAATCCCGGAGCTCTGCACCAGCTTTTCAACCAGTCATTGAATCCCATGGTGTGGAGTACACTAGCCTCATCCATGCTATAGACAGGTAGCACTTCCAAGAAAGTTACCATGTGTGCTACTTGTCTAAGGCCCCTCCCCAACTCCACCAACTCCTGTTGCACTGCTCTGATCCCATTCTCAGCCAGGTCATTCATTCCTAGGTGGATAATGACATCCAGCTCCCTTCCCCTTGCTGCTGCTCCCACGATCCTGAGGATTCTTTTCCTGTCCCTCTAAGCCTTGGTGCTGGGCAGGCACCTTACCTCCCTTTCCCCTCCCTCCCCCAGTTCTACTCCCTAACAATTGAGTCCCCCACCAGGAGTTATTTCCTTCCCCTGTGGAATCCTGGGCCACCCTTCTGTGGGTCTCCACTGTGGAGGTTCCCAGCATCCTCCTTGGTCTCCACTGCAGGTGCCTCCATAGAGGAACCATGCTTTGCTAGAGTGGTGAATAAATTGTGGAGAGGCACAACTGGAGGGATGCGCCTCTGTGCCACCACCCTCACCCTCCCTGAGCCTTCCCTCTTTCTTGGCACCCTCTGAGGTAGTGGCAGTGGCCTGGGTGGTCCCTGGGTGGGGGAGCAGGTTTCCCGAATCCTTGCCAGGTCAGCATGGAGACGAACAATCTCCTCCCTCAGACCAGAGAGGTGTCTGCAAATAGGGCAGCAACACAGTCTCCAGAATGTCTCCCGGAAGACTGCTGCTCCACAGCCAGTGCATTGCACCACTCCCCACATGTCTGTGTCCCTTCCATTTACAAATACTATTTTGTTTTTTGTTCTTGTTTTAGTGTGTGCAAGCTTGTGAGTGTCTCTACCTCCTATTCAGTGTGCTGTGCCTTTAAGAATATGAACAGGTGTATGTTGTTAGCAGTTTTGGGGAAGTGATGTCAGAGCCCCTGCTATAAAGGAAGTTATGCACTTGGGGTGGGTGGGGGTGAGGGAAAGGGTGAGTGGGAGTAAACCTATGCCATCCAGAAACAATCACCTACATCTCTTACCTTCCACCCCGGGAGTGCCTTCCTGCCTTTCAGACACCTGTTTCACAAAGGCTAAGTAACAGGTCTAGTCACAACTGACTGCAAATATCTCTCAGCTACAGTTTTCTCCCTGGCAAATTAAAGTTAGAGCTAAAAAAAGGCCACCCCAAAAATAGAATCAATACTAGTTACTTACACAGGTCCAAAAAGTAATAATTCAGTTCAGTGTAGTCTAGGAAATAACCTCCTTGTTTCAAGGAAGATGTGGCTGCTTTCTCACTCTCCCTGTCTCAGTCTCAGCAGGCTGAAAGCTTTTGGGTGAAACTGTATGAAGGCACTCTGATACTCTGAAGGAGTTCCAGGCAGTCTCAGCTGAACATATCCCCCAGGTAGTGGCCAAGCTGTTGCCTACTTCTTGTATTCTGGACCTTGGCCTGACCCATTCATTGACTGACTGCTGTGATGCCTTGAATCTAGTGTTGGTCTGGGTCATCAGGTGTTTCATTGAAGAAGGAAATATTCCTGCTACTCTGAAGTGACTGGCAGTATAACCTCTCCTCAAAAAGTCAAATTTGGACCCAGAGGTCCTAGTCAACTACACTCTCTTTTTCAACTTTCATTTTCTGGGAAAAAGCTGAAGAAGTTGATTGAATTGCAACTTAATGCCCATCTGGAATGCCATGATATATGTGAGCCATTCCTACTGTACTTTGGACCTTGCCACAAGAGGGAGGTTGCCCTTGTGGAGATATCAAACACTCTTCTCAGGATGCAAGATGGAGGGTAGCACTTTATAGTAAGCATTTGACACACTGTGCCATTGGATTCTGATGCATCACTTGAGATACTTTGGTAGACTTGATGGAATGGTTCTGCAAGAGTTTGAGTCCATTTTATCTAATAGAAAACAGTCAGTGATGATGGAAAATGTCTCATCACATCCTGTCATCAGCAGTGGGGTGCTGCAAGGTTTTATGATGTCCCCAATGTTGTTCACAATGAACATGCTACTGCTGGGTGAGCAACTTGGAGATCTTCTTCAAGGACATCTCTCTTCATTGAGTCATGTCTTTCAAACTATATACCATTGGTGTCAGGAACAATAAGAAACCTTTGCATAGCTGAGACCATCCATGGTAATATATGTTGGTGTAGCCTATATAATGTGGGTGGCCCCATACCACCTCAATTTTTTCTCCCTCTTTCAACCACTCACCAGAACATGGAGGATGCCTTCTTTAAGTTTGGCCAATTGAAGTTTTATTTCCTTACCTTTACTTACTTTTATCATTGTTGCATGTCTTCATCAGTTTGTCTGAAGAAACCTCCACTTTTTTGTTTCTGTTTGTGCAGAAAAGGATATTTAGAGATGCTATTAGTGCAGAAAAAGATATTTAGAAATTACACTCTCACACTTGTGTTTGCTGCCTGGGCCTTTTACATGATGTGAAAACTGCTATTTGTCAAGGCTTAAAATCATGCCATGAGAAGACACCACTGAAAGGTTTTAAACAATTTCCTACAGAGAACGCTATGTGGCTAGGATTGGCATCTCTCCCAGGTGCCTTGGCTTGCTATACCAGCCCTGCCAGTAGAGAACACTGCAGGTCTCCTCATTGGGTAACCACTCTGTCACCTTTGTGGGAAAATGCTATTCACTGAAGTTGGAAAAAAAGTCTTGCAAATATAGAATCACTGCAAACACTCTCAATCACCTTCCAAGTCCAGGTCACCAGTAAATCCCCATGAGTGCAAGTCTTGAAACACTTCATCAGCCTTTGTCACCAGCTTGACAGTCATGCAGATGCCAAAATTGGATGCAGGCTCTGCCTCTTCTGCCATAATATGTGTGCAGCCCATTTTCAGTACATCTTCAAGGGGCACTGCCCCATCATCATCATCTTCATTGCCAACTCTGATGACTAGCCCCATTGATGCTGGTTCTGTTGTTTTGATACTTTCTCTCAATTATATCAGTGACTCTTGCTGTTCCTGTCATTGAGTATTACTCTGAATTTGATCAGCTATTCCCATTTTATCCTTCAGTGTTGGCTGTGGATTCCTCAGAAACTACAGTCCCTGAGCCTCTGCTATCCCTTGTGCTGCCTCAGTAGCCTGTAGCCCATGAGATCCCTCCTACACCAGAGGAGTAGGTGGATGAACATAATCCTAATCATATGGAAGTGGAGGAGCTGGATCATTGAGGAAAAGCAAACTGTTTATGGATTTGACACTAGATCTACTTTCTTTTGCTGTAGTGAAGATACTGTGGTCTGTACATCCTTGTCTCCCCTAAGTATGCCTAATTTTAGGCATTACTTTGCCTTATACAGGAAAAGCTAGTCTAGGATTCTGAGGCAGATTAATATGTAGGAATTCATGGAAATCCCCCCATCTCCTTTCATGGTGATTTCTTCCATTTATCCTGTTTCAGAGGATGTTACCATATCTGTCTGGCACTAACCAGGTACTGTGCATTATCATTTCTCTCCTGTAAGGTGGATAAGCAATGCCTTGATCCAGCTACCAAAGATTCTTATTCTTATTCTTGTCATTGCCAGAATGGGGAGTCGAATGAGCTGTCCCTCCAGGAAAACAGTGAATGTAAGGGGAAGGGGTCACAGAAGGAGGGGGGAGACCAAGGGGAGATGGATGGGAATGGGTGGAAGGTGGTTTCCCTAAATGCGAAGAGTCTGGATAATAAAATAGCTGAGCTTCAGGCACTCTTAGCTGAGGGGAAGGTGGACATTGCAGCAATAATTGAGACTCGGGCCACCCAGCACCAGGATTGGAATCTGGCAATCCCAGGGTATAGAATTTACAGGAAGGACCGAGGTCGGAGGGGTGGCACTCTATGAGAGGAATGGGATCAGATGCATGAGAGACAAGGGGAGGAAGGGAGTGCTGAGGCACTGTGGATGCAGCTCCTGAATTCCAAGGGTAGAAAATTGAGGCTGGGGTGCTGTACAGACCTCCTGCCAGTCTGAGGAGCTGGACAAGGAGTTAGTGGTGCAGATTTTTATTCTATTTATTTAGTCAATCATGGGAATTACAACCCTTTGAGTCATAGACTCATTTACAAAGGTTCCACGTCAGCATAGTCGTACATTGAGAGATAGTACATTAGTGGGACATCACATTTCAAGTAATTACATATAATAGCCAAGGTGGCTGAAAGTCTATACATGTAGTAGCTAGGGAATTGATACTATTATAGTGGAACAATTATAACACAAGTGCAGCCTCTGGCGCATTGTCGTATAGTAGCAACAGTGATCTATACAATAGTGAGACAACACAGTTTTAAGGAAGTATTTACATATAGTAGCCTGGGTGGCTGTTGACCTATACATTTAGTAGCTAGGGTATTGGTATTAGTACAGGAGGTATAGTTACAGTGTAGATGCAGCCTCTAGGGCATTGTCATATACAGTGATTAGGAGGGTATGTAGAAAGGGGAGTGTGGTCATTGTGGGGGATTTCAATTTGCTGGGGGTGGATTGGAGCACCCCTGCCACCTCCAGTGCGCGGGAGCAGGTACTCCTGGATGCATTCCAGGATGGTCTCATGATACAGCTGGTCAACGGGCCAACTCGGCTAGGTAATACACTGTGACCTGGTACTGTCGAATGGAGAGGCCATGAAGGAAATGAAGATGGAAGACCCACTAGCTGGAAGTGACCACCAATCAGTGTGGTTCACATTCAGTTTGAGGAAGGATATTGGGGGATCGATAACAAGGGTGGTGGACTTCAGGAGGGTGGAGTTTGGGAAGATGCAAGAAATATTACAAGGGTGATTAGCAAGGGTTAGGCCAGAGATGAATGCACAACAAAAATGGGGTATTATTAAACTTGGGATAGCAGAGGTTGTGGAGGCTTGCACCAGGACTCAAGGCAAGAAGAAAAGAGCCAAGAAGCCAAGCTGCCTGAACAGTAGAGTGCTGGAGGGGGTGGGGGCAAAGAGGGCTGCATTCCAGAGATTCAGGAGGATGGGGAGGGGAGAGGACAGGGAGGTATATGAGAGTTGGTCCAAGGTGGTTACCAGGCAGGTGAGGGAAGCCAAAGACTCCAGAGAGCTAAGGTTAACACAGGGCATTAAGGGAGGGGAAAAATACTTTTTTAGGTATGTCATGGAAAAAAGAAAGTGCAGGGACAACACAATGAGGATGAAGAGGGGTAGGGAGTTGGTGGAAAAAGGTAGCGGAACAAGCAGAATCACTGAATGAATATTTTTGTTCTGTGTTCACACATGAGAAGGGAGGTCCACTACCTCTGTGGATGGGTAGGGTGGGGTCGGGGGGAGTGGATGATGGATGGATGGATTGAGGAGCATAGAGTGTTAGAGGGTCTGAGAGCACTAAGGGTGGACAAGGCTCCAGGTACTAATGGTATTCACCCCAGGGTGTTGAGGGAGATGGTGGAGGTGTTGGCCAGGCCACTGGCAGACCTCTTCAGCACCTCTCTGGATGTGGGTTATGTGCCCCAGGGCTGGAGGGCAGCCCATGTGGTGCCCATTCACAAGAGCAGCCCAAGGGATGAACCTGACAACTACTGAGCTGTCAGTCTCACTTCCATAGTCGGTAAACTTATGAAGGCGATTCTGAAAGAGAGACTGGGGGCATTTCTGGAGGGGAAATCAATTCCAGGATGAGCAGCAGCATGGGTTAATCTTGAAGAGATCTTACCAGACCAATCTAGTAGAATATTATGACTGGGTTACAAGATAGATGGATAAGGGTCATGCTGTGGATGTCCTATACTTGGACTTCAGCAAGGCCTTGTGCCTCTTGGGTGGCTGGGGGGAACTGATGTCCATAGGGCTGGGGGAGAAACTGGAAAACTGGAGAGGGAACTGGCAGAAGGGGAGGCAGCAATGGGTCATGGTGGTGGGGGGACTCTCAGCACCTAGGCCAGTGATGAGTGGAGTACCGCAGGGCTCTGTGCTAGACCTGGTGCTGTTTGAGCTATTCATTACAGATACAGTATATTCCACTTGGATGCAATTCGGTTGTGTGCAATTTTCATTTGTATGCACAAAGTAAGGATGTCCCGTTTTTTCCCCAATGTCTTCCAGCAGAGATTAACTGGATGTATGCAACAACATTTTTGGTTGTATGGACACAAAATTGCCCTAACTTCAAAGAGTTACTGAGATGCTGAGTGCTGCTGATTAAATTGGTTTTCAGCTCTCACACATTAGGAAGCTCATTAATGACCAGTGCAACCCTAACTACCCTGACTAGGTGTTAATTGCTTTCCACGGGGGCTTATAATGCCTGTGTTTGTCTCACCTACTAAGCCCTGGTCTCACAATGGAAAAGGTCTCATGGAAGGTTTTGGGCCTTGAAGAAAAAGTTAAATTGGTGGCCAACTCTGGACATCCTGGCATGACCCGAAAGGAGCTAGCAGCTCAGTTTGGTGTTAACCTCTCCAGTGTCTGTAGAATTTTACACAGCAAGGAATCATTGCAGAACAACTGGAGTAATGGCTACAACAAGGCTCGGAAAAGGAAAAGAGAGGGGAAAGATGGACGAGTAGAGGAAGTACTATTTAGATGGTTCTCTCTTTTCCGCGATTGTGGTGTCCCCCTGTCCGGTCCCATCCTTTTACAGAAAGCAAAGCAACTTGCTGAGACCATGGACATTGGTGATTTCAAGCTAACTGCTGGCTGGCTATCGTGTTGGGAGGAAAGGAACCAAATCAGCTCTCAATGCATACACGGCAAGAAAGCAGAATCTGATTTTGGTGCATCTGTCGCTCGATCCTCAGTACTCAAACAGAAGAGGAGGATGACGAAGGGGATGTGGGAATAACATCGCCAACATCTGCTGAAGTCTGGGACATGGTAAACAAAATCAGACACTATGTTGAGAGGCGGGAGCGTAGAGACTTTACATGGTTTTATACATTTGAAGCACATTTGGAGGCGATCGCTGCTAATGCTAGTAAGCACACTCAACTAACCTCGTATTTTAAAAGTGACTAAAGTGATTAAAATGATAAATTACTTGAATGTCTATTGAATGTCTACTACAATACTACACTGCTTTTAATATGTGGTGCTGTATTTATTTGATGCTTTTAACCCAATTTACCTTTTGCTAAAATTAAATGTTTTTTTTTAAAGATTACCGGAGTAGCGTGTCATGATATTTTGTTGGTTTCGTTTGCATGCACATTCCGCTTGTATGCACAAACATAGAGGGTTCGAGGGTATGCATACAAGCAGAATCCATTGTATCTCACATGGAATTGGGAGCTGGATTAGTCTGTTCACAGATGATACTAAGATGGGAGCGGTAGTTGATGGAGTGGACTGGTGGAGACAACTACAAGGGGACCTAACCAAACTGGAGGAGTGGTCGGAGAGGTGGCAGCTGGGCTTCAATGCAAAGAAGTGCAAGGTTATGCACTTAAGGGCAAAGAACCTGAATATAAAGACTACTGGTTGGGTGGTGTGAGGCTGGGGGACACTGAGGAAGAGAAGGACCTTGGAGTGTTGATAACAGGGAGCATGAACAACTCTGCTCAATGCAAGAAAGCTGTAGCTAAGGCTAACAAGATGCTGGAGTGTATTGCAAGGGGATTCTAGTCCAGACATAGGGAAGTGGTTCTGCCCCTCTACAGGTCTTTGGTCAGGCCACACTTGGAATACTGTGTGCAATACTGGCACCCATATCTGAAGAGGGACATTAAACTGCTGGAAGGGGTGCAGTGGAGGGCAACAAAAATCTTATAGGGAATGAAGGGCAAAGCCTGTGAGGATAGGCTATGCAAGCTGAATATCTACACCCTGGAAGAGAGAAACAGAAACATAGACTTTGATGGCAGATAAGTACCGCTTGGCCCACCTAGTCTGCCATTTCCTGTAAAACATCTAAATATAACCAGTCAGGACATTTTTTGGGAGAACTGTATCAGTTACTTGCATTGGTCTGCTTGAATCAATGTTTGTTTCCAGTTTTACATTTAAACATTGCTACTAACAAAGTGCCTGCTTTTACATTGCTTTACCTGAATGAACTGCACCTGAAATACTTGACATTTTGCATGAGGGGGCTGGCTACTGAAGAACTAGGGGCTCCTGCACTATAAAGCCTCACGCTGATCACGGGTGCAAGCACCACTCAGGGGAGAAAAATAACTTAGTATTTCTCAGTAGTAGAAGTTTAATTAGAATGGGGTATGTTTTGCAATTGTGTTTGGGGGGTTGGTTTATATGGGGTTTAGTAATTATGAGTATTTCTGGAGATAAAGAAGTTAGAAGCAATATGATTAAAATATCTGGTATGCACTCTGTAGGAAATGCCTGTTTTATCTGTGAAGGCAGTTTTGTTCGGAGAAGAAACCATTTTACTAATGAAAATCGTCATTATGAAAGGATTTTTTTGTGTTAAGTATGTATTTTGTGAGTTAAAATTATCAGGCAGTACCAATATGTTATGTTTAATGTTACTGATACAAAGTGGAAATATTGAGTTAATTCTGGGTCCTGATTATAAAAGAATCAAACAGCTCTCAATGGTTCATGAAAATGTTAGGAGTATAGTACACAAGATAGATGAATACAGGGTATGGGCAGCTAAAACTGAGTATGATTTATTAGCAGTTTCGGAGACATGGTTACATTCAGGCATAATGCAGGATAAAAGTCAGCTTTCTGGATATTCTATAGAGCGTACAGATAGAGGTAAGAGGGGGAAGGGGTGATGTTGTTTATTAAAAATACTCTTGGTCCTTGTGAATTATTGTTAATGATAAATAAGGAAGGAATTGATTGTCTCATTATTGAACTAATTGCGATAAAATTAGTGGTAGGAGTTTTTTATGCACCCCCCAAAATGAAAAATAAATCATTTGATGTATTAGCAGAGTTAGTTTTAGAAAAAATAAAGGATAAACAAGTGATTTTGACAGGAGGCTTTAATGCAGACTGGTTTCAGACTAGAGGGAGAAAATTGGAGAGTAGTTTTTCAGTTTTGGGGTTAAATCAAATAATTCAAAAATTTACAAGAAATTCAAATAATGGAGGAAAGGGTTCTCTCTTGGATTTATTTTTTGTGTCCCAGGATATAGTTAAACACTGGGATGTATTACCTTTAAATTTGGGGGATCATAATCCCATAACTTGTACTATTGAGTTACAACATTATATTATTCAACAATTAAGTATGTATTGGTATAGAGATTTTAAGAGGTTTAACGAACAGTGTTTTATAAATCATTTGAAGCAAATTCATTGGGAGAGAATATATTTAATACCAGATATAGAATTGGCTATTCAGGAGTTTGATGATATGATTCTGAATGTAACTCAGTACCATGCTCCATTGATAAAAAAAATTAAAATGAATAAAGAAGATCCATGGATTACTGAAAAACTAAACATAAAAATTAAGGATTAGAGATAGAATATGGAAAAGGGCACAAAAACAAAAAAAGATGAAGATTGGAATGTTTTTAAAACATGGAGTAATAAATGTAAAAGTATAATTAAAAATGTAAAGAATAAATATTATTGGAACAAAATCAATAATACTTATGATACTAAACAGTTTTGGAAACTTATTATAGATCTAAAATCCCCAAACAAAACTATTATTAATCCTACTTTGGTACAAGATAATAAATTAGTGACTGACACAAAGGATATAGCAAATATTTTTAATACATCTTTTTTGGATTTACTGGACTTAAATTTATCAAACTTAATCATTAATGAAACTGATTCTCTTATTGAAAAAGGTAAGTTAGGAGCTCAAATAGGGATATTTAGATTTGAAACTTTAAATGAGAGGGATATAATGAAAGAATTTAAAAATTTAAATGTAAATAAATCAGGAGGCATTGATGGAATAGAGGCTTGATTTTTGAAATTGGGTGCACATGTAATAGCCCCTGTTGTGACTTATTTGTATAATTGGAGTTTGAGCAGTTCTACTGTTCCTGAAATTTGGAAGATGGGGAAAATTATTCCCATTTATAAGGCTGGTGATCGAACAATTCCTTCAAACTATAGGCCAATAGCTCTCTTGCCAATTTTATCTAAGATCTTAGAACGTAAAGTACATGAGTAGTTAAATCATTATTTGGACTCAAATGCTATACTAACAGATAAACAACATGGTTTTAGGAAGGGGAGATCCACAAAAACTGCCCTGTTGGAATTTAATGATTTGGTTGTTACATCTATGAATCAAGGGAAAGATACTGGGGCAGTGTTTGTGGATCTCAGTAAGGCTTTTTATTTGGTTCAACATGATTTGCTTTTGACTAGGTTGAGGGCTATAGAGATTCAGGGACAAATGTTAAAATGGTTTGAGTCATATCTGACAAATAGACAGCAATGTGTACAATGTGGAATAACGGTGTCAGGCCCTGGGAAACTGGAGAGGGGTGTTCCCCAGGGCTCGATTCTGGGTCCATTATTATTTAACATATATGTTAATGATTTAGTTCAAGTTATTAGACATAGTGAGGTGAGACTGTATGCAGACGACACTGTATTGGTGATGTCTGCTGACAATTTCACAGATATGATGGTACCTGTACCAGCTTGTTTGTATCTATGTCTTAATTTACTGTTATACTTATGTGTTGTACTGCTATACTGTGTATTTTGGTTTGTCTTACTGTGACAAGGTACCTTTGTAAATGAGCCTATGGTTCAAAGGTTTTCCAAACTGCTGTTTAAATAAAAAAAAAAAATTAATAAAAAAAAAAAAAAAAAACTTCAATATGATTTATTACAGATGCAAAAATGGTTGAGTAATTCTGGCCTTCTTCTAAATGCTAAAAAAACACAAACTATGTTGTTTTCAGTTGGTTTATACAAAGGAAATAGGTCCAAGTTACAACTACATCTTCAAGATGGTACAAAAATTGAAAATGTATCTACATATAGGTATTTGGGGTTTCAAGTAGATGTTAGGATGACATATACAGAGCATATATCAGTTCAGACAAAAAAAGTGAATAGGAGATTAGGGGCTCTTAGAAGAATTGCAGGTAGTTTACCTTTGGTAGCTAAGGAGCGGTTGGCAAAACAAATGTTATTACCTGTATTGGAGTACAGTTCTATAATTTATATGAATTCAACTAAAGCAGCATTAAACCTGATTAATCAGGCATATTACAGGATAGGAAAATTTGCTTCTGGAAATAGTAAAAATAAGCACCATTGTATAATTTATAATAATTTGAATTGGCTTCAATCAGAAGTGAAAAGAAATTATCTTTGGCTTATTATATGTCATAAACTAATACATAGAAAGTAGAATCATCCTCTGTATGAACAAGTAAAAAGAAAGTCGAATAATGAAATACATATAAAGACTAGGAATGTATTAAGTAATATCCCAATGTACAGAACTTTCAATAGATTAGGGGATAGTATGCTCCAGAATGGTGTAGCACAAAGTTGGAATAGATTATCTGAACTACAGAAAACAAATACAGATTTTTTAAATTTAAAAATGCTTTGTTTGATAGTTTGATGTATTTTTGTACGTGTTTTTAAACAAATGTGGATGCGCTGTGTGATTTTATTTTGTGTTTGTATTAGTTTTTGATAAATGTTAATTGTATTAGAAGCTACATGCAGGACTTTGTTGTAAATGGGATTTTGTCCTAACAAACGTTATTTCCTGTGAAAAAATACATTTTAATCATCATCATCATTTCCCTACCTACTGGATAAACTGCAGACCCTAGTTAACCAACAGCCTACTTCTTCCTACCCACCACCAGAATTACCTTATGCCTATCCCATGCATTCTTGAATTCCTCCACTGTTCTTGACCCAATGACCTCCTCAGGAAGGCCATTTCATGCATCCACCACCCTTTTTGTGAAAAAATATTTTCTCACATTGCGACTGAGCCATCCTCCCTCTGTCTTCAGATTGTGTCCCCTTGTTCTTGCAAATCTCTTTTTCTGAAAGATGCTACCCTCTTGGACTTTGTTGATTCCCTTGAGGTACTTGAAAGTTTCTATCATGTTCCCCTCTTCCTCCTTTCTTCAAGGGTATACATGTTAAGCTCCTTTAGTCTTTCTTCGTATGGCTTCTGTTGCAGACCCTGCACAATTTTAGTCGCCCTTCTCTGGACTGCCTCCATCCTGTCTGTATCCTTGCAGAGATGGGGTCTTCAGAACTGAACGCTGTACTCAAGATGGGATCTCACCAACTGTCTGTACAGAGGGATAACAACTTCTTGTTTTCTACTGGTGATGCCTCTCCTTATACATCCCAATATCCCCTCAGCCTTCCTTACTGCCTTCTCACATTGCTTGCTTACCTTTAGGTCATCTGATATGACTACCCCAGGTCCCTATCCATTTTTGTTGTTGTTAGTACCCCACCATTGTGTACTTTCCCCCTGGGTTTTTGTTTCTCAGGTGCATTACTTTGCACTTCTTTGCATTCAATATAAGCTGCCACACTTTTGACCATTCCTCCAACCTTGCCAAGTCCCTTCTCATACTTTCAACCCCCCCTTGTGTATCAACCCTGTTGCAGATCTTTGTGTCATCTGCAAAGAGGCATACTTTTCCTTCCAGTCCCTCTGCAATGTCACTTATAAAGACATTAAAAAGGCCGGACCCAGTACTGAACCCTGCGGTACCCACTAGTAACCCCCGTTCTTCGGAGTGGACTCCATTTACTATTATCCTCTGTGTTCTGTTGTCCAGCCAATTCTTTACCGAGGCTACCACCCTGGGACCCACTCCCAGGTTGGCTAATTTGTTTATTAATCTTTTGTGTGGGACTGTGTCAACTGCCTTGCCAAAGTCTAGGTAGGCCATGTCCACAGCCCCTCCCTGGTCTACTACCTTGGTTACCCAGTCAAAGAAATCGATTAGATTTGTCTCACATGACATTCCTGCTGTGAATCCATGCTGTCTTGGGTCCTGTGCCCCGCTGGCCTCTAAGTACTCAACAATTCTTTCCTTCAGAAGTGATTCTATCATTTTACCTACCATTGAGGTCAAGCTAACAAGTCTGTAGTTTTCTGCCTCTGTTTGCTCCCACTTTGGTGAAGGGGAATCACATCTACCCTCCTCAAGTCCTTAGGTACCACACCATCCTCCCATGATTTGTTAAAAAGTGTAGTGAGCGGTTTCACTAGTTCTCCCCTTAGTTCTTTTAGAATTCTGGGGTGAATCCTGGCAGGCCCCATGGCTTTGTCCACCTTCAGTTTTAGGAGTTCTTTCAGAACCCTTTCTTCTGTGAAAGATCTGGTATCGACCCCTCTATCCAAAGTGCTTCTATTGATTGGATTAAAGTACCTCCCCTCCTCTTCGTTTGTGAATACTGAGCAGAAGTATTTATTCAGTATACCAGCTTTTTCACTGTCTCTCTGCGCCCACCCACCTTCCCTTTTATTAAGCCTCACTATCCCTCCCTTGGTCTTTTTTTGCTCCCTAATGTACCTATAAAAGGCTTTATCCTCCTTCTTAACTGAGTTGGCTATCTTTTCCTTGGTTTAGGCCTTTGCTATTCTGACTGCCTTCCCCTCTTCCTTCTGCTTTAACTGGTACCGTTCTCTGTCCTGTCCTTTTTGTGTTTCCTTATACTTCCTGAATGCTATATTTTTCTCCCTAACCTTCCGCATCACCTCTTTTGAGAACCATAGTGATTTTTTTTTCATTTTTATTTATTTGCTTCACACAAAGGCTTGTTGCCTCTGTGATGGCAGTTTTGATGTTTCCCCATTGTTGCTCCACCCTTCCTTCTTGCCTGTTTGTTATTTCTTTTCTGAGGCACTCTCCCATTTTGACAAAGTCAGCCCTCCTAAAGTCCACTACTCTCACTTTTGTATGGCTTGACTCTGCGGCTGTGTTTAAAGTGAACCACACTGTTTGGTGGTCACTTGTTCCCAGATGGCTACCCACTTCTTGATCTGAGATCCTCTCTCTGTACCCATTTGAGAGTACCAGGTGTAAGATTGCTCCCTCCTGAATGAGTTCCAATGCTAGCTGCTTGAGGCATGCCCCTGTAGGGCATTGAGAAAGACCCTGCTCTTGGATGTGGCTGCAGCAAAGGTGCTCCAGTTAACATCTGGTTTATTCAGGTCTCCCATCAACAGTATCTCCCCTTTTTCTGCCATCCTAAGGATGCCTTCTATCATTTTCTTGTCCATTTCCTCCCCCTGAGATGAGGTTCTGTATGCAACCCCTGTGCTGATTGTGGTGCCATTTCCAGTCTTCAGGGTGACCCACAGTGCCTCCTCTCCTCCCTGTTTACTCTTTAGTTCCATTGCTTTGATCCCTTCCCTTATGTAGAGATGTACTCCTCCTCCTCCTCTTCTACCCTCCCTATCCCTACTGTAGATTGTGTACCCTGATATGCTGACATCCCAGTCATGGTTGTCTGTGTACCATTTTACAGTGATGGCCATGATATCCAGGCATCCCTCTTCCATCAAGGCAACCAGTTCAGGGGAACTTGTTACCTAGACTATGGGCATTGGTACTCATTACCCTCCATTTTTTGATGGCCTTACCACTTTTTGCTCTATCCTTGTCTATACTGCCTTTTTCTCCATTTACCCCTGCCCTTCTCCCTAGCAAAGGATAGGGGGAATATAATTGATATGTTCAAGTATTTCAAAGGGATAAACAAAGGCGGTGCGGACAGGTTATTTAAGCTGAGGAAAGGTAGGGACACAAGAGTCACAGGCTATGATTAGAGGGTGGAAGATTTAGGAGAGAGATGAGGAGACATTACTTCACAGAGAGGGTGGTGTCAAAGTGGAACACCCTGCCAGAGGGGGCGGTATCATGTAAGATGGTGGGAAGTTTTAAAAGGGCATGGGAAAGGGAACGAGGGAGAGTCTGGGTGAATAGTGCTGAGAATTGAGTGAATAGTGCTGAGAACATCCTGATGATGGGGGAGGGGGTTGGGGCAGCTGCAATCTAGGGGTGCTAGCTGCACACTGGAACAGACTTTGATAGACCATGAGGTCTGTTTCTTTTGGCAGATTCGTATGTTCATATGTTCATGAATATGTATTCTGCAGAGTCCAAAGCCAGTTCCCTCTCTATTACTGCCAGCCTTGCTGCCCTTAACTCTATCACCCAATCCTGTGAACTCCTCCTTTTGGGGAATTATAACATAAATTGGCTTGCCCCCCAATCTAAAGCCTTTACCCATGAGATAGAAGCCCTTAGTCTAAGACAGCTCATTGCCGAACCGACCAGGCTAAACCCTCACTCCAATAACCACTCCCTCATTGACTGGGTCTTAACAACCCACCCCCCTTAAGCACCCCTCTGCTGGAATCCTCACCAAAGCTTTTAGTGACCATTACATCACCTATTGTTGCTGAAACTCCCACCTCCTGCACTTCTTCTCAACTTATATGTTCTTCCACCCACTAAGGTCCCTCAATACCCAAGCACTTCTGTTGGACCTATGTCAGCTGTCAGTCAGGGGTCTTTACTGCCCCCATGTTGATTCTGCACTACGTGCTTTCACCAGCACCTTCCTGAACACTTGGGATACTCACGCCCCCTCAAAAGGCTGTGACTTCATCGTAGGTGCCTCCTCTGGATTACACCCAAATTAATCAACCTCTTGAATTCCAGAGACCTTGCCCGGGCCAATTGGCCAATTATAAGTCTTCCTCCACTGCAGTCGACCTACAAAAATACAGAGCCCTCAGAAATACATGCACCAATGTGGTGCGCACTGCAAAAGCTAAGTTCTTCAGAAACCATATTGGTGGTAGTCACTCCTCTCCTGCTGAATTCTGGAAGACACTCCACTCCTTGCTAGGCTTCTCCTCCCATCCTCCCTCATTCTCCCCCAATAGGAAAGGGCTCAAATGGCCCTGACCCAAGCTCTGCAGCCTCTTCCATAAACCTCTTTTTCACCACGTGCACCCTCCTGGATGGCCCTCCCCACCACCTCTCTCCTCCACTCTTCTCCCACTTCCTCTACTGGTTATTCCCTTCCCCCTATCACTAACCTTGAGGTTCGGCATGCTATCAAGTCATTGAACCAAGCTAAGTAAAGTCCTGATGGAGTCAATCTCAATCTGCTTAAAATCTCTGCTCCAGTGATTACTCCACCAGTCATACACATCTTCAACTTATCTCTCTCCCAAAGTTAAATTCCCAAGGCTTGTAAGCTAGCCAAGGTCATTCCCCTCCATGAAGGGGGTGACCCCTCTCTGCCAGGTAATTACAGGCTCATCTTTCTACTACCCTCTCTTGTCAAATTACAGGATTCCCTTATTTCCAAAAGGCTGAGTTCCTATCTTGAAATCAACGCTGTCCTTAGCCCCTACTAATCTGGCTTTAGGCATCATCACTCCACCTTATCTTCTCTACTTCACCTCATTAATCACATTCACTCAGTGATGGACAACAGTCAATTGACTCTTGCCATCTTCATAAACCTAGCCAAGGCATTTGATTCAGTCTCACATCGGCTTCTCCTAGACACTCTTGGTTCCATTGATTTTTTTCTTCCTCTTCCAAGGAATGATTCAGGGCTTACCTCTCTGATAGATTCCAATACATACAGTTGGGTCATCCTCACCCCCTCATTCATGCCAGCATCCCCCAGGGTTCCATCCAGGGGCCAACCCTATTCTTTATCTTCATTAATGATCTCCCCTCCTGACATAAGGGCCACAGAGATCCAATAGGAACAAAATGGGGGAGAAATACTGTGGGTTATGCTGGAAAGGAAAATGGGGCCAGCCATCCGCACAGGTGTGGTCTATAGACCACCAGCCCAGGAGCAAGAAACAGATAGGGAGCTGATGCTAGCCATCCAAAGGATGACAGACAAGGGTGAGATAGTGCTGGTTGGAGATGTCAGTATTCCAGATGTGGAGCATCCCAGCTGCAGCATCAACTAGGAGCAGATTTATCCTGGACTCCCTTCAGGGTGCCTTCCTCAAGCAACTGGTCATGGAACCAACTCGTCAGAAGGCAATACTGGACCTTGTTCTCACAAACAGGGACAGTGTGATGGGGGTAACAGTGGAGGAGCACCTGGGGAACAGTGACCACCAGTCATAGTGGTTTGAAATCACAGACAGAGCAGAACCAAACCACACAAAGGCACGTATACTAGATTTTAGAGGGACAGACATTGGAAAAATGGGGAGATGCTTGAAAGAGGCATAAAGGGGAATGGGGCAGGAATCAGGGGTTGAGGAACAGTGGGCAGTATTTAAAATGGGGATTACAAGAACAACAGAATTATGCATTAATCAGGTTAACAAAGGGAAAAGGAAGAGGAGGCCATTATGGTTTTCCAAGGAGGTAGCGGAGAAAGTGAAAGCCAAAAAGATTGCATTCAGGCAATAGTACCAGGAGAAGCAAAGGGAGACAGGGAGGTCAGTAAGGGAAGCCAAAGCTCAGACAGAAGAGCACATTGCAAAATTAGTGGGTAGAGGGAACAAAACCTTTTACAGGTACATAAGTGAAAAAAGAAAGGCAAATGGAGGGATAGTGAGACTGAAGGGGAGGATGGGGGCCACGTGGAGGATGACAACAGTAAAGCTGACATATTGAACAGGTATTTCTGCTCAGTCTTTACTGAGGAGGAGGAGGGTAATGGGTCTGAAGGGAGTACAAGGGGTGGGAATGGTGCAGAAATGGACACAAGTCCCTTTACACGAGAAAGGGTCCTGAAGGAACTGGAAGTAATAAGAATTGATAAAGCAATGGGGCCAGATGCAGTGCACCCCAGGGTCCTTAAAGAACTAAGAGAGGTGGTGGCTGAACCTCTGGCAATCCTGTTTAGCCAATCACTGGAAACAGGAGAAGTACCCAAAGACTGGAGGACAGCAGATGTCAATGGACTACAGGACCCAATGCAGCATGGTTTTACCAGGGGGAGGTCATGTCAGACCAACCTCATTGAATTTTTTAACTAGGTGACTAGGGAGGTGGATCAGGGGAAGGCAGTGGACATGGCCTATCTGGACCTCAGCAAGGCCTTTGAAACTGTGCCACATAGAAGACTATTACACAAACTGGGGAATATGGGTGTGGGCAGGACAGTAGTGCAGTGGGTAGGTAACTGGCTGGGCAGCAGGACACAGAGGGTAGTGGTAAATGGCTGTCACTCCACAGAGGAAGAGTGACCAGTGGGGTACCGCAGGGATCAGTGCTGGGACTGGTCCTATTCAACATCTTCATCAGTGACATTGCACAGGACCTAGAAGGCAGAATTTCACTGTTTGCTGATGACACAAAGCTCTGTAACAGAGTGGACACACCAGAGGGTGTAGACAGAATTAGAAGGGACCTGCAGAAACTTGAAGAATGGTCAGGGATTTGGCAGTCGAAAATCAACGCAAAGAATTGCAAGATAATGCATATGGGGCACAAAACCCTGGAACAATATATCAGTTGGGGGTGAGGATATAGCATGCACCAAGCAGGAAAGGGATCTTGATTATCATCTCTGATGACCTCAAGGTAGGAAACAGTGTGACAAGGCAGCAGGTAAAGCAAATAGGATGCTGGGATGCATAGGCAGGGGCATCACCAGCAGGAAAAGGGAGGTCATAATTCCACTATACAAGACACTAGTGAGGCATCACCTGGAGTACGGTGTACAGTTCTGGAGACCTTACTCACATAAGGACATAGACAGGGTAGAGAAGGCTCAGACGAGGGCAACAAAGATGGTACATGGATTACATCACAAGTCCTATGAGGACAGGTTGAAAGAAATGAATATGTATTCCCTGGAGGTGAGGAGGGAGAGAGGGGATATGATAGAGACATACAAGTATCTTACAGGGAGGAACAGGGTGCAGGGTGCAGGAAGACACTATTTTTAAGCGAAAAAGATGTTCCAGGACTAGAGGGCATGCAATGAAGTTGCAGGGAGGACAATTCAGAGGAAACATGAGGAAGAATTTCTTCACAGAACGGGTGGTGGACAAGTGGAACACCCTGCCAGAGAAAGTGATGGGGGCTGAAACAATCACGGGATTTAAGAATGCATGGGATAGACATAAAGGAATTCTGGAGGTCAAGGTTAAGAGGCAACAGACTTCTAGGAAAACAAAGTAAACTTACAAGCTCAAATGGGCAGACTGGGTGGGCCATAGGTCCTTATCTGCCGACACTGTCTATGAATCTATGTATCCTGCTCCACCTCACATATTCGCATGTTTGCCTATGGCATGGTTATCTTTGCATCCAGCTCCTCTCTCTCACATGTATAGGCTTCCCTCCAGGCTGACTTTGAGAATGCACTTAAATGGTTTGAAGCAAGTTCACTCAAATGCAGCACAAAGAAAATTGTTGCTATGGTCTTTGGTACTGCACAAAATCTTGCTTGCCTCCCCTCCCCCTCCCGTTCCAAACCCTTGATGGTTCAAAACTAGAAATTGTGGAATCCATTAAATACCTGGGTGTATGGCTTGATCTTAGGCTTTGCTTCTCCTACCACATCAACTCAGTCCATGCAAAGCTACAGTCCAAACCTGGTGCCTTGTTCAGGCACAAGGACTGTGTATCACTCCCTACCCAGAAAGAGTTGGTTACCAAACGAATCCTATCCATCATTAATTATACCGATGTTGTGTATAGCACTGCTCCCCAGTCATCTTTTTCCAGACAAGACTCGCTCTACCATGCCTTCTGTTGGTTTGCAATGAACCTCCCTTTCCAAACCCGCACTGCACCCTATACTTAGCCCAATCCCTCACCACTCTTGCTGATTGTCACCATGCCCACTGTGCCTCCTTCATCGCAAAATTCTGGCTTGGGACTCTCCCCTCCTACCTTACCAGTTCCCTGTCCCCATTGTCCGATCCTGGCTACTCTCTTCACTCTCATGATCCCCTCTCCTACTCCTTCCCTTTGCCACGCTCAAAATCAGGCAAGCTTTTCTTCTGTTATATGTTCCCTGCTCTATGGAGCCATCTCACCCTATTCGCTCTACTTCTGCCCACAGCTACCTCCTTAAAAAGACACCTAAAACCCCTTCCCTTCCCCTGTGCTTGCTTTCATCTTTACCCTCCTTGACTCCCCTTTCACCTCAGCCTGCTCCCTCTTCCTCCTCCCTGAACCCCTTCCCTCTCCCTCCAGCCCCCAGGGCACCCCTCTCGCTACCTGTGACACCTTTCTTAGGCCATAGCTACTTTTTCCAGAGTGTACACACTGGACATCATTACAGTTATTGCTGATTTGACTCACATCTGCTGCATTTTGTTACATTACTGTATATAGTTGGAAATCTATGCACTTTGTTTTACTATCACTAGTGCCATGCAACCACCTATGTACTAATGCTAGGGATTCACCTATTTACATACTCACTTGTATTTATTGATTGTGTGTTATATTCCTGAACAATTCTGTATAGTATTGTTAATCACCATGTATTTATTGTATCTGTGCCGTGTTTTTCAGACGTCTACTAATGTACTTTCTCTACCCCCTCCCCCCGGTTACACCTGGAAATGAGCTACAGCTCAGCATGCCTTTCCCGGTTACCAAATTTTATATAAATAAATAGTGGAAGGAAGGAAAGGGGGATCTGATAGAAATTTTCAAATACCTCTCAGGTATTAATAAGGTACAGGAAGGTAGCATTTTCCATAGAAAATGATGCTCCAGGACAAGGGGTCACACTATGAAGCTGGGGGGGGGTGTCTCAGAGGAGATGTGAGGAAATACTTCTCCACAGAGAGGGAGGTGGATGCCTGGAACAGCCTCCCAGCAGAGATGGTGGGTGCTAAAATGGTAATGGGATTCAAGCATGGACCTGAGATTGAGCAGGGTCTGTGGTTGCACAGTAGGTAGGGAATATAGGGTAGACTAGGTAGACCAAGAGGTCCTTATCTGCCTACAAATTCAATGTTTCTATGTAATTCTAATCCTTAGGCAGAATTAAGGTACTATCTATTGTAGTGAAAATTGGGGCTAACAGTTTTGCCCAGTAATCACTATTGTACTCAAAAATCTCTGCAGGAAGGGTGTCAGTTCCTGCAGCCTTATTCCTTTTCTGTGCCATAATAGCTACCTTATCTTCATTTAATTGTACCGGTGGCCACTCACTTATAACTGTGCCTATACTAAGTTTATCAATCAAATTAGTACTGTCTGGTTGTGTTCTGAGCCCTGTCACTTTAAACATTAACTTAAAATGTTTTAACCAATTGTTGGCAGACATGTTTGCATTATTATTACATTTTCTGTTACCCTCAGTACACCCAAAGGCTACAAGGGACCAAAATATTTTTGCCCCAGAGAACTTCTTGAAGGATTGTCCAGAAATACTCCTTATGCATTCTCTTTTTTGTAGTCAGTGCATACGAATATATGAATGTATGAAGAAGCCAGCAGAATTAGGCCTTTTGGTCTATCTAGTCTGCTCGTTGTGCAACGTTCTCAGTTCAGCCTATTGTCCCTGCTCCCTACCTTTCCATCCCTTTCCTCCCTCCCTTCCATGACCTTTATCTTCCCCTATATCTATCCCAGCTCTCTTGAAGCTGCTCACCATCCTTTATTGGATCATCTCTTCTGGCAGAGTGTGCCATTTGCTCACCACCCTTTCCGTGAAGAAGAGTATTCTAACCTCCTTCTTGAGCACCCCCCCACACACAACTTTAGGCTGTGCCCCCTCGTAGTTTTGCTGCAGCATAGTCTGAAGAGACCTTCTCTGTTCACTTTATCAATACCATTCAAGTACTTGAAGGCCTCAATCATGTCTTCCCTCTCCCTTCTGTCTTCCAGGGAGTGCATGTTTAGGGCCCTCAGTCTCTCCTCGTATGATTTACTCTACTGCCCAGCAATCATCTTCATAGCCTTCCTCTGGACAGTCTCCATCAAGTTGATGCCATTTTTAAGGTGAGGGCTCCAGAACTGCACCACATACTCCAGATGCAGTCTCACCAGTGACCTGTATGAGGGCAATACCTCCTCATGTCACTTACTGCTGATCCCCCTGGCTGTGTATTCCAACATCTTGTTTGCCCTTTCCACTGCATTCTTGCACTGCAAAGTATGCTTCAGGTCACTAGTTATCATCACTCCCAGCTCCTTCTCCTCTTCTCTGTTAGGTACCGGGACCTCTCCCAGGTAGTACTGTGTTACATAGAAACACAGAAACATAGAATTTGATGGCAGATAAGGACCACTTAGCCCACCTAGTCTGCCCATTTCCCTACCTAACGGATAAGCTGCAGATCCTAGTTAACCAACAGCCTACTGCCTCCTATCCCCCATTAGAATTGCCTTATGTCTGTTCCATGCATTCTTGAATTCTCTTACTGTTTTTGACTGTATGACCTCCTCAGGAAGGCTTTTCCATGTATCCACAACCCTCTCTGTAAAGAAATACTTCCTCACATTACCTCTGAGCCATCTCCCCTCTATCTTTAAATTGTGCCTCCTTGTTTTTGCACATCTCTTTTTCTGAAAGATGCTACCCTCTTGGACTTTGTTGATTCCCTTGAGGTATTTGAAAGTTTCTATCATGCCCCCCCTTTTCCTCGAGGCTATGCATCATTAGTTCCTTTAATCTTTCTTCATGTGTCTTCTGATGGAGATCCTGCATCATTTTGGTTGCCCTCCTCTGGATAGGATGTTTATCTGCTTCTTCTATGTACACTCACTGATCACTGCTTCAGTAGCTGTTTAGAATTCATCAGTTTTGCTTTGTAATGGGGAGAACCCTTGATGCTGATTGACATGGTGTCAATACCATGTTTCAATTGTTTGCAGGTTGTATTGACTTTTCTATAACCTGCCATTTCACGTTCAAAATTTAGACAGAAAAAAAAGGCAGTCTTAAATGCCCTCATGGGGGTTGGGATAACCTGGGGCTTTATACATGGACTTCAGTTTAACAAGCAGTTGTTGGGTCAGTATCTAGTGTGCCTCTACTGCTATTAGTGTAAAGTGATTTTTTAGGTCTGTGTACATCAGCTACAACTCATTCAGGTAGCTGATGCTTCAGATAGTGGTTTCGTCTATTTTTAATCTTTGCATTTTAACTCATGTTTGTGGACGGGATCGTAGTCTAGCCCTATGAGGTGACCAGGCAATCTCCTCCACTTCCCGATAGCTCCAACACAGACACGCACAGGCATGTCATAACATACATGCGACCAGGAAGAGTGCGTGGGGCACACCTCCACTGAAGTCAGTGGAGCTCCACCTCTCCGTCACCCCTACACCCACCAATGGCCAGCCGGAGACCAATGAAGGCCACCACTCGACCACCAAGGCCCTTGTTAGTCGAGTGGTGGCCCCCAACAATCTCCAACTGGCCACCAGCGGGCAGAAAAATGACACAGAAATGGAGGCCCAGACCCCAGTGGGGCGTGCCCCACGAACTCCTCCCAGTCTTACACCACATGCTTGAGTGCGGGGGGCATGTCGGCCATCGGGAAGTGGAAGGGGATAGATCGGCTGGCCACCTCAGGAGCAAACTACGATCTCATCCACAAAATTATGAATTATCAAAAATAGCTGGAATAACCATGACCACATTCAGCTACCAGAATAAGTGAGGGGATTCTTGTAAATCACTTAAAAAATGCATAGTTTAATTTCATCAGAGGGAGCTACAATGCATACGTTTTGGAACTGTCTTCT
Organism: Neoceratodus forsteri; assembly: GCA_016271365.2. NCBI lineage: Eukaryota > Metazoa > Chordata > Ceratodontiformes > Ceratodontidae > Neoceratodus > Neoceratodus forsteri. Next base: position 380,162,655 of record CM057458.1, read on the forward strand.
GCTGGTTGGGAGTTGAACTCGCCATTAGTATTCTGCAGTGCTGGATGAGCATCTGTCTCTGTAGCCCTTCTGGGGATGATTTGGCTGAAGGGAACCAAGGTTTTATAGATTTTTAACAGTGATGGCTAAACAGAGCATCCTAGCCCACTGCTCAATCTGTGGTGCTCTGGAATGTCATATTAACCCTAGAAGTTAATATGGAGAAAGGTGTATATAACATCAGGGGACACTTGAGGTTAAGACAGCATACAGCCCAAGCTTGATTTATACTGCTGTCCTGAAAGCAGGTAGCCCTCGAGGTTCCTGTGATAGCTCATCACCCAGGACATTTAGGTGCTACTATATTTATAATCCAACAGGTTAAATGTACCAGATTTCCATTTTAAGAGAGAGCATTATTAAAGCCTGAATTAAAAACCTTTTTTTTTCTTTTTTTAAACAAATACATATAAAAGCAATCTACAAGTTCCAAGCACAAGACACACCTTGCCATACTTGCTGAAAAGGGTCTTCAAATCTGTAGCTCATGTAGTTGAGGATAAGCCACTTACCCAAAGGTTTCTACCAGAAATACTGGAGGAACTGCTACTAGACTGACCTTCCTCCTTTGCCACTGTTCTAGGGGTTTTGGTTCCAATGTGCATAATCTTGCACTTCTTGGCACTGAAGCTCAGTTGCCAGATCCCGGACCACTTTTCAAGTCTTCTTAAGTCCTCTTTAAGGTCCTGTACGTCCTCGACTGAGTCCACCCTCCTGCAGAGCTTGGTGTCATCCATGAACAGACATGATTTGCCCTTCATGTCATACCCAATATCATTAAAGAAAATGTTGAATAGCACCGGCCCTAGCACCGAGCCCTGCGGGATGCCACTTGTGACCACCCCGGTGCAAGAGAACTCTCTCCCACCATCACCTTTTGGGTCTTGTTTCCTAGCCAGTTTTCCACCCATCTAACCATCTCCTCTCCTACTCTGAGGTCCACTAGCTTCCTGATCAACCTCCTGTAGGGTACGGAGTCAAAGGCCTTGCTGAAATCCATGTAGAGGCTGTCCAGTGCTTGACTCCTGTGCATTGTTTAGGTTACCCAGTCAAATAAGTCAATCAGATTCATATGACAGGGCTTCCCTTCCATAAATCCATGCTACCATGCATCTTGGAGACCATGTTCCTCTAGATGCTTTATCAATTGTTCCTTCAGCATGGTTTCCATAAGTTTGCACACTATTGAAGTGAGACTGAACAGTCTGTAGTTCTCGGGGTCATCTCTGTGGCCGCTATTGTAGTATCCTATATTCTGCCTTTAACTTCTTCAGTGTTATTTTACTGACTATAATATCATTTTTGCCGAGTTTCCTCACTTTATTAATAATTTTTTTCACATTTTTTCACTCTGCATCATACCAAGGCCTTGACTCTCCTACCTGACATATATTCAATTTTTTTTTATATTTAGGCTGTAATTGACTTGCCACAAAAGACATAGTCTGAAAACTCACTAATTAATTAATTACTTTGCATAATCCTACCAGTGTTAAGCATAGCCATGCATTCGATTATAAACTTTATTGATTATGGGCTCTTAATAATTACATCTACAGCCTCCTTAATTATATAAAATATAGATATTTGAATTGGCATCTTTTTCTAGCATACAAGTGCACAGTATAAAGTGAGACAACATAAAGGGAAATGATTACTATTCCAAACTTTTACTACAGTGAAGAACTTAACCTTCTTATATGCAGTTGCATCAATTATGCACAAATCACGTTGACTCATCCCATTGGCTGCAGGGAACATGATTTTGCCAACCCGGTTACCTCTGGAGTGCCCATTCAACACTCTTAAATCATGTTTGGCCAAATATTTTAATAGATAACTCCCTTATTTATTTAAAGTTTTATCTTGAGGATGCTTATTGGGAATTTCTAAAATATCGTCCAAGGTCTAGTCAATTGTCTTTACTTCTATCTCTTGCCCAGTTCTAGAATTAAAATCTCCTGCCATAATAATCACAATGAAATAGGTCTAAAGAATGTTGGCTCCTGTTTGGTTGAGGGGATCTTTTACCCCAGGCTGTTATTCCAGCATAAGAGCCTGGGTGAAACTAGCTCCTAACAATCAGGGCTCAGCCTGTACGAAATACTCATATGCTCTTTTTCCCAAATGGCTGCTAGTCCCAACAGGACCCTACCTTACCTCCCCCAATAGCAGAGGTCCAGCTCCAATGTTGACATTTTCTTTGCCCTGCTCCCATGTTTCAGTCAGCTATATATTTTAAACAGTTTTCTTCAGTTGTCTTCATTTTTAGCACTGTTTGCTACTCACTATCACCACTACATGGCTCTGTCTCCTGACCACATGAACACAAGATGGACCACAACAAAACAAAAAATGTCTGCTTTTTTAAAAAAAACTGTTATGTTTATTGTGTCAGGTACCTGCTGCTCCCTCCAATCTGACCAGCAGCCCTGAAACTGAGCATGGCCTTACTTACCCCAATGCCCATCACCTAATTACCAGTTCAATCTGAGAGGCACACTCTCTGTCTCTCTCTCTCTCTCTCTCTCCTGACACCCAATTAGCACCCTCTCTCCCAACGCCCAGCTAGTGAGTGAAGCCACTGCCTGCCCTCCCTTTGCCCTTACTAAACTGCTGCTTATATTCAACATTAGCGCTACCTGTAAACAGGCTTAAATTGGCATCATGCTCCAAGCTGGATTATTTTGTCTCTGAAACCTTATTTGAAATAGTACAAAAAGATATTCTATAATATGAATAGCAAAACTTCAGTTTATTAATTGGGACCTATTTCATAATCACAATAAGGCACTCCAGGGTGTGTGTTATGGTGGGATAACAGCCTTTCTTGGGTGGTGGAAGCACTTGGTTTCACCTCGTCCTTCATCCCATCCAAGGTGGGCCATTATCCCTCCATAATGCACCCCCATCATGCCTTATTGATTAATTATATTAGAGTATTTACATTTTATGGCTATAATGTAATTTTCAATATTTTTAAGTGTCTTAATGGCATCACCTAGAAGGATTATGGGGAGGGGGGGATATACATGTTAAAAAGAGCTAGAGGTTCATGCCCAATGAATAGAACAACATACATATAATGCAAACTATACAGGCTAACTTTAGGACAGTTTGCAATACAACCAATATTTAAAATATTAATAAACCACATTTATATCCACCAAATGTTGCTGATTTAATTGCAAGTATATGCCAGGCATTAAAGTAGCAGTGCAATTACAAATGTTTTCTCAAAAATGCCAGTTTCATCCACAATTAAGAAACATATTAGTGTAGCTGTTAAATGTACTTGTCTAGGTACCTCCTATGCTGCACACCATGAGCCTTTTTTAATTTTTTGATCCTAACCCTTGCCAGGTCAATGCTATTTTTATGCAAAATGCTGCAGACATCTTTTTTTTCTTGAGAAAAAAACTCAAAATATTTGCAAAGTACTCAAAATTCATTGGCATTAGAAAATTGTAACACCAAATAAAACTCAAAGATGTTTGGACTCTTTCATAGTGAAAAAATGGTAGGGTCAAATATTTTTCCCAGTTTAGTTGCACTGCTGCTTTAAAACCAATTAATGTTGCATAGTCACATTTCCCAACTCATGTTTCTTGAAAAAATAAAATAGAGTAATTTCTAACATTAGCAACCCATTCATTGCACTCAGGTTTGGGTAGTAATCCTGCTATATTCCACCTCAACATGGGCATTGCATCACCCCTTTGTGATTTCAGTCAATATCAGGAATCAGAGAGGTTTATCATACTCTTTGTACTAGAAGGGCCCGATACTCAAAGTCCTTAGATTGACGCAAGGTGCATGCGTCAAACCTAAATGATCCAAGTGGCACTTTGCATCAAAAAATGCTCCCTGAGCTATTCTCAAAAGCGGCCTGCATCTAAACTGGGCTGCATGTGCCAAGGGGGGGCTTGCACCAGCCTTGTACCACAAAATGGGCTGCAGCATTTTATTTTGTTTTTGATAACTGGGTAAGTACACTAGACATGAAAGTGACTATTTTCAGGCATGACCTGGGAGGCTACAACAAAGCAAGGAAACAGTTACAAGATAATACAATGTAAGAATACAACATATAGGAATACAGTAAAAATAGATAAACAGTTTAACAATTAAGGCAACAGGAAGAAAATGTGGATATTTTGGTGCTGGGGGCTTGTAGCGGATGCAGGCTGTTATATCCACTCATTTGGTATTCTCAAAACCCTCCCAGAGGGCAATGGTCTAAGCACCATTAGACCAGCGAAGGGCTGGTCTAACAGTACTTTGAAATCCTCTAGGAGGGTGTGCCAATATGCCATGCCCCCCCAGCCTTAATCCCTTTTGTATGTAAATCAAAATATCCCTGGTAGTCTAGTGCTCCCCAAGCCCCAATCTTCTGGTATAATAATTGTAATATCCCTGGTAGTCTTGCTGTCCCCCAAGCCCCAGTCTCCCAGTATGATAATTATAATAAATTATAAATTAAATTTGGGAGGCAGTATAGCACAGTGGTTTAAGGCTCTGAGCTGCAAATCTGGTGACATCCTGCAGACCAGACCTGGGTTTGAATCCCACAGCTTCCACTTGCATGCTGTGTGACCCTGAGCAAGTCACTTAACTTCCCTGTGCTCCCAGGTTGCACCTGTAAAAAAGCTTTCAGCTTAGTGTGTCTCACCTGGTTAAACAACTAAATAAATAATATCCCTGGTGGTCTAGTGGACTGCCCCAACCCTGATTTGCCATAAAAAGACATTTCAAAATTCCTGGTGATCTAGTGGACCCCCCACTCCACAGTGCTCTTCCACCCAGCTCCCCCCAACCAGTAACTGAGTCAGTGACTGGCACAGCCCACTGCTCATCACCACCACAGCCAGCCACAGACTGAGCTCTGAATGAGCACATATTCTATATAGTACATGCTTAGTGACTGACAGCAGCTGTCAATCAATGATTACGTTCTATATACAGTATGAACTCATTCAGAGCTCAGTTGGTGGCTGGCTGTGGTGGTGTGTGGTGGGCTGTGCCAGTCACTGGCTTGGTTACATTTGGGGGAGTGGGGTGGTAGGGGGGGTAGGGAACTGTGGGGTGAGATGTCCACTAGACCACCAGGAATTTTGGAATGTCTTTAATGGCAGATTGGGGTAGGGCAGTCCGCTAGACCACTCAGGGATATTATCATTTTCATACCGGGAGATCAGGACTTGGGTGGGGGGCTAGACTACCAGGGATATTAAAATTATAATAGATAATAATAATAAGCTTTATTTATAAAGTGCAATTCTACAAACCAAAGCACAGTACAATAATAAAATAGTAAAAAATATTAAAATACAAGATAAAAAAAATCCTAGCAGTACAGAATACAAATAGATTAGATAAAGTAATCACTAAATGCTTGTTGAAACAAATGAGTTTTCCAGGCTACCCTTAAGCTCTCCACAATCCTACACTCTTGAATCTGATGAGGTAGAGAATTCCACAGGGTAGGGGCTCCATACATAAAAATATGAGCCCCAGATGTTTTCAACTGGAACCTGGGAACCTCTAACAACCCCTTGCCAGTTGAGTGGAGAGGACAGCCAGAGCTGTAGGGAATCAGAAGATCTTGCAGATAGCTCAGACCCTGTCCATGCAGGGCTTTGCAGGTCAGAAATCCAGCCTTGAAGGAAATTTGCCACTGAATAGGCAGCCAGTGCAGTTCACGCAGCACGAGTGATATGACTCGAACGAGGAGTCCCTGTCAACAGCCGCACTGCAGCATTCTGCACCAGCTCAAGTGATGGATATCAATCCCCAGAAGCCCCAGGTAAAGGGAGTTACAGTAGTCAAGGCGCGAAGTCATGAAGGTGTGGATCAATGTCAGAAGGTCACCGGATGGAACAAGGTGCTTAATCCCTGCGATGTTCCTAAGATGGTAAAATGAAGACTTGACTGCTGACACCTGCAAATGCAGTGTCAGCCCATCATCAAGAATCACCCCCAGGTTGCGCACCCATTCAGAGGTTGGCAGCAGGGCACCTTCAAGCCAAAGACCAGAAGGCAGCCCCACCACAGACCTCTCTATCCAGTGATCCAGACCCCCCACCAACACCTCAGTCTTCTCAGAATAGAGATCAGGGCTTTCAGGGGTACTAGACTTACAGGGATATTAAAATTATTATGCCAGGAGATTGGGGCTTGGAGGGAGGGGGGCCACTAGACTACCAGGGATATTAAAATTATTATACTGGGAGATTAGGGTTGGGGCAGTCCACTAGACCACCAGGGACTGTTAGGGGACATTGCCGAATGGCCGACCATGGCTTGTGACAACCTTTATCTAGGTGCACCCTCTGTTTGCTGTACTACTGTGGTTGTCGCAAGCTGTGGGACTTTGCCACTGGGACCCTACCCAACAGAAAATCAGGCAAAGGGTCCATGGCGCACCAATGAGCGGCACAGGCCACCTTTGGTGCAGCTTGTGCCGAGCTTTGGGAATCTGGCCCAAAGTGTCTACAGAAATGGTTCTATCACTGCTTGAAACATCTAATAATGTGGTTTCATTTTCATTCTCTCTCAGTATTATACTATTATTAATGCATGGATCTTTTATGCTTTTCTCTCCAATATATATATATTTTGCCTTCATCTCCCTTCAGTCTATATTCTTGTTCTAATGGCTTCATACAGTTATTCTTTGCTGTCGTGCATCGGAATTTCTACCCATAACTGAATTTTTGCCTGTTTTGTATCACTGTTTCTTTGGGTATTTCAGATTTTTATTTTATTCTGATAGTTGTATCTAGAGTAATGCCTATGCTTTGGAACCATTGTTTAGAATTAATAAGCAGGTTCAATTTTTCAATATTTTTCAGGATTAGGGCTGGGGGGCTACTGGGATGCATAGGGAGAGGCTTCACCAGTAGAAAACAGGAAGTTATTATCCCTCTGTACAGACAGTTGGTGAGACCCCATCTGGAGTACTGCGTGCAGTTCTGGAGACCCAATCTCCGCAAAGACATAGACAGGATGGAGGCTGTCCAGAGGAGGGCAACTAAAATGGTGCAGGGTCTGCACCGGAAGACATATGAAGAGAGACTTGAGATGAATATGTATAGCCTCGAGGAAAGGAGGGAGAGGGGGGACATGATAGAAACTTTCAAGTACCTCAAGGGAATTAACAAAGTCCAAGAGGGTAGCATCTTTCAAAAAAAGAGGTGTGCATGAACAAGGGGGCACAATTTGAAGATAGAAGGGAGGCGGCTCAGAGGTAATTTAAGGAAGTATTTTTTCACAGAGAGGGTTGTGGATGCATGGAATGGTCTTCCGGAGGAGGTTGTGGAGTCAAAAACAGTGGTGGAATTCAAGCATGCATGGGACAGTCATAAGGCAATTCTAGGGGGTGGGGTAGGAAGAAGTAGGCTGCTGGTTAACTAGGATCTGCAGCTTATCCATTAGGTAGGGAAATGGGCAGACTGGGTGAGCCAAGCGGTCCTTATCTGCCATCAAAATCTATGTTTCTATGTTTCTATGATTACACAAACCCAATTGTTGTATGGTTGCATTCTATACCTATACACAGAACTAAAATCCTCCCACCAAACTTATTAAGTATTCCTTTTGCCATATTATACACTGCCAATTTTAATACAAATAGGTTTTCTCTTCTTGATTTTGGTAGTTCATTAATGAACACTGTGTGGAGGAGATTCCCTGGCTGCATCATCTTCTCTTTACACTCATCTACACCAACAGCACTTTCTAGGTCCTGCATTTGATCATTATAATTACTCTGCTTAAAATACCTTTATCCCTTTTTAGTATGTTTACTCAACCCTCTGTTATTCGACCGTGGCTCACCACTCTGTATCATCTTCTCACCTTCATCCCCTTTTTCCTTACTCTTCACACTTTCAGATTCAAAAGATACCTTAGTTTTTTCATTCACTTTTACTCTGGTTTTTGCTTCTCCTTCTATTCTCTTTTCCTGCCCTGGGTTTCATCCTTTCTCATAACTGATTCCAATCCCAGTTGCCTTTTCCTCTGTCATAATCTTTCCACCAACACATCTATTTCTTTCACCTCTTTAAGTGCTGATTCTTTCTGTTATTTTAGAAATGCTCTTCCCAGTCTCAGTTAGGTAATTAGGCTCATTAATAGGTGGGCTCGATGTCACATTTTCTTCCATTGCCGTAGAAGTGACATTATTATTATTTATCTGTGCTTGTTTTGTCAAGAGCGTACCAATAAAAGTGTGCATTTGCACCGCCAACTCTGTTAATTGAGAATTACCGTATTGTATTTCTTTTCCAACTTCTTTTTAATTATTTATCACCTGACTATAATTATTTTTTAATTCCTCCTTTATATCTACATCCTCATTAACCTCCTTATCAGACCACACATGTGGGCTATCTGGTGGATTGTTTTGAAGGTGGGTCGAGACTTAACTTCCTTATATATGGAGCCAAAAAGCTTTCGGTATCCCTTAAATATGATTTTTCATTTCTTTTCTCACTTAGCCTTTGCTTTGCTTCCCTGCTTTTACTTTCTATTAAGCCATCTTCACCTTGTGGCACATTCTTAACAAAACTTGCACTAGGGGCAAAACCATTAAGCCTCTGCTTGTGCCTGACTGTTTTAGGATCCAAAAGATCTGATCTACACAGAGCAGTGCCAGTTATATCTAATAAATCTATTAAGGGTTCATCACACTTGATAGCTTTTTTCCTGCAGGCTCTTCCAAATCAAACATTTCTAATAATAAGGGGTTTAATGAAATAGGGAATGAGGTAAGAATTGAATTGACTTTCTTTTCTGGCAATTTTCTTGGCCTTTTCAATTCCCAGTGATTACCAGGTGACTGAACATAACTAGTTATTGTTGCTGCAGGGGATAAAACCACATTTCTGAGTTTACCATCTTTTTTTTTTTAACTCTTTGCAGCATGCTGCCTACCTATTATACTTTTCTTGGACTGACCCATAGCTTATGTTAACAAAGATTATATTTCCCTAAAACCACAGGAATATAAAAATATAATCCCATAAAAATCCAAATGTTTCATGGGTAACCATTAATTTATACCAACTCTCCTTTATCAAAACTATTAAAAAGCCTCATAAAACAATCTCCTAAAAGCACACACATGTGCAGCAACTCTTGCTTTGACACTTTAAATGACCAGTGTCATTCCTAATTGACCTACCACTCATCTGCTCTACTTCCTCAATCCACATGCATGCAGATGATACTGTACTTTACTACTCGGGCTCTGCCCCTGATATGGTACAATCAAACCTCCAAGCTGACTTCAACAAGGTACAGCAATGGTTTAGCTCACACCAGCTCTCCCTAAATGCAAAAAAACTGTCACTATGACCTTCAGCACATGACAACACCTGGCCAGACTCCCCTCCCTTCCTTACTTTGCCACCCTAGACTGACAAAAACTTGAAGATGTCTCCTCGTTCCATTACTTGGGGGTCTGGCTAGACAGCCATCTCTCCTTCTCTGACCACATCGATGCTATCTCAAAAAAACTATGCCCCATGCTCAGTGCACTATATAGGAACTGCAGCAGCCTCCCTCCCAGAGTCTGATGTGAACTGGTCCTGAAGATGATACTATCCTCCATCGACTACTGCAACATTGTATACAGTGCAGCCTCTAAGTCCACCCTATCTAAACTGGACACACTTGATAATGCCTTCTGCCACTTTGCTCTCAATGCCTCTCCCCTCACCCACCACTGCGACCTCTACTGAGCCTTGGCACTACCATCCCTCGAAAACTACTGCATCTCTCACTGTGCTAAATTTGTCTCCAACCTATGGCTTGGGTCCATCCCCTCCTACCTAGCCACTGTGCTCACAGATGCCCCACCCCCTCCCATCATCTTCAATCCAGTGACTCCCGCCAAATTTCAGTCCTCAGGCAGAAGACCTCACACCGGCTACCCAAGCTCTGGAATGCCCTCCAGCCACAAATCTGGCACTCCTCCTCTTCCTATTCTCTGTCTACTACCCTAGCAACTTCCTTACTACAAATTGTTCCTGTCCCTGAACCTGCCATGCCCCACTATCCCATCCTTAATGCCTGACCAGCGGCCATAGCCTTGCTACAGAAGCTGGCATACAACTCCAACCTTGCACTTATGTCCTGGCCCTATTTTGCCCTGTGTATTGTATATAACTGTGATATACATCCTCTGTTGTTTACTGCTGTTACGACTGTGCTAATTTACCTTTTCTGCCGCTTTTTGTCACAAAAACTGTTATTTGATTCTATAATATCCTAAGCATTCAATGTGCACTGCTTGTATATTCATGCAATCATGTATTCTTATGATGCCTTTTATTTGCTTCTGTTAACTGTTCACTTGATAACCTGCGTGTTATCATATCCATGTGTACCACCCCAGGTCGCACCGGTAGATGGGCATCTTGTTGCTTAGTGTGCCTTTCCTGGTGAAAAAATTGCAATACATAAATAAATAAATAATCACATTTCAGGCAGGATGTGAAAAAAATGGCTATGTTGAAAATTTGGAGTCAAAATATTAAAAATTACCAAAGCAACGCACATGCGTAGAAACATTTCAACAAACACACATAACTTACCCATTTTTAGGAATTTTTTCACCACATTTTTAACATGGGTTTTTTGGGACCCCACTTCATGAACACTGGCACTATCATTTCATTAATTTGTCCTGAAAGACAAACACATTGTTTAGTTGCCATATTGGTCCTAGTAAGAACAAATCCAGAAGCAAATGGTTTGATACCTTTTATTGGACCAACATAGATGTTACAAAAAAAGAACAAAGTGCTTTAGCTTTTGGACCAACCAAGTCCTTCTTCAGAAGTTTTGTGACAGTTAGTTAGAAAATCCCATACTATTAATAACCAGGTAATGCATAAAAAACAGAGATGATTCTCATTAGTTTAAAATACTCATTCAAAACATACCTTAAAGGGACACTGTCAATCCCCTTAGGTCTCAAACTGTTCCCAGTTTAAAAAACATATTTTATGACTGCCAGCATTCAGTAAAGTTTGCTTATGTAGCTGGTGGTTTGATTCTGACTCTTACTTTCTTTTAAAAAAGTGAAAAACAGACTGCCCAACATACTGGTGTTATCACACCAAAACAGGTTTGTTTACATCCCTTGAACAACTCCAAACATATCTTTCCTGGACTTGGGAACACCCACAAAACAGTCTAGCCCCTCATGATGCAATGGGACTTAAGGAGGCTTCTTTCTTATGAGTGACTGCACTGGCTGGGTGTGTTTCTAATGCTCAGAAAATATGCAGTAATAACAGAACCAGGATTGTAAACAAAACAAGGTTGTTTATAAATATATATTGCCATGCATTTCAGTTCTACTAAACAAGGAGACAGACAAAACAAACAGCAACATCAGTGAATTTTAGAGAAGGTAAACAATCATAAAATGTGGGGTTTCAACTAGAAATAATATGATGAAAAACAGGTTGACAGTGTCCCTTTAAGATTATGTCAGAGAAGCTAATTAACACCAGTATGCTTTTAGCTGAAAAGCCCCAGAAGGTCAAAGGTTATCAGAAGATAAGAACAAGCACAGAGTTCTCCTCACATCAATTTTAAAATGTCTCAGCATGTTTCAAGAAAACAGCCTAATGAAAATAAAACCTTGGGATACTATACTCCCTTAATTACATGTAAGCTGAGGAGCTTTTCAACTTTAATTGCAAATGCCCTTGTGTGTTAAAGAACACAGTCAATGAAAGGCAAATCTGTGGATAATAAATACATTCTAAAATGTAACATAATTGCAAGTTAAAAACAAGCTCCAAAATAAGACTAACAGAAATTATCTCTATATGGCATACAGAGGGTTTAAAGTAAAGTTTACCCAAAGTGAGTAAATGTTTCACACATAATGTAATGTAGAACGTAGCTGGAGACATTTTACCAACTATACTCTCAACTAGTTAATATATTCCATAAACTTTAGGGCCTTCAGTGTTGTAACAGGATTTTATACATGATAATATCAATTGTCAGTATAAGTGCCAAATAACAAAATTACTTGTCAAGGACCACCAAGAAACTGAGACCATGAGCCTAATATGTACAGATTTCAATAAAGTGTCTGTGTATAATAAAACTAATATATGTACAGAAACAGTCTAAGGAATCTGAATAAAAACTCATAGGAATTAACTCCCCCACCCAAGGAAAGATAACTAGTTAGAAGGAGATATATGTACAAGAGTCCTAATACATCATCATTTACACCAATCATTGCAATATTTACCCAAAGGAATTAAACCTGTCATGAACCCCCAAGTAAATGAGATATGCATCTTAACATGTACAGAATTAAAAAAATGTGACAGTATGTAATCAAACCACAGACAACTAGTAGAAGGAAGTAAATATTCACTATAAAACACACTCTCCAATGAAGAAAGGCCAACACTCTCATAAGAAGGCAAAGTTCATTTCACATTTATTTTATCAAACCTTATTGAAGCAGCAGAATGGTACAGCAATAATCTAATAGTCCAATATGCAGTCTCAAACACAGAAAAAAGTTCTTTTGTTTTTCCCCGTGGACATACAAACGCCGTAAACCGTGAACTGTGCAAAGAACCACAAATCTGTTTACGTTTCAGTGCTGTTACTGGCGCCTTCCTCAGAACATGTGATTAACTGGCAATAGACCTCAATTTACAGGGAATTACTTAAAGAGACAAGTGCAAAAAAACTAATAATAAATATATAAATACCAAGGTCCAAATATTCAAAAGGGTTGAGCCATGCGTAATAGGGTTGCTCCAGCGAAAGTCAAAAAATGCACCATTCTGCGATATTCAGCGGGAGGCAGATACGCCCCCCTTCAAATCATGCTGAGCAAGAGTGCAATGATAATGAATGTATATGCAACTGAAGGGGGAGGAACCATGCATAAATGGCCCAGTGCGATATTCAACAACATGCACCATGCGCAATAGGGGAGCAAGCAGAAGCTGCGCGATAGCGGAAATGAGCCAAAATAAAAAGGAACAAGGGAGAGGTGCAAGAACGCTACAGGGAAGGCACATGAGGCTGAACTCTAGCCAGACAAACAGGGCAGGAGGGACACACAGGGCAGGACAGGGAAAGGGCACCCTGAACACACAGGCACAGGGAAGGTGTGGGGAGCCACAGCCAGTGCAGAAGGGGGAAGTGCCACAGAGCACTGAGGCCACCACAGGAAGGTGTTCCCGGTGCAGGGGAAGTAGCAGCCAGGATAGCGGGGGAACACAGAAACAGCTGCGGGGGACACAAGCCAGGGACATGGCCAGTGCCACCATCCAGATGGAAGCAGTAATGAGGGGGTGAGAAGGCAGACAGCAGGGGGGCACAGCCATGGAAGGGCCCATCGGCGGTATGCCCCCAACAGGCAGTACCGAGCCCACACCAGCTTTGAGCTGTACAGCGATACTGAGATCATGGGCCAGTACCACCTGAATCAGGCAATTCTGAGGTGGCTCTGTGAGCTGTGCAGTGATGTGATGCAGACACCCACATGACAGAGCCATGCTCTGTCTGTGGAGACTAAAGTGACAGCTTGTATGTGCTTGCTCACCACGGGTACCTTCCAGAGACCAACAGGGGACACCACAGGCATAACCCAGTTGGCCACGTCATGCTACCTCATCCAATTCTTCAGCGCACTGCTGCCACATGCTGTGGAGAACATCCATTTCCCCAGCACACCGGCCGAGCCCCCAGCAAACATACAGGAGTTCCACCGGGTAGCACGTATGCCTGGCGTGTTAGGGGCAATAGACTGCACCCATGTGGCCATCCGCACACCACCTGGCCCCGAGGGGACCGCATATATCAATTGGAAGGGCTATGCTAGCATCAACTGCCAGGTGGTGTGTGATGCCAGGGGGTGCATAATCAATGTCTGTGCAGCACATTCTGGGGGAGCACATGATGCCTTCATCTGGCACCAGTCAGCACTGTGCCACAGATTCAAGAGTGGGGACATCCCCACTGGTCACTTAGTGGGTGAGTATGCAAACCACATGGACAAACATAGAGCTTGGGAGGGGCATGGTCAGAGGTGACATGGGTAGTGGCCTAAATGGCCCAAGGCAGGGCGATGCTGATCACCAAACTAACCTCCACCCTCTACACACAGGTGACAGTGGATACCCACTCTGTCCCTAGCTGCTCACACCATACCGGCGGCCCACGACCCCATTGCAGCAACGCTACAGTGAGGCACATGCCACCACATGCAATGTCATCGAGTGGGTGTTCAGGATGCTGAAGTCACATTTCCATTGCCTGGACACCTCCAGGGGTGCCCTACAGTACAGCCTCTCAAAGGCCTGTGGGCTATTCCTGGCCTGTTACATCCTGCACAACATGGCCAATGACTGTGGGATAGCCATACAGATCAAAGAGGGGGACAGCGATGGGGACGATGAGGATGCCAGTGATGATGGTGATGGGCAGCCCCCCCTTGGGTGACAGGACCCCCGACTGCTCTGGCTGGCACAGCTGCACCGGGACACCATCACAGAGGAGCACTTCAGCCAACCCAGGTAAGTCATGGGGCCATGTGCAACCACCAGTGGCAAAGGCACAACACACAAACTCACATGGACACACACCAGGGGTGCATGCCGTCAAGGGAAGTGGCCGAGCATGGAACCGCACACACCGCCAGGGATGGGCGAGGTCTAACATGGCACTCGGTCATACACACACACACACACACACACACACACGCACACCTCACAAGACATGTACAAAGGGTAAGAGGCACACCGACCCAGACTGCCACCCCTAGCCACACACATGTCCACAGACCACCACACCCACTGCCTGTCATTGTGCGTGTGTCAGACGCTGGGCACCATTGCACACTGGCATACAGCGCAATGCAGGCATCATCATGCACATGCAACAGCGGACAGCAGCCAGGAGGGTGTGCAGATGGAATGTGTGTGTGCGTGCAGGGTCGGGTACCCCAACCGTGCATTGCCCACTGAATGATACAATGCACACAGGGCAGCATCAGACAGTAGCCGTGCTGGGAGACCGGTCAGTCACACGCCACAGTACCACAGCTGCCACGGATGTGTGGGCGGCCCCACCGATACCCACCAGCAGTGACAGGCTGACCACTGGCCTCATGGGGTGGCACCGATGGTCCCCCAGGGGTTCCACTGTGTGAATGTGACCATGCTCGTGCAGGGGTCTGCAGCACACCGAACGTGCCTGCGCCAGGCATGCTCGGGATGCCCACAGCTGAACCCAGTGTTGACAAGGATGATGTCGCATGACGCCGGGAATGGGGCGGGGACATTGCACTGTGTGGTGTCTGCGATGCATGGGCAAATAACTCTGTGCCCATTGTGGCCATGTCAGCTGTGAATGCCTGTGTCTGCCTGTCAATGGCAGTGGTCACATCCTCCCGCAACTGGTCCATCCCTGCCAGGAGCAGAGCAGTGTCTCTGCTGCGCTGCTCCTCTGCCTGGTGCAGAGCCGCACTCAGTGCATCCACTGCTGTCACCAGCCACATCTGCTGATTGACCGATGCTTGCAGTATGGGGGTATGCTCATCTAAGAGGTCATCCGCCTGATCGGCATGCTGTCCCTCAGGGTGTTCGTGGCCCTGATGCTCATCACCCCTTGAGGGTGGGCGCTGCACTCCAGGGCCAGGCCTGGGCATGTCCACAGGTGGTGCACTGACTCCACCCCCTCACACTGTTCCCCCATGGCCATTGGCCGACTGCTGATGCTGCCCCTCTGGCTGCCTCTCTCCAGGGCTCAATGGTGCCACTGCAGAGGCCGCAATAGTTCCACTGTCCTGGACACACACCAGTGCTGCCCCACTGGTGCAGACAGGCACAGGCTGGGACTGTGATGACACACAGGCCTCCACAGCGGCACCACCCACAGCCATGGCCGCGATGTCACCTGCTGTGTGGCCAGCCTGTGGCACACACATGTCACTGCCCATGACGTTAGCTCCATCATCATTGGTGACAGATCTGGCACCAGCCTGAGTCTCAGCATGCTGGCATCCATGGACACTGGCACGCTGGGACACGGGCAGTGCCTCCTCCGCACCTGCTCCACCAACATCAGTCCAGACATCCAGGTGGGCCCACTGTCGCCCTGACCCCCGTATTCCTGTGGTGATGGATGGGCCCTCCTCCATCTCCTTGTTACTGGCCTCAGTAGAGAAGCCCACCACCGCTGACCCATGCAGATGCTCAGGAGCTGTAAGGGAAAAAAAGTAGCATTACTGCATGTGACCTACACTGTCCCTCCCAATAGATAGACCATGACCTACCATGCAGTGACAGGCTACCACCCGTCTGGAATCCACCACCCAGAACACCCTCAATGGTGCAACGCTGCATGCTGCCAGCAACCCACTCTTCCTGTGGGGCCAGGCGTTGCACCTCCGGCTGTCCCCCACCAGTCACAGACTGTGCTGCCCTGATGGCAGCCACTTTCTCTTTAATCCTCCATCTGTCCATGCCCATCTTCTTTTTGCACTCCTGCACAGAGCACTGGTGGCTGCCATGCAGGTTTACAGCACGCACCACCTCCTCCTATGCAGCAGCATGGGCCTGTGGTGTTCCCTGGCATCCACTGAGAAGCAGCTCTTGGTCGAGGTAGGCCTCAAACAGGGCATCTGTCTCGGCCTTTGTAAAATTTGGCCTCCTCTTCCTCCCACGACTCTGTTCCTCTTCCTCCACTACACGATCGGTCATGATTCATCCTGTGAGAATGACAGGTGTTACCTGTGACTGTGCAGTCCCATGCATGTCCCAAACACCACAGTCCACACTCCCAAACAGCATGCAACTCACTGCAATAGACTGCAGTAACCGACTATGGCCAGTGCAGCCCAATGTCACATTTTTATAGTGCAACCCATGCAAATGAGGTGAGGCGCATCTTTAAGTGGATGCAAATGCTGTGACTGCGCCATTGAATGGCTGATTCTATGATCTGCATATGCCGGCTGAATATCACGCTGTTGCACTTTGCGCAATTGTGTTGAACGTGCTGAGCCAAGGGCGCAGTTCTGTGACATGCACAGTACACACTTAATTGCGCATGCCCAGGTTGATAATTCAGGTGCCTTCCACGCTGCTGATGTGCTATGCATGGGAGGCAATGCAGGGCATGGCCACCGTTGTGCCAGTGGCGCTACAGCACTGTTCACCTATATGGCGCTGTGGCACTGGGGTGTCATAGGCACACTGGGACTACAGCACTGTAGGCTGCTACAGGAGGTTGCACACATGCACCCAATTGTGCTACATGCATTGGGTTCCAATTGCACTGTTGCTGTCCTTGCGCCAGAGGCCCTTGACCCTGTGCCCAACCTTTGTCCCCTAGGTGCCATGCGTCAGGCATGGGTGCACCACTATCACGCTGTTCAGTGACAGCATGATAGGGAATGGCAGCGCTGTACTGCGCAGCATCTGCACGTGGCAGGACCGCGCTGCAGAGTGCCATTTTGCTTGAACCAGGCAGCAGAGATGGTGCGGAGGTGTGCTGTGGTTTGGAGCCAGATAGGGGCTGGGGCTTTGTTTGGAGAGGCACCCCTGGACAGGGCCAGGAGTGCAGTCTGGCAGGAGGTGGCTGATGCTCCCTGGAGGAGGCCACTGGTATGGGGAAGACAGCGGAGCAGTACCACTACCGTTATGGGGATCTGAGGTGCAGGGACCTGGACCTGCTTGCCCACCTGTGGGCATGTGCCAGGAGGGGCACGGTGCCATGGTCAGGTAGGTGCAACATTCATACACTTTTATCGTCCATATGGGTATCACGGATGCATGTGTCCAGCACATGGGGGGTGGCCATCCAGTGTTGGCCGTGCTGGTGGTATCGGGGTGTGGGGTGGATGGGTATGGCTGTGTGGGATTGCACAGACATGGGGGCGGGGGGACTTTGCTACCGGATTGTACTGATGTTCCTCTCTCCAAGTTTGCACTTTAGGGCCAGAAGAATGGTGGCGCAACAGGGAGAAGAGGCGCCTCATGGTGGAGCAGAGGAACAGGATGGATGATGGTGGTCCATGGCGCGTGGACCAGCCTGATGATGGTGAGTGCCTTACATCCATGATTACTATTGCATGCTATATAACTGGGCGGGCAGTGGGGCATGGCCACCATCCATTGACACCACTGCCATGCACGCAACTTGTTACAGTCAGCACTGTCCAGTGGTACTGCATGTCTGGGAGTGCATCAATGGTGGTCCATGTGTGCACTGGGCACATGGCTGTGGCACTGCCTTCACACCACATAGCCAAGTCACTGTACAGCCATGGTGGTGCTGTGCAGGACATGGGCGGTGGGTGTGTACAGTGGTCCACATGACTGTGGCTGCCTGGGTGGGCAGGTCTTGTGGACACGGTCACTGTGGGTGGTCGCACACCATCACAGGGGTGTGTCACATGGCTGTATGCCATGCACAATGGGTGGGCTGCAGGGGGATGGACAGTCACACCTATTGACTCTGCTCCCTCATCCTAGGTGGCCAGCGACTCCTGCAGATACAGCAGGATATTCAAGAGCTGCTGCAGGTGGCAAGGGAGACATTGCAGCTTCTGCGGCACATACACCATCAGGGGGTCAGGAGGCAATGGCGAAGCTCACATCGGTGCCAGGAAGAGGAGGACCAGGGCGGCCATTAATGTCCCCATGCCCCGACTACCACCTTCCCCCCTTTGACCCACCCTCACACCCCTTCTTCCTTCACCCATATGTTCACCCCGCCCTTACCGCCCCCACCTGTTATGTGGCCCTTCCCCCCTCTTGTATATAATTGTAAATAGTTTTTCGTGGCATCTTTTCAATATATACATTTTGTTATAACAACTGTAGTGGTCTCTGATTTGCAGTGGGCTACAGGTGCTCAGCTGCAGTGATGTGCATGGCATCAGGGGTGGTGCACACATGGGCGTGTGTGTGTGTGCAGAGGTGAACCACCTATGGTGTGGGCAGGGGGATCAGTCACTGTCTGTGGTTTGTGTGTTGTACTCTGTGCACTGGATGCCTGTGTGCAGTGGTCCACGGGGCCTCCACTGTGTGCATGGCACCCCTGTCAGACCGTCCATGGCCTGTGCAGCTGACACCCTTGCATGTCTGTGATATGCACAGTCTGCTGGCATGTCAGTGGTGGCTGTCCATGCTGGGTAACAACTTTACCTGGCATAATTCCAGGTTGCCTGACATCAACATTATGGTGCATGTCTGCCTCCGGTGGTACTGTGGCCTCCACTGTTGTTGTCCCCCATCCATGCTGTCGCTTGTGTCTGTTGCAGGGGATGTGCTCCAGTGTCTGTCACTTGCGCTCCAGCAGCATGCTGGTGGCATACAGCTTCATGGTGCCTGCACAGGGTGGCTGGCATACCTGTGCAATGTAGAGGTGCTGGCCATGTGTACACATCAGCCTTGGCCACATGCCAGTAGCTTGGTTGACCCGCTACTGTGTCCCTGTGTTGGTGTGCCCTTGGGTATGGGTGGGTGTTTGTCCATGCACTGTGTTGCATCCTGTGTGGTGCATGCCTCCATGCTACGCTGTGCATGTCTGTGCTGGCTGTTGTGGCCAGTGCTGGGATGGGATGTGTCCTTGGGAGGGTGTGCAGGGTGCTGTACCACTGGAGGTGGGGTCCAGGGCATGCCCTGTCAAATGTGGGTACCTTGTGTGCTGACGCATGGTCGGTCTCTCAGCTGTACCTCGGGGGGGACATGCAGGGTGGCACTGTGTATGCATCTGTTGCATCACTGTTTGCTGCCGCCCACTGCAGGGTGCTCATGGTGGGGCTGTTTTGCATGGCTCCATGGTGCACAGGGTTGCATTGTCACAGTGGGGGTGATGGCATGCATGGGGTATCCTGCACTGTTGGGCACTACTTCTGGGCAGGGTGTATGGGGATCATGGTGCAGGGTGTGCTCTGCATTGGTGGGATGGTGTGGTGCGGGGTGGTCGGCCCTCCTTGTGTGCCGGTCACAGCTTGCCAGGGGATGTGCTGGGGCACCATAGCCTGGCTATGGGTTGGTTGTTGGTATCCATGGGACAGTGGTTATTCCAGATCTCCCCCAGTTGTGCAGTGCATGGGGTGTGGGGGACGCTGTCTGTTCTGCTGTGTTTTCCTCTGCCCATCTGTGGCATGGGTGTTGGGCCCCTGCATCCCTGGTTGTGCTGTTGCATTGCTGCTCTGCTGCTGGGGTCGTCCCTGGTTGCGCTATGGCGCATCTGGACTGCTCAGCTGAACATCCCTTGTTGTGCTATGGCACATCAGATATTCTCAGCTTCACCTCCCTAGTTGCACTATGGCGCAGGTGGTGCGATATTCATTAGTCGGCTATAGGCGCATCTTGGCCTGTGCAGTTTTTGAATATCACACTTCTTGCGCATGGGCGCAGTGGACTTGCGTTTGCTCCTGCTGTTGTGCACTTTTTGGGTGCAGTTTGAATATCTGGGCCCAGATATCAATATAAATGCTAAAAAATAGAATAAACAGCATTTAAAAAATTGTCTTTGCAGTTTTTGCCTATACTACTATACTTTACTAATACAGATATTTATACATAGACACATACCTGTAACTAAATGGAGAAAATGGGGGGATAAAAAGCTAAAAAAGGAAAAGCATAATCTCATAATCCTAATACCAGCTAAACATTTACAACTAGTCAGGCCTTATTTCATTATATTTATCAGCTACAAAAAAGGAAAAATACTTATAAAAAACTAAATATTGTGCAATAATATCACATCATTTAATCCATATGGTTTCATGGTATCTAAAGTGACAATCCAGAAGGCTTCTCTTTTTAATAATTTATCTTTTAAACTGCCACCCCTTTCATCTAAAGTCACCTTCTCAATTCTAAAAAACTGTAAGACTGAAGGAGAGGTATGACGTGCCTCTCTGAAATGCCTAGCCATAGCATACGTATCATTATTTGTTTTTATAGCTGTCTTATGTTCAGTTATCTGAAGCTTGAGAGCACATTTTGTTTGACCAATATAATATATTCCACATGGGCACATTACAGCATATATAACTGCTTCCGTGGTACAGTTTATAAAATCCTGTATAGTAAATCTTTTGCCTGTGTGTGGATGTATGAATGTTTTAGTGTTCCTTGTATTACCGCAATGAGTACAATGTCCACATTTATATGATCCCACAGGTGCCGATGGTAACCACATTCTTTTCTCTTCTTTTGGAAGCACACTGTCTACAAGGACATCCTTCAGATTATGTCCTCTCCTATAAGAAATTCTTGGTTGATTATTACTGTGCAACAAATTTTCTATCTCCTTGTAATATGTGCCAGTGTTTTCTTATAATATTTGTAATCTGATGTACATTTGGAAAATACTGCATAGAAAATGTTACAATATTGTTCTCTCCTGATGTTGTATTTTCTCCAGCTTCTTTATTAATTTGCTTCTCTCTCTCTTTCTCTGTATTTTTTGCTTTTAGATACGCAATTTCTATGGCTTGTTCAGAATATTTTCTTTTGTAAAATCTCTCCTTCATATCGATACTAAATTTCTCAAAATCACTGTCCAACGAACAAGTAAGTTTCACTCTTAAGAACTGTCCTCTAGGTATATTATTAATAAGAGGCTTAGGATGACAGCTTGTCCCTTGTAGAACTGTATTTCTAGCAGTAGTCTTACGGTATAATTTACTTTCCAATTTGCCCATACGTTTAAAAATATTTAGATCCAAAAAATTGATCTCAACTCTGTCCCATTCCATTGTGAATTTCAACTGTGTACTAGTGTTATTAATATACTCCATAAAAAGCAACAATTCAGATAGTGTTACGCCAGATCATAAAACAATTATCAATGTATCTTTTCCATGTAACAATACTTGAAAAGAAAGGAATGCTTAAATCTTGTATGAAGATCGTTTCACATTCTCTGAGATATAAATTTGCCAGATTTGGGGCAAACGTTGTTCCCATACGTGTTACATACATAGATACATAGACAGTGTCGGTAGATAAGGGCCTATGGCCCACCCAGTCTGCCCATTTGAGCTTGTAAGTTCAGTTTATGTTTTCCTAGAAGTCTGTTGCCCCTTACCTCTGACCTCCAGAATTCCTTTATGTCTATCCCATGCATTCTTAAATCCCATGATTGTTTCAGCCCCCACCACTTCCTCTGGCAGGGTGTTCCACTTGTCCACCACCCGTTCTAAGAAGAAATTCTTCCTCACTTTTCCTCTGAATCATCCTCCCTCCAACTTCATCCCATGCCCTCTAGTCCTGGAACATCTTTTTCACTTAAAAATAGTGTATTCCTGCACCCTGTTCCTCCCTGTAAGATACTTGTATGTCTCTGTCATATCCCCTCTCTCCCTCCTCTTCTCCAGGGAGTACATATTCAGTTCCTTCAACCTGTCCTCATAGGACTTGTGTTGCAATTCATGTACCATCTTTGTTGCCCTCCTCTGAACCTTCTCTACCCTGTCTATGTCCTTACGTAGGTAAGGTCTCCAGAACTGTACAGTGTACTCCAGGTGGCCCCTCACTAGTGTCTTGTATATACGTGTTGCTTTTATTTGCATATAATATTTGCCATTGAAAACAAAATAATTAAATTCCAACATAGTTTTAGCACAATTTACAATAAATTCAGTAGGGGGTGTATCATTAATAGATCTTCCAGACATGACTTTTGATATTGCTTCTAAACCTCCTTCATGAGGTATGATGGTGTATAAACTTTCTACATCAATATAGACTAAAATGTCATTTTCATATATTTGAAATTCTCTGATAGCTTGACACATATGATTGGTATCTTTAATATATGATGGAAGTATTGACACATATTTCTTAATATGAAAATCAACAAACTGGGACAGAGTTTCAGTAGCTGCACCAATAGAAGAAACTATAGGGTGTCCAGGCTTAGGATTTTTGTTTTTGTGCACTTTTGGTAACAGATATAAAGCTGGACTTTTTGGCTCTTTTACCAGCAAAAACGTTTCTTCTGCCTCTGTTATCCAACGCTCAGTCACTGCTTCAGATACGGGGTTTGTATATGTCGCATAATGAGGGGAGTTGGATCACTAAGTAATCTACAAAAGAATGACTCATCACTTAATTGCTTATTAGCTTCTGCAATGTATTCTGTTCTCCCTCAAATAACCACTGCACCACCCTTATCTGCTGAATGAATAACAATATCAGTCATATTTTCAAGTTCCACAATTGCTTCTCTTTCTAACTTCATGATATTTTGATTCTCATTCTAATAATGATTTTTAAGAAGTGTATCTACTTCCCATTCCATAGCCTTCATATAGGCTTGCAAAGACACACTGTTAGTCTGGGGGTAGAAGGTAGATTTACATTTCAAACCCATATCTTCATGTATAGATATATTATTTGAGGGAGCTCAAACTTGGACTGGACCGGAATACCATGACATCATATGGTACACAACCCTGTCATCAACTCAGATGTAAGACTTGTAAGCTCATTTCCACTTCAAATTGTGTGGTTACATCACAAAACAGACATTTCAGGATACAATGGAATTATACATCTGCATCAAGTATTGTTGTTTATTTCATTCAATGCAAGAAATGTCCTCACACAGGTTAAGTGGGAGAGACAAAGCAACAACTCCACAATAGAATGAATTCACACAGGCATACTATTAATATAAAGATAACTGACAAACCAGTGGTGCAAAATGTCTCCCATGATGGCCACTCAATCTCAGATATGTCTGTGATGGTCTTAAAAGGACATTTCAACAGTGCAGAACAGAGACAGGCTTCTGAAATCAGACTTATTTTACTTCTCAATATGGTGGAAGATGCCATGAACATTGACGTGGGGTATATGACATTATTCCACTTTAACTTACACAGACCTTTACATCAAAGGATGGACATAAATACTTTAGTTCTTCAGCAAGCCTTTAATTTTTTTTTATTTTTATACTTATAGAGTCCCTTTTATCTGATTATCTACATGTTGACTTCCCACCTTAGCACCGTGTGTGTGTGTGGGGGGGGAGTGTGGCATGGGGCAATTGTTATGTGGGTGCTGGTTTTTTTGGGGGATATAGTGGGTTTGGTTATTGTGGTGATATTAAGGTGGTCTTTTATTTAGGCACATGACATAATGGAGTTACTGTGGCTAGGACTCTTAGTTCACATATATAGTGAATATGTATTCCTTCTACTAGTTGTCTGTGGTTTGATTGCATACTGTCACATGTTTAAATTCTGTACATATTAAGATGCATGTCTCATTTACTTGGGAGTTCATGACAGGTTTAATCCCTTTTGGTAAATATTGCCATGACTGGCGTGAATGATGGTGTATCAGGACTCTCGTACATATATCTCCTTCTAACTAGTTATCTTTCCCGGGGGTGGATTAATTCCTATGAATTTTTATTTAGATTCCATAGACTTTCGGTACATGTATTAGTTTTATTATACACAGACACTTTATTGAACTCTGTACATATCAGGCTCATTGTCTCAATTTATTCGTGGTCCTTGACAAGTAGTTTTTTATGTAGCACTTATACTGACAATTGATATTATCATGTATAAAATTGTGTAACAACACTGAAGGCCTTAAAGTTTATGGAATATATTAACTAGTTGAGAGTATAGTTGGGGAAAAAGTCTCCAGCTACATTTTACATTACATTATGTGTGGAACATTTGCTCACTTTGGGTAAACTTTACTTTAAACCCTCTGTATGCCATAAATAGATAATTTGTTTTATTTTTGGGGCTTATTTTTAACTTGCAATGATGTCACATTTTGGCATGAATCTATTATCCACAGGTTTGCCTTTCATTGACTGTTCTTTAACACACAAGGACACTTGCAATTTAAAGGTGAAAAGCTCTTCAGCTTACATGTAATTAAGGGAATATAGTATCCTAAGATTTTGTTTTCATTAGACTGTTTTCTTGAAACATACTGAGACATTTTAAATTTTATGTGAGGAGAACTATCTGTTTGTTCTTATCTTCTGATAACCTTTGACCTTCTGGGGCTTTTCAGCTAAAAGCATACTGGTATTAAAGGGGAAGTCTACCATAGTTTCACACCAATATTTTCCCAACTCCTTATGTGTAACAGTTGTATGCCTCCTCCAGTTGCCAGCAGTCCTATTGCTGTCCAAATCTAGATTATAAATAAAAATATACAGCACCCAAAAGTTATCAATGTGTTTGTCCTCCATTTTACCATCAGTGTTGCTGGAAGATGATGTCATCAAAGCAACAGATAATGGTGCTGCACTAAATGCAGTTCCACCAGTAAACTAAACCCACAATGTTTGGTTCCCCACTTGAGTAATGGAGGAACCCTTTAAGTGTTGTGCACATCCTGAAGTGCAGGTCTAATAGGGACTATGACCATGTGAGTGTGATGCAGCACTGATTTGAGGTATATACAGTATTCATATAAAGAAGTGCCTGTATGTGTTGTGTTACTGTTTCTGTTAGCAAAAACAGTTTACCCAATAAATGACTCTGGGTACAACAAGAGTTTTAAGTGGTATTATACAGCTGTTGCAGGGATTTATTTAACTCTAAAAATTGATTAGCGTTCTGCTCATAAAAATGCTAAAGCTTTGTGAAAATGCATAGCTCTTGCCTCACTGTGTTTAACAAACACAGCTCTTCTAGAAAATCTATATAAATACTTTCTGTACAGTTAGTATAGTCCCAAGAAAAAAACTGCTAATCAATTATTTAAAACCCTGTGTTGTATTTTGTTGTGTGTGTGTTAGCATTCTCAGATTTGATTGACACCAGCAGTGAGAAACAATCTTGCAAATATGCCCCTTTCCCTTTGTAACTAGGTAGTCAGTGATTGGATGGCTGCTGTAAGGCAATAAAGAATTCAGCTATAACAGGGAATAGGTTACCAGGAAAGCATCAGCTGCAGCATATGGAAAAAGGGTAATCTAGTGGTGAAAGCACATGCACAAGCACTGGGTGATTGGTTCAAATCCTACTAGAGCCCCTAACTGTCTAACCCTTAAGAAGTTTCCCTAACCTCCTTGGAAATTGTGATGGTCCCTGAGATCCATGACTTTAAAAGTGCCCCAATTCCCATTATAAATCATTAGCGGTGATGTCTGAGCTACAGCACTTCACTTTCACGGTACTAAGGATAAGCTGTGGCAGCCCCCCCGTGCTTTGTAATGCCAGCATTTGAAGTAGGATGTCCCTCACAAATCAGATGCTACACCTCAGCTGTTGTAGGTAAAACAAAACTAATCAGTCTCAGTGTTTGTAGTGCTCTGTAGTTGCTTAGCCCACTCCTCCCATGTCATATGCATTCTGTGTCTTGGTATTTCCAGTCAGAAACTCAGATTTAAGGAGCATTTGAAATGTAAAACAATACACTTTATAAAGTAAATGATCTAGCTCTCCACTTTCAGGCTACTGAAAGGGGATGTGTATAATTCAGTCTTGTGTGATCCTTTGGAGAACTGCTCAGGTCCACCTTGTAATGAATCTTCTCAAGGGTGTTCATTTTGTTCAATACAGAGTGACTGATTGACTGCTCAATTGATTAATTGGTTGATTGACTGATTCAGTCTACTGCTTTCCACCACATGTTACAACTGTCTCACAGAGAGAAATGAGCAGTACAAAGAAAGTGATTTTGTTTCCTGTGAATTAAATACTATTAGATGTATTATTTGCTCTACACATACAGTAGTAAGGCTACAAGTACTACTCCCTGTGTGAGTTGCATGACAGAACTGCCTTAAGCCATTGCAAAGAAACTAAACTCAGGATAGACGGCACTGATACCCTTATGTTTTGTTCTGCACTGTTACTGCAGTGACATCAAGGAATGGGATGGGCTATATTACAAGTGACTCATTTGCATGTAAATGGAGGCTTGCTTGACATTTTACTACCTTGTGTCAGAGACTCAAACTCTAGATATGTGTTGCAACAGAAGAAATGACTGATATCTTATTGACATATGTACAGTACTTGATGTAATGTATAATAAATACATCGGACATATCCAAATCATAAATATACAGGAGTCTTCTCCTTTAATTAGCTTCTCTGACATAATCTTCAGTTATGTTTTGAATAAGCATTTTAAACCAATGAGAATTATTTCTGTTTTTTATGCATAATATGTGTGTTAATAGTATGGGATTTTCTAAATAACTGTCATAAAGCTTCTGAAGAAGGACTTAGTTGGTCTGAAAGCTAAAGCACTTTGTTCTTTTTTTGTAACATCTATGTTGGTTCAATAAAAGGTATCAAACCATTTGCTTCTGAATTTGTCCTGAAAGGTGATTTTGCACAGTGACTACAAAATCACCCTCCGGGCCTGACTAATGAAACAACAGTGACAGTGTTCATGAGGTGAGGTCCCAAAAAGCCCATATTGAATCTGTATGTTCAAAAATGTGATATGTGTACAAATAAGCTATGCTTATTTTCACACATACAACATATTTGAACATAAACTATGCACTTGTGGTCAAGCATGAAGACAATTGCCACAGTTCATGGGTAAAGGAAAAAAACAGCTGTGTTTTGTGCCAGTCCTGTGCTATGGAAGACAGTGAACATGACTGTGGACATGAGGGCCCTGGGTTCAAGACCACCTTTCCTTTATCCTTTTCACCTTCATGTTAGGTGGAAAAAAAATATGGAGGACTGGTTTGAAACCCAGTATCCTTTGATTCCCATCCCTGTACCTTGTCCTCTGTACCACAAAGGAACTATAGCTAGCACAGTGTTTTTTTTTCTTTAGTACTGATTGCAAGTGGATATTTCAGTTTCCAAAATGCTGTATGTGCAAACATAAGTTCTACCTATATTCGCACATACCTTATTTTGGAACATGAAACATCCACTTCATAGAAGATAACAGCGCATGACCTCTGGAGGTAAGTATAGGTGGGGGGGTGTGAGGTGGTGGGTGCTCAGCGGGAGGGTTGGGATGGGGAGGGAATCAGCAAGGATGATGAGGCATGTTTTCTTTTTTTCAGGAAACAAAAAAGGTTGGGGGACAGTTTTCTTTACACAGGTACATGTAACTTATTATTTGGGGATATTTGGAGTGGGCTCCCCAGTGTCCCACACTGCTGGGGGGGCTTGCATGTCTGACTCAGGGATTGTGCTCCTGATGTCAACAAAAAAAAAAAGATCCGTGTGTGTGTGGGGAGGATATCTGAGACCAGGGTGGGCATCCAGATGTCAGATTATATATAAAAAGTAAGTAAATGTTAAAGTCTGGGAATCAGAGAGAGGGGGTTCCACTAGACACCAGGGAAATATATGGGAGGGGTGGGTGCCACTAGGGATAGTGATCAGTGGGTGGGGTGCCACTATACAAGAGAAACAGTGAATCACACATCAGAGTGCAACCAGAAGCACGAGTTTCAGCTGCGGCTGCACAACTGAAGAAAATCCTGCTGTTCTCATACAGAGAACGTCGGGAAGCACTCCTCTCACTAAGCAGGGCAGCCGGGATTTTGGGTGCCCAGAAAAGGGGTTTCTCTGTACACATTAAAGAAAGAAACATCAGAATCTAGCTAAACAGCTTTAATTTAATTTATTTTCATTACTTTCATTTTCTCGCTAACTGCAAAACAAGATGGCAGAAACAGGAGCCCTCTGCAAAAATATTCTGATCATATGTATGCAAGTAATAGATCCTGTGATCACAAAAAATTTTCATGCCTGACATATACATTTTCCCATAGGAAATTTAACATTTTAATAACTTTTGAATGGATTAATATTTTTTCACCAAACCTTCCAAAGGCACATCAGTGAGGCAAAGGCTTTCTACCGTGCACATTTCCGACCATAACCTAAAGCCGTTTCTGAAATACAGGTGGACAAAGAAACGGCAATAAAGTGGTAAATTTAGGATTTTTTGACACTGTAATTTGGCAAGTCAGGAGACCTACTCCTAGAGATTATGCATGCCAAATTGTGTGCAAATCCATTGAATGAGTTCAAAGATATTAAGGTTCAAATATTTGGGTTTAACATAGAAGTTTGCAGTCAACCCTGATATACTGGTGCTAGCACATCAGTATAATACACACACACACATACACACACACACACACACACACACGCACACACATAATCCAGTGCACAGTGCTACTTTGAAAAAAGGGGTGTGACTCTCCAACAGAGCCCTAAAAGAAAATAAAGATAAATAACATCAAAATAAGGAAAGATATGTATATAAATGAAAAAAGATACCAAAAAATATCAGGTTTTGATAGACTCCCCTTTTATACAGAAAAGAAACTTACATAGTATAGAAATAAATGTCAAAACTAGTCATAATGACTGTCATCTAGTGAGTTACAATATTCAGTGCAAAATTTGAGTCTACAAACATAAAAAAAAATAAATTAGAACTGAACTCAGGTTCAAAAAGAAAAAGCATGAAGCAGCTACCAAGATCCCAAATTAGCGTGATAGATATACAGTATTACTTACAAAGCAAAACAAAGCCTTGAACATTTATAACATAATTTGCTTTCCTTCTCTCAATGGATTAACACACATTTGAGTTAACCATCTCAAAAATAGTGTGCAAGAATGGAGAAGAGTATATGGCTATAATGCTAAAATGGTGCTTTTAATGATTTATTATGTTTAAGAGTGATATCACCTTTGTTATTTTGCAGAAAAAAACAAATGTGCCAAACATTTTTTTACTTTAACATAAACCTTCAATTGAATTAAATTAAATCAGAAAAGATATGCCTCTCCAACAAAATCTTTAAATTTCCAGTCGACCTTCAAAAGCTATATATGCACCATACCCCCACCTTTCTTCCAACAGACATAAGTACGTAAAAAAAATCTTCAGTCCCCAGACTTTGCCTTTATGTTTTTGGGGTTTTTTTATGTTCTTATCTGGACCCAATTAATATTCTGGCTGTAATATCACCCTTGTGTATTCCTCACTAGTGTTCACTTGAGTATTTCTGCTTTTTCCTCCAGTTTCCTTGTTCTCCTGCCTCGTCGACTTCCCACTTCTGACACATCAATGCTCCCACTTTCCCTGATTACTGTCCTGCTATCCTCTCAGTCTTTAACCCATAGTCTTTAGTTTCCCAGTCACTTCACTCTCCACTGCTGCCTATTCTTACTCACCAGATGCCATGCATGGCCTCATACACAGGGACATGCAAGAGAAATCTCCAAGTGCAGATATTAATCACATACAGTATATAGCATAAAGCATAAAATATAAAAGCACTGTATAAAACACATTAGGCAAGTCTGCGTACCTGATAAAAACCAAAACAAGCTGTCAGCATATAACCATATACTGTAAACACATATAGCTTTTCAGCATAAAAACTTTCAGCATATAATCATTTAATAATTAGAACAAGGTAGCCCATGCCAGTTTCACCAAGTATCAGTTCTGTAAGTGGTGGTGGTGGTGAAGTAGTTGGGACAGAGATTGAGGGCCCAATTCCAGGATGGCATACACCGGTGTTGGCTGAGATATGCCAAGCCCCATGGTGTATCTTGTAACTTGCTCCAAGTGGTACGCCAGCCCAGATTCCAAGAGGTACCTTGCACCATGTCGGCTCCGGGCTATGACAACCATGGGTTTCACCACCCACTACACCACAGCCCTCAATGACATGGTGCAAGGATGGGTATTGGCAGCAACTGTGCCTTACTCCAGGAGGGTGGCTGCCATAACCTACTGCCATGATTCCAGGAGCCACACTAGTGGAGCGAAGTGAGTGCAGTTCAGAGCTGCTCTAAGGGGCATCTGATGGTTCCATCCATCAGATGCCCCCTCCACAATGCCACAGCACCAGCTCTGATGTGTTTCCTGTGCCCCCACAAGCACTCCCATGCCCCATACCCCCAAATGTCGGGGACCCCCAGGGTTCTGATCACCAATGCACTCCCCCAGACCCTAGTGCCACCAGTCATGCCCCCATGCCCCTGATTAATGCTGTGGTGTTTCAGGGCAGGGGGCTCCAGGGGAGCTGTCAGTAGCGGGCTGCAACTTGCGACATGCGGGGCTATTACATCATGCCCATGGCATTAGCCTCTGCATGTCGCAACTCACATGGCATATCTGCTGGGACCCTGCCACTCTTGTAACACGGCGCATGGTCCCTGGCGTAGTGGCAAATGTTGCAACTTGCATATGCCAGCAAGTTGTGATATTCATCCTGGAGTCGGGCCCCAAGAGTCTTAATGGTGGGGCAGGGGACTACGACTGAGCACATGATAATATGGTCAAAGAAATAATTTTAGTCCTCAGAAGTCCATTGATTCCACTCCCACTGCAAGCAAATTTCCTAGCCACACTTCTATTACATGTAGTGATGAAATCATCTTGAGCAAATCCAGAAGCACACTCATATAACCTTCTTCTACCATAAAGTGTCACCAGTTTAAACAACATCTCTAGTCCTTATTGGCCTCTAGTACCTCTTCATGTAAAATGAGGTGAGAAAGGCAAAGTCAAGACCAGTCATGTGTTCTTGAATCATATTTTTTTGTATCATGCTTTCTCAAATCTAATATAACTACAACATTCAATATGAGGTGAAAAAGGCAAAGTCATGATCAATTACATCATGTGAAATCAGGTGAGAGAACGAAAGTCAAGACCAGTCATGTTTCCTTAAATCATGTTTTCTCAACATTTTCTCAGTATTTTTTTTCCCACCATATAGGATAGAGTATACTCACAGATGGGGTCACTTCTGGAAAAGTTTTGGATCTGTGCTGATTTCAGTGCTGAATAATTAACCCTTACAATGGATATCTCAGTGGCGAGGAAACTTGAATGCCATTCATACTGTTATTTATAATCTTCTACAGCAACCCAAAAAGTAAGGCTGGTGATGGTTGTAGCCATGACACTAGTTGATATGTAATGTTCTTTTAATGATGGAATTGACTTAATTTGTTCTAGTATCCCTTGTTCTTCTAGTTTATCTCTTAGCTGACAATTATCTATTATTTCCCATTAAATGTCCTTTTTCTTTCTGACTATCCAGCTATTTTTAGCCTCTTTTTTCAGTTTGTTTTTAAATTTTTTAACTGGATTTTTGTTTCTAGTGGGCAGTGTGCACTTTTGGCTTTGTTTCCTACATTGATATTTTTATAATGAGATATCACATTTATAGAGACCCAAACTAGTCTATTACTAATGTTCCTATGGGTTCAATGTATGTATGTTTGCCCTCCATATTACTTGGCAGTCTCCCACTCAATAGTAAAAAAAAATTTGTCCGATTGGATTTTGTTCAATTTTTTACCTCTTTCATTAATTGTGTTATCCTGTGTTCTCCTTAAATACACAATATGTCCATTGTCACTTTTATCTAATATTTCCATTGTGTCATTTGTAGGCTCCAGGTATTGCCCTACACTTGCGTTAAAATCATCCCAAATGATAAACCTACTATTTATATTCTCATTTATAAGCTTTTCAATTGTCTTGTCTAAATACAGTAATCAATAGCATTGAAGTTGTCCTCATCTCAATTATTGGGTGGGATGTATGGGTTTATAATTATTGTTTCTTCTGTTGTGCCCACTATCTTTATTCCTAATACTGTATGTTCTTTGTTCTATTGGGATTTCCTGGGTATTAATTCCTTCTTTGATTTTCTACAAAGTCAATAGCCAACCAGAAAATCTTCAAACCTCTTCACTCTCTTTGCAATTTTGCCATAAGACTTAGAACCATGTATATCCATCTCCTTATTTATCCAAGTCTCCTGTAAACAAATGCATTCAAACTCATTTATGTATTTCATGAGATCTGGATCCACTAGCTTGTTTTTCAACCCTGATACATTCCAAGATAGAATATTACAATCTCTCATTATTTCCCTAATGTGACCTTCAATGCCATAATTTTTATTTGTTTCTGCCTTTGGTGCTGGTAGTCATTCTTTCACAGAGGTTTCAAGTAATGTGACTCTATTTGAGTATTGTACCAAGTTTATCCATGATGTTGCTTTATTTAAACTTGGGTTTGTCCATCTTACTTTCTGGTGTATCTCATACCTATGGATACCTATCTGATCCAGTATTGTTGCTTTAGCTAATAACTGATGGTACAATGTTTCATCATTTAACCACATTGTAATCTGTCCATTCTTTTCCCATCTTGTTGTTTTGTTCAATGCTTCACTCAACTTTGATATTTTCAATATGTTCTCTAACATTTCTTCTACTTTCTCCTTCAGATTCTTATTAGTCTCTTTCACAAAGTTATCCACTCCAAACATGAATATGGTTTTGGACTGGGCTTTGTTACTTGACTTCTCCCTTTTGCTATAATACTCCAGGAACAAGGTTGAGAGTGTCATCAACTTGTCCATTTCCAGACCCATTAATGTCACATTATGTTTGTTCCTTGCTATTGCTTTTAGGATATGGAACTGGTCTGATACCACTAGGACCAGCTCTGTGTCCTTCAGTGGTCTAATAGTAGGACTTCAAGATGGCGGCCATGCTGGGCCTACTGTCATCCTAGTTTTATGGTTGCTGTGCTAATGGAGTAATTTTCTGAGTCCTTGTCATTTTTACCATTTTGTTTTTACTGTTATTTTACCGTTATTTGTTTTGGTTGTTATGCTTTTAATTTGACAGCTTTAACAGTTATAACACCTACATCTATAGTTATAGCTACAACTATAGTTACAGCCCATTCTAATTTGCTCTGTCATTTGTTATCTGACCGCTGCATTTGTATGCTGTACACTATGTTTGGTTAATAGCTTTTTATTGGAACATATTATTATTTTTTATTTGGAGGAGCAGCTTTACATTTCTGCTGCTTGCCGAACTATCTCTCTGCTTCTGACTGGTTACTGTCTGCCTTTCTGCTGTACCTGCTGTTGGTATTTGGGATGTTTTGTTTATGCTGGGAGTTCAAACTTTGAGCAGCTCTGTGACTGTTTTCTGAGGTTTGAGACGGTCAGCAGCTTTTCCCCTGGAGCTGGCTGTACTGCGGATTTGGACTCCTGGGACAGTTGGTGGTTCCCCTGGTGCTGTCTGAGCTGTTGTTCAAAGCCCTGCCCAAGAAGAATCTGTTGGAGCTGTGATTTCAGCTGCGGAATTGTTTTTTGGCCGAACTATTAGATGGAAACAATGGACTGCAGACCGGTTTGGCTGGCTACGGTGGTGGATGCCTGCTTTTTGGGATACCCAATGGGGATAAGAGGCTACCTGTCGGAGGGCTGATGGAAAATTTTCCTCTTGTGCTCTCTTTGGCCTCCTAGTTTTTACTGGGTTGCTTTGGTGGGCTGAGTGGGGTGTCTCTTTCTCCAGAGCCCCTTTGTTTCATGAACTTTTAAATGACTTTTTCTGAGGCAATCTATATAAAAAGACATTGGACAGTAACTATATTGGACAATAAATGATTTAACTTAGTGTTGTAGCTGTTTAAATTGTTTTAGATTGTTATTATTGTGGGTTATATTTTGGTTCTGGTTGGCATTGTTTTTATATTTTTGATTTTCTTTTATTACTCGATTTGTTTATTTTTGTAGTTTAGGGCATAAGAGGATTGTTATTAAGATTAGAGGATTGTTATTAAGATTGGATTTTTTGGATTTGACTGTTTGGGGTGGGACGTCAGTTCTCAGAATTTGTTTACTATCTTATTTAAAGTATTATGTGTTGGGGAGGCTTAGTGATGGTCAGGCATTACTCCCCCCACCAGGCTCAGGGAATTACATCCTTTTGATTGTCCTCCATTAACATCTGACACCTATTTTAGGTGTCGTGCTTTGGGGATATTTAGAAAGCACATAAGAAGGGGGAGAACTGGGCCTGGTGGGGAAGGGGAGGGTGGATAGGAGTTGTGGGGTCCAAGAGGCACCCTGGGGCAAAATGGAGTCAGGACAGAGGTCCTCCCTGTCTTGTCCCCATACCCAAGGGTTCCAGTGTTAGTAGGCAGGTGCTGAGGTCTTCCCTGACAAATCATCCTAGGTGGGTGGTGTTATGCAATGCCAGATTTGAGAACAAGATGGCTGTTATAGCTGATCTTGTAGGAACCACTGATCTGGCTTGCATCACCAAGACCTGGTTGGATGAATATGCAGGCCCTGTTTTGGCTTCTGCAGTCCTGGCTAGGTTCTTGGTGATACACCGCCGAAAGCTGGATTGTAGGGGTGGGGGTGTGGCCATTATATTTAAATCTGAGCTGGGTCTTGTGGATGTGCCATTAGGAAGTGCCAGATCCTTTGAGTATATCCTGGGAGAGGGTGCAGGTTGTGGGATACTCCTCATCTACCGTCCACCAGGAGATGGTGGAGTATTCCTGCAGGAGATAGCGGACTTCACTGTTGACATGATGTTGAGGTCCCCAAGATGGATAGTTCTGGGGGACTTAAGTGCCTGGGTTGATGATGAACTCTTGCATTTTGGTCAAAATCTCCTCCAGCTGATGACAACACTAGGCCTTACTCAGGTAGTTACCTCCTCAACCCATATAGGGGTCACTCGTTGGATCTGGTCTTCCTTTTGGGTATGGAGATAGCTGATCTAGGGGTGGAACCAGTCAGTTAGTCTGACCATCACACCATAAGGTTCAGCTTCAGGGTCTCCCCCAATAGGTCTGCCCCTACAGAGATGGTTCAGTACTGCCCTTTAAGGGGAGCTACCCCTAGTGACCTATCGGCAATGCTGAAC
Source organism: Neoceratodus forsteri (assembly GCA_016271365.2). NCBI lineage: Eukaryota > Metazoa > Chordata > Ceratodontiformes > Ceratodontidae > Neoceratodus > Neoceratodus forsteri. The sequence goes on from CM057458.1 coordinate 380,198,425, forward strand.
CTATCAGGCTTGTTGGGTGAATGCATAAGTCCAGGGGATCTTATATTGGCCTATAATAAGGCTGTGGGAGATGCCCTGGACAAGATTGCTCCTGTTCGTGTTTATCCCCTCACCCTTCGCCCAGGAAACCCTTGGTTTGACGGTTCCTTGAAGGAGTTGAGGTGAGTTGGTTGAAGGCTGGAGAGAGCCTGGTGAAAGTCCAGCCTTGATGCTGACAGACTTCAACTGATAGCACATTATGATGGCTATAAGTCAGAAATCACCTGTAAGAAGGCAGAATTCCTGTCCAGGGAGATTTCTGCTGCACAGAATCAACCAGCTCAGCTTTTCTGGACTGTTGCAATCCAAATCAGCTTATTCTAAATGCCAAAAAATGATCTCCATGACTTTTGGTACAAGACAAAGACTCTCCTGCCTCCCCACTTTCCCCATTCTCAAAACACTTGATGGGACCCCTTTAGAAGTCTACACCTCTTTCAGATACCTAGGGGCCTGGCTGGACCAACACCTAGACTTTTCCATGCACATCGAAGCAACCCACAAAAAACTACACCCTAGGCTGGGGGCACAATACTGGAACTGCAGCTGCATCCATCTGCCTGCCCGCAAAGAGATCCTACAGAAAATGATCCTCCCTATTTTCGACTATGGGAACGTAGTTTATAGCTCTGCCCCTAAATCCACCCTGGCTAGACTGGATTCTCTTTATAACTCCTTCTGCCGCTTTGCAGTGGATTGTCCTCCCTCCACTCACCACTGCAACCTCTACAGTCACCTTAACTTACCCTCCCTCGTCAATAGGTGCCTATACCACTGCAACAGACTCACAGCCAAATTCTGGACCCAGCTACTGCCCTCCTACCTAGCTCTACCCTAACAGCCCAAAAACCATCAGCATACTCACTCAGAAACTTCGACTCCCGTCTATTACAAATCCCACACATGACTACCTCTGCTGGACAGTCAGCTTTTAGAGTCCGTCTACCAAAACTATGGAACTCTCTGCCGGCTGACATCCAGCTCTCCCCTCCCCTTAGCAACAAATTTCCCTTCTAAAAGGGCAAGTCCCCATAAGCTGCTCATGTCAACTTGACGTGCTCTAGCATGGGCCATGACTTAACTAGTGAGCACAATGTAATGGCCAACCACCCAATGCGATCTATTTTGTCCACTCAAATGCTTAACTATCAAATTTTAATTGACACTACCTTCTCTACATATTCTGCCTACTATTACGTTGTTCACTCTCTGTTCTTGCATCCTGTACATGCTATTTTTGAGATTATTTTTCACTGAAATTATACAACTTTGTACATATTGTATGTAACCTATGTAAATTTTTGCTGTTCTATAATTTCTGTATGTAGACTTGTATGTACTATCCTGTTCCCTCTACCCCAGGACGCATCTGGAATCGAGCGGTAGTCTGCTCAGTATGTCTTTCCTGGTAAAACTTTTAAATAAATAAAAATCTATCTTCAGCCCAGAGAAGCTTTTTCTTAGCTGAAATACGAGGAGTTTGCTCGATTCTTCGCAGATAAGGTTGCCAGCATCAGGTCTAGCATCGGCCTGGCCTCTCCTATAAGGAATTGTGGTGATCAGCTGGAAGTGGTGCCCACTTGGTCTATCTGGTCAGATTTCTGCTAGCCAGAATTCATAGACATAGTGAAGATCATCCAGACATTGTGCCCAACCAGTTGTAGTTTGGATCCGGGCCCTACACCCCTTTTATTGGGATGTGTCAATGTTATCTGCCCAATCCTTGCCGAAATTGTCTGGAGGTCCTTGGAGAAGGGGGGGTCTTTCCAGAACCCCTAAGGGATGCGGTCATTTGACACTCCTTAAGAAACCCTCCTTGTACACAGACTGTCTAGCTAACTACTGACCTATCTCTAACCTGCCATTTCTTGGTAAGGTTATTGAAAAAGTAGTTGGGCTGCAATTGGATGATCACCTTACAACTCACAAGGTCTATGATACTCTCCAATCCAGATTTAGGAAGAAGCATAGCATGGAGACTGCACTTGTCCAAGTATTGAACGACCTCCTGATGGCTAGAGATCGAAAGGCACGTACCATTCTGGTCCTTCTTGATCTCTCTGCAGCATTTGACACTGTAGACTATGGTGTGCTGTTGGAGTGCCTGTGGCTTCTTTGTGGGCTGTCTGGTACAGTCCTCAAATGGTTCCACTCATTCCTTGTGGACAGGTTTCAGAAAGTTGCCACTGGAATGTATTCCTCTGGCACTCACTCCCTGCCCTGTGGGGAGCTACAGGGCTCCATTTTGGCACCCATGTTGTCTGCAGTGTATATGCTGCCTTTGGGAGATATCATCAGTTGATACAGTTTGAGTTTTCACTGCTATGCAGATGATACTCAACTGTATATGTCCTTTCTGCCTGGACAAAATGATGCACTCTCTGGGCTAAACAACTGCCTTACCAAGATCAGAACCTGGCTGAGACTGAATCCAGACAAGACTGAAGTGTTGGTAGTGGTCCCTGGTCATCCGGAGGCGGGTATGGGGGCTGGACAGGCATCAGGCCTTTTGATCGATGGCATATAGCTCACTACCTCAGATTGAGTGCGTAATCTTGGTGTTAGTTTTTATGATGGTTTGACACTAAAATCCCAGTTGTCGGCTGTCATTAAATCCTCTTTTTACCATCTGAGGAATATTGCCCGGTGAAACACCTGGTTCCTCCAGATGATCTTCCAACATTGGTTCATGCCTTCATCACTACCCGCCTTGATTACTGCAATTCCCTTTACCTAGGGCTTCCAGGGGTTGATATCTGCTGCTTGCAGCTAGTGCAGAATGCGGCAGTCAGGCTTTTGACTGGGGCCTCAGGTCTAGTCTATATTATACCTGTCTCCGTGAACTGCACTGGCTGCCTATTCAGTGGCGGATCACCTTTAAGGTTGGTTTGCTAACCTTTAAAGCCCTACACGATCAGGGACCCGGCTACCTGCAAGACCTCTTGGTACCCTACTACCCCCTCCATCCTCTCTAATCTGTTGACGAGGGATAGCTGGAGATTCCCAGGGTGCGATTAAAAGCATCTGGTGTCCATGTTTTATCTTTCTCAGCTCCAACCCTGTGGAATTCTCTACCTCGTCGGTTAAGAGAATGCCTGACCATCGACAGGTTCAAAATTGAATTGAAAACATACTTATTTAACTTAGCCTTTCCTAACTATGGTTAATCTGTTTTAATTTTTGTTTTAAAGTTATATTTATATCTGATTTTATGTGCAGCGCCTTGATTTTGAAAGGCACTATAAAAATAAAGACTGATTTGATTTGATTGACTTAATCACACTCAAACAATTTGCCCAGTTCTTCAACAGCAATGTCCCCAATAATTTATTGAGTGCTACGTTCAGGATCCTTATTTTCATTTGGTAAAACCACCCTGTAAAGTGGTAGTACATAATCAGTGTCAGCTGTTTTTCTTAAGAAGATCTGTAGGGTTTCTATATATTTATCCTCTGATGTCTTGTTTCTACCCCCTTTTTGTTTGCCTCTTTTTTAATTTTCCCCAGGCAAGATATACCTTTTAATCATTGTATTCATTTGTTTTGCACATGTCCATGCTTTTGACCTTGTCTAATACTATACTGCCTGTATCCTGACTGTCCGCTAACTGCATTTCTTCCTATCCCTATGCTGATTATATTTGACCCCTTCTCACTGTTGTTATCTCTTACATGTGCTACGTGACATGATGTGATTATGTATGTCAACTTGTATTCTCCTGGGTCATGCCTGAAAATAGACATTTCTATGCCTAGTGCACTCACCCAGTTACCAAAAGCAAATAAATAAATAAATAAATGATAGTGTGTATCACCATTGGTTTAACCTTATCATGGGATTTCCTTGCTTGTCCTTAATGGGACCATCTTCTTAACTTGAGAGGCTTGCTATTTTTCCCTCACATGCTTGCTTATTCTCATCTTTGGTAAGATTATTTTTACCTTTTTCATTTTTTTTGCCTTATTTGATTTTTTTGTACCTTTTCTCTTCTTCTTTGATTTCCCTTAGTTTTATTGACTTTTGCTTTTTTTCCTTCCGACTCCTTCTGTATCCCCCCTTTAATTTTCTACTGTTGTCTTTTCACCCTCTCTGAGTTTTGCATGTTTCTAACTTTTCTTTCCCTTTCTAGTCTTTCCCCCTTTTCCCACAAGGTGGTATTCCCTCTTTTTATTTCTTCTACTATACTTATCTGCCTTATATCTATTTCAGGGAGCATTACCAATTCACTTTTAGACTCCGATTATATTTCTGCCTCAGTCTCTGTTTCTGATTCTGGATTTTTGTTATGAGTTATTCTTTTTTCTTGTTTAGTTAGTTTGCTCACTTGTTCTTCTTTCTTTTTGCTACCTTCTAAAGTCCATTCAAATTTTCTTGGACTGAGGATGCCCTTCCCTTTGTTTAGTTTTCCCCCTGACCAGTCCCTTTTTTCTATTTCTTCATATTTTAATGCATCCAGCTTTTTTTTATTTTCAGTGCATATGCCCTTAATGAACAACATTTCTTGCTCTATGGTGATTAATAGTTCAGATATGATGTTTGCTCTAGGGATGTCCAAAAAAAATTCTGCTGGTGGAATTTCCATGAAAATGTGACTTTCACTTCTGTGAAAGTTTGGAAATCATTTTCACAACTTCTGCAGAAATTCCACCTTAAAATGGGCAGAATAAATGTACCAACTGGGGGTTAATAATGATTAAACTGCAGAAAAAAATCTGCAGAACTGATCACTGTCTGCAGTCAGTTCTGCGGATTTCTTACCGGCAGTTTAATGCATTATCAACAACAATAACATTAATACCCACCCACCTGCCGATCGTGGGTTCCCCCCCAAAAAAGGCTCCCTGGTGGCTAGTGGTCCCACACCCACCCACTGATCGCAGGTCCATTAATATTAAAAAAAAAAGAAACCTGGCCTCTCCCTGGTGGCTAGTGGTCCTGCCCCCACCCGCTGATCATGGGTCTCATCAGATAAAAAAAGTCCCTGCTCCTTGGTGGCTAGTGGACCCCCCCTTCCTATGATCCCACCCCTTAATAAAACAACTCAAGCCAAAGTGCATTATGCAGTCCATTGCCATAATTTAAATTATTCCCTGGTGTCTAGTGGAACCCACTCCCTATTCATGATCCCCGGTTAAAAAAAAGTAATCCCTATTCCCTGGTGTCTAGTGGACCCCCCATCCTGACAGTTACTCCAACACCACCCTGCTTCCCCCATATCGACCCCAAGCAGGCCACTGGTGCAACCCTCCTCCAAGGCCAGTGGCCCACTGAGCTCAATGAATGAGAGCATGCTTGCTAGTACAAGCATGTGCTCATTCAGTGCAGCTCCCGGTCATCTACAGCACAGTTTTCAGAAGTAGAGGAGGACGGGGGTTAGTTATGGTCAACTGCGGGAGTGGTGGCATGGGGGAATGGCATTGTGGACCCCTCTGGGGTCCACAACACCGTACCCTCATCCTTCCCACCCCAGAGGCCATTGGAACAGCCCCCTCCACTTCTCTACACCACTGAACAGTGCTGTAATGAGCAGGAGCTACAATGAATGAGTCCGTGCTTGTACAAGCAAGCACGTGCTCATTCATTGAGCTCAGTGGGCCACCAGCCATGGAGGAGAGAGGAGGGCTGTGCTGGTGGCCCACTCAGGGGCAGGGTGGGGGGAGCGGGGTGGTGGCAGATGAACTGTTGGGGTGGGGGGCTGAGGGGTCCACTAGACACCAGGGAAGACTGGGAATAGAGGAGGATGAGTTCGTGGACTGCTGTCTGTTTTTTTTGTGTGGATTAAGGTAATCCAGGATTGGGAGGGGGGTCTGCTAGACACTAGGGGAATAAAATGTTTTTGGGGACCATGATCGGTGGGTGGGGGCCTCTAGACACCAGGGAACAGTTTTTTTTTTTACTTGGGACCTGTAATCGGCAGCTGGGGGGGCCACTACACACCAGGGATCAGGGGTTTGGATCAAAGTTTTTTTTTTATTTCTTTACTGGGATCCGTGATTGGTGGGTGTGGGGGGCTACTAGACAGGGGACTGTGTTATGAGTTAGGATGTGAAATAATACATTAAACTGTGGATAGAATAAATTCCGCAGTTTATATGCATTATTCCACAGTTCACAAAGAAGTCTTGGAACTGGGCAAAAATCCACAGAAAATCCCAGTTTTGCCAATGGCAAATGTTCCAAAATTTCCATGAAATTTCCAAAATTTCACCGAAGTTCCGGGAAAGCGAAATTCACAACTTTGGCCCACCCCTACTTTTCTCTATATGGTTCCCTTAAGGCCAAAGCCACTTCTCCTGTTATATGTTCTATGTTTAGTAATGGTATATTTTCAGGGCTCATTATTTGACTTTGCTCCCAGTCTGTAAAATCAAGGCAGGGAGAAATATTGAGAGATGCTTCTTTTTGTCTAGGGTTTTTTTGTTCGGTTTTGCTTTCACTAACTACCTATAAGTGTGTCAGAAGCCATCATGCTGTGTTGGCAGTGGTATTTCCTTGCATTTAACCCAAACCAGAAGATGCGCACAAAAGGTCATCATAACTTTTGGCCACGTCATGCATGCACATCAACACAGAGTGTCCTCCTATCCCAATCTGTGAGGTCTTCAATACATTTCCTACTTTGGTCACCCAGGACATGGTAACACAGTGGGGAGCCATCACCCTTCCTTCCTCTCATTAGAAAGGGTCCATCCTCTTAAACACACAACCTTGCTTCCCTCTGTCAGCTGCCTCCTGACGGCCCTGGTTCATTCCTGAACTAAGTTGCTGGTGTCATGAGCAGTAATTCTGCTGCTGCAACAATGGGATAGCTTAACACAAGGACTGTTAATCATACCAAGTCAGGAATGCACTAGTTGCTATTTCATTGGCTTATTCCTATTAAGATCTGTTTGCTACATTTAAAGCCTTCATGGTTTGGGTCCCTGTTACTTACAGTAAGTGATCTTTTAGCATAAAATGTCCAAGCCCATACTCTCTGCTCCTCCAAGGCCTACATTCTCACACTCCCTGCTCTTGTTTCAAAACAGAGCTTTTGCAATCATTATTCTGGTTATCTGTAATTTTCTTCCCAGACTTCTGCATACTTGTTCCTTGGTGAAGGCCTTTAAGTGGCAGCCTAAACCTTATTATTTTATTAAGCATTTTGACTGTTGACATTTTCATCTTATGCAGAGCAGATGATTTACAAACATGTGGTTTTATTGTATATTATATTTATGTGACTCTGGATGTGATTTTTTTTCATTTTGAGTTATTGTGATTGTCAGTCTCCCTGAGCCCTTTGATAGGTTACTCTAGGAATAATCAAAGAACCAATGATATTAAGTGGCACCAGGGTATGAATGTGTCATTTTTGTATAGTAAAAGAGATATATACATGCTAAACAATGTATGCACAGCTGCTGCACAATAGACACATACATGCATACAAGCACACATATACTGTATACCTCACAAAATAAGAAGAATACCCACAGGGTAAACAATTTCTGAACTTTTTTTAAACTTTTTATTTAATCAAAGATTTTCAGGTAAGGTACAGTACAAACAGGACAGAACAAATAGTAGTACAATAACATTAGCTGCCTTCATAAAAATACATTGAGAATGGAGCCATAAAGGCTCTAAGTAAGGTGATAATACATAAAAAAATATGTATAATGCTTCTGTTCTTGGAGAGGCTTAAAGTTCACGATAACTTGTAATATAGCAGAACCTGTGAGCTAAGAGGTCATACGGAGTCATTTCAGTAATAAAACCATAGAACACTGGCTACGAAGAGGTCTGCACTTTAGACCTAAGCATGCTGTTGTATGATCGGGGGTAACCTATATACCTTCCCCAAAATTGCCAAACTAGACACAAAAAGACCTTGTAGCCTGCATCTCAAATCCCCATAATACATAAATAATATATGCCTGCAGAGCATGTTCCCCATTCATCAACTGGCCCAGTTTCCTTATTCCTCAAGCGGCAAAGTTTCTCCTGTATTGCATAATGCAGAGCACCCATCACCTTCGTAGGATTTCAAACTTTCAGGTTGATGGTTTAACTGTGCTGTATGTTTTTCCATTTTATATTTCCCTATAACCAGGTCCTGCTAGAGGGAGATCATAGGAGTATTAGGGGTAAGCCAGTTTTTTGTAATGGCTGTTTTTGTTGCTATGAGGCAGATTTTTAGTAGTTTCCTAGTGGGTGGTGAATGTAGAAGACCAGCATATTGGGAGAAAATAAAAAAAAGCCATTGACAACTGAATTAAGGTTCCAAAAATATCGGATAATGCCATACTCAAAGTGGCTAGACACGGTTTCAGTAGGGGGTAGTCCCAGAAGATATGCCCATGTGTGGGCTTTGAGTGGCAGCAGCCTCTCCAACATGACTCACCTCTCCCAGGAACATATTTGTATTGTATGGCAAGGACTCTAAAGTACTGGACTGTCACTTTCCAGGAGAATTCTTTCCATCCATGGGATGCCATCATGGAATACCGGTACAAACATCTAAGGTGCATTTCCCATTCTCGATCATCAGTGGGATGGTGCACATCAGCCTCCCAAGCTTTTTGATAGTGTTGGCTGAGTCTGCCTGTAATTGGTGTAAGGCATCATAAAAATAAGACATCATATGAGGAAGGGGAGCAGTGCCCTGCAAAGTCAATAGTAATATCACAACCACTGAAGGGACAGATGTGGTGTTTGGGGTTGGGGGTAACATTTTTTTAATAAAGTCCACTACCAGGAGGTAATTAGATATATCTCAGGGGCACAATGTGTACTGTTGTTGCATCTCCAAAAATAAAACTATCTGTCCATCTTTGAGAACAATCTCTGAATTTTTAACCTGCTCATTTTCTACACTAGGGCCTCTGGAGTTTGCATGATCTTTTACCAAAACAACAATTAAAAGGGTCTCATAAGCTGTGATTGATAAGCCTCCACTACTCCCACTTGTGAATGATTAATACTGATGGAGTGAGACAGTTACATTTTCCATGTTCTTCACTCCTAGGTCACTAACAGTTTCACTGTTTAAAACTTACTTCAGGCCCTGAAAAGCCCAGCACTGATATTAGGAATGCAATCTAACAATTTCTGCCATATAGTAGATACATGCTAATGTGCCAGTTGATATTAAACTCATGAACAAGTAAACATTCATTATGTTTGGTTAAGGGCCCTATAGAGTTCAAGAGATGCCAGAGTGCCTGCCGATTACAGGTGGGGGGATGTAGGTACAGAAATTATGTAAATTATGTGTTCTCCCTAAAAGGAGAATGGCATAGGTAAGTTAAAAGCCTTTGTCAGTAGAGACAGGGGTGCCTGGGACAGTTACATGAAGGTGGGATTTATAGTACACCAGTGTCCCCCCACCTCTGTTTGCTCCAGCATGATAATTTCTGATAAGACTATATACCAATTTAATCAAAAAAAATTTGAATTGAATTGATAAGACTATTTACAGGTACAGCACAGAATTGATCAGGGATGGATGGCTTAAGCCACGTTTCGATGATCCCATGTATATCCAGGTGAGCATTGGTTAATCCACACAATGAAGTTAGCATAGTTAGGGATCAGGTTTCTGATGTTCTTACAGTAACATCAAGACTATGCTGTACATTCACCAATGTCTGCCTCAGCACCCGCAGCAGTGGAATTGATTGGCTAATGGAGGCAGACTCGCCAATCATTGCCTGTGTGGCATGTTCAAAAGGCTGCAAAATTGTTATTACAGAGTCCATGAAGCACCACTGTTCAGTTGTCATAGACATGGAGGCCCCAGAACTGTCATGGCTAGTGTGCATAACAAGATATGCTGAGATGGCTTTGTATTGTTCATGCAATTGCAATCTCTCTGCCATGTATAACGTGGAGTTCCATTGGGTGACAACTTCCTCCTTCAAGCAGTGCAGAGGCAGGCTGTTTTGAATCTGCAACTGCCGCAGTTGGTCACGGGCTTTTCCAGATCTTGAAAAGTGAGAGCAGGTACGTTGTGCAATGGTCAGCATTTGCTTTATGTCAGGGTGCTGCAGAAACTCCTGAACCACAAGATTTAAACAGTGGGCCATGCATGGAACTTGAAAAAAAACACCATTCATGATGCATTTCATCACATTTGACCCATTGTCACTTGCTATGAACCCAGCTCTCAGGGACAGAGGGCTTATCTCTTTGCCATCTGTCAATTTCAGTCAGTACCATGTCCAACATGTTCTCACCAGTGTGTGAACAGGTCACACTGTGCATAGCAATTGTTGCATGCTGGCAAATTCTAAGAAGATTGCTACCACGATAATCCACCTTACTGCACTGATTATTCACACTACCAACATCATAAACAACCCCCAGCACCTGCGCCCAGTGTGCAGTTATACACAGATATGAACTCCCCACTGTTTTGCCACTTGTTCACATATCCATACTTAAATGGATGAATGGAGAGGAGGAATGTTGAAGGGCATGTCTTCCTGAGTCTGAGACAGTGTGGAACAACTAGGAAACAGCATGGGTAGAAAATTGTGTCCTGGATGGGACTTTTCATTTTGGACAGACACGGGCAGCAAACCGCCGGAACCCAGAATTCCCCACAAAGGAGAAGGGCAAAAGATCAATTGCCAGCATTTCCGCTACAGCAGCATTAAGTTCATGTGACACTGTATGATTGCGGGGGTACTTCAGCTTATGCGTAAAAACACTCTGTAATGTGGGCTGACTTAAACGTTTTACACAGGGTGCGTTTTTGGTCACAAATGGTTGCGCTCCGTGATGAATGGCATTGGCAGGGGGTGGAGTGTGGGCATTTGATGAAGACGGTTGCACAGGTGATGATGACAAACCTAGAAATGATGTTATTTTTCCAGATTTGCCAACTAGGGTTGATGTACCACCTGCACTAGACATACTGCATTCACCACCACCACAAAAACTGCTACTGTCACAAGCACTGGACAACATTTCAAAGTCATTATGGTCCTCCACCTCATCATGCCTGTAGTAATCCTCTGCTCTTATTACTGCACTACTGCGCACATTTAATTTCCTACTGGGCTTAACAGTCATGGAAGGGGATAACATGCTGGTTATGGTTGCCGGTGATACGGGTGAATGTCCCAGTCTGGTATTAGCTGCCAGCTTGTGCTGGGTCCACAGAGCCAAGTGCCTATTCTTAAGATGCATATGCTGTCCTCCTGTCCCAAGATGGCTCCCCTTTTTACCTCGACTCACACGCACATGGCAAACCTGGCAGATTGCAACTGAATCATCATTTGCATCTTGAACAAAAAAATCCAAAACAAGGGAGTGTGATGCTCTGCTTTTAACATGTCCATGATGATGTGGCTTATTTAAGTCTGTTATTTTAAGCACTGAAGTGGGCGGGCACGTGATGTTTCTGGCACTGCACACCTGGATTGCAGCTGACTACCTATCATATTGATTACTGAGTCGTCATCATCATCATCATCCAGTAAAACCAGTAAATCACGTTTTTTCAGTAATTTCTTTTTCTCCAGTTCCCAACTGGGGTCAATTGCAACATCAACATATTCATCACTGTCACTGTGACACACATCCACATCTTCTGCTTGGATGCTAACATGTGGACTGCATGTTGCAACAACAGCAGCATCATCATTATCTGTATCATCACATTCATCATCAGCATCTACACCACCATCACCTGATATTTTTTCACCACACTGTGAATCACTGCATGGAAAATGCATGATGTTAAGTGCCACAGTGGATGGAATATCACATTGTATGCTATCGTTGAAATGACCATCAGAATCAGGTTCAGTTAATGGGATGTTACTGGGAAGTATGACATCATCTATGCTGTCACTCACTTGTACTGCTTCACACTCAACATGTTTGGATACGGTACACTGGTCAGAATTAGAACTTGATGCAACAATGCTAATACTACCTCCATCATCACTAACACCAGTAACACTAACACCACCGGCTTGGAAAACATCATCTCCTCCAACTACGAGTGAAGCTACTGATTGGGCTGTAAAAAACATTGCAGGAGAAATACCTTTCCCCACATCAGCAATGCACTTCTCCGTCTTCGTACTACTTCCATGCCCACAGACCCTCTTACTGTCAACATTGCCATGGCCAGAAACAGCTTTACTTGCACATCTCTTTGCAGGCATTTTGGGGGATCAACCACAAATATTATTACCAAATTCAGATTTTGATACGTTCACTTTCTGACTGGAGGGATGCTGGCTGGATGTGAAGCAAAATTAACAACTGTGGCTTCAGCAAAAGATAAGGGACTACTGTGTTGTGACACTGTCACAGAATTAAAACTACTTCAGTAAACAGTGGTGCTGATAGGGTCACAAAAACAATCCAGTCTGGTAAAAAATGCCTTTTCAACGTGTGGGTGAAGGGGAGCACTGAATACAGACAGTGCGGATTTTTACGGTACTACAAGCAGCAAAACTAAGAACAGAGAACATGATCGCAGTACAAAATCAGGCAGCTGCAGTGGATAGCAGGTTCACACTGCTGCCCTTAGTTGCACTTACACTAGTCTGTGTCACAAATTGTAAAAGGTGCATTATATTTGGTGCTTGCAACACTGCACACACAACACAGAACACTTTGTGTACAATGCTGAATGCAGAATGCAATGCCAATTCAAAAGTTCAGTGTACTGTCGCGTAAAGTAAATTTGTAATTGAAACAACCTGACCTTATGAAATGCTGCACCACATTCACACAACAAACAGCAAGAACATTTGTACTATTACTGACAGTTTTACTATGTGTACAGTAACACAGTCAGTTATATAACAAAAATATAATCAAAACACAAAGAAATCACTAGTTCTCCAAATTAAATCTACCTACACACAGATACTCCCCTTCCCCACCCAGCACACTTCACTGTCTTTCACCACACACATTCAATGTTGTAAATTAACATTCAAAATCCACACACAAACAAAAATGCTCAATGACGTGAGCACAGGAGGGATTCCTACAATCGATGAACTACAGTTGGATCCCCCCCAAAAAAGCAAAATTGCTTTTTGAACAGCTTTTAAAAGATTCCTACAGACAGCTATCAGAGCACACTGACTCCTACTCCTTCCTAGTCATACTACCCCAAACTGAGGCTGTGCAGATCAATATAGAGCCCATGTGACCTAAACTCCCATGAATCACTGCAAAATCCACATTCGGAGCTCAAAAACAAGGTGAAGTGAGGCAAAGTGAACTGCCACCAATGTACTTCACCTTAAAAATTGAAAGAGTAGTGAAGAGTGGAGGGGGAGTAACATGAAGTCACTGTTTCTAATGCACTTTGCATTCCTCATTATAATGCGAAGTACTCCGCTTCGTGTTGTGGAGCACTCCGCGAATCCGTCTGTGCTCTATGAAACACTTCATGGAGCAGATTGAGCCCATTTCGCACATCACTAATGCAGAGTACTTAAATTAATGCTGTTGTACATACTTAAGTTCTTACTAAAATACAATTAAGCAGACTAAGACTACAAAGGTGCTTGTAGAGAGCAGAGATACAAACCAGAACCAGAATGCAGATAAATGAGATTCAAATTACAGAGACCTACCAAAGGTGCCGACAACACTTAGTGGAGTTCCATTTAGAAATGCAGAGTGGCAGCATGGTCGGCTGACAGCAGATGTTGGGCTAACTCCAGATAGACTCTAGTCCTTTGCGCTCATATGTGTGAGGACCACACACAGAAGGACTGCTTGAAGGGCAGGGAAAAACACCTGCTACCATCCTCTGATTGGTGCAGGAGTCAGCAGGAGGATAGATAGCAGAGCAGAGCTTCTGAACTGGAGCAAGTCCTTTCAGGGAGATCAGTCCCGTGGCAATTGTTGAGGGGGAGGTAGATTGCTGAGCCCCCTCATGATCCTTGTCTCTGTTGGTGTCCGCTGTGTGTCTGCCACATAGCTAGAAGTGAAGCCCAGCAAACAAAGGGCTAGACATATGGACCTGCATCTCAGCAAACTGCACCTTATCCAAGTCATAGCTGAACCAACTAGAATGGCTTTAAATGGGTGTAAAGCCTCTTTAATAGACTGGATCATTGCACTCAGGGCTGATTTGATCATCTCCTCTAGTGTTCTTCCTGATGTGATCAGTGACCACTCACCAATTTACTGTGTGCGGAAAGCTAAATTACCTAAGGCCCCATCACACCTTCTCCACTTCCTTGACCTCACACTTTGTAACCCTACCCTATACAAACAGGATGTTAGGAACGCCAACTGGTTATACCTTATGAACACAGAAGATGTTGATCTGGCCATGATTAGAGATGCAGTGAATTTAAAATTTGCTAGGAAGTGCATGGAAGTGGGCGCGACATTACCTCTGCTGCTGGAGTAGGCAATACAAAGTGCTCACTCCGAGAGTGTCATTACCACTGCTGGGCTGAATGACAATGTAAAGTTAAGGCTAAGTCATTGTTTTAATGGACTCCTCAAGGCTCCTCATGGATTCTAAGTGATCCACTTGGTGTTTCAGATTTGGCAGCCCCCCACACATTACATGGCTTACAGTACTGTAAGTCACATGCTTTTTAGCTAGGCAGGAAGAAAGTGAGTCATACAAGCAGACACTTTTACTTTCTTCTCTGCAGATGGAAAGAGAGAGTAGTGTGTTTTGTGACTGCTGATACTTTTAGATCAGAGCGAGGAGGAGATTTAAACTTTGATTTAGATCCAACAGGTTTTTTTTTGTCTTTTCTGCACTCTTTTTTACTTAATTTGTTCTTTCTGTAAATTTTATTTTTCTTACCTTTATAAGTAGTTAGTTGTTTGTCTGTGTCTGTGTGACTGTGTGTGTGTGTGTGTGTGTGTGTGTGTGTGTGTGTTGTGTGAGTGTGTGTGTGTGTTGTGTGACAGTGTGAGTAGTGATTGCTCAGACTGAGGGAGCTCAGTAGGAGAGAAGGACCAGGGTGAGGGAATAACTGGGACAGGGCAGCTCTGGGAGAGTGTGGTAGTGGTCAGCATCATACCGCATGCGTGTGTGGAGGGCATGGGCCCCCATTCCTGTTGGACAGCCCAAAACTTGTGAGTGCCCCCCCCGAAGCAGGACCAGCACTGCTTCCTGTCCTAACTCTGAGGCAGTTGAATCACCACCACCACCACCACCACCACCAAGTCCAGCACCAGGTCCTCTGGAGCAGGATGTGCCTGTTCCCCTGGGCCCAGGTATGGAGTCCATCCCTGTTCAGCACCGTGACCAGCAGGCTTACAATACATCCAAGTAACTATTAAAAAAATTTATGTTGTGATTCATGACGTGATCGTAAATTGTGATTTGTGACTGCATTTGTGACTGTGATGATGAAGAAATGTGAATACCTATGGCTGTACTTCCCCAGGCCCCGATGAGCTGTAGCTTAAAACTCCCAGACTTAAAAACATGTATCAATGAGTACAATGGTGGGGTGGTGAAGCCTGGAGAGATACTACAAAATAGGCTTACAATACATCCAAGCAACTAGAAAAAAAATTAATGTTGTGATTCGTAACGTGAATGATCGTGAATCATGATTTATGACTGCATTTGTGACCGTGATGATGAAGAAATGTGAATGCTTACCACCTACAGCTGTACTTCCCTGATGAGCTGTAGCTTAAAACTCCCAGACTTAAAAACACATATCAGTGAGTACAATGGTGGGGTGGTGAAGCCTGGAGAGATACTACAAAACAGGCTTACAATACATCCAAGTAACTAGAAAAAAAATTTATGTGATTCATAACATGAATGATCATGAATCGTGATTTGTGACAGCATTTGTTTTTTTTCTTTTTTAAGCCCCCTTCTCACCCTGGTGCTTCCTCACCTTCAGGAGTCTCCTACGGCCTTGTGCATCCCTGCTCGTCTGTTGGCATTGGGTGCAGTCATCCCCCCACGCTGCCTTGGTTTGACCCCCATGCGGGTACGAGGTGGGGCCCCCCCCTCCACCGCCCTCAGCGACTATGATTTCATCGGGGATCCATCATCCATGCCGGCAGGGGCCCTGGGATCGGGGCCTGAAGCTCTGTCTACAGGGAGCACCGGAGGGTATTTTCCTTTTTTTGCTCATCCCCTTAGGACATCTGCGTGCTAGGACAGCCTAGGAGTGACACACATCACAGCGTGCTAATGCTCTGGCTCCCAGCAGACGTACTCCCTCCCTGCTACATGCAGCCCTCGCTTCACCACCATCCGTGGTCACTCAGGTGGTGGTATCGCAGCGGGACCCGCATCCCACCCCACCCGGAGGAGGAGAGCAGCCACTGGGCACTCGATCCTCCTCCCCCTGTCTGGCCCTCCAGTTCCCTGAGTCCGTTCCCGAACCCAGGTCGCTGGCGCCACAAGCGGTAACCCTACCGCTGCGCCGGCGGGCCGGCCTCTGACTGCATTTGTGACTGTGATGATGAAGAATGTGATTTGTATCACGAGTGACTCATGATGATGGTCCTGACCCAGACACCCTCCTACCTACTCTCCTGGTGCTCTGCCACTGTGAAACTGTTCCACAGGTTGGACCAATTTTCTATAGACAGAGATGCATGCTAACTACATAAATTGTGAGAAAGAAAAAATGTTCAGCACTTGGAATCAAACCCAGGCCCACTCCTGTGACTGTCACAGCGCACTGACATTCTGCTATCATTCTACCTGGTGAGACTGAAGGTTTCTAGACAGAGATGCACACTAACAACATCAACTGCAGTGTGAAAGAAATAAATTGTTCTTCACTATGAGTCAAAGTCTGGCACCTTTCCAGTTACTTATCTGGTGCTCTGACACTGTGCAACTATTCCATGCAGTGGAGCCAGGGGTTCTAGGCAGAAATGCATGCTGACAGCATAAACTGAGAAAGAAAAAGAATGTTTAGCTCTGGGAATCCAGCTCAGGTCAGGGTGGACATCTCAGAGGGAGTGAGCAAGATGGATGCTGACCTCAGGAAATGGGAAGAATGGTCTGGAGTGTGGTAGCTGAGATTTTAACACCAAAAAGTGCAAGGTCATGAACATAGGAAAGAAAAATCCAAGAAAGGAGTATTACCTATGAGGCGAAAGACTGGTAGCCTCAAACCAGGAATGAGATCTGGGAATCATAATCTCAGATGACTTGTTAGTAAGCAATGTGAGAAGGCAACATTGAAGGCCAACAGAATGCTGGGCTGCATGGGAAGGGGAATCATGAGCAGGAGGAGAGAAGTGATACTGCCACTGTATAGATCACTGGTCAGGCCTCACCTAGAATATGGAGTCCAATTCTGGAGGCCTCACCTCAGGAAGGACATTGACTGGGTGTAAACAGTACAAAGACAGGTGACAAAAAATGATTCAGGTTCTGCAGTACACGTCCTATGAGGAAAGACTTAGGGAACTGAAAATGTACTCCCTGGAGCACAGAAGAAAGAATGGGGACAGGATTGAAACATTCAAGTACATAAAAGGCATTAACAAGGTACAGGCACAGGAACTTTTTCAATTCAAGAAGGGTTCCAGGACCAGGGGACATGACCACAGGCTGCAAGGAGGGAGGTTCTCTACCAACACCAGGAAGTTTTTCTTCACAGAAAGAGTGATGGACACCTGGAACAGCCTGCCCCAAGAGGTTCTGGGGGTGAACACTGTGAGGGGATTCAAGAATGCATGGGATAGATGCAAGGGACCCCTGAATACAAAAGGCAACTAAAGTGTCAAAATAGGTCTAAAACAAATGGGCAGACTAGATGGACCTAGTGGTCTCCTTCTGCCATCAACTTCTATGCCTCTAATTCCTTTCCCATCTATGGTCCTAGTGCTCTGTAGAGATGCATGCTAACAACATAAACTGTAGTAAGAAAGAAAAAGAATGTTCAGCTCTTGGAATCAAACCCAAGCCCACTCCTAACAAGTGTCATGGTGCTTTGCCACTGTACTATCATTCCACAGGTGAAATGGAAGATTTCTAGACACAGATGCATGCTAGCAACATAAACTGTAGTGAGAAAGAAAAAAAAATGTTTTCTACTGGGATGGAACCCAAGCCCCTCCCAACCACTCCTCTAGTGCTGTGCCATTGTGCTATCATTCCATATGATGGGATCAAAGGTTTCTAGACAGAGGTGCATGCTGAAAACATAAATTTCAGTGACAGAAAGAAGAATGTTTGCCACAGGGAATTAAACTCCGGCCCCCACCAAAATGCTGGATTGGTAATCTGCCACTGTGCTGTCTTCACACACGATGAGACAGAAAGTTTCTAGAGAGAGAGAGAGAGATGCACCTAACAACATAAATTTAAGTTAGTGAAAAATGTTCTGCGCTGGGAATCAAACTCAGGCCCCCACCCAACTACTGTTGTGCTGCTCTGCCGCTAGACAGGAGGTGCATGCCATGACAAATTACATCTTTCATTGAGCACAGTTCCCCCCCCAACACTCCTACATAGACAGTAGAGGAGTTTAGTAATTAGCTCTTTGCTAACATCCAGAACAAATTAAATTGAGTGCAACCTACTTTAGAACCAACAGTTTAATGTTCTAGAAGTCTGCTACTTAACTCTACTGAAACCTATCACTACCTCAGCAATTACATCTAAAACGTTCTCTCGTACAACATAACATGTAGTGAGAAAGAAAAAAAATGTGCAATACAGGGAATCAAGCCCAGGCTTGTGAAGATCTGTAACACTATGCCAAAACCCAAAAGCCCTATCACTGACATTGTACATGATATCATGCAGTCAAATCACTTCAAATGAATATAACATTAAACTTGGCGAAATATAAAAATGAACATGCAAGACTGTAAGAGCTGTTTGCAAGCTAAAGCTCGTTTAGGCATAAAAACAACCTTCCCTTGACATTTCTTTAATGTCAATTGTTAATTTCTAGCTACTACCTGGAGAATGGCTCAGAGGCAGCTGAGCCGTTGTGTGGGTGTGGCAGATCACTGACTCTTACTTTTGCCATCCTCTGGATGGATGGATGGGAATTGAGAATTTGCAACATCTTAGTGGTGTGGGAGTCAGTGGGCCAAATAATCTATAAATGGAAGATGATGGGGCTGTGCTGCCACTTGAAAAATGATGAATTTCTTCCTCCTCCTCCTCCTCTCTTCCTTTAATATTCCTCCCCACCACCACCATTCATCATCCCTGCCTAGTGCGGATGCCATGTATTTTCCTTCCCTTTTTATACTGAGACTTATGCGACCTAAACAGATGGATTTGCTTGGTTGATGATCCCAGCATCCTGCCCTCCTTAACTTGACTAAGCCTGTCATTATACTGTATATGGAAGTAGTGGTGGGCGAAGTGGGCTCAATCCACTCCACGAAGTGATTCGCGGAGCAAAGGTGGATTCGCAGAGTGCTCCACAATGCAAAGCGGAGTACTTCACATTATAATGAGGAATGCGAACTGCATTGAAAACAGCTACTTCGCATTACTCTGCATCCACTGGTCACTTCTCTTTCAATTTTTAAGGTGAAGTACATTGGTGGCAGTTCACTTTGCCTTGTTTTTGAGCTCTGAAGGAGGATTTTGCAGTGATTCATGGGAGTTCAGGTCACATGGGCTCTATATTGATCTACACAGCCTCAGTTCGAGGTAGTATGAGTAGGAAGGAGTAGGAGACACTGTGCTCTGATAGCTGTCTGTAGGAATCTTTTAAAAGCTGTTCAAAAAGCATTTTTGCTTTTTTTTTGGAGGGATCCAACTGCAGTTCATAAATTATAGGAAACCCTCCTGTGCTCACATCATCAAGCGTTTTTGTTTGTGTGTGGATTTTGAATGTAAATTTATAACATTGAGAGTGTGTGGTGAAAGAGAGTGAAGTGTGCTGTGTGGGGGAGGGGCACATCTGTGTAGGTAGATTTAGAAAGAAGAACTAGTGATTTCTTTGTGTTTTGGTAATATTTTTGTTATATAACTGACTGTGTTACTGAACACATAGTAACATTGTCAGTGAGAGTACAAATTTTCTTGCTGTTTGTTGTGTGAATGTGGTGCAGCATTTCATAAGGTCAGGTTGTTTAAATTAAAAATGTACAAATTTACATGGCACTGTGTACACTGAACTTCTGCATTTGCATCGCATTCCTCGTTCAGCATTGTCCACAAAGTGTTCTGTGTTGTGTGTGCAGTGTTGCGTGCATCAAATATAATACACCTTTTAAAATTTGTGACACAGATCAATGTAAGTGCAACTAAGTGCAGCAGTGTGAACCTGCTATTAACTGCAGCTGCCTGATTTTGTACTGCGATCGTGTTCTCTGTTCTTAGTGTTGCTGCTTGTAGTGCTGTAAAAATCAGCACTGTCTGTATTCAGTAACCCCCACATTGAAAAGGTATTTTTTACCAGACTGGATTGTTTTTGTGACCCCATCAGCACCACTGTTTTCTGAAGTAGTTTTAATTCTGTGACAGAGTCACAACACAGTAGTCCCTTATCTGTTGCTGAAGCCACAGTAGTTTATTTTGCTTCACATCCAGCTAGCGAGTAGCGACCCTCCAGTCAGAAAGTGAACGTATCAAAATCTGAATTTGGTGATAATATTTGTGGTTGATCCCCCAAAATGCCTGCAAAGAGACGTGCAAGTGAAGCTGTTTCTGGCCATGGCAATGTTGGCAGTAAGAGGGTCTGTGGGCATGGTAGTAGTACGCGGACGGAAAAGTGCACTGCTGATGTGAGGAAAGGTATTTCTCCTGCAATGTTTTTTTACAGCCCAATCAGTAGCTTCACTCATAGTTGGAGGAGATGATGTTTTCCCAGCCGGTGCTGTTAGTGTTACTGGTGTTAGTGGTGGTGGAGGTAGTATTAGCATTGTTGCATCATGTTCTAATTCCGACCAGTGTTCCGTATCCAAACATATTGAGTGTGAAGCAGTGCAAGTGAGTGACAGCATAGATGATGTCATACTTCCCAGTAACATCCCATTAACTGAACCTGATTCTGATGATCATGTCAACGATAGCATACAGTATGATATTCCATCCACTGTGGCACCTTAACGTCATGCATTTTCCATGCAGTGATTCACAGTGTGGTGAAAAAATATCAGGTGACGGTGGTGTAGATGCTGATGATGAATGTGATGATGCTGATGATGATGATGTTGCTGTTGTTGCAACATGCAGTCCACATGTTAGCATCCAAGCAGAAGATGTGGATGTGTGTGACAGTGACTTTGATGAATAAGATGATGATGTAATTGACCCCAGTTGGGAACTGGAGAAAAAGAAATTAAAAGTGGCTGCATCTGAATCTGTTTGCAGGAATCCTCCCCCCCCCCATAAAACTTGTGATTTACCGGTTTTACTTGATGATGATGATGACGACCCAGTAATCAGTATGATAGGTAGTCGTGGTGGTCAGTTGCAGTCCAGGTCTGCTGTGCCAGAAACATCACGTGCCCCCCCACTTCAGTGCTTAAAATAACAGACTTAAATAAGCCACATCATCATGGACATGTTAAAAGCAGGGCATCACAGTCCCTTGTTTGGGATTTTTTTTGTTCAAGATGCAAATGATGATTCAGTTGCAATCTGCCAGGTTTGCCATGTGCGTGTGAGTCGAGGTAAAAAGAGGAGGCATCTTGGGACAGGAGGACAGCATACACACCTTAAGAACAGGCACTTGGCTCTGTGGACCCAGCACAAGCTGGCAGCTAATACCAGACTTGGGCATTCACCCGTATCACCGGCGGCAACCATAGCCAGCATGTTATCCCCTTCCATGACTGTTAAGCCCAGTAGGAAATTAAACGTGCAGTAGTGCAGTAATAAGAGCAGAGGATTACTACAGGCATGATGAGGTGGAGGACCATAATGACTTTGAAATGTTGTCCAGTGCTTGTGAGAGTAGCAGTTTTTGTGGTGGTGGTGGTGGTTGTGAATACAGTATGTCTAGTGCAAGTGGTACATCAACCCCAGTTGTCAAATCCAGAAAAATAACATCAATTCTGGGTTTGTCATCATCACCTGTGCAACCGTCTTCATCAAATGTCCACACTCCACCCCCCGCCAATGACATTCATCACAGAGCACAACCATTTGTGACCAACAACACACACCATGCAAAACGTTTAAATCAGCCCACGTTACAGAGTGTTTTTGTGCATAAACTGAAGTACCCCCCCAATCATACAGTGTCACACGAACTTAAAGCTGCTGTAGCGGAAATGCTGGCAATCAATCTTTTGCCCTTCTCCTTTGCGGAAAATTCTGGGTTTCGGTGGTTTGCTGCCCGTGCCTGTCCAAAATGGAAAGTCCCATCCAGGACATACTTTTCTACCTGTGCTGTTCCCAAGTTGTTCCGCACTGTCTCAGTCTAACTAAGACATGCCCTTCAACATTCCTCCTCTCCATTCATCCATTTAAGTATGGATATGTGGACAAGTGGCAAAACAGCAAGGAGTTCATATCTGTGTATAACTGCACACTGGGCACAGGTGCGGGGGGTTGTTTGTGATGCTGGTAGTGTGAATAATCAGTGCAGGAAGGTGGATTGTTGTGGTAGCAATCTTCCTGGAATTTGCCAGCATGCAACAATTGCTATGCACAGTGTGACCTGTTCACTCACTGGTGAGAACATGTTGGACATGGGACTGACAGAAACTGACAGATGGCTAAACCCTCTGTCCCTGAGAGCTGCTTTCATAGCAAGTGACAATGGGTCAAATGTGGTGAAAAGCATCATGAATGGTGTTTTTTTTCATGTTCCATGCATGTCCCACTGTTTAAATCTTGTGGTTCAGGAGTATCTGCAGCACCCTGACATAAAGGAAATACTGAACATTGCACGACGTATCTGCTCTCACTTTTCAAGATCTGGAAAGGCCCATGACCAACTGCGGCAGTTGCAGATACAAAATAGCCTGTCTCAGCACCGCTTGAAGCTGGAAGTTGTCACCCAGTGGAACTCCACGTTATACAAGGAAGAGAGGTTGCATGAACAATACAAAGCCATCACAGAATATCTTGTTATGCACACTAGCCGTGACAGTTCTGG
This sequence comes from Neoceratodus forsteri, assembly GCA_016271365.2. Lineage (NCBI taxonomy): Eukaryota > Metazoa > Chordata > Ceratodontiformes > Ceratodontidae > Neoceratodus > Neoceratodus forsteri. The sequence goes on from CM057458.1 coordinate 380,221,470, forward strand.
GGCCTCCATGTCTATGACAACTGAACAGTGGTGCCTCATGGACTCTGTAATAAGAATTTTGTGGCCTTTTGAACATGCCACACAGGCAATGAGTGGTGAGTCTGCCTCCACTAGCCAATCAATTCCACTTCTGCGGGTGCTGAGGCAGACATTGGTGAATGTACAGCATAGCCTTGCTGTTGCCGGAGATGGTGGTAGCAGTATGTGGCTGCAACACATGCTGACAGTATTCGACCAGATTCGTCACATTGTGAGCATTCAGCGTAGTGACAACTTTGCCATGGCAACAATGCTGGACCCACGATACAAACGTGGAATTGCATGAGTACTGGAGGGAGGGCCTGAACAGGTAAAAAATATCAGTGGTCAACTGGTTCGCTTGGTTCATGGGGCACAAAAGTCACATGCCAAGGTTTGCAAACCTCAGCAGCATAATCCAGCTGAAGGTGTAGCTGGAGGACCAGCAAGCATATCATGCAAGGGTAAGGGGACTGTAGTTCCTGGTGGTCTGTCATCCAAAGTGGGTGGCATCAACCTGCTTTGGAAGGCTTTGTTCCAGGTGGGTATTTGTGACATCAATGATTCCGGGAAACAGGCTGATGCATCAACAATCAGACTTAGTGCAGCACAGAGAATGGTTGAGTCATATTTGTCTGAAAACAGGCATCTGACAATAAGTGAAGATCCTCTTTTGTACTGGAGTGGAAAGGTCAGTGAATGCCCAGAACTGACTGCAGTGGCACTGAAGTACCTCATATGCCCACCCTCCAGTGTAAGTGTTGAGAGGGTATTCAGCTGTTTATGAACAACTATTTGCAGCTGTTTATGAACAACTATTGTTCTGTGATGTCATAAAACACTGCCTGCTGCATAACTGTTAATTCGACAACAGAAATAATATATAACAACTGATGGAGAAAAACAGCGCAAAATACTGACGAAGAACTGATCTGCACCATATTAAAAGGAGTGCTCCTTTTATTATCTCACACAAGAAAAAAAGTACTAAAGCAGACTCAAATACTGGAAAGAATAGTGTCATACAAGTCAGGATGTAAGTAAAGTGGCAATGTAAAATAGCATAAAAAAGTATAGGTCAAAATGTTCAACAGATTGCTGCACTGCTGCTTTAAAGAGATTCACCAAGTTACATAGTTATGGATGGTATTACACCCAATATATTGGTGCCTAACCTGCAGGGGAATCTTTCTTGCTCCACGTGTCCTTCAGTAGTGCAATACTTTTCTGGCAAAAACGTTCGTAATTTTGGTAAAACAGGTCCCGGAGGACTTCCCATTCTGAAGAGTCACCCAAGTTCTGCCACCCATGTTCAGCAACGTTGTGGTGAAACGTGGGCACGTTTCAACTAACAAGAGCCTTGTTAGTGGAAACGTACCCACGTTGCACCACAAACTGACCATTATAACATAAAGAAACTTTCAGAAAGCTGCCAGCCATTCACTATAATAAAGCATGCCCCCGTGCTCTCCCTGGCATCATGTCATAACATTGCTGAGCAAGTTGGTGGAACTTGGGCGGATCTTCAGAATGGGAACTTGGGAAGTCTTCTGGGCCCTGGTTTACCGAAATTACGAGCGTTTTGGCCAGAAAAGTATTGCACTATGGAATGTAAGGACAAGTGGAGAAAGAGAGATAACCTTGGGGGTAAGTCACCCATATAAGGAACATGTATGACTGTATGTGCATGTATATATTTTTAGGGAAGCAGTCAGCAACAGGAGCTCCTGCATCCTGCACAGTGCAAGGCTTACCCTCTGGTTAAGCCTTTTAAGTATGTTGCAGCATTTTTCTCGTGCCACAACATACTTTATTTTAAGAAAGAAACGGCAGCAACCCAGAAGGATGCCAGATGCTATGTGGGCCACATTATATGTAAAGAAAAGGTGCAGCGGAGATGCACCATGCACTTCAAATAGCTTTGTATTGAAGTGCATGGTGCGTCGACGTTGCACCTTTATGCATAATGGAGCCCCCATAGCATCTGCCATACTACCGGGTCGCTGACGTTTATTTAGTATAATAAAGTATGCTGCGGCATGAGAAACATGCTGCAACATACTTAAAAGGCTTAACCGGACGGTAAGCTTTACAGGGGGCAGGATGTGGGCACTCCTGTTGCTCATGGCTTCCCTCTAAACTAGTACTGTGGCCTTCCCTCTGTCTGGTATGAAACAAACAAAACACAAAACAGTGCAGCACTGTGGGGGGCAGAAAACAAAACCTAATGCTCGATCCCATGATGTTCCAGCAGCAGATGAATCATCGACACTATTTGTAGCTGCTCTTGCTCGATCTGCTCCATATGCTGCTGGACAACACCCATCCTCTGATTATTTTCCTCCATCGCAACCCACAGTAGTGCTACTTCGGACTGCGTTGTAGGTGTGGTGGACTCCCCTACTGAGGGAGGAAAGGCAGGTAGTGGTGGTGGTGAGGGTGGTGCTGGTGGCAGTGGTGGGGGTAGTGGTGGAGCAGCAACTGCTGCTGTGGCCTTCCTCCTGCTCTGGCAATGCACAGCAGCAGCACCCACTGCCACTGCCACAGAAGGGCCAGCAGGTGGAAGCCTGGCCCGTTCTGTGGCAGCCTGCCACTCCACCTTGTGGTGGTTCAGCATGTGTATCCTCTGGCCCCCAGTCCCCAGATGTGTCCCCCGGGGGCTACGGCGCACCTGCACACCACAAACAGGCACACCACAATGCTACTGTTCCCCCAACACAGTTGAAAAACTGCCTGAGTATCGAGCTGTGGGGGGGACCAGGCACAACAGGGGCAGATGTATTGCCAGCAGCAGTGTCATGCCCCTGGGGGGGCTCCACCTGCTGCTGTGGAATGGGAGGTGCTGCTGCAGCACCTGCTGTGGAATGGGAGGTGCTGCTGCTGGAGTTCCTGCAGCTGGTACAGATGGTGGTGGTGGTGGCGGCGGACTTGCTGGATGTGGCGGTGGCACTGGTGGTGCTGCTGCTTCTGGGGGGTTGGATGGAATATTCTGGAGCGGTCCAGCGACATCCGCCCACACTGACCCCCACATGTTCACACTCCCCTCTGTCCAACACAGGCCACAGACTGTCCCTGGTCCATAACTCTTCTTTCCTCTCCACTCTGATGCATCACGTGACGAAGACCAACTCACACACTCGCACACACACAGTCACACACAGACACATGCACACTTACACAAAACAAAACTTATAAAACAAATAAATCAGTCACAAAAAAAGAACTCAAAACAGTACAACAAAAACTAAAGAATTAGCTTTTAAAAAAGCTGTTGGGTTTTATGATGTTTAAGCAAGTTAAACAACAAATACACATTCCTCTCCTACACTATTCTTCCTTCTCCTATCTCTGCAAATGAGAAAGTGAAAGTATCTGCTGGTATGACTCACTTCCTGCCTGGCTGGCTAAAGCAGCATGTGACTTACAGTACAGTACTGTAAGCCATGTGATGTATGTAGAGGGGCTGCTTAAAGTGCCTATTGCTGTCATTCCGCCTTACTTCGCATTAAGCCGGAATAACAACGCAAAGTCAACTCATTATGAAAAGGCGAAGTGAGTACTCCTCAATGTCCACTTCTCGTAGCCTGCAACTAACATGAAGTGGCCACTTCACGCTCACTTTGCCGGCAAATTTTAAATTCACTGCATCTCTATATGGAAGCCACATTACATGTATCCATAATTCTTTGTCCATGCTACCTGTTACTTTGCCTCTGTGGCTTCTGATCTCCCATTGGCCAGGTAAAACTAGATTGAAACAGGGGATGCTTAGGTTCCTTACTCCTACCTGAAATCAGCAGGGATAAGACCTTTGCAGTATCAGCCCATTTTATTGAATGCTCTAACCTGAGAGGTGCACTGTGCTCCATTTTTTTCCCTTGTTTAAGAAGAAAGATTTGTATTTCTATGGAGCTTTTCATATGTATTGCATCCAAAGTGCTTTAGAATCAATGAGAGAGACTGCTGGGAAGTGACTGCATGCATGTACTGGCAGCCATTCCACTTATCAACACCCACACACAGAGTCCTGGACAATTGCCTGAAATGGTTTTATCAGCAGGGGAATGTTGGCCAGGGCACTGGGGAATACAGACTGTTACTTCCCAATTTAGCAAGGGACTGTGAAATGCAGTCATCAATGGGCAAGAGCCTGTGATAATTGGATAGGATGTAGCCTGCAAATTGGCCCTGTACAGCAACAGCTGATTTTTTTAGAACTGCACATGTGCAGACCCCATATTTTATTTAATGTTTTTTTTGATAACTTCTTTGTTTTAAATTTTGTCATTTTCAAAACCCTGGATATACCAACTTTGGTGCCATATCAAATCATCCTGCACATTTTCAATTTCACTTACCAGCCATTATATTTATTTTATTTTTATTTACTTAGCTTTTGTTGACCAGGTAAGTGCACTAGACATATCCTGCCTATTTTCAGGCACAACCCAGGGGAGAGGGATACAGATGAATGCCAACTGACCTTGAACCAGATTAAGCTGTTGGTGGTATTTTTTTTTACTGAATGAGGGAAATTTGGCCAGGACACCGGGGAAATCCCCTACTCTTTTCGATACGTGCCATGGGATCTTTAACATCCACCTGAACTACCACCAATCCAGGCAGATGGGACCTCGGTTTAACGTCTCATCCGAAAGACGGCACCTCAGAAGTGCAGCACCCCTCTCATGCTGCACTACAGTGTCAGTACTGGGATATTAACCCAAGTGCCAGATGTGGGAACTGAACCCACAGCCCTCTGATCTCCTGGCCTCAGAGGCGAGTGTGCTATCTACTGAGCCACTGACACTGATAATGTTACATGTTACATGTAATGATATATGTTATTGATGATTAAAAAAAGTTTACATATTTCTAATGTTTTTTTGTCATGTCATAGCAGCAAAACCACTGAATCAAATTGCCCTAAAACTGGCAAGTCCTGAAATCATTGTCCAGAATGAATGTCTTCCATAATGTCATATCAGTACATCAAGAGATAGCTGAAATATAAGCTACCAATAACTGGAGTTTTGTATGGCAATACCTTTTCAGCCCTAGCTACTGTGTAGTGACACTTCCATCATATGCCATAATGCCTTCATATTTGTAATCTGGGTCAACTTTTCTCTAAAGTCCTGTTAACCCAAACTGCACATAAGAACACTCATAGCATTAGAGAAATGTTGACTCTTATACATAAACATGCAAACAGTAAAACCAGAAACTAAAGGACTAAACAGTTTCAAAATTGTGTAGTCAATAACATTTACAACAAATGGTGTGTTCATAAAATTGATAGCAAAAGCCTACAATGCTTTTAAAACATAAAACAAGAAAGAAGAAAAAAATGAAAAGGAAATGAAGACAATTCGATAAACTGCAAATGATGTATAAACTAGAGCAGATTGGAAATGTAATTTTACTAGACAGTACTATAGTTCATCTGGAAGCGAAAAGAGCAAAACACTATCAGCGTACTAATTTCATAGGTGAATAAGATCTAGTTGATTGTGACATGGCAGACTTTGGCAGTAGTATTTCTCATTGTGTTTATGCATATTAGTTCCATTGTTTTTATCCTGTGGTAAGCAATTAACTCTGGTTTATAACACCAAATCAGTTTTGTGTTTTATGAATAATGTGGCTTTATTGGAACATATCAAACTGCAATGTTCCAGTCTTCAAATCTGTACAGTACGTTGAGTAAAGATTTCTAAAAGTAATTGTAAAAGAAAATTAGGCATGCTGCCATATATCAGCCATGTAGATGGCATTAACATTGTTTCCTCTTGTATATCAATGAACATTTTGTGGAAGCAAATAATCTAATAAGTAGGGGAAGTGCAGTAAAAAAACCAACTCTGGTTTCCTTCTGGAGAGAAAAGGTTTGAGTTGTCTGTCATTTGAGTGGATGCAAGCCCACCCTCTGCTGTGGTCACAGTGACATGAAAGTGCTGAATGTTAACCAAGACTAAGAAAGAAAGCACTATATCATTGAGCTAGGGCTGGCTTAGAGTCAAGTGATTGTGAAAGCATATTCTGCACTGTAGACATGAAAAGGAAGTTTGTACAAAGCGACGCTATCTAGCAGTGAAGGCAGTGAATAACAGCCCAAGCAATGTTTAATAACTGAACAGTAACAGCAACAGAGATCTCAAGTGGTGGCCATGAGATAGCAAGTACAGGAATAGTCATTTCTAGAGAATCATTAGAGTTGCTGCCTTTGACAATTAGAGTATCAGCTTTTTTTTCATCATCAGTATGTGCTCCTGTTTATCACCAGTGGCATTCTTCAGCTGGCAGACCCCAGCCCTATCATCCTTCATCCCCAGGGTACCCCAATATTTACATACCTCTAGTGGGTCTGGTAGGTGGTGCAAAGCATGTGGGGTCACCAGTGTAATCTGCTGCTGAAGGGTTTTTCTGCCATTTTTCTCCCTTCTTCAATCTGGGCAAGTATGCAAGCCAGGATGTGAATGCACAGAGTTAAGATGCTGTATGCCTCAATGTCTGTGCCTGGCTGTCAATTTGAGTGACTGGTTGCTGCACCACTCAGCACAGCTGAGCAGCACTGCATGCTGCCCCCCCCCAACATGAAGGAGGAGAGCTATCTGTGTATGCTTAGTCCTCCTTCCCAACCAGCTCTAAGTGACCTGGGGCCAGATATTCAAAGCTTTATGCCTGGCCCAAATCCATTGCCCTGGAATAGCACTGGATTTGTGCAAGGCTGCAATATTCAAAAGCCCTAATAGTGCCGGTACTGTGTGATAGCGCTGATGCAAAACGATAATGTATTCAGGGGTGGGGGTTAGGGGAATGGCCATGAATGGCAGAACAATGGTATATTCAAAAGTTTAGCACCATGCTACAGGATTTAACGTCACCTGTAGCGCGGTGCCAAATACAGCCTGCAAAAAGCATGTGGTAATGCAGCAGTGGTACTTGAATCAATGCGAAGTGTAACTTTAATACACTTCAAAATACTGCAATGCAAACCCCTGGTGGTCTAGAGGTCCCCCCACCCCCCCCCCATCATGATACCAATCCCCGTAGCTGCAGTAATTACAAAACGTCCCTGGTAGTCTAGTGGTCACCCCATCCCCCCAGCACAATCCCTGACCCCAAATCACTTAATTCCCTGGTAGTCTAGTGGCCTCCACCTGGCAGTGATGACCCCTGCTCCCCCCTCAAATCATCCCATGAATGGAGCCAGTGACCAGCTCAGCCCTCCTCTCACCACCACGGCTGGACACTGACTGAGGTATGAATGAGCGGTACTGTAATGAATGAAGAGGATGCACTCATTCATTACAGTGCCGCTCATTCATACCTCAGTCAACAGCCAGCTGTGGTGGTGAAAGGAGGGCTGAGCCGGAGGCCGGCTCCGTTCGCGGGATGATTTGGGAGAAGCAGGGATCATCACTGCTGGATTGGGGTGGGGTGGGGGGACCACTAGGGATTACATATTTGTACCACAGAACAGGAGTCAGGAGATCATGCTGGGGGAAGGGGGGGACTAGATTACCAGGGACTGTAACACACATGTATAAGAACAGTGACCTTGACAGCCATGAAGGACTGTTTGGCCCACCCTGTCTGCCCAGTTCCCTACAGTATGGATATGATGCAGATCCTAGTTAGCCTATGGCCTATGTTCTACCACCTGGCTTGCCTTATGCATGCCTGTCCCATGCATTCTTGAATCACCCCACTGTTATTGTACCCACAACTGCTGTGGGTGTCTATGTTGCAGGCCGAGGGGGCTGTCTTCCAGGGCACATATGGACACAAGTAGTATATGTGTGTGTGTGTGTGTGTGTGTGTGTGTGTGTGTGTGTATATTCATTGCAAAAAAATTTCATTTAATGTATCTGTTAGGGCTAAAGCAACAAAAGTGGGGAAATGAGACCTTAGGGTTGAGCCCCTAACCACCCCATCCTCCACAGACCGACATACGCCTGGGTGTGTCATGGGATCATCAGGCCCAACTCTTACCCCATTCCATGTGTAAACATGTTGACATGCTACAGTAAAGGAGAATGGGATGAGAGTTGGGCCGATGACTCCATCTTTACCAGCGTCTGTCGGTCTGTGGAGATAAGTGAGGGGTTAGAGGCTCAACCCTAAGGTCTCATTCCACTTTTGTCACATTAACCCTAACTGATGCATTACACAAAGATTTTTGCAATGAATTGCCTTACTTTTTGAAAAAGTGTAATATAAGTAGTAAATAGCGTATGTTGGCAGAAGCGCAGGCCCCCCACCAAGCTGCCCATTTCTGCATAACGATATGTGTCTGTGGGAGCACAGGGCCCTCTGGGCCCTGTGCTCCCACCTGTACATAACTACAGATCCATACAGCAGCACTATAGAGCAAGGAACCCTTGTAACACTAATTTGCCAATATCTCAGGAACCGTAGCAGCTAGGGAAAAAAAATTAAGTTGACTGAAACCGTATCTCACATCGTTTAAGAGGTATGGGCACTGAAAAGCACTGTGGGTGCTAACTTTGAGGGGATAATACTAGCCCACAGTCCTGAAAATTAGCAATTGGTATAATATTTTCCAAATATCTCAGTAACTCATGGCATTCATGGCTTTCAAACCTATAGGGAGACTAACAAATTTTGTGATGAGTAAGATCGCGTGATGCCTCTGGCTTGCTAGCTGCTGCTCCCTTGAGCTCCCGCTTCCCCCCTTCAGAAATCTATTATAATCTGCAGTTTTTGGACTAGATTCACGGAGTCTGCCTTACTGTTGTTACAGTTGTGTGCTCATAGAAATCATCTGGTGCGTTTTTAGTGCTTTCTGAGGATATTAACAAGCCAGCATGGAGGCCGAAATGAAAAAGGCCTTACCTAGGCATACACCCCCTGTCTCGCCTGACAAGCAGACCAAGAAAGCAAAGTCCCAACAACAGTCATCAGCTAAACAGCTAAGTGCCCTCTCAGCTTCGGTACCACTATCAGAGGAGCCCTTCTTGCAGGAGCTGCAACCGTTTAAAGAAACACTGCAGGATATCGCGGCAGACCTTAAAAACCTCCACAGCGAGACGGCTGACCTCAAAACCCAGGTAACCGACAATGAAGTGTGTACCCACTCTCTGGAAATCTGGTGTGACAAAGCTGACCCCGAGTTGACAAAGCTCAGACAACAAATCACCAAACTGCAGCTTAAAACGGAGGACCTAGAGGGACATAGCAGAAGGAACAACATTTTAATTTTTGGCTTACCAGAAGGGGCTGAGGGCTCCTCTGCTATTACATTTATGCAGAAGCTCTTCAACAAGATTTTAGGGCCCTCATCACATAATACCATCTACCTAATTGAAAGGGCGCACAGTTACTTACGTCCGAAACCAGAGGTATCAGCCTCCTCTTGCCCAATGATTATCCGGTTGCTCAACTATCTTGAAAAGCAATACATTCTCTTGAAAGTCAGGGAATTACAATCTATCCAATGGGAGGACAAGCGACTACGCATTACTCAGGACCTACCCCTAGAAACCCGCCAGAGGAGAGCCACCTTTCATCCTGTGGTTAGTAAGCTGATTGCGGCCAGCATCAAATTTCGGATGGCTTACCCAGCTCGCCTTCAGGTTTTAATAGATGGCGTGTGGCACTCATATGATTCTGCCACTCAAGCTCAGGCCGATTTGGGAAAGAGGATGCCCTCGCTGTTCAAAGCCCCATGATGTGACCTACATAATTAAATGTACAAGACTCTGGCTGCTTCTAGTTTCCCTTTTTTTCTTGGTTCTATGCTGCTTACCTCAGATCTGCTCAGTTTTGTGTGGTGCCTGCAAGATGTGAGGCGATCCCTGGTGGAGCATCGGCGGGGTTGGATCCTGGTGAGGTTGGACTGTGGCCTGAATATCTGGGAGGACCTGCGCATCACCGCATTTCTATCCTGAAGGACTCTTTTTGTACAGCACTTGTTTCCAGGGGGTCTGTTTTTTTCCAGCGTGGTGTCAGCCCGTTGCCAATTTGGTTCCCCTTGGAAACAATCAGTTTCTTGTGGGACGGTCTACCACAATAAGCCTGCTGATGTTACTTCACCTTCCCTCGCTCTTTATACTTGTCTGCTCCTCTGCTGTTGCCTCTGCCATTCTTTTTGCTTTGTTTTTTTTTTTTTATCTTCCTATTCCCTCTGCACTGTGCCCAATTGATACCTGTCAGCAAGGCTATAGGTTTATGCTTCCTATTTTGTCTTTTATTGTTTTTTCATCTTAGTACTCCTGTTTCCTTTCTCTGCTCATAGTCCTCTTGTTTCTGTTTGCATCAGTGTTTCTTAGCCTGTACCTAAGTTGTATCTATATCCACTCCTCTGCAGTTTACTCATTTCTTTCATTGTTCTTCTTTTTTTCTTCCTTTACTCAGCGTCACTCAAGGCTACTCATCTATTTTAGTTGTTACTACTCCCATTTGTATGGTGGCATTTCCCTTACCATATGATGTTTTTTTTTTCCTTCTTTCCTCTCAGGTTGAAAGCCATGTTGTTGGTTGAGGGTGGGCTCTGTGGGGGGGAGGGGGAGGGGGGATAGCATTGGCTTAGGTATGGCCAGCCACATATACTGGTGTGTGAGGGGGTGTACCCTAGTTACCCTCCAGAGTATCTTTATAATTTTTGCCACTTTGGGGAATACACTGTGGTCTTTAGGGAGGGCTGTACTGGTGGATATTTTATTTGTACAGAATCACAATATGCTTGGATCGGTTAATGCCTCTCACTTATACTTAGATGGAACCATGGAGGGCAAATACACTAGGGTGCAAGGGGGATCTCTACCTATCAAGGGCAATATGGCATATCAGTGGTCCTGGAAATTGGGTAGAGAGTTAATTGTAAATAGTTGTAAGTGGGTAGGGTATATGGGGGGGTTAATTGACAATTGGGGTGTTCAACAGTTCTTCAAATTTAATAATGTGTAGAGTATTCAATACATGGCAAAAGTTTATCGGTTTAGGCTTTCATTATGTGCTTGTTGGATTGGGTGGAACACCAGAATTAGTTTGTTGAGATTTTATGTTCATAGAGAGGGGCTCATGGTGCACCTTTTTTATACAATAATTGGCCTGCACAAGAGGTATCAGAGAGTTAATGGCCAGTGGTATTAAAAAGTGTATAACGTGGAATGTGAGAGGGGCTCGTGAACTTAACAAAAGAGTGCAAATTCTTAAACATCTATCATTCTTACAGGCCAACTTCTCTTTCATTCAAGAAACCCACCTCCTTCCTGGGGAAGCTACAAGCTAGCGCAGACAGGAGGTTGGGCAAATCTATGCCTCTGGTATGTAGACAGCAAGTGGTGGAACCGCCATTCTAATTCACCGTTCAGTAGCTTTTCAGTCTAAAGCGACAATCATAGATCCACTTGGGAGATATGTATTAGTCCATGGCCTTTTAGACTACACTGAAGTAGTCCTGGGGAGTGTATATGGACCAGTAAGAGGGAACCCTGAATTCTTCCTGGATCTGCTAAGTAAACTGCAAATATTCACATCTCTGCCATTAATACTTGGCGGGGACTGGAACTTACCACCCACCCAGGATTTAGATCATTCTAATTATCCACTTAAGCCTCCCTCCATTGCCCAGAAAGCACTCTCCAGTTTTTTAGACTTTACTGGGCTATGTGACCCTTGGAGACTGCAAAATCCCACGACCTGCCTTTTCTCCTTTCAATCTATGGTACACTCCTCTTGGTCCTGGTTAGATTATATTTTACTTAGCTGCTCACTTATACAGGGTTTAGGTGACTCTGCTATAGAACCAATTGTTATATCGGACCATGCAGTAGCATGGGTAACCGTTTTGTTAGACCACAATTTTCAGAGACCCGGTATGGCATCTAAATACGCAGCTTCTAAAGGAAGACTTTTTTATTACCAGAATCTCTGATTTGATTCAAATATTTGTTGGTAATAACCATGGATCTGTTGCAAGAGCAGATCATGAGTGGTGCGCCTTAAAATGCTATTTGAGAGGGGAGTTTATTAGGCTCGCCTCCACCTGCAAACGGAAAACAGAGGCTACCGCCATGTCTCTTCTAACTCAAATTCGGTCACTCGAACAATCCTTCTCTTCTCCCCCCTTTCCGGACACTCTGAAAACACTGTTACACTTAAGGAACCAATACTGCCTTTTATTACAAGAAAAAGCAGAACTTGCCATACTAAGAACCCAGGCAAAATACATAGAACAAGGGGAGAGGGTGAGTCACCTTTTAGCTCTGCGGCTGAGGAAATTGAAAGCTTCTAGTTTTATTGCCTCCATTGAGACACCTGATGGGACCACTAAAACCCATCCTAAAGACAATGCCTCTATCTTTAAGCAATTCAACTCTTCCCTATACAATAAACGTTCTCTTCTCCCATCTCAAAGTGAGTTGTTAGACTATCTGTCTGCTTCTTCGTTACCAACTCTCTCTCCTATGCAGCAGTCCCTTCTAATTGCTCCCATTTCCCTCCAAGAAATATTATCTGCTATTAGTAATTTAGCGACGGATAAGGCCCCAGGTCCTGATGGCTTACCGTCAAACTTTTATAAAATCTTTGCTAAAGATCTTGCACCTAATTTGTTGCATTTATACCAATACAGTATATGCTTTCAGGACAAATCCAGGACCCATCCCTATTAGAAGCCTCAATCATTCTCCTTCTTAAACCTGATAAACCATTTAATTCCCCAGCGAGCTATCGCCCAATTTCTTTGTTAAATTGTGATATTAAAATTCTTGCCAAGATACTCGCTAATAGAATTGAACAAGTCTGGACTCCTCTTCATAGTTCTGAACAAATAGGTTTTGTGTCCGGTAGAACTCCAGCAGACCATCTTCGTAAACTGTCATATATTATTCAGTTGGCAAAAACCTCCCCCATTCCAATGGCACTAATTTCCTTAGACGCAGAAAAGGCGTTTGATAGGGTCGATTGGAATTTCTTGTGGACCACTCTACAGGTAATGTGCTTTCCAAATGACTTCATTAAATGGATTCAAGCTCTATACCTCTCCCCCAGGGCTAGAGTACATTGTAATGGAGTACTATCTGATGCTTTCCCCCTTTTCTCAGGCACGTGGCAGGGGTGTCCGCTTTCCCCTTCCTCTTTAACTTGTGTCTTGAGTCCCTTATTAGGCATTTGAAATCTTCTCCTCTAATCGTCGGTATACCTGTAGGTAATAGTGTCCCTCTCCTCTCGGTTTATGCTGATGATATACTGCTTCACCTCTCGAACCCAATCTCTTCCTTAAAAGAGGCGTTGGCCATTATTGACAACTTTGGGAAACTCTCAAATTACAAACTCAGTACTGGTAAAACTGAAATCTTTCCCCTTAACCATTTAACATATAGCTCGGCCTTCAGCCAATTTGGTATGAAGTGGACCCCATGATCCATTAAATATTTAGGTATTTATATTACCTCGGATCTATCCCTATCACGGAAGCTTAATTTAGATGATTTATGGCACAACATTCAGCAAGATCTAATAAGGTGGAAAAACCTTCCACTTTCGTTATAGGGTAGAATCAATACTATCAAGATGAACGTCCTACCCAGACTGTTTTACCCATTAAACATGCTAGACACATGGTTACCGTTATCCTTTTTCCAACGTATCCACTCAGATGTTAATTCATTTATATGGTGAGACAAGGCAATTAGAAGATCTTATCTTAAATTGTCCCAGCCTAAGGAGCTAGGAGGGGTCCGTCTTCCTAATTTTCTATTTTATTACTGGGCCTGTCATTTGTATAAGTGTGGAAAATGGTTGTCTCTACCTGAACTTCTTACTCACCATGATTATGTCCCACTATGGTTGCAAATTGAATCGGACATGTTTGTGTCTCATAGATTAGCTCCAGCATCTCTTTTTTACACATCAAGGAAGAACAGACCAAAAGCCTTGCAGTCTCTCCCGATTGGTATATTATTAAGAGTCCTTTCTCAATTGTTCAGCTACTGTAAGGTATCTCTGACTTTAGACTTTTCCCAACCAATTTGCGCTAACCTGAATCTCAAAACAGGAGGTGTTCCCATAAGTGGAAGTTGGTTACCAATTTCCCCTGTGCACACTGTTGCCGATTTTTATTCGCAGGAACTTATTCTAACCACGGAAGAGATCTTATCCAAATTTGGTTTACCGTCACCGGCAGCCTTTAAAATTCTTCAGCTTAATCATCTCCTAATTAAAATATTTGGGTGTAAACTCAAACCCTCACAAATTGCTGATTTTCTTCAGCAAATCACCATTTCCACTAATAAACCGCATGGCATATCTACAATGTATAGTTTGCTTCTTACTTTTCCGCAACCTCCATCGGCAGCCGGTTCTAAGATCTGGCAAATGTTCTTTCCGGAAGAAGACATAAATTGGCACCGTATATGGAAGGACTTATACATACATCACACTCAAGACTGGTACAGATTAACACAATATTGCAGTGTACACAACTTGTATTATACCCCCATTAAACTAGCTCAGATGAAGCACCTTCCTTCCAATACATGTTCCAGATGAAATAAAGAAGAAAGCTTGCTTCTACATATATTGTGGTCATGTGACAAAGTATCTCCCTTGTGGAGGCAAATAGAATCAACTCTGGACCCACTGTTGGGATTGCAGGGCCTTTTCTCCCCCGCAATATGCATTTTGGGCTATTACTCCGGAATCCAGGTGAAGGAGAGAAGATTCCATATGGCCTTAATCTCAATGGCGGTCAAAAAGCTAGTTCTCAGACACTAGATGGATCAAGCCCCTCTCTCATATACAGAATGGCTGCATGAAATGTCATTTGCACTTTGAGCTGAGCATTTAATAGCGAATGTGCGCCACCGCTAATCCTCCTTTAATAAAAAATGTGGGAAAGTATATGCCCTCTGTTTGAATTAATAAGGTGCCTTGGTTGGTTCACAAGCCTCTCATACAGCTTATTTTCTTTCCTCTTGCTTTTTCTCATTTCTCCTTTTTCTTGAAAGTCCCTTATGATTTTCATTCGGCCATCTCTTTTTTCCTTTTCTTTACTTCCTGCTTTGTGCAGCGGTTTATTCATTCTGGTTTTTATTTAATATGGCCTTAACAGGTTAGTAATTAAGTACACTACAAGGTAGGAGAGGGAGGGAGGGGGGAAGGGTGGTAGGTTGGGTCTGTTAGACTAATTATTTGTTTTTTATATCCCTTTGAATGTTTATTTCCCCTGTTTAATTATTTTCCTGCTAGTTCATGTTACACACTGTCTCTTGTTTATGCTTTGTTTGGTTATATTGTGTTATGTGTTATAATCAATAAAGTTTGATAAATTAAAAAAAAATTTTTTTGATGAAAACTCCGTATCTCGAACTGTCTTTAAGATATGGGTGCCGAAAGGCATGATGGCTGCCGTAATGTTATCCTATGGGAAAAATCTAAACTTCATGATGGCATATCTATAGAACAATTTCACCATTTCAGAGGTAGAAGACTTGGTTTGCTGGCCAAGGCACCTAGCTTCACCTGAGCTCTTTCCTTCTAAGACTGCTTGAAAGGCAGAGTAGAGAAACTTACCAGAGCAAGGGAAAAGGATTAAGACTTAGTTTGGCTAAGCAGATTTACTGTGTGGTGGTGTTTTTATTTTTTACTCACAGGGATTGCTACTGTTTGTTGCTAACATTTCATTGCTTTATTTTTCTCTGATTCAAATTGTTGTTGCTGGTATACCTTCTTCTGCATTATTACAAGGTGTGCCTACAGGTGTGTGCTAACAGATTACTGCTGTAATCTTCTGATTCAAATTGTCTTTTGCAAGGTATATCTTCAGTTACTGCTTTATTTTTCTCTGAGCAAAGTGTTTCTTACAGCGATATCTTCTCTGAAATTATTACAGGTGGTGCTTTACAGGTTTTACAGTTTTATCTAACATTAGGATAAGCTTTCAGGGTTACTGCATTTGTTGTTTACTGATTGTTTCTGCTTACCTCCTTGTTCTTTCGTCCGTGGTTCTTCTTTTAGGCAGGGAAGGCCCAGCCTCCCCATCCCCAACCACCCCACGCTACACTCCTTTTATAGGGTACCACAGTTGTGACATTTCCTGTGGCAGAGCAGGAAGGGGCGGATCAGTGGGACCTCCACAAGGTGATCTAATTTACAAGGACACTAGTAATTTAACTTGATATAACAAGTTAAACAAAGCACAATTAAACCATTACTTGCATTTTTTTCCTTTTTTTTCTCCTTCTAATTACTCTGACTAGGTTACAAACCCAGCAACTTATTTGGAATGGATTTCATTAACTGCAGGTACTGTGGAACAATTTTCAGAAGGACAGTCTTACAGGATTTAGGACACTGTCCCACATGCTGGGCCTTTGGAGATCTTAGGGCTCAGTTCCAGGCAGCATGGGCAGAGATTGCATGCCTCAAATTTCATATTGAAGAGGAATACATTATAAGAACCACCGCCATTTCCCCAGCATCCAACAGAAAAACCTCGACCACAGAGGGTAGTTGGTCCAGAAGGTTGGCAGGTGGTTGGAGGAGCAAATCAGGTGCCCATCACTCTGCTCTCCAACACATTACCTCCAAAAACCATATAAACACTACAAACAGGTATCTGCCTCTATCTCTGAAATCAAATAAAGAGGCAGAAGACACTGCAGAGCAGGACACTGCGGCACAGAAGCTAGCACAACAAAACTCACCCAAATCAGGAACCAAAACAAAACAAGCACAAAGGAAATCCAAAAAACTTCTGATCATAGAAGACTCCATGATTCTGGGAGTTGATACCCATCTGCAGCCAGGGGTGATGGTCAGATGTCTCCCAGGTACATCAGCATGGAGATACACTGACCGCATTGTTAAAATTGTTCACAAAGCAGGAGAAAACATTGATGTCCTAGTACACATAGGGACTAATGATCTCACCAGCCGGTCAGTTGTGGAGACCAAGGAACACCTGACTAGGCTGGGTGACAAACTATCATCTATTTTGTCCGGCATCTCCTTCTCTGAGATCCTGCCAGTCTGGGAGAGGGGAGCAGATGGACGGAAGGTCAGAGAAAGGGAGATAGGGGAGCTAAACATGTGGCTCAAGGGCTGGTGCCAGGAAAAAGGACACAGATTTGTGGGAACTGGCAACAGTTCTGGGGCGAAGTTCTTTAAATTTGATGGACTGCATCTGACTAAAGAGGAGTCAGTGCATTGGGGCAGAAGTTTGACATCTTTGCAGAATATTTAAACTAGCAAATGGGGAGGGGTGCAGCACCCCATCGCAATGGGAAGAACACCCTCCCCTCAGCTAGTGGTCAAACAAGGAATTCAGCATGTTTACCGTTCATTTGCATCACCAGGTAAGAAAAAGGTTTGTCTCCCATACGACGACAGGGTAATGCCAAACTTACCCAACAACTAACACACCAAAATCTGGCCAATGGAAAATCATGTACACAAATGCTCACAGCCTGGGAAATAAGATCCCAGACCTGCAGGCAATAATGTCAGAGGCTAAACTGGACATAGTAGCAATTAGTGAGGCGTGGTTTCAGTAACCACACTTGGGAGACTTCAGTACCTGGCTATGTACTGTTCAGAAGAGACCGAGGTGCAAAAGGGGAGGAGTGGCCCTGTATGTTAATGAAAATATCAAAGCTACAGAAATTCAGAATACACATAGGAGACAGAAGAACTGTGGGTCACCCTGGAAACAGGAAATGGGACAGCCATAAGAACTGGGGTTGTCTACAGGCCCCCAGACCAGAGGAGGACATAGACACATTACTGTTAGAAGATATACAAAACATGACTGCTAAAGGGAGGTTCTGATAATGGGAGACTTCAACATGCCGGATACAGATTGGTCAATACCAGCAGGAACATCTGCCAGAACTAGACTCATAGTGGATTCCCTGCAGGGAAGGGCCTCAAACAACTAGTACAGCAACCCACAAGAGACAGGGCTATCCTAGATCTAGTACTGACTAACAAAGAAGGGATCACAGATCTCCAGGTAGAAGGTCACCTGGGGGCCAGTGACCATCACATGGTATGGTTCAATTTGGCTACTACATCTAAATCATCCCATTCCAAGGCAAAAATATGGGACTTCAGAGGAGCTGACTTTGATAAGATGGCCAACAGAGTTAAGCTAGCCCTGGCAAAAAGAAACACAGGTGAGGGGGTACAGGCAAAGTGGGCAAGCATTAAGGATGCAATACTTGAAGCAACATCCCGTTGTGTTAGACAGAAAAGGAAGTGAAAGAAGGAAAACCACTTTGGTTCTCAAATACAGTAGCAGAAAAGGTCAGAGCCAAAGGCTGGCCTTCCAGGAAATATAAGGAACACAGCGGGATGAAGATAGGGAGGCATACCAAACTGCCCTAAGGGAAGCAGGTAAGGCAGTAAGGCAGGCAAAGTCCCAAACTGATGAAACACTAGCACGAACAGTAAAAGAAGGTGACAAGACTTTCTATAGATACATTAGTGAAAGGAGAAAGTCCAGAGGTGTGCTAAGCTTAATGGAGAAGGGGCATGTGAGGAGGAGGACCCTGTAAAGGCATCTATCCTAAATAGATACTTTGCTCAGTATTTACTGAAGAAGGTAGGGCAGGGCCCACAGCTCAGCATCATGGACACAGGGGGAGGAGGTGAGCACTACTCCCTTCACAAAGAAAGGGTCCTACAAGAGCTTGCTAAGCTCAGGGTGGATAAGGCAATGGGACCTGATGGCATACATCCCAGGGTACTTAAGGAGCTAAAGGAGGAACTAGCAGAGCCATTAGCAGAATTGTTTAGTGAGTCTCTGAGCACAGGAGAGGTCCCAGAAGACTGGAGAAGGGCTCATGTGATCCCGCTCCACAAGAGTGGTAGCAGGAGGAGCGGGAACTACAGACGGTCAGTCTTACCTCAGTAGTGGGCAAGATTATGGAGGCACTCCTTAAGGAAATGATAGTGCAACACCTGGAATCCATAGGGCACAGGATCCAAGACAGCATGGGTTTACAAAAGGAAGGTCCTGTCAAACTAATCTCATAGATTTCTTTGACTGGGTAACCAGAGTGGTGGACCAAGGGGGAGCAGTTGATGTCGCCTACCTTGACTTCAGCAAAGCTTTTGACACTGTTCCACATAGAAGATTGATAAATAAGCTGGGTAGGCTCGGGGTGGGTCAGAAGTTGGTCAACTGGGTGGCAAACTGGTTGACTGGCAGAAAACAGAGAGTGGTGGTAAATCGTATACAGTCAGAAGAGATGCAAGTCACAAGTGGGGTACCTCAGGGATCAGTCCTGGGGCCAGTCCTATTCAACATCTTTATTAGTGACTTTGCAGATGGACTAGAGGGTAAGGCTTGTCTGTTTGCAGATGACACCAAGATCTGCAACAGAGTAGATGATCCAGATGGGGTGGGCAGAATGAGAAGAGATCTGGATAAACTAGCAGAATGGTCAGAAGTGTGGCAACTGGGATTTAATGCAAAGAAGTGCAAAATCATGCACATATGGAAGAGAAACCCTGAAGCCACCTATAGGCTGGGAGGAGAGTTGCTAGCAGTCACAAAGGAAGAAAGAGACTTGGGCATCATCATCACTGATGACCTAAAATCATACAAGCAGACCTCTAAAGCAGTAGGTAAGGCTAGGGGGGTGTTAGGGTGTATTAGTAAGGGTATCACAAGTCGTAAGAGGGAGGAATAATCCTCTGTACAAGACACTGGTTAGGCCCCATCTGGAGTACTGTGTGCAGTATTGGAGGCCACACACCTTCACAAGGACATTAACCAAATTGAGGCAGTCCAGAGAAGGGCAACCAAAATGGTGCGGGACTGCATCAGAAGACATATGAGGACAGATTAATGGAGCTCAATATGTATACCCTTGAGCAAAGGAGGAGAGAGGTGATATGATCGAGGCATTCAAACACCTTAAAGGCATAAACAAGGTGAAAGAGTCTAACATGTTTAAATATAAGAAAAATAGCAGGACAAGAGGACACAGCATGAGATTAGAGGGAGGCCGATTAAGGGGGAATGTGAGGAAATTCTTTTTCACAGAAAGGGTGGTGGATGCATGGAATGGCTTACCACAAGAAGTGGTGGCTATGAATACAGTGCAGGGCTTCAAACAGGCATGGGATAGGCATAAGGGAGCAATACAAATGACTATGAATAGATAGGCCACTGACAGAGCAAAGGCCGATGGCACATTTATAAGGTAGAAAAAGAAATGGGCAGACTGGATGGGCCTTGCGGTCCTTATCTGCCGTCAACTTCTATGTTTCTACTTTCCAACACCTATATAACATAATTCACATCTCTAGGGCTTCCCCTTAATACTATGAAGATTGCAAGTCAAAAGACCAAACCGCTAAGTTATAATGCAGTGGGAAAGTTTTTAAAAGTTTACAAATTCCTAGTCTGTGAGGTAGCAAAATCCTCGACCGTCAGATCAATCCCCATCCATGAGCTGTCAAAATCATTGTCCATACACTGGCCCGATGATGCTGAGGGCAGATGTGCTGTCACCGCACCTCGCGCAACACCAGCGACCCGGGTTCGGGAGTGAGTACAGGTCACTGGGGGTTGGCAGAAGAGGGATCGAGCATCTGATGGACTGCTCTCCCTCTCCTTCTCTGGGGTGGGGCGTCCACTACAGTCGACACTGACTACCCCTTGGCAGAGGCTGGGGGTCAGGGGTGCATGCCGTACACTGGGGAGGAGTAGGGGACAGACGTCTGGATGGGGGCAAGTGTGAACATGTGTGCACTCATGGCCACCAGTGTCACTGCATGCCCACCGACTCAGAGTTAGTAAAAAAAAAAAAAGGGTAGAAAAATATGCCACCTTCACACAGCTTGATGGCAGTCTGTGAGAGTTCGCCGGACCACACAGGGCGCCCAAACTGGATCCGAGAGTGTTGGGGAGTCGGGGGCTTCCTGCAGCCCCATTGTGAGAGGGTAAGTTGCAGGAGTTAGAGGGTGCCCATGGGGCTGTGGTAGAGACAGACAGTGGCTGGATCCCCGGTAGGCTGCGAAGGACAAGGGGGAGTAGAAGGTGGCCTAGGAGGCAAAAAAGTGAGTTAAAAAAAAAAAATTGCCATCCATGAGAAATCCTTGACTGCCAGATTTTCGTCATCTGGTCCCTAAGTTGATGGTCAAGGATTTTGCTACCTCGCGAAAGAGGATTGGGTGGCGGACTAGGATTTTGACAGCTCGCGGACTAGAATCATTAGCTAGTCTCGGTCAAAGAATGTTTACAGTTTAAAAAGCTAATTTCTGGACAAAATGAAGCAAACCAAAGGTATGGCTTTGTAGAGGGCGCCACCCTGAACAAAACCCATGCCTTATTAGGCCCAAAACTCACCTGTGCAGAAAACTACAACATTTTGTTTGGGGTGAAAAACTGAAAACAAGATGGCAGTTCGTGATAAGGAATTTTTCTGATGGACTAGGATTTTTTAAAATCCTAGTCTGCGAGCTGACAAAATCCTTGACTGTGAGACCAATCCTAGTCCATCAAATATACATATAAATCTTGGAGTGAACTGAGCATGCTCAGAACCTGAAAATTAAAAATGAAATAACTTTGGAACGGATTAATGTTTTTTTTACCAAACTAGTGCTGAATTGTTCCTTTACCCAAACTCTTTCTATGTTTCAAATTTCAGTCAAAAAGACAATACAGTGTAGTGATGCATGGGTGGGTAGTATGCGCTGCTTGTGCCTGCCTACACCCATACCCTGCAGCAGCCAGCCTGTACTTCCATTCCGACCAAAAGGTGGAGCTGTGTGCTCCCTGCAGTAGCACTGGGCAAACTACACAGATGTGTATGCTAAGCAGCACATAATGAGATGCAAATATGGCTCTGCCCACAGATTACCTAACTGGGCTTTGTATATGTGCCTAGAATATAGAAACATTTGCCCCAGGCTGACCTGTTTGCACTGGGCTAATGTCTTAGACCTGTGCAATATGCTTAGCCCCTGGCAATCCTCACATCAGCATAGCACAGTTCTGTAGTGTGTGGCCTGCTTTGTGTTTTGCAGTTGGTGTGAAACACCTCTTTGCAGTCACACACATTGTACTCCACCTGCAGCTCCGACTTGCTCCACCTCTGTGTCCATTGGGCTGCTTTTTCAGTTTGCACTTTCCTGTTGCTGTATTCAGAACTGTCATATTTCCAGGGTTATTTTAGCACAGCCCAGTTTGCCTGGCTTCCTTAGCACACTATATTCAGCCGGTTTAGCACCTGGGCTATTCCGTTTGAATATTGTTCTGGGTTAATTCAGCATGCCAGGCAGTGCTAATTTAGCCCTGGGGCAAAGTTTTGGATATCTGGCTTCTGGTCTGTTTCCAAACCCAGATCACTGTTGTGGTGGGAGGTGTACCATCCAGTACCAAAACCCTTCACACTACCAGGCTGACAGGGTGTCAGCTTTGATTCCCAGAAAGGGTAGAAGAGTCTGCTGAAGTAGAGGGGGACATACCTAACAGTCTCTAACTCCTCAATAACCTTCTGAAGTAACTGTATGTAACAAACAGAGAAAATGGTGGATGATCTTTAAATTGAAGTGGTCACAATTGTAAGCGCACATCAGTAGCACAGTCTTTGTAGAATGATACCTAGAGCTATTTAAAACAAAGTAACCATTCTCTTTCTATTATTTGCTACCTTAAACAAAGTTTATGACTCCAAAAAATGGGAAAGAGATCACTTAAAGGCAGAGGTAAACCTAACCTGAAGTCCTCAGTGGTTGATGAAAGACAGACAAGTCTGTCTTTTAGAGAAATGTCCCCACCACCACAGGCTTTTTAATGGCAGCTTGACAATTAGAGACATAGAATCTGACTGCAGATAAGGACCGCTTAGCCCACTGAGTCTGCCCATTTTTTTTTTCCTTCATGTATGTTGCAGACCAACCTGATCTGTGGCACTGTCTCTCCCCTTCCTTACTCCTATGATTCTCTCATGCCTATCGCAGACATCTTTGAACCCCAGCACTATTTTCAATCCTACTACTCAGTTGGAAGGCTGTTCATTGAATCCACCACTCTCTGTGAAGAAGTACTTTCTCACATCTCTCCTGAGTCTACTCCCCTCCAGCTTCATAACATGTCTCCTTGTTCAAGAGCACCTTTTTTCTGAAAAATACTCCCCCTTCTGTACTTTATTAACCCCATTGAGGCAGTTAAAGGTCTCTGTCATATCCCTCCTCTCTCTTCTCCTCCAGGGTGTACATATTAAGCTCTTTTAATCTCTTCTCATAGAGTTTTTGAGGCAGAACCTGCATCATTTTGGTAGCCCTCCTTTGGGCTGCCTCCACTCTGTCTCTGTCAATGTTCTTCCTAAGACATAGTCTCCAGAACTAGACACAGTGCTCAAGGTGGGATCTTACCAGCAATCTATGTAGGGGCCCACATCATCTTCTCATTCTGCTGTTGATGCCCCTTCCTATGCACCCCAGCATCCCACTAGCCCTCCCAACTGCCTTGTTGGTGTTAGTGTGGCTCAGTTGGTAGCACATCCGCCTCTGAACCAGAAGGTCATCGGTTCTCGGCCCACACCGGGATTGGACTTGCACCTAAAAATCGCTGGCATCCGAGTGCAGTATTGGGGGGGAGTGCTGTACTGCTGGGTTGTGCCGTCCTTCAGATGGGACGTTAAACTGAGGTCCCTTCTGCCCATCCTGGTGTTGTCCTGGTGGGTGTCCAGGTGGAAGTAAAAGAACCCAGGGCACTCTTCACAAAGAGTTGGGAACATTCCCTGTGTCCTGGCCAACATTCCCCTTCCCATAAACTGGTTCATGCAATTATCCAGGCTGTGTGTGGGTGATGATGTGCGATATGACCGCCACCACACATTCAGTCACTTCACTACCAGTCTAGCATTGCTTGTAAAGTGCTTTGAATGTATGAAAAGCACTATATAAATGCTGATTCTTCTTCTTCTTCTTCTTGTCATACTGCCTGGCCACCTTTAGGTCATCCGATATGATTACCTGCAGATCTCTTTCCTGCTTGGTCATTCTCAGTGTCATTCCACCCATTTTGTACTCTGCCCCAGGTTTTCCAAGTGCATTGTTTTACACTTTTTTGCATTAAAACCCAGTTGCCATACCCTTGACCACTCCTCTTATCTTTCAGATCTCTGCCCATCCCCCCAGGAGTGCCCACCCTGTTGCAGATCTTGGTATCATCCGTAAAGAGGCAGACTTTCCCTTCCAGCTCCTCTGCTATGTCACTTATAAAGACGTTAAAAATTATCAGTCCCAGAACTGAACAGTGAGGTACCCCAGTAGTCACCCTCCCTTCCTTCCTCGGATTGAACTCTGTTTACCACTATTCTCTGTCTCTTATCCCCTAACCAGTTTCTTACCCAGGTTACCACCTTATTTCCCACCCCAACCTATCCAGCTACTTATCAGTCTCCTATGTGAAACAGTGTCAAAAGCCTTGCTGAAATCCAGGTAGGTCATGTCTACCACTCCTCCCTGAACTAACTCTTTGGTCACCCAGTCAAAGAAATCTACCAGATTTGTTTGGAATGACCCCCCTTCTGTGAATCCATGCTAGCTTGGATCCTTTAACCCACTGGATTCCAGATATTCCACAATCTTTTCCTTAAGCAGTTTTCCGTTAACTTACGCAGCACCAATGTCAGGCTGACAGGCCTGTAATTGGCCACCTGTTCCCTGCTACCTCTTTTGTCGAGTGGGACTACAATTGTCTTTCTACAGTCACCCAGAACCACTCCAATCTCTAGTGATATGTTAAATAGGAGTGTCAGATGTGCAGCTAGTACCTCTTTGAGCTCCCTCAGAAACCTTGGATGTACCCAGTCTGGCCTCATAGCTTTGTCCACCTTCAAGTCAGTGAGTACTTTCTGGACTCTCTCCTCTGAAAAAGGAAAAGAATCCACTTCTCTCCCATCAAAGCTCCTGATGCTTTTTCGTGGTCCCTCCTGTTCCCCTTCCACTGTGAACAATGAGGAGAAGTATGTGTTAAGGCTATCTGCGTTTTCACAGTCCTCCTCAGTACATTCCACCCTTAACCTTACAATCCCTCCCTTTGTCTTCCTTTTTTCACTAACATACCTAAAAAAAGTCCCCTTTTTTTTTGTGTCAATTTTCATTATTCTTCACTGATTACCCAGACTCTCTCCAGGGGGTTTCTCAGCTTCAGCCATGATCCTGCCCACCTGAAGTCCTCCATTTCTTCCACCGGTGGCCGCCTCTCCTGTAATACCCAATCGCCTGACTCCCTGGCTCTGAGTCCTCAGAGATGAGACTGACTACTCCTTCTGGAACTCTATCTATAATCTTGTAGAGCGACCAGGCAGGGAAGAGAGCCAGAGGCTTGAATGGAAGGACCCAACACTGGGCATGGTTGGCCGGCCCCCAAACCCCACTTCGCCTACCGGGAGGCAGGGTAATTTTCCTTCTTCCACCACCTGGCATGGATGTGCAATGGTGTTGGTGCACAGAGGGAGCAAGCCTTCCCCCTCCTGCCGATGCCCACAGACACCAGAGCCCATTAACTGTCCCTGCCCAAGATGTTTCACCCCCTAGCCTCTGCCAGGAGCTGCCACCGAGTGGGAAAATCCCTAGAGCTCACCCCAGAAGAGGGATCTTCTCTTTCCCCTGCTGACCACTGATGACCCAGCCTCATTCCCAAATCCGGGTCACCAGTGTGGAGCAGGGAATGGCATCCAGTGCCTCAACCCTGAACACCACCAGGCCAGCTGTCTTGTCCCCTTTTAATATGACCTGGGCTATTCTCTCTTCAGTCTGCACCTTTGTGCTTCTTACTGCTTTCCCAGCCTCCATCTGTTTTCCCTCATATACTTCCCCATCTTCCTTTCTCTAAGTCTTCTTGTACTTTCTAAATGCCACTCTTTTAGCCTTTACCCTTTCTGCCATTTCTTTTGAGGACCATAGTAGTCTATTTTTTCTTTGCTTTTGCATACTTTCTTGATGCAGAGGTTTGTTTCCTTTAGTATGCCCTATATTAGATTGGCCCACTGTTCCTCTACCCCCTCCAGTCCTCTCCCCCTTGCCAGGCCATTCCTGAGGCATTCACCCATCTTTTATAAAGTCTGCCCTTCTGAAGTCCAGGACTTTCACTGTTGTGTGGTTGGATTCCACAGCTGTTCTTACATTGAACCACACTGTGTGGTAGTCATTGGTCTCCAGATCCAGACCTAAGAACTAGGAAGAAGATGGCCACCTGGCTGGGCATCCATCTGCAGTGCCCTTAGTAGCACTGGATTAATTTTCTGTTCTGGCTGCCTCCTGAGTACATTTGATCCAAAAAATAAGAACTAGGAGAATCCTTGATAGGTACCACTTACCAGTCACTTTCTGGAAAATGACATTTCATTTAAACTTCATTTAGCAAATGCTGTGTAGTGTTAGCATTAGGGTAGGGGTTTTAGCTTGAGACAGGGGTTTTAGTGAGTCAGAGTAGGAGAGCTGTTTTTTGTTTTGTTTTTGAGGTTTTCCCTACTGGGTTCTGTCCAAAGAGCCTGTCTTTCTTTCTTACCTTATCTGTGGACTGCAGAGGTCCAGAGCTTTAAGGAAGGTCTGTTTTCTGATTGTGAGCTGCTGTCAGTGGGAAGTTAGAGTGAGGAGAAACAGCTGGAGGGAGACATCGGGCTGAAGATCTGTGATGGCATTCCTGTGTGTTGGTGATGGTGGATCATTCATCCTTTGCCTATGGAGCTGGTATGGTGGACGAGTGTGGAGTGCTGTTAGTCAGCTGAGCGGAGTGGCATGAAGCATCTTCAAACTGTGGCTAAAGAGTGGATTGCAGTTGCCCATGGACTCTGCTGCTTGCTGGAGTGGGGTGGTTGCTTGTGCTTTTTGGGAACTGCTTTGGCATCCTTTTTGGGCAATGGGCTGTGGGACGGGTGCACCACATTGTGGTGGTGGACATCAGCTCAGACCTTTGCCTGATTGAGTACTGTGCCTTCCCAGGACTTCAGTGGTTCAAATGCTTAAGTTGAACTGCTGAGTCTTTCTCTACTTCTTTTGGAATTCCCTTCTCTCTGAATTTCATTGTGGGTGATCTTTATGGGAGTGCAGTAAGAGTGCACCTCATAACTACAAGAAAATATTTCCCCAGCACTGGTGAGAGCTTTGCTATTTCTGACAATCCTGCAACTTGGATTGGGACCTATGCTGATGGCTTTCATCTGTTAATAGTCGTGAGAGCATTCTTTTCACGGCCCTGCATACCTTTAAGCCTGAGATTCTATGCAGTTGACTTTGGACTTGATTTTCAGTTTTCTCTTTCGTGTTCTTTTGATTTTAATTGATCTCTGGACCTGAACCACTGAGGATTCTCAAGTTATTAATTTGCCTAATATATTTTTTGTTTAATTTTATTTTGGGTGGATTGGGGGTTGTTGGAGTGGGGTGTCTTTAGTTAGTGTTTAACTGTGGTGAGTGTGGGTTTAGAACATTTTGTATTAGGTGTGGATGACGGATGTATGATTAGGGTAGGTTCTGGAATTTGGTTTGATGTTTTGGTTTTGTTTTAAATTCTGCTGGTTTTAAGAAGGTTTTACTGTTTTTTAAAATAACTAGTGCAATAGGGCTAGTGGCTATTTCTGGGGACGTGTAGGAGTCATGAAACCCTCTAAATTGCATCCCAGCTACGTGATCTCTGCCCCTTTACTGACCTCCCTATTTCAGCTAGTGCAGCGAGACTCTGTAAGGAGGTGGGTATTAATAGGGGGTGTGCAGGTTGGTGGTGGAGCGCAGTGGGCTTGGGGGGGGTGAGCAGTATTGGGGTTGTAAGGAGCAGGAGATGCCCTGGGGATAAATGGAACCAGGAGAGAGGCCAGACATGTTTGGTTTACATTCCCAGGGTTCCCACCAGACCGAATGAGCATGTAGCATGTGCAGTTTCCACCAATCCCCTTTGGGCAGTGCTGTGCAATGCCAGGTAGATGAGAAACAAGACATCAATTATGGCAGACTTGATTTTATCAGTCGATCTGGCTTGCATTATGGAGACCTGGCTGGGTGATGATGCTGGAACAATTTTGGAGGTGGCTGTCCCCACCGGGAACTCTGTAGTGCACTGCCAGAGGAGGGAACGCAGGGGTGGGGTTGTGGCCATCTACTTTAGATCCAGCCTGAACTTCACCATGCACCCAATGGTTTCTGCCTTGTCCTTTGAATGTGTGGTGGTGCGTGGGGGTCCAGGTGTGGGCTGCAGGATTCTCCTTTTTTACAACCCTCCGGAGTTGGAGGGAGATTTCCTGAGGGACATAGTGGACTTTGTTGTCGACAGGGTGTTGGAGTCTGCCAGATGGTTGATTCTGGGGGATTTCAATGCTTGGATCATGACGGATCCTTACAATTTAGACAGGATCTCCTTCAGCTGATGCCATCACTGGGCCTTACACAAGCAGTTGCTTCTGTGATCCATCACCATGGTCACACGCTGGACTTGGTTTTCTCACTGGGGCTTGAGGTCATGAACCACAAGACTGATTGGGTCACATGGTCTGATCATTGCATAGTGGAGTTCTCATTTGGCCCCCCCAAAAGTCCACCCCAGTTGAGATGGTCAGCTATTGCCCTTTAAGGGGATTGTCCCTAGAGGGACTGTTGGCGGTAGTTGATTTATCTGGTGTGACTGATGCATGTGCGATTGGTTTGGTAGAGGCAGTGGCTGCCTTTAACAAGGTGACTATGCACTGGCCCACCAGCGCAGTGGTTGGATTTCCACTTGCGGCGCCAGTGACCCAGGTTCAGGAACGGACCTTGGTCGCTGGAGGGCCGGCCGGGGGGAGAAGGATGGAGCATCCTAGAGACTGCTCTCCTCCTCCAGGGGAGGGTGGGGCTATCTCCCGGCACTTGACAGACCCCTGGCTGAGGTCAGGGGGTGCTGCAGCTACTGGCGCTTAACAGTATTCAAGAGGTGGGGCGGGGCGGACACAGAAAGTCACTGCACGTCCTGCCTCCTGTACAACAAAAAGGGGAAAAAACAGCCCTGCTCCTGCTGCCATAATGAAACCCGCTCCCCCCAATTGTTTAACCAGGTGAGACATTCTAAGCTGAAAGCTTATTTACAGGTGCAACCTGGGAGCACAGGGAAGTTAAGTGACTTGCTCAAGGTCACATAGTATGCAAGTGGGGGCTGTGAGATTCAAACCCAGGTCTCCAGATTTGCAGCTCAGAGCCTTAAACCATAGCTCTGGCTGCATTAGGCACGCAGGCTGACTTCCGCCTTTCCCAAGTTCATGGCACCCTTGGTCAAGGTGCCGTGACCCCACCCTGAGGGGGAGAAGCCAGCGGGTTCAGGAAGGATGGTTAAAATATGAACAGCCACAGCCAGAGTTAGTGACCAGGCTGATGAGCCTCGGCGCAAATATGCAGGGGAAAAAACAGTAAATTGAAAAAAAAAATAAAAATAAGGTGACTATGCCTTTTCCCCAGTAAGGGGGAAAGGCATAGTTGCGTTTGGGTAGAGTCCATACCTGGGTTAACAGTGGGCAGGGCAGTCAATTCTTAAGTGCACAAGAAAGGGTAGGAAGAAACCGCATCTCGTGGTGCACATGGGTACGAATGGCCTGGCAGGAGAAATGGTGGAAGTAGTGAAGGAGAGGTTCAAGGAACTGTTAAGACTATATGAGGAGATAGGGGAACCAGTGGCCTTCTCAGAGGTGCTCCCAGTGCCCTGAGCAAGTACGGTGAGGAAAGGGAGGATTGGGGAGTTCAACACTTGGCTAGGGGAATGGTGTCAATCCAGGGGGGTATGGGTTAATAGGTGGCTGGGGCAGAACCTGGGACAATAACGATCTATACACAGGGGACAGGCTACACTTGAGCGGGGAAGGGAAGGGAGTATTAAAGCAGGGAATAGGGAAGTACATAGCAACAAAGTGGAATTAAACTAGGAGGGGGTGGTGAGTGGACAACTGGTAGGCAGGGATCCCAGAGAGGGGAGCCAAATGAGCTTCCCCCCATTGTATCGGGGAATGAGTTGAGGTAGTGGCATGGGGAGGGATTAGGAGGGGAGAAACAAGGGAGGGGAAGGGAAGGAAATGGGGTGGAGGGTGGTCGCACTGAATGCGAGAATCCTAGATAACAAGTCAGCTGAGTTGCAGGCTCTCTTGGCAGTGAGGACGGTGGACATTGCGGCCATCACAGAAACATGGGCAACCCAGTACCAGAACTGGGATATGATGATTCCAGGGTATAGGATATTCAGGAAGGATAGGGACAAGGGGAAAGGGGGGGTGGCATTCTATGTACAGGAAGGGATAAAGTGTATAAGGGAGGAGGGGGAGGAAGGCAGGACATAGGCCTTATGGATGCAGTTTCAAGACACAAAGAGTAGGAGAATGAGGATGGGGTAGTATACAGACCACCAGCTTAAGGCATGACCTGGATAGGGAATTGGTTGAGCAAATCATAAGGGTCTATAGGAAGGGGAACACAGTGGTGGTGGGGACTTCAACCTACCTGGGGTGGATTAGAGCATCCCAACCACCCAGTGTGCAAAGAAGCAGGTCATACTAGAAGCATTTCAGGACAGCTTCCTGGTGCAGTCAATACATGAGCAAACCAGATTGGAGAGGACTCTGGACCTGGTACTGTTAAAGGCGGAGGCTGTAAGGGATCTGGGGGTGAAGGACACTCGGGAATTCAATAAAGTATTAGTGCTAGTCAAAAATGAAATATTATAAAAAAAGGGCTGGTGGAGGCTACTGAGACATGTATGAAGGCATGGAGTAAGAATGGAAGGGCAAAGAAGCCCAGCTGGTTGACTCAGGAGGTCATGGAAGGAGTGAGGGCAAAGAGAAAAGTGTTTCGGAGACAACAGAAATTGGGAAGGGGAGACGACATGGATGAGTATACAAATAAGTCCAGGGAGGTTACAAGGCTAGTCAGGGCAGTCAAGGCTTCAAGAGTGCTGAGACTGGCATAAGGTATTAAGGAAGGAGAAAAGGACTTCTTCCGGTACATTAGCGAGAGAAGGAAAAACAAAGACCAGATTGTGAAGATTAGGAATGACAGAGGGTGGATGGAGAAGGGGAAGGATCAGACAGAGGCATGAAATTAATATTTCTGTTCTGTGTTCATGCAAGAGAAAGGGGAGCAGATACCTCAAGGGATGGGTCGAGTGGGCAGGGGAGGGGGTGACCGATATAGGGATTACAGAGGATAGGGTTCTGGAAGGACTAAGGGCACTAGGGGTGGAAAAGGCACTGGGACCAGACGGCATTCACCCTAGGGTACTTAAGGAACTAGTGGAGTTTCTGGCAGGACCACTGGCTGAACTGTTCAATACTTCCCTGGACACAGGATGAGTACCACAGGTATGGAGGATGACCCATGTGGTGCCCATTCACAAAAGTGGACTTAGGGATGAACCTGGCAACTACAGACCAGTGAGCCTCACATCAATTGTGGGTAAGCTCATGGAGGTGATCCTAAAAGAGAGGCTGGTGACCTTTTTGGAGGACAATGGCCTCCAAGATAGTCAACAGCATGGGTGTATCTCAGGCAAATCCTGCCAGACAATCCTAATTGAGTACTATGACTGGGTGACCAGAGAACTGGACAAGAGCCATGTGGTGTATGTCCTGTATTTGGACTTCAGCAAAGCCTTTGATTCTGTGCTGCATGGGAGGCTGGGGGGGAGCTGGAATATATAGGAGTGGGAACAAAGATGGTCAAATGGATAATCAATGGGCTGAATGGAAGGCAGCAAAGGGTGGTATTTGGGGGGAACTCTCATCAGCGTGGGAGGTGATAAGTGGGGCGCCACAGAGATTGGTTCTTGGACCAGTGCTGTTTGGGATATTCATAGCTGATATCTTGCACGGGATCCGGAGTAAGATCAGTCTGTTCACAGACGGTATGAAGATGGGAGCTGTGGTAGATGACATCAAAGGGTGGAAGGGGCTGCAGTGGGACCTGACCACACTATGGACTGATCAGAAACATGGCAGTTCGGGTTCAATGCCAAGAAGTGCAAGGTACTGCACTTTGGAGCTAGGAACCAGGGGAGGAGCTATCAGCTGGGAGGGGTACAACTGGAAGCCATCAAGGAGGAAAAGGATCTGGGGGTGCTTATAATGGGCTGCATGAACAACTCAGCTCAGTGTAGGAGGGTGGCAGCAAAAACCAACAGGATGCTGGGGTGTATAGTGAGGGGACTCTCCTCCAGAAATAGAGAGGTGATCCTTCCCCATACAGGTCTCTGGTCAGGCTGCACCTGGACTACTGCGTGCAGCACTGGCGCCCATTCCTGAAGAAGGACATCAAATTGTTGGAAGAAGTACAATGGAGGGTGAAAAAGATGATCCAGGGATTGGAGGGAAAGTCCTACGAGGATAGGCTGGGCTAGCTGAACATGTACTCCCTGTAGGACAGGAGGGACAGGCGGGATATGACTGAAACCTTTAAATACCTAAAGGGGCTAAACAAGACTAATACAGAAGGGATTTTCCTGTTTAGAAGATGGAGAGATATGAGAGGGCATCAGCTGAGGTTGGAGGGGGAAAGATTCAGGAGGGAAATCAGGAGACATTTTTTCAAAGAATGGGTGGTGGACAGGTAGAATACTCTGCCAGAGGAGGTATTGTCCTGTAGGACTGGTGGTTTTAAGAGGGTTGAGACAGAGTGAGAGGAGGGTAATAATGGGGGAGGGTAATAATGGGGAGGAGAGGGTGGGGCAGCTGCAAATTAAAGGACTAGCTGCATAATCAAGCAGACTCGATAGACTGTGAGGCCTGTTTCTGCTGCCATTTTCGTATGTTCATATGTTCGTAAGATCTCTAAGGCTCTCAATACCATTGCACCAGTCCATATACAACCTAGATCCTCTCACTTGAGACCCCCATGGTTTGATGGGGCTTTCAAGGTGATGAAGATCAGGCGTCGGAAGTTGGAGTGTTGCTGAAGGAAGACCTGCTCCAAGGGGGACAAACTGACCTTGCATGCTCACTACCATGAGTACCAAGGGCAAGCAACAGTAATAAGGCAGAGTTCATGTCCAGGGAGCTTGCTGAA
Organism: Neoceratodus forsteri; assembly: GCA_016271365.2. Taxonomy (NCBI): domain Eukaryota; kingdom Metazoa; phylum Chordata; order Ceratodontiformes; family Ceratodontidae; genus Neoceratodus; species Neoceratodus forsteri. Next base: position 380,254,494 of record CM057458.1, read on the forward strand.
GGGAAGAACAGACCAGCTCAGCTTTTTTGGACTGTGGACAGACTACTCCATTCCGTTCATCTGCAGCCGAAGAAAGCTTTTTCAATTGCACTGTGCAATGAGTTTGCTCAGTTCTTTGCTGACAGGGTGTCCACCATCTGGTTGGGGATTTCACCAGAGAGGCAGATACTGCCCCACACTGATCAGCCTGGTAGGAGCATGGGCACTCCTACTGTCTGGGATGAGTTTAGACCTGTGGAGGTGGCTGAAGTTATTGAGGTGATCTCAAAGCTGAAGCCCACCTATTGTGAACTGGACCCGGCCCCGACCCACTCACTTCCTGGTGAGGTGTGTCAAGGCCATTGGTCCAGTATTTGTCAGGATAATCTGGTGTTCACTTTCGGAGGGAGTCTTTCCTGATGCCTTAAAGGAGGCACTGGTGAGACCCCTCCTGAAAAAACCATCACTCAGCCATGATGCCCTGGTGAATTATCGACCCATCTCCAACCTTTCAATCTTAGGAAAGGTTGTTGAGAAAAGAGTGGTGCAGCAGCTCTAGGAGCACCTCATGGTCTTTGACATCTATAAGCCTTTGCAGTCCAGTTTCAGGGCAAGGTATAGCACTGAAATGGCGTTGGTTAGAGTGTAGAATGACCACCTCAGGGCAAGAGATAGAGGAGAATGATCAATTTTCATTCTCCTCAATCTCTCTTCAGCATTTGACAATGTGGATTACATTGTGCTGTTGGATCAGCTTAGTGAGTATTGTGGACTCACCAGTGCTGTCATCAACTGGTTAGAGTCCTACCTCTTGAGCAGGATGCAGTGGGTGGTGATGGGGAATTTCTCTTCCTCCTCCCCAAAGCTCCTGTCTTGCGGAGTTCCTCAAGGTTCGATCCTCTCACCAATGCTATTCACGGTGTACATGCTATGCCTGGGTGAGCTCATTAGGTGATACAGTTTGGACTTTCACTGCTATGCAGATGATACCCAACTGTAAATGTCCTTTGCTCCTGGAACACATAATGTTGTGGGAGTGCTTAACAACTGCCTGGCCGAGATCCAGGACTGGATGACCTCCATCTGGTTACAACTTAATCCTGACAAGACAGAGGTCCTTGTGATTGAGTCAGGTCATGGGCTTGAAGGGAGTGCCTCCAGGGTGGCAACAGGACTGGTGCTGAGAACCACCCCACTGATGGCTTCCTCTAGGGTGCAAAATCTGAGTGTCTTCCTGGATGACTGGCTGACACTTGATGCTCAGGTGTCATCCATCGTCCAAAGTGGTTTTTACCACCTAATGAATGTCATCCGGATTAAACCCCTAATTCCGCCTGAGGACCTGCCTTCACATGCCTACATGCCTGCGTACATGCCTTTGTTACATCCAGGCTTGATTAGTGTAATGCTTTGTACTTCGGGGTCAGTGGAGGGACCCTATGCTGGCAACAGCTGATGCAGAATGCAGTGGCCATGTTACTGACAGGCCAGCCTAGGTCATGTCATGTGACCCTGGTCCTGCAAGCTCTACACTGGCTGCCTGTCAGGTAGATGGTCATCTTCAAGGTGGGCTTGCTCACCTACAAGGTCCTATATGGTCTGGGCCCTGACTATCTGACTGATCTTCTGAGTCCTGCCACTTCAGTCCATTCCCTCCACTCCTCCACCAGGGGCCTCCTAGGTCCTGAAGGCCAGGTTAAAAACATCAGGCAATCGAGCATTTGAAGTCACTGGTTCAGTTGTCTGGAACTTGCTCACCATCTCTCTTAGGGAGGCCCAATGGTGGAGGCATTTAAGAGGGGTCTAAAGACCCACATGTTTAAGCTGTCTTTCCTGGACTAACCAGAGCTGTTTTATGATTTTAGACTGTATTTATTGATTATGCAAATTAAACTATCTTCTATTTTTATTTGTATTTATGCTTTTTAGCTTGGTGATTATTTTGCTTCACCCTGTCTGTTTATTGTGTAAGGCGCCTAGAGTCTCCTGGATTGGGCACCATATGAATAAATGCTACCTACCTACCTGATGACTTCTCACCTTGATGTCTGCAATAATGTCCCTGTTTGTAAGTACCAAATCCAGTATTGCCCCATCACAAGTGGGTTCACTGACTAGTTGCCTGAGAAACATCCACTGCAGGGAGTCCAGGATGTCCCTGCTTCTAGCTGAAGCTGCAGCTGGGACACTCCCATCCACACACTAGAACACCTACATTGTACCAGTGCCAGGGGCTCAGCAGTTTGCACACTCACTTCTAAGGCTGGAAGATCAGCAGGTTGTGGGTACAAGCCCCACAGCAGGCACTTGGGATAAGAAATAAAGTAAGAAATGAATTACACTGTAGTGCATCATGAGGGGTATGCTGCACTCCTGAGGTGCTCTCTTTTGGATGAGATGTTAAACCAAACTTCTGTCTGCCTGTTCTGGTGGTGGTTCAGGTGGATGCTAAAGATCCCATGGCACCTATATTGTTGACTGAATTAAATATTACATATAAAGATGATAATATATGCACAATATGCCACCCCCTTACAAGTATAAGTCAGTAGATTTAAAACTAATAGAAGGAAATATTTTTTCACTGTACAAGCAGCTAATTTATGGACCAGATTGCCATTGAATATTATATCAAGTACTAACAAAGATGGCTTCAAACGCAACCTAGATAACTATATTTCCAGTGGAGATAGATTTGATTACTATACCTTGTCCTAATAGGAGTCAATTCATGGGCCATCACCTTTTTTGTACTCCTACAAACTAACTGAATGAAGTGAACCTCTCAAAAAAGAGTAGGGAATTTTTATTGCAGAAACAAAATGCAAAATCAGTTCAGGTACAGATAACAATACAAATGATCACAAAGAAAAACAAAATGCAAAAACCATTATGTCACATTAAAGGACATGGAAACAGAGCAAGAAGTAAATAATACAAGAACAAGGAAATTACATGTCCTACAGCCAAAGAACTCTGAATGGACATTCTAAAAAACTTATGCCAGTTATGTCAGAGTTGGCACACTTTTGAAGAAGAAAAGAAATGTTTATCATGTTCACATGCCTTGTAAAACTTAAGTTGTACATAGGTAAACAACTCTTGGTTCGACATTACTTTTTGGTGTAAAACCCAAGAACACCTTGCTTGCCAAATATAATACTTAAACAATACCACTAAGACCTGCAGGGTGGAAAAATGAAAACGAGACCATGGCACTGAAAAAATTCCCAGAACCAGCTCCTGATTGGTAAGGGATATAAATATAGGAACTCCCCAACTCTGGGCAACAAAGCTCCAGATGCCTTGTACATAATTGATGTGGAGCCTTTGCAAAAGAATCTTCGACTCAAAGGATTGTAATTCCGAAATTTTAATAAAATAAAAAATAAATAACATAAATAAGGACACTCAAACAGAATGTGTTCTTGGGTTTTCAGAAGGGCAGCACATCTGGGCCGAGGACAATATCTCTCTGATAATTCCTTGTGCTTAGGAGAGTTGGTGACTCCCAGCTTTCCATAGCAGCTCAACCTCACTGCATTCCATACAAAAGGAGGCAATCTGTTATTATTCAAATAGTATAAAACCCTTGTGGTGGAGGATTCCACACAATGTGGTAACTAAAGATCAAGAAAAAAATTGATCACACAGGATGGTGTTATAAAGTGACATTCTAGTTGCTGCCACCATCATGCCACATGACAAATTAAAATTTTTTACAAATTTTTGGAAAGCATCAATAAAGTACTCAGGCACAAAGACAGATTTCTTGATTCACTTTAAACCAGTGGATTGCCATTCTGGAAGATAGCTCAAGAGTCATTCTCTAACTGTGGCTGTCCATATATTGTCTACCCTTTTGAAAACTATCATGACACTAGTGTAAAAAAAGAAACTAAAATAAAAAAATGAGGTGGTTAATCATCCCCAGTCCTTGTTTCTTGGTCAGATATGTAATGTCTCTCTTTATCAAGTTAAGTCAGCTACCACATACCACCTGTAAGAAAATACTATAAAGCCTGGTTTCTAGGTTCTGAGGGGGAAGGAATTTTTTTTTTTTTAATTTAGGCTTTGGTAACTGGGTAAGGCCCACTGGGCACAAGTGCTTATTTTCGGGGGTGACCTGGAAGCACTGGGTGGTTAAGTGACTTGCGTAGAGTCACACAGTATGCAAGTGGAAGTTGTGAGAATCAAATCCAAGTCTGGTCTGCTGGATGTACCAAGCTCATTCACAGCTTGTTACTCTGACCTCTGGGCTATCATACAAAAAATGTGGGAGTAAAAGGGATTTAAAGAGCAACTCTGCACTTAAGCATGCACTTTCATAAATAAGATGTTTCAGCTATTATAATTTAGTAGAAAATATATTTTCTCATTTTCAATGTTCCTTTCCCAGATTTACAGCCCATCTTCGTAGTTCATCTAAAAAGTCTGTATAGAAAACACTTGAAAACATCTGTTTCTCCCCTACTAACCTCACAGTGCCTTTGTTGACATATATCATAGTATGCATCATGGCAACAGACTGTGATGTCACAAACAGTAATTGTGAGGTAAGCAGGAGAGAGTCAGATACTTTTTGAAAGACTTGGTGGAGTAAGCACTGCATTATTTACTATATTTAGTAGATCAACAGCAGGGGCAAGTTAAAAAAATTAAAAAATAACTTGAAAACAATAACATTAAAACATAATTGGTGTAGATCTAGTGTTCTTAAATGTTTTATTATAATAGAGAGTTGCTCTTTAATAAGTAAAATTCTCTTGAGTTTTGAAATCCGAGCTGCTTTCCAAGCATTCACCTTGGAAACTACATTCTGTAAACATGAATTCCAATTTTTAAGTGCCATATCCTGTTGACTAAATAGGATGCCTAAAATGTTGATATCTGTGTAGCAAACAACAATTGAAGAAATATCTGGAGGATGACAAAGGGCTGTCCTACCAAAAGGGTACCATCTACTTTTAGAATAGATCACTTTAGAAGCCAATGTTGCTGAATAAGCCTCCAGAGGGCTTCACAGTAGTTGACTTTCTGAAACATGTTGTAACAATACCACGATGTTTGCATAGGCCATGATTTTCAAAGGAGCAGACCCAGCGGTCAGCTGGAGTCTAGTGATGGAAGGACAGTCATGTATGTTTCTCAAGACGGGATCTAAACTAAAAATATAGGGCAGGGGACTCAGGGGACATCCCTGTCGCACACCTTGTCAAACAACACAAGGTTGTCCAAACCAGTAATTTATGAGCAGGCAAATGGAAGCATTTTAATATATGCACTTGATCCAGCACACAAAAAGGGGTGGGGGTGGGAATGTGATACAGTTCCAAAACAGTAAACAAATATTTCTGGGACACTTTATAATATGCCTTTTCCTGGTCCGAACTAAGGACATAGCCATCAGCCCAAGTGGCCACACCCCTACAAAACAATTCTCTTAAAGTGATCAAATTATCTTGGATACACTGATTTTTGACTTTACAAGACTGAAGTGGCAAAGCAATATGTCAATCAACTCAAATGTGTAGTATCAGCAATACTACTCAATCTTGCAGCTATGATTTTTGCTAAAAGTTTGTAATCTGAATTGAGGAGGCTCAGCAGCCTCCAGTTGTGGAGATCCACTTTATCTCCTCTCTTATATACTGTATGTACACTGGAATTGCCCGTGTCAGGGAATAAGGTTGGGATCACACTTGGAGACAATGATTAAAAACTGCAGCTAAAGAGGGGGTCAACAAATGTTTGAAGTGGGTATAAAACTGAGGACCCAACCCATCCATACCAGGGGCAGTATTTGCTTTTAGTGTGGCAATACCACTTAGCACTTCAGTCTTGGAAATCGGCAAAAGTAACTCTTTGGAGGCTGAGTCATCCAGAGCTGGGACAAAGTGTAGGGTGGAAAAAAAAAGATGCATCTTGGAAAACATTTCTTTTATAAAAGCAGAAGCCACTCAAGGATGCCAGGTTCTGTGGACTCCAAATTATCGTTGGAGTTGTACAAAGTTGTCATGGATCTGCTTTCTGCTCTGCATTTACAACCTCAAAAAGGGATCACAAGTTTGAGAGGAGCATTGCGTACCAACCTGTAACTCTTGTTGCAATGACTGAGCTCAATTGTACTGGATCTGTCTCATATCTGACTGTAATTTGTAGATTTGAGCACTACAATCACCGTGAGTTGACTCAGCTACAGATACAACTTTTTGTAAATTGATCTCTCAGGGACAAGTAACATAGGTACTCGCCTGTAGCCTTGCTCATCATGGCAGTTTGGAAAAAAGCAGTCCACCCACCATTAAGCAAGGTCATCATACATGCACTGTATTGAGAGGCGGGGTTCTCACAGTGATTCACAGTTTTTCAACAACTCTTGGTCAGATAAAATAGAGGAATTCAAGTGCCAAGGTCTTTTCCCATGTAAAGGTCCCCCCCAAGAGGTCACAAAACAAAAGCTTGTGATAAAAAATTCCAATCCCTTAGTCAGGACAGACTGTATGGTCATGAGTTTGGACAGAAATAGGAAGTCAATTCTGGTAGTAGGGCTGCCACGAAAGCAAGTGTGGCCTCCTGTAGAGTGCTTTTCCCTATAGGCATCCTTTAGTAAAGCATTGGAAACTGCTGATTGGAGACAGGTTGCATCACAGAACAGTTTCAGTCCTTAAATCTCTATGCAGTCTCTGCAACCCACAATTAAAGTTCCATCTCCACACCACGAGTCAAGACATGTGTAAGAAGGGTTGGATATCATGAAAAAACTGTACTCATGCTGCCTTTGTTTGGGGTGCATATACAGTAATGAAAAGCACAATCTATCACGTAGGAGACGTCTAACAATAAAGCCCTCCCAGGATGTATGTCAACCAGTTTTGCCACCTTCAGGCCTTCAGCATTTAATAAGATCCCCACCCTATATCATTTATCCAGGACTACAGACCAAAACACAGGCCCCTTAGTCCACAATAAAGAGGCCTGAGTCAGTTCAACCCTAGTTTTTAAATGAGTATCCTGCAAAAAAGAACATGAGCAGTAGTGGCATGTAGGGTAGCAAATGTGGAAATCCTCTTCCCATAACTTTTTATACTATTAACATTTATGGTGGCAACTTGAAGGGTACCAATGATACTAAAAGAAAAGAGAATATATGGACAGAATTCATTTGGAAGCATCATGGGACCTCATTTTCCATCTAGTATTTCTAGGATGCATAATATCCATCTGGTTGGACTCCATGTCAGAGGACACATCCTGCTGGGAGGAGTGGATGGAACAGGCCTCTGTGTCACCCTCCTCATCTTCCAAATCGCCCCAGTCAGATCCCTCTTCCAGAACCTTGAAGTGGTTCTTAAGAACTATATCCACTGCACCCCTTCTACCCTTGGGTCAAGGTTAGCTAGAAACTTTAGTTCTGCATTTTCTTCCTTTCTGGGGTATGGGAGCAAAATCCTCGCGGGGGGGCACTGGTGCTGAGGTCAACAGTGGATCTGGCTGTCCAAGTTCTACATGAGAATCAAATGGACTGTGCTGAGAATGATCACCGGGCACAGGACAAGTCACTGTTGTAGCAGTGGAAGGGCCGGGGGGAGCTATGTGGGGAGACAAGATCCATGAGACCCAGCTCTGTATCAGAGGGTACCTTTGCAATCAAGTCATATGTGCAGGTCCAGGGGGTAGCAGGTGGGGATACCTGTGGGAGCACCAGGGTAGAACAGGGACTTTAAGTTGGGCTTGGGAAACAAGGTCCTTTTGAGGCAAGGAGCTACCTTTGTTGTGGGCTGCCCAGGGGCATTTTGCGTATGAATGGCCCACACATTCAAATGGCCCACAAATTCCTTAAGCCCCCCTCCCAAAATTATCGCTAGCAGAGTCCTTCCTCGTGGAAAACTTCCACATCTCAAACAACACCTGCTTCTACAAGACTGGCTACTCATCTATGGAGCAACAGATGTTAACTTGGCTCTTGATCACTTCATCTCAATTTTCAACAAAGCCTGCGACCTCTTTGCCCCTGCTAAAAGGCACAAAACAAAATCTCTCTCTAACCCATGGGTCACCGTGGCTCTTCTCTCACAGCTGAAACTAAGGGATCACCTCTGGGCAGTTGCCAGGGCCACTGGCAAACAACTGGACATCCAAAATTACAAACAAGCACGAAATGCCTGCACAAAAGCCATACTGCTAATGAAATCCACCTATTACAAAGATGCTCTCACCAATACATGGGGAAATGGTCGTGCTTTCTGGGACAATATCAAGGATGTCACAGGGAAGCAGCCAAAAACCTCTCCAGCCATGTTAATGGTTGATGGATCCTCAACCGTTGACCCCAAGGTGATCGCAAACATCTTTAACACGGCTTTTTCAGACCTTAGTGCTGTTCTACCCCATGACTTTTTTGAAAACAGGGCCTACTCCCCAAATACCTAAGCCCCTCAGTCTAACCATCCCCTCTTCTACTTCAGGAAGGTAAGGCTGAATGATGCTCGCCGCTATATTACTGCAGCTATCTCTAAATCTAGATCTAGTGGCGACACCCTGGACCTTAAGCTTCTTTTGCTCACCCTCGATGAGGTAATTCATCCATTAACAAAAATCGTAAACCTCTCTCTCAGCTGTGGAAAATTCCCGGACCTATGGAAAACAGCCACCGTGACACCCATCCATAAAAGTGGGGACAAGACGATTCACTCAAATTATCGCCCTATCTCCATACTGCCCCCACTCTCTAAGGCACTTGAGCGCATCATGGCTGATCAACTTACCGACCACTTGGATAAATACAATATACCTTGTCCACAACAACACAGCTTCTGGAAAGGTCACAGCACCACCACAGCCCTTCTTGAGTTCACTGGAGCTTTGCACAAATTCCTTGACAATGGCCTTCTCACAGGGGCCATTTTCGTCGACATCTCCAAGGCCTTCGATACAGTACACCATGGATTATTAATACACCAACTACTGAATGCTGAGCTATCACCTGACTCTTCTCTCTGGTTTAAAAGCTACCTAGAAAACCGGTCACAGAGAGTAAAAATTGCGGACGCTCTTCCTAACACCCTGCCTGTTCGCTTGGGTGTCCCACAGGGATCCGTACTGGGACCCCTCCTTTTTAGCCTTTTCTTAAACTCCCTCCCTTACCACTGCTCTGAGCAGGTCATACTATATGCTGATGATGCTGTTGTATTCTCCACTCACAAAGGTCCTGCAACTCTTCAACACAACCTTCAACTTGGTTTCAGTTCTGTAGAGACATGGTTTCTTAATCATAAACTGGTCCTCAATGACAAGAAAACCAAATCTATGCTCTTCTGCAGCTCTCCAACCCACACAAGCTACACCACTTGGCTATCTCCACCACCCAGGGGAACACTCTAGATCAGGTGGGGTCCTTCAAATACTTAGGGATACAGCATGACCCTAATCTCTCCTATGGACTTCATGTAGATAATGTAGCTAGAGCTGCTAATACATGGCTTGGTCTCCTCTACAAACACAGACCACACCTCACGCCAGTGGCTTTGAAGGTTGCAGTCCTGAGCTCTGTGATCTCTGTAATAGACTATGGTCTCATCATTTATGGCTTGGCCACAACCACAACCCTTAGATGCCTCGCAACTACCTTAAATAAAGCATGTCGGCTCATCTCTGGTGCTCACCATCTCACCCACACATGTGACCTGTACACTCAGACCGGCTGGCTGCAACTATCAAACCGCATAAAGTTTCTCACCTGCTCCGTGGGGAAAAAATCTACCTTGGCCTTGCACCTTCTGGGGTCTCAACTCTGTTACAACACTGAATTAACAAATGGCACCTTAGGAGATCCATGCTACAGCTACTAAAAGTCCCACACTGTCACACTTCACAGGGACAACGCTCTTTTGCTTATCGAGCACCACTCTGGTTCAATGGCTTCAGCCCAACCATCTCCTCTGCCCCAACTATTGGTATGTTTAAAACTAGGCTCTGGGACTATCTCACTACCAACAGCTCCTGTGACTGCCCAACTTAACCTTGTTCTCCACTTCCCTTTCTGCTCTAGTTTCCCCCACACTGGATTCTACCCTCACATCTTGGTATACTCAATGCTGCACTTTTCACCCTCTTGCCACCCTTCCTACATTCTTTCTCCCCTCCTACCCTCTTCCCTCTCCCTATGGCTCTGGCACTTCTTATCTGTTATCTATCTTCTCTGACAAATGCTGCTGGCTGCCTTGTTACAATGCTTCCCTTGAACTGTATTAATCTGTACTCTGTTTGCAATGTGCACATTGTTGTATTGCCTGTCTTGATGTTCCCCATAATTTGTATTTCTCTGACATGGAACCTTTGTAAAAGAGCCATGGCTCAAAGGTATTTGTAATCCTAGACTTGATAAATAAATAAAAAAAAATGATAAATAAATTCACATAAATTGCAACTGAACCATTAACATAATCCTTTGCTATGTGACAATAAACAAAACAGTGAGAATACTGAGCACTATCACATGCATTACTAATGTGGGATCTAGAGCCACATTTGAAGCAGGATTTGGGCTGGCCCTGATAAAACAAGGTCCCCCTATCACTGCCCAAATAGAAAGTACAAGGCAGGTGGACAACACCAAAATCAGACTGTAACAATTTTACACAGATCTGCCACCCCAGTCCAGATACATACCTAGTCAATTATTGGTTCTGATTGATCTAGAGCATCGCATCGAGAATGCAGTCAGCATAAAATGTCAGCGATGTTAACTCATTAGTTTTGAAAGAGAACAGCAATTGTTCTCAGTGTAGGGTGTGTAAGGGGAACCAACATAAACAGCAACCACAATGGAGAATCCTTATGGGTCTTGTAATGAGCCCAAAATGTGTCCAAACCTGAAATCAGCTTGAAACTGATGTCAAAACTCATGTCACCCACGTTGAAGAGAGCATATATTTCTGAAGCTTGAAAATTCCAAGACTCTTTCAAAAGTTTCCTAGTGATATAAACCCTGTCAGGGTGGAGTTCCAAACCCCCTTTGTAGATCAAGTGGACCACATTTCTACATGGAACAGGGTCACTCGTGGTGTGGAAGAGGTCAGCAAATGGTCATGGTCTTGATGGGCCAGTAACATCAGGACAAGATTGAGAGTTAGGATGCACAATCTCTGAAACCTGTTGAAGAGGACATGAAGGGGGCAAAGAAAAAATATTCAGAATAGGCACAGCTGCACCCAAAGTAGCAGGGGAGGAGGTGTCTGACAGCAACACAGGGTCTAGGAGAACAGGCAAATGGGAAAGAGAGCCAGGAAGAGTATCAGGAGGACTGGCAATCTGGTCACTTACTGAAATATCCATCTGGCCATCCACAGACAGCAGTGACTGGTGAGCAACAACAGGAGGTGGTGCAGGTTCAAAAGAAACACCAGCCTGTTGTGTTGCATTCACAGCAGTAATAGAAGGCAAAGTGTTATGGTACCTTTGTACTGCAGCATCAGTGTCATCAGGGATCCACTCACCACCCAAAGTGTGCTTCCAGCCCACACCCTGCAAGGCTCATTCAGGGGACTAGCTTTCACAGGACTGCAGGGTCATGGGCTTTCCTTCTGTGAGAGGTAATTAAACTCGCAGCACTGGGCATTCCATAGGTTTCAGGTGAGCAAGTTCAGGAACAGACACACTCTCATAATTGGTGCAGCTGCAGTCGCTTCCATAAGGATCAATTTTTTTCAAATGTGCAATCTGCTGAGCAAACTGCCACTCTTCTGTAGCTATCTGGGCAAGCAACATGCTCCGTTTCAGCTCCAAATCACATTTCAAGAATTATTCAGTAACAGTACTGTTAGCAACAGTGATAGAGAATAGTGAATGGGCAACTATGCACAACCAGTTTGTTGTGCTAATGAAGGGTTCTGATTCCTTGTGACCTCGAGAGCGAAGCTAGAGATGTCCATGGGAATCAGAACCCTGAGGTGGCACAACACACTGACTCTGCATAGAGGTCCCCATCTACTATTTTTTATAGTGCCTCCCTTTAATAAAATACATTGCTTTATTCCTAAAATGCAAATTAAAATTGGTCATTTCCACATTGGGTATGCTGGTAGTTAGGGTGGTTGCTAGGGAGCAGAAGTTCATCATTTTGTACTGCAACCTGCTATTGGTTGCTAATTGGGTGTGGGAGGGATTTTCCCCCACAAAAAAAACATGGCAGTCACATTTCTCGCTTAGCGAAAAGCAACGACTACAAGGAGACTCAATTTGTAATTATTATTTAGCTATCTGGTTGATCCTGCATTGATCTGTGCAGGTTCAGGCTATCATGTTGCTGCCACCACCACAACTGTTATCTGACTGAGCCTGCCATTTCTGTGACTCCTGCTATCTGGTTGAGCCTGCCATTTCTGTGGCTTGTGCACTTTCAAAACTAGCTAAAATGTTGTTGTAACACAGTATGGTATTAACGCGTTCCATGACCTTTAAACTGTGGTACAGCAACATTTCAGTCATAATGGATTTCCATCCAGAACATGCCCTCATCATACACTATAAAGTCGCCACTTAACACAACACTTTCTAAAACTTTATTGAGAACCACAGCCAAAGTGTCCATAGACACAGAGACCTCTGCAGGAAAGGTGATCAGGTAGAGGTTGATCTCCCAGCATCTGCTCCAAGAGCAAATCCTCTTTCTTCACACTAGTGATGGCCCTCTTGCAAAGACGGCCAAAGGGTCCCCCTACCAAAAGAGATAGGAAATTTTATTAAAGCAAATATCAGTATCACATCACTGATCAAACACAATTACAACAATGCAAAAGTCCAGAAAACATAATGTTGCAAGTTCAAGCACTTAGCTAAGTATACAATATTAAATACTACCAACAAGTAAATAAATGCACTGAGATTCTAGAAGGGAGAAAGAAAAATAAAAAGAAATATTATCCAACCCTGGATTAACTTTATATATACCTTTTATATACAAAAGGTGGGGAAAAAACATTGCCTAACGGGCACAGGGAAAAGGAAAATAACTGAAAAAAAATAACATTCTTCCACATAAAGAACACTCGGGCATATTTCTGGAAAAAATAAAGCCTTTCCACCATAACATAACTTTTGATTTAGGGTGCATTTTCAGGTCTTTAATGAAGATTTCCTTATAGGCAGATTCACATAATTTACCATTGGTTACATAAACCATCCTGTGTTGCTGTAACACAAATTGGCAAAGTGCTTGCCATAAATAGAACTTCAAATCAATAAAAAGACTTAATGTAACATTGTGATACTGTGTTACTAATGCTGTCCAATCATTTAACACTAAGGAAGCATATGTACTGTGCCTTAACAAGGGGAGCTGCCATAATTTGGCTAGATAGGCCCAAAGATGGGATGAAAATGGACAATCTATGAATAAGTATTCTAGAGATTCTATAGGGACAGAACATTCTGGGAAAGGACAACTTCATTCTTCTATAGGCTTATGTTTATTATTTCCCCAGTCATTTAATCTTCCGTGTACACACAACCATTGCAAATCCTACATTTTCTGGGGAATTCTCTTATTTGTTAAAGATCTTAAAGCTAAATGTGTCTTGGAAGGACTTCGACTCAAAGGTTGTAATCCGAGACTACAAATAAATAAATAAATAAATAAATAAATAAATTCGGACTCCACATGGCCTATGGAATTTAAAACTATCTGATACGATTATTTTCTTGCTTTACTTTTTACCACTTCTTTCTGTAGTTTCCATTTATATAATTTTTGTAGGGTCGGCTTCATATGATCAGGAGTTACCACTTTTTTTTTTATTGGGGGGGCGGGGTATCTTCCCATATTTGAAAATAAGATTGCAAACTATTCCAGGCCCACTCTAGTTGAACAAGACATAGCGTTTAAAGCTGTTTTACATGGATCTGAAATAAATAAGGTGTGAAAAAAATACTATAGGGTTCACCATATTGAGATCCCTCTTTCTTAATAGGAAGATATGCTATTTCTCTTTTTATGGCATTAAGTCTGCTTAATTTTAGATATCTGATCTGTCAAATCACACACATGTAAATGAGTAGTTGTCATAAGCCTATAGAATTGAGTCAGGAGCTTTAAATAAGACATACATTCTGAATCTGAGTTTTATTTACCATATGCCTGAAACCAATTTGTTATATCCTTTTTATGTTTCCTTGCACATGTGCATGAAACATCTTGCAGTGCTTCAGAGAACGGCATTTGAGAGGTGTGTCAGGGACTAGCCCAATGCAGAGCAATCTACAGTGGGCACGTTCCTGACAGACCAATGACCACACAAGCAGAGTATGACAGTGGTCAGAGTTTCACAGATGGAAATTCCCAGGTCCTACCTCACCCTGGTCTCTAGTCAGATACATATTCTAGTGAGTGAGACAGCATGGTAGTAATTTATTTTAAAAAAAATACTTTTCCCAAAGACAGCTGCTCCATTAACTTAAATGTTTGTTCCCTCCCTTCCCACCATTTACTTCCAGGTGGAGCACCCTTGGTTGGGCTCAGTGTGCTCACAGTACTGTACAGTACAGGCATATACAGTATTGTAGAGCAGAGGCTTAATCCTAAACCTAGAATGTGCTGTAGAACCAGGAACAGTTCAGATCTGGACATGATTGTGCAGGGAGGACATGACCAGATGCTGAAGGTTGACAAAAAAGCCTGAAGAAAAAAAGTAGATAATAAAAAATCCCCAGCACACTGGCTCAAAGGTGCAGTGCCACAACTGAAAACGGAGCAAACCAAAAAAAGAGCATGCACATAGACCTGCCAGTCATTAACTTATTAAATGTCAAAACATATGGAAAGCACATCCTGTTACCAGCACGTAGCACTTTTTTGAACTTCAACATACTTTTAACAAATTATTCACTGGTGATTCTGTGTGCATTTTCTCAAGAAAACAAGGTACATCACCAGCCGATTGGCTTTGGGCCAGGGGCTAGCCCAGTGTTTTACATTTATGTGGCATTTTCTGTATGGGGGTGGATCCATGGGCTTGACAATGCAGCTGCAGTGAGGTAGTGGCACTTGGTTCTTTTCACTTTTCTGCCACTGGCTGGCAATCTGGATGGCACTGGACACACAACTGACTAAAGCAAAACAGCAGTGCTTGTCAGAAGGAGAAACCATGGATACAGTTACTCTGAGCCCCTCCCCCCACCCCTTCTCTGTCCACCCCTCCCCAATCAAATACCCTGGAGTCAGACAGCTGAACCGAAGCAGGAGCAACAGATGAAAACAGCAGGTTGAGAGCAGGAAGATTTGATATTGTTTAACTTCATGATTTTGTGCTAGCACTGGCAATTAAGAAAGCATGATCATTCCCCTCTGTCATTACTGAATTCAGGGTAACATACTTCTCAGCTGTCCTGATCAGGAGGGACAGCTCTCATTTTATCCTACTGAAAAACTGTTCTGACTCTCATGGGTCCCTCATTGGAAAAGTGCTGCTGCCCACACAGAGAATATGCTATTAATTCAAACATTAAAGCAGTTTCACAATATTCTTAGATGATAAGTCAAAAAATAAACTTTGTAGGAGTAAGTACAATGGTTTTGACAGTGTTCTGAGCTTGTATCTCTAAGTTTGAAGATGCGTCCCTGTCCCTTATTAAAGTGACAAAAGGTTGACAGGTATGCAAGGTGAAAATTAACAAACTGGGATGTACACCAAAGGGGTGGGGTGGTAAAAAGCCTGCTTCACAATTCTGCATTGGAGTTTTCAATGTGACAGCAATGGAACCAAAGTCAGGTACTATAGATAGATGAGGCAAGTCAAAGAGTTTAAATGGATTAAATTCAGGTAGCTGGGGGATTCATAAAGCTAGATTCATATTCTGCATTTTATCTTTGTATGGGGGGATTAAATGAACTGAAGTAAGGTACAGTAGATAGGTTGGGGAGTGTATTCAAAAAGCCTGATTGGTAGGATGTGCACTCACAATTCCTACTAATAACAATAGGCACATTAAATGGTATGTGTAACTTTATGCACCGGCTAAAAGTGATTTAACCTGTTAGCATTATGTCTTTACAGTACTCTACTTTCCCTTTATTACAGTCTAACTTAAATAATAACATTCTCCTGTGTAGTGATGATTTACATGAAAGCAAATTCCTTATCAAAATAGTGACAGCTTATTGCAGTTTAATTTTTTAAGCGTCAACTACAAACCAGGAAGAAATATAAAGAGTGAGAGTAGGGAGGTTATGACCTCCCTGTGAGCATCATCTCACAAAAAATGTTGTGCAGTGTAAATGATAAAATGTTCAAAATATACTCTACTTTTCCCTGAAGGAGATTGATATATGCAACAGGCGTCAGGATAAAAACTGCTGCATAAACACGTTTATTTAACACACCATACAAATAAATCACCATAACGTAATCACTTTGAGAATAACTTGAAGTTATTCCCATTGTGATTACATCACAGCCCATTTATCTGTACAGTGACTACGTCACTATCCCCCCGCCTGCCACCACTACCTTCTCCCATTGTACCACAAAACAGAACTGCACAACTTCAGTTACCCCCACACCACTCCCAAAATACAAGGAACCAACAAATTCCTGTACACTTATTCTTTTTTCCTCTACATCAGATATTTTTTTTCTCCCCAACACACCTTATAAAGCCACTTGTAACATGAACAACTACCCTCGTACCCCGCTGCCTCTCCACCGCTCACTGTTTCCCTCATCAGACACGTTGCATCCTTCAAGCTGACCCCACCAGCCGCACACCAACAGCACTTCCTTCACTGCTTTAAAACTTCCCAAATAACATTTCTCTCTCCATTTCCTTCCATCTGCACACAAAAGCATACCTTCTGTACTCCACAGCAGCGTGTAAGAACCACCTTCTCCTGCTCCAATGGTATCCTTCTATACACCGTACGAGAGACTTACAAACAGCTCCTCCTACTCAAATGGCAACACTTCCTCTGCATTCTCCCACAAAATCCAAAATGTCTTATTTAAACAAAAAATAAATAAATAAAAGAAACCAATGCCAGGGAAACAAACTACCCGCACAACTCCTACATGACCACTCTCACTACCTACCGCTTATCGCATCCGCCATTCTTTCAGAAAAATTTTTAAAACCTCCACACTCCACCAATCACCGAAGACATTGCCACTTCATTAACGCGGAATGAACCAAGCATACAGAATGCAGAAAGGGGGGCTACAAAAAGCGTAAACACAAAAAAAAACTACAGTTCCAACACAATGTAAAAAAAACCTGCTACCATCCAAAAAAAAAACCTGATGCCTGTTGCATAAATCCAATATGTGGGGGGCGCCTGTTGGATACCAAAGTTATTTGTACAGTAGCCTGCATCCTCTTGTAAACCTCACTCATGGCTTTGCTGCTCATGAGGTTACTCGAGGTCACAGGCTACGGTACAAATAACTTCGGTATCCAACAGGCGCCCCCCCCCCGTATATCCCATATTTATGTAGTCCAAAAAGGGGCTTGCCTTTTCTTTGCAGCTCATGGTTTTTAGGATTAGTTACTTAACACAAACTGAAATGAAACCAGACTTTCAAAACCAACAGGTAAGGCTCACAGTAGGTTCACAGCAATATTCCAATGTGTGTACCTGCTGCACACCTGTAGTACAGCATTTGAGACTGTATAGTCTTAGGATACTGCTCCATTTGCAACTGTATGCAAATGCATAAACTGTGAAGAGAAAACATGGAGGCTCTGCTGAATGTACTGTATTACACACAAATTGGAATACAATGACGGTGTTTGTCAAACAAAGACTGTTGGTTTTGCAAGTCCACTCTCATCTGAATTGGGAGATGCTGCTCACAGTGAAGTTGTGGCCTCCCAACTCTGACTTTTAATATTTCACAGGACTCTAGCACCCCATTAATTTAAAATTCACGTTGGTGGTTATGAGCTGGGCCACTGCCTTTTGACAGAGAAGAAATATAAGAAGCTATTTATGTGATAACATTCAGTTAGCCATATTATTCAAAACAATAAGTAGCTCATATGGATGATTTAATATTGAACCCGAAGGCCAAGGCATTGAATCAATGCAGAAGCTGGTTATTCTGAGCATACACCTGCTAACTGAACGTTATTACTGTCATACAACTAGGAATTTTGAACCCAGGGGGTTTAAAAGTTCTCTGGTAGTTAAGTAAATGTGCCCTTCCCTATTTTTCTGTGCACTAAATGGATATCCTACTGTGGGCATGTCTAAAATGTGGATACCCTACCATAGGCATATCTAAAATGTGGATAACCTACTGAGGCCACATCTAAAATGTGGTTGTTATACTTTGTTGGGTATTAACAGACAGTTTCCCTGTGTTCTGATTGGCTTAAAGTAGATACCATCATATAATTGTTGTTAAACAGTCTCTTACAGCAGGCTGTAATAAAAAAAATATTGGTTATTAATGTATATTATTCTAGGTCAATGCACTGCAGTCAGTTTGTGTTTTGTTAAAGCTGAGAAAAAATGAATAAATAGGAGCATCTCTTTTGGGTGATAACATTTTTAATATGCAAAAAAGAGGTTCATGACATTTAGTAGTTTATCCGAGTTTACTGTTGCAGATAAGCCTCTTGGTATATCAATAGTCTGATACCCACCTAAGCAATAACCTATTACAGGGCATGGATTTTGAGAGAACACCATTTCCAATATATTTAACAAAAATTCAATGTACAGTAGGCATGGTTCCAGTCAGTATGGACCGAAAAACATGCGTTGTCCATGTCTTCCCATTGCATCTCAGAGCTCAGCTCTATGTTACTTCATATACATCACTCTCTGCAGCTCAGCCCTGTGTTTTACTTCATATACACTACTGCAACTCAACTGCCCCTATGCAGTTCAGCTGCATTTTGGTTCTTCTATGCTATCTACTGCTGCTCTACTCTGCGTTTTCCTTCACAGCATCCACTGCATTCAACTAACACAATACACCCCTGCCAAAAACACCACGCAAGGAAGCATTCAGCATTGACAAATGCTTGTTTGTTTCTTCCCACCACTGTGCCAAGTCCTCATAAAGACATAATACCAAAACCCTAGCAGTGAATATTGATCAGATACTTAATTTGACTTCAGAGTCCTCCAACAAACTAATATTCATTCTTCATTGAGATTTTGGCATAACTATCCCTGTACCTGAAGTCACGACAGTTTTGATCATTAAATGGTCAGTGAATTCTATAGGGAGAGTCACCGTGGTCATAACCTGAAGCCTATTTGGTATAAAAATAGTATAATTGCTGGTGATGCTGTTTTTGATGTATCCTGTAGTTATATCTCTATACAATTTCTCAGGGCAGTGGAATCACAATATATTTTTTTCCACAATCTTTCCTTCCTTTAACATCCAGTGTACAGCTGATGTCCCCTACAAAATTGAAATTTGTTTTGTCGTAACAAAAAAAGGCTCTAGTTGTGAAAATAACAGCACCCTGTCTACCTTCCGTTGTGGTGCATACACATTTATGAACCTACTAGGTTCTCCTTTCCAGATAGCATCTATAATAAGGTCCCACTCTAGTATAAGATCAGCCAGCTTCTTAATTTAAAACACTGAACCCAAAAATAAAATTCCTATACCATCAGCCTTATCTAGACCGTAAGACCAATTAGAAGGCCCCTTTTGCCATAACCTCTGAGATTGCTGAACTACAAGATTGTTATGAAACCAAGTTTCTTGTAGAAAAATGATGTCCAAATGATGGACTTGCAAAAGGGTAAACACAGCTGCTCTTTTCCTGCTTTTCAGCAAGCTGTGCACATTCAAATAGGCTATAGTAATGATATCCATTTAAACAGAGCAGTCTTTACTTTTTATTTTTCTTGCCTGCTGGTTGTTGTTCATCTCCATCTGGGAAGACGGAGTGTGAGGAGAAAGCATCAGACTCCACTTACCCCGATTTCAAGTCCCTCCCCCCCTTGGGATGCTAACACCAAGAAAGAATTAACTATGTCCACCTCAGTTCTGTTGGAGCCAGACCCTAGATGTCTGGAGCTCCTACATGGGGCCTTCCACTCTTGTGGCGGTGGCATTTGAGAGGCAAGCTGTTCCTCCACAGATTGTGGGGCAATTTCAGGTTCAGGTAGTGGGACCGAACATCTGACCACAGTAGGAGTTGAGTCAGAAATCACCACTGGGTTTGTAAAGGATTGTCTTGCACAGAAACCACCATTACTAAGGCAGTTTCTGCTGCTTCAGCCATGTTCCTAGTGTTATCAGATGTGGGCAAATCCTGATTTTCTGGTCTCTGACCTTCCCCTTTTGGTTGAGCTTTCTTAATGAGATCATCAGGATTACTGTAAGTTGTGTTCTTTTGTTGTGTAATGCCCATGGACAGTCCTGAAATATACGGTAATGCTCTTCACAGAGATTGCATTTGCTGTGGTTCATGCACTGCGAACTGATGTGACTGAATTCCATACAAATGCCACAGAGTAACTTGTCACATACATTGAAAAGATATGTCCGAGCCCCACACTTATAGCATGCCTTAGGTTGGCCCAAGTGAAAACAGACCCCGTGATCTTTTCCCAGAAAAAAAACATTTGGCAAGCGCATTATGCCATCTTCATAACTTTAAATTTCCAGCCTCCAGTATATAGGCACTTTGTGTCAATGTTTGCTTTTGGAGCACTTAAGACTTCACTCCTTTGCTGCAGCCAATGCAGGAGATCACCCACATGCACCCCTTCATTTCTGAACATGATGGTTATTAATCTGATAGTGGGCTTTGTAAGGGGAATTGCAAAAAAGGGGGTCTATGGGGGGGGAACTTTAGTTGATTATACTTATTCCAAAATCTTTCTAATGAATGTGGGGATCTGAAATTAATATCGAAGTTGTCTTCACCTGGAATGTGGATCAGAGCATAAATTTCAGAGGCTAAAAAATGCATAGACTGCTTAAGCAACAGTTTACCCACATACAGTCTGTACAGCCTGGTTTCTAAGCACCCCTTCCAATGCAATCTTATTGCACTGCGTCGGGCACTGTGTCTAATCTATTAAAAAGATCAGAAAAATGAGGGCCCATCGAGATCTCACCTTCTTGATGGGGGGGGGGGCATTAGGAACATATATTGCCTGTGTATGTTATCCAAGCATGTTTCCCAACCCTGCCAAATGATTTGCCTCGAACTCTGGCATTCTAGCTGACCAAGAAATACTGGCAGTGTCTATTCCCTGAGTCTGAGAAGTAGATGGTTGCTGCATTGGCAAAATGTCATCCTCTGCCCTTATATTCAAAGGTACTGTATTGGCATTTGCCTGGGGTTGAAAATCTACTGCCTATGATATTTCATCATTCAGGACCCCATCAAGTTCCCTGTTTTCATCTGAGACACACCCTGCATCTTTTGTACTACTTCAACCCCCACTGCTTTATTGAAAGTCAAATTGTTGTTTTTTAATCTTTCAGGCTCCGGTCTCCCCTTGTCTGATGTTGCCATTGCCGAGGGCCTCACTTCATCCGGTAAAGAAATCAGATCCCAATCTGGGTCTAGTATTCACTTATCCTGCATTTTTTTTCCATCACGCACCTTCCAGGGTAGATTGTGGTGACCATTCTGCAGCCTTGCCCATAGATTTGCGCAAACCAAAAGCTGACCGAGGTTGTGCGCTTGAAGTCAGTGGCACACTTTATTCCTGACTCACTGAATTATCAACATCCAAAGGCATCACATTGTGTGTGGCACTTGAGGCTGAGGGGAGATGATTGGTGTTCAGTTTTTCCACTGCGATTTCACCATCTTGGCTCTCCGTGTTTAATTTTTTTCTGCCCAAAGCTTTTTTCCTCTTCTCGTATCTTTCCTCATCTTCAGCCAGCATTTGAAATATTGCCTGCCTTCTGTCAACCAGCTACTTCTCCAATTGTGCAATGGCTTTCTCAATATCATCGTCTGTAGTCATCATTTCAGGTACAGAATTTCCATTCCTTATAATTTCCATAGCATCCTCCATCAGCTCATCCTCTGATGATTCCACAGATAATTTCTCTTCATCCTCCTGTTGAGCTCTGGCTGGGTCAGAGGACTTCTCCCCAGCCTGCACCATAGTGGCCTCCACCACTTCCTCTGGAACCTCCATCTTGAATTGGGGCCAACAATGCCCCCTCCGGAGAGTATGGAAAATTGTTATTGATATTCAAAAACAAACTTCAGAAAAACATAATTAATACAGACATTATAAACAAATCTATTCAGAACAAAATGTAAATCAAAACAGTACACTCCGTACATATTCATGTATCACCCACCCATCCCCTTTCACCCATAACATTTCATGAGAATTAATATTTACATTCCTGAGATACTTTCATTATCTTTGCTTCCTTATTCTAAAAATAAAAACTAAATGCTTTTGTTTTCCTTAACCTAAAGTCCCCATTCCTCCTTCCTTCAGTAATTTCCTTCTTTTATTATTCCTATTTCTTTTTCTAGGTCTCTCACGCTCTAAACCGTTATGTGCAAAAACAATGAATCAGCACACACAGTGTATCCCTTCCCAAAGTATACACTCACTGCCTCTCCTAGTGTGTTTCTTTCATGTATATATATTTTGTCCAATTCTGTTTGTATTACATCTTGAAGTTGTACTTCCTCATTACACAACACACTCTGACACCTGGATCAATTGAGGACGTGCTGCGAGCTATGGATGTATGAGGAGGTGCTGGAACAAAGGGCAGCCAGCCCAAACTCGACAGAAAGCCAAAAAATGTACAGCACACTTAAGCCCATTACAGGATAAATCCAGGTCCAAACGTGTGAACATAAATAAGCAGTATTTTTATTGTATCCAAAAGAACAGAAGGGACCAACAGGCAAAACAGAAAACAAAACGCTTACCGTGCCCCAGCGCTTCGACTCGTCAATGAGTCTTCATCAGGGGGTAAAGGTTACAAGCTAAGCTCAGTCCTTTTATAATCAAACTGGCAATTAATCAATTAGAAAATACACAGATGTTTGCAACAATCATTTTAAGTCAGCAGACAAAAACATTTTCATTTTATACCTAAATAGGTCACCAGATGGTGCTGTGACAGCACTAACATCATTCTAATGAAAAATATACAAGAAATATATATGCAGACTCTAAACGACAGAATTAAACAACATAAACATGATAAAAATTGACAACAAGGATATAATGTTAGACCAAACCTCCAGCATATCCTGGAAGATAGAGAGAGTGTGTATGCAAGGCAACCATAATACAGGGCCTCCCTGTAATTGAGGACAAGGCAGCTGGAGGACAGTCAAATGAAATGGGAGTGATATCTATGAAAAAAAGACAGATATAATAATATGGTTATAAGATTTCTAAGTCACATATACAATCTCATATCTTATCAGAGAAATTCCACGTATTTATTGCAAAAATGGTCTTAAATCCCATTTATCATTGAGTCCCTGTGGTTTTACACTATGCAATGTGTGAATCCAAAAACTCTCACGTTGTAACAGCGTTGAGGTCTTTATCCACTTCAGTTAATTATTCTTACTCCTAGAATGATGTTAGTGCTGTCATAGCACCATCTGGTGACCTATTTAGGTATAAAATGAAAATGTTTTTGTATGCTGACTTAAAATGATTGTTGCAAACATCTGTGTATTTTCTAATTGATTAATTGCCAGTTTGATTATAAAAGGACTGAGCTTAGCTTATAACCTTTACCTCCGATGAAGACTCATTGACGAGTCGAAGCGCTGGGGCACATTAAGCTCTTTGTTTTCTGTTTTGCCTGTTGGCCCCTTCTGTTCTTTTGGATACAATAAAAATACAGCTTATTTATGTTCACACATTTGGACCTGGATTTATCCTGTAACGGGCTTAAGTGTGCTGTACATTTTTTGGCTTTCCCCTCTGGCACCTGGCTTGCCAGATTGCCCATTTTCTACATGCTAAAACTACTTACACAGTGCTCTTTTTCCAGTGTTTCCACTGTCCAGTTATTTGCCCTTGTACCAGAGTTTCAAACGTTATTGTGGCAAATACATCCTCGTTCCATAGAGCTGCTAGTGATGTCCAAAATCCCTGTATACACATGCAGTCAAAAAAACATATGCTGCATTGTTTCAATCTGTTCCTGACATCCTCTTTCAATGCATAATCCTTTCTCTTGTCTTTTATGCTTTTGATTCCCTTTTACATTTAGTTTCCCATGTCCGCACAACCAAACCATATCTTGCATTTTCAATGGAATTCTGAATTCAATCATACTAACAGCTGTTGCAGTCTATGCTTGGTTCAATTACAAATACAAGCTCTTCAGATTAGAATTTTTCTACTAATATTCTATAAAATTGCTTTTTAGTCATATTTTGGAACCAACTTAGTTCAATTTTCTACATACGAATATATATTAATGTAGTCTGTACATATTGAGGTAAGGCTTTGTCTGTAACATGCCATTTCCCTCTGCCCCACACTGTCAAGAAACTTTCACTCCAGTCTTGCATTCTATTCATCTCTGCCTCATCATTTCCTGATATTAGTGGTCTAATATTTGTGTAAAAGAAATTGGAAAATAAATATTCCAGGGGCTGTAGCATATTCAGTCTCTCCCCCCCCCCCCAATGTCCTATATGTGTGTGCTGTCTTAACTGGGTTTAATCTACTCCCCCATAGGAGCAGAAAAAATATTCCTAATACTTGCGTGTGCATTCCATATGGTAGTGGTTATGCATGCGAGACATATAAAAAGTGTGGCGCTTTATATGTCCTTATTAGATGTACTCTTTTTTTTTCTTGTCATCTTCTAGGATTTCCATGTTTGCACCTTGTGATGGGCTTTTTGGTAAGCTATTTCCCAATTTTGTTTTTCTGCTTCTTTTTTCCCAAAATAAAGACCCCAAATCTGTAATGGTCCTTTCACCACAGGGATTGGAAAATCTTGATCCTCAGATGTTGTTCCTATTCTTGGCACTTTAGTTTTTGTGCGATTTATTTTTATCCCTGTGCGATTTATTTTTATCCCTGTTTCTGCTGTGTCCTTTTCTATAATCTGGAAGGCCTTCTGTCAATCTTCCAAGGAAGCTACTGTCAGAGTACAGTCATCTGCATATGCCATTACTTTAGTGCACAATTCTCCTTTTTAGTTTATTACTGGTTTCACCTCTGTTGAATTTTCTATTAATCTTAATAATGGGTCCAATCCAAACACGTATAACAGGGGGCTTTGTGAGTGCCCCTGTCTTAGTCCATTTGTCAAATAAATTGGAATGTAAGTGCCCATTTATTAGGGGCGTCATCTGTGCTTCTCTATATAAGAGCTATGTTAGCTCCTCCATCTGTTTTGGTAAGCCATAGTCCTCCAACACTCTCCATATATGCTCCTGCTTTATGGCACCAAATGCCTTCTCCTGATCTATGGATAACATGTATCCTTCCAGATCCATTGTCAACCCTTGCTTTACTAGTTCTCTTATAAATACCAGATTTTGATAAATATTTCTTCCAAGAATGGCACATGTCTGTTTCCCCAATATGACTTTTTGAGCAATTTTAGCCAGTCGGGCAGTCAGTATTTTGGTCAGAATTATAGTCCATTGTCAACAGACTTGGGGGGCCTCCAATTCTGTATATCTTATGAATCTCCCTTTTTATATAAAAATATCATTATGCCTTCCTTCATGCTAGCACTAAGTCCATTATTTCCTGTTGTATGGCCTCATATACTACTTCTAACACAGGGGCCCGCTGGTCTATAAATAGTTTATAGAAATCATTAGGCATCTCATCTATTCCAGGTGTAGTGTTAGTTGATAGTTTCATTATAGCTACTTTAATTTCTTCATTTGTAATAGGCTGAATTACTTCTGCTTTTTCCTTATGTGTTAAACTAGGAATTTCTAAATTCCTAAATATGCTACTATCTATTCCGGTTCTGTAATTTTTTTGATAAGTATCACATACTGTAGATCTTTTTGTATAATTTGTTGGATTGCTATATTGTCTTCTACTACATCTCCATTCTCATTTTTATGTTTGGTTGCATGCATGTGCAAGAAACATAGTGCCACCATACGGGTTTTCGTATGTGTGCCTCCCTTACTTCCAGTGCCCTGCTCCCTTTTGCAGGCATGGCTGCACCATGCCAATGAATGTTTGAGCTGTCTATGACAGCCGTTCAGATGCAGTGGCATACAATTGAAAGTAAAAAACTGCTGCAATCAGCAGTTGTAACGTGTAGGCAATTTGCATACTGCTGTCGACAGGTAATTTACATACTGCCATCGGCAGTATGCAAAGTGCCTTCACTCAGCACTGCACCCTGAATGCAGCTGTCATAGACAGCTCCCTTCAAGTTCGCCCCTTCCCAAACACTCAAGTAGCATGCTGGGAGCCCACCCCAACGTGCTCATGCTCTCCCCCCGGCACACAGTATGGCCGACGGGGGTGCCCAATCCCCCATCAGCTCTGTGGCCCCCTCCTACAGTCTTCTAGGTGCCACATTGAGAGCCCATTTCCAGCATGTCAAAAGTCAGAATGGTGACGGGGCTGCCCAATCCTCCATTGGCTCCACTCAACACCCCCAAAAACTCTACAGATTTCCAGTTGCCACGCTGGGAGCCCACCCCAGTGTGGCAAACATCTGTATGGCTGACGGGGTGCCTAATCCCGCCAGCTGCACTGGCCCCTAAAAAACTTTCAGCTGCCACACTGGGAGCTCACCCCACCATGGCACAAGTCCTGCATCATCTTCCTAGAAAGAAAACACACCTGAAAATAAAAATGGTCCCTGTTGATTGTCTTGCTCCCTCCCCAACCCGCTCCCACCCTCTGCGCATCCACCACCCCACACCCCTCGACCCCAAACTTACCTCCGGAGTCTGGAACGATGATCTTCAGTGGACCAGGAACACGTCTGCACTCTTCAAAGCTGACCGCGAAATGAAGAAATGCCGGTAAGCTGTTTAATAGCATAAATGTGTTTTCTTTTTCAACTTCGGTGCATATCTTAGCCATTTTGGGGAATTTTTTCACCAAATTTTCAACATGGGGTGTTTGGGGCCCCATCTCATGAACTCAGTCACTGTCATTTTATTCTTCGGTCCCGAAAGGTGATTTGGCAGTCACTGCGCGGAACCACCTTTCAGGACCCAGTAATGAAATGACAGTGTCACAATTCATGAGGTAGGCCCCCCCAAAACCCTATGTTGAAAATTTGGTGAAAGAATTCCCAAAAATGACTGTTTTATGAGCGTGCATCGTGAAGTTCCAAGGCACGCTCATAACTTCACAAATTTTTAATATTTTCACTCCAGATTTTCAACATTGTCATCTTACCACACCTCCTTATAAGCAGTACAGCTGCCATTTTTCATATCTTGCCCAAAATGAGTTTTCACGCATGTAGCGCCCAATGGCGTAGTCGGTGTGCGAAATCAATGTTAAGGACAGAGTAAGAAAATCGCAGTGACACTGTTCATGAGCAGAGGTCTTAAAATGTCTATGTTGAAAATTTGGTGACAGAAGTCCATAAAATGACTGTGTTACGAGCGTGCATTATTCAGTTTCCACACACCCTTGTAAGTTCACAAATTTGTACTATTTTTAGTCCAGATTTTCATCATTGACATTTTTCCCCACCTCCTTATGAACAGTACAGCTGTCATTTTTCACACTCTGGCCGAAATGTGTTTTCACACTTCTGGCACAGAAATGCATGGACGCTGTGTGAAATCAGTGTTCGGGACAGATTAAGAAAATCACAGTGACTGTTCATAAGCGGAGGTCCCAAAATCTCTGCGTTGACAATCTGCGGTAAAATATCCCCAAACTAATTACATTATGGGTGTGTGCTGCACAGTTTCTAAGCACGCTCGTGACTTCACTTTTTTTATATTTTCAATCCAGATTTTCAACATTGCCATTTTTCACACCTCCCCATGAACAGTACAGCTGTAATTTTTCACATCCTGTTCAAAATGTGTTTTTGCACCTGTGGTGACAAATGGTGTAGTCACTGTGCAAAATCAGCTTTCGGCTAACAAACTGATATTGCCACTGTTCATGAGGTTGGGGTCACAAAAAAAACATTTTGAAAATTTGGAGTGAAAATACCAACAAACACCTGGGGCATTAGGGTTTCCGACTGTAACGTCCCACGCTGTAGAGACTGACAGGCATCAGGGGTGTGACTTGGGATTGCCACCTGTAAAGCTCATGCCATTCCACCCACACCCACACCTTGCAGCCAGTGACAGGCATCAAGGTGTGTCTTGGACTCTTCGGCTCCAAAGTCTACCACATTCTCCTATACTGCACCCATCTCACCATATTTCTTTATGGAATGGGGTGAGCATAAGACCCAAAGACCCCAAGGCACACCATGACACTTGTCAGAGTCAGCAGGGTAGGGTGTGGTGAAATGGCATGGCCGTTATGCCTGATCACCCAAAGGCACACCCCAATGCCTGTCAGTCTCTGCAGGGTGGTGGTGGGGTTGGCTTCAGTTCAGTACTTCACTGCCATTCCTATTATGCATCTCTCTAACTCCTATACTACCAATGCCAATGCCAGCAAGCAAAATTCGGCATTGACAAATGCTTGTTTAAAGTTGTAATGATTGTCTTCCTAATGCCCTGTAATCCTTCATTATAAGGGTTTACCATATCCTTCCTTTAGTTATAAATTTTTGATTTATTGCAACAGTATGCTCTCTTTCTTTTAAATATGCACACATGTTCTCTTTTATGTCATTCAATTTATTTGTCATGTCTTTCCCTGTTTGCTTCATTTGGGTTACAATTTTTAAATACTGCACTCTTAAGCCTAAATATTGAACATATTTCTTTTTCGTTGCAGTGCTAGTCAAATTTATCATAAGGTTTTTAATATCTCTCTTTGTATCTTCCCACCATTCTATTGGACTGTCATAAAGGAAACTAATATCTCATCGAGCTTTAAATAGTGCCTGTAGCTCTACAGTGTATGCTTCATCCTGTAGCGTAGAAGTGGATATTTTCTAGTACCCCCTTCTTATTGTTATTTTATGTTAAGATCCTATTTCTATTTTGACAGCCAAATGTTCTGAAGTTTCTAAGGGGATAATCTGTGCTGTTTTACATGATATTCTTCCTATGGTAAATCAAAAATCTATTCTTGTTGATAAGTTCCCTATGTGAAATGTATGAGCCGGAGTTATGTCCAGAATTTCATAGATGTCCTGTAATATATTCCTAGCAAGGATATAATTTAATGTGTTCGTGTCACAATATAATGTATCTGTCTTCTGTCCCCTATCTCTACTACTAAGCCCACAATTAAAATCATCCCCCATAATATTAATTTTAAAGTTTTTAAATAGGGTTCTATAGCTCTAAATAACTCTGCCCTTTCTGCCTTAGACTGTGGTGCATAAATATTTATTAGCCTATATGTAACCTCATTTATACTAACATTAATTATCAGTGCTGTGCCTGGCTGTATATCCAATACTTTAAAGATTTTTATTTGTATCTGCGTAAACATGGTGCCAACACCTGAACATGCTTCTTCACCTGTTGACCACAGTGAGGGTCCCCATCTCCATTCCTTTTGTGCTTGAATAATTTCAGGGGTACTGTGTAGTCATGTATCCCGTACAAAATAAATCTGCCCGCCTCCTGCTATTAAACTAACAAACATAACTTGTCTTTCCTCTTGTGATTTTATACTGTTGACATTTGATGTTATAAAAAAAATGTTAGCATGCATTTTAATTTATTTAAGCCAGCAGTTATTCTTGTATACTATCATTTTCTTTTTTTCTCCTCTTTTTCTACTTTGGCTTGTCTACTGCTTCTACTTCTCCAATGTTGTCAGGCTGTGAGGATGTTATTGAGGATACATCAGAGTCCCTTCCCACTTCCACTTCTTCAACATCCATTACAGCTTCATATGTATTGTGTGTGGCCACTGGTTCCTTTTCTTTGATGTTTATTTGCCCCATTGTAGATTTTTGACCCACTTTGAACCTTATAACCCTTTTATATGGAGGTTCTATCATATTCTAAGGTGGTGGCATGTCCTCCTCCAAAATCCTGTCTCCTTGAGTGTGTTCTGTGGGTCCAGTAACCTCTGTTTCTTTTGTCTTATTAGGCTCTGCTTCTGGTTGCGTGTCCTGAGTTTTTTTTTCTTTTATAAGGTGCCTAGGGTTTACTTGTGAATGTTCTAGTGCATTTCCTTCATTTTTCATAGGGTGCAATGGTGTTGTATCTACTATATCCCAAGCATTTTTTGTAGCTCCTGTAGCTGCCACCCGCCTACTTGTTTCTCTTTGTGATTTTGGATCGGAGTTCACCATTTGTGTCATCAAGTCTTAAAGCCTCCCTTTTTCCTTTTGTGCCATCACTACGTATACATTCTGCTCTGCATGTAGCATCTGATCTATGCTGTTATGTGAAGCCCATACACAATTCCTAAACATATGTCCATTTTCTTCGCATATGTTACACTTCGGAGTTTGTCTACAGTGTATCCACATGTGGCCTAGTTTCCCACATAATCCACATCTCTGTTTCTCACATATGTTACTCAGGTGTTCCACATCCCCATATTTGTAGCATGCCCGTGGCTGTCCAGGGTAAAAAAATCACTCCTCTGTCTCTTCCCAAGAAAAAGCAGTTGGGTAGGTGTTTCATACTCCCATTTTCCTGTTTTAATGTCACTTAATAGTTCCACCCTCCAGTCCAGAGGTGTTCCTTGTCTAATATGGGTTCTGGATGTCCATTTACTACACAATGTTGCTTCAGCCAGTATGAAATGTCTGCAACATTCACTCCTTCATTGCAAAAAAGAACAGTGATCTTTTTAAAACTAGGTTTGGTCAGAGGTATTGCTAGGAAGGGCTTCCATAAGAGTATGTTTTCAAAGCCTGATATTGTTTCCAGAATCTCTCTAATCTAGCTGGGTGTTTAAAGCTGGGTACATGACAACAGGCTCCTGACAATTCGCTCCTGCGATATTAACTCCCGGCAATTCACTCCGACGAACATTCGCTCCATTGTTTTCTCGCTCCTAACTATTTCGCTCCCGCTACTGACAGCACAGCTACTGAACTAAAAGCTACTGACAGCTTACACTCACCTGACAGCCCCAGAATGAAAAGCTACTGACAGCTGCTGCATACTACCACATACTGACAGCGCATGTCCGTTTCACTCTCAATTACCTGACAGTGTTATACTGAGCCTCATTATTGGGCAATGACTACCTGCAGTGATACAGTCCAACCAGCATAGGTGGCTAGTAGTATAAAGCATATTAGCCTGTGTCTAAGGTTCTGTTTGCAACCGCCATCACTGATAATGACTTGCCACTTCATCACCTCTGAACGCCAAAAGAGAAAGCTTGTGGACGAGAAAGATTTTATATATACGTTCCACAAATGGGGAGCAGAAGATAATGGAATATGGCAAGGAGACCCCCCCAGTCTGAGCTTGCCTTGTGGAACCATGCGGAAAGTGTAAGTGATGGGTGAGCAAAAACCTATTAATGTCGTTGAAGCTTTCCACCGAGGGATGCAGACTATTCTATGCACGTCGCATCCCATTCTGTGGAGGTTCATAGATGGTTTCAAAGGCATACAGAGAAAAAGGGATGCAGAGCTAGAACAATTGATAGCTGGGAATGCCCCGACCGTGTCTTGGTAGGTGTATCGAGACAATGTGGAACGTCTTGCCTGCATTACTGCAAAAATGGAGGAGCGAACTACTGAGGAGTTTTTGAGAGGCATCGCACATAGCTTTGAATATTAGACTTCACACTGCCATGGATTTATAACAGTATCTTAATAAAGTTTTGTTTTTAATGACTGCATAGCAGAACTGAATTACTGACTGGTTGACTGGTTCACTTCATGTATACAGACGGTAACTAAGGGGGAAGTAATGTGACTGGTTCACTTCCTGTCTACAGATGGTAACTAAGGTGGCGACTTCACTTCCTTTCTACACATCTACAGAATAAGGTAAGGTTTTTTGCTTAATTTCTGATGTCTAACTGGTGTTGTTTGGAGCTTGTTGGGAGTGAGTAGTGGCAATCGGGAGCGAGTTGACATAGCCTCGAATTGTCGCAGGAGCGAACTAATGTTGGAGCGAGTTGTCGAGAGTGAATTGTTAGGGAGCGAATAGTCGGGAGCGAATTGTCGTGCTCCCTTTAAAGCTAATGTCATACATTGGATCTCCTGGCATATGAATCAATGCATAAATTTCATATGCATAATATTTAATGCTTGTCTTAAGTAGTGCTAGCCCCACAAATAGTCTGTCTGGGATGTTGTTCATATCCCCCCTCTATATCTCAAATGGACTGCATTTCTTCTAGCTGCTGGCTCTGACACATTTCTTCTATTTTCAGGAAACAAACATTTCCTAACATTTGTGTTCCAAACAGTTTGTAGTGCTTGATATCCCTGTCTTGTCTCATCTTGGTTCTCTTCAAGGTTATCATTATTTTGATTATTTTCCTGTAAGTTGTCAGGGTCAATATCAATTCTTGGGGAGGAGGGGGGTACTGGCATTTCTTTTTCCTTTGTATTCTGTATCTCCTGTGGCTGTGTCTCACCCTCCAAATGTTTTATAGTAGTAATAATGTCAGCCTGATTTGTTCCTTCAGTTCCTTGAGTATTTGTTTCAGCTACTTGTTGCCCTGGGGTTATATTATCTGATGATATCGCCCTCTCTTTTGTGTTTCTCACAGGTTCCTCTATAGAGGTCTGTTTTCCCCCAAAATTTGCTGGTAAGTTACCATCCCATCCTGTCCCATCCAAATTCCTCACCCATCCTGCACCCAGGAGGATGGAGGGTCATGTTGGAGTCGGGGAAGGTGAGTCGCTGGCACGTAGGAGTGTTAGGAGGGGAGGAGTGCAGACCCGTGGGGGTGGGGCGGTCATGTTATGCTGGACCTCTCCAGACTCCTGGCCAGTGTTGCTTCCCCCACTGAAGCAACAGGAGCAGCAGCAGCAGCACCAATGCCACCAGTAGCTGTTACTCATCCACCTTTTCCATCACCACCACTAGCAGAAGCTGTTGGGACTCCAGCAGCACCCCCTCCACCACCTCCACAGCCACAGGAGGTGGCCCCGGCAATTGTGGGTGGTGGTGAGACTCATGCCTGACAAGTGTGTACTGTCTGGTCCCCCCTGCAGCTCCCCAGTGTGGGAGTTTTTTAATTGTGTAGGGAGAGACAGTACAGTGGTGCAACACCATGCGTGTGGTGTGCTGGTGCGCCATGGGCCCCCTGGGACACATTTGGAAACAGGTGGCCGGTGCACCCACATGATGAATCACCACAGGGCAGAGTGGCATGCTGCCATGGAAGGGGTCAGGTGTCCACCTGCTGGCCCTTCTGTGGCAGTGGCTGAGGGTGCTGCTGGGGTGGGAGATGTGCCCTGCAGCAGTCACCACTGCAGCAGGAGGAGGAGGAGGGCTACATCAGGTGCTCCACCACCACCACCATAGCCACCACCACCACCCTGCCCACCACCAGCCCCACTACCTGGATTACCTGCTGCAGTGGACCCCGGCACAGTCCCTGTTAGCCAGTCTGACCTCCTGGTGTGGGCAGCACTGGAGGAAAACAAGTGTTTCATTGCTTTGGAGCAGCAGGTTACCAGAGTGGAAGCACAGCAGCAGTAAATACTTTCAGTGTTGCACCTGCTGCTGAACCACCATTGCAACCCACAGCCATAGTAAGTCTGGGTATTGTTTTCTGCTCCCCCACACCCAGTCCCACCCCCCTGACCCCACCCCACTACTGTGTTGTACTTTTGTTGTGTGTTTTTTGTTTGTTATTATTAAATCATACATTTTGCCTTCCAGGGGAATCTTTCTTGCACCACATAGTGCAATACGTTTTTTTGAAAACCTTGCGTAAATGCATTACAGTGAGTCATGTGAAGGACACATTCCCATTCTGAAAATGTGCCCACATTCTGCCTCCTTTCTCAGCAACATCAGGACATGATGGCAGGGAGAGTGTGTGTGTGTGCTCCTTACAGTGAATATACAATTGTGCAGGTTTGCAAATGTTTCTTTATGTTAATGGTCAGTTTGT
This sequence comes from Neoceratodus forsteri, assembly GCA_016271365.2. Lineage (NCBI taxonomy): Eukaryota > Metazoa > Chordata > Ceratodontiformes > Ceratodontidae > Neoceratodus > Neoceratodus forsteri. Next base: position 380,288,560 of record CM057458.1, read on the forward strand.
TGTGAAATGTGTGGCCACGTTTCCAGTAAGAAGAGCCTTGGTAGTGGAAACATCCCACATTTCACGACAAAGTGAACCTTATAACATTAGGAAACATTGCTTGGGATAGCTGCTGGACATTCAGTATAGTGGAGCATGCACCTGCGCTCCCCCTGCTATCACATTTTAACGTTGCTGAGGAAGTGTGGCACAAATGTGGGTTGCTTTTCAGATTGTTAATTCCTCCATCATGTGACTTACTGTAATGAAATTATGAGTGGTTCTCACAGACATATATTGCACTCTGTGGAGCAAGAAATATTTCAGTGGTAGTAATGCCCCCAACCTCCACATATTAGTTTATGTGCATCACCATAACTATGTAATGTGGTGACTGTCTGTAAAGCAGCAGCGCAACAATCAGTTGATAACTCTGACCTATATTTTTTAATGCTATGTTACAACTTCCTTTACTTACATCCTGACTGACTGGAATGATACGATCATTTGCAGTAGTTGAGTCTGCTGTACTACCTTTTTTCATGTGTGAAATAATGAAAGGAACATTCCTTTTAAATTGGTGCTGCTGACAGTGAGTGTGACCAGGTCTTTGTCATTGTTTTCCTCTGCTTTTCTCCATCACATCAAGTAGTTGTCATATATCACTTCTGTTGTTAACTAACAGTTATGCATCAGTCAGTGTTTTATATGACAACACGGAACAATAGTTATTGAAAAGCAGCTAAAATAAATACAAAGCTGATTGGAACAATATTGGAAGATGTGCTCATTTTGTTTTCATACATGAAAAAAAGTAGGAGTAAGAGAAGCAGACATAAATTGTGAGAAGAATCGTATCATTCAAGTCACTGAATGACGACTCGCACGTAAGTAGTGGTTGCTGTGGCAATTTAAAGTAGCATAAAAAAGTACAGTTCAGAACTGTGAGGACATTCTTGCAATGCTGCTTTAATTGTAAAAATGTCACTATGACATCATGACTATGAGCTCACAGCAACAATCACAGAACACACAAAAGTGGCACAGAGTCCCCAGATTTTTTTCTGCAGGCCCGCAATGAGTCTTCCTTGTGTGCAGAAAATTGAGAAGTGGTAACAAAGTGAAAGGAGACTGTTTCAGCACATACAAAGTCCCCCAAAATTAATGGAGCACTCAGTCATGCACACAGTGGTGGCACAGAGTCCCCAGATTTTTTCTGCAGGCCCACAATGCGTCCTCCTTGTGTGCAGAAAATTGAGAAGTGGTAACGAAGTGAAAAGAGACTGTTTCAGCACATACAAAATCCCCCAGCATTAATGACGCGCTCAGTCATGCGCATAGTGGTGGCACAGAGTCCCCATATTTTTTTCTACTGGCCCACAATGCGTCCTCCTTGTGTGCAGAAAATTGACAAGTGGTAACAGAGTGAAAAGAAACTGTTTCAACACTTACCCTAGTATAAAATGATGACTGTGAGGTCCGTGTTGCTGATCCAATGTGTTGTGCGAGACGATTCCACCAAATGAAATGTGATCATCTCAACTGGATTGAAAGGTGTCCTTTGGATGTACACTAATAGTAGCCTTGGTGAGTAGATATATGTATAGATATATGGTTGTGTATTTTGTAGGTGATGATGCGGAGTGGTTGAACTTGACATGGACATGTACTCATGCTATTGTTCTGCATCACACAGATGACTCATAAACTGTTGCTGTGCACATTCCAGTGTTCAATGAGAATTTTTTACACTTAAATGGAAACGGATAACTCTCAAGCACATGACGGTAAGTATTTCTTTTTTTTTTTGGGGGGTGGGGGGAATCATATTTTCAATTTTGTCCATAATGGTTTCTTATTTTTTCACTTCTTCACAGATTTCATCAGCATTCTTCCAGTTGCTAATGATGGTCATGGTCATCTAATGAAATGACTTCTGCATGTTGCATGTGTGCCCAAGCTTGGGGGAGGGGTGCGCCTGATGTTGAAGAACTTTTTTGGATAAGGCCACTTTGACAGAACAACAAAGCATCGCGAAGTTTCCTAAAAAAAGAAATGAATGACTTCTTACAAGTTGCAACTTCATTGTTATGTGTCCCTCCCTGGTTCTCAAATCTCAATCCCTATTGTCAAGTTACATTTCAGAGACGCATCTTGTCAACTGCTAAGACAACCTGTTGTGTGCAATATTTGCAGCAGTCTTTACAAAGCAATGAAATGGATTAAATAAAATCTTCATACTCACCAGAATGGATTTCACATGGACATTACATCAGTTCATCTCTGTACGGTATAGCTACAGCATCTTTTCCAATAAGTATTAGCGATGGAGCCTGTTTTTGTTCTCCTGTAAAAGAAACAAAAGAAGTGTACTGTATATGTTTTGCCACTGCAGCATTGAAAAGCTACAGAAAATAAAACATACAACTCAAAAAAGTGAGGCAGCATAACAAATGTGAGTGCACATACTCACTTTATGGTTTAAATATTAAGAAGCTGGTGGTGATGATGCACTGGTGGTCCGTGGGGGGCAGACAGACTTATGGTGGCAGACTTGCATAACATCAGTCCCGGTGGTGGTGGTGGTCCGTGGGGGGCAGACAGACTCATGGTGGCAGACTTGCATAACATCAGTCCTTGTGGTGGTCCGTGGGGGGCAGACTGACTCATGGTGGCAGACTTGCATAACATCAGTCCCGGTGGTGGTGGTCCGTGGGGGGCAGACAGACTCATGGTGGCAGACTTGCATAACATCAGTCCCGGTGGTGGTGGTGGTCCATGGGAGGCAGACAGACTCATGGTGGCAGGCTTGCATAACATCAGTCCCGGTGGTGGTGGTCCATGGGGGACAGAGAGACTCATGGTGACAGACTTGCATAACATCAGTCCCAGTGGTGGTGGTGGTGGTGGTCCGTGGGGGGCAGACAGACTCATGGTGGCAGACTTGTATAACATCAGTCCTGGTGGTGGTGGTGGTAGGGGGTGGGGGGGCACACCGCCTTTTAAATACTGCAGTTAAAACCTGCCAACATTAACCACATCATCATCCTCATAAAGAAAACTGCCCTCACAGGTCATCGATGTCTGAAGTCTGACCACTGGGAAATTCTTTCTCCACTGTGCTTTCCCCATTGTGTTATCATCTATGTCCAGCATTGTTGCCATGGCAAAGTTGTCACTACACTGAATGCTCACAATGTGATGATTCTGGTTGATTACTGTCAGCAAGTGTTGCAGCAACATACTGCTACCACCTTCTCCGGCAACATCAAGGCTATGCTATACATTCACCAATGTCTGCCTCAGCACCCACAGCAGTGGAATTTTTTAGCTATGGAGGCAAACTCACCACTCACTGCCTGTGTGGCATGTTCAAAAGGGTGCAAAATTGTTATTACAGAGACCATGAGGTGCCACTGTTCAGTCATCATAGACATGGAGGCCCAAGAACTGTCACGGCTACTGTGCATAACAAGATATTCTGAGATGGCTTTGTATTGTTCATACAACCTCTCTGCCATGTGTAACGTGGAGTTCCATCAGGTGACAACTTCCAGCTTCAAGCAGTGCTGAGGCAGGCTGTTTTGTATCTGCAACTGCCGCAGTTGGTCACAGGCTATTCCAGATCTTGGAAAGTGAGAGCAGATACGTTGTGCAATGGTCAGCATTTAATTTATGTCAGAGTGCGGCAGAAACTCCTGAACCACAAGATTTAAAGAGTGGGCCATGCATGGAACATTAAAAAAAACACCATTCGTGATGCATTTCACCACATTTGACCCATTGTCACTTGCTATGAACCCAGCTCTCAGGGACAGAGGGTTTAGCCATCTGTCAATTTCAGTCAGTACCATGTACAAGATGTTCTCACCAGTGTGTGAACAGGTCACACTGTGCATAGCAATTGTTGCATGCTGGTGAATTCCAAGAAGATTGCTACCTCAACAATCCACCTTCCTGCACTGATTATTTACACTACCAGCATCACAAACAACCCCCGGCACCCTACCCAGTGAGCAGTTATACACAGATATGAACTCCCTGCTGTTTTGCCACTTGTCCACATATTCATACTTAAATGGATGAATGGAGAGGAGGAATGTTGAAGGGCATGTCTTACTGAGTCTGAGACAGTGCGGAACAACTCGGGAACAGCACAGGTAAAAAGTATGTCCTGGATCAGACTTTCCATTTTGGACAGGCATGGGCAGCATACTGCCAGAACCCAGAATTCTCCACAAAGGAGAAGGGCAAAAGATTGATTGCCAGCATTTCCGCTACAGCAGCATAAAGTTCATGTGACACTGTATGATTTGGGGGTGTACTTCAGCTTATGCACAAAAACACTCTGTAACGTGGGCTGACAAACGTTTTACTCGGGGTGTGTTGTTGGTCACAAATGGTTGTGTTCTGTGACGAATGCCATTGGCAGGGGTGGAGTGTGGACATTTGATGAAGACAAACCCAGAAATGATGTTATTTTTTCAGATTTGCCAACTGGGGTTGATGTACCACTTGCACTAGACATACTGCATTCACCACCACCACCACCACCACCACCACAAAAACTGCTACTGTCACAAGCACTGGACAACATTTCAAAGTCATTATGGCCCTCCACCTCATCATGCCTGCAGTAATCCTCTGCTCTTATTACCGCACTATTGCACACGTTTAATGTCCTACTGAGCTTAACAGTCATAGAAGGGGATAACATGCTGGCTATGGTTGCCGGTGATACTCGGTAAACGCCCCAGTCTGGTGTTAGCTGCCAGCTTGTGATGGGTCCGCAGAGCCAAGTGCCTATTCTTAAGATGCATATGCTGTCCTCCTGTCCCAAGATGACTCCCCTTTTTACCTCAACTCACACGCACATGGCAAATCTGGCAGATTGCAACTGAATCATCATTTGCATCTTGAACAAAACAATCCCAAGCAAGGGAGTGTGATGCTCTGCTTTTGACATGTCCATGATGATGTGGCTTATTTAAGTCTGTTATTTTAAGCACTGAAGTGGGGGGGGGGGCATGTGATGTTTCTGGCATTGCACACCTGGACTGCAGCTGACCACCATGACTACCTAGCATATTGATTACTGGGTCATCTTCATCATCATCATCATCATCATCATCATCATCATCATCATCATCATCGACTAAACTGGTAAATCACAAGTTTTTACAGGGCAGGGATTCCTGCAAACAGATTCAGACACAGCCGCTTTTAATTTCTTTTTCTCTGGTTCCCAACTGGGGTCAATTACATCATCATCATATTCTTCAACGTCACTATCACATACATCCACATCTTCTGCTTGGATTCTAACATGTGGAATGCATGTTGCAACAACAGCAACATCATCAGCATCATCACATTCATCATCCGCATCTACACCATCACCTGATATTTTTTCACCACACTGTGAATCACTGCATGGAAAATGCGTGACGTTAAGTGCCACGGTGGATGGAATATCACATTGTATGCTATCGTTGACATAATCATCAGAATCAGGTTCAGTTAATGGGATGTTACTGGGAAGTATGACATCATCTACGCTGTCACTCGCTTGCACTGCTTCACACTCAATATGTTTGGATATGGTACACTGGTCGGAATTAGAACTTGACGCAACAATGCTAACACTACCTCCACCACCACTAACACCAGTAACACTAACACCACCGGCTGGGAAAACATCATCTCCTCCATCATCTCCTCCAATTATCAATGAAGCAACTGATTGGGCTGTAAAAAACATTGCAGGAGAAATACCTTTCCCCACATCAGCATGCACTTCTCCGTCCGCGTACTACTACCATGCCCACAGACCCTCTTACTGCCAACATTGCCATGGGCAGAAACAGCTTTACTTGCACATCTCATTGCAGGCATTTTGGGGGATCAACCACAAATATTATTACCAGATTCAGATATTGATACGTTCACTTTCTGACTGGAGGGATGCTGGCTGGATGTGAAGCAAAATAAACAACCGTGGCTTCAGCAACAGATAAGAGACTACTGTGTTGTGACACTGTCACAGAATTAAAACATCTTCAGTAACCAGTGGTGCTGATGGGGTCACAAAAACAATCCAGTCTGATAAAAAATACCTTTTCAATGTGGGGGTGGGGGTGGGGAACACTGAATACAGACAGTGCTGATTTTTACAGCACTACAAGCAGCAAAACTAAGAACAGAGAACACAATTGCAGTACAAAATCAGGCAGCTGCAGTGGATAGCAGATTCACACTGCTGCACTTAGTTGTACTTACACTAGTCTGTGTCACAAATTTTAAAAGATGTATTATATTTGATGCACACAACACTGCACACACAACACAGAACACTTTGTGTACAATGCTGAATGAGGAATGCGATGCAAATGCAAAAGTTCAGTGTACTGCCACGTAATGTAAATTTGTAATTTAAACAACCTGACCTTATGAAATGCTGCACCACATTCACACAACAAACAGCAAGAAAATTTGTACTATTACTGACAATTTTACTATGTGTACAGTAACACAGTTAAATAACAAAAATATAACCAAAACACAAAGAAATCACAAGATCTCCAACTTAAATCTACCTACACACAGATACGCCCCTCCCCCACATAGCACACTTCACTGTCTTTCACCACACACACTCAATGTTGTAAATTAACATTCAAAATCCACACACAAGCAAAACTGCTTGATGATGTAAGCACAGGAGGGTTCTCTACAATCGATGAACTACAGTTGGATCCCCCCCAAAAAAGCAAAAATGCTTTTTGAACAACTTTTAAAAGATTCCTGCAGACAGCTATCTGAGCACACTGTCTCCTACTCATACTACCCTGAACTGAGGCTGTGCAGATCAATATAGAGCCCATGTGACCTGAACACCCATGAATCATTGCAAAATCCACCTTCAGAGCTCAAAAACAAGGCGAAGTGAGGTGAGGTGAACTGCCACCAATGTACTTCGCCTTAAATATTGAAGTAGTAGTGACCAGTGGAGGCGGAGTAACGCAAAGTCACTGTTTCCAATGCACTTCGCGTTCCTCCTTATAATGCGAAGTACTCCACTTCATGTTGCAGAACACTCCTCGAATCTGCCTGTGCTCCATGAAACACTTCGCGGAGCGGATTGAGCCCACTTCTCCCACCACTACACATTGGTCATACAGAGCATTTTGAGAAAGTGAAGGACATGCATTCCATTCATTTTTTGCATTGCCAATTCTAAAGATTGTTGGGCTTTCTAGTAGCACAGGCTACTAGAGGACATAGCATTTTAATAGTTTTATGTCACAGGTATACTTGTAATTGCCCTTTTTATTGTTTTAGCAGTGTCTTGGGCATCTCATGAAACAGCAAGTGACATGGGTAGCACTTCCGGTTTGCCAAGATTTAAACAGCAGCCTCAGCAAGCAGGGCTGAGATTAAGCAAAGGAAAGATTGTGCTTTAAAGGTTTCTGTGTGTGCGTGAACCCCATCTCCAAAATTCCCTCTAGCCTGAGTGTGGAAAGTTGAAATACAAAAAAAAAAAAAAAAAAAAGGCTAAATAAGGTGTCTTCATTTCCATAGCAACTGTTGGGATTCTGCAGAAGTGTAGTTCCCAGGCACTAGAAGGACAACAGCTAGGGGTCCCTCTTTACTGATACTACCACATTGGTATCACAGAGCATTATGGGATAGTGGAGGAAAGGCATGCCTCTTATTTTTTGCACTGCCAATTCTGAAGGCTGCTGAGCTTTTTAGCAGCACAGGCTACTAGGGAGCATAGCATTTTAACAGTTTTGTATCACAAGCATGCTTATAAGTGCCTTTTTAGTTGTTTTAGCAGTGTCATGGGCATCTCAGAAAACAGGAAGTGACACATGTAGCACTTCTGGTTTTGCTGTGATTTTAGTACAGCCTCAGTGAGCGAAGGTGAGTGCAAGGTGGAGGCGATGCTGGCAGAGGCAAACATATAGGCCCAGATATTCAAAAGGGTTGCACCATCCGCAACAGGGTTGCGCATGTGCAAGTCCTACATTGCGCCATTCTGCGATATTCAGCAGAAGGCAGTTGCGCCACTGAAAACAGGTTGAGCAACAGCGCAATGCAAATGAATGCATGCTCAACAGGAGGAGGAGGATCCATGCATAAACTGCGCAACCCGATATTCAGTCGGGTTGTGCAGAGTTGTGCATGCGCAACCCCCAACCTGCGCCTGCACAACTTTGAGCCCCAAAAAGGATCAAGTTGAGGGCCACCCACAGGTGAGCTGCTGTATTGCAGGGCGCAACACAGCAGTTGCCACCCGTGGCTGGCCCCCAACTCAGTCCCTGTGCCCCCTCACCAGCCCGATTGCGGCAGTATGTATCAGACACCCCAAATATCTCCCGATGCCCGATCGCGGGCAGTATATCAAGACACCTCCCCAAACAGCTCACAATGCCCGATCGCGGGCAGTATGTATGAATACCTCCCCTACAATCTCGATGCCCGATCGTGGGCAGTATGTATGAATACACTCCCCACAATCTCCGATGCCTGATCGCGGGCGGTATGTAGAATACACTTCCCCAAACAGCTCCGATGCCCGATCGCGGGCAGAGCGTGAAACAACCCCCAGTGCCTGATCGCGGGCAGAATGTAAAAAGCCCCCCAGCGAATATCTCCCTGGTGGTCCAGTGGACGTAATGCCTGATTGTGGGCAGAATGTCAAGTTACAACCCCCAAACATCTCCTGGTGTCTAGTGTCCCCCACCCCACCCACCCAGAAGCCCCTCACCCGCTCCCCGGCGGCGGCGGTGGCAACATCCACCGCCTACCGCCCGCCACCCACCGACTGACTGTCCGGTGAGGGCTGCAATACCCATTGGTGCAGAGCTAGAGCCAATGGGCATGCCCCCATCCGTCATGACAGTCAGATTTGTGAATCTGGACTGTCATGCTGACTAATAGAGCTGCTGCCGATGGCTCTAGCTCACCAATGGGCGTGCAATACGGTACAGTCAGTCGATAGCGGCAGGGCAGCAGGCGGGTAGGATACTGCACGCCCACCCGGCTGCCGGGGGCCGGGGTGGAGGGCCGTGGGTGGGGTAGGAAGTGAACTGGGCTGCAAAGAAATGTTGGTGCTGGCAACATTCTGCCTTGATGGCAGTCCACTGGTCCTGAAGAATGACCGAGACGAAAACCCCACATTCTGCCAGCGATCGAAGCTGAAACATTCACGTTCTGCCGCTATCGAACATCGGGAAGATGAGAGTGTATTCATACATACTGCCGATCGAAGCTGCAAGGCCGTCGGTCCCCATGGCTGCTGCCTGGCAGGTGCCAGGCGCAAGTCCTCGAGGATCGGCGCACCTACATGCTAATGGCATGCAAATGGGGCCATAAATAGATGCAAATGGCCCCCCCTGTGCCTTTCATGAATTATGGCCCCATTTGCATGTCACCTTTTGAATATCGGAAATTTGTGCATGGCGCAATGGTACTTGCGCCACCGCAAGTTTAATGCTCAAATCTGACAACTTTTGGTGGCGCAAGTTCCACTGCACCATGCACAGTGGCTGTGGCTGGGGGGTGATATTCAAAGGAGTTGCTCAATAGCGCAACTCCTTTGAATATCGCCCTGGCCACACCCCTGCGCAACTATTTTGAGCAGCGACAAGGGCTTGCGCCTCAGAATGGCGCAGTTTGAATATCCGGGCCATAGTGTCAGCTGGGGCAGCCAGGATGCCAGACATCTTTCTAATACTAAGGTACACAAAACACAAACTTTGGCACAGGGCATACTGCAACTATGGAAGGGGAATTGGGATATGTTACTTTGGCTAATGGGCAGATTGGAACAAAATGTGGAATATGCAAAAAGTTCAGCCTTGGCTCGAATACAGATTTTGAAGCCTTTACATTTGCACAATTTAAAGAGATTAGGGAATTAAAAATAATAATATTAAATCTGGACACCTAACATATGAAGAGATTATTGAGGTCACCGAGGGAAATGATGGACCAGAGACAAATCAAGATAATAGTCCAGAAAAAATTGCAAAGGTACACACAGTTTTTGATTTGGGTGATTCTATAATTAAATGCACAGATAAGTTTATCTGTCGGACAAATAAACTAAATGGGGCAACCATCACTTTCTCAGGGGCTAGGATAACTGATATTGATAATGTGTCAGAGAAACTATTGCAAAATGTAGGTGAGAACCCACTAGTGGTGGTCCAGGTAGGCACTAACCATGCTGAAAGACAAAATATAGATGAAGTAATATATGAGGCTTTACAAAAACTTAGAGAAAAGGGGCTGTCAGATTGCGCTATCAGAAATACTGATGGTAGCTAGTACTAACACACAAAGACATATAGGGACCAAGATGGTAAATGAATGGCTCAGGAAATTGACTATAAGTTGGTGTTATAGATGTATTATAAACTGGGAAAGAGTTGCAGACAAAAATCATTAATATTGTTGGGATGGCTTACATTTAAGGAAGCATGGTAGTAAAGCATACGGAAACAGAAAACAGATTAAACATCGATAACAAAGACTTCAAACTCAGAACAGGGGGGCTCAGGTCCAAAATAATTAAATAAAAATCAGAAAGGTTGTACTGAGTAAGAATGTTGTGTCTGGAGTCTTAATGTTGAAGTCCATTGGATCCTGGCTTTCAAAAAACCCAGGTGCTTAAAAAACGTTTTCCTGTTCTCTCCTGAAAAAGGAACAAAGAGGTATGAGACCGGATTTTTTCCTTTTACAAGCAGGTCACTGTTGGATTTTTTCCTTTTACAAGCAGGTCACTGCATATTTGTGAAGTATACTGACTCTGGAACTGCATGAAGGTTACATAGCTCCTACCCCCTGAAAACAGAGTGCTTTACAATAATCACATACTAACATTGTGTGCATGCCAGCGTGTAATCATTTTACATAAATACCAAATGCTACTGTAATATTGTATCTAAAAATCTTTGAACCTAAAAGTCTATGCATGCATACTGTATATTCTTTATTGCACTCCTTTTTATTGTTTCTATAGTACTGAACCTAACTGGATGCATTATTCTTGTTGCTTCTATACTATTTCACAAATTGTTATTGCTCCTAAAATCAGGTTCTAAATATTATGTATATGCCTTCTACTCAAAGGAGACAAAAGGTTTATAGAAACATAGAATTTGATGGCAGATAAGGGCCACTTGGCCCACCTAGTCTGCCCATTTTCCTACCTAACAGATAAGCTGCAGATCCTAGTTAACCAACAGCTTACTTCCTCCTAACCCCCACTAGGACTGTCTTATGTCTGTCCCATGCATTCTTGAATTCCCCTACTGTTCTTGACTCCATGACCTCCTCAGGGAGGCTGTTCCATGCATCCACAACCCTTTCTGTGAAAAAATACTTACTCACATTACCTCTGAGCCATCCCCCATTATCTTTAAATTGTGCCCCTTGTTCTTGCACATCTCTTTTCTGAAAGATGCCACCCTCTTGGACTTTGTTGTTTCCTTGAGGTACTTGAAAGTTTCTATCATGTCCCCTCTCTCCCTCCTTTCCTCAAGGGAATACATATTAAGCTCCTTTAGTCTTTCTTCATATGTCTTCTGGTGCAGACCCTGTACCATTTTGGTTGCCCTCCTCTGGACAGCCTCTGCTCTGTCTATGTCTTTGAGTAGATGGGGTCTCCAGAACTGCACACAGTACTCCAGATGGGGTCTCACCAACGGTCTGTACAGAGGGATAACAACTTCCTGTTTTCTACTATTGATGCCTCTCCCTATGCATCCCAGTATCCCCCCAGCCTTCCTTACTGCCTTCTCACACTGCTTGCCCACCTTTAGGTCATCTGATATAATCACCCCCAGGTCCCTTTCCAGTTTTACTGTTGTCAGTATCTCACCCCCCATTGTGTACTCTTCCCCTGGGTTTTTGTTTCCCAGGTGCATTACCTTCCACTTCTTTGCATTGAATCTGAGCTGCCATACATTTGACCATTCCTCCAACCTTGCCAAGTCCCTTCTCAGCCCTTCCACTCCATCTGGTGTATCAACCCTGTTGCAGATCTTTGTGTCATCTGCAAAGAGACATACTTTTCCTTCCACTTCCTCTGCAATGTCACTTATAAAGACATTAAAAAGGACCAGTCCCAGTACTGAACCCTGCAGTACCCCACTAGTAACCCTCCTTTCTTCACTGTGGACTCCATTTACTACTACCCTTTGCATCCTGTTGTCTAGCCAATTTTTTATCCAGGCTACCACCTTGGGACCCACTCCAAGGCTGGCTAACTTGTGTATTAATCTTTTGTGTGGGACTGTATCAAATGCCTTGCTAAAATCTAGGTAAGCCATGTCCACAGCCCCACCCTGGTCTACTACTTTGGTCACCCAGTCAAAGAAATCTATTAGATTCGTCTGACATGACCTTCCCATCGTGAATCCATGCTGCCTTGGGTCCTGTGCCCCACTGGCCTCTAGGTACTCAACAATTCTTTCCTTCAGAAGTGATTTCATCATTTTCCCTACCACTGAGGTCAAACTAACTGGTCTGTAGTTTCCGGCCTCTATCCTGCTCCCACTTTTGTGAAGAGGAATCACATCTGCCCTCCTCCAGTCCTCAGGTACCACCCCATCCTCCCATGATTTGTTAAAGAGAGTAGTCAGCGGTGTCATTAGTTCTACCCTTTTTATATATGTATTTTATATTTAAAATTTCCCCAGAAAAGTTATAAACAGAACTTAGACGTCTTAAAATAATGATGCTCACCAGTTTTTAAGCACCTGGGTTTTTTAAAAGCCAGGATCCTATAGACTTGAACATTAATACTCCAGACACCATGAAAGAACAAGCATGCATTTGAACTTCTCAAACAAAGATATAGACTCGAAGTTGCCAATATATGGTTACTTTAAATAATGGAGCACAACACTTTTTTAAATTAAAATTAATAATACTGGGATATTTTGTATGATGTAATAAAAGAGCTGATGATTCACATTGGTTTTAACTATGTGTATGTCATTCACTATTTGCACTTTTTTTAATGGGGTCACTGATAATGTCAAGAATGTTGTCATTACCACCAGTATAAAAGGTGACAGTTGTTAGACTGTAACATGCCTTTTGAAAAAGGATTTTATTCCAAAATGCATCAAGGCATGTTAATTGTATTTGTACCTGCCCCTGAATAAATGGGCACCTTTGCAAACTACTGAGAGCAGCGTTCTGCTTCAGATATATGGTGGTGAGTGCATGATTTCTTGTCTGTCTACTATGCCATTTGACCTGCAGCCAGTGCAGATTATGCAGTGCTGATGAAATATGGTACAATCTTGAAAGGCCTGTTAGGAACCAGACCACCACATTCTGCAGCAGCTGCAGGTGTCATAGCATACCTCCACTGACGCCAAGGTAAAGAGCATTATAATAGTCAAGCCTTGAGGTCACAAATGCATTAATCAGCATGGCCAGCATAATGGATGTAATCTGGCTGATGCTTCACAAATGGAAAAAGCCATATCAAACTACTGCTGACACTTGAGCTCCTCATCCAAAATGACAATCAGGACTTTCACCTTAGTGATGACCACCAGATCAGGGGGACCAAACTGAAGCCCAGTCTTCCCTCCCACAGCTGCCACTTCACCCCTTCCATGGGAGGGAATGGCAGCTGCAGGAGGAGAGACTTTGTTTCAGCTGTATCCCTCTGATGCCACCAAACATTTCTGTTGCCACCAAACATTTCTGCAATGTTTGGTGCCACCAGGGGTGGCACCCTGGTGTCACATCCATTTTGGGTAGCTTAGCTGGCAAACGGGATGGACACTTTAGTGTCAAACTAAAAGTGTATGGGGTTGAAACCTGCTTTAAGCAGGATGGGGATACCACAGAAGGGTTGAGCACCCTACAAAGAACTGTTCATTGAAGATAAAATCCAGGCCTCCCTACCCACTACCAGTTGGTAGCTTGTAGCTCTACCATTGTGTTAAGTTTCCTTGACAGGAGATGCATTCTGGGAAAAAGGAGCTCAGACTGTGAGTGCAGATTCCCCTACACACTTCAATGTCTTAGCTGGGAGATTTCAAGATATCAGCAGTCTAGAACTTCAAACCTTGCTGAAACTCTGTCACTAACATCAGCAATGACATCCAGCAATTTCTCTCAAACTACATCAATTGCAGTGAGAAATTTATTTATTTATTTAATATTCTTTAGGATTTACAACCTTTGAGTCAGGGACTCATTTACAAAGGCTCCACATCAAGAAACATTGCAGACATCCCAAATACAGTCGGGAAACATTACAGACATACCAAATACAGTGACAGCAAATAGAGTTACAGGAAGTAATAGCTCACAGTATTACAGGTTCTTTACAATTTTACAGTTTGGTTGTATAATACAATCAGCAGATAAACTACAGTTTACAGTAGTACACCAGTGAACAGATATGCTTAAGGAAGTAACAACCTTGAGTATACTAAGGAGTAGAGAAACTAGTATAGTTAACAAGCATGTGCTGCCAACAAAGGCATTGTCACGAGGTTAAATTTAGCAGCCATGAATACTAGGCCTGCTGAGTCAGTTCCTAAACTAGGTGGTGCATTGACAACAACGTGAGGCAAGTATGTGTTCTTTGACAGCAAGCTTAAAGGGACCTAGGTTGTAGATGGAGAAGACATCAGAGGGGAGTTCATTGTACCAGACTGGAGCTCTGTAAAGGAAAGACCTTTGGGCTAAAGAGGTTTTGACCCTCGGTATAGACCATACCTGTTTGTTGGCAGTGCGGGTGTTCACAGAGGTGTGGGGGGATTGGAGAGAGGTAGACACCCCCGGGGGTTAGCCTCAGGTGAATATGTTTAGTGAGGAGACATGTTTGAAAGTGTAGTCTTTCATCCAGGGTGAGGAGGTTTGCCAGGGTATACAGGGTACACATGTGGGTACACTTATCCACCCGGAGAAGAGTCTACACACTTTGTTGATGGCCAAATGGATTTTGTTCAGTGCTATAAGATTGGCAGCTAAGTAAAGTGTGAGCCTATAATCAACTAGAGAGAGAGGACTGAGGAGGTGATGGCCAGGTTGAGGGCTTCTGGTGGTTCTCAATTTTTCTGCCTATACAGTAATCCCATATGGGCATTTATGGCTGCGGATAGATTGTTAATGTGTGTGTGGTATGAGAGGCATGAATCAAAGGTTAGGCCCAGGTATTTATAAGCAGGGACTTGCTCTAGTGGAAGGAGAGAGTGGGAGAGGATTATTACTTGAGCATCCTTGGACTTGTTCTGACAATGGGCAAAGAGCATGGTCTTTGTCTTTTTTATGTTGACCATGAGTCTATGGTCCATGAACTAGTTCTCAATCTGGCTAAATGAGTGTTGGAGGAAGGACTACAGAACACTGGGATCTGGGTATGAGGCAAAGAGTACCGCATCATCTGCATACAAGAGTAGTTTGCTGGAGCAGAACTCAGGCAGGGCATTCAGATAGATGCTGAGGGACCCCAGATCAGACTGGCTTGGTGGTTGAGAGGGTGTTGTTTATTTTGACACATTGCGATCTATCTGTAAGGTAGCTAGTACACCAAGATATGGGTCCTTTTAGCATACCTATGTGGTGGAGTGTGCTTAAGCATAGGGGGTGGGAGGCAGTGTCAAAAGCCTTAGCCGGGTCTATGTAGACAGCTCCAGCAATGTGTTTTTTATCCAGGGATGAGTGGAGCAAGTTAGAGAACTCAATAAGGGGTGTGGTTGTACTGTGTCCAGACCTGAAACCATGTTGTTCTCTGCACAGTAGATTGTTAGTATGCAGGTATTCAGTGAGCTGGGTGGCAATAATCTATTCTAGGGCTTTTGGGGGAGGATGAAGATGAGCTGCTAATTGTTGGGAGACGAGCTATCACCACATTGCAGTATAGGGGTGATAGTGGCCATCTTCCAGCCTGTAGGAAACTGTCCCAAGTATAGTGAGCAGTTAATGAGGTCAGTCAATGGGGAGAGTACTGAATCTAGTACTAGATGAAGGATCCTCATATCAAAAGAATCCTTGCAGCAGCAAGAGCCACTGAGGGCATTAGCGAGAAAAGGTTTAGCCTCATTCATTGTGACTACCCTGAAGAGGAATGAGGATACTGAAGGTTAGGGGGTGGGATTTTCAGAATGGGGTCATAAAGGTTGTTCAGGAGTACTGCACTGAGGTCAGAGAAGGACCTGTTGAAGCAGTCAGCGATGGCCAGTCGGTCGGTGGTGGGGATATTGTTTATTGTAAGTAGGAAAGGTGGGGAAGCTGAGATTTGCCATTGAGTTCCTTGCTATTGTCCCAAAATAACTGAGCATTCCCCCAGGAGGAGGCAAGGGTCTTTTTGTAGTGTTCAGATTTGGTCTGCTTTACTGCCCAGGTGTATTTGTTTATAGGCCTGCCTGTTGGCCTGTGAGCCAGAGGCGACTGCTATATGCCAGAGTTCATCTCTATGCTTTAGTTGATGGAGCAGTTCAGGTGTGATCCAGGTAGCATTATGCTTCCTGGACTGCACTTTTGAGAGAGGGGCATAGATATTGCATACCTTATTAAAGGAGCAGGCAAGTCATCAAGGGCTTCATCTATGGAGGCAGCCTGAAATATTGGGGACCAATCCCAAAGGGTTAGGTATTTCCTAAGTTTAGTTAGGCCTCCAAGCCAGAGACGGTGCTGAGCTGACTTGTGTGGTTCAGGTTTTCATTGTAAACAAGACCAAGAGAATAGTATGGGAGAGTGATCACTTAGGGAGTCTGGAAGGACCACCAGGTTAATGATTCTGTGGGGGCGGTTTGTAAGGAGAAGATCAATCAAGATGCTGGAGCCCTAGGGGGGAGGAATTTGGGAATTTGATTCAATTTAGGTCAATTGTTATGAAAGTACAAAATGTTCTCGTTACTATGTACTGTGTCTCTGATAAGTGTTTTGTCTTAATAAAATTTGAATTTCAAAAAAAAAAAAAAAGATGCTGGAGCCCTTAGTGGAGTTCACCCTGGTTGGTTGTTTAATGAGCTGGGTCAGGTCCAAAGCAGCAATTGTATCTTTGATCTGGGATGCCAAACTGTCAAGCCAGTTCAAATTAAGATCGCCAACTATGATGTGTTCAGTTTTGGGAGGGCAGCTGGAGATGTACTTAGTGAGGGATTGTATAGCAGGAGCTTGGTTTCTCGGGGAAAGATTCAGGGGAGAAAGGAGGAGGTGCTACTTCACTGAGAGGGTGGTGGAGCCATGGAATTCACTGCCTAGGGGGCTGGTGGAGGCAGAGACAGTGGAGAGGTTCAAGAGGGGCTGGGACAGGTACAGGGGAAGGGTTCTGGAAGCAAAATCCAATGCAGCAAGAATATCCTGAACTGGGAAGGGATAGGGTGAGGGGGGCAGCAAGATCAGCACCCAGGGTGGGGGCTGACCAATTGAGCAGACTCAAAAGACCATTAGGCCTATTCTGCTGACATTTTAGTATGTTAGTATGGCTCTGGATGGTTCTGGGGAGTTTTATGGATAAGGCTTAGGTGCCATGGTCTAGAGTGGGTGTTGGAAGTGCATGGCAAATCAAGGAGTCTCAGACATACACAGCACACCCCCACTACATTTGCCCACTCTGTCATCCTGTGTAGGGTGAGACCTGGGAGGGTGACCATAGAGTCAGGTGTCCTTTTTGGAGAGCCAGGTTTCAGAGAGGGCTAAGACATCAGGCTGATGCTGTAGTATCCAGCATTGAAGGCCCACTGTCTTATTGGGTAAGCTGCAGATATTCGTTGCAGCTATCCTGAGCCCATGGAGTATTCAGCTTGGGCTGGGAGTCACAGGGCCTGGGTTGGGGTGAACATTACCCAAGATGAGCAGGAGGAAGGCAAGGACTCTGAGTAGAGCAAGGGGATCATTGCCTATATGTCAGTGAGAGCTGCAAACTGGTTGTAGAGCGAATAGTACTTGGTATGGTCAGGGTGTCAAGTGTTGGATATGCTAGAAAAGTGACCCAGCAAGGTGGTGTGTGCTGATGTATTACTCCTGGGAGATATGTTGGGGTGGTGGGGGATGAATGACAGGCCATGATAGGGCGGGTAGCAGTCGAAGGTGGCTTGCGGGGCTGGGAGGTGTTGGGAGGTGGCCCTCATGAGGGGGGCAAGGGGGACCAAGAAGCAGGATAGAGATAGTGATCAGGAGGAAGCTGGGCAGACAGCGTGAGATGGGGTGGCCAGTCAGCAATATCAATGGGGGAGTGGCCCAGGGGCGATATAAGAGGGGCACAGTGACACATACCATTGTGGAGGTCTCTGTGGCTCAGTGGTAGGGTGATGGACTCTAGTGCAGAAGGTATCAGGTACAAATCATGGTTGGGGGCACTGCTCAGAGACCCAGAGGTGACTGAGGAGTGGAGGCACAGGGCAGCCCTTTGGTGGGCTTGAGTGGCAAAAACTAGGGGTGCAGCAGTGACTCCTGGTGGTGGACAGAGGAAGGACACTGCAGGGGGGGCAGAGAGAGGCTGGGTCTAGGGAGGGAGGTACAAATGGGGAGGTCCAAGGAGTAGAGATTATTTGCACTGAAGGTTAGGGTAGAATAGTTGAGGCTAGCCTAGGGAGTAGTAGAAGGGCTGGGAGATAGGGAGAGTCAAAGGTAGAGAGAGGGATGGGAGGGATAGAAGGTAGGAGTACACAGGAGGATGGAAGTCCCTCTAGTGACTGAGTCCTATAACCTCCTAATGGGAAACTTGGGAGTTAGAAAACTGTTAGCAGGAAGTCATGTGATCAGAGTGATACATAAATTAAAGGTCGAGCGTGGGTTGTAGAGTGGCTGGGGTGGGCGGGGCAGTTGACTCACAGTGTCGACAGGCTAACACCCCCAGAAAACAAGCTGATCTGGAGGCATGTAATATTACCTCTTCAGGCCAATGCTGTGTCCCCCGATGCAGGCTATGAGCTCTCCTGAGCTCTGGTGCTGTTTGTGTGCTTGGGAAGTGGGAGTAGGCCTAAAAGGAAGGGAACAAAAGACAGGGTGAGCACTTATGATGCAGTGGGAAGCTGGCCAGCCCTACTGCGCATGCGCAAGAACTTAAAGAATATGTCAAGACAGGGTCCTGACCATGCATGTGCAGAAAGACCAGGGAGGCATAGCAGAGAACGAAACAGTGGAGGACGCCTGAGAGGATGCCTGAGAGGACATCCGCATGAAGAGCCGGGTCCCTGCAAAAGACCCCCTACCACAAGTTGCAGACTCTAACAAAGGTGCCCCTGTCTAACACAGTAATAGCACTAGCACAACTGAACAGGCTGTAAATGTTGCTTAACATGGAGCACTGTCACAGACACTAAAAGCACAAATTCCCAGACCCCTGAACTCCAGCTGTAGCCCCTTAAAGCAGCAGGTAGTAGACTCTATCAGCGATGGTGTGGTGACAGAAAAAGAACGCAGTTAAAATGCCCAAGTCCCCCAGGAAACAAGCTGATCTGGAGGCATGTAATATTACCTCTTCAGGCTGTTGCTGAAAAAATGTACTGCATTGGTAATCAGTCCCTGCCCCCTACCAACTACTGTTTGGTAGCCTGTAGCTCTACCCCTGAACTGAGATTCCTTGACAGGAGATGCATGCTGCAGCAAAGGATATCAAGCAGTGACTGCAGACCCCCCACACACACACATATAGCTGCAGTGGATTTCAGTAATGGGCAGTCTGTCATTTTAAAGTAATGTTTCCCAAGCTGCATTCAAACCTCAAAGTGTCAGCTGGAAAGTTTCAAATTATCAGCACTACAGAACATCAAACGTTGCTGATACACTAGTATTAAGTTCAACAATGACATCAAACAATTTCTCTCATACTACATAAATTGTAATGATAAAAAAACATTCGGCACTGAGGATCAAACCTATACCCCCTACCCACAACTAGTTTGTAGCTCAAGCACTACCATTGTACTAAGGTTCCTTGGAAATAGATGCATGATGTGGCAAAGGATATCCAGTAGTGAGTACAGAACCCCACTCCCATAGAGCTGCAGTGGATTTCACTAATGAAAAGTCTGTCAGTTTGAAGTAATGTTCTTATGTGCATTCAGAGCCCAAATCTCTGCTGGAACATTTCAAGTTATTAACAATACAGAGCTATTCAAACCTTCATGAAACTCTATCACTAACATCAGCAGTGACATTTAACAATTTCTCTTATAATACATAAATGGAAGTGAGGAAAAAAAAAAGTCCACACTGAGGATGGAACCCAGACCCCTACCTACTACTGCTTTGGAGCATGTAGCTCTACTTGTACTAAGATCCCTTGAAATGAGATGCATGTTGTGGCAAAGGACATCCAGCAATGAGAGCAAATTTCCCCTACACAACTGCAGTGGATTTTACTAATGAACAGTCTGTTAGTTTGAATTAATGTTTCCTAAGTTGCATTCAAACCTCTAAGTCTCCAAGGCCCTGTCCATACTACACCAGAAAACACCCTCTGTAATGTTACAGAGTGCCTATAACAGTACCGAAATGGCTAACATTTACACTGGTAACGTTACAGAAGGTGTTTTCAGGACTGTTGCAGAAACCTGCCGGGAGGTGGTTTTGGCAATGGTTCCCGTAATGGTTACAGGTCTGTAACATTACTGTCGCCCATCTAAATGGGCCACCGTGTTGCCGAACCTCTCGCTGCTAGACCAGCATGCAGTGCACAGCAGGATTAAAGCCGGGAGGACAGAGGAACTAGGAAGCGAATGGGGGCAGTGAGGCGCAGCAGTGTAGAGCACACCCACATAGGGGCAGGAACAATAGCGGAGTCGTGGCAGTACAGCAGCAATACCCTGACCCCTGAGCAACTCGGGGCACACACCAGAGGTAGGAGCAGTAGGGAAACCCCTGAAGCCCATTGGGGACCTGCCTGCAACCACAGAGCAAGACCAGTAGACAACAGAAGCTAAGGGTGCCCAGGGCAAACAGTGGAAAAGTGCAGGATGGCAAACAGACCACAGTAGACAAGCGGCAAGTGAACGAACGCACAGACCTGAGTGCCAGAGGTTGGAAGCAGTCCACCAACATCCACCCACAGTACTTACCCAGCCCCCAAGAAACCACAGTGCCAGAACACACCACACCAGAACCACAACATAGTCACCCCATCCCCTAGCACCGCCCATGCCAGTTGTTTACCAACACACCCTGCAACCCTGTCACTGGTGACAACAGCAGTATGCCACCACCCACCCCATGCCATGTGCTAGCAGGACCAATGACAGACCATGGCACAACTTGGTTGGACAAGGCCACAAAACTGCGGTGAAGTTCTGGTCACAGGGGATGGTGCAGGCAGAGCTGGTCAGTGCCAGGCACAACACAAAGGTGTACCTGAAGATTGCAGACTATCTCTTTGAGAATGGTGTGGAGAGGACAGCAAAGCAATGGCACCATAAAATAAAGCAATTGAAGGTGCAGTACCACAAATCCAAGGACAGCAACAGATGCTCAGGGGGTGCACGGGTGGTGTGCCCCTTCTATGACAGGTTGGACACCATACTAGGTACAAGGTCTACTTTTGCACCAGCATTCATCCTGGAGAGCTCACAGGTGGATAGCCCATAACCAGACTTGGAGGATGATGGGGACACCACTGGGGATCTGTGCCTGCACCAGGGGGATGGCGGTGAAGACAGTGTGCAACAGAAGACACCTGACACAGGGATGTGGAATGTGCACTGCACTTGTCTGTTGGCTGGGATATGGTGGGCACAGCTTGGCATGCTGGTGGAGGTATTGCCAGGGCATGTTGCAAATGGTGGTGGATGTAGCACAGTGATAGGCGGTGGCACTGGTGTGTATGGGGGCAACCAGCAGATGTGCCATGGCCAGACTACATGCCTGTGACACCTGAAGTGTGTGTAGGCCCATGGGTGTGGGTGGGACAGTGGTGTGGGGATGGGGCAGGATGAGGGGTGTGTAGGTGAGGCAGCAGCATGTGTACAGTGGTGATAGGTGTGTTCTTCTGTTCCACAGCAAGACCCAGGGGAAGGGACATCCACAGACACCGACACAGCAGAGGCATCCTCAGTGCCCTTGTGCATGCAGGATGAGATGCCGGGAACCTCCAGTGACACCTCCACCACTGGAAGGGGCAGACCTGCAAAGCAGCAAAGAGACCAGGAACCCCTGGTGAACCTCTGGAAGGGAAGTCCAAAGCTGCACGAATGGCAGAAGTACTTGGGGTGGTGCTGGAACCAACATGGAAAATGCTGGGTCTGTTCATGAAAAGGGGTTACCAATGCCCACCATACAGTGTATACCACATTTTTAAAAATCAAGAACTGTCAGGCACATGTTTTTGACTAAATCTGAATGCTGGCTATATGTGCAGATAAATAACAAAACTATAGAATTCTAGGGTATCCATATTTTTTTTTGATGGGGTGACCTGCTCCATTTTGCTGCTTTTTTACCTGAAAATGTGTGACATGCAAAAACACATCTTTAACTAATTGTTTTTGCAAGCTTTATTCACTGTTTTCCATTATTAAAGTAAATCCACTTACTAATCTGGAGTTGTGTTTTTTATTATCTGTACTATTTAACCCATTGTAATGCTCCATTTCTAATTTATGCAGCTTTGTATTTAGTGTGGTGAATGTAACAGTTGGTGTCACAGCACATTACATTCACCCGCATGGCCCCCAAATCTGTAATTGTGCTAGCATCACTTTAAAAGATTTTCTGGCTTCTCTTCTAGTTTGCCTCCTTGTGATAACTGACTGTGTTACTGTCCGATCTATCTTTCCCACAGAAGGGACAGCAAACTTTGACTCTCACTCTACTTGGAGTCACATCAGGCCCAATGTTTACCCATCGGTCTGTGACAGTTGCCAAGTCATAACCTGCCCATCAGAACCAAGGAACAACCATAGAGGGAGGAGCTGAGTTGTGGTTTAAAACCCATTGTTTGCATATGGCTCCTCCATCTGTAGGGCTACATTCCATGAAGATAAGCACTGCATGCAACAACGAGGGTTGCAGTTACATTTACCACAGATAGACTTTGGTTACCATCGTTCACTGATTGCTGGGCAAATTTTCAGAGAACATATTTCAGTGATGACTGCATGTCTAAGGAAAGTGCTGGGAATCAATTGTGATAGGGATTATTCAGTGTATATGGGGTGGAGAGTTAAAATTGATTTTCTTTGTGGTGTCACTCGTTACATTCACCACTATATGTGGTGTCAACCTTCATACCTGTCAGTACTGTTATTATTGCCAAATTTCTCCGGGTTTTGTAACACTATATCAGTTATTAGTAGTGGTGTGATAGCCATGAGGCATGGTCAGTACATTTTTTAAAACTTGAAACAAATGTGTGGTGTCACTTGTTACATTCACCACGTTATATAGTGTTAAGCATCACACTTGCCAGTAGTGTAATTGTTGATTTGTTTCATGTTTTATAGCAGTATGTCAGTCAGTAATAGTAGTATGTTAGTTGTTAGGCAAGTTTAGTACAGTTTTAGTAAGTCAAACATAAGTGTGGTGTCACTTGTTACATTCACCACGGTATGTGGTATCACTAAACTTTGTAAAACTGAAACAAATGTGTGGTGTCACTCATTGCATTCACCATGGTATGTGGTGTTAAACAACACACCTGCCAGCAATGTAATTGTCAAATTTTTTCATGTTCTATAGTAGTAGGTCACTCAGTAGCAGTAGTATGTTAGTTGCTAGGCATGTTTAGTATAGTTTTAGTAAGTGAAACATAAGTGTGGTGTCCCTTGTTACATTCACCATGGTACATGGGGTGGTGCAAAACATCACATTTGAAATTAATGTAATATAATTCTTATAAATATTTGTGTCATATGTTTTAATACAACTCATTACATGTTTATTAAAGTTTTTACTACTAAAACAAATGTTTGTATCAGGTGCTACATTCGCCACGGTGCGTTGTGTCACTTGTTACACTCACTACAATGCAGTTCTTTTATCTCAGGAACCTGTGGGGCTTTTATCTCTCAATATGTTTCTTTTTTCATACTTGGGTCATAATATCTTGAAATGCATCACAAATGTAATCTAGAAATAATTTGAAAATTTTACTCTCATGTCACACTTTGGTAACCCTCTTTTTCATGAACAGACCCAGCTGCAAGAACACCATAGGGAGATGTTGGAGCTGGAGAGGGAGTGGGCAAGAGAGGAGCATTTATGGAGGCAGGAGGCTGAACAGACACAACAGTTCCTCACACAGATGTTCCAGTTCCTAGCCACACATTGCCAGCCGACACTCCCTAGCAGCTACACTGCACTGTATGGGTGCTGCCACCATGCTACACACTACTGCGAGCAGTGCTGGCACTGCCACCCTAACCCCTGACACCCCATTCCCCATGGTGCGGTGCACTAATGGGATTCCTATCCTTGCCATGTCCACAGGGAACCCCAGGGGTGTAACAGACAGTGGCATCCTTCAGCAGACTGTCATTGATGACAGGCAACAGGCTGCATGGAAATGCCTACCACCACCAGTATGCAGCACCCATCCATGACTGCACCCCACAGGCATGTGACCGCTCTGCAGGGTGGTGTGTACACAGGTGGCACCACCACCCATGCAAAATTGCCTACTACATCCCACGCATCTCTGTATGGTGTTGGCATGGTACAGCAGTACCCCAAAGATGGCTAATGCTGGTCTGCACATTGCCCTGTCCCCTGATGCATGGTGCCACCAATGAGCACCGTGTCACCCCACCGGCACCCATGACAGGTATGCTGAGCTTCACAGATGACCTGTACAGTGCCTGGTTCTAGTGGACCACACTGTGATACCAGATGCCACCTGCAGTGGTTTGCCAGCTGATGTGTCCTGCATTTTGCCACCCGTGGCACACATTGTGTTCTCTGTTCTGTTTGGGGACACCACTGGGGGTAGCCCACTGACTGAAGTGCCTGGTTTGTGCTGGCACCGTGGTAAGTGCTCACATTGGCACACTTTCATACTGTGCTACTATTGGGTTGTACTACATTATTGTGTGGCATGTTTACATAATGGACTGCCAGGGGTTAGACACATGGGGACACATGGGAGACTGGTTGTTTGCACATCCTGAGCTTGTTACTGTGTTCTGTTGCACTGGGTGACGGCTACAGTGGGCTGGTTTCATGACAGATGTACACTGATAGACAAAGTATAGACTTGCGTTGTGTATTGCATAGTCAGACCACATGACAAGGCCTATGTCCCGTGGATGTTCTGCATCAACCGGAAGTTGCACAATGCCTTTGGGGACCTCAGGGAGGGGGGGATTGTATCTGTTGTCTGCTCTGTGTTCATAGGCACTATTGAGTGTTTACATTGCCCATCCAGTGTTCCATATGTATTGGATACAGTCCTGCATGATGTTGTGCTGTGGGACATTGTATGTTTCTTTTGGGTTCTTGGGGTAGTGCAGCAATGCACAGTCTGATGCATGAACATGCTGTTGCATAACGTTGCTGTACATGTGATACTGCCACCAGAGGCCATGGTGGTGTTGGAATAAAGACTGTCATGTTACTCCCAACTGTGTTGCTCTGTTGCTTAGGTGGTTTGCATGCATGCACACATTGCTGTTGGACACCATGCCATGTTCTGCCTTGCTCTGTGTACACTGCCAGCTGGATGGGCATGTGGGTGTCTGTCATCACAGTTGTCATCACCAAGTGCACCATGGGATGTGCTCTGCATTTCAGGGGTTGGATCCACACACTGTCCACAGATCAGTGTGGATGGGCTGTAATGGTTCCGAACCATGTCAGCACCTGTTCCCTGGCAATATGGACACACTGTACTGTTTACAGTCTGTACCGGTTCGGAACCATTACAGCATTTTAGTAGTGTAATGTGGACAGGGCCTAAGTCTCAACTAGACTTTTCAAGTTATCAGCAATATAGAACTCCGAATCTTGTGAAACTCTATCACTAACATTAGCAATGTCACATAACACTTTATTTCATAGTATATAAATTGTAGTTTGAGGGAAAAAAATGTTACACACTGGACATCAAACCCAGGCCCCCTACCCACTACTGCTTGGGAGCTTGTAGATTTACCACTGCACTAAGGTTCCTTGACAGAAGATGCATGCTGTGGCAAAGGACATCCAACAATGAGTGCTTACCCCCCCCCCCGCACACCCAGCTGCTGTGGACTTTTTTACTTAAATTCTTCAATTATATTTGGAGTTCAGAAAACATCCCGAAAAGTTGTAAATTAAACATCATTGTACCAATTTTTAAGAAGGGTGATAAAAAAAGACCCCAGCTGCTACAGACCGATCAGTCTCCTGGATACCCTAGGGAAGGTCTTCACTAAAATCTTGAACAACAGATTGATGTTATGGGCAGAAAGAAATAAGATAATAGATGAAGCACAGGCAGGATTTCGCAGAAATCACTCCACAATTGATCAAGTTTTTGCACTAACCCACTTGATCCATAAATACAGGATTGTGAAAAAACCAAAAATATTCTGCATGTTATAGACCTCAAAACTGCCTTCGACAGGGTCAACACACTACTATTATGGGATAGACTTGGTGATTTGGGGGTTGATCCATCACTACTTGAGATGATCAGACTTCTGCACCAAGACAACTATACCAGTATCAGATACGGCGACTCTGGTGAATTAAGCCCTTAGTTTATAAACAATATCGGGGTTGAACAAGGCTGTACATTAGCCCCAATACTCTTTAATCTTTATTTTGGCACCGTCCTGAAAGAAATGTACAATCCTGATTTCCATCTACCAAAAATCGGGTCAAGTGTGGTCTCATTTTTAGCATATGCAGACGATGCTGTACTTCTTTCATTTAGTCACTTAGGCATGTGCAGAAGTATTGGGAAATTTCAACTTGAATGCAAAAATACTGATCTATCGGTCAACTACAATAAAACAATGGTACTTGTGTTTGGGGGAAATAAGACAGGCCACAATTACTATATGAACTATAAGATTGAGGTAGTAAAGGAGTTTTGTTACCTAGGACTTATAGGGAGCCAAACTGGATCCTGGAAAGCCCATCTAAAAAGTGTCAAAAGCAAACTGGAGGGCTTTTTCCCAATCATCTTAGCATTCTCACACAAACATGGGGGACAATCAGTTGATGGGATACTAAGAGTTGCAAGAGCCAAAATCATAAGTCAAATTCTCTATGGAGCTGAATTATGGGGCTGGAAATTAAAAGGGTCTAAGGACTTTGGATTAAACAAATTCTATAAAAAGATATTAGGACTCCCGAATAGCGCCCCCTCTGCCCTGGTCAGGGCTGAGATGGGAGAGCAACCTATTGAGTGTACCTGCGTGCAGAGACAAATCAATTACTGGATCAAGAACTTTAGGATGCCCCCTGATAGATTACCACGCCTGTGCTTGGAAGAGGCTATTATCTACTCTCAATCAAACACTATTTTCCCTAGTATGAAGGTCTTGTATGAACTTATCAAACCATATGGGCTCCTATATCTAGTTGTGGACTACTTAAGGTCTCCTACTAAATACGTTAAATTAATAATAAGCACCAAAATAAAGGATAACTTCGTTCAAAAAGACCTAGAGGCATGCCGATCATCCAAAGCATGTTTGTGGCTAGCAAAAAACAAAAGGGAACACAAATTCGAAAGATACCTCTATATCCTACCCTCTTCCCATCAAAGGACTCTTCTAACCAGATTCCGTTTTGAGGTCTTTAAGAGCAACAGAAAAAGAGGACTATACTCAGCGGAAAAAATAAGGATTATATGTGCAAATGTGGATTGCGTGAAGATAGTCTATTGCACCTAGTTATTTTATGCCTACTATATGAAAAATATAGGACTTTTGGGTTGGGAAATATACTAAGCACACAATCTTACCAGCCAGTGCAATTACTGATATACCTTTTTACAACAGCTAACCCTGCAACCTTGAACTCTGTGGTCTCTCCCCTCAAGATAATTGACCAAAAAGGGATCCATTTAACCGAATAGTTATGGTTTGAATGCTGAAATGCTCAGCTCCTGAGTGCAGTTCCAGATAACACTCTCCAGCAAACTTTAGCTAGATTTCCATTATGTGTATTTATGACTTAACCATGAATGCTAACATGGACTAGAAGCATTACTGACCAATTAAGTGCAATATTTGGCATAATTTACTAACTTAAACTACCTATATTACATTATGTATAAAATATATTTTGATTCACTAAGACTAATCCTGTATCGAAATGGCTGTCTGTCATGAACCCTGTACTACCTGAATATCTGTGTAACCTAAAACAAATCTGCAGTTTTGTGTTTTTATATATTTTTTTTCTTTATACTTATGATATAATCTGTCTGCATCTATTCACATTATGCAATAAGTACATATGAAATACTACACATGGAACTCTTTTTAAATATTTAAATGTTTCTTTTATTAATGTTATTTATCCTTATTTGTAATGGCAATTTTGCTGACCAATAAACTTAAACTTGAAACTTGACTTTAATAATGAACGGTCTGTCAATTTGAAGAAATGTTTCCTAAGTTGCATTCAAACCTCAAAGTTCCAGCTAGTACTTTTCAAGTTATCAGCAATACAGAACTTAACACCTTGATGAAACTCTATCACTAACATTAACAATTACATCAAACAATTTATTTCATATTACACAAATTGTAGCGAGAAATAACACATTCCTCACTTATAATCAAACCTTGGACCCTGCTCTCTACTGTTAAGTAACTTGTAGTTCTACCCCCTGGGTTAATATTCTTTGTCAGGAGATGCATGCTGTGGGAAACATTCATGGTAAGTAGTAGGTTAGTTCCATAGCAGCAGGAACCACACAGACCATTACAGTTCAAATGGTCAGTATTTTAATAAGGTGCAGACACATATTGCACACAAGGAGAAGTACAGTAGCCCACAAGGGAAAGCACCAAATGGCAGCACTAACGTTTCACCTAGTGCCTGCTAGGCTTCATCAGAGTGATCACCTACTGCTCAACATGTTTGTTTCCCTGAATTGCTTTTAGAAAAATAGCCATTTTGTTCCTGGTGCTCCTTTGCTTACTTTTGGTCTGAAACAACATTCAGCAGTGAGTGCATACCTCCCCATACACAGCTGCAGTGGATTTTAGTAATGAACAGTCTTTCAATTTGGAGTAATGTTTCCCAAGTTTCATTCAAACCTGAACGTCTTAGCAGGAACTTTTCATGTTATCAGCAGTATAGAACTGTAAAGCTTTTCAATAACATTAGCAATGACATCTAACAATTTCCCTCATACTTTATAAACTGTAGTAAGAAAGAAAAAATGTTCTGTACTGGGGACAAAAGCAAGACCCCCAACCCACTACTGCTTAATAGCTTGTAGCTTTATCACTGTACTATGGGTCTTTAACAGGAACTGCATGCTGTGACAAAGGACAGCCAACAGTGAGTGCATGTCCCTTACACAACTGCAGTAGATTTTAGTAATGAACAATCTGCCTATTTACTGTAATGTTTCCCAAGGTGCATTCAAACCACAAAGTCTCAGCTAGAACTTGTCAAGCTATCAGGACTTTGCATGGTTCTACATATTACTGTGCAATGGTATTATGTACTCAACCTGTTTTATCTTGTCTTCTGTACTTTCTGATGTGGGACCTTTGTAAACAAGCTGTTCTCAAAGGTGTTCTCCCAATATTCCAATAAATAAATATATCATTTTGAACCTTGCTGAAATTCAATCCCTAACAACAGCAATGACATCTAGCAATTTTGCTCATCTTACATAAACTGTAGTGTGAAGGAAAAAATGTTCCACACTGGGAATCTTTCCCAGGCTGGTGCAGGTCTGAAAACCTACAAAAAACTTAAAATCCTTATTACTGACATCATCAGTTACATCATGCAGCTAAAAACTCAAACTGAATGTACCTTTGGACTTGACTTAATACAAAGAAGAGTGCACATGACCACAATAGGTGCTTACAGCTATGCTGTTTGCATGCAAAGATGATTATTAGGCAGATCTATAGTACTTTCAGCCAGGGAACACAGTGTGAAAAATACGATTTATTGAACTTTTCAATCAACTAACAAAAACTGAAAGAGGAAAGGGATGGCTTAACACACACACGCACACATATGGCTCTGTGCATAAAAAAAGGGGTACCAAAGTGTGACATTGGAGTAAAATTTTAAAAGTCAAAAAATAGCAATGATTATTAATATTTTTTTATGTTGTGACTTACCTTATAAATATGTGGCATGCCGTAGGATAACTCCCATTTCAGATCCTGAGAAAGTGCCTCCTCAAAGTCTGACATGTAACGGGGGACATGAAAGTTAGGGCTGCACATGAAATGGGGGACATGAAAGCAACTGCCCTTGTAACTGGGGACGTGATACATAGAACAGCAATTAATAAGAGATAGTGAATACCTGTTCAGTTTTCTAATTTTTTATCATTCAAGGTAAAAAAAAAAGTCAAATGGATAATACAACCAAACATGTAACCATATAAAAATTAAAATGTAATATTTACAACATTAGCACTTAAGTATTACAATAAAAAATAAATAATTCTACATAAAGCAATCGGCTACTCTACTACGACTACAAGGCTACTCAAGTACAACTACAAGGCTACACTATCTCTAAACAAACACACTATTATGAGTTCTTTTGGCAAACTGGAACCGATATTTTTTTGGAGTTTAGCACTGTACACTGAAAATGCTAGTCCTTTTAATTCCATTTGTCCTGAAGTGTGCAGAACTTCTCATTGATTGCACTGAGTTCACCATTGTTAATTTCAGAGGTCCCACCTTCCTGCAAAAACTGAATTGGCCCCTGAAAAAGTCCTCTTCTTCGAACACGGTCACTGTCCTGATGCCGTAGCCATGTAAAGACATTTCCACGCTGTTTCATGAACTTCAGTGAGTACCACTGTCCCACAGGATCCACTGCAGTTAGTTGCCCCACAAAATACTCTTTTGAGTAGTACGTGGCGTAATAATGATTGGTCTGTATCATTTGTGGGTCTAACAAAGTTCTCCGCTTTTTAGGGACTGTATGTTTCATGGGTAATGGAGCTGAAGCATCAGTGGTGATTGTAGTGCTTTCACTTCTGGTGGCATCTTCTTCAGCAACCTTTGAGTCACTGTCATATGCACCATTATTGCCTGTGGATTCTTTAGGTATGGCCTCAGCAAGCACTAGAGTCTCATTGCAGGCTGTTTGAGACTCCAACGCAGGATCAGCACTTGTGGCCAGCAAGTCATGGGTTGTGTTGACATGTGAGGCAGCAGCTTGGGAAGCTGTTGTGTGTGCAGGAGCAGAGGGACCAATGGGTTCGGTGTTGGCATCTGAAGACAACATTCTGTATGATGTGGAAGCAATTAGTTTTTTAATCTTCCAGTCTTCAACATGATGTACATTTTCACAGGGCCCATCTTCATGAGCACAGTGTGTGCAAAAACAAGTCAGGTTTCTTCTTACCACCACACCTTCTGTTGCACACTTGACACTGTGAAGCTTTCATGTTCCAGGTATGATTTTAACGTTGTTTCGGCTGGTCTTCTAATTTCATTTTCACCAACCCAGAAAAATGTACATCTGAAATGTTTGCTACATCCTTCTGTGTCAAGCTCTCTAGTCAATGTTGCATGGCAGAATTTATATAGCTCTTTAGCTTTTCTAATTATGGCCCGTCGTGACTGTATAGCTCTGCTTGCTGCTGTTTTTACAGCGGCACTCTCACCATCCACAGGACCCTTTCCATGTCATGAGACGAAAAAAGCCCTCTCGATGGGGAAGCCAAATTCCTTGGATGTCATTGAAATGTCAAAGAAGGCCCATTTCGATTTGTACTGGGCCCCACAGCCATCAGTGAAATGAACCTCTCTGCTGAGTTTTAATTTGTGGACATTTTGTAGATGTGAATTCGATAGCTCCACAAAGTGACGTATGGCATGGTGATCATGTTTTAAATCACTGGATATAAAAACTAATGACTCTGTTACTGTTGAGTCACACTGCTCACAAGGGTAGTATGTTACTACTGGGTGAATCATGGCTTGTTCATAATGCCAGTGGGCTGCCTGCACTTCGTCCTGTAATCTGCAGGCATAGTTCTCGGCAAAGTCAAGAACCATCACTACCCATCCCTGGGGTAGGTACTTTTTGATACAAGCAAACTGGTGGTGCTGCCATGCTGCCGTATGCAAGTGCTGACCCAAAAACAAAAGTTCTTCTTTTATGACTTCCACCAGTCCATAATGTTGTTTTTTTTAATTTTTAGCACTTTTCATGTCTGCTGTACCTGGATGACATTGACAGTTCGCACTGTATTCTCCCACTGCTGGAATGTGACATTGTCTTGTCCATGTCCATTAATAAGGTCCTCCATGGCTTTTACAAAATTTTCTGTGCTGCACTGTTCACATGTTTTTTCCACACAGTCCTGGCTGTAAAACCTTTGCAAAGGAGGGTGAGGACACATTGTTAGCTCTACTGCACGTTGCACAGTGAGGACTTTACATGATGTCAGCCAGTGAAGATCCACCACACGGTTCAGTGCCTTGAGTTTCAGTAAGCAATTCATGCAGTATTCACAGAGGCACTGGTCCAATTTTTGCTCTTTGGCCAGTTTAATGTGCTTTGGGCATAGGCTTCCAAATTTCCTCACTCCTACCAGTGTGTCTGAAACAGAAACATAGACTTTGATGGCAGATAAGGACCACTTGGCCCACCCAGTCTGCCCATTTCCCTTCCTATTGGATAAGCTGCAGATTCTAGTTAATCAACAGCCTACTTCCTGCAACCCCGCACTACAATTGCCTTATGTCTGTCCCATGCGTGTTTGAATTCCCCCACTGTTTTAGATCCAACAACCTCCCCAGAAAGGTGGTTCCATGTACCAACACTCTTTCCATGAAAAAAATGTCCTCACATTACCCCTGAGCTGTCCCCCCTCTTTCTTTAAATTGTGCCCCCTTGTTCTTATACATCTCTTTTTCTGAAAGATGATACCCTCTTGGACTTTGTTGATTCCCTTGAGGTACTTCAATGTTTCTATCATGTCCCCCTGTCCCTCCTTTCATCAAAGGTATACATATTAAGCTCTCTCAGTCTCTCTTCATATGGTTTCTGATGCAACCCTGCACCATTTTAGTTGCCCTCCTCTGGATTGCTTCCATCCTATCTATGTCCTTGCATAGATGGGGTATCCAAAACAGCACACAGTATTCCAGATGGGGTCTCACCAACTGTCTGTACAGAGGGATAACCACTTCCCTTTTTCTACTTGTGATGCCCCTTCCTATGCATCCCAGTATTCCCCTGTCTCTCCTTACTGACTTATCACATTGCTTACCCACCTTTAAGTCATTTGATATGACTACCCAAGTTCCTTTCCATTTTTGTTGTTGTTAGTACCTTTTCTGCTATTGTATACTCTTCTCCCGGGTTTTTGTTTCCCAGGTGCATTACTTTGCACTTCTTTGCATTGAATCTAAGTTGCCATATGTCTGACCATTCCTCCAACCTTGACAAGTTCCTTCTCATCCTTTCTGCCCCCGTGTATCAACTCTGTCTGGGTTCTGTTGGGTGAATTCATTGTATAGAGTATGGATGGGTCTATCAAGATATGACCGACATGTGCTGGTTCTTTTTGAAAAAGCTTTCTTGTGAGTTAGTGGGGTTGCAGACTCTTCAAAAAAATTTCCACTTTTCTCTTTGTTGACTCAGGCAGTCAAGACTTGTGCCATTTGTTGGATTCTGTTCCACCACATGATACCTCCATGAGCCTCTTCCAGCTGATGCCCAGTGTTGCACTTGCTGTTCTGAGCAAATGGTATTTTTTTAGCACAAGAACTACATTGATTAACTCTCTGTTCAGGAGTCTGTCCTGTTTTTTGGCCTTTTTTAGATTTAATATTTTCTCCATAAAAGCAGACATCAGTTTTTCTTGTAGGTTGCATGGACTGGGGATAAGGTTTTGCCGCACCAATGCGGTTTGTTTGGCAGGTGAACAAGACAACAGGATCTTCTTCATTACATAAGAAAATCAATTTGGTGATTTTGGAAGACCTTTTCTTGCTCTCTGCACAGCCTTTCTTACAGCACTGTCATATCTGTGGGCCTGCGGCATTACACACAGCTCTCTAGTTGGTGTGCTGATCTGTACAGCTGGTGGGGTGGTGGTGATGGTGGCTGAGAGTTGTGCAAGCTTTTCATGCTCCTTTTTTTCTGTGCATTTCCGGCATTCTTTTTCATTAATTCATTGATGTTTCTGACTTGTCATTTGTGCATGTTGTCTGTACTTTTTTCTCCCTCCATGCTTGCCTTTGCGCTTCAGATGTGTTCTCATCAGACTTACTTTCTCTGTTTCTTGGAGCACTACTGGTGTCAGCTTGCAATTTTTCTGCTTCTGAGCTGCTCTATATATCTTTTCATTCTCTCTTTAGCCATCTGGTTATAATGTTCTTGCTTGTCATCATTCATGTCACTGCGGTATGCACGTGAGTGTGCTGCACATTTCTCCTTGTAGTTTTGATAATGTTCCAGGGATTTCTTTATGTTTGCTCGCTAATGCTTGTTCCTTTCTTTTGATGATTTAGGATCATCTGTAGTCCGCAGAGCTTCAGTGAGCATGGCTGCAGCAGACACCAAGGGTCTTCTTCTGGATTCCATTCCTTGCAAAAAAGTTAACTGCTGAAACACAAGTGTGTTCAAAAAATCATGGGTCAACTTTCACAGTAAAATAATTTTGGTGGGTAAAACAACAAGTCTACCATGCTGCCAAACAAGACTGAAGTGACAGAGATGATGAAACACATTATTGATGTAAGTATTGCCTCACAGCAACCACATGTAACACAGTAAGTGTTCAGTCAGAATACACTGTCTAAATCATCCCCGGTTGTGGTGACAAATTGGTCACCACAAGAGATTAGTCACAATTTAAAGATATGATGCAACAAGAGATTGATCACAAAACAGAGTTGATGCAAAGACAAAATGGAACCATAAGAGAGTCTCCACAAAGAGCTTCTTCAATGAAGTAAATAGAAGAGGTGATTCTTTACAAAATGTCGAAGGAAGAGGAGGTAATGAACACAAAATGAAGTTGACGGAAGGTGATTCTTTACAAAACGAAGTAGATGGAAGGTGATTCTTCACAAAACGTCGAAGGAAGCAGAGATAATGCACACAAAACGAAGTCGACGGACGGTGGCTCTTCACAAAACGTCGAAGGAAGAAGAGGTAATACACACATAATGAAGTCAACGGAAGGTGATTCTTCACAAAACAAAGTCGACGGAAGAGGTGATTCTTCACAAAACATCAATGGAAGAGTAGGTAATGCACACAAAAAGTCAATGGAAGGTGATTCTTCACAAAATGAAGTCGACGGAAGAGGTGATTATTCACAAAATGAAGTCAACAGAAGAGATGATTATTCACAAAACATCGATGGAAGAGGAGGTAATGCACAAAAAGTTGCCAGAAGAGGAGATTCCAAAAAAAGTCGACTGAAGAAAAGAATCACAAAACAAAATGGAGGCCTGCTCCCACCCGCCTGCAAACAAAATGGAGGTCTGCTTCCACCCGCCGGCAAACAAAATGGAGGCCCGCTTCCACCTGCCAACAAACAAAATGGAGGCCCACTTCCACCCGCCTGCAAACAAAATGGAGGCCTATATTAGTCAGTCTGCAAACAAGGAGACATAGGCAGACACATCACAACACGGTACAAAACAGAAAGGACTCTGATTATTAAATGGGCATTATTTTGCAGACAATTACAACAGATGTGTGGGTTAATAGGTGCCTGTTGTGAGTGCATAGGCCCCAATTGACTAAAAGGAGTCACCTTTGGTTTCCAATAGTCCGATCGAGGCCTCCACACCACAGCAGGCTTCCAAACACAGGCTCCAGACCATGCGGGATGTTAGCCCCCCAAAAACCACAATGCAGCATCCTCAATCAAATTCCAACAACAAATTATTAATCACATTTCAAACATTGCAGACAGAGGCTCCCACACCCAAAAACAAAATTAATGCAAAGTTGTATGGTTTGGGTTTAGCTTGTTAGGCGTATGCCTTGATCGGACTAAAAAGAGTCACCTTTGGTTTCCAAATAGTCCAATCGAGGCCTACACACCACAGCAGGCTTCCAAACACGGGCCCAGACCATGCGAGATGTTAGCCCCCCGCCAAAAAATAAACCACAATGCAGCATCCTCAGTCAAATTCCAATGCAACAGATTATCAATCACATTTCAAACATTGCAGACAGAGGCCCCCACACCCAGAAAACAAAATCGTAATGCTGCATGGTCTGTGCCAGTGTTTGGAAGCCTGCTGTGGTGCATAGGCCTTGATCAGACTAAAAGGAGTCACCTTTGGTTTCCAAATAGTCTGATGAAGGCCTACACACCACAGAAGGCTTCCAAACACAGACCATGTGGCACGTTACCCCCCCACCCCCAATGCAGCATTGTGTGGGCCAGAGTTTGGAATCCTCGTTCTGACCATTCAGAACCCAAAAGTGACTCCTTTTGGTTTCCAAATAGTCTGATCGAGGTCTACACACCACAGCAGGCTTCCAAACACTGGCCCACACAATGCAGCATTTGCCCACCCAGACCAACAAAAAAAAAGTTGCTTTCTGATTCAACAACAAATTAGGCCTCGCTCATTCGGAAGTCCCAGACCAGGTTAGTCCTCCCCTCCCAAACCGCCAAGAGTGCAGCATGTCTCTTTTAGACCCCTTGCAATCCAAAGAAACACCATTTCACCCTCTAAAAAGCACCATGCAGCAGGAACACAGCAAACCTGGTATCCATTACCTAGAAAGTCAGTCAGTCCATACATAAACATTTCAAGTTACCTGTTTGGTAGATGCTGCATTCATGTTCGGGTTGTGGGTCCCTAAAAGTCTGCTTTCAGCATCTAAAATAGTGGCAAAATAAACTCCCACACCATGGACTCCAGTGCACACCAAACAGCAGACACCAAACAGGATCCCAAGGCAGATGCAACAGTCAATACTACAAAGCTATTTGTCCCCCACACCATGGCAAAACTGATCTGAACTCCCCAGGTAGACGCAACCCCTCTTCAAGCAATGGCCCTTACCTGCAGGATCCGATGGATCTTGTGGCTCCTTGTTGCGTATCCAGTGGGACTGAAAGCATTCCTTCTGAGCTCCTGATGCTGGTAAGGGGACTAACTCTTCAGGACACCGCGATTTACCCCCCCCAAAGCCAACCCACCATGGAGCAATGTCACCGCTTCAGTACCCATTCTCGCCCACAAACAGAATCCCACGACGTCTCGTGATGAACAGCCGGGAGCAAGACATGAAGAGGTCACAGGTGACCTCACAGGTGAGAGTGGGGCTCTAAAACACGGAAGGAAGGTCAACAAAAGCACTGTTGCTCCAGAACATGGCAATGCTGGAGCACAGTGCTTAAAACATTAAAAAACATATATTTAAACTGCATTTTTCATGAGACGTCTGAACGTAACTGCAGGGGACCAGAGCAGTTACGTTCAAGAGCCAAACTTCAGGAGGATCTGGTGTGGGGTGGGAGGGTTAGACGAGTGCCCTAAATGGCCAGCACATGAAAAAGCACTAACATAAGTGGTGCAAACAGTTTATGGGGCATAACAAAGTCTATCATTCAAATTAAATGACAAACTGCAGCCTTGAGTACAAATGTCACAAAACTGGCCATCTTACAGCAGGAGTTTCCACAGAAGACATTCAAATTTTTATGGAAAGGAGCATAGGATTTAATTAATTTTATCTATATTATCTCCCAATAAAGGCTTCTTATGGATGCAATAGTTAAAACTATATTTAATTGTTTTCCCTGGCTTTGGTCTGTGTGGACTTTTGTGACCAGCATTGGTTACCCCATTTCGTGCACTTAGCCATAGATTATTTATATATCAATATATGCAAGAAAGAATACTGGGCTGTGATTGGTCAGCCTGGGGATGGACCCAGGATGTTATCCCAGCATAACATCCCGGCTGTAATCCCAGCACACTAACGACCATCTTAAATGTTAAAAAAATCACTCCATAGCCATCCCTCAGATCAGTTTCACTGCTCCCTGCTCCCATCTGAAGTAAAAGCTGAATTTCCACCACTCAACACCACTATAAATCCCTCCCTCCCCAACACAAAAACCAGCCCAAGCCAAACCAACAGCCATGGCACATTTTCCCCAAATCCCTAAAATTACTTCTCATTTGAAAACACCTAAGAATTGTGTTCACAGAAGTAGTGCACTGAATGACTGAACCAGCAAGTGAGGCTTTAAATAGTCCCCACACACATTTTTCTGCAATGCTCGCTTGCTTTTCAAGTCAATTTTTTATGGGTTGTCTCTTTGTTTTGTCTTTTTAACTCAACCAAGTAAATGCAAGCAGTAAATTTACCTACAACCTTTTCTGTCACTTTACAAATATGCTCACAGTACTGGCACCGAGCAGGTAGAAACAGCGCCAACTGGAAGTTCAAACAGTGCTTGCTGTTGGTGGCTCAAAATATCAGCCGATTTTTAAACTGTCCCCATACAACTTTTAAATATCATACAAAAACTCTACCAGGAGTACACCAACTACAACACTCTGTAGTCGAGGAAGGGGCCAAGGGAAAAGAAATTAAACCACATCTGAGACAACAAAGCAGATATAGAACTACAGAAAAATCCAACAACTGGCCACACAACTCCACCTAGAGGATAAACAGGGAAAATGAACTTCGTTATAATAAATATTCTTCCACACATAAAAAAAGGTGAAAAAACTGTTTAAAAAAATATTTATTTTTATTGTTATTCTTGTATTTAAAGATTAGCCATTGTATGATAGGAATAATGCACCCCAGGGTGGGTGTTATGCTGGAATAATATCCCTTCTCAGGTGTGGGAATGCACTGGACCTGCAACCTCATGCCCAAACACCTGAGGTGGGATGTTATTCTTTTATGGGGCCCTATACATGAAGCCTACGTGCTGTATAAGTGAGGCATCTTGGCAATCCTACATGGGAAATCCATTCAGCAGGACTCCTGTGGACCCCTGGTGACATTCACAACCTGCACACCAACCAGTTGTGCACTGGATCCATCAGCCACGCTGGCAGTTATGTGCCATGAGCAGTCTAGGGGGAGTGTTAGGGGTGTAGCAGTTCTAAGTGGAATTCACTATGGTGCAGGGTGCTGTGCACTGGGGTGTGTGAGTTACAGCTGGGGGGACCCTGCTATAAGTGGTACATGACCAACCCATGGGCACACATAGCACCATGGCTTGTATGGTCTCCAGGATTGTCCCAAACAGGTGCATTCCCACAGGTACCATGGAGGCATGGGCCACTGTCGGGGTGGGACACCAACTGTCCTTAGAGTTGGATGGCAAGGGGCAGTGCATGGTGCCAAGGGGTGGGCACACCCATACCACTGAGGCATGAGGCATCTGAATGCCCAGCCACCACCATATGTACCAGTGTCCAGTCCCAGTGTGTACCACTGGCATGCATACCTCACCACCTCCCATCAGTACAATGCATAGCACTGGCATGCCAACAGCAGGGCACATTTCCAACTGGTGGTACACACCCAGATATGATGTCATGGACAACTATGTCTGTACATAGTGTGACCCATATACTGTACATAATGATATGGACTGTGGCTGTTGTGGTACATTGCTGCAATGGTGTCCATGTCCAGGAGGAGCACTGACAGCAGATTGATGACTGCGCCCTCTGTCCCCAGCAAGGGTACATTTTGGTGGGAATTGTGCAGTTCTATGCCACATGCATAGAGAATGATAGATATGCCAGGCTGTTAGGCATGTGCAGTCACCCACATCACTGTATAACAGTATTACAAGTCAGCACCATACACTCATATGGTAGTGCACTACCATACTCTGTAGTACCGGTCACCTCAAACATGTGTGTACTGGTTCAACTATCGGATGCCAACATTGTCCCTTTAATTCAGTGGGGTTCCATGCTATCCCAGGCCCCCCACATGCTGGCATATGGGATTCACTCTTGTATGCAGGGCAGGCATCTGACTGGATTCCTGCCTGGGTCCCACTCTATGCTTTCACGCTGTTCCAATCCAGCAATACATGACTGCATGCTGGGGGGGCGGTGCCACAGACAGGTGGCTGGCAATAGTGAATACTGGCCAGTGCACACTTGTCTGTGGGTACAGAACTGCGTGAACAGAGTGCATGCCTATCATGTGCACTTTACTGCATAGTGCCCATGGTCAGAATATTGCAGCTGTGCACAGGGCTGAATAGTCTGGCCCTAACTGGGACAGTATGTAAGCAAAAATGTATTTGTAAAGCACCCTATCCCTGAGACTCAGAGCATTGTGCAGGGTGCAGACAATGGTAATATGATCAGTAATAACATAAATAAACATATAATAAAACAGAGTAAAATAGTATAATGCAACAATCAGAGGACTAAACTGGAAGGGACCACTAACTCTCAAATGCCTCCCTAAATAAATGTGTCTTCAGGCCTTGCTTAAAAGCCT
Source organism: Neoceratodus forsteri (assembly GCA_016271365.2). Classification (NCBI taxonomy): domain Eukaryota; kingdom Metazoa; phylum Chordata; order Ceratodontiformes; family Ceratodontidae; genus Neoceratodus; species Neoceratodus forsteri. The sequence continues at coordinate 380,329,105 of CM057458.1, forward strand.
CCAATGAGGGGCCTCCCTCAAAGTTCTTTGGAGTGAATTACACAGGTCTGGTCCTACTACCGCAAATGATTGATCTCCAGGAATTTTTCAGTTGGGCACTTGCAATTGCTAGGAGGCGCTCCTCAGTGGAGTTGAGAGAGTGCTGAGGGTGGTGGGGAGTCAGGAGGTTAGTCCAGTAGTCAGGACCAAGTCTGTATACAGTAGGTGAGCAATCTAATCTTTCAGGTAATTCCCCACCTCACCTGCAGCCAGTACAGGTCATGCAGGACTGAGGCACATGACAGGACCTAGGAAGGCCCATCAGCAACCTGGCTGCTGCTTTCTGCACCTAGGCTGCAGGCAGTGCAGGACCCTCCTTTGACCCAGAGGTAAACAGGGTTGCAGTAGTCAAATCTGGATGTTACAAAAGCATGCACTAGTGAGGGCAGGTCATCAGCCAGGATTAAGGCTTTAATCTGGGCAATATTCCTCAAGTGGTTAAATACCACTTCAGACAGCAGATGACACCTGAGTCTCAAATGTCAATCTGTCATTGAAGATAACATCCAGATATTTCACCTTAGCAGATGCTGCAAGCATGGTGGGACCCAACATCAAGATGATCCCCCCCCCCACCCGGCAGCAACTGCATTTTGCCAATGACCAGGCTCTATCACCAATACCTCTGTCTTGTCTGGGTTTGATCCTCAACTAGTTAAAGGTTATCCAAGTCCTGGATCTCAGACAGACATGCATTTAATACTTCCACTGCATTATGTGTCCTGGGAGCAAATGACATATACAGCTGGGTGTAATCTGCATAGCAGTGAAATCCCACACTGTATCATCTAATGATCTCTCCCAGGGACAGTGTGTACACCACAAACAGCATGGGAGACTGGATCAAGCCCCGAGGAACCCCACACAGTATAGGCTTTGGGTGGGAGGAGAAACTCCCCATCACCACCCTCTGCATCCTTCTTGTGAGGAAGGACTCAAACCAGCTGATGATAGAGCCTGTGAGTCCACAGAGCTCCCTTAGCAATCCAACAACATCTCATGGTCCTCAGGATAAATAGGTTCTGAGAGAAATGAGGTCAATAAACTGCAAACTAGAAAAGTGGTGTAAAAAACAGAAAAAACATTTAAAATCCTCAGAACCCTGTTGTAACAGGGTCACACAAGCTAAAACATAGACCTGAAAATTCCGAAATTATGTAATATTTACAGTATAAATGATGTTGTTTTCTAGACTAGTCTAAAGAAATTATTTTCAAACATGTCAGGCATTGGAACCATTAGGGCTACAAACTTAAATTTCTTTAAATGAAAGCTTGTAGTTTGGTTTACCTTTCCTGCTTTATGGTAAGTCTTGTTTAGTATTTTGCTGTTTAAAACTTGTCCTTTCACTTTTAAGTTATCCCTGTTTTTGTGTGCAATTTGTTTCTCTTGTGCAAAGTAAGAATTCCTTCTTGAGAGCTGAAGTTATTGTACTCTGTACATCTATGGTCTTAAAATACATCTCAGAAGTGCAGAACATTTTACATCTGATTATGCATGATACAAATAGACTTCCCCAGGTAGATACAGTATTAGAAAAACATCACAGTTAAAATCTAACATTACTCTACTTGTTTCAAGTTCAGATTTATTTTATTCAATCAGCTATAAAGCCATTTTGGTAAAACAGGTATGGAAATAATAGGATAAATAGGATAAATAAAGATTTTGATTGATTGACTGACTGATTGAGAAAGGTGCATAATAGAAAAACATTTAGTACTGTACATAACATTACTTCTTAAACACATTTGGTGTGGTCTAAAAATAAAATAATTACAAAAGTTTTCCTAATGGCAAACACTAGCACTTAGGACTGACAATTTCTGATATTTATGTAGTACAAAGAATGTACTAACATGGCAATTTCACTATATTAAAGATAATTATTATAATAAATATACAGAAAACTATTCCAACAATACCTAAGAGGTGATGGGGTGAAAACAGTGGGGAGCTTCAAGCATATGTGGAATAGGCACACAGGCGTAATAAGTAAAAGAAAGAGAGGCCGAAGGGTTACCAGTGACCATATAAGATCCTAGAATAGGAAGGGAAAAATAGGACAGACTGGATAGGCCTACAGGTCCTTTTCTGCCAACAAATTCTCTGTTTCTATGTTTCTATAGTATTTTTCTCAATTATTAGTAAATGTTACACATTTTAAGCAGCAGAACACAGAAACATAAAATTTATCAATAAAAAAGAACCATTTGTACCACCAAGTCTGCCAGATGGTCCCTGTCTAGTCCATCTCAGCAGACCCTAACTGGTCTCCGGTGACCCTCCCTCCTCCCTGCCTATTTACTATCACCTATGTCTGTCCCATGCATGCCTAAAACCCCCTACTGTTTTCACCTCCACCATTTCCATTGGTAGTCTATTTCCAGGCATCTATCAGTCTTTCATTGAAGTAGTTCTTCCTCTTAAACTTCCCCCCACCTGCTTCATTGCATGCCCTCTGGTCCTGGTGCTCTTCCTCATTTAGCGAGACTCCCCTGCTGCAATATGTTTACCCCTGTGAGGTACTTGTAGGTCTCTTTCATGTCCTTTTTTCCAGGGTGTGTATGATGACATCCCTCAATCTTTTTTCATAGGGCTTTTAGTTCCTCTCTTCTGGACTGCCTCCACCCTGTTAGTGTCTTTTCTGAGGTGCAGGCTCCAGAACTGGACACAATACTTCAGGTGAGGTCTCAGCAGTGAGAGCTATACAGTGGCAACATCACCTCCTTGCTCCTGCTGGAGATACCGCCCCAGATGCATTCCAGCATTACACTGGCCCAACCCACTGCTTTGTCACTCTGTCCTGCTACTTTAAGCTTATCAGAAATAATAAGCCCATGATCTCTTTTCTGCTTAGTGACTGACAGTACCCCCATCCTATACTCAGTTCCTAGATTTCTGTGCTCAAGGTGCATGAGTTTGCACTTTTTAGCATTGAACACCAACTGCCATGTTCTTGATCACGTCAATAGTTTTCCATGATCTCTGTAAATTTTTTCTATCCACTCTGGATTATCCACCCTGTTACAGATTTTGGTATCATCTGCAAAAAGGCATACTTTCCTTTCTAGTTCATCTGCAATGTCACTTGTGAAAACATTAAAGAGAACCACTCCTAGTACTGAGCCCTATGGCACCCCACTGGCTGCTGTTCCATCATTAGAGAGAGTTTCATTCACCATCATCTGTTGTCTATCTGTTAATCAGTTTCTAACCCAATCCAGTGCTGTTGATCCCACCCCTAGGCTGCTCAATTTCTTAACCAGTCTCCTGTGCAGCACAGTGTTGAAGGCCTTGCTAAAGTTCAAGCTAGACCACATCTACTGTCCCATCCTGATATATTTGCCTGGGCACCAAGTTAAAGAAATCAATCAGTCTCATCTGGCATGACCTCCCTACCATGAATCCATACTGCATATGGTACTGCATCACACTGGATTTAAGATACTCTACCAACCTTTTCTTTATCAGTGTTTTCATTATTTTCCCCACCACTGAGATGAGTCTCATCAGCCTATAGTTGCTAGCCTCTTCCCTGCTGCTAAAGCTGTGCTGAATGAGAAAATTCCAAATTCACAGAATTTTGACAGAATTCTACAAAATTCGATAATATTTTGTGGAAGTTTGTAAGAATTACATGGACTTTTTTAAGTGTATTGATTTGATCATAACTCGGCTGGTAATTGAACTAGAGATCTGAAATGTGGCATGTTCATGTGATGGTATGTGCTCAGGTGGTGAGTCAAATATCTTCATACTAGGGTGCATTGTCTCAAAATTATAGGTGCTCAAAAACTAATTTTATTTTTTGTGGGAAATTTCATGAACATTTTTGTCTGCATGTAACTCAGGCACCTTTGGATCAAAAAATCTAACACTAGGTACATGTATAAATATATCAATATATAAATGATTTGCAGTTTTTAGAGGGGCAAAGGTTCCTGTGGAATGGGATTTGTGACTCCCTAAGAACTACAGGATAGGCCAGACGAATCTGAAAGGAGAGGCAGGAAGCTTACTCAGTGCCAAAGATGCAAAAGGTTTATTTACAAAGGACAAGGAAACAAAATAACTGTTTTTTTACAATACTTCAAGATGATAGAACAAGTAACAAAACAATACAATTGGGACCAGCAATTGGTTAAACCAGGAACATGGGATTAATCCCTTCTAGTCCAAGTCCTGCTTTTACTTTGCCAAGATGATGAAATGACTGATAAACCAAGCTTATGATCACCAAGTGAGAATTGACCCCACCAAGCACTTTTTATAAACAGGCCATAACAGGGCATCCCCCAGATGAACAGAAAACAAAGAAGAAGAATCCTGCTAGCTGGATGATGAATAACTTGGCAATCCTCTGTGACTCTTTGCAAGAAGCTGATGTCTCCTAGTCAAGCAGATGGTTCTCTGAATGATTCCAAACAAATAATGACCACTGGTAGGTCCTTGGCACCCAGGCCACTTCCCAACAAGGAGACTACTGGTGATTTGATCCTTGGGCAGCCTCTGTGGAGCAGTACTGGTATGCACACACATTTGGACAGATGACAAAATAAGAAAAGGACATGCACAACACTAACTGCGATCCCTCAGTCTTGAGCCGGGGTGGCCCCCATGCTGACTCATTGCCAAATAACTAACTTGGGGCTCTCTACACTTATTATCGCATGGCTGGTGCTGGAACACTGTGGCAGAGCTTTGATGCTGGTCAATGTCACTAGAGAAAAATCTGCAGAAAATGGAGGATGGGCCAGGAACTTTCCTGGGTCAGCGTCAGGTGCTGAAGAAGGTCTTGGCAACAAAGGCAAAGCTGGACATCAGGTACACAAAGGACGCAGTCTAATCACAGTTGAGGTGGCAAGCAAACAGTTCAGTTCCAGTAAAAGGAATCATATCACCTATTTTGTGCACCATATATAAATGTAACAATAACTTGTATACCTGAAAATGTATAACATTTTAATGAATGCTTTCAAAATTATACTAAAATAACTAAAATCAAAATGTTGGCAAAATGTTTTGCTACTTATAGCACAGCTTCCTTTAAAGCTTGATACTTAAAACTTGGTGCCATACCCATGTTGCACATTTCTCTAATTCCTAACACTGTGGAGAAATTTGGGTAAGAATTTTTAAAATTAGATGGAAACAACTGAAAATTAAATTTTGATTGGCTGTTTGACCACCCACAACTCATACCCTTTCAGCCTAGGCCTCTGACATTTGGTACACTTATGAAAGCCAATTGCACCTGTGTACCTTTGAAATTTGGTATCATTTGGATGTGTACTTTGAAAACTACACCGAAATAACTGAAATTTAAAATTTGACAATATTCAGTGGAATTTTTGAAATGTCCTAATGTGTTCATAACTCTGCCTTCTGTTGAGCTATAGATCTAAAGTTCAACAAGAGGACTTTTTGACAGGAGTTCTAATGGTGTGCCAAACATCATGGTATTAGGGCCCATGGTCTCAAAATGATAGGTGCTCAAAGTGGGACGTACTATTGTTTGTGGGAAATTTCATGAACATTTTTATCTGCATATAACTCGGACACCTTTGGAGCTAGAAATCTGAAACTAAGTACATACATAAACATAGTAATAACCTCTATACCCACAACATATTATTACATTTTGATGAATGCTTTCAAAATGTTACTAAACTAAAACTTAATTTTTGGCAAAAGGTTTGGGTATCTATAGTACAGCCCGCTTTAAAGTTTGAGATGTAAAACATTGTACTTAACTATGTTGTATGTTTTGACTAACTCTTTGGCCACCCATAACTCAGCTCACTTTCAATCTAGGACTATGAAGTCTGGGACACATATGCAAGCTATCAGTACCTGTACACCTGCCAAATTTGGATACATACTTTAAAAACTAGTCCAAATAACTTAAATTTAAAATTGTCAAAATTCTGCTGAATTTTCACACAAATTCCACAACATCCTGTGGAATCAGAATGGCAATTCTGCAGGCATTCCACTGGCAGAATTTTGTATTCCATACAGCTCTACCTGCTACTGCTCTTATGTAGAGGAACCATGTCTGCTCTCCTCCAGTCCTCCAGAACCATACCCAGTTCCAGTGGGCTGTAAAATTAGGCCATCTAGAGTGCAGCCAGCACCTCTCTGAGCTTTTTTAGTACCTTTGAGCATATCCCATCCAGTCCCATAGCCTTCTCCATTTTCTGAGTTGCAAGTCCCTTGAAGACTCTTGTCTCTCAAAATGGACTTGGATCTGCCCCCCCTCCCAATTCCTGCTGCTCCCTGATGTTCCGTCCTCCTCCCTTCACTGTGAAGACTGAGCAGAAGTATGTGTTCAGGGTACCTGCTTTTTCTTGTCTCCCTTCTGCACAGTTTCATCTGCTGCCCTCCTTATCCTCGCTGTCCCTCCCTTTGATTTCCTCTTCTCACTTATCTACCTGAAGACCCCCTTTTGGCTAGTCTTTCTTCTGCCTGCACCTTTGTCCCCCTCACTGCCTTACCTGCTTCAAGAAACCTGACATACAGAGTTGTGCTGCGTTGACTGCAGTGCTGTGTTGGTGTGTTGCTGGAGTGCTGTTTCATTGGGTTGCTGGAGGATGCTATGTCAGTGAAGTTTTTGAAAAGCCAGACGGGCATGCCTCAGTCGTCATAAACTGGCTATCTCTATTGCTGGAACAAGCAGGTCGGAGAGAAAGAGTGCTGGAGGTGCACCAGATATCACAAATAATGGTGCCTGGGTGCACACAATTGCTGACTATGTACTTTGCTGACTCAAGACCAACAACGATGTGTCCGATGCCAGCACCATTACTGCACCCTGGGTCCTGTGCGAGGTCTGGGACAGGGCCCACCAAAGGGTGGAGAGCACATCAGCGGTCATGGCAGAATGTACCTCCAGTGTGCCTGATGCAGTGGGTGGGTGGCTACCTGGAGTGCAACTTCTGAAAAGGACTATGCAGCAGGTCAGACAGGTTGAGAGGGACTGTCCCATTGCACCCTGCATTGTGCAGGACCTTATCATGCCTGAGCAGTATAAAGTGACAGCAGCAGGTGACAGGTTCCTGCTGTATGACAGTGGACCTGAGGGGTATCGGGTACTGCTTTTTGCCACAGAGAAGAACATACAGTGCCTGATGGAGGCAGAGGACTAGTTCTTGGATGGGACATTTCACTGTGCCCCTCCTTTGTTCTTGAAGATCTATACAATGCATGGGTTATGGATGAATTGGTATGCCTGGTGGTGTACATGCTCATGTGCTCATGGAAAACACTGACATATGTTTGGGTCTTCAATACTCTGAAGGAGGCCAGCCCTGGGATGTGTCCACAGAATGTCTTAATTGAGTTTGAACTGGTGACATGAAGGGCCTGCAGACTGTCTTTCCCAGCATGCAGATAAGGGGTGCTTTTTCTGTTTCACCCAGGATGTCTGGAGGAATATCCAGGCATGTTCAGCACTGCTGGTTCAGTATGGAGAGGATGAGATTTTCACCCTACATGTACACTTGCTGCTTGCACTTGCATTTGTTCTGGTGGTGGATGTGATACAGATGTATGAGCAGCTTCTTGAGTGGGCGTTCTTTGTGGTGAATGAGGAGTTGTTGCAGCCCCTCATGGACTACTACAAGGACACCTGGATAAGGCATCTACAGGGCCGCTCTGGCTGATGCAGCCAGTGTTCCACTGACATTCTGGAACTGCCATGATTCCACTACACAGGGTATGGCACTTACCAACGACATCATGGAGGGGTGGCACTGTGGCTTCAACACCAGGGTTGGAGCCACACACCCCAAAATCTAGCATTTCCTCAACTGTCTGCTGCAGGAGCAGAATCTCACAGATGTCTGCATGAACCAACAGGAGCCCAGTGCTGCTACCCCCACAAGGAAGTACAAAGACCTCAACAGTGTCTGTCAGCAGTGGTAGCGGAGTATCCAATTCAGTCCCATTATTATTATCTCCATCGGACTGCATATAATTTCCAGCTTCCGCCATGAGCAGCTGAGGGCCCTGTGTACCATGTCTGGGTCTTGTATGGACTGACAGTCCTGCAGGGTTAATTGTTGTAGTGGGGCATAAGTCCTGACATTGCACATTGGTGGTGTTTTGTGCTGGGGCAGGGTGTTGTGTTCCTGTCCTCCTGTGTATCCAGTACACAGCTGTACTGAGGGTGGCCCATCTGCCCTGACCCTATTGCCACAGGGGGGAGTTTTATTTTTTGGGCCACTGTATCCATCTGTAAGTCATCATTTCTGTTCCTGTACCAGCAGCACTGCCTGTGGGCTGTGTGCCCTGTTTGCCTGTATCCATTGCTGGGACCTTTGTTTAACCGGCCCGTTGTGCTGTACATACGTTCCCAGTTTGTCACTGTCCTGCTGATCTGCTGGAGAGGGGGCGGGATATGAGCCATTTCCCTTTTTCTGTTAGCAAGATTATTTTTCATGGGCAAAGTCACTGTTCTGCCACCTCCAAGTAACCTTAACTGCAGGCGGGTCCCTTTTTTTTCTGGCTCTGTCTTTCTGTTTTGTAAGAGACTAAGGGCAGGATTCACGAACCTGTCAAAAGACCCACAGCTGCTGGTAAACCGCTGTGCAGGTGGGTTGCCACTTGCAGAGCCGCAGGTTACCCACAGTGGCGGGTATTCACGAAGGTGGAGCTGGATTATGACCGGTTCCACGGGTTACGGCCACTTGTGGGTGGTGTCACCAGGGTGATGGCCGCAGCCACAGGAATGAGCTATGGCTCGTGGAAGCAACCGTAACACCCTCTGCAACTGCTGCAGCTGTGAATCTCTACCACGGCAGCTGCAGATGATTCCAGTCTGCAACAGCAGTTGCAGAGTGGGACTTTTATATTTATGCTTTGTGAATCTTGCCCTAAGTCTCTGTTCTGCCACACCCAAATAGCCTTAGTTGCAAACAGGTCCTGCCTGAGGACTTCGTGCCCTTTCCCTTTTTTCCAGGCATGTCTTTCTGTTTTGTAAGGGGCAAAGTCTCTGTTCTGCCACCCCAAGTTACCTTAGTTGCAAGCACGTCCTGTCAAGGGCCTGGGTGACCTTTCTCTTTCTTTGTGGCCATGTCTTTCTGTTTTGTAACGGGTGCAGTGTCTGTTCTGATGCCCATAAGATACCTTAGTTATTGGTGGGTCTTGCCAGGGAGCTAGGTGCCCTTTCCCTTTTGATAGTTGCAGGTTTTTGTTTTTTTTCATGGGTAAAGTTGCTGTTTGATGCCCCCGTGTTCACTTGGTTGCCAGCGGGTCACTTGGTTGCCAGGGGGCAGTTTGCCATTTCCCTTTTTGTGCTGGTTGTGTTTTTTTTTCCTGGGGTGAAGTCACTATTCTGAGGCACCCGTGTTTGAGCTAGTGAACCCTGCGTCAGGTTGCACGCTGTGTGCCAAGTCTGTATTTGGCCATTGGTGCGGTTTTCTCACAGTGTGCTTGTTCATCCTCTTGTCATTCACTTTTGTTGGTGAGAGCCATTTCAGTCTGTGCTGTTATTCATTCGCTGTTCTTTCCAGTCCTGTTTTGTGTTAGCTGTTATCACACAGAACCAGATAGACAAGATCAGTGTTGTTGCCTGGAACACTTAACACACTATATGCCTTAATGCATTGACTTTGTCAATTGGTATTCTGCACACCATGGCCCTGGAGGCAATTTCAATGCCCAGGAATGAAATCACTGTAGCTGGGCTTTCAGTTTTTATGTTTGCTTGCATGCATGTGCAAGAAACATAGTGCCGTGAACGGAGATTTCGGAGGTGTGTCACCTCCTCCTCCAATTCAGGCACTGGCTGGCAGGCGGCCCTGTGGCCATATTTGGGCTGTCTGTGACCGCTCCAAAATGCAGTAACACTCTGATTGAAAGGAGCTACACTTGAGTGAGCGGCGATAAGGAGCTGCTCACCGCAGCTCCCCAGCATAGCGTCACCCAGCGCCCTCACTTGCACTTGGCGTATAACCGGCGGGTGCCCAATCCCGTCGGCTGAGCTGTTTGTCTCCCTCCCTCCCCAATAGTTGCTGCCACTGGGAGCCCACCCACATGGCAATCCGGATGTTGCGACAGGTGCCCACTCCCCGTCGGCTGAGCCCCCCTCCCCAAAGTCATTGTGCCACGCTGGGAGCCACCTCCAGCGTGGCAAGCGATCTGCGTTTTTTTTTTTTTGCTGACGGGTTGCCCAATCCTCGCCGGCTGAACGCCCCCCAAAGTCCTTGTGCCATGCTGGAGCTCCACCCCAGTGTGGCAAGCGTCCCACACGCTCTTTTTTTTTTTGTACCCTGTAAACAAAACTGTCCCACGCGCGCCTCGAACCCTCCCACAACCCGCACCACCCACTGCGCACTCAGTTTCCCACACCTCCCTCACCCCATACTTACCTCCAGACTCCGGCAACGATCTTGGTGGACCGGGAACACGTCTGCACTCTTCAAAGCCGACCGCGAACTGAGGAAATGCCGGTAAGCTGTATAATGGGCTAGATAGGAGGGGTTCAACTTTATTGCATATCTCGGGCATTTTTGGGAATTTTTGCACCAAATTTTCAACATGGGGTTTTTGGGACCCCTTCTCATGAATGATGTCACTGTCATGGTGTTATTCGGGCTCGAAGGGTGATTTCGCACAGTGACTGCGCAGTGACTGAGAAATCACCCTTCAGGACTGAATACTGCCATGACAGTGACATCATTCATGAGAAGGGGGCCCAAAACCTCCATGTTGAAAATGTGGTGCCAAAATTCCAAAAAATTACTGTTTAACAAGCGTGTGTTGCGCAGTTCCTACGCAGGCTCGTAAGTTCGCGAAATTTCAATATTTTCACTCTAGATTTTCAACATTGCCATTTCACCACACTGTCTTATGAGTAGTATAGCTGTCATTTTCATCTCACCCAAAATGTGTTTCCACCCTTGTAGCGCAGAATGGCGCAGTCGGTGTCTTGAAATCAATGTCGGGACAAATTAAGAAAATCATAGTGACACTGTTCATGAGCAGAGGTCCTGAAATGGCTATGTTGAAAATTTGGTGAAAAATTCTAAAATTACTGTTTCTGGCGTCGTTACGCGGTTACTACATGCGCTCATAGGTTTCGCAATTTCAATATTTCCACCAGATTTTCAACATTGCCATTTTCCACACCTTCTTATGAGCAGTACAGCTGTCATTTTCACATCTCACCCAAAACATGTTTCCACCCATATAGCGCACAATGGCGCGTGGTCGTTGTCACGAACTCATGTATCGGACATATTAAGAAAATCACAGTGCCACTGTTCATGAGCAGAGATCTTAAAATGGCAATGTTGAAAATTTGTGACAGAATTCCTAAAATGACTGTTTTACGAGTGTGCATTGCACAGTTCCACGCTGCTTTCGTGGGTTTGCGAATTTTCAATATTTCCACTCCAGATTTTCAACATTGCCATTTTCCACACCTCCTTATGAGCAGTACAGCTGTCATTTTCACATCCTGCCCAAAGCGTGTTTCTGCCCATGAGCGCACAATGGCGCGGTGTGTGCAACCTCAATGTATGGGCACATTAACAAACCACAGCCACACTGTTCATGAGCAGAGGTCTTAAAATGGCTATGTTGGAAAACTTGTGAAAAGATGCCTAAAAATGACTTTTCTGACAGTGCGTTGCACAGTTCCTATGCATGCTCATTAGTTTGCAAATTTAATATTTTCACTCTAGATTTTCAACATGTCCATTTTATTAAACTTCACTATGAACAGTACAGCTGCAATTTTCATATGTCACCCAAAATGTGTTATATCATACGCGTAGTGCACAATGGTGCTGTTTGTATGCGAGCAATGTTTAGGACAGATTAAGAAATTCACAGTTACACTGTTCATGAGCAGAGGTCTTAAAATGGCTATGTTGAAAATTTGGTGACAAAAGTCCATAAAATGACTGTGTTCTGAGTGAGCATTGTGCAGTTCCATGCATCCTCGTTAGTTCATGACTTTGTAATATTTCCAGTCCAGATTTTCACTAGTGGCATTTTCAACACTTCCTTATGAACAGTACAGCTGCCATTTTCACAACATGGCCAAAGTGTGTTTTCACACTTTCAGTGCAGAGATGCGGGTCGCTATGGGAAATCATTTTCGCACAGATAAAGAAATCACAGTGATACTGTTTATGATTGGAGGCACCAAAATGCCTGAGTTGACAATCTGCTATAAAATATCCCCAACCTACTTATATAACCGGTGTGCGTTGCACAGTTTCTATGTACGCTTGTGACTTCACCATTTTTTTAAATATTTTTACTACACATTTGCAACATAGCCATTTTTGCACCTCCCCATGAAAGAGTACAGCTGCCATTTTTTACAGCCTGTTCGGAATATGTTTGCATCTGTGGTGCTAAATCCCGTAGTCACTGTGCATAAGCAGCTTTCGGCTACCACACTGATATTCCCCCTGTTCGTGAGGTGGGGTCACAAAACAAACATGTTGAAGATTTGGAGTTAAAATACCAATGAATGCCTGAGGTATTAGACTTTTCAACTAAATCGCCCAACTCTATATAGAATGACAGGAATCAGGGGTGTGACTTGGGATTCTTGCCAGTGATGCTCATACCATTCCACACCTGCAGTCACTGAGAGGCATCGAGGTATGCCTTGGACTCTTCCCCAAACTTCACCCCATTCTCCTATATCGCACCCATCTCACCATATTTCCTAATGAAATTGGGTGTGCATAAGGGCCAAAGACCCCAAGGAACACGTGACACTTGTCAGTCTCTGCAGGGTGGGGTGTGGTAAAATGGCGTGGCCGTTATGCCTGACGACCCAAATGCACACCCCAATGCCTGTCACTCTCTGCAGGGTGGTGGTGGGGTTGGCTTCAGTTCAATACTTCACTGCCATTCCTATTACGCAGCTCTGTAACTTCTACACTACCACTGCCAATGCCAGTAAGCAAACATCCGGCATTGACAAATGCTTGTTTTCATAGGCTCTGGGGACCCCACACTTCTGGCACACCTGTTGTGAAGTCATCAGCAACCATTTGTAGTACTCCTTTCCTGATGCCCCCACTAATAGGAAATCATTCAAGTTATGGGTGATGCATTCTACCAACTCACTGTGCTACAACCTATTGCAGAAAGGTACTAAATTTCTCAGACTAAACACATGCAAAGAAGAATTCCCATTGGCATGCATTTATTCACATGATAGCCCCTTTTAAACTTGATACCCAACAGGTTTAAATCTGCAGTGTGCCCAATGTGGACTCATTTACACCTTTGCCGTAAGACCCCCCACACACACACACACACACACACACTGTCCCACTTCTGCCAGATCAAATGAGGTGTAGTGGACAAAAGTCAAGGTAGTGTGGATAAAGTCATTCACTAACCTCATCTCCCAAAGGAGTGCAATAAATGGTTTATCAAGCAAAATTTGCCTGGAGCCTTTTTTCAGCATCAACTCTATCAGGGAAACCATAGGTTCAACAAGTGAGGGACCTCAACTGGCCCTGCTATCTGCCCCAAGGTGACCTTTTTCTCCAGCTTGCAGCAAACCACTTCAGAGTGCTCCCACATGGACTTCAAGTTGGGAGGCTCTAACCTTGACTGGGGTCCTGTATATGGAATTCTAAATGACTCCCGATAAACCCAGCGAGTAACATCTCTGTGGCTTCATGGTCCAGGTAAACCTCAAGTGACAGTCTTATCCTGTCTGGCCTTATTGACATACCTGCCCTTTCCTGGCCCCCTCATTTTTCCATAACCCTTATTCTGCATGTTACTTTGAGCCTTGTCTCCCCGCTGAACTATAGAAGAATGGGTGGTGCTTACCAGAAGCTCAGCATTTGCTGGTGAACTTGTACAAAACTAAGTGCATGACCCCTTGTTGTACCAAGAGCCAGCCTGAGGGCTTGCCTGTTTCCCGTGTTCACACTCTCACCCCCTAACTCTAACTTAGCAGGATACCCATAGTCAGTACACTGGACTGATGCCCTTAATGTTGTAATGTCTAAATTGAGAGGCACATCCACCTGGTATGAGCCCCTCTCTGGATTGTACGACATATGCTGCCAAAAGTTCTCATCATACTGCAGCTATGTCGTGCTCCTTTAAGAGGCATTCACCCTCATTACCCTTGACCAATTGTTCAGTATCTTCAAATGCAATTCCTGCTTTACCTCTCAGCTAGTATGCATGTAAAATAGAAATCCTGCCCACCAGTTCTTTAAGGTCCATTAAACTTTCAGTTTCTGCTTCTCTTTACCTTTTCCCTCATTTTTTCTAGTAAGACTCCACAAGTCTGCACAGGAGGGAAAAATATTCATAAGTTTACACTAATAAATAGCCTCCTTTTCTTATCTGAAACATGCACTCACCACCAGTAGTTGCTTAACAATAGCATATGACTGCTTGTGGTTGGTGGAGCTACTACTCATAGGTGCTGAGGCCAAGACTGCCTGTCCCCCCCCCATGCCTGGCTTTGCCCCCCTTTTCTTCGCAGCAGTATGTCTACATTCTTCCAAGCCCCCAGTACCTTATCCATCTTCCAATACATGTGGACAGGGGTTCCAGAGACAACCTCCTCATCCACTGAATCAGACAGAAACACTAGCCTTTGTGACTGGAGACATGGTTCTGGGTCTCCCCTGGGCCTGTAAGAGCTCTGGAGGTTGGTCATGTCCAACTCGTCATCTTATTCCACAGAACAGGAAGGCCTGCAAGGAGCACTGCATGCTCATAATCTGATTAAGACTCGGGACAGACTCTAGTTTTTTTTTAGGAAACCCATTCACCATGGTCCTTAGCCACTGTCAGACATCTATTTGGGCATTCTAGTTGACTCCACATCCCATTTCAGCATAAACACAGGCCATCGCCTCAGTTTTTTCTTGAGACCCTGCCTCCATGGCTGTTGCTTCCTATCAGGCCTCCTGCTGGGTGCCTTTTGTTGGCCTCCTAGGTGGATACACATCTCCCTCAGATTCTGAAGTTGGTCATCCCTCGGAAATCATAGTGGTGAACCCTTCCTCTTTCCTGGTGGATACCTTGAAGAGCAGGTTATTTTGGCAAGTGAAGTGGGCTTAGTGGCCTATTAGGCTATTTCAAAGGCTGCTTTTCTAGATCCCTTTTCTGAGGTGACCCTTAAGGCCCCTGCTTAGGCACCAGCAATACATCCAAAACCCACAGCTTTGCCCTTATTTCTTTGCCAGCAAATGTCAGGCCCAGCATGGGCCCCTTATCTTTGGTCCTTTTTCCCCTTTCAGATACGGGCATATCTCTGGTATCTCCAAGCACACTTGTAGCCAAGTCATTCCTTTCTTTTCTGCCATTCTTCCCAGCTGGACCAGCAAGGCCTTCCTGCTCAATGACTCCCAGATCTCTTCATGTGGCATACTTTACCCATATTGGGTCCTTACTAGGTGAATACTTTACCCATATTGGGTCTCTACTAGGTGACTGCTTGCTACCCACTTAATTAAACAGAGCACATATATCCTGGACAGTAATCTAAGCAATAATTAGCATTCTTCTTTTTTGTAGCTCTCTATTTTTACCCTGTAATTGCTCCTGGTGAAATTGAAAACAGCTTTCAGATGAAAATGAATGAAAGCTAGAGATGAATTTACAAGGACCACCTAGGCAGAGGCTTAGAAATGCACAGTGCAAAAATAAAGTATAATGAAAGCATATTCTAATCAGTGCTGTCAAAATTTGAAGAGATATCTGGTTATCTGAAGATATGCATTCATTTATTACCAGTAGCCAATTCTGGAGTGATGGAGTTCTTTATTAATGCCATTTTGTTAGAGTGTCAGGGTTTAATTAAAACCTTATTAACATTCCTTCAGTAAGAAAGTACTTGTCAAGCATGATTCACTGCAACAAACCTCCAGCAAACAAACCTACCAAATCTGAAATAATAACACCATGTCTTCTCTGATACAAACACAGGGATAACAGCAATAGATGCAGTAATTCACTTTTATGTTATGTAGAGAAAGAATCTTAAGGCACTAAAGTTAAATCCAACAACAAGCGTTGGTGTGTACTGTGGTCTGTCTGTAGTGTTTGTGTGCATAATGTCTCTGCATTACCAGTACTGACTCACATTCCAATGTGTTAATCCGGTTTATACATTTATTCCAGTGTTATGTTATGTCACTCTCCCAGTTCATGCCTGGATATAGGCAACACTCTTGTCTAGTGCACCTACCTGGTTAACAAAAACAAAATAAAAAATACAGTTATCTGTAGTGCTTGTCTACATGCTTTACTGTCACTGCACTGCACTAGCAGTATTGAACTTACTGGTGTATACAGTATCTGCAGTGTTTGGCTGCATATAGTCCTTATACTACCAGTATTAAACTTATTGGTGAATATCCATATTGCTTGTCTTCATTCAATCCATGCAATTCCAGTAGAGAATTCATTGGTGAATATCTGTAGTACTTGTCTGCATACAGTCTCCGCACTATACAAAACTCATTGGTGTATAATTACTTATGTGTATCTGACTATTGTACCTGCACTATCAGCATTTATAAAATGGGCATCCAAAATAAAGAAGCCTCATTGGTCAAAATATATCATTTGGGGGGGGGGTCACGTGATGACAGGGTGAAGGTAGCAGCAACCTCCCGCAGCTCCACACCTCCGTTCAACAAAATAGTGAATTCCGACTTACTTCACAACAAGCGTGGGTGCCCAACCTACATCAGAAGGTTGCAAGAGTCTCACAGTGGACAGTTATCTGTCCAGAATGGAAGTATTTATGAAAAAACTGGCACCGAGACAGTCACCGCCATCAACGCCAGAAAAGGAGAAGGCCGCGAAGCGCCCTAAGCACCAGCAGTCGAATGTCAACAGAACTCCAGCTACTACTACTACTGCTGTCTTGGAGGAAAGATTTCTGGAGGTTATGAGACCTCTCCAAGAATGCATCTTGGATATGGCGGAAGATATGCAGCAGATCAAAGCCTCTGTGCAAGCCCTGACTACGAGAGTGGGAGATTCGGAAGCTAAGCTCCTTTCATTAGAGAGAAAACAAGACAAGAGTGAGTTGGCGATTGTGCAGTTTGGGAGAAGGCTGAAAAAACTTGAAGAGAAACTAGAAGACCTTGAGGGGAGGAGTAGGAGAAACAATCTCCTTATGTTTGGTGTGCCTGAAAAAGAAGAAGGTTTGAATCCGATTCTGTTCTTGCAGAAATTCTTTGAGAAGACAGCAGGCCCGTCTCCGAATGAAGCCGCGTATATTATTGAGCGAGCACACCGGGCCCTGCATCTGCTCCCATCCCCTAACTCTCACCCACGGCCCCTGATCTGTTGCTTGCTTAATTTTCTGGATAAACAATATATCCTGGCCAAGGTTAGAGACTTGCGAGAAATATTATGGGAAGGACATCGGCTCAGGATTGCACAAGATCTGCCTCAGTCGGTCAGGGCAAAATGACAAGAAATGCATCCAATAGTGTCCAAATTGATTGCAGCAGGAAAAGCCTTCAAAATGCGATACCCCGCAGTGCTCCAGATCAAGCATCAGGATCGGTGGATCCCTTTGGAAACTAAGGAACAGGCTCTGAAGGAGCTCAGAGAATTATTTCCTGAACTGTTCAACGGAACGGACTGAGAGAAGGTATCAAGGTTGGAACCGATGAGAGATTGCAGTGGCAGGGCTTTTGTAAATAACATACTACTGAAGCTTATTATATAATCATCAGGATATCAATCTGAAGTGAACACAGAAAAAGTGGACAGTGTCTTGCGAGTTATGCCACGGAAAGAGTTCTAGGCCTAAATATTGTCTAATGCGGGGGAAAAGAAAAAAGGGAACTGTTCTGGAATCAGACTTTAGATTGGGCAGGCACCTTATGGGACATGCTGGACACTCGGGGATCTCAGTTTCTTTCGGCTGTGAGATACTGCGACCGGAGATATGAGGGACTATTCTGACTGCAGTGGCAGTGACATGAGACTGAAAACGGTGCCAATTGCCATCCGGAGACTTACTTTCAGCTACTAGTTTCTGTTTTTTTCCTTTTGGTGCGACCATTTTATTTCTCCTTCAGCTTCTCCCTATTCGAGGGATTCGTGAGGATGGAGCAAAGCGATACTACTGGCCTTCGAGCTACCTATTTCAGAGTGTTTCGCTCTGTTTACCAACACTGTCAGGTGTTTTCTTTTTTTTTCTGTGCTTAAGAGAGCTAACCAATTTGAATGAGTGGACAGCATCCTGCAAGTTATACCACGGGAAGAGACTAAGGCCTAAGTATCATCCAATGCCGGGAGAAAACAAAGGGAATTGTTCTGGAACCAGTCTTTAGACTGGCATGTACTTGATGGGATAAGCTGGACACTCGGGAGTTTCTGTTTCTTTTGACTTCGAGATATTGCGACCGGAGATGTGAGGGACTATATTGACTGCAGTGGCAGTGACTGGAGACCGAAAATGGTGCCAATTGCCATCTGGAGACTTACTTTAAACCGCTAGTTTTAGCCTTTTTTTTTTTTTATAAATATAGTATGGCCATTTTATTCCTCCTCCTCCTGCTTCTCTCTGTTTGAGGGATTTGTAAGGATGGAACAAATGATACTGTTGGCCTTCGAGTTATTAATTTCAGAGCATTTTGATCTGTTCATTTACACTGCCAGTTCTTCTTTTTATTGCTCAGAGAGCTAACCAATTTAAATGTATGTGGGTTTGGCATACTGCTTGTTCAATGTGGGGGTGGGGAGCGGATGGGGGGGACTTGGTGCATATCACTCTGCAAGAAGATATCGCGCACCGCGGTTGTTTGGGTGTTGCAGTTCTCTGAACTGGGGAGTGAAAGAGGGGGATAAAAGTAATTGTTTTGTATGTTAGTTGTGGGTATATTGGAAGAAATTAAGGGAATAGATAAAAGGAGGGACGTCTGGAGGGAGGGGGGAGGGTGTCAAGTGTGTATAATATGGATGATACTGTACACCACTGGCCAAGGTATTTCTCAGGGTTCAACTGCATATTTGAGTTATGGAAGGGAGCAGATCCTCATAACGACATGAATACAATAGCAGGGAATGAGTAGCCAATACAACCTTATCAGCTGGAACATCAAGGGAGCTCAGGACAAGGGCAAAAGGTGGGTTATCCTCAGACACTTGCAGCATCTGAGGGCAGGGATAACATGTCTCCAGGAAACCCACATGAGACGGGAAGACACCCACCTACTCATCAAAGCCTGGGTAGGGCAGGCCTTCGGGGCCGGGAGGTCTAACAATAGCGGGGGAGTGGTTATTCTCATAAATAAGAATATCCCCTTTATATTAAAGAATGAGATATACGACCCCAATGGGAGATATATTATCCTGCTGGGTAGTATCGAGCTAGACCAATCCTAACAGGTGCATTATATGGTCCAAACGGAGAATCCCCTGAGTTCTTCATACATCTATTAAGTATGGTGGTCACTAACCCGCCGGTAGCAACTATATTGGGAGGAGACTGGAATGTAGTGCCAGACACATGGATGGACAGATCTGACTCTTGGAGGCGGAGACCTTCCCCATCGCAGAGGGCACTGCACGACCTGATGAGTGGTGCAAATATCCTCGATGTATGGCAGGTGTTACACCCTATGGAGCACCAATACATGTTCTACTTGCCCCTGCACAAATCTTTATCCCATATTGATATTATCTTAGTAAGCTCCCACTTGCTTCCAAATGTGGTGTACTCCGAGATTCATGAGAGAGTCATATCAGACCATACGCCTGTTTCACTACTGTTTTATTTGGGGAAAGGATTTAGGAGGGATTTTGTCTGGAGATTGAATAACCAACTGCTCCAGAAGGCTGAGACCACGCAGCAGATACGGGATTTTCTTTCCAACTTTATAACAATCAATAGGGGTTCGGTTACGAGAATTGGCATGGTCTGGGCGGCAACAAAGTGTGCCTTGAGAGGGGAGTGCCTGCATTTGGCGACCATCAAATCCAGGCTACACAAAGCTCAGCAAAACAATCTACTTTTAGCTATCCGAGGGTTAGAGACCACCCTTAATAATGAGTCCCCCAACGCAGAATGGGCAGCTCTACATAGATTACGGGCCCAATATTCAGCCCTGATATATCAAAGGGTAGAGTTGTTGTTGAAGCGTACCAAGATCAAATATCTGGATGCAGGGGAAAAAGCTGGGAAATTGTTAGCTGTTAGGCTTAGACAGGCTGAGGCCTCGCGCTTCATTGCTGGTCTTAAAGTGGGCAGTCAAGTTATAACATCACCCAGAGAAGTGGTTGAGGAGTTAAAGAACTATTACCAGAGACTGTACTCAGTCGATCAGGTGGGCCGTCCTAAAGATCAAAGTATTCTCAATTATCTGGCCCCCACCACAGAGCTACTGACAGTGACCCCTCAGAGTGCCAAAATACTGGGTAATCCGGTCACTGTGAAGGGGGTCATACAGGCCATCCAGCAACTCACATTGGATAAGTCTCCTGGACCAGATGGTCTTTCTAACAACCCATACAAAGTGTGTGTGTCAGAACTTGCCTCCCTATTAACAGAAGTGTTTCATTTTTGGTACTCAGAGGGAATGTCAGAGGACAGTTTTCTGAAAGCATTGATTACCCTCATACCCAAGCCGGGGAAGGACCCCCCTCATGCCTGGCAGTTACCGGCCCATCTCGTTGATTAATACAGATGTTAAGATCTTGGCCAAGATTTTGGCTAACAGGCTAGGCCCAATATTAGCTGCTCTTATTGGGCGGGAACAAATCGGGTTTATGGCGGGCAGATCATCCGTTGACCATATGCGGAAGGTCATGCATATCCTCTTGGCGTCCAGGGACTCCGATTCCACGGTGGTGTTAGTGTCCCTGGATGCCAAGAAGGCTTTTAACATGGTCTCCTGGGACTTCTTATTTTTAGCAATGGCACAATATAGCCTCCACACAGGATTTATTAAATGGGTCAAGATCCTGTATTCCTCCCCATCTGCAAAGGTTTGGTGCAATGGCATCCTGTCTGGCCCTTTTCAGCTGCAGAGGGGGACCAGGCAGGGATGCCCCCATCCCCCCTTTTGTTTAATTTTTATTTGGAACCCCTTATTAAGAAATTAATTGCCTCCCCACAAATTAGAGGTATAAAATTCAGAGAGCAGCGGTATACGCTGTCCGCTTATGCAGATGATCTGTTGATACATATTGAGGAGCCGGCAATTGGGATCCCAGCTCTTCTGGAAGTGATCAAATCCTTTGCAGAGGTTTCCCACTACAAGCTGAATATATCTAAATCTAAGGTCTTCCCCCTGAATGATAGGACCACCCGGGCGGTCATAAGTAGCACCAGTTTGGAGTGGGCACCACACACCCTTACCTATTTAGGTATTCAGGTTGCCAGAGATCTTCCCACCATGATGAAACTGAACCTTACAGAGCTGCTTAAGGTCATCAAATCGGATCTGGAAAGATGGGATAGTCTTCCACTTACATTATGGGGGAGAACTAATATTGTAAAATGAATGTCCTACCCAGGGTTTTATATCCTGTGGGGATGCTTGGGTGCTACCTTCCCAAAAAGTGGTTTGGCCAACTCCAGTCAATGTTAAATGCCTTTCTGTGGAGGGGCCAAAAAGTTAGGCGATCAGATAATAAACTCACAGGGCCCAAAAGACAGGGTGGTTTAGTGTTACCTTCCTTCTTTACCTACTACTGTGCCCATCATCTCAGTAGAGTAGTCCACTGGTCAAAGGCAGGTTGGGAGAACGAGAACCAGGTCTATACCCCCTGTGGCTGGATATAGAAAAATCATTAATGACCCAGCACCAGGGTACTCTCACCTCTTTGATTTATGTCAGCCCTAAGAAGCTACCCAGCATGCTGAAGAACACCCTTATTGGATGGTCGACTCAGGCCCTCCATCAACTACAAACTTTCCTTTCATGTAATTGGCATGTATCCCTGGAACAACCCATTGTGGGTAACCCCCAATTTCAAATTGATCATAAACCCATCTTGCCCACATTCTGGCCGCTCCTGACTGATGAGAAGGTGGCTGACTTATTAGAGAACAATCAATTGTTATCCTTCTCTGCTTTCCAAGCACATTTCTCAGTACCGGTCACGTTTTTCTTTAAATATAAACAGGTTGAGGAGGCAATTAAAAATCATGTGGGGAGGGGGGATACAAACAGATTACACACACAGAAATTGATTAGGCTCTTACAGGCAGCCGGGGAACCTCATGCAGTGTCCAAGATTTATAAAGAGTTACAATCTATGGACACTAGCCTACCCCGGGGGGTTTGTTATTACTGGGCTCAAGAGTTGTCAATCGTACCTGAGGCGGAGTCTTGGGGACGAGCATGGAGGAATGGTTATATATTTGTTAAGCAGGATAGACTACGAATAATACAGTTTAACATTATGAATAACCTATATTTTACACCGGTTAAACTGCATAAGATGGGACATGTCCCCTCCCCTACGTGCACTAGGTGTTATCTCGCCCCTGGCTCCCTATATCATATGCTGTGGGGTTGCTTAGTGGTCCAGACCTTTTGGCAGTCTATCAAACAACTACTGTATCCATTGCTTGGGCTCAACTCCCTCTTCACTGCAGAAATATGCTTATTATATTGGTTTCTGAGAGGTATTCCCAGAGTTAGGAAAGCACATATTGCCTTAGTCTCGGCAGTAGCTAAACTCATTATTATGAGGCACTGGAAAGAAGAAACACGGTTATCGGTGAGGGAGTGGTATAAGGAGATGTTCATGGCTTTGCAATTAGAAAAACACATTCTGTACATGAACAATCGGCCCCACTTATATCAGCCCAGACGGGGCTCCTTAGAGGCTTTGCTTGCTACATGTAACCCATAACGGCCTATAATCAGCTGACCGTTTGCCTTGTAGGTGGAGTTTAACTTTGCAGTTATGCTGAAAGTAACATGTACACACTTGCTGGAGGGGAGGGGGGAGTGGTAAAGGGGGAGGGGGTAAGGGTCAATAGGAGAA
This sequence comes from Neoceratodus forsteri, assembly GCA_016271365.2. Classification (NCBI taxonomy): domain Eukaryota; kingdom Metazoa; phylum Chordata; order Ceratodontiformes; family Ceratodontidae; genus Neoceratodus; species Neoceratodus forsteri. The sequence continues at coordinate 380,352,127 of CM057458.1, forward strand.
GGGAGTTAGGTAGCTAGATTTGGATTAATTAGTAGATATAATAATAGAATTGTGATTATTTTAGCCGATGTAACCATAAGGCTAATACGACATGTTCTTGGTCTTTGTACAACAGTGTCTATGCCATGTAACCTACAGTGTATTGTGGATGTTGGGAAAAAATGAATAAAGCATAGTAAATTAAAAAAAAAATATGTATCACTTGACTATGCATCCTCGTCCCAAACCACATCACACAACGAGCAAATCAGTCCTCCTACAACCAGAATTATCTTCCATCAGTCCCCCTACAACCGAACTGATCTTCCGTCACAAACATGGCTGCTACCTATGTACTGGAAAAAAAACTTCAACTGAGCCCTGAAAAAAAAACCACCTAAAATAAGAAATAAAACAAATGAATTAAATTATGTTTCCCTGATCATCACACTTTCCTTACACATATAAACAAATTAGAAACATTAAGTATTGTTTATAGTTTTCATTACAACTGTGTCTATGCTGACAATGAAAAATCCCCCTTCTATCTTTACCTGCTCATTAGGGAAATCTCTTCTGTTTGCCCTGACAGTGAGATAATTGAGTTGCTGGCTATAGAAGAGGTCTTTGGTGTGTGTGTGTGTGCGTGTGTGTACAGTGTGGCAAAATCTGTTCTATGCACACCCCATCATATCTTATTGCTTATAAAATGGGCAAAATAATCTTGAATGTTGATTGGCTGGAAGCCCTTTCCAGCCGTGTCCTTATCAGCATATAGTGTTTCAATAGGCACTACTTGTGCCACCCGGAATGCAGCACAGGGAGAAATCAATCTGTGCCACTGGCAGCTCCACACCTAGAATATAGCCAAACTGCAAAAGCTGTACTGCCACTGAGACACGCAGCACCATGTTCAAATGTACCCCCCCCTTCCTGTTCGACAGCAAATGACAAAAACAGTAAGGTTTCAGCATGAATTGTTGTGTACCTTAGATTATATTGTGGCCACTGTCCCTTTCAACAATCTAGATTCCACAGATCTCAGTCCCACTATCCAAACCATACGAACATACAAAATTTGCTAGCAGATAAAGGACTAGAGGTCTATCAAGTCTGCTCAAATGTGCAGCTAGCACCCCTTATTCTGCAGCTGCCCCTCCCTTCCACCCTTCCCCTTCATTGACCCTCCCCCTTGTCCTGTTCCATCCCCTTTTGAAGCAGTCCACTGTTCTACTGGATACCACTTCTGCAGGTAACGCATTCCACCCAGCCACCACCCTCTCTGTAAAAAAGTGTCTCCTCATCTCCCTCCTGAACCTTCCTCCCTCCAGTCTCATATCATGGCCCCTGGTGTCCCTCCCCTCCCTTACTTTGAACAGCCCCTCTGTACCTGTCTTGTTTATTCCTTTCATGTACTTAAAGATTTCAATCATGTCCCACCATCCCTCCTCTCCTCCAGCTAGTACATGTTCAACTCCCTTAGCCTCCTCTCATATGATAAGTCCCCCAGCCTCCTGATCATCTTTGTCACCCTGTGCTGCACCCCCTCCAGTAACTTAATGTCCCTCTTCAGATATGGGAACCAGTACTGCATGCAATACTCCAGGTACGGTCTAACTAATGACCTGTACAGTGGCAGAATCACATCCTCCCTCCTCGAGGATATACCCCTTGCAATACAACCCAGCATTTTGTTGGCCTTTGCAGCTGCCTTCCTACATTGTGCCGAGTTGTTCATTGACCCTGTAATGAGCATCCCCAGATCCTTCTCCTCCTCCTCCTCCTCTGTCTGGACTAGCTGCACTCCCCCCAGCTGGTAACTCCTCCTTGGGTTCTTCATCCCAAAATGCAGCACCCTGCACTTTTTAGCATTAAACCCCAGTTGCCAGGTGTCTGACCAGGTTTCAAGCTTTGCCAGATCATCCTGCAACCCCTGCCATCCCCCTAGGTCATCCACCACCTCTCCTACCTTGGTATCATCAGCAAACAGACTGATCTTGCTCTTGATGTCCAATGATATGTCTCTAATGAATATCCCAAACAACACTAGCCCCAACACCGAGCCCTGTGGAACACCGCTCATCACTACCCTTGGGTGTGAGAGCTCCCCACCCACCACCACCCTTTGTTGCCTTCCCTGACGCCAGTTCCCCACCCATCTCACCAGCTTTGCACCTGCCCCTGTGCCTACTAACTTACGTCCCAGCCTTCCATGTAGCACCGAGTTGAATGCCTTACTGAAGTCCAGATACAGGACATCCACTGCATGGCCCCTGTCCAGTTGCCTAGTTACCCAGTCATAGAACTCCACCAGGTTGGTTTGGCAGGATCTGCCCCGTATGAAGCCATGCTGTCTGCTGTCCTGTAGTTCTTTGGTCTCTAGGAGGGCCACCAGCCTCTCCTTCAGGATAGTCAAGCCAGTACAAGTAAGATGGCCATTACTGAGCCACCATCACCACCCCTCAGACCAGTCACCAGTGTGACAGTTACGACTGTGGTTGTCTGATTTGACAAACATTCATTCACCCCCTTCAACCACACAGACAAAGTCTCTTTTTGCAATAGATGCCAAAAAACACATTTTAAAATGAAAGTCTGACCTCTGCTGCACTGTAATCATACCGGTTGCTGCCCCAAAGCTTGAAAGGACACCACAAACTCACTACTTCACCTTGAAATCTTAAAAATCACACAAGAGACCCACTCCTTCTACTTCTACATTTCGTTTAACAGCCATTAGAAACATCATCAGAGACCCGATCCTCCATTCCCACAAAAGCTTTAAGGGCTGTTTTTTTTACAATATATGAAAACGCAAGCTGCTCACTATGGTGGCTCCTGATCGACACACTCGCTCCTCAAAAATCTGGCAGCATGCACAGAATAAGACACAATGCCCCCAGTCTTTCTAAAACCATAAAATATAACATCAATTAACTGAACAAAGAAAAACTAATAGCAAATCAAATAAGCTGTGTCTATGTAGGTGCTGATGGTGGAGGAGGGGGCCAAAACAGTTATGAAATTAATTTAATGGGGGATTATTTTTTACCAGTTCTGCTACTACATACTAACATACTAAGATGCTAGCAGAGTAGGCCAAAAGATCTATCAAGTCTGCTAAAAAATCAGCACCCGGTCAACACATCATTGCAATTAAAACTTTTTTTTTTTTATATATATTTTTCACATTTTCCTTTTTTTTTTATAATTTACCTAGGGACCCATTTTATAAGTGCAGTAAGACACTCCGGGTTGTAGGTTATTGCCTGATAACAGCACTTCCCAGGTGCTAAAGGCACTCGGTGCAAGGGCCTCATGCCTCATAACGCGCTTGGTTCTTATCAGGCCATAACCCACACCTCGTCATGTCTTATTGCTTGCTTACCTAACTCATTATAGCAATAACATCATAGTGGGCTGGATTTATGAGGTAACAACCAGACCAGGCATAATAAACACCAAGGCTAAAGTGTTTGTTAACTCCCAGGTCTGGTTATTACTGCGGAACTCAGACCACTATTGGTATAATCACCATTATACTCAAAAAGAAAAACTGCTGAAATTTGCTTGTCACTCTACAGTTTGTCTATGAGAAAAGCAGGAACAGTTTCTCACAGATGCACTGAAGTATTGCTAGACATCTCTGATTGGCTGCTGCATGTTGAATTGGGAGTGCAAACTGAACTTGGTGTCTGGTTGGCTAAGTACACACACAACAGCCAATGAGAATGCAGAGCCACTGTACTATTGTCTACTGTCCATTCATCACAGAATAACTGGATACTAACTCTGCATTCTAACTGTCTAAGAATTTTTTTCAGTATAATGGTGTATAATGGCTGCAGCATTTGTTTGCATATAGTTCCTGCACACTAGTATCTATTGCACTGATGTATGATGGCAGCACTACAACACAAACTAAAGTGCACACTGAGCATGTGGTGCTCACAAAAAACTTACTCCATGCACTACAACAGCTAGGGCACAACACCAGCATATGTATTTGACTCCACCAGGTAAAGTTTCTAGTTCTTTATTGACTAAATAAAACCACCATTTCGGCACATGCTTGATGCATTTCTGAACCTCCGGGTTCCTTTCTCAAAAGCTAATGTGCCATTCAACAAACCACAGTTAAATACTTAATAAATACTACCATAACAAATAAATTACAGCATTTCATTGGTGCAAAATCATCACATTTTAAAACCCTTTAACCATAAATTACTTAATTATATGCTAGTAAAAACATGCTCTCAACAACACCATCACTAATATTAAAACAACAATTGCTTCACAGACATAAGAAGGTAAACAAAGGAAGGGGGAGGGGGGAGAAAAGTCAGATCTTAAATACATGCAAAATTCAAAACGTCAATTACAGCACTGAAGAAATAGTACAATCAGTATACCATCAAATACAAGTTAAAATATTATCTTCGTTCTAGATATGGTCTCAAATTAAATCCTGCATTTAAACCCAAAATTTTTGTACCCTTCAATTATATAATCAAGTAACTTTCTTTTTTTAGTAGCACATTTTCAAAGTTCCCTCCCCTTGAGTTTCTACAAACGTTGTCAATTATAGTAAATATCATATTCAAACAACTTGAAGTCTTGCTGTATTCTGACAAGTGCAGTTAGCCCCAGCCTTTGAACTGCCCCGGAGAACAAAGGGTTAAGATTTCTATGCATAGCATAGAATGCTGAGCTTGCACTCGGTTGATGTCTCTGTCTGTTTCCCTTTGAAAGCTAACGGTCAGATTCTTTACTCTGCCTCACTGAACAGTCGCTCCAGAGATTTCTCCTGCAGCTCGGTTCGAAAGTCGGTTGAAGTGTCGTTTTTTCATAGGTTTCTAACCGAAAAAGTTTCCAGCATAATCGGTTCAGTCTCCATCTATGGTACCGTGAGTACTAGACAGGTTTTGTACTGTGTTTTTTCTGTGTGGAACTTGTAAAAAGTGTGGATCGGTTCGGCTGAACCGATCATTTGATAAAGTCATGTGTAACTTTGGTGTGTGGTTACCGGTCTTATGGGTTCGCAAAATCGTTTTTGAAACGCTTTTTTCCAAGACCAGTGAACAAGTTAGGAACCGATAAGGAGTCTTGCCTGGTTGTTGCCGTAAAAAGGGTAAGTTTGGTTAGGTTGGCCATGTCTGAGAAACCCAAGAAAAAAAACTGGGCCCACTGGGTTTCAACACTGCAGTGAGTGTGGGGAAGTCTTTGCTAAGGCCAGTCCCCACACCACCTGTGTTTATTGCCTGGGGTTTGAACACCTTGATTCAGACTGCCAAATTTGCAAAAATGTTCCCAAATCTACCTTTGAAAAGAGATTAGGTAGACTGAGGGAAAAGGAGGCCGAGAAGTCCGCGGACCTGGATGGCCAGCCAGATTCAGTTCTGACCGAACCAGAAGGAGTGCCCTCTGAGCAGGGCAATACTTCTTCGGGCAAAAGGAGAGCTGATCCTGAGGGGTCGGTTCCGACTAAAAGAAAGCGCAAAGAAAAATTGTCCAGTTCGGATCCAGAAGTCCATGTTCCGATCACCGAAGAAATAGCCAGAGCGTTTTGGATTGTGGAATCGCTTCGCCCGGTTCCGGCCGATCCGGCACCTTTTGGCAGGGGCTCAGTTCAGTCGGTTCCCCCGGTTCACGATTATACTTTGGAGGAATTTTATGAACCAGAGTTTGAGGAGGAAGGGGAGTTTGAAGCTGATGATGGTGATGGTGAAAGTCTAGATGTGCCGGTGGAACCAGACATCTCCCCAGACAGACCTTCAGGTGTATCCCCTCCTAGGCTTTCTGAGTCCCCTTCCCACTTTACATTCTATAGAAAGGTGGCTGGGACCCTCCAGCTTCCTTTGGAAGAGGCAATGGAGGATCAGGTGGAGCCTGATTTTGTAGAAATTATGGACATCCCGGAGTCCAGGAGACTGTCTATTCCCCTCCACAAATCTTTTGGGAAACAGACACAAAAAATTCTGAAGTCTCCCAATTCTATACCTCCTGTGGACAGAAGAATGGACAAGAGGTATACACTCTCAGGTTCAGAAATGGAGTTTTTATATCACCAATGCAGCCATGTTGGGGTTGTGCAGGCTGCTGCCTGTGATAAGGCAAGCATTCCCTTGGTTTCACACACCCCAGACAAAGACTGTAGGAAGGTTGATGCCATGGTAAAAAAGCTGTACATGGCATCTTCCCTGGGACTCAGGCAGGCGAATTATATGGCCTATACAGCTAGGTACCAGAAGTTCTGGTGGGACACTGTACTGGCACTGGCTAAACAGCTAGCCAAGGAGCTGGAGGCGGTGGCTGCAGATGTGATTGAGGCATCTAAAGTTCAGTTTCATGCTGCTGTGGAGTCATGGCTACATCTGTGGCTCTTCGGAGGATGGCTTGGCTCAGATGTACTAGCTTCTCACAGGATACCCAGGCTAAGGCCATGGATTTTCCTGTAGTGAGTAATTCTCTGTTTGGGGTGCAGACAGAGAATTACATGAAGAAAATGGATGAGTACAGGACCACCTACATGAGTGCTCAGGCCAAGGAGAGGCAGGCAACTCCTCAAAGGCAGCAGTCTATGGGCAGGGGCAGGCCTTTTCAAAGGCCCTTTTACCAAGCACAGGCCTCTTCGTCCTTTTCACAGAGGGGGTTCTTCAGAGGGAGAGGCAGAAGGGTGATGAGCAGGGCTGCATCCACTCCTCATCCTAAGGCCCCTGCCAAGCAGACACCCTGATGGGCTTGCCCGGGTCGACTCTTCCATTCCAGTAGGGGGCAGGCTGGCTTACTTTGTCCAGGACTGGATGTCTATTACATCAGACAAGTGGGTCCTGGAAGTAGTAAGCCAGGGACTGGTTCTCAGCTTCAGAAAATTTCCAAAGATGAGAGCCAGATCTTTTCCACCTGCAAATCTCTTGGAAACCTTTGCCCTAGAGGCAGAGGTTTCACCTCTTCTGGCCTTAAGAGCCATAGAGTGAGTACCTACCCTACACTGGGTCAAAAGGCTGTACTCCAGGTACTTCCTGACCCCAAAAATGACAGGGGATTGGCGGCCCATCCTAGACCTAAGATATCTAAACAAACATCTTTTAAAACCAAAGTTCAAGATGGTAACTCTGGGAATAATCCTTCCCTCTCTAAGGCCAGGGGACTGGCTAGCCTCCATGGACCTCAAAGATGCCTACTTTCACATTCCCATCAGGTGCTCCCACAGAAAGTACCTCAGGTTCGAGCTGCCCTTAGGCCACTATCAGTTCAGATCAATGCCCTTTGGCCTAACCTCAGCTCCAAGGGTTTTCACAAAGTGCCTGGCAGTAGTAGTTGCCTTTTTAAGAAGGCAAATGATTTCCAATTTTCCATATCTGGATGATTGGCTAATAGTGGGCCAGTCTCCAGACCAAGTCAAGTCTCACCTGCAAGTGACCCAGCAAGTGCTCACTTTTCTAGGATTTCTTCTCAACCTTCCCAAGTCAGTTCTCGAACCAGTCCAGCTTCTTACCTTTATAGGGGCAGAACTGGACACAGTCAGAGCAAGAGCCTTTCTTCCCCTGGAAAGGGCAAGGGTTCTTATGGATCTAGCCTCTTCCTTCAGCCTTCAGGTATCTCGACAAGCAAGGCATTTCCTTCAGCTCGTGGGCCACAAGGCAGCTTCAATAGCAGTGGTCCAAGGGGCAAGATTCCAGATGAGGGATTGTCAGTTCCATCTGAGAGCTTTTTGGTTTCAAAGGAAGGATTCCCTTACCAAACTGATCCCAGTGATGCTGACCTTGATCCAAGTCCTCCATTGGTGGCAGGATCAGGACAATTTAAGATGAGAAGTTTCTTTTGCCACTCAACCTTGTTCAGTGGTCCTTACCATGGATGCTTCTCTTCTGGGCTGGGGAGCCCATCTGGGGGCCCTCACTGCTCAGGGACTGTGGTCCCCCCAAGAATCCCTTCTCCATATCAACCTCCTAGAACTCAGGGACCATGTGGTATAGCAACAAGCAGGGATGCACTTGGTCCACAGCCTTGTGCATGGAAGTCATGAAATTGTGGTCCCTGTATTATACCCTGCAAACCTCTCTGGTGGCAGTCCACTTTCCAGGGAAGGACAACGTGCTAGCAGATGAACTGAGCAGGATTTCTCAGGGCCATCACGAATGGTCCCTGGACTCTCAGGTGTTGAAAGCAATTTTTTCAAGGTGGGGCACCCCAGAGATAGATCTCTTTGCAGCCCCAGACAATCACCGACTTCCTCTTTTTTGTTGCAGACCCCCAGTCTTGGGCTCAGTCCCCTTGGATGCCCTGATTCTGAATTGGGAAAGGACACTCCTGTATGCCTTCCCTCCCTTCCCACTCCTGTTCAAAGTTTTAGTCAAGATAAGGTCTCAGCCTTGCAAAGTGATTCTGATTGCTCCAGATTGGGCCAGACAGCCTTGGTACCCCCTGTTGTTGTCCCTAGTAGTCCATCTTCCCCTGTCTCTTCCCAGGAATTACAACCTGTTAACATCCTCGCAGGGGAGGATTTGGTACCCCAGTTTTCAGTCTCTCAATCTCAAGGCATGGCTCTTGAAGAGTTAGAGTTTGCAGATTTGCATCTGTCTCAGGGGGTTCTGGATATTCTCAAAGCCTCTCAAAAGCCCTCCACCAGAAAGACATAACTCCAAATGGAAGAGATTCAGCATTTGGTGTTCTAAGAAGCATATTTCTCCAGATACTGCTGAATTGCCTACAGTTCTGGATTATATGGTCCTTCTTAATGGCCTAGGCCTCAGACCAGCTACTCTCAAGGTACACTTGTCAGCTGTTTCTGCTTTTTTGTCTGTGGGGAAGTCTTCCTTACTGTCTTCTCATCCTTTGTTCTGTAAATTTTTTAAAGGATTGCTTCACACCAATCCTTCTTTTAGAGACCCTGCCCCTGCCTGGCATTTGAATGTTTGCATTGCTCAACTTATGTAACCTCCTTTTGAGCCTATGCGCTCAGCAGAGCTTAAGTACTTGACTTGGAAAACTGTGTTCTTGGTAGCCATTACCTCTGCCAGGCGTATCAGTGAACTGCAAGCTCTATCAGTGGAACCTGACTTTATCTCCTTTCATAGGGATAAAGTGGTCCTTAGAACCAATAGAAGGTTCTTGCCCAAAGTGGTTTCAGACTTCCATTTAAATCAGCTTATGTCTCTTTCAGTTTTCTTCTCTGATCATTCTTCTTCAGGAGAGAGGAGGCTACACAGTTTGGATGTTAAAAGAGCCCTTAGTTACTACATAGAGTGTACCAAGGGTCACAGGTTTGACTCCCTTCAGTTGTTCCTCACTTATAGAGAAGTGGAAAAGGGCAAACCTGCCACCAAGAGATCTATTGCCAGGTGGATTGTGTCTTGTATACAATTCTGCTATGAAAAATTAGGAAAAATTCCACCCTCAGGCCTGAGGGCTCATTCCATAAGAGGTACAGCTGCTTCCCTGGCTGCCACCTGGGATATCCCTCTCTTAGAAATTTGTCAAGCAGCCACCTGGAAAACAGTCCATGCCTTTACCAAGCATTACTCTCTGGATATCCAGGCTAGGAGTGATGCTTGGTGTGGCACAGCAGTACTTCAGAGCCTATTCCCAAAGTAGGTTCTGTCCCTCCTCTATGGAGGTACTGCTTGGCAGTCTGCACTTGTCAGAATACAGCAAGACTTTCAAGTTGTTTGAAGAAAAAATTATTCACCTTAGTAATTATGTTTCTTCTATTGGAGTCTTGCTGTATTCTGACCTCCCTCCCTGCCTCCCCTCTCAGAACCTGGTTTTGGGAAGTGGGTGGGCAGGTGCAGTGTTGCACCTTAGAGGTGCTCTTTTTACACCCTCTTTCTTGTGTGGGTGTTTAATTTATTATATTCCCCTTTGGTTTGGGTTTTGGGTTTTCCTGACTTGAGTCTTCTTTTGGTAGTCCAAAACTTTTTGTTGCCAGTTGGCTATTAACATTTTTTTTACAATTTCCACATAGAATACTATTAGAGTGTTGCTCGTAAGAATCTGACAGTTAGCTTTCAAAGGGAAACAGACAGAGACATCAACCGAGCTCGAGCTAAGCATTCTATGCTCTGCATAGCAATGTTAACCCTTTGTTCTCTGGGGCAGTTTAAAGGCTGGGGCTAACTGCACTTGTCAGAATATGAGCAAGACTCCACTAGAAGAAACATAATTACTAAGGTGAGTAATTTTTTTCTTATGGTTGTCCCTGACTGTTAGTGAATTTTGAAGCACTGCTGTTGCATATAGTGGATCATTTTTTTTTCCTATTGCCCGCATATGCTCCCCTATCCTTTGTTTAAAGACGTGTTTTGTTTTTCCAATATAATATGCATTGCAAGAACACTGTATCAAATACACTACCCCACTTGTGTTGTACATTGCAGATTTCTTTTTACATTAACGCTTGAAAAAGTGCTACAGCTTCTTACTTTTTCACAGTAAAGCCATTTTTTGCATCTAAAGCACCCTTTCTTGTCATCTAACCAGGTTCGCTCTTTTTCCTCAATAAAATGACTGTTTACCAATATATCCTTGAAAGTAGGAGTGTTTCTAAAAGACATTCTTGGAGCCACATTCGCTATGTCTTTCAAAGCTGGTTCACACCCACAAGATATTCTAATGCTTATTGATTATACTTTGTACCTCAAAGGCCTGAGACAAACATGCAGTGGCATAGTAAAACCTTATATTCTTACTTACATCTCTATTGTTTGTTTTGGGTAACAGCAAACTCCCTCTATTCTGGTTTTCTGGTACAGCTCCTGCTGTCTCAGTGTTACTCATGCTGTAGCCTCTTTCACTTAACCATTCCTCCATGACTGCTGCTTCCTGCTGAAACCCCTCCTCTGTGTTACAGTTATGGTCCTGAGGAACTAACCTTTAGGGATGTTACACCAGACATGAGGCGGATGGCAACTTGAAGAAATCAACAATGCATTGCCATCCACTGGCTTCCTATACAGCCTTGTGTCAGTCCCTCCCTCATGATTTTTCCTTAAAGTGATATCCAAATAATTCACTTCTAACTCGTGCTGGCATAGCTAAACCTTAAGTATTAAGTAGTACTGTGTCAATAATCAATAAAGGCTTCTAGTTCTTCTTTGTTACCGCTCCATAACAGTAATATATATCATCTAAGTAATGACCCCAACAGAATAATTTGATATTTTAGTCTATGTCCAATGTCACAATTAAAATGCCATCCTTAATTTTGATTGTTTCACAAACATACAAAAGATGCTTAGTGTCCTGTATAAAAGATGGTAACTTCTCCACACAAGGTTTAAGGTAGCTGTTCACAAACTTTGGTAAAGGTTCTGTTAATGAACCAATGCCACTAACTATAGGGCGGCCAGGTGGTGTTTCCACGTTCTTATTTATTTTGGGAATCATGTAAAAAGTCACTTTTACTGGATACTTAACAATCAGGAAGTCTTTAATGTTCTTGATTATGATTCCTCACTCAAATGCCTCTTGTACTGTCTCATCAATTGCACATTTAAAATCCAGCATTGGGACTGCTGTTAATTTTTTTATAAAACTTGCCATTATTAAGCTGTCTATTCACTTTCATCACATAATCTTGTACATACTGAATCACAAGACACACCCCTTTGTCTGCTAACTTTATAACCATCCCTACTTTCCCTTGCAGTCTCCTTAAAGCCTCATTTTCTGCCTTTGACATGTTCACATAAGTGGCCTTGGGGGGATTCGAAAACAAATTTTCCAGGTATTGTTCCACTAAACATTTGAAAACTACAGCAGCTAAGCTAAAAGTGGGGAAAATGTTGAATTGGGTTTAAATTTATCAAGTTCATGTTCATTTTCAGGTGTATTTTTATAAAAAATGTGCTTTCAAGTTCAGTTTACGGCATGCCAAGTTCAAGCCAATCATAGTGTCCACTTCATTAATCAGATTTGTAGGGGCACATTTCAGGCCCTTTTTCTGTACTGATATTTCTGTTTCATCAAGTTCTCTTGAAGAGAGTTCACTATCAGGGGTTGTTTTACTGTCTCCTGTTCCTCCGTCCTCTCTGATTCAATGTACAATTCCTCCCCCTCCATCTCCCTCTCATTTGCCCTGTGGTGTAGTTGTAACATCCATCCCCCTCCCCCCTTTCTGGTTCTCTTCCTTGATTTTGGTAACTGAATCTCGGACTCCGACGGGGTTGGAGGGATGTTTTGCTGTTGGAGATGGGGCTGTGGAGGGAGCTCTCGAGTGTCCATAGCCTGATCTGAAAAAGGACCTCTCATGGCTGTTTCAGTTTCTGAGTCACTCTGATCAGTATTATAATTAAAGGAGACTCCCCTAGGATGTTTTAAGATACCCCTGATGTTCTCTTTCTCCCATTCAGAAATATCTCCACGTTCCCAATCATTTTTGTCTCTTAAATATTTTATTTGCTTTGCTTCCTTTAGTTCTTTGGGAAATTTTAGAATAGTGTCTTTAAGTCTTTTCTTTAATATATCAAAATTTGTGACATCCTTACACTTTAAAACCTCCTTTTCTTGCTTTTTAATCTCTTCCTTCAATTCTTCTCTTAATTTGCTGTATTTAATAATTAATGTAATTAAATTGCTGCCTACTTGCAATAAAATATCTTCCCATTTTTTTGTAAAATACAGATTATCTGTTCTAAAAGCAGGTTTTTTAATAAGCCTTAACCCCCTTGGTACTCTCCCTACCTGGAGATAAGCCTCCATGTTTGTCACATTCCAATATATTTTTCTAATTTGTAACATTACCTTTTAAAGTTTTCTGAAGACTTCCAGGAGTGATTTAGCACCAGGTTCCAACAATTCTGTCCCTTGGTTTATCAAAAAGGGGTTAGCTTCTCCTGCAGTCTGCATGAACAAATTTACATAATTTAATGGGTTCACACCCATTGTAAATCCTGTTGCTCCTCTGTTAACTGCATTAGTCCCAAAAATATCTGAAGTATCTTGCAATGACATTATCCCTTTGGTGGTGAACAAAATATAAATAAATCCTGGTAATCTGAAGTCAAAAAACTGCTTTTACATCAAAAACTTGAACTCTAACTCAGAGGCAACCCGTCCATTGCACTTAACTACAGAACCACAACACAAACACACTGGGCAGGTGGTGCTCACAAAAAGCTTAGTCCATACACTTCAACAATTCAGGCACAACACCAGCATATGTATTAAACTCCACCAGGTAAAGTTTCTAGTTCTTTATTGAGAAAATAAAACCACCATTTCGGCAGATGTTTGATGTGTTTCTGAACCTCCTGGTTCCTTTCTCAAAAGCTAAAGTGCCATAGTAACAAACCACAGTTAAATACTTAATGAACATTACCATCACAAATAAATTGCATCATTTCAATTGTGCAGCTGTTGCGGTTTTCAAATGTGTTTTGGAACAAGACCTGGAAAATTTGTTTTTGAATCCCCCCAAGGCCGCTTATGTAAACATGTCTAAGGCAGAAAATGAGGCTTTAAGGAGACTGCAAGGGGATGCAGGGATTGTGATAAAGCAAGCAGATAAAGGGGTGTGTTTTGTGATTCAGAATGTTCAAGATTATGTGATGGAAGTGAACAGACAACTTAATAATGACAAGTTTTATAAAAAATGTATGGCAGACCCAACTCTGGATTTTACATTTGCAATTGATGAGACAGTGCAAGATGCATTTGAGCGAGGAATCATAATAACCAAGAACATTGTCCTGGATTCCCCCCTTTTCCCTCACAAAAAGACAGAGACCATAATTTGTTGTTGTGCTCAGATTGGCAATTAATTTATTTATATATCATAATTCCATGTTCCATTTTATCATCTTTTATTATTATTATATCTCTCACAATTGCATTTATTTGCATCAATATATCATCCTCTTTCTTCCTCTTTATGCTCCCCCCAGGTGAAAACCTGGGTACCTTCTTCTTCTCTTTTTCTGTTAGGTAACGGTGAAAACTGAGACCGCTTTCCTCCTTCAGCTTCTTCTTCTTTTGATCTTATTCCTTTTCTTCTCTCCCCTCCTTCCCCCCCTTTTTCCCCATTAACCAGTCTCCAGCTTGCATTGGACAGCTGGCTTTCCCCACAATTTAGGGTATTGTTCTCCCCTATCTCAGGGAAACTTCCTTGCCAGCCCTTCTCTCTCTTCCTTTTTTATTATTTTTTTGTTTTAACTTCCATTTTTTGCATGCCTCCTCCATGCTTCTATAAAACCCATCATTTTTGTATTAAACATGTCTATGGCTAGATCTGACAGATGCATGCCATCTGACCTGTAGAAATCTTCTACCCATTCTTCCACACCCTGCAGAATTACTTGTCGTCCCATTTTTCTTATCAGCGTCCCTACCCTTCTGTTTATCTTTTTCCTGGCCCTATCCACAGCTCTATGGCTGTGCTCGCATCTCCAAACCCTTCTCGGGATCATATCTGACCAGGCAAGGCATACCCTAGGCCACCACTGTTGTATTGTCTCTAGGTCCCGTTTCACCTGTATGTATGCGTCGACCCATGGCTTACCCCCAAGGTCATTACCCCCTAGATGTATAATAATTTGGTCTGGAATGGGTCACCGTTCCTTCAGTTCTTTCAGGGTCGGAAGCAGTTGTGCCCATCTCTATCCCTGTATGCCGCGCCAAACCAACCTACATTGCTTCACATCTGGTACAGCTGTTTTCCCCTGGCCTTTTTCTCAGCTCTCCTTTCTGCCCAATAAATATAAGAGTGGCCGGAGATCCAGACTTCCATGATGCTCCCTCTTCCTATAAGGTTTAAATGAAATAAATATCATACATATAGTCCTAGTTTTCTTCTTTACCATAACCCCCCTCCCAGCCTCCCCCCCCCATGGCTCCAAATCTGTAAACATCAAAACATACAGGTGATATGTTAGTCTCAATACTGTAGTGCTCTAATGTATCTCTTATAACTGGCAGACCGCCAGTGCCCTTTTTCCAAAATATCCTTCACTGTCTCACCTGCCACGGCCCAGTGTGAGGCAGCACCTATCCGCAGGGAGTGGGAGGAGTAATTAGCTAGATCCTCCCCAGGAATTGCATGCCTTTTTTGAGCAATGCTGTGACTTGATAACTTGTAACCTTCCTTCCATCACCATGCAAAAATAATCTCCCTGTCCTATTCACACGCTCTGCGGCGAACGCCCACAAAGCCTTCACAGGGCACACTGCACCCTCTACGTGTTTCTTTAGTGTTATCATGCAACCTTGCCCCCTTTGATCTGTCTTTGACCTCTTAATCATGATTTGTATCTCCTTCACCCCCCAGCTTATATCCTCCCATTCCAATCCCCGTCCTTTTTCTTTGCTGCCGTGCCCCACCACTTCACTCACTCTCATGGACCCTGCAAACATTACAACGTAAATAGTGAGAAATAGCTGGACTTCAGCTTTTGATCTGCAGATTGCTGGTAAAACCTCCTTTAGTTTTGCAAGCCACTGCTCTCCTATTGGTCTTCTACTATCCGCAACCCCCTGTTTTAACCTACCCCACCCCTGCATCATTCTTCTTATGAACATTGATTTTGTCGGGTCCTTCCAACCTTTTAGGCTGTAAACTACACTGATTCCCACCAAATAGACCCCCATTGTGATGTGGGCTGTTCCTTTTTACCATTGCTGCTCCACAGTGAATATCCCTAGTTGTTCTTCTGTGAGTGGACTATTTACTTCCATGTGGTGTGTTGCCCTGAATGTTTGAAACACTCGCCAGGCCCCATTGTAGGCCCTCAGAGTCCGTGGTTCCCATGAACTGTGAAACAACAGTTATGCTCCTTCTTGCCAACATCCCAGATGTTCATTGGTATGGCCGTTTTGTGCTTCTATGCTGTTGGTGCCAGCCTCCGGAAGTGATCCAGCTGCAGACGGGAAAGGCAGTCAGCCAGGGTATTGCGTAACCCTTCTGTGTGTTTTGCTCTGAATGACATGTTCAATTGTAAGGCCCTTAGAACCAAAAGTCGCAAAACCTGCATGACCGTTTCTGACCTGGCTTCTCTGTTGTTTAATACCTCTACGACTGCTCTATTGTCACACCAGAATGTCACTTTTTGATTCCGGAATTCTTCCCCCCAAACCAGGGTGCAGGCCCAGATGGGGATGATCTCCAGCAGTGTTATGTCTTTTACCCTACCGTCCTTCACCCAGTCTGCAGGCCATGGTTCTGCAAACCAACTGCCCCTCAGATAGCCTCCCATGCCTAGGCCCCCTGCTGCATCTGTGTAAAGATCGAGGTCTGTGTTATAGACCCATTCATCCTGCCAGAAGAAGCAGCCATTATATGCCCTGAGGAATTCCTCCCATACCTTGAAATCATCCTTGACTCCTTTTGTCATGTCTACCCAGTGGTGTGGTCTGGTCACTTGGGCTGTAGCCCTTGCTAATCTTCTAGTGAAAGCCCTCCCTGGCCCGATAGCCCTGCATGTGAATTTCAGATGTCCTAATACTTGTTGTACCTATTTTAGTTGAATTCTTCTTCTACTGGTATGCATCTGAATCAGCTCCTTCAGTTTGTTCACTTTTTTGTCCAGCAGCCTAAATATTTCCCCCAGGAGCATTTATCTCAATACTCAGGAATTATAACACCTTACTAGGCTCTTCTGTTTTATCCGTTGCCAATGGTACCCCTAGTTGTTTGCACAGCTCTTGAAAGATGGCCAACATCTTTTCTGTCTCTCTTCTCCTGCTGCCTATAAAGAGGAAATCATCCAAATAATAAATGACTGTTTTGTAACCAGTTCTTTCTTGAAATATCCACTGTAGACAGGTGCTAAATGCTTCAAATGTCACACATGCTATAGAACATCCCATGGGCATTGCTTTGTCAAAATAGTACCGTCCCCCGATTTTGAACCCTAACAGGTCCCAGTCTTCCCTGCTAACTGGAAGTAATCTGAAAGCAGATTCTATATCCATTTTTGCCATCCATGCATCAGCAGTTGCCTGGATGATCCAGACTGCGTCTTCTAATGTGACGTATGTCATTTTACTATATTCCTCACTGATGAAGTCATTCACCGAATCCCCCTCAGCGAAGGATAGATGGTGAATCACCCTGTATTCTCCCTCCTGCTTTTTGGGGACCAAACTCAATGGAGAAATTCTCATATTCTGCAATGGGGGCATATCGAATGGTCCTTCTACTCTCCCTGCTGCTTTTTTCTGCTCTATCTTCTGTCTTAAAATTTCTTCTCTCCCTTTTACCGACCCCAGATTGTTAGCCTCTTTCGCCTGCCTTGGGCCCTCACATTGCAATGAAAAACCTGTGCGAAAACCTTTTTTAATCCTCTCTGCCACTTGTCTATTCGGGTATCTGTCCAACCATTCTTGCCATGCCTCTATCCTGATGGGTGTACTAGCTTCACTAAATTGCTCCCTGGCTTTCATCCTTTTGCCCCCACCCCATCATCTCCCTACGCTCGGTGTCTGGCCTTGCTGGTCAGTGGATCTGACTCCCTCTACTTGCATGCCCCCTGCCCCTTCCCCCTCTGCTCCATGCCTGCCCTTTAAACCCCTGTCCCTCACAAAAAAACTGCTGACCTGCTCCTTGACCCCAGATCCTGGGTTCCTGGCCCCATGTCATCCTGCATCTGCTTGCTGGATGTGTTCCCCACACTTTGAACATGCGTGTCAAAAGCGGCACTGTGTCCAGGAACAAAAGGCCGTATTGCAAGCCCAGCAACACCTCTGGGGCATGGCTCCTTTCTTCCACACCTCCCCCTCGGGTGTGGACTGATCGGTTACATAATCTGTCCACAAATCTAGTTGCTTCGAGTCCCATCTTAAGTCCCCATATGTTGCCATTCTCTGCCGAAAGAATTCGTCATAGTATATCCACCCCACACCCCCTTTTGCCTTTGCCCACCTAATTATAATAATAATAATAATAAGCTTGATTTCTTTTGCACCTTTCTAAAATCAAGGCGCATTACAATAAAATGACAACATAAAAACTTCATAAAACAAATTAAAATCAAGATTAAAATACACATCAGTCAGTATCTACATCATCTCCAAATGCCTTTTTTCATAAGAAGGATTTTAAACCTCTTAAAACCCTCCACCGTCATGCAGTCTCTAATTCAACGGGGTAGAGAATTCCAGAGGGTCGGCACCACGAACATAAAAGCTCAGACGCCAGAAGATTTTAAAACTACCCTCAGAATCTCTAGCAACCCCTCATTGGCTGAGCGGAGTGGTCGCGTTGGAAGGTAAGGAACCAGAAGATCTTTCAGGTAGTCAGGGCCCAGACCATGTAGGGCTTTATATGTCAGTAATCCGACTTTAAAGGTGATCCAACACTGAACCGGCAGCCAGTGCAGATCCCACAGCACTGGTGTAATATGGGAAGAACGAGAAGTCCCCATTAACAACTGGGCCACTGAGTTCTGCACTAGCTGCAAGTGGCGGATATCAACCCCAGGAAGCCCAAAGTAAAGGGAATTGCAGTAGTCCAAATGAGAGGACACAAAGGCGTGGATCAGCGTGGGCTGGTCGCCAGATGGAACAAGGTGCTTGATCATAGCGATGTTCCTTAGATGGTAAAAGGATACCATAACAACCACCGCCACTTGTGCATGCAATGTCAGCCAATCGCCAAGGATCACCCCCAGGTCACGCACCCGTTCAGAGGCAGGGAGCTCAACATCCCCCAGGAATAAACCTGAAGTTTGATTTGCCCCCAGCCCCTCAGTCCGGTGGCCAGGATCTCAACCATCACCTCCGTCTTCCCAGAATTCAACTTCAACCAGCTGGACCTCATCCAACCCTGGATCTCGCTGAGACAGTTGTTGAACACTGAGAGCGCTCTATTCTGGTCAGGTGCAAAAGACAGTAGAGCTGGGTATCATCGGCATAGCAATGAAACTCCAGCCCATATCATCTTGCAGGTTCTCCAAGGGGAAGCATATACACCGCAAACAACATGGGGGACAGCACAGAGCCCTGAGGCACCCCACAGGACAGAAAGGTAGGGTCAGAGGAAAATATCCCTGATACCACCCTCTGAGTTCTACCTGTGAGGAAGGAGGTAAACCATCTGTGTACCAAACCCAATAGCCACAGATGCATCTCAGGCACTCAAGCAGCACCCCATGATCTACGGTGTCAAATGCTGCTGACAAATCCAGAAGGACCAAAATGTACCATTTTTTCTGGTCTCTCGCCATCAGGAGATCATTGAGCACCTGAACCAGTGCAGTCTCAGTGCTATGCCTCTTTTGAAAACCTGATTGAAGAGGGTCGTAGATGTTATGGATGGACAAATGGTTGTCTATCTGGGCTGCCACCACTTTCTCGATTACCTTCCAGACAAAGGGGAGGTTTGAGATAGGTCTGTAGTTGGCTAGGGAGTCTTGGTCCAGAGAAGCCTTTTTCAACACTGGTGTCACCACCGCTTCCTTCAGGGAGCAGGGATATTCACCAGAGTCTAAGGAGCACCAGACTATCCTAGCTACACCCAGGATGATAACCTCGCCACAGCCCATAATCATGGCAGTGGGGCCTGTATCTAAACTACAGCATGTGGTGCGCATACCCTGGACAATCCTCATAGCATCTTTGATTTCCGGCTTTTCAAAGGAACTCCAGGCAAACGCGGGGCTTGTAGCCGCAGGCTGGGCCACCGCAGCTCCCATAGAGAGTGCGGTGCAAGTCTCGGCCCTGATGTCAACCACCTTATCTGCAAAGAATTGAGCAAGCTCCTCACACTGCATTTGTGAAAAGGCTCGATGAACCTGTAGACAGGCTGGGTTGCACAGCCTGTCTACGGTTCGAAAGATCTGGGCTGGTCGGTTCTGTGCAGCAGCAATTTCTCCGGACAGGAATACTGCCTTCTTATGAGTAATTGCTGACTGATAGAGTTTATAATGCTGTAGGAGTCTAAGATGGTTGGCATTTAAGCCATATTTCCACCAGTACCTCTCCAACCTGCATCCTAGTCACTGCATCTCCCTCAGATCCAAGTCAAACCAAGGGGATCAAGGGCGAAGGGAGAGAGGATGTACACGAGTGGGAGCAATTGAATCCAAAGCAGTGGTAATGGCCTTATTATAGGCTAGCACCAACACTTCGGGATTAGAGCTCATCCCAGGAAGTTCTGATAGGTCAAGTACCGCAGCTAGGCCTTTGGGAGTTACATCCCGTAAAGGGCGGTACTTGACCATCTCCACAGGGGTAGGCCTACGCAGAGGGGTGCGGAAATTGAATCTCACAGTGTGATGGTCAGACAATCAGACAGGTTCCACCCCCACATCAGAGGCCTCCATCCCCAGCAGGAAGACCAGATCCAGGGAATGGCCGTGTTTATGAGTGGCAGAGGTAACCACCTGTGAGAGGCCCAATGAACACATCAATTGGAGGAAGTGCTGACCAAATTGCAAGAGTTTATCATCGATCCAGGCGTTAAAGTCACCCAGCACCATCAACCTCGGTGACTCAAATACCAGGTCAATGACAAAGTCTGCCACTTCCTTAAGGAATAGCTTCTCGTCACCGGGTGGATGATAAACGAGTGCCATCCTATAGTCCCCACCTGCCACTACGACACATTCGAAGGATCTGATCTCCTCAACTGGAACACTAGTGAGATCCAATCAGGTCTTGAAACAGACCGCAACCCCCCCACCCCTGCGATCCAATCTCGGGTGGTGTATCACCGAATACCCAGCTGTAACTGCTGCCTCCAGTACTGGGCCAGCATTACTATCCAGTCAGGTTTCGGTGATGCAGGTCAGGTCCGCTGTGCCCACCAAGTCTGCTACAATGGCAGTCTTGTTCACAACGGACCTGGCATTGCACAACACTGCCCAGGGTGGATAGGACTCCTGGGATGCCCCAACCACCTGCCCACCATTTACAGAGGTGGTACCCTTGGGTATGGAGATCAAACAGGAAGGCCCACGATCAGCACTCCATTTTGCCCCAGGGTGTCTTCTGGACTTAACCACTCGTATGCAAGCACCCCCCTCATCCATCCTCTGCTGTTCATATCCCTCGCCCCTCCACAACCTCCTACGAGCAATTCCCAAGGCCCTACAGTGTTGGTGAACAGGGAAAAGCAATGGAGGGAAAGAAAGGGCGGAGGGCATGAAGAGCGCGGATGAATGAATAGGCATGACGGAGGGTGAAATAACAATATATATCGTCCATCACAGACATGGAGCCAGTGACAGTAATATCTAAACTCCTGTAATAAAATAAAATCAGAACACAACACAAACCTCGAAAATCAATTAAAATAACTCAGAAAAAGAAACTAAACCATAAATGAAACAAAACTTAACAAACACACATCTACTTAACATAGATTAAGCTACACAATCAAAAAACCTAAATAAACAAACAATAAAAACAATAATTAATTAACAACAACATCCAGTCCACATGAATTCCAAGAGTTTTTTTAGGACCGTGGAGCTCCCACGTTCCACAGCCAAAATGCCCAAATATGGGGCCACGGACTCTCACTCCATGGATCCAACAACTAAGAAAACGCAGGTTAAAATTAAGTCAGAAATCCCAGAGGCACTCCACCAATTCAAACCCCCCAAGGAACTCTCACCACCCAGGTGGAGTAAGTACAGGCAAGAAACCCTCCAAAACAAAATGATGTACTGTGGTATGTGGATCCAGGAGCAGTTAACAAAAGTACAGTACCAAAGTTCGCAATCCTTTGTGGGCTCTCGCCACCACAAAAGATCACACCCCAAACTGTACCCTTCGAGAAACCCCACCGGACTCAACTCCACCACTAGACAAATTAGGCAGCAGCAGCATAAATGGATTTAATAAAAGCAGAGGTCTTACTTTGATGTAGTCATCCAAGGATAGCTCAAAGGAGGAAATGGACCAGGGGAACCACTGCCTGCACCAGGGACTCACCCCAGGAACAACCCGCCTCACCTCAGACCTTACCGCCACCTGATCAGCTCTCCAGCTGTTGCAGTGCAGCTCAGAGGTGCCAGCAGGCCCTCTGCCAAGTAGCAGCTGCCTTCTGGCCCACCACCTTCAGGAGGACAGGTGCCCGAAGCACAGCCCACCGGCCACAGACAGGAAAGCCCTGAAAAAGTCCTAGTTCTTACTTCCCCATGCTCTCCTATTCTCCAAGACAAGGGAACTGAGCGCGTATCTGCACACCGGTAGATCAGGTCCCCGCTCACAAGAAAATAAATCTGGGAGGCGGCGAAACCTCCAAACAAACAGCTCCACAGCCCTCTGTTACGACCGCACTCCTCCACTCCGCTCCTCCGCTCCGCTGCACAGTGTCACACAGCAGTAAAGCTTCGACCCCAACTCCAGATGCCAGTCCTCTTCAGACCACAAAAGGACCGCCACTATCGCAAATGAATGCCTGCACTTAACGAAATTGAGAGAATCGGAACGCCAAAAAAGCTGTTACGGCAAAAACGGACTCTACACTGCCCGGGACAGACCGAAGTTGGATGTAAGATGTAAAATAAAACTAAATACGAACTCAAATGCTACAAAATAAAACTAAACTAAAGTCCAATCACATAGCGCTACTACATGAGAATAAAATACTAAAAAATAAAAAATTTCGGGAGCAGCATAGCATGCTTAGAGACCGCAGCACAGCACAGCTGCCATCTTGCTCACCAGGGAGTATGTGATGAGCGGGATGCCCAACTCCGGCTTTTTCTCCAATATTATGGCTGAAAATGTAGCAACACCTACAAACCACCCATCCTAAGTCTTACCTTTTGTGAATTTGTCCTCCTCTTTCTTACCTAACAAGACTACTTCTGCTGCCATTTTGCTCTTTCCTATACTCTCTGCTTCTTCACATTTTGCTGCTGCTTCTCAGCTTACCAAAGCGAAGATATCCACATACTCACCTTTCCATATTTTCTCTTTTGTGGCCAGCGGGACATGTTCCCCTACCCTCATCCTAGGGGCACCTATCTCCCTATCTCCCTTGTTCCTTTACCTTCTTTTTCTACTCCTCCTTCCTTTTCTTTGGGCATCTCTTTTTCAGACCTAATCTCTGCCAGTGCTGACTCCATCTACCATAAACCCCCTGTCCCGAGTGCTGACACAATTTGGCTTATATATTCTTTGATGCTGTCACCCACTGAGCCGGGTGCATTACCTGTGGCCTTGTCCACTCCTTGTTGGCTGCTGTCCTCCAGGTGCCCAATCATGGTCCCCTGCGGTTAAGGGGGTGGTTGTGCCAATAGTGGCTGTGGAGGAACCACTATGCTCTGGGGAACTGGTTTGGGTTCCACTGGAGGAAACCCGACCTGGTCCTGGGGAGGTACTGGTGGCACTGGGTCAACAGGTTGCAGAGGTACTGGATCAACCCCCTTGGTGGGACCCACTATCAGTGGTGGTATCCTGGTTGGACTGCGGGGGCTCACCACCAGCCATTTCCCTCTGCCTCTCTTATCCTTCCCTGCTTTCCTTTTCTCCCTGGGTCTCCCTGGCTCCTCCCCTTCCACCAGCTCCCACATTCTGGTGGCTTTTTCCGACAGCTCCACTATAGCCCTGTATGTGTCTTCCATTGAAGGCCTGTTCTTCTTTGGTGCCATGTTCCTTGCTCCTTTCAAGCTGTGAAGACAACTGACAAAAAGAGAAAAGAAAATTTCCATTATTAGAAAACTCTATCTACAGCAGTCCCTCTTATGGCCCATCCCCTTTTTCCAGAAAAATTCGACTACTGGAAACAAAACGTGCCTTCTTCTGCCCTGATCCATCCTTCTGGACATCACGTGATTTGAGCCCAGCCATCTAAAGCTATCGGCCCCATTTTTTTTTCCCGAATGCTTGCTACACCCTCTCATTCCCTTGCCAGCAGGCATGCTGAAGGTATGAAAAAACTTTCTTCCATGCCTCATGATCAGCCTCTGCACGGGGCCTTCGTCACTTGTAACTGGTTAAAAACCAGGCTCCTTTACGGGTGATCTTCCCGTTTCTCCAATCTGCCATGTCTCCTGACCCCCTCTCCATATCTCCTGCCCGCAAGGCCCCATATCTCCTCCAGTGCTGGGCCTCAGCTGTTCGCTGCCGTCAAGCGCCTTAAGCGCCAACTCCTGCGGCCTTTTTGGCCTAAGCATTTTGTTTCCCCCTGCATGCCCCTCCTGGTCAATCCATTTCCTTTTCCCTTTTCCCTGCTCTCTTTTGGCTGTGCCATCAGCCTAAATTTCCTTCCTACTACTTGAGGGCCCCCACATTGTTTCGGGCCTGCTCTTCCCCCTGGCTAAAGTCACCATGCTCATGGCCTGTTGGGCCCCTGTCTCTTCCCCCCCAACTGGTTTTTGATTGCCTGTGATCTGCGCTGCTGCTTTTCCTTGCATAACGTGGCCTTTTTTGGGCCTAATGCCCCCCACCCTGCTCACCCTCATACACCTCTGGCTGCATTCCCCTTATTTTGTAGTAAAACCTGCCAGCCTGGCTGCTTCCCCACATTGTGTGCTGCACCCCTATCTGCTGCTGCTAGCTTGCCAGACCCCTTTTGTTTTTTGGACCACATGGTCCTTCGGGCGTGTGATGTCACCCCCTCCATTTTCATGGTGCTAGCCCATGCGGCCCAGCCTGTAATTGGCCACCTCGTCCTCTTGCTTCCCATCTTCCCAGGGTTGTCCCTCCCCCCATAGCTCCTGACTGTCCCCTTCACCTCACGGCCTCCGCATGGCATGTGATGACACGCCACATGGCCACTCACATTGGTCCCATGCTGACCATTGTGTGTTAGGCCCCTTCTAAGCAACAAAAGTGGTTACAATTGCCCCTAGTTCCCCTGTTTCACCCATTACAATTCCATGCTGCAAAACATTTTTGGACCACTATTGCAGGCTCCTGCTCAATTTTCTATCTTCTACACAGACTGGAATGCAGTGATAACTTGCCCCTAGCCCCCAGGCTTTCTTCCCTTCCAAAATCAGCCTTGAGACTCAAAATCAGCATTGCGACTTTCTCGGCCCTTCAAACACCATCTCCCACTCAAATTCTCCACCCATACCTCTCCAAGTCCACTGCAGGCCACATGATAAGTCTTTTCTAGCTACAAACTCCTTTCAACAATGCCGTGTTCTTCCCCAGAATGCTTTACCTTGGCCTATTCCCTTTCTAGGTCCATGCCAGGCAAACTGCTGCAAACCAAAGACCATCCCCCCTTTCAGATGACGTTCCTTCGGTTTCCGATGCCTGATTCAAACTCAGCCATGCTTCACCTCTGCTCCTCAAATGCTGCACTGTGCAAAATTCCTTTAAAACATGCCTTTTCCTTTCTCTTCCTTGGGCTTCCAGCCCCTTACGACTTTACAAGTCTCATTCTTCTCTTTTTTACTGCAATACTTTGCCTATGCTCCATAGCACATCCTGTTCTTGCTGCATTGTGCAAAAAACCTTTACTATGCATATATTTATTTTTTTTTTACTTCACAGCCAACTGCAACTTCACAAGCCTCCTGCTTCTCGTTCTGTCCTTTCTATGCTTCATATTATATATTACTTATTATTTTTTTTTTTAACAAACCCCAACATCTTTGACCATGTTAGTTGTTTTTGTTTTCCTTACCTCTTTATCTTGGTGCACAAACCTTCCCAATTACTCTGCCAATCCGACGTGCTACAGTTTCATGTAGATCAAATCAAAACTTCAGCAAAAGTGGCTGAGCCACTCCTGTGCTGCCCCTTAAGTACCTCCTCTTGCCTCTCCCCTTCCTGTTGTTTGTCTATTGTTTCTATCCCCTAACCCTCCCCTTCCCTCTCCCTTCCCCTTCTGAGCACACCATCTTGATGGAAAGGGAAGGGGTGCACCAGCACAACCTGGTCTGCCCCCTAAAGGGCAAACTCCATTACAGACTTTCTGATTGTTAAGTATCCAGTAAAAGCAACTTTTTACATGATTTACAAAACACATAAGAATGTGGAGACACTACCTGGCTGCTCTATAGTTAGCGGCATTGGTTTGTTAACAGAACGTTTACCGAAGTTTGTGGACAGCTACCTTAAACCTTGTGTGGAGAAGTTACCATCTTTTACACAGGACACTAAGCATCTTTTGAATGTTTCTGAAACCATCAAAATGGAGAATGACATTTTATTTGTGACATTGGACAGAGACTCGATATACACCAAAGTCCCCCATGAGGGGGCGCTGGATATGATTGCCACGTTTCTGAATTCTGAGGACACCCCTAGAGACATTCCAGTGGTGTTAATGTTAAAACTGTTGGAATTTGTGCTTAAAAATAATTGTTTTGTATTTAGTAAAGAATTTTTTTTACAGATAATGAAGACGGCTTTAGGAGCCACATGTGCCCCCTCAGTTGTGAATCTTTTTGTAGGAATGTGGGAAAAGAACATCATATCACCACAACAACCCCTTTAGAAAAAACATATTTTATTGGGGTTATTATATAGATGATAGATTACTGTTATGGAGAGGCAACAAAGAAGAACTAGAAGCCTTTATTGATTATTGATACAGTACTACTGAATACTTAAGGTTTAGCTATACCATCAGTGAGTTAGAAGTTAATTAATTGGATGTCACTTTAAGGAAAAATCATGAGGGAGGGACTGACACAAGGCTGTATAGGAAGCCAGTGGATGGTACTGCATTGCTGATTTCTTTAAGTTGCCATCCTCCTCATGCCTGGGTCCTAGGTGCTAAAGGCACTCGGCACAAGTGCCTCATGCCTCATAACGCACCTGGGGTGTGTCCTTATCAGGTCATAACCCACACGTTGTTGTGTCTTATTGCTTGCTTACCTATCTCATTACAGCAATAAGATCAAAGTGGGCTGGATTTATGAGGTAACAACTGGGCCAGGCATAATTAACACCACAGCTGAAGTGTTTAACTCCCTGGTCTGGTTATTATTGAAGAACCCAGACCACTATTGGTATAATAGCCATTATACTCAAAAAGCAAAACTGCTGAAATTTTCTTGTCACTCTACATTGCATCTATGAGAAAAGCAGGAACTGTTTCTCACAGATGTGCTGAAGCATTGCTAGACATCTCTGACTGACTGCTGCATGCTGAAGTGGGAGGGCAAACTGAACCTGGTCTCTGGTTGGCTAATACACACACAGCAGCCAATGAGACTGTAGAGCTACTGTGCTAGTCTACTATCTGGTTATCACAAAATAACTGGATACTTATTCTGCATTCTAACTTAGAATAATTGTTCTCAGTGTAATGATGTATAATGGCCACAGTGTTTGTCTGCATACAGTTCCTGCACACCAGCATCTAATGCACTGATGTATAATGACAACACTAAAACACAAACTAAAGTGCGCACTGGGCAGGTGGTGCTCACGAAAAACGTAGTCTTTAGACTTCATCAGTTTGGGCACAACGTCAGCATATGTGTTTGACTCCACCAGGTAAAGTTTCTAGTTTTTTAATGAGAGAATAAAACCACCATTTTGGCATGTGCTTGAT
Organism: Neoceratodus forsteri; assembly: GCA_016271365.2. Taxonomy (NCBI): domain Eukaryota; kingdom Metazoa; phylum Chordata; order Ceratodontiformes; family Ceratodontidae; genus Neoceratodus; species Neoceratodus forsteri. The sequence continues at coordinate 380,379,518 of CM057458.1, forward strand.
GCATTTCTAAACCTCCTGCTTCCTTTCTCAAAAGCTAATCTGCCATTCTAACAAACCACAGTTTATTTTATTTTATTGAAATTTCGTAATTACAATCCTTTGAGTCGAAGACTCCTTTGCAAAGGCTCCATGTCAATACAAAACAGAAACATTACTTAAAGACAAATTGTACATTTCTACTAAGCAAAACGTTACATTAAGACAAATTTTACATGGTTACTCCGTCCAGGATAATTTACATTGCTTGGTTAGTATCTCTAGGGTTGTTAATGGACTGTGGGTCATTGAGGTGAAGTGGGACTGGTTACCTATTCAGTGGCCAGCAACAAGCTGGGAGTTTGTGTTTTAGGTACCGTTAGTTAGGTTGGCCTTGGTTTGGAGTTATGGGAAATGCTAGCTTTCATCACTCCACTGAAGTTAGGAGGACTGGTGGTAACAGCCACATGCTTTTAAATACTTAATGAACACTACCATCACAAATAAATTACAGTATTTCATTGGCGCAAAATCATCACAAAACCCTTTAACCATCAATTACTTAATTATATGCAGTTAAAATGTGCTCTTAATAACACCATTACCAATATTAAAACAGCAATTGCTTCCCAGACATAGGAATGTAAACAAAGAACAAGGTGGGAGGAGAAAGGTCGGATCTATGGGAATAAGACACAGCGAGGTGTGGTTTATGGCCTGATAAGAGTACGCCTGGTGCGAATGAGGCACGCAGGCACTTGCGTCGAGTGCCTTTAGCACCTGGCGTTTTTATCAGCTAAGCAAACCACCCCTCGGAGTGTCTTATTCCACTTATAAAATGGGCCCTATTAAGGTAGTATTTAAGAAAAAAGTAACAAAAATGCAAACACTTTTTAAAATTTGAGGTTTTAATGTCTGAAGGAGTAATATAGTCCCTGTATTGAAGGCTGTACTGATAGGCACTATAGGCATTTAGGGTGGTGTCCCCCCATTGCCTCCCATGCAGATAGCTTGCTCCTCCCCAGATTGGCACTTGATTTATTTTGGTAGATAATTTGCTGTGTGTGTGTGTGTGTGTGTGTGTGTGTGTGACAGCAGAGCCGCTGCTGAGAAATTACTCGGTCTTGAGGTCGGCTTTGAGATTGTGATGCATTTTAACACCAACCTGTGACTTTGGTACGAATGAGAGGCACAGACTTCATGGGAGATATGGGGTAGCTGAGAAAATAATAAAAATACATTGCTGTGTTGGCGATCTGTGGATCAAAATACTGGAAATGACTTCCGGTTTTGCCGGGCTCGGAGATTGCGGTCAGTTCTCACATCACGGTGATGTTTTTGAAGTGAGTTTCGTGCTCAATCCAGTTCATGGCAGACACGAGGGAACATAGAAAACAAAATGCGGTTCTTTTTATTTTTTATTGTTCACCATGGTCTTGGATTGTGAGGAAATTCTTGAATAAGGATTGAAGATCACGAGGCGTGTGTATTGGCTGGCAGTTTGAGGAACGGGACCGTTGGACTGCTACTGCTGCGAACTGTTTGAGCGGAGGAGTAAAATAAATTACGCTCAATATTACGAGTCTTGTGCAGTGGTTGTACAGGAAGGTAGGCACAGAAGTGATTTTTTTCATTACTGTGGTTTTTCAGTTGTTGCCTCGCTGGTAATGAGGAAGTGCTGTTTCTGTGTGAGCTGTGCCAGCTTGTGTTTCTGTTTTGCAGTGGCAGAGCTCATGGATTCCGAGTGTTGTGGGGCTCAGGACTAGAGGGTAGTGCCGGTTGGCACAATATGTCCTGATAAGGACATGGCCAGAAGTACCTCTCGGCCAATCAGGACAAAGAAAATTGTCGACCCATTTTATAAATACATATAAAATTCAAAACATGTCAATTACAGCATCAGAGGAATAGCACAGATCAGTATACAGTACCATCAAATACAAGTACAAATATTATCTTTGTTTTATATATAGTCTCAAACTAAATCCTGCATTTAAACCCAAACCTTTTGTAGCCTTCAATTTTATAATCCAGTAACTTTCTCTTTTTAATAATGAATTCTCAAAGTTCCCTCCCCTTGGGTTTCTACTAACTTTGTCGATTATGGTAGACATCATATTATGGTTGTCCCTTACTGTCACTGAATTTAGATGCACTGCTGTTGTATGTAGTGTGTCATTTCTTTCTATTACCCACATATGCTCACCCTGATCTATGTAATAAGGGCAAAAGCCCAATCACGATCGGTGGCAGGGTGAGCGTACATTGCCAAAAATCAGTTTCAGTGAGGTACATCCCTGACGCACAAGAAAATGGTGCCGGGGACTTAGATTTTAATTGTTTGTGAGGGAGGCTGTGCCACCCACACACCCCTACTAAAGGATTCTTAACTCCATGGGGGTGCATGTCAGTGGAGGGGTGCAAAATCTTGAGAAATAACAATTTCGGTACGGGCACACAAAAATGTAGGTGCACCCGGACTCGAACCCGAAACCCTAGCAGCATTCAGCTGCCACCCACCCACCACGCTATGTGGCCAGCTCAGCAGCCCCATGCCAACCACACCAGGCCAACCCTCCCTCACTTCTATTACGCTCACTCCCCCCCCACGCTTATACATATAGCAATGTCCTGTCGCTATATGCACCCACCTCCCTCATCCGGTCACCCTTCCTCAGAGGTAGTCCCATCGACATGCACCAGGATTGAGTCGCCGTTATTGCAAGCGCTCATTTGCCAATGCCCATGTCATGGGCTACTGCTCACCCAACCTTTGTTTAATGGGGTGTTTTGTTTTTCCCAAAACAAAATGCATTACAAAAACACTGTGCCAAATACACAACCCCATGTGTGTTGCACATTGCAAATTGCTTAATCTCAAACTTATTTTTTACAGTAATGCTTGAAAAAGTGCTACAACTTCTTGTTATTTCTCAGTAAAGACAATTTTTGCATCTAAAACACTCTTGTCATCAAACCAGGTCCACTCTTTTTTCTCAATAAAATGACTGTTTACCAATCTATCCTTCAAAGTAGGAGCTTTTCTAAAATACATTTAAATTCTATACATCATATTGATCTCTGTTCATTAGTTTCAGTGGTATCTCATATTAATTTCTGTTTCATTATGAACACAAAGATTAAAAAACTAGCCATTCAGAGATAAGGATGAATTCCATTAACTGAAGACATCAAGTGTGACATAAGTTTGCGATAATTGAAAATGACACTAATTCCTAATGATGACTTTTCATTCTACACAAAATCAGGTTTGAAAATGTTTATCAGTTTTATGACTTTCCTACAGTAAACACTTTAATCTTAGTTATTAAATGCTTGTATATGTTAAAAATCTTGTCAATTTCTATATGACTAACAGCACATGTACTAAGAGCTATAACTGAATTATTATGAATATAAGCACTGAATTATTAATTTCAATTTCAACTTTATTTTTTATACTGGAAAGTATGCAAGCAAAAATGTCAGTTTTCACAAATGTCCAGTGGTACAGAAATTCAATAATACAGAGAAAAAGGTAAAAACAATAATTGCAACATTTAATGGTATTTACAATAGTAACAGTGTGTGTGACAGGATCATTTAGATTAGAAAAATAAAATTACAGAGCACACAACAAAAGAGTACAAATACAGATACAGATAAACTCTAATGTAACTCAAGGGTTGGTGGACATTCAGGGGGGTTGCCTACTGGGACAAGCACAGATGGTGTATTGGAGGAGATAGTCCTTGAGGGCGGAGGTGAAAGAGGCAATTGAACTACAGGTCAGATGTTCAGGGGGCAGCTTACTGTAAAACTTGTACATGGTGGAGTTCAGTGACTGCTTGGTGTAGTAAAAAGGGGTGTGGAAGATATGACAGGCAGCCCCTCTGCTACGGTGCTTGGGAACTGATAGGGGGAAAAGGGAGTTAACACTGATTGGCTGCAGGCTACGGTGAACTTTGTGTAGGAAAGAGAGTATTTTAAGTTGGAACCTGCCATCAAGGATGAGCCAGTTAAGGGAGGTATAGATGGTACAGTGATGATTCATCCAGAGGAGGCCAGACACGAAGTGTGCAATATCGTATGTAGTCCTGAGTTTGGAGAAAAGGGGGAATGTGTTAGGGGGGAGTAGACAATAGAGCCATAATCAAGGAGGAGCAGAAGGTAGCTGGCGAGGCGTAGTCTGGAGATGAGGATAAGGAACTTTCTGATTTGGTATAAGAGAACTAACTTCATATGGATTTTCTTGATGAGGTTGGTAATATGGATATTGTAGGGCAGGTGAAGGTCTAAGTATTTGAATTCGTAGACTTGTTCAGTGATGTTACCAAGACTGTCTGCGAGGAATCAGCCAGTGACTAGGGCTTTTCTTGAGCGTAAGAAAATCATTAACTTGGTCTTCTTGGAGTTGAGAGCCATGCATTTGGCAGAGAATCAAGTGTGTAGCTTGCTGAAGTCAGCCTGCAAATTACTGAACATTGTGTCCAGGTTAGTGTTGCTACAGTAGAGGGCCGCAACATCAGCGTAAGGACTAGTTGGATGGTTTGACAGATGGAAGGAGGTTACTGATGAAGAGCAAGAACAGGAGGGCCCAGGATGGAGCCCGGTTACCCATATTTAATCAGACATTCAGCAGAAAAATTACCGTTGATATTAGTTTTCTGTGATCTGCTGAAGAGGTAGCTGACAACCCATTTGACAACATTTTCAGATATATGCAAGCCCTTGAGGGTGTCCAGGAGAAGGCCATGGTCGACCAGGCTGAACGTCTTGATCAGGTACATGAAGACAGAGCCTGTGAACTGGCCCTTATTGCTTACCTTGAGGATATCACTGGTGAACCTGACCAGGGTGGTTTTGGTGCTATGTCCAGAGCTGAAACCATGCTGGATAACAGAGAGCAGGTTATGGTGGTTGAGGAAAGCGATGAGCTGGGTATGAACAACTTTGTCAGTGACTTTGGAGAGGGATAAAGGAGGGTTCTATGTGATAAGGGTGAAAGCCCAATCGTGATTCGGCAGGGTGAGTGTACATCATTGAAAATCAATTATAGCGATGTACATCCACAGTGCACAAGACAATGGTGCCAGGGACTTAGACTTCCCATGGGAAGGGTGCCACCCACCCCTTCCATGGGAGACTTTCACCTCATACCCCTACTAAAGATTCTTAACACCATGGGGGGGCAAAATCTTATGAAAATAAAAATTTCAGGCCAGGCACACAAAAATGTAAGCGTGCCTGGACCCGAACCCGGAACCCTCGCAGCATTAGGCTGCTACCCACCCACTACACAATGGGGCCAGCCTGGCAAACCTACGCCAAGCACGCCAGGCCAACCCTCCCTCCTTTCTGTCACACCTGCTACCCCCCAGGCATGTATACATACAGTGATGTCTTGTCGCTATATGAGCCCACCTCCCCATCCTGTCACCCTCCCTCAGTGGTAGCCCCTATCGGCATGCACGGATTGATTTGCTATTATTGCAAGTGCTCAATCGCGATGCCCATGTCACAAGCTACCAAAAGGAGGGAGATAGGTCGGTAATTCCCTACTTCATTCCTTGACCCTGACTTTGAACAATGGTTTGACAGCGGCAGTTTTCCAGGTGCTTGGAGGCAGAGCAGAGTGAGTGGTAAGGCTTGAGAAGTTTACATCTAATTCAGAATTTTGATCTATGAGATATGTGACATAAATACTTGCTTAAATATGCATTCTGACTGCAGCTGATTTATTTGCCACAAGTTCTATGATTCTTGATTGAATTATCTAAATTAAAATTGTAATAAATCAAAAAAGATAAGCTAGACATATTAAAGCAGTGTGTACCAGGTTAAAATAGAGAAGCGAGAATAGCGCGGTCAAAACAGCACTGTCAAAATAGCGAAAGAGAAACAGCTACAGGGATAGTATAGCACAGGAAGGATTGGCTCTCTCCCTGTAGCTGTTTGCTGTATGGAGGAAGAGGATATAGTGGCTGTCAGGTGGTCTGCCACCAAGCAGCTGCCGTGGCACAGATAATAGTGCCACAGACAGCTTAAGGGTAGCAGAATGTTCAATCAATCAGTCATTCTTTATTTATAAAAGTGCAATTCAGTAGTCAAAGCACTGTACAAGATATTTATTTATTTATTCATTCTTGGATTACAATACCTCTGAGCACAGACAGCTCATTTGCAAGGTTCCACATCAGTGGGAAGGGAGACAAAACATACAAAGGGGTAAAAAATACGATGTTTCCAAAACAGTACAATAAAGTGAGTGTGTGTGTGTATATATATATATATATATATATATATATATATATATATATATATATATATATATAGATAGATAGATACATAGACACTGTCGGCAAATAAGGGCCTTCGACCCACCTAGTCTGCCCATTTGAGCTTGTAAGTTTACTTTATGTTTTCCTAGAAGTCTGTTGCCCCTTACCTCTGACCTCCAGAATTCCTTTATGTCTATCCCATGCATTCTTAAATCCCATGATTATTTCAGCCCCCACTACTTCCTCTGGCAGGGTATTCCACTTTTCCACTACCTATTCTGTGAAGAAATGTTTTCTCACGTTTCCTCTGAATCACCCTCCCTCCAACTTCAACCCATGCCCTCTAGTACTAGAATATATTTTTCACTGAAAAATAGTATATTCCTGCAACCTGTTCCTCCCTTTAAGATACTTGTATGTGTCCATCATATCCCCTCTCTCCCTCCTCTCTTCCATGGAGTACATACTCAAGTCCTTAAACCTGTCCTCATGTAATCCATGTACCATCTTTGTTACCCTCATCTGAACCTTCTCTACCCTGTCTCTGTCCTTACATAGGTAAGGTCTCCAGAACTGTACACTGTACTCCAAATGGGGCCTCACTAGTGTCTTGTATAGTGGAATTATGACCTCCCTTTTCCTGCTAGTGATGCCTCTGCCTATGCATCCCAGCATCCTATTTGCTTTACCTGCTGCCTTGTCGCACTGTTTCCCTACCTTGAGGTCATCAGAGATGATAACCCCAAGATCGCTTTCCTGCTTGGTGCATGCTATATCCTCACCCCCCCAACTGATATATTGTGCCAGGGTTTTTGTGCCTCATGTGCATTATCTTGCATTTCTTTGCATTGAATTTCAACTGCCAAACCCCTGACAATTCTTCAAGTTTTTGCAGGTCCCTCCTCGTGTATCTCCTATATGTATCTACATGCAGTTTTATCGTTCTAATAGGAGGAAAGTGTAGATGAGATGGGGAAGGAGAAAGATGGAAGAAAGAAAGAAAGAAAGAAAGAAAGAAAGAAAGAAAGAAAGAAAGAAAGAAAGAAAGAAAGAAAGAAAGGTAGGTAGGTAGGAAGTGGCAGCCATAGGCCTTGTCTAGCTGGTGTGGGGGGACATGGGGTGAAGTGGACAAGGGGGTAAGAAAGGTAGCAGGTGGCAGCCAAGGCCTTGTCAAGCTGGTGTGGAGTAGTAAGGGCGGGGGGTGAGGTGGATGGGGTGGTAAGAAAGGTAGGAAGTGGCAGCCATAGGCCTTGTCAAGCTGGTGTGAGAGGCATAGGGGCAGGGGGGTGATGTGGATGTGGGAGTAGCCAGGGGCCTTGTCAAAGTGCAAAAAGGGAGGTAGCCTCAGAATTATAGAGGTAACAGCAGAGATACAGGATTATTCAGTTGTGAGGAGAATATTGAATGCTAGTAGATGGGAGTCTCAGGTGAAGCAGTCACAAGAACTGTTGGCTGTGAGATGTTGGCGTAACTTCAGTTTGAATGGTCGCAATTTAGATAGGGTAGTTATATCACTATGAAGAGTATTAAACCAGTGAGGTGCTCTGTAGGCAAATGAGTATTGCCCCTGGGATGTCCGGCATCCATGAACATGGAGATGATGGCTGTTCGAGCTTCGCGTATGCTGTGATCTATAATGGGGGTTAGCAAGTTTGCGGTGCCTGGTGGCAGGAGGCCAAGAAGTGCTTTTCTGGCTAAAAGGCAGGTTTGGTATTGGATCCTCCCAGAGAGCTGTAGCCAACCAGTCTCAGTGTAAAGATCACAGGTGTGGGTGAAATGTGTGGACTCCATGAGTAGTCTGCATGCCTTGTTCAGAGCAATGGATAACGTGTGCAACGAAGACATGGGGACTGCTCCATAGATTACAAGACCATAGTCTACAATGGATATGATGGAACTATATATAGCAAGTCAGAGGGTTTCTGGAGTAAGGCAGTGTTTATTTCTATGTAGGAGACCAATCTTGTCATTGACAGCCCTGGTTACAGTATCTATATGTTTAGCATATGATAGACAGCTCTCTAAGGTGACCCCCAGGTATTTGAAATGTGGCATTTGTTCAAGAGGGACTCCAAGACAGTTTCTGATGGTAAGTGTATGGGATCTGTGCTTGTTTCAGGTGCTGCTGAACATCATTACACTGGTTTTCTTGTAGTTGAGGAACAGTTTATGTTTAGAGAACCAGTCCTCCACTTCCGCAAACCCACTCTGAAGGTGAAGTTCCAGTTGCTTGGGGTCATGGCTGCTGGAGTAGAGGACCGCATCATCTGTATAGAGGAGGATCCTTTGGTGGTAGAAATGAGGTAGGCTACTAAGGAAAATGCTGAATAGGAGTGGCCCCAGAACTGAGCCCTGTGGCACGCCAGAGTGGACAGGCTATCGGTCAGATACGACGTTGGCTATTTTCACCAATTGAATGTGGTCTTCAAGATAGCTTTTGAACCAAAGTGTTGTGTCAGAGGAGAGGCCAGTAGCGGTAAGCTTTTGGAGGAGTAGTGAGTGATGGACAGTATCAAACACCTTAGTGAGGTCTATGAAGGCAGCTACTACTAATGTGCCCTGATCCAGAGACTGATGAATAAAGCCAGTGAATTCCATCAGGGCTGAGGTGGTGCTGTGCCCCTTCTGTAACCCATGTTGCTGCAGGCATTGGATAGAGTATTTTCAAGGTAGTCCACCAGTTAGTCAGCAACAATGTGCTCAAGTGCCTTGAATATTGGTGGGAGGATAGATATGGGTCTGTAATTTTGCGATGGATCCTGTCTCCACTCTTGTGCACTGGGGTGACTAGTGCTGATTTCCAAATCTGAGGAAATTGCGAGAGTTGTAGTGATCGATTGATGATCTTAGTGAGGGGAATCAGCTTCTCCTCAAGAGTGAGAGCTATGAGCTAAGATCCAGTGAGTCACTGCTATGCTGTGATTTACCTAACACTTTCATAAGGTATTTGCTGGCCATTTGTGCTGAGACCATTTTGAAGTAAAAAGGAGGTGATTCTAGGGGGTTATTAGCAGCACAGTAGGTACTGGATGATTCATTATCCATGAAGACATCTGAAGGAGGACACTGGATAGGTCTGTGAATGCAGTATAGTTTGCTTTGGTTAGCAGGTCCAGGGTTGAAATTCCATCAATATTGATCATGGAGGGTGAGACCTTAGAGTCTTTCCTGGTGACATATTTTATGCTGCTCCAGACATTTTTACTGTTTCCCCAGGTATTGGCAAGCATTTCCCTATGACGTTTGGATTTCATGGTACGGATTTCACATGTACAGACATTCCTCACCTTCTTGTATTCCCGTATATCTGCTTGTTTGCCTGATGCCCTGGAACAGTGCCAGAGGTGATCTCTGTGCTTCATCATAGCAATGAGTTCTGGTATAATTTAGGAGTTTACAGTGCCACATACTTTCATTTTCTTAATGGGAACATGGGTATCACATGCATTGTTGAATTGTTTTATGAAATAATCCAGTGCCAGATTGATGTCTTCAAAGGCATCGAGTGGGGACCAGTCAATGTTGCTGAGGTCATTTTTTAGTTGTTCCAGATGTCCATGTTTAACAATCTACTGTAGCTAGTCAGAGATGGGGGCTTGTATAATTTATTGGACCAACTGCAGGAAACAGGGGAATGGCCACTTATAGAATCTGGATGTACTGCCACATTAGAGATTCATTGTGGATGGCTGGAGAATATCAGGTCCAGAAGGGTACTTGTTCTCATCTTATAGTTAGTCTTTGTTGGGGATGTAACAAGTTAGGCAAGGTGGGCGAGATAGCATCTTTGTATGGAGAAGCACTGACAGATAATCAGTTGACATTTAGGTCACCCAGTATTAAAGTTATGGATTTGTGGTTGAGGCTATGAATGTAGTCCATTAAGCTGTGGAAGCCTGTCCTATTGTCTTTTAGAGGAACACAGGCAGAGACTACTGTCAAAGCTTTATTTTGGGTCCCAAGCAGTACTTTAATGGTTAGTGCCTGGGCCATGCAGCCCAGATTGGCCACAGGCAGGGCGTATCCTTTAAGTGTCTCTTTCAGGTAGATGGCACTGTCACCACCTAGCTTGGTGAGCCTATCCAGCTGGTAAAGGCTATACCCAGGTAGATCAACTGCAGAGTCAGGAACCTTTGGGGAAAGCCACATTTCAACCACTGACAGAATGTCAGGGCTATGTTACGAGATCCATACCTGGAGGTTATGCAGTTTAGTCTGCAAGTCACAGATGTTGACAATTGCCAACTTAATAGATCCTTTTTTGGGGTGGTTGTGTGTGGGCCTTGGGTCCAACAGCGCCATGGATATGGTGACCATTGCCCGATATAAACAGTAAAAGTAGGATGATTCTGAGGAAGCTTCCAATGTTGTTGTGGAAAAGCTTATTGGATCTTCTGGGGCTGAGGTGCCTTCTGTGTTCCAAGCGCGTACCGTGAGCTTAAGTGGAGTAATTGGGGTGGGATATGAGGCAGGGACTCCAGCGGTAAGACACCCCTGTGGAGGCAGCAGGAGCCAGTGGCAGGACCAGTCACCCTTGATTAACAGTTTTAATTACCTGTGATAAAGCAGGGGTCATAATGGAGATTATGCTCGGTAGTGGTGTGGGATAGGGGAACAGGCATATCACTTTATGAAGTGTCATTGCTTAGAATCAACAGCAGTATGAAAGAGAGGGACTGGAGGAAGAGGTGGACATAGCCCATGTTCATAGGAGGAAGAGCTCACATGTAGCCCAGGTTCAAGGAGGCAGAAGAAGCAGGCAAATGTACACAGAGTTGTGGTGATAACCACTGGGGAACAGAGTGTGGATGTGCCAGATAGGACAGGAGCCCCTAGTGGCAGCTGCGTGTAACCTGATAATGGTGGAGTGGACAGTGGGTGGAGTGGGAGTAAATTTCATTCCTAGCAGAGATATAGCCCTCTAGTGGCTGGAAGATATAATCTGCTAATGGAAAAGTCAGCAAAAAGCTTAGTACTACTCCTGGTTCATGCAGAGTTACAGGACAGAGAGGAACATACAGTCTAAAATTCTAGCAGTATTTGGCTATTTAAGTCACAGCAATGTAGACTCTAGGCATTGATACAAAACAGATAAAATGTTGAATTATATGCAGTATACACAGCAGCAAAATAATAATATAAAAAAGTTAGTGCAAGGGAAGCAGCCTAGGGAGATGAAACCAGTTGGTAAAGGAATGCAGGAGAAGGCCAAGTGTCCAACCAAGGCTGGGGAACTAGATATAGCACCAGTCAGCCAGTGGAGACAGAAAGCACCAAGATTCTAGCCAGGCAGCAGCTCCAAGGGCCGGGCTGTGTCCCTGTGTCTGTACCTGCAGGTCTCTGGCTGTCTGGCAGTCGGGCTGGTCACTGTGGAAGAGCCGCCAGAGAAGGTGCAGCTCCCATGGGGAGAGGTTGGAGGTGTGCACCCATTCAGTTTCAGAGAAGCCTGTGGAGGGGAGAAGGGATAGTCAATTTAAAGAAGCAAGGGCAGTGGAAGCTAATCCCCTCAGCACCAAGCTGGCTGGAAGGTGGATTTCATAACAAAAAGCTCTGCACAAAAGGAACACTAAAAATAAAATAAAGGGTTATAACACCTTAGCCTATGGGGGAGGGGAGAGACAGATCAGCAAAACATGGGGAGAAAAAGAGACAAAATATCAGCTCAAAGGACAGAAATAGGTAGCAGTGTGAAATTATAGGAGGCTCAATTCAGGAAGAAGAAAATGTATAGAAAGATATGGGTACCATGGAGTGCTTGAGAGCGATTCCATCGGCTCAGGCAGAGTTACAGGACAAAGAGGAGCATACAGTCTAAAATTCTAGCAGTATTTGGCAATTAAAGCCACAGAAATGTAGACTCTAGGCATTGATACAAAACAGAAAAAATGCTGAAATCTATGCAGTATACACAGCAGCAAAATAAACCCAATAATATAAAAAAGTTAGTGCAAGAGAAGCAGCTTAGGGAGATGAAACCAGTTGGTAATAGGAAGGCCGGAGAAGACCAAGTGTCCAATCCAGGCTGAGGAACTGGATATAGCACCAGTCAGCTAGTAGAGATAGCGTGCACCAAGATTCTTGCCAGAAAGTAGCACCAAGGGCCGGGCTGTGTCCCTGTGTCCATACCTGCAGGTCTCTGGCTGTCTGGCAGTCAGACGGATCACCGTGGAAGAGCCACCAGAGAAGGCGCAGCTCCCACGGAGAGAAGTTGGAGGCATGCACCCATTCAGGGCAGAGGAACCTGTGGGTCTCTGGCTGTCTGGCCTATACACCCTATATGTCTTTCCACAGAAACGCAGAAACTGGTTCAAATCCCCACAGACCCCTGCTTGAGACCTTTGTATTTCCTCCCCTTCTTTCACCCACAGAGTCCCTTGTGGCACTTTACTTCGGTAGTGTTTGGCCCTTACGCAGTCACACAGGCATAGTATAGTTTGCACAAACCCTCCCAAACCAACACACACAAAAAGCACTGGCAGAATTATCTTAAAATTAGCCAAAGGCTTTACTAATTAATTAATAAATGCAGCAAATAACTTAGACACATCATTTTAGACATCGGTTACAGCATATGGAAAAGAAGACGGAAATATACAATAAAAACTAAACTGTGAAACTCTGGTTTGAAAATTCTAACTCAAGTCCTTGGTTGTTGAATTTGAAGTGCAAAGTGTCCTTAGAAAAGTAGTTGACAATCTTGGCTCTTGGTCCAGTAGAATTCTTGAAAAGAAAATGTCTGCTGTCTTTCAGCAGGACAGGTCCAAAGTGCAGTTTATTTCACATGTAGCTTGAATTGGTAACAGGCAGAAGCAGAAAGGCAGCAGACAGAAGCAGAAGGCAAAAATGCACTGAAAAAGTCTCACACTCCTGTTTTATGGGGTTTCTCAAAGGGCAGATCCAGTGATATTGATTTGCCTTGTGGTTGGCTAGCATTCCAGCTCCATGGCTACACAACCAATCAGGTTTTAATATTTTATTACAAAAACAAATGTTAATTTCTGAGCAGGGAACATAGGGCCCAGAGGCAAATCAGTTTCACTTTGAATTCCAGGAGCAGATCTAACCCCCAAATGGCTGCAATCATGCTAAACCGAGCACAGCAATTTACTCAAATGCTAGTCCATTCAGCTGTAATTAGATTAACTCAGGGCAGACCTTTCAGGATAAAACATCCCCAGACACCACAGCTCCTCTACAGGCCTGGTTCTTTCACAAACAAATAGGGATACCTGGCCTCCCAGCTATGCTTAATTAGCTCCTTTTGCTTTTTAAATTGACACTTATGGCATCCCTAATGTATTTCATACATAAAATGATGTGAAATATGATTAGAACAATAAGGTATGGCTTATCCTGCAACACTGAGACTAATGCTTATTTTTGGGTGTTTTCTCCTTTGTGTTTCTCCCCCCTTCTGACTTCTGTGGGTACTGTGTCTGCCTCCCGGCCCCAGTTGTCCCTGCACCTTTCCCCTTCCCCCTCCTTAATGATCCCCCCCCCCGAGTTTTCTCCCCTACCACGAGTTGCCTCTCCCCACTGGTGAGTATATAAAGATGACTGGTTTGGGGGGTGAAGCCCCCCATAATGGAGGGTGCGAGGGCAGAGTCCCCTAAACATACAGTGTAGCCAGTATAGTTTTTGTGGTGTTATGGTAGCACTCGGTGTTTTTGATGAGCGCTATTGCGTCATTTGCAGTTTTGATTTTGAGGTTTTTGACTGCTCTGTTATGGTTTTCTCTCTTCTGACCTAGTGCCAAAGCAGTGACTAATCCTATTCTGCTTTAAGTGGAAGAGCCTGAGAGGATTTATCCTTTAGCTATCCTGAAACAGGAGTAAATAGAACCTGACTGGGTTCACATCTGGTTACCTACACCCCCAAAGAAGTATTGTCATCCATAATCTGATATAAATTCCAAATTAAAAGGTTTGGAATGAGAAGCCATGGGAGGCAAAAAAAGAGAAAAATACCTGTCATACTCTCAAATACAATATACAGTATTACAACAGTCTTAAAATGTGACACTGCTTCATAGTTTCAAGGATTTTAAAGGGAAATATCCACCTACCAACTGCTGGCACAGTCACATAGCATACCCCACGTACAGCATCTTCATTTAAAGTAGTTTTTTCTTACTTGTGACTTTTTTTGTTTTGTTTTTGCTCACAAAATTCTGTTTCAGTTGTGTTTGCCCTCTCTGCTCTGTGACATTGTGGATCTGCAAGCACATGTGCCTTTTGTTCAGTCAGGACAGTGATGTACCATACGGGGATATGGGGAGTCTACATACCACATTTAGTACTTTGTCATAGCACTGAATAACAGCATATTTCTTAGCTGTTTTATCTAAACAGGCTATCAGTTGGTCACTCATGCTTGTGGAGCTTTCAGCACTGTGCCTTTCAGTCCCATTAGGTTACCTATATCTCCAGGGAGTCAAATAGTTTCAATTTTAAAAGGCTATGCATAGCTCTGCAGTGCAGTGAGTTCAGTGGTCCAGCGTTCCTCAGTCCACTGATACTGCAGTGGATGGATCACTGCTTGAACATTTTATTAGCCCACACTGGAATTACTTATACCTCACTCTTTAAAACCATAAATATGGTATACTCTGACATTTATTTTTTCTGTTCCACAGTGCATAGTTCTTGAGCTTTTTGCTTTATATGTGCTGTGTGCACGGACATGCTCTGCAACACATTTTGCTGGGTTCACTGAACATCGACCGGAATTTGTGGTGCAAGATAGCTGTGACAGGATGACTGCTGTTTATTAATTCATGTACCACTGCCTAACCTATATCTGTGCAATTTTTGGCATCCCCACAGAGCGTCCTGGTGGAACTGGCATGCAAACCTCTATTCATGCAACGCTGCACAGCCTTTGTCTGTGCATAATCATGCATAGTTGCTGCATAGCCTATATCTGTGTATTTTTGGCATCCCCACAGAGTGTCATGGTGGCACAGGTATGCAAACCTATATTTATCGCACCTGCAGTACCCTGCATTGTGGGAGGGGCGCAGCTGGCAGACAAGCTATGTGACTTCAGCAATAAGCAGGATAGGGCTTTGTAATGCACTGTAATGGCGCCCTCAATGCAAAAATAAATACCAACCAGACCTCAGAGATGCATTATGTTACAATTTATGCTGTCAATACTGCTATTTCTTACAACAAACTTATGAGTGATAGTGGGAGTTTTCAGACCAGCCCTCAGTTATGCCTCAATATACAGTGAGCATTTTCCCAAACTAATTTGTGTAATTTCTGTGCCCACAAATAACAGTATCCCTATTACTTTAGTAAAACATATATATGTAGATATCTAAACACCATGTAGTCACAAATGTAGCCTTGCAAGCATGGGACCATCTGCTGCACTAGGCTTGCCACCAACTCGAACTTGATTTCACAACCCTGCCATTGCCTTGCATGTTTTACAGAGTCTTTTGATCATATATATATATATATTTTTTTTTGTTGTTGTTTTTTTTGTTTTGTTTTTAACCTGGAGAGAGACACAAAGCTGAAAGCTTATTTACAGGTGTGACCTGGAAGCACAAGGAAGTTAAGTGACTTGCTCAGGGTCACACAGTATGCAAGTGGGGGCTGTGGGATTCAAACCCAGGTCTCCAGGTTTGCAGCTTAGAGCCTTAAATCACTGCACTATACTGCCATGTATTCACTTATTTATTTGTTTTCCTAAAGTCTCAGGTCATATTGCATCTACTGCACTGCATGGTTTCCCAACTGGCTTTTCAGGCAGTGGTGAATAAAATCTGGTGTGAAACTACTGGCAGAGAGGTAGCAGTGCAATTACAATCTGTTCCCTACCAACTAGTTTTGCTTGCTGTCTGTACCCTCATATTTGACCACTGCCTTTTTCCATTACTCATAAATTGGCACAAGGACATCCCTATTTAATCAGGGGAAACAACAGGAAGATGTCATCACCATTTGACATAAAAATATTACTGTCTTTACCCAATATTGCCACATTGTTGCTCGGCTTCAAGCTATGTAGAGTGTTACCATGACAGCCTCATGGCTTCCTAATCTGCAGGTCAAGCAAGGCAGCCAGCACTTTGAGGATCACACCTACAAAAACATCAGAACGAAGGCCATACTCTTTGGCATTAGGTGCCCCTCATTATGTGAGTGTGCAAGCACCAAGTAGGTTTTTAATTAAGAAACAATGTTGACATTCTGGAGCTTTAGCTAGCACAAACTGTTTGTGGTATACCCTGTATGCCTCCTGTGGCCCCAGCGACAGTATCGTATTTTACTAGTTCTAAGAGAAATTGACACAGCACACACAATGTACAGCATGCGCCATAATCAATCTGCGGATTGGAATATGTAATACTGCAATATCATGGTTATGTGCTTCTGCAAGCTGTCAGTTTGTCACAGAACATATATGATAATCCCTGAGATCTGTCTATGCATGCCATTTGTATGACCCTCCTCAGAAACCATACAGAGAACATCAGTCTGACTGTTTGGCACTTGCACAGTGGGTTTTGCTTTGCTTTTGATATGTGTTATTCTTTGGAGTTCCTTAGGTCAGTGCTCACTTGGCTGGCAGGATGTGTGCGCTGACTTAAAGATACCTAAACAAGCAGTTTTTAAAACTGCAAACTCAAAATCTGGCTTCATTGCAAGGTAAAGTAAAGGCTGCTGCTTACATTTATCTAAAACAGCATTTAAGTAAATTACATAAATGCAGTTTCATAGCTTTAGAAAGTGTAAACATCAGCCTTTCTCTTTCAAAAACAGCCTTGCTTGCTCTAACATGTCTGCCAAGTGTGTAAAGTGATGAGTTATGATGACATCATTGGAGCCAGAGGCAGAAACCCACATGGCTCCCTATAGTGCTAACTAGTTCTTCTTTTTCCCTTTGTTTTGAATTGTTTCACCAGAATGATCAACACTATGTGTTAACACAAGGATTATTTTGATCAGTACACATGTTAGGCTATGGTTTCATTCATTTTGTTTACTTTAACTTGCTGAAAATGTTTTGTAATCCAGCTGACTTTCTCTTTGGAAAACTGCAGTATAGTACAACACTTCAAATACCTGATGATCTTGTGGTTATGTGATGCCCTGAAATTTGTAGTGAAGTACTGGTCTGGTCCAATTCCAAAGCTCATGCTTTCTTTGTAATCCACAAATAAGCTTCTCTTGTAGTCTTTTTCCATGTGAACCCCCTGCACCTAGCCTGCCTTCTGTTGAACACCCCACCACCCATACTCTGTCCTTAGTACTGCCTGGGGCTGCATATGAGCTTGTGGTATCATGAAGAGAATTATCACAGCTCAGATTGTAATTTTGTGCCTCAGAGAGCTGTGCAAACCTATACCGATATGCTTCATCAGCTAGCACTGTTAAAAAATGCATCCCAAATCACTATCCAGTCCAGTTTCTCAATGTTTGACTTTTGCTCCCACAGTAAACATTGAGTGGATCACCACTCTTCTGCACAGTGAAGACAGTATGTACAGTCCCCCTGTTGTATGTTTTTCTCACCTCATTAACCAACAACTAGGTCTTACTGGAGGGCCAAGTGATAAGCATAAGGACCCACCAGAAAAACTGCTGTTAATGCCCTCTTAAGGTCTGCACTTACTATGGATAACAACATCATTAATAGGAGAGGCATACTAATGCCTTGAGTGGATCCACCCAACTTCTGGTGTCAGTCTACTCCTTTACCTGTGTTCTGCAGAACCCCACAGGACAGTTCTCTGCAATTCTACTCCAGTACATTTATGTGCCCTACTCCACAATGTGAGTTGGTTGACTACCACCCTTCTGAATCTTGAATGAGCTATGTACAGCTCCCTCGATACTGTCCTAACAAACATCAACCCCCACCCGAGGGTAATCGCTATACTGAATTCAAGTAACAGTTTAGGTGCAGCCCTACCACTCTGAGTATTTGTCTTGCTGGCTGCTCTCATCCACAGTGAGGTAGTGACCATGATGTACAGCCCCATCTCAGATCTCACAATGATCTACTCAACATCCCCCTTCCTATCTTTCCATAACCAGAATATAGCTACACCATGCTGGAATGGCCTTTTCAGTCCCTCTCTGGCATTCATTCTTTCTTCTCACCTGCTCCCTATACCAAAAACAGGTGAGCTCACTTCCCTTCCGCATCATGACTGCAGTTGGTACAATCTCACGTGTTATTTTTACATATTAATAATAAACTGATCTTTTCTGGTTAGGTTGATAGCAGCAGGGCACAAGGGGAAAAATAGGCTTTCCGACCAATATAAGATCTAAGCCATCTGAGGATAAGGCACTATTAAATGATGTATAATGATGCACATATCCATCATTTAATAGTGCCTAATCAAAAGTAGCCTAGATTTTTTAAGGATAGGAAAGTCCATCTTTCTCCTTGTTCCCTGCTGCTATCAGCCTGACTTACTGGAAAGATTTGTTTATTTTTGGTATGTCAAAAAACCCAGGAACTGTACTACCTGCAATCATGATGCAGAAGGGTGATGAACTCACCAGTTTTTGGTGTGGGGAGAAGGAGTGAAGAATGAATACCAGAGGGGGACTGATAAGGCCACTCATGCAAAGTACTGCTATATTCAGGGAAGGGGAAGACAGAAGGGGAGAAATATGAGCAGAACACTGTGAGATATAAGATGTGGGGCTGCCGGCACCATGATCACTACCTGACCCTATTGTCCTGGCCAACATTCCTCTTCCCATAAAACCAGTTCATGCTGTAATCTAAAAACTCTTGGTGTGTAGGGTAAATAATAATAATACAGATTCTTGTGTCTTGGAGTCTGCCAAGAAACATTCATAAACAAGCAAGGAGTACTAATAAAGTTTATTATACTACTTACGCCAAGCATGTGACAGAGAAAATCACAAGGGAGATGGACTTCTCACCACTAGCCTGAAGAATGTACATAATCTTGAGGATTGTAGATCTTTGGTTCTCTAAGGTCTTGTGTTCTCTCCCCATCCTCCAGCTCTCTGCCAGAGAGCACTAATTATTCTAGAGCAGAACTAGTAGTGTCTACAGAAGCAATGGTGGGTTGGAGACAACTATATACTACAGATAACAGCATAGCAACAGAGATTACCTCTTAGTTACAGACATGAGGAACAATATGGTTGTTCTAAGTCATTCTCCATGATAATGACTTAGGAGACAGAATTACTAATGAGTATCATATGAGACAGAATATGCTTCCATTTGCATTATAGCTTGGACAAAAGAAATGCTGACAGGTTCAAACTACATGTGGCATTTGTTGCTTATGTACAGTATCAAACATAGAGCCATAACAAAAGCTGTATCTCTGTGTCAGCTTGCTTAGACAAAGAGAATTGCTGACAGGTCCCTATTACATATCTGCCTGAGTGTAAAACACACACTACATATAATTATATGAGAATATAAGTATATAATAATTACTGATGATCCCTCAGAATCCTCATATCAGTGATTAGGTAGATTATATATGGAATATCTATGAAAGACAAACTAATCTAGATAAATGTATTATAGTGAGGTATAATGAATCATGCATGACAATATTAGCATATCTTAGCAGCAAAGTATATCCCTAGCACTCATGCTTTTATGATATGTTCCCATATCTATATGTTAGTGCAAAATAGCAGTATTACAGTACAATAGACCAGGAATACAGTGTGAGGTGTATTTGAGGTGTATGTGGGATGATAGGGGGCATAACCTAGCTGTAACAATTCCCTTTTTGTTGCCCTAATTGCAAAAGTGGCAACACAACAAAAAGACAGTGGTTAGGCACCATTCGTCTACAGGCCCAAGGCTCGAGCCTGATAGAGAAATATTAACTGGTCACACAGGTATTTCAGGGACTTCATTAAACAACAAAATGTAATTATAAGGGAAAATGTTAGTAAACCTTGTATTACTGTAAACATTTGGAATAAAACTTCACAATGGGGTTTTCCAATATCAATAAAATCAATAAATACTGATATGTATCAGGTGTTTCTGTCCCATTGGGAAGATATTGAAGAGACAAACTTAAGTTGCCTGTATGGATATTAAAATAAGAAACAATTGAGATAGAGCATCAAGATAGTTAGGACTAGACTTAATGATATCTGGTTCTGGATGGGAACTGATGTGATTACCAGATAACCTATTACCTGTTTAGGGAGTAAAACAAAAGTTAGAAAAGTTCACTTTGCATAAATTTTAGTCCATATCAGAAGAATGTATAGTTGGTCACCACACAATGTTCCACATCAGCAGAATATACCACCTTGAAGGATGCCATTTTTCAGTTGGTATGTTGAACAGGACATGAAATGTCAATGTCCACAAGGCATAAACTACATACTGTTCCAGGGATAAATCCTAGGTTTCTTCAAATGTTAGATGAAGATTCATAGTTCAGATTTGATGCATTCAGATTTTCCAAAGGTTGATCAAAATGTTCAGGAGGCAGCATTCAGTTTGGGCACAACGTCAGCATATGTGTTTGACTCCACCAGGTAAAGTTTCTAGTTTTTTAATGAGAGAATAAAACCACCATTTTGGCATGTGCTTGATGCATTTCTAAACCTCCTGCTTCCTTTCTCAAAAGCTAATCTGCCATTCTAACAAACCACAGTTTATTTTATTTTATTGAAATTTTGTAATTACAATCCTTTGAGTCGAAGACTCCTTTGCAAAGGCTCCATGTCAATACAAAACAGAAACATTACTTAAAGACAAATTGTACATTTCTCACTAAGCAAAACGTTACATTAAGACAAATTTTACATGGTTACTCCGTCCAGGATAATTTACATTGCTTGGTTAGTATCTCTAGGGTTGTTAATGGACTGTGGGTCATTGAGGTGAAGTGGGACTGGTTACCTATTCAGTGGCCAGCAACAAGCTGGGAGTTTGTGTTTTAGGTACCGTTAGTTAGGTTGGCCTTGGTTTGGAGTTATGGGAAATGCTAGCTTTCTATCACCTACCGAGTTAGGGAGGACTGGTGGTAACAGCCACATGCTTTAAATACTTAATGAACACTACCATCACAAATAAATTACAGTATTTCATTGGCGCAAAATCATCACGTTAAAACCCTTTAACCATCAATTACTTAATTATATGCAGTTAAAAATGTGCTCTTAATAACACCATTACCAATATTAAAACAGCAATTGCTTCCCAGACATAGGAATGTAAACAAAGAACAAGGTGGGAGGAGAAAGGTCGGATCTTAAGTAAGGAATAAGACACAACGAGGTGTGGTTTATGGCCTGATAAGAGCACGCCCCTGGTGCGTAATGAGGCACGAGGCACTTGCGCCGAGTGCCTTTAGCACCTGGCGTTTTTATCAGCTAAGCAAACCACCCCTCGGAGTGTCTTATTCACTTATAAAAATGGGCCCTATTAAGGTAGTATTTAAGAAAAAAGTAACAAAAAATGCAAACACTTTTTAAAATTTGAGGTTTTAATGTCTGAAGGAGTAATATAGTCCCTGTATTGAAGGCTGTACTGATAGGCACTATAGGGCATTTAGGGTGGTGTCCCCCCCCCATTGCCTCCCCATGCAGATAGCTTGCTCCCTCCCCAGATTGGCACTTGATTTATTTTGGTAGATAATTTGCTGTGTGTGTGTGTGTGTGTGTGTGTGTGTGTGTGTGTGTGACAGCAGAGCCGGCTGCTGAGAAATTACTTCCGGTCTTGAGGTCGGCTTTGGAGATTGTGATGCATTTTTAACACCAACCTGTGACTTTGGTACGAATGAGAGGCACAGACTTCATGGGAGATATGGGGTAGCTGAGAAAATAATAAAAATACATTGCTGTGTTGGCGATCTGTGGGATCAAAATACGCGAAATGACTTCCGTTTTAAGCCGGGCTCGGAGATTGCGGTCGAGTTCTCACATCACGGTGATGTTTTTGAAGTGAGTTTCGGTGCTCAATCCAGTTCATGGGCAGACACGAGGGAACATAGAAAACAAAATGCGGTTCTTTTATTTTTTTATTGTTCACCGTGGTCTTTGGAATGTGAGGAAATTCTTGAATAAGGATTGAAGATCACCGAGGCGTGTGTATTGGCTGGCAGTTTGAGGAACAGGACCGTTGGACTGCTACTGCTGCGAACTGTTTGAGCGGGAGTGAGTAAAAATAAATTACGTTCAATATTACGAGTCTTGTGCAGTGGTTGTACAGGAAGGTAGGCACAGAAGTGATTTTTCTATTACTGTGGTTTTCAGTTGTTGCCTCGCTGGTAATGAGGAAGTGCTGTTTTCGGTGTGAGCTGTGCCAGCTTGTGTTTCTGTTTTGCAGTGGCAGAGCTCATGGATTCCGTGAGTGTTGTGGGGCTCAGGACTAGAGGGTAGTGCGTTGGCACAATATGTCCTGATAAGGACACGGCCAGAAGTACCTCTCGGCCAATCAGGACAAAGAAAATTGTCGACCCATTTTATAAATACATATAAAATTCAAAACATGTCAATTACAGCATCAGAGGAATAGCACAGATCAGTATACAGTACCATCAAATACAAGTACAAATATTATCTTTGTTTTATATATGGTCTCAAACTAAATCCTGCATTTAAACCCAAACCTTTTGTAGCCTTCAATTTTATAATCCAGTAACTTTCTCTTTTTAATAATGAATTCTCAAAGTTCCCTTCCCTTGGGTTTCTACTAACTTTGTCGATTATGGTAGACATCATATTATGGTTGTCCCTTACTGTCACTGAATTTAGATGCACTGCTGTTGTATGTAGTGTGTCATTTCTTTCTATTACCCACATATGCTCACCCTGATCTATGTAATAAGGGCAAAAGCCCAATCACGATCGGTGGCAGGGTGAGCGACATTGCCAAAAATCAGTTTCAGTGAGGTACATCCCTGAAGCACAAGAAAATGGTGCCGGGACTTAGATTTTAATTGTTTGTGAGGGAGGTTGTGCCACCCACACACCCTACTAAAGGATTCTTAACTCCATGGGGGTGCATGTCAGTGGAGGGGTGCAAAATCTTGAGAAATAACAATTTCGGTACGGGCACACAAAAATGTAGGTGCACCCGGACTCGAACCCGAAACCCTAGCAGCATTCAGCTGCCACCCACCCACCACGCTATGTGGCCAGCTCAGCAGCCCCATGCCAACCACACCAGGCCAACCCTCCCTCACTTCTATTACGCTCACTCCCCCCCCACGCTTATACATATAGCAATGTCCTGTCGCTATATGCACCCACCTCCCTCATCCGGTCACCCTTCCTCAGAGGTAGTCCCATCGACATGCACCAGGATTGAGTCATATTGCAAGCGCCATTTGCCAATGCCCATGTCATGGGCTACTGCTCACCCAACCTTTGTTTAATGGGGTGTTTTGTTTTCCCAAAACAAATGCATTACAAAACACTGTGCCAAATACACAACCCCAAGTGTTGCACATTGCAAATTGCTTAATCTCAAACTTATTTTTACAGTAATGCTTGAAAAAGTGCTACAACTTCTTGTTATTTCTCAGTAAAGACAATTTTGCATCTAAAACACTCTTGTCATCAAACCAGGTCCACTTTTTCTCAATAAAATGACTGTTTACCAATCTATCCTTCAAAGTAGGAGCTTTTCTAAAATACATTTAAATTCTATACATCATATTGATCTCTGTTCATTAGTTTCAGTGGTATCTCATATTAATTTCTGTTTCATTATGAACACAAAGATTAAGAAAAACTAGCCATTCAGAGATAAGGATGAATTCCATTAACTGAAGACATCAAGTGTGACATAAGTTTGCGATAATTGAAAATGACACTAATTCCTAATGATGACTTTTCATTCTACACAAAATCAGGTTTGAAAAATGTTTATCAGTTTTATGACTTTCCTAGTAAACACTTTAATCTTAGTTATTAAATGCTTGTATATGTTAAAATCTTGTCAATTTCTATATGACTAACAGCACATGTACTAAGAGCTATAACTGAATTATTATGAATATAAGCACTGAATTATTAATTTCAATTTCAACTTTATTTTTATACTGGAAAGTATGCAAGCAAAATGTCAGTTTTCACAAATGTCCAGTGGTACAGAAATTCAATAATACAGAGAAAAAGGTAAAACAATAATTGCAACATTTAATGGTATTTACAATAGTAACAGTGTGTGTGACAGGATCATTTAGATTAGAAAAATAAAATTACAGAGCACACAACAAAAGAGTACAAATACAGATACAGATAAACTCTAATGTAACTCAAGGGTTGGTGGACATTCAGGGGGGTTGCCTACTGGGACAAGCACAGATGGTGTATTGGAGGAGATAGTCCTTGAGGGCGGAGGTGAAAGAGGCAATTGAACTACAGGTCAGATGTTCAGGGGGCAGCTTACTGTAAAACTTGTACATGGTGGAGTTCAGTGACTGCTTGGTGTAGTAAAAAGGGGTGTGGAAGATATGACAGGCAGCCCCTCTGCTACGGTGCTTGGGAACTGATAGGGGAAAGGAGTTAACACTGATTGGCTGCAGGCTACGGTGAACTTTGTGTAGGAAAGAGAGTATTTTAAGTTGGAACCTGCCATCAAGGATGAGCCAGTTAAGGGAGGTATAGATGGTACAGTGATGATTCATCCAGAGGAGGCCAGACACGAAGTGTGCAATATCGTATGTAGTCCTGAGTTTGGAGAAAAGGGGGAATGTGTTAGGGGGGAGTAGGCAATAGAGCCATAATCAAGGAGGAGCAGTAGAAGGTAGCTGGCGAGGCGTAGTCTGGAGATGAGGATAAGGAACTTTCTGATTTGGTATAAGAGAACTAACTTCATATGGATTTTCTTGATGAGGTTGGTAATATGGATATTGTAGGGCAGGTGAAGGTCTAAGTATTTGAATTCGTAGACTTGTTCAGTGATGTTACCAAGACTGTCTGCGAGGAATCAGCCAGTGACTAGGGCTTTTCTTGAGCGTAAGAAAATCATTAACTTGGTCTTCTTGGAGTTGAGAGCCATGCATTTGGCAGAGAATCAAGTGTGTAGCTTGCTGAAGTCAGCCTGCAAATTACTGAACATTGTGTCCAGGTTAGTGTTGCTACAGTAGAGGGCCGCAACATCAGCGTAAAGGACTAGTTGGATGGTTTGACAGATGGAAGGGAGGTTACTGATGAAGAGCAAGAACAGGAGTGGGCCCAGGATGGAGCCCCGGGTTACCCCATATTTAATCAGACATTCAGCAGAAAAATTACCGTTGATATTAGTTTTCTGTGATCTGCTGAAGAGGTAGCTGACAACCCATTTGACAACATTTTCAGATATATGCAAGCCCTTGAGGGTGTCCAGGAGAAGGCCATGGTCGACCAGGCTGAACGTCTTGATCAGGTACATGAAGACAGAGCCTGTGAACTGGCCCTTATTGCTTACCTTGAGGATATCACTGGTGAACCTGACCAGGGTGGTTTTGGTGCTATGTCCAGAGCTGAAACCATGCTGGATAACAGAGAGCAGGTTATGGTGGTTGAGGAAAGCGATGAGCTGGGTATGAACAACTTTGTCAGTGACTTTGGAGAGGGGATAAAGGAGGGTTCTATGTGATAAGGGTGAAAGCCCAATCGTGATCTGCGGCAGGGTGAGTGTACATCATTGAAAATCAATTATAGCGATGTACATCCACAGTGCACAAGACAATGGTGCCAGGGACTTAGACTTCCCCATGGGAAGGGGTGCCACCCACACCCCTTCCCATGGGGGGCTTTGTGCCTCACATACCCCTACTAAAGGATTCTTAACACCATGGGGGGGCAAAATCTTATGAAAATAAAAATTTCAGGCCAGGCACACAAAAATGTAAGCGTGCCTGGACCCGAACCCGGAACCCTCGCAGCATTAGGCTGCTACCCACCCACTACACAATGGGGCCAGCCTGGCAAACCTACGCCAAGCACGCCAGGCCAACCCTCCCTCCTTTCTGTCACACCTGCTACCCCCCAGGCATGTATACATACAGTGATGTCTTGTCGCTATATGAGCCCACCTCCCCATCCTGTCACCCTCCCTCAGTGGTAGCCCTATCGGCATGCACCAGGATTGAGTTGCTATTATTGCAAGTGCTCAATCGCCGATGCCCATGTCACAAGCTACCAAAAGGAGGGAGATAGGTCGGTAATTCCCTACTTCATTCCTTGACCCTGACTTTGAACAATGGTTTGACAGCGGCAGTTTTCCAGGTGCTTGGGTAATAGCCAGAGCAGAGTGAGTGGTAAGGCTTGAGAAGTTTACATCTAATTCAGAATTTTGATCTATGAGATATGTGACATAAATACTTGCTTAAATATGCATTCTGACTGCAGCTGATTTATTTGCCACAAGTTCTATGATTCTTGATTGAATTATCTAAATTAAAATTGTAATAAATCAAAAAAGATAAGCTAGACATATTAAAGCAGTGTGTACCAGGTTAAAATAGAGAAGCGAGAATAGCGCGGTCAAAACAGCACTGTCAAAATAGCGAAAGAGAAACAGCTACAGGGATAGTATAGCACAGGAAGGATTGGCTCTCTCCCTGTAGCTGTTTGCTGTATGGAGGAAGAGGATATAGTGGCTGTCAGGTGGTCTGCCACCAAGCAGCTGCCGTGGCACAGATAATAGTGCCACAGACAGCGAAGGGTAGCAGAATGTTCAATCAATCAGTCATTCTTTATTTATAAAAAGTGCAATTCCAGTAGTCAAAGCACTGTACAAGATATTTATTTATTTATTCATTCTTGGATTACAATACCTCTGAGCACAGACAGCTCATTTGCAAAGGTTCCACATCAGTGGGAAGGGGAGACAAAACATACAAAGGGGTAAAAATACGATGTTTCCAAAACAGTACAATAAATGAGTGTGTGTGTGTATATATATATATATATATATATATATATATATATATATATATATATATATATAAGATAGATAGATACATAGACACTGTCGGCAAATAAGGCCTTCACCCACCTAGTCTGCCCATTTGAGCTTGTAAGTTTACTTTATGTTTTCCTAGAAGTCTGTTGCCCTTACCTCTGACCTCCAGAATTCCTTTATGTTCATCCCATGCATTCTTAAATCCCATGATTATTTCAGCCCCCACTACTTCCTCTGGCAGGGTATTCCACTTTTCCACTACCTATTCTGTGAAGAAATGTTTTCTCACGTTTCCTCTGAATCACCCTCCCTCCAACTTCAACCCATGCCCTCTAGTACTAGAATATATTTTTCACTGAAAAATAGTATATTCCTGCAACCTGTTCCTCCCTTTAAGATACTTGTATGTGTCCATCATATCCCCTCTCTCCCTCCTCTCTTCCATGGAGTACATACTCAAGTCCTTAAACCTGTCCTCATGTAATCCATGTACCATCTTTGTTACCCTCATCTGAACCTTCTCTACCCTGTCTCTGTCCTTACATAGGTAAGGTCTCCAGAACTGTACACTGTACTCCAAATGGGGCCTCACTAGTGTCTTGTATAGTGGAATTATGACCTCCCTTTCCTGCTAGTGATGCCTCTGCCTATGCATCCCAGCATCCTATTTGCTTTACCTGCTGCCTTGTCGCATAGTTTCCTACCTTGAGGTCATCAGAGATGATAACCCCAAGATCGCTTTCCTGCTTGGTGCATGCTATATCCTCACCCCCAACTGATATATTGTGCCAGGGTTTTGTGCCTCATGTGCATTATCTTGCATTTCTTTGCATTGAATTTCAACTGCCAAACCCCTGACAATTCTTCAAGTTTTTGCAGGTCCCTCCTCGTGTATCTCCTATATGTATCTACATGCAGTTTTATCGTTCTAATAGGAGGAAAGTGTAGATGAGATGGGGAAGGATAAAGATGGGAGAAAGAAAGAAAGAAAGAAAGAAAGAAAAGAAAGAAAGAAAGAAAGAAAGAAAGGTAGGTAGGTAGGAAGTGGCAGCCATAGGCCTTGTCTAGCTGGTGTGGGGGGACATGGGGTGAAGTGGACAAGGGGGTAAGAAAGGTAGCAGGTGGCAGCCATAGGCCTTGTCAAGCTGGTGTGGGAGTAGTAAGGGCGGGGGGGTGAGGTGGATGGGGTGGTAAGAAAGGTAGGAAGTGGCAGCCATAGGCCTTGTCAAGCTGGTGTGAGAGGCATAGGGGCAGGGGGGTGATGTGGATGTGGGAGTAGCCAGGGGCCTTGTCAAAGTGCAAAAAGGGAGGTAGCCTCAGAATTATAGAGGTAACAGCAGAGATACAGGATTATTCAGTTGTGAGGAGAATATTGAATGCTAGTAGATGGGAGTCTCAGGTGAAGCAGTCACAAGAACTGTTGGCTGTGAGATGTTGGCGTAACTTCAGTTTGAATGGTCGCAATTTAGATAGGGTAGTTATATCACTATGAAGAGTATTAAACCAGTGAGGTGCTCTGTAGGCAAATGAGTATTGCCCCTGGGATGTCCGGCATCCATGAACATGGAGATGATGGCTGTTCGAGCTTCGCGTATGCTGTGATCTATAATGGGGGTTAGCAAGTTTGCGGTGCCTGGTGGCAGGAGGCCAAGAAGTGCTTTTCTGGCTAAAAGGCAGGTTTGGTATTGGATCCTCCCAGAGAGCTGTAGCCAACCAGTCTCAGTGTAAAGATCACAGGTGTGGGTGAAATGTGTGGACTCCATGAGTAGTCTGCATGCCTTGTTCAGAGCAATGGATAACGTGTGCAACGAAGACATGGGGACTGCTCCATAGATTACAAGACCATAGTCTACAATGGATATGATGGAACTATATATAGCAAGTCAGAGGGTTTCTGGAGTAAGGCAGTGTTTATTTCTATGTAGGAGACCAATCTTGTCATTGACAGCCCTGGTTACAGTATCTATATGTTTAGCATATGATAGACAGCTCTCTAAGGTGACCCCCAGGTATTTGAAATGTGGCATTTGTTCAAGAGGGACTCCAAGACAGTTTCTGATGGTAAGTGTATGGGATCTGTGCTTGTTTCAGGTGCTGCTGAACATCATTACACTGGTTTTCTTGTAGTTGAGGAACAGTTTATGTTTAGAGAACCAGTCCTCCACTTCCGCAAACCCACTCTGAAGGTGAAGTTCCAGTTGCTTGGGGTCATGGCTGCTGGAGTAGAGGACCGCATCATCTGTATAGAGGAGGATCCTTTGGTGGTAGAAATGAGGTAGGCTACTAAGGAAAATGCTGAATAGGAGTGGCCCCAGGACTGAGCCCTGTGGCATGCCAGAGTGGACAGGCTATCGGTCAGATACGACGTTGGCTATTTTCACCAATTGAATGTGGTCTTCAAGATAGCTTTTGAACCAAAGTGTTGTGTCAGAGGAGAGGCCAGTAGCGGTAAGCTTTTGGAGGAGTAGTGAGTGATGGACAGTATCAAACACCTTAGTGAGGTCTATGAAGGCAGCTACTACTAATGTGCCTTGATCCAGAGACTGATGAATAAAGCCAGTGAATTCCATCAGGGCTGAGGTGGTGCTGTGCCCCTTCTGTAACCCATGTTGCTGCAGGCATTGGATAGAGTATTT
Source organism: Neoceratodus forsteri (assembly GCA_016271365.2). NCBI lineage: Eukaryota > Metazoa > Chordata > Ceratodontiformes > Ceratodontidae > Neoceratodus > Neoceratodus forsteri. The sequence goes on from CM057458.1 coordinate 380,409,306, forward strand.
TTCAAGGTAGTCCACCAGTTAGTCAGCAACAATGTGCTCAAGTGCCTTGAATATTGGTGGGAGGATAGATATGGGTCTGTAATTTGTGCGATGGATCCTGTCTCCACTCTTGTGCACTGGGGTGACTAGTGCTGATTTCCAAATCTGAGGAAATTGCGAGAGTTGTAGTGATCGATTGATGATCTTAGTGAGGGGAATCAGCTTCTCCTCAAGAGTGAGAGCTATGAGCTAAGATCCAGTGAGTCACTGCTATGCTGTGATTTACCTAACACTTTCATAAGGTATTTGCTGGCCATTTGTGCTGAGACCATTTTGAAGTAAAAGGAGGTGATTCTAGGGGTTATGTAGCAGCACAGTAGGTACTGGATGATTCATTATCCATGAAGACATCTGAAGGAGGACACTGGATAGGTCTGTGAATGCAGTATAGTTTGCTTTGGTTAGCAGGTCCAGGGTTGAAATTCCATCAATATTGATCATGGAGGGTGAGACCTTAGAGTCTTTCCTGGTGACATATTTTATGCTGCTCCAGACATTTTTACTGTTTCCCAGGTATTGCAAGCATTTCCCTGACGTTTGGATTTCATGGTACGGATTTCACATGTACAGACATTCCTCACCTTCTTGTATTCTCGAATATCTGCTTGTTTGCCTGATGCCCTGGAACAGTGCCAGAGGTGATCTCTGTGCTTCATCATAGCAATGAGTTCTGGTATAATTTAGGAGTTTACAGTGCCACATACTTTCATTTTCTTAATGGGAACATGGGTATCACATGCATTGTTGAATTGTTTTATGAAATAATCCAGTGCCAGATTGATGTCTTCAAAGGCATCGAGTGGGGACCAGTCAATGTTGCTGAGGTCATTTTTTTAGTTGTTCCAGATGTCCATGTTTAACAATCTACTGTAGCTAGTCAGAGATGGGGGCTTGTATAATTTATTGGACCAACTGCAGGAAACAGGGGGAATGGCCACTTATAGAATCTGGATGTACTGCCACATTAGAGATTCATTGTGGATGGCTGGAGAATATCAGGTCCAGAAGGGTACTTGTTCTCATCTTATAGTTAGTCTTTGTTGGGGATGTAACAAGTTAGGCAAGGTGGAGCGACGAGATAGCATCTTTGTATGGAGAAGCACTGACAGATAATCAGTTGACATTTAGGTCACCCAGTATTAAAGTTATGGATTTGTGGTTGAGGCTATGAATGTAGTCCATTAAGCTGTGGAAGCCTGTCCTATTGTCTTTTAGAGGAACACAGGCAGAGACTACTGTCAAAGCTTTATTTTGGGTCCCAAGCAGTACTTTAATGGTTAGTGCCTGGGCCATGCAGCCCAGATTGGCCACAGGCAGGGCGTATCCTTTAAGTGTCTCTTTCAGGTAGATGGCACTGTCACCACCTAGCTTGGTGAGCCTATCCAGCTGGTAAAGGCTATACCCAGGTAGATCAACTGCAGAGTCAGGAACCTTTGGGGAAAGCCACATTTCAACCACTGACAGAATGTCAGGGCTATGTTGCGAGATCCATACCTGGAGGTTATGCAGTTTAGTCTGCAAGTCACAGATGTTGACAATTGCCAACTTAATAGATCCTTTTTTAGGGTGGTTGTGTGTGGACGCAGGTCCAGCAGCGCCATGGATATGGTGACCATTGCCCGATATAAGCAGTAAAAGTAGGATGATTCTGAGGAAGCTTCCTCTAAGTTGTTTGTGGAAAAGCTTATTGGATCTTCTGGGGCTGAGGTGCCTTCTGTGTTCCAAGCGCTGTACCGTGAGCTTAAGTGGAGTAATTGGGGTGGGATATGAGGCAGGGACTCCAGCGGTAAGACACCCCTGTGGAGGCAGCAGGAGCCAGTGGCAGGACCAGTCACCCTTGATTAACAGTTTTAATTACCTGTGATAAAGCAGGGGTCATAATGGGGATTATGCTCGGTAGTGGTGTGGGATAGGGGAACAGGCATATCACTTTATGAAGTGTCATTGCTTAGAATCAACAGCAGTATGAAAGAGAGGGACTGGAGGAGGAGGTGGACATAGCCCATGTTCATAGGAGGAAGAGCTCACATGTAGCCCAGGTTTCGAAGGAGGCAGAAGAAGCAGGCAAATGTACACAGAGTTGTGGTGATAACCACTGGGGAACAGAGTGTGTGATGTGCCAGATAGGACAGGAGCCCCTAGTGGCAGCTGCGTATAACCTGATAATGGTGGAGTGGACAGTGGAGTGGAGTGGGAGTAAATTTCATTCCTAGCAGAGATATAGCCCTCTAGTGGCTGGAAGATATAATCTGCTAATGGAAAAGTCAGCAAAAAAGCTTAGTACTACTCCGTTGGTTCATGCAGAGTTACAGGACAGAGAGGAACATACAGTCTAAAATTCTAGCAGTATTTGGCTATTTAAGTCACAGCAATGTAGACTCTAGGCATTGATACAAAACAGATAAAATGCTGAATTATATGCAGTATACACAGCAGCAAAATAATAATATAAAAAAGTTAGTGCAAGGGAAGCAGCCTAGGGAGATGAAACCAGTTGGTAAAGGAATGCAGGAGAAGGCCAAGTGTCCAACCAAGGCTGGGGAACTAGATATAGCACCAGTCAGCCAGTGGAGACAGAAAGCACCAAGATTCTAGCCAGGCAGCAGCTCCAAGGGCCGGGCTGTGTCCCTGTGTCTGTACCTGCAGGTCTCTGGCTGTCTGGCAGTCGGCTGGTCACTGTGGAAGAGCCGCCAGAGAAGGTGCAGCTCCCATGGGGAGAGGTTGGAGGTGTGCACCCATTCAGTTTCAGAGAAGCCTGTGGAGGGAGAAGGGATAGTCAATTTAAAGAAGCAAGGGCAGTGGAAGCTAATCCCCTCAGCACCAAGCTGGCTGGAAGGTGGATTTCATAACAAAAAGCTCTGCACAAAAGGAACACTAAAAATAAAATAAAGGGTTATAACACCTTAGCCTATGGGGGAGGGGAGAGACAGATCAGCAAAACATGGGGAGAAAAAGAGACAAAATATCAGCTCAAAGGACAGAAATAGGTAGCAGTGTGAAATTATAGGAGGCTCAATTCAGGAAGAAGAAAATGTATAGAAAGATATGGGGTACCATGGAGTGCTTAGCGCGATTCCATCGGCTCAGGCAGAGTTACAGGACAAAGAGGAGCATACAGTCTAAAATTCTAGCAGTATTTGGCAATTAAAGCCACAGAAATGTAGACTCTAGGCATTGATACAAAACAGAAAAAATGCTGAAATCTATGCAGTATACACAGCAGCAAAATAAACCCAATAATATAAAAAAGTTAGTGCAAGAGAAGCAGCTTAGGGAGATGAAACCAGTTGGTAATAGGAAGGCCGGAGAAGACCAAGTGTCCAATCCAGGCTGAGGAACTGGATATAGCACCAGTCAGCTAGTAGAGATAGGCTGCACCAAGATTCTTGCCAGAAAGTAGCACCAAGGGCCGGGCTGTGTCCCTGTGTCCATACCTGCAGGTCTCTGGCTGTCTGGCAGTCAGACGGATCACCGTGGAAGAGCCACCAGAGAAGGCGCAGCTCCCACGGAGAGAAGTTGGAGGCATGCACCCATTCAGGGCAGAGGAACCTGTGGGTCTCTGGCTGTCTGGCCTATACACCCTATATGTCTTTCCACAGAAACGCAGAAACTGGTTCAAATCCCCACAGACCCCTGCTTGAGACCTTTGTATTTCCTCCCCTTCTTTCACCCACAGAGTCCCTTGTGGCACTTTACTTCGGTAGTGTTTGGCCCTTACGCAGTCACACAGGCATAGTATAGTTTGCACAAACCCTCCCAAACCAACACACACAAAAAGCACTGGCAGAATTATCTTAAAATTAGCCAAAGGCTTTACTAATTAATTAATAAATGCAGCAAATAACTTAGACACATCATTTTAGACATCAGGTTACAGCATATGGAAAGAAGACGAAATATACAATAAAAACTAAACTGTGAAACTCTGGTTTGAAAATTCTAACTCAAGTCCTTGGTTGTTGAATTTGAAGTGCAAAGTGTCCTTAGAAAAGTAGTTGACAATCTTGGCTCTTGGTCCAGTAGAATTCTTGAAAAGAAAATGTCTGCTGTCTTTCAGCAGGACAGGTCCAAAGTGCAGTTTATTTCACATGTAGCTTGAATTGGTAACAGGCAGAAGCAGAAAGGCAGCAGACAGAAGCAGAAGGCAAAAATGCACTGAAAAAGTCTCACACTCCTGTTTTATGGGGTTTCTCAAAGGGCAGATCCAGTGATACTGATTTGCCTTGTGGTTGGCTAGCATTCCAGCTCCATGGCTACACAACCAATCAGGTTTTAATATTTTATTACAAAAAACAAATGTTAATTTCTGAGTAGGGAACATAGGGCCCAGAGGCAAATCAGTTTCACTTTGAATTCCAGGAGCAGATCTAACCCCCCCCAAATGGCTGCAATCATGCTAAACCGAGCACAGCAATTTACTCAAATGCTAGTCCATTCAGCTGTAATTAGATTAACTCAGGGCAGACCTTTCAGGATAAAACATCCCCAGACACCACAGCTCCTCTACAGGCCTGGTTCTTTCACAAACAAATAGGGATACCTGGCCTCCCAGCTATGCTTAATTAGCCCTTTTGCTTTCTTTTAAATTGGACACCATGGGCATCCCTAATGTATTTCATACATAAAATGATGTGAAATATGATTAGAACAATAAGGTATGGCTTTATCCTGCAACACTGAGACTAATGCTTATTTTTGGGTGTTTTCTCCTTTGTGTTTCTCCCCCCTTCTGACTTCTGTGGGTACTGTGTCTGCCTCCCGGCCCCAGTTGTCCCTGCACCTTTCCCTTCCCCTCCTAATGATCCCCCGAGTTTCCTTCCCCTACCACGAGTTGCCTCTCCCACTGGTGAGTATATAGATGACTGGTTTGGGGGGTGAAGCCCCCCATAATGGGGGGTGCGAGGGCAGAGTCCCCTAAACATACAGTGTAGCCAGTATAGTTTTTGTGGTGTTATGGTAGCACTCGGTGTTTTTGATTAGAGCTATATTGTCATTTGCAGTTTTGATTTCGAGGTTTTTGACTGCTCTGTTATGGTTTTCTCTCTTCTGACCTAGTGCCAAAGCAGTGACTAATCCTATTCTGCTTTAAGTGGAAGAGCCTGAGAGGATTTATCCTTTAGCTATCCTGAAACAGGAGTAAATAGAACCTGACTGGGTTCCATCTGATTACCTACACCCCAAAAAGTATTGTCATCCATAATCTGATATAAATTCCAAATTAAAGGTTTGGAATGAGAAGCCATGGGAGGCAAAAAAGAGAAAAATACCTGTCATACTCTCAAATACAATATACAGTATTACAACAGTCTTAAAATGTGACACTGCTTCATAGTTTCAAAGGATTTTAAAGGAAATATCCACCTACCAACTGCTGGCACAGTCACATAGCATACCCCACGCAGCATCTTCATTTAAAGTAGTTCTTTCTTGTGACTTTTTTTGTTTTGTTTTTGCTCACAAAATTCTGTTTCAGTTGTGTTTGCCCTCTCTGCTCTGTGACATTGTGGATCTGCAAGCACATGTGCCTTTTGTTCAGTCAGGACAGTGATGTACCATACGGGGATATGAGGAGTCTACATACCACATTTAGTACTTTGTCATAGCACTGAATAACAGCATATTTCTTAGCTGTTTTATCTAAACAGGCTATCAGTTGGTCACTCATGCTTGTGGAGCTTTCAGCACTGTGCCTTTCAGTCCCATTAGGTTACCTATATCTCCAGGGAGTCAAATAGTTTCAATTTTAAAAGGCTATGCATAGCTCTGCAGTGCAGTGAGTTCAGTGGTCCAGCGTTCCTCAGTCCACTGATACTGCAGTGGATGGATCACTGCTTGAACATTTTATTAGCCCACACTGGAATTACTTATACCTCACTCTTTAAAACCATAAATATGGTATACTCTGACATTTATTTTTTCTGTTCCACAGTGCATAGTTCTTGAGCTTTTTTTGCTTTATATGTGCTGTGTGCACCGGACATGCTCTGCAACACATTTTGCTGGGTTCACTGAACATCGACCGGAATTTGTGGTGCAAGATAGCTGTGACAGGATGACTGCTGTTTATTAATTCATGTACCACTGCCTAACCTATATCTGTGCAATTTTTGGCATCCCCACAGAGCGTCCTGGTGGAACTGGCATGCAAACCTCTATTCATGCAACGCTGCACAGCCTTTGTCTGTGCATAATCATGCATAGTTGCTGCATAGCCTATATCTGTGTATTTTTGGCAATCCCACAGAGTGTCATGGTGGCACAGGTATGCAAACCTATATTTATCGCACCTGCAGTACCCTGCATTGTGGGAGGGGCGCAGCTGGCAGACAAGCTATGTGACTTCAGCAATAAGCAGGATAGGGCTTTGTAATGCACTGTAATGGCGCTCCTCAATGCAAAAATAAATACCCAACCAGACCTCAGAGATGCATTATGTTACAATTTATGCTGTCAATACTGCTATTTCTTACAACAAACTTATGAGTGATAGTGGGAGTTTTCAGACCAGCCCTCAGTTATGCCTCAATATACAGTGAGCATTTTCCCAAACTAATTTGTGTAATGTTCTGTGCCCACAAATAACAGTATCCCTATTACTTCTAGTAAAACATATATATGTAGATATCTAAACACCATGTAGTCACAAATGTAGCCTTGCAAGCATGGGACCATCTGCTGCACTAGGCTTGCCACCAACTCGCAACTTGATTTCACAACCCTGCCATTGCCTTGCATGTTTTACAGAGTCTTTTGATCATATATATATATATATATTTTTTTTTGTTGTTGTTTTTTTTGTTTTGTTTTTTAACCTGGAGAGAGACACAAAGCTGAAAGCTTATTTACAGGTGTGACCTGGAAGCACAAGGAAGTTAAGTGACTTGCTCAGGGTCACACAGTATGCAAGTGGGGGCTGTGGGATTCAAACCCAGGTCTCCAGGTTTGCAGCTTAGAGCCTTAAATCACTGCACTATACTGCCATGTATTCACTTATTTATTTGTTTTCCTAAAGTCTCAGGTCATATTGCATCTACTGCACTGCATAGTTTCCCAACTGGCTTTTCAGGCAGTGGTGAATAAAATCTGGTGTGAAACTACTGGCAGAGAGGTAGCAGTGCAATTACAATCTGTTCCCTACCAGCTAGTTTTGCTTGCTGTCTGTACCCTCATATTTGACCACTGCCTTTTTCCATTACTCATAAATTGGCACAAGGACATCCCTATTTAATCAGGGGAAACAACAGGAAGATGTCATCACTCATTTGACATAAAAAATATTACTGTCTTTACCCAATATTGCCACATTGTTGCTCGGCTTCAAGCTATGTAGAGTGTTACCATGACAGCCTCATGGCTTCCCTAATCTGCAGGTCAAGCAAGGCAGCCAGCACTTTGAGGATCACACCTACAAAAAACATCAGAACGAAGGCCATACTCTTTGGCATTAGGTGCCCCCGATTATGTGAGTGTGCAAGCACCAAGTAGGTTTTTAATTAAGAAACAATGTTGACATTCTGGAGCTTTAGCTAGCACAAACTGTTTGTGGTATACCCTGTATGCCTCCTGTGGCCCCAGCGACAGTATCGTATTTTACTAGTTCTAAGAGAAATTGACACAGCACACACAATGTACAGCATGCGCCATAATCAATCTGAGGATTGGAATATGTAATACTGCAATATCATGGTTATGTGCTTCTGCAAGCTGTCAGTTTGTCACAGAACATATATGATAATCCCTGAGATCTGTCTATGCATGCCATTTGTATGACCCTCCTCAGAAACCATACAGAGAACATCAGTCTGACTGTTTGGCACTTGCACAGTGGGTTTTGCTTTGCTTTTTGATATGTGTTATTCTTTGGAGTTCCCTTAGGTCAGTGCTCACTTGGCTGGCAGGATGTGTGCGCTGACTTAAAGGGTACCTAAACAAGCAGTTTTTTAAAACTGCAAACTCCAAAATCTGGCTTCATTGCAAGGTAAAGTAAAGGCTGCTGCTTACATTTATGCTAAAACAGCATTTAAGTAAATTACATAAATGCAGTTTCATAGCTTTAGAAAAGTGTAAACATCAGCCTTTCTCTTTCAAAAAACAGCCTTGCTTGCTCCCTAACATGTCTGCCAAGTGTGTAAAGTGATGAGTTATGATGACATCATTGGAGCCAGAGGCAGAAACCCACATGGCTCCCTATAGTGCTAACTAGTTCTTCTTTTTCCCTTTGTTTTGAATTGTTTCACCAGAATGATCAACACTATGTGTTAACACAAGGATTATTTTGATCAGTACACATGTTAGGCTATGGTTTCATTCATTTTGTTTACTTTAACTTGCTGAAAATGTTTTGTAATCCAGCTGACTTTCTCTTTGGAAAACTGCAGTATAGTACAACACTTCAAATACCTGATGATCTTGTGGTTATGTGATGCCCTGAAATTTGTAGTGAAGTACTGGTCTGGTCCAATTCCAAAGCTCATGCTTTCTTTGTAAACTACAGCTTCTCTTGTAGTCTTTTTCCATGTGAACCCCTGCACCTCAGCCTGCCTTCTGTTGAACACCCCACCACCCATACTCTGTCCTTAGTACTGCCTGGGGCTGCATATGAGCTTGTGGTATCATGAGAAATTATCACAGCTCAGATTGTAATTTTGTGCCTCAGAGAGCTGTGCAAACCTATACCGATATGCTTCATCAGCTAGCACTGTTAAAAATGCATCCCAAATCACTATCAGTCCAGTTTCTCAATGTTTGACTTTTGCTCCCACAGTAAACATTGAGTGGATCCTCACTCTTCTGCACAGTGAAGACAGTATGTACAGTCCCCTGTTGTATGTTTTTCTCACCTCATTAACCAACAACTAGGTCTTACTGAGGGCCAAGTGATAAGCATAAGGACCCACCAGAAAACTGCTGTTAATGCCCTCTTAAGGTCTGCACTTACTATGGATAACAACATCATTAATAGGAGGCATACTAATGCCTTGGTGGATCCACCCAACTTCTGGTGTCAGTCTACTCCTTTACCTGTGTTCTGCAGAACCCCACAGGACAGTTCTCTGCAATTCTACTCCAGTACATTTATGTGCCCTACTCCACAATGTGAGTTGGTTGACTACCACCCTTCTGAATCTTGAATGAGCTATGTACAGCTCCCTCGATACTGTCCTAACAAACATCAACCCCCCCCACCCGAGGGTAATCTCGCTATACTGAATTCAAGTAACAGTTTAGGTGCAGCCCTACCACTCTGAGTATTTGTCTTTGCTGGCTGCTCTCATCCACAGTGAGGTAGTGACCATGATGCTGGCAGCCCCACATCTCAGATCTCACAATGATCTACTCAACATCCCCCTTCCTATCTTCCCATAACCAGAATATAGCTACACCATGCTGGAATGGCCTTTTCAGTCCCTCTCTGGCATTCATTCTTTCTTCTCACCTGCTCCCTATACCAAAAACAGGTGAGCTCACTTCCCTTCCGCATCATGACTGCAGTTGGTACAATCTCACGTGTTATTTTTACATATTAATAATAAACGTGATCTTCTGGTAAGCCAGGCTGATAGCAGCAGGGCACAAGGGGAAAAATAGGCTTTCTGACCAATATAAGATCTAAGCCACCTATGATAAGGCACTATTAAATGATGTGCATAATGATGCACATATCCATCATTTAATAGTGCCTAATCAAAAGTAGCCTAGATTTTTTAAGGATAGGAAAGTCCATCTTTCTCCTTGTTCCCTGCTGCTATCAGCCTGACTTACTGGAAAGATTTGTTTATTTTTGGTATGTCAAAAAACCCAGGAACTGTACTACCTGCAATCATGATGCAGAAGGGTGATGAACTCACCAGTTTTTGGTGTGGGAGAAGGAGTGAAGAATGAATACCAGAGGGGACTGATAAGGCCACTAGCAAAGTACTGCTATATTCAGGGAAGGAAGACAGAAGGGAGAAATATGAGCAGAACACTGTGAGATATAAGATGTGGGGCTGCCGCACCATGATCACTACCTGACCCTATTGTCCTGGCCAACATTCCTCTTCCCATAAAACCAGTTCATGCTGTAATCTAAAACTCTTGGTGTGTAGGGTAAATAATAATAATACAGATTCTTGTGTCTTGGAGTCTGCCAAGAAACATTCATAAACAAGCAAGGAGTACTAATAAAGTTTATTATACTACTTACGCCAAGCATGTGACAGAGAAAATCACAGGGAGATGGACTTCTCACCACTAGCCTGAAGAATGTACATAATCTTGAGGATTGTAGATCTTTGGTTCTCTAAGGTCTTGTGTTCTCTCCCCATCCTCCAGCTCTCTGCCAGAGAGCACTAATTATTCTAGAGCAGAACTAGTAGTGTCTACAGAAGCAATGGTGGGTTGGAGACAACTATATACTACAGATAACAGCATAGCAACAGAGATTACCTCTTAGTTACAGACATGAGGAACAATATGTATTGGTTCTAAGTCATTCTCCATTGGATAATGACTTAGGAGACAGAATTACTAATGAGTATCATATGAGACAGAATATGCTTCCATTTGCATTATAGCTTGGACAAAAGAAATGCTGACAGGTTCAAACTACATGTGGCATTTGTTGCTTATGTACAGTATCAAACATAGAGCCATAACAAAAGCTGTATCTCTGTGTCAGCTTGCTTAGACAAAGAGAATTGCTGACAGGTCCCTATTACATATCTGCCTGAGTGTAAACACACACTACATATAATTATATGAGAATATAAGTATATAATAATTACTGATGATCCCTCAGAATCCTCATATCAGTGATTAGGTAGATTATATATGGAATATCTATGAAAGACAAACTAATCTAGATAAATGTATTATAGTGAGGTATAATGAATCATGCATGACAATATTAGCATATCTTAGCAGCAAAGTATATCCCTAGCACTCATGCTTTTATGATATGTTCCCATATCTATATGTTAGTGCAAAATAGCAGTATTACAGTACAATAGACCAGGAATACAGTGTGAGGTGTATTTGAGGTGTATGTGGGATGATAGGGGGCATAACCTAGCTGTAACAATTCCCTTTTTGTTGCCCTAATTGCAAAAGTGGCAACACAACAAAAAGACAGTGGTTAGGCACCATTCATCTACAGGCCCAAGGCTCGAGCCTGATAGAGAAATATTAACTGGTCACACAGGTATTTCAGGGACTTCATTAAACAACAAAATGTAATTATAAGGGAAAATGTTAGTAAACCTTGTATTACTGTAAACATTTGGAATAAAACTTCACAATGGGGTTTTCCAATATCAATAAAATCAATAAATACTGATATGTATCAGGTGTGTTTCTGTCCCATTGGGAAGATATTGAAGAGACAAACTTAAGTTGCCTGTATGGATATTAAAAATAAGAAACAATTGAGATAGAGCATCAAGATAGTTAGGACTAGACTTAATGATATCTGGTTCTGGGATGGGAACTGATGTGATTACCGTATAACCTATTACCTGTTTAGGGAGTAAAAACAAAAGTTAGAAAAGTTCACTTTGCATAAATTTTAGTCCATATCAGAAGAATGTATAGTTGGTCACCACACAATGTTCCACATCAGCAGAATATACCACCTTGAAGGATGCCATTTTTCAGTTGGTATGTTGAACAGGACATGAAATGTCAATGTCCACAAGGCATAAACTACGTACAGTTCCAGGGATAAATCCTAGGTTTCTTCAAATGTTAGATGAAGATTCATAGTTCAGATTTGATGCATTCAGATTTTCCAAAGGTTGATCAAAATGTTCAGGAGGCTGCATTATTTTCGGAGGCCTCAGCAGGGGGTGCATTAGAATGCACATTGAGTTTTACAATGGAATAGCAACAGTGTTCAATTGAAGATGACCACATGGCTGCACAAAGTGTAAAAGTTTATGACAGTACTCAGTTTGTATGAGGTGCCAGCCAGGCTTGGAAAACAAGCAGTGAAGAAAATGGATTTCTTGATTGTAGATCAAATGAAGAAGAGTCTTCTTGCTGAAGTTAGGGGATTGCCCCCACCCCAGACTAGCTTCATAGTATGCATAACACTGAGCTTGATTGTAGAATCTTAATTTGCTGGACTTAATCTAGTTTATTTGAAAGTTCATAAGTGGAAGCCTAATTCCAGTTATTAGGCCAGTATTCACATGTTGGTAAGACAAGTTGGAAGATGTCACATCTGCATAAAAGGTGATGTTCCTTTCTGGTACGACAATCAATGTTTAGAGTCAGTCACAATTCCAATACCTCATAGTAAACAAGTAAAGGAGGTAGTTTCAACCTTTTCATGATAAAAGTTCCCATCAAGATGACCAATAGAATGGACAGTTGCCAGACAATAAGAGATGGATGTTGCCGGATGAAAATGTGGCAATGACACTGTGACAGTCACAAACATGGCTTCCTGGATTGTGCAGGAATAAGTTGCAAAACATGGAGCAACACTGGTGTGTGTGGTGACATATCCAAGGTTCCTTGCCATTGACAAGGGAATAGTGCTAGATTCAAATAAACATTTGTTAACACTTGCAATACAAGTGCAACATGTGGCAATGCCACTGACCCATACGTCTGTCATGTATGAGATCAAGGATATGTCCTAATTTCAGATCCAGGAAGAGATAACCAAAGGGTTATAAGAACATAATAGCAGTAGGTAGTACAAAGGACTTTCCTAGCTATGTGATGCTCATCTGCTTCCTTAATGTGAGCAGAAAATTATTCATTAACATGAATATTTGTCAGGTCAAACCCCTTCACAATATCCTTAATATTGTTAATGTAAATTGCTCTTAATGAGCAAAATCATGTATACCATGCAGTTGGGGGGGGGGTATGATATTATATGTCATACTATCATGAACTTTTACCATACATGCTTGAATAATGGCTATATCAGCCATATTTCAAATAGATATGTCAGAACCAAATAGGCCTGAGTCTAAACCTGTGGTGTTTTTAAAAAAGAACCAAAATGCCTAGTGCATTTGGATAGGTTTACTGTCATATGATGTACCACTAGCTGTCAGGATGTGAAAATCATAAGTGTGTGTGTGAGTGTGTGTGTGGTGCTATCAGTCCCTGTATAGGGAGTCATTAATGAGCACCTGGTATGCTGCCAGGGTATTCAATCACATCATTTAAAAAAAAAATGTGGGAAATGTTTGTTGTGAAATATATAACAAATCATTCCAAGTTCTAAAGGGTGAAATTTAAAATCACTGGGATGTGCATGAACTGCACATTATTAACTATGGTACCAGGTTGAAAAGTGGCTGTTAGATCACTGGGTGGACCAGGGTTCTGTTTTGGGCACTCAGTATTAAGTGTCACAAATTATGAGGCATCACAGGGTAAAACCCTTAAGATCTAATGGCTTTTATTGCCATATAAATTTGGATGCAAAATTCCTGATTATCAATAAAATATAAACAGGAATCCAGATCAAGTATGACTTTTATAATTGATCCAAATCAATGATCATAACATTCAGTAGGGCCTCACTACCCTTCTGGACAATGAACATGTTTTTTAGGACTTTAGTGTGAATTCCACAGGATGTAATTAAATCATTTTCTGACGTGGAACCTTTGTAAAAGAGCCAAGGCTCAAAGGTATTTGTAATCCTAGACTTAATAAATAAAATAAATAAAATAAAAATAAATGTGGGCTTGTGAGGTATTCTGCCTCAACAGTCTGTTTAGGTTTATGTCACTGGTTCTTATCTGCAGTAAAATGTGCAGTTTGGGCTTGTAAGTAGACCCATACTTTTGAAAAGAATAATAAGCATAAAAGCAACTCTCTCTCGCTCTCTCTCTCTCTGGAACCTAAAAGGAAAGAGAAAAGAAAAATCCTCTGGAACCTAAAAGGAAAGAGAAAAGAAAAATGTAGTTAGTTTACTACTATTCTGCCCATTGGGGTGTGGAAAAGTAATTTAATCTCCTTTAAACAGGTACATTTGATTGACATTTAGAAATTTATCAATGACTGTTATAGTGAGGTAGTCTAACTTGGTAGACTGCTGGACTGAATTTGTTTACAATGGGATAGGGCCTGTTGTTGGGCCTTGCCCATACATTGTGAAGCAAACAAGTGTACCTTTTAGATGTCTTGTTTGAGATATTTAACATATTTATCTACTGATGCTCCATCAGCAGTGGCAGTACACGGGTCCAAAAGTAAATGTTCTGGGAGTCCCATGGACCATCCAGTCATGATTTCAAAAAATGGGGTACACTGTGTACCTACAGAGGTTGTCCCTCTTATTGCCATAAGGAGTAAAGGCAATAATTAATTCTAGTCCTTTTGGGGGTTTTCTGAACAAGTTTAGATAACATAACTTTGATCTGTCTGTTAGCCCATTCCACCTGTCCTGATGACTGTGGGTTGTAAGGGATATGAAACTTTTTTTTTACCCTTGATAAATCCAAAATTTCCTATATTACTTTGGCTGTAAAGCTGGACACTGTAATCAGAATTTACCTTTAGGGGTAAGCCCTACCTGGTAAATAGCTGGTTTCCCAAGACATTTACAGTCACTTTGACTGTGTTGTTCTGTTTTGAGATAGCTTTAAACTGTTTGGAAAATAGGTCGGTGATCACTAGTGCAAACTAGTTGTTCTTAGTGGTTGGCATAAGACCAATGTAGTCAATCTGGATATTGTTCCAGGGGCCTGATTGTATTTTTTCTAGCTGGTATACGATTGTTCTGTTCACAGATCAAACAGTTACTAATGTAATGTTCTACATAGATACATAGACAGTGTCGGCAGATAAGGGCCTATGGCCCACCCAGTCTGCCCAATTGAGCTTGTAAGTTCAGTTTGTTTTCCTAGAAGTCTGTTGCCCCTTACCCCTGACCTCCAGAATTCCTTTTTGTCTATCCCATGCATTCTTAAATCCCGTGATTGTTTCAGCCCCACCGCTTCCTCTGGCAGGGTGTTCCACTTATCCACCACCCGTTCTGTGAAGAAATTCTTTCTCATGTTTCCTCTGAATCATCCTCCCTCAACTTCATCCCATGCCTCTAGCCTGGAACATCTTTTCACTTAAAATAGTGTTTTCCTGCACCCTGTTCCTCCCTGTAAGATACTTGTATGTCTCTATCATATCCCTCTCCCTCCTCTCCTCCAGGGAGTACATGTTCAGTTCCTTCAACCTGTCTTCATAGGACTTGTGATGCAATCCATGCACCATCTTTGTTGCCCTCCTCTGAACCTTCTCTACCCTGTCCTATGTCCTTATGTAGGTATGGTCTCCAGAACTGTACACTGTACTCCAGGTGGGGCCTCACTAGTGTCTTGTATAGTGAATTATGACCTCCCTTTTCCTGCTGGTGATGCCCCTGCCTATACATCTCAGCATTCTATTTGCTTTACCTGCTGCCTTGTCACACTGTTCCCTACCTTAGGGTCATCAGAGATGATAACCCCAAGATCCTTTCCTGCTTGGTGCATGCTATATCCTCAACCCCAACTGATATATTGTGCCAGGGTTTTTGTGCCCCATATGCATTATCTTTCACTTCTTTGCATTGACTTTCAACTGCCAAACTCCTGACCATTCTTCAAGTTTCTGCAGGTCACTTCTCATTCTGTCTACACCCTCAGGTGTGTCTACTCTGTTACAGAGCTTCGTGTCATCAGCGAACAGTGAAATTCTGCCTTCTAGGTCTTGCGCAATGTCACTGATGAAGATGTTGAATAGGATCGGTCCCAGCACTGATCCCTGTGGTACCCACTGGTCACTCTTCCCTCTGTGGAGTGACAGCCATTACCACCACCCTCTGTATCCTGCCACCCAGCCAGTTACATACCCACACACTACTGTCCTGCCCACACCCATATTCCCCAGTTTGTGTAATAGTCTTCTATGTGGCACAGTGTCAAAGGCCTTGCTGAAGTCCAGATAGGCCATGTCCACTGCCTCCCTTGATCCACCTCCCTAGTCACCCAGTCAAAAATTCAACAAGGTTGGTCTGACATGACCTCCCCCTGGTGAAACCATGCTGCCTTGTGTCCTGTAGTCCATTGACAACCAGATGTTCCACCAATCTCTCTTCAGTAGTGCTTCCATGATCTTCCCCACTACCGAGGTGAGGCTGACTGATCTGTAGTTCCCTGCTTCCTCTTTGTTCCCACTTTGTATAAGGGGACTACATCTGCTGTCCTCAGTCTTTGGGTACCTCCCTGTTTCCAGTGATCGGCTAAACAGGATAGCCAGAGGATTCAGTCACCACCTCTCTTAGTTCTTTAAGGACCCTGGGGTGCACCCATCTGGCCCCATTAGCTTTATCAACTCTTATTACTTCCAGTTCCTTCAGGACCTTTTCGTGTAAAGGGACTTGTGTCCATTTCTGCACCATTCTCACCCTTGGTATTCCTTCAGAACCCAATACCCTCCTCTTCCTCAGTAAAGACTGAGCAGAAATACCTGTTCAATATGTCAGCTTTACTGTTGTCATCCTCCAAGCGGCTCCCATCCTCCCCCTTCAGTCTCACTATCCCTCCCTTTGTCTTTCTTTTTTCACTTATGTACCTGTAAAAGGTTTTGTCCCCTCTACCCACTGATTTTGAAATGTGCTCTTCTGTCTGAGCTTTGGCTTCCCTTACTGACCTCCCTGCCTCCCTTTGCATCTCCTAATACTTCTCCCTATCCCCTTCTGCCTGTGTCTTTTTGTATTGCCTGAATGCAGTCTTTTTGGCTTTCACTTTCTTTGCTACCTCTTTGGAAAACCATAATAGTCTCCTCTTCTTTTTCCTCTTGCTAACCTGCTTAATGCATAATTCTGTTGTTCTTGTAATCCCCATTTTAAATACTGCCCACTGTTCCTCAACCCCTGATTCCTGTCCCATTCCTTAATGCCTCTTTCAAGTATCTCCCCATTTTCCAAAGTCTACCTCCTAAAATCATGTGTATAGTGTGGTTTGGTTCTGCT
The DNA here is from genome assembly GCA_016271365.2 of Neoceratodus forsteri. Taxonomy (NCBI): domain Eukaryota; kingdom Metazoa; phylum Chordata; order Ceratodontiformes; family Ceratodontidae; genus Neoceratodus; species Neoceratodus forsteri. Next base: position 380,426,305 of record CM057458.1, read on the forward strand.
CTTTCTGTGATTTCAAACCACAATGACTGTTGGTCACTGTTTCCCAGGTGCTCCCCACTTTACCCTCATCACACTGTCCCTGTTTGTGAGCACAAGGTCCAGTATTGCCTTCTGCTGAGTTGGTTCCATGACCAGTTGCTTGAGGAAGGCACCCTGAAGGGAATCCAGGATAAATCTGCTCCTAGTTGATGCTGCTGCTGGGATGCTCCAGTCCACGTCTGGAATATTGAAGTCTCCAACCAGTACTACCTCACCCTTGTTTGCCATCCTTTAGATGGCTAGCATCAGCTCCCTATCTGTTTCTTCCTCCTGGGCTGGTGGTCTATAGACCACTCCAGTGTGGATGGCTGTCCCCATTTTCCTTTACAGCTTAACCCACAGTATCTCTCCCCCCATTTTGCTCATCATTGCTCATGTGCAGCCACAAGATAGGATTTCAGTCTATCTAGAGTTTTTACTGATACACTGGTGTCCACCAGTTGGAGTATCATGTACTTGGTACAGTATATAAAATCTACCCTCAGGTGTTCAGGAATTACCCATAACTTTTCATGAGTGTTACAGCAGTGATGTTCCAAATGAGAAGGTCATCACTGGATAGGTGAATGTCATTTTCACTTTCTTGCAAGAGCTATTTCTGGAAGTTATTCCTCAGCTCCTTTATTAAGGAGCCTATACACTGCCCTCAAATGAGGGTTCTTCTTTTGGAGCATAAAAAAAAATTATGTATACAAAATGCTCGAACTGTATGAATATTCAGTTTGTAAACTGTTAGGTTGTGACGTACACAAGCAAGTCACTGTATTTCACAGCCATACTATAGAGTGCTGGAACAGAAGTTTGTTTTCCTTCCAAAGAAATTCAGTTTAGAGAGAAACAGACCCAATTAGAATCTGTAATAAAAACATAGTATATGTAGTCCTTAAGATCAAGGCCATTTTGTCAGACTGCAACACTTAACCCTTTCATGGAGTGCTGGTATCATTTTACGTAAGGGAAAATCTTTTTATTCCTTTCTTAACACAAGCAGTGTCTTGCTCAAGGATGTTCCAGCTTTCTAAACCATTCATGAATGTGTGTGGTAATTAGGAGACTTCTTGCCTCCCTGCTTTTCATTTTATTTGCCAGGCGTGTTTTAACATTGCCTGTGAATCGTACATATACGATGATGCAATTACTAGCCATGCACACTCTGTCATCACTAGGATGTACAATAATTCCAAACCCTGCTATCTGACCCTCATTGGTATGTGTGGCTGAGTCATTAGTCAAAACACGACACACAGTGGTGTCTTTTAACACTTTCTGAGGTTCTGTCAGAAAGGGCACTGGGACAGGTAGGTCAGGGGGTTGGAGTGAACAATTATGGGTCTCTCCTGCAAATTGTAGGCCATGGGCTAACAAGGATGGAGTTTTGATAGGAAGGATGATGATGTCATAATCCTGTAAAATGAGAGACCAGTGTGTAAGTCTGGCATTGGATACAGAGTCATCTTTTACTCTTTCTGACAACAGAATGCTAGTTGGCCAATGATAGGAATGCAGCACAATGGGTGCATATCCAATGATGTACATAAAGTATGTCACTGCCCACTATGTAGCCAAAAGATTCCTTTCACAAAGGTTGTATTTCAGCTCCTCTAGGACAAGCATCTGGGATGCATAAGCAATGGGTCTGATGTGCCCATTGTATGTCTAAGCTAAACCTACTGAGATTGCTTTATCTGACGTGGCAGTTTCAAAGTAATGCCCTAAAGCTGTGATAGGATTAACCAATGCAGGGGCCATGGTTAGTGATCCAAAAAGAAAAGACAATGATATCAGTATTAGGCTACCATGTACCTTCTTACCTGTAATGCCTGCCATTGCAGCCATAGTATGGGCTGATCCAGGTGTCACTGATGGAGGGGGTTCTGCATCATGTTCAGGCAGGGCTGGCACTATCAGGGGTGCCTGCACAGTGGAGAAAAGTGGTGTGCAAGCTGCACATAGTTCTCCAGCTATGGATTGTAGTTCAGCAACCATCAGGGGTGGAGAAAATAGTGCTGAGACAGTTGTCAGCTCAGGTTCAGAAATCAAACCCGTAACTCCCCCCCCCCAACGTGACCTGTGATGCTGAAAATATCACAGCCACAGGGCTTTCAGAATCAGGGTTGTCCCTTAATCCATCAAATGTAAAGTGGGTTTCCCCACTGGATTGTTGCTGGATGGTAGCAACACTGTTTTTAATGTTGCAGCTTAAGGTATTAATGCACTGCATAGGAAAAGCAGTATGTTCAGTCTTCTCAGGGAAAGCTGATGTTAAATTGCATAGGGAAGAACTATAACAATTCATGTAATTAATTGCAATGTGTTCTTTATTCAAGGACACTGTAATACCATAAACACTGCTAGCAGAAGTTTCTTCTGCAGAGTCAGACACTGACTTCATGACAGATTGCATATCAGCCTTATTCAAAAGTATACCAACATAATTTTTAATGAGAATCTTCTGTCCCTCAGAAACACTAGTGTTACTGATAACATTATTAACCATGCCATGGTTATGGCAGCAATCACAGGTCCCTGTGACTGCAGGATCAAATCTCCGTGGTGTGGTGGTTGGTCATTTTGGATTACCTCATGGGCATCATGGGTTACTGTGTCATGGCCATCATCACATGACCATGAGTGGCCATCTTGGGGACGGTATGGGGATGCAGAACTGGTGCTGTGAGGAAGGGTTTGGATTCATTGGTGACTGGGGACCCACCTGGAGGGATGGAGGTTTGTTCAAGCCTGACGGCCTGCATCCATCCTGGAGGGGAATCCAAGCACTCAATGATAAGTTTAAATGCTACATTGACAAGCATTTAAACTAGCAAAGGGGGGTGGCAGGCCAGCAAGGAGGGTACCTACTTGCTCACCTCCCACAGCTAGCAGTGGAACCAGTGAACCAGAGGAGTGGCTATCTCTGCAAAGCAGTGTGCAGAAGATGGAGATTAGTGCCCAAGAGGTGGATAAGCAGAAAAGGGCAAATTCAGCAGAAGGGCAGAAGCAAGGAGAACCAGGGATAAATGACAACCAAGGAAGGGGCTGGAGTAGAACAAGTGAAACAGTCTAGGGAGGTCAAATCATGGAAAGCCATGTGTGCAAATGCCAGGAGCCTTAGCAACAAGATGGAAGATCTGGAGGCTGTCATGGGCAGTCAGACACTGGACATTGTAGGCCATCACTGAAACCTGTAATGATGCCAACCACGACTGGGAGATGGCCATACCTGGCTACAACATATTCAGAAGAGACAGAGCAGGCAGGAAGGGAGGAGGAGGAGTGGCACTGTATGTGAAAAATGACATAAGGGCCACAGAGATCCAGGAGGAAAAAATGGGAGATACTGTGGGTTAAGCTGTAAAGGAAAATGGGGACAGCCATCCTCACGGTGTGGTCTATAGACCACCAGCCCAGGAGGAAGAAACAGATAGGAGTTGATGCTAGCCATCCAAAGGATGGCAGACAAAGGTGAGTACTACTGGTTGGAGACTTCAATATTCCAGACGTGGACTGGAGCATCCCAGCAGCAGCATCAACTAGGAGCAGATTTATCCTGGACTCCTTCAGGTGCCTTCCTCAAGCAACTGGTCATGGAACCAACTCGGCAGAAGGCAATAGTGGACCCTAGTGCTCACAAACAGGGACAGTGTGATGGGGGTAACAGTGAGGGAGCACCTGGGAAACAGTGACCACCAGTCATTGTGGTTTGAAATCACAGAAAAGAGCAGAACCAAATCACACAAAAACACGTATTCTGGATTTTAGGGGGGCAGACTTTGGGAAAATGGGAGATACTTGAAAGAGGCATTAGGGAATGGGACAGGAATCAGGGTTGAGGAACAGTGGGCAGTATTTAAAATGGGGATTACAAGAACAACAGAATTATGCACTAAGCAGGTTAGCAAGAGGAAAGGAAGAGGAGACCATTATGGTTTTCCAAAGAGGTAGCAAAAGAAAGTGAAAGCCAAAAGATTGCATTCAGGCATACAAAAAGACACAGGCAGAAGGGGATAGGGAGAAGTACCAGGAGAAGCAAAGGGAGGCAGAGAGGTCAGTAGGAAGCAAAGCTCAGACAGAAGAACACATTGCAAAATCAGTGGGTAGAGGGGACAAACCTTTACAGGTACATAAGTGAAAAAAGAAAGACAAAGGAGGGATAGTGAGACTGAAAGGGGAGGATGGGGCCACAGGAGGATGACAACAGTAAAGCTGACGTATTGAACAGGTATTTCTGCTCAGTCTTTACTGAGGAAGAGGAGGGTAATGGGTCTGAGGGAGTACAAGGGTGAGAATGGTGCAGAAATGGACACAAGTCTCTTTACACGAGAAAGGGTCCTGAAGGAACTGGAAGTAATAAGAGTTGATAAAGCAATGGGGCAGATGGGGTGCACCTCAGGGTCCTTAAAGAACTAAGAGAGGAGGTGGCTGAACCTCTGGCTATCCTGTTTAGCCGATCAATGGAAACAGGGGAGATACCCAAAGACTGGAGGACAGCAGATGTAGTCCCCTTATACAAAAGTGGGAACAAAGAGGAAACAGGGAGCTACAGACCAGTCAGCCTCACCTCGGTAGTGGGGAAGATCATGGAGGCACTACTGAAGGAGAGATTGGTGGAACATCTGGTTGTCAATGGACTACAGGACCCAAGGCAGCATGGTTTCACCAGGGGAGGTCATGTCAGACCAACCTCATTGAATTTTTGACTGGGTGACTAGGGAGCTGGATCAGGAGGGCAGTGGACATGGCCTATCTGGACTTCAGCAAGGCCTTTGACACTGTGCCACATAGAAGACTAATACACAAACTGGGGAATATGGTGGGCAGGACGTAGTGTGGTGGGTAGGTAACTGGCTGGTGGCAGGACACAGAGGCTGGTGGTAAATGGCTGTCAATCCACAGAGGGAAGAGGACCAGTGGGGTTCCACAGGATCAGTGCTGGGACCGGTCCTATTCAACATCTTCATCAGTGACATTCATGAGGACCTAGAAGGCAGAATTTCACTGTTTGCTGATGACACAAAGCTCTGTAACAGAGTAGACACACCAGAGGGTGTAGACAGAATGAGAAGCGACCTGCAGAAACTTGAAGAATGGTCAGGGTTTGGCAGTTGAAATCAATGCAAAGAAGTGCAAGATAATGCATATGGGGCACAAAACTCTGGCACAATATATCAGTTGTGGGGTGAGGATATAGCATGCATCAAGCAGGAAAGGGATCTTGGGGTTGCCATCTCTGATGACCTCAAGGTAGGGAAACAGTGTGACAAGGCAGCAGGTAAAGCAAATAGGATGCTGGGATGTATGGGCAGGGCATCACCAGCAGGAAAAGGGAGGTCAGAATTCCACCATACAAGACACTAGTGAGGCCCCACCTGGAGTACAGTGTACAGTTCTGAGACCATACCTCACGTAAGGACATAGACAGGGTAGAGAAGGTTCAGAGGAGGGCAGCAAAGATGGTGCATGGATTGCATCGCAAGTCCCATGAGGACAGGTTGAGGGAACTGAACATGTACCCCTGGAGGAGAGAAGGAGAGGGGATATGATAGAGACATACAAGTATCTTACAGGAGGAACAGGGTGCAGGAAAACACTATTTTAAGTGAAAAAGATGTTCCAGGACTAGAGGGCATGGGATGAAGTTGGAGGGAGGATGATTCAGAGGAAACATGAGAAAGAATTCTTCACAGAAAGGGTGGTGGACAAGTGGAACACCCTGCCAGAGGAAGTGGTGGGGGCTGAAACAATCAGGGGATTTAAGAATGCATGGGATAGACATAAAGGAATTCTGGAGGTCAGGGGTAAGGGGCAACAGACTTCTAGGAAAACAAACTGAACTTACAAGCTCAAATGGGCAGACTGGGTGGGCCATAGGCCCTTATCTGCCGACACTGTCTATGTATCTATGTATCTATGTAACCTGATGACATGTGTGTCCACCATTTTTAAACTCTAACATTTCTCCATTTTGAGAATCACAGAAAAATAAATGGCTAGCCTTTGTTCTAGTCCACCCCACAGCATACTATGAGTGTTCAAAATCAAACTCTTCAACATCAGAAGAGGCAAAGTCTTTTGGCATTAAGTTAGAATGCCCTGCAAATACCTTTGGCTGATGGCGCAAGTTCGCCATATCTGACTTTTTACTCCTACATTCTAACTGCTCAGGTACAGGAGTTGGCACAATGTAAAGTGCATTGTTTTCAATCATACTGTATGTTGTAAAACTTGCTTTTTATCAACAGAAACTGTGTCATGATTTATATTCAAAACATTCATTTCAAGTCTGCTGTAATTAAAACATACTGAATCACGATGATCAGTCGGCATAGTACACAGCTAACTTTCCACTGAACCATGCCAGCAGTAAACAATGAGCTTACTATGTAAAATTACATTTCTTCTGCACCTTTTGTTAATTCTACTGTTAACATATTTGTAAGGACTGATGCATGATGACAATCATGGCTGTAACCTGCTCTCACACCTGAAACTACTCTGTAACCCAAGTCTTTCTCTATATGAAAATATGTACTGTTATCCCAGTTCGCCCCTGAAAAGGGACCTTCAGGGCTCAGTGGGCCTACCCGGTCACCAAATTTTAAATAAATAAATATAAAATAAAATAAATAAGGTCTGGTGTTGAAACACCAGCATGTTAACTCTTTCAGTAATTATGTCAGACTTATCATCTCTAAGTTCCTTCTTTTCAAAACATAAGAAATCAGTGTTACTAGCCAGAACACCATTTGTTTGAAAAACCTTTTTCCTAACAAGTTTTGCCTTTTCAGCATTATCTCTTAAGCCATTCAGGTCATTGCTGCTTCTCATTAAAGAGAGACTTATTTTCTAGACAGACAGATTGCAGTTCAGACTGTAGTCCAGCTATTTTTTCAGTATGAGAAGCCCTCTTCAGACTAATCTCCTGCTTGCAGGCAGAATTCTCCATTTTGCAAGCAATATACTCAGTTTCCAAAACAGATATTTCATTTAGAATAGCCTCAAAACAATTAAACAATGTTGCAATTAATAATCCTTCAAGATCATTGGTACCATTTTTCAATTCCTCATAATGGGCAATTATATCCCTTAAAGGGCTACCATTGGATTCTGCTACTTTAGCAAAACCAAACCAACTACCATACAGAGTTTGGCTTGTTAAGGCATCCAGCCTCTACTCAGTACTGATATATTTAGACATGTCATGTATGACAAGAAACCCTTCACTGTCTGTGGATCAGAAACTTTGTTTGCAACCAAAGTTCATGACAGGACACAAACAGCCTTTGACGTATGTGGACTCCTAGATGAGTATATACCTATTAGGATTTGAATTCACAAGAAAACAGTTAGTATGTCTGTTCAGATCCCATTACAGCTGTGTTCCAACAGAGAAAGAACAGGAAAAAAAAATAAAATAAAACAACTCATTACACAGAAATTGAATATCTGCCAAGAGATTGTTTTGTCTGCACTGTGGAACACACAACAGACTGAACATTTTAAACATAAGACACTTTCAGCTTGTTTTTTTTTACCGGGAATCTCTTGCCCAGTGTTTTATTTTACAGAGGAAATTAAAATGAAGCTTGGCAAACATCTAGACTCCACTCGTAGTTGCCATTTATGAAATCTAAACACTCTTGGTGTGTAGGGTAAATAATAATAATACAGATTCTTGTGTCTTAGATTCTGCCAAGAAACATTCGTAAACAAGCAAGGAGTACTAATAAAGTTTATTATACTACTTACGCCAAGCATATGATAGAGAAAATCACAAGGGAGATGGGGTTTCTCACCACTAGCCTGAAGAATGTACATAATTTCAAGGATTGTAGATATTATGTTCTCTAAGGTCTAGTGTTCTCTTCCCATCCTCCAGCTCTCTTCCAGAGAGCACTAATTCTTCTAGAGCTGAACTAGTAGTGTCTAGAGAAGCTACTGTTGGGTTGGAGACAACTATATACTACAAATAACAGCATAGCAACAGAGATTATCTCATAGTTACATATATGAGTAACAATATGTATTGGTCCTAAGTCATTCTCCATTGGAGAATGACTTAGGAGACGTAAATACTAATGAGTATCATATGAGACAGAATATGCTTCCATTTGCATTATAGCTTGGACAAAAGAAATGCTGACAGGTTCAAACTACATGTGGCATTTGTTGCTTACGTACACAGGGCCGGATTAAGGCATAGGCACAACAGGCCCAGGCCTAGGGCCTCATCTGTCAGGGGGGGCCCATTTATTCCCTTTATTCATTTTTTTTTTTGCTGCTTTTTTTTTTTTGTTCCCACATAGTCCGTAAAAACAAAAGGCATTGAAAATGCATTTTTTTTTCTCTGGGGGGGGGGAAGGGGGACAGAGTCTAGACAGCATCGTCATCACAGTGACAGCCCACCACCACCACCACTTCAGAATCAGATTCACTAGAAATTAAAAAAAAAAAACGAGCGCACCACAAGGCGAGAGGCACATGCCACCGCATTGAGTCAGGTGGTGCTCTTTGGAGATTCAGATTGGAGGGTTTGAGTCACGTGTGGCTAATAGTTTTGCCTTCCTGCCACTGATTGCCATAGTTTGCTTCTCCTTGTTGTTCGCATTGGATGCAATACTAGGATTCCAGTTCCAGTTCCTATCCACACGGCCAGCTCAGTAGCCTAGCAGAGCGAAAATCACCCAATCCATTAATTTTGTGAAAATTTTGGGTGACGGGTCTCGAGATCCTCAGTCCGACTGTGACGGGTGACGTCCGACGGTCTGTCCCGTCGTAAATTTTTTTTTTTTTAGTCAGGCGGTCAGCCCAGGGCTTAACTTAAGGGCTATCCTATTCTCTCACGACTTCACTGGTGACTCACCCACCCCACGACCCTCACGAAAGACTCAGAGGTCTCTCCCTCCTGAGTTCCGACTGACTGCTGCCGCACCACCCTCATCATTAGCTAGCTGCCAATCAGCCCACTGCACCGCTGCGCTGCCGCCTGCCGGTAAAAAGCTCATCTCACCCCCAGTATCATCACACCCCTGGCCTCCGCCCAGGCAGCCCTCGGCTCCCGCTGTAGCCTGTGTCCTCACTGGCCAGTCTTTGTGGTCTGCCCAGTGCCACCTCGTGTGTTGCTGTTGTTGCTGCCGGTCTGGTCAGGCCTGCCCTGTCCTGCCCAACTTAAGTAAGTGGCCAGTGAGTGTCCACAGATTAGGAGGCAAGAAAGGACTGTGTGACTCCATCTGAGTGTGTGTCTGAGGGGAGGGACAGCCAGGACATCTCACACACGAGGGGTGACCACCGCTGCCGCACTACCACGAGTCAGTCGAGACGCAGTATTAAAGATTCAACCAGCAGCAGGTAAGGCAGAGTTTTGTGAGTGCCTACTGTGCATTAGATGCCTATGATAAAGTTAGTCTAAGTTTCAATCATTGGGGACGGGGTCCTAGTCCATTTCAGTAAATTTGCTATACTCATTGCCATCAATGTCATTATGAATATTTTTTTATTAATATTTTTGGGTAGATTCTAATTGGGAATTATGTCCTAAAAGTGTAAACAGTGTTACCAAAGGTGTGAAGTGAAAGTGAACTTGTACACTTTTTGTACACAATTTTATTTTTGTGCAGACATTTGTGCAGTATGGATATTCATGAATTGAATGAATTAGTACTTTTAAGAAGTACAGTAGATTACTTTTTTTTGTATATATAGTTTTTGATTTGTAGAACTTCTGATAATTGTCCGGTATACAATATTGTGTCTGAATTGATGTGAAATGTTTAAAAATGTTATTCTTGAATAACCACCTATATTCCACCAGACCTTGTAGTTGCCATTGTTTATATATTGGTTCATTAAGCAATGGGATGAAATCATAATTATTATATATATATATATATATATATATATATATATGGGTATATGAGGGGTCTACAGTGTGATACAATGATTTATTTTACAAGTGGGAAGTGACTGCAGCTGACATCACGAGTGGCGGAGCGTAGCGTAGCCACGAGTGGTGGTGCTGTGGTCACTGCCCACGAGTAAAAATAAATCATGTATCACACTGTAGACCCCCACATGTTTGATTTATGCAATAGGCATATCTATTGTTGAGGGAGATGCTGGTTTTCTTTGACATTTAGTTTAGTTCGCTTCAGTTTTTATTTTTAAACTAGACTATTTGTGTAATTTTACTGCCGGCTAAGTGTAAATGCACATATCTTCTATGTATTTATGAATGGGGTTAGTTGAGCTTTATAATTGGTTGGGTGTCATGGTGTGTGACTTTTGATTGGATGCCTGCCATAACTGAAAATACTGTTACGGCGATTGGTCTGAGCGTCACTTGGCTGGTTAATGCTATTGGTTGATGGGCATGGTTTTGTGCTGACGGCGTGGTCAAAGTCTATTGTGCAGGTTTTAATCAGTACAGAGGGAGGTGTCGATGGAGCAACTTGAGGAGCAGTGTGTCTTGAACAGCCTTCAAGTTCAGCGGGAAGGATTATCGTGGGGCTTGAGGCGGTGTCTTTCATCGACGGGGAGTCTGCGCCTTTCGTTGAGGAGTCGGGGATGCTGGTTACCCTTTTCATCATTGGGGACATGGCATGTTTTATCTGGGGATGCTTTTGCATGGCGGCCTTCATCTCGGCGTCTTTGAGGAGGCAGGCCAGGACAGATGCGGTGATAATTGGAATTCCTGCACTTTAATGGATTTTTTTTTGGGGGTGGATTACCACATTGAAGAGTGGACGTTATTGTGCCAAACAATTTTGGATTACACCTTTTTCAACCTGGTATTTGATGGATTATATAACTTTTTCTGACATCCATGGATGAGGACTACCGAAAAGTGAGTAATTTTCAACATTTTATTGGGAACAGTTATACATTAACAACAGCATCATAGACAGGCACTAGAAAAATATAATAAACAATAGGAGTGTTGAATACATTGTTTACAAATATTGGTTAGATAGTAGGAAACAGAACAAAAACTTTTTGCTTCAGTGTTTATGCTTTTCCATGAGCTGATTCTGGAGGAATTTCTGCATTTTACCACAGCTTCTGTTTGTTCTGGTGGTAGACATCTCCAGTTTTGCTAGGATGGAGAGAAAAAATGTTCTGGAACATGTATTTCTTTTTCACAGGTGAAATGAGTTTCACATTGTCCTTTGAGTGGTTGTACAGTATAGATGCTTATACATGCCTACCTGTTAGTCTGTGTCAGAGTCGGAATATAAAACTTTTGGTCGTGGTCTTTTTCTTGACTCGAACTGATGGCCTGTGCAGTTTGGGGGGGGGGAGAAATACATAATTTATTATTATTTTTTTTTTTTGATTAGTGTACTCTACATTACTACTGTGTTATGTTGCTATGGCTTTTGTGTGGTTGGGTATACATTACCTTGGACTATGGTAAATGTGATGTTTTTAGCTTTTATTCTTGGACGGTTGAAGCAAGGGCCCAATACTTCACTTAGGTTCTCCGTTATAGTACTTAGTGCAGCTCGTTTCATTGGCTCTGTTTTTATTATGGGTTCTGGTTCCCCGCTTAGTATTTTGGAAATTTGTTCCTGTTATTTTCATTCATTTTAGAATAATCATTTATACTGCTCAGCTGTTTATGTCCTGTTACCTGGATTATGTCAGTTGGTGCAACTCCAGAGTCAGTAAGCTTCTGAATTAAATGCTTTCTGGCAGAGTGGTTTGTTAGATTTTTCTCTGTTTTAATCCCCGCTTTGTTAACCATTGTTTTTACTAGTATGGACAACTTGTTTACTCCAACTGGTTGGTTTTTTTACCAGGTAGTTGGGTAATAGTCCTTAGCATTGGTGTTGACTGCTAGAAAAAATGGAGACTCTGGGACTACTGTCTTTTTTGGCCTCTTTTCCTTGTACACCAAGTAGTTACTTACGGGACATTTTCAAGCCTTTTCAGGAGTTGGTAGGCTCTTGGCTTTATTTTCCTGGTGTCTTTTGGGTTTGAGCCGGTTCTTGTCTTGGTCTGCCTTTCTCTGGAGTACTGCAAATAACGATTGCCATTTTCGTCTTGTTGCCAGTCGAAGCTATGACGTGTCTACTGTGGTGATAAACTTAAGATGACGTGTCTACTATGTGTATAAATGCTACATTTTGAATTTATACACATAGTAGCTGAGATACACAGATTTATCTCATTATGTTTATCTCCACGCCTATTGCATAAATTATATATATATATATATATATATATATATATATATATATATATTATATGTAGGGTGTAGGATCTGCTCTACTGTTGAGGGCATTAAAATTCTATGCGCTCCTTGGTTAGAAAGTTACAGCATCCTAAATATCACCCATAAAAACAAAGCCTTGTCTGTTACGCCCTTTTGTGATGTCAGAAAATGAAGGTTGCTTGCGTGTGCTCCATAGATCTATATTGGTGCCATTTGTCAATGATAGTTTAGACTATTTAGAGTTGCCACTTGAACAATGAAAGCGACCGCTCCAGTAAACGGGGACTGTAACTCCAGCGGCTGATTTGATTTTTCTACATGGCACCTCTAAATAGTACTAAATGACATAGACATATCACATACATATAGGTTAATGACCTGCACCCTTAGTATTCATTTTCTGACATCACAAAAGGAGGCATGGCAGACAAGGCTTTGTTTTTATGGGGGTGCATATTTGGGGTGCTATAACTTTTTAACCAGAAGGAAGCGCAGATAATTTTTAATGCCCCTCAACAGTAGAGCAGATCTACTATTAAATATGTTTGAGGGGAGCTGGGTACCTGCTCTTTAATTTATTTAGCAGTTCCATAGTGGACAGCAGAACAGCAGGCAACACAGTTGCTTCAAGCTTCACACTTGTGTACCTTGTCCAGAGGCTGCCATGACTACAAATGTGTGGTGTTATATAGCTGAGTTTTTAAAGAGACAATAATCATTTGTCATGTGCAATGAGTCTAACAGTGTTAAGTGTAATCATTGACCGCGCGATTGTTGGAATTTTCTGGAAGGTAGTACCTATGAACTTTGCAATCTTACATTACTCCCCACCTTTTGTCCCATGAGTGGTTGCGGGGTGGTGGTGGTGATGGTATCACTCATGGTGAAACAACAAAAAAATGTATTATGAAATTATGACTTTCGCTCACCCATACAACCACAGATAGGCAAATCCTCCATACTGACTAGAAAAATAATGTTCCCCTTGCAGGAGATATCAGAACTCGTCCTGACAAATGGATATGATGATTGCTTATAATGAATTGTATGTATTCAGAGTCTGTGTGATAGCACAAAGCATCTCTGGGTCTATCAATGTGGGTTTGCAGGTATATAAATAGTGATAAGATGGGTCCATAGGTTGTCGACTTCTGCTGCTTCCATATTTCTAGGTATCCCATCTTGGCTTCCTGTGTCAGAAGAACAAAGGCAAATGACTAGATGCTATTTTGGTTTGATATACAGTATGGTCTGTACGGTTTTAAATAATCCTAACTTCCAATTCCAAACTGAGGTATAGTGAAACAGAGGACCCCAGAATATATGAGTTAGAAGTTTTATTGTAGATCAGTTGCACATGTACAGCTACACAGTCACCATCTTGATTCTAGCTGATGCAGGAGAGAATGCTTACTATAGTATAAGCTTTACTACAGGTGAAAATGCTTGTTTATTTCCACCATTCCCACAAGATGGCATCTCCTAGTTACTGTAATTCAGAATCTCTGGTTACAGTACCCCCCCCTTTCTCCATGTACAGGTAGGATGCAAATACTGTGCTATGGTATCATCTGTGTCAGGACTGTACGTAAGGGTCCAGTGAGTGAAGTCATGAAGTGCATGGCCCAGGGTAGAGTAAGTACAGGAGTTGGGGAGGGACGGCACAGCGAGTGTGAAGGAGGAGGTACAGATGATGGGGCAGGGGTAGTTGTGCAGCTGGTGGGGAGAGGTACAGTGGTGGGTGTCAGGTGAGGAGCAATTGTCTTGACCTGGTTACAGCTGTGCATGTGTTTTATTTTTTTCATTTTGCACATGTATCTGGTTTCAGCCCAGTTTCAGTGCTATGCTTCAGCACATTGGAGACATCTATGTGCGGTGATCTTCTCTGCTTTTTTTGGGGGGGGGTCATCTGACTTCCTTTTTTAACAATTATATTCCCTGCTTGCAAGTGTCTCCAAACACTGCCACTACATTTCAGTTTACCAACCCTAAGTAGTGGGGAGCAGCACTTGGAGGAAGGGACCAAGGGTAGAGGGGAAACAGCAGATGGGAAGGAGTACAGTGAGTGGAGTAGGGTTACAGCAGATGGGGAGAGTACAGTGGGCAAGGGAGTAATACAGTAAGTACACAAGGGTTCAGCAGTTGGAGGAGAGTGAGGACACTTACATCAGGAGCGGCACAGCAGGCAGCGAAGAGGTACCGTATAGGGAAGGATGTACAGTGGGCATCGGATAGCAGTTGGGAGGGGCATTCTATAGAGGGTAAAAGTGTGGTGCAAATGAGCAGTGGGCCAGTAGAGTCACAGTGGAGAGAGAGAAGTACACTGGGCAGGGAAAGGTGCAGCCCCACCCCTGACCTGAGTTGTAAGAGTTTGGCATACCAAAATTGGGGTGGGAAAGCATTGCTGCTTGTGACTGCAGTGGCTCTGAAGTTCACACTTCACAACCAGCACACTTGCAGGGTTAGAACAGGAATTGACTGGTACTTTGGGAGGGCATGGATGACAGAGAGTGGAGATGAAGGGTAGCATGGTTGCCAGATGGTGAGTGGGGAGGATTTCATGGGTGCTAGAGGTGGGAGAGGAGGATGGCATGGGTAGAAGTGTGGGAAGGAGGAGGGTGTCAGTGGCTTAAGTGCCAGAGGGTGGAGGGAGGAGGCATGCATGGATGGTAGACTGTGGAGGAGGAGGGGGTCTTGGGTGCCACAGGGTGAGTGGGGGGAAGGGACAGTGGTGCTAGAGGGTGGGGAGAGAATTTGTGCAGCATGCTGCAGTCTGATTGGCTGTAAGGATTCTGACAGCCTTCAGGGCATGCATAGCAGAGTGAAGGTGGGGTCGGTTCCTCTACTTTAAATGTTGGGGTAGCTCTAAAAAATCTTAGGCTCAGAAGTTTACTGGTGTGTCTTTGTACTACATTACCTGACACTTTTTCTGCTAATGATTAGATGCAAACCTTTCAATATAGAGGGTCTGTGCTTCTTCTTTTTTTTTTTGCTTCAGAATCCTCAAAAGTTTCATTTGGGGACTTCAGTAGGGGTTTAACACAAGTTCTGGCCTTACATTAATCCCTGTTAAACTGTCATGTACAGAATGATCACAATGGCTCATGGATTCTTCAAGCCCATGATGGTGTTTGCCCCTTTACCTTTAGGTCTTCCTGGGAGACCACTATAGTTGTATTACCTGCATCTCCTTTCTTCATCCTCTAGGCACTGCAAACACAGAAGTGTATAACAAATTGACAGAAGCAACAGAGTTCTGAGTATTGTACTGCTATTATGTACTATCCATAATCTTCCCTGGCTAGTAACAGTTTTTTTTTGGTCAAGTTCATTTTGTGATTGTCAATGATGGGGGGGCTGCACTGTCAGACCTTTTAACATCTCAGGTTAGAAAATGAGCTTCTTACTTGCTGCTATCTGATTGGTCAGTACCCTCAAGATAGGGGTACATTAAGTTTCAATAGATGACCAGCAAGTAAGAAGTACCAGTCAGCTGACCACTGTACCTTGCCCATATCCTGCAGCCCAGCTGACCACTTCAATCAAGCACATCACAGTACTAAACGTCTGTTTTAAAAAAAAAAGTATGTCAGAACACATATCAACAAATTTCGACCTGATAAACATCTTAAAGCGCCACAATATACTCACAGAAGATGACCAGCCACCACAGCAAATGAAAAGAAGTCGTCCTATAAAAAACAAAACAGAAAAAACACAAGTAAGTGAGCGCTTCATTTCAGTCAGCGATGTACAGCTAGACACAATAGAAAGAGAAAGACAAGAAGTAAACACAGTCAAAAACACTAAATGGGCAGTCTCCGTTTTTGAACAGTGGCTAACACACAATGAAATAACTATTTGCTGGCAAAGCATCACATTTGAAAATTTAAACGATCTCCTAAGGCGTTTCTATGCGGAGGTGTGAACAACCAGCGGGACAGAGTATTCAGTAGCTGGCTACTGCGCCTTGCATGTGGGCATCAACCGCCACCTCGCCAGCACAGATCTCCTTAGGCCTGTCAGCATAATTGCAAACCCAGCTTTCACCTCTTCTAACAACGTGTTATCAGCAGTATTAAAACGCTCCGAAAGTCCCAAAAGACCAATCAACCCACCATCCAGCAATAAACAAAGCGGATCTGAAAAACTAAGACACAGTTCAGCACTAACCTCGATACTGGCGCCTGGCTTAGTCCGTAAAGTTTGGTTTGATATACAGCTTCACATGGCCAGGCGCGGTCGGAGGGCATCCGAGAACTAAAAAAGAAAGTTTTGTGATAAACAAGACGAAGTGGCCATAAATACATAACACTAACTTACAACCCAGAAACCAAAATCACAAAGATCCACAGGAGCTCAATAAAGAAAACTCACGAGGTCACATCTCAGAGCAAGAAAACGACCGGCTGTGCCCTGTTAGTTCCTTTTATGAAATACATAAAAATGCTTACCAACTGCAACAGCTTTCTATCTCCATCCAAAAAAGTTGCCACAAGAAGTCCTCGATCATCAAGAATACTGGTATAGCACGGAACCCATGGGCAAAAATTACTTGGGCTCCCTCATGCCACAACTCAGCAAAGAAGCTGATTTATCATGTCGCTACACAAATCACAGTATTCGTGCTACTTCAGTGCAGCTACTATCTAGAGCAGGACTTACGGAGAAAGAGATCATCGCAGTCACAGGCCACCGCTCCCAACAAAGTTTAACGTCTTACTGGGCCCCTTCAACTGCTGACAGAAAAACATGGAGCTCCATACTAGCAGGCAAAGAAAGTCAACAACAGAAAACCTCAGCTAAGACACCACAGCAGAACACAGATAATGAAGAGCACAACAGCATCTGTAAGACAAGCCTGCCACCCACTGATGTCACACAAACTGCAAAAAAACATTTTCCAGCCTACTAATTGCACATTTAATTCACCAATTAACTTCATAACTTACCAGAAATGAAAGAAATGAAAGCAATAAAATGCTACCCTGAACAACAGTCACAGTGATTGTAAACAAGTGTAACAGTATTACATGTTTAACACTATTTTAAATATATTTAAAATATAATGCTACCCTAAAAATGTTTTAAATCTTTAACACTGTTTTAAACTATTAAATTTAAATTATTTAAAATACATTTTAAATGTTTAACAGTCTATTCTTAACTATATTTAAACATATTAAAATGGACTATTTTTCTCAAATTTCAAAAATGTTAAAATAAAACTTCATTTATTCACAACCAAATTAATACTCTGTCTCTTTATTTTCAACAGTTAGCCCATTTTCTAATGCAATATCGTTTAGGGTGGGTGAGCAATATCGACCGGGTTAGCTATAAGGTCTCGCCCGCGCGGCCGGGCCCTTGGCCACGCCTGGCCGGTCCGGGTATTGCCCAATACCACCCACCCTGTTGGGCATTTTTGCTTAATTTGTGTACTACGTGCCTCGGTACTATTCTGAGACCAACCATAGACTGTCAGCTACAGTACTTCTGGACATGCTCCCACAGCTCACCACCTTAGGAGATTGTACTTTTTTTCAGTTTTCCATTCTTTGGTAACTGGATAAGGCACAATGTTTTTCTTTAAGTACTCTGTTGCAGTCCACACTTTTTGGGGGGTGGGGGGCACTTGTGGTAGGTAGGGTAAACTTCTAGAGAGTTAGTGGTAAGTGATCATAAGCTTGGTGTATTTTCAGTGATGAAATCATTTGTTAATGTTTGTATTGTAGATAATATTGTAGAAAGATGGAGTCGAGCACAGCATGGAAATATCTAAGTAGGTCACAGAAGTGCTTGGGATCAAGTAGAAAAAGAGAAACAAATACTAGCAAAGGTTCCAAAGTTAACAGATTTCTTCTTGGCATCAGGCAGCAGTGCTAGAGATAAGGAGGTTGTTGGTCAGCATTATCAGGGTAGCAGTGAGGAAGGCTGTAGAAATGTAGACACCAATGTGTCAAATATTGCAATGGAAATGATGGATGCAGGGTCATCTGAGGAAAAAACAAGCAACGTTGTTTCTACATGCCAAGTCCAACACATCACAGATGAAGAACTCGAAACCAATATTTACCATGAGAGTCCTTTGGAAAGCAGCCCAGCTGTTACTACATGCCATGGGGTCACAAAGGGTCACATTGTCAGCACCATGTGCAATCTGACTTCATTTGACAGCAATCCAGTGGTTCCTACAAATACAGAAGTTACTGAGAAACAGGTTACTGATACTTGCCATCAGATTCAAGTTGAAAGCTCCCAAAAAACACGCACAGCAATGACCCAGCGCAGTGGACATCTGTATGTGAAGAACTTAGGAATTATTTCATAGATCGTGACGCTGACCAAAACATATGTGACTTCTCCAGTCCATGCTTGTACCCAGATATGAAGCGTTATTTATCCAAGGATCTTTTCTCTAGACTCATGTTAAATGGTGAATGTAGGGACACGGGATCGTTGATTTATTCTCCTTCAACTGGGAATGTCTTCTGTTATGTCTGTAAGCTCTTTTCAGTGAGGAATACTGCATTCTCACAATCTGGTTTCAGTGACTGGAAAAATGCAAACTGTCGTGTAAATGAACATGAACACAGTCATGATCACAGGATGGCATTAATCACACTGTATAAAAGGAAAAGGACCGCAGGACGAATTGATGCTGAAATTGTAAAACAATATCAGAATGAGTATCAGTACTGGAATAATGTACTGAAACGTGTCGTTGCTGTGGTTTGTTTCTTGTCAGAACGTGGATTGGCTTTTCGAGGTGACAATGAACTACTGGGGTCTCCAGGTAATAGAAACTATTTGGGTAATTTAGAGCTTATTAGCCAATTCGACCCTTTTCTAGCTGACCACATAGCAAAATTCAGCAATGCTGGAAGAGGACGACCATCATATTTGTCCTCAACCATCTGCAATGAATTCATTGACCTGATGGGTAAAAACGTGATGCACACTATTGTGGAAGAACTAAAGATGGCAAAATACTATTCTATCAGTGTTGATTCGACACTGGATTTTTCTCATGTGGATCAGCTGACTTTCATTGTTAGATATGTCAAAGCCGATGGAAATCCAGTTGAACGGTTTCTTAAGTTCATTCCAATCCATAGTCATACATCAGAAAATCTTGCTAACACAGTGATGTCTGTGGTTCAGGAATTGGGCATTGAAATAAAGGATTGCAGGGGTCTGATATATGATAACGCGAGTAATATGGCAGGAAAATATAGCTGCCTACAAGCCAGAATAAAAGAACACAATCCTTTGGCAGACTTCATCCCTTGTTCTGCGCATTCCTTAAACTTGGTTGGGTCCCGTGCTGCTGAATGCTGTTTAGAGGCTGTATCTTTTTTTGAATTTCTTCAGGCACTGTACACATTCTTTTCAGCCTCCACACATCGTTGGCATATCATGAGGCAGCAGTTGCCTAGTGAGGTGAAAGTACCAAAGTCACTTTCAGTTACTCGATGGTCTGCTTGAGCAGATGCATGCAGTGCCCTGTTCGGTGGCTATCAACACATGAAGACTGCATTACAGAACATGGCTGACGATCCTTCAGAAGGACCAAGCACAAGGATGGAAGCTGAAAGTCTGGCAGAGAAGATGGAATTGTTGGAAACTGCACTAATGACAGCCATCTGGAATTCAGTATTACAGCACCTGCATGCCACAAGTAAGAGTTTACAGAAAGTAGGCATTTCTTTGAAGATGGTGGTGGATTTATATTCATCTCTAACAGGATTTCTCCAAGAGATACGCAACAATTTTGATGAGTATGAAAGGAAAGCAAAAACGTTTGTTGACCCGGAAACATCATACCAGGCAGACATCAGTAGGCAAAGGCATTGCAAATACATGTTTGACGAACCAAGAAATGAAACAACATTAACAGGTAGGGAAAAATTTCGTGCTGAGACATTTCTTGTTATAATCGACATATTAAATGTTGCCCTGCAGAAAAGAAAAGACGCTTATGATATATTACAGAAAAAATTTGGAGTGTTAACAAACTTTCCTCATCTGAATGTAAATGAGATATGGAAGCGAGCAGAAAGTCTAGTTGCTGCATGCCCTCAGGATTTGGAGAAGTCGTTCACTGATGAATTTACACAATTCACATCATTTGTTTCTTGTGAAGAAGACAAAGATATTCTTAACCTGTGTAAACTTTTGAAGGATCGAGGACTGGAGTCAACATTCCCAAATGTGGAAGCTGCCTTTCGTATATATTTGTGCACACCAGCTGCAAACTGTAGTGGAGAACGGTCATTTTCAACCTTGAGTAGAGTCAAGAATAAATTAAGGAGCACGATGGACCAGGAAAGACTCAATGCCCTGACTATTTTATCTATTGAAAGTGAACTGGTTAAGACCATAGACTTTGATGATCTCATCAGTGACTTTGCCCAACTTAAATCGAGGAAGAAACAAATGTAGGCTGACTAAAGCACTATCAAACATCATAATTCTAAAGGAGACGACATAAGCTATCTGAGAAGACTGCCAATACCCTGAGCCAGAGTACAGTGAAAAATGCCACAACTCAAGCCTGTGACCCCAGTGAAGCACACAAAATAGCGCTGGTGCTACAAAGTGCTCCAGCTCCTGGAGATGGAGACAACAGAAGCTGTCTGAGAAGACTGATGCCAGTACCCTGAGCCAGAGTACAGTGAAAAATGCTACAACTCAAGCCTGTGACCCCAGTGACGCACTGCAAGAAATGAAGAGAATAGCATTGATGCTACAAAGTGCTCCAGCACCGTGAGATGGAGAAGACAGAAGCTGTCTGACAAGACTGATGCCAATACCCTGAGCTGGAGAACAGTGTAAAATGCCACAACTCAAGCCTGTGAGCCCAGTGAAGCACACAAAATAGCGCTGGTGCTACAAAGTGCTCCAGCTCCTGGAGATGGAGACGACAGAAGCTGTCTGAGAAGACTGATGCCAGTACCCTGAGCCAGAGTACAGTGAAAAATGCCACAACTCAAGCCTGTGACCCCAGTGAAGCACTGAAAGAAATGAAGAAAATAGCATTGGTGCTACAAAGTGGTCCAGCACCGTGAGATGGAAACGACAGAAGCTGTCTGACAAGACTGATGCCAGTACCCTGAGCCAGAGTACAGTGAAAAATGCCACAACTCAAGCCCATCAGTGAAGCACTGCAAGAAATGAATAAAACAATGTTGGTGCTACAAACTGAGCCAGGCAGCCAGCACCTGCAGATGAAGACAGAAGATGTCTAAGAAGATTAATGTCAATAACCTTAATCTATGCATGGTGAGTGGTGAAAAAACCTTTAATTGATGAATCTAAAGGATAACTTCAGAATTTTTATGTATATTTTACTAGTGTTTACAATACTGATTATTGCTATGAAGATAGTTAAAATATTCCTGCAATCCTACTAACCAGGGTAAATACAGCTTTTAACTGTCTTCCTTGACCACTCGGTCTTCTGGTAGATTGGACTGATATACCAAGCGGAACAGCCGGTTGAAAAGGTTGTTTCAGCATGAGCTGCAAGTCATTCTGTGTTTAGGGTAACATTAATAATTTGAATTGCTGTGGATATTTACCTTATTTATTTGCAATGTTTTTTTTAATTACATGCAAGCCTGACAATGGATAATTACAGATATTTTTTTCCTTGGACTACTATACAGGCACCTGTGCCTAGTGGGCCTTATCCAGATACCAAATAATTTAGTTTATGAACAAAAAAAATGGAAAGGAGCGGGGCTTGGCATAATGGGCGGGGCTTGCTAAAAAGGGGGCGTGGTCAACAGAAATGGGGCCCCAGAGACCCCGATTTCCCTCAGGCCTAGGGCCCCATCGAACCTTAATCTGGCCCTGTATGTACAGTATAAAACATAGAGACATAACAAATGCTTTCTCTCAGTGTCAGCTTGCTTAGACAAAGAGAATTGCTGACAGATCCCTATTACATATTTGCCTGAGTGTAAAACACATATTACATGTAATTATATGAGAATATAAGTATGCAATAATCACTGATGATCCCTCAGAGTCCTCATATCAGTGAGTAGGTAGATTATATATGGAATATCTATGAAAGAAGAACTAATCTAGATAAATGTATTATAGTGAGGTATAATGAATCATGCATGACAATATTAGCATATCTTAGCAGAAAGAGATTTCAGCTATATTGGTCCTTGCAAAACAGGAGAAGATGGAAGGTTTGATACCTTTTATTGGACCAACAAGTGTCTTGTACAAAGATGGAATTATACACAAGCTTTCAGGGCCACACAAGTCCCTTCTTCAGGTGAATCATATCTTAGCAGCAAAGCACATTCCTAGCACTCATGCTTATATGATATGTGCCCATATCTATATGTTAGTGCAAAATAGCAGTATTAACAGTACAATAGACCGGGAATACAGTGTGAGGTGTATGTGGGATGATAGAGGGCATAACTCAGGTGTGACAATGTAATTGTCAAAGGCTGTGTGTGGGTATTAATGTGTGAAATGGCTGCCACTACACATTCAGTCACTTCACTTACCAGTCTAGCTTTGCTTGTAAAGCACTTTGGAATACAATGTGTATGAAAAACACTATATAAATGCTGATTCTTCTTCTTATTATTACCCATGGAAAAAGAAGACAAGACAAGCATATTTTTGATTTCTGAGAAAGTATGAACTCAGGCATTGGACTACACAAGAACTTTGCTGCAAACAAGTGGTGGATCTAGGGGGTGGTGAAGGATGTGGCTGCACCCTTCACCTCAGTTGTAACTTACTTGCTTGTTGCTGCTGCATTTCACTTTGTTGAACAATTCTGATTTATTGATTGCACAAATCTTTACATTCAAAACTATGGATTACATTTGTAGGTTCTGTCAAAAACGTACTAAAAAAGAATAATAGCAGACAATATGAAGGGTTAATAACAATTTTAAAAAGTGCATATCAAGCATGCACACTACCCAGCACCCCCTATTGTAACATCCTGGATCCATCATAACCACTTGACCACCAGGTTATTTAAGATTTTTACTGCACTGTGGTTTGCCAAAGAGAAAGTCATTTGGATTAAAACACAATTTCAGCATGTTAAAGTAAACAAGCATTTGTCAGTGTTGAGTGTTGCTTGCTTATATGTGCTGTTTAGGTATTTGGAAGTGATAGTACCATGCCTAAGAACTGTCATGTGCCCCCCCAAGATATCCACTGTGTCTTTCTGTTCAGTATTCACAGACGAGGGGGACAGGTAAGGGCCACAGCAGTACAGCAGTTACAAAGGCGTGAAGAGGTGGACAATAATCCATTCAGAGGCAAAAGAATCCTGCAGGTGGTGACTAAATTGAAGGTGGACAAAGCAATGGGACCAGAAGGCATACACCCAAGGATACTAAGAGAACTGTGAAAGGAGATAGCAGTACCTCTGGCAGCCATGTTCACTGAGTCATTCAACACAGGGGTGGTGCCAGAGAATTGGAGCAGGGCACATGTGGTCCCTCTACACAAATCCAGCAGTAGGGAGGAGGTGGGGAACTATAGGCCAGTCAGCCTCACCTCAGTAGTGGTGAAGATCATGGAGACATTGCTTAAAGAAAGGATAGTGGGGCATCTAGAAGCCATCAGAGCCCAGGACCATAGGCAACATGGATTCACAGTGGGGAGGTCATGTCAGACAAATCTGGTTGATCTCTTTGACTGGGTGACAAAGGAAGTAAATCAGGGTGGGGCAGTGGACAATGCTTACCTTGATTTCAGCAAAGCCTATGACACCATCCCAAATAGGAGGCTGATAAACTAGCTGGTTAGGCTGGGCATGGGGGAAAGGGTGGTAAACTGGGTTAGAAACTGGCTAACAGACAGGAGGCAGAGTGTGGTGGTAAATGGGGTGCAGTCTGTGGGGAAGGGGTGACCAGTGGGGTGCCACAGGGATTGGTCCTGGCTCCAGTCCTGTTCAATGTCTTCATTAGTGACATTGCAGAAGGGCTGAAGGGAAAGGTCTGCCTGTTTGCAGATGACACCAAGATCTGTAACACAGTGGATACCCCAGAGGGGGTGGAGAAAATGAGGAGGGACTTGGGGAAGCTTGCAAAATGGTCTGAAGACTGGTAACTGAAGTTTAATTCAAAAAAGAATAAAATTATGCACCTGGGACACAGAAACCCTGCAGAAAGCTACAGAATGGGGGGAGCTGCTGACAGTCACAAAGAAGGAAAGGGACCTGGGGGTTCTTATTTCAGGTGACCTGAAAATGTCAAAGTGGTAAGGCAGCTGGGAGGGCCAGTGTCATGCTGGGGTACATAGGCAGGGGTATCACCAGCATAAGGAGGGAGGTAGTGATGTCATTATACAGTATATAAGCATGGTCAGGCCACACCTGGAGTATTGTGTGCAGTTCTGGAGGTCGTACCTTCGTAAGGATATTAACAGGCTGGAGATGGTCCAGAGAAGGGCAAATAAGATGGTACAGAGCTTGCAACACAAGACTTATGAGGAGAAATTAAAGGGCCTCAATATGTACTCACTGGAAGAGAGGAGGGAAAGAGGGGATATGATAGAAACATTCAAGTACCTCAAGGGTATAAATATAACTATTGAGAAGCAGGAGGCAGCTGCTACAGGCACATGTACCAGCTTCTATGTGATACTCTTTTGTTCTTATAAATCTGTAATCTCCAGTATTTCAGTAACCACATGACCACACTGCCTTCTTTAGGCAATTTTATACTGGTTGATGCCTGGTGTCAGATGGCAGACAGAGGGCTCACCAGATTGTGTTGCCATTTGAAAAACTTCATAGAGTGTTCTTTTACTGGAAAGCATTTTGGAAAGCTGGTGAAGGTCTCACAATTTTTATGATGATTTTATCTCCTTATGTCTGTCCCCCCCATCCCCACACCCCAACAGTCATTGGTGGCCACAGCTGCAGCCTTCTTCTTGCCAAGGTGGTGGGTGAGCAGCTGCCTTCACAGTCTGTGAAGTCTAACATCTTTCAGTGCCACTTATTGGCCATCTTCCAACACAGACAATATGCTGCCAGCCCAAAACAAACTCAGGACAGGCAACTTTCAAAGTGGGGAAGAAATGGAGTGAGCAAGAATCAAGTACTCATTCAGATGCGGCATCAATTTTAAGATCAGCATACCGGTGTGGACACTGCAAATAGAACGCCAGCTCTCTAAGCAGTCTTATGAAGAGTAAAGGCTTCTCAAAGCACTGGGGTTCTGTTTATTGTACTGTAAGTGGGATGCATCTAATTCAGTAATTTACTGTACCTTACATCCGGATGTATGGTATGCCAACTTTAAATAAACACTGCACCTGAATGAACACATGATGTCATAGAAACATAAAATTTGTCAGCAGAAAAGGACCGCTCAGCTCACACAGTCTGCCCAAGTTTTTCTACCTACTTGTAACTCCTGCCTGTTTATGTTACTGTATGTCTTATTCTGCCTGCGTCCCTCAGGACCTCCTTGTGAATGAGCTTGCTCAATGGGTTTTTCCTGCAATGAACTTGAACCTACTCCACCTCCATAGCCTTATTGATCTCCGTTGACCCCTTCTTTCCCCTTTTTCTAATATACCCCTATGTTTATCCCTTGCATGCTTTATGACCCCTACCATTTTAGCCTGCACCACTAGTCCTGGCAGTCTGGTCAAGGCATCTACCACCCTTTCACTAAAGAAACATGTCTTCACATCTATCCAGAACTCCCCCCAGCTTCATTGTATGTCCCTTGGTTTGGGTGCTCATCTTCATTTGAAGGAAACTCCGCAAATATACCCTGTTTACCCTTGTGAGGTACTTTGTAGGTCTTGATCATGTCACCACTCGCCCTCCTCTCTTCCAGAGTGTACATGTTGAGATTCATCAGCCTTTCCTTGTAGGGATTCCTGTGAAAATCCTGAACCATTTTAGTTGCTCTCCTCTGGGAAACCTACACCCTATGTCCTTTCTGAAGTATGGACTCTAAAACTGGACACAGTACTCCAGCTGAGGGTATACTAGGGAGTGATACAATGGCAGTACAACATCCCTCCTCCTCCTCCTGCTGGAAATACCACTCCTTATGCACCCCAGAATCCAATTTGCCCTGCCCATAGCCTTGTCACACCATACTGCCACCTTGAGGTCCTCTGATATAAGAACCTCAAGGACCCTTTCATGTCTAGTGAGTATCAGTACCTCCCCCCATCCTATACTCAGCATCGGGGTTCCTATGCCCTCGGTACATGATTTTACACTTGTTGGCATTGAACCCCAACTAAGTAAGAAAATGGAATTGATTTGAATGAATTGCAGGCTTCTAAGCAGCTTTTTGGGGAGTATGTATGTGTGTGTGTGGAGGGGGAGCTCTGCTATTATAACTATTTGCTTTTGGCCTCAAATCAGGTGCACTCCTGTAAATGGGTAAAACACGATTAAGACTCATAAGAAATGTGATAAAGTCTTTGTACATTAGCCAGGGCTGAGCTTGCTGACCTCTTAACACTGCATTGCAGACAGGAGAGACACAGCCTGTTCCTAATTAATGAGCTTCCCACTGGTCACCTGTGAGCCTCTCATGGGACAGAGCTCACTACACAAGCGTTTGTCAGTGCTGAATGGTTGCTTGATGGCATTAGCAGTGGAACTGCAGGAATTAGACAGATGGGGTCTGATTCTCAAAGCCCTGCATCTGACGCAAGGTGTCTGCACCGAACAGATATGGTGCAAGGTGCACCTTACGTCCATGACTGTTCTCCATGTGATTCACAAAGGTGGCCTGCGTCGACCACAGGGCACCTGCCCTGCACCCTGCAATGCACTGCGGCATGGCAGTACGGGGACTACAGCTGATGCAAGCTGCATCCTGCGATTCACAGACATCACCCAGCAGGATAAATTCTAAGTGCCCTTAGACTAACCAGGGCAGGCATAAAGGGACTTAGACGTTCTCCCCTGGGTGACATGCGTGTGTGCGGCACACCGTGGATGATGGTCCACCCACCATACACCCCTGAGTGTGGCCTCGTATGTGTGGCCCCCATCCTAGTGGTCCAATGGCACCTCTCACAACTCCCTGATGCCACCTATGTACCACATTGGTAACCCATCCTGATGCTGCCCATACTGGCAGCGGCACCCCCAATCACCGATGCCCACCCCATCAGCACTACCACAGCACCAACTTATTGTGGTACAGTGCCCACCCATGCCCCAGCAGGTGGTGCCCACTCCCCCGTACAACAGTCCCGACTGCTCCCCAGTGCCTGGCACATCCCACCACTGACCTCCGTGGCCAGGTGCCAATTGCACTGAACATGGTGGGGGAACACCGGCCCACCAGGTTGAGTCCACATGTCCATTACCTGGTGGGACAGGAGTCCCATGTTAGTTTCTGGTGGCCTGCATCAGACCCATGCTGTGTACAAGGAGTTTGCCTCAGGGTTACGGTCAGCACAAGCATTGGGACTTAGCCACTGGAACCACTTCTGTACCTGAATCAGGTGCAGGGTCCCTGGTGTACTGGTCATTGGCGTAAGCTGCTGTTTTTCTGCAGCTTGTGCCAGACACAGGCCCCTATGAGAATCGGGCCCATGCAGTATAGGGATGGCAGTGAAGTTTTGAACTGACGCCAACCCCACCCTGCAGAGATGGACAGGCATTGGAGTGTACCTTTGGGTCATCGCCCATAATGGTCATGACAGTTCACCTCACCCTATCCTGTAAACACTGACAAGTGTTGAGGTGTGTCTTGGGTGTTCAGGCTTTACTCACCTCATTCCATAAGGAAATATGCGAAAATGGGTGCAATATAGGAGAATGGAGTGAACTCTGGGGTAAAAGAGTCCAAGGTGCACCTTGATGCATGTCACTGGCTGCAGGGTGGGGATAAAATGTCATGAGCATTACTGTCGACAGTCCCAAGTCACACCCCTGATGTCTGTCAGTCCCTACAGGGTAGGGCGTTATGGTCAAAAACCCTAACGCCCTGGGCGATTCTTGGTATTTTTACTCCAAGTTTTCAACATCGTTTTTTGTGATCCCACTGCATGAACAGTGACACTATCAGTTCGTTAGCCAAAATGTGATTTTGCACAGTGACTGTGCCATTTGGCACCACAGGTGCAAAAACACATTTCAAACAGGATGTGAAAAATGACAGCTGTACTGTTCATGAGGAGGTGTAAAAAATGGCAATGTTGAAAATCTGAAATGAAAAAATTAAAAAACTGGTAAAGTCATGAGTGTGCATAGAAACTGTGCAACACACACCTGTAATGTAATTTGTTTGGGTATTTTTTACAGCAGATTTTTAACATAGGCATTTTGGGACCTCTGCTTATGAACAGTGTCACTGTGATTTTCTTAATGTATTCCAAACACTGATTTCCCACAGTGTCTGTGCCATTCTGCGCTAAAAGTGCGAAAACACATTTCTGCCAGAGTGTGAAAAATGACAGCTGTACTGTTCATGAGGTATGGAAAAATGCCAATGTTGAAAATTTGGACTGAAAAGATTACAAATTTGTGAACTTAAGAGGGTGCATGGAAACTGCACAACGCATGCTCATAACACAGTCATTTTATGGATTTTGTCACCAAATTTTCAACATAGCCAGTTTAAGGCCTCTGCTCATGAACAGTGTCACTGAGATTTTCTTAATCTGTCCCGAACATTGATTTCCCACACTGACCACGCCACTGTGTGTTACATGTGCGAAAACACATTTCAGGTGAGATGTGAAAAATAACAGTTGTACTGTTCATAAGGAAGTGTGGTAAAATGGCAATGCTGAAAATCTGGAGTGAAAATATTAAAAATTCTCAAAGTTAAGAGCATGTATAGGAACTGCGCAATGCATGCTCATAAAACAGTCATTTTGGGGAATTTTTTCACCAAATTTTCAACATAGGAATTTTGGGGACCTACCTCATTTAAAGTGTCACTGTGATATTCTTAATCTGTCCTAAACATTGATTTCACACACCGACTGTGCCATTGTGCGTTACATGTGTGAAAACACATTTCAGGTGAGATGTGAAAAATGACAGCTGTACTGTTCATTAGAAGGTGTGGTAAAATGGCAATGTAGAAAATCTGGAGTGAAAATACTAAAAATGCTCGAAGTTACGAACGTGCGTAGGAACTGTGCAATACATGCTCGAAAAACAGTCATTTTGGGGAATTATTTTAACCAAATTTTCAACATAGGGTTTTTGGGGGCCTACTTCATGAACGGTGAACATATTGTTTCGTTAATCAGTCCTGAAAGGTGGTTCCACGCCGTGACCACGAAATCACCTTTCGGGACAGAATAACAAAATGACAGTGACTGAGTTCATGAGGTGGTGTCCCAAGAACCCCATGTTGAAAATTTGGTGAACAAATTCCCCAAAATGGCCGCGATATGCACCAAAGTTGAAAAACACCCATTTATGCCATAATACAACTTACTAGCATTTCTTCAGTTCGCGGTCGGCTTTGAAGAGTGCACATGTGTTCCCAGTCCATCGAAGATCATCGTGCCGGACTCTGGAGGTAAGTATGGATTGAGGGGGAGTGTGGGGAGGCAGGGTGCACAGAAGGTGGCGCGGGTTGGGGGAGGGGCCATGGACTCAACGAGGGACTGTTTTCTAGTTTACAGGTTTTTTTTTTTGTTTTTTTTACAAATAAATCACTGGAAGGTTGTCTTTTTTGCAGGGAGATTTAATTTTGGCACACTGGGGTGGGCTGTCAGCATGCCACTTGAGTATTTGGGGTGCTGTAGCTAATGGGGATTGGCACCCCATCAGCACATGCCGAGTGCTGGGGAACAAGATTGGCAGATAGCACCCTCAGCACACACAAAATTGGGGTATTATGTCGATAGGGAGGGCTCCACTGTCGGCAAAATTACCAGGCAGGAGGCATGCCGACAGGGCAAATGCTTGTGTAGTGGGGGGGTGGCAAGAGCCGAGGGTGATTGGGCACCCCTGGTCAACTTTCTTTTTTTTAATTTATTGAAATGTTTCACCAGGAAGGCACACTGAAGACCAGGTGGTGGATTTCCATCACATGGAGAACAGTCATGGACGTAAGGTGCACCTTGCACCATATCTGTTCGGTGCAGGCACCTTGCGTCAGATGCAGGGCTTTGAGAATCAGACCCCATCTGTCTAATTCCTGCAGTTCCACTGCTAATGCCATCAAGCAATCATTCAGCACTGACAAATGCTTGTGTAGCGGGGGGGTGGCAAGAGCCGAGGGGGATTGGGCACCCCTGGTCAACTTTCTTTTTTTTAATTTATTGAAATGTTTCACCAGGAAGGCACACTAAAGACCAGGTGATGGATTTCCATCGGCTTTGTGGGGACTGTGAAAGGCCAATGGAGAAGCTGTCACCATGGCAACACAGCACGATGGAGCTGTGTAATTGGCTGCTGCAGTCAGGGAGGCCCTGTTGTACAAACAGCTGATTGCATAGTGACGGGGTGCTCCCTGATTGCAGCGGCTCATTTACTTTGATCTAGTGCCCTGCTCATTAACTGCCGTTGATCGACAGCACGCTCATCTATAGGCCGAGGCAGAGACCAGCCCCTGAATGGGCTGCTGCCATTCGGCACAACACACTGCCAGACCTCCTCAACCCATTTGTGAAGAAAACGTGATGCAATGTGTTTCTTGCACATGCGTCCAAGCAACACAACAAAATTAACAGAACTATAGCCTAACATGTGTATTGATCAAAATAATATACATGCTTTTTACCATTTTAGTGAAACAATTCTACACAAAGAGAAAAAAAGAACTGGTTAGTACTTTAGAGAGCCATACAGCTCTCTGGCTCCAATGATGTCATCACTTAATTTGGCAGCTATTTTAGGAAGCAGGTAAGGCAGTTTTTTGAAATTGGAAGGCTGATTTACATTTTTCAAATGCTTTGGAACCGCATTTAGGAAAATTACATAAATGTAGTTTTAGCATTAATGAATACAGCAGCCTTTCCTTTAGTCCCCTATGAAGTCACATTTTTGAATAGTTTGTTGTCAAAATGTTGTTTAGGTATCCTTTATGGGATCTCTCACTATGTTTACACTTTATAAGTCATCTCAGCCAAGAAGGACAACTCAGAGATAAAATCTATGCAAATTTTAGAATTTCAAATGTAGGTTCAAAGTCTGTATCCACACTCCACTCTGGCCATTGCTCAGATCTGTTTCCAAGGCAGGTTGGAACAGTGGCTAGTGAAACCGACTAAAAAGCTACAATTTTTTTTAAAGTTGTTGAATTTTTAGAACATCAAATAAACTGAAGCAGACTAGTGAAATGTTACCATATAAACAATAGCAACAAGTTTATAATTGTAGGAACTGCAGCAGTAATGCTCAAGCAACATCAATGAAATAGGAACTGATTTTTAAGTGAAACCATGTCAGGTTCTGGAAGTGGAGGCAGGGTTAGGGAGTGTAAACATAGTGAGTGATGCCTTAAGAAGAAACAACATTACTATGGTGTGTAATTGTGTCCTCTAATCTTAGGAATGCCTCACGTACTGTTTACACTTTATGCGATGTAGCAACAGTACCTCAGGAGGCTGAGTCCAGAACCTCGTTAGGAAAAAGGTTCTGCAAAACAGCAGTTCCAAAGATGGTGTCCCTTCTGGACTGTATATCCAAAAAGCATTGTTTTGTGAAGGTGTGTACTGTTTTCCAGGTAGCTGCTCTGCAAATGTTTAATAATGAGATTCCACTTGAGGATGCCACAGAGGCAGAGGTACCCCTTGTGAAGTGTGCCCTTAAGCACGTTGATGGCATTTTTCAGCTTTTTCAAAGCAGAACTGAATGTAGGAGATTGTCCAGTGAAAGACAGATCTCTCTGTAGATGGTTTGACTTTGCCAACCTCATCATAGATAATAAAAAGTTGAACTGTGGGACCTGACATCTTTTGTCCAGTTCATATAAATAGTCAAGACTCACTTTAGGTCCAGACTATGCAACATTTCCTTACTTGGACTAGAAAACTCTGGGTAGAGTACAGGGAAGTCATTAACTGATTCAGACAAAATTCAGATACCACCTAAGGAAGGAATTTTCTGTTGGTTTGAAGAAATACTTTATCCCAGTGTGGGATTATGTCATTTGTCTCTGTGCAGAGAGCATGCAATTCACTTAGCCTCCTAACAGAGGTCACTTGCAACCAGGAATATGGTTTTCCATGTGACATACTTCAGGTCAGCAGATTCCATAGGATCAAAGGGAGCCTCAATAAGCTGGTCAAAGTATATGTTGCAGTCCCACTGTGGGACAGGATCCCTCACTGGTGGATACAAGTAGCTTAGGCCTTTAAAAAACCTTTTGAAAATGGGTTGTGAAGCCAAAGACTTCCCCTTTCCAGCTGATATGTATGCTGATACTGTTGCTAAGTGCACCTTTAAATTTGAAGGCCATAGGCCTAAGTATTCTAAGGGCCAGATATTCCGAAATGTGCCAAAGGCTGGCCCAACCCCAGTGCAGTGCAACACAACTGCGCCATGGTGTATTGACTGCGATATTCAACAGTTGCACACGGTGACATGTACCAGCACAACACAGTTGAATATTGCAGGGATGTGCTATGGCCCAGCCAGAGGTGCACCAGGGAGCAACCTGACCTGTGACATAGTGCAACCAGAGATGTGCAAGGTAGCAAAGGAAGATGCGCCAAGGCACTGAAGGACCAGCCCCAGGCACAGCTGGGAGCAAGGCAGCGGGGGGAGGACAGTGACAGGAGGCAGTGTAACCCGGCCTGGAACAGTGGCAGGGAGGCACAGCGGTGGGCCACAGGTGACCACCGCCCACAGGGCGCAGACAGGCAGCCGGCCCCCAACCCCCGGCACCAGGGCAGTGGACACAGGGAACAGGCAGCACCAATGGCCAAGGATGAGCTGCCACCGGCCCCCCCGCTGGACAGCATGCCCCCACCTACCCAGACTACGGCAAGCCACACCCTGGCACACGACACCTGACACACATGCCACACATCCCTTACAGCCAGCCCATGGCCACCTCAAGGCACAGCCACTGACCAAAGGGCAGGACACCACCATGCATGGCCCGCACAATGACACAGGGACACCACACAGACACCCACCATGCCACTGCAGCATGGCTCCACTCACCAGCTGCAAAGCAGACATGGACACAGGTGGGTAAGCATGAAAAATGTATTAGAGAACTATGATAGAGAAGGAGAATAAGGGATAGGGACAGGGAACAGGGACTGTACAGTGGGATGGGGGAAGGTAGGGGAAGGGAAGACAGAGGCAAAAGAATGTGCAGGGTCTGCTACGGGTGGCCATGGCCTGCCACTGCCTGGCACCTCCATCTCTGCCTGTTGCACAACACCATCCTCCTCATCTGTTGCACCACTTCCAGCATGGTGGACATGATTAAAATGATCTGCCGCAGGAGCCAGCAGTACAGCGGCAGCCGCAATCTCCTCTGGATGCCTATGATAAAGGAATGAATAGGTGATCAGTGCAAGTCCATAGAAACCACGCCCTCCCACTGTGCACAATGGACAGTGGGAACACACAGTCCTGGAGTGGCACCCGGCCACCCACAAAGGGTGGGCCAATGCCTGCCTCCAACCCAGCATGCCATCATAGTGCACAGCAGTGGACACCGCTGTCCAAGGATCACCTGACTTCTCAGTGGCAGGCAGGTGGCACAGTGCTGCAGCAGCACCACAGCAACACTGGTGGCAGCCAGACACACACCCATCCCACCAACAGCCACCACACAAGTGCAATGGCCACCCCACAGTGGCATGCACACAGCACAGTGTGCTGTGCACAGCTGACACAGCACATGGCAGAGGTGATCATGGCCACCCCCACCCCCACTGACCACTTGAAAAGGAGAGAAAACAGAAAAGTGCCTACCAGCCCCCTGTGGCACTGCACACGCTGGTCCCACAGCCGCTCCACCTCCTTCACTTGGGCCAGCTCCCCCAGCCGGTTGTCCCACAGCAGCCTGCTGCTGCCTGCCAGGCACCCCTGCCATCCTGGCATGGTGCCGATCCTCAGGTCCTAGGAAAGGAACACAGACAGGCACACATCAGAACACAGCCACAGCATGAGCCCCCTGCCCCCACCCCTATACACAATGTGTGCCCCAGCCAGGCATGACCCGCCGGGCAGTGGTGCAGTGCACTCGGTGTCCAGCAATGCCACACCACAGGGCACACGCTGACAGTGTCCCCCAAGGGCATGGCAGGCAGCCCAGAAAACACCATGGTATGGTTGTTGAGCACAGAAGCATCATGTGCCGACTTACCTGGCTGTGGCATGGCTTCCCTGCGGACATGTGCCTGCAGTGCCCTCAGCCTCTCAAGTTCCCTCCGTATAAGGTTGTTGTACCAGTGGTGGCACTGCTGTCCAATGCATTGCATCCCAGTGGCCTGGACCAGGCCAAAAGCAATGACCTGCAAGGCATATGTTCTGGCTTGCTGCAGGGGCTGCTGCCCAAACAGGCCTGCTGCATGTGGCTCAACCTGTGCCACTAGGTTAACCAGCTCTACTTGGCTCCAGTTGTGAGCACATTGCACTCCTCACCACGCCATGCTGCCTATACGAATACTGAATCAAAATGGCACCCAGTAGAGCACGTGCACAACTTGCACAGGATGGGCATCTCGTTGACAGTTGTGTGGCGTCCACCAATCACACATTGCCATGGATGCAGGGCATTGGTGTGGCCCACCCGACATGTGGAGCAGGAGCCCCAAGGAGGCATAGGGTCAGGGCAGGGGTCAGGGGTCAACCCACGCAAAGTGTGCATGAATGCTATAGGGCCCATATTGCATAGTGTGCAATAGGCCCTATAGTGCCTGACCACAATGGGTCCTATAGTGCACCATGTGCCATGGGTCCTATAGTGCATCATGCACCATGGGCCCCATAGTGCACCATGTACCATGGGCCCCGAGCACTATAGGGTCCATGGCACATTAAGAGTTTATCAGAAAAGACAACAGGTATGTCATTTCAGAGGGACAAGGAAAAAGAGGGATGACCACCATATGGCTGCCTAACAACCCAGGTGCTGCATGTTATGTAAAATACAGTACAACAAAAAATGATTATGTGACTTTTTGAAACGCTAACAGTTACTACTGTACCTGGATGTTTTCATCTTGCTGTTTTTGTGGTTAGAGCTGAAATATTGATTCCCTACCTTGTGATCAGAAAATATGTTACCTGTTTATAAAATGGTAGTTGGTGCTTTCCATAATGCTATGAAGTAAAATGTTAGATGCTAAAATGTTATATGTGTGAAGCTAAAGTATTATATGTGTGAAGATGCAAAGATGCTAAGGTGGCATATGTGCTAAAAGGTATCCACTGAACAAGGTGACCGAAATTGGGTACCTACAAAAACGGTGACTCAATTATGGTGCCTGTATTCATGTCTACCAAGGGGGAGTGTGGCCAGATACTGGGGTGGGTGAAAAACCACAATGGGAAGTAGGAGATATATGCATGCACACCTGCAGGGGGGAGAGGCAGGGGAGGGATGGTATGTGGGAGGGGGTGTGGCGGGCAGCTGCTGAGCTGGACTGCTGGTGTCATGGGGAGGGTGGTTGGCTAGGAGGAGCAGGGTACAGGGTTTGGGTCCAGCGCAGTGTGTTTTTTTTTTGTTTGTCGGCAGCTGGCATGTATTTTCTTCACCCCCTGACATGCACCCCCTCGGAGTTGAGAATCCATAAGTAGGGGGGTGCGGGGGTCACAGCCCCCCGCATTAAGAATGAGACATGTAGGTCTCGGGTGCCATTTTTGTTTGCACTGTGAGTGTGCAGCACTGAAATTGATGTTCGGTGATGTACACTCACTGTAACAGTGATTGCCTTTCCGTGATCGCCGTTACGACATGGAACCGTGCTAAAGTGACTCTGAGTGAGTCTACAATATGCCTGTTTTTATACTTTTAGAAATGAAATTTGGATTACTTCAGCCTTGTCAATTTTCAAGGTCCATTTTGACTGCTTTATTTATTTATTAAAGTATTTCACCAGGAAAAAACATACTGTGTGCAAAACAGCTAATTTCCAGATGTGCCCTGGGGGGTAAGGGAAGAGGGAAAGCATAAGAACATTCTAAAAAGATACATACAGTTGCATAGGCTTACATACAGAGAAATATGAATACAGAGGTAGATTAAATATATAGAATGTAAAGAAATACTTAAGGATATACAATAAGTGCAACATACCATGGTAGCAGTTAGGTAACCAGAGTTTATACAATGTTCAAGTAGGTGAATATAATAAGTGCAAAATACAGTCACAGTAGTTTGGACCCAAGCGAATGGAGGGAGGGTCAGTGTACACTTAAGGACAGTGGCAGGAGGGAGAGGTGTGGGTTCAGAGAAAAGAGATTAGTGAGGGTTTTGAAGAGGCTGAATGAATGCTTTAGGGAAGAGAATTCTAGAGTTTAGGAAAGGGGAAAGAGAAGGCTGATTGACCAGTGAGTTTTATGGGAAGGGAGCTTGAGGAAGTGATACCCAGAGTTTAAGAGGGAGTAGGAGCAGGGGGAGGATGGAGAGACTAGGGAGTTGAGAGAGGCGGGTAGAGAAGATAGACAGAGTTTGGTAGTAAAGAAGGCACAGTGGTACAGACAGCAATCCTCCAGGGAAGAGAAGAAAAGAGCAGAGTAGAGAGTAAAGTGGTGGGTGTAGGTAGGGCAGTTAAGGGCAAAGTGGCAGGAGGCATTAAAGAGGGGATCCACTTTGGCCAGTGTGGATTTAGAAGCAGCAACATAGACAATATTGCCATAGTCAAAGATGGGGAGAATAATCTTAGTAAGGATGTCTCAGCGAGCAGGGAGGGGGGTGCAACTTTAATGTGTAAAGAGTGCACCCAGTTTAGAGTGGATCTTTTTATGAATGGCATTTATGTGCTGGGAGATATGGAAGTGATGGTCAAGGCAGACACTAAGGTAATTGAAGGCAGGTATGTCATCAATTGGGATACCATATAGGGTATGGCCAAAGCAAAATTGGCCATCTTTTTGGCATTTAGAGGTAACTGATTTGACTGAAATCATTTCTGGACTAAGTCAAAATCAGGTTGGAGTTTGGATACTAGCTCAGCAGGTGAAAAACCAGAGACAAATAAGGCCGTGTCATCTGAGAACATGTGTATAAATGCAGATGAGCAGGCAGAGGGAGGATCATTTAGAAATATAGAAAATAAAAGTGGACCAAGTACAGAACCTTGGGGGACTCTGAAGGTAATGGTGAGGGGAGGATATGGCTCCTCCTAGCCTCACAGATTGAGATCTCCCTGTGGGGTAGGAACTGAAACAGTGAGTGGAAGGGACTGAAAGACCAGCTGAAGTGAGTTTGTGGAGTAGGAGTGAGTGAGAGATGGTGTTGAATGCTTCGAATGTTGACTAAAGCTGTGGGCTGGCTTGTCCAGGTCCTTGGGAAGGCTTCCCTGGTATCGTCCCCCTCGCCCCATATGACTATCTGGCTCTGTTGAGGCAGAAACCAGAGTAGGCACATATGGAGGTTGGTGGTGCCATAGGTATAGCTATCTATATGGTGTTGGTGCAGGACAGGTTTCACCAAGTAGTAATAGTCTGATCTTTCTTAAACCACCATAAACATAAACAACACTGAACAAAAAGAATGGGAACATGCAAATGTACAGTCATAAAAGGGGTTACAAATGCTCATAAATTAGCTTTTGTCCAGTTAGATGGAGTGGGTACTGTAGATAACTGACAAGTAGACTTTGTTCTATAACATTAATAACATCAAATTGTCCCAAGATATATTGTCTATTACAATGTTAAAGAGTTCTGTAAGGTTATTTCTGCTGTTGCTCATTCCCTGATGGTAAAGGAAAAAGGAAGGTTGTTTATGATTTGGAGTAAAAGAGGTACAGTTGGCATGCCTTCCCTGTAGAAGAATAAATCAGATTACAAACAAGAATTTATGAACAGCACATTTTTGGACACTCTGTGTTAATAACTTGGGTACAGGCCAAATGTATCATAGCATGAATGTTTCTGGACTAAAGCAGCAAAACTGGGATACTGGAAAGTAAAGTCAAAAGCTGGCACATTTTGGGAATACACACAGTAAACAGAAGGTACATACAGTATGTAATCTCATACACCATAATATAAAGTATTTAAGTATTATAATAATTATAATCACCATAATAATCACAAGTAATAATTGAAATAATACCATAATTTTAATTAGAATTATTTATTATAACCACAATATAATATTGTAGTAGCAAAGTAGTACCACTATAGTTAGGGCTGAGTAGGCTGTTTATTGTTAACCCCCCAACTTTGCACCTTAATAGCTTTTCCTCCATTCAAGATTTGCACAGAATTTTGCATGTGAGGTCTGGGGACAAGTTCTCTTGAGTTGCCAAGATTCTTTTTTTAGTCAGATGTGTGGATTCTGAGATCCAGGTGATGTGTTTTTAGGAATTTTGCTTCTGTTTATCATCAACTTGCACCCAGATGCTTTGAAATTTTGGTCTGAAATATTTGGGATGGAAAGGATTTGCACCAGAAAGGCGCCTTTCATTGATTTGGTGAAAACATTTTAATCTAGCCGGCCCGGTGGTGCTGAGGGTTGAGGTGCTAGATGCCTCACCTCACTCCACGCCAGCGACCCTGGTTTGGGAATGAGCCCGGGCAGTCGGGGGTTGGCTGGGGAAGAGAGGAATTGAGTGCCCAATGGTGGCTCTCCCTCTCTGGGAAGGGTTACAGTCTGTCCCACTGCTATATTGCCACCTCCTGGGTGAACCTGGGAATGGCGATGCGGGTCGGGACACATAACGGGAGGGGCAGTGCTAGCTGAGAGCCCAGGGAGGAGCAGTGTATATATGCATGCCTCCTCATTGGCTCTCTCAGTGTGCCGGCAACTGCAGGGGATAGGGCAGAACAGGAGAAAATGGAGCCCTTCACTCCTAGGTGATGACTCCTCCTATGCCAGTCCTCGTCACTGGCACTCTCCAGGGCAGACTTCAATGTGATTAGCCAACTCCACCGTTATTAGGGGGAGATTGGGCGGTTCCTTCCCCACCTCACTCTGAGGGGTGTACCAGGATACCTAAAGAATCATTGTGCAGGCAACCACTCTAGTGGCAGACTCCTTGGGGTACCATGGGACGTGTGGAGGGTGAACTGAGGGTGTCTGTCTGAGTGGAGGGATGGTGTGGTAAGGAGAAATAAATATAAGGTTAAAAAAAATGTTAATCTATTCCCAAGTTATAAGGACTGAAAACTTTAGTTCTGAGCATGCTCAGTAGGGTCTTTTGGATAGATGTTTGACACAAAAGAAGAATTTGGCCATAGAAAAGATGATTTCTCTTTTATGAGGGAGTAAGTCTCTTTTATTAGAGAAAGTTCTTCTTTCTTATCTCAGCCATTTTGTTTCTTTTTTTTTTGCAAACATTATTTTTGAAAACGTATAACAATGATGCCCTACAGATACAACAAGACATGAATCTAGCTAAACAGGATTCTTTAGCTAGATTCTACATTTCATTTTTTGGAAAAAAAAATGTGTTTTTGGAGCATTTAAAAAACCTTCTTTCATGAGATGACTTTCTTCTTTCGGAGGACTCATAAAAGAAGAATAGGGCCATACAAAAGAAGAATAGGACAATACAAAAGAAGAATGTGGACTTTTTTTTTTCACATTCTTCATTCCTATGAACCAATCTTCTTTCATGACCTCTTGAAAGTCTCATAAAAAAAGATGGGTTCTCATGAAATGAGAATTTAGACTTAGTTTTTTCACATTCTTCTTTCATCTGAAGGCCTCTTCTTTCTTGAATTGACATGAAAGAAGAATTCATACAGTTTATTTTTTTTGCACATTTCAACTTCAACAAGACATAACATCACCAATATTTATAGTTAAGGGACAATCTATGTATCACAAAAAGGTCTCAACGAGTACTACAATAATCCCTCCAAAAATTCAGGGGCTATATAAATAACAATTTAAAAATGGAAATTCCCATAGGATAACATAGCAATTTAACAAGCTGAAACTCCATCAATCTTTTGAATTAAGGGACAAGCTATATTTCAAAAGAAATGTCTCAGAGAGTACTGTAACACTAAGTCCCTAAGAAATAGCAGCTGAAAACAGATATTTTTATTTTACATATTTATTTATATCTAGGAAGTACCTTTGAGCCAAAGGCTCTTTTACAGAGGTTCCACGTCATAGTAATACATGAGCATAACATCATTTACAATGGTTACAAGTACATCAACAGGTACAAGGAGGTTCCATGCCTTAGAAAACATGAGTACATCAGGTTACAGAGGTTACATAATTACAATAACAGGGATTACATAAATAAAAATATACAGATACGTAGTTTATAGCAGGCTAGGTTGACAAGAAGTTTAAGTGAACAACTAGAGAATCTACAGGATATAGAGCAAATCAGGTAGGGAACAGAGGATGATACAGTCTGTAAAATAATTAACTAATACTGTATGCAAGGAGGGGAAAACTTGATGGGTAGCAGTTCTTTTGTCTTAAGTGCTAAAGAGTGTAGTCATAGAGGAGGGCTAAACTCATTGAGACAGTGGAGCCTACTAGGGGAGTGTTAGTTAGCAAGAAGAGAGGAGAAGGAAAGGGGGCAGGTTAGAATGAGGGTAGCAGGAAAGAGGAGGGAAGAGTGTGGGGGGTTCAGGTCTCTCAGTCACAGTTACTGTTTGTGGCTAGGGCCACTCAGAGTTTATCTTTTAAGGGGCCTATTTTGTCCTCTTTGTGATGTCTAGGTCAAGCATTAAGCCAAATGGCACACGGTATACGTAGGACTGTTGGCCTTGTGTGGTTCTACAGAAAGGGATGCAGAGGGCTGAGTTGTTTGTACCCCAGTGTACCTGATATAACTATAAATGGATTATGATGGATATACAAAAACATAATTAAAAAATAAAATTTCCATAGGATAACACTGCAACTTTAACAAGCCATTACTCTGTCAATATTTGGAGTAATAAGACAATCTATAAACAAAAACAAGTCTCAATGAATACTACACGTCTAACACATAATTACCCCCTCAAAAAAGCGGGGGCCATATAAAAACATAAACATTTAAAAATGACAGTTCTCATAGGATAATACTGCAACTTTAACAAGCCATAACCCTAAAAATATTTGGAGTTAAGGGACAATCTATATATATCAGAAGGAGCCTCAATGAGTACTACAAGACTAACACATAATATCATCCAAAAATCATGGGGTATGCACAGCACCCCAAAATTACTTCCAAACTTCACCAAGGTGCCATATCCATAGTTAAAGTTTAATCATCATCAAAATGCACTAAAGATGTATCTTGCCTTGACTACTTAATACATATCTCAGACTAAACTGCCAAAATATTACTGACTTATAGCTAAACAAACAAAAAACATTTTTGCTCATATACAATCAACTTCTGGGAGTTTAGAGAAACACATAATATAAATTGTTTCTTTGAAGAGAGCCCAACAAAAAAAAAAACATTACAAAGGAGCAGATAAATTGCTTTCCTGGAGACATGGAAGCACAGGGCCTAGAAGGTTCTGTGCTTCCACAACCAGATGAATGAGGATACAGTTCTACTAT
Organism: Neoceratodus forsteri; assembly: GCA_016271365.2. Classification (NCBI taxonomy): domain Eukaryota; kingdom Metazoa; phylum Chordata; order Ceratodontiformes; family Ceratodontidae; genus Neoceratodus; species Neoceratodus forsteri. The sequence continues at coordinate 380,468,176 of CM057458.1, forward strand.
CTGAAAAAGAAAGGAAATTCTTTAAAAACTTTATTAATGTTCTAGTTCAGACTCAGATTAATACAACAAAAGGAGGCAAATGTAGTGTTAGAGTTTCCAACCTTAACTCCCCACCCCCATCCCCAAGCAGCAAAAGGAAAAAACATTACAGTCTTGGCTGTCCTAAGTCTTGGGGATCTGGGGTGGGGTCTCCCTTCTGGTTCTTAACCATAATGCTCACCTTATTCTGACATGGTCTTCAGACTTACAAGAACAGTGTCTCCCCACATGTTGCCAACAAGGTGTGAGCCCTGCCTGAAGAAAACAGGTCACATCTGATCTTATTTGCTCAGGGAATGGAATGAGCTTTAGGGTTCAGAAATCCAAGGAAGACCACACACCTGATTCACCAAGACTCAGAACAGGAAAAAAGTATCACATCAATTGAGCGATTGAATTTTGGCAATGGCAGTTTCAGTGTCTGCAATTCGGTGAATGTGAAAAGGGTGACAGTGAATATGGGTACCCTACAGTAAGGGTGACAATTGCTTCCCCCCACCTCCCTGAGGTGCTACGACCTTGGAGTTAGATATGTTAGTAAGGAGGTTATGGGGGCAACACCCCATGCAATAGGTGGTGCTGGGGGCGAAGCCTCCTGCAGAAAATAAGTAATGCAATTGTCACTCTTACTGTAGGGTGCCTATATTCACCACCACCCTTTTCAAGATTGCAGAATTGCCATTGCTGAAATTCCATCGCTCAGTTGACATGGAGCTCAGGAAAAACATAATGTTTTTTCCTTCTGCAGCTTGGATGGTGGTGTGGGGAGTTAGGTCTGGAAACCATTAAACCACATTTCCCTACTTTTGTCACTTTAATCTGAACCCTAACTGGTGTGTTAATGCAGTTTTTTGTAAACACTATATTATAGGGGTGCAGTAGCACACCTGTAGTTAGGGTTGAGTAGCATGTTTAATGTTAAACCTCAAATTCTGCACTTTAATAACTTTGCATCCAATCAATGGGTTAGCTCACAATTTGGTATGTGCTGTACTGGGGTCAATCTCTTGATGTGTCAAATTTTGTTCTGGTGGGATGTGTGGATTCTGATATCTGGATAGTGTAAAAAGTCATAAAGTTGCCACTTTTTGCATTTTTTTCCTCATTGCCTTGCATTCAGATGGTGTAGAATTTTAATGTGATTTTTTATGGTAGAAACAGCTTCGGCAACAGAACAGGCATGTTTTGTTTTGTGAAAAAGTATTAATCTGTTTCAAAGTTATTCAGTTTTTCATTTCCCATTGTTTTCAATGGAAAGAGTACTTTTCAGGATAGAGGGAGGAAGTTCAACAAAGGATTTGCCCTTGCGAAAATGGATTCTGTCTTGTGAGACCCGTTCTATTTTTGTGAGAATAAAACCCTTTTCAATAGAGAAAAATCCTTTTTTGTGAGCCACCATCTTGTTTTTTTTTAATTCCATGAACTCAAATGTGTGGAAAATACATAAAAATGTTGACATTTTAGAAATTAAACACCAGAACCTACTGCAGCTAAATATGACCTGTTTAACTAGATTCTGGTGTATGTTTTTCACAATTAGGGCCAGAAATACTTTTCTGAGCACCCAAAATCCTGGGTGCCAGCTTAGCGAGAGGAACCTTCTGCCATGTTCTCTGTATGAGAACAATGGCTTTTTTTATGTTCTGCAACTGAAGCTGAACTCCTGCTGCCAGCTGCAGTGTGTGTTATAAGCCCTCTTTTTTCCTCTGGTGTCTAGTGGCATCCTCAGTCCCGTATCACTGTCCCATATATTCCTGGTGTCTAGTGGCACTCCCACATTCTGATCGCAGTCCCTAGTCCCTGTTTTTTATTTTATTTTATATTATCCGATGGGAATGGGGTACTCACAGAGGGGCGGAGCAGCAAGATGGATGCACTACTGTGTGCTCCGAGCTCCAGTTTTATTTTGACTGCCACAGCAGAGTCTATGTCATTCAAGTGGAGGGTTTATACAAAGACTTTTTGAGTTATTATTAGCACTTGAGCAATGTGAGGCTAGCTTTTCAGGAGCATCAAGAGTTTCTTGCCAGTGACGCTGCTGTGAGTGGTAGAGGTTTAAGAGAGTTATATGCTGGATGCAGAGGAGAATCACAGTAATAGTATAAGTACTGAAATGTGTATTTAAAACAGGAAAAGGGTAAGCCCTTTCTGAAGATTATATGAACCCTCAATTAACCTGTATGTTACGGAGGATGGAGCATTTCTTGTCTTCATGTGCTGTCTGTTCTTGCTGCCATAGTAGGATGGCTGATGTCCTGCTAACAGTACAAAGAAAGTACCTCTACTAAGCATGACCTGTTTGTTGTGAAGCATAGGCATGGTGCAAGAAATACAGGTCCATAAGACACCAGATGGAGGACCAGTCATGTGCAAGGTATGTTACTGAGTAAGGGACATCTGGCCATGCCATTATGTGCATACATACAGTATATCAGGCTTGTTCTCCACAACTGTCAGTGCGCCGCCTCCATGGTACCAAACTATCTTGTGATATCAGGCAATGTGGTGGTATGTGTTAAGAGTGTAAACAGGAATGTCAGAAGTTCTGCTAACAGTCTTGGCACACATGGCAGTGAGATATGCACCCCGCTTCTGCTCTTCTGCTGGTTTTGGAGGGTGGGATGTTAGGGAACCCTAACGCCTAATCTCCAAACTTTTGTCACTTGTAACTGGAGCATTAATGAAGTATTTTTGCAATAAGTATATATATATATATATATATATATATAGTGGTAGGGTGGGAATCTGTTAGGTTAGGGTTAAATTTAAGGCCATTTCTTTTGTGCTTTATTAGCTAACTGATGCATTATCAAAGTTTTGCAAGTGTATATATATATATATATATATATATGTAATATATACACATATATATATGTATATATTCTTTGCAACAAAATTCATTAATGCATCAGTTAGGTGAATACCACAGCAACAAAAGTAGTGAAATGAGGCATTAGGGTTTCCAACCCTAATGACCCACCCCAGGGCTCCCTACCCCAACCACCCACCTCCATCCCCCAATCCCTCACACACCAACAGGCATTGGGTAAGTTAGGTCAAGCAGGCCCAACTCTCACCCCATTCCATGAGTAAACAAGCTATACACTTCAGTATAGGACAATGGGTGAGAGTTAGCCTGATGACCCAATGACACACCTGATTTCTGCTTTTTATGTATTAGTATATGTCACTGTGGAAGCATAGAAATGTTCAAAATAAACAGAATGGTTTTGAAAGCAGACTGAGCAATTATAATAAGCAACCCCACATCTTTGGAAACGTGAAATTTGATGAAAATGATCAAAAGACATTTTGGCAAAACAACACAAAATGTTTGAAAACGCTCCCTCGCTTATGAAAATGGAACACTTCCATTTCCGTAGACAGTAGATAACATGCTAAAATTGAAGAAAATGGTTAAAAATGCACCATTATTCCCAAAAATAACACAAACATTTTCAAAAACATCCCCTTGCTTCCGAAACTGAGAAGCTTTTGTTTCTGTAAACAGCACTTCATTTTCAGAAAAGAATGCCCCATTTTCACAAAAATGCCCCATTTTCAAACAGAAATGCCCCATTTCACACAAAATGCCCTATTTTCAAACACAAATACCCCATTTTCACAACAAATGCCCCATTTTCGAATAAAATGCCCTGTTTTTGCAAAAATGCTCCATTTTCAAACAAAAATGCCCCATTTTTGAACAAGAATTACCCATTTTTGAACAAAAATGATCAATTTTTGCTAAAAGGTCCCCATTTTCTAAGAACAAAGCCCATTTGCTCAAAAAATGCCCAGTTTCAAACAAATATGCCCTATTTTTTCAAAAACTGTACAATTATTGAACAAAAATTACTAATTTTCTAACATATATGCCCAATTTTTGGAAACTTTGTTTTTCACAAAAATCCATTTTTATGTGTAACACTTAACTTTTCCCAGAGGAAATAAAGGGATATTTAATGTTTAATAACTTATGAATGGATTAATTTGTTTTACCAAACTTTCAAAAGGCACATCTGTGATCCAAATCCTTCCTACTCTGAAAATTTCTGCCCACAACTTAAAGCCACTTCTGAGATCCAGGATGACAAGAAAATGTCAAATTTTGATTTACTGTTTTTCAACAATTTATATCTCAGAAACCCTCAATAGATTGCCACTAAATATGGCAGCGCCAAAGACCTAACTCTAGAAGTCTGCATGCCAGATGTAATGCAAATCTGTTGAATAGGCTCCAAGGTTATTAACCCTCAAAGTTTGAACTTTAACATAGAAGTGCACTTTCAACCTAACTACACTGGTGCGACTGCACCGGTATATAGATATAGATAGATAGATAGATAGATAGATAGATAGATAGATAGATAGATGTACATACACATAATTACATACATATACATATATTCATTGCAAAAAGCTTTGCTATTGCATCAGTTAGGGTTAGGGCTACAAAATTGGGAAATTAGATGTTAGGGTTCAGCCCCTAACCCCCCACCCACCCCAATCCTCCACAGACTGATAGACACTGGGTGTGTCATGGGGTCACGAGGCCTAACTCTCATCCCATTTTCCTTTATTGTAGCATGTCAACCTGTTTACACATGGAATGGGGTAGAATTGGGCCTGACAATCTCATGGCACACCCTGGCATCTGTTGGTCTGTGGAGGATGGGTCGGGGGATTAGGGTTCAATCCTAACATCTTATTTCTCCACTTTTGTCACTTTAACCCTAACTGATGCATTAACAAGCATTTTTTGCAATAAAAATATAATTGCAAAAAAACTTCATTAATGCATCAGTTAGGGTTAAAGCAACAAATGTGGAGAAATGAGACATTAGAGTTGAGCCACTAACCCCCACTACCACCCCACCACCCCATTCTCCACAGACTTGTTTGCATATGGAATGGGGTGAGAGTTAGGCCTCATGACCCAATGGCACACCCCAGTGTCTATTGGTATATGGAGGATGGGGATGGGGTGGTGGGGAGGTTTAGGGCTTAACCCTAATGTCTAATTTCCCCACTTTTGTCACTTTAACCCAAACTGATGCATTAAGAAGTTTTGTGCAATGAATTTCCTTACTTTTTGAAAAAGTGTAATATAACTAGTAAATAGCATGTGTTGGTGGGATTGCGGTGCCCAAGCTGCCCATTTGTGCATAATGATATGTATCTGTGGGAGCATGGGCCCTCTGGACCCTGCGCTCCCTTTTACACATAACTACTGAGCCATACACCAGACCTATAGGGCAAGGAACCCTTGTAACACCAATTTGCCATAAGGGCTTCCATCAGCCAAGAAGGCACGTATAACCACCATAACACCACCCCCCCATTAAACTTGTTGTGATCATGAAATAGATATTTTTTATCATGAAATGTTATGCATTTTTCAACATGATACTTCCAGCTGTGTCACCGTGATAGGATAACGGCACAGCTGAAACCAACTCTTAGCTAATCAGAATTAGCATTCTTTATACTCATTTCATAATGAAGTAATTATTACCTCCAGGGTGGGTATCATGGTGGCATAACATCCCACTTAGGATGTTTGATCCGTGGCCATAGGCCAAGGCATCCAACACCCAAGAAGGGATGTTATCCTGGGGGGGTAGGGCAAGTGTGATAGGGTTGGTGACCCTAACATTCAATTACCACACTTTTGTCACTGTGTAAACAGCCCTAACTGATGCATTAACAAAGTTTTTTAGAAAAGAATTTCCTTACTTTTTGAAAGAGAGTAATATAAATAGTAAATGGTATGTGTTGGACGGCCCTGCACTACCACCAAGCTGCCCATATGTGCATAATGATATGAGTCTGTGGGAGTGTGGGCCCTCCAGGCCCTGCACTCCTACTTACACATAACTAAGGAACCATACGCCAACCCTATAGGGCAAGGAACCATTGTAACACTAATTTGCCAATATCTCAGCAACTGTAGCAGCTATGAAAAAAATTTCAGTGCTGTTGTAATCATGGCAGCGAGACCACCACAAAAGATGAGTCAACTAAATCCGTATCTCACATAGTTTCTGAGATACAAGCACAGAAAAGTACTGTGGGTGCCAACTTTGAGGGCATAATACTGGCCTACAGACATGAAAATGAGCCATTGGCATACTAATTTCCTAATATCTCAGTAACCGTACAAGGTAGTGAACAAATTCAAAATTCATGGTGTTTACGACTTTCAAGCCTACATCTGTATTAAGAATTTTTGCAATGAAAAATCTGTTTCTTGAGCTGTTTTCGAGATGCAGGCGTTTGAAGATGCCATGGGCACCGCAATGTTATCCTATGGGGCATTCCTCAATTTTCAAAATGCTGTAACTGTGGAACCACTCAATATTTTTTCACCAAACAAGCAAAAGGCACAACTATGAGTCAACATCTTCTTGCCCTTTAAATTATAGCCAAAAGAACAATTTACCTTGCTGCAAGGAAATACCAAACGTTTACTGCACCCTATTCATTTTAATTGGATGTTGTTGCACATCAAAAATGTTTAGCTAAATGTTTTCATGCTTCCGAGTATATTGTTGCACACGAAAATTATGTTTGCATAGCTGAAATTTCAAAACTCGATCAAAATCAAAACACATATTTTCAGACCATATTGACAAAAACTGATGTCAGGGACGTGTTCCTCATGGTAAACACAAGTGGTGGTATTTAAAAAGAAGCAATATGTTTTGAGTGCTACTGTTTTTTGTCTCTCGCTAACTGAAAACAAAATGATGGCAGCACAAATGAATTTTCCCAGAGCACAAACGAAAAAAAAAATGTTGCCACTAAAGTTTTCAAGAAACCAATATTCATTTTCCATAGACTATAGTGGGACATGAAAAAATGGCACAACTTTTGAACAGATTAATATTTTTTCACCAAATCTTCAAAAGGCACCCCTTTGACCAGGTCTACATCTACCCAACATAATTTCACACCACACGGACACACCATGCAGAAAACTGATCGATGACAAAATGCAAAAGTTAGGATTTTTCAGTTTTTGATGCTCCAGCTCAGAAACCTTAAATTCAACCAGAACAAAATTTCCAGATCCAGAGATCTATAGTACCACACTGAGCATGCAAACTTTCAGGAGAATCAGAATAATGGTTGCAAAGTTATTAAGGTTCACAGTTTGGGGTTTAACATAGAAGTATCCATGCAACTTAACTATACCTGCACTTCATATATTCACATATTCACTGCAAAACTCCATTAATGCATCAGTTCAGGTTCATTCCACCCAACGAAAGCCTGGAAATCAAGTTAGGGTCACCAACCTATACACCCTCACACCCTTGCCGCCCTCTCTTCCCATTCTATGTGTAAAGACGCTGAGATAGTACAATTATAGGAGAATGGGAGAGAGACCCAATGTCCCTAAGACACACCCCAGCACCTGTTGGTCTGTGAAGGTTGGGGTGTGGGGTGTTTGGGTTGGTAACCCTAACCTCAAATTTCCAGACTTTGTTGGTGTGGAACAAACCCTAACTGATAGTTGTTTGTACTGTCACAAAAGTAATGCAGAATGTCACAAAAGTACCCATGTAAACCAATGATACTGTCCCAAAAATACATGGTACATTCACAAAATGATAAATAATTGTTGAAAGCCCCCACGTTAACCAACACTGCTTTTCAAATGTTCTGCAGTATTTTCGCGAAACCTTTCATTGTGCACATAGTTTTTTTCCATAGGCTATAATGGGAAATGAAAATGATTAAGAACTTTAAATGGATTACTATTTTTTCCAAAAACCTTCCAAAGGCATTTCCCTGATCCAGTCGCCATACATCCTGAAAATTTCATACCAGATAGACAAACTGTTCAGGCTACGGAAACGAGCAAAGAATTCCACTAAATTGAGGATTTTTTTAACACTCCACAGCTCCGAAACCACAAATCTGAACAGAATGAAAGTTTCTAGATCCAGAGATTTATGCCTCCACACTGTGCATGCAAAACTTCAGGGAAATTGGACAAAAATGCTTTCGAAGGTATTGAAGTGCAAAATATTGTATTTAACATTAAAGTACCAAGTCAACTGTAACTGTAATGGCCCTACCAGACCCTAACTCTCACCCCATTCCATGTGTAAAAAAGCTGAGATGGTACAGTATAGGAGAATGGGGTGAGAGTCAGGCCCGACGGCTCCAAGGCAGACTCTGACACCTGTTGGTCTGTGGAAGGAGGGGGTGGGGAGGTAGGATTGGTTACCCTAACATCAAATTTCCAGACTTTTGTTGGTGTGGAATGAACCCTAAATGATGCATTAGGAGATTTGTTTTTGCAATTTCCTTTCTTTCTGAGTAAGTGAGATGTTACTCATATAGTATCCATAGGTGGGAGCGCAGCACCTCCGGGCACTTTGCTCCCACCTACCCATCAGTGTAGAGTCATAGTTCAGGAGGTCCCTGTGCTCCCAGTTTTGCATAATGGAATCCATATTTGGGAGTGCAGGCCCTCTGGGCCCCTGCACACCCACCCAACCATAGGTGCAGAGTCATAGCAACTGACGTCCCTGTGCTCCCAGTATTGTAAGATGGTACTATGGTGGAGCACAGCCCTGGCCCCTGTGCCCAACTCACTTTTAAGAGTAGAAACATAGCACCGGGAGGGTCCAGTGCTTTTAGTTTGCATAATCATATCCATAGGTGGGAACACAGGCCTTCTGGGCCTTGCACTCCCACCCACCCAAGACGGTAGAGGCATAGGGTAAGAGGGCCCAGTGCTCCCAGTTTAGCATAAATAGTATGCATAGGTGGGAGCTCAGCCCTCCAGGCTCTGTGCTCCCACCTACACATAAGGAGGAGCACTTGGATGACAGTGGGCTCAGGGAGGGTTAGGGTGGTCAGGCAGAGGCATATCCCAGATCCTATTCAACTCAGAACTCATATGCCACATTGGCAAATGGGGACAACCAAATAGAGGTCACCAGAGAAGTGGAAGGAAAGGAAGTGGAGGTTAGCCAAGGAGGTGACCTCAGTGGGGAGAGCAGTGGACCCCAGAGGAGGAAGAAGCAAATCCTGGTGAAGGACTCCATCATAAGAGGAGTCCAGCTAGGAACACAGGAGGGGGAGGACAGGGAGGTGTGGTGCCTATCAGGTGCCACGGCACGGAGGGATGGAAGAAAGATCCTGGGGATCACTGGGAAGGCAAGATGGGAGGGTGAGCTGGATGTCATTACCACCTAGGTACTAATGACCTGGAAAATGGGAAGCCTAAGGAAGTTCAGGAAGAGCTTAGGATATTGGGGAGGGGTCTCAAGCAAGTAGCTATTTCTGTCACCTTCTCGGAAGTACTGCTAGCGAGAGGCATGGGAGAGCATAGGGGTGCATGCACCAGGAACTTTAACTCATGGTTGAAGAACTGGTGCTGTGAAGAAGGGCTTGTATTCATTGGTGACTAGGGACCCACCTGGAGGGATGGAGGTGTGTTTAAGCCTGATGGCCTGCATCCATCCTGGAGGGGAATCCAAGCACTCAATGATAAGTTTAAATGCTACATTGACAAGCATTTAAACTAGCCAAGGTGGGGTGGCAGACCATCAAGGAGGGTACCTAATTGCCAACCCCCCAACAGCTAGCAGTGGAACCTGTGAACCAGAGGAGTGGATATCTCTACAAAGCAGTGGGCAAAAGATGGAGATAAGCACCCAAGAGGTGGATAGGGGGAAAAGCAGCAAAATTCAAATGAAGGGCAGACAGCAAGGAGAACCAGTGATAAATGATGACTAGGGAAGGGATGGAGTAGAATAGCTAAACAGTCTATGGAGGTCAAATCATGGAAAGCCATGTGTGCCAATGCCAGGAGCCTTAGCAACAAGATGGAGGATCTGGAGGCTGTCATGGTGCAGTCAGACCTAGTCATTGTGACCATCACAGAAACCTTGTGTAATGATAACCACAACTGGGAGATGGCCATACCTGGCTACAACATATTCAGAAGAGACAGGGCAGTTAGGAAGGGAGGAGGAGTGGTACTGTATGTGAAAAATTACATAAGGACCATAGAGATCCAGGAGGAACAAAATGGGGAGAGATACTGTGGATTAAGCTGGAAAGGAAAATGAGGCCAGCCATCCTGCCAGGTGTGGTCTATAGACCACCGCCCAGGAGGAAGAAACAGATAGGAGCTGATGCTAGCCATCCAAGGATGGCAGACAAGGTGAGGTAGTGCTGGTTGGAGACCTCAATATTCCAGACGTGGACTGGAGCATCCCAGCAGCAGCATCAACTAGGAGCAGATTTATCCTGGACTCCCTTCAGGGTGCCTTCCTCAAGCAACTGGTCAGGGAACCAACTCGGCAGAAGGCAATACTGGACTTAGTGCTCACAAACTGAAACAGTGTGATGGGGGTGACAGTAGGGGGGCACCTGGGGAACAGTGACCACCAGTCCTTGTGGTTTGATATCACGGAAGGAGCAGAACCAAACCAACAAAACACATATCCTGGATTTTAGGGGGGCAGACTTTGGGAAAATGGGGAGATGCTTGAAAGAGGCATCAAGGGGAATGGGGCAGGAATCAGGGGTTGAGGAACAGTGGGCAGTATTTAAAACGGGGATTACAAGAGTAACAGAATTATGCATTAAGCAGGTTAGCAAGGGGAAAAGGAAGAGGAGGCCATTACAGTTTTCCAAGGAGGTAGCGGAGAAAGTGAAAGCCAAATAGATTGCATTCAGGCAATACAAAATACACAGGCAGAAGGGATAGGGAGAAGTACCAGTAGAAGCAAAGGGAGACAGGGAGGTCAGTAAGGGAAACCAAAGCTCAGACAGAGAGCACATTGCAAAATCAGTGGGTAGAGGGCAAAACCTTTTGCCGGTACATAAGTGAAAAAGAAAGGCAAAGAGAGGGATAGTGAGACTGAAGAGGGAGGATGGGCAGCGTGGAGGATGACAACAGTAAAGCTGACATATTGAACAGGTATTTCTGCTCGGTCTTTACTGAGGAAGAGGAGGGTAATGGGTCTGAAGCAAGTATAAGGAGTGGCAATAGTGCAGAATGTACACAAGTCCCTTTACATGAGAAAGGGTCCTGAAGGAACTGGAAGTAATAAGAGTTGATAAAGCAATAGGGCCAGATGGGGTGCACCCAGGGTCCTTAAAGAACTAAGAGAGGTGGTGGCTGAACCTCCGGGCAATCCTGTTTAGCTGATCACTGGAAACAGGGAGGTACCCAAAGACTGGAGGACAGCAGATGTAGTCCCCTTATACAAAAGTGGGAACAAAGAGGAATCGGGGACCTACAGACCAGTCAGCCTCACCTCGGTAGAGGGGAAGATCATGGAAATACTACTAAAGGGCAGATTGGTGGAACATCTGGCTGTCAATGGACTACAGGACCCAAGGCAGCTTGGTTTCACTGCGGGAGGTCATGTCAGACCAACCTCGTTGAATTTTTTGACTGGGTGACTAGGGAGGTAGATCAGGGGAGGGCAGTGGACATGGCCTATCTGGACTTCAGCAAGGCCTTTGACATGGTGCCACATAGAAGACTATTACTCAAACTGGGGGATATGGGTGTGGGCAGGACAATAGTGTGGTGGGCAGGTAACTGGCTAGGCAGCAGGACACAGAAGGTGGTGGTAAATGGCTGTCACTCCACGGAGGGAAGAGTGACCAGTGGGGTACCACAGGGATCAGTGCTGGGACCAGTCCTATTCAACATCTTCATCAGTGACATTGCACAGGACCTAGAAGGCAGAATTTCCCTGTTCGCTGATGACACAAAGCTTTGTAACAGAGTAGACACACCAGAGGGTACAGACAGAATGAGAAGGCACCTGCAGAAACTTGAAGAATGGTCAGGGGTTTGGCAGTTGAACTTCAATGCAAAGAAGTGCAAGATAATGCATATGGGGCACAAAAACACAGGCACAATATATCAGTTGGGGGTGAGGATATAGCATGCACCAAGCAGGAAAGGGATCATAGGGTTATCTCTGATGACCTCAAGGTAGGGAAACAGTGTGACAAGGCAGCAGGTAAAGCAAATAGGATGCTGGGATGCATAGGCAGGGGCATCACAAGCAAAAAAATGGAGGTCATAATTCCACTATACGAGTCAATAGTGAGGCCCCACCTGGAGTACAGTGTACAGTTCTGGAGACCTTACTTATGTAAGGACATGGACAGGAACAGGGTAGAGAAGATTCCGAGGAGGGCAACAAAGATGGTACATGGATTGCATCACAAGTCCTATGAGGACAGGTTGAAGGAACTGAATACGTACTCCCTGGAGGAAAGGAGAGAGAGAGAGAGAGGATATGATAGAGACACACAAGTATTTTACAGGGAGGAACAGAGTGCAGGAATACACTATTTTTAAGCAAAAAGATGTTCCAGAACTAGAGGGCATGGGATCAAGTTGGAGGAGGATGATTCAGAGGAAACATGAGGAAGAATTTCTTCACAGATTGGGTGGTGGACAAGTGGAACACCCTGCCAGAGGAAGTGGTGGGGGCTGAAACAATCTCGGGATTTAAAAATGCATGGGACAGACATAAAGGAATTCTGGAGGTCAGGGTTCAGGGGCAACAGACTTCTAGGAAAACATAAAGTGAACTTACAAGCTCAAATGGGCAGACTGGGTGGGCCATAGGCCCTTATCTGCTGACACTGTCTATGTATCTATGTATCTAAGTACAGACACATAGCACAGGCCTAGAGGCATTCCAAGTAATCCTTGTAATGCATATTTAGCAATATCTCAGTAACCATAGCAACTGCAAAAAAAATTATTTCACAGTTGTATTTATGACCTAGCCACCACCACATGTGCTTAGTACACCTAAAGGCGCTTTGTGAAAAGTTCATATCGCAAACCGTTTTTTGAGATATAGGCGCCAAAAGGTGGTGCGGCCACCACAGTGTCATCCTATGGGAAAATTCACAACTTCAGAGTGCTACAACTCTGGAACCATTGTTTTGCACCAAACCACCAAAAGGTACATCTGTGGTGCAATAGCTTGCCACCCTGCAAATTTCAGCCCAAAATTCCTAACCATTGTCTTGCTATAAGGGGGTAAAGAAACTGGTGTTTTGGGGCTCTTGAACTGTGGAATGTCTGAGAAAGTTCAGTGGAATTTCACAAAAGTCCCATTGGTTTACATGGGAGACCTTTCAAGCAAGTACTGCGGAACTTTCGCAATAGTTCTGCCGTCATAGATGCAGAACTTTTGTGTAATTTCCTGTGAAACTTTCGTGAAAGTCCACAGAACTTGCATGAAAGTTCTGCAGCTAAGATGGCATGAAAACTTTAAAACCATGTTTCTGGGCATCCTGGCAAAAACCTAATGCCAGGGTTGTATTCCTAGGTCTCCGTTTAGGTAACCCCAAGTATTGGTGTTTACCAAGGAGCAGTATTTTTTAAATTATCACCTCCAACACTGGCTCCTACAAAGATGACATCCTAGCAGCAAACCTGACGCAGATGGTTACCTCCCCCACCCGGAAAAATTACAAAACCGGTACAAGCACCCTTATTGACTGAGTTCAAAATAGAAATACGCCACTCACCATACAAACCTCTGCTGGAAATACACTGGACCAAGTAAATACTTTTAAATACCTTGGCACCACTTTTGACCAAGGGCTCACCTTTGCAACCCACATTGAGAACACGGCGAAAACAGTGAACCAACGTCTTGGAATACTATTTCGTAACCGACAATTTCTAAACCAAGTGGCATTGAGGATAGCAATAAGGGTGCATGGGATAGATAATGTGCAATGGGTGGGAATGGCAGGGGTGAGATGGGTCCAGGTCGAGCCTTGGAGTTTGGAAGGAGTGGTGGTGTTGGCTGGGTGGGGGTGTTGGGGGGGTCACGGGTGTGTCAAGGGTGGGGGAGGGCCGAGTCACTGGGGGTAGTCTGGGGATGAGGTGCCTAGTGTGGAGGAAAGGTGCTCCGGTCGGTGTGAGGTCTTTACCAAGAGGGTGAAGGAGAGCAGACTTACTTACTAAGGAACATACTAAGGAGATCAAGTAGCTAGAAAGCAGAAGCTCATAGGTGCTCCTATACTAACCAAACAATTAAATTAATATTATGTTAATTGTCTATGAGTCAATAAAAACTAATCAAGTCGTTTCTTAAACTCAAGTTTAGATTTACTAATAATTAACATGTACTGGCAATGAATTCCATGGATGTTTGACCCGTAATATAAAGAAGAATTTCCTATTATTACAATGAAGATGTTTTCCAGCCAACTGTAAAGGATGCCCTCTAATATCATACCGGTCAGTTTTAAATTCAAGACTCAGTTCAGTCATCAGATAGGGGTAATTTATAACATCAAAAAGAAATAGTAAATCACTTCTTAAATGACATGTCTCTAATGACATTACATTTAAAGAAACCAGTCTAGTCTTATAGGAACTATTCTGCAACCCATGCAATTGTTTTGTAAATTTTCTTTGCACGTTTTCAAGTTGTGTGCGACTACATTTCTTGTGAGGGCCCCATAACTGAGCAGCATATTCTAGATGGGGTCTAACATAGGCTTTGTACAACAGTATTATAATATTGGGGTTGCGAGATTTATTGTTTCGTCTAATAGACCAGATAACCTTGTTAGTTTTACTAATTACCTGGTTAACTTGATTAGATTGATCTAAGTTGTTAGAGATGTTAATACCAAGATACCTTTCCTCAATGGTACTCAATAGGATTGTGTTGCCTATTGTATATGGATGGTTAACATTAAGATGTCCCAAATGCATTACCTTACATTTATTATAATTGAGTTGCATCCCCCACTTAACAGTCCAGTCAAAAATCCTATCTAGATCTAATCACAGGGTTTCAACCTGGACAGCAGTGGCACATGGTCCATCAATTTTAACATCATCAGCATATTTACTTGCATTTGAAATACAGGTGTGTGTCATGTCAGATATAAAGGCCTGAAAAAGGCAGGGGCCCAATACAGAACCCTGAGGCACCTCACTGGTCACAATACCTCTGTCTGAAAGTTCACCATTTATTAATACACTCTGAGTTCTGTTCTACAGCCAATTACAAATCCATTTTAATATGACTGTGTTAAAGTCAAGTTGGAATAATTTATCTTCTAATGCCCAATGGGGCATGACTTCAAATGTCTTACTAAAGTCTGTAAAGTCAACAGCATATGGGATTTTATTATCAATTGCAGAGCTTACAGTCTCATAAAACACATAAGATTGGTGAAACATCCCTTCCCTGTCTAAATCGAAGTTGTTTGGGATCATTTCTTTCCAATTTTGGAGTTATTAAATCCTTTATTAAACTTTCCAGGACTTTACATAATGATGATGTTAGACTAATGGGTCTATAATTTTCCCAGATAGTTTGTGGTCACTTATGGTGAACTGGAATAACATGAGCATGTTTCCAATCATCAGGTACAAAACTGTAAAAAAAGGAATCCCTCAAATAGCTTTTTCAAGGGATAGCCCAGAGTGTTAGACAATAAGAATAGTAAATGACCCAAGATATTGTTAGGGCCATAACTAGTTTTTATCTATTAGGGTTACTAATTTAAGACGGATTTGTTCTTCAGTGAAAGTTACTTAGCAATGGAGTGTAGGTATCCATAGCAGCTGAGCAGTAAAAGAAGAGTGTCCAGGAGTAGTAGAGTGTAAGGAGACGCAGAGCAGCTTTGGCACGGTTGGGGGGAAACCCCTCTAGTGGGCGAAGAGTATAAGCTGCAAATGGGAAAAATCAGTATCAATCAGTAGAAGAGGGAGGGGCAAAGACTGATGAACAGTGATAGACTGACCACACAATAAGTGAAATGAGACAGGAATTGTATTGTGTTGGATTGGGTAAATGTGCTTATAACTGGGCCCTCTAGTGGCTAAAAGATATAATCTGCTAATGGAAAAGTTGAAAAGAACAGGCAGGGAGGTTCTGAAGCAAGTTTTGGGGGGGCACTACAGCAGTCTCAATTGGACACAGAGGTCAAGGGTGCAGCCCACAGACTTACAGCTCTAAGAGAAGGTGCACAGGGCTCAGGGCAGATAGCAAATTCACACTTCCTTAAAACCCTCTCAAAACTTAAATCAACTCTAAAGAAATCTCTACATCAGACTAAACAGAGGTCAGTCCTAGCATTCATTTCTTGGCAGCAGTTCCTAGTAGACTTCTGGACTGCTGCACATAGTGTGAGAAACAACGGCAAATGGGGCTAGTGAGATTCCTCCACGGTAGATGCCAAAATTCAGAGTTCCAACCCATACCTTGCTTGGAGGGTGAGCGTTGGGCAGCTTCTCCTTAGTCTGCTTACAAACTGCAGAATGCAGTTTGTTTGACTGGAAACAGCCTGAAATGGGCACAGTAGTCCCCTTGCTTGGAGGGTGAGTGTCTGGCAGCTTCTCCTTAGTCTGCTTACCAAACTGCAGAATGCAGCTTGTTTGAGAGGAAACAGCCCAGAATGGGCACAGTAGCAGGCTTCCTTGAAACCATAAGCACCTTTAGGACTACTGAGAAATCCAATCTGGAAAATTCTAACTCCTCAAGAACCATGTCCTCAGGTGTAGGATCATGGAGTTCAGAAAAGTTACTCTGTCCTATGGCAAAGTCAACAAACTCTGATTGAGTGGCAGGCT
The DNA here is from genome assembly GCA_016271365.2 of Neoceratodus forsteri. Classification (NCBI taxonomy): domain Eukaryota; kingdom Metazoa; phylum Chordata; order Ceratodontiformes; family Ceratodontidae; genus Neoceratodus; species Neoceratodus forsteri. The sequence goes on from CM057458.1 coordinate 380,484,836, forward strand.
GATTGGATTCTTGTTGGACAGGACCAAAAGCATTGAGTATCAAACTTGTCTGGCCCAGTCTGGAGCTATCATGATCACTGTTGCAAATTCCTCCTGTTTTCAGGAGTACTTTCTGAATGATGGAAATGGTGGGCAGGCATAGAAATGTCCCTGTCCAGTCCAGTACCAGGGTGTCCTCTGGGACTGATCCTCTGGCTTGTGGTTTTCAAAAAAACTGGGAGCTGATAGTTCTCCCAAGATGCAAACAGGTCTATAGTGGGAGTGCTTCTGAATACTGTGGCCAGAACTTGCTGGTTTAAAGCCCATTCATGATTTCCCTGATTGATTCTGCTTAGAAAATCTGCCAGCACATTGTTTGTCTGCCAGATGCACTGCAAATATGTTTACTTCTAAGGAATATTCCAGGTCCCAGATTCTCATTGCCTCTGTACAGTTTGTTCCTTCATGCTTGTTTATGTAGTACATTGTTGTGGTGTTGTCTGCCCAGATTTGGACATCTTGACCCTGTAGCTGGGAGGAGAAATCTGCATTGCTAGCAGTACTTCCCTGAACTCCAGGAGGTTTATGTGTTCTAGTAACTCCTGTGGGCTCCATGTGTCATTCACTGAGAGGGACTGCAGGTGGGCACCCCACATCAGGAGTGAAGCATCCATAATACAAATAGTTGTAGGTAATTTGCTGAAGGAAGGGAATGCCCTCTCAGAGGTTGCTTTCTTGCTTCCACCACTGTAATTATTCCACTAGTGCTTTTGTTACTGACACTAGTTTTAAAAGTGGATCCCATCTTTGGGTACAGTTGTCCCTTAAGTGGTACTGGGTATCTTTCATTTGGAATCTGGCTCATGGATCCACAGCTGTGTATACTGCCATGTGCCCTAGTAAGGGAGGTTGTATAGAGCAGTGGTTTGAGGCTCTGAGCTGCAAATCTGGAGACCTGGGTTTGAATCCCACTGCCCCCACTTGCATACTGTGTGACCCTGAGCAAGTCACTTAACTTCCCTGTGCTCCCAGGTTGTACCTGTAAACAAGCTTTCAGCTTAGTGTGCCGCACCTGGTTAAACAATTGAAAAAAAAATAACTGTAGGAAGTCTCTTACAGGTCTTGGCTGACCTGCTGTGAAAGACTCTGCTACTGCTGCTAACAAAGCTATAACTCTGGACTATGGGAAGAAAGCTTTCCCCTGCAGTGTGTTTAGCTCTGCTGCTATGAAATGCAGTACTTGAACAGACTCTAGCTGGGAATTCTGCAAATTTATCAGGAATTCCAAGTTCTCCAAGGTGTTTTTTTATCAACTAAACTGAGTGCCATGCCTCTTGTTCTGTTTTCCCTGAGACTAGGCAGTCATCAAGGTAGGAAAAACCACCACGCATTGTTTTCAAAGATGTGCTGCTGTCTCCAGAACCAGTACCAGAACCAGAACTGGTACCAGAACTAATGCCAGTGCCAGAGTTCTCATGACACAATATGAGTACTCAATTTACATGCATATTATTGAAGATCTAGCGCATACTGGCATAACTTAAGCAGCTTTTATTATTAAGCTTTGTCATACCACTAAACTACATAATAAGGCATGTTCCCAATCTCACGTCAGAAAGATTTATTAGAAATGTCATGACAAATATTACTGTTTTCTTTACCCAGCAAAGCAAAAGGCAGATAACTATTGTCTAGGCCTAGCAACCTTTTTGCTTCTAACACAGACTCCTAATCTGGAGTAAAAGGACAATCTGTCCTAACTAAGACACATACTGTACATGTACATGCACATTACATGTTCACATAGTAAAAAAGTTCATAATATAAAGAGATATTCCTATCATAGAGCAACTGTTTTCAACTAATGTATGCCACATTGCTTGCACACATATTATAAGCAGCTAAACCAAAAAAGTAGTCTTTCCTGGCCTGTAGCCTATGACTACTAATATTTTACTTCTGGCCTGTAGCCTATGACTACTAATATTTTACGTCTGAGGATGTCAGCACTAGAGGAAAAGAGTTTATCCAGTTTCTTACCACTTTGTGGGATCCTGTCATCAGGTCTACCCAATCCACGAAGACAACTCAAGCAACCTCTTCCCAGGAGCTTGCTCAAAGTGTTCTCATGACTTGCCAAAATTCAGGGGGGGGGTTATACTTTCTTTGTGTAAGGGGTTTATCAGAAAAGACAGCAGGTATGTCATTTCAGAGAGACATGGAAAAAGAGGGATGACTGCCTAACAACCCAGGTGCTGCATGTTATGTAAAATACTGTACACCAAAAAATGATTATGTGACTTATAACAACACTAACAGTTACTACTGTACCTGGATGTTTTCATCTTGCTGTTTTTGTGGTTAGAGCTGAAGTATTGATTCCCTACCTCGTGATCAGAAAATATGTTACCTGTTTACAAAATGGTAGTTGGTGCTTTCCATAATGCTATTAAGAAAAATGTTAGATGCTAAAATGTTATATGTGTGAAGCTAAAGTATTATATGTGTGAAGATGCAAAGATGCTAAGGTGGCATATGTGCTAAAAGGTATCCACTGAACAAGGTGACCGAAATTAGGCACCTACAAAAACGGTGACTCAATTATGGTGCCTGTATTCATGTCTACCAAGGGGGGGAGGGTGACCAGATACTGGGGTGGGTGAAAAACCACAATGGGAAGTAGGAGATATATGCATGCACACCTGCAGGGTGGAGAGGCAGGGGAGGGGGGGTGTGGTGGGCAGCTGCTGAGCTGGACTGCTGGTGACATGAGGAGGGTGGTTGGCTAGGAGGCACAGGGTACAGGGTTTGGGTCCAGTGCAGTGTGTTTTTTTTTTGGTTGTCGGCAGCTGGCATGTATTTTCTACCCCCGACACACCCTCGAGTTGAGAATCCATAAGTAGAGAGGCGGGGGGTCACAGCCCCCAATTAAGAATGAGACTGTAGGTCTCGGGTGCCATTTTGTTTGCACTGTGAGTGTGCATCGCTGAAATTGATGTTCGTGATGTACACTCACCGTAAAAGTGATCGCCTTCGGTGATCGCCCGTTCGACATGGAACCGTGCTAAAGTGACTCTAAGTGAGTCTACAATATGCCTCTTTTATACTTTAGAAATGAAATTGGATTACTTCAGCCTTGTCAATTTTCAAGGTCCATTTTGACTATTTTATTTATTAAGTGTTTCACCAGGAAAAACATACTGTGTGCAAACAGCTAATTTCCAGATGTGCCCTGGGGGAAAGGGAAGAGGGAAAGCATAAGAACATTCTAAAAAGATATATACAGTTGCATAGGCTTACATACAGAGAAATATGAGTACAGAGGTAGATTAAATATATAGAATGTAAAGAAATGCTTAGGTATATACAATAAGTGCAATATACAGTGGTAGCAGTTAGGTAACCTGAGTTTATACAATGTTCAAGTAGGTGAATACAATAAGTGCAAAATACAGTCACAGTAGTTTGGACCCAAGCAAATGGAGGGAGGGTCAATGTACACTTAAGGACAGTAGCAGGAGGGAGAGGTGTGGGTTCGGAGAAAAGAGATTAGTGAGGGTTTTGAAGAGGCTGAGTGAATGCTTTAGGGGAGAGAATTCTAGAGTTTAGGAAAGAGGAAAGAGAAGGCTGATTGACCAGTGAGTTTTATGGGAAGGGAGCTTGAGGAAGTGATACCCAGAGTTTAAGAGGGAGTAGGAAGAGGGGGTGGATGGAGAGACTAGGGAGTTGAGAGAGGGGGGTAGAGAAGATAGACAGAGTTTGGTAGTAAAGAAGGCACAGTGGTACTGATAGCAATCCTACAGGGAAGAGAAGGAAAGAGCAGAGTAGAGAGTACAGTGGTGGGTGCAGGTAGGGCAGTTAAGGGCAAAGTGGCAGAATGCATTAAAAAGGGGATCCACTCTGGCCAGTGTGGATTTAGAGGCAGCACCATAGACAATATTGCCATAGTCAAAGATGGGGAGAATAATCTTAGTAAGGATGTCTCAGCGAGCAGGGAAGGGGATGCAACTTTAATGCGTAGAGAGTGCGTCAAGTTTAGAGTGGATCTTTTTATGAATGGCATTTATGTGCTGGGAGATATGGAAGTGATGGTCAAGGCAGACACCAAGGTAATTGAAGGCAGGTATGTCATCAATTGGGATACTATCTAGGGTATGGCCAAAGCAAAATTGGCCATCTTTTTGGCATTTAGAGGTAACTGATTTGACTGAAACCATTTCTGGACTACGTCAAAATCAGGTTGGTGTTTGGATACTAGCTCAGCAGGTGAAAAACCAGACAAATAAGGCAGTGTCATCTGAGAACATGTGTATAAATGCAGATGAGCAGGCAGAGGGAAGATCATTTAGAAATATAGAGAATAAAAGTGGACCAAGTACAGAACCTTGGGGGACTCTGAAGGTAATGGTGAGGGGAGGATATGGATCCTCCTAGCCTCACAGATTGAGATCTCCCTGTGGGGTAGGAGCTGAAACAGTGAGTGGAAGGGACTGAAAGACCAGCTGAAGTCAGTTTGTGGAGTAGGAGTGAGTGAGAGATGGTGCTGAATGCTTCGAATGGTGACTAAAGCTGTGGGCTGGCTTGTCCAGGTCCTTGGGAAGGCTTCCCTGGTATCGTCCCCCTTGCCCCATATGACTATCTGGCTCTGTTGAGGCAGAAACCAGAGTGGGCACATATGGAGGTTGGTGGTGCCATAGGGTATAGCTATCTATATGGTGTTGGTGCAGGAGAGGTTTCACCAAGTAGTGATAGTCTGATCTTTTCTTAAACCATCATAAACATAAACAACACTGAACAAAAGAATGGGAACACGCAAATGTACAGTCATAAAAGGGGTTACAAATGCTCATAAATTAACTTTTGCCCTGTTAGATGGAGTGGGTACTGTAGATAACTGAAAAGTAGACTTTGTTCTATAACATTAATAACATCAAATTGTCGCAAGATATATTGTCTATTACAATGTTAAAGAGTTCTGTAAGGTTATTTCTGCTGTTGCTCATTCCCTGATGGTAAAGGAAAAAGGAAGGTTGTTTATGATTTGGAGTAAAAGGGGTACAGTTGGCATGCCTTCCCTGTAGAAGAATAAATCAGATTACAAACAAGAATTTATGAACAGTGCATTTTTGGACACTCTGTGTTAATAAATTGGGTACTGGCCAAATGTATCATAGCATGACTGTTTCTGGCATGAAGCAGCAAAACTGGGATACTGGAAAGTAATGTCAAAAGCTGGTACATTTTGGGAATACATACAGTAAACAGAAGGTACATATAGTATGTAATCTCATACACCATAATATAAAGTATTTAAGTATTATAATAATTATAATCACCATAATAATCACAAGTAATAATTGAAATAATACCATAATTTTAATTAGAATTATTTATTATAACCACAATATAATATTGTAGTAGCAAAGTAGTGCCACTATAGTTAGGGCTGAGTAGGCTGTTTATTGTTAATCCCTCAACTTTGCACCTTAGTAGCTGTTCCTCCATTCAAGATTTGCACAGAATTTTGCATGTGAGGTCTGGGGACAAGTTCTCTTGAGTTGCCAAGATTCTTTTTTAGTCAGATGTGTGGATTCTGAGATCCAGGTGATGTGTTTTTAGGAATTTTGCTTCTCTTTATCATCATCTTGCACCCAGATGCTTTGGAATTTTGGTCTGAAATATTTGGGATGGAAAGGATTTGCACCAGAAAGGCGCCTTTCATTGAATTGGTGAAAAAATTTTAATCTAGCCGGCCCGGTGGTGCTGAGGGTTGAGGTGCTAGATGCCTCACCTCGCTCCACGCCAGCGACCCGGGTTTGGGAATGAGCCCGGGCAGTCAGGGGTTGGTAGGGGAAGAGAGGAATTGAGTGCCCAATGGTGGCTCTTCCTCTCCGGGAAGGGTTACAGTCTGTCCCACTGCAATATTGCCACCTCCTGGGTGAACCCGGGAATGGCGAGGCAGGTCAGGACACATAACAGGATGGGCAGTGCTAGCCAAGAGCCCGGGGAAGAGCAGTGTATATACGCATGCCTCCTCATTGGCTCTCTCAGTGTGCCCGCAACTGCAGGGGATAGGGCAGAACAGGAGAAAATGGAGCCCGCCACTCCTAGGTGATGACTCCTCCTATGCCAGTCCACGTCACCGGCGCTCTCCAGGGCAGACTTCAATGTGAATAGCCAGCTCCACCGTTATTAGGGGGAGATTGGGCGGTTCCTTCCCCACCTCACCCCGGGGGGGTGTACCAGGATACCTAAAGAATCATTGTGCCGGCAACCACTCTAGGAGCAGACTCCTGGGGGTACCATGGAATGTGTGGAGGGTGAACTGAGGGTGTCTGACTGAGTGGAGGGATGGTGTGGTAAGGAGAAATAAATATAAGGTTAAAAAAAATGTTAATCGATTCCCAAGTTATAAGGACTGAAAACTTTAGTTCTGAGCATGCTCAGTAGGGTCTTTTGGATATATGTTTGATACAAAAGAAGAATTTGGCCATAAGAAAGATGATTTCTCTTTTATGAGGGAGTAAATCTCTTTTATTAGAGAAAGTTCTTCTTTCATATGTCAGCCATTTTATTTCTTTTTTTTTTGCAAAAATTATTTTTGTAAACGTATAACAATGATGCCCTACAGATACAACAAGACATGAATCTAGCTAAACAGGATCCTTTAGCTAGATTCTACATTTCATTTTTTAAAAAAAAACCCAAATGTGTTTTTGGAGCATTTAAAAAACCTTCTTTCATGAGATGACTTTCTTCTTTCGGAGGACTCATAAAAGAAGAATAGGGCCATACAAAAGAAGAATAGGACAATACAAAAGAAGAATTTGGACTTTTTTTTCACATTCTTCTTTCATAAGAACCAATCTTCTTTCATGACCTCTGGAAAATCTCATAAAATAAGATGGGTTCTCATGAAATGAGAATTTAGACTTAGTTTTTTTCACATTCTTCTTTCATGTGAAGGCCTCTTCTTTCTTGAGTTCAAATGAAAGAAGAATTCAGACAGTTTTTTTTTTGCACATTTCAACTTCAACAAGGCATAACACCACCAATATTTATAGTTAAGGGGCAATCTATGTATCACAAAAAGGTCTCAACGACTACTACAATAATCCCTTGTAAAAATTCAGGGGCTATATAAATAACAAAAATTTAAAAATGGAAATTCCCATAGGATAACATAGCAATTTAACAAGCTGAAACTCCATCAATCTTTTGAATTAAGGGGCAAGCTATATTTCAAAAGAAATGTCTCAGAGAGTACTGTAACACTAAGTCCCTAAGAAATAGCAGCTGAAAACAGATATTTTTATTTTATATATTTATTTATTTCTAGGAAGTACCTTTGAGCCAAAGGCTCTTTTACAGAGGTTCCATGTCATAGTAATACATGAGCATAACATCATTTACAATGGTTACAAGTACATCAACAGATACAAGGAGGTTCCATGCCTTAGAAAAACACGAGTACATCAGGTTACAGAGGTTACTTAATTTCAATGACAGGGATTACATAAATATAAATATACAAATACGTAGTTTGTAGCAAGCTAGGTTGACAAGATGTTTAAGGGAACAACTAGAGAATCTACACAGCAAATCAGGTAGGGAACAGAGGATGATACAGTCTGTAAAATAATTAACTAATACTATATGCAAGGAGGGGAGAACTTGATGGGTAGCAGTTCTTTTGTCTTAATTGCTAAAGAGTGTAGTCATAGAGGAGGGCTAAACTCATTGAGAGAGTGGAGCCTACTAGGGGAATGTTAGTTAGCAAGAAGAGAGGAGAATGAAAGGGGGCAGGTTAGAATGAGGGTAGCAGGAAAGAGGAGGGAAGAGTGTGGGGGGTTCAGGTCTCTCAGTCACAGTTACTGTTTGTGGCAAGGGCCACTCAGAGTTTATCTTTTAAGGGGCATATTTTGTCCTCTTTTGTGATGTCTAGGTCAAGCGCATTAAGCCAAAATGGCACACGGTATCGTCAGGACTGTTGGCCTTGTGTGGTTCTACAGAAAGGGATGCAGAGGGCTGAGTTGTTTGTACCCCAGTGCACCTGATGTAACTATAAATGGATTATGATGGATATACAAAAACATAATTAAAAAATAAAATGTCCATAGGATAACACTGCAACTTTAATAAGCCATTACTCTGTCAATATTTGGAGTAATAAGACAATCTATAAACAAAAACAAGTCTCAATGAATACTACACGACTAACACATAATTACCCCCTCAAAAAAGCGGGGGCCATATAAAAACATAAACATTTAAAAATGACAATTCTCATAGGATAATACTGCAACCTTAACAAGCCATAACCCTAACAATATTTGGAGTTAAGGGACAATCTATATATATGTATCAGAAGGAGTCTCAATGAGTACTACAAGACTAACACATAATATCATCCAAATATCATGGGGTATGCACAGCACCCCAAAATTACTTCCAAACTTCACCAAGGTGCCATTTCCATAGTTAAAGTTTAATCATCATCAAAAATGCACTAAAGATGTATCTTGCCTTGGACTACGAACATAACTTTCAGACTAAACTGCCAAAATATTACTGACTTGTAGCTAAACAAACAAAAAACATTTTTGCTCATATACAATCAACTGCCGGGAGTTTAGAGAAACACAGGATATAAATTGTTTCTTTGAAGAGAGCCCAACAAAAAAAAACATTACAAAGGAGCAGATAAATTGCTTTCCTGGAGACATGGAAGCACAGAGCCTAGAAGGTTCTGTGCTTCCACAACCAGATGAATGAGGATACAGTTCTACTATCTGAAAAAGAAAGGAAATTCTTTAAAAACTGTATTAATGTTCTAGTTCAGACTCAGATTAATACAACAAAAGCAGGCAAATGTAGTGTTAGAGTTTCCAACCTTAACTCCCCACCCCCATCCCCAAGCAGCAAAAGGAAAAAACATTACAGTCTTGGCTGTCCTAAGTCTTGGGGATCTGGGGTGGGGTCTCCCTTCTGGTTCTTAACCATAATGCTCACCCTATTCTGACATGGTCTTCAGACTTACAAGAACTGTGTCTCCCCACATGTTGCCAACAAGGTGTGAGCCCTGCCTGAAGAAAACAGGTCACATCTGATCTTATTTGCTCAGGGAATGGGATGAGCTTTTTCCAAGGAAGACCACACGCCTGATTCACCAAGACTCAGAACAGGAAAAAAGTATCACATCAATTGAGCGATTGAATTTTGGCAATGGCAGTTTCACTGACTGCAATTCGGTGAATGTGAAAAGGGTGACGGTGAATATGGGCACCCTACAGTAAGGGTGACAATTGCTTCCCCCCACCTCCCTGAGGTGCTATTACGTTGGAGTTAGATATGTTAGTAAGGAGGTTATGGGGGCAACACCCCATGCAATAGGTGGTGCTGGGGGCGAAGCCTCCTGCAGAAAATCAGTAATGCAATTGTCAATCTTACCATAGGGTGCCTATATTCACCACCACCCTTTTCAAGATTGCAGAATTGCCATCGCTAAAATTCCATCGCACAATTGACATGGAGCTCAGGAAAAACATAATGTTTTTTCCTTCTGCAGCTTGGATGGTGGTATGGGGAGTTAGGGATGAAAACCATTAAATCACATTTCCCTACTTTTGTCACTTTAATCTGAACCCTAACTGGTGTGTTAATGCAGTTTTTTGTAAACACTATATTATAGGGGTGAGGTAGCACACCTGTAGTTAGGGTTGAGTAGCATGTTTAATGTTAAACCTCAAATTCTGCACTTTAATAACTTTGCATCCAATCAATGGGTTAGCTCACAATTTGGTATGTGCTGTACTGTGGGTCAATCTCTTGATGTGCAAATTTTGTTCTGGTGGATGTGTGGATTCTGATATCTGGATAGTGTAAAAGTCATAAAGTTGCCACTTTTGCATTTTTTTCCTCATTGCCTTGCATTCAGATGGTGTAGAATTTTAATGTGATTTTTTATGGTAGAAACAGCTTGACAACAGAACAGGCATGTTTTGTTTTGTGAAAAAGTATTAATCTGTTTCAAAGTTATTCAGTTTTTCATTTCCCATTGTTTTCAATGGAAAGAGTACTTTTCAGGATAGATGGAGGAAGTTCAACAAAGGATTTGCCCTTGCAAAAAAGGATTCTGTCTTGTGAGACCCGTTCTATTTTTGTGAGAATAAAATCCTTTTCAATAGAGAAAAAATCCTTTTTGTGAGCCACCATCTTGTTTTTTTTTTTCATTCCATGAACTCAAATGTGTGGAAAATACATAAAAATGTTGACATTTTAGAAATTAAACACCAGAACCTACTGCAGGTAAATATGACCTGTTTAACTAGATTCTGGTGTATGTTTTTCACAATTAGGGCCAGAAATACTTTTCTGAGCACCCAAAATCCTGGGTGCCAGCTTAGCGAGAGGAGCCTTCTGCCATCTTCTCTGTATAAGAACAATGGCTTATTTTATGTTCTGCAACTGCAGCTGAACTCCTGCTGCCAGCTGCAGTGTGTGTTATAAGCCCTCTTTTTTTCCTCTGGTGTCTAGTGGCATCCCTCAATCCCCGATCACTGTCCCATATATTCCCTGGTGTCTAGTGCCACTCACCACATTCTGATTGTAGTCCCCTAGTCCCTGTTTTTTTATTTTATTTTATATTATCCGATGGGAATGGGGTACTCACAGAGGGGCGGAGCAGCAAGATGGCCGCACTACTGTGTGCTCCGAGCTCCAGTTTTATTTTGACTGCCACAGCAGAGTCTATGTCATTCAAATGGAGGGTTTATAAAAAGACTTTTTGAGTTATTATTAGCACTTGAGCAATGTGAGGCTAGCTTTTCTGGAGCATCAAGAGTTTCTTGCCAGCGAAGCTGCTGTGAGTGGTAGAGGTTTAAGAGAGTTATGTGCTGGATGCAGAGGAGAATCACAGTACTAGTATAAGTACTGAAATGCGTATTTAAAACAGGAAAAGGGTAAGCCCTTTTTGAAGATTATATGAACCCTCAATTAACCTGTATGTTACGGAGGATGGAGCATTTCTTGTCTTCATGTGCTGTCTGTTCTTGCCACCATAGTAGGATGTCTGATGTCCTTCTAACAGTACAAAGAAAGTACATGTACTAAGCATGACCTGTATGTTGTGAAGTGTAGGCATGGTGCGAGAGATACAGGTCCATAAGACACCAGATGGAGGACCAGTCATGTGCAAGGTATGTTACTGAGTAAGGGACATCTGGCCATGCCATTATGTGCATACATACAGTATATCAGGCTTGTTCTCCACAACTGTCAGTGCGCCGCCTCCATGGTACCAAAGTATCTTGTGAGATCAGGCAATCTGGTGGTATGTGTTAAGAGTGTAAACAGGAATGTCAGAGGTTCTGCTAACAGTCTTGGCACACATGGCAATGAGATATGCATCCCGCATCTGCTCTTCTGCTGATTTTGGAGGGTGGGATGTTAGGGAACCCTAACGCCTAATCTCCAAACTTTTGTCACTTTGACCCAAACTGGAGCATTAATGAAGTATTTTGCAATATATATATATATATATATATATATATATATATATATATACAGACATATATATATATATATGGTGGGGTGGGAACCTTGTTTGGGGTGTTAGGGTTGGAAACCCTAAGGCCTCATTCCTACTTTTGTCACTGTGTTTCACCCTAACTGATGCATTAACAAAGTTTTTGCAAAGTGTATATATATATATATATATATATATATATACACATATACATATATATGTATATATTCTTTGCAACAAAATTCATTAATGCATCAGTTAGGTGAATACACTACAACAAAAGCAGTGAAATGAGGCATTAGGGTTTCCAACCTAATGACCACCCAGGGTTCTCACCCCAACCACCTCACCTCCATCCCCCAATCCTCCACACACCAACAGGCATTGGGGTGTGCTATAGGTCAGCAGGCCCAACTCTCACCCCATTCCATGAGTAAACAAGCTTATACACTTCAGTATAGGACAATGGGGTGAGAGTTAGGCCTGATGACCCAATGACACACCTGATTTCTGCTTTTTTATGTATTAGTATATGTCACTGTGGAAGCATAGAAATGTTCATAATAAACAGAATGGTTTTGAAAGCAGACTGGGCAATTATAGTAAGCAACCCCACATCTTTGGAAAACATGAAATTTGATGAAAATGATCAACAAGACATTTTTTGCAAAAACAACACAAAAATGTTTGAAAACGCTCCCTCACTTATGAAAATGGAACATTTCCATTTCTGTAGACAGTAGATAACGTGAAAATTGAAGAAAATGGTTAAAAATGCACCTTTATTCCCAAAAATAACACAAACATTTTCAAAAACATCCTCTTGCTTCCGAAACTGAGAAGCTTTTGTTTCTGTAAACAGCACTTCATTTTCAGAAAAGAATGCCCCATTTTCACAAAAATGCCCCATTTTCAAACAGAAATGCCCCATTTTCAAACAAAATGCCCCATTTTCAAACAAAAATACCCCATTTTCACAACAAATGCCCCATTTTCGAACAAAATGCCCTGTTTTTGCAGAAATACCCCATTTTCAAACAAAAATGCCCCATTTTGAACAAAATTACCATTTTTGAACAAAATTATCAATTTTGCTAAAGGTCCCATTTTCTAAGAACAATGCCCATTTGCTCATAAAATGCCCAATTTCAAACAAATATGCCCTATTTTTGCAAAAACTGTACAATTTTTGAACAAAAATTACTAATTTTCTAACATAAATCCCCAATTTTTGGAAACTTTTTTTTCACAAAAATCCATTTTTATGTGTAACACTTAACTTTTCCCAGAGGAAATAAAGGGAAATTTAAAGTGTAATAAGTTATGAATGGATTAATATGTTTTTACCAGACTTTCAAAAGGCACATCTGTGATCCAAATCCTTCCTACTCTGAAAATTTCTGCCCACAACTTAAAGCCACTTCTGAGATCCAGGATGACAAGAAAATGTCAAATTTTGATTTCACTGTTTTTTCAACAATTTATATCTCAGGAAACCCTCAATAGAGTGCCACTAAATATGGCACGCCAAGAGACCTAACTCTAGAGAGTCTGCATGCCAAATGTCATGCAAATCTGTTGAATGGCTACAAGGTTATTAACCCTCAAAGTTTGAACTTTAACATAGAAGTGCACTTTCAACCTAACTGCACTGGTGCGACTGCACCGGTATATAGAGATAGATAGATAGATAGATAGATAGATAGATAGATAGATAGATAGATGTACATACACATAATTACACACATATACATATATTCATTGCAAAAAGCTTTGCTATTGCATCAGTTAGGGTTAGGGCTACAAAAGTGGGGAAATTAGATGTTAGGGTTCAGCCCCAACCCCCACCCACCCCAATCCTCCACAGACTGATAGACACTGGATGTGTCATGGGTCATGAAGCCTAACTCTCATCCCATTTTCCTTTATTGTAGCATGTCAACCTGTTTACACATGGAATGGGATAGAATTGGGCCTGACAATCTCATGGCACACCCTGGCATCTGTTGGTCTGTGGAGGATGGGTTGTGGGGGGATTAGGGGCTCAACCCTATCATCTCATTTCTCCGCTTTTGTCACTTTAACCCTAACTGATGCATTAACAAAGTTTTTTGCAATACAAAAAATAATATTAATTGCAAAGAAAACTTCATTTAATGCATCAGTTAGGGTTAAAGCAACAAATGTGGAGAAATGAGACATTAGAGTTGAGCCACTAAACCCCCACTACCACCCCACCACCCCGTCATCCACAGACTTGTTTACACATGAAATGGGGTGAGAGTTAGGCCTCATGACCCAATGGCACACCCCAGTGTCTATTGGTATATGGAGGATGAGAATGGGGTGGTGGGGAGATTTAGGGCTTAACCCTAATGTCTAATTTCCCCACTTTTGTCACTTTAACCCAAACTGATGCATTAAGAAGTTTTGTGCAATGAATTTCCTTACTTTTGAAAAAGTGTAATATAACTAGTAAATAGCATGTGTTGGTGGGATTGCGGTGCCCAAGCTGCCCATTTGTGCATAATGATATGTATCTGTGGGAGCATGGGCCCTCTGGACCTGCGCTCCCTTTTACACATAACTACTGAGCCATACACCAGACCTATAGGGCAAGGAACCCTTGTAACACCAATTTGCCATAAGGGCTTCCATCAGCCAAGAAGGCACGTATAACCACCATAACACCCCCCCATTATAACTTGTTGTGATCATGAAATAGATATTTTTTATCATGAAATGTTATGCATTTTTCAACATGATACTTCCAGCTGTGTCACCGTGATAGGATAACGGCAGAGCTGAAACCAACTCTTAGCTAATCAGAATTAACATTCTTTATAACCATTTCATAATGAAGTAATAATGACCTTCTGGGTGGGTATCATGGTGGCATAACATCCCACTTAGGATGTTTGATCCCGTGGCCATAGGCCAAGGGCATCCAACACCCAAGAAGGGATGTTATCCTGGGGGGGTAGGGCAAGTGTGATAGGGTTGGTAACCCTAACATTCAATTACCACACTTTTGTCACTGTGTAAACAACCCTAACTGATGCATTAACAAAGTTTTTAGAAAAGAATTTCCTTACTTTTTGAAAGAGAGTAATATAAATAGTAAATGGATATGTGTTGGACGGCCCTGCACTACCACCAAGCTGCCCATATGTGCATAGTGATATGAGTCTGTGGGAGTGTGGGCCCTCCAGGCCCTGCACTCCTACTTACACATAACTAAGGAACCATACGCCAACCCTATAGGGCAAGGAACCATTGTAACACTAATTTGCCAATATCTCAGCAACCGTAGCAGCTATGTAACAAATTTCAGTGCTGTTGTAATCATGGCAGAGAGACCACCACAAAAGATACGTCAACTAAATCCGTATCTCACATAGTTTCTGAGATACAAGCACAGAAAAGCACTGTGGGTGCCAACTTTGAGGGCATAAAACTGGGCTACAGACATGAAAATGAGCCATTGGCATACAAATTTCCTAATATCTCAGTAACCGTACAAGGTAGTGAACAAATTCAAAATTCATGGTGTTTACGACTTTCAAGCCTACATCTGTATTAAGAATTTTTGCAATGAAAAATCTGTATCTTGAGCTGTTTTCAAGATGCAGGCGTTTGAAGATGCCATGGGCACCGCAATGTTATCCTATGGGGCATTCCTCAATTTTCAAAATGCTGTAACTGTGGAACCACTCAATATTTTTTCACCAAACAAGCAAAAGGCACAACTATGAGTCAACATCTTCTTGCCCATTAAATTATAGCCAAAAAGAACAATTTACCTTGCTGCAAGGAAATACCAAACGTTTTACTGCACCCCTATTCATTTTAATTGGATGTTGTTGCACATCAAAAAATGTTTGCGCAAATGTTTTCATGCTTCCCGAGTATATCGTTGTCCACGAAAATTATGTTTGCATAGCTGAAATTTCAAAAACTTGATCAAAAATCAAAAACACATAATTTCAGACAATATTGACAAAAACTGATATCAGGGACGTGTTCCTCATGGTAAACACAAGTGGTGGTATTTAAAAAGAGGCAATATGTTTTGAGTTCTACCGATTTTTGTCTCTCGCTAACTGAAAACAAAATGATGGCAGCACAAATGAATTTTCCCAGAGCACGAACGAAAAAAAAATTGTTGCCACTAAAGTTTTCAAGAAACCAATATACATTTTCGTTAGACTATAGTGGTACATGAAAAAATGGCACAACTTTTGAACAGATTAATATTTTTTCACCAAATCTTCAAAAGGCACCCCTTTGACCCGGTCTACATCTACCCAACATAATTTCACAAGACACGGACACACCATGCAGAAAAAACGGACGATGACAAAATGCAAAAAAGTTAGGATTTTTTTCAGTTTTTGATGCTCCACAGCTCAGAAACCTTAAATTCAACCAGAACAAAACTTTCCAGATCCAGAGATCTATAGTACCACACTGAGCATGCAAACTTTCAGGAGAATCAGAATAATGGTTGCAAAGTTATTAAGGTTCACAGTTTGGGGTTTAACATAGAAGTATCCATGCAACCTTAACTATACCTGCACTTCATATATTCACATATTCACTGCAAAAAACTCCATTAATGTATCAGTTCAGGTTCATTCCATGCCAACAAAAGCCTGGAAATTCAAGGTTAGGGTCACCAACCCTAATACCCCTGACACCCCTGCCAGCCCTAACTCTCTTCCCATTCTATGTGTAAAGACGCTGAGATAGTACAATTATAGGAGAATGGGGAGAGAGGCCCAATGTCCCTAAGACACACCCCAGCACCTGTTGGTCTGTGAAGGTTGGGGGTGTGGGGTGTTTGGGTTAGTAACCCTAACCTCAAATTTCCAGACTTTTGTTGGTGTGGAACAAACCCTAACTGATATGTTGTTTGTACTGTCACAAAAGTAATGCAGAATGTCGCAAAAGTACCCATGTAAACCAATGGTACTGTCCCAAAAGTACATGGTACATTCACAAAATTAATGCATAATTTCGTGAAAGCCCCCACATTAACCAACAGTACTTTTTCAAATGTTCTGCAGTATTTTCGTGAAACGTTTCATTGTGCACATAATTATTTTCCATAGGCTATAATGGGAAATGAAAATGATTAAGAACTTTAAATGGATTACTAATTTTTCAAAAAACCTTCCAAAGGCATTTCCCTGATCCAGTCGCCATACATCCTGAAAATTTCATACCAGATAGACAAACTGTTCAGGCTGCGGAAATGAGCAAAGAATTCCACTAAATTGAGGATTTTTTTAACACTCCACAGCTCCGCAACCACAAATCTGAACAGAATGAAAGACTCCAGATCCAGAGATCTATGCCTCCACACTGTGCATGCAAAACTTCAGGGAAATTGGACAAACACATTCGAAGGTATTGAAGTGCAAAATATTGTATTTAACATTAAAGTACCAAGTTAACTGTAACCGTAATGGCTCTACCAGACCCTAACTCTCACCCCATTCCATGTGTAAAAAAGCTGAGATGGTACAGTATAGGAGAATGGGGTGAGAGTCAGGCCCGACGGCTCAAAGGCAGACCCTGTCACCTGTTGGTCTGTGGAAGGAGGGGGGGTGGGGAGGTAGGATTGGTTACCCTAACATCAAATTTCCAGACTTTTGTTGGTGTGGAATGAACCCTAAATGATGCATTAGGAGATTTGTTTTTGCAATTTCCTTTCTTTCTGAGTAAGTGAGATGTTACTCATATAGTATCCATAGGTGGGAGCGCAGGACCTCCGGGCCCTTTGCTCCCACCCACCCATCAGTGTAGAGGAATAGTGCAGGAGGTCCCTGTGCTCCCAGTTTTGCATAATGGAATGCATATGTGGGAGAGTAGGCCCACTGGGCCCCTGCACACCTACCCAACCATAGGTGCAGAGTCATAGCAACTGAGGTCCCTGTGCTCCCAGTATTGTAAGATGGTATCCAAGGGTGGGAGCACAGGCCCTCTGGGCCCTGTGCTCCCACCTACCTTTAAGTATAGAAACATAGCACCGGAGGGTCCAGTGCTTTTAGTTTGCATAATCATATCCATAGGTGGGAACACAGGCCTTCTGGGCCTTGCACTCCCACCCACCCAAGACTGTAGAGGCATAGGGTAAGAGGGCCCAGTGCTCCCAGTTTAGCATAAATAGTATGCATAGGTGGGAGCCCAGCCCTCCAGGCTCTGTGCTCCCACCTACAAATAAGGAGGAGCACTTGGATGACAGTGGGCTCAGGGAGGGTTAGGGTGGTCAGGCAGAGGCATATCCCAGATTCTATTCCACTCAAGAACTCATATGCCACATTGGCAAATGGGAACAACTGAATAGAGGTCACCAGAGAAGTGGAAGGAAAGGAAGTGGAGGTTAGCCAAGGAGGTGACCTCAGTGGGGAGAGCAGTGGACCCCAGAGGAGGAGGAAGTGAATCCTGGTGAGGGACTCCATCATAAGAAGGGTCCAGCTAGGAACACAGGAGGGGGAGGACAGGGAGGTGTGGTGCCTATCAGGTGCCATGGCATGGAGGGATGGAAGGAAGATCCTGGGGATCACTGGGAAGGCAAGATGGGAGGGTGAGCTGGATGTCATTACCACCTAGGTACTAAAGACCTGGCAAATGGGAAGCCTAAGGAAGTTCAGGAAGAGTTTAGGAAATTGGGGAAGGGTCTCAAGCAAGTAACTATTTCTGTCACCTTCTCGGAAGTACTACCAGCGAGAGGCATGGGAGAGCATGGGGTACATGCAACAGGAACCTTAACTCATGGTTGAAGAACTGGTGCTGTGAAGAAGGGTTTGTATTCATTGGTGACTAGGGACCCACCTGGAGGGATGGAGGTGTGTTTAAGCCTGATGGCCTGCATCCATCCTGGAGGGGAATCCAAGCACTCAATGATAAGTTTAAATGCTACATTGACAAGCATTTAAACTAGCCAAGGTGGGGTGGCAGACCATCAAGGAGGGTACCTAATTGCCAACCCCCAACAGCTAGCAGTGGAACCTGTGAACCAGAGGAGTGGATATCTCTACAAAGCAGTGTGCAAAAGATGGAGATAAGCGCCCAAGAGGTGGATAGGGGGAAAAGCAGCAAAATTCAAATGAAGGGCAGACAGCAAGGAGAACCAGTGATAAATGATGACCAGGGAAGGGGATGGAGTAGAACAGCTAAACAGTCTAGGGAGGTCAAATCATAGAAAGCCATGTGTGCCAATGCCAGGAGCCTTAGCAACAAGATGGAGGATCTGGAGGCTGTCATGGTGCAGTCAGACCTAGTCATTGTGACCATCACAGAAACCTTGTGTAATGATAACCACAACTGGGAGATGGCCATACCTGGCTACAACATATTCAGAAGAGACAGGGCAGTTAGGAAGGGAGGAGGAGTGGTACTGTATGTGAAAAATTACATAAGGACCATAGAGATCCAGGAGGAACAAAATGGGGGAGAGATACTGTGGATTAAGCTGGAAAGGAAAATGAGGGCTATCTGCCAGGTGTGGTCTATAGACCACCGGCCCAGGAGGAAGAAACAGATAGGGAGCTGATGCTAGCCATCCAAAGGATGGCAGACAAGGGTGAGGTAGTGCTGGTTGGAGACCTCAATATTCCAGACGTGGACTGGAGCATCCCAGCAGCAGCATCAACTAGGAGCAGATTTATCCTGGACTCCCTTCAGGGTGCCTTCCTCAAGCAACTGGTCAGGGAACCAACTCGGCAGAAGGCAATACTGGACTTAGTGCTCACAAACTGGAACAGTGTGATGGGGTGACAGTAGGGGAGCACCTGGGGAACAGTGACCACCAGTCCTTGTGGTTTGATATCACGGAAGGAGCAGAACCAAACCACACAAAAACACATATACTGGATTTTAGGGGGGCAGACATTATGAAAATGGGGAGATGCTTGAAAGAGGCATCAAGGGGAATGGGGCAGGAATCAGGGGTTGAGGAACAGTGGGCAGTATTTAAAACGGGGATTACAAGAGTAACAGAATTATGCATTAAGCAGGTTAGCAAGGGGAAAAGGAAAATGAGGCCATTACAGTTTTCCAAGGAGGTAGCGGAGAAAGTGAAAGCCAAATAGATTGCATTCAGGCAATACAAAAATACACAGGCAGAAGGGGATAGGGAGAAGTACCAGTAGAAGCAAAGGGAGACAGGGAGGTCAGTAAGGGAAACCAAAGCTCAGACAGGAGAGCACATTGCAAAATCAGTGGGTAGAGGGGACAAAACCTTTTTGCCGGTACATAAGTGAAAAAAGAAAGGCAAAGAGAGGGATAGTGAGACTGAAGAGGGAGGATGGGGGACGCATGGAGGATGACAACAGTAAAGCTGACATATTGAACAGGTATTTCTGATCAGTCTTTACTGAGGAAGAGGAGGGTAATGGGTCTGAAGGGAGTATAAGGGGTGGCAATGGTGCAGAAATTTACACAAGTCCCTTTACATGAGAAAGGGTCCTGAAGGAACTGTAAGTAATAAGAGTTGATAAAGCAATGGGGCCAGATGGGGTGCACCCCAGGGTCCTTAAAGAACTAAGAGAGGTGGTGGCTGAACCTCTGGCAATCCTGTTTAGCTGATCACTGGAAACAGGGAGGTACCCAAAGACTGGAGAACAGCAGATGTAGTCCCCTTATACAAAAGTGGGAACAAAGAGGAAGCGGGGACCTACAGACCAGTGAGCCTCACCTTGGTAGAGGGGAAGATCATGGAAGCACTACTAAAGGACAGAATGGTGGATCATCTGGCTGTCAATGGACTACAGGACCCAAGGCAGCTTGGTTTCACCGGTGGAGGTCATGTCAGTCCAACCTCGTTGAATATTTTGACTGGGTGACTTGGGAGGTGGATCAGGGGAGGGCAGTGGACATGGCCTATCTGGACTTCGTTGGGTTCAGAGAAAAGAGATTAGTGAGGGTTTTAAGAGGCTGAATGAATGCTTTAGGGAGAGAATTCTAGAGTTTAGGAAAGGGGAAAGAGAAGGCTGATTGACCAGTGAGTTTATGGGAAGGAGTTGAGGAAGTGATACCCGGAGTTTAAGAGGAGTAGGAGGGGGAGGATGGAGACTAGGGAGTTGAGAGAGGCGGTAGAGAAGATAGACAGAGTTTGGTAGTAAAGAAGGCACAGTGGTACAGATAGCAATCCTCCAGGGAAGAGAAGGAAAGAGCAGAGTAGAAGTACAGTGGTGGGTGTAGGTAGGGCAGTTAAGGGCAAAGTGGCAGGAGTATTAAAGAGGGATCCACTTGGCCAGTGTGGATTTAGAAGCAGCAACATAGACAAATTGCCATAGTCAAAGATGGGAGAATAATCTTAGTAAGGATGTCTCAGCGAGCAGTGAGGGGGTGCAACTTTAATGTGAAAGAGTGCACCCAGTTTAGAGGGACTTTTATGAATGGCATTTGTGCTGGGAGATATGGAAGTGATGGTCAAGGCAGACACTAAGGTAATTGAAGGCAGGTATGTCATCAATTGGGATATCATATAGGGTATGGCCAAAGCAAAATTGCCATCTTTTGGTATTTAGAGGTAACTGATTTGACTGAAATCATTTTGGACTAAGTCAAAATCAGGTTGGAGTTTGGATACTAGCTCAGCAGGTGAAAACCAGGATAGACAAGGCTGTGGTCATCTGAGAACATGTGTATAAATGCAGATGAGCAGGCAGAGGGAGGATCATTTAGAAATATAGAAAATAAAAGTGGACCAAGTACAGAAACCTTGGGGACTCTGAAGGTAATGGTGAGGGGAGGATATGGCTCCTCCTAGCCTCACAGATTGAGATCTCCCTGTGGGGTAGGAACTGAAACAGTGAGTGGAAGGGACTGAAAGACCAGCTGAAGTGAGTTTGTGGAGTAGGAGTGAGTGAGAGATGGTGTTGAATGCTTCGAATGTTGACTAAAGCTGTGGGCTGGCTTGTCCAGGTCCTTGGGAAGGCTTCCCTGGTATCGTCCCCCTCGCCCCATATGACTATCTGGCTCTGTTGAGGCAGAAACCAGAGTGGGCACATATGGAGGTTGGTGGTGCCATAGGGTATAGCTATCTATATGGTGTTGGTGCAGGACAGGTTTCACCAAGTAGTAATAGTCTGATCTTTTCTTAAACCACCATAAACATAAACAACACTGAACAAAAGAATGGGAACATGCAAATGTACAGTCATAAAAGGGGTTACAAATGCTCATAAATTAGCTTTTGTCCAGTTAGATGGAGTGGGTACTGTAGATAACTGACAAGTAGACTTTGTTCTATAACACATTAATAACATCAAATTGTCCCAAGATATATTGTCTATTACAATGTTAAAGAGTTCTGTAAGGTTATTTCTGCTGTTGCTCATTCCCTGATGGTAAAGGAAAAAGGAAGGTTGTTTATGATTTGGAGTAAAAGAGGTACAGTTGGCATGCCTTCCCTGTAGAAGAATAAATCAGATTACAAACAAGAATTTATGAACAGCACATTTTTGGACACCTGTGTTAATAACTTGGTCACAGGCCAAATGTATCATAGCATGAATTTCTGACCAAAGCAGCAAACTGGGATACTGAAAGTAAAGTCAAAGCTGGCACATTTGGGAATACACAGTAAACAGAAGGTACATACAGTATGTAATCTCATACACCATAATATAAAGTATTTAAGTATTATAATAATTATAATCACCATAATAATCAAGTAATAATTGAAATAATACCATAATTTTAATTAGAATTATTTATTATAACCACAATATAATATTGTAGTAGCAAAGTAGTACCACTATAGTTGGGGGCTGAGTAGGCTGTTTATTGTTAACCCCCCAACTTTGCACCTTAATAGCTTTTCCTCCATTCAAGATTTGCACAGAATTTTGCATGTGAGGTCTGGGGACAAGTTCTCTTGAGTTGCCAAGATTCTTTTTTTAGTCAGATGTGTGGATTCTGAGATCCAGGTGATGTGTTTTTAGGAATTTTGCTTCTGTTTATCATCAACTTGCACCCAGATGCTTTGAAATTTTGGTCTGAAATATTTGGGATGGAAAGGATTTGCACCAGAAAGGGCTTTCATTGATTTGGTGAGAAACATTTAATCTAGCCGGCCCGGTGGTGCTGAGGGTTGAGGTGCTAGATGCCTCACCTCGCTCCACGCCAGCGAACCGGGTTTGGGAATGAGCCCGGGCAGTCAGGGGTTGGCAGGGGAAGAGAGGAATTGAGTGCCCAATGGTGGCTCTCCCTCTCTGGGAAGGGTTACAGTCTGTCCCACTGCTATATTGCCACCTCCTGGGTGAACCTGGGAATGGCGATGCGGGTCGGGACACATAACGGAGGGCAGTGCTAGCTGAGAGCCCAGGAGGATGGTGTATATACCATGCCTCCTCATTGGCTCTCTCAGTGTGCCGCAACTGCAGGATAGGCAGAACAGGAGAAAATGGAGCCTCCACTCCTAGGTGATGACTCCTCCTATGCCAGTCCTCGTCACTGGCACTCTCCAGGGCAGACTTCAATGTGATTAGCCAACTCCACCGTTATTAGGGGGAGATTGGGCGGTTCCTTCCCCACCTCACTCTGAGGGGTGTACCAGGATACCTAAAGAATCATTGTGCAGGCAACCACTCTAGTGGCAGACTCCTGGGGGTACCATGGGACGTGTGGAGGGTGAACTGAGGGTGTCTGTCTGAGTGGAGGGATGGTGTGGTAAGGAGAAATAAATATAAGGTTAAAAAAAATGTTAATCTATTCCCAAGTTATAAGGACTGAAAACTTTAGTTCTGAGCATGCCTGTAGGGTCTTTTTGATAGATGTTTGACACAAAAGAAGAATTTGGCCATAGAAAGATGATTTCTCTTTATGAGGAGTAAGTCTTTTATTAGAGAAAGTTCTTCTTCATATCTCAGCTATTTTGTTTCTTTTTTTTAACATTATTTTTTGAAAACGAGTAACAATGATGCCCTACAGATACAATAAGACATGAATCTAGCTAAACAGGATTCTTTAGCTAGATTCTACATTTCATTTTTGAAAAAAAAATTGTTTTTGAGCATTTAAAAACCTTCTTTCATGAGATGACTTCTCTTCGGAGGACTCATAAAAGAAGAATAGGGCCATACAAAAGAAGAATAGGACAATACAAAAGAAGAATGTGGACTTTTTTTTCATTATTCTTCATTCTTATAAGAACCAATCTTCTTTCATGACCTCTTGAAAGTCTCATTAAAAAAGATGGGTTCTCATGAAATGAGAATTTAGACTTAGTTTTTTCACATTCTTCTTTCATCTGAAGGCCTCTTCTTTCTTGAATTGACATGAAAGAAGAATTCATACAGTTTATTTTTTTTGCACATTTCAACTTCAACAAGACATAACATCACCAATATTTATAGTTAAGGGACAATCTATGTATCACAAAAAGGTCTCAACGAGTACTACAATAATCCCTCCAAAAATTCAGGGGCTATATAAATAACAACAATTTAAAAATGGAAATTCCCATAGGATAACATAGCAATTTAACAAGCTGAAACTCCATCAATCTTTTGAATTAATGGCAAGCTATATTTCAAAAGAAATGTCTCAGAGAGTACTGTAACACTAAGTCCCTAAGAAATAGCAGCTGAAAACAGATATTTTTATTTTACATATTTATTTATATCTAGAAGTACCTTTGAGCCAAAGGCTCTTTACAGAGGTTCCATGTCATAGTAATACATGAGCATAACATCATTTACAATGGTTACAAGTACATCAACAGATACAAGGAGGTTCCATGCCTTAGAAAACACGTGAGTACATCAGGTTACAGAGGTTACTATAATTATTAATAGGGATTACATAAATATAAATATACAGATACGTAGTTTGTAGCAGGCTAGGTTGAAAAGTTTAAGTGAACAACTAGAGAATCTACAGGATATAGAGCAATCAGGTAGGGAACAGAGGATGATACAGTCTGTAAAATAATTAACTAATACTGTATGCAAGGAGGGAGAACTTGATGGGTAGCAGTTCTTTGTCTTAGTAGCAAAGAGTGTAGTCATAGAGGAGGGCTAAACTCATTGAGACAGTGGAGCCTACTAGGGGAGTGTTAGTTAGCAAGAAGAGAGGATGAAAGGGGGCAGGTTAGAATGAGGGTAGCAGGAAAGAGGAGGGAAGAGTGTGGGGGGTTCAGGTCTCTCAGTCACAGTTACTGTTTGTGGCAAGGGCCACTCAGAGTTTATCTTTTAAGGGGCCTATTTTGTCCTCTTTGTGATGTCTAGGTCAAGCGCATTAAGCCAAAATGGCACACGGTATACGTAGGACTGTTGGCCTTGTGTGGTTCTACAGAAAGGGATGCAGAGGGCTGAGTTGTTTGTACCCCAGTGCACCTGATATAACTATAAATGGATTATGATGGATATACAAAAACATAATTAAAAAATAAAATTTCCATAGGATAACACTGCAACTTTAATAAGCCATTAC
Source organism: Neoceratodus forsteri (assembly GCA_016271365.2). Lineage (NCBI taxonomy): Eukaryota > Metazoa > Chordata > Ceratodontiformes > Ceratodontidae > Neoceratodus > Neoceratodus forsteri. The sequence goes on from CM057458.1 coordinate 380,509,791, forward strand.
TCTGTCAATATTTGGAGTAATAAGACAATCTATAAACAAAAACAAGTCTCAATGAATACTACACGCCTAACACATAATTACCCCTCAAAAAGCGGGCCATATAAAAACATAAACATTTAAAATGACAGTTCTCATAGGATAATACTGCAACTTTAATAGCTATAACCCTAAAAATATTTTGAGTTAAGGGACAATCTATATATATCAGAAGGAGCCTCAATGAGTACTACAAGACTAACATACATAATATCATCCAAAATCATGGGTATGCACAGCACCTCAAAATTACTTCCAAACTTCACCAAGGTGCCATATCCATAGTTAAAGTTTAATCATCATCAAAAATGCACTAAAGATGTATCTTGCCTTGGACTACGAACATAACTTTCAGACTAAACTGCCAAAATATTACTGACTTATAGCTAAACAAACAAAAAACATTTTTGCTCATATACAATCAACTTCTGGGAGTTTAGAGAAACACATAATATAAATTGTTTCTTTGAAGAGAGCCCAACAAAAAAAAACATTACAAAGGAGCAGATAAATTGCTTTCCTGGAGACATGGAAGCACAGAGCCTAGAAGGTTCTGTGCTTCCACAACCAGATGAATGAGGATACAGTTCTACTATCTGAAAAAGAAAGGAAATTCTTTAAAAACTGTATTAATGTTCTAGTTCAGACTCAGATTAATAACAAAAAAGGAGGCAAATGTAAGTGTTAGAGTTTCCAACCTAACTCCCCACCCCATCCCCAAGCAGCAAAAGGAAAAACATTACAGTCTTGGTTGTCCTAAGTCTTGGGGATCTGGGGTGGGGTCTCCTTCTGGTTCTTAACCATAATGCTCACCTTATTCTGACATGGTCTTCAGACTTTACAAGAACAGTGTCTCCCACATGTTGCCAACAAGGTGAGCCCTGCCTGAAGAAAACAGGTCACATCTGATCTTATTTGCTCAGGGAATGGAATGAGCTTTAGGTTCAGAACCAAGGAAGACCACACACCTGATTCACCAAGACTCAGAACAGGAAAAAAGTATCACATCAATTGAGCGATTGAATTTTGGCAATGGCAGTTTCAGTGTCTGCAATTCTGAATATGAAAAGGTGACAGTGAATATGGGCACCCTACAGTAAGGGTGACAATTGCTTCCCCACCTCCCTGAGGATGCTATGACCTTGAGTTAGATATGTTAGTAAGGAGGTTATGGGGCAACACCCCATGCAATAGGTGGTACTGGAAGCAAGCCTCCGCAGAAAATAAGTAATGCAATTGTCACTCTTACTGTAGGGTGTCTGTATTCACCACCACCTTTTCAGATTGCAGAATTGCCATTGCTGAAATTCCATCGCTTCAGTTGATATGGAGCCCAGGAAAACATAATGTTTTTTTCCTTCTGCAGCTTGATGGTGGTGTGGGAGTTAGGTCTGGAAACCATTAAACCACATTTCCTACTTTTGTCACTTTAATCTGAACCCTAACTGGTGTGTTAATGCAGTTTTTGTAAACACTATATTATAGGGTGCAGTAGCACACCTGTAGTTGGGGTTGAGTAGCATGTTTAATGTTAAACCTCAAATTCTGCACTTTAATAACTTTGCATCCAATCAATGGGTTAGCTCACAATTTGGTATGGCAATGTAGGGTCAATCTCTTGATGTGTCAAATTTTGTTCTGGTGGGATGTGTGGATTCTGATATCTGGATAGTGTAAAAGTCATAAAGTTGCCACTTTTGCATTTTTTTTCCCCATTGCCTTGCATTCCAGATGGTGTAGAATTTTAATGTGATTTTTATGGTAGAAACAGCTTCGGCAACAGAACAGGCATGTTTTGTTTTGTGAAAAAGTATTAATCTGTTTCAAAGTTATTCAGTTTTTCATTTCCCATTGTTTTCAATGGAAAGAGTACTTTTCAGGATAGAGGGAGGAAGTTCAACAAAGGATTTGCCCTTGCGAAAATGGATTCTGTCTTGTGAGACCCGTTCTATTTTTGTGAGAATAAAATCCTTTTCAATAGAGAAAAATCCTTTTTTGTGAGCCACCATCTTGTTTTTTTTTTTAATTCCATGAACTCAAATGTGTGGAAAATACATAAAAATGTTGACATTTTAGAAATTAAACACCAGAACCTACTGCAGCTAAATATGACCTGTTTAACTAGATTCTGTGTATGTTTTTCACAATTAGGGCCAGAATACTTTTCTGAGCACCCAAAATCCTGGGTGCCAGCTTAGCGAGAGGAGCCTTCTGCCATGTTCTCTGTATGAGAACAATGGCTTTTTTTATGTTCTGCAACTGAAGCTGAACTCCTGCTGCCAGCTGCAGTGTGTGTTATAAGCCCTCTTTTTTCCTCTGGTGTCTAGTGGCATCCCTCAGTCCCCGATCACTGTCCCATATATTCCCTGGTGTCTAGTGGCACTCCCCACATTCTGATCGCAGTCCCCTAGTCCCTGTTTTTTTATTTTATTTTATATTATCCGATGGGAATGGGGTACTCACAGAGGGGCGGAGCAGCAAGATGGATGCACTACTGTGTGCTCCGAGCTCCAGTTTTATTTTGACTGCCACAGCAGAGTCTATGTCATTCAAGTGGAGGGTTTATACAAAGACTTTTGAGTTATTATTAGCACTTGAGCAATGTGAGCTAGCTTTTCAGGAGCATCAAGAGTTTCTTGCCAGTGACGCTGCTGTGGAGTGGTAGAGGTTTAAGAGAGTTATATGCTGGATGCAGAGGAGAATCACAGTAATAGTATAAGTACTGAAATGTGTATTTAAAACAGGAAAAGGGTAAGCCCTTTCTGAAGATTATATGAACCCTCAATTAACCTGTATGTTACGGAGGATGGAGCATTTCTTGTCTTCATGTGCTTTCTGTTCTTGCTGCCATAGTAGGATGGCTGATGTCCTGCTAACAGTACAAAGAAAGTACCTCTACTAAGCATGACCTGTTTGTTGTGAAGCATAGGCATGGTGCAAGAAATACAGGTCCATAAGACACCAGATGGAGGACCAGTCATGTGCAAGGTATGTTACTGAGTAAGGGACATCTGGCCATGCCATTATGTGCATACATACAGTATATCAGGCTTGTTCTCCACAACTGTCAGTGCGCCGCCTCCATGGTACCAAACTATCTTGTGATATCAGGCAATGTGGTGGTATGTGTTAAGAGTGTAAACAGGAATGTCAGAAGTTCTGCTAACAGTCTTGGCACACATGGCAGTGAGATATGCACCCCGCTTCTGCTCTTCTGCTGGTTTTGGAGGGTGGGATGTTAGGGAACCTAACGCTAATCTCCAAACTTTTGTCACTTTGTAACTGGAGCATTAATGAAGTATTTTTAATAAGTATATATATATATATATATATATATATATGGTAGGTAAAATCTGTTAGTTAGGGTTAAATTTAAGGCCATTTCTTTTGTGCTTTATTAGCTAACTGATGCATTATCAAAGTTTTGCAAGTGTATATATATATATATATATATATATGTATATATACACATATATATATATGTATATATTCTTTGCAACAAAATTCATTAATGCATCAGTTGAGTGAATACCACAGCAACAAAAGTAGTGAATGAGGCATTAGGGTTTCCAACCCTAATGCCCCACCCCAGGGTTCTCACCCCAACCACCCCAACCACCCCACCGCCATCTCCCAAATCTCCACACACCAACAGGCATTGGGGTAAGATAGTCACAGGCCCAACTCTCACCCCATTCCATGAGTAAACAAGCTTATACACTTCAGTATAGGACAATGGGGTGAGAGTTAGGCCTGATGACCCAATGACACACCTGATTTCTGCTTTTTTATGTATTAGTATATGTCACTGTGGAAGCATAGAAATGTTCAAAATAAACAGAATGGTTTTGAAAGCAGACTGAGCAATTATAATAAGCAACCCCACATCTTTGGAAAACGTGAAATTTGATGAAAATGATCAAAAAAGACATTTTTGGCAAAACAACACAAAAATGTTTGAAAACGCTCCCTCGCTTATGAAAATGGAACACTTCCATTTCCGTAGACAGTAGATAACATGCTAAAATTGAAGAAAATGGTTAAAAATGCACCATTATTCCCAAAAATAACACAAACATTTTCAAAAACATCCCCTTGCTTCCGAAACTGAGAAGCTTTTGTTTCTGTAAACAGCACTTCATTTTCAGAAAAGAATGCCCCATTTTCACAAAAATGCCCCATTTTCAAACAGAAATGCCCCATTTCACACAAAATGCCCTATTTTCAAACACAAATACCCCATTTTCACAACAAATGCCCCATTTTCGAATAAAATGCCCTGTTTTTGCAAAAATGCTCCATTTTCAAACAAAATGCCCCATTTTGAACAAGAATTACCCATTTTTGAACAAAATGATCAATTTTTGCTAAAAGGTCCCATTTTCTAAGAACAAAGCCCATTTGCTCAAAAATGCCCAGTTTCAAACAATATGCCTATTTTTCAAAAACTGTACAATTATTGAACAAAAATTACTAATTTTCTAACATATATGCCCAATTTTTGGAAACTTTGTTTTTCACAAAAATCCATTTTTATGTGTAACACTTAACTTTTCCCAGAGGAAATAAAGGGATATTTAATGTTTAATAACTTATGAATGGATTAATTTGTTTTTACCAAACTTTCAAAAGGCACATCTGTGATCCAAATCCTTCCTACTCTGAAAATTTCTGCCCACAACTTAAAGCCACTTCTGAGATCCAGGATGACAAGAAAATGTCAAATTTTGATTTTACTGTTTTTTCAACAATTTATATCTCAGGAAACCCTCAATAGATTGCCACTAAATATGGCACGCCAAGAGACCTAACCTAGAGAGTCTGCATGCCAAATGTCATGCAAATCTGTTGAATGGCTCCAAGGTTATTAACCCTCAAAGTTTGAACTTTAACATAGAAGTGCACTTTCAACCTAACTACACTGGTGCGACTGCACCGGTATATAGATATAGATAGATAGATAGATAGATAGATAGATAGATAGATAGATAGATAGATGTACATACACATAATTACATACATATACATATATTCATTGCAAAAAGCTTTGCTATTGCATCAGTTAGGGTTAGGGCTACAAAATTGGGGAAATTAGATGTTAGGGTTCAGCCCCTAACCCCCCACCCCACCCCAATCCTCCACAGACTGATATACACTGGGGTGTGTCATGGGGTCACGAGGCCTAACTCTCATCCCATTTTCCTTTATTGTAGCATGTCAACCTGTTTACACATGGAATGGGGTAGAATTGGGCCTGACAATCTCATGGCACACCCTGGCATCTGTTGGTCTGTGGAGGATGGGTCGTGGGGGGATTAGGGGTTCAACCCTAACATCTAATTTCTCCACTTTTGTCACTTTAACCCTAACTGATGCATTAACAGCAATTTTTGCAATACAAAAAATATATTAATTGCAAAAAAAACTTCATTTAATGCATCAGTTAGGGTTAAAGCAACAAATGTGGAGAAATGAGACATTAGAGTTGAGCCACTAACCCCCACTACCACCCCACCACCCCATTCTCCACAGACTTGTTTGCATATGGAATGGGGTGAGAGTTAGGCCTCATGACCCAATGGCACACCCCAGTGTCTATTGGTATATGGAGGATGGGATGGGTGGTGGGGAGGTTTAGGCTTAACCCTAATGTCTAATTTCCCACTTTTGTCACTTTAACCCAAACTGATGCATTAAGAAGTTTTGTGCAATGAATTTCCTTACTTTTTGAAAAAGTGTAATATAACTAGTAAATAGCATGTGTTGGTGGGATTGCGGTGCCCAAGCTGCCCATTTGTGCATAATGATATGTATCTGTGGGAGCATGGGCCCTCTGGACCTCCTCCTTTACACATAACTACTGAGCCATACACCAGACCTATAGGGCAAGGAACCCTTGTAACACAATTTGCCATAAGGGCTTCCATCAGCCAAGAAGGCACGATAACCACCATAACACCACCCCATTAAACTTGTTGTGATCTATGAAATAGATATTTTTATCATGAAATGTTATGCATTTTTCAACATGATACTTCCAGCTGTGTCACCGTGATAGGATAACGGCACAGCTGAAACCAACTCTTAGCTAATCAGAATTAGCATTCTTTATACTCATTTCATAAAGAAGTAATTATGACCTCCAGGGTGGGTATCATGGTGGCATAACATCCCACTTAAGATGTTTGATCCCGTGGCCATAGGCCAAGGACATCCAACACCCAAGAAGGGATGTTATCCTGGGGGGGTAGGGCAAGTGTGATAGGGTTGGTGACCCTAACATTCAATTACCACACTTTTGTCACTGTGTAAACAGCCCTAACTGATGCATTAACAAAGTTTTTTAGAAAAGAATTTCCTTACTTTTTGAAAGAGAGTAATATAAATAGTAAATGGTATGTGTTGGACGGCCCTGCACTACCACCAAGCTGCCCATATGTGCATAATGATATGAGTCTGTGGGAGTGTGGGCCCTCCAGGCCCTGCACTCCTACTTACACATAACTAAGGAACCATACGCCAACCCTATAGGGCAAGGAACCATTGTAACACTAATTTGCCAATATCTCAGCAACTGTAGCAGCTATGAAAAAAATTTCAGTGCTGTTGTAATCATGGCAGCGAGACCACCACAAAAGATGAGTCAACTAAATCCGTATCTCACATAGTTTCTGAGATACAAGCACAGAAAAGTACTGTGGGTGCCAACTTTGAGGGCATAATACTGGCCTACAGACATGAAAATGAGCCATTGGCATACTAATTTCCTAATATCTCAGTAACCGTACAAGGTAGTGAACAAATTCAAAATTCATGGTGTTTACGACTTTCAAGCCTACATCTGTATTAAGAATTTTTGCAATGAAAAATCTGTTTCTTGAGCTGTTTTCGAGATGCAGGCGTTTGAAGATGCCATGGGCACCGCAATGTTATCCTATGGGGCATTCCTCAATTTTCAAAATGCTGTAACTGTGGAACCACTCAATATTTTTTCACCAAACAAGCAAAAGGCACAACTATGAGTCAACATCTTCTTGCCCTTTAAATTATAGCCAAAAAGAACAATTTACCTTGCTGCAAGGAAATACCAAACGTTTTACTGCACCCCTATTCATTTTAATTGGATGTTGTTGCACATCAAAAAATGTTTGCACAAATGTTTTCATGCTTCCCGAGTATATTGTTGCGCACGAAAATTATGTTTGCATAGCTGAAATTTCAAAAACTCGATCAAAAATCAAAAACACATATTTTCAGACCATATTGACAAAAACTGATGTCAGGGACGTGTTCCTCATGGTAAACACAAGTGGTGGTATTTAAAAAGAAGCAATATGTTTTGAGTGCTACTGTTTTTTGTCTCTCGCTAACTGAAAACAAAATGATGGCAGCACAAATGAATTTTCCCAGAGCACAAACGAAAAAAAATGTTGCTACTAAAGTTTTCAAGAAACCAATATTCATTTTCCATAGACTATAGTGGACATGAAAATGGCACAACTTTTGAACAGATTAATATTTTTCACCAAATCTTCAAAAGGCACCCTTTGACCTGGTCTACATCTACCCAACATAATTTCACACCACACGGACACACCATGCAGAAAAAAACTGACGATGACAAAATGCAAAAAAGTTAGGATTTTTTACAGTTTTTGATGCTCCGCAGCTCAGAAACCTTAAATTCAACCAGAACAAAATTTCCAGATCCAGAGATCTATAGTACCACACTGAGCATGCAAACTTTCAGGAGAATCAGAATAATGGTTGCAAAGTTATTAAGGTTCACAGTTTGGGGTTTAACATAGAAGTATCCATGCAACTTTAACTATACCTGCACTTCATATATTCACATATTCACTGCAAAAAACTCCATTAATGCATCAGTTTGGGTACATTCCACACCAACAAAAGCCTGGAAATTCAAGGTTAGGGTCACCAACCTTAATACCCCTCACACCCTTGCCGGCCCTCTCTTCCCATTCTATGTGTAAAGACGCTGAGATAGTACAATTATAGGAGAATGGGGAGAGAGACCCAATGTCCCTAAGACACACCCCAGCACCTGTTGGTCTGTGAAGGTTGGGGGTGTGGGATGTTTGGGTTGGTAACCCTAACCTCAAATTTCCAGACTTTTGTTGGTGTGGAACAAACCCTAACTGATACGTTGTTTGTACTGTCACAAAAGTAATGCAGAATGTCACAAAAGTACCCATGTAAACCAATGATACTGTCCCAAAAATACATGGTACATTCACAAAATGAATGCGTAATTTCGTGAAAGCCCCCCCACGTTAACCAACACTGCTTTTTCAGATGTTCTGCAGTACTTTCGCGAAACCTTTCATTGTGCACATAGTTTTTTTCCATAGGCTATAATGGGAAATGAAAATGATTAAGAACTTTAAATGGATTACTATTTTTTCCAAAAACCTTCCAAAGGCATTTCCCTGATCCAGTCGCCATACATCCTGAAAATTTCATACCAGATAGACAAACTGTTCAGGCTACGGAAACGAGCAAAGAATTCCACTAAATTGAGGATTTTTAACACTCCACAGCTCCGAACCACAAATCTGAACAGAATGAAAGTTTCTAGATCCAGAGATTTATGCCTCCACACTGTGCATGCAAAACTTCAGGAAATTGGACAAACACATTCAAGGTATTGAAGTGCAAAATATTGTATTTAACATTAAAGTACCAAGTCAACTGTAACTGTAATGGCTCTACCAGACCCTAACTCTCACCCCATTCCATGTGTAAAAAGCTGAGATGGTACAGGAGAGGCTAATGGGTGAGAGTCAGGCCCGACGGCTCCAAGGCAGACTCTGACACCTGTTGGTCTGTGGAAGGAGGGGGTGGGGAGGTAGGATTGGTTACCCTAACATCAAATTTCCAGACTTTTGTTGGTGTGGAATGAACCCTAAATGATGCATTAGGAGATTTGTTTTTGCAATTTCCTTTCTTTCTGAGTAAGTGAGATGTTACTCATATGGTATCCATAGGTGGGAGCGCAGCACCTCCGGGCACTTTGCTCCCACCTACCCATCAGTGTAGAGTCATAGTTCAGGAGGTCCCTGTGCTCCCAGTTTTGCATAATGGAATCCATATTTGGGAGTGCAGGCCCTCTGGGCCCCTGCACACCCACCCAACCATAGGTGCAGAGTCATAGCAACGGGCAGACGTCCCTGTGCCCTGTATTGTAAGATGGAAGACCAAGGGTGGGAGCACAGAGTTTCTGGGCCCTGTGCTCCACCTACCTTTAAATATAGAAACATAGCACCGGGAGGGTCCAGTGCTTATTTGCATAATCATATCCATAGGTGGGACACAGGCCTCTGGGCCTTGCACTCCCACCCACCCAAGACGGTAGAGGCATAGGGTAAGAGGGCCCAGTGCTCCCAGTTTAGCATAAATAGTATGCATAGGTGGGAGCTCAGCCCTCCAGGCTCTGTGCTCCCACCTACACATAAGGAGGAGCACTTGGATGACAGTGGGCTCAGGGAGGGTTAGGGTGGTCAGGCAGAGGCATATCCCAGATCCTATTCAACTCAAGAGCTCATATGCCACATTGGCAAATGGGGACAACCGAATAGAGGTCACCAGAGAAGTGGAAGGAAAGGAAGTGGAGGTTAGCCAAGGAGGTGACCTCAGTGGGGAGAGCAGTGGACCCCAGAGGAGGAAGAAGCAAATCCTGGTGAGGGACTCCATCATAAGAGGAGTCCAGCTAGGAACACAGGAGGGGGAGGACAGGGAGGTGTGGTGCCTATCAGGTGCCTGGCATGGAGGGATGGAAGAAAGATCCTGGGGATCACTGGGAAGGCAAGATGGGAGGGTGAGCTGGATGTCATTACCACCTAGGTACTAATGACCTGGAAAATGGGAAGCCTAAGGAAGTTCAGGAAGAGCTTAGGATATTGGGAGGGTCTCAAGCAAGTAGCTATTTCGTCACCTTCTCGGAAGTACTACTAGCGAGAGGCATGGGAGAGCATAGGGGTGCATGCACCAGGAACTTTAACTCATGGTTGAAGAACTGGTGCTGTGAAGAAGGGCTTGTATTCATTGGTGACTAGGGACCCACCTGGAGGGATGGAGGTGTGTTTAAGCCTGATGGCCTGCATCCATCCTGGAGGGGAATCCAAGCACTCAATGATAAGTTTAAATGCTACATTGACAAGCATTTAAACTAGCCAAGGTGGGGTGGCAGACCATCAAGGAGGGTACCTAATTGCCCACCCCCCAACAGCTAGCAGTGGAACCTGTGAACCAGAGGAGTGGATATCTCTACAAAGCAGTGTGCAAAAGATGGAGATAAGCGCCCAAGAGGTGGATAGGGGGAAAAGCAGCAAAATTCAAATGAAGGGCAGACAGCAAGGAGAACCAGTGATAAATGATGACTAGGGAAGGGGATGGAGTAGAATAGCTAAACAGTCTAGGGAGGTCAAATCATGGAAAGCCATGTGTGCCAATGCCAGGAGCCTTAGCAACAAGATGGAGGATCTGGAGGCTGTCATGGTGCAGTCAGACCTAGTCATTGTGACCATCACAGAAACCTTGTGTAATGATAACCACAACTGGGAGATGGCCATACCTGGCTACAACATATTCAGAAGAGACAGGGCAGTTAGGAAGGGAGGAGGAGTGGTACTGTATGTGAAAAATTACATAAGGACCATAGAGATCCAGGAGGAACAAAATGGGGGAGAGATACTGTGGATTAAGCTGGAAAGGAAAATGAGGCCAGCCATCCGCCCAGGTGTGGTCTATAGACCACCGGCCCAGGAGGAAGAAACAGATAGGGAGCTGATGCTAGCCATCCAAAGGATGGCAGACAAGGGTGAGGTAGTGCTGGTTGGAGACCTCAATATTCCAGACGGGACTGGAGCATCCCAGCAGCAGCATCAACTAGGAGCAGATTTATCCTGACTCCTTCAGGGTGCCTTCCTCAAGCAACTGGTCAGGGAACCAACTCGGCAGAAGGCAATACTGGACTTAGTGCTCACAAACTGAAACAGTGTGATGGGGTGACAGTAGGGGGCACCTTGGGAACAGTGACCACCAGTCCTTGTGGTTTGATATCACGAAGGAGCAGAACCAAACCAAACAAAACACATATCCTGGATTTTAGGGGGCAGACTTTTGGAAATGGGAGATGCTTGAAAGAGGCATCAAGGGAATGGGCAGGAATCAGGGGTTGAGGAACAGGGGCAGTATTTAAAACGGGATTACAAGAGTAACAGAATTATGCATTAAGCAGGTTAGCAAGGGGAAAAGGAAGAGAGGCCATTACAGGTTTCCAAGGAGGTAGCGGAGAAAGTGAAAGCCAAATAGATTGCATTCAGGCAATACAAAAATACACAGGCAGTAGGGGATAGGGAGAAGTACCAGGAGAAGCAAAGGGAGACAGGGAGGTCAGTAAGGGAAACCAAAGCTCAGACAGGAGAGCACATTGCAAAATCAGTGGGTAGAGGGCAAAACCTTTTTGCCGGTACATAAGTGAAAAAAGAAAGGCAAAGAGAGGGATAGTGAGACTGAAGAGGGAGGATGGGGGCTGCGTGGAGGATGACAACAGTAAAGCTGACATATTGAACAGGTATTTCAGCTCAGTCTTTACTGAGGAAGAGGAGGGTAATGGGTCTGAAGCAAGTATAAGGAGTGGCAATAGTGCAGAAATGTACACAAGTCCCTTTACATGAGAAAGGGTCCTGAAGGAACTGGAAGTAATAAGAGTTGATAAAGCAATAGAGCCAGATGGAGTGCACCCCAGGGTCCTTAAAGAACTAAGAGAGGTGGTGGCTGAACCTCTGGCAATCCTGTTTAGCTGATCACTGGAAACAGGGAGGTACCCAAAGACTGGAGGACAGCAGATGTAGTCCCCTTATACAAAAGTGGGAACAAAGAGGAATCGGGGACCTACAGACCAGTCAGCCTCACCTCGGTAGAGGGGAAGATCATGGAAATACTACTAAAGGGCAGATTGGTGGAACATCTGGCTGTCAATGGACTACAGGACCCAAGGCAGCTTGGTTTCACCGCGGGAGGTCATGTCAGACCAACCTCGTTGAATTTTTGACTGGGTGACTTGGAGGTGGATCAGGGAGGGCAGTGACATGGCCTATCTGGACTTCAGCAAGGCCTTTGACATGGTGCCACATAGAAGACTATTACTCAAACTGGGGATAGGGTGTGGGCAGGACAATAGTGTGGTGGGTAGGTAACTGGCTAGGCAGCAGGACACAGAAGGTGGTGGTAAATGGCTGTCACTCCACGGAGGGAAGAGTGACCAGTGGGGTACCACAGGGATCAGTGCTGGGACCAGTCCTATTCAACATCTTCATCAGTGACATTGCGCAGGACCTAGAAGGCATAATTTTCCTGTTCGCTGATGACACAAAGCTTTGTAACAGAGTAGACACACCAGAGGGTACAGACAGAATGAGAAGGCACCTGCAGAAACTTGAAGAATGGTCAGGGGTTTGGCAGTTGAACTTCAATGCAAAGAAGTGCAAGATAATGCATATGGGGACAAAAACACAGGCACAATATATCAGTTGGGGTGAGGATATAGCATGCACCAAGCAGGAAAGGATCATAGGGTTATCTCTGATGACCTCAAGGTAGGGAAACAGTGTGACAAGGCAGCAGGTAAAGCAAATAGGATGCTGGGATGCAGCAGGGGCATCACAAGCAAAAAAATGGAGGTCATAATTCCACTATACGAGTCAATAGTGAGGCCCCACCTGGAGTACAGTGTACAGTTCTGGAGACCTTACTTATGTAAGGACATGGACAGGAACAGGGTAGAGAAGATTCCGAGGAGGGCAACAAAGATGGTACATGGATTGCATCACAAGTCCTATGAGGACAGGTTGAAGGAACTGAATACGTACTCCCTGGAGGAAAGGAGAGAGAGAGAGAGAGAGAGGGGATATGATAGAGACACACAAGTATTTTACAGGGAGGAACAGAGTGCAGGAATACACTATTTTTAAGCAAAAAAGATGTTCCAGAACTAGAGGGCATGGGATCAAGTTGGAGGGAGGATGATTCAGAGGAAACATGAGGAAGAATTTCTTCACAGATTGGGTGGTGGACAAGTGGAACACCCTGCCAGAGGAAGTGGTGGGGGCTGAAACAATCACGGGATTTAAAAATGCATGGGACAGACATAAAGGAATTCTGGAGGTCAGGGTTAAGGGGCAACAGACTTCTAGGAAAACATAAAGTGAACTTACAAGCTCAAATGGGCAGACTGGGTGGGCCATAGGCCCTTATCTGCTGACACTGTCTATGTATCTATGTATCTAAGTACAGACACATAGCACAGGCCTAGAGGCATTCCAAGTAATCCTTGTAATGCATATTTGACAATATCTCAGTAACCATAGCAACTGCAAAAAATTATTTCACAGTTGTATTTATGACCTAGCCACCACCACATGTGCTTAGTACACCTAAAGGCGCTTTGTGAAAAGTTCATATCGCAAACCGTTTTTCGAGATATAGGCGCCAAAAGGTGGTGCGGCCACCACAGTGTCATCCTATGGGAAAATTCACAACTTCAGAGTGCTACAACTCTGGAACCATTGTTTTGCACCAAACCACCAAAAGGTACATCTGTGGTGCAATAGCTTGCCACCCTGCAAATTTCAGCCCAAATTCTAACCATTGTCTTGCTATAAGGGGTAAAGAAACTGGTGTTTTGGGGCTTGAACTGTGGAATGTCTGAGAAAGTTCAGTGGAATTTCACAAAAGTCCCATTGGTTTACATGGGAGACCTTTCACGCAAGTACATGGAACGTTGCGAATAGTTCTGTCGTTACAGATGCAGAACTTTGTGTGTTCCTGTGAAACTTTCAGAAAGTCCACAGAACTTGCATGAAAGTTCTGCAGCTAAGATGGCATGAAAACTTTAAAACCATGTTTCTGGGCATCCTGGCAAAAACCTAATGCCAGGGTTGTATTCCTAGGTCTCCGTTTAGGTAACCCCAAGTATTGGTGTTTACCAAGGAGCAGTATTTTTTAAATTATCACCTCCAACACTGGCTCCTACAAAGATGACATCCTAGCAGCAAACCTGATGCAGATGGTAACCTTCCCCACCCGGAACAATTACAAAACTGGTACAAGCACCCTTATTGACTGAGTTCAGAATAGAAATACGCCACTCACCATACAAACCTCTGCTGGAAATACACTGGACCAAGTAAATACTTTTAAATACCTTGGCACCACTTTTGACCAAGGGCTCACCTTTGCAACCCACATTGAGAACACGGCGAAAACAGTGAACCAACGTCTTGGAATACTATTTCGTAACTGACAATTTCTAAACCAAGTGGCATTGAGGATAGCAATCAGGGTGCATGGGATAGATAATGTGCAATGGGTGGGAATGGCAGGGGTGAGATGGGTCCAGGTCGAGCCTTGGAGTTTGGAAGGAGTGGTGGTGTTGGCTGGGTGGGGTGTTGGGGGCCACGGTGTGTCAAGGGTGGGGAGGGCCGAGTCACTGGGGGTAGTCTGGGATGAGGTGCCTAGTGGGAGGAAAGGTGCTCTGGTCGGTGTGAGGTCTTTACCAAGAGGGTGAAGGAGAGCAGACTAACTTACTAAGGAACATACTAAGGAGATCAAGTAGCTAGAAAGCAGAAGCTCATTGGTGCTCCTATGCTAACCAAACAATTAAATTAATATTATGTTAATTGTCTATGAGTCAATAAAAACTAATCAAGTCGTTTCTTAAACTCAAGTTTAGATTTACTAATAATAACATGTACTGGCAATGAATTCCATGGATATATGACCCGTAATATAAAGAAGAATGTCCTATTATTACAATGAAGATGTTTTCCAGCCAACTGTAAAGGATGCCCTCTAATATTATACCGGTCAGGTTTAAATTCAAGACTCGGTTCAGTCATCAGATAGGGGTAATTTATAACATCAAAAAGAAATAGTAAATCACCTCTTAAATGACATGTCTCTAATGACATTACATTTAAAGAAACCAATCTAGTCTTATAGGAACTATTCTGCAACCCATGCAATTGTTTTGTAAATTTTCTTTGCATGTTTTCAAGTTGTGTGCGACTACATTTCTTGTGAGGGCCCCATAACTGAGCAGCATATTCTAGATGGGGTCTAACATAGGCTCTGTACAACAGTATTATAATATTGGGGTTGCAAGATTTATTGTTACGTCTAATAGACCAGATAACCTTGTTAGTTTTACTAATTACCTGGTTAACTTGATTAGATTGATCTAAGTTGTTAGAGATGTTAATACCAAGATACCTTTCCTCAATGGTACTCAATAGGATTGTGTTGCCTATTGTATATGGATGGTTAACATTAAGATGTCCCAAATGAATTACCCTACATTTATTATAATTGAGTTGCATCCCCCACTTAACAGTCCAGTCAAAATCCTATCTAGATCTAATCACAGGGTTTCAACCTGACAGCAGTGGCACATGGTCCATCAATTTTAACATCATCAGCATATTTACTTGCATTTGAAATACAGGTGTGTGTCATGTCAGATATAAAGGCCTGAAAAAGGCAGGGGCCCAATACAGAACCCTGAGGCACCTCACTGGTCACAATACCTCTGTCTGAAAGTTCACCATTTATTAATACACTCTGAGTTCTGTTCTACAGCCAATTACAAATCCATTTTAATATGACTGTGTTAAAGTCAAGTTGGAATAATTTATCTTGTAATGCCCAATGGGGCATGACTTCAAATGTCTTACTAAATTCTGTAAAGTCAACAGCATATGGGATTTTATTATCAATTGCAGAGCTTACAGTCTCATAAAAACACATAAGATTGGTGAAACATCCCCCTTCCCTGTCTAAATCGAAGTTGTTTGGGATCATTTCTTTCCAATTTAGGAGTTATTAAATCCTTTATTAAACTTTACAGGACTTTACATAATGATGATGTTAGACTAATGGGTCTATAATTTTCCCAGATAGTTTTTGGTCCCTTTTTGTGAACTGGAATAACATGAGCATGTTTCCAATCATCAGGTACAAAACTGTAAAAAAAGGAATCCCTCAAATAGCTTTTTCAAGGGATAGCCCAGAGTGTTAGACAATAAGAATAGTAAATGACCCAAGATATTGTTAGGGCCATAACTAGTTTTTATCTTTTAGGGGTTACTAATTTAAGACGGATTTGTTCTTCAGTGAAAGTTACTTAGCAATGGAGTGTAGGTATCCATAGCAGCTGAGCAGTAAAAGAAGAGTGTCCAGGAGTAGTAGAGTGTAAGGAGACGCAGAGCAGCTTTGGCACGGTTGGGGGGAAACCCCTCTAGTGGGCGAAGAGTATAAGCTGCAAATGGGAAAAATCAGTATCAATCAGTAGAAGAGGGAGGGGCAAAGACTGATGAACAGTGATAGACTGACCACACAATAAGTGAAATGAGACAGGAATTGTATTGTGTTGGATTGGGTAAATGTGCTTATAACTGGGCCCTCTAGTGGCTAAAAGATATAATCTGCTAATGGAAAAGTTGAAAAGAACAGGCAGGGAGGTTCTGAAGCAAGTTTTGGGGGGGCACTACAGCAGTCTCAATTGGACACAGAGGTCAAGGGTGCAGCCCACAGACTTACAGCTCTAAGAGAAGGTGCACAGGGCTCAGGGCAGATAGCAAATTCACACTACCTTAAAACCTCTCTCAAAACTTAAATCAACTCTAAAGAAATCTCTACATCAGACTAAACAGAGGTCAGTCCTAGCATTCATTTCTTGGCAGCAGTTCCTAGTAGACTTCTGGACTGCTGCACATAGTGTGAGAAACACCGGCAAACTGGGGCTAGTGAGATTCCTCCAGGGTAGATGCCAAAATTCAGAGTTCCAACCCATACCTTGCTTGGAGGGTGAGCGTTGGGCAGCTTCTCCTTAGTCTGCTTACAAACTGCAGAATGCAGTTTGTTTGACTGGAAACAGCCTGAAATGGGCACAGTAGTCCCCTTGCTTGGAGGGTGAGTGTCTGGCAGCTTCTCCTTAGTCTGCTTACCAAACTGCAGAATGCAGCTTGTTTGAGAGGAAACAGCCCAGAATGGGCACAGTAGCAGGCTTCCTTGAAACCATAAGCACCTTTAGGACTACTGAGAAATCCAATCTGGAAAATTCTAACTCCTCAAGAACCATGTCCTCAGGTGTAGGATCATGGAGTTCAGAAAAGTTACTCTGTCCTATGGCAAAGTCAACAAACTCTGATTGAGTGGCAGGCTGATAGGATTCTTGTTGGACAGGACCAAGAGCATTGAGTATCAAACTTGTCTTGCCCAGTCTGGAGCTATCATGATCACTGTTGCAAATTCCCCCTCCTGTTTTTCAGGAGTACTTTCTGAATGAGTGGAAATGGTGGGCAGGCATATAGAAATGTCCCTGTCCAGTCCAGTACCAGGGTGTGCTCTGGGACTGATCCTCTGGCTTGTGGTTTTCAAAAAAACTGGGAGCTGATAGTTCTCCCAAGATGCAAACAGGTCTATAGTGGGAGTGCTTCTGAATACTGTGGCCAGAACTTGCTGGTTTAAAGCCCATTCATGATTTCCCTGATTGATTCTGCTTAGAAAATCTGCCAGCACATTGTTTGTCTGCCAGATGCACTGCAAATATGTTTACTTCTAAGGAATATTCCAGGTCCCAGATTCTCATTGCCTCTGTACAGTTTGTTCCTTCATGCTTGTTTATGTAGTACATTGTTGTGGTGTTGTCTGCCCATATTTGGACAGCTTGACCCTGTAGCTGGGAGGAGAAGACTGCATTGCTAGCAGTACTTCCCTGAACTCCAGGAGGTTTATGTGTTCTAGTAACTCCTGTGGGCTCCATGTGTCATTCACTGAGAGGGACTGCAGGTGGGCACCCCACATCAGGAGTGAAGCATCCATAATACAAATAGTTGTAGGTAATTTGCTGAAGGAAGGGAATGCCCTCTCAGAGGTTGCTTTCTTGCTTCCACCACTGTAATTATTCCACTAGTGCTTTTGTTACTGACACTAGTTTTAAAAAGTGGATCCCATCTTTGGGTACAGTTGTCCCTTAGTGGTACTGGTATCTTTCATTTGGAATCTGGCTCATGGATCCACAGCTGTGTATACTGCCATGTGCCCTAGTAAGGGAGGTAGTATAGAGCAGTGGTTTGAGGCTCTGAGCTGCAAATCTGGAGACCTGGGTTTGAATCCCACTGCCCCCACTTGCATACTGTGTGACCCTGAGCAAGTCACTTAACTTCCCTGTGCTCCCAGGTTGTACCTGTAAACAAGCTTTCAGCTTAGTGTGTCGCACCTGGTTAAACAATTGAAAAAAAAAATAACTGTAGGAAGTCTCTTACAGGTCTTGGCTGACCTGCTGTGAAAGACTTGCATTGCTGCTAACAAAGCTATAACTCTGGACCATGGGAAGAAAGCTTTCCCCTGCAGTGTGTTTAGCTCTGCTGCTATGAAATGCAGTACTTGAACAGACTCTAGCTGGGAATTCTGCAAATTTATCAGGAATTCCAAGTTCTCCAAGGTGTTTTTTTATCAACTAAACTGAGTGCCATGCCTCTTGTTCTGTTTTCCCTGAGACTAGGCAGTCATCAAGGTAGGAAAAACCACCACGCATTGTTTTCAAAGATGTGCTGCTGTCTCCAGAACCAGTACCAGAACCAGAACTGGTACCAGAACTAATGCCAGTGCCAGAGTTCTCATGACAAATATGAGTACTCAATTTACATGCATATTATTGAAGATCTAGCATACTGGCATAACTTAAGCAGCTTTTATTATTAAGCTTTGTCATACCACTAAACTACATAATAAGGCATGTTCCCAATCTCACGTCAGAAAGATTTATTAGAAATGTCATGACAAATATTACTGTTTTCTTTACCCAGCAAAGCAAAAGGCAGATAACTATTGTCTAGGCCTAGCAACCTTTTTGCTTCTAACACAGACTCCTAATCTGGAGTAAAAGGACAATCTGTCCTAACTAAGACACATACTGTACATGTACATGCACATTACATGTTCACATAGTAAAAAAGTTCATAATATAAAGAGATATTCCTATCATAGAGCAACTGTTTTCAACTAATGTATGCTACATTGCTTGCACACATATTATAAGCAGCTAAACCAAAAAGTAGTCTTTCCTGGCCTGTAGCCTATGACTACTAATATTTTACTTTGGCCTGTAGCCTATGACTACTAATATTTTACGCCTGAGGATGTCAGCACTAGAGGAAAAGAGTTTATCCAGTTTCTACCACTTTGTGGGATCCTGTCATCAGGTCTACCCAATCCACGAAGACAACTCAAGCAACCTCTTCCCAGGAGCTTGCTCAAAGTGTTCTCATGACTTGCCAAAATTCAGGGGGTTATACTTTCTTTGTTAAAGGGTTTATCAGAAAAAGACAGCAGGTATGTCATTTCAGAGAGACATGGAAAAAGAGGGATGACTGCCTAACAACCCAGGTGCTGCATGTTATGTAAAATACTGTACACCAAAAAATGATTATGTGACTTATAACAACACTAACAGTTACTACTGTACCTGGATGTTTTCATCTTGCTGTTTTTGTGGTTAGAGCTGAAGTATTGATTCCCTACCTCGTGATCAGAAAATATGTTACCTGTTTACAAAATGGTAGTTGGTGCTTTCCATAATGCTATTAAGAAAAAATGTTAGATGCTAAAATGTTATATGTGAAGCTAAAGTATTATATGTGTGAAGATGCAAAGATGCTAAGGTGGCATATATGTGCTAAAAGGTATCCACTGAACAAGGTGACTCGAAATTAGGCACCCAGCAAAACGGTGACTCAATTATGGTGCCTCGTATTCATGTCTCACTAAGGGGGAGGGTGACCAGATACTGGGGTGGGTGAAAACCACAATGGGAAGTAGGAGATATATGCATGCACACCTGCAGGGTGGAGAGGCAGGGAGGGGGGTGTGTGGCAGCTGCTGAGCTGGACTGCTGGTGACATGAGGAGGGTGGTTGGCTAGGAGGCACAGGGTACGGGGTTTGGGTCCAGTGCAGTGTGTTTTTTTTTTGTTTGTCGGCAGCTGGCATGTATTTTCTTCACCCCCCCGACACGCACCCCCTCGGAGTTGAGAATCCATAGAGGGTGTGGGGGTCACAGCCCCCCCATTAAGAATGAGACATGTAGGTCTCGGGTGCCATTTTTGTTTGCACTGTGAGTGTGCATCGCTGAAATTGATGTTCGGCGATGTACACTCACCGTAAAAGTGATCGCCTTTCGGTGATCGCCGTTACGACATGGAACCGTGCTAAAGTGACTCTAAGTGAGTCTACAATATGCCTCTTTTTATACTTTTAGAAATGAAATTCGGATTACTTCAGCCTTGTCAATTTTCAAGGTCCATTTTGACTATTTTATTTATTTATTAAAGTGTTTCACCAGGAAAAAACATACTGTGTGCAAAACAGCTAATTTCCAGATGTGCCCTGGGGGAAAGGGAAGAGGGAAAGCATAAGAACATTCTAAAAAGATATATACAGTTGCATAGGCTTACATACAGAGAAATATGAGTACAGAGGTAGATTAAATATATAGAATGTAAAGAAATGCTTAGGTATATACAATAAGTGCAATATACAGTGGTAGCAGTTAGGTAACCTGAGTTTATACAATGTTCAAGTAGGTGAATACAATAAGTGCAAAATACAGTCACAGTAGTTTGGACCCAAGCAAATGGAGGGAGGGTCAATGTACACTTAAGGACAGTAGCAGGAGGGAGAGGTGTGGGTTCGGAGAAAAGAGATTAGTGAGGGTTTTGAAGAGGCTGAGTGAATGCTTTAGGGGAGAGAATTTGAGTTTAGGAAAGAGGAAAGAGAAGGCTGATTGACCAGTGAGTTTTATGGGAAGGGAGCTTGAGGAAGTGATACCAGAGTTTAAGAGGGAGGAAGAGGGGTGGATGGAGAGACTAGGAGTTGAGAGAGGGGGTAGAGAAGATAGACAGAGTTTGGTAGTAAAGAAGGCACAGTGGTACTGATAGCAATCCTACAGGGAAGAGAAGGAAAGAGCAGAGTAGAGAGTACAGTGGTGGGTGCAGGTAGGGCAGTTAAGGGCAAAGTGGCAGAATGCATTAAAGAGGGGATCCACTCTGGCCAGTGTGGATTTAGAGGCAGCACCATAGACAATATTGCCATAGTCAAAGATGGGGAGAATAATCTTAGTAAGGATGTCTCAGCGAGCAGGGAAGGGGATGCAACTTTAATGCGTAGAGAGTGCGTCAAGTTTAGAGTGGATCTTTTTATGAATGGCATTTATGTGCTGGGAGATATGGAAGTGATGGTCAAGGCAGACACCAAGGTAATTGAAGGCAGTGTGTCATCAATTGGGATGTTTTCTAGGTATGGCCAAAGCAAATTGGCCATCTTTTTGGTATTTAGAGGTAACTGATTTGACTGAAACCATTTCTGACCATTACGCCAAAATCAGGTTGGTGTTTGATACTAGCTCAGCAGGTGAAAACCAGACAATAAGGCAGTGTCATCTGAGAACATGTGTATAAATGCAGATGAGCAGGCAGAGGGAAGATCATTTAGAAATATAGAGAATAAAAAGTGGACCAAGTACAGAACCTTGGGGACTCTGAAGGTAATGGTGAGGGGAGGATATGGATCCTCCTAGCCTCACAGATTGAGATCTCCTGTGGGGTAGGAGCTGAAACAGTGAGTGGAAGGGACTGAAAGACCAGCTGAAGTCAGTTTGTGGAGTAGGAGTGAGTGAGAGATGGTGTTGAATGCTTCGAATGGTGACTAAAGCTGTGGGCTGGCTTGTCCAGGTCCTTGGGAAGGCTTCCCTGGTATCGTCCCCCTTGCCCCATATGACTATCTGGCTCTGTTGAGGCAGAAACCAGAGTGGGCACATATGGAGGTTGGTGGTGCCATAGGGTATAGCTATCATATGGTGTTGGTGCAGGAGAGGTTTCACCAAGTAGTGATAGTCTGATCTTTTCTTAAACCATCATAAACATAAACAACACTGAACAAAAGAATGGGAACACGTAAATGTACAGTCATAAAAGGGTTACAAATGTCAAAATTAACTTTGCCCTGTTAGATGGAGTGGGTACTGTAGATAACTGAAAAGTAGACTTTGTTCTATAACATTAATAACATCAAATTGTCGTAAGATATATTGTCTATTACAATGTTAAAAGAGTTCTGTAAGGTTATTTCTGCTGTTGCTCATTCCCTGATGGTAAAGGAAAAAGGAAGGTTGTTTATGATTTGGAGTAAAGGGTGCAGTGATTAAATATATAGAATGAGAAAGAAATGCTTAGGTATATACAATAGTGCAATATACAGTGGTAGCAGTTAGATAGCCTGAGTTTATACAATGTTCAAGTAGGTGAATACAATAAGTGCAAAATACAGTCACAGTAGTTGAACCCAAACAGATGGAGGAGGTCAGTGTACACTTGAGACAGTGGCAGGAGGGAGGTGGGTTGGAGAAAGAGATTAGTGAGGGTTTGAAGAGGCTGAGTGAATACTTTGGGGAAGTTCACAAGTTTAGGAAGAGGAAAGAGATGGCTGATTGACCAGTGAGTTTTATGGGAAGGGAGAGGAAGTGATACCTAGAGTTTAAGATGGAGTAGGAGGAGGGGCTGGATGGAGAGACTCACGAGGTTGGAGAGGGGGTTAGAGAAGATAGACAGAGTTTGGTGGTAAAGAAGGCACAGTGGTGAAGAGCAATCCTCCAGGGAAGAGAGGAAAGAGCAGAGTAGAGAGTACAGTGGTGGGTGCAGGTGAGGCAGTTAAGGCAAAGTGGCAGAAGGCATTAAAGAGGAACCACTCTGGCCAGTGTGGATTTAGAGGCAGCACCATAGACAATAGTGCCATAGTCAAAGATGGGAGAATAATCTTAAATGAAGGATATCTCAAGCGAGCAGGGAGGGGATGCAACTTTAATGCGTAGAGAGTCGTCAAGTTTAGATGGATCTTTTATGAATGGCATTTATGTGCTGGTAGATACCGGAAGTGATGGTCAGGCAGACACCAAAGTAATTGAAGGCAGGTATGTCATCAATTGGGATACTATCATAGGTATGACCAAAGCAAAATTGGCCATCTTTTTGGCATTTAGAGGTAACTGATTTGACTGAAACCATTTCTGGACTAAGTCAAAATCAGGTTGAAGTTTGGATACTAGCTCAGCAGGTGAAAAACCAGAGACAAATAAGGCCGTGTCATCTGTGAAGTAAATGTATAAATGCCAGATGAGAGCGAGGCAGAGGAAGATCATTTAGAAATATAGAGAATAAAAAGTGGACCAAGTACAGAACCTTGCGGGACTCTGAAGGTAATGGTGAGGGAAGTTTGGCTCCTCTAGCCTCACAGAATTGAGATCTCCTTGTGGGTAGGAGCTAGAAACAGTGAGTGGAAGGACTGAAAGACCAGCTGAAGTGAATTTGTGGAGTAGGAGTGAGTGAGAGATGGTGTTGAATGCTTGAATGGTGACTAAGCCGTGGGCTGGCTTCCCAGGTCCTGGGAAGGCTTCCCTGGTATAGTCCCCTCGCCAATGTGACTATCTGGCTCTGTTGAGGCAGAAACCAAGTAGGCACATATGGAGGCTGGTAGGTGCCATAGGCATAGCTATCTATATGGTGTTGGTGCAGGACAGGTTTCACCAAGTAGGTAATAGTCTGATCTTTCTTAAACCATCATAAACATAAACAACACAAGACAAAGGATGGGAACACGCATAAATGTACAGTCATAAAGGGGTTACAAATACTCATAAATTAACTTTTACCCTGTTAGATGGAGGGTACTGTAGATAACTGACAACAGACTTTGTTCTATAACAAATAACATCAAATTGCCCAAGATAAATTGTCTATTACAATGTTAAAGAGTTCTGTAAGGTTATTTCTGCTGTTGCTCATTCCCTGATGGTAAAGGAAAAAGGAAGTTGTTTATGATTTGGAGTAAAAGAAAGCCTGCAGTTAGCATACCTTCCTGTAGAAAAGAATAAATCAGATTACAAACAGAATTTATGAACAATTGCATTTTGGACACTCTGTGTTAATAACTTGAGTAAGAAATGTATCATAGCACAATGTCCCTGGCAGAACAGCAAAACTGGGATACTGGAAAGTAATGTCAAAAAAGCTGGTACATTTTGGGAATACATACAGTAAACAGAAGGTACCCCATAGTATGTAATCTCACTACACCATAATATAAAATGTTAATATTATAATAATTACAATCACATAATAATCACAAGTAACAATTGAAATAATACCATAATTTTAATTAGAATTATTTATTATAACCACATAATATTGTAGGTAACAAAGTAGTGCCACTAGCAGGATAGCTCTGAGTAGGCTGTTTATTGTTAATCCCCAACTTTGCACTAGTAGCTTTCCTCCATTCAAGATTTGCACAGAATTTTGCATGTGAGGTCTGGGGACAAGCTCTCTTGAGTTGCCAAGATTCTTTTAGTCAGATGTTGATTCTAAGATCGAGGTATGTATGTTAAGAATTTTACTTCTGTTTATTATCATCTTACACCCAGATGCTTCGGAATTTTGGTCTGAAATATTTGGGATGGAAATGATTTGCACCAGAAAGGCGCCTTTCATTGATTTGGTGAAAACATTTTAATCTAGCCGGCCCGGTGGTGCTGAGGGTTGAGGTGCTAGATGCCTCACCTCGCTCCACGCCAGTGAACCGGGTTTGGGAATGAGCCCGGGCAGTCAGGGGTTGGCAGGGGAAGAGAGGAATTGAGTGCCCAATGGTGGCTCTCCCTCTCTGGGAAGAGTTACAGTCTGTCCCACTGCTATATTGCCACCTCCTGGGTGAACCTGGGAATGGTGATGCAGGTCTGGACACACATAACAGGAGGGGCAGTGCTAGCCGAGAGCCCGGGGAGGAGCAGTGTATATATGCATGCCTCCTCATTGGCGCTCTCTCAGTGTGCTGGCAACTGCAGGGGATAAGGCAAAACAGGAGAAAATGGAGCCCGTCACTCCTAGGTGATGACTCCTCCTATGCCAGTCCTCGTCACTGGTGCTCTCCAGGGCAGACTTCAATGTGAATAGCCAGCTCCACCGTTATTAGGGGGAGATTGGGAGGTTCCTTCCCCACCTCACCCAGGGGGGTGTACCAGGATACCTAAAGAATCATTGTGCAGGCAACCACTCTAGGAGCAGACTCCTGGGGGTACCATGGAATGTGTGGAGGGTGAACTGAGGGTGTCTGACTGAGTGGAGGGATGGTGTGGTAAGGAGAAATAAATATAAGGTTAAAAAATGTTAATCGATTCCCAGTTATAAGGACTAAAAACTTTAGTTCTGAGCATGCTCAGTAGGGTCTTTGGATATATATTGACACAAAAGAAAAATGTGCCATAAGAAAGATAGTTTCTTTTTATGAGATAAAGTCTACTTTTATTAGAGAAAGTTCTTTTCAATACTCAGCCATTTGTTTCTTTTTTTTTTGCAAAAGTATTTTGTAAACGTATAACAATGATACCTCTACAGATACAACAAGACATGAATCTAGCTATAGGATCAGCTAGCTAGATTCTACATTTCATTTTAAAAAAAAAAAACAAGTGTGTTTTGGAGCATTTAAAACCTTCTTTCATGAGATGACTTTCTTCTTCCAAAGGACTCATAAAAAGAAGAATGAGGCCATACAAAGAAGAATAGGACAATACAAAGAAGAATTTGGACTTTTTTTCTAAATCATTCTTCTTTCATGAAACAAATCTTATTGCATGACTCTTAAAAATCTCATAAAATAAGATGGGTTCTCATGAAATATAATTTGAACTTAGTTTTTCCACGTTCTTCTTTCATGTGAAGGCCTCTTCTTTGTTGAGTTCACATGAAAGAAGAATTCAAGACAATTACTTTTTGCATCTCACTTCAACAAGGCATAACACCACCAATATTTATAGTTAAGGGGCAATCTATGTATCACAAAAGGTCTCAATGAGTACTACAATAATCCCTCCAAAATTCAGGGCTATATAACAGAATTTAAAATGAAATTCCATAGGATAACATAGCAATTGTAGCAGCTGAACTCCATCAATCTTTGAATTAAGGAACAAACTATTTCTAAAAGAAATGTCTCAAGAGTACTGTAACACTAAGTCTGTGAAATAGCAGCTGAAAACAGATATTTTTATTTTACATATTTATTTATTTCTAGGTACTACTGAGCAAGGCTCTTTACACAGAGTTCCACGTCATAGTAATACATGAGCATAACATCATTTACAATGGTTACAAGTACATCAACAGATACAAGGAGATTCCATGCCTTAGAAAAACACGAGTACATCAGGTTACAGAGGTTGCATAATTACAATGACAGGGATTACATAAATAAAAATATACAGATACGTAGTTTATAGCAGGCTAGGTTGACAAGAAGTTTAAGTGAACAGCTCGAGAAACTACAGAGCAAATCAGGTAGGGAAAAGAGGATGATACAGTCTGTAAAATAATTATCTAATACTATATGCAGGGAGGGGAGAACTTGATGGGTAGCAGTTCTTTTGTCTTAAGTGCTTAAGAGTGTAGTCATGGAGGGCTAAACTCATTGAGAGAGTGGAGCCTACTAGGGAGTGTTAGTTAGCAGAAGGAGAGGAGAAGGAAAGGGGGCAGGTTAGAATGAGAGCAGAAAAGAGGAGGGAAGGTGTGGGGGGTCTTTAGGTCTCTCAGTCACAGTTGACATTTGTGGCAAGGGCCACTCAGAGTTTATCTTTTAAAGGGAATATTTTTGTCCTCTTTAGTGATGTCTAGGTCAAGCGCATTAAGCCAAAATGGCTACAAGTATAATGAGACTGTTGGCCTTGTGCACTCTACAGAAAGGGATGCAGAGGCTGAGTTGTTTGTACCCCAGTGCACCTGATGTAACTATAAATGGATTATTATGGATATACAAAAACATAATTAAAAATAAAATTCCATAGGATAACACTGCAACTTTAACAAGACATTACTCTGTCAATATTTGAAGTAATAAGACAATCCATAAACAAAAACAAGTCTCAATGAATACTACACGTCTAACACATAATTACCCCCTCAAAAGCGGAGGCCATATAAAACATAAACATTTAAAATGACAATTCTCATAGGATAATACAGCAACAACAAACCACTTAACCCTAACAATATTTGAGTTTAGGACAAAGTATATATATATATATATCAGAAGAAGTCTCAATGAGTACTACAAGACTAACACACAATATCACCCCAAAATCAAGAGGTATGCACCACCCAAAATTACTCAAACTTCACCAAGGTGCCATAATACCATAGTTAAGGTTTAATCATCATCAAAATGCACCAAAGATGACATCTTGCATGGACTGAACATAACTTTCAGACTAAACTGCCAAAATATTGACACATGAGCTAAACAAACAAAAAAACATTTTGCTCATATACAATCAACTGCGGGAGTTTAGAAACACATAATATAAATTCTTTCTTTGAAGAGAGCCCAACAAAAAAACATTACAAAGGAGCAGATAAATTGCTTTCCTGGAGACATGGAGCACAGGGCCCAGAAGGTTCTGTGCTTCACAGCTCAAATGAATGAGGATACAGTTCTACTATCTGAAAAAGAAAAGAAATCTTTAAAACTATTAATAATTCTAGTTCAAGCTCAGATTAATACAACAAAAGCAGGCAAATGAAGTTACGAGAGTTTCCAACCTTAACTCCCAACCCCCATCCCCAATCAGCAAAAAGAAAAAACATTACAGTCTTGGCTGTCCTAAGTCTTGGGGATCAGTGGTGGAGTCTCCCTTCTGGTTCTTAACCATAATGCTCACCCTATTCTGACATGGTCTTCAGACTTACAGAACTGTGTCTCCCCACATGTTGCCAACAAGGTGTGAGCCCTGCCTGAAGAAAACAGATCACATCTGAACTTATTTGTTCAGGGAATGGGATGAGCTTTAGGGTTGAGAAATCCAAGGAAGACCACACACCTGATTCACCAAGACTCAGAACAGGAAAAAAGTATCACATCAATTGAGCAATGGAATTTTGGCAATGGCAGTTTCAGTGACTGCAATTCGGTGAATATGAAAAGGGTGACAGTGAATATGGGCACCCTACAGTAAGGGTGACAATTGCTTCCCCCCACCACCCTAAGGTGCTATGACCTTGGAGTTAGATATATTAGTAAGGAGGTTATGAGGCAGCACCCATGCAATAGAGGTGGTGCCAGGGCGAAGCCTCCTGCAGAAAATCAGTAATGCAATTGTCACTCTTACTGTAGGGTGCCTATATTCACCACCACCCTTTTCAAGATTGCAGAATTGTCATTGCTGAAATTCCATCTCTCAATTGACATGGAGCTCAGGAAAAACATAATGTTTTTTCCTTCTGCAACTTGGATGGTGGTGTGGGGAGTTAGGGATGGAAACCATTAAACCACATTTCCCAACCTTTGTCACTTTAATCTGAACCCTAACTGGTATGTTAATGTAGTTTTTTGTAAACACTATATTATAAGGGTGTGGTAGCAGACCTGTAGTTAGGGTTGAGTCGCATGTTTAATGTTAAACCTCAAATTCTGCACTTTAATAACTTTGCAACCAATCAATGGGCTAGCTCACAATTTGGTATGTGCTGTACCGTGTGGTCAATCACTTGATGTGGCAAATTTTGTTCTGGTGGGATGTGTGGATTCTGATATTTGGATAGTACAAAAAGTCATAAAGTTGCCACTTTTTGCATTTTTCCTCATTGCCTTGCATTCAGATGGTGTAGAATTTTAATGTGATTTTTATAGTAAGAAACAACGGCAACAGAACAGGCATGTTTTGTTTTGTGAAAAAAATTAATCTGTTTCAAAGTTATTCAGTTTTCATTTCCCATTGTTTTCAATGGAAGAGTACTTTCAGGATAGAGGAGGAAGTTCAACAAAGTTTGCCCTTGCGAAAAAGGATTGTCTTGTGAGACCGTTCTATTTTTGTGAGAATAAAATCCCTTTTCAATAGAGAAAAATCCTTTTTTGTGAGCCACCATCTTGGTTTTTTTTAATTCCATGAACTCAAATATGTGGAAAATACATAAAAATGTTGACATTTTACAAATTAAACACCAGAACCTACTGCAGCTAAATGGGACCTGTTTAACTAGATTCTGGTGTATTTTTTTCACAATTAGGGCCAGAAATACTTTTCTGAGCACCCAAAATCCTGGGTGCCAGCTTAGCGAGAGGAGCCTTCTGCCATGTTCTCTGTATGAGAACAACAGCTTTTATTGTGTTCTGCAACCGCAGCTGAACTCCTGCTGCCAGCTGCAGTGTGTGTTATAAGACCTCTTTTTTCCTCTGGTGTCTAGTGGCATCCCTCACTCCCCGATCACTGTCCCATATATTCCCTGGTGTCTAGTGGCACCCCCCACATTGTGATCGCAGTCCCCTAGTCCCTTTTTTTTTATTTTATTTTATATTATCCAATGGGAATGGGGTACTCACAGAGGGGCGGAGCAGCAAGATGGCCGCACTACTGTGTGCTCCGAGCTCCAGTTTTATTTTGACTGCCACAGCAGAGTCTATTTCATTCAAATGGAGGGTTTACAAAGACTTTTTGAGTTATTATTAGCACTTGAGCAATGTGAGGCTAGCTTTTCAGGAGCATCAAGAGTTTCTTGTCAGCAAAGCTGCTGTGGGTGGTAGAGGTTTAAGAGAGTTATATGCTGGATGTAGAGGAGAATCACGGTAATAGTATAAGACCTGAAATGCATTTAAAAAGGAAAAGGGTAAACACTTTCTGAAAGATATATAAGAGCTCAATTAACCTGTATGTTCACGGAGGATGGAGCACTTCTTGTCTTCATGTGCTGTCTGTTCTTGCCGCCATAGTAGGATGGCTTATGTCCTGCTAACAGTACAAAGAAAGTACCTGTACTAAGCATGACCTGTTTGTTGTGAAGCGTAGGCATGGTGCAAGAGATACAGGTCCATAAGACACCAGATGGAGGACCAGTCATGTGCAAGGTATGTTACTGAGTGAGGGACACCTGGCCATGCCATTATGTGCATACATACAGTATATCAGGCTTGTTCTCCACAACTGTCAGTGAGCCGCCTCCATGGTACCAAGGTATCTTGTGAGATCAGGCAATGTGGTGGTATGTGTTAAGAGTGTAAACAGGAATGTCAGAGGTTCTGCTAATAGTCTTGGCACACATGGCAATGGGATATGCATCCCGCATCTGCTGGTTTTGGAGGGTGGGATGTTAGGAAACCCTAACGCCTAATCTCCAAACTTTTGTCACTTTGACCCTAACTGGAGCATTAATGAAGTTTTTTTACAATATCAATATCTATATTCATTCTATATCTCTCTATATCTATATCTATATCTATATCTATATCTATATCTATATCTATATCTATCTATCTATATATATATATATATATATTATGTAACAGTAGTGCTACCATGAATTAGAATTGAGGAGCCATTTCTATGTTAAACCCCAAAACTTTGCACCTTAATAACTTTGCAACCATTTGATGGATTTGCCTTAAATTTGGAATTAATGATCAAGAACCATATGCCTTTGGATCTGCCAAGTTTTGTACTGGTCGGATATACGGCTGCGGAGTTAAGTGTGATCTGTGCGGACGTTTACACTTTTCTGGAATTCTATGGTCGCGCCTACAGGTCATACGGTTTGCGCGACCGGCCTGAAATCTTCAGAAAATGTGCAGCCAGGGTCCCTGATGTGCCTTTCAAAGATTTTGTGAAAAAATATTAAACGGTTGAAAAGTTATTCAAAAAACAGTTTCCATTATAAGTCAATGGAAAAGTTAACAAAAAGTTCAACACTTTCATAAATGCATTTTTACTTTCGCAAATGGGCCTGTTACTTTCGCAAATCGGCCATTTTGTTTTCAGTTGGTGATCAGAAAAATGGTTGGCATTTAAATTTGGGACCCTCTAGCAACCTATTTTTTTTTTGTATTCACCTAGTCAGGCCCTGAGGATGCTTGCCATGTCTTTATTTTGTAGTAGAAACACCCCAGAAATATGTTTTTCAAATTTCTGGAAAAAGTACTTTCACAAATTACTTTCATGCTCACGAAAGTGTCGCAAATTTTTGTGAAAGCTTTCGCAAATTGCGACAGTAGTTTTCTAGTCTGTGGGAAAATGACAGCAATTCTTTGGCACTGCGCTGCAAAAGAACCGTTGGGAGTTTTGAGCTGAAATTTGGAGGGGCAGGAGCCGACATCTCACAGATGTGCCTTTCAGTGTTGTATTGAAAAAATATTACATGGCGGCAAAGTTATGGCACTCCAAAGTTGACATTTTCCCATAGGATAACATTACAGCGCCCTCCATTACAGAAATCCTTTGGATCCCTGCTGCAAAATAACGGTTTGGTCTTTTTCCTACAAATTTGGAGGGAAGACAGCCAACAGCTCACAGATGTGCCTTTCAGTGGTTTGGTGAAAAATATTACAGGAAGGCAAAGTTATGGTGCTCGAACTTCTCTTTTTTCCCATAGGATAACATTACGGCGTTAGCGGCGCATTTCAGGGCCATATCTGAAAGCGGTGCGAGATACGGAGTTTTAGTCAAAACCCTTAGCCCCTGATGGGGCTAAGTACAAAACTAACCAGGACAGTCATAAATCATCGACTTTTCAATTTTTTTCTATGTCATACGGTTCCTGAGATATAACTTATTTAGTATTCCAAGTCCTCATTTTCTGCTCAATACCCATTATTATGCATACATTCTTTGTACTCACTGTCTTTCTCTATTCAGCTTTTGGGAAAACCAGCCTGTGCACTTACATTACTGTTACCATTGCCCTTTCCGCTTGCGGTTCCATGCCGATTTCACTTACCGTTGGCGTCCTGCGCCACCCGTCGCGTCATCCTTTCGCGTTTTCATTTGCGCTTGCTTTTCTGTTATTTTTTGCCATTTATGTCTACAGTACTGTTTCTCTTTCTGTTTCACTTTGCATCACCATGCCCATTGACATTTCCATTTGCAGGCACCATGTTACTATGTGATAACACATCACGTGGCAGACCGTTCCCGTCTACGCCACCATGTGCGTAACCCATTCTGTTCTCACTCGCGCTTGTGTTACCATGTGTGCCACTGTTAGCATTTCTGTTTGCATTGCTGCTCCTGTTACTATGCCACAAGACATCGTATGTGGTGGGCGTGGGGCCAAAGGGCGGCGCTCCACGCTACGTACATTCACTATTTCTCATTACCATTCTCAAAAGAAGGAAAATAGAGGCAAAAATTCCATTTAATGCATTAGTTAGGGTTGTTCCACAGCGACAAAAGTGAGAAATTCACTGTTAGGGTTGAAAACCCTAACTCCAGTTCACCCCAGCACCACACACACACACAGACACACACACATTTAAGTATGGGGAGGACCAAGTCAACACAACCAATGACAGACATCCAGCAGCAGGTGACAGAAATAACAAACAATTGTCTAAATGTACTACGAGACATCCCCACCCACCTGACCAGGTACTGCATGCTCAGTGGAGGTCAACAGCAAAACTGAGGCCATGTACACCAAACGTACACATCCCTGATTGCAGCTGCACACAACGTACCACACTTAGTAGTTGCATGGCCTTACCTACCGATACCCCACACCACACCACAACTGGTACTGTGCCGTTATTCAATATAAATGCTGAAGGTGCATGATGACAGTTGTAGAAAGGTTTTAACACTACTGAGTATACATTAATTAAGAGAAGCACATAAATTAACTACAAGACACTAGCATGCTCAAGATAAAAGTAGTGATACATTTAGTAGGTGATTTACATAGTAGTACATTTACTGCAATGGTTTACTCAACATAGAGAGCTGATATAAACGTATGGAA
Organism: Neoceratodus forsteri; assembly: GCA_016271365.2. NCBI lineage: Eukaryota > Metazoa > Chordata > Ceratodontiformes > Ceratodontidae > Neoceratodus > Neoceratodus forsteri. The sequence goes on from CM057458.1 coordinate 380,542,728, forward strand.
AAGCATTGCCTGTTCACGCTGTGAAATTGGTACTACCAGTATCACATGCATTCTTACTGATGAAGGTGTACTGCTGATGTACATACATAGACCTTCAGTGTGTTTCAATATTAAAGATGCAGTAAGTATTCTTTGTAAGAAAGATTGTAATTGCATGGATCAGGCCAAGCAACTTCTAAATATCATAGCACTACTGAGCCAACAATGATGTACCTGTATCGGACATGTATATAGGATAGATGTTCCTGTAGGCACTTACTGAGTATGTTGTACCTGATAAAGACAATCTCATTGCATCTGTGATGACTAACTTATTCAAATAGTAATAAATTTGCTATTGTTGCAATGAGTGATCTATGCCACTTATGGACACAGTGTGATTTTTTTAACAGTTGTTTCATACTCAGGCTGTATGCCTACTGTTTGGGTTTGCCACACTTCTGTCACTGATGCTATCAAAGTGATAACTATGTTAATTCTGCTACAACAGGAATCAAGTAGGTATGGTGTAGATATAAGCAGAATGTCTTTTAGTATTGATTTAACTCATAATGGGGTAAATGTACTAGGACAGCAGGGGTTATCCTCTATCACTGACTCTGTCAGTTATAAGCACACTAGGGTTTCAATGACTGTAATGATCAAGTTACACTGTTCATCTTCATGAGTTCATATTCACAGCCATTCTCCAGCAACTAGACAGTGTATGGTGTAACTGGGTAGGACATTGTGTTGCAAAGCTGCTGCAGTGCCTAGCAGAGGGAGAGTATCTACTCATAAAGACAATTAAGCAATAAGGCATGACCAACAGTTATGTTAAATGGTCTGTTAATCACCCTGTAGGGGTTTAATGTTGAATGAGGCATATCCGAGTGCCACATGTCGCTAGACAGTGATAAACTGACCATTAACATAATACCTGGGAGTGACTTATGCTATCATAATAAAACTGTTTTTAAACAACATTAAACCATGTTCATCATATGGTTAGACTCTACATGTATGTTAATAAAAACTAAACATAAGGCTGTTACAATGTTTACAGTCAATTAAAGCTGTATTTCTCAAACCCTTGTTATAATCAGAGATCTTATACCTGTACAACTCCTTGGTTTTGCTGAACTCTATTGCTCAGGTGGCCCACCACAAGTGGTGTGGTGTGGTGTGGAGCATCGGTAGGTAAGGCCATGCAACTACTAAGGTGTGATGCGTTGTGTGCAACTGCAATCAGGGATGTGTACATTTGGTGTACATGGCCTCAGTTTTGCTGTTGATCTCCACTGAGCATGCAGTACCTGGTCAGGTGGGTGGGGATGTCTCGTAGTACATTTAGACAATTGTTTGTTATTTCTGTCACCTGCTGCTGGATGTCTGTCATTGGTTGTGTTGACTTGGTCCTCCCCCATACTTGAATGTGTGTGTGTGTCTGTGTGTGTGTGGTGCTGGGGGGTGAATTCGGAGTTAGGGTTTTCAACCCTAACAGCGAATTTTCTCACTTTTGTCGCTGTGGAACAACCCTAACTAATGCATTAAACGGAGTTTTTTGCCTCTAATATATATATATATATATATATATATATGTGTGGTGGTAGGGGTGGGAACCTTGGGTTGGGGTGTTAGGATTGGAAACCCTAAGGCCTCATTTCCCTGCTTTTGTCACTGTATTTCACCCTAACTGATGCATTAACAAAGTTTTTGCAACGTGTATATATACTTTGCAACAAAATTCATTAGTGCATCAGTTAGGGTGAAAACCACAGCAACAAAAGCAGTGAAATGAGGCATTAGGGTTTCCAACCCTAATGCCCCACCCCAGGGTTCTCACCCCAACCACCCACCTCCATCCCCCAATCCTCCACACATCAACAGGCATTGGGGTGTGCTATTGGGTCAGCAGGCCCAACTCTCACCCCATTCCTTGTGTAAACAAGCTTATACACTTCAGTATAGGACAATGGGGTGAGAGGCCTGATGACCCAATGGCATACCTGATTTCTGCTTTTTTATGTATTAGTAAATGTCACCGTGGAAGCATAGAAATGTTCAAAATAAACAGAATGGTTTCAAAAGCAGACTGGGCAATTATCATAAGCAACCCCACATCTTTGGAAAATGTGAAATTTGATGAAAATGATCAAAAAAGACATTTTTTGAAAAAACAACGCAAAATGTTTGAAAACGCTCCCTCACTTATGAAAATGGAACACTTCCATTTCTGTAGACAGTAGATAACATGTGAAAATTGAAGAAAATGGTTGAAAATGCACCTTTATTCCCAAAAATAACACAAACATTTTCAAAAACATTCCCTTGCTTCCGAAACTGAGAAGCTTTTGTTTCTGTAAACAGCATTTCATTTTCAGAAAAGAATGCCCCATTTTCACAAAAATGCCCAATTTTCAAACAGAAATTCCCAATTTTCACACAAAATGCCCATTTTCAAACAAAAATACCCCATTTTCACAACAAATGCCCCATTTTCGAACACAATGCCCTGTTTTTGCAAAAATGCACCATTTTCAAACAAAAATGCCCAATTTTTGAACACAAATTACCCATTTTTGAACAAAAATGATCAATTTTTGCTAAAAGGTCCCCATTTTCTAAGAACAGTGCCCCATTTGCTCAAAAAATGCCCAATTTCAAACAAATATGCCCTATTTTTGCAAAAACTGTACAATTTTTGAACAAAAATTACTAATTTTCTAACATAAGTGCCCAATTTTTGGAAACTTCTTTTTCCAAAAAAATCCATTTTCTTGTGTAACACTTAACTTTTCCCAGAGGAAATAAAGGGAAATTTAAAGTTTAATAACTTATGAATGGATTAATATGTTTTCACCAAACTTTCAAAAGGCACATCTGTGATCCAAATCCTTCCTACTCTGAAAATTTCTGCTCACAACTTAAAGCCACTTCTGAGATCCAGGATGACAAGAAAATGTCAAATTTTGATTTTACTGTTTTTTCAACAATTTATATCTCAGGAAACCCTCAATAGATTGCCACTAAATATGTCACGCCAAGAGACCTAACTCTAGAGAGTCTGCATGCCAGATGTAATGCAAATCTGTTGAATGGCTCCAAGGTTATTAACCCTCAAAGTTTGAACTTTAACATAGAAGTGCACTTTCAACCTAACTACACTGGTGCGACTGCACCGGTTTATAGAGATAGATAGATAGATAGATAGATAGATAGATAGATAGATAGATAGATAGATGGATGTACATACACATAATTACACACATATACATATATTCATTGCAAAAAAACTTTGCTATTTCATCAGTTAGGGTTAAGGCTACAAAAGTGGGGAAATTAGATGTTGGGTTCAGCCCTAACCCCCACCACCCCAATCCTCCACAGACTGATAGACACTGGGTGTGTCATGGGTCATGAAGCCTAACTCTCATCCCATTTTCCTTTATTGTAGCATGTCAACCTATTTACACATGGAATGGGGTAGAATTGGGCCTGACAACCTCATGGCACACCCTGGCATCTGTTGGTCTGTGGAGGATGGGTGGTGGGGGGATTAGGGGCTCAATCTTAACATCTTATTTCTCCACATTTGTCACTTTAACCCTAACTGATGCATTAACAAAGTTTTTTGCAATACAAAAAATATATTAATTGCAAAAAAAACTTCATTTAATGCATCAGTTAGGGTTAAAGCAACAAATGTGGAGAAATGAGACATTAGAGTTGAGCCACTAACCCCCACTACCACCCCACCACCCCATCCTCCACAGACTTATTTACACATGGAGTGGGGAAAGAGTTAGGCCTCATGACCCAATGGCACACCCCAGTGTCTATTGGTATATGGAGGATGGGGATGGGGTGGTGGGGAGGTTTAGGGCTTAACCCTAATGTCTAATTTCCCCACTTTTGTCACTTTAACCCAAACTGATGCATTAAGAAGTTTTGTGCAATGAATTTCCTTACTTTTTGAAAAAGTGTAATATAACTAGTAAATAGCATGTGTTGGTGGGATTGCGGTGCCCAAGCTGCCCATTTGTGCATAATGATATGTATCTGTGGGAGCATGGGCCCTCTGGACCCTAGCTCCCTTTACACATAACTACTGAGCCATACACCAGACCTATAGGGCAAGGAACCCTTGTAACACCAATTTGCCATAAGGGCTTCCATCAGCCAAGAAGGCACGTATAACCACCATAACACCCCCCCATTATAACTTGTTGTGATCTTGAAATAGATATTTTTTATCATGAAATGTTATGCATTTTTCAACATGATACTTCCAGCTGTGTCACCGTGATAGGATAACGGCACAGCTGAAACCAACTCTTAGCTAATCAGAATTAGCATTCATTATACCCATTTCATAATGAAGTAATTATTACCTCCAGGGTGGGTATCATGGTGGCATAACATCCCACTTAGGATGTTTGATCCCGTGGCCATAGGCCAAGGGCATCCAACACCCAAGAAGGGATGTTATTCTGGGGGGTGGTAGGGCAGGGGTGATAGGGTTGGTAACCTAACATTCAATTACCACACTTTTGTCACTGTGTAAACAACCCTAACTGATGCATTAACAAAGATTTTTAGAAAAGAATTTCCTTACTTTTTGAAAGAGAGTAATATAAATAGTAAATGGAATGTGTTGGACGGCCCTGCACTACCACCAAGCTGCCCATATGTGCATAGTGATATGAGTCTGTGGGAGTGTGGGCCCTCCAGGCCCTGCACTCCTACTACACATAACTAAGGAACCATCGCCAACCCTATAGGGCAAGGAACCATTGTAACACTAATTTGCCAATATCTCAGCAACCATAGCAGCTATGAAAAAAATTTCAGTGCTGTTGTAATCATGGCAACGAGACCACCACAAAAGATAAGTCAACTAAATCTGTATCTCACATAGTTTCTGAGAGACAAGCACAGAAAAGTACTGTGGGTGCCAACTTTGAGGGCATAATACTGGCCTACAGACATGAAAATGAGCCATTGGCATACTAATTTCCAAATATCTCAGTAACCATACAAGGTAGAGAACAAATTCAAAATTCTAGGTGTTTACGACTTTCAAGCCTACATCTGTATTAAGAATTTTTGCAATGAAAAATATGTATCTTGAGCTGTTTTCGAGATGCAGGCATTTGAATATACCATGGGCACCGCAATGTTATCCTAAGGGGCATTCCTCAATTTTCAAAATGCTGTAACTAAGGAACCACTCAATATTTTTTCACCAAACAAGCAAAAGGCACAACTATGAGTCAACATCTTCTTACCCTTTAAATTATAGCCAAAAAGAACAATTTACCTTGTTGCAAGGAAATACCAAACTTTTTACTGCACCCTATTCATTTTAATTGGATGTTGTTGCACATCAAAAAATGTTTGCGCAAATGTTTTCATGCTTCCCGAGTATATCGTTGCGCACGAAAATTATGTTTGCATAGCTGAAATTTCAAAAACTCAATCAAAAATCAAAAACACATATTTTCAGACCATATTGACAAAAACTGATGTCAGGGACGTGTTCCTCATGGTAAACACAAGTGGTGGTATTTAAAAAGAGGCAGTATGTTTTGAGTTCTACCATTTTTTGTCTCTCACTAACTGAAAACAAAATGATGGCAGCACAAATGAATTTTCCCAGAGCACGAACGAAAAAAAATAATTTGCCACTAAAGTTTTCAAGAAACCAATATACATTTTCCATAGACTATAGTGGGACATGACAAAATGGCACAACTTTTGAACAGATTAATATTTTTTCACCAAATCTTCAAAAGGCACCCCTTTGACCCGGTCTACATCTACCCAACATAATTTCACACCACACGGACACACCATGCAGAAAAAACGGACGATGACAAAATGCAAAAAAGTTAGGATTTATTACTGTTTTTGATGCTCCACAGCTCAGAAACCTTAAATTCAACCAGAACAAAACTTTCCAGATCCAGAGATCTATAGTACCACACTGAGCATGCAAACTTTCAGACAAATCAGAATAACGGTTGCAAAGTTATTAAGGTTCACAGTTTGGGGTTTAACATAGAAGTATCCATGCAACCTTAACTATACCTGCACTTCATATATTCACATATTCACTGCAAAAAACTCCATTAATGCATCAGTTCAGGTTCATTCCACACCAACGAAAGCCTGGAAATTCAAGGTTAGGGTCACCAACCCTAATACCCCTGACACCCCTGCCAGCCCTAACTCTCTTCCCATTCTATGTGTAAAGACGCTGAGATAGTACAATTATAGGAGAATGGGGAGAGAGGCCCAATGTCCCTAAGACACACCCCAGCACCTGTTGGTCTGTGAAGGTTGGGGGTGTGGGGTGTTTGGGTTAGTAACCCTAACCTCAAATTTCCAGACTTTTGTTGGTGTGGAACAAACCCTAACTGATATGTTGTTTGTACTGTCACAAAAGTAATGCAGAATGTCGCAAAAGTACCCATGTAAACCAATGGTACTGTCCCAAAAAATACATGGTACATTCACAAAATAGATAAATAATTGTTTGAAAGCCCCCCCATGTTAACCAACAGTGCTTTTTCAAATGTTCTGCAGTACTTTCGCGAAACCTTTCATTGTGCACATAGTTTTTTTCCATAGCCTATAATGGGAAATGAAAATGATTAAGAACTTTTAAATGGATTACTATTTTTCCAAAAAACCTTCCAAAGGCATTTCCCTGATCCAGTCCCCATACATCCTGAAAATTTCATACCAGATGGACAAACTGTTCAGGCTACAGAAACGAGCAAAGAATTCCACTAAATTGAGGATTTTTTTAACACTCCACAGCTCCGCAACCACAAATCTGAACAGAATGAAAGTTTCCAGGTCCAGAGATCTATGCTTCCACACTGTGCATGCAAAATTTCAGGGAAATTGGACAAATACTTTCAAAGGTATTGAAGTGCAAAATATTGAATTTAACATTAAAGTACCAAATCAACTGTAACTATAATGTCCCTACCAGACCCTAACTCTCACCCCATTCCATGTGTAAAAAAGCTGAGATGGTACAGTATAGGAGAATGGGGTGAGAGTCAGGCCCGACGGCTCCAAGGCAGACCCTGACACCTGTTGGTCTGTGGAAGGAGGGGGTGGGGAGGTAGGATTGGTTACCCTAACATCAAATTTCCAGACTTTTGTTGGTGTGGAATGAACCTAAATGATGCATTAGGAGATTTGTTTTGCAATTTCCTTTCTTTCTGAGTAAGTGAGATGTTACTCATATGGTATCCATAGGTGGGAGCGCAGGACCTTCGGGCCCTTTGCTCCCACCCATCCATCAGTGTAGAGGCATAGTGCAGGAGGTCCCTGTGCTCCCAGATTTGCATAATGGAATGCATATTTGGGAGTGCAGGCCCTCTGGGCCCCTGCATACCCACCCAACCATAGGTGCAGAGTCATAGCTACTGAGGTCCCTGTGCTCCCAGTATTGTAAGATGGTATCCAAGGGTGGGAGCACAGGCCCTCTGGCCCCTGTGCTCCAACCTACCTTTAAGTATAGAAACATAGCACCGGAGGGTCCAGTGCTTTTAGTTTGCATAATCATATCCATAGGTGGGAGCACAGGCCTTCTGGGCCTTGCACTCCCACCCACCCAAGACTGTAGAGGCATAGGGTAAGAGGTCCCAGTGCTCCTAGTTTAGCATAAATAGTATGCATAGGTGGGAGCCCAGCCCTCCGGGCTCTGTGCTCCCACCTACACATAAGGAGGAACACTTGGATGACAGTGGGGTCAGGGAGGGTTAGGGTGGTCAGGAAGAGGCACATCCCAGATCCTATTCCACTCAAGAACTCATATGCCACACTGGCAAATGGGGACAACCAAATAGAGGTCACCAGAGAAGTGGAAGGAAAGGAAGTGGAGGTTAGCCAAGGAGGTGACCTCAGTGGGGAGAGCAGTGGACCCCAGAGGAGGAGGAAGTGAATCCTGGTGAGGGACTCCATCATAAGAAGGGTCCAGCTAGGAACACAGGAGGGGGAGGACAGGGAGGTGTGGTGCCTATCAGGTGCCATGGCATGGAGGGATGGAAGGAAGATCCTGGGGATCACTGGGAAGGCAAGATGGGAGGGTGAGCTGGATGTCATTACCACCTAGGTACTAAAGACCTGGCAAATGGGAAGCCTAAGGAAGTTCAGGAAGAGTTTAGGAAATTGGGAAGGGGTCTCAAGCAAGTAGCTATTTCTGTCACCTTCTCGGAAGTACTACCTGCGAGAGGCATGGGAGAGCATAAGGGTGCATGCACCAGGAACGTTAACTCATGGTTGAAGAACTGGTGCTGTGAGGAAGGGTTTGGATTTATTGGTGACTAGGGACCCACCTGGAGGGATGGAGGTGTGTTCAAGCCTGATGGCCTGCATCCATCCTGGAGGGGAATCCAAGCACTCAATGATAAGTTTAAATGCTACATTGACAAGCATTTAAACTAGCCAAGGGGTGGCAGACCATCAAGGAGGGTACCTAATTGTCCCCCCACAGCTAGCAGTGGAACCTGTGAACCAGAGAGTGGATATCTCTACAAAGCAGTGTGCAAAAGATGGAGATAAGCGCCCAAGAGGTGGATAGGGGGAAAAGCAGCAAAATTCAACAGAAGGGCAGACAGCAAGGAGAACCAGTGATAAATGATGACCAGGGAAGGGGATGGAGTAGAACAGCTAAACAGTCTAGGGAGGTCAAATCATAGAAAGCCATGTGTGCCAATGCCAGGAGCCTTAGCAACAAGATGGAGGATCTGGAGACTGTCATGGTGCAGTCGGACCTGCTCATTGTGACCATCACAGAAACCTTGTGTAATGATAACCACAACTGGGAGATGGCCATACCTGGCTACAACATATTCAGAAGAGACAGGGCAGGTAGAAAGGGAGGAGGAGTGGTACTGTATGTGAAAAATTACATAAGGACCATAGAGATCCAGGAGGAACAAAATGGGGGAGAGATACTGTGGATTAAGCTGGAAAGGAAAATGAGGCCAGCCATCCGCACAGGTGTGGTCTATAGACCACCGGCCCAGGAGGAAGAAACAGATAGGGAGCTGATGCTAGCCATCCAAAGGATGGCAGACAAGGGTGAGGTAGTGCTGGTTGGAGACCTCAATATTCCAGACGTGGACTGGAGCATCCCAGCAGCAGCATCAACTAGGAGCAGATTTATCCTGGACTCCCTTCAGGGTGCCTTCCTCAAGCAACTGGTCAGGGAACCAACTCGGCAGAAGGCAATACTGGACTTAGTGCTTACAAACTGGAACAGTATGATGGGGGTGACAGTAGAGGAGCACCTGGGGAACAGTGACCACCAGTCCTTGTGGTTTGATATCACAGAAGGAGCAGAACCAAGCCACACAAAAACACATATCCTGGATTTTAGTGGGGCAGTCTTTGGGAAAATGGGGAGATGCTTGAAAGAGGCATCAAGGGGAATGGGGCAGGAATCAGGGGTTGAGGAACAGTGGGCAGTATTTAAAACGGGGATTACAAGAGTAACAGAATTATGCATTAAGCATGTTAGCAAGGGGAAAAGGAAGAGGAGGCCATTACAGTTTTCCAAGGAGGTAGCGGAGAAAGTGAAAGCCAAAAAGATTGCATTCAGGCAATACAAAAATACACAGGCAGAAGGGGATAGGGAGAAGTACCAGTAGAAGCAAAGGGAGACAGGGAGGTCAGTAAGGGAAGCCAAAGCTCAGACAGGAGAGCACATTGCAAAATCAGTAGGTAGAGGGGACAAAACCTTTTTGCAGGTACATAAGTGAAAAAAGAAAGGCAAAGAGAGGGATAGTGAGACTGAAGAGGGAGGATGGGGGCAGCGTGGAGGATGACAACAGTAAAGCTGACATATTGAACAGGTATTTCTGCTCAGTCTTTACTGAGGAAGAGGAGGGTAATGGGTCTGAAGGTAGTATAAGGGGTGGCAATGGTGCAGAAATGGACACAAGTCCCTTTACACGAGAAAGGGTCCTGAAGGAACTGGAAGTAATAAGAGTTGATAAAGCAATAGGGCCAGATGGGGTGCACCCCAGGGTCCTTAAAGAACTAAGAGAGGTGGTGGCTGAACCTCTGGCAATCCTGTTTAGCTGATCACTGGAAACAGGGAGGTACCCAAAGACTGGAGGACAGCAGATGTAGTCCCCTCATACAAAAGTGGGAACAAAGAGGAAGCGGGGAACTACAGACCAGTCAGCCTCACCTCGGTAGAGGGGAAGATCATGGAAGCACTGCTGAAGGAGAGATTGGTGGAACATCTGGCTGTCAATGGACTACAGGACCAAAGGCAGCTTGGTTTCACCGGGGGAGGTCATGTCAGACCAACCTCGTTGAATTTTTTGACTGGGTGACTTGGGAGGTGGATCAGGGGAGGGCAATGGACATGGCCTATCTGGACTTCAGCAAGGCCTTTGACATGGTGCCACATAGAAGACTATTACACAAACTGGGGGATATGGGTGTGGGCAGGACAATAGTGTGGTGGGTAGGTAACTGGCTAGGCAGCAGGACACAGAGGGTGGTGGTAAATGGCTGTCACTCCACAGAGGGAAGAGTGACCAGTGGGGTACCACAGGGATCAGTGCTGGGACCGGTTCTATTCAACATCTTCATCAGTGACATTGCACAGGACCTAGAAGGCAGAATTTCCCTGTTCGCTGATGACACAAAACTCTGTAACAGAGTAGACACACCAGAGGGTACAGACAGAATGAGAAGGCACCTGCAGAAACTTGAAGAATGGTCAGGGATTTGGTAGTTGAACTTCAATGCAAAGAAGTGCAAGATAATGCATATGGGGCACAAAAACACAGGCACAATATATCAGTTGGGGTGAGGATATAGCATGCACCAAGCAGGAAAGGGATCATAGGGTTATCTCTGATGACCTCAAGGTAGGGAAACAGTGTGACAAGGCAGCAGGTAAAGCAAATAGGATGCTGGGATGCATAGGCAGGGGCATCACAAGCAAAAAACTGGAGGTCATAATTCCACTATACGAGTCAATAGTGAGGCCCCACCTGGAGTACAGTGTACAGTTCTGGAGACCTTACTTATGTAAGGACACGGACAGGAACAGGGTAGAGAAGATTCTGAGGAGGGCAACAAAGATGGTACATGGATTGCGTCACAAGTCCTATGAGGACTGGTTGAAGGAACTGAATACGTACTCCCTGAAGGAAAGGAGGGAGAGAGAGGGGATATGATAGAGACACACAAGTATTTTACAGGGAGGAACAGGGTGCAGGAATACACTATTTTTAAGCAAAAAAGATGTTCCAGGACTAGAGGGCATGGGATGAAGTTGGAGGGAGGATGATTCAGAGGAAACATGAGTAAGAATTTCTTCGCAGAATGGGTGGTGGACAAGTGGAACACCCAGCCAGAGGAAGTGGTGGGGGCCAAAACAATCACGGGATTTAAAAATGCATGGGACAGACATAAAGGAATTCTGGAGGTCAGGGTTAAGGGGCAACAGACTTCTAGGAAAACATAAAGTGAACTTACAAGCTCAAATGGGCAGACTGGGTGGGCCATAGGCCCTTATCTGCTGACACTGTCTGTATCTATGTATCTAAGTACAGACACATAGCACAGGCCTAGAGGCATTCCAAGTAATCCTTGTAATGCATATTTAGCAATATCTCAGTAACCATAGCAACTGCAAAAAAAATTATTTCACAGTTGTATTTATGACCTAGCCACCACCACATGTGCTTAGTACACCTAAAGGCGCTTAGTGAAAAGTTCATATCGCAAACCGTTTTTCGAGATATAGGTGCCAAAAGGTGGTGCGGCCACCACAGTGTCATCCTATGGGAAAATTCACAACTTTAGAGTGCTACAGCTCTGGAACCATTGTTTTGCACCACACCACCAAAAGGTACATCTGTGTTGCAATAGCTTGCCACCCTGAAAATTTCAGCCCAAAAGTCCTAACCATTGTCTTGCTATAAGGGGGCAAAGAAACTGGTGTTTTGGGGCTCTTGAACTGTGGAATGTCTGAGAAAGTTCAGTGGAATTTCACAAAAGTCCCATTGGTTTACATGGGGAACCTTTCATGCAAGTACTGCGGAACTTTTGCAATAGTTCTGCCATTATAGATGCAGAACTTTTGTGTAAGTTCCTGTGAAACTTTCGTGAAAGTCCACAGAACTTGCATGAATGTTCTGCAGCTAAGATGGCATGAAAACTTTAAAACCATATTTCTGGGCATCCTGGCAAAAATCTAATGCCAGGGTTGTATTCCTAGGTCCCCGTTTAGGTAACCCCAAGTGTTGGTGTTTACCAAGGGGCAGTATTTTTTTAATTATCACCTCCGACACTGGCTCCTACAAAGATGACATCCTAGCAGCAAACCTGACGCAGATGGTAACCTCCCCCACCTGGAAAAATTACAAAACTGGTACAAGCACCCTTATTGACTGAGTTCTCACTAATCACCCTAACCAGATAAAAAACATTAAAGTTCTCCCTGACTCTCTCAGTGACCACTCCCCAGTGTCCTGTACCTGGTCTAATAAATTTCTTAAGCAGCCCCCCAAGTTATATCAAGCAGAATATTGCCTCATGGGAATCTTATCAAATTAAAGACCTATCTCCTGCAACAGGACTGTACACCAATTTTCGAAATGACTGATGTTAGTACTACCCTAGAATACTTCATCACAACCTTCAATACTGCATGTGACTTGTACGCCCCAGTAAAAAAGCGTAAAATCAAAGCACTATCAAATCCATGGATTACTGCCAAACTACTTGCCGAGCTCAAGGCTCGGGACCACCTCTGGGCCATAGCCAGAGACACAGGCTCACCGCATGATACCCTAAAATACAAGCAGGCACGTAACAGATGCACCACACACATTAGGCAAATGAAGAGCGCCTATTTCAAAAACGCCCTTGAATCCACCTGGGGTGACGGAAGAGCCTTTTGGGACAACATCCGAAATATAATGGGTAAGCAATCAAAATCATCACCCACCATTATGAAAGTTGATGGATCCACCACTCTTGACCCAAAGACTATTGCAGGTGCTCTTAATAAGATGTTCACAGAACTCAGTGGGGTCCTCCCCCCAGATTTCTTCTCGGACTTACCTGTGCCTAACCTAGTATCACAAAACACCCCTCGTGACAAACCACAATTTTATTTCAAGAAAATCAAAGTGCACGAAGCCTACAAGTACATAAAAAAGGCCTGCTCCAAATCCAGAACAAGTAGTGACACCCTAGATCTAAAAATCCTGTCTCTCGCCCTGGACAAAGTGATCCACCCCCTTGCCAAAATTCTTAATCTGTCCCTTTGCCAAAGTCAATTTCCCAACAAATGGAAGTCTGCCATAGTCACACTAGTGCACAAAGGGGGGAACAAAACCACAACAGGTAACTATCGACCGATATCAATACTCCCACCCCTCTCCAAAGCACTTGAACGTATAGTGGCAGATCAACTCTCTAATTACCTGGACAAGTACAATCTACTCTGTAATCAACAGCATGGCTTTAGGAAAGGACATAGTACTACAACAGCCTTACTTGACTTCTCTGAACAAGTCCACTCAGCACTGGACAAAGGGTGCCAAACTGGTGTGGTCTTTATTGACCTCACTAAAGCTTTTGACACAGTCCATCATGGCCTACTTACCTCCTTACTTACCAGCCAAGGCCTGGCTGAAGGTCCTAGTGCTTGGGTAAAAAGTTACCTGTCTAATCGGTCACAGGCTGTAAAAATCTCTAATAAACTCTCTGACTTCAAACCGGTCCTCTCGGGTGTACCGCAGGGATCAATTCTTGGCCCGCTCCTCTTTAGCCTGTTCCTTAACTCCCTCCCAGATTTCTGCCCAGAAAAAATAATCTTATACGCTGATGATGCTGTAATTCTCTCTTCTCACAAGGATCCAAACTCCCTACGCAAAAGCCTGAAAATTGCCTTTCCTAGTGTTGAAAGGTGGTTCCTGGATAGTAAACTTGTGCTTAACCACAATAAAACAAAAGCCATGCTTTTCACTAATCATCAAAACAAAAATAGAAATACTCCACTTACCATACAAACCTCTGCAGGAAATACACTGGACCAAGTAAATACTTTCAAATACCTTGGCATCACTTTTGACGAAGGGCTCACCTTTGCAACCCACATTGACAACACGGCGAAAACAGTGAACCAACGTCTTGGAATACTATTTCGTAACTGACAATTTCTAAACCAAGCGGCATTGAGGATAGCTATACAGAGTTCCATAATCTCTATCATTGACTATGGCCTTATTATCTATGGCTCAGCTACCACCACGGCACTAAGGCGTATCTCAATCACTCTAAATAAGGCTTGCCGGCTCCTCACAGGGGCTCAAAGACTGACACACACATGTGAGCTTTACTATGAAACAGGCTGGTTGCGACTATCAAATCACCTTATATATCTCACCTGCATAATGGCAAAAAAATCTATCTTGGGACTGACTCCATTATGTGTCCAAAACCTACTCCGACCGAATCCTGGCTTACGACCCTCCACCAGATCTGAACACCAACCTTTCCTGGTTCCCAGATGCCGGACCGCACAGGGACAAAGAACGTTCGCATACAGGGCCCCATCATGGTTCAATGCTCTAAGTCCACCTACTCTATCCTCAGCCTCGCTCGGAGCTTTCAAAACCATGCTCTATGCCCACCTCACTACCACTAGCAACTGTGATTGCATTAGATAAAGATTACTACTCCTTGTGACCATCCTCACATCCAAGGCCTTCTCTCCTTGTCTAATGAGCCCTCACGTACCACTACTATTCCTGTCTGCCACCCAACTCACTCTTCTTCCCCCCCTTTCTGTCCCCTCTCACTTACTTTACTGCCCACCACCTTCCCTCCTTTCTTGCCTCCCTTTGGCTCCTAATGATTGCCCTCTCCCTGGAAGTTTCTTTATTTCCAAATTGTCTACTCCCTTGAAACTACTAAAAGCATGTTTATTATGTAACTTCTAAACGTTACTGCCGTAAACTGTTAATAGCAAATTTATTATGTAACTTTTCTGTCTGGTATTACTTGTAATGTGTATTGTTTTGTTTGATGTTCTTTGTGACGTGGGACCTTTGTAAAAGAGCCCTGGCTCAAAGGTATTAATTCCTAGACCAATAAACTAAACTAAAACTAAATTACAAGATTTTTAGTGCCTTGCTAACAGAAAACAAGATGGCAGCAGTCCGAAAGTAAGAAGCCCAAGTGCAACACTAAACTGTGCTTTCGCAAAAGTGAAAAGTACTTTCGAGGGGAACATATATTTTTTCCCATAGTCTATATGGGAAACTTTAAACTTTCATAACTTTTGAATAGATTAATATTTTTTCACCAAACCTTCAAGAGGCACATCCCTGTCCCAGTCCCATATACACTGACAACATCAGATCAGATGAACAAACCATTTGGGCTGTGCAGATGAGCAAAGAATGTGCCAAAAATGGCCAAATAAGTGCTATTTTGCAATTTCATTGGCATGCCTCATTTCCACAACTGTACAACTGACCAGAGATCCAGAGATCTATTGTAGCAGACAGCACATGCAAACCTTCAGGCAAATCGGTCAAACAGTTGCAAAGTTCTTAATGTGTAAAAATTTGTGCTTAACATAGATGTGGTCATGAAACCCTAACTATAGCTGTACTACTGTGCAGCTATAATATATCTATATATGTATATATTATAGCCACCCTGCAAATTTCAGCCCAAAAGTCCTAACCATTGTCTTGCTATAAAGGGACAAAGAACCTGGTGTTTTGGGGCTCTTGGTAGTGTCACTATAGTTAGGGTTGAGTACCTCATTTCAGGTTAAATCTGAAATTTCATACCTTAATAACTTTGCAACTGTATGACGGATGTGCCTGAAATTCGGAATGTAAAGTCTGGTATGATAGATCTCTGGATCTGCTAAGTTTTGATATGGTTGGATGTACGGTTGTGGAGCTACAGAGCACCAAAAAATGCATAAATTATGTTTTTTTGTGCATTTCTTTGCATGGTTCATGTGACTGGTCTGAAAACTTCAGGGATCATGCAGCCAGGGTCCCCGATGTACCTTTCGAAAATGTTGTGAAAAAATATTAAACGGTTCAAACGTTATTCAAAAAACCCTGGATCCCATTATAGTCTACGGGAAAAGTTAACAAACTATGCGAAAGTGTCACAAATGCAGTTTTTACTGTCACAAATGACCCTTTTACTTTTGTGATTCATCCTTTTTTTTTTCACTTGGTGGTCAGAAAAATGCTTGCCATTTAAATCTGGGACCCTCTAGGGACATAATTCTTATTGTGTTCACCTAGTCGAGCACTGAGGATGCTAGCCATGTCTTTTTTTTGGGGGGGAGGGAGTAAAACACCCCAGAAATATGTTTTTAAAATGTTTGTAAAAAGTAGTGTCGCAAAGTACTTTCACAAATGTGACACTTTCCTGATTTTCTTTGAGAAAGTGTCTTGATTTGCGAAAGTACTTTTCGACACTATGCCCAAAACAATAGGGAATCTTTGCCACCCTGCGGCAAAGGAACGGTTTGGTCTTTTGGGCTGATATTTGGAGGGTAGAAAGCCAAGATCCCACATACATGCCTTATATGGTTTGATGACAAAATATTACTGGACTGCAAAGTTACAGCACTCCGAAGTTGATGATTTTCTTCCCATAGGATGACATTATGGGGTCCGCTGCGCCTTTCAGGGCCCGTTTCTTGAAAATGGCTTGAGATATGGACTTTTCATCAGACAAATGCTTAGTCCCTCACTAGGGGGCTAAGTACAAAACTAGCATGGAAAGTCATAAATAACATGAGCTTTAATTTTTTTTTACAACGTCATACGGTTCCTGAGATATAAGCAATTTAGTATTACAAGTGATCATTTTCTGGTACAAGGGCCATTATTATGGCCACAATTTTTCTATTCTCTGTGCTTCTGAATGCACCTTTTTGGGACAAAAAGCATGTGCGTTAGTGTTACTGTTACTGTTAGCGTTTGCGTTTACGTTTCTGCTTGTGCTTCCATTACTATTTGTGTTAGTGTTAACATTTGCATCAACCTGTGTGTTACCATTTGCGTTTGTGCTTACATTACCATTTGCATTACTGTTTCCTTTTGCGTCACCCTGTTCATTACCATTTGCATTACCATTTGCATTTGCTTTTGCACTTGCGTTTACATAACTGTAACCGTTTGCGTTTGTGTTTCCATTTGCATTTCTGTTTCTGTTACTGTTACCATTAGTGTTTGTGTTTGCTCTTACATGTATGTTACAATTTGTGTTACAGTTTGCTTTTGCATCACCATTAGCATTACCATTACTGTTTGCATTTGTACTTGAGTTTCCATTGCCATTTGTGTTTGCGTTTGCGGCACCGTTACCATTATCATTAGCGTTTTTGTTTATGTTGTCATTGCCTTTTCTATTTGTGCTTGCTTTTACGTAACCATTTGTGTTTGCATTTCTGTTTGCATCATTGTTAGCATTACCATTAGCATTTGGGTTTACATTAGCATTACCATTTGAGTTTGCATTTCCATCACTGTTACCATTAACGTTTACATTTGTGCTTGTGTTTCCATTTGTTTGCGTTACCGTTTCCTTTTGCATCACCATTAGTGTTAGTATTTCCATTATTGTTTGCATTTGTACTTGCGTTTCCATTGCCATTTCCATTTGTGTTAACATTTGTATAACCGTTACGGTTATCATTAGCATTTCTGTTTATGTTACCATTACTGTTTACATTTGCGTTTGTGCTTTCGTTTATGTAAACCATTTGTGCTTGCGTTTTTGTTTGCATCACTGTTAGCGTTACCATTTTTATTTTCATTGCCATTTGCATTACCATCTGTGTTTGTGTTCATGTTTGCACAAAAGTGTTGCATATTCAAAAATACTTAGCGACACTACTTTTTATATTAATGTAGGTAGATCACCGGAAGGAACAAGGTGCTTCCGTGATCTACCTACATTAATCCATGCCTTTGTGACCTTGCACCTTGATTATTGCAACTCCCTTTACTTTGGGCTTCTGGGGGTTGATATCCACTATCTGCAGCTGGTGCAGAATGTTGTGGCCCAGTTGTTGACAGGGACTCCTCGGACTTCCCATGTCATGCTGGTGCTGCACGAACTGCACTGGCTGCCAGTTCGGTGGTGGATCACCTTCAAAGTCGGATTACTGACATATAAAGCCCTACGTGGACTCATCCCTGACTACCTGAAAGAGCTACTGCTTCCTTACTGCCCCAAGCGATTGCTCCGTTCAACAGACAAGGGGTTGCTAGAGATTCCAAGGGTAGTTTTGAAATCTTCAGGGACCTTACAACTCAATTCGAATGCATCTACAGTCCAGTCACAATGCAATGCAAAACTGAGTTGTAACTTTTAAGAAACAGTTTGTGTAAGACTTTGTACTGGATCCAGCAACACTTAAGCAACTCAGCCAGAAACTGTAAAGTGACTCTTTGGAGGAAGAGTTTAACGTGAATTGTATTGGTGCTTGGCATGGTGGTGGGTCAGGACTGCATAACAGGCCACAGAAGTGGTTAACTCTTTACAGCAAGCCTCTTTTGCTAATCTGTCTGTCTCAGCATTAGCTTCAACATGTATACCCCCCTCCCAGTTATATCCCCTAGTATGGATTAATCTAAGGTGAGGAAGCAGTAAATAATAGGAATGTAAAAGAAAGAAGAACTAGTACCTCAGGTGGACAACCAACATTAGCAATCACCTTTTCTATGGCAGAGACCTCTGCTTCTTGTGCCTAAGATGCTGCAACCAGGAGAACAACCCCTGGTCAGAGCCACTACAGCTACTAATGCATTAAATTGATAAGGGTGTTTCATGGGCTTAAACATAAAGATGAAGTGCCATAATCAGCTCTGTGTAATTTATCTGGTTGACCCTGTGTTTCCTATCTGTTTAAAATATGAGTGGCAAGCACGTCTTGTACTGTGTGGAGAAGGAGAGGGAGCTCCACACCAAGGCCTTCAAGTAATGGTAGAAGGAATGGTGTAGAGGAGAGGTATGGCTACAGTGGAGTCTATGGGCCAACCTATAAGGATAAGAGCCTATACCAAGGTGATGGCCTGCTTCCATCAAGGACAGAACCATAGTACTCAGTGGTTAGTTTAAATAGCAACTACCACCTTCAGGAGAACTTTAACAAAACATAATATTTAGACACAGTTCAATTTGTTTTTCACATTAGGTCTGTATTTCTCCTCTCCATTATTTATTACTGAGATCACTTGCAGGAAAATAGGATCTTTGCTCCTGAAGAGTTTATCAGTTCCTGTTGCTTTCTCCCTACCTGGAGTCATAATGCTCTGCTTGTGATATCACAGTTACTCTCTTGGCAACAGATTGCAATGTCACAACAGAGGATTGTGACTTGAAGTAGAGAGTCAGCTACAGAGGCACATGGACTCTAAAGGAAGTCTAAAGGATAAAGAACACATATTCATGTATATTTCCACAGTAATAAATAATGTGGAGGAGAAAGTTAAGCTATATAAATGGAATGCAAGTAGCATTGTACATAATTATCATGTTTTTAAAGTTTTTATTGTGGCGTCAGTAGCTTTTTAAATGTTACTTCAATGGATATTTAAAGTAACCGAGGGGGGTCAATGGACGAAATTGGGGCAGGCAGAAAGTGAGCCACCACAGGCTGAGATAGAGAGTAGGGAGATCCCAAGGGGAGAGTGTCTCACCAGGCTGAAATTTATTCAAGGAAAAGTGGGGGCGTAGCAAAGGAGGAAGGCAGGAGGAGCAGTCAAAGGAGAAAGGTAAAGAAGGAGGAACAATTGGAAAAAGGAGAAAGTGACAAAAAGAGAGCGGAGGTATGTCAAAATGGTGCAAGGTCTGCATCAGAAGCCCTCTGAGAGGAGACTGAAAGAGTTGAACATGTACATCCTGGAGGACGTGGGAGAGCTGGGATATGATGAAGCCCTTAAAATGCCTCATGGTGGTTAACAAGGTACAGGAGAGATATGCTTCAGAGAAAAATGTACTGTAGAACAAGGGGCCATGATAGGATGCTGGAAGGAGGTAGATTCAAGATGGATGAGAGGAAGTGCTTCTTCACAGAAAGGGTGGTGGTAGATTCCTGGAACATTCTTCCATGGAAGGCAGTGGGAGTGAAATCAGTGGTGGGTTTCAAAAATGCCTTGGATAAGCACCAAGGAATCCTAGGAGGAAGGAAGGGTTGGTAGAGACAGTGCAGTAGATCAAGTTGGGTCTGCAACAAAAGTGATCATAATTAAAAATGAGCAGACTAGATGGGCCCAGTGATCATTATCTGCCATCAGTTTCTATGGTTCTATGTATGACAAGTAACATGATTCAAATGGATACAGTTTAAAATTATTAATATGGGCAACATTGATAATGTAAACTGTGTGACACACATAATTCATGTTGTACCATGCTACACAGACATGATAACCAAATGGGTAATAATGTACTGTATGCATTGAGCAATGGAGAGCAAAATAAACACATGTGAATCAATATGCTACTCATACAGCAGTGATACTGTGATAGGTATGAACTGTGTGAAGTTACTGTACTGTGATGATACCCTGCTGTATAACAATGTTGAGTTAGCTATAATATGGGATTTTATTTATTAAACTGCTAAAACACTATTTGCCTAGCATTTATCCATCCTAAAAATATAAAGTCATGAGAGTTCCAATGCCACCAGTTAATTAGATAGGTCCTGAAAAGGTTAACATAAACTAGCTCTTCAGTCAGCAGTAAGTCATTGCCACACACACACATTTGGGGAGAGAGAGAAATGGAATTTGAAATTCCTCTGGAGTTATTTCCTCTAAAAGCTTGCTGGTTGTCTGTTGAAAGTTATCTCAGTAAACTGTATACCCTCCATAGACTAGCAAATCACATTTCAATAATAAATAAAATTAACAATCCAGCAAGTGAATATACTAAATCCTGTGTTAAAAGAGGTTAAATAGAATTCTGATGTTTTCTTTTTACAAATGCCTTTTACATCTGAATACAAACTGGAGAGCTCTCTCTCTCTCTCTCTCAGCAAAAGATAAGTAACTGGCTATTCAAGCTGTTTTTTTTTTAATCTAGGAAGTTTCTACTTGCATTGTTGCAGACAATTTAACTGTTTCAAAGCAGTAGTGTAACTTGCCTTTGTGATTACTCAGATACTTGGAGACACTAGCTGCCAGGTCACTTAAAGCAGGCATGATGAGACACAAACAAGCTGAAAAAAATATTGCTGGAACTGGTCCACTCAACTGAGACAGCACAGTGCTTCATTCAGCTGGCGGTGTGATAGCACTGTAACTCCAACATTGTTGTTCAGTCAGAGTGAGGTGAGTTGCGTTTCTCCTCTCTGATAGCAAGACAGCTGCAGAGCTCCACCCCTGTAGCCGTAAAAATCCAGTCACCCTAAACTATTTTAGTATTCTGGCATCTCCCTTTCACTATACCATTTCCTGACCTTCCATTGCCTTGACATTTGTTGGTAGAATCTGTAAAACAAAAAAGAAGAAAAAAGTTGTAACAGGTGGAGGTTCACCTCAGCTGTGGTGGGGACCTCCTCCTCAATTAGGCAGATAAGTGGTTTTATGTGGGGTGTATTTGTAACACTGGATCACATAACAGGGTATTCCATAAATATCACCTTTGGTTACAGCTTTCCTAAACTTATCTGCTTTCCTTTTGAGCATGTTGGGAATGGGAACGGGAACTAGTAACGTAATCAGCTCTGACTGGTAACTGGGTCAGGAAACAATAAGTGCCTGAGTAATAGCAACTAAAACCTTGACTTCAACTGTAAAATTGCATTCAGTCAGGGTGACTGTCTTTCCTATAAACTGAAGTACTTCCCTTTCTAGTTTAGTCCCTGCACGAGTTTTGCGTTGTATGGCTCATTGCCTAGTGTGATCTGAATGAAGAGGGGTTTGGCAATATTTCTGAACAAGGTAATTACACTGTCTTGTACTGCCTATTTTAATAAATCTAACACAACAGCAGGATAAATGGAAGGCTGTGATGAAGAGAATGAATGTAGGTAGTATAACACAACAGTAGGTCAAATGGAGGGGTTAAGTTGCAGTGAAGAAAATGTTGGCAGCTCAGAAAGTTGTAATATGTAAACTTAAAATTGTTTAAAAATGACTCAGTTATTTTTGGACTCTCCAGACCCCTTTACTAAAGGAGGCAATCCTACCAAGCCAAATACATTATTCAAGTTAATGCCCAGATTGTTTTGTTTTTTCTTTTATTTACAATTTTGTGTTTTCTCTCTAGTTTTCTCCACGATCACAGGACCCTGGTAGACACGATCATGTGTGCACGTGGAGGTACACATGCACGCCAGATATCAGCTGAGCCCCTTCTGCCCCACCCTGTGGCTGTCACCAGGCTCCTTGTTGCCCGAATTGCCACCTGTCCTCCACCAGGTGGCAGCCAAGGGCTGGAGAAAACCCTCATCCCTCTCCAGGACAGGAAAGCAGCCTCACGGCAACTCAATGCCACTTCTCACCTTCCTCCCCTGCTGATCCCTGACAACCCAGGCTCAGTCCCCAACCCAGGTCACTGGCGTAGCGCAAGGTGTGGAGCTCAGCACCTCAACCCTCAGCACCACTGGGACGGGTAACGTCCAGATTTTTTATCTCTTTCTTTTTAACTGTTCAGGCACCACAATGTCACCATAACCAGTACCAGAACCAGAACCAGTGCCAGAACTGATGTTGACGCCAGGGTCCACATGACACAATATGGGTACTCAGTTTACAGGTATATTATAAATCTGGCGTAACTTAAGCAGCTTTTATTATTAGGTTATTTCCATATTACTAAACTACCCAAGAAAGCATATTCACAATCTCATATCAGAAAGATTCATTAGAAATGTCATGACAAAAATTATTCTCTTCTTTACCCAGCAAAGCAATAAGCAGATAACTATTTTCTAAGCCTAGCAGCCTTTTGGCTTCTAGCACTGACTCCTGCTGGACGACAAGAACAACCATTTCTAAGTAGAATACATATCTGCACGTTACACATTCAAATAGTAAAAGAATTGTCATTTTATAAATATATATTCCTATCATAGAGCAACTGTTCTACTCAATGCCACAATAGTTGCAGACATATTATAAGCAGTTATCCCAAAACAGCAGTCTTTCCTGGCCTGTAGCCTATGACTGCTAATATTTTACATCTGAGGCTATGAGTGCTAGAGGCAAAGAGCTCATCCAGTTTCTTACTACTTTGTGGGACCCTGCTAGAAAGTTTAGCCAATGCTTGCTAAGACAATTCAGCAGCCTCTTCCCAGGAGCTTGCTCCGGGTGTTCTCATGACTTGCCAAAATTCTGGGGATTTTATACTTTTTTTGTGTAAGGGGCTTCCCAGAAAAGACAACAGCTATGTAATTTCTGAGAGACAAGGAAAAAGGGGCATGGCAGCCATATGGTTGCCTAACAACAACCCAGGTGCTGCATGTTATGTAGAGTGTACCAAAAAATGGTTATGTGACTTGCAACACTAACAGTTACTAACTGGACATTTTCACCTTGCTGCTTTTGTGGTTAGAACTGAGATGTTGTTTCCCTACTTCGTGCTCAGAAAAGATGTTATCTGTTTTCAGAATGGTAGTTGCTGCTTTCCATAATGCTATTATGGAAAATGTTAGATGCTAAGGTGTTATATATGCAAAGGTAAAGTGCTATTTATGTGAAGATGCAAGGATGCTAAGGTGTTACATATGATAATAATAATAGCTTTATTTATTAGGCGTCTTTCAAATATCAAGGCTCTTTACAGTATTTAAAACATAGTTCTTAAAACAGCAGTGTCAAAAACATAACAGGTCATGAAAAAGCCTTACTCCACAGAAACGTTTTTAGTGCCTGCTTAAAGCTCCCCATGGCCATGCACTCCCGAAGCTGACAGATCAGAGAATTCCAGAGGGTTGGGGCTGCAAACATAAAAACAAGGGCCCCAAAAGATTTCAAAGTAACCCTCGAAATCTCCAGCAACCAGTCAGCTGAGCGAAGCTGTCACACAGGGGTGTAAGGAATCAGAAGCTCTTTCAAGTAGTCGGGACCAAGTCCGTGTAAGGCTTTGTAGGTTAGTAAACCTACCTCAAAGGTGATCTGCCACTGAATCAGCAGCCAGTGCAGATCACGCAGCACTGGGGTAATATGCAATCTCCTAGATGCCACTGTCAATAATCGCACAGCTGCGTTCTGCACTAGCTGCAAGTGGCAGATATCAACCCCAGAAAGCCCTAAGTAAAGGGAGTTGCAGTAATCAAGGCATGAGGTCACAAAGGTGTGGACCAACACAGGCAGATCACTGGATGGAATGAGGCATTTGATCATGGCAATGTTCCTAAGATGATAAAAGGCTAACTTCATGACCACTGACACCTGATAATGAAGGGTCAGCCAGTTGTCAAGGCACCAGTCCCAGGTCACGCACTCATTCTGAGGTAAGGATCTGAGTGCCCCCCAGGTATAAACCAGAGAGCAAATCAGTCCTCGACCCCTCTATCCTACACCCCAGGTCCACAACCATAACCTCAGTCTTACCCGCATTCAACTTTAACCCGCTCAAATTCATCCAGTCTTGGATTTCAACGAGGCAGCTATTAAATACTGAGAAGACACTAACCTGGTCAGGGCAAAAGACAGGTAGAGCTGGATATCATCAGCATAGCAATGAAACCTTAGCCAATACTGTCTTACAAAGTCTCTGAGGGGTAGCATATACACTGCAAAGAAATATGGGGGGCAACACCAAGCCCTGAGGAACCCCACAAGACAGAGAGAAAGAATCAGAAGAAAAAATCCCCGCGACAACTCTCTGTGTTCTACCAGTTAGGAAGGATGTAAACCATCTGAGCACTGTACTAGTCAGGCCACAGTAGGACCTCAGGCACTCGAGCAGCACCCCATGGTCTACAGTGTCAAAAGCTGAAAAGAGATCAAGGAGTACCAGAAAAGAGTGGTTTCTCTGATCTCTCGCCATCAGGAGATCATTGAGCACCCGAACCAGAGCAGTCTCAGTACTACGCCTCTTATGAAAACCAGACTGGAGAGGTTCGTGTATATTATGGATGGTCAAATGATTCTCCAGTTGAGTTGCCATCACTTTCTCAATTACCTTTCCTAAAAAAGGAAGGTTTGAGATAGGTCTGTAGTTAGCTAGAGTATCTGGGTCCAAAAAAGCTTTCTTCAGAAGTGGTGTCACCACCGCCTCCTTCAGGGAGCTTGGAAATTCACCCGATTCCAAGGAGCACTGGATAATCTGAGCCAAGACCAGGCCAATAATATCACCACAACCCAAAATCAGGGAGGTTGGGCCCGGATCTAAACTACAGCATGTAGGATGCATCCCCTGGACAATCCTCATAATATCTACGAACTCCGGCAGGTCAAAGGTACTCCAGGAAGTATGAGGTAAATTGACTGGGCACTGACCAACAGCATCCCCCATAGACCGAGTCAAGTGGATCTCTGACCTGATGTTGACCACCTTATTCACAAAGAATCGAACAAGCTCATCACACTCATTTTGTGAAAAAGCTCAATGAAGCTGTAGACAGGCTGGGTTGCACAACCTATCCACAGTTCAGAAGAGTTGAGCTGTCTATTCTGAGCAACAGAATCTCCCCCTTATGAGAGATCGCTGATTGGTAGAGCTGATAATGCACCAACAAACTAAGACAGTCGGCTTTCAGGATGAATTTCTGCCAACAATGTTCTAACCTTCGTCCCCACTACCGCAGCTCCCTCAAAGGCCCATCAAACCAAAGAGCCCGAGGGCGGAGTGGAAGGGAATGAACACGGACAGGAGCAATCAGGTCAAGGGCTGAGGAAATGGCCTTATTATAGGCCAGAACCAACTGCTCTGGGCCTCAGCCAGCATCAGAGAACTCTGAGAGGTCAATCACCACCACCAGGTCTTCAGTGCTCACATCCCGTAAAGGGGAGAAACTGACCATCTCCACAGGAGCAAATCTGCAAAGGAAGGGGTGCAGAAATTGAACCTCACAGTGTAGTGATCGGACCAACTGACAGGTTCCACCCCTAAGTCAGAGGCCTCAATCCCCAGGAGGAAGATCAAATCCAGAGAATGATCACAATTATGGGTAGCTGAGGAAAGTGTCATCCACTGGAGGAAGTGCTGTCCAAAAAGTGAGAGTTTGTCATTGACCCAGGCATTGAAGTCACCCAGAACCATCAGTGTGGGTGACTCCAATGCCATGTTGGTGGCGAAGTCCACTACTTCCTGTAGAAATCACTTTTTGTCCCGGGTTGGATGGTAGACGAGAGCTATCCTGCAACCTACATCAGCTACCACAGTACACTCAAAGGATTCAGCCTCCTGCACTGGCACACCAGTGAGGCCCAATTCAGTCTTGAAACAGACTACTACCCCCCCTCCCGCAGTCCAGTCTTGGGTGATGTATCACCAAGTACCCGCTAGAATTGCTGCCTCCAAATGGGACCAGCATTTCCATCCATCCAGGTCTCGGTGGTGCAAGCCAGATCAGCTGTTCCAACAAAGTCTGCAATAATTGCAGTTTTGTTCTTAATAGATCTGGCATTGTATAACAGCGCCTGAGTTGGACGGTGTTCTTGAACCATCCCAGCTACTTGCCCATCCAAGGAGATGGTGCCCTTGGATATGGGGTCATGACATGGACCACCACGTTCCAGGCACCATTTGGCCCCAGGACGTCTTCTAGACCTAACTAACCCTATGCCAGAGATCCGCTCATTCAACCTCCAATGTCTGTGTCCACTACCACGCCCTCCCCCACTCCTCTTATGAACAATACCCAGCACACGACAGTGCTGGTAGATAGAATTAGGCAAGGGGGGGGCAATGGGGGAAGGGCACAGAAAGAGGAGGACGAATAGCATACGACCGGGGGAGCAGACAGGTGCATTCCACAAACTATGCTAAAGTGACTTTGAGTGAGTCTGTAATATGCCTGTTTTTTTTATACTTTTAGAAATGAATCCTAGAGTGTTTCAGCCTAAGCAATTTTCAAGATCCATTTTGGCTAATGCTTTAGCCTGGCTGGTAAAGGTCCTTGGGAAGACCTTTCTGGTATCAGTGGCACCTTAGCAAGGTACATTGTGAAACCCTTGTAGCTGAGGTGAGACTAAATGGGAGAGCTGTGAGCTGGTATTTTTTTTATTTTTTATTTTATTTATCCACCTACACACATACAGCCTTGAACTCTCTTGGATGGGGGTACTCCCTGGAGGAGAGGAGGGAGAGAGGGGATATGATAGAGGGGATATGATAGAGACATACAAGTATCTTACAGGGAGGAACAGGGTGCAGGAAAACACTATTTTTAAGAGAAAAAGATGTTCCAGGACTAGAGGGCATGGGATGAAGTTGGAGGGAGGACGATTCAGAGGAAACATGAGAAAGAATTTCTTCACAGAACGGGTGGTGGACAAGAGGAACACCCTGCCAGAGGAAGTGGTGGGGGCTGAAACAATCACGGGATTTAAGAATCCATGAGATAGACATAAAGGAATTCTGGAGGTCAGAGGTAAGGGGCAACAGACTTCTAGGAAAACAAACTAAACTTACAAGCTCAAATGGGCAGACTGGGTGGGCCATAGGCCCTTATCTGCCGACACTGTCTATGTATCTATGTATCTATCTATGTACTCAGCTTACCTCCTTCCTGCCACATCTGAGACTCAGTCCTGACACTCAGAAGGGCCAACTCCTCCACTTTCCAGGCTTCCACACCTCACTGAATGCCACCCAATCATGCAGACAATCCATGGACCTGGGGAGCTCTGAGGACAGCCAGCGTACACGACTGCTGGGCATGAGGGTAGCTCCCGGACCCCATTATAAGCCTATCAAAGCTGGGTCCATTTCTTTTGTACGGTTGTTTCCATGGGCTCAGACCTTGCAATAATGCCTGCTTGAATGCTGCAGCTCCGCACACTTGAAAGCATCGCCGAGCCCTGATCCCCTGTGTGGCTGGCCAGGTAGAGCAAACACCTGGTAGCCACCAGGGGGCTGTCACCGGCATGGGCAGGTCCCCCCTTCCTGAGGAAGGAGAGCAGTCCTCCAGATGCTCAATCCTTCCTCATCCCCACTGACCCCTGATGACCCGTGCTCGTTCCCAAACACGGGTCGCGGCATGGCACGAGGTGTGGCATCCAGCGCCTCAACCTTCAGCGCCACCGGGTCAGCGTGAACTGATATTGACAGTTCCTCAGCTTGAATCTGAGATACAGTATTGTCTGTGAGACTGTCTGACTCAGATTTGAAAATAAGTATCTTTCATATCCAGGGATCCCAGCCACTTCTGTAGCGATAGTATTACTGTCCTTAGTGTGACCATTTTGATTTTTCCTTTTTTTAAATACTTGTTTAGAAACCTGAGAATAGGCCCCTGCCCCACTGGGAGCCAGGGACATGTTCTATAGCACTTCATATTAACAGTTATTTTTTTTTTAACTTTAGGTTCCAAAAAAATGTTGTTGTTTTTTCCTGTGTGAGAGAGAGTTGGAAAACCTCTGTGTTTCTGCAGGTTAGAAAAGTGTTTGAACTGCAGACACAGCCTCTGGCCCATTACTTCCACTACCCACTTAACTTTGGTAATGTTTTCCAATTCCTGGAAGTAGTGTGCAAGTCTTCCTCCCACTGGTAATTGTTTGGTGACCTGGGCATAATTATCAGGGTTTTTGTTTTAGCTGGGCTTAGGTGCTGGAGCTGCAGCATTACACCTGGAAGTCTTTTTCTCCTTCTCCATAGTAACCTCTTTACAACTAGTAGTCACAGGACACTTGAGGGGCATAAGCTCTTGAAAAGCATTCCTTACCTCTGTCTCAATGAATCAATCAATCAAGTTTTATTTGATTAAGCGCATTTCTCAGTTGCAACTCAATGTGCTTTACATCATTTTAAAACTTTAGAAATATAATATAATACAAACCAAGCAAAACATACATAAACATAAATATTAATTCACAGTAAAACATATTGACCAGTCATAAAAGCATGGTTAAATAATGTATGCCATCTCTATATCGACAACGTTAGAGTGACATCATCGATGCTGACAACATCGACACAACTCTGTAAAGTCTGCTTTGGACCCTGGAACTCTTTCCTGAGTTCATGCACCCCCTCCATGAATCAACTCTGACTCAGCGTTGATTATACTAAGTTGGTGTAGGGTGTGGGGATGCAACCCACTGCAGAAAAACACCTTTGTCTGACATGGCACAATGCCGACCACAATTGCAGTTGACATAATGGTGTCAGGGACACATCGACATGAAATTGTTGATGCGGTGTTATAGACCCGTTAAATAAAAAGGTCTTGAGCTCCCATTTGAAGATGTCAACTGTCTGGCTCTTTCAAATCTGATGAGGGAGGCAGTTCCACTGGATTGGGGCAGCAGAAGAAAAGACTCGAGCCCCTGATGTCTTTAGATGAATCCTGGGAACTCCCAGAAGACCCTCCTCTGCAGAGCGCAGGGAGTGGTTGGGCCAATAGGGACACAGGAGATATTGCAGATAACCAGGCTCCTGACCATGTAGGGCCTTATAAGGAAGCAAACAGACCTTGATGGATATCCTCCACCTAACCAGCAGCCAGTGCAGGGAGCGCAGTACAGGTGTGATATGACAGGATCTATTTAGACCGGTCAACAACCTGGCAGCCACATTTTGCACTAGCTGCAGGTGGTGCAGATCTGCCCCCACTAGCTCCAAATACAGGGCGTTGCAGTAATCCAGGCATGACATCACAAAGGCATGGACTAATGCTGACAGATCAGTCAGTGGTATCAGTTGTTTAACCCTGGCGATGTTCCTCAGATGATAAAGTGAGGTCTTGACCACAGCTGACACCTGTGGTTTCAGCATCAGGCCACAGTCGAAAACAACAACAAAGTTCCTCATCCACTCAGAGGTGAGCAGCTGGGAATCCCTGATCCTAAGCCCTCAGGCATGACCAGGCTGCACCCTCATCCCCTGGTGACCAGGTTCAAGCACCAGTAACTCAGTCTAATCTGGATTCAACCTCAACCAGTTCACCCTCATCCAGTGAGTATTGGATCTTGTCCAAGCAGGTGTTCAATACTGAGACTGTCTCCTGCTGCTCAGGTGCAAAGGACATGTAGAGCTGAGTATCATCTGCATAACAGTGGAAACTCAGCTCATACCGCCTCTTAATGTCCCCAAGCAGTAGCATGCACACTGCAAATAGCATGGGGGACAAAAAGGAGCTCTGCAGGACCCACATAGCAGGGGCATGGGAGCTGAGGAATAAACCCCAGACACCATATGCTGTGACCTGCTGGTGAGGTAAGATCTAAACCAATTGTGGACTATACCCATCAGTTGACAACATACCTGCAGATGCTCCATCAGTACCCCATGGTCCATGGTGTCAAAGGCTGCTGAGAGATTGAGGAGAACAAGAATGGAACGTCTCCCCGACTCCTCACCACCAGGAGATCATTCAGCACCTGAACCAAGGCAGTCTCGGTACTATGGCTGTTCCAAAATCTGGACTGGAGAAGCTCATAGCTGTCATTGGCTGTTAAATAGGTCTCTAGTTTAACAGCCACCACCTTCTAAATAACCTTCTCCACAAAGGGAAGGTTAGAGACAAGTCTGTAGTTTGCCAGACAGTCCACATCTAGTGAAGGTTTTTTAAGGAGGGGCCTTACAACTGCCTTCTTCAGGGGCTCCAGAACACCTCCACCACCAGATAACATTAGACTATCTTGGCTAGGACCAGGCCGATGGCATCAACACACCCCACAAGGAGGCGTGTTTGTCCTAGGTCCAAACTACAGTAGGTTGGCTGTAACTCCCAGATGACCCTCATGAAATCTACTACAGCAACCTGATCGAAGTCGGACCAGACAGTCTGAGTGCCTTCAACATCATGCCCTTCACTGCAATGCCCATTTGAGGGTGCCAGCTAGATTTACAATCTGACGGAGGCAATCTTATTGTCAAAAAAACAGAGCAAACTCATCATATCTTGACTGCAAAAAGGCTCCCCCGGACCGAAGACCGGCAGGATTACAAAGTTTATCCATGGTGCGGAAGAGCTGAACTGGTCTGTTTACTGGTGCAACAATCTCCTTAGACAGGAACTCTGCCTTCTCACAGGAGACTGCTGATACTGTATATAGTCCCAACAATGGGCTATCAATATAAGTTTGTCCTCTCCAAACCAGAATTCTACCAGCAACGCTCTAACCTTTGACCCCTCCTTCTCATCTCCTTGAGAGTCCCATCAAACCAAGGGGACCTCTGGTGTGAGGTGAGGAGTCAAAACATGAAACTCAGATAACCGAAAACAAGGAGGAACTCCAGGCAAATCACATGATAATTAGCAAACAATAACTGCTTTTATTGTATTAAACACACTTATAAAATGGGGCAACAGTTTTGTGGCTTCCACCACTTCTTCAGACCCACACAACAGTGTTGATCCTGGATAAAAACAAAGTAAAACACACAATTGATATATATTCAGATATATATTTTCTTCCTTATGACACCAGGTGACAAGTTCCCACATACCACAACCCATAGATATTTATATACATTGTTCCAACCAGTTCAGTAAAACATATATGCCTAATTCATGCTAATCTTTCTCTAAACAATCATAATAACTTTGTGTCCAGCCACCAAACTGTGAAGCCCTATTGACATCCTTATTTAATTTTAATAATAACTTATATTTATTTATATTTATTATCGTACCTCTATCAAACTTATCCTAGTGATTCATAAAAAATGAAAAGAAAGGTGAGGGCATGCTGAGGTTCATTTTGGGAACATTAATTAATGAAGGAAGTTTAGAATGGAAATATATTATTTGTGAAAAGAAAGGTGAGGGCATGCTGAGGTTCATTTTGGGAACATTAATTAATGAAGGAAGTTTAGAATGGAAATATATTATTTGTGAAAAGAAAGGTGAGGGCATGCTGAGGTTCATTTTGGGAACATTAATTAATGAAGGAAGTTTAGAATGGAAATATATTCTTTATGAAGAGAAGTTTGGTGGCTGGACACACAAAGTTATTATGATTGTTTAGAGAAAGATTAGCATGAATTAGGCATATATATTTTACTGAACTGGTTGGAACAATGTATATAAATATCTGTGGGTTGTGGTATGTGGGAACTTGTCACCTGGTGTCATAAGGAAGAAAATATGTATCTGAATATATACCAGTTGTGAGTTTTACTTGGTTTTTATCCAGGATCAACACTGTTGCATGGGTCTGAAGAAGTGGTGGAAGCCACAAAACTGTTGCCCCATTTTATAAGTGTGTTTAATACAATAAATGCAGTTATTGTTTGCTAATTATCATGTGATTTGCACTGGAGTTCATCCTTGTTTTCGGTTATCTGAGTTTTGTGTTGCCAATGTAGGATGACCCAAGTACAGAACTGACATACAAGAATTAGGGCACCCTAATCACCCATACCCTTTGAGGAGACAAACATGGGCAGATGTGATGGAGTCAAGGGTCTCAGCAATCACACTATTATAGGTCAAAACCAAGTCCCCCAGCTCCTCACACACACTCATCGATCCTGATAGATTCAGCACTGCCATCAGACTCTGTGCGGTCAAACCCCTTAAAGGTGGTACTGTACCATCTCCATAGGGGAGGGTCTATTTAGGGGGCCTTGAACAAGAACCTCACAGTATGCTGGTCTGACCATGCAACCAGTTCCACCATAAGGTCAAAGACCTCCATTCCCAGCAGGAAGATGAGGTCCAATGAATGGCCGTGTATATGGGTGGCAGAGGTAACAAGCTCAGGTCCAATGAACACATTAGTTAGAGGAAGTCTTGACCTAACTGCTAGAGTTCATCATCGATGCAGTCAATGAAGCAGGCATTGTAGGGGGATTCAAGCATGCATGGGACAGACACAAGGAAGCTCTGACTACAAAGGGCAACTAGAGTGTCAAAATAGGTCTAAAACAAATGGGCAGACTAGATGGACCTAGCGGTCTCCTTCTGCAGTCAACTTCTATGTTTCTGTGTCACCATGAATAATCCATCTCGGTGACTCCAATACCATTTCTATGATGAAGTCCGCAACTTCCTGCAGAAACTCCTTCCAATCTCCAGGTGGCCGGTAGATGAGAAGGATTCTGCAACCTGTACCTGCACGCCCCTGGACAGCTACATATTCGAAGGATCTCATTGTTGCTACTGGGAGGGCTGGCAGGTTCATGTCTGACAAAACATACTGCCACCCCCCCCACCCCTATGATCTTTCTTGGGCAGTATACCACAGAGTACCCAGCCAGAATAGCCGATTCCAAGACTGGTCTGGCATTCTCATCTAGCCAGGTCTCAGTGATGCAAGCCAGATCAGATGTTGCAACAAGATCAACAATAACTGCCGTCTTGTTCTTAATTGATCTGACATTGCACAACACTGTCCGAAAAGGCTAGGTTGATAAGGCTGGTTCTGTCACCTGCCCACCAATTGTGGAGCCCTTGGGTATGGGGACCAGGCAAGGAGAACCCCTCTCCTGGGCTCATTTCACCTCAAAGTGTCTCCTGGTTCCACCACTCCAATCTGTCCCCTTTACTACATTCCTGCCACCAGCCCCCACAAATTACTGCTTCCATCCACTGCGCACTATCCTCATTACTCTATAGTGTCTATATACTTGAGGTGACAATGAGGGACAGTTGAAGCGTTATGAATCATGGAGTCTGGAGGGGGGATAACATCTTCCCTTGGGAGCCACTAACTGACACATCCTAATAACTTATTCACTTAATAACTAAAATCACAACAAATCAAATTTAATAAAAATACTAATACCATGTACTCCCACACACACACCACTCACATTTATTCACTTCCACTCTTACCCATTACCTCCCAACCAATCCCCCAATCAGTATTTATTCAACAAACCAGTATTATACCAAATTATCACATTCAAACTTCATTCTACAATAACATGTATGCCCTGTAAGAGTTAGAGGCCTTATCCTTCTCATTGTTACTTTTGAAAGTGGTTTTGTATTCATCCGCTCTTTTTATGTAGGCCTCTGTTTTGTCACCAAATAATGAATCTCCCTCAAACGAGAAATCCATGGTCTTGTTTTGATTGTCCTAAGAAAGGATGGTAGTCATTAGCCAGGAAAACATTTTTTTATGAAACTGCAGGAGTCTCTGGTAGCAGTGTCATTAGTGTGCACTGCAGTTTGAAAATTATTTTTTGTGGCATCCAGGGCTGATCATGCTGTGGCATTCATGTCATGTGCCAAAGCATTACCTGCTCTTTCTGCCAGTGCCAGAATTGTGTTAAGAAGTCCTTTTTGGTACTGTGCTGTACATGTTGAATAAGCTGCCTGCCTGATAAGCAGGGAAGCTGTTGTATAAACTATTTTGTTTGCCATATTATCTAATTTTTTAGAATCTTTATCAGGGGGCTATGTAGATAGAGTGATTATTTTGCTCTCTCACAAGCAAGAGCCTGGACTACTCCCTAACAATCAGGATGGGCATACATATATTCCACTCCCTGCTTGCCCACCTGATACTTTCTCTCAGTTTTTTGTTCATGACTGCAGCTGAAGTGGGTACAGCCATGATTCTTGCTGTGACCATTTTAAGTGGTTTATGTATGGGAAGTAACATCCTTCTTGATGAAGCTACTCCTACCATGTCCATAAAACCAGCATCCTCTTCATCCTCCTCTTTTTCTAGTGGGGGGATATTGAGGGTGTGAACCATTTGTCTGACAAATGAGGTGAAAGATGAGCAGTCTTCAAATTGCCTTTGAGGAGGTTCAGAATCTTGTACAGGTGTGCCCTCTAACTCCATGGGGTCACCTTTCTCCATATCCACATACTATTCTTCTTCTTCCTCCTCCTCCTCCTCTGCAGACAGATAGGCTGGAGCCTAAGCTGGGGTTGGGGGAGGGGGTGGAAGGTATTTTATCCAAATTTCCAATGGTCTGGATCACCTGGAAAAATGCCACATTTTTAATATATAAAGTGACAAGGGCATTTTTCTGTGCCATCTGCCTGCTCCTTTCTCTGCCTAGGAGGAATGGCAGTGGCATTATTTTCTTTCAATTTCTTTTTTGGCAGACACTGTCTGCAGTGCCTTCTCTAAGGCTGTTTTATTTTAATTTTTGCCATTACTGGATTCAGAGTTCCCCCTTCAGATATCCTGATATCTGAATCATCTTTACCAATCCTTTCTGATGGCTTTGCAGCGTTATATATATATATATATATTTTTTTTTACTGTATTGATACAGTTTATGTTATTTACTACTGTACATGAGGAGATGGCCCCTTCAGATGCATGCTTTCCACCATCGTTGGGACCATCTTTAGAGTCTTTTTTTTATTATTTTTAGGTCACATAGAGGGAGACGAAGAAGTCATGATTCATTTTAAATTTGTATTTATTTTATTCTTTGGTAACTAGGTAAGGCCCACTAGGCACACATGGCTGTTTTCAGGGGTGGCTTGGAAACGCTGGAGTGGTTAAGTGACTTGTTCAGAGTCATTCAGTGGGAATCAAACCCGGATCTGCTGGATGTATCAAGCTCATTCACAGCTCATTACTCTAACCACTAG
Source organism: Neoceratodus forsteri (assembly GCA_016271365.2). Classification (NCBI taxonomy): domain Eukaryota; kingdom Metazoa; phylum Chordata; order Ceratodontiformes; family Ceratodontidae; genus Neoceratodus; species Neoceratodus forsteri. Next base: position 380,578,393 of record CM057458.1, read on the forward strand.
GCTATACTGCCAGCCTTTTATCCTTTTAAATGATTTTTTTGGCTAACAAATATGACATGACTTACAATTTATATAGTCATGTTATGGACTGAAATACTTTAAACAAAATTCATGATGGTCTGCCTTTGCCAGGAGCTGAAAACAATGTGTACACTTTTTTGATGGTCCACAAGGTCTCTCTGACATACTAATCAGAGGGAACCTTAAAATAATCAAAACAATTCTCAAAAGCCGATGCAGTATGTGAGCCCAATAGCAAAAAATGTCTCTTGTACTGCAGAAACTGCCATAGGTCAAATTGTGGCTCCTGTAACAGACTCAACCCAATTAATTAAGGTGAAAGGGCACAGACAAAAATGGAAAGTGAAAATGTTCCATTCTCTGTAAATTGGATAGATAAATTTAGTAAACCACTAACATTAGCAAAATGGAACGTGGTTTACTGGCCAAAATAGTCAACAATAGTCACAATAGCCAAGTAAGATATTCTCTGGATTCTGGGAATCAAACTGGAACCAGAGAAACCTAAATGTAAAGAAAATCCTAACTAAATCAAGAGTAATTGAGAAAACTGACTAAAATGCACTTTTTGATGTGATTACAAAATAAAACTCAAATGGAGAACCAGCCATTACTGGAGTTCATTATGGGTGACTGCTCTTTCTTCAGAGAAGCAGATCTGACAAATGGTCAGAGTTCAGTGTGGATGCAAAGTTTGAACCTACATTCTAGATTCTAAAATTTGCATAGGTTCTATCTCCAGGGCATCCCTCTCAGCCAAAATGAGTGCATAAAGTATATACATTAGGTAAGTAATTCTTGGGGTTAGATAAGACATCATCTCTGCAAATAGTCTGATTTATACCTGCTTAACATGGAACAATGTATTTCATGAATATACATCAAAGTACTAGTATTTTTTTTCATTGTGTACTGTGCAAAAAAAAAACAGAGGAGAACATTTACTGGTGTGGAGTTATTTAAAAGGCCTCATGTCACATACCTTGTTGAACTCAACAGATAGGCTGCAAGGAAGCAGAGCCTGGCCTTACTTAGAATAAAGTAAATGAAGAAATGTGTGTCCCATTAAATCAGTAGACAGTATGCATACAGTATGAAGGCAATAAACAGATAGTAAAATTATGATACTTCATTGGAGTGAGAAGCATTAATGAGACACTACAGATGATTAGAAAGGGCAGGGCTTTCAGGAAAGAAAACTAGGTTTTAGGAAGATGTGAGCTGAGTGGCAATTGAATGTAAGTAGTGTTGAAGCTGGGTATCAGGAAGTGGTTTCAGCAACAGCAGCTGCAGATGAAATGGCTAGTAAAAATTGACAGCAGATAGTGTGGAAGTGAGGAGAAGTGCACAACAGCAGAAGGCAGGATGCAGGTCTCGGTGAGAAGAAAGGGAAAATGGAAGACTCAGGTGACCCAGACAACTGTGGCCAACCTTAAGAAAGAAGAGAGTGGGACATCCGAAGCAGCAGCCACAGCAGGAAGACTAGGAACTGAAGTTACCTTCAAACAGAAGCAGAAGGCAGGAGAATGGCAGGCAGGGAAGGGGAATGAGAAAAACCAACAGCTGTGCCAGCATCCAGACAGCAGATAATGGGATCAAAGGGTGGTGACAGGGAAGCGAGAACCACTCTGTTACCAGGTCCAACACAAGAAGATGAGAAATGGGCAAGGGGCAGAGACAGGCAGGCTGATCAGTAGCTGTGCAGCTGCTGTAATGAAAGCAGGAAACCAAAGGACACTTGAGCATGCATGGTTTAAAGGGAAAGTCCCCTCAACTTATTTGCTGTATACCTGTGTAGTTTGTAGGCAGGAACAATGATTCCCTTTCTTACACCATCCTTAGTTCATCCTAATTTAACTGCAAATGAAGTTGCGTCACTCTTTTCCGCCCTGGTGTGAAAACCTGTTTAACTTCTCTTACAAAGCTCATGACCCCACTCATGCAAGGCATCATGGTAGTTGATGATGCACACATGTGCAAGCCAGCAGAAGTGCTACTCTCAGTCAATTCTGTTGTACGTCTTCTGAGCTCTGTTCTTGTCTTGTGCTGCCATCAGACTTTTTAAGGTAAGTTCCCTAACGTTTTTTTGTTGTTTAATGTGGGTTGGAGGTTGAAACACATGCTTACATTTATTCACACACAGGAAATATAAGGGCCCACAATGCATTTGCTTTGAAAGCACATATATAGGATTTTACCACACAGATAATAGCAGATATCATTCTGTATATAGCAGGGCATATCATACATACAGTAGCTTCCCTTATTATGGCTGCTTGGGCAGAGCCTGGAGCTGTTTTGTGGTAGCTCAGAAAAATGAGCTACCAGATCAGGCCCTGGAATGCTTAAGTTTTGGAGTTTTGGAATGATCCTTCTGAAACTGCAAAACAGTTAGTACCATTCCACAACAGCTGCACTATTTTGTGGCTTATCTGCCACTTTCGTATTTCAGTGAAATACTGCGCATGTGCACGTGTCGCGCATGCACAGTTCTGTTGGCAATACCATCTTGGGAATGGCATATTATGCCACTCAAAAGAACTATGCATGTGTGAGAATGGCACTTGTGCAGTTCTGTCAGCACTGCCATCTTGTGTGTGGCATTCAGGTGGCACTCATTCATTGGCAGTGGCAGCCCTCGTACAAGCTTGCAGCAGCCATATCGGCACTGGCTAGAGTTTGTTATTAAGAAAACAACAGTAGGAATCACATTCTAAAAGCTGCAAAATGGTTTGTGGCACTTTACAGACAGTTTCCAGGTACTAAGGCCAGCACTGTGCAAACCAAAATAAATAGGATGTGGAGCACACAGCAACATAACTACCAAAACAAGTTTCAGGTTAGGCTTTCAGCTCATTGATCCCCTTCACATTTGGCATTAACAGCCTTGCTGTTTTTGCACCCCCTCCCCTTCATGGTTTCAGGCCAAGCTTTTAGCACACATATACCCCTCTCCCGGTGCTTACAAATAAAGGCATACCATCAAACAAACTCCCCCCCAACAGATTTCAGGTCAGACGTTCAGCACAGGTATCCCCTACAGTGGCACTTTCAATAGCATAAAAAAAAGCAGTCTTGCTGTCACCCCCCCAAGGTTTCAAAAGGCATACAGAAACAAACAGACTTGCTGTCACTCCCCTTCCCCAAGAGTTTCAGGCCATGTTTTAGCACAGATATCCCCTTCCCCTAGTATTTGTAAATACAAAACACTACAAAGACTTGATTTTTTGCCACCTTATTTCATGTCAGGCTTTCAGATACTCCCAGCACTGGAGGATATCTTAGTCAGGGAGCCATAAAGCAGGGACACTGGGCACACAGGTATGGTACCTTCCCTTTAATACCTTATGATCAGAGGTTTGCTCACATAGTGTTCATCTTTTCTGGAGTTCAACTACTCTATCAAAGTGGAAGTAGTACTTCAAACCAAAAACACCAGTAAAACATTTCCTCAGACTCTGCCATGCCACACTCCGTTTGTCAACTAGCACAGGAAAAGAACAGTAGGAACAAAGGGGTTTTATGATCAGTCTGCAAAACAAGAACTTGTACAGTAACTTAAAACTGCTGGAGAATGCAGAAACTAAACTTTGTAATTGCAAACATCATGTAAAGAGTTCTTTTCCATCTGGGATACACTTTAAATCATCAAAGCAGGAAGATGAGAAGCTTGTTTGACAGCAGGGGCCCAATATTAAAAGTTTGCCCATGTGCAAATCTTGTGCTGCCTAGCAAATTGCACTTGTGCAAAGCCCATAGTGCACAATATTCAATGGTATAGCGGCGAAGCAAACACCCTTAAACATGGGGCACAATGGCAGGTGCATAAGGCACAGCCCAGACCACAGTGAAAAAATTGCCAAGCACTGAATATAGCAATGGATACAGCAAGTGGGCATTGCAGACCACTACAGCAGCCCAGTACCCAAGATAGGACACAGGGAACCCAGATGTTGAGTATGTGACTGTACACTAAATGGCAGACAGTGCTGGGACACAGAGGATGAAAGACAGTTAAAAACCACATGGACATAGCAACAGACATGTCCCAGAGAGAGACTATCATGGCAAGCCACACAGGAGGGCAGTAGCCCAAACAACAGGAACTGTCTGCTGGCAATGGAAAGAAACAGCCAGGATGTAAGCTGTCCCAAACAAGTGATTTGCAGGGTAACACGGATGAAACAAGACAGCCAAGAAACCTGCGTATCTGCTTAATGTGTAACCCTGCACAGGTGGAAGCACATCCACAGTCACCCCACAGGACCATCAGGGTAGACCACATGGTAGAGGACAGTGATGGATGTACCCTACCGGGGTGGTAGTAGGTGGGAAGGGAGGGCACCCTGTCAATCCATAGTACAATGACAACACAGCACAACAACAGACACAGGACACAGGAGCATGAGATATAAAAATATTTTACCACAAAACATACTGAAACAAAAACAAGAACAGAAACAAATAACCAGCAGAACTATGTACAATAAACAATAACTATGTACAGGAAATGGGAAGGCAACAGGGCAAAAACAGTGAGAGAATAGTGGAAGGCAGGTGTAGGGTGGTGTAATATTGAATGGGGAAAACATCTAGGGTGCAGTTGGGGGTGTTGGCCTTGTGTTTTGTGCCACTTCCTGGACGGTCTCTACCAGCTGCCCAGCTAAGTCCCCAGTTGCTGCCAGCCTTCTAAGCATGAGGCACTGCTGGCAGACTACCCTGCGGAGAAGGTCGGCCAATCCTTCAAGGGCCTCTGTGTGACAGGCTTCCACCACAGTCCAACAGTCAGCTATGGGAAGAAAGAATGTGTTGTAAGTAAGCCGTGTAAACACTGTAGCAGCACTGCCACCAGCATGGCACATGTGGGATATGGATCGCACAGTCACCCTGTTGACTGAAAATGCTCCATATCATCTGGACATTTGCACATGTGCGGCTGCCACACATGTACTGGAATGCCACACAGGGGGTGTGGGCTGGCCTGGCGGGTGCAGTGACAGATCAAAGGCCAATGCACATGTACAGGGGGGTGGACTGTGCACCTGCGTCTGATTGGCACCCCAGGACACCAGAGTGCAGTGGGGTCAGGCGGCATGGCTAGGACTGATTGAATCCCTTCCCATGCCCAGTCCATAGCACTGGAATCATAACACACTGAGAATGGCCCAGTGGCAGGGTGTGCCACAACACATTGTGGCATGGCCACCCAGGTCAGCCATGTGGGACACATATGTGGAACATGCAGATGCAGTGGTACAAATACACTGGCTGCCAGAGGGTGGATAAAGGGGACAGCTGGCTGGCATGCTGTAAGGAGAGACTGTGGCAGTGGATGGGCATGCAAAACACAGGGCACCTGTACTGTGCTAGTCAGGCCAGACTTGGGCACAGTGCTGTGGTGTGGCAGGTCAGACAGGCACATTAAGGACAATAGAGCAGCAAATGACAGGCTAGGGAGCAACCAACAGCAATCCGTGGTGGACTGTGTTGCACGCCACTGAAGGAGCATGTGAAGTAAGATTGTACTGCATGCACACTGTAGTACTGCCAGAGTGGCAGAGCAACCCATTCAGCAGGCGGTGTGGGATACAACCCCTGCGTTGCCACCATACCCATCAACTGTCCCACTTGACAGTGAGCAGTGCTGTCAGCAACCCAGAAAAGCCCACCATGTCTAAAGACCATGTTACCATCACACAGGGCACAGTGCAAGTTAAAGTCAACAGTCCATGAAATGGAATGACACATATCTGAACACAAATAACAGACAACTGGCAAACCATGAAACACACTTGTACACTGGGGTCAGAGCCTGAAGCTGTGTGAACTGTAGAGATGTCCCTCAAGCTGTGAAGTTTGCCCTCACTGTGACGTACAATATTTTGTATTTGGGGTCAAAAAGATGTAGAGCTGTGAGGGCCATAAGATAATAGTGTGTGGTCAGTAGCAGACCTGTTAGTATCTTGGGAGGACCCAAAGGTGGTGAGGCCAGCAACTGTGCAACCAAACTACACAGGCCATGGCGCAGATGGTGCCCCACCTCCCAGGGATGGAGGCCCAACATCCAGCACAGAGGTCACCCTGGGAGCACATGAGCAGCACACTGACTGCAGGTTGTCAGCACCAGAAACCTGCAGGAGGGCTGGCCCCAGGGCACAGTTTTCAGCCCCCTGGAGTATAACCTCACATGGCTAGCTGCCTGTGCATGAAGGGGAACATGTCAGATGTCAGTGTGTTGCAGCCCATGGGGGTCATGGCCCCTATTTGATACATAGATACATAGACAGTGTTGACTAATAAGGGCCTATGGCCCACCTAGTCTGCCCATTTGAGTTTGTAACTTCAGTTTATGTTTTCCTAGAACTCTGTTGCCCCTTACACCTGACCTCCAGAATTCCTTTATGTCTATCCCATGCATTCTTAAATCCCATGATTGTTTCAGCCCCCACCACTTCCTCAGGCAGGGTGTTCCACTTGTCCACCACCTGTTCTGTGAAGAAATTCTTCCTCACATTTCCTCTGAATCATCCTCCCTCCAACTTCATCCCATGCCCTCTAGTCCTGGAACATCTTGTTCGCTTAAAAACAGTGTATTCTTGCACCCAGTTCCTCCCTGTAAGATACTTGTATGTCTCTATCATGTCCCCTCTCTCCCTTCTCTCCTCCATGGAGTACATATTCAATTCCTTTAACCTGTCCTCATAGGACTTGTGATGCAATCCATGTACCATCTTTGTTGCCCTCCTCTGAACCTTCTCTACCCTGTCTATGCCTTTACACTCATTTGTACACCCTTATAGTCATAGGCTGTGGACACACTGGAGATGTGCTGCCTAATGCTGAGGTGCTGTTGGGCAGAGTGCAACAGGACCATACCACTATGCCCTGGTCTGGTCGGGGTGCCTATTGGCAGTGTAGGGGTATGCCACATGGCACCCAGGGGATCCTGGGGTTAGGGGCCACCATCACTGCCATCATTGAGCAGGCTGGGCTTTCAAACATGTGATCCATGGCAGCATATGTGATGTTGGCAGGAGATATCCACCCATGTTGTGGTCTCTGCCCTGTGTGACATGGTGGGTGACACAGTGCATTATGGGAGCATGCGATGTGAGCATGGCAGGCCAAGGTAATATCATTGCTGAATGCACCTATATTGTGGCTAAGGGCTGAATAATGCATACTCACATGATTTGCACCTCAAAGCAGACCTGGAGGTGACCCAATTATGACCCAGGGACAGGACTCCTGCCATCTGTCCCTGTTATCCCTGACTGAGGTTCAGTCCTTCTGGATGTTCGATCTGTAGAGTGTGAAAAAAAGGTGTAGTCAGACCCATACAGTACAGCCTTGTGCCTCAGCCTTAATTCCCCCCCCCCCCATGTACAGGCTGTGCAAACATGATGGTGACTCATAGCCACCATGCTAGGTGCTGAAAGCCTGCCTGGGTGTGACCCTCACATGGCACAGGCACTGCAGGTGTCTCATGGCGATGCCACATCCAGCAGTTGTCTAACCCCCTAGGTGGGCTGGTGGGCTCCAGTGGCTCAGGTATGGTACGGCAGCCACCACACATGGAAGCAGTGGCCCAATGTGTGACAGTGGTGACAGAGCACACAGGACCACACCCATCACCGTCAGCTTGCCCCTGCAGTGCAGCAGAGTGATAGTCTTTTGGGTCAGGGTGTACCTCATGCAAGTGGTCCCATCAGACATCACAAAGTGAGAGGCCCCCCTCATTAGTCATAGACATGGCCGTAACATTGATGGTCCCCTGCATGTGAGCAGCCATCCAGAATGGACACATCTCTACAGGCAACACTGCACAGATACATGGGTGGAGCTGAGATTCAGCACATGTACCAGATGCTGGATACCAGCAGACTGCATGTGAGGTTATATCACTGTCACCACAGGGCAGTGTGGGGATGCAGGACACATCAGAAACCCTAACAGTTGTATCATGGAAAGCAGTACACCCAGGGTGCTGACCAATACCTGCCCATCCCATGCCCACACACACACGCACATGTGGCACATGTCACACATCACCTACCTGGCCTTGGGATGTGCCATCTGCCACCAACCTCTGGTACTGTTGCAGGCATTCCTGGTCCCATCTGATCATGTTGCTGTACCAGTGACAACATTGGTCACCAGTGCGGGTCACCCCTCTCCTTGTGGTGAGGCGTCACCCCTGTGAGTCCCAGTACTCCCTCCAGGCCTCTCAGTCCCAGTCTGGTCCCCCAGGAACTGTTCCTCCCTGGCCACCACAAGGTCCACCAGACTGGCTATCTTGATGTCAAGCCACCTTTGGTCCCTCTGCTATAAGGCCCTCCTGCAGGAAGATGCCATCTTGATTGCTGAATGCAGGTGCCAATGGACTTGAGTACATTTTCTCTGAATGTGGAAGGGTGCGCTGTTTGTGCTGTGTTATACATAAGCTGCACCACACAACATCCAGCTGCTCAGCACTTACTGCATGGGCCAGCATCACTGTGATGATGTTGCACATGCATGGCCTATACATGACCTGTGCAACCTCGTGCACTGTGACATCGCTGTGCAACAGTGCACATATGTGCCGAAGGGTCCATGAAGTCACCAGCAGGCATCCTGACCAATAGCAGCACAAAGGATTTGTGCAATTTGACCAATTGTGCATGCACAAATACACATGGCACATTGTACAACAGTGCTATATTCAGATATGCTATGCAAATAGGCTACTTGGACATTCAGAGAGCAATAGAGTCACTTTGCTAGTTATTCCAGAACCTTCTCATACATTATCATAGCTAATTGCACCTTGGCTATTTAAGGGGACATGTGCACTTCCTAGACAGCACAGTAGAACTGCATCCTACTAACTGGTCATGCACACCCCATTCCACATTACAAAACATGGAGGATTTCTTCACAGACTAAGGTAGGTGTTTACTGCATTCCAGCTACACACATAAACGTTGGCTATCATGTGACACACCCTGTATCGGGCACACATTTAGGGAACAGACGAGAGTACTCAGAATGCTACTAGGGCAGGGTTGTACTGTATGTTGTGGTGTTCAGCCTAGCACAGGTCTACACCTGCATGTTCGGACTGGACATGGTGCTGGCACTCCATATTGGTCCTTCACAGCAGCATTGGTTGCTTGGGGACATAAGATAAATAGGACACACAATCAGGCCTGTCCCTGGACAGCCTAGTCCCTGACCATGTATGCTGTAGGTGGGTTTGCATTGGGTAGGAAGGCCACTGCATTATGCAGGGTCCAATTCCATCACCTGACTCTGTTCTACCAACACGGAGACACATGGCATGACACTATATGCTTGGACAAGGCAACATAGACACCTCGGTCCCTGCACTGAGAACATATCTGTCACATGCCACACTGTACTGTGTCCAATAGCCATGTTCCTGCCATACCACTGTCCAGCAAGTAGGGATGGTGTAGACACAGGTCACACCCTTTGGTGGGGAAGTGGTAGGCCAATATACTGGTCTGTTCCATATGTTACACATGGATGGCTCCATCATGCAATATACATTCTTGTGGAGTGCTCCCTCTCACTCAGGTGTGTCAGACTGTCCCACTGAGTGCTAATGTGTCACACAGTAAGTCACAGGATGTGCTGCACCATGTTCAAGGGGCAGAGATGGTGGCTACACTTGCAGTGCTCACACAGCTGCACCCTGCCCACCAGGGGCACACCCCCATCCTACACCATTGGCCACTACTGGTCATACACACAGCAGGGCTGCAGCCCACACCTGTCTGACTCCCTTGTGAGCAGTGGGGGCAGCTGAGCACTGGATCTCTACCCTCCAAAATGCAGCAGGCTTCCAGGTCTTGGGGGTGTGTGGCCTACACAACTCCTATGTTTGGTGGCTGCACATCAGCCATGTGTGTTCCTCGGGGGGGGGGGGCCATGATGGACCAGCTTGGATGTATGTGATAATGGCAATCACTGATGGGCAATCGCTGTTAGGGCGATGGCACATTGCTGAAAAACTATTTGGGCGATGTACTCCCTGGCGCACAGCAAAACGGCACCGGGGAGTATGCTTTATGTGGGGGTCTGCACCCAGCCGCACCCCTCTACTTAAGAATTCTCAACTCTGGTGGGGTGCATGTTGGAGGGTGCAAACACATAAAAAATATTTCAGGCCAGGAGCAAAAAAAAGTACCTGCACCCAGACCCGAACCCAGCATCATTACCACCCCAGCTCTGAACCCATCCACCACGCCAGAGAAGCAGTTCATCACGGCAGTACCCGCTACATTCCCTCCATCCCCTCCCACCCCACTCTCAGTGTGCTCACTCCTCCCCCCACATGCATAGGCATGTAGTGACAGGATGTTGCTATTTTGCACACCCTCCATCAGGTCGCCCACCTTCCCCAGTTGCCCCAATGACAGGTGTCATGATTGAGTTGCTCTTTTGGTAGATGTCCAATCATGTTCACCAAAGTCACAGGACACCAGCCAGCACCATATACAGGTTGCTATGCCCACCACTGGTAACCCATACAGGGCATTGTGCACCACCCAGACTAATTGGTGCTGCTTATAATGATATGTGTCTCACTCTCACACAGACCGCTGTCCTGTCATTTACCCTGGCAGGTACAATGGGAGGTGGAGAGAGAGAGAGAGAGAGAGACTGTGGACCCACTGCTTCAGCAGAGACAAGCTGCATGCTTGGCACAGGTCTATCAGGTGAGGATGGAGGTGGTGTCCTGAAACCGCTGCATGGATGCTGCTGTCCAGAGGGCCTGGGAGGAGATAACAGAGGAGGAGAATTCCATTGGTGGCTGGGTCTGTACAATGGAGGCTGTCCCCAAACACTTCTGGGACCTGCACCACCACACCAAGGACAGCCTGGCCACCCAGCACCATGAGCAACATGTGGTGGCCCACCACAGTCAGCAACTGTCAGGTCCCAGAAACCAGCAGAGAATACTTACGTACATAGATATATAGATGTTGATGGCAGATAAGGGTCTATGGCCCACCTAGTCTGCCAATTTGTGCATGTATCTTTGCTTCTTCAAGCTTCTCCAGAACTGGGATGTCCTCTTCCCCTGACTATCAGGATTCCCTGATGCCTATCCTATGCATTCTTAAATCCTGTAATCGTTTCAGCCCCCACTGCCTCCTCTGGCTGGGCATTCCATTTGTCCACCGCCAGCTCCATGAAGAAATACTTCCTCAAATTCCCTCTGAATCTCCCTCCCTCCCTCCAGTTTCATCCCATGTCCCCTAGTCCTGGAGGAGCTACTTTTTCTATGAAAATGTGTGTTTTCTTGCCCCTTGTTCCTCCCTGTTAGGTACTTATATGTCTCAATATTGTCTCCTCTCTCTCTCCTCTCCTCCAGGGAGTACATATTCATGCATTTGTGCCTGTCCTCATATGTTTTGTGATGTAATCCTTGCACCATCTTGGTTGCCCTCCTCTGAACTGCCTCCACCCTGTCTATGTCTTTACCTAGGTAAGGCCTCCAGAACTGGGCACAGTACTCGAGGTGTGGCTCCACTAATGTCCTGTATAGTGGAAATCATCATCATTTTATTATAGGCAAATTGTGAGAAATCTCTCATTTAAAACTGCGTCCAACATAGACAAGATTTATGACTTCCCTTTTCCTGCTAGTGATACCCCTGCCTATGCATCCCAGCATTCTGTTTGCTTTATCTGCCACCTTGTCGCATTGACTCCCAACCTTGACATAATCAGAGATGAAAAACTCCATGTTCCTTTCTTGCTTGGAGCATTCTAAATCCCCCAACCAACTGATATGTTGTTCCAAGATTTTTGTGCCCCATATACATTATCTTACATTTCTTTGTGTTAAATCTCAACTGCCACTCCATGGACCAGTCTTCCGGCTTCTGCAAATCCCTCCTCATTCTATCCACACCCTCCGGTGTGTCCACCCTGTTACAGAGCTTTGTTTCATTAGCGAACAGGCAAATTCTCCCTTCTAGGCCTTTTTTTTATGTCATTGATAAAGATGTTGAAGAGGAATGGACCCAGCACCAATCCCTGAGGCACCCCACTGGTCACCCTTCCCTCTACTGAGTTTTATTAATTTTTTTTTTATATACTTGTAAGCCAATGAGCATAGTTGCCTGTTTTCATCAGCAATAAGTTTAACAACCATATTCATTTTGAAGTTATCCATACAGAAAATTCCATATAACATAATACAGTATTATACAATGGCAAGAAAATTTCCTGGTCTCTGATTGGTCAATCTTGGGCTGGACCCGTGATGTTATCCCAGTACAACATCACTGGTCTAGTCTCAGCCTCACTGTGAACCTGCAGATGAGCTATATGATGAGCTAGATGACCTCTTTTTTTGCATCTCCTCTTAAGAAACTAAAATATTTTTCCACACTAAAAACATTGTTTAAAATTATTTTTTTATTTTATATGTAACAACGAGCCATTGTATAATAGCAATAATGCCCTCCAGGGTGTGTATCATTTGGGATAACATCACGCCTCAGTTGTTGGATGCACTCGACCTGCGGCCTCGTGCCCAACCATCTGAGGCATGATGTTATCCCAGCACGAAACACACCCTGTTGGGCATTATTGCTTAATTATTTGTCAAATATGAATAATACAACTGAAAAAAATGTCTAAGAAATCCTGTAATATAACACTAAAAATCTCATAACAGTATCATTCAAGTCCTGTAAGAGTGTCATTCAGCGCTCATAGGACTATTATTCTGAGCTCTGAACAGTAGTATTAAGAGAGCAACCTAGCATCACAAGCTGACAAATTTGTTATGCTGAGCAGGAGATGACTTTTACTCTAACTTTTGTATATCGTAAAACATTGCTACTGATGAGAAACTGCAGAACTCCCTTGATAATGGTTCTCTTAAAGTGAATTTCCAAGCTGTAGGTGTGGGCTTTTGGCCATTATAACCCATTACAACAGCGCAAGTCCTAATATATGAAAAATCATTTTCTATTATACCTGTTGGGAAGAAGGGATCATAAATGAGGCAGTTCAGTAGGCAGCTGATCCTTTCCAGTTCCTGGTTCACCCCCACAAACAGACATTTAATGACGTCCAACCAGGAAGAGTACAGGGACCTGCCCCATTGAACACTATGGCCCGGATATTCAAACTGCGCCATTCTGAGGTGCAAGCCCTTGTGCTGCTCAAAATAGTTGCGCAGGGGTGAGGCCGGGGCGATATTCAAAGGAGTTGCGCTATTGAGCAACTCCTTTGAATATCACCCCCCAGCCACAGCCACTGTGCATGGCGCAGTGGAACTTGCGCCACTGTAAGTTGTCAGAGTTGAGCATTAAACTTGCGGTGGCACAAGTACCACATGCAGCTGCAAATTTCCGATATTCAAGGTGGCGTGCAAATGGGGCCATAATTCATGCAAGGCGCAGGGGGGGCCATTTGCATCTGATTATGGCTCCATTTGCATGCCATTAGCATGTAGGTGCACCGATCCCCGAGGACTTGCGCCTGGCCGCCCTGCCAGGCAGCAGCCGTCGGGGACCGACGCACCCTGCAGCCCGATCGTGGGCACAACGTGAAAACAACCCCCCCGCCCACACATCTCCCAATGCTCAATCGCGGGCAGAACGTATCATGACAACACCCCCCCCGCTCAAACAGCTCCCAATGCCCGATCGTGGGCAGAACATAAAAACAACCCCCAAACAGCTCCAATGCCGATCGCGGGCAGAGCATGAAACAACCCCTCGTGCCCGATCACGGGCAGAATGTAAAGACCCCCAACCCGAATATCTCCCTGGTGGTCCAGTGGACCGTAATGCCCGATCGCGGGCAGAATGTCCAGTGACAACCCCCAAACATCTCCCTGGTGTCTAGTGTCCCCCCACCCCACCACCCACGAAGCCCCTGCAGCTCCCCAGCAGCGGTAGGCGGCAGCATCCACCCACCTGCCGCCGCTGCCCACCGTCTGACCGTCCGATGGGGCTGCGCCCATTGGTGTAGAGCTAGAGCCAATGGCGTGCAGCCCTTCTCGCCTGACGGTCAGATTTGTGAATGAACCCATTCACAAATCTATGACGAAGGGTGTTTTACGTTCTGCCCGCGATTGGGCATTGGGAGCTGTTTGGGCGGGGAGAGGTTGTTTTACGCTCTCCCTTGATTGGGCTGGTGGGGCACGAAACTGAGTTGGGGCCAGCCACGGTGGCAGCTGCTGTGTTGCGCCTGCAATACAGAAGCTCACCTGTGGGTGGCCCTCAACGTGATCCTTTTTTTTTTGGCTCAAAGTTGATGCAGGCACAGGTTGGGGGTTGCGCCTGCACAACTCTGCACAACCGGACTGAATATCGGGTTGCGCAGTTTATGCATGGTTCCTCCCCCTCCTATTGAGCATGCATTCATTTGCATTGCGCTGTTGCTCAGTGTTTTCAGTGGCACAACTACCTCCTGCTGAATATCGCAGAATGGCGCAGTAATGTGGGACTGCGCATCGCAACCCTGTTCTTTGCGTATGCGCAACCCCATGAAATCTGGGCCTATGTGTCTCTTAGCTTCAAAACTGTTTTTTTAAAATGACAAAGCAATCTCTGGTACATCTGAAAGGCCCCTTTATTAGTTAAGTGTTTGCGTTCATATCTACCAGATATTGTTTTATCACTTAAAAAAAACCTTTTTTTTTTTAAACCAAGCTACGTAGATTTCAATGGGTCACGTCACCATTCTCTCCCTGGTATACGCCATAAAATGCCTGAGCATGCGGGCATTGCTGGTAGATGGGGAAGCAAAAGGGATTGGCTGGCCATCAAGCTTGGCCTGATTTGTGATCCAATTCCCTCAGAAGAAAGAGAAAATTATCTTTCATGGATCATAGGGCTTAAACTTCTGTAAGGTAATGTGCTTGAAAGCTCAATACAACATGAGGTAAATTTTGTTTAAATGAAGTAGTAGTAACAATTTAAGACAAACTCTAATTTGTAAAATTTTCTGAAAATGTGAGTACCATAAAAATAAAATTGCATTTATGCCTGGTTTACAACTTCAGTAAATGGTGAGCCCAATTCTCAAAGCTCTTGGAATGGTGCAAGGGGCTTGCACCAGAGGGAATGGCACTAAGTGCACCTTGCACCAAAAGATACACTGGGAGTGTTTCTCAAATGTAGCCTGCATCAACTGCAGGCTGTGAGCAGCAAAGGGATCTTTCACCGTCCTTGAGGTACAAAATGGGATGTGGCATGATGCTAGGGGACATGTGGCAGCTGCAAGCTGCGACTGTATATCCCCCTAATTAGGTATTCTCTAAACCTTCCCAGAGGGCAGACTTCTAAGTACCCTTAGGTAAGTCAGGCTGATCTGAGGGTACTTAGAACATTATCCTCTGGGAGGGTTTGGCCACTTGCACCACTCTTAGAGCCCTCCCTCAGCATGTACTGCTGTCTTACCTAATCCCCTTCTAGTGATATTAATCATGGCCCTGGTAGTCTAGCAGCCCCCCCACCCCCAATGTACCCATAAGTAAAAATATTAACAAAATCATTCCTGGGTGGTCTAGTGGACCTGCTCCCTATCTCTGATGTGCATTTATATTAGAATATTAAAAACCTAATTTCCTGATGGTCTAGTGGACTACCACCCCCCACCATGGCAGGTAGTGCCCACCACCATGCTCCCCATTCCAAAACACAGCCGGCAGCCAGCTCAGCCCTCCTTACAACACAATGGCTAGACACTGACTGAGCTGTCAAGGAGCATGTACTGCAGAGCCGATGGGTTGCTCTGGCCCTCCCTAGAGGGACTCGCACTCTGACATGAACGCATCAGATCATCATGGAGCCCATCGGCTCCCAGACATTTTCCGCCTGTTTTCTCCCCGGAACCCGAGCTGTGCAATGGGCAAGGCAGCTGCCCCGGCCATTGTGGATGCAGCCAGATGCCCTGGATAGGTACCCTCCCCTCATCTCGGTGACACACCTTTGTGGACGTCTAGCCACCATTGGATGTCAGTCCACAGTGCACTGCAGTGTCCCCCCTGCCCTGACAAATGAGAGCTGTCTACGGATACTCAATACTCCCCCCCACCACTCCTCAGTGACCAAAGTCCATTCCCTAACCTGGGTCACCAGCATGGCGCGAGGAGTGGCATCCAGCGCCTCAACCCTCAGTGCCACTGGGACAGCATAATGAGCATTTCCTACCATTAACAAATGTTACATTGGTGGTAATACATTAAAAGCCATTAAACAAGAAGTATGTGCCAATAAACTTTATGGACAATCCATGACATGGGTGAGTAGACATGGTCTACTTAGTGGGCTGCAGTAATGACGGCTGCTATGTATTTTGTGTAGCTGATATGCAGATGGTGTGGGGGTGTGGATTCTTGTCATGTGTGTTGCTGGGTGATGGGTAGGCAGGAGGAATAGAGAGCTATGGGGAGATTGAAAAAGACATGCCATTCAGCAGAATGATGCCCTTCACACTCTCAGGGCCATGCTACTGTCCACAAGGGTTTGTGCCAAAGAATTATCCAAAGGGAGTAGAACCCCAAATGGCCCACTACCAAAAGGGTAAGACATGACAGGGTGGGCATTATACTGAGATAATCAACTGCCCAGGGTGTAGTAAGGCCCAATGCTGCAGATGGAGGGTCTTACTGCAGCTGGAAGGGTGTCTGTCTCAGCAAAGTACCCACCCAGGAATGTCTTATTATACCTAGAAAATAGGTAATAGGTTGTTTTGTTTTAAAAAATGAAAATAATAAAAACATTTTTAAAAAGAAAATACAAAAAAGGTTTGATTTTAAAAATGAAATAGTGCCTGCACTCTGTCACTAGGGAGAGATGTGATTGTGTGTCTTGCTGTTACCCGGTCCCCATTGCCTTCTCTGAGGACCAGGAGGGATTGATACACTATCTGTATAGTTTTATTTGTTTTCCCCTCTTTTTTTAAACATTTTTTCCCCCTTATCAGCATGGAGAGACACTGACCGCATAACCAAAATTGTGCAGGAAGCAGGAGAAAATATTGACGTTCTGGTACACATAGGGGCTAACGATCTCTCCAGCCAGTCAGTTGTGGAGACCAAGGAACACCTGACCAGGCTGGGAGACAAACTATCATCCATTTCATCTGGCATCTCATTCTCTGAGACCCTGCCGGTCTGGGGGGGGGGGGGAGAGAGAGAGAGAGAGAGTGAAGCTAAACATGTGGTTCAAGGGCTAGTGCCGGAAAAAGGACACAAATTTAAAGGTAACTGGCAACAGTTTTGGGAACGAAAGTTCTTTAAATTTGATTGACTGCATCTGACTAAGGAGGGAGCCAGCGCATTAGGGCAGAAGTTTGATGTCTTTGCAGAATATTTTACCTAGCAAATGGGTAGAGGGGTGCAGCACCCAATACATCAAACGGGAAGAACACCCTCCCCCCCTCAGCTAGTGATCAAACAGGAGTTAATGCATGTGCATAGTTCATTTGCATCACCAGATAAGGAAAAAGGTCCAACTCCCCATACGATGTGCAGGGGTAAAGCCGGACTTCACCCCACAATTAACGCACCAAAATCTGGCCGATGGAAAATCATATACACAAATGCGCGCAGTCTGGGAAACAAGATCCCAGACCTGCAGGAAACAATGACAGGCTAAACTGGTCATAGTAGCCATTAACAAGACATGGTTCACCAGTAACCACACCTGGGAGACTTCAGTACCCAGCTATGTACTGTTCAGAAGACACAAAAGTGCAAAAAGGGGGGGGAGTGGCCCTTTATGTCAATGAAAATATAAAAGCTACGGAAATTCAGAATACACATAAGGAGCCAGAAAAACTGTGTGTCACCTGGAAACAGGAAATGGGACAGGCATAGAAACTGGGGTTGTCTACAGGCCTCCAGACCAGGGAGAGGACATAGACACATTATTGTTAGAAGATATACAAAACATGACAGCTAAAGGGAAGGTTCTGATAATGGGAGTCTTCAACATGCCAAATTCAGATTGGTCAAAACCAGCAGGAACATCCACCAGAACTAGACACATAGTGGATTCCTTGCAGGTGGAGGGCCTCTAATAATTGGTACAACAACCCACAAGAGATAGGGCTATCCTGGATCTAGTACTGACTAATGGAGAAAGGATCACAGATCACCAGGTAGAAGGTCACCTGGGGGCCAGTGAGCATCACATGGTATGGTTCAATTTGGCCAGTAGAACTAAATCATCCCATTCCAAGGAAAAAATATGGGACTTCAGAGGAGCTGACTTTGATAAGATTGTAACAGAGTTAAGCTAGCCATGGCAAGAAGAAATACAGGTGAGGGGGGTACAGGCAAAGTGGGCAAGCTTTAAGGATGTAATATTTGAAGCAACATCCCATTGTGTAAGGGAGAAAAGCAAGAGCAAAAGAAGGAGGAAACCAATTTGGTTCTCAAAAACAGTAGCAGAAAAGCTCAGAGCCAAAAGGTTGTCCTTCAGGAAATATAAGGGAATGCAGCAGGGTGAAGGTAGGGAGGCATACCAAACTTCCCTAAGGGAAGCAGGGAAGACAGTAAGGCAGGCAAAGGCCCAAACCTAGAAAACACTAGCACAAACAGTAAAAGAAGGTGACAAGACTTTCTATAGATACATTAGTGAAAGGAGAAAGTCCAGAGGGGGTATTGCTAAGATCAAAGGGGATAAGGGGGCATGTGAGGATGAGGACCAAGGAAAAGCATCTATCCTAAATAGACACTTCTGCTCAGTATTTACTAAGGAGAAGGTAGGGTAGGGCAGGGCCCACAGCTCAGCACCAAGGACACAGGAGGGAGGGAGGGAGGTGTGCACAAGTCCCTTCACAACAGAAAGGGTCCTCTAAGGGCTCACTAAGCTCAGGGTGAACAATGCAATAGGACCTGATGGCATACATCCCTGGGTACTAAAGGAGCTAAGGGTAGAACTAGCAGAGCCATTAGCAGAACTGTTTAGTGGGTTTCTGAGCACAAGAGAGGATCCAAAAGACTGGAGAAGGGCTCATGTGATCCCACTTCACAACACTGGCAGCAGGGAGGAGCCAGAGAACTACAGACCAGTCAATCTTACCTCAGTAGTGGGCAAGATTATGGAGGCACTCCTTAAGGAAAGGATAGTGCAATACCTGGAATCCATAGGAGCACAGGATCCAAGACAGCATGGCTTTACAACAGGAAGGTCCTGTCAAACTAATCTCATAGATTTCTTTGCCTGGGTAACCAGAGTGGTGGACCAAAGGGGTGCAGTTGATGTCACCTACCTTAACTTCAGCAAAGCTTTTGATATTGTTCCACACAGAAGATTGATTAATAAGTTGGGTAAGCTGATGGTGGGTCAGAAGTTGGTCAACTGGATGGCAAACTGGTTGACAGGCAGAAAACAGATAGTGGTGGTCAATGGTATAGTCAGAAGAGATGGTCACAAGTGAGGTACCTCAAGAATCAGTCCTGGGGCCATTCTTCTTCAATATCTTCATCAGTGACATTGGAGGGTAAGGTTTGCCTGTATGCAGATGATGCCAAGGTCTGCAATAGAGTGGATGATCCAGATGGGGTGGGCAGAATGAGAAGAGATCTGGATAAACTGGCAAAATGGTCTGAAGAGTGACAACTGGGACTTAACACAAAGAAGTGCAAGATCATGCACATTGGGAAGAGAAACCCTGAAGCTACCTATAGATTGGGAGGAAAGTTGCTGGCAATCACAAGGGAAGAAAGAGACTTGGGCATCATCATCACAGATGACATGAAATCATCTAAGCAGACCACTAAAGCAGTAGGTAAGGCTAAAGGGATGCTGGGGTTTATTAGTAGGAGTAACACAAGCCATAAGAGGAAGGTAATAATCCCTCTTTATAAGACACTGGTTAGGCCCCATCTGGAATATTGCGTGCAGTACTGGAGGTTGCACCTGCACAAGGACATTAATAAAATGGAGGCAGTCCAGAGAAGGGCAACCAAAATGGTGCAGGGACTATATCAGCAAACATATGAGGACAGATTAATGGAGCGCAGTATGTATACTCTACAGCAAATGAGGGAGAGAGGTGATATGATAAAAAAAATCAGTCTTCTTAAGGGCCTTAACAAGGTGAAAGAGTCTAACATGTTTCAATATAAGAAAAATAGCAGGACAAGAGGACACAGCATAAGAGTAGAAGGAGGCCGATTAAGGGGTAATGTGAGGAAGTTCTTTTTCACAGAAAGGGTGGTGGGTGCATGGAACGGCCTACCTCAGGAAGTGGTAGATACGAACACAGTGCAGGGCTTTAAACAGGCATGGGATAGGCATAAGGGAGCAATACAGATGAGTATGAATAATTAGGCCATTGACAGAGTAAAGGCCTGGGCTTTTTGTCCTTGTAGTGAGCTATATATAGCTGTTACCATCCCTTTTGTAGTGTTTTTATTTATTAAATCTCCTAAAGTGGGGATTTGCATCTGCGTTGGTGGGTCTAATGTCTCCTGTCTTAATCTGTTTACATATGTAGTTATTTAATTGTAGGTACCTGTATCTAAATACATCTGAGGGGCTCCAGCCAAAGGTCATCTGGCACTCCATAGAAAGGTCATTGTGGTTCCCTTTGAGGACTTGATATGGATATCTCAGTCCTTGTTGATATTGCCTCTTGTACCAAGGGTCAGATTCTCTAGGTGGGAAAGCATTGTTTTTCCACTATCTATAATATTTACAAACCTCCCTTTTTATGACCGGGTATGTGATATACTTATCCAAGGCTTGTGCTGTTACTACCATGCTGGAGAACCAGTTGCTTTCCTGCGTTCTTTGGGAGGTGTTCAGGAAAAGGTTCTCAAAGAGGTTTAGTTTCCCTGCCCATGAAATTTCCATGTCTTGCCAACATGCCTCTGTGTGTTCATTACCTCACAAAAAGGCCCATCTGAGCTGTGTGGCTAACCAATGTTCTCTTATTTTAGCCCATCCTCCCTAAAACTGACCACTTGAATCTCGGTTTTCTCCCTGCCCATATAAATTTACTGATCATTTTCTGCATTTTTGCTAGCCATTGCATGGGGGGTTCGACTGATACACCTTGAAATGCAAACAGAAACCGGGGAAGAAGAGTCATCTTAACATCTTGTATTCTCTCAAACATTGGTAAGAGTATTAGGGACCATCTTTCTATGGCTGATTTTATCTGTTTCCCAATGGGGACATAATTATCTAGAAAAAGGGACTCCATATGATTTCTAAGAAAGATCCCTAAATATTCCATCGTCTAGGTTTTCCATCTCATGGGGTATTGACACTGCATTTTCTCTGATGGGGCAAAATTGAGACAAAGCACTTCTGTTTTAGTGGGATTCAAGGTGTACCCAGAAAGCTTGCTGTATGTCTGAATCAGCTGCATCAGTTTCTGAAGTGACTGTTCTGGGAGTTTCATATAAATTAACACATCATCAGCATATAGGGCCAGTTTATGCTCACGATTAACCAGTTCCACCCCACCTCGTATCTGTGTCCTGTCTGATCCACTGCACAAGAGGTTTGATATAGATTAAGAAAAGAAGGGGGGATAGTGGGCACCCTTGTCTGGTACCTCTGCCAAGGTCAAACCTCTCGGACATCTGGCAATTTGCCCAGACGTATACTTTTGGGTCTGTATATAGTCTCCGTATCACGCCTATAAAATCATCCAAAAAGCCAAACCTGGCAAGGGCCTAATACAGGAACTTCCTGTCTACTTGGTTGAATGCTTTTTCTGCATTTAAACTTAGGATGAGGGCAGAGTCCTTTGTTTTGTTTAAGTGGTCATTTATATTCTGGGAACGTCTAATATTGTCTGCAGCTTGTCTGTTGGTGACGAACCCTGTCTAATCAGGGGCTATGATCTGGGGGAGTTTATTTTCTAATGTTTTAGCCAAAATAGTGGCAAAGAGTTTATTATCAGCATTTAATATTGAAATTGGTCAGTACGAGGGGCATAGGGTGGGGTCCTTGCCAGGCTTAGGGATCATGGAGATCATGGGATATGACCAAGATGGTGGAATACACCCCCCATTACTCCCTGATAGACTCTTTGTAAGATGGGTAGTAAAGACTTTCTAAATTTCTTATAGAATTCAATTGGGAGCCCATCTGGCCCCAGGCATTTCCCTATTTCCCCCCTACTAATTACTAATTCAGTCTCTTGAGAACTTAATGTAGCTATTATTTCCATGTTAAGTTCAGGTGTGAGCTGTGACAGTTTTAGTTTTTGTAAGAACTCCTGGACTCATTCTGAAGTAGCCCCCTCCATTGCCTTATAGAACTTTTCATAAAAAGTTTTAAAGGCTCCCAGGATTCCCTTTCCTGTGTATTGCCATCTCTTAGTGTTAGGGTGTGTGATCTTTGCTATATGTGCCTTGGCTGCTCGGCTCCTTAGGTCATAGGCTAATAATTTTAGTGCTCTGGGACCCCCTTCATAGTACTTTTGTTTAAGAAAAAGAAGTTTTTGCTCCACTTTCCAATCTAGTAATTTGTTTAGTTCTTTCTTTAGAGTTTCTAAATCTTTACCCCTTTGTCTGTCCATCTTAGTTTGTTATGGCAGTTCAAGGTCTTTAATTTTCCCCTCTAGTTCTTGCTGTTTTTGTAGTCTTTTTCTTTTCCTTGCACTACTGATGGCAGTCAGTTTCCCCCTTATCAATACTTTGATCATATCCCATATAGTTCCCACCCCTACTTCTGGAGTGTCATTATCTCACATCGCCTGGTCGATCAGTAGTGGGAGCTCATCCAGGAACTCCTTGACCCTCAAGAGTGACAAGTTAAGTCTCCAGAAACTGATTTTGTGCTGTGTGTGTAATGTGCTCTCCAGTGTGAGGGACGGATTATCTGAAATCGCTCTTATCCCCACTGTACACCTCTTCAAATGCCCCAGATATTCCTTATTTACCAAAAAGTGGTCAATTCAGCAGTAAGTCTGGTGGGCATGGGAGTAAAAAGTGTATCCTAAAGTGGAGCCTTCTGTGTGTCTCCATGCATCATAGAGACCCAGTTTCCTTATTATTGCCTTTACCTGTTTGGCTGTCCCATGGTCATTTCTAGGGGTCTTGGAGGTAGAGTCTCTGTGAAGGTCAAGAATAATGTTCCAGTCCCCTCTTAAGACAACCATACCTTCTGTTTTCTCCATAATTCCAACTAATCAGTTTTCATAAAAGGAAAATGGGGAGCCCAGGGGTGGCATACACAGATGCCAGGGTTAGGAGCTTGTCATCCAGAGTACCCCAGAGAACCATGTATCTGCCTTCCTTGTCTGTGGTTTTCTCTTCTAATGCAAACAGGGTTCCTTGTGGCGCCAACATGGCAGCACCTCTCCTCCTCCCTCCCTTGTACGATGCAGCATACACTTCCCCAAAGCCACATTGCTGTAGCTTCTGGTGTTCTGTTGCTGACATGTGGGTTTCTTGCAGCATAACAAAACGCGCTCTGGATTGCTTAGCAAACGTCAGGACCTTTTTCCGTTTGACAGGGTTAGTCAAACCATTAACATTGTAGGTGAGAATTCTAAGATCTGGGTTACCCTTATCTAGGCAGATGTTTCTTCTCCCTGGTTGTGGTGGGCTAAAATAAAGTGTCTGTAGAGCCCCTTGTGTCCCCCTGCAGCCATTCACAGATTGTCTTGTTTAGATATTCCACATCAGTTAAGATAACCTGTAAAATCCTTAGATACTATTCCAACCTAGCATTTTAACCACAGTAAACATAACTCTAGTAAACATAACTCTAGTAATAAAAACCTTCCAAGGTAGTGGGAGTTACTTATAACTCCCCTAGCTTTGCGTGAGGGCACCTAAATCTGGCAAACTCCTCTTGACAAAGTAGCAGTTTATGCACTTCCCCCTGGTGTGGGGAACACTGCTTCTGCTTCGCTATGCAAGGCTCCTGCATTAGACAGGGTAAGCAGTAAAACGTATGGCCACAGTCCAAATTGCTGCCTCTTGTTTAAGGTCTTCATTATGACTGTTTTACCCGTTGTCACCCCCCCACCTGGAGCATTGGTGTTCTCAATATGGCGGTGGTTCTTGAGCTAAGCTTGATGTAAAAAGGTCTCTCATTCATTTCCCCCTCCCAGCCCAGTCTATAACAGTTCTCATTTTCAGTAGGGAGATTTGTCCTTCTTCGATGCATTGGGTATTTATTTATTTTATTTTAGTTGTTTAACCAGGAGTAGCACACTAATCTGAAAGCTTTTTTACAGGAGTGACCTGGGAGCACAGGGAAGTTAAGTGACTTGCTCAGGGTCACACAGTATGCAAGTGGAAGCTGTGGGATTCAAACCCAGGTCCGGTCTGTGGGTATTGGAGGTGATTGCTGCTAAGTCCGCGTTACATTGTCTTTCTTGACAAGTCCATGTTCAAGTGTATCAATACTCCTGCTTTTTCCCATTTCCTTCCTCCTCATGCTCTCAAGGACCTGATTTTCCAGGCTGGCAACAGCATTTAAAATATACAAAATGAAAAAAAAAATATTTTCCTTTACACTGCTCTTACCTGTACCAACCCACAAGATCCCTCAGTTACATAAAGCAGGTTTATCTAATAGCCAAGAAAGCATACACAGAAGGAAATACATGAGGCATTAACTATGAGGCCCAATTTGAAATATTCTGTTTACTGCATTTTAGACAGGAGTAGTCAGTTCACCCATCGCGTCCACCCCCCACGCAGTCAGTTGCCGTAGGATGAGCTCCCAAACTTCGGCACCACAAAGCTGTGAGGGACAACTTAAATCAGACAGATAACTCACAGTTCTCAAGTCCTTCCGGTGTCCCCAGGGGTTTCATTATTCCACTCTGCTGAGCCTAAGGTGCTGAGGATGCGTTTGATGTCTGCTAATGAGTGGGGGGTGGAAGTGCATCCGTTCGCTTTAGGGTTCCTTCGGGAAACTGTGTGCCAGTCCTCAGCCATTCCATTCACTTGCCTCGGTATTGGTGCTGGGTGGCATGGGTGTATCACTATGCCCCTCTGTTTCAAGGCCTCTGTAGCTTCCTCAGCCATCTGGTAGAGTCACGGTCCCTCCTCCCAGAAGATCCACATTCAGGAATGAAATGGAGTCTGGAATTTGATTTTGCTGGCTCGCAATGCCTTTATTACCTCCAGGTACTTCAGTCTAGCTCTCTGTATCTTGGGGGGGATTAGTCATGATCAAACTATAGACGTGCCCCGTTGTATTTGGTCTCACCTTTTTGCCAAGCCATTCGCAGCAAGTCCTCTTTGGCTCTATAGGAGGGAATCTTCATGACTATGGCTCATGGCCTTACTGCTGGGTCTTGCGGTTTAGGAAACAGGGCTCAGTGAGCCCTCTTGATGTCAAATTTAAAAGTTTGTGGCAGTCCCAGGACATCAGTGAGGAGGTCTTTCATAAAATCGTACATATTGCCAACTTCTGCCCCCTCAGGGAGACCCAAAACCCACAAGTTCTCACGATGGGATCGAGATTCAAGGTCTAGGCATTTGCTTTGTAGGGTCTCTGCACAGTCCACCAGTGTGTATGTCTCTTTGCAGATGACACAAAGATCTGCAACAGAGTTGATGCACAAGCTGGGGTGGAAAGGATGAAAAGGGACTTGGCAAGGTTAGAGGAATGGTCAAATGTATGGCAGCTTAGATTCAATGCTAAGAAGTGCAAGGTAATGCACCTGGGAAACAAAAACCCAGGGGAAGAGTACACAATGGGGGGTGAGATACTAACAACAACAAAAATGGAAAGGGACCTGAGGGTAGTCATATCAGATGACCTAAAGGTGGGCAAGCAATGTGAGAGGGCAGCAAGGAGGGTTGGGGATACTGGGATGCTAGGGAGAGGCATCACCAGTAGAAAACAGGAAGTTATTATCCCTCTGTACAGACAGCTGGTGAGACTCCATCTGAGTACTGTGTGCAGTTCTGGAGACCCAATCTCCGCAAAGACATAGACAGGATGGAAGCTGTCCAGAGGAGGGCAACTAAAATGGTGCAGAGTCTGCACCGGAAGACATATGAAGAGAGACTTAAGGAGCTTAATATGTATAGCCTCGAGGAAAGGAGGGAGAGGGGGGACATGATAGAAACTTTCAAGTACCTCAAGGGAATCAACAAAGTTCAAGAGGGTAGCATCTTTCAAAAGAAAAGGTGTGCAAGAACAAGGGGGCACACTTTGAAGATGGGGGGGCAGCTCAGAGGTAATTTAAGGAAGTATTTTTTCACGGAGAGGGTTGTGGATGCATGGAACGGCCTTCCAGAGGAGGTCATGGAGTCAAAAACAGTGGTGGAATTCAAGCATGGGACAGTCATAAGGCAATTCTGGGGGGGGGTAGAAAGAAGTAGGCTGCTGGTTAACTAGGATCTGCAGCTTATCCAGTAGGCAGGAAAATGGGCAGACTGGGTGGGCCAAGCGGTCTTTATCTGCCATCAAATTCTATGTTTCTATGTTTCTATTTGAAGTGGTGATTTTAAATTTTGTGCCACTAGCAATTCTGAAACCTCACTATCTGCCAAACTGGTAGTCTTTTTGACAGACACTGAGTGCTCATTATTGTTACTAGTGGCTTAGTGGATATTCATTTGTGGTTTTTAAATAATATTGTTATAAAACAAACATGGAATTTAAACAGATTCATAAAAATGGTCTAAAACTGATGTTTGGCTGTGTTTTGGGGGCATTGATTATACTAATTTGTTTGTCTCAAACATGTTTTATAAATTTGGCCACTTCTTTTTCCCTAAAGTGTCAATTTCACCAAGGTCTTCATCCTTTTGATTGTTCTGCTAAAAATGGATTGGGCCTGGTAAAAAGGAGAAATCCCTTCTTCCATGTAAAGCTGCATTTGAAGGACCAGCAGGTGAGGTATGGTTTTATTTCCAGGCCAATTGGTAAAACAAATGGATGGGTTCTTTTGGTGACCTTGGCTCTAAGTGGAGATATTGAAACAAACCTGGGCCCCAAACTCAGGCAAATAAAAATTGCGCATGATAATGCATGAAGTTTGGTAAATAAAATGGATTTGCTTCATGTCTGGGTTGAAATAGAAAAAACAGAAATAATTGCACTTTCAGAAACCTGGTTGGGAAAGAAAGAAGAAAATAAAGATTTAAATTTAAGTGATTACTATTTTCATAGAAGGGATAGAGGGGCTAGGGAAGGGGGTATAATATTGTATGTAAATAACTCTTTGGGGCACTCTGAGATTATCTTGTCTTGTAAAATTGAAGGAATGGAGTTCATTTTGGCACATACTTTTTCCATTGACTTAGTTGTTGGAGTGGTTTACTCTCCTCCCAAGGTAAGAATAAGCCATTTTGAGAAGCTGCCTGATGTCATAGGGTTGCATGTTAGAGACAAAAATATAGCCTTAATGGGTGATTTCAATGCTGCTTGGGGGGAAAGGAGAGGTCAGAAGTTAAAGGAATCATTTCAGATTTTAAATCTGATTCAAATAGTCAGTACAGCAACGAGGAAAGGTAAGATAGATAATCCTGGAAATATATTAGATTTCATTTTATTTGTCCCCTGACATTGCAGTCTTAGAAACAACGGTTTGTCCTCCAAACATGGGTGATCATAATGTGGTATCCTGTTCCATCTCCATTAAACAACTCAAAGTTCACCCCTTTAAGACAGAACTTTTTAGTAAGAGATATTATAGAAAATATAACAAACAATGTTTTCAACTTCATATGTCACAACAAAAGTGGTATAAGATTTCCCTTATTCCAGATCTAGATTTGGCAGTAGAGGAATTTACGAAAATGTTTTTAGAAGTATGTAACATGTGTGCTCCATATAAAAAGAGAACAAAGAAACAAAGTCACTTACCATGGATAAATGATGCCTTTAAAAAATTGATAACATACACAAAGCAACTATGAGAAAAGCTAATAAAACCTTGGATCAAGCTGTTTGGGATCACTTTAAAAAGATACAAAATAAAATTATTCAGGAGGTAAAGAAAATAAAAGCACTTTATTATTTAATACAAAATTAATGGCACTAATGAGCCAAAGAACTATTGGGCCCTAATGAAATCCCTTGTTAAGTCACAAACTAATTCAAAAAGCATGAAAGTCATGGAAAATGGTGTTCTGCAAAATCTAGACCATGCTGCAAACATTTTAAATAAATATTTTACTAAAGTTTTGGCATTTTATTTTGCTGTTTTGTTGTTTGTGTATGATATAAAATCGGTAAAGATGTTGAATTAAAAAAATATATATTTCACTGAACTCCCTGATTTAGACATTTCTAGTGGACTACAAAAAAAGGGACTTTGTGGGTTAGAGGTAAATGATAATCAGACATATCAAAACACTGTTCCAACATTTAGGTTTAAACAAATAGCAAGGAAAGAAGTAATAAAAGAAATAAACAAATTACAAATAAATAAGGCTAAAGGTCTTGATGATGTGGAAATTAGATTTTTGAAAGATTCCTCATATGAGGTGGCCCAATCTTTAACTGATCTCTTTAGCAAGAGTTTGATTAAAGGAATTTTTCCTAGATCCTGGAAACAGGCTAAAATAGTGCCTATACATAAGGGGGGCCTAGACTTTAGGCCGACAAATTATAGGTCAATTTCCTTATTATCTTATTATCTGTTCTATCCAAGCTGTAGGAAAGGTTGATTCATAGTCAGCTTATGAACTATTTGGAAAAATACAATAAGTTAAATAAATTTCAGTCAGGTTTTAGAAGGGGTATGTCGAGGACCACCACACTCACGGACTTTATTGACTTAGTAGCAACATCTCTTGGTGATTCAAGGTCCATGGTTGCAGTGTTTGTCAACTTATCCAAGGCATTTGACTTGGTAGATCACTTGATATTGTAACAGAGGTTGAAACAGATAGGCCTAGCAGCCGAACCACTAAATGATTTTGATCTTACTTAGAAGATTAATCTCAAATGGTGATGATGGAGGAAATCAGTTCTAGGTTTCTCCCAGTAACTCACGGCGTTCCACAGGGGTCCATATTAGGACCCTTGTTATTAATTACCTATATAAATAATCTTCCTCATTATATAAAATCTACCCATATTAGGCTCTATGCCGATGACACTGTTTTGGTCTCTGATGGAGTAGATCTGGGGGAGGTGGAAGCCAATTTACAGACAGATTTTAATGTACTACAGGTCTGGTTCTCCTCCTCAGGTCTTGTCCTAAATACAAATAAGACCTAAACTATGTTAATTGGTTTAAAAACAATTAAGAAAGGTTCACAAAATGAAAAATTACAAATAAAAACTGCAAATGGAAATTGTTTGACTCAGGTTTCAGTCTGTAAGTACCTAGGGGTGCTTGTTGACCAAAAGTTATCTTTTGAACAACACTTAAACATGATAATTAAAAAAAAGTTCATTCCAGGATAGGTATGCTTAGAAGAATAGCAAACTGAGTGGGTACTAAGGACAGGCAGCTTATAGCAAACCAGTTAATAATACCATTGATTTATTATGGAAGTCATGTATATTCTAGTGCAAATTAAAATAGAATAATAGATAGGTTCTGGAGTATTACAAGGCAGTAATTCCATCGAGAGGTTCTGGGGACACAAGAAACCTCGAGAGTGAAGCTCGAGAGGTTTCTTGTGTCCCCAGAACCTCGAGATGGAATTTCTGCCTTGAAACACCAGAACCTATTTGTTATTTTTTGTAATATATGGATGCGAGGAATTTCCAAGTTCTTACTTGTGCTGCTGCGGTCTGCAGAGTTCGTCAGACTCAGTGTTCCTCGCTTCTCATTTGCACACACCCCCAGCTCCCGATCCATTCCTGCTTCTTTCAGAGAAAAACAACAACAAAAAAACACATGGTTCATACAGTAGTCACGTCCGGTAGTCCCAATGATAGTATTACAGGGACCGGAAGTTTAGTATTATTGGGCCAGAAGTATAGTATTACGAGCACCGGAAGTATAGTATTATGGGGCAAACTAATCTATTACAAGGATTTTTTTGTATGGTTTTTGGGGTATTATTTTAAGAATCCATATATTACAACATTGTTATGTAAGCTTGATATATGTTACAATAGGTTAACAAGGTTTGTATTGAGATGTACAATTCATACCCATCATTGTTTGAGGTATACTAAGTTAAATTGGGTTTCTTTAGAGATCAGGAGACAACAAACTTGGACAAACTTAGTTTATAAAATTTATAAGACCAAATATCCCGCCGGCCTGGCAGAGAGGCTTATTAGTCCCACTCATCAGTTTAATTTACGTAAAAGTGGAGCAAGAGACTTGATAGTTCCCAAAAATAAAAATAGATTTGTAACTTTGACTTTTCAATATGGAGCTGCCACCACTTGGAATGAACTTTCATTGACGTTGAAAACTCAAGACATGTCTATAGCTAAATTTAATTCTACTATGAAGCAAGACATATGTTTTCGTTTTGTGTGTAATAGATTACCTGAACTGCTTGAAAATGTTTAAGTGATATGATACAAAATTGTTTGTCTTACATTCTGTAATCTATTGTATTGTTAAATGTGCAGTTTTTATTGCCTGTTTTTATTATTGAAACTTTGTACTGACATCAAAACAGGTGCACCTCGTAAAGAGGGCCATTGTGGCCCTAATGGTGTTTGAAGTTTTCTTCATATCCTGTATAAATACACTTTATTACTACTACTACATTATTGCTTCCGTGTTAGTGTCTCACATTTTAGTTGCACTAGCTTGAGAGGTATGGGATCCCTGGTTGTGGAAGGGTGATCTGGGGAGTGGGGGTCTAGTTGTAGAGAGGGTGGTCTGGGAAGATTCTGCTGTGGAGGGAGGGAGGGTGGTCATCTGGCTGTCCAGCTCCAGGGAGGGACCTCAGTTGGTGGAGGCTGTTCCATTGGTGGGAATGATGGTCCCACGGGGTCCAGATGCAGGGAAGGGTGTCTGTTGGGTGAGGCTGGTCCAGGGCATGAAAGGGTGCGCCAGCTGCAGGGAGGGTGGTTGTTATTGATGGTGGTGGTGCAGGATAGTACAGAAATGGAAGGGAGGTACTGCTGCAGTGTTGGTGGTTAGCTGGATGGGCTGGAACAGGGCTTGTGGTGGGTCCAGATCTAGGCAAAGTGCTTGACTGGGGGGTGCTGGTCCAGGGGCTTGGAGGGACAGCTCCAGAGACTGTGGTCTGTTGGAAGGGAAGCTTGGGGGATACTCCAGCTACATGGTGGTTGTTTGCCATGTGGTTAGAGGTTGGTCCAGATGCAGGGAAAGTGGTCATCTTGGGAAGAGGTTGGTCTGGAGACTTTTTGGTGCTCTAACTCCAGCAAGGTTGCTCATCTTGGAGAAGCTGGGGCTAAAAGGGTTGTCCAGCTGCATGGAGGGTGGTCTGGTGCCTAGAAGGAGGATCTAGCAGAGAGGAGGATGGTTGGATGTGAGTGGGAGGAGGTTGATCTGGGCACTGGGTGGTGGGGTAGGGGTTGGACCAGAATTGTTGGGATAAAAAATGGGAAACCTTGACTTTTCGGGATGAACTATTAACAACCAATAGTCATAACAAGAGTCTGTCAGTTCATCCATTAGTGTAAATATTTCCCCTGTATAGCCCTCAACTGATAAGGCTAGTACTGTTGGCTCTGCACTGTGCCATATGCACTCCCCTCACCACAATGTCACTTGCACTGCCATCACCTTACTGTTCCATACACACTACCACCACTGCACTGTCACATACATCACCATCTCTGTGCAGTGCCATGTGCCCTGCTGACTCCGTGCTGTTCCATGTGCTCTGCCAACAACACACAGTGACTCATGTATTGTCTTCACTGCATTGCCACATGCACTTCCAACTCTGTGCCATGTACACTGTCATCACCACACAGTGTTACTTGCACAGTCTCCGGCTTGCTGTTCTATGCACAATGCCACCACTTGCTGTGCCACATGCACTGCCGAGTCCAGACTGAGACACTTTTACTGCTATTAATGTTGGGTACCATGTGCACTGCCGACTTCACTGGAACTGTGTCTGGTGTTGATCATTGCTGTACCCTTGCTCGTTCACCCTGGGATGGAGGCTGGGACATGTGTGGCATCAGTTATTTTCATCCAATTACCCTTAAAGGCCCAACTATTGACACATGTTGTGTAGGTCAGGTGATATCCATGAGCAGCAGAATTAAGGCCTTTTATGTTAAAATTATTACATCAGAATGAAGGCCTACACTTTAAGGCTACATGATAGCTACTCCCCTGACCTGTTCACAATGACACCCATTTTTAACTCAATGTTTTTTTTATACTTATTCTTTATGCCCCTTTCTCTCCCATGGCAACCCCTTCCATCGGGATCCTCAATGCACTACACAGGCTGTACTTGGAAGACCAAAGAATGCCTGCCCCCTTTAATTGCTCCACTCCAGTAACCATGCTTAGCCCCGGATAACCCCCCAGGTGGGACAGAGAGAACGCCCCAATTCCTCTGGACCTTAGGAGAGTGGATATTCAGAGCTGCTCCTCAGGCTCCCCTCAGTCACTGGCACCAAGGGCTGTCTTCTGGCATGACCATGGGGTATTTTCCTGTGTTTCTGGTCCCTGCCCCCTGTTGACATCAGCGCTCAAGGAGGGCCAATGAGATGAGCGCACAGTGAGATGTGCCTTCGCTCAGGCCCTCAGCCGATCTCTGCCCCTCCCATCTCTACTGCTTCCTTGACTGCACCGCCACCCATGGTCACACAGGTGGCTGTATAGCAGGGAGGGCAGCAGCCCACCTTCCCTGGAGAAGAAGAGCGGTCCTCCAGGTGCTCGATTCTTCTCCCCCCAGCTGGCCTGCCAGCAACCCAGGGTTGCTACCGAACATGGGTTGCTGGCATCGCAAGCAGCAGCACTACCACTGTACTGGTGTGCCAGTCCTTTTAACCCAGTTTTAAAGCTGAGAGGTCATATGACATTCCCAAGGTCATAGCCTGAGCCAGTGGCCAAGGTGGGATTTGAACTAGGGATCACCGGGCTCGTGTATGTAATATTTATGCTCTTCATGTAGCTCTTGTACCTCTCTGGAACTCTGTCTCTTGCTTTTATTTTTCCCTTATACTAATCCTTTTTTTTCCCTTTATTTCTACAAGTCTGAGAGGATATTGACCCCTGCCTGACAGGACGCACTCCCTGCATATCAGATAAATATTGCTTATGTTGAACTTTCCCTATCGGTCCCATTTTGTTCTTGAAGAACTATGGATCCTTTGTGATCCCATGGCTATTTTATTTTTTTTTTACAGGTATGAGTGGACATCACTCTGAGACACCCATCCCAGGCTCCTCAGGACCCAGGTAAGAGAACTATTTTATATGCTAGGTAGGCAAGCTATAATGATGTAGCCATAACTGTGCCTTATCTGTCTCCTGCACCCTTTGCATTGCCTATGCCCATGACCTGCATACAATGTTAATGCATTTGCAGCAGAACATCAAGAATCATGCCAGATTCAAAAGGAATGCAACAAAATGAATATGGGTGCATTCAGGTTATCACACAGCATTTCCTAACTCTGCAGAAAGAAATGTTTTGAACTAAAACAGATCTGTCAGTTTAAGGAGCTTTCCATCACAGTGTCAACATGAATTTGTGGGGACAGCCCTGAGTAAGTTATTAAGGATGGTAAGTCTTCTCCTCCCTCCCAGGTTTAGGTCATCTTCCAAGGTTTAGATGGTCTGGCATTTTTCATTGATGAAAGCCAACAGAAGCTGATTTTCCACCATGGGCTAAGGTAGCCCCTTGAGGTAAAACATGGGCTTGGTAGTAGGCAAACTTTGTCTGTGACCCATTTGAAGAACAGAATGGCATGATACCAGATGTCTGAGACATCCACTGGAAGAGGTGCTGAGAGTAGCTGCTCCAGGTGCACTGAGGGAGTTGAATATGATAACACATTGATAGTGACCCCTTGTTTATGTTGGAATGCTACCTCCAAGAGGATTTGTGGGCTATGGGCCAAGCCTGGGCTGGCGCCTGGGTCCAGACAACAACATAGAATTTGGCCAGCTGGAAACAGGTTGGCCTCTGGGGGGGGCAGGATTGGGAGGAGTAGAACTGTTCCTGGCATTCGAGGGCTGATTAGGTCGTATCAGGGAGAACAGTCTCAGCCTAAAGTCTGCCAGGTGCATTGGGAGAGGATGAGGGGCAGGTGCAGCAAGAGAGTGTAGGTATTGTGAGTGACAGAAAGGCTGCTGCTGTATCTCTGACTGTAAGGAAAATACAGCAGGAGGTACAAGTGGCATTACTGCAACAGTTGGGCAAGGAATGCACGTAGTATAATCATTATATTTAATATATATCCTTGTGTCTATATGCACATACTGTAGCTTTTCAAGCAGGGAGCTCGCTCTGTGGCCCTGTGGGAGGGAGACAAGCAAGCAGGTGTCTCATGGACTTTATCCAGAATTCACAACCCACACATCAACTTGTTATCTGCAGGACCACACAGCTAGAAAAACATAAAAAAAAAAAAAAGGAATTGCAATTCAACCAGTCCATGTAAGGGCTCACAACAGTCATGCTACAGATAAGTAATGCTTCTGGTTCTTATTGCCATCCACAACACGGCACTATGCTCAATGTATTTGCACCTAGAAACATTGAGGGTCATTGCCATTCTAGCCTTCTTTCTAGTTCTCTGTAATCTGTCATGTGGCAAGGTAGGTTACAATAATCCCATGTAAAGAATTAAAGTAGCACAAACCACAATGAATCCAAGTTAGAGACACAGTGTTTGGTTGCAAAAAACAAAAGTGGTGTGTGTTGCTTGGGATTGGTGGATGAGACAGCATGCAAGGGGATATAGAATCATGAGGTTTGACAGTGGGCATGGTGTTATGGGGTCAGTTGGTGTAACAGCATGTATGGGGAGGCATGGGTCATGAGGTGTGATAGCGTGCATGATGGTATAGGTCAGTGAGTCTGACTGGGTGGATGAGGGATGATGGGTGTGATAGTATATGTTGTCATTGAGTGTGACAGTGTGAATGGGGGCACATGGTCAGTAAATGGATATGACAGCATAAGAACATACAAAAAAGCCAGTAGAAGAAGACCTCTTGGTCTAGCGAGTCTACTCAATTTTGTGCAACAAACCCATGTTGTTTCTTGTCCTGCCTACAATTCTCCTCCAAGTACCTGACCAGCCCTTCCTTCAGTATGGTCTCCATGAGATTACACACTGTTGAGGTCAGACCAACTAGCCTATAGTTGCCCAGGTCCTCCTTGGGTCCATTCTTGTGGAGTGGCACTATATGTGCTGTTCTCCATTCTACTGATACTATTCCCATATCAAGATACCTATCGAAGAGAATTGTCAGTAGGGCTGCCAGCTCCTCTGCCAACTCTTTTAGCACCCTGGGGTGTACTGCATCTGGTCCCAAGGATTTGTCTACCCTCAGTACCATCAGCTCCACCTTCACTCTTTCTGTCCTTATGATCCCTATTGGATAACCCCCCCCCCCGTTCCCTCCCTGCTTTGTCCGTTTGTGGTATTACTTCTTCCCTCCCTCTCCTTTATAAAGACAGAGCAAAATTATTTATTTAATACCTCTGCTTTTGTACCATCTTCTGTAACCCATCAGTCCTCTTTCTTTAAGTCTGATGATGCCATCATTTTTGTCCTTTTCCTTTATATAGGAAAAGAAGGCCTCCTCACCTTTCTTTATTCCCTCTGCTATTTGGAGCTTCATTTGTGCTTTGGCTTGCTGTACTTCCCTTCTGGATATCTTGGCTAGCCTCTGGTACTCTTCTTCATCATCCTTCCCACCTTGCTCTTTTTTGAATTTCTTGTAGCCTGCCCTTTTATCCCTTACTACTCTGGCCACTTTCCCCTAAAATCAGCATGGTGGTCTTGCCCATCATCTTTATGCTGCTGCTTGTTGCCTTCTGAATGGCTTCCTTAATGGTGCCCCATATTCTGTCCACCTCCATGGCCTCTTCTATGCTCCCCAGGTCCTTCTTAGTCTCTTCTCTCCTCTTTTGAGGTTTGCATTCCTGAAATCTAATGCTCAGGTCTTAGTGGGGATGCCCTTCTTGCCCATGTCTATACTGAACCACACTGTACTGTAGTCGCTTCCACCCAGGAGTTCCCTAATGTCCATCTCCTGCACATGCGTGAGGTGTAACAGTATTCATGGAGGCATGGGAGGACAGCATTCATGAGGGTATGAGACTGTGAGGTGTGACAGGGGATATGCCTCCTACACAGTGACACTTCTACAGCGACATACATCATTGCCGACAGCATTGACATTTCACTGTGGAAGTCCCCCGGGACCCGGCAACACTTTCCCCCGTCCCGCACCTCCTCCCTGAACCAACTTCAACTTGGAGTTGGAATCTAATAGAATGGGGAGTGGGGGGCAGAGCCCCCCAAAGAAAAAACACTGCCCAACGTACATGGCTCCCTGACAACTGCAAATGGATGAACTGCAATATAAAAAAACTTATCAACCAAAAAAATAGGAGTCATTCTAAATATTTAAAAAAACCTTCAGAAGTCAATTGGAATTCTTATTTGTTGAGTCAAAAAAATGTAAAAAAAATCCAGAAATCTAAGAAACAATGGGAATATACTGTAAATTAGCATCTGAAACTAACAAAACAACTCTATGTCTTTTTTTTCTTATGCTAATTCACTCAAAAAAAAAAACACATGCCATGTGGGCCAGCTACAATTTGAGGAAAGTACTATCCATCTCCCTAGTGACACGGCTAACCTCTTTAATACTAAGTTTTGTGAAATTTTTTACAAAAATCATAGAAATATGTCACTGATTGCCCCCCAAGACACCTCTATCTCAATACCAGAAAATTTAATTCATGACAAACTCCTAAAGCTGAAGGGTAAAATTAGTGCCACCCCTGATGATATCTCTGGTCGTCTTCTATTTCTTCTAGCTGATTGTTTATATCTCCCACTAAAATTACTTTTTGAGCAGTGTATTAACTCTTCCTTTGTACCAGAATTTTGGAAGACAGTTTATGTGATCCCTATTTACAAGAAAGGTCCCTATAATAACTAGGAAAACTACCAACCAATTAGTCTCACTTCACCATTATGTAAACTATTGGAAGGGCTTATTAAAGATATGGTTTCTGAAACTTTGAATGAGTTAGATACTAGTCAGCATGGATTCATTAAAGGCCATAGTTGTCTGATCAACTTACTTTGTTTTTATGAAGATGTTAGTCTTCAATTGGATAACAGAATACCATATGACATAGTATATATTGACTTTAGTAAAGCCTTTGATTCCATCCCTCATTGGGCCATTGTTATAAAGTTAAGTACTCTTCCTATAAATTGTAATATCATAAGCTGGATATCACACTGGCTGTTAGGTCAATCTCAGCAAGTATTAATTAATAGTCATCTTTCAAATACTGGCCTAGTCCTTAGCGGCATGCCACAAGGGTCAGTTCTGGGTCCTTGTCTATTCCAGGCTTTTATAGCTGATATAACCCAGAATTGTTGTTCTGAATCTTTAAAATATGCTGATGATATCAAAATTGAGGGACCTATTTTTTATTGTGATAATATCAATACTATTCAAAAAGATTTGGATCTCATAACTGATTGGGTTAAGACTTGGGATATGAGATTAAACCATGACAAGTGCAAAGTAATGCATTTAGGTTCACATAATCCTTGTCACATAAATAGTTTGGATAACAAGACTCTTGCAAGTACTGTAGTGGAAAAAGACCTGGGTGTGTATATTACAAATGATTTCTCACTTAAAATGCAAATAAACAAAACTATACAAAAGATGAACAGTGTTGTGTGGTCCATTCTTAGTTATAAAATCCTGAGATGAGAGATTGTTGATGCCTCTGTATAGAGCTTATATTCTGCCTCATTTGGATTATGCCTCCCAGTTTTGGTGTTCCTTTAGGAAGCAAGAAATTCTTCAAATTGAAAAAGTCCAGAGAAAATTTACCGAACATATCAAAGGATATACAGATATGTCATACGACCTTAGACTTACTTCCCTGAATTTAATGTCACTATCCACTAGACACATGAGGGGAGACCTATTACTCATGTTCGATGTTATTCAGGATGACCTTCTCATGTATAACTTGGGTATGGATTTCAAAAATAATACTTTTAATATTAGAGGACATTCCCTCCAGTTGCATGGAAGGGGTTTAATTTTATGCCTCATAAATATTTCTTTACTGTGAGAGTTATCAATCCCTGGAATGCACTTCCATTGAATAACATCATTAGTGATTCAAAATCTGCATTTAAATGTAGATTGGATAGGTATATTCTTTTTAATTTCACTATTAAATATTACTTATTATAGGAATATTATGAGCCCACAAGCCCCCTAGCTTCTTACCTACCTAGTATAAAATTGTGGTCAATATGGAGCCTGTGGCTGTGATGCCGGTCGACAAAATAGTTGTCGAACCAGCATCATAGATCTGTGACAGGGTACATGATGTTATAGGGTTCATTGGTGTGATGACTTGCATGGGGTTGGTGGATATGACAGTGTAAGGAGGGCATGAGGTTGTGATCTCTAACAATTCTTGCCCCCACTTGCAGCAAAGTAGAGGATACCATGTTAAAGGAAAGTCACTTCTCAGTTGAGCTGCTGTGTTAATTGTGTTGCAAGGAGATGTCATTGGAGCAACCCACGGTGGCAGTGCTGGGATTGACAGAAACTGTCTGCACTCCCAAGAAGACCCTTTCTCCTACATCTAGGAAAAGGTAGAATTGGGGCCATTTATTTTATTGTTTTCATTTCTGGAGGGAGAAGGTGTCCCCCACAGGGTCACTTTGTGCTTTCTATGTGAACAAGGAGGTTTACTGCACTAAGGCTGCACCACGCAGCACCATGTTGTGAGGCTAGGTGGACACTGTGTAGCACAGACTAGGGGCATGATTGGTGTACAGATAACTTTGGTAGGATTTCCAGCATACAGCTGGTGATAAGCTGATGTTGGATGGCACCTACATTAAAGATGTGTGGATGTCTGATATTGTTGGATGTGCCTTAATTATTCTTTTGGATCCCTCCACTGGCAGAATTTTTCCCATAAAATGTGATCATTGTGACACTAGTGACCTAAGCAGGTCATTGTGATACCATGTTGCATGACCATTGCGATACCACCAGCATAAGGCACGGAATGAGACCATTGTATTACCACTGCAAGTGCCCCATTGTGCAACCACTGACACATGGTACTACAGTGGTCACAATGGTAGTGCAATGGAATTGAAACAAATCTGGATGCTGGTCCAGATGCAGGGATGCTGGTAACCTGAGAGAAGCAGCTGGGCATTAGGGTGGTGTAGTTCCAGGAATTATGCCCAACTTGTGGAAAGCTGGGGCAGAAAGGGTTCCAAGCTGCATGGAGGATTGTGGGCTGGAGAGGAGAGGAGAGCTTGGTCTGGTTCCTGGAAGGGTGATCCAGTGGTAGAGAGGGTGGTCAGCTATGTGGTGTGGTGATTCATCCAGGTACCAGATTTTTTTTTATTTATAGTTTTTCTGGTTTTGCACCCATTTTCTCCCATTCTCTAGGGCCCCAGCACACAGGCATCTTACGTGCATGGAGACGCAGGCATGCCCCCATGGTATCAGCTAAGAACTTTCAATCCTGATTTTAGGATTTTAGGAGGCAGTATAGCGCAATGGTCTAAGGCTCTGAGCTGCAAATTTGGTGACATCCAGCAGACCAGACCTGGGTTTGAATCCCACAGCTTCCACTTGCATACTGTGTGACCCTGAGCAAATCACTTAGCCTCCTTGTGCTCCCAGGTTGCTCCTGTAAAAAAGCTTTCAGCTTAGTGTGCTATACCTGGTTAAACAACTAAATAAAAAAAAAAATCTATCCCCATGGCCATCACCGGAGCTCCCAGTTGGCACCGCCATCTGTCCTCCACCAGTTGGCGGCCAGTGGCTGGGGAGCTTCCAATCCCTTCTGGTAGGAGAGAGCTGTCTTGTGGTGGCTTGATCTCACTCCTCAGCCTCCCCCACGTGGGTGGCTAGCACAGTGCAAGGTGTGGCATCCAGTGCCTCAGCACCTTGGGACTGGCCCTCCAGGCACCAGATGATGGTGGCTGTGGTGGTTAGACCTGAATCTTTAGGGTACATAATTGAAAAACCTCGACACCTCTGGGCAAACTATTGACTACCAATAGTCATAACTATTGTTGGTCATTGTTCCTCCCTCAGGGTCAATATCTTCTCTTTATAGCCATCAACTGATGAAGCTTTTCACAGCTAGAAAGAAAAGACTACAATGGCAACATACCCATTGCAGGCATTGCAATGCACACCTCTAAGCCAAGGTGCTACAATACCACTGCTTCTATGTAAATGAGGCTGTCTACTCTTGAATACTAGTGCAGTGGGAAATATTTTTAGTGGCATTAAACAACTCCCCAAGCAGAGTTGTTTACAGTCACCAAAAACCTCCACTTAATTCGGTGCTTAGCTGCCCCCTTCCAAAGGTGGGGGGGGGGCTGCAGCCATCTGCCCTAATCTTCTGGTCCTTGTTATGGTAATATCCTGGTGATCCACTGGGTCACCCCTCCCCAATCACCCTTTTCCATTTTCTAATGTATACCCTATTGGTCCACTGCCCCTCCCCGAACAGCCCCTTTCCTACCCTCTAATTCACATCTGACAACCCTGCCCCACCCCTCTTTCTCAAGTGTATGTCACTCTGTACAGCTAGGAACCAGGACTGGCACAGGCCTCCTCTCGATTCCTGATCTTTATGTAACCCCTTTGCAAATGGGGGTTTCCAAAAGTCTTCCAGGAGCTTGCCTGAATGCTCCAAGCCTGGGTGGTGTTCGGCATCTGAGCTGCTTAACTGTGGTTGCAAGTGAGTGCTATTTGAGCCTCCACGTATTGTCTCTTTAAGAGCTGTCTGCTTGCAGACTTAATTAGTTTGTATGGGGGGACTGTGTATTTAATGCTCAGATCCCACCCAAGCTGCAGAGTAATCGTTCCATTTTGCAGTCGCTGAAGGTGCAAAGGGAGCCCATCTGAAAGCTGTAACTGTTTGCCTGTAATCATTTAAAGCATTAGCAAAATTGTTGTTTGTCTAACCTGCTTTTATTGCAACTGGGACTCTGTGTGTGCTACCTCTCCATTTTGGACCTAAACTGCTGTGCTGGGCCAATTGGGTTAAGGGAGCCCTAAAATGGACCCTGTGGATGAATCAGATCTTGGACTCCTAATTTTAGCTAGTCACAAGTGGATTGTATGGGCAGTGACTCTGGGAAATGTAGTTTTGACCTTGGCGCCTCCCACCAGAGGGAGTCTTATTGTGAGTGACAGCTGAATCAGCCAACAGAATAGTGTGGAGCTAAAGGAAATGCCCTGTTCTGTGACTGAAAAGATCAGATCAGTTGTGGAAGTGAAGAGAGAAGGAGCTGTGTGCTTCTGCGGTGTATAGTTTCACTCAGGATGTGCTTGTGAGGCCCTGAGTTTCATTCTGCAGCCTTTGTGAGTGCCAGTTTGGACTGAATCCGAGTTGTGAGGAGAAAGAAGCACTAGAAGTGTAGAAATCAGGCTCTCCCTGTAGAAGACTGGAGAAATTGCTGAATCGTGCTCGGTCTGTCAGGAACTGAAGCTGCTGTGTGTGGTATTTTGCAGTAATTGCGATTGGGATCGCTCTTGTATAGTAGTTTCCTTTTACATATGAATGTGCGTAGTGCTTGTGGGGAATCGCTATTTCCAGTCCCCTGTGCTGTGTGCTGTGTATTGAAGCTGGAAGCAGACCCCAGCTTGTCTCGGACTAAATCAGTTGGCTATAAACTGCAGTGGGATCCAGTCACAAGGACCTTGTCTCCATGCCCTGTTGTTTCTGACAATCCAGAGAACATCCACCATCTGGTTCTCAGTTTGGGTATTGCGAGTACAAATCAGGCTATTCCCCTGCAGCCTGTTTTCAATCACAAGTGTGTCGTCTAATTCTTGTTGTTTTACTGCTCCATGGACTGAGCCATCCGGCTCCGGATTACAATTCGGTGTTGTGCATATATTTTCTTCTACAGAGCCCTATCCATCTGCACCTGCTGGCCAACACCAGGCAATGGACCTGGCTAGCCCCACCCCCAATCTGGGTACCCGGAGTGTGACTTTTCAGACCCTGTATATGTGCACAGTACTGTGATTTAATGCCACCAATTAACCTGATTCCCCCTCCCGTGTTACTGTCCCCTAAATAAATCAGATTTGTTGTTGTTATGCTATATACTGTCTGTGGTGTTGGTACTTATGGAAACAGTATTGTATTTCGCTGTGTACATTGTTTAACCTTATTTTACAGGGGTTTCTCAGAGATGTGCTGCAGAATCAGTCTCAAGGATAAGCGGTGCTTTATGAGTGAACAGTGTGTATACGTGGGGTATTGGGGCTGTAACTCCTGTGTACTATGTGAGCCACTAGAGGGGATAAAAGGGGGTCTCGGTGTCTCAGAGGGCTGTGACTAAGTTAGTCTAACCACTACAAACCCTGATCTCTGGGAAAAGGCACCCGCCATAGGACCTAGGCCCCTCAACCTGTCCCTAGTCAAACAGGCAGGGGTAGTAGCCCTTGAGATAGCGCCACCTGGGGGTTACATCTTGGAGGCTCACTGCTGGGATTTTGTGTCCTCTAGTGGCCACATTTATGAACCACTGTTAAAAAAAATTAACGGGTACCCCAACAGAAGTGGCTGTGCACCGGTTGGTGGAGTAGTGTACTGGGGAGGAGCTTGACCCCCAAAATGCTATGCTTATCCTGGACATCCCCCTGGGTATCAATACGGACACTGTACAGGGAGTACTTTCCAAAGTGAAAGGTTTACAAAACCCTGTGGCGGTGGGTCGACATGCTGATTTGCTCACCCACACTTTCATGGCCCTCGTAGAGTATAGTATAAGGACCCCATAGATAGCTCCAAAGTGCCACAGACTATTACCCCAGAGGGAACCCTCACTGCCTGGAAAGTGATAACTAAGGACAGTAAAGACCGGGGGAATAACCCCCCCCCACTATCTGAAACTTTTGAGGAGAAATTTGCTAAATTGTTGCTGGAGGAGAGGAAAACTGTGGAGGATTTAAAGAAACTATTATTGCCACCTGAGGGCGTTCCTCCCCCAACACCCTCTCCCCTCCAGTACCCGTTATTGCCCCTCCTTCTGTGCCAGAGCTAGGCCCTATGTTTGTACCTGCCATTAGTTATGATTCTTACCGCAAGCTCAAAGTATTTTCTGGCATCCGCCCTACTCCAAATGGGGAGGTTGATCTGGAAACCTGCATAGATTCTGCTACCCTTGTGGTACAAGACTGGCAATACTCAGAGGCAGAAAAAAGGGCTCGCCTGGGGGAGAGCCTCCAGGGATGTTTCGCTCCTGAGGGTCTCTGACCCTGACGCCAAGGCCCAAGAGTACCTAACTGCCCTTGAAAATGTGTTTGAGGGCACCACTAGTGTTGAGGCCTTGAAATGGAAGCTTAAAGATGTTAGACAACAGCCAGGGGAATTGTTATCTGCCTATATGAATCGATTAGAGGGAATCTTGCAAACCATTTTTCAAAAGGGGGGTTGGACCTCTAGTGAAGTGGACCGGGTAAGACTGGATCATAAACTGTGCTCTGCCCAGCACTTTAGCTGGGTGTTGCTCAAATTGCAACTG
The DNA here is from genome assembly GCA_016271365.2 of Neoceratodus forsteri. Lineage (NCBI taxonomy): Eukaryota > Metazoa > Chordata > Ceratodontiformes > Ceratodontidae > Neoceratodus > Neoceratodus forsteri. Next base: position 380,622,021 of record CM057458.1, read on the forward strand.
CATCAAAGGAAATCTAGTACCTTGCCTTTCCATGTGTTGATGAAGGAGGTACGAGACGTTGAGGAGGAGGAAGGTTTTTCAGAGCCCTGTGCAGTTGTAGCTGCTACATCCCCTGCTCCAGGTGTGGGGTCAGATGCTGATGGTGTGGAATCACCAAAATCACATGACAGAACCCGAGACCCAAATGTCAGCCAAGGGGGGCCCAGCCAGAGAGGGATGGCTACCAATGTTCTGCCATCGGATGAACTGCTGAGGGAGATTAGGAAAGTAACAGACAGTCTCATCATGAAGACCGCTCCTACCAGTACGGGCCTTGACACTTGCCTGACTGCTTCTGCTATGGTGGTGGGGGTGCCTACCCAGGCACCTCATGTTGATGACAGTTCGAAACTTGATGCCTTGACTATGGAAGTGAGGGAACTGAAGAGATGTCTCCAAATGTCCAACCCACCGCCAGCTGAGGTGGCACCAAGGTTTTCTATTGATAATACCAATGCCGCAGCCCCCAATGTGATGCCTCGGTCACCGCAGACTTCAGCAGACATATTTTGCCATAATTGTGGGAAGGGTGGTCACATGAAGAGGAAATGCCGGTCTTGGAAAGACTTAGAGAGAGTGGTGAGCCGGCTACAAGGAGAGCTTTGGAGCACAAAACAGTGGTTAAGAGGTGCACGAAATGACCGCAGTGAAGGTCCCAAAAATGCTAACTCACGTCCTTATGTGGCTAGATCATCTACCCAGGCCCTTGCTACCACCTCTCCAGACTGGTCCAGAATAGTGGACCCTTCAATGGAAGCTACAGTAAAAGTGAATGGTGTGCCCACCAGAGCTGTGTTGGACAGTGGCTCCCAAGTGACAATTATGTTCCAGGGTTGCTATCAGAAGCATTTGTCAGACGTACCCTTACAACCATTGGGAGGACTGCATGTATGGGGGTTAAGTGAGAAGGTCTACCCCTACTCCGGGTATATCCGAGTTTGGCTGTCTTTCCCTACCTCCGTGTCTGGAGTAGCAGAGCAAGTAGAGACCCTGGCCTTAGTGTGTCCCCCTACTGGACTGTATGATGGAATTCCTCTACTAATTGGGATGAATGCACATATGTTTGGACAGTTGGTGCAGTTGTATTATGAGAAACAAGGATCAAGGACTGGTAGAGCTTTGAGAATCCCGGCCATAATCAAGAATGCCTATGAAACACAGAGAGATGCTGGAAAAATGGACCCAGAGGAACTGGTTGGAATTGTCTGGAAGAAGGATCCTGAGTCTCTGATTTTGCAACCAAATGCCCAGCGTATCTTACAGGGGGAAGTCCGTATCAAAAAGAACATCAAGAATGAAATCCTCATGCTGGATGCACCAGGCAATGGAAAATTACCAGAAGGACTGCTGGTCAAGCCAAGTATTTTGCCTGCCAGAGCCCATGCTTATGCCAGAAGGGTAATGGTTCAAGTTCATAATGTGTCTGATAGAGAGACTCGAGTAAATAGAGGTTGCACCCTGGCTCATGTACATTGTGCAGATACTGCAGTGCTACCCAGTAACAAGTGTTCAGGGGAGAATGACAGAGTGATGCCCGACTTGTTTGATTTTGGGGACTCCCTGTTGCCAGCTGAATGGAAGATGAGAATCAGTACAAAGCTTGCCCAGAGAAACTAGGTGTTTTCTTTAAAGGAATGGGACATAGGATGTGTGCAAGGAGCTGAGCAGCACATCTGGCTGCATGATGAAAGACCATTTTGTGAGAGGTCTCGACATCTGGTCCCTGCTGACATAGATGATGTGAGACGGCATCTGCAAGAGATGCTAGCTGCTGGTGTAATACAAGAATCCAGAAGCCCCTATGCTTCCCCCATCGTGGTAGTGAGAAGAAAGAATGGGACAGTAAGGATGTGCGTGGATTATCGCACTTTAAACCGGTGGACTATCCCTGATCAGTATACAATGCCTCGCATTCAGGATGCTTTGGACTGCCTGAATGGTAGCAAGTGGTTCTCTGTGCTGGATCTTCGCAGTGGGCACTACCAGATCCCAATAGCCCCAGAAGACCATGAGAAGACAGCCTTTATCTGTCTGCTTGGCTTCTATGAATTCATGAGGATGCCTCAAGGGATTTCAGGTGCTCCAGTCGCTTTTCAATGATTGATAGAGTGTGCAGTGGGGGACATGAACTTATTAGAGTGCCTGGTATACCTAGATAATGTTACTGTGTTTGGAAGCTCACTGGAGGAACATGAGAGCAGATTATACAAGGTGTTGGACTGACTGGAAGACTTTGGCCTTAAACTATCCATCGATAAATGTCAGTTCTTCCAAACCTCTGTAAAGTATGTGGGACACATAGTATCCACTGAGGGAATAGAGACCAACCCAAGTAAAGTTGAGGCATTGACCACCTGGCCACAGCCCCACAATCTAAAAGAACTGCAAAGATTCCTGGGATTCTGTGGCTACTATCACCGTTTCATCAAGGACTATACAAGAGTGATCTGTCCTTTACTTAATCTTACTCAAGGTTACCCTCCTACCCACAAAAAATACAAGAGGTCAGTTTCTTCAGAGCCTGAGAGAGTGTATTTCCATCCCAATGAAGGATTTGGAGCCAGATGGACACCTGAGTGTGAAGCTGCTTTTCATGAGATTATTTATCAACTTACCCATGCTCCTGTCCTTGCCTATGCAGATCCAGTGAAGCCCTATGTCTTGCTCACTGATGCTAGCCTGCAAGGTTTGGGGGCTGTATTGTACCAAGAGCATGAAAATGGCCTAAGACCAGTGGTCTTTGCAGTAGAAGCCTGACCTCATCTGAAAAGAACTATCCTGTACATAAATTAGAGTTCCTAGTTTTGAAGTGGGCTATTGTTGACCACTTCCATGACTACTTGTATGGGGCTGAGTTACTAGTAAAAACTGACAGTAATCCTTTGACCCATGTGCAAACTTCAGCTAAGTTGGATGCCACTGGCCATAGGTGGCTTTCTGCATTATCTGCATATGACTATGCTGTTGAATACAGAGCAGGCCTGAACCACATAGATGGTGATGCTCTCTCCCAGAGGCCTGTTCCCCGGAATGACTGGGTCAGACTGTCAGAACCTGATATTTGAGCACTCTGCCAGAAGTTTGACAGGGAGGAACAAATGTCCACGGACACGGTGGACTGTATGGTGGATTGTTTGGGACACTCTGAGAATTGCATACCTGCTGCTTATTGCTACATTTCTGCAATAGACATTGGTGCACTGCCTCAGCTGGACAATGACAGTATTCAGCGGGCTCAATCCTGAGATCCCATGATCAAATCAGCTTTAGACGCCCTCTATGCAGGGAAAGATGTGTCCAAATTACGCTCCACTGATTTGAGAACTGCATTGTTATACAAGGAAGGTCCTAAGTTGAAACTGATAAATAGACTGTTATACAGAGAAAAAGTAGACAGAGGGGGACAAATAGACAAACAATGACTAGTGCTGCCCACTGCCTTTTGAACTCAGTACTGAGGTCCTTACACAACCACATGGGGCACCTTGATGTAGACAGAACACTTGACTTGGTGACAACCAGATTCTATTAGCCTAAGATGGGGGCTGATGTTGAGCAACACATTCGAACTTGTAGTCACTGCTTGCACTTGCAGAGGAAAGCTTTTCCCCAGAGGGCTGTCCCCCTTGTTAACATCACCACCAGTGCACCCATGGAGCTGGTCTGTATTGTTTTCAGATCAAAGAAATATTAGTAATGTGCTGGTGGTCACTGACCATTTTACAAGATATGCCCAAGCTTTCCCCACCAAGGACCAGAAGGCATCCACTGTGGCAAAAGTGCTTGTAGGAAAATTTTTGGTTCACTATGGGGCTCCACAAAGAATCCATTCTGATCAAGGGAAAGACTTTGAGAGTCGTCTGATCAAAGAGATGCTTTCTCTGTGGGGAGTGCGAAAGTCCAGAACCACCTTTTACCACCCACAGGGGGACCCACAGCCTGAACGTTTCAACTGCACTTTGCTAGATATGCTAGGCACCCTCCACCCAAAGGACAAGCCTAGATAGAGCCAACAAATTAGCACCCTGGTACATGCCTATAACTGCACCAAAAGTGATGCCACTGGGTTCTCCCCCTACCGCCTGATGTTTGGAAGAGAAGCTCGACTGCCAGTAGATATATGTTTTGGAGTTTCTCCTGATGGGGTTTGAGCTGACAGCTATTTACAATATGTGCTAAAGTTAAAGGCCCAGCTAAATCATGTGTACCAACTGGCTCAAACCATGGCTGCTAAAAGAAATCTGGCCAACAAAGAAAGGTATGATAAAATGGTGAACGCACAGGAACACCAGGAGGGAGATCGGGTATTGCTAAGAAATCTGGGACTGCATGGCAAACATAAGATTGCTGACAGATGGCACCATCTCCCTCACATTGTAGTGGGCAAACTAGATGATCTGCCTGTGTACAAAGTAAGGCCTGAGAATAATTCAAAAGATGTTAAAACAATGCATAGAAATCATTTACTGCCTATTGGGCAAATCTTAATTGGGTCTGAGCCCCCAGAAAATGCCCCCTCTGTATCAGTGACTAGAGCTGCTGCTAAGAAAAAAATCAAGAAAGTCTGCACCTACAGAAGCTGAGTTAAAGTGTTCCCCTCCACGAGTCCCAGTTGAACATGACTGTCATTCCATGTCAGAGGAAAGTGAGTGTGGCTTTGAATACTACCCTTCTTACGAACTGAGTCAATTGTTTTGGAGCAATCTGCTAGTCAATCTTGAAGATGAAGCTGGGCCTTCTGGGCTGTCTAAGCCCCCAGCTTTGTCCCTGGAGCCAATGCTCCCAGAAAGTGACATGCAAAGCATCAAGTCAGATGATATGGAATCATTGTTTATGGTTGAACTGTTTGAGTTTTCAGAGGAGGAAAATGATGGACTGGAACAGACTGGTGATATACCAGAACAAGAAGAGTATTTTGAGTGCCCTGACAGTCCACTGACAGTGTCCGAAAGCTCTCCATGTGAGCCAAGTGTTGTGGACTCAGAGATTGTAACTCCTGGAGCTAAAAGTGCCCCAAGTTCTAGCCTCTCTACCCCAATGGAGACTCCCATGACAAGTGAGGACAATGCTGAAAATGAGGCTCAGAGTGCAGAGACTGTAACAGTTCCCCCTAGAAAGACTGGTCGAGCTATAAAGCCTGTGGTGCACCTCAGTTATGATTCCCCTGGGAGGTCTGTGGACTTGCCTCTCAATGTTGTCCATAAAGGAGTGTATGTGTCCCTGAGCTCGTTGCCCAAACTGAACATCGGTGCTAACTCCAAATTACTTGTGTTGCCCTCTAGGTATGGTGTCCCTGCCCTGTCCAGCCCAAGGTAGCTGATAGGGAAGGGCCCCTTCTCTTCAGGTTTCATGTGCAGGAGGTAATAACCTGAGTTATGGTACAATGTGTGTATAATACCGTGAAAAAGTGATGTACTGAAATGTTTCAGAAATGTATTTCTGGTAAGGTGATATGTTGACTGATAATTACATGTATAAGCCTAATGTGATACTGATATAAATGTATATGGTTATACTGAAACTTATGGGGGTACTTACTTGACGTGGACGCCAAGTTTTTCCAGGCCAGGAAGGGTGTAACCCCCCTGCAAATGGGGGTTCCCAAAAGTCTTCCAGGAGCTTGCCTGAATGCTCCAAACCTGGGTGGTGTTCGGCATCTGAGCTGCTTAACTGTGGTTGCAAGTGAGTGCTATTTGAGCCTTCATGTACTGGGTGGGATATTCAAAAGGGTTGCGCCATGTGCAATAGGGTTGCGCCAGCGCAAGTCTGAAATTGCACCATTCTGCGATATTCAGCAGGAGGCAGATGCGAAACAGAAAACGTGCTGAGCAACAGCACAATGCTAATGAAGGTATGCACAACCGAAGAGGGTGGAACCATGTATAACGTGCACAATGCGATATTCAAAGGCTAGCGCAATGCGCAACAGTGGATCAGGCGGAAGTTGTGCTACAGCGGAAATGAGCCAAAATAAAAAGGCTCAAGGAAGAGGTGCAAGAACGCGACAGGAAAGCCACATGAGGCAGGGAGACAGAGCGGCCAGAGCAATAAACAGTGCAGGCCAGGGAGTGCACAGGACAGAAGAGGAGCAAGGGAAGGTGTGTGGGACCACAGAGTGCAGAGGCCAGTAGGTGTACCCGGTGCAGTGGAGGTAGCAGTCAGGACAGCGGGGGTAACAGAGCAACAACAGCCGGGGGGGAACACAAGCCAGGGACATGGACAGTGCCAGCTTCCACATGGAAGCTGTAATGAGGGGGGGTGACAGGCAGTACCGTGCCTGTATCAGCTTTGAGCTGTATTCAGATGTGGAGATTGTGGGCCGGTACTGCCTGAACAGGGCAATACTGAGGCGGCTCTGTGAGCTGTGCAGTGATGTGATGCAGGCACCCTCACGACGGAGTCACGCTCTGTCAGTGGAGACAAAGGTAACAGTCTGCATGTGCTTGCTCACCATGGGTACCTTCCAGAGACCAACAGGGGACACCACAGGCATAACACAATTGGTCACATCACGCATCCTCACCCAATTCCTCAGCACACTGCTGCCACGTGCTGTGGAGTACATCCATTTCCCCAGCACCGCGGCAGAGCATACAGCAAACATACAGGAGTTCCACAGGGTGGCACGTATGCCTGGCGTGCTAGGGGTGATAGGCTGCACCCATGTGGCCATTCACACACCACCTGGCCCCAATGGGGCTGCCTATCAGAATCGGAAGGGGTTTTCCAATGTCAACTGCCAGGTGGGGTGTGATGCCAGTGGGCGCATCACCAATGTCTGTGCCACGCACCCTGGAGGAGCACACGATTCATTCATATGGTACCAATCACCACCGTGCCATCGTTGGAGAGTGGGGACACCCCACAGGACATCTAGTGGGTGGTATGCATGTAGGATTGGCAAATTGGGGCAAGGGTGGAGGGCCACAGGTGCCATGGGAGTGGCACACAGGGTTAGGGGCAATATGAGCCTGAACATGACACTAACCTCCACTATCTCCACACAGGTGACAGTGGATACCCACTCCATCCCTGGCTACACATACCCTACCAGTGGCCCACGACCCCATCGCAGCAACGCTTCAATGAGGCACACGCCGCCACATGCAACATCATCGAGCAGGTGTTTGAGATGCTGAAGGCACGCTTCCGATGCCTAGACACCTCCGGCGGTGCCCTACAGTATAACCCCCCCCAAAGGCCTGTGGGATATTCCTGGCCTGTTGTATCCTGCACAACATGGCCAAAGACTGTGGGATAGCAGTACAGGTTGAGGAGGGGGACAGCGATGGGGACGCTGGTGACGCCGGTGATGATGGGGATGAGCAGCCCCCCCTTGGACGGCGTGACCCCATACTGATCCGCGCTGGCCCAGCTGCACCGGGACACCATCAACAGAGGAGCACTTCGCCCAACAGGTAAGTCATGGGCCATGTGCAACCAACAGTGGCTAGGGCACAACCCACATACACACAGGGAAACACACCAGGGGTGTATGATGGCGAGGGAAGTGGCAGGGCACAGAAGCACACACACATACAACCAGGAAGGGGTGAACAGTAACACGCCACATGGACAGACAGACACACACACACACACACACACACACACACACACACACACACACACACAACAGGCACAAAGTGCACAGGGGTCAGGTGCATAAAAGGAACACAGACATTAAATACACACACGTCCACAGGCCACCACCACCACCTGTACTGTCCATGTATGTGTGTCAGATGCTGGGCACCCTTGCACTTTGGTGTATGGCACAATGCAGGCATCATCATGCACACGCACCTGTGGACAGCAGTCGGAAGGGTGTGCAGGTGGTCCGTGTGTCAGCGTGTAGGGCAGGGCACCCACTGGTGCACTGCCCACCAAAAACACATTGCACACAGGGCAGCACCAGACAGGGCCCACACTGGGAGACAGCCTGTCATGCGCACAGTGCCACGGCCACCTTGGATGCATGGGCGGCCCCACCTAGACCCAGCAGCACTGGCAGGCTGAGCATGGGCCACATGGGGTGGTACCGATGGACCACCAGGGGTCCCACTGCGTGAACGCGACCTTGTCCGCACAGGGGTCTGCAGCATACTGAACATACCTGCACCAGGGGTGCTCAGGATGCCCACAGCTGAACCCGGCGTCGACAGGGTGGGTGTCGCACGATGCCAGGAATGTGGAGTGGATAGCGTACTGCGTGTGTGAGTGGCACAGGGGCACCTAACTGTGTGCCCAATGTGGTCACGACACCGACCACTGCCTGTGTCAGCCTGTCGATGGCAGCAGTCACATCCACCAGCAAATGGTCAATCCGGGACAGGATCCTCTCTGTGTCCCTGCTGTGCCACTCCAGAGCCACACACAGTGCCTCCACGGATGTTGCAACCTGCATCTGCTGCTGTACTGATGCCTGCAGCAGGTGGGTGTGCTCATCAAAGAGGTTGTCTGCCACATCGGCAACCTGTCCCTCATGGTCTGGAAGGGCCTGTTATACAGCACCCCTGGGCGCTGCTCACCAGGACCAGATATAGACATGTCCACAGGCGGTGCACCTACATCACCGCTGAGCTCTGTACCCCCAGTCCCGGTGGGTGACTGCTGCTGCTGCCCCTCCGCCTGCTGTGCCCACGGGATCAGTGGTTCCACTGCTGTGGCTGCAACAGTGCCAGTGACCTGCACAGCCACCGGTGCTGCCCATGGTGCGACAGGCACAGCCTGGGACTGTGCTGACATGCTGGCACACAGCCGGAACCAGCTAGATCCATTTGAGTGAGCTGTCCTGCTGTGTGTCCATTCTGTGACACACACATTACAATGCCCATAGTGGTCGGTGCATCATCGATGGTGCAGGTCTATGCCACAGCCACAGCCGCAGCATTATGGCATGCTTGCATGCCAGACCTCTGGGACGCAGGAAGGGCACTCCCCACACATGTCTCAACATCAGTGAAGGTAGCCAGGCGTGCAAACTGCCGCAGTGCATGCCGGCAATCTGCGGAGGTGGATGGTCCCTCCTCCACTCCAGATGGCTGTCTGCAGTGGACAGGCCCTCCACTACTGACCCCTGCAAATGCACAAGATCTGTAACAGAAAGGAAGGACACGTTAGTGCATGTGAACTATCTTCCCCCCCGACCATGACATACCATGCAGTGATGGGCTACCACCTGTCTGGAAGCCACCTCAAGGAACACCCTCAATGGCACTGCGCTGCATGCTTGTAGTGAGCATGTCCTCCGCCGGGGTCAGCTGCACCACCTCCGGCTGTCCCCCGCCTGTTGCAGCATGTGCCGCCCTGATGGCTGCAACCTTTTCCTTCACCCTCCTCCTGTCGGTCCCCATCTTCTTTTTACACTCCTGCACAGAGCGCTGGTGGCTGCCATGCAGGTTGATGGCATGTGCCACCCCCTCCCATGCAGCAGCATGGGCCTGAGGGGTGCCCCACTGTCCACTGAGAAGTGGCTCCTCAGCCAGGTAGGCCTCAAACAGTGCCTCTGTCTCCGCCTTTGTAAAGTTGGGTCTCCTCTTCCGCCCACCATCATCCTCCTCACCCAGTCCTTGCTCAGTCATTTCACAGCCTGTATGGGTGAGAGTGATCACCTGTGACTGTGCAGTACACAGCAATTCTCTGGGGCCATGGTCCAGAACAGCACAATGCATGCAACTCACCTATCAACTGCAGTAACCTATACAGCCACCGGAAAAGTGTCGATATTTATAGCGCAATGCATGCAAATTAGGACTGCAGCAACTTTAATGAGATGCAAATTGTGCCGCTGTGCCATTGAATGGCTGATCAGATGATTTGCATATGATGGCTGAATATCGCGCTGTTGCGCTTTGCGCAATACGGTTGAACCGGTTGAGCCAATGGCGCAGTTCTGTGACTGCGTAGTACACCGCACTGCACTGCACATGCCCAGGTAGCTTATGCAGGCAGCTGCTGCGCTGATGATGTGCTGTGCACGATAGGCAATTCAGAACACGGCCACCATTGTGCCAGTGGTGCTACAGCGACGGTCACTACATGGCGCTGTGGCACAACTGCGCAATATTTCATTGTGGCAATGGCACACAGGCGACCGATCGCGCTGGACGTATAGACATCCGATGGTGCTGTGCATGGCCTTGCGCCAGAGAACCATGACTCTGTGCCCGACCTTTGCCCCCTTGGCACTGTGCATTATGGCATGTCTGCAGCTTCTATCGCCTGTTCGGCAACAGCGCTAGGACTGGTGGCGCTATAACAGCGATAGGGAATAGCGGAGTTGTATTGCGCAACAATTCCACGTGGGGTTGCCGCTCTGTGGAGTGCCATATTGCCTACTATATACATGCAGGGCTGGCACGCAGCAGAGCCCCACAATGGAGTGCAGTGGAACTGGCAAACCTAGTGGCCATAGTGGAGCCTCACCATGGCTCACTGTTTGGGGATGAACCCCTGAACATGGCAAGGACTCATGTGTGGCAGCAGGTGGCCACTCCCCTGGAGGAGGCCACTGGGTGGTGGCAGTCAGCAGAGTGGTTCAGGCACTGGTACGATGACCTGCGGAGGAGGGAGCCGGCACTACTGGCACGACTTTGTTCACGTGCCAGGAGGGGCATGGTGCCTCGGCCAGGTGGGTGAGCTGTCCCTGCACCTGTATTGTCCGTATGGGTAACATTGTGTATTGTGACCAGCACATGGGGGAGGGTTGGTCTATGGTTGGCTGTGGCGGTGTTTACAGGATATGTGATGTATGGGTCTGGCTGGGTGGGCGGGCACACTCATTGGGGCAGGGGGATGTCTGCTTTGGGATTTCACTGATGTGTTTCTCACCTTTTGTTTCCCACAGACGTGGTGAGCGGAGGAGGGTCCAGGCTGAGGCGCAGCAAGGGGTGGCAGCGGTGGCTGTGCGTGGTGTTGGTGGTGGTGACGAACCACGACAGCAGCAGCAGCAGCACGATGAGGGTGAGTGACATGACATCATGAATGCTATTGCATGCTTTGGGGGGGTAGGGCATGGCCACCATCCATGGACAACACTGCCATGCACGTGACATGTGACAGTCAGCACTGTCCAGTGGCACTACATGTCTGGGAGTGCATCAGTGATGGTCCATGCATGCACTGGGTGCATGGCTGTGGCACTGCCTTCCCACCGCATAGCCACGTCACTATACAGCCTTGGTTGTGCTGTGCTGGACATGGGTGGTGTGTGTGTGCAGTAGCACACATGGCTGTTGCTGCCTGGTTGGGCATGTCTTATGCACGGTCACTGTGGGTGGGTGCACTCCATCACAGGAGCGGGGCACTTGGCTGTATGCCATGCATGTTGGGTGGGCTTCAGGGATATGGACGGTCACAGCCATTGATTCTGATCCCTTGTCCTAGGTGTCCGGATCCTGCGGATGCTTGAGCGGTTGGTCCACCAGCTCATTCAGGTGGCCATGGATTCCCTCCACATCCTAAGGGACCTGCAGTGCCATGGCATTAGGCGCAGGAGGAGGCCCTGGGACCAGCAGCGGCTGGATGATGAGCGGGCTGGCAGGCAGTAGCTGCCCATCACCTCCCCCCTTCACCCATCCCTCACACCCTGCCTTCCCTCTCCCAGTTGTTCACCCCTGCCCTTACCCACCCCTACCTTGTGCCATTACCCTCTCCCACCCTATTGTATATATTTGTATATAGTTCTGGTTGTTCAAATTGTTATTGTTCATATATTCATTAGAAATATATATTTTGTTATGAATACTGTGGTGGTCTCTGATTTGCAGCTGGCTAGAGGTGCTCAGTTGCAGTGGTGTGCACGGCATCTGGGGTGGTATTGTCCTGGGTATGTGTGTGTGTGTGTGTGTGCATGGGGAGGTGTCTCTGGTGTGGAAGTAGCTTTCAGTCGGTCTTGCCATGTGCTGCCACCCACTGCTGGGTGCTCATGGTGGGTCTGGCTTGTATGGTTCTGTGGTACACGAGGTTGCAGTGTGACGGGGGGATGCATGGGGATTCCTGCAGTGACAGTCACTGCTCATGGGTGGTGTCTTGGGGTCACAGTGCAGGGTGTGCTGTGCACAAGAGGGGGCTGATGTGCACTGGGGTTGTCCGCCCCCTTTGTGTGGCATTCCCAGCTTGCCAGTGGGTGTGCTGGGGCAACATGGCCCGGCTGTGCTTTGTTGGCTTGTTCCCATGGGCCGGTGGATATTCCGTCCCTCCCCCACTTATGCTGTGCTTGGGGTGTGGGGTACATTGTTAGTTCTGCAGTGTGTTCCTGTGCCCATCTGTGGCATGGGTGGTGGGCCCTCGCCTACCTCCCTGGTTGTGCAGTTCCATTGCTCTGCTGCTGGGGGGCTCTCTGCTTGCGCTATGTCACCTCTGGACTGCTCAGCTGGGCTGGCCTTGTTGCGCTATAGTGCATCATATCTGCTCAGCTTCCCCTTCCTGGTTGCGCTATGGCTCAGGTTGTGCAATATTCAGATGTTGGCTGGTTGTGCAATTTGCCTTGCTCCATGTTTGAATATCGCTTCTATTGCGCATGTGCGCATTGGACTTGTGCTTGTTCCTGCTATTGCGCACATTTTGGGCGCAGTTTGAATATCCGGCACACTGTCTCTTTAAGAGCTGTCTGCTTGCAGACTTAATTAGTTTGTATGGGAGGATTGTGTATTTAATGCTTGAATCCCTCCTGAGCTGCAGAGTAATCGCTCCATTTTGCAATTGCTGAAGGTGCAAAGGGAGCCCATCTTAAAGCTGCAACTGTGTGCCTGTAATCATTTGAAGTATTAGCAAAATTGTAGTTTGTCTAACCTGCTTTTATTGCAGCTGGGACTCTGTGTGTGTTACCTCTCTATTTTGGACCTAAACTGCTGTGCTGGGCCAATTGGTTAAGAGAGCCCTAAACTGGAGCCTGTGGATGAATCAGAACTTGGACTCTTAATTTTAGCCAGCCTCAAGGGGATTGTATGGGCAGTGACTCTGGGAAATGTAGTTTTGACCTTGGTGCCTTTTTCTACCAACAGAGGGAGTCTTATTGTGAGTGACAGCTGAATCAGCCAATGGAATAATGTGGAGATAAAGGAAATGCCCTGTTCTGTGACTGGAAAGATCAGATCAGTTGTGGAAGTGAAGAGAGAAGAAGCTGTGTGCTTCTGCGGTTTATAGTTTTGCACAGGAAACACGCGTAAGGCCCTGAGTTTCATTCTGCAGCCTTTGTGAGTGCCAGTTTGGACTGAATCTGAGTTGTGAGGAGAAAGAAGCACTAGAAGTGTGGAAACCAGGCTCACCCTGTAGAAGACTGGAGAAATTGCTGAATCGCGCTCGGTCTGTCAGGAACTGAAGCTGCTGTATGTGCTCCTGGGTATTTTGCAGTAATTGCGATCGGGATCGAGGAGCAGCCTGCCTGGTATAGTACTTTTCTTTTACACATGAATGTGCGTAGTGCTTGTGGGGAATCGCTATTTCCAATCCCCCTCTGCTGTGTGCTGTGTGTTGAAACTGGAAGCAAACCCCAGCTTGTCTCGGACTAAATCCGTTTGCTACAAACTGCAGTGGGGTCCAGTCACAAGGACCTTGTCTCCATGCCCTGTTGTTTCTGACAATCCAGGGAACATCCACCATCCGGTTCTCAGCTTGGGTATTGTGAGTACAAATCAAGGTATTCCCCTGCAACCTGCTTTCAATCACAAGTGTGTCATCTAATTCTTGTTGTTTCACTGCTTCATGGACTGAGCCATCCGGCTCCAGATTACAATTCGGTGTTGTGCATATATTTTCTTCTACAGGGCCCTATCCATCTGCACTTGCCAGCCAACCCTGGGCAATGGACCTGGCTAGCCTCCCCCAACCTGGGTACCCAGAGTGTGACTTTTCAGACCCTGTATGTGTGCCCAGTACTGTGATTTAATGCCACCAATTAACCAGATTTCCCCCCTTCCGTGTTACTGTCCCCTAAATAAATCAGATTTGTTGTTGTTATACTATATACTGTCTGTGGTGTTGGTACTTATGGAAACAGTATTGTATTTCGTTGTGTATGTTGTTTAACCTTATTTTACAGGGAGTCCTCAGAGACGTGCTGGAGAATCAGTCTCGAGGGTAAGTGGTGCTTTATGAGCGAACAGTGTGTATACGTGGGGTATTGGGGCTGTAACTCATGTGTACTGTGTGAGCCACTAGAGGAGATAAAAGGGGGTCTCAGTGTCCCAGAGGGCTGTGACCAAGTTAGTCTAATCACTACAAACCCTGACCTCTGGGTGGAGGCACCCGCCATAGGACCTAGGCCCCTTATCCTGTCCATAGTCAAACAGGCAGGGGTAGTAGCCCTTGGGATAGTGCCACCTAGGGGTTACATTTACTTCTACCAGGGCTGGGGATTGGAGGGTGAGGAGACCACAAGGCACCAGGGATATCCTTAATTTTACCAAGGTTGGAGATCAGAGGGTTGTGGGGAACCTGAACAGCACCGAGCCTTATCTGACATCAATTTGTATGTATGTATGGTCATTCTATTGAGCAGTTGGGGAAGGGGGAGCTGTCCAAAATTGCTCTATTGTGGCTCAGCTTACTGTAACTGGCTCCAACCCATTGATGCTACTAACTCAGCCTCTCATCACCATGGCCAGGTCATTGCACTCTGCTGCCGAGGAAGGAAATTGTTTAACAAAAGATCCAACCATGCTTAATGCTGGAGCAACCAGCCTGATTTTCCTCTGCCATTTTATCCAACTGTACAGGAACATATTTGTCATGTATACTGTGTGGCAGTAGGGACAGCAAAAGTAGTCTTTTTGTGGCTACATTAATTTGAAATAAGCTTTGTGTGTGAGTAGTATTTTATGTTATATGCTCTTTTTTTGGTTCACTTCTGCTTGAACCAAGATAAATCCAGACATGGCATACCAAAAGCAACAGGTAGGTGACCATTTGTTTGCTTTAAGTTGACATAAATAGTATTTGTCTGTGGGCAGTTTTTGGGAGCGCTGCCTTGAAGCAGTGTGCTGCTATCTGGACTGTAAGGCCTTCAACATTGTGCCCTTCAGGAGAGCGATTAAGAAATGAGCAGCCTAGGGGGATCAACATTGTGCCTTTCAGGAGAGCGATTAAGAAATGAGCAACCTAGGGGGGATCCAAAGTGGTGAATTTAATTAGAAACTAGTTAAGGAGCCAGCCCTTTGGCTCAGTGGTAGTGCGACAGCCTGTGACACAGGCAACCTGTGTTCAGGAACGAGCTCACCTGGTCGGGGGCTCACTGAGGGAAGGGGAAGGATCAAGTGATCTAGGAGATGCTGTCCTGCAGGGAGGTAGGACAGCCATCTCTGCTGTAGTACTGCCAACTGAGTGACCACAAGTTAGCAGTACAGTTGGGAGCAACTCATGGGTGGGAAGATGTTGGCTGGTGCTTCGCCATACACATCTGTGCCCATGCTTGTGCACCTTGCCACATCCTAGGGGATGGAAGAACATTTGAGACTATCTTGGTTACCCAGGCAGCTCTTCCACATGCTGGATTCATTTTATAGTGAAGCAAGTCCTGGTCGGCGCCAGTGTGTAATAGTCCTGTAGTGGTTGAGCAGAAGGGAGCTGACCAGAGATGCAGGTGAAAAAAACAGTAGTAGCGGGGGGGGGGGACTGGTTGACAGATAGGTGTCAGAGGGTGATGGTTCTCATTGCAGTGACGGTTCAGTGAGCAGCACGGCTCAGTATTGGGACTGGTCTTCTTCAGTGTCTTCATAAGTGAAACTGCAGAAAACTGGCAGAGAAGGTAATGCCTTCTGCAGATAACAATACCAAAATATGTAAGGTGGGCAAACAGGGTGCAAGGGGGGGGGGTTCCTTCAAATAAGAAAGAGCACCTGGTTCGGGTGGGGGGGGGAGAGGGATGTGAGGAATTACTACTTCACTGAAAAGGTAGTAGACACTTGGAGCAGACTGACAGCAGTAGTGGTGGAGGTGAAAAATGGTGGTGGTAGGGGCTTAAAGCATGTATGGCATAGACATAGGGAATAACTGTAAAAAAGCAGGGAAGATGGAGGGTCACAAGACCATTTAGGGTTTGCGGAGAAGCACTTGACAGAGAACATCTGGGCAGACCAGGTGGGCCAAGTGGTTCTTTTTCTTCTGACAGATTCAGTGTTTCTGTGGGTTAGTAACACTGTTTTTTTTACAGCTGTCATTGTTTTTCTTTTGTTTTAATTTGAAATAACATAATTGATCTGCTTTTTTGTTTCCTACAGTTTAGTTACTGGCGGTTGAGGAGAATGATGAGTGCTGATGGGAGTTGTGGCAGTTATTGAAGCTCGGGGGAAACCCTAGTGGAAGTGAGTCCTTTGTGGAGTTTGCAAGTAGGCAGCTTTTTGAATAAATGTTTGTGTGTCCATTTTTCTTACTAGACAGTTCTGTGTGTTGGCAGGAGCCTCTGGTGGCAGTTGTAGCGAGATTGGGAAACCAGAGCAGAAGTGTGAGAGAGGGAGTGAGGGGTCATCACCAGTGGGGTTTGAGCATGCAGTTTTGGAAAAAACTGCTTAACGTAATCCCCTCTCCTCAGCCACTCCTTCCTGAGCTCTACCATTTTGCCCCCATCTAACCACTCCCCCTTTCCACACCTATTTTCCTAACAATCCTCCACCCACCTCAATGTCTTGCCCCTTCCCACTCTAACCTCCCAGTTTCCCCCTCTTCCTCTCCATCTACCCAATCCCCCGTGCCCCCTTCCTATCTACACCCACCTTCCTGTGCTCTTCTATCCCTCAATGACAATGCTCTCCGAGCTGCTCCCTACCGCCCTCCTCTACCTCACAATCTGCTGATGCCCTGTGCAGCTGTTTCCTCTTGCTCCTGCCCCTACCACTCAAGCATTCTTTCCTTTGCATACTTTGGATGATGCCTCATGTACTTGTGCTGTAAATATTTTTGACTGAATTACTTGACAAAGTCAATGACTGCTCTATATAGTATAACTTATCTTTTGGTTTTGTAACCTTATCCATATTGGCTTTTGACTCTCTTCTTGTTTTGTTTCCTGACATGGAACCTTTGTAAACAAGCCCTGGCTCAAAGGTGTTATCCAATATCTTAATAAATAAATAAAATAAATAAATATGTTGCGGGATGAGGCCTCTGGTGGTAGTTGAAGCGAAGTTGGGAAACCAGGATGGGTTATCACTTGTTCAGTTTTCGAAGAAGCAGTTTTTAAAAAAAAAAGTGTTTCTATTTTGTATATTAAGAGGTGCGGAGAGGACAGAAAGCATTATACAGAGGAGTGTGACAGCTGGAGCGCAGTTTGGAGCAGCCAGTTGAACAAAGCTTTGGTCATAAAGGCAACAAAAAAACAGTTAACAGAAAAAATTATTACTGTATGGTAGTCGAGAGAATAGTTAGAAGTACCGACGACTAAGTGGCAGGTGGTGTGGGTGAGGGACGGGTAACCTGAACACTGGAAGAAACAAAGCTGAAAGTGAGATACTGGTATGTAGTGTCAGACAGAGGACATGGGGTTGTGTGACACAGTCTACTATGTACATTAATGGAGGATGACCTAGTAATAACTATGTGTATAAATGTAAGATTCTGCATTCATACACACAGTTACATGGATAAAGGGATTTATCGCACTCCATTTATGTCCACCCCTATTGCATAAACCTATTTATATTTATGGCATGTCAGGGATCTCTCTGTTTTCCACTGTGTGTTTTTAATTATGGTCTCTCCTGGACCTCATGCTATTTTTTTCTTCCACCCAATCCTTTAGTTAGCCCCTGGTGCTCTGACATTAGCTACTGTGTAGCTCTATCATATGCAGTGCTTGCTGTTTCCATGCTCACCTCAGGGAGCCTACCTGCCTGCCTCCCACCCACAGCTACTTTAAAGTCCATTGCATGCATTGGCCTTCAGCTTTTCCTTCATGGCCCCATCCTGTGCATTTGCTTTCACAGTCACTTTCTACCAGGTCCCTCTGGGCACCTACAGTCTGCCACCATGTGACTTAGCTGGCAGTTCTTGCCACCTACTGCTGACTGCCCACCCTCTGGACCCTCTTAACCAGCCCCTTGGGGGCTCTTTACATAGCCATTTTGTGGCTGATCGGCAGAGGGAAGCATATTTGCCCCAGCCTCCCCCCCCCATCTCCATCTTCTTCCTCACCCACATGGAGCAGGCTACATCCTGAACTCTGTGCGGGCTAGGAGTTAAAAGTGCTTGCCAGCACAGTCACCGTTGCACAGTAGTGCTAAACTGATGGCTGCATAGCAACATCCACAGCATTTCTGGTCAGCAGTTTTCTGACTAACCTACCTGCCTGCTACATACAATCGGGGGCTCAGGACACTCCACCCATTAGATGCTAGGGAAAGGTTAATCAGAATAACCAAGAAAAAAAAACATAATTTGCCACTGGCCATGAGGCAGTTGGCCTACAACACCACCAGAGCTATACCAACACTGGCCTCCTGGGACAACTCAAGACCCCTCAATCACAAGTGTCCCCTTTTTAAATAATGCAGGAACCACTAGCCAGAGATCATCGCCCCTAGCCCATTAGGGCCACTGCTTAATGGGCGCTAACGGGGTTTTGCTGAGCCGACAATATAAAACTCCCCTTCCTTTACTCCTTTGCTGTACTGTACCCCCTTATTTTTTTTGTTTTGTTTTATTTAGTAAACTTTTTGGTCGCAACCACCCAAGCCCTCAGACCCCACTGCTCCTATGCACCCGCTCTGTCCCTTGCTACTATATGTTCCCCATACTAATCTATTTGTTCTCTTTATTTCTACAGATCTGGCCAGACTGTATATCAATCAGATAAGTATCTTAATTTAATTCTGCCCTCTCCCCCGATTTCTCTTCTAGGACCTCCGACCTGTTGTGTCTCCTCATTCTCTGATCTTTCCATTCAGGTCCTACCAGAATTCCCCAAACCCAGGACACCCCAACACTGGATTCTCTGACTCTGATGGGGCAGGTAAGTCCTATTTAATTACCTAACTGCTCTGTAAGGCGAGAGGCATGTAACATGGTACCCACACCATTATAATGTGTAGCAACTTGATGTGTGTATTTTTTGGCTTGAAAAAGAGAACTATTTTCAGCATTTTCCCTTCTTGATGTTTGTTGCAGGTCTCCACTAAACAGATCAGACCTTGTTTACTTACGACATTTTATAGTAGAAGGCTCCAAGGTGGTAAGGCTGCAGGCACAGATAGAGAATACTGAACTCCACTCTGTGCTGAACAGACTGTTAACCTTACACTGACTGAGGTTAGTGATATCATGAGCATGAGACTCGAGTGCCCTCATGATGTCTCTAACCTCACAAGGTGGTGAGATTATCAGTGTGTTTTGCAAGGAGACAGGTGCGCTATGTGTAATGATATGAGCAGGCTGTTTCTAAAACATATAGGTGACAGGCAAACCCTCTCATGAGTGCTGATTTCTAAACAGCATCCAGCACTTTTTTTTAAGTTATTTTTATTGGGTACCGTTTTGAAATCTGCATTCTTGAGGGAGTTTGCCTGTCATCTGTTCTAATCCAGGCCCTGTGTCTGGTTTGCTGGCACATGAGTGTGATTAGGGCAGCTGTTCAGAGAAGTAATTCATGTTCTGAATGGTGAATTATTTTCACTGAACATTCCTAAAAGGTGGATTACTGGTTTAGAAACCAGTGTAGAAATTGGCTTTATATTGATATTCAGGCCAAATCACCATCCCCCCAACCCACAGCATGAGACCACCTGCTCTATTTGTGAGCTTTTCAATACAGCACGAAGGCGCCAGTGAGTGAGATGGAGTGTCCAGAGTGATGAGTGTCATTGATAAGGCTAGGAAGATCGATTTATGCATAGCTTTATGAATTACACACACTCTGCCTCCTCCCCTCCTGATCATGCACACAGTCACACTCTGTCTTTCAGCTTGCGGACTGATAGAGCTGGTGGCTGAATGTGCTGTGGGTTAGGGAGCGGAGGGAACCAGGTTATCCTGGATATCTTGCTACATGTGGCCCCCCTAATCATGGCTTGTGGTTCAGTAGGGGGCCTTGCATATAAATAATGATGATCTGGGGTGGGGATTTGGCTGGGGGGGGCTTTTAAAAATGGCAAGAGTATGCAGTTTTTTGTTATCTATGTAGAAGAACAGGTGTAAGTGGAGAGTGTGGCCTATGGACTAGCCTTTGTCACCTGTGAAAGGACAGTGTCTTTTTTTAAATTAATTCCCTTGTATGAGTACCAAGAATAGTGGGAAATACTTAGGATACTGTTTGGGATTTTGTGGTATTTGGAATTATTATCCAGGATGTGCTCACCCATAACTGCTGGAAATACTTGGGATGCTGTTTGAGATTTTGTGGTATTTGGAATTATTATTCAGGATGTGCCCACCCATAACTGCTGGAAATAATTAGGATGCTGTTTGGGATTTTGTGGTATTTGGAATTATTATTCAGGATGTGCCCACCCATAACTGCTGGTGTTTTGCTATCTATGGGCAGGAGTCACAAAGAAGATGCGCTCAGTGCATCTCGGCTGCCCCAGCGCAGGGTAGATGCACTGAGTGCAAAATGAATGATTCACAGAGGAGGCACAGGGAGATGCCCCCAGTGCATCCTCACTGTGAATAGCACAGGTGTGCCCAGTCCAGGATGCCCTGGAGCACCCCAGGCTGCACCGGCGCATCCCCCATGTCAGGCTGTGAACCCATTGGGGTAGGGCATCTCAGGATACCCTATGCCCAAACACGTGATTTACAGCCAGGAGCATGCAAATGAGGCCATTAGGCATGCATGGTGCAATGGGGCCATTAGCATGCCATTATAGTCCCATTTGTATTGTGCCTGCAGGGATGCCCCAACAGAATGCACCAACCTGTAGCCACCCCCCTCCCTGACCCAACTCCAGCCCGAGACATGCCGCTCCTGGTGGCGGTAAAAGAAATTATGCACCCCCCCAAGCCCTGATACAATGCCGCTCCTGGTGGCAGCAACAGAAAAGATTAGCCCCCCAAGCCCCCGTACAATGCCGCTCCTGGCCCAGCTTCAGGCTGTGTAATAGCTGTCATTCTCAGACAGCTCTGTCGGTGGGCGGCTGTGGTGGTATGCGGGTGGGTTGAGCTGCCCACCTACAGTGGGACCCTGCTGGGGTGGGTTGGGGGTACTTGGGGGGGCTGTCTGCACTGGCGGCTGCCATGGAAGGTGGCTTTACTGATGGCTTGGGGCTGGGGGGGTCATTTTTTCATTCACCGCCGCTGGGAGTGGCATCATACGGGGGCTCAGGGGGTCATCATTTTGTTTACTGCCGCCAGGAGCGGCATTGTATGGGGACTCAGGGCAGGGGGGCACACTGGACTGCCTGGGTGAGTGGGCTGCCGTGCTGCTGCCTGCAGTGCAGCAGTCTGCCTGTAGGTGGCCACCTACTTAAGTCTAGTTTTCTAGATTTATCTTTCTGTGGCACATCCCTAGACTTGCCCTGGGGTTGCACCACAGAATAGGGCTATGAATGGGTTTGCACCTGGTATGCATGGGCATGCCCCCATCACAGCCCCTCTAGATGTAACGCATAGTATTACTGATGGTATGTGGTGCATCAGGGATGCACTAACACATCAGGGTTGCGCTAGCGCATCGGCACCCTGCCAGAATCGTCCTTTGGCGCATTTTGGGGATGCCCCGGTGAATTTCGGATGCGCTGGGTGCATCCCTTCTGTGAATCCTGCCCAATGTGTTTAACCTTGCCCACATTTACAAACATTTTCAAATTTTGTTGTTTTACGTTGCTGACCAGATGTTGTCCCCATATTTATTTATTTAGTCATTGACCGATTTATAGAAGTTTGTTGACCGGGCTGGCTCACTGAAACTAACGCCCCATTTTCTGGAGCAACCCAGAGTTATTTACAGTCAGTTCATAAACAAGTACAATTATACAGACAGTTTTATGTGGCAGCAGAGATAGTACAAGGCTAGGTATTAGTTAAAAATAATAATTAGTTGAGTATTGTTACACAAAAAAAGGGACATTCGAAGATACAGCTAAGCTTGTTTTTTGCCAAAAGAAATCCTAATGGATTATTTATGCCTTGCAGTTGGCTGCATATGCAGCAAAATATGTAAATGAGCAGGTTCTGGTTACAGTTAAATTTTTTTATTGGCATAGTCTCTTTAAATTGTAAATGCATTAAATCCATGGATAATGCAGTTACAGTGTAAACAGAATCTTTCTAAAAAGATATCCAAACATAATAAAACCCTCTCATTTACATATTTTGTTGCAAATGCAGCCAAATGTAAGCCATACGTAATCCATTTGGATCTTCTTTGGCTTAAAACAAAAAACATTTAATTTACATTTATTAAAATACCAATGTAATACAGGATTGAAAATTTGCATATTTACCTTCAAATAAAGCCAAAAATAAGTACAAATAACTCCATTTGGAAGAAGCAGTTTTTTGCATTTTTTTTGCAGCCAAAAATAATAGGATTGAAAATTATCATATTTCATCATGTATGCAGCCAAAAGTAAAACACTAATAAGATAAGAAATTACAACAAGAACTATTCTGGATTAAATACAATTTAAAGTAAATTTAAAGGGAATTTAATTCTTAAGAAAAAGGTAAAACTAAGCCAGTGTCAATTCACACTTTTTGGCAAGGGATTAACTCTTAAGCCTTCCAGTACCTGGAAGTGAGGAGGTGGTGGCCTCCATGCTGCATGTGACAGGGGTTCCAAGAGGTAGGTTTGAGACCCAGGTCACAGCCAGCCAGCCATGTAAGTACACGCCTGGTTCCCCCCTTGTGTGTATGGGTACATGTGCAGGTCCTGCCACTGTTGGGGCATATTGTGGACATGGCCATGGCACACGTAGTGTGGCTGTCAGTACCCTGGACACTCCACAACACATTAGCCTGCTGTGGTCCTGCCCTGTATCCCCAATGCGATTTGTTGGCCAGATACAGTACCTCAACAGGTCATGACCATGCACCCAGGTCCACTGGGGTATACTCATGCACATAGAGTGAATGCACACTGTTGTTCCATCTGTTGTCCATGAGTGATGGGGTGAGCCATCACATGTGCTAGGTGCGTGGGTCTTGGAGTAGGGTTGTGGTGTGCACTTGTGTTGATGTGCACCTGTGTGACATGTATGTGCACTTTGGTCAGGGAGCATTGTTATGCTTGCACAGTCCACTCTCCCCAGGTAGCTTTGTGACTGGTGTGCATCTGCGTAGACTGTCCTGATGGCAGAAGTTGCATGCTGACACTGTGCTGACATGAAGCACCATCTGCTGGGGCATGCATGCACCACTAGCACCCTGCATGGTGTAGCACAGGGTCAATATGTCACACGGCAGAATGCCATGTGGCTCAATCATTTGCACAATTTCTTGTTTACTTTTGTTCTGTGGGGGGCTCCACCTCCACACCCCCCATTACGGGGGGCTGCACCCCCTGGACCCCCCCACTAAAGATTCTAACTCTGGGGGGGTCCAACTCAGAAAGCACACAGGTCCGGGTTTTGCCATAATGCCGTACGCTGTTAAGGGTATGACATTATGACCCGGTACGGCATGGTGTACAGTGCAGTGTGTGCAACACTGACAGTCCACTCCTCTCTCTACAGCACAGGCCATTATGTCAGACTCTGAGGAGGAAGACAATGCTGGACTTCCCAACTGTGTGGCGTAGCCACCAATCAGCTGGCCATGCCACCTAGAGGGCTACAGTGAGGATCCCTTGGAGGACAGAGACAAGGAAACATACACTGACTCCCAGCAACTAGTGGCAGTGGTCATACAGCTGGAGAAACAGTCCCCCTTGGCCAGCCCACCTATCATTGTCCAGTCAGAGACACAGATCAGCCCCCCTGCCACAAGAGGACCTCGTACCCAGGAACCTGGCACTGCTATGTCTGGGACATCACTGCCCATACCCATCACCACTACCACTGCTGCAGTCACCTCCTCACTGTTACCCATGCCATCTTCCCACCTGCCTAGGAGAGGTTAGGCAGCCTGGCAGCTCTCCTATACTCCCACACCTGTTCTGCATAGACAGACATGGCCACCACCATTCCACCACCTCCCCCACCCACCCCTGTTGTGATGCACCCCCCACAAGCCATTCAGTGCCCATAGATGCTGCTGGAACCCATCCCCCCAAACAATGCTCCCAAACAGCAGGATGCATTGGAGTACAGGCAGCTGCTGCAGTCTGCTGTGGAGTCACAGGCCGCAACACAGTGGGATTTGATGTATCTCAGGCAGGTCATTTGTGGTCATCTGACCCATCTCTGCCACCTCCTCCTCCATGAAGACCTGCAGAGGGCTTAGCAGCATGTGGAGGCCAATGAGGCTTGCCTCCTCTATGCTATGCAGCACATGTTTGTCACATCTGCAGTGTGTGATGCTATGTGGGCCAGTCAGAGCCCTGACCTCTTCACTGTGTGCTGCCCCAGTGCCCAGAGGACACCACGGTATACAGCAATGTAATTGGGTGGTGGATCTGACACTAGCAGCATGCCCATGACCCCCTCTGCCACTGGCACTCCCCACACACAGGGGCACAACCTGATCCTCTTTGTGTCCCGCACTCTGCATGGATGCACCCAGTCCAGGGGGACACTGCCACCATGTTAAGTCTGCTTACCATCATTGCAGGCCACAACCCCCAAACACAGGGGTCAGTGATAACAGATGGCCTGCACATGTGGTGGGTATAGACAAACATAGGTGGGACGGCTCCCCCACACCACCCCAGCAGAAATTTCTGTTGTGCCTTGCACCACCACCACCACCACTCCCCATGTCTAATACTGTGTGCATCTTGGCAGACTCAGCCCCCACCACTCACCTGACATTCATGTCCCTCTCCCAACCACGGGTCCTGTAGTGTGGGAATATGCAGTAGACAATTGTGTTCCCTCATGTTGAGGCCCATGCCGCACCATATGCACTGTGCCCACCTCCACTGCACCCTCTGTTGTATATACACCTTGTGCCACAGTTTGTGCTCTGCCACCATGTGATGTTTGTCTTCACAATACAGTTTGTAAACATACAAGTGTCTTGTATGGTTGATACTCACCTGCTGCTACTGGAGAAGTTTTGTATGATGTGAGCTCTGCATTCCTGCACCCTCCTAGCCCATGTAGGGGTCATGCCTGTTGATCTGCTCCACTATCCCCTGCTCCTCTGACTATGTGTCAGTTGCACTGTATTCCTCTTGGATTAGCAGGCATATTCCATGGGAGAGTGCTATGTTCTGTAGCATGCAAAAGGCAAGGAAATTGGCACAGTACTTCTTTGGGGTATATTGTAGGGCAGCGTCTGAATGTTTCAGGTACCAAAACCACATCAGCATGCCACAGATGTGCTCAATGATGTTATGTGTGGTGGTGTGTTCTGCATCGAACCTGTTCTCTGCCACAGATGAAAGGCAGAGGACAGATGTGAGGAACCAGGGCACAAGGGATAGGCACTCCCCCCTCTAAATAAAATGCACATCTGTTAGCATCTATTCACAGTGTAGCTGCCCACATCCTGACAACAGACCATGGGCTGTGGCATGTCCTGTAAATCTGTCCACCTTCCCCTTCCCACAGAGAGGAATGGGTGTGGTTTGCTACATTTGTACCCCCCATGGCTGTTTGGGTGGGAGCTGTTCTTTTTTTTCATACTTTAATAATTATTCAAATAATGAAAAGGGAAGACAGTACAGCAGAATGCAATACCATAAAATCAGAATAATATAGCCAACCAAACAGCAATGTTAAAGTCATAATAATGGTGAGCAGGGGAATATATAAGTCCATCTAGGCCCGTAGTTCTGTCCATGGTGACAAAACATAGGATTGAATAATGCACTCTATATACTACTAAGAATGACCAACTTAAAAGTTCCAGTAGGGGTCCAGACAAACTTGTAGAACTAAACAGATGGACAATGAAGACAAGTGAGTTTCCACCTGTAATCTCTTTCAGGGTATCATTTCAGTTATATCTCATATTACTGCAGGCTGTGCCCTTCTAACCAAGTATTGCAAGGATGCTTATGATAAAAAATCAGTCATAGCCTATTATGGCCAGATATGTGAGCATACAAATATATGTATATCCAAGTATATCAAAGTCCAGAGAATATCACCTAATATAACAAGGCCAATATCTAAAACACTAAACAAAACTAGGAAACCAGAGAGAACAGTTTAAAATAGAACACTTAAAGTGGGACCGTAATAAAAACTAATTGGTTCAGGTGAAACCCGCAAGATGGGAGGCAGGGACCAATTATAAAGAGTCAAAACTGTTCAGATCTTCCCCAGTCTGTCAAAACAGGAAGGCAACCTGGTCCTAACCCAACCCAGCATGGTTTAACTTAAAAATACACGAGCTAATTGAAAGGAAAATATGACATATAAACAATACAAGAAGGACAGTAGTGGGAGGTGTAAAATCAAATACCAAAAGACATTACGGGAACTGAAAAGGGAAATAACTAAAGCAAAAAAAGAACTTTGAATTAAACCTGGTAAATAAAGTCTCTAGCAATCATAAGGCTTTTTACAGCGATGTGGGCTCCCCTAAACAAAAATAACAATGTGGGGCCACTTGTATCAGGAAGCAAGATAATAATAGGCTGCAAGGAAATGGCAGTGGAATTTAATAATTATTTCAAAAGTGTTTACCATAAAGGGGCTACACTACAAAGTGGCACAACAGAAAAAACTCATTGTACCCTAAAAATAACTTCGGAAATGGTTAAAGACAAGCTAGCTAGCCTTAAACTAACTAAGTCTGTGAGACCAGACAATTTGCATCCCAGACTGTTAAAGGAACTGGGAACAGTCTTATGTGATCCCATACAGGTTATTTTCCAATCCTCTATAGGTGAGGGAGAGATACCAGAGGATTGGACAATGGCTCACGTTGTCCCAATACATGAAAAAGGTCCTAAATCTGATTGTTTAAATTACATAGAAACATAGAAATTGATGGCAGATAAGGACCATAAGGCCCATCCAGGCTGCCCATTTCTTTTTCTACCTTACAAATGTGCCATCGGCCTTTGCTCTGTCAATGGCCTTTCTATTCATACTCATCTGTATTGCTCCTTTATGCCTAACCCATGCCTGTTTGAAGTCCTGCACTGTATTTATATCCACCACTTCCTGAGGTAGGCCATTCCATGCATCCACCACCCTTTCTGTGAAAAAGAACTTCCTCACATTACCCCTTAAGCGGCCTCCCTCAAATCTCATGCTGTGTCCTCTTGTCCTGCTATTTTTCTTATATTGAAACATATTAGACTCTTTTACCTTGTTAATGTCCTTAAGGTGTTTGAAGTTTCAATCATATCACCTCTCTCCTCCTTTGCTCTAGGGTATACATATTGAGCTCGTTAATCTGTCCTCATATGTTTTCTGATGCAGTCCCTGCACCATTTTGGTTGCCCTTCTCTGGATTGCCTCAATTTGATTAATGTCCTTGTGAAGGTGTGGCCTCCAGTACTGCACACAGTACTCCAGATGGGGCCTAACCAGTGTCTTGTAAAGAGGGATTATTACCTCCCTCTTCTGACTTGTGATACCCCTACTAATACACTCCAACATCCCCCTAGAGTTACCTGCTGCTTTAGTAGTCCACTTGGATGATTTCAGGTCATTGGTGATGATTATGCCCAAGCCCCTTTCTTCCCTTGTGACTGCCAGCAACTCCCCTCCCAGCCTATAGGCGGCTTCAGGGTTTCTCTTCCCTATATACATGATCTTGCACTTCTTTGCGTTAAACCCCAGTTGCCACTATTCCAACCATTTTGCTAGTTTATCCAGATCTCTTCTCATTCTGCCCACCCCATCTGGATCATCTACTCTGTTGCAGGTCTTGGTGTCATCTGCAAACAGACAAACCTTACCCTCTGGTCCATCTGCAATGTCACTGTTAAAGATATTGAAAAGGACTGGCCGCAGGACTGATCCCTGAGATACCCCACTTGAGACTTGCATCTCTTCTGACTGTATACCATTTACCACCACTCTCTGTTTTCTGCCCATCAACCAGTTTGCCACCCAGTTGAACAACTTCTGACCTACCCCGAGCCTACCCAGCTTATTAATCAATCTTCTATGTGGAACAGTATCGAAAGCTTTGCTGGAGTCAAGATAGGAGACATTAACTGCTCCCCCTTGGCCCACCACTCTGGTTACCCAGTCAAAGAAATCTATGGGATTAGTCTGACAGGATCTTCCTTTTGTAAACCCATGCTGTCTTGGATTCTGTGCTCCTATGGATTCCAGGTGTTGCACTATCCTTTCCTTAAGGAGTGCCTCCATAATCTTGCCCACTACTGAGGTAAGACTGACTGGTCTGTAGTTCCCTGCCTTCTCCCTGCTGCCACTGTTGTGGAGTGGGATCACATGAGCCCTTCTCCAGTCTTCTGGGTCCTTTCCTGTGCTCAGAGACTCACACTAAACAGTTTTGATAATGGCTGTGCTAGTTCCACCCTTAGCTCCTTTAGTACCCTGGCATGTATGCCATCAGGTCCCATTGCCTTGTCCATCCTGAACTTATCGAGCTCTTGTAGGACCCTTTCTTTTGTGAAGAGACTAGTGCACACCTCCCTACCCCCTGCGTCCATGGTGCTGAGTTGTGGGCCCTGCCCTACCTTCTCTGCAGTAAATACTGAGCAGAAATATCTATTTAGGATAGATGCTTTTACATGGTCCTCCTCCTCACATGCCCCCTTATCTCCTTTGATCTTAGCAGTACCTCCGGACTTTCTCCTTACACTAATGTATCTATAGAAAGCCTTGTCACCTTCTTTACTGTTTGTGCTAGTGTTTCCTTGGTTTGGGCCTTTGCCTGCCTTACTGCCTTCCCTGCTTCCCTTAGGGAAGTTTGTTATGCCTCCCTGTCTTCCTCCTGCTGTGTTCCCTTATATTTACTGAAGGCCAGCCTTTTGGCTCTGACCTTTTCTGCTACTGTTTTTGAGAACCAAAGTGGTTTTCTTCTTCTTTTGCACTTCCTTTTCTCTCTAACACAATGAGATGTTGCTTCAAGTATTGCATCCTTAATGCTTTCCCACTTTGCCTGTACCCACTAACCTGTATTTCTTTTTGCCAGGGCTAGCTTAACTCTGTTGGCCTACTTATCAAAGTCAGCTCCTCTGAAGTGACACATTTTTGCCTTGGAATGCGATGATTTAGTTCTAGTCACCAAATTGAACCATGCCACGTGATGGTCACTGGCCCCCAGGTGACCTTCTACATGGAGATCTGTGATCCTTTCCCTGTTAGTCAGTACTATATCTAGGATAGCCCTGTCTCTTGTGGGTTGTTGTACCAGTTGTTTGATGCCCTCCCCTGCAGGGAATCCACCATGTGTCTAGTTCTGGCAGAAGCTCCTGCTGGTATTGACCAATCTGTATCTGGCATGTTAAAGTCTCCCATTATCAGAACCTCCCCATTAGCTGTCATGTTTTGTATATCTTCTAACAGTAATGTTTCTATGTCCTGGACCTGGTCTGGGGGCTCGTAGACAACTCCAGTTCGTATGGCTGTCCCATTTCCTGTTTCCAGGGTGACCCACAGTTCTTCTGGCTCCTCATGTGTATTCTGAATTTCTGTAGCTTTAATATTTTCATTGACATACAGGGCCACTCTATTCCCCCCCCCCCCATATTTTGCCCCTCAGTCTCTTCTGAACAGTACATAGCCAGGTACTGAAGTCTCCCAAGTGTGGTTACTGGTAAACCACATCTCGCTAATTGCTACTATGTCCAAAATAATGGATTATCAACCTATCAGCCTTACCAGTATTCTGAGTAAGGTTTTGGAGTCCTCTATTAAAGAACACATTGAAAACCATATACGGGAGAATGGGCACAAAGACATAAAACAGCATGGGTTCACAAAGGGGAGCTTATGCTTAACAAACTTACTCTCCTTTTCTGAACCAGTGAGTGCAGTCTTGGATAAAAATCTACCAGTGAATATATTTCACATAGATTTTGAAAAAGCTTTTGATATTGTGTCACACCAGGAATTGGTCAATACATTGAGAGAAATAAGGTTAGACGTATGTATCATTCGAGGGATTACAGTCTGGTTTGGTAAAAGAAAACAGCGAGTATGTATAAAGGGGTTTATGTCTGGTTGGGTCCCTGTGTCTAGTGGTGCACCATAGGGATTTGTTTTGGGCCCGGTTTTATTTAACATCCTCATATTTTCTTTAAACTGTATCTCCAGAGCATGGTTAGCAAAATTTGCTGGTGACATGAAGCTAGGAGCAATGATTTCAAATGAAAAAGATGCAAAATCACTTCAAGAAAACACAGATAAACTGGCAGAAATAGCAGAAAAGAAGTTGTTGAAATGTAATCTTGCAAAATGTAAGATCATGCATCTGGGTAAAAAGTATAAAAGATATAAATACAATATAAATTGGATCAACATGTCATCTACAGGTACGGAGAAAGATCTGGGAATCTGGATAACCAAAAATACGGATTTTGCCAGCCATTGTACGTCACTACAAAAAAAGGTTTATGGTATTCTGGCTTCCATAAGGAGGAACATAAAAAGTAGAGATAGAGGTGATTGTCCCACTGTATGTATCACTGGTCCATCCACACATGGAGTACACAAGGAGTTTCTGGATGCCTAGGTTGACAGGTGACATTAGAAGGATGGAGGGAGTGCAGAGGTGAGCGACTCAGATGATAAAAGGGACTGGGGACCTATCCTATAAGGAAAGATTGTGAGATCTTGATCCCTTATTACTGCAATATAGGAGATACAGAGGATATATATGCTTGGTATACAAGGCTTGCTGGGAACCAAACCATTGGGAATGTATAGGACTAGAGAAAAGATCAAATGTAACTACTCACCGGGGTCACCAGTACCAATTAAAGGGTGAGAACTATAGCAAAAATCAAAGAGGTGGCTGTTTTTCTCAATGTGTAGTGGCACAGTGGAATGCATTACCTGAATTAGTGGTTTCCTGTGGCACCATGAACCAGTGTAGATAAGCACTAGACAAATACAGTAAAGAATACTGTTACCAGTTTCAAGTATAAATTGATCAGGTCAAAAATGGCCATATGGCTAAAGTACCTGATCTTTTCTTATGAATACCCTTCCCAACTAGATTAAGACTCAGGGCACACAGTCAGGAAAATGTTGTAATTGATACATAACTCACTTGTGCCAACGCATTTTAAATGTCTTAACACAGTTAAGTATCCATGCCGAGAGTCTCTCCAAGGTATACACTTCTAATGTAAAAGTTGTCCAGGACTCTTGAGTTGGAACTTTAGAAGTGGACCACAATCTGGTAATGACTTTCTTTGCGGACAACAGAAGAAGTGTAATTTGTTTATGGGTAGCCATATTTAGGCAACAGTTCTCTGGAAGGGTTGCTGTGAGAATGTATGTGGGGGTGAGTCGGTCATGACGATCATAAATTGCAGTTAAGACCTCCACGACCTTCCACCAAAACTGTGTGAGTCTAGGGCAGGACCATAGATTATGTTCATGATCTGCTGGCATAAAGTCACAACCTCTTCAGCATTCACCTGATAATGTGCCCCCAAATTGGGATACCATAGCTGGGGTGCAGAAAAAGCGGACCCTGTGCTTCCAGGCATACTCTTTCCAGGAAGTCACCCCAGATACTTTTTGTATGATATGGGCCAACTTACTCCAGGAGGGTAAGGTTATAGGGGACTGGAGCTCTTTTTCCCCTTTACCCCTCCAGATGTCTGCAGGTTCCTGAAAACTAAGTCCCCAAACCTTGTAAAGTAAACTAATAAAATGATCCCTTAAACCCCCTTCGAGGTGGTGCTTGAGAAGGGAGATTAAGGGTGGTGGCTTCATCACCAAGGAAACCAGAGGCTCCTCCAAAGGTTGCAAATATGATTTCAGCTGGAGGAATCTATGGAACTCTGTGGGGGGCAACCAATAAGTTGCCTGAAGAGAGACAAAGGGAAGTACAGTAGACCCTTTGGGCTCACCAGTTGAAAAACATAAGTGAGGTTAAAACTTTGCCATTTGTGAAAGGCCAAATCATGTTTATTAGGGGGGAAATTGAGGTTATAAGTTACGGTGGACAAATATTTCTGTTCTGTGAATGCCAGACATTTCTCCAGCAACTTCAACCATTGCCTAAATGGTTCAACAGCTTATTAGGTGAATTTGGTTAAGGGCCAACAGCTGGGGGCCGGGGTTCACTAACATATAGGGTGCCAAGTCATGTATATCATTAAGAGTGGACTCCATGTCCGTCCTTCCAATATGCAGCATAACCTGGTGAGAGCCAATACAATGCAATATGTAACTGAGCAGCCACGACATATTGGCTGAGATTTGGAAGGTAGAGTCCTCCCTTTGCATTCAGGAGCTGGAGTCAAGTAAACTGAACTCTTGGAGATGCTCTGGGTTCCATGTCATAACTGCAATCACGGAATAGTGATCGCTGTTATGGCGAGTGTACATCACCGAAAATTAATTTCGGTGATGCACACTCATGGCGAGGATAAAGACAGTGCCCGAGAACTACAGGTTTTTATTTAATGTGGTAGGCTGCACCCCCTTACTAATGGATTCTCAGCTCCAGGGGGGTGCATGTTGGGGGGGTGAAAGACTTGGGAAAATAACAAGCTGCCCACCGGCAAAAAAAAATGCACTGCACTTGAACCCTGCACCCTGCACTCCCAAACAACCACCCACCCCACCATACATGTGTCCAGCTTGGCAGCTGCCCACCACATCCCCCCATACCTTCCCTCCCTCCCTCCCTCCTCCACATGCATATATATATATATATATATATGCTTACATCCATTCCCCTACCGCCACCCCAGTATCTGCTCGCTACCCTACCAGGTAGCGCTATACACAGGTGTCATGACTGAGTCCCCTTTTTGTCTTTTTGTAAGCGCTCAATCATGGTTGCCCCATGCACATGGTATACTGGTGCTCCGTGCCAAATAAACCTAGTTATTAACTTATCCCAGGTCCTAAAGTAAACGCTGCTAGGCATAACAGGTAGTGTCTGTAGAAAAAAGAGAATTCTGGGAAGAATGTTTTGTTGAACAGCTTCAACCTGAGACAACAATCCCATAGGAAGCTGAGACCATCTGGCCAAATACGCTTTTAACTGTTGCGTGAGGGGCTCGAGATTCAGTAATTCCATGTGATCAAATGCTTAGGGAGCTGTTTACCTAAATATCTCATCTGTGTCTTGTACTATTTGAAATAAAAATTATTTTTACGCTTTGGAGACGGTTTAAAATTATAAAGAAGAACTTCTGTTTTTTGGTTGTTAACTTTATAACCAGAGATTGTAGCAAAAAGGTCTAACTGCTCCCAAACTGCCAGTATAGACTCTTCAGGAGAGGTCAGGGTGAGCAAGATATCAACAGAAAAAAGGGATATTTTGTGTGCGTGGCCCCCACCAATATACCCTCTATCCAAGAGTGGGATCAGATCACAGCAGCTAACAGTTCCAAATGTAAAACAAGTAACAAAGGGGAAATGGGACAACCCTTATGGGTTCCTCTGGTAAGGGGAAATCGATCCAAAAGGGAGCCGTCCAGTTTTACAAATGCCTGGGGGGAATGATACAAATTTTGTAATTGAGTGATAAAGCTCGGGGGGAAGCCAAAATGACTAAGGGTTGCCAATAAAAAGGTCCAGGTGACTCTATCAAAGGCCTTCTCTGCATCAAGGCCCAGGATGGTCAGGGGAATCTGTTGAGTTGTTGCGTAATCTGAAAGGAGAAAGGTGCACCTGACTGCATCCTGGGTTTGACATTTCTTTATGAAGCCTACCTGATCCGAATCTATGAGTTATGGGAGCAATAAATCTAGTCTGTGTTCCAATGCTGATGCAAAAATAAATTATAATCATAATTTAACATAGATATAGGATGATAGGAAGCTGGCTGTCTTGGATCTTTTAGTGGTTTTAGGGGTGCTAAAGCTCCTGACTGGAATGCTTGAAAAGCTGAAATTAGAGGGGATGAAAGGAACTTGAGAAAAGCTCGATAAAATTCAGCAGGATACCTGTCTGGGCCTGGTGATTTTAGAGTTTTCGCAGTTTTAAGAACCGCCAATATCTCAGAAAGATTAACTCAGGCCAGAAGGGAATTCATCTGGGTTTTAATCAACTTTGGTAAAGATAAGTCAGCTAAATAGGCATCTGATTGTGCGGAAGATGGAGCAGGGCCAGCTGTATAAAGTGTACAATAAAAGTTAGCCAAGGCAGTTCGTATGTCAATGAGTTTCATTAGGAGATGGCCAGTTTGTGGGTCAAACATGGTAGACAAACTCACTCAAGCTTTAGCTACCCAAAGCCTCTGGGACACGTGCCTTGCCCCTCTGGGCCCTCCTTCATAATTGGAAAATGTAAGGTATAACAACTGTTCTATTTTCTGATATATCAGTTTCTGCAATTGTTGTTTGGTCTGCAGTAACTGATTTTTAACTGGAGTCTTCCTGCATCAGAAATTCCTGCAAGGTATGGAGTGTCACAGATAGTTCTCTAATTTTTAACTCCCATTCACTTTTCTTTCTTGCAGAGAATTTTATGAGCTCACCTCTTAACACAGTCTTGAGAGCGTCCCAAATAATTGTAGGGGAAATATCCAAACTATTATTGTCTTGAAGGATAATAGGGATGCACTCCTGAACTCAATTTATAAATTCTGGGTCACAAAGATGAGATAAATTAAGACGCCAATGGGTGACATGACTAGTTTTCCCTAAAAATAATTTGGCCAAAACTGGGACATTATCAGAAAGAATCATGGCATCATGCTAAACATCTTGAAGCATGTTCAAATGTTCTGCCATGGTAGATATATTATCCAACCTGGAGGAGACCTTTGTTTTAGGGGAATGACATTTATATTCCTTTCCAGTGGGAAAGAAGTGCCTGCAGGTGCCAACAAAACCATGCAAGGGGAGATTAATAGCTAAGTATCTTTGAAGGGGAGTTTTCCCATGAGGCAAGATCTTAGAAGCATCTGAGCATTGATTAATAATCACATTTAAATCCCCCGGGTGGGAGTTGTTCTGCATGTACTCACAAAGTGTCAACTGGGTATGTCCCTGCCTTCAAATCTCTGGGGCAGGATCAAATTATGCTGTATGAGGGCATTGTAGATACAGCTGGATTACCGTACCAGGACATTGGTGATACACACTGTTGCATTGCACACCACCCTTTCCTGTTGAGGTAGGCATCCACCCCATCACCAGTGGATGATGGATGGCAATATGGGTGCAGTCAATGGCACTGAGTACTGATGGTAGGTATGCAACCTGATAAACTGCTGCATTGGTGCTGTACATTCCTCTGCTGTGCTGGGGAATATTATGAACTCACAAGTGTGTAGCAGCAGGACATTTAAACGTTTGGCCAGCAGGTGTAAGATGGTGAACTGCAAGATACTGGTGGTATCCCTCACTGGTGTTTGGAATTACCCTGTGGCCAGAAAGCACATAACAGCCATCACCTTCGGCTCAATTATCATGGCATGGCTGTGATGGGTGGCACTGCATAGCTGCACATGCAGGAGCTCACACTGCTTCCTGAGCATGGCCCTGTTGAGGTGATACCAGCTAACGTGCTGGTCATTTATGAGACTCTCAAAGGTGAGTCATGGCCAGTACTGTCTGTATGCAGCATACCACCTCTGCGGTCTATGGATGGGCCCAGGATGGGCAGCTGCACTCTTCTCTGCCTGCAGGGCCTCATGCAGTATCTACAGCACATGTGCTCCCCCAACCACCATCTTGTGTGCTGGATGCAGTGTCTCTGACCACCTCTAGGGTTTGCCCAGAGTAAGTTGGCCTTTTCATAGGTGTTTTTTGTGCAGTACAAAGTTGCATGCACTAAACCTGTTTTGCAGTCCAAATGCGCCAAGTATAACGCTGTGTGTATATTCAGGTCAGCACCCCTCCCTTTGCCCAGTGCATACATTGGGCCTGATTTTCAAATGGCTGCTAGATTGGTGCACAGTGCATAAATCCATGACTGCAGCAAACTCTGGGTTCATCAGAGATCCTGCACCGTATTCCAGAAGAAAGGGGGTCACAACACAAAAGTCCCAAGAGCTGCTGTAGCCTAAGTGCTGTGGCAAACATTTGGAACATCGGAGGGGTTTGATGGAGGGTCCTGTCAAGGCCCTCCAGCCTGGTGCAACCCTGGTGCAGCTGTGAAGTGGGGAGGGGGAAGAAGTCTGCAAGGTCTGGAACTGGGTGCAAGGGACCAGTTGGGGTGCCATACTGGGCAATGGGAGCATGGTGGCAGTGGCAGGGTACAGAGGTGGCACCCAGTGGAAGTGCCATGGTCAGTGGGACAGAGCCACTTGGACCAGGTACATCGTGGTAGGCATACACAGCCCCTGTCCTGCACCACAGGTGGCAACAGCCCTTGCACCTGCCCCATAAATGACACAATCCCCGACAGTATAGTTGGGCATCAGCATGGCTCCATCCAGTGGACTGTTTAGCAGGGGAATGTCACAGTGCCTGGGGTATGTCCCCATCCACTGACTACACCTCATAACCCGCAGCCAATGCCACCAGCCACATGTTGGGGACTGTCTCAGCTATGAGGTAGGTGTCAGGACTGTTGCCAACTAGGCATCCAGGACAGGGTCTATGCATGCCTTCCATGGTATACCCAGTCCAATCAGCTCTGTCCCACTGGTTATGGCACCTCCACCGGGTGCCACCTCTGTACGCTGTTACTGCTGCCATGCCCCTGTCACCCACTATTTTAACCTCACTGGTCCCTCTGCCCTGATTCCTGACATTGCAGGCTTCCCTCACTTACCTCCCTCCAAACCACTGGTGCAGGGCCCTTAGACCAGCTCATGGCTGATCTAACCTCAGCCCCATCAAACAACCATGACGGGGCTTCTAAAAATCCCAAATAAGGGGCTGATGCAGCCCTACCTTGGTGCAAGCCCTCTTGCGACCTGGCACACCAGCACTTCTGTCATAGGGATGGAGCAGGGAGGCTTTGGTGCAAATTATCCTGATTTCAACACAGCCTGCATTTGAAAATTGGGATTGCCCAAAAATGCTGTCCAAGGTGCCACTTGCATCAAATCCATTTGGCCTTTTAAAATCTGGCTCATTATCTTTTAGTGCATACACTATCCCTTTTAGTGTGTGCACTTCCCCCTCTTTGAATATTGTGCTCAGGCACAAATGGCGGAATGCAAATGGCACGTAATCACTTTGCCCACTATGCAAACTTTTGAATATCTGGCCGCAGGAGTTAAAAACAAGGGGTCGTAAGTTTAGTGTGCAAAGAATGTGTAACACCAGCTATTTATGATAGAGCAGAAATAAGATGTCACAAGCATCCTCCAAAACATTCTTTTTCCACTCAGAAACGAAATTACAAAAAAGCAGGCCACCTTCTGAGTAAAGTTTGTTTCCTAGCAGCAGACAATCATAATGACATCAAAAGGACTACAAGCTCAGCAAGGAAGCAAAAAAAGCTCCTAGCACATTTCCAATTATTCAATGAAATAACAAAATGTGACAAGCACCAGTATCCTTTGAACTGCATTTTTTTTTCCCATTGCAGATACACTCTAAACAACAGAAAACAGTAGGTAACTTAACTTGAAAAGCTTGATGACCAGCACAAGATAAGAACATACCTCAGAAGACATACAGCAGAACTGACAGGAGTAGCACTTCTGGCTTCTGCATTTACACATCATCAGCTACCATGATGCCTTACACGAGTCAGGTCATGCCATTTGTAATGGAGTCAAAAAAGTGTTCACACAAGGGTAAAACAGAGGGAAGCCAACTTCATTTAAATTTAAACTAGGATGAAACTGAGGTGGCATAAGAGAGGGAATTGTTGTTCATGCCTACAAACTAAACAGGTATACAGAAAAAAGGTTGAGGTGATTTTCCCTTTAAGTACTGCTCAATAAGAGGCATGATGAGTGTCACCCATTTCACAATGAATCCCGGACATTGCTTTGTGAAACTTAACTTGTTTGGGCCATATAAGATTTGTTAAAGTGACATTTTTAGGAGTGTATGCATGTCACCTGACTATGATGAAACACTAGTGCAGGAATGTTTGCATTTTCTTACAGTCATCAGTCATGTTTACAAGTGGTACCCTCTCTGACAGTCCACCTTCAGTCCTAACCTCAGCAAGGTTCAGATCTTTCTGGCAAGCAATTGCCAATCATGACCAAACCCTGTTAACTGCCTTACTCCATTTTCATAATTAATATAGAAGGGAACTGACTCTGAAAATAAGTCAGTGGTTATTACAACGACAGAACTGGTTATTCTGAAACTCACTCTGTATTGAATTTGCTTGGGTGCAGCTAAGAGAAGGCTAACCATTTATGATCTGAAAAAGAATGATCATAAATGCATAAAAACAAGGGGAAAAAAACAAGGTACTGCATCAGTGTGTGGACTGAAAACAAAAAGGAAAAGGTAATATTAAATGCATGCTGAAAATAGAAAATAGATAGAATTGATGTCTGACCATAGGTCTCCTTTAGGAATTATCTCTGTTAGATAATTCCTGAAGAAGCCTGATGATCAAAATGTCAGTTCTAACTCTATTTTCTATTTTCAGCATGCATTTAATATATTCTACATACATAACATGAATTTGGATGACTCAGTTTTTGTCTGAGGAATTGTAAAATGGTAAGCTAGCTATCATGCATGGAAACTGTTATGAAGAATATCTTTTTTCAGATCTGCCTCACAAATCTCAGTCCTAGTTTTACCTAATATGCCATTGCAATACTGATTTAAAGTAATTATTTTTCATCAGGACTTTAATATACTCAAAAGAGATAACGGTTCCTTAAAATATTGCTTGCTATACCTGAGTACTATTCAAAACCAAACAATGCAATCATTTAAGTAATGACATTCATTTTGTTACATATGAACATATGAATCTGCCAACAGAAACAGACCAGTTGGTCTATCAATGTTTGCCAGAGTGTGTAGCTAGCCCCCTAGTTGCAGCTGCCCCAAATCCCTCCCCATTTGTCATTCCCATGATGACCTCAGCCCCCTAAACACAGACCCTCCCTCGTGCTCCATCCCACACCCTCTTAAAACTTCCTACTGTCTTACATGATACCACCCCTTCTGGTAGAGCATTCCATTTAGACACCACCTTCTCCATGAAGTAGTGCCTCCTCATCTCCCTCCAAATCTTCAGCCATCCAATCTTAGCCCATGCCCCCTCGTGTCCCTACCCTGCCTCAGTTTAAGCACCCCTTCAGTGCTAGCTTTGTTTATCCCCCTCAAATACTTGAACATTTCAATCATAGCTCCCCTATCCCTCCTCTCCTCCAGGAGGTACATATTCAGTTCATCCAGCCTGCCCTCATAGGCCTTGCCCTCCATCCCCTGTAACAATTTTGTTGCCCTTCCGTTGCACACCTTCCAGTAAATTAATATCCCTCTTCTGATGCAGCTGTCAGTATTGCACACAGTACTCCAAGTGCAACCTGACCAAAGATCTGTAGAGGGGCAGGATCACCTCCCTATACCTGGATGAGAAACCCCTTGCGATACAGTCCAGCATCCTGTTCACCTTAGCTTCTGCTTTCCTGCATTGGGCAGAGTTGTTCATGCTCCCTGTTACCAACACCCCTAGGTCCCTCTCTTCATCAGAGATCCCCAGTCTTACCCCTTCCAACCAATAGTCCCTTCTTGGGTTCTTTGCCCCGAAGTACATAACCTTGCACTTTTTTGCATTGAATCCCAGGTACCACTTCTCCTACCATACCTCCAGTTTGGTTAGGTCCCCCTGTAGTTGTTTCCATCCATCCTCTTCATCCACCACTGCCCTCATTTTAGTATCATCTGTGAACAGACTAACCCTGCTCCCAACTCCATTTGCAATATCTGAGATAAAGAGACCAAACA
The DNA here is from genome assembly GCA_016271365.2 of Neoceratodus forsteri. NCBI lineage: Eukaryota > Metazoa > Chordata > Ceratodontiformes > Ceratodontidae > Neoceratodus > Neoceratodus forsteri. The sequence goes on from CM057458.1 coordinate 380,661,991, forward strand.
GCACTGGGCCCAGCACTGAGCCCTGCGGCACACCGCTCGTCACTGGTCCAGGTGGCAAGAGTCCCCCCCCCCACTACCACCCGTTTCAGCCTCCCCTGCAGCCAGTTCTTTATCCAGTTTGTCAGCTTCATCCCCACCACCACAGCCATCAGCATCCCTCCCAGTCCAAGTACAGGGCATCTACAGCATGACCGATATCCAGCTCTCTTGTTACCCAGTCATAGTATTCTATTAGATTGGTCTGACAAGACCTCTCTGAGATGGACCCATGCTGCCACCCATCCTGGAGGTCATTATCCTCATGGAACAACACCAGCCTCTCCTTCAGTATCATTTCCATAAGTTTACCCACTATGGAAGTGAGAATGACAGACTGATAATTTCCTGGCTCATCCCTAGGGCCACTCTTGTGTATGGGCACCACATGGGCCACCCTCCAGTCCTGAGGCACCCATCCCGTGTCCAGGGAGGCATTGAACAGGTCCACCAGTGGCTCTGCCAACACATCTGCCATCTCCCATAGCACCCTGGGGAGGTTGCCATCATGAACTGGTACCTTGTCCACCCTTAATGCCCTCAGACCCTCTAGTACTGTACTCCCCTCAATCATTCCATCTGTCATCTCCTCCTCCCCACCCTCCCAGTCCATGGTGGTAGTGGACCATCCTTCTCCTTCATGAAAATGGAGCAAAAGTTTTCATTTAGTATTTTCGCTGAGTCCTCTCCCTTTTCCACCCACACCCCTCCCTGCTTTATCTTCACTTTATGGTCTCTGCGCTTCCTCTTTTCCCTGACATATCTAAAAAAAAGTCCTTCTCCCCTCCCTTGATGCCCTGTGCTAACCTTTGCTCCCTGGAGGCCTTGGCTACTCTCACTTGCTTGGTCACCTCCTTGGACCAACTCACATAAGCCTCCCTGTCCTTTTCCTTCCCCATTCTCCTGAACTTCTGGTATGCAGCTCTCTTCGCCCTCACCCTCCCCAACACTTCTTTGTTCAGCAAGCATGGTTTCCTGGCTCTGCACTCCTAGTCCTGGTGCAAGCTTTTGTAGCCTCTCTTAGCCCAGTTTTAATAATTTCCCACTTTTGCTGTGCATCCATCTCTGGCCTAATACCCTGAAGTCTCCCTTGCAGTATTTCTCTCATCCTTCCGAAGTCCACCCTCCTAAAATCCACCATCTTTGTTACTGTGCCTCCAGACTCCCTGCCCAACTTGAGAATGAATCGCACTGTTTGGTGGTCAGTACCAGCTAGTGGGTCTTCCAGCCTTATTTACCTCACTGCCTCCCCATTTGACAGCACCAAGTCCAGCGTGTTACCTAGTCATGTTGGCCCACTGACCAGCTGTGTCAGGAGACCATTCTGGACTGCATCCAGGAGCACCTGCTCCCTGGCACTGGAGGTGGCAGAGGTGCTCCAATCTACCCCCAACAGATTGAAATTCCCCACACTCTTTTTTCTACATAGCCTCCTGTTTGCTTTGCTAACTCCCTGTCTAGGTCCACTGATTGGGCTGGTGGTCTTATTTTATTTATTTATTTACTTTTGTTAACCAGGTAAGCACACTAGACAACAAGTGCCTATATTCAGGTGTGATCCGGGAGGAGACAGAGTACATCAGAAGCAAAATACAGAGTCAGGGTAACATACGGGCCCATGAACAAGAGGGTGGAACAACAAAATGATACAACTGGCTTTAAATGGTAAGGCTGGCAGTAAGTCAACAAGATACATAACAGCAATTGAGAGATAGAATAACAACAGGTAACATCATGACAAAGAATACATCAAAATTACATGAAAGTACATGAGCGCCTACCATGAGAGAGAATGCACATCAGAATAGCCGGACCCAGTGCTGTTTGGTCTCTTTATCTCAGATATTGCACATGCACCTTATGCCAGTCCAGATTTTGAATGCAGCCTGTGCCACATGTGGGACCTTCTGTGCCAACCAGGCTTGTACCAACCCTGTGATGGCTGTACCAGTGCACCATGGCAGAAGGGGTTTGCACCAGGGTGGGGCTGCAATATCCCCTACATTGGGATTTTGCAAGCCCCCCATGGGGCACACGGATCCTGCAGTCACGGATCCTGCTGGAGCTGATCTAAGCTGCCATGCACACTGCTGCAGCCTTCACTGAGTTGGGGGTGATCTTGTGCCCCTTGGGGAAGGCATGCAGTCAGCCCTTGACACCTGCTAGATCACTGCCAGAACAGCTGGTGGTGTGTGGAAAGTGAGCGCTCACAACTCTCCACATGGGGATGCTGGTGCCTCCACTCCTGCCATGTACCTGCACTGTCACTACTGCCCCCATCAGTGGTAGTTGTAACCCCCTCCTCCCAGCCAGACCAGTCCCAGTCCCATTCCCCTGCTAACAAGGGCATCCTCTGAATGACTCACCAGCCAACAGGGTGACCAACAGGCTGGTCACCATCATTGGCCACCAATGCCACAAGCCTGTGCAGCAGCTTGCGGCAGTTCCCTTCCATGCACTGTTTGGTCTGTTCATGGCTTGGCCTGCAGAAATCTCAGGGACTTTGGTGCCAGGACCACTGTTCTTGTAAAATCCATTGCAGGGTCCCTGGTGCATCCAAGTTTGCCACAAGCAGCAGTTTGCTGCGTACTGCGCCAATCTAAATCAGCTTTGTAAAATTGAACCCAGAGTGTGTCAAGTTTATTTAGACTTCTTTGTAGTTCTAATCTGTTTGTAGAAATAATTACTAAATCATCTGCATATGCCCAAATGGGTACGTAATGCTGGAGGATCTTTTAAGGATAGAAACTTAGAAGCATAGAAGTTGATGGCAAATAAGGACCGTGTGACCCACCCAGTCTAACCATGTTGCCTCCTATTTTGAAAACCATAGATCCTAGTTGATCTGCAGCTTACCCTTTTCTTCCTGCCTCTAAGGTACCCTTATGTCTATCCCATGCATTCTTGGATTGTGATTGGTTGGCATCCATGGCACTCCAGACATTACCTCATGGGTTTTAGCCCACCTGATAGGCTAGTGATGCACATGACCCAGATCAGATTTCCAGTATATCCGGGTCCCAGAAACCCCTGCTCTCCAGTTTAGAATCATGCATCTGAACAGGCAAGAAGCACACCAGGAATCCCTGTCTGCTCTAGCAAGGTAGGAATTAATCTTATTATAATGAATCCTTTGTCTGCACTAACTGGTGTTTGAAGCAACTTTGGAATTACTTAGAATTATTTAGGATGGATGCTGAGCCCTACAGTTCCTTTCTCGGGGCTCAGCCATGGTTGTGGGGCAGAATGTTATTGCAGCCCCATGGCTTGTGTATTAGGTTTTTCTCTTGGGCAGAGCTGCTCCCGTGGTGTAAAGGGCCAGGGCAGAAAGCAGCTAGGCAGGATGGTGGTGGAGACTAATGTTCTAACCCTGGTCTCCCTTACTAGCTCTGTTTTGTTCCTTCCCCTCACGCTGTTCGTGGGGGCTCAGGACTCTCTGGCACCGCGCGACCGCGCTTCTAGCCAACCCCCCCAGCCTAGGCCTCATGCCTTTGGCTTCGTTGGGGCCTCCACCAGCACGCCAGTCAGGCCTGGATGTCCTCCCTCCGCCCGCCCCCGTGCCCCTTGGGTGTGCGGCGGTCCACGAGGCTGCCAGAGGCCTCTTGTCCCCGTCTGGCTTCTCTCCTCGTCGGCGGGGCAAACCCAGAGACGCCGTTCGTGCTCGCGGCACTTACTCAGCCGTGGGCTAAGGACGAGCCACCTCGCACTCGGGCGTGCCCATAGGCCTCGTTTGGGGCCTTCCTCCTCCTCACGCCCAGGTGTGAACGCCTAGGCCTCGGTTGGGCCGCTCCTACCGCGTCCAGTTCCAGGACGCTCCGCCGGCTGATTCCTCCCCTCCCATGTGAGGGGCGAACTGGGAGGATCAACTCTCAGGATCACCCGCTTCCTCCCTTGGCGTGACCAGGTGGGGAGGAATGAAGGAGAGAGAGAGAGATAGTGTCTCTCTCCGGAAGGCGCTCTCTAGCTGCTCTCAGAGCATCGCCTCATGGGAGGCAAAGGACGAGGCATCCACAAGGTGGGCTTCACCTACCGGCTTCGTTGGGGCTTGGGACTCTCCTCAATCGGGGGGTTCGTTCCCTGGCCCGCCTAGCGACCGGAGCCCCTCCCTTCCGGCTCACCCTCAGGGGACTTGGATAGGCCATCTCCACCCTCCAGTCACTGGCCAGGCCCCGCTCTGGTGGGGTATTACTGGGACACTGGACTGGTCTCAGGGGTTGTGGATTACTCAGCCCCTCCCTAAATTCCATCAAAAAAAAAAATCTAGGTGACCACACCACTCGGGTCCCTCACCTAGCGACCCCAGTAGGTACTATTTATCTGGCCTCCCCCACGGTTGCCTCGGCTCCCTCCCATAGCGGGCCTCGGCACCAGACCACCGCTCGTCATTGCAGGGGTCCTCCCACAGCACCCCTCAACCTCAGGCGCTTCTCCTGTTCCCCTGCAGGGGCAGGGCTCGTTCAGCCTCAGGTGGGGACAACTTAGAAAAAAAAAGAGAAAAAAAAAAAAGAAGGTGGCAATGTTATGGTCGATTCCTAAGTGTACCTCTCTCTAATTCCAGATGGTAAAAGCAAAGAAATGTTCTGCATGCAGCGCCAATCTCCTCCCCCAAACCCCGGGCCCCCTCTGCGCGGCCTGCCTCCTGGACGACGACGATTCTTCTCTGGAGCGAACACCACCCCTGGCGCCCAACAACCCCGGACCCAGCAACTCTACGTGGATGGACCCGGGCTCCCTCCTGATCCAGAACCAGCAGGCCCGCGGTGGCTATGATGGAGAGCCAACAGAACTTTATGCTCAAAATCATGGAGAAACTGGAATCCCTCACCCAGAACAGGGCAAGGCCTCCTAGCACAGAACTCGACAAGACAGGGGGCCAACCAGAGGAACTTCCAATCCCTGAGGACACCCTCCCGGTTGTCCCACATGATGGCACGCTCGAGGATGGGGAGAGAGATGACGCGGGGGAAGAAGATGAGGCGGACTCGGACGCAAGGAGATGGAACTGCAGACGACCCCTTCACTGACCTCAAAGCTATGTTCCTTCGACATGATCCCGGGGCTCATGAAAATGATCAAGGCCACCATGGGGTTAGACACCAAAGACACCGAAGAAGGCAAGCCTCAATCGAAGCTCGATCTAATGATTCAGCTTAGGCCGGCAACCACAGAGACCTTCCCCGTATGTCCAGCGATCGAGGACATCTTCAGCACAGAATGGCAATCCCCCGAACCGGGCAGGATGCCGAACCGTAGAGATCTGGACAGAATGTACCCAGTGCAAGGGGAAAAATCGGACACTTGGTGCAAGGCGCCCACCATCGACCCTCAAGTGGCGGCCCTCAGCAAAAAGACCGTGCTCCCATGTGGCACTATAGCTCTCAAGGACCCTACAGATAAAAGGATCGAGGACATGCTCAAGAAGGCCTTTGAGATTGAGGGCACCGCTGCTAAGGCGACCACTACCGCCATCTACACGACCCGGGCACAGATCCGCTGGCTCGAGAAACTCCAGGAGCAGGCCACCACTAAGTCTAGGGAGGCAGAACTATTGGAGTGCACCCTGGATGCAGCCAAATACCTGGCTGATATGGCGGTAGACACCCTGCGCCTTCAGGCAAGGGCCACCGCCATCATCAACCAGGCCCACAGGGCGCTGTGGTTGAAACTTTGGGACGCTGATCTGGAATCAAAGACATTGTTACAGAATTTACCACTATGGGGAAAGCATGTTTTTGGGGAGGGACTGCAGGATTACTTAAAGCAAAAGGAGGAGGGCAGGGACCTCCTCAGGAATAGAGTCAAGTTCTCCTATCTACCATCCTCAAGATGGAGGTTTCGGAGGAACAAACCTTGCCAGCCCAGAAGGACACACTTCAACAGGGCCACCTTTCGGGTAGAGGCTTCCCCACCAGCTTCCATGGCCCATACTTTCAGAACTACCAGTCCCCATCTTTCAGAACCCGGGGCCAAAGATCCGGAGGTCGAGGTAGAGGTTTCAGGGGAAAACAACAGTGACTTCCCCCTACCAGAGACACGAGGTCAGGATCCATACCCACCAGTGGGGCAAAGGCCAACCCTCTTCATCCACCGCTGGATAACCACCACATCGGACAGGTGGGTATGAGACGTAGTGTCCAAGGGATATGCCATAGAGCTATCCCGCGCCCATATCCCTCACAGGTTTGTCTCCTCCCCCGTAACCAGGAGAAGGGCATCCCCTCATCAGGTCCAGCAGATCCTGGCAGAGCTAATCCAAAACAGGGCCATTCAGCCCGTACCGGTACCAGAGCAAGGACTGGGAATGTACTCCATTTTCTTCCTGGTACCCAAAAATTCGGGGGAGCTCAGACCCATCCTAGACCTGAAGCATCTGAACCGACACATGGTCTCACACCGATTCAAGATGGAGACCATCCAATCCACCCTCCGATGCATCTGGGTAGGCGACTTCCTAACGTCCATTGACCTAAAGGATGCCTATCTCCATATCCCCATCATCCGGAAACACAGGCAATTCCTCCGCTTCCACATTCTAGGCCACCACTTCCAGTACAAAGCGCTTCCCTTCGGCCTGTCATCAGCCCCGAGAGTCTTCACCAAGGTTTCCATAACCCTGGTGGCCAGACTCAGGGAACAGGGGCTAGATATCATTCCGTATCTGGATGACTGGCTCATTCGCGCTCGCTCCGAGAACCAGGCACGAGCACACACGGAATTCACCATGCAGGCTCTCGAAGACCGTGGTTGGGTGGTGAATCAAGAAAAGAGCCACCTCAGCCCCACTCAACAGATCGAACATCTGGGGGCCCTCATCAACTCGGCCGAGGGTTGGGCAAAACCGTCCCCAGCGTGAGTTCACAACTTAAGGGAGCTGGCACGTGAAATGAAGGCCCGCCACCACACCACGATGGGGAGGTTAGCCCAGTTGTTGGGCTGCATGGCCTCCTGCATAGACCTCGTGCCTTGGGCCAGGTGGAACATGCGTCCACTTCAGAACTACGTCCTGTCACGGGGGGCACCGAGTGAGCACAATCTTCAGTGCGTGGTACCACTACCCCAGGCAGTAAGATCCTCTTTGACATGGTGGACAATGGAAGGGAATCTATCCAGGGGAGTTCCGCTGGAGCCACCTCGCCCAGTCTCCATAGAGATGGATCACGAGCCTCTCGGGATGGGGAGCCTGCCTGGGGACACAACAGCACAGGCGTATGGTCACCAGCGGGCGAGCTCTCCATCAACATTTTGGAGATGAGGCCGTGTCCCGCCCTGAAGGCTTTCAGGCATCTAATACTTGGTCGGTCGGTCCTGATCCGCTCCGACAATCGGGTGACAGTGGCATACATAGCAAAACAAGGTGGGACCAGGAACAGGGCCATGATGAGGGAAACGGCAATGTTCGTCAGCTGGGCCCAGACACACCTCACCCATCTGAGCACAGTCCACCTTGCAGGGAAGCTGAATGTCTGCACAGATTGGCTCAGCAGGCAACAAGTACACCCGGGAGAATGGCAGTTACACCTGACTCTATTCCAGATGATCCAGGCGACATGGGGGCCCGTGTCCATGGATCTCATGGCATCTCGGGAGAAGGCCCAGGTCAGCAGGTACTACTTGTGGTTCAGGGATGGCATCTCCCAGGGAATGGACGCCCTGTCACAGACCTGGAGGCGGGGGAACGCCTACATTTTCCCGCCACTCCCCCTGATTCCTCAGGTCTTAACCAAGGTTCAGGAGTCAGGCCTCAGGGTTATCCTGGTGGCCCCTTATTGGCCGCGCAGGGCCTGGTTCACAGCAGTCAGAGAGATGGCTGTAGCCAGCTTCCGGATACCCTATTGCCCGGATATGCTGGCACAGGGGCCTGTACTCCACCTGCGGACCCTGAAACTCACGGCTTGGCTCCTGAGAGGAGAAGACTGAGGGCAATGGGGTACCATGAATCGGTCATCAGCACCCTACTTCAGTCCAGACGGGCTTCCACCACGTCCACCTACGAGAGGCAATGGGCCATCTTCACTCGGTGGTGTCGAGAATGGGGGTCGGTGCCCGAACAGACCGACCTGGCCACCATCCTACTATTCCTCCAGCAAGGAGTAGACAAGGGACTGGCACACTCATCCCTCAGGGTACAACTGTCAGCCATAAGGCGACCGCATAGGCCTCGTGGAGGGTATCCTCCGGGAGCACACCCTGACTCAGTACGTTTCTTGAGGGCTGTAGAGATCCTCTGGCCAAGGGTTAGACCGGCCATCACCCCGTGGGACCTTCCAATGGTTCTTGAGTCCCTCAAATTGGCGCCATACGAACCACTTCGAGAGGCAGACCTCTTCTGGGTCGGCCTCAAGACTTGCTTCCTGGTGGCCATCTGCTCGGCCAGAAGAATCGGGGAACTCGGTGCCCTAACCTGAGCAGAGCCATACACAGTGTTCACACCACTGGGGGACAGCCTGAGAACAGTCCCAGCCTTCCAACCGAAGCTTTCTACCAACTTTCACAGAGAGCAGCCCATTGAGCTGCCCACCTTCCCAAGCGACCCACACAGGGCCTGGCGGGGCCCCTCACCATCTCGGCGTGGGGATCAGTCCTCTCGGTCTGCTTAGCTAGAACCCGTCCCATCCCCAAGACAGAGAGGCTGTTCTTCATCTCAAAGGCAGAGGCAGGGTTATGCTGCCTCCAAAACCCTAATCGCCGGATGGCTAAGGCCGAGTCATCCAGAATGCCTACAGCCGAACCAGATGACTCCCACCCCAAGGGATTAAAGCTCATTCCACCAGAGCGGTTGCCACTTCCTGGGCGGAAGAGCCAGTGTATCCTCGGAGGACATTTGTAGGGCGGCCACATGGAGCTCCATACACACATTAGCCAGACACTACAGGCTGGAACAACTCCAGGCCATTCGGCCCTCCTTCCGCTACTCAGGTCCTGGCAGCAGCATCCTCGACGGTCACTCCTGGTCACTCAAACCCACCGGAGTACTAACTGCTTCTTATCTACCATGAGGTAATGTCTGGAGTGCCATGGATGCCAACCAATCACAATGGGTGTTTACTCACCTGGTAAAGGTGATTGTGTTGGTTGGCATCCATGGCACTCCAAGGCCTTCCCTCAGAGTGATCAGAGTGACCGGTCCCGGGGCTAAAAGGGGTCTTCACCAAGTATACTCTAAGAGAATGGATAAGGTGAATGTTACATAATAAATGACCAGTCGAGCTTCTGGGTTCGAGACTAGACTGTAAATAGTAGGGGAATAAAACTACAGGCCCCAGGGCCTTTTTTCGCACTACATCGTGGTATGCCTCCTTTGTGTTCTGGTTATCCTTCTAATAATCTCTCTTGACTGTAACCACACTGTATGTTTCTTCTCTCTTGTACTAATTAACCTTATTTCAGCTATGGAAGATTCAAACTGGAGAGCAGGGGTTTCTGGGACCCGGATATACTGGAAATCTGATCTGGGTCATGTGCATCACTAGCCTATCAGGTGGGCTAAAACCCATGAGGTAATGTCTGGAGTGCCATGGATGCCAACCAACACAATCACCTTTACCAGGTGAGTAAACACCCATTTCCTAACTGTATTTGCCCCCCACACCTCACTAGGGAGACCATTCCAAGCATCCATCACTCTCAGTGAAAAAGTACTTCCTCATGTTGCCCCTGAACCTCCCCCAGCCTCATATCTTTCTCCCTTGTTCTTGCACACTTTTTGTGAAAGATGTTACCCTCTAGTGCCTTGTTTATACCCCTGAGGTTCTTGAATATTTCTATCACATCCCCGCTTCTCTTTCCTCTCCTCCAGGGAGTACATATTTAGTTCCCCCAGCCTCCCCTCATAGAGTTTTTCATACAGACCCTGCACCATCTTTGTAGCTCTCCTCTGGACTGCCTCCACTCTGTCAATGTCTTCCAGAGATGTGGTCTCCAGAACTGGACACATTACTCTGAGTTCTCACTAGCGATCTGTACAGTGGCATAACCACTGCCTTCTTTCTGCTGCTGAGCCCTCTTCTTATTCACCCCAGCATCCTACTGATATTCTGATTTATTTAGTTCAAGTAAGATTTCATTTATATAGATCTATATAAATGAAATCTTACTTGATTTAGGGACGCATTCTTGTTGCACTCCCATATTGGTTCCAATCTTTACATTAGATATCCATATTTAGTATATCTGATTTTGATCCATGTATTGTTATAAAGCTGTCTTATCAGGACAATAGATTTTGATTGAGTCTAGGCTTCCTGAGTTTAACTCATAGGTAAGATCTTATAATGAAGTTGAATGCTGCAAAGCAATCTACAAAATCTACAAAAAGTTTGTTTTTTATAATACAGTACTTTTCTATTAAATGTGACAATAGAAAATGTGTGTCACTGTTCGTTACACGTTTCTAAATCCTGCTTGTAGCGTGGAAAGTATTTTTTGATTTTCTATCCAACCAAGTAATTCATTTAATAAAATGTTAGTGTGTATATACTGTATATGTGTGTATGTGTATATATATATATATATATATATATATATATATATATATATATATATAGCTATATAATCTAATAGGCTTACCAGCCTATCCTTTGCAAGGTTCCCCATCTCCTTTTCTGAAAATAGGAATTATATAGCTACCTTTCCAAGTATCTGGCATAAATCCATACATAATGGATTTGCTGCAAAAAATCACTTAGAAAGTGTGACCACCATTCTTTATCAAGCTTGTAGAAATCAACAGGTATTTCATCAGGACCTGGGGACTTGTTACTCTTAAAGCTAGATATTGCTTCTTTGATTTTTTGTTGAGTAATCCGTACAGATGGTTCTTCAATTTTTTTTACTTTTTTCTTTTAGTCTTTGGTAACCGGGTTAGGCCCACTAGGCACAAGTGCCTGTTTTCAGGGTTGACCTAGGAGCACTGGGTGGTTAAGTGACTTGCTTAGAGTCACACAGTATGCAAGTGGAGGTTGTAAGAATCAAATTCAGGTCTGGTCTGCTGGATGTACCAAGCTCATTCACACCTCATTCCTCTGACCGCTAGGCTATACTGCCAGCCCCCTTTCCCTATCTTCTTGCCCTGTTGAATACATTGCATTACAAAAAATGCTCCTGTAAAGATCTAACCATTTATCTGGGAGATGTAAGAATCTACCGTATTTGTTTTTTATATTGATTAGTTCCAATGACAACTAGTGTCCTGAACTGTTTATTATCTTTCTATGGATTATACATTATGGGATCGCTCCTGTCCAACTGGAGTGATACTTTCCCCTGTGCATGAGAGACTCTTATTCTGTGACGAGCATCTCACATGCAAATGCCCTGGAAATGGGAACATTACGGAATAGTTTAAAAAAAAATAACATTGATTGCGCTTGATCTGTAATATATTAATATGTTCCCCATCGCCACTCATTGCAGGATAAGAGTGATTTCACTTACATTCTGCTCATGCTAGAACAGCGCAGCTTCACCTCACTGTTCTCTCCCAAGCAGAATAAGTGTGAAACCACTCTTATCCCACAATGAGTAGCTCTGGGGGGCATATTAATATATATTGCAGAAATCATAGTTTCCCAAAGTTCTTTCTGATAGGCAGACTTCTAAACTTTTACATAAGCTATATATTCCCTTACAGAAATATAGGTGTGCTGTCTACATGTAGAATGCATGCCACATGCTTAATTGTGCAATATTTGCATGCTGTTCACATACACTAAGTGAACATATGCGAATCAGGTCTAAAAGGCAAATCAGGTTCACATGCTACAAGCTTAACATGTGCACAGCAGGTAAGCTGGTGTCGACATCTTCTAAAAATTACATCAGGTTCACATGTTGCATGCTTGACATGAGTGCAGCAATTAACTCATTGTGAATATCATTTCTATGTGTGGTTCATAGCTTAGTGCTTGTGCTATGTACAGTAGGGCTGAATGATATAAGTTGTGCTTGGATACGTAGGAGCCAGGCCAGTAAGTAGGGCAATGCCTGCAAGATGTGTGAGTTGTATGAAATGGTTAGTGCTTAGATACGTCAGCATGGATATGAACATGGTCAGTGATGTAGTACATATAAACTGGACTGGATATGAATAGTGCTTAGATATTTGAACAGATGATATCACAGCTTGTTGATGTTTTGGCCTTTCTCTGTATCCCACCTTTGTAAGGATGTTTAGTTGAGTAAGATTGAGTACCCAAAAGAAGAATTGTAGTATAGATATGATTACCTCCTCCAACTCCGGAGAGTGTGGCCACTAGCACGCAGGAGAGGAAAAAAAAACCCTTGGGGGAAACCTCTGATGACCCATGGCTACTAACCCACCTGTCCTTCTGGGCATACTAAAGAAGAGTAATCCTAAATTAACAATATTAGGTTGTCGGCTAATCCAAAATCCAGTAGATTGTAGATCCTGAATCCGATGAAAAGCAGGGAAGCAGGAATCGAATCACTGATGTTGAGTGTCCATCGAGAAGATGGTGGCACATCCTTCTAGCAAATTCCCAGTCCAGTAGACATCTATGTCCAGGGCAAGAATCTGATACAAGTAAATTTGAATCCACATTCTCGAAGGGTTGAGTGTTGAACCAGTCGAAGCAATCCTGAAGGCAACAACTTATTTTCCGAGGAGGACCGTGATCGGATGACTATGTCTCTACAACCCAGAATAGGAAGAATGGTGGTCCATGTTCTGATTGACAAGCTATGGAAAGGATAAGGCCCTTGGTGATGGAGCAGGAAGCTGTATACAGGCTATGAGGCTGGAAGAGGTGGAGTGGTTGGAACCTCTGGTCCTGAGTGTGGCGAAGCAGGTAAGAGTACATCAGGCAATAGAATGCGAAGTACGAGTAGGTAGACAAGAGAAGCTTGATGTATCTTCAGGCCCCAGAGGGGCCAAGCAGGTCATTGTAAGTAGGCGAGATAATGTCAATGAACCTCCAGGCCCTGTAGGGGCACACGTCATTCAAGGTGCGATGAAGAGAAACCCCCATGCCCCCGGTGGGGCGAGGCAGGTTATAGAGTACAGTAGAGAGTGCAGCAGACATCCCAGAGTCTGAAGCCAAAGGGATGGTGGTAGGTATGAGCAATTATGGCGTAAGCAAGCGTAAACCTGCACGTAGGTCAGTAGTAGTAGTAGTAATTATCGGACCTGCATGGAAATGCAGACATAGTAGCAAAGGAGTAGTACTGAACAGACTGTGTATGGCACACAATGAAGACCATTGAGGGCATGTAATAAGCAGGTAAATAGAAGGGCCTTCTGTTTGCTGAGCAAAATATTCCTGTATAGGGCGGTATGTACATATGTTTGGGTGGGAGCCAGGATGAGGCAGCAAGCTGAAAAGTGAACTTATGAGATTGGGTTTGAAAAGTCTGAACAAATGTGGTGCTCCTGATGGTCAAAGGATGGCAGAAGGATGCGGTGAAGAGGACTGAATTGGATGAGTTGGCAACTTGGCCAGATTCAGTAAGCCTCATAGCGCTGGAGTAGGTTAATGTTCGAGGCCTAAGTCATGAGATAGAAATGGCACTAAGAGATAGAGCTCGGCTGAGAGTCCTGGCAGGAAATGGGAGTGGTGGTAAATTCATATGAACTGAAGCAGCATGGTAAGAAGTATCCAGGGGTATTGATTGTGAATATCCTGAGATGTAGTCCAGATGTAAGTCCACAGAGGAATGAAGAAAGATATCCTTGGCGAGTGGAACTAGGTGTGAGCAGGCAAGGTGAGGGCAGCAGCATCCAGAACTTGAGTAGTGTGACCGAAGGTGAAAATCACTGGCAATGTGTCTAATCCTAATGGAAAAGTCAGAGATGACTAAGTGACATAGAATGAAGGCTTCTGGCAGATGGGGTCTGATGAGATGCCCAAATGGAGGAAAACAATCCAAAATAGGCAGGCAAGGAAGCAGCAGCAGCAGACCAGTCTAAGCCAGGGTGAAAGAGGCACTGCAGAGTAACTTGGACAAGGCAGGCAGATGAATGAAGGTCCAGATGCAGTCTGGATCCAGAAAACAGGTGAACAGGAGGGAGACAGGACTGAAGCAGATGGTCCACAGAAGGAGATCCAACAGGCTGCCAGGATGGGAAGGACTGAACCAGTGGATCTGGGTTGGAGAAAACTTCAGGAGAGGGAAGCTTGCACAGAGTCAAAAGGTAGTGCCCACAGGAAGCACAAGGCAAGAGAAATGATTGTCCAGAGCTAGGAATGGAGAACCACAGGAATGTCTTGGCAGAGAGCAATGCTGGAGGGACACTTTATAGCAGGAACAAAGGATGCAGTCGATAAGCTCAGGTGACGGCCAGCAAGAAGGATCCGGAGCAGGGTGCTGAACACCATGATAGAATGCATGGCTGGAATGCATGTCAGGAGTCCAAAGGATAAAGGCAAGTAACCAGCTAGGCCCCCCACATGGCGGAGGATGAGTGGCTGGACCCCATGTAGGTCAGCCGGAGGAAGAAGTAGACAGTGGCAGCTAGGCCCCACAAAGGTCATCAGAACTGCAAACCCCCATGCAGGGCAGCAAGGAGCAGTAAAGCTTGCCAGGCGAGGCCCCTGCATAGCCAGTGGGAATGGCCAGACTCCCCGTAGGCCAAGTGGGAAGGGAGAGCATGAGTCAAGCTAGACCCCACGAAGGCAAGCATGACCAGGGTGCTGCCAAAGAGGGTTGCCTAGTGCAGCAGACATCCCAGAGGCTGAAGCTGAGGGGATGGTAGTAGGCATGCAGCAAACAGTGTGGAAGCAAGAGGGAACTTGCACATAGGCAGTATCAGCAGAGCAAGTGTTAGAACGCAGGTGGCAGTGGAGCAGCCAGGTCAGAACATGGAGTGAATGCCAGGAGGAGCCATATGAGAAGGAGGCACCAGTGCAGGAGCCAGGAACCCAGCAGCCGCCAAGCTGCATGAGGCAATACTGGAAAGGGATTCCTATGGTCCACTTTGAGTGGAGTCATGCAAAGAGGGCATCAGGAACCACTGCCAGCAGACAGCCAGAGCCATACAGGGAGAAGTGGAAGGCTGCATCAGATGAGGTCCATGAAGCAAGGGTAACTAGACCACAATGGGGAGAGCAGCACAGTGGAGCTACCCCCCCCCCCATAGAACTACAGGCATAGCCTTTCAGTTAAATATCACATCAGGTTCACATGCTGCATTTTTACCATGTGTGCAGCAGCGAAGCCGGTGCAAATCTTATCTATAAAACACATCAGTTTCTATTTCTTGTATCACTGCTAGCAATTAGTCATTAAAATACATTTTTATTTGAATTCCCATAAAAATTAAGCAAACTCATTCATTCTGATCCTTTTGTAAGTTGTTTAATAGCTTTTGATTTTTGCCATTACATTGTCATTAATCTGTAAAGTATTGTTTGCTTATTGCCTTAAATGCCTAGGATATAGCCAGTCAACATCCCCCATTCCAGATATATGAAGAGGGACCTCTGTGTTGTGAAGCCTACTTTTTGTTTTGGATCATGCAAATTCCTTATGCATATTTAGTGCTACAAATGTGTTTCTCCATGACTATTTTAGCTCACTTACTTTCCCTTTGTCATTCTGTGCTGATCATGTACACTATGGCCCTGCTTAGCACTCTTTGTGCTGAGTAGGGTCTTGGAAGCATGCTCCATACCCCACATTTTGTCACTGAAATGAGGGGCATGGACACTCAAAATGAGGCACAATAAGGGAGACTAACCCACATGATGATCAGGACACATTATGCAACATGGAGATATGTTACCTCAGAACACAGTGGAAACCATTGTATTAACACCTGAGAGAGAATTTCTACCATTAAGCAGAGGTGCCATTTAGGTAGGGAAGCCCCCGACACCCATATTTGTGCCTAGGTTGTTCTTATGGTGTGGCAGTAATGGCTTTAAATTAGGATTTAATCTTTTGCACAGTAAGTGCTCACCTGGCCTGAGCGTGCTCACTCTGCAGGTACTCTCCAGACTTGACTGTGTGTATTGTGTTGTCCACGCTCTCCACCAATTAGCGGTGGCACAATCACATGTGATGTGGATGAGCTCCAGTCAAGAAAAAGCGCATGAGCCTTGCAAGTGCGACACTGTCTTTCCAACCACAGAGCAGACAGGCTGAACACTACAGCTTGGAGGAGTCAGTGAGCACTGAACTCTCAATAGCAGTATTGTGGCAGTATATTTTTGTTGTTCTGCTTTTAGGGAGTCTCTATCTCCCCTGGTGGCTAAAGGGGCAGAGGGTGAGCTAGAAGCTAACTCAAGACTAGGCTACCTACTTACTCTACTAGGCTCGCATTACAAAAAAAAAACCAGCACAGACCCCCACGGCAACAAACTAGGCTTAGCAGCAGTGATGACAGTGGTGTGGGTGGCCTTCATAGGCCTTGATCAATGTAGTGTGGAAGCAGCCTCAGAAGCAACCAAGCAAGAAGAAAGCAGCCCAGGTTGGGTGGATTCATATGGTGAGATGACTTGGTCACAGACCACACTGGGGACCTGTCAAGGTCAGTTCTAGCATCCAGCTTCTGGTGAAGGAGAGAGGGGGGAAGCAGACTAAAAATTGAGTTGGTGGCACACTATGCCAGGCTGCAGGTTCTGGCCATATGGCAGGGTAAGTAGAAGTAAATAATTTTTTTTACAGGAGGATTGGGGAAGGAGGAAGGACTGAAATATTGATGTGTTTTGTTTTTCATGTTTCTTCACCTTCGGTGGCTTCATGACCCATAGGGGATGGGTATTGAATGAAATGGCATCAGAGATAAAAATCGGGACAAAGTTATTTTTTTTTGGGGGGGGGAGTGAACTTCAGCCAGGAAAAAAATTGGTTAGTAACTAACTGGGTTTGTTTAAGCCCAAATCTGATGCACTGCTCTGGGGTATATACAGATGAGCCCTATAAATTAGCATTTTTTTCTGATCTGCATATCACATTTCAGTCAACCCAAATAAGTTATACCTTTTAGAGATGTTACAGACATTCTAGAATTGTCCCTTCCATTCATGGACAGTTTAGCAGTATGGTATGCACAGACAATGGGAGTCCCACTATAATCAGGTTTATCCCCCCGTGAAGCTGGCTGCCACATCCCCAAGCTCAGGCACATTATATCAAAGTGCAAAGAAGACTGCAGGGGTGTGCACCTTTGAAATGAATGGGGTATTTTTAATTATTATTTTATATATTATTGATGGAGAGTTGGAGATTAATGAAAGCCACCACTCAACTAACAAGGGCCTTGTTAGTAGAACACTGGCCTTCGTTATTCTCCAACTCACCATCATAATGTATAAAATAGTAACAGAAAATAACTCCATTCATTTCAAGGGGGTATGCCCCAGCACTCTGACCCATGGACATCATCTGTTAAAGACTTCTGCCTCTGGCTCCCTAGTATTCATGTAAGAGACTTTTTACTTATAGCTATTCTTGGTGGGTTGTCGGTAGCAGCATGGCCATACCCACTACTGTGTGTGTGTGTGTGTGTGTGTGTGTGCATGGGGGGGGGGGAATGGCCGTGTGTGTGTGTGTGTGTGTGTGTGTGTGTGTGTGTGTGTGTGTGTGTGTGTGTGTGTGTGTGTGTGTGTGTGTGTGTGTGTGTGAAGTTATTGCTACATTTGTGTTTGCACTGTAAAGTCTGTTTGCCTGGAAGCATTCAAAACTGCGGAGAAAAAATATTAGGAGTTTAGGAGTACAGGCCAGACAGAAGTAATTAAGTGGTTTTGTGGGTAAGTTTGTGTATTGGGGTGGGATAAACATGTGTTTCCATTGGTATGTGTGCTACAGTTCAACTGTGAAAATGAGATATGGAAGAGAAGAAAAGCATACACTGGCTACAAGCATGCCACATGCATGCAGATGTAATCAGATACAGTAACTATTGAAGAACAAGTGAACCATATGTGTGCAGAAAGTATGGCTTAGTGGTTAAAGGCACTGAACTGCAAACCAGGAAACTTGGAAACATGAAGGCCTGGGTTTGAATCTCATCAGCTCCCACTTGTGTATAGTGTGATCCTGCGCAAGTCACTTAACTTTTACATGTGTAGTTGGAAGTGACCACTTGCTTTATTGCACGCATGCCACATGCACGCAGTCTCCCAATTTAACCTAAAAATCATGGTTTCTACAATTGCTTGCTGTACAAATGCCATATGTATGCAATAGGTTCCAATTTAACATTTAAGTCATACTTGCAGCATGCATACCACTTGGGTAGTTTTATGTGTGCGACATGAAAACATTTCATCTAATTATTTCTCTAAGGGTTGTTTTCTAAGCCTATTTAATTTAAAAATAGTTGCCCTATTTTTTTTGTAAAGCAAATACACTTTGCCAATTCCTTTTTCTCCATCTTTAATGTCTCATTAAACCAGCAATTTCATGTTACTTGCCCCTTTCACCTATTTATAAGATTCTTTAACTGGTTTATAGCAGTTCAGCATGCACATATAGAAAGCTTCTGGTTCTGTTTCATTTGTCCAAACCTATATTCATTTATCGTTTGTTGTGTTTTTCCCCAGGAACTCAGAGTGATTTTTTTTTAATTATTTACTATCTGTAATTGTTCTTGGATGCTGCCATGCCTCATCCCAACCATCTTCCTCTATATGAGTGGGAAATGATCACTTTCTGTTCATGTAATGACTTTTAAATCCTCATATTTGTGATAGTCATAGAGGGATAGAATTACGGAATCCACAAGTGAGGCCCCTCTATAATTAATACAAGTAAATGTTCCTTCTGAATCAGATGGGAATCTTCCATTATATATAATCAAATCTAACAATTCCAATAATGTTTTCATTTAATCAATGTGGTCAGTATTTTTCTTATCAAGTGTCTCCCTGGACCCTATACCAAGTATATCATGCTTCAGTTGGGTTTTAGTTTTGACCAGTGGATAGATAGTACCAAGTCTGATGTTAAAACCCCCCACCAACAGAACATCTGCTTTGTATATTGTTTTTGTATAAGCAAAGCATCTATGGTTGTTATGCTAAAAATAACCTTGCTGAATATTGATGAATTTCTTGGTGGGTTGTATATGTTAATTAATCAATAATGCATGATAGAGTGTGTGTTATTCTTGGATAATGTCACACCTTGGATGGTTGGGCATGAGACTGAAGGCCTAGTGCATCCAACACCTGAGAATTGATGTTATCCAAGATGACACACACCCTGGGGTGCATTATTGCATTTATGCAATGGCTGAGTTTGGAAAAATAAATAAAACATTTTGTATGTGGAAGTGTATCTGTTTAAAAAAGTAGTGCACAAAATGTGTGTTTGACACTAGGTGGAGCTGCTGCCTGATTCTGCCTACTTTTTCCAAATCCTAGTAAGAATTTCTTTCAGAAGTCAAGCAGTCCCCCCTACTGTATCCCGGTTCCCTGAATCTCACTCACACTCTACTTTTGCTTCTGTAGCACTTCTGGCTGGTATTGTCCTGTTTGTACTGAGAGAAGAATTCTAAGGAATCCTTTGAGTTTTTAAATGGCTGACTTTTCAAGCTGCTGAATGCTTCTGAGTGCTATTGACCACAAGGGATCATTGGATATCTGGGATCAGATGATGTTTTTGAAGTAGAGATGTGTGATGGGAAGATGTTTCAGTTCTACGGGTGCATTTCATGTTATGTGTAGTACCCAACAAGAGTTTTTTTTTATTACAACTATTCCTCATGTCTTTTGAAAGCAGACAGGTACAGTATTTGGTAGAGTGAGCAGCTGGGGAAAATGGACAGTGACACACTGTCATTTTCATGAAATGCTCACTCGATCATTGTGTTTTTAAAGGATCTGAAACAAAGAATCTAAAAGGAAAGGAAATTATTGTAGGACTTGTTTTTCTGTGAGTTACTGTTTGCCTTTGTTTCACTGCCATTGTGTAGTCCTGCAACAAACGTCATTGTGCGTGGGGAGTGGCAGGACATATGGCAGACTAAATATGTGAGGGAGGTGTGTGGAGTGATTCACTTTCATGTGTAACTTGTGAGTAAGTCATGTGGCTGCTGGACCTTAATACAGTGATGTGCTGGGATAACATCACTGTTTAGGATTGCCACTGATCAATCAGAGGGCAGGAATACTTTTTCCCATTGTATAATCAGAATTAAAATATCCTTTAAGAAGTGAATTACTATAGCTAAATTACATTGTTTATCATTGATCACTTCCTTAACTTTCAAATATTTCGTTACTTTGACACAAGTAATTAAACCTCCACTGTATCTGAATATTGTTATCAGTTTTTGTACTGAAATTTGAAAAGCTGATTTGAATTTAAGTTTGTTGAGTTTGTTTTTTCTTTACTATGCTAAGTTTCTTGCAGGATTATTGTATCTGCTGTCATTAACATTTTTGAATATTCTGAGGCTATTAGCTTTGAAGCATGTCCAGCAACATTCCAGGATAATATGACAAGGTTTTGTTTGTTCTTATTCAGAAAGGTAGTAATGCTATTTCCCATTAACCTTGATTGGATTAAACTGTCAGGAATGCCTGCATCATAAGCATTCGGGCTGCCAAAGCAGGCTACTATGTTTCCACCTTGGAACAAACGAATGGGAATCCCCATAAAACCTGGAGGACAATTAAGTCCATCAAAGGATGACTTGCTGCTCCCTCCATTCCATCCAAGATTCACAGTAATGGTAAGGTTGTAGAAAGTAAGCACCAAATCCTAGAATAGCTTAACTCCCATTTTGTCACTGCGGGACTAGCCTTCGACTCATCACCGTATGCAACCATTGCTACCTACCAAACTAGCCCACTTACCACCCCACAAATCATGACTTGTCCTTTACAGCTCTTCCCATTCAACTATAAAGAAGTTAAAAACTTTGCTCATCAACCTTGACACCAAGAAAAGTGCAGGAGATGATGGTCTCAAACCTTTTTTCTTAAAATTAGGCTACTCAAATCTCAGTGCCCCTATTCTGCATATATTCAATCTCTCTATTAACACTGCCACAGTTCCTTTTAGCTGGACATCCACCCATATCCTTCCTTCATTTAAATCAGGGGACCCATGCGACCTAAACAATCCTTCCCATTCTTTCTAAAGTCTTTGAAACTTCTTCACTTCTTAACCCTGCGCAATCTGGCTTTCGCACCAAACATAGCACCTACTTCTTCGTTGGCAAAAGTCACCAGTGACTGAGTATCTGCTATAGACTCCAAGAAAATCACAGGTGCAGTCTTCCTCGACCTTAGTAAAGCGTTTGATACCATCGATCATAAACTACTAGTTACTAGCCTCATTCAACTAGGTGCCACTCCCTCCACTGCCCAGTGGTTCACCAGCTATCTAACAGGAAGGACACAGAAAATTAAAGCAGATGGCCTATTCTTAACCTCCCTGCTGATTGTCAGGGGAGTCCCTCAAGGCTGCACCCTTCGCCCTATCTTTTTCTCCCTGTACATAAATGATCTGGACTTACATATAACCAACTCCAAACTACACTTCTTTGCAGATAACACAGTACTGTATGCCTCTGGCAGATCGGTGTCAGAGTTAAGGGATGTGCTTCAAGTTGACTTTGCTCAACTTGAACATAATCTTATTAATGCTAAACCTCCTCCTCAATGTGAAGAAAACCAAAGCAATGCTTTTCACTCTTAATACCACCCCTTCTGCTTCCCTTGATGTACCTAAAGACTTTATCATCGCATCCCCAGGTGAACCTTTGGAAGTCACCTCCAAATTTAAGTATCTTGGTCTTTGGTTAGATAATAAGCTCTCCTTCAGTGACCATATTGATGACCTTTCCAGAAGACTAAAAATTAGGTTAGGCTTGTTTTTTCAAAACAGGGCCCTTTTTCTGATAGAGATTAGAACTAGGCTGGTTCAAGTCACATTCCTTCCCCTATTTGATTATGGGGACCTAATTTACATGTCAGCTGCAACCTCAAGCCTAAATAAATTTGATGTCCTTTACCATCGTGCTCTATGGTTCATTACAAACTCTCCGTACCGAACCCACCATTGTGACCTGTATGCCGCCATTGGTCAGACATCACTTACCACTCGACGCCTGCTCTATGCTGGTGTCTGGACACTGAAAATACTTCTGAACAAGCTCCCATGCTATATTACATCTCTCATTCACATCTCCCGCAGTGAATACTCAATTAGGAAATCCGATTATATTGCCCTTGATATGCCTTGGATCTAAGGCCATGCTGTTGAAAGTACCATTCAAAGGAACATCACTGTTCAAGGAAGGAATGGAGAGGTTTCTGAAAGGGAAAAGGAGGGTAGGGAGATGGAGAAGGACCAACAATCGTCCCAAACCTAACTTTACTGGCCAGGTCAAGACACAGGAGGAACTGCAATTTTCCTGACAAATGACAAAACCAGGGCTCAAGTAACTACCAAAGCAAACATCAGCAAGGCAATAGGAATTACCAATATAAGCCTTGTAACAGGTTCCAGCAAAACAGGAACAGACCCAATAATTTCTTCAAACCCAAGCAAACAAAACAATGAATACAGAGCAGGGGAGACAGAGAAATGATACCCGCCCATTGGGTCTTGACTGAAAATTTTTGCTCACTAATGGGCAAGAACAACAACAGACATATGGGTCAGAGAGGTAGTAACAGAGGGCTATGCAATAAAACTCACAGAACCACCGCAGAGGGACAGGGTAGTCACCTCCACAGTACCCAAAAAGAGAGCATCACTGGACCAGATCAGGGATGCTCTAACCAAACTCATAAAAACTGGGGCCATTGTAGAGGTCCCAGAACAGGAGCAGGGCCAGGGAATTTATTCCATTTTCTTTATGGTGCCCAAGAAAATGGGAGACCTTCACCCAGTGCTAGACTTAAAGTTCCTGAATCGCTTCATCCAGTACAAGCGGTTCAAGATGGAAACAGTCAGATTGACAATCAAAGCACTGAGGCCAGGTAATTACCTGACATCCATAGATCTGAATGATGCATACCTACACATTCTCATCTGCCCATCCCATCACAAGTTCCTGAGATTTCACATCCTGGGACATCACTTCCAACTCACGGCACTTCCCTTCTGCCTGGCCTCAGCTCCACAGGTCTTCACCAAGACAGTGGTGGTACTGGCAGTCAGTCTGAGAGAACAAGGGTTCCAAGTGAAACCCTACCTAGATGACTGGCTAATCCAAGTGACATCAATGCAGCAGGCCTGGAGAGACACAGGCAAGATGATTCGTTGCCTAGCGAGCCATGGCTGGGTAATCAATAGGGCAAAAAGCACCCTATCACCCAGCCAACAGAGCAAGCATCTAGGAGCACTCATAGATACAACAGAAGGCAAGGTTTGACCCTCAGGTGAATGAATACAATCACTGTTTCACCTCACTGGAGTACTGGTAGCCCAGAAGACACCTTCATTGCTCGAGGTCTCCAAGTTGCTGGGCATGATGGCCTCATGCGTAGACCTGATCCCACTGGCAAGGTGGAACATGAGGCCTCTCCTACTGGACTACATCAAACAAGGTCACCGGGAGCAGCAGACTCTCATGGGTCTCTTTGTCATGTCAACCCAAGTAAGAGTATACCTGAACTGGTGGCTACAGGTAGACAATCTGACAAAAGGGGCAACCTTGGACCCACAGACAGATGTCATCATAGAGACAGACGCAAGCCTGTAGGGTTGGGGGGCATCTCTGGACAACCAATCGGCACAGGGCAGATGGAACCCAGCCGAGGCAAAACTGACACTCAATGTACTCAAAATGCACACAGTGTTCAACACGCTGCAGGCATTCCAGGCTCAGCTGCATCACAAGAACATACTCATACGTTCATACAACACAGCCACAGTGGCATACCTGGCAAAGCAGTGAGGCACCAGGAGCCTGACAATGCAGAGAGAAGCATCCTGAGTGCTCAACTGCGCTAAGCCAATGTCACTTCCCTATCAGAGATGCATCTGGTGGGGAAATTGAACCAAACTGCCAACTGGCTGAGCCACCAACTCATCCACCCTGGAGAATGACAACTCAATCACCATGTGTTTCATGAAATCGACTTACATTCAGGACCAGTAAAATGGGACCTAATGGTTATAGCAGACAATTCACAGGTGAAGAAGTTTTATTCCAGATTCAAAGAACCCCTATCATCCAGAGTAGACGCACTATCCAAAAATTGGAAATCAACAATGACTTATGCCTTTCCACCCATACCACTAATTCCACAGGTACTTCACAAGAGCAGACAGTCACAAGCAAGGGTGATTGTGCTGACCCCATACTGGCCAAGGAGGGCATGGTTCACAGTGGCAGTGACCATGGTACTGGAGTGTCCCTGGATACTGCGGGGCAGGCGGGATATAGTACACCAGGGCCCAGTACTACACCAGGCCCCACAAAGCCTATGGCTTACTACCTGGCTCCTGAAAGGGAGAGATTGCTGAAGGCCTCAGAGAAGGTGGTGGAGACCCTAACTAAGTCTGGAAGATCATCCACCACAAACACGTACAATAGAAGGGAGAGATTTTTGT
Source organism: Neoceratodus forsteri (assembly GCA_016271365.2). Taxonomy (NCBI): domain Eukaryota; kingdom Metazoa; phylum Chordata; order Ceratodontiformes; family Ceratodontidae; genus Neoceratodus; species Neoceratodus forsteri. The sequence continues at coordinate 380,686,504 of CM057458.1, forward strand.
TGAGTGGTGTAATAGGAAACCAGTCCACCCAGCGATGGATGAAATTCCCGAGATCCTATTATTCCTGCAGAAGGGGCTAGAAAAAGAAGAAGAAGAATCAGCATTTATATAGCGCTTTTCATACATCCAAAGCACTTTTTACAAGCAATGCTAGACTGGTAGTGAAGTGACTGAATGTGTGGTGGCGGCCATATCACACATCATCACCCACACACAGCCTGGATAATTGCATGAACCAGTTTATGGGAAGGGAATGTTGGCCAGGACACTGGGAATGTTCCCTACTCTTTTCTTGAAAGTGCCCTGGGTTCTTTTACTTCCACCTGGACACCCACCAGGACGGGTAGAAGGGACCTTGGTTTAACGTCTCATCCGAAGGACGGCACACCCCAGCAGTACAGCACCCCCCAATACTGCACTCGGATGCCAGCGATTTTTAGGTGCAAGTCCAATTCTGGTGTGGGACGAGAACCCACGACCTTCTGGTCCAGAGGCGGATGTGCTACCAACTGAGCCACGCTGACACCTCTCACTGTCCTCCATGAGAGTACAGGTAGCAGCAATTGGGGCTGCTAGGTGCCAAATAGATGCCTCAGCATCAGGAGCTCATCCAGACATGGTTAGATTCATCTAAGCAGTTAATATAATCAAACCAAGGACAAGACAGGATACAGCACCATGGGACTTCATGTTGGTCCTGCAGGACCTCACTTCTCACCCATTTGAACCCCTAGGGATAGTAGACATGATGTGGCTAATGCTAAAAACAGTGTTACTCATGGCTATATGCTCAGCCAGAAGGACATGTGAGCTGCAAGCTCTGTCCTGCACAGATCCATTTATAGTAGTCCACCATGACAGAATCACAGCAAGAACAGTCCCATCCTTTATGCCTAAGGTTAACTCAAGGTTCCATACATCACAGACAATATAAGTGCTGAACGAACTCCCAGAAGCGGACACCTCGAAAGAAGCTGAACTTCACACATTGGGGATGAAAAGAGTTTTGGTGACATACATGAACAGAACAAGGGAGTTCCAAAAGATGGACCAGTTGTTTGTATTTTGGCAGGGTAAGAGAAAGGGACACAGAGCCTCCAAGTCAACAGTTGTGGCTTGGATGAAGAGACAATATCATATTCCTACAGATCCAAAGAATTGGTACCTCCAAAGGGCATAAGGCTGCATTCAGCTAGAGCAGTCGCTATCTCATGGGTGGAACACAGCTTAGCAACCATCAGTGAGATGTGCAGTGAGATGTGTGCAGCAGCAAAGTGGGCTTCAGTGCACATGTTCATAAGACAATACAGACTGGACTCGCTATCCACCACAAGGGAGAATTTTGGCACATCCATATTAAGAGTGGCACTAGGTCACTCAGCCAGTCATGAACTGTCTCCCTCACCCTAACTGAGACCTGATACTGCTTTTTAATCACCCAGTGTGTAAGGTTTGAAATGCCTCAGAGATTTCTCCCCACAATGGTAGTTTACTCACCTGGTAAAGGTGATTGTGGGAGAACATCTCTGAGGCACTCCACATCCCTCCTGAATGGGACACAGTTTGTAGACTTGGCAGAAATGATAAGTAGAAGTGACAAGATAATATCATTACATGCATGACCGGCATGCTGTACGGGCTGGTTCCTTTTCAGACTGTCAATAATATGAATTAAACTGCATATATATAAAAAAAGTTTTGGAGTATGAAGTATGTATATATGTAAAATCTACAGGTGTGGGTGTTAGCTTAACTCATATTTAACCAGGTATACAGATACAGCTATGGAAGAAGTCTAACTGACCAGCTAAGGACAGAGGAGGGGTCTATTAGGGGCTGGACTTTGTTAGAAGTCACATGTGCAGCGAGCCTATCAGGTGGCTGTGAGACCCAGTGTGTAAAGTTTGGAGTGCTTCAGAGATGTTCTCCCACAATCACCTTTACCAGGTGAGTAAACTACTATTTGTAAACATTCCAGGTACTCTTACAACCATAACAGAGTGTCTGTAGGGAAGACATTAGGCAAAAATGCAAAATATATTATATTTAATGTAATCAGAGCTAATGCATTGAGTTTATTATTTAAATTTATTTCCCAATAATGCCTCAGCAAACGTATTCTGCTTAAGAAAATCATGTACAAAAACAGGCCAAGAGATTTCTTTCTTGATACTGCATGCAAGCTAGCTAATGTACATTAAGTCATAAGCATGGCAGCCTGAGGAAGGAATGAGCTAATACAAAAAGTAAAATAACCTCACAAAATATAACAAAATATCAGATGCTAGATTGAAGGACATTCCACAAATTCCAAAGAGGTATGTGCTTTAAAGGTCAGATGACCTCCATGACCAGATGCTAGAAAAAGGTAATTCTACAGAGTGATATACTTCAAAGGTCAAATGACCTCCATAACCTGAAGAAAACACAATAACATTGGAATATGGGACTACTATGGAAATCTAGGCAAACAGATTTAGTTTAGTTGCTGTATTGGTCCTTGTAAGAACAGAGCCAGAAGCAAATGGTTTGATAGCATCTATTGGACCAACTTAGATGTTACAAAAAGAATAAAGTGCCCAAGCTTTCAGACCAACCAAGTCCTTCCTCGGAAGCTTATGACAGTTATTTAGAAAATTCCATATGATTAACACCCAGATCATATATAAAAAAACTTAAAGAATTCTCATTGGTTTAAAATACTCATTTAAACCACAATTGGAAGGCTTAGCCTGTAGTTTAGTGGACAAGCAGTCAGCCACTCCCACTTCCTGAGCTATATAAGCAGTTCCTCTCAGCCTCCTTCTGAAGCACTTTTTCTTTGCTGGCCAGAGGCTCTGTCCATCTGTCTTCTGCTGCTGGCTGGGGCCTGCCGGGTTGACTTGGGCTCCCCCACCGCCTTGCTACTTCTGTTTGTCTCTGCTGGTCTTCTGTGTTTGTCTTCCTGCTTCTGGTTTGTATTTTGCCTCTGGCTATGTGCTTCTTTCTCTCATTACTCCTTGTTTTCTACATTTCTGTGTCTTTGCTTTTGTTTTGGGCCTTTGTTCTCTGTTTTCTGTGTTTATGTATTTTGGTTTTTTGTCTTTTGGGGCTGTCCTCTGTGTTTTGTGTGCCTTTGGTTTTGTTTTTGTTTAGGGGGGTTGTTTCTCAGCTTGCCTACCACCATCCCCTTGGCATCAGCCTCTGGGATGTCTGCTCCTAGCATATTGCTACTCCAGAGCTCATACTACTTGCTCAGTTACTCTTCAGCTTGTATTACTTGCTCTCAGTTACTCACACCTCTCAAATTACTTGCAATGCAACTACAACAATTATCTGTGCATTTCAGCTCACCCATAGCTGCTCTCCATGCTGCACTTTATTGTTTTCACCTGATTCAGGCTCACCCTGAACCTTAGCTGATTCAGGCTCACTCTGAAACTCTAGCAATGCAGCTCCCTCATGCTTTCAACTCATTCTACTTCCCTCATTGCTGCAGTTTCATTGCACTGCCAGGTGATAGCTGCTTCAGAGCATGGCATTTCCTTCCTTCTATGTTTATTGAAGTTTACAACTCTGTGTACTCAATACATATGCTGCTTCTATGTTTGTATACTCTGTTGTACTCAGAGGTCAGCTATGATACTGCTGATGCTGTCAACTAGTTTCAATACCTGCATGTGGGTCCATCACTTTCTTGTTTTTCTTGCGGTGGGGACTTGAAGATGTTTGGGGAGTCGTGGCCCTGTGTGGCTAATTACTTATGTTCTAAATCCTGTCTCCACTGCCTACAAATCCTCAGAGTATGTGTCAAATTTATTGGCTTTTTGAATGCCTGACTGGCTTGCCCCACTATTCACAGTGCTGTTTCATTGCTACAATGTTTTGCAGACCTATGTGCTGGTCCAGCTATTGCTACACTGTTTACTGACCTATGTGCAGGTCCACCCTTGCTTACGAAGTCATTGCTTCATGAAAATACAAAATCACACATGCCCACACAACGCAAAGCATCATGGGCTGCATATGCAAATCACCGCAGAATGTTATGCTGGTTCAACTTTAAGCAGAATTGCATGGTGACGAAAGGCCTCTCACACAGTTTGCAAAGGGTGCTAACAGATGCTTTGCTTCATGCCTACTGCCATCCCGTCAGCTTCAGCCTGTGGGATGTTTTCTGCACTCACTACTACTTCTGACCTTTGCAAGATCTCAGCACTTAACACTCATTAAGGCCTCAGCACACCAGTGCTCATTCAGCTGCTCACCAGTTTCTGGGGCATGCCAGCTATACCATTCTGGATCAGGACTCCCTGCAGCCAATGGTCTCGCTCTGCATTCAGAGTCCACAGCTTGAGCATGCAAAGCTTGGGGTGGGGTCCTTCTCACCTCGTCGCTGAGATGTGGATCCTACATCTGCTTCCTATTAACAGTATCACAGACTTTCATTATCAGTTCTCCTCGATACCTACCACCATCCCCTCGGCTTCAGCCTCTGGGATATCAGCTGCAGCTGAGAATGTCCTTGCTCTGGGTGGACCTTCGGTCATCAACCATACAAATGACACCTCAAGTTGTAGAACTTATGACTCAGCTTGATGGATTGGGGCTCTCATGGGGGCCACATTAGCTGCCTGAATGGGTTCAGAGGCACCCTTCAAAGCTATTCTCCCCATGACTGCCTCTGGTTCACCTGGATTGTGTTTAGGGTGAGTAGGCTAGGTGAGTGCCTCAGCAGTTGTTACTCTCCTCCTCCTCCTCCCACCTTGGTTACCCATTGTTGTAGTATAGCACTCGTAACCTTCCATGGCATTCCTGCTAGAGGGATTGAGCGAGAGCTTTTCCACCAAATTGGAATATTTTCCACCTCCCTTTAATTGGATTTTCCTAATTACAGTTGCAGAGCCATCACTAAATAAAATATCCCAAGCCTGGAGGGAAGGAGACCTAGGACTTGGATCCCCAGAGATTTCCTCCTCATAGGGGTTGTTTTCTCTCCTCCATGCCTCAGATCATAACTGTTAGTGTTCCCTAGTTTCTTTAGGTAGGTTCCGCTGTTGGATGGAGGTGGATGGTGTCCCTGCCTTTCCCTCTCTCCTTAGAAGGTCCTCTCATTCTCAGCACCAACCATCGAAATCGTGCCATGCAAAAGCATCTCATTACGTTATCAACCTGAGCATCTCATTATGTTATCAAGCTGCCTGATGCTTTATCTGCTACTACGTCACATCTAATGCTTGCGTATGTGCTTCGTACTACTTCATTCTTTTTGGGGATCCTTTCTAAGGTACCTTTAGTCATGAGAATTGTCCCATGGCACCTCTAGGGGTGGAACCCTCTTTGAGGGTTCCTTGCCTTTAGTACCCCTACAGGGTGGTAATTCCTCTGGAATAGAGTGCAAATGGCCAAAAGCAAACTACCACAGTTGCACGAGCATAACACCTCAATGGCCATTGAACAGCAGTTTAAATTTGAGAAGTTTCATTTCACCAATTGTTTTAAACTAAGGAGCATTTGAAGGTCTAATGCCACCAAAATGAGATAAGGAGTGTTCAAGAAGAAAGGTCCACTAACATAAATTATGAATGCCTCAGTGCTTCATGAATACAGTGTAATGAATAGCAAGAACAAGATTTATTTAGTTTTTGTTTACTGGGTGGGTGTGTAGCCATAGGAATGACTATTTTCAGACATGACCCGAGAGGTTACAAGCAAGGCAGTACAGAATTACAAGCAAGGTAGTACAGGAGCAAAAAATATAGAGTGAGGTTACAATAGCAGGATACAGCGAAACATGGTAGAATAATGGACAAAGCAGACAATCCTTGAAGCCAAGCATTCAGGAAGTGGTACAATTTCTAGGTACATGCCAAAGATAAAAATGACTGGTAGTATAATAGCTAACAGCAAACTACTAATTCCAGTTAACAAATTGATTGGACCAAGTAACGGTTGTCAGAGGGCATAAATATAGGTCACAGAGAGAGAGGTAGAGAGATAGTCAGGAAAAAACTTGGAAGAAGCAGGGTAAGGTAAGGTTAAAAGCAAAAAGGAGCAGGAGTGATACAAGGCTCTTAAAGGGGAGATATGAGCACATAGCTAAGTGACAACAGTTGAGTGAATTATAGGTGATTGAAATGTGTGCATCATGTAAGTTTGAAGAGATGAGACTGACACACTTTTTTAAAAAGGGCATGATTTGGTGAAAGTCTGCCAGCAAGGGGAAGGCAGTTCCAGAAGTTAGGGCAGCATAAAAGAAAGTACAGGCTCCCTTGGAGGTTTTACATCTGGGGATGTGTACAGGCTATTGGAGGAGGTCGGGGGTAGGAGTAGGGAAGCAAACAATACTGGGATATTAGTTCCCATAATGTTACATAGAAACAAGCCTTTGTGTGAAACAGATGAAGAAAACGAAGCAGAGTAAAAAACCACTATGGTTCTCAAAAGAGGTGGCAGGGAAGGTTAAGGAGGAAAAGGCTGCATTCAAAAAGTATAAGGCATCACAGAAGGAGAGAAGCCAATGATTAGAGGGGGAAGGCCAGTTTAGGTTGGCATAGAGTTGACAGTGATATTTGAGATGCAGGGATGCTGAGGCATACTGACAGATGTTGTTATATGTTGTGTCCGATTTGTGTAGTGATGCCTGTGAAGCATTAAGATAAGTTATAGCACTATAGTTAAGGGAGGGAAGCAAAATCTCTCTAGTAATGACCTGTCTAGCAGAGGGTGTTAAGACATGACTAGTAAGTAAAGTAAGTAAAAGTAAAGTAAAGTAAGTAAAATTTATTTTTTAAGCGCTTTTCAAAGCCAAAGCGCTGTACAAATAAAACAATTAAATACATACATATAACATAAAACAACAATAACGATATAATCACAATAAAATCACTCTCCATATGCCTGTTTAAATAAATAAGTTTTTAATTCTAACTTAAAACTCTCAATGGTCAGGCAGCTTCGTATCTGACGAGGTAGAGAATTCCACAGGGTAGGGGCAGCATAAGAAAATGCCCGAGCTCCAGAGGTTTTTAAGCGGACCCTGGGAACCTCTAGCAATCCCTCGTCGGCGGAGCGGAGCGAGCGAGAGGGACAGTAGGGAATAAGGAGATCTTGAAGATACCGCAGTCCCTGTTCATGTAGGGCTTTATAGGTCAGTAACCCGACCTTAAGGTGATCCGCCACTGAACTGGCAGCCAGTGCAGTTCAGCGCCTTAGGCGTAATATGACTTCTCATAGATGTCCCAGTCGAAAGCCTGGCTGCTGCGTTCTGCACCAGCTGCAAGTGGCGGATATCAACCCCTGGTAGCCCTAGGTACAGGGCATTGCAGTAATCAAGACGAGAAGTAACAAAGGCATGGACCAATACCGGAAGGTCAGCAGGAGGAACCAGGTGTTTCACCCTAGCGATATTCCTAAGATGATAAAAGGAAGATTTGACAACGGATGACACCTGAAATTTCAGGGTCAAACCATCATCAATAATAATGCCCAGGATTACGCGCAGTCTGAGGTTGAGAGCTGGGCACCATCGATCCATATGCCCGAAGGAAGCCCAGCCCTACAACCCGCCTCAAGGCGACCTGGGTCCACCACCAACACCTCAGTCTTATCCGGGTTTAACCTTAGCCAGCTGGCACGCATCCAATCCTTGATCTCGGATAGACAGCTGTTAAGTATAGAAACTGCATCTTCCGGGACTAAAAGACAAATACAGCTGGGTATCATCTGCATAGCAGTGAAAGCCCAAGCTGTACTGCCTAATAATGTCTCCCAATGGCAGCATATAGATAGCGAACAACATGGGTGCTAAAATGGAGCCCTGCGGAACCCCACAGGGCAGGGAGAAGGTATCAGAGGAATAAATTCCGGTGATAACCCTCTGTCTCCACCCCGTGAGAAAAGATTGAAACCACTGCAGAACTGTACCAGACAGTCGGAGTAGAACCACAGAGCATTCAAAAAGCACACCATGGTCCACAGTGTGAATGCAGAGAGATCAAGAAGGACTAGAATAGTACCGCTTTCGATCTCTCGCTATCAGGAGATCATTTAGAACCGGACAAGGGCAGTCTCAGTACTATGTCTTTTCTAAATCCTGATTGAGAGTATCATAGACATTGTGATTTGTAATATGGTCGTCCAGTTGCAGTGCAACCACCTTTTCAATAACCTTACCCAAAAGGGCAGGTTAGAGACAGGTCTGTAGTTAGCTGGACAGTTCAGGTTCAATGAAGGTTTTTAGGAGTGGTCGAATGACGCCTCCTTTAGGGGATCAGGAAAGATCCCCTGCTCCAGAGATTTCCAAACAATTTCAGCAATGGTCGGACAGATAGTATCTACGCAACTTAATAATAGAGGTGTAGGGCCCGGATCCAAACTACAGCTGGTTGGACGTACAATCTGGACAATCCTCACAATATCCATGAACTCCGGCCTACCAAAGTCAAACCAGGTGACACAGGTGTTTGGTTCCCCCTGCCGATCACTGCAAACCCTTGAAGAATGAGCCTGGCCGATATCCGACCTAATGCTGGCAATCTTATCAGCGAAAAACCGAGCAAGCTCATCACACTTTATTTGTGAAAAATCTCTTCCAGACTGTAGACAGAGTGGATTGCACAGTCTGTCAACAGTCTGAAAGAGTTGAGCTGGTCGGTTCTGCACAGCAGCAATCTCCCTGGACAGGAATTCTGCCTTCTTACGGGTTATTGCCGATTGATAGATAACGTAATGATCCATCAATCTAAGTTTGTCAGCATCCAAGCAAGATTTCTGCCAGGCCCTCTCTAGCCTTCGCCCTACTCTCCTCAGTTCCTTCAAAGACTCATCAAACCATGGAGTCTTTGGGCACTGGGTGAGTGGGCAAACACGGACAGGAGCAATTTGGTCCAAGGCTCTGCTCACTGCCTTATTATAGGCAAAAACAAGGTCTCCTGGACTCATGCTCTCACCCAAAACACCTGATAGGTCCAGTACCGCTAATAGACCCTCTGGGTTTACTCCCCTTAAAGGGTGATACTGGACCATCTTCATAGAGGCAGGCCTATTAGGGGGTGCCCCAAAACTGAATCTTATGGTGTGATGGTCTGTCCACACATTTGGTTCCACCCCCAGATGCGTAACATCCAAATCCAGTGTGAACACCAGGTCTAAAGAGTGTCCCCCTATATGGGTAGCAGAGGTAACTACCTGTGACAGGCCCAACATAGACATAAGTTTAGTATAGTCTTACAAGCAAGCCCAATTTTAGAGTTTACAGACTTACTTGTAGACTGAATGTTTTGGTCAAAGTCAAGGGCCCATCAAGAAGGACCCCTAAGTATTTGAAAGAGCTCATCTCTTCAAGACAGAACCATTAAGGCAGGATATGCTGAGCTGACTTTGAGCTGATCTAAGTTTGGCCACAGTGCTAAAGAGCATCATCTGAGTTTCCTCACATTAAATAGGAGTCTGTGTCTGGAGAGACAAGACTGGATATTGTGAAAGGTGGAAGAGAGGTTAAAGTTTATCTCCAATATTTTAATTTTTTAATTTTTTTATTTATTGAAATGTTTAACCAGGAAGGCATGCTGAGCAACAAGTTGCTTGTCTCCTATTGCGACCTGGAGGGTAGGGGAACATGAGAACAGTATACAGAGATTTGGTACACAATATAGATATACGATTTGGTTACATTCAATAAAGTGAGCAGACTATACAGAAGTACTGAAAAGAAGGACAGCTAGCAGGTATGAACTAGATGGTGCAATACTAACAGTCTTGAACTAGATAGCTACAATAGCACAAATATATTTTGCAAACATGGTGGGAGATAGCTTTGTAGTTAGAAAATGGCTGGCTAGAATACACGGAAGATTGCAAGGAGAGACACAGAACAAAATTTGCAAGGTGTAACAAAAGTGCAAGGTTGACTATAAGTGCATTAGAGATTAGGGGTTAGCCAATAACTACAGCTAGGAAGGGGGGGGTGGGTGTGTAGGGGCATATATTTTTTTTTATTTATTTAGTTTTTGTTGACCGGGTAAGTGCACTAGACTAATCCTGCCTATTTTCAGGCATGACCCAGGGAAGGGGGATACAGATGAATGCCAACTGACCTTGAACCAGATGAAACTGTTGGTGTTTTTTTTTAGTGAATGAGGGAAATTTGGCCAGGACACAGGGAAATTCCCCTACTGCATGCTGGTGGTAGGGGGACCTGTTGACTGTTCAGCTTTTCGGCAGTTGGAGTGCAGTTTGACATGCAAATGGACGTCTTACCTGCTTAGGGCAGGAGGATTGCTACAGTGCAGCCAGCTGAGGCTGAGAGCGGTATGCAGAGTGATTTCGGAGGAGCACTTGGGGTACCTTCAGGAGATGTGTGCGGTGCATACTGTGCAATGGGAGAGTTGGTTGCTGAGGATCCGACGAGGTGCAGGACCAAGGAGTTCTTTTCACCTAACCAGTCTGGGGTTGCTGCTAGCTCCGTGACAGTGCAGGCATACAGGATGCGCACTGATCAGCCGCTTACAGTGGCAGCAGGTTCGATTACCACTGAGGCCCCAGTACTGCCTTCTGCATCTGGGGAGGAGTGAGCTGCAATGCGGAAGTTACCGTCAGAATCAGGCACATTTCCAGCAAGGGACTGGAGCAAAGAAATGGCCCTGCTGGATGCAGGCTGGATGAGACAGGATGGCAGGTGGATTCCTAATTCCGAATGGATTTCTTTTTCGGCAGGGGATACGACTGTTGCAGAGACTTCAGCAGGGGTACAGTCCTCGGAGTCACAGATTGTGGCTGCTGATGCTCCGGTTGGTGAGCCTTTAAAAACTTTTGTTTTTGTTTAGATTTGGGGGTTTCTACTGGGACACCGACTGTTCCCCCTTCTCCTAGAAGGGAGCGATTTAATATAGGTCCCCGCTTTTCGGACCTCTTTCGGAACAATTGTCTGAATCAGGCCCCCTGATGGAATGCTGTCCGTCTCAGGTACGGGGGGGGTCTTTAGGAGCAACCTGACTGTTTCTTTCTGGCCTGCAGGCTACTTAAAGGCTCCATGAATTTTCAGGCCTCAGACATATATGCCCTAATTAATATTCGGGGAGAAGAAACTTCTGATGTCAGTTTCAAATCATTTGTGGGCCTAGATAAATTCTGGCAAAAGTATGATTCACTGAAAGCTACTCCCTTGTGGACTCCACTCTGGGCTATTCCCATTACAAAACCACTGTTTAAAAATGTGCATGTCATGTTTCGGAATGAAGGGGTAAATGTGGGGGACATTATGTATTGGTTGGAGAGTAAATGCACTGTACTGGGGCCTCCTGAGCCAGTCATTGATGGGGAGGGTATTGGGACAGGCAGTTGGAAATTTAAGGTAAAACTGCGTATTGTGGGGGATTTGGTTCAGCATGTTCCAAATAGTTTTTTCTTAGGGAGGGATAAGGGTGTCTGCTTTTATCCAGGCCAACCCAAGGTGTGTTATAAATCTGGTAGCCCATGCCATCTCAGCAGTGCCTGTGATAAAATCAAATGCGCTTTGTGTGGAGAACTGGATCATGACAGTGGTACTTGCCGAAATTTTTTCACTGCAATCTCTGTGATACCCAGGGGCATGCTTACCACCAGTGTCCATATGCTGGCCAAAATAATTCAGGGGGCCTTGATAAGGAGACCTTGATCTCGGATGCTCAGGACCGGTTTAGGCCACACACTGAGGAGATGGCCCCCCCCTGACCCTAATCCCCACGGTCCTGATCCTTTGGCTTCGACTCCTCCTGATGGAGTGGTACCCTGCCCCTCTGGTGAGCCCTCCAATGTTGCACAACCACCAGAGGGTCTGGGGCTCACTGCTCCCACCTTGCCCGTTCTAGCCCACCCCAGCTCCTGAGTTTCAGGCACCTCACCCGAGGCGTGTAACTCGGTCTCATGCTAAAAAGGTTGTAGTACCACATATTACTCCTACGCATAACACTTTTCAGGTACTGCAAGATGCAGATGGAGACTCTGAATCTGAATCTGACCTATTAGTTCTTTCTGGGGTTTTGTCTGGTATGGAGTGTGATGATGAAGAAGGTTCTGAATTGCTGGAGTCTAAGAAGAAGTCAGGACGGAAGCGTAAAAAGGACAAGTCTTAGTCCTACTCCCTAGCTTCTTTAATGGTGGTTTCCTTGAATTCTTGTAGTATCAAGAATTCTAAAAAAACGTCTTGGGCTTTTACATTTTTGTAAATCCTTGTCTGCAGATATCATTTTACTGCAGGAGACATGTCTTTCTACTCTTACGGAAGTAAATTATACTAGGAAATCATGGCATTCTGGACCTTCCTTCTGGTCCATTGGTCCTGATGCATCAGATGGGGTGGGGATATTATTTTGTCATCCGTTTGTTCAGGTAACTGGTTTGGTAGACATAGCTCCTGGGAGAGTGTTGCTCCTGGATTGTGTCTGCCGAGGTTTTTCCCTTCGTCTTATCAACATTTACGCTCACCAGATCAAATCTGCCAGGACTGCTTTATTTGGGGAAATTCAGCAGTACCGTTTTACCCTAGACACATCATTTGGGGAGGCGATTTCAGCTGTGGCCTGGATGTGAGATTTAAAGATCAAATGCAGCATAAGGTGCATTGTGATTCTCATGCTTTGTTTAAACTAATTCAGACTGCCTCCTTGATGGATGCTTATAGAGCGCTTCATTCCGATTCAGGGCCCACTTACAAACATGGCAGTTTTGCGGCACGGATTGATTTTGTTTTTACTTCCAGATATTTACTGCCTTTCACTTTTTTATTGACCCCTTGTGAACTTTCAGATCATTTATTATTGACAGTAAGATTTTCACTGACTACAGTTCCACCTTCTTTTCCTGCTTTGCCAGCTCGATGGAAGATGAACCCATTTTTTTTGACTACCGAGCGGTTTCAGTTATGTTTATCCCAGGCACTGGACAGAAGGCGCTCTGTAGCTGGGATGTACAATTCTTGGGGTGATTGGTGGATGGATACTAAACTCGAGTTTAGAATGACTTACATGGCTTACCATCATAGTACTCAGTCAGCTGATTATCTTACGTATTTGAAACAAAGAGCACAGTTTTATAAATTAATGTCACTTCCCTTTGGTTCTGATGTTCGGATACAAGATCAACTAGCTGTGCTATGACAAAGCATGAGAAATTATAATTATGGGAAGGCTTGTAAGATTCATGATGATTTGTCTTATGGACTTAAATCTTCGCCAAGTTCGGATCCTGTTTCGGCTTGTAAGCAAGCCTTGGGGAAAAAAACTTATGGATGGCCTTTACGATCACAGGGGGGTACTGCACACAGCGGATATTGACATGCTACACATAGTCCAGGTTTTTTTACAGACTCAACATGGTATGGCTTTCCAGGCCACTACTAGATGGGAGAATTTGTTTTCTTTTCAGCCACATAAAATTTCTTCCACTGATTCCCTTTTTTTAGATAGGCCCATTTCCCTGGATGAGATTCGGTCAGAAGTTACTCACTTAAAGTCTGGGATATCACCTGGCCCAGATGGCTTAATTAATGAATTATACAAATTCATGATAGATAATTTAAGTGCCATCGTGACCTCTGTTTTTAATGAGATTCTAGAATCTTCACGGCTGCCTCGTGGATTCTCGGATGCCTTAACTATTTTTTTATTTAAAAAAGGGATTAAACACCGAATTGAAAATTGGGGCTGATCTGTTTATTGAATACAGATTATAAGATTTTTTAAGCTATTTTGTGCCATCGGCTCCAACATATTGCTTCTTCCTTAGTACATCCTATCCAAACATGCTCAATTCCAGGTAGACATATCCATCAAAATTTGGCCCTACTAAGAAATGTGTGTGAGCTTGGCCAGTTGGGGAAACTTTATGGTTATTTACTTTCTTTAGACCAGGCCCAAGCCTTTGATAAGGTGGCACATGGGTTTTTATATGATGTTCTATGGCGGTATGGGTTTTCCGATAAACTGAGAACTTGGGTGGCACTTTTATATAGCAAAGCCCAACATTTTTCCCTTGTTAATAGATTGTTGGGGAAGGGGATTGATTTTTGTAGGGGAGTGCGTCAGGGCTGTCCACTTAGTCCTTTATTATATACTTTTGTTTTGGACCCTTTGGTTCTGGACCTTCATCATCTTCACATTCAGGGATTGTCTCCATCTCCAGAGGTTCCACCACAGATTTTGGTGGTCTATGCAGATGACATGTGTTTCCTGCTTTGCAATGCAGCTGCAGGCCTTGCTGAATTGCATGTTGTGGCCCAGTTTGGCCTGCTTTCAGGAACATCTGTGAATTATGAAAAAAGTGCTGGTATTTTTTGGGGGGAGGGGTTTTTTGATCCCATGATTGGGCGGATAACCATCTCTATGGGACCTATGCAGATTTTAGGTATTTTTTTTTTGATGGGAGATTTGAATGATCTTAATTGGCAACCGCGCATTGTTTTGGGTGAAACGAAGGTACGATCATGGAAAACCTGGTCTTTTTCTAAACAAAAACATGTTTTAATTATCAAAAAAATTTTTACTCCCTCTGTTTCTTTACGTTAATTCGGTTTTTACTTTACCTAGGCAATATGAAACCCACTTATATAGTTTTTTTTTTTCAAATGTTGTGGGGAAGCCGATTGAACCTGATTAAGTGTGATTTCACATATCTTCCAATTAAGTCGGGTGGTCTTGGTATGATTAATCCAGTTGTTTTTTATTTTTCTTTCTTTATTAAAGCTACATTTAAAGAGGTACCGTTATATCATTCTCATCCTTGGGATGCCTGGACTCTGTTTTCGGTTCAAGATTTTCTGCTGTGGTGGTCTACTGATGCACTTAACTTGAAAGTTAATTATAAATTGCTTTCCTTTCTGTCTGTAGTGGCTGCTAAAGTTCATTTGTGGAGTGTGGCTAAAAGCGAGGTTTATTGGCTTTCCAGGAAGGGCCTATATCAGAGCATAATGTCTATGATTTTTTTAGTTCTGGTTGATTTTCCCAGATGTTTTCCTATGAAAATATATTTAGCCTTAAAAGTTCTGACTGACGGGAGGATTTCTGGTTGGATGTGGGATGTAACATGGTTAAGTTGTCATGGGAGGTTAGGGGTTAAGGGGAATTTGAAGCATAAGACTCTTGCAGAACGGAACTGTATTCACTTTGAATGTGTGGGCATGGAAGAAACTTTGATTCATTTTTTTTCATACTTGTTCTTATACTGTTCAGTTTTGGTCCACCTTGTTTGTTAAGTGGGGTTGGGGGATGGCATGTCAGATTACCTATGAATGCTTAGTTTTGGGGGACTATTCAGGTTTTTTTTCTCCGTTATCATCCCAGTACTCTTAATGTGACATTTGCTTGCTTCAAGTTTTATCTCTGGCAGGCAAGATGTTCTTTTTCCCTACAGCATACTCATACTTTACCTTCGGTGGTGTTATGTCATATTGAATCAGCTTTACGGACACAAAAAGACTTTGAATCCCATCACTTTCTGGTTTCTTTATTTCACAAATACTGGAAGCATGTGTGCTGGATTTAATATGGTCTGTTTATTATTTTGTGTAATTTTCAGTTTATTCTTGTTTGCTATTTCTACAGTGATGTTTATGTTTTCATTTTATATTTTTTGTTTTATATGAGCACCCTGTATTGATGTTTTTTGGTTTCTGCAATAAACAATTCCCCTACTCTTTTTGATAAGTGCCATGGGATCTTTAACATCCACCTGAACTACCACCAATCCAGGCAGATGGGACCTCGGTTAAACTTCTCATCCAAAAGACAGCATCTCAGAAGTGCAGCACCCCTCTCATGCTGCACAACAGTGTCAGTACTGGGATATTAATCCAAGTGCTAGATGTGGGAACTGAACCCACAGCCCTCTGATCTCCCAGCCTCAGAGGTGAGTGTGCTACCTACGGAGCCACTGACACTGATATATAGGCAGAGAGCAGGTGGGTGGAATGAGGGGATTTGGAGGAGGGGAAGGCAAGGGGTGGAGGAGAATGGTCTGCCAGTCCCTGACCCCTCCAGAATGCTAGGGACCCTGCCTGCACCAGGTGGAGGTCAAGCACGAACAGGAGGGAAGCAGGTTATAGGCAGTGGGAGTTAGACCACATCAGAAAGGAAGAGAAGGGTCTGCCAGGGCCTGGCCCCACCAGTATGCTGTGGACACTGCCTGCACATAACAGAGATAGAGCATGACAGAAGGGAAGCAGGTTATAGGCAGCAGATGTAGAGCATGACAGGAGGTAAGTATGCAGTGATGGGGAGTAGGCTTCAGAAGGACCCAGAGAGAGAGAGAGAGAGGGAGGGAGGTGGGAGAGAAGAGGGGCTGAGACCCAGCCCTTTCAGGAAAGAATGGGGTGGGAGTAGGAGGTGAGAAAGGTGTTTGCCTAGGTTCTGGACCCCTCCAGGTTGCAAAGAACCCTGCCAGAGGCCTAGACCAAGCAACAGCAAGTGGATAGTGAGGGTAAGGTGGTGTACAGAGGAGGAAATGGGGTGGGGGTAAGGTGGAAAGGAAGCGGTGCTGGGGATGATGTAGGGGAGGGTTTTGCAAGAAAGAGGTTGGTGTGAAGCTGAAGCAGGCTCATAGGGGAACAAGTTAAGGAGGACTGTAGCAGGAGCAGCTAGCAGAGAGAAAATTATGTAAGGCAGAGGCAATGGAGTGAGAGGAGAAGAGTCATATTTGAGGTAGAAGGGAGTTCCAGATTTTGGGGAAGTGATGGAAGAAGCCTGATTGGCCAGTGAGGGTGGTACAACAGGGGACTAGCAGGGTGTGAGTGTTGGAGGATCTGAGGGAGTCAGAGAGAGCATGAGAGGTAGGAAGGAAGTATACCAAGCCAAAGTTTGGAAGTTAGCTTGGCACAGTGAGCCAGTCATCTGTTAGCAAGTGAGGGGAAGGAAAGGGCATGGTAAAAGGCATAATGATGGGTTTGAGATGGACCATCAAGAATGAATCAACAGAAGGAGTTGAAAAGGGAGTCCAAGCTGGTAAGGGAAGATATGGGAGTGGCACCATAAACTACAGCACAGTAGTCTAAAATGGGGAGGATCATCTTCTGGATAAGTTCTTGCTGGGCCATAGGAGGGATGCAACTACGGTTCCTGTAAAGGGCTCCAAGCTTAGGGTGCATTTTTTTCAGAATGGCATCAGTGTGGCCAAAGACGCTGAGGTGTTGGTCCAGCCAAACCCCAAGGTATCTGAAAGGGGGTGTCCTCAAGGATTGTCCCATCAAGGGTGTGGAAAGAGGGTAAGGGGTGTAGCCTAGAAAGTCTCTGCCTAGTGCTGATGGTCATGAAGACTGTCTTTTTGTCATTTAGGAATAGTTGATGTGAGACAAACCAGAGCTGAACCTGGTGGAATTCATGCTGAAGAGTGGTTGCTACATCAATGATGGTTTTGCCAAAGGTGAACAAGAAGGTGTCATCAGCATACATATTGATAGAAGAAGAGTGGGAATAGACTAAGTGAAGGTCATTTAGGAAGCTGGAGAAAAGGATGGGCTGAGCACAGAGCTCTGTGGGACTCCTGTGGAGATTGGGAGGGGTGGAGCGACTACATTCTGAATCCTGACTGATTGTGTTCTGTCTGTGAGGTAAGCTCTAAACCAGGAAAGAGCAGGAGTAGACAAACCAGCAGCCATAAGGGAGTTGAGAAGGAGGGCATGGGAGACTGTGTTGAAAGCCTTGGTAAGGCTGACAAAGATGGCAGAGGTGATGAGGCCATTGTCCATCCCAGTAAAGATGGAGTCAGTGAACCTAAGGAGGGAGGTGGTAGTGGAGTGGTTCTTCCAAAAAACAGATTGGAATGGGGTCAAGAAGGAGGAGTGAGCAAGAAAAGAGGTCAGTTGAGAGAGGGCCAGGTGTTCTTGGAGCTTAGCATGGGCAGGGAGGAGGGAGATTGGCGATAGTTGGCAAGGGAAGAAGGATCACCACCCTTAGGGTGAGGGAGGACACTGCATGTTTCCAGGGTGTAGGGATCGAGGAGGATATAAAGGAGAGATTTAGAATTAGAGAGAGAGGGTAGGCAATAGTGGGTGCTGAGAGGTAGAGAAGTTTAAGGTCAAGGTCATCCAGAGAGGAGCCTTTGGAGGGATTGAGAGAGAAGAGAGCCATTAGTGTCTCCTCAAGGGAGATAGGAGAGAATGAGGAAAGGGGGTGGGTAACGGGATGGCTGAGTGATAGGAGAGGTAGAATGAGTGGAGGAAAGGCTTGAGGGGAGGGATTTTAGAAGGGTTGAGGCATAGAAAGTGTAGTAGGAGTTAAACTCCTGAGTCACTATGCAAGGTTCAGACACTAGTGTTTTTTTTATATTAAGCACGATGGGTGGGGGATGCAACGGGGGAGAATAGTGAGTGGGCTACTTTCTAAAATTTGGGGGGGGAATTTATGTTATTGAGGAAAGAAGATTTAAAATATTCAGACTTGGCAAGTATGATTGCTTTAGTACATGCATTTCTTAGCCTGCAATGGTTAATAAGGGCAGATGAGAGCTGAGAGGCCTTGCATTTCCTCCATGCTTTATCAGGCTCCCTGAGGCAGGTCATTAATTCAGGGGTGATCCAGGGATGATGATACCTTGGACTCTAGTGCATTTGAGTGGGGCATGGAAGACCCAGGTAGCTATAAATCTGTCTTTGAAGTAAGTGAGGGCTTGGTCAATGGAAGTGGCGGATGCAAATTAGGCACTGGTCAGAACTGGATATATCATTGAGGATAGTATTTAAGTCAAGGGAACTGAAAGAGTGGAGTTGCAGGATTTTATGTGGCTGTTTAGGTCTGTGGACTTTCCTGACCATGAAGATAGGGTGGTGATTGCTAAGGCATTCAGGAGGATGCCGGACTTGATGACTCGGAGAGGGTGGGAAGTGAGAGTCAGTCACTTTGTGTCTTAGTAGTGGTTGATGACAGCCAGTTTAGATTTACATCACCTAATACATATAGCTCATCTTTGTGTGAGATGGAAGCTATAGATGTGATGAGGTCAATAGATTCAGAGGGCTAGATACCTGGGTCACAATAGATACTGGCAATAAAGATGGTGGAGGAGAAAGGCAGGGTAATATTTACTACCAGGGCTTTGTAAGTGGAGGGTAAGGCCGACAAGAAAATGGTAGTGTATTGGATAGAGGACTGGATATACATGGCCACACCACCTCCCCTACCTGCCCAACTAAGGAATAGCCTGGGATGGCAATGTAGGGATCAGACATTTTAATATTTAGCCAAGTGTCAACTAAGATTAGAATGTCTGGAGTTGGAGATTATCAAGGGCTGTAACAGATCATTTTTTGGGACAAGGCTGCAGATATTTAAGTGAAGGATCTTTAGGCCTTTTGGGAGGGCAGAGGTGGTGTTGTAAGGTAGTACGTTATTGGGAGGATAGCAGCTGGGGGAGATGGGGGAAGGGGACCAGGATTGGGATGTACATTTCCTGAGGTGAGTAATAGGACTGTGAGTATAAGGAAGTGTAGTTTAGAATATTTGCGGTAGGCAGAGTATTTGTGATGTGTTTGGGTGGGAGGGGGGCTGGATGAGTGGATAATCAGGAGATAAGGGAAAGCAAGGTGGCTAGAAGCTGTGAAAATATGAAGGGAAGGTATGTGGGGGAAGTGATTCCAGAGTATTTGAGGGGAAGAGAGGGTAATAGCAAGAATGAAGGAGGGGCTAGGAGATCATGGGGAGGGACGGGGGCAGGGTTTTTAAATTGAGAAATTTTTTGAGTTGTGTTAGAGAAGATGGAAAGGAGAATTAAAATGAGGGGAAGCAGGGAAAGTGGGGTGAGCATGCTATAGGTAGACGGGGCACTTACTGATCAGGGTAGATTGGATAGTGGGGGGGCACAGGACAGGGAAACTGGAAGGGTTGTCAGCAAAAAAGTGACCACTGCCAGAGGGAACTGACAGCCGCTAGCAAGTTGTGCAAACCTGGGGGAAAATAGGTAGCTAGAGATAGGCCTTGATAGAAGTAAAAGAGGAAGGGGAAGGGGGCAAAGACTGATGAATAGGGATAGATTGACCACACAATAGGTGAAGCAAGACAAGGATGGAATTGGGTGAGTGTGCTTATAACTGGGCCCTCTAGTGGCTAGAAGATATAATCTGCTAATGGAAAAGTTGGTCAAAAAAAGTTATGAAAAGAAAAGAAATTTAGACAGCAGAGAGATGAGCTCCAGGGAAAGGTACTAGGCAGTTCAAATCCCAGGAGCTGAAGCCAATCAGGGAGAGAGAGAGAGTGCTGAATCAACCTATAGTAAACCCAAATTCAGGCACCATCCACCAACTGAGTTCACGACTAGCAAGCTGAACTGGAGCTGCTTTCCGGAAGCGTACATGGATCCTTGCTCTTGAGGGAAGGCTGGGGAGCACCCTGTAGCTGGCTGTGTTCAGCATCAGGCTGCTAGTGCAGAAGGTGGAACCCCCTCAGGGAATCCTGAGAAGTGAAGGACGAAAGGAAGAAATCAGCTTATATGCACCAACAGAACAAAGGCCTCAGAGTTTGGGAGGCAGGGGAAGTAAGGAGACAAAAGAATTCAGTAACAAGGTGAGAAATTAAGGGTGCTTAGTTAGCCAGAGATAGAGAGAATGGCTCTGGGAGTGGCAATTCAGCGATTAGACAAAGCAGTTTTTAACTTCAAACTTTGTTAATACTTAAATAGCTGAAGGCAGATGAAACACTCTAAAAATGCTATAGTTGGAGCTGGACTATAGGACAAGGTTGTCTTTATAAAGGAGTGACATACAGTGAAGGATATCCTGAGCCACACAATTGATAAAAATAGAAAACAGAAGAGGACCCAGGATAGAACCCTGGGGAATGTTTATATTGATGGATGCTTGATCTGACAAGACAGAATTAAATGTGATGACTTGAAATCTGTTTAAATAGCTATTGAACCAGGACATAGACTGTGGTGAAAAGCCAAAGAGATTGGAGAGCGGAAGAGGGTGATCCACATGATTGAAGGTTTTCATGAGGTCAATGAAAACAGCTCCTTCCGGAAGACCATGCCCATGGCACAGAATGCGTCTTTGGTGAACTTAAGCAGAGCAGTGGCAGTACTATGCACTTTGTGAAAGCCATGCTGCTTAGATTCAATACTAACTTAAGTACATGTTAAAATGTGATATTAATGTATGTTAAAACCCTCAAAAATATATAACAGAAATTTAATATATATGGCATAAAGAGGGTTAAAAGTAGAGTTACCCTAGTGTGATCAACTGTTTCACATACTTATACAATATACAACCTATCTGGAGGCATTTTCCCAGTTATACACTCAACTAGTTACTATATTCTGTGAACCTTAAATTCTTCAGTGCTGTAACATGATATTATACAAGATAATAACAATAGTCAGTATAAGAGCCAAATTAAAAACGCATACCTGTCAAAGGACCCCTAAGAAAATGAGACCATGCATCCTAATATATTAAGGGTTCAGTATGTACCAATCACTATGATATAATCCAATGGAATTCAACCTGTCAGAAACCCCCAAGTAAATTGACTCATGCATCCCAATATGTACAGATTCCAAAATGTGTCAGCATTATAATCAAACTACTATACATACACAATGGAAATAAACCATCCCCCAACCCCGGGGAAGATAATTAGTTGGAAGGAAGTAAATATTCATTATAAATGTGAGCAAAGTGTCCTAACACACCATCATTTACACCAAGAACTACAATCTTTACCTAATGGAATTAAACCTATCAAGGACCCCCAAGTGAGTGAGATCATGCATCCTAATATGTTCAGAGTTCAAAAAAGTGACAGTATATAATAAACTGCTATATGTAAAGCAATAGTTTAAAGAATCTGAATTAACCCTCCTCCTGGGGAAAAAACTAGGTAAGAAGAAAGTAAATATTCACCAGGGGCAGATCCAGGAGTCCTATAGAGGGGGGAGCTGAAGTCAGGTAAAAAATAAAAATAATTGGTCGGGGGGGTCTGGTGGGCCGCTTAGGCCCCCAGAAATTTTTTAACATTTTGGTGCATTCTGGTGCATTTTGGGTGGTATTTTTAATGCAATTTCTACTCATTTCCTCCCTCCCCATGCTTTGTTAGTTGCACTCTAGCACCATCCCCAGAGTCCCCACAGTCCACATGACAGTATGTTGCCCAAAATACCCCCCAAAAAAACACAAAATACCAAGAGACTGCAACTGGGCAGCAGCACATCCGAAACACACAAAAATGAGAAAAGTTGAAAGAGAGTTTGGTGATAAAGACAAATGGCAGACAAATTAATGACAATCCAAGTAAACAAGTTCACAAATGTCACTCACTCAAGCACATTATAACAGTACCATAAAGCCAACCCTTCCCAGTTTGTCCTGCAGTACAGATTAATGTATCCCCCTACCTTAGCTCAGTAAAAAAAAAAAAATAATACAACTATAGAAATATGGGAACAAAGTCACTATGCTATCTAGTTTCTGAAAATATCATTTCAAGTCTGCTTGCTATTTTTGCAAAACATAGTTTATTCTATAGAACAATTTATTCCAAAGAAAATGCATTTTTAAATAAAATATTTTTTATTGTTTTAAAATGTCATTTACTGGGATAACCCCATGGTATGAGGCATCTCATTTTTATGATAGGCCAAAGAAGTCAGTAAGCAGACAGAAACAGTTCTTAAACAAATACAAAAATGCATTTTTTTTATTAGCAACAGCACTTGCTTGGGTACATCACAACTTGCCCCCCCCCCTCCATTCAACACATAGAACTACATAAACTAAATATTTGATTCTATCACTTTTTTTTTCCGGTTTTGTAATTGTCTGTGTCAATGAGCCAAACAAGATCTTATGACTTCTGTTGGCAACTGAATTTCACAATTCGGATTTACAACCTTTGAGTCAAAAGGCCCTTTTACACACACGCTGCTGTGCCAAAACAAGCGTTACCTGTGTAGCGCCGTTACCACGTGTTCCACTCCACATTCTGATTACACGAGTTCTGTTTTTTGCCACAAAGCGTCCTGCCATCTGTACCGATGCAGTACTCCTTGCTAGAGCTAGAGTTGTTTGCTCCGGAATGGGCACTTTACACTGTGTGCTGCAACAGCACACTTGGGACAAACCACCTACACCATGGAGTGCATTTCAGGTGACCGTTCATTTTTACAATGGAACAAATAGCATTTACACAGCACTGGATGGAATGGTAAGGTCCTTCCGTAATGCTTATTCCATTGCAAGACTGCCAGTGTAAAAGCTCCTAAAGACTCATTTACAAAGGCACCTCGTCACAGGGAGGGTAGACAACAACTGGTGGTGGAGTACAACAATGGAGAACATTACAGGTGAGATACAATAAAAGAACACACAAAGCAATTCCAGTAATACAAAGGTGTACAAAGGCTTCAATCAGTTACAATTAGTCTAGTATATAAATAATAAGGTACTGCTAGGGGTTCTAGGGAGCGTTACCGGTGGGGGGAAGGAGTGGTTGCTGGGGGAGAAGACAATCTGGAAGGACATTGTCTGTAAATTGGGCCAGGCGGAGCTCTAGGTATCAGCCAGTCAGGGGCATTTTGCTCTCCAAGCATGCAGGAACTTCTGCACATGCCATAATATACAGCAGAATACCTTCAAAGTCCCTATGTCTGTTAATTCCCTTTGTGCTCATTCACACTTTACAACCATGACTGAAAAGACAACACAGATTAGACATACAGCACATGCTGAAGTTTTTACCTCAGTTCAAAGGTCTGATGTACCAGTTTCTGCCTCTCCTGGTTCGTGCTGTCACTGAGACCAGACCTGCCCCAGCATTAGTTTTGTGCCATTCCTAGCATGGTACAAGAGGGCACTACTCTCCAACTCCGTCTCCTGCAAATCCACACCAAAATCAAATTGCCATATAGGACAAAACTAGCAGTGACCTTAAACAATGTTAATGTCATGAATTTAAGCTCCCCATACTAGAAATTAATAACACTAGTACTGTACTACATTTATTACACACCCTGTTTGATGGAACACTAATGTCCTGCCCAGTCCCAGCAGCTGCCCCATCCTAGTTTAAACAGCATCTTTTAATTAGTGCCATTGACTGCACTGAATTATTTGACTTCATCACTGGAAATTAATCTGACTGGTCCTGGAGCAAGAACTTATGTAAGTACGGTATTACTACCGTATTCATTTCTGTAAGGACATAGGGTTACCACCTGACCCACTTTTCGTAGGACAGTCCTGATTTGGGCAGCTGTGTCCTGCAAAAAAATCATAAAAAAATACTACTTGTCCTGACATTATAGTAGAAAAAATATTTTCTGACATTCTTCTAAATGTTGCAAAAAACTATAATACCTTTACTAAAATACCTTAAAATTATAAGAAACACTAGAAACAACTAAAAAATGACAACACTTTGCCTTAATTATGATATTTAGTGAAAGCAAGTCTGTTGCATTGGTCAAGGTTACATATTGTCCTGTGAAAAATCATGTTTCAGTAAGAAATGTCCCACTTTGGGCTTCTTAAAAGGTGGTAACCCTATAAGGACAGAGTCATCATCACTGGACACTCATAACTCAGATACTCTGATTTGCAAACAAGTTAAACAACTTAACTTTTCTGGAGGTATGAGTGGGAGAGAATAGAGAGGATTGTCATGGGACACCAGTAAGGTTGCCACGTGCCACCTGTCAGTTTTTTACCTGGCGATCAGGTTTTCAGGGTCCCTATCAGGAAATCTGGTTTTGCTCTGTGCTGGTCAGGTTCTTAAACCATTCTGAGTGCTCACATACTTTTGAAACATATTTTGCCATATCATTCATGGTTTCACCTACATGTCCAGGTTACAAACAAGTTCTCTTGCCAATATAGCCCTTTGTTTGTGAAAGCAGTCAACCTTAGAGGTGTAAAGTATGGTGATTAACACCATTAGCACTTACTTAACTTAATCTTTTCCACTGCAGGAAAGCTGCCCCCACCTTTTGTAACAGTAACAGAGCCAGTTGTCTTCCACTTTCATTTGCTGGTAAACATTTTCATCTCTAACAACATTTAGGCAGGGGCACAGTTTGCACCTAACTAAGGCCAGCTCTGCTGGAGGACAGATGAGACCTGTGTGGCTCAGGCAGCTTTCATGGAGGCATTAGTGCATACTGATAAAGAATACAGCACAGTGTGTTACTAATAGAGGAGCTCTATGATGGGGGAGCTATAGCACCCTTAGCCCCCCCTCTAAATCAGCCTATGTTTACTACAGTGTGTGTGTGAAATAAGAGTCCTAACATACTGCAACATTGTTATGTTATGTAAAAATTAAGAAAAGAAAGAAAGTCAGTGTGTGTTCTGTACTGGGAAGGGTACTGTATCAGCTTACTTCGCTAAACCAGTAGGAGGAGAGAGAGCTTAATTGGGGATGTGGCTTAGACAATATAAAAGCAGGTGACTCAAATTACAACTTCCTGTTGCTAGCCTTGCTTGTAGAGCAGAAAGCAGCTAACTAAAAGAAGCTACAATTTTCTTACTAATTTAACACTTCTATCTCAGCAAGAGTCAGTGTCTGTTGAGATTAAGCAGACAGATACTTTATTAGAAGTAGAAGGGGTCTTATTTAGGGTTAAAAAAAGAAAGAAAGTCAGTGTGTGTTCAGTGCTGGGAAGGGTACTGTATCAACTTATTTTGTTAAACCAGTAGGAGGAGAGAGAGCTTAATTGGGGGTGTGGCTTAGACAATATAAAATCAGATGATTCAGATTACAACTTTCTGTTGCTAGCCTTGCTTGTAGAGCAGAAAGCAGCTAACTAAAAGAAGCTACCATTTTCTTACTAATTTAACACTTCTATTTCAGCAAGAGTCAGTGTCTGTTGAGATTAAGCAGACGGATACTTTATTAGAGGTAGAAGGGGTCTTATTTAGGGTTAAAAAAGAAAAGAAAAGAAAGAAAGTCAGTGTGTGTTCTGTGCTTTGAAGGGTACTCTATCAACTTACTTTGCTAAACCAGTAGGAGGAGAGAGAGCTTAATTGGGGGTATGGCTTACAGAATATAAAAGCAGGTGACTCAAGTTATAACTTCCTGTTACTAGCCTTACTTGTAGAGCAGAAAGCAGCTAACTAAAAGAAGCTACAGTTTTCTTACTAATTTAACACTTCTATCTCAGCAGGAGTCAGTGTCTGTTGAGATTAAACAGACCAGATACTTTATTAGAAGTAGAAGGGGTCTTATTTAGGGTTAAAAAAGAAAAGAAAGAAAGTCAGTGTGTGTTCTGTGCTAGGAAGGGTACTGTATCAACTTACTATGCTAAACCAGTAGGATGAGAGAGAGCTTAATTGGGGGTCTGGCTTAGAGAATATAAAAGCAGGTGACTCAAATTACAACTTCCTGTTACTAGCTTTTCTTGTAGAGCAGAAAGCAGCTAACTAACAGAAGCTACCATTTTCTTACTAATTTAACACTTCTGTCTCAGCAAGAGTCAGCGTCTGTTGAGATTAAGCAGACAGATACTTTATTAGAAGTAGAAGGGGTCTTATTTAGGGTTGAAAAAAGAAAAGAAAGAAAGTCAATGTGTATTCTGTGCTGGGAAGGGTGCTGTAATAACTTACTTTGCTAAACCAGTAGGAGGAGACAAAGAGCTTAATTGGGGGTGTGGCTTAGACAATATAAAAGCAGGTGACTCAAATTACAACTTCCTGTTGCTAGCCTTTTTTCTTACTAATTGCCCTCCATCCCACCCTAAGCCAGTTCTACTTTTATAGCCACTGGATTTGACTGCCAACAGGAACTTCCTGTTTGGCAGTAGGAAGGGAAGGATCATAGAGAAACACTGGTTTTATCACCCCTAAAGGAAAAAAGTAGCTCACTCTCCCCCCCCAGATGCTAGTGGTCTGACACTGAGCAAGGAAGAAGTAGGCTACTGAAGAATATAGGAAGTTGCTGTCCCAGAACAGGAAGGGTGAGAGTTGTAAGGAGAGGAGAGAGTAAGCATACAGTGAAACAGGAGAGGGGACACAAAACATGACATGATAGGAGTGGTGCAGTGCAATGGCTGTGGGGCGGCAGTGTTCCGGGAGACATTCTGGAGACTGTGATGCTGCTCTATTTGCAGGCACCTCTCTGGTCTGAGGGAGGAGGTTGCCCGTCTCCAGGCTGACCTAGCTAGGATTCGTGAAACCTCCTCCCCCGCTGAGGGACCACCAGGGCCAATGGCACTAGCTCAGAGGTTGCCAAGAAAGAGGAGAGGCTGGACCAAGGTGGGCTCAGGAAGGGAGATGGTGGTGGAACAGAGTTGCATCCCTCAAGCTGTACAACTTCATAGTACATATGCTCTTCTGGTGGATTGTGGTTCCTCTATGGAGGCACCTGCAGTGGAGACCAAGGAGGATTCTGGGAACCTTCACAAAGGAGACCCACAGGAGGGTGGCATGGGACCCCACAGGAGAAGAAAACAACTCCTGGTGGGGGACTCAATCATTAGGGGGGTAGAAATGGGGGAGGAAGAGGAGAGGGAGGTAAGGTGCCTGCCTGGTGCCATGGCTTGGAGGGGAAGGAAGCTAACCCTCAGGATTGTGGGAGCAGCTGCATGAGGGAGGGAGCTGAATGTCATTGTCTACCTAGGAACAAATGACCTGGCTAGGAATGGGATCAGAGCAGTGCAAGAGGAGTTTGTAGAGTTGTGGAGGGGCCTTAGACAAGTAGCGCATATAGTAACCTTCTCAGAGGTGCTGCCTGTCTCTGGCAAGGATGATGCTAGGGTACTCCTCAACAGGGAATTCAATGAATGGTTGAAAAACTGGTGTGGAGCTCAGGGTTTTGGCTTCACTGGGGCCTGGGGAGCCACCTGGAGGGATGTAGACCTATACTGGCACAATGGTCTGCATCTGTCCAGGGGGGACCAGGATCCTAGGTGAGAGGTTTAAATGCTTAATTGGCAAGCATTTAAACTAGCCAAGGGGGAGGCACTGAAAAGGAATATGGAAATCCCAGCATCCCCCAACAAAACACGGTAATTAGTGAGGTAAACACCAAGGTAGAGAAGTCATTATGGAGCAGAACAGAGGTAAATGTAAATGTAAAAGAGGGCAAAGGCAGTAAGAACAGGAATGGGCGAAAAGGGGTAAGGCCATAAAAAAGTGGAGGGTGATGAGTACCAATGCCCGTAGTTTGTGTAACAAGCTCCCTGAACTAGTGGCCTTGATGGAAGAGGGTTGCCTGGATATTGTGGCAGTTACAGAAACATGGTACACAGAGAACCATGACTGGGATGTCAACATACCAGGATACACAATCTACAGGAGGGACAGGGAGGGTAAAAGAGGAGGAGGAGTAGCTCTCTATGTAAAGGAAGGAATCAAAGCAACAGAACTAAAGAGTAAACAGGGAGCAGATAAGTCCCTCTGGGTCACCCTGGAGACAGGAAATGGCACCATAGTCCACATGGGGGTTGTATATAGACCCCCATCTCAGGTGGAGGGAATGGATAAGGAAATGATAGAGGGCATCCTTAGAATGGCAGAAAAAGGGGAGATATTGTTGATGGGGGACCTGAATATGCTAGATGTTAACTGGAGCAACTTTGCAGCAGGCACATCCAAGAGCAGGGTCATTTTTGATGCCCTACAAGGGGAATGCCTCAGACAGCTAGTATTGGAACCCACTCGGGATGGAGCAATCTTAGACCTGGTATTCTCAAATGGGAACAGAGAAAGAATCTCAGATTTAGAATTGGGTAGCCATCTGGGAACAAGCCACCACCAAACAGTGTGGTTCACAATAAACACAGCCATACAATCAAGTCATACAAAAGAAAGAGTATTGGACTTTAGAAGGGCTGACTTTTGGAAAATGAGTGAGTGCCTCAAAAAAGCACTAGCAAACAGGCAAGAAGGAGGGGTGGAGGAAAAATGGGGAGTAATCAAAACAGCCATCACAGAGGCATCAAGCCTTTGTGTAAAGCAAATCAACAAAACACAACAAAGGAAAAAAAAAGCTATGGTTCTCAAAAGAGTTGGCAGGGAAGGTTAAGGAGAAAAGGATAGCATTCAGGAAATATAAGGAAATACAGAAGGAGCAGGACAGAGAACTTTTATCAGTTAAAGCAGAAAGAGGCTGGGAAGGCAGTCAGAATAGCAAAGGCCCAAACCGAGGAAAGGATAGCCAACTCTGTTAAGAGGGGGGATAAGAACTTTTATAGGTACATTAGGGAGCAAAGAAAGGCCAAAGAAGGGATACTGAGGCTTAATAAAGGGAAGGGAATGTGGGTAGAGGGTAACAGTCAAAAAGCAGGGATGCTGAAAGAATATTTCTGCTCAGTATTCACAAAGGAAGAGGAGGGGGAGGTAACTAAACCAAACAAGAGAAACACTCTGAAGACAGGGGTTGATACCAGTCCATTTACAGAAGAAAGGGATCTGAAAGAACTAATAAAATTGAAGGTGGACAAAGCAATGGGGCCTAATGGGGTTCACTCAAGAATTCTAAAAGAACTTAGGCTAGAACTAGTGACACCGGTGACTACTCTCTTTAACAAATCATGGGAGAATGGGGTGGTACCTGAGGAAAGGAGGAGGGCAGATTTGATTCCTCTTCACAAAAGTGGGAGCAGGACAGAGGCAGGAAACTACAGACCAGTTAGTTTGACCTCAGTGGTAGGGAAAATGATGGAATCACTTCTGAAGAAAAGAATTGTTGAGTACCTAGAGGCCAGTGGGGCACAGGACCCGAGGCAGCATGGATTCACAATGGGAAGGTCATGTCAGACGAATCTAATAGATTTCTTTGACTGGGTGACCAAAGTAGTAGACCAGGGAGGGGCTATGGACATGGCCTACCTAGATTTTAGCATGGCATTTGATACAGTCCCACACAAAAGATTAATACACAAGTTAGCCAGCCTAGGAGTGGGTCCCAAGGTGGTAGCCTGGATAAAAAATTGGCTAGACAACAGGCACAAAGGGTAGTAGTAAATGGAGTCCACTCTGAAGAAAGGAGGGTTACAAGTAGGGTATCACAGAGTTCAGTACTGGGACCGGTCCTTTTTATTGTCTTTATAAGTGACATTGCAGAGGAACTGGAAGGAAAAGTATACCTCTTTGAAGATGACACAAATATCTGCAACAGGGTTGATACACAAGATGGAGTGGAAAGGATGAGAATGGACTTGGCAAGGTTGGAGGAATGGTCAAATATATGGCAGCTCAGATTCAATACAAAGAAGTGCAAGGTAATGCACCTGGGAAATAAAAACCCTAGGGAAAAGTATACAATTGGGGGTGAGATACTGACAACAGTAAAAACAGAAAGGGACCTGGGGATAATTATATCAGATGACCTAATGTGAGTAGGCAGTAAGGAAGGCTGGGGGGATACTGGGATGCATAGGGAGAGGCATCAATAGTAGAAAACAGGAAGTTGTTATCCCTCTGTACAGACACTTGGTGAGACCCCATCTGGAGTACTGTGTGAGTTCTGGAGACCCCATCTCCACAAAGACATAGAGTGGAGACTGTCCAGAGGAGGGCAGCCAAAATGGTGCAGAGTCTGCACCAGAAGACTTACGAAGAAAGACTAAAGGTGCTTAATATGTTTACCCTTGAGGAAAGAAGATAGAGAGAGAGAGGGGACATGATAGAAACTTTCAAGTACCTCAAGGGAATCAACAAAGTCCAAGAGGGTAGCATCTTTCAGAAAAAGATATGTACAAGAACGAGGCGTCACAATTTGAAGATGGAGGGGGGAAGGCTCAGAGGTAATGTGAGGAAGTATTTTTTTATGGAGAGGGTTGTGGATGCATGGAACAACCTCCCTGAGGAGGTCGTGGAGTCAAGAACAGTGGGGGAATCCAAGAATGCATGGGACAGACATAACACAGTCCTAGTGGGGGTAGGAGGAAGTAAGCTGTTGATTAACTAGGATCTGCAGCTCATCTGTTAGGTAGGAAAATGAACAGACTAGGTGGGCCAAGTGGTCCTTATCTGTCATCAAATTCTGTTTCTATGTTTCTATGTTACCTGCATATAAGCCTACCTCAATATAACCACAACCTCCCCACCATATTCCCCTCTCATACACAACCTCCCCCTCATAAAAAAACACTGTATCCCCCACCCACACACACACATAGTTCTTTAGTGAGAAACCAACACGTTGATAACCAGTTAAAATGGACTCTATACATAGTAAAACAAAAAAATAAATACACGCTGCAGTCCTATTATATGTCTATCCTTTAAAGTAAAGGTCTGTGGAAGTTCAAGTAGAATAATTTGACATAAATTCCAAGTCTATGTTCATGCCATCTTCCCCGATATTGTGAAGTAAAATAAGCCTGATCTCAGAAGCCCATCTCTTTTGTGTACTTTTGAAATGTCCTTTTAAGATCATTTCTGACATATCTGAGATTGAGTGGTCACTGTGCGAGAAGTCTCACTCTACTGGTTTTTCAGTCATCTTCAAATTAACAGTATGTCTGTGTGCATTCATTCTAATGTGGAGTGCTTGCTTTGTCTCTCCTACGTACCCTGTGAGAGGATATCTCTTGCACTGAATGAGATAAACAACATTCTTTGATGCACATGTACAATTCCCTTGTATCCTGAATTGTCTGTTTTGTGATGTAACCACACAATCTGAAGTGGAAATGAGCACACAAGTCTTACATCTGAGTTGATTACAGAGTCATGTACCATTTAGTGTCATGGTATTCTGTTCTGGTCCAGATTTACTCCTAATAATCAGGTTGGTTAAATTAAGTGGTTGTTTAAAAGATAGTAGTGGTAGTTCTTGAAAAATACAATTTAGGATCTAATCATCACTAAATATTGGGTGGCGGTCCTTAATAATATTGCGTAAAAGTTCCGGGTCAGGATGATATGTGACTACTAAGGCTATTCTGTTGGTAGTGGTATATTCCTTATATTGAAATAGTTGTTCTCTTGATACCTGTGTTGTACGTTCTACTACTCTTCTGTCAGTTTCCCTGCTCAATAAAGATGTTTTTCAACACAGTCAAATGAGTATCTCTGTCTTCCTCATAGGAACAGATATGGTGATATTGTAGTGCTAGACTACATGACAGATTTTTAGTGCTTGCAAAGTGCCATAGCATGTTGCAATATACCCCCTGTCTGCTCCGTGCATTAATTTGTTTCTGGGGCAAACATTAGTGGGCACACACCAGAACTTATGAATATCCTGGCCTCATGTCTAAACAGATCAGGTTCAAAAATTTGAAAGTTATGAAAGTGAATAATTCTACTAGAATTTTAGGATGCTTCCCTTACAGAAATATGGGTGTGCTGTGTACAGTACATGCAGAATACATGCCACATGCTTAATTGTGCAATCTTTGCACGTGGTTTGCATACACTTAGTGATCCTAAGTGAACCAGGTCTAAAAAGTAAATCAGGTTCACATGCTGCAAGCTTGACATGTGTGCAGCAGGTAAGCTGGTGTGAACATCTTCTAAATATTGTGTCAGGTTCACGTGTTGCACGCTTGACATGAGTGAAGCAGTTAAGCTGGTATGAACATCATTTAAACATCACATCAGGTTCACATGCTGCACGCTTGTCATGTATGCAGCAGCTAAGCTGGTGCAAATATCATCTGAAAAACATGTCACTTTCTATTTCTTATACTACTGCTAGCAATTATAGTCAGCTCATTAGGTCATTAAATCACAATTAATTTGTAAAGCATTGTTTGCTTACTGTGTTAAGTGCCTAGGATATAGCCAGTGAACATTCCCCATTGGATATGTATGAAGAGGTGCCTCTGTGTTTTGAAGACTATCCATTTTGTTTTGGACTATGCAAATCCCTTATGCATATTTAGTGCTACAAATGTGTTTCTCAATGACTGTTTCATCTCACTTACTTTTCCTTTGTCATTCTATATTGAACATACAGTATACACTATGGTCATTCTCAGCACTCTTTGTGCTGTATAGGGTCTTGGAAGCATGCACCATACCTCACATTTTGTCACTGAAATGAGGGATATGGACACTCAAAATGAGGGACAATGAGGTACACTAACCCATATGATGATCAGGACACATCATGAAACATGGAGATACTGTACCTCAGAACACAATAGAAACCATTGGATTAGCACCAAAGAATGAGTTTCTACCATTAAGCAGGGGTGCCATTTAGGTAGGGCAGAGGGGCGCAGTTGCAACCCCCCTGTATTTGTGCCT
This sequence comes from Neoceratodus forsteri, assembly GCA_016271365.2. Taxonomy (NCBI): domain Eukaryota; kingdom Metazoa; phylum Chordata; order Ceratodontiformes; family Ceratodontidae; genus Neoceratodus; species Neoceratodus forsteri. The sequence continues at coordinate 380,719,643 of CM057458.1, forward strand.
AGGTTGTTCTTATGGTGTGGCAATAATGGCTCTAAATTTGGATTTAATCTTTTGCACAATAAGTGCCCACCTGGCCTGTGAGTGCTCATGCTGCAGGTACTCTTCAGACTTGCCTGTATCTGTATTGTGTTGTCCACTCTCGCCACCTATTAGCAGAGGCAGAATCACATGTGACGTGGATGAGCTCCAGCCAAGAAAGAGAGCATGAGCCTTGCAAGTGTGATACTGTCTTTCCCACCACATAGTAGACAGACTGCACACTACAGCTTGGAGGAGTCAGTGATCACTGAACTCTCAATAGCAGTGTTGTAGCAGCATAGTTTTGTTGTTCTACTCTTAGTGAGTCTCTATCTCCCCTGGTGGCTAAAGGGGCAGAGGGTGAGCTAGAAATCAACTCAAGACTAGGCTACCTGCTTACTCTACTAGGCTTGCCTTGCAAAAGAAAACTGCACAGAACCCCCATGCAGCAAGCTAGGCTTAGCAGCAGTGGTGACAGCAGTGTGGGTGGCCTTCACAGGCCTTGATCAGTGCAAAGCAGCAGCAGCCACAGCAGAAGCCAAGCAAGAAGCAAGCAATGTTGGGTGGGTTCAGTTGGTGAGGTGACTTGGTCGCAGACCACGCTGGAGACCTGTGATGGTCGGTTCTAGCATTCAGCTTCTGGTGGAAGGAGGAAGGGGGAGTGGACTGAAAACTTGGCTGGTGGCACACTATGCCAGGCTGCAGGTTCTGGCCATATGGCCAGGTAAGTAAAAGCAAATAATATTTTTTACAGGGGGTTGGGGAAGGAGGAAGGACTGAAATATTGATGTGTTTTTCAAGTTTCTTTCACCTTTGGGTGGCTTCATGACTCATAGGGGATGGGTGCTGCATGGAATGGAGTAGGGGGAAAAAATCAGGACAAAGTCTTTTTTTGGGAGGGGGGCAGAACTTCAGCCAGGAAAAAAAACTGGTTAGTAAATGGGTGGGTTTAAGACCAAATCTGATGCACTGCTCTTGGGTATATACAAATGAATCTTATACATTTGATTTTTTTTTTATGATTTGCATATCACTTTTCAGTAAAAGCAAATAAGTTGTACCTTTTAAAGATGTTACAGACACTCTAGAGCTGTCCCTTGCATTCACTGACAGTTGAGTGGTATGGTATGCACAGACTATTGGAGCCCCACTATAGTCAGGCTTATGCCCACCACCTCACCGTGCAGCTGACCTCCACATCCCAACGCTCAGGCATATTGTGACAAAGGGCAAAGGAGACTGCAGGGGTGTGCACAATTGAAATGAATAGGGATATTTTTTATTACTATTTTATACATTATTGCTGTAGAGTTGGAGATTAAAGAAGGCCACTGATCGACTAACAAGAGCCTTGTTAGTAGATCAGTGGCCTTCATTATTCTCCAATTCACCATCATAATGTATAAAATAGTAATAAAAATAACTTCATTCATTTCACACGGGTACCCCCCCCCCAGCAGTCTGACCCATGGACATCATCTCTTAAAGACTCCTGTCTCTGGCTCCCTAGTAAGAGACTTTTTACTTATATTTGTACTTGGTGGGTTGTCTGTAGCAGCATGACCATACCTGCTACAGTGTGTGTGTGTGCATGTGGGGGGGGGGGGACTGGCATGTGGGTGTGTGTCAAGTTATTGATACTTTTGTGTTTATACCTTAAGGTCTGTTTGCCTGGAAGCATTCAAAACTATGGTGAGAAAATAGGAGTACAGGCAAGACAGAAGTAATTAAGTGGTTTTGTGGGTAAGTTTGTGTATTGGGGTGGGAAAACCACATGTGTTGCCATTGCTATGCGTGCTACAGTTCAACTGTGAAAATCAATCAATCAGTCAAACTTTATTTAACCAGGCATAACACCATTGAACAAGCTCATTTTCAAAGTGGTCCTGGACATCAAACTAATAATAGACAGGTATAAGGCAGGCAAAACAAAACATTGTACATATGAGGAGATAAGTCAGACCCATACATTCAAGGATAAACACAATTCAATGTTAATTATAGCACACTAAACAAGTAAACAAATAGGTCAAAAACTTCAACCCTGGACACTCACTAGTATATGTAGACTAGTGGGTATTCTAATAATGGACTTGGAGGGGGAGGGTAGAGGAGACATGGGAGAGGTAAGGTGGCGAGGGCTGGGGGGTTGGGAAATGAGGTTGAAAGTGATGGGGACCCCCTATTAGGGAAGATGGGAGCTGAGTGTTACTTAGGTGTCAGAAGATTCTTGTGGGACACCAGGTACCAGATACTAAGGGCACACAGGTCACCTATAACAGTTTCAGGTTTCCTTCAGATACTCAGTTATCAGTGCTTTAAAAGTGAATGGACCGGGGAGGGTTGACAGCTTTAGAGATCTTTGCATTGTAAAACACAGAAACATAGAATTTGATGGTAGATAAGGACTGCTTGGCCCACCTAGTCAGCCCATTCCCCTACCTAATGGATAAGCTGAAGATCCTAGTTAACCAACAGCTTACTACCTCCTACCCACCACTATAATTACATTATGTCTGTCCCATACATTCTTGAATTCCCCCACTGTTTTTGACTCTATGGCCTCCTCAAGAAGGCTGTTCCATGCATCTTCCACCCTCTCTGTGAAGAAATATTTCCTCACATTATCTCTGAGCCGTCCCCCCATTATCTTCAAATTGTGCTGCATTGTTCTTGCACATCTCTTTTTCTGAAAGATGCTACACTCTTGGACTTTGTTAATTCCCTTGAGATACTTGATTATTTCTATCACGTCCCCCCTCTTTTTTCTTTCCTTGAGGCTATACATCTTAAGTTCCTTTGGTCTCTCTTCATATGTCTTCTGGTGCAGACCCTGCACCATTTTGGTTGCCCTCCTCTGGACAGCCTCCACCCTGTCTGTGTCTTTGTAGAAATGGGGTCTCCAGAACCGTACACAGTACTCCAGATGTGGTCTTACCAACTGTCTGTACAGAGGACCAACAACTTCTTGCTTTCTACTGGTGATGCCTCTCCCTATGCATCCCAGTATCCCCCAGCCCTCCTTACTGCCTTCTCACATTGCTGGCCCACCGTTAGGATGCCTGATACGACTACCCCAGGTCTCTTTCCATTTTTCTGGTTCTCAGTATCTCACCCCCATTGTGTACTCTTCCCCTGGGTTTTTGTTTCCCAGGTACATAACTTTGCACTTCTTTGCAGTGAATCTAAGTTGCCATACATTTGACCATTCCTCTAACCTTGCCAAGTCCCTTTTCATCCTTTCCACCCCAACTTGAGTATCAACCCTGTTGCAGATTTTTATGTAATCTGCTTTCCCTTCCAGTCCCTCTGCAATGTCACTTATAAAGACATTAAAAAGGACTGGACCCAGTGCTGAACCCAGCGGTACCCCACTAGTAACCCCCCCTTTCTTCACTGTGGACTCCATTTACTATTACCCGTTGTGTCCTGTTCTCCAGCCAGTGTTTTTCCAGGCTACCACCCTAGGACCCACTCCCAGGCTGACTAATTTGTTTATTAATCTTTTGTGCGGGACTGTGTCAAATGCCTTGCTAAAGTCTAGGCAGGCCTTGTCCACAGCCCATCCCTGGTCTACTACTTTGGTCACCCAGTCAAAGAAATCAATTAGATTTGTCTGACATGACCTTCCTGCTGTGAATCCATGCTGCCTTGGGTCCTGTGCCCCACTGGCCTCTAGGTACTCAACAATTCTTTCCTTCAGAAGTGATTCCATCATTTTCCTTACCACTGAGGTCAAACTGACAGGTCTGTAGTTTCCTGTCTCTGTCTTACTCCCACTTTTGTGAAGGGGAATCACATCCACCCTCCTCCAGTCCTTAGGTACCATGCTATCCTCCCATTATTTATTAAAAAGGGTAGCCAGTGGTGTTACTAGTTCTTCCCTTAGTTCTTTTAGAATTCTGGGGTGAATCCTGTCATGCCCCATTGCTTTATCCACCTTTAGTTTAAAGAGTTCTTTCAGAACCCTTTCTTCTGTGAAAGGACTAATACCAACCCCCCTATCCAGAGTGCTTCTGTTGACTGGATTAAGTATCTCCCCATGCTTTTCCATTGTGAATACTGAGCAGAAGTATTCGTTCAGTATCCCCGCTTTTTTACTGTCACTCTCTGCCCAACTTCCTTCCTCTTCATTCAGCCTCAGTATCCCTGCCTGAGTCTTTCTTTGCTTCCTAATGTACCTATAAAAGGTTTCATCCCCCTTCTTAACCAAGTTGGCTATCTTTTCCTTGGTTAGGGCCTCTGCTAGTCTGACTGCCTTCCCCACTTCCTTCTGCTTTAACTGGTACAGTTCTCTGTCCTGATCCTTCTGTTTTTCTTTCCTGAATTCTATTTTTTTCTCCCTAACATTCCCTGCCACTTCTTTTGAGAACCATAGTGTTTTTTTCTTTCATTTTGATTTGTTTATTTGCTTCACACAAAGGCTTGTTGCCTCTGTGATGGTGGTTTTGATGTTTCCCCATTGTTGCTCTACCCCACCTACTTGCCTGTTTGCTAGTGCTTTTCTGAGGCACTCTCCCATTTTGACAAAATCAGCCCTCCTGAAGTCCAGTACCTTCACTTTTGTATGGCTTTACTCTACAGCTAAGTTTTCCGTGAACCACACTGTTTGGTGGTCGCTTGTTCCCAGATGGCTACCCACTTCAAGATAAGAGATCCTCTTCCATACCCATTTGAGAGTACCAGGTCTAAGATTGCTCCCTCCATAAGGAAGGAAAGGAGAAATTAATTGCAGCTGCGCCGTGAGATGATTTTACTTTTGGTATCTGGAAGCAGAGTAAGAAGCAGTGTCTCAAACCATATGACCCCTTGGCATGCTCAAAGAAGCTTGAGATACATGTTGGTAGCTTATCAGACAGAGCTCTATAGAACCAGAGGAAAGCATTTCAGTTCCTCCTTGTAGTAAGTGAGGCCCATCCCATCTCTTGGTACAGCAGGCAATGATGGGTGTGTAAAGGCAAATTAAGGATGAACCTCTAGGACCGGTGATAAAGGGTGTCAAGTTTACAGAGCACTGAAGAGGAGCAATTGTTTTAGAGGAAGTCAGCATAATCCAGTAAGGGCAGGAAAATGGATTGCACTAGTCTCTTTCTGGCTTCCTTGGTGAGAAGGTGCTTAATATGGTAGAATATGTCTAAACGTTGTCTTAATTTTTCAGAGCTCATTCAGGTGGCACAGAAGATTAAGCTTATTGTCAAGCCAGAACCTTAGGTATTTAAAGGTATCAACAGTTTCAAGGGGTTCACCCAGTAAAGTTAGACTCTTAAGGCTGCATGTTGGTCCTGGGGATGCGTTTGGTGAGAGGATCATGTTTTTTTTTATTTTTGACATTAAGCAGAAGCTTATACTAACATACTAAAATGCCAGAAGAATAGGCCTAACAGTCTTTCGTGTCTGCTCATTTGGTCGACCCCCACTCAGGGAGGTGACCTTGCTGCGCCCCTCACCTTCTCTGGCTTCTCCCTTCCCAGTTCCGGATATTCTTGCTGCATTGGATTTTGCTTCTAGAACCCTTCCCCTGTACCTGTCCCACCCCCTCTTGAACCACTCCACCATATCTGCCTCCACCAGCCCCCTAGGCAGCACATTCCATAGCTCCACCACCCTCTCAGTGAAGTAGCACCTCCTCCTTTCTCCCCTGAATCTTCCCCCCTCCAGCTTTCACCCATGCCCTCTAGTGGCCCCTCCTCCTTCCTTGAAGCACCCTGACTGTTCCCTCCCTATTTACCCTCTTCATGTACCTGAGACCTCTATCATGTCTCCCAGTCCCTCTCTCTCTTCCAATGTGTACATATTTAGCTCTTCAAGCCTCTCCTCATAGGTCCTGTCCCCCAAGCCCCAAATCATTTTGGTTGCCCTCCTCTGGACCCTCTCCTGGAGTTTAATGTCCCTCTTTAAGTGTGGCCTCCAAAACTGCTCGCAGAACTTGAGGTGTGGCCTTACCAAGCAGTTATACAGAGGGAGTATCACTTCTCTCCTTCTGAAGGTGATCCCCCTAGCGATGCATCTCAGCATCCTGTTGGCCTTGGCTGCTGCCCTCCTACAAGTCTCTGAGTTGTTCATCTTGACATCCACCACCACCCTCAGGCCCCTCTCAGCCATCGAGACTTGTAGCATTCCCTCCCCCAGGGTGTACACTTGGCCCAGGTTTCTCGCCCCCAGGTGCAGTACCTTACATTTCCCTGCATTGAACCTCAGCTTCCACTTTCTATACCATCTTTCCAGAGCCTCCAGCCCCCCCCTGTAGGGCCACCCTTCCCTCCTCCCCATCCACCATCGTCCCCAGTTTTGAATCATCCACAAAGAGACTCATCTCACTCCTGATACCTGTCCTTATGTCAGAGACGTAGGCGTTGAACAGGAGGGGCCCAAGGAGTGATCCCTGTGAGACCCCACTAATGACCCTCCTTGGGGATGAGACTATCCCACCAACTATGACCCTCTGGGTCTGGTCCTGGAGCCAATTGCCTATCCATCTGATCATCTGGTTCCCCACCCCCATTTCTCCCAGCTTATCCAACAGGCCCTCATGAGGAACAGAGTCACATGCCTTGCTGAAGTCTAGAAAGAGGACGTCCGCTGGTCTACCCAGGTCCAAGGCACTCATCACCCAGTCATAGAACTCAACAAGATTTGTCTGACACAATTTCCCTGGGATGAATTCATGCTGTCTATCGTCCGGGCACCCGGACTTTTCCAGGTCTCCCCCTAGCCTCTCCTTGACAATGCCCTCCATCACCTTGCCCACCACCAATGTCAGACTAACAGGCCTGTAGTTCCCTGTCACCTCCCTTGATCCCCCCCTTGTGGATAGGCACTATATGCACCACCTTCCAGTCCTGGGGCACCCACCCTGTCCTCAGAGAGATGGTGAAAAGGTCCACCAGGGGTTTTGCCAGGACATCTGTCAGTTCCTTCAGCACTCTGGGATGTAATTTATCCAGCCCCGGTGCTTTCTCCATCTTAAGGGATCTGAGGGCTTCCCTCACTCTCTCTGCTGTGATTTCCACTTCTGCTACCTCTTCTCCCTGCTTAGTCTTCCCCCATCCTGCCAGTGATGCCTCCCCCTCTCTCCAGACCCGCCGATCAGTAAGGGTTCCCCCTCCTCAGTATCACTGTCTCCTTCAATGTATGATGCAGCACCCCCATTTTCCTTGGTGAAAACTGAGGTGAAGTACTTATTTAGTACCTCAGTCTGCTCCCCCAGGTCTTGTGCTCATCTCTCCCCTGTTTTAATCCTGCTAATCTGCCCCTTCACCCTTTGTTTTCCCCCAATGTATCTAAAGAACCCCTTGTTCCATCTCCTAATTTCCCTGGCCAGGTTCTGCTCCTTCCTTGCCTTAGCCACCCTCACCACCCTACTGGCCCTTCTGGCCATCAGCTCGTACTCCCCTCGGTCCCTTTCACTCCTTGAGCACTTGAATTGCCTATAGGCCACCTTCTTTCCCCTCACCACCTCCTGAACCTCCATGGTCCATCAGCAGGGTTTTTGGGTCCTACCACATTTTCGTCTTACTCTTGCACAGGTGCTGGTAGCATCCTGCACCCCTCTCCTGATGATTTCCCACCTAATGTCAGCATCCATGTCTGACCCAATCCCATCCAAATGCTCCTTAAGGATCCTTCCCATTTCCTTAAAATCCACCACCCTAAAGTCAGTTACCTCCGTCTTTGTGCAGCCTTCTACCCCTCCTAGGTTCAGGCAGAACCAGACCATTGCATGGTCACTCCCCGCCAATGGGTCCCTTACCTCCAGGCCCCCAATCTGGTCACTGTCTGCCAGGACCACATCCAGTACTCGCACCTTCCTGGTCAGTTCCCCCACCTGCTGAATTAGGAACACGTCTTGAAAGACATCTAACATCCTCTGTTGCCTGGCCACCGAGGGTGTCATAGTCTCCCAGTCTGTTCCTGGCATGTTTAAGTCCCCCAACACCACCACCCTCCCCCTGCCCAGTCTGCAGTGTCTCCCAACATCTGCCACCGGACTCTTCTCCAGCTCCTCTGCCAGTGCAGGGGGTCTATACACCACTCCTATTTTTACTCTCTTGCCTCCCCTTGTTATCAAGGTGACCCAAATCACCTCCAAGGTTCCCTCTGCCTCCTCTTCTCCCCCATGCCAATGCAGTTTTTGACTATCATTGCAACCCCTCCTCCCCTTCCCTCCCCCTGTCCTTCCTGAACATAGTGTAACCCTCCAGGTTCAGGTCCCAGTTGTGTCCTGTGGTGGCCCAGGTCTCAGTGACTGCTGCCACATCCACTGCTCCCTCAGTTAGCATCGCCTGGAGCTCAGGCGTTTTATATTGCCCAAGCTCCTGCCATTTAGCAGGACTACCTTACACCCTTTCCCTATACTTCCATTTCCCCTGTTTGTGTTTCCATGGGGATTCTGATTTCCCCTGGTCTGCACTTTATCAGTCGACCTTTTCCCACATTCCTCCAGCTCCCCAGGGGGGTGGAGACAGAGTCCATCCTTTATCAGCCCCCCCTCGACAGCCTTTTCTCCCATCCCCCCTCCCTTCACAAATTTAAACCCCACTTTTCACCAATGAACTCCTCTATTTTCAACATAAGGATTCCCCTTCCCTCCAAATTGAGATGGAGCCTATCTGTAGCATACAGATCCTTATCCTCCCAGGTCTTCCCCCAATCCTCCATCATCCCATACCCTCGGGCATCACTCCGCTCCCTGAGCCACTGGTTTATCTCCCCTAATATTTCTTTTGTGTTCCCCACTAGCCCTTGGTACCGGCAGGATTTCTGAGAAGGAAACTGTGCATCCTATGTCATGACAGACCCTGGCAAGCTCCCTGAACCTTGCCTGTATCTCTAGCTCGCTATTTCCCTCAATGTCATTTGTACCCAGGTGGACCAGTATGTCCGGGGAACCACCACAATCCTTTGCCAGCTGATATACCTCATGCTTGGCTCTGTGCACCATTAGTCCAGGGAAGCATTTTGTTCTAACTGGCCAGGCTTCTCCCTCCCTATCCCATTTGATACCCCTGATCATAGAATCCCCCAACAGGAGAACTCTGACCACTCCTTTTCCTCCATTTCCCCCACTTCCATGTCCCTCATCCTTTCTACCGGCCCCTCCACCCAGCCAGCTCCTTGTTCATCCCCCTATCTGGGTGCCTCCTTATTTACCCTGGCCACCCCCTCCCCTATGATCCTATGCCTCTCCTCCTTCCGAGTATCCTTCTGTACTTCGCTAACTCCCCCCTCACTGCTCATGACTGGTCCTTCTCCCCCATCCACTAAACTAGCATGGCTCGTCCTCCCTTCCTTCCTGTCTCCATTTAGTACCTCCTTGCTTGTCGTACTCCCCTGGCCTAAACCCTCAGCTCCCTTTACTGTATCCTCCTTGTACGTCTGGTCCTTCTCCTTGCCCTTTCCTCCTTATGCTTAATAACATTACATCGCAGAGAGATAAAATCTTGCAGTAAATCCTCATGGGCCATGTCCAAAGAAGAGTTGGAGCTGTATAGGACAGTATAGTCTGCAAATAGATGCACATTAACTGTGCGCAGATGTGAATCAAGGTTATTGATATAGATTGCAAATAAGATTGGGCCCAAGATACAGCCTTGAGGGACACCTTGTAGTAGTGGTTTTAGTGGAGACAGTTCTCACAGTGTTTTGACTTGTTGTAGTCTGTTAGTAAGGTAGCTGGTGAACCAATTAATGGCAGTACTATCAAGACCAATGTTGCTGAATGCATTAAGCATAATGTTGTGGTCCACAGTATCGAAAGCCTTACTAAGATCCAAGAAGAGTGCAAACATATGGTTCTTAGTGTCCAAGGTGATTTACTAGTTGGTGGTTACTTTAACAAGGGCAGAAGCTGTGCTATGTTTGTTTCTAAAGCCCACTGAGTGGCATTTAGCAGTTTCTATGAGTCTAGGTGCTTCCTGACTTGGGTGTTAATGATTTTTTCCAGCAGTTTTGAAAAGGTGGAAAGTATGGAAATGGGCTGATAGTTATTCAGGTCACTCGGGTCCCCAGACTTGAACAAGGAGATGATGTGGGCAGTTTCCCATGGCATGGGTAGCGTACCCTGCACCTGGGAGGTGTTGAATAAATGGGCAATGGGGGCAGTCAGGTAGTAGTGACCTAATTTTAGGAATAAGGGTTAAGCGCCAGGGGGCATGAAACGCATTGGGAGTGTTATGCTGTGAAGCAAAGAGCTTTTTATGGAAGCAGGGTGCACTTATCTAAATAAAATGAAGCACTTTTAGCACCATGAGGAAAAGTTCTCACTTTCTTTGTTTATGAATATCGACTATTGGTGCAGGCTGACAAGAGATTATATTTTGGCTGTAAGACTTGTGCTGACATTTGTTTGCTTTCATATTTACTTGTTGCTGCCAAGCACAGTTCCTGGATGCAGGCTTGTAACTTTTTTTCAACTCTTTTTTTGTATCCAATGACAGTAGGAGGTCCTCTACTTGCTTGAAGGTTATAGGTTAGAAGCTGAATGGAGAGTAATAACTCTGGTTGGTGTCGATATTGGAGCTAGAGACATCAATGTTATCCCCATGCAGGCTGATCTTACTGATTGGAGAGGTGTTGAAGGCCAGCCCCACAGTGGCAAAATGTTCATTGAGTTGTTCTAATATATCTGCTCTGTCCATGAAAGTGGTGCCACTGGACACTATTTTAGCTGGAAGGGAGGCATTGGTGGTGTGACCCTCAATATCTTTGAGGATGCTCCAGAACTTGCCAGTATTGTTTTTGTTGTCTTCCAGGGTTGTCTTCCAGGGCTGATTGGAAATATCTAGCTTTTTCAGACCTAATTAGTTTGGTGCAGGCATTTCTAGAGGCACAAAAGGCAAACCAGTCGGCATCAGAGTGAGACTTCCTAGCTCTTTTCCACCAAAAGTCTCTGTCCTTGAGGGATTTCTTTAAGATGGGAGAGAACCAGCCAGGAGATCTTTTCTTGGACTTGATCAGCCTTAGGGGACAAGTTTGTCTATTAGACCCATAAAAGGCTGTGAAAGATGTTAAATGCCTCATTGAGGGAAGGGGCTAGATAGAAATCCTGCCATCTGATGTTGCCTAGGTCATTTAGGAAGGCATTCTGGAGTAACTTTTTCAAGCACTTTTTTAGCTTAAATTTAGGGGCTGATTTTATTTGGGGAGAGTGTTTAATGCAGGCAGTAGCACAATGATCACTTAAAGTAGGTAATTGAAAAACACCATGGCATGTGAAATGTTATGAGGTTTGTTAACTAACATGAGATCCAGAAGGGTGTTTTTCTTGTTTTGTTTATCTGTTGGGTCTGGGGGCTGCAGGGGTTATCTGTGTCAACCTACATACATCATAGAAGTCTTTGAGCTTCTTGGAGCTATCATCATTCCAATTTAGGTTGAAGTCCCCCAGTAGAATGCACTCAGTGTTAGCCATGTCAATTAAACTTTGAAGATGAGGTAGGAGGGCCATACCATCTGAAGGCGGGCGATAGCAAGCAGCAATAAGGAGTGCCTTTTCATTGGAAAGTGTCAGTTTTAGTGCCAGACATTCAAATTCTTTAGCCTTAGAGGTGCAATCAATGACTGTGACAGAGAATTTTCTCCTAACATAGATTACAACACCCCCCTTTCTGGATGGTCGATCACACTGGTAGGTCCTGTACCTTGGTATATTGATAGTTTTGTCTGGGGCCAAGGGCATAAGTCATGATTCCGATATAAGAAAGTCAGGGAAAACATGTAATATCCATGTATGATTCAAGTCAAGCTTCTGAAGCATACTACAGACATTCCTATGAAGGAAGCTGATGCCCTTGTATTGGGGGAGGTCTGCAGGGGTGTTTAACGAAGCAGGTGGGCCTGGGTTTAGTTTGACATTTCCAGAGCAAAGTAAGAGGCAGTAATAATTTCCTGAGGCAATTTATTGCCATACTGAGTAATCGTTTATTATATCACTTGGTATGGATAGCTTTTGTGGTAGCTGAGTTATGGCCATTAGGGTGATTTGTTAAAAATAGATCATATATGACTGTCTTAACTGGCAGACTCAGAGGCGGTCTATCATATTTTCTGGACTATGAGATGAGGATGAGGAAAATGAGATGAGGGAGAGAAAAAACTGAAAAGTATACTATGGCTACAAGCATGCCGCATGCATGCAGATGTATTCAGATACAGTATGTATTTAAGTACAAGCAAGTCATGTGTGTGTAAACAGTATGGCTTAATGGTTAAAGGCACTGAAATGCAAGTCAGGAGACTTAGAGGCATGAAGACCTGGGTTTGAATCTCATCAACTGCCACTTATGTATGGTGTCATTCAACCTTTACATGTGCAGTTATCAGTGACAACTTGCTTTTTTGCATGCAGTCTTTCCCAATTTAACATAGAAATCATGGTTTCCACTCTTGCTTACTGCACGCATGCCATATGCATCCAACTGGTTCCAGTTTAACATTTAAATCACACTTGTAGCATGCATATTACTTGGGTAGTTTTATGTGTGCAGCATGACAACATTTCATATAATTATTTCTGTAACGGTTGGCCTGTGACACACAATATACTGGATAGTGCTCACTAATGGCATCTGAGAGAACCCCAGAACAGTTTATCCTATTCACTCTAGTTGCGTAAATCCCATCAATAAAGGAAGAACTATTACCATTATGTAAAACCTGATTAGCTGTGTAAGAATGTTTGGGATGGAGATTACTGAGTGACAGTTTCACACATTTATTTTTTGCCATTGAGCAAGTTTATATTAGTCACCAAATAGAATGAATCCGAAATTTTTAACAACAGTATCAACATGATTGACCAGTGCTGGAAGTGCATTAATGCTTTCTGCTGGGGGTATGTGGACACACAGGAGATGCAGTTCTTTAGCATTACCTATTATAAGTACATTGACAAAATTAAAGGTGTGGACTAGTGGTGGGAGGATGACTTAGGGCTGTAACATTAAGGTGTGACCTGTAGCAAATCAACATGCCTGGTCACAATGAACAAAGTTATAACCTGGTAAGGCCCAAAGATTATCCAGAATGGCCAGTTTATGCCATGTTTTAGATATCCCTCATACATGTGATTTAAAATGTCTTACACAGTCAGTTAATTCATCAGTTTGTGGACTCAGAAACGTTACATTAAGGTGATACATTTTTAGGGCCTTTATACCCTGGCAGTGGGAGGATTGAAAATTAAGGGAATGTGCCAACACAGGCCGAAGATTCAGTACAATGCAACTAACTAGCCTAGCTTACACACTGCACTAAGGACAGATGAGATAATGTGCTGTTTCATGCAGATTCTTTTTATTTTATAAGTACATTAAAAATAGCAGCATTTACAGTTGTATGAGAGAAAATGACCAATTGTTTCTCATAAAAAGCATGTGATTTCTCAAAAGTCAAACAGTTAGTCCAACTGTAACTACTCTTATACTGCAATCCATCCCAACACAGCCACAGGTAAGTTCAAAAATGTACACTTGATTAATGAAGTTAATTACTTATTCAAATTGGTAGCAGATGCATGAGTGAACACATCTAGGAGGTACGTGACAAAATTAAAACTAACAAGGATAAAAACAATGTGCCAGAGAGGGAAAATATTGCTAATAATAAAGTATATTAATGCAAATGTTTGCATGAAAGCTACAGATACTTGATTCAGCTCATTGTGGCACATCAAGGTATCTACATTACAAACAAGGCGTTATTGATGTAATTGTATTTTAATTGTGAGCGTCCTCCACCCAGGTACTTGTGCCAGTACAACTACTTTTCTGTAACTCAGATCACAGGGCAACATGTACTGGCAATCATGCCTAAATACAAAGATGATCATGTAATGGAGAGGAGTATTGGCCATAAATTTAAATTAATAGGCATCAAGAAGATTACAACAGGTCTAGGATGGGGAGATTTTGAAGCCAAATTGCCTATATTTGAATGTTTTTGGATTAACTAGCTGGATGCCAAGAAAGGCAATGGTTTAAATGGTAGAGTTAATCTACTGCTGTTCTTTAGATCATCTGTGTCTTGTATAACTATAATGACAATTTTTTTTGCATGTTGTCTCTTTGTATTTTGGCACAATTGCCATTAAATGTTGCCTATGGTCTAAACTGAAGAAATGTAATTGTGTCAGCACAAGTACCAGGACAGAGGATTCTTGCAATAAAAATACAGCTATCAATAATACCTTGTTTGCAATATAAGCATTTTATTGTTTTATAATGAACTGAATCAAGTATCTGTAGCTTTCATGCAAATGTTTGTATTAGTATGCTGTAATATTAGTAATATTATTTCCTCACTAGCACATTGTTTTTCTCCTTCTTGTTTTAGTTTTGTCATGTATGTCCTATAATGTATGTGTGCACTAATGTATCTGCTTCCAATTTGAATTAGCAATTAACTTCAGTAATTTATCAATTGAACATGTTTGAATATTCACTTGGCTGTGTTAGAATGGATTGCAGTATAAAAGTAGCTGCTGTGGGACTAAATGTTTAACTCTTAAGAAAGCACACATTTGTATTCAAAATGCTGGGTCATTGTCTCATACTGCTGTAGATGCTGCAATTTCAATGTAGAATACTGGCATGGTAGTGCCAGTATAGGTAGGGTTGAGCAACAGGTTCAATGTTAAACCTCTAGTTTTGTGCCTTAATAGCTTTGGCAGCTTTTGATGAAATTAACTTACATTTTGTATGTATTGCCTTGAAGTCAAAGTCTAAATATGTGGAAAGTTTCATGATGCCAGCTGAAGTGTTTTCTGATATCCACATAGGTCATTTTCCTGTAGACATCTATTTTTTTCCTATACTTAACAAGGGTTTTTGGTTCTGCTCTCACCTATAGTCTTCAGGGATTATAATTATTTTCCAGAACTTTTAGGATAGAAGCATGCTTTGTCAAGGTAGTTCCTTTGGTAGATTTTGTGAAAAAATGTTAAACAGTTCCAGAGTTATAAGGATTTTAAATTTTGTTTTTGTTGTTGTTCTGAGCATGCTCAGTAGGGTTTTGGGGATAATGTTCTGATATGATGCAAAAAATTCCATGATGCAGACCCTTTTTGTGTTCTCACCACTTGCTCCTCACAGCACACACACAAAAAAATGTCCCTGTCGTGATGGATACCATCTTGTCCACCCAAACTACAAAACATGAGAAATACATAAAAATAGTGTGATTTTAAAAAACAAACACCTGAACCTTGCTAAACGGGACCTGTGTAGCATTATTCTGGTGTTTGTTTTTTTAAAACAGTGGCCAAAAGTGCCTTTTCTGGGCACCTCGAACTTCAGGGTTCCTGATTTAGGAAGAGGTGCCTTTGTCCCATATTCTCTGTATAAGAACAACAGGACTGCCTTTCATGCTAAAGCTGCAACTGGAGTCGCGCTGCAGGCTTCAGTTGAAACAGTGATCTGATCCCCTGTTTTGTCTCTCTCACTCTCTCTCTCTCACTCACTCATCTGACTATCTGTCTGTCTGTCTGTTGATCTCTTTCTATCTATAAAAGTTTTACTAAGCAGACTAGGGTGCCTACCAGCAGTACTGCTTCTTTTTATCCCCTCTCCTCCATGTCGCTGGCCCCCACCTCAACAAAACCCATGCTACCATGACTTCCCACACAGCACCCGCCATCGTACACCTCCCATACACCCTTACTCACCTGAACTTGTCCCACAGTTGAGATCTACTCTTTGATCGAAGACACATCTTGTTGCTACAACCAGTGACTGTGATATGAAAAAATCAGTTAAGCTGAATGTATTTCAATGGGGTTTGAACTTTTATTTCTAACTTTGTCATTTTTGAATATTTTTAAACCAGATGTTCAACATTGCCTTTTTGGGTTACCACCTCATGATCAAAGGCAGTGGAATTATGTAAATCTGGTCCAAAAGGTGATTTCGCAGTTACTTTGCAAAACCACTTGCTTGACAGGATTGGAAAACCTTCACCATCCTTGTTCATGAGCTGAGTTCATAAGAAGGGTATATTGAACATTTGGGGTCAAAGTAAACAAGAATGGCAAAGTTATGAGCGTATCTTGAACTTTTCTAAGATTGCTCATAACTTTAGTAATTTTCAATATTTTGATCCCAACTTTTCAACATAGACATATTTTCACATCACTTTATGAACATGACAGCTGTGAATTGTATTGCCGTCCTCTGAACCTTCTCCACCCTATGTCCTTATGCAGGTAAGGTCTCCAGAACTAGACGCTGTACTCCAGGTGGAGCCTCACTAGTGTCTTTTATAGTGGAATTATGACCTCCCTTTTCCTGCTGGTGATGCCCCTGCCTATGCATCCCAGCATCCTATTTGCTTTACCTGCCACCTTGTTGCACTGTTTCCCTACCTTGAGGTCATCAGAGATGATAACCCCAATGTCCCTTTCCTGTTTGGTGCATACTATATCCTCACCCCCCAACTGATATGTTGTTCAAGAATTTTTGTGCTCCATATGCATTATTTTGCACTGTTTTATGTTAAATTTCATCTGCCAACCCCTTGACCATTCTTCAAGTTTCTGCAGGTCCTTTCTCATTCTGTCTACACTATCTGTGGCATCCGCTCTGTTACTGAGCTTTGTGTCATCAGCAAACAGGGAAATTAGGCCTGATGAAGATGTTGAATTGGACCAGTCCTGGCACTGATCCCTGTGGCACCCCACTGGTCAGTCTTTCATTGGGTTTTGTGCCCACTGGCCACTAGGTACTCAACAATTCTTTCCTTCAGAAGTGATTCCATCATTTTCCCTACCACTGAGGTCAAACTGATGGGTCTGTAGTTTCCTGCCTCTGTCTTGCTCCCACCTTTGTGAAGGGGAATCACATCTGCCCTCCTCCAGTCCTCAGGTACCACACCATCCCCCCATGATTTATTAAAAATGGTGGTCAGTGGTGTTCCTAGTTCTTCCCTTAGTTCTTTAGAATTCTGGGGTGAATCACATCAGGCCCCATTGCTTTATCCACTTTCAGTTTTAGGAGTTCTTTCAGAACCCTTTCTTCTGTGAAAGGACTAATATCAACTCCCCTATCCAGAGTGCTTCTATTGATTGGATTAGGTAT
The DNA here is from genome assembly GCA_016271365.2 of Neoceratodus forsteri. Classification (NCBI taxonomy): domain Eukaryota; kingdom Metazoa; phylum Chordata; order Ceratodontiformes; family Ceratodontidae; genus Neoceratodus; species Neoceratodus forsteri. Next base: position 380,736,730 of record CM057458.1, read on the forward strand.
CTTCCCCTACTCTTCCACTGTGAATGCTGAGCAGATGTATTCATTCACTATCCCTGTTTTTTCACTGTCGCTGTCTGCCCAACCACCCTCCTCTTTATTTAGCCTCAGTATCCCTGCCTTAGTCTTTCTTTGCTCCCTAATGTACCTATAAAAGGTTTTATCCTCCTCCTTCTTAACCGAGTTGGCTATCTTTTCCTAGGTTTGGGCCTTTACTATTCTGACTGCCTTCCCCACTTCCTTCAGCTTTAACTGGTACAGTTCTCTGTCCTGATCCTTCTGTGTTTTCTTATACTTCTTAAGTGCTATCTTTTTCTCCCTAACCCTCCTGCCACTTCTTTTGAGAACCATCATGGGTTTTCTTTCATTTTGGTTTATTTATTTGCTTCACACAAAGGCTTGTTGCCTCTGTGATGGCGGTTTTGATGCTTCCCCATTGTTGCGCAACCCCACATTCTTGCCTGTTTGCTAGTGCTTTTCTGAGGTACTCTCCCATTTTTGACAAATTTAGGCCATTACCCTCCCCTTTCTCAGTAAAGACTGAGCAGAAATATCTGTTCAGTATATCAGCTTTACTGTTGTCATCCTCTACGCTGCCCCCATCCTCCCTCTTCAGTCTCACTGTCCCTCCCTTCACCATTCTTTTTTCTTTTATGTACTTTAAAAAGGTTTTATCCCCTCTAGTCACTGATTTTAAGATATGTACTTCTGTAAGACTATATACTATAAATGCCATACGCTGTGTTTAGAAGAGGAGTCATAAAATGACTGTCTTGAAAATTTGGGATCAAAATAAAAAAGAAATATTAAGAAATGTTCTGTGTAGAGCCAGACTTCACTGCAGTGGGTATGCTTTGTGATCCCATGCCAATGAGCTTAGTTCAGGTGGTGTGCTCAGTGACCCAGATATGGGGGTGAAGGTGGGGGGAAGCTGCTGTTATGTGACACCCCCCAACCAGGGAATGAAAGCTGTAGCATTGTCCTCATGTGTCTCGGTACCATATAATGAAGATAACTCTCTTCTTGGCATAGGGCCCTGCACCTCTGTATTGGTGTTTGGCAGAGGGCCTTTGCACTGGCTGACAGGTGGAGTCTTTGGCCTGTGCATCTGTATCTGCAGCCACATGGAAGCATAGGGACCAGAGGGCCCTGGCTTCCACAGCCCACCAGAGAGCCCATGAATTCTTGGCATCCATCAGTGTACTTCTGGAAACAGAAAGACTCCATGAGCCCTGCACATTTGCATCTATTCATGCAGGTCCTAAAGGGACCTGTGTGAATGTGAATATGATTCCACTACCTCAAAAAGAAAGGGAATTCTTTGCAAAAACTGCATTAATGCACCAGTTTGGGTTCAGCCTAACACCATAAAAGTAGGGAAATGTAGTGTTAGTGTTTCCAACCCTAATGCCCCACCCTCCAAGCAGCAAAAGGAAAACACACATGAGGGTTTAGGGTCTCCAATGTCTTGGTGAATCAGTGGTGGGGTCTTTCTTGGGGTTGTCATCCCTAATGCCCGCCATGTTCCCTGTTGTCAACCCTAATGTCACACGTGATCTCCTTTCTTCATGCAGGAGCTTCAGGGCCCTGTGTAAAGAAACCACAACAGATTGCATTGGGCAACACATGGTGAGACATGCTTCTCTACCTTTGAAGAGTGTATCACTAAAACACACAGGTTTGGAGTTGAATCTTGCCCTTTAGACAGGCAGCAACAGGCTAGGAAGAGGGGTTACCATTAGGGTTAACAACCCACAGGAAGACCCCACCACTGATTCGCCATTCCTCTGTAATATTTTTTTTTCTTTTGCTGCTTGGGGGTGAGGGTGGGGTGTTACTGTTGGAAACCCTAATGCCACATTTCCCTACTTTTCTGGCTTTTAGTTAAACCCTAACTGGTGCAGTAACACAGTTTTTTTTTTTACAAAGAATTTATTAAATAAAATAAACTTTTGTATAAAATAGCTCTTTATGTCATTTGTGTTTAGTGTGGCATGTGAGCTAGGGCTCGTTGGCTGCATTTGACTTTGTTGCCCTTGTGCTCCATTTAGTCACTATAGAGCTGCCTTTTTGTAGGTTCACAGGCAATATACAAGTACAGTAGGCTATGAGGCCTTTTATTGGACTCGCTGCCCATGTGTCTCATGGGTGGAAATTATATTTTTTATTTCCCATGTGTGAGTTATTCTGTGTACTGTAAAGTTACACCATCAAGGGAATAGGCCCACTAGGACAATAACTAAGGCACTGCATGGGATACAAAGTTTATTCACTCAGACTATGGACAGATAAAAGTTATATAATAGAATACTATTGGGTTGAATATTCAAATTCAGCAAATAAATGCCACCCAGATAGGAAGTAACCAGCCTTTAGAATACAGCTGAACAATCTGCATGCAAATTCAGCATATAAGGCTGAAAATAATCTGCAATGTACATTAAACGCTATTGAATATCCATAGAAATACCTTCAGTGCTTTTCTCATTCACCATTAAAACTGCACAGTGGAATATTAATCTGCAAATCTAATAACAGGGTTCCACAGAAATCACTGAGAAATCAGGTTTGGTTTCATATGACATAAATGGCATTCAAGACAATTTTATGTACCTCAGGTAGCTGTGTCATCGCCATTCAGAAGCAAGAAAGTGCAATTACAGTTAAATTCACCCACTTTATTTCACAGAAATTGTATGTACTGCTTACAAAAGAATTATCCTTGGAATAATGCAGGTCCACGAAATATTGTTTCACTGATTGCAGGCATGTGGAGTTCTATGTAATGATCAAAAGACTTCTATAAATGATTCACCTGCTGGAATGGCCACTGTCTGAACACTACCAATGGAATTTCTCATTCCACACAGCCTTTGTGTCTTATCTTTCTTTCTCTTTTTATTAAAGTCTAAACTTTTAGAAGGACAAAGGAGCAGGTCAAAGAAATTGATCCTCAACAGGCATAAGGCCTTGGTTTGACCACACTTGGAGAACTGTAACCAGCTCTGGTTACCACAGAACAGAAAGGACATTGAAGAGTTCAAGGCATTTCAGCACAGGGCCACCAAGATGATTAGTGGTTTAGGAGGGAACAGCTATGGGAAGAGATTGAACATGCCCCAATTATTTAGTCTGGAAAACAGAAGACTGAGATGGAACATACATAATCGCTATTTTCTAAATTGTAAATGGACAGAAAGGCATGCGTGTATAGCACACAGATGTTTGAGTTGGTGTGTGCAAGAATGATGGACATGCCCTCAAATTGAGGGGGCAAAGAAAGGGGTAATGTTAGAAAGTTTTATTTCACACAGAGGGTGATTACAATTTGGAATACCCAATCAAGAGAGGTTGTGAAATATAACATTGTTTTAGCTTTTAAAGCAAGACAAGATTCATTTCTGGGGAGATTGGCATTGAAGATGATGTAGCATGAGGAGGGGTACCATACCAGCTGTTACGCTTTGCTGTGTGCTCATACTGTGCATAAACTGGGTAGTCAATGACAGGTAGCAGGAGTGGCAGTCAAGATGAACCCTAAGTCCCTCCTACTATCACAACATTGTGTTACTAAGTTACATTTGTGAATTAATGCTTGATCAGGAAGTGTCCTGATTCTCATCAGAGAGAGTAGCTGTCAAGCTGTGTATGGGTTCTACTACTGCTCTCCCTTTGATATGCCCGAATTTTAAAGGGGAGCCTAGATGAGCCAGTCCATTTTTTGTTTGTTTCAGATGCCTCTTTTCCCTTCAGTTAATTAATTTATTTATTCCAAAATGTTACCAGGAAAGAAATCGTGAGCTGTTAACTGCTTATTTCCAGATATGTCCTGGTGGAGTGGGTTGTGTCAAAATAAGGTGCAAGAAGTACAATAAATCCTGCACTTACAACATGCATATGCTCCTGCAAATGGGTAGCATATGCCAGCAGCTGGTGTTGGCAGTTATAAGATCTCTCATAGATACTACAGACACAGTTTCCAAAGTCCAGATAAAAATATTTGTAATTTTGCACTGCTTCTAGTAACCAAAATAATAATTTACTTGAATTTCAAGTTTGAGAGAACACTTTAGACAAACATAAATACCTTTTTTTCAGAAGTACTATAGGTAGGGTTGCCAACACTGCATTTCAAAAAAAAGCAACAGCCAACCCCCCGTGAGAAGTGCAGCTGGTGGTGTGGATTATCTTTGCATCATTCTGAATCTGGCTGGTTGAATCCATCCAACAAGTCTGTAAGGTTAGCAAGACCAATGTGTGTGTACAGGAGGACACTGTGGTGTTTTATATATAGTTCAGGATTAAGGATAGCCCACTGCCCCACCAGACCCGATCCACCAGCTGCACCATGCCCCTGAGTGAAGAAGTGAATGGGTGAGGCTAGGGTACTCTACACCATAAAATTCAATCAGTGGTTGAAAAACTGGTGCAGAGCTCAGGGATTTTGCTTCATTGGGGACTGGGGGTCCACCTGGAGGGATGCAGGCCTATACTGGTATTACGGTCTGCATCTGTCTAGAAGGGGAACCAGGATCCTAAGTGATAGATTTAAATGCTTCATTGGCAAGCATTTAAACTAGTCAAGGGGGAGGCACTAGAAAGGAGCAGGGAAATCCTAGCCCCTCCTAAAAGATCAGGGTAGTAAGTGAGGTAAACACCAAGATATAGATGTCACTAGGGAGAAGGGCAGGGGTAAATGGAGAAAATGACAAACACAATAAGGACAGGGATGGGGCAAAAAGGTGCAAAGCCATCAAGAAATGGAGGGCAATGAGTACCAATGCCAGTAGTCTGGGTAATATGCTCCCTGAACTGGTGGCCCTTATGGAAGAGGGATGCCTGGATATTGTAGCAGTCACAGAAACATGGTACACAGAGAACCATGACTGGGATGTTAACATACCAGGGTACACAACCTACAGGAGAGACAGGAAGGGGAGAAGAGGGGGAAGAGTAGCTCTCTATGTAAGGGAAGGGGATAAAAGCAACTGAACAAATGAGTAAACAGGGAGGAGAGGAGGCACTGTGGGTCACCTTAGAGACTGAAAATTGCACCACAATCTGCACAGGGGTTGTATACAGACCCCCATGTCAGGGGGAGGGAATGGAAAAGGATATGATAGAAGGCATCCTTAGGATGACAGAGAAAGGGGGAGATACTGTTGATGGGGGACCTGAATATGCCAGATGTTAAGTGGAGCACCTTGGCTGCAGCCACACCCAAAAGCAGGGCCATTCACAATGCCCTTCAGGTGGCATGCCTCAGACAGCTAGTATTGGAACCCGCTCATGAGGGAGCAATCCTAGACCTCATACTCTCAAATAAGTTTAAATGCTACATTGACAAGCATTTAAACTAGCAAAGGGGGGTGGCAGGCCAGCAAGGAGGGTACCTACTTGCTCACCCCCCACAGCTAGCAGTGGAACCAGTGAACCAGAGGAGTGGCTATCTCTGCAAAGCAGTGTGCAAAAGATGGAGATTAGTGCCCAAGAGGTGGATAGGCAGAAAAGGGGGCAAAATTCAGCAGAAGGGCAGACAGCAAGGAGAACCAGGGATAAAGGTCAACCAAGGAAGGGGCTGGAGTAGAACAGCTAAACAGTCTAGGGAGGTCAAATCATGGAAAGCCATGTGTGCAAATGCCAGGAGCCTTAGCAACAAGATGGAAGATCTGGAGGCTGTCATGGTGCAGTCAGACCTGGACATTGTGGCCATCACTGAAACCTGGTGTAATGATAACCACGACTGGGAGATGGCCATACCTGGCTACAACATATTCAGAAGAGACAGAGCAGGCAGGAAGGAGGAGGAGGCACTGTATCTGAAAATGACATAAGGGCGAAGAGATCCAGGAGGAAAAAATGGGGAGAGATACTGTGGGTTAAGCTGGAAAGGAAATGGGGCCAGCCATCCGCACAGGTGTGGTCTATAGACCACCAGCCCAGAAGGAAGAAACAGATAGGGAGCTGATGCTAGCCATCCAAAGGATGGCAGACATGGTTGAGGTAGTACTGGTTGGAGACTTCAATATTCCAGACGTGGAATGGAGCATCCCAGCAGCAGCATCAACTAGGAGCAGATTTATCCTGGACTCCCTTCAGGGTGCCTTCCTCAAGCAACTGGTCATGGAACCAACTCGGCAGAAGGCAATACTGGACCTTGTGCTCACAAACAGGGACAGTGTGATGGGCGTAACAGTGGGGGAGCACCTGGTGAACAGTGACCACCAGTCATTGTGGTTTGAAATCACAGAAAGAGCAGAACCAAACCACACAAAAACGCATATCCTGGATTTTAGCAGGGCAGACTTTGGGAAAATGGGGAGATACTTGAAAGAGGCATTAAGGGGAATGGGACAGGAATCTGGGGTTGAGGAACAGTGGGCAGTATTTAAAATGGGGATTACAAGAACAACAAAATTATGCATTAAGCAGGTTAGTAAAAGGAAAAGGAAGAGGAGACCATTATGGTTTTCCAAAGAGGTAGCAAAGAAAGTGAAAGCCAAAAAGATTGCATTCAGGCAATACAAAAAGACACAGGCAGAAGGGGATAGGGAGAAGTACCAGGAGAAGCAAATGGAGGCAGGGAGGTTCAGTAGGAAGCCAAGCTCAGACAGAAGAACACATTGCAAAATCAATGGGTAGAGGGACAAAACCTTTACAGGTGCATAAGTGAAAAAGAAAGACAAAGGGAGGATAGTGAGACAGAAGGGAGGAGGATGGGGCCACGTGAGGATGACAACAGTAAAGCTGACATATTGAACGAGTATTTCTGCTCAGTCTTTACTGAGGAAGAGGAGGGTAATGGGTCGAAGGAGTACAAGGGGTGAGATTGGTGAAGAATGGACACAAGTCCCTTTATACGAGAAAGGGTCCTGAAGGAACTGGAAGTAATAAGAGTTGATAAAGCAATGGGGCCAGATGGGGGCACCCCAGGTCCTTAAAGAACTAAGACAGGTGGTGGCTGAACCTCTGGCTATCCTGTTTAGCCGATCACTGGAAACAGGGAGGTACCCAAAGACTGGAGGACAGTAGATGTAGTCCCCTTATACAAAAAGCGAACAAAGAGGAAGCAGGGAACTACAGACCAGTCAGCCTCACCTCGGTAGTGGGAAGATCATGGAAGCACTACTGAAGGAGAGATTGGTGGAACATCTGGTTGTCAATGGACTACAGGACCCAAGGCAGCATGGTTTCACCAGGGGAGGTCATGTCAGACCAACCTCAGTGAATTTTTGACTGGGTGACTAGGGAGGTGGATCAGGGGAGGGCAGTGGACATGGCCTATCTGGACTTCAGCAAGGCATTTGACACTGTGCCACATAGAAGACTATTACACAAACTGGGGAATATGGGTGTGGGCAGGACAGTAGTGTGGTGGGTAGGTAACTGGCTGTTTGGCAGGACACAGAGGGTGGTGGTAAATGGCTGTCACGCCACAGAGGGAAAAGTGACCAGTGGGGTACCACAGGGATCAGTGCTGGGACCGGTCCTATTCAACATCTTCATCAGTGACATTGCACAGGACCTAGAAGGCAGAATTTCACTGTTCGCTGATGACACAAAGCTCTGTAACAGAGTAGACACACCAGAGGGTGTAGACAGAATGAGAAGGACCTGCAGAAACTTGAAGAAAATGGTCAGGGTTTGGCAGTTGAAATTCAATGCAAAGAAGTGCAAGATAATGCATATGGGGCACAAAAACCCTGGCACAATATATCAGTTGCTGGGTGAGGATATAGCATGCACCAAGCAGGAAAGGGATCTTGGGGTTATCATCTCTGATGCCCTCAAGGTAGGGAAACAGTGTGACAAGGCAGCAGGTAAAGCAAATAGGATGCTGAGATGTATAGGCAGGGTCATCACCAGCAGGAAAAGGGAGGTCATAATTCCACTATACAAGACACTAGTGAGGCCCCACCTGGAGTACAGTGTACAGTTCTGAGACCATACCCGTAAGGACATAGACAGGGTAGAGAAGGTTCAGAGGAGGGTAACAAAAATGGTGCATGGATTGCATCACAAGTCCTATGAAGACAGGTTGAAGGAACTGAACATGTACTCCCTGGAGGAGAGGAGGGAGAGAGGGGATATGATAGAGACATACAAGTATCTCACAGGGAGGAACAGGGTGCAGGAATACACTATTTTTAAGTGAAAAAGAGGTTCCAGGACTACAGGGCATGGGATGAAGTTGGAGGGAGGATGATTCAGAGGAAACATGAGGAAGAATTTCTTCACTGAACTGGTGGTGGACAAGTGGAACACTCTGCCTGAGGAAGTGGTGGGGGCTGAAAAATTCACGGGATTTAAGAATGCATGGGATAGACATAAAGGAATTCTGGAGGTCAGGGTTAAGAGGCAACAGACTTCTAGGAAAACATAAACTGAACTTACAAGCTCAAATGGGCAGACTGGGTGGGCCATAGGCCCTTATCTGCTGACGCTGTCTATGTATCTATGTATCTATGTAAATGGGGATGGTGAGAGGATCTCAGATCTAGAAGTAAGTAGCCATGTGGGAACCAGTGACCACCAAACAGTCAAGCCATACAAAAGAGAGGGTTCTGGACTTCAAGAAGGCTGACTTTGGCAAGATGGGAAAGTAACTTAGAAAACCACTAGCAAATAGGCTAGAAGGAGCGGTGGAGCAACAATGGGGAAACATCAAAACCTCCATCACGGAAGCAACAAGTCTATGTGTGAAGGAAATAAACAAATCAAAATGAAATAAAAAGCCACTATGATTCTCAAAAGAGGTGGCAGTGAAGGTTAGGGAGAACAAGATAGCATGTAAGGAGTATAAGGAAATACAGCAGGAGCTGGACAGACAACTGTACCAGCTAAGGCAGAAGGAAGCAGGGAGGGTAGTCAGAATAGAAAAGGCTCAAACTGAGGAAAAGACAGCCCACTTGGTTAAGAAAGGGGATAAAACCTTTTATAGGTACATCAGGGAGCATAGAAAGACAGAGGGAGGGATAGTGAGGCTGAATAGAATGGACGGTGGGTGGCTAGAGAGGGACAGTGAAAAAGCAGGGATACTGAATGAATACTTCTGTTCAGTATTCACAAAAGAGGAGGAGGGGGAGGTACCTAATCCAATTGACAGCAGCACTCTGGATAGGGGTGTCGATCCCAGTCCTTTCACAGAAGAAAGGGTTCTGAAAGAACTCCTAAAACTGAAGGTGGACAAAGCAATGGGGACTGATGTGATTCACCCCAGGATTCTAAAAGAATTAAGGACAGAACTAGTGACACCACTGACTACCCTTCTTAACAAATCATGGGAGGATGGTGTGGTGCCTGAGGACTGGCGGAAGGTGGATGTGATACCCATTCACAAAAGTGGGAGCAAGACAGAGGCAGGAAACTACAGACCTGTCAGTTTGACCTCTGTGGTAGGGAAAGTGATGGAATCACTTCTGAAGGAAAGAATTGTTGAGTACCTAGAGGCCAGTGGAGCACAGGACCCAAGGCAGCATGGATTCACATCAGGAAGGTCATGGCAGACAAGTCTAATTGATTTCTTTGACTGGGTGACCAAAGTAGTAGACCAGGGATGGGCTGTGGACATGGCCTACCTAGACTTTAGCAAGGCATTTGACACAGTCCCACACAAAAGATTAATAGTCAGATTAACCAGCCTGGGAGTGGGTCTCGCGGTCGTAGCCTGGGTAAAACATTGGCTGGACAACAGGACACAGAAGGTAATTGTAAATGGAATCCACTCTGAAGAAAGAGGGGTTAATAGTGAGGTACCGCAGGGTTCAGTACTGGATCCAGTCCTTTTTAATGTCTTTATAAGTGACTGCAGAGGGACTGAAAGGAAACGTATGCCTCTTTGCAGATGACACAAAGATCTGCAATAGGGTTGATACACAAGGAGGTGTGGAAAGGATGAGAAGGGACTTAGCAAGGTTGGAGGAATGGTCACAAGTATGGCAGCATGGATTCGATGCAAAGAAGTGCAAAATAATGCACCTGGGAAAAAAAACCCAAGGGAAGATTACACAATGGGGGGGAGGTAGTAACAACAACAAAAATGGAAAGGGACCTGGGGTAATCATATCAGATGACGTTAAGGTAAGCAAGCAATGTGAAAAGGCAGTAGGGAGGGCTGGGGGGATACGGGGATGTAGAGGGAGAGGCATCACCAGTAGAAAACAGGAAGTTGTTATCCCTCTGTACAGACAGTTGGTGAGACCCCATCTGGAGTACTGCATCCAGTTCTGGAGACCCCATCTCCGCAAGGACATAGACAGGATGAAGGCAGTCCAAAGCAGGGCAACTAAAATAGTGAGGATCTGCAAGAGAAGCCATACGAGGAGACACTAAAGGAGCATAATATGTATACCCTTGAGGAAAGGAGGGAAAGGGGGGACATGATAGAAGCTTTCAAGTACCTCAAGGGAATTAACAAAGTCCAAGAGGGTAGCATCTTCCAGAAAAAGAGATGTGCAAGAACAAGGGGGCACAATTTGAAGATAGAGGGGGGACGGCTCAGGGGTAATGTGAGGAAGTATTTTTTCACTGAGAGGGTTGTGGATGCATGGAACAGCCTCCCTGAGGAGGTCATGGAGTCAAGAACAGTGGGGGACTTCAAGAATGCATGGGACAGGCATAAGGCAGTCCTAGTGGGAGGTAAGAGGAAGTAAGCTGTTGGTTAACTAAGATCTGCAGCTTTACCTGTTAGGAAGGAAAATGGGCAGACTAGGTGGGCCAAGCGCTCCTTATCTGCCATCAAATTCTATGTTCTATGTTTCTATGTTTCTGACGAACGTCCGTATCTCACACCATTTCCGAGATACGGGCCCTGAAAGGCACGGCAAACGCTGTAGTGTTATTCTATGGGGAAAAAAGAGATGTTCAGAGTGTCATAACTTTGGCTCCCTGTAATATTTTTTCACCAAAATACTGAAAGGCACATCTGTCACATCTGTGAGATGTTGGCTGTATTCACTCCAAATTTCAGCCCAAAAAACTAAACCGTTCTTTTGCAACAGGGTGGCAAAGAATTGCTGTAATTTTCCCACAGCCTTTATTTATCAAGTCTAGGATTACAAATACCTTTGAGCCTTGGCTCTTTTACAAAGGTTCCACATCAGAGAAATAAAAATTATGGGGAACATCAAGACAGACATTACAACAATGTGGACATTGCAAACAGAGTACAGATTAATACAATTCAAGGGTAGCATTGTAACAAGGCAGCCAGCGGCATCTGTCAGAGAAAATAGACAACAGATAAGAAGTGCCACAGTCATAGGAAGAGGGAAAAGGGAAGGGGGGGGAGAAGAAATGTAGAAAGGGTGGGGAGAGGGTGAAAAGTGCAGCATTGGGTATACCAAGATGTGAGGGTAGAATCCAGTGAGGAGGGAAGGGGAGACAACTAGAGCAGAAAGGGAAGTGGAGAAACAAGGTTAAGTTGGGCAGTCACAGGAGCTATTGGTAGTGAGATAGTCCCGGAGCCTAGTTTTAAACATACCAATTGTTGGGGCAGAGGAGATGGTTGGGCTGAGGCCATTGAACCAGAGTGGCGCCGATAAGTAAAAGAGCATTGTCCCTGTGAAGTGTGACAGTGGGGACTTTCAGTAGCTGTAGCGTGGATCTCCCAAGGCACCATTTGTTAATTTGGTGTTGTAACAGAGTTGAGCCCCAGAAGGTGCAAGGCCAGAATTTTTTTCACCATGGAGCAGGTGAGAAACTTTTATGCGTTTGATAGTTGGAGCCAGCCGGTCTGAGTGTACAGGTCACATGTGTGGGTGAGACGGTGAGCACCAGTGATGAGCCGACATGCTTTATTTAAGGCAGTTGAGAGGCGCCTAAATGTTGTGGTTGTGGCTGAGCTATAAATGATGAGACCATAGTCTATTACAGAGATCACAGAGCTCAGGACTGCAACCTTCAAAGCTTCTGATGCGGAGGTGTGGTCTGTGTTTGTAGAGGAGACCAAGCCATGTATTAGCAGCTCTAGCTACATTATCTACATGAAGTCCATAGGAGAGATTAGGGCCAAGCTGTATCCCTAAGTATTTGAAGGACCCCACCTGATCTAGAGTGTTCCCCTGGGTGTGGAGATAGCCAAATGGTGTAGCTTGTGTGGGTTAGAGAGCTGCAGAAGAGCATAGATTTGGTTTTCTTGTCATTGAGGACCAGTTTATGATTAAGAAACCATGTCTCTACAGAACTGAAACCAAGTTGAAGGTTGTGTTGAAGAGTTGCAGGATCTCTGTGAGTGGAGAATACAACAGCATCATTGGCATATAGTATGATCTGCTCAGAGCAGTGGTAAGGGAGGGAGGGAGTTTAAGAAAAGGCTAAAAAGGAGGGGACCCAGTATGGATCCCTGTGGGACACCCGAGCGAATAGGCAGGGTGTTAGAAAGAGCGTCCGCAATTTTTACTGTATCTGACCATTTTTCTAAGTAGCTTTTAAACCAGAGAGAAGAGTCAGGTGATAGCCCGGCATTCAGTAGTTGGTGTATTAGTAGTCCGTGGTGTACTGTATCAAAGGCCTTGGAGAGGTCAACGAAAACGGCCCCTGTGAGAAGGCTGTTGTCAAGGGATTTGTGCAAAGCTCCAGTGAACTCAAGAAGGGCTGTGGTGGTGCTGTGACCTTTCCGGAAGCCGTGTTGTTGTGGACAAGGTATATTGTATTTATCTAAGTGGTTGGTAAGTTGATCAGCTACGATGTGCTCGAGTGCCTTAAAGAGTGGGGGCAGTATGGAGATAGGGCAATAATTTGAGTGATTCGTCTTGTCCCCACTTTTATGGACGGGTGTCATGGTGGCTGTTTTCCATAGGTCCAGGAATTTTCCACAGCTGAGAGAGAGGTTTAGGATTTTTGTTAATGGATGAATTACCTCATCAAGGGTGAGCAACAGAAGCTTAAGGTCCAGGGTGTCACTACTAGATCTAGATTTAGAGATAGCTGCAGTAATATAGCACAAGCCTGGAAAAGTACTGTTGAACTTTGTGAAAGCTTTTGCAAATTCATTCAACAGTGTTGCAAGTGCAAAAGTACTTTGCGAAAGTACTTTTCCCAGAAATCTGAAAATCATACTTCTGGGGTGTTTTACCCCAAAATGTAGACATGCCTAGCATCCTCAGGGTCCGACTAGGTGAATACAAACAGAATTAGGTTGCTAGAGGTCCCCAAATTTAAATGCCAAGCATTTTTCTGATGACCAACTGAAAAAAATGGTGGATTTAGACTAATAGAATATACTATGAAAGTAAAACTGCATTTGCAACACCGCGAACATTTTGTTAACTTTCCCTTTGACTTATAATGCTAAATTGTTTTTTGAATAACTTTTGAACCATTTAATATTTTTTCACAAAATCTTCAAAAGGCACATCAGGGACTGTGGCCCCACGTTCCCTGAAGATTTCGGACTAGTCGTGCAAACTGTGAGACCTGTAGAGATGAGCAAAGAATTCCAAAAAAGTGTAAATGTGCTCGCAGAGCACGCTTAATAACTCCGCAGCTGCATATCCAAACAGTACGAAAGTTGGCATATCCCAAGATGTATGGTTCTTGATCGTGTATTCCCAATTTCAGGCAAATCCATTAAATGGTTGCAAAGTTATTAAGGTGCAAAATTTAAGGTTTAACATGAAAATGGCTCCTCAACCCTAACTATGGTAACACTACCGTGCTACCATAATATATATATATATATTGTGAAGATAAATCTTCACTGATAAATGCTGTTATTTTGTGATAATCAGCTGATGACATGACTACTATGTGTATAAATGTGAAATCTCACATTTATACACATAGTAGACATGTCATCAAATGTTTATCTACACAGTAGACACGTCATCAGCACCCCCCTAGCCGGCACTGCATTTATTTTCAGTTTCACTGTCTCTCTTGGCTGCTGCCAGTCTGCTATGTAGCATTCTCCATATCGCCACTTTTCAAACTTTCTTAACCAGAATACAAACACAAAAAGCGCTGTTCTTTGACTAGAAAAAAAAAAAAAAAAGGCTCCATGTCATAACCAAAAAAGATACCTTAAACTTTTCAGTTACACTCTCCACACCACAAAAATAAAGCTGCACTCGCTCTGGTACACCAGGACACCCAGCTTACTCCTCAGTATCACTGCAAACCTTACAAACAAAACAACTTAAATTTTTAAAACTCAAAACCACAGTATTCACTCAGACAGGGACTGCTCTTAATACAGCAGTTCTCCTGGTCCAATTTGTTCTTCACTCCATCTTCACCAGCCTGCCACTAACCTGACAGTCCCCTCACTCGCTCCTTACACTGATCGGCTTAGAGATCTTCATGTAGCTTACTGTGCACTTGCATTTTAAGCATCTTTGCTCATCTCAGTGGCTCTTTCTCTCGCTCACTCTCCTCACACTGGCTCCACTACCAATAGTGCTTCCCTTCCTCTATCTGGCAAACTGCAAAAAAAAAAAGTGCTACCATGCCAATGACTGCAAGAACCTCGCACACAGATCCATAATTTTTTTTAAATAATAAAGGCAGGATCAGCAAGACAAACAAATAACAGTACTGGAACAATGAACAATTCGCCAATAACAATGAATTCTGCAGCAATAAGATCACTGCTCTTTTTTACCTGCCACAACACCAGCCACAGTTCTCAATTCTTTTGGTCTCCTGCTCCTTCACACAAAGCATCAGGACACTATGGACTGGACATTTACTTCTCCCTCGTACTCTGTAACGCGAGCATCACTCAATTTGATTAATAAAACAGTTACATTTTCCAATGCCTAATGGCAGTTGCCAACATATTCTACTGCCTTTCGCAGAGCGAGAACACATTAGCTGTCCCTCGTTAACAACTACTGCCATTTTGTTTTAATTTTTTTTCAAAATACTGCAGTCTCCACCAATCAGCAAAGACATTTACATACTAAACGTCATTGCTGATTGGTGGAGTCTTTTGAACCAGCTTCACAAAGGTGTACTCACCTGGTAAAGCACTAAATAAACCCACTGAAATAGAACAAATAAAACTTTTTAAAAACATTTAAGCTTTTTTGAAATAAAATGCACAAAGTGAGTCCCTATTGCATAAATGAAGTATGCGATGTGGAGCTAGTGTGATACAAGAGTTCAGTGCTGACTGTAAATACCTTCCCACTGCATACTAATGCTAGCCTTTATCTCTGCTCCTTTTTAGGCTGCATCCACCCCCCCAGCTCACTGCCGACCGCGGCAGCATCAGTGATACTCCTCGCTCCCTCCTGGAGCTGAATACAATGCCGGACGTCCAAACAGAGCCCTGAGGTAAAGGATACCTCTCTTCTCCTGGAACACTGATGTGGGGTGCTAGCCCGACGATGCTGCATGTCATCTGCCCCACTCGCCCAGCCACCCACCCACCCAGGGGCGGCCCTCAATTTATTGGCCCACCCCATGACATCACTTCCTGCTTGCCGTCACTTCCTGCTTGCCGGAATACTAAGTCCCCACTTTCCCATTTGCAGGTTATACCTGCTAGCCACTAGTGGCCACTGTGTTTCTCCTCCCTTAAAACATCCTTGTCCTATTTGCTCCCTGCTCTATCCCAGTGGCTCTTCTACCCACCTATCCCTCCTTCTCTCTCCCCTCCTATTCTATTACCCTATCTCTCCTACCTCTGGGCCCCCTCTATCCTCATCCACTGTCTCCCTCCCTACCTTGCAGCCCCTGGGCTACTATTATGCCTTTCCCCACAATAGCCTATTGTTATCTTTGGCCACTAGGAGTCGCTATTTAGCACCCCAGTTTCATGCCCACTCACTGCTGGTGGTCTGCATCTGGACCGTGGATCACAGCCACCACCCTAGACCATTTTCTATCACCCCAGGTGAGCCTTGATCCAGTTACCCTGTGCACTAGAGGCGGGGGCTCTACCACTGTACCAAAGTGGCACCTACGCTTACTGGTAGACCTTTCACCCTCTTCTATCCTTTTCTTTACTGCCGTCTGCAGACCCACCTTAATATGCCTGCCCACCTCCTATTGTCATGCCTCTCCCCCCCTCCTCCTCACGTGGCCTCCATCCAACTCAGGTGTTTCTATGGCCCCACAGGTCCTCCAATCTGCTGCCCCTGAGTTGCCTCCCTCCTTCTCTACTATCTCGCACTCCAACTTATTGTGCCCACTCCCTAGTCACCACCCAGCTTCCCCCCCCCGTGCACCTACAGGCAACTTATTGAACTAGCCTGTCCAGCCTGTATCTCTCTGCCAACTCCTTGTGTCCCTAAGCTCCCCTACTCATACTATACTGCCTGATGCAAACACGCCTTCCACTGCCCCCTGTCCAGGGCTGTACTTATCCTCCTACTCCTGTCCCGGAATAATCATCCCAACCCAGGCCCGACCCACAATAATTCCTCGACAAGATCCCCTGGGCTTCTTATTGCGTCTATGAATATCTGCAGTCTCCTGAGGAAATTTGACTCACTCCAATGTTGGGACACAGTCCACAAACCTGACATCATCTCCCTAGTTGAAACCTGGCTATCTGACTCGACTCCTGACTCCCTTGTCTTACTCCCTGGCTATTCCCTTTATCGAGAGGACCGTGTCGGTAGATGGGGTGGGAGCAGTGCTATCTATATCAAAGACTCCCTTACAGGACTAGCCCTCCCAGCCCCTGTTCTTAACCTAAGGATTCAGGCCCTAACCCTAAAACTTACCCCTGATCCCTCTAGAGGCCTCCTCTTTCTAACCTCCGCCTATATACCCCCAAAAAATCAAGCTCAGGCCCTGGTCCCGCTAATAGAGTATCTCACCTCTCTACCCCACTCCTCTGAACATATCCTTCTGGGTGATCTAAATATCAACTGGCTTAGCCCCACATCCTCCACTACCTGTGACACCTTCACTTCTATTGACCTAACACATCTTGTTGCCCAACCTACAAGAGTGAATCCCAGAATGGGGTCGAGCACTCTTCTTGATGTGGTACTCACTAACCAGCCTAGCCAAATTTGTAATCTACAAGTCCTTACTGATGGAATTAGTGACCACTCCCCTATTCTTTTCTGCTGGATAACCTCCATACCCAAACCCACTGCTCAGCCCACCCTATGGCGGCAGTTACGACCAGGTGGGCTGAAAGGCCTGATGCAATTCCTAGCCCAAATTGACTGGTCCCCCATTGAGATGGCCCCCAACCTTGATACGGCCCTGTCCTTCTTCATCTTAATGTTTAACAAAGCCTGTGATATTTTCGCACCTCTGACCAAACTTCGTTCCAAAGTACAGCATGCTCCCTGGGTTACTTCTTCCCTGCTCCAACTTCTGAAGCTCAGGGATAACCTGTGGCACCTAGCCTGGATTCTGGCCATCATGCAGACAGGCTGGCATATGCAGCTGCCCATAACAAATGTACCTGGGCCATACGCAAGGCTAAGGCCAATCACTATCGGGCCTCACTCACCTCATCCTGGGGGAATGTCAGAACCTTCTGGGACAACATCAAACAACTAAATGGAGGTACACGTACTCCACCACCATCGCAAATCAACACTGAGGGCTCCATCTCTACTGATCCTATCCTCATCGCCAACTATCTCAATAAATACTTTACTGACCTTAGCCCTGTACTCCTTAGCAACTTCTTTGACCCCCCCACACACCTGACCCTGTTCTCACATGCCCCTGTTTCCACTTTCACTGGGTAACTGTCAACGAAGTCAGACCGTATCTGACCAAGGACCTAAGGAGCAACACCACTGGCAATGACTCCTTGGACCCCAGACTCCTTTGCCTGGTACTGGACCTGGTTATCGCTCCAATCACCAGCATCTTCAATAAATCACTCTGTCTAGGGCAATTTCCATCTGCCTGGAAAATTGCCACCGTCACACCTATACATAAGGGTGGGGATAGGTCCCTTTCTGGTAATTATCGTCCCATCTCCATCCTCTCACCACTCTCAAAAGCCTTAGAAAAAGTAGTATCCACCCAAATCTCAGAGTATCTAACCAAATACAGTATCCTCTGCCCTGAACAGCACGGCTTCCGTACTGGACACAGTAGCAACACCGCCCTCATTGAGTTTTCTAACTTTCTTCTTTCCTCCCTGGATTCAGGCTCTCTAGCAGGCACGGTGTTCATTGACCTGTCAAAAGCCTTTGACACTGTTTCCCATCCTCTCCTGCTGGATGCACTCAGCCACACTGGCTTTGCTGCAGGGCCTATCTCCTGGTGATCCAGCTATCTATCTGCCCTGTCCCAGTGTGTTAAAATTAATGGGTCACTCTCTAACCCCTGCCCTATCTGCTTTGGGGTTCCCCAGGGCTCCATTCTTGGGCCCTTGCTCTTTTTCCTTTATCTCAACACCCTGTCAGGTGCTTGTGCTGGTAAACTCCTACTTTATGTAGATGATGCTGTTATCTTCGCCTCTGACCGTAACCCTACCACCCTCCAGGATTCCCTTCAATTATCTTATAATGACACGGATGTCTGGTTCAAAGAGCATAGACTTGTAATCAATCTTAAAAAGACTAAAACTATGCTCTTTACCCACCCCCAAAACAAAGCTAGTAATTTTCCACTTCAGGTCCTTGCCAGCTCCAAGTTCCCACTCGAGCAAGTCTACACATACAAGTACCTTGGGATAACTTTTGACCCTGCCCTCTCATTCCATGCCCACATCTCTGCCCTTGCCTTAGCCACCAATATTTGGTTGGATATCCTCTACCGCCACAAAGACTGTCTCCTCCTGATGCCCTCCAACTCACAGTTATGTCCACTATTCTGTCACTAGTTGATTATGGTTTACTAGTCTATGGGGCTGCTGACCAGACTTCACTAAACAAAATCTGCCTCACCTTAAATAAGGCCTGTAGGCTAATTACTGAGGCTCCCAGACTTATGCATACCTGCCATCTATATGCCCAGGCAAATCTGCTCGATCTTGATGAATGTCTTAGGTACCAAACCTGCCTCCTAACAAAAAAAAAAACTCTCCTTGGGCTATCCCCACCTGGCTTGTCTGTCCCTATCCACCAAGCAAATTCACTAGTACCAATGCAGTCCTCCTGCAAAACCATGCTGAAAGTACCTAGGGTAAGGACCTCTCAAGGGCAAAGGGCCTACCACTACTGTGCCCCATCCTGGCACAACTCCCTTCCTGCCAGTATCTCTGATGCTCCCATGATCTCTCATTTCAAAACCTCCCTCCAGAATCACCTTTTCACAACACGCAGCTGCTGCTGTTTCTAAGCTTTCTTGCTCATTCATCTGACAAAGCTTCCGAGTGGCTGCTCTAATCATTTACCTCCTCTACCCTTGGTTCCTGTTACCTCTCTGCTGACTCCGCCAAACTTCACTGTACTGATCCTCCTCTGTTGTTGCTTGATGTACTAGTTATTCTCAACCAATGTTAACTTTGCCAATCCTGTAACCTTGCAAATTATAACTATCTTATGTACTCATGTTCCTTCAAATCTTGTACATTGTTATCCTGTAACTGTTTGTTATCACTGTTTTGTCCTCTCTGTGATGAGGTACCTTTGTAAATGAGCCTCTGGCTCAAAGGTTGTAAACTGATGTTTAATAAATAAATAACTAAATAAAGAGTTATCAGCTCTTGGGAAATTTGACCTCAGGCAGATCACTCGTGGCTTATGCAACTTGTGAGGTTACCTGAAGTCAAACTGCCCTTGTGCAGATAAATCATGCATCACACAGCTCCTCATCACATATCCCATATATATATATATATATATAAAATGTATGTATATATGTATTTATGCAGTAGGTGTAGACAAAATATCCATTACGTAAATCCTGATATTTGAGCTACTGTGTACATAAATTTCATTTATGCAATAGGCATGGACATAAATCCTATCTGATAAATCTGAGCTACTATGAGATAAATTCAAAATGTTACATGTATACACATAGTAGATGCATCATCACAGATTTATATACATAGTAGATATGTCACAATCACTCTGGAACTCATTTAGAATGTTCAGTCTCAGTACCAGTACTAACTATATCCAAATGAAAATAACTTTAAAATGAAAAAAGATAGCACAGTGTTGTGAGCATGAAAGTTGTGCAGCACAAAATTATCTACAAAATAAGTGTGTTATTTCATTTATAGATAATTTATAGATATTTTTATAATTAGCAAAAAAGAGCAGAAAATGCAATTTATTGTTCACTTTTTTGACAAACATATGCAAAAAAGATGAACAATCAAAAGCAAATGTCCCTGAACTGACAGAAAGAATCCCTATTGCAATAATGAAATATACAATGGTGAGCTGTCAAATAAATGATTTATCTACGCTCATACTGTTTGACCTCGGACATCCGAGGTCAAACAGCACTTGTGAAGATAAATCATTTATCTGACAGCTCATCATTGTATATCCCTTATTTATGTACATAGTTACTATGTCATCACTCATTTATGTACATAGCTACTATGCCATCTCTCATTTATGTGCACATTTGCTATGTCATCAGCTGATTTAGAATGTTTGGCCTCAGTAGCAGTACTAATCATATTCAAATGTCAATAACATTAAAATGAAACGTGATTGCATGGTACTGTGAGCATGGAAGTTGTTCAGCACAAAAGTATCTACAACATGAGTGGTATTTCATTTATAGATACAGTTCGGTTTTTTTATCATTAGAAAAAACAGCAGAAAATTCAATAGTTTTTTTCATTTTTTCAACAAATAAAAGAGAATAACTTTAAAACAAAAAAAAAAATGATAGCATAGTTCTGTAAGTGTGAAAGTTGTCCAGCACAAAAATATTTTCAAAATGAGTGGTGTTTCCTTTATAGATATCATTTTGTTTTATAATTAGCAGAAAACAGTTTTTTTGCACTTTTTCGATAAACAAATAAAAATAACTACAACTAAAATTGATAGCATGGTACTTTGAGCACAAAAGTTGTTCAGCAAAAAAATATCTATAAAATGAAAGATTTTTTATTTATAGATACCATTTAAATTTTTTATAATCAGGGAAAAATGGCAGAAAATTCAATTTCTATTCAGTTTTTTGATGAACAAATGCTCCCCCCCCAAATACAAAAGCACAAGGATTGTGTATCAAACTTTTTCATTGTGTACTGGCCATAATGTAAAGTTGGAGCATCCATAGCAACTGCTTAGCAACCACTATGCTAAGCACAGCTGCCCTGGGAAAACCACAAAAGTCCATGTACGTTTATCTAAAAAAATTAAATAAACAATTTAAAATGAAACTCTCTGCATGATCCTAAAGCATCCCAATTGCATAAATGAAAAACATAACAGGGACCTTGCTGAATACATAGAGGATAATGCTTGATGTACAGGTGATAACCATGGTGTAATCACCTCAAGTGGTTGCTAGGGCATCAGTGTTTACTATTGTCCTAGCAACCACGAGAGGCAATTACATCATGGTCATCACCTGTACATCAGGCATTGCCGTTTATAGTGTATGGGACTTGACATTAGAAGCCCCCCAAACACAAGTAATTTAGCCTTACCTTATTAATGAGTCTGCACTATGGCCATATGATTGTGTAGGAAAATTATTTATTAGGATATATGAACTGAATGACAGCAGAACAAAATAGCACCAGAATTAAAATCTCTATCATACACAGAGTTTGCTAGACTCAATAACAGTAAACTGTGACAATTGGAATGTTATTTGAATACTGTACTGAGACTAACAATCACATTCTTGGTGTGTAGAATACTGAATAACACTGTCATTCTATTTTATAAACTCACTGTTATGACATAGATGTGAGAGGTTTATAAGGTTATGACATCACAACAGAGGGATTACAAGGTTGTAAACAACTTACTTTCAGTGGGTAATAAGGGCTACCCATACATTATATGATTATTTTCACTCGAGCTGTTTGACCTTGGGCACATCACTCGTCGCCTACGCCACTCATGAGTTTACCCAAGGTTAAACAGCTCTTGTGAAAATAAGTCATGTATTCCACAGGTCCCTGTTATGATAGTCATCAGGCTTTTCTAGGATAATTTATGTCTTTACTAACATACTTTGCCAAGGAGGTTCTATAACTTAACTGTGTGTTTTAGTTAATTAGGTTTTCTGTTTGAATAACATTTTTTCTGCTTTGTTAATTGTCATACAGTATATGTGAGTACTATGAGGAAGTAACTCTTTTATCTGTCATCACTGAATTTGCACCATTTACTGTCTATTTAGTGTTTAAATAAACTCTTTTATACAGCATGTATGAAAATTAATTTGCCAAGATCAACATATTATTTTTGCAATGTTGTAGTGGTGCGGTAGTTTGGGTTAGGTAGGCAGTTTAATGTGAAAGTAGCAGTACTTGTTAGTAACCATACACAATTTTCAGTAATAAGGTTTGTCTGGCAAAAATGTTAAGATACACATTTTTCTTTTAGTTTTCTTTCATTCCTCATTTCATTCTCGATTAATAAGGAGATTGATCCTTTTCAGATTGAAATAGACTTAAAAAGATTCTTTAGGAATCTAAGAGTAAAAGTCCAATTCGCACATACTGTAGATGTAAATCCAAAAAAAAAAAATTGAAATTAGCTATGGGCTATAAGTCTAAATATATGCCACCAGTGGGTACTAACCATGCAGTTGAGCACTACATACATGTAGTAAATAAACAAATTAAAAAGTTACTATCTACCAATTTAAAGCCCGCATAGTTTAAATTACATTAAAAAGAAAGAGTTGCTCTGCATGGTTTAGAACATTATTCCAACATAGTTGTCAAGCCAGAAGATAAAGGGGGCTCTATAGTCATTCAGAATTTGGAAGACTACTGGAAAATGTGCTTGGAATTATGACATGACAATCTGAATTATAAACCTCTGTCTAAGGATCCCCTTCCTGAAATTAAAAATCTAACTTCGAATACCCTATTTGAAATGGAAATGATAGGTTGGTTGAGAAAATGGGAAACTGAAATGATGGAAACCCCTTTTCCCAGGTGTAAGCTGCGTTGTTTAAAGATACGAACGAGACTGGGTCCGGTGACGGAAGAAATTTTATGTTTACCTACGTACAATGGTAATGCTAGACACAGATCATTTCTTCAGTGTGACAATGGAATACACAAGCTTATATACTGATTATTTAGGCATGGTCGTTTCCCTGCAACAGGTAATTATTAGCTTACTGACACAAATGGCCATAGGTGTGGCCAGCATTCTTTGGGAAGTAACTAGGAGAGACCAAGCCCAATTATGGTCTGACTGGAGTCAGCAATGTTTTTTTAGTCTGTCCTCCATTAAGTGCTATCTCTGCTTGCCCAGATAAGGGGACATGGCTTTATGTTTGCTTATGTGCTTGCTCTGTTCCTTCTTCTTATGACTCACCCGAACCACAGCTCAAGGCTACATCTAGTCTTACGTTATAATGTTACAAGGGTGCCAACAAAGGTTATATAGGGATAGGGCAATATGGGGACAGACTCCTCTGCCCCCCATTACATTCCCCCCTTTGGCACCATATTGCCAAATGTGAAAATCAGATACGTAGTAGACAAGCGTTATACGAGGTAATTACCCCTGCTCGGTCTGGTCAGACTAGAGCATGTGATTTTAATGCATGATATAAATATGTAGAGTGCAAGCAATATACTGCATATTATAACAATTCCATGTAGGATTGAGCTTCCCCAGTCACCAAAGATGCTTTTTATAAGTAAGTGTAAGCTTTAAATCCACATACCCAATATAGCCCTGTGACAGAGCCAAGCCCTGTGTTACATAAGTCCCGGGAGAAATACAAATTTGTTGCATTGGCTAAATAGGTGCTGTTGGTGCAGCTACTGTTATTACTAGTACTGTTGCCAGCATCATTACAAACTGTGACAGGGTTTTAATGTATCTAACATCAGGGTAATACTTGGAGGTACAGTTTTGGGTTGATCCAACATAACTTGAACTTGTCTTAGAGCTCACATTTTTACATATACAATAAGGAAATTGCTGGTGTCTTTCTATGGTCAAGATGAATAACAGTTGGCCCATCAGTTGTCATGTTTGGTGGGCTGTACCAGTTATGTGGTAGTACAGAGTTATTAAAAACAGATGCATTTACATTAGACAATACATACTGTACAAAGTTTGAGTTATTGATTTTTGCCATTAGAACAATAGTTGGTATCTATCATACCAGTCCAAAGGATTTGGTCTCAAGTGGAGTCCAACGGCTGATGAAAAGGGTGAGTGTGTACACATATAACAGTCAGTCACATTTGCATTATTTGCATACAGTCTCATTAAAGTCCACCAGGTGTTTGTGGTATGGAGGGAATCTCCACTCCATTTATATATTTTGAGGTCACTTCCTGTTCTCCACAAGAAGAAAATTGCCCCGGCCACACATATAATTATGGTGACGGTAGTTTTAAAGTTCATGGTGTCCTGTTAATTCCTTTTGTCAGCTGCAATAAAAAATAAAATTGTGCATTTATATTGAACATTTAGTTTATTGTATACTTTGTTTGTAACCTTTTTACATTGGTCTATATCTTGTATGGTCTCCTGGATCCTTCCTTTGTGGGCTCCGTCCTCTTCCCCCTGCCTGTTTGTCTTGGTCCTTGACCCTCTCTGCCTCCACCCTTCACCCAACAGTCGCTCATGACGTGTCCAGGATTTTTGCAGTTAAAACATGTCCTAGATTCTCCCTTTGTTCCCCCTTCATTTTTCCAGGTCACCGCTGCTACCTCTGCTTTCCTCTCCTTCTCATTTAAATAAGTTACCAACAAGGTTATACGTTCTTCCTGGGTTGGTGCCATTTTAACTACCATCCTATGGGTGGGATCTAGGTCGTATGCTCTTACCCACAGGTCTCTAAATGTGGTGTCATCCTCCGAAGGGCAATCCAGCCCTCCATATCTCTGATATACTTCAAAAAGCCTGGGAATGAACACTCGGGGGCCCTCCCCCAATTGTGGCTTTGTTTGTAAAATCCTGTCCCAGTCTACTTCTTGCTTGGTGGATTCTCCCCTTGCCTTTCTTATGGCCTCTACTACCTCACTGTAATCTGCCCAGGAGTTGACATTGCTCTCAGCTTCTGGGTGTGTACCCTGTACTGTTGAGGGCATTGCGTCCGCTATGGTGTGAGGCAGTTTAAACATCACCAACCAGCAGACATCCTGATTTGTTAACCTACAAGTGCTAGTTAACTGTTTTAGTTTCTGTCTCAGCTCTGACAAATTGGTTTTATGGTCTATTGGCCCTATCATTGTGCCCAATTTTGTCATCTCATCTATAGATAAATCTTTGATCTTAGCTTTTGGCTCTGGGTCGCGGGGTTTCTGCTGGGTTATATTCTTCTTTACCTTTTTTTTCTTTTCGGGCACTTCTACCCAATTACCTCCCTCCATCTCATACTCCTTTTCCTCTACCTCCGCTGTCCATTCTTCCTTACCTTCGGGTCCCTCCTCCTGTATCTGCACCATCCTGGCATCCTCATCTTTCTCTAAGAGGTCTTCCAACTGTTTTGCCTTAGTCTCCCATTTCTTTTCTTCTGCTTCATATTTATCAGCCTCCTCTTTCCTTTTTTCCCATTCCTTCCTCAGTTTAGCTTTTGCTTGTCTTGCTACTAGGTTAACTAGTTGTTCTTCTAGTTGGTGTCTTGTAACAGTCGACATTGTGCCCCCCGAGGCGCTCTGTCCACGAGTGGTCACGGCTGCCATCTTTAAGGGGGCTGAGACCTGTGCTTTTAATTCCTCACACTGGTTTTTTAGTTTTTGAATAGTCTCAGTCACCTCCTTTAGCTCAGTATACAACCGCTTGGTCTCTGTCACGTGTTTCCATGATTGTTGATCTAACTTTATGTGTAGCAAGGAATTATCCCTACTCAATAAACACAGATCATCCTGAGCTTTGGCCTGTTGGCTCTGTTTTTGCCCCAACTGGGTTTTAATGGTGTCAAGTTCAGTTAAGGGGACGCTCTGCTGCAATTTTGCTTGCAATAATTCTAACTCTTCCTCCTGTTTTTTGTTTACGTATTTTAAACCTGCATTCTCTGTTACTTGTTTTCCCAGCCTGTACACTACAGTTTGATTATACTGATACAAGCCTTGTAAGGCATTAGCAAAAATTTCCTTTTCTCTCTTGACCTTCTTGTTTCTGTCTGCTACTTGTTCTGAGAAATAGACCTGTGCGGGGATGTCTTCCAACGGGGTCTCATACGGCCCCTGTTTACAATACTTCCCTATGAATTTCCCTATTATAGTTTCCATGCTCATTTTGTCCCTTTGGTCTACTTGGATATTTTCAACAGGGTCACCCGTGCACTGATGCCTCCGTTCACTTAACCAAGGTTTATGACCCTTCTGTGTGCCCCGGCTTGCAAGTCCCAGCAGCCACCTCATATACCTTGCGTATGAGTTCTTACAAGGTTATACCTTGTAGAGTGAAAACTACTATTTAAATACTTTTAGTCAGAACAAGAGGATTGAAACAAGAGGTTAATACATCACCTAGTGTGCAGACTGGGTCCCTTCTGTCCTTGTAGGTGTAGTTGATTTAGTCACTGGACCGAGTCTTGGTCCACCTTCAGCCAGGCAAACTAGCCGCTGTTCCTTAGTGTTAAACACGGAGCTGGCTCGTCCATCCCACGGTTGACCGCTCCAGCGCCTATGGTTTGTTAGCAACAGCGATCCGAGTCACGGCACCAAAAATGTAAGCTGCGTTGTTTAAAGATACGAACGAGACTGGGTCCGGTGACGGAAGAAATTTTATGTTTACCTACGTACAATGGTAATGCTAGACAGAGATCATTTCTTCAGTGTGACAATGGAATGCACAAGCTTATATACTGATTATTTAGGTGTGGTCATTTCCCTGGAACAGGTAATTATTAGCTTACTGACACAAATGGCCATAGGTGTGGCCAGCATTCTTTGGGAAGTAACTAGGAGAGACCAAGCTCAATTATGGTCTGACTGGAGTCAGCAATGTAATTTTAGTCTGTCCTCCATTATGTGCTATCTCTGCTTGCCCAGATAAGGGACATGGCTTTATGTTTGCTTATGTGCTTGCTCTGTTCCTTCTTCTTATGACTCACCCAAACCACAGCTCAAGGCTACATCTAGTCTTACATTATAATATTACAAGGGTGCCAACAAAGGTTATATAGAGATAGGGCAATATAGGGACAGACTCCTCTGCCCCCATTACACCAGGACCCCAATCTTCTACTCACTCTCTAAAAATTCATAAAAATGAGAGGAAGCCACCGGGCAGGCCAATTATTTCTGGGATAGGATCAGTCCTGGAACCCTTATCCAAATTTGTGAATTTTCATTTGCAACCATTGATTGAGAACATTCTCACTTATTTATGGGATACAACACATGTTCTGAAATTATTAGAAGATATTAATCAACAGGGTATACCCCAAGATTCCTTCCTGGTGACCTTAGATGTTAATGATCTCTATACGTCTATTCCTCATGAAAAAGGTTTGGAAACTATGGGAAAATTATTAGAGCAAAGACCTTTAGGATCATGTCCCAATACAAGAACTCTTCTTGAACTGGCAGAGATTGTCTTGATGAAAAATTATTTTAAATTTGAAGAACAGTCCTTTGAACAGGCAAGGGGGACAGCCATGGGGAGTGCAATGGCTCCCAGTTATGCAAATGTGTTTATGCATGGTTTTGAAATGAAATATATTTTGGACATAAATGAGGGAGGACAGAATTTCAAAGATAAAATATTTTTCTGGAAGAGATATATAGAAGATATATTGCTGATCTGGACAGAAAGCAAAGAAGAACTTGATGAATTTCAAATTTACGTTAACTCATGTGATTTAAATCTGAAGTTTGTGTTTAATATTGATACAGCATATGTGGATTTCCTACACATTACTGTTTATAAGAGTCCAAATTATCTGGAAACAAAATTTTTTAAGAAAAAATGGATCGCAGTACTGTATTGCATTGGAACAGTTTCCATCCTAGGAATTTAGTAGAAAGTATTCTGTATTCACAATTTTTGAGAGCCAAGAGGAACTGTAGTGAATTACAAGAATATTTTAAAGAAGAGCATAAGATAGTAGAAAGATTCAAGGAGAGGGTTTACAGTACAGAGAAAATGGAAGAAGCACATGTTCAAGCCTCACAGATCGATAGACAGGAACTCCTAAATGGTAATAGAGAGAAAACATTAGACCGCAGACAAGAGAATAGAATAATTTTCAGTACAGAGCACAATCGAATGATGATACAAATAAGGAAGATTATAGTGGGGAATTTTAGAGTTCTAAAAGAGGATCCCACAGCCGAAAATATTTTCAAACAGACACCTATTGTGGTCTTGAAAAAGGCCACAACTATAAGAGATAATATTGTGCATGCACAACATATGAAAACTGAGAATAAAAGAACACAATTACTTTTAGGTTTGCTGTAGAATAGCATGTTTCCTTGTGGAAAATGTATAGCTTGTGGACATACTTCTAAAAAGGATACATTTAAACATCCGCATACAGGAAAGGAGTTTCAGATTAAGTCACACATTACTTGTGCAACTACTGGAGTAGTGTATGTAGTACAATGCCCATGTGATCAACTTTATGTGGGTAAAACACTTAGAGAACTCAGAACAAGAGTATCTGAACATAAAAGTTGAATTAGGAGCAAAGATGAGAATTCCCCATTAATGAGACACTTTAACCACGGTGGACATACCCCAGTGCAAGTTTGATTCAGGGGTTAGAACAGGTGCAAATGGCAGAGAGAGGTAGAGATTATAAAAATATATTGGAACAACGTGAATTGTTTTGGATGTATAAGTTAGGAGTTATCAATGAAAAATGGGGTTTAAATGAAGAAATAAATTGGCAGGTCTTTGGAAATAAATAGAAGACATTACAATGAACGTTTACATCATACGCTTCTTGAATGTTTAATTGTAAGGAATAGAGATGCTGTCAATGGCTGTTGATATTAAAATTGAAGGTTAACTCTAGTGGTGAATGTAGAACAGGACATGTGTTTACAAATGTTTAAGATCTTTTTAGCTATTGAATAGCAACTGATGCATTCTGAGTGCCCAGAGCAACTGGATCACTTTTGGTAATTTTCCCCTTAAAACTTTGAAAAGAGAGCAAGATAAATACTGTTCAAAGAATTTCGCCCTATTTTATACAGTTACTGTTGCTAATGGATGACCCAAGTAAATCTGAGCTGGAATGTTCTCTGAACAGTAATTCTGTAAAAAACCTAATGATTTTGATAGGATAGAGGATTTTATATAGGGACATAAGTGCTCGTGCTGACTTGCTCTCAATTACACACTAATACTCTTATTTAGAAATTGAGCTGGTTAATGTGATAAGAATAGGTTTTTAAAATCTCCTAAAGGCTGTAGACTGATGCCTCTTTAGTTGTAAGCACTATGACCAGTTGAAATATGTCCATGGAGGAGAGTCAGAATGATGCTCAGCAACAGCTTCACTTGTTGGAGCATGATGATGATTTGGTCATCACATGACCCTCTCCATGGACATAAAGAGGCACTTAGTGCAGAGGTATGGTTGCTGCCAGTTAGGTAGTGCATGCTGTGGAGCTCTCCAAGTAAGCCGACTTTCTTTTAAAAAATCTAAAACGTTTAAATGTGGGATCTGAATTGGACTGAGAAAGATAGCTAAGAATTGGGTAAACTTTGAGTAAAACTAAGAAACTGGTTCATAACACTATAATTTTGAATCTATAGCCATCACGATAGCAGTAACTTAATAAATATGTAAAAGGCTTCATCATTAATGCTTGTTATGGATGGAAGAACCCGAGCAGTATTCACATTTTGAAAGGGATGTTCACAGTATAAAAGCATTGCACTGAGATAGCTAGTAAAAATATATGTTTAATTTATTAATGAGACAGTGTTTAATAAAAGAGTATTGTTGGTTTACAGGAGAAGCACAAGTCATAAGAACTTGATTAAATAGAAACAGAAAGTCATGTATTTGATAGTAGAAAACAGGTAAATGGAATTAAGAAATCTGGTAGTACTTTTATACAATCCGTAGTATAACTATGAAGGTTATAATGAGTTTCTTTACTTTTGCATTATAGCATTATAATGAAGACCTGTACAGGAGATGAACTAAACTGTTATTAGGCTATGTCTATGAACACTTGGTCATAAAGTAAGGCAATGTTTTTCTAACAAGCACTTAAATATGGTAGCTGGTATAGTGTAATGTAATGAGCATGAAAAATGAATAATGGTAGTAAAAAGGTTTTTTTTTATTTTTAACGGTTAATACCTTGTATTAAGCTGGAGTATGGACAACAGAATAATGTTATTTGGAAAATAATAAATGCATATTGACGTTGGTACAGTGTTTGAAAACGAAGTATTTGATTTATGAACTTAAAAGAGATTCAATTTAGGAATTTAAAGTAACATACTATCTATATATATTTATTATAGTTCTCCAGAAGAAGCCTGTTATTCAGGCGAAGCATTGGGACTGGTGAATAAAGAGTTTTGATATTTTGAATAAATAAGGTGTGGGCAAATTTTATTACCAGAGTTAGCCCAATCCATAAATTGAATGTAACTTGCCAACTTCTATGGCCAGCTCCACTGCTTAAGAGATTCAGCAAAGTCCTAGCAGCTAGTTAGGCATACTGGATAGATTGAGTGGGCATGGTGGTTCTTTTCTTCCATCACATTCTATGTTTCTAGCACATCACCTTTCCTTTCCAGAGGGGAGTTCTGTAAATGATTTTATCAGTGAGGAGCAGAGTGCAGTATCATACACAATGCTGAATTAGGCAGTCCAGTTAATTAGGATGGTAGAGGGAGTGTAGTTGGCCAAGACTGACACTGTGTCAGCTTTTAGGCTGCTTCCAGTCCAACCTGAGGATTGGAAGCTGCTGGGCTTTAAGATGGAAGAGTGGCTTTATTCTGATAAGGCAAAGCCTATGGGTTGTTCAGTGGCCTGTCCCATGTTCAGAATGTTTAGCACTTGGTTAAAATGGGCTTCCGACTACTGTGGTGAAGTGTTATATGAACTGGAAGAATGGTTTATAAATATAATGTATACAGTAGAAGCCACTTAATCAGGACACAGATAATGGGGACATCTGCTTTATTGGGACATCCCACCGGGAACTGATTAAGTAGCCATTAAGTTCTATGGCATCCCAATCTGTTTAATTGGAATGGGGATGTTGGATTATTGAGACAATTCACTTCCACTACCTGCACCCAATTGTCTGTAAGACCCTAATTTCTGGTTGGTGTGACTTGCTAAAACCTACTTAATGAGCTGCTGATGAGCCACTGAGCAGGTGTGAATGTACAAATAGCACTGTGTATAGCGCTGTCAGTCTCGCACTTAAACAGAATTAATTTCCATGCCACCATGGAGGTTTACTGCCCCCAATTCTCTCTACTAAATGTACAGATCCTGGTAAACTTCTGTCTCAAAATGATCTCCCCTCTATTAGTCAGTGTAGTTCTCTTTTGAGCTGGTTGAGACTGTAATATGATAGCTGGTAGGACTCATCCACATGACAAACAGACCAGCTGCTCAATTTTTTGATGGGTCTTTACTTGTAAAGTTGTTAAAAATCTTTTAAACATCTAAATCAGATTAAATCAGACCCTAACGAGACCAAAAGCAGGATCAAGATGTTAGTTAACATAAAATCTGGCAGGGAGTGTGTGTATTTCCTAATCTTTCCCACTCAGAGTAAAGCTGTACATGCTAGCTAGCCACTCATTTCTAATGAAAAGTCAAGTGTTCCATTTTTCTAGTGTGATTTCTATTGTGATCAGAAGTTGGGTGTGTGGATAGTGCGTGGGAGATGCCAACAGCCATAGGAAGGAGCAAGTCGAGACTCAGGAGTGTAGCTTAACATTATATACAATGGGCTTCTGATATACAGGACAGACATTTAATCAGGATGAAAAGTCTGCCACCAGGGCATCCCAATTTAGTGGCTTCTATTGTATCTGTATGTGGTGGAGTAAAAGATGGAATTAGGGATTAATAATGAGGGATGACATATAGGCTACTGAGGCATTGGGCCATTGTTGGGCAGAGGTCTTATGGGTCACCTAGGAGATAGGAGAAGGGGATGTTATTCACACAGGGGTGATATATAGGCCACCATCACAAGAAGGGGTGGGAGGACAAAACTATGATGGAGGAAATACAGAGGGTGACAAACAAAGGGGAGGTGCTGCTGTTGGGGGATTTCAACTTGCCAGATGTGGAGTGGAGTACAACAGCAGTGGCCTCTGCCAGGAGAAGAGATATCATTGACTCCCTACATGGGCACTCTTGAGACAGCTAGTCAGGGAACCTACTAGGGAAGGGGCAGTACTGGACCTGATTTTCACAAATGGAGACAGAGTGGGAGGGGTTTCATTGGGGGAAAGCCTAGGCATAAGTGACCATAATATACTATGGTTCATGCTAAGGACAGCACCAGAAAGGAAACACTCTAAGGTAAAAGTTCTAGATTTCAGGAGCATGGATTTTAAGATTATGGAAGACCACCTCAAGAAAACTCTTTTGGGGTGGAAAATCTGAAGGGGGTGGAAGAAAATTGGGAACAAATAAAAGGGGCTAGGGTAGATGTCACAAATCTCTGCATTAAACAGGTCAGTAAAAACAGGAAAAACAGGAAATATCTATGGTTCAGTACAAAGGTTGCAATAAAAGTCAGGGCAAAGAGAGCAGTGTTCAGGAAAGACAAACAGATGCAGAAGGAGGAAGATAGAGAAGCGAACCAGGAAAGGCAAAAGGAGGCAGGAACTGAGGTCAGGAAAGCAAAGGTGAGGACTAAAAAGAATATAGCCCAATCACTTGAGAGAGGATAAAACCTTCTACTAGTATGTGAGCAAAAGGAGGAAAACAAAGGGTGAGATAGTTCAACTGAGGGATAAGGATGGGGAGATTGTGAGGAGGGATCAGGAGAAGGCAAATATCCTAAATAGCTACTTTTGCTCTGTGTTCACAGTGGAGGGGGAGTGAGAAGGAGGGTGGATCGAGGAGAGGGGGAAAGCTGGGGAGGGGTGGACACCAGCATATTCAAAGTGGAAGGGGTGCTAAAGCAACTAGCAGGATTAAAGGTTGACAAAGCCATGGGACCTGATGGGATTCATCACAGAATACTGAGGGATCTGAGAGAGGAGATTGAGGAACCATTAACCGGCCTGTTCAATAGGTCATTAGAGGAGGGAGTAGTTCGAGATGACTGAATGGGAGTGGACATAGTCCCCCTCCATAAGGGAGGAAGCAAGGAAGAGTCAAGTAACTACAGGCCTGTCAGTCTGACATCAGTGGTGGGGAAGCTGATGGATATATTACTGAAAGAAAGAATTATCAAGTACCTTGATTCAAATCAATCAATCAATCAATCAAGTCTTTATTTAACCAGGCGTTCATCGTTGAGCAGAAGCTCATTTGCAAGATGGACTTGGGTGGAGCATGAACAATTGTATATACAGGTGAACACAGGTATTTACAAGGCAATACAGATAATACTGTTTACAGAGAGGAAGAAAAAGAAGTTCATATATACATAGAATTATACAGATATTGTACAGATTACAGGGTATTTACATACATAGAAGTGTCTATAGGAAGATAAAGCAGGTTATCTAAGGTTGCAGGAGGAAGTAACAGAAGAAAGAAAAAATATACACCAGGTAGAGGCGAAGGTGGGGGGGAGGGAGGTAGGGGGAGAAAGGCTAGGAGGGCACGGTGCACAGAGAGGAGTTGGTAAAACAGGATGTAGAGAAGGTGGATGGAGAAAAGAAGTATGTGTGAGCCTCGGGATTGAATGCTATAAAGTACAGGGCATGGTAGGATGTCACAACCCAGGGGTACTGAGCTCCTATCCAAGGTTGGGAAAGGAAGGATAAGGGGATGGATGGGCCTAGTGTTGATAAGACAGGGGGATAAGATAGAAAACAATTAGGCTTGTGAGGAGCAAGCTGGGAGGGTCAGTACTTAAAATTGGGTCTAGACGTGGCTGTATACCAGTGCAGACACTTGTACTGGGTCTGAGTGGGTGAAGCAGTTACATACTTCTCTGATTGCATGGAAATAAAGCATCTTGAAGGCATTTATACCATTTAGAGTGCTTAATTTGAGATTTTTTTGTAGATCGCTCCATAAGGTGGGTAGCACGAAGCTTATGGCTGCCCTGCTGATGCGGGATTTTGCTTTGGGTACTTTAAGTGTAATAGCTTAATGCGTATTTCCCAATTATACTCAGGGGAAGACAGCAGGAGATATAGTAAGGCAGCTTATTAGAGATGGCTCTATAGGTCCAGAGAGTGGCATTTCTGTGATGCCTGAACTTTAGTGATGTCCACCCCACTGCCACGTAGGGTGCAGTGATGCGTGTCGAAGGGAAGTCCCATTATAAACCTCAGTGCTCGATGGTAGAGTGTGTCCAGTTTAACCATGTAAGAGTTGGGGCATTGGCTGTAGAGGAAATCAGCGTAATCAACCAGTGATAGGAAAATGGATTGGACCAGCTGTTTCTTGGTATCTCTGGTGAGAAATTGGTTGATTCTAAAAAACAGGCCAAGCCTTTGTCAAAGTCGTTTTAGCAAGTCCTCAATATGTTCAATGAAGGAGAGTCTTTGGTCTATTCAAACTTCCAGATACTTGAATTTTGTAAAAAAATTCTAGTTTTTCACCTAGAACTGTGGTAATTTGGGGAACTGTCCCACTGGACACAGGGTTAGCTGTATGGATGAAAGGGGAGAGGACCATCTCTTTAGTTTTTTTGGCGTAAAGAGTAGCTTTTTTTGGAGGAGTTGGTTTTGCAAAAGGTTGAATTCTGACTGTAGGTCATTGCAGGCAGCTTCAGGTGTTGGGTGACTCCTGAAGAGAACTGTATCATCTGTAAACAGATGGACGTTGGCTTCTTTTATACAGTAGTCGATGTTACGAGGACCAGTAGAATGCTGGGATGCATAGACAGGAGTATTACAAGCAGAAGAAGGGAGGTGATGATGTCCAAATGACCTGAAGGATCACAGACAACATGGTTTCACGGATGGAAGGTCATGCCCAAATGAACCTAATTGAATTCTTTGACTGGGAGACCAGAGTGACAGATCAGGGTGGGGCAGTGGATGTGGTGTACCTAGACGTCAGTAAAGCATTTGACACTGCACCACACAGAAAGCTTCTGCACAAAATGAATGCCCTGGGGGTGGGACCAGAGGTGGAAAAATGGGTGAAAAATTGGATAGAGGGGAGAAGAAAAAGGGTGATCATTAATGGAGTTCCATTAGGGGTGGGAAGGCTGACTTGCAGGGTACCACAGGGGTTGGTAATGGGTCCTATCCTGTAAGTATTTTCATAGTGGACATTGCAGAAGGGTATGAGGGGAAGGTATGTCTATTCGTGGATGATACAAAACTCTGCTACAGAGTAGGCACCGCTGATGAGGTAGAAAAAATGAGATTTGCCGAAACTAGAGGAGTGATCAAAAGTGTGGCAGTTGAGCTTTTAATGCTAGAAAGTGCAAAGTTATGCACTTAGGGAGAAGAAATCTAAAAGCAAAGTACAGGATGGGTGGTCAAATACTGAAAGTGATAGAGCAGAAAAGGGACATTGTTATAATCATATTTAATGATCTCAAGGTGGCTAAGCAATGCGAGATGGCAGTATCGAGGACCAGTAGAATGCTGGGATGCATAGGCAGGGGTATTACAAGCAGAAGGATGGAGGTGATGATGTCCTTGTACAAACAGCTGGTGAGGCCACACCTTAATATGGTGTCAATTCTGGACACCGAACCTCAAGAGGGACATGGATAGAGTGGAGAGAGTCCAGAGGAGGACAACAAAAATGGTGTGAGGACTCAGCCATTTGACATATGAGGAGAGACTAAAAGACCTCATGTATACCCTGGAGCAAAGGGGGGATAGGGGAGACATGTTTGAGACCTTTAATTACCAAAACAAGGTCTCAGATAGCAGTATATTCCAGAATAAGAGGCTCTCAAGGACAAGGGGCTATGACATGAAGCTAAAAGGGGGAAGATTCAAGGGAAACATTAGGAAACACTACTTCACAGAAAGGGCAGTGGAAGGGCAAAATGCACTCCCTGAGGAAGTGGTGAGGGCCCAATCAGTACAGGATTCAAGGTTGCTTGGGATAGGTACATGGGAATTCTGGGGAGGAGGCAGGAGGGGAAATTATCCAGATCACCTAGGGTCCTTAGGTAACATGGAGATAGAACACTTGGACAGACTTGGCGGGCCTGAAGGTCCTTATCTGCCGACAATTTCTATGTGTCTATAGAACTTGCTGATTGAGCATCCAGTACAAGTTTGAGTGTGCTTTATTTCAGGGTTGGGGATCCCCCCCCCAAAAAAGAATTTCTTGGTAAAAAGTGTATGGGTTGTCATGAATGTCTCTTGGCTAATGAATAGTTTTATCTTACGATATCTTTGAGTTCCAGAACCACAAGCTTCATGGTTTTCAAAGCCCTAAGATGTCACATGACAACACTGTTGATTAGCTGAGACATCCATGACAAATCATTTACATAGTGTGTGTGTGTGTGTGTGTGTGTGTGTGTGTGTGTGTGTGTGTAGTAGACCAGGCCTCCTTTAAATAGGCTTGTCGCCCCTCCCACTCTGGGTGCTGCCCTCCCATTGGTTTAGCTATCCCTGTGTGCTGCCCTCCCATTGGATTAGTTATCCCTGTCCCTTGATACTTATCCTCCTCATCTGAACATCACACTGTGCCCTGACTATCTGCTACTTCCTCTCCATATCCAACCCTTATTAAGCAAACCCCCGCTCCCATCCCTTATCTCCCATGGTCCCTAATTCGTCCTCTGACTGAATAATGCATTTACAGGTGCTTTTACTGACTATGTGCTTTACCCCCTGTTACATTTACATGGGGAGCAACCCAAAACAATCTCATCCTCCTCATGCACCCCTCTATGCCCTGCATAATAACCTTGGCATGGCCACAGGGATATATATCATGGATAGTTCCAACCTCTGCTCCCCTCTATGGCACTTTAGCTACCTTCTGATACTAACTGCGCACTGCCCACCGATTATCCCCCTAACCATGTCTGTACACTACAACCTATCCAAACAGTGGTGGCACTGTAGCAACGGAAGGCATAGGAGCAAAACAAACTGGCAAACCTACAAGATGCTGAAATCCTTTCTCCTACAAATTCTCCTTATGCTGCTGCTCTCAGGAAATGTTCACCCCAACCCAGGACCACCTGGGCAGCCAGTAGAGGCACCAAGTAGAAAAACAGGGACACTCAACCTGGCATCTATCAATGCCTGCAGCATCCTCAACAAACTTGATTCCCTCCAAACATGGATCCTACAGCACAACCCTGATGTCCTCTCAGTTGTGGAAACATGGCTAAACCCTAAAATCCCTGATTCCTCAGTCTCTATCCCTAACTACTGTATATTCAGGCAAGACAGGATTGCTAAACGGGAAGGGGCTGCACCATCTATCTTAAGGATACCCTTACGGGTCACATCATCCCATCCCCTAGCCTAAGCAACTCCTCTCAGGTCCTCACAATGAAAATCCTCCTTGGTGCACATAACAAGGAACTCACTGCCATCTCAGTTTACCTACCCCCAAGAAACCAGGCCACTGGCTTCCATAGCATCGTGGAATATCTAAGGGTCCAGCAACATAACTCTGAAACCATAATCATGGGTGATTTTAACATTAACTGGCTCTCCGCTGAGGCCGCTACCTATAAGGATGCAGCTGCGGCGTATCACCTCACTCAATTGGTCAATGTCCCCACTAGGTGTAACTATAGGACAGGCTCCCTTACGCTTCTAGACTGGATTCTATCTAACCGCCCTAAACACATTTCCAATGTTTCTGTACTCCCGGATACAATAAGTGACCACTTGCCTATCATCTGCTCCTGGTCAAACAAATTCCACAAGCCACCCTTCCAAGCTTATCTATGCCAGGGTTATCAAACAAGGGCACCTCCAGCTGCTAAAGTCCTATCTAACCAGACTGAACTGGGCAGTGCTTGACTCCCTCAGTGACACCAACAAAGCCTTGGACCTATTTATCAAATGTTTCAACGAAGCCTGTGACATCTATGCACCAGTGAAAAAGATGAAGATCAAAGGACAGATCAATCCCTGGGTTACTACTGACCTTTTAACTCAACTCAAGCACAGAGACCACCTCTGGCATTGTGCCCGTGCAACTCCGACGCAAGTAAACATACAAAAATATAAAGCAGCCAAAAATGATTGCACTCGAAAAATACAGAATGCTAAATGCATCTATTACAAAGAGGCTCTGACCAACTCTTGGGGCCAGGGGAAAACATTCTGGAACACCCTGAAAGAACTCACAGGCAAGGATCCTAAAGCACCACCCACTATGCTCAACCTTCATGGCACTTCTACACTTGACCTAGGCATCATCACCAGTACTTTTAATAATGCATTTACAAACCTGGACAGTGTCCTTCCACCTAATTTTTTCGATGACCTCCCCTCCAGCTCTTCCCATGTGACCCCCCAACTAGAACCTACAACCCCAAAGTTTTTCTTTAAGGAGGTCCCACCAACAGTAGCTAGAAACTACATTCAAAAGGCCATTGGCAAACAAGGGTACAGTGGTGACTCCCTTGACCTGAAACTGCTGGCACAAGTCCTCAATGAAATCTTAGAACCACTTACAAAGATCTTCAATCTCTCACTTAGATTGGGCCATTTCCCCTATCTCTGGAAGAAAGCCACTGTCACACTGGTTCACAAAAGCGGAGATAGGATGCTCCACACCAATTACTGACCTATCTCACTCCTCCCCCCACTATCCAAAGTGCTGGAGTGAATAGTGTCGAACCAACTAGTTGAATTCCTGGATAAGTACAATGTACAGTGCCCAGGACAGCATGGCTTCAGAAAAGGACACAGCACTACTGGAATTTACAACTTTCATCCACACCACGCTTGACACAGGGAATTGTGGGGGGCAAACCACCCCCTACTGCTCAGGCAACTGTCCTCCTTTGGGATCTCCAGCAATGCCCTTCCATGATTCACCAGCTACTTTGATAATCGGATCCAGCGTGTAAGGATTACAGGGATCTCTTCGGATCAGAAACTGGTCTGCTCTGGAGTCCCCCAGGGATCTATTCTGGGCCCTCTACTCTTCTCCCTCTTCATCAACAATCTCCCCAGTGCCTGCCACCAAAAAATATTACTGTACGCAGATGATGCAGTCCTGTTTTCCAGCTGCCATGACATTACAATCCTTGAATCCCAGCTGCAGCTTGACTTCAAGCTCATTGAAGACTGGTTCAACTCTCATAAACTTATCCTGAACCACAGCAAGACCAAAGCCATGTCCTTCTGTAACCGATGGAGCAGGCACAACTCTCCGTCCCTCACCATCAAGAACCACACTGGGAACCCACTCGAACATGTCAAGGAGTTCAAGTACCTTGGTATTACCCTGGATAGTACCCTCTCCTACACTCAGCATATTGACACTGTTGCCAAGACCACCAATATACTGGATTGGACTGGTACACAAACACAAGCACTGTATGCCTGTGGATGCCCTTAAACTAGCCATTTACAGCTCTGTCACATCTATCATTGACTATGGCCTTGCCATCTATGGCTCTGCCTCAACAAGTGCCCTCCGCAGGATCTCGGTTTCTCTCAACAAAGCCTGTAGACTACTAACAGGTGCGGCCTGACAAACTCACACCTGTGACCTCTATGCACAGGCCAGCTGGCTACCTCTACTCAGCAGAATACAATACCAAACCTGCTTACTTACCAAAAAGATTCTCCTTGGTCTCATGCCACCTGGTGTTAGCACACTCCTTACTACCTTCAGTGGCATTCAACAAATGTGTGGTGCCCAATCTCTAACCTTTCAGGTTCCCAGATGTCGTACCGCCATGGGTCAGCGGTTCTTTATCTATAGAGCTGCTCAATGGTACAATTCCCTCAATAAAGAAGCATTCTCCCCTACC
Source organism: Neoceratodus forsteri (assembly GCA_016271365.2). Lineage (NCBI taxonomy): Eukaryota > Metazoa > Chordata > Ceratodontiformes > Ceratodontidae > Neoceratodus > Neoceratodus forsteri. Next base: position 380,776,739 of record CM057458.1, read on the forward strand.
TCACTTGGACCCTTCAAGAGGAATCTCAAACTTTACCTCACCTCTACCACTCAATGTGACTGTTTCTCTGAATAGAGATCTCTCTAAACATCTCCCAGCTCATTTATGTCTCACAGCCTTCCCTTTCCCAGTTTCATTCCCTCTGGCTCTGAGCTTTCCTTGTGACTCCTTTCCTGCTTCACTTCTCCACTGGTACAAGACATTTTCCCCCACCTTCTGATAGTGGCCCATTAGCCTGCCTACTTCCTCTCCTCCCCACCCGGTCGCACGCCTGCAATACTAACTGCCCCGTGTGCCCTCTGTCTCTTATTGTTACCACAGCCAGCTGCCTATTCAAGCTGCACGTTGTATGAATATCATCTCAAAGTATGTTATACTGTAACTGTATATCTTTATTCATTTTTCTTTTAGTTGTTTTGGTTGTTTATTGTGCATTCTTTTACTACCCCTGTATATATGTTGCCCCATATCCTCTGACGTGGAACCTTTGAAAACGAGCAGTTTCTGCTCAAAGGTATTTGTAATCCGAGAATTTAATAAATAAATAAAATAAATAAAATATACCTGCAGATGATTGCTAGTGTCAGTGGCTCAGTGAGTAGCACTCTTGCCTCTGAGGCCGGGAGATCAGAAGGCTGTGGGTTCTATCCCCACACCAGGCACTTGGGTTAATATCCCAATACTGACACTGCAGTGCAGCATGAGGGGGTGATGCACTCCTGAGGTGCCGTCTTTCAGATGTGATGTTAAACTGAGGTCCCATCTGCCTGTTCAGGTGGATGTTAAAGATCCCATGGCACTTCTCGAAAAGAGTAGGGGAAATTTCCCCAGTGCCCTGGCCAAATTTTCCCCCAGTCAATAAAATACCACCAACAGCTTAATCTGGTTTAAAGTCAGTTGGCATTCATCTGTATCCCCTTCCCCTGGGTCGTGCTTGAAAATAGACAGAATTTGTCTAGTGCACTTACCCAGTCAACAAAAACTAACTAACTAAATAAATTTATACATCTGTTTAGGAAACAAGTGTGTGTGTCATGATTGTGTGTAAGTGAACCAGAAAGGGTATACATTTTTGTATGGGTGCAGGCAAGTGATGTATTTACTTGGATTTATTTCAGTTGTACATGTATCTGCATAGGAGCCAGTGAGTGGAACAGTAGGTGAGTGTTTTTTTTTTACTTTCTTTATCCTTCCTGGTCTCTGGTTAATTGAGACATCTCTTGGGTGAACCCACTCAACCTCATTTCCACTGCCCACCTGAACCCCTCCCCTGACTGAGGAATTGGGTGCTGGGTTCCTCCTCTCCTACCAGACCATTATGGGAGGAGGCAGGGACCACGGAGAGTCAAGTCAGTGTTGGGTCCAGCACTGGGCATATGGGCTCAGCTATTGGGGTTCCACCATCACCAACCTGGTGCTGGGGCTTTTCTGCTTTTCTGGTTTCCACCCCCCATGATGAAGGATGTGTAATGCTGTCCAGTGCGTGACATGAACGCTCCTGCCCATGTCCACAGGATGGCCACCTGAAGTCGTCCCCCTTCTCAAGGTCCCAAACTGTAGTGCACCCAGTCTCCACTGGGCAGCACTAATGTCGTGGGACATGGACCCCCTCACTCCCAGGAGAGGAGAGCAGTCCATTGAATGTGCAATCCTCTCCTCCATGACTGACCCCCAGCTCTCCGGGCTCGTTCCTGAGCCCAGATCACCAGCATGGTGCAAGGTAAGGCTGATGTCTCAGCCCTCAGTGCCACCAGGTTGGCTTCAGTATGTGAGTGTTAATGGGTGCAGTACAGTGATACTGCTGTGCACAGGATTACAAGTGTTACATGTTGGTGTACAAGAGAAGGACAGTTGTGGATAGATGTAGTTGACTAGTATGTTTTTTTCATGTTTCAATGTACTTGCTACATCAGTCAGCTTATACAAATTGAAGAAAGAGGCTATTTTTAAGACTAAAATAGGTAAGTGGTGGGAAAATTGCTTTGAATTACTGCCTGTAGGGTAAATTCAGACCAGTCACTGTATTCCATATTTAAGGGAAACATTAAAGAGCTGTTTCTTGCCCTGCATTTTGGCATTTTGGGGTCCAAGTGAGAACTGTATGGCCTGGGGACTCAGCTACAGTAGGTGATAATTGGTAGAGGGTCTGAGTCATATTGCTGTGTGAAGATTGGTTTTGGGTTTGTGTATACGTAATGCCTCAGTTTCTGTGTAACAATTGGTGTCTAAGTTCAGCAGCAGGTGCCAGTTTGCTGCATAGCTTTGTACTATTGGTTTCTGATTTCTGTGAACTTCTGCAGTGCCTGCTGGAGGTATTCTGCAGCACCACAGATGCATTTTTATAGTTCTGTGCCACACATTTCCTGCCCTATAACTCACTTCATCAAAAGCATTAATTAATAAATCCACACCCATTTTCTGTTTTTCCACAAAGGAGTTTTTTAATGAACCCTTGCTGTTCCTTGGGTTTGATATATCTGTCCTGGTTTCCTATACACTCTAACTCTATCAGCAGTCCAAGTTTTTTTTTTTTATGTAAAAGTTGAGTACAATACAGGATAAGTTCTAGGAGAACAAGAATAATACAGGATAGGTTCTATGAGAACAAGTCTTGTTTACAGAATGTCACGAGTCATTAGACAGTAAATATAAAGATTAACATTAACAACACTAGTCAAACAAAGGATTTAAACTAGTAACCCATAATAACATGTAATCCATAACCCAGACAAAAGAATGTGTACAGCAAAACTATTAATTTAACAGTTTATTATTTCAACAGCTCTAAATATCTTTATATTCTGCCTGGGTTTAGTTATTTTATTATTTTTAACAGATATTCATTTCATAGGGCCTCCCTATAGGTAAAAGGCACAAATGAATGTGTGCATAGTAGGGTATTCTTTTAGTAGGTAAATGCTGTTGTCAAATATACAGTGGGCTACACATTTCCAGATACCTGATTGACTAACTAGGATCTTTACCCATGGGTAAATACTACAGTAACCCATGGATATAGATCCAGTAGCCATAGAAACCTCTTTACAAACAAAAAAATCCTTACTCACTCTTAATGACATATAAGCAAAAACACCACCATATTGTTTCCACTAAGCTTTCCTCTTCCTTTAATGGAAACCGCTGGCTCACAACTACAGACCAGTCTTCCAAAACATTAAAAGAAACTTTAAAATTACATGCTGTGCAACAATATCTCACACACACTGCTTGCTTCCACCTCCTTCACTCCCAGCTCCATCCTGAATACCTATGCCAATACCACCACTTACTGTCCATACTCACTCACAGTGGCAACGCTCTTCCCAAACATCACATGCAGCATGGCTCTGTCTCCTAAGCAAACAACTCACAGCTTATACCACACTGTCTCTACAGCTGGCATCATGCTCTGTTAATTACAAAAGGACAAAATACAACATTTACAGCTTCATAACCAGCTTTAGCACGCTCTCCAGCCACAGCTTCACTCTGCTCTTTTATTGTTTGAGTCTGACCGGCTAATTCTCCCTAACAAACCTGCCAGCTGCATCCCCCCCCACATGCTGCTGATCTGCAAAAGCACAGCCAGCAGCTCAACTATGGGAGCCACTCACACTATGCTGTCTCTGTCAGTGATTGCAGGAGCCTCTCATAGCTCACACCACAATGTCTCTGATATGTTTAACAATGGGAAACAATCACAGCTCCCACCATTCTCTTATTAAAACAAGCATTTGTTTTAGTAAGATAATTTTGCAATGAACTTCAAAATTGTTAATTTGTTTTATTAATTTTGACCCCAACTTTTGAAGATACTTGTTTTCGGATTCGCCTTATAGACATGACATGTACCATTTATAGTATATTGGTCGAAATGTCACTTTGCACCAGTGGTGCAAAGACACACTTCATCCAGGATTTTAAAAATAACACGTCACATTTATATGATGGTATGGAAAAATGGCTATGTTGAAAGTTTGGAGTTAAAATATTGAAAATTAACAGTTATGAGTGAACGCTGAAACAGTGTAACCTTCAGTCATAACCTGAACATTTTACTATATTAGTACACCAAATCTTCAGCATAGCCTTCTTATTACCCCACCTAATGAATCTGATAGATGTAAATCATGAAATCCCCACCAAGACATCATTCCACACCACCAAAACATAAGTTCGTGCCACAGGTACACAAACTCATTTTGATCAGGATTTGAAAAATGGCAGCTATCACATTCATAGAGATGCAGTGAAAAAACAGCTATGTAGAAAATAAATATTGAAATTTACCACGGTTATGAGCCTGCATTCACACATTTCAATGTGGGCTCATAACTTTTTTTTTTATATATATTTTTAAGCCAAATTTTAACACAATCTTCTTATGACCCCACTTTATGAGCAAGGGTGGATAAAATTTTCAACTCCTGCCTGAAAGGTGATTTTGTGCAGTGACCATGAAACCACCTTTCATGACAGATTTGTCAGTTTTACTGCCATTGTTCATGAGGTGGAGTCCCAAAAAGGCTTGTTGAAAATCCTGGGCAAAAATAATAAAAAAACAATGGCCAAGTTATGCCACTTAGTGCAAAACCCAACTGAAATACATTGAACGGCATTTCTGATTTTCTCAGTTCGGAGTCCAGCTTTGAAGAGGGAAGATAGGTCTGTGGTCCAGAGAGGATTACAGCAATGGATCCCCAGTCAGTAAATAAGGGCTTGGGGAGTGCAGTGGTGGGTGCTGAGTGGGAGGGTCAGGTGGGGGGATTAACAGCACAAAAGACATTGAAAGACAGTTTTCTTTTTTACAGGGTTAAAAAAAAACATCGAGGTATGGATTTCCTTATTTCAGATACATTGGGCACCCCAGTGTCGGGCTTGTTGGAAATGGGGATTGGCAACCTGGAGAGCAAGGAGGTCAAAAGAAGTGGTACCTGGGGTGGGCACTGCAGATCACTTACATTTAAAAAAGTATATATAAAGATGGGAAGGGCAGGTGGGCAGATGAGTGACCTGAAGGGGGTGAGGAGAAAGAAACAGTAGTGAGAATTGGCACCCCCACTCCACTTGCATTAAAGAAAAATATGTATAAAGATGGGAAGGGAAGGTGGGCAAGTCACCTGGAGGGGACAGAGAGAAAGAAGTGGTGTAATGGAGATGGGCGTCATGCTCAGGACACTGTCAGCTTTTTTTCACGTTTGTATAGCCTGTTCATTCTGTGTCCTGCTGGTATTATTAATGGTCCAAAAATATATAAATAAAGCAAGATGTGCCTAAATGTTACATGTTATCCTTTTATTAGCTAAAACAAAGATTTAATTCCGTGTGAACTGACCTAAATGGCTACTGGTGGATGTTCCCATGTGTGCACAGCACTCAGCTGGGCAGAAATGTGGGAAAACTTGTCCATTATTGAGTTTTGAATTTTGTAATGAACTTGCACAAACTACACTTTTCTATATTACTAACTCTTCTGATGCTGGCAAAGTAACTCTATTTTAAAAATGGGTGCTGGAACTAGGTTCATTTTTTTGTTGTAAAATTGAAGCCATGACTTTGAGCATGTGCATTAGCATCGATGCTAATACGCATTCCTGGAGTTACAGTTTCAATTTTCAAACAAAAAATTAACCCAGTTGCAGTACCTGTTGTTAAAACAGAGCTCCTTTGCCAGCATCAGAAGAGTACTATAGAAAGATGTAGTTTGTGCCAGTTCATTACAAACTTCATTACTACCTTATGGACATGTTTCAAACATCTCTGCCCTCCTGAGCACTGTGCACATGCAGGAGCATCCACCGGTAGTCATATAGTTCAGGTTCAACAGAAATTAATTTTAGCTCATAAAATGATGAAATATAACATTTAGGCACATCCTTCATTAATTATTTATTTTTTGGCCCTCAAGAATGCCAGCAGGACACAGAAAGCATAGGCTATAAAAATGTGAGAAAAGCTGACAGTGTCCCTTTAAAGAGCTAGTGGAGCCAAAACAGGCAGACAGGAAAATAATGCAAGTTTTAAGTAGTCATTGGCAACCTTTTTTATTTCTGAAGTATTTTGCTCTTTCCTTTTGCTTACTAGAAGTCTTTTATGTAATAATATTGTGCTAGATATGTGGAACAGGTCTTAGTCTGGCAGCAGACATATCTACTGTGTATCTACCCCCCACCCACAAACACACACACAAACTACATCAGCGTTGTGTGACATCATAGGTGACCGAGCTGGCAGACACTGAGTGGCTGTTCCCAAGCAGCAGTGATGTCACAGTCAGTGAGGTCACAATGCTGATGGTACCTACATCAGGTAAACAATCTTCTAATTAAACAAAGGGAAAAGAAAAAGTACCTCAGATATAATGGGTTAATGGTTGACTGCTTTTAAAAACTAATATTAGTTTTAGGCAGTATACTAGCTCTTTAAGGTCCAGCACACATGACTGCACCAAAGACAAAAAAAAAACACTGCACCCCATCTCCAGTACCCAAACTTCCCTCCCAAAACTGGTATCGCTTTGTACCCACCTACACAAACTAAGTCTTCATTGCATGAGTTGGTGGACCCCAAGTCAGCATTAAAAGGCATCAGCAAACCATAAATGCTCTTCTAAATGTCCACCAGACCTCAAATGTTTGTCCTTTTTTTCTGTTGAACTTGCCCATATATATTTATTTTATTTATTTCATGATTCGGATTTACAACCTTTGAGTCAAAGACTCATTTACAAAGGTATCTCGTCGCAGGGAGGGTAGACAACAATTAGTGGTGGAGTACAACAATGGAGAACATTACAAGTGAGATACAATAAAAGAACACACAAAGCAATAATACAAAGGTGTACAAAGGCTTCAATTAGTTACAATTAGTCTAGTATATAAATAATAAGGTACCACTAGGGGTTCTAGAGCATGATACCTGGGTGGAAGGGGTGGTTGCTGAGGGAGAAGGCAGTCCAGAAGGATGTTGTTTGTAAATTGTGCCAGGTGGAGCTCTAGTTATGGGCCAGTCAGGGGCATTTACAGCTCTGAGTATTAGCAGTTTTGGGGATGTTTGTGATATGAGTGGGGAGGGAGCTGTACCAAGACGGGTCTCTGCGGTGGAATGATCTTTCAGCTAGAGAGGTCCTAGCTCTCGGGACCTGGAAGGTGGCTTTGGTTGCGCTTCGGGTGGTGACCGAGGGGGAGGCCAATTTTAGAGATGCAGCAACCCCAGTGAGGGAGAGCCCAAGTAGTGATTTTTTTTGCCAGTATACAGGTATGGTAGTGCAGGCACTCATCAAAGGTGAGTAAATTCGAGGAGGAGTAGAACTGGCATGTGTGCGTTCTGCTGGGGGCACTGGTCAGGAGCCTGCAAGCCTTGTTGATTGAGGTCTGGACTTTGGTGAGGGTGGTGGGGTCAGCAGCCACATAGTCAGGGAACCTATAGTTGACCAGTGACAGGATGGAGGAGGTGATAGCCAGCCGGAAGACATTCTGAGGGAGGCAGTCTTTGTGGTGGTAGAATAGTCCAATCCCGGTGTTTAGGACAGTGGACAGGGAATTACAGCAAGATGAGAGTGGAAAGAAAGAGCCGAGTCAAAAGTGATGCCCAGATATCTGTATGCAGACACCTGTCACTTCTCATACAAGACTCACAGCAAAGCAGCATGTGCTACTCTTGCATTCCCCTGCTCTGCAGTCAATGTCTTTTCCCTACAGTTTCATGCATCTCACTTTCTTTTTCTTTATTTTTCAGAAGGAAACACAACAAAACAGTTCATACCACCCTCTACTTCCTTCTGTGTTGTGTGGCACAGATTCAGTTAACAGTGGCATCAACTGCAGGCCAGTAAGAGCTACAGTGGGGCAGAGTTCAGCAACAGCTTTGACAGGGCATGGGGCTGCCTCAAAATCTGTCAAAACTACCATAATCTCCCAGTAGAACAGTTAAATACAGCAAAAAAGCATACTGGGAAAACAGCAAACAAGACATAGCTCAGGAGGAAGGCACCTCAGAGAAGTAAAGAAAACCACATGTGAAACTGGGAAGCAGAGGGACCTAAGCAGGCAGCATGTTTGAGACAGCAGCTCCACCTACTTATGGGAAAATCTTGTGGACTTTTCTAAAAAAAGCAAACAGAAAAAAAAGCGTATCTACACACACAAAAATCAAAGAAAAAAAATTTATTTTATCTTTTCTATTTTATTAACCAATGAGTCATTACATAATAGCAATAAGGCACTCTAGGGTGTGTGTTATTTAAGCAGTAATGCACAACAGAGTGTGGGTTGTGCTGGGATAATCTTACACCTGGGTTGGTTGGGCACAAGGCCACCTACACCCACCCAAAAAAGTGAAATTATCTCAGCAGAACCCACACTCTGGAATGCAATATTGCTATTATGTTATTGTATATTGAATACAATATTGCTATTATTGTCAGTGTCAGTGGCTTAGTAGGTAGCACACTCGCCTCTGAGGCTGGGAGATCGGAGGGCTGTGGGTTCAGTTCTCACATCTGTCACTTGGGTTAATATCCCAGTACTGACACTGTAGTGCAGCATGAGAGGGATGCTGCACTTCTGAGGTGCCGTCTTTTAGGTGAGACGTTAAACCAAGGTTCCATCTGCCTGGACTGGTGGTAGTTCAGGTGGATATTAAAGATCCCACGGCACTTATCAAAAAGAGTAGGGAAATTTCCCCAGTGTCCTGGCCAATTTTCCCTCATTCACTAAAAATACCACCAATAGCTTAATCTGGTTCAAGGTCAATTGACATTCATCTGTATCCCCCTCCCTCCCCCAGGTTGTGCCTAAAAATAGGCAGGATTTGTCTAGTGCACTAACCCAAGCAACAAAAGCTAAATAAATAAATAATGCAATGGCTCTTATTTATTAATACTGTGGGGAGCAAAATGAGCACATGTAGATGACTATTTGGCAGAGAACAAGTGTTGGAACATCCCTTTTATGTGTAGGGACATCTATTTTATAGTAACAGTTGTACAGTTTTATTTTTTAATTTTATTTTGTGGAAACCCTCCACATGTGAAAGCACCCCATTATGAGTATGCAAATAATTGTCTGGTATCACTGTAGTGTGTTATGCAGTACCAGGCAATTAGATATTTGCATACCTATAATGCAATGCATTAATATGTGGTGTGTTTCCTCATTAAAAAAATAAAATAAAACTGTAAAACTGATACTATAAAAGGGATGTTGCCACACTATAAAGGAAATGTTCTGACACTTGTTCTCTGCCTAACTATAAAATGTTTAAGCCATGACAAAAATGTTGTCTCCCCCCTCCACAAAATAAATACAAAAGGTTTTTGTGTGAAACTGAGCTTTTGCTGCTTTACGTTGATTGCAAAGAATTTAACTTTCTTGGTAAGAGAGATTATGGCTGGTCATTCAGTCTGCTATGCTATCATCTGTATGTTTGCACTTGCTGCAATGAGATTGTGCTCAGATAACCTCACTGCTCCAAGCACACACTGATCAGTCAGAGTCCAGAAAATTTTCTTGCCGTCGCATAATGTATAATAACATCATTTCTCATGAAATGAATGCACTTTAACCCCTCTGAGATGTGATGTTGTTACACAGTAACACACACCCTGTCATGCCTTATTGCTTAACTATACACCTCTAATGTAAACTAAATACTGTAACACCATAAACGTGGGTCTGTAAGTAACATCCAAAATTCTCCCACCATGAAGATGCCTTTTACTTGGTGTGGTTAATTCCAGGACATACAGAGACCCTTGGTGGGAAAGGCACAGGAGTCTAGGTCTGTGATTGAGTTAACGTTCTAGGTCCAGCTACAAATCTTAGCATTCTGAGACAAAGTTGCCCTCCAGAACCCAGGGTGCTTTGACCCTTCCCACAGTTACAGTAGTGACTGGCCAGATTCATAGAAACATAGAATCTGTTGGCATATAAGGACTATACAGCCCACCCAGTCTGCCCATTTCCCTACTCACTGCTACAGCACCAGATCCTATTTGATCTGCGGCTCTCCTGCTCTGCACGTCTCTAGGGTACCCTTATGTCTGTCCCTTGCACTCTTGAAACCTCGTATTGTTTTCACATCCACCACTTATTCTGGAAGGCTGTTCCATGGCTCCACTACCCTTTCAGTGAAAAAGTACTTCCTAACATTACCCCGGAATCTTCCACCCTTCAGCCTCATATCATGCCCCATGCTCTTATGCCGAGTTTTCTCTGAAATATGCTTTCTACCTACACCCTGTTTATTCCCTTAAAGTACTTAAAAGTCTCTATCATATCTCCCCTCTCCCTTGTTTCCTCCAGTGAATAGATATTAAGATCCTTAAGTCTTTCTTCGTAGGGCTTCGGGTACAGTCCATGTACCATTTTCGTTGCCCTTCTCTGGACTGCCTCTATTTTGTCATTGTCCTTCCAGAGATGTGGGCTCCAGAGCTGGACACAGTACTCCAGCTGAGGCCTCACCAGTGATCTGTACAGCGGCATCACCACCTCTTTCCTCCTGCTTGTTATGCCCCTCCCTACTCACCCCAACATTCTGTTTGCTGTCCCCACTTCCTTTTCACACTGTTTTGTCACCTTTGGGTGATCAGATATGATAACCCCCAGGTCTCTCTCTTGACTTGTGATGGCCAGGATATCCCCACCCATCCTGTACTGCTCCCTTGGAGTGCTGTGACCCAGGTGCGTGATCTTGCACTTTTTAGCATTGAAACTCAACTGCCAGACATATGACCACTCTTCTAATAGGCTTAGGTCCTTTTTCATTTTTTCCACCCCCTCTGGTGTGTCCACTCTGTTGCAGATCTTGGTGTCATCTACATGGATGCTTTGTTAGCAAAACCGATAGGAGGTGGTTGTTGGTGCCCTGTTCTGTAAGAGGTTTTGATGCACACTACTGGTAATACACCTTTTTTGAACTAAATGTTGAAGTTTTGTGGCCTGTGAATTTACAGTTGGTGGTGCTGGAATTCTTTGTCATTGTGCTGAATACTTTTTCCATGCACACCTGAGCTCTGGGGCGGTAGCTGTGTTTGCGTATGCATTATCAAGTCCCATGATGCCATGATGAGCGGGGTCATAACCTTTGCAGCTAGAAGCAGGGACATCCTGGACTGTCTGCAGGGGGTATTCCACGAGCAACTAGTCAGTTAACCCACTCATGATGAGGCAATTCTGGACCTGGCACTTACTAACAGGGACAGTGTTGCAGATGTCAAGGTGGGAGGCTACTTGGGGATCAATGATCACTGTATTGTGTGGTTCAATATAAAGACAGCTGCAGAATTGAACCACACAAGGGAGAGGGTACTTCAGGAGGGCAGATTATAAAAGATGGGTATGTGCCTCAGAGATGACCTAGCAGGGGTGGGTGACCTGGGTGGAATGGAGGAACAGAGGGTAAAGATAAAAGGAAGCATAGAAAAGGAAACAGATATATGATGGAAAGCTGACACTCACAATCCCAGCTCTCAGGATACTGAGCCTGGCATCTCGACATTGCAGTCACCTGATGGATCGGCATCCCCTCTGTGGAATACCCAACACCACAATTATGTCATTTCCATAGGTGGACAGGGGAGCTCCATACCCCGCACCCCCTGATACAGGGGTCATCCCCCCACACCCCCTAAAATAACATAATCAACTCCGCATCATTGCAAGTTGAGGAAACAAGCATTCCACAGTCCGGATGGTGATCCATCGGGTGAATGCAATGTCAGGACGTTGAGCTCGGTCCCCTGGGTGTCAGGATTGTGAGAATCAGGCTTTTAAAATAATACCAATGCAACACACCTCTGCGTCAAAGAAGTCAGCAAAAGCTAGTGGAAACAGAGATCACTACGGTTCTCAAAAGAAATGGATGAAAAGGTAAAAGCTAAAAGGGTAGCATTCAGAAGGTATAAGGAGACACAGAGGGAGGAGGATAGGGACATGTATCAGGAGAAACAGAGGAAAGCAAGGAAGGCACTAAAGAGTGCAGAAGTGCAAACTGAAGGGAGAATAGTCCAGGAGGTCATGAAAGTGAACAAGACATTTTTTAGATATGTAAGTGAAAAGAGGAAGTGGGATTGTAAGGTTAAAAAAGGAAGAGGGGGACTGTATAGAAAGGAAGCCAGCAAAAGACAGACATCCTGAACAAATGCTTTTGTTCAGTCTTCAAAGAGGAAGGAGAAGAGAAAGGGCCAAAAAGAAACAAAAACTTGGGAGGGAGGGAGGGAGGGAGGTGGAGACTGGTATGATTCACAAAGAAAGCCAAAATCCCTTGTGGGAGAAAGGCCTGCAGCACTGTGGAAATGCAGTTGAGCAATATACTCAAAGAAAGTCGGCGCAGCTGTGGATTTCCACAAAAAATGCCACAGGTGCAGTAAATTAGCAGCTGCGGAAATGGCGAGAGTGCTGTACAGCCACAAATGCGGATCCGCAGCTGCTGGAATGGCTGAGAAGCAACAACAATAGTGGCCTCAATCAGTTGGAGCAGCAGTCTAGCAGAGGATGCCATAGCATGTAGCTGTAAGCACACACACACATAGAAACCAGCAAACAGTTTTCCCAACTGGGACCACTGCAGCACCACAGGTACCAGCACTACCATGGCACCAAAGTGGCCAACTGTCACTGCTGGCCATCCCTCCCTGGGGTGTTCCTGTTGCCTGCAGGGGCAGCACTTACTGCTGGCTGGTCAGGCTCTACTGCCTGTGGGGCTCCATCATGGGCTGCACTGGGTCTGGTGGTTGTTGCCTGTTGCCATATCATGGCAATGTGTGCAACTGTTGCTGTAACATGAGCCACTGCTATACCCACTGGGATGCTATTATCTGTGCCTCACCTCCACCATAATTGATTTCAATTGTTGGGGCACTACTGCAGTTTGCTGAGGGAGAGTTACACCTCACTTCAATGTGTGTAACATTTTTTTCTGGTTGAGAATATCCTTTGAGCAGCTGTGCCTTACTTATCAATCACCGTTTTGTCCTCAGGGACTTCCCCAACTGCACTTTGTTCCACAGTCCGTAGTGTTTTTTTCCGCAGCTGTGTAGGTTTTTGTGAATAGCACTCAGAGCAATCTCCCCTTTTGTTTACTAGCTACGGCAGTTTTGGGGACTTAGGGAAGGTTTTGCACCTTCAGAAAGTGTTGTCAATCCAACCACAGTTCTTTTTCAGAGGGAGAGTCCTGAAGGGCCTTGCTAATCTGAAGGTGGAGAAAGCAATGGTACCAAATAGAGTGCATCCAAGGATATTGAGGGAGCTCCGGGAAATACTGTTCATATCTCTTACAGTTCAATTTAATAACTCACTTTAAACAGGAGTGGTTCCGGAGGACTGGAGGAGGGTGAATGCAATCCCACTACACAAAAGTGGTAGCAGGGAGGAGGCTGGCAATTACAGCCCAGTCAGCTTGACACTGGTGGTGAGAAAGTTAATGGAATCACTAATGAAGGAAAGGATTGTGGAATATCTTGAATCCAGTGGGTTACAAGGCCTGAGGCAGCATGGTTTCATTTGGGGGGGGGGTCATGTTAAATTAATCTGATAGATTTCTTTGACTGGGTGAACAAGGAACTAGATCAGGGTGGAGTGATGGAACTGTTTAGTGAAGTTTTGAGCCAGTTGCCTCATGGGAAAGTGCCCAGCCACAAAAACATCTGCAATCACAGAGATCACCACAAGCCCTCCACCCAATAGGAAAAGCCAAATGCAACTGTACCAGCCCTTTGAAGTTTGGAAGCAAGGGGAGCCTCTAAGGGCACTATATTTAACTTGAGCCTCCAGTGCCATTATAAGTCAACAACACTGATGCATGAGCTAGTGAGTCTCTCATCATAGAGGGAAGGCTAGCTCTGGCAAGCCCCCCTATAATTCCAATACTGGGTAGCATCTCAAAGCATGCCTAGAAAGGAGTCACCATCAGTGCAGGAACCACAACATTGGAAATTAATTGGTACAACTACAAGTCCTGAGCCTTCTGAACAAAAGATGGGCCCCCAAAGCCCATAAATATGCTGATAGTGCCAGGGTTTAACCAATCCTTGTGATCCGGGAGGACAAGAGATGTGGAGGAAAAAATCTATCCTACTGAACCAAAGCCAGTTCTCTTGGCGAGCAATTCTTTTTTTTTTTTAACTCAGCTTTATCAAGAGATGGCATGCATACATTACCAGGCATTAACCATGAGCAGTACATGGTTTGAGCTTACACACTATGTCTTTTTGGTCTAGGGTCTGGCAGTTGAAATTCAATGCCAAAATGTGCCAGGTAATGCATTTAGGGAGCAAGAATCCCAAGAAAGAGTGCTGGATGGGCAGTGTGAAACTTGGTACTAGGGCCGAGTAACAAGATATCAGAGTTACCATCAGTGACACACTAAAACAGTCAAGTCAGTGGAATAAGTATAGTAGAATATAGTAGGGGAAATCAGATGCTTGGATGTATCAGAAAGGGTGCTTACAGCAGGAAAGGAAAGGTAATACCTCCCATCTATAGATCCTTGCTGTTGCCACACAGAGTACTGCACCCAGTTCATGAGTCCTCACCTAAGGAAGGATAGGGATAGGCTGGAGACAGTGCAGGGCAGAGTAACAAAAAGATTCAGAGCCAACAGGGTAGGTCTTATGAGGAGCACATCAAGACTCTGAACATAAACTTGCTAAAGACCAGAAGGGAGAGGAGGGATATGATAGAGGACTTTAAGTTCCTAAAAGAAGTAACAAGGTGAACTGCAGGGAATTATTTAGGATAAGGAACAGTTCAACGTCACAAGAGCAAGAGTGGAAAGGTGAACTGTGGGAAACTATTTAGCCTGAATGCTAGCTCATGGTCACATGGGTACAGTGGAAACTAACATGAGAGAAATTCAGGAGGCATCTTAAGAAGTACTGTTTTACAGAAAGGTGGTGGAGCTGTTGAATAGTTTGCTAGTGGAGGTGATGGGTGTAAAAATTGTTAGTTGTTTCAAGCAAGACTGGATAAATGGAAGGGTAAAGTGGTTGCTTGGGGTGGCAGTTTCAGGGTGGAGTAGAACAGGGAGAATGCAGAGGATAAGACCCTTAAGAGACAGTAATCCCAGGCCTAAACAGGTGACCTGGGCAGATTGAAGAGCCCATTGGTCTTTTTTCCACCATCATTGTCTATTCTGACAATTAACACAGTTTTATGGAACCAATGTTGTTAACCAAATGGGCATGCATTGTATCTGTTGTTTTACTAGACTGCTCAGTGGAAACAGAAACAGAAACCTTTAGGGCATATAACGATCCTAACCCAAATAAGCACTCTCTGTAAAATAATGATTTTGCTGGGTAACCTGGAGGTAGGAAGGATGGGCTGAGGGGTTCAATAGCTAAGGTGAAATTCCTCCTTTGTCTAGAGGTCAAATTCCACCTTATGTAGCAATATCAGATAATGTCCAAACAACACTAAACCACATCAAGGACTCAGTAGCCAAAAAGGGTAATGAGTAATGTTTCTCTTGTTTTGAGCCTGGTAACCAAGAAAGGGATGAATCCCTCCCATGAATGGCATAACCTAACATCATACTCCCAGTAGGGTCAGAAAGTTTCAGCATATGTAAACGAAAAGTTACCAGAAAAGCTATACAATGCCATGCTGACAATCTATATTCTAGTACTCCTGAGAACTGTTTCAAGAATGATTTTTTCACCCATTTTCATTTTGCTTTCAGCATATCTGGCTTCTTTGTTTTCTTCTGTTTCCTTCCATTTCCTAGATACTGTGTTTTTACTGTTTTTCCTTGCTGCTTGCGCTCTTGCTCTCCCACCCCCACCTTGATGTCATCATTTGCAACAATACAGTGCTTTGTAAGTTTGCAACAGTTTGCTGCAAAGATATGTCAGAGTTCCTATGGATCCAGAAAGTGAAAGACTGTAGACAATGAACAGGGGTCAGATTAACACAGAACCACAATTTCAATTACAGGTATTTTTGTTTTTGCCTTGAAGTAGCCTTAGATTGCAGTAGTGAGTGATACTTGCATACAGTCTGTATGATTAACAACAACAAACAAACAGTACAATTGGATAATTTCCCAATTACAATTTGAATGGTGTTTACATAGAGGCAGGAAAGGCAAATTGTACTACAAATTCATATGCCACTGCCACAGTCTATGCTGCTGTGCAGATAAACTTGAGAAAACTCAGACAGTGTTCCACTGCACTTGTCAATGTAAAAATTCTGCCAGTAGTGTTACATGGAGCATTATTTTCCTCCTGTGTTACTTAGCTATCCTCTGAGACTATCTCCTTTGCATGTAATTTTTCATTTTTCAATGTGAGAGTTGACGGACATGCAATGACGCTCTTATGATTGGGAAATCCAAGGAATGTGACTTGTTGCCTGACTGACTGACATTGTAGAAGAATTGATGCACTTAACTGAAACTTACTAATCAGTGACCCCAAATCACCCAAAGTGCAGCTTATCATTGCTACAAGCAAATGTCCCATTTTGTTGCTGAATGTTTACTATGCTGTTGGCATATTACTATAACTCGAGAAAGTAAAAGAGATCTGAGGGTTACCTTGATGGAACCCCTCCCTTTAGCAAGCAGATTACTGAACTGATTAATAAATCAAATAAAAACATGCTTGGGCTAACGCATAATATTAATTCACTGACTTATGCAGCCAGTATAGTGTTATGCTTGTGCAACTGTGTTAGTTTGGTTTTGGCTCGTTCACACTGTCTATTCCAGAGGAATTACCACCCTGTAGGAGTATGAGGAGGCAAGGAACCCTCGGAGAGGGTTTCACCCCTAGAGGTGCCACTGGATGATTCCTGTGGCTAAAGGTACCTTAGGAATCCCTTCATGAGAGAGAGTGCTGCCACTTTAGGAGGAGGGAGGATGGTGTGGCAAAGAAAAAATGCTTCACAATGAGGCTGAGAGGAACTGCTATATAGCCTCAGAAGTGAGTGACTGGCTGCTTGCCACTGAATTCTAGGCAAAGACTTTCCAATTCACTGACCCATGCAGCCAGTATAGTGTTATGCTTGTGCAACTGTGTTAGTTTGTTTTGGCTGTTCACACTGTCTATTCCAGAGGAATTACCACCCCTGTAGGGGTATGAAGGCAAGGAACCCTCGGAGAGGTTCCATCCCTAGAGGTGCCATGGGATGCTTCCTGGCTAAAGGTACCTTAGGAATCCTCAAAAGAAAAGTAGTATCATCCCTCAAAAGGAGGCATCATGAAGCATATGAGCAAGTAGTAACTGTGACATAGGAGCAGTAACTGTAATAGTAGTGGAGAAGCTATAGGCAGTTTGATAATGCAATGAAATGCTCAGCTGGATAACGCAATGAATACCCAGGTTTACGTAGCATGATACTGATGGTTTGCACTGAGATTAGGAATCCTCTTAAGGAGAGTTGGAATAGCAGGATATCCTTCACCCATCCAACAGCAGAACTCTACCTAAAGAAACTAGGAGAAACAACTATGCTAACTAAGTGTTGTGACCTGAGGCAATGAGGAGAGAGAAAAAACTATCAGAAGGAAACCTCTGGGGATCCAAGGCCTATGTCACTTTCCTCCAGGCTTGGGATAGTTTAGTTAGTGACAGTCCTTGCAGCTGCAATTTGAAAACCCAATTAAGCGGATGCAGAAAATATTCCAACTTGGAGAAAGGCACTCACTCAAACCCTAGCTGAAAATGCTTGGGGAAGATTGAGAGAAAACTCTGCACAGTACTTGCTTCCAAGGTGCAGGAGGTAAGCAACAGCTGCTGAGGCACTCACCTGGCCCACCCACCCTAAATCAAACCAGGTGAACCAGTGCAGCTGTTAGAGAATGCGTGAAGGTGCCTCACTAGGGAAGCCACCAAAGTCAAATGCCTCATCCATTGTGAGTGGAACACTAGATCCAAAGGAGGTAACTTTTTCCACCCTTCACTGCTAGTCTTAAATCCTACACCAGGAGCTGCTGTCATGTAGCAGGTAGCTAAAGCTAAGCCCAGGGTGCGAATTATTCCCAACTATGGCCAGGTGAAAAGGATCCTGCCCTAAGTTGGACACGCCAAGATGCAGACTCAATGCAGAGCAAGACTGTCAGCTGCAGGAACCCTGTGCCAGAATACAATGGCTGGCATGTCCTGAGAAATTAATTGAGAGCTGAAAAGATGGTGAGCTGAAAGAGCACAGTGTGCTGAGATCGTAATGAGCATCGAGATGCTGAGACCTTGAAAGGTTTAATGCAGACTGAGTGCAGCAGGATCCCAGAGGCTGAAACTGAGGATAGCAGTAGGCATGAAGCAATGGTTTGTGTAAGCAAGGAGCAATGGTTATGTAAGCAAGTTGTGGACCTGTACTTAGGTCAGTAAGCAAGTAGTGGATAGGGTGGACCTGCACGAGGTCTGACATAACATACTGTATAGCATTAATAGCACTGAATTGGGAGCAAGCCAGCCAGACATGAATAGCCAAATCAAGGTGACAAATACTCTGAGGATTGTTCAGTGGTAAGGCAATTTTAATATCAAAGTTGTATTAACAACTCAGGGGAGCTTAGCTGTCTGGCCTCGGAGTTGTAACTGCAATAAAACAGGGAGATAATGCTTTAAAAGCAGGTGTAGTAAGGCAGTGCAATGAAGCTGCAAATAGAATGAGAGTCAGGAATGTGTAAGCACAGTTAGGGTCAGAGTAAACTGTGTCTGGGTGAAAATAATGAACACAGATAATGATTGCAGTTGTATTCCAGTAGTTTGTGCGTTTGAGTGAGCAAGTAAAACACACACTGCGATAATAGTACTTAAAGTAAGCAGCAGCAGTGACTACATTGTAGGTAATTAAAAGCAGTAGCAGGAGCTCTGAGTAGCAATATGCTAGAGTTAGAAACAAAGCTCCTCCCCAAAAAGGAAGGACGTACACACAGTCGAAAAGCAAAACAAGGCCAGAAGTAGGGAAATAAACAGAAGCCTGGAAGAGACTAGAAGGAGCAGCAAAGGGTAAGCCCCAGCCAGCTAAGGAGGCGAATCACCAGAGGACAAACCACAGAGCCTTGCTGTTAGAGATAGGTCTTGCACAATATGAATCCCTTTCTCTCTTCCCATGAGACCCACGACAGGGTTGATTGCCAACCTAATAAGTGGGTTACGCCACAGTTCAACATATCTAAAGGCACTTTTGCACTCTGTTTTACTGTCCTCAGTCGATTTCATTAAATGAAACCAAGCCCTCCTTAGGCATCCATCACTGGGGTAAGTTTGTCCTGAGGTATGTTCACATGAGTTAACAACAGGCTAAGAGGGACAGACTGACAAATCTGTCTCTCCAGCTCCAGCCACGGGGTGAATTGCCAGAAGCCGGAACAAACCATTTAACTGCCTGAGCGGCAAGGAAAGACCAATGATATCCTCTAAAGTAAGGAAGTCCTATGCCCTCTGACCAGTGTGTCAGTAATTTATTTAACACCCATCTAGGTTTCGTCTCTTCCCATAGATAATCCGATATTACTTTATCTAACATCTGAAACACTTTTTTTGACAACACTATAGGGAGTTATTTAACAAGTACGCTACCCTGGGCAACATAAGCATTCAAAGTGTTGCTACTTTCCCCAACAGGGACAGATTTAGGGCGTTTCCAACACGCTTTACTCAATGGTCAGTTGGGTGATTAGAGGGTAAAGTTCCTTGACTCTATATGCCCGAGGTAAAGGGGATATACTGTATATTCCCAAATAATGCAGGTGTGTCAGGTACCCATGATAATTTCTGTTCCCTGCGAGCATCTTTGGTGCACTCTCTGTTCAAAGGGGCGATACTAGTTTTCTTTTGGTTAATATACAACCCTGAGATGCTAGCAACAAATGCAGGGACTCCAACACAGTGGGGGAGGGATTTTGGGTGAGAGAGGGCGAGAAGCAGATCATCTGCTTACGCCATAGTCAAATACTCCTGCCTCCCCACCATAATGTCTTGAGCCTTCTCATTGGCTCGGAGCACCCATATAAGAGGGTCTAGGCCACCAGAAAAAAGTAAGGAGACAGTGGGCACCTCTGTTTAGTGCCCGCTGAAGGGAGAAGGGTGCAGAAATATAATTATTGGTGAGTACCGCCATGGGTTCATTATACAAAACATGGAATCCATTGTTTAAAATAAGCACCAAAACCATATAGGTCTGAGCACTTTGTAAGTAGGGCCACTCAATCGAATTCAAACACTTTCAAAAAATCCACTGCTATAGCTGCCATAGGATAGAGGATCGTAATGTTAACCATTTGATATTGAGCAACAGACTAATATCACCTGGCACTGCCTTACCTTTGGTAAAGCCGGCTTGAGACGGATGAACAATGGAGGGCAAGACCTCTGTTACCCATTTAGCTAGTACCTTGGCACAGTCTTAGTATTTACAGAAATTAGCAAAATGGGGTGATAATTAGCACAGTTAGCGGGTCGTCCAATTTCTTCGAATAGTGGTGATCAGTGCCTCCCGCATCATGGGTGGGAGGGAACCAGTTGCATGCAATTCCTGCAAAGCAGCAAGTAAGGAGGGCAGATTTCAGGAGTTAACAGCTGGTATAATTCAGTGGTCATGCCATCGGGCCCTGGAGCTTTCCCTTTGGCTAGCTGAGACAAAGCTCACGAACTTCAGCCTCAGTAATAGGTGCATCCAAGACATCCTTCATGGCATCCGATAAATGAGGAATATGCACAGCTGAGCAAAAATCCCTCAACTGACTCCTAATATCACCAACCTCCTGAGAAATATGGGATTGATACAGCCTCTGATAGTAACGCGCCATACACTCATTAATCTGCTTAGAGCCTGTTACTATCTCTGCTGTTTCTGTTCTAAGAGCCTGGATATGGGAAGCAGCCTGTTGCTTCCTTAGCTGGAATGCCAGTAGCTTCCTGCTCTTATTTCGCCTCCCAATACGCATGCTTGACTCTGGTCATATACCACTCAACCTGTTGGTAGAGCATAGTGTTGATCTGGTACTTTAAACCAACCACCCTCCGGAGTAAGGTTGTGTCCAGGTCATCAGCAGCAGACACTCTAAACTGCACTTTCATGGTGGTAAGTTCCGACTGGAGCCTATTGAGCTCCGCCTTGCACTCCTTATTCTTCTGAGACACATAAGCTATAATGTGCCCTCTTAACACCGCTTTAAAGGCCTCCCACACCATGCTCGCGGATGTATCCCCTGACTTATTATGGGCGAAGTACTTCCGGGCAGCGCCCTGGACCATACTCTGAAAGGAGGGATCCTTATTTAGTGAAGGGCTACATCGCCATCTAGTACCCCTCCTGAATGCTCCCCATCTGGAAGATGCAGGAAACAGGAGCATGATCAGATATCACAATATTCTTGATCTCAGTTGCCACAACGCCTTGAGCTGCCCGCCTGTTTGCAAGCCAGAAATCAATCTGGCTATATGTTGCATGAACTGATGAGAGAAGAATGAATAATCCTCCCATAGGGTGGTCTCTTCGCCAGACATCAGTCATGCCACATTCCTCCATCATTCCACGAAGTGCCCAACATTCTAGGTAAGCCTGTATGGGCTTAGATTTATCCAAAAACATCAGGTGCCAGGTTGAAGTCTCCCTATCAGGAGTGGACAGTTTTGATGTCCCTCAGTGAGTGATTCCAATGCCTGATTAAGATCAAGGAGTACTTCAGGGAGTCCGATTGGCCATAAAGTTTGCTAACACCACATCCCCGGAGTGAGAAAACCTAGCTCCTATCCACCGACCTTGGGTATCCTTGATTGTTTTGTCCAACATCCATGGGCACGATTTCTAACCAAAATGGCCACCCTTTAGACTTATTCTGGGCTGAGCTAGCAATTACTGTCCCAACCCACATTCTTCTGAGGTTAGCCACAGTCCTTGCAACCAGAAGCGTTCCTGTGTAACGCAATATTCTGCGCGAAGGAGTAGGCTGCCTAAGGACTACACTTTGCTTAGCTGGGTGATTGAGCCCTTTACATTCCATGATATGAACTTGAGCCCCATATTGAATGCCACGCCACTACGCTTGAGGTTTCCAAGGTAAAACAAAGAAAATAAATGTAGTACTCACCTCAGGAGCCCGAGACAATGAACAAAAGTGATAATTCAGGATACCTGAGGGTAACAGGATATGTAATAAGGTCAGATCCGTAAAATATAGCTTGTGGATGCGGCCCCAAAAGACCTAATATCTAAAAAGAGAATCAGGTGAGATTTGACAACACTCACAAGATTACTGAGATATTATAGCACTCTAAGAACACCCACTAACTGTGAGTTAAGCAAATATAAAACTACATTAACTATGTAATCCCTCAAACTTCTAGTACAGTATAACAGTAACTATAAAGTAACACACTAACGAGACTTGGTGTATGCACACAGGAGCTATACCCAGCCAATCGCTAGGGCAAGCTCCCTGTCGTGCAGGCCAAAGACTTAAATAGGGGAAGGAAAGATCGAACCGTCCAATTACTGACAGGCTCAACCCCAGCTCCGCCTAAGTTAAACATTATTCCCAATGCCACCCTTACCCCTTCGTAGGGTGGGGCATCTGAGTCGGGAAAAAGAAGGCCAAGGGGAATGACCGGAGGGTCTCAAACAGCTATCATTACCAACCAAGGATATGGACTAATCAGCCAGAGGCTCCAAGTTCCACAAGGCTACCCCAATGCCTGCCCCCCAAAAACTTAATAACAACCACAATCCTTAAATGTTTCAGTCCAGAAGAGGCTCTCCATCCTCTGATAGGGATCTGCCGCCTACTCCTCGCAAACCCTTAGGAATCACTTCCACAAAAGACAGAGTTCCCAGTTTATTGTATAAGGAGTAATTAGCTGCTGACTCTTCTGTCCCTGGCAAATTATCAGACCATAACTCTGACTCAGTCGCTTCCATAATAGCCTCTTCGGGTATCTCCTCTGGTTCAATTAGCTCCGACTCCTCTTTACTTAGCTTAGCCGAGGTGCCATCTCTTGCCCCTCTTCAGATTCAGCACCACTATGAGACCGTGCTAAAACGGGCCATAGAGTTGTTGTCCCTGCGGGTTTTGCGAGGGCAACAGCACTGGGAACCACCACTGATCATGCCTTTTCCTAGAACTCTCCATATCTGCATGCTGGGGCTGAGAGGGTTTGGAGGGCCCATTTCTGAGGGGTTATCAATTCCTTGCTGACCCTCCAGAGCTTCTACCTTGCTCAGATTCTTGCCCTCTTTATCAGGATGGGTTTTTAAATTTCAAGCACGGCCAGTACTTGGAAACCCAGGCTTCCACTTCCTGAGGAGACTCAGCCACTATCTCCTTACCTTCCCTCGACACAGCCAGATGGACCAGCCGTCTGAATCCGTACTTGAAGCCATGTTGGGCCAACATCTTTTTGACCGGAGCAAAGGCCTTTCTCCAAGTTGCCACTTCAGCAGAGAAATCTCTATAAAATGAAATATTTGCCCCACACCACATCACTTCCTCAAAGTCTCTGGCGGCACACATCACTCGCTCCTTCGTGGAGTATCTTAATAAGTATGCCACTATGGGTCGGGGGCCCCGGTGTCTTCAGATTGGGCCTCCAGGAAGCTGGTGCACTGGCCCGCATCCACGGGTCCTTGCCACCTGTCTCTCAGCATCTTGGGAACCTCTTCATTTAGGAATTCTCCATATTAACCCCTCAGCACCCTCTGGTATACCCAGAATCTGGATATTGTTCCTTCTACTATGATTCTCTTGATCTTCAGCCCTCTGCCATAAGGTAGCCAGCCGCCCTCATGTTCTTGAAATCGCTGAAGAAGTTTAGCCTGGTTTATCTCTAAACTTTCATTCCTTTGGTCCACCACATTAAATTTATCTTTAATTCTTGGACCTCAGCACATTCCCAGAAAGAGTAGTTGATAGGGAGTCGACCCTGGAAAGCAAAGTCTCCAGCAAAGATGTTATGTGCTGGAGTGAGGATTGAACCTTCAGCTCATGTGCAGGGGATTCTGAAGCCATTATATACTGCTTTTACACAGATGTTCCCATCCAGCGTGCCCTGCTAGAAAAATTACATTCGAGGCTGATCTTCTATGGATTTACTGAAAATTCCAAACACAAACACAGGGCGCAGTCGCCAACTAAATGCCTCCCCACTACATAGAATCATGGCACGGCTCCAGCCAGGCTTCCTGTGGCGGCGTACTGAAAACTCGACCACAGAGGATCTCACGGCCTACTCTGTATCGTACACGCCTTATGCATAGCATCCAATTACCTTAACCGCGGCGCAACAATGACTCACCGGACCCGACTCTGTGATTGAAGGGGGGACAATGCACTGCTCCGGTCACTGTCAACTCAGATGCCCATCAGCAATAAAAGGATGCCAAAGCTAGGGCTCGCCCTGCAGCACTAAGTGGCCATACTCTCCAGCGTCCAAGCAATCCCCCCCATGAAATGAATATCTGTTAAAAAAATAATAAAAGAACTAAACCCAGGCAGAATATAAAGATATTTAGAGCTGTTGAAATAACAAATTGCTCAATTAATAGTTTTGCTGTACACATTCTTTTGCCAGGTTTATGGATTACATGTTATTATGGGTTACTAGTTTTAACCCTTTGAATGACTAGTGTTGTCTATGTTAATCTTTATATTTATTGTCTAAAGACTTGTGACATTCTGTAAACAAGACTTGTTTTCATAGAACCTATACTGTATTATTCTTGTTCTCCTAGAACTCATCCTGTATTGTACTCAAGTTTTACATAAAAAAAAAAAACTTAGACTACTAACAGAGTTAGAGTGTATAGGAAACCAGGACAGATTTATCAAACCCAAGGAACAGCAAGGGTTCATTAAAAAATTCCTTTGTGGAAAGACAGAAAATGAATGTGGATTAATCAATTAATGCTTTTGATGAAGTGAGTAATAGGGCAGGAAATGTGTGGCACAGGACTATAAAAATGCATCTGTGGTGCTGCAGAATACCCCCCAGCAGGCACTGCAGAGTTTTACAGAAATCAGAAACCAATAGTACAAAGCTCTGCAGCAAACTGGCACCTGCTGCTGAACTTAGACACCAATTGTTACGCAGAAACTGAAGCATTGCTTATACACAAATCCAAACCCAATCGTCACACAGCAATATGACTCAGACCCTCTACCAATTATCACCTACTGTAGCTGAGTCCCCAGGCCATACAGTTCTCACTTGGACCCCAGAATGCCAAAATGCAGGGCGAGAAACAGCTCTTTAATGTTTCCCCTTAAATATGGAATACGGTGACTGGTCAGAATTTACCCTACAGACAGTAATTCAAAGCAATTTTCCTACCACTTACCTATTTTAGTCTTAAAAATAGCATATTTCTTCAATTTGTATAAGCTGACTGATGTAACAAGTACACTGAAACATGAAAACACATACTACTCAACTACATCTATTCACAACTGTCCTTTCTTGTAATGGTGGCAAGGTCCAAGAATTAACAACTCTCACAGAGAAAATATTTCACTGCCTGACAGTATAGAACCATTGCCTTGAAAAGCTGTAAAGGATGTCCCTGGGTATTCCACAGAAACTTGTATGAAATCAAGGCCAATATCCAACACTATATGCTTATCTTTAATGATATTCCAAACACACAGCAAATCATTGCGTAGCCTCCTGGTTTCTAAAGATATTAATTTCAGAGAAATTAATCTTTCATTGTAGTTCATGTCACCCAATACCATCATGTAGTTAGTTATTCTATGCTGTACACTCTCGATATGTAACTTACAATTTTTAAGATATTGGTTCCACAGCTGAGATGAAATCTAAATGTGGGTGAACATATGCTCTTTATAATGATAACACAGAAGGATCTTTTGATTTGGAAAGGTTTGCCTGGAGTTCAGTGGCCAAGCAGCCAGCCACTCCACTTCCTGAGCTATATAAGCAGTTCCTCTCAGCCTCATTGTGAAGTATTTTTCTTTGCAGCCAAAAGGCTCGTCGGTTTGTCCTCTGAGCTGCTTGGGCCTCCCTGGCTGGCTGGGGCTTGTCCCCTCCTTTGCTGCTTCTGCTTTTCTCTTCTGGGCTTCTGTGTTTATTTTCCTACTTCTGGTTTGTATTTTGCTTTTGGCTGTGTGTGCTTCCTTCCTTTTTTTTTGGGAAGGGGGGGCTTTGTCTCTAAGATCCTAGCATATTGCTACTCAGAGCTTCTGCTACTGCTTTCAGTTACCCACAACAGTAGCCACTGCTGCTGCTTACTTTAATTACTATTGTACCCAGTGCTTGTGTTTTTACACTGTGCTCACCAAACTCAAACTACTGGAATACAATTGCAATCATTATCTGTGTGTTTCAGCTCAGCTATATCTGCTCCATGTTGCATATTCAATTCTTTTCGCCTGACACAGTTTACTCTGACCCTAGCTGTGCTGCCCATTCCTGCTCTCATTCTATTTGCAGCTTCACTGCACTGCCTTGCTACACCTGCTTTTAAAGCATTGTCTCCCTGTTTTATTGCAGTTACAATTCTGAGGTCAGACAACTAAGCTCCCATTGAGGTTGTTAATACAGCTTTGATATTAAAAATTGCCTTACCACTGAACAATCCTCAGAGTAATTGTCACCTTGATTTGGCTATTCATGTCTGGCTGGCGTGCCCCCAGTTCAGTGCTGTTAATGCTATACAGTATGTTATGCAGACATCCGTGCAGGACCACCTATCACTACTACTGCTTACTGACCTACATGCAGGTCCACACTTGCTTACACAACTGTTGCTCCTTGCTTACACAAACCATTGCCTCATGCCTACTGCCATCCCTTGGCTTCAGCCTCTGGGATTCTGCTGCACTCAGTCTGCATTTGACCTTCAAGGTCTCAGCACTTGATGCTCATTACAATCTCAGCACACTGTGCTCTTTCAGCTCACCAGCTTTTCAGCTCTCAATTAATTTCTGGGGCATGCCAGCCATTTTATACTGGTGCAGGGTTCCGGCAGCCAATGGTCTCGCTCTGCATTTAGTCCGCATCTCGAGCATATCCAGCTTGGGGCAGGATCCTTCCTGGCCCATAGTTGGGAATGTTCCCACCCTGGGCTTGACTTTAGCTGCCTGCTATGTGACAGCAGTTCCTGGTGTAGGATTTAAGACTAGCAGTGAAGGGTGGAAAGTTGCCTCCTTGACTGTAGTGTTCCACTATAATTGTTAGCCATTGACTTTAGTTGCTTCCTAGTGAGGCACCTTCACCGCATTCTCCCAACAACTGCCTCTGGTTTACCTGGTTTGATTTAGGGTGGGTAGGTCAGGTGAGTGCCTCAGCAGCTGTTTCTCTCCTCCTGCACCTTGGATGCAAGCGTGTTGTGCAGAGTTTCTTGCAACCTTCACAGCGTTCCGCTAGAGGGTTTGAGTGAGTGCCTTCTACCAAATTGGAATATTTTCCACCTCCCTTTAATTGGGTTTTCCAAATTGCAGCTGCAGAACTGTCACTAACTAAACTATCCCAAGCCTGGAGGGAAAGTGACCTAGGCCTTGGATCCCCAGAGATTTCCTCCTCATAGGTCTTTTTTTCTCTCCTCCATTGCCTCAGGTCATAACACTTAGTTAGCATAGTTGTTTCTCCTAATTTTATTAGGTAGGTTCCACTGTTGGATGGAGGTGAAGGATGTCCTGCCATTCCATCTCTCCTTAGGGATTCCCTAATCTCAATGCAAAACCATCAGTATCATGCTACGTAAGCCTGGGTGTTCATTACGTTATCCAACTGAGCATGTCATTGCATTATCAAACTGCCTATGGTCTCCACTACTACATTACAGTTACTGCTTCTAGGTCACAGTTAGTGCTTGCTCATATACTTCATGATGCCTCCTTTTTAGGGATGATACTACAATTTCTTTTGAGGATTCCTAAGGTACCTTTAGCCATGGAAATTGTCCCAAGGCACCTCTAGGGATGGAACACTCTCCCAGGGTTCCTTGCCTTCATACCCCTACAGGGTGGTAATTCTTCTGGAATAGAGAGTGCGAATGGCCAAAACCAAACTAACACAGTAGCAGAAGCATGACACTATACTGCCTGCATAGGTCAGTGAAATGGAAAGGCTTTGCCTGGAGTTCAGTGGCCAAGCAGCCAGCCACTCCCACTTCCTGAGCTATATAAGCAGTTCTCTCAGCCTCATTGTGAAGCATTTTTCTTTTTGCCCACCATCCTCCCCTTCTCCTCCAGCGGCAGCACTCTCTCTAAGGGGATTCCTAAAGTACCTTTAGCCACAGAAATCATCCTGTGGCACCTCTAGGGGTGAAACCCTCTCCGAGGGTCCCTTACCTTCATATCCCTACAGGGTGGTAACTCCTCTAGAATAGACAGTGTGTACGGTCAAAACCAAACTAACACAGTTGCACAAGCATAACACTATACTGGTTGCGTAGGTCAGTGAATTAGTATTATGTGTAATAGCCCAGCATGTTTTATTTGATTTATTAATCAGTTCAGTAATCTGCTTGCTAAAGGGAGGGTTCCATCAATGGTAACCCCCAGATCTCTTTTACTTTCTGATTTATTGAGTAATATGCCAACAGCACAGTAAATATTCAGCAGCAAAATGGGGCATTTGCTTGTTGTAGCAATATAGGCCACTTTTTGTGATTTGGAGTCACGATTAGTAAGTTTCAGTTAAGTGCATCAATTCTGCTACAAAGTCAGTCAGTCAGCAACAAGTCACATTCCTTGGATTTCCCAATCGTAAAGAGCGTAATTTCATGTCCAGTCAACTCTCACATTGAAAAATGAAAATATCAGATGCAAAGGAGATAGTCTCAGAGGTTAGCTAAGTAACACAGGAGGAAAATAATGCTTCATGTAACACTACTGGCAAGAATTTTTACATTGACAAGTGCGATGGAACACTGTCTGAGTTTTCCAAAGTTTGTCTGCACAGCAGCGTAGCCTGTGGCACTGGCATATGAATTTGTAGTACAATTTTGCCTTTCCTGCCTCTCCTGTAAACACCATTCAAATTGTATTTGGGAAATTATCCAATTTTACTGTTTGTTTGTTTGTTGTTGTTAGTCATATGGACTGTATGCAAGTATCACTCACTACTGCAATCTAAGGCTACTTCAAGGGCAAAAACAAAAATACCTGTAATTGAAATTGTGGTTCTGTGTTAATCTGACCCCTGTTCATTGTCTACAGCCTTTCACTTTCTGGATCCATAGGAACTCTGACATATCTTTGCAGCAAACTGTTGCAAACTTACAAGCACTGTATTGTTGTGAATGATGACATCAAGGTGGGGGTGGGGAGAGCAAGAGCGGCAAGCAGCAAGGGAAAAACAGTAAAGAAACACAGTATCTGGGAAATGGAGGGAAACAGAAGAGAAACAAATGAAGAAGCCAGATATGCAGAAAGCAAAATGAAAATGGTGAACAAAATCATTCTTGAAACAGTTCGGAGTAGTAGAATATAGATTGTCAGCATGGCACTGTATAGTTTTCTGGTAACTTTTCATTTACATATGCTGAAACTTTCTTTTTTTTAACATCTTTATTGATCATTTTATTTTCCACAAAATATTAGACAGACATACAGATGCCCAATTGTTTCTGGGCCCCCACCCCAAAACTGAGTGAAGTAACTATGTACAGCATTTAACTATATACATACAGCTGCCTGTACCACCCTTGATACACCCTCTACATATCCATATTCAATAACAATATACGGTAGAATTCTCTGCCCAGGGAAGTACATTTGAGTGTCAGAATTTAAGACTTAGGTTAATTCTGTGTAAGTATAAACCCTACATCCTGAACAGTAGTCCTTAGGTGGCGCTCAGCAGCTGTGTCCCTAGGGAGAGAAGAGAGTCCACGCCCCCACCCACACCCAGCCACCTCTGCAGGTTCCTATAGCTTGACCGAATATTGTCCAGTCGGTGCATATATTAGGAGTAATCAATAAGACACACTTTAGTTCTAGCCTCTACTCCCCATCTATAGATCTTTGACTACGTACCATCAGACAGACAGACCTGAACTTGGGGGGATTTAGACTGCAACATGTAGACCGTCTCCAGGATCCCCCATCTCTTATCATAAATTCCTTTTCGTCCGTCCTGAAGCATTTGTTTCCTAAGCCTACTCAATGTTTTCAGCAAGTCTCCAACCCATTGGTCATATGGATAAATCAGATCATTTTTCCAATGTTTCAAGACAAATGCTTTAACTAAGGAGGACATTAGAGAGATATGTCCTTTAATGAGTGTGCTCGGGATATCAGTCATGTCCCCCAAGACACAAATCTTTGGATCAATAAAGTCTTTGTAATTCATCACGGGGTCCATGTTGCATCTGACTTGCTCCCAAACTGGGTAGATTTTGGAACATTGCCACATGATATGGAATAGATCCCCTGAGTTTGCCCCAGACCTGAAACATAGGTCTGTCTGTCTGAGGCCCCTAGCACATAGCTTAGCAGGGGTATAGTATATGTTAGAAACTACAAAAAATTGCATGGTCCTATACTTAGGAAATGGAATGTACCTACTATTGTTCCAAGCCTCTTTCCAATCAGGCCCCTGGGGGAAAAGTATCCTTTTTATTTTCCCAATATGGAACTTTTATGAACTCCTTTCCACCTAAGAAATCTAATAGTAGCTTGTAAAACCTAGACAAGGGTCTCTTAAAGTCATTGACATCTTTAATGTGGTTCCACGTGAAAGGGGGGTCCAGGTTTCTAGCTCTCCCTCTCTCCATTCTATATATCATATTAGTAACCTGAAGTTTCTTAAAGAAGTTGATGTTCATACAGTGTTTGAGAAATACTACCTTGTCTTCTCTTAAAAAATCTGACCATTTCAGGTTTAGCAATTGAGTAGCCCACTGCCTCCTTATTATCTGCCTCCCAATGAGCATATTTGGATTACCCAAAACAGGTTGCTCCCTGGAGCCCTTCTGGGCTTTCTTTTGGTTTGGGGGCAGAAAGGTCCACCAAGCTACTAATGACTTGGCAATTGGGGTTTGCTTTCCACCCTCTGGTAAGTCATCAGTATAAAAAACAGTACTGCTTCCGGGAGATGTCTAGGTCTCTAAGGATCTGTTTCTCGACCTGTAACCAAGTTGGAATATATTTCCCCCTCCACAGATCTGGCCCATTGCCCCATTATCCTAATTGTCCAGCCACATAGTACAGATGTAAGTCTGGAACTTTAAGACCTCCCATGTTATAGGGTAGTTGTAATATATTATATTTTCTCCTAGGTGGTTTAACACTCCTTTAGAAGTTGGAAATAAGCTTTTGTATTTTGATAAACCAGGATTTTGAAATGTTGTAAGGAGATAGATGTATTGGGTACAAAAGTCTAGGTAGCAGATTCATTTTAATCAACCCTAGTCTCGCTGTTCAGTTCAACGGAAGCTTATTCCATCTAGCCATATCCATTTTGACTACCGAGATTATGTCACCCAGATTTGCCTGTAGACCCTCATCCTCGTTAGTTGTGATCCAAATGCCCAAATATTTGAGCTTTTTGGTGACCATTTCAGTTGCAGAGGTTCAAGTCTGCCTTGTTAGTGAATACAGTAAGTGGGAGGACCTGAGTCTTATTCAGGTTTAGCTTATAATTCGATACCCTGTAAAATCTCTCAATTATCTCCAAGACTCTCATGAAGCTCTTTGCTGGTTCCTGAAGGTGCAGCAGAATGTTGTCTGCAAAGACAGAGACCTTCATTTCCATCTCTCCAACGACAATCCCCTGTATCTCTGAGTCCATCTGGATCGCCCTTAGAAGGGGTTCCAAATAAATGTTAAATAGAATTGGCGATGGGGGCATCCCTGTCTAGTCCCACTATCCAGACAAATTTCTTTTGACAAATAACCATTACATAGCACCCTAGCCGTAGGGGCCGTGTATACATTTTTTATGCCTCTGAGAAGACCTTCCGGGAATCCCACAGCTCTCATAGTTGCAAACAGGAAGTTATGAGAAACCCTATCGAAGGCCCTTTCAGAATCTAGTGCAATTAATGTCATGGGTAGGTTCGAATTCAAGACCTTATGTAGTATATGATAGAGTTTCCTAAGAGTATCGTGTGCCTCTCTGCCTGACATAAACATGCTGAACTTTCTAGCCTACTGGGAGTATGACGTTAGGTTATGCCATTCATGGGAGGGATACATCCCTTTCAAGGTTAACAGGCTCAAAAGAGAAACATGACTCATTACCTTTTGGCTACTGAGTCCTGAAGTGAGTTTAGTGTTGTTTGGACATTATCTGATATTGCTACATAAGGTGAATTTGACCTCTAGACAAAGGAGGAATTTCACCTTAGCTATTGAACCCCTCAGCCCATCCTTCCTAACTGCAGGTTACCCAGCAAGCGATCATTATTTTACAGAGAGTGCTTGTTTGGGTTAGGATCATTATATGCTCTAAAGGTTTCTGTTTCTGTTTCACTGAGCAGTCTAGTAAAACAACAGATACATTGCATGCCCATTTGGTTAAAACATTGGTTCCATAAAACTGTGTAATTGTCAGAATAGACAATGATGGTGGAAAAAGACCAATGGTCTCTTCAATCTGCCCAAGTCACCTGTTTAGGCCTGGGACCTAGTGTCTGTTAAGGGTCTTATCCCTCTGCATTCTCCCTGTTCTACTCCACCCTGAAACTGCCACCCCAAGCAACCACTTTACCCTTCCATTTATCCCAGTCTTGCTTGAAACAACTAACAATTTTTACACCCATCACCTCCACTAGCAAACTATTCAACAGCTCCACCACCTTCTCTGTAAAACAGTACTTCCTTAAGATGCCTCCTGAATTTCTCTCATGTTAGTTTCCACTGTACCCATGGACCATGAGCTAGTATTCAAGCTAAATAGTTTCCCACAGTTCATCTTTCCACTCTTGCTCTTGTGACGTTGAACTGTTCCTTATCCTAAATAATTCCCTGCAGTTCACCTTGTTTACTTCTTTTAGGAACTTAAAGTCCTCTATCATATCCCTCCTCTCCCTTCTGGTCTTTAGCAAGTTTATGTTCAGAGTCTTGATGTGCTCCTCATAAGACCTACCCTGTTGGCACTGAATCTTTTTGTTACTCTGCCCTGCACTGTCTCCAGCCTATCCCTATCCTTCCTTAGGTGAGGACTCATGAACTGGGTGCAGTACTTGTGTGGCATCAGCAAGGATCTATAGAGGGGTTGTACCTCTCCTTTCCTGCTGTAAGTACCCTTTCTGATACATCCAAGCATCTGATTTCTCCTACTACATTCTACTATACTTATTCCACTGACTTGACTGTTTTAGTGTGTCACTGATGGTAACTCTGATATCTCGTTACTCGGCCCTAGTACCAAGTTTCACCTGCCCATCCAGCACTCTTTCTTGGGTTCTTGCTCCTAATGCATTACCTGGCACATTTTGGCATTGAATTTCAACTGCAAGACCCTAGACCAAAAAGATGTAGTGTGTAAGCTCAGACCATGTACTGCTCATGGTTAATGCCTGGTAATGTATGCATGTCATCTCTTGATAAAGCTGAGTTAAAAAAAGAATTAAGGCAAGAGAACTGGCTTTGGTTCAGTAGGATAGATTTTTTCCTCCACATCTCTTGTCCTCCCGATCACAAGGATTGGTTAAACCTGGCACCATCGTGTACTTATGGGCTTTGAGGGACTATCTTTTGGGCAGAAGGCTCAGGACCTGTAGTTGTAGCTAATTAATTTCCAATGTTGTGGTTCTGCACCCATGGTACTCCTTTCTAGGTAGTTCTGAGATGCTACCAGTATTAGAATTATAGGGGCTGGCGGCTAGCCTCTTGAAGTGAGACCCAATGCATCATGTTGTTGACTTACAATGCATGAGGCCTGGTTAAATATAGTGCCTGGAGGCCCTCTTACCTCTCTTCAGCTGGTACAGTTGTATTGGCTTTTCCTGGTGGGGGTGGGGGTCTTGTGGAGATCTCTGTGATTGCAGATGCTTTTGTAGGCTGGGCACTTTCTCATGTGGTGACTGGCTCAAAACTTCACTAAACAGTTCCATCACTCCACCCTGATCTAGTTCCTTGTTCACCCAGTCAAAGAAATCTATCAGATTAATTTAATATGACCACTCCTCCAATGAAACCATGCTGCCTTGGGCCTTGTAACCCACTGGATTCAAGATATCCCACAATCATTTCCTTTAGCAGTGATTCCATTAACTTTCCACAACCAGTGTCAGGCTGACTGGGCTGTGATTTGCAGCCTCCTCCCTGCTACCACTTCTGTGTAGTGATTGCATTCACCCTCCTCCAGTCCTCCAGAACCACTCCTGTTCAAAGTGAGTTATTAAATTGAACTGTAAGAGATGTAGTCAGTATTTCCCAGAGCTCCTCAATATCCTGGATGCACCCCATTTGGCACCATTTCTTTCTCCACATTCAGATTGAGGGCCCTTCAGGATCTCTCCTCTGAAAAAGAACGGGGTTGGATTCACAAAGCTTTCTGAAGGTGCAAACCTTCCTAAGTTCCCAAAACTGCCGTAGCTATGAAAAAAGGGAGATTGCTCTGAGTGCTATTCACAAAAACATTCACAGCTGCAGGAAAACATTACTGACTGTGGAACAAAGTGCAGTTGGGGAAGTCCCTGAGGACAAAAGGTGATCGATAAGTAAGGCACAGCTGCTCAAAGGATATTCTCAACCAGAAAAATGTTACACACATTGAAGTGAGGTGTAACTCTCCTCAAGCAAACTGCAGTAGTGCCCCAACAATTGAAATAAATTATGGTGGAGTGAGGCACAAACAATAACATCCCAGTGGGTATAGCAGTGGCTGATGTTACAGCAACAGTAGCACACATTGTCATGATATGGCAACAGGCAACAACCACCAGACCCAGTGCAGCCCATGATGGAGCCCCACAGGCAATAGAGCCTGACCAGCCTGCAGTGAGTGCTGCCCCTGCAGGCAACAGGAACACCCCAGAGAGAGATGGCCAGGAGTGACAGTTGGCCACTTTGGTGCCATGGTAGTGCTGGTACCTGTGGTGCTGCAGTGGTCCCAGTTGGGGAAACTGATTGCTGGTTTCTATGTGTGTGTGCTTACAGCTTCATGCTATGGCATACTCTGCTAGACTGCTGCTCCAGCTAATTGGGGCCACTAATGTTGTTGCTTCTCAGCCATTCCAGCAGCTGCGGATCCGCATTTGTGGCTTGTACGCATCGCCATTCCGCAGCTGCTAAATTACTGCACCTGTGGCATTTTTGTGGAAACTGCAGCTGCACCAATTTTCTTTGTGTATATTGCTTCAACTGCATTTCCACAGTGCTGCAGGCCTTTCTCCCACAAGGGATTTTTAGCTTTCTTTTGAATCATGCCCCAGTCTCCACCTCCTCCATCCCTCCCAAGCTTTTGTTTCTTTTTGTGGCCCTTTCCTTCTCCTTCTGGGAACACTGAACAAAAGCATTTGTTCAGGATGTCTGTCTTTCCTGGCTTCCTTTCTGCACAGTCCCTCTTCCCTTTTTAACCTTACAATCCACTTCCTCTTTTCACTTACGTATCTAAAAATGTCTTGTTGCTTTCATTCCTCCTGGACTATTCTCCCTGAGTTTGCACTTTGCACTCCTTAGTGCCTTCCTTGCTTTCCTGTTTCTCCTGATACATGTCCCTATCCTCCTCCTCTGTGTCTCCTTATACCTTCTGAATGCTACCTTTAGCTTTTACCTTTTCATCCACTTCTTTGAGAACCATAGTGATCTTTTTCCACTTGCTTTTGCTCACTTCTTTGATGCAGAGGTGTGTTGCATTGGTATCATTTTAAAAGCCTGATACTCACAATCCTGACACCCAGGGACCAAGCTCAATGTCCTGTCATTGCATTCACCTGATGGATCACCATCCTGACTGTGGAATGTTTGACTCTCAACTTGCAATGATGCAGAGTTGATTATATTATTTTAGGGGTGTGGAGGGATGACCCCGTGTCAGTAGGTGTGGGTGGAGCCCCTGTCCACCTATGGAAATGGCATAATTGTGGTGTCGGGTATTCTACAGTGGGGATGCCGATTCATCAGGTGACTGCAATGTTGAGATGCCAGGCTTGGTCTCCTGAGAGCCAGGATTGTGACTGTCGGCTTTCCGTCATTTATCTGTTGCCTTTTCTATGCTCCCTTTTATCTTTACCCTCTGTTCCTCCATTCCACCCAGGTCACCCACCCCTGCTAGGTCATTCCTGAAGAACATACCCATCTTTTATAATCTGCCCTCCTGAAGTACCCTCTTCCTTGTGTGGTTCAATTCCGCAGATGTCTTTATATTGAACCACACAATACAGTGATCATTGGTCCCCAAGTAGCCTCCCATCTTGACATCTGCAACACTGTCTCTGTTAGTAAGTACCAGGTCCAGAATTGCCTCATCATGAGTGGGTTAACTGACTAGTTGCTTGAGGAATACCCCCTGTAGACAGTCCAGGAAGTCCCTGTTTCTAGCTGCAAAGGTTATGACCCCATTCATGCTGGCATCATGGGACTTGATAATGCATACACAAACATAGCTACCACCCCAGAGCTCAGGTGTGCATGGAAAAAGTATTCAGCACAATGACAAAGGATTCCAGCACCACCAACTGTAAATTCACAGCCCACAAAAACTTCAAAATTTAGTTCAAAAAGGTTAATTACTAGTAGTGTGCGTCAAAACCTCTTACAGGAGAACAGGGTACCAACAACCACCTCCTATCGGTTTTGCTAACAAAGTGTCCATGTAGATGACACCAAGATCTGCAATAGAGTGGACACACCAGAGGGGGTGGAAAAAATGAAAAAGGACCTAAGCCTATTAGAAGAGTGGTCATATGTCTGGCAGTTAGGTTTCAGTGCTAAAAAGTGTATGATCATGCACCTGGGTCATAGCACTCCAAGGGAGCAGTACAGGATGGGTGGGGATATTCTGGCCATCACAAGTCAAGAGAGAAACCTGGGGGTTATCACATCTGATGACTCAAAGGTGAGAAAACAGTGTGAAAAGGCAGTGGGGACAGCAAAGAGAATGTTAGGGTGCATAGAGAGGAGCATAACAAGCAGGATGAAAGAGGTGGTGATGTTGCTGTACAGATCACTGGTGAGGCCTCACCTGGAGAACTGTATCCAGTTCTGGAGCTCATGTCTCCAGAAGGAGATTGACAAAATAGAGGCAGTCCAGAGAAGGGCAACGAAATGGTTCATGGACTGTACCAGAAGCCCAACGAAGAAAGACTTAAGGATCTTAATATCTATTCACTGGAGGAAACAAGGAGAGGGAGATATGATAGAGACTTTTAAGTACCTTAGGGGAATAAACAGGGTGTACGTGGAAAGCATATTTCTGAGAAAACTCTGCATGAGAACTTGGGGCATGATATGAGACTGAAGGGTGGAAGATTCAGGGGTAATATTAGGAAGTACCTTCTCACTGAAAGGGTAGTGGAGCTGTGGAGCAGCCTTCCAGCATAAGTGGTGGATATGAAAACAATACGAGGTTTCAAGAGTGCATGGGATAGACATAAGGGTACCCTGGAGATGTGCAGAGCAGGAGAGCCGCAGATCAAATAGGATCTGGTGCTGCAGCAGTGAATAGGGAAATGGGCAGACTGGGTGGGCTGTATGGTCCTTACATGCCGACAGATTCTATGTTTCTATGAATCTGGCCAGTCACTACTGTAACTGTGGGAAGGGTCAAACCACCCTGGGTTCTGGAAGGCAACTTTGTCTCAGAATGCTGAGATTTGTAGCTGAACCTAGAATGTTAACTCAGTCTCAGACCTAGACTCCTGTGCCTTTCCCACCAAGTGTCTTTATATGTCTTTTAATAAACCACACCAAGTCAAGGGCATCTCCACTGTGGAGAATTTTGGATGCTACTTACAGACCCATGTTGATGGAGTTACAGTATTTAGTTGTACATTAGAGGTGTGTAATTAAGCAATAAGGCATGACAGGGGGTGTGTTACTATGTAACAACATCACATCTCAGAGGGGTTAAA
This sequence comes from Neoceratodus forsteri, assembly GCA_016271365.2. Taxonomy (NCBI): domain Eukaryota; kingdom Metazoa; phylum Chordata; order Ceratodontiformes; family Ceratodontidae; genus Neoceratodus; species Neoceratodus forsteri. Next base: position 380,814,676 of record CM057458.1, read on the forward strand.
GTGCATTCATTTCATGAGAAGTGAAGTTATTACACATTATACAATGGCAAGAAAATTTTCTGGACTCTGATCAATGAGTGTGTGCTTGAAGCACTGAGGTTATCTGAGCACAATCTCATTGCAGCAAGTACAAACATACAGGTGACTGCATAGCAGACTGAATGACCAGCCATAATTTCTCTTACCAAGAAAGTTCAATACTTTGGAATCAAAGTAAAGCAGCAAAAGCTCAGTTTCATACAAAACCTTTTGTATTTATTTTGTGGGGGAGACAAATTTTTGTCATGGCTTAAACATTTTATAGTTAGGCAGAGAACAAGTGTCCGAACATTTCCTTTATAGTGTGGCAACATCTCTTTCATAGTATCAGTTTTACAGTTTTATTTTTTTTTATGAGGAAACACACCACATATTAATGCTCTGCATCATGGGTATGCAAATATCTAATTGCCTGGTACTGCGTAACACACTACAGTGATAGCAGACAATTGATTATTTGCATACCTATGATGGAGTGTTTTCACATGTGGAGGGTTTCCAAAATAAAATTTAAAAATAAAACTGTACAACTGATACTATAAAATAGATGTCCCTACACATAAAAGGGATGTTCCAACACTTTTCTCTGCCAAATAGCCATCTACATGTGCTCATTTTGCTCTCTACAGTATTAATAAATAAGAGCCATTGCATTATTTATTTATTTATTTAGTTTTTGTTGACCGGGTAAGTGCACTAGATAAATCCTGCCTATTTTCAGGCACAACCTGGGGAGGGGGATACAGATGAATGCCAATTGACCTTGAACCAGATTAAGCTGTTGGTGGTATTTTTAGTGAATGAGGGAAATTTGGCCAGGACACCGGGGAAATTTCCCTACCCTTTTTGATAAGTGCCATGGGATTTTTAATATCCACCTGAACTACCACCAGTCCAGGCAGATGGGACCTCAGTTTAACATCTCATCCAAAGACGGCACGTCAGAAGTGCAACACCCTCTCATGCTGCACTACAGTGTCAGTACTGGGATATTAACCCAAGTGACAGATGTGAGAACTGATCCCACAGCCCTCCGATCTCCTGACCTCAGAGGCGAGTGTGCTACCTACTAGCCACTGACACTGACAATAATAGCAATATTGCACTCCAATATACAATAACATAATAGCAATATTTGCAACCTCAGAGTGTGGGTTGTGCTGAGATAATCTCATGTTTTGGGTGGGTGTTGGTGGCCTTGCCCAACCACCCCAGGTGTAAGATTATCTCAGCAAACCCACACTCTGTTGTCCATTATTGCTTAAATAACACAACCCTGGAGTGCCTTATTGCTATTATATAATGACTCATTGGTTAATAAAATAGAAAAGATAAAATGAAAACAAATTTTTCTTTGATTTTTGTGAGTGTAGATATGCTTTTTTTGTTTGTTTTTTCAAAAAGTCCACAATATTTTTCCATAAATAGGTGGAGCTGTTGTCTCAAAAATGCTGCCTGTTTAGGTCCCTCTGCTTCCCAGTTTCACATGTGGTTTCCTTTACTTCTCTGTGGTGCCTTTCTCCTGAGCTGTGTCTTGTTTGCTGTTTCCCAGTACACTTTCTTGCTGTATTTAACTGTTCTACTGGGAGATTATGGTAGTTTTGACAGATTTTGAGGCAGCCCCATGCCCTGTCAATGATGTTGCTGAACGCTGCCCCACTGTAACTCTTACTGGCCTGCAGTTGCTGCCACTGTCAACTGGATCTGTGCCACAATACCGAAGGAAGCAGGGTGGTATGAAGTATGTTTTGTTGTGTTTCCTTCTGAAAAATAAAGAAAAGAAAGTGAGATGCATGAAACTGTAGGAAAAGACATGACTGCAGAGCAGGGAATGCAAGGGTAGCACATGCTGCTTTGCTGTGAGTCTTGTATGAGAAGTGACAGGTGTCTGCATACAGATATCTGGGCATCACCTTGACTCGGCTCTCTCTTTCCACTCTCATCTTTAATTCCCTGTCCACTGCCGTAAACACCTGGATTGGTCTCTTCTACCGCCACAAAGACTGGCTCCCTCAGAATGCCCTCTGGCTGGCTATCACCTCCTCCATCCTGTCACTGGTCAACTACAGGCTCCCTATCTATCTGGCTGCTGACCCCACCACCCTCACCAAAGTCCAGACCTTGATCAACAAGGATTGCAGGCTCCTGACCAGTGCCCCCAGCAAAACACACACATACCAGCTCTGCTCCTCCTCAAATTTACTCACGTTTGATGACCGCCTGCGCCACCACACCTGTATACTGGCAAAAAAAAAAATCACCACTTGGGCTCTCCCCCACGGGGGTTGCTGCATCTCTAAAATTGGCCTCCCACTCGGTCACGACCCGAAGCACAACCAAAGCCACTTTCCAGTTCCAGACAGCCAGGACCACTCTCGCTGAAAGATTATTCCACCACAGAGCCCCCTCTAGGTACAACTTCCTCCGCTCTCATATCACAAACATCCCCAAAAAGGACCCTTCAAAATCACCTCCAAACAACCTCACTAACACTCGGAGTTGTAATGCCCTGACTGGCCCATAACTTGAGCTCTGCCTGGCACAATTACAGACAACGTCCTTCCGACTGCATTCTCCTCAGCAACCACCCTTCCCCCAGGTATCGTGGCTCTAGAACCCTAGTGGTACTTATTATTTATATACTAGACTAATTGTAACTAATGGAGCCTTTGTACACCTTTGTATTATTGCTTTGTGTGTTCTTTTATTTTATCTCACTTGTAATGTTCTCCATTGTTGTACTCCACCACCAATTGTTGTTTACCCTTCCCATGATGAGGTACCTTTGTAAATGAGTCTTTGACTCAAAGGTTGTAAATCCGAATCATGAAATAAATAAAATAAATAAATATGGGCAAGTTCAACAGAAAAAAGGACAAACATTCGAGGTCTGGTTGACATTTTGAAAAGCATTTATGGTTTATTGATGCCTTTTAATGCTGACTTGGGGTCCACCAACTCATGCAATGAAGACTTAGTTTGTGTGGGTGGGTGCAAAGCGATACCAGTTTTGGGAGGGAAGTTTGGGTACTGGAAATGGGGTGCAGTGATTTTTTTATTTTTGTCTTTTGGTGCAGTCATGTGTGCTGGACCTTAAAGAGCTAGTGTACTGAGTAAAACTAATATTAGTTTTTTAAAGCAGTCAACCATTAACCCTTTATATCTGAGGTACTTTTTCTTTCCCTTTGTTTAATTAGAAGATTGTTTACCTGATGTTAGTACCATCAGCATTGTGACCTCACTGACTGTGACATCACTGCTGCTTGGGAACAACCACTCAGTGTCTGCCAGCTCAGTCACCTATGATGTCACACAATGCTGATGTAGTTTGTGTGTGTGTGTGTGGGGGGGGGTAGATACACAGTAGATATGTCTGCTGCCAGGCTAAGACCTGTTCCACACATCTAGCCCAATATTATTACATTGAAGACTTCTAGTAAGCAAAAGGAAGGAGCAAAATACTTCAGAAATAAAAAAAAGGTTACCAATGACTACTTAAAACTTGCATTATTTTCCTGTCTGCCTGTTTTGGTTCCACTAACTCTTTAAAGGGACACTGTCAGCTTTTCTCACATTTTATAGCCTATGCTTTCTGTGTCCTGCTGGCATTCTTGAGGGCCAAAAAACAAATAATTAATGAAGGATGTGCCTAAATCTTACATTTCATCATTTTATGAGCGAAAATTAATTTCTGTTGAACGTGAATTATACGACTACCGGTGGACGCTCCAGCATGTGCACAGTGCTCAGGATGTCAGAAATGTTTGAAACATGTCCATAAGGCAGCATTGAAGTTTGTAATGAACTGGGACAAACTACATCTTTCCATAGTACTCTTCTGATGCTGGCAAAGGAGCTCTGTTTTAAAAACAGGTACTGCAACTGGGTTAATTATTTGTTTGAAAATTGAAACTGTAACTCAGGCATGCGCTTTAGCATCAATGGTAATGCATGTGCCCGAAGTCATGGCTTCAATTTTACAAAAAAAAATGAACCTAGTTCCAGCACCCATTTTTTAAAACAGAGTTACTTTGCCAGCATCAGAAGTTAGTACTATAGAAAGGTGTAGTTTGTGCAAGTTCATTACAAAATTCAAAACTCAATAATGGACAAGATTTCCCACATTTCTGCCCAACTGAGTGCTGTGCACACATGGGAACATCTACCAGTAGCCATTTAGGTCAAGTTCACACGGAATTAAATTTTTGTTTTAGCTAATAAAAGGATAACATGTAACATTTAGGCACATCTTGCTTTATTTATGTATTTTTGGACCATTAATAATACCTGCAGGACACAGAATGAACAGGCTATACAAATGTGAAAAAAAAGCTGACAGTGTCCTGAGCATGATGCCCATCTCCATTACACCACTTCTTTCTCTCTGTCCCCTCCAGGTGACTTGCCCACCTTCCCTTCCTGTCTTTATAATTATTTTCCTTTAATGCAAGTGGAGTGGGGTGCCCATCCTCACTACTGCTTCTTTCTCCTCACCCCCTCCAGGTCACTCATCTGCCCACCTGCCCTTCCCATCTTTATATATACTTTTTTAAATGTAAGTGATCTGCGGTGCCCACCCCAGGTACCACTTCTCTTGACCCCCTTGCTCTCCAGGTTGCCAATCCCCATTTCCAACAAGCCCGACACTGGGGTGTGCCCAATATATCTGAAATAAGGAAACCCATACATCAATGTTTTTTTAACCCTGTAAAAAAAGAAAACTGTCTATCAATGTCTGCTGTGCTGTTAATCCCCCCACCTGACCCTCCTACTCAGCACCCACCACTGAACTCCCCAAGCCCTTATTTACTGACTGGTAGTCCATTGCTGTAATCCTCTCTGGACCACAGACCTATGTTCCCTCTTCAAAGCTGGACTCTGGACTGAGAAAATCAGAAATGCCGTTCAATGTATTTCAGCTGGGTTTTGCACTTAGTGGCATAACTTGAACTTTTTTTTTTTTTCATATTTTTGCCCCAGATTTTCAACTAACCTTTTTGGGACTCTGCCTCATGAACAATGGCAGTAAAATTGACAAATCTGTCATGAAAGGTGGTTTCATAGTCACTGCACAAAATCACCTTTCAGGCAGGAGTTGAACATTTTATCCACCCTTGCTCATGAAGTGGGGTCATAAGAAGATTGTGTTAAAATTTGGCTTAAAAATATATATAAAAAAAAAAGTTATGAGCCCACATTGAAATGTGTGAATGCAGGCTCATAGCCATGGTAAATTTCAATATTTATTTTCTACATATCTGTTTTTTCACAGCATCTCTATGAATGTGATAGCTGCCATTTTTCAAATCCTGATCAAAATGAGTTTGTGTACCTGTGGCATGAAATTATGTTTTGGTGGTGTGGAATGATGTCTTGGTAGGGCTTTTACGATTTTCATCTACCAAGTTCATTAGGTGGGGTAATAAGAAGGGTATGCTGAAGATTTGGTATACAAATATGGTAAAATGTCCAGGTTATGACTGAATGTTGCACTGTTTCAGTGTTCGCTCATAACTTTGCTAATTTTCAATATTTTAACTCCAGACTTTCAACATAGCCATTTTTCCACACCACCATATAAATGTGACGTGTTATTTTTAAAATCCTGGATGAAGTGTGCCTTCGCACCACTGGTGCAAAGTGATATTTCGACCAATATACTATAAATGGTACTTGTCATGTCTATAAGGCGAATCCTAAAACAAGTATCTTCAAAAGTTGGTGTCAAAATTAATAAAACAAATTAACAATTTTAAAGTTCACAACAAAATTATCTTACTAAAACAAATGCTTGTTTTAACACGAGAATGGTGAGAGCTGTGATTGTTTCCCATTGTTAAACATATCAGAGACAGTGTGGTGTGAGCTATGAGAGGCTCCTGCAGTCCTGACAGAGACAGCATGGTGTAGTGGCTCCCATGGTTGAGGCTGCTGGCTGTGCTTTTGGAGATCAGCAGCATGTGGGGGGAGATGCAGCTGGCAGGTTTGTTAGGGAGAATTAGCCGGTAAGACTCAAACTATAAAAAGCAGAGTGCAGCTGTGGCTGGAGAGAGTGCTAAAGTTGGTTATGAAGCTGTAAATGTTGTATTTTGTCCTTTTGTAATTAACAGAGCATGATGCCAGCTGTACAGACAGTGTGGTATAAGCTGTAAGTGGCTTGCTTAGGAGACAGAGCCATGCTACATGTGATGTTTGGGAAGAGCGTTGCCACTGTGAGTGAGCATGGATAGTAAGTGGTGGTATTGGCATAGGTATTCAGGATGGAGCTGGGAGTGAGGGAGGTGGGAGCAAGCAGTGAGTGTGAGATATAGTTGCACAGAATGTCATTTTACAGTTTCTTTTAATGTTTTGGAAGACTGGTCTGTAGTTGTGAGCCAGTGGTTTCCATCAAAGGAAGAGGAAAGCTTAGTGGAAACAATATGGCGGTGTTTTTGTTTACATTTCATCAAGACTGAGTAAGGATTTTATTTTGTAAACAGGTTTCTATGGCTACTGGATCTATATCCATGGGTTACTATAGTATTTACCCATGGGTAAAGATCCTAGTTAGTCAACCAGGTATCTGGAAATCTGTAGCCCACTGTATATTTGAAAACAGTATTTACCTACTAAAAGAATACCTTACTATGCACACGTTCATTTGTGCCTTTCACCTATAGGGAGGCCCTATGAAATGAATATCTGTTAAAAAATAATAAAATAACTAAACCCAGGTAGAATATAAAGTTATTTAGAGCTGTTGAAATAACAAACTGTTAAACTAATAGTTTGCTGTACACATTCTTTTGTCAGGGTTATGGATTACATGTTATTATGGGTTACTAGTTTTAACCCTTTGTATGACTAGTGTTGTCTAAGTTAATCTTTATATTTATTGTCTAATGACTTGTGACATTCTGTAAACAAAACTTGATTTCATAGAACCCATCCTGTATTATTCTTGTTATCCTGTATTGTACTCAACTTTTACATAAAAAAAATCTTAGACTGCTGACAGAGTTAGAGTATATAGGAAACCAGGACAGATACATCAAACCCAAGGAACAGCAAGGGTTCATTAAAAAACTCCTTTGTGGAAAAACAGAAAATGGATGTGGATTTATCAATTAATGCTTTTAATGAAGTGAGTTATAGGGCAGGAAATGTGTGGCACAGGACTATAAAAATGCATCTGTGGTGCTGCAAAATACCCGCAGCAGGCACTGCAGACATTTACAGAAATCAGAAACCAATAGTACAAAGCTGTGCAGCAAACTGGCACCTGCTACTGAACTTAGACACCAGTTGTTACACAGAAACTGAGGCATTGCGTATACACAAATCCAAACCCAATCTTCACACAGCAATATGACTTAGACCCTCTACCAATTATCATCTTCTCACTTGGACCCCAAAATGCCAAAATGCAGGGCAAGAAACAGCTCTTTAATGTTTCCCTTAAATATGGAATGTGGTGACTGGTCTGAATTTACCTACAGACAGTAATTCAAAGCAACTTTTCCACCACTTACCTATTTTAGTCTTAAAAATAGCCTATTTCTTCAATTTGTATAAGCTGACTGATGTAACAAGTACACTGAAACATGAAAAACACATACTAGTCAACCACACCTATCCACAACTCTCCTTCTCTGGTAATGGTGGCGAGGTCCAAGAATTAACAACTCTCACAGAGAAAATATTTCACTGCCTGACAGTATAGAACCATTGCCTTGAAAAGCTGTAAAGGATGTCCCTGGGTATTCCACAGAAACTTGTTTGAAATCAAGGCCAATATCCAACATCCAGCAATGGGGCCAGATGGGGTGCACCCCAGGGTCCTTAAAGAACTAAGAGAGGTGGTGGCTGAACCTCTGGCTATCCTGTTTAGCCGATCACTGGAAACAGGGGAGGTACCCAAAGACTGGAGGACAGCAGATGTAGTCCCCTTATTCAAAAGCGGGAACAAAGAGGAAGTAGGGAACTACAGACCAGTCATCCTCACCTCGGTAGTGGGGAAGATCATGGAAGCACTACTGAAGGAGAGATTGGTGGAACATCTGGTTGTCAGTGGACTACAGGACCCAAGGCAGCATGGTTTCACCAGGGGGAGGTCATGTCAGACCAACCTCATTGAATTTTTTGACTGGGTAACTAGGGAGGTGGATCAGGGAGGGCAGTGGACATGGCCTATCTGGACATCAGCAAGGCCTTTGACACTGTGCCACATAGAACTATTACACAAACTGGGAATATGGGTGTGGGCAGGACAGTAGTGTGGTGGGTAGGTAACTGGCTGGTGGCAGGACACAGAGGGTGGTGGTAAATGGCTGTCACCCCACAGAGGGAAGAGTGACAGTGGGGTATCCACAGGGATCAGTGCTGGGACGGTCCTATTCAACATCTTCATCAGTGACATTGCACAGGACCCTAGAAGGCAGAATTTCACTGTTTGCTGATGACACAAAGATCTGTAACAGAATAGACACACCAGAGGGAGTAGACAGAATAAGAAGGGACCTGCAGAAACTTGAAGAATGGTCAGGGGTTTGGCAGTTGAAATTCAATGCAAAGAAGTGCAAGATAATACATATGGGTCACAAAAACCCTGGCACAATATATCAGTTGGGGGGTGAGGATATAGCATGCACCAAGCAGGAAAGGGATCTTGGGGTTATCATCTCTGATGACCTCAAGGTAGGGAAACAGTGTGACAAGGCAGCAGGTAAAGCAAATAGGATGCTGGGATGTATAGGCAGGGTCATCACCAGCAGGAAAAGGGAGGTCATAATTCCACTATACAAGACACTAGTGAGGCCCCACCTGGTGTACAGTGTACAGTTCTGGAGACCATACCTACGTAAGGACATAGACAGGTTAGAAAAGGTTCAGAGAAGGGCAACAAAGATGGTGCATGGATTGCTTCACAAGTCCTATGAAGACAGGTTGAAGGAACTGAACATGTACTCCTTGGAGGAGAGGAGGGATAGAGGGGATATGATAAGAGACATACAAGTATCTCACAGGGAGGAACAGGGTGCAGGAATACTCTATTTTTAAGTGAAAAAGATGTTCCAGGACTAGAGGGCATGGGATGAAGTTGGAGGGAGGACGATTCAGAGGAAACATGAGGAAGAATTTCTTCACAGAACGGGTGGTGGACAAGTGGAACATCCTGCCAGAGGAAGTGGTGGGAGCTGAAACAATCACGGGATTTAAGAATGCATGGGATAGACATAAAGGAATTCTGGATGTCAGGGGTAAGGGGCAACAGACTTCTAGGAAAACATAAACTGAACTTACAAGCTCAAATGGGCAGACTGGGTGGGTCATAGGCCCTTATCTGCCGACACTGTCTATGTATCTATGTATTATATGTTTATCTTTAATGATATTCCAAACACACAGCAAATCATTGCGTAGCCTCCTGGTTTCTAAAGATACTAATTTCAGAGAAATGAATCTTTCATTGTAGTTCATGTCACACAATCTCATCATGTACTTAGTTATTCTGTGCTGTACACTCTCGATATGTAACTTACAATTTTTAAGATATTGGTTCCACAGCTGAGATGAAATCTAAATGTGGGTGAACATATGCTCTGTATAATGATAACACAGAAGGATCTTTTGATTTGGAAAGGCTTTGCCTGGAGTTCAGTGGCCAAGCAGCCAGCCACTCCCACTTCCTGAGCTATATAAGCAGTTCCTCTCAGCCTCATTGTGAAGTATTTTTTCTTTGCAGCCAAAGGCTCTGTCGGTTTGTCCTCTGAGCTGATTCGACCTCCTTGGCTGGCTGGGGCTTGCCCCACCCTTTGCTGCTCCTTCTAGTCTCTTCTGGGCTTCTGTGTTTATTTTCCTACTTCTGGCTTGTATTTTGCTTTCGGCTGTGTGTGTGCGTCCTTCCTTTTTTTGGGGGGGGAGGAGCTTTGTTTCTAAGCTCCTAGCATATTGCTACTCAGAGCTCCTGCTACTGCTTTTAGTTACCTACAATGTAGTCACTGCTGCTGCTTACTTTAATTACTATTGTACGCAGTGCTTGTGTTTTTACACTGTGCTCACCAAGCACAAACTACTGGAATACAACTGCAATCATTATCTGTGTTCATTATTTTCACCTGACACAGTTTACTCTGACCCTAACTGTGCTGCCCATTCCTGCTCTCATTCTATTTGCAGCTTCATTGCACTGCCTTGCTACACCTGCTTTTAAAGCATTATCTCCCTGTTTTATTGCAGTTACAACTCCGAGGCCAGACAGCTAAGCTCCCGCTGAGGTTGTTAATACAGCTTTGATATTAAAAATTGCCTTACCACTGAACAATCCTCAGAGTATTTGTCACCTTGATTTGGCTATTCATGTCTGGCTGGCTTGCTCCCAATTCAGTGCTATTAATGCTATACAGTATGTTATGCAGACCTCCGTGCAGGTCCACCTATCACTACTACTGCTTACTGACCTAAGTGCAGGTCCACACTTGCTTACGCAACCATTGCTCCTTGCTTACACAAACCATTGCTTCATGCCTACTGCTATCCCTCAGTTTCAGCCTCTGGGATTCTGCTGCACTCAGTCTGCATTCGACCTTTCAAGGTCTCAGCACTCGATGCTCATTACGATCTCAGCACACTGTGCTCTTTCAGCTCACCATCTTTTCAGCTCTCAATTAATTTCTGGGACATGCCAGCCATTGTATTCTGGCACAGGGTTCCTGCAGCTGACGGTCTTGCTCTGCATTTAGTCTGCATCTTGAGCGTGTCCAGCTTGGGGCAGGATCCTTTTCACCTGGCCCATAGTTGGGAATGTTCGCACCCTGGGCTTAGCTTTAGCTGCCTGCTACATGACAGCAGCTCCTGGTGTAGGATTTAAGACTAGCAGTGAAGGGTGGAAAAAGTTACCTCCTTTGGATCTAGTGTTCCACTTTAATGGTTAGGCATTGACTTTAGTGGCTTCCCTAGTGAGGCACCTTCACCGCATTCTCCCAACAACTGCCACTGGTTCACCTGGTTTGATTTAGGGTGGGTGGGCCAGGTGAGTGCCTCAGCAGCTGTTGCTTACCTCCTGCACCTTGGAAGCACGTACTGTGCAGAGTTTTCTCTCAATCTTCCCCAGCATTTCCGCTAGAGGGTTTGAGTGAGTGCCTTTCTCCAAGTTGGAATATTTTCTGCATCCGTTTAATTGGGTTTTCCAAATTGCAGCTGCAGAGCTGTCACTAACTAAACTATCCCAAGCCTGGAGGGAAAGTGACATAGGCCTTGGATCCCCAGAGGTTTCCTTCTGATAGTTTTTTTTTCTCTCCTCCATTGCCTCAGGTCATAACACTTAGTTAGCATAGTTGTTTCTCCTAGTTTCTTTAGGTAGGTTCTGCTGTTGGATGGAGGTGAAGGATATCCTGCTATTCCAACTCTCCTTATGGGATTCCTAATCTCAGTGCAAACCATCAGTATCATGCTACGTAAACCTGGGTATTCATTACGTTATCCAACTGAGCATTTCATTGCATTATCAAACTGCCTATGCTTCTCCACTACTACATTACAGTTACTGCTCCTATGTCACAGTTACTACTTGCTCATATGCTTCATGATGCCTCCTTTTTGGGGATGATACTACTTTTCTTTTGAGGATTCCTAAGGTACCTTTAGCTACGGGAATCATCCCATGGCACCTCTTGGGGTGGAACCCTCTCCGAGGGTTCCTTGCCTTCATACCCCTACAGGGTGGTAATTCCTCTGGAATAGACAGTGTGAACGGCCAAAACCAAACTAACACAGTTGCACAAGCATAACACTATACTGGCTGCATAGGTCAGTGAATTGGAAAGTCTTTGCCTAGAATTCAGTGGCCAAGCAGCCAGTCACTTCCACTTCCTGAGCTATATAAGCAGTTCCTCTCAGCCTCATTGTGAAGCATTTTTTTCTTTGCCACACCATCCTCCCCTCCTCCTAAAGTGGCAGCACTCTCTCCTTAAGGGGATTCCTAAGGTACCTTTAGCCACAGGAATCATCCTGTGGCACCTCTAGGGGTGAAACCCTCTCCGAGGGTTCCTTGCCTTCATACTCCTACAGGGTGGTAATTCCTCTGGAATAGACAGTGTGAACGGCCAAAACCAAACTAACACAGTTGCACAAGCATAACACTATACTGGCTGCATAAGTCAGTGAATTAATATTATGCGTGATAGCCCAGCATGTTTTATTTGATTTATTAATCAGTTCAGTAATCTGCTTGCTAAAGGGAGGGTTCCATCAATGGTAACCCCCAGATCTCTTTTACTTTCTGATTTATTAGTAATATGCCAACAGCATAGTAAACATTCAGCAGCAAAATGGGGCATTTGCTTGTAGCAATGATAGCTGCACTTTTGGTGATTTGAGGTAAACGATTAGTAAGTTTCAGGTAAGTGCATCAATTCTTCTACAAAGTCAGTCAGTCGGCAACAAGTCAAATTCCTTGGATTTCCCAATCGTAAAGAGCGTCATTGCATGTCCCGTCAACTCTCACATTGAAAAATGAAAATATCACATGCAAAGGAGAGTCTCAGATGTTAGCTAAGTAACACAGGAGGAAAATAATGCTTCATGTAACACTACTGGCAAGAATTTTTACATTGACAAGTGCAGTGGAACACTGTCTGAGATTTCTCAAGTTTGTCTGCACTGCAGCATAGCCTGTGGCACTGGCATTTGAATTTGTAGTACAATATTGCCTTTCCTGCCTCTCATGTAAACACCATTCAAATTGTAATTGGGAAATTATCCAATTGTACTGTTTGTTTGTTGTTGTTAGTCATAAGGACTGCATGCAAGTATCAGTCACTACTGCAATCTAAGGCAACTTCAAGGGCAAAACCAAAAATACCTGTAATTGAAATTGTGGTTCTGTGTTAATCTGACCCCTGTTCATTGTCTACAGCCATTCACTTTCTGAATCCATAGGAGCTGTGACATATCTTTGCAGCAAACTGTGGCAAACTAAGAAGCACTGTTTTGTTGCGAATGATGACATCAAGGTGGGGGTAGGGAGAACAAGAGCGACAAGCAGCAAGGGAAAAACAGTAAAGAAACACAGTATCTAGGAAATGGAGGGAAATAGAAGAACAATTAACTAAGAAGCCAGATACGCTGAAAGCAAAATGAAAATGGGTGAAAAAAATCATTCTTGAAACAGTTCTCAGGAGTACTAGAATATAGATTGTCAGCATGGCATTGTATAGCTTTTCTGGTAACTTTTCGTTTACATATGCTGAAACTTTTCTGACCCTACTGGGAGTATGATGTTAGGTTATGCCATTCATGGGAGGGATTCATCCCTTTCTTGGTTACCAGGCTCAAAACAAGAGAAACATTACTCATTACCCTTTTTGGCTACTGAGTCCTTGATGTGGTTTAGTGTTGTTTGGACATTATCTGATATTGCTACAGAAGGAGGAATTTGACCTCTAGACAAAGGAGGAATATCACCTCTAGCTACTGAACTCCTCAGCCCATCCTTCCTACCTCCAGGTTACCCAGCAAAAAATCATTATTTTACAGAGGAGTGCTTATTTGGGTTAGGATCGTTATAAGCCCTAAAGGTTTCTGTTTCTGTTTCCACTGAGCAGTCTAGTAAAACAACAGATACAATGCATGCCCATTTGGTGAACAACATTGGTTCCATAAAACTGTGTTAATTGTCAGAATAGACAATGATGGTGGAAAAAAACCAATGGGCTCTTCAATCTGCCCAGGTCACCTGTTTAGGCCTGGGAATTACTGTCTCTTAAGGGTCTTATCCCTCTGCATTCTCTCTGTTCTACTCCACCCTGAAACTGCCGCCCCAAGCAACCACTTTACCCTTCCATTTATCCCAGTCTTGCTTGAAACAACTAACAATTTTTACACCCATCACCTCCACTAGCAAACTATTCACCAGCTCCACCACCTTCTCTGTAAAACAGTACTTCCTTACGTTGCCTCCTGAATTTCTCTCGTGTTAGTTTCCACTGTACCCATGTGACCATGAGCTAACATTCAGGCTAAATAGTTTCCCCGCAGTTCACCTTTCCACTCTTGCTCTTGTGACGTTGAACTGTTCCTTATGCTAAATAATTCCCTGCAGTTCACCTTGTCTACTTCTTTTAGGAACTTAAAGTCCTCTATCATATCCCTCCTCTCCCTTCTGGTCTTTTGCAAGTTTGTGTTCAGAGTCTTGATGTGCTCCTCATAAGACCTACCCTGATGGCTCTGAATCTTTTTTGTTACCCTGCCCTGCACTGTCTCCAGCCTATCCCTATCCTTCATTAGGTGAGGACTCATGAACTGGGTGCAGTACTCTGTGTGGCAACAGCAAGGATCTATAGATGGGAGGTATTACCTCTCCTTTCCTGCTGTCTTGCTGTTCCTTGGGTTTGATATATCTGTCCTGGTTTCCTATATACTCTAACTCTGTCAGCAGTCTAAGATTTTTTATGTAAAGTTGAGTACAATACAGGAGAACAAGAATAATACAGGATAGGTTCTATGAAATCAAGTCTTGTTTACAGAATGTCACAAGTCATTAGACAATAAATATAAAGATTAACTTAGACAACATAGTCATACAAAGGGTTAAAACTAGTAACCCATAATAACATGTAATCCATAACCCTGACAAAAGAATGTGTACAGCAAAACTATTAATTTAACAGTTTGTTATTTCAACAGCTCTAAATATCTTTATATTCTGCCTGGGTTTAGTTATTTTATTATTTTTTAACAGATATTCATTTCATAGGGCCTCCCTATAGGTGAAAGGCACAAATGAAGTGTGCATAGTAGGGTATTCTTTTAGTAGGTAAATGCTGTTTTCAAATATACAGTGGCTACAGATTTCCAGATACCTGATTGACTAACTAGGATCTTTACCCATTGGTAAATACTACAGTAACCCATGGATAAAGATCCAGTAGACATAGGAACCTGTTTACAAAAAAAATCCTTACTCACTCTTCATGAAATATAAGCAAAAACACCACCATATTGTTTCCACTAAGCTTTCCTCTTCCTTTAATGGAAACCACTGGCTCACAACTACAGACCAGTCTTCCAAAACATTAAAAGAAACTTTAAAATTACATGCTGTGCAACAATATCTCACACACACTGCTTGCTTCCACCTCCTTCACTCCCAGCTCCATCCTGAATACCTATGCCAATACCACCACTTACTGTCCATACTCACTCACAGTGGCAACGCTCTTACCAAACATCATATGCAGCATGGCTCTGTCTCCTAAGCAAGCCACTTACAGCTTATACCACACTGTCTGTACAGCTGGCATCATGCTCTGTTAATTACAAAAGGACAAAATACAACATTTACAGCTTCATAACCAACTTTAACTCTCTCCAGCCACAGCTGCACTCTGCTCTTTTATTGTTTGAGTCTAACCAGATAATTCTCCTAACAAACCTGCCAGCTGCATCTCCCCTCCACATGCTGCTGATCCCCAAAAGCACAGCCAGCATCCTCAACCATGGGAGCCACTCACTATGCTGTCTCTGTCAACGACTGTAGGAGCCTCTCACAGCTCACATCACACTGTCTCTGATATGTTTAACAATAGGAAACAATCACAGTTCTCACCATTCTCTTATTAAAACAAGCATTTGTTTTAGTAAGATAATTTTGTAATGAACTTTAAAATTGTTAATTTGTTTTATTAATTTTGACCCCAACTTTTAGAGATACTTGTTTTAGGATTGCCTTATAGACATGACATGTACCATTTATAGTATATTGGTGAAATGTCACTTTGCACCAGTGGTGCAAAGACACACTTCATCCAGGATTTTAAAAATAACGTCACATTTATATGGTGGTGTGGAAAAATGGCTATGTTGAAAGTCTGGAGTTAAAATATTGAAAATTAGCAAAGTTATGACGAACGCTGAAACAGTGTAACATTCAGTCATAACCTGGACATTTTACCATATTTGTACACCAAATCTTCAGCATAGCCTTCTTATTACCCCACCTAATGAACTCTGGTAGATGAAAATTATAAAACTCTCACCAAGACGCATCATTCCACACCACCAAAACATAATTTCATGCCACAGGTACACAAACTCATTTTGATCAGGATTTGAAAAATGGCAGCTATCACATTCATAGAGATGCTGTGAAAAAACAGCTATGTAGAAAATAAATATTGAAATTTACCATGGCTATGAGCCTGCATTCATACATTTCAATGTGGGTTCATAACATTGTCTTTTTTTTTATATTTTTAAGCCAAATTTTTAACACAGCCTTCTTATGACCCCACTTCATGAGCAAGGGTGGATAAAATTTTCAACTCCTGCCTGAAAGGTGATTTTGTGCAGTGACCATGAAACCACCTTTCATGACAGATTTGTCAATTTTACTGCCATTGTTCATGAGGCAGAGTCCCAAAAAGGTTAGTTGAAAATCTGGGGCAAAAATATAAAAAAAAATGGCCAAGTTATGCCACTAAGTGCAAAACCCAGCTGAAATACATTGAACGGCATTTCTGATTTTCTCAGTTCCGAGTCCAGCTTTGAAGAGGGAAGATAGGTCTGTGGTCCAGAGAGGATTACAGCAATGGACTCCCAGTCAGTAAATAAGGGCTTGGGGAGTGCAGTGGTGGGTGCTGAGTGGGAGGGTCAGGTGGGGGATTAACAGCACAGCAGACATTGATAGACAGTTTTCTTTTTACAGGGTTAAAAAACATTGATGTATGGGTTTCCTTATTTCAGATATATTGGGCACCCCCAGTGCGGGCTTGTTGGAAATGGGATTGGCAACCTGGAGAGCAAGGAGGTCAAGAGAAGTGGTACCTGGGTGGGCACTGCAGATCACTTATTTAAAAGTATATATAAAGATAGGAAGGGCAGGTGGGCAGATGAGTGACCTGGAGGGGTGAGAGAAAAGAAGCAGTAGTGAGGATGGGCACCCCACTCCACTTGCATTAAAGGAAAATAATTATAAAGACAGGAAGGGAAGGTGGGCAAGTCACCTGGAGGGACAGAGAGAAAGAAGTGGTGTAATGGAGATGGGCATCATGCTCAGGACACTGTCAGCTTTTTTTCACATTTGTATAGCCTGTTCATTCTGTGTCCTGCCAGTATTATTAATGGTCCAAAATACATAAATAAAGCAAGATGTGCCTAAATGTTACATGTTATCCTTTTATTAGCTAAAACAAAATTTAATTCCGTGTGAACTTGACCTAAATGGCTACTGGTAGATGTTCCCATGTGTCACAGCACTCAGTTGGCAGAAATGTAGGAAATCTTGTCCATTATTGAGTTTTGAATTTTGTAATGAACTTGCACAAACTATACCTTTCTATAGTACTAACTCTTCTGATGCTGGCAAAGTAACTCTGTTTTAAAAATGGGTGCTGGAACTAGGTTCATTTTTTGTTGTAAAATTGAAGCCATGACTTTGAGCATGTGCATTAGCATCGATGCTATCGCATTCCTGGAGTTACAGTTTTCAATTTTCAAACAAAATTAACCCAGTTGCAGTACCTGTTGTTAAACACAGAGCTCCTTTGCCAGCATCAGAAGAGTACTATGGAAAGATGTAGTTTGTCCCAGTTCATTACAAACTTCAATGCTGCCTTATGGACATGTTTCAAACATTTCTGACATCCTGAGCACTGTGCACATGCTGGAGCGTCCACCGGTAGTCGTATAATTCACGTTCAACAGAAATTAATTTTCGCTCATAAAATGATGAAATGTAAGATTTAGGCACATCCTTCATTAATTATTTGTTTTTTGGCCCTCAAGAATGCCAGCAGGACACAGAAAGCATAGGCTATAAAATGTGGGAAAAGCTGACAGTGTCCCTTTAAAGAGTTAGTGGAACCAAAACAGGCAGACAGGAAAATAATGCAAGTTTTAAGTAGTCATTGGTAACCTTTTTTATTTCTGAAGTATTTTGCTCCTTCCTTTTGCTTACTAGAAGTCTTCAATGTAATAATATGGAGCTAGATGTGTGGAACAGGTCTTAGCCTGGCAGCAGAACATATCTACTGTGTATCTACCCCCACACACACACACACACAACTACATCAGCATTGTGTGACATCATAGGTGACTGAGCTGGCAGACTCTGAGTGGTTGTTTCCAAGCAGCAGTGATGTCACAGTCAGTGAGGTCACAATGCTGATGGTACTAACATCAGGTAAACAATCTTCTAATCAAACAAAGGGAAAAGAAAAAGTACCTCAGATATAAAGGGTTAATGGTTGACAGCTTTTAAAAACTAATGTTAGTATTAGGCAGTACACTAGCTCTTTTAGGTCCAGCACACATGACTGCACCAAAAGACAAAAAAAAATTAAAAATCACTGCACCCCATCTCCAGTACCCACACTTCCCGCCCAAAACTGGTATCGCTTTGTACCCACCCACACAAACTAAGTCTTCATTGCATGAGTTGGTGGACCCCAAGTCAGCATTTAAAGGCATCGGCAAACCATAAATGCTTTTCAAAATGTCCACCAGACCTCAAATGTTTGTTCTTTTTTTCTGTTGAACTTACCCATATTTATTTATTTTATTTATTTCATAATTCGGATTTACTACCTTTGAGTCAAAGACTCATTTACAAAGGTACCTCGTCGTATGGAGGGTAGACAACAATTGGTGGTGGAGTACACTAATGGAGAACATTACAGGTGAGATACAATAAAAGAACACACAAAGCAATAATACAAAGGTGTACAAAGGCTTCAGTTAGTTACATTTAGTCTAGTATATAAATAATAAGGTACCGCTAGGGGTTCCAGAGCACAATACCTGGGGGGGAAGGGGTGGTTGCAGAGGGAGAAGGCAGTTCAGAAGGACGTTGTCTGTAAATTGGGCCAGGCAGAGCTCTAGGTATGGGCCAGTCAGGGGCATTTACAACTCCGAGTGTTAGTGAGGTTGTTTCGGAGGGTGATTTTAAAGGGTCCTTTTTTGGGGATGTTTGTGATATGAGAGCGGAGGAAGTTGTACCTAGAGGGGGGGCTCTGTGGTGGAATAATCTTTCAGCGAGAGTGGTCCTGGCTGTCTGGAACTGGAAAGTGGCTTTGGTTGTGCTTCGGGTCGTGACCGAGTGGGAGGCCAATTTTAGAGATGCAGCAACCCCCGTGGGGGAGAGCCCAAGTAGTGATTTTTTGCCAGTATACAGGTGATGGTAGTGCAGGCACTCATCAAAGGTGAGTAAATTTGAGGAGAAGTAGAGCTGGCATGTGTGCTCTGCTGGGGGCACGGTCAGAGCCTACAAGCCTTGTTGATCGAGGTCTGGACTTTGGTGAGGGTGGTGGGGTCAGCAGCCAGATAGATAGGGAGCCTGTAGTTGACCAGTGACAGGATGGAGGAGGTGATAGCCAGCCAGAGGGCATTCTGAGGGAGCCAGTCTTTGTGGCGGTAGAAGAGACCAATCCAGGTGTTTACGGCAGTGGACAGGGAATTAAAGATGAGACTGGAAAGAGAGAGCCGAGTCAAAGGAGATGCCCAAATATCTGTATGCTGACACCTGTCACTTCTCATACAAGACTCACAGCAAAGCAGCATGTGCTACCCTTGCATTCCCCTGCTCTGCAGTCACTGTCTTTTCCCTACAGTTTCATGCATCTCACTTTCTTTTTCTTTATTTTTCAGAAGGAAACACAACAAAACATACTTCATACCACCCTGTACTTCCTTCGGTATTGTGTGGCACAGATCCAGTTGACAGTGGCAGCAACTGCAGACCAGTAAGAGCTACAGTGGGGCAGGGTTCAGCAACAATGTTGATGGTGTGGGGCTGCTTCAAAATCTGTCAAAACTACCATAATCTCCCAGTAGAACAGTTAAATACAGCAAGAAAGTGTACTGGGAAAACAGCAAACAAGACACAGCTCAGGAGGAAGGCACCACAGAGAAGTAAAGGAAACCACATGTGAAACTGGGAAGCAGAGGGACCTAAGCAGGCAGCATTTTTGAGACAGCAGCTCCACCTATTTATGGAAAAATATTGTGGACTTTTTTGAAAAAACAAACAAAAAAAAGCATATCTACACTCACAAAAATCAAAGAAAAATTTGTTTTCATTTTATCTTTTCTATTTTATTAACCAATGAGTCATTATATAATAGAAATAAGGCACCCCAGGGTGTGTGTTATTTAAGCAATAATGGACAACAGAGTGTGGGTTGTGCTGAGATAATCTTACACCTGGGGTGGTTGGGCACAAGGCCACCAACACTCACCCAAAATGTGAGATTATCTCAGCACAACCCACTCTCTGGAGTGCAATATTGTTATTATGTTACTGTATATTGGAGTGCAATATTGCTGTTATTGTCAGTGTCAGTGGCATATTAGTTAGCACACTCATCTCTGAGGTCAGGAGATTGGAGGGCTGTGGGATCAGTTCTCACATCTGTCACTTGGGTTAATATCCCAGTACTGACACTGTAGTGCAGCATGAGAGGGGTGTTGCACTTCTGACGTGCCGTCTTTTGGATGAGATGTTAAACTGAGGTCCCATCTGCCTGGACTGGTGGTAGTTCAGGTGGATATTAAAAATCCCATGGCACTTATCAAAAAGAGTAGGGAAATTTCCCCGGTGTCCTGGCTAAATTTCCCTCATTCACTAAAAATACCACCAACAGCTTAATCTGGTTCAAGGTCAATTGGCATTCATCTTTATCCCCCTCACCCAGGTTGTGCTTGAAAATAGGCAGAATTTATCTAATGCACTTACCCAGTCAACAAAAACTAAATAAATAAATAAATAATGCAATGGCTCTTATTTATTAATACTGTGGGGAGCAAAATGAGCACATGTAGATGGCTATTTGGCAGAGAAAAAGTGTTGGAACATCCCTTTTATGTGTAGGGACATCTATTTTATAGTATCAGTTGTACAGTTTTATTATTTAATTTTATTTTGTGGAAACCCTCCACATGTGAAAACACTCCATCATAGGTATGCAAATAATCAATTGTCTGCTATCACTGTAGTGTGTTACGCAGTACCAGGCAATTAGATATTTGCATACCCATGATGCAGAGCATTAATATGTGGTGTGTTTCCTCATAAAAAAAAATAAAACTGTAAAACTGATACTATGAAAGAGATGTTGCCACACTATAAAGGAAATGTTCGGACACTTGTTCTCTGCCTAACTATAAAATGTTTAAGCCATGACAAAATGTTGTCTCTCCACAAAATAAATACAAAGAGGTTTTTGTATGAAACTGAGCTTTTGCTGCTTTACTTTGATTCCAAAGTATTGAACTTTCTTGGTAAGAGAAATTATGGCTGGTCATTCAGTCTGCTATGCAGTCACCTGTATGTTTGTACTTGCTGCAATGAGATTGTGCTCAGATAACCTCAGTGCTTCAAGCACACACTCATTGATCAGAGTCCAGAAAATTTTCTTGCCATTGTATAATGTGTAATAACTTCACTTCTCATGAAATGAATGCACTTTAACCCCTCTGAGATGTGATGTTGTTACATAGTAACACACCCCCTGTCATGCCTTATTGCTTAATTACACACCTCTAATGTACAACTAAATACTGTAACTCCATCAACATGGGTCTGTAAGTAGCATCCAAAATTCTCCCACAGCGGTGATGCCCTTGACTTGGTGTGGTTTATTAAAAGACATATAAAGACACTTGGTGGGAAAGGCACAGGAGTCTAGGTCTGAGACTGAGTTAACATTCTAGGTTCAGCTACAAATCTCAGCATTCTGAGACAAAGTTGCCTTCCAGAACCCAGGGTGGTTTGACCCTTCCACAGTTACAGTAGTGACTGGCCAGATTCATAGAAACATAGAATCTGTTGGCATATAAGGACCATACAGCCCACCCAGTCTGCCCATTTCCTATTCACTGCTGCAGCACCAGATCCTATTTGATCTGCGGCTCTCCTGCTCTGCACATCTCCAGGGTACCCTTATGTCTATCCCATGCACTCTTGAAACCTTGTATTGTTTTCATATCCACCACTTATGCTGGAAGGCTGCTCCACAGCTCCACTACCCTTTCAGTGAGAAGGTACTTCCTAATATTACCCCTGAATCTTCCACCCTTCAGTCTCATATCATGCCCCAAGTTCTCATGCAGAGTTTTCTCAGAAATATGCTTTCCACGTACACCCTGTTTATTCCCCTAAGGTACTTAAAAGTCTCTATCATATCTCCCCTCTCCCTTGTTTCCTCCAGTGAATAGATATTAAGATCCTTAAGTCTTTCTTCGTTGGGCTTCTGGTACAGTCCATGAACCATTTTCGTTGCCCTTCTCTGGACTGCCTCTATTTTGTCAATCTCCTTCTGGAGACATGAGCTCCAGAACTGGATACAGTTCTCCAGGTGAGGCCTCACCAGTGATCTGTACAGCAACATCACCACCTCTTTCATCCTGCTTGTTATGCTCCTCTCTATGCCCCTAACATTCTCTTTGCTGTCCCACTGCCTTTTCACACTGTTTTCTCACCTTTGGGTCATCAGATGTATAACCCCCAGGTTCTCTCTCTTGACTTGTGATGGCCAGAATATCCCCACCCATCCTGTACTGCTCCCTTGGAGTGCTATGACCCAGGTGCATGATCATACACTTTTTAGCACTGAAACCTAACTGCCAGACATATGACCACTCTTCTAATAGGCTTAGGTCCTTTTTCATTTTTTCCACCCCCTCTGGTGTGTCCACTCTATTGCAGATCTTGGTGTCATCTACATGGACACTTTGTTAGCAAAACCGATAGGAGGTGGTTGTTGGTACCCTGTTCTCCTGTAAGAGGTTTTGACGCACACTACTAGTAATTAACCTTTTTGAACTAAATTTTGAAGTTTTTGTGGGCTGTGAATTTACAGTTGGTGGTGCTGGAATCCTTTGTCATTGTGCTGAATACTTTTTCCATGCACACCTGAGCTCTGGGGTGGTAGCTGTGTTTGCGTATGCATTATCAAGTCCCATGATGCCAGCATGAGTGGGGTCATAACCTTTGCAGCTAAAGCAGGGACATCCTGGACTGTCTACAGGGGTATTCCTCAAGCAACTAGTCAGTTAACCCACTCATGATGAGGCAATTCTGGACCTGGTACTTACTAACAGAGACAGTGTTGCAGATGTCAAGATGGGAGGCTACTTGAGGGACCAATGATCACTGTATTGTGTGGTTCAATATAAAGACAGCTGCAGAATTGAACCACACAAGGAGAGGGTACTTCAGGAGGGCAGATTATAAAAAGATGGGTATGTGCCTCAGAGATGACCTAGCAGGGTGGGTGACCTGGGTGGAATGGAGGAACAGAGGGTAAAGATAAAAGGGAGCATAGAAAAGGCAACAGATAAATGACGGAAAGCCGACAGTCACAATCCTGGCTCTCAGGAGACCAAGCCTGGCATCTCAACATTGCAGTCACCTGATGAATCGGCATCCCCACTGTAGAATACCCGACACCACAATTATGCCATTTCCATAAGTGGACAGGGGGGCTCCACACCCCACACCTACTGACACAGGGGTCATCCCTCCACACCCCCTAAAATAATATAATCAACTCTGCATCATTGCAAGTTGAGGAGTCAGGCATTCCACAGTTAGGATCGTGATCCATCGGGTGAATGCAATGTCAGGACATTGCGCTTGGTCCCCTGGGTGTCAGGATTGTGAGTATCATGCTTTTAAAATGATACCAATGCAACACACCTCTGCATCAAAGAAGTGAGCAAAAGCAAGTGGAAAAAGAGATCACTACGGTTCTCAAAAGAAGTGGATGAAAAGGTAAAAGCTAAAAGGGTAGCATTCAGAAGGTATAAGGAGACACAGAGGGAGGATGGATAGGGATGTGTATCAGGAGAAACAGGGAAGCAAGGAAGGCACTAAGGAGTGCAAAAGTGCAAACTCAAGGGAGAATAGTCCAGGAGGCAATGAAAGCAACAAGACATTTTTTAGATACGTAAGTGAAAAGAGGAAGTAGGATTGTAAGGTTAAAAAGGGAAGAGAGGGACTGTGCAGAAAGGAAGCCAGGAAGAGACAGACATCCTGAACAAATGCTTTTGTTCAGTGTTCCCAGAGGCAGGAGAAGGGAAAGGGCCACAAAAAAGAAACAAAAGCTTGGGAGGGAGGGAGGGAGGTGTAGACTGGGGCATGATTCATAAAGAAAGCTAAAAATCCCTTGTGGGAGAAAGGCCTGCAGTACTGTGGAAATGCAGTTGAACAATATACACAAAGAAAATTGGTGCAGCTGCGGATTTCCACAAAAAATGCCACAGGTGCAGTAATTTAGCAGCTGCGGAAATGGCGCAAGTGCTGTACAACCACAAATGCGGATCTGCAGCTGCTGGAATGGCTGAGAAGCAACAACATTAGTGGCCCCAATTAGCTGGAGCAGCAGTCTAGCAGAGTATGCCATAGCATGAAGCTGTAAGCACACACACATAGAAACCAGCAATCAGTTTCCCCAACTGGGACCACTGCAGCACCACAGGTACCAGCACTACCATGGCACCAAAGTGGCCAACTGTCACTGCTGGCCATCTCTCTCTGGGGTGTTCCTGTTGCCTGCAGGGGCAGCACTCACTGCAGGCTGGTCAGGCTCTATTGCCTGTGGGGCTCCATCATGGGCTGCACTGGGTCTGGTGGTTGTTGCCTTTTGCCATATCATGACAATGTGTGCTACTGTTGCTGTAACATCAGCCACTGCTATACCCACTGGGATGTTATTGTTTGTGCCTCACCTCCACCATAATTTATTTCAATTGTTGGGGCACTACTGCAGTTTGCTGAGGGAGAGTTACACCTCACTTCAATGTGTGTAACATTTTTTCTGGTTGAGAATATCCTTTGAGCAGCTGTGCCTTACTTATCGATCACCTTTTTGTCCTCAGGGACTTCCCCAACTGCACTTTGTTCCACAGTCCGTAATGTTTTTTCCTGCAGCTGTGAATGTTTTTGTGAATAGCACTCAGAGCAATCTCCCCTTTTTTTCATAGCTACGGCAGTTTTGGGAACTTAGGGAAGGTTTTGCACCTTCAGAAAGCTTTGTGAATCCAACCCCAGTTCTTTTTCAGAGGGAGAATCCTGAAGGGCCTTGCTAATCTGAATGTGGAGAAAGAAATGGTGCCAAATGGGGTGCATCCAAGGATATTGAGGGAGCTCTGGGAAATACTGACTACATCTCTTACAGTTCAATTTAATAACTCACTTTAAACAGGAGTGGTTCTGGAGGACTGGAGGAGGGTGAATGCAATCCCACTACACAGAAGTGGTAGCAGGGAGGAGGCTGGCAATTACAGCCCAGTCAGCCTGACACTGGTTGTGGGAAAGTTAATGGAATCACTGCTAAAGGAAATGATTGTGGGATATCTTGAATCCAGTGGGTTACAAGGCCCAAGGCAGCATGGTTTCATTGGAGGGGTGGTCATGTTAAATTAATCTGATAGATTTCTTTGACTGGGTGAACAAGGAACTAGATCAGGGTGGAGTGATGGAACTGTTTAGTGAAGTTTTGAGCCAGTCACCACATGAGAAAGTGCCCAGCCACAAAAGCATCTGCAATCACAGAGATCACCACAAGCCCTCCACCTAACAGGAAAAGCCAAATGCAACTGTACCAACCCTTTGAAGTTTGGAAGCAAGGGGGGCCTCTAAGAGCACTATATTTAACTTGAGCCTCCAGTGCCATTGTAAGTCAACAGCACTGATGCATGAGCTAGCGGGTCTCACTTCAAAGAGGGGAGGCTAGCTGTGGCAAGCCCCCCTATAATTCTAATACTGGGTAGCATCTCAAGACATGCCTAGAAAGGAGTCACCATGGGTGCAGGAACCACAACATTGGAAATTAATTCGTACAACTACAGGTCCTGAGCCTTCTGCCCAAAAGATAGTCCCTCAAAGCCCATAAGTATGCCGATAGTGCCAGGGTTTAACCAATCCTTGTGATCGGGGAGGACAAGAGATGTGGAGGAAAAAAATCTATCCTACTGAACCAAAGCCAGTTCTCTTGGCCAGCAATTCTTTTTTTTTTTAACTCAGCTTTATCAAGAGATGACATGCATACATTACCAGGCATTAACCATGAGCAGTACATGGTCTGAGCTTACACACTACATCTTTTTGGTCTAGGGTCTTGCAGTTGAAATTCAATGCCAAAATGTGCCAGGTAATGCATTTAGGGAGCAAGAACCCTAAGAAAGAGTGCTGGATGGGCAGTGTGAAACTTGGTACTAGGGCCGAGTAACGAGATATCAGAGTTACCATCAGTGACACACTAAAACAGTCAAGTCAGTGGAATAAGTATAGTAGAATGTAGTAGGAGAAATCAGATGCTTGGATGTATCAGAAAGGGTACTTACAGCAGGAAAGGAGAGGTAATACCTCCCCTCTATAGATCCTTGCTGATGCCACACACAGTACTGCACCCAGTTCATGAGTCCTCACCTAAGGAAGGATAGGGATAGGCTGGAGACAGTGCAGGGCAGAGTAACAAAAAGATTCAGTGCCAAAGGGTAGGTCTTATGAGGAGCACATCAAGACTCTGAACATAAACTTGCTAAAGACCAGAAGGAGAGGAGGGATATGATAGAGGACTTTAAGTTCCTAAAAGAAGTAAACAAGGTGAACTGCAGGAATTATTTAGGATAAGGAACAGTTCAACGTCACAAGAGCAAGAGGGAAAGATGAACTGTGGGAAACTATTTAGCCTGAATACTAGCTCATGGTCCATGGGTACAGTGGAAACTAACATGAGAGAAATTCAGGAGGCATCTTAAGGAAGTACTGTTTTACAGAGAAGGTGGTGGAGCTGTTGAATAGTTTGCTAGTGGAGGTGATGGGTGTAAAAATTGTTAGTTGTTTCAAGCAAGACTGAAAATGGAAGGGTAAAGTGGTTGCTTGGGGCAGTTTCAGGGTGGAGTAGAACAGGGAGAATGCAGAGGGATAAGACCCTTAACAGACACTAGGTCCCAGGCCTAAACAGGTGACTTGGGCAGATTGAAGAGACCATTGGTCTTTTTCCACCATCATTGTCTATTCTGACAATTACACAGTTTTATGGAACCAATGTTGTTAACCAAATGGGCATGCAATGTATCTGTTGTTTTACTAGACTGCTCAGTGGAAACAGAAACAGAAACCTTTAGAGCATATAATGATCCTAACCCAAACAAGCACTCCTCTGTAAAATAATGATCGTTGCTGGGTAACCTGCAGTTAGGAAGGATGGGCTGAGGGGTTCAATAGCTAAGGTGAAATTCCTCCTTTGTCTAGAGGTCAAATTCCACCTTATGTAGCAATATCAGATAATGTCCAAACAACACTAAACCACTTCAAGGACTCAGTAGCCAAAAAGGGTAATGAGTCATGTTTCTCTTGTTTTGAGCCTGTTAACCTTGAAAGGGATGTATCCCTCCCATGAATGGCATAACCTAACGTCATACTCCCAGTAGGGTCAGAAAGTTTCAGCATGTTTATGTCAGGCAGAGAGGCACACGATACTCTTAGGAAACTCTATCATATACTACATAAGGTCTTGAATTCGAACCTACCCATGACATTAATTGCACTAGATTCTGAAAGGGCCTTCGATAGGGTTTCTCATAACTTCCTGTTTGCAACTATGAGAGCTGTGGGATTCCCGGAAGGTCTTCTCAGAGGCATAAAAAATGTATACACGGCCCCTACGGCTAGGGTGCTATGTAATGGTTATTTGTCAAAAGAAATTTGTCTGGATAGTGGGACTAGACAGGGATGCCCCCATCGCCAATTCTATTTAACATTTATTTGGAACCCCTTCTAAGGGCGATCCAGATGGACTCAGAGATACAGGGGATTGTCGTTGGAGAGATGGAAATGAAGATCTCTGTCTTTGCAGACAACATTCTGCTGCACCTTCAGGAACCAGCAAAGAGCTTCATGAGAGTCTTGGAGATAATTGAGAGATTTTACAGGGTATCGAATTATAAGCTAAACCTGAATAAGACTCAGGTCCTCCCACTTACTGTATTCACTAACAAGGCAGACTTCGAACCTCTGCAACTGAAATGGTCACCAAAAAAGCTCAAATATTTGGGCATTTGGATCACAACTAACGAGGATGAGGGTCTACAGGCAAATCTGGGTGACATAATCTCGGTAGTCAAAATGGATATGGCTAGATGGAATAAGCTTCCGTTGAACTGAACAGCGAGACTAGGGTTGATTAAAATGAATCTGCTACCTAGACTTTTGTACCCAATACATCTATCTCCTTACAACATTTCAAAATCCTGGTTTATCAAAATACAAAAGCTTATTTCCAACTTCTAAAGGAGTGTTAAACCACCTAGGAGAAAATATAATATATTACAACTACCCTATAACATGGGAGGTCTTAAAGTTCCAGACTTACATCTGTACTATGTGGCTGGACAATTAGGGATAATGGGGCAATGGGCCAGATCTGTGGAGGGGGGGAAATATATTCCAACTTGGTTACAGGTCGAGAAACAGATCCTTAGAGACCTAGACATCTCCCCGGAAGCAGTACTGTTTTTTAATACTGATGACTTACCAGAGGGTGGAAAGCAAACCCCAATTGCCAAGTCATTAAGTAGCAGGTGACCTTTCTGCCCCAAACCAAAAGAAAGCCCAGAAGGGCTCCAGGAGCAACCTGTTTTGGGTAATCCAAATATGCTCATTGGGAGGCAGATAATAAGGAGGCAGTGGGCTACTCAATTGCTAAACCTGAAATGGTCAGATTTTTTAAAAGAAGACAAGGTAGTATTTCTCAAACACTGTATGAACATCAACTTCTTTAAGAAACTTCAGGTTACTAATATGATATATAGAATGGAGAGAGGGAGAGCTAGAAACCTGGACCCCCCTTTCACGTGGAACCACATTAAAGATGTCAATGACTTTAAGAGACCCTTGTCTAGGTTTTAAGCTACTATTAGATTTCTTAGGTGGAAAGGAGTTCATAAAAGTTCCATATTGGGAAAATAAAAAGGATACTTTTCCCCCAAGGGCCTGATTGGAAAGAGGCTTGGAACAATAGTAGGTACATTCCATTTCCTAAGTATAGGACCATGCAATTTTTTGTAGTTTCTAACATATACTATACCCCTGCTAAGCTATGTGCTAGGGGCCTCAGACAGACAGACCTATGTTTCAGGTCTGGGGCAAACTCAGGGGATCTATTCCATATCATGTGGCAATGTTCCAAAATCTACCCAGTTTGGGAGCAAGTCAGATGCAACATGGACCCGTGATGAATTACAAAGACTTTATTGATCCAAAGATTTGTGTCTTGGGGACATGACTGATATCGAGCACACTCATTAAAGGACATATCTCTAATGTCCTCCTTAGTTAAAGCATTTGTCTTGAAACATTGGAAAAATGATCTGATTTATCCATATGACCAATGGGTGGGAGACTTGCTGAAAACATTGAGTAGGCTTAGGAAACAAATGCTTCAGGACGGACGAAAAGGAATTTATGATAAGAGATGGGGGATCCTGGAGACGGTCTACATGTTGCAGTCTAAATCCCCCCAAGTTCAGGTCTGTCTGTCTGATGGTACGTAGTCAAAGATCTATAGATGGGGAGTAGAGGCTAGAACTAAAGTGTGTCTTATTGATTACTCCTAATATATGCACCGACTGGACAATATTCGGTCAAGCTATAGGAACCTGCAGAGGTGGCTGGGTGTGGGTGGGCGTGGACTCTCTTCTCTCCCTAGGGACACAGCTGCTGAGCGCCACCAAGGACTACTGTTCAGGATGTAGGGTTTATACTTACACAGAATTAACCTAAGTCTTAAATTCTGACACTCAAATGATACTTCCCTAGGCAGAGATTCTACGTATATTGTTATTGAATATGGATATGTAGAGAGGAATCAAGGGTGGTGCAAGGCAGCTGTGTATGTATATAGTTAAATGCTGTACATAGTTACTTCACTCAGTTTTGGGGTGGGGGGCCCAGAAACAATTGGGCATCTGTGTATGTCTGTCTAATATTTTGTGGAAAATAAAAATGATCAATAAAGATGTTAAAAAAAAAAGAAAGTTTCAGCATATGTAAATGAAAAGTTACCAGAAAAACTATACAGTGCCATGCTGACAATCTATATTCTACTACTCCCGAGAACTGTTTCAAGAATGATTTTGTTCACCCATTTTCATTTTGCTTTCTGCATATCTGGCTTCTTCATTTGTTTCTCTTCTGTTTCCCTCCATTTCCCAGATACTGTGTTTCTTTACTGTTTTTCCCTTGCTGCTTGCCGCTCTTGCTCTCCCCACCCCCACCTTGATGTCATCATTCACAACAATACAGTGCTTGTAAGTTTGCAACAGTTTGCTGCAAAGATATGTCAGAGTTCCTATGGATCCAGAAAGTGAAAGGCTGTAGACAATGAACGGGGTCAGATTAACACAGAACCACAATTTCAATTACAGGTATTTTGTTTTGCCCTTGAAGTAGCCTTAGATTGCAGTAGTGAGTGATACTTGCATACAGTCCATATGACTAACAACAACAAACAAACAAACAGTAAAATTGGATAATTTCCCAAATACAATTTGAATGGTGTTTACAGGAGAGGCAGGAAAGGCAAAATTGTACTACAAATTCATATGCCAGTGCCACAGGCTACGCTGCTGTGCAGACAAACTTTGGAAAACTCAGACAGTGTTCCATCGCACTTGTCAATGTAAAAATTCTTGCCAGTAGTGTTACATGAAGCATTATTTTCCTCCTGTGTTACTTAGCTAACCTCTGAGACTATCTCCTTTGCATCTGATATTTTCATTTTTCAATGTGAGAGTTGACTGGACATGAAATTACGCTCTTTACGATTGGGAAATCCAAGGAATGTGACTTGTTGCTGACTGACTGACTTTGTAGCAGAATTGATGCACTTAACTGAAACTTACTAATCGTGCACCCCAAATCACCAAAAGTGCAGCTATCATTGCTACAACAAGCAAATGCCCCATTTTGCTGCTGAATATTTACTGTGCTGTTGGCATATTACTCAATAAATCAGAAAGTAAAAGAGATCTGGGGGTTACCATTGATGGAACCCTCCCTTTAGCAAGCAGATTACTGAACTGATTAATAAATCAAATAAAACATGCTGGGCTATTACACATAATACTAATTCACTGACCTACGCAACCAGTATAGTGTTATGCTTGTGCAACTGTGTTAGTTTGGTTTTGACCGTACACACTGTCTATTCTAGAGGAGTTACCACCCTGTAGGGATATGAAGGTAAGGGACCCTCGGAGAGGGTTTCACCCCTAGAGGTGCCACAGGATGATTTCTGTGGCTAAAGGTACCTTAGGAATCCCCTTAAGGAGAGAGTGCTGCCGCTGGAGGAGAAGGGGAGGATGGTGGGGCAAAGAAAAAATGCTTCACAATGAGGCTGAGAGAAACTGCTTATATAGCTCAGGAAGTGGGAGTGGCTGGCTGCTTGGCCACTGAACTCCAGGCAAAGCCTTTCCATTTCACTGACCTATGCAGGCAGTATAGTGTCATGCTTCTGCTACTGTGTTAGTTTGGTTTTGGCCATTCGCACTCTCTATTCCAGAAGAATTACCACCCTGTAGGGGTATGAAGGCAAGGAACCCTGGGAGAGTGTTCCATCCCTAGAGGTGCCTGGGACACTTCATGGCTAAAGGTACCTTAGGAATCCTCAAAAGAAATTGTAGTATCATCCCTAAAAAGGAGGCATCATGAAGTATATGAGCAAGCACTAACTGTGACCTAGAAGCAGTAACTGTAATGTAGTAGTGGAGAACCATAGGCAGTTTGATAATGCAATGACATGCTCAGTTGGATAACGTAATGAACACCCAGGCTTACGTAGCATGATACTGATGGTTTGCATTGAGATTAGGGAATCCCCTAAGGAGAGATGGAATGGCAGGACATCCTTCACCTCCATCCAACAGTGGAACCTACCTAATAAAATTAGGAGAAACAACTATGCTAACTAAGTGTTATGACCTGAGGCAATGGAGGAGAGAAAAAAAAGACCTATGAGGAGGAAATCTCTGGGGATCCAAGGCCTAGGTCACTTTCCCTCCAGGCTTGGGATAGTTTAGTTAGTGACAGTTCTGCAGCTGCAATTTGGAAAACCCAATTAAAGGGAGGTGGAAAATATTCCAATTTGGTAGAAGGCACTCACTCAAACCCTCTAGCGGGAACGCTGTGGAAGGTTGCAAGAAACTCTGCACAATACGTGCATCCAAGGTGCAGGAGGAGAGAAACAGCTGCTGAGGCACTCACCTGACCTACCCCACCCTAAATCAAACCAGGTAAACCAGAGGCAGTTGTTGGGAGAATGCGGTGAAGGTGCCTCACTAGGGAAGCAACTAAAGTCAATGGCTAACAATTATAGTGGAACACTACAGTCAAAGGAGGCAACTTTTTCCACCCTTCACTGCTAGTCTTAAATCCTACACCAGGAACTGCTGTCACATAGCAGGCAGCTAAAGTCAAGCCCAGGGTGGGAACATTCCCAACTATGGGCCAGGAAGGATCCTGCCCCAAGCTGGATATGCTCGAGATGCGGACTAAATGCAGAGCGAGACCATTGGCTGCCGGAACCCTGCACCAGTATAAAATGGCTGGCATGCCCCAGAAATTAATTGAGAGCTGAAAAGCTGGTGAGCTGAAGAGCACAGTGTGCTGAGATTGTAATGAGCATCAAGTGCTGAGACCTTGAAGGTCAAATGCAGACTGAGTGCAGCAAGTCCCAGAGGCTGAAGCCAAGGGATGGCAGTAGGCATGAGGCAATGGTTTGTGTAAGCAAGGAGCAACAGTTGTGTAAGCAAGTGTGGACCTGCATGTAGGTCAGTAAGCAGTAGTAGTGATAGGTGGTCCTGCACGGATGTCTGCATAACATACTGTATAGCATTAACAGCACTGGAATCGGGCACCAGCCAGACATGAATAGCCAAATCAAGGTGACAATTACTCTGAGGATTGTTCAGTGGTAAGGCAATTTTTAATATCAAAGCTGTATTAACAACCTCAATGGGAGCTTAGTTGTCTGACCTCCAGAATTGTAACTGCAATAAAACAGGAGACAATGCTTTAAAAGCAGGTGTAGCAAGGCAGTGCAGTGAAGCTGCAAATAGAATGAGAGCAGGAATGGGCAGCACAGCTAGGGTCAGAGTAAACTGTGTCAGGCTGAAAAGAATTGAATATGCAACATGGAGCAGATATAGCTGAGCTGAAACACACAGATAATGATTGCAATTGTATTCCAGTAGTTTGAGTTTGGTGAGCACAGTGTAAAACACAAGCACTGGGTACAATAGTAATTAAAGTAAGCAGCAGTGGCTACTGTTGTGGGTAACTGAAAGCAGTAGCAGAAGCTCTGAGTAGCAATATGCTAGGATCTTAGAGACAAAGCCCCCCCTTCCCAAAAAAAAAGGAAGGAAGCACACACAGCCAAAAGCAAAATACAAACCAGAAGTAGGAAAATAAACACAGAAGCCCAGAAGAGAAAAGCAGAAGCAGCAAAGGAGGGGACAAGCCCCAGCCAGCCAGGGAGGCCCAAGCAGCTCAGAGGACAAACCGACGAGCCTTTGGCTGCAAAGAAAAAATACTTCACAATGAGGCTGAGAGGAACTGCTTATATAGCTCAGGAAGTGGGAGTGGCTGGCTGCTTGGCCACTGAACTCCAGGCAAATCCTTTCCAAATCAAAAGATCCTTCTGTGTTATCATTATAAAGAGCATATGTTCACCCACATTTAGATTTCATCTCAGCTGTGGAACCAATATCTTAAAAATTGTAAGTTACATATCGAGAGTGTACAGCATAGAATAACTAACTACATGATGGTATTGGGTGACATGAACTACAATGAAAGATTAATTTCTCTGAAATTAATATCTTTAGAAACCAGGAGGCTACGTAATGATTTGCTGTGTGTTTGGAATATCATTAAAGATAAGCATATAGTGTTGGATATTGGCCTTGATTTCATACAAGTTTCTGTGGAATACCCAGGGACATCCTTTACAGCTTTTCAAGGCAATGGTTCTATACTGTCAGGCAGTGAAATATTTTCTCTGTGAGAGTTGTTAATTCTTGGACCTTGCCACCATTACAAGAGAAGGACAGTTGTGAATAGATGTAGTTGAGTAGTATGTGTTTTTCATGTTTCAGTGTACTTGTTACATCAGTCAGCTTATACAAATTGAAGAAATATGCTATTTTTAAGACTAAAATAGGTAAGTGGTAGGAAAATTGCTTTGAATTACTGTCTGTAGGGTAAATTCTGACCAGTCACCGTATTCCATATTTAAGGGAAACATTAAAGAGCTGTTTCCTCCTGCATTTTGGCATTCTGGGGTCCAAGTGAGAACTGTATGGCCTGGGGACTCAGCTACAGTAGGTGATAATTGGTAGAGGGTCTGAGTCATATTGCTGTGTGACGATTGGGTTTGGATTTGTGTATAAGCAATGCTTCAGTTTCTGCGTAACAATTGGTGTCTAAGTTCAGCAGCAGGTGCCAGTTTGCTGCAGAGCTTTGTACTATTGGTTTCTGATTTCTGTAAAACTCTGCAGTGCCTGCTGGGGTATTCTGCAGCACCACAGATGCATTTTTATAGTCCTGTCACACATTTCCTGCCCTATTACTCACTTCATCAAAAGCATTAATTGATTAATCCACATTCATTTTCTGTCTTTCCACAAAGGAATTTTTTAATGAACCCTTGCTGTTCCTTGGGTTTGATAAATCTGTCCTGGTTTCCTATACACTCTAACTCTGTTAGTAGTCTAAGTTTTTTTTTATGTAAAACTTGAGTACAATACAGGATGAGTTCTAGGAGAACA
Organism: Neoceratodus forsteri; assembly: GCA_016271365.2. NCBI lineage: Eukaryota > Metazoa > Chordata > Ceratodontiformes > Ceratodontidae > Neoceratodus > Neoceratodus forsteri. Next base: position 380,849,524 of record CM057458.1, read on the forward strand.
AGAATAATACAGTATAGGTTCTATGAAAACAAGTCTTGTTTACAGAATGTCACAAGTCTTTAGACAATAAATATAAAGATTAACATAGACAACACTAGTCATTCAAAGGGTTAAAACTAGTAACCCATAATAACATGTAATCCATAAACCTGGCAAAAGAATGTGTACAGCAAAACTATTAATTGAGCAATTTGTTATTTCAACAGCTCTAAATATCTTTATATTCTGCCTGGGTTTAGTTCTTTTATTATTTTTTAACAGATATTCATTTCATGGGGGATTGCTTGGACGCTGGAGAGTATGGCCACTTAGTGCTGCAGGGCGAGCCCTAGCTTTGGCATCCTTTTATTGCTGATGGGCATCTGAGTTGACAGTGACCGGAGCAGTGCATTGTCCCCCCTTCAATCACAGAGTCGGGTCCGGTGAGTCATTGTTGCGCCGCGGTTAAGGTAATTGGATGCTATGCATAAGGCGTGTACGATACAGAGTAGGCCGTGAGATCCTCTGTGGTCGAGTTTTCAGTACGCCGCCACAGGAAGCCTGGCTGGAGCCGTGCCATGATTCTATGTAGTGGGAGGCATTTAGTTGCGACTGCCCTGTGTTTGTGTTGGAATTTTCAGTAAATCCATAGAAGATCAGCCTCGAATGTAATTTTCTAGCAGGGCACGCTGGATGGGAACATCTGTGTAAAAGCAGTATATAATGGCTTCAGAATCCCCTGCACATGAGCTGAAGGTTCAATCCTCACTCCAGCACATAACATCTTTGCTGGAGACTTTGCTTTCCAGGGTCGACTCCCTATCAACTACTCTTTCTGGGAATGTAGCTGAGGTCCAAGAATTAAAAGATAAATTTAATGTGGTGGACCAAAGGAATGAAAGTTTAGAGATAAACCAGGCTAAACTTCTTCAGCGATTTCAAGAACATGAGGGCAGGCTGGCTACCTTATGGCAGAGGGCTGAAGATCAAGAGAATCATAGTAGAAGGAACAATATCCAGATTCTGGGTATACCAGAGGGTGCTGAGGGGGTTAATATGGAGAGATTCCTAAATGAAGAGGTTCCCAAGATGCTGAGAGACAGGTGGCAAGGACCCGTGGATGCGGAGCGAGTGCACCAGCTTCCTGGAGGCCCGCATCTGAAGACACCGGGGCCCCCGACCCATAGTGGCATACTTATTAAGATACTCCACGAAGGAGCGAGTGTTGTGTGCCGCCAGAGACTTTGAGGAAGTGATGTGGTGTGGGGCAAATATTTCATTTTATAGAGATTTCTCTGCTGAAGTGGCAACTTGGAGAAAGGCCTTTGCTCCGGTCAAAAAGATGTTGGCCCAACATGGCTTCAATCTGATTCAGACGGCTGGTCCATCTGGCTGTGTCGAGGGGAAGGTAAGGAGATAGTGGCTGAGTCTCCTCAGGAAGTGGAAGCCTGGGTTTCCAAGTACTGGCCGTGCTTGAAATTTAAAAACCCATCCTGATAAAGAGGGCAAGAATCTGAGCAAGAGTAGAAGCCTGCGTGGGGGGGGGTCAGCAAGGAATTGATAACCCCCTCAGGAAATGGGCCCTCCAAACCCTCTCAGCCCCAGCATGCAGATATGGAGAGTTCTAGGAAAAGGCATGATCAGGCGGTGGTTCCCAGTGCTGTTGCCCTCGCAAAACCCCGGCGGGACAACAACTCTATGGCCCGTTTTAGGCACCGGTCTCATAGTGGTGCTGAATCTGAAGAGGGGCAAGAGATGGCACCTCCGGCTAAGCTAAGTAAAGAGGAGTCGGAGCTAATTGAACCAGAGGAGATACCCGAAGAGGCTATTATGGAAGCGACTGAGTCAGAGTTATGGTCTGATAATTTGCCAGGGACAGAAGAGTCAGCAGCTAATTACTCCTTATACAATAAACTGGGAACTCTGTCTTTGTGGAAGTGATTCCTAAGGTTTGCGAGGTAGTGGCAGATCCTATCAGAGGATGGAGAGCCTCTTCTGGACTGAAACATTTAAGGATTGTGGTTGTTATTAAGTTTTTGGGGGCAGGCATTGGGGTAGCCTTGTGGAACTTGGAGCCTCTGGCTGATTAGTCCATATCCTTGGTTGGTAATGATAGCTGTTTGAGACCCTCCGGTCATTCCCTTGGCCTTCTTTTCCCGACTCAGATGCCCCACCCTCACGAAGGGGTAAGGTGGCATTGGGAATAATGTTTAACTTAGGCGGAGCTGAGGTTGAAGCCTGTCAGTAATTGGGCCAGTTCGATCTTTCCTTCCCTATTTAAGTCTTTGGCCTGCACGACAGGGAGCTTGCCCTAGCGATTGGCTGGGTATAGCTCCTGTGTGCATACACCAAGTCTCGTTAGTGTGTTACTTTATAGTTACTGTTATACTGTACTAGAAGTTTGAGGGATTACATAGTTAATGTAGTTTTATATTTGCTTAACTCACAGTTAGTGGGTGTTCTTAGAGTGCTATAATATCTCAGTAATCTTGTGAGTGTTGTCAAATCTCACCTGATTCTCTTTTTTAGATATTAGGTCTTTTGGGGCCGCATCCCACAAGCTATATTTTACCGGATCTGACCTTATTACATATCCTGTTACCCTCAGGTATCCTGAATTATCACTTTTGTTCATTGTCTCGGGGCTCCTGAGGTGAGTACTACATTTATTTTTCTTTGTTTTTACCTCGCGGAAACCTCAGCGTAGTGGCGTGGCATTCCAATATGGGGCTCAAGTTCATATCATGGAATGTAAAGGGGCTCAATCACCCAGCTAAGCAAAGTGTCGTCCTTAGACGCCTTCACTCCTTGCACGCAGATATTGCGTTACTGCAGGAAACGCTTCTGGTTGCAAGGACTGTGGGCTGGCTTAAGAGAATGTGGGTTGGGACAGTAATTGCTAGCTCAGCCCAGAATAAGTCTAAAGGGGTGGCCATTTTGGTTAGGAAATCGTGCCCATGGATGTTGGACAAAACAATCAAGGATACCCAAGGTCGGTGGATAGGAGCTAGGTTTTCTCACTCCGGGGGGTATGTGGTGTTAGCAAACTTTTATGGCCCAAATACGGACTCCCCTGAAGTACTCCTTGATCTTAATCAGGCATTGGAATCACTCACTGAGGGACATCAAAACTGTCCACTCCTGATAGGGGGAGACTTCAACCTGGCACCTGATGTTTTTTTGGATAAATCTAAGCCCACGACACAGGCTTACCCTAGAATGTTGGGCACTTTACGTGGAATGATGGAGGAATGTGGCATGACTGATGTCTGGCGAAGAGACCACCCTATGGGGAGGGATTATTCATTCTTCTCCTCATCAGTTCATGCAACATATAGCCAGATTGATTTCTGGCTTGCAAACAGGCGGGCAGCTCAAGACGTTGTGGCAACTGAGATCAAGAATATTGTGATATCTGATCATGCTCCTGTTTCCTGCATCTTCCAGATAGGGGAGCATTCAGGAGGGGGTACTAGATGGCGATGTAGCCCTTCACTAAATAAGGATCCCTCCTTTCAGAGTATGGTCCAGGACGCTGCCCGGAAGTACTTCGCCCATAATAAGTCAGGGGATACATCCGCGAGCATGGTGTGGGAGGCCTTTAAAGCGGTGTTAGAGGGCACATTATAGCTTATGTGTCTCAGAAGAATAAGGATGCAAGGCGGAGCTCAATAGGCTCCAGTCGGAACTTACCACCATGAAAGTGCAGTTTAGAGTGTCTGCTGCTGATGACCTGGACACAACCTTACTCCGGAGGGTGGTTGGTTTAAAGTACCAGATCAACACTATGCTCTACCAACAGGTTGAGTGGTATATGACCAGAGTCAAGCATGCGTATTGGGAGGGCGGAAATAAGAGCAGGAAGCTACTGGCATTCCTGCTAAGGAAGCAACAGGCTGCTTCCCGTATCCAGGCTCTTAGAACAGAAACAGCAGAGATAGTAACAGGCTCTAAGCAGATTAATGAGTGTATGGTGCGTTACTATCAGCGGCTGTATCAATCCCATATTTCTCAGGAGGTTGGTGATATTAGGAGTCAGTTGAGGGATTTTTGCTCAGCTGTGCATATTCCTCATTTATCGGATGCCATGAAGGATGTCTTGGATGCACCTATTACTGAGGCTGAAGTTCGTGAAGCTTTGTCTCAGCTAGCCAAAGGGAAAGCTCCAGGGCCCGATGGCATGACCACTGAATTATACCAGCTGTTAACTCCTGAAATCTGCCCTCCCTTACTTGCTGCTTTGCAGGAATTGCATGCAACTGGTTCCCTCCCACCCATGATGCGGGAGGCACTGATCACCCTTATTCCGAAGAAATTGGACGACCCGCTAAACTGTGCTAATTATCACCCCATTTTGCTAATTTCTGTAAATACTAAGACTGTAGCCAAGGTACTAGCTAAATGGGTAACAGAGGTCTTGCCCTCCATTGTTCATCCGTCTCAAGCCGGCTTTACCAAAGGTAGGGCAGTGCCAGACGATATTCGTCTGTTGCTCAATATCAAATGGTTAACATTACGATCCTCTATCCCTATGGCAGCTATAGCAGTGGATTTTTTGAAAGTGTTTGATTCGGTGGAGTGGCCCTACTTACACGAAGTGCTTGACCTATATGGTTTTGGTGCTTATTTTAAACAATGGGTCCATGTTTTGTATAATGAACCCATGGCGAGGGTACTCACCAATAATTATATTTCTGCACCCTTCTCCCTTCAGCGGGGCACTCGACAGGGGTGCCCACTGTCTCCGCTACTTTTTCTGGTGGCCCTAGACCCTCTTATATGGGTGCTCCGGGCCAATGAGAGGGCTCAAGACATTATGGTGGGGAGGCAGGAGTATTTGACTATGGCGTAAGCAGATGATCTGCTTCTCGCCCTCTCTCACCCCCAAAAGTCCCTCCCCCACTGTGTTGGAGTCCCTGCATTTATTTGCTAGCATCTCAGGGTTGTATATTAACCAAAAGAAAACTAGTGTCGCCCCTTTGAACGGGGAGTGCACCAAAGAGTGCTTGCAGGGAACAGAATTATCATGGGTACCTGACAACCTGCATTATTTGGGAATATACAGTATATCCCTTTTACCTCGGGCATATAGAGTCAAGGAACTTTACCCCTCTAATCACCCAACTGACCATTGAGGTGGCGTGTTGGAAACGCCTAAATCTGTCCCTGTTGGGGAAAGTAGCAGCACTTTGAATGCTTATGTTGCCCAGGGTAGCGTACTTGTTAAATAACCTCCCTATAGTGTTGTCAAATAAAGTGTTTCAGATGTTAGATAAATTAATATCGGATTATCTATGGGAAGGACGAAAGCCTAGATGGGGTGTTAAATAAATTACGGGCACACTGGTCCCGGGGGGGGCTTAGGACTTCCTTACTTTAGAGGATATCATTGGTCTTTCCTTGCCGCTCAGGCAGTTAAATGGTTTGTTCCGGCTTCTGGCAATTCACCACCGTGGCTGGAGCTGGAGAGACAGATTTGTCACTCTGTCCCTCTTAGCCTGTTGTTAACTCATGTGAACATACCTCGGGACAAACTTACCCCAGTGATGGATGCTACAAGGAGGGCTTGGTTTCATTTAATGAAGTCGGCTGGGACAGTAAAACAGAGTGCTAAAGTGCCTTTTAGATATGTTGAACTGTGGCGTAACCCACTTATTAGGGTTGGCAATCAACCCCTGTCGTGGGTCTCATGGGAAGAGAAAGGGATTCATATTGTGCAAGACCTCTATCTACGAACTCTAATACCTTAATGTCCTTTGAGCAACTGCGTGCTTGCTATGCGTTAAAGTTACAGGACTTCTGGAGATTCTTGCAACTATGCAATGCAGTGCAGGCCACTGACTGGTCGAGAAAAGAGGATCTGACGTGGCACTGGTTATCCTCATTGCATTTAAAATCCTCATTTCGGGGGCTAGCAGTAAAGTTCTATAGCACTTGGCGGGAGGCGCAATCAGATTACACAGAGTCGAGCAGGTTGGCATGGAGCACAGAAATTGGTAGTCATATCGATTTGGAAGCCTGGTCTCATTGTCTCCGTGCAGTGCACACTACTTACAAAGATGCTAGAAGCCAATTAATTCAGCTTAAGATCCTGCTTCATTGGTAAAGAACACCTGCCATCTTGTCTAAGTGGGGGGTTATTTCACATGATAGTTGCTGGAGATGTGAGCACAGCCCGGCTGACATCTTGCATCTTTTATGGAAGTACGCGATGCTGGTTCCTTTTTGGTCAGTGGTAGCAATGGATTGTTCAGGGGTGGTGGGACAGCCCATAGATCTGTCTTACCCAATGTTGCTGTTGGGCGATCGGGCTCCATTAGCACATTTGAGTCCACAACACCAAAGCTGGGTCCATGTGGTTCTGTTGGAGGCCAAACGGCTTATACTAAGACAGTGGCAGCAATCTGCGCCTCTGCCTATTGAGACATGGCATGTGGCTGTCTCCAGGCTAGCTACCTTTGAAAGGTTAACTTATGCTGTGAGAAGGCAGCTTCCTGTTTATTTTTCCAAATGGGAGGCCTACCTCAACTCGGCTTTGTGTCAGGCTCCCCCTCCCCCCAGTATGGTGACTATTTCATGGGGCCTCGGTCAGTGTTATAGGTTCTGTCTAGTTTAGGCACTGATCTAAAGGAGGGCTGGATCCCTATGTGTGATTTATGAGATGGTCTTGGTGGCGCTGAGCTGAGGTGGAGGGTGATTAGTCTCCCTCATGTATCTCTTTAATGTTCGAATATTAGTCCTATATTTGATCCGTGTAGTGTACGGGAATTTTAGTGTTGGGGTGGCGGTGCCCATATGACCTAAATAGGAGTGTGAGATGTGGACGAATTATGATGTTTCATGGATGTTAGCTGTTGTAAGCTGTTTTATTAGGAAGATATAAGACCTAAGTAACAGTGATATGTGTTTCAAACAATGATGTGTGTATTTTAATTATGTTCAATTTTATGTTGATAGAAGCTATTCTGTTTCTGGATATGTGGTTTATGTAAACAATAAAAATTATTCTATGATAAAAAAGATATTCATTTCATAAGGCCTCCCTATAGGTAAAAGGCACAAATGAATTTGTGGATAGTAGGGTATTCTTTTAGTAGGTAAATGATGTTGTCAAATATACAGTGGGCTACAGATTTCCAGATACCTAATTGACTAACTAGGATCTTTACCCATGGGTAAATACTACAGTAACCCATGGAAATAGATCCAGTAGCCATAGAAACCTGTTTACAAAAAAAAAAAAATCCTTACTCACTCTTGATGAAATGTAAACAAAAACACCGCCATATTGTTTCCACTAGCTTTCCTCTTCCTTTGATAGAAACCGCTGGCTCAAGTCTTCCAAAACATTAAAAGAAACTTTAAAATGACATTCTGTGCAAAAAATATCTCACACACACACACTGCTTGCTCGCAACCTCCCTCACTCCCAGCTCCATCCTGAATACCTATGGCAATGCCACCACTTACTGTCCATACTCACTCACAGTGGCAATGCTCTTCCCAAACATCTTATGCAGCATGGCTCTGTCTCCTAAGCAAGCCGCTCACAGCTTATACCACACTGTCTCTACAGCTGGCATTATGCTCTGTTAATTACAAAAGGACAAAATACAACATTTACAGCTTCATAATCAACTTTAGCACTCTCTCCAGCCACAGCTGCACTTTGCTCTTTTATTGTTTGAGTCTGACCAGCTAATTCTCCCTAACAAACCTGCCAGCTGCATCTCCCCCCTTCCCCACATGCTGCTGATCTCCAAAAGCACAGCCAGCATCTCAACCATGGGAGCCACTCACACTATGCTGTCTCTGTCAGCGACCGCTGGAGCCTCTCACAGCTCACACCACACTGTCTCTGATATGTTTAACAATGGGAAACAATCACAGCTCTCACCATTCTCTTATTAAAACAAGCATTTGTTTTAGTAAGATAATTTTGTAATGAACTTTAAAATTGTTAATTTGTTTTATTAATTTTGACCCCAACTTTTGAAGATACTTGTTTTAGGATTCGCCTTATAGACATGGCATGTACCTTTTATAGTGTATTGGTCGAAATGTCAGTTTGCACCAGTGGTGCGAAGACACACTTCATCCAGGAGTTTAAAAATAACACGTCACATTTATATGATGGTATGGAAAAATGGCTATTTTGAAAGTTTGGAGTTAAAATATTGAAAATTAGCAAAGTTATGAGTGAACACTGAAACAATGTAACCTTCAGTCATAACCTGGACATTTTACCATATTTGTACACCAAATCTTCAGCATAGCCTTCTTATTACCCCCACCTAATGAACCTGGTAGATGAAAATCATAAAATCCCTACCAAGATGTCATTCCACACCACCAAAACATAATTTCGTGCCTCAGGTACAAAAACTCATTTTGATCAGGATTTGAAAAATGGCAGCTATCACATTCACAGAGGTGCTGTGAAGAAACAGCTATGTTGAAAATAAATATTGAAATTTACCAAGGTGCAGTGTCAGTGGCTCAGTAAGTAGCATACTCGCCTCTGAGACCGGGAGATCAGAGGGATGTGGGTTCAGTTCCCACATCTGGCACTTGGGTTAATATCCCAGTACTGACACTGTAGTGCAGCATGAAAGGTGTGCTGCACTTCTGAGGTGCTGTCTTTCAGATGAGATGTTAAATCAAGGTCCCATCTGCCTGGATTGGTGGTAGTTCAGGTGGATGTTAAAGATCCCATGGCACTTATCGAAAAGAGTAGGGAAATTTCCCCCGGTGTCCTGGCCAAAGTTCCCCTCATTCACTAAAAATACCACCAACAGCTTAATCTGGTTCAAGGTCAATTGGCATTCATCTGTATCCCCCTCCCCTGAGTTGTGCTGGAAAATAGCCAGGATTTGCCTAGTGCACTTACCCGGTCACCAAAAACTAACTAAATAAATAAATAATGCAATGGCTCTTATTTATTAATACTGTGGGGAGCAAAATGAGCACATGATGTAGATGGCTATTAGGCAGAGAAAAAGTGTTGGAACATCCCTTTTATGTGTAGGGACATCTAATTTATAGTATCAGTTGTACAGTTTTATTTTTTTATTTTATTTTGTGGAAACATAGAAACACAGAAACATAGAATTTGATGGCAGATAAGGACCGCTTGGCCCACCCAGTCTGTCGAATTTTGTTTTTATTAAGTATCATACATCATCACAACAAAAAGCTCATACGAAAACAAGAAGAAAACACAAAATCACTACTTCACGTGACAGGAACATCTGAATCAGTTATCCAAGGAAGATTGTGCCATACGGTTTGAATACACATAGCAGTTCGGTGAGCTTTTTCTTTATAATACAAACAACCCATTTCCTTACAAACACTCCCCACAATATCATCATATGTCAGCACTTTTTGTTGAAGTGTGAACAAACAATGAGTGTTCCAAATATACCATTTAATAATGAAGAATAACACAGATAAGGTACCAGAGTCCCCAAGGAGACCATTCTCTGCCATAGGTACCGTAAATCAAAGTCTCATAAGAGACCGTCTGAAAAGGTAACATGTTCCAACAAGTAGCCACATAAGACCAAAAGGAGTGAATAAAAGAACATGTAAAAAATAAATGAAACATGGTCTCGGATTGTGCCAAACACTGAGGCCTGCTACAAAATCTTTCATCTAAAGCTTTATGTTTCTGATTAGCTTTAATATTTAATTTTTCGTGGCAACAAAGCCACTGAATATCCCAAAATTTACAAGGCACTCGGGTGTTATGAAACAATCGCATAACATCAGGTGTCAAAGACGGAGGGCATAAAGGCAGAATGATGGGCTCCCAAAAATGTTTGTCCTGCACTACAGAGTGCAGTAATTTTTTTGAATAATGCAATAAAAGTTGAGATGTAATACCGCAACTTTTAAGGCGCACCAAAAATAAATCTATAATAAACAGGAGAGAAGGGAACTGATTTAAAAACTTTCATTGTATCTGAAAACCAACCACTATACCAGGGTCGAATCCAATTTTGGAAAAAGGGTGACCAAACAGTAAACTGCTGACTACAAATAGGATGAAGATTAGTAAACAAAAATTGAATAAACAAAAACAGGATCGGATTAATCATGTTCAATCCGCCATCTGCCACCCTGAGGTACAATATATTACGTTTAATGGGGTTCAATCTACTACGCCAGTTTGCTTGGAAAAATAAACCAGAAAGAGTGGCATCCCACCTTTTAGGGGGAGGGAAAATCATACTCACATATAAAAATAAAGGCAACAAATAAGTCCTGATCAAGTGTACCCGTTTAAGCTTTCCCATAAGATACTTATTCCAACCATCGACCAACGCCTTCCCTTGTGCAAGCTTTGAATCCCAATTAACAAGATCCTGTCTACCAGTATCAAAGGCAATCCCTAAAATAGAGATAGGACCCTTCGTCACTGGTATACCAGCCATATGGGTGGCAGAAAAAGCCAATCCTAAACTTTTAAGGACACATTTGCCTTTATTCAAATGTACACCAGAAACAGTACCATAAAGAATACAAAACTCAAGTGCCTTATTTAAATCAGTTTCTGATTTCAGAAGTAGACAAATGTCATCTGCATAAGCGGTGGCAGTCCATGGGGCATGATGACCAGAAATCTGAACCGGGATAAAAAACCTAATATCATTCAATAACCAGAGTAAAGGATCAATACAAAAAATAAATAACAAAGGACTTAAGGGACACCCCTGACAGACACCCCTTTTTACTGGAACCAAAGGCCCCAAAAACCCATTTACCAATGGTTTAATAAGATGCAATTATAAATAGCCTGTAACCAAGCAATAAATGAATCCGGAATACCATAGTGGCAGAGAGTCATCCATAAAAACCCATATTCCACGGAATCAAAAGCCTTTCTCTTATCTAAAGATACCACCAGGCCAGAGGTAGAAGCAGAAGAGCCGGATTCAAAAACTTCCCTCAGTACTAAAAGTTGGTCCATTATCACCTTGCCCGGAATAGCACAAGATTGGGTACTGAAAATAACACAAGTTGCAACCACAGATAAGCGGAGAGCCAATACCTTCATAAGATTTTTAAAATCAACATTTAACAAGCAGATTGGTCTCCAATTATTTAAATCTTCCTTAGCACCTTTCTTATATAATAAGGTTACCACTCCCATATTTGTGTGAATGGGAAAATAACCCTCATGTAACATAAAATTATAAACCTGGGCCAATTCCTATGAAATATGAGGAACAAGTAATGTATACAATTCTGAGGGAAGACCATCCAAGCCTGGTACATTCCATTTGGGTAATGCAGCGACTGCCTCCAAGACCTCTGCGGGAGAAATAGCTGAGGTAAGGGCAGTGACCACAGACCCAGAGAGGGCAGGAATATCCAAAAAAGGAAACCAGTGGGAGAAGGCAATAGTATCAGTAAGTTGTGCATCAAACTGCCATCCCAAATACTTAGACACTACTGACATAATATCCAATTGTTTGGTAGCAGTTGACATATCAAAATCCCATACAGTTGACATAGTTTTATGCTGAATTCTGGCAGAGCAACTAAGAAAAGGGAAAACCTCCGACAAAGATCCCTGTGTACCAAAATGCTGTTGCATAGTCAAGGATGCCATTTGCTTCTCGTGAAATACCTGCATTTGCTGCTTAATAAGCCAAATCTGATCCCCATAATCATGTTTGGTAGTATATGCTAAACTCATCAATTGCTGCAGCTGCTGTCTGAGCGTCTGATATTTCAACTTCTCGGAATCCAAGACATGTTTACTTTCACATAATAAGAGAGTCCTCAAATCAGATTTAAGACTATCCCACCAGAGAAAAGGATTATCAAATAACTGAAACAAAGTCTTTTTCCCACCAATCAAATATAATATCTGCTGGAGTAACGAAACCCTGGAAAGCTATAATGTATTAAATTCCCAAAGGCCCGAGCCGTGAGGGGGTTCCCATGCCCCTACTACCACGGAAAGAGTCTTGTGATCAGAATAAGCCACAGAGTCCACCTGCACGGCTAGTACAGGAATCCATTTACTGAGAAAAAAAAGTCTATTCAGGTAGCATGTGTTCCCCTCTGAAAATTAGGTATCCTCCTAGTGTGGAGTGACTTGTAAGCATCTTTTAAGTGAGCTAAGTGAATTGTAGACTGTAAAGCCGACATGTCACGAAAAATCTTTCTGGTAGAGGTACCACTACCACGATCTTGAAGTGTGAGACTGCAATTAAAGTCACCACCCCAAAGCACAGATCGTGCAGAGAAAAGAAAAGGCCGAAGCTGAAAGAAAATGTCCACTCTATCAGCTTTTAGTTGCGGTGCATAAATATTAATTAAACGAAAATAGGTGTGATGCATCTTGACATCCAACAAAAGAACCCTCCCTGGCACCAAATCAATCAGTTTTATAAGCTGAAAAGGTAAACTAAATAAAATCCCCACCCCAGTACATGCACCCAAACCCATAGACCAGTAAGAAAGACCCCTGTACCAGTCACGTTTAGCATGGCTAATCTCAAGGGCTGTGTGCAATCTAGTGTCCTGTAGAAAAACAACATCCGCATGGGTGGACATTAAGTGGGAAAAGACTCCACCACGGTTTTGTGGATTTTTAATACTATTGACATTAATTGACAAAAATTTCAGCTGTTTGGAAAGGCTCATTTAAAGAAATCAAGGGGGTTTAAGTGACTTAGATTTTCCAGTACCAGAGGCCCGTTTCTTCCTCCCTTTAGGGGTAGGCTTCCCTTTCAGGGGGCCTGCAGTTTTCTCATGAGCATCACCTAATTCACTAGATTCAGAATCAGAGCAGAGATCAGCACAATGGGAACTCTGCGATGAGACTTCAGAGCCTTTATCCAGAAAATCAGCTTCCAAAAGCAATGGTTGAAAGCGATTGAAAGTTTGGGTTTCTGAGATTTTATAAACCTTGGGGGTTAGCTGTCTCCAACTCCGGTGGCATGTTACCCGTTGTTTGGGGTCAACAACCAGGTCATGGGGGGGAGGCGGTGGCATGGCAGGAGAAGAAGGGACAAGCAAAGTCTTTGGGCCCTGCAAAGGAAGGGTTAAAGAGGAGAGGGCTTAACAGTCTCCACTGATGCAGGAGCCTCCCAAGGCATCTGAACTACAGGAGGAGGTCAGAACAGAATTCAGGAGGGGGGGCAACATCGACATATCAGAAGATAGTTGAGAATCTGATGGCAAGGGGGCATCCACAGACCGTACATGCGCCCTCTGGGCAAGTGCTGCCATCAGTCTTTGTTCCTCTAAGTCCCCAGAACCAGATTTGGAAGAAGCAACTTGTGTACATTCACCACAGGTATGACCAGAAAGGCCACACAAATTACAACTGACAGTTTCGGAACAATGCATGGACATATGACCTAGTTTACCACACAAAGAACAACGGATTTTGTCACAGGCACTACTAAGGTGGCCTGGGGCACCACATTTATAACAAGATTTGGGCTGGCCAGGGTAAAATAAAACACCATGGTCACCCCTCCCCAAAAAAAGGAATTCGGCAAATGTTGTAAAGAACCATTCAATTCCTGAAGAATAACCTTAATTTTCCAACCCCACCGTCCAAATGTTTTCACTATGAAAAATAGCTTCAGGGGCTCCCAAAACAGTACATCATTGTTTAAGCCAAAAGAGCAAGTCAGTCACACTGACACCCTCATTGCGAAAGAGAACTGTGACAGATTTCTGAGCAGGTCGGGTAAGAGGGATGACCTCAAAGGGAGCCCACAGTGGGTATTCTTCACCGTCCCATACCTGCTCCAAAATGCCTCTAGATCAGCCTGTAATTTAAAGCTGATGTCAAAGGAACGCTCTCCAGAGACATGTATGAGAGAATATAATTCAGTGGCTAAAAATTGCAAACTATGCTTAAGCAGCGTTTTCCCCACATATTCCCTATCTGGAAATACCTCAACTCCACCTTTATACACAATACACACAGCATTATGACATCTAGCTGGAAGCACCTTCTTTTTAAAAAAGGAAATATATGTTTTAGAGGAGCTGGTATTATCACTCCCTGAAGAGGTCGCATTATCACCCCCCAAAGAAGGGGTAAAAGAAGTAGCAGAAGGTAGAGGGGGGACCCCAGAGGGCAACCACCAGAAAGAGCATGGGGCAAAGAAACAGGACACCCAGAAACCTGATGAGGTAATAAAGTCCATAAAGGAAAGACAATTTTAGGATCAGGGGTTAATTGTAAATCAGTATCTAGATGTAAGTCAGATACTTCACCCAAGGAACCTCTCACAGACTGAGAAAGCACAGGAGTAGGTGATGGGGACTTTGCAGTGATTTTTACTCCAGGAATATGTATCGGGGCAAAACCAAAGATCCATTGCTGAGATACAGGTGAACGCACCCATCCCACCGCCCTGAGAGAATGATCCACCGACCACTGTTCCATGTCATCCAGAACCGAGTCTGCCCATCCCTTCCGTGGGACTGTCCATTTAACAGTGCGTTGAGGGGCAGTAAAGGAAAAAGTCAAAACACCATCCTGGTTTAGGGGGTTCAGTTTGAAAGATTACTGGTGTGTGCACTAGAGCAGCTCCTGAGCATTCTGCTGCCACGCCCATCGTGGGAGTATTGTGGTCTGTCAGTGTAACCTGACAACTCCTGCCACATTCCGAAAGACCTCCCAGTACACCCAGGAGCATAGAAGAAAGCAATTCCATTGGTAAGGGTCATGCCGCAGAAACAACAGCCGGAGAAGGTAAAGAAGCAACATCAATGCTCACAGCTTCATGCACAGGAGAGGAAGGAGGTCCCGAATTCAACTCTTCCAATGGCAAAACAACCTGATCCAAAACAGGCTGAGAGAGCTCCGCAGCAGCCATTAAGGTAATATCCACAACAGAAACCATTTCCATCGCAGTAGCTTCAGATACAGATGGTGCAGTCAGTGCACCACACTCTTCCACGTCCTTCTCCATGATCGAACAGGTAGAGAGTGACTCTGCAGCAGATGGCAAAGCCCCCTACCGACAGAGTTGTGGAATTTCCCCAGTGTCCTAGCTAAATTTCCCTCATTCACTAAAAATACCAGCAACAGCTTAATCTGGTTCAAGGTCAGTTGGCATTCATCTGTATCCCCCTTCCCCGGGTCATGCCTGAAAATAGGCGGGATTTGTCTAGTGCACTTACCCAGTCAACAAAAACTAAATAAATAAAAATAAATAAGGTTATGAGCCTGCATTCATACATTTCAATGTGCGCTCATAACTTTTTTTTTTTTTTTTTATATTTTTAAGCCAAATTTTTAACACAGCCTTCTTATAACCCCACTTCATGAGCAAGGGTGGATAAAATTTTCAACTGCTGCCCGAAAGATGATTTTGTACAGTGACCATTAAACCACCTTTCATGACAGATTTGTCAATTTTACTGCCATCGTTCATGAGGTGGAATCCCAAAAAGGCTTGTTGAAAATCTGGGGCAAAAATACAAAAAAAAATGGCCAAGTTATGCCACTAAGTACAAAACCCAACTGAAATACATTGAACGGCATTTCTGATTTTCTCAGTTCGGAGTCCAGCTTCGAAGAGGGAAGATAGGTCAGTAAATAAGGGCTTGGGGAGTGCAGTGGTGGGTGCTGAGTGAGAGGGTCAGGTAGAGGGATTAACAGCGCAGCAGACATTGACAGACAGTTTTCCTTTTTACAGGGTTAAAAAAAATTGAGGTATGGGTTTCCTTATTTCAGATACATTGGGTACCCCAGTGTCGGGCTTGTTGGGGAATGGGATTGGTAACCTGGAGCAGGGATCAAGAGAAGGGTACCTGGGTGGGCACCTCAGATCACTTACATTTAAAAAAGTATATATAAAGATGGGAAGGGCAGGTGGGTAGATGAGTGACCTAAAGGGGGGTGAAGAGAAAGAAGCAGTAATGAGGATGGGCACCCCACTCCACTTGCATTAAAGGAAAATATTTATAAAGATGGGAAGGGAAGGTGGGCAAGTCACCTGGAGGGGGCAGAGAGAAAGAAGTGGTGTAATGGAGATGGGCATCATGCTTAGGACACTGTCAGCTTTTTTTTTCACGTTTGTATAGCCTGTTCATTCTGTGTCCTGCTGCTATTATTAATGGTCCAAACATGTATAAATAAAGCAAGATGTGCCTAAATGTTACATGTCTTCATTTTATTAGCTAAAACTAAAATTTAATTCTGCGTGAACTTGACCTAAATGGCTACTGGTGGATGCTCCCATGTGTGCACAGCACTCAGCTGGGCAGAAATGTGGGAAAACTTGTCCATTATCGAGTTTTGAATTTTGTAATGAACTTGCACAAACTATACCTTTCTATAGTACTAACTCTTCTGATGCTGGCAAAGTAACTCTGTTTTAAAAATGGGTGCTGGAACTAGGTTCATTTTTTTGTTGTAAAATTGAAGCCATGACTTTGGGCATGTGAATTAGCATCAATGTTAATTCGCATTCCTGGAGTTACAGTTTTCAATTTCAAACAAAATTAACCCAGTGCAGTACCTATTGTTAAACAAGAGCTCCTTTACCAGCATCAAAATTACTATAGAAAGATGTAGTTTGTGCCAGTTCATTACAAACTTCATTACTACCTTATGGACATGTTTCAAACATCTCTGCCCTCCTGAGCACTATGCACATGCAGTAGCGTCCACCAGTAGTCGTATAGTTCAGGTTGAACAGAATTTAATTTTAGCTCATAAAATGATGAAATATAACATTTAGGCACATCCTTCATTAATTATTTATTTTTTTGGCCTTGGCCCTCAAGAATGCCACCAGGACACAGAAAGCATAGGCTATAAAATGTGAGAAAAGCTGACAGTGTCCCTTTAAAGAGCTAGTGAAGCCAAACAGGCAGACAGGAAAATAATGCAAGTTGTAAGTAGTCATTGGTAACCTTTTTTATTTCTGAAGTATTTTGCTCTTTCCTTTTGCTTACTAGAAGGCTTTTATTTAATAATATTGGGCTAGATATGTGGAACAGGTCTTAACCTGGCAGGCAGCAGACATATCTACTGTGTATCTACCCCCCCCAACCCCACACACACATAAACTATATCAGCATTGTGTGACATCATAGGTGACCGAGCTGGCAGACACTGAGTGGTTGTTCCCAAGCAGCAGTGATGTCACAGCCAGTGAGGTCACAATGCTGATGGTACTAACATCAGGTAAACAATCTTCTAATTAAACAAAGGGAAAGAAAAAGTACCTCAGATATAAAGGGTTAATGGTTGACTGCTTTAAAAACTAATATTAGTTTTACTCAGTACTACTAGCTCTTTAAGGTCCAGCACACATGACTGCACCAAAAGACAAAAATAAAAAAATCACTGCACCCCATTTCCAGTACCCAAACTTCCCTCCCAAAACTGGTATCGCTTTGCACCCACCCACACAAACTAAGTCTTCATTGCATGAGTTGGTGACCCCAAGTCAGCATTAAAAGGCATCAATAAACCATAAATGCTTTTCAAAATGTCAACCAGACCTCGAATGTTTGTCCTTTTTTTCTGTTGAACTTGCCCATATTTATTTATTTTATTTATTTCATGATTCGGATTTACAACCTTTGAGTCAAAGACTCATTTACAAAGGTACCTCATCGCAGGAAGGGTAGACAACAATTGGTGGTGGAGTACAACAATGGAGAACATTACAAGTGAGATAAAATAAAAGAACACACAAAGCAATAATACAAAGGTGTACAAAGGCTTCAATTAGTTGCAATTAGTCTAGTATATAAATAATAAGGTACCACTAGGGGTTCTAGAGCACGATACCTGGGGGGAAGGGGTGGTTGCTGAGGGAGAATGCAGTCCGGAAGGACGTTGTCTGTAAATTGTGCCAGGCAGAGCTCAAGTTATGGGCCAGTCAGGGGCATTTACAGCTCTAAGTGTTAGTGAGGTGGTTTTGGAGGGCGATTTTGAAGGGTCCGGTTTTGGGGATGTTTGTGATGTGAGTGGAGAGGGAGCTGTACCAAGAAGGGGCTCTGTGGTGGAATGATCTTTCAGCGAGAGAAGTCCTGGCTCTTGGGACCTGGAAGGTGGCTTTGGTTGTGCTTTGGGTGGTGACCGAGTGGGAGGCCAATTTTAGAGATGCAGCAACCCCGTGTGAGAGAGCCCAAGTAGTGATTTTATTTGCCAGTATACAGGTGAGGTAGCGCAGGCACTCATCAAAGGTGAGTAAATTTGAGGAGAAGTAGAGCTGGCATGTGTGCGTTCTGCTGGGGGCACCGGTCAGGAGCCTACAAGCCTTGTTGATCGAGGTCTGGACTTTGGTGAGGGCGGTGGGGTCAGCAGCCACATAGATAGGGAGCCTATAGTTGATCAGTGACAGGATGGAGGAGGTGATAGCCAGCCAGAAGGCAATCTGAGGGAGACAGTCTTTGTGGCAGTAGAAGAGTCCAATCCGGGTGTTTACGGCAGTGGAGAGGGAATTACAGTAAGATGAGAGTGGAAAGAAAGAGCCGAGTCAAAGGTGATGCCCAGATATCTGAATGCAGACACCTGTCACTTCTCATACAAGACTCACAGCAAAGCAGCATGTGCTACCCTTGCATTCCCCTGCTCTGCAGTCAGTGTCTTTTCTCTACAGTTTCATGCATCTCACTTTCTTTTTCTTTATTTTTCAGAAGGAAACACAACAAAACATAGTTCATACCACCCTCTACTGCCTTCCATGTTGTGTGGCACAGATTCAGTTGACAGTGGCAGCAACTGCAGGCCAGTAAGAGTTACAGTGGGGCAGCGTTCGGCAACATCATTGACAGGGCATGGGGCTGCCTCAAAATCTGTCAAAACTACCATAATCTCCCAGTAGAACAGTTAAATACAGCAAGAAAGTGTACTGGGAAAACAGCAAACAAGACACAGCTCAGGAGGAAGGCACCACAGAGAAGTAAAGGAAACCACATGTGAAACTGGGAAGCAGAGGGACCTAAGCAGGCAGCATGTTTGAGGCAAGAAAAATATTGTGGACTTTTCTGAAAAAACTAACAGAAAAAAAAGTATATCTACACACACAAAAATCAAAGAAAGAAATGTAATTTTATCTTTTCTATTTTATTAACCAATGAGTCATTATATAATAGCAATAAGGCACTCTAGGGTGTGTGTTATTTAAGCAATAATGGACAACAGAGTGTGGGTTGTGCTGGGATAATCTTACACCTGGGGTGGTAGGGCACAAGGCCACCAACACCCACCCAAAACATGAGATTATCTCAGCACAACCCACACTCTGGAATGCAATATTGCTATTATGTTATTGCATACTGGAGTGCAATATTGCTATTATTGTCAGTGTCAGCGGCTCAGTAGGTAGCACACTCGCCTCTGAGGCTGAGAGATCAGAGGGCTGTGGGTTCAGTTCTCACATCTGTCACTTGGATTAATATCTTAGTACTGACACTGCAGTGCAGCATGAGAGGGGTGCTGCACTTTTGAGGTGCCATCTTTTAGATGAGACGTTAAACCAAGGTCCTATCTGTCCGGACTGGTGGTAGCTCAAGTGGATGTTAAAGATCCCCAGTATCCTGGCCAAATTTCCCACATTCACTAAAAATACCACCAACAGCTTAATCTGGTTCAAGGTCAATTGACATTTATCTGTATCCCCCTCCGCCGGGTTGGGCCTGAAAATAGGCAGGATTCATCTAGT
Organism: Neoceratodus forsteri; assembly: GCA_016271365.2. Classification (NCBI taxonomy): domain Eukaryota; kingdom Metazoa; phylum Chordata; order Ceratodontiformes; family Ceratodontidae; genus Neoceratodus; species Neoceratodus forsteri. The sequence goes on from CM057458.1 coordinate 380,869,176, forward strand.
GCACTTACCCGGTCAACAAAAACTAACTAAATAAATAAATAATAACTCTTATTTATTAATACCATGGGGAGCAAAATGAGCACATGTAGATGGCTATTAGGCAGAGAAAAAGTGTTGGAACATCCCTTTTATGTGTAGGGACATCTGTTTTATAGTATCAGTTTTACAGATTTATTTTATAATTTTATTTTGAAGAAACCCTCCACATGTGAAAGCACTCCATCATGGGTATGCAAATAATCAATTGTCTGGTATTACTGTAGTGTGTTATGCAGTACCAGGCAATTAGATATTTGCATACCCATGATGCAGTGCATTAATATGTGGTGTGTGTTTCCTCATAAAAAAATAAAACTGTAAAACTGATACTATAAAAGGGATGTTGCCACACTATAAATGAAATGTTCTGACACTTGTTCTTTGCCTAACTATAAAATGTTTAAGCCATGACAAAAATGTTGTCCCCCCCCCCACAAAATAAATACAAAAGGTTTTGTGTGAAACTGAGCTTTTGCTGCTGTACTTTGATTGCAAAGTATTGAACTTTCTTGGTAAGAGAGATTATGGTTGGTCATTCAGTCTGTTATGCAATCATCTGTATGTTTGCACTTGCTGCAATGAGATTGTGCTTAGCTAACCTCAGTGCTCCAAGCACACATTGATCAGTCAGAGTCTGGAAAATTCTTGCCATTGTATAATAACATCACTTCTCATGAAATGAATGCACTTTAACCCCTCTGAGACGTGATGATGTTGTTACACAGTAACACACTCTGTCATACCTTATTGCTTAACTATACACCTCTAACGTACAACTAAATACTGTAACACCATCAACGTGGGTCTCTAAGTAACATCCAAAATTCTCCCACAATGGAGATGCCCTTGACTTGGTGTGGTTTATTCCAGGACATATAGAGACCCTTGGTGGGAAAGGCACAGGAGTCTAGGTCTGAGATTGAATTAACGTTCTAGGTCCAGCTACAAATCTCAGCATTCTGAAACAGAGTTGCCTTCCAGAACCTAGGGTGGTTTGACCATTCCCACAGTTACAGCAGTGACTGGCCAGATTCATAGAAACATAGAATCTGTTGGCATATAAGGACCATACAGCCCACCCAGTCTGCCCATTTCCCTACTCACTGCTGCAGCACCAGATCCTATTTGATCTGTGGCTCTCCTGCTCTGCACATCTCCAGGATAGCCTTATGTCTATCCCATGCACTTTTGAAACCTTGTATTGTTTTCACATCCACCACTTATTCTGTAAGGCTGTTCCATGGCTCCACTACCCTTCCAGTGAAAAAGTACTTCCAAACATTACCCCTGAATCTTCCACCCTTCAGCCTCATATCATGCCACATGTTCTTATGCAGAGTTTTCTCTGAAATATGCTTTCCACCTGCACCCTGTTTATTCCCCTAAGGTACTTAAAAGTCTCTATCATATCTCCCCTCTCCCTTCTTTCCTCCAGTGAATAGATATTAAGATCCTTAAGTCTTTCTTTGTAGGGCTTCGGGTACAGTCCATGTACCATTCTCGTTGCCTTCTCAGGACTGCCTCTATTTTGTCAATGTCCTTCCAGAGATGTGGGCTCCAGAACTGGACACAGTACTCCAGCTGAGGCCTCACCAGTGATCTGTACAGCGGCATCACCACCTCTTTCCTCCTGCTTGTTATGCCCCTCCCTATGTACCCCAACATTCTCTTTTCTGTCCCCACTGCCTTTTCACACTGTTTTGTCACCTTTGATATGATAACCCCCAGGTCTCTCTCTCTTGACTTGTGATGGCCAGAATATCCCCACCCATCATGTACTGCTTCCTTGGAGTGCTGTGACCCAGGTGCATGATCTTACATTTTTTAGCATTGAAACTCAACTGCCAGACATATGACCACTCTTCTAATAGGTTTAGGTCCTTTTTCATTTTTCTACCCCCTCTGGTGTGTCCACTCTGTTGCAGATCTTGGTGTCATCTACATGGACGCTTTCTTAGCAAAACCGATAGGAGGTGGTTGTTGGTACCCTGTTCTGCTGTAAGAGGTTTTGATGCACACTACTGGTAATACACCTTTTTTGAACTAAATGTTAAAGTTTTGTGGCCTGTGAATTTACATTTGGTGGTGCTATAATTCTTTGTCATTGTGCTGAATACTTTTTCCATGCTTTCCTGAGCTCTGGGGCAGTAGCTGTGTTTGCATACGCATTATCAAGTCCCATGATGCCAGCATGAGTGGGGTCATAACCTTTGCAGCTAAAAGCAGTGACATCCTGGACTGTCTGCAGGGGGTATTCCTCAAGCAACTAGTCAGTTAACCCACTCATGATAAGGCAATTCAGGACCTGGTACTTACTAACAGGGACAGTGTTGTAGATGTCAAGGTGGGAGGCAACTTGGGGACCAATGATCACTGTATTGTGTGGTTCAATACAAAGACATCTGCAGAATTGAATCACACAAAGGAGAGGGTACTTAAGGAGGGCAGATTATAAAAGATGGGTATGTGCCTCAGAGATGACCTAGCAGGGGTGGGTGACCTGGGTGGAATGGAGGAACAGAGGGTAAAGATAAAAGGGAGCATAGAAAAGGCAAGAAATATATGATAGAAAGCTAGCAGTCACAATCCCGGCTCTCAGGAGACCGAGCCTGGCATCTCGACATAGTAGTCACCAGATGGATTGGCATCCCCACTGTGGAATACCCGACACCACAATTATGCCATTTCCATAGGTGGACAGGGGGGCTCCACACCCTGCACCCAATGATACAGGGGTCATCCCCCCACACCCCCTTAAATAATATAATCAACTCTGCATCATTGCAAGTTGAGGAGTCAGGCATTCCACAGTCGGGATGGTGATCCATCCGGTGAATGCAATGACAGGACTTTGAGCTTGGTCCCCTGGGTGTCAGGATTGTGAGAATCAGGCTTTTAAAATAATACCAATGCAACACACCTCTGCATCAAAGAAATGAGCAAAAGCAAGTGGAAAAAGTGATCACTATGGTTCTCAAAAGAAATGGATGAAAAGGTAAAAGCTAAAAGGGTAGCATACAGAAGGTATAAGGAGACACAGAGGGTGGAGGATAGGGACATGTATCAGGAGAAACAGAGGAAAGCAAGGAAAGCACTAAGCAGTGCAAAAGTGCAAACTGTAAGGAGAATAGTCCAGGAGGTAATGAAAGCGAGCAAGACATTTTTTACATATGTAAGTGAAAAGAGGAAGTGAGATTGTAAGGTTAAAAAGGGAAGAGGGGGACTGTGCAGAAAGGAAGCCAGGAAAAGACAGACATCCTGAACAAATGCTTTTGTTCAGTGTTCACAGAGGAAGGAGAAGGGAAAGGGTCACAAAAAAGAAACAAAAGCTTGGGAGGGATGGAGGGAGGTGGAGACTGGGGCATGATTCACAAAGAAAGCTAAAAATCCCTTGTGGGAGAAATGCCTGCAGCACTGTGGAAATGCAGTTGAGCAATATACACAAAGAAATTTGGCGCAGCTGTGAATTTCCAAAAAAAATGCCACAAGGGCAGTAATTTAGCAGCTGCAGAAATGGTGCAAGTGCTGTACAGCCACAAATGCGGATCCGCACCACAGGTACCAGCACTACCATGGCACCACAGTGGCTAACTCTCACTGCTGGGCCATCCCTCCCTGTAGCATTCCTGCTGCCTGCAGGGGCAGCTCTCACTGCAGGCTGGTCAGGCTCTACTGCCTGTGGGGCTCCATCATTGGCTGTACTGGGTCTGGTGGTTGCTGCCTGTTGCCATATCAAGGCAATGTGTGCTATTGTTGCTGTAACATCAGCCACTGCTATACCCACTGGGATGCTGTTATCTGTGTCTCACCTCCACCATAATTGATTTCAAATTGTTGGGGCACTACTGCAGTTTGCTGAGGGAGAGTTACACCTCACTTCAATGTGTGTAACATTTTTTTTCTGGTTGAGAATATCCTTTGAGCAGCTGTGCCTCACTTATCGATCACCTTTTTGTCCTCAGGGACGTCCCCAACTGCACTTTGTTCCACAGTCCGTAGTGTTTATTTCCACAGCTGTGAGGTTTTTGTGAAAAGCCCTCAGAGCAATCTCCCCTTTTTTCCATAGCTACGGCAGTTTTGGGGACTTAGGGAAGGTTTTGCATCTTAAGAAAGCATTGTGAATCCAACCCCAGTTCTTTTTCAGAGGAAGAGTCCTGAAGGGCCTTGCTAAACTGAAGGTGGAGAAGGCAATGGTGCCAAATTGAGTGCATCCAAGGATATTGAGGGAGCTCTGGAAAATACTGTCTACATCTCTTATAGTTCAATTTAATAACTCACTTTAAACAAGAGTGGTTCCAGAGGACTGGAGGAGGGTAAATGCAATCCCACTACACAAAAGTGGTAGCAGGGAGGAGGCTGGCAATTACAGCCCAGTCAGCCTGACACTGGTGGTGAGAAAGTTAATGGAATCACTGCTGAAGGAAAGGATTGTGAAATATCTTGAATCCAGTGGGTTACAAGGTTAGAGGCAACATGGTTTCATGGAGGGGGCATGTTAAATTAATCTGATAGATTTATTTGACTGGGTGAACAAGGAACTAGATCAGGGTGGAGTGATGGAACTGTTTAGTGAAGTTTTGAGCCAGTCACCTCATGAAGAAGTTCCCAGCCACAAAAGCATCTGCAATCACAGAGATCACCACAAGCCCTCCACCCAATAGGAAAAGCCAAATTCAACTGTACCAACCCTTTGAAGTTTGCAAGGGGGGGCCTCTAATAGCATTATATTTAACTTGAGCCTCCAGTGCCATTATAAGTCAAAAGCAATGATACATGAGCTAGCGGGTCTCACTTCAAAGAGGGGAAGCTAGCTTTGGCAAGCCCCCCCTATAATTCTAATACTGGGTAGCATATCAAGGCATGCCTAGAAAGGAGTCACCATAGGTGCAGGAACCACAACATTGGAATTGAATTTGTACAAGTCCTGAGCCTTCTGTCCAAAAGATAGACCCTCAAAGCCCATAAATATGCCAATAGTCCCAGGGTATAATCAATCCTTGCGATCCGGGAGGACAAGAGATGTGGAGGAAAAAAATCTATCCCACTGAACCAAAGCCATCTCTCTTGGCCAGCAATTCTTTTTAATTTTTATCTCAGCTTTATCAAGAGATGACATGCATACATTACCAGGCATTAACCATGAGTAGTACATGGTCTGAGCTTACACACTACATCTTTTTGGACTAGGGTCTAGCAGTTGAAATTCAATGCCAAAATGTGCCAGGTAATGCATTTAGTGAGCAAGAACCCCAAGAAAGAGTGCTGGATTGGCAGTGTGAAACTTGGTATTAGGGCTGAGTAATGAGATATCAGAGTTACCATCAGTGACACACTAAAACAGTCAAGTCAGTAGAATAAGTATAGTAGACTATAGTAGGGGAAATCATATGATTGGATGTATCAGAAGGGGTACTTACAGCAGGAAAGGAGAGGTAATACTTCCCCTCTATAGATCCTTGCTGATGTCACACAGAGTACTGCACCCAGTTCATGAGTCCTCACCAAAGAAAGGATAGGGATAGGCTGGAAACAGTGCAGGGCAGTGTAGCAAAAAAGATTCAGAGCCAACAGGGTAGGTCTTATGAGAAGCACATCAAGACTCTGAACATGAACTCTCTAAAGACCAGAAGGGAGAGGGGGGATATGATAGAGGACTTTAAGTTCCTAAAAGAAGTAGACAAGGTGAACTGCAGGGAATTATTTAGCATAAGGAACAGTTCAACGTCACAAGAGCAAGAGTGGAAAGGTGAACTGCGGGAAACTATTTAGCCTGAATGCTAGCTCATGGTCACATGGGTACAGTGGAAACTAACATGAGGGAAATTCAGGAGGCAACGTAAGGAAGTACTGTTTTACAGAAAAGGTGGTGGAGCTGTTGAATAGTTTGCTAGTGGAGGTGATGGGTGTAAAAATTGTTAGTTGTTTCAAGCAAGACTGAGATGGAAGGGTAAAGTGGTTGCTTGGGGCAGCATTTCAGGGTGGAGTAGAACAGGGAGGATGCAGAAGGATAAGACCCTTAAGAGACAGTGGGTCCCAGGCATAAACAGGTGAATTGGGCAGATTGAAGAGACCATTGGTCTTTTTCCACTATCGTTGTCTATTCTGACAATTAGACAGTTTTATGGAACCAATGTTGTTAACCAAATGGGCATGCATTGTATCTGTTGTTTTACTAGACTGCTCAGTGGAAACAGAAAAAGAAACCTTTAGGGCATATAACGATCCTGACCCAAACAAGCACTCCTCTGTAGAATAATTATTTTTGCTGGGTAATGTGGAGGTAGGAAGGATGAGCTGAGGGGTTCAATAGGTAGAGGTGAAATTCTTCCTTTGTCTAGAGATCAAATTCCACCTTATGTAGCAATATCAGATAATGTTCAAACAACACTCAACCACATCAAGGACTCAGTAGCCAAAAAGGGTAATGAGTCATGTTTCTCTTGTTTTGAGCCTGGTAACCAAGAAAGGGATGAATCCCTCCCATGAATTGCATAACCTAACGTCATACTCCCAGTAGGGTCAGAAAGTTTCAGCATATGTAAATGAAAAGTTACCAGAAAAACTGTACAATGCCATGCTGACAATTTATATTCTAGTAATCCCGAGAACTGTTTCAAGAATGATTTTTTTCACCCATTTTCATTTTGCTTTCTGCATATCTGGCTTCTTTGTTTTTCTTCTGTTTCCCTCCATTTCCCAGATACTGTGTTTCTTTACTGTTTTTCCCTTGCTGCTTGCCGCTCTTGCTCTCCCCAACCCCGCCTTGATGTCATCATTTGCAACAATACAGTGCTTGTAAGTTTGCAACAGTTTGCTGCAAAGATATGTCAGAGTTCCTATGGATCCAGAAAGTGAAAGACTGTAGACAATGAACAGGGGTCAGATTAACACAGAACCACAATTTCAATTACAGGTATTTCTGTTTTTGCCCTTGAAGTAGCCTTAGATTGCAGTAGTGAGTGATACTTGCATACAGTCTGTATGATTAACAACAACAAACAAACAGTACAATTGGATAATTTCCCAATTACAATTTGAATGGTGTTTACAGCAGAGGCAGGAAAGGCAAAATTGTACTACAAATTCATATGCCACTGCCACAGTCTATGCTGCTGTGCAGATAAACTTGGGAAAACTCAGACAGTGTTCCACTGCACTTGTCAATGTAAAAATACTTGCCAGTAGTGTTACATGGAGCATTATTTTCCTCCTGTGTTACTTAGCTATCCTCTGAGACTATCTCCTTTGCATGTAATTTTTTCATTTTTCAATGTGAGAGTTGACGGGACATGCAATGACGCTCTTTATGATTGGGAAATCCAAGGAATGTGACTTGTTGCTAACTGACTGACTGACATTGTAGCAGAACTGATGCACTTAACTGAAACTTACTAATCGTGCACCCCAAATCCCCAAAAGTGCAGCTATCATTGCTACAACAAGCAAATGCCTCATTTTGCTGCTGAATGTTTACTGTGCCGTTGGCATAAAGAAACATAGAAACATGGAAACATAGAAACATAGAAAGATTGAATTTGACGGCAGATAAGGACCGCTTGGCCCACCCAGTCTGCCCGTTTCCCTGCCTACTGGATAAGCTGCAGATCCTAGTTAACCAGCAGCCTACTTCTTCCTACCCCCACCCGCTAGAATTGCCTTATGACTGTCCCATGCATGCTTGAATTCCACCACTGTTTTTGACTCCACGACCTCCTCTGGAAGGCCGTTCCATGCATCCACAACCCTCTCTGTGAAAAAATACTTCCTTAAATTACCTCTGAACTGCCCCCACTCTATCTTCAAATTGTTCTTGTTCTTGCACACCTCTTTTTTTGAAAGATGCTACTCTCTTGGACTTTGTTGATTCCCTTGAGGTACTTGAAAGTTTCTATCATGTCCCCCCCTCTCCCTCCTTTCCTCGAGGCTATACATATTAAGCTCCTTAAGTCTCTCTTCATATGTCTTCTGGTGCAGACCCTGCACCATTTTAGTTGCCCTCCTCTGGACAGCTTCCATCCTGTCTATGTCTTTGCGAAGACTGGGTCTCCAGAACTGCATGCAGTACTCCAGATGGGGTCTGACCAGCTGTCTTTACAGAGGGATAATAACTTCCTGTTTTCTACTGGTGATGCCTCTCCCTATGCATCCCAGTATCCCCCCAACCCTCCTTGCTGCCCTCTCACATTGCTTGCCCACCTTTAGGTCATATGATATGACTACCCCAGGTCCCTTTCCATTTTGTTGTTGTTAGTATCTCACCCCCATTGTGTACTCCTCCCCTGGGTTTTGGTTTGCCAGGTGCATTACCTTGCACTTCTTAGCATTGAATCTAAGCTGCCATACATTTGACCATTCCTCTAACCTTGCCAAGTCCCTTTTCATCCTTTCCACCCCACCTTGTGCATCAACTCTGTTGCAGATCTTTGTGTCATCTGCAAAGAGACAAACTTTTCCTTCATATTACTCAACAAATCAGAAAGTAAAAGAAATCTGGGGGTTACCATTGAGGGAACCCTCCCTTTAGCAAGCAGATTACTGAACTGATTAATAAATCAAATAAAACATGCTGGGCTATCACACATAACATTAATTCACTGTCCTATGCAGCCAGTATAGTGTTATGCTTGTGCAACTGTGTTAGTTTGGTTTGGGCCATTCACACTGTCTATTCCACAGGAATTACCACTCTGTAGGGATATGAAGACAAGGAACCCTCGGAGATGGTGTCACCCCTTGAGGTGCCACAGGATGATTCCTGTGGCTAAAGGTACCTTAGGAATCCCCTTAAGGCAAGAGTGCTGCCACTGGAGGAAGAGGGGAGGATGGTGGGGCAAAGAAAAAATGCTTCACAATGAGGCTGAGAGGAACTGCTTATATAGCTCAGGAAGTGGGAGTGGCTGGCTGTTTGGCCAGTGAACTCCAGGCAAAGAATTTCCAATTCACTGACCTATGCAGGCAGTATAGTGTTATGCTTGTGCAACTGTGTTAGTTTGGTTTTGGCCCTTTGCACTCTCTATTCCAGAAGAATTACCACCCTGTAGGGGTATGAAGGCAATGAACACTCAGAGAGTGTTCCACCCCTAGAATTGCCATGGGACAATTCCCATGGCTAAAGGTACCTTAGGAATCCTCAAAAGAAATGTAGTATCATACCCAAAAAGGAGGCAACATGAAGCATATGAGCAAGCAGTAACTGTGACATAGGAGCAGTAACTGTAATCCAGTAGTGGAGAAGCATAGGCAGTTTGATAATGCAATGAAATGCTCAGTTGGATAACATAATGATTACCCAAGCTTACGTAGCATGATACTGTTGGTTTGCGTTGAGATTAGGGAATCTTCTAAGGAGAGATGGAATGGCAGGACATCCTTCACCTCCGTCCAACAGCGGAACCTACCTAAAGAAATTAGGAGAAACAACTATGCTAACTAAGTGTTATGACCTGAAACAATGGATGAGAGAAAAAAAAACCTATGAGGAGGAAATCTCTGGGGATCCAAGGCCTAGGTCACTTTCCCTCCAGGCTTGGGATAGTTTAGTTAGTGACAGCTCTGCAGCTGCAATTTGGAAAACCCAATTAAAGGGAGGTGGAAAATATTCCAATTTGGAGGAAGGCACTCACTCAAACCCTCTAGCGGGAACGCTGTGTAAAGTTGCGAGAAACTCTGCACAATACTTGCATCCAAGGTGCAAGAGGAGAGAAACAGCTGCTGAGGCACTCACCTGACCTACCCACCCTAAATCAAACCAGGTGAACCAGAGGCAGTTGTTGGGAGAATGCAGTGAAGGTGCCTCACTAGGGAAGCCACTAAAGTCAATGGCAAACCATTATAGTGGAACACTAGAGTCAACGGAGGTAACTTTTTCCACCCTTCACTGCTAGTCTTAAATCCTACACCAGGAACTGCTGTCACCTAGCAGGCAGCTAAAGCCAAGCCCGGGGTGGGAAAATTCCCAACTATGGGCCACGTGAGAAGGATCTTGCCCCAAGCTGGACACGCTTGAGATGCGGACTAAATGCAGAGCGAGACCGTTGGCTGCAGGAAACCTGCACCAGAATAGAATAGCTGGCATGCCCCAGAAATTAATTGAGATCTGAAAAGCTGGTGAGTTGAAAGAGCACAGTGTGCTGAGATCGTAATGAGCATCGAGTGCTGAGACCTTGAAAGGTCAAATGCAGACTGAGTGCAGCAGAATCCCAGAGGCTGAAGCCGAGGGATGGCAGTAGGCATGAAGCAATGGTTTGTGTAAGCAAGGAGCAACGGTTGTGTAAACAAGTGTGGACCTGCCCGTAGGTCAGTAGGCAACAGTAGTGATAGGTGGACCTGCATGGAGCTCTGCATAACATACTGAATAGCATTAACAGCACTGAATTGGTGACACACCAGCCAGACATGAATAGCCAAATCAAGGTGACAAATACTCTGAAGATTGCTCAGTGGTAAGGCAGTTTTTAATATCAAAGCTGTATTAACAACCTCAGTGGGAGCTTAGTTGTCTGACCTCATAGTTGTAACTGCAATAAAACAGGGAGACAATGCTTTAAAAGCAGGTGTAGCAAGGCAGTGCAATGAAGCTGCAAATAGAATGAGAGCAGGAATGGGCAGCTCAGCTACGGTCAGAGTAAACTGTGTCAGGTGAAAAGAATTGAATATGCAACATGGAGCAGCTATAGCTGAGCTGAAACACACAGATAATGATTGCAGTTGTATTCCAGTAGTTTGAGTGTGGTGAGCACAGTGTAAAAATGCAAGCACTGGGTACAATAGTAATTAAAGTAAGCAG